>CP125842.1:53941577-63941577 GCA_030408175.1 Trifolium repens | reverse complement strand
TGTTTAGTTACTTATATTGAGATCGAGATATGTTTTTATTAATGTTGAAAAAGAGAAAATCATTCAATATTTCCAAAATATGAAAAGTCGTAGAGAACAGTTATGATGTATTTTTATACTTTTGAAAATGAAATATTATATCTATTTAATGATGCAATCTTGTAGTGACTCCACTACTCAAAACTTATGGTCCGTCCCTGCTCATTACTACACCCAAAACCATATTGATCCAAACTTTTATTTTTCAAATAATTCAATACTTTATACACAAAACAACAAATGATATAAAAACTAAATTTTAACGTATTTGTATGTACCTCTAAACTCATAACTATCCAAGAGAAACGTAACCGAACATTGCAATTTTACATTTTCAGTCATATATATCCAATTTGGAATTTAGCTTCCAAAATTAAGCACATTAAGAACTTGGCTTCTGAATTTAAGTGCTTTCGGAACGTACCTTCTTAAGTTCAACTAGTTTCAGGACGTATCTTTTGAAGTTAAATTTGTTTCGGGGTGTGCGAATCAAACCAACCTGATACCAAATTCAGGAGTATTTTCGGGCTTTTGAGAGACTGAAGAGCATGAAAAATGCTCTTTAGGCCCTCTTATTTGCTACTCAGGCCTCCCGTGTTGACGAAAATGCCCTAAAGACAAGTTTTGGAACTTAAATTCCAAAATTAATTAGTTTTGGAACCTATATTACAAAATACACTAATTTGTATTATTTTCGATCAAAATAGCTATACAAGTTGAATTTGGAACTTACAAACTGAATTGTTTTATTTTTGAATTTTTTTTACACTTACTATCCAAAGTATTTTTTTTTAAAAAAATTTTACTTCGGAATTTAACATCCGAATTGTGTTTTTTTTTTTAAAGTTACACTTCGAAATTATGAACCGAAAACGGACACTGACATTTCCTCGTTGTTGTGTCTTCTTTCTTTAACTTTGTTTTCATTTCTTTGTACTCACCGCCTCTTTCACAACTCGATACAAATTTTTTTTCCTTCGGCTAGAACCGTTATCTGGGCAATGCCGGATTCATCAATGTTTGGTTTCAATTCAACAGGAGGTTCCGCCATCCTAACACGTACCTATATAAACCAATACAATAACTACATATCAGAAACATGCACTACAAAGCTGAAAAACCAAAATTCTACCAAGTTTGGATTTTATCTTCCAAAATAATTTCAGAAAGCACGTTCCAAAATTTACGTTTACATATAACACTTGAAAACTCAAAAAATAAACCGATTAAAGCATACATTACCTGTTGGATGACACCAAATAAGTGTAAGAACCCTCTATGAGTGAATAAACGTTGATTTCAAGGCTTCAAAGTGTGAAAAAATCAACTTGTATAGCCATTGGTCGAAAATAATACATATTAGTGTATTTTGGAATATATATTCCAAAACTAATTAGTTTTGGAATTTAAGTTCCAAAACCTATCACCAGGGCAATTTCGTCAACACGGGGGGCCTGAGTAGCAAATAAGGGGGCCTAAAGAGCATTTTTCGAAGAGCATTAAAGGGGGCCTAAAGATCAATTTTCATGTGCTAATTAGCAAATTGGAAAGTCCAGCCCATCAAGAGTAAAAGCCTAACCCAACTTACTCTAGAAAAAGTGGATTACATTTTATATTTGGTTATTTTTTTTTTTTTAAATTGAAGGAACAACAAAATTAAAGGTAAATAGAGTGATACAGCTGTCCAATTACTCCTACATGATACTGGAATAGATGAACAATTATTGAATAAGCACACGTTGATGAAAATTATTAAGATCTCATCTCATCCTATTCACACATCAATAACGCGTACAGCAAGGTTCAAGCTTGCACTAGAAAAAATAGATCAATAAGCCTAACTCCTTTGCAAAAAATAGTAATAAAACCTAACTAGAATGCAACTTATACAAGTTTTTATGTAATGTAACGAGCAAGTAAGTAATCATTGAAAAAACAAGAGATGAAACAACTTTATTTTAAATTTTACTCAATGATAGAAAAAAACATGATGTATTTATATAATAGAAAAATATATTAATATTTAAAGGGTCATGCTAAACAGTGCCCCCGGGGCACTTGTTAAACATACTAAAAATAGAAATAAAAGCTAAAATTAATATTGATAAAAGAACTTTTTATATTCTCGATGCATTGAATGCACAAATTCCGAGATATAATTTTCATATTTATATGCTTAACTAGTGTCCGGGGGCACTATTTAGCATTTTTCATATTTAAATATATCTAAAAAATAAACTTTTATTAGTAAATTATTACTAGTAGTAACCAAGAAATGACACACACACTTGACCTGTACGTGTGGACAGCGAAGGTTGAAGCTTGCAGTTGGAAAAAGGAAAGAAAAGAAAACGGAGTGGTAATGGTAATGGTAATAATAAGGACAAAATAAAAAGCAACCAATAGAGTTAACTGTATATCTTTGTATTTCTATTTTTATTTATAAGAAAGATAAGGGAGTACTAGTAGTAGTAGTAGGAGGATGATAAGAAGATCTGTGTCTGTTTGTTTGTTGTTTAAAGCAAAAACTGGAAATGCAAAATTAATTTCCCTCCCTCCCCCTTTTCTCTCCTACGATTCTGATCCACATCTTTGGTTGCCATATTGGCCACTGGGGGGGAGCAATAAGAAAGAATCTCAATAAAGTGATTTTAATAACATAGCAGAAATAAACAGTAAATGAATAAATATATAAATTAAAAGAAGAAGGAGAGAGGAATTAGAAAGAAAGAAAGAAATTATTGAATTGCTTGCATAATAGAGAGACAGAGAGAGAGTCAAAAGGGAGAAGAAGAAGAAGAAGAAGAAGTGAGTTGGATAGTAGTAAATGTTACTTACTACTACTAGAATAGAACTAGAAAGATAGATGGGTGGTGGAGGAACGATCGCGGAAGGGATTCGTCGCTTGTTTCAACGAGGACGCTCTTCTAATACTTCTTCAACTTCTTCTAGTAAGCATAATAATAATAATAATAACAATAACAATGATGACCGCGTCTTGGTGAAAGATTTGCGTTCACAGTTGGCCAATATTCCCACCACTACTACCCATCATCATCGATCTCTCTCCAACATCAAAGTCCCCATTTACGCTCCCTTCCCATCTTCTTCTTCTTCTATGGATCCCAACAAAAAGGTTTGCTCTTCTTCTTCTTCTTCTTATTATCATTATTACTGCTCTCTGTGTTTTATTGGATTCGATCTGTTTCTTTTTATTCTCCCCTCCTTCCCTAACTCATATGCCATAGCCCCCTCCGTTAAATTTGCCTCTACTTTTTGTCATCTACAATTCTTATGTTAACTCAACTGACTTGTTTTGATTGTGATTGCCTTCTTTTGCACACGATACACACTAACAAGTTGCATCAATTAGGACCTCATTGAGTTTCATTCAATATATAAACCACTAGTTGGATTGGATGGACTATCTTCCTCTTCATCCCTCCACCCATATCTCACTACTTCCAATTCATTCAATCACTCAGATTTCATTTTACTAGTGCAGACTACTGCATAAGATCCAACTTTTTGTCCAAAATGGTAACAACAGAACATTAGGAATTGGTGTGGAGCCCAGGAGAGGAGAGAGACCTCTGCTCAAAACTATTCATGTCAAAATTGTGTGAAAAACTACACATTTTCATGACATTGTTACTTTATCTTCATTTCATATAATACAAATAGATTGTCTCCTTTCCCAGCCGATACTTTCGTCATATTATACTATGGAAATTATAGTAACACAAAATGAAGAGATCCCTTTCATTGATAGTATTCAAGTTCAGTTTAATACTGTTGGATATTGCCTTGAAAATGATGCTGTTGCAGGAAGCTGGTGAGCCCTGGTGAGGGCTCAGAAGGCTGCAGGAAGCAAGCAGCAGGCAGGCTGCGCCTGGGCGCAGGCAAAGGCTGCGCCTGAGCGCAATTGAGCCCTGGTGAGGGCGTGGCTACTGTCTGCTGGCGCCGGGGCGCGGGCGGGCTGCGCCCGGGCGCGCGCATAAATAGTGTTGTTTTGCGTTTTCTGAGGTTTTAAGGTGTTTTTTAGGGTTTCTAAGGCCAACATACATACTAGGGTTAATAGAGAACATCTTGGGAAGACTCTAGGGTTGAGAGAAACATTCTATCACCTTGGAAACAATTATTGATTGAATCTCTTGGTCACGGGGAGAGATTCGGGACTAGGGTAGAATTAGGAAAACTCTAATTCTTGTAACTCTTGTGGAGAATCTCATTGTAATCAAGGTTTCTATTGATAGTGGAACGGAGAGGTTGCTCTCTCCCCCAGACGTAGGTTCATTAACACCGAACTGGGTAAACAATATTACTGTGTTCTTTACCGCTTTCGTGTTTTATTCTTGTTCGTGATTATTATTGTCTGTTCTCAATTTGTGGTTGGTTTAATCGTTTGCTCCACACACTAAAGGTTATTGGTGTGATATTAATCGAATTCACAACAAATACGTTTATATTTCAAACAATATTACTTAATGCTTTCTTGTTTCAAACAGGGTTCGCCTGAAACTGAGTTTTTTACTGAGTATGGAGAGGCAAGTCAATACCAGGTCCAAGAAATCATTGGAAAAGGCAGTTATGGTGTTGTGTGTTCTGCAATTGACATTCATACTGGTGAAAAAGTTGCAATCAAGAAAATTAATGATGTTTTTGAGCATGTATCAGATGCCACAAGGATCCTAAGAGAAATCAAACTCTTGCGCTTGCTCCGACATCCTGATATTGTGGAAATTAGGCATATTATGCTTCCTCCTTCCCGCCGAGAGTTCAGAGATATCTATGTCGTGTTTGAGTTGATGGAATCTGATCTGCATCAAGTAATTAAGGCAAATGATGATCTCACTCCTGAGCACCACCAATTTTTCTTGTACCAACTTCTACGAGGCCTCAAATATATACATTCAGGTATCCTTATAACCGGCTGCCTCATGTTTTCATATAGTGATATTAATATATTAAACTAATATATTACATTTTTTTTCCCTTGCAGCAAATGTGTTTCACCGTGATTTGAAGCCAAAAAATATTCTTGCTAATGCTGATTGCAAACTGAAAATATGTGATTTTGGACTTGCTCGAGTTTCATTTAATGATGCCCCATCTGCTATATTCTGGACTGTAAGTACTCTAATATGCAACCATGTTGATCAATTTCATTAATCAATTATGTTTTGCCTTGTAAGATTTTCAGTTGGAATCTACAAATTGCAATCTAGCTACCTCTCTAAACCGCATGCTGACTTAATTTTCCTACTTTTACTAAGGACTATGTTGCAACTAGGTGGTACCGTGCACCTGAACTATGTGGTTCTTTTTTCTCAAAAGTAAGCTTTTTTTTGTTTGACATCATATTTTTCTTGGGTTGTGATATGTGTGATACAAGAAGTTGACTACACTTGATGCGATGAAATGTGTATGTAATGTATAATCCTTGTCTTATGCAGTATACCCCTGGAATTGATATTTGGAGCATTGGATGCATATTTGCAGAAATGCTTACAGGTAGGCCATTGTTTCCTGGGAAAAATGTGGTGCACCAATTGGATATCATGACTGATTTGCTTGGCACTCCTCCTCCCGAGTCCATTGCGAGGGTTAGTTTATCAAAATCTACTCTGCATTTTTCTGAAATCAGTAGGCATGCTTGTGACATGGTGTAATGACACTGAATTTCTATTGTTTCTAAAAACATTATACCCATTAGTAAAAAAATAAATAAATAAATTATACCCATATTATGTTTTCAAGATACACCTATACTTTATTGTAATAATTACTATTGAAGCTTGATTTAACTACCTCTCCCTTGTTCACTTATATAGATATAAATTCTTAATTCGTAATTTTACAGATTCGAAATGAGAAAGCTAGAAGGTATCTTAATAGCATGCGAAAAAAGCAACCTGTTCCATTGACCCAGAAATTTCCAAATATAGATCCTTCGGCTCTTCGTATCCTGGAGCGCTTACTTGCATTTGATCCTAAAAACCGTCCATCAGCCGAAGAGGTTGGTCTCTGATACCCGTATATGATTCATTACCTACTAAAGTAGAAAGTTCATTGATAATTAACAAAGGGGAAATTTCATTAATGCTGTTATGCTTGTGATATTAGGCATTGTCTGATCCTTATTTCCATGGTTTATCAAACATCGATCGCGAACCATCCACTCACCCCATTTCAAAACTTGAGTTTGAATTCGAGAGAAGGAAAGTGACTAAAGATGATGTCAGAGAGTTGA
This sequence comes from Trifolium repens, assembly GCA_030408175.1. Taxonomy (NCBI): domain Eukaryota; kingdom Viridiplantae; phylum Streptophyta; class Magnoliopsida; order Fabales; family Fabaceae; genus Trifolium; species Trifolium repens. The sequence goes on along the minus strand of CP125842.1, from coordinate 63,935,285 downwards.
TTTATCGAGAGGTATGGCCATGCATTTCACCCACTCCTGCTTCAAATTATTTCTTCTCCTATATGTTGCCATGGTTAATTATACGTTTAAAGTAAACAGATTTTGGAGTATCATCCCCAGATGCTTGAGGAATATCTTCGTGGTGGAGACCAAACCAGCTTCATGTATCCAAGGTAAATGTGCTATAGTATGCTTGGCGATTTGTTGAAGGCTTTGATGTTAAAAAGTCTCACATCGGATATGAGATGACCTTGACAAGTGTTTATAAGCAAGTGGTAGTCCTCACCTTACAAGCCGGTTTTGTAGGGATGAGTTAGGCCCAATATTAATTCTAACATGGTATCAGAGCCTATCCTAGATCCATTTGTTGTTTGTTGTGGAGACCTCCCATATTTGGGCCACCCGTTGTTGTTGATTCCACGCACCAAGCCCAATAGTGCTGGGCGTGAGGGGGTGTGTAAGAAGTCCCACATTGGCTAGAGATATGGCAAAGATGACCTTTATAAGTGTAGTGCAAACGTCAACTCTTAAGCTAGCTTTTGTGGTTGAGTATAGGCCTCACAAATTCTAACATGGTATCAGAGTCTCTCGATCCATTTCATTGGACTGCCCGTTATTTGGGCCACCCATTATTGTTCGATCCACATTCCAGCTTGTTCAGTTCTGGACGTGGGGAGGGTGTGTTAAAAAGTCTCACATCGGATATGAGATGGCCTTGACAAGTGTTTATAAGCAAGTGGTAGTCCTCACCTTACAAGCCGGTTTTGTAGGGATGAGTTAGGCCCAATATTAATTCTAACATTTGATACCAACATATAAAGTAGATGTGCATCAACTATCTGTCTGTTCTGTCACAGGGCATAGCCTTTCATCATGAGCTCCTGTATGAGTTTAATGTGGTTGCATTGAGATTCCATAGATTTTATTTATCTGCTAATTTCTATACATAAAAAACAATGGGTTAAATTAGTTTTTATTCCCTATAGAATCACGGCGTTCCTTACATAAATTTTATTCCATTTTAGTCACCATAGAGGCTCAAAAGTACCCATTTTTTGTAAAATTTAAAATTCAATAAAATCTATGTAGGGACTTAATTTGTAAGGTTGTGATTCTATAGTGACTAAAACTTTTGTTGATGCTCATCCATGTAATAGGGTAAAACATTGCATGCATCAAATTTTACTGATTGTTAATTTTCTATGTTTTGCATCTCATTTAAGAAGCATAATATGGATATGGATAGTGGGTTCTTTGAAATTCATAACTTACATCTATTTGTTTTTAGTTGGTAATTCCATGTTTCAGTAAAAAAGTTAATAATTCTATGTTGTTGCATTTTGCATAGTGGGGTTGATCGATTCAAGCGACAGTTTGCACATCTTGAGGAACATTATGGCAAAGGCGAACGAAGCTCACCATTGCAGAGACAACATGCCTCCTTACCTAGGTAAATGTTTGTCAATATTTGATTCTCTGAACAATTTCTAGTCTTATAGCAGTAGAAATATCTTGGTCCAAACTAGACGAACCTGTTTAAATACTGGATTGCTCACTTACATTGTGAAGAACAGCCTTCTTGTTTCCTCTTTTGGGGATTTATGTGTTAAATACGTTGTTATTACTTCCATGGGTTTACAGATGAGGTTAACAACATGCCTCTGAAACATTTTCTCTTGTTTGAGTCATGTACTGAGTACTGCAATTTCACTTTTTGCAGAGAGCGAGTTCATACTTCCAAGAATGAAAATAATGAAAACAACGATATTGAAATGTCGACCGGACCAAATCTTCAGAGTCCACGTAGCTTGTTGAAGAGTGCCAGCATTAGTGCTTCAAAGTGTATAGATGTGAAAAGAAGTAAAGATCAAGAGGTAGTTAACTCTATCTTATCAAGTAGGCAGCTCATAGATGAAGTTATGCAATAATAAGAATGTCCAAAAATTGGTTTCAAAATGGTATTGTGCACAAATATGGATATGAATATGATATAGCGATGATCATTTTTTCAAAATATAAGAAAGAATACATCTAGGATATTTATAAATTCATAAAACATATATATACAATTGAAATTCTATAAATTTAAAATAAAGAACGTACTGCTTAGAAATTGCTCTGTGAAACAAATACTTCCGGTTGGATGCTATGTGTTTAAACTTTGGAGTAAAATTCTAACTAAACTAAAGATAATTACAATTTTGCAGAAAACATACTTGTGAAAGATGCAAAATATGCAGCAAATTTTTAAACCTAATATGCAACAACCTGAAGAAGAAAAAAGTCATGCGTAGAAATAGCCTTAGGCAGAGAACAGAATTGTGTGTTGAAATGCACTTTGGATAGAAAGTATAATTTTTTTGTTGACATTGGCTATTATGAGCCATAGCCAGAGGAGTTAAAGAGTCGCTTGTTCAAATGAAAGCGTTAAAATGGCATCTCTAAGTGTACTGGCAATACCAGAATTAAACATAAGAAATTGACTCAGGTACTTAACAACTAATACCAGTGAAGTATCCATAAGTATCAGTTCCAATGTGTTTGATTATACAATTACAATAGGTGAAGATAGTGCAAATATCAGTGTTTCACAGGTTTGTCAAATAAGATCCGATTTTTTTGTTAATATTTTCCACATTTGTCTCACACATTTGCTATCTCGAATGTGTATACAGTGGAACCTTAAAAATTAGCACTTCATATCTTATGCTATTTTCCTGAATAACTTTTTAAAATATGAAAGGTGCAGTTTATCATTGTTTTGAATATGCCTCGTTTTTTTATGTGTAACTGTGTACAATAGACATTTATCTTAAAATTCGTGTAAAAAGAGAAGACATTTAACTTAAAATAATCTTCGGTGTGTACATTGCTGTCTAGTTTGTGTTGACTGTATTACTTCTTATTTTAGCAGGAACCAATTATGGAGGTCAATGACGACGCAGCAGATGAATTGACAGATAACATTGCTGCCCTGCATGCTTAATTCTAGTGTTATTATAATTTTGAAGCATTGCATAGAAACCCTTCCAGTTTTTTGTGCTAGGAAGCTAACATGCGGATTCTTTGTCACGAACTGTCATTTTGTAATACTGTTGTAGGTTTTATAATTAGGAGGTGTTTTTGTGTGTACCGAAACACAATGTATACTACTGATATATTATGAAACAAGGATGAACAGTCTCCGTCACGACATTTCCTTCTCATGATAAATAAACAGATGTTAGTCACCTGCTAGCACGTACATTTTGGTATTGGCAAAATCACTAATAAGAACACAACAAGGTTCCTTCTCAACGATCACATATGTGGATAGGCGCGCCAATAAGGCGGCGGATCGGCACACACAAATGCCTACACTCGTAAGGAATAAATCTACTTTGAAGGTGGAACCAAACCATTAAGGGGATGCATAGTAGAATAGGTTCATTTTTTAACGAGCTTGTTGCTACTTTGAATAAATCTTCTTTAGTAAAACACTCCATTAAGTCTCACTCAAGCAACCAAACCACTATGGGAAAAATAAAATCAGATGTTAATACTTGTTAATTAGATACTTAAGGGAAAATTCCTCGAGCACATCTGCGGCTGTCAACCTCAAGTACCATATTTACAACCAAAACCCCTTTATCCATATAGTTATTCTCGAGAACCAAAATTCAACTAAAAAGCTTAATCCGATTGCTCTATCCATAGATGTAGGATTGAATGAACAATCCTTGACAAGTAAACTTCCAATCGTTGGTTATGTTGTTTCCAAGCATCAGGACCATATCCCGTGTTGGAGATTCATCAAACAACATCCTAGCCTGCGACAAATCTCCATTCTGGGCATAACCTGAAATTATAGTATTCCAGGAGATTGCATCCCTAGCAGGCATACTGTCAAAAAGCCGCCTAGCATCACGTAACTTGTTTCACAACAGCTTTACGTTTTGACACTCGTTGGGGATAGCTGCACCAAAAATTGTTTTAAAACTTCTAATCAGTAAAACATTTATTGTGGATTGTCACAACTCTGAAATGACAATAATTTCATATTTGCCATAGTAAGTATTGCAAAGGTTCCAAACAAAAAATAATATAAAAGTTCTTTTGTTGAAGTAATAGACGTCGACAATATAGAAATAAAGAAACTAATGCTAACAAATAATCTAAGATATTCTAAAAAAATTTCAATATGAGATATTTTCAACTGATTGTGACAAACATCAACAAACATACCCGGTCAAAATAACGCGCTTAAGGATTATCCTATCTCGATCAACAGTTTTCAGCAAGCCAAAAGCAGCTACTGCTGTTTTTGTGGCATCCTCTCCAGCTCTCTTTAGGATTATTGTAGGAAGGGGTGGGAACGAAACTTTTGCACAAACTGAAGCAACTGAAAAGCGTCCAGCATGGACAAACCTCTCCATCTTGCTTTTGTCTGTATTTATGAACTCACTAGAGAAAATTGGCCTGCACAATTTTTGCCATGGCTTATAGATTTTTTTCTGAAGAGATTTATTATGTCATGGTTGTTTAACAACAAATTGCCGAAACCCAACATGAAATATTAACTCTTCCTTGGATTTGATGGGTGCATGATATCTTTCATGCTTCTTCACACTAGAAAACATGAGTGGCTTTATTTCATGACACATCTTTTGAATATTCAGAAAGGATCACTTATAAACGGTGCATCCGAAAAGCTGAAAATAGTAAAATGATAAGGCATAAACACACCTGAAATGAAGGACAGATACTTCACATTCGTGTTCCAGTAGGCCACTTGTTGTAACTGGGTTCGTCTTTGCAAGCTTACATAACTTTGAAGCAACATCATTGGGTATGTCCATGATATGCAGCCTAGTATACGAGCCAACTGGAACACAGTCCTCTCTGTTTTCTTGTTCCATTTCTAAAGCTTTAGCAAGAACATTTTTTTGTGTTCTTTTGAAATTATGATAGTTAAAACTTCTTGGATAATCTTTGGGTAGAGATTCCTGATATTATTTAATAGCAATGTCAGACCTTTTTTTGCTGTTAGTGGCAATTACTCACTACAAATAATCTCCAAAAGGCAAACATACATTAGGATCCCAGGAAGAATTCCTAAAAGACTTGAGATGCCTATATTTTGCAAACCGCGTCCTAGCAGGGACATCCAATGGTGTATCCACTTCATCAGGAAACTCTACAACAGAAAACACAAATCAAACAACAAATCAAAAATAGAATTATTATATCGATAAAACTGCAAATCATCCACAGGCACATTCCAGGTCATCTCTGACAAAATTCCTAACAAAGTAGAGAAGAGACCGATACCAAAAGTTTACATACAACTTTAGACACAAACAGACCAAAAACTCAGTGCTTCTTTCTAATAAAGATAAGTGTAACACACATATGAGAGCATTAAAGGAAAAATTACCCTCATCTGCAGCATTATCTTCTTTAACTGCCTTTAGTTCATCTTGTATGTTCTCTCTAGTCATGTTATCTACTTCCTGTAATCCAACAAAAAAGTTACCATGCATTAAGGATTTAGGATAAGATTAAGATCCATAGACACCATAGTAATCAAAATAAAACTGGAAAACTTGATACAACATTGTTTACAAGAGACAGTCTTGTCTTAAAAAAATGAATAATATATTTCTTAATCCATGTAGCCAACGTCGCCTAGTGGGACAAGGTTTTTTTTTTTGAAACCATAGTGGGACAAAGTTTAGTTGTTGTTGTTGTAACTTATTACTTAAATCTTTAAGTAAACAAAAATAAGTACGATGTATGAGAACAAATTTTTAGGGAAATGATTTAGGTTATTTTCATAAGCTCTCTAGGGAAACAGCCAACAATAACTTTTTTGACCTCAAAATAATCTTATGCAAAGATGCAATTAATCACATACTTATTCAGATTTTCATATATACATTTGCTATTATCTAGTTTGAAACTGAAAGATCTACATAATAATTTGACTAAATATTTAAGATTTTTTTTGGTGGTACAAGATAATTTATGCCAGCACCCTGTTTATCCCCAATATACCTACAAACATACTTTAAAAAAAAAAGATATCACTCAATAATTTATAAAAAAAAGAAAAGAAAAGGTAATCACATTAACATATTGATCCATCTATCAAGCTTATCCCAACATACACACAAACATACATTTCAGTGGTTTGCGTTCTCTGATATAATTATTGAAAGATAGATCAAATTCAAACTTTCATTGATTCGTACCCCCTTTTGGTCAAGTATAAAGTAGTCTGAGTTTGTTAGCTCATATCTTCCAACCAGCTAATTCACATAGACACTAATTCCATAACGATTCGATGGCAATATAATAGGCCCAGAAAGTGTTATTTTTTACCATATCCTTGAGCTCTCCATATTACCAATAATCCCCACAAGAACAAATGCCATCGTTGAAGTGGTGAAAGCGGTGAGAATCCCTTAAGATTATCAACCTTCCAACAATCTTTGATATGTGCTTGATAGCACTATGACAGTCTTCACACACACGCAAGTTTTTCATGACGCGGATTGGTCTGCCAGCTGGTATGGTCAGAATTCCGAAAGCTACAGCTAATTTTTCACTGTGATACTTGAGCATATGCTCCTTCTCTTCCTCTTCCACATCATGCAGAACCAGTTTTGTTGAAGAAACGTATCCCTCCTCCCTCATTTTTAGATCTAGCTCTTCTAAGAAGGCATATATTCTCTCTTTGTTTGGATGGGAACAATCCCCAACTGAGAACGTATGAATCTTGTTTTGCACCTCAACCCAACTATAGCCTGGTACTTTCTGTACACCAACATCCCTCATTTTCGACCGCATCTTATCAGCATCAACCCATCTTCCCGAAGCTGCATATAGATTTGAAAGGAGGACATACATTCCCGAGTTTTGAGGTTCCATCTTAAAAACCATCTCAGCAGCCTTCTCGCCCAGTTCAGTATTGCCATGAATCCGGCTGGCACCAAGTAGAGCTCCCCATGAAGCAGCACCTGGCTCAAAGGGCATGTTTCTCATTAAGTTTTGTGCATCTTCCAAGCGGCCCGCTCGGCCGAGAAGATCAATCATGCAAGTATAATGTTTTGAATTCGGTGTTATGCCATAATCTTTACTCATTGAATAGAAGTATTCAGTTCCCCTTTCTAGCAAGCCATTATGACTACAAGCAGCAAGAACACCTACCTGAAATATTATAAAAAATAATAAGCAGAGTGAAATATTACATGTAGGAAAGATTCAAAAGGCATGCTGCTAAATTTCATGTAAATCAATCTTAACTTTGCCCCTAGTTCATTTCTTAGTGATTGATCATTATTATTATTATTATTATTATTATTATTATTATTATTATTATTATTATTATTATTATTATTATTATCAGATTTATAAACAAGACACGGAGGAAAGCTCCTAAAAAACTATTGGCTCAATTTAATCATGGAAAGAGCTTTACTAAAGCATAGAAACTACTGTAAAAATGAAGAAAACAAAGAGCAGAGGGAAACAAAAATTCTTATCAGTGCCAGGGCTATTTGACGACATATGATACAAATAAAACCAAGAGGTTGAATAACACAAATAAGATACCAAATGGATTTCTTGTCTACATTTTAGCAAGCAGTGTTTCAAATAGAATTTGCCTATCCATTTTGATGATATTGGCAAAGAAAGACAGAGTCAGAGAACAGGGGTCAGACAAAAATTAAGGGTCTGTTTACTTTGTGAAAACATTTCTTGTTTTCATTTTCTAGAACGCGTTCATTTTAATTATAATAAGATGAGATACTTTTGATGTGAGTCATTGTGATAGAGACGAGATAAAAGGAGCAGAGACACATGCTAAGGATACACTCTAAATAATAACCTAAATGGATATGAAATGTATAAAATATATACCATGGTAATCTCGTCAGGCTTAACACCTGTTGTCTTCATTGAATCAAATATCATTAAAGCCTGTCTGCCAAAGCCATGTCTGGCATAACCAGCTAACATCGTGTTCCAAGAGACAACATCTTTCTCCTCTATTCCTTCAAAGACGTCATTAGCTTCGTCTATGCTTCCACATTTAAAATACATTGCAAGAAGCGCATTCCCCACGAAACACCCAGTCTCATATCCCGTCTTCACAGCCTGCCCATGAATTTGTTTCCCCAACTCCAGTGCAGCAATATCAGCACATGTGCTCAAGGCACAGCCAAAGGTAGCCCTATTTAAACTCTCTCCATCCCGTTTTATCTCTACAAACATGTTCAGAGCCTCTTCATAGTGACCGCTCTGAGCATAACCAGCAATAATAGCTGCCCAAGATACACAGTCACGTTGTGGCATCATATCAAACAATTTTCTAGCCTGAGCAATATCCCCATTCTGACTGTAGCCTGTAATCATGGTATTCCACGAACTTATATTCCGACAAGGCATAGTCTCAAACAACTCCCTTGCAATATCCATTTTCTTGGATTGCACATAACCCGCAATCATTGCATTGTATGAAACTTCATTTTTCTGAGGCATTTGATAAAAAAAAATTCTAGCTTCATCCAGCATTCCATTCTGCACATATCCAGATACCATAGCCGTCCATGCAAACACGTCCCGTGTTGGAGATTCAGCAAACAACCTCCTAGCCTGCAACAAATCTCCATTCTGGGCATAACCTGAAATCATAGTATTCCAGGAGATTGCATCCCTAGCAGGCATACTGTCAAAAAGCTGCCTAGCATCATCTAACTTCTTTCTCCTGACAAAGCCACCCATCAAACAGTTCCAGGAAATCAATTCCCAATCCGATTTGGACTCAAACAACCTACAAGCCTCCTCAAGTCTGCCATTGTGAACATAGGCAGCCAGCAGGCCATTCCAAGAGATGGAATTCTTATGAGGCATATTATCAAAAACCTCCCTTGCCTCATCAACATAGCCATTCTGGGCATACCCAGACAATAAGGAATTCCAGGAAACAACATCCTTGTCAGGCATTAAATCAAACAATCTGCGGGCATCGCCAAGCCTGCGGTTCCTGACATAGCCAGTAAGCATTACATTCCAGGAAAACAAGTCTCTTTCAGGCATTTGATCAAACAGTTCCCTTGCAAGGTTGAACTTGGAATTCCTCAAGTAGCCAGATATCATGGCATTGTAGGAGACGGAGCTTCGACGAGGCATAGTGTTGAAGACTTGGAGAGCAGAGTCACAGCGGCCATTGCGCATGTGGGTAGAAATGGCTTGGTTCCATTTAAGGATGTCGGGGTCTTTCACTATGGGATTGGTGGTGGTGGTGGTGGTTACACTTCCCCTCGTACTCAGCCTCCTCAGGTGTCTCTGTCTTCCAACATTGATCGTGCACACACGCCGCACATTGCATATACGAAACATAGCTACATACCTCGTATGTATGTGCAATAGTTCCATTTCTAGTCTCTACATTTGAATAATATAATAATGGGTAAATAACTGAATTTTGTTTTTTTTTTTTTTTTCCTTACTCGCCCTTGATTTTTTTGTTCATTTTACTCTTACGGAAAACATCAACATTGTAAAGGGCGAGTTCCAAAAAAATTTATGGGGGGAAAAACAAAACTCGTCTAAAGACTACCATGTATTATTAGACTGCGCAAACATATTGGGAAGATTTGGCTCTAAGAAAATCGGATTTTGATCCTCTCCTTTTTTTTTCTTTTAAATTCTCGCTCCAAATTTTTTATGTGTCTTTCTCTCTCATCATCACTTGTTTATTTTTTATTTATCTTTCTTCACACTCACAAAACAAGAAATTGAAGAGAAACCAAATGAGATGATAACTACCGATGTTGTAACTATCGATATTTATGTACATAAAGAGGGATATATTGACTTCGGGTGTAAGTTATAAAAGTTACTCCAAATATTGGCCTTTGATTTTAATATCAATTAATGGCTAAGATTGATTTATCATAATTGATGAGGTGAACTTTATTTTGTTATCACACAAAAAATGAATATTATCAAAATATATTTCAAATAAAAAGGAATGAATTAATTATACTCATTAATTGCGAAAACAATGATTACTCTCCCTTACTTTTTTTTTATGCATAAAAAATGAATAACAAAAATTAAAATACAATTGTAGATTGGATTAAACGGTAGCAAGAATTAAACATGTTTTGGATTAAACATATAAATCAGTACATGTTTTTAATAAAACATTATGAATTAAACTTTTTTTTTTTGACAAAAATGAAAACTTATTTTTTGACTAGAAGTTACAAGAAATTAAACCAGAATGATTAATATGTATGATACGTATGCATTCTTACGTTGATATATTGTCCTTGTTATTTTATCTCATTTGAATTGATAATTATAATAACTAATTTTATGTTTGTTCAAATGCAGGTTTATGAAAATGATTGTGGCAACCACTGATCTGTCTTTCAAGCTAAGTTGTTATTTTTGTCCTGTTTTTAGTGTGTTGAGTGTTTTAATCCTATTTTTCTTATTTTTTGTTAGTGGTGTTGTGATTTTTTTCTTTCTCTTTGATGGGTCTTTCGACTTAGAACTTTGTGAACAAGACATTGTGTTAATGTTTTAATAAGAACATGTACTGATTATATGTTTAATCCAAAATATGTTTAATTTCTGCTACTGTTTAATCCGATTTACAATTGTATTTTAATTTTGCTATTCATATTTTATGCATAATAAAAAAAGCAAGGGAGAGGAATCATTGTTTACACAATTAATGATTATAATTAATTCTTTTTCTTCTATTTGAAGTATATTTTGATAATTTTCATTTTTTAGTGCGATAACAAAATAAAGCTCACCTTATCAATTATGATCAATCAATCTTAGCCATTAATTGATATTAAAATCAAAGGCCAAAATTTGGAGTAACTTTTATAACTTACACCCGAGTCGATATATCCCTCCTCATATACCTTTAATATCAATCATTAATTTATTTTTATTTTTTTGGTTAAATTGCTTAATGGCTAGAAATTCCACCTTTAAGGTGATAATTGAGATGATCGAGTTTCAAACCCCGACTCCCTACATATATAATGCATTGTCCCTGCCAAATGAGTTAAGTTCACGAGACCAATAATTAATTTATTTATTAACTATTGATAATATTTTCGTCAAAAAACTATTGATATTATTTATTTTTTTCTCTAAAGTAAGTTAAGTGAAAATAATTAATAGTTGGGGCAGGCCTTGCAGCTCAAACATAGCTCATGTACTTACACATCATGTACTAATGAAGTCGTTACATAACATTGACAATTGAATTCAAACTTATTCTTATAATATAGTATGAGTCGTATACTATTATCATCGTATCATAAAAACAACTTATCTTGGTTTGCTTTAGGAAAATCCCAACTTATCAATTTTCAAATGTAGCTATAGACTCAAGCAAAACAGAAGTTGAAGTATACCACAGTGCAAGGATATTATGTAGCATTAACTACACTATTATACATCAAGGAAATTCTAAAGTTAACTTCGTTAACTACTTATATTGATTGGATCTTTTCCTGTACAAAGCTACTCTTAACAACTTAATTATTTTTCTATGCTTTTTTACGACCATGGATAATAACTTTAGAAACATCAAATCTTATTAAACACCACTTGATTCCTTTCATGCATCAACAACGCCAGAAGGAAACCAAACATAGAAGTCCATTGAATGTGATCATCCAATCGAACCATACTAGCAAATTACACTCTACCCCCACTCATTAACACCCTGATCAAAGAAGTTCTGGGAGAGGCAAGTTCTAAAGGAATACCAAACCGGCTTCACCACACTGCAATCTAGAAGGATATGACTCTCCAATTCCTTGCCACCAGCACATAATGAATTTGTTGGAAGGCCATGATGCAGATTTTTCCACATAAACATTCGCTCCATAGGAAGGCCAGTCCAGTGCCAAGCTTCTTCCAAACTTGATCACCATGCACCTGATTCACATTCCCTTGAACCAGTTGGTAGGCAATATTTCGTACTAAACGTGCCATCTGGAGTAAGGTTCCACACAAAACGGTCCTCCTCCAACCTATCCAAAAGAGGGCGCATGCACTCTAACCTCCTCCAGTAACCAACTCCAACTCGGGATAAAACCCATGAGATGGCTAACATCCCACTGATCCGCAGCATTCACAAAATCATGCACAAAAGCAAGTGCAGGAGATAATTTCAAAGCAATATTCACGGATGGCAACCATCTCTCGGACCAGAATAATATTGACTTACCATTACCAATAATCCACCGACCACCACTAATGGTGGTATCCTAGCTCTCCAAATTTGACAAGTATGTCTCTGCTCACCAATAATCCCCACAAGAGCAAATACCCTCACTGAAATAGTGAAAGCGATGAGAATCCCTTAAGATTATCAACCTTCCAACAATTTTGGATATGTGTTTGATGGCATTATGACAGTCTTCACACACCCGCAAGTTTTTCATGACACGTATTGGTCTGCCAGCCGGTATGGTCAAAATTCCAAATGCCACAGCTAATTTCTCACTGTGATACTTAAGCATTTGCTTCTTCTCTTCCTCTTCCACATCATGCAGAACCAATTTTACCAAAGAAACATGCCCTTCACGCTTCAGTTTTAGATCCAACTCTTCTAAGTAAGCATATATTCTATCTTTTTCTGGGTGAAAACAATCACCAACCGTGAATGTATGAATCTTGTTTTGCACCTCAACCCAACTATACCCAGGTATTTTCTGAATACCAAGTTGCCTCATTTTTAATCTAAGCTTACCAACATCAACCCATTTACCTAAAGCTGCATATATATTTGAAAGAAGGACATACATTCCTGCATTATGAGGTTCCATATTGAAAACCATCTCAGCAGCCTTCTCGCCAAGTTCAGTATTGCCATGAATCCGACTTGCACCTAGTATAGCTCCCCATGTTGCAGCGTCTGGCTCAAAAGGCATGTTTCTCATTAAGTTATGTGCTTCTTCCAAGCGGCCAGCTCTACCAAGAAGATCAATCATGCAATTATAATGTTTCAAATTTGGTGTTATACCATAATCTTTATTCATTGAGTAAAAATATTCAGTTCCCATGTCTGTCAAGCCAGTATGACTGCAAGCTGAAAGAACGCCAACCTGAAACATGATTAGAGGAACAATAAGCAGAATGATATTACATGCAGAGAAAAATACTAGAATTTATATTTAAGTAATTTATTGTTTAGCGGGTTTGGATATCCGCGGGCGTGCGGGCGCAAATAGTATTAAACCCGCATCCGTATCAATTAAATACAGATAATTGAAATATCCACTTATTTTGTCCGCGGATATCCATTAAGTTATCCGCTTCGTACCCATGGCAGGTTTTATCCGCAGATATCCGCGGGTACAAATTTTTTTGCCATCCCTAATAATCGTAATTTGTTTATGATTAACCCCTTAAACAATTATTAGCATGCACAAGCCTCTCAAGTGGTGCATGGTGCACAAGTAGTGAATAACATTATAACGAATACAAATTTTACAAAATCCACTGTTGGATTGAAAAATAATATTTTTAAAGAAATTGAAAATCATCTGATATGTTATTGAAACCCATCAAGATTAATGGTTTATGAGTTTTTATTGAATACCATTAATTTTGATAGGTCTGAATAACATATCAAATGATTTTCAATTTCTTTTAAAAAAAATTTATGGATGATCCATGTGATATAAACTTTCAATCCAATGATGAATTTTGTAAAATCGTATTCGTTATAATGTTATTCACCACTTGTGCACCATGCACCACTTGAGAGGCTTGTGCATGTTAGACGTCGCCTCTTATATATCCTCAATGTAACCTAAGTTATTCAAGTCAGTAACAACTATTTGGAAATAATCTATCCTGATTGTTTAGACCAATAACATCCATAACAGCATGGATTACAGTGCTGTCAACTCCCTTTTGGATAAATGACGATGCTATGACAAAAGGTAAATTACCAAGACAAAAATACAGTTAATTAGAAAAGAATAAGCTTTTCAATTCAAAGGGCAGCAGATCAGTACTCTAGAGCAGATGGATGGCTCCAATTCGATAAAGCAGAATTACAGCAAAGAAGAAACTTTATGGAAAGGAATGTGACGTGGCATACGATGCAGTTAACTTGTCCTACCCTCATAAACAGTACACAACGTCAACAACATCCTAATTACACCTCTACAACAACAGCTAGCATGGCCACCGCAACCACAATAACAACTACACTGAATCCCTAATGGATCAAAAACTCATCAAGCGGACCCATGATCTCAGCTTATTCATTTCACCGCATAAACACACAAGCAAAGAGAAACTAGTTTAATCCACTTAAGCAGTATCAACAACAGTACTCAGCAGGATGATCATTGTTCGTAATCTGATCAAACCCTTCAACTTTTCCCAATAAGGAATGATCATGGATGCAGTGATGACTGGTGATCATCATAACATTATTAACCAACACAAAGAGACAGGGATATCAGCTTCAGCAATGAATGCACCCAATCAGTTTATTGAGTTTTTTCGGTTCAAGAACTGATTATAAAAACTTTGCTATGCTTGTAAAGGGACAGTGTTGTGTGTTAGGTGTTGGAATTTGTTGGAAAATAGAACTGTATTTATTGTTACTGATGGTACGTTTTGAGAAATTGGTGCTGTAATAGGACACTGAATTTGAATGAGGTGTTTTTCTTAAAATCCATTTGGACTACTTAGTTGAATTAAATATATTAGAGTATTTAAATGGTTAGTATTTATAGGCCTGATTTAGGTAACTTGATATTTATGTATACACATATTGCTCCTGATATGAAATGAGAATAAGATGTGACAGACTTAGATATTTAAGTACCTACAAACATGGGTGGGAGAATTCTATTGTTCTTTTGCTGCATACTTGGGGGAAAAAATGCTGTGTATTGCAATGAAATTGGATTCAAGAGACTGGTAGGGACCTAGGTAATTCCTACTTTCCTTAGGAGATTATTTGACCATATTAACCAGGAAAGTGTTAATCAGAAAACTAAGTTATAAACCATCAATGTCTAAATGGAAATACACGGAGGTGAAATATGAAGCTTTGAGCCAGTACCGCAGTAGTTCATCCAACACAACTAGATAAGGAGCACTCATTCATGCATATGGAATTTATAAAATGAAAACCAAATACGTACCATGGTAATTTCGTCGGGTTTAAAACCCGCTGTCTTCATTGAATCAAACACCAATAAAGCCTGTCTTCCAAATCCATGCCTAGCATAACCAGCTAACATTGTGTTCCAAGAGATGATATCTTTCTGTTGTATTCTTTCAAACACATTATAGGCTTCGTCTTTGCTGCCACATTTACAATACATTTCAAGAAGTGCATTTCCCACCAAGCACCCATTGTCATACCCTGTCTTCACCACCTGTCCATGAACTTGTTGCCCTAACACCAAAGAAGCCATATCAGCACATGTGCTCAAAGCACAACAAAAGGTAGATCTATTTAAACTTTCTCCATCCCGTTTCATCTTCACAAGCATGTCCATAGCTTCTTCATAGTGACTGGTCTGAGCATAACCAGCAATAATTGTTGCCCAAGATACACAATCGCGCTGAGGCATCAAGTCAAAAAACTTCCTAGCTTGAGCAATATCGCCGTTCTGACCGTAGCCGCTGATCATGATATTCCATGAACCTACATTCTGGCAAGGCATCGCCTCAAACAATTCCCTTGCCATATCCATTTTTTTGTATTGCACGTAACCATCCATCATCACATTGTATGTCATCTCTCTTTTTCCTGGCATTTCATCGAAAACACTTCTCGCTTCCTCCAACATTCCATTCTGAACATATGCATACACCATTGCTGTCCACGTGAAAACATCACGCACCGGAGACTCCTCAAAAAATGTCCTAGCTTGCGATAAATCTCCATCTCGGGCATAACCCGAAATCATGGTATTCCAAGAGATTACATCCCTAACAGGCATACGGTCAAAAAGCTGCCTAGCATCATCTAACATCTTCCTTTTCACATACCCACCCATCAAACAATTCCAAGAAATCAATTTCCAGTCCGACTTTGACTCAAACAACCGGCGAGCCTCCTCAAGTCTCCCATTCTGAACATACACTGCAAGCAATCCATTCCAAGAGATGGAATCCTTATGAGGCATGTTATAAAAAAGTAGTTTAGCCTCATCAACGGACCCACTCCGGACATAACCGGACAACATTGTATTCCATGAAACAACATCCTTTTGAGGCATTAAATCAAACAAGTTGCGGGCATCAGCGAGTCTGCAGTTCTTGACATACCCAGCAAGCATTAAGTTCCAGGAAAACAAGTTCCTGTAAGGCATGGTGTCGAAGACACGGAGAGCCAAGTGGCAGTGGCCATTGCGCATGTGGGAAGAAATAGATTTGGTGCATTGCACAATGTGTGGGTGGTCTCTGTCTATGATGATTTGAGGTTTTGGTGTTGTTGGGCAAGTATGTTTGCAGTCATGTAACTGTCTCGTTAGATTATGGTTCCGGCGTATTGTTTGCAGGGCATGGTACAGCCTGCTGGAGCTTGGGAATTTAGTCGTAACTGATGAGATCATGTAAGGGGTCAAATTTTTCAATACCATACCATCACCATGAGATGAGAGGATTTGGATCCTCTCCAATTATTCTCTCATGTTTTCTCTCCAATTGTTAATCTAATGGTTCACAAATGAAAAAAATATATTTTCTCTCTCTTCTCAAGTGTTTTCTTCAATTTGTAAACCATTAGATTAACAATTGAAGAGAAAACATGAAAGAATAATTGGAGAGGATCCAAATCCGAGATGAGATGAGATGGTCAAGAGAGAGAGAGAGAGAGAGCAATAGTAGTAACTAGTTTCAATTTTCAACTCAATTTTGATTTTTTTTTTTCATCACAAACCTCTATTTTTTCCTTTAAAATATTAGAAAAATTTAATGTAGGACTACCATAATATAAAATATTAGAAAAATTATTTTTAAGTGAATTATTATGATCATGCTTTGGAGATTTAATTTTTTTTATCCACACCGTTTCAACTATTTTCATGAAAAGTGAGAGAAATAATTGAAATATAATAAAAAATCAAAATATTTTAAGATATTTTTCAACATACAATATATATTTTTTCGGTATTTATCATTCCAAATTAACCAAATAAAAATGGGCATGGAATGGTGCGTACCATGACGTACCTGGTACGGAACTTCGCCATTTTAAGAGGACTCATGCTTCGTTTATATGTCTTATTTTGACCATATTTTTTTTTAAGTATATAAATGTAAATATTATTATATAAAATCTTGTTTGATTTGTTTTGAAAAATATTTTCAAAAATATCAAATTTTTATAATTTTTACTTATAGACAATTAAAGATATTCGTAATTAAAATTATACATTGGCATACGTGCAGTGATAAATGAATTCTAAGGCTCTGTTTGGTAAAAATAGCGGTTGGCTGATAAGCTAGCTGATGGCTGATAGCTTATAGCTTATAGCTGATGGCTGATGACTTATGACTTATAGCTGATAAGCTAATAGAAGTGTTTGGTAAAATTAGCGGTCAACTAGCTGATAAATGTAAAATGACATAAAAGGACATTCTTAATTGATAATAAAATTTATATTTAAGATAATAATTTAAATTTATTAATGTAATATATTTTTTATATATTATTATCAAATTAATTTGTCTATCTTAAAATTGCACAAGTACAATTATATAAAAAATATTAGTAATTTATAATATTTTTTTAAGATAAATTTTTCTTTTGAATATCTTACATACATAGCCCATATATAATTAAGAATATCTAACACAAAAATGATTTTTTTTAAACAACATCCTACAAAAAGGAAAAAATAACTTACATACATATGGAGTATATGATACTCCGGATATGGATAACGAAATCATACGTACTGTGTATTACTTTTTTTTTTTAAACAGAAACGTATTATATATTACATTAATACCGAATATATCCTACATATATATCAAACATCGCTTTTTTTATAAAAGAAATATAGATGGAGATAGTTTGTATTATTCTAAGCCCATAATTATTTTCTTTTAAATTAAAATAAATTATAAAGGGTAAAAGTGGATTTTAGTTAAGACAACAAGGGTAAAAATGGAAGAAAAAATGATAAGCTATAAGCTATAAGCTCATAAGCTACTTGAAATAGCTTATGAAAAATAAGCTATAAGTCAGTAAAATAAGCTATAAGTCAGTAAATAAAAACTGTTACCAAACAAGTCTTTTAGCTTATAAGCTATAAGACATAAGCTATAAGTCAGTTTTCTGACCTTGCCAAACAGACCCTAAATGAGGGAGTATAATAGTATCTGTTGATTCCTTTAATTTTTTTGGAGAATAATAATAAATAAGCAAATTACACGTTTGGTCCTTTGTCTTAATTTTTTGTAATATTTTGATCCTTTATCTTTTATTTGTAACACTTTGGTGCTTTATCTTATATATTTGTAACACTTTGGTCCTTTATCTTTTATTTGTAACACTTTAGTCATTTATCTTTTATAACATTCACATATAAATCATTTTTTTCATATTTTTTTTACTAAAAAAATACTGAATTTTATTTGTTAAGATACTTTTTTATTAAAATTAAATAAAAATCATAATTTTGATGAATATGTTCATCATCTTCATCAATTCTTTCATATCTTCATATTCTTTAAAGGACCAAAGTGTTACAAATAAAATATAAAGGATCAGAGTGAAACAAAAAGATAAGATAAAAGACTAAAATGTTACAATTGAAAAATAAAAAACCAAAGTGTTATCAAAAATAAAATAAAGGACCAAATATGTAATTTTGTCTAAAAATAAATTATTATGAATAGTAGGAAAAAGTTAAGAGCGGGATAAATATTCAAAGGAAAGGTTCACGACACGTGATGAGTAGCAAGAACCTTGTGGTTTTGGTTTAAAAAAGGGAAAATAAATAGAGTAAGTCATAATTAACCCCCACCTAAACTCTCTTTTGTCACTGTCCTTCGCTTTCACGGTTACTACTCTTACTCTAGTTAGTTAGTTTCACTCAAAATTCAAATTTCAAACTGAGCAGCAGAACAGAACAGAACACAGAACACAGAAACATCATCATCAATCATCATCATGGGTTGCGTGTCTTCAAATCTGTTGAACCACGAAGACGAGTTAGGCCAACTCAGTACCTCAGCACTCGGTGTCGGCCACCACATCGTCTCTCTAACTTCCACCACTTATGGCCTTCTCAACACCCTCGATCCACCCACTACCACCACTCCACCGCCACCACCTTCTCGTTTCTCCATCAAACCCCTCCGCTCCGAACCACCGGAAATCATCAACTCTTGGGAACTCATGGAAGGCCTCGACACCGAAAGCTTCCGTTTCTCACCCTTACCACCAACACCAACCTCAAAACCCTCTCACAAAGAAAACTCCAACCCTAACCTAAACCTAAAACCAAACCCTGCTTTCAAAAAACCCACTTCAACTCTCTCGGATCGGTTCGAGAAAATATGTCCACCCAATGGAGAGAAAAAAGTGGTGATCTACACAACGACGTTGAGAGGCGTTAGAAGAACTTTCGAGGCTTGCAATGCGGTGAGAGCGGCGTTTGATGCGTTTGGTGTGCAAATCTGCGAGCGTGACGTATCCATGGATAGCGGGTTTAAAGAGGAACTGAGGGAACTTCTGAAGGGGAAGGAGAAGGAAACGACGGTGGTTCCTCCGAGAGTGTTTGTGAAGGGTTTCTACATTGGCGGTGCTGAAGAGATGTTGAAGGTTGTGGAAGAGGGTTTGTTGGGAGAGGTTCTTCAAGGTTTGCCCAGAAAAGTGGTTGGTGGTGTTTGTGAGGGTTGTGGTGATATGAGATTCTTGCCTTGTTTTCGATGCAATGGAAGTTGTAAGATGGTTCAGAAACAGAAACAGGGGAATACTGTTGTTGTTAAGTGTACTGATTGTAATGAAAATGGGTTAGTTCTGTGCCCACTTTGTAGCTAATCATCATTTTCATTTACTCACTCACTTTTGTAGTAACTGTTGTTCTGCTGAATTCTCTCAATTCACAGTTTTTATACATTTAGCTCTTTATGTTTACTAAATCTTACTTAAAGCAATCCTTTTGTTTTTTGTGCATTGTTATTACTCAATTTGAATTTGAACGAAGAAGATTGTGGCATTTCATAGGACAGACATTTGATTTTATATATGATTGTGTTACGTAGATAGATTCTTTGCTTCAATGTATAGAGCCAAGGCCTTCCATGCCCATCCATAGTGATAGTCACTCACTCACTCCCTTGGTTTCCCACAGAAGCCTCCAAAATATTTCTAACTATACTGATGTGGTGTGTGTGGGGACTGTGGACCCATTATCAAAAAACATGAATACATAATTTAGGACAAAACTTTTAGCATTGCCTTAAGGAACAAGTTTGGAGATTTGTGTTTCGGGATTCTGGTTTCCTTGATGTGGAGGATAACCATGCAATCCATGTTCGTGATCGCAACTTTATCGTTGAATGGGGGTTAGTTAACTACAATGTTAGCAAGAACTAAACAATAATTTTGTTGATCCTCCACTAAGAAATATAGATTATAACTAATTAGGCTTAAGACAACAATCCGGGAGTGTGGTTTATATATACACTGCCATCTTGAGCTATTGCTATGACCTTCATTGCGAAAGATGATCCTAAGTCCCCTGAATATTTTCCTTCCGGTTGAGTCTGCTGCTGCCACATGTGTTGTGATCTTGATGGAAATTTATGTTGGTCAATGGTCATATGTGAAGTGAAAGTGTGAAACATGCATCAATATCATTCATGAGTGAGTTAATAAAAAATCAGTGATATAATTTGATTAGTATGCTTGCTTTGTAATCTAGAGTTTATGTAACTATTCTTGTGCATTTGTCTCTATCCTCCTTAGTATTCAACTCTTTGTTCCAAGTCTTTGGATATTTCTGAGAACTTTCTATAGACTATAATATCATCTGTATGGTGAAAAGTAAAAATCAAAAGGCATGCACCATACTTGAAAAACAATACCCTTCACTTCTGAGTTTCTACATTTCTACTACTACGGCTGCTGTAGGCCAGCCGTAGGCATCAAATATACTTTCTATTTAATGTAATTAGGACTTAGAAGAAGGATATGATATAACCGTTGTAGAAAAAATCACACAAAACAGACACAATAATTGAGTTGTGTTTATATATGGATCTTATTTTTATTTTATTGATGATGATTACTTGGGTTCATAATTAGCTTCACTAAAAAAAATACTATTATGTCAATCTTTCTAAAAATAAACCATACTCATGATTCCAAAAAGATATCATGCTAAAACATACAAAACTCATGGGGTTTTTGTTCCCCTTTTATGTATCTATAAAATTTAAAAGATAAATCCCAATTGCACTTCATCATTATAGTGGAAGAAACCATTGATGTAGATTTATTATAAGTAATGCATGAAAGGTGATTAGACTATCAGGAAGTGAAAAAATAAGGAGGACTGCTATATCAAGCGAAAAATATCCCCACGAAAGACTCACGAAATTTTGGTAACCAATTAAATCTCTTTTTTGTCCGGAAAACATGGTGGGAGGGATGTTAAGTCACTTTCAATACTCTTCCACGTCCTTTCGCGATGTGCTCGTGATGATATTCTTCGCTATAACTATCATTTCCGAAAAATAAGTTACATGTGTTATGTTTGTGAATTGAATACTTTTTTTAATTAAACCAGATTTGATAGTTGGCAAAAAACCCAATTTTGGTGGTTGATTAATGAATGGAGTACTTTCTTTAATTGATAATAATGCTGAAGAGTTATCACTTAAAGAGTAGTATAATGTTTATGGTGGGGTTGGGACTGAGACAGCTCATTCTTTTTCCCCCTCACCCCTCCTTTACTAAGGTACTCTTAAGATCTCTGTATTGTATTGGGTCTAACTGTGCTTAATATGTTATAGTCTCAAGAAAATTATTGAGGTATCACTTTTCAATTAGTAAGATTGAAAAGTATGAAAAAGGAAACTCTTGACTGAGTAAGAAAATTATTTAGGCACCTTTTTTTTCCAATTAGTGTCATGTTTCTGGTTCATTAATTATGTGTGTAATAGTAGTTTTTTACACTTATAGATGAGATGATGTTAATCATTAATAATAGTATTTTTGTGGTTTGAAAGACAACATTTTTGCTCCAAAGAATAATATGAGTTGTCTGAGAGGGACAGAAGCACTTGTAATGATCCATATATACAAATAAATTTAGAAAAGAGCTGTACATGGAAAAGACTTTAATCATGTTTGATGTTTCTTATCATCGTGGAGGAGCTGCAGTCGTTCATAGAACTGTATATACAGAAAAGATAAAATTCTGACCAAACTGTTTAACTTACAAAAATGTCATGATTCTGTTTGGTGTCAAGAACCTAACTAACCATGTGAATGTGGGGATCCCGACCCTAATGTTTGAACCTAAGTCAAGAAAGATATGATATGAGACTTTCATCTCGACTAACTTGAGTTATTAACACATCTATTATATATAACTGATATATAATATGATGTATTTATGAAAATTTCTTCTCTTCATTCTCGGAACCCCCTAACGTTAACGAAGAGACCGGAGAATAAAGGTCAAGCTTGAGTTGTTTGACTCTTTGGCTAGTCCTGATCTTAACTGTAGAGAATCCGAATTCGGTGAATATTCATTTGCCTGTTTCTTTATTATTTGAAAGAAAAAGACTATAAATCCTTTTTTTGTGACTATAAATCTGAATCCTTTTTTAGTGAGACTGGAACTATGACACCCCTCCCTAACTTGAACCGAGAAAGAAAAGTAACTTTAACGTACATAAAAGGAAAAGTATCATGTTCTTACACCAACTATAGACTAGAAGAGTAAATGGGTTCACATGACAAACGACTAACATGTTGATGAAATTAAACTGTCAAAAAAATAATTAAAAAGGTTGATGAAACTAAAGTGTTTCATAATTGAAAAAGAGTCTTGCTTTGGCTACCTTTAAGCCTTCTTAAGCAGCTTTATTAGACTGCAAAGCAAAGCATACCACTCCTCCAACAACAGCTCGGAGCTCAAAGCCAAATAGAGAGAAGGTAAAACAAACAAACAAACACAAATATATAAGATAACATGTAAATACATTATACTTATGTATCATGATATTGTAACAGGTAATAATTGAGTCAACATCAAGGATGTATCGCGCGCTAATTAAAAACTTATACTATAAGATAACTTTATGCATTCCATATCGACTCTATGACAACTACTTAAAAATCCAAACATGTTAAGAAAATGCAATTTTGATTGCTAGCATTCTAAATCCTTCGGTTGTGTCCCCATGCCCTCTTCATATCCCTTTGGGTGTGGCCCATCCATCATCGATGTATATCGTCTCGCTACCCTTGGTCTATTTTTAGCCAATTGTATATGGCTGTATGGGTATGTATACAAACATACACTTTGTATTTGATATAGCACACCACAAAACTAATATACCAAAATTGATAACACAAACAAAAAATATCTAAATCAGATAAGTTTTTTATTTAGGCAACCACATTGCAGTACTGTCAAAATACTAATAAAAAAAATGCCATTGCAGCAATGCAAGAAAACAGTCAAACTTGAGGAATTGCAAATATAGCTTAACATTACTTTAAGATTAACCATGTAAATAGAATGTAACATAAATAATGAAATCAGAAGGAAAAAAATCTTTAACATAAATAGTGAATGTAAAGCAAAGAAAAAACAAAAAGCTCAAGGCTAGCCCATCATGGGGTGTTGGATATATCATATAATAATCAAATGACATTGGCAACAGCTGGCTTTTCTTTTTGTTACTTTTTGGTTTATTATAGAGGAGAAAAGGTGCATTTTTATTCATTCAACATGAAAGGGTGAAATGGATTTTACTCAATAAGACAGCAGTAAAAAATTAATACATTAAGCCTATGTTTTTGTTGAGTAAAGAAAAATACTTTTTTATCTTTGTAAACTTACAAACTTAATTTTTACATTAATCTATGTGTTCATTTTTATTATCCTTTTTATCACGTCGCTAATTTCATTTTTTTTAATCACATATTTTATCTGTTATCCGATCTTTATGTCTCTTGTTTGCACTATAGTATATATTTTATACTGCAGGTTGTGGGTGGGGAGTGGGGACACAATTATGCATATGAGACGCTCAAAAGCATAAAATATTGGAGACCAGGCCAATAATATATATATATATATTTTAGTACTATATTGGAACTATAGAATTAACTGAAGTGATCACTAATACTAGTAAGTAATAAACTGCTTTGTAAACTGAGCTTTTGAATCTAACATTACAGCTTCATGAATGCTATATATTGAAAAATTTCCGGATTTCATGCTACTAATTCATGATTAAATTAGCAAGGACATATCTACTCAAGTATATTACTATTATATTAGGATTGTTAGTTACATTAATGAATAGAATTCTTTTCAAAGTTCAATAAAATTGCTTAACTTAGTTGATCCGGCAGGTTAGCCAAATTTTTACCACTATCAAAGTAGTCTTTTTATTACATATATATTTTCAATGTAGTTATGGAAGTGGAATTTCTGTTCTTTGTAATTAACAATTGTACCATTTCCCCTACCAAGTCGGCCGGCCCTATGCATATGCCACATGAATCATTACACAAGAGGTGCTGCAAAGTCATTTTATTTTTCTCTTCCAACCAAATCAACTCTTATAATGGATTATTATGGATGCATTTTGTGTCAAAACATGGTTGCTCTTATATGTTTATGCTAACAGTTAAAATATGGTGTGACAAGTGACAACAATAACAGTTATGTAAAGTGACAAGAAAAAGAGATAAAGAACATAAAATTGGACAGTAAAAAATTCTGAAAAGACTGCATTATCATCAATCTCAATGAATCAAATTCTTTTCTTCCATGACATTAATTACTAGTAATCAGTAATCCCTACTACTACCAGTAACTTTCATTTACAGAGTTAGCAAATAGCAATAGCATGCTGCCAAACTTTACTGAACCCCACACCACACCACCTTTATTATTTTCTCCTTTCCCTTGTGACTTCTGTCCCAACAACACCCCCCATACCCATACCTCACCAATATTCTCATCTTGCTTCATTCAAAAACACACACATTCACATTCTCATTCACTTCACTCACACCATGACACTGCCTCCACCTCCTACCAACACTCTTCTTCTCATCTTGTTCATAATTCCTTCTTGCTATCTATCTCTCCCTATACCTGAACCTGATGCAGCAACAATTCAACCTCTCACACAAAATCCATCTTCATCTTCACAAGGAACAATCCCTGCCTTCCCTGAACAAGCTGATGTTGCAAGATGTCCTTTAAGTCTCTCAGATGAACACTTCAATGGAATCAAAAACGCATGCAGTTCCAAATCCAACAAACATTCTTCTTCTTCTGATGATGATGATAACAATGAACTCCACCGTAGCCGATGTTGTCCTGTTCTTGCTGCCTGGCTCTATTCTGCTTATTCAGCAACTGCCCTTGGTGGATTGGAACATGGACACACCTCAACTTATGATATGCCTTTGTTACCGGATGATTCTGAGACATGTGAGAGTGATTTGGGAAAGGCTTTGAAAGTTAGAGGAATTGAACTTTTTCAACCAAATGAGACTTGTGATTTGGTTTATTGTTATTGTGGTATTAGGCTTCACCCTTTGAGCTGTCCTGAATCATTTAAACTTACTCATAGTGGAAATCTTGTTGGAGATGAAAGTGTCAAGAGATTAGAGAGAAATTGCTTGAGTAGTAGTAGAAATGGTGTTAATGGATTTCCTGGTCTAGGAGGTTGTTCCAAGTGCTTGCATAGTCTCTATTTGGTAAGCCAATTTTATGTCAATATTGTTAAATTGTTTTGCTCTTTTTAGCTTTCTTATATACTTGTTTACTTGGATCTTATTCAAAATTGAACAAGATCAAAATCAAATTCATCAAGGTTTCTGTTCATTTGAAACTTACAAGCTTCATGCTTGCTAGTTGGGGGAAATGCCTTTTCACACTATAATTTTAGTTGAAGAACCTTAATAGTTAACAGAAGAATCATAAGTTGTATTAGTGAAATAGACCATATATAGTTAAATAAATGAATGAGTGTACTTGAATCAAGGACTTAAAAACATTAATCTGATATGCCTATTAATAGATTAAAACATGCAATATCACTATATCAGTCTTCAAAATAAATGGAATTTTTTTAGATTGTTTGTTGGTGTCAAGCCACTTATGTTTGAAATAGTCCTTTCCTGATTTTTTTTTTAATCTATTTTCTTAACCTTCTTGTAAAGATTGCATCACAAAATTTGATGACTTAAATAGTATCCAATGTGCAAAATAAGCTATTGCTTAAAAGAAGAGTTTTGTATCTTAAATGTAAAGACATCGTAATCAATTTTAAAGCAGCTCTTTACATATTTGGATTGGTGGTGAGTTTGATGAAATTATGGTGGACAACCACCGTAATTTCGACAAAAGTTACACTTTGCGGATGGTGCCACTGTGACTTTGTCAAATTCAGAGTGATTACAAAATGTCAATTTTAGTGTTCTTGTTCTTGACTGCTAATGAGTAAAAGTGAAATATTATTATCCCTCTGATTCACATTTCCTGTTTGACTCATAGTTACTGGCAATAAAAGACAACATCTGTAGCCACATTTGGATTTATCGTTCATGTTTCTGATTTATAGTTTGTAGTTTACAAAAATGCTGTCACTTGCTTGTGTATAAAATCCATGCACTGTTTCAGAATCCAAAGTTATTATTAAAAAACAGTTGGACTTCAGTTGTTGTTTGTTTATTGCATTTGAAGATACTTAGAGTGTATTACTTCAGAAAAAATAAATGAACCATAGCATAACATAATATTCTTATGTATTAAAGTCTTTACAATAATATCTATATTCATGTGCAGCTTTGACTATTTTTCATTGAAAGGATGTTACACCAAACCAAACCTATTTATTATGCAGAATGATGTGCTGTTTTTTGTGATTATCTAATTGAAATAATGTAATTGATATAATAATGCTTATACAGCTTAGAAAGAAGACTTCAAATTCAAGCAAATCAGGAGATAGAACAACCAAGATACATAACAAAGATTGTGAACTAATGGGGTTGACATGGCTATTAGCTAAGAATCGGAACGCTTACATTCACACGGTTACTTTGGTTCTTCGTGCGTTGATGTTGAACCCTGATGGTTCTGATCCACAATCATGCACCCTTAATAGTGATGGAATGCCTCTTGCTGTTGATTCATCTGAATTGTATGATCAATCTTCATCAATCAAATTTCAAGCTCCAATATTTCTTGTACTAGTTATAGTTATGCATTTCATTCTATTATCCACTTAACTCAAATGAGAACAAAAAGATTCATCCTCTATCTTGGCATTTGTAAATTTCAATCTTAGCTTCTGTGCCTAGCTACTAGGGGTGTCATTTTTCTTAGTTATTAATTGAAATCGGGGTGCGATGTTTTCTAATCTTGTTTTTTTTAATTGACTGGTTTTATCGATGATTAATTAGACCTTAATTCGAATGCAAAACCTTAATTAAGATCAGGGTTGAAATGTTTGACACAAGATTCATAAAGTTTTATAATATAATTTTGGTAGGCCTTCACTAGAGCACTACCATGTGCTTATAGCGACTAGTGCATTGTTTTGGTGGGACAAAAAATTGGATGTACTTTCACTAGTTTGGTGTCATTATTTTTGAGACAGTTGTGTGTTTCACGTAGTTATCATTTATTTATAGTGTAAGTTAACTTTTCTTCACTACAATTCTCATATATTCTTTGTCAACACAATGTGGTTTGCTGTCTTAATTTACCTAGGATAAGGACGTATCACAATTCACAAGTTCAACATGAAATTAAAACATTGGCAAATACTAGTTAGGTGATTTTCATGGACAGAAAAAAGCATGAGTTCTTCAACATTAATAAGTCCTTGTTTTTTGACCACGAAAATTTAAAGACTTAATTACATATTTTTGATCCTCTATTTTGCAACATCTTCAATTTTAGTCCCCCTAGTCCCTCATCCTATTTTTTAACTAGTTGGCATAAAAAACGTTGATGTGACAATACATATGATAAATCAATATTACACATCGGCAAAGTTATTTTTCTAAAATAACAAGTACAATTTTATTTTTTGAACAAAAAATAACAATTACAATTTAAAACATTAAATAATTATATTCTTATAAAAAAAATTAAGTAAATAAAAAATAAAAAAAATTAAAATTCAATAAGGGGTCAAAATTAGAAAGAATCGTAGCATCCTATCATCATCTTCCCGTGTTTCACCGTTTCTCACCATGTTGTTTCATCGTATCATCTTCATCGTGATTTTGTTTCATCTTCATCGTTTTTGACTGTTTCTCACTTGCTGCGTTTTGTTTGAAATGTTGACTTTACTATGTTTATTATGTACTCTCTCCGTTCCAAAACATTAGCAAAAATGAGTCAAAAAAACTTGGTGTATTTGGTTAAAGATATGATCCAAATACATTCACTTTTGTTGACCAATTTTTGTTTATATTTTGGGACGGATGAAGTATTTTGCTTATGGGTGAGAGATTGAGAGTTTGAGAGATGAATCTTGATTGCAATGTATTTAAGAGGTTGAGAGACTTTATTGTAACGTATATGGTCCAAAAGTGCAGTTATGCCAAAGTAAAATAAATTAAAGCCAAATTTAAAACGTTACCATTTGTGTGGTGTTTAAGGCTATAGCCATTTCATTAGACCTTAGTTAATTCATATGTGAAACACATTGCAGATTTCATTTGCAATGACCATGTTGAAGGTTTTTTTTTTTTTTGAGGCAATGACCATGTTGAAGTTAAAGCATGAAACAACTAACATAATTAACTTTTTCGAGTTCCTTTATATATATCTTCTTTTTTATTATTCTAAATTGACTTACTTTAGAAGATTTAAAATTGGTTTTGATATACACATATATATGTATATATGAATGAATTGGTTTTCATATATATATATATATAGATGTTCTTTGTGATGGGGAGTTCCGAGAAACACTATGAGTCAATTCTCAGGGACTATAAGAGACTTTGATACCACATCTCTATCCAAAACTTTAAGGCATTAGGGGGTTATCTCTCTTATATATCCAACATTCTTCACATACATAATCAATGTGGAACTTAATAACTCACATTTGAAACTCAACATACTCCCCCAAGTGTAAGTTCCCACATGTAACACCCAAACCCGTTATTTAATAAAATTCTACTTTTATAAAATATAATACAAAATACGCAACGGAAATGATTATTTATTATAAAAATAGTGGTTCGAGCATTACAAATACTTCTTACAAAACACTTACTAATAACTTAATTAGTGGGTATACCATTTATTACAAAAATGTTTCTAAAATAATACATCCTTAATGAATTTGAAAATAGGAACAAAACTCTACGCATAGGAAACCAATTGTCCGTGTCGTGATCAGAGCGAAGCTTCACCGAGACATACCAACTGAGGAATCTGGACCCAAACCAGTACATATACACAAAATAAGAGAGTTAGCTTCAATTCAAGTTCATAATAGCAAGTATAAGGTACACTTACATTATGGAAAATATTCATAATAAAACTAGATCGCATACTTATCAAATAACATGCAATCAATATCCGTAATGGCAATAAACTATACTCATTACCATGCAATTAAACATATAATCAAGTCCTCATTATTCAATCAATCTCA
The DNA here is from genome assembly GCA_030408175.1 of Trifolium repens. Lineage (NCBI taxonomy): Eukaryota > Viridiplantae > Streptophyta > Magnoliopsida > Fabales > Fabaceae > Trifolium > Trifolium repens. Next base: position 63,905,372 of record CP125842.1, on the reverse strand, counting down.
ATTATAATGATAATGGGAAAACACAATCACAATTATCAATTAATATTACACATTTCATAATATGTTCAATTATAAGTATCACACTATTCACTCATTCACAATTATAATGGAATACAATCTCAATTATCAAATAACAATTAGAGTGCACAACTTCTTAATGCAAACTAATGCAAAAACATAATGTATGTCACCCTAGACATATCTAATGCATGTGGTACCCGCATCAAATTAGGATAAACATATATCCATCGCATCAAGTCAGTTTTAAGTCATGGGGGACTCGCATCAAGTTGACTCATGAATGCATGAATGTACACATACCATATAATGATGATAACACCAAACATCTACTCATGAATAATAGGCCGCTCAACCCTATTACCCCTTCTCAATTCGCATCAAATTCACATCATCATATCATCATTAAGGTATACATTCAAGCAAGATATAACAACACACTCATCATCATAAAACATGAACATCATAATTCATCATCATTAATTAACCTCTAATCATCACGCATCGTTAGTTAATCAACATACATTATTAACTAACCCTCACACATTATTAATCATCACACATCATTACTAATTATCTATCATCATCAACATAATCTCATCTCAACATGCACATTAATCATAGTTAATAAGCATGTAAAATAACGCTTGACATTTAAGTTAATCACAAGTATCATTCTCAATTTCAATCAAATATACACATATAAGCATGTTATCATCATACCAACTCAAGATCCAATCAATCTAAATCTATAACATGTTATAAGACCAATTTAATCATGTTATAAGCTCACTCTCATCATACAACATGAAGAAATCTCTCAAAATCAGGTCTTGGTCGCTGGGCGACAGCTAGCGAAGAAAAAGCGAGAAGAGGCAGAGCGTTCATCGCTCAAAGCGAGACCTGGCGACGAAAATCAGGTCTTGGTCGCTGGTGGTCGCTGGTGGTCGCTCAGCGAGCACCTAAAATTCTGGGTTCATGAAGAACACATGAATCCTCGCTTGCAGCGACGAATTGGTGGCTTAGCGACCAAACCCAGATTTTCATGCTCTGCTCACGGGTTTCACATAAAATCACATACAAATCACGAATTTCATGTTATAAACTTGTAAAGCTATCACATTTAAGCACACATATCATATATAGACTTAGAAGTACAAGTTCTAACATCATCAAACATCATTTCAAGTAGAAAGTAGAGATTTTTCCTTATTTTATTCAAAACTCATTTTCAAACATCACAACAACAATTCTCATATGACACACGAAATTGATGATTGAAATAGAAGATATAATCGTGTAATAACATATTAGCATCATTCAATAACACATAAAATCATTAAATCACATTCCCTTAATTCCAAAACCCACCAAAAGAGATGAGAGGGTTTGGGTGTGGAGAATAGGCATCTCCCCCCTCTTTAACCATCTCTATGAATTGAAAAACTACTCTCTTACCTTCTATTAAGATGAACACTTGAGTCCTTCTCTTCCCATCTACTTCCTCCTTCTTCTTCTTCTATCTTCTAAGCTTCTCTCTCTACCTCTTTCTCTATTTTTCTCTTATGAGCTCTTACTCACTCTAATCTTCAAAACCCTATTTAAAACCTAATGTTTTACAAAGACCAAACTATCATTCCTCTTTGTCTAAGCCCAATTAACTTAAGCCCAACTATTCTATTCTTTCACAACACTTCTCACTCACTTAATAAAATAATTACTCTACTCTTTCCTAAAACGGACATTATCTCACTTAATAATAATTAGCCCAATAAAATACTATAAAAAGGTTATTAATTCTAATAAATCTAATAAAATAAAAATACGGGTGTTACAACTCTCCCCCACTTAAAAGATTTTCGCCCTCGAAAATTACCCGACCCAAACAACTCCGGATAAAACTCCTTTATTCCACTTTCCCATAAAAATTCAATCTCCACACATCATCAAATTCGACAAAACTAGTTTATCCCGTCAACATGATTTCGTTTACCATCAACAAGAGATTAAGGTTGATCAATTCCTTAATTTGTCAATAAGTATCTGATAACCATGATGGTGACATAAACTATTTTTACCAAATTTCAAATATGTTTTCTTAACGAGAACTTTCCATCATAATATCCTTCAATAGCTCTCAATCTTCAAGGGACATTCACCACTTCACAATTCTCCATAAATCCTTATTTTCAACTTCGATCGCTCGATTTTCCTTAATCCACATATTCCATGTCTAATTCTTACCCAATCACGGTCTTAACTTATCATCTCCTATCCATTTGCCATCAAGGTTCTCCAATTCCTCATAATAACCAATGAAACTACATCCTTAATGACACAACTATTCCCTTCGCACTAGTTCTCATACTTATGCCGAACTCCCAACACAACCTCTAATCTCTATATCCTCGCTTCACGTTCACCTGTCACCAAGGTTCCATCATTACCACTGTATAGGAATAACCATCCAACTTCATTCTGGAAAATTCACCCTTCTTAAACTTAATAACTTCTCGGTTTTCCATAAGTCCTTAATCCTCTTTAATTTCTTAGCTTCGCCTAATCGCATAATCATAGATGAGTCTCATTCCAACTTACTCATTCGATGATACAATCTCAACGCTCGATACCAAACTTCTTTGCCTCAAATTTCCAACATAACTATGTTAGTTCCGATTTATCCCTTATCTAACTCTTGTGCTGCTTACATAAAATGTTCACCTTTTAAACTACTATTGTCGATATATATATATATTCATTTCCCATCTCTTTTATTACTTCGTAGTTGTCCGACATCAATTCTCATATTGAGATGCTTAGATCCAAGTATATATCTTAAGTCATTCATCAAGCCGTACACTAATGTTATGTCTATCTCCCTTACACTACGCACAACTTTTAATCCTTCTATTTCTCATCACGTTTTCTATACTTAATCCCTTTCGATAGACAATCACATGGCTATTTCTCAACACGTCCTTCCAATGGTCAACTTGATTATCCCATACTTTCCATTAATAACACTTCACACTCATCTTCATCCCGACTTCCAAAATCTCATGGGGACATTTCCAACATGCTCTTCTACTTAACGATCTCGTCGTTTTAATTCCAATGGCTACCTTATCTTAAGTTTCCTTTTGAACTCGATAAACCCAACTCGCAAATTCTACCCTAGAATTGCATTCCACTTCGGCACTAGTTGTCCGGTCATTATCCAAATTGAATTACTCTATCTTTGACAAGCCTCTTTCAAAACTCTTGAAATACTATTCCGCTCACAGATTCTATCTTAGAATCTCATAATTCTATTCTCATCTATTTGAAGTTTGTTTACTCTACTTTTATTGATTCGCACCAGTCGGTCCATTAAATCTAAATCCACCTTTTGACTTTCTCAAATCTCTACAAGAATACGGTTCACCAACTTCATCATGCTCGACTCCACACTTCTAAGTGTTACCTTCCATATCAATCTCACACCTCCCAACTGTTCGCTTAACTCCAACTCTTGTGTCACAAATGCCAACATCTGCAAAACTTACTTCTCTAAGTATCCGCTATCACATTAACTCAACTCTGATGGTAACTCAATACAATTATCCATTCTCCGAAATTCTAACTACTTCCCTATGCCACTTATTCATCTTTATTCGGTCAATCAATACCTCGAACTCTTGTGATCACCGAATACCTCCACTTTCAGATCATACAAGTAACACTTCCAAAACATAAACGCACTTGCGACCGTTACTTCAAAGTTCCACTGGTCATACCAACTAACTTAGAGATCTCTCACTAAAACACAATATCTACTTCTGACGGATCAACGATCATTCCTCCTCGCGACCGAGATCCACATTTTTGTCAACTTGTTCCTTTTCCTCAATCAACTCGGAAACAAACTTTACCAACGCACAAACGTTCTTCTCTGGGTATCTCTATCTATCTTATTCCCCTATACTCAAACGTCTCAGAGATGTATAACCTCCTCCCCCACTTATTTCAGACCCGTCTACAATCATCTATTGAACTTCTGATTCTACATCTAACTGTAGGTTTCTACGGTTCTAACTTATTCTCCCCAAAAGAAACTAGTATCTACAGTGTTCACACACATGTCGCATACAAGGGTAAGCTACAAACACGACATCTATCTAGGATTGCACAAAGCTTAAATAAAACATTTCATATAGAGATTCAAGTAACATATATCTTCTATAAATTTAAAACTAAGAATCAAATCAAGACAACAAAAGATGAATATTGCATAATAATCGACACGAATTAATTTGCAAACATGTGAAATTACATAATCATCGCATTATTCTCATAAGACCTATAACAACTCAAGTATTAGCAAATTAGAACTTAAACTATCATCATTTAAATGCTAAAGTCAATGTCATTTAGAAATGCATGTTAACAAAGAACTAATCATCAACATTCATGAAATTCATCTTGTACATATACATAATCATATTATCATTTAACCAATTCAATCGTTCTACACAAGCAATCATCATAAATAAATTATCATAACATTCATTTATGACATATGCATAAACATAAAATTTTATTTCATATAACAAAGATTTTCATCAACAAAGAATCTATACTCATATAAGAACATAATCATTTTAAATAGCGTAATAACAAGAAGACATTATGTTGAAATCAAAACAACAATGATGAATGAATATTCATGCACAATTATATCATGTTATCATCACTCACTTATCATGGGATCATAAATAAATAAAATATGTCATAATTACACAAAGATTATAGCTTTAAGCAAATACAACTATTATAACCATCAGAGTATAACATTCATCATGAATCAACATAAAACAAATCACATACTCATTACTTGACTTGATAACTTATAACTTAGATACTTATCAATCTCACCAATTTCTCACCAAAAAGAATGAGTAGCATAATTCAATTCATATCACTCATAGTTCATAAATAAACGATTACCAATAAATTCATGAAATGAACACATCACAACTTATCAACATTTACGAAGCAATAGATTCATAAGTTAACACAAATTAAAACACAAGTCTCAAGAATTAAGTAAACCAACACATAAAAGATCAATCGATACCATAAACACGATTGACTCAACACTCACTTGGTTTGACTGCTCCACTTGCTCTGATCGACACATGACACACACTAAGCTCGTTATGTCCGAGGACAACCGGAGCTCTGATACCAAATTGTAACACCCAAACCCGTTATTTAATAAAATTCTACTTTTATAAAATATAATACAAAATACGCAACGGAAATGATTATTTATTATAAAAATAGTGGTTCGAGCATTACAAATACTTCTTACAAAACACTTACTAATAACTTAATTAGTGGGTATACCATTTATTACAAAAATGTTTCTAAAATAATACATCCTTAATGAATTTGAAAATAGGAACAAAACTCTACGCATAGGAAACCAATTGTCCGTGTCGTGATCAGAGCGAAGCTTCACCGAGACATACCAACTGAGGAATCTGGACCCAAACCAGTACATATACACAAAATAAGAGAGTTAGCTTCAATTCAAGTTCATAATAGCAAGTATAAGGTACACTTACATTATGGAAAATATTCATAATAAAACTAGATCGCATACTTATCAAATAACATGCAATCAATATCCGTAATGGCAATAAACTATACTCATTACCATGCAATTAAACATATAATCAAGTCCTCATTATTCAATCAATCTCAATTATAATGATAATGGGAAAACACAATCACAATTATCAATTAATATTACACATTTCATAATATGTTCAATTATAAGTATCACACTATTCACTCATTCACAATTATAATGGAATACAATCTCAATTATCAAATAACAATTAGAGTGCACAACTTCTTAATGCAAACTAATGCAAAAACATAATGTATGTCACCCTAGACATATCTAATGCATGTGGTACCCGCATCAAATTAGGATAAACATATATCCATCGCATCAAGTCAGTTTTAAGTCATGGGGGACTCGCATCAAGTTGACTCATGAATGCATGAATGTACACATACCATATAATGATGATAACACCAAACATCTACTCATGAATAATAGGCCGCTCCTATTACCCCTTCTCAATTCGCATCAAATTCACATCATCATATCATCATTAAGGTATACATTCAAGCAAGATATAACAACACACTCATCATCATAAAACATGAACATCATAATTCATCATCATTAATTAACCTCTAATCATCACGCATCGTTAGTTAATCAACATACATTATTAACTAACCCTCACACATTATTAATCATCACACATCATTACTAATTATCTATCATCATCAACATAATCTCATCTCAACATGCACATTAATCATAGTTAATAAGCATGTAAAATAACGCTTGACATTTAAGTTAATCACAAGTATCATTCTCAATTTCAATCAAATATACACATATAAGCATGTTATCATCATACCAACTCAAGATCCAATCAATCTAAATCTATAACATGTTATAAGACCAATTTAATCATGTTATAAGCTCACTCTCATCATACAACATGAAGAAATCTCTCAAAATCAGGTCTTGGTCGCTGGGCGACAGCTAGCGAAGAAAAAGCGAGAAGAGGCAGAGCGTTCATCGCTCAAAGCGAGACCTGGCGACGAAAATCAGGTCTTGGTCGCTGGTGGTCGCTCAGCGAGCACCTAAAATTCTGGGTTCATGAAGAACACATGAATCCTCGCTTGCAGCGACGAATTGGTGGCTTAGCGACCAAACCCAGATTTTCATGCTCTGCTCACGGGTTTCACATAAAATCACATACAAATCACGAATTTCATGTTATAAACTTGTAAAGCTATCACATTTAAGCACACATATCATATATAGACTTAGAAGTACAAGTTCTAACATCATCAAACATCATTTCAAGTAGAAAGTAGAGATTTTTCCTTATTTTATTCAAAACCCATTTTCAAACATCACAACAACAATTCTCATATGACACACGAAATTGATGATTGAAATAGAAGATATAATCGTGTAATAACATATTAGCATCATTCAATAACACATAAAATCATTAAATCACATTCCCTTAATTCCAAAACCCACCAAAAGAGATGAGAGGGTTTGGGTGTGGAGAATAGGCATCTCCCCCCTCTTTAACCATCTCTATGAATTGAAAAACTACTCTCTTACCTTCTATTAAGATGAACACTTGAGTCCTTCTCTTCCCATCTACTTCCTCCTTCTTCTTCTTCTATCTTCTAAGCTTCTCTCTCTACCTCTTTCTCTATTTTTCTCTTATGAGCTCTTACTCACTCTAATCTTCAAAACCCTATTTAAAACCTAATGTTTTACAAAGACCAAACTATCATTCCTCTTTGTCTAAGCCCAATTAACTTAAGCCCAACTATTCTATTCTTTCACAACACTTCTCACTCACTTAATAAAATAATTACTCTACTCTTTCCTAAAACGGACATTATCTCACTTAATAATAATTAGCCCAATAAAATACTATAAAAAGGTTATTAATTCTAATAAATCTAATAAAATAAAAATACGGGTGTTACACCACATACTATATTTGATCCAATACCAGGATCTTCTCTCGCTCCTCCACCAAGCCGAACCACGGCTCTAATACCACTTGTTGAGGAGTCCGAGGGAGTTCGGGAGAAACACTATGGACCAATGCTCAGGACCACAAGAAGCTTTAATACCACATTTCCATCCAAAATCTTAAGGCATTAGGTTAATTAGTCACCTCTCTTATAAATCCAACATTTTTGTATATAATTGAATTTGACTTTATAATTGATTCTAACAAAACAAAACAAAAAATGTTAAATACTGATCTCATATTTTCCGTGAAAGACTCAAGGAGCTGATTTTCAGTGAAGAACTATTTATGACACTCGTCATAAATAAACAATATAATATATACAATTTTGGTATACAATTTTCATTGATTCAGAAGTTTAGTCAATCTCGATCTATTGATTTCTGCACTTGAATATAGGACCAAAGAAACCCAGTTTCACCCAGTTATTAAATGAAATCTCATATTTCTCACAGTTAAATGTCAGTGAAAAAATTTCTAGATCATTTTCTAAATTATTTATTATTATCCTTATATATAGAGAATATAATACAATTTCGATCTACTATAATCATTGATTCACGAGTTTGATAAATTTATTGATTTATGCACCAAAATAGAGAATCTAAATTCAATTTTAGGTAAAATATACAATAATAAATGCATTTAAAATAAACTCATAAACTAGAAAGAAAAGAAATGGATTTTCTGAATGTAAACAAAGAATTAACTGTCAGTAAAAATCTTTGACGTCAGGTCATTTATGTCTTTTGTCGTATAAAAAGAAAAAAATAAATACTATTTTGATTTCTGATCATGAATAGAGGACCAAATGAACTCAGTTTCATATAAAATGGGGAGTCAAATAAATATAAGTCTAATATTTTGTGGTGGAATTTTTTAAAATAAAAATTCATAAATTGAGATATTTTCCATAAAATAAACAAGTTTTACAAACGGGCCGTGCTCTGGTATCGTTAAATTAAATCCACCACATTTCAGTCTGTACCCCTCTCATCTGCCACTGATATTTCCATGTGGGCTCCACCAAACGGATGTCACGCTGTCCTTCTGTCCAAATCCAAAGGAACCTAAACGTGGTTTTTGTTTTTAATCATCATCATTAGTTCATCACCATTATGTGCTCGTAATTTCAATCAACGGTAACACAAAAGCCATGTGTCACAATGTTGCAACAGATGGAACAGGTGTCGTCCTCTCTCTGTTGCTGATTCTCTGATGGACCTGATGAGCCACGCTTTCATTTGACACAAAAAGATGAAACTAAAAATCAAAATACAATACAAAAAACTGTCCAATAATAATTATCGCATTGTAATTGTAATAAAAATTTGTAACTTTAAAATTCAAATACTCCCTCTGCGCTTTTTTTTTTTTTTTTTTTTTTTGACAAATCCCTCTACGTTTATATAGTAAAAATAACCTTTCAAATTTATTGAAAACAAACTTTTTAAATTTTTTTTTTTTATATTGGAAAATTTAGGGTGAGGGGATGTTGCCTCAATCCAAGGCAGGGAAGACCTTAGGGCTCAAAAAGCACTTACAAAGATAATTACATTTGTCTCGCTTTAAAGACACTAGCGGGGCTCGAATCTCGGATCTCTCGAATTCAAGACCTGTCTTTTTACACTAGACCAAGCCTTTAGAACTACTTTTTAATTTTTTTTAGAATGACAAATATATATATAGTACAAAAATATAAAAGAGGAGTACCAAAAGTACTCCAAATTTCTAAATGTAAACAAAGAATTAACTATCAGTAATATTTGACGTCAGGTCATTTATGTCTTTTGTCATAAATAAAGAAAAAAATAAATACTATTAAGGTGGGAGAATTATTTGATAAAATCAAAATTTCTTTGTAGAAATGGTTGGTAGCAAAGAAAATTAATTCTCCATATTTATTTTATAAATGGTGTTTTAATCTTCCTGATTGTATAGCTCGCTATAACAGTTGTTGTAGTATATAAGGCTTAAGATTTATTTTGTGTTTATATGATATTCTACTGTTTTGAAAAAAGTACCTCTTGTACTAATAATTTCGTTATTGAATTTAATTTAAATTTATATATATATACATATACACACAAATTTAATATAAGATTATTTTTTTAATAAATCCAAAAAGTCAATTTTTATTTATATATTAGACCACAAGAAATATAATATTAATTTACTATATCATTTTACACTCAATCAATTTTAGTTTATTATTTCTACCTTTACATTTCGACAAATGAAATTAATAATAGTCAAAATAGATATAATTCAGTAATGTTATAAAAAAAAATTATTTTAGATACTAAAAAGTTGAATTATTCTCTTCGATTTTAAATATTAAAAATTGAATTAACTTTATGTATTTGGTTTAAAATTTGGACAAAAATACATCAAAATTTAGACCCAAATTTTTCTTATATTTATTACATAAGGTATAGTAGCAACTAGTATATAAAGGTTGTTCCTAGCACAAATGAAAGCCACACCATCCATCATCCTAAGTGCTTGTCTTTTGCTTTGTTTTTCCTTCTTCTTCTTATGCCTTTATCCTTCAAAAACAACTTGATTCCGATTTTGTGCATTGCTTTTATGATGATGGCTACATCGGTTGATCCTTTAGTTGTTGGTCGTGTGATCGGAGATGTTGTTGACATGTTCATCCCATCTGTTGGCATGTCTGTTTATTTTGGTCCTAAACATGTCACTAATGGTTGTGACATTAAGCCATCCATTGCTATCAACCCTCCTAAGGTCACCCTCACCGGCAAGATGGATAACCTCTACACTCTGGTGAGTTTTACTCTAAATATATTATCATTAATTTATACATCTCTTTGATCTTTGCATGCATATATGTATATGATGGATTTTGCTTTAACGATTTGTATGTGCATGCAGGTTATGACTGATCCTGACGCCCCTAGTCCGAGCGAGCCAAGCATGCGCGAGCTCATACACTGGTCAGTCATCATCATTTTTTTTTATTATTATTTTCTTTCTTTTTGATCAACTTGATCTACACTTCTTTTCTTTTTTATTTTGATATCTCGTTTAATGATCTTCGTGTTTTTATTTTTTAGGATTGTGGTTGACATCCCGGGAGGGACAAATCCAAAGCGAGGTATAAAAGAAACCATATGCAATCTGCATGCATGCTTCACACTATTTTTTTTTCTTATTATCATAGCTCATTTGATGTTGCATGCATGATTACTTTTATATAATTCTTCTACTTGGACAAATTTCATGTTCATGAGTGATGTGCATTTTTTTTTTTGGGATTGCATGCATATACATATAGTGTGTGCAAACATTTGAAAAGAAAAATGAAAGATGCACCTTTCTTTTTATGTTCCTTTCCTTCCAGCTGCATATGCCAACTGTTGATTTCAGAAATGTTTGTTCTGTTTCTCAGCAAAAAAAAGGACATGCATGCATGTTCTTTGGCTTTTCATATATGTTCAGTTCTCTTCTCCCTTTCTGAAAAATATCACAGAATTTAAGGCATACATTACATTACATCACATCACATCACATCACATCAAACCAGTTTCCACTCTTTCACTCTAACAAATCATCCTTCCACATATAATATTCTGTTTCTTTATGGAATCTGGATCCAATGCTGCCTTCCATCCTCCACCTGCCCAGCATGTGCCGGCCACACTCACTTACCACACATTTTTTTCAATTTCTCAAATACAGTAACTTATTTTTACAATTTTTTTTCTCTATCATATCATCTAGATAAAAATAAAATAATATTGTAGTATGGTCTTATTTATTAAATAATTCATTAAACCTTTTTTTAAATGATTTGTTTATAAATAAATATTGTAATAAGTTGTATAAATATATACACCAACTTAGATGACATGTGTTTTTCCTTGAGATCATCACACGTGGCGCATAGCTTGCATGTCACAAAAGTGGCTGCTTGAATTTCATGACTTGATGACCAATGTGTCAAACATGAAGAGTTCCACTTGCTTCAAAGAGAACAATATATGGAACCACGTTTTTTTTTGTTTTTTTTTTTTTGTGCATGATGCTAGAATAAAATTAAAATAACCTTCTTAATTAATTAATTATTGACATTGTTAATTGCATGCATGCAGGAAAGGAGATTCTGCCGTACATAGGACCAAAACCACCGGTTGGGATTCACCGATACATATTGGTGCTGTTTGAGCAGAAGGGGCCAATAGGCATGGTGGAACAGCCAACAAGTCGAGTTAGCTTCAACACTCGTTATTTTGCAAGTCAATTAGACCTTGGTCTCCCAGTAGCAACTGTTTACTTCAATTCGCAGAAAGAGCCTCAGGCTAAGAGGCGTTGATCAACTAATAATAATAATAATAATAATAATAATAATAATAATAATATTGATGCATGCTTCAAACATCTTGGTAGTTATATTATATAATATCAATATGAATAATAGGGGAGTGTGTGTGTATATATAGTTATATTATATAGTACTCTCGGTCCTAAGAACAATGTGCTTGTTCTTTGTGACCTGTACGTTGTGGCTCGGATAACTTTTCCTTTTTCTATATATGCGCTTCTCCTTTGGTAATTTGGAAAAATATATTATATTGTGCTAGCTATTTGTCTTGTATACTAGTGGAAATAAGTATAAGTGGTACTGCTTCCTCTAACTAGTATATATCTTGTGTTTTATGCACCTTGTGGTCTGTAAGGTTTGAGATATTATACACTATCTCTATCTAGGGACTAATTCAAACTATATATTTATTTCTCTGGGAAGGGTTGGAAGAGGAAAGAAATTAAGGAGGAACTTATGGACAGAGCTAAGCTTTGATGATTTGGTATGCACTGCTTCGGTCTATTTGGGAATTGAGAAATTGATATACTGTATGCCTTAATTTTATTGGAGAATATCATCACTTTACCTCTCACCCTCCAAAACTCTTTCAATTTTCCTCTAAATTAACTCGCAAACATGCCCCTAAGGGACAACTGAATTACCGAATTTATGTTTGCTAGAAGAAGACAATAACCCTCCATTTGGATTAAATAATAATTATAATGCATTCAAATATTAGGGAATTATAAGAATGAATATACAATATTTCAAAATCTACAAACCTAATATTTGGGATAAAATTAGTGCAAGCAAATTTGATCTGTTGAATGAGAAACATATAATTATAAACAAGATTTAGTGAATTTCATATAAAAACTTAAACATTTATGGATAGTATTATCCTTTTTCAAATTACTTTTATTTTTAATATATACAAATTAAAAATATAAAACTAATTAAAGACTTACCGTGAAGAATTTGATTTATCGTCTCGATTTGTGTTTCCCATATATATATATCCAATAAGCTTTTTCTTCATGTTCGCCTTGGATGCCCTCGCTTTTAATAAACATTACAATTAGGTTACGAGAAATGAACTTGATGAAAACGGTGATTTTGACTTAAATATCAGGGTCTTGAACTATGATACCATTTTTCACAATCCAAAAGTGTTGATATCAAATATGAATCTTGAATTAATATGTAAAAATACCTTTAGGGAGAAAAGACTATCACGCGCAATTTTGTGATGGAAGATTTGCAATCTTATAACTAGATCAAAACTTATGAGTCAATTTTCATCATTTTAGGTGATGTTTGAAGGAAAAGAAAGGAATAAACCTTCAATTTAGTCCCCAAACTATCAACCTATCTCCAATTTGGTCTCTAAACTATAAAAATATACTGAATGGTCCCTGAACTATTAATAATCCATCAATTTGGTCCCTGAACTATCATTTTCTTTCATGTTTTTAAAAAAGTTCAGGGACTAAATTGATGGATTATTAATAGTTCAGGGACCATTTAGTATATTTATATAGTTTAGGGACCAAATTGGAGAGAAGTTGATAGTTCGGGGACTAAATTGAAGGTTTATTCGAAAAGAAAGTCATTGTATACAAATTTTAATGGGCTCAGTACAAATCCAAAAGTTCAAAATAAAAAAGTGTTTTACTCTGAAGTGTGGGCTTACAACATATATGAGATAATTTTTTTTTGCACCCCCGTTCTTCAAGCGCCACCCTGCGCTTTCAATTTTACTTTACCCCCTCGCTACTTATAGGAAAATATCGTTCGTTAGTTAACATGAAAACTTGATTGGTGGTCAGAATTCTTAGTATTTCGTAACAATCAATGATTAAATTGGCCACCGGAGCAGCTATTGATGTCCTTATCAATTGGCATAACTAAGCTCACATGACACTTTTGACGAAATTATAAAAGTATCTTGAATAAAAGAAATTTATACAAAAGTATACTTAATACATGAATGGCAAAAGTCCATCAAGTAAAAAATGTCCATAAAAAAATCAAGAATGGTGAGAATGATAGATTTCCATGCTAAACTTTGTGAAGCAAACCTTTCTTGCAAGAAACTCCATTTCGTTGTCTTTTCGATCTTGACAATATAATTAATAGAGCCTCTTTTTTCAAAAAAAATTACTAAACCCTCTAGAGAGAGGTAGCAAAATGTTTAACAGAGAGGTAATAGTTAAATTAGGATTTACTTTTCTTTTCTTTTCACTAAATATGAGAAATTAAGATTAAATTATTATGAGAATCATAAGAAAGATACATAACTAGCAGTGATGTATTTTCTCCGTCTCAAAGTATAAGTAATAGTGAGTCAAAATAACTATGTATTTGGTTCAAAATTTGGACCAGATACAATGAGTTTTATTGACCAATTTTTGCTTATATTTTATGACATAATAAGTACATATCATTATCAAGGTCGAACAGACAACGAAATAAAGAACAATGGAGCAAGAGAATGTTCAGTTGACAAAGGAAAGCAAGGAAATCACTCACAGCGTCCCTACAGCTTCAACATGATCATGTATAAAATGTCATATCTCTCGATCGATCAAGTACAAGGAATCGAATATTAGTACTAGATAAGGTGCGAATAATATTAGATATGCCATGTGGTTGCAGTGTTGCACGTATATATAGTAAGTATATATAATAAATTAATTAATCTAGCTTAGTATCATCATGCACAAAGACTAACCAGCAAGCAACATTGACTTTAAGGTATATGCATGTCTTTATAACAACAACTACTAGTAATTAATAAACAACGAATTGATATCAAAGTATATGCTAATAATATTGTGTGTACATGTGTGGGAGTGGGAGAGAGGAGAAGAAATTAAAGAAGTGGTAGATACATACATACAAGAATTTCAATACGTTGAAGAGTAAACGAATTGAACTGTTGGGTTCATCAACCACATCCCAGCTACCCAACTTAATTATAGTTTTTACTTTGAGTTTTATTCAAGTCTTGTTTTGGTTTGGTGTAATTACCCGTTGTTCCCAACTGACTCTATTAAAATTCGAATTCGTAGAGATTAATAAATTGTTGGAAAACCAGAAGTAAAATGCATGTAAGCCCCACTCGGAAGAAATTAAAGTACATTAGTCAAATGATTAATTGAACTCAAATGATTAATGAGTTTTTATAAGACGAATTATTTGAAAGAACCTGCATTTGTTTTTTTGTGGGAATAGTTTTTTGCCAATTTTATTTATTTTACGGCCCAACTCTAAATTATCAGATCTCTTGTCTAAAAATTGGAGTAGTTACAAAATATTACGGATTTTATCACATAAACAAACCACCTAGATAGGCTTGTGGTAGTAATAATGAACTAAAATACTATTACTAGAATTTTATTCTTTCTAATAAGTTAAAAAAAATTAAATTATATTTCTCTAAATAATAAAAATTCATATTACATTTTTCAAAAAAATTAAATATTTTTATAGAGAAAAAAATTATATTTTTTAACTAAGTAACCAGACGGGGATAATAAACTTCACTAAAAACCAAATATTTAAATATTTTTTAGGTATGGTGTCAGCTTAATCAATGCTAAAACCAATTTTTCACTCATCTTTTATATATTTTGGAGTAAAGACCTATTTTAGTTCTTGAAAAAAATTGTAACATCCAATTTAGTCCCTAAAAAAACTAAAAGAATTTTTTTGTCACTAAGAAAGGGACAACACAGTTTCTATAGTCTTTATTCTTTGTTTGGTTGATGCAAGAAAGAAAATAATTTTTAAAAAAAAAAGGAGAAAAAAAAATGATTGTTTAGTACTGTATTTTCGAATTAGGGAAAATGAAAGGAAAGAAGTATAAATTATAATAGGATTAATAAGTTTTTTTTGTACAAAAATCAAAATTCATTATATTCTTCGAGACTACCTTAATTTACCAGCAAAAGAGATATTTTTCTCTTTCCAACCCTTTAGCTTCTTCCGAACCTTGTCTTGAATGAAATAAAAAAAACTGAAGTTTTGATCTTCCAACATAGATAGGCATGCCTAATTAATTTTAGGGTAAATTGCATTGACCTCCCTTGAGGTTTTCTTATAAACAACCCAAACACCCCCTTTAGTTTTCAAAACACACTAACCTCCCCTCATTTCTAACACCATTAAACTTCTGTTAAATTTATTATAAAAAAAGTATTTATTTTTTTCCGACTAAACTAGTTAGATTTTGTAGCTTTTTCTTTGAAAATAGAGTGATGAGCCCGTCTTGCTCAACTAAACTAAATAGAATTTCATGGCTGGTTTGAATTTAAAAAGTTGCAGAGAATAGAAGTCAGATTATTGTTAGTTGCGTGTTTTTTTTCCTTTGAATTCATCAAAATAAAGGGAGAAAAGGGTATTCTCCATCAATGATGTATTATTTTGGCAACAAATTTAGGAATCAAACAAGAAGAGAAGCTTCATCCCTAGAAATCTCAACAAAACAAGCTTCTCTAGTGGATCTGGAAATCTCCATCCCAATTTTTTTTTCTTCACTAGAACTTCCAGTCCATCTCGAGGCGAACCCTGTTCATGGAATAGATTTGGTAGAACTCTTTTTCTAGAAGGGAAAAAGGAGTTCTTCATAGATTAATACTAATAGTTGCGTGTGTGAGATAGTGAAAGGGAAAAACTGAGAGGTTAACGGAGATTAGACGGCGCTAAGGTGTAAGGGAGGTCTGTGTCAACTTAATAACAAAATAAGGGAGGTTGGTGTTCAATCATAAACTAGAGGGGGTGTTGGTGATATTTAGAAAGACTTCAAGGGAGGTTAGTATAATTTTCCCTTTTAAAAAATGTTGAACATCCTGCATATGGAAAATATGATACATAGCCATTAGCCCACAAAAAAAATGATGCATAGCCATTTTATTCTCCTTGGGGACATGCTTACTGAAAACCGTCTCAAATTTGTTAAGGTTAACTAGTTGGCCAGAAGCATTGATAGTATCGATAATATTATTGATAGCACTAACTTCTTAGATGGTAGCCCTACAAATGGTAAACTGTCATAAGCAAATAGAAGGTGGCTTATCTCTTGTGCCCGATCGGCAATCTTGACTCCACATATGAGATTTTTGATCCTAAGCCTACGAGATTAGACCAAACGGGAGAGACATCAACATCTCAAGAACTCTAGTTCAACTCTATCATAAGTTTCAGCCATTTTAATCTTGATACTTACATAGTCTAATTTAGATAGTAAAAAATATTGAAAACAATAATAGTATTACTGGCGATAATTTCAAATTGTATATTAAATACTCTCTCCGTCCTTTTTTATAAGAGTTAGTTTGACAAAAAATTGCCCATTTTTATAAGACTCTTTTACAATTATCAATAACATTAATTATTCTTTTGTCAAACTTTCATTTATTTACTTTGCATAGTTTTTTTAATAACATTAAATTTTCTTTTGTTCGATACAAAACACTACAATTAATGGTAAGGGTAAAAATGTAAAATCAATATAATTTGTCAATCAATAATTCAATTTAATACTAAAATTCACTTTTTTAATACCCGTATTTTATCAAACTAGCTTTTATAAATAGGAACGGAAGGAGTATAATTTTTACTTGTATTTGACTTACATTTTTAAATAACCCTTTATTTTTTTATAGTTTCTTTAAACAATGTTAAGGAATATATCACCTTTAAAAAAAATTAGGGTCGTGCTAAATAATGTCTCTGATGCACTTGTTAAACATATTTTTTAAAAAAAAAAATGTTAATATTCAAAAGGTAACTTTCTATAATTTCGAGATATTGAATACACAAATTATAAAAATAAAAAAAATCTTTATTAGTAAGCTTAACTAATGTCATTGAAATGGTTTAGAATTTTCCAAAAAAATTAATTAAAACGCTTGTTAGATTAATCTGACTACCAAAAACAAAAAGTTATTTGTGAATCTAATTTGAAATTCACTATCAAACTCATTGATCAAGACGAGTGACATTAGAAGTAGAAGAGTCGTCATTCATACTTGGACTGACTGACCCGATCGATTATTATTCATTGATTTCAAACATGACCTCCGTGGAGCTGTCGGAGACTTACGCCTGCACGCCTTCAACGGAGCGTGGCCGTGGAATTCTTATCTCCGGCGACTCCAAGTCCAACACCATCACCTACACCAATGCCAGATCGGTTGTCATGCTCAACCTCCAAAACCCCCTTCAAGTCTCCGTCTACGGTGAACACGCTTACCCTGCCACCGTCGCCCGATTTTCCCCCAACGGCGAATGGGTCGCATCCGCTGATGTCTCAGGTACCGTCAGGATCTGGGGAACTCGCAACGACTTCGTTTTGAAGAAGGAGTTTCGTGTTCTATCTGGTCGGATCGATGATCTTCAGTGGTCCCCTGATGGCATCAGAATCGTAGCTTGCGGCGAAGCTAAAGGAAACTCCTTTGTTCGCGCTTTTATGTATACTTCTCTTCTCAATTATCCAAATGCAATGCTTTCTTCAAACAATTTTGACTTCACTTGACTTCATTTTACATTAAACTTGCACTTTTCTAATTTATTGATTTCATTTTTAGTACTAATTATATCAACTGTTTTTCATGATTTTTTGCTATGTATGTTTCAGTTAATATTTTTGTTGATCATTTCTATATGCTACGGTAGGTACTTCTTTAGTTGTTGGTGATATTTATTTATTTATTTACTCTGTCATCAATTTCTGCAATGGATAGGTGGGATTCTGGGACTAATGTTGGTGAATTTGATGGCCACTCGAGGCGGGTTTTGAGCTGTGCATATAAGCCTACTAGGCCTTTTCGCGTTGTCACCTGTGGAGAAGATTTTCTTGTCAATTTTTATGAAGGACCACCATTTAGATTTAAGCAATCTCACAGGTATGGTATGACAAATTCAATGGTGTTGCACTTCTTTATTCTATGTCATTGTTTGTTCTCTGCTCTCTTTAGATAATACCACTTGATTTCTACCGACCTATATTAGAAACTTTATCTACGTGTATTTGTGTATAGGTTTTGTGATAGGAAAATTGATCCTAACATAAAGAAAAAAGTCTTAATTGATGGTTCTTCAGAAATTAGTTTTTTCTTAAAGAATGTGTAATTTTGCTATCACATTCATCTGTTTTGGTTTGTTTTTATCTTTGGTCCTTTCTGCCTGTTACACCAGTCTTGATAAACGACTGATATCACAATAATTTTTTATGCAAAGGGATCATTCAAATTTTGTCAACTGTGTAAGATACTCTCCAGATGGCAGTAAATTTGTAACTGTTAGTTCTGACAAAAAGGGTATCATATTCGATGGAAAGACTGGAGAGAAGATCGGTGAGTTGTCTTCTGAAGGTGGCCATACTGGCAGTATTTATGCTGTTAGCTGGAGTCCTGATGGAAAACAAGTAAGCTAAATTACAAGTACTTTTTTATTGATTGTGGCAGGTTTCATCATGTACCAGTGAGGTGCTGTTATCCTAAGAGTAGTGGGTAATTAGTTATGAAAATGTTATAATTAGAGGAGGTTAACGTGAGTTGGTGGAGGGTATGTGAGAATTAATCTTGTATTTGGGAGTTTCAGAGTATTGTCTCTGGGCTAGGGAGGACATAGAGTCCTTTCTTAATTTCTGTTATTGTTGTTTTCATTCAATAAAGCTATTCAGTCGATAGGAATCCTATCGATAACTTTTGAGTTTGCTGTTGAACTGTTATATTTGCAGAGTTGCTCTCCCCCCGGCTCTGCTTCTTGTCATTTTTGTGCAAGTCTCTTTACTTTCTTCCCTGTAAGACATCTGATCTTCATTTGTAATGTTATCTTTAGGTGCTGACTGTATCTGCTGACAAGTCTGCAAAAGTATGGGACATATCTGAGGATAACATTGGGAAGGTGAAGAAAACATTGCTTTGTTCTGGATCTGGTGGAGTTGAAGACATGCTAGTAGGGTGCCTATGGTTGAATGATTATCTGGTTACTGTTTCTCTTGGCGGGACGATATCTATTTATATAGCAAGTGATCTTGATAAAGCCCCGACATCATTTTCAGGACACATGAAAAATGTTTCCTCCTTAACCATTCTTAGAAGTAACCCCAGAGTTCTCCTGTCTTGTAGTTATGATGGCTTAATAGTTAAGTGGATTCAGGGGATTGGATATAGTGGTAAACTACAAAGGAAGGAAACTTCTCAAATCAAATCCTTAGCAGCTGCAGATGAAGAGATCGTTACATCTGGGTTTGATAATAAGGTGAGCGTTTTGCTTACTCTTTAATGGTTACTAGTGATAATCATTACATTATGTTTTTTTCAATTTCCACTTCCTCCAATTTGATTTGGACAAGAAACAAATCAGCATTGATTGTCATTTGCATTGAAGTATGACACTGTTCTTCTTTTTATGTTATGAAATAAATCATTTACACTGTGTTATTTATTTAAGTATATTGGTTGTATATTTTCATAGAAATTTCTATGGGGAACTTGGCTAAACATCTTGATTTGTAGACCCCATTGCATAAACAGAAGCATAGTATTTTTTGAAAAAAAAATAAATAACAAGATACTTTTAGATTTAACTCATGTGCACTGTTAGTATAAATATTTTTTACCCCGTTTACATGTATGTCTTGATATTACGTGAAAATGTCTGTTTTCACTGATCAGGTTTCTATTTTGTACCTTATTGTTCCCGGACAGGTACTTATACCTTTGTTCTTGTTTTGAATTGTGATATTCTCCTATTTTCTTATAGAAAACTGTTCAATAAATGCGACATAGATTTCAATCGGAAGCAATTCTTTTTATTAGATATATGGGCAAATTAGTGGTGTGAGCAATTTCAAGGTATTGCATATTTGAAAATAATGGGGAAAAATTGTTTCATCCTCTTACTCCTTTGTTTCCTTTCTCTCCTAACAACCAGATACGGCGGGTTTCCTTACATGGGGATCAGTGTGGAGATATTGAAGCCATTGATTTAGGAAGTCAACCAAAGGATTTTAGTGTTGCACTTTTGTCTCCCGAACTTGTTCTAGTTTCAATTGATTCGGGAGTTGTCGTGCTGCGTGGCACAAAAATTGTGTCAACCATTAATCTTGGATTTACGGTTTCAGCATCTGTTGTATCTCCTGATGGAAGTGAAGCCATTATTGGTGGGCAGGATGGTAAACTGCACATATATTCTATTTCTGGTGATACACTTGTTGAAGAGGCTGTCCTTGAGAAACATAGGGGTGCCATTAGTGTCATACAGTATTCTCCAGATTTTTCAATGTTTGCATCAGGGGATGTCAATCGAGAAGCTGTTGTTTGGGACCGTGCCTCCCGAGATGTGAGTACTATTTTGAGCCGGTTTGGTTTACGAACATATTTTTTTCCATTTCTTGTTCACTTTTAGTGGCACACTTTTCCTTTGTTTCACTTTGTTCTTTGCTTTCAAATATTACAAACAGGAAACAAAGTGAAAACACAGACCCGGTTATGCAATTAAAATGAAAACCGGAAATGAAAAAGAAACATTTTTTTTCAAAAAAAGCTGGCCTGTAAATAACCAAAGTATTATGTTATTGTGCTTTTAAATGTAAACCCTTTTCTATTATATGTTATTGTGCAGGTGAAGCTCAAGAATATGTTGTACCATAATGCACGGATAAACTGTCTTGCTTGGTCCCCTGATAGCAGTAGGATTGCTACAGGATCACTTGACACATGCGTCATTATATATGAAATTGACCAACCCGTGTCTAGTAGAAATACCATAAAGGGTGCTCATTTAGGTGGGGTTTATGGATTAGTATTCACTGATGACTATAGTTTGGTTAGCTCAGGCGAGGATGCTTTTATTCGTGTGTGGAAGATAACCCCTCCCTGAAGATCAAGGTTGTAAACAGAAACTGGGAAACATTTGTTGGATTTCAAATTTATTGTTCCTATACAAGGCTTCCAAAAGTCAGAAATGATGAAGAGGGTTGTGCTTATCACCACAGGTTGGAGAATAGAGGTCTCCTAAAAGACAAATGAGCTTTTTTTGATTGTTTGTTTATATCACAAGATGACTTTTGCGATTTGCAAAGCTTCGGTTTGGTGTTCACTCTTAATTTTGCAGTATGAAGGCCATTTTTCTTGTTGTGTGGGTAGTTTGTGTGTTTTAAAATGTTGACTACTATGGTGCTACTGTATATCATTCTATTTATGTGCCAGAGTTGTCGAAAGAATTTTGCCAAGTACATTACAGGGAACCAATATGAGTACCCTCACTCAAATCCCTGATGACTGCTTTGGTTTTCTGTTTAGATGATATTACTCAATCAGCTCCTCATGTTTGTCACCAGATTGATACTACTGTTTGTTTGCAGTTGACCTGCAGTTGTGCATGTTTGTTGTTTGTTAATTTATTGAATCTTGATTACAGACAAAACTAAGGATAAATTTTGTAGGTATCTGTAGTCGCACATCACAATGCTTACGCTTCAAAGAGTAAGAGGCCAGATCTATATTTTGAAATAAACACTCAACTTAGCCTCTAAACTATTAAAATCTATTAAAAGGTCCCTAAACTAATCTGTCATCCAACTATTTAGTCCTTAAAACTATTAAAATCAACTTAAAAGTCTTTAAACTATTACCTCATTCAACTATCAAGATGCACCCAAACTTGTTCTTCGATCTTCAATCAACCTTTGTTGCAAGTACTGAATCACCACCAACCTTATTGATGAACAATCTTTTGAACCAAGTTTGTATCCAAGGATCAATGAATCTTGAGAATCCTGAAACCTTTGAGAGAAGATCACAAATTACTTTCCACCCGAAAACCATGTCAAGGTTACCACGGACGTTATCTTCAATATCGTTGAACACCTCAAACAATCGTGTGAATTGTAGATGGAGGATTCTAGGAAAGTATTGAAGAAGATGAAGACAAGTGAAAACCTATGAACTCTCTTGATTTTTCTAATCACATGAAAAATCTTCTTATGTTCACTACACCATTTATAGGGATTTAATAGCATTTTTTAACTTTTAATAGCGCTTAAAAACGCTATTACTGATATAACCGCTATTATAAGTTCGGTACCTATAATAGCGCTTATAAAACGCTATCAATTGTCAATATTTAATAGCGCTTATTGAATAAACCGCTTTCGTATGTTGTTTTCTGCTACCTGGGTGAGCTTTGGGTAAAGGATTTAATAGCGCTTTATTCTAAAGACGCTATTATAATCACACATTTATTTGCCACTACTAGACAAGACCCGACGCCCAGCCCAATCCGCTAAACCCGAACCAGGAAAAATAAAACGGGCCAGTTTCAAACGGATTTTGTGCTCATGAGTTTCTCTCTTCTCTTTTTCCTCTTTAACAGTGGAACAAACAAAGGATGAAATTGACGCACTGCAAATCTCCAACACCTCTTGCTTCAGTCTCCAACAGTCAACCTAACAACAATGGGTAATTAATTTAATCTAATCCATTTTTGGAGTGTTAATCGAGGGACTAAATAATTGGATGAGATGATACTTTTGTGACCTTTTAGTTGATTTTTATAGTTTAGAGACTAAATTGTTGAATAAGAGAATACTTTAGTTCAAGGACTAAATCATTGAGAGAGTGATAATTTGAAGACTAAATTTTATTCCAATATTTTGCGCTTTTCGAGTATTAGAAATAACATGCTTAAATCGTAACAAAAAAGTTTACATTATTAAAATGGTAATACAAATACAGAGCAGTGACTATGCTCAAGTTGAAAGACATAAATACTAAGAAATTATTCTGAAAGGCTTCATATATGAGTACAGGAGCAAAACTGTAACTGAGTTGTTCAAGTGGTTCTAAATCAAACATAATTATTGTTTGGCTTATCTCAAATATAGAGGCAAGTATTTCTTAGGATCTGGCATTGAACCCCACACAGAGAATGCACTTGAGCTTGTCATCCATTTTTCAGTCATTTCAGGAAAGTGCCTGTCAATCACATCCTTCAAAGTCTCTGTATTGTTTACCCATTCCAGCCCTTCGTCTGTGTATGTTTTCGAGTTGAAATTCGTTGTGAAGAAACGGTCCGCTTCTAGCCTCCTAAGAATCAAAGTCGCAACATAAAAGCATAAGACTATCCAAATGATCAAATTTTAGTTGCATATAATACTATTTAGTGCTGAAAACTTACCTTGAAGCCATGATCACAAAGATAAAGAAAGCAGTCTCACTTATAGCAAACCCTTTTATCTTCTTCTCTGCATGGAGACCCACAATTAAGTCCAGCTTCTCAACATCATCTCCATATACCTCTTTGATACCTTCAATAACCTCTTCATCATCTGTTAAATCTTCCCACTTGCTAATTGGAATCATTAGCATGTTTCTTCTGAATTCATTATACCTCGCAACGCCTCTTTCTCTATCTCTATAAACTAGTAGATAGAATAAGATTCATCATTTTAGAACAAATCGATCATATAAAAGTACAAAAGCATGCTCGCAAAAGGTACTGCACTATACATATTACCTTCCATAGTAGCCATGTCAACTGGATCAGGTCTATCTTCTCCATCAATATCATGTGCAATGAGGTTCCTTAGCCATGTTGGAAAGTTCCATAAAGCAACTGCACCACATGATTGATGACCCATGGATACCAGCATTTGCTCCATTCCTATTTTTGAAAGCCTTTTTTCCCCTTGTTTTCCTATCAATTCTTCCATTGGCACCCTATATTAAAGAAACATAAAATATTCTTAAATCTTAGGTACAAAACTAGAACCAGTGAGAAGGATATCATATGAGTGTACTTTTCAAGTATTGGAGGGCATTTTTGTTCTTCTGTCGTTGGCTTGATGTTTCGAAGAACCATCTCCTCAGGTAACAGCGCGTGCATTCTGTAAACACTGACGAACTCTTCAGTAAGTGAATAGGGAACTCCATGATCTCTTGGCTCCTTAAGACCAACTAATCCACTAAGTTCAGGTCCGAAAATGTTTCCGAATAAATCTTTAAATTTCTTTCCCAAAAATCCATACCTGCCAAAATAAAATAAAAAGTTTCACTATAACTGCATTGAAAACTGTATTTTGTCCTTCAAAATACATGCTTCTGCAATGCTATTTAGACTTACCAGTTGATCCTCATAGCTGCCAGAAGAGTGTCAGTTTTTAAGAGTTCTACAGTCCAATCAATTGTATGGATTTTTGCGATGACTGCTGAAGTCACCAATCTTGCATACCTATAGAGTTGCTCATCATCAAAATCAGGATAGTGCTCCTATAAACAAAATAAAAAATACCGCGCATTATTTTCCGAGGCAAAAAATGAGTGCAAATGGAGCAAAGTTATGCAACTGATGAAAATAATTTAACTTACTTTGAGCATCTCACATACTGCATTGTGTTCTTTGACAAACAAGGCCTGCAGAAGAGAATAACCAGCCCATGTATTTCGAACATCTCCGGAGACAGGAATACCTTTCTCATCGTGCTCAAGAAGTCCATCTTCTGAGATCCTCAGCTTTCCCTCTTTGAATGTCCTCACTCTTCCCATTCCCTTCTCATTGTTCCCATATATCACACTTCCATCCCTAATAATTCACTCATAAGAAAAACAATAGTAAGCTCATCAATTGAGGATGTACTTCCAAAGAATCCATGTATTTCAAACAATAGTAAAGCTCATCAATTGAGGATTTTGATCTTCAATCCTATCAGCAAAAAGCTATATCAACTAATTCACATCGTCATTTGTCATGTCAGTGTAAAAAGTTTTATTCGTGCATCCAATCTATGTCACTTTGCTGTATTAGTTCCTGAAATATCTCCACAATTATCTACATAGTGAGATATGATCAGATGCATGTAAAATTGTTTTACACCGTCGGTGCACACAATTTAAACTCATAACACATTAGATCGAGCGTCTGTGTCGTACTTACCACCAAGGAGTCCTGGTATTTTGGAAGCCAAACTTCATGTCTGAAGAGCCAGTTTGGAATTTCTTAGTCTTGAAAAACTTGAAAGTCTTCAGAGGACAGCCACTTGAATAACCATCAGGAGCACTGATTTCCACCTGTTCCAAAAATTATGCAAAAAAATACACTGGCCTAAGATCCAAAGTACAAATTGCATGCTTCTAAACACAACACAACTAGTAAAAATTCTGTGAATTATATAGATGTTTTAAATTCAAGTAAAATATAAAAATTAAAAGTAATATTTTCTTGTATTCCATTTAACATGGTTTGTGGTAGCCATATATAATTAATAAATACTAAACCTGTTCTGTGTCCTCCAAATGATCAATCCAATCATGAATCATGAACTGTATCCATGAACAAGCTAACATGTTAAATTGCTTCCCTGAGTCTATGAAACTCTTTCTTGCTAGAAGCTTTGAAGCCACCACAGCAGGGTGAGGCTCTAGCAGCTGCACACATATAATATACATGATCAATTAAATAAATACACATCAAAATAAAATAATGGATAATTAACAAATAAATTAATTGAATGGCTTAATTACCCCATAATTTAAGGTGGTTGGAGGCATATTCCGGCCAAAGATAGTTCCCTGACTACCGACCAAGTGATCGTCGGGGTGGTTGCATGTACCTGCCGGAGTCCGATATGAATAGTGTTGTTTATCATAGTTGTGGCCACTGACTCCTCCAACATGCAACAAATTGTAACGGTTGTGTAAGCGTCTCCTAATTCCTAAGTATATTGCCCCAAACAACACTGGAAGCCTATGCCATAATACAATCTTGTCCACAAAATGAATCATCTACATAAATCAAACATTATCATCACAATAATAATATTAGTACCACGTAAAATTAACTAAAGACACTAATCACTATAACCTCTATAAAGTCTATAAACTATTGATCAAAAATATGTAATCTATAAACTAATATATTATTTTACGATTAATTAATTTATTACCTTGAAATATAAAAAAAAAAAAAATTGTTGAACTAAAAAATTGCAAACACACACATATATAATTAAACAGAAAGAGAAGTATGGTGGTACTAACATAGAAGAGTATGGTGTCAAATAGAGTCATTTTGGCCACAAGAGGTTGAAGATCAGGATGAATGAAGGGTGCCATGATTGGTTTGGGAAGATTTTTGTCTCAGTTCCAACACTTTGTGTGATCAATTGTAAGAGAATGTTTTTCAAGTGCTTTTGTGTTTTGTCTTTTTTATCATTCATTCACCAAAATGATAAATAATATATAGTCATTTTTTAGTCTCTGAATTTTTTTTGGTTAAGAAAGTCTCTGAATGATAACATTATTTCAAACGGTTTCTTTATCTATCATTCTTTTTTCTTTTTTTGGTTACTTCTTTATCTATCATTCAATTCAATCGGTGCCATTAATTGTTTGACATATTATGAATTTGGTAAAACTTTTAAAAAAAAATTGTCAAGTTGGTAAAATTAAAACATTTTAAAGATAAAGTTATGTTAATAAAATTGTATGAATAAAAATACAAAATTACTTTAAACAGCCATTGTGAAATCAATTATTTTAAAGGTGCAAACATAGTAGATATTGAATTCTTAAGTTGGCCTACTAAACAAATCTAATCTAATTAGTGGTTACTATGTAAAAATTCCTTCGTAAGATATCAACTCATTAAACGAATTTCAATTATATTAAATGAAATTTTTATATCAAGGTTAACCTTTAGCTATGGTCAGGATTCAGGAGGATAGTTTCTCTTCCCACCTTCAGATTTCTTTTTCAACTTCATAGCATGCAAAAAAAATCGATAAATGTTTTTCAATTTTTTTTAGTGTATTTTCCGAAAAAAAAAAGTTGCACACTAGGGGAGTGGAAAATAAACATGGAGGTAGGAAGAGAAAGTTTCATCCATGAGTGCCTACGGCCCATGATTTTAGGGAACCAGTATTTTTTAATGGTGACAACTTGCCTACCATTCCATAAGATTGGGACAGGCTACCCATCCTAAGTGTCTTAAACAAAGTGGTCCATCAAATCGTCATTTATAATATTATTAAGAATTCCCTTTTTTTAATACTCATATATAGGAGTGTAATTGTACCGATTTGGATCTGTTTTTGGTTAATCCAATATCTGAACCAATGAACTTTCAATTGGTTCGGTTTGGTTCGGTTTTTGATGTTTTTCAAAAATGATTCCGAACCAAACTAATCGGTTTGGTTCGGATACTTTAATCGGTTTGGTTCGGTTTGGTTCGGATACTTTAATCGGTTTTTTTCCGATGCATTTCATGCTATTATTTTTTTCTCAATATCACTCATTCTCTAATTAGATATGTGAATGCAACATTATTAACACTTGCATTATCAATGATTACACAACAAACTTTTTTAATCCCTCATTCTTTCAAGCATGTCTCTAAATTCTTACTGATTGTTTTCGCTTGTGATCCGAAATCAGATTTAAACAAAATATTTTTTATTCAACATCCACCTCTCATCAATGTAATGACAAGTTAACAAGTTAGAATGATGTAATTCATATTTTGTACTGATGTCCAACAATCGATGGTAAGAGAAATTATTTGTTTATCTACAGACGATATGCTCTTTAACTTCTCTTTCTCGTCATTATTCTTATGTGGTATATAATACTCCAACCACTACTCAAACACAACGTTGTTTGCGACTTTGAAATGAGGAAGTCTGTTTGAGAACGTGTTTCTAAATTAAGGTTTGTTGTGTGACTATAATTTTTTTAATAGTAGTTCAAGTTGGATCAATTTTAGTTTTTTAATGTGCACTCGCCTATAAAAAATATTAACTTAACAATATATATCTATTGGTTTGGTTCGGTTTTCATCGGTTCTTGAAAATTGAATCCGAGAACCGAACCAAACCACATCGGTTTTCAATTGGTTTGGTTCGGTTTTCTGATCCGCTTACACCCCTACTCATATAGGCATTACAAAAAACATCAATATACTTGTTTATTGCCGTAGGACCACGAAGAAGTCTTCTATAGCCACAAACACAAATATATAGTGTTTGGGCACACATAGATAAAGAAAAATTAAAGATAAAAAAATTTAATAATTAATAATTTTTAAATAAATAATTGATGTGGTCGTTTATGTGTGTGTCTAAGTACTACTTCCTCCGTCTCTTTTTATAAGAGTTAGTTTGACAAAAAAATTGTCCCTTTTTATAAGACCCTTTTACAATTATCAATGACATTAATTATTATTTTTCCAAACTTACCCTTATTTACTTTGCATAGTTTTTTTAATAGCATTAAATTCTCTTTTGTTTGATACAAAACACTACAATTAATGGTAAGGGTAAACAAGTAAAATCAATATAATTTGTCAATCAATTTAATACTAAGGCCCCGTTTGGTCCGGCTTATTTTTCTCCTTTTTTCTTCTCCTTAAAAATAGTAAAGAAGGAAAAAATTGTGTTTGACTTTATTTTTTTTATTTTTTACTTCTTTACTTTATTTCTCTAATACTTAAGGAGAAATAGTGTCAAATATAATTTTATACTTCTTTATTTCGTTTAAGCTAAAATAAAAAGTAAAAAATAAGTCGGGTCAAACGGAGCCTAAAACTCACTTTCTTAATATCCATGTTTTGTCAAACTAACTCTTATAAATAGGGACGGAAGGAGTATTATTTATTTATGCTTGTGCTTATAACAGACTTTCTCGTAGGACCACATGACCGCGTCACCTACTTCAAATATGCAGGAACACGTCACTTGTCTTGTCATAGAACAAAAGAAAATACGCCATTTTACTTTTCAATTTAGAAAAAATGGAAACCTTCAGAATTGATTGCAATTACTATTCTAATACTGTATATCCAAATTTTAATTACTATTCCAATAGTGCAATTAAGTATTTACCACATCCATGAGAACAAATTACTCGAAAAACCCGAATTCTATTCTTAGTGAAATAAATTTTTATCAAATTTTATTTATCTTATGGTCGAATTTTCAATTAATAAAGTCCTTTTCAATTTTCATGAGAACCAAAATGTCAATCCAGTTTATTGTGGATAGTTTTGATAAGAACAAATCTGACCTAGCCAATTATAGGATCTTTCATTCTTGATGGAGTTTTGGTTTAATCCTCTCCATCTTGTATTGTATCTCTCACTTAAGGAATTTTGTGGTGTTTAGCTTTTTTTGGCTAACACCTTTTGGTTTAAAAAATATGTCAATCCTCTCAAATCTCAACTACTAGATTAATTCTACAACCATTTTGAAAGTGTGCATTTAATGTTGCATTGAACTATAAAATTATTATTCTAATACTCCATCTCAATTTAATTAACACAGTTGACTGTTGTGCATTATTTATATGTTGCTTTGACCTTATTTTTCTACTAATAAACAAAAATAAATATTAGCATATAAGATGTTGTTTGATTCGTATCGGTAGTACTTTCAAAATATCAAATTTTTACTATTATACAATTAAAAATATTAATCATCAAAGTTATGCATCGACATGCGTGAAACAGTCAAGTGTGTCAATTAAATTGGAACGGAGGGAGTAATATATCTAAATTTTAATTACTACTCCAATAGTTCAATTAAGTATTTACTGCATCAATGAGGAAAAATTGCTCGTGAAAACCCGAATTCTATTCTTGGTTAAAACAATCTTTTATCTGATTTTACTTATCTCGTGGTCAAACTCTCGATTGTGAAGCTCTTTTCGTGAGAGCCAAGATGTCAATCATCTCAAGTGTCAACTATTAGATTAATTTCACAACCATTTTGAAAGTATGTATCTAATGTTGGATTGAACTATAAAAATTATAAATAAATAAAAACAAGAAATAAAGTCAACAAAATGGATACGTGGAAAGGAAAGTGATGGATTTTTTTTTTTTCACCACCAGTTGAATCTGATTCGGGGGTCAGTTCTGACATCAAGTGGTTCCAGTTCCTTCCCGATCGCAATTGTGAGGGATCGAATTGTGGTCCTCCCTACCAAGTTTAGCGTTAATCACCACTGAACCAACTAACGATTAGTTATTTGTTGAAAGTGATGGATTTAATGTTGTGTTGAACTATAAAATAATTCATAAATAAATAACAACAAGAAAAAAGTCAACAAAAGGGACACATGAAAAGAAAAGAGATATTTTAAAAAAAATAAATCACTATATTTTTTGTTAGAAACAAAAAAGAAATCATATACTTGCTATGTTCTTGTAACTTATAAGCAAAAGATAAACGTCCAAATATTTGGTTTCAAAACATACCTTTTTCTAACTTAAATATATTAATAGTGGAGATATATTTTAATGGACAAAACTTATATACTTTTCTTTAGGTGCAGTTTTTACTGTGCCTCTCACAAAAAGTTAGTTATTTACATTTTTTAATTAAAAAAAATAAAAATAACCACCTCCTTATATCTAGCACAGTAAAAACCGTGTCTAAAGCACTGTAGATAAGTTTAGTCCTATTTTAATTACTCGAAAATTTTTTAAAGTTCAAATCAATCCCAACAAAAATAAAATTTATATTAGTTTTTGATATTTTTATGCAGAGAATAAACTAATCTCTAGTTTATTATAATAGATTGATTGATTTATATTTGGGTCCGGTTATGCTGCATAAGCAATTGCTTATCCACCGTGCATAAATAAGTATGTTTACCAATACACTTGTTTTAAAGTATACCGGTTTGGAAAAAAAGTTGTCGATACACTTTTTCTCAACTGTACCGGTATGCATATTCATACCAGTACACTTTTTCTCAATTGTACCAGTATACATGTTAAACTGCCCTATGATTATTGGGAAATGATTTTTTGTTACGGGAAGTGAAAGAGAATAAACACAAGAAGACAAAATTAAGGAAGTAACTTCAATACTAACTCACCCGTGATCTCCTCAAAAGGGAAGTTATATTTTGACTCACCACAAATAGCATTATATATAAGCATTCTTACTTTTCTTGCTCAAATTCTCCCGTAACAAATAGCAATGCTCGTGATTATTACATGTGACGGACTAATCTGGTGGTTGTTATTCACTTATGCACCGTGCATAAAGAATTGACTTATGCACAATAACTTTTGTCATTTTTCTCAAAAAATCCTCCACTAATGAATTAATGAAGGCAAAATCGATTTACTCAACTCCTTGCATTCTTACAATTTACTGGTTTTTTGTCAGTTTGGTGTGTTTTTTTTATTATTATTTTAAAGGGCGGTTGTTTAAGTCATGGATTAAAGAGTGATATTTGCTGGGGAGAGAGGAAGCACCAAATCCAGTGTGCTAATGTCCAACAAGCTTATTTAATCTAGCGGTCAAAATAAGTGGTACACCGGCGGTGAGGGACTTGATAGATGGTTCACCCTGAATTTTAAAAAAAAATCACTACTCTCAAAAAAGTCTTTACGGGTAAAAATTCACATGATTGACATGTTCCATATAAATTATATTTGAATTTTATGTTGTTTTAATCAAACTTGTATCAAATAAGTCATTAGTTCAATTACAAATATAAGGATAATCATTAACTTACATTTTTAAACAACCACACATATGCCTTTACTAAAATTTTAAATATTTTTCAAGTATTAATTCACGATAGATTACTTGTAGAAGTGACCCATATTAAAAAAATTGGGAGAATTTTAAATTTCAAAATCATATAAAAACAACTTACGTGATATTCATAACATATTTCAACTTAAATAATTTATAAAAATAGTTTATAATCAAGATCTTTCAACTTAAAAGAAAGTAAATACTTGGTTCACACCAAAAAAAATTAACCAAACATGCCCAAATCTTATTGACCAAGTTTATTGAATCGATGAACTTTGAAATCATAGTCGGTTAGCGGATTTCCTAGGCTTGATCTAGATGAATAAAACTTTGTTTGCGAGTTTAAAGGAGAAAATAATTTTGATTAAAAAAATGAAGAAACGATTGAAAGTAAAAGTTGAGTTTGGAAGAAGAGGAGTTAAGAAGGTTCATATATCTTCATAATAATACAAACCTCATAATTTTGAGAAACTCAACAATTTTATTGGATGAAAATTTTAAAAGGTTTCACAAATTCTTCAAATATAAGGGGTAAAGAAAACATAGAAATTAGTCAGGTACGACTCGTACGAGTGTAGAAACTTGGGTTGGTCCTCTACAACTAAAGGCTTAATAGATAGATAACATGTACTTACTTTGTTTTGAAAGGACCAACAAAAATAAAACTAATCCGAATTGATTTTACAACTCGCTCTCGCTGCATATAAACTACAGTCTACAGTATGTTTAAACAATTTTGCCCTAGGAGAAAAAAATTATTATAAAGGAGACGCAAGATAGAGATTGAGAGAGAAAAAATTGCCACTACCAATATCATAGACGGACAATTGAGTGCTAAAGTTCAAACACCTTAAAAAGGCCTACATGCATTTAATCAAATTTTCAAGAATTATTCACTTGAACAATATTCCTGCTTTGATCACTTCTGATACTTTGATCAATCAAATACTACGCGGGGGCGGGGGGGTCCAAATTATAACATAAAACAGACGATCAGTGCAATATATTACCAATCAAATAGTGGTATCATGCTGCTTGCTTTGCCTAAATTTAAAACTTTCCAAAAGCTTGGCTATCTGCAACGAAATCCATCAAGAAATGTTTGACATCGCAATACTATGCACACAGGGTTAAAGAACTGAAATCCATATTGTTACTTGCTATAGCAAGCCAATATGAAACATTTTATGATGAGACGCTGCCATGGAGAAACAACTAAACTTCATACATATTCCAAAATAAAGATTATACTTGTTACTTGAGAGAGAAACAAAAGCAAACATTTCAAAATAAATAAAAACAGGCCACAAAGCCATTGTCATCAAAATTAAAATTGTTTCTACGGTAATGCAGTAACTAAATTTGTCTCAAAAATCAAAAACAAAAGTTCAAATGTGATCGACACATAAATTACTGCAGCTTAACTAAAAACGACCAATACCCCAAACTCTGACAACACCATCTGTATATCCACTGAACAAAGTGCTTCCATCTGCACTCCAGTTCAAGCTAGTACAGTAGATAACCTGCAATTCAATTGCAACAACACAGCAATAAATGGATTACTTAATAGCGTTGAATTTTTGGTATGCAAATGAAATCATTCAAACAGCACATTATAAACAACATTCCTGAGGCAAAATTTGTAAATTACTAGGTATAATCCAACCAAATTATATGAATAAAAATATATCAAACGAAATGAATACAAGCATTTGATCATATATCAATAATCACAACTAAATTCAATTCTACAGTATTTAAACAAGGATAATCAAATGGCAACATTCATAAAAGAATCTTTAACAAAGCCACTAATCATATAAGAATCAACTCGCATAATTGAACAACAGATATTAGCCTAACAAAATAATTCAGTTCAATGTATCAAAGATAACACATTCAGGTAACATAATTATCAATTTAACTTAATACAATACCACACTAACATTAACATATTGAAACAACTGCTATTTACTAATAAACATAACTACTGTAATTAATTAATAATCAAAAACTAAAAATCAGAAACAGCAACAGAATTAAAAATGATAATAATTTAGAAATAAAACATTACCTTCTTCTTAGTAGTTGTGGTACCACCACCACCAGCGGTAGCATCAGCCTCATTCTTAAGGTCAACCTTCAAATCCTCAACAATGCTCTTGCTCTCCAAATCCCAGATCTTGATGCTGGATTCAGTTGCAGCACATAGCCAGTACCTATTAGGACTGAAACACAAAGCATGAATAATAGAACCAGCATCAAGAGAGTAAAGTCTCTTTCCCTCAGCCAAATCCCAAAGAAGAATAACACCATCTTTGCCACCAGAAGCACAGAGTGAACCATCAGGTGAAACAGCAACGGTGTTCACGTATCCAGAATGTCCAGCAAGAGTGTTTCTCAGCTTGCAATTGGTCAGATTCCAAACCTTGACGGTACGATCCCATGAAGCAGAGACAATTGTCGGTTGAAGAGTGCTAGGGCTGAATCTCACACAGCTAACCCAATCGGAATGAGCATCACCGTCTTGAATGGTGTATTTGCATTCACCGAGAGTGTTCCACAGCTTAATCGTGCGGTCACGAGAAGCAGACACGATCTGACGGTTGTCGATCGAGAAAGCTACGGAGAGAACATCTTTGGTGTGACCAACGAATCGGCGAGCGGAGGTTCCAGCGTTGAGGTCCCAAAGACGGAGTTCACCGTCCCATGAACCGGAAAGAGCGAACTGACCGTCGGATGAGAGAACAACATCCTGGACAAAGTGAGAGTGACCTGTGAGACGGCGGCGGGGAACACCGTAGGTCTTGTCCTCCTTGGTAAGGTGCCAAAGGATGATGGATTTGTCACGTGAAGCAGTGACAATCATGTCGGAGTTGTCGATAGGGGTGGCAATGGCGGTGACAACATCGGTGTGAGCACGCATGGTGCCGCGAAGAACGAGCCCCTCAGACATTTTTGGGAGAAATGTGTTGCTAGGGTTTGCTGTGAATTTCAGAGTGAGGAGGCTTTGTGAGTGTTAGGTTTAGCGTAGATTTATATAGTGTGTCAATTAGGGTTTTGGTTTCTTCTTTCGGTTCGGCCCAATTATACCAACCATTTCTCATAGGCCCAGCAGCCACACAAAAAAAAAAAAAATCGGTTAAATAATTCATTTTCTGTTTTTTCACATAACAGAAAAATACATTTTCTTATCTTTTTACGAAAAATTGAATTATATATTCTTTTAACATATGGAGGAATGAAGTGTAACAAAAACATGTTTAAGATTGTGTTAAATTGGAGACAACCTGAATCTATGATGTATAACATTTAAAAAAAAAAAAACAACTAATTAAGTAATTAGTGTGTCAATACAATTAAAGTTTATAACATGAAAATAATATATTATTCAAATGATAATGAATCATCAAAAATACAAATTTATTTGTTTAAAAAAAATCAAAATCTATGCATGGATGTAAAAAATCATACTCTAACTATGTCAAAATATCATTGTTTTCTTGTTCATCATGAATTGAAATAACAATATATGTATTTAGTTCATCGGGGAACAAACTAGCAACATCAAGAGTAACCGGCGATCAAATAGATTTTGTTCTCCTATATTATAAAGTCTTGCTCTTTTTTGAGATAAAAGAAGGAGATTTATATGAACAAAAAATAAATGTTTTGTTCTCTCGGAATTGACACTATTTTTTCGTTTTCTTTTTTTAATAAATGCATAAACGAATGTGTTACAATTTCTCTCAATTCAAATAAGAACACATTGGTTGTAAAACAAGTTTCAAGGCAATTGATTTCAGATTGGGGATTGATGATCGATAAATGTTCTATCGGGAGGATTCTAGGGTGGGAGAGTGAAACAGGTCTCCTACCATGGGCAAGTCACAAGAACCGTTGGATGTGAGATGTTATGATACACTGTCACCACCGTATACATTTTTCTCTCACACCTTATCTTTC
Source organism: Trifolium repens (assembly GCA_030408175.1). Classification (NCBI taxonomy): domain Eukaryota; kingdom Viridiplantae; phylum Streptophyta; class Magnoliopsida; order Fabales; family Fabaceae; genus Trifolium; species Trifolium repens. Next base: position 63,868,855 of record CP125842.1, on the reverse strand, counting down.
TCTATTTCTCTGCATCACCATTTTCTTTCATCTTTGCATTCAATTATCTTTGTTCATAGTTTAATAATAAACACAAAACTCAAATCATGAAATACACTTCTATAATTTGTTATTCCTTATGAAATTCAGCTTATGTAAAAAATAAAAACACTTATGCCAACAACAACACAATAGTCTTCAAAGCAACACAATTGAAACTCATAAACAAGATAGGATACAATGCAATCTAGAAGAAAAATGTTCGGTTCTTTAATTGATTTTATGTTGTATTTGGTGGACCTTCAGTCAATTATTCTTCAATCGTTTGATTGAATTTTTTTATTTACTCATGAATTATTTATGATGTATATGTCTAGATATATAAAAGTAGTTGGCGTAGATTGATTATAGAGGAGATGATGGTATCTTTGGCAGCCCCTTGTTGCTATTGCTTGCTGAAACTGCATAAAATTCCCGGTGGATGATATATATGTTTAATAATTCATGCATATCTGGCATATTTGAAAACCTTGCTGCTATTAATTTGAGCCTCAAAAATTTGATTTTATTTCAACAACTACTGAATGTTAAGTTAAAATTTCGACAACTAGTAATTGATTATATATCCTTGTATTTGAAATTTAAATGAATTGACAGGAGATTTGTGTATTGGTTTGAATAAAGTAAAGAGAGTGTGGTTGTGAGGTAGAAGAAAGGTAAAATAAACGCAGAGAGATGATGGGAAGAGAGAAAATAAATTATATCATACTGACGGCGCATCATAATATTTATCATCCAACGGTTCCTATAATTTGTCCATGGTGGGAGACCCGTCTCACTCTCCCACCCTAGAAGGTGTCGTTCTACCATTCATTTTGTTGCAAGTTCCATTTATATTGCAATGAATCAAATTGGTTGAGTTCTTTGAAATTTGAGAATTTTAAAAATTTGTAATCGCCTATAGTCTTTCATTACTTGCATCCACGGAGTAATTTCTTAGGCATTTTTTATTTATGCACAAATCTCATCTTTCATGTGTAGAACAACTCGATTTAGACTTTGAAGATTTATTAAGTCATTATTTGTAGTAATACATATATTCAAAATCAATTATATAAGTGAGATGCTAAATATATTTGAAACTTGAAGGAAAAAAAGTAAAATATTGCATTTTAACACTACATTTCCTTGCCAAAGTTTTTAACGAGGCAAAAGGAGTTTGCTTGGTTGCTTTCACTTGAGTTTTAGCCCAGCTCTCCATGTGTTATGTAGGTTTCTCTTTTGTTAATAGTATTTCTAGAGTGTTGAATGATAGACGACCGTTAACGATGTTTGTTTAATTTGGATGTTTTGGTTTGTCATGTGATGCTTTTGAAAACAATGTTAACTCACTTTAATTATGAGTGTAATAGTTTGCTCATTTCAACTTTACTGACAAAATGAGGATTCAAATCTCACATTTTGCAATATTATGATATTCTCTTATTAAAAACAGTATTAAAAAACTAAAATGTCATGTAAAAGGATTAAACTCGCATCCTTCACATATAGGAGGCAACTTCTTTACCACCAAATCATATCACTCAATTGATCTACAAATGCAATGTGTAATATAACATGTTAGAAATCATGTAATAATATGGATGAAGATCATATTCACAAGAGAGGTAAATAACATAGGAGTACTCGTGAGGAAAATACTTATAAGAATTCATATTCAATAAATATAGATTGATGAAAGAATGAGTAAAATGTACAATAGAGTAGCTTAATTATAGAACTACCAGAAGTAACTAACTCTCTAACTAACTTCCTAACCTCCTAACCAACTTGGTAATCTATCAACTAACTCTAGTTGATTAACTAACTATTTATATCCTTAATAGCTTCCCTCAAGCTCAGCGTTGGAAAATTTACCAATTTGAGTTTGGAATACAATAAAAATACAAAAGAAAAATGCAAATTGAAAGAACAAAAACACAATACAGTAAATGCTAAGTAGATGATAAACACCAAATTTCCAATCTTAGCCGAATAGAAATTGTAGCCCAAATCAAATTAAGCCCAAGATTTGTTTGGACCAATTCATTTAGTAAGCTTCACAAAGTCACAATTTCCTCTTCTATGTTCACATTTGTCCAAGTCATAAGACAACCACTTTTGTCACCCTACGTTTTTTCTCGCGCGCCCTACAATTTTACCAAAATTCTCATGTTCGCCACTTGAACAGCAGATACCTCCAAAATAACCCTACAATTATAACGTCTGTTACTTAAGTAGCGGATGACGTTTTTAAAAATTTATCATTTTTATAACGTCCACTATTCATGAAATTGGGTACCCAATTTATGAATTTTAGTTGTTCACTATAGTTATTAAACAAGTTTATGAGAAACAATGGGTATCCCAAACATTTTGGTGATGAAAAGTGTATAAAAAGATGGTTTCCGCGACAAAGAAGGTGTGACCTTTTTCATTTTTTATGTTTAAATAAAAAATGGTGTGTATTTTATCTGAACCAGTCCAACCGATTACTAGGTAGTGAATTTTTAGAAAATGATGATGTGGACCAATAATAAAGAGTGTGTTAGGGAGTTTGTTGATAGCATTTCTCTATTAGTTATTTTAAAGTTTTGTAACATTTACCATAACTCCAAACTTGAATACAACATTGGCTAGTCTCTAGATGATGAAGTGTTGTTTTTGGTTGTTTTGGAAGAAAATTATTTCTATGCAATAAATGGAGCAAGGAGTTGAGTATTGCTTTGTGTGTGAAATCTTTTTTGCTAATGCGTTTTTTTGATAATTTAAAATTATATTAATATATAGATTTTTGCTACTCACACCCCAAAAAGTTCTAGTTACACCCAAATTTCATAAAAAGTTAACCATAATACCAAAATTGTCCTTCTTTATATAATTTTTTAAAAACAAATTTTCATCTATTATACTATTTCTAGTGTTTCTGCTTCACGGTTCCCTTTTTCATAAATCTCATTAATGTGTTTCATCTCAAACTCATTAATTTTATCATTAAGTTGAATTAAAGATTTAATTTGAAGGTATTTACTAAGACTTTATTCCATATGATACTGCATTTATAATAATTCAATTATATGACATTCTCTATTTATTTTTCATGCGATTTATGTTTTCTTGCACAATTGCATAAGTTGAATGTAAAATATTTACCGAACCGCTAATGTCAATGTAATCTAAATTCACGTAGTGGAAATAGATTTGCAAACTATAGTATGTAAACTTAGTTTACACTTACATTCTGCAGTTTCAGGGATTTACGCTAATTGTCAGTTTACATAAACTCAAACAAACTTAGCCTTATGTAAACTGAATTTACATAAGATTATGCAAACTTAGTTTACACTCACATTCAACTGTTTAAGAGATTTATCTTAATTGTCCGTCTATGTAAGTTATGTAAACTGAATTTACGTAAGGTTATGTAAACTCAGTTCACATAATTTTATGTAAACTTAGTTTACACTTACATTCCGCAGTTTAAGTAGTTTACGTTGATTCTTGGTGTACGTGAAATGAATTCTCGTTAACCACTTCAAACCCATAAAACCAAAACACAACTTAAACTTGAAATCATGAATTGGTAAACTTACCTGTTAAATTGAGTTTTAGAAGTGTAGATGAAGATGAACACGCGTAAATTTGAAAGGCGAAGATGAACATGACGTAAATTTGAGCGGCAAAGATGAACACATTTTGAGCGCCATCGACGGCAACGACAAAGATGAATGGAAGCAAGAAACATGTAAGGTTTTTGGTGCATTAGAAATTTATTTTATTTCAAGGGTATTTTGGTCAATCCGAGGTGCAATCAGATTTTTTAGAGGTGTGACTAGAAATTTTTCTAATATATATGGACAAATTTAAAAATTGTATCGAAAGGAAATTTTTGAGGATTCAGGTAAATCATTCTCATTATTTGATTTGATGAAAATCTTATCACCATTTTTACGTTATTACTATGATACTCACTCTCAAGCAAGATGAATTTTTCTCTCTATTTTTATATTGTCTCAAAATCCTCCTCCAACCCACTAAAAATATACAAACGATCAATTTTTTTATCCACCATATCAATTTATCATGTCATTATATATTTTTTGGTTTACAATATTGCCAATGAAGATTGAACTTAGGACCTCATGAATACTACCCAAACCCCTCACCACTAGATCAAACCTAATGACTTACCATGTCATTATATTTTGTGCTATGAGTTTGAATTGAAAGAAGATTCACACTAATTTCTAAAAAAAAACAATATTTATTTTGTTTAGTCACACAAAAATGCAATTTTTTTTGGGTTATATGATATTTGTACGAAGTAACCCCTGATTACATGTTTAGAGGATCAAATCCCTTACTACTTAGACCAATTTAATGTTGGTCAATTTTTAATCTTTAAAAATAAATAAGAACAACTCTAAAAAAAAAATAAGAATATTCTAGTGAATATATATCCATAAAAAATATATTTTGTTTTCATCCACTAATCATGATTTATTATTTAAATTAAAAATATAATAATAGTTGAATTTAAATAGCACGAGAGTTAATATGTTGATCTTATCGCCTTCCTATTGTGAAAAAGGAAAAAGAATTCAGTAAAAAGAAATCTACAGTACCACCGAAAAAGAATAGATTATGATATTGGAATATTATTATTGTGGGCATACAAAAACCTTACGCCTCTTTGTTTTGTTGTTTAATAATAACTGCGTGCTCCTTGAAACCCTAGCAGCGCAGTAGCCTCTTTCTCGTCATTCCTTCTGCCATGGGTACGTCTTCTTCATTTTACATCCTATCCTATACCAATTTGTTATCCTCTTCTCTGCAATTAATTTCTTGCTATATTTTCCCCCATCAAGGTTAATTAGATTAGCCACAAAAAAAATAAAAATATATATTAGTTAGATCTGCACGTTTCCAATTTTTGATAATCTTATTTTGATCTTAGCTTTATCAATTGCTGATCAATCAATGTCTCTTCATTTTGCTTGCTACGGTTTCATTTCTGCTTGATTTTTAGTGATTGCGATTCTTTGAGAGTGTGTTCATGGATGCAACTTTACTGGTATAATAATTGGGCATGTGATTTTCACTTTGCATGATTCTGTTCTGTTCACACAAAGTGTTATACTGTGTTTTTTGTTATATTACTCAACTTGTAGTTCAATTTTATTACCTTATTATAAGTTGCATGTTATGGTGGTTGTCTTTATTGGGGCTGTGGCTTGATTTATAATTTATAATTCTTTTCTTTTTGGTCTTTATTCGTGTGATATTACATCTAAATTATAACGGCATAGACTGAGAAAAACTTCTTTCCGGATGTTGCTCAATTCAACGACCAAGTTATGGGTAGTCTTAAATCTGTTTAGCCTGAGTTTTGGGTTTGTCCTCCAATGTTTTTGATTCTTTTCCATTTTCTATTTTTAATTAATAGATCTTTTTGTTGCTTAGAAAAACATAATTTACAATTCCTTTTGATTCCATCATACTCGAGAAAACAAAGATTTAATTAAATTTTATTGCTTTTCGTTAATTCAATCAAAAACATTCTCTTTAAGGTTTTAAGAAATCAGAGGAGTTGGAGGTAATGTTTTTATGTTTGTTTTGTTTGGATGGTAGATCTTGAGGAGGACATTCGTTCTTTACAGCTTGACTCAGCAGGTAATCTATAGGCTAAGTTTTTTTGTGTTTTTTTTACTATGTATTTATGGGTGTGTATGATTTTTAATTTTTCTATCCAATCTTGATTGTGATAAAGCAGAAGACATTAATGGGGTGGTAAATCCAGAGGATGAGAAGCCAGATGTTGATAATTTTGATAAGATGGATGAAGGTTTGTTGTCAGGAAGTGGTTGGTTCTATGTTTTATTTTGTGCCTTCCATTTTCATGTTTATATTTTCTGTGAAAGAAAATGTCATTAGCATCAAAAGTGGGACATTGTTTTTTTTTAATAATGAAAAGAAAGGTATCATGGTACTTCATTATTCTTTACTGTCTATTCTTTTTCTTTTTTTGGATTTCATTTAAAGTATCATCATCATTGTCATTATCATTTTCTTTTGGCATCAACCTTTTTCTGCTTCTTACATGCATGGGTAAATACTTTGTGTAGTAATACTTATCATTTCCCCTTAACACAATCATTTTTGAATTCTCAATTATTCAGAGCGATGGTTTGAAATTTATTGCTAGCTGTTGAACGAGACTCTTAAAAGATATTATAGAAGTAGGAAACAGATGCGTGTCTCTTTTTCCCACCCTTTTCCTCAGATCTCTTGTTATAATCCTGGACTTATGGGGAATAGAATTTCGTTATATTGAATTGGCTCATCTGTTTTGATGAATGATTGATAACCAGAATAGGTAAACTGTCTCCAAAATAGGTCTCATCCGATCTATGATAAGTTCAGTCGTGTAGTGTCCATTTGCTTTGTCAGAACTAGAGATCTTGCTTGCCTATTATTTCTATTGTTGTTAAGCTCATATATGCAAGCTCAGTTGTTTCTTCTAGCAATGTATGATGCATTAGTTCTTTTCTGTGTTCATTGTTGATTGGTTTGTTGGTTGTTGGCTGCCTTTGTTATTAGTTTACCTCTGTAACAAGTATAACTTAACGAGGCAGATATGAGAGATTTCAATCTGACTGTTTCAGATCCAAAGCAGGAGGTTCAGGCTCAGTCTGTTGAGGCCGAGCCAAAAGGTATTGAAATGTTTTTGGTTTTCTAGTATGTCATAGCGCATGTATTGCACATTTATATTGTTGTTTTGAAGTTAGACAACTCAATGTAAGATATCAACATCTATTTTCATGTCCTCACTCCATATGATTTTGATTTGCAGTGAAAGATAAGGAAATTCCTTCCGGTCAAGATGAAGAAGAAGAGCAGATGAAGAAAAGGCACTTGAATGTTGTGTTTATTGGGCATGTTGGTAAGTTGATGAATCCCACATGGTCGCTTTACCGATATATGGTCTTTCATGACTATCATTAGTGCATTATAGGCTTGAATTTGAATGTCCATTGATTCCACTGCATATTAAATGAATTTTAGATGTTGGTCATTGACTACTAGAGGGGTTACTCTTGTTGCCTCTGTTTACCTGTTACTGCCCTCTGAATTTTTATTTATTTTCAAGACAGAAAAAATTAATGTATGCTTGACCTGGATGGTGGGTTTTCACTCCTCACTTGTAATTCATGTGGCAATTCACCTATAATCTGTATATGTCTAGTAACTTGTTTGGTTTGATTAATTTGGGAGGATAATCAATTTTTATGATGTTTCGGAAATAAACTAAGCCAACCCCAAACACAGACTAAAGTTGCTTTGAATAGGTATGCACGTATTATTAAACATGTGAGGAAAAATAAAAGACTTATGGTAATAAGAGAGGTGAGGTGGAAGGGAATATGCGTGGGGGATTTGTTGTAATTGCCTGGATATGTGGCAGCAGGGGAGACAAGTCAGGGAGGTGTGAATTCAGTTTGTAAAAAAAAAAAAAGCTTAAAAGAGGGCTGAGGGAGAGGAGGGCATCAGGGAGAACTGCATAAAGAAGAGGTGTTGGGGTTGAGGATTGTGTAAGTTTTAAGGAGCTAGTCTCCCATCTCCCATTTGTCTAATATAAGAATAAGAACTCAGTTCCTGGTACTTTATTTTTTCATATGGTGATTCATTTGTCTCAGGATTAATCTACAACTCACTGGCTATTCAAGTATTATGGGTCTTTTACAGATTTTAGAAGCCACCTTTCTCGCATGGTCTATGTGTTCTTGTGTTCTTTCAGTATAATGTTCTAGCGGTGATATTTTTTTTTTTTTTCTTTCAATTCTTGCTCTAGATGCTGGCAAATCTACAACTGGAGGTCAGATACTTTTCCTAAGTGGTCAGGTTGATGATCGAACTATACAAAAATATGAGAAAGAAGCTAAGGACAAAAGTCGAGAAAGCTGGTTAGTACTTTGTTTCTCTACTGTGATTGTTCTATTATCCAAATTCTGCTTTGCTGCATCATCATTTGTTTGCTGCAGCTTAGGGTCTTAATTTATTGTAGTTGGCAGGGTACTGAGATGAGAAAAATATTTACTGAGTTGCTTATGGAAGCCCTCAGCATAAGCAATCATGACATACACACACAAGCTTTCAAATTTAATATAGGAAAATTCATAAATTACGTTGCTCTTGTTTGCTTTCAAACATGGTTCTCTATTACTTAGACAATTATTTTGCATTTTCCAGTAGTTTATAAATTTAGAGCAGTATCAATAATTAAAATTTCAGTATTTTATTGTGTTTGTAACTATTGGCCTCTTAATTGAAGCATTTGTACATCAGAAAGAAATTTAATATCTGTTTGAGACGGTGTGATACTTCAGTTTTTGTTGTCAACAGGTTTGCGACTTTGTGTCAATGTTTCTTAGCTTCTTTGTTGCATGTATTTTGTACATTTCACTTAAACAGGGAAGTTGAGGTGCATAAACTATGAAAATGTGGGATGCCACCAATTTGGTTTTAAACTTATATTTTTTTTAATAGAGAAGTTTTTTTCCACTTTCTGTTAGGGGGTTCAACTCTTCTAAGGGGAACACTTCATTTTAGAGTGTAAATTAAGTAATATCAACCTGTTTCAGATTACATAATTTACTCTCAACTCACTTTAGCGGAGCCAAATCTTGTTGGGAGAGGGGATGGAACCTTTTAGCCAAGTTAATATACTTGATACTAATCTATATCAAGTTAATGATTTGAAATTTATATACCAGGTACATGGCCTATATTATGGACACAAATGAGGAGGAAAGAGTAAAGGTATGAATAAATTTGCGGATAGCATTTAATTGGTTTGTCCCATTTAATGTAGACCTCCACTTTTGCTTAACCACATGAATTTGGTTTGGACTCATAATGAGAGTGAAGTTGTGATAATTACAGGGAAAGACTGTTGAAGTTGGAAGAGCACATTTTGAGACAGATACAACAAGGTTTACCATTTTGGATGCACCTGTGAGTATATGTATTGCTTGATTCTCCTCAGACCAGTTTTCTGTGTCTCGGAGTGCATATTCTGTTGCATAACAATAGTTTCGTGGTTTTTATTGATTACTGTGAACTTTCTCTGACTAAAAGTCTTCCCTTGACTTAATTGTCATAGTATCTTTGATTTTAAACCGCATCATTTTATGCTAATGTAGCAAACATTTAATATTAAATTATATTGTTTATGCAGGGCCACAAGAGCTATGTTCCTAATATGATCAGTGGTGCATCTCAAGCTGATATTGGAGTGTTGGTAAGATGATATGTGACACTCATTCTGTTTCTTGATTTTCAGTGTATGATTCTTCACAAGCATTTGATAATATCTTTGTCTTTTTTTTCCCGTGTTCTATGCTCATCAATCAGGTAATTTCTGCTAGGAAGGGAGAGTTTGAAACTGGATATGAGAGAGGTGGACAAACTCGTGAACATGTCCAGCTTGCAAAAACATTGGGTGTGACTAAGCTGCTTGTGGTTGTCAATAAAATGGATGATCCTACAGTAAATTGGTCAAAAGAAAGGTTAGAGCTCTCTCTCTCTCTCTCTCTCTCTCTCTCTCTCTTTCTCTCTCTCTCTGCTTTTATGAGCTTACATGGAATTGTAATGAGATATCTTACTGGTGGTGTTCTATTAGGTATGATGAAATTGAGTCAAAGATGGTTCCATTTCTAAAGCAATCAGGATACAATGTAAAGAAAGGTATCTTCTGCCTTTTATATGCTGAAGAATGTGGGAACTTATTATTTTGCTTGTCTGTTTAATTCTTCTTTTTAGATGTTGGTGTAAATGCGCTATAAATAGTGGGTGGGTTATGTTGCTTTAACATTGGGAGCATGACAGGGGTGGTAAACTGTCTACCATAATTCACTCCTAAAAATTTCTTATTCTCGTCTAGAGGGGCGGGGAATGTTATGTTGCTGGATGCTCCAGAGCTTGGGACATGTTGAAGATTGCTGAAAGGTTGATAGTTTCTTTGTGCACTGAGATGCGGTGTAGGTATTAAGTTCTCAAGGGATGGATGCATGATGTAAACCTATTATTATATGGGAATGAAAAGAAGTTTTCTTTGCTTTTAGGAAAGTAAGGATTGTGATCTGATAGTATTTAGGTCGTACAAAGGCTATTCTTTTCCCACCCTACAAGCTATTGTGTGGGATTTGAATAGATTATAAAATGATTCCGAATTGTCTCATTTTAAAAGTAATTTCCTACCAATAATTTCATATTTTGTGCACACCTTTACCAGTTTAACGGATTATGCCAATAGACTTATTTTAGTAATTGTTTTATTTAACAGATGTCTCATTTTTACCAATATCGGGGCTCATGGGTTTAAACTTAAAAACAAGATTGGATAAAAGCCATTGTTCATGGTGGGATGGACCTTGCTTATTTGAAGCCCTTGATAGTATTGAAGTTCCTATGGGAGATCCCAAAAGTCCTTTCAGGTGCTGTATTTTAAACATTTTGTTGCTTCTTTTTTCCCCTCCCAGTGGTCCTTTATAATTCTTGATTTTTAAAGTTCAACTTTTGTTTTTTTGTGATTGAACTTCTCATATTTGTAGGATGCCTATAATTGACAAATTCAAAGACATGGGAACTGTTGTTATGGGCAAAGTTGAATCTGGTACTATTAGGGATGGAGATTCCCTTTTGATCATGCCAAATAAGGTAGTCTTTTTAGGGTGTTGTCAGTTTTGTCCTTCCGTTCTTTCTTCTGCTTTTTCCTATTTGTTGAAGTAGGTGACAACGGTACATTATTCTGCAGGATCATGTAAAAGTCGTTGCTATATATATCGATGAAAATCGGGTTAAATGCGCTGGACCTGGTGAAAATTTACGGGTTCGAGTATCTGGTGTTGAAGAAGAAGACCTATTGTCTGGGTTCGTCCTGTCTAGTGCTGGTAAGTTTTTTTTTTCTTCCTTTTATTAAATTTTGCCGCACTTGAAAGATGCATCCCAACAATAGCACATTTTAGAAGTTATTGGAGAAGTTTTATTGAAAATGTGTTATAAAAAGCATAATTAAAAAACAAATTTGATGCAATGTGTAAATGCTAGTTTATTTTGGAAGTATTTCATTTCTTCTTGTTCTGAAAAGTTAAGCCTCCTTGCCTAACTAATATACTATGACCTCAGTTCCCACTCCTAACAATTTCAAATTGTATTGTTTTGTATGGATTTGAAATTTATCCATAAATTATGATGGGTTTAAAAAAGTGATTTGATCATAATGATTCCAGATGGTGACAAAAGAACCTTTTGATACCATAAACGTGCTTCAAGTACTACTCAATTAAATATTGAGACCTATGTCATCTATGTTGAGATCCATGTGCTGTATGGTGGTTCTTACACGGTTTTTGTTTTTGACAGAGACCCAAATTTAAAAGAAATTGAAAATGTATTATTGATTGAAATAAAAAGAGCAATTACAGAGAACAATCCCTATAATCCCAGAGCAAATGCTCCTCAGAGAAGAGATGAACCCTCTCTGCCTAAATCCTAAGATTTGTTACCCAATAATTCTCAATGATCTACAACAGCCTCCAGTTTCCCTTTTATTCACACACAATACATAACTACCTTAATAACTACTTATTAATTAATAACCTACATAATAACTCCCCATCACTGCTATTATAAAATATAATATTTATATGGGAGTAGCCTTGTTGGAAGGCATCAGAAGACTTTTGGAGTTTGAATGGGAGGTAAAGGTTACCCATTCATATAGAGAGGCAAATACTTGCGCAGATGCATTGGCAAACATAGGTTGTTCTTTAGGGACTGATATTACATTCTTTGAAGAGTGTCCTAGCCAAATTAGTCATCTCCTTGCTGCTGATAAGATGGGGCTTTTAGCTCCTAGATTGATCATGTTGTAATTTTTCTTTTTTTGGGTTTATGCCCTCTATTTTATCAAAAAAATAAAATAAAAAAATATTTAATAATAATAATAATAATCATCGTCATCTAGTAATAATAATAATAATAATATTAATAATCATCATCGTCTAACAGTTTTCCCCTTTTTGCAGCAAATCCAATATCAACAGTTACTGAGTTTGTTGCTCAATTGCAGATCCTTGAATTACTGGACAATGTGTGTATCCTCTCTTTTTTGCATTTGGATGTTAGCAGTAGTTTCTATGTATTGTCAACGAAATTAACATCTTTATATAAATTCTGCAGGCTATTTTTACTGCTGGGTACAAAGCTGTTCTGCACGTCCACTCTGTAGTTGAGGAATGTGAGATTGTTGAGCTATTACAACAAATTGATCCAAAGACAAGGAAGCCTATAAAAAAGAAAGTTCTCTTTGTAAAGAATGGCGCTATTGTACTATGCCGTGTTCAGGTACATTTTTTACATCACAAACCTGGAAGCTAATTTGAATCTGAAAGTTATTTTTATTTTTATGGGTGGACACTATTTTGTTTGACTGGAAATTGGTGGACAATATTAAAAGATGCAATGTCACAGTCACATACCCTAATGTTTTGCAGATAGCTGTTATATTCTGTTAGCAGAATCAATTGTTAGTTAGTATTCATCTGTCACTCTAGAATATTGTGCAACTAGTATAAACATACTGTACCTCTAATATTGATTCAGTGAAGTAATTCCTCGTAGTATTGGGTTTCAACTAGACCCCAAAAGCTAGCTCATGGGGTGAAGGTTGCTCCCCACTTATAACCTCTATTTAGGTCATATCACTATCTAATGGTGGACTCTAGCGCTTAGGACTAGACATTTGCTGGCCCAATGGATCCATGACAGGCTATATTATCATCCTTAGGATTTGAGTTTTGGTCTAATTCAACCCAATATGCTAGCTTGTGGGGCAAGTGTTGCCTTCGTTGCTGACAATTGTGAGCCGACCACCCCTGCTCTCTTTTCTGGCACAATCTGTGCCAATCACCTCTTTTGTGAATTGTCATCTTGGAAAAAATGGATGACAAGATATTCTTAGTTTGGAAACAGGTAGAACATGCTCCGAAGGGACACACTGTCCAACATTTTGTGGTGAATCAAGCCATTCCCATGTGCTTTCTATCAGAAGATGATTACAATATAGGTTGCATCAACCTGTCAAATGTCAATACAAATTACGAGAAACAGGACCAACTGTTGCTCCATGGTTACAGTCACTACTTTCATCTACCATGAGGCCGTCTGCCATGACCTCGGTGGTTTTACTTTTGACCCTACCCTTTCCTTGACCCTACCCAAGTTTCCCTTTTTATTACATTGCTGACTTGCTGTAGGTGGACTTCCCAGGGCTATGATAACTTTTACTTCATCTAGAATGTGCAGAATAGTTCTGTAGTCTTTGAGAGAAATCCTTTCATCGTTAAACCTAGTTTTTTTCTCTTTCTTCATCCAGGCCTTGCTAATTAGTGCCCAAGAGTATTTGTTGAGAAACCTAAAGATAAACATTATTTAATGAATATTGTGGTACTTGATATGTTGGCCTTAAAAAGTTTTTATTTTTCCTTCAATACTTTTAATTTTTTAACCCTTAACAAGTACCACAAGGGTACTCATTTCTTTTATTTATTTATTTGTTTGTTTATTTATTTATTCATTTATTTATAAGAGCTCATTTTCATCCTGTTTTTGTGATGTGCTTCCAGGTTAATAACGTGATCTGTGTTGAGAAGTTCTCTGATTTTCCACAACTAGGGAGGTTCACTCTTCGCACTGAAGGTAATGCTTAAGACGATTGTTCAACTTGCAAATGTGTTTATGATATTTATTTATTCATGTTCAAGCTGTGTGACATACTTTGTTCTGCAGGAAAAACTGTGGCTGTGGGGAAAATCACTGCTCTCTGAGTTTGTAAATTTTTTGACGTGAGGTACAAAATATTTCATATGCATTGTTGACATATTCTTGCTTTTAATTGTCAACTTTGTAATGCTGTTCATCTGGTTTTCCATAGTTTGATTATCCAAATATTTCTACTTTTTTTTTTTGTTAATTTTGAAGTTGATTAGAGGACCTTTCTATCGTCTTTCTCTTTTGTATCTAGATATATTGTTTGATTTGGAAATGGACATGCAATAAAATATCAAATATTTTGTTTTGCATTATGTTCTGATCGTCGTGTCTAGATTTTTCTGGTGTTCTATGTTTATTGGACAAATCAAATGATTTTACGGGAATAGACTGGGAAATAAGTTTGCTAATACCACTTGGTCTCTTGCATGGGAACCGTCAGTTTTAATTTTTGGTTCTTGCCTTTGTTTTTTCAAATTAACTACGACTAATCGTGTATAGGATGACATTCCTGCAGAAACAAATGGAATGGCAGCATTGGGGCGTAATTGACTGCATGGAGTTTGCCATATATCCATTTCATTTCGAAATTTCTTTTGCTTTCTGGGGTAGTATTCAATGAAGAGTTATTTGTTGCAGCTGGTGCCCATGTACTTGTACGCGGCCGTACACGGCCTGGTTGCTTCAGTATTATATGGCTAGCGGCTTCCAACCATACTACATGTGATATATAATTGAAATGGATGGTTTTGAATCGATCCACCTGATCGGCTGTGGTGTCTGATGCCTATTCATACTTTAGAATAACAGTAATCGAACAAAATTTTTCTAGTCACAGTTGAATGGGGCATATTTTATTTGATGTTGATAAATGATTTCTGTTTTACTATATTATTATTATTACTGAGTATACCTGATGGAAATTTGCGAGTTGGATTCAGCGCCATGTATATTTTGAGAATGAACTAGTATGCCGCGAGTATAACTTACTGAATCAATCATTTTAGGATGAAGATATATGTCCTGAAATACATAATTATTACTGAATTATTTATAAATTGACATGGCACCAGATTTACTAGATGCATCGAACTTATCGAGCAGTGGTATTAAAATCTAGCATTTGAAACTCATTTAAAATATATTTGAAAAACTAAAGTTAATTTTTTTTGGTACAAGACATTATTATTTTTTTTTTTGTATATAATATATTAAATTTATTGAAAAGAGGTGCAAAAATATATTTTTTTAATTTGATGTTATTATACTTTCTTAATATCAAAACCCAGGGACGGAGGTAGTAATAATATATTCGTGGTTAGTATCATCTTGGTCCAAGTTGGACCAATCTTTTCTTTGATCCAAATTCTACAAACCCTAAGTTGTAAATTAAAATGTTTACTCCATCCATACCGCAATATAAATCATTTTGACAATATTACACAAATTAAGAAATGTAATTAATGTTGTATGAAAAAGAGAAATTATGAGTTAGTTTATGAAATTGTCTTTCATTAAAGGTGTGGAAAAGATAAATTGAAGAATCGAAAGAAAAGAGAATATTAAATAATTAAGTGTATAATAAGAAAAATAATATTAAATACTTTACAGTTTGGATATGATTGCTTGCAGGTGTTCTTGCAGGATGTGGGTGGCAAAAGATTGGTGCCTATGTGAATCTTGGTTCATTTTATGTTATAGGTGTACCATGTGCAATTGTATTAGCCTTTTTTGTTCACATGCATGCCATGGTAAATTTTGTAGTCTAACTACATTTATAATAAATGTCACATCTTATCTATTTGGATTGTTTTATTTTAAATTGTTTTGCAAGTGCTGACTATATTCTTTTTTAATTTCATGTCAAAATGGTTAGGGATCATCTCTGCATTTGTTGTGCAGACCTTACTTTACATTATTTTTACAATTCTTTCAAACTGGGAGGAACATGTAAGCAGATTCATAATAATAACTCAACATTCTACAATGTGTTCATTTTGTTTGTTATTGCATTATTTACTTACACAACTTTTGTTACATTTATTAGGCAAGGAAAGCTCAAAGCAGAGTTGAGCGTTCAACTACAACCAGCGCGCCAACTACTACCAACTCTGACAGAGACGGAGTCTTACAATCTTAAAAACTTTAACAAATTCCCTAATCAATTCATTGTGTTTATTGTTTTTATCATGTTAAAATTTGAATCATAGCACAAACTTCCCCCAAAGAAGTGGTAATGTTTTGTTAAGTATTAGCTCAATAGATTGGTCTTGATTGAGCAATAAAGAAATTCAAGGACTTGGATTTAATACAGAATTTGCAATTTTAATTATTATTTTTTATATACATACATAGTAAGAAAATAAAGTTAGAATTAAATTCAATAATATTCAAGAAAAGTACAGTAAACACATAATAAATTATGTAAAGACCACGTGATGAATCATGAGGGCGAGTTACCAGCTAAGTCTGTCAATAAATTCCTTTTGTAAATAACTATGTAACTGTTGAAATAACCTTATCTGCTGCTATGTACTTTGGCTTCTTCTTCTTCTTTTTATCCCAAACAGAACAGACTTTCCTTCTTCAAATCCTAATGATTTGAGGGGAGGAAGAGAAGTTTCACTAAATCAGCATCTTCTGTCTGTGACACACTGACACATACCAATCAGTGCAAGTTTACCACTTGCAAACAATTCACATTAAACTCCCTGGGACCAGTTTGTCTACATATAAATCAACCTATCCATTTCCAAATTTGTCTTACTCACTAAGGATCAATGCAATGTCACCATTCATCTTCTATCCTCCACAAATCCAATTCATCATTTTTTTTCTTTTTTTTTTTCTTGGTTCAGAAACAGCCTTTAACAATTGCCACACTATCTTATCTTCTCACTCTCCCAAACAGACATCATTCATTCACTACCAATGGCAGCTTCGAAGAACAATCCCAATGCTCAGATTCTTGACGAACTAGAAGCTCTGAGTGAAACCCTCTACAAAAATCACACATCGACCACAGCTCGAAGAACAGCTTCACTTGTGTTGCCACGAAATACTCCTGTTCCATCCATTGAAGATGACAATAACAACCATGCGACTGATGGTTACGGTGAAAGCAGTAACAAACCTCGATCCCGTCGCATGTCCTTGTCCCCGTGGCGGTCAAGACCAAAGCTTGAGGATGGAATTTCAAAAACAGACACCAAAGAGGTGGTGGTTAAAAGTAAGACATCAACAACTAATTTGGAAGAGAATGAAAAGAAAGGGATTTGGAAGTGGAAGCCTATGAGGGCACTTTCACATATTGGAATGCAGAAACTAAGCTGTTTGTTCTCTGTTGAAGTGGTTGCTGCTCAAGACCTTCCCTCTTCCATGAATGGACTAAGGCTAGCCGTTTGTGTTAGGAAGAAGGAAACAAAGGATGGTGCTGTCAAGACAATGCCGTCACGCGTTTCACAAGGAGCTGCTGATTTTGAAGAGACCCTTTTCATCAAGTGCCATGCTTATTACACCAACAACAATCATGACAAGAGGCTTAAGTTTGAGCCACGTCCCTTTTCGATATACCTTTTTGCTGTTGATGCTCAAGAGCTTGATTTTGGAAGAAACTCTGTGGATTTGAGCGAGTTGATTCAAGAGTCCGTCGAGAAAAACCAACAAGGTGCGCGAGTTAGGCAATGGGATACGAGCTTCGAGTTATCTGGAAAGGCAAAAGGAGGAGAACTTGTTGTGAAACTTGGTTTTCAGATTGTAGAGAAAGATGGAGGAGTTGATATATACAATAATAGCAATAGCAATAGTCCAATGCAGAATTCAAAGTCCAGCAAGTTGAGTAGTTTCTCATCTTCTTTTGCACGCAAACAATCCAAGACATCCTTCAGCGTGCCTAGTCCCAGAATGACAAGCAGAAACGATGAGTGGACTCCTTCACCTTCACAGGAAGGTGGTATTCAAGGAATGGACGATTTGAATCTTGATGATCCAAACCCAGTTCATGATTCCTCCTCTTCTGCACAGAAAGTTGATCATGACCACATAGAACAGGTGGAGGATTTTGATCTTCCAGATTTTGAGGTTGTTGATAAAGGGATTGAGGTTCAAGAGAAGGAAGAAGATGAAGGAGAGGAATCTGATAAAACCGTAGAAGAGAAACCGGTTGCAGATGAGGTTGTGAAGGAAGTAGTACACGATCATGTGCACCATACTAGATTGTCTGAGCTTGATTCAATTGCTCAACAAATAAAAGCTCTTGAGTCTATGATGGGAGATGAAGGTATCAATGACATGATGAAAATAGATGAAGAGACAGGGGCACTGGATGCAGATGAAGAAACTGTGACTAGGGAGTTTCTTGAGATGCTTGAGGATGATCAAGACAGCAAAGAATACTTATTCAACCAACCTGAAATTCCACCTTTGCAACTTGAAGACGCACACGACGATTCTCCTGCAGATGCAGGAGAATCCAAAGTATATCTTTCTGACCTCGGTAAGGGCTTGGGTTGCGTGGTTCAAACAAAAGATGGAGGCTACTTGGCTTCCATGAACCCTCTGGATGTTGCTGTCGCTAGAAAAGATAATCCAAAGCTGGCAATGCAGACTTCAAAGCCTTTTGTGTTGGCATCGCATGAATCTGTGAGTGGGTTTGATTTGTTTCAGAAATTAGCTGGTGTTGGTCTTGATGAACTCAGCTCTCAAGTTTTATCCTCCTTGATGCCAATAGATGAACTGATGGGTAAAACAGCAGAGCAGATTGCTTTTGAAGGCATTGCTTCAGCCGTCGTACAAGGTAGGAACAAGGAAGGAGCAAGTTCCAGCGCTGCCCGCATAGTTTCTGCTTTGAAAAGCATGTCAACCATTGTCAGTTCAGGAAGAAAAGAAAGAATATCAACAGGACTTTGGAACGTTGACGAAGATCCGGTTACTTTAGAAGAGCTTCTTCCTATTTCAATGCAGAAGATTGAGTCCATGACAGTTGAGGCATTGAAAATTCAAGCTGACACGGCCGAGGAAGAAGCACCGTTTGAAGTTTCTGCCCTCAGATCAAAGAAAGGGGAAAGTGGGAAAGATCTTTTGGCTTCTGCTATTCCACTTGAGGATTGGATTAGAGACCAAAACTTATTAAGCTACAAGAAGGGTGCTGCGACTGCAAGTTCTGATGATGAATCTGGAAGAGTCACACTGATATTGGTTGTCCAACTGCGGGATCCATTGAGACGCTATGAAGCAGTTGGAGGCCCTACAATGGTGCTTATTCACGCAACACGTGCTAGCACCAAGGGAAAAGAGGAAGATGAGAAGAGATTTAAAGTAACAAGCATGCATGTGGGAGGATTCAAAGTTAGGAGTTCCACAAAGAAGAATGCATGGGACAATGAGAAGCAAAGACTGACCGCTATGCAATGGTTGGTTGCATATGGGTTGGGAAAGGCAGGGAAGAAAGGGAAGCAGGCATTGGCTAAGGGACAAGACCTGCTATGGAGTATTTCCTCACGGATCGTGGCTGATATGTGGCTCAAAACCATGAGAAATCCAGATGTCAAGCTTGTAAATTGATTAGTTATGTTATGCCAAGGAAACAGTCTTGCATTCATGTATCATAATATGTTTCATTCATGTATCATAGAAAGTGTCCAGTTGAGGAAACACTTCTTTTCAGCCTGTCGGTTCATATTTGTTGATTTGGTTTGATTAACTATATAAATAAAAGTTTGTATTTTTGCATTGTGAATACATAAATGGGATATAGAACAAAAATAATGTAGATAATTTATCTAGTCCTGCACATACGTGACTGTTGCATATAGAGAAATTTGTTACACCAAACCTTTGATAAGAACCAGCTTCAGTTCACATAAATCTATGTAGCCAATGACACTGCTTCATTTTCATTGATCAGCATAACAAAAAGATGCCAGTGAACATTTCACTTAAGATGCAGAAATTCAGAAACCCTGATTCAGTGTTATAAAATATATCAGAGTTGCTAGATTCATCAGAGATGCAACTGACATATTATCATATTGTTGATCGTAGAACCGTCAAAAGAGAGATTGCCCTCCGGCTACTTCACGCTAGATATCCTTTTCCACTCCTCCAAAAAGGGAAGTTCCTCTTGATACAAATCTATTCAGAATTTATCAAAAGATACAAAAAAACACTTTGAAAGACGAACATTATGCCAAATTAGTACATATTTTTCCTCATTGGCTTATGGTGTTGCATCATTATTTTAATTTTTAAGTCATTTGATTTTACTTATTAAAAAAATAAGGTTCGGAAGAACACATGTTTCTCTACATTTGTTCAGTATAAATTATTTTATGATACCCATCAAGGTTTGAGAAAAATCCTATCACCTGTAACATTGTATGAAACTGAATAGCAGACATAAAAAGCCAATTAGAAAGTAAGTTCAATGTGCACCAAAAAAAAGTATATAAGTTCTATGAAAATGTTTTGATAAGATAGGATTAGAAATGAAAGTATTCAACAGAAAGTTGGAGTAACATCTGTTATAGGTGAAATTAAAAAAGAAAATTGCATCTTAATTAATGTAGACATGTGTGGAAAAGACTATCATGAGTACTGGTAAGAGAGTATATCGTGAAGGAAGACAAAAATACAAATCAAATCATTAAAAGATATTTGGATTCAGATTGTTTATTTTGACAAATGATTCGTAATAAGATATATGACACTGTCAAATAATAATAATACTATGTGTGGAAAAGCTTTGGCTTGTCATTGTTGTCTGTTTCAGAAAGCAAGAAATCCAAAATCCACAAGATTTGCAATATCCAGTACTCATTGTTATACTCTTCTAGTGTAACTATTCAAATAACAAGACGACATACACGAGAGTATCACTAACAGAGAACATGTAGTAAATATAACTTTCACAACAAAATTGTGTAAAATTACATTGAATTGAACACATTCTGAAACATACAATTCAGATTGACTTGTTCAATATATAACTAACTGGACCTGATGGAGAATATTCTCCATTTCCTATTTTTATACTACTTTATGAACCCTCTTTACTTCAATTGATGTGTGATTCTTCACCATAAATAGCCCCACCCAAATTTCTACAGAAGGGGCATATCATCATTAAGATATCATGAAACAAAAGTAAATTGAAGTATCTATATACATTTCAGTTTCCTGGATCGTATGTATACAATACACAAGAACAAATAAATAACTCACCTGAATGACTTCAACTGCATCAAATTATCTATATGGATCTTTTTTTATAAGGAAGCTAAAAAGCATCAAATATCTATCCGACGACACCGACACCAAAATGCAGTACCTCCACTTCGACCTCGAGCAACAGCTATTTCCTCATCAACATAAAACCAGATGAAAAAAGGATCCTTGGTACTTGGTTCCCGGTCTTCCTTTTGTCCAAGGCTGATTTTTAGCGGTTTTAAGGGTCCAACTTTTACTTGAAGACTCTCAAAAATGAAAGACAGTATTCTGTTTTTCCACGAAAGTCTGCCTTCAAATGTTAATTGTCCAAGAGGTCCAAGAAATACACCATTTTCAATCCTCTTTGCCTAACAATTCACCAATATAACATTATAACTTAGTAAGAATTAATCCGATAAATACCCGAGCTTTTTTATGAAGATATTTTAGAAATAGTTGGATGATTTGGTATATGCAACATTTACAAGTAATGAAACTGTTACAGAAATTTGTGTGGGGATGAGATAGCTACAACAAAAAGAATAGAGATGCAGTAGATAATTGTACAATTACTCCAAATTGTGTGTGGATACTAAGGCTTTGAAAACAACCTGTATTCTTTAGAACCTTTTTCTTAACGCTCATCAAATGTTTACAACTCAACAACACAGAAGGGTGTAAACTTCTCATTGTGCCGATGAAGGTTTTTTCTTAAAAAAAAAAATCACTCTAAATGGACTCTTATGTATCAAGAATGAAATATAGATATTAATAGAGACTTACAGCAGCATCAAATCTCTGAACAGCTGTGATAGGAAAATAACTACCACCATCTAATTTTGTCTGAAATTCAGCACAAAATAACAGTGAGTATAAATTGGTAAAGATAGTTTCAATGAATCATACGAAACAATAGAAATATGTTAACCTTTGCAGTAAAAATTAGCATCCAGGTTCTCCCAGGGGATTCCTTTCCTCCAAGGGTGTCAAGAAAACCAGAAGGGTCAACTTTTGCCTTCTCAATGAAAGACAGTGCAGAAAGAATCTCCTCTGCTGGTACCTTTCTTGTCTTGGCTGCATTTTTTAATACTTTCACACTTTCCT
Source organism: Trifolium repens (assembly GCA_030408175.1). Taxonomy (NCBI): domain Eukaryota; kingdom Viridiplantae; phylum Streptophyta; class Magnoliopsida; order Fabales; family Fabaceae; genus Trifolium; species Trifolium repens. Next base: position 63,846,694 of record CP125842.1, on the reverse strand, counting down.
CTAATTCCTAAGTAAAGATAGAAACTAAAAATTAAATCAAGGCATGTTTGAATAAAATAAAATCAGAGTATTTTCATATAAGCTATAAGTTATTTCATAATCTATCATGAGCTTTTAAAAATAAGCTAAAAAACAGCTTATGGATGATATGTTATAAGTTGTTTCCATAAGCTATCCCAAACAGTCTATAAGTGCTTATGTTGGTAGAGAAATTCAAATAAACAAATTCAAACAAGCCCTAAATTGAATTGGAAAACAAAACAGAAACCCACCCCATGAAAAAAAATTCAAACTTTGAGTTCAGATTAAAACAGTAGAAGAATCCACACCCTCACCTTACAAAATTGACAAGTTTTGATAGTAAATGATGGAAAGGGTTCGCTAAAGATTCAAATTTTAGCATCTTAACCACTTCAATTTTGTAATAAACTAAACAAAGGTTTGAAAACAATAATGGTAAAACAAAATGAATGCAAAGGAAAAGAGCATACTCTTTTGGGTTTGTCGTCCTCAACAACAAATGGAGTTGAGGAAAGTTCATCTTTTTCAATGTCATCAAGGGTTGCTCTTGTTCTTGTTCTTTGTCTGTGATATTTAACAACGTTATGTTTTGTTGTTGTTATTATTCTGATAGGCTTTGATGATGATGATAGTTTAAAAGATGGCAATGAAGCTGAATTTGGAAAAGAGGTTCTGAATGATGAGATGTGTAACATATGAATTGGTGCTATGTATGAATTTATTATTGCCATTTGGAAATGTAGTTATGATGATGATGATGATGATGATGATATACCTTTCACTTTAGAACCATTTTCTCTTTAGTTTTGGGGCATATCATATCAAGAAGTGGCCATGATAATAGTCATATACGTTCGCGTCTGTGTTCTCTATTTATGTGGTTCTGAAATTTCTATTATCGTTATGATTAATAACAACATTATTAACACCAAAAATATTGGGCGGGGAAGGAAAAAAAAAGTGTTGTTGGAATTACGTTTTTAGAAAACACTACACTTGCTATTTATTGATAATAGATTCTCTCCATTTTCCTTAATTTTTACATCTCACCTCTTAATCAATTTTTTTCCTTCTAATTCCAATTTTATTCTCTTTTTTAAAAATGGATGGCCTAAATTACACATTATTCTTTCAATTGTTTCTTACAATTGAGAGAATTCATTCTCCTATTTATTGGAGTAAAAGTAAACTAAATAATAATATTTTTATGCATATATTATTAATAGAGTAAAATTATAATGGGAGATATAAAATTTGTATATTATTGAATCTGATAATGAATCTTAAAAGTGAATTGTCTCTTATAAAAAGGACCAAGAAAAAAGTATTAGAGGTAGATGTATCATCCTTCCTTTGTACTACTAACAACAATAATCACAACTAAATTATGATGACTACACTTGCCAAGAATAAGGCAATATAAAGATCATGTGTTCCCCTCCTCTTCTCTCTCAATCTCCACTAGTTTAAATTTCTTTTACTATCAGACAAACCTCTTAAGAAGTCTTTTAATATAAAATCAGTGGGTTACTCCTTATCGCCATCTCTCATTCATATCTCAATCATACGAAAAAAACTCGAACGTGGTGTTGTGTTGATTGCTTTTTTCTGATAGACTCATATATATTAGGCAGGGATTGTATTATGTAGCTGTATAATTTTAGTATCTATCTTTGTCCATTAGAAATAAACTAATACAAAAGAAACCATTTTTATTCACAAATCAAGAAAATGACTTAGTTGATGATTGATCATATCGATAAATAAATGAGTCAACTTGAATTTCATTCAATCTTTGAGAAAGGAGTATGTGTTGGCATAACCGTCGAGAAACGGCGATCATATTGCCAAGGTATTGTGACCAGACATGCACATTCACAATACTTTCAATTAATTTCTAGTTAGTAAATCGAATATAATAGATTAAATAGCAACTTTTTAATTCTCATCTAAAAAAGGAACTCTTTTTTCCAACATTTTCCTAATTAATAAACCAATGTTGAGCATAATTGTCAATCAATACTGTATTTCATAACAAGTCAGAAGTTCATCATAAAAAAACAGACTAATCTTTGATCATATAAAAAAACTAGTGTTATTTCTACCAAAAGAATGATAAGTGATGTTAATAACACTTGTCTTTCTTTCATCCAAGTATTTGATAAGTGATGCATGGTACAGCTTCAGGATACTATGCTCTCTGGTGTCATCGAATCATTGACTCTATCTATAGCCTTCTTTGCCTGAATTAATAATGAACAAATTTTCACAAGAAAATTTGAAGATTTCAGCAAACCAGTATCACAAAATGAAAGGAAGAAAAACATTTTTTAAAAAAAAAAAAAAAAAGTCACCTCCTGCTCCCAATCAGTACGTAAGGTGATGATTACTAAAGACACTACTTGTACAATAAGTGCACATATCATCCCTAGCCAAAGCCCCTACACAAGAATGATATTTAGCAGGTTTATTAAAACAACTCAAATGAATCCAACTTCTGTTAAAATTCCAATAGGACCACTTATTTTACCTTCCCTCCAATACATAGTACAAAAGCTAACACAATAGCTGATGGAATCCCTACTGCATAATAAGAGCCTAGATTGATAATGGCACCTATTTCCTGCCAACCACATCCTCTAACTGCACCTGCATTACAATTAATAAAATTGAAGATCACTTCAACCTAAAATATGATATGGTACTTTTGGATGTAACACCTACATTTATCCTTTTTGATGCTTCTGAATTATGGTCTCATGTAAACAAGAAATTATAGAAATGGGAAAGAAGGAAAAATAACAACCTGAAAGCACACACTGGAATCCATCCAAGAAGTGTGATACTGCAAGAATTGGCAACATTTTTGCTACATATTCGACCACTTCTATTTCATTACTATACGCATAGGCCCAAATATTGCGGATTAATATCATCACTGTTCCAACTAAGGTTCCTTCAATAAGTGCCATTACTAAGACAACATGAACTGCCAAACGTGCAGCAGAAGGATGAGCAGCGCCTAGTTCATTTGATACTCGAGTGCTGCAACGCAAATAATCACACAAGCATTATTGGAACTATAATTTTCTGCATCCAGCCTAAAACAAAACCAAAGGAGCATTTCTTACCTCACAGCTCCACTGAAACCAAATGATATCATCCAAAAAGTTTCTGCTGTATTCAAGCTGAGAAGACCACATTACATTGGTGAAAATAAAACAAGTCAAAGTATGTGCAGGATCTCCTAGGCCTAGCCAATTAATGAATAGTGAAAAGTATCTCAAATACAAAACTAACCAGACAGAAAACACTGATGTTTCCAACTTAGGATTTGGCAGAAGACCGGATAGGAGAACCACCATTTCAAATGACCACATCTCCAAGCTGTCGTACAACAACGCGAGAGACAAAAATTGAAAACAACACTAGGATCTCAAACTGAATTGCCATAATTAATGGAAAACATAAACTACTATATATAAGAGAACTAAAGTGAAGTTTATGTTTAGCTTTGGCAATCCATCCGGTGCTACTAAAAATATAAAATCTGAGAGAATGGAATTACCAAACCATAGCAGCCGAAGGAATAGCAAGCCTCAGAAAAGAAGGAATATTATGCAGTGCCTCTTTTGAAAATCCTGTCCAAGTTTTTGCACAGGAAGGAGAAAACTTTACATAGAGTGCCAACATTAAAACATTCACACAATAAGATGTAGAATTTGCTATGGCAGCTCCTCTACTCCCCAGTCCAGATTTGAAGACCAAAATCCAACATAATATAAGATGTAGCAAAGTCGCTGCTCCAGAGGTGAAGGTAAGTGGAAATACAATATTTTGGGCTTGTAAGAATCTGTTTATGCATTGAAGAAGACCATATGCAAAAAGGCCTGGGATCATTAATTGAGCATATTTTCCGGCTTCTTCAGATATTTCAGGATTTTGGCCAAGGAAAATCAGAATGGAACTGGTGTTTGCCCAGATAATAGCTAAGGGTATGCTGACAATCATAAGACTGAGCATGGCCCTCTGCACGTGTATGCCTAACATTTGCTGCTGCTTTGCTCCATATGACTGCCCACACAAGGTATCCAGCGCACTTGCCATTCCTAGCTGTCCTATTCAAAATCCAACATCAGCTCAGTCATTACCTTACAGGTCGATTTTATAGGGTTGACTTAAATTCAACCAAATTTTAAGATGGTATCAGAGTCTATTTAAGATTTGTTTGACTACCCTCTATCGGGCCACACTCTAACCGTCCATTCTTAGGTATGACGATATGTGTTGAGAGTTTGATGTTGACGTGTAAGAGGGCGCATCGACAGTCCACATTGTGGAGTCCTGGAGGGACATCACTCACCTTACAACCTAATTTTGTATGTTGAATTAGACTCAACTCAAATTATAAGATAACCCATCAACCACATCCAAGATAACTACCCCATCAACTACATTCGACCTCTAGGCGACTGTGATTTAAAACACTGATGTCAACACATTAGTTGAAAATAAGTTTTCAATGTAAACCATTCAAAAATCAATCAAGATATATATTCCTAAATAGTTATATTGACATCCTAATTTCTATGATACATTATGGCATTGAAATAAAAACACTAGAAAAGATCTTACCAATACACTAATGCCAGTGACAGAAGTAAAAGAAGTAGCCATTGAAGCACCTGAGAGAGGCAACTCACCAAGGTGGCCAACAAACATTACAGATATAATCTGTATGCCAAAATTTAAAAGAGACACAGATGTTAAAGGTCCTGCCAGCCATAACTGCTTCTTCACTTCTTCAAAGAAATCTTTGCTTCTTTCTGATTCTACCACTGCCTCTGTATCATTCTTTTGCACTGATATTATTTGAAGCAAAGGAGACTGTAAAGATCCATTTTCATCTTTTCTCTCCATGTTTACACTTTTCACTCACACATAAACTCATTCATAGCTCCCCATTTTTTTGCTTATAGAGAATTATGTGTAATGGTTGGGTGTTTAAAATGAAAGTGATTATAGATCATAAAACATTCAGAAACTTCTCCAAGCCGGCCCTAATTTCCAAATTTTTTCTTGTCTCCAAGCTCTCTTTTTTCATCATAGAGGGGTGATTTTAGGTCACTTTTGGCCTAGAATCACCCCCTCTACACCTTTTTTTCTTTTCATTTAATTTAAATAAGTGATTCTCATATAGATTAAGTTTTTCTTTTGTGTTTTTTTGTGATTTCGTCGTCTAAGTGCGGCGTTGTGTTAGTCGTCGTCTTGTGCTGCGTTATTTGATTTCCCGTATTGTTGCGGTGTTCTTTTGATTCTTCTCGAAAGATTATCTTCAGTCAATTACAGATTCAATCAATGATTTGGGCATCAACGTTGCAGATCCGGAAGCATGGACATTCCGGTGATTTTAATTTTATCATATTATTTGTTGTAGGCATTATGCCGTTGTATGCTATTAACTCGGATGCTGTGAGTTTATTCGCAGATTCATCCTTTACGTTTTTAGCGAAGTTGAATATGTGGTTGTATTTGATGTATCTGTCGATTTGAATGGATGAATATCGTTTTGTTTGTGTCAAAAAAAAATGAAAGTGATTATATATTCGAAAATATGCTCGATTAAAATTAATGCTAATTAATTATAATTGATAAGAACAATAAAAAAATCGTAACAATTGATTTATAATTGATTTCAACACTTTAAATAATGAAAATTGCGAGCAATGCCAATAACACACTCTCTAACATAAGAAAGTGGGACTAAGAACATAATTTTGACATAAAAAATGATCTAATTTTCAACAAGTTGTTTGAAGAAGAGTAATTTTATAGAATACAAAATTGTTATTAATTAACAGTGTAAAATTATTTTATACCAATCGAGCATATTTCTTTTTCTCTATTTAAATACATCTCTTCCCTATACAAAAACATACTACAGTATTAAATAAAATAACTGTTCTCGAGGCTAAGAGCATCAGGATCAATATCATATTGATATGCATTCTGGTGCTGCAGAGTAAAAAACAAGGCTTAGATGGCTTTTTGGTTTCGGTGATGTATATTAGTATTTTAATACTAAGCAAATGTTAGGACTTAATAAACACAACTCCGCACACATATGCTTTAATTTTATAGACTATTGCAGATTAGTAGTGAAGTTAATTTTTTATGGTCTTCATTTTTCCACATGTCCAATTACTTATGTACATGTATATACACACTCACAATCAAAAGAAATCATCTCGTTAGATGTTTTGTGCGGTGAGTACCCCTCGTACTTCATTCTCATCTGTGTGTAGAGTAATCTTTGTACTTTCTTCCGGTTATTAATAAATTTTGCGGTTCAAAATAATTTTGGAGTCAAGATGCTATAAGCATTTGAATTTCTAGATATCTTCATTCATGATTAGTGAATGATCTTGTTCTTTTTCTTGAGAGAAGAAGAAGCCTAGGCTTCTTACATACTTTGATTACCAATATCTCTGATTTTGACTGCACTAATTAACTCTTTTCAATGAATAAGAACTTGTAAAAAAATCTCTAAAGTCTCTTTGATAGAATAGGAATACTTTTGAGGGTCAATGCTTAGCTCTTTATGATACCTTTTAAGGTCAACAATCACCTTAGTGAAGCAATGCACTTCAAGAACAGTGGAATGACAATGTCACTGAATTCATGAAAATGTTTTGCTAGTACTTAATTAGTATTGGATTATGGAAATAGCTAGCTAGGACTAAGAGGCTAATTAATGCTAGTAATATAAATCATTTTTTTGTCACTCAAGAACCCAACTGATCTATCAGGACTAAAATACCATCTAAAAAAAAAACTATTGTAATGAAAGTTGATGACCATAACATATCTATTACCATTCCATTTATCCATTTGGACGAGACAAATGAAAATTTTAGAAAATTTAAATTTTTAGGAATATTAGTATTTTCTTGAAAAATATGGAATTTTAATATTTTAGGAAATTCATTTGCATCAATTATATTGTCTTCATTTCCACAATTCAATGTTTTATAAAAATAATAATTGAATTGTCTCATTTACAAAATTCCTCATTATTTAAATAAATTAATTAATTTTCATTCTTTCGTAATTTTTTTTAATTTAATCAGAATAAATTTTGAATTTAATTATAATATTAATCTAAATGAAAATTAAATAAACTTTATGAGTAAAATAAAATATTCATATTTTTTATCCTAATAAAAAGTTCAGTTAATATGTATGTATGTTTACATTTCTCATTTTAGGACTGTGAAATATTTTACAATTTTTTTTGGAATTTTAAAATATTTGAAAAAAATAAGTTGAACATGCGTGGCACAGTGATACACAGTACACGTTAGCCACGCATTATATATCATAGTCCCACAATTTGCTACCTAATATTGACTTGTATCCATTATGGTAATGCACAAAACATAAGGTCAAGGATTTGTTGGGTAAATTAGTGTTTATAGATTATTCTCATACTATAGTACTACTCTGTTACTACTAAATATTTTGAATTTGTACGTGCATTCATATTCGTGTCATGAAAAGGTAATTGGGACATATAAAGTTTAACCAATTATTACTTAAGAGGGTGCCTATATGTCATATGTGCAATGTAATGGGGACAAAAGGTGGCTTGCATTACAAGTCAAGATAATAAAATCAACGAATAATATATGCTTAATATTGGAACCACCTATGACGTTTAAAATCCAACATTTAATTATTTATTTTATGACAATAATAAATATAATATGCACACACACGTATTCCACAAGAAGAAATCAGACATATAATACCAAGCCTTGGAATATCTTAGTTACTCCAATTGCTCATCATGCACCCCACTCAAAATTAGAAATTAAAATATATATTCTGATTGTTAAAATGTCTTACTCTTTGTTACCAAACGACTAGGCTAAGGTAACTAACTTCCTACCGACGATTCCATTGCTTTTAACTTTTAATTTCATGTTGTTCCTTTCTTTTTACTTAATATATATATATATTATAATAATAACTTATTGTTTCATTTTTCATACTATAAAGAGAATGTGTTTGAGGTTGATGCATTAATAGATATTATTATACAGTACCAACAATGAATTGGTCCAAGTGGTAAGAGACTTAGTCTTCTTAAGCAAGTGGTTAGGGGTTCGATTCCTGGCTCACGCGTATGGAGAAAATTCGGCTAAGAGGGGAGAACTCACCTTGTGTATCACAGGTTCCCCGACGGATGCGGTGGAAACTTCGTACCAATAACATGCTAACAAAAAAAGATATTATTATATAGTACAATTCATTTAACAAAAAAATTATAAACTGATTGTTAATTTGTCTTCCTTGGTTTTTTGTTCACAACTTAACTAATTAAGTTGCTAGCTAGTTAGTATGATGAATCAAGCTAGCTAGCTAGTAAGATTATTTTCACTTGAGTTGTATGTGTCACCAACTATGGTAATAAAACTGCAATAATTGATATATATCAACATTTTAAACAAGCTTTAGTTGGTTAATTACTTTTCAAAGTTGTTTGGTAGTTCTTGCTTGTATGAAAAAAACTATAATTACCTAACCAAATATGTAGCAATTAATCATTGAAAAAGTTTCCATACATATGTCTTAACAGTCAACTACAGAGTCATTTTCATTCCCTATTTTATTAGTTTTGTTGGAGAATCCTCCTGATTCAAAAGCTAACAACTACGTGAGGAGAGCAACATTTTATAGACAATTCAATCAATGCACCTTCCTCCATTTGTCACATATATAAAAGTAAGCCTCAAAATCTTAGTTTCGCCTACAAAGATTTTATATATATGATCATCCACTAATAAGCTTTCATTTGTAAGATGGCATTGACATAAAGTTCTTTGGTTGATAAAATAAAAATGATTTACAATACAATATTTGCCAAAAGCTTTAGTCGTTATGAGCAGAAAAAGTTGGGATATGGAGCACTTGTTGGCTTCTTACTGATTGCTTTGAGTCTTTGTACAGTGTTTAAGCCTTACTTGGGTCCTTTACATGATTGCGAGTACTTAAACTTTTCATCTGTAAATGTAACTACTTGCACTAACCACATGTTTCCATAATGCAAGCTTAAGTAGTACAAGCATGAATGTTGTTTATCATTTATATAGTTCTTTGGCATGAAATGCATATAAATTCAATCATTTTCTTTTGTGAATATATCTTTACTTCTTTTCACAGTAAGCCTCTTTACTTTTCACAGTGAACATGAAGCTCTCTATTAGTGTTGACACCAAAATGTTGATGGTCAATGACACTACTGGTGGTGGCTCTCTCAAAATAGCCAAAGGTAATAATAATAAGATGTAGAACTCGTGTTTGGACAAACAACTTAATTAAGCACTTATAGCATAAACAGTTATCATATAAGTGCTTATGTATAAATTGTTTCTATAATAGAATATAAAATCAAACCAAATTGTTTTCGTATATATTATAAGCTATTTTCATAATCTATCTTGGAAGGCTTATATAAATAAGCTGAAAACAACCTTATGAAAATGTTATGTTATTTCCATAAGCTCTCTCAAACAATATCGAAAGTGTTTATGTTAATAGATAAGCTCAAATAAACCGATCTAAAGAGACTTGTGTTCTGAATTTCAACAAGGTTAACATAACACAGTAAGGTTTTTTCAGTAAGAATAATATATATACTTTTCGAGCCAAATGATTATGGCAACATGTGATTGTTTATGTGATGATTCTTTGATCTACAGTTGAAGACATTGTAACTAAAATACTTGTTGAAGACACTGGCAATTCTCTACATATGATTGAAGGTAAGATTTTGTGAATCTCAATATTGTTAAAAGGATTTATGGTAAACCTTTAATCCTCTGAATATCTCATTTGTCAGATGAAAGAATTGTACCAAAGAACCCTGTCAATGCCACAAGAATCTCTCCACAAATGGCTAAAGGTAATAACTAATTCATAGTAGTAAGATCAAGATCAGATCAGCTCTACTAGTGGTTTAATTATATGAACAACTCAACCGTGTTGATTTCCATTAAAAAAAGTTAAAAATCGACCGAGTACAGTACTACACTGGGATGGTAATTATAAGAACTTTGGAGAGGCTAACTAATGATTTTAACAGAAACTTCTTTATTTTGCAGCTGAAGATATTGCAACTAAGACTCTCATCAATGAAACCAGCATCTCTCCAACAAAAGCTGAAGGTAAGATTATTTGTTTTGTCTCAATTAGGTTAAGACTTGAAAGCTGTAGATTAGCCATATATACTAACATAGTAATTATTCTTCATTTTTCAGTTGAAAAATTAGTAACAAGAGAAGTAGCTCAAGAACAGCCACTATGTGTTTCAGAAGCAAGGACAGAATATTGCGAAACCCAAGGAGATATCCGAGTGCATGGAAAATCATCATCTGTTTACACTGTGTCACGCGAAACAAACAGCTTCGCTGAAAACGTGTCATGGAGTATAAGGCCTTATGCTCGGAAAACGGATGCATATGCAATGAGTAATGTAAGAAAATGGTCAGTAAAGACTGTAAAAGCTAGCCACCAAGTCTCACAATGCACCAAAAATCACAGCATTCCGGCAGTAATATTTTCAACTGCAGGATATACTGGAAATCATTTCCATGAATTCACTGACATTATCATTCCACTGTTTTTGACTTGTCGACAATTTAATGGACAAGTACAGCTTATCATAACCGATAAGAAGCCTTGGTGGATTGTTAAACACCAAGCATTTCTTAAAAAGCTGTCCAATTATGAGATTATGGACATCGATAGAGACGATGAAGTGCATTGCTTCCCGAAGGTGATTGTTGGCCTTAAAAGGTATCATAAAGAGCTAAGCATTGACCCTCAAAAGTATTCCTATTCTATCAAAGACTTCAGACATTTTTTGAGAAGTTCTTATTCACTGAAGAGAGTTAATGCAACCAAAATCGGACATATTGGTAATCAAAGTAAGAAGCCTAGACTCCTGATTCTCTCAAGAAAAAGATCAAGATCCTTCACTAATACAAATCAAATAACAAAGCTGGCTAAAGGCTTAGGTTTTAAAGTAATTGTTATGGAAGCGGGGCGGAACATGCGAAGTATTGCAGATGTTGTGAACTCTTGTGATGTACTAATGGGAGTTCATGGTGCTGGTCTTACTAACATACTTTTTCTTCCTGAAAATGCAATTTTCATTCAAGTTGTGCCTTATGGTGGAATGCAAGTGGAATGGCTTGCCACAAATGATTTTGGAACACCTTCAGAGGATATGAATATAAAGTACTTGGAATATAAAATAAGGTTGGAAGAAAGCACTCTTATACAACAATATCCATTAGATCATATGATTATAAAGGATCCCTCATCAATTGTAAAACAAGGATGGGAAGCCTTTAGATCAGTGTATTTTGACAAACAAAATATAAAGCTTGATGTTAATAGGTTTAGGCCAATATTGAAAAAAGCTCATGAGTTATTGCATCAATAGGATATGATTTTTAACTTAGTTAGTTGGATTCATTAGGATGTCATGGTTAGTAACTAAAGGAAGATCTCTGTAATTTATTGATGTTTTTATCCATTTTTTTTCCTAAAGTATATTTGTATTTCTACTGGTGGAGTTTTAGGCATGGTTTTGGGACATCTTGTCTTGCAAATAACAAACAGTAAAGGTTATATGTATGATTTTTTTTGGGTGTTAACCTTCTCGATCCTAAGGGAAAGGAAAAGTTTGGTCAAGAAATTGTTCCTCATAAGAATCGGTTCTCCTAACAATTCGTCATTTGGTGAAACTTATTAATTACTTGAATCCAATGATTTGATTTATTGTGTTTGATTTTAATTTATTTTTTGTAGATAAATGAAATGGCAAACCATTAGTAACTCACACACATAAAGTGAAGGAATTGGAGTTCGAACGCTGATTTTGGCGTCCGACACTAGTAATTTCGACATTTTTATCAATTGGGCTAAAATTTATGGACTATTGTGTTTGATCCTGCATCACCAAATTTATTTATTTTTGACTAAATATAAATGTGATCCAATTAATAGTCTATGAATGCTAAAGAAACAATGGTATCAAAATTTTTATGGATAGTAATGATAAACTATATAAGCTTAACATTATAAACTAATAAAAATAGAGGAAGATAGATCGAGGGCAATTATCTTTATTATATCATAGTCACTTACTTTGAATTATTTGATCAATATTAGATGGTTTAAATTTTAATGCAAATTTATTTTTTAAAATACCGGAGGGTGAAAATGAATCCCTCAATTTTTTTCCTTTTAATTTTTTTCAATTTTCACATTTCAACTATCAATCAACTATTTTTTATTTCTTTTAAATTTTTTTTTGACTCATTATTTCTTTTAAATTTAAATATTATTATTTATTTATTTTTATAAAAAATTATTTTATGTTTATAGTCCAAATATTCATATTATTTCCTTAATTTATTTCCCCACTTGAGAGAATTATTTTTTGGAAAGATATAGGTACCTATACTATAAAATTTCAAAAAAGAAATAAAAAATTTCAAAAGATAAAAGGAAACTTGAAATTTAAAATGCAAAAGCAAACCCTACAAATCGGTAGCAAGAGCGAACGAATACAACAGTGAGCGCATAGAAAAAGCAAGACAAAACAAAACAAAACAAAACCCTCATTTCTTCTTCTTCATCACTGACCGAAACACTTGACTCAGTTTAGGGTTCAATCATCAAATGGCGACTCCACAAATCCGTTCCTCCAAAACCGAATCATACACCGACAACAAGCGCAAGGATGACGTTCGTCAATCCAACATCATCGCTGCACGTTCCGTCGCCAACGCCGTCCGCACCAGTCTCGGTCCCAAAGGTATGGACAAAATGATTTCCAATTCTAACAACGAAGTCATCATCACCAACGATGGCGCAACCATTCTTCACAAGATGCAAGTCCTTCAACCTGCCGCCAAAATGCTCGTTGAACTTTCCAAATCTCAAGACTCCGCCGCTGGTGATGGTACCACCACTGTCGTCGTTATCGCTGGTTCTCTCCTTGAAAAATGTCTCCTCCTCCTCTCCCACGGTATTCACCCTACCGTAATCTCCGATTCACTCCACAAAGCCTCTGTTAAAGCCGTTGACATCCTCACCGCCATGGCAGTTCCCGTTGAACTCTCCGACCGCGATTCTCTCGTCAAATCCGCTAGTACTTCTCTCAACAGCAAGGTCGTTAGTCAGTACTCCTCCCTCCTCGCTCCCATCGCCGTCGACTCAGTTCTCTCCGTCGTGGACCCTGAAAAACCCTACATGGTTGATCTCCGCGATGTTAAGATCGTGAAGAAACTCGGCGGAACTGTCGATGACACGGAGCTTGTGAAGGGTTTGGTATTCGATAAGAAAGTTAGCCATGCCGCGGGTGGACCTACCCGGATGGAGAATGCAAAGATTGCTGTGATTCAGTTTCAGATTTCACCTCCCAAGACTGATATTGAACAGAGCATTGTTGTGAGTGATTATTCTCAGATGGATAGGATTTTGAAGGAAGAGAGAAGTTATATTTTGGGTATGATTAAGAAGATTAAAGCAACTGGTTGTAATGTGTTGTTGATTCAGAAGAGTATTTTGAGAGATGCTGTTACTGATTTGTCTTTACATTATCTTGCTAAAGCTAAGATTTTGGTGATTAAGGATGTTGAGCGAGATGAGATTGAGTTCATTACCAAGACTCTTAATTGTTTGCCAATTGCCAATATTGAGCATTTTCGTGTTGAGAAGTTGGGTTATGCTGATCTTGTGGAGGAGCTTTCTCTTGGGGATGGGAAGATTGTGAAGATTTCGGGTATTAAGGACATGGGAAAGACCACAACTGTGCTTGTTCGTGGATCCAATTTGCTTGTGCTTGATGAAGCCGAGAGGAGTCTTCATGATGCTTTGTGTGTTGTTAGGTGTTTAGTTGCTAAGAGGTTTTTGATAGCTGGTGGTGGTGCGCCGGAGATAGAGTTGTCGAGGCAATTGGGTGCTTGGGCAAAGGTGTTACATGGTATGGAGGGTTACTGCATTCGAGCATTTGCTGAGGCGCTTGAAGTCATTCCTTATACTTTGGCTGAGAATGCTGGTTTGAATCCGATTGCAATTGTTACTGAGCTGAGGAATCGTCATGCGCAGGGTGAGATAAATGCTGGAATCAATGTTAGGAAAGGTCAAATTACAAATATCTTGGAGGAGAATGTTGTGCAGCCATTGCTTGTAAGCACAAGCGCTATCACCTTGGCAACAGAGTGTGTGCGGATGATTTTGAAGATTGATGATATTGTCACTGTGAGGTAGAGTTTAATGGACATCAAGACAATAATTTGGAGAAAACTGAATCATTATTTCATACGTTAATTTTAAGTTGGTAGTTTATGTTCTCTTTAGTGAATTTGGTTAATCGATTTTGACTCTGGCTGCTGTTTTTATTTACAAATTTGAATGCTTTTGTGGATTGTGATACTTGCTGCAGTCTTCCAAATCACTTTTTTATGTGTATTGTGAATTTATCACTAGCTTGTATGACCATCATGGCTATTGATTATTATTTGATAATGTTCATGTCTTATGGAATTGAATGAGTACTTCTTGGAGTTGTGTCACTTGTGTGGATGAAGTATGCTCTTAAGATGTTAGTCGAAGCATCACAAGACATGAAAATGGAAGCTATATTGTTGTTATTATTATTATTATGTTATGTTCCATGGAAATGATTTAATATTTTATAGAATTGGAATTAGTCGTTTGTACCAAAAAAGGAAGAATTGGAATTTGTGGTTGATCTCAAAGCAATTGTGTTCCTCTCCTTTAGCTATACATGCCAGTTTGTAACATACTGTGTGGCTTGCTTCCAATGGAGCAAATTCAATCTTGTAAACAATTATAGCATTTGTTAAATAGGTTAGAATGGGATATGGGATTTGTTTTATGTTCGGTGCATGTTGTGATAGGTCTATTAATAATGTCTATAGAAGAATGGGAAAAGGGGGTGAAAAATATAATAGACGGGATTAGGCCCAAGCTCACACCAGTTTTGTACCATTATAGCTTATAATAATTGAACCTTCATGACAATGCAAAGTAAAATTTGTTCTCAATTGAATTATGTTCTGTGAGATTCTTGTGGACAGGGAATGGGGGAGTAGAATGTACAGTAGCTATTGCATATTAATTACTATATACTGATGTTGAATATGATGAGCTGCAAAACCTGATATGGAAAAATGTTTTAAACCTTGATGTTCATGAAAGAATTAGGTGCTTCATTTGGTTAGTGTGTCATGGTAGATTGCTAACAAATCAATTGAAGCATCATATGCGATTGAGTGAGCATCATTGCAACAGATGTGTTTTGTAGGTTGAGAGTTGAGACTATAATTCATGTGCTAAGGTATGGGACTGGCCATTAGCAATGATGGTGTGGATGCTTATTGTGCCAATGAATTTAATGAGCAGATTTTTTAGTGTTACTGTAATTCATAGCAACGGATTAAGTGGAATGTTCTTTGAGCTTTGTCATATCACTATCTTTGGATGTTGAGGAACAAAGAATGTCTCGATGATAATATATGGCTTGCAAGCGATAGAGGATTCAATTTTATTTAGCTGTGTATGGACTCCAAAGTTGTTATATACTTATATTGGATGGTGTGCTTTATGCATTTTTTTTGCTGTTGTTAATCAATGTACCCTTCACATTGTCAATAACTTGTTGCTCCATACCAAACATTTTTTATCCTCATTTCATTTGTTGAGGAATGAAATGTATTAAGCCTATGTCCACACTTTCACACTTTTTTTTTATTACTCTTTCAAACAATTTGTTGATATCATAATAAAGACTCTAAGCAAACGACAATTTGACATACTTCTTTTAATGGTTTGAGGTCTACGAATCACCTCCAGCTTTAAGCTTCAATTGTTTCTTTAATTAGAAAATATAAGTATTTGGGCATTCATCAATATAATCCAAAGTTCCAATAATTTGGGGCGCATAATGCTTACATAGCAACAACCAAAAACTATAATGAACTCCTAAACACTATTTCAAGAGTCAAGTCACAAGTCCTAAATATAAAAAAATAAACAAAAATTGATATAAGACCGGAGGTAGTAGTAGCAAGTTTATCATCGCGAACCAAACAAAAATTGATATAAGACTGGAGGTAGTAGTAGCGAGTTTACCATCGTGAACCATCAAACGCCATTGAAAACTTTGAAGCTCTAACTTTACCATGCTAGAAACCATTAGAGTCGAGTCATGTGTTTTCAATATCAAGTACCACCGAGAGTCCATTGTGCACCCATGTGAAGACCATTGTGTTTCTTTGTTGGTCCTTACACAAACATATGTTCGTCCTTTGGTATCTATGACCCTCTCGCATAACACATTCACATTGTCACGTTCAGAACACACTGGAGTGTGAGAAAACTAGGTAAAACACGTATCTAAATATACTATAAGGCATGACCAATCGTTAGTTGGTTCAGTGGTGATTGGCGTTAAATTTGGTAGGGATGACCACGGTTCGATCCCCACAACTGCGATCGAGAGAAGGCTGAAACCATTTGATGTCAGAACTGACCCCCAAACCAAATTAAACTGGTGGTGTAAAAAAAAATAATACTATAAGGCATGAAATTTCAAATATTTGTGTGTGTTTCTTTAAATAATAAAATCTTATATCATTTATTTTATTTATTTCTAGTCCACTTATATTATGGATTAAAACTTGAAACATAAGATTTCATAAACCTACTGGGAGTTTAGTTTACACGTAATACACCTTAATTTTCATTTTCTAGTAAAAGGAAATATGAAACAAAATAAGTATTGTTTTGTTATGCACATTTGGTTACGTCAATAAGAATTTCAAAAGTATTTTTGATTTTCTCGTGATATACGATGTAAAAAGAGAAGTATAACTTTTTAGATACCAAACGTAATACGATGACTAAAATTTCAAATCTCTTCGATGCATAAGTCAAGAGTTGTAACCTGAAACTCGCCAGGCGTTGCAAGAGAAACCCTAAAACTCGTTACTGAGACAAATAAGAGCACTCTAGATTTATTTGTCTCGTCGCTAACAAATTAGGGTTTATTTATTCCCAATCATTCAAGTGAGCTCTAGCGCAGTTGAAAATAAGATATTTTTCGTCAATAATCTTGATTCGCAATGCATAGCCATGGGGGAAAGAAATCTATGCAATCAACCTCTGAATCTAGTGAAGGGCACTTACAGAGGTAACACCTATATAATTTGTTATTTTAATCCATTCTATCTATCTCTATTTTTATAATTAAAATTCAAACCTAACTATAACCCTTCAACACAACTTCAAGAGGTAAAATTTCCTTAAAAAACCCTAGTTCTCTATTAAAAATCGAAATTATTATTTGGATCCCATGAGACGATCGGTAATTGTCGTTTGTTTAGCCTCTCGATCCCTTGAGACGATCGCTAGTTATCTTCTTGAGCCTTATGATTATATATCTCTGAATTGAGACGATTGCTAATTGTCTTCTTAAAACATCGCTAATTATTTTCATATATCCCCTGAGACGATCGCTAATTGTCTTCTTAAACTGTTACAAGAGTTGTAACCTGAAACTTGCCAGGCGTTACAAGAGAAACCCTAAAACTCGTTACCGAGACAAATAAGAGCACTCTAGATTTATTTATCTCATCACTAACAAATTAGGGTTTATTTATTCTCAGTCATTCAAGTGAGCTCTAGCGCAGTTGAAAATAAAATACTTTTCGTAATAATCTTGATTTGCAATGTATAGCCATGGGGGAAAGAAATCTATGCAATCAACCTCTGAATCTTGTGAAGGGCACTTACAAAGGTAACACCTATATAATCACATCAATTTTATTTGTTATTTTAATCCATTCTATCTATCTCTATTTTTATAATTAAAATTCAAACCTAACTATAACCCTTCAACACAACTTCAATAGGTAAAGTTTCCTTAAAAACCCTAGTTCTCTATTAAAAATTGAAATTATTATCTGGATCCCATGAGATGATCGTTAATTGTCGTTTGTTTAGCCTTTTGATCCCTTGAGACGACCTCTAATTGTCTTCTTGAGCCTCTTGATCAATCGCTAATTGTCTTCTTGGGCCTCTAATTATCTTCTTAAAAAATCATATACCGCTAATTATTTCCATATATCCCTTGAGACGGTCGCTAATTGTCTTCTTAAACTCTTACAAGTTTGTTTTTGGTTCTTTTACAAACTATGTTATTAGTTTTGTTAGGAGATTAACAAATGATACAGCTCACTCTTTAAACAAGTGCGATAATAACATATCTAAAGTAACCTTGAATAAAATGGATTGAATATTTTATCGTTTTAAAAAATAAAATAAAAACAATTTCTCATGAAAACCCTCATTTCCCGAAATGCAGGACCAACGGAAGCAGTTTCTTTCACGGCGGCTCCAGTGGCCGCCGCCAAGAAAATTTGCAAGAAACCGAGTACACAAGCCGATACGGAAAAATCAGCTTCGAGGCTGGGAGCTCTAGCAAGAGCAAGGAAATGTCGAGACTGATGCTGAATCCGGCGAAGAATCACAAGCCGGAAACGTATGAGGACTTGAAACTCGATGGTTCTTCTTTGATTTTAAGCTCATTGGAAATGCACCTTCCGCGCCACTTGCTTCGTGCTCCTCGCGACCAGAAATTTACTTACATGCGCGATATTTTGCACGATTATGTGCCTCCAGCATTGCGTTACAGAGTATGCTTCAATTTTAACCTAGATTATAATTTTCAGTATTTTTCATTGAAAAAATTCACATAGTGTGTTTCTTTATTCATTTGTTAGGTTGTTGAACATTGTGAAATACATTAATGATTGGTATGCTAAGAATAATTGTAGATTGCTAGTTTCAGGGATTAAGTAATCGATTCATTGTTCACTAGCCTTACAAGAGTGTATAGTTTAGGTACTTTTGAATGATGAGACAGAGGAAACTTATTAGAATTATGAATTTGATGTAATGTGGAGGAAGCGAAACTCACTGAGAATGGGATGCGTTAATAATATTGTTCTTGTATAACTTTCGGTTCATTGTTATGATCTGGAAGGTGGAAAACTCTTTGGGAGAGTTTTCCAACTGCCAGCCATTTCGGTCTCACAAGACTCGAGGGATTAGTTTCTGGAGTTGCGCACGTAGGATACCCGATTTAACAAAAAAAATGTAAAATAGAAAAATTTGCTTCATTGTCATAATCATTTCATTTTGTAAAATAAAAAACTTACTCAAATATAAGTAAAATTTGGTCAAAGAAACTTAATGTATTTGGTCCAAATTTGAGACCAAACACATAAAAAATATTGACCGAATTTTGCTTATATTTGAGACTAGAGTAGTATTTGTTTTTATTATTGTTATTATTGTGGTTGTTATTGATATTCTACGGTTCTACCACATACTTTTGTGATGGTTTGAATGTGATTATGGCAGGATCAAATGCAAAAAGAATATAGAGAGAAGATAATGTCAAGCTATCAGGTATGTAGTTCCTAATGTTAATTCTTGCCCTTTCTGTTTGATTTTGTTGGCCTGAAATTAGTGTGGACTGTGGAACCTGAAAGAATAATTTCAGGGAAATAATGTCACCCAAGTAATTTCTTAAATCAATTAGATTTTAGTAATATTAATGGCTCGATCTACTGATGAATTCCACTTCCCATTTTTGACGACATTTAGTCTGTCCTAATATGGAATACATATAAAATTGTAAACACTGAACTAAATGAGAAATCTGTTTGTGTGAATTACAACAATTATAGTCAGTTACAAACTTTATGGTCTTGCAAAATATATTAAACGGTGTTGGTTGATAGTCAAATAGGGGGAATGGAATGTGGTAGATTAATGCTCTATTCCTGCCGTAGGATTGATGGATGTATACTGTTCTAAATACATTGCCTACTCTATTGAATTTTGTTTTCTTGCACACTGCTAAATACTTATGAGTTCAAATTATTCAATTTTCTTGGGTGCTTGGTTCTTTTTTAACTTGTTAATATTTCAACATCTATGAAGTTCCTATAAAAGAAATGTTATTTCATTCAAATCAGCATACTGCTTTATGATTTATGCTCAGACATGTGTGCCCAAGTATAATGACAATCTTCCCCACATTTCCTCCTCCTTTTTTGTGCTCCTTGAAACAATATTGACAGGTTTTCTATCTGAATTTTGCAGCCTCTGCATCAAGAGTTGTACACTATTGATCCTGTAGCATTCTTTGTACCGACATTTCTGAAAGCAATTAATGATAATACGGAAAAAAGCTTTAGAAGTATAATGTCTGAACCCGTTCCAGGAATTTTTACATTTGAAATGCTTCAACCACGTTTTTGTGAGTTACTGATATCTGAGGTATTTATCATTTTAACTATCGGGGTCTAAGCAATATTTTATTCTTCCTTTATGTTTTAGCTTATATCCTGCAAGTGAATGTAAACACAGATACATATTTTTCCTATGTTTAATTTATTTTTTTGGTCTCTCTAGGTCGAACATTTTGAGAAGTGGGTTGACAGAACAAAATTCAATGTAATGCGTCCCAATACAATGAATCAATATGGTGCTGTACTTGATGACTTTGGCCTTCAAACCATGCTTAACAAGCTTATGGAAGATTTTATTTCTCCATTGTCAAAAGGTGAGAAGTCTGCTTGATACAATTATGTTTATGTATGTATACACTTGAAGAGACTGGCCGTTGTATAAGTTATTCATTCTCTTAAGATGTATTTCAGTCAGTTAATTCTTTGTTATGCAGTGTTCTATGCAGAACTTGGTGGATCAACCCTGGATTCTCACCATGGGTTTATTGTTGAATTTGGCATGCATAGAGATGTTGAAATGGGTAAGAGTTATGCCTTATTAGAATTTCTATATCCTTGATGCCGGTCTATCTTAAATTGAATGCATATTCTAGCATGTCTTAGAATGTGGCATGCATTGCCCCCAGCTTCCTTGTAATAGTTGGATACAGTCTGGTTTTGTCATCAGTATGTTTCTCATATTTAATATCGCTTTGTTACCTTTAAGGAAAATGGAATTTTATTTTCATTCTACAGGCCATGTGCATAATGTTAGACATTCATTCTAGAGAAGGCTAGCATTTTTACATGTGAACATTGCAACAGCAATATATAATTACTGCTAAACAACTTGATTTTTCATTTTACAATATTTTATGCAATGAAGTCTAACATATAGTCTTACATTTGTAGAATTCCATGTGGATGACTCAGAAGTTACCTTAGATGTTTGCCTGGGTAGGCAGTTTTCTGGAGGAGAATTGTACTTTCGGGGCATGCGATGCAATAAACATATAAATACAATTAGTCGTTCAGAGGTAAGAGTTAAGTAATGGAGATGGAACAACATAAAAGTAAACTGGCATTAGGATTTCTTTTAAAATTTTCATGTTAAGTGTGCATTGCTCTAATCTCAAAATAGATTTTCCGATCCTTTAGTGTTGAAGTGGAGGAAAAGGCAATCATAGTTAATATGATTTCATCTATTTTTATGCAGCTGGTTTAAGCATCCTTACTGATTTTTATTCTTTTCAAATGACAGTGAGAATATTTGAGCATACACACGAGAGAAATATACTTCCAATTTTTTTTGCATGATTTCAAACAAACATATTAGACTGGATGAAGAAGTATAGAAATGCTTATACTATTATATATATATATATATATATATATATATATATATATATATATATATATATTAATGTGTTGCAGCCGGCCCTAAAACACTAGCTGGATGGCTGCTATTCTGAAACTTTGATTCAATGCTTGTTCAATGTATTTCTTTTTTGAATTAACCCCTCGGTTCCCAATAAATGGGCTCTGGTAATCCGATGATTGTTCAGGCCATGAATTGAAACCCGATACTCCAATACTAACTTATCTGTTACCACTTTGGAAAACATATATACAAATACAACAGATAAGAGATAAAAAAGAAAATAGATCAGATCTAATTGAATCCAGATCTTAATCTAATGTAAACTAGTTCAAATAATCTAATTGAAACTATTTAAATTGATATTCCTAAGGATGAATCATTGCTTTTTTCAATTTTTCACTGGTATGATCATGTATACATTTTTTATGGAGTCTCTTATTTGAAAGCAGGAGATCTTTGATTATTCACATGTCCCTGGTTGTGCTGTGCTTCATCATGGTCGTCATCGCCATGGTGCTAGAGCCACAATTGCTGGTCATCGGGTCAACCTACTTCTGTGGTGCAAAAGGTGCTTTCATATTTTGTTTGCGATCATAACTGCTTATATTAGTCTTATATACCTTGTCATTGTATTCTCACATGCATAGTAACGATGATAGATCTAATTGAACCGTTTTCTGTTATTATTACTTCAAAGGGAATGTTGGAATATAATAAAATATCTTACTAATATCTTTTATATTAATCTAGAGTATCTTGGAATATTTCTTAGTATCAGATTTATATTAATTATTATTATTATTATTATTATTATTATTATTATTATTATTATTATTATTATTATTATTATTATTATTTGTTCTTGATTTAGGATTGAGTCTGTATCCTATAAATAGGGATTTGTATTGAGTTTTTTGTATCACACTATTATTCAGTAATTATCAATAAAATTCATAGCCCTAATTATTCTCTCTTTCTTTTACCTAAAATATCACAAATTCAACAAGGTATCGGAGCCTATTTCTACCCTCCATGAATTATCTGCCACTATTCTGCTGTCGAGTTCCCAAAAGGTTGGGAAATATAATAATAATAACTTCCTCGTTTCTTTTTCATCAGTTTTCCGCCGTTACCCGCCATTGCCGCCACCACAATCGCTCTCTTTGGCGAATTTTCCGGCGAGTGACCACAGGCACGTCACTGGCTGACCAACCACGCTCTCTCTAACACACCGCTTCGTCCCTTGCGAGTGGATCTCATTTGCCACCGTCACAACCGCGCATGGCAGCGTGTCCCCAGTCCATTTCGGCGATCTTTTTGTCACCGTGCTCGTCTCCTCGGTGCGACTCCAACAAGGCCACCCCTGTTCCATGCTGTTATGTTTTTGTTCTGATGTATAGTTAGTTTTTTGCTACTATTTCGTTTTCGTTCCACTGTTTTGCCATTCGTCTGTCCTACTCATCTCATCAGTGTGGTTTCAGATCCGCCTCTTTTTTCAGTTTTGATCTATGGAAATATGCATTCCTATTCAAACAGCCTTTACCTCTTCATGTTTTGGCCCTATTTTGCGTCTGAGTCATATAGGTTTCTGGAATCCCATTTGTTTTCTTTTGTATTGATTTGGGTTTTTTTTCCTGGATAAATTCACTGTTTATGCCTCAGATCTAGCGCTGCATTGTTTTGGCATTTGGGTCTCTCTATGGAGGTGTGTTTCACACCCTTGTTTGCTGCTAGTTCGTTTTTGTTTCGCTCAATATTTTTTTTTGAGGTTGTGATACTTCCAGGTCAAGGTTTCAGTAGCCGGAGTGTATCTCTATAAATAGGGATTAGTATTGAGTCTTTTGTATCACGCTATTATTCAGTTATTATCAAGAGCTCTTATTATTCTCTCTTTCTTTTACCTAAAATCTTACAAATTCAACAGGGAACTCCCCTTTCACAACTGTAAGACAGTTTTACAAATGAATACAATGAATGAATCCTTCCATTCCCTACAATGCTCCTATTTATACCCTCCTAGAGTAGACTCTTAGAATCAGAGGTTTATATGTGATATTAGGGGTCCTAATAAAGGGTGTGATGAAATGCATAGTAAGGTGGTGTTACTCAATGTTAAATCTGATTTAGAATGATCCTCATATAATTCAATGACCTTGGCTGGTACTTTTCTTTACACAAAATTGAATTTGCATTTGGTTCTATGGTCATTGGATGCATTCATGTCAGGCAACAAATTAAAGCTATAAACCTCAAATAATAAAGCACAATTATATAATTCCCCGCTCGAGTTCTTCATTTTTGGCTTTTTATATTTGCCTTTATTTATTTAATGTTTTTCCTATTTTGTTGGAAATAGCAGCAGAAGTCTCAGATTGTGACTGCATAATTGTAGCATTGACTTAAAATGTTATTTTCCTCTTATTTTTACCTGAATGGATTCGTAATTTTCTTTTCATTTTTACTCATTAAATTAAATATGAAGATTGCATTATTTTTGTGCAGTTCTTTATTTAGAGAAATGCAAAAGTTTAAAAGAGATTTCTATAGCTGGTGTACTGAGTGCAATCAGGAGAAGAAAGATAAGCAAGATAAGCTGCTCTCGGAATACGAGACTGCCGAAATGGTAAATAATTGTGTAATCTGCATTCTTCATGCTCATACATTGCATTCTAGGAATGGTGTGGCAGTCACATTAATATTTGTCACCTGGCTCGCAACACTGTCACCAGTACAGCTAGTGTTGGCCAATTGCTATTACCTAGGGATATAATTTTTTGCATCACTTGAATGGTAGAGGTACTTTGTACAGCATGTGTTGAAAGAATCAAGTTATTCTATGAAACATCTTGTACTAAAGGAGCGTTTGGAAAAAATTATTTGGCTTATGTCATGACATGAGCATTTATAATAGTTTGATACACTTATTACTTATGAATTATGATAGATGAGTGATATGCTAGCAACACTCACTCTAACATTCTCTTTCAAACATTTTTTCTCTTATGGGTGAAATTCATGCAGGTCCTACATAGATTTGTGGGACCTACATGAATTCGATCCAATATGAGAGTGTTGGAAAGAGAATGTTAAGAGTGAGTGTGCTGGCACTTTTCACTTATATGTTCATAAGCTATTTCTAGTTTATTTTGTTCTGCAATATAGTAACTCATGAATGAGCGCTAAATTGAGCTCTCTAGGATAACATATTAACTAACTCTTTAATTTATTTATTCACTTAAACATATCCTATGTAGCTGATAGAGCTTACTGCATCAAATTGATCCATTTATGTTGCTGATCTTTCTTAATGAGATAAAGTTTGGTTGTTATTGTTGTGCACCCTGTACTGGATGCAATACAATATAACCTGTAGTTATGGCAAACAAAACTGGAAGCATCAGCAAGCATATTTTTTTAATAGCCCTCAATTTGAGCGTTGGGCTTTGTTTGTTCAAATTATTATTTTTAAACAGTTTCTTATGCACAGAATATGTGATTCCTTAATCCTTGGGCTATATAGACCCTGACTTGTGATATAATGCTCTATGATGATAGAAGTTCATGCTGGATTAAGTTCTTTCTTGTAGAAAAATTCTTGACTGTTGTTTTGCAAAATACGTATAACTGTAAGATTTTATGTTTATGCAGGGACCGTGGAGAGGAGATGGTAAAGCAACTGCATAATCTGTTTTGTACAGCTGATCAATGGAAGTGAATGGTAAAAAAATAGTGTAGCTGTAAGTATTAATCCAAATAAAGAGTCTGATTCTCCTGATGTAGTCTAGGTTGTAAAAGTTGAAAGACGCCTTTGATAGCTTGGATTAACCCATACAATTGTTACTTTTTGTCTGATGTCTAGAAGTCTCGGATTGTAGTCCTTGAGGTATTTTGTGGCTTCTTTGTGTATCTTTGGGGGATAACAAACGGTGTTTTTGGTTTCAACAAGATATTAATAGAATTGATCTTATCAATATCAAACATGGCTTTTTTAAAAGAAATTATGTTTGATTGATTTTGCTTCCAAACTTGTTTGAACGAATTTTTAAGTAATCTCCAATGATAAGGTAAAACAAAATTAAAAAGAGAGTAAGAATACCAGCATATATAAACATAAATATAAAAAGATCCTAATTTATTATTTGTTTTATCTCATGATCTGTCTCAGTCCAAGTATGCATGTGCTTTTAATTGATCTTGAAATCCAAAAATGATTCATTCATCTTCAACAACAGCATGTAAACACTCGCAGATTCGTAGTACATTCGTGTTCTGTTCGGTGACAGTTGTAATGCAGCTGTTTGTTTGGTCATTATTATTCATTACAATATTTATTACTACTTTCATTCGCTCAAGCCATCCATAAAAGTTTTAGAGAAGTACTCCCTCTATTTCTTTTTAGGGTTTTGCTAACGAGTGCCTTCGGGACAAGGCACTCTTTCTTTAAGCATTTCATTTATAAAAGCTTTTTATTCAATAAATTAAGCATTATAATTTTCAATGCATTGACTTTACGTATTCCCATAAAAAAATCTATAGAAACCTTACTATTTAAGGTCTTAAAGAGTGTCCCGGGGGCACTCGTTAGCATTTGCCTTTTTTTTTATAAGGAATAATTTGGAAAAAACAGACAAACTAAGGAATCTTGATTTTTTTATTAAAATTTTATAATTTATTCCATAACTAACCTTGATGTAATTTATTAAATTACATCAATTTTCTTTCTAAATTGTTCATTATAAACAGGAACGGGGGAGTATAAAATTTTAAGTTTTAAAATATTCTCTATCTTAAATTGGGTATTGTTTTCTCATCTTATATTTATGGATCGCTTGAGCGAAAAGATAGTTTTAAATATCAAAAGTTTAAATCTTTTCTATTAGCGGAATGTTATACTTTCACGCGCTCAAGCGATCCATAAAACTTTCTCATCCTACTTTTCACTCTCAAACTTTTCTTAGTGGCAAAAAGATAGTTTTAAATATGAAAAGTTTTGAATTCAAACTCCGCTAATACTTTGAGAGAAGTATAACACTTGAAGTCTTAAAATCTTCTTTATCTTAAATTGGATATTGTTTTCTCATTTTATTTTTTTAAGAAAAATGAAAAAACAAAGAAAAGAATGTGTGACCAGTAAGTGTAACCACCCACCGCACATAAATTAAACAACCATTCCCATCGTTTTCACTCTTTCCATGCTGCCTTGTCGTGTATTTTTTTCCTGTCTTTTTATTATTTACTCCCTCCGGTCTTTAATATAAGAGAAAATTTGTTTTTTAGATTTATTGAGTTTATTTTGAAAAATAATGTATTTCATCTATATTATAGATTAGATATATTAAAAACTCAACGAATCTAAAAAAATAAAATTTCTTTTATATTAACGACCAGGGGTAGTATTACATATTAGTACCATCTTGTTAATATTTTTTATTATTTATCTTGTTAATGCTTTAAAACACTACTGACTTTCTCTTATTTATTTATTTTTTAAAAATAATTTAATAGTTTGACTTACAAGTTAGTTCAACCGTTAATGTGTCATATTTAAATTCCCCGCTTTCAAATTTGTGGTTTATAAATGCATTGTCCAGCTTCGGTTTGGGACAAAATCAATCTATTAGCATATCATATTTTGTTTGATAACAAAAAAAAAGCATAACAACACATTTTATGACTTTATAAGAATACAACAATCAATTTCGGAGGATTGATTTTGTCATTCAAAAAGGATTAGCGACATTTTGTCGCTTATTTACCTTCAATTCAAGTGTAATAATCTTACGTATATAATATTTAATAAATTTTAAAAAAACTTTAAAGCTATTACATATATAATAGTTATAAAATGTAACTTAAAATGGCGAAGGTTATTATGCATAAGGCATTTTTTATGCACCGTGCATAAGTCAATATCCACCCTCAGATCCAAACAACACGTGTAATAATCATAACTGAATAACTTTGTTTTTTTGCTTGCTCAATTTCCGCCACATTTCATATGCGATTAGATCACCGATTTCAAAAATTAATACCTAAAACATTCATAAAATCGAACGACGATCAAAACGGTATAAAGAACGTCGAGTTTCGTTGATTATTGAGTGAGAACGAACCGGGTCGACGAACCGGGTCGTCGCGACCCGTTTCTGCAGAAAATGGGTGAGGAAGATGATGAACAGTGACGCGCCTCCACGCCCACTCTCACTGGAGGCGCGTGGGGGCGCGTGCGGTGCCAAGGAAACTCCAATTTTTTTTATTTTTTTTACAAAAAAATAGGAAATAATTTTCTGGGAATTTTGGGACCAGTTAGGTATTTTTTTGAAACCTAGAACTATTTTTAGTTAATTAAATAAGGTAAATATGCTTTTATAAATATCAGGTATTAATAAAATTTTCCCAAAATTTTATTTAGGGTATTTTTAATTATTTGGAACGTTTGGGGATACCTCACTCTCTCTGGTTTTATATCGTCTTGTTAAATTACCATTATTATAGTAAATGAGCATTAATGCCAAGATGTTATACACTGAAACCATTTGTCTAGTTAAATGGTTTCATACTGTTATACACTGAAACCATTAGTACTGTTATACACTGAAACCATTAGTCTAGTTAAAAGGTTTCATAACGTTATACACTGAAACCATTATTCTAGTTAAATGGTTTCATAGCGTTATACACTGAAACCATTTGTCTAGTTAAATGGTTTCATACTGTTATACACTGAAACCATTAGTCTAGTTAAAAGGTTTCATAGCGTTATACACTGAAACTATTATTCTAGTTACACTGAAACCATTATTCTAGTTAAATAGTTTCATAGCATTATACATTGAAACTATTAGTCTTGTTATTTGGTTTCAAGATGTTATACATTGAAATATTGGTTATTATGTTGGGGCTTCGAGGGGGTGTATGACGAAAATTAATTAAAAATGGATTCTTATAATATATACTTTAAAGGAACAAAAGTTATTATTTAATTGGAAACGGGGGTCGCGCTAGAAATTTGGGTGGGGGTGCGCTAGAAGTTTGGAGGAGGAAAAAATTGGGGGCGCGCTAGAAATTGGGGAGGAAAAAAAATTTGGGGGCTCACAAGAAAATTTAGGGAGAAAAAGGGAAAAAAAACAACAGGGGGGTGCGCGAAGCAAATGGGGGGCGCACAAGTAATGGGGTAGTATATGGGGGGCGCGCGAAGCAACTGGGGGGTGCGCGAAGCAGCTGTCTTTGGGCTTATGCACAGTAAGCAGATTTAAAGTGAACTTTGGGTGGGGGTGTATAACGGAATGGGGGGGTGCAAATAGGAAGTTTATGCATGCTGCATAAACAATCCCTATGTATAATAACCGGACCCACTTAAAATATTACAAGATGTATTTGACCTATTTTTCATTTTATTTCTACAAAGTACTTCCTCTATGATAAATATATGTAATTTTTTTCTATCCTTTTACTTAAATTTTGTCACCAAAGTAGGATGAAGTTAATCTTAGTCAAAGCATAATTGTTCTTTATTTTATATTCATATTTTAATCTCCACACTCAACCTCACCAAGCCAAACTAAAAGAGCATAAATAATAATGACCCACTAATGCAATTGCTCTCCTTGTACTACTCATAGTACCTTCATTTCATAATCATTATTATTACTTGCTTGTTGGGTCCTCTTTCTTTAAGAGAAGAGAACATAAACCAGATCTATCTATTAGATTTTAGCTCAAACTTCCATCAACAATCTCAATTCTCATATTTCACATCAACTCAGATTCATTCATTAAAATCATCAAAACAAACAGAACAACAACATCAACATCAACAACAACAAAGATGCATAACAAGACAGACTCAGAGGTTACTAGTCTAGATGCATCCTCCACAACAAGATCTCCTCGTAGACCAGCATACTATGTTCAAAGTCCATCCCATGATGGTGAAAAAACAACAACCTCGTTTCATTCAACTCCTGTTATTAGTCCAATGGGTTCTCCACCTCACTCTCACTCTTCCTCAAGCCGTTTCTCCGGTTCAAGGAAAATCAACAACCACCGTAACAACAAACCTTGGAAAGAAATTGATGTAATTGAAGAAGAAGGTCTTCTTCAAAATCAAGATCACCATCGTTCTCTTTCTCGTTGTTACTATGTCCTTGCTTTTATACTTGGCTTCTTTCTTTTGTTCACTGTTTTCTCTCTTATCCTTTGGGGTGCTAGTAGACCCATGAAACCCCTTGTCACAATTAAGGTAAAGTGTTCATTTTTATAAGATCTTCTAATTATAATCTCAATTGGGTCTTCATCAATTTTTCATTTTTGTGTTTTGCAGAGTATAAAATTTGACCATGTTAGAGTTCAAGCTGGTTCAGATGGAACGGGTGTGGCTACTGATATGATCACAGTGAATTCAACTGTGAAATTCACTTATCGCAACAAGGGTACATTCTTTGGTGTTCATGTTTCATCCACACCTATAGATCTATCCTATTCAGAAATCGTAATTGGTACAGGCAATGTAAGTCACTAAAATACACACCAATGCGATATTTTAGATTGAAGATGTGTCTGGTGTCTAATCCATGTCAACGTCAATGGCATCACTAAAACACACACTAACACTTTTAATTACATAGCAAATTATTGTTTGTATATAAGTGTCAATATTGTGTCCAGTGTCCTATTTAATAGACGCATTGTGATTGCGGTCGATAATCCCTACAGTTACCGGTTTTTGTTGGTTGGATGGACATTCCAAATTTCGATGTAGATTTTGATTTTTATTAAACTAAGATACGAAACTTGAAATTTGGATTACCTGATCTTAATATAACGAATGTTAATTTGTTGAAAATTGTGTATTAATCTTTTTGTATGATCACAGATGAAGAAGTTTTATCAATCAAGGAGGAGTCAAAGATTAGTGAGTGTGTCAGTGATGGGGAGCAAGATCCCATTGTATGGAAGTGGTGCTAGTCTTAGCAGCACAACAGGAATGCCAAGTTTGCCAGTGCCATTGAAATTGAAGTTTGAGATTAGATCTAGAGCTTATGTGCTTGGGAAATTGGTCAAACCAAAATACTACAAGAAGGTTCAATGTTCTGTCATATTTGATCCCAAGAAAATCAATGTGTCTGTTTCCCTCAAGAAATCTTGCAAGTATGATTGAGTAGTAGTGTAATGGAAGAAAGAAGCACATGGAAATGGAAATAAAATAATAATAATAGAAAATGACTCATTGGTTGAGAAAAAAACATGGGTGGGGATACAGCTCATGGAAAAGCGCGTTTTTGTGGAACTTTTGGGTGCATTAACAATTCCACGTTCTAGTAGTAACATGAAGGGAAAAAAAAACAGACATGTTGGATTCGGTGGAAACTTGTGATCACCAATACCATTACCTTTTTCTACTTTTATTTTTTTCATTCATGAATTTTGTCCCATCATGTGATAATAAGGTTAATATGTAATTTTATAGTGTAATTATAGCCGAAAAAGTTGAATTTGTGATGTCAATGTCAGATTTGTATTCTAAACTCCATATAATCAAAATGGCCGATTGTAAAATGGCCGGCTTGTTCCACACAATCTGCCTAAAATCACATTTGTATTTTAATCAAGTCAATGCATGTTACCTATCTTCTTCTTTTTTAATTTTTACGATAAATGAATTAATGAAGACAAAAAGCTAAGGAATAAGATAAGGAGTATCAAGATTATTAAATAAAAAATGCAATTTTTTATCTAGGCACCGGGACCTAATGTATTTGGAGCATTTTTCTTTCAATTTTATTGGGATATTATTTAGAATGATGTGACTCAAGCAGTCCTTCGATTCTTTACTTATGGGTGGATCTTGCCTAATTACAATTCCAATACCCTTAGTCTTATTCCAAAAACAGATAATGCAGACTCCATTGATAAATTTAGACCTATTGCTTTGGCTAATTTTAAGTTTAAAATAATTTCTAAAGTTTTAGCTGACAGGTTAGCACAAATAATGTCAGCTATTGTTTCTAAAGAGCAAAGTGGATTTAATCAAGGCAGAAACATCAAAGACTGTATATGTCTTGCTTTTGAAGCTTGGATAAAAAAGTTTTTGGTGATAACTTAGCATTGAAGATTGACATATCTAAAGTTTTTGACACTCTTGATTGGGGTTTTCTTTTCAAAGTGCTTAAGCAGTTTGGTTTCAATCCTATTTTCTGCAATTGGATTCATTTTATCTTGTCTTCAGACACTCTTTCCATTTCCATCAATGGAGCTCATCAAGGATATTTCAAATGTCAGGGGGGGGGGGGGGGGGGGTGGTCAGGCAGGGTGACCCCCTCTCACCCTTGCTATTTTGTCTTGCTGAAGAGGTTCTAAGTAGAGGAATGTCAAAAGTTGTGTCTCAGGGTAAAATAGATTTGATCAAAGGTTCAAGGCATTCAAGTATTTCTTCACATTGCCTTTATGCTGATGATATCGTGGTTTTCTGCAGAGGTAAATCTTCTGATCTTCAAGCTCTAAAATATCTATTCACCAACTATGCTAATTGTTTTGGTCAGATTATCAATGTTGCAAAGTCTATTATTTTTGCTGGTGGAATTTCACAGTCTAGGCTCAAACAAATTGTCAACTTTATAGGAAGGCCAATTTCACAATCTATTTTTGCTGGTCACTCCCTTTTAATTACCTACGAGTTTCTATTTTCAAAGGAAGGCCAAAGGCTAGCTACTTTCTCCTTTTAGTTGACAAAATCAAAGACAATCTCTCAACATGGAAAGCTTCCCTCCTCTCAATTGTTGGTAGAACACAATTGATAAAATTAGTTATCCATAGTATGCTAGTGTACAACATTTCTGTTTACTCTTGCCCAAATTCTATTCTTAAGCTCATAGAGTCTTGGTCAAGAAACTTCATTTGGAGTGGTGACATAAGCAAAAAGAAATTGGTGACTGTTTCTTGGAAAAATGTTTGCTCACCATATGCTGAAGGTGGGTTAGGATCAAGATCTTTGATTAGTCTTAATTAAGCTTCAAACCTGAGACTATGTTGGGAGTTACTTCAATGTGAAGCAAGCTGGGCAGGAATTTTATCTGACAGAGTTTTGAGGAATGAGAAGAATATCACTCGTCATGTTTCTTCCTCTTTGTGGAGTAGCATGAAATCAGAATTCATGGTTATTATGGAAAATTCGAGTTTGCATGTTGGTAATGGACAAAGCATACAACTATGGGAAGATTTTAGGTGTGGTCCTCCTTTGAAGGAATCTCTTTAGGTTTCTTAGAATGTGCAGAGATGTTTCTTCCTCTTTGTGGAGTAGCATGAAATCAGAATTCATGGTTATTATGGAAAATTCGAGTTTGCATGTTGGTAATGGACAAAGCATACAACTATGGGAAGATTCTAGGTGTGGTCCTCCTTTGAAGGAATCTCTTTAGGTTTCTTAGAATGTGCAGAGATGGCTACCTTCTAAGGTTAGTCTAAACTCACACCAATGAAAACTTCGATGTGTGGAGTAAAAGGAACGGCAACCACTAACAAGAGGATTAAACAATAATAATCAAACGATAAAGTAGAAACACAAGAATTATCACCTAATTCTACCCAACGATTGAACCTGCCCGTCCTCCTGAAATATTGCTTGCCTCTGACTATCGATGGATTTTTATGACAGCCCTACAAGCCTCACCACCCCTCTTCGACCCCTGGAATTCCTTTATTATTCTCGAAGAATTGCTTTACTCCCAACTAACCTTTAAATTTAGGTAGTTCAACAAGCTGCAATATCAGACTCTTCTTGTACCCAACTATCTCCCGTAGCCCTGCAAGTTACCACGTCGATCATCGTTGCTTTCAATTGCCTCCCTGAAGGTCTTCAATACGTTTTGCACTTCTTCAGTCACAATTGAAACATAACACACATGGTCTTCATAGTCATACCACTTTGGTGCAACAATACCACTTTCCTCCCTATCTCCTATTAGATAGCCAAGAGCTATTGTTGACAGTCTTCCTCTAGTCCCGCTATCGGAAGGCTCCACCTCAACCCGAGATTCCTCCACCAAAGTATCAAATCTGGTACTTCCACTATGATCACCACCTTATAACCTGCAAAACTTTTCATTGCATTGAGTATTAACTTCCACTATGTTTTTTTTTTCTCCTTTTTTATTCTCTCACCTCCTCGAGTCCTTGTTTTAACTCATTTCTCTTTTCATCTTATTTAATTTATTTTTTTACTAAAATATTAATTAAACATTAAAAAGATATATATATGTTTTAAAAAATGTATATTTTAAAACTAAAAATTAACAGTTGTTTAGGTGTGTTATATATTGTAAAAAAAAATTTGTTTTGTCCCTTTGTTATTGCTTATATATATATAAAAAATATTTGAATTTCGATGAAAGGGTAATCTTGGTATTATGAAAAGTCCACTAAAAAAAAGTGAATCCTCTTTATAAATAGGTATAGATATATGGTTTCTAATTGTTTAGGTTGTTTAAACAATTTAATACTTTACCATGTTGTGAACAATAACGGTCCCCTTAACCGTAAATCAATTTGAGATATATGTTGAGGATTTGAAGCATCCTTTGGGTTTAGAGTTGCAGCATTTTGTCCTCTTCCTTATGGTGCAGCATTAAATAATTTTTTTACCTTTATATAATATAGATATAAATTTTTTTTATTGGACTTTAATTATCTCGGACTCAAATTCACCGGAGCTCTTTAATTACATTAATTCTTAGATTTTTTGGTAGGTACAATAATTCTTAAATTGAAAACAATAGAAATCAGTCTCTAAATTAATGCTTTGATAAAAAATTAATTCAAATTATTAACACATGAGGCATAGTGACAACATAACATTATTAACGTCATGACAATGAATTTAATTTTAAGGATCTTTTCAGAAAAACATCTTTTGTTATAATCATACTTACATGATCATAATCTTACACAGATACGTTGTCTGAAATTTGTAAAAGTGATAGATAAACAAAATGTGAATTCAAAATGGTAGATGAATATCATGAATGTAATATTACCACAATAAAAGGTAGGTGTGTTGTAGTATATTCAAACAAAACAAATACTGTTATAATTTTAATGCGATTCAATCAACAATTAATGTTTTTTTTGTCAAGTCAATATTTAAGGTTATAAAGAGCAAATATAAATATTAGTTGCAAAAAAGAATCTATATGTATTAGTCAGGCTATATTAGACACAATAAAATAAGTATAATTAATTTAAAATTGGACAAATGTGACAAATTATCATGAAAAGTAATTTTTGCAGAATCAAACGTTGGTGTGATGATCAAAAACATATCGCTTCCGTAATTATATGCAACTATATAAAATAAAATTAACAATATATAACTTTTTTTTTTTTGTTTTGACCATAATTTAATCTGGTTCAGAGATCAGTTCTGACATCAAGTAGTTACAGTTCCCCCTTGATCGCAATTGCGAGAGATCAAACCGTAACACTATATATATTATATTCGTAAAAAACAACTAAATTACAATGAAAAAATAAAATAAACTACATTACATAAATTATTCTGTATCTATTGCACCGTTGAAATGGGGAACTTCATGCACATAAACGTTTAAAAAAAAAACAAAGAACAAATTTCATGAGAATGATATAGACTAATTAATCCAAATTTGCGATAAATAAATTAAATTAAAATGTCTTCATTTTGTCTTTGGCAGGATTGTGAGATACTATAAACCGCAATATGGATGGTTTAGTCTTAACATCGATGGAGGCTATCGGTATTATAATTACACAGGCGCCGTTGGTGGTCTCCTTAGGGACCACAATGGCGCCGTTATCATGGGATTCTCAGAGTATTTTCCCGAAGATAAAAGTAAAGATTCCCTTTATATGGAATGTGCGGCGCTTGTTTCGGGGCTCGAGAAGGTAGTTAAATTAGGTGTGGATAAAATAGAAATCCGCAGTGATGCTCAGTCTATGGTTCAAACATTATGCAAGGAAAATCCAGTTAGCGAGAAATATAAAATTTTATTAATACAAAAAAAAAAAGGAAAATATGAATTAGAGGATGTAAACCGAATTTCTAACAAGAAAAGGAAAATTTTGTAGTATATTTTATTCCAACCCAATTTAGATCAGGCATCCCCTTTACTGTTGTTGTTGTTTTTGTGGCTGGTGTTTTGGCCTCTGTGTTAATTTTTGTTGTTTTTACGGCTGGTGTTTTGGCCTCTGTGTTAATTTTCGGTCCTGTTGTTGTTTTAGCAGCTAACTTTTGGAAAATGATTATGAGTTTACTAACATATGAGAGTGATTGGTTTTGTTGCGCATATTACCAAAAAATATTCATAACATTTTTTTTAATTGCAGTTGCATTACTTCACTACAAAGCCGGATGAACGGTATGAACATTCTCGTATCAATTTCATGACTACATTACTTAAATTCATAAAACACAATTATCCAAGTTCCAAACGGTCCCAATAATTTAATAAATAGATAAAATAAATAAACTTAGTGGGTGTTACATTCTTCCCTCCTTTTAAAGAATTTTGTCAATTATGTGCCGAATTTGTTTATTTGATTTAACCCTTTTTCAATAGTTGTGTTTGGTTGTTTTATTAATTTTTTTAGTTCCGCTAGAACATGGTTTATCTTGTCTCTGCGTTTTGCAGCATTAAGCGGTATTGTAAACTGCTGCACGGATGGTTTAGTGTTAATACAGACGGAGGATACATGAGATATGATGAAAACGGCGTTATCATGAGATTTTCTAATTTTTTTGAGCATGGTAAATGTTCATTTGACATGGAATGTGCGGCATTAGTTTCCGGCCTTGAAAAGGTGATCAAATTAGGATTGGATAATATAGCAATCTTAAGTGATCCATGAAGGATCAATTTTTTTATCCATTAGATTAAACAACGCCACTTATATGCACCCTCTTGTTTAGATTGTTTAAACAATTTAACACTTTACCCGCTCTTATGAACAATAATAGTCCCCTTAATGGTAACATAGCATCCTTGTTTATAA
Source organism: Trifolium repens (assembly GCA_030408175.1). Lineage (NCBI taxonomy): Eukaryota > Viridiplantae > Streptophyta > Magnoliopsida > Fabales > Fabaceae > Trifolium > Trifolium repens. The sequence continues at coordinate 63,809,863 of CP125842.1, read as the reverse complement.
GCTACTCTCTCAGTTTCTTGTCAAAAAATGTCTGATTTTGCGTTCATATTTAACTGTCCATTTGATGTTTTAAGGGTACGATTTGTCAATTATACCATTTGTCAACTACTCTTATATTTTTCAATAAAACTAATTAATACTATATATTTGGAAAACTAATTTTTTTTTGGTACATGACTTATTAAATTTTGTTTTTTTTACATACTGTTTGTTATAGATTAAAAAATAAGTGATTTTAACCTTAAATAATTTAGAGATTATTTTTTAGAGATTTTGCAAAAAAACAGAAGTTATTTTGTGTTTGTTTACCTTGATAAAAATTACTTTTATAAGGATATTTTTGGAATATTAAAATTTATGTAAGAATATTTTTGGATAAAAAATATCTTCACCTTTTGACCATTGTTTTCTCTTTCCTCTAAAAAAATCTATTTTTTAAGAAGCTATTTTTAGCTTCTCATTTTTAGAAGTTTTTAGAGTATTTTTAGATTCTGATTATTTTTAAAAGCTATAACAAACGGACGTAATATTCTTAAAAGTGATTATTTTTTTAAAATAAGTGATTTTTTTAATAAAAAAAAACTATAACAAACAAGCTCATAATATATTAAATTTATTGGAAAGAGAAAGTGTGTGAAAAAAAATACAAATTTATTAGTGAATTAAAATAAGGTATAATAGAAAGATAATGTGTAAAAATACACTTATTTAAATTTGGTATTACTATTCTAAATCGACACTTAAAAAATAATTAATTTATAAGCTAATTTATTTGTGTCTCCCAACTTACATAAAAATCAATATTTTTTCTTTGAATTGGGCCGTGCGGGTACAACAATGGATATTTCTATTTTGATTAAAAAAAACAAAAAACAGTGACATAATTGCGAGTGTAGAGAGAGTGTTGGGAAAATATCTATGAATAGAAAGAGCATCGCATCGCATCGCATCATCTCATCGCATTGCACCGAAGAAGTGATTTTACTTTCACTTTGTCATCACTCTCATGTTCGTATCGTATCGTATCCACACATTTCTAATTTCTATTCTTCTCAATTCTATTGTTTCGTAATTTTCTCTGTTTATCTTTTTCCACAGGTTCGTTCGATCGATCATTTTATTCGAGCTTCAATTTCAACACCAACATCGTGCCGCTTCTAAATCAACCATTCCATTGTTGTTTTATGCTCATTGATTTCTCTTTTTAGGGTTTCACTTCTTATGTAATCTGTTTCATCAAGAAAAGTTATTATTGCTTTGCTCAATTTGTAATTATTATTCATTGAATTCTACTTTATAGTCAAAGTTTATATTGCTTTGATTTGTTCATCACCATTACTGTACAATCATCACTTTATTACTAACTTTTTTATTTTTGCTTTTGTTACTACTATTTAGTATCTTGTTATGTACGTTTTTATTGGAAAACAAAATCATAATAATAAAACATTATTCCATTGAAATAAAAAAAATACATAATTGTAATAGTATATATCAAAAAAAGAAAAAAAAAAAAAAAAAAAAAGTGTAACAATTTGTTGATGGGGAGCCCTGGGTTGAGCAACCGCACTAGCGGGCAGCAGCGATGGTTAGGGATAACAGAACCCATATCATTGAGCGGACCAACTGAATATGATGTCGCTAAGACCCGTGAACTCGAGAAGGTTCCTTTTTTGTGGCTAATTAGTGAATTGAATATTTATTTCTTTTTGAGGTTTTACTAGTTTTGTTGTGTTGTGTTGAATTTCGATTTTCGATTTCAGTACTTGCAAGACGCCGGCTTGTATGAGAATCAGGAGGAAGCAATTTGTAGGGAGGAAGTGCTAGGCAGGCTGGACCAGGTTGAATTTATTTTGTTGTTCGATCGATTGCATTGCGATATCTCAATTGTTGATGAGAAAATCAATGGATGATATTCGAATTTATTTATGATTTGCTATTACAATTGAGATTATTTACTTTGTTGATTGATTGATTACATTGCGATATTGTTGACGAGGAAATCAACGGATGATTTTCGAATTTATTTGTAATTTGCTATTACAATTGAGATTATTTACTTTATCATCTAGAGTGAATGTGAATTGTTTTGTTCATTTTTGTGTCATTGTGATCCCAAGAAACTGCGGGACAGAAAATCATGTGCTGTCTACGAAAATATTCTTGAGTTGAGGGCATGTGTATTCATTTATATTTTGTTGTTGCATCATTTCATGTTATACCATCTTGGAAATTTTGGAGCTCCTTATGAATTCATATATTTTGGATGTGCTGTTGTGAAATGAATTAGATTGTGAAGATTTGGGTCAAATCGATTAGCCGTGCAAAGGGATTTAACGAACAAATGGTGCAAGAAGCAAATGCCAAGATTTTTACTTTTGGCTCCTATCGCCTAGGGGTATGGTGCTGTTTTTCCTTCCAAATTTTTCTTGTATGCGTGCACCCTCGCACATACTTATGCACTTTCTATCTTTGTATTGCACATTAAGCTTGACAAATTATATGAATAGAGGATTCTGGAAGGAGAGAATTTGGACAGCTTTGTCATGTGGCTTACCGCTCCAATAGATTTAATTGTTTTCTATTTATATCTTTTCATATCAAATGTGATGTTCAAATTTGTGGACCAACAATATTGAGTTTAGTTACAGCAATGTATTTATTCAACCATTTATTTTGTAATGCTTTATTATATGACCATTTTTAATTCAAATTTTGTAGGTGCATGGCCCTGGAGCAGATATTGATGTTCTTTGTGTGGGACCTAGACATGCAACCAGAGATGTGTGAAAATTCTAGCCATTTTTTAATGTAGATATAGGTTTTTTAGGTCACATCTTCCACCAGCTAAAATTGTTATTTGAATTGGTTTTAGGAAGATTTCTTTGGTGAGCTACATAAAATGCTATCCGAGATGCCAGAAGTGACAGAGTTGCACCCAGTGCCTGATGCTCATGTTCCAGTGATGGGTTTCAAGTTCAATGGCGTCTCTATGGATCTCCTTTATGCAAAATTATCTTTGTGGGTTATTCCTGAAGTAAGTGATTTATGGAAGACCTCTTGATGTGTTAAATACACATCCCTTCATCTCCTCTGTATTTTGCTAGAAACTAGTTTAAAGTGTAAATTGTATTTTACATTTTTATTTACCACTAAGTAATACTTCTTTTTGTTGGATAGGACTTGGATTTATCACAGGAAGCAATATTACAAAATACAGACGAGCAAACTGTTCGCAGTCTTAATGGTTGTAGAGTGACTGATCAAATCTTGCGTTTGGTTCCAAATATTCAGGTATGGATATAAATTTCATAGGTGAAGATAGAATTTTGACTTTCAGCTTTGATATGACTTCTGGCTTTCCTATCATTGATTGTATTTCTATTTCTGAAGTGCAGAATTTTCGCACAACATTGAGATGCATGAAGTTATGGGCTAAGCGTCGTGGCGTTTATTCAAATGTATGGGGGAAATCTCGCACTCGATATGACTTATGCAGTGTTCACTTTCTGTTTTGACCTGAACTTTGTCAATGTTATTTGTTATTATGTTTTGATTTACCTAACTTTTCTTCACGATATGAAATGGGCAGGTTGCAGGTTTTCTTGGTGGTATAAACTGGGCATTGCTGGTTGCTCGAATATGCCAGCTATATCCGAATGCACTGCCTAGTATGTTGGTGTCACGATTCTTTAGGGTATATAATCAGTGGCATTGGCCAAACCCAGTAATGCTTTGCGCTATTGAAGAAGGATCTCTTGGACTTCAAGTTTGGAATCCTAGAAGAAATCCCAAGGATAAATATCATATAATGCCGATAATTACTCCTGCTTATCCTTGCATGAATTCTAGCTACAATGTGTCGTTAAGTACATTGCGTATTATGACAGAGGAGTTTCAGAGGGGACATGAAATATGTGAGGTAGCATTCTTTATTTTGAAACAAAAATGTGATGTTATGAATTTATGATGTACGGTTTAAAATGTTTTTTTTTTTTTTAAATTCTACTAACATTATAGTTGTGTTTCCTCAAAGGTCGGCAGATACTTTTTTTTTTTCTTCTTGGTTTTGCTTGATGGTAAACATCAGCATTATAGCTGTGTTTCCTCAAAGGTCAGCCAATACTTTGTTTTTCTTGGAGTTGCTTAATATAAATGTTTCTGATATTTGTAGGCTATGGAGGCTAACAACGCTGATTGGGATACTCTTTTTGAGACCTATCCATTTTTTGAAGCTCATAAGAATTATTTGTGGATAGACATTTCCGCAGAGAATGCTGATGATCTTAGAAACTGGAAAGGCTGGGTTAAATCTCGAATGCGGCAGTTGATATTGAAGGTATGTACTTCAAGTTTTATTATTTGTAGTTTCATTTATTTTTCTTTCTCCCCTGTGCTTATATTTATTATATTTTCTGAAAAAGAGTTGGAGGGTGACAATATGTTCTTTCCCCTTCTTTATTTATATATAACCCAATTTGGTTGTCTTTTGAACATCTAGATTGAGAGGGACACGTCTGGCATGCTTCAGTGTCATCCACATCCTGATGATTTTTCAGATAAATCTAGACATCTACACTGTTCTTACTTCATGGGTCTGCAACGTAAACAAGGAGTTGCTGCCACTGAAGGCGAACAATTTGATATAAGAGTAGCTGTTGATGAATTTAAGCATACTGTTGGTATGTATAATCAATGGAAACCTGGAATGGATATCTCCGTCTCCCATGTGAAACGCCGCAATATACCCGCCTTTGTATTTCCTGGTGGTGTTCGGCCTAACCGTCCGTCCAAAGTATCCTGGGAGAGTAAGCGAAGTTCAGAGCTTAGGATTCCCGGTCATGGTCAAGCAGAAAAGTCTCAAGAAGGTAAAGTGGCTGCATTAGGAGGAAATGATGACAGGAAGAGAAAGCGAGCAGAGGATAGTACGGATGACTTGAGAAATTCCAAGGTCTTTTCATCTTTGCCACCCTCCAGCAGGGAAGTTCATGAAGATGGAAATCCTGTCATCGTTGCTAGTTCTTGTTCTGTGAAATGTGATGACACAGAAGTCAACAGTATGAGTGAACAAAAGAGTGAGAAACCTGATTTGAATTTTTCTGGGGAGTATCCTTCTGTGGATAGAGAGACCAATGGATCAGAGAAAAGCAACTCACAAATTAACCCTCCACTTATTACTAGTTTTAACGAAGCAGGAAAACTCGACATTGAGAAGATTACATGCGGTCCATACGATGCACATCAAGTCTTCTCAGGAGAACCTGATGAGCTTGAAGATGATCTTCAGTATAGAAATCAAATAAAAGATTTTGGCGGGAACCTGAAAAACGGCAACTTGGACTCTTCAAACTCAGAGTCTGCAGTGGCAGCAGAACCAGTTTTTTCTCAAAAGGAAAATAGTAGTTCAACTCATATATACTCTAATGGGGGCTTGGAGGAGCTTGAGGTTAACATCTTAATATACATCTTACATTTGGAAAAATTTCAATCATTCTGCAATAATAATATTATAATAGATCATAATACCAGCTTTTTCTAATTGATTGTGATTATCTGAAGTCTGAGTGTATGCTAAGGTTGCATACAACTCTGTCAAATCAGCCTATGGCTGTTCCTTTTTTAACTATGCGATTAATTACGTTCAAATATGCGATTAATTACGTTTGGGGGATGGTTAGTGAATATAACAAGTTCTCACAACTCATTAACCATAAATTGAACTTAATTAACTATGTTTTTGAGCATCATTAACCATGAATTTTTCAGGTGTTCAAATTAAGATGATATCCATTATAACCATCCAAATATTGTTCAAATATACATGATATCCATTAACAACCATTACTTGTAGTCAAATATTCACCTGAAAGTCGTGGTTAATGCCATTAAAAATTGTGTTTAATTGTATTTTGTTTATGGTTAATGAGTTGCGACATCTTATTATATTCATTAACTATCTACTAAACATAATTAACCATGTATTTTTTTAATTTATTTTTTTGTTTTGTTTTTGATAAGCATAATTAACCATGTATTTGAAATGCATCAAAATAACATAACACAACTTGTATACAGATCTTGTCATTTATCGCATGAAGTTTGCAGGCTTTATATTATTAGGATATTGAGTTTGCATTTCTTTCTGTCACTTAAGTTGGATTCTGTTTCTCTGCTTTTGTTTTATGTACAATCTGCATATCCCTAAATTTCTATTTAGCTGTCACGCAGTAGCCCTAGGAGGAAATAAGTTCTTATTTTTATTTCAACCATGGAATAGCATTAAGAAATCAAAGTGCTACTGACTTTTTTTCTATCTCTTTTGTTTACACTTTGTAAAAGCCTGCTGAACTCACAGCGCCATTGTTAAGTGGGAATCCTGCACCAGTACCACAGCGGAAACGCCTTATTAGGTAAACCATGATAAACTGCTGAACAATGTCTACTTGTCATGATTTGTTTGATTTCCATATTATTGTAATTGTCTTCATGGTTTATGTCATGATTATGCTGGATCAAATTTAATTGGTTGATCGTTCATTTTTCTTCTTATTCTAAGGTTAAATTTCACTTCGTTGGGGAAAGCTGCTGGCAAAAGTTCTTAGACACATGCAACTTGCAAACATCAGTGCTGATAAGCTGGGATGTAATTTGTAAATGCTTTGTTTTATAGTTACTCTTTTTTCCGAATTGCAATAATGTTGATACTGCAAGCAAGGAAGAACATACAGCCATAAATTTTCACTTATTTGCAGCATGACAACTGTTGAACATTTAGACTTTGATAACTTAAAAAGTATACTTTCAAGTTTCAACTGCCTCACATGTCTGCAATCATTTTCTATTTCAACTATAAGATTTCTGTGTATGGTTAGTTATTTTTACTTTTCGCATGGCATGGCTTTACGTAAGAATTCCATTAGTGCAGTAAATTTTGTTGATGAAATGATGAATACTTTGCGAGTAACTCGTACGAAGCCAATAACATGGAAAATAAAATACAAGTCGCAGTTCAAGTTTGTTCTTGGTCTTGGTTGCATTTATCATGTGATAGTAACTGTCCAACATGTGCTTGTTTGTTAATTAATCAAAAGACACCAACTGGGCAACATGTTGTCATGTTGATGTGGAGACAATATATATTTCGTCACTCATTGAATCACCAACACAAATGAACTAATACTTTTTTAACACATTATTAGATTCACTTTATAATAATAATCATCATAGCAAAATCAAGTTGACTTTTTTAAAAAAAAAAAAAAAACAGTTGACTAAAAAAAATTAAATATTACACTAAAATGTAGACAGACAATACAAAGTTGAAAGTTTCTCAAAGTGTGTACAATTAAAGAGGAAGTACATTACAAGTAGCCTGTACAAGTACAAACCCAACATGGAAAATAAAATGTTACTTTACTTTTTAATGTAAAAAACAATAATAAAATATAACTATTTACTAGTGGTAGTTATACATGTTTTAGAAAATGCTGGCAAGAAAATATTACTTATTATGCTCATGATGAGACACTTAATAGTATTTGCAATAAAAAAAACTCAGTTGTCTCTAGTCTTGCATTGCACAAGCGATGATAAAATTATGACAGGTGTTTTTGGTAAAACCATAAATTCTGTCAAACAAAAAAAAGTGCCACTACCAACCTATCAACAAGTTGCAACTTGCAACACTAACAACATTTAACTGTATATTTTATGTCATCCCCAAAAATATAAACAACTTGTGGTCAATCTTCTATTTCACCTGAAAAAACTGGTTTCTGTCGCTCTCATTCATTCATGAACTTTATGTCTTTGGCTTGGTCTCATTACTAGCTACATACATACATATATAGTACCACTGGTTGAATCAAACATCAGAAAAATCTTGTATCAACAAAACATATAAATCCAATTCCAAAGTTATTTGGTGACATGGGGGGGAACGAGCATCTGGAATTCGTGTTTGTTCCATTGGGATTATTGGTGTTCTTTTTGTACCATGCGTGGCTTCTTTTCACTATTCTTCGTGAACCTCATCGTACTGTTATTGGCTTAAACGCCGAGTCTCGTCAGCAATGGGTTCAAGCCATGATGAGTGTGAGTCAATTCTTGGAACATAAACTTTATATATTCATTGTTTAGTTAGAATACTTTGATTCTGAAATCTTACATGTTATTTTGAATTAACTTCACAGAAACTGAGAAGATGGAAAGTTGGGTGATAATTTTTATTTTGGCATTCTACTTTGTGTGATTTTGTAGTATCTGTCTCTAGTTGGTATGATTTTTTGGATATAGTAATATTCTTGCTAATTGTTGTCATTATCCCCAATTAATTGCTTCATAAATTACCATTTACCGTCCTTAATTTTAATCCGAAAATGTTTAAGTGAGTTGGATCTCAAAAAGAGATTATATATTATCCACCATTAAAATCTTCACATTAGCAGCAGCGGAATTTGAACTCAAGTCCTTGTTGAATTTGAGTTGAATCCATATCAAATTGACCTGGCCAAATTTAGTCCTTTAGTCTCACACACGCGTTGTTGGATTATTTCGTTTCTAAAGAAAAATTTTACTTTGTATTTCTGATAAGAAATTGGTGTCAGAATTATTTATGTTTGGCAATCATGCTTGAAATTTATGTGTTTCATTGAAATCTTCACTTTAGGAATCTAATAATTTTGAGTGTGAATTAATGTGAGCATGTTGAAACTATATATATAGTTCAACCAAACAATTGGGATTCTTACCCGTTTCTGAATCTTACACTAACGTTGTTGAATTGAACCTACCCTTTTGATACAGGCATTGCCTTTGATTTGAATGTCCTTGCTGACTGTATTTTCTTGGACACACGCTCGGTCTGTGTTTATCACTTCCTTTCCTTCTTCTATTAATTCAATTGCTATATTTTCAGGATACAAGCAAGAATGGTGTGTTAGCGATCCAAACAATCCGCAACAATATCATGGCATCTACTCTTCTAGCTTCAACAGCAATCACACTTAGTTCACTGATTGGTATTTTCGCTAGCAATGCGTGGAATTCTGATGACACGTCTTCAATATTCCACAGCACTGCTCAAATAAAACGTATTTCAATTACAATCTGCTTCCTTGTTGCATTTTTATGCAATATTCAGTCTATTAGATGCTATTGTCATGTCAGCTTTCTAATCAATGCGCCTACAATCAGAGATAAAAAGGCGTATGTGGAATATATTACTAAGACATTGAACCGCGGCAGCCACTCTTGGTCCCTCGGATTGCGAGCATATTACCTGTCGTTTACTTTCTTTCTCTGGATTTATGGACCTATACCGATGTTTGCTTGTTGCTGCTTGACATCATTCTGTTTGTACTTCTTGGATACAACAACTAAAATCACAAGGGATCTTCACAGTGATTCATTCATAAAGGAGAGTAATGATGAAGAATCCGCAGCGGAGCCTGATTATTATCCTTTAGCTGGCAACAATTTGGCTCAAAATGCATCTGTAGATAATGTGTAGAGTCAGTCGGTGTATAAACATAGCAGTTACGATTTTGTCGATATTTGTGTATGATTTTCTGTTAATAAGTTTGAATGTGTGCTTTGGATGTTGGAATGATTCACTGTCACTGAGAGAGTAGAGTTCTAGGTAGAAATTTTTTGTTTCATGTTAATGGTTGTAGAATTCATTTAAGGTGGCTTTGCTTTTGTTACAAGTCACTCAATCATGTTTGTTGTACTGATCTTCAGTTGTTGACTTGGAAGTTAGAACTGATAAAAAATAACTTTGGAGTTTCTGAAAAAAGTGATTTTAAGATTTTCTAAACTTAGTACTGCTATAACTTTGAACTTATTATAGATCACTTGACATTATAATATTATTTTTCAAAATACTAAACAAAAATTTATATAATGAAATATAATTAAAAGATTGTTAAAAAATGTTATAAAATAATAACATCAAGATGCAGACCAAAATATTCTTGATATATTCTAAAAGATTGTTAAAATGGTATAATTTTTTAGTTAATACAAATCATAATTTTGTTTTGATAGAAAAATCATAATTTTTTTATTTAATAGTTTAATGATTAAACTCACATTTTTATATATGAAAAAAATATATAATTTCGAACTCGAACCTTTACTTATCGTCGTCCTGCAACTAGCTGTATTTACATGACAATACATTTGAATACATATAACATAGACTACGATGTTTGGCCATCCAAGCTTAGGAAAGGATATACCAACTAGACAAACATGTTGATATGGTGACAAAATATATTTCTTGACTCACTGTCACTCACCCAGCAGCACAGTGAACTAATATTTTTTTAACACATTTTTTAATATAATCATTATAAAAATAAGTAGTTGACTCAAAATTACTATTAAATATTAATTTGTTTAATTATATTATATCATCTTCTCTTAATTATTGATGGATGCAAAGTAGAAATTGATGTCTCCCCTCTTGCATTGCAATTTGCAGATGACGATAAAATGATAACATGTGTTTTTGGTTAATGCCAGTTATGCCACCATCAACCTATGAACAAGTTGCAACAAAACAACATGTTTATAATTCATCCACAAAAAATAAAAACAATAACGAGGTTGATGTCTTTGGATTGGTCTCAATACTAGGTAGTTATATAGTACTTAGTAGTAAGTATACTACTTGATTGAAACCATTGCCTTAGTTTTCATTTATCAGAAAATCTTGTACCAACCAAACATTACCTTAATTTGGTGGCAGTGGCATGGCAGGGAACGAGCATCTGGAGTATGTGTTTGTGCCATTGGGATTATTGGTATTCTTTTTGTACCATATGTGGCTTCTCTTCACTATTCTTCGTGAACCTCATCGTACTGTTATTGGCTTAAACGCTGAGTCTCGTCACCAATGGGTTCATGCCATGATGAGTGTGAGTCATTTTATTGTGTCTTTCTGTAACTGTCTCTAGTTGGTGTGATTCTTTTGATCTCAAGTCTTTGTGGAATCTGAGTTGATTATTTTCTTTCTTCTATTAATTCAATTGCCTATATTTTCAGGATCCCTTCAAGAACGGTGTTTTGGCGGTCCAAACTATCCGTAACAATATCATGGCATCTACTCTTCTTGCTACAACAGCAATCACACTAAGTTCACTGATTGGTATTTTCGCTAGCAGTTCATGGAGTTCTGATGACACATCTTCCATACTTCATAGTACTTCTTCCATCAAACGTATTTCAATTACAATCTGCTTCCTTGTTGCATTTTTATGCAATATTCAGTCTATTAGATGCTACTGTCATGTTAGCTTTTTAATCACTGCACCTACATTACGAGATAAAAAGGCGTATATGGAATATATTGCTAAGACTTTGAATCGCGGTAGTCACTCTTGGTCCCTCGGATTGCGAGCATTTTACTTGTCATTTCCTCTCTTCCTATGGATTTATGGACCTATACCGATGTTCGCTTGTTGCTGCTTGACATCATTCTGTTTATACTTCTTGGATACAACCGCTAGAATCACAAGGGATCTTCTCAGCGACTCATTCACGAAGGAGGGTGGTACTATTGATTTAGAATCTGCAGTAGAGCCTGATTATTATCCTTTAGCTGGTAACAATTTGACTCAAAATGCAGCTGCAGATAATGTGTAATCCATGTATACCTGTAGCAATTACATTTTGGGCGATCTTTTTGTACGATTATGTTAATAAGTATGAACATATGTATCCGATATATTGGAACTTGGAAGGATTCATTGAGAGTAGAGTTCTAGGTAGTACATTCCACACTCTTCTAGCATAAACTTTGAAAAGGCTGCAACAATTTAGATGCTCATGATTCATGAAGTAGCTTGCACCATCCTGTAGTGGTTGATTCTGTCATAGTACTGTCTAGGTTCAGCACAGGCTAATCATGCTAAAATAAAATTTGCTTTTCTTTTTGTATTCAATGGAAGACATGGTTGTAGAAAATTGTAGTAGTATTATATATATCTCAAATGAATCATGAACCATTTTGGCAGAAGACATGGATTTGTACCTGTTAAGCCTCTTTCAAAAATCATACTAATATTTGGGTTCTGTTTGAATGAATGACTTATTAAGTGCTTATGGCATAAGAGCTAATCATATAAGTAATTCGTTTATGCACAAGTTATTTTTATAACAAAAAATAAAATAAAGTCGAACTATTTTCGTATAAGCTGTTTTCATACGCTATTCTTGAGAGCTTATGGAAATAAACTTAAAACTTATGGACATGTCATAAGTTGTTTCCATAATGTGAGATATATACACAATCTAACTTGATAAACTGATAAAAATGGGTTCAGTGTGAGGAAATTGGAATGGACTTTGCAATAGTTATGAAAATGAAACAGTTACAAACACATGATTTAACTGAGAGTCTTGTTTGCATATGAAAGTGATTTTTTTTTTGGAAGATTCTCTTTACCTTTTTTTTTACTAAAAACTATGATATTCATTCATTCAAATCGGTAAATTACATCAACCGAGATTATTACATATTCAAATCCGCTAAAAACTAAAAAGGATGAATCTGTGAATAAGCTCACAACATCCGAGTTAATAGCATAAAATAGCGTAATGTCTACAAATGTGACAATGTCTACAATTGATTTGAGAAGATTCAAATGCCCGAAATAGTCATGCTTCCGGATCTGCAACGTTGACGGTTCTATAGTCATTGAATCTGCAATGGATTTGGATCGACGCAAATCTGAATAAAACAAACATCCGTACTAAGAAGATTCTCTTTACCTTAAAACACAAAAAAGCAAGAAAAACAGTTTTCAATTTCAACCATTCATTAGCAAAACACATTGGAATTTAGAAGGGTTAGTGTGAAACAAAATTAGGTCCACCAAACATTGATGTGAAGGGCACTTATTTAATTTTGATATGCCAATGACATAATCTATTTGCAATTGGAACTATTAATTTTGACATACAAATTTTGCACCTTTATGAATATTAAATAAGTGTGTAACAAAACTAGTAACATAAGTGGGGTATCATAATTTGTGAACACACATATCTGAATCTTCTTATCTGTAATCCAATTTCAATAGTGTAGTATAGTACAATTGTTAAAAAAAGACAAAGAAATGATCTACTCCGTACGTGTGTGTGTGAGTGTGAGTGATAGTTAGTGAGGTGGAAGTGGAACTATAATTTTTTGAAGTGTTGACTTGACTGTGTTGTGGGGTAGCTATAGATAGCACTACAGTAGCATTGGTAACTGGTAATAGTAATAATAACAGCAATAATAGAAAGGTAAAGTTTGATTTGAAGAAGGGAAAGAAAAGAGGAAGAAGATGAAGATAGAAGAGTTGGATTACGTGATTGTGCCTGTTGGTATGTTGGTGTTGTTAAGTTATCATGCTTGGCTTCTCTACACTATAATCTGCCATCCATCTAGAACTGTTATTGGTTTGAATGCTCAAACTCGTTACCAGTGGATTCTTTTCATGATGTCTGTCAGTAATCTCTCTCTCACTCACTCTATTCTTTCCTGTATTTGTCAGTTGACACTGGACAGTTTTTAACATAGTGTTGGATTTTAACTTTATCTTCAATTCAAATTGCGGCACATCAGTTGTCGTTGGATTGAGATCAGACACTTCAGATTTCAACTTTGATATATTAATTTTTAAAAAGATAATCAAAATCTTCATAGAAATATGGACATTCGATCTCGATCCAACGACCACACATATCTACATGTTTAGATTGACAGTAAGTTCAGAGAAAAATAACTGTGCTTTCGGATGAAGAGCTATACTTAAAGCTTCAACAAATTGAATCCTAATTTCGTCCAACTTATCGTGATTCCAAACATGCAATAAGTCTATGTTTGGATGAGCGGTGAATTTGACAAAATCACAATGACATCGTGATCTTGTTAAAGCTTCAAAGTGTAGCTTCTGTCAAAATTGTAGTACTAATCCACCGTGATTCTGCCATTTTCGCCGCAAATCCCAACATGCACTAAGAAAGTTGTTTTCATTTTTCATTACATGTTCTCTTGTACTGTTTTGGTAACAAGTCCTCTTGTTTTGTTGCATATAATGTTGTTGGTTTTCAGGATCCATTGAAAAATGGAGTTTTGGCAGTTCAAACAATCCGGAACAATATCATGGCATCTACTCTTCTGGCTACAACAGCAATCACACTAAGTTCACTGATTGGTGTTTTTGCAAGCAATGAGTCAGAGACTGAACTAGTTTATGGCAACAAATCTTCCCTTAATTCATCGATAAAACGACTTTCTATGTCATTATGTTTCCTTGTTGCATTTCTATGTAATATGCAATCTATAAGATACTATGCACATGTGAGTTTCTTAATAACTACACCTGCACTCAAAGGCAAAAAAGATTTTATTGAATATGTTGCAAAAACATTGAACCGTGGAAGTTATTCTTGGTCTCTTGGCTTAAGGGCTTTCTACATGTCAATTCCTCTTGTCCTATGGATTTATGGGCCCATACCTATGTTTGTTTGTTCTTGTTTCACATCATTTATTTTGTACTTCTTGGATACAACCACTCAAATCACAAGGGATCTTCACACTAAGTCATTCAAGGAGAGGGAAAGTACTGCAGAAGTCGATGCAGCAGCATAGTTTCATATATATGTAACTGTTACATTGAACTTGATAATAAATATGATACTTTTCATCTGTACGTAGTAGTAGTTTTAATTTCTAGAAGTTCAGTTGTCGATTTTCTATAATTATTATCTCTTTAATGATAGTCATCGGTATTGAAGTTGTATTCGAGTCTTATGTTGCTAAAGATTACCAAGCTGTCCGATGTTTATACGTGCTAAGGGCACCTACATCATATAAGTTAGCCTTTTGGAATTAGATCTAAAGCAATTTAACATTAGCATGTTATAAAAATTGGATTTTGCAGGTGCACCATAGCACGTATATAATAATTTCTGTTAGATCTAAAGCAATTTAACTGGAATTAGACCAAGGTGCACCATATTAAAGTTACATATTTGTACCAGATATATTGACAACATATGTCCTATATATTTGGAGTGTTTTTTACACGTTTTTTCTTGGGTGGGAGATTTGTTAAATGGAGTATCCTTTACGCGCAAATGCGAAGACTAATTCCTGAAACCAGATAGGACAACAATGAACGGCATGAAATAGTACTTCATTATATGATATTTATTGACAACATGCCTTATATTGGGGTTGTTTGGGGTTTTTTTTACCTGTTTCTGTTTTCTTTGGGGGGGGGAGGGATATGATTCTAACAATATCTTCTTGGGTTATAAACTAGGTATCTTCTGCGCGCAACTGCAGGGACCGATTCCTCGATTCGGATTGGACCTAACTGGACATCAAAACTGTCTCACAACAGTTTCAACGTGGCTGCATTCTCAAGGACCGAACTCCAGTCCAAGACCGTTGGTTAGGTTAAGCCATAAGAGATCCGAAGTGTCTGCTGTTAAAAAAAAAACAAATATCCGTACTGTCTCATCTAAGCACACTTAGGTGGAAATATCCTTATAGATATGAATGACATATATTATGGAAAAAAACAAGTCAGATTTCATTATTAATTAGTTTGGTTTATATCAGATCAAGGCATGGTAAGTTATGTCCAGATCCATGGAATGAGGATAGTTGAAGTTCATAAACATATATGGGTAGTCATGAAGTCAATGATTGGAGGAGGTAATAATTGGAGAGGGATCATGAAAAAACATTTAACTAGTACTTTGTCTGAATGGCTTTGTCAGAAATAGAATGATGAGATATAACAGAAGAACCAGTAACAGTACTATTGACAATTTCCATGACCATGACAAATAGGAATGATGCCAAAATAAATATCTGGTATCATATAAGAATGGACATTATTCAATCAAACTCTAAGATTTGGTTTAGTAGTAAAAATATAGATTTTGGATTCGAGAGGTTTAAGTTCTACCAGGGTAAATATGTAAATACTTTGTAAGTACCCTTTGAATCTTAAAGTTATTCCTACTTTAGATTAATAATCTTTTCTACTTTGAACCGGGACACCATCTACTAACAGATAACAACATTCAATCACTTGTTGTTCTGAACTAACAGCTCGTAGAGGCGTATTAAATTTTGTAACGTGCATTTCAGTACCTTATGAATGAACTTGATGTAGATCCCACCCGTACTGAAGCACAGTTGATGTGAAATGGAAGACATATGCACATGATTTATCATATCATATGATATCAACCGCCAAGCCAATCCGCAGCCAAAAAATGCAAATTCTGTGACATCATCCATATATATGCTAATGCTACATAAATTAAATTCAAGACATACATAATACCGTTTTATACTTGTCTTCTTAATTTTTTCTACGAATTTTCCAGAGCTTGAAAATATATGAAGCTTCACATTAACAACATGGTGTGACTTTATGACAGTCAATCATTTGATATTTTTAGATTATGTTAGTGTCAATTTTAAGTAACATTGAGTCATATTGAGTCAATTATGTTAGGTTCTAAAACATTTTGTAAGAAGTTAAAGATTTGGATGTATAGATCAGAAAGCAAGTATTTCATGTCAATTATATGAAGTAATTTGAAGAAAACTGTGAAGGTTTCTCAACACTACTACGATTGAAGAACAGCAAAATCATCAACACAATTTGCATCATGTTGTATGTCCGGTATTTTGATCATAGCTAAAGTTTCGTAACTCGAAATGAGGAGGGACTTGCGGCAAATGAAAAGCAAGGGATTTGAGTTTTGTAGTCTGCGCCTAGCACAAGGATAAGTTGCACCTCGCACAGCCTCGTGACAACACATCAAAATTTCACATTTTTCTATAAATAGGGGCTTCCATAAATAACCTATGGGTCGATTTTCAGTGCAAAAATACCAAGGAACACGTTTTGTAGAGTACTAGGGCTAGAGACTCAACCGAAAGGAAGATTCAACACATTTGTTCATCAAATTAAATGTATTCTTTCTCAAACTTTTTTGCTATGATTATTGTTGCTATGATTATTGTAAATATGAGTAGCTAAGTCATTTATTGATTAGACTCATAGATGATCTTCCTCAGATCAATTTAGAACATGTGAATTTTTGAGGTTCTTATTATTTCAATTTTAATCTTGTCGTTCAGTTATCTTTGTATGTTAATGTTTTTTATAAATTGACGAATTTATGAATTGAAATTAGGAATCAATTGATTACTAACCCTAATTATTGTACTGGAAATTGAGATAAACTGTTTGGTCAATAATTACTTTAGACATATCAGATTATTGACCTTGATAAAAGAATTAACGTCGATAAAACTTCCTATAATTTTGAATTCGCCTAAAACATTAGGGTGTTACTTTACTTTAGTAAACTTGTTAATTTTGTCATCATGACTCGAGATGTCAATCATTTAAATGAAATCAATTTTATATAAATTTCCCAAATCATTTAAATGAAATCAATTTTATATAAATTTCCCAAAGCATAAACCAATTATACATCAACTTGATTCAAATGAAAATTAATTGTGGCAAAGTCAATTCAATTAAACTAATTCTCATTACATACCTTAGTTGACAATCTTGGTCATTGATGTTCATCAATTAAACCATTTGTAAGGTTGTGGAGTATAATCTTGGCAGTTAACTCTCCACAACACAAGATACTCTTTTTTCTTTAACTTATAACCATATGATTGATATCCTATATACACGAAATACGTGTTGCTCTTGCTCCCATAAAATGAGTGTAGAAAATTATTTATAAGTGAGAAGATAAATCAGTACTACATTATTGCCTTATTCTATCGTTGAGATATGGTGATGCACTAAAAGGAATTTTTGGATAAGCCATATCAAGTGCAGATCGAATTTATTGAATGAAGGGAATCCAGGTCCTGAACAGTGGGGGTACTGACTTAATTAGAAGAATCCGAAGCAAGAATATGCCCTACAACCGCAACAACATGTTATGCTCGTCCGGAGTTTGGACCCCATATATTTTTCGGATTTGGATTCTTTCCATATTGTACTAATTTTAACCATTCATTAAAAAAATAATTCTCTATTTTGTTAAGTACTTTTTTGCTCTTTGTGATTTACTAACCATTGGATTAAGAAAATGAGAGACAATTTGGAGAGGATATCTAAATCCATATTTTCTTGTTGAAATTGAAATAACTTCTGCTTTGATGCCTTTGCCCACAAATTCCAATTTAAGTGTGGTCCTTGGTCCCAACACATGAGATTTTGGAGTGTTTTTTCCGACCTCTCGAATTTGAATTCCTTCAGTATCACTTTCTGATTTTGGTCAAATTCATTCGATGTTACTTTCTCTTTGAATTGACCCTCACTAGTAAACGGTAGAATTGGACCCCCGAAATAGTAATCTTTAAGTCAGATACTGAGTTTAAAAAAAATGTGATTCTTCTTAATTAATTTCGACCAAAGCAAGTGGTTAATTTGTATATTCTTACTCTTGAGAATAATATTGCCATGTTGGGAAGCATGGTAGAATAAGAGAAATTGGTTACCATCAATGAATATATGATACACATAATTTATACAGCAAGCAATTTTAACTAACTAATCATAAAAACCATTAAGTTTGGTGTAGTAGTGAGGAGTTTACGTAATATATTAGAGGTCATAATTTTGATCATCAGCTTCATCGTAAACCAAAAAACTAACTAATCATAAAAAGACAACCAGTTTGCAACAAACTTTAAACCACCAACTATATCTAACAATGATAAGATAGTGCAATATATCACACATATCTAGCACAGAAACAAAACCAAAACAAAAAAAATAACATATATTTTCTTGGCAAAATTAATTTGTAATCTCTAGCAGCCACGGTGTAACGATGTCTCCCAACTGCCACATACAAATTAAGGTCAGTGAATAACCATATATATATAAAGCCTACCCCTATATATAGGTGATACAATTGCAAGATATATTTAATGATGGAAACATGACCTCCATATCGGAAACTTTGTACTCCATAATTAACATGTTGGTAGAAGGACTGAAGGAGTAGAGGAAAATGGAAAATTGGAGGATGAAGGTGATGACAGAAGCATAGAGAGCACAAATGAGTGAAATGCACAATTCATTCATGCAGCTAGCTAGCTCCTACTATTCATATATATCATAAATGCATATCATCATCTGTGCTCTCTATCTTCTGTCAACAACCTTACAATACTTCTCTCCTTCTTTTTCCCTACTAATTCCTCTGATCCCAGGAACTGTTTTCTACAAATAAAAGAAAGAAGAAAAAAAAAAGGAAAATTAATAGGCATGTATAGTAAGATGTAAAGAGAAAATAGAGTCTGCAGATCTGAAGTTTGGAGTGTTTGATTTCTCTTGCACTGCAAGGATCGGGTATTTATAGAGGGGAAATATGCAAAAGAAACAATCCCATAGGAAGGGCTTTGTTGAAATAATATTCCACACTAGACTATGACTAGTACCAAACCAACTGTCCTCTCCTCTCCATTTTGTAACCATGCCCTTTCTTACTTGTAGTTGTAGATCCCTAAATAAGACACCCTATTAATTAATGTGAATCAAAATTCGTAACACATTCATAATGAAGTCAAAAGAGAAAATACTCGATCGGGTGGGGGCTAAAACCACTATGCCAAAATTGACCGCGAATCAGATTAAACTGGTAGTGAAAGTAAAAAAAAAAAAGAGAAAATACTAGTAATTAAATAGTATATTTTTAATAAAATTAAATTATATGCATTTTTGTGTGTGCGCGCATGCATGTAAATGACCATACTTTAAGTTGGCACCGTTTGATCACAACCTATCATTTTTAGCACTCTAAAAAGGGAATTGCTTATCCAAATGTGAATAACTAATAGAATTTATTATCTAGTACTACACTAAAAGAATAAGGAGATTTAACCTTGACAAAGATCAACAACAACAAAATTTGAACTTAGTAAATTTAATTTATTCCAATTTAAAGAACTTAAAATGAAATGTGAATTAGAATATACTCAAATCATGGAACAATTTTATCTGCATAACAATTGTCTTCTCTTATTTTTTTTGACAAATTGTCTTTTCTAAAAATATAAGAAATATAAAACTAACTTTTCTTTATTAACTCCATAGATAATTTAACCATCTATTTCTTAAGTAACAGTAAACAATTAATACAAGAAATTTTCAAAGTCGTAATAACTAATTCAATGTCAATCTCTAGCCAAAGCCTACTCCAATTTTTCATTTAAATAATATATTTTTATCTTAGGGGGCGTTTGTTTCAAGGATGTTAAATTTATTCCCAGGAATAATATTCCCAGGAAATAATGATAGGAATTTTATTCCAAGGTATTTTTAAAAAATAATGTTTGGTTAATATTCCATGGAATTATTGACAAAGATGGGTAAAAGAGAAGTTACTAGAAGTTATTTAAATTATATTCCCATTTTTATTGGAACTTTTCTTTCCCACCCATTTTCTTGGGAATAAAATCATGGGAATAAGAGAAGTTATTGGAAGTTATTTTATTCCAAGGAACCTTTATACCCAGGAATAATTTTATATTAACCTTGTAGCAAACATGAGTATATGTATTTCTATCCATATATTCCAAGGAATGCTATTTCTAAACTTGAAACAAACACCCCCTTAAAAAATAGGGGTCCATTAAGCCAAAAGAAAAATTAAGGGTTTGTTTGATTCCGTTCTAAAAAAAAATTTAGTTTTTAAAAATTAAAAACTAAAAAATTGGTAATCCAATTTTACAAAAGTGTTTTCAAAAATTATTTTTTATTTATCGATTTTTAAGACTATAAAGGTAAAATATGTTAAAGAAGTTTTGTTTTTCTCTTTTTAAAAACAGTTTTCTAAATCACTTTTATAAAACACTTTTTAAAAACAAAAAATCAAAATTGTTTCAAATAGGCCCTAAAACTCTTATTTTTGTCTACCGCTTCTTTTTTTTTGACAAAATAAACAATATTCATTCATTCAAATAAAAAAGAGTACATTGATGTAATACAAACTCATAATCGCTAAAAACAAAAAGGATAAATCTGCGAACAAACTCACAGTATCCATGTTAATAGCATAAAACGGCAAATTACATATGCCTACAAATATGACTATATTGAAGTGTCCGGAACATCCATGTCTCCGGATCTGTAGCGTTGATGATACCGAAGTCGACATTGATTGGATCTGCACTAGATCAGATCTACTCATTCGACCTGAAACAAATGAACACCGCACAAAGACGGGACAACAAAAACACCGCACAAAGACGGGACAACCAAATACACCGTACAAAGACGGGAAATCAAAACAAACAAATATGTGAAAATCACACTTATTTATTATAATAACGAAAAAGAAAAACAATTTGGAGAGATGATTTTAGGCCAAAACTGGCCTAAAATCACCCATCTTCAATGGACTAAAAAGAAGAAAAAAGTAGTGGTGACGGCTAGGGTTGGAAGAGAAGAAAGATTGTCTACCGCTTCTTATTCTCTTTAAATATGCATCATTATATCAAATATCAAATAAGAAGTTTGGTATATAGAGACTTGATATGGTTGGTATGAATTGATAGAAGGAGTTGATACAATCATATGTGATTTATCATTTTGGTACATTGATACTTGATACCGTAGAAATAAAGGAATTGATACTAACATAAAATAAATAAAGGAATTGTGTCTAGCACAAATATTTTTTTGGTGAATGTTAAAATCATTTAGAAACTACTCGAGACTATCAATGTTACAAGAGAAATTGAATGATTTAGCCATTCTATATACCGAGAAAGATATAATAGAACATATTGAAATAGCCACAATTATTAATAATTTTGCAACAAAAAATATTTGTAGAATTTATTTTGTATGAATGTTTGAATATTAAATTGAAAATTCAATGCTTTTTAATTAGGCGATAAATCATACCACCAAAATTTAAGAAACGGCCCAACTTAGAATGGAATGCAGTAAGTATCAAACGTCATTGGCCGCGTGGGTAGCAGTAAATAGTGGCTTGACAAATAAAAATGCAGTAAAATTTGTATAAAAGAAATGGTGTTGTGTGAAAAATATTTCACACCTCTACTCTTCTTTCCCGCCTCCGTATATATTTTTTTTGTTATTCGTGGGTTATTCTTATTAGTCCCACCAGTGTGGTTTTGTCACAATGGTTGGAACCGATACGGTAATCCACAAAACACTTTCATGTCCTATTTAGGATCAATATGATTAGCCCAATAGGATGATATCAATCCTATAAGTTCCCTATCGGAAACTTGGCAGGAGGGAGAATGTGTAAAAAAATTACCGATCGAACAACAACTTCTACTGCAAAAGTGGATAGGTCCAGCAATTTTTCGAATTTTGCTTCCTACACAGGTCCAAACTGTTGAGGTTTCAAGATGAAAAGGGAACTAAAAACGGCAAGAGGTGTCTGCACCTCTTTAATCGCTTATGCGGTACTTCCAATTTAGTTTAGACTTGTTTTTTTAATTTTAATGTAATTTTTTTGTAATATCAAATTTATTATGATAGTAATTTTTTTTCATAAAAGTAAAAGTTGATTAGCAGATAAGCAAAACAAAACTAATTGGAACAAGGATGGTACTTCCATGTTACTATGTGCACGTTCTTGTAATCTTGTGTACCTGCTGGAACTCAACAATCAATACTTCATTCAATAAGTACATTAATATTCAATTCATCCATTTGTTGTGCTTTCAATGTCAATTTCACTATGCATTGTCCTTTTAAGTGTTTAAAAAGAGAAAAAAGGCAAAAGGACTATGCTTGTTGTGGCAATTTTTGTGAGAAAATGAGAAAAAAAATTCATGACTGAGGACTATGCATGTTATTGTGGGTCTAAATTACCTCACTTTGTTGAGAGAATCTTTCCCAGATATACACTAATTTCATTGCATTAAAATTGGTTCTTTTATGTACTTTTTGGCAAGAACATATGCAATTAGTTAGTACATGTTGATAGTGACTAAAAAATTGTACATATAGACTTCAATTATTATAATGTTTTTTAAATTGAATTTGGTGTTCTTGTTGATCAATGTTCAAATTATAATGGTTTAGGTAATGAAATGCAAAATGGATTAGGTTGCTAACAACTTTTGATTTAACCATGAATAAACATTCAATTTAAAAGGAAAAAATGTACTAATTTAGTCTCTCACATCTCATAATAGAGAACACAAAGCCAAAAAAACATCACATAATGTTATCAAGGATCATATTCTTCAGTGCAGTTACATTAGCAACAATAGCAGTGATTGTTTTGGCTTTGGTATCACCTGTTTCACATAACAAGGTCCATTCAAGACCATGGCTTGATCTATCCCTTTACATTCAACAACCTCAAAACATAACAACCTCAAATACACATGCTGTTCCAAGGGAAGATGCCGGTGCATTCGTCTTTCACCGCATACTTACCGAGGGACCAGAAAACACTTCAAAAGTTGTAGGAAAAGCACAAGGTTTCATAATTCCTGTGGAACAATTTCAGCAATCAGAATTCAATGTTTTGTATCTCACTTTTGATACACCAGATCATTCAGGTAGCTTGAGTGTGCAAGCAATCAAAGTAGCTCACAAGGACAGAGAAGAATTTAAGGTTGTAGGAGGAACAGGTTCATTTGCATTTGCTCATGGTGTTGCTGTTTTTACTCAGACAGATGAACAAAAAAGTGATGAAGCTATAACTTATCATGTAAAACTTCAGCTTGAATTCCCTAATCATTCTACAAAGTTACTATGATGAAGCAAAAAAGTTTTTAGTTTTACTTCATTTTTGCTTGATGATTCTTTCTTATCAGAAGAATTTTTAAAATTCTAGTAACATCTAAGACTGAATCTTTGTGATGATATACTTGTCAATAATAATGATTAATAATATGTTGTTGTAACTTGTAACAGTTAATCAAATATTGTGTATCTATCTATTTTGTTAAGTTTTGGTGACTAGAAAGAAACATATAGGTTCTTCTTTAGGAGTATTGAACTGATAATTTCTAAAGTCCCACATCGACCAAGTTAAACGTGAAGAAGTGATAGAGTGTGTATAAATAGAAGCAGCGAGCGAGTGTTGAAAGTATCTTTGCGCTTGGGGCAATGACGCAGCTTATGAGGTTCTAACTGAGGCGCGTCTATTGCTGGTTGAAAACTATTTCCAAACCCCCTCTTAGGCTTGGGGTCTCCTCAAGCCTTCGAGAATTTCTGGAAGGGCTCCCTTTTTGGGTAAAGCCCTACAATTTTTAGTTAAAGTTTATAATTCTTCTGATAATAAATGATATTAGAAGGCTCTGCTTGTTATTTTCTTAACCTGCAGTTATTGGAATTTTTTACATAATGCTGGAAAAATTATACTTTATCTAGAATTAAATTAGGAGCAACGATTCCTTTTCCTGGAATATATTTCCCATTGTAGGCACTGAACAAAACAGCAAGAGTCAATCTCACTAAATTTTCTTATAAGTAACATAGCAGTGTGTATTTTACTTTTTGATATATAGCAGAGTGTATTTTTTTTTACCAATCCAATGAAGACACTTTGTATATCAAAAACTATGAGGTATAATGGAAAAATTGTCAAGCACATCTGAAAACCAATTTTGAAGATGCTTGAGGAAATTCAAAGTTACATATATAGTTAGAGATAAGTTCAAACAGCACATACTACTATTAGTTGTGGATTAGAGCAGAAGTGGTATTCAACAAAAAAAAAAAGTTAAATGTTAGGGAAAATTGGTTGTTTTTCATGATATGTAATTAACTAAATTGATGTATTTTCATTATTTAGGGACTTTTAATGGTGAACATAACAGAAGTGTTAATTGAGAGATTGAAATAGTTAAATGAGAGAATAGTTTAGCGACATCTTAATTCATTTTAAACGAAATTGACTATTTATTCAAGATAAAACTAGCAAATTTTGTGAGTCACTTTGCTAGACACGGAACGAGGCAGTTGGAATTTGTAACAAACACATCAGAATTGTGAGAAAAAGAGTAATTACTCGGCGACTCTCCTCTCCTACCGAATCTAGAGTTGGTGTAAACTTGAAGTATTGAAGTTAATGACAGAGATGTAGTAAATAGACTTGCATATTTTCTTAGTTCATAATGGTAACCACAATATTTATAAGTATTTTTCTTTTTGACAAGATGATAAATGATAAGTACTACTTGATAACACAAATGAGGCATGGCGAGTATTTGTACAGTTATGCCGATTTATGCACCAAAAACAACAATACCTTGTATGCCAATTTGAGAACTTAAACCTCAACAAGTTCTGTACATCTTCTTCATTAAGATTTCAAAATACAAAACATGTTAGAGAATTTCAGAAGGTCCAATGAGAGTTAATAAAGTTAACTTAAGGACAAATTTAGATATTATTTGTTATCTGCATCACAAGATTGCAGGTATTTGTTGTACTAAAAATTAATACAACATGAAAAATAGTCCTCTCAACTCACATCACAATTTAGTACAGTAACAAATCATGTTGTTGCTTTTATATTTTAATCTTAGTTTCAAATGTTTATGCTTGCAATAGTATTTTCCAAGAATTTAATATATAGTTAAAAACGTATCTTAGTCCATATGATTTCCTCTTAAATCTGTGACTCATACAAAAGAAAGTGATGACATTTTTCTCAGTTCTCTTTGCACATACCATCCCCATATTTCTCTGAAGAGAAAGAACCAATTACCAATTCAGAAAAGCTTCATTGATGGAAAACTTAGCATGGTGTGGAAAGTGTAACTGAGGATGAGGTTGACTCAACTCAAGTACACTTGCCATTGCAATTGAAGAGATTTTAATTTTGAAGTATGTGTGTCTTTCATGTCTTACAAATTTTAAGTTTGGAAATAATTCCAGAAATATTCATGAAACATTCCTTTTTTCTTGACATAGAAATTTTCAATAAATGATAGAGGAAAATTATCAAAAGATTAAAGATATATCTAAGAGGGATTTGAAAATTGAAAGCTGCAAAATAGGATCCAAGCTTGTTGGTACAAATAAATTCCTGCTTGAAACTGATTCTGCATAAGTTGTTTTTGCCCAATTATCAACATTAGAATCTTCACAAATACTAATGGATACAGTGTTAAATGTTCAAACATAAGTACAAACCATCTTTGGAAGAAAAGAAATCAAAGATAAAGGAGGAAGAAGGAAGGACGGATGAGAATAATACAGTACCTATAGTTAGTCCCATTCATAATACACAATAGTCCCACATCGAGGAGATAAGAAAGAAAGTGAGTAGATGTTAGATATAAAAGAAGCAGCGAGCCCAATGTTTAAAGCATACCTTTCTCGGCCTTTTGGCTAAGATCAAGTGTAGTATCTGTTCTTATCAGTTTAATATCTGATATGTGGCCCATTGGGTCACACGATATTAAATTACTTTTTTAAGGGGGAGGAGCCACCACAGTAGCTTGCTATTGGGCTTCTCATGTGTCGCCAATGCGTTGCACTATTGCATTGGCTAGGCGCACCCCACCAATACTAGTTCTAACTTTTTACTTAGTTGTTTTTCTTTTGGGCTTTGCATGTTTAGCCCATTAACTTTCTGTATTGCTTTATCTTTTCGACCTTCTTGAATTAAAGTATTATACTGTATGCATAATGGCATATGAGATATTCTTATTTTTCAATTATTCAATTTAATAAAAACATAATTTTTCTAATTATGTATTTAATAATGTATTGGGGGGCTGAAACTTGAAAGGAAACAAGAATTTACAAATTACAAGATATCTTACTAAAAAATACAGTAATCAATTAGTTTTAGCCATTCAACTAAAATTTTGTAGATTTGGTGATTATATTTTAATGGCAAAATTACACATTTGATCTTTTATCCTTTTTTTTTTTAAATATTTTGGGCATTTATCTTTTATTTGTAATATTTTGCTCCTTTATCTTTTTTCTTTTAACACTTTGGTCATTTATCTATTATTTGTAACACTTTGGTCCTTTAAAGAAGATGAAAATATAGAATAATTGATGAAGATGATGAACATATTGATCAAAATTACGAGTTTTATTTAATTTTAATAAAAAGATAATTTAAAAAATAAAAATCAGCATTTTTTTAATAAAAAAATATGAGAAAACAGATTTATATGTGAATGTTATAAAAGATAAAGGACCAGAGTGTTACAAATAAAAGATAAAGGATTAAAGTGTTACAAATAAATAAGTTAAAGGACTAAAGTGTTACAAAAAAAAATAAGATAAATGACAAAAGTGTTACAAAAAAAAATAAGATAAAGAACCAAAAATATAATTTTGCATATTTTAAAATATGACAGTTTTGGTTCTTCCATAATAATTTTTAATTAAAAAAATTGATGTGATAATTTGAAACGATGTGAATGTGAATGATTAGATGATAAAAGATCAACTTTGATGAGATTGTAAAAAATTTGTTTTAAAAACTTCATTTAAAACACGTATCACCATATTTTAGATCAAAAATTTGTTGGATGGACCAATACATATCAAATTTTAAAATAGAGGGATAAGTGATCAATTCTGCAAAACGGTAAAAATAGAAAGATCAAAACTAAAATTAAACCCTTTTTTTATGAACAGGAAATGAACTCTTATTTGACGTGTTGTTCAAATTTCTAATTTAAGAGTTTACGTTAACTAAAATCATGTACATTCATGTAATCTAAGTTATCCATATGTAAATTGAATCCATGCTTACTCCTGAAACTCATATAGCCAAAATGCAAGAATGTGTACCGTACGTGAAATGAACACACGTGCACATTTGTAAACTTACCAACTAAATTCACACTTATTCCTGCACCCTAATTAAAAAACCAAAACACTAGAATGGAACTCAAAAAACACAACCCAAAATATCACATCTTTTATACTCGGAAAAACACAAAACCAACTCGGAATGAACATATTCTAAATTACTTTTTT
Source organism: Trifolium repens (assembly GCA_030408175.1). Classification (NCBI taxonomy): domain Eukaryota; kingdom Viridiplantae; phylum Streptophyta; class Magnoliopsida; order Fabales; family Fabaceae; genus Trifolium; species Trifolium repens. The sequence goes on along the minus strand of CP125842.1, from coordinate 63,781,844 downwards.
GAGGGGAGAAGCCACTACAGCAGCTTGCTATTGAGTTTCTCATGTGTCGCTAATGCGTTGCACTATTGCATTGGCTAGGCGCACCCCACCAATTCTAGTTCAAACTTCTTTTATCTTTTTTCGACAAACTTTTCACATAATTGTTTTGTCTATTGGGCTGTGCATATTTGGCCCATTAACTTTCTGTATTTCTCATATATTCTACCTTCTTGAATTAGAGTATAGTATTGTATGCGTGTAAGTAATTTTTATTTTTCAATTATTCAATTTAATAAAAACATGTAGTCAAACCTTTAAACAAATATTAATTACTTTAAAGGATTATTATTTGCAGTTGTAGGTTAAAGATTAGTTAATTTTTAATAAAACAAAATTTGAAGCCATCTACAGAAAGTAGTGCATCATTTCATTCTTTTTTCCTCGTCCACTTTCCCTTTCTTTAGTGAAAATTTCAATGCAAATTGACAATGCTAAAGGTGAAGATTAGAGATTAGTATATATAATAGGCCTAATTGAAATTTTGATCTTCTAAGTTTTACAATTAAAACTTTGAAGGCTAAAATTAAACAATTGTAAAATTTTGAGTTAAGACTATATTTAAGCATATATAATTTTATAATACTAGACTTGAGAATAGAGAAATGATTTATCTGGGGAAGATGGAGAGGATGATGTATTTTGAGATCGAAATAGGAAATGAACTCTTATTTTATTGCCTTAATTATAATTTTCTATTTTTACTATATTTTTATTTTTGATATTTTTTTCGTAAATCAGATATTTTATGTGCACAATTGCAAGAATTAATCTCAGAGTTTTAATGCTGCTGTATGTCTAAGCCAAAGGTCGAACCCGACACTGATAAGGCGCTTTGTGATTTTGTATTGTAGAATTTGATATATAAATATATTTTTACATGGAGAAACGGGATATATGGCCAGATCGATGTTGTCAGAATAATAGTGTTTAGTTTGGGGCCTAACTCTCCAGAGATATAAGTGTTATATGAAGAATACTCTCATATTCTTTTTCTCATTCTCTTTTCTTATATATTATTCATAACTATATTGTTTTATATATAGAGATACAAGAAAAACAAATTCCTACATCGTATCTTTTAAAATAACAAACTAATCTTAAATATTTTAATCATATCCTTAAAATTCTAAACAAAAATATAAATCTTAAACCCTAATAATACTATCTATTTCAAATATAAATTTAAAATATATTTAAATCTAAAATATTCAAAAAATATTTAGGCATCTACTGCATCATCTCATTTAAGCCCTCTTTGTCATTTTTGACGCAGTCGATTGATTTTTTATAGAATGTATCTATTTTACCAAATTCTGGTGGAATTACTTTTAAAATTCTAAGAGGATTATTCACCTTCAAATTATTATTATTATATAGAGGAGGTCTAAAGGCCCGTTCAAAATTTACTCAATTATGCAATTCATGTTTAACAGAGCTTGAAACAGCTGCTAACAAGACAACAAGGATTTAGTCTGAAGTGGACTTTAATTAATACAGTTGTTATGTTACTATAGAGGACAACGGTACGTAGCGGTACATAAAGAGGAAGAAAAAATATCTATTTAAAAAAAAAAATATATATTTGTTGAGATATTAATGATAAATAGAAAGAAGAAGAAAATATAATATAAAAAAAAAATACTTTTTTTTATCAAAGTCATATATATTTCGAAAAAAAAACAAATATTGCAACAAAAAAAAGATTTGTTGAGATATAAATTTGTTACAAAAAAAAGATCAGGGAATAACAGTAGATTCGACACTTATATATATACTACTATTGATATTGATAATAATATTAACAATACAAACCAATTTCTGTTTCTTGGGTGTCACTCTTCCCTTCTTCAAGAACTCTATTAACTGCATTCTTCCTTTTTTTCAAGAACCCTTTTTGCAATGGCTTTTTCCACTGAGATTGATGACCTTCCCTACCGATTCCCAGAGGGTTTAAGAGTCTTTGTCATTGATCATGACAACACTCAACTCAATGCCATTGCGGATATGTGCTTTCAATGCAACTATGAAGGTTTGTTTCTTAATTAATTTACCTTATTCAATTTTATATTAAATTATGTTAACTTATAAAGTCTTAATTTTTTTTTTGTTCTATCTAGTTACCACATGCACTGTGGCTTCTTTTGCCATTCATCTTTTGAGAGAAACAAAGGGTTCTTTCGATGTGATAGTAATTGAAGCTCAAATGCCGGACATGGATTCCTACGAATTTGTGCGACTTGTTACGCAAGAAATCAAAATTCCAGTGATTATGATGGGTGTTGATGATGACATAACAAGTGCAAGGATGAAGGCTATTGAAAAAGGGGCTTGTGAATATTGGCTTAAACCTTTGAATGTGAATCATATCAACAACATGTGGCAACATGTTGTAACCATTCAAGAACATGATCAAATTCTCAGAATCTTGGAGGTAAAAACAGGACAAAAAATAATGAGAAGAGATGAAAGTGCAAGTGCAACAAAAGAAACAAATGCTTGTGTTCTTGAAAAACATAGTGATGATAATTATCATTATCAACTTCCAACAAAGAAGAATCGTTTATCATGGTCACCAGAACTTCATGAAAAATTTCTAAGAGCTGTGAATCAACTTGGCATGGATAGTAAGATTTTTTGCCAATTCTTTTTATTTTCTTTGTTTTTATATTTCATAAACTCACTTGATTTAACTTTTTTTCTCTCTTATTTTTCAGAGGCAAAGCCAAGAAAAATTGTTGAATTGATGAACGTTCCGGGTTTGACAAGAGCGCATATTTCGAGCCATTGGCAGGTTTGTTTTTGTTATTAATTTAATTGATTCTTTCATATACTTTCTAATTGTTGATAATTTTGTTATAACATGTCAAAACTTGTAATAGAAAGTTTGATAGATTTTTTGTTAGGAAAAAGTTACTGTTACATTAATGTATGTATGAAGTTTTTTTTTGTTAATTTATAATATTAACATTAAGTTTACAATATTGATTACCAGAAATTGAGACTTGGTATGAAGAGTTCAAGTAATAAAAAGAGAAAGTTAAAGAATGGAATGTCAAAAAGTGGAAAGCAGAATGAATATGATGTTCCTAATAATAATGAAAGGCTTGAAGTTGTTGAGTCAAAGGCTACTGCAGAACAGGACCAAAATGTTGTACTAAATTCAGCTGAAGCCATACAATGTGACAACAACTTTCTTGCACAACAACAACTTCCAAATGTGTTTGATGATTTTGAAGTTTCCAATATAATCACTACCAATACCAACATGATGCTAGATGATCCACCAACACTATTATATGATGAAGCATGGCAATCATCTGAATATGGCACATTTGGTTGGTGTTAGAAAGCTGTTGATGAGATATAATAGTATGATGATGAATTCTTTAATTAATTGTTTCTTCTGGTAGTAGTGCATAGGACAAAAGGTCATGCAAGATTTTCATTAAACATGTAATTATATACTCATTTTTTATCTAAAAAGTTCCGTACCAGATATTCTTATTTGTGTCAATAATTTTATTTTTTAATGGCTATTTCTGTTAATAATTAATTTCTCTTATTCATATTTGATATATGCTTCTAACTAATTCACTACCCTAGTTTTCTATCAAGGAAGTCTTGGTTCGACACAACAATATATTTTTTTGTAATAAGGCTAGTCGTCGATACAACAATTTGATCACACTATTTAGACACACCTACTTAAAAAAGTACAAAGAAAAAATAATTAAATAATACTATGTATTTTTAAAAACGATATGTAAATATTATGTCTAAATAATTGTATCCTCGTAATAATTATTCCTTCCTTTAGCTATAAAATCATAACAGTTCATTAATTATTTTAATGAAGCCTACAACAAAGTTTTTAGGACTAAATGACCATATTAATTCAGGCACCATAACAAGCTCCAGTTTTGTTAATCTAGAAAGTTAAACAGGATTCACAATGCCAAGAAAAATAGAAGTAACGGTTTTGTGTGCTAGCATAGCATCACTTATACAAAGTTGCCAAGTGAATCTAAATACTTTATATTGCAAAAGATTTATTATATACTAGTACTTATACTTTGCACTTCAACTATACTTTGTTTTTTGTCATGAAGTTAGGAAAAGCATAAAATTTAGTACTTTGTTTTGCATCAAACAATTATTCTAAGTTACAAGAGAGAGTACACCAATTGTTAGATCCAAAAACTGGTTTGAAAACCCCCAAACATTGAAAAGTTCAAAATATGATTTTTAATTGCTGCTCAAATAGTATACTATATAGTATATGTTATAATGTTACTCTCCCCAATATATAGTTTGGCTCTCTTGGGTTGTGTTCTACATAAACCGTCCCTAGTAGGTGAGGGGATGCCCAATTCAAAGTTTTGCACGTGCTAGCTAACACTTACTTCAATGATATATCTTTGCAATGATGCTTAGTAGTATATGAAAGTATGATATATATGCTATCTACAAGAATTGAATCACACAAAATAACACACTTCTTCTCCATAGTTTTCATTCACTAATATGCGATGCATCCTAACTCAGTGGTATCGTCTCCTCGTTATCATTATCATAATGAGACTACTGATCTCCCGCATGTGCCTGGTTCCAAACTCCGTCTCTTGTGCAGCTACGGCGGCCACATCATGCCACGTGATAACTCTCTCTACTATGTAGGTGGAGACACTCGCATTGTGGCCGTGGACCGCCATTCATCCTTAACACACCTCTGTGCTCACCTCTCTCGCAATCTCCTTCATGGAAGAAGATCATTCACTCTTAAGTACCATCTTCCCAATGAAGACCTTGACAATCTCATCACTGTTTCAACCGATGAAGACCTCCAAAACATGATCGAAGAGTATGACCGTTTGTCTTCAAACCCTTCCCCCTCCCCTTCTCGACTCAGATTGTTCCTCTTTTTCTCTAAACCAGAAACTGCTGTTTCCATGGACACTCTCCACCATGACTCTAATCATTCGTGGTTCGTGGAAGCTCTCAACAACTCAGGGATTCTCTCTCGAGTTGTTTCTGATTCTGCTGCGGTTGTTGACAATTGCCTCCTCAACCTCGATGATTATGAAGCAAGTGCTTCTAGCTGCAACGACGAAAATACTAATAATAATGTTAACAAGGAGCATTTAATTGATGTGGATTATTCCGTACCTGTGGACGAGGAGGACAACATGTTCAAATATTCATTTGATAATCTTCCTCAAATACGAGTTCGCGCTGATGAACAAAGGCTTGTTGAGATGGAGCAGCAGCAGCAGGATAACAACTTTGACGATGTAAAAGTGGCGAACGTGAAGCAAGATGATGCTTTTCTTGTGCAATCAAAGGTCAAAAGTGATCAAAATCAGCAAGAGGAACAAGTAAACAATTCTACTTACACCTCACCCCAACAACAACCGGATCAAAATCCGCAACAACCTGCAACATATCAACATCAATTTGTCTATATTCACCGTCCTATAGGTACAGGTCAAGTTCCGATATCATCATACTACCCTTATTATGCACCACAATCACACCAACAACTTAATCAGTTCCCAGTTTATGTGATGCCTATTGGACTTGGATCTACACAACCATACAACATGGCTTTGCAATCCAATATAGCTGACACAAATGCAGTAGCCTCAGTTAGGCCACAAAGTGTTGTACCTGAAATGACTACAAGTGTTTATAAAGCTCCTGTGGCATCATCAAATTTTGGTTTTATTCAAATACCTTCCAACCAATTTCAGCAGCAATATATGAATTTGTCTCAAAATATTCATCATCCACCACACCCTATTTATGGTTATGACTATGGTGGAGCTATGCAAGAACAAGTATACTATACACAAACACAACAACAGCATTCAAATGCAAATGCACCCTCTCAGTACCAATCCATGACCCCGGCGGTTGTTGGAGCAGCAATATCAGATGTTCCTATAGATAACATTCAGCAGCCAAACAAAAACTCACAGCAAATATGATAATATTTGTCAAGCTAGTTTTTCTTATGTTATCTATAACAGTAATAATCCAATTGAATAAGACAAGCTACTCCCATTAGTTTTTTGCTTTTCGTTTATTGTTTATTTCTGTCTAAACATTTTGTATTTGTGTAATATCAAGAATTGCGACGGTGATCATAATTTAAAATGTTGATGAAATTTTACTGTACCTATAAAATAGTTGTATCAGAGTGAGAGTAATGATGATTAGCTTAATAAGCACAGTTATGTAGACTAAGCACATTAAAAAACCTCTAACTCCAGCACATAGTTTTCACTTTCACTTTGAAACCTCAAATTTCCATTTGCATATGTCTGTACTTAAATATGCAATAATTAGAGCTATTAACAATTGTCTTATATAAAGTTAATGTAAATCAAACATTAATGTAGGTCACCAGATAGTTGGAAGTTGTACATCAGTTAGACAACAAGTGATAGATATCAGAAGTATGAGAAAAGTATCAAATATCACTCAGTGACTCTCCTTTTTAGGTTCCAAGCATCCTAATCTTTAAGGGTCTGTTCGGATTGACTTAGTTGAGAGTTGAGCCTATTTACCGACATAAACACTTGTGAGATTGTTTCGGAGAGCTTATGAAAACAGCTTATTTTCATAAGCTCTCCAATATATTTTGAATACAGCTTATATGAAAATAATTTGACTTTTATTATAGAAATAGTTTATACTTTATACATAAGTTATTATCATGATAAACACTTATGCTATAAGTTGCAAATTAAGTTGTTTATCCAAACAAGGACTAAGTCTTCGGCTTCCATTGTCATTAGGAAGCTTAAGTCGAAAAATCTTGTAGAAGATGAGTAAATTGAAAAGATAAGGATACAAATGTATGACCGACCTCACAAAAATGCTTGTAGCTGGCCTCAGAGTTGTATATATGATTCCAGTTGTGATGTTAGAACAGAGTCCATGAAGAAGAAGAAGAAGAAGATTGAACGAATACTCACTCTATTAAGTTAGTCTCAACCTATTGCATAATAGTCCCACATCGAGGAAACAAGTAAACAAATGAGTAGGTGTGAGATATAAAATAAGCAGCGAGTCCACAATACAATTCATACCTTTCTCGGCCTTTTGGCTAAGATCAAGTGTAGTATCTGTTCTTATCAGTTTAATATCTGATATGTGGTCCATTGGGTCACACGATATTAAATTACTTTTTTGAGAGGGAGGAGCCACCACAATAGCTTGCTATTGGGCTTCTCGTGTGTCGCCAATGCGTTGCACTATTGCATTGGCTAGGCGCACCCCACCAATTCTAGTTCTAACTTTTTATTAAAGCATCTTTTATTTAATGCTGAAATTTTTTCTGGGCTTAACATATTGCAGAGAGCCCAATACAAAACTATAAGATTTGTAGTTTTTACTTAGTTTTTATTCTTTTTTGAATGGTATATTTAATGCGGCTATTTCATTTATTTCCATGAACAATTATTTTTGGTTTGTAAAATTATGGAAAATATTTAATGTGTAAAACCTTAAGCTTGAAAATTATAAAATCTTTAAATAATAAAATGGTCGATTCCTGTAAAAAGAAATTGATAATGGTAGATTCTTAAGTATGATAAAAAAAATACTTTAATTTTGATCACAAACTGATAATACTTTGATGTAATTTTTTGCCAGGGTTTTAATTTAATTTTTTCGTCAACGTGAAGATTATAAGATTAGTGCTATTAAGGATGACATTAGGAAGGGTTAGGTTATCAGCACCAACAACCGAAAATATGTCAAACACATTAGCACGGGTGTGTTTTGATTATTTTAAAATCTCAAGAGTAAACAATGTTGTCAAAATAAATATTGCTAGCAATAGTTACTCTAAAACTTTTTCTACAAGCATATTGAAAGATAATCACCCAACATTATTTCTTCAAAGGGTGTGAAATAATATTGGATTGAATGTTGTTAGCAATAGTTACTCATTGAAAGATACGTATATGATTGCCCTTTCAACCAATGTGTATGAAACAATTATCTCTTCCAATGTGGCTATGTGAAAATTATGTATCAATTGTTATCATTGATAAGTGTAAATCATACTTCAATGTCACCTATTATTCTTAAAATTTGAGTGAAAATGTTTCTTTTGCTTGTCCTACAATTAGAGATGAGAAATTGATGTAGTTTAAAAAAATTTGATTGATTTGGACATTCAGGTATGAAGAGGGAGACAATGATAATCTAAAAATGAAGCATAGTATTTAAATCAAACCATTGTTAAGAAACCTCCATCCAATAACATACATTGTCCACTCCTCAACAAGGAGGCTTAAAGTTTGCTTGCAGATAAAATCATGATTGACACCAAAAAATTAAAATTAATACTTACGAGGGATATGAAAAATTATACACCTATTTTAGGATGATAATAGAACAAGTGTCTAATAAAATAACATTAGGATTATCTCCCTTAGTGTCTAGCTGCAACCTGCTGCTTACACACTGGACAGAAATTTTTATGTGCAACCCATTGTTGTATACATTGAAAGTGATACATGTGATCACAGTTAAGCCTCCCAATCTCATCATCTGCTTCATACTCCTCCTGAACTCAAAATCATGATCAATTATATATATGCAACCATTTAAACAAATAAGTGAAATAAATATTACTGCATTGCATTACAATAAGTGAAAGAAAAACTATGTATATCATAAATTAAATTGGCTTAAATACAGTTTTAGTCCCTCTCCCACAATTTTTAAAATGTGTGATATTTTTGCCACCTATGTATTTGGGGATGGATTTATATGATGCGGCAAACGAGATTCTTATGTGGCAACTTAAGTGATGATATGAAAATGAGGTATTAAGTGAAAATCCGCTTAGAGAGCGTCTTGCATTAAATTTAGTTTCTTTTGTGATATAGATTGATATATATTTTGATGAAATATAAATTAATTGTTAATGTTTCTATCGGATAGTGAGAGGAACCATTTCAGATAACCTTGCATACATCTCAACAAATTAAATCGCTCCTTTGAACGATGAGCAACTATTAAAAAAAAGTAACAAAGTACCGTATATTTTGTTTTTAATTTTTATTCATTAGCAGGTTGTGTTTTGTCATCTCACTTGTCAGATGATCAAAATTCAGTCTCTCAAAATGTCTAGGTAGAGAAAAAGTTGGTCATTCTATAAATTGAGGGATCAAAATCGTGAATTTAGAAATAGGGGACAAAACTATGAATGAAGCAAAATAAAGAGACCAAAGTTATATTTAAGCCGATTAAATTGTAGAAACTAGCTACCTGGCAGATGCTGCATTTTTTGTCTACTTGATGCTTTGATGCATCTTCACAAAACTGAAGCTTAGTCTTCCTTATGTAAGGTTCGATCTCATCTTTTTCAAGTCCGGTATTGACATAACCAATTTTCTCACCAAGCTCAAGCAATTGCTATCAAACATAAACTGAGAAATTAGACAAACATGAAACAAAGATGCATATACATGTAACAAACATGAAACAAAGATGCATATGTTAACAATAGAGATACAAAATAGACAAAGAGAAAGAGGCTAGGGTTTCAATAGAATATCATCGCATTGCATTACATGTCAAAAGTTTACAAGACAATATATAGTAAAACCTAATGGACTATACTAACTTAAAAGTCTAAAGGGCCTAATAACATAAGCCCGATATTTTATTATCTAACAGCATATGCATGTACACAGCACAACATATCATCAACAGCTTGGGAATGTAGTTATTAAAGTAGGAAAATAATAGAATTGATTATTGGAGAAAGAACTCACCTCATAGGACATGTTATCAACATCTAGTCTCCAATCTCTGTAAAGGTCGTGTGAATTGAATCGTCTTCCCATTAGTATTCTTCCTTGAAGCGCCATTATCTTCAAAGTGCCAACAATAATGAAAATATGTAAATTAGTTTTCAACTACAATAATATCTTAGTAAAGACTTGATTGGATATAACACAATTTTGTCAAAGAATACCATTAGATTGACTAAGAGTCTGTTTGAATTGACTTATTTGAACTTATCTACTAGCATAAGCACTTGCGAGACTGTTTGATAGAACTTATTGAAACAACTTATGACATATTCATAAGTTGTTTTCAGCTTATTTCCATAAGCTCTTCCAGATAGCTTATATGAAAATAGTTTGAATTTATTTTACCTTTTATTATAGAAATAGCTTATACACTTATACATCATCACTTATATATTAAGAGCTTCCGCTATAAGCGCTTAACTAAGTATCTTATCCAAATAGTTACTCAACACCATCTACAATCTAGCATGTGGGGAGGTTTTCACCATTTTTCCTACTTCTTGAAAAATCATGCAGCCTAACATAACAATTGCGACCAAAAATCTCATTGTAATAAAACTCACTTATTGATTTTATTGCATTTTGTCAGAAAACAGGAGCTAAGTTAAAACATGATTCAGTATATATTATATTCAAGGTAAGTCAATCCAATTTTACAACTTAATAGCAGTACATTTAAGTGCTACCTAGAGTAAGTTCCTTTTCAAAAAAATAAATAAATCAAGAGTAAATTACCATGTTTTGGTACAAACAGATTAAAAGACCAGATTTTGCTTAGTTTTTATGAATCACATTGATAAAAAAGATCAGAGTACTTGATGAAAGAATTGACAAGAGCACGAGCAAACCTCAGAAAAATCATCAGAAGAAATATCTCTGATATGGCGAGGGTATGTTGCAGTTCCAAAAGAGCAAGCTGTGAAAATGTCAGGATCGGTATCTGGAAAAGAGAAGGTTTCTGGGTGGACAGTAGTACGCCTTCGGAACGAAGATGAAGACTGCCAATATAGTTATCATGGAGTTTAGTACATAATCATGTTAACGAATTCAAAACCAAAATGATAATGAAGATTAACATAAGGAAGCAAACACCAATCAAACAAAATTCCAAACTAATCATAAACATATAAAGTACATGTCTATCTAAATCACAACAATAAACAACAATGGTCACTAGAATCATTCGTGCTGCTACATTCTAAATCTAAGTGCATGCAAAAGATCAATTTGGTGAAACAAAGGAAAACATAATAAATGCAGAATAACCAATGTTCATAGAATAATAAAACATTAAGCAAGACAAAGAATGAAACAAAAAAAAATAGTATGATTACCCCTCTGTGAGTAATCTTGTCCAGATCAATTTTAGCCCTTGAAGTTGAAGAAGAATTCTTCTTAGAAACAACACAATCAACAGAAGCAGCAGCATCTGTTGAGAATCCAATTCCAGGGCCACACCAAACATCTTGAAAATCAACACAAGTAGCAGAAGAAGAAGAAACATCATTACTACTACTAATGTTCTTGTTGTTTCTCTTGTTCTTGTTCTTCTTTTTTCTGGTTTTGTTACCTTGATGAGGCCAATCTGCAGATGCACGAATCACAGCCGGTACCGACACCTGATGAGAAGCAGCAGCAGTGCATCCTAAACCTCTGATGGTAGCTGCAGCAGATGAAAAGTTGATCTTTTTGTTGTTGTTGGTGGGTTGTTGTGAGGTTGTTTCATTGGAGAATGTGGATAGAAGAAGAGATGAAATTGTGGCCTTGCAACGAGTGGATTGGATAATGGGTCGGATTTGTTTTGTGTTATTAGGATCTGTTTCTAAAATGGGTTTGTGGTTGATTTGGTTTCTGTGATGTTTTCTCCATTCTTCTGTTTTTGTTTTCTCCATTGAGAGAAGAGAAGAAAGAATGGAACTTGCAGGGAAGAATATTAGTGCTTGCTGGTATTTAGATTTGAGATTAATTATTAATAATAATTTTTTATTTGTGGGGGGTGCCCTTTTGCTTTGGGGATTGCTTGTTTATGTAGTATATAGGTGGGGTCCAGCTACCTTTGTTTTGCTGGAATTGTGGACATATGCTCTCTATTCAATCACAAGGTTAGCCAGTAAGTCTAAGGCTGTGGACTGACCTCTACTACTTTTGATTCTTTTTGTGTTTTTCAAGCTAAACTGATGGCTGATGCTACTTATCAAAGGAAAAAAGTTTCTAAATTCTTTCCCCTCTCTCTAATCTATGATTCTCATTTTGGATTGTAGTGGGAGGCAACATAATTTACAGACAATTTTATAAATATCCTTTGTAGTACTAAGAAAGTCAAACTACAACTAATTTGTGTCGAGTAAACCACCAAATTAGTCTTTGACTCTGTAAGACACTCTCAAATAGGTCCCTAACTTTAGGAATATTTTAAAAAGGTCCTTGACTCTGATAAATTTTATTCATATTAGTCCTTCAAAAAATAAGTTAGGGACTAAATCGAGAATAAGTGGATAAACTTAAGGACCAAATTGATTGTAAGTTGTAAAATATAAGGACTTAATTGATAATAATTGGTTAAACATAGGGACCAATTTGACAGTTTAACAAAGTCGAGGACTTTTTTGAAATATTTGTAAAGTCGGGAACCTATTTGAGATTGTTTTACAGAGTCAGAGACTAATTTGGCGGTTTACTCAATCTGTGTCACTACTGTTCTGGTTTAGGTGGATGTTTCATAATGCTTTGTTTACAAGTTTAGAAGAAAAATGAAGGGAGAATTTTTGGAAAAACATGAAACAAATGGAAAGGACAGGAGATTTTGGGAGGAGAAAATTTTGGGGAATAGCAGGGGTAATCGATCTGGTCTGATTGAGTGATTGTTAAATCGGGTGTGTTAAAGAATTGATGGGAACAAGTGCGAAACGGGCAAAATTAGGAAAAACCAGCAAATCAGCGATCTAGGCAATCAGTCAGTTTAATGTTTAACTTATTTTATCTTTTCTTTGTCAAAAAAAAAAAACTTATTTTATCTTTTTGTCAAATTTAAAATGACGTTGTTTTGATTTTTTTAATAAAATTAGAAAATAGAAATAGACTTTGTTCAAAATTTATTTGAGTTTGTAATTTATACTATTTGTTGTATGTGCAATTACTATATTTAGAATTTGATTTTAAAAAATAAACTTGTAAAATTATGATATTCTAAAATTTTCACATTTTTTAGGAGTCGTGAGTTTCTTAGAGACAATATCACATAATTGTGTCATGTTCTTCTCTAATATGTACTCGCAATTTCAAACATGTGCTTGGTAGATTTTAGAATGCACTTTTTTATGTACTTCGATGAACATTTTAGAAAGGAAAACTACGATGGTGAAATGAGGGGACAAATATAGTCACTCGATTAGAGTATTGTTGATAAAGTGAATTTTACGAAAACAAGGGAGGAGTTATACAAAACAAAGGATGAGAGTTGAGTGCACTATTGCGGCAAAGATGAGTGGAGCAAAGTTGCGGGAGGATAGAATAATACATCATGAGAACGAAAGCGGACACTAAAGTGTTAAAACAGTGTATGTTTGATTTCTATTAAAATTTGTGATGCTCATCTTTAGCTAGGGGGACCAATTCTTGGACTAATTTCCATAAATTTGAGATTATTCCTTTATGTATTGAATTTTTAATAATTAATGAAATGTATTAAATTTGTTTAATTCAAAAATATAAGGGTCCGTTTGATGCACATGATAAGAGACAGGATAAGATAACTATATCATATCTTGTCTTAATCCAGTGTTTGGCGTAGCAGCAGGATATGATAAGTTAATCATGAATCTTATCCTATCATGTTTCTCTAGTTAAAATTTTTATCCTGAATTTGACCTGGGTTACCAGCAGGATAGGATAAGAAAATAATTTACTGATTTATTTTATAAAATATATTTTTAAATAAAAAATGAAAATTAATAAAATATAAATAATAAAATAATTTGATAGTAATTTAAAAAGAAAATAATTAATTTTTAAATATATACACGATTTTCTCACATGGTAATTTTGTAATTTATACAATCTTAAAAATCAAAATTCTATTAAAGTTACAATATTTTTAAAATAAAATAATTATTAAAAATTGAAAATTAGGGATATTAATCTAAATTTTATAATAAATTAAATATAATTTTCTTGCAATGGTAGTTTTATTATTATATATTTAGCTTATCTAACATATATTTTATCATATTATTATGAGAAATGCATGTATTAAGAACATGATATGATAGTTATCATGCTTGTTATCCTGAGTGCACCAAACAGATTATAGGATAACTGAAGATAACTGTTATCCAGCTCATATCATATCTTATCCTTATCCTGTTTTATATCCTATCTTATCACTATCATATGTTGCGCATCAAATGAGCCCTAAACTTCTTAGGCAAAATCATACATGTTTGGTTTCACGTCAATATTGTATTTGAGTAATGTTTAGTGTAAAATTTATTTGGCACTGTAAAATAAAACTTAACTTGACAACCCTTTTATGAGTTCTTTGATGCGAACACACTTTAAATACCAAAACAATTTTGTATTGTATTAAATCTCAATCTTCCATATCACCCATATTTGACATAGACAAAAATTGTTAGCAACACATTCTCTAAATTTTATATGTTTTTTTTTTTAATGTGAATTATGTGATGTTAATAGTGTTTGAACAAGGCTAAAATTTATTACCTACCCCATTGATGAGCATATTTTTAATCTTTAATGAGCGTATTATACCAAATGGCCTGTCTTACCAAAATGGCCATGTTGGTTCCCAAAAAATGGCCCTTGACCTATATGATGGTGTCATTTTCTCCTTTGAACGAAATGAATTTGTCACCAAAACTTTAGTTTACACTCACATATCCATTGAAACTTTTCAAAAAAGGCTATAAGCCTATAATTAATCAATGAAATATAGTGGCGTATTTGTAAATAGCAAAATAGATCTTAAAATGGGATTGCAATAGAGTAAAGAACAAATGCATAAGGACAAATTGCCATGTACAATTTTTTCAATCTAGGCCTAATTTTGGACCACATCCTCAGCACAAGAAACAAAAGAATAATTTGGCCAAAGAGGTAGGAAGGTGAATTTAATTACCCACATAAAGTAAATTTCGTTTATAATTTATGAGTCATGCTAACTAGTGCTTCTGGGGTACTAGTTAAGAATACAAAAGTAGTAATTTTTTACATTGAAACAATAATTTTCTTACTTTTCAAACATTGATTGCACGCACTTTAATATATTATTACTATTTGAAGTATTCTTAACTAGTGCTTCGGGGGCATTAGCTAGCATTTTCCATAATTTATAGGCTTAATTTTCTATTTTGAGATTGTTGATACTTGATAGGTTTATGTAAGGAAAAAAAAAATCTTTTTTTAGTTATAAAATTGCTTGCAATTAATGCTTACATTTATGTACATACATTTTATCTTACAAACTGTTGGTGCACAAAGGTGATAGATGAATATAAAAGAATATTATTAAATGTTCTGCAATGACGGCTACAAAAGTGAGGAATAAAAATATGACATTTATGACAACAACTACTAGTCTATTTATACACAAAACTAGGTCATAAAGACAACACAACAAAATACTAAAATACCCTTAAAAATATAAATTACTTCTAACACCATCCCTTAATTTATATTTACAGAAAACAAACAACACCAATTTCATCCCTTAAACGAAGGAATTGATCAGTCTTGATGGTCTTTGTCAAAACATCAGCCAGTTGCTTCTGAGTGCTACAGTGCACAACTTCTAACACTCCATTCTGAACTTGATTCCTTAAGAAGTGATACTTGGTCTCAATATGCTTGCTTCTCCCATGCAGCACTGGGTTCTTGGCAAGATTGATTGCAGACTTGTTATCAATCATCAGCTTCAGAGGCTTGTTTACCTCAATCTTCAGATCCTACAGTAAATTCAGAATCCACACAGCTTGACATGCAGTCAGAGCACCTGCAATATATTCAGCTTCACAGGTTGATAGAGCAACAACAGGTTGCTTCTTGGAACACCAAGAAATAGGACCTCCCAGAAATTTAAACAAATACCCAGAAGTACTTCTTCTATCAACCCTGTCTCCACACCAATCAGAGTCTGAATAGCTCAGAAGCTCTGATTCAGCCTTTCCTTCAGAAGGGAATAGCACCCCATGCTTCAAAGTTCCCTTGATATACCTCAGAATCCTGACAGCAGCTTGGTAATGGGACCATTTTGGTTTACTCATAAATCTGCTAACCATTCCAACTGCATAACAAATATCAGGTCTGGTATTACACAAATACCTTAGAGAACCAACCAACTGTTTGAAGGTTGTAGCATCCACATCCTCTCCATCAAAATCTGAGTCCAGCTTCTGATTCGTATCAGAAGGTGTGATAGCAGCTTTGCAATTTTCAAGCTTAAATCTCTTCAGAAGCTCAAGTTCATACTTCATCTGATGCAAAATGATTCCTTTCTCAGAGTACAAAAATTTCATCCCTAGAAAGTAACTCATTTTGCCAAGGTCTGTCATCTCAAATTCATTCATCAGAACCTTCTTGAACTTAGTTATCTCTTGTTCAGAGCTTCATGTCAGCAATATGCCATCAACATATAAACATACCAGAATCATATTGCCTTCTGAAGTGTGTTGAACATAAACACCATACTCCAACTCACATTTCTGAAACCCATGCTCCTTGAAAAAAGAATCAATCTTCATATTCCAGGCTCTGGGCGCTTGTTTCAATCCATACAAGGCTTTATGTAATCTATACACCATCCCTTTCTGATTCTTTATCTCAAAACCAGGAGGTTGTAATACATATACCTCTTCTTGTAATGGACCATTCAGAAATACATATTTCACATCTAAATGCATCAGAGGCCAATCTTGTTAGCAGCTATTGCAATTACCAGTCTAATTGTTTCATGTCTTGCTACAGGTGCAAACACTTCAAAATAATCTAGCCCAGGTTTTTGTAGAAATCCTCTTGCTACTAACCTCGCTTTGTGTTTGCCAATGGATCCATCTGGTTTTAACTTCTGCTTAAAAACCCATCTGACACTGATGGCTTTCTTGCCTTTTGGAAGTTCTGAAAGCTTCCAAGTCTTGTTTCGCTTTATAGCATCAAGTTCTTCTTTCATGGTCTGCAACCAGACTTGCTGCTTAAGAGCCTCTTCAGTACTTACGGGTTCAGAGTCTACTAACATTGCACACTGAATAATTTCTCCCTCAGAGTCTACTTCAGTATCTTGCAGCATGTCAAACTCTGCAAATCTACTTAGGATGCTTCTGATTCTCTGTGGTCTTTGATCTTGTTCCACATGATTTCCTTCAGAAGTTTCATCATCAGAGCCTTGACCTTCAGACTCTCCTTCAGGACTACCTTCAGAGTCTCCTTCAGGACCACCTTCGGAGTCTTCTTCAGGACCACCTTCAGAGTCTGAGTCTCCTTCAGGGTCTGAATCTCCTTCAGAGTCTCCTTCAAGAATTCTCATATCAGAATTTGATGGAGTCTTGTTCCAATCCCAAGTTTCTGATTCCTTCACAATGACATCTCTGCTGAATTCAATTCCATTAGTCTCTGGACAATATAGCTTGTACGCACCTGTACTGTGATATCCCACCAATAACATCACTTTGCTTCTATTATCTAGCTTCTGTCTTCTAGCTTCTGGACATGTTTGTAACAAACAGAACCAAATACTTTTAGATGACTAACACTTTGCTTATCTCCAGTCCACTTCTGAATAGGCACTATTTCCTTCAGCTTCTTCGTTGGACATCTGTTGAGCACATAACATGCAGTGGCAACAGCTTCACCCCATAAATTATGAGGAAGCTTCTTCTCTTTCAGCATGCTTCTCACCATATCAAGCAAAGTACGATTTCTTCTTTCAGCAAGACCATTGTGTTGAGGAGTATAGGGAGCAGTAACCTCATGCTCAATTCCATTCTCCTCATAGAAAGTTTTGAACTCATTGGAGTTATACTCACCATCACCATCAGTTATAAGGATCTTCAGAGTCTGGCCACTCTGATTTTGAACCTTCACTCTGAATTTCTTGAACTCAGCAAACACCTCATGTTTGAACTTTATCAGGGATACCCATGTCATTCTAGTGAATTCATCTACAAATGACACAAAGTATTTATTCCCTCCAATTGATGCTACCTGAAATGGACCACACACATCATAATGTACTACTCCCAAGGCATGTTTTGCTCTTGGAGCCACTCCTGATGAAAATGGCAATCTTTGTTGCTTCCCTTCCATGCACACCTTGCATGACTTCTCAGGTTTCTTGATGGTAGAAATTCCATGTACCAGATTCTTTGATTTCAAGTGCCCTAGGCTTCTGAAGTTCAGATGACCAAATCTTCTATGCCACAGCTCACTATCCTTCTCAACACTTGTTGCACTAAGGCATTCAGAGTCTGCAGTTTTAACATTCACCTTGAATGTCCTGTTCCTTCCCTGTTCTGACTCCATAATCAGCTTCTGATTACGATCATACAGCTTCAGAAGATTGTCCTTCATGGTAACTGAGAAACCTTTCTCAATTAGTTGTCCCACACTCATGAGATTGCTTTTAATGCCAGGTACATACCACACATTCTGAATCAATGCTGATTTTCCATTGTTCATAATAACTTTGACATTTCCCATACCTTCAACATTAAGGTATTTATCATCAGCACATCTGATCTTTGTACTCTTCCCAGAGTCAAAGTCAACCAACCACTTTTTGTTGCCAGTAAGATGGTTTGAACACCCTGTGTCCATATACCACCACTCTGATGAATCCATATCATCAGTTTCAGAAGCTATTAGTAAGACAGATTCACCATCAGAGTCATCAGAGCTTCTGGCTATATTTGCTTCTTCAGACTTTCTTTCCTTGTTTGATCGGCAATCAGCAGCAAAATGGCCAAACTTTTGACAACAATAACACTGAATCTTCTTCTTGTCAAACTTCTCTTTTCCCTTCTGATATTTTTGCTTATCAGAGTTTGAAGTTTCAGGCTTCTGAACTCCATCAGATCTTCTCTTGGCTTCTGACCAAGTCTTCTTCTGATCCTTCCTTCCAGAGGCTGCTTTCTGAGTCTGCTGCTCTACTTCCCTTTCAGAGGTTCTCTCAGTCAGACGCAACTCTTGCGCTTCTAGACTGCTTTGTAGCTCTTCAAGTCTCATAGTGCTGAGATCTTTAGAATGTTCTATTGCTACCTCAATGTAATCAAACTGAGGAGTAAGAGATCTCAATACCTTCTCAATGATTACTTGTTCTGAAAGTGTTTCTCCACAAGCTTTCATCTCATTAGTGATTAAAATCATTCTGGAGATGTACTCAGGGACCTTCTCATTGTTCTTCATGTTGAGATTCTCATACTGCTTTCGTAAGGACTGAAGCTTCACCTTCTTCACTGATGCATCACCACCATAGCATCTGACCAGTGTGTCCCACGCAGCCTTCGCTGTTTCAGCATCAGCAATTTTCTCAAACACGTTTTCATCCATACACTGATGAATGTAGAACAACGCCCTCTGATCTTTCTTCTTCGTATCCTTCTGTGCAAGCTTTTGTGCATCTGTTGCATCTGCTGCTACTGGAACGTAGCCTTCAGTGACAAGCTCAAGCACATCTTGAGCACCAAACAAAACAATCATTTGTTTCATTCAACGATTCCAGTTTTTGCCATCAAACACTAGAAGCTTGGTACTCATACCACCGTTTCCGTTCATCTTCAACCTTTGTGCGTTCACTCAAATCTCACCAAACACAGTGTTTCCCAATCCTGCAGAATCAGAAAATGTGATTCTGTTACAACTTCGTTCAAGATTCAACTCGAATTCAAGAATCGAAATCAATCACACAACGCCTCACGTTTCACTCGTGTTTCCCGTGGAGCAGAACCGGAGCTCTAGATACCAATTGTTGGTGCACAAAGGTGATAGATGAATAGAAAATAATATTATTAAATGCTCTGCAATGACGGCTACAAAAGTGAGGAATAAAAATCTGACATTTATGACAACAACTACTAGTCTATTTATACACAAAACTAGGTCATAAAGGCAACACAACAAAATACTAAAATACCCTTAAAAATATAAATTACTTCTAACACAAACTACGTACTCAAGGGTTCAGCCAATTAATTAAGAAATTATTAGAATTTAGGCAAGGTTGTTAGCTGTTTGATTTAGTGATTGATTTATTTTCTAATGGGCAATTTAATTAAGAAATAATTTTTGTTATCTTTTCATCATACATAGGAGCCATATGAAGATTTTCCGGTTAAAGTTGAATTGTTTGCCAAATCATACTCCTATGGTTAATTACCTTAACCCAAGCCATATTATTTTTTCATCTAATATAGGTTCCTATTGTATGTCACACATCTCTTAAAAATTAGTATAATTTTTTCTGTACTTTAATTAATTAGCTCAAACTAAATTACCTTGAGTTACCAAAAAAACTCAATTACCTTGAAGTTAATAGGGTAAATAATGGGTAACTTGACTCGGTGTATCACGTTATTTAATCTCATTGCTTCATTGAAAGCGAATATTTCTTTCTTTTTGGCAAACAGAATCAAATTTAGCTTTATTTAATTTTTGCTATAATAATCAATTAGTGTCCTTCTTTAACTCTAAATTTGCGAAACTACGATTATCTAGCACATAAATATACAGTTTATTACAACTACATTCATAAGCTCCCATAAGTTTATGTTGGCCATTAATTGTGCCGAAAGTTAGACCATGATCATCATATCTTTTATGATATGCATTGCATCATCTACTCCGTCTATCTTGCAATAATTTCGTCACATTCTTTTACATCTATCAAGAAAAAATTAATACACAATTGTTGTAATTTGTAAAATGCGACTAGTTAAAAAAAGCGGGGCACTATTTCAGGATTCTATTTAAGTAAATAATTTATTCAAAAAATTGAACATTTCAATTCCCAATGCATTGACTACACACATTTTCATAATTTTTTTTATAAAATATTAATACTATTTAAATGCTTAAAGAGTGGCATCGGGGGCACTATTTAGCATTTGCCTTAAAAAAATTAGATTGATAAAGTGTTGATAGATTTTGACAAAATCACGGCAGCATATTGTGATTTTGACAAACTCGCAATTTCAAATATATGCTTGATAGATTTTAGAATGTACTACTTTTTATGTACTTTTGGAAACTTTTTATTTACTTTTTATTATATTTTAAAAAATTAAATATAATAAAATTATTTTGAAACTTGTATACTCAATTTTTTTTTTAAAAAAAACCCTCTTAAAAAATCATTTTAAAATATGAAAAATAACATTTTTGTTTCCTTAACTAGTGTTTCATAACGGTGGTTAACATGGTCCTTGTTGTCTTACTAACTCATTCTCATCAACCATTTTGTGCATTTTCTTTACTAAATCACTTTATTACACCCCATTTTAATTATGGTCTTGCTAAACAGTGCCCCCAGGGCACTCTTTAAGGATTCCATTTAAGGAAAAAATTTATTCAAAAAGTTGAACATTTCAATTCTCAATGCGTTGACTTCACACATTTTTATAATTTCTTTTATAAAACATTATTATATAAAGGCTTCAAGAGTGTCCCGGGGACACTATTTAGCATTTGTCTTTTAATTATAAGACACAAAAAATATTCGATTATATTGAATGTCAGCAGAGCATATTCATTAAAATCATATTATAAATACAAATGTGATAATCGTTACTACCAAAATCAAATATTGAAGACCAACACAACAGACGGCATATACTTTAACAATGTAATAAACCAAAATTTAAATATGCGTTCAAAGAAGTATTAACATTAAGTATTTGACACACCTCAAATAAAAATACATTTAACTATAAAAATAATAATGCAATATTAAAGAAAGGTCAATATTATCGGGAGACATTGGTGGCAGATGTAATCAAACATAATACTAATGCAGTCTTGAATTATAAGCACAATATCATGTTTATATTCACTTCTTTTATAGGAGTATGGCTTTAGTACCTTATAGAGAATGGCTTTAGTGCTAGCAGATATGTTTGCACAATATAAAGTAAGTAGTAAAATAATCAATTGCTAAATCCATTTTGTAAATTTTAGAGGTTTTTTCTAGCACAACATGACCTTTCATTGATGTTAATATATTTCATTATTGTTTGTTAAATAAAAATTTGATAAATCCATTTTTATGAATTAATGTGATTTAACAAATAACAATAAATAAACATGAGATTATGGGAGAGTTCATGTTTGGTTTGGAAGCCGGTCGCAGTAACAATGGATTATTGGTTTGGTTGATGAGCCTTATTGCCGCCAAAGTAAGTAACCAAAGGATTATTTAGACGCTAATTCTAAAACTAACTAACCAAAGCTAAATCACAATGAGTGATCGGAATGCGTGTAATCAGCAAAGTACCAAAAGATATCACAGTAATGCATTTCTCTTTTTACAAAGTTAAGTATGGATTTAGGTTAGTGCAATTATTGCTTCGCGCAAAAAGCGATTTTAATCGTGTAAAATAAATTTAACGACTTCAATTAATTAAATTAATTTGGTGGATTTTATGCAAAATTTGATCTCAGATATTTATTTCATATAAGATGGTCAGGAACGACTATTGTCTCGACGCAAATAATTATGTTAAATCCACTTTCATAAACCATCAAGTGGTAAATAATTTGTGCACTTTAATCCAACGGTCGGTGGTTTGATTATAGTTGTTGCGTGTGAAAAAATTTATTTCAACCGTGAAAAATCATACATGTATATCATTGTAACCAAAATAAAAATATATATTGTATATCTCCCGAGATTTCCCTTGGTTGAGGATTTGTTCTTCAACTTATAAGAACTCGGTTCGAGACCCGGCATCGAGAAAAAGAAAAGTATACACTCCTAATTTCTTATACTTTATTATTCTCTAAAATAATAAAACAACGTCACATCAATAGCAAAATCTGTGTGTGATTGATTTTATAGTGACAAATTGATTTTGTATGAATATGAATAATTTGTAAAATTGAATTTAGTTGAATGTGAAATGATTTATATTTGAATATATTTACATAAAAGTTAGTTTAACAATAAATTTGAGTGTAAAAATTTTAACATGATAAAATCAATTTTATATTTTTAGAATCAACTTTGTCTCGTCTAAAAGTGAAACTAAACACACCCAACAACGGAAAATTTTAGTATAGGGTTTGAATAGCAAAATCAACAACCTATGTTATGTGTGTTCCATCATTCCTGGTTGTTTAAGTTTGAAAGCCCAATATTATAACCATTCTTATAAAGAACACCCCCCCCCCCCCCCCCCCCCCCCCACACACACACACACACACCACATGGTTCTCTTCTCCTTCCCGGAAATCCAATTTTTTTCCTTTTTAAAAAAATATGAAATGTGTTATTAAAAATGATATTTGAACTATAAATTTTTTGGAAAATACTATTTAAACTATAAAACTTCGAAAAACACATTCCGGAGTATTTAAAGGACAGCAAAATGTTTTTTTTATGGATGAGAAGAGAAACATGGGGTTTGAAAAACATTCTCTTATAAATTCATTAATCAAATCGGCCCATTTGTTAGCAAATCAGATAAACGTGATGAAGATGAGGATGAACAAGATCAATGTTCATCATTATTTATGATTTTATGAATTGTTTCAAACGCTTCATTATGTTACACATGAATAAGATAAAAGATTAACTCATGTAAGTTTATAAAGATGATGAATTAACTCGTACATGTTTATAAAGATAAATGATATGTGTGGACAAAAAAAAATAAAGTATTTACTTGTACACGCTTATGAAAATAATGGATCACCGTAAAAAAAATAAATGAAAATAATGGATAAGTTTTAAAAAACAAGACTGATTTGTTACAAATAAATAAGATAAGAAATTTTAGTGTAATTTTACCTTATTTATATTGTTATATACGCACACACAAGACCAGAGGAAGGAATAGGACCTAGCGCAAAATGACATAGAACTGTAACTGAGTTGTTGATATTGCTAGCAGATATTAGGCTTGGGAAGGACTATTCGGATCATAGAAAATGGCCCACGAACCATGCCGGTATATTACGGTAAATTTAGCATATTGTTTTTTGCAAAATCATGATTTACTTTTGACTATTAATAGTAATGTGGTAGATGC
Organism: Trifolium repens; assembly: GCA_030408175.1. Lineage (NCBI taxonomy): Eukaryota > Viridiplantae > Streptophyta > Magnoliopsida > Fabales > Fabaceae > Trifolium > Trifolium repens. The sequence goes on along the minus strand of CP125842.1, from coordinate 63,757,714 downwards.
GTTGTAAGATTTATGGGTGAATGATATTCCTTCTAGAGTGAACATTTTTGGATGGTGATTGTTATTAGCAAGACTTCCGACCCGTATGACTTTGGTAAGAAAGTGAATTATGAGCAATCCGAGAGAGTTTTCATGTTTTGTTTTAGATAAGAAGACATAGATCATCTATTTTGTAATTGTTTAGTCTCAATTCAAGTTTGTACGAAAGTTTATAAATGGTTGAATGTGGATTTCATCTCCTTTGTGAAAGAATGGTAGCATTTAATTTGTTTTTTGTGATTTGGTGGAGAGCAAGAGACTTGCTAAAAGTCGTCATGTCATTTGGCTAGCAACTACTTGAAGTATATGGCACACTCATAACAATATTATGTTTCGTGCACACTCATAGATCAAATCATCTTTATCTCTTCGTTTTAGTCTATAGGTTAAATAGAAGTTAATACCTCTTTTATACTTTTTGATTGGTGCAACAACCTACTTCCTTTGATCTATAGTATATAAGCAAAAATGAACTCTATGAATAGTTTATCTTGCTATGATGCTGGGCTCGGACTTCTCTCCTTGTACATGGGCTAGAGTACCCATCCCTTGTATTCCTTTTAATAAAATCTTTTTTGCTTAACTTTTTAGATTCGTCGAGAAAGTAATGTATATAATCGATACTTACAGACTAGATACACCATTTTTCAATAAATCTAAAAAAATTACTTTTACTTATATATAAAATCGGAATAGTATGGTGGTTTTATATATTTGAAAATAGAGGTAATTACACTTTAATGCAAGGTAAACGGGCAACAAGCTGCGCCGCTAACCCTTTTTGGATGGCAAAACTAATCCTTTTAAATACAACATCTTGAGACCTAGGAGACACCACATTACTATGCATGACTCTTTGAACTCTTTTTAAAACATCCACGGCCTCCGGTGCTATAAAACCAAAAGTGTCAAATGCAAAAGGTATAAATACATGTTGATTTTCAGAACACGCTCTCTCATGATGTTAGTTTGCATTCAAATCATCTAATAAACTTTGTATAAATTATAAGGATCGAGTACACTATATACTTTTTATAATTCAATTTTTCTTATAAAAAAATAAAAGGAATATTGAAAACTATCCTAATTCATCCTAAGTAAGAAAAGAATGAATCTAGAAAAAATGTTTTACTCCAATCGCAATTTGCACATAAACCACCTTTACATTGGGACCACCTAACACGTAGACAGCAGACACACCAATTAACCATTGATTGCCAATCTTTTAACATAGACCGTTGATATATCACACCAATCAAATAAACTAGCATTCCTATTTAGCCACAAAACTATCTATAATTGCATAAATAACCACAGATACCTACAACAAGCACTAATTCATATTTATGACCTTAAGGGCTTGTTTGGTTCAACCGAGTGGGAGGGGAGGTGAGGGGAGAGATTTTTAAGGAGGGGAGGTCAGGTAAAACATAATTTATTATGTTGACAAAATTACCCTGACTTTTTTATTAAAATTCTAAATTATCCTTGTTGGAATATTAAAATTTTAGGTTTTTTTTTTTACAACAAAAAAATTTAGGTTTTCTACTCATTAGATTTTTTTTTTGTTATATATCTATTAGATTTTTTTTTGACGTAATACATCTATTATAATTTAATCCTTATTTTGAGTTATAAAATTAAGGGTAAAAAAGTAAATTACTTCTCTCATTCCCTCCCATCCCCTCGTTAAAAAGTTGAACCAAACATAAAAATTTAAAATATCACCTCCCCTCCCCTTCAAAACCCCCGAACCAAACAGACCCGAAATATAAGATCATTTTCACTTTTTAATTTCCGTGATTTATCTAAAAGATCTTTTATTTTGGGACAGAGGTAGTATTTTATTTTGTTTTCAGTTTTTATTTATTTAGAAGCAAAAATAAAACAAGAGAAAAAAAAAACAAAGTTGAATTGAAAGCCCTAACTAGGTCTTCTTCTTCTTCTTCTTTCTCCATCGTAGTCGCAGCACAGGGTGGTTGCACTCAACGAACCTCAACCTTCACAAACCCTTGCGGCATCGTTATTCTAATCGGAATCGGAATCTGAATCTGAATCTTGATGGGGAAGAAGAAGAAGAGAGTTGCTTCAAAGGTTTGGTGTTATTACTGCGATCGAGAATTCGATGACGAGAAGATTTTGGTTCAGCATCAGAAAGCCAAACACTTCAAATGTCACGTTTGTCATAAGAAGCTTTCAACTGCTGGTGGCATGTCCATTCACGTTCTTCAGGTCCACAAGGAAAACGTCACCAAGTATATTCCTTTTCTCTAAATTCTTTATTCTAGGGTTTTCTATTTTTCTTTTTTTCTTTGCTAATTTGCTCAATCTTATCAAATGTTTCTTGCAATTCAATTTTTTATCTAACAGTTTCCCTCATCCTATTATGTTTTCTCTTGTTGTTATGATGATTTGTGGTTAAATTTCAAGGAATATTTGTAAATTTGGTTATTATTATACAAGTGCTTATGTATAAGCGATTCCCACAAAAACTCAATTTAGGGTCTGTTTGGATAAACAACTTATTTTTATAGCAAAAGATAAAATCAAGATTTTTTTTTTATGTATGCTACCAGATGTTTTCATAAGCTATGTTGGAGAACTTATGATTTGTGGCTACATTTCAAGGAATGTTTGAGTGTGGTTATCGTACAAGTGCTTATGTGTAAGCTATTCCTATAAAAAAGATAAAATTAATTCGAACTATGTTTGTATAAGCTATAAGATGTTTTCATAAACTATCATGGAAGGTTTTTGGAAATAAGCTGAAAAACAGCTTATAGACATGTCATAAGCTGTTTCCATAAGCTCTCACAAGTTCTTTTGCGGGTAGATAAACTCAAATAAGACAAACCAATAATGCCCTTATAATAACAAAGAGGAAGGTTGTTTGATTTGTTGGTCAAGCATTTGACTGATCCTTGAATGAATGCAAAAACGCCCTTACTGATGTTTGAATGAATGCTTCCTCAAAGCTTTCCTTAAAATATAAATATAAATTTTACTGAACTCAATTATTTCCTTTTTCTTTTCAGGGTGCCAAATGCAAAACCTGGAAGAGAGAGTACAGATATTGAAATATATGGAATGCAAGGGATTCCACCAGATGTCTTGGCTGCTCATTATGGAGATGAAGGTCATAAATTATAATATCATGGTTTTCTCTTGCATAATTTTTTTTCCCTCATTGTTTATTAGTTATTATTGATTGTTTAGAGACAACTTCATAACTGGTACAAGTACAAACAACTCTGATTTTTTTCCTCCTGTTAATTTTCCATTTTAATGTCTCTGGCTGTTGTTGTTAAATAAGATGTTTTAATGTATAATCACACTGATAGGGAAATAGGAGGGAAAGAGGGGGAGGCCCCTGTATTACTGTAACAGATGTAACTGCTGATTAACCCTAGTTAGTTATCAACAGGGAAGGTATTATAAATGGGAGCAGAAATATAGGAGTAGTCATTGAAATTGATCATTGATCTAGAGATTCATTTTATCTCCATTCAATAAAAGAATTCTACTTTTTTTTTCTCTCCACCTTTTCTTGTCCCATTCTATCAGATAGGTATAGGCATTGAAATTGGTCATTGATGTCTGATCCTTGATGTTGAGAGTATAGGTCTCTTGAATATTTGAGATTATATGCATTGAAATTGGTCATTGGTGTCTGATCATTGATGTTGAGAGTATAGGTCTCTTGCATATCTGAGATTAGTTTACACTCATTAAATACAATAATTTTTCTTTCTCTCATTTCTGATCATGTTCTACTGCACACCTGACATGTATGGTAGCTGTTGTTTTGTGTATTCTTCTGTTTTGTCGGCAGTGTTGATGTCAAGAGTGTTTTTGTACGATCTAGTATTTTAGATACGGGCTTGGTATAAATAATGTTACTGATGGTAAAAATGTTGTTGAATTATATATGAAGTGGTTTAATATTCTCTGACAATTTTGTATGTAATGCAGATGACGATGTTCCATCAAAGACAGCCAAGGTGGATATCCCATCAACCCCATTTGTAGGTGGAATGGCGCCACCTCCTATGGGTGCCGGATATCCTCCACGACCAAACTTGGGCCCAATTAGACCAGTGTATGCTTGTTGAAATTTCTTTTCATTTTAATTCTCCTATTTGAATTCTTATTCTATTTGGAATGTGGTAGAAGCGAAGTGATATATTCATGAATATTTTGCTAATTAGAAAATTACGAGTGTGAAGTGTCATAAATCTGCTCATTGACTTTTCTCTCTGCTGCAGATATAATCCTGCTCTACCAGGTCCTCCTAATGCATGGGGAGTGGTTCCACCTCGACCTCAGCCATGGTATCCCCAGCCTCCAGCTGTTTCGATTCCCCCTTCTGTTCCATATGCACAGCAACCATTATTTCCTGTGCAGAATGTGAGGCCTCCATTGCCATCAACTAATTCTCCTGCACCACACATTCAGATTACTCCGCCTGGACTGCCTACATCTACAGCTTCTGTCCCAGTTTCACAACCTTTATTTCCTGTTGTTGGAAATAACCACACGACAACTCAAAGTTCACCATTTTCTACTGCACCTCTGTCTTCAAGTGTTCCATCAATTACTCCCACGCTTTCTTCAAATGTCCCTATTGACGCACATTTGGGCATCAACTCTTCTGTGACAAGTAGTTATCAAGCATTCGGGCTTCCAGGTAACATTTCCTTTTATTTCTTTGAGCCATTGTGACTGGTTTTGTGGCACAACTCAGTGTGTTTGATATAAGTAAAAAGCTTGGCTCTGAAAATTTAGTGTTTCCGTCTTAGGTTGACTTTATATGATTAATGTGATTTTCATTTCCTTTTCTTTCTGGTTTCTTATAGGTGGGATAGCAAGTAACTCACATTCTTATGCTTCTGGCCCAAATACTGGTGGTCCTTCAATTGGACCTCCCCCAGTAATTTCAAACAAAGCTCCTGCTTCTCAGCCTGCCACTAATGAAGTCTACTTAGTTTGGGATGATGAGGCAATGTCCATGGTCAGTTATATTCCTAAAAAAATCTATTGTTTCATTTTACTACTAATCTACTATTGTTTTATGGTTGATAATGTTTTGATGCTTTGTTGCTGTAGGAGGAAAGAAGAATGTCTTTAACAAAATATCAGGTGCACGATGAAAGTAGCCAGGTAAGTCATACTACCTCTTTATTACATGGAGTTGCTTTCACATCTAACCAGATGAGTAGGCTTTATGCTTTCTGTTTTCAGATTCAGTTGTTTATCTCATATTAAAAGAGGTACATTATGTATAAATTTCCAATCATTTTAAAAAAATCAATGGCAAAGGAAAAAGTATAGGTTATAGGCTTTCTGTTTTCAGATTCAGTTGAGTACCAACATTAAAATAGGTGCATTCTGTATAAATTTCCGATCATTTTAGAAAAATAAATGGCAAAGAAAAAAAAAGAGTAAGTTTTATGCTTTCTGTATTCAGATTCAGTTGCTTACACATTAAAAGAAGTACATTCTGTAAAAGTTTCCTAGCATTTAAAGAAATTAAATGGCACAGAATAAACCATCATTTAATCCTCCCTTTTGCTTCCCACCTGAATGGAAATAGATTAAAGTAGATTCTACTAATTCCTTTTGGTAGTTAATCATAATTGTAACAATATAATTTGTGAAGATTGCTGCACACAATCAACTTCGTGATCCTTCATCCCAGCATTTGTACACGATAAAAGAGTATGTATATGTGATTTTTGTTGGGTTTCGTTTTACCAATATTATTCTTTTTCCCCTTGCTTGATTCGAAAGTTTGGGGTTTTGGGTGGAACATGATCTTACCCAACAGACTTGTGCTCATTCGTAGCATGATTACAATTTATTTTATGGAACAAGTGAATTCAGACTTGGCCCAGGTCAGCTTCTTTCGCAGAGTTTGGATCTCTTGCATAGGACCATGCTCCAAAATATCTGTTTGTTGTTGTAATTTGTGGTCTATGACTTTTGTTCATCACTATTATCATGTTTATCTTGCAGATGAGCTCCATTGATGCAGCCATAGATAAGAGGATACTTGAGAGCAGACTGGCTGGTCGAATGGCGTTTTAGGTCAATCTCATCTCATCCATATACACTAGTCAAATTTCTTCAATGATATGGGCTGAAAATGGCATTATATTAAGCTTCTGACAATCAGTGTACAACATTCCTTTAATTTGTGAAGTAACCTTATTATTGGTGCCATTCTTTGCTAATATGGACAAATAGCCCTTCCATCACATTTGTATCAGAGGAAGAAGATTGCAATGGTTTTGAAAGGCTCATCTGACAATATTTAAGCTATGGAAGTTGCAGACTTAGTTTGTTTCTGTTTTCATAGTCTTTTCCCTACTTGTGATATTTGTAATCAAATTTTAGGAGATGATATTTATACTTCAGTGCCATTTCGTGTAATATTTATTTATGTCTAGATTTTGGGGGAAAATGACTGCATTTCTTTGTTCTTGATTATATATGCTTCGTTTATTAGTAATCAGCCTTTATTTACCATACGTGTTGCAATAGCAAGAGATCTACGAGTACCCCTTGATTAGTAGAGACTTGTTTTACACCTTGGGTTGCACAATCTAAGTCTCTTGTCCTTGTTCATGATGTGTTGAGTTGAGACACTTTGTCTGTGAAATCTTCAACAGCAGTAGTGGAAAGATGTAGCTCCATGGGACAACTCCAGTGCTAGATTACAAGAGTGGTGTTTTGCCACTTCTTTTGTATTGAAATCTTTACCTCTGAGTATGAGATTAAGCTGTTAATAGGAAATAAATAAGTATATCCAGTATAGAAAAAAGACAACAAATTAAGCTGAAAGTCCAAATTGATAGTAATCTCTTCAGTCGGGTGCTGGTTGTATTGTATCTATCTAATAACCCCCTCCCCTGCATGCAGCCAAACGAATTAATATCGTATAACTGGGATGGGACATGAGGTAGTGATTGTTCTACTAGGAGGAGAAGGGAACATGGAGTCAACAAAACAAACAAACAAACAAACAAATATATAATAGATCACTGAGTTTGACTTTTTAAATCTATTAGCGTGACACTTTTTTAGAATCTAATTTTATATGACATCCTATTTCAAATTAATTAATATAAAATAATACATTTTAATATGCGAAAATTAATGTGTAAATATTTTAAAATCACCAAAAATATTCACAAATTCATAATTTAAAGCAAGTACAATCTTAATATAATAATAATACAATAATAGTAGTAATAGGAATGATATTCATTTTGTCAAAAAAGAATGATATTCAGTTTTAGGTATTATAAAAAAATTCATTCTTTGGTGCAATAAAAAATCATATTTATTCTTCACCAAAAAGAATAAATCAAATTTATTTAAATAATTTGGCCGTCTATAAAAACTCTTTTTTGTGCAAATTAGCACAACTTTTTTTTATAAATATATTTGTAAATTTCTATTAACTTTGTCTATTTGAAAAAATAAAATAAAACTAATCTAACTTACTTAAAAGTGAAGGGTAAACCTTTGGCGGTCGTTTTGGGCCATATTCCTTGTTACCAAAGAAAATATTTCCACACATAAGTGGATGAAAGATTAATCGTTGTTGAAACAAATTAAAGATACAACTTACAAGGATAGACTACTACAGTACTACTAAATCACAAAATAGTAATAGCTAGCTAGTTAGAATTATTAGGGTAGAGACCACATCAATTTAATTGATTTCCCTTCACATGAAATGGAATGTGTTCCCATTTCGATTCAAACCTATGAAACTATTAGGTGCCTAAATCATCACACACACTGGAATCAAATCAAATATTGCGACTAAAACGGTAAAAGCCTTTTACATTCATAACTTCAAACACACATTACTCCTAACTGTCACTTTCATTCCCCTTTCTTAAACTTTAGGACAATAATAGTATGGGTCATCTTAACTTGTGCCCTTAAGGCACATGTTAAGGTATTCAAAAGTATAAAGTTATATTTAATAGCACAAAAAATATTGCTATATTTGTACTCTTAACATGTGCCTTATGGACACATGTTAACATTTCCTTAATAGTATTTTATTACATAAACACCATATTTTTTTAGGATATGTGGTTCTTAGTTTGAACCGTACAAACTTATTTTAACCGCAATATATTCAATGCATGGACCTGGACTAATATTAGAGATATATACATATTATCCACCGATAAATTTTCATATTGATAACATAATTTAAACTCAGTCCTTTGAAATTTGATATGAATTTGAGTAATGTGTATATATAACCATATATTAGCATTTGTGATAAGAAATCAAATATAAAAATATTGTAATAAAAGTTGTGTATTTAATTTTTAAAAAATTTAAAGCTTGTTATTTTCAAAAAAATGAAAAAGAATTAGTATATCTTCTTATTCTTTAACAAATGTTTTAAGAGGACTTGTTAGGAAGACCTAAACATCACCATACTTAAATTTCATGTTTACTATATATTGATTATTGCTTAAGTGTTAAATAATGATGGGATAATATAGTTTATAAATATGGATTGTATGTAATACCAAAAAAATAAATATGGATTGTATGTGATCAAAACTACAAGTTGTCCTGCAATTGGGATAAATATAATCATTCGATTAAGATTTAATTTAATTAAAATTTATTTTTCTTAAACTCTTCATCTTAATCAAACGGTGAGATGCATTCCAATTACAATATTCTATGCAGTTTTGAGCGGATGCAATTTTATCCCACAATTTACCGGATCTGGGTTTACTGCTGTAGGTAGTTTCACACAGTTTCACGCAGTCTAGATCTCAACCAGTTATTTCAGATCAGACGATTCTGATGTAAAACACAGGTTTTTATATTAAAACAATCTCATCCATCAATTCTAGATCAAACGGTCTAGATCGGCTACTGCGTTAAACTGCGTCAAATTTTTACCACACGAAATCGATTTCCCAATTTACCATTACCTTAGTGTAATTAAAATCAAGCATGGCATTGATGAGAAGAGGATGGAGGACCCATTGTAGTGAGTCATTTAATAAGTTCACATGCTCTCACTAATCTTATCTATCTATAAAACACTGTACACTCTCACATACACAAACACACACACCACTTGATATATAGATAGAAAAAGACATGTTTGGTGGTTTGATGATCCATCCACCAAATTCAAAAATTAAATGTGAGTCGTTGAGTCTCATTTAATTCAATTGCCCTTTTGATAACTCCATAAGCAGATTGCATAAGGGAAATTACTACTCCCACTTATAATCATTTATTGTTACCCACTTTCCTTCACTCACAGGACCATCACATTTAATTTTCTTAGACTTTAGGACCACAACCTCGGTACTGTACCCCTGACATGTCACGGATAATATTAATTCACACTATTAAAAAAATTCACAAATAAATCATATTCTTATTATTATTATTATTTCATCATCAATACTCCCAAAAAATCAAAATGGCTTCTTCTTCAGCTTCTTCAACTCCTTCTCCTTCTTCCTCTTCCAAATCTCCTCCTTTAATTATCTCTTCACGTCATTCTCCACAATTCACTCCAGTTAGTATTATACATATACATATTATATACCCTTTTCATTATAACATAAAGTTTTTATTTTATTTTAATTTTTTATCATATGATATGATTATATTTTTCAAATATGCAGATTCAAGAAGAACATGAATTTGATGAATACAACAACAGTCAAAGCAGAAGAACAACACCAACAAATGCTTCAACAACACCAAAACATCTTCATCATCATCCACCAACACCAATCATCAACAAAAACAGCAGCACAAAATCAAATCACAAGAAAAAACGTTCTGAGACAGAACAAGAAGATGGTTCTGTTTCATGTAACAAATGTAGACCACATTCTCGTGACAAAATCTTCATACTACCATATGATCATTCTTCCAACAACAATAACAACAGAAATTATTCATCTTTGTTAGCAAGTCCAAATGGGATTTTCAAATCCATTGTTTCAAAGCTAACAAGAAAAAGTCCAATGTCAACATCAACAACATCAACAACAACAATAAACAACAATAATAATGAAGAACAGTGGAAAATGGCAGTTGCAGAACTTTCTCATAAACTTGTTCATGCTACAAGAAAAAGAGATGAAGCTATTCAAGAAGCTTCAAGGTTAATGAATTCAATGTCTGAGTTAGAGAAAAAACTCAACAAGCTTGAAATTTATTGTCACACTTTGAAATCTGGTTTAGAAGAATGCAACATTAATACTACTACTAATGTTGTTGGTTCTTCTCAGAAAAATTTTCATCATCATGTTCAAGACACCGACAATGTTGTACAACATTTCTTGGTGTCTGTTTCTGAAGCAAGATCTTCAGTGAGGCTTCTAAGTCGTTCATTAACAATGCAACTTAGACACACAGGGAACAAAGTTTATGAAAAAGTTTCATTACTATTACAACCTTATGATATAAAAATATCTTTTTCAAAGAATCCAAGAAGTTTGCTTTTTTACTTAGAAGCACTTTTGAACAAGACATTTTTTGAAGATTTTGAGTCAATTGGGTTTCAAAAGAATGGTTGTAATAAGATACTAAACCCAATGGAAAGATGTGAATCAAGTTTTGCTTCATTCAACATGATTCATGGGTTGACTTGGGATGAAGTTTTGAGTAAAGGGACAAGACATTTTAGTGAAGATTTTAGTAGATTTTGTGATAGAAAAATGAGTGAAATTGTTGCTATGTTGGGTTGGAATAGAGCTTGGTCAGAACCACTTTTACAAGCTTTCTTTGTTGCTTCAAAAAGTGTTTGGATGGTTCATTTGTTGGCTAATTCAGTTCATCCAAGTTTGTCAATTTTTAGAGTTGATAAAGGTGTGAATTTTGATTCTGTTTACATGGAAGATATGGGTGGGGACAAGTCTTCAAGATTGGTACCAAGCATGGTTAGGATTATGGTTGCACCTGGTTTTTATGTCTATGGTAGTGCTGTTAAATGTAAGGTTCTTTGCAGGTACTTGACCAATTCCAACAACATCAATAATAACCATAGTAATTATGGTAACAAACAAGACAAAGATTCAACTCCATCACCTTAAACTCATCAAGGTGTTTTTTATCTTTGATTTTTAATGTGGAATTGGAAAGTGTACTCTCTTATTTGTTTTTTGGAGTTTGGATCAGGTTCTATTGTTTGTTGTTATGTTGGTCAATTTTAATCAATGTGTATATTATTATATTGGTATTGATAAGAGTAGTAATTTAGACATTTGTGAATTTGTATTTTTCATGCTTGAGTTGAGTTGGGATATGATATGTGTTGGTATATGGAGATTTTTGGGTCAACGTGAACAATTTGGCATTTTATGGTTACCCTTTGTTTTATCTTCTGTCAAGTCTATTTGGACCTTCTTATCAATTTTGTTTTGTAACATATCTTTTTTCTGAACGGGCAAAACTTTTGTTTTGTAACATATCTATCTGGAAATTTTGGTTTTGGGTCCTCAATAGTTTTGATGGGATTGGGAAGATGAGTGTGTTGTGTTGATGTCTATTCAGATTCTTTATATGGGTCCTAAAGCATGTGGATTGTGATCAGAGATCATTATGAAACTGTGAAAAGAGAAGAGGTAAAAACATGTATTTATATATAGGACAAAATTACACCTTTTGTACTAAGATGCTCATCTTGTGAATGATTTTAAAATATTATGATGCTTTTCTTTATGACAAAATTGCATTTGCATATCTTATATGCTTACTCAAGAATCCTATAAACAGATAAAGTATTTAAGTACAACAATGAATCAATTAAAGAAGGGTTTTGAGTCACTTAAATAAATTAAATAAATAGTTAAGAGTTTAATCTCCGATTCTTGTATATGAAAAAAAAATTAGTTGGAAGAAAAGAATTCACTTTATGCGTTCTACAAATTTTAATACAACCGGGTTGAAGCCGAAAAAAAAAGAAGCTAAAAAACGACTAAGCATGGTAAAGAGACATCCCTAAAATCATCATTAAACATTATATCACCTCCTGAAGTGGTTCATGAAACATATGGAAACCTCTGTTAGGATCACATCCTAAATTTGCAAGAATATCTGCACATCGATTAGTTTTCCGATAAATGCGTTCAAGTCAAACTTTTCAATCCAGTTGCATTAATCTTCTAATCTTATTCATAATGCTCAAACCTTTAGCACTCCCTACCTTCTCAAGGTGCACACCATCCACCACCGCAGAGGAATCAACTCGAACCTTCAATTTTCTGCACCCCATTCTCCGAGCCAAATCCAAACCTTCATAAAGACCCCAGAGTTCAGCTATGAAGTATTAGTGTTGCCCAGATATTTAGAAAAATTTGCTACCCATGTGTCTATAGCATTACACAATACCCTACCACAATCCGTCAATGCTATCCCGATTTTTTACGCTCCGCGGTATTTAGCTTCATCCACCCATGTTGAGGGGGTACCAGCTGGTGTTCACCACCTCTGTATGTCTCTTTTGCACCATACGTTGTGCAACATTAATTTGCACATAACATCGAGCTTGTTCAATCACAAAATCCCATGGTTTCCATGGACGTAAAGCTTGCTGATCATGAACCCTTCGGTTCCTCCGAGTCCAAATCCAGTAGCACACTATTGACCGTACTGCATCCCAGCTGGTTTCCATGGTGAGAAAATTCAGCTGGTGAATGATTGTTGGATATATAGCTCTTGAGTTTATGATATCAAATTTACAAATTCAAGTGCATGATACCATGCTAAATAAATGCTTAGCAATAGCTATGGTAATTGGAGAAATATTGATTTACATGATTGGGTTCCAAGAGAAGTTATTGATAAAATTCTGGCCATGCCAACTCCCTCAATTGAGAATGGCAAAGATGTGAGCATATATGACCTGATGCTAAAATTAATCAGAAATTTTTCCGTTGCTTCAGCGTATACAAGTTATTGATTGGTTTTAACAAAGTGGAGTCTGATACAATCTTGGTTTTAACAAATTATTCTTTAAGGTCTTAGATTAGATTCTCTCTGGTACCAATTTGTGTGGGCTAATTTAGTTTCATAAAAAAAGTGGAGAGAGTACAAATATTTGGAGTAGTGTTTGGAAATTAAGAGTTTCCGGGGTGAAAGTGAAACAATTCATGTGGCTTCTAAATCATGACAGACTTCTGACAAACAGTAGGAAAAATGCCATGCACAGTGGATCACCTTTCTGTCCTACACTACATGTTTTGCGAGACTGTGCAATTTCCAGCATTATATGGTGGAATGTGGTTAAATTGAAGAATAGAGCTTCTTTATATGAGTGTGATATTATTACGGAATGATAAACATTAATTTTGAATCTGAATTAGCTCCTAGCTGGGACCAATATTGGGGAATGCTTTGCCACAAAATTTGGTATTGGCGAAATATATTAAGTCATGATGAGGAGTGGTCAATACTGTATAAACGATGGTTTACAATATCTTAGAATGTGAAAGATTACAATCTTCGTTGGAGCTTATGTGGCGGAACATTGGAAAGCATTACAAGGTTTAAAATTGGTTAGAGCCTGGAGATTATTTCAACATATTCATAGATTGTTCCAAATAGATTGAGAGGTTAGAGTTTGTCTTTCCTATCATCATTAAGCTGTACTTTTGTTTTGTTTATTGTGCTTAGGCCATCTTGTGATTATGATTTGATGACCGTGTAAAACTTTTTTCATCAACAATGTACAAAAAAAATAAAAAAATAAAATCATTAGGTTAATCTTATGAAATTGAAAATGAAATTGGTAACAAAAATATTAGATCTATATTCTTTTATATTAATTACTTAAGCGACATAACATTATTATGCACAACATTTTATATCCTTTTTAGAATGTTTACCGCCTCTGGTGCCAAAAAGGTCTACTTGTTGCCCGTCTTCCTTTTATTCAAATGTAATTATCTTATATATAATATATATTAAAATTACAACGTAGTCTCATTACTTAAAAATGAAATAGAAAACATTAGAAATAAACAAGCCCTTACATCTTCAAGTAGAAGCGAATGGATTTTTCAAAAGTAATTTGTGCAATAAATAAGTGTTGCCGAACAATAGAATATTGTTGAAAAAATGACATACATTCTGCATTTTCGTCTTAGAAAATATGCATCAACATATACAAACTGTACATTTCAAAATGATATAGAAAAGACATTCTCACAAGGTTGATTACAACGGCCACGCTACAATGTTTGATTCAAGTTAGTCACAATGTTTTACGACAGAACAATGTATTGGAGGGACAAAAGTACAATAGTCATGCACTCATGTGCAATATGGAAAATGACAATTCCAAAAATTAGTGGGAGGAAATTAAAAAAAAAAAAGTACTTTCCAACATTTGTTAGTGTGAGTGGTTTAGTCGTTAATGGAGTGTGGTGTATGTTAACTTTCATGTAATGAATCAAGTGCAAAGTAAGAAAGCATCTCATCGAGCAAAGCATCTAATCTGATTCACATAGACAGATGCAAAGACTCAACCCAATTAATCAAGAGCAAAGATAGATATCAAATACATGCCCAAACCAATATAGCAGAAGCAGATTTAACAACAAAATAATCTTAATCAAGGGGGTCTACAACTGTTCGATTCACGAGATATCGCAAAAAAACGAAGACGTGAGTGGTGCTTTCCTAAAATACCAAACCTGCTCCGTTACCCAATAAGTTGGCAAGGCAAAAACAGCCATCAGAACAAAACCCGGACATAGAAGAAGTAAATGATCTCAATTAAAAGATTTCGAGCTTTATAACAATCGGAGAAAATGTACGCCATTCTACCTGCCTCATCCCTTTCAAAGACACATCAGGCTAAGCTGCACAGCCTTCCCATAAGTCCAAGTAGAAGTTCTGTTATGATAAAACAGCAAAATCAAAAACCAATAACCAGCACACCCACTAATCTAGGTTAAGAATAAATAACAACAATAAACTATAACAACCTCTCATGACTAAAAAGTAAAACCCTAAACAAGATGCACCAGTTAAAAAAGACACTCAGCAACAGAAATGGCCTTCTAATCAACAGTCAAAAGTGCTCTTGTATCCAAATATCCAATACAAGACAAAACCTAAACACTAGGAAAAAACAGGGAAAATAACAATCCTAAATCACCACTTCAAGGTCATAATAATAGCAAGAATGCTGAAAATTAACAAAAAACAAAAATGATTCCACCCTGACAGGGAGCTTCAATAAATAAACAGATCAGTAACTTCAAAATAAAAATAAAAAACAAATAAAACTGAAATGCAAATTAAACAATAATTAGAGATGTAAACAATTTGGCATCATCAGATTAGATATTGGAACTCCACCACTTGCCATTTCCCTCAAGAAACAAGCGCCAAGATGCAAAAATCTGTATTGCAGAATTAACATCAGTCTTTAAGATAACAATCAAAACTTCAAGAAGCATCACATTACAATAAATATAAAGTATTCAACATAAAATCCATGGAGATAGGCATTATGTAGTCCAACATATTATAAGAATCAATATGCCTCATCATGAAGCAAAGATTACAAAAACCTTCTTGAACAGCGAGCGCGTAATATGCTCATCTCTTTCTACCACCACGCTCTCTCAGGGTTAGGGAGAGTGTTTCTCCTCCACCAATATTGTAATGTGCAAGTGACATATTATCCTTGAGAAAGCCCGGCTTTCCACTCAATTTCTGCTTGTTAGCAGGGAGTTGGATCTCCCCAGCAATTTTTTCCTTCAGGCTGCCAACAGTTTCAGATAGAGATTGTACAGTTATTTCGAGAACTTGTCCCTTGAGATTTCCTTCATCAACATTAGGAACAGATACACTGATGCGAGCAGGTCCCTGTGGAGAAAAATAGCAGTTCAGGTTAAACATAAATAGCAGTATAACACTGGTAGAAATGTGAAATGAAATAATTGGCAAGGTTTTTTATTAAAAAAAATACAAGATTGTTAACTCAGTAACTCTACATACCGGATGTTGAGCCAGAAATTTATCCTCGGGGATCAGAGCAGAATCATCATGCTTCTGCCTCTTTGGCTCTGGTTCCTCTGGGAGCGGGGGAAGAGCTTCCTCAGGTGGGGGTGGCGGCGGTAGTCCTTGAGGTGGTGGCGGTGGATGCATCATAGGCATCCCTGGTGGTGGATGAGAGAGCGGAACATAAGGCCGTGGAACAGGAGTGAACTGAGATCCAGGTGGTGGAGGTATGGGAATTCCTTGATTATTCATAGGAATTGATGGATGCATTTGGGGTGGTTGACCACCCATCATGGAATGCTGTCCAGCGGACATTTGCATTGGAGGAGGGGGCGCTGGCCTGAGAGATTGCATCATGTGCATGCCTGGTGGTCTTGGTGGAGGCATTGGAAGGCCGCCACTATTAGGATTCGAATACTGCATGGTATGCATAGGACCACGAGGTAGATTCAAAGCCAGTCCAGGTGGTGGTGGAAGAGGACGAACTGAAGGCATGCCAGGTCTTGGAGGAGGTGCAGCAGGACCGGGGAGGTTTTTAGATTCATTATTAAAAGCATCATTTTGATCCTCACTCCCAATATTCTGTGACATTGCTTGGTTTGCAGTACGGCCAATACTACCACTGTGACCATCCCATATAACCTGCTTAGGTTGTTCATCATTTTTCTCAATTTCAGCCTTCACAGCATTGGAAACCTCTTCCTCTGTAGTACCAAAAATATCGGGACGGGTCCGAGCAAGTCCAACAATGTTTTTTGAGATTTCATCATCCTGTGCCAGAGTGGTTTCTCGAATTTTGGCAAACATTCTTTCTTTTTGTTCTTTGTACTTGGGATCAATGAGAGAAATTCGCATATGTTCTGACATTTCACTAATAGGAATCAGTTCGCCAGTGATAGGAGAAACCACAAACTTGGTTGAATCTCTATCTGCAGGAAGCCTCTCCTCTGGTCTTTTCCAGTTCTTCACAATCCTCATCGGTGGTTCAGGGTCCTCGGTAACCCTGACTTCATTCCTCCTCCCATCATCATTGTCTTCCAAACTAGCAGCTCTCATTCCCTCTTCAACAAGTTGGGCCTCTTCCTCGTCCATTTCCATTTCTACTTCCTTTCCTGGCTCAACGGTATCTTCTTCCATGGGTGTCATCTTGCTTCTCCTTATAACCTCCTCAAGCGTCATTGGAGGAGGCAATTCTTCATCCTCATCGTCAGCAAAATCTATTGATTCAACCACCACAAAATCATGCCAATCAATCATAGCCATTTGTATCCTTTCTTGCTCTATCTCATCTTCAGCCTTTTGCCTAGCTTGCTCTTGAGAACGCTCCCATTCCAGCCTATTCACACACCTTTCAAGCACGGTAGTCATGTCAGGAACACTCTTCTTCAGCTTTTCAGTCAAACCCTTGGGAGGCATCAAAACCTTTGAATATGCATCCGCAAGGGAAGTAAAAAAAGTAAACATGCTGTGTGTTGGTTTCATGAAATGAAACTGGGGATTATTAATTTCCCTACTTGTCAATCCAGTCAAAAAGGATTTCCCATTTCGAGCCACAAACTGTGCTGTAAGCTTTATTATATCGAGCTCTTCGCCTGTAATTCCTTCAGGAAGCCTAACTGTATACTGCTCAGCTTCGGGGGGATCAAGTACTTTCCTCACTGGTCTAAACTGGGCAGAAACATCAGGCTTCTCAGTAGTTTCTACATCGTTACTATCAGTAGCCGACGGTGCAGGTGGAGCTGATCCCATTAGATCAGAATCCCCAGGTTGAGGCGCAGAAGACTGATTCTGAGCACGGAACTCAGCCAACCTGTGCTGATAATAGGCATGATAGGGATCTGATGAATTGAGGAAATTAAACTTAGCATTGCCTGCATTACTAACAATAATCCTCTTTTCAAATTCAAGACCATTTTTAGCAACGAACTGAGAGGTTTTATCAACAATGGTTCTAATGTCTGGAGGAGGGTGAATTATTCCAATAGTTCTAGTGTGTGTAGCAACCGTTGTTGGCGCCGCTTCCTCGATAGTGGATTTCTCATTCCTCTCGTCCACTTCCTCCTGGGTGAGTTGAGCCTCAGGGAGAGGACCGAGATTTCCATCAACAGGAGGAGCAGGTAGAGGAAGTATAGGTAATGAACCAAGCATGACGATAATTCCTTAAAATCCTACAAAACGAAAACAGCAGAAAATTAAAATTAGCAACAATTAACTAAACTTAACGATTTCAATTAAAAATAAACTAGTTAAAATCACATAGAATCAGAGATAATAAATCTAATCGAATAAAACCTAAGTTGTGAATCGCGGCGCTTTAGGGCACAACTGGAGAATCGCGGTGCAGTGGAGCTTTGCTCTGCACGATGCAATTCGTTAACTGGTGCGTTGCCTTAGGCAGGGGTGGCTGTCGCCACCGCAAATCGCGCCGGAATCGAATTATATCGTGTGCACTAGGTTAGAGTAAAGAAAATCAGATGAAGAAAAAAACCTGGACGGAGCGTATAGCGGCCAACGACGAACTCCGGGATCCGTTTTACGACCAACTTTGTACCGGAAGTTGAGATCAGTGCGATTCCAAATTGTTTCGCAAACGAAGGGATTTAACGAAGATGAAGATTTGGCCTTAGGGGTTTTATTTCTCACGCAAATAAATAAAATAATCCAAATTGTGTATATTTATATATGATTGATGGGCCTCGTACATAATGGGCCTCTTCAAAAGAAAGTTGAAATTTTTTCCTTCTACCCCTACATTTAACCCTTCACCCCTACAAATAATTTAATATTCCTATTTTCTCCTTTTATTATTTCACTTCACCCCAACATTTATTAAAGTTACAAACCGAAAAATTTTAAATCAAAATTCCGAAAATTTAGCCATAGTTAAACTGTATCTAAACTGAAATTTTTTCTAAACACTTAAATTCTGGTGTTCCGGTAAAATAAATCTTAACCGGAATAATTGAATAAGTGTTCCGGTACCTCACTAGTATTCTCACTATGACACAAAACCGAGAAACAAAACCAATATTCTCACTATGATTCAAGAAAGAAAAAAAAAACCAACAATACCACATTCACTTCACTCACACTATGACACAAAATCCATCCTCACCATGAAAAATCCCTGCCTTTCCAGAACAAGTTGATGCTGCAAGATGACCTTTAATTCTCTCTGATTAACACTCCAATCGAACAATAAATGCATTCAGTTCCAAATCCAACAATCATGGTTCTTTTGATGATAACAATGAACTCCAACATAGCTGATGTTGTCCGTTCTTGCTGCCCGTGGATCTATTCTGCTTTTTTCGCCACTGCCCTTAGTGGGTTAGAATATGGACACACCCCCTCTTATGATATGTGTTTGTTACTAGATGATTTTGAAATATGTAAGAGTGATTTGGGAAAGGTTTTGAAAGTTAGAGAAATTAAGCTTTTTCAACCTAATGAGACTTTACCGGAACAATTTATTCAAGTATTCTGGTTTACAATTGTAAGTTAGAGATATTAAGCTTTTTCAATCAAATTTACCAGAATACTTTATTTAACTAATCCGGTTTTTGCAATTTTTTTCACCGGAACACTTTATTTAAGTGTTCCGAAAAAATTTCAAAAAATTTTTGATTTCATTTTTTAAGTTCTCGAGTTTGAAATTTTGATTTTTAAGTTTTTAGGTTTATAACTTTGATTAAATGTATGGGTGAAGTTAAATAATAAAAAGGATAAAATAGGGATATTAAGTTGTTTGTAGGGGTGAAAGGTTAAATGGAGGGGTGAGAGGAAAAATTTTCAAGAAAGTTTTGGAAGTGGATAGTTATTTCTATTCCAGCCCATGCTAAAAACGGATAAAATACACCGCCAAAATTTAAGGGTTTTTTTTTTTGGCTCATTATTTTAGGGGCTTTTGAGAAACACGAAATAATGGTCATTTTCAAAGTAAATTGATTTGGGACTTTGAATTAGAATGGTGAATACTTTGAAATATCATTTTTCTCTTGTTACCTACTTATGCAAAAATATTATTATCAAGTAAAATGAACTAAACGCCGACTCTTGAGGCACTGGTCTTTTGGAATCAAGAATTTGGACAATATTGTGTAAATAAAATTAGAAACATAAAAAAATTACATAATTTTGCATAAATAATATACTAACCAACAACATAAATTATGTAGCACTCATTTGTAAACCACGTTATAAGTTACATTTGAATCATCACCTTCGCCGTCATTTATTAATATCTTTAAGTATTTCTTTGAAGTTATCCTTGATAGTGCAATATATAATTGTCCATGCGGAAAAATTGATTGAGAAAGATATACTCCAACGTGTTTAAATTGTTGTATAATTGACCTACAAAACATAATAATAAACAAATATATATAAGAATATAAACATCAAATAAATATGACAACAATATACGAGTATTGAGATACCATATAAACTTATCTTTCTCAATTTAGTCCTCAAGATTATCGTAGAATTGAGACCTAAATCATCATAATAATAAACATGTAAGAATATAATCATCAAATAAATATGAGAATCAAATAAAGTAGAGATGATGAACTTATCTTTTGATGAAAGCATAAACTCATGAATTGCGGATATCCTGCAAAATAGAGTAATAACCTGAGGCGTGACAAAGTCACCGTCCTTAAAGATTTATCCGCCGTATATTTGCGCAAATCCTCCAGGATTCAACAGGTCATTCCCGAGTATGAATCATTCTCGAGGTGACAGAACAACTTGAATTCACTAAGTGCTGACAATGTAATTCAGGAAGATAAACTCAATTTTATGTGAGGGGAAAATTAATTTTATCTTTTAGAACATGAGTATTTTCTCATGTTCACTAGTAGGAGCTATGTCTCTATGCATGTTCTTATACTCTAAATAATAGTAACCAAAATATTAACGTGGCAAACATAACCACCAATCCTATTGATTAGGATTAAAACCAAGTAATTGCAAGTCTTCAATCTTAAAGAAAAACGTGTATATGATCAAGTAAAAACACATTTATTTAACAAATAATAATAATAAATAGTATTCATTCTTTTAAAACTATAATTGAAATAATATTAAATAACTTTAAAATAAATTATATGATCAAAAATATAACATAAATGACTGACATTGACTCTGGTTTATAGTCATAACAAATGAACCATCGGTGGAAATTGCCGACTTTGAAATTTGAAACGAAATTCTTTAATCGAAATGTCTCAATGATAACCTTGGAATAAAAACCTTCCGACCAATATTATTACCAAATATAACTTGACCTTCAAGAATGTATCATCCTATTTTTGTAAGGAAAATGCTAACTAGTGCCCCTGGGGCACTAGTTAAGAAGCTAAATAAGGTATAAATGTGTTGGAACTTGTGTAATCTACTCTTTATAAGGGCAAGGAATGCTTTTTTCAATATAAAAGTTACTCCTTTTGGTATCCTTAACTAGTGCCCCGGAGCACTAGTTAGCATGACCCTTTTTGTAATTATCAATAGGGTGTCACTGCACAATCATAAAGAATGATCAATATTTTTTAGCAACATTATTGGAATTCCAACTTTTAACCTTAACTTGTAATCCGATAGTCCAAAAGAAGCAATTGTGTTGATTTGACATTACACAAAGACTCATAACTCAAATAAGTTTTGTCTTCTCCAGGTATTAAATCTAACATATATTCATCAATGGCGTCAATGATTACATTCTAGTGATGATAAAAACACCAATAAGATATGTGATGCAGTTAATCTTATATATATACACACAAATATACACTCAAATTTATTACTACCGTTAGTACCATCTGTAAATGAAATTTTGCCCGTTGATCCAATGATACAATCATCTCCTTGACTGCCATTTATACCTTCTAATTTTGCTCACGTATATCATTAATTGTCTGCTATGGTCTTGGAAAAAAGTTATGATATTGGAAGGGTAGTTTGCGGTGATAAGTAGGTGAGAAGATATTTCATCAATGCCAAAACATAGCAATATATTTAAGGGATGTCTAAGTATGTACTATCAACTATGGCAGTCATCTTCAACACATGATAAGAAGTTGATTTAGTGAATGATTAGCAGCAATGGTTTAGAAACCATTAGAAGCAATTGTCAATTAGGTATGGAAGCAATTGTACCAACTATTTTAGGTATAGGTGTGCAATGATAGGGGTGAGCATCCGTTGGGTTCGGTCAAATTCGGGTCGAAAATCGTTAAACCGATAAAACCGCAGCTTCTTAATTTGGATTCAATTCTGACCATCTACATCTTCGGTTTGTTCGGGTGTCGAGTCATACGGGTGACTGGTATAACAGGTTAGATTGTAACTTTGTTGTCACATCTAAAACTTCATTGATCAAAAAATTATTATTCTTCAATAACAGTTCAATATTTTGTACACACTGCAACAAATTATACAATAAAAATGATGAGATGCAGTTACTTTGTTTCAAATTTGTAAATCCAACAACAATAATAGATAGTAGATAAGAAGTAAAAAGTAAGATAAATCTATAATATTATCTTTCACATATCCTTTATCAACATATTACAAACATAAACTTGTAAAAACTGGAAAAAAATTAATTTGTATTTTAGTAGTTGTTCGGTTGGCTTCAGTTATGAGTAGATTAATTTGTATTTTAGTAACTGTTCATGACTAATTTTTCACAATTGTTGACCCGAGACCCGACTCGTATCCGATCGAGTGCTTTCATATATTGTCAGTTATATCAATTTCGAGTCGGGCTATGAGTTCGTGCTCACCCCTATGTAATGATAACAAATCATTGCATATATTTGTCCAAGCTTGCAAGCAAATTAGTTAGATTATCAAGGAAGTTGATTGGAATAAGTTGTATCTCACATCGATGTTTGCATGCCGAAAGATATTGTGTAGTACTAATAATCTAGTTTTTTTCTTTTGGGGCTTCCCCTCATATTTTGTCAATTGTTTCAGTCAATGGTTAAGTTGTTCAATTTCTTTAAATCAAAATTAAGTTGTTTAGTTTAATCATATACTCATTAAATATGTATTTGATCTCTTAAAAGTTAAAATATATAAGGTTTGTTTTTATTTCCCATTCAGCGTGTAAAAAGCAATGTTTTTCATCACACAATTTATAAATTATGTAAGATTTAGTACTCAAAATTTGATTTAAACCCCCAAATAATATTGTTCATGAGCATCACTTTATAAATAGGTAAACAAAACAAATCAATAGAGAGGAAGAAAAAAACTAAAGACAACCATAAATGTGATTGTAGTCAAATGCTTGTTGTAAACAAATTGAATTCATCAACAACCTAACTGGAGTGAAGTTAAAGAAACTGAAATATTAAAATGTTGTTTACAGTTTACTGAAGATACGATTAGGACTAAGCAAGGAAGTGAGCCAACCTATGCTGATAATAAGCATGGTAGGGATCCAATTGATTGAGGAAATTAAAGTGAGCATTGCCAGCATTAGTATCAACAATCCTCTTTTCAAATTCAGGACCATGTTTAGCAACGAACTCAGCCATTCTTTCAACAATCATTATAACGTTTGGAGGAGGCTCAATTATTCCATCAACAGGAGGAGCAGGTAGAGGAAAACCTGCCATGGCCATAATTCCTTAAAACCCTACAAAACCAAAACAACAATAAGTGAAAATTAGTAACCAGTTCAATTAACAATAAACGAGTTAAAATCACGTACAAAACAATCATGGAAAATACATCTAATCAAACAAAACCTAAGTTGTGAATCGTGAATCGCGATCCATTGCCTTATGAAGCAGCGGCTTCGCCACCGCAAATTGCGCCGGAATCGAATTCTATCGCGAGTACTAGGTTAGAGTAAAAGAAAATCAGAAGAAGAAAAAAACCTGGACAGAGTTTCTATAGCGGCCAACGACGAACTCCGGAATCGGTTTTCTGGTCAACTTTGTACCGGTGCGATTCCGTTTCTGCAACAAAGGGGTTATAATTCTCAAGCACAATAAAATATTCCGAATTGTGTGTGTATTTATAGTATGATTGATGGGCTTATCCTTTAAAAAATCTATTACTATATATAAAAAAGATACAAATTTTTTGGATAACTTTTTCATTATTTCTATTTTATCCTTAAAAAAAAATATCAAAAAAACATTACCACAGTTTTATTATATATAAAATGATACAAATTTTTGGATAGCTTTTCCATTATTATTTCTTAACAACTAAACACAACGTTCACATAAAAGTAGGTTATCAATTTTTTATAGTAAAAAAAAAATATTCATAATAACTAGCCACAACAAAAAAGAAGGTTAAGTAGTTATCAATTAACAATAAAAAAAGAGATTAAGTAGTTAATTATATTGTTGTAAAAAAAAAGTTGTTATTTATATTTGCAAATAGAAAATACCGTTTGAGAAACACGTAATAATGGTTATTTTCAAAGTAAATTGAGTTGGCCAGTTGGGACTTTGGATTACAAATTTACAATCTCGTCTTTTTTTTTTTAATATATATCTGAAACTAGTGCAGATACTATTTTTTTTTATAAGAGTGCAGATACTATTTGAATTAATTTTTATTTATATAATATATTTTTATTAATAAAAAATATAATGGTGTATACTTTGAAATTTTTTTTTCTTGTTACCTACTTCTGCAAAAATATTATCAAGTTAAAGGAATAATGAGGATATATCCGGAGACTTTAGAGTTTGCTTTTTTACGATATATCTGAACTGTAATAGTAAAAAAAAAAAAAAAAACTTTTGGGGCTTTACCCTCATATTTTGTCAATTGTTTCATACATTGATTTAAGCTGTTTAATTTTTTTTAATCAAAATTAAGTTGTTTTGTTTCGATCTCTTCAAATTTATAAACATTGTTCCAGAAAAAATAAATTATAAACATTGTTTTTAGTCCACATTTCCCATATAAAAAGTGTTGTTTTTCGTCACTCAATTTTTAAATTATGTGAAATTTTGTCTTTAATATTTGATTTAAATTCCCAAATGATATTGTTTAAGAGGATCGCAAATAATACATTTCAAAAAGTATATCTATTACTATATATATAGAAATGATACAAATTTTTGGAATGACTTTTTCATTATTCTTATTTTACCCTTAAAAAAACTACCAACAAAAAAAGTAACCAACTATATATAAAAAAGATACAAATTTTTTGATGACTTTTTCATTATTCTTATTTTGCCCTTCAATAAAACTACCAGCAAAAAAAGTAACCACCAATTATGGTTTACTCTTTTTTTTTAACAAGTTCTTATATAACAAAACCAGTTACAACAAGTATAGTTTTACAATTTATATACCTCAGTAGAATAGAAAAGACGAATCACAGAAACGCCTTACCCGTTTGGCGGCTAGTGAGCATAAAAAAAAGATGTATTTCAAAAATTGAGGGACAAAAGTACGTCACTTTTTTAATAAAAAAAGTACATGTTGATTTTTTGGAGTAAATTTTTATGGAGTAAATCCTTAATCTTTTCAAAAAATGGATATATTTAAAAAGAATAGGAGATTTTGTTTTATTTTAAAAGATTTGTTTTTAAAACAATAGTCATATATTTTTCTATAATGTTTTGTTCATAGAAAAATAAAAGAGCAATGATGTAGAGGCAATGATTAGGTTTGCCACCACACAAGGGCTAGGGTTTTATAGAGGAAAATGAGTTTTCTCTTGCTTTTGCTCATGGGGCTATCTTTTTTATTAGAGATTGCAATCCTGAACAGAATGAGGATAATGTATTGGCAATAATGTTATAGCACAAAGAAGCTATCATATCCCATTTTAGTTGGGCCAGCCTATTTCTGGGGTACAACTTTAGGGTGAACGAACTATCTTTGTGGTACATTTTGGGTAGACTGAGTCAAATTGAGTCTCTTGAACACGAGAAGAGATTAAGGATTTTGGGTGGAATTATGATTAATTCTTGTAACCCAATTGAGAATTTCTTGTAAAGCGACTATTTGATTATAGTGGAACAGAGAGTTGCTATCTTCTCCAGAGTAGATTGTTTTAACCGAATTGGGTAAACAATTTCTATTATGTTCTTTATCGCTTTTTTAGTTCTCTAGCTTTTGTTGGTTGATTATTATTGTATATTTCATTGTTGTTGTTTGGTAGTTTGGTTTATTTTGTCCCACACACTTAAGAATTATTGGTATGGTTTAGAAGAATTCACAACAGTAACCAAAACAAATCAATAGTTTAGAAGACAACCATAAATGTCATTGAAGTCAAATGCTTGTTGCAAAGTGTAAACAAATGGAATTCATAGGTATAAAGAACTAAATTCCTTTACCTATATGGTATGAATCATTTGAGTCAAAAAACTGAAATATTAAAATGTTGTATATAGATTACTGAAGATACGATTAGGACTAAATTTGTTGAGATTTCTAGATGATGACTTAAAGACTTGTTCTTCTTAACTATGAAATCTAAAACTATCGTCATAGATTTTATGCAATTCCTTGTTAAATACTTAAACTTGTAACCATATCTTTGCACTTGTCAAAAGAAGAAAAAAAACATATCTTGCATATTTGCTTTTCTTTTAAAATTTTCATCCTCTTTCAAACATGGCCATATAAATAACGACAAGTGCTCAAAATATAACAAAGTATGTATATATCTAATGATGCCAATGCATAGTGATCATTGTCTCCACTTGAGTATGATACTATAGGTTGTAATCTCTCAAAATGATTTGATTCCCGATAAGGACATTTTGTCACTTCGATACCCTTGTTCTTTTTTTATATTTTCAATTTGCAAAACAATGGTGTCAACATATGTAGAGTTCAACACATTAAAACAATAAGATCAAATAAATAATCTATGTATAGATATAAATTTTAAATTTGGATGTTTTCTTCTACTTCACCCCTTGCATAAGCAAGAACAACCCACGACCTCAATTGATTTAAATTTAGGTGCACACACAAATGATTAAAACTAAAAGGGAAATATTTCTATTTATCAAGTACATGTGTGCCAAAAATCAATTCATTTATGATTGTTTGTGACTATGCAAATCTTGTCCCTCTTTTACATTGCATCTAGTATCTTTTTAGCAACACTACACTAGCACTCTAGTTTTTGATAATTTCTCCACTTATTTGATGAAATATAAACTTCTGACTTACTTTATCTAATCAGCTTACACTCCAAAGTCCAAACACCCTATGCCCCAACTTGAAATATTAGAGATTAGATAAGTTTACTAACATAAGATTGGTTCAAACCTTATTATTAATTAATTTTTTTACGTATCGAGGGTGACATTTGTGTTGCTTTGTAGACCAAAATTATGTGTATAATTGATTTTGCCCTGACAAAAATTAATTTGGGATGAATTAATTTTAGGAAAAAATAATTAGTAAAATATAAAAGTGTAATTAAAAGTATTGTTATTTTTTTTATATTGATGTGGGTGGAAATGGAATCATTGATCTCACTATCACTCTACTAGTGCTCCTTAATTCTTGATTCATTTCAAACACCAAATTATACTCCTACTATATGGGTGATTGGCTTGATGTGAGGTGAGGAGGCAACCCACACCAACTAACCAGGAGGGAGGACTGACGAGGGGCATGATGCAAAGAATGAAGGAAGGTAGAACAAGTCATCACTCGTAATGGATCAGGCAACCTGCCCCATGTGATTTGATTGGTATATAGGCATAGGCATGGGCAGCAGCAATGTATGTATGACACATTCATAATTTATCATTATTAGTAGGAGTCAACATAAAAACATACTTACTCCTACACTTTTGTTTCACAAACTGCTGGGACTTGGTCTATTGTAAATACTGCTATAGTACCATTTTTATTTTATTTTTTAGGTAAGTAAATTTGTACCACCATCATATGCACGACAACCCCACAATTCGCATATTTTGTATGGTACACAAAAAATATGACAGATAGATATGTTTTCTCCTCTCAAAAAAATTATTAAGAAAAAGTAGATATTTTTTTTTATAAATTAGATATTCTTTGCGTGCAACTGCAGATTTAACGTTGCTGCATGTTTAAGTTAGGACTCGAATTTGGAATTTTGATGAAACTAGAAGATTCTCCTGTTATATCATATAAGCACTCGTGTAAGAGATGAATGAACAAACATAATTCAAAGTACTATGGTCTCTTTTTAATTTTTAAATAACAATCTCTCATCGTTTGGCTAGCTCTTGTGCAGTCATTCATGATAAAAGTTATTTACTACTAAAATTTGTGGTTGGGGGAGGTAGGACTTCAATTTCAAAGAAGAATAAAAATGGTCCTCATGTAAGTAATATATGTTCCACGAGAAATACTTATATACGCACAAGTATAAATAATATTTGTTAGGCACACTTACAAGAAATAAATAAAAATAAAGAAAAAATGATTAAAGTGATATGAATTGATGTGACAATTTTATTTTTCTTTTAATTATTTTGATTTATGTATGTGTGCCTAAATCTTGTGCCCAAATTCTTGTGCCTAAGCAAGTGTTGCTCATGTTCCACATTAACAAGATAGTATTCCTTTTTTTTTTTTTTTCCGTTGCCTACCTACTATTTCAAAAAACAAAATTTATTAACTCTTTGATTTTTAGGATCTGATAATTTAGATTTCAGTTGCAACATAAATAAAATTGGACTAATAAATATTTTCGAATAATTCATTCTAAAGGAAATTTATTAACCATTTAAGTTCAATATTTTTTTATTATTACTAAGTTCAATATTTATATGTAGCCATTAAATTAAATCAATCAACCAATTGCAAGTCTTCAAAAGGGAGAGTGTTTGGTGTGGCAAAACTTTTTTAAGACATTTTCATATTATACAATTTCTTAAACATGTGTGCAATTTTAATTAGTCATTTATTTAATTAATTTTTCAACCTCTATATAATGTAAAGAGAAATTACATAATTAATATCAATCCATAAAATAACAATAAAAATATATAGTTAATAAAAAATACAAAATAATCCGTCAAAAAAAAAAATACAAAATAACTTATTAATAAAAAATACAAAATAAATTAACAAGTAATGTCCACATTATGCATATGCAACCGATTCCGGTTGACATCGACTGTGATTTAAATAATTGTAACTTAAAATTATATAATTTGTAGGTTATATATATATATATATATATATACATAAATTTTATCAAAAATCTTAAATAAAATTGATGTTTTATAATCTTGTAGGAAGAAGTGTCTCCTCCAGTTTATTTATTTTTTATATATAAATCATTGGAAAGAAAAAAGAAATGTCCACATGCATGCTATGAGTATTTTAAAATATTTTTAGTACTAAAAATGTAATTGAGTATTATTAGATCCACATGCTAGATAAGTTTCTGACAATATAAAACTACAAATTTCTTTCTGTTCAGTAACATGAGTATCATTAATAAAACTGTTGGTACATTCAACCTAAAAAAAGAACCTGGTACGTACATTTGCTTTGGATAATAAAACAGGTTTGATCCAATTTTTTTGATAAAGCACTTCTCCCTCTTTTAGCTTTGGTGCCTTGTTCACCATCATGTGTGTATGGAGTATGGACACAAAATCAAAATTTGTTGGTAAATTAAAATTAAGGTATAATTGAAAGATAAGGTGTAAAAATACATTTACTTAATTTAGTATTACTATTCTAAAAGGCAGGGCCGGCCCAAGCCCAAAGCTAATGAAGCTAGGGCTTTAGGCCCCCAACTTTTGGGCTAAAAAATAGGCCTTACCATAAAAAAAAATAGGCCTCAAATATAATAATAAGTAACTTTGTTCCGGATTTGAAATAAAAGATGGTAAGTGCGTAGTGGTTGACGGCTTCATATTGTTGTTTCTTCTTTCTGGGAGGTCACAGGATCAAAACTTCCGTTTTGCATTTACTTCTTTTTCTCAATATTTTTTCTTTTAATTAATAGGCCTCATTCACCACCTAGAAAAAAAAAAGCACACCACCTTAATTGCGTTGTAGTGAGCACCACTCCACTATATTCACTAACAGAGTTTTTTTTTTTTTTTTACCTGATTCATTATAACTATTATAATTATTCATAATTTTGTTAATTATATTCAACTATTTTATTTACAAAATTATCTATAACTTTAATATTTTATATTGAAAGAAAAAGATATAACTTTAATAGTAATGTTTTTGCCCCTTAAAAATATTTATAAAACTCCATTATGGTTTAAGATAAAAAAATATACATTAAATATGCCAATTACAGTATTTTTTTAAAGTATAAAAGTTTATAATAAAGATAAGGTATACACCTTTTATTTCACAATAACTGCCAAAATTAAATAATTTATATAAATTAATAAAATATAATAGATTAGAGAAATTGAATTATCCTTTTGAAAAAAATATAGGATCGTGGTTTTCTAATTTATCATTATATATTAACTATTAGTGTATTTTTACTATCATAAATATAAAGTGCAAAATAATAACATAAGAATGATACACATAATTTTATTTAATCTGCGTAGGTAATCTTTGTATAAAAAGACAAATATTTTAATATTTTTTATTATTATTTTTTTATACAAATATGTTTTTTTAAAAGGCCTCATTTAAATTTTTGTTTTAGGCCTCAACATATGTTGGGCCGGCCCTGCTAAAAGGATAAGTATAAAGGAGAAATAATTTAATGTCGTCTATGGAAATTAAAGGAGAAATTGAGTCAACACTTTTTTGGTGAAACTTGTACAAATGTTTTCTGATATTGTAGGATGGACCACACCAAAATCTGAAAATAAAGCATGAAAGTGCTTATCGACTTCTTATTTAACACCATCCACACCTTTAAATCATGCATCCCTTGAAGGAATAGTTGATCCTAATTGAATTGAGTTGAAGTAAATGATTTATGTTTGTATCTATTTACATAAAAGTGAATGAATTAAATAATCAATTTGAACAAAAAAATAATTTTAGAATAGAGACAAAATTAATTATACTTTAGAAAATTAAACATATCAAAATCAATTTTACATGTTTAAAATCGATTCTCGCTACTCTAAAATTAAAATCAAACATATGTTTTGTTATGAAATTATAATGAAAATGAACTAATCCGAATGAGGATATTATTTCAATTATCCTCAATTTGGTTTACTCATTCTATTTTGCATTTTAAACCATTTTCATGCTATCTAATTTTGTCTATGAATGTGGTGACCACTTGTATGTCAAGGTGAATGTTGCATCAACTAACCCACCATATGGACATTATATCAAAATAACATACTAATGACTAATTTGATGGGGGAATCTAGACTTAGAAACTCCTTCCTCTCCCTTTACTTTTGAAGACTAACTTGATACTAGTAGCAATTATCACTTTTAAGAATTAGATTGGTGTGGTCTAGTCATTTGTTCTTTTTGTTAAAGATGTAATAATGTTTTCACTTTAAGAAAGTGTATGTGGAAATAATTAAGACAGTGAAACTATACCTCAATATTAAAATAAAACATAACTCAACAACAACAACAAAAATTAAATAAAACAAAAGACAATGAAATCATCACAATTGTACAAGAGGATGAGGCCATCGTTAATAATTTGGAAGACAGCACTCAACCATTTTATTTTCAATAGAATCGCAAATATTTAATTTTGTATATATAAAATTTGTCTCTTGTAAAAATAATATAAATTTTGTCTAAAAAAAGCATGAAAACAATCATGGAATGTTTCACAATTTGTTTGATAAAAATTAAGAGGTCAAAATTTATCATTCACATCGTAAAGCAAATTATTATGCTTAAGCACTAGTAAATATGAGGTGTGATAGTTAAATATTATCATTCATATTGTGAACGTGAAGCGGATTAGTCACTTGATCTTAGTTAATGTTATTGAAATTATATTAGGTTGGAATTGCTTTATAGTTTTTCTTTTTATTTGACATAGGTTCCATTTGGATTAACTTATTTTTTAGCTTATCCAAACAGTTTATGCAATATAAATTATGTTTTATGCTATTTTACAAGTTTACACTAGTGAAAATTGTATTTATATAAGCTATTTTATCATAAACTTACATTGTCAAACTTATAATAATACGTAAAAATTATATAAGTTGTTTGCATAAGCTCAAAATTAAGCTAACCCAAACAGACCCTTAGTGTATGTTTGGTAAATTCAATAAGCTAATTTATAGTTTATTGGATTAACTTATATGCTTATTTGATAAAAATAGACATGTTTGATAACAAGCTTATCTAACTATAACTTATTATATTTTTTAATATGATATTTCAAACAGCTTATGAGCTTATAGTTTCTTATATTTTTTTTACTCTTATTATTTTGATTTATTATTTCTTTATTTTTTAAAAATATATCATTACTACCCACTAGTTATAAGTATTTTTTATGTCAAATACTTTAATTTCATTCTACTAACTTCCCAGCTAGCTTAGCTTGTTCTTACCACAAATAGCCTTAAACTTTGTATAAAAATCACATAAACGATATTTTTTTATTTATTTCTTTGACTGAGATTAATTATTGCTAATGATGGAAAGTTTGTATTAATATATGATTACAAGAAAAATGAGACGTGATAGTTAAAAATTATCATTCATACCCTTGTCAAAAAAAATATTATCATTCATACCCTCAAGCAGATTAGTCCTTAATCTTTGTTGATGTTATTGAAATGAAATTAATCTTAGGTTCCAATGCTTTAAAGTTTTTCTTTTTCTTATTCTTAAATTTGTATAAAAAATAAGAGAAAAGATCAATTTTTATTTCTATTTAGAAAAATCAGCTACAAAAATAACTAATTTAACTGTTAACCAACAATAAAGGTAACAAAACATAATGAGGTCTACACATGAATTATGGAGGGGTACATTAGTTTAAGTCAAGTCACAACATTCATTAATTAACACTACAAACCAACAAAATTAATTAATGTCGATTTATCCGTTTGAGGGTAATTAAGGAATTCCAAATATAAAAAGCGTGGGCGTTAAGGGTATTTCACATGGGAATAAGATCCGAGCATTGTCGCAAGTCACTATCTTTCAGATTTGTGATTACGATTTTTTTTCTCTCTCTCAAATTGTTTAACGTTGGAACACAAACAAAAAACTAATAATCAACAACTGAAAAAGACCCACATGAAAAAGTTGCTAGAATGTGAAAAAAGATTCAATTTTTACATTCATGTTCCTATGTTAGAAACACCAACTTAACTGGGTCGTTTCATTTTTCATTCTTAGCTTCTTCCTTAACGTGCTTATTGAAAAAAGTTGCTAACTTGAGCAAGAAACATTGTTGGGGTGAGAGAGGGAGTTGAAAGGTCTTGTCTTGACTAGTGTATGTGTGAAGAAGTAGAAGGAGACAATAATAACAAGAAAATAGAAAAAATTCGATTTGGTTTTAGTTATGTTTTGTGCTTAAAAATAAAGTAATAAAGTAACAAAGCACATATAAAAAGGTTGTATAAAAAAACAAAAATTATACAGAAAGTGAAAGAGAGAGAGAGAGAGAGAGAGAGAGAGAGAAAAGAGCAGATCAAGACGAACCAACCAATTTGGTTTTCAACTGTGTTCTGTTCATTCATTGTACAAGCCATCTTCTCTTTCCTATACAGGTAAACATTGTTTCTCTAATATTGTTTCAACAACCCTCTTTCATTGTCTCTTTCTCATTGGGTTATGTGTGTGCTTCGCTGTGTTTTTTTTGTGTGTGTGTGGTTTAGTATGGTGTTTGTTTTTTGTTTGGTCAATGTTTTTGTTTTTTTGATTAAAATATGTAAGAAATAAAAGTGTGAACGTGCTATTGTTTGTCCTTGAGCAAAGACTTGTTTCACGCCTATAGAGCATGATTAGAACTCTCTACAATTTTTAATTCCTTAAAATACACAAATATTGGCTGTTGGGAGAAAGGAGAAGGTGCTTCTTTGGAATTTGAGCTGTTTTTCCATCTTTTGAGACCCATGCTTGTCTCAATTTCCCTTCTTTTTAATTCTTTCTCTATTCTCTCTCACTTCTCTTCTTTCTTAATCTTTCTTTTTTTATTATTACAATCTCATTTTCTGTGTAATTTTTGAAATGGTCTTTGATTCTTAAGTGAGTGAGAGAGAGAGAGAGAGAAAATAAAGAAAAGAATTTGCCTAATCATTCATCATGCTTGGTTTTGCTTTTGATTTGATTCTTGTTTCTAAGGGGTTTGATTTGGTTTGAATAACGCAAAACAATGCTGTAATGATGCTATACTTGGTTTTTTGTTCTGTAAAAGTGTCTTAGATTTTAGGACTACTTTCCACTTTAAACAAAGTAAGCTAGTTCCTATATATAAAAAGTAATTTAGAATTTTTGGGACTTTTTCATAGATATGAAGAAGGGGACTTCAGAGAAATAGGCAGAGAAAGAAAGTGATTTTGTGTTAGTTGGTGTTGGTAATGGGTCTTCTCTTGAAGATGAAGAATCACCACCACCCTTTGGCTTCAAAGTTACAAGAGCAAAATGGGAGCAAAAGAGACACATTCATTCAAGCACACAGAGCTTGGCTTGTGAAGTTATTTTTGCTATATATTATTCTGATGGCTATAATTAGTTATTTCATCTACATCAAAATGGATGTGGATACTAAAGTTAGAAGGAAAGAGATTTTGGGTAGTCTTTGTGATCAAAGGGCTAGAATGCTTCAAGACCAATTTAGTGTTAGTGTCAACCATGTTCATGCTCTTGCCATCCTTGTGTCAACTTTCCATTATTACAGAAACCCTTCTGCCATTGACCAGGTTTGTCCTTCAAAGTTTGATATTTCTGTTTTGGAAATGAAAAAGACTCAATCTTTGGTGTGTGTGTGTGTGTGTGTGTGTTTTTAACTTTTCTGTATCATTTCCCCTCCAGGAAACTTTTGCAGAATATACTGCTAGGACTGCATTTGAAAGGCCATTACTGAGTGGAGTGGCCTATGCACAAAGAGTGGTTAACTCGGAAAGAGAACAATTTGAAAAGCAACATGGAGTGGTTATAAAGACAATGGTGGAAAGAGAGGCTTCACCGATTAGGGATGAGTATGCACCGGTCATATTTGCTCAAGAAACCCTCTCTTACCTTGAGTCTATTGATATGATGTCTGGCGAGGTAAATAACAATACTTTTGAACCATTGCCGTGTCTTCTCTTTTGTGTGCGTAGATATTTTTTTACTGAAGTTTCTCATTTGCACAATGCAGGAGGACCGAGAGAACATTATGAGAGCTAGGGCTACTGGGAAAGCTGTTCTGACTAGCCCTTTTAGGTTGTTGGGTTCTCATCATCTTGGTGTGGTTTTAACATTTCCTGTTTACAAATCTAAGCTCCCTCCAAACCCAACAACAGAAGAGCTCGTTAAAGCCACCGCAGGGTATTATCCTTTTTCACTTCTTTTTTGGCTTGTTAGTTTTTTTTCGCTTTTAGAATGTTTTTATTTATGTTTCATATGAGTGATTAGAGGATGAAAAAGTTGTGTTTAGTTTAAATATCTTAGGTGCATTATTCTGCAAAGCTTTATGATTGCTACAAGCCTTTTCAATAGAATGATGCGTTTAATGAACTTTTTAATTGGAAGCAGATATATTGGAGGATCCTTTGATGTCGAGTCCCTAGTAGAGAATTTACTTGGTCAACTTGCTGGTCATCAAGCAATTTTGGTGTATGTATATGATATCACAAACTCTACTGACCCCTTAATCATGTACGGCAACCCATATGAAGAAGGTGATGTTTCTCTTGTTCATGAAAGTAAGCTTGATTTCGGAGATCCATACAGGAAACATAAAATGATATGTAGGTAGGTTCTTCTGTTCTGGCTAAATTGTACATTTTCTCGATCGAGTTTCATCGTTTTGTCAGCAGAGATGCTTATGATTAAACTTTTTAACAGATATCACCAGAAGGCACCGACAAATTGGATAGCAGTTGGCACAGGATCCCTATTCTTTGTGATTCTTTTTTTGATCGGTTACATTTTATACGGTGCTGGGAATCATATTATCAAAGTAGAGGATGATTTCCATGAAATGCAAGAACTGAAAGTTCGAGCAGAAGCAGCTGATATTGCCAAGTCACAGGTACTTTTCTCAACATGTTAGCAGTTAGGACTTGATATTTCCTTGGATTACTTGACCATAATTAAAACTGCAATCTTATTTTTGATGTCAGTTTCTTGCTACTGTCTCTCATGAAATTAGAACACCAATGAATGGCATTTTAGGTAACTTGAATACTCTCTCTCTCTCTCTCTCTCTCTCTCTCTCTCACACACACACACACACACATTAACAATGTTATCTTAAAACTCTGTTTTCACTGTAGGAATGCTTGGTCTGCTTCTACGAACGGAGTTGAATTCCACCCAACGGGATTACGCTCAGACAGCTCAAGCATGCGGGAAGGCTCTGATAGCATTAATAAATGAAGTGCTTGACCGAGCTAAAATTGAAGCTGGCAAATTAGAGCTGGAAGCAGTTCCGTTTGACCTTCGATCGATACTCGATGATGTCCTCTCTCTTTTTTCGGAGAAGTCTAGACACAAAGGTTTAGAGGTATGCCTAATTGTTGCCAACCAACCTATTGTGAAAGCCAACACTAGTTGCAGAATTTCTTAATTGAGTTTCTTTTCTTTAATTGATGATCTAACTTCATTTTCCTTTGTTTCATTTCACTTTTCATAGCTGGCGGTTTTTGTTTCGGATAAAGTTCCTGATATTGTTATGGGAGATCCTGGGAGATTCAGACAAATAGTAACAAATCTTGTTGGCAACTCTGTTAAAGTAAGTGGAATATTTCAAATTTTATTTGCCTAAAGTTATGTGCATTTGCATTACTAATATGAATGTTAAGTTGAAAATGTCCTTTTAATTCTACTCTTTTTGCGTGTGAGGAAATGTTCTAAATTTGAATCCTTCAAGTTCACTTTTGCTGTTTTATCGAATAGGTTTTTAGCAAGGTACTTGTTGATCACATTTCTGATTAACTTCTAAACATTGCAGTTCACTGAGCGAGGACATATATTTGTTAAAGTCCATTTAGCTGAAAATAGAAAGTCTGCAGCGAATGGAAAATTTGAGACATTTCGAAATGGAAGATCTGAAGAAGTTATGCATATATCTGGTGGTTATAATCTTAAAACCCTAAGTGGATTTGAAGCAGCTGATGAACGCAACAACTGGGATAATTTTAACCATCTAATTGCCGATGAAGAATTTTTCTGCGATGCTTCAACTAAAAAAGTGGCATCTAATGAATCTTATGAGCAAGTAACCTTGATGGTCTGTGTTGAAGACACTGGAATTGGAATTCCTTTCTCGGCTCAAGATAGGATTTTCATGCCTTTTGTGCAGGCAGATAGCTCAACTTCTAGAAACTACGGCGGTACCGGCATTGGCTTGAGTATCAGTAAGTGCTTGGTTGAATTAATGGGTGGTCAGATAAACTTTATAAGCCGGCCACAGGTTGGAAGCACTTTTTCATTTACTGCCGATTTTGGAATATTTAAGAAGAATCCGATAACTGAGGTGAAGAAGTTTAACTATGAAGATCTACCATCCAGTTTTAGAGGGCTTAAAGCCGTTGTGGTTGATGCTAAACCTGTTAGAGCTGCTGTGACTAGATACCATTTGAAGAGACTTGGGATACAAGCGAAAGTCGCAAATGCCGTCAATAAGGCAGTTTCTTTATGTGGGAAAAATGGTTCTTCCACCACGGGGTAAGTTTTTAATTTCCTTTTGTGTTCATCGATGATTTATACGTTATTTTGTGTCTATGTAAACATTAAATGACAACTAATATTATGGTGTTTTGAATGATTAAACTCATATACACTTACCATGTAAAAACGTTTGACTTTAACCATAACTACTTTTGAAGTCTCACATATGATTAGTTGACGGTGTAAAACTCTTTACACCGACAGTGTATCAAAATTAAATTCTTTGAAGAATTGCATTTGTTCATGTGTGTTTCAATACTTGAGCTCATTCACTGAGTTAAATTATTTGGTTGTTGTAGATCATTCCAGCCTGATATTATTTTTGTTGAGAAAGATTCGTGGGTTTGTGGAGATGACGGGATCTTCAGTGTGCGGCAACTGGACTGGAAACAGAACGGACATATATTTAAGATGCCTCAAATGATCCTTCTTGCGACGAATATTAGTAACAATGAATTCGATAAAGCTAAATCCGCGGGTTTTAGTGATACAGTGATCATGAAGCCGCTTAGAGCGAGTATGGTGGGAGCTTGTCTTCAACAAGTTTTAGGGACAGGCAAGAAGAGACAGTTAGGAAAAGAGATGCCTAACGGTTCAACTTCAGTTCGAAGCCTTCTTTATGGAAAGAAAATTTTAGTGGTTGATGACAATGTAGTGAACCGGAGAGTGGCTGCAGGTGCATTGAAAATTTTTGGAGCTGATGTGAAGTGTGCAGATAGTGGCAAAGCTGCTCTTGAAATGCTTCAATTCCCTCACAATTTCGATGCTTGCTTCATGGATATCCAAATGCCAGAAATGGACGGGTATGTTCGTGTGCATCAATTTCTAACAATTATTTAGTTTCCACTTTCCCTCCATAATATTATTACTTGATATTTTTTCTACATTATTTGAAGATACTGTAATCTGAATTGTGTTCATCTTTTATATGAAACCGTTGGGTATGACTCATAGTGTACTGATATGTGGGTATGGTTCAGGGTAATTTCGGAAACTGAACATAGCATAGCATTTTTAAACACAAGTTGTACTATGTACCCTAAGTTTGAATAATAGAAAGGTGTTGCAGCCACTCTATACTCGAAGACATAGGTACAAGTAGCCGAATACCGTGACTAGGCTTAATGACTTTTTTTTGAAGCATCATAACATAGAGACTTTGTTGACTAGGATTTGATAGATTGTGTTAATAAATATTTTGCAGGTTTGAAGCGACTCGTCGAATTCGCGAGATGGAGAGGACGGCAAATGAGGAGACGAATGGTGAATGCGGTGAAGGGAAAATCGAGTTCCATTTACCTATATTAGCCATGACAGCAGATGTAATACATGCAACATATGAAGAATGTTTGAAATGTGGAATGGATGGTTATGTCTCAAAACCTTTCGAGGAAGAAAATCTTTATCAAGCAGTTGCAAAGTTTTTCGAGACCAAGCCAACTACTAAAACAATAGTAAACTCATGACAAAATGCAACTGAGTTTAGCATGTTTTTATGCAGAGAGCAACAATATATATGAGGATTCTTGATTGATACTCAAAGTATGAAGTGTTCATTTCTAACAAGCTCAAGTTTGATTGAACATGATGATTTCAATCTCAACTCTCAAGAGTAAATTTATACCTCATAACTCTTCATCCCTAGCTTTGTGTATAGATTTTCCCAAGGGAAAGCGATGTGGAAATTTATGTAAATCCAATATTTTTCTTATGCATCTCAATACTCAATTCCCTATTAGAAAGGGCTTTTCTTATTTCTTATTATTTTTGTAAAATTGCCACGTGTAAGATTTGCTTAGTTTTTTATTTTATTTTTATATCTTTAGATGATAAGGTTGGTACTTAATTTAGATTGTGAATAATGTGGTCACTATATTAAAAAATTAGATCTCTTAATAAAAACAAATAATTTCATTTTTCAATGTCAAACCTTCACAAACCAATCAACTACTTTGAGTTGAGCGGAAGAGGTTAAACTTTCAATAACATGGCGAACTATGGTTTAAGTGTTTGACATACTTCGAACATCAACCTTAAAAACATATTATCAGATGTTTTCGATATTGAAACAATAAAGAGAAGATTAACATGGTCCATGCGGAAGGATGACACGCAAAAATTAAAAAAAATATACTAATGAAAAATCAAGAATGTACATATTTTTGTTTGGATATAACATATGTTGGATTTTAATTTAGAATGAAATGTAATAGAGATTTGAAAGATGGAACAAGGTACGGCCTCTATCCCCCTATCTGCTCCTGCACATGGTTAGGTTTGTTGGGGTGCAATGCAATCTAATCCAACACAACACAACACAACACAACACCCACTTGTTCAGGCTTCTTTAGTGCCTATACAAAAGGGGGGCCCCTCCCTCTACCTCCAAACATGTGTCGTCTCCCACTACACTACATATCATATTTTCATACATTTTTATTTTATTTTTTGTCAAATAAAACTAAATAGCTAGAAATTACACTTTTAAAATAAAGGCTTAAATTTAATTTCAATTCTTGCAATTATGCCTCATTTTGAAAACAGCTCTGTAAAAAAAAGTTTCATTTTAGTCTTTGCAAAATCTTAACTTTAAAATAGCTTCTGAGCAGGACTCTCTGATGACTTGTCACAATTTTTTTGACGTTCCAAATGCTGACTAAAATTTAGAATTGATGTGTCCAATTACTATCGTCTTTATGTTTTATATTACTGTGAAAAGGGTAAGTGTTTTTCTGAAAATAAGATAAAGTAATTTTAATTTTATAAATTTAAAGAAAAATGACTGTATTAGTCTACGTTAGTAAAAATTGGATCTGTCAACTCCAAATTTTAGTCAGCATCT
Source organism: Trifolium repens (assembly GCA_030408175.1). Lineage (NCBI taxonomy): Eukaryota > Viridiplantae > Streptophyta > Magnoliopsida > Fabales > Fabaceae > Trifolium > Trifolium repens. The sequence goes on along the minus strand of CP125842.1, from coordinate 63,717,030 downwards.
GTCACGTCAAAAGAATTGTACATGTCATTAGAAAATCCTACTCTTAACCTATTTTAAAAATTTTGAAATTTTGCAATAAGTTAAAATGAAACTTTTTTCTTTTATAAAGATTATTTTTAAAATGGGCATAATTACCGGAATTAAAATCATATTTAATAGGATGACAAAAATCCAAACTTTATTTCATATTTTACTTATTAGTATCACATAGTTTAAACACACCAAGAAATTAAGCTCGAGTGTTTAATAAACTTGTGCTTATGTATGGCACGGTAGTCACGCGTGGCATTCTCACGAGCAATCTCTAGTGATACTTGTCAACATTTGGTAGCAACTACAATCACAATGACAAGGCACTAGTTAACAAACGATGATTGTTTTGGATATACTGTATGTTTCAATAACATTATTTATATTTATTGCCACTGCATGCATATAAATTATAAACCGATTAAGGTTTAAATAAAAGAAGTGAAAAAGAATGGAAAATTTTCAGAACCAGTACGGTGCTGTTCCTATAAGCAACAATGATTTAGTTCGTAGGGAAATTATGGATACTACCACCACCGGTGGTGGAAGCACACAAGTCATAGGTGTGGATGATCATTTCGATACAACCACCGCTGCTGACACTACTACTGCTACTACCAATACCACCGACGGTGTTGTTATCAGTGAGGGGGAGAAGAACAATCATCACAAGAAAGGAATAATTGATAAAATTAAGGAGAAGCTTCCTGGAACATGTTAGAAATAATTTATATTTAAGGGTATTTTAGTATTTTACTATGTTGTCTTTATGACCTAGTCCTTGTGTATAAATAGGAGTAGTGATATCATCATAGAAGTTAGTGCCTTTTTATTCTTCTTGTAGCCGTCATTCTTTAAGTTCATTAATACATTCTCTTTTCTATTTCATTTATCATCTTTGTGCACCAACAATTGGTATCTAGAGCTCCGGTTCGAATCCACGGGAAACACGAGTGAAACGTGAGCCGTTGTGTGATTGATTTCGTTTCTTGAATTCGAGTTGAATCTTGAACGAAGTTGTAACAGAATCACATTTTCTGATTCTGCGGGATTGGGAAACACGAGTGTTAGTGAGATTTAAGTGAACGCACAAAGATTGAAGATGAACGGAAACAGTGGTATGAGTACCAAGCTTCCAGTGTTTGATGGCAAAAACTGGAATCGTTGGATGAAACAGATGATTGTTCTGTTTGGTGCTCAAGATGTGCTTGAACTTGTTACTGAAGGTTATGTTCCAGTAGCAGCTGATGCAACAGATGCACAAAAGCTTGCTCAGAAGGATACGAAGAAGAAAGATCAGAGGGCGTTGTTCTACATCCATCAGTGTGTAGATGAAAACGTGTTTGAGAAGATTGCTGACTCAGAAACGGCAAAGGCCGCGTGGGACACACTGATCAGATGCTATGGTGGTGATGCATCAGTGAAGAAGGTAAAGCTTCAGTCCTTACGAAAGCAGTATGAGAATCTCAACATGAAGAACAATGAGAAGGTCCCTGAGTACATCTCAAGAATGATTTTGATCACTAATGAGATGAAGGCGTGTGGAGAAACACTCTCAGAACAAGTAATCATTGAGAAGGTATTGAGATCACTTACCCCTCAGTTTGATTACATTGTGGTAGCTATTGAACATTCCAAGGACTTGAGTTCCATGAGAATCGAAGAGCTACAAAGCAGTCTAGAAGCACAAGAGTTGCGTTTGACTGAAAGAAACTCTGAAAGAGAAGTAGAGCAGCAGGCTCTGAAAGCAGACTCTGGTAAGAACTATCAGAAGAAGTCTTGGTCAGAAGCCAAGAGAAGATCTGATGGAGTTCAGAAGCCTGAAACTTCAAACTCTGATAAGCAAAAATATCAGAAGGGAAAAGAGAAGTTTGACAAGAAGAAGATTCAATGCTACTGTTGTCAGAAGTTTGGTCATTTTGCTTCTGAGTGTCGGTCAAACAAAGAAAGGAAGTCAGAAGAAGCAAATATAGCCAGAAGCTCTGATGACTCTGATGGTGAATCTGTGTTGCTAATGGCTTCTGAGACTGATGATATGAATTCATCAGAGTGGTGGTATATGGACACAGGGTGTTCAAATCATCTTACTGGAAACAAAAGGTGGTTGGTTGACTTTGACTCGAGTAAGAGTACAAGGATCAGATGTGCTGATGATAAATACCTTAATGCTGAAGGTATGGGAAATGTCAGAGTTACTCTGAACAATGGCAAATCAGCATTGATTCAGAATGTGTGGTATGTACCTGGCATGAAAAGCAATTTGATGAGTGTAGGGCAACTGATTGAGAAAGGTTTTTCAGTTACCATGAAGGACAATCTTCTGAAGCTGTATGATCGTAATCAGAAGCTGATTATGGAGTCAGAACAGGGAAGGAACAGGACATTCAAAGTAAATGTTAAAACTGCAGACTCTGAATGCCTTAGTGCAACAAGTGTTGAGAAGGATAGTGAGCTGTGACATAGAAGATTTGGTCATTTGAACTTTAGAAGCCTGGGGCATCTAAAATCAAAGAATCTGGTACATGGAATTCCTACAATCAAGAAACCTGAGAAGTCATGCAAGGTGTGCATGGAAGGAATGTTGAGGAAAAAACTGTTTTGATGAATGTTTTAATGACAACAAACCTTATGGAATAAATATTAAGTTTTATGAATGGTGATCTACTGATGTTTGCACTTGAGTTTTTGTTGAATGATAGATAACGAATAAAATGGACAAGCTAGAGGCCACTTATATCAACAAGTGCATTTTATATACTCAAACAATGAAAGAATTGGAGTAGCATCATATGATCATAACAGTAGCATCACAAGCTTCATGAACATATTTAAAGGATGTTGTTTGAATCATAAAGAAATTCATTGAAGATTCAAGCAAGAAAGTGAGTTTCATGGTTAATAGTATTTCACGTCATCACAAGGTTCACAACAAGTAATGAATGTTCTAGGAAGAATTTGATGATCGTAGTTGAAGAATCAAGATGGAAAAACCTGCATCACATGCTGCACAAAGAATATGTTTTGATGTTATGAGACAAAACTCACATTGAGTTTTGTGTTACATACTTTGGGGATTTACTACTACAACTAAAATCAATGAGAATGATGCATTCATTAAGGATCTTCAAAACCTACTCAAAGTATCATCCTACCAAAGCTTATCAAGAGGAGAAAGTTTGAGAATGATTTTCCATAAGTTTTCAAATAAGGTTATGCAAAAGGCATACAAGTTTCAATCATTCTCTAAACTAGAAAATGGTACATTTCAATGATGAGTACTCTCACGCCTCCACTAAAGAATCTTAAAGATACTCAATGGATGAGTAACAATGTCTGCAAAACATCAAAGAAGAATTGTGGGAAGTTTTCAAAGTTGATTGATCAAGATCAAGTGTCCCACTCCTTGAGAAAATCTCGAATGTTGTTTCAAGAATGTTCTGAGAACATTCTCCAGTTCATGCTTCATTCTCACCAAGAACAAGCTTCATCGCAAAAGCACTTATTTCTCTAAGTGAACTTTGTACAAGACAAAGAAGCATTTTTTTCCTTGGAATTAACTCTCAGAATCTCAACAATATTCATATCAAATAATGCAAGGAATATTTTGAAGGAAATGTGACTTTCCACTTTGGCCCAAGAAAAAGGATCAAGCATGTGCACATGGATTTAATTCAAAGACATAGTCCAAAAGCTGTCTATTTGGTGTTAGACAGATTTTTCATGGACCAATAAAATCAGCACAACACTTTGTAAGCTAGAAGTAGACTTGGACTTTTTGATCTTCTAAAGGCAACATTCTCCCACACACTTTCCTCTCTCCAAAGACTTTTGTGTACAAGAAAGGACAAGTGAACAGTACTTAAAGGACATACAGCTGCATCTCTCTACCTTTACAGCTGGTTATTCAGAGAAGAATCAAAGCTCCTTGGAGACCAAGGTTACTGCCCAGTTTGGAGAACATTCTCAGAACGTTCTATGAGAATGGTGTTCTTATCATTTAAATATTCAAACTCATGGACAACTGATTCAAACGTGTTTAAATGATATATAACGGTTATCCTTGAAGAAAAAGCAAGAAGGAATCATTTACAGCTCACTACAAGCTAATCTCACATGCTCCTTTTAGAATCAAGAAGAAGCAACATGTGATCCTTCTCTCTCCAAAGACTTTGTGATCAACAAGTACAAGTGAATAGTGCTTGGTTGTACTTTAAAGCTGCATGTCTGATCTTCAGCAGCTGGCTTCTCGCATGAGTGAGAAATTTTACTTGAAGAACAAGTTCATCCTCTGCCCAGAATTGGAGAACGTTCTCAGAACGTTTGCAAGAGAGAGGTTCTTCATCACTTTAATATTCAAACCTTTGAACAGCTGTGTTTCACGTGCCTTAAAGGACAACAACGGTTTTACTTGTTGAATAAGATTAAAAAGAATCATTTACAGCTCATAGCTAGCTTCTTTATCACGCTCCTTTGAATCAAAGACAAAGGCTCAGATCTAAGATCATTCTCAGAACGATCTCCCAAGCTCAGCAACTTTTGAATTTAATGAGCTGTCATTTTAAAGGTGTTTAACAGCTAGTTTCTGATCCAAACGGATATACTTCTTCACCAAGACATACAAGGACATACCTCGGCTATAAATAGAGCACTTGGTTACCTTTGAAGAGTAAGAGTTGAAGCTACAAATCATCATACACTTGTTTTTGTCTACAAGTCACAAAACTCTTCTTTCATCACTCACACTCAAGATCTTCATTCTCAACAATACTTCTGAGTTACTGAGTGTTTTTATTTGCTTCTCAAACTAGCCTTTGAGTTTCTACAAGCAAATATCTCAAGAGACCACTTTTCAACAATATTCACTTTTAAGTGATTGTATCTTTGTCTCTTCAGTTTACCACTCACACTCCAGCTCCTTATCATCTCTTGGATCAAATATTTTGAGTGTACTGAGTGTAATTTTTTTATAAGCTTCTCAACGTCGTTTGAGTTTAGTGTAAGCTTAGATCCAAATCATTATCTTTGTAAAAGAAAGATTGGCTCAAGTCAATACGTAACTATTGATTGAGTGACACCCTTACTAGCTTGGAGGGCTGGGGTAGTTTTAAGCTTGTAGGGCTTAAGGTTTTTGATCTTGGTTTAGATCAAAGAAGATTTGTATTTGAGATCGGTAGTATCTCAAAGATCATAGTGGAAAACTCACGTGCGTGGGGACTGGACGTAACCCAGGATTCGGGTGAACCAGTATAACTTTGTGTGTGAATCTCTCTTACCTTTAACTCTTTATTTACTGTAAACACAGATCACACATACCACTTCATTTACATTCAATTCGGACTTTTACGCAGTAGAGAACGTTCTCAGAACAATCTGTTTAATAATACAAAACGTTCTCAGATCAAGCTCTTCTATTATTCACTAACATTTATCCAAGTATACACTTGAGATCAGTTTTGGTAGATTGCAGGATTAATTTTTAAAAGGGTCACAATTCAAACCCCCCTTTCTTGTAACTATTTCTTCCACTTCAAGGAAAACAACCAAGACTGTCTTTTGCATCAGGAGTAGCTCCAAGAGCAAAACATGCATTGGGAGTAGTACATTCTGATGTGTGTGGTCCATTTCAGGTAGCATCAATTGGAGGGAATAAATACTTTGTGTCATTTGTAGATGAATTTACTAGAATGACATGGGTATCCCTGATAAAGTACAAACATGAGGTGTTTGCTGGGTTTAAGAAGTTCAAAGTGAAAGCTGAGAAGCAGAGTGGTCAGAAGCTGAAGATTCTCAGAACGGATGGTGGTGGTGAGTTTAATTCCAATGAGTTTAAAACTTTCTGTGAGGAGAATGGAATTGAGCATGAGGTTACTGCTCCTTACACTCCTCAACACAATGGTCTTGCTGAAAGAAGAAATCGTACTTTGCTTGATATGGTGAGAAGCATGCTGAAAGAGAAGAAGCTTCCTCATAATTTATGGGGTGAAGCTGTTGAACCAGCATGTTATGTGCTCAACCGATGTCCAACGAAGAAGTTGAAGGAAATAGTTCCTATTCAAAAGTGGACTGGAGATAAGCAAAGTGTTAGTCATTTGAAGGTGTTTGGTTCTGTTTGTTACAAACATGTTCCAGAAGCTAGAAGACAGAAGCTGGATGATAGAAGCAAAGTTATGTTATTGGTGGGGTACCACAGTACAGGTGCGTACAAGCTCTATTGTCCAGAGACTAATACAATTGAATTCAGCAGAGATGTCATTGTGAAGGAATTAGAAACTTGGGATTGGAACAAAACTCAATCCAACTCTGATGTGATATTCCTTGAATGAGACTCTGAACGAGATTCAGACTCTGAAGGTGATTCAGGCTTTGACGGTGATTCAGGCTCTGAAGGTGATTCAGACTCTGAAGGTGGTCCTGAAGGAGACTCTGAAAGTCAAGGCTCTGATGTTGAAGCTTCTGAAGATAGTACTTCTGAACCTCCAACCTCTGAAGGAAATTATGTGGAACAAGATCAAAGACCACAGAGAATCAGAAGCATTCCAAGAAGGTTTGCAGGGTTTGATATGCTGCAAGACACTGAAGTAGACTCTGAGGGAGAGGTTATTCAGTGTGCTATGTTAGTAGACTCTGAACCCGTGAGTATAGAAGAGGCTCTGAAGCAACAAGTCTGGTTGCAGGCCATGAATGAAGAACTTGATGCTATCAAGAGAAACAAAACTTGGAAGCTATCAGAACTTCCAAAAGGCAAGAAAGCCATCAGTGTCAGATGGGTTTTCAAGCAGAAGCTAAAGCCAGATGGATCAATTGGCAAATACAAAGCAAGGTTAGTAGCAAGAGGATTCTTACAGAAACCTGGGCTAGATTATTTTGAAGTGTTTGCACCTGTAGCAAGACATGAAACAATTAGACTGGTAATTGCAATAGCTGCTAACAGGAATTGACCTCTGATGCATTTAGATGTGAAATCTGCATTTCTGAATGGTCCATTACAAGAGGAGGTATATGTGTCACAACCTCCTGGTTTTGAGAAAAAGAATCAGGAAGGGATGGTGTATAGATTACATAAAGCCTTGTATGGATTGAAACAAGCACCTAGAGCCTGGAATATGAAGATTGATTCTTTCTTCAAGAAGCATGGGTTTCAGAAATGTGAATTGGAGTATGGTGTTTATGTTCAACACACTTCAGAAGGCAATATGATTCTGGTATGCTTATATGTTGATGACATATTGCTGACAGGAAGCTCTGAACAAGAAATAGCTAAGTTCAAGAAGGCTCTGATGAATGAATTTGAGATAACAGACCTTGGTAAAATGAGTTACTTTCTAGGGATGGAATTTATGTACTCTGAGAAAGGAATCATTTTACATCAAATGAAGTATGAACTTGAGCTTCTGAAGAGATTTAAGCTGGAAAATTGCAAAATTGCAATTACACCTTCTGATACCAATCAGAAGCTGGACTCAGATTCTGATGTAGAGGATGTGGATGCTACAACCTTCAAACAGTTGGTTGGTTCTCTAAGGTATTTGTGCAATACCAGACCTGATATTTGCTATGCAGTTGGAATGGTTAGCAGATTTATGAGCAAACCAAAATGGTCCCATTACCAAGCTGCTGTCAGGATTTTGAGGTATATAAAGGGAACTCTGAAGCATGGTGTGCTATTCCCTTCTGAAGGAAAGACCGAATCAGAGCTTCTGAGCTACTCAGACTCTGATTGGTGTGGAGACAGAGTTGATAGAAGAAGTACTTCTGGATACTTGTTTAAATTCTTGGGAGGTCCTATTTCTTGGTGCTCCAAGAAGCAGCCTGTTGTGGCTCTATCAACCTGTGAAGCTGAATATATAGCAGGTGCTCTGACTGCATGCCAAGCTGTGTGGATTCTGAACTTGCTACAGGATCTGAAGATTAAGGTAAACAAGCCTCTGAAGCTGATGATTGATAACAAGTCTGCAATCAATCTTGCCAAGAACCCAGTGCTGCATGGGAGAAGCAAGCACATTGAGACCAAGTATCACTTCTTAAGGAATCAGGTTCAGAATGGAGTGTTAGAAGTTGTGCACTGTAGCACTCAGAAGCAGCTGGCAGATGTGATAACAAAGGCAATCAAGACTGGCCAATTTCTTCGTTTGAGGGATGGAATTGGTGTTGTTAGTTTTGTGTAAATATAAATTAAGGGATGGTGTTAGAAATAATTTATATTTAAGGGTATTTTAGTATTTTACTATGTTGTCTTTATGACCTAGTCCTTGTGTATAAATAGGAGTAGTGATATCATCATAGAAGTTAGTGCCTTTTTATTCTTCTTGTAGCCGTCATTCTTCAAGTTCATTAATACATTCTCTTTTCTATTTCATTTATCATCTTTGTGCACCAACAGAACACACCATCATAAATACTTGTGTTGCGCTTATGTAGTACACGATCAATGTATTTTTTTTTTATCAACTAGCTCAGTGGCTAGTAGATGAGTACATCTTTTTAGTTACTAAACTAATTTAATAAATAACTTGGGTTCATCTTGTGTTTCAATTATTGTTTTATATATATATAAAAGAAAATCACATATTTGTGTTTATCTTTCACATATATACTACTGATAATAAATATAGTAATAAGGAAACTTTGAAAATCATATATAAATAATCTAAATAATAGAAATAATTAATTCCATGTTTATATCGATTGTCATTGTAAAATTTTGCAATGAATTGTGATCCTTAGCTGTGAATATTATTATAGTTCCTCACCCTTGCGCCGCTCTACTCCTTCCATTAACCTAGTTTCTTCATTTTTCTTCATCCATCAAGGAGGGGTGGTTTTAGGGTCGATTTTTGACCCAAAATCACCCCTCTGAATTGTTTTTAATTGTCTTTTCATTTAAATAAGTGATTTTCACATATTTGTTTGTTTTGATCTTTGTTGTCCCGTCTTTGTGCGGAGTATTTTGTTATCCCGTCTTGTGCGGTGTTCATTTGTTTTCAGGTTGAAGATTAGTTTTGATCCAGTGCAGATCCAATCAGTGTCGACTTTGGTGCCATCAACGCTACAGATCCGGAGACATGATTATTCCGGAGACTTTAATATAGTCATATTTGTAGGCATATGCAATTTGCCGTTTTATGCTATTAACACGGATACTGTGAGTTTGTTCGCAAATTTATCCCTTTTGTTTTTAGCCAAATTGAATCTGTATTGCATCGATGTACTCCGTCAATTTGAATGAATGAATATCTTTATTTTTAGTCAAAAAAAAAAAGCTGTGAATATTATTGTCAAAAATACTTTTTTGCATTAAATCTGTCAAAGTTATACTTATAAATTCATTAGAAGTAAATATTTAACACCCGAAAGGAATAATTTAGATTCCTTGTATAAATTAAAGAAATAATATGTTTTATAAATAAATAAATAAAAATCTCCCTTCGTGCTAAAAGACAGATATATTTTGTAGTTAGTATTATTTCTTGTATCACTAAATTTTTCTCATAAATATATAATAAGTGTTTTCTGATTTTCTTTTCTATTTATTTAGATGAAGTGTCAAACAACATTAAAGTTGAAGCACAATTGTATATTCTGTATAATTATGTATTTTGTTGAATCATCTTACTAGACCCTACTTTAAAGATATGATATAGATGAATATTTTATTTTAATTATACATTTGAGTAAAAAAATTACATCGACCTGTCATATTTATTAAATTTTTTATTTATAATAAACATTTTGAGATGGACGTATACATGTAATGTAACTATTTAAAGAAATTATTGTCTTAGTAGTTGATGCATCTAATTTTGATAAAAAATAAAATAAAAAAAAAGTACATGCAGTGCAAGTGTTTTGTCCCATTTGAATTTGGTAATCTCCAACAAGCGACATAACTAGCATTGGGGCCTGATGTTTCCATTTCCACACTTGTCCCGTTACCATTTCAATGTCTTCCTCAATTGAATATTTGAAAGATATGATTTCCATCATACAATAACGTTATTTTAAAACTATAAAGTTGTATTTTATCTATTTTCTATTCTACCAAGTCCATGTATGTTAAAAGAGTTTTATGTTTTCAAATATTGACCTCCAATTCTTAGAAAAGGATCTTGGCAATCTAAAATTCGGTCAAAGAGTTTTTTTTAGGCTTATTTAGTCTGCAGGTCCCTTAAAGACTTTTTTTGTTTCACTTTAGTCCCTTAAAAAAATAAGTTCCACTTTAGTCCCTTATTGATATCTCCGGCAATCAATATGGTCCTTTTCGTCCATTTTTTCTTAGAAACTGTTAACTTCCGTACATGTGGTAAAATAAGTTGTTACGTGGCACATGTACTGAAGTTAACGGTTTTTGAAAAAAATAGACAAAAATGACCATATTGACTTATGGAAATATCAATAAGGACCAAAGTAAAACTTATTTTCTTTAGGGGACCAAAGTAAAACAAAAAAATTCTTTAAGGTACTTACAAACTAATTAAGCCTTTTTTTTATGACCTTAACTTAAGTGGGTTTTATAAAGATTCTACAAGGTAATAAGTTTATAAATGGTGATGATCACTCATAACTTTATAAGCATTGAAGAAGGATATCTGCTACTTGATCAACAAAAAAAAATTGTATTAAGTTTTTGATTCCTAGATAGTAATCTAGAATTTAGTCGCGAGAGAAGTAAAATCAGATAAAAAATTATTCTCTCAAAAAATCAAATTCAAATTCTTCCAGATAATTCGTCCTAAACAATTGTTTAGGACCAAGTGGTGCTTATCAAAAGATCATGAGTTGTATTACTCCCTCCATGATAAAATATAAACAAAGTTACTTTTAAGTTCATTGTGCCGTTCAAAAAAAAACTTTTTAGTTTAATGTAAGATTAATATATGTCTATAAAAAGTAATTTAGCTTTTAGTTAATTCTGAAACTGCAGATTTATTAACTTAAAAAACTAGAAATCAACTATAGTGATAGAAAAACCAAGAGGAAGTTATAATGAAATACACATATACATGCCTTATTATTTTCAGTTCAGTTTTTTATACGTTGATTTTAAATGACTTGGTTAAAACATAGATCTAAGTCTAACCCAGTTCCTCTGGTGATAGCGCAAATTCACAAATCGATACAAACGATTAATTTCATGTTCAGAGAATCGTGATTACGAACTATAAATTGTAAACATAAAAGAGTTGCTGCATTTTAAATGAAAATCCTCAGCAGAATCACTACTCTACAGTCTACTACAGAAACCTTGGCTCCATTTAGTGATCATAAGTTAGACAAGTTCTTCAAAAACAAATGTGATACGATAAAAACACATTAAACACTGCAGATCAGTCGCATGCTGCTTCTATGCCCCACTTTGAAAAACATATAGTGAGAACCAGTTCACAGATTAACCACATAGTGGAGCAAATACCACACTGAAGTCCATTAATGAAAAAGAAATTCATGCCCTGGAATTTGACTTTAAGTGGGCAATAGATCAAGAGTAGTGACTCGAACAGTTCATTCATGTAGCTACTCTCTCATGAGAACCAATTTTGTAATCACCTTGATGAAGATTTGAACTTTGAGAGTAAGAATCAAATTTATGAGGTGTACTCGAATGGTTGAGGAGGTTGAGGCTCCTCATCCACGGCCATTGCTGATGAAGAACTCTGCAATCCTGGGCCCGATCCACCAGCAGTTGATGTGGTAGATGCAGGTGTGTCGGTGATGGCAAGAACTTCAGGCTCAGTAGGACGTAAGTCTTTAAGAAGCACAAATCCCGAAGGTGCCAACTTTACTGGAACATATCTGCTGTCCTGCAAAAATTTAATAAACTTCTCCTGAGCAGGAACCACTCTCGCTGGATTTGTTAGAATCTCAAAAGAAGGCTCAGGCTCAGATTTCTTCTCCGTTGGGCTATCAACCTTTAAATAACAAAGTTTAGAAATATTATTAAGTTGAACAAAAAAATCAAAGTATTTTACCAGAAACAAACATGTGATGTAACAAGTCATGGATCTAACAAACTCCAACAAACAATCTTTACAAAAAATAAATAAACCAAAAGTATGACATCCTTGTTTAACCCCACCATTTTCCTCTCAATTTTCTATTCCTCTAATAGGCACATAAAGGGTAACATTCATTGATTGAGAAAAACGAGACAAGACATCTAAAACAAACCAATATATGTGTTACCTGCATGGCTTCTCCATCCTTCTCACTGGAAGACTTCCCTTTTCCGGCAGCAGATGTAGAGTCAGGACCAGATGCAACTTCAGCATTAGCCTTCTGTTCTTCGGCTTTTTTACTAGCCCTAGCTTTGGCCTTAGCTGATGTCGACAAAACAGCTGTTGGAAGTTTCACGGTTGAAGCAGCGGTGGGAACAGTAGTAGGCTTAGGGTATTCAAAAAGTGAAGGTTTTGCATGTGACAGGAACTCAAACTTTGGAGATTTCAGATCAGAGTTCAGACCGATAAGAGCTGTTGGTGAGAAAGCCAAGCTTATGAAATAGATAAGAGGGTACCAATACCAAAACTGGCTGAAAACTGCAAGACCAACCACCGCAGTAATTTTATCATGCTTTGTCTTAGAAAGTAGTCTTATGGTCACATTTCTTCCGCCAGCATCAAGGATTCCAGAGGCCAAAATAGCCCCCATCTTACTCATGGTATCCTCGTGCTTGTCTAGGATAATTTTCTCCAGTTGTCGCCTAGAATATGAGGCATGTCAGAAATCAATAAAATTTACTGCTTCAACATCAAAATAATAGACTTTCCTTACCTGAATGTTCCAACACGCGAATCACTAGCTTCACTAATCTGAACCATAACCATAGCCATTGCTATGAGGGCACCCTGACGAACAAAATCAACGACATCCGATGTTAAAGGCTCCAGCAAAGATATGGCCTCACTGAGACCAGTACCCGCACAGGAAATACCCACAGCAAGAGCCGCTCCATAGCGAACATGTGGATTGTAAGATTCTGATAGGAGGGAAACAATTCGTGGAGTCTGCAGTGTAGGAATGTAATGTTACAAATCTCAACAAAATCAACCAAAACAGACTACAGACATGGAAAAGCAACTCAGGAGAAGGGGAAATAAAAAAGAAAAGGACAGAACTAACCTGCTCTGGATCAGAGTACAACACAAAACCTAATGCTAGGACTGCAGTCCTCCTAACATCATCACTCACATCAGACACAGCAAAGTGAAGTAATTGACGAATGGCCTTATTGTTTGCTGTTCCCCTATATGCCAAAGCCAGGGCATACATGCCACCATAACGTAATATTGGATCTTGATCTCGAGTCATCTGCTCAATTAAAGTGTCAGCTTCTTCTTCTCTTCCGTAAACTGTAAGAGCAATTCCCAGTGCTAACCCTCTGAAACATTTAAAAACCATAAATATCAGAGCAAGAGAAGCCGTGGTTTAACAGATTGCCAAGTGAAACACCTTTACCTTATAATCTTTTCATGTTGTGTCTCGTGTGCATAAGTAAGCATTTCATTTGCCTTATCACTGCCTGTTCCAACCATGAGTAAGCCCATACTGATACCAGCAGCTTCACCAGCAACAGCACTATCAGTGTAGAGAACATTTTTTATTTCTTCATAAATATCTTCATCAGCAGTTCCTAGGGATGCCAATCCAAGACCTAGACATGCACCATGTTGAATGACCTGGCCATAAACAACACATTAGATATAGCAATTGTCTTTTTTTAACAGAAGATGATGAATATTGATGAGCACCTCAACAGTAGTACTGCGCAAGCTATCGCGGAGGAATTGTTTGATGCCTTCTCCATGGTTGGCATGAATCAGACCAAGGGCATAGAGAGCACCACCTTCTGAGTATGGACTACCTCCACCACCAGTCCCGCCCTGAGGCAAGTAGGGTGCCATCAGTGACCTTCCCTGCTGCAAATGACCTCTATGGATGACACCAAGACCAGCTGTTGCACTGAACTTAGCCCAATTAGTAGCTCTGCTCAACCAATCCTATAATTTTCAAGGGGCAAAAATCATAAAAATGGGAAATTACAGGGAAGAGGGGGGAAACAAAAACTATGGGATAATAACTGACCAAATTTTCCCTCAGGAAAGTATCCACAGTTGTTCCAGCATGCATTATTGCATTGGCATAAATTGTAGCACTGTGGCAAACACTATTTCTCATCTCCACGGACTGCTTTATGGTCTTTAGAATAAGGAGGTCAGATCTGAATGCAAATTACATCCAATCAGTATAAGAACCAACATACTGCCAAGTACCAACAAAGAAATGATGATCTAATAAAATTTTATGAAAGAAAAGGTCTTACTTGTTATGACTGTAAAGGAACTGCAGAGTCAGCTGTATTGAAGTTTCCCCAGACAAAATTCCCTTTATTTTGTTTAACCTCTCAGCATACAACTTTTCACTTGGATCTTCAGGCACATTGACAGCAGAAGCCGATTCACCCTCTGTCATTGGAACATCATCTGGTCCATTCACACCAGCATTCTGAGTAGAATCTGCATCACTGGGTGTTGGCTCTATGGGTTCTGAAGGTTGAGACTTCGGCAATGCAAGGCGATCTCTAACATTTAGAAGAAAAGCTTGATGCTCATTCTCTACCAAATCAAAAGCTATTTGAAGTGCCAAAAGAGCATCATCTTTGTTTTCAGAACGTAACAGTGTTTCCAATATGCTCGCAACACCCTCTGGCTCATCCAAGAACATAAGACACTGACAAATGCTGAGATAATCTGGTGAAGGAAGCTTTTGAAATACTTTAACAAGGAGACGGAGAACCTAAACAAAAAGAACAATAGGTAATATCAGCTTTTGTCAGAACCAACCACCATAGTTAAAAAAGTCTTTCTCTCACATTTAGCAATTTTTGAGATATGCCACACATCAAATACCCAAAGAGAGAAAGAAAAAAAAATCATTCCTACGATATTTTCAATTCCAACTTTCTATAGTCTATATTTATAAGATCTTCCACCTTCTCAATGGGATAAATCTGTCCAGCAGTACAAACATTTGTCTCATTGGAGAACAACGGTTGATAAAGATTTAAGAGTCCTATTAAGTATCAACGCCCAGAGAGATGTTTAAAAGAAGATTAAAAACATAAAAAGAAATTCAATAGAATATAACTCAATTACTAAAATTGAAGGGATGAAAAAGGAAGGGAAGATTCGCCAGATACATTGGTATATAGGAGGACTTCAATATAACTAAAATATCATCATTCCCCTTACCTCTTGTCTGTATTCTCTAAGATTAACAAAGGAATGAGAGACATGAATGCAGTATGATAAAGTTCCTTGAACATTGTCACTCCTTGTAATTGCTTCCTCGAGTTTATCCAATCTCCTGCATTCAATAGCAGTTCCCATAGCTTGTTGGTATTTTCCATCCACTATACACCTGGGTTGAGGAAAAGCAACAAAAATTGAGTAAACTCAAAGTCTTGAGAGACACTTGGATACAAAAAAACATAAGAATAAGTATGGCTTATACGTACTTATCCAACAGTCTCTCCACAATTGCTTCAAGTCTAGGGTCCACTTTGGTAGATTCATCATTTGACTCCGCTGCCTTAGACTTGAAACTAGCATATTCATCTATAGCTTTAGCTGAAAGTATAAGAAGATTTCATAAAATGTCAAGTGGAACATATCATGAATTCATTGTAGCACGAAATTAATATATAAGTGACATTGTTTTGCAGTTCGTTATACTGAAAAGAATAAAACCACTGACAAGTAATACCAACAAATATTACCAACGCAGTCCATTTCCATAGACAGGATGATATCCTTGCAAGATCTGTATACGACTTTAAATGAAATATAATAAAACCAAATAACAATTCTCACCTAGAAGAGTATGGACATAGTCGGAATCCTCTGAAACATCAAACAGAGGTCCAGCTCCAAGGGCATAGGATAGTGAGTCATTCAGCTCACCCAAGTAATAGAAGACCTAAGATTAAGGAGTGAAACAAAATCAGATACCAAAACACAAACCATGATACCAACTCCAGCATCTAATATTAACAATTTATGGATATCAAAAAACATATGGCCTTGAAGATGAAAGGACTAAAGTCAATGCTTATTCGTGGAAAGAGACAGCATCACGCAATTTTCAATAGAATGTGATTCTTCAAATAATTTAGCAGAATAACAATACCTTTGATACAAGTAGAGCGGCAAGTTGCCTTTGGTGCTGATCAAACTCCTCATCTTCATACAAACTCTCTCTGTTTAACACATACATACAAAACACACGTTTAATCTTCAACATTGCCAATCCAAAAGTTTGCACACACAAAAAAAAAACTAAGTTAATTAAGTAACCTAAGGGAGAACCATGAAACGTATATTGTAGTATAAATCCAAAAACGGTAAGAACCCTAGAATAAAAAATAAAAAAACTTCAATAGTGTGAGAGTAGTATAAATCCCCTTGATTAAAAACACATGCTTTCAACACTGAATTGTAGAATTTGACTACTAAAACCTAATCGAAATCAAAACTATTACTATAATTGAAGCAATTGAAAAACTACTAAGAAAAACTAAAAAGAGTGAACCAATTGAATTTGAAACACAACTACTTATGAATAATCCAAAAAGGCATAACAACGTGAATTCAAAAATCAAAGAACACAAAGATCGAGAATAAAAAGGGGAAGATTACATGAGAGGAACACTAGTAGAGATCTCTGGCCAGAAACTATCGACCAAATTGTTGAGGTTTGAAAGAGCGTGAAGCTTGAGCGATAGATGAGACTCGTTAAGCATCGCCAACATGCCACCGGCAGAGCTGACCAACGTAGTACCAACCATGATTGAGTAGAATTGGAATAGCTAGGGTTAGGGTTTGTTTGGGTTTGGGATTATTGCGATCTAAAACGAGATGAAAGAAAGAGAGGGTTTGTTTGTAGTTATTGTTAAGAGTGTTTGTTCTGTACTCTTGCTTTGTATAAGAGCATCTTATTTTTTCTTTTTCAACACGATACGTGTATATCCAATTTTTCCAAAAATAAATAAATAAATTATTTAATTTATACAAAACTTAGTTTAGACATGTATTCTTTTATAATTATTGAGTTTTTTAAAACTAATTTCCTTTTTAGATTTATTGAATATTTTATGTATTTATATCATATTATCAATTAGATACATCTAACCTTTTATAAATCTAGAAAGTAAATTTTGTTTTATAATAACGAACGAAGATAAAATTATCATAAAAATTTATTTGAAATAAATTATTTAAAAATTTGTTATAAGATATTGTTAAAATATATGTTAAACCATTGTGCTCTCTTTTTTTTAACAAACAACAAATGCACTATTTCTTGTAAAACTTACTAAATTTATTTTTTTATTGAATAGTTTTTTTTATTAAAAGTATTGTCCCGTATATATTATTGTGTGATCCATATTTATTTTTTTTGTGATCAATATTCTCTATTGTGCAAATATAAATAACTACTTAATCTCATTTTTTATTAGACTTAGTTAATTGATACCTACTTAACCTCCTTTTTTGTTGTGGCTACTTATTAAGAAGAAAAAAATATTTTTTTTTTACTATAAAAAAACTAAAAACCTACTTTTATATATGTGGAAGTTGTACTTAGTTTTTTTTGTAGTTTTTTTTAAGGGTAAAATAGGAAAATTGAAAAAGTCATCCCAAAAATTTGTATCCCCTTTATATATTAGTATAGAATAGATTAATATGTTCCAATTATTCAAATCTTTATTTAAAGGATGTTAAAAAGTTACTGTAATAAATTTAGTTTATGGATTTATGATAAACATATAACCTGTGTATAAATTTTGAAATAAATTATAATTACTAATGACAAATATTTAGTATCTAATTTTTGTTATGTATTAGTAATAAATATTTGTCATGTACTTTTTAATTTATCATCGATGAATATTTGTCATGTATTTTTTTATTAGTGATGAATATTTGCCATGTGCATTATTTTGTTACTTGAAAAGAAAAATGAAAGTTTGAGGAAGAAAGATTATCCATAGAAAAAGTTGCTAATATTTTCAATAATGGTAACCTCTCTTTCTCTAACATAGATTATTGTTGGGATCATGTGTAAAACCCCGTAGAGTAATTCATATGTTGGAGATGCTAAAGTAGTTTTCAATTACTTTAGATGAAAATATCTGGAAAATCCAACTTTTTATTTGCAATTCAATGTAATGGTGTGATCCTTGAGTTGTAGTAGATTTATTGGTAATATTAGATCTAAGATCAGACCGTAAACAATTTAGAGATATACTAATTTTTTATACCACATATAAACTCAACCAACAAATATAGTAAATGTTATTTGCTTCCTTCACTACCAATCAATTTTATTTGATTGTTTTATTACGACACGGGTTAAAGTGTTCTTTTGGA
Organism: Trifolium repens; assembly: GCA_030408175.1. Classification (NCBI taxonomy): domain Eukaryota; kingdom Viridiplantae; phylum Streptophyta; class Magnoliopsida; order Fabales; family Fabaceae; genus Trifolium; species Trifolium repens. The sequence goes on along the minus strand of CP125842.1, from coordinate 63,698,578 downwards.
TGGTTGTTTGAAACTTGAATTGATGTAATACTTGAAAAAGGAAGAAAAAAAGTTAAACATAATTGATGAAAATTTAGTTGTTGGAGATGCTCTAGCAAAAGTATTTTCAAAAACTCAACTTTATAATTGCTTGGGCCGTATTAAAAAAAAAATCTAAATGATTTGTTGTAAGTTAATAAATAGTACATTACTTTGTTGCTCTAGAGGATCCTTAGTTTTCTCTACGTACACAGCTTGAACCATAATTTTTAATTCACACGTTTAGTTAATAGTTTCAAAAACTACTTATAAATTTGTGGTTAAAAATGTATATTTTTGTTTTTTAATCTAATTGACACATTATGTGAATAAAACTCAATTACAACATTTATTTTATCTTTATAAAGTAGTCTAAAAAATATGGCTTAGTTCTCACAAATATGATCATTAAAACATTTATTTTCTCTATATAAAATAGATATATTTTATATTTAAATTGTCTTAAATATAATGTCGAATATTTTTCTTTAAACATTAATCATTTTGAATATTTATTTTTAGTAATATAACACACACATAGTAATCTTTAATTAATGTAATCATATTGATTTCAATTTGAATTATATGATATGGATGCGATAAAAAATATTAATTTTGTGCATCAAGTTGGTGGAATAAAATCCTCCCACGCGGATGAAGCAAATGGTGACACAATCCTTATCTAGTTTTTGAGTTTCAACAGAAAGTACAACTCATTATAAAAACATTATTACACATGGTTCCTTGTCAAATGGAATAACAGAACCGAACATACATCGCAAACCATTGATTTGTAAAACCTCCAAAATAGAGGGAGGGGTTCACGCCACCCAACCATTTTTTCTCTCTCTCTTAAACAAAAAAACCAATTTGGCATTTCTCTCTCCTCATTGCACCATCTTTTCCATTAACAATACCCAAAACAAATTTTTCTCTCTCCAAAAATCATTTTTTCCGTTGGGGGATTCCTCCTCCTTGTCGTCCTCATCCATCCTTAACAATTGCAATGTGATCACCTCCCTTCTTAAACCCTGTTGTGGGGGATTCTTTATTTTTTCCTCGCAATTATTATGCAATTTTATTATTCTCATAACATTTTTCGTAAGCACACAAATAATGGTAAAAGTTGAATTGAGCTTTGGAAGGTCATTCAATTTTGTTTTGGTTTTGGTGTTTTCTATTTTGGTTATATCAGCAAGGTGTCAAGATGTGGTGGTAATGAATATTTTGAAAAACACGATAAATGGTCCAATTACACTCCAATGGACAAATCCTGATGTATGTGAATGGGAGCATATTATTTGTGATTCAAGAAAACGCGTCACTGCTATTCAAATAGGAAGGCAAAATCTTGAAGGCTCACTTCCAAAGGAACTTGTGAAGCTCACGGCGTTGCAACGTTTTGAGTGCCAGAGCAATCGCCTCACAGGTTCATTCCCTTACCTCTCAAAATCGTTACAGACGCTTATAATACACGACAACAAATTCACCTCAATTCCTGACGATTTCTTCACGGGAATGGATAGTTTGCAAGAAGTAGATATCAACGACAACCCCTTATCTCGATGGGAAATTCCTAATTCTCTAAGAGATTGTGTTGCACTCCACTCATTCAGTGCTCGTAATGCAGGTATTTTTGGGACTATTCCTGATTTTTTTGGCAGAGATGGTCCCTTCCCTGGACTGGTGTTTTTGGAGTTATCTAGTAATAATTTAGAAGGTGTTTTGCCTGCAAGTCTTTCCGGCAGTTCAATAGAGTCTTTTTTGGTGAATGGACAAAATAGTTTTAATAAACTTAGTGGTACCCTGGATGTGTTACAAAACATGACATCTTTGAAAAAGGTATGGGTAAATGGCAATTCATTTACAGGGCCTATACCTGATGTGTCACACCTTAATCAACTATCTGATTTGAATTTAAGAGACAATCAGCTAACTGGTGTTGTTCCACCTTCTTTAATTGATCTCCAAAGCTTGCAAACAGTGAATTTAACAAATAATTATCTTCAAGGTTCACCTCCCAAGTTTAGATATGGTGTTGGAGTTGATAATAATATGGTTGGGAGTAGAAATCAGTTTTGCACAAAAGTTCCAGGGGAACCATGTAGTCCTCTTGTGAATGCTTTGCTATTAGCTATTGAACCTTTGGGTTATCCTCTCCAGTTTGCTGAAAGTTGGCAGGGCAATGATCCTTGTGCCAATAAATGGACAGGTATAATTTGCGTTGGTGGAAATATTTCAATTATCAACTTTCAAAATATGGGAATAACTGGTCATATTTCTCCAAATTTTGCTAGTTTTTCATCTCTAACAAAATTGCTTCTTGCAAACAATAGTCTCACGGGTACCATACCAAACCAACTTACTAGTATGCCTCTTCTACAAGAACTTGATGTTTCTAATAATCATTTGTATGGCCGCGTGCCATCATTTTCTAAAGGTGTTGTTCTTAAATTTGGTGGGAATCCTGATATTGGAAAGGATAAACCCGGTACTAGTAATAGCTTTTGGTTTAGAGGTAGTGGTAACAAAAATAATATTGTCAGTGTCGTTGTTGGAATTATTTTGGGATTTGTCATTTTACTTGGTATTGGGACACTATTGATTATTAAGTTTGGAAAAAGGTTTGGGATTCATATGAGGATAGGTAAATATCCTGATCCTATAAAGGCACATCGTAAACACCAATGGGATGGAAATGATGTGAAGATAAGTGTTGTTAGTGGTGGTGAAGTAAGTGATGTATTAAGTCCCACTAGTAATGTTTATGAAGCTAGTAACATGGTGATTTCAATTCAAGTTTTGAGACAAGTTACATATAATTTTTGTGAGGAAAAAATAGTCGGGAAGGGTGGTTTCGGCACAGTTTACAAAGGGGAGTTGCACGATGGGACACAAATTGCGGTGAAAAGGATGCAATCAGGAATGACGGATGAGAAAGGAGAAAATGAATTCACGTCGGAGATTGCAGTACTTACAAAGGTTCGACACAAACATTTGGTTTCACTCTTGGGGTATTGCTTAGATGGAAATGAAAAACTTTTGGTTTATGAGTATATGCCTCAAGGTCCTTTGAGTAGACATTTGTTCAATTGGAAAGAGGAAGGGATAAAACCACTGAAATGGAAGACGAGGCTTAGTATTGCCTTGGATGTTGCTAGGGGTGTGGAATATCTTCACGAGTTTACCCAACAAATTTTTATCCATAGGGATCTCAAACCATCAAACATTTTGCTCGGAGATGATATGCGGGCTAAAGTATCTGACTTTGGATTGGTGCGGCTTGCTCCTCAAGGAAAAATTTCCTTTCAAACTAGACTTGCCGGAACTTTTGGATATATGGCACCGGAGTATGCAGGTAAGCATTTATATTTACCTTTTAAATTGTTGTTACCCGTGGCCAATTATTGCCATATTGTTTTTTATTTTTGTTATTTGTTGTGTTGTTTTTAAAATTGTTGTTATTTGTCTTTTAATTCATCATCTCCTTTTTTGCCCGTATATTGCTTATGAAGACAAGTTACATAAATAATTGTCATTATGACATTGTGTTATTAATAAGTTACCATGCAAGTCATATTAAAACCGATAATTTGGTCAATAAAATTGAGGTTAATTTCTCGATGATTGTTAGGATGATTATATGTTATCATTTTATCGTAATTTTTTTTATCATTTACTATTCAAGTCTTAAAATCATTGACTGACACTGTAATACATAATCATGCAGTCACAGGAAGACTAACAACAAAGGCTGATGTGTATAGTTTTGGTGTGATTCTCATGGAGATCATAACAGGAAGGAAAGCACTCGATGATAGCCAACCAGAAGAGAATGTCCACCTTGTTACATGGTTCCGTAGGATGTTATTGAACAAGGGTTCATTTCAAACAATCATTGACCAGACAATTGAGGTTGACGAAGAATCCTATGCAAGCATTAATACGGTTGCTGAGTTGGCAGGACATTGTAGTGCAAGAGAGCCTCATCAACGCCCCGACATGAGTCATGTAGTGAATGTATTATCATCTCTAGTTGAAGTGTGGAAGCCTGTAGAACAAAATGTTGATGACGTATATGGAATCAACTTTGACATGACATTACCAGAAGCTCTCCAAAGGTGGCAAGCTTTCGAAGGAAGAAGCACTCTTGATTTAACAATTTCTCCTTCACCAATGGATACCAGTGGAGACAACACACATACCTCTCAATCGCCGAACGTGTCTTCAGATGCACGAAGATGAAGTTAGATATATAAAAATTTGGACTTTAAGTTCAATGTAATTACACCTTCTTTTGTCATGTGAATAGTCTATTTTCTTCGTATCCCACATTCATTCGCCAAAAAGTACCCCGACCCGATAGTTTCGTATTATTAAAGATAAAAATAATTTTACTGTATAAGTTTTAAGATATAGGGAGATAAATATGTATGATGAAAGCAAAATTTATATTTTGTAATTTATTTCTCTTTTATGATTTAGATATGATTATTGGTGCTTGAAGAGGTGGATGAAATCTTGTATATAATTACTAGTAAAATTACCCGAAAATTACAAATAAAAAATTCAGTAAAAATCGAGAAAAGAACAAGGAAAATAAATATATACAAAAAAATTAGTTCTTCTTGAAAGAAAATTATTAGTTCTTACCAAAAAAAATTACAGGGGGAAAAACAAAACTCGCACACATTACATGGGGTATCAACCTATTTACCACATGTCTATCCGATCAATGGATTTTCAATATTATATTTATATATATATATATATATATAGAGAGAGAGGATGTATCATATGAGAATGATAAGTTTATGTGAGAATGTGAGAATGAATTTTCAGCCTTTAGATTAAAATTAATGGCTTAGATTAACGTGTGCCTCTCTATTTGCTATGTACCCAAATCTCTTCTTCTTCCATCTAGCCTGCAAAATGCAACGAAAATTCAACAGCGGAACCACTTCGCCGTCGACACCGCCCACCATTTTTGCCTCTCTCTCTCTATATTTTCTCCCTCTCTCCCTTGCGGCAATCTCTCTCCCGGCGACCATCTCACTTCCGGTGGCCGTATCCCTCTCTTTCTCTACAATATCTGTTCATATTCTCCCTCTTTTTTGTATGTTTCTATTTCAATCATCTCATCTTTCTCAATCCATGTGGGGTTTCAACAACCAAATAAATTGGGATTTTTAAAGGTGAAACCTCAAAATTCATTAAAAAAACAACAACTTTCTTTCACCCCACAAGCAATTGGCAATTAAACCCCTTCACTCCCAATCCCAAAATGGAATTGCTAAAATGGTTATTGTGAAAATGTGAAAATTTAATTGGTGGTTTGGTTTGTAACGAGGGCGGTGGAATTTGCATGGTGGTGGTGGTGTTATTCTCAGTTCTGAAAACATCTTGCAAATGTTTTTGTTTTAATGTGTTTAAAGCAAAAAACATGTTCTATATAAAATTATAGTCAAGTTTGATTTTTTTTTCTTTCTCAGTAAACTTAGAAATTGTTATTGGAACCTAGAAATATAAGTCAGAAAGGGTGTCTACAACATGAAGATGAGAGGGCAGAAGTGTGAGATTCGTAGCAAGAGGGACTCAAAAGATGCAGTGCCAGTGAGAAGGATGAGTGGGGAAAGAGAAAAAAAAAAAAAAACTCATTGAATTCAAAGTTTTAATCCATCTTATCTATTTTAATCTAATAGTTGAGATTTATTCTCACATTCTCATATAAAGATATCATTCTCATAGGATATGTCATATATATATATATATATATATTACTTATTATAAACAATACCAATGCAATATCAATCAAAGAGGTGGATCGTGTGATATTCATCTTGACAATAATTTATTTATTGAATAGGATAAAATTTGTATAAAAAGCACAAGGGCTATTAATTTTTTTGTGTACCACATAAGTGAATCTAGAGTGTCTTTCATATGTATCTAGTGATGTTGAAGATGACATGCGGCAAAAATGACTTTAAGGGTTGAGATTAAAAGGTTAAAAGTTAAGTTTTTGTTAAATAAAACTCAAAATTATACGTATGGTCTTTTATCTTATTTTTTTGTAATAATTTGGTCTTTTATATTTTATTTGTAACATTTTGATCCTTTATTTTATATATTTGAAACACTTTAGTCCTTTATCTTTTATTTGTAACATTATAGTCCTTTATCTTTTATAACATTCACATATAAACCCTTTTTTTCATATTTTTTTTTATTAAGAAAATGTTGAATTTTATTTGTTAAGATACTTTTTTATTAAAATTAAATAAAACTCATGATTTTGATGAATATGATGATCATCTTTATCAATTCTTTCATATTTTTATGTTATTTAAAGGACCAAAATGTTATAAATAAAAGATAAAGGACCAGAATGTTACAAAAAGATAAGATAAAGGACCAAAATGTTACAAACGAAAGATAAAAGATCAAAGTGTTACAAAAAAATAAAATAAATGACTAAACGTGTAATTTTGCCTAAATAAAAAAAGATACAGAAGCACCTTCTTCCTCTGAACATGGTTCCATCAATTGAGAGTTTCATACAAATAAACTCGAATAATAAGCATAATTAATGAATAGAACAACCGCCATACTTTTTAATAGATATCATACTTTTCATGTGCTTATTTATTTTGTATCAGTTTGTCCGAAATTTCTATTATACTAACATGTATATCTGAGATAGTCTGTTCACTGAGATGACATTTTCACTTAATGATTTCTTACATTTAATTCAATGTCTCTATGTGACTTAATTAGTTGTTTTTCAAAAGCCAACTATTCATAAATAAATAAAAAAATAGATGTGCGAAAAATTTATAATAGTTTTCAACTCTGAATCACAGACACAGACATCAGACACGACACGGACACTGACATGTCGACACTAATAATAATTTGAGAATATGATATAATTCAATGTGATCACAGGTGTCAGTGTCAGTGTCGGACACCAACACGGACATGTGTCGGACACGCCTAATCCGAGGAGTGTCTGTGATTCATAGGTCTTCAACATATAAGTTAGCATAATAAAAATACGTATCACAGAAACAGGCACGAGAACGTGCCGGTTTGACCCGGTAGTGTAATATAATTTTAGAAGTTAATTAATATTTTTAAGGGTAAATAGGTTGATACCCCCTGTAATGTGAACGAGTTTTGTTTTTCCCCTGTAATTTTTTTTCTTTTGATTCGCCCATTGTAAAGTAAATTTTTTATGTTTTCCCCCTTGGTGCAAGGAATTTGCATTTTTTAAATCGGTTGAACATATTAATCGATTTAAAAAACATCACTTTTTAAATCAGTTTGAACAAAATAACGGATTTAAAAAGTGCACCCAAAGGGCGAGTCCAAAAGATTCAACATTACAAAGAGCGAGTCAAAAGAAAAAAAAAATTACAAGGGAAAAACAAACCCGCCCACATTACATGTATCAATCTATTTCCCCCTATTTTTACAATCTTTACCTTTCCATTTCAATATTATTCTTCTTCTTATTATTATTATTATTATTATTATTATTATTATTATTATTATCTATACTAATATATAAAGGGGATACAAATTTTTAGGATGACTTTTTTGTTATTCCAATTTTACCCTTAAAAAACAACTTCCACATAAAAATAGATTTTCAGTTTTTTTTTTTAGTAAAAAAAAATATTTTTTTTCTTCTTAATAACTAACCACAACAAAAAAAGGAGGTTAGTAGTTATCAATTAACAAAGTCCAATAAAAAAGAAGATTAAGTAGCTATTTATATTTACATAATACAGAATATCGATCACACACGAAGAAAAAAAAAAAAAGAATGTCGATTACACAAACGGGCACGTGCCCGTTTGGCAGCTAGTTATTATTATTATTATTAGAGTAGTGCTATTTGGTAGAGAGAATTTGATCAAGAAAAACAAGAATGCTTACATGTAGTGTTATAAGTGGTGGGTCAAAATGTAACTCCCCTTTTTGAGGAGATCATGGTGAGTTGGTATTGAAATTACTCTCTTAATTTTGCCTTCTTGTATTTCTTATTTTTCACTTCTTGTACCAACAATCATTTTTCTTATTATTATTATTATTATTATTATTATTATTATTATTATTATTATGATTAACCAACAAGAACAAATGCATGCGCGATCAATATATAATTTAGGTATTACTAACTAGTGGGTTTTAAGAAGAATCCTAATTCGGCAGGTCTCCAATCTTATTTGTCCAGAGCAGAGCACATCAACAATGGTATGTAGACGACGGACGCGAGTCCAAGCGAATAAGTCCCACAAGTCGCCGTCGTCATCGTCTCGCAATATTCACAAAACCACTTCTCTCAAAGGTTTTGTTTGTTAGGATCATTCGATATACATAACATACATGCTTTTTGTTTGTTTGTTAGGATTATTTGATCATTGGATATTTATTGGCTTTTCGATAGGTAGAAGAAGAATAATCACAATTGCAAAAACAGAGTGCAATGGAGCCAGAAGAATTCAGAAGAAAAATACTAATAAAACGGTACTCTTCTCTTCTCCTGTATGTATGTTTCTTTGAGAGTCTCACTCACTCACTCTAAAATTACATTACAGATACTACTACGCCAACAACAAAAAGGGTCTGCTGCGACACCTCCTCCTGCTCCTCCTTGTGTAATTGTGAGTTACTAATTCTTCTTTTATAGGTGTGTGTGTGTGTGTGCGTGTATACTGTATACTGTATAGTCACACATTACTCTATCACACAGCTTCTCTTTCCTCTCTGTGCTTCTGTGGATTTGGACCCACTTGCAGATGATCTCTGCTCATTGTTTTCTTCTACACTGCTCCCTGGACCTGCAACACCGACCATTCATTCTTCTCAATATGGGATTACAGTATCCGTACGCGCACATTCATTTCTCTCTTACATTTTTAAATATCAACTTGCTCAAACTAAACAACAATTCTAATTATTATTTGCTACATGCAGCTACTAAAAGCACCTCATGGTGATCTACTCTCCTGCATGGAAATGCTCAAGGTTGCTGATCTACTCGTTTTTGTCGCCTCAGCAAGGTCTTCTTTATGTCAACAAACTCATTCTCACTACATTGATTCATTTGGAGCTCAATGCCTTTCTGTATTTAGGTCTCTTGGTTTACCAACCACTCTTCTCTTTCTTCGTGTAAGTTATCATGTATCATCTTTTTTCAACTCACACCATTCACAAGCCTACAATAATTTTATCAAGAAATTTAGTTTTCAATCATTTACGTCGAATTATGCTTTCAGGATCTTCCCACTGATCTTAGACAGAGAAATGAACTCAAGAAGATTTGCTCATCAAGTCTTGCCTCTGAGTTTCCTGAGGATTGTAAGTGTTATCCAGCTGATACAAAGGATGATCTGCACAAGGTAATTATTTCTCCAATTGTTGGTTGAAAGTTCTAATTGCAACCACTAAGATTGTACATCCAGTTTGATGGTTTAATCCTTTCACTCACACCGTCTTTACAATTGCAGTTCTTGCGGATCTTTAAAGAGCAAAGGCTTAAAGTTCCTCATTGGAGAACTCATCGTTCTTACCTCATGGCTCATAAGGTTCCGTTTCATGTTAATCCATCTCTGAACTTGTAATCAACAGCCTAGTCATATTGGTTTTAATCATGTTTTCTGGGATAATTTGTAGTTTGTAGCACTGAGCAACCCTGAATAGTATATATAGGTTTTTATTAATGAGTGAATAACGAATTTATGATCCAGATGTTGATTGCTTCTATCATATTGAGCTTATCATGTTAAAAACCCTAAATTACAGGTTGATGTTGTCTGTGATGGCATTGTTTCTGACAAATGCACACTTCTTCTCACTGGTTATCTTCGTGGTCGTAACCTCTCTGTAAATCAACAGGTAATAGGAATGTCATGGTATAATAAATTGTAGTAGTTTCATCTTGGTTGTCTTGTCTTACATTTTTTGTTTTGTTTATTCAGGTTCATGTTTCAGGTGCAGGTGATTTCCGACTGTGTAAAATAGAAGTTCTTGAGAATCCCTTTCTTTTTAATTCAAGAAAAAATCAGGACCTTATGGATTCAGCTGAGACACATGACGTCGAGGTATTAAGTCTTACCCATAGTTTTCAAAACCATACTAGCATATACTCTTCGATGTTCAACCAAGTTTTGCACACACACACACACAAGAATAAAATCATCTTATTTGAATATTGAAACATAACTTACAATTAAATTGAAAGGACAATGATTTCCCGTCTATCTGAAAACATTGTCAGCATCACCCTCGAGTTTGATATAAGTCTTCTGTTCATGCACCATTCAGACACTGTGATCTTTCAATATTTTTACCTTTTTGATCTCATACCTTCTTTAACTATTTATAAATCCACACATTTACTTTCTCCTCAAGTCTCTTCCTTTATAATGTTTTAGGTCATCCGTTCCCTGGTTCCAGATCCTCAAAACCAAGCTGTAGTTGGCGAGAATGATGAAGAGCAGGTACATAAGGAGATTTCATTTGTAATACTACCACTGCCTTTTGCTAATTGTAATATTTGATTTATTAGCTTCTGTACTACTAATATCTGAATTGACATCCTTTTTAATTGAATATTAGAGTATTCATTAATTTTGTTTTTTTGCACTACTACCAAATTATTTATAAATCTATGCATTTACTTTCTCCTCAAGTCTCCTCCTTTATAATGTTTTAGGTCATCCATTCCCTGGTTCCAGATCCTCAAAACCAAGCTGTAGTTGGCGAGAATGATGAAGAGCAGGTAGATAAGGAGATCTCATTTGTAATTCTACCACTGCCTTTTGCTAATTGTAATATTTGATTTATTAGCTTCTGTACTACTAATATCTGAATTGACATCCTTTTTAATTGAATATTAGAGTATTCATTAATTTTGTTTTTTTGCACTACTACCAAATTATTTATAAATCTATGCATTTACTTTCTCCTCAAGTCTCCTCCTTTATAATGTTTTAGGTCATCCATTCCCTGGTTCCAGATCCTCAAAACCAAGCTATAGTTGGCGAGAATGATGAAGAGCAGGTAGATAAGGAGATCTCATTTGTAATTCTACCACTGCCTTTTGCTAATTGTAATATTTGATTTATTAGCTTCTGTACTACTAATATCTGAATTGACATCCTTTTTAATTGAATATTAGAGTATTCATTAATTTTGTTTTTTTCATTACTACCAAATGAAGTGTGTAAATTTGGATGATTAGCCAAAATAACCTGTCAGTTATTGATTGGTTGGCTTATCCCCCCCCCCCCCCCCCCAAGTTTTCAAATTAGTTGTATTAGCATTTTGAGTGATATCTTCCCTCTTATAGCCACGGCCACCAGAGGCTGACACATCAACAGCTGATGAAGATCAGCAGCAAAAGTGGGAGTGTCCTCCTAGAACTTCAGAATATCAGGTTTGAGCTTGTTTTCTTGATACACTTGTTTCCGAATGCTTTTTGCTGCCCTTATTATTTTTACATTTTTTTTGTTTGCTTTCTTTCATATATAAATGCTTATCAAGTATCTAGTGTGGATATGATCATTTTTTGGTCTTTATTTTGATTTCCAGGCTGCATGGTATGATTTCAATGAAGAGAAGCCAGATGGTGATTCTAAGAAAGAAACTGACAATGTTTCAATGATGGTGAGCTTCTAAAAAGTCAATACTAAGGAAGTGTTTGCCCTTTTGTGTCGGACCTATGGCCTCATTGGACAATGCTTTATTTTCTTCGAGCATCCACAATGGAGGTTACTTCATTGGGGTCCTTAAGTGGATTCCATAGTTATACATTTTTCATATAATTTTTTAATATTAGTACTTAATAAGCACTCAATTCCTCCAACTTAACACCCCAAATTGTTTTACAAAATGGGTCTCACAAATAACTCTATATCATTACATTTCAACACTCATTTATTTTCATTGGGTCATGTTAACATGTGCCCGTTAAGAATCTAAAAATAGTAACATTTTCTTAAATTTTGTGCATTTAAATTATGTTTAATGGATGGATGGATCAATATGTTAATGTGATTACCTTTTTTTTTATATTATAAATTATTGAGCGATGTGTCTTCTTTTTGATGTATGTTTGTGGGTATATTGGGGATAAACAGGGTGCTGGCATAAATTATCTTGTACCACCAAAAAAATCTTAAGTGTTTAGTCAAATTATTATGTAGATCTTTCAGTTTCAGGCTAGATATTAGCAAATTTATATATGAAAATCTAAATAAGTATGTGATTAATTGCGTCTTTGCATAAGATTATTTTGAGGTCAAAAAAGTTTTTATTGGCTGGTTTCCCTAGAGAGAGCTTATGAAAATAACCTAAATCATTTCCCTAAAAATTTGTTTACAATTTTTTGTTTACTTAAGATTTAAGTAATAAGTTACAACAACAACCAAACCTTGTCCCACTAGGCGACGTTGGCTATATGTATTAAGAAATATATTTTTCATTATTATTAAGACAAGGCTGTCTCTTGTAAAAAATGTTGTATCAAGTTTTCCAGTTATATTTTGATTACTATGGTGTCTATGGATCTTAATTTTATCGTTAATGCATGGTAACTTTTTTGTTGGATTACAGGAAATAGATAACATGACTATAGAGAACCTACAAGATGAACTAAAGGCAATTAAAGAAGATAATGCTGCAGATGAGGGTAATTTTTTTCCTTTAATGGTCTCATGTGTGTTACACTTCTCTATATTAGAAAGAAGCAATGAGTTTTTGGTCTGTTTGTGTCTAAAGTTGTATGTAAACTTTCGGTATTGGTCTCTTCTCTACTTTGTTAGGAATTTTGTGAGAGATGACCTGGAATGTGTCTGGATGATTTGCAGTTATATCAATATAATAATTCTATTTTTGATTTGTATTTTTTGTTGTAGAGTTTCCTGATGAAGTGGATACACCATTGGATGTCCCTGCTAGGATGCGGTTTTCAAAATATAGGCATCTCAAGTCTTATAGGAATTCTTCCTGGGATCCTAATGTATGTTTGCCTTTTGGAGATTATTTGTAGTGAGTAATTGCCGCTAACAGCAAAAACGGTCTGACATTGCTATTATTAAATAATATCAGGAATCTCTACCCAAAGATTATCCAAGAAATTTTAATTATGTTAATTTCAAAAGAACACAAAAACATGTTCTTGCCAAAGCTTTAGAAATGGAACAAGAAAACAGAGAGGACTGTGTTCCAGTTGGCTCATATACTAGGCTGCATATCATGGACGTACCCAATGTTGTTGCTTCAAAGTTATGTATGCTTGCAAAGACAAACCCACTTACAGCAAGTGGCCTACTGGAACACGAATGTGAAGTATCTGTCCTTCATTTCAGGTGTGTTTGTTATGCCTTATCATTTTACTATTTTCCGCTTTTTGGATGCACCGTTTATAAGTGGTCCTTTCATGTTTTCCAGTGTGAAGAAGCATGAAACATATCATGCACCCATCAAATCCAAGGAAGAGTTAATATTTCATGTTGGGTTTCGGCAATTTGTTGGCAGGTATGGTTGGTATTCAGTTTAAACAACCATGACATAATAAATCTATTTAGTTAAAAATCTATAAGCCATGGCAAAAATTTTGCAGGCCAATTTTCTCTAGTGAGTCCATAAACACAGACAACAGCAAGATGGAGAGGTTTCTCCATGCTGGACGCTTTTCAGTTGCTTCAGTTTGTGCAAAAACTTCATTCCCACCCCTTCCTACTATAATCCTCAAGAGAGCTGGAGTGGATGCCACACCAGCAGTAGCTGCTTTTGGCTCGCTGAAAACCGTTGATTGTGATAGGATAATCCTTAAGCGCGTTATTTTGACCGGGTATGTTTGTTGATGTTGGTCACAATCAGTTGAAAATATCTCATACATTGAGATTATTTTAGAATAGCTTGGATTATTTGTTAGCATTAGTTTCTTTATTTCTATATTGTCGACGTCTATTACTTCAACAATTATAGTATTTTTTGGTTGACGCCTTTGCAATACTTACTATGGCAAATATGAAATTATTGTCATTTCAGAGTTGTGACAATCCACAATAAAAGTTTCACTGATTAGAAGTTTTAAAACAATTTTTGGTGCAGCTATCCCCAACGAGTGTCAAAACGTAAAGCTTTAGTGAAACACATGTTTTACAATCCTGATGATGTTAAATTTTTTAAGGTAAGGAAAAAAATGTTATGCAGTTTATGAAATCTATTACATTTTATCCTTGATGAGTTACAAAGTATTGAAAGAAGTTATTCTCAGTAAGTTGTTCTTATTTTTCACCCTAATGAGATTTCTTATTGCAGCCTGTAGAGCTTTATACCAAACACGGTCTTCGTGGCCGGATTAGAGAACCAGTTGGTACACATGGTAAGTTCCTTTTTTTTTTGTTGAAAGGATGGTAAGTTATGTTAGAGACCTTTATATTTATAAAAATGGATAGGATGACCAGATAATCTTAAGATATTTCCCGACTCCGAGACTTCTCGGTGAATGGGTATTTAAATAAGTATTACCAGTTTATTATTATTTTGTGGCAAATAAATTTGTTTTTTAAGTTCATATTTCAGATCATTTCCCATGGCATTCAAATAATTACGGGATGATATATTATATATTGATCGTATTATTATGTTCATTGTTTGGTCAGGAGCAATGAAGTGCCTTCTCAATGGAGTTCTTGAACAGCGTGATACTGTATGCATGAATTTATACAAACGTGTCTACCCGAAGTTCTGTATGGAGGATCAAGATGCAGTTTAGTGACATTTTATTTACCATTTTTAGGAAAATATTACGTACAAGATAAATTTTTGATGTTAGGACCTATCGGTATCGCTATTTTATTCATACTTATATCGTATCTATTGGTTGGTTTGATTTTCTCTTTTTTTTTTTTCAGCACCATCGGTTGCCTAATAATTTAACCATGAAATGATATTTATGAGTGAACCACCAATTAAGTCTCAATTTTGGAGGACACTCGAATAGTAAATTTCAATTTTAGAGGCAACAATCTTGATTTTGGTCGTAGCTAATAGTAACTTTATGGACTATGGATTACAATAGGATTTTTAACAAACAAGTGAACCTGATACAATTTTCATGCTTGTCATAGATTTTGTTTTCACCACCACCTTAAAGCTCGGTATGAGAGAAAATGAGACTAGTAGGTTTCACTGTAATTTCCACTCCTTTTGGAAATTTAATGGTAGCATTGTACATTGTACCTTGTTGCAGCATATAACTAAGTAATAATTTGGCAAGTGCTTCAATTCACAAAGGTAGCAGGAGCCATGAATATTTCAGGAACATCTTCATATTCAACTTTAGTATCAATGCCGATGTAATTAAATGTTCTTTTTCAACATATGAAACTTCGGCCCCGTTTGCCCCGACTTATTTTCTACTTTTTTTCTTCTACTTAAAAATAGTAAAGAAGGAAAAAATTGTGTTTGACTTCACTTTTCTTTACTTTATTTCTCTAATACTTTTAAGGAGAAATAGTGTCAAATATAATTTTATACTTCTTTATTTCGTTTAAGCAAAATAGAAAAGTAAATTGGAATTCAAATAAAAGATCTTCACGGAACAGAGAGCCTTTCACTTACTTTGTACATTTTTCTCCTTTCTATTGCGCTGTTTTGGTCAGTGTTGTTCTGTCCAGTTTTTAGCACTTGCAGATCAATCAGACCCCTAAAATTAGTTTAGTAGGGTTTTTTTGGTAAAAAACAGTTTAGTAGTTTGTGTATAGGAAAATAAAAGAAATTTATAAGAAATTGTTTTATGGACGAAGGTACAACGGCTGATTGAAAGTGCTGCAAAGATATTTTATGGAGACAAAAAATGAATAAGATTTTTCTTTACTTCCTGGACTATCTAAATTTAGTAAGTAGTCCTAAACTATTTGGAATTGTCAATTTTATACATAAAGTATATAAAAATAAAAATCTTAATAATTTTAATGTGGTAGTTTAGGGATTAAGTTGAAAATTAAATCTTTTGTCTTTTTATTTGGGAAATTTTATGGTACATTTTAATGATCCGATTTATGGGAAATTTTCAGAGTCAAATCTTTTTATTTATCATTTAAAAATGAGTTTAATAGAGATGCACTGATGGTGTAAAATAGTTTTACACGATAAACCAATAAAAAACCATCATTTTGCCATGTCATATTAAGAAGGTGGGGTGTAGTGGGGTGACGTGGCAGAAAACATGGTTGGTATTGGTTGACTGTGTAAAATTATTTTACACCGTCAGTGCATATACATTTTTCTCTTTAAAAAATTATACTCGTAATAACTTTTTTTCGAATGATTATCTATTACACATACACACACATAAAAGATAATTACATATGAATGAAAAATAGACCGGCAACAAGTTGTGCCGTAAAATCTTTTTATATAACAAAATTCAACCTTAAAAAAATTACATCCATAGACCTAGACGACACAACATAATAACTAAATTTTATTTATCAAAACTATCGAAAAATTAAAATTTGATATTTTTTGAATTTTTATTACTCATAATAGTGAATATTAAACCTTTTTATGAAAAAATGTAAATAAAAAAAATTGTGTAATGCTTATAAACAATAAAATTGTGTTTTTTTTTATAAAATTACCAACTAGCAATATATTAAAAGTAATTACTACCTAGTTTAACTTATATTTTAATGATATTTTATCCTAAATTTTTAAATATTTTATTCTAAATATATTTTCTACCTTAATATAATGACGAACTTAAATATCAAATAAAAGTTAATGAACCCATGTAATTTATTATAAAAATATACATGGGACAATAAATTTCACATGAAACTTCAAAATAGTTTCAATTATTTTATGAAAAAAATTCTAAATACAAAATTCTAAAAAAAATTCTACTTATATTTTAACAATATTTTAAAAATATATACCGAACAATATCTTTAAAAATAAATTTATTAATTTAATAGGAGTACAATAGTTTGTTTTACTTATATTGTTAATTTTTGTACCATAAAAAATTGTTAATTTTATAATTTAATCTCTATAAAAAATTAATAATTTAATGCAGCGTACATTCAAATTAAAAGTTTCCTTACCAACAAAAAAATTAAGGCAAATTCTATGGTACATGGGATAAATTTCATTGTACCAGTACATTAGGTTATTAAATTACTATGTAAATGAATAATTTTTCGAAATAAATCATTATTCTACCATTTAAAATATTATAATAACTAAATACTACAGTATTTATCAAAATTGTATAAAAAACTAAAATTTTATATTTTTTTGAATTTTTATCACTCATAATAGTCAATTTTTAATTTTTTTACGAAAAAATGTAAAAAAATTAATGTAATGCTTATAAAAATCGAAATTGTGTTTTTCCTTATAAAATTATCATCTCTAAAATACAATAATCGGCAAATAGTTTTTAGATTTATAAAATAATCATTAATTTATTAATTAAACAATTTAATGTACTAGTACATTGAAAATTTTCATATAAACCATAGAAGCTCCCAAAAATTAAATGTTTGTTAAGCCCGTTTTTTGTTTGCTATTTGTTATATGCGTGAGGAATAAGTAATGAAAAGTGCTTGGCTTTTAACTTTATATTAACCCACTATTTTGAATGATTTTGGATTTTAAATCCCATATTTTAAAATCCTAAATTTTAGTCCCATATTTTGACTTAATTTAGATTTCCACCCCTTTTTTTATTTTATTTTATTTTTGTTTGTTAAGAAGATTTCAACCCCTTATATTAGAAAATATACCATGATATAAATAAAAATATACTATAAATTATAAATAAATGAATTAAATGAATAAATAACAAAAATAACCATAAAATACTGGTATAAAAACCCAAAAAATACAAGTAAAATCACCAAATTTATATTTTTATATCCTATTTTTAAAAAATGTCATAATATAAATAAAAATATACTATAAATTATAAATAAATGAATAAATAACAAAAATGACTATAATCTAGTATATAATTACTAGTAAAATTACCCGAAAAATACAAATAAAAAATTCAGTAAAAATCGAGAAAAGAACAAGGAAAAGAAATATTTACAAAAAAAATTAGTTCTTTTTGAAAGAAAATTACTAGTTTTTACCAAAAAAATAAAATTACTACTGTATTTATTTTTATGATTGATACATATGCAAAACAATTTGTTAGAAGATTCGACCTTTAAATGAATCTCATATTCTAAATTATCTTAAGTGGATTAGTTTTTTGTGTAAAAAAAAAATAGTGGATTAGTCTCTAAAGGCGGATAATGCATTTATTATTACTAGCCGCCAAACGGGCACGTTCCGTGCTCGTTTGTGTAATCGATATTCTTTTTTTTCTTTATGTGTGATCGATATCTATACTAATATATAAAGGGGATTCAAATTTTTGGATGACTTTTTTGTTATTCCAATTTTACCCTTAAAAAATAACTTTCACATAAAAATAGATTTTCAGTTTTTTTTTAGTAAATAATTTTTTTTTTTCTTAATAACTAAGCACAACTTCTACATAAAAGTAGGTTTTCAGTTTTTTATAGTAAAAATAAAATATATTTTTTCTTCTTAATAACTAACCATAACAAAAAAATGAGGTTACGTAGTTATCAATTAACAAAGTATAATAAAAAGGAGATTAAGTAATTATTTATATTTGCACAATACAGAATATCGATCACACACGAAGAAAAAAAAGAATATTGATTACACAAACGGGCACTGGCGGCTATTTCTGTATTGTGCAAATATAAATAACTACTTAATCTTCTTTTTTATTAGACTTTGTTAATTGATAACTACTATCCTCTTTTTTTTGTTGTGGTTAGTTATTAAGAAGAAAAAAATATTTTTTTTTACTAAAAGAAACTGAAAATCTATTTTCATGTGGAAGTTATTTTTTAAGGGTAAAATTGGAATAATAAAAAAAATATCCCAAAAATTTGTATCCCTTTTATATATTAGTATAAATTTTTTTTTTTGAGAATAAACAAATGTTATTTGTTTATTTTTAAATTTTACTGGTTATTAAAACTACATTTATGCTTTTATCAAAAAAAAAAAACTACATTTATGCTTCTATAAAAAAAAAAAACTACATTTATGCTCCTTACCAAAAAAACTACATTTATGCTTTATTTATTTATTTTTGTAAAATTTTGTGATACCGCAATCCAAAGTGCAGAATCTCCTAACCCCTTTCTTCTCTGTTGAAAGTTGAAACCCTAATTTATTTTTCTTCTTCCAATTTTAGTGTGATAGATGGGAATGCGATTCTCTTCTTAAACCCTTTCTTCCCCAATTCACCTTCAATTTTCTGACGCTTGCTTCTAGGGTTTGTGATCAGAAATGTCTGTGCCACCGGTGCAGTGTGTATACGTAACAGAGGACTGTGTTCGCGAATGGAAGACTGGAAACCCTTCTTTCAAGGTCTCTCAACCTGTTCCAATGCTTCGCTTTCTCTACGAGCTCTCTTGGACTATGGTGCGTTACTTCTCTCTAAATTAATCGCTCAATTTTTGTTAATTTAAGAATTTGCAATTTGGGCGATGAATCCAATGTTCTGATTTCTTCATTTTGCGATAAAGGACTGATTTTTTGGTTATTGATTGTTTTTAGATTCGGGGTGAATTGCCGTTTCCGAAGTGTAAAGTAGCATTAGATTCTGTTGTGTTTTCTGATAAAGCTTCAGCTGAGAAAGTAGCATCAAATTTTGCAGATATAGTGAGTCAGATGGCTCAAGATGTAAGTTACTGTTGCTTCCATAAATAACCATGCAATGGGATATTGAATTTTTTTTTTGCAACTGAGTGTTTAAGAATTTATAGCTATATTGTTTGTACTAAGTTAACCAAATCTATTTACTTGCTCATATCTTTTTGGTTACAGCTTACATTGTCAGGAGAGTTTCGTTCTCGTCTCATTAAACTGGTTAGTATTTGATCTTGTGTGCTTTATTTAATACAAATATTTATGTGTAAATCTTCATATTTTGTCTAACAGTTATGGTTTTCATTCATCGGAATTTTAGGCAAGATGGCTTGTAGAATCGGAATTGGTTCCAGTCAGATTACTTCAAGAACGTTGTGAGGTCTGCTTTTCTGGTCTCCTTCATTTTCAAACCATCAACATTATAGTTCATCTTTTGTCTTCTAGTTAGTTTGTTGAGTAAATTTAAAAGGCTTGAGCTTTTATGCATTAGTAAGTTTCTTGCATTTATAAATTTTTATCGGTATGTTATGCATTTGCAGGAAGAATTTTTGGGGGAGGCTGAATTTATCAAAATTAAAGCTCAGGAGTTGAAGGGAAAAGAGGTGAGCACTTCATTTCGATAAATGTGTGCTAATATGCAAGGATCTTAGAAAGTTACAATTATATGTCACACACAATATTATTGATCTTGGGCTTTATTCATATTTGGTCTTTGTTGCTTATGTGATGGAAACAATTATAAGACAAGGATCTTACAAAGTTGCTGTTATATGCCCCACACATCATTATTGATCTTGAGCTACATTCATACTCGTCTTTGTTGTTCGTGTTGAATATCTAAGTACTTAATATAGTATATAGCATACCTAAGTACTCAATATAGTATGTAGCAATAGCCAGCTAATAGTTAGTTAGCATTGACTACTAGTAAAGTAACAAAGTCCGTTTCTTCCGTACAAGTTAGTTTCAAAGTGTAACTAACTGAATCTCATCAGTTAAGCTACACCGACCTATAAAAATACCCAAAACCTCTTGTATTCAGAGTAAACATTTTAGAATCAAATATTCAGAAATTATATTCTTCACTATGCACTATGGTTGAATGGGAATTTCATTATCGTGTGTATTTGATTCAATTGTGCTGTTGACTTCAGGTCAGAGTTAATACACGACTTCTTTACCAGCAAACCAAATTCAACCTTCTCAGAGAAGAGAGTGAGGGCTATGCCAAACTGGTATAATCTGAATTTCCGTTCTCTTGACTTTTTCTATTACATTTTTGGATGTCTTCTATGAATTGTTATTACATGTTGCACTTGCACCCATTGAGGTTGAGTCTTTTGACTGAACATGGTGCATATATGAGAAATTGCTTCTTTCCTTTTTTGAGTTCAATTAGTTAGGAAGTTTGTTAGATCTTAAGAAAAGTAAAACAGTATTGTAGGTTGCTATGTATATTACTATGGTTCTAAACAACACGTTTCTACCATTTTAGTTAATTGATTTAAGGTTTTACTTGGTATATGATACCACATATTTGGAAATTCTGAAGAAAAATGGAAACTCTTTTTTCAAAAATTGACCTATCACAGTTTCAAAATAGCTCGAATATATGGAAGAGTTGCTTGTTGACATTTTTCCTGTACTTTTGAAGAAACTGAGAGAGAGTAGAGATTTGTGGACCAATATAAGGAACATGCAAATAACCTTTATTAACTCAAGAGTATCCAAGAAAACTGAAAGAGTAGATAATTTATCACGACTTAGAGAGAGAGAGATCATGCACACGGAAGACAAATATATATTAGAAACTCAAAGAGGAGAAATATAAAGTGGTTTCTTAGGAATAAAAGAGAATGATTAACTTTGTTGTTTAAATGATAGGATGGCATCCGATTAATCAAGGATTAGGATGGATCCAGCTATTGTTGTTGTCCCTTGGTCAGGCAAAGTTTCCAAGAAAACTGAAAGAGTAGATAATTTATCGCGACTTAGAAAGAGAGAGATCATGCACACGGAAGACAAATATATATTAGAAACTCAAAGAGGAGAAATATAAAGTGGTTTCTTAGGAATAAAAGAGAATGATTAACTTTGTTGTTTAAATGATATGATGGCATCCGATTGCTCAAGGATTAGGATGGATCCAGCTATTGTTGTTGCCCCTTGGTCAGGCAAAGTTTCCAAGAAAGCCGAAAGAGTAGATAATTTATCGCGACTTAGAAAGAGAGAGATCATGCACACGGAAGACAAATATATATTAGAAACTCAAAGAGGAGAAATATAAAGTGGTTTCTTAGGAATAAAAGAGAATGATTAATTAACTTTGTTGTTTAAATGATAGGATGGCATCCGATTAATCAAGGATTAGGATGGATCCAGCTATTGTTGTTGTCCCTTGGTCAGGCAAAGTTTCACTAATGTGGAAATAACAGGAGCTTTAAGGCTTCTTAAAAAAAACAGGAGCTTTAAGGAGTGAAAGGACTTAATTGTAGTGCTTGTTTTCTCTTTCGGGTGTTTTGTTATGAAACTCTGCTGTAGATTTAGGAACACTCGCGACATGACTAATAATAGATATTACATCGGAGCATAGTCTTAAAATTTTATTGGGCTTTTTCAACAATATGGTTCTTTTTGGCATTCTAATTCTTACATATTGCATGATTGAATACAACATAATGCCAGTCTTCAATATTTGTATAGGTTGGAGATTTCTGAATTATCCCTTTATTCTTTCCAGATAAGATTCTGTTGTATGCTGTATTAATTTAGGATAATTGTATAGGTCACTCTACTTTGTCGGGACTCTGAAGCACCGACTCAAAAAGGATCTGCATCAACAATTGGCATTATTAAGGTCTTAATGGTTTGAAGTATTATGTCTTTTTCATGATTTTCTGTTTTTGTTTTATAATAATAATGATCATAATTCTGGTTTAGCTTACTTCTGCAGTCATTGATTGGCCATTTTGATTTGGATCCAAACCGTGTTTTTGATATTGTAAGTTGGATGTCTTCAAGTGTCTTTTTTCCCATATTTCCCAATAAACTCAGATGCCTATCTGCATCATCATTTCTTGTTGTATCTGGCTACTGACGAATGTTTCTTATCAGGTACTTGAGTGTTTTGAACTTCAGCCCGATAATGATGTGTTTATAGAGCTGATTCCTATTTTTCCCAAGGTAGATAGAAATAGAAGCTTAGATCATTCTTATAGTTAGTTTAAATATTTAAATTTTTTAATGGGCAGTTTTTTATCTTAATTTTTTCTCTTCTATGCAGTCTCATGCTTCACAGATTCTTGGATTTAAATTTCAATATTATCAGCGCATGGAAGTCAGTAATCCTGTACCATATGGGCTCTATAGACTTGCAGCCTTGCTGGTGAAGCAAGATTTTATTGATCTTGATTGCATGTAAGATGTTGTGCTCATGTGCTTCTCAAGAAGTACATTTAGCATTCTTATGTAATATATATTGTAGTAATTCTGAACAGTTACTGAATACTGAATCAATTTCTTGCTCTATGGTCATACGAAGTGGTGGTTGCATTGAAGGGGATTCACACACCATTTGTTCCTGTCAATATTAATCCTTATTGTGTGAGTTGTTTATAAACATCCTAGGAGAACTCGATGTTGTATAGAAGAATGAGTGCACCATTTAATCATTGCCAAAAACTTAGTAGTTCATATGTATGTTCTGATAATTACCGTGTTAATGCAACTGACATGTAGACTGGAGGGTGCTTTGTGCAATTTATGAGATACCTTTTTAACTATCATTTTTATTTCAGATATGCTCATTTACTCCCCAATGATGAAGAAGCATTTGAGCATTATAGCACTTTCTCTTCCAAGCGCTTTGATGAGGTATTCATGCTCTGGCAGTTTATTTATTGTTTTTTATTCTTATTATTTTAGTTTCATAGAAAAATAGCATTGTGTGGGATAAGGCTTGATTGTTAAAATGAAAGGAAAAAAAAAGCAGAAATAAAGGAATCTGGCCATAAAATCATAAATTAATATATGGCTGTAAGCTACTGAATTTTTACAGCAGCAGACATTCTGAGGGCCTCCCATGATATACTAATTTTTGTGGTTCCTTGTTGATGGCCTATGTGAGGCCAGTCATGTGTGTGGCCTCACTCATGCAGACATGCACTGCATTATTAATCTTTCCTTAGTCTGTAGATGGCCTGTTTCTGCATGCTGCATCAACTCATTTAAACAATATGGGGTTGGGTATTTCACCGTAACTGTGAACGTTCAGTTCTTAATTTCAATTTCAATCAATTTGACTTATTAGTGTTCGTGTTGATTTTGCGAAATCTTAACATAATATTTTTTTATTCCTACCCTGTTCTCCAGTGTTTTCATATTTTATTTTGGCTCTTGTCTGGTATCAAGAAAATTAAAAATCTCAATTACAGGCTAATAAAATTGGAAAAATAAACCTCGCTGCTACCGGAAAAGATCTAATGGATGAAGAGAAAACGGGGGATGTCACTATTGATCTCTTTGCTGCTATAGCCATGGAAACTGATGCAATTGACGAGCGGAAATCTGAACTTCATACAAGTCAAACTTTGGGCTTGCTTACTGGTTTTCTTTCTGTGGATGACTGGTATGTTGATTTGTGAATCTGCCTGTAGCATGTGGTTATAAAGACATTTATTATTACCCGTTGTTAATTTTTAACTTTTGGATGCTATATTTTTGTGATGTCTCAATAAAATGCATAGCCTTCCCCCTTCTATGTCAGTTTAAACTGCTATGGGTACCGTGTCAAAAAATAATGAATATATTTAACTTTTAGCTATTTTTATTTACTGAATGTTAATTTCTGAACAATGACGACAATGTTTTTTTTTTGCTGTCTGTGGAGACATTTACCTTGAATTTCATTTGCGCCAATGTTTTTACACATGATGATTTAATCAACGATGTATACGTTATTGAGCATGGTTTTCAGCATCTTACGATACATGCAAGTCGTATCTCAACTCAATGAGTTCCCGCGTGTATGTATTTTTGACATGGATCCCAACTAGTGTTATCATTTGTGGATCACATGAAATAGCGGTCTGTTCAAATACCGCTACGCAACATTGCTATAGCATTATTATAGTTGCTCTTTCACAATATTTTGCACTAAATAGCATATCACGGAACAATAGCAATTTATTCAAATTCTGCCATGCGATTGGGCTGCTATAGCCCATATTTAACTACACTGATCCCAACTTGAATCCTGTTCATTCTAATGAATCCCAACCTGAATTTTGTGAACTTTGTATGGCAGCCACTATTTTGTTTTTTGTCATTTGATTTTTGATTTGGATCTTGAATTCTTTTGAGGTTTGTATATGATATATCAACTTATATTTTTGCTATGTCACTTGTTTTTACGTAAAAATTCCATATTTTTGTTGATCATCTATCTTATGGTTCATAACAAAGACTAGATTAAGAAATCAGAACATAAGTCTACCGAGTACCGATCCACAAATTGATAACCATGTTATTGAGATATATTATGGATTTCAAGGTTTAGAATTTTATTCTTAAGATTTGGTTCCTTTCTAGTCCTACTACATTGATTTATTGCTTAACACGATTCTTCTTTTTGTAGAATGTATTGCAGTGTTTGCAACCCTCTAATGCATATATCATATGTATATATTCATGGGTTTCCTTTCCTTTTGTTTTAACAGGTATCATGCACATGTACTATTTGAACGCCTCTCACCACTGAATCCGGTGGAACATATCCAAATATGTGATAGTTTGTTTAGGTAAGGCTTGTGTATAATATCTCTCTGTCATGCAGCACCAGAATTGAGAACTTACATTTAGGGTGTAATTTGGACATGCATGTCTGTTGAATGTATTTATGATGTGATTTTTTTAGGGGATAAATATATGTCAATTTAGATGAGGATGTCTACTTCTATTGAGTAGAGCTTGTAGTGATATAAGAGAGAAAAAAGAGGGTGGGTAATAAGATATCCTCCAAAAATAAAAGCTATGTTTGTCTTAGACTGACTAACTACTATTTCAATAAAATGGAGTCAGACTGTACTGAAAACAATATGGAATCCAGGACATAGAGAACCCACACCAGAAACTAGGCTCTGATACCAACTTTGTCATCACCCTATTTTGGCATGCCTTCTCAAAGACCAACTCTGTATCCACTATCAAACATCTAACATAATTTTGAAATATCAGCTTGGTATTTTAATATTATGTTTGATGTTTGATAGCGAATACAAAGCTGGACTTCGAGAAAACTTGCCAGACTAGGGTGATAGTTTGTGAACCAGTCATGATCCAAATTGGGTCAACAATTTGTTTGAACGGTTGTTATTAGCAATAGCTTTAAATAATATCAAGATCTTCATGCAGGCTTATTGAGAAGTCAATTACTTTACCGTATGATGTTATTCGCCAAGCACATCTTCAAAACCCTGGATCGTCCACTGGAGGTAGCAATGATGCTATGAACGTAGATTACCCTTCAGGACACGGTTCTTTCATAGATCTTCCAAAGGAACTTTTTCAGATGCTTGCTTGTACTGGACCTTTTCTCTACCGAGATACTATGTTATTACAGAAGGTGCATTAAGTCGTTTTAATATTCTGGTAACTTGTCTCTTGGTGTATTTTATGCTGATTATGATTTCCCTTTCTGCCCTGTGCTCCCTCAAACATGTGTAGGTTTGTAGGGTGTTGAGAGGTTATTACCTTTCTGCTCTTGATCTTGCAAGTCATGGCGATGGTGCCTTGAATCCTCAATTGCATGTTATTGGAAATCCTCACCTACATTTGAAGGAAGCAAGGCTAAGGGTGGAGGATGCTTTAGGAGCTTGTCTACTACCTTCTCTACAGTTGGTTCCTGCTAATCCAGCTGTTGGTCAGGAAATTTGGGAACTAATGAGTCTTCTTCCTTATGAGGTTTTCTTTTGCATTTGTTGTTTATCCTTTTACCTGATATATTGTTGCCTTTTTATCTATAAGGTTAGTTGACGAGTGTTGCTTATCTAGGCACGATATCATTTATATGGTGAATGGGAAAAAGACGACGATCGCTATCCTATGCTGTTGGCTGCTAGACAAACTGCCAAGGTTTGACTATCTCTACACACACACACACACACACAGATATATCTCCACACACACACACAGTGGGGACTATCTGTGCTCAATATGCTAGCCTGATACGCTATTATCCTTTCTCTATTTGATTTATTTTTATACAGTTGGACACTAGACGTATTTTGAAACGGCTGGCAAAGGAAAATTTGAAGCAGCTGGGTCGGATGGTCGCAAAATTAGCTCATGCCAACCCTATGACTGTCCTTCGAACAATTGTTCACCAGGTGCTGATTTACTAGAGCTTGTATTCTGCAAAATCTGAAGGGCCCTGACCTATATGATGTTGTGCACTTTGTTATGTTGATTTTTTTTTCTTCATATTGTGTGATATGCAGATTGAGGCATACAGAGACATGATTACTCCTGTAGTGGATGCATTTAAGTATTTG
The DNA here is from genome assembly GCA_030408175.1 of Trifolium repens. NCBI lineage: Eukaryota > Viridiplantae > Streptophyta > Magnoliopsida > Fabales > Fabaceae > Trifolium > Trifolium repens. The sequence goes on along the minus strand of CP125842.1, from coordinate 63,671,237 downwards.
ACTCAGGTTTGTATTTTTTTTCTTCTTGTATTTTCCTTTCGCTATCTTGTTCACTGTATCCACTAGTGATATCATAATAAGCAGTAAGAGATGTGTGACCTAAGACCTTAATTATTTTTTTTTCAATCCTTTGAGTCACCTCCGCCCTACTGAAATCTGGAAAGAGTGTGTAATAAAGGAGGATATAGAGAAGTTTGAATTATGCTAACACAACCATCTATGGATGGAAGCCTTTCACTTAGTTTGAAGCTCAACCTTTTTTCTTTTCATATATGTCGTGGAACTTTTCGATATGTTGTTGTTTTTGTACATTAACCATGTTCTGCTTTTGGAAGTTCTTTTCGACATTGGTCGATTGTTTTTTATTTTGAGCCTTACTTTTTTTTGTTACGACAGCTTGAATATGATATATTGGAATACGTTGTGATTGAGCGATTGGCATTCGGTGGACGTGATAAGTTGAAGGATGACGGGCTTAATGTGTCAGACTGGCTTCAATCTCTAGCTTCATTTTGGGGCCACCTGTATGTATTGTCGTTTCCTTTGCACCTCTATTATATTTAGTTTCCTTGACATGCTATCTTGTGCGTTTGGTTAAGTTATAGGAAGCAACTATGATCTTTTTGAATTTTATTATCATATGTGACCGAGTCATATTGGTTTTTCTTCTGTGATTAAAGCATAACGGAAACACCTTTTATTTATGTGTTTGGGTGATATTTGACTTTTTATACCTATTTTTTGCAAACTCTTATTTTTTCGGAGTCATGTCATGTGTATTATTGATAATAACGTTCCCTAGTCATTTTTGTACATGTTCGGCATCCTATAGAATTTAGATATATCCGGAATGCCTTGTATCAAATTCCAGGTTGCAGATCAACCTTAGCAAATGCAGGATTACTGGGCATAGCAGCATTTTGTATCCCTGACTGGCAATTCAGATCAATTCAAACCACTTTGCTTGCCAGTTGGTCGGCATGCACAGACAGCTGTATGATGTGCAGTTACTGTTATTCGGTGACATCTTTTTTGGAACAGATATTTATTGATCGATAGGGGTGGGCATTTCTTTGTTATCCTTGCAAAGTTCGAAGTCAAACTTCCATTAGTCCATTGTCCTTGTAATTTCTTAAGGACGATTTCTAAAGTTAATGTCCCACTTAAGATACAAGTGACCTGTCAGCTGCAATAGGACTCTATCACGATAGATCAAGAATTATCTGATTTAAATGAAGTTGTTGTTTAAGTTGGTTAGTAATGTCTCTTTGGTAGCTTGGAAGTTCAGTACTGTTATGGAGATAAAAGAATGAGTACTTGCCAGTGCAGTAATATCAGTTGGAAGTCATCTGTGCTGTAAGCATGATATCTGTGATTCTCAATGATCTACGTTGGAAGTCATCTAATGGAGGAAATGAAAGAATGGTGATTTTAATGTGAAGAATTGAATTGTATTGTATGCAATGATACCTGTGGTTCTCAGTGATTTTTGGTCATTTCTAATATCAATAAGGAAATGACAGTTTAAAGGCTATTATGCGGTATTTAATTTCAGGAGGGAGACAGATCCATATACCGTGTGTTAAACATTTTGTCTATGCTTAATTGGCCACGGGTTTTAAAAAAATTGGGGATCAAATTTCTAAGCTGTTGACCTTGTAGAGAGGGAAGAGGCTGGTCTGTTTAATTTGGGTTATTGCTAGTCATTGCGGAGACCCAACTGTTTGTCCGTGGTGTGGAGCTGATATGTAGGCGTGGATCCAAGTGATGAGACTTATGTTGGTAGTGGCATTCTTGTTAGTGGAATACTCCATTAGTTCATACTTTCACCTTGTGATGCTAATGTAGACCCTAAGATATGAAAGAAACCATTAACTCTTTATGAAGCTGTTTATCTGCATATGGATATAATGGAGTAGTGCCGTTAGATAGTCTGTTCTTTCTTCAAACAAGAGGAACTCAGAAAATAAAGATTTCATTTGACTTAATCATCGGTTGTTGTTTACTTCGTTGACCTACGGTAGTTCACTACAACCGGACAGTTTTTTATTCTGTTGTCTGTATAGCACATTGAGATTGAGTTGCCCTTCTTCTGCGGAATGGATAGCAAAACCAGTTTTGTAATATATGGTCTTGCGGGGGTATATATACTTCGATAATGAAGAATGTTATGCTTGCTGCTGCATAATGTTTGCTACTTTGCTGAACATACTTGTAAATCCTGAACAACTTTGGGGGCCATTATTCAGCTAGATATTTGTTTTTGCTTTGGAGGGATGGGGAATTAATTCCCTGGAACAGTTTGGTTTGGTTTTCTTCTCTCTCGCCCTCTTTTTCTCTAAAGCATTGTGTTGATTTATATAATATTAAGTGCTTAATAATATAGAGTTGAGGTGTGGTTTTATTCTGTATTAGGTTTCTAAATTCCCTCGACTCGTGGATTGAAGTGTATGTTAATGGTTTGGTGTGCTTCTTTAAAGGGCCTTATTTATATTATCAATTAGCTACTTTCAGCGTATATGTGATTCTAAAAGTACATGATTTGAAAAAAAATCTGCTTAATAAAGTTATTGCACAAGGTTGTGTAGAAATAGGAAATTGGAGGAAATGCAAGATCTATCTTTAGAGGGCCTTATTTATATTATTAATTAGCTACTTTCAACATACATGTGATTCTAAAAGTACATGATTTGAAAAAAAAATCTGCTTCATAAAGTTATGGCACAAGGTTGTGTAGAAATAGGAAATTGGAGGAAATGTAGGATCTATCTTTCATCATTTAGTAAAAGGAGAAGTAGATACAAAAAATTAGAAAATGAATATCAGCTTTTGGTAAATATGATGTATGAATATTTGAATTAATAAAGAGAAAATATGTACTTAGAAAAATGCAGTTAACTGTGAAATGAAAGAGATCAGGATTAAATGACAGCCAAATATTAGTTATAAATGAAGAAATAGTTATGGAAACAATGAGTGACAGTGCATGAAAAAGAAATTTAACAAATAGCGTGCAAAACAAATACAATAATTTGGTCGATATCATTGACCTTGAAGTTTTTTGAGCAAATGTAGGACCTTGTATACACCATTTCTTTAATAATGGGCCATTGGTTATTTTGTTGAGCAAATTAATCATCTTCTGGTGAGAAGAGTACTCAATTACTCTCTACAATTAGATTCAGCAATTTCTTTATATTCTTTTGGCAGAGTTCCTTAGAATGTGTGGCAATTACTGTATAGCAAGTTAAGAGGGTCTCCACTAAACATTTTTCTAGTTGATGAAACCGTGCTTGCAATTTCTTTCCGGCTTTGTTGTGATTCAGCGTGTTTATTTATGCAATGTTCATGGCCACTGCTTGCTATAGATATAGTTTGACTTCCTTGTTCTTGTCTCCATCATTGCCTGTTTTTGTTCAGAATTGTGTATGGCGTCTTATATATGTTGTTTCAAGAGCACAATATTCTTTGAATGTTTTCATGAGTTCAAGTCATCTTTTTATGATAGATGTAAAAAGTACCCATCAATGGAATTGCGGGGCCTTTTCCAGTATCTTGTGAACCAGTTAAAAAGGGGACAAGGAATTGAGCTTGTTCTACTGCAGGTTACTTCTTTGTTGATTTTTTAATTAATAATACTATTGTGTGAAATATGGCTCATCAAATTCCAAACACTGGCCGTAACAAAAAAAATTTGCTGGTTTTTTAGGAGCTTATCCAACAAATGGCAAATGTTCAGTACACAGAGAACTTGACTGAGGAACAGCTGGATGCTATGGCAGGGAGTGAGACTCTGAAATATCAAGCAACTTCTTTTGGGATGACTCGAAATAATAAGGTACGAAACGTAAAGCGTGAAGGTTTTGGAAAGCAAGAGATTGATAAAATGTCACTTTTGACAGATTATAATTCTACTCTAGGTGAAAGAGACAGTTTTGTCGATTTCACGATTCACTGTTTAATTTACACTTGCAGAGTTGTTTTGTACTTATTGAACTGGTTAAGAAGAACTTGTTTGCATTTGGTTCTCAAAAATTTAGCAAAGACATACAACGAGCATCATTTTGTTGCATAATTGATTGAGTTTAACGATGAACTTCTTGAACAATGGACGAATGTGAACTGTGATTGACTATTTGATTGTTGATATCTTTTCATTATGTTGCTGAATAGAAAGCAGAGTGGATGCCTTCTGTTTGGATATTATTGTTAATAATATATCTTGCGCTATGAGCTTCTGAAGTCTTATATGTTGAAGTTTAATTATAGAGCAATTCTACCGAGGTTAATGTTTTATAATGTGATATGACATTTGTAAGTCACCAAGCTATCTTAAAATCAATGCAGGCATTGATAAAGTCAACTAGCAGGCTTAGAGATGCATTACTTCCTAAAGACGAACCGAAGTTGGCAACCCCGCTCTTGCTACTTCTTGCTCAGCATCGTTCTCTGTAAGCTCTTAAACTTGTAAATGTTAGAGCTGACGATCAAGATTTTATTCTAAATTTTTTAATGTTTTTGCAGAGTTCTCGTCAATGCAGATGCTCCCTACATAAAAATGGTCAGTGAACAGTTTGATAGATGCCATGGAACTCTTCTTCAATATGTGGATTTTCTAGGCAGTGCAGTCACACCAGGGACAAATTATGCTCTTCTTATTCCCTCACTTGATGACCTGGTCCATCTTTACCACTTGGACCCTGAGGTTTTTATTTCCCTTCTGTCTCTATGTTTCTTATAAACTTCATAACTGCATGCCATCATCTCTATGCCATTCTTTACTTGAATCTGCATTTAATTATATTTTTTCTTTCTGGTCAGGTTGCTTTCTTGATATATCGCCCTGTTATGAGACTTTTCAAGTCTCAGAGGACTCCCGATGTTTGCTGGCCCTTGGATGATAAAAATGCTGCAAGTGATTCATCTACGAACTTTGAGTCCGACCCTGCAGATTCTTATGGTAGTATGGTTCTAGATTTTGGCTCCAACAAAAAAAAGCAGATTAGGTTATAATTCTAACCTGTTTCCATGTATTTTATTATAACTTTCCTGCTACACTTCAACGTAAAACTGTTAAAACCAATATGTTGAGATGGATTTAGCTGCCATTCCAGCCGAAAAAACTTGAGTCTTAATTTTTACTTTATCTGCTATTTTATGGATTGATATTTACAATTGTACTACTGTATGCAGTTGGTCGTATCTTCTTGATACTGTTAAAACCATGTTGCCTTCAAAAGCATGGAATAGCCTATCTCCTGATCTTTATGCAACATTTTGGGGTCTCACATTATATGATCTGTACGTTCCGAAAAACCGTTATGAGTCAGAGATAGCCAAGCTACATGCTAATCTTAAATCACTGGAGGAGCTTTCTGACAATTCAAGCTCAGCAATAACCAAGAGGAAGAAAGAGAAGGAAAGAATTCAAGAATCTCTTGATCGTCTTATTAGTGAACTGCATAAACATGAAGAAAATGTTGCATCTGTCAGCAGACGGCTCTCTCATGAAAAAGACAGATGGTTAAGTTCATGTCCTGATACCTTGAAGATTAACATGGAGTTTCTTCAGCGTTGCATATTTCCACGCTGTACTTTCAGTATGCCAGATGCTGTTTATTGTGCTATGTTTGTACACAAACTTCATGCCCTTGGAACACCCTATTTTAACACAGTCAACCACATAGATGTTCTTATTTGCAAGACTCTTCAACCAATGATATGCTGCTGCACTGAATATGAGGTTGGTAGGCTTGGCAGGTTTCTCTATGAGACTTTGAAGATTGCTTACCATTGGAAGGTAACTAATTACTACTATTTGTTTACTTTTTATAATTTTCTTTTGACAATTTTTTTTATACCTTTTCAGGACTTGTTCAATATTTCTAATATTTATGTCCATTTGTTGTTATTTTATTATTTCCAGAGTGATGAATCTGTTTATGAACGTGAGTGTGGAAACATGCCGGGATTTGCTGTTTATTATAGATTTCCGAATAGCCAGCGAGTTACATATGGACAGTTCATTAAGGCACGTTCATCTGTTTGCTAGTTTACAGCTGTTCATAATCGTTGCCTTGCATGTGTTATCCAGATCTTTCTCAATTGTTTTTTGCAGGGCTTACCTTGTTTCTTTCCGACATTACATAACATACCGCTGTATACTGACCAATTTCATATTTGTATTTATTGCTAATAGGTACACTGGAAATGGAGTCAAAGAATCACACGGTTACTAATTCAGTGTCTGGAATCTAGCGAGTACATGGAGATTAGAAATGCTCTTATAATGTTGACTAAAATTTCCAGCGTTTTCCCTGTTACACGGAAGAGTGGGATAAACCTTGAAAAGCGGGCAAGTTCCCTATATTAAACTTAGTTATTTTAAGCAATAGCTCAGAATAAATTAAATACATGCGTTCTTATTCCACAACAAAGAAAGCACTTTTTCTTTGATGCATTTAAAAAAATAATTGCAACTTCCATGTAGGTAGCTAAGATTAAAAGTGATGAAAGAGAGGATCTTAAGGTTTTGGCAACTGGTGTAGCAGCAGCACTGGCTGCTAGGAAGGTATACTACTATCTTATTACAAAGCTTATTTGTTGTCATTTTTACCACACTAATCTCATCCATTATGCAGCCTTCTTGGGTTACCGAAGAAGAATTTGGTATGGGTTTTCTTGAGTTGAAGCTTGCACCATCTATGACTAAATCTGCAGCAGGAAATTCTGCAGCTGTACAAAGTGGGATAGGTCCTCATGTTTCTCAAACTGAATCTGCCAGTGGGAAACATCTGGACTCTGGAAACACAGTCAAAGACCAGACAGTAAGAACAAAAACTGCAGATGGCAGGTCAGAAAGAACTGAAAGCATTACAACAGCAAAATCTGATTCTGGCCACGTAAAACTCAAGGGTAGCTCAATGGTGAATGGATTAGATTCTCAATCATCTCTGGCCTCACCTGCTGGACAATCTGGGGCATTAAAATCCGTGGAAAATCCCAAGCATGTGGAAGAATCCACAAGTAGGGCACCAGATGAACACGTTACCAGAAATGTTGAGGTAGCATTTAATTATCTCTGTTATGCTGTGTAGTTAGCATTTTCCATTTATATGATGGGCCTTGTCTGATATCCATTTTGCGTCACTTGTCACATTGTTGACTAGCTGTTAATTGCCTCAGCTTACTGCTTGAGTGGTGGGAAAGGAAACTGGGAGAATACATGTGATGTGGAGGAACAAGTTCCACTACTGACTGTTATAGATAGGAGAAGAGTTGAAAATCTTTTTTCTGTAATTTAGAGTTCATACAAAACATTAGAAACTAATATAGGTGTATATCTTAGACCCTAATTTGTGTTCTCAAAAGTGGTAAAACATCTCAAGCAATTTCTAAATCTAATTGTTTCAAACAATTATAGTATGTTTCATTATAGCACATAACATTGTTTCAATCTAATTGAGTAACACAAAATTCCAATTTCAATAGTAAATTTATTTACAAAAACCTATTCCTTTGGCGCAGACTGTGCATTGCTAAACTGTTTTTTATCTTTTCTTTTTTTGTAATTGTTGTTTTCATTCATATTGGTGGACACCTTCCTGAACAAGGATGACACTATTTTAGTGCATACTTGGCTTTGAAGTGTTGATTCTCTCCCTGCTAAAAAACTTGTTTGTCCTGTTTTCCATTTAATTCCTTTTATGTTTATCCATAATGATTTGGTTCTCCTGTTTTCAGTCAAGAACTTCTGTGAAACGTTCAGTGGCTACAGGCTCAGTTTTGAAGCCTTCAAAACAAGATCCTTTGAAAGAAGATGGTAGATCTGGAAAAACTGTTACTAGAACTTCTGGTTCCTCAAGCAATGACAAGGATCTTCAGACCCATGCATCAGATGGAAGACACACTGGAACAAACGTCTCTTCATTAGTCGGTGCTAATGGTAATAGCGTTTCAGGTTCTACAAAAGGCTTGGCTCCATCGGCAAAAATTGCTTTTGATGGTTCTGGTAACGAATCAAAGGCAGAGGTTGGAGCTACCAAATCATCTATGGTGAAGGATGATGGAACTGATATTGCTGACTTCACAAGAGGATCCTCTTCTCGTGTAGTTCATTCCCCTAGGCATGAAAACACAGCTACCTCAAAGTCTAGTGATAAAATTCAGAAGCGCGCTGGTTCTGTTGATGAACTAGACAGACTAGGTAAACGGCGGAAAGGGGATGTAGATCTAAGAGATTTAGAGGGTGAAATACGATTCTCTGAAAGAGATAAGTTGATGGATCCGCGATTGGTTGATGACAAAGTGGGACCAGATGAACTTGGTCTATACAGAGCAGGTGATAAGACATTGGAAAGGCCAAAAGAAAAAGGAAATGATAGATATGAAAGGGAACACAGGGAAAGATTGGACCGTCTGGACAAGTCTCGTGGTGATGACTTTGTTGTAGAAAAACCTAGGGACAGGTCAATAGAAAGATATGGAAGAGAACGATCTGTTGAGAGAATGCAAGAGAGGAGTTTCAATAGACTCCCTGACAAGGTTAAGGATGAAAGAAGTAAGGATGATAGAAATAAATTACGATACAATGATGCATCGATAGAAAAAGCTCACGCTGAGGGCCGCTTCCATGGACAAAACTTGCCTCCACCACCCCCTTTACCTCCTAATATGGTTCCTCAATCTGTTGGTGCTGGTAGGCGTGATGAAGATGCTGATAGGAGGTATGGAGCTACAAGGCATTCTCAAAGACTTTCTCCAAGGCATGAAGAAAAAGAACAGAGACGGTCTGAAGAGGCTGTTATTTTGCAGGATGACCCCAAACGTAGGAAAGAAGATGATTTTCGAGATCGGAAGCGTGAAGAAATTAAGGTATGAGCCAATATTTTGTGCATGTTAAGACCCAAATTCTAAGTGCATACCAATTGTCTCAATTTACTGGATGTGTTACTGGAGATATGTACATTATGGTCAAAGGATTTAAATGAAGTATTATATATGTAGCATAGCCCTATGGATATATGTGCTTAAAAAAGTCTGTTATTGATTGAATTTTTAGGGGCTTAATATGTCCCTTTGTCTATTCACGAAACTAATTTTTTTATTCCTTAGTAGTTAAAAGAACAATACATATAATTACTTCTTTATACTACTTATATAACATGGATTAACATGAAAAACTGCGTGATAAGTGTCTTCAGCGACGTAATTGTTGTACAGGTGGAACTAAGGTTCATTTGATCACTCAATTTTTTATTTTTGACGTTTGCTTCTCAACACTCATTGTACCATCTTCCGATGTTCTGATAGAATGGACACATGATACAGCTGTTGTTATTTTCTGCAGGTGGAAGAGAGGGAAAGAGAGAAAGCAAACATTTTAAAAGAAGAGTTGTTGGATTTAAATGCTGCATCCAAGAGGCGTAAACTTAAGAGGGAGCATCTCCCAACTATGGAGCCTGGGGAGTACTCACCAGTTGCTCCTGCACCTCCGCTCCCTGGTATTGGTATGTCACAAGGGTATGATGGAAGAGACAGAAAAGGGCCAATGATCCAGCATGCCAGTTACATAGATGAACCAAGTCTTAGGATTCATGGTAAAGAGGTAGCCAGCAAGCTGAATCGTCGTGAATCAGATCCGTATCCTTAATTGCAAAATACTAGGCTGATATGGATGCATGTTTTATTAATAAGTTCATGTCTTTTTAGACTGTTTTTATGTGTTTCGTATCTACATACTTTTTTCTAAGTTTAAATTCATATTTTAATTGGATTTATTAATGTTAGCTTTCCATTAATAGTGGTGCACTGCATGTCCTTAATTGATTATTGTTAGCTTGTATGACCGTGAGTGGGATGATGAGAAGAGACAAAGAGCTGATCAAAAGCGAAGGCATCGGAAGTAAATAATGAAGGGGTGATTTGCAAGTAAAACTTTTATGGAAGGTTGTTCATTTCATGGAGATGCTAGGGTCACATCAATGTTGTCTGCTACCTTGTACCAAATTTTAAACTGTTTAAATTATTTGTTTTTCCCCACTAAAGTGGGTGCAAAGAAAATATGTATTGACTTGTACACTTGTATATAGTGTTGTATATTTTGGGTAGCAAGTGATCAAATGTACTATTTGACAATGTGATTAATTCGCTGAACTGTTTATTTCATGAATAGTCCAACATAGGAAACACAAATTTTTGTAAACTTAGTGTAACTGTTCTCTGCTGATTTTCCTGAATGAATTCCTGAATCATTGAAGTGTCTTTTTTCATTTTCACCTAATCATGAAAGTATCGACTATAGTATATCCCTTGGAATAATGGAAAATAGTTTCGTAGTTTTAATATTTGAAAACTCATAAAATGTCATTTATATTATTATTCTACATTTTTTTGGTTGACATACATTTATTTAAATAAATTGAAATTCAAAATAGTTCACAAGAGCATCATGATCCAGTTGGGTAGTACGAATCTGACATTCTCATTTTAAGAGAAGTTCAAATTTTTTTAGGAGCAATTCTAAATGTCGTGTTTTTTTTCTTTCTTTTTTTCTGCCTCTAGAATTTGTTTACAAAGATTAGAAATCCAAATCATTGTCAACAATTTTATTTATTCAATGTCCACTGTCAACCAATGTGCTGAGACACTTGCTTATAATTTCTTCCTAAGTGTTGCAACTCTACACTTAAAATTGCATGAGGATGCCTTAAGTGGAACAATAATAAAATAATTAAAAAAACAAAGAAATCCTAAGAATACAATAAGCGAAACTAGGTGAAATCAATTATAGACCCCAAGGATACAGAGGGTTATGATCAAAACTACCATAGTAACTGGGTTCATAACTTTGCTGAGAGAAAGGATTATGAGCAGTAGATTTGTACGTTGCAATTTCCCACATACTATCAAAGCTATGTTCATGATCCATTAATTCTTGTTGATAGCCATTAGAACTGAACAAGTCACTCTGATCATAAGCATGACAAAAACTAACAGAAGATTCCAATACTGTTTCCCAACTATCATTATCATACTCTCCTTCTAGATCAATCAAAGGCTTCTCTTCTTCATTTCCTTTGATCATGTGCTGCTGCTGTTGTTGTTGTTGTCTTCCATCTTCTTCAGTGAAAGCTGAACTAGATTCCTGATCAGACCAAGATGATGAAGAAGACTCTGTCAACTGCCACATGCCACTTAGAAAACTTTCCAAAGCTTTGATATGTATATGTGGAATTGGTTCTAACAAAGGATATTCATAGTAACCACACAACCCTTTTGCTTTACACCATTCATAGAACTCACAAAGCTTATTTGTTTGCACTGCTGATTTCTTATATATATTGAAAGCAGCTATGCAGTTCCTATAAGACATCTCAAAAAGATTCTCCAAAACAACAACAATTTCTCTTCTGAACTTTCTGTAGCAAACGAAACTGTCGCGGATTATGTGTTTCATTGCTGATTGAACAATGAAACTCTTTGTTGCAACTCCTATAGGGTAACAATCTATCACCCTATCAATGATGCTTTGAAGCTGTGGCAATATTTCAAGTATCTCGCCCATTTCTTTCATCTTCTCTTGAAAAGTTTCACTTTTCTCTTCTTGGTATTTTTGGTTTTCAAGTTTCTTGCTGTCCAAGTCAACACAGTTAAGAGCTTCATCAAGTAATTGTGCATAGGAAGACACAAATTTTGTGTAGGAAATGGAACATGTTGATGAAGAAGAAGTAGCATCTTTGAAATGACAAGGGTAAAGAGAGATCAAACCATTGGAACGAGTCCATAATAGTTCAGTCCATAAGGGAGAGTTTCCTTCAACAGAACGAAGCAAACGGTGGAGAAGAATCAGTGACTTAAGTGCAACTCTCCAACTTCGAGTAGTTCCAAATCTCCGAGTGAAGCTCATGGCGAAGGAATGGCATGAAGATGGAGATATTGAGAAGAGTTTCAAGAGGTATTGTATGTATTTTTCATGAACTGGTAAATCATCAGGTGATGTTGCTTTTATGATGATGAGATTCATATCAGAAAAGCCTGCAGCTGAAGCAATTTTTGCATAACTTATATAGCTTTGCTCTTTTACAGAAGTGCAAACTTTGTCGAACCTCCTCTTCATGATTGCTTCTTAGTTCTCTTTTTTCCCTCTTTGATGAGGACTTAAGAGGGAGAGAACAAGATTTGGTGGATCTTGTTTGCTATCAGAAACCATAATATAAGCTTAATAATAAAGTTGGTGAATTGTTTTATTGTAATTTGTCATTATATATATGCCAAAGTGGTAAATGATACTTTTTAAATCTTTGGTTTTGTCGAGGCTATAACTACGAGGGAAAAAGTTGTACTGTAACCAAAATACGGAGGGAAAACAGGTAAAAACTATTACATATTGATGGAGACAGAGAGCCTGCAAAACTGTAGCTTAAGGTTCAGAGTTTAATGTAAGAATTTTGAGGATCCTATTGGAAAAATGTCTAGTACAAAAAAAAAATGAATTATTAGATTGTAAGCAGACAAATATTTGGTCTCTCAGCCAGCATTTTGTTGCTGCTGCATAGTAGTGTAACTAAGGAAAAATCACTGACAGCTGTATGTAATTGAACTATCTATTAAAATATTATTACTGCAGGCATGTTTTCCAATTTAATCTATTTAACTCAATATTTGATGTACCATTATAGCAATATCAACCTCATTACTTTTTTCAACAAGGAGACTTTCTTCTTATCTCATTCAAAATAATGCTCCTAACAAGGTTTAATTGACACACCATTTGAAGTGAAATTAGATATTGAGGTTCTTAATGGAATAAATAAAATCTTCACATGAAACTGATTCTGCAAAACCTCTCAAGAAAGCAAAATTAGAACCATTTAAACTAACAAATAGATTTGTATTGACGCCCCTCTATTCATCACAGGATAATCACCACAAAGAACCAAAGCTATAGCACCAGTTCTTAGAATAAATAAGACAAAGCATCAATTAAGTATGAATTAAATAAAATATGGTATCATAGTAAGTATATGCCTTAATTAACAAGGTACTAAAGACTCAATTTTCTTCCCTCTAGTAATGTGTGGCTATTCTACTTTTTGTTCATTCACATTCAATGATTCAAAACAAATATAAGGGATTCGTTCTCCATTTAGAAGCGATCCACCTTTGCCGTTACATGTATGTTTCATCCTTAATTGTGTCACCATGAATGAATAGGACAAAACTTGAAAACCAACAGCACCAAGCCTATATGTTTGATACCACAATAAGTATATTAGCAGTGGCGACTCTAAGAATGTTAGAGAGCCTGGGCAAAATTTTAGAGGGAATTCTATCAACCCAACTTCCGCGTACAGTAATATTTTAAAGGGTTGATAGACTTTTTGATATTTTAAAGGCCGGAATGAAACTTTCATCGACCGTTGGTATTCACTGAGTCGTCTTTTATATTTATAATGAGAACATATTTTCTTGTAAATAAAAGGTTAAGTTTTAAAATAGATTTTAACTGCGTAATCTAACTGCCCGCTTTCGCGTGTCCAACGTGTTACGACACAAAATATTATTTATGAAAATAATTACATTTAATCACTCAAAAAGTTGCTTCAGGTAGAAAAATTAATTTAAAGGTACTGTCAATTGTCGCATGTTCAGTATCGAATTTTAAGCGTATAAACGCCCGCTCTTGCGTGCCCGTTTACACTCTTAGAATTACCTTTTTGAAAACTGAATTTTCCTAATTGATAAAAAATTGCTTTCGCAGTGTTTAGAATCAAAAACTGAATTTTTCTACGGTCAAATAAAATTTTTATTCTTTCAAATTGAAACCGGTATCTCTGTGTTTCTACTTTCGCAGTAAACTATGAATTCTAAAAACAAAACTAATTCAGGCCTTAAACAATTCTCACTATAAACATTTATTTTCGACTCAATAAAATACAGTTGGAACGACAATCCTTACATTCCGGACCTTATAAAAAAAAATAGTGGGACAGCAGCCCGGGCACATGCCCAGGCATGCTGTCCGGTATAATCGCCACTGTATATTAGTATCACGGTGACTCACTATGATTTTCTAAAAGTCACACTATGTAGCTTCTGTAAAATCACTCGTGGATCGCCGTAATTCTGACATTCTCATTGCGATACAAAACATACACCAAGAAAGAAGGCAGCAAAGAAGCCATTAATGAAAAAAATGGTGGCATACATGAAAGACAAAACTTACCTACATTTCCTTGTGTTTGTTTGTTATGACACTTGGATTAAATATTCCACATCAGAGTCATCACTACTCACATGATAACAGACAGAAACGTTAACCATGTTAACTCTTCTCACCCTTCATTGTAGGTGGCAAGAAAACTTTCCCACCATTGGAAAGTTGATTGTAGCCATTAGATCAAATAAAAAATAAAGTTTTTTCATAGTCCTTTAATAGTTCGGTCCATTTTACCTCACCCTACACGTTATCCAGTGGCATCTCGAAGTTTTTGGAAGCTCTGTGCGAAATATAAAAGTGGTCTTTTTAATAATAATAAAAAAAACATATTTTTTTATAAGAAAAAACCATCAATTTAAATTGCAACTAACATAAAAAAAAATAATAATCATTCTTGTAATTAACATAAAAGAGATTTATAGTCTAATAATAACATTAAAAAACCATCATCAATTTAAATTGCAATTAACATAAGTCTATTTTTTTTTCCTTAGAAAAATAGGGACTCGGCCTTACAGAATGTTGCAATACAATTATTTTTACACTCCTTATTTACTAACACTACTACCATATAATTTTTTGTTGAGGCCCTCAATTTTTGGAGGCCATGTGCAACAGCTCATGTTGCACACCCTGTTGGGCCGCCCCTGGCGTTATCATTTTACTCTTCAGCTATTTAAGTAGTGGACGACATAAAATGAATCATTTTTAAAAATTGTCGTCCGCTACTTTAATAGCTGACGTTATAATGATAAGATATTTTTGGGATATCCACTTCTTAAGTAGCGGACATGAGTATTTTGGTAAAATTGTAGGGCGCGCAAGAAAATGTTTAAGGTGGCAAAATGAGTTGTCATTTCAATATTCCAAAAATAGCGGAAATATAAAAAGTTAAGATTAACTATACACAATTATACATATTCAAATGATATTTTAGGCACATCAACACCTAAAACAAACACATTAATTATACCATTACATTTTTTGTGCTATCATGATATAGATACGAAGTTTTCACTGCAGTTAAAAATAATCAAATTTCATCAAAGAATTTACAGATACACAACCTCGGTTCTTCCTATATTATTTTCATACGTAAAAACCAAATATTAAATTTCATCCATTGTTGTGAGTAGGCATGTCTGATGCTTAGTGTTGTGTCATTATAAAAAAATTTGTTCTTAAAAAATAAAATGATCATTGCTTATATTTTTATCACTCGGACTAATTTATTGTTCAAATTTGTTATTGTTCAAATTTTAATAGTAAGAGTGGAAAAAATAATTTATGTATTATATAATTTTTAAAAAAATTAAACTCAAATTAATTAACTTTTTTCTTTACAAACTAACATTTTTTCAAAAATTATTTATTTAAATAAACCATTTTTACAAATGCTCTTAAAAAAAAACACACATTTTTACAAATATTAGGAATTATGACGGGGCATTTGAGTAATTTAACGATCCCCTATCCTGTTATATATACTGACGAGGGAAGATCACATCAAAACCCTAGAAACTGAAACTCGTGCTGCTGTTGCTTGTGATTTTGGTTGCGGCGGCGAGTGAGAACAAAATGGAACAAGTTCAGTGTTTCGGCCGTAAGAAGAATGCTGTTGCGGTGACACACTGCAAGAGAGGTCGCGGTCTCATCAAGATCAATGGTGTTCCAATCGAACTCATCGAGCCTGAGATTCTCCGATTCAAGGCATACGAGCCAATCCTCCTTCTCGGAAGACACCGTTTCGCCGGCGTGGACATGAGGATCAGAGTGAAGGGAGGAGGTAAAACTTCTCAGATCTATGCTATCAGACAGAGTATCGCTAAGGCTTTGGTCGCTTACTACCAGAAATACGTAGATGAACAGAGTAAGAAAGAGATCAAGGATATTCTTGTTCGTTACGATCGTACTCTTCTTGTTGCTGATCCTAGACGCTGTGAGCCTAAGAAGTTTGGTGGTCGTGGTGCCCGTGCTAGGTTCCAGAAATCTTACCGTTAAATTGCTGATCTTAGACGCTGTGAGCCTAAGATGTTATTGCATTTATGTTTTTTCAGTACTTTATGCACTCTTTTTAATTGAGGTTTTGTAGTTTTGAATGCAATTATAAAAGATTTTGGTTAATTGAATGAGATTGCTGTTGGTGTTATTTTAAATTGTAGTCTTAATATATACACATTTTGAATGAATCTGTATGAATTGGTTGTGCTGTTTGAATGTGGTTTGAATAATGTCACTAGGTCTGAATTCAATTCCGAATTGCAAAATTCGGAATGTTATTAAAGATAATGATAAGTTGTTATATTTGATACTGTAATTGTTGCCGAATCAGTATTAAAGGGTTGAAATTTGGGTTTAGTGTGAATTAGGCTATATGATGATTAGAATTAATCGTATTTCTAGATATGTATCATAGTAGTGAATCAGGGTTGTTGATAAGGTTCTGTTCAGATTGACAATTTTCATAAGCAAAGGCTGAACTAGTACAAGGTGTTGGTGGTTTTTCGTCATCCACCACTCATGTTTCACGTTTAGATCCTATTTTTTTATCCCAACTTTACTATTGCATTGTCGGCTCCATCTTGAATACCCCTTGTTGATTTCAATTGGAGCAAACTGCAAACACATTTAACCGTCGTCTGTCGTTCATGCTACTTTCTTCTCATGTTATCATGAACCATAATGGCGATTGATATCATTGCTTGTCTCTTTTGTTAATCACCATACATTCCCCTCTAAATCTCACTTTTTTTCATATGCTTGGGCTATAAACTTTCATTGTTGGTGTCCATAAGTCAGTAAACATGCTAACTTATATATCTCACCCTTTTCAATGGGAAAAGGACTATGATGCTACTTCCTACAAATTAATGGGTATCTTCTTACTCCGATAATGTGGATTGATGTGTGTTTATCTTCAGTTGTTTTCTGAGTTTTTGGATCATTTTCCTGGATTTAATGGATAAAATATAAATTTATAAACTTGTGATAATGCCAACTGAAATAGTGGTGGTTCAATGATGCTAGACTAGATAGTTAAGGATTTTGGTTTTATAATGGTGGTTCAGTGTGTCAATTTGTTGGTACACATGGATGGTAACTTATATCTTACCTTTTTATAATGGTGGTTCAATGATGTCACCTCTCTCAAATTAATCGGCGTCGTCTTTTTACTTGTGATAATGGTTGTTCTGCTACCGCCCACAAGTCATTGCTTTTTGCCTAGGCCAAACTGATATTGCATTAATACGATTTTGCAGTTGAAGCCAAATCTATCTATAATTAAAGGACAATGGGTTCTAGGGTATACTTGTGTATGTATGCAATGTAAAATTTTAGTTTGATTTGAGTCTATGCGGGGGATAGTTTAAAGCTCTCGTTTATTTGAGTGTAACGATAGAAGGTTTGGAGTTTTTATTTGTAAAATGTAAGAAGTTATTCTATGGCATGGTATCTGACTTTTGCAAGGCACTTCGTTTGGCAATTTGGCTGATTCCAAATTGAATTGGGTTCTTTGACAATGAGTTGGATGAAGATTTCTTTTCCCACCTCCCGCTTTTCTTTTTCACCACTGAGTTTCTGTTTATCCTTAAATGGTTGAAAACACATGTTTTTCTATACTGGAAAACTTCGGTAAATGAAAACCAAAGTTTTGGGAGGTAAAATTGGATTTTTGGGTGGTGAAAAAGAGACATGGAGGTGGGAAGAGAAATCTTCGAGTTGGATTGACACTAACTATCAACTTTGTATGGGCCTGCTAATTTTCATTTTTTTTTAAAATTATTTTAGTGTATTATTTTTTTTCATTTCCATTTAGATAGCTTCTCATGAAAATTTAACCATTTTTTTACAACTCTATGTACTCTTCCTCCTTGGTTCACCAAAGAGGTGTGGTTTTAGGTCTTTTTTGACCTAAAATCATCCCGTACATTTTTTTTTCTTCCTTATTTTAATATAAAAAGTGATTTTCATATTGATTAAGTTTTTTTGTCATTTTGTCTTCTGTGGGAGGCTTTGTGTTGTTCGTTGACTATGTGCAACATTATGTTGTTCTTCGTCTTGTGCAATGCTGTTTAATTTTCTGTATTGTTACAATGTTCATTTGATTTCTATTGAAAGATCGACTTTAGTCAATTACAGATCCATCCAATGATTTGTACATCAACGTTACATATCTGGATGCATGGATACTCCGATTACTTTAATACTATCGAATTATTTGTTGTAACATTTTGTATGTTATTAACTTCGATGTTGTTTGTTTGTAGATTCATTGACAAAATTTATTTTTTCATATAACAATCTACGATCAATTGTACTACAAAGTTAAATGTAGAGGATCTTTCTACTAAAATGCTACACTTTTGTGGTTTTGTGTGTAGGTGTGATCTAGTTTACGTTTTATCTCCTAAGCCATAATTTTGTCGGCATTAACCCTCTGATTTCAAGAAAACAGAGTTCCAATAATTTAGTTTTCGGCCCCAAAGTAAATAAGTATGACCTTTTTTTTTTGAATGGCATAAGTATGACCAATTATCATTTTCATTTGTAATTAAACCTGAGTTCTCCCGAACAATTCGTTATAAGAATAACTCATCAACCACTTATGTTTAATATTGTGGTTTCTCTTAAGCCGAAATAATAGCACTAATTAAAAAAATATGTATATATAATTTTTGTAAAAATATGATCGTTGAGTATATCTTGAAGTGACTATGAAAATACCAATCTAATTAAGTCTTTTTTACTACGTTCCATCACTTGATGGTTTTCACATAAAACATAAATGAAGGTAGGAATCGATGGTGATGAAAAAAAAGAATATGAAGAACTTTGAAGGTATATATAATAATTTGAAATTGATTATTAGTATTCCCATAAATTTAATTCAGTTGATAAGAACAATATTAGAGTTGGGGTTCAAACATTGAATACTATGCTTATTTACTTTAAGGTAAAATTCTATAAACTATAGGCTCATTAACAAAAATAGAATGGATTATTAATACCTAAAGAGAGTTTGTTTTAGAGGTAGTAGTATATTGGTAAACAAGTTGCAGTGAGATTATTGCACTAGATGCGCAGTAAAAAATTGATTTGTGGAAACGGTTTAAAACTCATACCGTTGTAAATGAAGAGGAAAGAAAATGTGAATAAGTAGTCGAATGGAGTGAATTAGACACCATTAAGTTTCATTTCAATATATTAATTAATATTTTAAATACTATATCATTTCATTATATGCTTCAAAAAATAAAAAATTCAATTTCGTTATATATTATATCATTGGTAAAATTATATTATTGGTCTTTTATCTTATTTTTTGCAACATTTTAGTCATTTCTCTTTTATTTGTAACAGTTTAGTCTTTTATCTTATATATTTGTAACATTTTAGTCCTTTATTTTTTATTTGTAACACTTTGATTCTTTAAAGAAGATGAAAATATGAAATAATTGATTAAGATGATGAACATATTCATCAAAATTATGAGTTTTATTTAATTTTAATAAAAAGGTATTTTAAAAACTAAAATTCAGCATTTTTTTAATAAAAAATGAGAAAAATTGTTTATATGTGAATGTTATAAAAGATAAAGAACCAAAATGTTACAAATAAAAGATAAATGACCAAATTGTTACAAATATATAAAATGAATGACCAAAATGTTACAAATAAAAGATAAAGGACCAAAATGTTACAAAAAATAAGACAAGGGATCAATAGTGTAATTTTGCCTATATCACTGCATTCCATTTTATATCATTAACCTAAATATAGCCATAAATACGGAATTTATAGTATCGTTGACTATAACTAATTTTTATTAAATAACTTGTGAACACACGAGATAAATTATCTCATAAAATTGATATAAATTCTCTCATAAAATTGATAAGCGGGAACCAAAAATCAAATTCTAACAACTTCTATTCTATGAGTTGACATGTTTTATGTTTGGAAAATGTTAAATAGTGTCCCCAGATACTAGTTAAGGAAGCTAAATATAACAAAATTCTCTTAAAACTTGTCTAGTCAATTTTTTAAAAGTATAAAGTATGATATTTTCAATGCAAAATTTTTTCATTTTAGTTCCTTAACTAGTAACTTCTGGGAGTATTAGTTAGCATGACGTTTTATGCTTATAGTTGTGTAGTATTCAAAATTTAA
The DNA here is from genome assembly GCA_030408175.1 of Trifolium repens. Lineage (NCBI taxonomy): Eukaryota > Viridiplantae > Streptophyta > Magnoliopsida > Fabales > Fabaceae > Trifolium > Trifolium repens. The sequence goes on along the minus strand of CP125842.1, from coordinate 63,650,845 downwards.
AATTACATGAGGAAGTTTTATGACCCTATGCTTATATGAGGAAATTTAAAATTACATTAATTAACTTTTTTATTTACAAATTAAAACTTTTTTTATTTAAAAAATATTAGGAATTGTGACGGGGCATTTGAGTAATTTACTGATCCCCTATCCTGTCATACATATTGGTGAGGGATGCTTACATCAAAACCCTAAAAACTGAGAACTTTGTTATTTTGCACGGGCTTTGGTTGCGGCGGCAAGAGAGAAAGAGAGAGAGCAAAATGGAACAAGTTCAATGTTTCGGCCGTAAGAAGAACGCCGTTGCAGTGACACACTGCAAGAGAGGTCGCGGTCTCATCAAAATCAATGGCGTTCCAATCGAACTCATCGAGCCTGAGATTCTCCGATTCAAGGCATACGAGCCAATCCTCCTTCTCGGAAGACACCGTTTCGCCGGAGTCGACATGAGGATCAGAGTGAAGGGAGGAGGTAAAACTTCTCAGATCTATGCCATCAGACAGAGTATCGCTAAGGCTTTGGTTGCTTACTACCAGAAATACGTTGATGAACAGAGTAAGAAAGAGATCAAGGATATTCTTGTTCGTTACGATCGTACTCTTCTTGTTGCTGATCCTAGACGCTGTGAGCCTAAGAAGTTTGGTGGTCGTGGTGCTCGTGCTAGGTTCCAGAAATCTTACCGTTAGGTTGTTTTGCCGTCTTGGTATTATTCAGATGTTATTGCGTTTATGTTTTTCAGTACTCCATAAAATTTCCGTGCACTCTTTTAATTGAGGTTTTGTTGTTTTGAATGCAATTATGAAAGATTTTGGTTAATTAAATTAGATTTATGTTTGGATTTATTTTAATCTTTATTAGTGTATTTTCACATTTTGAATGAATCTGTATGTGTGATAATTGTATGAATTGGTTGTGCTGTTTGAATGGTGTTTTTGCGTTATCAATGTGTGGTTTCAATAATGTTACTAGGTCTGGATTCAATTGCAAATAGAAAAATGCAGAATGTTAGAGATAATGATAAGTTGTTATATTTGATACTGTTATTGTTGCAGAATCAGTATTAAAGGATTGAAATTTTGGGTTTAGTTTAAATTAGGCTATATGATTAGAATTAATCCGATTACTAGAAATGGATAATATTAGGGGATCGGGGTTGGTGATAAGGGTTTGTTCGGATTGGCTTATTTGAGTTTTACTAGTTTGCATAAGTTTTGTGAGTTTGTTCGAGGGAATTAAGTTAAAGTGCATATGAAGTTTTTCTCAGCTTATTTTCATAAGTTCTCAAATATAATTTTATCCAAACAACAATTTATCTTTATTTTATCTTTTGTTATAGAAATAGTTAATCTAAGCTTATACATAAGCGTTTATCATGATAAGCGCTTGTGCTACAAGCTGCAAATAAGTTGATTACCGAAACAGGCCCTCGTAATTGTTATACTATGTTTCTTTGACAACGATCTTTGTTCTGGTCATTTGTTTCTAGCTAAGTAAAGGCCGGTGGTGTTTGCTCCCCCACCACTCTCATTTTTCATTTATCCCAAATTTACTATATCATTGTCGGCTCTATCTTGAAAATACTACTTCTCGAGTTCAATTACAGCATGCTGCAAACCCATTTGACTCATCTGTCACTGTCATTCATGCTACTTCTCTGTTTTCAAGAACTGATTTTTGCTCTTCTCTTTTGTTAGGGATGTTGATCACCAAACATTCCCCTCTGGCCTCTATATCTCACTTTCTTTCATATGCATGTGGCTGTAAACTTTCATTGTTTGTGTGTCTACACATGCTTGCTAACTTATATATCTCACCTTTTTCAATGGAAAAAAGGACTATAATGGTTGTTCAACGATGCTACTTCCTACAAGTTAATCGGTGTCTTACTCATGATAATGCGGATTGAAATGTGTTTCTCTTCTGTTGTTTTCTGTGTTTTTGGATCATTTTCTTGGATTTAATTAGATAACTTAAAAACTCAGGTGTTCCTCTTTTTTCCTTTTCCCTTTCTTCTCTTAGATGCTCGTTTTAAATAAACATGGCAATAGGTAGACCATGTTCATGCCAAAAAAAAGAATGACTAATGGTCCTTTTTGTTGCTACAGGAATAAAAATTGTAATTTTTGTGATGGACATAGTGGGACTAAACTCTTTCATATTTTTTTGTGATGGACATAGTTGGATTAAAGGAATAAGAATTCACTCCTAGTGTTTATAAACTATTTTAGAAGAATAATGTTAGCAAGTAACAAAACTGTTTTTGTTTTGTCAAATATACTGGTGACTAAAATTTTAGATGAATAATTGAATGTCGCAACATGCTCTTTAATCACCACTATGCAATACATTGTTTTTTTGGATTAAAGTTGGTTGGAGTCTTTAAACTTGTATTTTGGATTAAAGTTGGTAGGAGTCTCATTAAACTTGTATGAGACCTATATAAATTATAATCGATAAAGGATAGTTGTCGTAAAGTCTTATTGAGTTTATTGCTTTTGTTAAAATAACCTATCACAATATTCTTACACTCTTGCATGTTTATTTGATTGTCCCTCAACTCATTCATCTCGTCTTTGCCAAATTCATATTTTTACTCAAGTTCGAACTTGAAATTTCATAATTATGTCTATTAAAATGTTAAATTTCAAATTGATGCTTGTCACTTCATTATAGAAAATTAAATAAAAGAAATGTACTTCATTCGATTTTGGGCATAATTGTTAGACAATTAGGTCAAGAGAATCAAAATTTCTCTTTTGATCTACCAATCTACAATCAAATATGTTCAATTGTACTATAAAATTACATGCAAATGATTTTTCCGCTAAAATGCAATTTTTTTGTGATTTTGCATCTGTGTATGATAGAATGTCTGTTTGGATTGATTTATTTGTCATCTTATGTAAGCAAATAAGATTTATGTATTATTATAAGTTTTCAAGGTAGTTTATGAGAAAATAACTTATAAAAATACAATTTTTGTTAGTAAAAAAATTAGAAATTAACATAAAAATTTATTTATTTGCATAAACTAAAAAATAAGCTAAATCCAAACGAGTCTATAGTTTAAGTTTTAACTCCTAAGCTATATTAATACTATTAATCAACAAAATATAGTCTTTCTTATATATATTCGATAATAATAATCTCGATAAAATAATAATAATAATCATGTAAACATATATGCTATATAAACACAAAAAAGTCGGATAAAAATACGACACCGCATTCTCTTTACATGGATACTAAGGTTCTGTTTGGCCCAGTTTTTTTTAGCTTTTTATTCTCTTAAGAATGAGAAGTTGTGTCAAACACATTTTTAATAAAGCTCTTAGCCAAAAAAAATTAAAAGTGTAGCTTTCTTTTTTTTTTTGAAAAAAAAAGTGTAGCTTTCTTGTTTTTTCAGTCAAAAGAAAACATTTTTGTAATTTAAAATGAATTACTATTTTTTTGTTTTTGTTTTAAAGGTACTATTGGTAAACAAGTTGCAGTGATTCTGGCACTGAACCCACGGTAAAAAATTGGTTAATGGAAACGGTTAAAACCCGGACACGTCTTAAACGGGTCGGGTAGAATCCTGAAACTCAGCAAGAAAGTGTGTGCATAAGCCACAGAGTGAGAGAGTGAATCAAAAGTAGCTAGGGTTTTAGCAGTCATCATCCATCCATCCATCAAGAGGGGTTTAGAAAATTCCCAAATCTCTCTCTCTCTCTGATCCCTAACAACTAACAACAATGGCGACGATGGTTCCTCCAATTCCTACCACCGACGAAAAGAAGATTCACGATGTCAAAGTCGATTACTCCAACCTTCCTTGTCCCATTCCCTTCGAAGAACTCCACCGCGAAGCTATGAGTCTGTCTTCCTTTTCACTTTATCGAATTTAATTCTCAACGATTATCATTATTTATACCACTTCACAATTTCAATTTCCTTCTATTTTTCAGTGTCTTTGAAACCTGAACTTTTTGAGGGTATGCGTTTTGATTTTACCAAAATGCTTAATCAGAAATTCTCTCTCAATCACAGGTACTTACCTTTTCTTTTCTTTTCTTTTGTTTTGTTTTGTTTCTCTCATTTTAATTTTCTCAAGTTCAATTTTGTTTTTGTATGTTTATTTATTTATTGTTGTTATTTGATTAGCGTTTCGATGGGACCTATTGAGATTCCTTCTCAATCCGCGGAGGTTATTAAGATTCCAACTGCTAACTATGAATTTGGTGCTACATTCATTGATCATCCTCGGGTATAGTTTTATTTTTTACTCTAATCACATTTTTAGTTTGTAGTATAATAATAATAATGCGTTCTTAAGTAACCATGATGATGTTTTGCAGTTGGTTCTCCTTGGAAGATTATTGACTGATGGAAGGTTAACTGCAAGACTCAAGTATGACATGCTTGAGAATCTCACTTTGAAAGCCAATGCTCAGGTATGTGTCTTCTTGTTTCAATTATCGGTAATATAGATTATCATGTTTTGCTGTTTCTACATCCCTGAGTAATATAACTGTATATTTTAGATTTAGTGTAAGTATTATGAGAGTATGGCACTGTAAACTGTTTTCTTGTGTATAGTTTTATGTTTGAAATAGTTACTTAAAACTTATCGGTGATTGAAAAGAAAAATTAATCTTCCATGGAATGACCACTCAATTTATTTCCAGGCTATTTGGTTTATGACATCTCCAACCTCTTCCCGCTCCCCATTCTTAATTTGTTGTCGCTGTTGTCTCTTTTATTTAGCATGACCTTATATTTTGTTACTTTTATTACAGCTAACAAGTGAGCCACATATGTCGCAAGGGATGATGAACCTTGATTACAAGGTCAACTATTTTTTCTTTTCTAGATTATTTCATTCCATGCCCTCATCTCCAGTTGACATATATTGTTCTCGTAGATTATTTCATCACGTAGTTTCCTTGTTTTATAATTCAATATTATATTTTTCAGGGAAAGGATTTTAGGACACAGTTTCAAATGGGGAATGGAGCCTTGCTAGGAGCAAGTTATATTCAGGTAGTTGATCTGCATGCAGTGTGCTATATTTTTTAACTTTGTATGATAATTTTTAATCAAAGATGGATATTTTCTACTTTATGTTCGGGTGCATCTTAAAACTATTTAAGGTGTGGTGCGTCAATTAAATACATGAGAGCTATGTAATACTTTATAATATGTGAAAGCTAAACTGTTGAATTCACAACAAACAGTTCGACTCGGTTTTTTTAAAACGAGGAGACTATTTTTCCTAACGTGATAAAATAGGGGAACCAAAAGTGCAAACAACTAATTATATATTAGGCATAGTGTTATATGAGAAAGCCACTAATTTCACACGCTATGGAATAATTAGGAAAAAGGGAGTACCTGAGTATGTACGCAGTATGGGTACACCACCATTTTACAAGTATCCCATGCTTCAGAGTTTCTACTTATACGGTTTTATTCATAGATACATGGAAGACACAATTTTCAACAAATGGAAATAATTTAAACACTAGATATCTGATTGATTGTTATTATTATTTTAACTAAGTAGAAGTTTGGCTAATATTTGAGGTCATGTGATGGTCAATCTGTCTTTGTTGAATGAAAGAATTTTTAAATTTCTTCTTTGTCTGAAGTCGTAAGTACAAATATATCAATAACTGGTGGTATTATTGAAGATCATTGGAACATTATTCTCTATTTTTTCTTAATTTTTTGAGATACATTATGTTTGTTACGGGCAATTTTTTTCTGTTATCCTGGATTGATACATAATTGTCCTGTGTTGATATATTAGGTCTATTTTGGGTTATCGTTATTCCAAATAGTTCATGCGCCTTGCTGTGTTCTCCTTTAATCATAAACACATCAATTGATCCAATCTCTTGCATGCTGTGGTATAATTTATAGGCATGTGAGTTGTGATATATGTTATTACTGAATATTGACAATTATTTTCCAGAGTGTGACAAATCATTTATCGTTGGGCGGGGAGGTCTTTTGGGCTGGTCAACATCGGAAGTCTGGTGTAGGTTATGCTGCTCGCTACAACACTGATAAAATGGTATGATGGCTCAAGAGTTGTTCAACTGACCTGCTTCTTTTTGCTTATATATATCTAATTTCATATATTTTGATTCTGTTTATTTATCTAGAATAAATATTAGTCTATTCTGATGTTTGTATCTGTAAGAATATTATGCCCAATACTATTGTACTGCTTCCCCAGCAAATTTCAAGGATTTTGTTTTTCTAATCTTCTTGGAGTAAAACAACGATGCACATCATAAATATAAAATACCATATGGATATAGTATGCTTTTACTTATCCAAATATAAACCATTGGCTATGCTACATAGGGTTACCGATAGCCCTGCCATGGTGCATAGGGGCCCATGACTGTGATAGTACTTACCACCGCATTACAGTCCATTGTTGCACCCCCATCTTATTCTTTGTTCAATGTTTCCTTTTCCTTTTTATATCTCCTGTTCATTATGCATGCTATATATGGCTTCCAAAATTAAACAAATTGCTAATCTGCATCCAGGTTGCCACGGGACAAGTTGCCAGCACTGGAATGGTTCTTTTAAGCTATGTTCAAAAGGTTTCTGAGAAGGTGAGTCAATCATGACATTGTAGATTTGTGCTTTCAATAGTCCTTTTTAATTCTTACACAAATTTTTGTTGCAGGTTTCTCTAGCTACTGATTTAATGTGTAACTACTTGTCAAGAGACGTTACTGCTAGCTTTGGTTATGACTACATCCTTCGACAGGTAGGTTTCTCTTTTATGAATTTAGCCACGGAAACTAGCACAACATGTATGTGAATGTGTGGGCATGTTTACATTATGTTTTTTTACATTCAATATAATTAAACTTGAACGGGATTATTGACTCAACGGTTGAGTTGCTGTCATGTGACTCAAATGATTGTTCATGTGCACTTCTCTCTCCAATACACAGGCAGAACAATCCACTGTAACACATGGCAAGTGGGTAGTGCACTCAATGTTGTGTACCTTGTGTGTGCTGTGTTTTCTCATCTCTTATGATTATCTTTACTTTTTGTAACATTAACTTTGCACTATTTGAGGTATGGAACTCTACATTGTTCTCATCTATCTATATGGGTGCATTTGAGTGAAACTTGCTGCAATAGAAAAGGTGGAGTTAATATTGACTTTATATCAATCTCTGCATTGCATCTATATACATTTTCAAGTTTCAGACCTCCCTTGCTGTTTACCTCAATCTAATGAAAGTAATAATAACATCATCAAGGCTTGCAGAGTTGAAATTTTTTGTATGCTTTAGATATATGTATGTGTGCGGTTTGTTTTGGCACTGCAACCCCCAATGATTTGGATTTGGAAAATACCTCTGGATCACATCATGAATAGGTAGTGCACTGAATGATAAACATCTTAATTTTTCTCTCAAACAAGATGTGTCCAACTTTGCACCTTTTCGGCATAAACTGTATATATCTTAGAGATGTTGTATTTCTTTGGGTTGGTAATTTTCATTGTAGAGCTACAGAATTACATTTTTGAAGATATCTTTTCATTCCTTTCATTTTTCTTCGGAGCTGCATTTTTGGTTGTCTTCTATTTGGTAAAAAATTGAGCAGGAGCTACTGTCTTGAACTTTCAATTTCTTTAATTTAACTCATACTGCGTTGTGTTTTCTAAAAAACATTTTCAATTTCCATTTGATACTGCATTCTTTAATGCTCATAATATTCAATGGAAAACGAAAACCAGAGCTAAGGGAAGTAAAGGGACACTAGTTTTTGAGTTTCAATGGCTACCGATATCTGGACAAAATAATTTGAAATGGCATTTTCTTTACCAGAACCAGTGAGTGATGCTTTGTTTTTCCTTAGCTGATTTTAATGACGCGGAATTTTTTATGCTTATTTTCCGAATTTAACAGCGATTTAGTACTCTACATATCAATTGCAGCGGAAGAAAACATATTAAGTCGAGTTGTGAGAATATGCAGAAAAGTATACGTATACTTACCCCTGTTTCCCTTCAACTAAAAATTAAGTGGAAGGTTATTGAAAATAAAAAGCTGGAAGCCCTCGCCTCTCTTTGAAAGCTGACTAGGATCAAACTGATATTAATAATTGATTAATAACAACACTGTTACTGACATAAGATGTCATGTGGATTATGTTGTTAAATTTCGATTAGTGTGGTCATCAGTTGGTCATTTAAACTTTTTGTGCTTTTAGTGATGAAATTTGAACTGGTTTTATTCAGTTTAAAAGTCATCTTATATTCTTTCAACATCTTGTGTTGTTTTTATAGTGCCGCCTTAGGGGAAAGGTTGATTCCAATGGTGTTTGCGCTGCTTATTTGGAGGAGCGGTTAAACATGGGTCTGAATTTCATTCTTTCTGCAGAGGTCAGAGCACTTTCCTTTTTAAAGCTCTTTATTGTTGGGTATGTTCATATAAGTTTGTCAGATTATTCGTCACACTTTGACATGATTTTCATATTTATTTGTTGCAGCTTGATCACAAGAAAAAAGATTACAAATTTGGATTTGGTTTGACTGTTGGAGAATAAATTCGAGCTGGACTAGATCTGTATCTCGATTTCTTTAGCCAGACTAGCCTACCAAGTTTTCTTGCTTCTTTTGACTTGTTGGAGATTTTTCTTTTTGATAAGAAGAAAACAAAGAAGGAATATATCATTTGTGTCGGCAAACATCATTTATTATCCACAAATTGGCCTTAAAGTACTTCAAATTTATTTGGAACTCTTGCCCTGTTTTCCCTTGAGAGGGATGTAGAGTGATAGTAGCTGATCAATGCATATTTTGATATTCAATTTCAACATGCTCATAATGCTTTTCTTGTACTAATTTTCTATCGGTTTCTCAGACTTGATGATCTATGGAACCTCTACAGCAAGAAGGACTTCTTAAAGTCCTTGCATAATTTTGTGATATGTTTACGATTTGGATGTTTTTACACATTCATGGAAGACTTCTTCAAGGAGTCTATTGTGTAAGAATTAATCAAGTTAATAAAGCGATTAATAATTATGTCTTGTGTTCAGAGGATGAAGGCTGTAGAAACCGTCCATCTTATTCTTCCTCCCCTCAAATGGGTTGATTTACATATGCTCCCGATAAAAGTTTTCTTTACTTGCACCTTTGTTTAGATTGGCTTATTTTTTAGCTCATGTGAAATAGCTTATGATATTTGTTATTATAAGCTTTTAAAGATAGTTTATGAAAAAACAACTTACACGACTTTTGTTATTGGAAATTTATGAATTAACATAAAAGTTTATTTATTTGCATACGTTCTTTTTATAAGTTCAAAAATAAGCAAAATCTAAATTGGTCCTAAGTCAAATAACTTTGCAAATGTTGTTTACTATCTTTTTTATTGGTTTATTATTATTTTCCTCATGCCTTGTAGTATTAATTTTATTTTATTATACTTTTGATAATACGAATTTCACAATCAATATAGTAAGTATACTCTTTTTTTACGAAAAAAATAACGATATTCATTCATTCAAATTGGTAGAGTACGTCAATCAAAATTATTATATATTCAAATTTGCTAAAAAAATGATGAATTTGCAAATAAATTTATTACATCTGAATTAATAACATAAAACGGTCTGATATCTACAAATATGACAAGGCCAACATTTGATATAACAAAATTCAAGCATCAAGAATAGTCATAGTAAAATTAACAAAATTTCGTCTTCTAGATGACAAAATTGTGTGTTTTGTGCCCAGATGTGCACGATAAGGCAAGCCTACTACGTTTAACCAAAATTTCGTCTTCTAGGTGACAAAACACACAATTTTGTCTTCTAGGTGACAAAATTTCAAAAAATTAGCATTTTGGTAACTACGAGACGAAATTGCGTGTTTTGTGCCCCGATGTGCGTGACAATGCAAGCCTACTATGTTTTAACATAATTTCATCTTCTAGGTGACGAAATTTGTTTCCTTCGTTTCCTAGGATACAAATGTTTATAAGGACATTTTGGTCACGACGGGGGGCCTGCGAGTAATACTAGGGGATCTAAATAGCAAGCTTCAAGGTTTGATATAGTGCTAAGAAGATATACTTTGGACACATAGACTTTGGGCTCAAGTTCCATTATCTCGCCATAAAGTATACTTATTTATGCGTAAAAAAAAAAGTATACTTATTTTATTTATTTATTTTAATTCCATCAATTTAACTCTATTGGCAAGACGCCTTAACATTACTCATGGTTACAACTCTAAATTCGTAAATGAAATTATAAAATTTGGATAATATATGTTGTTTACTCAATTAAAGCTCGATCTAGTTTGTATGTAAAGTTCAGATGATAAATTTGTATGAACAATTGATATGTTGATGCCTAAATTTAAATCTGTTATTTTTCACTTAGTGTGTGTTGTAAGTTATAGTTTTCACATTTATGCTTACTAGAAAACTATCTATTCTTAAAGGATCTTGGAATATATGATTCTCACATATTAAAGTCTTTAAACGACATACCTTTCTCCATCATGATAGAAAATAGAATGTAGAGTAATACCAATAATCCTCCTATTCCCAATCTATCTCTTTCCCGTTCGTTCTTTCTCATACCCGTTCTTGATGGTAATATGGTAGAGAAACTTTTATGGAAGAGACAGAACCATTCTCAATTAGTTGGTAACTTCCATCAAGTTACATATATTTATAGAAATTCACTTGCATCTCTTCATGAATTATTGCATCTTTTACATGAATATTCACACTCTTTCATAAATACTTGCACTCTTTCACGTTAATAATTACATTCTTCCACGTGATTCACCATAAATTAATTATAAAAATTAAATTATTCTTACATGTGTGTCTGTGCTGCTAGTTTCATGTAAATACAAACTTTTCATTAGTGTTATTTATTTAAACTCCAAAGTCTTTTCCGCCTTGAATTTATGCACTCCCCCTTACTCTAAATTTTGTTTACAGAAAAAACTACAAATTTTGCTTAACTTTAAAATTTAGGAAAGAAAAAATAACTTTGTAAATGAGCTTCTATAAAAATATTGGATACTTTTAAGAACATTTTTCGAGGTATTTCTATAAACTTTCTAAAATAGTTTGTAGAAACAATACATAAAACGTTTGTGGATTTCATCTCCATTTTTAAAATATGAAACAATTTATATATTATGCATGTGTAATTTTTTTGTTTGCAATAATTGTTCAATGTTTGTTTTATTTTATCAAGTTGTTCTTTCTAGCCCGTTTTTCATAGCGCCTACCTATACCACAAAACAATATCTTAATCTAAAGTGAATTATTCTATATTGTCAAACTCAAGAAAAATATATATTAAAAAATGAATAAAGGAACTGAGATAAAAGTCGGTGGTGGACGGGGAACATGGTAGTTTTGATCTTCCATGTGCTTCAATAGGCACAAGATTTAGTTTTTCTTTTTTTGTCAATTTTGAGAGGAAAAGGAATAAAAAGAATGAGGGCGGGGTCCGGCAATATTTATAGGTTTAGAGTTAGACACATGTTCAATTTCAACCTCAATCAATAGTAGTCAAATTTAATTTAGATTTAGATATAGCTTCCAAATCAAAACTAGGATTTAGAATAATTTTTGCATGTGGTTTACAAAATAACTACAATATGTCCTTATCAATCTAACATTACCCCATCATTAAGATTTGGTTTTCTTGCTTATTTTGTTGTGGGGACACTAAATCTTTGTCAACCTATTCGCATCATTAACAACCTTGGGAGGTTTTATGCCCTTTCATTTTCAGCCTGCAAAATTTAATGGTCACATACTCACATATGATAGTTTAATTTTGATATATGGCTTTTATAATTTCTCTATTAATGAAAAGAAAAATAATTACAAAATAAAAATAAAAAGTCAACCCTTGTAGTTTAACTGAGATTAGTACATAATAACAGTCAAAAACCATGATGGTTTAAAATTATTATAGGAACTTATTCATAGGTGATTATTATTATTATTTTAAAGAACAAAACTTGTATCCAAAAAAGAACAAAACTTGAATGAAAAAATATATTATTATTTTCCTTATTATATATCTAAAAATAACACCCCATCACTTGTTGTCGGAGACTAGGGATACTGTTGCAATATTTATTAATTTTGCCAAGTAAACAATGGGCATGTGTGGACAAAAATAAAAATGGCATGCTATAAATAAATAAATAGGCTACTAAACAGAGAAATGAAAATCATGAATTATCACGTGAAAAACCATTGACCATAAAAGATACTGATTTTCAACTAGACAAAGTAACCACAGTGAGCCTTCATTCTTATGTCTTGCATTTAGCATTGTTAATAATAAAATTACTTGCACATCACACATTCACATTATGTCTTGCATTTAGCAGATCAAGAATTCAACATGGATAGCAGCATTAGAGTGCATGCATTCACAAGTTTTAATGAGATGCATTCTAATCAATTGTGATCAAATTAATTGAAAAGATTGTTTCAATTCAATAGCAAATACTATATCAATGTTTTAGGCTGTACAAGCTCAGCTAGTTACTTTTCTCATAGCAACTGTACCTTCAAAACCACTCAATTTATACTTTAACCCCAATATGAGGTATATAAAGCAGTTGAACTTCCCTTAATTGTTCAAGATGTCTTATCATCCAAAAATGATGGATTGGAAGCGGAAATAATCAAAGGAAAAGAAATAAAGGAGACAGTAGAGTAGGAAAATCACAGTTGAATGCGACTCATGCTAGAAGCTATCTGTGCTAGCTTCATGTTGCTACACGGTGATGACGTGAAAATTGCAGTACAATTTCCAAATGTGCGCTAAGAACTGAAAACAAAGAGAGGCCTCTGAGGAGCGGTTTTTCTCGGACGCTTTCTGAAATTCAGAACTTCTACCCGCCCACATGGCTCAGCTTCAGAAATTGATGACTCCGGTTCCGAATTAAGGATATCAGTCATAGTAAAGTCAATGGGCTCAGTTTTTGGACTGATGTTGCATCTACCACTTTGGTTGAAAGAATCAGCTGAACTCTTTTGTGAGTGATGATTTGGAAGCACTGAGATCTAAACAACAGCACACGATTCGGGTTAACAAGTGATGTAAAAGTAAACAACAAAAAATTTCCATTAAAATAAGAGCATACATGTTACCTTGCATATAATGGAGCAGAAGCGACTACGCTCATCTTGTAAGTGTTTTCCACATTGTTCACATGTACTACCACCCGACTTAAATCTTGCTGATAAGTTGTTTTCTTTGGATTTAGATTCAGGGCATTGATCACCAACTTTAGATTTATAGATTGGTGGCCGAGGTTTTAGATGCACGATCCTTTCATTATTGGATATATAAGTCTGCCAAATCATAGAACATTGTACGATGAAAATTATGCTCAATAATCAATTATAAAATCATGTTCAAAGCTTACTGTTAAAGAGATAATACTCAGATTGGTAAAGCTTACAGTTCAAAACAATGTCCATGACAACAACAGAACAAAGGCAAAACAAAATAGCTTATTTATCTTCATGCACAGTCGCATTCCACATCAGAAAATTGATAATAGGTCATTCATTTGTTGGTAAATAATTTCTGGATTCAACCAGAATGGAAATTTAGTTTAGTCATTGTAATTTCAACAGGTTCACAACATTAATGGCTATATCCATCAGATCATTAAAGTTTATCATACATCAGAGAAACACAGATCAAATCAAGCACGAAACAGAAGCAATTAAGCAGATTGAATTGGTTTAAATCAGATAGGAAATTAATCAATCAATCATTCAATAATATACTATATCTTGTGACAAACCTGAATATTTGAGCAATCAAAATGCTTCTGTAAGTCGCAATGACGAAAAACATCCTGATATGAATATCTATATATCTGAAACCTTCTATGACTAGAATGATCATCCTTACAGTGCCTACACAATCTAACTGCACAATCTACACAGAAAGTATTCTTCTCATTAGATCGAAGATCGCGATGATCATCACAATAACCTGAGCTACTATTCAGAAGTGCTCCAATCCAATCTCTATTCTTTTCCTTTGGTGAATGATTCTTCCCCACCTGTAAAATCCATTATCATTATACAATAACCACAAAATCAATTCAAGAACCCTACCCAAAAATTTGATTAACAAAAAAGCAAAAAACACATTTCAACAATCAATGATTGAAAATAGTAAACTTTCTACAACAAAAACCTAAACCTAATCTCAGATATTCAAAATACAATGAAAAAATCAAACAAATCTTCACATGCAGATTGCAAATTTGATATATATACTCATCTAATCTTAGCTGAAAACAATCAACATTTACAAACAAAACAGAAAGATTAGTGAAATAATCACAATGAGTTTAAACTAAACAGCATCATCAAGAATGAAACGAATCGAAAATGCAAAGAAACAAATAGAAATGAAGTGTTTTGAATGAATATTGAATTGAAAGCAAATGAAAAGAGATTAAAAATGAAAACTTCGTAAGAATGCATGAAAAATTAGAATGGAAAAATTGATGAATTGTTGTTACCATCTCTTTGGTTTCAGATTTGGATACAGAAACAAGTAGAAATTGCGGCGTGTGACGCAGTGAAGGATTGAAGAAACACACTGCACAGAGAGAGAGAGAGTTGGGAATGTGAAGAGATTGAAATAGAAAAAAGGTATTTATGAGTTGTTATCTATTTATTGTACTCATATTGTAAAAAAGAACTTTCAAGAAAATAAAATAAATTGGCCAGTGCGCATGCCTCTACGCACGAGCCGGATTAGTCGCCCACCTTTGGTGGGTCGGAACCGGTGCGAAAGCAAAAAAATAAAAAAAAAATAAATAAATAAATAAATAAAGGGTTTTTTAAATTGAATGTTTTCGGATACCCAAATTATTTATGTAAAAAGTTATTTATGTAAAAAGTTAAACATTATTGAAAAAATCGTGTGCAATCTCCAAATTCTTTATTTCGTTGTGCTTAAATACTTCCTCCGTCCCAAAATATAAGCAAAAATAAGTCAATAAAAGTTGATGTATTTAATTAAAAATTTGGAACAAATACATTCAACTTTATTGACCATTTTTTGTTTATATTTTGGGACGGAGAGAGTATATAATAGTATAGCCACTGAAATACTTGATTGTTATTTTGCGGATTTTATCCCTATTTTAAAATATAATATTTTTGAATATCCATCTTATTTTGAAATATAAAATTAATGATGTGATATATTTTAAATAACGCAATATATGGTCTGGTGATGAAAAAAAATAACACCAGTAAAATTGTAAAATCTATATTATCACAATATTTTAGATCAAATATGAGATGAAATTAAAAATGTCAAATTTTAAAATATATCATGTGAAAATTTTATAAAATAGTGAAAATATGAATAAAAACTACAATCCGTTTGGCCCGGCTTATTTTTTACTTTTTATTTTAGCTTAAACGAAATAAAGAAGTATAAAATTATATTTAACATTATTTCTCCTTAAAAGTATTAGAGAAATAAAGTAAAGAAGTAAAAAATAAAAAAATTAAGTCAAACACAATTTTTTCCTTCTTTACTATTTTTAAAGAGGAGAAAAAAATAGAAAAATAAGCCGGGTCAAACGGGACCTAAATCTGTATTATAAAGCATGTGAAAATTAAAATGAGAAGAAAATATATTGTAAAAAAAATGGTTTCTTTGGGTGCAAGGGTTAAAGTATATGGTACAATCTGCTGGAAGATGAATGATCTGGTGTCGTTGGATTAGAACGTGATCGTACGGTATTGGTTGGTTGAGGTTGAATGTTATATGTGGGACCCACCCATATACATAGAAAGTATTGGAATTCCCAAAAGTAAAGTGGTCGCTAGCTGGACCCAACGATTTCCCGCCAATTTAACCGAAATTCTCGGACTAAAAATAATAATATGAGAAATGATAAATAAAATTCCTTATTTTGATTTTTATAAATATAAAATTAAATTATGTGGTGGCCCAAAATCTAAGAAAAATCTTACTAGTACTGTAGTAATGTGAATGAAATAAGAAGGTGTAGTGTCACACTGGTAGGTCAAAGAGATAAAAGCATTCACGGGACTGGTGTTTTACATTTAATTTAATTTAATTTAATAAAAGACTTGTCTTCTCTTCTCATATTTAAGTTCAAACCAACTTCAAGCTTGCAGTTCATTTAATCAATTTCTTTATTTTATGTGTTTTAAATTTGGTAAGAAATTTAGTATAGAAATATTATTTTAAAATGTTGTAAATCTAATTTTTTTAAAGTAAAATTATTGTATTTTCTAATGCGATAATTTTACTTTTAAGATTTTTAGCATGTGCTCTAAAGTTGAAAAAATAAATAAGAAATAATATGGATAATAGACTATTAAATTATAAATATAAAATAATATTCTTGATAAAATTATTGCATGTTTACCTTCCATTCAAGTGTAATTATTCTTCGCATATATATAAAAAATATAATCTTAATAAAAAACAATATTTAACTCAAAAAATGGAGAAAAATTGATTGATAGTTGAGACGTGAAAAAATTGAGATTTTTTTTTTTGGAGAGGATCTATTCTCGCACTTAGGGGATACGTTGTCAAGACTCTTTAAATTTTAAGTGAATTTTAACATGTGTTCAAAGGAATTATGTTAATAAAATAAATGTAAAACTTTTTTTTTAACTTGCGCTTTTTAATTTTCAAGCAATAAATTTTTTGTATTATTAAATGCAAATTTTTTATACTAAGTTGCTTTAACATATGTCATTACTTGACCCTAAATTTTAAAATAAAATGTTAAATGGTGTCTTTAAGAGAATGACAAAAGAAACAAAAATGGTAATATAATTTTGAAAAAAGTGCATTTAATCTTTGAATTTTTTTTAAAAAAATCTTCTACTTAAAACCTTTGTTGCCTTTCCATTTTTATTTTCTTAGTCATTGCCCCGAACACATTGTATCTCACGATCTTTTCTACCCCTCTTTATAAAGTTTTTGCCTTCTATAAAAATCAAACTATGTACTATAAAATTCAAATACATATTCAATTCATTCCTACTAGCAATTGAACTACAAATAAAGGAATATAATATTTTTGTTATTAAAAAGAGTAATATAATATTTTATATCGAAAAATAAAAAAATTGAATATCAAGAAAACATACATATGCTATGGTATCATTTGAGCCAATTGATTAGCATTAGCCCACTCAACACAATGATGACAATGGGCAAGACATGACTAGCAACTTGTTTGTTTGTTCGCTGTAAGGCTAGTTAATTTTTCACAAAATTGATTCAGTTTAGTGCAATTTAACTTGACTCAAGTCAAAACTAGCATTTGAATCCTCTATTTATAATATAAAGTCTAAAACATACTCCCTCCGTCCCATTTTAAGTGACACATTTGATAATTTCACACATATTAAAAAAAATGTATAATAAAATGAGAGATAATATTAATTTTACCAAATTACCCTTGTTATATTTCCAAAAATTGCATAGAAAGATGGAAAGCAACAAATGTGGTGTCCATGTATGCACTTTTTCTGCCCAATAATGATTAGAAAAACATATTCTGCAAAAGTATTTATAAGGGGTAGAAATGGAAAAATAAAATAGAAAATTGAAATGGGTCAAGTATTATGGGACAATTATTTTTTTGTAAATGTGTCACTTAAAATGGGATGGAGGGAGTATTGTTTTTGAACAAAAATCTAAAAGATGTTGTTTTAACGATCTTTAAAAAAAGGTTAAACTGTTCATTTGGTCCCTTACGTTTATTTTAGGTTTGAACCAGGTCCCTTACGTTTTAAAAGTTTGAATTTGGTCCCTCATATTATCAACATTTGCATTAGTTAGTCCCTTCCGTCAAAATTTTCACTAACTTTGTTTGATCATTACACATGGCTGACAGTTTACACATGTTGAAGTGATTTTGGACACGTAGAATGCCATATAATAAACAGAACCTTCACAAATAGAAAAAAATACGACAAAGACCTTTGCAAACACTAACTATTTTTTTCTATTCGTGAATGTTTTGTTTATTATATGGCTGTCAACGTGTCCAAAATCACTTTCACCTATCCATACTGTCAGCCACGTGTAAGGATCAAATGAAATTAGTGAAAAAATTTGATGAAAGGGACTGACTAATGCAAATGTCGATAACGTGGGGGACCAAATTCAAACTTTTAAAACGTAAGGGACTTGATTCAAACCTAAAATAAACATAAGGGACCAAATGAACAGTTTAGCCTTAAAAAAATAATTATTCCTCTCATCCTTCTTTTATATAGATATTCCCTTGTGCACTCTCTTTTATTTTGTTTTTGGGATCCACATTTTTTTTGGGATATGTTTTGTGCTCATGTCAACCATTCATCCATTTTTTTTATGTGGGGTGGATATCTCAACTCATTTGAGTTCAGGGTTGAAGATATTAAAGTATAAAAAGTTTCGGCTTCAAGTTTTTGGTGAAGAAAAAATGCTACATTAACGGCTAATAATTACTGACTTTGCTTGTTTTTATTTTATTGTTTTTTATGAACCCTCAATTGCTGAATGAAACACGCGATTGATGGTTGAATACATGACCGAAAGAAAATCAATTCTCATGGGAAAAGCGACCTTGTGTATAAATTTATTCATGTGAACGCGAGCAAAAATTATGTTTTTTCTTACTCAAGTTGGTAACTTTAAAGGACCGTGGTTATCAATAAAATAATGAAGATTTAAAAGTACCTCTTTGAAAATATATAAAAACGGTAAAATAAGACCATTAAATTTTCATAGAAAGTCAATGTTTCGTAGGTAAAATAAATCAGTTTAAAAAATTGACCAAAAAAAGAAAGAAAGAATTGACCGAAAGATTGTTGCTTGCAGCAAATTTGACGCATAGCCGCAAACTATTCATACGTCATTCTACTCACAAAAATAGTCACATTAATTCCTTTTCGTAAATTATGAAAACAACCATTTTTTTTCTCGCACTCTTTAACGATACATTTATTCGTCCTCGTTCATTCGCCAACCAACCATATTCCATTTTCTCTCTATTACTTAATGCTATTTAGCATTTGAGAAAACCTCAAACGACATCAAAATGTCGGTATGTTTTCAATCAACATTCTTACTTGTAAATGTTTGTTTGGTCATTATTATGTGCGATTTTTGTTTGTTCCCGCAATATCTAGCTATTTTATGTCATTTTTTCTTGTTTCATTATATGATTGCTCTTTCTATATGCATTGCTTTGATTTTGAGAAATTCCTCAAATACATACATGCAACACGTTAACATGTCATTGATTTTGTTCAAGTTCGGGATGAATTGTTACAATTGATAACTAATTAAATGAGATAGTAGAGTTTTCTCCAAAAATGTATTCGATATATGTATGTTTACGTATTGCAACAACTTAAAGATGTATTTGTATAACACAATTGTTTACGTATTTTATGTGCACTTGTGATTTATGCATGAAGAGCTGAAATATTTTAAATATTCATTTTATCCATGTAGTTACCTCCTAATGAAGCTATTAATCAAAATGTGATTAGTTATTGTCTATAATATTGATTAGTAATAGTAAAGACGATTATTCACCGGCGGAATTATGTAACGATGGGGAGGGTGTAAAAAAATTGGTGCATGCCTATACATGTTTTGTCAATATCACACATTTGCTAATAGTTTTTATATTTATCATCTCCAATGATGCTACTTCATTCTACCAAATTGATGCATATCAAAGTCACTGTGTTTGTAAAGACAAATGCACCAGGGAGCACAATAATATATCACCTTGTTTAGATTAACTCGTAGATTATAAAATTAAAGAGACATCTAATTCCTAACTTTTTCTATGAATACTCGTTCAAAATTTGACTCATTGTTCATGTTATCCTTTTGTATATATTAGCTAGGTAACACTACACACTACAAGTATTAGTGATTTAATAAATCATACTTATATTGTTAGTATACAATAAATGTTAGTTTCAAACACTTATTTTAAATTTTCAAGCGAATAAATCATTCGATTTATATTGTCTCTTCATATGACAATTCATTTTACCAACATAATATTTCTTTACGTATTTTAGCTTATGAGTTGTGTTTAAACTTTAAAGCACTTACCACGCTTATGAATTTTGCTCGTAGTATCTATTCTTTTATTTAGGCTCCGTTTGACCTGACTTATTTTTTATTTTAGCTTAAACGAAATAAAGAACCATAAAATTATATTTGACATTATTTCTCCTTAAAAGTATTAGAGAAATAAGGTAAAGAAGTAAAAAATAAAGAAATGTGAAGTCAAACACAATTTTTTCCTTCTTTACTATTTTTAAGGAGAAGAAAAAAAGTAGAAAATAAGCCGGACCAAACGGGGCCTTAATTATATTACTGCTGCCTCGATTATAATGTGAACTTATTTTTATATGATCTTCACAATTTTTTCACAAATGGCAAAATTAATCTCCAATTTTTATTGGTCGATTGTTTATAGTATCTAGATATACATAATTATAAAATTGTGTATGCAGGCTCCAGTGAACCATGCAGATAAAGAGGTTGAAGTTGTTCCTCAATCTACAGTTACACCAAAGTGGACAATTCATGTTTCAGATGTATGTGAGGAAGGAATTGTTTTGATAATCATTATGATTGTAAAATATATAATCCGGGACAATATCATATTTTCCATGGATGGTATGGTTGAAAAGTAGCTACAGTATAAATATAAATATGTTTGCCTTTTTCAACAAATTTTGCACCGCATGCAACAACGACATTTAAAAACTAATATTAAGTGTATAGTTAGTATAATCTTATTGCGGATTAAATCCATAAATGCATAAAAAAGTCATTTTGGCTTAATGAAAACTAATTTCATTTTGCAATTTGTGTTTGATGATTTTGTTTGTAATGTTGGTTATTTTTAGTTGATAAATAAGAATAAAATTTATTTCGTACCTTATTGTCACGTATTGGTGTCTGTTAGTGGATAAATCTTAAGTTGGTCCGTTTTTACTTTTAACAGATAAAAACAGTTAAGGTAAGCAATGTATCAATAGATGCGACAGAGAAGGATGTCAAAGAATTCTTCTCATTCTCCGGTGACATCCACTATGTTGAGATGCAAAGGTCAGAGCCCTTGTGATGTAGTTATCATTTTCATCAATTTCTATAAATATTTCAATCGCTTTCATGTAATTTTTATAGGGAAACCGAGAGCACTAAGACTGCTTATGTTACCTTTAAGAATACACAGGGGGCTGATACAGCGGTGCTCTTGACGGTATAGTTTTATACTAAGAATCTTACAACACATTTATTTACATTCAAGTTCCATTTGACAAATAAAAAAGACAAAATAAAGAGGTAATTTTAGTTGGTTATATTTTATTAGGTATAAAATCATATAGTCATGGTTATCTTTTTAATACAGGGTTCAAACATTGCTAATGGTTCTGTCACCATCACACCAATGGATAACTACCAGTTGCCCCCTGAAGCTATTCCCTCTAGTCCCGTAAGTACTTAACTATTGATTAAATTTATGTGATGTTTATTTTAATTTCTCATGTGCATATAATAATATTATTGAAATAACTTGGCACTACTATTGTGTTTTTCGTATACAACTCATTAATTTAACAAGTGATGTAACATTGTTTCACATTTGTGGATAAATTTATAGAACGTATAATAGTTTGTCATGTTAGCAACACCATTCTGTAGCTTCATAATCAGTGTATTCATCTTGCATGAAGATCAAATTACTTTAAAAAAAGAAGGTGAAATTAGAGCTTTATTTAGATAAACAGCTTAATTAAACACTCAAAGCACAAACATTTATCATATAAGTATTTATCCATAAGATATTTTACAACAGTGTAAAAAATAAAGTCAAGTTGTTTCATATAATTGTTGTAACTTGTTTCCGTAAACTATCTCTACGACTTTCTTAAATGAATTAAAAATAGCTTACAGTCATGTCATGGATTGGTTTTTCATAAGCTCTTGTTAATAGCCTCACAAGTAGACAAACTCATTGAAAAAAAAAAAGAGAGAGTAGACAAGCTCAAATGAATCAATTTAACCATATTTAACTAAATGACCAATCATCATAGAGTATCTACAAGATACAACTTATATGTTTTTCTTCATGCACACAATAAGTAATCTAAATTATTTAGTATTTAATACCTATAAACAATATTTTTAATATATAACACTC
The DNA here is from genome assembly GCA_030408175.1 of Trifolium repens. Classification (NCBI taxonomy): domain Eukaryota; kingdom Viridiplantae; phylum Streptophyta; class Magnoliopsida; order Fabales; family Fabaceae; genus Trifolium; species Trifolium repens. Next base: position 63,628,554 of record CP125842.1, on the reverse strand, counting down.
TTGTTAGAACCAAAGGCAAACTCCTACTGTTGTTAAGAAGGCTGAAGATGTGGTGAGCACTATGCTTGCTAGAGGTTTTGTTTTGGGAAAAGGTGCAATTAATAGAGCGAAATCCTTTGATGAACGCCACCATGTGATTTCAAATGCTTCTGCCACCGTTGCTTCAATTGATCGTAAAATTGGATTGAGTGATAAACTAAGCATTGGAACAACTATAGTAAATGAAAAAGTGAGAGAAATGGATGAAAAGTTCCAAGTTTCTGAAAAAACAAAGTCTGCTTATGTTGCCGCTGAGCAAAAGGCAACCAATGCTGGATCTGCAATCATGAGCAATCCTTATGTATCAACCGGAGCTTCGTGGGTGTCAAGTGCAATCACTGTTGTTGCAAAAGCAGCTGAAGATGTAACAACAATGACTGTGGAGAAGGTTGAAATGGTTGAGGCTGATAAGAAAGAGACAATTTATACCGAAAAGAAAGATGCAGTTGATGAATTAGCACATATACACTCCGAAAAACCTTCCACCGGAAGTTCGCCAAAAGTTGCTCCTAAATCAGGCGATGAGAATAAGTCGGGAGTTGCTTCTAAATCAGGTGACGATAGTAAGTTGGGGAATATTTGAGACTTGTGCTCATTCTCACATCTCAAATTGTTCATGAGTACAATTACACTGACTTAGTTTTGCTAATTAGCTATTGTTAGTATTATTCAATCTTTGATTGTTATAAACTTTTGTGTGATGAAAATCCTCGTTGATTGTTACAATGATGTAAAACTTGTGTAACATATGTGAGTCCTCGACAGATATATATAGATGAATATCTATGAAAATGTATTAATGTATTAATACTTAACTGTTAATATATGTGCTATATTTTTGTTTTCTCTTTAACCTTCAATTATGAACTTTGAAGTAACATGAGTCGGATTATTCCCGTCATTTTGGAGTTTTATTTTGCCTTCCTGGAATCATATATTTCGAGAAGATTTTTCTCCACCAAAAGCATGTGATGTAGATAATGAATTTTAACAAAAATCAAATATCGTGTCTTCACAACTATCTAGTTACACCATAAAACTTCATTTTATGCTAAAAGATTGTAATAAAACCAACATAATGTGACACATATTACATGGGTGAAGGTTGATATGTACAAAAAAAAAATTATTGAGAGAAGTAAACACTTTAAATAGATCTAATGGTTAGTCTTGAAATACCTTAGCTAAACTAAAAATAAAATAAAAAATCAGACTGTGACTCATGTAATTAATAATTTATTTTAAACGTCTTTTAAATGAAAAGAGCTTTAAAATATCGGTGAGAATATTTCACATAAAAGAATGTGTAAATACAATTGAAAAATTGAAAAAAATTTAAAATGATAAATATTTCACAAATGATAATTATTTTAAAATATAAGCAAAAATATAAATTATTAAAATAAAGAACATAAAACATCACATCAAATAGAAATAATATAAGAACTCGCAATTTATTAAAATAAAGAACATAAAACATCAAATAGAAATAATATAAGATATCGCAATTATGTGTGAGTTTTAGTGATATTGTTTTTTTTTTATATATTTAAATTTTAGGATGAGAAGATGATACATTTAGTCAAAGACATTTAAAAAAAAAAAAACTTACAAATTGAGTAAAAAAAATTACAAATATATTTATATGCACCTCCTCCAAAAGCACTAATGAGACTTAAACTCAAGACTTAAAAAATTTAATACATGTCTTTTTACCATTAGACAAAGTTTTTACACTCAGCAACGTTAGATATTTTATCTTTGTGATCATGAAACAAATTATTATTATTAGGGAGTGCTGTAAATAATAACAATACCTAATAGTTTTTTGATAAAGTAAATATTATTATTATTATTATTATAATAATACAATGATGATAAAATACAAATAAATATAGTCACACAAAAAAAAAATACAAATAAATATGTGTAAAATTATGCTAAAACTAAAAGTTAGCATTAAATAAAGTGGGTAAAAATAAAAGTTGGAAAATAGCGAAAATGATATTTGGAAACAGACACACACACACACATACTAGCTAGTAGGAAAGTGAGTTGGGTGAAGAAGAAGAAGGGAAGTTGAGTGACACAACACAAGTAGAATATAATAAAGTAACAATTAGGGTTTTCTGAAATTGAAATCGAAAAGGGAATTCAATGGGTTTATCTTCAAATTCAAACGAATCCATACAATTATGCATATTCGATTTGAGAAGAGGCCAACACGAAGGTCAAGAACTCGACAAGATCTTGTTTTTCTTCCCTTCCGGTTTACCTTTCTCCAAACAACTCTCTGTTATCGGTCTCAGTGAAGGACTCATCACTTTCACTAGGTCATTTTTCTCTCTCACTTCACAAACCCTCATTTCAATTGCAGAATTTTATTAATTTCTATCTGTGTTCTTCAATTGCAGAATTTTCTCCCCAGAAGCTGCTTGCGACTCCATCGAAGCTGAAAGACATTCTCATGTTTTTCATGAACCCGAACCTGATATTTGGATGGTCATGGTTCGTTACTTAACCACATTTATTGCTTATCACTAAAAATAAATGTTTAAGAAATTTATCACATTTTATTTCTTCATAAAAACATTTTATAAGCTTATAGCAAAAATGGGAATGTTAATGTAAACTAGACATCCGATGAGAATTTTAGCATTTTGCGGCTACAAAATGGTAGTACTTACATGGCAAAGCATTATCACGGGTTCTCATTAAATGTCTGTGTAAAACTATTTTATATCGACAGTGCATTTCCATTAAACTGGGTGAATTCATATCTTTTTAGACTTGATTAACGAGTTTTCAGTTTGGATTTTGGATGTTTTTTTTTGCGATATTAGTTCACCTTTGTGCAATTTCATGTAATACATATGAAGTTTTTGACTGCCTTGTAGGTGGTGGAGAAAAGCAATGATTCAGAACCTATATGGAGAGATGATGCATTGAGAAAAGTTCTCAAGGAAATTCACTCCCTTTTTGTAATGTTTCATGGATCTATAAGAGCTATGCTTGAGAAAGAACCTGGTGGAGGACTAGTAAGACGCCATTTGTATTCCTTTATCATGGACTATTTAAGGGGTAAGTAACATGTCTGTGAAATTGATAGAATGTAATAGTTTTTCACTAGAGTTATGATTCAAAATATTTCATTGCAAGTCGTAATTGTCAGCATGTATAAAGCGGTCTCTGTGGGATGATTGCTGCTGTGGTAATGGTTAAGTTGCTGTATCAAATGTTTTCCTTTGGATATGTGCTACCTGACTCAGGTCGAAGGAGCTGTGTCTCATACCTTTCTTATGAGTTTTCTCTTTGGGGCAGATTTTCTTGTTGGGAAAAAGTTCCTTCTACCTTCATTTCGTGATTGCTTAAGGGAACGTGGAACTGTGCAGATGCTGACAATAACTCGCGAGGCTGCAATTGAAGTTCAGGTTAGATAAGTTTTGAGTTGTAACAAGAAAATCTACAAAAATCATATAAAAGTAGGACAATAGAGATTAGAAGATTTTATGTTGCAATTTAATTTTTAAAGGTATTTCACGTACCCATGTTATCTTGTGTGTTGGTGGATGGTAATATCATCTGCTGTATCTATGTCTATCTGCTCTACTCTTTCTCATTAACTTTGGAAATAAGCAACAATTTTTTTTACTAATACTCTTATGTGGGATGTGCACAGGTTCTTAAGAAAATAGTAATTATTTATACCAATTTTAAATACAAAATAATACTATATTACAACTAAAATATCTTTGTACTTCATTTATTATTTGTAAGGGTAACATGGGTAAAAATTAATAAATGTTTTATTGGTGTTATAAAATGACAAAAAACTGAGACAACAATATTTCAAATGAGACACATAATATGAGACGGAGGGAGTTGTCTAGTGTGTCACTTCAGTACACAAATTATTTAGATGTCAATCTGTCATGGGAAAGCTGTAATTACTTATCAATAACTAGTTGATTAACAAAGAAATGGCTTTTTGGTTTTCATTTGTTACACATTATTTAAGTGTTTAAACTTTTCAATTCCTCCTATCTATAGATGTATATTATTTCTCATCCCACCCTTAGGATCCAGTGCTTAAATAAGATTTTGGCTTGTGACTGATATTCCATTTTCCTGACTTCTTGTTTTGGCAGTCGCTTGTCAGGGTGCTCGAATCTTCTGCTGTAAACACTCCCTGCTACTCTTTGGTTTTATTTCAAGACCTGTTGGTGTCCACAACACTATCTCCTGTATGGTTTAGCTTTCAAGTACAATTAATTTTATTTTAATTAATCTTGGTAAAGTTGTTTACTCATATATTAAATCACTTCTTAACCTTGACTTTTGACTCTTTTGTCAGGATGACACTATAAACTTATTCACATATGCTGTGCTAAGGTTGACTCCACGTGCTCTATCTTCTGGAACAAGTTCCTGGTCCTACTTACGGAAAGGAAATATTGCATCTAATGTTGTCGCCGAGACTAACGTGGCTTCTCAAAACTCTGAAAGTTTTTATGGGTCATCTGATGTATCCCCTGGTGATGATAACAACTATCATGTTGTGAGGCCCTTGCAGAGTGACAAATGGTCCAAGGGAAAAGATGGTTATCTTGTCACTGATTTATGGGGTGCAGAGGTTGGTACATGGGTGTTTGCCACTCCAACAGTTTTGCTTCAACAGACAGGAGAGAGAATGTATCTTTGTGCTTATCAGCACAGGAGCCTTACTTTGATGCTTCTTATTCCCATATCCTCCATACCTAATGGGGAGCAAGGTGTGACGGCAGCGAAGCAACAAGTTCTTGAAAATGTTAGTTTCTATTATACCGAATGTTTTTCTTCTTAACAAGCTCTTATAAGTTAGTATGCATAAGATGAACTGAGGCAAATTGAAACAAAACATCGTGGTGTTTTCCATTGAGTTAAATACTTAAATTTGGTTTGGATCTTCTCCTTGGGCTATGCCTAATGCAACCTCAAAAGGTAGCTCATGGCATGAGAATTTCTCAAGCCTTTTGAGGACTACTTTAGCTATATCTCTAGTTGTTATGGGACGTCAATCACCGCACCCCTTATGCTCAAGACTGGACATCTAAAACATGGACAAATGTAGGTGGCCCTATTGCACCACCTCTCACACCTAGAATTAGACATCTTGAGCATGGACAAATATCGGTGGTCCAACAATACATCTGAGATAGACTCTAGTATCATCTTAGAATTTAGACCATGCTAAACTTAATCTCGAAAGCGAGCTCATAGGGTGAGGAATTTCCTTAGGCTTATAAGTTATAAGGACTAATTTGGCCATATCCATAGCTGATTTGGGATCTCAACTAATTCCTTGCATGATACAATGCACTAATTTAATCCCTATTTTCTGTGTTGTTTATACTTAAACACATTCTTGGGGATTAGTTGTTACCCCTTCTGTTTTTGTTCCTTTTCATGAAAAAGAATTTGCATATCCAGGAGAGCCTCATTTCCTTTTCATTTGCCACATCGCATTGAAACAGAGCATTGCTTGAAAAGTTTCTTTGTTTTCTTGTACTGTTTGTGGCTTTGTGCATCTTGGGGTTACTATCTTGAGTACTGTTTTAGTTTTATAAAGATTAGTTTGAATTCCATTAGTGACAGCAACATGAGAGTTTTTTTTTGCGGGTGCAAGCAGTGCATATTATTTTGTTTTTTTTTTCCACGTTTTGCTTGAGTAGCTTTTGTGTATGATTATGATATCTGAGAGTATATAAGGAGGCATGTATTTGGGAACCTTGTTAATAAATGCTTCTGGAACTTCGTATCTTTTTGCATTATTGTCCTCTAATAAGTTATGTGTGTAGTGTTGAAGCCGTGGATAACCGGGGAAATGGGATAACTGAACCATTTGTTGATATTGATGTTAAATACACAAGGATTGTAATATTGTACTTCAGAAGAGGAATAAACTGCATTTTATTATTTTTGTTTATACTAATCATCACATCTACCATCACGTGTGCTCATTAGGCAGAGTATAACATTGCAAAATACTCCTCAGTGTGCACAGTTTTTGATGTACTTGTTTATTTTTGTGTAGCTAAATGTTCTTTAGTGACAAGGATGCCAATTTCTTCTGTTTGATGATCTGGTAATCTTGTTGAATAACAACTGTACGATGGTTCTCATGTTGAGAAGGATATGATATTTGAAATCTGTGATATTTAATGAATGTATCTTTTTTCTCTAAACATCTACTTTTCTCTGCTGAATGAATACATCAGGCATCGCTTAAGATATTGAAAATTGAAGAAAAACTATCCAAAGGATGGGGTGGTGAGAACGCATATCATGTTAGCGGGTACCGCTATTTATTAGTGGACGGCGATAGAAATGTATCCAGGGCTTCTCCAGCAACAAAAGTTACAACTTTAGCTAAGGTATAGTGTTTGCATTGCCTTGTATTTTGATTTCCATCTTCCACTGTTTTATTTTGAAATCAAGATGTGATATGCATGATATAGATTGAAAGATATGACTTCTTATTTAAAGTCCAACTTTACTTTAACTCTAGCAATCAAACTTCTAATTGAACTTCTTGGTGGCTGGCACTGTAAATTTTTCTTGGCATTTGTGCTCTCATTGCCTGCAAAAAGTAACTGACTTGAAAGTTGTAAACAGTTTAAACTTTTATTTGTATACTTTGTACAGGAGTCCTTACTTGCTATGAATAAGCTTAGGCAGGAGGTTGAGTTGGAGAAGAATCGAGCAAAACTAGATGACCATAGTTGTGAAAAAGATCTAGAGGTTTGCATAAGAGCAAAAAATAATGCCTGGGTTATTTCTCGAGTTACAAGAGGGAAGGAGCTTTACATGGTTCTAGAGAAAGCCAATGAAACCCTTCTATATGCCTCAGATGCTGTTGAGAAGTTTAGTAACAGGTATTCTCTATTGATTTCTGATTATTAATATGTTTAATAATGTACACTTCCTAATCCTATGCATAAATTAATTACGATGAGTGCACACAGAGAAAAGGAAAAATGGTTATAATTTTCTGATATATTGGGATTCTTTTCTTTCTCTTGGCAGTACTGTCTGCAAATTATGAGTTGGTTGTGGTTAGGATTATTAGTTATTGCAACAATTTCCTACTGAAACTTGTTTTTTTGAGCTTTTGGATCCTTGTACATTGTCTCACATTCATAACAAAAGTAGACTATGAAATTAAGGGAACAAACTTGGAAGGCGACATTAAGAAATTCCAGGTATAGTGGAACTAAGTATGGCGAGTTATAATGTTTGTTTGTTTGAATATTGCAGGTATTGCGATGGAACTTTTTCACTGGATTAAGAAAACCCCAATACGTGAGGAAGGAATAGGAAGCTTACCGGTTTTCAGACCTTGTTTTCCTCAATATGGTTGAAAGGTTTTCCATTATTGAATTTTCTGACTTGTAAATTTTTAGAAAGGAAGACAGAAATCTACAGTGTGTACATCTTTCTGTATATTTAGTGTAATTTTTTACTTATTCAATGCTGCCAAATCAAACGGTTATCAATAAAAAATGTGAAATTTAGATTTGAGAGTAACTAAACTAACTAGTCACAAGGAAATCTGATATTCACTTCATCTCGGTTTAAGGTTGGCTGCTGCTGCTGGCTACCAGTGGGCAACTGCATCTCTTTTTAACTTTTATATCGCTCATCGATGTTGATTTTAGTTACCAATTGTCATTTGTATTCATCTGGATGGAACAGTTTTAATGTTGAGGATATATCATTTAATGGATTCTTAACCTCAACTTTCTACTACTCACTTAAACTTATCTTCAAGTCTATGAATTATTATTTTGGTTCGTGCAAAAGTTTCCACCTTTCACGTTAATTTTTGAAAGTGTTATTTCATGGATTTTTTAAACAAAAAACTTAACACCTATTAAAGATTATTTTTCTTTTCTTGAGAAATTTACATATTTCACGTTAATTTTGGGTTTTTGAAAGTATTGAAAACCTGAAGTCTGAACCATACAAAAAACCTACATTGGGATGACCATTCTATAAATAATATATCCTAAATGGCACCGTTGATGATAAAATTTGGTTCAATTTAATTCAGGAATTAACTTATTGTTTAATTCATCAATCTGTGGGGCATCTAATCCTACCTGACTAAAAAAAACGGCCTTTGTAAGTATAAGCAAAAGTTCATCAATCCATAAATCATTTTCCAATAGAGTTCTTGAAATACCCTTTCTTGGGGGTTAGTAAAAGATCAAGTCTGGCTTAAGACTCAATGAGGCAAGGTTCTTCTTGACCTTATTCTCAACTTTGACTAGTCTTGTCCTTATTATTATCTTTGACTAGTTTCCCTCACTTCCATCTCTAAGCAAGTAAAACCATAACCAAGAATTCTAAAATGATCTATATTTATTTAGCTCAAAATCTCATGGACTTGGATTAAACTCATGTGAACTAGAATACTCAAAACATCATTCACAAAATTGACCCTCAAACCAGATTAAACTGGTGGTGAAAAAAAAAATCATTCACCAAAAAATAAATAAATACACAAAACATCAAGTTTTGAGTTTTCTACATAATGAATATCCTGCTACCCCTCAAATATATAAAAATTGTTAGGGTTAAAATAGAAATTTCATGTGTTATGTAGGTGTAGGAGTACAATTTGAGGTGGGGTAGGAAGAATAATTTTGAAATTTCAATGAGAATGGGCCGAGAAATGGGCCTAGAGCGTAAAAGTAGGGTTTTGATCCGTCAAAAAGAAAAACGCAAAAGAATTAGGGTTTTGCGATTTAACAGTATAAAGAGAGTACTGAGCGTAGTAGATCGGAATCTCTCTCTGCGTCGTCGTTCGTAGCTTTCAGATCGGAACTAGGTACAGTTCATGCTATTTCTCTCGAATTCTCCTATTGAAATTATTCCATTAGCTAGTAATATCTATCTACTTGATTATCATGTCTCGTTGCTGTTCTTGTAGTTTTAATTGAGCTCTTCAATGTTTAAATTATGAATTTCTTCATCATGTGTAATTTTCATTTGCTTCAATGTTTGATAATTGAATATTTTTCTTGTTCATTTTTTCTCATTTTCTCGTTCTGAGTTCTTCATAAACTTAATTTACCAAAGCAATTTTGTTCGAACTTCTAGGGTTTCATAAGTTAAGGTGCGATTTAAAAACCAGTGAATAAGTCTCTGAGGATGATCAAAACAAAATAACTTTCGTTCTTCTGAGTTGTCCATGCGGAAGATACTTGGAGACCTGAACTGAAGAGACTTTTTTTTCTTCATATTATTTTCTTTCAGTTCTTAGGTCACATTATTCAGATGTTTTGATTTAGTTTGATGGTAGAATAACGTGTATTTGTGTTTTTGCTTAAAGCTTTGTTAGGTCTTATACTTATTTAAGGTCATGTCTTGTGAAGTCTGGTCTGTTATAAAACCCCCATTCAGCCTCTGATGATGATCAAACAAATAACTTTCGTTCTTCCGAGTTGTCCATGCGGAAAATATATGGAGACCTGAACTGAAGAGGCTTTTGTCACATTTTTTTCCCTATCCGTTTAAGTCCAATTTTAGGATATGATCAGTCTTTTGTTAATCTATTGGTTTTGATGTTCAGATTTTTTTTAATTCAGTTTTTACTGTAGGACCTTTTCTTGTTTGCTTAAAAGTTTTTTGCTGGAGTAAGTTTTCTACTTGTTTAAGGTCATATCATGTGAAGTCTGTGCTGCCTTCAAACCTTAGTCAATAATCCTCTGATGATGATCAAACAAATAACTTTTGTCCGAGTTATTGATGCGGAAATTATTTGGAGACCTGAACTGAAGAGGCTTTCTGATGTTTTTATTCTCTTTCACTTGTTGTGTTATTTATTTATCATTTTAGCATTCAGTTGCTTGGTTTTTTGTTCCTATTTTAAATTTGTTTTTCTCCTTGTTTAAGTTGGGTCATGTGAAGTCTGTCGTGCCTTGAAACACCACTTAGATATAGCCTCTGAGGATGATCAAAAAAATAACTTTCGTTCTTCTGAGTAGCCCATGCGGAAATTACATGGAGACCTGAACTGAAGAGGCTTGCTAATGTATTTATTTCTTCCTTTTCCCTTTTTGTCCTAGGTTTCAAATCTTGTGTTTTAGTATGATATTTTTTTGTCCTTGCATTTGATTTAATTTAAAACTTTAGCTTTCAGCTCATTTTTTTCTTGTTCCAATTTATCATCTGTTGATTGATTGTTATACTCTTGTCAGTTTCAACTTCACTTAGAGGGATTTAGCATCTGACAGGAAGTCTCATCCAAAATGAGGTATGTATTCTCATATTGATTATTTTTTTAATCTTTTGAAATTATTATCATTATCATTATTATTTAATTTGCAGCTGTCTAACTTGTTTTTTTGTTTGCTTTTTTTTTTCTCAAGCCGGCCAATGGAAGAAGATGTAAGTTATTTATTCTTTAATGTTCTTTTTGATTTATAGTTTTCCATTATGATCCTGATTGTCCTTGATCTATGTTCTATTTTTACTGCTCTTGTAATGTATAAGTTTATGTTTTTTCATTTTAAAGCTAGGTAGAGGGTTTTTTGTTTTAGATGTCATAGTCATTTACTTAGATTGGATTGCAGTTTGGGAACAGAATATTGATGTGTTGAATTTCCAAGCTTCAACGTGGGGAAACATTACTGATTTATTATCATATAATGTCTTTTCTGTCCGCATTGTTATGGTTTTCTAGTACACTATTTGACTTTTATTGTTGGATTGGTGTTTAATTAATATTCTTGTCAATTGTTACAGGCAGTGGCAAAGAATGAGGAAGAGGAATTCAACACAGGACCACTATCTGTACTCATGATGAGTGTGAAAAACAACACACAGGTATGTTTGTTTTTCTTATTTCACATATACAGTACAACATGTTTTCTTGGGTTGTTCTCAGAACATATTTCATGTGTGGTTACTCTTAACATTATTTCAGGTACTGATAAATTGTCGCAACAACAAAAAGCTTCTAGGCCGTGTCAGGGCTTTTGATAGGCACTGCAACATGGTTCTTGAAAATGTCAGGGAAATGTGGACTGAGGTATGCATTGTTTTATTTATGTTAATTTACTTCTCTGGTTGTTACGTTTTAACTTGTTACAATAGCTAAATGTTCTTGTATTGTATCAGGTGCCTAAGACTGGTAAAGGAAAGAAAAAGGCCCAGCCAGTCAACAAGGACAGATTTATCAGCAAAATGTTCCTCCGTGGTGATTCAGTCATCATTGTTCTTAGGAACCCCAAATAAGCTAGTATCTCCATTATCCATGAAAGTGTTGGCTCTTCTTTTTTGCCTTTGTTATCTTGAATTCTTGATAATTGAGTATGATTAGATTGAATGAATGCCTTCAAATTTGAATGATAATATGTGGAGGAGATATTGATCGAGGAGGATATAGATTTAGATGTGGATTTGTTTCAGAACAAAATTAAATGACTTTGAAGATCTCGTTTTCAATTATGTACTGTACGTATTTACATGTACAATTAATGAATGTATGGAATAGTTTTGACTCTGTAAAGAGCTTGTGTTACTTTTTTATTCAATCTCATGTTTTTCTACCACGATGTTTCTTTATCTTCAACTTTTCATAGGATAACTTGTATAGGGGGTTGAAATTGATAATTCGTATAGGATAACTCACAGTATTTTATAAACTATTCTTTTTCATATTGACACTTTTATGATTTTATCGGTTGCATATTTTAAAAAGTTTTACACTAGAAATTAATCTCAATAATATATGAATTGTAAGATCGTTTGCGCATACCTAAATTAATTTGTGAAACTAATCACAGGAGAGTATGTTATTATATCTTTTGGAAGTTAATTTTCTTTTTTATATAAAAAATATAAGGAAATCTTGTTCTAGAAGTGTTTTAATTAAAAAAATTACATTGAGGAAAGTTTCTTTCAGCTGACCTTTTTTTGACGGTTGTTAACTGTGATTCAATTCTATGTGATGGGTTTTTTTTAGGCAAAATTTTGCCTATTATGTAATAATAAGTGAAATACAATTAGGATTATAGTAGCTAGACTCTTATATTAATCCCCTGTCCATTTCACTACTATTGGTTAGGAGTAAAAGAGCTAATAATGTGCACAACACAATGAGGTTGGAACAAATTTAGGAAGGCTTACCAATAACATGTGGTTACAACAGTAGATATTTGGTTCTCTAATTATTTCGTTAAGAGGTCGATCTTTGGCTGATGCGTATGAAAAAATCATTTACTTTAAAATATTAGTATCTAGAGTTACGCATAGAAGATATCCTTAGTCTCCCAAAATAAAATTTAAGAAAGTTTACCGAAATTCTTAGCAGACAACCAGAAATGGATCGCTTGTGTGTGGATGATATGAACAACAAGAAATGAATAGATTTTTCAAGGTAAAAGATGCGATAATAGATAAGTAGCAGAGGAATAAAAAAACATGGTGTAAGAGGTGGGCGAGGAACAAATCTAAGATGTTCAATCATTCGTTAGCAGCACAATGGGTGAAATCATGGTGTTTGAATTGCTGTGTTCTCGCAGTGGATTTTTTATAAGGTTGTTTCTACTTTTTATTTGTTTTAACTCCATGTTTGTAATGATGGAATAACATACACCGTAATTTCTTCTGGGCATAGAATTTGCTTATTAAGTTACTTAAACGATCATTTGCTTCTACAAATGGAAAAAAGCCTTTGAAAATTACTTCTTCATTGTAGATATTTTAGAGAAAAATTTATACAACTGATACAACTACACTTTTTTTTATCAATTATATTATTACATTATCAAATAATTTACAACGACGAGATTAAATGTGATTGAAGTAATGAAAGATCACAGCATATTTGGAATTTTCTTATATAGAAACAGGAATAAATTTTTATGCGTTTAAGTGTCTAGGTTAACTACAAATCGAAGTTAGTCAATATATTCCCTTTGAACCGGATTACCTGCCACAAGAAAAGCATGCAGTTTTGAATTGCAATCATTGATTCAAAATCGGACGACGTAGATTACACACTAACAAATCAACTACAAACAGTCTTGGACGTAGATTCTAGATCAAACGGTTTGAATGAATGACATACCCATCAAATCAAAGTTAGCGCATCAAATCCAAATCAGTCGATCCTAAGATCAAGGACATAACAAATTGTTGTTATTCTCACAGGGGCGGACTAATGAGTGTGTGCAAAATTAATTAAGGCCGTGAAAGAAAAAAAATTTGTTCGAGCTAGTGCATAACCACATCCTTGAAAAATTCTTGACTAGCTAAACCTTACAAAACCAAAAAATAACCACTTCCAACTAACAGATACAAAAATGATTCAAAAGCAGCATAATTTTGGGGTGCCAAATTCTTGACATTTCAAAACTCATAGCAACAACTCGGCGATCTGGATTGCGTTAAGTGCAGCTCCCTTGCGAATTTGATCCCCGCATACAAAAATGTCCAACCTGTGTGTAAAATTCACAGTTGATTTGAAATGATTACGATAAAGTGCAAAACTGATTGAAAACTTATGTAATATATTGCCATAGAAGAAATTACCCTTGATTCCCATCCTGAGACAGGTCGCGGCGAATCCTACCAACAGCAACATCATCCTTATTTGACACTTCCAATGGAGTAGGGAAGTTATTGGATTCACGGTCGTCAATAACCACTACACCCGGAGCATTCTTCAAAATATCTCTTGCTGTGTCCTAAAGATATTAAAGCCAAAAAAATTCAGATGAGATCTTAAGCCCTGCTTAAAATTGTATAAGGCCCTTCCATATTCAAACATGAAACACACAGAATCATAAATATTTTCTGTTTTATACATGTGAAAAAAGGAAAAAAAAAACTTCAAGAAACGACAACAATACATAAATGGTGTCCAGGAAATGGCGGTTTCTCATTGATCCTGAAACAATGCTCTTAGCTCAATCATATCATAAATACACACTAGCAGTATACCACTACAGGACTATCTATAAACATAAGCTCAAAAAGGCATCAATATGTTATTTAATAAAAAAGATTAGTAAGAATTGTTTATGATGAGTCTGAATTTAATACAAATAAAGCCTTAGAAATCAATTTTGTTATTTGATACAAATAAAGCTTTAGCATCCTGCATCAACTTTTGTATGATGGCAAGTGAAAAAGTCACTTGGGTTACAACCCTAAAACTAATTGTGGCAACTCGCAGTATGTCACACAATTAACTTGTTAAATTCCCCTAATCACTCATCCTTTGATCAAAAACTACAAAATCTAGCCTCCATGGTCAATCATGCAGGAAACAAACTGCTAATAGGGGGAGAACCAAATATAACTAACTTCATCAACAATCTTATTCTATGAACACATAACCAAATACATTTTATGAACATATAATGTTGTACCAATCTGGATCCTAATACAAACCATTTTCTTTGCATCATTTTTGGAGGGGGAGAAAATATTACAATCAGATATAAATATTTTATAAAATGGAATAAATTAGTTATGTAATAAAATGAAGTATCCATATTTTTCTAATGAAAAGCTATGTGATGTTTCAGCTACAGCATAAAGAGAAAATATTATTGACTACCTCATCAAGGGGGTTCTCAAATTGAAGATTCACACTCTCAGCATGAGCCCGCATGACAGGAACTCGTATGCATGTAGCTGTTACTTTAACGTCCTTGTCATTCTGCAAAAGAGTAGTGAAATACAGTATAAGAATTTCATAATCTGAATAAAAAAAATAAGAAAAAAAAGAACATAATTTACCCAAATTTTTCTTGTCTCCTTGACCAATTTCATTTCTTCTTCATTATAACCATTTGAAAGAACAGGCGCATTGTGTGAGAACAGATTAAAAGCATACTGCAAAATAATAACTTCATCAAGAAGCAGTTCTTGAACTTAAAATCAACAAGAGATGTAGAAAGAGCAGCACATACCTGTCGGCTAAATATATTACATGTTGGTGGTTTTCCTTCCAATACCTGCAAAGTTAAAAACAAAAAACAAAAACTTCAATTTGTGGCAAAGACTACGAAACCAGTTTCTCCTCACATAAGTTCCCTATAGTACAATATGAGATAAATCGATTCAAACCTCACGAGTTTGCAACTCAAGTTCTTCCATTGCAGCAGCACCAGCTCCACTAGCAGCCTGATATGTACTAACAACCATACGCAACACCTGTAACATTTATCAACCAAACACAAAAGAGTAAATAAACCACACAAAGTATACAAATACATACTAAATTAAAATGACACAACTAAACCCTACCCCTATCAAACACCATACAATGTGAGTCTATGTTTGGTCTCGCTTTTGAATGACAAAAAATTGATTCTAGATGTGTAAAATTGATTTTGACATGTTCCGATATCCTTGAGTAAAATTGATTCTAATATAATATGAAGCTAGATTCTAGAATTTGAAGTCGACGCTCCTAAAACAGATTTTCATCTTCAAATCTATTATTCAACTCACTTTTACATAATGTTTGGTCAACACTTTTACATAATGTATCCAAACTATATAAACCATCTCATCAATTTTACAAAGTCAATTCATTCAAAATCAATTTTTTTCGCCTAGAACCAAACACACTAATTTTTTTGACAAATAGTAAATAAGAAAAGTACCATTTCCAATCAGAAAAATAATTCAATTCATTAAGCAAATACTATAGAAAAAAATTGAACCTTTGCACGTCGATGAAGAGGTGTAGCAGCCATTAAGCAAATAATTGTGGAACAATTAGGATTAGCAATAAGAGCACCTTTTCCCATTCCAACTTTAATATTCTTCATTGCTTCAGGATTCACTTCAGGTATCACCAATGGAACATTCTCATCCATTCGAAACGCAGAGCTATTATCAACAACAATGGTACCTCGATCCACAGCAATAGGACCAAATTTTGTACTAATTGAACCACCAGCACTGAAAAGAGCAATGTCGACGCCGTCGAAAC
This sequence comes from Trifolium repens, assembly GCA_030408175.1. Taxonomy (NCBI): domain Eukaryota; kingdom Viridiplantae; phylum Streptophyta; class Magnoliopsida; order Fabales; family Fabaceae; genus Trifolium; species Trifolium repens. The sequence continues at coordinate 63,612,512 of CP125842.1, read as the reverse complement.
TCTCCGCCGTAAGCTCCTCCACGACGTAGTCTTTGTTTTCGAATGTTAGGTGGCGGCCGGCGGAGCGTTTTGATGCGAGCATTTTGATGGAACTGTATGGGAAGTCGCGGTCGGAGAGAACGGAGAGAAATTCTTGACCGACGGCGCCGGTGACACCGACGACGGCGATGGATGGTGCGTTTTGTTGGAGGGACATTTGGACTCTTGCTGGTGGTGATGCATATTTGGGTTTGGATCGGGTTGGGAGTGTGGCGGAGAAGAAATGGTTTTGGCGTAAGAGAGTGAGTGAAGCCATTGATTTGATTTGATTCGATTCGATGGGTTTAGAGATTCTAGAGAGAGAGAGAAAGAAAGGGTTTTTACTTGTTGGACTTTATAGAGAGAGATAAGTGAAGTGTGACAGTAACTGAAAACAGAGGACGAGGAGGTAGCGGAAAACTTAAGTAAAACCAGTGCAACAAGGGTATAATGGTCTTTGTACTTAATAACCAATCCTTTGATTGTCTCCTATCACTGCGTGCTAATGATGATAGAGAAAGCAAATTTGGTTTGGTTATCTTATCTCTTAACTAATGAACAATGATAGAGGAACCAAATTTGGTTTTAAATTACATTTGTTACAAATTAAAAAAAAAATAGTGATTGGTGAATAAGTGAGTGCATAATGATTTGAATATGCAATGTTCTTGCAAATTAAGTTATATTTATGGAAAAATAAATACTAGTAGTGATTTTAACTAAAATATTGATCTTAAGTAGTTAATGAGATCTCGTTTAAGACAAATTGTTCAAGAGAATTAAAGTGAAAACAATTACTTTCTCCGTTTCTTTTTAATTGTCCTTTTAGAAAGATAACACCAAATTAAGGAAGTGTATTTTTGCACGTTATCTTCCTGTTATACCCTCGTTTTAATCCCCCAATAAATTTCTATTTTTTTGCTCACACTTTCTCTTTCCGAATTACCAAGATTTTTTTGCCAAATAACCAAAGGTTGAAACCTAAAATGAAAAACAATGATTTTAATATTTAATAATTTAAAGGTTAATTTTTAGATATTTCATTATCATTATAAAAATATTTCATCTGTGACAGAATATAAGGAAGATTAATAATGATGTTGTTATTATTGTACTATTTCCCTTGTGTGTCCCCGTCATTTAGGTGAATTTTACTTTATCTATTGTAAGTAATATTTTTTTCCAATAGCTGATCACTTTCAAAATTATCCAATCGCAAACAAGTCATTTTAACAACTCATTCAACAATCTAATCAACAACAACATCACCAACTATAAACCCAACAATCAACAAAGACTTGTTATTAAGAATTAACACTTGTGGGCTTCAAATTGAATTTACTGGATGACCGCCCTTCACGAATTTGCTTCAATTGATGAACAAGGTTAGAGATTGAAATATTATGAATTTGAAAATGAAACATGCAATATATGACATGAGGGTAAAGATATCTTCGTTTTAATATTACCATATTTTGGAAAATATTTTATGAAATTTTATCTCGCTCTTAAAAATGTTTTTCAAAAAATACTCTAGGAGCAAAACTGGAAATTTTGGGACCTTGAAGAAACATGGTGGGAGAGGTAAAAAGATTTCAAACTAAAGATGATGAGACATTTTGCGCACCCGAGTTTTCTTTCTCCCCTATAAAATCGTGAAATTTCATGTTAGGAGACATTTTTTCCCCCTCAAATTTATCATTTTTATAACGTCTACTAAAGTAGCGAAAAATGAACATGTAAAATCTTGAAAATTTTATATTAAAAGATATTTTTTTCCCTCAATATTTTAATTTTATAACGTGCAAACTTAAATAGCAGAAGAGTAAAATAAAAAATTAAAAGGGTGCGCGAGAAATATACGGGCGCTAAGAGAAACTATCAAATATGAGATTATATTAATCCAAGCCCAATTCAACAATTTTATATTTTTTGATTTTTTTACATGTAATCCAAAGACGTTTCCACTTCGTTTTGAAGAAAACCATCATCGTTCACCAAAGACAAAACAAAAAAAGTTAAAAAAACACGTTTTTTTAAGAATTCAGGAGCTTGTAGTATCATAAACAAGTTGGAGTCAGCACTGAACTCAATTTTCCGGTAACCGGAGCCTCAATTACTCGCCGGACGCCAGTAACAGTGAAAACCTCCGTCCAGGTTTTCCTTTTCCTTCTTTTTTAATTTTTCTCGTTTGCGATTAATGTGATTAATCTATAATCAATAAATCAAAATTAGAGTTTATAATCTCATAATCTAATCTATAAAATTGTTCTTGTGATGCTGAAGAAGGTGCGAATTAAGATACTTAAAATTCCTTTATTAGGTTTTGTTGAATTTTGATTATAGGGTCTTATAGAGAGATTCAAATTGTGAGTTCATGGTTAGGATTCAAATTATACAATAAATTCTGTTGATTAGGATTATGCTAATCTTTATTTGTTAATTTCTTTTTGAATGAAATGAATTTGTTAATAACAACTCATTCCAATCAGGTTGTGTAAGGTTTGTGGAATTTTCTTCCACAATGGCTAACAAATCTAAAGAAGAACCTAAAACTGCTCCTCAGCCTGATAGGTGGTATGATCTCACCCTAGGACCTTCTTTCAAAGATGAATCGTCTAACAAATATTGCACTCTGCGATGTAAGTTTCGGGAAAAAAAAATCCCATTTATAAAAATTCAAAGTTGAGTTTGCAATTTTTATGTTTTCGTCATTGAATTTTATTATTCTTTTTGGTTTATATTTTGAGTTTTTTAATCTTTATGTCTTGAAATTTGTATAGATGAATTTAAGCCAGCTTCCATTGATAAGACTAAGCCAGGATTGCTACGCAAGACTAAAGAGAATAGAGTCTCTGTGGAATTTCAGAACAACCAAATAGGAAAACCCAAGGTGACATTTGAGGGAAATAGTGAGGAATATAAGGAAAACGATGCTGTATTGTTCTTTGATGGTCGGACACTTCGGTTGGAGCGGCTTGATAGGGCTGTAAAGCAACTGCGACACCTTCGAATGCCTGGTGAGTCTTCAGCTGCTGCCGCTGGAACTGTTACTGCTCCAGCTGCTCCATCTGGACCAACTTTGGATCCTCGGTCATCCCCCATTGGGAAGCCCATTAAATCAGCACCTTTTGGCAGTGGCAGGAACTCAAATCAAGCTGTACCAGTAAGTGCCTACCAACTATCTTTAGCATAGTTGTCAGTTTAATAGTATAGTTCCTTTCATCATAAAAATTTATGCAGTGGAGACTATCCTCTATATGATTAATTTTGTTGTATATGAAGATTTTCAGTGTTTTTATGGAAGTCAGTACCTTACTGAACTTGGTATGCCTACTGTGTGCGTTAATATCATGAGATATCAAGTGAGGGCTTTTTAATGTGAGAGATGAGAGGATTAATTAAGAACCATCCGATCAAAACCAACGGTTAAGACGCTTTCTGTTGCACAGTGTTAGATGGGCTCTCCATCGTAGTTATAGATTTCATGATTAGAATACTCAGTATTTGTTTCTGCTACTGGGTTCAAATTTTTCAACCTAATTTCTAAGGTATTAAATTAATTTTTGAATTTGTTGAGGTGATGCAATATGCAGTTTTTAGATAAATTGGTTCAGCAATCTTTTAGAAGACATGAATTGGGTAGTACTTCGGTTTCAAAAAAGAGGAACTTTTCAATTGAAAAGCACAAATGAAAGGCACCCATTGTTGAATTTGTTGAGTATATAATAAATATAAGCTTTGTTTGTGGTTTGAGAGGAGATTGACGATAATGATTCTTATGATACTCACGTTTAATCGGGAATCAATTTCTGAATAAATTGTATAGAATTGGAAAACGCAATCACTGTTTGATGTCTCTAACAAGATTTTTTTTAAAAATAAAAATAAATCACCATAGGGAATGTGAACTAAGAACAACAATGAGAAGTTGTTTGCCTTTTTTCTATGTAGCTTCTATGGTGACGGAAGGCGAGTAAATGATTTATTCCTTCTACTAATTTCTTTTCTTACCCTGTTACCTTATACTTACATTGCTTCTACACAGGTTGAAGTGGAACGTATTGATGTTGGTGAACCTGAAAATCCTGGTACGTATGATATGGTTAGAAGGTTTTTGCAGTAGAGTATTTAGACTTTGTGTTGATTTCCTTGTTTAATTGATTTTCTGATGACACATGAGATATCCCTAACAACATATGTCCTTTTTGTATTACTTTTCAATTTTTGGTCATTTTTTGGTTGCATTTCTGTTTCCCACTGCAACCTTTTCCTTCAATCTGGTGCATGAAGGATATACTAAGCTGTTGAAATATTTAATCATTATTAGATTAGATACCATTTGATTTTATATTTATTGTGTTTTAATTTTAACTCCTTAAATCACTTCTTAGTTTGCGGAGTGTCTTTATGGTACTCTCTCCTATAAAAGGAGCACTCTTTCATTTTGAAATAAACATACTCTGAAAATATAGAATACTTTCAACTCTTCTCATTTTCATGATATCATTGTCACTTAATGCTGCTAGATATAGACTGTTAATTTACATCCGAGGAATGATCTACATTATGATACCCACTGTTGTGTAAATGTATTTTATGCATACTTTTCACGCCCCTTTGCTGCATCTTCCAAACTGTCCACTGGTATCTTCTAATCTAGGCACATATTTTTTGCTGGATGTTTTTCGAAAGTGATGCATCCATGATTGATGAAATGGTTTGCCGTGGCTTTTGTATGTATCTATTGATTTGAAATTAATTTAATGCTGTACTTATCATATGACAGGCATCAAATCTGGTTCTAAGAGGTCATCTGATCATCTAAATGAACCACCCACCGTTTACGCTACCTCACCAGCTGCCATAAATGAAGCCGAAGAACCTGGAGAGATAGACATGGAAGAACTTTTTGGAGGTGGAACACCTGAGGATGACAACAATGTTGAAGAAAAGGATAATGTTGGATTTGACATGAATGTTCCACTCACTGATGATGAAATTGCTGATGTGGATGATAGTGGTGATGAGGTGGACAAAGGACCCAATGCTGCTGAAGCTCTCATAGCTCGGATGAATGCAGAGGGGAGGAATGAGCAAACATCTACTTCCAGCAGTAGCAGCGGCAGTGGAAGCAGTGGAAGCGGTAGTGGTAGTGGGAGCAGTAGCAGCAGTGATAGTGAAGGCAGCGATGAAGACTCAGTTACCTCGATATAAAATTGCACAACCGTGGGATTTTTCTTTCTTTTCCTTTTATCATTTATCGTTTTTGTTGCAAATAATCCAATATATATATAAAAATGTGTTTATCAAGCCTGGTTTAGGTTTTTCTTTCTTTTCCTTTTATAATTTATAGTTTTTGTTGCAAATTATCCTATATATAGAATGTGTTTATTAAGCCTGGGTTAGCAGAATGTAGATTCTTAAAGGCTGGGAATTTTGTTATATATGACAAATAGAGTGCAAAAGGGTATTAGTGATATTGTACTGTATATAAGTATATTTGATGTTTTTAAATCGTCTTTATTTTTCTTTGTCATGACTAAAACATGTAAGAAACTTTTAAGGCATATAAGAAACCCCCAACTTTTCTCATGAGTGACAAAATGAGCGGTTGGACGGTATTTTTTTTTTTTTTTTGACATCTTTGGAGGTTAATCTTGCAGCAATATGTTTGGTTAATCCTTGGACTGGACCTTGATAGTAGTAAGCTAGGGATATACATACACACACCTCTTTTGTGTTTGGCTGTGCATGACCATTTCAATACTCTGCAAATTTGCCACAGATGTTCAAAAGAAGTTGAACCAGTGTTATATTTTATTCACAATGCTACAGAGCAGTGTTCTTCCTTAAGTTGCAAAAAATTTACAAGTAATTTTATTCACAATACTACATGTTTAAAAATTAGTTTACTGTCTTATTTTCTTTGAGTGTCCAATGAGTTCTCTCAATTTCAGACTCATCCCTAGAAAGGAGGCCAGTACACATGCAGCCAAAACTAAGAGGTTGCCTCTTGGTGCTGTTGTCCAAGTTTTGTTCTCCAAACAACCGAAGCTTGGCACATCTGTTAGACTGTTACTGATTGGTTATTTTGCTTCTAATGACTAGTCACTGTTGCTTGGAGATTGAAGTCAAACTTTACTGCAACAAAAAAACAAATCAATCAATCAATCAATCCTACATCAAAACAGTATATACCGTGTTGCAACTTGCTCAAAGAATAACGATGGGGTATCAAAACACAGTGTATGTTGACTGTTTTTGTTGTTGTTGGAGTTTGATTTGATCATTCAAAATTCAGTACTAATTTTTCTTAGAATCTCTTCAAATCTCATTGTCCTGACTATGACTGTAGCGCGTTCTCAAGATCCAACTCACTTGAACTTTCTTGCAACAAAAAAGTAAGTCAATCAATCAATCGTGAATCCAAATACTCCGTCGGTCTCAAATCTTTGGTCATTCCAGCTTTTTAGTTTTGTACCAAAACTTTGGTTAAAAATCAAGGTACAATTAATGATGTTTTACCATTTATACCCTTAATGTAAAAAGAACTTAACTTTCAATGTTTTGGATAGTAGTATATAAATACTGTGTTGCAACGTAACACTTGCTCAAATAATAAAGATGTCGACATTTTCTTTTTTGTTGGATAGCAAAAATGTCTTTTATATATATGTTGATTTCTTCTTTGTTCATGTTCATGCCAAAGGTGAACAAGACTTAAGAGACCAATTTTGTTGCTACAATGTTGGGTTCAACTTCTCAAATTTGCATGTCTTCTTCTTCTTCTTCAACTCCAAAGCATGATGTGTTTCTCAGTTTCAGAGGAGAGGATACACGTAACAACTTCATCAGTCATCTTTATGCTGAACTGGGTAGGAAAAAGATTGAAACATTTATGGATCACAAACTCGGTAGGGGTGAAGAGATTTCGCCAGCACTCTACAAAGCAATTGAAGAATCAATGATTTATGTGGTCATTTTGTCCGAGAACTACGCTTCTTCCACATGGTGTTTGGATGAACTCACAAAGATACTGGAATGCAGAGAGAAATATGGAAGACATGTGATACCAGTCTTCTATGAGGTGGATCCATCAGATGTTAGACATCAGAGACAGAGTTATGCAGAAGCTTTTGTTAAGCATCAACGTCGATTTAAGGACGATCAACTGGATGCATGGAAGAAATCTCTAACCCAAGTTGCTGGACTCTCTGGCTGGGATTCACAAGTAACCAGGTCACTAGTAATTTTTTATTTTTTATTTTAATTATGTTAGTATTTTCCTTCACTAGTGTTTGAACTCAGTTTAAATCCTTTTAACTTAAACTAATCGTCTCCAACCCATTCATGGGGGTTTAAATAATTCTGCAGGTCATATACTACAATAAATTAACACCAATTAATATGGGACTTTATATAAAGATGTTATTTTCATTAACATCTTTAGGTTAGTATTTATAGGCTAACGAGTGAAGACTAATAATGCTTTGGTTGTTTTAATCATATGACAGACCAGAACAAAAACTTATTGAAGATATTGCGAAAGACATTTTAAGAAAATTGCAACTGAATTGTTCTATTGTAAGTGATTATAAAGGAATGATTGGGATTGACAAACATATTGAACAAATACAATCATTGTTGCACATCGAGTCAGAGGTAGTTCAAATTGTAGGTATTTGGGGTATGGGAGGAATAGGAAAAACAACAATTGCTACTGCAATATATAAAAAACTGGCAACTCAATTCAGTTCCAGCAGCATCATCTTAAATGTACAACAAGAAATGGAGAGATTTGGACTACACCATGTACGAAGCAAATATATATCAGAGCTTCTAGGGGATGACAACAGATCTTCTGGATTATGTTTTTCATATGATCGAAGGCTCGAATTGACAAGGGTTCTCCTTGTTCTTGATGATGTGAACAATTCGGCTCAGCTTAAAGATTTAATTGGAATGCGTTGTAACTAAGCACCAGGTAGTAGAATCATTGTGACTAGTAGAGACATGCAGGTATTAAAGAATGTCGATGCTGATGGAATATATGAAGTCAAGGAGATGAATTTTCATGAATCTCTACGATTGTTCTGTTTAAATGCCTTTAAACAAAACTATCCTGTAGAAGATTATGCGGATTTAACAGAAAAGATTTTAAATTATGCCAAAGGAGTTCCATTAGCTCTCAAAGTTTTGGGATTTTTGCTGTGCGGTAGAACAAAGGAAGCATGGGAAAGTCAGTTACGAAAGCTGGATAAGCTTCCCGAGAATGACATTTTCAAAGTGTTGAAATTAAGTTATGAAGGGCTTGACGAAGAACAGAAGGATATATTTCTTGACATAGCTTGTTTCTATAGAGGGCATTTGGAGAATGTTGTAGCACAAACTCTGGATAGTTGTGGTTTTTCTGCTCATATTGGAATGGATGTTCTCAAAGATAGGTGCCTTATTTCTATATCAGAAGGAAGAATTGTGATGCACGATCTAATACAAGAAATGGGACATGAAATTGTTCGTAAACAATGTGTCAATGATCCTGGAAAACGTAGTCGACTGTGGAAGCCTGAGGAAATTTATCAAGTTTTGAAAAAAAACAAGGTATGCTCTCTTGTCCATCAAATCTCATGTATTTACTATATTGCAACAACTTCTTTTTGTTTCCTAATTCATTGCATATACTTAAAGGGGACGGATGCAATCCAGTGTATATTCCTGGACATATGCAAAATAGAAAAGGTTCAACTACATGCTAAGACTTTCAGAAAAATGGATAATCTTAGAATGATGCAGCTCTATAAGCCTCATGGCTGTTCAATAGGCTCAAATGTGGTCCTTCCTGCATATTTTAATAGTCTTCCGGATGATTTAAAATTTCTTCGTTGGGATGACTTCCCTCAGAAATCTTTGCCACTAGACTTTTACCCCAAAAATCTAGTTAAACTTTATATGCCCGATAGCCATCTTGAACAACTTTGGCAGACAGATAAGGTAATCAATGCTTTATGTTATGTTCAATTGCATTTTTTTTATAATATCATCACAATAAATATTTGTACAAACTTTTAATAGCTTGAATATTTTTAGATTAATAATGTAGTATTATCCTTATAAAAAAAATGTTATATAGGAATTTATTTCCATGTTGATTAAATAATATAGCAATTATTTTAATAAAAAAATAATACAAATATTTTTTAAGCCAAAAAAATTCCTACTATTATTTTTTTCCAAAACTACCAAATTGACTAATTGAAGGAAGTAATTTATATGCAATTTCTTGTATGATTTTTTATTGTTTTTCAAGATATAGATTGTGTATATGTCAAAAAAAAAAGAAGATATAGATTGTGTATCCTATAATATGAATACAATCATTTTAAATTTAAAGTTGTCTAAAATATTAATCTATGTGATTAGTAAACATGCGGATACAAGGCCCAGCTAGCCTAGGCACTTGCCCGGGCTCGGCCGAAATTTTTTGGTATTTTGGGGGTTAGTTTAGGGCAAAACTAAAATTTTCAGGAATTAATTTAGGGCAAAACTGAGACATTTTATTCAAAACTGAAAATTTTCGGTGTAATACCTTAATTTTTTGGTATTTTAGGGCAAAATTAAAATTTTTAGGGATTAATTTAGGACAAAACTGAGATATTTTGTTCAAAATTGAAATTTTTCGGTGTAATACTAATTTTTTTATATAAAACTGATATTTTGCCCAGAATTTAGAAATTTTCTGGCTCCGGCACTAAAAAACACATATGGCTTAAGTTTACAAGCTTTTCTTTATGTCACTGATGATTTATTTATTTTATTCCAGGAATTACCAAATTTGAAAACACTTGACCTTCGTGGTTCTCAGAACCTTATTCAAATACCAGATCTTGCTCAATGCCCAAATATTGAAGAAGTGATTCTTAGTCATTGCCAAAAACTGGGTCATGTTTATTCTTCTAGTTTCCTCTGCAAGCTTAAATGTTTATGGTTAAATGGTTGTATTAACCTTAGGAGTTTACACATTCCTAGCAATATTCTTCAGATAACTTCTGGATTAATAGTGCTCCATGGTTGTCACAACCTTGAGATGTTTTCAGTCAGTAATGCCAAAATGGGGGTTCAGCTACAACAAAGTGGCAAGCGATTATTAAGGGCCATCTCCGACGGTAGTTTTGTTCATAGAACACAATTTAAATCGTCAGTTACTTTTGACCCTTTGAATTATGCTGAGTTAAACATAGAACCAAAGGATAATATACAATTACTAAACTTAGCATTGTTGAGAGAAGGTTCGCCCACATTATTTCCAAGTCTAAATGATCTTTGTTGGTTAGATCTCTCCAACTGTGAATCCCTCTCGAGCCTTCCAATTGACCTTTTTAAGTTAAAATTTCTAAAAAGACTTTACCTCGGTAGTTGCTTGAATTTGGAGATGTTCCCTGAAATCGAGGAGACTATGGAAAGTATGACTGTGCTCGTGTTAGACAAAACAGCAATCAAGAAACTACCTTCATCCTTGCACCGTTTAGTCAGCCTTGAAGAATTGAGCTTGTACAATTGTCAGAAGCTTGAGACTATTCCATCTTCCATTGGAAGTCTAAGCAAACTCAACAAGTTAAGCATTATGGACTGTGAGTCACTTGAAACTTTTCCGAGCAGTATTTTCAAGTTGAAGTTGACAAAACTTGATTTGCATGGTTGTTCAATGCTAAAGATCTTCCCAGAAATCTTGGAGCAGGCAGAAACCTTTGTTCACATTAACCTAACAAAAACAGCAATTAAGGAACTGCCTACATCTTTGGAATATTTGGTTGGACTTCAAACATTGTGCCTGAAGTTATGCACTGAACTGGTGACACTTCCAAACAGCATTGTTAATCTAAACCATCTATCTGAGCTTGATTGTTCTGGTTGTTGCAGTATTGTGAACCTTCCTGAGAGCATAGCTCACCTCTCAAGCTTGAAATCACTTGTTTTAAGTGATTGCAAAAGGCTTGAATGTATCCCACAACTTCCACCATCTATGAACTACTTGTTTGCTTATGATTGTCCGTCCGTTGGAAGAGTGATGCCAAATTCAAGGTTGGAACTCCCGTCAAATTCCAAAGAGGGTGTATTTGAATTTCATTTCACCAATAGTCAAGAACTGGATGGAAGTGCTCATAATAGTAATATTGCAGCCGAAGCATGGCATAGGATCAGTGAAGTTGCATACAGGGATGTGTTCTTCTGTTTTCCTGGAAGTTCAGTTCCCCATTGGTTCCCTTATCGTTGTCAAGGATGTTCAGTGTCCATGAACAATGATTCTAAAAAATGGTGTTGTGATGATAGCCTCATTGGTTTTGCTTGATACAATAACAAGTAGTTGTAGTGGCCTTAGATACACATTAACATTTGGATATGATGGTTGCACACACATTCATGGTGCCGAATATACCCCAAACAAATACTATTGGAAGGGTGAATGTGGGCCAGCCGTCCAAGATCACACATTCATATGGAAATATCACTTGGATTTTGCAGGCATTGACAGTAGGCTCTTTGATGCCCACCCCATCACTTTTGAGATCAGCGAATATGATGATCTTTCATATTCTAAATCAAGTATCATGGTGAAAGAGTGTGGAATATGCCCTCTGTTTTCAACAAACAAAAAAAAGGACGAGAACGTGGTTATAGTCTCTGATATTTTCAAATGACATTTTGGAGAACCGAGAGGGAGCAAAGCTGCATAACAATCAAGTTTTGTTTGGAAACAAACAAGATGTGTGGTTACAGGTATATGCAACATGTCCTTTGGTTATAAATTTGCCAACCACCAATACTTTTCTTTTTCAAGCTTTAAATATTGAACTTCTATATTTTCCTCTTTCTCTTCAGATTGGACATCAAACACTTATTATGGCATCCAATAGGTTTCTTTATAACGAGATTTCCAGTTACGGTGAGATAAGGTATGAAGTTTCCATCATTAGCATATGTTTATTTTCTCAGCTTTCCTGTGGTTGCAATTTCTTAATTCGTTTGTTACATTTTCGCCTCAATAAATTTTAATCATCATTTGTAAAGCCTAATATCTCATTTTTTACGACAAGGTTTTGATTCTTATATAATTTTTGTTATAAATGAATCTCATATATATCAATGATTGACAATGATTGAATTATTTTTATGCGTAGAGTTGTACAGCTAATGATAACAAGTTGTTTCTTATTGATCTTGTCAATCCAGTTTAACTATCTGTATCGATTGTTTGCTTTTCAGGCATTTCAAATTCATTTGAATTTTGTGCATGCAACTCTGTCATTTTTCTGAGTTCAGGCCCCGATTGGCAAGGTTGTATGCAATTCATGGAGAAAACCGAGTCATCATTGAGGCTGCTCCTTTTATTTCAGACCATGTTTATAAATGTTGTAGTAGTTTAGTGTTAACTGAGGTTTGACAGTTACTATTTTGAAGACTGTTTTAATTTTCTAGTGTACAACTTTTTGAATATGGCTCGAAGCCTCCAAGTTTTAATTTATTGAGTTGTTGAATGGAACACAAAGAAAGCATCAGAAGAAATCCTTTTCAGATTTATTTTTCCTTTTTTATCATAGTAAATGTATATATTATGATTATGAAGTATGACTATAAGTCTTACAAATTTATTGAAGTGAAATTCAGTTCCATTTATGTTTCCTTTATCCATCCTTAACAATGTTTTAAAATCTGAACTGGGGTCGAACTGGTGTGACCTCTCCGGGTCATGGTCCAATGCTGGAACATATGGTTATTTAGCACCTCAGTATGCGTTATATGGACAATTAACAGAGAAAAGTGATGTTTACAATTTTGGCATTGTGATACTTGAAGTAATGAGTGGTAGAAAAGTACTTGATATCGATATTCCTAGTTTGCCTGATAGACCTGTTCCACTTGGTCGTGAATCTTTTCAATCTTCTCTTTTGAATGGTATGAATCTTGTTCAAGTATTAGCACAATCAGTAGAAATTGAAAAATCAGTTTGATTTGTTTGTGCAGTGTAATTGATAAACATCACTTTCTCTCTGTTGATTTTTTTTTTCCCTTTCTCTAGACCAAATACACAACATATATACTTATAATTAATAAAGTATGTGAAATGCATACTGTTAAATTATCACTGGTTACTAATTTATTACTATCTGTCCCTAAATATACGGATATTAAGAATGTAGATTGTAGTATTAAATTTGTTGATAAATAATATTATTTTTACAATTTTATCCTTCAAAAATCAAAAGAGAGAATAGTTAATGTGTTTTTAAAGTATCTATTACGGAGTATTATAGAAAAAGATTCAATATAATTAAGGATATGCTTAGAAAAATAATAATTAATGCCCTTGAAAATTTAAAAAAGTTCTAATAAAAATCTATTACAGCTCACACTTGCTCAAAGAATAAAGATGGAGGGAATATGAAAATGCAATGCTGATGTAGACTTTTGATTTTGTTGGATAACAAAAGTGCCGGCGCCTAAAAAAGAAAAATAAACATTTAATTTAACTAAGCAAAGAGCAGTGACTCAACAAATCAAACAAGAGACAGAAGCTAATTTTATATATACCATGTTCATTTCTTATTCGTTCATGTTCATGTTTATGTTCATGCCAAAGGCCAATAAGAGACTAATTTTGTTGCAACAATGTTGGGTTCTTCTTCTTCTTCTTCTTCTTCTTCTTCTTCTTCTTCTTCTTCTTCTTCTTCTTCTTCTTCTTCTTCTTCTTCTTCTTCTTCTTCTTCTTCTTCTTCTTCTTCTTCTTCTTCTTCTTCTTCTTCTTCTTCTTCTTCTTCTTCTTCTCCAAAGCATAGTGTGTTTCTCAGTTTCAGAGGAGAGGATACACGTAACAACTTCATCAGTCATCTTTATGCTGAACTGTGCAGGAAAAAGGTTGAAACATTTAAGGATCACAAACTTAGTAGGGGCGAAGAGATTTCCCCGGCACTCTCCAAAGCAATTGAAGAATCAACGATTTATGTCGTCATTTTGTCTGCGAACTATGCTTCTTCCACGTGGTGTTTGGATGAACTCACAAAGATACTAGAATGCAGAGAGAAATATGGAAGGGATGTCATACCTGTCTTCTATAAGGTGGATCCATCAGATGTCAGGAATCAAAGAGGGAGTTATGCAGAAGCTTTTGTTAAACATCAACGTCGATTTAAGGATGATCAACTGGATGCATGGAAGAAAGCTCTAACCCAAGTAGCTGGACTCTCCGGCTGGGATTCACAAGAAATCAGGTCGCTATAAAATAATTCAATTTTTTTTTTATAGGTAAATTTATTATATTAGTTATTATGTTAGTATTTTTTTTGGCGTAAACCAGGTTCTTTTAACTCCTGTTACCCTTAACTCAAACCAGTTCAACTAGGATCAACCATTTCTTATTCTCCAACCCATTCGTGGGGGTTTAAATAAGGTGAACATTCCAATACCCAACTTACATTGTTGGGTATTGCTACCTTCTAGACAAAATTCAATGTTATATTTTAAATGAATTTTGCCTAGAGGTACTTGGACCCAACAATGTAAATTGTATACCTAAGAATTTACATCACATAAAGATGCTATTTTTGATAACTTCTTTAGGTTAGTTTTGATAGGCCGAAAGAGTGAAGACTTGTAATCCTTTGGTGGTTTTTATTATGTCGCAGACCTGAACGCGAACTTATTGAAGATATTGTGGCAAACATGATTATGAAGATATTGTCGCAGACCTGAACGCGAACTTAGGTTAAAAAAATTGAAGTTGAATTTTTCTTTCGTAAGTGATTATGAAGGAATGGTTGGAATTGACAAACATGCTAAAGAAATTGAATCATTGTTGAACGTTGAGTCTGCTGGAGTTCGAATTGTTGGAATTTGGGGTATGGGAGGAATAGGAAAAACAACAATTGCTAGTGCAATATATTACAAATTGGCTACTCAATTCAGTTCCAGCAGCATCATTCTTAATGTTCAACAAGAAATAGAGAGATTTGGACTGCAAAATATACAAAACAAATATTTATCTGAGCTTCTAGAGGAAAATAACATGTCCTCTAGATTAAGTCTTTCAAATGTTCGAAGGCTCAAACGGACAAAAGCTCTCCTTGTTCTTGATGATGTAAACAATTCGGCTCAGCTTAAAGATTTAATTGGAATGCGTTGGAACTATGCACCAGGTAGTAGAATCATTGTGACTAGTAGAGACATGCAGGTATTGAAGAATGTCGATGCTGATGCAATATATGAAGTCAAGGAGATGAATTTTCATGAATCTCTACGGCTGTTCTGTTTAAATGCCTTTAAACAAAACTATCCTGTAGAAGATTATGTGGACTTATTAGAGAAGATATTAAATTATGCCAAAGGGGTTCCATTAGCTCTCAAAGTTTTGGGATTTTTGCTGTGCGGTAGAACAAAGGAAGCATGGGAAAGTCAGCTACAAAAGCTGGATAAGCTTCCCGAGAATGACATTTTCAAAGTGTTGAAATTAAGTTATGAAGGGCTTGACGAAGAACAGAAGGATATATTTCTTGACATAGCTTGTTTCTATAGAGGGCATTTGGAGAATGTTGTAGCACAAACCCTGGATATCTGCGGTTTCTCTGCTCATATTGGAATGGAGGTTCTCAAAGATAGGGCCCTTATATCTATTTCGGAAGGTAGAATTGTGATGCATGATCTAATACAGGAAATGGGGCATGAAATTATTCGTCAACAATGTGTCACTGATCCTGGAAAACGAAGTCGACTATGGAAACCTGAGGAAATTTATCAAGTTTTGAAAAAGAATAAGGTATATGCTTTTGTCCATCAAATCTCACTTGATAACTTATTCAATCAATCCCATGTCCTGCAACCACTTTTTTCCCTTTTATTTGTCTCTAATTTATTGTGTTTCCTTTTAGGGGACAGATGCAATCCAATGTATTTTCCTAGACATATGCAAGATAGAAAAGGTTGAACTTCATGCTAAAACTTTCAAAAAGATGGATAATCTTAGAATGATGTTGTTCTATAAGCCTTATGGACTTCCAAAAGAGTCAAATATGATCCTTCCTGCATTTCTTGAAAGTCTTCCGGATGATTTAAAGTTTCTTCGTTGGGATGGCTTCCCTCAAAACTATTTGCCACTGGACTTTTTCCCAAAAAATCTTGTTAAACTAGAGATGCCACACAATCATCTTGAACAACTTTGGCAGACAGATAAGGCATTTCAGGTTTATGTTATGTTTCTTTTCATTTTTTTTAATTACTAAAAAATTACAAAAATGAATATCTAAAAGATAGAACTTATGTGCAATTTCTGGTGTGATGTATTTATTGTTCTCCCATCACAATTCAACATATAGATTTTACATGGCATTCTAAGTTAACAAACTTGTTTTTTATGTTAGATATATTTATTTTGCTCCAGGATTTACCGAATTTGAAAACACTTGACCTTCGTGGTTCTCAGAACTTGATTCAAATACCAGACCTTGCTCAATGCCCAAATATTGAAGAAGTAGTTCTTAGTCATTGCACAAAGTTGGGTCAAGTTTACTCTTCTGGTTTCCTGTGCAAGCTCAAATGTTTGTGGTTAAATGGTTGCATTAGCCTTAGGAGTTTACATCTTCCTAGCAATATTCTCCTGAGAACTTCTGGATTAATAGTACTTCATGGTTGTCGCAATCTTGACATGTTTGTAGTAGGTAATGAAGAAATGGGGGTTCAATTACACAGTCTTTCGATTTGTAAGTTCAGGAACATTTTTCCTGCGGCAACACCACAAAAGCTATTTTGTTCCCCTTTTGAGAAATTCTCAAATTGTTTTGAACCCCTTGATTGTGTTGAGTTAAATAAAGAACCAAAAGATAATATTCAATTACTAAGCTTAGAAGTGTTGAGAGAAGGGTCACCTTCATTATTTCCAAGTTTGAACGAGCTTTGTTGGTTAGATCTCTCTTATTGTGAATCCCTCTTAAGCCTTCCAACTGAAATCTTCAAGTTAAAATTTCTAAAAAGACTTTACCTCCGTGGTTGCTTTAATTTGGAGAAGTTCGGTGAGATTAAGGAGACTATAGAAAGTTTAGTGGTGCTCATCTTAGATGAAACAGCAATCAAAGAACTACCTTCATCCTTGAACCGTTTGGTTAACCTTGAAGAGTTGAGCTTGCGCTATTGTCAAAAGCTCGAGATTATTCCATCTTCCATTGGAAGTCTTGGCAAACTCAGCAAGTTAGACCTTACCTTCTGTGAATCACTTGAAACTTTTCCGAGCAGTATTTTCAAATTGAAGTTGACAAAACTTGATTTGCATGGTTGCTCAATGCTGAAGATCTTTCCTGAGATTTTGGAGCCTGCAGAAACTTTTGTTCACATTAACTTAACGCGGACAGCAATTAAGGAATTGCCTTCATCTTTGGAGAATTTGGTTGGGCTTCAAACCTTGTTGCTGAAGTTATGCACTGAGCTCGTGTCAATTCCAAACAGCATTGTTAATCTAAACCATCTATCTGAGCTTGATTGTTCTGGTTGTTGCAGTTTAGAAGACATCCCAAATAACATTGGTTGCCTATCATCCTTGAGGAAACTTTCACTTAAAGGAAGCAGTATTGTGAACCTTCCCAAGAGTATAGCTCATCTCTCAAGCTTGGAATTACTAGATTTAAGTGATTGAAAGAGGCTTGAATGTATCCCACAACTTCCACCATCTATGAACCAGTTTTTTGCTTATGATTGTCCGTCGGAAGAGTGATGCAAAATTCAAGATTGGAACTCCCGTCAAATTGCAAAGACGGTATATTTAAATTTCATTTTACCAATAGTACAGAACTGGATGGAAGAGCTCATATTAATATTGCAGCCGAAGCATGGCTTAGGATTACTGAAGTTGCATACTGGGATGTGTTCTTCTGTTTTCCTGGAAGTGCAGTTCCTCGTTGGTTCCCTTATCGTTGTCAGGGATGTTCAGTGTCTGTGAACAGTGATTCTAAAAAATGGCGCAGTGATAATAGCCTCATTGGTTTCGCTTTGTGTGTTGCTTTGGGACGTGTGGATGTGGATGATACAATAAGAAGAAGTTGTAGCTTTAGATACACATTAACATTCGAATATGATGGTTGCACACACACTCTTGACAACCATAACAATATAGGAAACAACTTCTATTGGAAGGGTCCAGATACGTTACTCGTCCAAGATCACACATTCATATGGACACATCACTTGAACTTTGCAAGCATCGACAACATGCTCTTTGATGCTGACAACTTTACTATTGAGATCAGCAAGCATGATGATTTCTTGTATACTAAATCAAGTGTGATGGTGAAAGAGTGTGGAATACGCCCTCTGTTTTCAACAAAAAAAAAAGGGACGAGAACGTGGTTATAGTCTGATATTTTCAAATGAAATTGGAGAACCGAGAGGGAGCAAAGCTGCATAACAATCAAGTTTCGTTTGGAAAAAACAAGATGTGTGGTTACAGGTATATAAATTTGGTTATAAACTTGCCAACCACCAATACTTTGAATTTCTATATTTTCCTCTTTTTCTTCAGGTTGGAGATCATAAGTACTTTAAACACTTATTATGGCATCCAATGGGTTTCTTTATAACGAGATTTCCAGTTACGGTGAGATAAGGTATGAAGTTTCCATTATTGGCATGTGTTTATTTTCTCAGCTTTCCCGTGGCTGTAATTTCTTAATTCGTTTGTTACATTTTCGCCTCAATAAATTTTAGTTGCATATATACATGACATCAATAATTCAAAAGGGTGAGGGGATTTTAGTTGCATATCAGACATGATCTACGTCTAAATAAGGTTATCTGATGTGGTTATTTGGCTCAGGTATTTTTTTTGTCCCTTCTAAAAATATTTCAATTCGCGTGGAAAACCTCCTACTCCTACTGATTTTTCCCAGATCGCTCCCTAAAACTATACATCTGCTATTTAATTTGTAGCACCTGTGCAACAGGTTGTAACCAATCCATTAGCACCTTACCACTTGTTTTTTCTTGTATTCATCTTCCAATACTGATTAGTCTTCTTAAGCTCATCCCTAAACACTAACGAATTGAATTTTTTTACTTGATGCATACTTTGATCTCTCACTTATCAATTGTCTAAATCAATTATGGTTCTTAATTATGCTCAACTTGTGTGCAAGAGCTGGACATGTGATTAACATATTCAAAAGCACTTGCTAGGCTCACATCTATTTTTTGCTTTACCTTAGACATTATATGCTTACAGCTGGCATAATAAAGAGGTAATATTTTGATGCAGAAATCTTCTTATCTTATCAATTTTTAATTAAAGAATTTGAGAATTTTGTACATGCATGCGTGAATCTAGTTCTATCCACGTTTTATGCATAAAATTCAGCTCTAATCAAGTTAGGCTGTCTGTATGTAGTTATGATGATTGTATGCAAGGTTGGTAGCAAGCTGCATAAGTTTATGACATAAGTGCACCATGGTTACATGTATGTTTAAGGGTACGTAATCCTGTTTTGCATTGCTTTTCTTTCTGCAAAACTGAGAGTCAATTTTGACTTACTATAGGGTTTGAAGTTAAGTATTAAACATTAAAAATGGTTCTATACAGCATTAGAGATAAATAATTTCAATTCAAAATATAACATTGATGAGATACTATGTAGTTTAGATTGCTGTGTTGCTATGAATTCTTCATGGATTTGCTAGGATTCCATCTTATATATTTGGGTGTATCATACTAGCGGACTTAACTAAAGTGAGTAAGCCTGAGTGATGATTTGTAATTGTGTTCTCCATGAAGTGCAGAAAATTATCAATTCATAGTAAATCAGTACAAACCAATTGGTAGTTTTGATTCAAGAGTGATATAAGTACTGAAGTTTGAATCATCAAATCAATTCATTTATTTTTTCACCAAACTTTGTATTTAATTTTTTCTAAGGTTAGCAAGCCAATTTAGGTATAAAGATTTTAGCATCAAATATAAGAATAGCTTGTTTCATATCTGATATAACATTTTGGAAGCATCAAACAGCTACAAGTTTTCACAAATCTTGAAACATACAGTACTCCTCAATACATATGTATGCACCATACGCCATATTCTTTCAAAAAAATTAAAATTAATATAGAAGAGAATTTTTGTAACACAACAGTTGACTTGTGTCATTAATTAATTTTACTACTTTTAACCATAACATTAGTCATTAGTCATACATGTTATTGACCATTTTTTTAATATATGTCTCATTAGTCATTAATTACTTTGACTACTTCATTACTAAAAAAATTAGAGTTATTAACCACTTGTTTTACATACGTAACAGTATTGCAACTTGCTCAAAGAATAACGATGGAGTATCAAAATACAGTGTATGTTGACTGCTCTTTTGTTGTTGTTGGAAGTGATTTGATCATTCAAAATTCAGTACTACTTTTTTTTTTTTACAAAACCAAGTGTGAGCCCACACGTTACTAAGTGTGTCCCTCCTGCTATAATGAAGGTTGGTTCATATGGTAAGAACTAAGAAGTTGAGTCATACCGTAAAAATTTCGTTGGAATCTCTTCAAATCTTAAGATCTGTCCTAACAAAATGTCCATAGCGTGCTCCCGAGATTCAACTCACTTGAACTTTCTAGCAAGAAAAACATAAGTTAATCAATTCTGCATCCAAATAGTATATAAATACTGTGTTGCAATGTAACACTTGCTTAAATAATAAAGATGTATCAAATGTTGATGTCGACATTTTTTTTTGTTGGATAGCAAAAATGCCGACGACTAAAAAAGAAAACTTAACACTTAACTATAGGCTAGTAGCAGCGACAGCCGCCATTACACTGTTGATGTCAACTTGTGTCATATATATATATATATATATATCATGTTCGTGCCAAAGGTGAAAAAGACCTAAGAGACTATAATTTTGTTGCAACAATGTTGGGATCAACTTCTTCTGCAATTTTCATGTCTTCTTCTTGTTCTCCAACTCCAAAGCATGAAGTGTTTCTCAGCTTCAGAGGAGAGGATACACGGGACAATTTCATCAGTCATCTTTATGCTGAACTGTGTAGGAAAAAGATTGAAACATTTATGGATCATAAACTCGGTAGGGGTGAAGAGATTTCGTCGGCACTCTACAAAGCAATTGAAGAATCAATGATTTATGTCATCATTTTGTCTGAGAACTATGCTTCTTCCACATGGTGTTTGGATGAACTCACAAAGATACTCGAATGCAAAGAGAAATATGGAAGGTATGTGATACCTGTCTTCTACAAGGTGGATCCATCAAATGTGAGGAATCAAAGAAAGAGTTATGCAGAAGCTTTTGTTAAGCATCAACGTCGATTTAACGATGATCAACTGGATGCATGGAAGAAAGCTCTAACCCAAGTAGCTGGATTCTCTGGCTGGGATTCGCAAGAAACCAGGTTTTTTACGCAAATTTATTATACTAGTCGCAATGTTAGTATTTGTTTTCACTAGGATTTGAACTCGGTTTTCAAGTCCTTTTAACTCCCGTAACCTTAACTCAAACTAGTTCAACTGGGATCAACTGTTTCTTAATCATCTCCAACCCATTCATGGGGGTTTAAATAATTCTGCAGGTTAATTAGCACCAATTAAAATAATATGGGACTTTATATAAAGATGTTATTTTTATTATCTTCTTTAGGTTAGTTTTTACAGCTAATGAGTTAAGACTAATACTGCTATTGTTGTTTTTATCATGTGACAGACCAGAACAAAAACTTATTGAAGATATTGTGGAAGATATTTTAAGAAAATTGCAACTGAATTGTTCTTTCATAAGTGATTATCATGAAATGACTGGGTTTGACAAACATATTGAACAAATACAATCATTGTTGCACATGTTCGAATTGTAGGAATTTGTGAACAGTTCAGGTCAGCTTAAAGATTTAATTCGGCTCTCCTTGTGTTTAACTTTCTTATCGATTATTTTGGACAAACAGATAACAAGTGATCATATGCATTTCAGGGATTTCAAATTCATTTGGATTCTGTTTACACAACTGCATCACTTTCTCAGTTCATGCCTAATGCCTTGATTGGCAAGCTTGTCTTCACTTCATGGAACATGAGTCATCATGGAGGCTGCTCATTTTATTTCAGACCTGATGCGCTTAGTTTATTGTTAAATGTGGTTTGATGATTACTAATTTGAAGACCATTTAATTTTCTAATGTAAAACTTTTTGAATATGGCTCGAAACCTTGAAGTATTAATTTATTGAGTTGTGGAATGGAATACAAAGAAAGTAACAGAACTCTTTTCAAGATTTCTTCCTTCTTCTTAAAGTAAATGTATATATTATGATTTAGGAAGTATGACTCTGTAGCTCCTACAAATTTGTTGAAGTGAATCTCAGTTCCATTTTTGTTTCTTTTTTACCATCCTTAACCTTTCCACATATAGGTAAAAATTCATAATCACGGTGACTAGCTGAAGATATAGCAGCCCTTGCAAGGGTACAAGCTTTCATATATTTTTGTCTCCGAGAATAATTAACCAAAAAAATTGTACTAATTGATTAAAACTCCATGGAGCTATTCACCGATAAGTTCGAAGTACGGTGGAAATATAAAATGAATCGACCATTCAAACTTCAGTCCATATACCACTTTTGAATCAATTGAAACAAATAAAAAAAGCAACTAAATAGAAATTTGAACAACTAAGTTAATATAAAATGGTTATGCTCATTGAATCATTAGCTAGTAGCAGTTTTTTATGAAATATACATTTGAGTTAGTTGAACCAAGACACATATAGCTAATCTTGGACTGTGACCCTTTTTTGGCATTTGTGATGACCAATACTTGAACATACCAATAAAATCCTCTACCATATCCCCCATTTCTCAAGCTATTCTTTCACTACCTTTTTCAATGTCTCTCTCAAACACAACAACAAAAAAACACACTCCATTACTCACAATTTTTCCCCTCTAACATAAGCTGTGGGCTAACAAAGGACAAGGTTTGACCAAAATTTGGGTTCATTGATACTCCATAAGTGTTTTTAACTTTTAATTGATGGTATGTGTGTCAAGTTTGAAAGAGAATACATGCATGTTAAGGTTCTTATGATGGTTTTTTTTTTTTTTTCTTCTCACTTTATCCATTTTGGTGCTACCAGTGGCATTGCCTCCTTTGCCACCACCACCTTTGATGCTTCTTCTTGTTCCTGTTTTCATCTTGGTGCATCTCATTTTCTTAGCCTTTTCCCCTTCCAAAGTTCCATCCAACCGTGGCTATTAATTGAAGCTTAGTTTTTTTTTTTGTTGTTTTTTTTTATGTATTAGCTACAAGCTTTGTATGCATTTTGCAGATTCATTCAAATGAGAACCAATGGAATGAATAACTAATGGATTGTGTTTATGATCTATCTTTGTTCCTTGAGTCAATCATGCTAGACCTTTCTATATATTTTTCTCAGGATCTGGACTTATTTTTCTTTCATGTTTAACATATATAATATATGATGTTTTTAGTGACAAATAGATGACAAATAGAGTGCAAATATATGAATTTTTGTTATATATGACAAATAGAGTGCAAAAGGGTATTAGTGATATGGTTCTGTATATAAGTATATTTGATGTTTTTAAATCGTCTTTAATTTTCTTTGTCATCACTAAAACATGAAGCAACTTTTAAGGCATATAATATAAGAAACCCCCAACTTTTCTTATGAGTAACAAACTGAGCGGTTGGACGGTATTTTTTATTTTTGACATCTTTGGAGGTTAATCTTGCAGCAATATGTTTGGTTAATCTTTGGACTGGACCTTGATAGTAGTAAGTTAGGGATATACAGACACACACCTCTTTTGTGCTTGGCTGTGGATGACCATTTCAATACTGCAAATTTGCCGGATGTTCAAAAGAAGTTGAAGCAGTGTTATATTCTATTCACAATGCTACAGAGCAGTGTTCTTCCATAAGTTGCAAAAAATTTACAAGTAATTTTATTCACAATACTGCATGTTTAAAAATTAGTTTACTGTCTTATTTTCTTTGAGTGTCCAATGAGTTCTCTCAATTTCAGACTCATCCCTAGATGTCTGACTTTGAGGAGGACAAATCTGCAAGCTCATGAATGGCTAGAAAGGAGGCCAGTACACATGCAGCCAAAATTGAGAGGTTGCCTCTTGGTGGTGTTGTCCAAGTTTGGTTATTTGGCTCAGGTATTGTTTTCTTTTCTCTTCTAAAAATATGTTCAATCCGGGTGGAAAACTCAGTTCCCTAACCCCCCTTAAAGCTCTACATCTGCTATTTAATTTGTAACTACCTTGTCGCCTGTGCAACAATTTGTAACCGATCCATTAACACCACCGCTCATTTCTTCTATTATTCATCTTCCAATACTTATTAGTCTTCGCTCATCCCTAAACACTTGCGTTCAGAACAAAGTGAAATAGCTCTGACTTTCTTTCGACTTCTTGATGCATACTTTGATCTCTCTGCTTATCAATTTGTCTAAACCAATTGTGTTTCTTAATCAAGCTCAACTTGTGTGCAAGACCTGGACATGTGATTAATAGATTCATCTCATTTGTTGTGTTCATCAATACAATTCTACTCCTGTTTTTTGTTTGCCATGATTTTCGTTCGCCGTTGTTGCAGATTTCCCCACTAATATTTGGCGGAAGACCCACAAGAGATCTGAACGGTCACATATTATTGGGTTGTTAAAGGAAATTCTTTCTAATATTTTTGTGATTAATTGTTGGAGCATTAATTTAAATTGACATTACTGAATGAAGTTTATTGAGTGGTGCAAATTGACTTTGGTTTTGAATTTTGATGTTGTAATTCAAGAAGGCACTGATGATCTTTGTAATTGTAGATGTAAACTACCATTTTATATTGCTTGTGCTTACAAATGATGATATAGATCTTTTAGTTTCTCATCTCCAACAAAAAATTACTCCCTCTGTAAAAACAAAAAGGTGACACCCAAATTCATTATAACAAAATCACTTATTGTTATTATTCAATGATTAATTTCTGGAATGTTGACAAACTCACAACAACCTTGCATTACCAACTATGGCGTATATATTGAGTCATATTTGATAAGATACCAATGAAGGACCGTCCAAATGAAGTCTGAAATGCCATGGTCACTATCCCACTATATATATATATATATATATATATATATATATATATATATCCTTGCAATCATTGTCCAACACAGCTGGCAATTTTTTATTGAATTCCTTGTTTTCTGGCACATGTCCATATTGTATGACATTATTATGCAGAATTGACATTATTCACAATTTTTATTTATTTTTTTCAAATGAGTGGGTGGTCTTTGTCTTTTTTTAATGGAAAGGCATGCAGAGACATCAAAGACGCACAACTATTTTATATATGTTGATGCAACATGCAAGCTGAGAGACCTAAGAGGTGCATTCCAGAGGCTGAGAGACCAAGAAAAGTTCAATCAATCAATCATGGAGGACTTGACATCAAGGATGACACATGCCTTGACTCAAAACCAGACCCAGACCCACACAACTGACGTCAACTCTTCCGCGGCGCAGATCAGCATAAAGTTGGATG
Source organism: Trifolium repens (assembly GCA_030408175.1). NCBI lineage: Eukaryota > Viridiplantae > Streptophyta > Magnoliopsida > Fabales > Fabaceae > Trifolium > Trifolium repens. The sequence goes on along the minus strand of CP125842.1, from coordinate 63,586,889 downwards.
GCTCTAACTATGCACTATGGTCCCAAATTGTTGAGATGTACATCTCTGGCAAGGACATGTTGGGTTATATTAATGGAGAACTCCCACAACCTTTACCAACAGACCCATGTTTTCCGAAGTGGAGGACTGAAAATGCAATTGTGAAGGGATGGCTGATCAACTCCATGGACGAATCTTTGATTCCCAATTTCATTCGATTTTCAACGGCAAAAATGGTATGGAATTCTATAGCCTCAACTTATTTTGATGCTTCTGACACATCTCAGGTATATGATCTGAAAAGGCAGGTGACCAAAGTTAAACAGGCTGGAGGATCCTTAGAAAAATATTACAATGATCTTCAACGCTTGTGGATAGAAATTGATTTTTGTCGTCCCAACCTAATGGTGTGTTCGGTCGATATACAAAAGTATAACTCAATTATACAAGAAGATCGAGTGTATGCCTTTCTCGACGGGTTAGATGACCGACTAGATAAAATTCGAAGTGATGTACTTCAGTTACAACCATTTCCTACTGTTGAACAGGCTTATGCTCATGTGAGAAGAGAAGACATTAGACAGGCATTAAAGATAACAGGGGGAGCAGATAACAGTTCTGGTGTAGTCATGGCCTCTAAGTCAAAGGCATCATCAGAAGAAGATGGAGTATGCACTCATCGTGGAAAGTTGAAACATACTCGTGAAATTTGTTTCAAGGCAAAGAAGCAACATGAAGCTACTACTAGTGGAGGGCCTGTTAGAGCTGCATCAATGGAATCTCAAAACACTGAAAAGATACATAATGAACAAGGTAATTGTGGTTATGCATTTTTTTTTAAAAAAATTCTAACCAGGGTACTGATAGTGGCTGCATAAATGACTAAGAAGCAATTGACCACATAACCTTGTTTCTTTATCACCTTTACTTTCTTTGTCCAACACTTTGCTAGTTCCGTCACTCTCAAATAAGTTGATAAAGTCACCGAGGAGTTATACAATTGTGTTGCACTAATTTATCCTTCCTTTTTTCGACATCCTTCCAGTCTTGGGATCGAGTTCTTCTGCTGCAATTTCAATGTCTTCTCCTCCAAAGTACGATGTATTCCTCAGCTTCAGAGGGGAGGATACACGTGACAACTTCATCAGTCATCTTTATGCTGAACTACGCATGAAAAAAATTGAAACCTTCATAGATTACAAATTGGGAAGAGGCGATGAGATTTCTCCAGCACTCTACAAAGCAATTGAAGAATCAATGATTTATGTTGTCATTTTGTCCAAGAACTACGCTTCTTCTACATGGTGTTTGGATGAACTCGCAAAGATACTCAAATGGAGAGAGAGATATGGAAGGGATGTGATACCAGTCTTCTATAAGGTGGATCCATCAGATGTCAGGCATCAGAGACAGACATATGCAGAAGCTTTTGTTAAGCATCAACACCGATTTAAGGATGATCAAATGGATGAATGGAAAGCTGCTCTAACCCAAGTAGCTAGTCTCTCTGGCTGGGATTCACAAGTAACCAGGTCACTATTAAATTCAATTCCTTTTTTTAGATAGGCAAATTTACTGTATTAGTCGTTACCTTCATCCATATATATAAGACCCTACGAGTAAATCACGAGAATTAATAAAGTTGTTTGTTGCATTATGTTGATATTTCAAGTATGAGTTGAGTCCTACATTAGATGGAAAATTAGTTGTTGAACACTATAAATTAAAGGACCCATAAACCTAATGTCTTAAGATTTTAGGTTAAGATGTGGTGTCAAGCTCGTGGTTGTTCAGCGCTCAATGTGATGATCCCTGGATCCCCTTGTGACCCCAAGACATTAAAATTGTTAACAATTATATTGTTTCATAAATTTACCATTTAGGGTAGAGAGAATTATTTAATATTTTCATCAGATTATTTATTATATAGGTTGGAGACAAAGATACGAAGTAAGTATGTTGGTAAAAATGGGATAATTATATTGTTTCATAAGAAAATTTGAAATGAATCTTATCTTATAATATATAAAATGGGACAAAGGAAGCACTCAAAGGGGGGCGGAGATGGTATGTTACTATTTTCTTTCATTAGGATTTGAACCACGGTTCCTTTAACTCTTTCAACTCTGATAAGTCGTTACACAAAGTAGTTCAACTACGATAAACTGGATCTTAATTATCTCCAACCCATTCATGTGGGTTTAAATAGTTCTGCCGGTCATATACAGTTGAAACAAATGAGAGAAGAATAATTCTCAATTGTATTCATTTGTGCAGTGATCTCTCTCTCTTAAATAGAGGTAGAGATAAAGTCAAAAATTAATTATAGGGATTCTACATTAATTACGGGATACTAACAAGAAAATAGAAATAACTAAACAAGGAAATAATATATATTCACAAGAATATTAATAATAATATTCTGCAACATATACTATACTTGTGTAGAAAGTAATACTTTGAACTTCATTTTTACAAATTCAAACACAATAAATTCGCAACAACTAATATGGGACTTCATCTAAAAATGCTATTTTTAGTAAATTCTTTAGGTTGGTTTTTATTGTCAATAGGTTTAATGTCTTAATGGCAAATTCAAATGCTATGCATTTGTAACTGTTATTTTAGCAATAGTAACTGCTATTAATTAGTATATTGTATAATAAATGTAGATATGACAACTAAGATTTATTGGGCTGAGAATCAGCCTCACAGCTTGTAAAGTTGTAATCAAATTGTTATATATGAGACTTCTCCCTGAGGAGAACATACAGTTTTCACATATAAACTTCTTTGAGTTTGACATTTATAGGTTGAAGATTAATCTTTTGGTTTTTTTATTATGTGCCAGACCAGAACATACACTCATTAAAGACATTGTGAAAGATGTTTTAAGAAAATTGAATTTGAATCGTTCTTTCGTAAGTAATGATCAAGGAATGATTGGAATTGACAAACATATTGAACAAATACAATCATTGTTGCACAACGAGTCAAAGGAAGTTCGAATTGTCGGAATTTGGGGTATGGGAGGAATAGGAAAAACAACAATTGCAAGAGCAATATATCACAAACTGGCAACTCAGTTCAGTTCCAGCAGCATTATCCTAAATGTTCAGCAAGAAATAAAGAGATGCGGACTACAACATATACGAAACAAATATAGATCAGAGCTTCTAGGGGAAAACAACACATCCTCTATATTTAGTTTTTCATATGAACGGCCGATCAAATGGACAGAAGCTCTCCTTGTTCTTGATGATGTGAATAATTCGGATCAACTTAAAGATTTAATTGGAAGCCGTAGTAGTTTTGGGTATGGCAGTACTATCATTGTAACTTCTAGAGACAAGCTGGTACTGAAGAATATTGATGCTGATGGAATATATGAAGTCAAGGAGATGGATTATTATGCCTCTCTGCGACTCTTCTGTTTAAATGCCTTTAAACAAAGCCATCCCATATCAGATTATGTGGGATTAACAGAGAAGATATTAAACTATGCCAAAGGTGTTCCATTAACTCTCAAAGTTTTGGGATCTTTGCTTTGCGGTAAAACAAAGAAAGCATGGGAAAGTCAGTTACAAAAGCTGGATAAGCTTCCCGAGAATGACATTTTCAAAGTGTTGAAATTAAGTTATAAAGGGCTTGACGAAGAACAGAAGGATATATTTCTTGACATAGCTTGTTTCTATAGAGGACATTTAGAGAATGTTGTTGCACAAACCTTGGATAGTTGTGGTTTCTCTGCTCACATTGGAATGGATATTCTCAAAGATAGATGCCTTATATCTATATCAGAAAGAAGAGTTGTGATGCACGATCTAATACAGGAAATGGGACATGAAATTGTTCGTCAAGAATGTGTCAATGATCCTGGAAAACGTAGTCGACTATGGAAGCCTAAGGAAATTTATCAAGTTTTCAACAAGAACAAGGCATGTTCTCTTGTCCATCAAATCTGACTTGATAACTCATTCAATCAATCCCATTTATGTACTTTCTTGCTGACTACAATATTCTGCAACCACTTTTTTCGTTTTCTAATGTCTCTAATTCATTTTGTCTGCTTTTAGGGGACGGATGCAATCCAGTGTATATTCCTGGAAATGTGCATGATAGAAAAGGTTCAACTACATGCTGAAACTTTCAGAAAAATGGATAATCTTAGAATGATAGTGTTCTATAAGCCTCATGACTGTTCAAAAGGCTCAAATGTGATCCTTCCTGCATTTTTTAATAGTCTTCCAGATGATTTAAAATTTCTTCATTGGGATGACTTCCCTCTGAAATCTTTGCCACTAGACTTCTGTCCCAAAAATCTAGTTAAACTTTACATGCCCCATAGCCATCTTGAACAACTTTGGCAGACAGATAAGGTAATCAATGCTTTATGTTATGTTCCATTGCATTTTTTTTTATAATTAAATCATATTAAATTATCACAATAAATATGTATACAAATTTTTAAATTCTTAAATATTTTTAGATTAATAATGTAGTATAATACTTATAAAAAGAATGTTATATATGAATTTATTTCCATGTTAATTAAATGATATAGCAATCATTTTGATAAAAAATAGTATGATTAAATACTAATATTTTTTAAGCCAAAAAGTACTACTAAAATTTATCTCCAAAATTACCAAATTGAATACTTGAAGGAAGTAACTTATATGCAATTTCTTGTATGGCTGTTTACTGTTTTCCCACCACAATTCAAGGTATAGATTGTTATCCTATAATATGAATAGAATCATTTTAAATTTAAAGTTTCCTACAACATTACATGGTCTGGTAAACAATAAAAAAAACACAAAAAGGTTTGTTCTTGATCAATTATTTATGGAATAAATAGTTTACAAGCTTTTATTTATGTCAATTGATCATTTATTTATTTCTTTTATCCCAGGAATTACCAAATTTAAAAACACTCGACCTTCGTCATTCTCGGAACCTTATTCAAATACCAGATCTCGCTCACTGCCGAAATATTGAAGAAGTGATTCTTAGTCATTGCCCAAAGTTGGGTGAAGTCTATTCTTCCAGTTTCCTCAGCAAGCTCAAATGTTTATGGCTAAATGGTTGTGTTAGCCTTAGGAGGTTGCACATTCCTAGCAGTATTCTCCAGAGATCTTCTGGATTAATAGTGCTCCATGGTTGTCATAATCTTGAGATGTTTTCAGCCAGTTTAGAAAAAAATGTTTTTAGAAACATTGTTCCAGTGGAAAAACACAGTGGCAAGAAATTCGAGTCCTTTTTTTGGAAATGCTCCCACGAAAAAAAAGCAAAGGATTGCAATGTCAGAGTAGTTACTTTTGACTCCCTGGATTATGCTGAGTTAAACAAAGAACCAAATGATAATATACAATTACTAAACTTTGCATTGTTGAGAGAAGGTTCGCCCACATTATTTCCAAGTCTAAATGATCTTTGTTGGTTAGATCTCTCCAACTGTGAATCCCTCTTGAGCCTTCCAATTGACCTTTTTAAGATGACATTTCTAAGAAGACTTTATCTCAGTCGTTGCTTTAATTTAGAGAATTTCCCTGAAATCGAAGCGACTATGGAAAGTTTAGAGGTGCTCATGTTAAACGAAACAGCAATCAAGGAACTACCTTCATCCTTGCACCGTTTGGTCAACCTTGAAGAGTTGAGTTTGCACAATTGCCAGTTGCTTGAGACTATTCCTTCTTCGATTGGAAGTCTAAGCAAACTCAACAAGTTAAACCTTACCTGTTGTGAATCACTTGAAACTTTTCCAAGTAGTATTTTCAAATTGAAGTTGACAAAACTTGATTTGCATGGTTGCTTAATGCTGAAGACCTTTCCAGAGATCTTGGAACGTGCAGAAACCTTTGTTCATATAAACTTAACAAAAACAGCAATTACGGAATTGCCTTCATCTTTGGAGTATTTGGTTGGGCTTCAAACCTTGTGCCTGAAGTTATGCAGTGATCTGGTGTCACTTCCAAACAGTATTGTTAATCTAAACTATCTATCTGAGCTTGACTGTTCTGGCTGTCGCAGTTTAACAGAAATCCCAAATAACATTGGCAGCTTGTCATCATTGAGGGAACTTTCACTTCAAGAAAGCAACATTGTGAGCCTTCCCGAGAGCATAGCTCATCTTTCAAGTTTAAAATCACTTGATTTAAGTGATTGCAAAAAGCTTGAATGTATCCCACAACTTCCGCCATCTCTAAACCAGTTGTTGGCGTATGATTGCCCGTATGTTGGAAGAATGATACCAAATTCAAGGTTGGAACTCCCGTCAAATTCCAACAAGAATACCTTCGAATTTCATATCACCAATAGTCAACAACTGGATGAAACTGCTCGCAGTAATATTGGGGCTGAAGCAAGGCTTAGGATCACCGAGAATGCATATAGGTCTGTGTTCTTTTGTTTTCCTGGGAGTGCAGTTCCTCGTTGGTTCCCTTGTCGTTGTAAGGGACGTTTGGTAACCATGAAAAAAGATTCTCAAGATTGGTCTGCTAATAATAGGCTTGTTGGTTTTGCTCTGAGTGTCGTTTTGGGTTGTGTGGAAGATAGTCTTACATACAGATTAGCATATGAGTCTGATAGTCGCACACACATTCTTCCTAACCATGACCAAATACAAAACTATTTCTATTGGAAAGGTCGAAAAAGGTTAGTCGTCCAAGATCACACATTCATATGGAAATATTATTTGGACTTTGGAAGAATTGACAACAGCTTCTTTGATGCTCACAACTTCACTTTTGAGTTGAGAAAATCAAGTGTTGTGGTAAAAGAGTGTGGAATATGTCCTCTTTATACAAAAGAAAAGGATGATAACTGTGGTAATAGTTGAGACTTTTAAATAATGACATTGAAGAACCAAGTGCCTTGGCTTGGGAGGAGGAGGAGGAAGAGGAGAAGAAGATGCAGCGCATGAAGTAGTGGCGGTACTAGGGGAGGGCTGGGAGTGGCCACGGCCCTCCCCGCTCAAAAATAATAATTTTTTTTATAGGTAGAATATTAATATAATTATATTATAAATTATTTTAAGCAGTTCTATATACATATTTGTACAAATATTAATGTAAATATTAATTTAGAGTTTATTATTGATGACTATAAAGTACTCGGCACACATATTAGTTCAAATATTAGTTTATAGTCTATTATTGATGATTTCAAGTTACTCTGTATATATACGTAAAATATTACTTTAAGTTATACAATCTAATTTTATAATAATGAACTTTGACTTTGTTTGTCAAAAAATAACAGATAAATAATTAAATTTATATTATTGGGTAAAATTTGCAGTTAACGTAACATATGACATAAATGAATATGTTTTAGTGAGGTAATAGGGGAAATTAGAATAAACTATAATAAGTTTTAAGCTAATTGAATTAACTTATCAAAATAAATTAGAAGTTAAAATTAGAATAAAATCATTGTTTTGACACAATTTATATCATTTTAAGTTATACAGTCTAATCTTATAAATAAACTATAAGCTCATAAAAAAATTATTGGATAAATTTTTGTGCTTTACAATGACATATTAAAAAAAAATTGTGGCCCTCCCGCACATTATTTCCTGGTTCCGCCACTGATGGTGAGATAAGGTATGAAAATTCCAGTATTGGCATTTGTTGATTTCCCCTGCTTTCCCATGGCTGCGTTAGTGCATTTTTCCTTAATTTGTTTGTTACATTGTGGTTCCAATAAGTTTAAGCATCATTTGAATAGGTAAAATCATTACATTCTGTAAAGCCTAATACCCCATTTTTTATGACAAGGCTTTGACTTTTGAATAACTGTTGTTATAATTGAATCTCATCTCAATCATTTAATTAGTTTTGTGCATAGAGTTCTAAGACCAATAAACTTTTTGGTTGGTTAATGCAGTTAAACTTGCATTTACGTTACGTTTAACTTTCTGTATCGATTATTGGACAAACAGATAATATGTGATTATTGCATGCATTTCAAATTAATTTGGAATTTGTCACTTTCTTAGTTCATGGTCTGATTGGCGAGTTTGTTTGCACTTCATGGTGAACACCGAGTCGTCACTGAGGCTGCTCATTTTATTTCAGACCTTGATTTATAAATGTTGTAAGCCTAATGTGGTTGGTTCAGTTATATTGTGGTTTGACAGTTACTAATTTGAAGACCATTTTAACTTTCTAATGTACAACTTTTAGAATATGGCACAAAGCCTCAAAGTTTTAATGTATTGAGTTGTTGAATGGAACACAGAAAGTATCAGAAAAACTCCTTTTCAGATTTCTTCATTTTTCTCTAAGTAAATGTAAATTTCCTACAAATTTGTTGAAGTGAATTTCAGTCCCACTTATGTTTCTTTTTCTACGTCCTTAATATTCTACAAGTAGGTAATTCAAAATCATGGTGACTAGCCGAAGATGCGGCAACCCTTGCAAGATATAATATTTTCTTATCTCTGGGAAAAATTAACCAAAATATTGTACTATTTGATTAAAACCCCGTGGATCTATTTACCGGTAAATTCAAAGATTGGTGAAAATATAAAATAAGACGATCATTCAAACTTCAGTCCTTATACAACTTTTGAACCAAGACTACTAATTGGTTTTGATTGATAATTTTCTCACGCTCTCTATTTGGTCCTTGAGTTATATAAAGATAATGAGTATTCCTTAAACTTTATGAAATTTGTGAAGTTAATTCCTAAACTATATGAAATCCATCAAATTAGTCTCTATTGTTATATATTGACAAAATATAGTAAGATCTAAAGAGTTAGATTTCATATTTAAGGATGAACTTGACAATTTTGATATAGTTTTACCTGGAAATAAAGGTATCGTTTCAAAGATTTTGTCTAGACAGGATATGCCTTATTTGCAAGATGGAAGACCCGTTCTGTCTCACAATATATGTTATTCTAGCTAATTCAAGTGTTGTGTGTGCCTTAAATTCTCAAGTTTAAGCTATGTTATTCAATGTATTTGTTGCTATTGAATTTTTGCTCCACTCTCTATTATCACTGATTTGGACAAGAGGTTCGAATTCACAACACCAAGTTTGTTTAAAAACTAACTTGACGGATTTTCTACGATTTCCCATGACTGCAATCTCCTTAATTTGCTACCTTTTGCTCCATTAAATTTTTAGCATCTGGATATGGTGTTACCAAATATTAAGTATGAAATAAGTGGCCACTAGCCCACCACTAGAATTTGAATTAATTCAATCAGAAATGGGTCCGTTTGGCCTAGCTTATTTTTGAGCTTATGCAAACGACTTATACAATATAAATTAGGTTTTATGCTATTTTATAAGTTCAAACTAGTGAAAATTGAATTTTTATAAGCTATTTTATCATAAACTACCTTGAAAAACTTATAGTAATATATAAAAATTGCATAAGCTTAAAAATAAGTTAGGCCAAACGGGTAAATGTCATATGAAATAATGGAGATTGAAGCAATCTTCTTAGGTGAAAGGTTTGACAAATTAAAAGGATGGTGAGCTGTACTCTGTGATGACAAATTATAAAATATATATCTCACTAGATATAAAATGAGATGGTGTATGATATTATGTATTAGAGAATAGCATGGTTGCATTTAATAATGTGCTCATAACTTAAGGATGACAAATTTTAAATTATCAAATGAGTGGCTTTCTGTGTTTTGAATGGAAAGTCAAACAGAGAAAGAGACAGAAAAAAAAATGCAACTATTATATATATGTTGATGCAAAATGCAGGCTGAGACCTAAGAAGAGTTCATTTAAGAGGTGCAGTGTACAGAAAGGAGAATAGATCTTTTAAGTTTTCTTCCAATGTTGGGATCAAGTTCTTCATCTGTTAATTCTCCTCCTCAAACTCTGAAATATAGTGTGTTCCTCAGCTTCAGAGGGGAGGACACGCGTGACAACTTCATCAGTCATCTTTGTGCGGAACTAGGCAGGAAAAAGATTGAAACATTTATAGATAACAGACTCGGCAGAGGCGATGAGATTTGGCCAGCCCTCTGCAAAGCAATTGAAGAATCATTTATTTATGTTGTCATTTTGTCCGAGAACTATGCTTCTTCCAGATGGTGTTTGGACGAACTCGCAAAGATACTCAAATGCAGAGAGAGATATGGAAGGCATGTGATACCAGTTTTCTATAAGGTGGATCCATCATATGTGAGGAATCAAAGAGGGAGTTATTCAGAAGCTTTTGTTAAGCATCAACGTCGATTTAAGGATGATCAACTGCTTGCGTGGAAGGCTGCTCTGACCCAAGTAGCTGGACTCATTGGCTGGGACTCACGAGTAACCAGGTCACTATTTTACATTCTAATTACATGCTCTTACCATCAACTTTTTCATTTGGTATTCTAATTGTATCCAACACATCCATAGTGGTTTGAAAACTTATGTGCGTTATAGTATTGATTTTGTGTGTGTATATATACTTGTGTTTAGTAACACTTCGATCTTCATTTTACAAAATCACACCAATATGTGATTTATATTAACTCTTTTAGGTGAGTTTTTTATAGTTTGAAGGTTAAAGCTTTGTATTTTTTATTATGTGGCAGACCAGAACACAAACTTGTTGAAGACATTGTGAGAGATATTTTAAGTAAATTGGATTTCAATCACTCTTTCTTAAATGATTATCAAGGAATGATTGGAATTGACAAACACATTGAACATATCCAATCCATGTTGCACCTTGAGTCAGAGGCCGTTCGAATTGTAGGAATTTGGGGTATGGGAGGAATAGGAAAAACAACAATTGCTAGAGCAATATATCACAAACTGACAGCTCAATTCAGTTCCAGCAGCATCATCCTAAATGCTCAACAAGAAATAGAGAGATTTGGAGGGCACCATATACGAAGCAAATATATATCTGAGCTTCTAGGGGAAAATAATACATCCTCAAGATTATGTTTTTCATATGATCAAAGGCTCAAATGGACAAAGAAACTCCTTATTCTTGATGATGTGAGCAATTCGAATCAACTTAGTGATTTAATTGGAACGCGTAGTAACTTTGGGATGGGTAGCAGAATCATTGTGACTAGTAGAGATATGCAAGTATTGAAGAATGTGAATGCTGATGCAATATATGAAGTCAAGGAGATGAATTTTCATGAATCTCAAAGACTCTTCTGTTTAAATGCCTTTAACCAAATGTATCCCTTTGAAGAATATGCAGGCTTATCAGTGAAGATATTAAATTACGCTAAAGGGGTTCCATTGGCACTCAAAGTTTTGGGGTTTTTGCTTTGTGGTAGAACAAAGGAAGCATGGGTAAGTCAGTTGCAAAAGTTGGATAAGCTTCCCGAGAATGACATTTTCAAAGTGTTTAAATTAAGTTATGAAGGTCTTGACGAGGAACAAAAGGGTATATTTCTTGACATAGCTTGTTTCTATAGAGGACATTCGGAGAATGTTGTTGTACAAACACTGGATAGTTGTGGTTTCTCTGCTCACATTGGAATGGAGGTTCTCAAAGATAGATGTCTTATATCTATTTCCAAAGGTATAATTATGATGCACGATCTAATACAGGAAATGGGACGGGAAATTGTTCGTCAAGAATGTGTCAATGATCTTGGAAGAAAATGCAGTCGACTATGGAAGCATGAGGAAATTTATGAAGTTTTGACAGACAAGAAGGTATATTCTTTTTTGTCCTTAAAGGTCACTTTCTCATACAATTTCGTAGTATCCTACAAAAGATCATGCAACTTTTCTTTTTGTCTCTAATTCATTGTGTTTACTCGTAGGGGACGGATGCAATCCAATGTATATTCCTGGACATATGCAGGATAGAAAAGGTTCAACTGCATGCTAAAACTTTCAAAAAGATGCATAATCTTAGAATGATGATGTTCTATAAGCCTTATGGCTTTTCAAAAGAATCAAATGTGACCCTTCCTTCGTTTCTTAATAGTCTTCCGCATCATTTAAAATTTCTTCGTTGGGATGGCTTTCCTCAAGAATCTTTGCCACTAGGCTTTCGCCCCAAAAATCTTGTTAAACTGTATATGCCTCATAGCCGTCTTGAAAAACTTTGGCTGGAAGATAAGGTATTTCAAGCTTTATTTTATGTTAATGTGCATTCTTTTATAATTAAATCGTATTAAATAGTCTTAATAAATATGTAAGCAAACTTTTAAATAGCTCAAATAGTTATCGATTTATGATCTAATATTATGGTTGTAAAAAAAATGTAATATTATGATTTATTTATTTTGTTTTAGGATTTACCAAATCTGAAAACACTTGACCTTAGTGGTTCACAGAACCTGATTCAAATACCAGACCTTGCTCGATGCCCAAATATTGAAGAAGTAATTCTTAGTCATTGCAGAATGTTGGGTGAAGTTTATTCTTCCAGTTTCTTGTGCGAGCTCAAATGTTTATGGTTAAATGGTTGTATTAGCCTCAGGAGTTTACATATTCCTAGCAGTATTCTGCAGAGAACTTCTGGATTAATAGTGGTCTATGGTTGTAGCAGCCTTGAGATGTTTTCAGTTGGTAATGAAAAAATGAGGATTCAACGTTCTGCACCATATTATTCTAAACAAAGGTTACATTCACTATCTCAACAGCAACATTTGTTAGTTAAGAAATTCTCAATTACTTTTGAACCCCTAGATTGTGTTGAGTTATATAAAGAACCAAAAAATAATGAAGAATTACTAAACTTAGAAGTGTTGAGAGAAGGGTCACCTTCATTACTTCCAAATCTTAACGAGCTTTGTTGGTTAGATCTCTCTTTTTGTGTATCCCTCTTGAGCCTACCAACTGAAATCTTCAAGTTAAAATTTCTAAAAAGACTTTACCTCCGTGGTTGCTATAATTTGGAGAAGTTCGGTGAGATTAACGAGACTATAGAAAGTTTATTGGTGCTCATCTTAGACCAAACAGCGATCAAGGAACTTCCTTCATCCTTGCACCATTTGGTTGGACTTGAAGAGTTGAGCTTGCGCTATTGTCAAAAGCTCGAGATTATTCCATCTTCCATTGGAAGTCTTGGCAAACTCAGCAAGTTAGACCTTACCTTCTGTGAATCACTTGAAACTTTGCCGATCAGTATTTTCAAATTGAAGTTGACAAAACTTGATTTGCATGGTTGCTCAATGCTGAAGACCTTTCCAGAAATCTTGGAGCCTGCAGAAACTTTTGTTCACATTAACTTAACAAAAACAGCAGTTACGGAACTGCCTTCATCCTTGGAGTATTTGGTTGGACTTCAAACCTTGTGCCTGAGGTTATGCAGTGATCTGGTGTCACTTCCAAACAGCATTGTTAATCTAAAATTTCTATCCGAGCTTGATTGTTCTGGCTGTCGCAGTTTAACAGAAATCCCAAATAACATTGGTAGTTTGTCATTATTGAGGGAACTTTCACTTCAAGAAAGCAACATTGTGAGCCTTCCCGAGAGCATAGCTCATCTTTCAAGTTTAAAATCACTTGATTTAAGTGATTGCAAAAAGCTTGAATGTATCCCACAACTTCCGCCATCTCTAAACCAGTTGTTGGCGTATGATTGCCCGTATGTTGGAAGAATGATACCAAATTCAAGGTTGGAACTCCCGTCAAATTCCAACAAGAATACCTTCGAATTTCATATCACCAATAGTCAACAACTGGATGAAACTGCTCGCAGTAATATTGGGGCTGAAGCAAGGCTTAGGATCACCGAGAATGCATATAGGTCTGTGTTCTTTTGTTTTCCTGGGAGTGCAGTTCCTCGCTGGTTCCCTTGTCGTTGTAAGGGACGTTTGGTAACCATGAAAAAAGATTCTCAAGATTGGCCAAGTGATAATAGGCTTGTTGGTTTTGCTCTGAGTGTCGTTTTGGGACATATTGATATGGATGATGATAGAATACCAATTCGTAGTAGCTTTAGATACAGATTAACATTTGAATCTGATGGCTGCACACACATTCTTCCTAATAATGACAAAATAAAATACTATTTCTATTCGAAGGGCCGAAGTAGGTCAGTTGTTCAAGACCACACATTCATATGGAAATATCACTTGGACTTGGCTAGCATTGACAACATGCTCTCTGATGCCCACAACTTCACTTTTGAGTTTAGCGAACACGACTATCTCTCATACTCAAAATCAAATGTCATGGTGAAAGAGTGTGGAATATGTCCTCTTTATACAAAAGAAAAGTATGATTAGTGGTGGTAATAGTATGAAATTTTTAAAGAATGACATTGAAGAACCAAGTGGAAGCAGTGTTGCATAATAATAATTTTTGTATGAAAGAAGATGGGTGACTACAAGTATGTAATATGTCATTTGTATATAAACTGCTTTAAATATTGAATTTATTATTTTCATTTTGTTTGTTTTTTTTCATATTGGAATTCACAAGTACTTTGAACACCTTTTATGGCATTCCATGGATACCTTTGTAATTAGGTTTCCTAATATTCCCATTTTCAATGTTTGACTTTTGAATAGCTGTTGTTATAAATGAACCTCATCTCATCTCAATCATTGAATTAGTTTTGCGCATCGGAGTTGCAAAACCAGTAAACTTTTTGGTTGGTCGATGCAGTTAAATTTGCTTTTATGTTAATAACGTTATGTTTAACTTTTTGGTTGGCTAAACCAGAAGATTGATGAAAAGTAGTCATTTGTACTAAATAGTGTATCGTGGAACAATAGCAATTTGTTCAAATACCACAATGCTATAGCCCCTATTTGACAATGCTGCATCCAAGTGCTGTTATGATCCACCACCCCTGGTATTTGCGCTATTGACTGCAGAACTGACTATTGCCACGAAGTCACCACTCACCAGACAAAGAATTAGAGAAGGAACTCTTGCTATATTATTAATCTTTTAGTTTCAAAATTATCAATTGGTTTAATCAGGCTTGTGTGCCTCTGCACGAAAGATCAAAGTTGTGTCTAATTGTTATCTTGATATCAGCTCTAATTGTTATGTTACTAGTTTTTGTCCAATTGAACCTTCATAGCCTAGCCATAAATAATAGTGAAGAAATAATTTTTTCTGATGAAATTGTTATGGTGATTGTCACTGTCAGGGTTGTGAGGATAAACACATATTTGCGTACAATGTCCATTTGTCTTACATATGATTAAAGATGTACGGATAAGTACATCTTTTGGACACGACACTATCACATAAATACTGATAATAATTTAAGAAAATAAAATGATTGAATATAACTATATATGTCTATGATGGTGTTGGGTGTCAATGCATTATGATTTATGACATTGTACTCACATTTAATCGAAAGTGTCAATATAGTTTGTATTTTTCAAATATGATTAGGTGATCCTCAATGATTCATTAGAATCGAAAAACATCTCAAGGTGTAAAGAGTACTTAACAAAGGTATTTATAGGTTGCCAATGAGATCTTTGGCTTCACAATTTGAACTCGTTACTTTGTAAGGTGTGAATCAAATGCTTACCAAAGATTAGTAGTTATTAAATGATATTTTTGTGATTTGCATAGTGTAGAAAAGAAGAAATATATCCAAAAATCTGTAAGAAAAAAAAGAATATATCCAAAAATTGGAAGGAAAAAACACAAAATTCATAGACAATAAGTAGATGTTATTATGATTCTATAGTAATTCAAAACAATATTCAAATTATAATTTAAAAGAGGAACAAAATCATATTAACATTGTTTTGATGGAATAAAATCAAAAGTAAATTAAAATATGATTTTTAACATAAAGTCACTTTAAAAAATATCATATTGTGTAACTTCTCACAAATAGAAAGAAATTATAAATAAATATAGAATGAATACCAATTTTAGCAAATATACATTAATAGTTATTGGTCAAGTCTTATTATTAATTATTTAAAGGAAAAAATAATGAATACCTTATATTACAAAAAATTATCAAAATCACATATCACAAAAATAATTAAAAAAAATGGGTTGAAATTTAAATTTATTTATTTATTTCCTAATCAGGTTTTAAAATTGAATTTGGCGTGTGTTAAACACAAGTCTCACTCACTCGTGACGTTTGGATTGTGCTATATAATTGCACATTACACTAGGCTTTGTTTGGATTCCATTCTCTAAGCACTTATTTTGTAGTAATATTCACTCACACACACTTTCAAATGGCTGGTGGCGATGAACACAGACTAAGCCTTGAACCTGAGAAACAGAGCCTTCTCAATCGCCACACCGAAAAACACTTCACCGCCGGCGAAATCGTCCGTGACATTATCATCGGCGTCTCCGACGGACTCACCGTCCCGTTCGCCCTCGCCGCCGGTCTCTCCGGCGCCAATGCAACTTCTTCCATCGTCCTGACTGCCGGAATCGCAGAAGTCGCCGCCGGTGCAATATCGATGGGTTTAGGCGGTTATTTAGCAGCAAAAGGTGAAGCTGATCATTACAATAGAGAATTGAAAAGAGAACAAGAAGAAATCATCACAGTACCAGAGACTGGTTCGTTCATTCGCACTTTTTAATTTATTTAAGAAATAGTTATCGATTTTTTAATTTGATTTTTTGAATATATTAAAAAAATGGATGCAGAAGCGGCTGAGGTGGCGGAGATATTGGCGGAGTATGGAATAGAGGAACATGAATATGGACCGGTGGTGAATGCTCTGAGAAAGAATCCACAAGCATGGCTTGATTTCATGATGAAGTAAGTTTTTCTTTATGAAGCATGGCTTGATTATTTGGATGTTTGCAATGCGTCGTGACTTGTGGAAGAATAGAACTGAAATTGGAATAGAATATTTGGATAGAGAAAGCCACTTTTTCTGGTTTGTAGGTTTTCACTTTTTCAGTGTTTGTGGACTGTGGACCTCACTGTCACTCCCAATCTTGCTCATGCGCGAACGGGCCCACTTACACAAATAGTAGTAGTTGGACTAGGTTTTTGTCTTTTTTTTTCTTTCTTTCTTTTTGATACATCATACATATTTTAAATTTTATTATAAATAAAAAAAATATCCAAATTGACACTCCACTTAATGTTTTGATGTGTTATCGGTTATATTGGTTTTAAATTGGGTTGCGGGTCCGTAATCAGCCTTAGATATCGACAAAGTGAAAAGGTCATTGCAATCATACAATTAGATATCGGTAGTCATCTAATTAAGATCAGACGATCCTAATTTAACTGCAGTGATTTTTGCATTATTAAATGCGATATTACAGTTTTCAAACCATCTGATCTTAATCAGACGACTAAAAATACAATGATCGTATGACACTGCACAGAAAAACTACTGCAATTACTCCATTTGCAATATATACTAGTAGTAAAATCAAAATGAATTGGTCTGTATTGGATAAACTATAGCATAAATTGCTGTAAGTTGTTTTTATAAGTTTTCTCAAACAATCTCAATAAATAAATAAATTCAAACAGATTTTTAGGTGGTAAATTATTTTGACTTCTTAAAATATGGTAAAAAAAATCAGTTTTTTTGTTGTTGAAAAAGTTAAACAAACGAGCTTAACTTATTTTATTATTCGCATATTCTATTGAGACCATGGAATGCAAACTGATAAAGGTATGGTCCAAAGGACCATTACACGTGGGTTTCTTTTATAATTTTGTTTTATTATACACTACATAGATAGATACTTTGATCATCATCATAAGTAAATAAATCTCTCTAGTCTTCGGTTCAAAATTGCTCGTACAAATGTACCAAAAAAAAAATTGTTCTCACAAAAATATTTTCCAAAAGCAGAATATGGTGATGCATACAATGTTTGGTTTGCCTTGTTATTACTTCAACACATTAACATATTAATCACTTTCAAATCATTAAAATGAGATCAATTTGATTTAGTATGTATGGTGGTAGAGAACAACCATGAAAATTTTATTTTATATTGTTATGTGAAGTTTTGAAACATGTACCCAATTTTGTATTTAGTAAACATACACTGTTTTATTTTTTCTACATGCATCCTTCAAAATATGGATTAATTGCTAAGATCAAATTTGACTTTGTGAATGAATGAACAGATTTGAGCTGGGACTGGAGAAGCCAGATCCAAGGAGAGCATTGTATAGTGCAATGACAATTGCCATTGCTTATGTATTGGGTGGAGTTGTTCCTCTCATTCCTTACATGTTCATTCCAAATGCAGCAGAAGCTGTTCTGTTTTCAGTAGTTGTTACATTGATTGCATTGCTTATATTTGGCTTTGTCAAGGGATGCTTCACCGGCAACAAACCTATCAGAAGTGCTTTCGAAACTGCTTTAATTGGTGCCATTGCCTCTGCGGCTGCTTATGGTTTGGCAAAGGCTTTCCATTCCTAGTTTCATATGCTTGATGACATCGAAGGATGGCTCTTTTTAGAACTATTATCTCCTATTTCTTGGCTACTTCTTGTGGTGCCAATTTTTCATTTTAACTTTTGGCTTGAACTTTTGTGGTTGATATCAATTTGCATTTTAATATTCTCTTTTGATAAATGGAATGAATGAGTATTCGGTGTTCATTATCTAATGGGTGGCAAGAGATTAAAATTGATAAGGGTACATAGTGTAGGAGAGTGCATGTTTTGAATATGAGAATTAACCTATGTTTTGGCATAAGGATTTTTATTTTACTATTGAGTTGGTACCATATTTGTCCTCTGTTGATTTTTTAAAAAAGGGAAATGATAAATGTAGCAAGAGAATATATCACAAAACACATCATGAAGGTTTTTGATTGGGGTTGGTCAAACATTGAACCAACCTATTTTCCATGCCATATGAAAGTTAAGCTACCAAAAAAATGATTTTGAGAATTGCTAGCAACACACTATCCAACACAGATTTTTTAACACATTCTCTTTGATCAGTTAAAATTCACTTGAGTTCTATCCATCAAATCATATATGTTACATGTATAAATTTGATGGAATTTATATAATCTAACCGATAAAAGAAAATGTATTCCAAAATGTGTGTTTAAAGAGTGTGTTGTTATTTTATTCGACAGATTTTAAGATCTCTTAATATTTGAATTAGAACATTCCTTTAGAAAGCTTCATAAAACCAAATTGTGTGGAGAGGTTATTTGTGATCATCACGGTGTGTTCCTAGCTGCTTTCTTCTGTTGTTTAGGTAGTATTCGATTAAAACTTGTGTCCTGTGGGAAATCCTCCATGGTTTGAATGTGACTAAACTTGTGGCTTGAATGATGAGTATTTCGGTTGAATCAAACTCACGAGTGGCACATAGGATTGTCGCCTGTTTTATATTTGGAACGATGCAAGACATCTCCATGGACCATAGGCAGTGATGAGTGATGACTATTCAAAAAGAAATTGATACTATTGGCTCTTATGTCCGCATTGCTACATTCAATGGTCAAGATTGAAAACGGTGTGAAAACAGTGTAAAAGAGTATAGCAGCAAACCTGCATCCGATTATGAAATATATACATTTGAACCTTTTTATATCTTTAAGTTAGCATCAATTTGATTTATTCAAAGAAACTCGGATAATTTGACTAAAATTACTTTTGGGTGTGTAAATATAAATAACCAAAATAGATTTTAATACATTTGTATATATTTATTTAGTCATACTTTATGATTTATCGACAAAAAATAAAATTGTATTGACTTAGTTTCTCTTTTATTTATTTATTTTCTGGAACAATTTCTTTAGTAGTTTATATTATAGATATTCCGAGAAAGATACAATTATTAGTGGTATGAATGTGTGTTTGAGTGTTCTAACCGTTAAACCAAACATATGTTTAGTTGTTAGAAGTAAGATTGAAGTTCATTTATCATGGCATAATGGCATCCGAGTTCTAGTTTATTTAAATAGCACTCTTTGCCAGAAGACCCTTTTATAATGGCATCATTTATCAACAATCATCATACACAAGAGTTGGAGCAAAATACATAGAGAGAGAGAGAATTAGGGAGAAGGATAGAGGGAGGGGAATAGACTAATAGCATGGTGAGAAACATCTGCTTGTGCAAAATAATATGGCGAAAAACCCTGTTTTCTATTAACTATTTGTTCATAAGTATATGAAGGCATGTGCAACTGTTTACTGTGGTTCAGAAAACAAAGCTCCTTCGAGACCGGTCTTCCTTACAATTTAAACTTAATAGGAAATATTTGATCAATCATACTAGCTGCAGACCATATAACTCCCCGGCCGGGACTGGACACCATATCAAAAAGCCGAAAAGCAAATCCCGGTTAGTGTTCAGATATAAGTTGGATGAAGATGGAAGAAAAAATAGTTAAACTGTGACTTCATAATACTACAACTTCACCGCAAGGAAATTTGCCTACTTCCCTCTATATATTTTGGCAGTTATTAGAAGCTGAAGTACACTTTTCTCAGTCTGAGTTTCCATGCCCTGTGGCCCATCCAATATCCTCAGCATCATATAATTCCAACTCATGCATGAGTATTCTCCATTTCTATAATCATCGCTTCAAAAGCAGATCTTTCATTTGGAGTTGCAGATATGGTGGGTTCCATCTCCAAGCCACTAACAGTGTGCTCCTTGTTTCCATGATCAGTATCTTCAGCATTTTTGAGGAAAGGACTGCCTAAAAAAAGTTTTTCCCATGAACCGTCATCAGGAAAATCTGGTACAAGAAACGGAGAATGATTATCTAATGGAGACAGTTTCTCATCTAGAAGCAATTTCAAGAACTCGGAACTGATGGACAAGTCTTTTAACCCATCAGCAGAAATTTCGGGTTCTGGTTGCTTATGAAAGGTAGGAGATCGTGGAACTACAGGCTTTAGTTTTTCAGCAACAGGTGGCGTATACTTTATAATCATCCCATCAGAAGAAACTGGTTCGTCATCTTGGTACAACACATTCGCTGCTTCAGCCAAACGCCAATTATTTTCCTTAGGGTGAAGCAGCTGAGTCAGGAATCCAGGGCACTGCACAACCATGACCAAGAATGATAGCATCTGCTCCTGATGCTTCTCCATTCCTTCAAGACGATCACTCAACAGAAGCAACTTACTCTCAGAAGATTCTAGGCGCTGCTTATGTTTGCCCAACTCTTGCGTGAGGGAGTTTCTGTCAGATTTGAGATTCTCAACTTCTTTCCAAAGGCTGTGATTTGTTGCTTCTTGTGATTGTTCATCACCATGATTTTCTTTCTGGGGCAATGCTTTCTGCTGATCTGCACCATGTGGATATTTCCTTCTACGTATATTCTTCAACAAATGCTTTTGACCCCTGATGAAGTTCTCATTGGCAAACTCCCAGTGATCTGCATCAATTTTCCTGAAACCCTGAAAAATTAAACAGTCATCAATTGCTGACATTTAACAGAGAATCACTTTGAAAAAATAGAGGCACTGAAAATTCAAGTCTAGATAAACAAACTTATTCTCTTCATAGGTTGTTTGTAGCTTTTCCTACTGAGTGGGAAAAGATTGCATATTGTTGTTATTGTATAGGTTGTAGCTTTTCAAAAGCAAAGTATTATCTAAGACATTTTTAATTTAGTAGCACCAAGGACATGTTTGGATAAACAACTTAATTAAGCACTTATAGCATAAACACTAACCATATAAGTGCTTATGCATACGTTATTTCTAAAACAAAGGCCTTGTTTGGATAGACAACTTATATGCAGCTTATAACATAAACACTTATCATGATAAGCACTTATGTATAAGCTTACATAAGCAATTCCTATATCAAAAGTTATAATAATAAAGTTAAATTGTTTTTGTATACGCTTTAAATTGTTTACATAAGTTATCTTAGAAACCATATAAAAATAGGTCGAAAAAAGCTTATGAAAAAATGTCATGAGCTAATTTTAAAAAATTATCCGAAACACTCTCACAAAACTTATGCCAGTAAATAAGTTCATCCAAACAGCCCCAAAGTCAAATTGTTTTCATAATCTATCCTGAAGAGGTTATGAAAATAAGCTAAAAACAGCTTATAGACACACACACACACACGGCGTAACCTTTCTTCATAAGCTCTCTTAAACAGTCTCACAAGTATTTATTCGAGTAGATAACAATTCAAAGACACGCTAACTAACAAGTAGAAGGAAAAAATGATAGAAACCCTAAAAGTAATAATGGATTGTTTAGGATTAAACAAGATGGATTGAAAATGTACATAAAGAGAAATTGGATAAAATAGAGAATGAATTGACATACATAGATATTGAGTTGTCTGACGAAACTGGAGAAATTGTTGTGTTTGAAATAATTGGGGAGAAGAGTGAGAGAGAATTGATCAACGTTGGAGATGATGAAACTGTGAGCAGTTTGGGACCAATAGATGATTGAATCGGTTGAACGATCTTCGACCATATCGTAACATTTTTTCAAGAAAGGTGCCACAGAAGAAGAAGAACCATTATCGTTACTCGCTGCTTTCACCATACTATAGTAATAATTAGTTAATCAGAAGAAGAAGATGCAAAAAAGTAATAAATAAAACCTCAGAGAGAGAAAGAGAAGGGATAGATGACTTTTCAGTTTGTTGTAACTAACTAGAAGTCTAAAAGAAGAACTAAGAAACAAACAAAGAATGAATGAATGAATGAATGAAACTTCGCTGCGCCTCCGCTCTCACGCGTACCAAAACTTTTCTTCCAGGGGGGTTTACCAATCGCCTACATAAATATCTCTTCGTAAAAAAATAATCAAAATCTTTAATATTTTTTAAAATAAATGACACGTACTTGTTCGTGTAAATTAATTTTATACTAGCAATTATTTATTTTATTTTATTTATTTGTTATTTTAGAAAGAAAAAAAAAGTTTGTTTCAAATTATTTTTTGTTTGGATAATTTAAGGTAATATTTTGTCAATTACACTTTCCTTTTGAATAATTTTTTATATTGACTAAATTTTATATATAATTTGTTTATTGTAACTATTTTTTTACTAAACTTTTTCGTATAATTTTTTTTTTGTAGTTTTAATTTTTTGGAAAGAGAAAGTGTGCAAAAAAATAAAAATTTATTGGTGGATTAAAATTATGGTATAATATATTCCAAAAAAAACAAATTTAGGGTATAATAGAAAAATAAGATACAAAAATACACTTTCTTAATTTGGTGTTTTTTTTCTGTGAGGACTAAATAGTACTCTGGTCCTTTTTATAAAAGACAGTTGACTTTCTATATTCATTCAATAATGAATGTATTTAAGCTATAATATAGACCAAATACATTAATTATTAAATGAATCTAAAAAGTGAACTGTCTCGTATAAAAATGACCGGATGAAGTATTTGACTACTGAAAACATGATTAAAAGTTAAAACATAAGTAGCTATATGTAATCACA
Source organism: Trifolium repens (assembly GCA_030408175.1). Taxonomy (NCBI): domain Eukaryota; kingdom Viridiplantae; phylum Streptophyta; class Magnoliopsida; order Fabales; family Fabaceae; genus Trifolium; species Trifolium repens. The sequence continues at coordinate 63,563,613 of CP125842.1, read as the reverse complement.
ATTGTCAAACTCAATAGTATATTTATACATACTTGTTTAAATTTGCAAGTTTTATGACCAGAGTTTACGAATCTACATTTTTCTTAAAAAACAAAGGAATTATCGAAATAGACAAGGGTATTTTTATAATTTTGTAGGGTGCGTGAGAGAGAAGGTAGGGTGTCCAAAATAAATTCTCAAAATATATCTATTTTATGAGGCCTAATCATACGCTTATAACTGATCACTTAAATTTTGATTTTTCAGAATAAAAATGTATTTTGTAAAATTCATAATATGAGTATATAACTTAAATAAGTATATTTAGTTAAGGAAAGAATTGAGTATCTCATATAATTTCTGGGAGTAGAAGTCCTAACAAGAGGGGTATGTGGAAGAATTTTTTTTTTAAGTAGTTATAGGAATCTGTATCTGAATTCTGAATAGAGTCTGTGCAGTTAATGAAAGCCCAAACAATGACCTTAACTATGGGATGTACGCGACTTCTCCATGCAGTCCACTAAAAATTGCTATGTAGACTCCCATGTTGCTCGCATGCCCTCCAAATATCCCAAAATACCCCTAATTTCACTATGCCAAAACTTTGTTATGTAGTAAACGAAGTATAAAAACATTCGTCTCGTAAAAGATGAAACCTTGATACCACACCCAACAACATGGAACAAGAGTAGGATTTGGGCCTGATCTAACTAAAATAACCATTTTTTCGTTTTCTACGAAACGAATATCAAGGAAGCACAAACTATCGTGTCCTAGGCAACAAAATCTTGAGTTCGTCTGTTGCAGGTAACCCAATTTTGTTTTCTACGCAACGAAATCCACGATTTCGTTACACAAATGATGAAGTCAGCTTTCACAGTCAAATAGAAAAAGAAAAAAAACGATTGAAGCTTTCCATACTTGTTATACTACTTCAAATCAGTGTGGGTAGCTTCTATGAGTGCATCAACGTCGAGATCAAGCATTCCTAACAGCAAAAATCGCCCAAGATCTCACTTTGGGTTCGAGTGTAATAGTGATTAGGATAGGAAAAGTAGCTTTTATGTCAGCTATATAAGGTTATTTCGTTTCGTAAAAGATAAAAACCAGCGTGTTCGTTTTGCAGAAGACGAACCCAATTTTCGTCAACCACAAGACGAATGTTTGATGCTCCTTGCGCGCAGAAGCTTGCCAAGGCTGCCCATATGTCAACTATCCATGATTTCGTCATCTGCGAAACGAAGGTGGTTTCATTCATTTTCTACGGAACAAAATGCCTTATTAGGGACATTTTTGTCATGATAGGTGGCCTGAGAGCAAAAGATAGGGGCCTAAATAGCAATTTTCTAGTCCACTGGATTAGGAATTGCGTACTGGTTGTGAAATGTGATCCATAGACCTCGTGAATATGATTATGCTGTTATTATTCATACCATTCCATTTTTTAACTACACCCTACATTTTCACCAACTTTTAATCTTTGTCTCACACGTTCTTACAATTGTATTATAAATATATAATTTGCAGTATATATTTTATTAATTTTTTGTCACATTTTTGAGTAAAAAAAATTGGTCACATTTAGTGTCCCATGCATCTCAAATAATTTTTTTTTGTACAATTAAATAAAAAATTATTTTAATGTAGTCTCCGTGAGCTTAGCTCAGTTAATAGAGACATCACATTATATAAGTAAGGATCAGAGTTCGAATCGCATTATACCACTTATATATCTTAGAGATGGAATTTCGAATCACTAAAATACTTAACAAAAATAAATAAATTATTTCAAAGGAGAAAACTCGCAAAAAAACATGAAAATGTGGTGGACATTATTTGTTCTAAAACAACCTGCGCAACAAACATTAAGTATGTGCACCATAACCAATTTCTTATTTGACGTTTTTTAAAAAACTTATTTATTAATATTTTTAATAAAAATATGATATATTAAAATTATTATTATTTAAAAAAGAACAGACTAAAAAAAAAAGAGATCCTATATTTTATCTTTGGCATAACGAGAATAGTATACTCTTTTTCCTTTATCAAATAATTTAGCAGTTAAACTATTTTTGTTTTATGAATAGTGGTTAAACTATTGAAAATTTGATTTTAAAAATATTTTTATACAATAAAATCACAGTATCACAAATGATTTCATTCCATTCTAGCCATATTCCAAACATATTAATTATCCCAAAACAACTAATATTCTCATATAGAGTGAGTATATATACTTTAGAGTGGTGTCCTTTTCTTTTGTTGTATGATTGTATCACTCTCGTAACGTTATCATGCTCTTCCCCAACCGTCCATTTGGTACATGATTGTGATTTCTGCCACAATCCAACGGTTAGGGGAAATCTTCGGTATGATCTTTCGTATTCAGTCACCATATAATACAAGCAGCAAACACTATCATGTTTATCTATATCTACATAAGAAACAATTAATAGGAAGAATAAAAAAAAGAAAAAGACAAGAAGACAAAGAGAAAACCTTATCCTCCTAAGTTCTTTTTCCTTTTTTAAAAGAAGTTTATCCACCAAAGTTTTACAATACTTCAAGAATAATTTTGTACCTATTGTCAAAATGATAAGGAAATGGTCTAAGTAATGACTTTGGTGCGGAGAAACATTAAGCAAAGAAGTTCTTTTCTAATCAAATAATCCTTAATTTTTTTGAATAATTTTTTGTTAAACAAAGAAATGCAAAAGTGTTATTGATATACTCCTTATTTTAAATTTATTGAATAATATATGTATCTGATTTGTATTATAGTTTAGATATACTCTCTAGTTTTTAGCTTATAACTAATAAACCAACTGATTGAATTTGGTGTTTGGTAAAATTAGTGGTTAGGCTAACTTATCAGTATGAAATGACATAAAAAAGATATGTTTAATTAATATTTAATTTTTTTCAAGTAAGATCGATGATAGGAGTAAAATTGGAAGAAAAGATAATAAGCTACTTGAAATAATGTTTGAAAGATAAGCTATAAACTAGTAAAATAAACTATAAGTTCTTTTTAAAAAACTATAACCAAATAGAGTTTTTAGCTTATAAGCTAGTTTATTTGGCTTACCAAACAGAACCTAATTTTTTTCTTATCTTAAGGGTGAAATTTCTAGCCACCAAACTATTTGATATTAATTTTGTACCAAAATTTTGGTTCTTTTAAAAAATCAATATATAATTAATGAGTTTTTAGTATTTGTATTGTTATAAAAACTAAAATATTCATTAAATAAATATATTTTTTCTTAATAAAATAACAGTAAAAATGACATAACTTATCATTTTTTCTTAGTATTTCTTAGGGTCTGTTTGGTAAAATTAAGATATAAGCTAGTTTATAGCTGATAGCTGATAGCTGAAAAGCTAGCTGATTGAAATTAAAGTCTTTGGTAAAATTAGTTTTTAAAGTGGTTAATAAATACTCCCTCCGTTTCTTTTTAAGTATCCAAAACTATCGAATTTATCTTTTCAATTTAACTGTCCATTTGGTATTTTAAGAGTACGATTTGTCAATTATATCCTTTGTAAATTACTCATATCTTTTTCAATCAAACTAATTAATGCTATATATTTGGAAAACTAAATCTTTTTATTTTTTTCTGTACATAACATATTAAATATTGTTTTTTTTTGTATGCATAATATATTAATTATTGAAAAGAGAAAGTGTGTGCAAAAAAATATAATTTTATTGGTGAATTAAAATTAGGGTATAATAGAAAGATAATGTATAAAAATATACTTTCTTAATTTGGTGTTACTATTCAAAACGAACATTTAAAAAAACAGAGGGAGTATAAAATTACATAAATGGACATGTAGTGGGTAGTTATTCTCTTTAGTGGATAATTTTTTTTTTATAAAAAATAGTAAAATTATAGGTTAAAAATGGAAATAAATATAAAAAACTATAAGTTATAAGCTCAAATGCTACTTGAAATAGCATCTCAAAAAAAGCTATAGACTAATGAAATTTTTTTTTACCAAACACATCTATTTTTTTAAAACATGCTTATAAGCTAATTCAATAAGTTATAAGCTAGTTTATTGGACTTACCAAACACACCCTTAATCCATTTGTAATAATAAAGATAATAAAAATTCATGTGTAAAATTTTTAAAAGGATCAAAGCTTTACATCGGATGAAATATTCGATCTGTATACTCATTGAAGTAGATAATTAGATTACCTAAAAAAAAGTAGATGATTATGATATCTATTACTATATATAAAAATGATACAAATTTTTGGATGACTTTTTTATTATTTTTATTTTACCCTTAAAAAATAACTTCCATTTCTTTTTAGTAAATAATAATTTTCTTCTTATTAACAACTAAGTACAACTTCCACGTGAAAGTAGGTTTTCAGTTTTTTTATAGTAAGAAAATTTATTATTTTTTCTTCTTAATAACTAGCCACAACAAAAAAGGATGTTACGTAGTTATCAATTAACTAAGTCCAATAAAAAAAAGATTAAGTAGTTATTTATATTTGCACAATAGAGATATCGATCACAAAAAAAAATATCGATCACACAAACGGGCACGTGGCGGCTAGTCTTTATAACAATAAGTGTTTATTAACTTTTTTTTTATATTAAACATTGTTTTTGATTTATTATAAGTTTATAACTATATTCATAAATTTTAGTTCAATTGGTCATGATCGGAGTTTGAAATTTAATCTTCAATTTTATATTTTATATATAGGTAAATTTTCATATGGCTTATTTCGTCTGTGTGAAAAAAGAAATTCAATCACCAGTATCCAGATATTTTGGCCCTCCTTCCTTCCTTATTTGAAGCTTATCCGTTCCAACGTTGTACCACCAATCACGTGCTCCCGCATTGTCGGCAAAATCCAACATGGACAATTATAATTCGGCGCCGCTTAGAAGTAACGGTGTTTTGCTGCACCCTATAAACGGTGACACGAATCTCAATACGGTCGATGTAATGTAACACAAACAAGTTGCCACGTAACATGTAGAGAGAGTTTTGACAATGGTCAATCGAAACGTGTACGAACACGAGTTTTGACAGCTAATTTCATACTACACTTCATCAAGTGGGTCCCAGCTATGAGTATGATGAGTATGATGATGCCTCTTCCTATTTGCCAAAGGACAATTTATGGATAAGGTTTCTTCTTTGGATTCATAATGATGGATGAAACCTCAATTCTATGTACTCTTTTTATATTTTATTTTTGGTCATGTTAACTTGTGTCCTTAATACACATATTAAAGTTTTTAAAAGTAGAAAGTTGCATTAATACTGTTGCATAAAAGAGTTTAATGTTTAAAAGGGACAATTCACAAAAGAATATTGCTATATTTATACTATTAACATATGTGTCTTAAGGACACATGTTAACATTTTCATTTTTTTTTTATGGTATTAAATGTGTTTTAATCTTATAAAACATGATCTTATAAGTTTTTAATCTTTACTTAATTTTTGTTATACTTTTAGTATCTATAATATTTTTCTTTCATTATTATTAAACTTTTACATTTTATTGTTTAATTATTTAAAATATTATATAAAGCATTTTTACTAGTAAAATTTAGACATTTTATAATATAAATTTTTCAAACGATAAAAGTTAAAATAAAAAATAATGAAAAGCATGATATAGATATTAAATTTTAAGAATTTCAAAAAAAATAATTTTAAGTTTGTTTTCTCCGAAGAAACTTTTTACAGTGTTCCAAATATATATGCGAAAAAATCATTCAAAAATATATTAATTTGACAGTATGGACTAAAACAGATGCATAATAATTTTTCTAGAACTAAAGATATTAATAAAAATTAAGTAAAAACTAAATTTAAAAAATTATACGGAGTATTTTATAAGGACAAAAAATATTTTTAATTTTAATACAAAATTCTTGTTTGTTAACTCAAATCCATATACTCCTATATCTATAATATCAATGAGGTATTTTATATGATACGCTAAATTGTCACGTTGGATATTTTTATGGAAAATGCTAGTGATTTTGAGATGTTAGTTAAGAATTTAAATGATATTTTTTAAAATGTTTATATAGTCAATTTCTAAAGTATAAAAATGTTATTTTCAATATAATTTTATTTTTTTGATTTTCTTAGAGATACTAGTTAACATGATTATGATTCTATCTTTGTTGGGTTCAAATATAAAACCTCAAAATTGTCACTGATATTTTTTGAGATGTTTATTTCGAAAAGTTTGATGTATTTGATAGGAAGTTTAAAAAAACACTTTCTTTGATACATTTTTACTTATAATTAAAAACTAACGTGATTTTATCTTCTACACCTTTTAAAGATTTTAAAAATACACAAAAAAATTTGACACTTATATTTAATAGCATAATTTTTTTAATGTTCAAATATGAATAAGTGAAAATGTCATTTTCCATGCGTAAACGGTAAACCTATCATATTTATTGGAAAAAATTCTTGTGTTTGAATGTGTTTTAGATTTGTAATTTTAAATTGTTTTTTTATTATAAATATAAATTGATCAAGATAATATTAAATTTCTACTCTGATCTTAATTATAAGTAAATGTTATTTTTGGAAGTCTAAAAAGTGTACTAGATATATTAGTTATTTAATATATCTAAAAAATAACATTTACTTATAATTAAGGTCGAAGGAAGTATAATGTGTAACATTTTAACAAACTGAATGTTACTTTTAAAAATAATAATTAGAGATAAGATCAGTTTAGCAAAAAAAGAAAAGAAGAGATAAGATAAGTTTTATTTTATAAATGAAGATAGATATTTTAGGTACTTATTCATTAAAATAATATAAGGCTTGATACAGAACAGAGGTTAAGAAAATAACACCCTAATCCACCCTAATCCACACTTAACTGTTGACCTTTTACAAAGCAGAGAGGTGCTAAGGTGGTGATGAAGAGAAAGTATCACAACACAGTTGTATGTCGTGTCAGCACAGTGGAGAGAGACAACTTCTTGGGTGCTAGCTAGCTAGCTATTGTGATCAGTGGCAAAAAGTTACAAAAGATAATTCCAATCCTTTTTATTTATTTTATTTTTCATATTTGGATTCATGAATTTCTAACTCAACCAACCAATCAAAATATCAGAATTAGAATTCAAATTTCAACAAAACAAAACTGGTAAATTTCCCCAACTATTACTAAATTCGATTTGGGTTCTTTTTGTTTTATTTTATTTATTATTTCCTCTCATTTCTTTAGGAGGCTATCTTTGTTCCTGACTCACAACAAGTTCGGTCCATTCATGACAACAAATCTATTGTTACTTTGGTTGCTGTTTCTTCTCTTAGCTATTTTCCTTCTGGATTACAACAACTAGCTTCCTGTTTTTATCTTTTCATTCACTGTTTCCACCCACTTCTCTCTCTCTAACCTTATCTACAATCAACTTTTAACCTTTCTTCTATTGCTTGTTCTTATCAGTTATATCACATATTTCACCATTTCACCCTCACCTCTTCCATTTTCATGCTTTGTAATTTTTTACTAACCATAATATTTATCTGACCCAGAACTTAAAAATTAATCGTTTTTTGAATTCACAACATGTTCTTTCTAACTTTGGAACTTGTATGTGGGATGAGATGAACGGTGCTGGTTGAAAAGTTGGACTTTTTCTGCTATGATGGTATAATATTGTTTCAAAGCATTGTTTAACTAGTGTTTGTTGTGTTGGTTTGGATATTTTGAGTGATAAGAATGGTGTCAAGATCTTATTCAAATCTACTAGAGCTAGCCTCTGGTGAGTATCCAACGTTTGAAAACATGAACAGGAGAATTCCAAGGATTATGACTGTTGCTGGTTTGATATCTGATGTTGATGATGACCCTTTGGAGAGTGTGTGTTCTGACCCTTCTTCTTCATCAGTCCAAAGAGAAAGGATCATAATAGTGGCAAACCAGCTTCCTATAAAGGCTCAGAGGAAGCAAGATGGTAATAACAAAAATAATTGGTTTTTCAGCTGGGATGAGAATTCACTTCTACTTCAACTCAAAGATGGGTTAGGAGATGATGATATTGATGTTATTTATGTTGGTTGCCTCAAGGAAGATGTTCATCCAAATGAACAAGACGAGGTTTCACAGATACTACTTGAGACCTTTAAATGTGTCCCTACTTTTCTTCCAGGTGATCTTTTTACAAGGTATTATCATGGCTTTTGTAAGCAACAGTTATGGCCACTGTTCCATTACATGTTGCCTCTGTCACCAGACCTTGGTGGGAGGTTCAATAGGTCACTGTGGCAAGCTTATGTATCAGTCAATAAGATATTTGCTGATAGGATTATGGAAGTGATTAACCCTGAAGATGATTATGTTTGGATACATGATTATCATCTCATGGTTTTACCAACTTTCTTGAGAAAAAGGTTTAATAGAGTGAAACTGGGATTTTTTCTCCATAGTCCTTTCCCTTCATCAGAAATTTACAAGACATTGCCTATTAGGGAAGAACTTTTGAGAGCCCTTTTGAATTCTGATTTGATTGGTTTCCACACTTTTGATTATGCAAGACATTTCCTCTCATGTTGTAGTAGGATGCTTGGTCTTACCTATGAATCCAAAAGAGGTTATATTGGGATTGAGTATTATGGTAGGACCGTAAGTATCAAAATTCTTCCTGTTGGCATACACATGGGCCAGCTTCAATCAGTTCTAGGCCTACCAAAGACTGAAGAGAAAGTATCTGAGCTCATTGGACAGTTTTCTGATAAAGGAAAGATAATGTTACTTGGTGTGGATGACATGGATATCTTTAAAGGGATAAGTTTGAAGCTATTGGCCATGGAACAGCTTCTTATTCAGCACCCTGAGTGGCATGGAAAGGTTGTATTGGTTCAGATAGCCAATCCTGCAAGAGGGAAAGGGAAGGATGTGAAGGAAGTGCAAGCAGAGACGAAGGCGACCGCAAAACGGGTTAATGAAAGATTTGGTAAACCTGGTTATGATCCTGTCATTCTGATTGAGGAGCCATTAAGATTTTATGAAAAAGTTGCATACTATGTTGTAGCTGAATGTTGTCTAGTGACTGCAGTTAGGGATGGAATGAATCTCATACCTTATGAATATATAATCAGTCGTCAAGGAACTGAAAAATTGGACCAACTTTTGGGAATAGGTTCATCCCTTAAGAAAAGCATGTTGGTTGTGTCTGAATTTATTGGTTGTTCTCCATCTTTAAGTGGAGCTATCAGAGTGAATCCATGGAATATTGATGCAGTAGCAGATGCAATGGACTCAGCTTTGGAAATGGCTGATTCAGAGAAACAGCTCAGGCATGAGAAGCATTACAAATATGTTAGTACTCATGATGTCGGTTACTGGGCTCGTAGCTTCTTGCAAGATTTAGAAAGGACTTGTAGCGATCATGTAAGACGAAGGTGGTGGGGAATTGGTTTCGGATTAAGTTTTAGAGTTGTAGCACTTGATCCAAACTTCAAGAAGCTCTCAATGGAGCACATTGTTTCTGCTTACAAGCGGACAAAAACTAGGGCTATCCTTCTAGATTATGATGGTACACTAATGCCCCAGGCTTCAATTGATAAGAGCCCAACCAGTAATTCCATTAAAATGCTTAATAGTTTGTGTAGAGATGAGAACAACATGGTGTTTCTAGTCAGTGCTAAAAGCCGTAAGACGCTTGCTGAATGGTTTTCTCCTTGTGAAAATTTGGGAATTGCTGCCGAGCATGGTTACTTTTTAAGGTAAATTGCTTGATGCTTATGACCTTTTCAGCAATCTCACACATTCACGCAGTTAACAATTGGCGACTGTTGGATCAAGATCGGTATTTTGGGGTTTAAAAAAAGTCAGAATCCACTTGCTTTTTGCACAATCCGATCTCGATCCAATGGTGTGCTCACTGTGTGAATTTGTGACTGTAGGCAATTCAAATACACCTTTTCATGGTTTGATACTTCTGTCAACTTATAGTTGGAATGTATGGTTTCAGACTGAAGCGGGATGCAGAATGGGAAACATGCGCTCCTGTAACAGACACCAGTTGGAAATTAATTGCTGAGCCTGTAATGAAGCTTTACACTGAAACAACAGATGGATCAACAATAGAAGATAAGGAAACAGCACTTGTTTGGTGCTATGAGGATGCAGATCCAGATTTTGGATCATGCCAAGCTAAAGAACTTCTTAATCATCTTGAAAGTGTGCTTACAAATGAACCGGTAACAGTGAAGAGTGGCCTGAATAACGTGGAGGTTAAACCACAGGTGCGTATACCATTTGTAGAATTAGTTGTAATGACTAGGGATAAATTTTTTGTCTATTGGATTCTAGTATACTTAAACAATCTAGTAAATTTGGAATCTTTAAGAAAGTCATAAATGTTAAAACAAAGTTCCTTTACTGCGATCAGGCTGATCCATGAATATATAGTAGCAGGGGAAAATATAGTTCAGATAGGTGTTGTGTCGTCGTGTATGCATTGAATTTTGTGTTTAATATAATATCAAGGGAAAAGTGGATATGCATAAGCAGCTTATGCGGAGTTTAAACTAATTCCCTCTTGATTATAGAAACAAACAACTTATATATAAATTCTTTTGCAATAAACACTTGTTGAATAAGCACTTGGTTAAGTTTCTAGTCTGATCCTACACGGGCTTATAGTTGTTAATCTAATTTGAGAAAGAATATAAAGGAATATTAGAGAAAGAATATAAAGGAAACTTAGTGAGAAACCCTTACAAAAGTGAATTATAGTTAAATTACATACTTTTTTTAGTCTTCTTTCCTGGTTGTGTTTGAGAAAGGACAAGCTTGGATATTGACTAAACATTTTACACTATCACAGCATCTAATACATAAACAAACATATATATACACATGCAGGGTGTGAACAAGGGGATTGTGGCTAAACGCCTACTTTCAGCCATGCAAGGAAAGGGAATGTCACCTGATTTTGTTTTGTGTATAGGCGACGACCGATCTGATGAAGATATGTTTGAGGTAATCACCAGTTCCGTCCCTTCCATGGCACCCAGGGCTGAAGTATTTGCATGCACAGTTGGTCGAAAACCCAGTAAGGCCAAGTATTATCTGGATGATACTACTGATATAGTGAGAATGGTGCAGGGTTTAGCCTGTGTTTCAGACCAAATAGTTTTATGTTAGGCATGGGAATGATAATCTTGAAATGATGTTTACTTTCTTCGTCTCAATGTAGGTTCAGCTGTTCTCTTCATACATGATCTTTTCTTTCCCTGCATATTCCATGTAAATTATTATAGTTGTTATCTACTTGTCAAATTTGTCTTTAGGAAAATTTGTAAATATATTTCTCATTTTGAACCCTGCTTTGCATACCTTAATCCACATGATAATGATACTGGCTGTTTTGGATTTATTTCCTGAAAAGTTATATTACTCTGAATAACAATGTCCATTATTCCCTAGCCAAAAAATGGAGTGGCTATATTTATGGAGAGAAACTTGTTGTGAATTGCATTTATATTTGAATTATTATTATACAAATAACATGCAGAGAATAAGACAAAGGAGAAATGGGATACTTCTCAAGAATGTGAAGTGTCCTAATAAACCATTACGTTGTATGAATGAATATATTACTATGAAATAAATGATTTATATATCAGAACGATTAGTTATGATTTATATATCGAACAATTACTTATAAGTATGTATAATTAGCACAGTTTGGTCATACAGATTATGAACAAATGAAAGCCGAAAGGATAAGAGTTAACTATACAAGGGACTTAATCTATAATGTAACTGATCTAGGCTGATCTTATGCCCTAAAAACCCCTCCGTGGAATTTGATCTTGCAGAAACAGCCTCTCTGTTCACCAGCATACAGTTGCAAAACATCTTACCCTCCAGTAGGACCCCAAAAGCTAAAATAGTTTAACCATTGTGTGTTAGGGTACAGTTCTATTCCTTAAAAAAATGAGGAAATAACTTGTGGAAGATCACAGGTCTAAATAACCTTGAGAAGGTATTTCAAGTTACCTTTTGTCACAAGTCACAACATTGATTCTTAAACTTGCATCCTCCCAGAGCAATGTGTGATTGTAGATCCACCAAGATCTGAAGATTGTATTTCATATTAAGGATAAGTTCGAGGGAATGCCCGTAATTTATCAAAGGATGTAACACTTGAAATATATCATATAACATTGTCAACAACATAAAAAAAAAAAAATTGAATGATAACTAAGAAATGACAGTGAAAAATATAATTGAAGAACGTTAACTTGTCTCTGGCAGAAAAGATTTATGTTCTTCTGCATCTGGAATAGAAATGACAACTAAGAAATTAATACTATCATTTTGCAATGTTCATAAGCCTTAGCACACTTTTCATCTTTTCTTTAATGAAAGTACAGGGAGAAGACATATATAAACCCTAATCTAAAAAGTGAGATTCAGAAAACCCTACTCTAAAAATAATTCACGTTCATAAAGCTTCACAGCACAAATTTATTTGCCTGCAATATATGGAGCACAGAGGCAGATAGTGGATATTGGCAGGCTCACCAATAAAAAATTGAATGATACTGTTCATTAAAATGTTGTTGAATTAAGTAGGAGGTCAAATAGGCAATTAAAGGCACCATCTAAGGGACATTGTGCTGAACCCAACAAGAGACAGCAAAAAGTAATTGAATACTCACAGTGATGTTCATAAGGTAGGCAATCATAACTCAATTCAGGTGCTTGACATGAAATCAGACAATGTTTAATCAGGATTCAAACTCACTTCAGTCATGACCAAGTTGAGAGCACAATCTTACTGAGGCACAGCTAGTGTCCTAACCCGTATTTAGTCCCGACTTCAGTTTCTTTACTTTCTTCATCCACCTCTCAGTTAGTGTTGACATGCTCAGTTGTCGCTGACAGCCCAATGGCTAGGTCTAAAATCATAGGATTTCCAATCATAACTGTTATTTGACTTATTTCACCAATAATCACCACACGAACAAGATCCATTCTTGAAATGGTGAAAACGACTGTTATCCCTCACAATGATTTCCCTTCCAACAATCTTAGCAATAAATTTAATTGCGGTGTGACAATCCGCACACACCCGAATATTCTTTATTACTCGGATGGTTGTACCAGCAGTAGTGCTAATGATGCCAAATGCTATGGCAAGTCTCTCACTGTGATTGTGTAACAAGTCGCGTTTCTGTTCTTCGTCAACGTCATGGAGAACCTGATTTGTGTCAAGGACGTAACCTTCTTTCTCCATCTGTTCCAATAAAACAGTCAATGCTTCGTTTATTTTTTCATAATAAGGATGAGATTTATCTCCAGCCATAAAAGTATGCACTTCATTTCCAACCTCAATCCAGCTGCATGCAGGGGTCTTCTTCAGGCCCTTTTTTCTCATGCGAATTCTCAATCTTGCAGCATCTTTCCATCTCCGTGCAGCCGAATAGATGTTTGACATTAAAACGTAAGCTCCCATGTTTTCAGGGTCAACCAAAAGCAACTTGTCAACAACCTTTTCGGCTAATTCAACACTCTTATGTGCCCTGCAAGCAGCCAACAGTGTTGACCACACACTCCCAGTGGGTTGTACCTGTCCTCCCATGTTAGAAATGAAATCATAAGCTTCCTCCAATCTTCCAGCTCTACCTAGCAGGTCAGCAACAGCAGCATAGTGCTCCAAACCAGGAGCAATCCCAAAATCCCTCTCCATACTGTTAAAATATCTCCAACCTTCATCTACCAACCCGGCATGACTACATGTAGTTAAAACAGCCATGAATGCCACATAGCAAGGCCTTACTCCATCCTCCAACATGTTATCAAACAAGGAAACTGCATCGAGGGCATGCCCGTGCATTGCACATCCCATAATGATGGCAGTCCACGCTACCATGTCACGCTTCTCTATTCTATCAAAAACATATCTAGCCATCTTAATGTTACCACATTTTGCATACATGTCCACAAGAGAGCTAGCTATAAACTCATTATCATCAAAACCAATTCTAATTATACATCCATGAAGCTGCTTCCCCAAATTCAAAGCAGTCAAATGAGCACAAGCAGGTATAACACTAGAGAAAGAAACAGGCATAGGTCTCACATTTTCCTTCAACATCCGACGAAAGAATCCAAGCCCTCGATCAAATTCACCATTCTGAACACAACCAGCAATGATAGAGTTCCAAGAAATGGCATCTTTCCGCGGCAAGAGTTTAAAAGCACATAGCGAATTTTCCAGCCTATTACACTTTGCATACATATCAACCAAGCTACTTCCAATAAAAACATCCCCATCAAACCCATTTCTCACAGTATAACCATGAATCTCTTTCCCTCTATAAACATCAACATGCTCAGCGAAAATAGGAAGAATACTAGAAAGAGTGAACGAGTCAGGCTTCAAGTAACCATTCTTCCCCATTTCTCTAACCATGTCCAATGCTTCAACATACATCCCATTTTGAACATACCCTGCAATAACAGTATTCCACGAAACAACATCCCTAACAGGCATCATATCAAAAACCTTCCTAACACTATGAATCTCATATTTCCCTCTGTGAGGAAATACATCAAACACCTTGCCTGCATTTTCAGTAAAAGAAGAATTGTGAAATTTAGCATACATATTGAGGAGTGCATTTGCAATATAAAGATCAGAATCGAAACCGAGACGAACGGTGGAACCATGGAGGGAGTAAGCGAGTTTGGGGTGTTTCAAAAGAGTGGAAGCTTTGATGAGAGAAGGGAAAACATGACGATTGGGTGGAACAGAGAGAGAACGCATGGAGTTGAAGGAAGAGAATGAAAGGTGAAGAAGGGAGTGAGAAGTGTAGCATTTGATAAGGGAAGACCATGCGAGAGGTGGTGGAGGAGAAGGAAGAGAATTGAAGAGATGAAGAGAATGGTGTAAGAGGTTAAGGTTGGAATAGAGTGTGAGTACGAGGATATTGTCGTGGTGGAATGTTCCTTTGGTTATTAGGATGTGTGCGTGAAGTTGTTTCGCTGCTGAAAGCGTTTTGTTTGAGTTATTTCTTAGGATGTTGCTGATCATGTGTTGTGTCGTGTAACTACTCATTCTCTCTTTCTCTTCTCTTCTCTTGCTCGATGATGATGATGACGACTACATCACATGTTAATATATGTTTGTGTCATTGGGTGAAAGTGGATTCAAATGAATTTGACAAACACCATTTTCTCAGATACCTAACTAGTCTGTTAACAAATTAAAATGAGCTATGATAAATTTGTCAACCAAACAGGACATTTTTTGTGAAAACTAAAACATGATTTTTATTTTTTTGAATCGGTTATTTTTGTGCAAGTGTAGAGATTAATCCTACAACCTAGTTAGGATTGCAATGAGTGACTCTTCCTTTAGAGATTTAATATTGTTGCATTCTCACAGTTGAATTTGAAAAATTAAAACTTCTAATTAAGTTGAAAAAGACTTTTAACATCTCATCCAAATACTCTTGAGGTAAATTAAATTTACTATGATAATATTTTAGAGATCCAATATATAATAAGTGAGATTCACTGGTTCAAACTTGAAAGCAAAACCAAAATCTAATATAAGTATAACAATAACAAATAAGACTAAAAAACTAGAAATTGGTTCATACAGTGAAACCAAAATCTAATATAACAGTCACAGATCAAACTATTTTTATTTTTACTAATCAAAGACTTAAAATGTTAAAAAAAAAAAAAAAACCTTAGAAATTGGATGAAAATATCACTCCAAACTTTACTATTTATTTATTATTATAAATTTTAATCAACAGAATCAAATTAGCAAAAATAAAATTTTTTTTTTTCACTGGACCAAGAAATCACAATTTTTAGCCAAAAAAGGGGGTCCAAAAAATCACAATTTTTAGCCAAAAAGTGGGTCCAAAATATCACAATTAAAAGCAAAAAAAGGGTCCAAAATAAAAATTGAACTAGTATTGGTGGGGTGCGCCTAGCCAATGCAATAGTGCAACGCATTGGCGACACATGAGAAGCCCAATAGCAAGCTATTGTGATGGCTCCTCCCCCTCAAAAAAGTAATTTAATATCGTGTGATCCAATGGACCACATATCAGATATTAAACTGATAAGAACAGATACTACACTTGATCTTAGCCAAAAGGCCGAGAAAGGTATGAGTTGTATTGGGTACTCGCTGCTGCTTTTATATCTCACATCTACTCATTTATTTGCTTGTTTCCTCGATGTGGGACTATTATGCAATAGCTTGGAAGTTGGAACTCTCACACACGGGTGTACGCATCACGCATGAGTTTCAAGGCCAACATAGAGCAATTACCAAGCAGAGGATTTGTGATTGGAGCATCCAGCAAGTAGAATTTCATGCCAACAAAAGAACAATAATCATCAGTTGAAGCTCTCAGAAGAAAATTTACAATCTCTTGATGAAACAAAATGAATAGAAAGGGACTTAAAAAGTGGTATAGTCCTGTGAATTCAATCTTCTGCTCAGTTTCATTTCAGACAAATCATGAACTTTTAATGTGATGACAATGACAGATTGTTTGGTTAATGATAAAAATTGAATGTTATGTTCACACAATCAGGGAATTTGTCTTACGAGTTAAGTCTTATAGACCACAAATCTCTATACTCCTAAGTCCTAAAACATTATCAACAAAATAACTTAAGCTTCTTGTCCTTAGTTAATACGATTCCTATCTTAGCCCTCCATGATGTTGATGTCTAAGGCTATTAAATAAGCCCTTCATCTTAGTTCACTCATTTTTGTGAGTATTAGTGTCTCTTGTTATCAACATCCTCTTTATGAAACTATAACACCAAGCACTCGAGGTGTTAATCAGCGTGATGGAAAAAATATTATTTTGGTATTTTAGATAACTTTTATATGAGATAAATAATTGTTATGTGGTTTGGTGAATGACACAAATTTCACTTTTTGTCTAATTCATTTCCCTTGAGCTTGTCCAATTTCAAAAACAGATTTAAAATCAAACACAATACAACTAAAGTTGTCATATTCAGTCCTTATAAGTTTAACATGCTTAACTTGTTGATAGATACATTACATTTTTTATGCAGGGGCCGCGGTTTAAACCCTGGACATCTCACATAATTTTTATTTTTTAGATCAAATGCACTCCTAGGACACAATAGAACAAAATGCTATATTGCAAACTACTATGCAGATATCACTGAAAAAATCAGCTAAGCAGTACTTTAATCTATTTTGATGTATGAAAATTTTAAGCAAACAAACATATAGAACAAGACAACTATATGAAATAAATAATTTTTAAGAACATGGGCACAAATTGACAAAAAGTATTATTGCACCTTTGTTAGTGACTAAATTTGGAAGTTACAAAATAATTTCATAAGATACTTAGGTATCTGAGAAAAATGGTGTTTGTCAAATTCATATGAAACCAGTTTCACACAATGACACAAACATATATTAACATGCAGTCTACTACTCCAAGGAGCACGACGGTGTGTATAGATGGAGTCTTCACAAATTACTATAATTGAATGATATGTTATTATGGAGTATATAGGTAAAATATGAACAGGAAAAATTACTATAATTAATGTGTAGTCTTGGCTCGTAAAAGAGGCTCTTGTTATTTTCTGTGATTCACATTAGTTGTTGACCAAGTCCAATTTGTAATTTATTAAATAACACTGCAAAGAGGTACTATATAGGTCAACTTAAAGTCTTGGTTGCAAGTTGCAACAAAAACTTGATATCTCCCCACCAGCTATGCTAACAAGAGAGAATATGCATAATGGATTAATGGTCTAAATAGTAAGAGATTTGACTCTCTTAATTAGGTAGTCAGAGATTTGATTTTTGACTTTTATTTTTTAAAAAATAAAATAATTGAATTATCACTGAATTTAGTGTAAGTGTTTTAGTATCCACTATATATAAGTGTTGTTAACATTAAAGTATCATTTTTTTATCAGATGAAATGATAAACAAGATTTAAAATTCATACACACCGTAAAGTTTCGAGTTCAAATTCAAGTGAAGGCATCCATCCTAGTAATATTGTCATTGCCAATTGATCTTACTCGACCAGAAATAGGTAGTCGCATCAAACAAGTCGAATCAAAGTTGAAGTTATCGGTGAGAATATCTACAAACATTCTAACTTTCAAGTTGTTAAATACATAGTGAGATGTATAAAGTTGTGAGATAATGTACACTAGTCTCTTTAAGAAAGGATCATGTACGCTATATAGGGCTTGGAGACTGAGCACAACAGGGAGTATCAACTTTGGTCGAGTCTAAAACATCAATTTTAGTTTGAATTTATCGACATATCAAATTTAGTTCTTAGTTCTTACTAACAAAAAAAAATCGCACCACCATCTATGAAAACGAGATGATTAGCCAATTTTATTTTTTTGGCTAGATTAGCCAAAATTTAGAATCCACTAAAAGGGTCAGCTGTTTACCGACCCACAAATACAGTTTGTGATATTGAAATGTTTCCCAAGAATTTAGGAAAGGTATCAAATATATATCTGGCTCTTGAAATTTTGATAAAAAAATGGCTCTTAACATATAGTATCTCCAATAATAATATTAAAGAGATTTTTATAAACTAATGATTTTATACCTTACTTTTATTTATTATTGGAGTATTATGACGTGACATTAGAGGGTATCAAAATTGATGATATGGTATCATATTTAAGGTACCATATCATCAATTTAATATTACTTTTTTTCTTTATATCAAATTAAATAAATTGATTACTTGTTAGTAATGTATGATACCCAAAGTGATATTATTATTATTTGAGTAAAATATGTATAAGTTGCATAAATATTACATGACATTATATGAACCACTTTTTAGTGATGCATGATAACCAAAGTGGTATCACAATTAGAAATGCTCTATTAATATTCATGGTTTAATGAGTATGTTAATTTGGCGATGTCATATTTTTCAGAAAGAAAATTAATGTACTATAATATTCTATTTAAAGTGGGAGCTAGATATTTTTTATAGGAAAAAGTTGTTTAAATTTTATAAGTAAAATACACAGATAAAGATTTTTAAAGTAAAAAAAATAAATAACAATTAACAATAATTTTAACTTTTTTTCTAAAAGCTTTTATTTTTAGGTTTTTTTATATTCATGGGGGCTTTAAAGCCCAAAACTCTCATTTTCATTTTTATTTTTTTAAATAACTTTTAGAACCTAAAAAAATCAGGCAAAAAACTCTTAATCAATTTAAAAAATTAAAGCGAACTTTAAATTGTTTGAGCCGATCCCTAAAATGAATTTATCATTCTAAAAAAAATTTATGCATATGGAACCATTGCCCTTTTAACTAGTCCCTTTTATGAGGCGGTTTGAAAGTTTCGACCTGTCTTAAACCATCAAACAAATTATATTTTGCCTTAATTAATTAATTTGTGCACATTTGTTTACACTATTTTTTGCATATCAATTCACCAACCCTGCTAACAATCGACATATTTTACATGTTTTTCCTTGTATTTTATTATTAATGGACCAACTCGTTAACATTGCAACTCAGGAAAGTGGTGTGCAAAATGCAAATCATCTTCAATGTATAACTGCATATATTAGTACGGAGTATTATTTATTTATTTGCAATTGCAACTCATGATATTTAAAAATAACATGATTAAAATAAAATTATTAAAAGTGAATTTGAGAAATGAGGAAGTACTAGTAGAGGTGTTCATCCGAACCAATTCAAAACTAAAACTGCAAATCAAATCAATTCAAATTAAAAACTACAAAAAATCGCATTTAGTTTAAACCGCACATATCATTTTTCTTCTAAACCGCACGATTTAATTTGGTTCGCGATTTTCATTTTAGAAAACCGAACCAAACCAAACCTCAATACTTAATTTAACTTTATTAATTAGTAATAATAAATCAATTACATAGTCCAACATAGTAAGGTCAACCAAAATTGAATCCATAAAACAGTAGATTGTTAAAATATACCATATCACGTGATTCATAACTATATTATTGGTATTAAAAATAATTTTTAAGTGTATGCAATTATATCCATATTACTGTATATTATATAAACAATAAAATAAAATAAATTTTCCTATGTTTATTTTGTAACAAGTTGATAATATTGTCATATTTTCTATATCACGATAAACCAGACAAATCTAATTAAACCTAACCGCATTGGTTTGATTTTGTTTGAAAGACTTTTTAAAAATCAACCGAATCACATATATTTTTCTCTCGCAGTTTAGATAACTTTTATGCTCAAAACCGAACCAACCCGAAATGCGAACACTCATAAGTATTAGTATTTGGCTTATTGTGGCTGCAGGCATGGACAAAAACGTCCCAAATCAAATAAAAAAAACCATGTCCCGCGTGTGTGTGAATGCTTTAACTTTATTTCCTTCCTTCCTTCAACAAGCCACCGGAATGAAATTGAAATTATTTAAGTTTGATTAAATCATAATAAAAAAACACTATCATTTTTATTATTAGTGTCACACTTGTTCCATTGGGTCAAACAAAAAATGGGTGAAACCATTGTTGAGAAAGCTCTAAAAAGCTTAGGAAAAGGCTTTGATTTAACATCAGATTTCAGGCTAAAATTCTGCAAAGGTGAAGAACGTTTGGTTCTTCTTAATGAAGTAGAGAAAAGAGAATTAGCAGTGCCGGGTTTTGGATCCATAAGAGATGTTTCTGTTGATATCAAATGTGATAAAGGAGATCGCACACGCTATCAATCTGATATCCTCACCTTCACTCAAGTAAGTTCATTCAGACATTTCATCGAACACCTAACATTTGTTCTTATTTTTACATTTTTTGTGTTTTATTTAGATTTCATTTGCCGTTATTGGTTTGATTTCAAGTGGTTAATAAACTCCGTTAAAAAATTTGACTGGAAAAATATCTAGCCAGAACTTATCTAAAAATATTTATCTCAGTTCAGACGAACTTTGGATTATCAGGCTTTATTAATCTATCTGCCGAACTTTGGATTATCAGACTTAACTTGAATTAATGATTGCAAAATTGTATATGTTTTTTGTGTGTGTGTGATTGAAATTTGGGTGGTGTGGTTGATTTTGATGTTAGATGTCAGAGTTATTCAATAGGAAGAGTTCAATTCCTGGGAAAATTCCAAGTGGTTACTTCAATACAGTGTTTGGGTTTGATGATGGTTCATGGGCAGCTGAAGCAGCTAATACAAAGTGTTTGGGTCTTGATGGATATTTGATAAGACTATTTAATCTTCATATTGATAGATTACCACTTATTCTCTCTAAACAAGTTCTTGAAGCTGTTCCTACTTCATGGGATCCTTCTGCACTTGCAAGGTAATCTCATTTCTTCATTTTTTTGACAAACCATTATTTTAGTCTATAAAAGCGTAACCCACTTACGACATTAAATGGTTTCAGCCCATCCGATTCCAGTTGTGGAGATCGAACCGTAGTTATCCTTAAGATATTTACAATTTTGATACAACTAATGTGACATTGAGTTGCATATTCAAGAACCAAAATTTTTTCAAAAAAAATAAAAAATAGAACCAAAATAGTAGTAATTTTTTTTGGTCTTAGTTCAAGTGATAATTTACTGGAAATTAAACTCACATAATAGTGAGATCCCGGGTTCGAACCCGGGTTACGACGTCCGGCCTAACAATTTCGTGAGACATAGTAATATTTTTTTTTGTCTATTTTCTTTTTAATATCAAATATATTATGAAATTTTTTGAGGTAAATGAAAACGAATTTCTCACATACTAAGATTAATTAATGCAGAGTCAAAAATAATTCTTCAATGCATTTATAGTTAATTAATTGGTTTTTCCACGTATCAAATAGTACCAATCAATCATGGAAATTATATATCGTCACCACCCATTACTAATGGGCCATTAGTGTCTTTCATGGAAAAGTGTCAAGCGCTTAAGTTTTGTATAAAGAAAATATTATTTAGCAAATTTTTTTTTTTTATGTGAGAAAAAGAAGAATTTTAGGTGGCAATATTTAGTTGGTAAAATTATAATCACTCTTTTCCATGTAAGTCAAATTTTAATTAGTCAAATTTCTTAATTTTATGAATTATTCTCTTTCTTACATCAATATTTCTTGCTAAATAGCATTGCTCTTTGTATAAAGTGTAGCGTCTGTGGACATCTTTAGGGTAAATTTTTTTATTTGAATAATTATAATTGATTTACAAATATTGTTTATCAATTCATATGAGAAATATTTGTTGGGAGAGGTCAACCCCTTAAATAGATCGCAGTTACCTCGAAGGGATTAGTCTTTGCAATTACGCGCGGAAGATATTCCAATAAAATGTGCATCGAGTGTTCGTGTTTATTTGGTTTTTTTGTAAGGATTTTGTTTGTAAAATAATAGTGGTCCATTCTACTTATAGAATTAATTACAGTCCGTTAATTACTTGATACAAAAGTAAAGAAAAATAATAGTGGTGCACATGCTTAAGATTAAAAATGGAAAAGTAACTTGCAAACTATCGCTTTAACTAATATGGTAAAAAAAATGAGATTGGCTTAAACATACTTACATAATAAAAGTGATAAATCATCCAAGAATATCAAATTGAATATTTTTATGAGTTTGAATTCAGAATTTTACAACTTATATTTTTATATGAATATCAATAATATTTGTTATTTTATCTATTTTTAAAAAACATTTATTTTTAGCTATTAGATTATTTGACAAAAAAAATAAACTCTTTTATATTGAAAAAAAAACTCTTTAACCGCTTATATCAGTAAAACCACGTTGAAGGTTTGGTAACGTCATAAGTACTCTTACTACGTCTTCTCAATATAAAAATGTTATCTTGTTGGAAAAATAGTTAGCATCACATCAAAATGTTTGAGTTTAAATTTATTTATACTAATCCGTTTCAAAAAAAATTATTTATACTAACACTACTAGTTGATTTTATTATTGTGATAGTCAACTTCAATACATTGGCTTGAAGGGTTGGATTATTCAGATCAATTGTTAGGTCCCAACCAGAGAATTTAATTGAACGGAATCATGCAACATCGATACTTCAATTACTCAATCGTCCTTTTTGTTAGCCACATATTGTCAAACTGAATAAAAGACAAAAAAATATTTGTTAAATAGCCTGTCTATAGTTTAGTTTACCCCAACTGGTTGGGTATCAACTTGTGATAATAGAAAGAGACATTAAAAAAAAACAAGAATTTTTTTAACTTCACCGAAGTGCATGGATTTTTTTTTTGTCCACAGTGTATGCTATTTAAAATACTAAAATAATTTATTTTTTTAGTAAAAAAATATTATCTCTCTTCGATACATACGTCTTGTCATATTATTTCTCTTAAGTATTGTTGAGAATAATAGTATAGCTGATTTTTTTTTTGAAGATTTTAGATTAAATATATTTAAAATATATATTATTAAGATGTAAGATTTATAGTTATGTTTAAATTTTTTTTGGATAGGTTTAGAATATTTAGGATTATTTGTCAAAGATATTATTTATAAATTTATTTTCTTGTAGTTTTATATTTAGAACCATATAACTATGAATAATAAATTAATATTTAATAATAAGAATGAATATTGCTATTAAATTATTATTTTTACGTATTACCATTCATTTCTTTTGTTAGGTAGTTTAGTGACTAAAATTTTACTTTTACTCGTATATAAGATGTTTTGTCCTCGCCATATATTGCTATTCATTTTAATATACATATTTTAGTTTTTTTAAAAACCAAATAGTAATTCATTACAAAGATATTTCTAAAGCATGAGGAGAGCTTAGAAACACAAAAATACAAATCAAAGATCCATGAAAAAAAAGAAGCCAAATAAAGCAAAAACGAAAAAGAAACACAAAAGAACAAACCAAAACATAGTGCCAAATACATGCGCAGCCAGCCAACCAATACAGAAAATCAACAGGAGAATACAATCCCTGACCATGAAAACATTTAAGAGATGTAACCACCAATGACTTAAAATCATTATGATTATGTGATCTAACCTGTTGATCAGAAAAGGTTGAGGGCCAGCAAATCCTTCACTTGATGAATCCTTGGTTGAGTTGAACGGTTGAGCAAGCAATCTATCACCAACGGAGAGGGGGGTTGTACCTGCAGGCGCTCCGATGCTTAAGTCAGTGGAGTGAACAAGTACAGAAAGAGTGAGAGTATAGAATGAGAATTGAATACCTGACCCTCCAGTGAAGGAGGGTATTTATAGAACCCCCAGCGCTGGGCCAAGGTCCCCCTAATGGGCTGTGCTTTGCGGCCCAATAGGGGAGACTGCCAGGATTTATCCGTTGTTGGATCAAGGAACCGGCCTTTAGCCCTTATCCTGGTGATGTGGTGTCCCCATCGTGCGGAGGAGTTGTTTCCTTGAGTCTATCGTGTCCTAGTAAATAGGAACACGTGTAAGTTATGGCGATACAGTGGTAGCGAGCATGGAACTCGTTACTTGCTGAGGAGGAGCTACGAGCTCCATACGTCGAGGAGAGCTATGGGCTCCATATTCTGGGCAGAGTTCGTAGGCTCCATAAGTCGAGCACATGTATGGACTGAATGTTCCGAGCAGGAGCTACGAGCAGAGCATGGATTGGGCCAGCTCTAGGCCCAGTCCAGAACAGGAGCCCCCCAAGTCTTTGCTCCTAGTTATAGGAGTAATGACTTAAGACCGTTTGGTTAGTCGAAGTGCCCTGTTCAGATCCGACCTCAAGTCCACATCTCCGAGAGATTGTCCGCTTTGGGGTTAACCCGTCACGGTTTTGTCCTTTGTAGAAAAGGCGCCTCGGTTGGTTTGAAAGGTGTGAATGTTGTATATAAACTACCCTTTGCCTCGAGTACCAAGCGATGTGGGACTATTTTGGTGTATCCAGAACATTATGATTATTAGTTTTGACACAAAATCATTAAATTGAACTCTTGATAAGAGAAGATATGTAACCACCAATGACTTAAATCATTATGATTAATTTTGACTCAATCATTAACTTGAACTCTTATTTAGAGAAGATCGATGAGGATTGAACCTAATTCCATCTTAAAATTATGATTTGAAGAGGAGGAGTGTCCAATCTTATATAAACTCTCACATCGGGTTCAGAACTTCTTATGTGAGATTCTAACTCGGGTTCATGAAACCCCCCTCATTGCACATGAATATCGATAATAAAAGTGATATTGTTACTCTCGTCTTTTCAAATTGACCAAAAGTGATATCTTATGTGATGAGTTTGAAAAGAGCGATACTCCTCACTTTACAAACCAATTTTGATAAGATTAAGTTAGGTTCAACTCAAATTTTAATACGATATCAAAGTCTATTTAAGATATGTCGGACCACGTGTTATTAGGTTACCACTATCGGAACAGTCGGACCACACTCCAACTGTTCATTCCTAGTGTGATGGGTGCTACGAGTCCCAAGTTTAATGAAATATGAACTTAACATGTGTTTTATAAGTGGAGTAATTATCACTTTACAAGTCAGTTTGTAATATCGAGTTAATTCCTACTCAAATTTTAATACGATATCTTATCTTACTCAAGATCTCATGGGCCACTTTTTATCAAGTCACTACTATGTCTGCTCGGGTTATGTTTTAGTTATAGTCATACATTAGATGATATATGACCAGACAATGTATTTATATAAGGGAGTATAGTTTTTGCCTTACAATCCAGTTTTATGAGAATGAGCTGGACTCGCTATAAAATTGCAAATGAAGTTCCTTGGTTTTCTACATTTTAAAACTATTATGAGGATAGTACTACTGCTACTATTACTTGGTTTTCAAAATGTAGAAACTAAATTTGCTATGAAGTTCCTTAATTGATGTTCTTGAAATATTAACTTTTTTTTATCAGATTCATTGAGAACTTTGGGACTCACATCCTTGTGGGGCTTAGCATTGGTGGCAAAGATTTATTGCTAGTCAAACAAGATGTGTCTTCCAACTTGGGGCCATCAGAGCTCAAAAATCACTTGGATGAGCTTGGAGAACAGTTATTTAGTGGGACATGCAATTTCCTTCCCAAAAATAAAGATCAGAAACACAAGGTTAAATATCTTCACATAATTATTAATTAAGCTAAACTTATGCAAATAAGAACAACTACTAATAAGCATTATAGTTTTCGTAATGTGACTTATTCTGAATAATCACAATGTTATATGCTTAAAACATAGGTACCACCTGCTTTTGATGTCTTTGGTCCGCAAACCATTGCATTCAACGGCTCTGCATCCGTTTGCGCAAAAGATGTATGTTTCCTATTGACACGTGACAGAATTTCACACACCTTTTTTTCCAAGTTTGTGCTCTTGGAAGTGCACATAATTTGTACTAGTACAAATAACAATTTTGCTATGTTTATGAAAAATTGAAACTGAATTGATATTTCAGGGAATAACAGTGATATGTGCAAAGAGGGGTGGGGATACACAAGTGAGCAGCCACAGTGAATGGCTTCAAACAGTTCCTAACAAACCAGATGCAATGGATTTTACCTTCATTCCCATCACTTCTCTTCTTAAAGGTGCTCCTGGTAGGGGCTTCCTATCCCATGCTATCAACCTCTATCTTCGATGTAAGTTTATTTTACTCTTATGTATGTCCAAACTTAAGACTGAATTCAGTTATTCAGGACATTGGTTAAGTTACAAGATACTCGTGTCACCTTATCCATACGTTTGTGTACTATCTCCATGTCGATTAATTTAGTAGGTGAAACATAATTTTTAATTTTCATCATTGCAAGAAATACATGTAGAAAAAGATTATAGGCAAATTATAATGTGTATTTTTAAGCTTTGACCTGACTTAAATTTGGTACACTATGTTTAAAAATAAATTTTGTCTAATAATGTCAGATTTGTCATTCTTTCTTGACTTCCAATCAGATTTGTCATGCTTTAAACCTTTGGGTCCCATACATAATGTTTATAGTTATTCTTGAGCACATTTTCCTTTCTTGGTTGTTGAACTAATGAGAGGAAATTAATGAAATTTATATGAAATGCAGATAAGCCTCCAATGTCAGATTTGCCATACTTTCTTGACTACCAAGCCCACAAGCTTTGGGCTCCTGTTCACAATGATCTTCCTCTTGGTCCAAGTACAAACATAACTACTCTTTCACCTTTTCTCACCCTCAACTTGATGGGTCCCAAACTTTATGTAAATACTGATAAGGTATTTAATTTTCAAAGCTTTCTCTATCAGTAATTAGACTTTAATTTCTTGTTTTTTTTCCCCTAAGATTCTTACTCACTCATAATAGGTCACAGTTGGCCAAAGGCCAATCACAGGGATGCGCTTGTTTCTTGAAGGCATGAAATGCAACAGGTAATATTATGAACTACGGACATTCTTCGGATTAGACGTGTTCTGGTGTCGACGCGTATCCGACACGACACCAACACACACGATAACAACACTTTTAATTACATTGAATCATGTTATTTTCTCAAATTATTGTCGGTGTCGATGTATCAATGTCTGTGTCATGTCCAATGTTTGTACATGTGGCCGTGTTTCATAAATTATTCTTGAGATTAATAGCATTTTTAGTTCCAAGTATTAACATCGAGTAATTTTGGTTCCTAGTTATTTCAATTGTTATCATCAAGTGCTTCCGCCCATTTATCATATTCATCTAGACGTCAATAGCTTACATGATCAACTTGAGTCTGAGTTAGCGCTGACTTTTACAACCATATTAACTTGTGGAGTAAGTCAGCGCCAACTGAGATTTATGTTGGTTTTGCAGTCTTCTATACGTTAAACGTGAAACAATTGGGATGCCTAGAGAACAATTTACACAATTGAAATGCATAGACCAAAATTGAGAATAAAAAATGCAATTAAGTTCTTTCAAGTTCTGTCTTAAAAGAACTCATCATAGTTAAGATTGTTTACAAAGATGTTTGTTACACAGATTAGCCATACATGTGGAACATCTAATAAACACTCCAACAATGCTTAGCAACAAAATTGAAGACACAACAATATGGTCAGAAGAAATGAGTGATGATCGTTACTTTGATGCAATAAATGGGAAGAAATTTTCCCATGTATGTTCAGCACCAGTGAAATACAATCCAAAATGGAGCTCAGACAATAATGTGGCATTTATTGTGACAGGAGCACAACTTCATGTGAAGAAACATGACAACAAAAGTGTTCTTCATCTAAGATTGTTGTTCTCCAAGGTGTCTAATTGTTTTGTTGTTAAATCAAGTTGGACACAGGGCACTTCTAGGTTGTCCCAAAAATCTGGAATTTTCTCAGCAATAAGCACATCAATTTCTAGTTCAAGTTCAAGTTCTAGTTCTAGTTCTAGCAAAGACAAAAAGAAATCAACAGTAGTTATGGATTCAAGTGTGTTTCCAACAGGACCTCCAGTGCCTGTACAAACACAAAAAATGTTGAAATTTGTGGACACATCACAGTTATGTAAAGGGCCACAAGACACACCTGGTCATTGGTTGGTAACTGGGGCAAAATTGGTCATGGACAAAGGTAGGATATGTTTATGGGCCAAGTTCTCTTTGTTAAATACTAGCTTATGAACAAAACAAAAAAATCAAATAAAAAAATATAAAAAAAGGAAGGATTTTGAAATTTAAATATTTTCCTTTATTTTTTGGGTAAAACAAGTTAAGTATTTCTATTTTGTAAATCGTCACGTACAGTATATATATATCTCAACAAATTGGATATATCCTTGTATAATTAATATCTCTAGTTGTACTATAGAGGTAGTTATAGGATCATTATTTCTTTCATTGGTTTTGTAAGTAGCTGTCAACAAAATCAAGGATTTACAATATTGAATTTGTATATATTTCTAAGCATGTTACTATCTATACATTGAAAAGTCATATATCTCTAACTTGGATCTTGTTGGGTCATGAGGGAGGGAATGCAGAAATTGGTACATTAAATCACATGCAACACCATATGCAAGTTAGTAGGACATTATATTTAATCTAAAATTTTAAGACATTAGATAATGGTTATTTTATTTGTATGTTGCTTAATATCCACTTTTTTTAATCTAATGTAAGCTCTTATTCAAACTTGATATACCAAATTTGTTCCCATTAAGTATGAGTCCATCAATTCATTTTGTTCTTAATTTTTCTTTCTCCCTGAATTGAGTGAGAACTCATCCTGTTCCGTGATGAAATCTTGTTGAAAGCATGATGCATAATAGGGATGTCAACGGGGCGGGGAATGTGCGGAGGAAGCTATCCCCGTTCCCCGCCCCGAACTGCTTTCGGGGGAATTTTTGCCTCCATCCCCGTCCCCACGGGGGAATATTTATCCCCATCCCCATCCCCACAGATCTCCACGGTTCCTGCGGGGATCCACAGATATCGAATATTAACAAAAAAATATTTTTTTTTGTCAAAATTATGATAGTAATATGACGTTATTTTTTCTTTTTTTATTTAAAAAAAACAAATATTTTGCATCTTTATTTTATTTTAAAAAAAGAAACAACACATAATTCATTCATAAGCAAAAACAAATGCAAAAGCATTTGGCTACTAATAATCATCAAAAACTGATAGCCAAAATCTTATAGCAAAATATGCATAATCATAAAAAGCTCATAACTATAATATCCCATAATACATAGCAAAATAGATACTTAAAATTGTCAAATGTATATGACAAAACCCGTTGGTAAATATCCAACCAAATTAGACAAATAAAGTCACTTCTAACAAAAGTATTAAGCAATTATCCAAAGAAAAAAATCATGTCCAGCTTTTTGAGTTTCCTTGTTTTTACAAAGAATCAATATTTAATATTATTGCTATATATATATATATATATATATATATATATATATATATATATATATTATAATATATAATAGTTAAGTATATGGGCGGATTCGGGGAATCCGCGGGGACGGATGTACCTTCCCCGATCCCCGCCCCGAATTGCCAACGGGGGAGATTTTGCCTCCATCCCCGTCCCCACGGGGAAAAAATCCCCATTTTCGGAGCTCCGAACGGGGCAATCTCCACGGAGATCCCCACTAACGGATGCAAATTGACATCTCTAGATGCATTGCATATTATCATGTGAACAGAAACCGTGTGATTTGAGTATTTGACTTCCCATTTGATCGGAATGTGAACATGGGTTGCATGTTCTATCATGTGAATATCAATACGACAAAACTTGTTTAAAAACAGTATTTTTTAAAATTACTAAATAAAATTTAAATGCTTTATTTTTAGACCATCTGATTTTAATCCTAAAAACTCTAAATGTGTGACTATACCAAATTTTAAACTGTCTGATCTTAAACTATAAAATTCAATGTCGAGAAGACTTAACTCAATTGATAATATTTATGTTGTTCAATTATATATTTTTCGTTGTTATCCGAGTTCAAACACATATATTTCCTTCAAAATATACTATATAACAAATGATATATAAATTGGTCTTTTATAATTTGTCAATTAACTAATTTTAATAAATATGGATATAGACGGCAAAATAGATATTAGTCATTGCATTTCTTTTCTTTTGACAATTATAATTTTGTTAGACAGTTTGTTAGAAACATGTCTTTGTCCCGTAAGTTTAGCCCGGTTGATAGAATATTGCATTATATTTATATATGTAGGGAGATGAGGTTTGAATGATGAAATTTCTAACCACTGTACTACTTCTTCTTTATTTGAAATTGAATCCGATATTTTAAACTTCTTTTATCTTAGCTAAAATCAATCGAACTCCCTCTATATTGTTATTAAAAAAATGTAATATGCTTGATACAACATGCTAATAATTTATGTAAAAAATGTTAATAATTGCCTACGATGTGTTAATAATTTCCTAAATATTAATCACCTAAAACATGTTAATATTATTTTTTAGACAAAGCGACAAAAACAAATTTAATGCATTTCATAATTCAAAATATTATGAATACAAGAAGGTATCGAATCATAAATATAACGACCTAGTCTTAAAATAGGTCATCCTAACTGAGGTGCGATCAACATTATTCGATTGTCGTTTGACAAATTTAACCGAAGAGTTAGGATATAACAGTAACAAAGATTGAATACTAGAAATTATAGACAAAATTCAGAGACACCAACATTCCTAAAAAAAATTGCATCAACAACTATTTTTGAGTTACTTTAAAATATGACTTGAGTGAAGCCTCTTTAAATTGTTTCACATACTACTTCTTTAATCGCCATTGCCTCCCCTTCAATGATGTTTAGCTTCTTGTAAAGAACATTTGAACCTGCAAGAATAAATTGTCCATTGCTTCTTCTAACACACCAAAGTGGGGTTTCTGATTTAAATATCTATATTTGTCATATAAGTTAGAATTTATAGACACGATTAATGTTACTTTAATTACCAATAATGTTTTTTATTTTCCAAACTTATTTTATTAAATGTCTGTGAGACTATATAATGAAGGAAATTATTTTAGCAATAACTAATAAAGACTATTCAGTTATAGTTAAGATCTACTATCAAGTTATTAAGTTTTGTTTAATGGTAAGAGATTTGAGTAATATGTTAAAGGTCTTGTGTTTGATCATCAGTCCAATCATAAAAATAAAATAAAATAAAGATCTACCACTAATTAACAAAATTTGCCATAAAAAGAGAATAAAAAATTAATGCCATACCTCCTTGGTCTTTCCTATCTCATATCATATGAATGAATGAAGAATAAATAAATCATGAAATAATATTTTCCATAGAATAATAATATTCATATTGAGGACAGTGTGAATCCATGGACATACAGCTGACTTTGTGGAATTTGATATCTCTCCTTGTTCTTCTTATTGCGTTTTACATCTTCTTTTTTCGCAGAAACCCATCTTCTTCTATGGCCGATAATTCCTCCAAATCCATCTATGATTTCACTGTCAAGGTTCCATTTTTATCCCCTTTTTTTTTTTTTTTTTTTTCTCTTTTTCATTTTGCTTAAAAATTGTTTCTTGATCATACCCAGTTGTGTTTTTATGTATTTTTCAGTATAATTATTTGGAAAAAATTGTGTTTTGATCATACCCAATTGTTGTTTCACACAAATTATTTGATGGGTCAAGGAAAAATTTCAAATTGATTGAATTTGATTTCATATCTCTTGCATGTTAATTTTTAAGGAGATTAGTAAAAGTGCTTATTTGTTTGATTTATTTTTGTTTCTGATATGAACTATAATGAACCATGATTGCAGGATATCAGTGGAAATGATGTGAGTCTAAGTCAATACAGTGGGAAGGTTCTATTGATTGTGAATGTTGCCTCACAATGGTAACTTAATCTCATTCATTCATACATACTGATGAATTATTTTTTGATTATTTCTTATATAGCTGTATTTCAATTTACCTGGTCGACCAATTTTAATTGATTTGTTTTATATACATCTCGCTGTGTTGTGTTCATTTCAAACATTGTCCTTTAGGATGTAATTCATATACACCGCCGTTCAGAAGTTTTGTTTACACTGTCAATCAATTATGATCGTCACATCATTAAAAATGTTTGACTTTAATCGTAACTACTTTTAAAGTCACATTCATGCATATTATTGGTTGTGATTTGTTGACAGTGTAAAACTTTTATATCAATCTTCTTTTGCGCAAAAAAAAAGACAAAATTGAAAAGTGTAGTTAGAATGTAGGGATTATTTTTTTTGAAGAAGCTAAATTAGTCCACCCAAATTGGCACCAGAGAGAATCAAATTTGAAACCTTAAGGAGGAGCACACTCCCAGGTCCCAAGCCAATACCACCGGACCAACCCAATTGGATTATGAATGTAGGGATTATGTTGTTTGATTTGCAGCAAAAATAGTTAATCTATTTCCGTGTTTGATCTCTAAGAAATGTCACGGAATTATTCTGTACAAGTATGATACTCGAATTTCACTATCAATTAACAAGAATACTTGCACAATTTTTGGATTTCTGAGGATTTTATTCATTGATCTTTTTTCACCTTTAGGTGAATCTTTTATTTAGTTCATATTTCAAATAAAAGAACACAGATCTTTATTCTGTCTATAACTATAATTATAATATTCTAATTGATTTCTGCAGTGGTTTGACACAAACAAATTACAAAGAGTTGAATGTATTGTATGAGAAGCACAAGAATCAAGGTCTGCATCTTTAGCTGAGAAATAAAAAACAAAGAAATTTATACTTAATGAGTATTAATTCTATTATACTGATACACGTAATTGTGAATTGTCTAGGTTTTGAAATCTTGGCATTTCCATGCAACCAGTTTCGTAAACAGGAACCAGGATCCAGTGAAGAAATCCAGAATGTTGTTTGCACAAGGTTCAAAGCTGAATTTCCAATCTTCGATAAGGTGATTACCGTGATTTATTATAAATAAATAAATACTTTTTAACTTATACATGCCAGATTATATGGAAATCATCCTAAAATAATCAAATTATTGTAGGTTGAAGTCAATGGGAAAAATGCAGATCCACTTTACAAGTTTTTGAAGGACCAGAAAGGGGGAATATTTGGAGACGGTATCAAGTGGAACTTCACGAAATTCTTAGTAAACAAAGAAGGGAAGGTTGTGGAGAGATATGCTCCTACCACTGCTCCTCATAAGATTGAGGTTAGAGTCATTTTATTGCTTATATTTTAAGCAAGGTTTCTATCATTCTATGTACTATTCTTCAACATTTAATTGTAATTGAAACCCTTTTCCATCTGTGCTGCAATTACATGTTTAATAAGTTATATGTTTCTTCCCGCAGAAGGACATCGGCAAGCTTTTACAGTCTTCTTGAGTACTAAACTCATAGCTGCAGAGGTTAGTTTTGCAGTAATTTATTTTCACCTTTTCCATTTCTTGATGTTCACTACTTGTGGCAGCTCAAACTGATTTTGTCGAGTCTAAGTCTTGCATGTCCAAATGCTTATATTCATTCATTTGAAAAATGCCTGGAGTTCTAATATTTCACCTGTTTCCAATGAAATACGCAATGACCAAATAAACCTTTACCAGACACAAATACTTTAACTATAGTTCATTACTTTGGTTGATGCAGTTCATAGTATCTTACTTAATTGTATCAGAAATCATTATCTAATACTATCAACCGTATGCGTTAGGATAGTCACTATAATAAAACATAATGGATATTTTAGGAAAATTTCTTAATGTTGACATGATGTATAAAGTACTTTGTATGTTGAGCCAATACATTGCACAATTGGATCCCTATCATGTCTGAAAATAATGTGTCAAATTTTAGTTTCTTACCGAGCTATTCTATTTCTACCTCAAAATTACATTTAGATGGCCATGGTGGCTCTTATTCTATTTCTTTCTCTATTTATGCATTTCTAACTTCTGTTATTTACAGGACATGGAAAATCTGTTTAATGCTTTCACAGGACAAGAACTTCACTAAAGCTTGCACTATTTATCACTAGTTAATTTATGGCCTGAAAATTTCTTAATATGTTGTGTATCTGGATTATGTAATAAGCACGATTTGGTGTTCTCGTTTCCTTAGCAAAATAATAATATTATGTATCAGGATGCGCGTTATTTTATTTTATATGGTTCATACTCCATAGATTTTGCGTTGTGCATCGACATATTATTATTAAATCGACCATATTGTTTTAGTTAGTAACTTTCTTTATCAGTAATGACTTCTTTGGCAAATACATTCATACTAATTGCAAAACAGATGGTCATGAAGTTGCCTAAAGAAAGGGTTAAGTTAGCTTGGAGTTATATAATTGACTTTTACTATGACCAGCCAAGCCAACTATAAAATGCATGTAGGTATCGTCGGAAGTATACTAAATATTGTATCCTCCACATGAGGTTTTCCGAGTTCTTGCTTATGATTTTAGGTGCGTCTGCTTCCCCGGATTAGTTCTGTGGTAACCTTTTTCTTTCCTTGAGCTTGGATCCCTTTGTTTACCAATAAAAGATCAATGGTAATAAACATAAAAAATAAACAACAAACTGTTACAAACTTACAATATTTGAAGATTGGGATATACATTATACATTCAGATAAACTCCATCTTGCCAGTAAAATGGGCTTGTACTTCAAAATTTAAGAATTCAGTTCCCCATAAGTACTCACATGCTCTGCGAATTTCCTAAAATACTTTGCTCGTTACTTAAGTTATGAACTTAGTTCGCACTTTACGTAGTGAGCAGTGTGAAAATGTGATCGTTTTGTCACCTCACCCTCCATATTTTTTTTAATGGAACACAGGTCCGCAAGCTAAAATGTGAACTCCTTGTAGAAATGTGAACTCCCCGAAAGTTAAGCAAAATAAATAAGACAAATGAGAGAATGGAATGCAAGAAAATAAATGTTTATAGAATTTTCAGGTGTGATCGGTCGATGTCATGTAACTGCCGCTCCGGTGGCCAATCTTGTTACCTCTGAACAAGTTTGCAGGTTATGTTGCGAACTGAGTTTTCCAAAATTTGTATTTTACACGCTCTCAAGTTAAGTAGCAAAGAAATAAATTGGAAGTGTAGGGGGCGCAAAAAATTTTTTTTTTAGCTAACTACCGAACTTTTTAGCCCAACCCAAAACAACACGTTTAAGTTTGGGCTTTAACCCACGTGCCATGTTCAATTATTTCTTTTGAAAATTACTTTTGTAACTTTATGGGTTACTTGCGCGCCTTATAAAATGACCAAAATACCCTTTTGTGGCTTAAGCAACAGATGTAGGAAAAATGAGAAATTTTGAAAAATACCGCCTGCTACTTAAATAGTGGACGTTATAATTGTAGGGTGTTTTTGATTATTTCGTAGGGCGCGCCATAATCCAAGTACATTTTTTTTATAGAAAAATTGGAAAGTGTAGGTAATTGTGGATATTTTATTATCTAATTGAGGGGGATGATGATTTTATTATGATGACTATTTTATAAATCTATGTGAAAATATTTAATCTCGGTGTATTGAGGTAACGATCTTACTAGGATAAGACTGCATATATGTGCCTATTATAGGATGATATTAAGAGGTTGAAATGCTGTCATTAGTTTATTAAAATTTAAAAACATACTAGATTCATTATTTGTCTCAAATAAAAGAAAGAAATAAAACAAAAATATTCATAAATATTTTCGATATGTTCCTTACGGTAACTAGGTTCATGAATTATGGTCAACAAACAGTGTAATTAATATATAGTTTTTTTAAAGGATAATACATATATTAATAATGGTTTAAATAAGTTTTTTATTTATTAGTTAATTTTTTTCTTTGGTCAAAGTTTTTTTTGGACCAAATTGGTCAAAGTTTATTAATATGTCTTATATCCCTTCTATTTTTTGACAAAAGTTAATCGCCGTTAAGCGACACAAAAAAATCATACATATAATATGGTAACTTATTTTTTGGTGTAAAATGAGTATCCTTCGCATGTAATTATAGAGACCACTTCTTCGAGTTTTGTAAGACCTAAATGAGTTGCAAACTCTTCTATCGTTACTGCAAGCCTAAACCAGAAATCAAATGCATAACTTTGATTAAATTAGAAGAGACTTGTGTCATTGTACCATGGTAATTTTGGAAAAGAAGTTTCAAATATAAATGTACTGATCTATATGATATATTGCAATATTTCATATCCATATCTCATAGATTCATAGATATGATATCTATATGGCATTGGCATCAAGTATCTATGCTCCAGGATAACCGCATATTATATCTATGACAAACATTATGTTTACAATAAAATTACAGTAAACAACCCATACAAAGACAGACATACAAAGTCTGTTTTAATTGTTCACAAAATTAAAAAGCATAATAAATTTATAAAGCAAACATGTTTGGTTAACAACCTCATCACAAGAATGGGTGATCTATAAGTCTAAGATATCTTAGAACAAAAACCAAAACAAAACATAAGATCAATTCAATAGATAAAATCATCTAGTGAACCATAGATAGCATCCAGTTCTGCCTCCTCTAATTCCCTTGTTGTGTTGGCATTAGCATCATCAATATCAGCAGCAGAAAAAGGCGAGACAGCACTCAAAGATCCCGAATCGTCAATTGGCAATGACGACATTGGAACAGGTTGAACCATTGGAATTTGATTATCCATTGTTGAACCATAGATAGAATTTGGCTCATCCACCTTTGTTGTATTGGCATTAGTATCAGCAGCACAAAAAGGCGAAACACCGCCCAAAGATCCTGAAGCATCAACCCGCAATGATGACATTGGTGTATTGGCATTAGTACTATTACCAATATCAGCAGCGTAAAAAGGCGAAACACCAAGCATAGATCCGGAAGCATCAATCGGCAACGTTGACATTGGTGTATTTGCATTAGTACTATTGCCTATATCAGCAGCACAAAAAGGCGAAACACCAAGCATAGATCCTGAAGCATGAATTGGCAATAATGACATTGGTGTATTGGCATTAGTACTATTGCCTATATCAGCAGCACAAAAAGTCGAAACACCGTACAAAGATCCTGACGCATCAATCGGCAATGGTGATGACATTGGTGTATTGGCATTAGTACTACTATTGCCTATATCAGCAGCACAAAAAGTCGAAACACCGCGCAAAGATCCTGACGCATCAATCGGCAATGGTGATGACATTGGTGTATTGGCATTAGTACTACTATTGCCTATATCAGCAGCACAAAAAGTCGAAACACCGCGCAAAGATCCTGACGCATCAATCGGCAATGGTGATGACATTGGTGTATTGGCATTAGTACTATTGCCAATATCAGCAGCACAAAAAGGCGAAACACCACGCAAAGATCCGGAAGCATCAATCGGCAACAATGACATCGGTGCATTGGCATTAGTACTAGTACCAATATCAGCAGCACAAAAAGGCGAAACACCACGCAAAGATCCCGAAGCATCGATCGGCAATGATGGCATTAGAACAGGTCTCCTTGGAATTTCATGAGAACTGCTCCCTAATGAAAAGCTCCCCCCTAGCGTGCTTCGAAGACCAGCATTAAGACTACTATTATATGATGAATTAATGCCAAATCTACTGCCATTGAGCTGGTTGACAGAAGCTAGACTATTTTCTACTCCAAAATTAGTTCCTGAAACTGTCATGTTAGTTTGATTAACATCATGTTCCTTCAGCAAAGGCAATGTATTATTCACAAACATTCCAAAACCATTACCATGAGCTATATTATTAGATGATGATGGAAGCTGCTGCAACATTGAATTGTTGGACTGAGAAGAATTGAAGAGATATGGCATTGAACTTTGTTGTAGTGCAGCATGAGAATTGTTAGGCCACAGTGATGATGATAATGATGATGATGATGTGAATATGGCATTTGGGTTTTGGTACATTTTTGGCACTTGATGATAAGGAGCAGCATGAGTAGAAGAAGTGTAAGGATCATAAGGTTGTAAATAATATCTTGAAAAATATTGTGACATTTGTTTTTGTTGCTCTTTTTCAGCCTCTGCCTTCAAACAAAGTCTAAATTTCTACAAATCAAATATATGTCACAATATTAATTACAGTTTAAAAGCATATAATACTAGTGTATTGAATAGTGTACAATTTAATATCATCACAAAATTGATATCTATGTTTCATGCAACAAATATATATATGTATTCAGACATTTAATTTCAATCACTAAGAAAACTTCATATATAACTCAACTAAGAAAATTGGAAATTCAAAATAAAAATACCTGTAGATGACTAGCAACATGCTCTCTTGTCAATTCAGGCATATTCATCTTTTCAAGAATTTTTCTTGGTACTGCCTCTGTAAAAAAAATAAATTGTTCTCACAAGCCGTAAAGAAAAAAAAATCCAAAAAAAAAAGGGTAAAGAATCGTACTATCAATATTGAGTTCCATCAGAGCATTGAGAAATTTTTTATGCAATTCTTGTGACCATACAACACGTGGTTTCTTAGGTGGAGATATATTTTTGTCCTCTTCAACACTCTCTTTTGTGACATTATTATCGATCTCACTTTCTCTTGTTTCTCCGATTAATGGCAATTTTGAATCATCTTTCTCCAATTCTTTGTTTAATTCAACCTCCAATTTTTCATCAATTCCTAATTTTTTAGTTTCATTAAAAACTTTCATTGCAATATATTTCCATATAAACTTGATTTGATCCTCAATCAATGGTTTGATCCAGTAATCACATGCTCCTTTTAAAACAGCATGCATCACAACACTTTTTGAGCCATCAACACACATCACTGCATATACACATACAAAAACAATGTCTCACATAAGTATATACTAATGAAGTAATCCATTTCAAAACAAATGTACTACTCCGTAACAAAATATAAACAAAAATTCATTTTCTAGGTTCATTTTATAATTAATGTATCTGGTCAATATATTGTCCAGATACATTAATTATACAATGAATCTAGAAATTGAAATTTTGCTTACATTTTGTTATTGAGGAAGTATTCATTTTGTCCCAAAATATAAGCAATAATAGATCAGCAAAAATTAATGTGTTTGATTTAAATTTTACATCAAATACATCAATTTTGATTGACTAATTTTTACTTATTTTTAGAACCAAAAGAGTACTAATGAATTAATCATGTGATGTAATAACACAAATAATTATACTATTGTACTTACTAATGACAGGAATATTGAATTGTCGTACAACATGTTGCAAAAAATCACAAGAATCCATGTCGGGCATTTGAGCTTCAATCACTACCACATCAAAACTATCTTTTTCTTTATTCAAAAGATTTAAGGCATCGAAAACTTTGGTGCATGTCTTAACTGCAACAAAATAAAAATAAAATTTTTGAGAGTTTCATAGATTAACATAATTTGATTAGGATTGAAAAATATAAAAATTATTCTACAAACCTGGATATTCGAATTGAGAGCACATTTTCTCAATATAATTGAGAATATTGATATCATGATCAATAGCAAGAACCCTAACATTGGTTGTAAATTGTTCAAGAGAAAGCAGCTCTTCCTCAATAGGAAGTGTCATTGAAGAAGAAAAGAAATGAGGCACAAGTGAAGTGAAGAGTGAAGTGCAAGAAACTCACAATGTTGTTAATTCAAAGTATGAACCATGGTTTGATTCAAGCAAGGTTGTAAGAATATATACTTGAGATAAAATGTGACTTTTTTATTCTAATTTAAATTGGGTCAACAAATTTTCTTAGACCATCTTTTATTGAATAAAAAAAATTTAAAGTAGGAATTTTTTTTTACTTAATTAATAATAGATATTTGAAAAAACAAATAACACAGTGAAAGGATAAAATAATATATTAGGAAATCAAGCAATAATTACATTCTTCTTATTTTTTTATGGGAAATAATTACATTCTTCTGAATTAATTAAAATTGGGTTTGCTCGTTGACTGGTTGATTAAAAATCGGTCAAGTATTGTTTTAAAAAATCAATATAATATTATTTTTAAGAAAACAATATTTAATGAGTCAAAAGAACAAAAGCAATATTTATAATTTGGTGTCAGTCAAAAAAAAATGTATAAATCGGTGGAAAAGAATAAAGTTACTATCTATTTTGGAATACAATTCACTGAATTCTAAATCCTTTGAAAAAAAAAACAAGGATTTTTTAATGTGTATTATATTGTATTCAATATATACTGGTTTTTTTTTTAGAATTTCTTTTTTAATTCAATCGAAAAATGTTAATATCGTTAGGTTGAATATCCTTATCCAAATTCAAAATCGGATGCAATAATATAAGTATTAATTTAGAGTTTATTATTTCATATTTTAAGTCACACAATATATATATATATTAGTTTAAGTATTAGTGTAAATATTTGTTCGTTGTCTATTATTGATAGTTTCAAATACTTGATATTATGATATATGCACAAAATTCGTTATTTTAAGATATGCAGTTTAATTTTATAATGATTAACTTTGTCTTTGTTTGACAAAAATAGTGGGTCGTAGTGTGAATAAAATTAACAATTGAACTAACTTACAAATATAAAATAATATAAAAATATATTTAATTAATATTTAAATTTTTCATGTAAAATAATAGGGGTAAAATTGAGATACAAAATAATAAGCTATAAACTAATTGAATTAGCTTATCTAAATAAATTATAAGCCAAGCTAGTAGTAAAAATAAGCTATATATATGCTCATGGAAAAATGTTACCAATTGGTATTATCACAAATATGTTATTACAAATATATCTTTTTCAATATTAACTTATAAACTATAAGTCATAATCTCAAATTTTGATATTGTCAAATAGAGTGCTTTTTAAGACTTATAATTTTGTATATATGTAATATAACTTTCGTTTTTAATTTTTTTTATGCCTAATCCAAATTATTTTTATAGTTCCGCCGCCAAAATCTATCTGGTTTCTAATTTATTGGTATCTAATACTGATGGATTTCAATTTCATCTATAAATGAGATTCCCTGCTGGGATTGTCCCGTTTGGAGACCCGAAAATGGGAAAAATATTTCCTTGGGGATGGAGAAGAAAGCCCTCCTGAAAGAGGTTTGGGGTTGAGGATAGTATTTTATCCCCGCTAGGGTTGGGAATAGGCCAGACAGCCTCCATGGGCCTTCGGCCTGCCCTGTCTTAGGCCTGGTCTGGCCTGTCTTAGGCCTGGCCTGACCTGTTTACTAAAAATGTCAGGCTCAGGCCTTGAAAAAAGTCTGTTTATATAAATATGTCAGGCTTAGGCTTTTAAAAAAGCCTGTGAAGCCTGATAGGCCGGCATGTTTATATTTAATAATTATTATTTATATAATATTATTATTTATATCATCTTGTTTGTAAAAAAAATAAATATTATTTATATAAATACAAAATATATATATATATTCTACAAAGATAAATTATAGTGTATATTTTGGTTGTTGCTAACTACACCGATTAACATTGGTGTATAACAAAAAAATTGTATTATGGCATATTTAATAGACTTTGTCGTAATCATATTTGTTATTTTATTAGCTTTTAATTTTTGTGTTAATCATTTTATTAGCTTTTTCTTAATGATGTAGAAATTATAAAAATTTAAATGTGAAATAGGCTTTAAGGCATGTTTTATTAGCCTATATATTTAAAAAGACTATATAGAGGGTTTTATATAACACAGACTCATAAACAGACTACAAGGCCAGACCAGACTTTTAGCAGGCTCAGGCCAGGCCAAAAAAATTGCATTTGATAGGTCAGGCTTAGGCTTAAAAAAAATTCGTAGGCCAGGCTCAGGCCTGTTAAAGCCTGGCCTGACCTGTTCCCAACCCTA
The DNA here is from genome assembly GCA_030408175.1 of Trifolium repens. Classification (NCBI taxonomy): domain Eukaryota; kingdom Viridiplantae; phylum Streptophyta; class Magnoliopsida; order Fabales; family Fabaceae; genus Trifolium; species Trifolium repens. Next base: position 63,521,227 of record CP125842.1, on the reverse strand, counting down.
ATCCCCGCCCCGCGGAAACTCCGTCCCAAAAACTTTATTAAAAATAACATTTATAAATGTATATTTAAATACTTTATAAATTATTTTTAATTATACTTTCACACAATATGTGTATACATTTGTTTATATATGATCTTCTTTTCCTGCCACAAGACTCACAACACAATAGTATTTTAATTTTCTTATTTTTTTATAATCAAGCTATACTATTTTTTTTACAACTAGTTTGATTGAAAATAACAGAAATTTGATACTTTTTTTAAGGTTAATAGATCTCTGCAAAAAATGTGAGGACCTGCGGGGATTGGGAAGGAGGAAAAATACTCTCCGAAACGATAAATGAAGACGGAGATGAGAACCATTTTAAATTGCGGGACAAAAAGTGATAAAGTATTATCCGCTTAATCTCCATCTCATTCACATCTCATTGAGATGGTTAGCTCACTCTTGTCTCGGTAATTAAAAAAAAAAATATGTGAAGTCCATTTTAATAACTCACCAAATAGAAAGAAAAAAGAAACATCATTGTTCACAAAATTATAAAGCATAATAATAGAATAAATTTATAAACCTATATATAAATTTGAATTACAACCTCATCTCATCATTATATCTTAAAAAACAAAAAAATAAAATCAAGAGAAGGGATGATCCTTGTTGAAGCATAGATAGATTATGGGTCCTTCACCCTTGTTGTGTAAGCATTACTATCACCAATTTTCAAAGATCACTAGAAGAGGATGAGTCATTAGAACTTGGAGAGGGATGATGATAGGCTAAGATAATATTTCTAAGTTGCGCGTTTGGAAAACGAGCATTAATAGTATTTACAAATGATGGATTAATAATTGAATTAGTCCCAAATTCATTGTAATTTGGCTGGTTGATAGAAGCTGAACTAGTTTCTTCCTCATAATCAGTTTGATAAGAATTAACTGGAGTTGCTTTAATTATATCCTTAGATTCAGGAGCAATGAAATTGTTGGGAACATGAGAAGTAGAAACATCATAAGCTTCAAAATTAAATTCTGAAGATCCATTTGAAATATTGGATTTTGTAGCTTCTGCAAGCATATTATGTTTTTTTTGTTTCTTTGTCTCTCCTCTCTTCAAATAAAGCCTATATTTCTGCAAATCAAATATATAAATATAAATTACATATTAATTAAAAGTACAAATTAAATGCAAGTGTATCATTATTTTTGTTTCAAATTAATCATCATAATCAAATTTTCTGGACCATAATTTATCAAGTTTTTGGTTTGTTTGTGTGTGAGCACGTTTTAGATTACAATTATACAAAATTTCATTCAAATTTGAACAATAAATTTATTGCAAGTTTAAAGGAAATAAATACCTGTAAGTGACTAGCTATATGCTCTCTTGTCAATCCAGGCTCATTCATCCTTGCAAGAATTTTTTTGGGTACTGCCTCTGAAAAAATTAACAACAAAAAAAATTCTCACAATTAGGGGCAAAGATAATAATAAGAATTGATTTTTTTTTTTTGTCAAAAAAAAAAGATTTAAAGAATTGGTAAAGAATCATACTATCAACATTGAGTTCCGTAATAACACTAACAAACTTTTTATGTAGCTCGGATGACCATCTAACGCGTGTTTTCTTTGCCGATGATTCGGAGTTTTCATTATTCTTTTCAATACTCTCTTGTTTCGCATTAGTGTTGATCACTCCTAATTTTGGATCAATTAAGGGCAATTTTGAATCATATCTCTCCTTTTTTTCACTAAGTTGTAGGTTTTTGCTTTCATTCCAAAGTTTCCTTGCAACATGTTGCCACATATTTTGAATTAGAGTCTCAGGTAATGGTTTGGTCCAATAATCACAAGCTCCATCATCAACAGCCTTCATCACATCACTTTTTTTGTTATCAGCACACATCACTGCACGTCACATAAAAATAACAAGGTCACATTAATTAATTGCTTATAAAAAAAAACAATTGGTCACATTAATTAATTAATTATAAAAAAGTGTACAATCAATTCTAAATTATAAATATGTACTTACTAATAATAGGAATATTAATTTGTTGTGTAACATGTCGCAAAAATTCATATGAATCCATATCAGGCATTTTGGCTTCAATTAGTACCAAATCAAAACTATCATTTTTTTCCATCAAAAGATACAAAGCATCTGAAACCTTTGAGCATGTCTTGACTGAAACAAAACAAAACAAAAAAAGAACATTAGAAAACACAAAAGTGATAATTGTAACAAAAAGTTTGAGACTTTCATAAGTTATAACATAATTTAATTTAAAATTGAACAATGTATCATAAATTAATTTACAAACCTGAGTAATGGAATTGATGGCATACTTTCTCAATAGAATTGAGAAGATTGATATCATGATCAATCACAAGAACCCTAATATTGGTTGCAAATTGTTGAGTAAACAACTCTTTAATGGAAAGTGCCATTGCAAAAAGAAAAAACAAATAGCCGCTAGTGAATGTTGTGGTTTTGTTGTTTGTGATTCAAGTAAGTCTTGAAAGATAGATATCACAGATATATATAGATTCCTAAAATTGGGCCAGCTGTCCGAACCAAACTATTTTTTAACACAATAAATAAACCCTATAATGATTTGATTTATTAATGTTTGCAATCTTGTAAGAATTATTGTAGTTTATATTTTTTTTAACGAATAATTTGTTATGGTATAAAAGAAAGATTTTGTCTAAATTTAATACGTGATATTTGTAAAACCAAATAATGAAATCTTGTAAGAATAATTATTGTAGTTTTTTTTTACAAATAATTTGATTTGATACGGTAGAAAAGAAAGATTTTGTCTAAATTACTCTGAAATAAAGAATCTGCATTTTTTTTAACACTTGGTTTTGGCAATATGGAGTTTGACCGAAAGATAAGTAAAACTGGTGCAAAATAAAGCGTAAACGTATCCAAAATATACCAAAAAATATAAAAAACTGAATTTTATTCAATGTGTTTGTATGTACTTTTGTAAAAGTCGCTTTGTCTCGATCGGTGCCAGATCTCGAACCGATTTTATCAAGACTGAGGATCGAAACCTCAACCAAATGACCTCTTGGGAGACAAGCTTTGTGAAAGTCGCTCGGGCATGAATTGGAGTAATTTTTTTTATTAGTATCATTAATATATATTATTTGTTAGTTTTTTTATAATACTTATTAGTTAATTTTAATATATTATTATATTATTTCATATTTTTCAAACGTTGTTTATTTTGAAATATATATATATATATATATATATATATATATAAATTTTATACATCTATATATATATATATATATATATATATACAAGGTTTTAAGTTTGAATTTGGTGTTTATTCTAACAATACTGGCAATTATTTGAATTTTGACTAAAAAAATCATAATTTATTTTTATAAAAACCTTACCTCAAATTGGTAGGAGAATGGGTTCAACAAGAAAAATGAAAATAACTTAAAAATTGAGTTCATTAAAAAAGTTTGAGTACAATAACCTAAAAAATTGAATGTCATTTACTAAATTGAAGATGTGAAATTGGGATCGCGAATCAAGGAGTTGTGATGTTGAATGGAAGATTTGTGATTGTGATTGTGAATTGAGGAAAAGTGGGTTGTGATGTTGAAAGAGGGAGTGTTGCAATTGCGATTGTGAATCAAGGAGAAATGATTGTGAGTTCGATCGATTTTGGTGGAGACAAAGAAAGCGTGAAGAAGGAATGAATTGTGAAAAGAAAAAAGAGAACCGTTTTATTTTATCTTTTTTAAAAAATAATTTTTATAGTATATTGTTTTTTGTCTAGCCGGCCAATAACATGTGAGGTCCCGATACAATGTTAACATGCAAGTTGTGAAAATTGATAAAGTTTTTTTTATTAAATATATGTAGTGCATTACCGATTGTTAGTTGGTGCAATGGTGATTGACGTTGAACTTAGTAGAGAAGACCACGGTTTGGTCCCTGCAACTGCGATCGGGAGGGGACTAGAACCGCTTGATGCCAGAACTATCCCGAATCAGATTAAACTGGTAGTGAAATCCAAAAAATAAAAAATCTATAAATATTAGTGGTGCACTAATGCTTAACTAAATAAAATTAGTAATATAACCTTGCAACATATTTTGTAAAAGAGAAATGCTGGATCTCGCGAAAATACTTGTCGCAAATATTTCACGAACGTGTTACCCACAAGCACCAACTTATAATTTTTAAATAATTCAACTTCTCACTTCACTATAGTTGATTTCTATAATTTCATCTCATCAACAATGTATTAACTCATGTGTTTACAAGTGTTTAATCAAACGGTGATAAAGCTGCTTGATAATGACAAGTGTTTACATTTACATGTGTTTGAAATGGCAGACTTTGACTTTTGAAGATGGCCCCTTTTTCCTTTTCATTTTGTTAAACACCAGTTCCTTTTTATCCACTTAAGAGTAGCTACTATATAGAGGAGACCTATAAAATAACTCATTCGTGAAAAATTCACGTGGATATTGTTCGCGACATATAGCATACCTCTTTGTAAAATGTTACTATAAACATTTGTTTAGTAACATTTGTAGCTAAAAGTATTAATATATAAAGCGACTAAATGTAGTAGTGGAGATTTAATGTAGTTGTTCTGCAACATGATAAATGGTAGGCCACAATTAATGATGACTTCAATATATATGACATTTTGCTTTTGATTCTTTTTTGGCACTTCATGATGAACAACATGAATAGAAGGATTCAGAATCAGATTCATTTGAATTGTTGGATTCTGTAGCTTCTGCAGCTCCATTCTGTTTTTGCACTTTCATTGGCTTTCCTCTCTTCAAAGAGAGTCTAAATTTCTGCAAATCAAATAGTAAATAGTAATATAAATTACATATTAAAAGCACAAAATGCAAGTGTATCAAATAGTGTACAATTTATTGTTTTGGTTTGGTTTTAGTTATTGGAAACAAGTTTCATATCTAACTTTCAAGCAGGCAACAAGCTACCAACATCTGCACGATTGTTATTGCATTTAATTTAATTTGAATTTGAACGATTAAGAAAACTTTATAACCCAACAAATAATAATAATAATAATAATAATAATAATAATAATAAAAGAATATTGGATTCAAATGATTAATAAATTTCATCAAATGACGAATCATTCAAAAAAAACTTAAATTTCATTTTTGGGTGAAATGATTTTTTGGTCAACCTTTGTGTATCTTGTGGCCGAATTTCAAATTACTAGGCCACTTTCCCCTAGAAAAGGGAGGGTAAACACAAAAAATAATAAATCATTAATTTAGCTCGCTTTTTTATTTGGGAAAATGTGCGGGTTTAGATTGATTTATTTTTAAATTTATATAAAATAATTTATGCATATAAATAATTTTTTGTTAAAAAAAGTATTATTATAAGTTTGTTAGACAATTTATGAAAAAACAGTTTATGAAACTATAATTACTTATGATTTAGCATAAATTTTTTATTTATTTGCATAAACTTTTATTATTTGAAGACGGATCAAAAAAATATATCCAATTAGAGATTCCTTTAAAAGATTAACACATCACAAACAAATATTCAAAGTGAAAGTTTTGTAAAAAAAATTGAAAAAAAGATTGTTCTTTAATGTTTACCAACAAAAATTGAACTCAAATATTTTAAGAGTAAAATATGTTTTTTTTCCTATAAAATTAGAGAAATTTAGTTTTCCTCTTTATAAAAGAATCACATATTTTCATCCCTAACAAATTTCATGTTTTATTTTTAATCTTTAATGATTAATTTATGTTTATTTTAATATAAATATTGTAACTCATGTTTAAGATGAGAGTGGTTATGGTGCATAAGCTTTTTCCTTATGAACCATGCATAAATAATGAAAATTATTTAATGCACCCCCAAGATTATTTAGTGCACCCCCCAAATTTCTAACGCACTACCTAAATTTCTAGCGCACCCTCTAGAGGGTGCGCTAAGCAATTTGGAGTATTTATACATGGTGCATATGCCTGCTTATACACTATAATTTGTGCCGTTTAAGATATGTTTATATTATGTCTCTATATTATGTTAAACCTATATAAGTAGTATATACTATGTTAATAAAAGTCAAAAAGATGTTAAAAAAATTTCTATTAGCTTAGGGACTAAAACCAAAACAAAAAAATTTTGTATGGTTGAAAACATGTGATGTTTTTCCATAGGGACGAAAAGCAAAATCACTAATTTCACCCATATTTTAATAAACTTTGTCATCAATTTTATTTTTGTCAAGTAGTTTAGTGGTTAGAAATTCCACCATTAAATGTATAAGTGGGGGTATCCGAAATTTGAACTTCGACTTCTACATATATAATAAAATGTCCCTACCAACTCAATTAAACTTAAAACAAAATATCAAAAAATAAAATAAAAACTATATTTTGTAGGGTTCAGTTTTTCCGATACCATAAATCATCATGTTTTTGGTTTGTTTCTGTATGATCGTTTCAGTTTACAATTACAATATTTCAGTTTAACTTACGATCACAAATTTGGAAGGTTATAACTTAGAACATAAACTAAAAATTGAAATTCGGAGAAAAATTTTAAATGCCTAAAAATAAAATTTCGTATATTTAGAGAACTAAAGATATATTCAATCCAACTATCTACGTAACACATAACCGAAAGAAGTAAAAAAATAATACCTGTAGATGACTAGCTACATGCCTTCTTGTCAATCCAGTCACATTCATACGTTCAAGAATTTTCTTGGGTGTAACCCCTGAAGAAAAAATAGATAAAAATTTCAATACTACCCGCAAAGAAAATGTTTTTTTTTCATTTAAAAAATTGAAATAACAAAGAAAAAAAAGAATTGAAAGAGAATCATACTATCAATGTTGAGCTCTGTCACAATACTAACAAATTTTTCATGTAATTCTGGTGACCATACAAAACGTGCCTTCTTAGTTGAAGATTCATGGTTATCTTTATTATTTTCAACATTATTTTTTATATATCCTATTATTGTTCCATCAATCAACGACAATTTTGAAACATCTCCTTCTCCTTTTTTCATGTCTTCAACCTCCAAATTTTTATTATTTTCTTGGTTTTTACTTTCATTCAATAATTTTCTTAGAACATGTTGCCACATGTTCTTAATTTGATTTTCACTCATTGGCTTTATCCAATAATCACAAGCACCATTTGTAATAGCTTTCAATACAGCACTTTTGTCATCAACACCCATCACTGCAGGTCACATAAATGTCACACATTAATATATATTATATAATTATATTTGCAATTAAAAAAACATAAATATATATTAGTAATGAATTAATCATGTGATATAGTAATACAAATAGTTATATATATGTACGTACTTACCAATTACAGGGATATTGATTTTATATGTAGCATAATGCATAAAATCGTATGAATCCATATCTGGCATTTTAGCTTCAATTAGTACCAGATCAAAACGATCCATTCTTTCCATCAAAAGATACAAAGCTTCATACACCTTAGAGCATGTCTTAACTGGAAGAAGAACAAAACATTAAAAACACGCAAAAGTGAGAATTGTAACATTAATTATTGAGACTTTCATAAATTAGCATAATGTAATTTATAATTAAAATAGTTATCACAAAGTAATTTATAAACCTTCATGATATAATTGAGAGCACATATTATCAATAGCATTGAGACGATTGATATCATGATCAATCACAAGAACCCTAACATTCGGTATAAATTGTTGAGGAAAGACATCTTTCTTTATGCAAAGTGCCATTTGCAAGAAACATAAACAGCTGCTAGTGTCTAGTGAAGTTGCTGTGTTTTGTTAATTATGAGTATCACACTATATTCGTCGGTTAAAATAGGATTATAGGAGTCTAGTGAGCCAGATACTGATGGTGGTGAAAAGAAATAAGGTTATATATATATATAACCCTAATGATTTATTAATATTTCAAATCTTGTGCAAATAATTATAGTATTTTTTTGGAATAAATAATTTGTGATAGTAAAAAAATTGTCAATCAATAAGAGATATTTGGAAGGAAAAAAAAATAACACAGGAAAATATATCCTTTGGTTTAAGTTACGTAGTAACAACCCTAGAATTTGTCCTAGATGTACAATATGATTTAGTTAAGTACTAAGGCTCCGTTTGGCCCGGCTTATTTTTTACTTTTTATTTTAGCTTAAACGAAATAAAGAAGTATAAAATTATATTTGACACTATTTCTCCTTAAAAGTATTAGAGAAATAAAGTAAAGAAGTAAAAAAAAATAAAAATAAAGTCAAACACAATTTTTTCCTTCTTTACTATTTTTAAGGAGAAGAAAATAAGAGGAAAATAAGCCGGGCCAAACGGGGCCTAAGAATCCTAGAATTTGACTTACACGTATACTCCGGTTTAAGAATTTAAATAATTAAAATTTAAAAAATAAATTTAATATTATATTTAGAAATTAAAATTTATAATTAAAAATTGTATTTAATAATTAAATTGAAGGAGTAAGAACTTTCGTATTGGACCAACACATGTACTTCAGTTTAAGTTACATAGTAACAACCTTAGAATTTGACCTAGACGTACACTTCGGTTTAAGTTAAGTACTAAGAACCCTAGAATTTGACTTACACGTATATTCCAGTTTAAAAATTTAAATAATTAAAATTTATATTTAATAATTAAATTTAATATCATATTTAGTATTATATTTAGAAATTAAAATTTATATTTAAAAATTGTATTTAATATATTAAATTTAAGGAGTAAGAACTTTCGTATTGGACCAACAAAGGTACTTTGGTTTGTTACGTAGTAAGAACTCTAGAATTTAACTTACACGTATACTCCAGTTTAAGAATTTTATTCATTTTGACTTACACATGGCCATTTTTTGCAATTTTATTCGTTATTAATATTTTATTTTTAAAGGTTGTTATGCAATTTGTTTTTTGAAGTAATGCTATTTTTTTATTATTAAGGTAAAATATATTTTTAATACCTATTTTTATAGCAAATTTTGGTTTTAGTCCTTATAAAATAAAATCATTTGTTTTCGTTCCCAATTAATTTTTTGTTTTGGTTTTCGTCACTGATATTAGGTCAACTGTTCATCGCTGGTGTTAGGTCAACTGTTATATTTCGGACATTTGGCATCCAATGTGTAATGTCATGTAATTTCAAATTATTTTAATTAAAAAATTATTAATTATTTATTTAAAAAACATAAATGATTTATAATTTTTTTAAAACGGTCAGAATAATAAATCCTAAATCAAATCCCTTAAATCAATTCTTACCAAAAAAAAATAAAAATCCCTTAAATCAATTGTTTCAAAATTCTTCACTCTCTCACCACAGAATTTAATTGTATCTTCTCCATCAAATCCATGAAAACCCCATTATGAGTTTTGAAAAAAAATATTAACAACAAATTTTCCCTTATTTGAAGAAAGTTTAGATCTAAAAAGAAAGAAGATGGAGATTCTATGAAAATTCTTCCGCTTATCCTTGTCATCATCATCACCATACTCAACTTCATCATTATTCTCAACTTATGAACCCTAAACAACAAAGCAGATTCATCAAAACACACAAATTTGGAATTTCAGGGGTTCTCAATCATTTTTATTAAAACAAACAATTATTATTATTATTATTATTCAATTCTGATCTTAAAAAAGGGTAAATCGACAATGGAGGGTGGTGGAGGATGATCGTGTTGCGAAATGGACGGAGAAACAAAAGATGAATTTAAAATTGATAAAAGCAAATTAATCAAAATTGTTAGCCTAAAATATAATTAATTGAAAATAAAGGTAGTCAAAATTACTTTATGGTGGGTGGGGTAGCTCAGTTGGCACTTGTTGACTGAGCGGGTGTAGGCTGTTGGTCAGGGGTTCGATCCTTGGCAGCAGCAAATATAGTATTTTCTTTGTAAACAAGTTGGTGGTACTTATAAACCATCAACTTTAAAAAAAAAAAAAAAAAAAAACTTTATGGTAAAAAATTCCTTATATGTTTAACTTCAATAATTGACTCCACTTGGCTGAATCTGATTGTTGTCACGTCAACTGAGGGTAATTGCCCTCAATTTATAAAAAGGTAGAAGGGTAGTCACCTATTTTTATTTGTTCTCGTTTAAACTTAAAAGTAAAAAGTTGGACAAGATGTCAATGACATACCTCAGTTTCGTTACGCATAATTTTATGTAATTGGTTTTTTTTTATAATTAATTTTAATGTAACTTTTTTATCTAATATTTGATGTAATTTGGATTTCTGTTGTAACACACATACATATAATTTAAAAATAATTTTACTTTTTGATGTATTTTTTGTTCCTATAAAACACAAAGTTACTTTTTGACGTATTTTTTGTTCCTATAAAATACAAACTAGGATTCTAAAATTCAAAACTTCTTCTAAAAAGGTGAAGGCCTGGAGCACCAAAGATCTGGGCTGCCTTTTTTGTAACAGTCCGGGCCTCATCATCTTAGAAGGTCTCGGCACTGTCACCTCACGATCTTCTCCATCCTCTTCACTAGTTGAGTTTTTGCCTTCGGAATCAAATCATGTACCATGTGGATAAGTACATGTTCAATCTATTCCCACTACAAATTGAGCTATTCATTCCCACTACCAATTGAGCTACTAGTCCAATGGGTAGTGGAAATGGATTTTGAAATGTACTTATCTCCATGGTACATGGTTCGGTGACAGTGCCGAGATCACCTAAGATGGTAGGACCCGGGTTGTTACACTATCTATCTTAAATTTCACTCCAAATCACTTTTGCTCTATAGTATTGCAATCATGCATACATTATTTATGCAAACCATTAATTTCCGTGGTATATATAGGGTTATCTAATACTATATACACTTTCGAAATTTTGACGTTTAAATTTAATGTAAAAATAGGAGCATTCCAGAAGGTGTTCGAGAGGAGAGACTACACGGGGCACTAAAATTATTGGGGCACCAATTTTTTTACTTAATATGTATATGTGCACTCACGTGTGCGTGTGTTAAAATTGGATTAAGTTAAAATTAGGTTGAATGTAACTTTCAATAATTTATTTATTTTGTTTCATACCTTATGATAATCCAATATATAAATGTGGATAGATTAATCTAATAAGCACCAAAGTAAGACAATCTAAGTTTCTTAAAAAAAAAAAAAAAAAGCAGCAAAGTAAGAAAATCAAGTCAGTGAGAAAATAAGCACCAAAGTAAGACAATCTAAGTTTCTACTTATTTTCAGCTTCAATTCCTTTTTAAATCCCACATTTTTATTTTATTTTTCCTTTAATTTCTTTCTTTTCTTTTTCTGTTCCATAAACAGTGGTAGTCTTGTGTACTAGAATTCTTAATTTTGTTTTACAAGGTCATGCATAATAAACTTTACTTGTGTTAATACTCATATATGGGTAATGCTAGCATGGTGCACCTTTTATGTTTGGACCAAAAAAACCCAAATGTGATCCTTTTAAAACTATGGGATTAAAGTAATTTAAATTTTTTTATATTTTGTTTCTCTCTCAATAAATGAATTAACCATCTTTGTGGATCAAACATTCTAGTCTCTCATGTGGCTTCGTATCATGTCCTTGCCAAGATTTACATAATTGGTCACACCCTTTTGATTTGGAAGCATCTAGCTAGGCTCTTGTTATTTGACAAAGCATTGTTTCTTTGAAACAGAAAATAATTATTCCTTTCGACTAGGAAGGAAAAGTCATTGTTCTTTATAGTTCCATTTTTTTAGAAAGTGAATTTGGGACAAAATTTATGTCCTGATTTTTTTCTTAGCTGCAACTGAACAAAATAAAAAGGAGAAGGTATGGCATTGGCAACAATGGTTTTTCTAATAAGATGATGGTGGTTGAAACTTGAACCAATATGCCTGCAACTTCTGATTCTTAGACAAATAGGGTGGCCGATTAATTGCAGTAGCTGAGAAAATTAAGGAGAAAGAAGCCAACTACTAAATTACTCTACTATAGTACTATCCATTCAATTAAGTAGCTTTTAAAAAAATCATTTTGGCTTTTCGTCCAAATATAAAAGGTGCACCGTTCTAATGCACACCTTCTAAATTTTGAGTGGGTGTGGTGTATGCATTACCCATTCTAAGATAATATGGGTAAAATAAAAATAAAAATTAATAATAAACAATTTGAAACAATTGTTGCCAATATAAATAATTTTACTTTCTCCTTTTTAGAAAATTGTTTAAAATATGAGAAAACAACAAACAAAAAGGATTAATAAACAACAATGGTTTAGCTATTGGATTAATAATTATTTATAGCTATACTTTGTAATGCTTTAAATTTTATAAATAAAAATTTAAATAATTAATCAAATAATTTCATATAATTTTAAATAAAAATCATGAGTAAATAATGAATAATTTTTTTATGGATGAAAAGCTAGTTTATAGCTGATAACTAATAACTTATAGTTGAAAAGCTAGTTGAATGAAATTAAGGTGTTTAACAAATTTAACTGTTATAAGTAAAAAAATTACATAAAAGTATATGATTAGTGGGTAGTTTTTTTTTTTTTTTTTTGGATACAATGATTAGTGGGTAGTTATTATATTTTTTAAAAATAAAGAAATAATAAAGGAAAATAATAAGTGTAAAAATGGAATAAATTGTAAAAAATTATAAGCTATATCACTACTAAAAATATGCTATTTTCCTGCAGATTTTGCTGCAGAAAAAAATCCGCAGGTATTCCTAAGAAATTTCCTGCGGATTATGTGACTAAGAAACATTTCCTGCGGATTCTGTATTTTCAGGAAAATCCGCAGGTATTCCTGCGGATTTTGGCACTAAGAAGAATTTCCTACGGATTTCTTTTTTTAAATTTTTTTTTATTAGCTATAATAATAATAATATAATAATAATAAAATGATAAAATAAAATTTATTTAAATTCAGATCAATGCCTTTCAAGTTTCAAACAAAATTAAAATAACTTCTTAATTCTTTTCATCAAGCAGAAACCTTTTCATTCTGAAAATTCAAAATCTCATCAACTATCTCAACCTCACTCTCATCGCGAAACTCTTCAAAACTATGAAAATCTCATCAACGATTTCAACTTTGATTTCAATCGCGAAACCCTAGCACGACCTCAATCTCACCGCGAAACCAAATCCTTCTCCGGTGAAACTCATCTCCGTCATCAGAAGCACATCGAGAAAGTCGAAATCACCAATCAGCGCCGCCGTCGACCTTTTTATCACCGCCATGTGGAGTACCTCTATTTCTAGGGTTCGGTCTCCTTCTTTATTGTGGTACGATTTCGTTTTGTTTCCCTTTTCCGAATTCCAGATCTGAATTTCTGGTTTCACTACAAGATTTTCTGGTTCCGTATCTGAAATTTTAAAACCTTCTATCTCACTTTTAAATTTAACAATAATCGCTTTTGACTACAATCGTTGAAAGATAACTCTGATTTGCTCGATTGTGTGCATATTGAGATTTGAGAGCATAGATGATGAAAAATTATTAGGTTTTATTGTTGCTTTCTTTCATTCATCTGAATCTTACCCTAGTTCAGTCATGAAACAATTGATTCATAGAAATGTTAGTTTACATGATTGTTAGTTCGTACAATTTTCTGGTTATTCATAGCTTTTTCAATTAGTATCTGTCCTTTTTTTTTTTAATTACAGTAGTTTTTTTCTTTCTCCTACGTCATGAATGTGGAAAAGAAACTGATATTGTTGCAGCAGAACAAATATATACTAGCTATTATTCTCCATTCATATCATAATTAATTTATCCTTTATTAAGATGTTGTCTCTTTTACATGTTGTTTTCCCTGTAATGTTTGTGGCTCATTTTAGTTATACTATCTGTTTGTGTAGTGGATTCATAAAAGTGCAAATCCTATTCCTGCAAATGCCAGACATTAATCGAGGGTATTTCCTAAATGAATGCCTTTATGTTTCATAGTTAGTATATCTATTCAATTTTGGTATAGTATTCATTGTTTTCCTTGTTTTGGCTTGTAGCAGCTGAAAATATAGGTTTTGATAATCTGAAATCATCAATGGTTATACCTTCACCTACCGTTAGAGACCGTGTGCTGAAAGAACTGTTTATTGAAGGTACATAGATCTTCAACTATGTGTGACTTTAAGTGTAGTTACACTGATCATATATATGAATTAAATCATTCCCTTAATGCACTTCGTATTTTAACATTACAAAGCTATGGCATTTAATTCTTCTGCTCATATATGTTCCACAATGAATGAATGTTCCACAATGCATATATGTCTCAGAATGACTGTTTCTGCTATATGAATGAATGAATGCATTCACCAGATTTAGCTTTGTTATTTATAGTTTTATAATTGACATTTCATTTTTAAATATTGATCCCTTGTAAGAATGTAGGAACTGTGTATGGAGGATCAAAGAAAAGGCTTATGTTAATGAGTAAGTTATCTTTCTCTTACTTCTTATATGCTTCCAAAGAGCAAACTCACTGATACAATTATTCTCTTGATAATATATTTTGATGTAGGTCTGGCTTTCTAGAATAGCATGAATACCTAGGGTAAGTAAAATTGATACCTTCGTGGCTCTAGTTCTGTTGTTGCCTTGTATGCATGTATTCATGTATTTGCTATCTTCCTTGTTGAAGCCGATGGAGTTGGTGATTTGAAGCTGATGAAGCTTCACTTTTCTCTTTTTAGAAACAGCAACAAGTGCAATCTCTCTAATTTGTGGATAGGGTATGTTTTTTTAGGTGAATGGTCTTTTCTATTATTGCAATATGCAACTGATACATATAGTTGCATTGTATTTTTAATGCTAATCATGGTCATGTGATGAAATCTTATTTTCTAATGACTCTATGCAGATGGCTAACTTTCACAAATAGTAAGTAAAACTACAATTTAGTTGGGCATCTCTTTTCCTCGTCATTAATTGATTTTCAATATCCTTGGATTTGTCTTTATGATGTACATTTGGTGTGTTTATGCAGGTGGATATCATATACAGTTGCAATGAAACACGGACACAGATCATATAGTTAAGCATCTATTTTCCTCATCATTAATTGAGTCAAGTAACAAAGTAGTTAGTCATATATTGTGTTCCATAATTAATAATTTAATGTTATTTGAGATGTGAACTTCATGGATTGATTCCCTAAACAAACTTTTACTTCATGAATAGGCCTTATTACTTGCTGGTAGCTTATGTGATGCAGTGGAAAAATAAGTTGGATGCTGCTTCAATTGCTTCAATAGGACAACGAGGAATTCCGCGTTATGTACCTTGAAAGACCAAAGGGAACTCTCTAGTAGACGGAACCGTTTAGTTTCATTGTTTTATGAATTTCCCTGTTTGAAAATGTAATTTTTCTTGCTTGAAAATGCTATTGCATTTGAGGCAATTTGTTTGAAGGAGCTAAAGAAGTTTAGCCTAAGTTACAGATGTAATTTTGTTACAAGCTTTCGGTATTTGATGGACTTGTAGATGTAAGGGATACTTACTATTGATTGAGTTTTTGTTATAGAATTGTCTTGGTTTATTAAAATAGATCCAATTTTATTAGTTTTTATTAACTTTGGATCTCACAAAACTAATCTAGGTGATTCCCAATCAGCAGAATTTCGTAAAAAAAAAAAAAAAAATCAGTAGAATTTACTGCGGAATTTCCTGCGGAAATATGCTTCCTGCGGAATTTCCTGCGGGTTTTACTGCGGAAACATATTTTCTGCGGATTTTCCTGCGGAATACCCTGCCGAATTACCTGCGGATTATTGCAGGAATGTTTGCTGCGGTTTTTTTTCTCATTTTCTGCAGAAAATTCCGTAGGAAAGTTTCCTGCGGATTTGAAAACCGCAGCAAACAATTACCTAAGAAGGTTTTAGCTGGGAACCAAAATCCGCAGGAAATTCCGCAGGAAACGTGTTTCCTGCGGGTGTTTCCTGCAGATTTTTTGCCCAAATCCGCAGGAAATAGGCAGATTTCTAGTAGTGTATGCTACTTGAAATAGTGTATTAAAAAAATGCTATAAACTAGTTAGATAATCTTGTTGCTAAACACGTCCATTTTTATCAAATAAACTTATAAGCTAATCTCATAAGCTACAAGCTAGTTTATTGGACTTACCAAAAACACACCCTATGTGAATTCAAATTAATAATACCTTCAAATGTATACAGTATATTGGAGTGGACTTGATTTGGATTTGGAAAAAAAAATAAAATATGTATCAATCTCAATAATTTTAACAAAATAATCAAATTTTATTTTTTTATTATATAATTGCTGCGTATTTAATTAATAGAATGTCCCAAACAATTCTTAATTTTCAAACACCCGATCGTATTTTCGAAGAATTTTTTGTTGTTGCTCGTTTTTAAATGATTTAACTTTGAAATCTGTGATTGCACAACTTTTACTTGTAAAAGTAAGAATTTTGACAAAATTAATCCACGTACTATAAAATATTTTATTTTTAAATATTTTTTCCAACTCATAAAAACTTAAACTCCATGCTATAATTAAAAATGTGTAAACAGGAAGGTCAATTTGGCATATGTCAATGTTAAATGCCACCAAAGAAAAACTATCCATCAATTTTATTTTATTTTTAATTAAAAGGTGAAGGAGAAAATATGACTGATGTTTATGTTGACCATGTAGTTCATCGTAGATTAGTGTTTATTGTTTATAATTACTAGACTTTTTAACAATTATTAACAATTTTTTTTAAAGTAAAAAACACAATTTTTATATATTAATGACTAAAATATTAACATGATTGACAACCGTTCAATATGATTTATTGGTCAAATTAATATGAATTGAATCATTATTTCAATTATAAAATTAGAATGAATATTAGCTTAACGAGTTATGCAAATATATGTCCCGACAAGACGACACATATTAAAAATTCTACAAATAATAATTATTTTTTGAAACAAGTTGTAACTTTTAACTTTTAACATAATAAAATGCACAATTTTCAATATAATTTTTTACCCTTTAACATGTATCTGGACCCTGGTCTCCTAACTTGTTTTCAAACAATTAGTAATGAAAAAGAAAATATTTTCAAACAGTTGCATGTGGTTGATAAAATTTTAGATTTTTTATCAATTATTAGTTAGTTTAGTGGTGATTGACGTTGAATTTGGTAGGAAAAACTACGATTTGATCCTGCAATTGCGATCCGGAGGCTAGAATTACTTAATGTCAGAACTGATTCTCGAACCAGATTAAACTGATGGTGAAAGAAAAAAAAAAGGAAAATGCTAAACAGTGCCCCGAGCACTAGTTAAGCTTACTAATAAGGAAACATTTTCTTGTAATTTGTGCATTCAATGCCTCGAAATTGTAGAAAGTCATCTTTTCAACATTAACTTTCACTCTATTTTTCTTTTTAGGTATGTTTAACAAATGCCCCGGAGCACTGTTTAGCATGACAAAAAAAATAGGCTTAATTGCAGTTTTGATCCCCCTATTTTCAATTTTTTGCAGTTTTGGTCCCCCTATTTTAAAACTCGACAGTTTTGATCCCCCTAACACATATTTTGTCTAAAATATGATGATACAACATGTTTTAAATGAACTTTATAAAATATTTTTCTTACAATTACATCGATGTTGGTATTTTTTCATCATCGAATCATATACCACGTCGTTTAAATCATATCGTATCATCAATTTATAGTTAAAAGTTATGATAGGGGGACCAAAACTGTCGAGTTTTAAAATAGGGGGACCAAAACTGCAAAAAATTGAAAATAGGGGGACCAAAACTGCAATTAAGCCAAAAAAATATATTTTAAAAAATGATGTGAAAAATGTTTTAACGAAAGGGGAATGGTTTGATACTTATCACACTTTTGATATGACTATACATACATTATTACAATGATAGGATTTCATATTTGATATGTTATGAAACGTGTCCTCCATCCAATGAAACTACTGTATTTGTCTCACACTCCCTCAAATCAAATGGAACTCATGAAACCACGATAGTACCTTCTAACTAAAAACTAAATATTATTGTTAAAAAAAAATAAAAACTAAAAACTATAGAAAGATATATGTGAATTTCCCGCTAAGTCACACAAAAATATCTATCTATCTATCTTGCTCTATAGTATTTTCCATCAAAATATATACTATAAAATAAAATATCTTGCTCTTCATTTTTATGCTATGCTATGACGTGGTGAGAAAGAATTCAGTCACAGATATTTTCTATCAAAAATATCTCTGCCACTTACCAAACCATGTGTTTTACTTTACACCATGTTGACTCTATTCTTATTCCAATATACCCCTCATTTTCACTTAAACTACAAAAATGCCACTACTCTTATTTCACATATAACACCTTAAGCAATTTGTCCTTTTCAAAAGGGTATTTTCGTCAACAAAACTCAAACATTCTTTCCTATTTTACATACTCCTATTTTTGGGTTGTCAGAAAACAGAACAGAACAAAGATTGTTTTTTTCTGACTCTTCAGAGATAGAGAGAAAGAGAGAAAAATGGCTATGGCAAGAGATAAAAAAGAAGATGAAGAAGAGGTTCATAATCAAAATCAAAAAGGTGGGAAGAGATTGAAATGCATGAACAAGATGAAGAATGAACAAGAAAAAAAAGTTGTAGTTGATGAAGAACTAGTAGAAAGTGAACTTCCATTGAAACCAGACCTTTTCTTCTACCCAACAACACCAACATCTTTTGTTGTTGCAGATGCACTTGAATCAGATTTTCCCATAATTTATGTCAACAAAGTCTTTGAAATTTCAACTGGGTATCGTGCTCATGAAGCCCTTGGTAGAAACTGGTGAGATTTCTTTCATTTCTTACATCATATGTATAATTTTGTTGAAATTTATTTATTTATATATAAAGTTTGTAAATTTACATAATTTAATTTTGACCCACTTTCCTTAAACTATGAATAACCCTTTTATCAGACAGTGAAAATGATTCCTTTTATTCAGATCTATGGTTTCATTTTACAAACCACATTTTCATGGAATCCATTCTTTATAATTTTGATTCTCCTAGCTTATTTCTCATTGGATAATAAATAAATGTTCTTTTATTCATGTTTCTCAATTTTTATGATTTTACCAATTGAAGTTTATTTTCCATTTTCCCCTATTTAATTTTCTACTTTTAGGACCCTTAATTTCACTTTTTGAAATTTTGGTCACATAGTTGCTTGGTGAACATTGCCATGTGCTTAGTACTTTCAATAAAAATTAAGGTTCATCAATTGTTTGTGCTTGTGAATTACTAACTACTTGTAAAAATCATTTTGTTTTGAAGATATTGATCAAAGATGTTACTCTCACAGTATCAATGTTAGAGTCCTTTTTGGTTTTATTTGATACTTTTCATTCCTTTATTACCAGATATTTCTTTCTTTTTTTGACAAGAGATATTTTTTTTTAGATATTCTGATTTGGTTCCCTTTTGAATAAATATCCCTCTAATTGTTTTGAAATATCTTTGTTTACAGTCGATTCTTACAATATAGAGATCCTCGAGCTCAGAGGCGGCACCCTTTGGTGGATCCAGTTGTTGTGTCTGAGATTAGAAGATGTCTTGAGGAAGGTATTGAGTTCCAAGGTGAACTTCTGAATTTCAGGAAGGATGGTACTCCTTTAGTCAACAGACTGAGACTTACACCGATTCATGACGATGATGGAATTGTGACACACGTAATAGGTATCCAGATATTTTCCGAGGCAAACATAGATCTTAACCGTGTTTCCTATCCAGTTTTCAGAGAGACTTGCATTCAAGATTTTGATAAAACTGCTAAATATTCTCCCAAGAGTGGAAAGTTATTGTACAGTCCACAGCAGCGTGAAGAGATGTGCGGTATTCTTCAGCTTTCTGATGAAGTCTTAGCACACAACATTTTGTCGCGCTTGACACCTAGGGATGTTGCATCCATTGGTTCTGTTTGCAGGAGGATCCGTCAATTAACAAAGAACGAGCATGTTAGGAAGATGGTTTGTCAAAATGCATGGGGCAAAGAAGTGACAGGTACATTGGAACTGATGACAAAGAAGTTGGGATGGGGTCGTCTGTCTCGGGAGCTTACTACTCTCGAGGCTGTGTGCTGGAAAAAAGTGACAGTTGGAGGTGGGGTTGAGCCTTCACGCTGCAATTTCAGTGCTTGTGCCGCAGGAAATAGGCTTGTATTGTTTGGAGGTGAAGGAGTTGATATGCAGCCTATGGATGACACTTTTGTTCTAAATCTTGATGCTAAAAATCCAGAATGGCAAAGGGTTAGTGTGAAATCATCCCCGCCTGGACGGTGGGGCCACACACTCTCTTGCTTAAATAATTCTTGGCTGGTTGTTTTTGGTGGATGTGGTAGGCAAGGATTGCTCAATGATGTGTTTGTACTCGATTTGGATGCTCAACAACCAACATGGAAGGAAGTATTCGGCGGAGCACCACCTCTTCCAAGATCATGGCACAGCTCTTGCACAATTGAAGGTTCCAAATTGGTCGTCTCAGGTGGTTGTACAGATGCTGGAGTACTTCTCAGTGATACATACTTACTAGACCTTACAATAGATAATCCTACTTGGAGAGAGGTTCCAACTTCATGGACACCACCTTCTAGGTTAGGGCACTCACTCTCAGTTTATGGTAGGACAAAGATTCTCATGTTTGGTGGACTTGCAAAGAGTGGACACTTAAGGTTAAGATCAGGTGAGGCTTATACAATTGATTTAGAAGCTGAACAACCAGAATGGACGCAACTAGAATGTAGTGCATTCACTGGATTAGCAAATCAAAATGCAGTTGTACCTCCTCCTAGATTAGATCATGTTGCTGTAAGCATGCCTTGTGGGAGGGTCATTATATTTGGAGGTTCCATTGCAGGTCTTCACTCACCGTCTCAGCTATTTCTATTGGATCCTGCTGAAGAGAAACCATCATGGAGGATTCTCAATGTTCCCGGGGAACCACCTAAATTTGCTTGGGGTCATAGCACTTGTGTGGTTGGAGGGACTAGGGTTTTGGTGTTGGGTGGACATACTGGAGAGGAATGGGTACTCAATGAGTTGCATGAGTTATGCTTGGCAAGCCGACAAGACTCCGACATGTGATGATCTTGTGAAAACCAACTGATTTGGATCATTTGCAGTCAGTTTATCCAAATCTCGGTCATTGGATTGAGCTACAACTCAGCTCCAATGATCGAGATTTGGCTGAACTGGCCGCTTAGGATATGATTTGAAACCAAACCCTTTATCTTCTCTCAAGACAAGTTTTTGTCTACAAAAGAAAGCTTTATTTTAGAGTTCTTTCTACCTTTAGTAGTTTGGTTTTGTTTATAACTATTGTATGACTGTTATATAAAATTTGTATTATGAGTATATTTACCACGGTTTTTGTTTGATATATGGCTGTAGGAAACCTATGTATATCAGAATTTTTGGCAGTTGTATTGTACCATCCCTCCTTTTACAATTCATTTTAATTCTAATGATAATTCTTTTATTATTAATTTTTTAAAAAGTAATCTAACTTTTTATTTTTACACAAAAAGCATCTAAGTTAAACACACTCATACTCATATGCATTAACCACAAAAAACAAAGGAAAAGCTGAAAGAGAAAACTGAGGGCGGTAGAGGCAAAGAAGAAGTTGAATGAGTATAAGGTATAAGTGACGTTTAAGTTAGTAACTCTTGTCTCTTGTTAATAAAATAAAATGATTAGTTAGGTTGATTTTAAGTGTCGTTAGGGACAATTTTTGTATAAAAAAATCATGTATTTATTACTGTTTGACTTGTTTTTAAGGCAAATTAATTTATTTTGTTATAGGTTTTTGAAATAATGTCCTTTAAATACTTTTTACTTTTTAGCATAACCATTTTTCAAATGAAGGTTTAAATATTTTATTGCACCTAGTAGTATTGATAAAATACAGTTCCGTAAAGGTAGCTCAATTGGTAACTTCTGCACATATTATTGGAGGGGATTATAAAGTTGGAACTCCAAATTTTCTACTTATAGTGAGATTAGCCACCAAGTTATTGGACAAAACAAAAAGTATTGATAAAATACTAAAACTTTGCAAGTCAGATAATAAATTATTCTAATTTTCCTTGTTTATGAATATAAGGTCCTAATAAAAATTTAAAATCATATATGGATAATTTAAACTATTTAATGTAAACAGTCTAGATTTCCATCATGCCAAATTTTGATCCTCTACTACAAGCTTACTGCAAGCAGATAATGAAATGTGACTTAAAATGGTAAGCTCTTCTAAAGTAATGAACATGGTTAAGAAATTAACATAACAACCAACAACTCGTTAGTTATATATTAAATCACAATATAGTTTCTAAAAACAATGATATCACAACATAGAGTTCAGTGGCTTTATACACTGGGCCAAAAGAATATATGCAAGTGCAAATCAATTTCTTGTAATAGTAGACTTTTCTGTTTTGATATAAAAACAACAAAATCATCTATGGCAAATCTTCCTCGCAGTATCTGTTGTAAAATGTGAGATCTTCCCTATTTCCAGGCCACGGAATCAATATCGTCTCTAGCTTGCTTGTACAATTCAAGCCTTTTTGCTATTTGATTTCTCTTTTCCATTAGTGTTGGGTCTTCATCCAACATGGCGCCCAATTTCTCCTTCTGCGTATCATACAATCAATTTTCAGTTATAATCTTGTCATACAAAATGTTCCACAGAAATTCTATTGTCTTTTCCGTAAAATCGTTGCTAATTTGCTCCAACTAGGTAGCCTGATAAACTAATATACACGGTTAATGATATAAATACACATATCCATGGGGATCCTCATTAATAGACACTGCCGGGGACCATAATCTATTGCTTCAAGGCCATTCATTTCCATATCTTTTACAATAAAGACTTAATCTGGCAATAGATTCACCATACCAAGCATTTTTTACAATTGCTCCATGGTATGCACAACAAATAATCATTTCATAACCTCACTAAGAACATGTAATTGTAATATAGCTTAACTCACAAGTCAGATGCCAACACAATTGTAACTTAACTATACCATGAAGATAACATACCTCCTTCTTTCCAACTTGAACGTAAAAGTAGTTTAGCAATGATCGCTTGGCTTCTCTAACTTGGCAATAGACTACGGCTTTTGGTATAGTATTCTTAAGCGTATCACAGACCATGTTGATATAAGCACTGACATTTGATCCTGAAACAAGGAACATAATATATTTTATCACAGACATATATATATCTAACTTTACAGATCAGGCTTAAACAGTGTGGAATCAAAATCCAAAATTAGCAGACACATGACATAACTTCAACCCACCTTTAGAAAGAGATGTGGAAAAAAGAATTTAAATGCATCTTGCTCTTCTTTTTGTAGGAAAAAGAACTTGCACAAAATATGGAAGTAAAGGAATAAATGTATTTGATTGGATATCTTTGTTTATATCTTTAAATACATATTCCTTTTTATTTTAGTGGGAATGGCCTTATGAACAAGTTATATTTTTTTGGCTTATGAAAAATACTGTTTGTTTAAAAAATGTATTTTTCCGTTGATAACAATGTAACTAGAGATCACAGGTTTAAGTCATTTTTTTTTAATCGGCTAAATTTTATTAAAGAACAATTCCTAAACAGGTTTAAGTCGTGATTAGACTTCTTGCATGTATAAGGTAAGATTATATGAAATATTTGTCGATCTCTCCCTCCAGAAGCATTAAATTGTTAAGACCCTATTAATATTTATTGCTATTCATGTCAAGAAGAGAGATAAATAAAATAAAAATCCAAGTGACAAGGCATGTAAATTTAAAATTTAAAGAATTCTGCTAAAACCAGTCCTGTAGATCTATAATAATACTTATATGTTTAGAGAAGGCCAGTAGAAAACTATGTACCAATCTTGCGGAGGTGATTGTCAGTATAATTGTCCATGCTGGGGGGAGCATTCCGATTTGAATTTGGTGGTCCGTTTGGATTCTTTTCTGGTTCAAGATGAATCTTCCTAAAAAATTCTGCGGTTAGATAGCTAGACTCCATATCAACCAACCGCGTAACTGTCTTCTTGCTTTCGTCTCGGAATCTATCAAGAGCTTCATTTGCAGCAGTTGCGATATCGTTTGAAAGTGTTGGAAATCTTCTTAACTCCTGCACACAATGAAGCAGCACACCTATAAGACTCAATTTTCAGTTACTTTGTGTTCCCCTCTTCCACCACTCCCACCAAAAAATCAGTAATTCCCATTAAATTCTAAAGTAAATGTTCAGAGATATTATTTATAGGCCTGAGCAGCATATACAGTCAGTTATTTAGTGCTGAGATATGAATATCTAGCATTGTTAGCTCTTGAACATTCATTATTTTTTCTCAATATAAAAGGAATACTAATAACCAATGCTGACATAGATGAATTAAATGTTATATAAGAACAGCATCATCAAACTTGCACAACTATATTTGAAAGTCACAACATGTTGTAGAAGAGTTGTATCAATTCAAGTTCCTTACCTCAGTTTCTGCAACTGACTTACGTACAAGTTCCTTCAAAACAAAATGGACCTGAAGAAAAAAAAAAGATGACATGTGAGTTATAAATGGAAAGAGCATAATCTCACTTATATGAAGAGCTGAAAGAACAATCGCTTGTTGCATATAGAAAAAGAGAAGGAAAAACACAGGATAAACTGTCATCGGGAGATAGTAGCCAGAAGCAACCACCATGGGAAGTAACTCTTCCTACCAAGTGCCATAATGGGTAGGGAAGAAGAAATATAATATCAAAGCTACAAGACTACAGGATTCCAACTTCTGGAAATGACATATCATCAAACAAGAGGTACAGAAAGCAAAAAGAATTTTGGCAGCAGGATTTCTAGGGCATACAAATACGGTTTTAACAATGACCCGCATCTGGGATGATGCGGCTGGAATTGTATAATACTATAATCATAAATAATTATGGTTGTTATTATTTTAAACTAATTCCATTTCATTATTAAATCCTATATAGTTACATCTTGCATGACCAAAACTGAAAAGATGAGCCACTAGAAAGTTGAAAGGAGATAAAAGCATACCTTTGAAAATAAAGAAAGCATGTAGGTGTAAAGGATAATAAAATAATAAAGTATTTCAAATTAAAATCCAGAAAATTCACCCCATATAAGACCAAGGAATAATGACATAATGTAAAATAAAGTCAAGACAATTACAGCATCCACAGAGGCTTCAGCTGGGCCTTTGAAATAGCTGATAGACCCTTCAATGAGTCTTCTATAACCCTGCTCTGGAGCAATCAGATGAGGTTGATACCCATCAGCTTCAGTGACAACTTTTTGGACATTTTTTAAGGAAAGATGGCGATCAAAGGGAAGCTTTTTTAAAGCAGCCGGTAATTGGTGATCAAAAACTCCGTATATCCGGTCCCCACCAGGTCGTCTGAAATAGAAATTGGCCACTTAATCATATAGATTAAACTCTCCAAGAAAATTAACACTAATAGTTGCATAGCATTATATAAAAAGGAAAAGACTAGCATACAAAGCTACTGTAACATAATAACTGCACCTACCCTCCATCCAGGTGCTCTTTAAATACTTTGTCAAATGCACGACACAATTCTAAAATAGTGTACAGTTGGGCCTACATAAGTAAGTAGCACAACTTGGTATAATTGTAAAAGTAGAAATTTGGGTAATTTCAAATCTAAGAAAAATAATATCATCATAGATCTCATTACTAACCCCAGAGTCCACAGCAATAGGCCTGCCAATGCGGTCTAACTCTGCATTAAGCTCATCAATGGTCTTGTTTATTAAGGCAATGATACTAGGTATCTTCTGCCTGATAACTTGCTCCAAATGCTGAAATCATGAAACCCGTGTAAGAAAGCAAAGAAAATCACTTCACATTGGATGAATTAGAAATCCATATAAGTTTAGTGATGCTAAAAGTGTTGCAGAAAATGATTTCAATAAAACAAAAATACTTAATGAGAATACCTGAGAAAGAAGCTTGGCAAGATATTCTGAGCCCATTTTATGCGCCAAATGTCCATATTCAGGACTTGTCTCAAAATATTCACGCTCCTTCCTTCGAGCAGCAATCATGTCAACATTTTTATTAATATCAGCTTGTGAACGGTTCACAATTCCAACCCATGGATGCTGCAGCCTGTATTGCCTTCCCTCGAGAACCTTAATGTTTCACATAAAGAACATCCATCATTTTGCAATCAATGATAAACTACAATTTCACACTCAATTACATAGAAATCATTGAATTTATTGAGCACCAAAACAAAAGATAAGCACGCCGTTGTTAAAGAAATCATACATCAACTGCATTAGTTCCTTTATCCATAAGATCAAGTTTTGTAACCACTCCAAATGTTCTTTCTCCTGAAATAATAATAATAACCATAATAAAAGAGAGGTCTCTACATGAATGCTGGCTAAAAAAGAAACAGGGAAGAAAACTATTGGAAGAAGACAGCCATACCTGAAGGGTCAACTTCTTTTGCAATTTTTATGGCATCTGAAGTGGCAATATCTTGATTGGCAGGAGAGATAGCTAAGATAATACAGTTTGGCTTCACAATGAAAGAACTTGATTAGATACTGAATTTGGAAAAAATGTATTACAAAGGAAATTCAGAATGCTTAAAATGACACATGACACATGAATTACAAAACAGTATTAAAACAACACATTATTGTGCCAAGTTTTCTATCTTTACTGGTCAAGGCTGATATAGCCCAAGTTTGTTATTATTGTTGTTGTCTAGTATTTTTTTGTACTGGATCTCTTGATCCTTCTTAAACAACAACAATGTTGTACTTCCCCACTTGCATAGGCTGGTTACACTTGCTTGATAAATTTTAAATTATGCAATACTAAATGACAACTGCCTTCTTCTCTTCATATCAAGAATATAATTACCTTCTCAACATACGAACGGACCATGTTTTCAATATCTTGAACAATACTTTCTTGTTGTCCCTCTGTGAAAGTAGCCGAAATTTCAGGATAAGTTAGAGATCTTGACAAGTCTTCTCAGAATACAACTCAATTTTTATTAAAGTATTGGGAAATATATTCAGGCTTACCTACTGCAACCTTCGTCAACCCAGGAAGATCTATGAGGGTTAAGTTTACAACTGCAGATAAATCCCCACAGAATAATCAGATATCTGATATCTCAAACCAAAGAGTCGTATAGAAGGAAGACGATATTAATGAAAAAGAACCAATATGTTTTCACATTCCCATTTCCCAACAATTAGAATCCATATTATAAGAGAAACCTAATGTTCTTTGACCATAGGAAATTGTTTATTATTTTCAAATAAGCAGAAAGTGCAACATGTTATGAAAACATGATGACAAAAAAATGTTAAGTCCCTGTCTAAAGTTCACTATACCAAAGCTATCACTTCAGAGCAATCGTTGTTTGCAATAATATTATTAATTAATATCCATGTGAATTTTTTTTAGCACCAGAGACCAATGCTCAAAACTGCGTAGTGTTAACACATAATCTAAACCAGCAACCTAAACAGGACAAAATCTTCAATTTTGGCCACAAAGCCTGGTTGAAATAATTACCTTATCAAACAAATGATAATTTAATTTGAACAATAACATGCAAAGGACATAAAAGGCAAATTTACACAATTCTAAAAGGCCCCAATCAAATTGCTTTCAAGTTTAATCATGATATACATGGACAACAATGCAGCTACAAACCATTTGGAGAATAAATGCTGAGGTGAATAGGATGATTAGAAATCTGCTTTGACTTCCCAGTTATTCGATCTGTTTCATCTGCTATTTCCTTCCTCACAGCAGCTGCATGGGCATTAAAGGAGCAGAAAAGAACCAATTAGTTGGGAGTTTACATGACATAACAAATTACTGAAATCTTATTACTTGTTAGCGAAACTGAATAACTGACATATCCCGGCCTCTATTTTAAATACATAAGGTAAGTACTATAAATGATTGCCAGTTTGAAATTTAAGTTTGGTAGAAATCGAATAAATTTTCCTATAACTTACTAGCAATAAGTAAATTTTTTCCACGAATGGTTAAATCTTCCACTCTCTGTGTGAGGATAAGTTATCCATCAAGTCTTCATGATTTCAACTAATAATGGCATAAGCGAATTACCATAAAATTGAACAGATTTCACTCATGCATATCTTAGCTACTCATTATTGAACATCTTTTTGAAATATAATAAGAAACTTCATTAAGTTAAAAAACTTCATTTACCGAAGTCGGTGAACTTCTTTCTTGGTAAGTGAAGAAACTCAGCATATTCCTGGCCATTTTCAGTCTTATGAAGTTGCAGTACCAGCGGCCTCCGCGTAACAATACCTAGTAAATAATGAAAGACAATATCAAAAGCCATTCATTCAGAGGATCAAAAATAATAAAATCATCCACAGGTATCAATACAACATGCTAGAAATAAGAAAAGAATTAAAAAAATGGCCACCTATGAGCAGCTATTTACATTAAATAAACTGGAAAAAAAAAACCTTGGTAAACTATTAGGTCATGTTTGGATAAACAACTTAATTATGCGTTTATAACATAAGTAATTATCATATAAGTGTTTAAATAACAAAAGATAAGATCAAGTCAAACTGTTTTCAACTTAAGTAAATAAGTAGTAAACAACTTGTGGACTTGTCATAACCTGTGTTTTGGTAAACTCTACCAAACAATCTCACAACACAAGTGCTTGTGCAAGTAGATAAACTCAAATAATCCAATCAAAATAACTATAACTATTACATACTAGTTTGTTAACTACAATGTCATTATCATTGTTAAAGATATTAGATCTAAATCTAAATGAATAAGAAATGAAAGCAAAAAAGAATAAGAAGAGAAAGCAATTGAAGAATACCAGATCCACGAGGAAGAAAGTCTCTTCCAACTACACTTTCCAACACCGATGATTTTCCTGAACTCTGATAAATATTGAACAAACGAGATTCAAATTTTTTTGAAAAAAAAAATAAAAAAGTATTATAATTATAATTATGGAATGAGTAGAAGAAGAAGAAGAGAAAGGAGGTAGTTGTTACCTGACCACCGACAACGGCGACGGAAGGAAGAGCTTCCCAAAGAGATAAACCCTCGCCACCGTGATCTCCTAAAACAGTACAAGCTCGTTGGATCTTGTTGATAAGACCGATCAAGCTTGTCATAGTCGCCATTTTGGATTGAGAGAGATGAGATCGATGGTGTGGATTTAGGAGGGAATGAAGAGAGATTTTAGATCGGGTGAGTTTGTTTGTTTGAGATGCACAATGCGCATCCAAAAAGATATGTGTGTATGGGAAAGGAAACGAAACGCAACGTTAACAGCAATATCAATATATACAAAAAGAGAGACGGACGGACGAACAAACGGTTCTTTATTTTGTGTGTGAGGGGTGAATCGTCATTTTACGCGTTATCTTTGTACTGTATATGAGTTGGTTCAAAAATGAGTTGGTTCTCAAGTCACCTGTTGAAGACTATAGTGATTTTGTGACATGACATTTCACTACATAAATATATATATCAAGTAAATCTATTTTTTCCATTTTAAAAATAAATAGATACCACAAAGACTATAATTTTAGTGTAAATATATTTAAATAATGTCCCTAATTCTAAAAAAAACGTTTGATACAAACCACGTCGACTTACCCTCCTCAATGACTTCCTCTCCTCCTCCTCTCGATTTGTCAAAGACAAATAAGCTTTCTTGACATAAATTTTTTTCAGAGCGAGTAATCCTCCAAAACCACCTATCAGAAACATTATGCTGCAAAACAATATCATAAAACATAGCACAACAACCTTCCAACAATTCTTCCTCCCACCCAAACAATTGTCGTCTCCACCCCCGCCCCTCATACGTCCCACCAACTCTAATACAAAGACCTCGCCGTAATATCTGGCTCCTAGACGAGCCCAGCAAGACGAGAAAATCGCTCCCTAAGAATAATGGAAGTCTTCTAGGATTATCTCCAATGGGCAACCCAAATAATTAAAATGAGTCTTCCCAATTTGCAACTTAACACTGATGAAGCCTCCTCTAACAAAGAGTCGCCAACATTCACTCCAACCAGCAGACTTTTATGAAAATTAACCTTCAAGCCCGACATTGTTTCAAATAACAATAACATAGCTTTAATAGTTCGCATGTTCGCCCAACTCTTCTCGGCAAAAGTAACAATGTCATCAGTAAACTGAAGATGGGATACCCTAAGGCTATATTTAGATTGATGGAATGAAATGGAATTGAGTGACATAAAGTTAGATTTCATTGTTTAAATTGTTTTAAAATGGATGGAGCGGTATGAAATAAAATGCAATTTATTCCATCTCATACCATCATTTTCCTTCATTTTTCATTCCATACAATTTAAAAGGCATATAGTCGAATGGAACCCATAAACTAAATAATTACTATTTTTCTCTCCCTCTTTATTATTAAGTTGTAATATTTCTTATTTAATCACCTTAGTTTTCTCTCTCGTGCTTCTTCTCCATGTACCTCAATTCAACCAACAAACCCACTTGACCACAATGCATGTATAAGTTTTGGCAAATTAGAGAGAGACCTCTCCTTTGCCCCTATATTTTTAATTTATAGGGACTAATTAATAGATGAAAAATTGAAAGAAACATAAAGTATGGTTCACAGCTTATCAATCAAAAATAAGTATGTGCGTCATATTTACACATGATTTTTTAGCGGCAAATTCTAATATGAACCACTTCTTCAAGAAACATAAAGTATAGTTCCATTCCATCATAAAATATCCAAAGAATGGAACATAATATTCACTCTATTCCGTTCTGTTCTACTATGTTTCATCTTATTTCATTCCGCTCTGTTCCATTTTGTGTCATCAATCCAAACAGAGTCTAAAAGACAAGTCTCTCCCAACGGAAAAACCTGTAAAAAGTGAAGTCTGCACCGACGCCATGATCATAGCATTCAAACCTTCTGCTGCAATAAGAAACAGAAACGGTGACAAAGTATCTCCTTGTCCCAAACCCTTCTCAAAATAAAATACATTAGTGGGGCTACCATTGACTAGGACTGGTGCTGAAGTGCGGATATACATTCACAAATCCACCGAATCACATGCTTTTTTGAAATATTCTTTAAACATAATAAACTCCTTCTCTTTGCTTCATCCACAACCTCATTAGCAATTAATATCCCATCTAATATTTGTCAACCTTGTATAAACGTCGGTTGATTCACATAAATCACACTACCAATAATCTTGTTGAGTATGTTAGCTAACACCTTAGCCAACACCTTGTAAATACAACCTACCAATAATCTGACAATTTCAAAGGCACCTCAACTTTAGGAATAAGAACAATGAAATTGTAATTCAACTTTAACCAATCGGCTGTTGTTGTGAACTTCAGGAAAAAATATATATATAATTAGCTTTCAAATCATGCCAAAATTCTTTAATAAAACCAAAGTTTACACCATTTGAACCCGAGCTTTTGAAATTGTCATAATCCCACACCGCCCACCTAATTTCCTCATCTTCAAAGGTTGCCACCAACAAGCTCGCTTAAACATCACTAATAGAATCAAAATCAAGATTACCAACATCAGGACGACTAATTCTTGAAGATATAAAATGGTTAGAAAAATGATAAAAATAGTCGTCCGAATGTTTTGAACCGCTTCAATTTGTTCGCCATTTACATCAAGAATGACGATCAACTTCTTATGGCTCCTCTTATTAGCCAGATCACATGAAAAAACTATGTGTTGGCGTCACCTTCTGAAAGCCATCTCGTTCTAGAATATTGCCAAAAAATGATACATTCAACTCGGGATAAAGAGAATAACTGCTTTGTTAAATCTCTTTTCTCCTTAACCTCTTCAACACTCAGCAAATAGTCTTCCCCCTTTCATAGTGTGTTCTTTATAGGGTTATTACATAGTTTTTGTCTTTATAATCTTACATAATTTATCAACCAAAAAAGAGAGAGAGAAGAATTTACAAAGAAATGGGAAGAAGGTGAAGAATTATGAGAAAGAAGTAAAATGAAAAGTAGAATTAAGTGAAAATGATGAACAATAGAAAGAAAAAAAAATTATGAACAACAACAGAATTAAGTGACTTAATTTTATATATAACTTACTTTTTAATTTTAAAAAAATTTCAAAACATGTCAGAAGTGGGATTTGAACCCACGCCCTCTCTCGAAGACCAGAACTTGAGTCTGGCGCCTTAGACCACTCGGCCATCCTAACTATTTATTAATTATAATGGATATTACCATAATTATCCATAAAGAGGTAGTGCAAATTACTCTAAGACTTTTTAATTTTAAGAAAACCAAGACATCCCTCCAATCCAAGTATCTCTAAAGCAAACGTCAACTACTTTACAATTGACGTTTTTATGTTGAAATTGTCAGTGAGACAGAGATCGACTCATACGTTCGAGACACATCATGGATAATAGGTTCAATGAGTTGAGTTTGAAAGGTTAGAATCTTGCGTAGAAAATGTTGTGGAACGACTCACATTTAGTTGATATGTGTTCTGCAACTTCTTTTTGAACACCACCGTCATCGTTCAGTTCTTCTTCCAATTGGTTCTTTATTCATTGCTTCACTCAAAGATGAGATAATAAACTCTTGAACTGAACAATTGTGTGAATGTTTTTTAGAAACAATGAAAATGCCAAAAAATTGTTTCAATATTTCCAAAAATATATCATTTCTAACAAATATTTCATCCTCTCTCCATCACAATGTTCATTTTAAAAGTCTCACATTTTCTCAATAATAAGTTTTTTTTTTGTTTACAAACTCAATAATAAGTTAAAACAAACTCATTTTGAAAAATAAAAACAGAATTTATTTTTTTTGCAAATTAAGCAGAGGCTTAAATTTTTGAACCTCGTTCATTTGTGTGCCTGATAGACCCAATAAGTGGATTGTTTTGAACAAAAAAAAAAACAAAAACGATCTTGAGCCCTACATCTCACCCTCTTATTCATTTACTTTTCTTCTCGAACTTCACTTTATGATTGTATGGTCTTATAGGCAGTCTTGCCATCACAAGAATGAAATGAACTAGTTCGTTCGATCACAATGCAACATGGGGCTCATTCAGTGAGTGCATGGTGTTATAGTTATAGTTATAGGTACCATTTCCATGTCATCACAAGAATGAAATGAATTAGTTCATTATTCAATTAGAATGCTACATGGGGCTCATTCATTTAGTGTATATGATCACATGTACCCTTTGCTATCACAAGAAAGAAATGAACAAAAAAAAAACACACACACAACTGCAAACCATGCTCAAATTTCATGGACAATATATGCACTATTTAGAAAGACTAATTGGCCCAACTTTCAATTAGTATACTCCTTCAGTTTCACAATAGTGTTATTTAGTAAAGAAATTTTGTATTAAAATAAATATAAGTTTAACTTTTTAATGTAAAATTAATTATATTTTATCAATTGTCATCTAATTATTATTATGCACACCTAAAACATTATAGGCTTAATGGCAATTTTGGTACCCCTATTTTCGAAAATTTTGGATTTTGGTACCCTTATTTCTAAATCAGCAATTTTAGTACCCCTATTTTGTCAAATTTTGAAATTGGACTCATTCTTATTCTCTTTTGATGATGTGGCGCTTTTTAATATTACGTGTCATTTATTAAACTAAAAAATCATTGTCATGTCAAATAAAGTTAATATTATTAATATTATTATTATTATTATTTTTGACTCAAGTTAATATTATTATATTAATAATTGTTTTTTATATATATAAAGAATTATATTAGTAACTATTGTTATTATAATCTATACAAAATTAAAAAACAAAAGAACTAATTGAAGGGATGTAACAATAATTTAGGACTTGCTCATAACAGCTGATAAGTTTGCTACTAGTTATTTTGGTTTAATTGGTTTTTTGGATTTTTTTACTGGTTTTCTGGTTTTTTTTACTGGTTTACTAGTTTTTTTTTTGTTTTTTCCCAGAATTTTAAATAATTTTCTGATATTTTTTTTTTCCAGATTTTTAAACAATTTTATGATACTTTATTTGGCTTTTTTTCTATTTATTTTCAGATTTTTATACTATTTTATTGTATTTTATTTGGTTTTTTCTGATTTTATTTATTTTTTACAATTTTTTGATACTTTATTAGTTTTTTAAACATTTTTGTTGTACTTTATTTTGTTTTCTATTTTAATTTTCGGATTTTTAAATTTAAATATTTAATTTCTTTATATATATATTTTAATATAATCTGACGTGACAATGATTTTTTAAATAAATAAATGACACGTAATATTAAAAAGCGTCACGTCATCAAAAAAGAATAAAGATGAGTACAATTTCAAAATTTGACAAAATAGAGGTATCAAAATTGCTGATTTATAAATAGGGGTACCAAAATCCAAATTTTTTAAAAATAGGGGTATCAAAACTGCAATTAAGCCAACATTATATTCCACTTTGTATTTTTTTCCTTTCAAGTATTTTAATTGATACAATTTCATCCTAAGTGAATATGTGAAGTATCCGAGATTCGAATCTCGACTCATGCATATAAAATATAATGTGACCAACCGAACCATTAGGGGTGGCAAAACGGGCCGAACCCGCCGGGCCGATCCGTTTGACCCGCAATTTTTGACGGGCTGGGGTGAGGTTTTCGGCCCGCTACCTTAAGTTGGCCCGCCCCGCCCCGCCCCACCCCGTTTTTGAGCGGGCTTAAATGGTGCGGGCCTAAACGGGGGCGGGCATGCCCATTTTTTCACCCCTTTCTAATATTTATCATTTTATCTTATATTGTAAGGAGTACTTATTAACTTAGTTGATGATTTGTTAGTTTAATTAAGCGTAATTATAAAGAATTGTTTGTTAACTTTGTTAATGTTTCTTTTAGTTTAATTATCTCTATTCTCTGCTGCAATTTTCTCTTAATTATCCCTATTATAGTATTATTGTTAGTTTAAATATGAGGTAAGAATTGCAAGGAATTGTTAAGTTATTATAATTCAACATATTTAATATTTTTTTTAACATTGAATTGTGAAGTTGTAATTCAAATTGTAAAAAAAAAAATTGGCGGGCATGCCCGCCAACCCGCAATCCCGCCAATAAACGGGCGGGCTTGAATTTTGAACCCGCACACCTAAGTTGGCCCGCCCCGCCCCACTCCGTTTTTGGGCGGGCTTAAATGTGATGGGCCTAAACGGGGCAGGCATGTCCGTTTTGCCACCCCTACGAACCATGTTAACAAAAATTTCCACTTTATAATTATAATAGTGGCAAACACAACAATAGTTAAGTAAAGTTAATTTAATAAAAATGTTGTGTCTTTTGATAACTTTATGATAACTTAATTGCATTTATTTTAAGAGTAGCATTATATCCAACGAATGGATATTTCACGAGGTTTCACGACGCACATATCAGGAATATACATAATTCAATATCATAATGGTTTTGTTCACACATTAACTCCAAAATTTGCGGAATACTGGTAAATGTGGTGTTATGTAGATAACTTGCTCTTACCGTGATGGACCCGTTAAAAATATTTCACTACACATAGCATTTTTCTTATTTTAAACAAGCTCGTTTTGAAATAGGAGTGATTCTTAGTGCGTGGAAGTTTCCATGTGGTCTATGATGGACCACAATTTATATACTGTTTGATTTATTTAATCCTTGCCATATACATATCAATTAAGTAATTTCTTATTATATGTTCAAATGCCTTAAAACAACTTAAGTGGTTGTCACAAAATAATTATGATTTTGTAAAATTCGTATTCTTTATAATATTATTGATAACTTGTAGACACTCAAACCACTTTTTTATGTTAGAGATGGACCTGTGATGGCCCTAGATTCTCAAATAAAAAGTTTTTTTTTAACTGGTACTTAATAAGTTTAACAACGGAGAAATAAATGCAAAGGCAGCATGTGGTGTCACTCAAAATGAACTTACAATCAACTTGAAACTATGAATGTATTGCACAACCAAATAAACTTAGTTCTTGGTCTGATTACAAATATATTAACAAACCTGAACCAACACAATCACACTATCGGCGTATTACAAATATCAACTGCCAAATGGATAAAAGAAGAGATAAAGCTACCTATACAACCACACAGCCCACTCAATGAAAAGCTGGAAATTAGCTCCATGTTAATCATCTTCATTTGCCTTGCTTCTTAGCCACAAGTCTATGTTAGATGCATACCAATTACTTGAATTCTTTTCTCACCCTCAATCCATGGCAAATATCATTAACGACTGTCGCCGGAATCTCGGTTACAATCTTATAATCAATTGGAGAAAAAACGACAAAGGTAAAATAAAAATAATAGAGGGCGGAATAATTATGATATGAAAATCCACTCCTTGGTGCCTCTGCAATAGACTTGTTATCACTGGGTGCTGCGTGTTAATCCTCCCCGTCCCATGTTTCTGTGCAAATATAAGATTCCCCATCAGTCAAGTAATTTGAAAAAAGCATAACCTTAAAGGCAAATAATACTTAAACTACCAATTTGGAATCTGGATAACTCATATATAAAGATTACACAATAATGCAATGAACATTATAGGGTTATGTTGATAGGCTAATAAGAACAAAAATTATAGGGGAATGCCAGTGTGTACTATAGACTCTTTTGAAGATAAGAGGAAATCGGGAAAGGGATACTTTGACCCGACCCAGAGGACCCATCATTATTGCAACAATCAGATTCCGTGAGTACAGACCATATTGTTTAAGTTGTCATAAATAATAATAATTTCCCTTCTTTAAATTTAAAGGGTAAGATCCGTATTCAGGATATTTTATTCTACCGCACTTTATGTACTGGTGTCTTGAGTCTTGACGTAGGTGTGCGTGTTAGCTGATTTTTTAGAAGATAAATATTTAGAATAATATAAAGAGAAAAGAGAAGCTTTCAAGTTTAAAACAACAATCCACTATGCATTAAAAATGTATTATAACTTTATTTAATAAAGAGATAAATGTTAAACTGTTTTGAAATAACTATCCACCAGGACCACTACCTATAATATCCTATTCTTAAGGTTAGGATTTATCTGTTCTGAAGACACTAGAACACCCATTTGAAACTAGGAACAGGGAACCTAAAAATAAATTGAAAGCCTAATGGAATATTGTCTTTGTACAAAATGTAACTCCTGTCATATTGTCTTTGTCTTACAAAGACGAAAATTCAGACAAATGCTACTCATGTAAACTAAAATCAGAAAATTGATATAGTTATGTAAACTAAAATCAGAAAATTGATATAGCTTATATTCTTGTACACAAACACGTAACGAATAATTCCTTGAAAGAAACAATGAAATAAGGAATGGTTTTATAAGCTAATTAAAGATCCCTGTCTCAGAATCATTTACAGAAAAAAGCAAGCATAGTACTCCGTTGAATAAAAAGCACAAGAATGTGGCCATAGAAAGAGAAAAAGAAGTACCTCCCAGAAACAAGCTGTTGCTGAGCACTGTTCATAGGGCCCTTCACATTGCTGAAACGCTTGGCTTTTGTCTCTTGTTCTTTGTCCGTGCGCATCGCAGCTACCTCCTTCTCCATGACAGCTACTTCCCTTCGCATCTTCTTTGCCTCAACTTCCATGGCTTTGGTCAATGTTTCCACTTTCCTTGCTAGCATCTGGAAGATAATCACCATTGCAACAATTAGCTGATATTGCAATGGTCAATAAGAAATCTAAGATTAAAAACCAAGAGGGTCAAAAAATTTACTAACCTCAATGGCGTCGTCT
Organism: Trifolium repens; assembly: GCA_030408175.1. NCBI lineage: Eukaryota > Viridiplantae > Streptophyta > Magnoliopsida > Fabales > Fabaceae > Trifolium > Trifolium repens. Next base: position 63,483,281 of record CP125842.1, on the reverse strand, counting down.
TTGTCTTTTAGGCTTTGATCTTTTTCATGACCAGCTTTCCTCAATGCTAAGACCTCTTTCTGAAGAAAATCATACAAAACTCCTGGAACACTATCCTCTGCATCTACCAATGGGAAGTCACTTGGCTTATCATCCAAACTTCCTTTCCAATTATTGTTTTCATCTTTGTCTTTAGTTCTTTCAGAAGACTGGTTAAACGAGGAACTTGGAGGCTTTCCATTTAGAAGAATTTTACTCCTTTCTAATGTCCTAGAGCCACCATCAAAAGACTTAGATGTGCCTTTAGCATTCTTCAAAAGTGTGCTGGAGGACACAGAGGACCTTATTTGAAAGGATGACGTTCTCTTAGTCAGAAACCCATTAGAGTTCAGCTTGGATGTGTTATCAGCTCCACCTAGAGATTGTCGTCGGGAAGGCCCATTACTAATAGAAGACCCATTGCCAACACATCTTCCCTCTGAAGTGCCGCGATTAATACTGTTAGAAGTTTCTCTCATACTCTCTTGTAGCACTTTAAGCCGTAATTGATATTTTTCCTGAAAATTGTAAAAGGTTTACCTTGAGTAATGGCAGAACTTATCTCCTAAGTTAATACATGCAGGCTGTAAAACCAGATTATTACTTTTAACTGTGCTTCATACTTTGCAGTACGATCAGCTATAGCAAGCTTATCCCGAAGTTGCTGCATCTCTCCCTGTAAGAATGCAGTTCAATAAAATATGGAAAATATTAAAGGACAATGTATATTTATACTTAAAGAAAAAGCAACAAAGGATTAAATACAAAGGACTAAGAAATTAAAAAAATACCCACCTGCAAGAATCGTCGCTCTTCAAGCCATTGTTTGACAGGCATCACTTTGTCGTTGGCATCTTTCCATTCATTAGCCACTACTGTAGCTACTCTGTTTGCTGTTACCTTGACGCGAGCCAACTCCCGATCCACAGTTTTTTTTTCCTCCTAGAGTGTAAAACAGTCCATACAAAAACTCTTAACTAGAAGCAAAAAAAAAAAAACAAGAGTAAAGCAACTGGAAAAGCAAACTGTGTGAATTTAACAAGTTACATTCATTTCTTGAAATTTTCGCTGATAATCTCTCACAGCATTTGCAGCTGCACCCCCTGCAAGGACAGCCTCTTCTAGTTCCCTCACAGTTTGGGTGAGCTTTTCAACCTCTGCCACCTTCAGTCTGTGCATTCTGTCCAAAATTTTGTTTTCTTCCTGGGAGAGGTGATGGTGATACCGAGTATAAAAATTTACATCATTATGGTAACAACTTAGTATGTATTTTGAAAGAAAAAAAAAATACAAAATTGGAAATACCTGGCAAATCTCAATCTGTTTCATTAGCTCTTGATTTTTATTTTGGAGATCATCCACCATGGAGGCCTTAGCCAAGGCAACCTGAACAGTCCTTTCAGCTTCAAGAAGTGCTGCTTCTTTAGATTTCGTAAGACGATCCAAAGCTTTGTTATCATCTTGAAGTTTAGCAATCTGCAAGAAATAAACCAGATAAAAGAATGACACGAATTACATATGATAAGCCACCTCGGCCCCCTTTAACCGGTATTTTCACACAAGAACTACCAATACAAAGTAGAAAAACAAGGCAATACATACCTCTTGCCGAGCAAGCTTGAGTTCAGCTTCTAAAGGGGCGAGAATGGCTTCTATAGGAGGCATGTCATCATCCTTCTGAGCAGCATGAACCCTTCGAAGAGTAGCTTCAGCTGCAAACTGAGCTGCCATCGACGCTTTCTTTTCATCATTGATTTTCTTTATCTCAAGATTCTGCAAGAAATACTAGGTTCAGTAAACATATCACAACCTAAAAAAATCATTCATCAATAAGGTCGATAGAGGCTCCAAGCTATACTTTGCTTTCTAGAAGATTTTCAGTAAATTTCAGCTTTCCGTCAACCTTTGACAATTCTTCAGTAAGCTACAGCACAAGCAAAAAACAGAGAAAAGTTAATTTTCAAGCTAACAAATAGTATTAAAGGATGCGTTAATAAGAAGCGGTAACATGAATAGAAGAAATTATGACAGTAGAACTAAAAAAATAAAAAGAATTTATGACAAAGGATCGAGTTCTCAAGTATCTATAAACAATGTAAAGAAAGAATGATTATGCACCGATAATTACGTGGGAAACAAATCATTACAGCTATTACGGTTAAAAATACAAAAAAGCCAATTAAGTCCGCTCTCGCCCGCTAATTCGACCAAAACGTAATTACTTCGCACATATATGATATTGAAACAAATCAAATGGCATAATGACTCTACAGTAAGAAACATATATGATAATCACCAAAATCATTAGAAGAAAATTCAAATCAATATCATCAAGATGTAAACACAGACATATAATGAATGCTTTGCAAAAAAATAATAAAACTACTATCTCTTGGATAAGTAGTAATTAGTAAATAAGTAATAATCAATCAGAACAAAAATCATTGTCCAAAGCAAAATTAAAAACTAAAAAACCTCCAAAATTAGTAAGAAACAAAATTCACATAATCCTTTTTGGAAATTCAAAATGAATTGAATACAACGAAACTGAAAATCACAAGCAACCTCTTCAACAGCTTTTTCTCTGAGTCTTTCAGAGTGTTTCAAAGCTTTGATCTCCGCTTGAGCTTCTGATAATTCTCTATCCTTATCTGCAAAACCATACACATAGAGAGATTAAACACACTACAATCAACAAACACGAAGCAAAATCAAGTCAAAAACTCGCTAGATCGAACTACATTTTCACACCTCTAACATCATTCTCAAGTCGATTAAGCTCCAATTTAACTGGATCCGAACCGTGAAGCAAGTTCATGAACTCATCCGCATCCAAACTAGGCCTCATCGAATGCGCACGTCTTCGTGAAGAGTTCTTCCCTTCCTTAAACGATCCAGAAACCGTCAACGGCGCCGGCGTTACCACTGTCGAGTCCATTCCCATATCGCCGGAAAATTCATCCATGACCGATATAACCGATACCGAAACGAAACGAAACAACTCGCACTTACACTCTCACTCACACGCACATCCAAATGCTTCTTCCTCCTAAGATCCCAAAAAATGGAGTGATAAAGAGAGAAAGAAAATCAAAATGCAGTTGAGAGAATGAACGAAACGGTTTATTTAGAGAGAGAAAGTTGGAGATAGATTGGTTCAGAGTTTATGGTAGTTTCTCTCTCTAGAGTCTGATTTTAAACCCAGATTTGATTTGATTTTTGGAGAGTGAGTGATTATGATTAAAGAAAAGTGATTAATTAATGAGTTTATGTACGTTTAGTTAGTTGTTAAGCAGACCAAAACTGTGTGACAGAGAAAGATAAGTAAACTATTCATCGATCAAGATGATGATAATAATCAATCTAATAACATGGGTTTTTATAATTTAAATTTGTAGCGTAATGCGCACTCCATGCAATGTATACGTGGTTCGGCGTAAGATAGTAAATGGGGTCGTTTTAAGAGGTGATGTAGAAGGCACTTAGCTGGTAAACATGTTTGGACTTTGATAGATAGACCCCTACCCTTAAATAATGAACTTGTAGGACTTAATACGCCCATGAAAATGGATTTAGAATAAAAGTGATTGTGTGGTTTCCAAAAATGAATACTTCTATGAAAATGTCATTTTAATTGATGTCAATTTTCAATAATGGGATTGTTTTTTATGTTAAATTGGTAATTAGGTAAAGTGTATCAATTTGTATCCCTAAATTGAGATTTTTATGGAATCCGTCGCGTTTGAAGTTCTGCGGTTAGGGAATTTTTTCACACAAAGATAAAGAGAAATTTTTCCCTAATGATGGCCTAATTAGTAGCAACTATATAAATACTTAAATTCAATTTTAAAAAAGGTTTTTTCATTTTTTTTGTGTAAACTAAATATCTTCCGCTTGCAATTGAACAAACTAATTTATCGAACTATATTGCATCACAGTGAGCGACAAAAGTCTCATACAGTCGTTGTTGCATCCTTAAGGTTTGATTTGTAATTTTGAATGCATATAGCATCAACTTCATTTATCTTAATTAATAAGACACAAAGTTCATGAGTATTAAAAAATTAGTTGTAGTAATAAAATTGTCAATATATGGGCTACTTTGACATGTTCACTCCTACAACTATTAATACCATAAGATAAGATGGATAATATAAATTTAAGATTTACATTGTAAGTAAGTATAGACAATTTTGTGAAGAAATATTAATATACCTATAATTTTGAAAAGCATTTTATATTAAAGGACCAAGAAAAAAAATAAGAAAACAATCCTATAATTAGGAACAGTAGGAGTAGTTAAAATGGAGAAGACATGAATCATATCATGATCAACCCCGTTATTGGAAAAATCATTTGAAAATTTGATATATAGGGTTGAATGCAAGACAATAAAATTTTGTATAAGTAAATAAAAATAATAATTTGGGTTAAAATAATGTTAATCATGCATTTACATCCTTTCTTTTGGGCGGTTGTCTATTGACATATGATATGCTAAATGTGAGTTATGAGTTCATATGCCAATGTTGGAAAGAAGGTTCGTTTCATAATCATCCACGGAGGTTCGTGGAGTTTTCCCAATGGTTTAAAAATAATTCTAAGATTTTATATTCTTCACACACTTGGCAATTGCCAATTGATTAGCTGATCATTGATCATGTTTCTTGATGTCAATAAAGTAGTAGATGAAGTATGAAGTACAATAATAATTGATTTAAGGCTTAACTGCATATTTATTCCAGTTTGAATTTGACTTATTTTTGAGCTTATGAAAATAGTTTATGCAAATAAATAAAATTTCATATTAATTTATTAGTTTTTATTGACAAAAATTGTATTGTTATAAGCTGTTTTTTTTCATAAACTACCTTAAAAAGCTTATAATAATACATAAAAGCTTATTTATTTGCATAAGCTATTTTACATAAGCTAAAAAATAAGTCAACTCAAATGAGCCCTTAGCTCCTCACGTTTATTTTAAGTTTTAATTTGGTTATTTAAAATTTAAAAAGGTTCATTTGGTCCCTTACGTTTCCACCATGTGCATTAGTTAGTTCTTTCCGTTAGTTTTGTCACTAACTCCGTTTGAATTGTACATGTGTCTATGTTTCTAAGTGTCCACATATGCAAACCGTCTGCCCATAACACAATATTGATGGAAATGACTAACTAATGCAAACTGTGAAAATGTAAAGACCAAATTAATACTTTTTAAACGTAAAGAGCCAAATTAAAACCCAAAATAAACGTAAATGATCAAATGTAGGTTTAAGCCTTGATTTAAAAATCAACAATTTCATATCATTCAAAGATCATGTACATGTATATCAAACTTTCAAGTTGTTAAAATTTCATACTCTCGATTGTTTATTTTTTAAACCATGGTTATATATATATATATATACACACGAGAAATTAGATCATCTCCGATGACAGAAGAGGTCAGTGAAATTATGACCATGCTACTAAATAAAGTCAAAGAATAATGAAAAGTAGAGATATAAATTGGACACTCTCCGGTATAAACTCAACGGGAGATGATTTGTTCTCCGCACTTTATAATACTTAAAATACACAACTCACATTTATAAAATGAAGATTTTTTTTCCTTATCAAGCTATTCATCACATGAGATGTCATCATATCTTAAGTGGTGTAACAATTTAAAATTAAGATGTTAAGTGAATTATTGTTTTCGTATTTCAATCAGACCAATATCCATAAAGCGTTGACAGAAACACTTACATAACACTCGTCAACAAAGGCATCGGCAACAAAATTTAAAGTTAAGTTTTTATAAAATCTAAATTGAATCCTTACCATCTATTATTTCATGCGATTGAAATGTACATAAACTCATGACTTTTCATTAGATAATTAAGTTGATATGTAATATGACATTAGTGTCCCCATTAGGGGTATATTATAGTATAACCAGTAGGCAACATACAATAAGCAGGCCACTCAATTCTTCTTCACACTGTGGTGCCCCCTTTGGTTTGGTGCTGTGTCAGAGTAAGACAAAGTTTATAAACATGGGTTGTGTTATAAGTCACCATTGGTAGTTGCTAGTGGGAAAGAGTGATATTGATAGTTGTGAAGTGGAGTTTCTGTTTGTTTGGCAAGAGCTAAGATGCAAGAGACAGGTGTTTAGTATTTACATTCATTGTGAAAGAAATATTTAAACTATATAAGAATTTCAATGAACTCAATATTTGTACCATGTCATAACCCACTATAAACTTGCACCATTGCCTTACTTTTTATCCAAGGTTTCCCTCCATTGCCTAACTGCTAAGGATATGCTTTAGAATTTTTCATATACACTTTTCTTGTGTCACACTCAAGAATCAACCGTATGACATTTGTGACAATGGAAAAGGATTTTTTACCCAAGAACTATTGAAAATTGTAATACTCAAAATATAATAGTATTTGATTCCATTATTAAATCTAAAATCTCAATTGCAATTTTGGTCTGTCAATTTCTATTATACAGTCATTAAATATTATAGTATTTGATTCCAAGTTTCCAAACTTATGGCTGACTAACCAACCTTAAAGCATCAAACCACATAGATTGTGTATGTGAAACTTAGGAGTATATTGATGTATGCTTAATTTTGGAAGAGATACGTATATCTTAAAGATCACTTGAAGTTTCACATGTGAGTTATCAGAATTTATCACATGGAGGGTCCTTCCTGCCATGATTAAAAGTAGCATCGCACTACAAACGGGTCAGCCCTTCATTTGCACAACATGAACCAATGTCCATCATTCCTAATTTCTAAGGCAGAGCATGTTCTCATTCCGTGTTTACTCTATATAAAGGTTTCTAATCGCATAATGTGGCACATAACATCACAATCCACTCATCACAGTATTTTAATAAACATTAGCAGATTCATAACATCACAGTACTTTTCAGTACACAAAGCCTTTCCAATAAACATTAGCAGATTCAGGACAGTCACACTCTACAATGATTGGCAAGGGTGAAATGAAATGAGGAGGAAAAATTTTAGAAAGAAATTTGATGAATTTCAATATAATTTGTGCCGAGTAATAATTATGTGCATGTTTGGACCGGGCGTGAAGGATAATCTCATTGAGCCAAATACAATGATCAACATAATTCCACAACATGAAATATTATTATATCTAAAACTAAAAAAACAGAAGGGATTATTAGCAATCTGAAATAAGTTACTTCTGCCGAGTGAATATAGGGAAGAAAAATTTGGTATTCAAAATTCAGTAAATATCCGATAAACAAAGAAATTATAAAACCAGTATTCAAAATGCAAGAAATTATAAATAGTTCCTGATTACGGAAGGAAACAACAAACGCGCAACAAAAAGATGTAATTACTAGTTCCTACTAGGATGCTTAAGACACACCATGATTGGATAAAAAACCAAAACTTCAAATTCAGCTTCAAGCCTCCACCCTTTCTTCCTCGATGAGCAAAGCCTTTCCAGTTGGCTTAGATAAGATATCAGTAAACTCTTGGAATGGAGATCTGGAGAACCTAGTCTCCTTCCAGAATTCAGGTGTCAAAAACCCATAGGTTTTCATCAAACAGTCAAATGTAGCCTACAAAATCAAATGCCATAACATAAACATATCATAATTAATCAACTAAACAAATTAGAGGTATCATCAGTAATTACGTATGTACATACAAATATATAGACACACAGACGCACGCGCACACACAGCAAAAAGAAACCCATAAATAATTTACAATTCTTAAAAATGAATTCTCAACCCTAAAAAGCATATCATGAATCAAAGTGCATATTTGAATTTAGGGTGAGCTAAGTTTAGCAAAATGTAACTACACCGTAGGGTTTCAACCAAATAAAAATACAATTACAATTAATGCATGCATAGAATCATTACAAAACCATCTTTTACTTACAATTCAACATAAAATGGCATAATTCAACAAACATAAAATGAGGAAACAATATATCATAGCATTAAAACATAACAATACCAATACGATGGAAACCATTAAATATTTACATTAAGCAATCATCATATATCATATTGTATAACTAAATATTAATTATTATAATAATTCTATTAGGAAAAGAGAGATCCAAACCTTGACGAAGTTTCCGAGGGTTTTGGTGGAACCCCTGGAGGAAGTAAAAACATCATCAATACCACCCATTTGCAAGACCTTCTTAGGAACCCTAGCAGCAACGATTCCAGAACCACGAGGAGCAGGAACCATACGAACAGTAACAGAACCACACTTTCCAGTAACCTTACAAGGAACAGTGTGAGGCTTTCCAATCTTGTTACCCCAATAACCTCTCCTAACAGGAATAACAGAAAGCTTAGCTAAGATAATAGCACCACGAATAGCAGTAGCTACTTCTTTGCTACACTTAACACCAAGACCAACGTGACCATTATTGTCACCAACAACCACAAAAGCCTTGAACCGGGTTCTCTGACCGGCTCTGGTTTGTTTCTGAACCGGCATGATTTTCATCACTTCATCTTTCAGAGTTGGACCGACGAGTGTGTCGATGATTTGATGCTCCTTGATTGGGAGTGAATGAAGGTAGATCTGTTCAAGGCTACGGATCTTTCCTTCTTTCACGAGACGACCGAGTTTGGTCACTGGAACCCATTTCTCTTCTTCATCACGTCTTCCACCTGCTCTACGACGACCACCACGACCTCTGTCACCACGACCACCGCGACCACCTCTGTCACCACGACCACCGAAGCCGCCACCAAAACCACCACGATCTCCGCCACGTTCAGCCATGTTGTTGATGAGTGTGAGTGAAAACGGCAACGAGAGTTTTTGATTCTCAGAGATACAGAGAGCTCACGAATTAGGGTTTGTTTGTGGTGATCTTATATATGGAGATTAGGGTTTTCATTTTGGGCTTGGGTTTGTGATTCTAAGAAGCCCATCATGTTTAACCCGTATCAATAATTATGGGCCGGATATAATCGAAAATGTTTTGGTCTAGATGGCTATCGTTAGGGAAAACCGCTTTTCCCACCCCCCGGTTTTCTTTTCCACCCCCCGAGTTTCCCTTAATGCCCCTAATTAAAAAGTACGGACTACGCGAGCCGTATTTTTACATGAATTTTCCACCCCCTACGTTGAAAATTGGCACGGGAAACGCGATACGTACTAATTTAAAAGTACGGACTACAAGATCCGTTGCGGAAAAAAATACGGGACGCGAGATCCGTACTTTTCCTTAATAGAAACAGAGCGTTAACTCCTCTTCTCATTTCAACGTTTCTGGGTTTTAAAAAATTAAGAACCCTAAGATACTTAATTTCGTTTTGGGGCGTTAACTTCCATATACATCATCAATTCCTACTCCATCAAGTAAGTTATTTTCCAATTTTGATCCTTAATTGTATTCCTCTTTGTTCATCTCAATTTTCTGCGTTTTTTGGGATATAATTTATGAAAATTCTCTGATTTTGTGATAATGAGAAGCCTTCTGATTTTGATCCTTAATTCTGTGATTTTGTGATAATGTAAGAACCCTGATTTTGTTTACTAGGATGAATGCATGTTAGTTTGATTTTTTATTTTGGTTAGGTTTAGGTATAGGTATAGGTTTAAGTTTTGATTTTTCAATTGTTTAGAGATGAATGGTTGTTAGTGTTGAATGCATGTATTCTGTAAATTATGTTGTTTACATTGTTGATTATTGGTTATTAGGATGAATGTGTATTATGTTGAATTTGAAATTTGATTAGGTGAAATTTTGAATTTTGATTTGGTTAGAGATATAACATAAGTTTATGCATATTTTTGAATTACATTAGTTACTAATTATGGTTGATTGTCGATTGAAACCAATTGTAGAAGTTGAATTACTGATCATGAATGATTTTTTCTTTGTTTAGATATGGAAGAAGATGTTGGTAGAGGTCGACACGGTAGAGATAGCAGGGCACATGGTTCTGCTCGAAGACAAGTTCCTCCTCCGCCAAAAAGAGGACGCAAGAAAGTGCAACCTCCTCCCGTGGAATCTGGTACCTCCTCGCGTTCCCGCACACGGCGACCACAAGTTGACGAACCTGACGAAGGCTTTGATGCGGGTCAATTCCTAGATGACAATGCAAATTGGGAAGAGGCAGAGTCGCAACCTCAAGAACCACCTGAGACGCAAGAAGCTGAGGATCAGGATGCGCCGCAACATGTACAACAATTGCAAGATGGGGATGCATACGGAGGAGGACCGACGGATTTGTCCCTACTGTCGCTTTACCATAAGCATAGGGCAATTCCTATTTGGCATGCACACCCGGATGACGAGGTATAAATCTAAACCATTACATTAGGAATTATTTGCTTATCAATTTTAAATGTTTGTATTTTTTTAATTGAAGGTTACTAACATTTTAACGCGTATTTTTCAGATTGTGAAGAATCCTTTGCGTTCCCTTGCCAATGGAAAAAAGATCCTTGATATTCCTAAACCGGAAAAGACTGAGCTTTGGTTTTGGGATAGATTAAAGGCAACTGGATTGGAGCCGCTTGTGCACACTAGTTTCGGTAAGATAAACCATGGACTGCTCACCGCATTTGCTGAAAGGTGGCATCCAGAGACTAGTACTTTCCACCTTCCCGTAGGAGAGATGGGCATAACTTTGGACGATGTGCAATGTTTATTGCACATCCCTATTGAAGGGAAGTTTCTGAACCACGAGAGGATGAGCAGAAGTGAGGGGGCTGACATGGTCAGCAATTACTTGGGTGTTCAGAGGGATGATATTGTGGCTGAATTTCACAATATGAGAGCGTTGAAAATCAGGTATACTTACCTGCAGCAAATTTATATGGAGTTGAAGGAAACTTGCGAGACTATGGAGAGTGAGGAATGCTCCGAGGAGGAGATGGAGCCTTTTAGGGAGAGGTGCGTGAGGGCTTTTTTGCTGTTCTTGGTTGGCTGCAGCATCTTCAGCAACAAAAGTAACCGATGCATCGATGTTATTTACCTGCAGTACTTCCAAGACTTGTCGACCGTCTGTGAGTGGAATTGGGGTGCTGCAGCTTTGGCGTATATGCAGCATCACTTGGACGATGCGTCTGAGGCGGAGACAAGTAACATGGCCGGATACTTATCTGTTGTTCAGGTAAATTATTATATTTAGCACATAATTGAATTTAAATAGTTTATGATTAACATATGCAAAATCGATAATTTTTCTTATATTTGTTTTCAGGGATGGATAATTGAACATTTCCCTAGCTTGAGTGTGTGGAGCATCGCTGACAACCACCATGAGAGTATGCCGCGATGTGCGAGGTATGTGTCTGGAGTTGGGCATAAGGAACCACCGGCATATAGACTGAGTTTAGACAACCTACAGATGTCTGATGTTGTCTTCGCTCCATATGATAACCATCGTCCATATAGGCCCTTGATTGATGCATGTTTTTTTTTCTGGATGGTTAAGAAGCGGGAGAGTGCTTGCCAAACACTTACTGGAACGTGTGCTTCGACAGTTTAAGCATGTGCAAGGGATTCCGAGAGACCCAGCTGTGTCTGCTACACCTGGCATGTCTCTTAATCAGATTGACCGAGTGTGGGAGGAGGAGTTGGCCATAAGGATGATTGGCCCGGAGATGGGGGGACGATTAGTCAGAAACCCCTGGGACTATGAAGCTGGGTATATAGCATGGTTCTACCGAGTGTCGCATCCAATTATGCGCCCGGTCGAGACTGAACAACAACCACCTAGGCCACCTATGCTAGAGGTGTTGATTGAGGAGCAAGCTAGAAACGATTATGCGGATACTTGGGAGATTTGTCAGAATGTAAGGAGGGAGGTAAGAAGGTCATTGGCTGATGGTGAAGCGCCAGAGGGAACGCCTGTCCATGATACCATGCAGCGCCTACTAGGCTATGTTGAGCCAGCATTTCTGTATACGCGTACCAGGCGTCGACAACCTGGAGCTAGAGGTCGATTCAGAGCGACTCAGTAGTTGTGGCTTTATTTTGTAACTTAATGTATTTTGTGAACTTTGTACTTGACTTATGTTAGTGCGGATGTTATGTATCTTGCCTTAACTTGTAGCGCATTATTTTGTAACTTAAACTTGTTTAGAATAGCGCTTGATAACTTTTGGTAACTACTTGAACATGACTTTGTAATATTAATGACCTATTTTGTTGGTTACGTATGTTTGTTTGAAAATATTATCCATTTCTGTTGATTATTAGCTGTAACAAAATTGATTTAAGCAGGTTGGAACTCAGAAATTGGTTCTGAGTTGGTTCTGGTACATGTTGGTTTTAAAGCATTCTGGAACAAAAAAGTACTGCTTTTGCGTGCAGTACTTTCTGTGCGGGTACCTGCGAGGGCTTGCTGTCCCTGGCGAGGGCTTGGGCGCAACGCTGCCTGGGTCTTGCGGGCATGCTGCGGGGACTTGCGGGCGCTTGCTGTCCCTGGCGAGGGCTTGGCTTGTCTTGGCTAAAATGACACACGTAGTTCAACACAATACGAATATTTTATTTTCATAGAAATAAATTACAATAGTTATACACTTAAACTTACTTCAACTTAACAAACTAAGAACACAATAATAATGGATAAAACATTATTAATACGAAAATGGTTACACATTAGAAAATGTCGCATACAAACGAGCTTGAGATGGATCATCTTCAACGGTGCGAAACAGATAGTGCACATCGCCGTCACTCTGTATCTCTCTCCAATGGTGTTTTTTATCCGCGTCATCAAACCCAATACTGTCACTTCCAAGATCAATGTATGATTCATAATAAAAAAATTTGTGAACTTTGATAACTTGTGCATATTTGTGTATATAAGCATATTCAACCCTGAATTTCAACGCTTCAAGATATTTGATGTTACTCTTCAATCTGACACTTACAACTTCGCCTATACCTTCAAACTCTACTGGAAAATCATATGTCGTTGACATAGTTAAAAAAATAATTATTGTAGAGTCCTCAAACAACATGAAGGTATTTATATAAATTTTAAAGTTTTTCTCCCAAAGTGTCGGTGGATTCTGGACCGTGGAAAGTGTCGGTCGAATCTTGAACGTTAAAAGTGTTGGTTGAATCTTGACCGTGCAAACTGTCGGTGGATTTTCGACCATGCGAAACGAATAGCATCATACTACGGATATTACACGAAAAATATTTAACACTCAATAGTTAAAAATTAAAAACGATAAATTGGAATAAAATACATCACACTATAATTCAAATACAACAACATCAATACAACGAAATAACATAAGTAATACGCGCGATATAAAAATATTACACGGGAAATAAAAACAATACACATAAAATAAAAACGATACGTAGAATATTAAAACATTGCTTTGGATAATACAAACATTGCTATGGATCCGCTAAGTTAACGGTGGAATCTTCGTCATCTGGATGTTTCAAGTTCGCAAGAATAGCATCAACAGATCTTGTCAGTTTTGCGTCTAACTCGATAGGCCCTTTTGTGCTGTACCGAGAGTAAATAGAAAACATGTTACGAATATCATCGTCGTTATCAAGCTGCATTTTGCTAAACGCAACAGTTCCGTCAGATCTTAATGATGGCTTTCGATATTCAACGCTTGTGACTGTTCTGTCGTCGTTCCGGTTGTTACAACAACGATTGATTTCGTCAAGTTGTTGCTTTAGATCAACCAAAGTAGCATCAACGTAAATCCGGAACATGTTCGGCGCTTCGTTGTTGAAGTATACCGCCGCAAGATGAGTGTTTCTTCGGTAGGTTAGAGAAATATCCATTAGGGTTGTTTGTCCAGACGGTAAACCATTCGTTTAATTTAAAGACATTGCAAAGCGTTGTGAACCACACAAAATGTCGGTAAAATCTCAACCGTTTAATTTGTCGGTAAAATCTCGCCCGTCGAATTTTATTTTAAAAAATAACAAGTCTAATGATAATAATAATAATAATGGGAACCATATTAATTAAAAAAAAATATATGTTATTATACTGCAAGTGCGCAAGGTATTATTTAAGGTAAGTACTGCCCGCGTAATCCGTATTATGGTACGGACTTCCTGATCCGTGCTTTTTGACAGAATGGTTGGTTTTAACAGGATAGTAGCCAACTCATATTTGTACCAAGTTAAATACGTATTACATAATCCGTATTATGGTACGGAGTTCACAATCCGTACTTTTTGACAGAAGGCTTGTAATTTTACAGGATTCTGTAACTAGCCAACTCAAATGAAATTTTGAGTTCAAAACCTGTTTCAATTAAAAACAACAGTCCAAACATCCTAAAATCACCCAAAAGGTGTGGCATATATTAAATTACAACCGGAAATTGTTATAGTATTTAAGTTTACAATATGATGCGCAAAATATACATCAAATAACCAAAACATTACCATACATCCAAATCACTTAAACTAAAGTTCGCTTAAACTTACAAAACAACCAAAATGATGAACATACATCCAAATCAGTCGTGAATCAAAACAACAAAAAATAGAACAAAAACTTCAACAAAGTAGTGGTTCATTTTTGCTTGATCCTACTCCCTTGAGAATCTTCTTCTTCACTTCTTTTGTTTCCTCCGCCAAAAGGTCGCGAAATGAGCACTGACGGTCCATGAACGGATACTCCCATGCAGCAGCTTCCTCTGTCCGATAATTTTTCCACTCAAGACATGTGGGTGGTAACGGACATCCTGACTTTAACTTGACAAGGAAAAAGTGGCCAGGTACCAATCCGAGACAAACAATACCTTTTTCCGGGTTTGAAGGTGGAGCTCCACGCAATGGAAAACATGTTTCAGATCTCCCAACCCCAGGCGTTGTCAGCAAAACAAAAGGCTTTTTAAAATGAGTAGCAAGGATGTGGCCCATGTCCGGAAATGTCAACCATTTTTCCATCGGTGCGACATGCCCTTTAACAACTTTTCTCTTAGGAGGGTAAAGTGCATCTTTGATGTAATTGAAACGCCTCTCGTTGTTGAACACCTTCGAATACAAGTCCTTGTGCAAGTTCAGCTCCCTAAGCATGTTGCATTTGACCAATTCAAAATCTTCCTCATTACCACTATTATCCAAAGCAACACATCGATATCCACAAAATCCATCACCCTCCACATCAATGATGTCTTCAATATATTCATGCATAAACTTGGGCATTTCATGGATGCGAGGTATCTCACGAGTCGAAGGAATTTCGCTCACCGTAGCCGTAGACTTTGCACTTTGCCTTTTATTTGAAGATGTTGGTTTGTTTTGCGATTCTTGAGTACCCGGAAATTGTTTGTCAACATGTTCCCAACGAGACGGCAAACGACCGGTGGACCTAGTGACGCGAGAAGCACCCTTAACGACCGTCTTCTTTTTAGCACCTTTAGAACTTGCTTTGTCTTTGGGAGCTTTCAATGATGTCGACTCAGGACACGCAATTTCACGAAGCAGATTTCTTATTTCACACTTCATACTATCATCAACTCTCTTTAGCCGTGTCTACAAAAAAAAAAACAACAAATAAATTGTTAGCCAATCATGGTCATAACAGTAGCGCAATACCAATAGAATGAAAAAATTATCAACTTAACGTATGAAAAAAAATTATCAAATTATTTTACCTGAATCAATTGCCACTCAGCTAAACATGAATAATCATCATCCTCTTGGTCACTGCCATCATCCACCATAAAACACAACTTCTTCCAATGTGCATTTACCTCATCCAGTCGAATAGGTAAGTTGTTTTTAAGCTTTCGAGCAATCACGCACGCACATGGCAATCCATAAGTTCTCCTCATCAAGCAACCACATTTATTACTATCCATACCGCATTCCTCCACTCTTAATTCTTCCCTGCGAATGTGATTCAATGCCGCTCTCGAAACTTTGAAATTCAACAAAGCATACAAGTAATGATCCTTGAAAGTGTGTTCGACAACCGACACGTTCCGACCAAAAGTTGCTTGTAATTCGGTGAACTGATTAATCAACATTTTGTTGATTGCTTCCCAACCCGTAGCCAAGTCACCGGTGCTTCCATGCAAGTAACCCTTCAACCTACCGTGTGAACCTTCAACTCGGTTAGTGGTGGTGTTCCCGAGATGCATATACTTGTTCGTCCAAGCACTCACACACCTATGTTTATCGGTATCCAAAATCGTGTTATCCACATATCTCACGAACCTTGGCCACCTAACACATAGTTTCCTAAATTGTAAGACCGCATCAACATAATCTTCCTCATTATCCGAGAATAATACCACATCGAAAGCCTTCTCAATTTGTCTCCACAAATCACCTTGCGAAACTTTTTCACCATCTTTTATCTTGCAAAGTGGCTTCATTTGTTGCGTCATATTTTTCTTCACATGAAAATAACAAACCAAATGAGCCGACTCCGGAAAAACCGTCGCAACGGCATTCATTAGTGCAGCATCCCTGTCAGTCACAATCACCTTCGGTTTCACCTCTTTACTCCTCAAAAGACCCTTACATTGTTGCAAAACCCATGTAAAGTTTTCTTCCTTTTCATTACTCATAAAAGCAAATCCCACGCTATAAGTTTCTTCACACGAGGTTTCACCGACTATTTCAAACAATGGCATCCCGTACTTGTTGGTTTTATATGTAGAATCCATCAACAAAACGGTAGGAAAAGTATTCAACAAACATACGGATTTAGGATGTGCAAAAAATACATCTTGAACATAGTCGGACTCACCATCGGTACGAGCTTTAAAGAAGTATTTGTTTTCGTCAAGACACTTGTACAATTGTTGCATTTCCGTCCGGCTGGCCCTACTTCTTTGTTTGAACCTATAGCGGGCATTGTAGACTTTCTTTATACCCGACACATTGTTTGGATCCCTCTCTTTCATGGTAGCAATAATGTTCTTCGGCGATACCAAATTCTGTGTCAATTCACTTAGTAGTTGCTTCTCTTCCGGTTTCAAACGTCCCGCGACGAGATGACCTACTAAGGCTTTATCAAGCGCATGGTTATGCATTCCATTAGTGACTGTAACATGCCAATCATTTGTTGTGGCATGCAAGCGACCCCGAAGTCGAAACGGGCACTCACATTTCCTCGTTCCCGTCTCTTCTTTTTTTGGCTTCTTTCCCGTCGGTATGTATTTACCGCCCCTTTCGCAACCCAACACAATAAATTGTTTTCTACCAGCTCCACCGTTGTCTGATCTCACAACAACTATTGAAAATTGTAACGGCGTTGCTACCTCACGAGCCCACGTAAGCACGGCTTCTTTTGACTTGAATGCTTGATTCGTCTCGAAATGATTACCGACGTACACATGTATTGCCGGAGGTATTGGTACTAATGCTCTACTCTCATCCGGAGGTTGAGATTGATCAGCCATAACTACAAAATAACATAGCCAAAAATTTATCAATATCAAATATTATGAATTATCATAAATTCTACATTGGCATAAAAATAATCTAAGTATGAAATTGGCGTTTAAATACTACTACAATGCACCAAATAGTCCTTAGGTTACTTGTTTTCTAAGTTAATGTAACAATATTGCAGATCATATAAGCAAGTCAGTGAGCTACGCAGTAAATTTCAAACCCAGAAAAGTACGGCACGCAAGATCCGTGCTAAAGTACGGATTTCCTAATCCGTGTTAAGGTGTGTCAGAAACATAGTAAGCTAGAAAGTAGGTAAGCGCAAACTAAACGGTGGGTTACGAAATTTACCTTGATTTTGAGCTCCAATGCGTGTAGATGCAGTTAGGCAACACTCCAATGTTGATTTTAAGCCTCCAATGGACGGAATCGCGCAGGAATCACGTATGGAGATTTTGATTGTGTGTTTGTGAAGTTGAGAAAGTGAAGAAGAAAGACTGATTTCTGGGTTTAATAAGGAAAAATACGGACTACGTCATCCGTATTTTTTCCGCCACGGACTTTGTAATACGTACTTTCCAAAAGCACGGATCGCAAACGCAGTACTTTTTCGTTCATTTTTTTTGAATTTTCAGGGGTAATTTTGGGTTTTAGGGGGGTGAAAAAGAGTTAGGGGGGGTGGGATGAGCAATCTTCATCGTTAGGAACAACTAATGTGTTTGTTGACAAGTTATGGGGGGTATATAGGGAATGGGTTACTGCGTTAATATCGTAACTGCTAGCAACTGTCTGATCAAATATTAATGGTTGAAATTGAAACTGTAAAGTATTAATTAAATTATACTAGATGAATCATAATCGTCTGGTCATGTTTCAACGGCTGAGATTGTTAATTGTGCGAAATTGCATAAAAACAGTAAAATATAAAATCTAGATTCGGGTCTATAAGGCTTGTAAATGGCTAAGACTCGCAATCTATTTAGGCTTTAGGTGCAGGTGGACTCAAGTGCAGTTCTATAATGTCTCACGAGCCCGAAGGATTGCGGCATAACAGGTCGAAGATTGGTGCAACATGTCAAAAATGTGGTTGAGCGAGGATGTAAAATTGCAAAAATGGGAACACCATAGTTCGCATCCTAGTATGGTAAAAATGGAACGGCATGGGATGCATGTGAGACTTTGGGGTGCGAAAAGTTATTCTAAAAAAAAACAAAAACAAAAAAAAAAAGGAAAAAGGGAGGAGTTTTAAGTAAATGGGCTTGGCCCGTGATGTGCTGACAAGTTTGTCACAAGGGAAAGGAATTTTATATCCCTAGTTTTCACTTTTCAACATAACCTATAAAAAACGACAGTAGAGCAGCCGTGTGAAGAATATATGTACAGATAGAGAAACTGTTGGAACAAAGAACACATTTGTGTGTGAGTTAAAAAATAAATTATTTTAGTTCCACATCAGACATACTAGTGTCTATAGCACACTTGTGTGTGTAATTAGAGCTGTAAAAATGGGCCGAGCTATCGGACCGGCCCAGTAACCCTATAGTTTTATACGGGTCGGGCTGGGCTTCCCAAAAAATATTATTGGGCTGGGCTACCGGGCATATTTTTTTTATTGGCCATCATGGGCTGGGCTAGCGGGCTTTTGGGCCGGCCCTTTAAAGAATAAAAATAATTTTACCTAAAAATAAGAAATTTTAGTTAGCATAAAATCTTTAGATAAAATAAGTAACAAAAGATGAGATTTGCTTTTTTCTTTAAGGAAAAAGATGAGATTTGTTAGTTAGGAGATAATTATTAAACCAAATTTGTTATGATTAATGCAAGGAGAAGCCATAACTTATCTTTAGTTACCAGAATAAGAAATACACCATAACTTTTTTTTAACCAAGAAATTTGTTATGATTTATACACCATAACTTTTGTATAAAAAATTAATGCAAGGAGAATTCAAAATAAATCATCATATCATATATATAAGAAAGAGACAACCAAATTTTTAAAAGGAGTTTATACATAGAAACGAAGGTAGTATTATAAATTTTGATCTACATACATATGAGAATGTTTTTTAAATAAACATATGAGAATGTTGGCACTTTAGAATTAATGGGGTTGACAAAAAAAAGTATTTATAGGAAAAAAAATGGACTCGTTTGGAAATTTCCTATACTTGGAAATTTGTTATTAAACCAAATCAATTATGGTAACTAAAGATAATTATTAAACCAATTTGTTATGATTATAAAAAAATATGAAAAAATTTGTCGGGCCGGCCCATCGGGCCATGTAGGTCCTTGCTTATTGGGCTAGGTTAAGCGGACCGGGTCTTGGGCCTTAATGGGCCGGCCCATTTAGGCATATTAGATGTCTTGGCCCTATGGTCTCGGGCCGGCCCTATGGTCTCGGGCCCGGGCCGAGTCGGGTTGGGCCGGCCCATTTAACAACTCTATGTGTAATTAAAATAAATAATAGATTATTTTCTATTTAAGAGAATGTCGAAAAAAAACCACATGGAAATTATTTTCCTATTATTTCGATAGGAGCCAGACCACCACTACCAACTCAACTGTCCCTATTATTTAGGTGAGGGTTAAGCTAATAAAAAAAGGAAAAACATAGTGAGCCGGCTGACAGTTGCACTTCTCTCGTCTATATATCGCCCATGTTTTCATATTAGCTATGGTCATCATGTGTATTTGACTGTTGGCAACATACTGGCAGTGAGGTTAGTTGCATATTTAGATTATCTTACATCCATGTTTCATTCTCTAAATATACAAAAAAGTCAGCTTGAACTCCATTCAAATATATTGAATTAATTTGATTGCTTATGAACATAAAATAGGCCTTGACTGTCATTATCTCAAATTGGAAAATTGTATCTTGCAATTATGCTTTAATAGTTTAGATGATAATTATACATATAGATGTTTGATCGGGAATGAAAATTTGGTTACTTTTTCTTGGTTATAACTATAATTGTTATTACAAATTTGATTATAATAGCTTTGATTTTCGAAACTATTGATAAACCCTCTTGGCGACATTATAGTGAGCATAACAGATTGAGCAGATATATTGGTCTTAGTATGAACTAAGTACATGATTTACCTTCTTTATTTGGTTATGATTATTGGAAAGATATGCCTTAAATTTTGTTCCTAATTGTTTAGAGAAGAATTTATGGTTATTCTATGTGTTGTGTGATACTTATTTTTATATTAGTATTGATTTATTTTAAGAGTGATCAAAAGAATCACTGCTTCCTTCAAATTAAGAATGGTCTTAGCACCATTATCCATTTGATTTGAGATTGGTCTTAGTACCATATTATAATGACCTCAGTGTTATTATATTGATTAATATTGTAGTATGATCAATACATGAGGTATCGTAGTATCGTTGATTCATAGATTGATGTTGTAACATCAATTTGAGTGGCATTGTAGTACCACTGAATCACCGATGAATCATAGATTGATGTTGTAGCATCAATTCGAGTGGTATTGTAGTACTATTCAAGAAGGTGTAATTCTTGACCGATTTCTATAGTGCAGTAGCAAATCGGTATACAGTTGTAACTGGGCGGTCTTATCCTGGAGGTGGCGTGGTTGATAGTCTGCTTGCACAATTTTGGGCAGTGCCACGAAACGTCTTAAAGAAAGCGTATTGACCCGCGACTCAGCCAGTAATTTCATTCGGTTCCGTTTTTTCGAAAATTATTATTTTTAAATATCAAAAACAACAGAAACAGAGTGCAGCACCGACAAGTGTGGGAGAGAAGAGATTTATGGGTTCTAGGTGATAAAGAGTTTGTATCAAAGTTGTTTGTTAAACTTGAGTATATGTTTTCTATCACTTAGTTAGTTTTTACTAGTTGTTTAAATTTTTCTTTAGGTTGTGTTAGTTTACCCATTTATGTAAAAGTTGAGTCGTTGTTTAATTTCACCATCTGTGATAATTATTGATGTTCCGAGTGTTTACTAAAGACTGATTGTGTACCATTATTTATTCATAGTAGAAGATTTATCTGACTTGGTCCGTGGTTTTTTATTTTTCACATTGATAGATAGGATTTTCCACGTTAAATTTTGGTGTCTGATGTTTACTTTAATTGCACAGGATATTTATTTTATTGTTATTATTATTATTATGCTTTGGTATTGGATTTTCTGATCCTCTATTTAATTGCACAGGTGGTTGGAAGAAATTATTCCGCTTTTGTTTTTTTAAAGAGACTATTAAGTTTAGTTTTCCCCGACACAACAAATACAAGATGGCAAATAAGGACGCACGTAGTGAAACTAATAGTATGAAAGCATTTTATGGTTCCTTTGAATCATCAGAGACAACTTCCCTATTCTATAAGCCAAGTGAAAAAACCAAGAAAGCAATTCATATTCTCCAAGAATTATTCTCAAAAAAATTCTCTCTGTTGTGTCATCCAGGTCGATCTATAGAGATAAAAGATACTCTAAGATACCTCCTCACCTTGCCAAAAAATGAAGGATTTTGTATGACTACAAAATCAGAAATACAAAAACTGTTACAATATTTTGAGCAATGGAGTTTGGAGTATCACAATGCATCAGGTCTTTCAACAACTGCAAAAATAATACTGTCAAAAGCAAGTCAAGTGATGAATGGTCTTGAAGATAATGTTCAAGAGTTCCATGAAATGGACAAGGAGGAAATGTCTTTATGCAATAAATTGGTTTCCTTGGAGGAAAGGAAGAGAAAGCTTGAAGAGGAAATCGAAATGGTAAATATTGAGATTGCAAAATCTACAAAAAAAAGAGACAGAGTTGGTAAGGCAAAGACAGAATTGTACCAGAAAGGAAGAGAATTGAAAGCCAAAAGGGATGATTTGATGATCAATGTTCCAAGGTTGAAAGCTGAGCAAGATTTAGCGAATAAAACACAAGATAATATTGAAGCCGAGTGGTTCAAGCTTCAACAACAATTCATGCTGCTTCTTGCTAGAGTTGCAAGTTCCTCCTAGTTGTCTTTCACACCTTCTTGATCGCCTCTTCTTCGGCATTGCCGCTGCCACCACTGGCATCGCATGCTTAGTCATGCCATTCTTCACATTCTGCAATTTCTTTGCCATTTGTTTGAATTTTCTCGTTCCTCTCTTTTCAATCGTTAGTAGTCAGCTACTAGACGTTAGCTCATTTCCTGCAAAAAATTAAGTTTCATAAGCAATTACTTATGGTAGTGTTTTTCAAGGATCCCGCATTTTACATTTTTTGATATGGGTGGTTGAAACTTAACCAATTAACCTGTTGAGTGGGTTAGAAAGTAAACATTTGAAAAAGTGGGGGACTTGGCACCATACACCAAGAGAGTGTTCAAAAGAGTTTGAATGATCAAAATGTCTATAGCATTCCTCATTTAGCCTATAACATTTGAATGAAGCCTAAACACACCTTAGTTATTTTGATAGTATTTTTCTGCTCTAAACACAACTCCAAGTCAAATATGAGATATGAGTGACCTTGAACCCCTCTATTCAGTACAAATTTTTGAATCAATCAATCAATCCAATAAATTAAATAAAAGTATGAATAATGCTACAAATACACTCTTTTCCTCCACCAAATTTTTATAGAATCTAAATAGTAGTAATATCGTAAAAAATTTAACTAATAAAAGAGTGTCTTAAATGTATTGGTAACACTTAACATAATTGACACAGCATAAATTTGTAAAAGTCAGTTTCACACTTAGAGGAAACTTTGGCAGGAGACCATTTTTTTGTGCACACTCTTAAGACAATTGAGCTTTCCAAAATCAAACATTGAGAAGCAACAACACATGAGCTCTCAAACAAAGAAAAAGGTAAGGAAGCATCCATAAATGCAGTATGATAAGGAGGAAGTTGGAATGCTACGATATCCATTATTTTCTCCCATGTGACAATTAAAATACTTTTTCCGTACCACAATATAAGTCACTGACATTTTTACGCATATTAAGAAATATAATTAATGTTGTATGGAAAAGAGAAATTATGAGTTGATTTACTAAATTGTCTTTCCTATGAGAAAGTCCTCTTTGAATCACTTCATGAATAGCTTCCTTCAACGCTAAAGTCGCTCCTTCAATTGTGTTGAGTCTCTCAGGGATAAAATTTGAGTCTGCAAGAACGAATCTACCAAGATGATCTCGAATGCACCACCCCCAACCTGTTGCACCATTTGATACAAATAAGCTTGCATCAACATTAAACTTCAAATAGCCTTGTAATGGTGGCTGCCACTGTTGAAAATCACCTACTGTATGTTGTTGATTTTCCAAGAGGGCATGCACTTTTGCCCATCCCTCCCAATGGTATATTGTTTGAGAACCAATCTGTTGAGCTGTCATTTTAGTGTCATGTCATACAAGATTATTCCTATTGTTCCACAAGGACCATAATACCATTGCCATTTTTCCTGCTACCACATTACTTTCATTGCAGCAGACATAAAAATGTACCTCTTTAATACTATCAAAATGAGTCAATCTTGGTTGAATAACATGGTCAAGGCCACCCATATTCCATGCTTCTCTACTTCCTTCACATTCAAAGAAAATGTGTCTTTCTTCCTCTGGTACCTCTAAGCACATTGGGCGTTCCTCCGGACATTGAACATGATGATTTCTTAAGCGCACCCAAGACGGTAAACACTCCTTACATGATCGCCTTTACAAATGCTTAGCTTTAGGAGAAGCTTGAATTTTCCAAATCCTGCCCCATGGGTTCTTTGACCCGCGACCAGTCCCCATTTTTCTTATCTTTCATCAACTTACGATACCCAGATCAAATCGAGTGAACACCGTCTCTCTCCTCATTCCAAATCAATTGATCTTCTTGAATCGTGTCTAATAAAGGAACAACAAGGATATTATTGGCTTCACCCTCTGAAAATAGTAAATTAATCTTTGCATGGTCCCATCTTTTAATACCCGGTAGCATAAGATTTTGAACATTTAAATTATACACAGTTACACACCTTGATTTTGTGGAGCTTTCACCCATCCCCCTTCAATTGATCGCAAACAAGGGTCATTCATCACTTTGATCTTGCTCCCATCTCCTATTATCCACCTACAACCATGCATTAATACTTGACGAGATTTTCAAATATTTCGCCAAGCAAAGCTTGGATTATTACCAAGACTAGCATAAAAAGAGAGGATCGAGGAAAGTACCTAGCCTTTAGCATTTTAGTTACCAATGCATCCGGTTTAGTAAGTAAATTCCACCCTTGTTTCGCCACCATTGCCATGTTAAATACTTGAAAATTACGAAATCCAAGACCTCCTTCCTCTTTGGGACACGACATTCTCTCCCAAGACAACCACCGGATCCCTTTATTATTATCACTCCACCCCACCAAAAATTATTAATCATTCTTTCTATTTTATTAATCAAGGTGTTCCGCAAAAGATATATTTTCATGACATAAGAAGTATAGCTTACAAAACATATTTAATCATAATCTCCTTACTGGCTTTAGAGAGCAATCATCTTCTCCAAAAATTAATTTTTTTCCACAACCGATCTTTGATAAAATCAAAAGTCTCTTTCTTACATCAATTGTTAATATGTGCAAATTGGTAAAGTTATATTTTTTTTTTTCATTTATCTATTGTCTTTTTTTAATATATGTGAAATTATCAAATACGGCGATTACTGTGAGACCGGTGGAATAATATTTTTACAAAACATTTATTACATATTGCACACAAACGATGTAACACAATTAAGGTGCTATCATAATAAAAAATTATTAATGCAATTTACTGTATATTGCTTTTACTTGGTAGATTGGTAGATGAATTCCAAATTCCTAAAAGATATCGGAACTCTCCATTTTTTCTATGTAACCGTTTACCTTTTGGTTTCCAAAGTAAGGCCATTGAATGTATTTTCTCAATAATAATTGTGAGTTTTTAAGTGTGCATTTCAACAACTTCAGCCTCTCAATATATTTCTCTCATGTCCCACACCTTTCACAATTCCTCCAGCAAACTGAAGATGGCCACTGAAACTAATAGTATGAAAGAATTTTATGCTTCACTTGAATCATCAGAGACAACTTCCCTATTACATCTATTCTATAAACCAAGTGAAAAAACCAAGAAAGCTATTCATATTCTCCAAGAATTATTCTCAAAAAAATTCTCTCTGTTGTATCATCCAGGTCGATCTATAGAGATAAAAGATACTCTAAGATACCTCCTCACCTTGCCAAAAAATGAAGGATTCTGTATGACTACAAAATCAGAAATACAGAAACTGTTACAATGTTTTGAGCAATGGAGTTTGGAGTATCACAATGCATCAGGTCATTCAACAACTGCAAAAATAGAACTGTCAAAAGCAAGTCAAGTGATGAATGATCTTGAAGCAAATGTTCTAGAGTTCCATGAAATGGATAAGGAGGAAATGTCTTTATGCAATAAATTGGTTTCCTTGCAGGAAAGGAAGAGAAAGCTTGAAGAGGAAATCGAAATGGTAAATATTGAGATTGCAAAATCTACAAAAAAAAGAGACAGAGTTGGCAAGGCAAAGACAGAATTGTACCAGAAAGGAAGAGAACTGAAAGTCAAAAGAGATGATTTGATGATCAATGTTCCAAGGTTGAAAGTTGAGCAAGATTTAGCGAATAAAACACAAGATAATATTGAAGCAGAGTGGTTCAAGCTTCAACAACAATTCATGCTGCTTCTTGCTAGAGTTGCTAGTTCCTCCTAGTTGTCTTTCACACCTTCTTGATCGCCTCTGCTTCGGCATTGCCGCTGCCACCACTGGCATCGCATGCTTAGTCATGCCATTCTTCACATTCTGCATCTTCTTTACTATTTGTTTGAATTTTCTCAATGTTAGAAGTTTGCTCATTTGCTGCAAAAAATAAGTTTCGTGAGGAATTTCATTAGGTAGTTTTTCTCAGGGATCCCGCATTTTGCAATTCTCGACATTGGTGCTTTGTTCGATCTTAATCAAACTATTCATTCATGAAAAAGTATAGTATTTCATTTATTTTAAAAATTAATTAATTTGCTTCTTGTAAAAAACAAAGCAAGAAACGTTATGAAGCCTCGGTCATCCTACAAACATCATTGTTATTCTTCCTTTTATGCTTACTTATCTTTGAGCCAAACAGTGTTTAAATTTAATTAACACTCCACAGGACCAGACCTGCAGTGGTTGTCCATCCGGCTTCACCCGGCACACAATGAATCTAACCTGTGGAGGAGGCCATAAGATTGAGAACCACAACAACAATGCGTAGAAAGGATGCTCAAGAATCGAGACTTCCGTCAGTGGGGTCTGTGTTTGTTTTCACTGCAGGGATGGTAGCACTAATAAAATAAAAAACGTACTCCAAATTTTTTTATGAGAATAATAGTGTGTTAAAAAGTCAAGAATAAAACAAAAAAAATGTTGAAACTTAACCATTCAACCTGTTGAGTCAGGTAGTAAGCAAACACTTGAAAAAGAGGGTGACTTGACACCATACATCGAGAGTGTTCAAAAGAGAAAAAAGAGTGTATGAACAAATGTCTATAGCATTCCTCATTTAGCTTATAACCTTTGAAGCCTATTTGATTTAATCAATGGAATACATCGTATTTGCAAAGAGGACTTGATAAATAAGAATTATAATATACTCCTTTCGTTTTTTAATATACAAATTAGTGAAATTACTAATATATCAGTTATTTTGATAGTATTTTTCTGCTCTAAACACACCTCCAAGTCAAATTGGAGAGATGGGTGACCTTGAACCCCTCGGTAGAAAATTTTGAATCAATCAATCCAATAAGCTAAATAAAAGTATAAATAATGCTAGAAACACAATCTCTAACACACATTTGTCAACACTCTTTTACTCCAAATTTATATGGAACCTGCATAATTTGGTAGAATCCGTATGAATTTTAACCAATAAAAGAGTGTCTTAAATGGATTGATAACACTTAGCACAATTGACATGTTGTAAATTTGTAAAGGTCAGTTTCACACTTAGAGGAAACTTTGGCAGAAGACCATTTTTTTGTGCCCAATCTTAAGACTGTTGAGCTTTCCAAAGATCAAACATTGAGAAGCAACACCACAGGAGATCTCAAACAAAGAAAATGTAAGGAAGCATCATCGACTTGTTACCAAATGGGTGGCCAGCAACCAATATAAAGCATTTCTATTTGTTTCTAATAGAAAATCAATAAAGAAACCATAAATGCAATATGATAAGAATGAAGTTGGAATGCTGCAATATCTATTATTTTCTCCCATGCGAACAAACTCTGAAGCATGAAATCAATAACTTATTCAAAATAAAACTATATCTCTATAACAAGCTTGCCTTCTCAACTCTACCATTACTTACAGAAGCAAAACATTGACAGCTAGATCGAGCAAATTGGGAGAAGGTCTATTGTTTCGCAGTTTGATATTATCTACATAAATATACACATCAGCATTTGAAATGCTGATTCTGTCACACGATTAAAATTGGATCGATATTATATCATGGATTTTCTTTACTATCAGTCACACCTGTTCATTTCCCTTAAGAATATTGTATTTGCAAAGAGGACAAGTTGCATTCATCTTTAACCATTTCACTATGCATGTGGAGTGGAAATGGTGGTTACAAGGAAGAGCATGAAGTTCTGCTCCATCCTCATAGGG
Organism: Trifolium repens; assembly: GCA_030408175.1. Classification (NCBI taxonomy): domain Eukaryota; kingdom Viridiplantae; phylum Streptophyta; class Magnoliopsida; order Fabales; family Fabaceae; genus Trifolium; species Trifolium repens. The sequence goes on along the minus strand of CP125842.1, from coordinate 63,455,197 downwards.
AGAGATGCATATACAGCATTCCTGAAAAAGAAACCGGGATCATAAAAAAGTTATGAATTTGTATTATTTTCTCAAATCTAATTAATATCCTAATGTAGAAATTAGATTCATTACTATTTTCCTTTAGTGCAACCAGAATTTCAAGCACAGAAATGAGGTTACAATATAAATATTCATACCCAATGATCAAGATAGAAAATCGATGAGCCATTAAATGATTAACATCATAAAACTGAAAGAAATTAATTATGTGTATGATAAAGCATACCGCATCTTCGGGTGAAAGTACTCGTTCATTTGCACCACTGCTATTTTCAATGGGAACCATTGATCCACCTCTTGGATCAGGTGTTTCTTCATTGCTTACCACCTGAAACCGGTATTTTGGAAGTATACTGAGATCTGATTCAGATGCACCCTCCTACCGTCCCACAAAACAGACTGTGAGAATACAAAAATTGAAAGGCCCCAAATATTTGAAATTTTTCTATCACAGTTAAAACACATACCTGTCCTGCAACAGCATACAGAATGCCAATAATACAGGGTAAACAACAGCAGAGGGCAATGCCAATTAAACATGCCAAAGCAACACAAAAGATGGCAAAGAAGACATCAAATGCCAGAAAGACAACGGCCAACCTGTACAAATTTCAGGAAGAAACATAAGGATAACCTTTTTTTATATATTAAAAAAACCGCATAATTCATGGTACGATCAAACAACTATCAGAAAAAAACCAAATGCAACCTATAAATAAAAATAGTCTTTAAAAAATCCGTTATGTGATTTGTAATGTAAATTTAAAGAAGGCCATTGATTTTATAAGAAAAGAAAAGGAAAGAAGTCAATTTGTGCTGTCCTTATTTAACACTTCAAAAGTGGCATGCACAATTGACTTGGTAAGTAAGAAAAGTAAAACGCTAAAAGTGGATAACATCTAACGCGTTAATCCAAAGGTTAGGCCCTGTCCGCTAACATATGTCAATGTGATGATTTGGCTCATGAAGTGCCAAATGTGTTGCGTGTGCCACATCACCACAAACTAAAATGACAGTGTCGGATCCTATGATATGGTTCATTTTTTATTTGATACGTGTATGTGTATAACTACACTGTCTTGAAGACATGTATCTTTTTATCACGTGGTGTGGTCTTTTTATCATGTGGCGTGATCTTATTTTACTGTAGTTAATTCTGAATATTTTAGCAACTTTGGCCTGTTCATTGAACATTGTAGTCACTACATCAGCTTAATCAGAAACTTTCAGATTCTTCCGTTTTTATTGAAGTGACAGCTCTCTTGGTAGTTATCGCAGTGTTTTCTTTCCTAGTTATCCTTCAACTTTTTATAATTTATGTATTAATTACTATTTCGAAATTGTAAGACATACTTTTTAAGAATGCCGATTTTACATTTTTTGCTTGTCCAGAGTCGGTCAGCCTATACGTTTAAGGGCTATTACGAGCCAAAGTCAACCAAAAAAAAAACTCTATTGGTACTGATGCTAGGAAGAAACCAGGAACTAGCAAGGTTGACTGTATGATGGGCAAGGGAAAAGAGAAAGCTACAAGGAATGTGACAGTGATAAGAAATACAGTGAAAGAGGTGTTCCTGCTGGAGGTATGTTAAAAAAGGTCATAGAACTACGGAACTTGATAACTGTCTATAGAAGTGGAAGGATGACATGGTTAGCAGATTTGTAGTCTTTTGATTTGACGATTTATTTTTTTAGTCAAGTGAATCTTCTTAAATTAATGCATGATGTCTTCGAATTTGTCATCTTTAAATGATGATATTTTCAAAGAAAATTCCTCAGAGAGCTTTAAAAGATTACTTGGTATAATTTCATTTAACTAAAGACAATCACTTTAGTCGTGATAATGTAGCACCCACGTGGAGGACGACTAGCAAGATATTTGGCAAATAATGTGCTAATTATCTCTCACAGACGATAGCAAACAGATACAGACTTTTGGATTAACGTGGATGACGTTTTAATTTTATTTTCTTATGCATTCATGGACCAAACTGATAACACCTACCACGTTCTGGGATCAAAATGGGGGTTTCCTTAAAAGAGGCTTAACTTCATAAGAAATAGCACTAATACAATAAGCATGGAGATGAGTTGTTATCTATAGTACAAAATCCAAATATAATGCAAAATCAAAGGCTATAATTTTGTCGTGACACAAGTCCTGTAGTGAATTAACAGTAACTAGTCATAAGAAAAAATTGATCGGGGGCTATATATGAAGATTTTAAAGTTTATTGTGGCAATTAGCCAAAGGCTCGAACTTTAAGATGGATGGTTATATATATATTTTTTCCTTTAAAATCAAAATCCAAACATTATTCTCGGAATTCAATATAAATGAAGGCTTACCAGTACAACCGTGGGGCGTCTTGCATTAGAACATCACCACCATACACAACCCAGTAAAAGCCCACCATCCACCAAACCAATGAAAGCATGGTATTCAACGACGCACATCGTTTCACAAATCTGAGTCATACGTAAGCAAAATCAGTATCTACAATTCTTAACTGCCTAGGATAGTCCAAAAAAGTATGAGCCGCGCCAAAACAAACAGCTCCGAAACAAACTAATAGACGTAATTACACATTGATAGAATAGAATATTTTGTCATAATTGATAGAATAGAATATTTTGTCATAATTTGTTAGAATTATTTACCTGTAATTATGTTGTACCATAATTAGACTCTCATGTATGTATATCCTATTGAGATAATGAGAAAAGGCAACCATTACAGTTATCTTTACACACACAGGTAGAAAGATTAACATGTTTTAGCAGCTAAGGCATGCTCAGACAGTAACAAGCATTTAAAATTTTGCAATAACCATAACTTTACAACAGTTCATACTAAATTGTGCATGGTAGAACAATAGCAATTTGTCCAAATTTTGCTACGCTATGACAATATAACCACTATTTGACAACACTGATCTTATCCTAAAACCATAACTAAACTATGTAACACGGCTTTGGATTAGGCGTGTCTTGGTGTACGGCACTCAGAGTCCGACACAACTTGGACACTTAATATGATTAAGTTGAATTATGTCATTTTCTTAAATTATTAACGGTGTCGACAAGTCGTGTTCTGTTCGAGATTCATAGTAACTAACTCAAAGTAAATTCCACTTCCTGGATTGAAGTATATCACAAAACTACTCCCTATGGGTTTCCTTCGTCGTAATCAAATACCAGTGAAACCAATTTGATATCTCACCAATGCAATGCACGTACAAATTACAAACACTAACCTCTCCGGCACTCAAACAAACCTCAAATTCCTCCAAAAATAACTAACAAATTGATGAGAAAATTGAGCAGAAGCAAGAAAACAGCAATGGGATTGAAAATTTGAACGCACCCGGAGCGAGAAGAATTCCGAAATTCAACATCACCATCATCATCCTCACTATCATTGACATCTTCATCAAAAGCTTCCTCGTCCCTTCCGAGTCCTCCAACTCCATTCCTCCTCCTGTACTCCAACCACACCAACGCCACGTGAACCAGACACTGCACCGCATAACCACAGATCCACAACCGAATCGGAGTGTTAGGATTCTCGTCAACGGTATAACCTAACATAACCGCCGCGACCACCACGAAAGCTGTGTTCCACGCGATGTCAAGCAATACTACCGGCTTCGAGTAACCCCAATCAGCGCGCCGCTCCTCAAGCTCACGCGCCGCTGTTTCACGGACAAGAACGGAAGGACCTCTGCGTCCGAGAAGGAGAGCGAGGACTGGCGTGCGGCCCACGCGACGGGGGCGAATGAGCGGCGTGTGCGCGTGGGCATAACTCGGTGATGACATGGCTGGCTAGGGAGAGAGAGGTTGCAGAGAGAGATGGAGCTATTAGTTAGAGAGCATAATTGAAAGTTCAAGTAGGGGGTGAGAATAGTAATAATAATAGTAACAACAATAAATAAATAATTAAAGGGAGATGAAAATTGAAAATGACTACTTCTTCTTTTTGTCACTCACGGGTATGAGTGGAAACGGTATAATACAATGGAGGAATAGTGCATAACAGGGACACGTGCAGTGTTTATATTGACGGTTATGTCCTAACAAACAAAGTACTACAACGTCGGTGGATTAAGCTATGTATGTGTGTATGCGTAAAGTAAAATAATCTGGTGCTGGAATTTATTTATTCATCAAATGCTAACATGATAGACTTTGCATGGTACATCCAGTGGCGTCGCCACATAGAGTCCAGGGGTTCAGAGGGGGTTCAACTGAACTCCCTGGACTTAAAAAAAATACTTATATAATTTATATTTTGAACCCTCTCATTTTTCTATATTAAACCACTGACCCAATTAAACTCAAAACAATTTTAACTTGTTTATTTTCAAATTTTATTCTCTCTTTACTAGGCCTGACAATGAATCTAAACAAGTCGAATAAAGTTTGAGATCGATTTGACAATTAATTTGTTTAACTTGCTTGGTTCATGAACTAAATGAGTCAAACTTAAGCTAAATATTAAGTTCGTTAATTAAATGAGTTGAACTTGAGCTATATATAGTTCGGCTTGTTTGGTTTTAAACTTGGTTCATGAACCAAATGAGTCGGACTTAAGCTAAATATTAAGTTAGTTAATTAAACGAGTTGAACTTGAGCTATATAGTTCGATTTGTTTGGTTTTGAACTTGGTTGAAGAACCAAATGAATCGAACTTAAGCTAAATATTAAGTTTGTTAATTAAACGAGTACTCGAACTATATATAGTTCGGCTTGTTTGGTTTTGAACTTGGTACATGAACCAAATGAGTCGAACTTAAGCTAAATATTAAGTTGATTAATTAGATGAATTGAATTTGAGCTATATATAGTTCGACTTGTTTGGTTCACGAGCTGACTTGATTATATATATAACACTTAAAAATATATTTTTAAATAACACTTCAAAAATAATTTAAAATTTATATAATTTAAAATAAAGAATAAATATAATGAAAAAAAATCATATCGAATTCTTGATTTTAGTTTCAAGTTGAAAATGAATTGAACCTAATGAGCTGAACCGAACTGCTCGCAAACTATAAACGAGTCGAACTCGAACTGAAAAATGAGTTTATGTCAAACTCAAGTCTAGTTTCTAATCGAACCAATTCTTATCGAGTCTAATTTTTATGTACTGACTTATGATGTTTTATGTTTTGTATAGTATGAAATTATAAATATTAACCTTAGGATAATTTTTTAAAAAAATATTTTCTATTTTTTTTAAACTATTTAGTAATTTAAAGCCGTTTTCAATAAAATTTTTCCATTCAGAAAAACAATTGCTAACTAGAGTATAAAAATATTTTGAAGCAAAATTTTTCTAAAATAACGTTATGTACTTAATAAATTTTATCTTGTATTGTATTTGGTGGACATAACATTATTTTAATATTTTAGATAATTTATGCATATGAGAAAAATTGTCCTATAGTTTAGTAAGGACAAAAATTTCACTTTTTATTCCGTGTTTAGATCTATTGCTTCTTTAGTTTGACTAGTCCCAACAATAGTTTTATAATCAAATTAAGTACGGTATAAATTGTCATGTTAAGTCATTTATCTTTTAGCGATCAAACGCGTCCTTAAGATTTTGGATGAAGATGTGGTGCCCAGCATCACTTGTGTGGTTGCTCTTGGTCCAACATGTCGATATAATCCAGCGAAGCTCTCCATCATCGCCCAACACTCCAACGATGTATCAAAGCGCAGATTGATTTGTTGGTGAGCAGCTAAAGAGTCTCGCGCTTGAGATTATATGTTGAGATATATCACTAATTCACAACTGTTTAATAGATTTTAATCTTCTATATCTTAGGGATATATCAAGAGATAAATAATCGGCTCGGTCCTTAGATTTACTTAAGGCTTTCCAGGAGCCGTATGAGGTAAGTTAGAGTTTGTGGTTGGATCACGGACACAAAGACTATCCTGTCTGAAGGGAAATGTTAAGATATATCAAATACGAGTTAATGTCCCGCTTTAGATAAGTGAATAAAGTTCGAACAATGCATAAATTAGAAAATTCATAATTTTAACATCTTAAGATTTTGGATGAAATAGTGTTGCACAACCTTATTTGTGTGGTTATTCTTAGTTCAATATGTTGAGAAAGCCTAACCAAACTCCCCCTCATAGCAAACACACAATGTATTGCTAAAGTCTCGTATCGACATTGGTATAATGCTTTGGACGTCTATGGGTGTGCACCTACCCGAGCAAATTGTGACCCTCAATGTGTCTCCCCTCATATCAACACAGGTATAATGCTTTGGACGTCCATGGGTATGCACCTACCCGAGCAAATTGTGACCCTCAATGTGTCTCCCCCTCTATATGATTGATATACCTTTTGTTATTTTTTCTTCTAGAAATAAATTCAAAAAAGTGGACTTTTAGAACAAAATTTTATTTGCTATTTATTGCAAGTATGTTAATGACATTATATCTTATAGAAAATGATAATTTTTTCACTAATAGAAAATTAGATATGAATTTTTTTAAGTGCAAGATCGCACCAAATATAAACGGCGTAAACCCCAACCTAAAAATTGAATTTGAATCCATTTTTTCAAAAACATTCATCACAATACACATAGGAGATTTATAAAGTTTCGTAGCACTCCGACAACACCTTAGTTTATTTTGATTTTTCAATCAAAACATAAAAAACTATAATTTATTCCGAATCAGCAACCACTCACATATCAAATTTTGTGCACACAATTTATATTCTAGCTGGTCCTTTGTATAAGAGACATTTTACTTTTCTAAATTCATTAAATAATTAATATATCTGATATATAATATAAACTAAATATATTAATCCTTCAATGAATATATAAAAGCAAAACATTTTTTATAAAAAAAGAATAATATATTTATGGTATATAAACAAATAAGTCAGGTACATTAAAACGATTACATACCAAGTACATTAAAAAAGTAGTTGACAAGTGAATCCATTATAATTATTTTTAATTTTTTGACTGAAATCTCACGCTATTATTTCAATTTTATCTGAACAATTTTTTGTATACTATTTTACTTAAATTTTTTATGACCAAATTTTATTTGGTTATTTTGATGACCGGAAATTTTGCCCGCCACTCTGAAATTTACGAAACCCACCTCAAAACCCTACATCGCCGTTTCTTCTCACTCCTAACTTTCTCTCTCCACTTCACTTCACTCCCATTCTTTCTTTCTCTCTCTTTCTCCCTCTTTCCCTAAGAAACGGAAGAAGGTTTCAATTTCAATTTCAATCGGTGGAATGTCGTGGGAAGACGAGATTGTGATTCGTGATGTCACTAATGCCGGTCTTGTTGTCAGTGATCGTATTGGCCGTGAAGTTTCCTCTCAGCTTGACCTCGAAGAATCTCTAGAAGCTTCTAGATATGCTAGTCATCCTTATTCTACTCACCCTAGAGAGGTTTTCATCTTCACTCTCAGCTTTTCTAATTATTCTCTTTTAGATTCAGTTACTGTAGGTACTTTCATTCTCCATTTTATGCTCATAAATAATCTAGTTAGTTAATGTTCCAGAATTCAAAATCCAAATTCATTTATTTGTTAGTGCAGAAGTGTAAGTAATTCTAGGTTTATAGGGTGTGTGTTTAGCGTAATTATTCGTGAGGTTGTGGTTAAGTTTTCCACTGTTTATACGTCTAATTGCATTTTTTGGTGTTGTTTCAGTGGCCTCCTTTAGTTGAGGTAGCCAATACTTGGGAGTTGCCTCCTGTTCTTATTGAAAGATACAACGCGGCTGGAGGGGAAGGGACTGCATTTTGTGGAATATTTCCTGAAATACGTAGAGCATGGGCGTCCGTGGACAATTCTTTGTTTCTATGGCGTTTTGATAAGTGGTAAGTAATGTGATGATTAGTTTAAACTGGTTTACTTAGTTTAAAGGCCGAGACTGGATATTTCTCTAACGCACACTTGAATCAAAGCCGTGTTCATTTTTATTTTTTTGAGTTGCCATGCCTCCTATTTTATTTTTGTTTGGCAGTTCAAGACGCTTATGTTTATTATTAGAGAACTCTTTTGCCCCCTTTATTTATACCCTATTAATTATAATCCCCTCTGTTTCCTTTTATGTTTTCGATGGTCTTCATTTGTGACTACAGAACCCGACAGACTGTTACATAAATTCTTATTTGGGCGTTTCTGGCAGGCCCTCTTTAATAGTTTGAGTAATTTATGGGGAAATTTGACTAAGCATTTAGTTTAGAAAAAGGTTTACCCTAAAAAGAAAAATACTATTTCTTCGAGTTCTGTTTTTTGATTATATAACTTATATTTCTGTTTTATAATTATTTTGGCTGTTTGATCATTAATATATATATATATATATATATAATAATTTGGTGGAGGAATGTTTTAGGTGGCTAAAACTTGTTTTGGCCATTGATTTTTGTGGAACCAATATTTTAAATGTGGTGTAGTACTTCTGATCTAACATTGCTGCTTCCTTAGGGATGGCCAGTGTCCCGAATATAGTGGGGAGGAACAAGCTATTTGTGCTGTTGGTCTTGCAAAATCAAAGCCTGGTGTTTTCGTTGAAGCTATCCAATATCTTTTAATCTTAGCAACCCCTGTTGAGGTATTGGCCATTTTGTTTTTAATTCTCTTCCAAGGACTGTGTACTCAAATATTGTGCTTCTGAAGTTGTTATGTGTTATAGGGAAAATTGCTTATTTTGTACCCGAGCAACATTATTTCTGTTAGTTTGTATTTGGAACTAAAGTATCACATTGAAAAAAGATAAGACCTGAAAAAGGTTAAAAATGAAAAAAGATAAGACCTGAAAAAAGTTATAAAAAGTCGCATCCCTTACCTTACAAGACCATTTTGTAAGATGGGTTAATCTCAATATATAAAAACCTAATGTGATATCATGGCATATTGATTAGGGTCATCCACCATATTATCCACGCATCAAACCCAATAGTGTTGGCTGGGCATGAGAGGTGTATTGAGAAAAACCTAAGTTTCGCATTGAAAATAGTTAAGGTCTGAAAATAATTTATAAAGTGTGGTATCTATCACCTTACAAGCCGATTTTGTAAGGATGAGTTAGCCTCAATATAAAACCTTATAGTTTGTCATTTCTGCTAACAAATAACAATTTTTTAAAATCGAATATTGTTCCTTTCATTTGCTGAAGTGCTATTTCTTCCTGCTTCTTGAATCTAATAATTGAATGCTCTCTGCAGTGTTTTATGAAATTAAATGATGGGTGTTATAAAGTCACAAGAAATTAAACTTAGTGTTGCAGAAAATGTTACAATGGATAAGTGGGTAGTTGTTACACAAGACAAAATAAAATTAGAAATGTAACTGTCAGCGGAAATGTAGAATCTCGTCTTAGGTTGCTTGGACATGTATGAAGAAGATATGTAGAAACACTCGTAAGAAGAGTATACAGATGTTGAATAGTCCAATAATTAGAGGTAAAGGGAGACCAATGAAATTTATAGACCAAACCAGTAAGCGAGTTTTGAAGGTAATTTAGTCTTTTATGGATCAAATACATGATAGGATTTTATGATCGCAATTGATACATAGATAACCTATCAAACTGTTTTTACGTAGTTCTCTTTCTGTAGTTGAATTAAGCAAAAGATAGCTACTTTCCCTGAAGTTTTCCAATATTGATAAAGATCATAAGTAGATTGGTTTGTCTTCTTTCTGACTTATTCTTGCCCTCATTTTTGTTCCAGTCCATGGTATTGTGTTAGAAGGTTGTATATAATTATGGCTCCATTATGGGGTCATTTGTAGTACAAGAGACTGATACCTGGTTCCTTTAGCTCATGTTAGTTAAGGTTACTATTTTCTCTGCAGGATTATCCAAATGAATAAATTTATTACCAAAGCAGGATAAATAGAAGGAAATAATTAGGATTCTGATAAATTCTTTAGAAGATAAATGGATCACATAAACTAATATTATCAGATTAACTAGGTCTTTAAGTCTTGTTTACACATATTGCTACCAAGATTGGTATTCTAACAGTGTACAGCATATTGGTATTCTTCGGTAGTTTAGAAAATAATTCTTTCCAAGATTTTTAATACTTTAGTGTGGTGATTTTGTTAGTTGTTCAGTACATGCTATGCTATTAAGGTTTCCGTGATAACAGTATTGCTTCTTACCCCATTCTTTTTATCAGTTAATTTTAGTTGGAGTGTGCTGCTCTGGAGGAGCAGATGGCTCAGATCCATTTGCAGAAGTTTCATTACAGCCATTGCCAGATTATACAATACCATCTGATGGGGTTACGATGACATGTGTAGCATGTACCGATAAGGGCCGCATTTTCTTTGCTGGTCGTGATGGCCACATATATGAACTTCTTTATTCAACTGGCTCAGGATGGCAAAAGCGCTGCAGAAAAGTATGTGTCACTGCTGGTCTAGGAAGTGTAATTTCAAGGTACTTCGGGCTTTTTTAATCTATTATGGTATACTACTACTTATTGCACTACTCATTTTGACTTTTATAATCTTAAAATTGTTATGTTTATTCTGTAAATGATATCCAAACACACACACACATATAAATGTTCCTTTGCTAATTCCTTAGTAACTCGTCTTAGCTGTTATTTGCAGATGGGTCATACCAAATGTATTCAATTTTGGAACTGTTGACCCTGTTGTTGAAATGGTTTTTGACAATGAGAGACAGATATTGTATGCACGGACTGAAGAGATGAAGCTTCAGGTTTATGTTCTTGGACCAATTGGTGACGGGCCATTAAAGAAAGTTGCTGAAGAAAGGAATCTTGTCAATCAGAAAGATGGACATCATGGAGGTAGACAGTCAAGTGGTTCAAGAGCATCAAGTCGATCACCGAAGCCATCTATTGTTTGCATCTCACCCTTATCTACACTTGAATCCAAATGGCTACATCTTGTTGCTGTTTTGTCAGATGGCAGAAGGATGTACCTATCCACCTCTCCTTCTAGCGGAAGCCTGAATGGGTTCAACACCAACCATCATAAGCCTAGCTGTTTAAAAGTTGTCACAACAAGGCCTGCTCCTCCTTGGGGTGTTAGTGGCGGTCTCACGTTTGGAACCATGGCTCTTGCTGGCAGACCTCAAAATGAGGATCTCTCACTGAAAGTCGAGGCGGCCTATTATTCAGCTGGAACTCTTATCCTTTCTGATGCATCACCTCCAACTATGCCTTCACTCCTTGTTTTAAACAGGGATTCAAGCACGCAGTCATCATCATCGGGTAATCTAGGGACAGGTACAAGGAGTTCGCGGGCATTACGGGAATCAGTATCTTCTTTACCAGTTGAAGGACGCATGCTTTCTGTGGCCGATGTTTTACCTCTACCAGAGACTTCAGCTACAGTGCAGTCTCTTTATTCAGAAATTGAGTTTGGTGGTTATGAGAGCTCGATAGAATCGTGTGAAAGGGCGTCTGGCAAACTGTGGGCAAGGGGAGATCTCTCAACCCAACATATATTGCCAAGGAGGAGGATTGTCATCTTCAGCACCATGGGTATGATGGAAATTGTTTTTAACAGGCCACTAGACATTTTAAGGCGGCTATTAGAGTCCAATTCTCCGAGATCAGTTTTAGAAGATTTCTTCAATCGTTTTGGTGCCGGTGAGGCAGCTGCCATGTGTTTAATGCTTGCTGCGAGGATAGTACATTCTGAAAACTTTATCAGCAATGTTATTGCTGAGAAAGCTGCTGAAGCTTTTGAGGACCCAAGACTTGTTGGCATGCCACAACTTGAAGGCAGTAATGCATTATCAAACACAAGAACTGCTGCTGGTGGATTTAGCATGGGCCAGGTTGTTCAGGAGGCTGAGCCTGTTTTTTCAGGTGCGCATGAAGGGCTCTGTTTGTGTTCATCTAGATTACTCTTTCCTCTATGGGAGCTACCTGTAATGGTTATAAAAGGAAGTTTAGGTGATTCAGGCACTTCATTGGAAAATGGGGTAGTTGTATGCAGACTATCCATTGGGGCTATGCAAGTCCTTGAACACAAACTTCGATCTTTAGAGAAATTCTTAAGATCTAGAAGGAACCAGAGAAGGGGACTTTATGGCTGTGTAGCAGGTTTAGGAGATGTAAGTGGTTCCATTCTATATGGTAGTGGTTCTGCATTGGGTGCCGGTGACCGAAGTATGGTAAGAAACTTGTTTGGTGCATATTCCAGAAATATGGAGTCCAATGGTGGTGGAGCCGCAAATAAAAGGCAAAGGTTGCCATATAGTCCTGCAGAATTAGCTGCCATGGAGGTGCGCCTATATTTCTAAATGTTCACAGTGCTACTTTTTTTTAAGCTATTAATTTAGTTTCTCAGTTCTGTTTGCTGTGCCACAGGTGAGGGCAATGGAGTGCATTAGGCAGTTGCTCCTTAGATCTGGCGAAGCTCTATTTTTGCTCCAACTTCTCTCACAGCATCATGTCACTCGCTTGATTCAAGGATTTGATGCTAACCTTCAACAGGCCTTAGTTCAGTTAACATTTCATCAACTAGTTTGTTCAGATGAGGGTGACCGTCTTGCTACCAGGCTTATATCTGCTCTGATGGAGGTAAACGCTGTTTAGCCAATCCATGAAAGAAATTTATCTACACAAGTTTTCATCTCAATTCTCAATGGAAAGTCTTCTCTTAAATTAACTTTTAGAACTTACATGATAATAAGTTTTCTTACCATATTGCATTGCTCCAGTATTACACTGGCACAGATGGCAGGGGAACTGTAGATGACATTAGTAAGAGATTAAGAGAGGGTTGTCCGAGCTACTATAAGGAGTCTGATTACAAATTCTTCTTAGCCGTGGAAGCCCTGGAGAGAGCTGCTGTGACTATAGATGATGAGGAAAAGGAGACTCTTGCACGGGAGGCATTGAATTCCTTAAGCAAAGTTCCAGAGTCTGCAGACTTACGTACTGTTTGCAAACGTTTTGAGGATTTAAGGTATACATTTTTCTTTCCTAGCCTTTTCCCATTTCCATGTCGTGTATCATCATTTGTTTTCATAGCCGATGATTAGCATGCCTTCAATCTGAACGTCAAATACACTTTCTGATTGCAGGTTTTATGAAGCTGTAGTGTGCTTACCTCTACAGAAGGCACAGGCTATCGACCCTGCAGGCGATGCTTATAATGATGAAATTGATGCAACAGTCAGAGAACAAGCACTTGCTCAGCGTGAACAGTGTTATGAGATAATTATCAGTGCTTTGCGGTCTCTTAAAGGTGACACCTTGCGGAAGGAATTTGGCTCTCCCATTAAATCTGCTTCCCAATCTGCACTTGATCCAGCCTCTCGGAAAAAGTATATAAGCCAAATCGTTCAGCTGGGTGTCCAATCACCTGACAGAATTTTCCATGAGTATCTTTACCAAGCTATGATCGATTTAGGTCTTGAGAATGAATTGTTAGAGTATGGAGGCCCTGACCTGTTGTCATTTTTACAAAGTGCTGGTCGTAAACCCATACATGAGGTTGCTTATTATCCTTTTCTCTCCAATAATTAGTTAATGGCCTAATGTTCACTTGGTCAAGTACAAATATTGTGATTTGATTTAGTTGTTTTGCATGCAGAAACTACAGACTATCCATACTTTACATTTCTTAGAAAATTGTATCTTGCTAATTATCTTCATGATCATCTGTTCTCCCTATCTGCTAGGTTCGTGCTGTGACTGCAACAACTTCTCCAATGGGCCAATCAGGAGCACCTATGTCGCCTAATCAAGTCAAGTACTATGAACTTTTGGCACGGTATTATGTCCTGAAGCGGCAACATATGCTTGCTGCTCATGCATTGCTACGATTAGCTGGAAGGCCTTCTACTGACGGAGTACCTACTCTTGAGCAGAGGTCAATTGGTTCCTCCATTTCCTTGTCAATTCTTTTGAATTTCTATGGAAACTTTTCTAAATAGTTTGTTGCTCAATTGCTGCAAACCTCATTAAGATAGATCACATTGGTGAATACTGTCACCATAGTTCGATCTCATCTTTTGAATATGAATTAACAGTTTATGATGTCAAGCTAAACCTTTTGCCATATATAAATGACATCATGTTTAAAACTGTTAAGATCCCACATTGGCCAGGTATATGGTAAAAATACTCCTTAAAATGGGTATGACCATCCTCCACTCCAACCCTCCCCCTTAAGTTAGCTTTAGCTGATGAGTTAGACCTGGTATGTTCTTAATTATTGTTGAAAGGGAAGAAATAACAAAAGACAAGAGGCATATGGCGAAAACCGTGTGTCATTGAGCATCACGGACATTCCATTATATATTATTAATAGCATTAATTACAAAGGAATATTTACTATGGAATATGCTATTGTAAGAATACTCTAGAATATATTTATAATAATATTAAATATCAACACTCCCCCTCAAGCTGGAGCGTATAAGTCAAATGCACCAAGCTTGCCACATATGTAGTTGATTCTAGGACCTCGTAGTGATTTTGTAAAGACATCTGCCAATTGATCATTAGAATTGACAAAGTTTGTGACAATGTCGCCTGATTCGATCTTCTCTCTGACAAAATGACAATCTATCTCAATATGTTTGGTCCTCTCATGAAAAACTGGGTTTGAGGCAATGTGCAATGCAGCCTGATTATCACAGATAAGTGTCATTGGTTTAGCATTTCCAAATTGAAGTTCTTTGAGTAACTGCTTCAACCAAATCAGCTCACATGTTACTAGTGCCATGGCTCTATATTCTGCCTCAGCGCTTGATCTTGCTACTACATTTTGTTTCTTACTCTTCCAAGATATCAAGTTTCCTCCAACAAGTACACAATACCCAGAAGTGGATCGTCTATCAATGGGTGAGCCTGCCCAATCAGCATCCGAGTAACCAACTATCTGAGTATGACCTCTATCTTTATAAATGAGACCTTTTCCTGGTGCACCTTTAATGTATTTCAGAATTCGGATTACAGCATCCATGTGTTCTTGGCAAGGAGAATTTAAGAATTGGCTTACAACACTAACTGCAAATGAAATGTCAGGACGAGTGACTGTAAGATAATTCAATTTTCCAACCAGTCTCCTATATCTCCCTGAATCTGATAGAGGCTCCCCCTGATTAGGTAGAAGCTTGACATTTGGATCCATAGGAGTATCAACAGGCTTTGCATTCAATAAACCTGTTTCTTCAAGAATATCCATAGCATATTTTCGTTGTGAAATCACAATACCATCCTTAGATTGAGCTACCTCAATGCCCAAAAAGTATCGGAGTTTACCAAGATCTTTAGTCTGAAACTGATTCGAGAGATATTGTTTTAACTGAAGTATTCCCTGTTGATCGCTACCAGTTATGACAATATCATCTACATAAACTATCAGATAAATGCACCCTTGGACAGAATGGCGATAAAAAACAGAGTGGTCAGCTTCACTGCGAATCAAGCCAAATTGTTGGACTGCAGTACTGAATCGGCCGAACCAAGCTCGAGGAGACTGTTTAAGACCATAAAGAGACTTGTGTAACCGACACACCATATTAGATGACTCCCCCTGAGCAACAAACCCAGGTGGTTGCTCCATATACACTTCCTCGTCAAGATCACCATGTAAAAATGCATTTTTAATGTCAAGCTGATGGAGAGGCCAATGCTGAATGGCTGCAATGGAGAGGAGAAGCCGAATAGATGCCATTTTGGCTACAGGCGAGAAAGTGTCACTATAATCCAACCCAAAAATCTGAGTGTAGCCCTTGGCCACCAAGCGAGCCTTAAACCGATCAATCTTACCATCCGGACCAACCTTCACTGTATACAGCCAACGACAACCTACCAAAGACTTCCCAGGGGTTAGAGGAACCAGTTCCCAAGTACCACTACTTTGGAGAGCACACATCTCGTCAATCATTGCTTGCCTCCACTCGGGGTGGGATAATGCTTCACCTGGAGATTTAGGAATAGAAACAGACGACAAAGATGACAAGCAAGTATAATGTAAAGGAGAAAGACGACTGTAACATAAATCAATATAGTGTGGAGATGGATTACGTGTTGAACGTGTACCTTTACGAATTACATCGGGAAGATTAGGCTCAGGTTGCGGGACCGGATCCGGTGATGGAGATGGTGTTGGCGGAGAGTCCTCAATGGTCTCTGGAACAGGTGTAGGAGCAGAGGGTTTTGGACGGCGTTGATATGTTTGTAGTGGTTTTGAAGTTGGAGGATCAACTGGAGGTGTATCAGGTGGGACAGACTGACAAGGTTCAAGAGGAACAATAGTAACTTCCTGAATGGGTTCAGGAGTAGTGTCTTAAAGGGGTTCAGGAGTCAGATTATTTGGCTCAAAGTATGGAACAGATTCAAAGAAGGTAACATCAGCTGATACAAGGTATCTGCGTAATGTAGGAGAATAGCAACGATAACCTTTTTGTGACCGATGATAACCAAGAAAGACTCACTTTAGTGATCGGGCTGACAGTTTGTCGAGACCGGGAGAGAGATTGTGAACAAAACATGTGGACCCGAAGACACGAGGAGGCACCGAGTGAAGAGGGGAATGGGGAAAAAGGATAGAATGAGGGATATTGCCATCAAGGACAGAAGATGGCATCCGGTTTATAAGATAACATGCCGTTAAGACAGCATCCCCCCAAAATCGAAATGGAACATTACCATGGAGAAGCAAGGTCCGTGTGGTTTCAATGAGATGCCGATTTTTGCGTTCGGCTACCCCATTTTGTTGAGGTGTATGAGGACATGATGTTTGGTGGAGAATACCATTTAAAGCCATAAAATTTTGAAATTGATGTGACAAATATTCACGAGCATTATCACTTCTTAAAGTACGAATAGACACACCAAATTGAGTTTTGATTTCTTGATAAAATTTCTGAAAGATAGGAAATAACTCAGATCTATTTTTCATTAAAAATATCCACGTGCAACGAGAAAAATCATCAATAAAAGTAACAAAATATTTTGACTCTAAAGTAGACATAGTACGAGATGGACCCCAAACATCGGAGTGAACTAAAGCAAAAGGGGAGGAAGCCCGTTTATTGACACGATCGGGAAAATGATTACGAGTGTGTTTCCCTAACTGACACGACTCACAATGTAAACTAGACAATTTAGATAAACTTGGCACCAACTTTTGAAGTTTGGGAAGACTTGGATGACCCAACTGAGCATGGATAGTAAGTGAGGAATCAGTGGCAGAGCATGTGTTGGATGTCAAAGATAGATAGTAAAGGCCTTGAGACTCACATCCAACACCAATCGTCCTTCCCGAACTCCGATCCTGCAGGGTGACATTACTATTAGTGAAAGTAACAATGCAATCAAGAGAACGAGTCAAACGATTAACTGAAAGTAAATTAAATGGACACCCAGGTACATAGAGAACAGAATCAACTGACAGTGAAGGAAGAATTTGGACAGTGCCAATCCCTTGGGATTGAGTTTGAGAACCATTTGCAGAAGTTATACTTGGTAAGAAACCAGATGTAGAGAGAGAAGAGAAAAGACTTTTATTACCAGTAACATGATCAGATGCACCGGAATCAATAACCCAAGGACCAAGAGATGATTGAGAGAGGCAAACAGATGAGTTACCAGTGTGTGCAATCGAAGCAGTAGAACCCGAGTTCGGATTATTCTGACACCACTTGAGAAAGTCTTCGTAGCTTGCCGGAAGGCCTTGGGGAGAAGGCTTAGTTTGAATGATGCGAGACCGATCAACTTGAGTGATATTAGCCTGACGCAGAGGCTTTCCATGCAATTTCCAGCAATGGTCAATAGCATGATTGGATAGGTAACAATACTTACACTTAGATGTATCTAAGGTACCAGCAGAAGCCATCGTTAATCCAGAAGCGGTAAACAACACGCACTTCGGTGTAAATATGGACTGTTTGTGAAAGAACGCCTATTTTGGTCGATCGAAACTGAAAACTAAGGCCGGATCGGGTATTGCGATTCGGATGGTGGGGTTGATTGCCGGAAAAGTCGCCGGAATAGGTGTCAGTGACGGCGGCAGTGGCTGGAGTGATGAAAAAAGTGATCGGAAAATTGCCAGAATGAGTTACAGCGGAGAATAAGGGGCAAACCGGTAGTTAACACACGGGTTGCCAAAAAAAAATATCACCGGAGGACAGTGGGTCCACCTGGTAAACACGGCGTAAGGTTGCCTCTTACTAGGCTCTAGATACAATCTTAGAATTGAGAGTTGGGCCTAACTCATCCTCACAAACCCGGCTTGTAAGGTGAGGATTGCCTCTAGTTTATAAACACATATTCAGGCCTTCACCTAACCGATGTGGGACTTCTTAACATCTTAGAATTGAGAGTTTGACCTAACTCATCCTCACAAAACCGGCTTGTAAGGTGAGGATTGCCTCTAGTTTATAAACACATATTCAGGCCTTCACCTAACCGATGTGGGACTTCTTAACACACCCCCTCACGCCCAGCACTATTGGGCTTGGTGCGTGGATATAAATGGTGGATGGCCTGATCGGAAACCCGTTAGCAGGCGGCCCAGCGGATCGTGGAGAGGCTCTGATACCATGTTGAAAGGGAAGAAATAACAAAAGACAAGAGGCATATGGCGAAAACCGTGTGTCATTGAGCATCACGGACATTCCATTATATATTATTAATAGCATTAATTACAAAGGAATATTTACTATGGAATATGCTATTGTAAGAATACTCTAGAATATATTTATAATAATATTAAATATCAACAATTATAATAAAAAATGGATGGATATCTTAAAATACATTTCCTAAAGAAAAAAAACCTTGAAGTCTGTTATTTCAAGCAAAGAAATCTTATGTCAATCAGGGTTGAAGCTGGAGTTTTTTTGCCACTTATATTAGACGGATCTATGTGCTGTTATTTTATCAACACTCATGAAAGATGCTAAAGCCGGCACTTGATCTAACCGTATAAAACATAGAAATTGATTCCAGAATCCGTATTTACTTTTAGTTTTCAAATAAGCACTTCTTGTTATGTGTTTTGGATGACATAAATTCATTAATGTGTATGAGTCTGTACCTGTTCTAGTGCAAGGTTCTGCATTTTACATGTATTTTATAGATTCCCCTTTTCCACATAAGACCTCTACATGGTTCTCTAGAATTTCAGATTGCCCAAATAGTTTTTGTTTGCTTGCATGGACATCTTATAGTTTTTGTTTTGTAAAATTTAGGTGTCAATACCTTAGCAATGGAGTTTTACAAGCAAAGAATGCAAATAATAGTGATGGGTTGGTTGGTTCTACTCAGAGTTCCAGTGACACTGGATTACTAGATATGCTTGAAGGGAAGCTTGCTGTTCTTCGGTTTCAGATAAAAATCAAAGAGGAACTAGAGGCTATGGCTTCCAGTTCTGAGGTTTTACACAGCACATCCAATTCTGTTGAAAATGGTTTAGTCCCTGAAGCCAGTTCAACTGTTGATGCCAATTTCGCAAATGCAGCACGGGAGAAAGCCAATGAGCTATCATCAGATTTGAAGAGCATAACACAGTTATATAATGAATATGCTGTTCCCTTTAAGCTCTGGGAGGTATTTCTTTCTATTTCTTTTTTTTTTTTGGTAGGTAGCCTAGTGGCTTGAAATTCCACCTTAAAGGTGGATAAGTGGAGAGTCTGGGGTTCGAACCCCAGCTCCTGCACATATAGTGCGATGTCCCAACCAATTGAGCTAAGCTCATGGGGACGGTATTTCTTTCTATTTCTGGCTGTGTGTGTGTGTGTGTAGATTTGTGCAGCTTCAGATATTTCTCTTCTGGCTGTTGACATTGTTTGATAATGAACATTTAGGTGTCCTTCAAAGTCTTTTGAGCTTTGGCATCTAGAATTATTCTGAGCTATTTACTTCCATGTGTTGTTTGGTTGAGGGAAAAGAAAGGCTGAACTGTTTGGTTAATTGTTAAGAGAGAAAAATAGGAATTTGAGGTCGCCATACTCATAATAATAATTTAGTGGCTCTCTCCTTTTCTTTCTCTCCTGTCAAATCATTTATTTTTTTTGTGTGACATGATTTACCTTTTCTTTTTTGTCAAACCGAATGAAGCATTTTGGATTGTGTTGTAGACTTGTATCTGCCACTGTCCTGCTTGGTTGTTCTCGGTTATGTATTATTCTTGTTGTAAGTTGTAACATTGTCATTTCAAAGTGAAATTCTGAAACTTATCCAATGTCGTGTTAACTGTTTTTCATTTTGTATTTTTCCTTCAGACATGCCTGGAGATGCTGTACTTTGCCAATTATTCTGGTGATAGTGACAGTAGCATTGTCAGAGAGACATGGGCTAGACTTATAGATCAAGCTATTTCAAGAGGTGGCATTGCTGAAGCTTGCTCGGTGCTAAAGAGAGTTGGGCCCCGCCTCTATCCGGGTGATGGAACTGTTCTACAGCTTGACATTATTTGTCTTCACCTGGAGAAGGCTGGACTGGTGTGTTTTCTCAACTTTGTTGACAATTTATAGTCTGTAAATGCTTCTTTATAGTTCTTATATCTCCCCTGTACTCTCTAGAATACCTTTCAGTTTTTGGCAGCAGGGTTTGGCAGAATTACAATTCTCTTAACTTAGATATGATTTCATGTCTTTTTGTAGGAGAGGTTAAATTCAGGAGTTGAATCTGTTGGAGATGAGGATGTTGCGAGATCCCTTGTTTCTGCTTGTAAGGGTGCAGCAGAACCTGTATTGAATGCATATGATCAATTGTTATCAAATGGAGCAATTTTGCCTTCCCCAAATCTTAGATTGCGGATGCTGAGATCAGTTCTAGTGGTACTTCGTGAGTGGGCTATGTCTATATATTCACACAGGATGGGAACAGGTGCCCCCGGATCTTCCCTAGTACTAGGCGGAGGATTCTCATTGGAACGTACAGTTGCTAGCCAAGGAATTCGGGACAAGATCACAAGTGTGGCAAACAGGTTAACTTCTTTGAACTTTCATAAATTCACATTATTCCTTTGGACATTTTTATTTGCATCATTTTTACCAACTAAAAATATTAGTTTTGTGGCCATTCCTTGTCCTCAATACTACATTATATTTGGAATTAGCCGATTTTTTTATTAAGTCCTGTTTACTCTGAAAAAAATATTCTTTTAATTTTATTTTTTTATCTCATTTTTTATCACAAAACTCTCGCTTAGTTTTTAGTTTGTTTTAAATTTTCAAAGTTTGTCCAAATTACAGGAAAAACAACTTTTTTGTATTCCTTTGTTTAGACCAAGGCGAAGTTTTGATCTGATTGACATTTACTTATAGGTATATGACTGAAGTACGGAGGTTAGCACTTCCACAGAGTCAAACGGAAGCAGTTTACCGAGGCTTTAAAGAGCTTGAAGAGTCGCTCATAAGTCCTCGTTCATTCAATCGATTTTGATCCTTGTTGCAATGTAATGTGTTGTATCAATTGCTCTTGTCAAATAATTATTATTTTTAAATAAGTTTCTATTGTTCCATATTGGAGGCGATCATCTTTAGCTTTCCTTTTTACCCCTTCTTCTAAAATCAGTCTTGTGTAATCATTTAAGAATATCATCATATCATATCTTTTGGGGTATATATTCCAACCATTTCAGTAAGCCTCATTACCTCCATGGACCTTTTCTGCTAGTGTGGGAATTTATTTCACATTCCAAAGCATTGTATCAAATCAAATAGTTAAATATGTATATGTCCCTTGACTCCTTATTTTTACTCCAATTTTCGAAAAATGGTTTAATTTTTAATAGTTTCAGTCTTTCCGAAACGTCAGGATACAACAAAAAAATGGAGTTCATATTTTGTTAATTTTTGTGATAGTTCAAAAATATAAAGATAATTATGGGCAACAAATATTTGGTGCCATAGTAGTAATACGAATACATGAATTCATATTCTCTAGTTAGGATGGCAAATTCTTAATTTAATTTTCATATATTTGTCATTTTTCTTATGTATTGAACATTTATTAGTTGATGAAATGAGTTAAGGTTTTTTTTTAAAGCAGAAATGAGTTAAGGTTGTTTGGTTAAAGAAACATTTTTCTTAAAAAACGAAAGTAACAAAATAACATTCCCCTCATATATACAAATTGAATCCAAATAATTAAATATGGAGATACGGGATATCGAACCTCGTACCTGTCGCAAAGCGAGCACTCTACCGTGTGAACCACATCTCCATGTGAAATAAATTTTGTTTGTATATTTTTATCGCTCAACAAAATTTTGTTGGATTGAGGATATGAAACATGACTTATTATTAGCTAAAAAAAAGAGGGGAAAAAACCTAAAATGATGTTGAGAGCCTCCAAATATGACTCTTTATGTGAAAATAAGTCAGATTTGAATAATTAGATTTGTTATTAAGACAAACTATTTTAAAGCTATATACCTTACAAATTTTAATACATATCAAATTTGAAAAAAAAAACTATATACCTTACAAATTAAATAGAAAAAAGCTATATACCTTATAAATTAAATAGAAAAAAATTATATACCTTACAAACTTACAAATTAAATATCCTATATATTTATTTTTCCTAAATATATATACTTTAATTTGTATTATACTCTTATATATAAAATAATATCAAATTACACCGGCGTTTTTAAATAATATTGTATGACTCAATAACATTTTAAATAGAGTTAGTAGGCGTTTACCTCCTGCAATGTGGACGGGTTTTAATTTACCCCCATCTGCAATTTTTTTTCTTCGATAATCCTTGTAATGTGAAGATTCTATTAATAATTAGGCATGACAAATACATAATTCGTCCCTAAAAGGTATGACAATTAGTGGTTAAAAGGCATGACAAATAGAAAAATCAATGATTAAATAGTAAATATCTGTGACAAATAAAGATGCAATTGTGTTTTAAAGTAGCGGTTAAAAGGCATGACAAATACATTATTTATCCCTAAAATAATTGAAAAGACGGGTGTAAGAGATTGATACAAAAAGCTTAAAAATAACCTAAAATCTCAAACTCTTTTAATTCTTAACTCAAATCACAAATCAATGGAGATATTTATCTATCATTTACACGTAGTGGTCATCAAATGCATGATAAACATGATTATCTAGTCCTTAAAGTAATGGTAAAATGGTGAGCACAACCATAAATAAGTTGGGAGCACAACCATAAATAAGTTGGGATGAGATGAAACAAAGGTGATACGGAGGTTATGAACAAAGTGAAAAGACTTGGTAAATTTATGGCAAATGAATATGTAAATCACTAAATTGTTTACATGCATAATATTCTCTTCTTTCAATCCACAACAACAATATGACACATACATATCCCCAATAAGTCATAGGTTAGTAAAAATTCTTTCACAAACAATCAACTGTAGTACATAAAAACCTCAATTAATTTTTATTTTTGGGAAAAAACCTCAATTAACCTAAGTTCATTAATTAGTTGAAGTTAAATGTAACTGTTACATATCAAGAATCTAAACAAACAAAAAGTCACACAAAATTGAAAAATTATAAAAAAAAATTCTTTCAAAAATAGCATTGTACATAAACATCCAGCTGACAATATATATAATATATACTATCATAATATATATAAGAGTCTTATTGATGAGTATCCTCAAAACACTCTTTAAATATTTAATTTAAAAAAAATATTTATTCAAAAAATAAAATATTTCAATTAATAATGCGTTTACTTTGTACGTTTACTATTTTAGCATTTTTCTATATATAACTCATAATAATATGATACAGTATATATCTGCCCCCAAATAGAGGACAATATTGTAATTATCCCTCAGTTGCAGGATTCAACTTTCAACCTAAGCTTGAGTTGGTTGGTATTGGACCAACTGGTAGAAAGTTGAAAGAAAATTTATGGTCACTCAGTCAAAAATTATTATTATGTTTTTTAATATAGTCTGTTATTAATTATTAAAAAGTAAAATAAAAAACAATTAGGTTTCAATTTGAATTTTTGTTCTGAATTTTCAATTCCTTGAATTTTTATCAGATCTGAATATCAATTTTTTTCCCAATTGAGTCGCTTTCCACGTCAGTCATTATCCCCTCCAAAAGAAATTTTCGAACTTTCGATTTCTTATGCGAAAATAAGAACCCATAATGTTTCGTTTAGAGCAAGAAAAAATCCGAAAACGTTTTTAATTTTTTTTTTTTTATCATAATTTTTATACTTTTCAACAATCAACAACTGTTTCTCACCTTCACGACGGCTGTTGCCATGGCCGACGCTCTGTCGTCTATTCCGGCAGCCGTTCTTCGCAACCTTGCTGATAAGCTCTATGAGAAACGCAAAAATGCTGCTCTTGAGGTTTATCCTTTGCCCCTTTTAATTTTTGATGTTTTTTCAATTTGGGGTTTATGAATTATGATTAAAAATTTAATTTTTTTGATTTTGATGATTTGATTTTTTTTTTGTGTGTAGATTGAGAATATAGTGAAGCAATTAGCTGCTAATGGAGATCATGATAAAATTGTGGCTCTTATCAATTTATTGACTACTGAATTTACTAATTCACCACAAGCTAATCATCGGAAGGTATAAATAATTTTTTAATTTTTGAAAAAAAATGTTGATTTCATTTAATTTGGTTCAATACATTGATCATGTTATATATGGTTGATGATTTTGTTTCTTAAAAAAAATTAATTTTGAATGAAGGGAGGATTGATTGGATTAGCTGCTGCAACTGTTGGGTTGACTTCTGAAGCAGCTCAGTATCTTGAGGTTAGGGATTGTTAATTAGTTTTGATTTTGTTTAATTGTTTGTATGTATTATCTTTTTTTGCTTTCGCACCGATTTCCGACCAACCAAAGGTGGGCGACTAATCCGGCTCGTGCGTAGAGGCATGCGCACTGGCCAAGCGTTGTTCCCCTTGGGAATCGAACCCGGTATTCCCGGATACGTCCTTGGAAGGAGCTCTTTGCCACTGGAGCCCAAGCAACTTGGTTATTGCTTGTATTATCTTAAGGGATGGAATTGAAATATTTTGAATTTCGGCAAGTTAGATCGTATCTAATTCTCGATAGCAATTTATTCTCATGGAATGATTTATTGTAAATGTGCATTAGTAATAGTGTTATCCTTCACTTTGTTATTGAGCTTATTTTGATGTAATGTTTGTACTTGGCAGAAAATTGTTCCCCCTGTGCTAAATTCTTTCTCTGATCAAGAAAGCAGAGTTCGTTATTATGCTTGCGAAGCACTATATAACATAGCTAAGGTGAGAAATTGATTGTGTGGATATGTGTTCAGATTTAATCCGATCATGTACTAATGTCCAATGTTGTCTTTTTTATTTTTGTCAGGTTGTGAGAGGGGATTTTATTGTATTCTTCAACCAGATTTTTGATGCCTTGTGCAAGCTTTCTTGCGACTCTGATGGAAATGTACAAAGTGCTGCTCACCTATTGGATCGGCTTGTGAAGGTATAAGTTTTTACAGGACTCCATTAAAGCCTTTGTGTGGCTATACATGTTTGCAGATCTCATGTGTATGCTTATTTGGGATTTATTTTACAATAGTCCAGTTGTTGTTTCCTCTAGATTAACTGATGATACACATTTCTCTATTGAAACAGGATATTGTGACTGAAAGTGATCAGTTCAGGTACACCATACTCTCACGTCTATTAAAAGCTTCAATAGTCGAGAGGCGTAAACACCATAAGGTGTGAAGCTATCTCGTACTAAATGAAACAACTTTCACTTTTCATTTTCTAAATGAGATAATCAAAGTCAACTTTTATTTTCTATTCCAATTTACTCTGCCTTATTTCCTCCATTTTTCTTCTCCGATCTTTAGTATTGAAGAATTTATACCACTGTTGAGGGAGCGCATGAATGTATTGAATCCATATGTCCGCCAGTTTTTGGTAGGATGGATTACTGTATTGGACAGTGTCCCAGATATTGATATGCTGGGTTTCCTTCCTGATTTTCTTGATGGTGAGCGCATTGTTTGAAGAATGATCCTTTTAGTTTTCTAGATTTTATATAAAGTGGATGTCAACTGCCTAACTGCATGTGAACTTCTCAGGATTGTTTAACATGTTAAGTGATTCGAGTCATGAAATACGTCAACAGGCTGATTCAGCTCTTTCAGAGTTTCTTCAAGAAATTAAGAACTCACCAGTAAGGCTCCTGCTAATATTTCCCTTTTTGATTGATTTTGTCACTTTTCAGTGTCAAATTCTTACTTTTTGTCATTATCCCTGTTTTTTTTTGTTCATTTGTCATTTTCTGACTCAAGCAGTGCTACTCTTGAAGTCTGTAGATTATGGTCGAATGGCTGAAATACTGGTACAGAGGGCAGGTTCTGGAGATGAATTTACGAGGCTAACAGCTATCACATGGGTAACTGTCACTTCAATCCTTTGACTTAATTGACAAGTATTTAATGTTACCATACTGTATGTTTAGGGTTTGAATTTTCTCAAACCAATACTTCTTTTATATTAAGATGAAAAATGCTTCTGATTTGTCTCATTTGTATTTTATATAACTTTATGTATGTGCCTTATGTTAACAGATAAATGAGTTTGTCAAACTTGGTGGAGACCAGCTTGTTCCATATTATGCAGACATTCTTGGAGCCATTTTGCCCTGTATATCAGATAAAGAAGAGAAAATCAGAGTTGTAGGTTCACTTGAGATTCTCTTGTCTTAACCATTTGTCAATTAAATTTCCTTCCATTTAAAACAAAAATTTGAACTTATCTTTGGCATATGTTTAAGGTTGCTCGCGAAACGAATGAGGAGCTACGTTCCATCAAGGCTGATCCATCTGAAGCATTTAAAGTAGAAGCAATCCTCTCCATTGCTAGGAGGTATATCCTGGGAAAAGATGCTAGGTTTTATTTTTGTGATTGACACAATTGAAATGTGATAGATTTGTGAAATTGCTTGACCACCTTAGAAACTATTTGGAAATTATTATGAGGATCTTATTTGTATATCCAATTCTATTTTGCACTGATTATTCTGTCAAATGATTTCGGGTTGGTTTGACTGATCAGGCAATTATCTAGTGAATGGGAGGCTACTCGAATTGAAGCTTTGCACTGGATATCAACCCTTATAAATGAATATCGCACTGAGGTGACTAGATTTTTTTAATCCATATCTTGTTTTGGCAATGTTTGAAGTCCCTGTACATCTGTGAATTTATCAACTTTCTTCATATCCCCATCAGGGTTTATGTAACTACAGCTCAGTTGCAAGACCCATTTGCTTATGCTCTATGTCATATGTACTTTGGGAGTGTGAGTGAGGTCTCTAGTTGAGGAATGTTGCTTGGCTGCAATAACCAGCAAACAGTGCTATTTCACTGTTTTTTATCTGTTCCTACTAGCTCTTCCTAAATACCCAACAAGACGTGGCAGCATGATTTTTTTTCCCATATTTCAGGATTTAGGAATCTAACTATTTTTTACCTAGTTCAAATTTAGTACAGAGTACCACTTTTTCTAATCAGAGCCATTTAGAAATAATTATGGTATTTCATGGCTATCAATCAAATCAAATAATACACATTTATCTACCAACATTTAATGTCATTCTATTCCTTTTTGTGCCGAGTTTTCTTCATTTATTAATGTGAACCCTTCTTTAAGTAATTATTATTTCTCATTACCTGAAATACTCTGTCAAAGCTTTTATCTATCTTGTTTATGTCACTGAGAGATTTTGGTGCTCATTCATTTTTATTTTTCATGTCTGAAACAGGTTTTGCAATACCTTAGCGACATATTCGATACCCTGCTCAAGGCACTTTCAGATCCATCTGATGAGGTAGCCTTTATATCCTGATACTATTTTTGTAATAGATCTGTTTCATCAAATCATTCATTTATAAAATATTTGTTCAAACATGCTTTTAATTGTATGTTTATCTTATCTTATAAATAAGTGTTAAGTTTCTGATAGTTAGGGGATTATTAGTAAAAGTCCCCCAATCATAAAAGCTTATATGGGAGAAACAAGGACAAGCTAGTGGTACAACGATTGAAGAGAAATATAGTCATAATTGAGAGAAGAATTCTGGATATTGCTAAATATTATACTAATTAGGAGAGAATAGTTGTGAAGAAATATACTCCCTCCGGTCCCATATTGTAAGCTAAAAAATAAATCACACTTATTAAGAAAAGTGAAATGTGATAATTTGAAGTATGACTTTTTGTGCTTTTTTTGAAATAAGTTTTATAGGAAGATGTAAAAAGAAATTTTATTGGTTATTGATTACAGGGAAAAGAAGAGAGAGGGTATATTAAATGCAATTTGTATTAAATTTTATGAGAGTAAGTAAAAGTGAATCTTGAAAATGATGAAAATGAGTTGCTTTTACTTACAATTTGGGACAAAAAAAAGTGATCTTTTTTGCTTATAATATGGGACGGAGGGAGTACTCCTATTTCTATATACACGTCTTTTGAGGTTCTTTTGCACAAACCAAGAAATAGCTTTGATTAATAAGTAAATTTCAAATATACTCTTACTTTTCACTGGCCTACTCTCCCTTTTACTTTCTCTCTTCATTAGTGTTAATGTAAAATACTCCATTGATAGGGTAAGTGTATAATTTGCAAAAAAGTAGGTAATTTAATATTGAAATTTGAAAACGGCGGATAAATAGGATTAGGAACACATTTTTCCTAAAAAAGAGGGTCACGGGGAATATTAATTAGGAAAGAATCATTCAGATGATGGAATTATCAGATCAAACTATAAATATAAGTTACTGTTTTCATCATTTTTAACTTATGATATTTAAGTCCCCCATGGATCCCCCTGGCAGAAATTGCTTTTAAAAATAATTAGCCAATTGTTGAAATGCTAAACACGGCCTGATTTGCTCGGCATGATTGTGGATTAGCCGAGACAAAGCAATGTAATTGATTGTTATCTATGTAAGCTTTATGCATCAACCTTATGTTGTGGCATCCAGTAGGGTAATTGGTACCAGAAAAGTAGAGTACTACTAGAGTTTGGATATATACTGTTTTCACTGGTTAAATTTCTTTTGGGTAATATCAGATGATATTCAAATAGATTACATAGGCTTTTTTGGACTCACTTTGGCTCGCTGGTTTCTTTTAATTTTTCTATTTAGGAGGATCTCTCTCTCTCTCTCTCTCTCTCTCTCTCTCTCTCAATTTTCTTTTGTTTTCTCTGGAATAAGGTGGATTATAGTTTTAACTTTAGTAGAAGGCCTTTGTGTGGATATCTTGTATATGCCCTTTTAATTCTTGACTGCACCCTGAATAAATGATATTTTAAAGTCTCTCCTATCCTTATTTGCAATACTATTCAATCTGAGCAAATAACATATTCACTTGAATTGTCTGTAATAGGTTGTTCTTCTAGTTCTTGAAGTTCATGCGTGCATTGCGAAAGACCCTCAGCACTTTCGCCAGCTTGTTGTTTTCCTGATGCACAATTTCCGGATAGACAATTCACTTTTGGAGAAGTAAGCTGTTTTCTAAAATATGTTTTTAATTAGTGATTTCCACCTTTATTTTTAAGTTTTAACTCTGTCAATATTCTAGGCGTGGTGCTTTAATAATCCGCCGGCTCTGTGTGCTTTTGGATGCTGAGAGAGTCTACCGTGAACTTTCTACAATACTAGAAGGGGAATCTAATTTGGATTTTGCATCAATAATGGTTCAGGTAGATCATGTTTTTTCAAAGTTAAATAAAATGCTACAATACACTTCTGATCTGTAGCCTCTCACCCCCAAAACAAAATATTAATTAATAAATAGCTGCACAAAACTTGTGCATGGTATATTTATTTGCTTTCATTTATCGGAAACTATAAAATTAGTTTCATTTATCCTGTCAATCCCTAGCTAGATAACTTGTTCTGCTTGAATTTATGGCAGCCTTGTAGAGCCTTTCTGTTGGATAATATGTATATTCCTAACTCCCACCTTGGTTTATAATTCATTTGTTGAAAACTGCAAAGAGCTGGCCTTACACTATTGTTGAAAAATGGATATTGTTGCACTGCACCTAATAGTGCTGACTTCTTAATGTTTTTAACATTATTATGTACAATGTACAATTATTATTTTCATTAGTGTTCTCTGGTAGGCTTCATTAAATGATGATCTATTTCAATTATAGAAGAATATCATACTAAATATATAGTGTCTATTTTTGGTTTGGCATCATTTTAATGTAGCAAAGTGGTGTATATCTGCATTTGATTTTTTTTCCGTTTTCAAAAAATTGCAGGCTTTGAATTTGATCTTACTTACATCATCAGAACTATCTGAGATTAGAGTTCTTTTGAAGCAATCATTGGTAAATCCTGCCGGGAAGGATTTATTTGTTTCTTTGTATGCCTCATGGTGTCATTCTCCAATGGCGATTATCAGTCTTTGCTTCTTAGCTCAGGTATCTATCTATAACTTGGTTTAGATTGCAACAAGAAAAAATCAGGTCTTGTCCCACTAGGTGGGTTGGCTTCGTTTTGACTATTAGTTTGAATTTTATTTTCTTTTGCAAATGTGCATGAAATGACATGCTCACACATGTACTTCTTGCACAATGCTTATTTGTGTATTAGTGCTTGGCTTTATTTAGATTATGTGCATATTTTCTAGGTTAATGTAAATTCTCTTCCTTGACAGACTTACCAACATGCGAGTACTGTGATTCAATCTCTGGTAGAGGAGGATATTAATGTGAAGTTTTTAGTACAACTGGATAAATTGATTCGTTTGCTGGAAACTCCGGTCTTTGCTTATCTAAGATTGCAGGTGATTTATTGTAACATCCGCACAGCTTCGGTGTTATTGAAATGCAGATAGTACATTTATATACTCTAATATTTGTAATAGAATATATTTTATATTTAGTCACACAAGGTACCGTTAGTGTGGTGGTGTTAGTTTGTGCTTTTAATGATTAGGACTAAGATCAGTAATCCTTTTTTAAAATCTTTTTTCCTGGCTAAACTACCATGTTATCCGTATTCCTTATTCCATCTTTTAACTGGCCTCATAACATATACTAATGTGCTTGGACGAAACCTAGTAAGTAAATCTCGTGATACGATAATGTGGCGTCATTTGATCTTTGTTCATAGTAGCCGGTCCCACCCGGTGGGAAAAAGGCTTTAGCTGTTGTTCATTGATTCTGGGAACCTAACATGTGATGTATAGTTGTGGTTTTGTTTGTTTATTTGTTTGTCATATGAACCTAAATGGTTATTTAATTTTTGCAGCTTCTGGAGCCTGGAAGATATACATGGTTATTTAAAGCACTGTATGGTCTTCTGATGTTGCTTCCTCAGGTAAGTGCAGCTTGATTTTTGTGTTACTTAAAAATGTTATTGGGCTCTCCGTGTTCTTGTATACCTGTGGACTATGTTCTTCGAAGCATAGACTCATCTCTTTGAGGTGGCAGAGACACTTTCAACCCGTTCGGATTGAATTTTTTTATTGGATTGGTCACGTGCAAAACACTTCTTGGAAACTTGTCCACGGTAAACAAGGCTTGACACTGGAAAGACACGACTCTAACAATTTTTTTAAATAACTTTAAAAAAATCAACTTAAAATATACTTATATAAGAAAATTGAAACTTAAAAATTGTTAACAAAGATTTCAATTACACTCATTTAGGAATATCATCTTTTGTTCATCTTTGTATTCCATACATACATGTAGATATTGTATATTATATATCGAGGTCATATCGAGGTCATATCAAATGAAAACACAAGTGAGAGGTCCTAACCCTTTTATGTTCTCCACACACACACTATATTAGTTGAACACTTGCGTTATATTAGTTGAACACTATATTACTGGTGCGCATCACTGCATTTATAATAAAGCTATTTATCACATGGTTCATATTTCTACAAATTAGTGCTTCAAATTCTTTATTGACGATTGCCATGGTTTTCTGGTTGTATTAACTTTTCATTTTATACCACTTATGCAGCAAAGTGCTGCCTTCAAGATACTAAAAACTCGTTTGAAAGCCGTGCCATCGTATTCTTTCAACGGTGAACAATTGAAGAAAACATCCTCCGGGAACCCCTATCAATTTCTCCAACACATGTCTGGTGGATCTCACACAGCAGAGGATGGCGACGTAGCCGCGGACAGTGGGAACTCACACAATGGAATAAATTTTGTTGCAAGGCTAAATCAGTTTCAGCAAATGCAGAAACAGCATCGCGAACATTTTAGAGCACAGGCACAGATACGCAAAAATTCCACCTCAGTATTAAAGGTTACTACTGACTTGTTCATTTTGCATGTTAAATATATAGTCTATTTAGATTGACTTATTTGAGCTTATCAACTGCTATACGCACTTGTGAAACTGTTTGGGAGAGTTTATGGAAGTTTATATGCATAAGCTTCCCCAAACTACTTATATAGCTTTGCATGAGAACAATTTAACTTTATTTTATCTTTTATTATAGAACTAACTGATACATAATCATTTATATTATAAGCGCTTAGTTAACCTGTTCATCAAAATAGTATCTTAAACTTTAGAGATTGATTAGGCATAGTTGCAGTGTACTTAACAAGCCATATTCTCCTATATGCAGGAGGAGGAGGTACAAAGACAAGAAGAAGAAACAAAGAGATCTCATTTGAATGAGCTTAATGCTCCACCAAGATCATTCAAGAGAGCTAGCTAAATGTTTTTGAATCAGTATTTATTATGCACTGATCCAATCCCAGTGTATGTGTATTTGAACTTTGAATGGGATGGGGTATTGATTTGTAAAATTGTAAATCATAATAGCAGCACCTTTTATTCTACTGCTACATATCATCATCATCATCATAGAAGAAAGTTGGGATGGTGAAAAATGGATTTTGGAATGAAGATAAGACTTGGGCTTTGCCGGGCCGGGCCAGGCTATTCTTTTGATCATGTAAACTTGATAGATACCCACATGGTTCTGTTGTTTTTGTTGAAAACCGTGTGGGACAGAGGGGATACTTTATTGTAGAAAAGAAGTTGTTTATTGTTTAGTACCTTGTTTTTCATGTGCCTTTATGCATACATACATACTATATAATAATAATCATATGATAAAGAAATTAGATGCTTGCTTAGTGTCTAAGTTGGCGTATTACAAGACGCGTGATTTTGTATTTTGTTGTAAACTTCTGATAAATTGAAGTTGTTAAACACATTTTTTCTTTGATTTGTTTTTCCATTAATACAGTGGAAGATCACTATCATAAGTGAGTTTTGACTTATAAGCGTGTACGGTTGTCAATGTTTGCTAATAGTATAACTTTGAAAATGCCTCAATTAAATCAAAATATTTGTTGAAAAGGAGTTGAAAATGTCATTGTATTTGGATAAGTTTTAGACCAACCTATAATGTGTTTACAAGTTTTAACTAAATTTTAGAAGTTTCTCCTGAAAGTTTATTTATCACAAGTTGTTTTCAGCTCTTGCAAATTTAAATTTAAAAACAATGAATTGTCTCTTCAAAATGTGTTCCCTACATTCAACAAAAAAAGTTGATGTAAACTTCATATCAAAACTTTTTCTCTACTCCCATATTCTCTTCTTTTTTTTTCTCCTTTCAATATTTATCTTCTCATTTTCTATCAAATCAGGGTTAGACAGGAAGCACTTCTCTTGTACATGGTGCTATAAGTAAATTACATAAATGTCTTTCCCTTTAATCACATATACATAAATATACAAGTGCTGATTATTAATTATAATCACAGACATTTGAAAAGGTAAACTCAACCTAAAACTTCAAACTGATAACTAGAATGAATCCTATTGAGCAAACATTATCACTAGGGAAACTCTTCAGGTTTCAGTTAAAAGGTTGAAATAGAAAATTAGATAATCTACATCTACATCTACAACTGCAGTGTGGTGCTGGTGCTGCAGCTACAAGGAAAGTATAGTATACTCCAAATGACTTTTTCTCCCTAAAGGACTGACTTTTAACAATCACTTATATATTATAAAATTATAATCATTGTTATTTTGATTATTTTGATCCTCATTAGCATTTTTACTAAATCAAAATGATTATAACTTTATAATATATTGATAATTGTTAAAACTTATTTGGACTATACTATACATATCCGGTGTCGTATTGCGTGGCAAGACACGATTGCTAGCTTACAGGGCATAGATCTTCTCAATATCCGAATTGTATTCGTCCAAATCTGATATATTTGCAGAGTAAGACCACGAGAAAGATTTGCTTCCACTCGCTCTCTTGATACGTCTCTGGGAATCACTTTGGAAAATGCCAAAATGTTGTCGAAAAACAAAGTAACACATACTTGCTAGAGTCCCAACTAAAATTGGTATTCCCAAACCAGTTATGGTAATAGCCATCCATTTTTTCTTTCCAACAACCTCAAAAGCTATAGCGAGAAAAGCGCCACATGTGCAAGCACAAGCAGCCCACATTAGCTTGTTAACGACCGACACAATCTGTCTTTGAGCCCTTGTGTCCCAAGCAACCAAAGTGATTTGAACAACAACAACTGCAAGAGAAATGAAAAGAGACGTCGAATTCAAGAGACAGAAAATTTGGAATCCAACATGATCAGCTATGTTAGATTTTCCTGCCTGCGGTCCTTCCATAATATATTGACCCGGCAAATTGAATATAGCCAAGAATGCTATCGAGGCGAAAAGGACAGCAACAACTGTGACAGAGTTAATGGTGTTTTGAACGGCCTCTCTGTGAAGTTTCTTCAATTCCTTAGCTATACCAGAAACTCGTCGGCGAGTTTTTTCATTTTGTATAAGTTGTGACTGCACCTCATGCTTTATATCACTCACAGTTCTTTTAAGTTCCATGGCTTCATCAACTTTGCCAACATGTCTTGCATATTTAGCACCATATTCTGAAAGTGCTTCTTGGATTTCTAAAGCTGAAGATCCGTATGGAAGTTTATCTGCCAAATCCAAGGCTGTTTCTTGTTGCTTATTGATGGCATTAACATCCACAGCTGAGTAGCTTAGCAAAAGGCTCACTATCTGACAAAATAACCACTTGTCAGTACAGGATGCAAAAATACAAATTGCGAGGAAAAGAATTTATTGCGACAAAAGACAGGAAAATTGTGAAAGGAAACAAGCATTCATTTTGTTGTCCCATTATGTATATAAACAAGCATAAGTATAGTTTAGGATGTTTATAGTTCCTTATAAACCGTAGGCTAAATTTACATAGCTCATTTCTTAAAATCCAAGACCAGCGATATGATGCTTTCAATTCGTGCAACATACGAGGACAAACTCGTCAAAAGAATCTATGTAGAAACATCATTTAACAACAATTTACAATATCACGTTAGACATACATTAATGTTGTCTATCAACTGTTAAATACTTACATGAAGAAGTTGACACATCTTTTAATATTTTCGAAACAATCTTATAAATAATTGCACTTCCCCGTTATCATTCATTCCATGCCATCTTGGGTTTTCTCGTTATCTTAGATTAACAACTTGTTTATGCTCAAGCAAAACTAAGATTTTACAGACAAGTTTATAATAAAACTGAAGTAAATATGCTGTGAAAAACAATCTACAACTATATATGGTTCAAGAGAATGAGTTTAACCTGCGATCGGCCTTTCCTCGTAGCCATGTGAAGAGCGGTATTACCCTTCTTATCTCGTTCATTCAATATTGTAGGATCAGCTTGTAATATCTCCTCCACCACTGATGTACTCTGTCCTTTAACAGCCATATGAAGTGCAGTTTGACCTTTTTTATCTTTTATACAAACTATTCCTTGATCGCGCGAGATAAGTGCTTTCACAATGCGAAGAACGCCATACCTAACAGCATTGTGTAGTGCAGTTTTTCCATTTTTCCTAACTATAAACATGGAACTGACATCAACATCCAAAATAGCACTTACTACATCCAAATGGTCTTGAACTGCAGCAGAATATAAAGGGCTGGTGTTCGACGAGTCGCACAATTTACAAACCTCCGGACAGGCACTCAAAATCTCCTTCACAATATCTGGAAAAAATCATATATAATCAACAAACCAGTAAAAATATTTAACTACAACAATATAGTATAAACTTCATTTTTAAAAAATAAAACAAAACTACATAATTTGAAATTTTGAAGTTAAGTGATTAAACTATATTTTTAGAAAATATCTAAGTGATTAAACTCAAATGATTAATAAGATTAAAGCCATGTTCTAAGGGACAGTCTTTAGTCAAACTTTATCTAGCTCACGGCGGAATTCTGAATTATCCGAACCTTGCCTCGGGTTAATAAAATTTTTCAAATGGATTCTAAAAAATCCCATTTTATCCAATAATAGCAATATCCATTATCCAACATATGTTCTTAAAACTTGAGTTAACCAAATAAACCCAACACAAAGCAAAAAAGGAAAGAACAAAATAAGAAGAATATATATATATATATATATATATATATATATATATATATATATATATATATATATATATATATATATATATATATATAGAATACCCAAATGGCCACGCTTAGCTGCAACATGAAAAGCGTTCATATCAGACTTGGAACGAATCTTGAGAATCTCAAAATCACATAATTTGAGCAAAAAAGTGAAAACTTCCTTCAGATTATGGTTTGCTGCTATGTAAAGTGGTGTTTCACCATGATCGTTTTGAAGAGACATAACATCAGAAAAAGACATAGGTGATGAAGAAGATGATGACCCATTATTACTATTATCATCATCTTCGTTTTTGAGCTTATCTAACAGTTTCTTCAATCCATCAAGGTCTCCAGATCCAACCATGGTGAAAATTGATTGGTGGGTCATGAAACGAAGACCCTTTGACTCCATCATAAAAATAAAAATATGATTTTTATTGTTTTTTTGGTGTTTATTTTTCACTGTTTTGGCTTTGGATTGAAGTTAAAGTTTCTTACTATCATCATCATCTTCATAGATAGAAAGAGTGAAATTTGTGTCTGAAGAAGAAGAAGAAGAAGAAGAAGAAGAAGAAGAAATATGAGAGAATGGAAAGAAAGAAGAAGATGATGAAATATGGATGATGATGATGAATGGATGGGTGCAACAAGTGGTGATTCTCCATCACATTCAATTCATAAAATAAATTATTTATTTATTTACAAATTTCAATTCAATTATTGATTGATTGATTGAAAGTGTGTTGTATTAATGTAGTCAAGTCTTTTTTTGCACACAAAATCCAAATGAATTTGACTTTACACAATGTGACAATTAACACTAAATAGTGAAGTCTTTTTTTTTTTTTAATCCTATTTTATATTTTTCATATTCACATAAAAGAAAATTAATAATTAAAAAAAAACGTGTAATATCTAAATACTGAGATTAGCAAAGAACTAAATATAGAAATTGACCTTTTGGGTCGGTTTGGTTGGAAGGAAGGAAAGTGAAAGAAAAGAAAATTGCGAAAATTCAAATTCATTCATTGATTTCTATAATTTTCTTTTCTCCAAAACAAATGGATCGTTAGTCTATAGTATTATTTACTCCCTCTCCCTTTGACGAGCAATTCTTACCTGGGCATAATCCCAAATAAAAATATTTGGACAATTTAAATAATTGAGTAAAAAAAAAGCTAAATAATAAGTGTGCCTAAACAAAATATATTTAGTGTTGTGTCTATGAAAGAATTGACCTTCTTTGACTTGCTTATTATAAAAATTTCTACCATTTGTTGAATGGTAAATTTTTCGAAATATATATGATTTTTATTAAATTATTTTTTATATTAAATGTATAAATATTGATTTTTTAAATTTTAATATCAATATGTATTAGTATTAATAAGAAATATATTTTTAAAAATTAATAAATATATCTAAAATTTGTAAAATGACTTATATTTAAAGAAGAATTTTAAAATTTACATGGACAAATAAAAAAATCAAAGTTCAATGAATAAATCTCAAAAAATATCTAAACCCGATATGTATATGTGTCTCAATCACTTGCACCAATAGGTTTGGTACACGCTATTTTCAAACAAAAAAATATAGGTTTGGTACACGCTATAGCAAAAAAGAAAGAAAAGAAAGAAAAAAAACTATTCAAAGAAGATGTAGTTTATGAATTCAACTAGCAAATATTTAATTGATAAAAAAATTAGCAAATATTACAATTTATAGGAAACAAACCTATTCAATTATATTCTTAAAAAAAAAAAAAAAACTATTCAATTAGTATAAAATATTGCACACATTTATCATCTAGTGAGTATAAATTAGCAAATTATAATTACAACTAAATTGAAAACGATATGGAGAAAATATCTAGGAAACAATGCTTTGTTGTTTTTTTTTTTTGGTAAGGAATGCTTTGTTGTTGTTTTTTTTGGTAAGGAATGCTTTGTTGATTGAGTAAAGAAAATTGGTGTTTTTTATAAATAGTTATAGAGAACTCCAAAAAATTTAAATTTTTTTTTTTTAAAGTCAACAAAAATAAATGTTTCTGCATTTACCAAAAAAATTAAGCTAAATTTTAAATTATCATAGTTTTTTTCTCTGGAGAGATCTTAATGAAAAAACTCACATACTAATTAAGTTCTATAAATCTTACCATTCGAGTTAATAAATAAATAGTAATTTGTCAAAAAAATATATAAAATTAGCATGACGTTACAGACAATATATAGCTGTGGTTTTTTTTATGAAATGTTATTTTTAAAAACACAAATATTCAAAAGAATACACATAATGATGATCTAAATTTGAACTCAGTATTTCACATAAAATATAAAATATTTTAACAGTCAAATGATGATTGATACACAAATAACTCTTACAATAAAGTCTCGACATTGTGATGAATATTCTTAAATTGAAGATAAAAGATTTTTTTCTCAAATAAAAATTAAAGGAATTAAGAAAATATTAAAATACCAAAGGAACATATTCATCCTTCGAGAGTCAAAAGACAAAACATCCTTCAATATGTCAAAGACAATAATTCTTAGAGTAAAATGTCAAATACCCCCCTGCAATTTCAAAGTTCGTCAAATACCCCCCTGCAATTTCGAAATAGGCAAATACCCCCCTGCAATTGTAAAACGTCAATCAAATACCCCCTTATTTAATAATAAATTGTCGTTGATCGAACTCGAGCCGAGATATTTCAATTTTCCGAGCTGCAGATTACATAAAGAAGCCACCATCTCGTTGATCGCAGTTAAATGTTTCTATTAACCGGCATAGAAGGTATAGATTTCAATTTTCCGAGCTGCAGATTACGTAAAGAAGCCACCATCGCGTTGATCGAACTCGAGCCGAGAGATTTACTCAGCGACTGAGCCATCGGAGACATCGACAGTGACGGTGACTCCAGTGGAGTGGTCGAATAAGGAGAAGACATGACCGGTAAGGGTAACGTCATTTCGAGGGGGTATTTGATTGACATTTTACAATTGCAAGGGGGTATTTGCCTATTTTGAAATTGCAGGGGGGTATTTGACGAATTTTGAAATTGCAGGGGGGTATTTGGCATTTCACTCATAATTCTTAATGGACCAGGAGAATTTTATTGTTTGATGACGGAGGAAAACAAAAGCTACGAATTTTCATCACACACGTCTAAAACTATGGTTTCCAAGAGTTAGATCCTATCTATTTCACCACATTTTTTATCACAACTTTTAACTGTTTACTACGGTGAGAGTCTTTATACACACTAAAATGAAAATTACTTTTGTCGTCCTATGGATTGCGGGCTCGCGCGTCCTACAAAATGACCAAAATATTCGTCCTATGGATTGTAGGAAAAATGATTTTTTTTTAAAAATGTCGTCCGTCACAATCTAGTAGGGTGTTTTAAGGGATGTCCGTGACATATTTTTGTAATTTCATATGGCGCGTCCCAAAAACGGTAGGGCAGCAAAAATAATTCTCCACTAAAATAGCATAAAAATTTAGTCGTGAGATTTATGAATTATATTTCCAATAGGAAAGTTTCAGACCAACCTATAATTTGCTGATGTGGCAAGCTTGTCCCTCTAATAATGTCTAATTGCTCTCTTATTACAATATTAAGCAAATAATAAAAACAATATAAATTTTTATAAAGAAGGTGCCAACTCTGAAGCTGAAGGGTGATTCCGTTCAACAGCTATAAAGCTTGAAACGTTTTTCATTAAGCTAACAAAAGTTCGTAATAGTAAATTACTATTGCCAAAGATCTTGTTTTGCTTCAATGGAACTCTGCATCTCGAGTTATACCTTTGGACTTCAGATTTACCAAATCTTTTTAAAGCAAAAACAAGACAATAATGACCTGCTAGCTTTCTAAAAGATGAAACTGGAAAAGGTTTCACTTTAGATCTATCTACACATGATATTTGATGCAAATTATATGGCCCATTAAAAAAAAGTGTCACCTCCTTTTTGCGCCAGAGAAGAATGTGTAATGTAGTCATTGACAAGAAATAATTAATAATTTAAGGTAAGCATCTTGTTATTTTTTGTGGCGTCTACAGGTCTGGTCTATCTTTTGCTTATAATACAAAAAGCAAAAAAGATACAGGTTTTGCAATAGACTTGGATCCATGCACAGGCCAACGAAGTAACTTATAATAAAAGTTTAAAAGTGTTTAAGTTAATATATTAATCAACCTCTTAATGAATACTTCTTCCCGGTGAAAGGCTGAAATTTATCTTCTTTCTCTTTGGGGGGCTCTTGTTTTGCTTTTGCCTCAGTTGCCTGCAATGAGAGAAATCGGAGAGCTTAGCAGTTCATCAATTACCACACAAAGGATAGGAGAATCTGAATGTAACAATAAGATTATGAATTAAATGTTAAAAAGATGCAGTCTCAAGCAGCAGAATTACCTTTCCGGTTTCTTTACTGCGGTTTGGATTTGACCCAAACACAAGCTTGCCCTGAGTTTGAGGAGCATTATTTTGTGAACTAGAAGCTGTGGAAGATTGTGAATTGACATTTGGAGCAGCAGGATTCTTGTCCTTAGAACCAGAGGAAGTAACTGGTGGAGGCTGATAACTCAAAGGCTTTCCGTCCAAACGTCTCCCAGATCCAGTAAATGGGTTAAACTTGGGTTCAGTTTCAGCAGGGGTTTCTTTATCTGTAAGGGGGAACAAGAGCCGTCAATCTAGATAATAAGCATTAATAAAAGTACAAAGAAATGGAATAACAATACCATCGAATAATTTTTGCCAATTTAACTGAAACTGTGAAACATGAACCAATACTCATTAACAACATTTAAAAATGGGAAATGCTTTTTAGCAAGAAAATCTAAGGAGAAGAATTGCAAGAATAAATCTCCACCCTTGATTACATCCACTACCCCCATGATTTCCACAAAAAAAAAGAGATTAAAATTACATCATCCTATAAAAAATTGTCATGTGTTATTCTTGCATTTCTTCTCTTAAATCATTCTTAACAAATAGCATTACTCTTTAAAAATATCAAGTTCCAGCATGTAATGCAAATTAGGCATGTCCAGCTTGCAGAGCATCCCCATCAACAAACTTAAATAAAAACCATTCTCCATTATCTCCAAAATTCAAACCTAAAGACTCTGGTCCTAGAGCAAACTTATTGAGTAAATTTAATATTAGCAAAGAACCCTAAGCTTTCAATATCTTATCTATAATTTATGAATTCAGCCTCTCAGGATAGGTTTCCAATACCAATTATAGCAGCATGCAACACACACATACACAAGAAAAGATGAAAGCCATCCCACAGGACAGAGAGAAGACACCAAAATGACAAAGATAAGTCAGTCAACCCCTACCAGCTTCTGGTGCCTTTCCGGCAGAACGTGGAGCAATGGGCCTTTCAGGTTCCTTGTAATCCAAGGGAGGGGCGAAGTCCACTTCACAGTCAGTCTCAATGATGCTTATAGCATTGGCAGGCTTGCTTTCAATAATATCAATATAATACTTTTTGTTATTGTAAGCCACCATAATACTATCTCCAGTAGTCAAGCAGGAAAAATTCCTCAGCGTAGTTTCTAAGCTGCACAAAAAAATAGTCAGTTATCAACACAGATCTAATTCCAGTTAGTGTTTGCCAGGAAATACAGAACAAATGGAGGGTGCCAAGATAGAATTAAAACAAACAATAAAATAAAACTTTTAAAAAAAATCAACCAATTCCCTGAATCACTAGTGGACAAAAATTCATAGACCTGTAGCTGAATCTAGTTCTAAACCATATTAAATATAGTTATATGGAATAATTAGTTCACATAAAAAATTGGAAGGAGAAACATATTTGAGCTACAGAATTACACGAAAGGTATTCACAAGTGGGAAAATATCATAGCTTTATTAAACTGAAACAAAATAACATCGACTCACATGGCCTTTGGATTGGAAATATCCAAGAAGTCTTTAGTGTGAGGCTGTAACTTAACATATGTTCCCTTTGGAAGTGTCACATTTTTCACTCTTACAATGTCCCCCTCTTGTAAAAGCATGTTCTCCATCATCTGCATAAGAACCCAGAAGAGCATTTCAATTAAAATCAAAACACTGAGGAGAACAATATTAATGAAACAAGCTTACAAGCAGATTCACAATCACTTTTGAATTCCTACCCAGTATGGCATGTATATCATGCCTTCCTCTGCGATGAACTCCAGAACACCACAATGAGAAACCCGCTCAGCAGCGTCATTACGAAGTTCGAACAACATTGGATAATCAATATGCAGAGATGCTGCAAATTAGACTTCATATTAGTATTGAAAAACTCAGAAGATACATACAACTGGGAAAAGAATGCATAATAGACAAAAATCCATCATTGACAGAACTAACCTAGACGATCAAGAGCTGATGGAGGCATTATAACTGAAGCACAACAATAATTTAATTTTCACATTAGACAGGAACTCAGAAAACAAGTTATTCCGAAAATTCAGAGCTATCATGGACATCGAAACATACTTTTGTCACCGCTTTCAAGTTGGGGCTGCAGGATTGAGATGCAAAAAATAACAAGACAGAAAAGTTAGAATTGTTTTTTAAATAATTGATTTAAACTTTTACAAATGTCATAACACTTGTGTTAACTACTAGAGATTAATGACACTTCAATTGGATATCTTTAGTTTTTCTTTCTTTAGATTTGACATTCATTTCCCTGAACAAGTCTAAAGTTTGGGTCAATACAATTTAATTTTAATAATATATGAATTCTTAATTTGATTGGGTCAAGGCCCATGCTCGCCCTGCTCGGCCCAAACAAGATTGGCCAGGGTCGATGGTCCAACCTTCCAACGAACACTGGCAAACAACACTACTAATGCATTCAGGCCCATATTTCCTCTCCCCATTGATGACGATTCCGCGACCTCCGCCTTCTCATCAATGGCCTTCAATGCATTCGGGGCCCAAATTTCCCCCTCCCCATTGATGACAACTCCGCGATCTCCGCCTTCTCATCAATGCCAATCAATGCATTCAGGGCCCAAATTTCCCCTCCCCAGATTCATTCGAAGGACTCAGGTATGCTATCTAATAACCTCTCACTTCACGTATCTACCCCCCACTTCAACAACCATTTGGATGCAACATTATTGATGCCGGTCACTTCTTTTTGACCAGGTAAGACCATTTTAAATTTAGAACCCATGATAATCAGGGTCTTTGACTCTCTGATTGGTACACCTGGGTATCCCGTCAACTTCGGCAATTTTGACCTACTATGGGACTAATCCTCAATTTGGCTGCTTTAGAGACAGAAGAATTACCCTGTTGGATTTTGAAACCTCACAACAGGGATGCTTCCTATGAATCGAACTGGGGTTATCATCATTGGGGTCAGAGTTTGTATTCACTGCAACCAATCCCTTTTAATTTATGATAAACATGACCTAATTAATAGACTATGATCCTAACATAAAATAACATCTATTGCACAAGATATACACTAGAAAGAATACCTGAAAACTGGAGAAATAATAATAACTATATAACCCATGCCTAAGTTTAGTTCCTCATAAGCAATACATTTAACAGTGGCAATAAACACTTTCAAATTAAAACCAAATGTCATTATGTACATAATATTAAAGACAGATGCCTGAAAGGCATGCTAACCTTTTCAATAAAAGAAGCAGGGTAACATCGGTACGTCTGCTCAAACGATGTCCCATGATATCCATATCCATCAAAAAACTGTGTCGAGCATACAGGCAGTAGTTAAATCGTAATATGCAACAAATATCACCGCAATCATAGCATCAGTATTGCATACAACTAATTAGACAAAAATATGATCATATTTTCAATTTGAATCCAATTGTCAACCATTTGTACAAATAATGATAAAAAAATATAAGTTGAAAACATAAATCCAAACAAACACACTTTCTTATACATAAAAGACCCTTAACATACCATTTTGTGATGATTGAAACGCTAGAGTATCAAGTCTCCAAGCTACCTGTCAGAATAAAATTGCTACATATAAGTAACTTATAGAAACAGAAAATTATATTATACTTATAATATATAGTACAAAACAATAAACTAATCAAAATAGATTCCTAAACTTAACAATCACTCTCCAGAGAACTGATAAAAGTGAAGCAGTGAAATCAAAATTAGAAGAAAAATTAAACAATTGAGGAAACCCTAAAACCCAGAGAATCATGATTCAATTAAGTGGTTGAATAAAAGGGAAAAAAGAACAACTGATAAATGAACTAAAATACTAGTAATAAACATTGATAAAGCATCGCAAAATTGATGATTAATTAGGATCCATTAACTGAAAGATTAAGATAAGCGAGTTTTTGAAAGAGAAAAACCTGATGATGGTTAATCTGAGAATCGAGAGAGAGAGAGAGAGAGAGAGAGAGAGGAACACACGAAACGAATATAAGATAATTATTTTGTGAGAGTGTTGTTG
The DNA here is from genome assembly GCA_030408175.1 of Trifolium repens. Classification (NCBI taxonomy): domain Eukaryota; kingdom Viridiplantae; phylum Streptophyta; class Magnoliopsida; order Fabales; family Fabaceae; genus Trifolium; species Trifolium repens. The sequence goes on along the minus strand of CP125842.1, from coordinate 63,410,209 downwards.
AAACTTGAAACTATGAAGAGAGAAGTAAACAAGAAGATTGCACAAAACAAACAAATCGTTTAGATTACGTGGCAGTTTTTTGGGCTGGGCTTTTGTTTCCACCTATAATTAGCCCAAATAGTTAACAATCCTTGTTTAGGTTTCTATTGCCGAGATAGACTTCTATCACTCTATCAGTTTTTCGTGCGCTTTATGTCTTTTTTTTATTTTACTTTTCCATTATTTAAGTAACTGATGTTATAGAAATGATAACTTTTTGTAAATACCAGAGTGGTTACTATTTAAAAATTTACTACTAACAATAATATTTCCTCAATTGTCTTTTAATTATTTTATTTTATTTCCTTAATTGTTTCTTTTTAATTATTTTATTTGTTACGGAGTAATTGTTAATTTAACCTTTTAATTTTAGCAAATAATAACTTTAATGATCAAATTGTACTCCATGGTCTCTGTCTAGTCTACGGTTATGGTTGGGAACACCACGTAAAAATTTATTGGTGGATTAAAACGAGGGTATAATAGGAAGATAAAGTGCAAAAAATAAACTTCCTTAATTTGATGTTACTATTCTAAAAAGACAAATAAAAAGAAACGGAGGAAGTATTTTTTATATCGCTTCATGCTTATAAGATGCTTCAACCACTAATTTTACTAAACACTACAAATTCAATCAACGAACTAATTCACAATAAGTTATAAACTATTTGTTATATGTTAATCTGCTGTAATAAAGATATTGTTAGACTGCAATGTATGCGGAAAGAAAAGTCACGAAAAATGACCCATATAATCAAATTAAAGAATTGCCTATACGTCTTTTAAAAATACACCCTAGAGTTTGTGACTTTCTTTGGCATCTCTGTCAATACATTGTGGAAGGATCGTAACGAATTAGTGTTTAATTAGTACTCCAACCTTAGCCAAAATTGGCTTCTTCTTATAGCTAACCAAGTGCAAATGGTAGTTAATAGTATTATTAAATTTGTGGCTTATAAGGAGAGCAATTAGTCCATCATTCCTAGATGGGAGCCCCCTCCTATAGATACTCTTAAGTTTAATGTAGATGGAGCGCATAGTAAAAGAAATGGTTTCTCGCTTGTGGCAGATTGCTTATAGACTTGCGGGGTGGTTTTATTCAGGGTTTTTATTGCAACCTTAGCCACAATAATTTATTGGGTGCTGAGATGTAGAGTTTAGTTCATGTTATACGTATTGCTAGTAACATTCAACTTGATCGTGTCATTTCTGAAATAAATTGTACCTATATTACTTAAAGTTGTTGTTCTCAATCGTTCTACTACAATATCTCATCTCAAACCTCTCCTATAAGAGGTTGTCCTTATTCACTACTGAGGTCAACTCATATCAAGATTTTATAGCCAAAAATGGTTTCAATGCTCATTTTTCCTTAGTTTTAGTTAATTCTGATTGTAACTTTTTGCACGCCCTTTTAATTTTAGATGGTAAGCGTGCTAGTATTCCTTCCTCATTTAGTCCGTTAATTTAAGTCTTTTATTATATAAAAATAATCCTATATCATCAATTTTATTATCTTTTTGTTCTTAGCGAGTTATTATTATCTATAAATAAATAAGGCGCACTCCTTGCTATCTTTATTTGTTTTAAATTAAATGTAACAAAAAACAAAACAAATATTATGAAAATAAAAAACGGGTGGATTAAAAAAACTAGTAATTTGTAACGTAGTAGCTAGCGATTAGCATGCTTCAATGACGCCTAAAATTAACAAATTAATCTCCAAATATAGCCAAATCACACAAAACAATAATAGTTAGTAAACATAATACGTCATTGATTCAACAAATTTGATTCTTCCTAACCCCTCTCTCTCTTTCTCATTCTATTCTACTTCTCATTCATTTCATCACAAAAAAAAAAAAGATAAAGTTTCGTTAAATTGAATTTCACAAATTTGATTCATTCTGTTAGCATTTATCTAAGCCATGCCCATGGGTTTGAAATCAATGTTCAACCGCCCCAAGGATCAATCATCATCCTCAACCCCTTCCCGATCCACCTCACTCTCCGTACGTTCACGCGCTCGTCTCGCCGGCGAACTCGAAGAAGTCTTCAAAAAATTCGACGTCAACGGCGATGGCAAGATCTCCGCATCAGAACTTGGATCCATTATGGGAAGCTTAGGTCAACCAACATCAGAACAAGAACTCAACAACATGATTCGCGAAGTAGACGGTGACGGAGACGGTTGCATAAGTTTACAAGAATTCATCGAACTTAATACCAAAGGTGTTGATTCTGATGAGATCTTGGAGAATTTGAAAGATGCTTTTGCTGTTTTTGATATGGATGGGAATGGTTCGATTACTGCTGAAGAACTTAATACGGTTATGAGAAGTCTAGGGGAAGAATGTTCGTTGGCGGAATGTCGGAGAATGATCGGTGGCGTTGATAGCGACGGTGATGGGATGATTGATTTTGAAGAGTTTAGAATGATGATGATGATGGGTTCTCGTCACGATACAACTGATAGAGTGAAACCTGAACCTATGCCTGTGGAATGAATCAATCAATAGCGAAGTGCTTAATACTCCCTCCGTTTCTTTTTAATTGTCTTTTACTATCATATTTAGCGTTTCTATTTAATTGTCCTTTTTGTATTTTATGGGTATGATTTGTCAATTATACCCTTTGTTAATTGCTCTTATCTTTTTCCATAAAACCAATTAATGCTATATATTTGGAAAACTAAATCTTTTTTTTTTAATTTTTTTTTTGTTGGTACATAACATATTAAATTTTGTTTTTTTGTATATAATATATTAAATTTATCGGAAAGAGAAAGTGTGGGCAAAAAAATAGGAATTTATTGGGGGATTAAAACGAGGGTATAACAGGAAGATAACGTGCAAAAATACACTTCCTTAATTTGGTGTTATCTTTCTAAAAGGACAATTAAAAAGAAACGGAGGGAGTAATAATAATCCACTTTTTTTTTAATGACGTTGTTTTTCATTGTCATAAGTCATAAACCCTTTTATTTTGTCTATACTAGAATGGTAAACATGTTAAAGTTGGTTTAATTTAAGTTCCTGATTTCTGTACATGATTATTCTTTTTTATTTTCAACAAATACCACTTAAAAATTCACTCAAATAAGATTTTTTTTTTTTTAAGAGTAAGTGAAAATGTTTGATCTAACTATTCAGGCATTATTAATTAAGCAAGATCTTATTATTGTTGGTTTTATTTATTTTTTAGTGAAGATTTTCAGTTTAATCATTAACAATTTTCTCGTGAAAGGAACTAATTGTGAGAGAGACTAATTTAAATTTTATATTTCTATTTCTAAGATTGGGTTGTGAGGAAATCCCTAATTGTAGTTAGATCATTACTCCTTATTATTTTTTTTTTTAGAGGAAGCAACAAACACGGCTAAAGCATATACATAACTCTTTAGCTTATTAGTTGTACTCTTTAGCTTATTTTTATTAGTGTTTCGCTTATATACAATACATTTGTTTGTAGTCCATCTTTTACGAGTTTATACTCGATTTGTGTAGGGACTTGATTATTAATAATAATATATTTGAAGTAATACTTACTCTAGTAAAATACTTGTGTATTCTCACATACATCATTACATCGGGTCTGGTTATGGTGCATAAGCCCAAAGCTTATGCACCATGCATAAATTGCTATGCGCGCCCCCCAACTGCTCAACCCCCCCAATTGCTACGCGCGGCCCCCAGGAATTTCTCGCGCGCGCCCCCCAGCCCCCCCAAATTGCTACGCGCGCCCCCCATTTTCTAGCACACCCCCCAGTTTATTTTTTTTTTTTTTTTTTAGATTTCTAGCACACCCCCCATTTTCAATTAAATAATTACTTTTGTTCCTTTGAAGTACATACTATAAGAGCCCATTTTTCAATTAATTGTGTAGGATGATTATAATTAGGGATGTCAATTTGCATCCGTTAGTGGGGATCCCCGCGGAGATTGCCCCGTTCGGAGCTCCGAAAATGGGGATTTTTCCCCCGTGGGGACGGGGATGGAGGCAAAATCTCCCCCGTTGGCAATTCGGGGCGGGGATCGGGGAAGGCACATCCGTCCCCGCGGATTCCCCGAATCCGCCCATATACTTAACTATTATATATTATAATAATAAATATATATATATATATATAATATATAGCAATAATATTAAATATTGATACTCTGTAAAAACAAAATATTTAATGCTGACTTTATTTGTTTAATTTGGTTAGATATTTACCAACGGGTTTTTTCATATACATTTGACAATTTTAAGTATCTATTTTGCTATGTATTATGGGATATTATAGTTATGAGTTATTGTATGATGCATATTTTGCTATAAGATTTTGGCTATCGGTTTTTTATGATTATTAGTAGCCAAATGCTTTTGCATTTGTTTTTGCTTATGAATGAATTATGTGTTGTTTCTTTTTTTAAAATAAAATTAAGATGAAAATATTTGTTTTTTTTAAATAAAAAAAGAAAAAATAACGTCATATTACTATCATAATTTTGACCAAAAATATAATTTTTTGTTAAAATTTGATATCCGTGGATCCCCGCAGCAACCGTGGAGATCTGTGGGGATGGGGATGGGGATAAATATTCCCCCGTGGGGACGGGGATGGAGGCAAAAATTCCCCCGTTGGCAATTCGGGGCGGGGAACGGGGATAGCTTCCTCCGCACATTCCCCGCCCCGTTGACATCCCTAATTATAATATATAGCCATATTTTAATTTAAAATTACATACTAAAACATGTACTATAATTATGGAAACCATAAGAGATCTACTTTGGTTTCACATACAACACTACTGAAACTATTAAGTCACACTTATGGTTTCAGTTAAAATATTTATTTTAAATTAAATATGGATATTTTATTAGAAACCATAAGAGGGCTATTTTGGTTTCAGATACAAAACTAGTGAAACCATTAAGTCACACTTATGGTTTCAGTTATAATATTAATTTTAAATTAAATATAAATATTTTGTTTGAAACCATAAGAGAGCTACTTTGGTTTTCAGATACAACATTAGTGAAACCATTAAGTTATACTTATGGTTTCGGTTAAAATCATTTTAAATTAAAATGAATTTTGACATAATTAAGTACATTAAATAGTTTTAAGTACATTAAATAGTTATGGGGGGTACTTATAGTATGTACTTCAAAGGAACAAAAGTAATTATTTAATTGAAAATGAGGGGTGTGCTAGAAATCAAAAAAAAAAAAAAAAAGTAAACTGGGGGGTGCGCGCATAGCAATTCGTGGGGGCGCGCGTAGCAATGGGGGGCGTGCAATGGGGGGCGTGCAATGGGGGGCGCGCGGAGAAATTGGGGGGCGAGCAGTTGGGGGGCGCGCGTAGCAACTGGGGGGCGCGCGAAGTAAAGATTATCCAATGACTGGAAATGCCTTATGCACCATGCATAAGGATGGCCTTATGCATAATAACTTTGCCCCATTACATCTATATGCATGTTTGAGATGCACATGTTTAAAAATAAAAAATTACAAATTTACGATGAGTCAATTCCCCATATATGCAGAAAGACTAATACATAGTTTGCAAGTAAAAAATTGTGTAATAAAAGAGTTTGTAAGTAGATAAATTATCTTAACCAAACTCCAACTTGTTTAAACACTTAAATAACTAATTTCTTCATGCAAAGGAGATGATATTGACATTTAGAATTTAAAATTGTGAATACATGTTTGTAACGTATAAAAGTTTTGTTTTAGGTTGCAGCTTCATTGGTAGTATTGGTTTTAGCTTATTAGTAGTAAGTAATACCTGTTTTAGGCAGGAGCTTCTTTGATTTGGCATTGTATCCATTTATGGCTTTATCTGTCCCTTTCCTTACATCACAAAGGAATTATTTTGGCATGCTCCGTTTATTCCATGGAAAAGACACAACTCCCTCCATTTAGCAATATCTATAACTTAGGATCAAATTAAGCCTGATTTCTAGTTAGTTTTTTGTAGTCTCATACATTTTCAGTATATATATACTAATCTGACAATCAGTTTAGCTCTTATTGTTCAAATATGATAAGAGGAGTTTTGCTTTTAAGTTTTAACACACCTGTCAATACTTCTGAGAATTGATTTGAAATAAGTATACAATATCATCTCTTAAATCACGCGAGGAACAACTCTGAAGTAATCACTGCATTCCAGCAATATTATTTGAAGTATAACTTTGAATAATATGTTAGTGCTGCTAAATTCATACGATGATGAATAATCACAACTTGAGAATTAGCAGCATAAGGTATGTCTGACATCAAACCCATAAATAAGTTTAGTTAGTATTTGTAATAATGATATGTGTTGCATCAAGTAATATTTGTTACGGCTGATCGCAATTCGCAAGAAATGAGAATATGAAATAAATCAATTATTCTCCACTAAATTATTACTCATTATTTGTGGGTGTAGAGGAAGATAAGGTTGAGGAACATAACCCTGTTTTCTCAACTCAAGAAGAAGACTCTTGAGAATCAAATAGATCTCAACAGATTGTGGGTGACTTCCATCGGCAGCAGAAAACATATGAGTGCCACCATTGACATCAATCCAGCTGTATCCAGGTATCTTCTGAACGCCTTTTTCCTTCATTAAACTTCTAACCTTAAGAACACTTTCCCACTCACCAGCTCCAGCATGTACATTTGAAAGCAAAACATAGTATCCAGAATTGTTTGGGTCTAATTCAATAAGATGTCTTGAAGCAAGTTTAGCCAACTCAACATTTCCATGAATACGACAAGCTCCAAGCAGTGACCCCCAAGTACCTGCATCTGGGGTGAATGGCATGCTCTTTAAAGTATCAAACGCTTCATGCAAACGACCAGCACGGCCGTACAAATCTACCATGCATGCATAGTGTTCCATCCTAGCGTGTATCCCGTATTCCTCGGTCATGCAACGGAAGTAGTACATACCTTCATCAACTAGGCCTGCATGCCCACAAGCCGATATTATAACAAGAAAGGTAACGTGGTCAGGTTGAATCCCGGCTTCTAACATCTCATGAAACAGATCCAGGCATTCTCTTGGGCGACCGTGGTTCCCATACGCAGCAATGATGCTATTCCATGAAACTTCATTCTTCCAATCCATCATGTCAAACACATACCGAGCCAAAGCTAGTTTTCCGCATTTGGAATACATGTCTATTAGTGCACTTGCAACAAAAGTGTCAGAGATGAATGAGTTTTCTTTTACCACAAAGCAATGCAACTCTTTCCCGTAATAGAGTGCTGGATAATTTGCACAAGCAGAGAGAGTAGCTGATAGGCTCACAGCATCAAACTTTGTTCCACTCGTTCCCATTTGACGAAAAAGGTCGATGGCCATTTCTGGTTTCCCATTCTGTGAGCAACTTACAATCATTAAGTTCCAACAGACACTATCTTTTTCAGGCATTCTTATGAAAAATTGATATGCAAGATCCAATCTTCCACATTTCGCATACATGTATGTGATGGAAGATCCCACTTGACACACATTCTCCAGTCCTTTTTTAAGAATGTCACAGTGCAATTCCTTCCCTAATTTCAGAGTTGCCAAAGCAGCACAAGACGGCAAAACACTAGCCATAGTCAGGCAATTAGGGACCATTTTCTCTTGAACTAACCACCTAAACAAGTTTATAGCTTCAACATTCAGCCCGTTAAGTACATAGCCTGAGATCATAGCAGTGCAAACTGCAACGTCAACCAACGTATTCTGCTGGAAAGTTTTGCGCGCCATCTCCACATCTCCGCCCTTGAAGTATATGTCAACAAGAGCACTCTTCAAATAGACATCAAAAGGCACATCATGACGCACTATATAACTGTGAACTTCCTTACAATGTTTGAGACTCCCGGATTCAAGAATCGAAGGAAGGAAACTCGCAAATGTGATCGAATCTAGTTTGACACCACTAGCAATCATTGCTTTAAACAAAGCTACAGCCTCGTCCGTAAATCCATTCTGTACATATCCAGCAATCAAACCATTCCAAGTAACTGTATCAGTCTGTGGCATCGTATCGAAAAGCTTACGAGCATCAAAAAGGTTCCCACATTTGGAATACATTGTAATAAGTGTGTTTGCCAACTGTGGATCAGAATCAAACCCACTCCTAATAACAAGACCATGAAGCTGAATACCAGCACCAAATATCCCTCTCGTAGCACATACCGACAGAAGACAAACAAATGTTACCGAATTAGGCTTAATATAAGAGTTCCTCATATCCTGAAAAGTTCCTAATGCTGACTTAAAATCCCCATTTTTCACATAACCATTAAGCATAACATTCCACAAAATGCAATCTCTAAGAGGCAATTCATCAAACAGGCATCTAGCATCATGAATATAACCATTATCTGTATACAACTTAATCAAAGAACTACCAATAAACAAATCCATATGAAATCCCATAGACTGAGCCAAATCATGAACCATCTTACACAACTTCACATTATTCAAACCACCACAAGCTTTAATCACATAAGGAAATGTATACTTATCAGGTACAACATTACTACCCAACATCCTAAAGAAAAACATCAATGCAAAATCAAAACAACCCAACATAGAAAAACCTCTTATTAACCAATTCCAAGGAAGACTATAACATAATTGAAGCCTGAAAAACAAGTTACCAGCATCCTTGAAGCTTCTAGAAAGAACATACATACCCAAAATTCTTGAACCCAATGTAATACTATTACTCATACCACTAACAACTACCTGAGAATGAATTTGTCTAACTTGTTGAACCAATGATGCATCTGAATCTGAACTTGCCCTGAACATAGATTCCAATTGGGCTGTGAGTGATTTTTCGAAAATATGTGATTTTGACATGACATTATTGTAACTGGTTGTTGTGTATGAAGTTGAAGTTGAAGTTCCTTGTTGGTCTTCGGGTTGCAAATAAGATAACTTTCGAGTTGGTTTAAATGCAACATCATTACTCCCAAGTTTAAAATTGTGACTAGCAAATGATAGAACGTATTTTACTTTGCTTGTACTTGTGCTTGTGTATATTTTGTGGAAACTAGTTCCTAATTTGTGGTTCATGGCAGAAAACAGAACAATTCAATTGATAGAAAACAGAAGGTGTAACCCAAGAACAACCCATTTATGGTTTCATGAAAGGAGACCAAAGTGGCAGAAATCAAACCTAAGCGAGGTTGTTGTCTTGTCTATCGAAAATGGGTAGAAGTGTGATTTAGATAGATATGAGGGTAGCCAAGTGTCATTTTGAATTTATTTATTTTTTAAATGTTTACTTATATGCCGAAACTTTAGTAATTGTAATATCGAGATGATTTTTAAAATTTTGGCGGATAAATATTCAAATAATGTAACAATTCTTGAAAGACGTGTGATTTGGAGTGAACTTAGAAGCCCAATACACTGGGGAAGTGCATTTCCCCTTCGCCGAGCAAGGTCTAATTGGCAAGGCCCAATTACACACAGACATAGTCAGCAGACCAAATCCTTTAAAGATGATAACGCTCGACAATTAGAATGATGAACATTTACAGCTCATCATGGCTCTTCAGCTGTTTTCTGGCAAGCATTGATGACCTTCATCAATGGCATTGGTCTAGCGCTGAAGGCTATATATACTTTTCTTCTCATTCAGATGAGTTTGGTACATTCTATTCCAACTCCAAAAACCTCAGCTTCACTCTTATTTTAACTTGAGCGTCGGAGCGCCCGCAAGTAAACAACTCCCCTCTTATTCATTGGAACGAGGCGGAGCACAATCACTCAACATCAGATAAAGATCTACTATAATCAGATAAGATCAACGTGTAAATATATCATTGATTTATTTTAAATTATAATAACGGACAATTCCATTTATTTTAGAAATGGGAGAATCCCTACTCCATATTCACATGAAAATCTACATCCATCCATCGTAAGTTAGAGGACCAAATTGAAATATAAACAAATTAAGTGACCGACTCGTAAATAAGTTTAGGGATAAAAAAGTAATTAAGCCAAAAATAAAAATTATTGATGTACTCTTGCTCTGCTCCATTATCATTGCTGCGTAGTGAGCAAGAGTAGAGTGAAAGAAAGAGAGATTGTATACTCTTGGTTATAGTTATGGTTATGGTTATGGTTATGGGTGGTAGTTGGAAGACGGCAATGTCGCTGAGTCACGTCCGTCCGCTAACATGCGCATCATCATCATCATTATCACGAATAGCTCCCCATCCACACGACCTCATCAAATGGATAACCAGAGAAGGTGGTTTCGTTCACCGTGCCGTCAAGATTGCTCAATTCGATTCCTCCAATGGCTTAGGATTAGTTGCTAAGGAACAAATCCCAATTGGAACTGACCTAATTGTTCTACCTCAACACATTCCTTTGCACTTCACCTCCCATCATAATCACTCTGATTCTCTCCTCTTTCAATTGTCCTCCAATGTTCCCGGTTAGAGGTGTCAATTTAGGGGGCCAAGCAAAATTGGGCCCAGCCCCAATATAAAGGGGGCCTAAATATGGTAAACATAAATAGGCCCCCTATTATATAGGCCCCAAAACACCAAGCCCCCCAAATAAAACATAGGCCCCCAAGGCCCCAAAGCCCCAATTTTTTTGTAAATGAGAGTTTTTGGATAAAAATTTCTATAATTCACATATAAGTTATTAAAAACAAAATGAACAATCCGAGAATTCTCGGAATCGAGAATTCCAAAAAAATTCGAAAATGAGAGTTTTTTGATAAAAATTCTTAGAATTCACACATAAGTTATTAAAAACAAAAGAAACAATCCGAGAATTCACGGAATGTTTTCGAGAAAAAATACTCGAAAAGTTTTCGAGAAAAATGTTCCGAAAAAGTTTCCGAGAAAAAATTCTCGAAAAGTTCTCGAGAAAAAATACTCGAAAAGTTTTTGAGAAAAAATACTCGAAAAGTTTTCGAGAAAAAAGTTCCGGAATAGTTTCCGAGAAAAAAATCTCAAAAAGTTCTCGAGAAAAAAATATTCGAAAAGTTTTCAAGAAAAAATACTCGAAAATTTTTCGAGAAAACATACTCGAAAAGTTTACGAGAAAAAAATACTCGAAAAGTTTTCGAGAAAAAATACTCGAAATGTTTTCGAGAAAAAAGTTCCGGAAAAGTTTCCGAGAAAAAATTCTCGAGAAAAAATACTCGAAAATTTTTCGAGAAAAAAGCTCCGGAAAAGTTTTCGTGAAAAAATTACTCGAAATGTTTTCGAGAAAAATGTTCCGGAAAAGTTGCCGAGAAAAAATTCTCAAAAAGTTTTCGAGAAAAAATACTCGAAAAGTTTTCGAGAAAAAAGTTCCGGAAAAGTTTCTGAGAAAAAATTCTCAAAAAGTTCTGGAAAAAAAAATACTCGAAAAGTTTTCAAGAAAAAGTACTCGAAAAGTTTTCGTGAAAAAATTACTCGAAATGTTTTCGAGAAAAAAGTTCCGGAGAAGTTTCCGAGAAAAAATTATCGAAAAGTTCTCGAGAAAAAAATACTCGAAAAGTTTACGAGAAAAATATTCTAAAAGTTTACGTGAAAAAATTCTCGAAATTTATTTGATATTTTTTGGGCCAATATTAGGCCCCATAGGGGGGCCAAGAGTAAGATTAAAGAATAGGGGGCTGGACCTAGAAACTAAACAAAAACAAATATACTCAAATGGGGCCTAATATTTTGGGGCTTAGCATGGGGCCCAAAAATAGGGCCTCTCAATATGGGGCTTTTTTGACAGCTCTATTCCCGGTATTATATTCATTCATTTCTCAGTTTATAATTCAATTGCAACTTATTTACTTCATTTGCTTTTTTGAGCTTATTTAGTATTACTCATGTGCATAAATTGTTTTCAGCTTATTTTCAGACTCTCCAGTATAGCTTTGTAGCTTTTATTTATAGCTTATATGAAAATAGTTTGACTTAAGCGAAATAGTTTATATCGAAACCATAGACATTTATGCTATAACCATTTAATTAAGTTGTTTATTCAAATAGGCGTATTTGAACTTGTCTACTGGTATGAACACTTGTGAAATTGTTTGGGAGAGCTTATGGTCCATAAGTTCAAGTGCTTATCATGATAAACGCTTAGTTTCATAGACTTATTTGCAGCTGCAGCTTATAGTTATAGCACAAGTGCTTATCATGATAAGCACTTATGTATATTCTATAAACTGTTTTCATATAAGCTATCTTGGAAAACTTATGAAAATAAGCTGAAACTAGCTTATGAACAATGTCATAAGTTGTTTTCCAAAGTTCTCTCAAATAATCTCACAAAATTTATGCCAATAGATAAGCTTAAATAAGTCAATCCAAACAAATCTCTCTAGGATAGATAGCATATGAAAACAATTTATAGCTTATATGAAAGTAGTTTGATTTTTTATCTTTTGTTATGGAAATAGCCTATACATAAGCTCTTATATTATAAGTGCTAAATTAAGTTGTATATCCAAACAAGGACATAAAAAGAAATAACGTACGTATGTACATGTCATTGATTACTCATAAATAGGCTGTACAGTATTGAGTTTTCAACGTTGAATAAATTGGACAATGTGGTAGCATTTGGCAGATGAACTATGGGCAATGAAACTGGGTTTGAAGCTTCTACATGAAAGGGCAAAACTTGGATCTTTTTGGTGGCCATACATCAGCAATCTCCCACAAACTTACACTCTTCCTATCTTTTTTCCTGGGGAAGACATTAAGAATTTGCAGTATGCTCCTATTCTTCACCAGGTACAGTTTACTGTTAATCATTTAATTAGGACTGAAATAGTATAATGTTTCATGACCTCTGTGCAGTGCAGATTACTAGTCAAGAAAAGAAAGCAGTGGTCTTGTTCATATTCATTTTAACTAGAGAAATTTATATAACTTTTACCATATATAATCAAGAATCTGTTGAACTACTGGCAATGCCAATTTTCTCTTTGCTATTGGGGACATGAAAGAGATACCCTTTGATTTGAGCCACTCGTTAGCTTAAGATGAACAGAGAGGAGAGGAGAAAAAAGAATAATTTCTGTGTAGGTTTTTATTACTTCTCTCGGTCCTCACTAGAGCAATGTGCAACTTGTTTTATTTAAAACATCTGAAATAGTGATAAGATAAGCTACAATTGTCTATCTCATTATCTATTAATTATTTTGAATGCCTTGTGGATGGCAGCTAATTTTTGTCAAATTTATGAATCATGAGACAGGTAAACAAAAGATGCCGATTTCTTCTCGATTTTGAGCAACAAGTCAAGCGTGCATTAGTCGGTCTTACACCAGATAAACATCCTTTTGGTGGCCAAGAAGTAGATGCTTCATCTCTTGGATGGGCGATGTCAGCAGTCTCATCTAGAGCATTCAAGTTGCACGGTAACAAGCAATCAGATGGGATAGACTTCGACATACCCATGATGCTCCCTCTAATTGACATGTGTAATCATAGTTTTAATCCAAATGCTAAAATTGTTCAGGAACAAGAAACTGGTAGCACAAAGATGCGGGTGAAGGCATGTTTTTTAATACTCTTTCCCTCATGACCCCTCTCCCAGACACACACGCATCTCAATTCTGCTTTTTAGAAACAAATATGGATTTATTCATGCTGAGGAATTCAATCTTTGCCTTAGGTTGTGGCTGAGAAAGCGATCAAAGAAGATGATCCTTTATTGCTTTGCTATGGATGTTTAAGCAATGATCTTTTCCTTCTTGATTATGGATTTGTGATACATTCAAACCCTTATGACTGTATTGAGCTTAAATATGACGGCGCTCTTTTGGATGCTGCAAGCATGGCTGCTGGAGTTTCTGCACCAAACTTCTCCACACCTGCTCCATGGCAGCAACTTGTTTTATCTCAGCTAAATCTAGCTGGAGAATGTCCAAATCTCAAGGTCTGTTCCACAAAATTCTATGACTGTATTTAATATTTACTACTTAAAAATAAGTGTCCTCACTCTTTGTACTAGAGAAATGATATTTTGACATAAAATTTCGACAACTATTTATATGGTTAACGTAATTCAAATATGAGGTTAATTACGTCCGGTGAATAATTAATGAATATAACAAAGTATCGCAACTCATTAACTATCTACTCAATACAATTGACCACAATTTTGAATGTCATTAATCCCAATCTTCAAGTTGTATATTTGAACACAAACCATGGTTATTGAATATCATGTATATTGACGTTAAAAATTGTCGTTTATTGTGTTCAATGGATGATTAATAAGTTACCTTGTTATTTACATACTGAACATAATTAACCACATAAATTGGGTTAACTATTAAGTTTTTGTCAAAATAACACGACACTTTCTATTGCAGCAAATTTATGTGTCAAAATCACATCTATTATTTTTTGTCATTCTGCTTTCCCTCGGTTCATTAAGGCCTTTGCCAGAATAACTATGAACTTTCATATGAATTGGTTGATCTTAGCACCAGAACCATAAGGTCATAATTTGATTTATTTGTAACAGGTGAGCTTAGGTGGTCAAGAAATAATAGAAGGGCGCTTGTTGGCTGCACTGAGAGTACTCCTTGCAAGTGATATGGAAACTGTACAAAAGCATGACCTTAACACACTCAAGTCTTTAGATGCTGAGGCTCCTCTTGGTGTTGCAAATGATATCGCTGTATTTCGCACCTTGATTGCTCTGTGTGTCATTGCACTGGAACACTTTCCCACCAAATTAGTGGATGATGAAACTTTATTGAAGCAGGGTGCTTCAGGTTCAACAGAGTTAGCCATTCAGTTCAGAATCCAAAAGAAGTCTGTAATTATAGATGTAATGAGAAACCTCTCAAGGAAGGTAAAGCTTCTTTCATCAAAGGATACAGTTACTGCTGAAGGCTAAGTGATGATATTTGAAAACTCTGTCGTGAATGAATCTCATGTCTTTTTGTTTTATTTAAGGGCGTGAATCCTCTTATGTCTTTCATGTGAAATTTGTTAGTATCTTTCTTTTCAGAGATATCAAAATGATTGAAACCATATCAAAAGTTATTGATAGTAGTATTTTATTTACGAAGAGACATACAAATACAAAGATTCCACTTGATATACTCGTATGAATTTTGACTATATTGTGTAGTACAGTATTTTGTCAAGATACTCATTGTATATTTTAATTCTGCACTATACTATTGCAGTCAATCATTGATATTCTTTTCATACAATCAATCATTAATTATATTTGATAAAGACTGGTTTTCCACGGAAATCAAAATATGAAGATTGAAAAGGTGTAATAATAGTAATAATTAAAGGGATATTCTAATGTTTGATCCTTGGATATTTTTATTTGATGGCTTTTATTTTTTAGTGGCATAATATCCACTAGTATGAGAAGATTTTCTTTCTAATTTTATTCTTTTTGCAAACCACTGATTGTTACTTGTGATTTATCCTCTAATAAAATAATAATAGTATCTAGACCAAAAATATAGTAAAAATTAAAAAATAATAGTAGTATATGGCAAATAGAATGTCATTGTTCAGATTTTTATATATACATACACTCTACCTGAAAAAAAAAATTAATAGAAAATTGCGTGTACATGATTTGATTAATTATTTATATGTCTGTCTCACATGAATACCAGCCAAAGAATGTGTTTGAATACGTGGAGTTAGTGATTGTATCACGTGTTGTTTAATAATGAGATTCCGTGTAAATCTAATCTAAGTAATTCCCATTCTAATCTCTTCTTCATCTTTAGAAGAGGAAGAAAAAATCATATGTCATTTGTGATACCAACCGTTTCACCAATTTTTATTGTTGGCTTGACACGCACAAATATAAAAAACAACACGTGTAATGGACTCATACTTTGTTGGTCAAAGGTTCAAACTAAGATTCAGCTATAGCAAAATTGTGTTTGATCATTATAATAGTCGACATTAAATTTTAAGAAAATCGTGAAGATGAATATGTAAGATTGTTTTAGAACATGAATTAAAGTTTAAGAAATTTTGTGTTTCATACGAGGTAGTATTAGATTTTCCCTTGGACAACATAGGAATCCACGAATCAATTGAATAAACACAAAATATTGAACCGAATCAATCGATCATAAGAAGAACAAGAACAAAAGAGGAAGAAAATAAAGTAATTTAGAGAAACCATGTACTAATTAATTTACCATTACCACCAAAATCATGTACAAGAAAGTTCTCTAAGAAACATAAACTATTGAAATTGAAAATAAGAAAGAAACAGATAGACACACAGATTGATTACTATGTAGCTAGCCTAAAACTATATGTATCTAATTATTCTAATATATGATTCATAATTAATCTCTAATTAAGAGTGACCAAGAATAATAGTTCTCTCTGCCAATCCAAGTGGTGAACGAGATTGAAGACGTTTAACATCTTTGAGTCTTCTCATATATAACTCTGTCTCTAATGATGGATGTTTGATTTTCTCAATTTCTTGTTTGATTTTGATAACTTGACTATGAACAGCAAGACCCATATGAACCTCTTCATCAATTCTCTTCATCTCAATCTCGTTATTGTTGTTGTTGTTGAGTTCCATCTTGTTCTCTTCTCTGAAAATCAAAACACAAGTGTTTTTGGCTTTTGGTATAACCTATTGAAGGATACGGTGTATATATATGCCCCCGGAAGGGAAATAAATAATAAACAAATGAAATATAATCAAAACAAATCAAAAGTCAAATCAACTATTTGTACTAGTATTTCATTTGATATCTTATATAAAAATATTTTTTAAAAAAATCAAAATTTATATAAAAAATAAATCTATGTATATTTGATGATAAAAAATAAATATTTTCACTAAAAAAAATATTGGAAAGAAAATTAGACTATGGAAAAAGTTAGTCCGATAATAAAATGATAGATTTTCAATTCGAAAGGTTTCAAATTCTGAGTTCCACTAATATTCTTGAAAGAAAGTAATGAAATATATCTATAAATTCTCTTTAAACACATAAATTTTCATGCCTTAAACTAGATCGTAAATTTTTACTTTTTAAGATAAAATCATGTTTTTTATTTTTATTTTAAAAGAGGGCTCCGTCCTCCTCCATTTGCATTGTTTTGAAGCCGACATTTGGATCCATATATATGCCTACTCAATAAATATAATATTATATGATTTTCTTTCTTTTTTATTACAATATTATATGATCTTCTACCAAAACGAACGACCACAACCAAATCTCACCTATTACTATATGTTGCTATAAATAAATAAATATTTTTCTTGTGTCCAAATTTTATTTTATTTTTCTTCACCTGCAATTTTGATTCAACGCCAAAGACACGTGCACCATAAATGTTGTTTTGACTAAACCATAGTAGTAATTGTCGGTATTTTTTTTTTTACCAAAACCCATTATTATTATTATTATTAAAGTGGTATTTTATAAACGTAATTAATAATTATATAGACGGATTCATTCTATACTGTATTTTATAAACAATTAATAATAATTAATAATAATTAATAATAATATTTGTATGCATTAATCAATTGTTATGTTATTTCTTTATAGTGATATTTCCTTTTTGCAAAATTAATGTGACAAAAATGTCTCACTGCAAAGCGTTTTCTTTAACTTTTAAATTAATTTAACTATTTTTCAAGTTTTTGCTTTGACCAAGTATTCTTATGTAACGAGTAATTGTTAGTATATTTCTTTTGAGTGGCATAATTTTCACAAAATTGTTGTGATAAGTATTTTTTGTAAGTGTTGTATTGTGAGCAATTTTTGTATGCTTTTTCATTTTATTTTTCCGAATCAGTAATTTATTTTGAGCAAATATTTCTCAAGTTATTAAATGCTATCTGTCAAAAGAAAAGGGTTTGACCAGCCTAAATTGATGAATTTTGACAAATATATATATATATCTATTTTTTTAGAAAAAATATTGAGGACTAGAGATACTATATCAACAATTCAAAAAATAGTGAGATTGAAGGGTGATCAAACACGTGGAAGAAACCCGCCAAATTTTGATCAAATAATTTTTCCATGGAGTATGCTCCATAAGTTGTCCCTTCTATAGTGAGAGTAATGGTTTCCACGACATTCAAATGCCACACTCTTCATCCATGGCCACGATATCTAAAACGATTACAACATAAGCCACGTGAGCCAATAGAAACTTACCAAGTCCGATTCAATTATTATATATTTTATTCAATTCAATATCCACTTCCATTTTATTTCTAAATTATTAGAGTTGTCAAAATGTGTCAACCTCAACAAATTTCGAGTTCTATTAGACCGATATAAAATATCCTATTTAAATATGAGATTTAAATACACTATTTTAAGTATGAGATTTAAAATATCATATTTTTTTTATGTTTAAAAAAAAGTTATGTAAAATAGTTTATCAAAATAAAATTGGTTTATAAGACTGTGAAGGAAGAAATACATGAGGAAGGGTGATTAAACTTTTTTTGAAAAATAGAAATGGATGATATCACGTGCAATTTAGAGCATTTTTAACGGTGATAACACTTTGAGTATTATACATTATTAAAAAGTGGTCCCTACAATGCCATGTAATATTTATGCAACTCATACATATTTTGCTTCAATGATAATATCACTCTAAGTATCATACATTATTAACAAATTTTTAATTCTATTTAATTTTATATACAAAAAAATGTAATATCAAATTTATGATACGGTACCTTAAATAAGGTACCGGTATCATCAATTTTGATACCCTTTGTGCCACGTCATGAAACTCTAATGATAAAAAAAAATAAGGTACGGATCATTAGTCTACTATATTCTCTTTGATACCCTTATTGGAGATGCTCTTAGAATAAGATTTTGAATATAAAATAAAATCATGAATAATTATGAAAAAAATTACAAGTCATCATATTTTAATAATCAAATACAATCATAATGTATAAATTAAGGCGGTAACTAATGAAACAATTATATTAAAGTCATTTTAGGGTACTTAGTTTTGTTTTTGT
The DNA here is from genome assembly GCA_030408175.1 of Trifolium repens. Lineage (NCBI taxonomy): Eukaryota > Viridiplantae > Streptophyta > Magnoliopsida > Fabales > Fabaceae > Trifolium > Trifolium repens. Next base: position 63,391,179 of record CP125842.1, on the reverse strand, counting down.
TTTTATTTTAATTTTTTTGGGGTTTATCTTATTTTATAGGGTAATAAGCTATCGCCGCAATATTCAAGGACCAACATTTTTATGATTTAGAGATGACCGTGAGATGTTTATAAGGGCGAAAACCATGAGGAGAAAGGTAGTCCCCTACCTCATGAAGCCGAAGCTTGGAGTTTGAAGGAAGCACTAAATTGGATTAAGGATATAGGTTATACTAACGTGTCAATGGAACTAGACAGCATCGTTGGTAAATTCAATCCCCGAATTGATTTTGATGTTTTATTATGTCATTGTAAGGCTTTGTTAATGTACTTACAAAACTTGAGGATGTGTTTTATTCGAAGGCAGCCAACAATGTTGCTCATTTGTTAGTTGGAGCATCATTATCTTTTGCTAGTTACCAAGAATTTTACTATGCACCATCCTGTATTGAGAACATTTTGATAAATTAAATAAATTAAATTTTTTACTATAAAAAAGAGGTACCAGACAAGCTTAAATTTTGTTTATGTGAATGATGGTTGGGATCTCTTGAAGGAGAAGATTAAAATTATGTTTAACAAATTTCATGGAAAATTTGTGTTTCTTAAAAGTTAATTCTCTGTCTAGCTTGGGGGACTATAAGCATATCTCGTTACTTGGATGTTTGCTTAAACTAATTGCAAAAGTGTTGACAGATAGATTGGCTAAAGAGAGAAATATAATTGGTGGTGTGATGGTGGCAAATGAGATGGTCGATTTGACTAAAAAGAATTAGAATTTTTTGATGCTTAAAGTGGATCTTGGAAAATCATATGCTTTGACACTTTCTTAAATGTATGATAAAAAACAGGTTGAGTTTTTTAAAAAATGGTTTGGTTAAATAAAAGCAGTGTGTTTCAAAATAACCCAAAACTATTTTGGAGAGAACAAAAATTCTAAAAATGAAGGTATATCACTATTAATTCCTTGGAAAAAAATTTAATACTAGTTAGGAAAAAATTCAAACTTAATTTTTTATTTCAAATTTTAACATCACTTGTTAACTATAAAAACATAGTATTTGTTACCAAAAAAAAAAACAGTATTTGGGCTTTGGCCCTTCCAAACAAATCTGGTATTTGGGCTTCGTCCCTTCTAAACAAAGAAAAATTCTCTTCTCCCCTATGGAACTCTTCCCCCCCTCCCCTCTCCCAATATTTCAATTTTATTTTTCAAATTTTTTTTGTTTTGAAAACGAACTTCGAAATGTGTATTTCGAAATTTTGCCAAATTTCCACTAGGAAAACTTCAAAAAACTCGTTCCGAACTTTTGATTCAAGGACAAAATTGAAATATTGGGGGTAGGGGCGGGGGGGAAATAGTCCGGGGAGAGAAGGAAATTTTCCCTAAGCAAAACATGCGCCTTGGCCCTTTCCTATAGAAAGGCTTCACCCATAAAATTATTAAAAAGAAAACCTTTAAGTGAACCATAAAATTAGGTGTTTTTTAGCTTATTTAAAAGAAGAAAAATTGTTCACTGTGGTATGTCACTGTGACACAATCATGTTATTATAATTTTTGTGTCGATCAAAAAATTATTATTAGCAATAATAACAATAAATCCGTAGAATAATTTTTTGACACAAAATCCATAGAATAATTTAAAAACACATTGGTGAGGATACTGCCGACGTGCTGTGTGTATATGTGGTGTTATTATCGCAATTTTTGTACCTTATGTTGTGGATAATTTTTGTAAATAGGTGTTTACCTATTGTAATATGGGCGAATTTTTATTTATCTCCTGTAATATTTTATTTATTATGCGTTGTAATGTGAACATTTTGTCGTTTATCTTTTTATGAAATTTGTTGATTTAAGATTTCATATATAAGTGATAACGTGTCATGCTTAACGAGCAGTAAATCAAAATTCATTAACATTACAGGAAAAAAATGATAAAATTTGAAGCTCACATATTCAATGAGAGGGGTAAAGAACCAAATCTTCATATTACAAGGGAATAGCTCAAAAAAAAAAAAATACAGAGAATAAATTAAAATTTGCCCACATTGTAAAAAGTAAACACTTATTAACCTATTTTTAAAGGTGTGCACTTTCAATATATCGGTGTTATTATCACAAATTTTGTACAAAATTTATCCAACCCACGTTTTTATAGTTACAGGGAGGTGGAAAATAAGTGTGTGAACTGTGAACTCTTTCGTAAATTTTGGATGCTATCTAGATTATATGCTGACTTTTTGTGATGACCGTCTAATGCAAACTAATTAAAGAATTATTGTTAGTCGATGAATTGAAGATTGTTATCTCTAAATTGATTATTTTTCTGTGTAATATATTTTTCTTTGCTCTTATATATAGAGCTGTCAATTTAGGGGGCCTAGCAAAATTGGGCTCAGCCCCAATATAAAGGGGGCCTAAATATGGTAAGCATAAATAGACCCCCTATTATATAGGCCCCCAAAAGACCAAGCCCCCCAAATAAAATATAGGCCCCCAAGGCCCCAAAGCCCCGAACTTTTTTGGAAAAAGAGTTTTTGGATAAAAATTTATATAATTCAAACATAAGTTATTAAAAACAAAAGAAACAATCCGAGAATTCTCGGAATCGAGAATTTCAAAAAATTTCGAAAATGAATTTTTTGATAAAAATTCATAGAATTCACACATAAGTTATTAAAAACAAAAGAAACAAGTTTTCGAGAAAAATGTTCGGAAACAGTTTCAGAGAAAAAATTCTCGAGAAATATACTCGAAAAGTTTTCGAGAAAAAAGTTCCGAAAAAGTTTTCGAGAAAAAAATACTCAAAAATTTTTTGAGAAAAAATACTCGAAAAGTTTTTGAGAAAAAAATTCCGAGAAAAAATTCTCGAAAAGTTCTCGAGAAAAAAATACTCAAAAAGTTTTCGGGAAAAAATACTCGAAAAGTTTTCGAGAAAAAAGTCGCGAAAAAGTTTCCGAGAAAAAATTCTCAAAAAGTTCTCGAGAAAAATTACTCGAAAAGTTTTCGGGAAAAAATACTCGAAAAGTTTTCGAGAAAAAAGTTCCGGAAAAGTTTCCGAGAAAAAATTCTCAAAAAGTTCTCGAGAAAAAAATACTCGAAAATTTTTCAAGAAAAAATACTCGAAAAGTTTTCGAGAAAAAATGCTCGAAAAGTTAACGAAAAAAATTACTCGAAAAGTTTTTGAGAAAAAATACTCGAAATGTTTTCGAGAAAAAAGTTTTGAAAAAGTTTCGGAGAAAAAAATACCTAAAAAGTTTTCAAGAAAAATACTCAAAAAGTTTACGAGAAAAAGTTTTCGAAATTTATTTGATATTTTGTGGGCCAATATTAGGCCCCATAAGGGGGCCAAGAGTAGAATTAAAACATAGGGGGCTGGGCCTAAAAACAAACAAAAACAAATATACTTAAGTGGGGCTTAATATTTTGGGGCTTAACATAGGACCCAAAAATAGAGCCTTTCAATTTGGGGCTTTTTTGACAGCTTTACTTATATATTACTAGCTATAAAAAAGTTGCGAGTGATATTTTTAGTTTTACAACCAATTTTTTATAGTAAAAAGTGTTAGTTATAAAAATATATAACTTGCAATTTTTGTCATACGTTGGACTTAAGTTAAAAACCTCCATGAGACCATCACTATCTAACTGATGATGCAATTATGAAAGTGATATGGAATACATATAATATCATCATCATCAGCAATTCAGCATAGGCATAGTCTATGAAGTCCCGATACGCGACACGATACGGATATGATACGATACCGATACGCCGATACGTGAAAATTTTAAAAAATCCATATCCGATACTGGCGCGATACGTTATTTAAAAATTAATTTTAAAATTAAATATATAAATGCACAATATATAAACATGACTAAAATCAATAATATTAATGATGATAATTTTTTTTGAAAGACAAATTATTATTATTATTATTATTATTATTACTAGCCGCCAAACGGGCCGTGCCCGTTTGTGTAATCGACATTCTTTTTTTTTTTTCTTCGTGTGTGATCGATATTCTATATTATGTAAATATAAATAACTACTTAATCTTCTTTTTTATTGGACTTTGTTAATTGATAACTACTAACCTCCTTTTTTTGTTGTGGTTAGTTATTAAGAAGAAACAAATATTTTTTTTTACTAAAAAAAAACTGAAAATCTATTTTTATGTGGAAGTTGTTTTTTAAGGGTAAAATTGGAATAACAAAAAAGCCATCCCAAAAATTTGTATCCCCTTTATATATTAGTATAGATAAACGCCAATAGTTTATTGTAAAAGGAGTACACGCAACCAAATAAGCTTGCACAAGAGCAAAACAGGTTGAGGCTCAACATACAAGGGTTCCTCGGTCCTAACTAAAGACATATAATAGCTCAAAAAACATATAATAGTCATGACATCACCAGTACATTTTATGTTATACATTTAAGTTAAGTATTATACAAAAAGAACATCATTAGTACTATCCCAAAAAACATCACCAATACTATCCAAAAAAAAGACATAGTTAGTTACCCGTGTAACAACATAATAGTTTGACATCCACTAGGAAACACAGATTGTATCGGATATTATTTTTTTATTTAAAATAAAGATTTAACTGATACTTTTCCGATACGAGTATCGGGAAGTATCGGACGCGTATCGGATATTATTTTTTATTTAAAAATAAAGATTTAATCGATACTCTTCCGATACGAGTATTGGGACATATCGGACGAGTATCGGTATCGAGGACGTATCAGACACGATATTTCGCCATTTTTAGAGTATCGGGACTTCATAGGGCATAGCATAATATTTCATTAACGTGTTCTCTCTCAGTCAACTTGGGAATCATCATTCCATTTCTATTTCTATAAGCCGTGTCGACTATAATACTTTTGCTAGTAGACTCCACAAAGTACAGCTACTAGTAATCACTATTATTATTACTAATTGCTATGATTAATTATATAAATTTGTGAGTTAATTGATTTTTAAATGATTGGATAATTTATTTTTACTTTTTCTAATTTAAGTCTAACTGAAGAATTGTATAATCATTTATGATATTCTTCTTTCACCTATTTTATAATAATGTTGTTAATTTAAAATTAAAAATATAACTTCGTCTCACTTTCCCACAAAAAAATTAGCATTTAGCTCACAATAAAGCCTTAAGTGTTTGATCAAGTGGTAGAAAAATCAATTTTTAGATTAAATAGCCTTAAACTATTATTTTTATGTAGTTATTTTTGGTATTAAGTGGTTTTAGTTTTCTCCCAATTACAATTTTGCAGAGAATCAAACTATGATTATTCCTATCAAGTCCAGTGTTAATTATTGTTGTAGTAAACTAACTAATGGTTGGTGAGAGAATAATAGTAGTTAATTAGATGGTTTAAAAGACTAAATTGAATGTTATTAGATAATAATTGTAATTATTTAGTTAATGTTGACTTAACAAAATGCCAACTCAATTATCACAACACCAAATATATATTTTATATTGCGAAACGACACAGAAGCCTCAATCTAAACATATATCGTTTCATTATTATATTATAGATAGATATTATATTCCATATATAATAAAATCTTTATATTATTATCTATTTATTTGTTTATCATGTAGTTAGTGATAATAATTTTACTTTTTAAAATGAATAAGCGGCTTCACCAGATTTTAAATTTCATTTATATGTATTATCCTTTAAATTAGTTTATAAGTACTACATATAAATCAAAATATATTTAATCTGTTCTTATTAGTTGATGAATAAATATACTGAATTTTGCGAAGACGAATACATATGTCATCTTATTATATTCCATGCTAAGGATAGATAGATACTTGAGCTGCTGCGCAAGGAACGCGACAATAACGCGTTTGGCATGTCTTAAGTTTTCTTTATATACCTCTCCACTTGCCCACTCTTTCCATCTATCATCATATCTACCCTTAAATTCATTCATTCTTCTTATAATACTCTTAAGATATATATATATATATATATATATTCATACAACTAGCTAACATTAACATATATCTTTCTTCACTTTAATCTCCTTAATTCAGCTAGTCAGTCACTACTAAAAACGTACTTATCTCTTTTAATTTGTGTTAATTACTTAATTAATTCTTAATTTGAAAGATGGTGGTTTGTTTGGCATCTAGAACTGGAAGGGATTTGCAGAGATACAACAACATGGGTGGCCGACAAGTTGTAGGGTGAGTTTACTATTTATTATATTATATATTATTTATAAGGTCTTACTTAATTAGTGTCTTTCAAATATTATTATTCACTTCATTTTTCACGTTGCAATAAAAATCGGTATGGTAGTAGGTGACACGGAAGACATTATTCATTCAAAATTAGTCATTTTTCTATACTAATAATTAGTAGTGACAAAAACAAAATTTGACTAAAATTATAGATAAAAACAAATTATGAAATTGGTCTTTAATCTAATCAATAATTCATTAATATTGTATATTTGTTTCACAATATTATCTCAATTATTTTAACTAATTAATAATGTTTTTTTGCAGATGCATACCTTATAGATATAAAGAAGACACTGATGGTAATATGAGCAATGAATTGGAAGTACTAGTAGTTAGTTCACAAAAAAATCAAAGACTAATGTTTCCTAAGGGAGGATGGGAACTAGATGAATCTTTAGAAGAAGCAGCTTCAAGGGAGTCCCTTGAAGAAGCAGGAGTCATAGGAAATGTTGAGGTAATTAATATTATATATAATTCTATATTTATAAATTATTAATTTCTAAAATAAATTTCAAATTTGGTTTTTTTTGGGTACAGTACAAATTAAACTTAAATTAATATAATTTGTTATTGATATGACAGTATGAATTGGGGCAGTGGAATTTCATTAGCAAAAGATATGGCATATACTATGAAGGGTACATGTTCCCCTTATTTGTGAAGGAACAACTTGATCAATGGCCTGAGAAAAATGTTAGGAGAAGAGTATGGGTAAGTTTATACATTATAATTATTTTAATTAATTTCCATGTAATATAATTTATTAATGATAATATATATGAATACTTGAAATTTTCTCTAATTGTTTCTTAATAATAATTTTTTTAGATGACGGTTGCTCAAGCTAGAGAAGTTTGTCAGCATTGGTGGATGAAGGAAGCGTTAGATATATTGGTTCAAAGACTCATCATTTCTTCAGATTAATAGAAGAAAAAGATGTAGCATTGGATTAAGATTCTTTTTATTTTTTGAAAAAACAAGTTCACAGGTTCAATCTAAAGTTAGGAAAATGCCATTAAAGATTATAGAGAGGATTGATTAGGGAGAGAAACAAAATTGTAGAGAAAGAGTTTTGACATTTTTTTTATACTTCAACCGTATATATGGGGAACTCTGGGAAAATGTTTACGTTAATTAGCAATACAAAATTCATTATTGTTATTACTTATTAATTAAATGATTTTTACGCCATTGATCACCATGTCTGTTTATGATTTTCAAATAGACATCTTATAATTATCAAATTGCCTTGGAAGCCTATCATTATAAAAAAAAAAAAAAAAGCTTAATTTGTGATTTATAAGCATAATTTGTGAATACAAGATAAATAATGTAATGTTGCTTAAAAAAAGATAAATAATTAATGTAATCTAATTGCATATTACAGCAAACAAGCTTACGTGCTTAATTAATGAGATTTTCCTAAAAATAATCCAAATTTTAAACTTATTTTGAAAAGAACAAATTTTCAACAGATTTTATTAATTACTATCCAAATTTTAAATTATCAGATTTCTTTTCTAAGAATTTGAAGGTTGTCAAAATAAAATAAAGCTACATAGTATAGTGATCTACTATTATTTTTGCTCGTGAAACTTGATATTTTCTCACCTAAATTTCAAGAGCCTGAACCAATTTAAGATTAAAAGTGTGGTAATTTTGACTTCCTTCTATTAAGACTAAAGGAAAATTGTATGAAATATGATGGCCATGGGTGTGTTTGGAGGAATTCACATAAGGGCCATTTGTGATGTTAATATCATATTAGGTGGAAATAAATCGAAAATATTTGCTAAATATCCATATAGGTTGTATGCTTTGAGAGAGAATTTTATTAAGAATATAGGTTGTATGCTTTGCGAGAGAAATAAATAAAGAGAGCGATTTTAAATCAGAAAAGGAAAATGGAGCAAGGCAAGGGAGAAAGAAGTTGTCCCCTCTTCTCTGGTAACCCGCCGCCGGTCATATAGAGTGCTCCGTCCGCCACCGCATATGTAGAAAAATTGGGAGCGGGGGAAGGAAGAACAACCGTTTAACTTTGGCACACGAGGTGGCGGGTTTGGCTGGGTAACGTAATAGAAATGTATCGGACTGCAAATTCTGGAATGACGGTTCGACCTCGTCCTTTGCCACCTTAATGGCATGATAAAACAAAAAATTGAGATAATGAGGTGTTGGTGTTGGTCAATATATTATCCAAAAGCGCTTAAATTTCATATGCAAAAACCGTGTTGATTAACCCAAAAGTGCTTAAATAAAATATTTAACTAAAATTTAGAGTTTGATTTCTAATTTAAAAATATAACGTTAAACTCTTATTTGCCACCTGTTCAATCCCTGCAAAACTCGAGCAATTAATCCCTATGTTTGCGAGTAAAAGTTGTATGATTATAATAATAAAAAGACTTAAATATAATATTATTCTATGCAATTATAGCGTTTATTGATTTTAGTCTTGTATCTTTTTTTGTAATGAATTTTGTAAATTGAAAAACAATTGCTTTTAGTCATGAAATCACCTTATTGGACCACATTTCGCCACATGTTATGATTATATTGGGTCACATTTGTCACCAGATTTAAAAGTTAAAACCATAATTTTTTTTAATTCTTAGGGACTAAAATCAAACGAAAAAACCTATAGGGACTAAAATAAAAAACATTATATTTGCAGTAAAAAAATCAAATTTAAACCTTGTGAAAAAATGTGTTGATTGAAATACAAATTCGAACCGGCCACATAAAAAATGAAAGCAAGATAAAAAGTCGTTATAAAATATATTTAGAGATAAATCCATTTAAATTGACTTATTTTTAAGTTTATGCAAAACATCTTATATATATAAATAAATTTTTATGTAAGTTTGTCAAAATAGTTTATGAAAAAATAACTAATAAAAATACAATTTTAATTAAGATATTTTCTTTTAGGTGGCTCAAGGCGATAAATGATACTGTTGTCTCAAATTATCATTGTTGGTGGTCGGACCCATTACTTTGTTTGACATCGGCTAATGTTTTTGTTTTATGATGTTTCTTTCGTTTGATACCTTTATAAAACTATCTTAATTCTCTTTGACACACTTTGTGCTGAGGCGACTACTTATTCTAATTATATACCCCATCTGTTTCTTTTTAATTGTCTTTTATTATCATATTTAGCGTTTCTATTTAATTGTCTTTTTTGTATTTTATGGGTATGATTTGTCAATTACACCCTTTGTCAATTGCTCTTATCTTTTTCAATAAAACCAATTAATGCTATATATTTGAAAAACTAATTTTTTTTTTTTAAAATTTTTTGTTGGTACATAACATATTAAATTTTGTTTATTTTACATAATATATTAAATTTATTGGAAAGATAAAGTGTAGACAAAAAAATAGGAATTTATTGGTGGATTAAAACAAGAGTATAATGGAAAGATGACGTGCAAAAATACATTTCCTTAATTTGGTGTTATCATTCTAAAAAGACAATTAAAAAGAAACGGAGGGAGTATATAGCTTGTTCTAAAAAAAAATTATGAATTAACCTAAAAATTTATTTATTTGCATAAACTATTTTATATAAGTTTTAAAATAAATCAATCCAATTATAAAAAAATAAGTCAATCTAAATGAACACTAAAATTTGTTTAATTTTTTCATAAAATAATTTATTTGTATTTTTTTATCCATGCAATAGATATTGTTTGATATAAAAAAGTTGTTTTTTGACACAAATATAAAAAAGTTAAATAGTCGTTTTGTCCATTTTTCTAGAAAAATAATTTAAAAACTGAAAAAAAGAAAGAAAAAAAAACCCGATAAAATAAAACAATAGAAAAGGAGCAAATCTGAGAACATCGAGCCCTAACTCTGCCACTCTTGCCGCCTCTTTCCCTCCGTCGCACCGTCCTCTTCATCGGTTCACAGAATCGGAGGTAACAATTCTTGTGTTTCTTCCTTTTACGCCAATCTTTTTTCCATTATTTAATTATTTACAATCCAATATTGTGTTTGTTACGGTAAGCGATCCTTTTGCGTTATGTTATCGAAGCTTATCGCCTTATCCTGGTGAAGTTATAGTTGTTCATAAAAATTGTGTTCAATCACATATTTAGTGATTTTTTGATATATCAGAATTTGCTAGAGCTTATTTTCAATAGCTTATGACAAAGATTAGGTTAGTAAAAAGATTAACTCCATTTATTGATCCAATTATAAATTTCCTTCGGGATAGGAATCATGTTTTCATTGGACAGCTTCGATCGTAAATATCGAAACCGGCTGTTAGTTGAAATTTGTATAAGTAGGAATATTGAGAGGTGAGTTATTGTGTGAGGGAGTGAGTTTATTATTATAAGAGGTTTGGATTAAGTCCTCTTGATATTCACTTAGAGATCTTAGAGGCTGTGGCTAAAGAGCATACGGCGTTGGAGTATGGCAAATATTTCAATTTCTTAAACAATTTGTATGTGTTAGTATGTATTACTTTGCACAGTTTATGTAATAATGTATGTTACTAAGCTTATGGAATGGAGCAAATAACCGTAACTAGGCTAGTCTAACAAGGCTTCAACTATGTGTGTCTAGTTGTTTGTATTATTTTATCTCAGTTCTTTTACACAATTTGGTAGTTTTATTTAATGATGTTACATGATTTCTTCAATTTTGTGATTGACGGTGCTGAATTATTTACTAAATCAGATCTAAACTTCTCTGTGAGGGAGAAAAGTCTTACAGCAGAAAACCCTAAAATTTAAGTTATATTCCCCAACTGCTAAACAAACCTAAACTCATTTGAAGTAAAACATTCATTCATATATCTACGTATACTCACCGTGTCTGTCTGGAATTCAATCACACACCCCTTAATGGCTCAGACCCTTATGGGCTAAGGTTGAATTGGGTGGACACACCTATATTCACAGCTGAAATACTCATAATCCCCTTTTTCACAATCACAGGCAGCAGGTTGCATAATTTTTATCTGAAAGAAAAATCGAGAGATGTCGGGTATGGGAGATGGATATGTGGGCACTGCCCAAGATGCAGTCCGGATCCGACGGCTAGAGAAACAGAGAGAAGCTGAACGTCGGAAAATCCAAGAGCTGAAATCCAAGTCTGCCACCACCAATGGTCAACCCGGTCTCCTCCAATTTGGCTCCAGCACGTCCGAGGTTACATACTGCTTTGTTTTTGTTTTTCTTCTCTCGATTTTCTCTATTGCAATTGCTAACTAATCATTCCCTTCCTTTCGATTTCATCGTTTCAGATTCTGGAAACTGCTTTTAAGAAAGAAACTGTTGGTCTTGTCACCCGTGAACAGTATGTTGAGAAGGTATTTTTTATTATTATTATTATTATTATTATTATTATTATTATTATTATTATTATTATTATTATTATTATTATTATTATTATTATTATCCCTAACCTGTTCAGTTCATTCATATGTCCATACTGATGTGAATTCTGAATTTGAATACGCAGAGGGTTAATATTCAGAGTAAAATAGAGGAGGAAGAGAAGGAGAAGCTTCAGAAGCAACTACAAGAGGAGGAGGAACTTCAACTACAGAAACGGAAAAAGAGGAAGATCAAGGGAAATTCTAGACTATCATTTTCCGAGGATATTATTGACAATGAAGCTCAGGAAGAGGAGGAGCCACACCAAAGTAATAATATAGATACAAATGGAGGAGTACGGTGTGGTAAGCTTGGTAAAGACCCCACCGTTGAAACTAGCTTTCTACCTGACAGGTGCGCCGTCCTCTCTTCTATCTTCAATACACACTCCCTTTCCCTTTATTTGTTGCTTTGTTTGTTTCCCTAACGTTTGGGCATAGGAGTGCTGAGGATTTTGTTCAGTGAGCGAGAGGCTGAGGAACAAGCTGAACGTGAAAGGCTGCGCAGACAGTGGCTCCGTGAGCAGGACCAAATTCGAAGTAAGTCTGCCTACTGTTGTTTTTATAATGTTAGTTCCTAATTTCATTCAAAATGATAAAAGGTTGAAAAGCATAGCTTGTGGACTGGAGTATGTTTCTTTAAGGAAGAAAATAAGTGTAATTGCTTCTTGTACATGCTTAATTGCCTTTTAACTCTTGCTTATTCATGAAAATATTGTTCTTGGGGTTTCAGATGAGCCACTTCAAATCACATACAGCTATTGGGATGGAACTGGCCATAGGCGTGTTGTCCAGGTAAGTGAAGGCCACGGGCTTCAACTTATTTTTTAAGTCTTCAGTAAGTTTGTATTTGCTAATTTTCTATATAATTATTACATCTTTGTGTTTTTATCATATTATAATTCAGGTACGCAAGGGTGACACCATCGGAGAGTTTCTTCGAGCAATCCAACAGCAACTTGCTCCTGAATTCCGAGAGATTCGAACAACCTCCGTTGAAAATTTGCTTTATGTGAAAGAAGATCTTATCATTCCTCATGTATGAAGACCAAATTTATTTATAGTTTTAGCAAATCTATGTACATCTTTGTGTGTGTACGGGCATGTGCCCAATTTTATTTGTTTTTTATTCAATCGCATATGTTACTTACCTGTTTTTGTGTATATTACAGCAACACAGCTTCTATGAACTAATTGTGAACAAGGCGAGGGGGAAAAGTGGACCGGTATGTTTTTTTAGTTCTTTTTTCTTGAATTTGTTGTGTTTATTTTATTTCCGAAGTTGTGTATCCAAAATTTTCTGAAAAACAATACATTCACAACTTGTAAATGGTTCTTAAATTGAGGAAACAGAATAGTAGAACTATATTTTTTATTTTCTGCTGTTAGGTTTAATTTTTTGTGCATTACGCACAATTCAAAACTGCAAACTCATGAAAAAGAGGTTATCAGCTACAGAAATTTGAACAAATATGCAATTTGTGACAAATCATATATAATTTAGTGGAAGGTGCAATGCATAGCTGAGATTTCTAGTTTGTACTAGTGCCCATCTTAGCTAATAAACGAACTTATTTTTCTTCTAAGGGTGTAGGGGTTCTAGTCTAGTTAAGGGGGGAATAGTTAAATGATAGTTCATTGCAGTAATGAATTAATTCTTTATAATTTAGTGGTTTTGGTCTGTAATCTATATTGCTTTGATGTTGCTGCCCTGACATTGTTGGTATGGCTAACGCTAAAACGTTGCAGTCCATCTCAACTTCACTATCTCTGTCAAAAATATTGCTACATGCCGTCATAAATTTGGAAGTGTTGGCAGATTATCTATTAATTATTTGCAGCGAGTTAACGTTACTTACTATTTTTATATGTATATACAGCTTTTTCATTTTGATGTGCATGAAGATGTACGAACAATTGCTGATGCCACTATAGAAAAGGATGAGGTACATTTTCTATCCAGTCATTGTAGTTACTTTTTTGAAATTCAAGTTTACAATATACTGAAAACAGGACAAATGCATGTTCTAGTAAAACTTGTTTTCGATCTTTTTGCTCTTATCCATCTTAATCAGTTATTTGTATCTCAATTAACAGTCTCATGCCGGAAAAGTTGTAGAAAGGCACTGGTATGAGAAGAACAAGCATATATTTCCTGCTTCAAGATGGGAGGTACTTTGTTTCTCTCTTTCCCCTTCTCTGTGTGCATATAGTTTATATGCCGATCTGCATGCATATAGTTTATATGCCGATCTTCATCTTCATCTTCTTTGGGGTACTAGCATAGTGTATTTCTACATATTTATTATGACAATATGCTCTGATTAGTGTGCCTGTGATGTGTTGCAGCAGCAAAATACACAGCTTCTGATTACAATTGTTTTCATTGTCTATCGCAGATTTATGATCCAACAAAGAAGTGGGAACGTTACACCATCCATGGGGATTAACTTTTGCTGCCAACTAATTTTACTTGGATTTGCTGCTTCTGAGTTTTGATCTGATCATCAGCTGAACTGATTATGCCTCAATTTCCACCTTGTTAGTGTTGGTTTAATATAATTAGCAATTCCAGCGTTTGGAATGAGTGGTCTTCAATCTTCATTGTAGAAACTTGGACAATTAGTCAGATTTATTTTACATTACAGTCAAAATCTGACAGACTGGGCATCTAAAATACGCAGACTTTTTAATATATATTGAATGGTTTAAGGAATGCTTCTAAAATATGCTGGCAACTTTTTATAATCTTAATCTGCTTTTTCTTTGTTGAAGATATCTGAATCTTGTTAATATCTCATAATTAGTGCTTTTTTCTTCTTTTTTTTTCCCTTTTTCATTGGTTTTGACTTTCCCGTGACAATGTCAACCCGGTTTTTGAGTCCCTTTCCAATTGAAGTTTGTGAAAAAATGTCTCCAAACAAGTTGTATTCCCATGTACATGGCCAACATTTTAGCGGAGAGATCATTTACCCTCCGAGTTCCAAAAAGGCCCACTTCTTATTTTGAAGACCAAGCAGCTGATAGTTTATATTCTTGAAGGTTCAGTCCCTGCAATGAAGAGAGAAAAAATTAGATATTTGATTTGAAGAGACTAAGCTTAACCATGTTTGAGTTGCTATGGGATAATCTCGCAAAACATGGATAGTTGTTTTATTGTCTTTGTCACGTGGGATAAATTTCAACCCCTATTTGCTCATACTTAGTAAGTAGCTACTTATGAGCCGTCATCCAGATAAATATTTGAATTCTACGAGGGTCTTTCCAATTCCACAAGGCCTTCCAGTCTCATTCAAAATAATTATTTTAATAGTATAATGTAAAGATTTTCAAAGAATAATTATTTTAATTTAAAATATATTTGTTTTTTTCAAAATGATAGACGGTTAAGAAAAGTATTATAAAATGGACATTAGATGAAAGAAAATATTACAATAGAATTTATAATAATAACAATAATAATAATTAAAATTGGTCGCTAAAAAGTTACTATATTTTGTTTTTTGTCCTTATAAAAAAAATTGACATGTTTTTATCCCAATAAGAAACCAAAAGGCATGTCTCTAATTTAATTTAATTTATAAAATATATACATCGACATTATAATTTACTTTTCACATACCAATCAAATTTTATGGCCATGTTTTTTTATTTTAGCTTTAAAATATTTACACACATAGAAGTTACTCTCTTGCCAGTTGCCAAAATAAAAATAAAATACCAAACAAGTTAATCTTTTCATAATATTTTTTTGTATTATTTATTTGACTTTTGGTGGAAAGGGGAGTTGTTAAGGCAAGTAAAGTCCGACCAATAATTATTTTCATTAAAAATTAAATTCGGATTTTTTCAAAATATCCATCTTAGGAGGAACTTATTAATTATTTTATTTACTGTAATTGTGAGAGAAGGCAATTATTTGTTGTGAATAATAATATTTCAATTTATGAGCTGTAATTAAATATAATTTTTTTTATGAACTGATATAAAAGGGTACTTGGGCTTATACAAAAGCCCAATAAACGTGAGGCCTAGGGTTACACCTTCAGCGTTATAAAACCTCTATATATAAAACGAAGGGAACTTAATAACGAGTTTTTTTTCTCTTCTTGCAAAACCCTAGCTACCAGCGGCAAGCAGCAACTAGCAACAACAATGGTGAGAGTTGATAATCATCGTTCTGAATTCGAATCGAACACCAATTGAATTGATTTCGATTTCCGATTGAATTTGATTTGAATTTGCATTTCCATTTCAATTTTGCAGGCAGACGTTGAGGTCGATGCAGCAGCAGCAGCCGCCGGAGTCCCAAAGAAGAGAACGTTCAAGAAGTTCAGTTTCAGAGGTGTTGATTTGGATGCTCTTCTTGACATGTCCACTGATGAGCTCGTCAAGCTCTTCAGTGCTCGTGCTCGTAGAAGGTTCCAGAGAGGTCTCACCAGGAAGCCCATGGCTCTCATAAAAAAGCTTCGCAAAGCGGTACAATACCATTTTTCCTTTCCTTTTTTATTAATTTATTTCTTTCATTTTATCTGAAAAATAAACAATGTTCATGTAAATCAACATTAGGTTAGTTCAAAAAAACATTAGGTTAGTTCAATTTAGTCCCTCAGATTTGTTAAATTTCAATTTAGTCCTCTATTGTTGCAAAATTGCAATTTAGTCACTTAATTTAAGCAATTTCAGTCAACTTAGAATTTTTGTCCTAGTTAATGCATTATTGGTTTTGATGGATGTGTTTACTAAAGATGTTTTTTGATTTATGGACTAAATTAATCAGCCGGTACTTTAATTTTAGGAACTAATTTGTTATAGTTATTTTATGAATGTGAGTGACTAAATTGCTGCAAAATTTACAATTTCAATGACTGAAGTGTTGGTTTATATTGTAATTTAGAATTTTGTGAATTGATTGTAGAAAAGGGAGGCACCACCTGGTGAGAAGCCCGAACCTGTTAGGACCCATCTTCGTAACATGATTATTGTTCCTGAGATGATTGGGAGCATTATCGGAGTGTACAATGGGAAGACATTTAACCAGGTTGAAATCAAACCTGAGATGATTGGTCACTACCTTGCCGAGTTCTCAATCTCATACAAGCCAGTTAAGCACGGTAGACCCGGTATTGGTGCTACTCACTCCTCCAGGTTCATTCCTCTCAAGTGAAGTGCCCTTTTTGGGAGAACACAGTTGTATTTTGCAGTCTATTTTGAAGGAAAAAAACCCAAGATGATTTTGTTTTTTTATGTTTAGTGCATTTTATTTATATTGCTTGGTAGTATAAACAATGTTTTGCTAATGACTTATTTATAAATTTTCAGCAGTATCTTTTGGTTTGTTTTATTAAGTTTTTTCCTTTCTCCAAACTTGATCGTGTAAGACGTACAATGCCAGCACCCACTTGTGCATCTTTTGAATGTATGCGGTAATAGTTTTCAGTAAGCTGAAACAGATAGTCCCTTTTGTTGTTTTTTTGGTACAAACAAACAGGTACTTTGTTTAACCATGAAGAATGTTTACTACAAATAAAATAACTTTGGGAATTAATTTACGCGAAAAGCATGCGTCATTTGATTTTTAAGACAGTCTTGTCAATACTACATGTTTGATGTTTAGATTTTAGATGGGTTATATTTATTTATGGTATTCAACTAAAATATGAGTGCTGATTGGCTTGAAAACCCTAACATTTTCTGCGGACCAATTGAATTTTCTTCTTTTGATGACTCCTAACGAGTTTCAAAAGCTCCTCTTTTGATGATATTTGTTTTCTTAGAAAGCATCACTCAAGCTTTTGTACACTCTTAATGGGTAAGTACACTTAGAAGAGTTTTCATGGCGTGGTAGTTCTTAGCAAAGTAATAAATTACTATTCTTTTTTAGCAAAAGTTACTATTTTTTTAAACCTAAAAGTAATAAAAATGTATCTTGAAAGACAGGGTAAGAAATTGAAGTAAAAATATATCCAAGTTGCTGAAGAAACACTTGTTAACTTTATTACATGAGATGAGATGATAACATATTATCGGACAATTTGTATATTACTATTTTTATAGGGTGTAGAAAGTAAACTCTTGTGCCAAGAAAAGAATGTACTCCAAAACTTTATCTTTGACATCTACTCTTGTCAGCTCCCTTATTTTCTCGCGAGCCCTACTATTTATCCTACTATTATAACATCCAATATTTAAGTAACGGACAATATTTTTCAAAAATTATTCTTTCTTACAACGTCCTCGTCCGCTACTTAAGTAACAGAATAGTAAAATGAAAAATGCGTAGAACATGCGAGTAATTGCTAGAGTGGCAAAAGTAAATGTATATTTTTCCACTTTCATCCATTTTTTTTCTCCTCTCTCTATCTCCACAACTTTATCTTATGATAAATTTAATCCGTATTTTTCTTACATCTTTACAATCCATTGATTTTTTAGGCAATTCAATTACAATCCACTGATATAGGGGTGTTCACGGTTCATAAACTGCACTGAACTGAACCATATAAATGGTTCAGTTCAGTAACTGAAACCATTTTTTATAAAAACTGGTTTATTTCTCAAACCAGTTTCAGTTCGGTTCAGAACCAGTTTAGAACCAGTTTACACCTTTAAACCGGTTTAGTTTAAGTTAATTGGTTTAAAACCGGTTTTTTAGTAAAACTGGTTTTAAACCAATTTTCTGTATTTTTTTTAAAAAAAACTGGTTTCCGATAAAAATAATTTCAGAGTTTTTTTTTTCGAAAAACAGTTTCAGTTCGAATTTTTTCTCGAAAAAAATGTTTCCGACTTTTTCGAGAAAAAAATTCCAATTTTTTTGGAAAAAGTTCTGATTTTTTTCGGAAAAAAAGTTTCCGATTTTTTCAGGAAAAAAAATTCACGATTTTTTTCAGGAAAAAAAGTTCCCGATTTTTTTGGGGAAAAAAGTTCCCGATTTTTTTCGGAAAAAAGTTCTCGATTTTTTCGGGAAAAAAGTTCCCAATTATTTTCGGGAAAATAGTTCCCGATTTTTTCGTAAAAAAAGTTCCGATTTTTTCGGGAAAAAAGTTTCGATTTTTTTCCGGCAAATAAGTTCCCGATATTTCTTGGAAAAGAAGTTCCCGATTTTTTTCGAAAAAAAAGTTCCCGATATTTTTCGGGAAAAAAGTTCCCGACTTTTTTCTGGAAAATAGTTCCCGATTTTTCTGGAAAAAAAAGTTTCGATTTTTTTTCCGGAAGTTAGTTCCCGATATTTCCTGAAAAAAAAAAAAAGTTCCCGATTTTTTTTGAAAAAAAAGTTTCCGAATTTTTTGGGAAATTATTAAATATTTTTCTTTTAAAATAAAATACAGTTCATAAATTCAAACTGATTTTGAACCGGTTATAAACTGAATTGTAACTGTTTTTTAAAAAGTAGTTCAGTTCAAAACTGTATTAAATGGTTCAGTTTAAAATATGGTTCAATGCAGTTCGAACCACAGTTTGGTTCAGTTAACTGGATTTTTGAACACCCCTACACTGATATGAATTTTACGGCATATAAACTTGTAATTAAGCAATCTCCTTTAAATAAATTTGGCTGTATTTTTTCCAAAATGTGTGTTTCATACTAAGAAAAATGTTAATATATTTAAGGTTTTACCGTTCAAAAAATTATCTTTAGGTTTTTATTTTTTACTATGTTTTCTTTAAATGAGTTTTTTTATTATGTTATAATTATTAAATTTCTACCGTGTTAATTAAAATTTTCTTTAAATCAAAGATCGAACTCATGATCATTTATTTAAGAGATCAAAGTATTTTGAGTTAAAAAAATCTAAGTATTTTTTAAATTTAAATCAATCCATTGTTAGTTCTATCTTAAATCTATTCAATGAATAATCTTTAAATACCTTTGAGCTGGAGGCTTAACATGACTCTGACGAGTTCAATCTAACTAAACTTTTATTTCAATGAAAATCTTGGGGAAATTAGGTGGTAAACTAGCACCTTTTTTGGTACAATATTTATTTTTTGTTGTTGGTAAATTTGGTACAATATTTTTAACGGTACATCTATTTTTCTAAAGATCCTTCTCTTACGGCATATCCTTGCTATTTTTAAACTTTAATTATAATAATAATGCATAATTTACCCAAATTTGTATAGTTGTTCAATGAGCTTAATATATAATAAAAAATTGCTTAATTAGCTTAACCCATTTGGTAAGCTATACACTGTGCCCTCTCTCTTTCACTAACGGGTATAAAAACACTTAAACAGAAAAACTTTGGACTTAAACCACACTCTCATTATTATTACACGATCGCTCCTTCATCTTTATCTCTTTCTCTCTCTACCTTTGTTCCTAATTCTCATTTTCTCTCTCTACAATTCCAAAACCCTAATCCTTCCGATTCACCATCAGAATGGGTTCCGAAGGATCCAGCGTCGTTGGTAATTCTCCAACACACCTTCACTTCGATTTTCATTTCCTAGCACCTTTTTTGGTACAATATTTATTTTTTGTTGTTGGTAAATTTGGTACAATATTTTTAACGGTACATCTATTTTTCTAAAGATCCTTCTCTTACGGCATATCCTTGCTATTTTTAAACTTTAATTATAATAATAATGCATAATTTACCCAAATTTGTATAGTTGTTCAATGAGCTTAATATATAATAAAAAATTGCTTAATTAGCTTAACCCATTTGGTAAGCTATACACTGTGCCCTCTCTCTTTCACTAACGGGTATAAAAACACTTAAACAGAAAAACTTTGGACTTAAACCACACTCTCATTATTATTACACGATCGCTCCTTCATCTTTATCTCTTTCTCTCTCTACCTTTGTTCCTAATTCTCATTTTCTCTCTCTACAATTCCAAAACCCTAATCCTTCCGATTCACCATCAGAATGGGTTCCGAAGGATCCAGCGTCGTTGGTAATTCTCCAACACACCTTCACTTCGATTTTCATTTCCTATCATCTTCCAATTTTTTGCAATTTTTTTTGTTATCGCTTGAATTTTCTGATTGTTTTTCAATTCTTGTGGATATATAATCTAGAATTTATAGCTTCAGTTTCTTTGTGTTGAAATTGGTCAAGGATTTGTTTGAACTTTGTGGTGATGCAAATTGGTTTCATTTGGAGCTCTGATTGTATGAAATTCTGGTTATCTTAACTATTTCTGTAATAAATGTAATAGATAAAGGGGAAATAATATTGAATTGAAAGAGTTTATGATACCATATGAACTTAATTTTATCTGATTTGGTAATACACCTGCTCAGTTAACTTACTGCAGAAACTTTAGCTGGTATGCTCTTGCCTGCTGTATGTATATTTAGTTGTATCTTCTTATATGGCCGTTCGGTCCTTCAACTGTGACACTGAATTTCTGACGGTACCTTAACATTATACTACTAGAATGGATTCATTTTGTGTGCAAGGTTAGGAAACTGTTTACATGATTAAAGATTGAATGAGTGTGAGTAAAAATTGGAAGGACGATTTGCTAAATATGTAATTGTTTATACAAATACAAACTCATTGTATCCATTCATTCTTAAGGTGTGGTTGTAAGAACTTTAGGGGTTATGACAGATTTTTAGTGGTCAGGAATAGTGAGCTTGAAATTTTAGGAAGGATCATGCAGTCAGTGTACTAAGAAATACAGTATGTTGTAAGTTGTATGATCTGTGGTGGAGAGGTAATTAGGCCAGCCCTAAGAATATGGTGTCTAAAATTATATTACTTCAGGGGTTAATTGTTTGAAGTTGTCCCTTTCACATCCTCATTGGGGATTAAGTAATAAATGTAAACTTATCAGAATGGATGGCATGTCAAGCTTGGAGTTCTATGTTATTCATTTTAGTTCCTCAAAGTTCTTTATGCTGGTATACTCCTCTTTTCATCCTTTTCCGGGGAATGATCTCTGCTTTTTTATTTTTGGAGGACTTGTAATCAGGGAATTCTCTTTGAAACCTTTCTTGCCTTGATCGCATATGTACTTCACATCATTGATGTCAAATTTGTCAATCCACCTTTGGCATGTATACCAACTGTCAAGTATTGGAATTCCTTGATTTTGTTGATTTGGAATGTGATCCAAATCAAGAAAGTTGGTTACTTTTGGGCTGAGATCAGACTAACAACTTCTGGGCCACAGTTGGGGATATAACTTTGGTGTAGAAATAGTTACATTTGAATCTGATCATTCTATTTTACCAGTTATAAAGAAATGTGAATAAGGAGTATTAGCAATTGCTGGTGTCAAATTTACGCCATAGGCCACAACGCTATGTTTATATCTTTGGCTGCTATCACTGTTAGCAACACACTTGTATGGTACTATGGTTGGTTCATTTCCCAAAATGTCAGTATATTTTGTATAAAGTGATTAGTTTATGATGGGAATCAAATTGACTTTCGAGGAAATGAATCAATTACAAAGAGTGAGTGGTTGTGTTCAAGAGTGTGCATTTCCACACATGAATATATTACATAGTTCTTAGAATGTGGGTTGGGCTTAACTCAACCCTATAAAACCTCCCACTTATAAACTCATTTTGAGGCCTTATCTCATCTATTAGGGGACTCTTAAGACATGATCAGATATCTATGCAGGGTTTTTTTAATGTAACTTAATATGTGCTATGTGATTTTTGTATTCCCTCTTTCGTTAATCTTTTGCGAATGTAGCCTATCATTGACTACATGGATCTGATATTGAAACTGTTTAATTCCACATGTAGATTTGTAATTTATACTTGTTAACTTTTTGGTCTATCAATGCAGTTCCTAGGAATTTCAGATTATTGGAAGAGCTTGAGCGAGGTGAGAAGGGAATTGGAGATGGAACTGTTAGCTATGGAATGGATGATGCGGATGATATATACATGCAGTCATGGACTGGAACTATTATTGGCCCCCCTGGTGTAAGCTGTTCTGTTCTTTGCACTGTGTGCATCAAATGCACTGAAATGAAAACCTTTTTGCAATATATTGCATAATTTATCATTATTTTTAAAGATATGTATGTATGGTTCTACATTTCTCTTATTTTGCTTATTTTAATCAACTACGGACATAATTATTGTCAACCTTATGCTGTCAAATTTGGTGTTATTATGTCTCACTTATCTTGAAACAAGTTTATATTTTGATCAAAATAAGGGGTGTGTGACATGTGGGTATTGGAGGTTTGATGTATTGTTTTAGAAATTATGGGTATGTTTGAATAGAGGGTTTTGGAGGGGTTTTCAAAAGAAAGAAGAGGGTTTGGGAGGGGAAGGGTGGGCCTACTCTTCTTTTTTAAATTGAGACATTGTAAAATATTTTTGAAAATGAATTAAGTGTCATTGAAGTATTATATGATCATTTATCTTCTTCTTCTTTCAAATTTTTAAAAATATCGAATATATGTCATAATATAGACTTAGCCCTACCCCCAAAACCCAACTCCCTAACATACCCTAAGGCTTTGTTTGCGAGTTTGGAGGGGAGGGGAGGGTAAGGCTTTGGAGGGAGGGAAATAGAGAGAAAATTAGAAAAACCTTTTACATTTTTTGAGAAAGTATTTTTTATAGAGAATGACAAATAAATACTCATCATTAATATATTATGAATTTAAGAATATTATAACAACATTAATTAAATTTGAAAAATTCATATAAACCCTTCAAACCCCCTCCAAACCCCTATCCAATACAATTTTTGAGTTCCCCCAAATTGGGGGGTTTTTGTGTTATGAAGAAAAAATAACTCTCTAAACTCCTTCCCTCCCAAACTTCTCTACTTCTTTCACTTGTTTCTTCCTTTTTAGTCTTTCCTTCCTTTCCCTTCCCCTCCAAACTCGCAAACAAAGCCTAAGTGGTTATTGGAACATATTGTGCTTTATTTTGAAGTAAACTTTCATATGACACCTTGTAATTTGGAACTTAAATCCTATTTAGTTTTTCCTATATCCTTATTTTACCGAAGTACTTTGATCAATATTGCTAGTTTTTTCCCAAATAATGTCACACACAGGTTGCATGTGCTGCTATCTTAGTTGTGAAGTGAAACAATGCCATGCACATTAAACATCATTTTGACTTTGTTGAATTTTAATGTAATACTAACCATCTTGTTATTTTAACAGACTGTTCATGAAGGTCGTATCTACCAGTTGAAATTGTTTTGTGGCAAGGATTATCCAGACAATCCACCATCTGTTAGATTTCAGACAAGGATTAACATGACTTGTATTAACCAAGAATCTGGAGTGGTAGGTAACGCTTTTACTAAGGATTCCTTACACTATAGTGGTTGAATATGCACTGATAAATATGTAAATAATCAGGTTGAGCCGCATTTGTTTCCAATGCTTTCTAATTGGAAAAGAGAGACTACAATGGAAGACATTTTATTGCAACTGAAGAAAGAAATGACGTCTCCACAAAACCGGAAGCTAGCTCAGCCTCCTGAAGGTTTGTAAATCTTATTTCTGATAGTTACTAAATGCCAGTTTCTTTTTTTTTTTTTTTTAAATTATTTATTTTATACTTTTATATCTCTATCATAGCAATTTTTGTGTTTTTTTGGTTAATTCAGTTTTCTTCCTATTCTATGGACTGCATTGTTAATTTGTCAGTTGAATATCACAAGAATTGTTTCTTTCATCGTGTTCAAATTTGTGGACACTTATCGTATATTTATGGTGTTGGACAAACTATTTTATGTGAAATTACTATTGAACATTGATTGTCAGATTCGTTGAGCTTGTGATGATTTGGAAATTAGGTCTCACTGAAAATGTGATCAATTATTTGCGAGTTATTTCCGCTTTAAACTTCTTAGAGTAGTTTGACGGTGAAACTTTCTGATGGATTGCTCAGCAAATAGTCGTAAATCTTAATAAGTGCATTTGTTTCAATACATGTTTTGCGTTGCATTTGTGTGGATATTCCCAGGATTCGATATTTAAAGAATTGACTTTTATGAGGATATCTGGTTTATATTTTGATTATATTTGAGCTAAAATTATTAATTGCACCTTAGAACTATAACTGTCTACCATTCTGTAACTGTAAGTTTAATTAATCTCTGTAATCTACCAAAAAAAAAGTTCTTTGCGCCATCATCAAACTATGTATTGCCATATCATGAAAGGACTTATCAAAATCTGGTGGTAAGCCAAGTGCACTCCAGACACAGTTCAAGACCTAGAGAATTAAACTTTGGTTAAACTTTTTTTTAATAATGTACAACATATAATTGAGTGGTAGTGTACTAGAAATTGCATTGACTGAATCTATTTAATCTGCTCTCTTTTAGCCCGTGCTGACTAGATTATTTGCTATGGTGACATAACCTTGTTGTAAATAGTATCCTGGTTGTCATGTTTACATTTTTCTTATGAAACTTACGTGATATAAGAAAAGCTAAATGATCATATATGACTTTTAGGTAATGAAGATGGAAGGATTGACCAAAAAGGCTTGGTGCTGAGATGTTGTATCATGTAATTCAGGTGAGAATCCAAGTAAAATAATGTAAATAACTATATTGAATAGATAATCCGGGATCATTGGTTAATGCATTTATAAATGTAATTATTGACCATTGTGCTTGTAACCTGGAGAAATCAAAGAGTGACTATCCTATCCTTGAATTTTTATTGTGAATTGTGTTGAAACTGCTCTTTACTGCAGACTCTAACTGGGCAGTGGGAACCTTTTATCTTTGCTTTTTTATGTATTCCACTGTGTAGCTATGATCCGTATTGCATACTTTCATGAAATTATGAATGTATGCATTTGGTTGTTAAATTGTTTGCCCTACTTCATTTCCAAAATTTGATTAAAGCATTATTTGAATTTTTCTTTGTCTTAATCCTCCGGGGTTCTCAGAAAAAGAGAACCTTGGTAATCCGTACTTCGCCCAGAAGGTAGGTAAGTAAAACATTTGAATTTGACTCTGTTTAATTGGAATTATTTTGGTCAATTTTTTCACTCACCAGTCACCAATTTGCAGAAGGAAAAGAAAAAGTGCCCATGAATAACAAAACCCATGAATTCTTGTACGGGTGGACCTTGTAGTAGCATGCAGAAAGATATTAAGAATATAAACTCAATTTATCAATACATCTAAGGAAAATAAGTATGCGGGTGTAAAACATTTGTAGTCTAAATTTAATTTCAACAATCAGCTTGTAACGTACTTTGAAATTTTCTTTATGATACATATTTGTTTTTTGTTTTTGAACAATAGTCAGAATACCTTTTTTAAAACTAATTATCCCAAAAAAAAAACTCTTTAACAAATAATTGAATATAAGAATTACTTTAGTTGAAAGAAACAGATCAATCATCAATGTCCTTTGTCTTTACTCTTTCTTTTGAACTTCTCACGAGGATCCAACTTATTTAAAGTGGGTTATATACTTTGAAAATTACTTTTGTCATCTTATCGGTTACTCGCGCACCCTATGCGTTTTCCATTTTACTGTTCCGCACCCTATGGACTTTTATAATGGTAGCGTTGATAGCGTGTTTTTGAGTGTATCTGCTACCTAAGTAGCGGATAGAGGTAAAATGAGAATAAAATGAGAAGTCCATTTACTTTAGATATGAAGTGAGTAATATTAACTATTAATTAACAAATTTTTAGGAGTTATTTTTGGTACATTTTCTTATTGCAGATATTCTCTGCATATTATATCAAATTATAATATGTTAAAATATATTGGTGGATTTTAAGGGTATATTATTATTATTATTATAACTCGAATTTCCATCATTCCATGTAACTATGTAAGTTTTTTTTTTTGTTTTAATGGTTCTAATATTTATATATGTTGATAAAAATTATTATAGTAGTTGAATTTCATGAAATGATTCAAATCCTATAATCTTTTTATGAGTGGAAACTGTAAATTAAACTTAGTATTTAGAGATTTACAATTTTCACTTACACTGCATATCAACTATTTGTTCTAGATTTTGGTGATATTTAATTCCAATAGTTATTAGATTTTGATCTTTTAAAGTGGGGAGAGTAATTTTTGCCTCAGACCAAGTTGGACGTAACTTTCTTTTTATTGAAAAAATGGCATAATGCTAATAAGTGGAGTAGCACACTTCTCAAATCAATTCAAACTGTTTTTCTAAAACATCATTCTTAGCAAATCGAAGTCGTAACTTTTTTGAGACCAAATGTATTATATTAAAATTAAAATGCATAATATTAATTGCATATTTCTCAACTCAAATCCTTCCTAATCCTAGTATATATACTAGATTGAACACAATCTCTCATAAAATAATTTACGCTAGAAATACAAATAACACTTTCACGTGGATGTGGATACGCTATATCCAAAACTATCTATCAAAAACCACAAGTAGTATGGGGGTTTTCAATTATTTGTCCATGTTTTACTATTTATATAGTTTGTGTGTATAATATATAGTCATAATAATAAATAATTTGTAACAAATGAGGTTGGCCACCTATATAATCTGGACAGATATGCAATCAGCGCCAAATATGGTAAAGAGTTTGGTCGTATTTTATGTTAAAGGTAAAGCTATGAATCATGAATGGGATAGTATATCTCATGAAAAACCTTATCTAAAGGGGCAAAATGAATTGGCTTTTTGGTCGGAAGTTGAGGCAGAAAACTTAATGTAGTGTTGCAGTAACATGTTTATGTGGTGGCACATCAAAAGGCAAAGACAAAAATCCTCATAACTCCCTCATATAAATAGTAGTAATATAAACAAAAATTATATAAGAGAGAATGAAACAATTCCTTAATTATTGAATGTGAAGTGACATTCAATTCCTTCTCTCTTTAATTTGTAATGCTCTTTCACTTTTCTTTTTCTTTGATGGAACACTCACTCCTTACTAAGTTACTACAACCCAACATGGTACTGCACACACCAACCAATGGCATATGTTTGTGATTGAGAAAGGAACTTAATAATGTATTGAAGAGTGAAATTAATATGCAATCATAGAAACATGAATATTTGACATTAGATGTATTTAATGTGTCATTTTTCATCAATCAAATAACTATCCCATGTATAAAGATTTTGTTTAGACGGGTTTGAAGGAATCATGTTCTCCTTATACTCAATTATTAGAGTTTGTTTGATACGATCATACTAAGAAGACATCTATCAACTTCATCACATTTGACCACTAGTTCTTTTGTATCGATTAAATATGAAACAATTTTCTTACTTTCTTTCTTTTTATTGGGATGTATACTTAATTTAGAAACATAGTCCTACTCTCCAATCTTGTTTGTGAGTTATGTGTAAACACTAAACTCTAAAGCATATAGATCTAATACTCCTATAACTCTAGACCCTCAATTAACAAGGGAGTTTACACTTCTATTTCTCTTCCGTCTAGTATGACGAATTTAAATATGTCGATTTAAAGCTAAATAAACTATTTTGAATGCGTCTCACCAAATTGGACACTTTTTTCGCTAAAGTTGCAATTATCTAACATGATATCAAACAAGTTTCTTGAATAACTTTTGATAGTAATCTAGTTAAAAGAAGCCAAATAATCAATTAATCGCCTTTTTCTTTTTTTGGTACATCAATTAATTGTCTTTTATTTGTTCTTATGTGGGAATAATAAATAATCTAGTTAAAAGAAGCCAAATAATTGAAGTTGTTTGGATGGTTCGATCACTTCACTTCTTTTTATGCTATTGATATGTAGAAGAAATTTCTTCCTTTTTGTTTTGGGACAACAAAGTTAGACAACTCTATGGATTTTTTGTTTGCGTTAACCATTTAATTTTCAAGGAAAAAGAGTTTCCATAGTTTAGAGTTCGGCCACCAGTTAAATAGCTCTATAAAAAATTTATACCATACTATTTTTTTGTTTTTACCACAGTTGAATCTGGTTCGGGGGTCAGTTCTAGTATCAAGTGGTTTCAGCCCCCTCCCGATCGCAATTGCAAGGGATCGAACTGTGGTTCTCCCTATCAAGTTCAACGTCAATCACCACTGAACCAACTAACGATTGGTAAGTTTATACTATATATATATATATGTATGATATAGAAATTATGTATTATGCGGTAAATTTAAAAAGTGATTTTTGCTTAAATTTTTTTTTTTTGCTTACATTTTATTTTATACGTTGGGAGTATATTACAACAATTAATTACACCCGTAAAAACAAAAACAAAAACAAAAATGTATTACATGGTACCGTTCATGAAATAATTCCACGCTCCATTGGGTCTTTAAGTTTTTATTATGGTTTATAATTTTAATTTCAAGTTCTTCTATTTTTTATTGTAAAGCACATAACTTAAGATGACTTCCGGGATGTTAATTAGTTGTCTATTGAAGATGACATATTGTTCTGTCTATTTTACTGTTTCTTTTTCTTCCATTCCCTTTCATGGTAGGACAAACATCCTTTTAATGTCTTTTTGTCATTCTAAGTTGTGGTACTAAATGTAGGGAAAACGATATTTTTGAGTTAAAAATTCAAGTTTTTATCTACCTCAATCTAATTTATTACTCCGCAGATTTTTTTTATAGATAGTTGATTTTTTAGATTCATTCAATAATTAATGTATTTAAACTATAATATAGACAAAATACATGAATTATTGAATGAATCTAAAAAGTGAATTGTCTCTTATAAAAATATAATCGGAGAGAATATTTTACCAAATTTATCTCAAATTCCTTTTGATGCCAAATTTACCTCATCTTGTATATTCAGGAATAAATAATTACTATATATGTCTAGAGTATTCTTTTTAATGCTGTCTTTTTTGGTGTGAAGTGGTGTCTTCCTCTCTCTCTATTCATTCCAAGCTTAATATTGACGGATCCTCATCCTATATTAGTAGTATTGATCCTACAATTTTTGAGGTATTATTAGGGATTTTAAGGACATATATGTAAGTGGTTTTCTCTTGTTGTACATGCTCATGATGTTCTGCTTCATTTATGAATTAGTGTTAGAGTCTTGTCCATGATTTGAAAATGAATAGTAGATTGAGTTTCTCTCCTCGGTTGAAATGGATTTCTTCATTTTAGTTAATATAAATCATATTTCAAAATGATTAATTGTTATATACTAACAATGTAAAATATTTTTACACATGTATCCAATTAAATTATATTATAATATTGTTTATTTTTAAAATATCTCAACAAATATTTAGTTTTAATATTATTAAACGCACGTGTAAAAAAATTTATATTATCGGTGTATACAAATTAAATTTATTTTAAAAGGCTTGTTTCCTCTATATGCTTTCCCCGCTGCAAGAAGTTTTATCTCTCATGAATTGAATATATTGGAATTGTGAGATCATATATATATATATATAGGGGAATGCTAATGCACACCCACTCTTTTTTATGAAGGTGTGCATTAGCAACATACACCTTAGGGTGTATTTAATAACTTTTTAGTTATCTTTTGCTAACAGACACCTTCTGAAAAATAAGTTGGTGGATTATAGCAAATGCCTATAGGAGTTGCTAACGTACACCCACTAATTTTTTAGAAGGAGTGTTTTAGCAACATACACCTGAAGGTGTATTTATTTATTTTTTAGTTATAACTTGCTAATGCACACCTTCATAAAATTGAGTGGGTGTGTTATAGCATATCCCATATATATATATATATATATATATATTAATTGAGAATTAATCGATGTATAGGTCATCTTGCAAATCTTGATCATGGTGGCAAATTTGATTTGATAAAGTTCTGATCTCCCCAACATTCTTTTTCAAATCTTAATTTGATTTCAAAAGGAGAAATGATGTGATGGAAAAACTAATATTTAAACTTTTTATTAGAAGGTAAATGCCCAATTTATAAGATAATATTTTTACAATTAGTAAGAGCATATGTGAGAATTTTTTTATTTTTATTGTTTTCTAATAATTATAGTAGGAACTCTTTTCCTTGTCTAGTTATTTAGTTTTTGTTGAAGGAAAAGGCTAACATGGGAAAATCATATAGGTCTCTCATGGTGAGAAAATAATTTTCACATTTAAATCACAAAAGTCTATCATAGACTATAATAAAGTATCCACACCATATTCTATTCTCTTTCACCAATTTTTTTTTTAAAATTTATATATTTATTATTAAATTAATTATATCTTATTATTATTATTTTTTTTTGAAAAGGGACTATTATTAAATTAATTTTTATATGCCAAAATTAATCTTTCTTAATCTTTCAAAGTTTATATTGTGTATGCAATTTTTAATCTTTGTAAATATTATTTTTATTTCTTAATCTTTCTTTATCTTATTAGTACATTGTATTTGTTGTTATCTTCATTTTTTTATGTGTGACGAAATATCAAGTATAAGGGAAAAATGGAGTTCTACATGTTAATTTATTTTTTATCTGCTCAATTCACTAAATTAACATTTTTAATACTCCTAGTTATATTTGTGTTTATTTAGGCTTTGAAATAATTTCTAGTATAAAAATATAATTTTTCTCATTACAATAGAAATTAGTTTATTATTTTAATAATTGTTGTAAAAGAGAGAGAAGATTTAAAAAAGTCAGTATTAGGAGGTTCGTTCCCCTACAACTGCGATCAGAGAGGCCTGTAAAATTTATTGTAAGCACTGACCACCGAATCAGATTAGGTGCTCCAGTGTGTCTGATACCGACGGTGGAAAAAAATTACTATTATGTAGACAAAAACAAATCAATTTAAAAATGAGATATTAAATTAATAAAATGAGATATTTAGTACAATGAGACTTTCTCTTTTCTGTGTTTCATCTCTCAACATTCTCTATTTTTAAGTTCGTTTTTTAGATTTTTTTTTCACCTTTGTTATTGTACATGTACACTTTTACGTGAAATATATATTACATTAAAATAAAATTTTAGCATATACAAATTAATTTAATAATAACATATAATTAATTTAATAATAAATATATAAATTAAAAAATAATTTTGGTGAAATATAATAGAATATGGTGTTGACACTTTATCATAGTCTATAGTAGATCTTTGTGATCTAAAAGTAAAAATTATTTTTCCATCGTGGGAGACCTACGTTGCTTTCCGATGCTAACCTTCCCATTTGTTGACATTTCCTTTCTTTTAGAAAAAAATGTGTTTGACAGATCCATTCATTATTATAACTCGTAGTCAATTTCTTGTGGGTGTTTATGCTAGTTTAATAGGAGTACTTCCTTATCAATCAACTTCATTTACTATGATTACAAAATTTGACTTGAATTGACTACTAGCTAGTGAGTAATTAAATCCACTATTTGTTGCTAGTGGTTAAGATTAGAGCTACGAAACTTCTCATTCCAGCGTGTAGGAAGGGTGAAGAAATGTCATTGTCCAAAGTCTACACAACCCATTGTAATATACTTCCTCCGGTCTTATATATAAGAAAATTTTTACTTTTTAGGTTCATTGTAAAATGGATGAATCTAGACAATAATATAGTCTACATACATCCATTTTAAAATGAACCTAAAAAGTAAAAATTTTCTTATATATAAAACCGGAGGGAGTAGTACTATAGCTTTCTGGTATGTGAATATGTGACAGTGACACTAAAGTTTGAATCTTTGTGAACCAAAATCTAGAACATGTGATTTGACGATACCTTCCACCTATAGAAGTTGAGGGCTTGAGGCATGGAGTTTAAAAGAGACCATATATAATCTGACCTAGAGGATTAGAGCTATCAAAAGAGTGACTATTGAGCTATTGATATACTGTAGATTGTTTGCTAATGATAAACATCATTAATGATAGGTCTAATAACAAGACCAATTTAATTTGGCAATATGTAGAAGGTTGTTAGCAAATTATACAAATTTTTAGATAAGTTTTATAAGGAGACAAACAAATTTTGTTGTTCATGTATCTATTAGGGCGTCAAAATCTTATACTAGTCACTAACATGTTGATTTCATCGTGTAGATAAATGAAATAATATAATTTTATTATTGTTAAAAAAAGTATTATATGAAATTGTTCAATGATAAATATCCCATTTCAAATTATTTGATTTCCAAATTAAATATATTTCAATCTATTTTCTTAGTGAAAAATGCATCAAATAAATACTCACATATATTACATATTTTGTTGAAGCGGCACTCACTTGCACATATAATATATTTAAAGTTGAGGACTTGAACTCACTAGATCATTTCATCTAGAATTTGATTTCTAACCGTTAGTATAAAACATAATTATTGATAGGTTTCCACTCTATTGAATAAATATTAGTTAGTTTAACTAAGATATTAGGCTAAAATGTTTAATAAATTATTTCTAAGACGAATTATCCAAAAAAATTTGAATTCGATTTTTAGTAAAATACTAATATTTAATCAAATTTTATTTAACTCACCACTGAACTTTGAATTATCCGACCACTCATTCTTTTGAGAATCAAAGATTAATATAATTTTTTTATTTACTTTGAAAAATTAGTGCATACAATTATACATGGAGATAAATACATTATTTTAGAAAAAAAATTGTCAAATAAATACATTAGTTTAGAAAGAAAAAATTTTGTCAAATGCTTGAGTAGAGTAGAGATGATTTCCGACCCCTTCTCCGCTCTATTGGGTCAACAAGATGATGAAGAAGAATCTTTTACTTTTCACATGAAGGCAGTTGAGTTATTTATATATGGCGACCAAAAATGTCCATAATAAGGTGCCTAATTTGAGGTTGAATTGAACGCACATGTGACATGCATACGAATTTTGATGTTGACGCTAAAGGATTATACTCCGGTCTTCAAGTAGAAATTAACAATGAGGAAACTTGTCAAAAAAAAAAAAAAATTAACAATGAGGAATTATTGAGATGTAAAGGCCTTACCACTCAGCTAAGAAGAAAGTGGTGTTAACAAATTATATATACATATATCTTTTTTGGTTTACAAGTTTACAACGTTGATAATGAAGATTAAATTTAGGAATTCATGTATACTATTCAAATTTTCAGTCTATTGTTATTAGACCAAATTTATTGGCTTTAAATGATATATATATATATATATATATATATATATATGGTTTTTCTTTTTACCAAATAATTTCATATTTATCATTGAGCACCGATTGTACTTTCCACAGCGGTTTGTGGGTTTAGTACCACTTGTACTCGTTCTCACTTTATTTACCATATATATATATATAATACTATTCAACTGTTCAAAAAAAATGGTTTTTCTTTTCTTTCTAAACTACCTACAAGAGTGGTAGCTTAATTTAAGTTTATCAATGTATAAGAATAAGCTTAAACTAAGCTACCACTCCTATACTACCCCTTATAATTTATGGGTATTTACCCATCAACCAATGAAAACAAGCCATATATGTAGATTTACACATGTTACCTACAATTAATTTGTAATCAACTTTTATTTGCATGTGGTATATCAAATGTGGGTTAAAATTCCATTTGTTAGAAAAATTGATCGAGGTTGAGTAATATATAAGTCAGAAAACTCATAAACTTAACATTTTAAAATTTTGAGTGAAAGAGCGATGATAAAAATAACTTATGTGATTGCTTAAAACTTAATGTGTCGATTCAATCAAATAAAACTCCTTCACAGTTCAACAAAACTATATATTTTTTATTTAAATATGATTTTAATTCCTACAATTATAGAAGTTTTTATTTTAGTTTTCACTAGCTTTTGGTTTTGTCCAATCTTTACAAATTTTAGAAAATGTTGTTTTTAGTTTAACAATCACTTTATTGAGCTTCATAACATGATTATATGACATGCTGTTGAGGATTTTAATCAATATTTTTTAAATTTAAAAGACTTCATTCAATTTTCTTTTTATATATAGAAACTAAAACCAAATTCCACTTGCATGATTAAATTTTTATTTAAACCTAATATATATTTTGGCACATTGATTGAAACATTTAAATACAAAGAAAATAAAGTTTTGGTTATAAAGGCGATAATGTTAGGATCTAGAGGCGATAATGTCTTCTTCTTTTTTTTTTTTTAATTTCTTTTGATAATAAGAGGAGATAATGTCTTGTACCGGAAAAAAAAGAAGAAAAGAAGAGATAATGTTTCTTTTTAGTGGTAGGCGATAATGTTAAGAAAATTGGAAGTTAATTGGGAATGGCAGATAATTCAAGTAGTTTGAGTTAAAGATTGAACAAGTTGAAGGATCCAAATTCAAACTTTATGCATGAGAATCGCAAACAATATTGACCTATCTGAACAAATTGAAAGCCAACCATAATTTTTTTTTGTTGTGCTAGTCATTTTACCGCGAGTTAAGTAAAATCTAGCAAAAAATGATTTCATTAAAAAATCGAACTTGATTTCTCTTGAACAATTCATTATTTGGTGAAACTCATTAACCACTTGAGCTAATGTCTTAACTTAGTCAATTAATTTTTTAAGAAAAAGAAGTATGAAAATCCTTAGAGCATCGCTATTTAGTAAGAAAGATTTTAAACAAGAAAGAGAAGAATCTATAAAATTGAAAATTTGACCGATCAAAATTTGTCTAACAAAACATAGAGAAAAGAGTGGTTATAAGGAAAATGCTATTAAGGAAGAATATTTTAATGTAAGAAATAGAAGAATCTTATGTATTATAATTTAGTCAAGAGTTTTTTTTTTTTTTTTAAAAAGTTGATGGTTTATAAGTACCACCAACTTGTTTACAAAGAAAATACTATATTTGCTGCTGCCAAGGATCGAACCCCTGACCAACAGCCTACACCCGCTCAGTTAGCAAGTGCCAACTGAGCTACCCCACCCACCCCATTTAGTCAAGAGTTCAACCGCAATGTAAGTAAAATCTGACCAAAAAATTGTTTCATCCAAAAATCTAACTTGAACTCTTCTAAAATTCGTCCTTTAATAAAATTTATTAACCACTTAAGTCTAACGAATTGGTTTATTCTATAATTAACATTTTAATTTAAGAACTAAATTGTCATATTTTGTGTACTTTATTGAATACTACAATTGATATACTTTCATAGTTTATTAGCTAATGAAAATGAGTGACTTGTATAAGGAAAAAGGAATGGTATTTGTTAGAAAAAAAAAACTTAAAAAAAGAGGTTTAAAACAGAGGTAGTAGTAGTAGTTAGAAGAAGATATTGTAATTATAAGTATGTTTCCATGCAATAATAATAAGATATAAGTTGTTGTACATAGTAGGTAAAACTCTAGACCATCTTTTTGGCTTTCGAATGACTTAATTTGGAGTCAATTATCACACCAAACCCTTAACTATTTTTTGACTTCAAATCATAATTAGTGATTACTAGCTGTAGAACTCCACAATCACATTACCCATTAAACCAATATAACATCCCAAACCTAAAAGCAAACAAAAAAAAAAAGTAAAAAAAGTAAAAATATAGAAAACAACTTAGATACAACCTATGAAACACATATACTTCTCGGATTAGGCGTGTCTGTGTCGGTGTCCGACTCGACACTACACTTATAGTTACACTAAATTACATTATTTTTCCAAATTATTATCGGTGTTGTCCATATCAGTGTCCGTGTCGTGTCAGATGTCCGGTGTTCATGCTTCATAGATACAACACATTACATAAGTGATATCAACTTTAACCGTTTTTCACTCCACTCAGCTTTTTTCTCATCGCGCTTATTTCCACAATCATATTCTCTTTTTCTTTCATCAACTTCTTCACTTCCTTACGTAAATTCTCCTTAAAGCAATACTCTCCCAAACAAAAACAAAAACTTTCTCACTTTCTTAATTTCTCCATACTCTGTTTCTTGACAAACACAAACATGGTTGCTCTGTTTCTTTTCTTCTTAGTCACACTCTTAACAACTTCAACCTCATCAATCTCCGACACGAATTCATTCATCTTCGGTGGTTGTTCTCGTCTCAAATACTCACCGGGTTCCGCTTATGAAACAAGCGTTAACTCGGTTCTAACTTCGCTAGTTGATTCATCAGGCTTCACCACCTACAACAAATTCACCGGCACCGCCGCGTCGGAAACTGTGTACGGTCTTTTTCAGTGTCGTGGAGATTTAAACAATGATCAGTGTTCAAGCTGTGTGGCGCGTGCAGTGAGTCAATTAGGGACACTCTGTTTCGCTACTTACGGTGGCGCGTTACAGCTCGAAGGATGTTTCGTAAAATACGATAATGTTTCGTTTTTTGGAGTAGAGGATAAAACAGAAGTGATCAAGAAATGTGGACCGTCGATTGGGTTGACT
Source organism: Trifolium repens (assembly GCA_030408175.1). Classification (NCBI taxonomy): domain Eukaryota; kingdom Viridiplantae; phylum Streptophyta; class Magnoliopsida; order Fabales; family Fabaceae; genus Trifolium; species Trifolium repens. The sequence goes on along the minus strand of CP125842.1, from coordinate 63,354,283 downwards.
TCTGATGCGTTTACTCGAAGGGATGGTGTGCTGGCTTATTTACAGTCGTCCGATGGAAGTAATAAAAATTTTATGACAAATACAGTTGGGGATTTTCGTGGTGTGGCGCAGTGTACGGGGGATTTGAGTACAAGCAAGTGTCAGGATTGTGTTTCGGAGGCAATCCAACGGTTGAAAAGTGAGTGTGGGGCTTCCACGTGGGGTGATATGTATTTGGGTAAGTGCTACGTGCGTTATTCGGAAGGTGGAGATCACTCGCGAGGTAGTAACGGTATGTGGCTCCTATTCTCTATACGTCATGTACTTGTTAAGTTGTTATGAGTTTTGGTTATGGTAGAAAATGAATTGAATGCATTAATATTTAGTGATTTTTGTGATTTTTATGTGTTTAAGAGAGAAAATGTGCTTAAAATAAAATCATTTCAATGTAAGAACAAAATTAGTTCACAAAAAAATGGTTACAAGAAATATAAAGAGAAATTATCACATGTAGATAATATGAGATGCTTATATTGGCATTGAGATTGTAAGAATCATGTGATTTTGATAAAAACTGCGCTTTAAAGTTTTAACAAAATTACGGTATTGTTGTAATTTTGTTAATGTGTTAAATTCACCGTTAATCTAAACATTAATTGAAAAATAGAGAACTAATTTCGTCCCATTTGCTTGTGTGGTGTTTGATAATTTCTTTCCATATATATTTTTTTATTTTTAATTATTTTCTTTTACATTATTAAGTGAGAGTTGTCTTTGCTTTGTTTTGAATTTTGCTTCCAAGCATATGCTCTTCCCATGTGGAGAGGGTATGGAGGTGGGTGGGTGTGGAAAGTTTGAATTGGTCTAGCAGCTTAATTAGGAAGGGTAAACTCAAATTAATTAGTTGTACTTCTTTTCATTTTTTGCTCACTTTTGTTCTTGGTAAATGTTTTCTGTTTCTTGCTTGTTGGGTGTCTTCATTAGTATTGTTGAATGCAGCTAATTTGTTGATATTTTCTTTGTGTAATTAATGGGAAATTTCCAATACATATAACTTTTGTAACTATGTGGTACGTGAGGAGTATTAGAATGAACAATAATCCTTATTAGTACTTTTAATATATCTATAATCTATGATGTACTTAAGCTTATTAAATTATCCAAAACTTTATTCATAATCGTTTATTTAATTTTCAAAAAAGGCTTGTATTGTATCTGAATTGTCAATTACACTTCCACTCTGCCTTTTGTATTCTTTAAATCTTTTTGTAAAAGTCATTCTTTTTGCTCAGCAAACCGAGGAGAATAAAAGATGAGCAAAATAAAAAGTATCCTTAAAAAAAAAGATGATTAAAGTTTTGCTTAATATATGTATATTTATTGTATAAAAGAAATTGTTAACACGTGCTCTAACTACGTATCAAGTAAACAAATTTAAAAACATATTTTTTAGAATTTATGCATTCGATTTTTTAAACACTATATTTTTTGTAGTATTAAATACAATTTTTTTATGATTTGATATCTCGAATTTTTGTAGTCTTAGCACTTACCAATTAGCATGACCCTTAAATAAATAACATATTTCATTGTGTCTAGTGTAACAACAATACTTACTTTAAAGCATCTACAATTAACTTGAAATATTGCTTAATTTTGGCATTGAATTTGAACAACATAGATGATGAGAATCACAATGATGATGAAATTGAGAAGACACTAGCCATACTAATTGGACTCATTGCTGGTGTTGCTCTAATCATAGTTTTCCTTTCCTTCTTGAATAAGGTCTGCGACAAGCAGAGAGGTATGTATGCTTTTAATTTTGTTGCACATTTATTTCTATGCAACTTCAATCTTTTTTAAAAATAAAAATAAAAATTAATATTCTCTTTTTGAACTATGTTATGCAGGTGGTAAATAAAGAATATATTATGTGGATAGTAATAACATTGAACATTTGTCCCTGCTTTTTTCTGGTAATTAAATTATTTGTATTTTTTTTTTTTTTGTATTTTCCATCCTTTGTAAGTTTCCAGCACAATTCCCTTTTATAAAAGATTGGTCAGTGAAGAAGGTATAGATAGAAAGATCTTCTTGTGGAAAAAGTGGTTCTTTACAATAAGGTGAAAAGACTCAGATTCCACTCTATTTATTTACTTTGTCCATCAATGTGTATAAATAGTGAACATTTAAGTGAAAAAATGCATCATGCTATGTTCTACCTTTAATAATGGGTTATTAGTTATAGTTTTTCTATACTATTACTAGAACATGATGAATAACTTTACTTTCCATTTAATAAAAAGTTAGATTAGGACAAGTTTTATCACATTTATGATTTATGTCAAATCTATGTCCCATTATGTTATTATTTGAGACTTATGACCTAGTTATTGGTCTATTAATCTCTAACATGAGAAATTGTTATTATGATATTAATCTTTGGAATATACTTTTAAATGTTTTTCTAATTTTTGTCTAATATGGCAAGAAAATTAACACACCATGATACCAACTCATGTTTGACCAAGCATTATATTGTGAATTTTTTCATAAGAAAGGGCTATTTTATCTTTTATTTTATTTTTTTCAGAATATTAATAAGAAAAATGTTAACAAGTGCTTCCGGGACATTTTTTATCGACTTTAAATAGTATGTTTTTATGAAAATGTGTAAAGTTAATGCATTATAAATTGAAATGTTTAAATTTGAAAATGAATAATTTCCTTAATTGAAATCCTTAAAAAATACCTCAGGAGCACTCGCTAGCAAGATCCTTATGATGATTAAGGAAATATAATGATCACTCTATTATTATATAAGGATAAAATGATCAAGATGTCATTAGTTAAAGAAAAAGATGAATAAAATGTTGGTATAAAGTACTAAATAATTATAGGACCATGGCCTTTATTTTAGTAAACAATGTCCATGAAATCCCTTGAGAATCATCTCTGTTTACATCTGTATGTCATCAATTGCTTTTAGGACGCTTTTAGTATAGGACCTCTGTTTTTCTCCAAGCCTATCCAATCTTTGGCACCACTTAACATCACTACTTTATTATCCCTTTTACTAACCTCATTATGAAACCTTAAGCTCTTTGTCTCTCTTTTCTTAAACAGAATATTCTCATACTATACAACCATAATGTGATAATTATAAATTCATGTTTGTTCATTATTCATTGTATGTCATGCATTAACAATATGATTATGATGGACATTAAACAAAGAACTATACAAAAGCAAAGAATCATATCATTCAAAATTTATATTATAATTTAGATCATTTGATCTCGATCCAACGACCATAGATGCACTAACTGTATGAATGCGTCAAATTTTTATGGCAAGCATCCGATTTTTGGTAAATATAGTTGTACATAGTACTGGCAAAATTGGACCCAAAGTATTGATCCTAGTGGTTAGTTAGTGGTTACATAAATTGTGAACCTCACATCATAAGACTCAACCTCTAGTCTAGTTAGGGTCATGCATATGACCCTCCTTGACCATTTAACTAGTTTTGAGAATAAAACCAAATTAGCAAACAGTCATAGGGAAAAGTTTTCAACCACTACACTACTTGTTGATAGTATTTCATATACATTAAATTAAAATTAAACAATTTCTTTCTTTACCCATTTTGAATGACACATTATCTGTATTTTGTGACACAATAAATTGCATTAAAATTAAACTAGTTAGTTATCTTGTAGTAACTTTCTTCCACACCCATAACATTTCCTTCACATCACCCCACCCTTCATTTTCTTCACCGCTGTCATGAGTTAATTAACACCAAATACAATAAAAAATAATTTTAATATTAAGATCAATTTTTTAAGAGGTATGTTATTTGAGTTAGACCTTCCTTGCACACAAATCAAGATCAGACTAAAATAATAATATTAAAAAAACGGCGGGTTTTACATTACTGTAGTTGTCTGGCAATTTTTTAGTTGTCCAGATAATATTTGTTCTTTTTTTAATATACAATTTTTATATATAATTATGAGTTAGCCCTAACTCAACTTTACAAAATCGATTTATAAATTGAGTGTGATAATAAAGAAAATTTGATAATAAATGGTTTAACTAATCTTGAATTTAACTGTAATACTATTTTATAATTTTAAGCTGAATAAAAAACCAACTTATCATGTGAGATTTGCACTCACTTATAAATTCTCATGTTTAAACCATTCTTTATCAACAACCAACAATTTGTTATTGTGAAAAGATAGGGAATATTTAATTAATCGACTAATTAAATCAATTAAGCCAATCTATGTGTGGGAATATAAGATAAAGGTGAAATTGACAATGAGACTACTAATTGCCGGTCTACTTTAATAATTTTAATTGTTGAATGAGTGAACAACTACTAGTTTTGGCTTGTTACATCTTTTGAAAAGTTTTTTAAAATCAAAAGACGTGTAAAGCAATAGAGGCTCACACTTGGTTTTTAGTTTTGCAATATGGCTCTATTAGAAAAGGTAAGATTCTATTAATATCTTTTTCTTGACGGTAGTAATAGTATCTTTGTGTCATACATATGTAAAAGAACAATGTAGTAGGAAACTTCGTGTCTTCAATAGTAATAATTAATTAATAATGATGCAAAATGGGGTCCAAATTGGACGAAAAATACATATTTGAGAAGTTTATACAATTTATATCTTATGTGAAAACAATTTCATTTTATTTTAAATTTTGTTATAGGAATAGCTTATATATGAGCTATTTATTAATTAAGAAGTTTATACAATTCACCATATGAATACAAAACCCCCTCCCTAAACCGTCTACCACACCCAAAACAAGCTAATCAATTTAACTTTCACAGAGAGATCATGAATAAAACTTTGGACATAGAAAGATAGAGGGATATAAAGTATGAAGAAAAATAAGCACTTTGAAATCGAAAATTTAAAGGGAAGGAGGGAAAACATAGGGTTCAAGAACAGTTTTTTAATTGTCTTGATTCGCACGTTAATTTGTGTTTTTGTTGGGAAAATGGGTGGGCTGCTGTTGGACTAAAAAGGGGGGTGTTGGAAGTAGTCCCTTACTTTTCTTGTTCAATTCTTGAATGTGTGGGCTAACCCATCATCATGTTCAGCCCTTTCACAACCCATTTAGATGGAGTTTTTGGTTTCGCACCCCCCACATTTTCTCACACACCATACAAAATGACCACCGAAATAACCTCTGCAACTAAGATTATTCGCTACAACAAAAGGAAGAGAAATTCTAATATAGGCACAAATATAAATGCATAGTGTTTAGGCACACTAACATGAGTGAGGAGAGAGAAAATATAAAATAATTTAATTTGAAATATTTTTCAAAAAAGTAAATGATGTGATGTTTTATGTATGTGTGCCTAAACACTGTTTATTTGTGTCTATGTCTATGTAAGACTTTCTCAAGAAAGAAGAAGCCTTATCATTGCACTATAGTCCCTAATGAATATGCCAACTTGCCGAATAAAGAATTTATAATACTGTTGTTGACAAAGGTTATTACCCTCTTGAGGAGTCTTATAGACATAGATACGTCATTTTGCCTTGAAGAAACCTTAAATGTCTCAGTTATTACTTCTACTTTATTATTATATGTTTCTAGTACTTTTCAGGTATTGTTTAAATTTATGGAAGCATCTTGTAATAAGTCCATAAGTTGTTTTTAGCTTATTATTATAAGCTCTCTATGATAGCTTATGAAATAGTTTATATCTCATATGAAAATAATTTGCCTTTAATTAATCTTTTGTGACAAAAATAGTTTATACATAACACTTAGTATATGATAAGTGTTTATTGAGTATGCATAGAAAGTTATGTTCCTGTATGTTAGACATTTGCTTTACCGTTGTCTAGTATTGTTGGTTCTATGTTGCCGGCTCAGAAGCTATATATGCTTATTTAGGACATTTTTCACAATTCTTTATTAAGATACACAAATAAATGTAGCATTTTATTTGACATTTTATTAAGATACACACACAATTGTTGGATATGTTTGTGTTTGGTTTGGTTTGATGCTGAAACTCAGCTTCTCCCCCTTCCAAAGACGACCTTATAACCTTATGGGGAAGAAAATCTTCCCCACCAACTCCATCTTTCAAAGACCCTATAGCAGTCTGCCCCTTCTTCTCTAATTCTGTTTTTCTTTTTCTTGAAAGATCCATCCACTCAAAATTTTAAAATTTGAATTCTGCTTGAACATCCGAGCAATATAAAACGGGATTTTGATTCTTAATCTTCTTATTCCTTGTCCGTTTTCTTATCGCTTTGATGAGATCAATGTTAGAAAACTGAAAACGATTCTACCTAAAAAGCTTAATTAAGCTATGAGTGAAGAATCCTCCAGATTGGTATCCTCTAGGTTGGTTTTCATCTCTAAAATAGAATTCCTTGACTACTTGAAAATTCTGACATGCCGAAAAGTGAATGGCATTTGGGGTGTCAGATGTTTTCCTTAAACCAAATGAATGTATGAAGTTAAATCTTGGTTCAACCCCTCGTTTGGTTATTCTAGGGGATCTTGTACTAATCCCCATCTATTATGGTAATCCTTCAACAAACCCTCCGAATCGACAACAGTCAGTTAGAATGTAAAACAAACACCCAACGGGTGCCGTTTTAGTTAACTGACGCATGACTGCATCTGAAATAAATATATATAAAATATTAGAAATAATTTATATATATATATATATATCATCAAATAACTATGAATAAAAAAACCGACCTCTTAGGTAACCATCGCTAGTAAATTGGTACTCTATCTTTCCAGAATTATTATTGTTTTGTTTTACTTCACCCCATCCACCATGCCCAGCAAAATATTATACTAGAACATCTCCCTTTTTTTCTTTTTTAAACATACCAACGATTGCGGAGATTAAGTCCGAAGTAGTGATAAGTCTACAGCGAACCTCTTTCGAATTGCGGTCCATTATCGAATCTGTCATAGTGGTGATGTCTCTTCTTCTAGCTTTACAATCTCTAATCAATGCTTTTTTGAATTTAAGAGCATCACTAACAGCGCCATCAAGAGGAGAAATATATTCAATATCATGATAATTGAGTCCAACGATCACTACTTTTATAGGAAGTCTTCTTCCATTCCTCCTTGGACGAACATTGTTTCAAACACAAACGTGCAATGAGCATTACATTAGAAAAAATCGTGCAATGAGTTAAGAATAGAAACATTAAACACACAGAGAATACACTTTAGCAATTTTGTCCAAATTTCAGAAGAATGGTTTGAAAGTAAAAGCATTACATTACCAAGTGAGTTTAAGTTCAACAAGCATGGAGCTTAAAAGCAAAATGTTAGAACAATTCATTTAACAAATATGTGAACCTAACTACATGTTTTTCCTACATAAAAGACACACATGTATAGTGAGGAGAGAGTCAAAAACACTACACACACAAATAACAAAATTCAACAATGATGTCCAAATTTCAGAAAAATGGTTTGAAAATAAAAGCATTATAGCACATTAGCTCAAGAGCAATAGAACATTGGCACATTATCTCCATTTACATTGTAATTGTAATAGAACATATAGAAACAATATGATTTATACTTACCCTAGCTAGATGTTGTGGGATTTTCATTTCAACATACCCTATTGTTAAATCCACAATTATATGATTATTTGTCTGATGATTAGTAGTAATACTGTGTAAACAAAACAAAGTTGTACAAAGTAACAAAACTAAATTATGTAAACAATATAAAAAGATATAGTGTTAAATCAAATAATAAAATATAAAAAGACCTTATTTAAACAATATAACAAAATTAGCATTGAAACAAATAATTAAACATAAAAAGACCGCACTTTAAAAATAAATATTTCATATTAAATGAACTAAATAAAGTTGTAGAAAGTAACAAAATTGAACATGTACAATACACATAATTTTGATATGCAAGTAACAAAAATATAGTGTTAAATCAAATAATGAAATATAAGAATACATTATGAAAACAATATAACAAAATTATAGTGTTAATACAAATATTTAAACATAAAAAAAACCACACTTTAAAAACAATTGAAATGAAATGAACTAAATAAAGTTGTACAAAATAATAAAATTGAACATGTACGATATAAATTAATAATATTAAAAACTTTTCTCAAGCGAACCGCCATCGCAACCACAATTAGTTAGTTCACAATCAATCAAATATTTCTTGCTTTGAAAGAGTGATTAATGTCCCATTTTTTATTGCATTAGTCGACTCTACAACCTCCACCGAACTAAATGAGTAACATGTTCCTATTTGTTTACATAGTAAAAATAAAAGCAAGAAAAATCAATAAACATTAATAATAATAACCATGATTGAACTTGTACCGCAGTTCAGTTGGTTGGAAATAGGTGTAACCTTCCCGAGTTTTCGCCAATCGACCTTCTCTGGGAGGTCGCTAATGTCAACAAATTGATCAGATGAGTCATCCAACATGTAACAGACTTCAAGAATTTTATTTAAAAAAATTAGTTGACATAATGAAGAGAGACAGGTTCCCTAGCTAGATGTTGTGGGATTTTCGTTTCAGCAACATAACCTATTATTAAGGAACAAGACTATGTAATACAGGTATTGTTAAATCCACAATTATAGGATTATTTGTCTGATTAATGTGCATTAATAAAATTATTTGTCTGATGATTAGTAGTAATACTGTGTAAACAATACAAAGTTGTACAAAGTAACAAAACTAAATTATGTAAACACTATGACAAAAATATAATGTTAAATCAAATAATGAAATATAAAAAGGCCTTATGTAAACAATTTAACAAATTTAGTGTTAAAACAAATAATTAAACATAAAAGACCACACTTTAAAAACATTTCATGTTAAATGAACTAAATAAAGTTGTACAAAATAACAAAATTGAACATGTACGATACACGTAGTTTTGATATGCAAGTAATAATATATACGATACACGTAATTTTGATATGCAAGTAACAAAAGTATAGTGTTAAATCAAATAATGAAATATAAGAAACCTTATGTAAACAATATAACAAAATTACAGGGTTAATACAAATAATTAAACATAAAAAGGACCACACTTTAAAAACAATTCAAATTAAATGAACTAAATAAAGTTGTACAAAGTAACAAAATTGAACATGTACGATGCAAAGTAATAATATGTTTGCATGTCATCATGCAAGTAATTTTGATAATTTTACAGAACACGTAATTTAACAAAACACATGAGAACATGCGGGAGTGCGAAACTAAATTCTGAATTAGAAAAAAAGTTTATTTTTCCGTGTTGACACTCAAACTAACAAAAGATACAAATTGCTTTTTAGGATCTTCTATTGCTTCTCAGGTATCTTAAACTGACGATATTACTCTTAGTGTATTTTGGAACCTAGATTCGAAATTAGTTAATTTCGGAACGTAGATTTTAAATTTTAAAGTGAGATTTTTTGGTTTTATTCGTATTCTCTTATTTCGAAACCTAAGTTTCAATTGCTAAATTTTGGATGTTACATTCCAAAATCTAAAAATTTTGAAAAAAAAATCACTTCGAAATATAACTTCCCAAATAGTGTTATGTTCTAAAATCTAATTTTTTTTTTTAAAAAAATTTCACTTACGTAACTTCCGAGCATTTTTTGTGTTTTCAAATCTTACAATCCAAATAATTGAGGATATTTTGAGGGTCTGAAAGCAACTCAGGAATACAGAACATCAATATTTACAAAACATGACCTTCAGAGATCAATTTAGGCCCAACAAATCTAAATCTGCTGAAGTAGTTTAGTGGGCTTAGAAAAGTCCATAATTTTGAGTGTTGAAGCTAGAAACGAGGGGTTGTCACGTGTACAGCACGTGTCACTCAAGCACGCATTTATTTGCCTCTAAAAATACAAAACCGAGACACTATAAACAGAAAAATCGCTTTCTTTTGCGTGTCACAAAGAAAACAAGAGAGAGAAAAAGAAAAAAAAGAAGAAAAGTAATAATAATAACTCCCCTTTGATTGTTACCGAAGAAAACAAAGCACCGAGATCTGAATCAATGGCGTTGGAATGGGTAGTGCTAGGTTACGCCGCAGCTGCAGAAGCGATCATGGTTCTTCTTCTCACCATCCCTGGCCTCGACGCTCTCCGTAAGGGACTCGTCGCTGTTACGAAGAATCTTCTCAAACCGTTTCTCTCTGTGGTTCCGTTTTGCCTCTTTCTTCTGATGGACATTTACTGGAAATACGAGACTCGGCCTAGTTGTGAAGGTGATTCATGCACTCCGACGGAACATCTTCGTCATCTGAAATCGATTATGAAGAGTCAGCGTAACGCGCTTCTCATCGCTTCCGCGCTTCTTTTCTACTGGCTTCTTTATTCCGTTACGAATCTCGTTGTTAAGATCGATCATCTGAATCAGCGTCTTGAACGCCTCAAGAGGACCGAATGAATGAATGAATGAATTGATCGTTCCTCTTTTTGTTTCAGATAAGTCTGTTGAATTTGTGTTCATCGCAGTTTTTGTTCTTATTATCTTAGTAATCCACAATTAACAATCTCTATCCATGTAGATCTATGTTTGAACGATTATTTGGTTAATCGTATATTGTAATTTCTGTGTTGTTTGAACTAACGCAACTTTGATTTGAGAATTAGGGTTCATTTTTGGGATTTTCTCATTGTTGCGATGGTTATGATTCGGTATCAAATTTCATGTATGTGGTTGTTTCCTTATATAGGTATGATTGTTAGGTGTTAACTGAATAGCTTGCTTGACAAGATGATTTACAGCGGTGGTTGTTTCTCACCGGTTTTGCATGTTTTCGTGCTTGTTTGAGGATTTGTGATTAACTTGTTATTGTTTCCTTTATAATGTGAATGCTTTGAAGGCGAAGTGGTGTCGATTCATGTCTGTGATGATTGAGTTCTAATTGTGAGAGTTTACAAGAGAGTAGTTAATTCGATTGAAACTGAGATGATGATCTAACAGCTTCAGATCAGCAACGCTTGCACTTAAAATTAGAGGCTGATTCTATTATTAATTAGATCAAGATAACCAAACAGAGGGAAGCCTAATGTATATATTTTTTTTTACATAATTTAGGGATTTGTCTTCAACTTTATGGCACTCATTAGCTATACTAGCTATTTGAATATACATGATCATCATTTCACTCGATTTCGATTCCTAGGTGGAACAATTTCTTGGTTAGGCTTTATCGCCACCGAATTCCGGATAGCTAGGGCTAGTAGAATTTTAGTGATAGATGTCCTAGTTAAATATAGCCCTTTAAATACTCTTCTCGTCTGTTTTCATTCAAGTATTGCTTATTTGCCTTTAGTTTTTAACTCTCCTAAATTCTTGTGTCTCATACTTTAGAAGTTGAGTCATATGATCATCTTTCTCGGTTAGGATTTGGAAGTCGATTCAACTTAACATGCACAATTGTTTTAGGAAATCTATTATGATTTTCGTGTACTTCTAGTGATATGGTTGTCTTGGTTTCATTGTGTGGTTAACTAGTTATTTCTCTTACTCTTTTCTTAATCAAAAAGCTTACATCTAGACATATTCAATGCGTGAAGGGTGAGGCAAGTAGAAGAATCGTTAGTTTTGTTCTTGTCAATTGCTTTGTGCTTTTATTTGTTTGGGATACTCTGTTTTACCTTTGGTTCTTGGCAAGCAGTATCCTATTACATTATTTATTCTATACACCTTATTCTCTTTTCAATATACTTATTTATGGTAACTTGATTCTTGATGGAGTACAGCACACTCTGGGAATAATGCAGAATTTATCTGACAAAGAAAGAGCGATATTTATTGAAAAGTTCAATAATGTAGGTCACTTACTGTATGCATAATTTATAAACGAAAATCTAACAATAAATCTCAAGATAGGATACTGACTTCAGCAATAAAATTTAGTTGAATTTATAGGATTACAACCTTACGATAGTTTTTTTTTAGTATTTTTTTTTTACAGAAACAACTACTTGGTGGTGGAGAAGTGTTATTCATGATAAAATTTGAAAATAGTTAGCAACAGATTCATATCATTGAAGTGTTTAATAGTACAATTTAGAACTCCTTTTCGATTAAAAACCAAACGTTGGCCAATCTGTATTTAGATTTGATGTTCTGAGCTATACAACTAAATTTGTCAACATCCTTGCATCTCCATCTCAACAACTTAGTAACACACTTAATTCCACTGGGAAAACCGTAAGTGCGATGGCCGAAGAATGTATTCCTTACTCTCCTTTGGCACAGCAGTTAGGACACTTGAAACTTACTTCTCCATAAGACATCTGGTAATTTTTCAGCTTACCAATGTTGCCCGAACTGGCATTATTCAGTTTGCATAGAATCCAATTCATTTAGTAGAGACGATGATGATGATGATGTTAAGAGGCACCGTTTGTTTTATTTGCATTTAGTTATTAAGATTTTATCTTTAAGAATTGCATGATCAAAGATCAACACGTATATGTATATACCACCTGTCTTGTGGTTGTGTGCTTAGAAAACTGAGTATAGTCTTAGTATTTTGCCTATAAAAGGCTATGTACCCACCCTTATGTTGTATCATGTTGTGAATCAAAATATGTTGAAGTGAATTATCTTCCTCTGTTCTCTATCCAAATATAGTGTTGAGTTTTGTCTCATAATGTTCCACTCATACCAGACTTAAACGAAATAAAAAAGTAGCTACATCGATGTCACATTCTATGGACCTGGTTGGATTAGCTTAATTTTTAGCTTATGTAAACAACTTGTACAATTTTTATGTATTATGATAAGTTTGTTAAGATAGTTTATGATACAATTTTCATTAGTGTGAACTTATAAAATGACATAAAACCTAATTTATATTGCATAAACTGTTTGTATAAGTTCAAAAATAAGTTAATCCAAACGGGCCCTATATTTCGTATAATTTAAGAGTTTTGCTTGATTCCATTCCATACCGTAAAATAGAAGAGTTTTGCATGAAGTTTTATAATTAATTTACAATTGTACTTTGTACCTTATCTTATTTCATTATTTTTAAAATTTTAAGGTTCTGTTTGGATTGATGGTATATAACGAAATATAACGGAATGAAATAAAATGGGATGGAATGAATATAATCATATATCACTTCATTCTACTATTTTTTAAAGAATTAAAACAATGGAACACAACTCCATAATAACTCTATATACTACTCTATCCGATCTCATTCCATCAATCCAAACAAAGTCTAATATTAATGTAGAGTATAAATACTCCATTATAAATTACCTAATAAAAATTAGTTTTCTTAATTATATATAAAATATATAATTTGATCGGAAAATATAACAAATACTCCCTCCGTTTTTTTTAAGTGTCCATTTTGAATAATAACACCAAATTAAAAAAATGTATTTTTTATGTACTAATATTTTTTTTCAAAAAAAATTAGTTTTCTAAATATACAACATTAGTTAGTTTTATTGACAAAAATTGCAAATAGATTTTAATATACAGCAATAGTTAGTTTTCAGGCTCTGAATTCGATCAATTAAAAATTGATTGAATATATACATGGAGAAAGTGATTATCTATACTAATATATAAAGGGGATACAAATTTTTGGGATGACTTTTTTATTATTCCAATTTCACCCTTAAAAAATAACTTCCACATAAAAATAGATTTTCAGTTTTTTTTAGTAATAATATATATATTTTTTCTTCTTAATAACTAACCACAACAAAAAAAGGAGGTTAGTAGTTATCAATTAACAAAGTCCAATATAAAAGGAGATTAAGTAGTTATTTATATTTGCACAATACAGAATATCGATCACACACGAAAAAAAAAAGAATATCGATTACACAAACGGGCACTGGCAGCTAGTAATATATAAATATTTAATATTATCAAATAGTAAAAATATTGAATATAACAAAACAATTTCCTACTAATAATATATTTTTTCGTGCAAAACTTCAATAGTAAAAAAAAGGCAAAATTAAACTTTTGATCTTTTATCTTATTTTTTTTAATAATATTTTGGTCCTTTATCTTATCTTTTTATAACACTATAGTTCTTTATCTTTTATTCGTAACACTTTATCCTTTAAAGAACATTAAGATATGAAAAATTTGACGAAGATGATGAACATATTTATCAAAATTATGAGTTTTATTTAATTTTAATAAAAATGTATCTTAATAAATAAAATTAAGTTTTTTTTTTAATAAAATAATATGAAAAAAGGGTTTATATGTGAATGCTATAAAAGATAATGGACCAAAGTGTTATAAATAAAAAATAAAGGATTAGAGTGTTACAAAAAAATAAGATAAAAGAACAAAATGTTACAAATGAAAGATAAAAATGTTAAAAAAAAAGAAGATAAAAGACAAATACATAATTTTGTCTTAAAAAAAACTTAAAATTTGGATTTTGGACCATTCAATCTTACTTTGAGGTACACGGTTATCGGAATGCCTGATTCGGACAAAAATATGAGTTGATGAAGTGGCATAACCTTATTGGACACAGTTTCTTTTACAGCAAAGGTGAATTTTCTGAAGTCAAGTCAACCCTCTGTTTCTTTTCTTCGTGATCCCAAGTTCCTTACAGCAATCACAACGATCGATCTTTTTTATTCAATTCAATCTCCCCAACCTTAACCATAATCCAAGATTCATCATCAATCACTTCAACCCCATAATCCAAGATTCATCTCAGATCTTTTTTTTCTTTCTTTCTTCTCCATCAAATTTTGAGTTTTTTAGATCGTAGACAAAAATGGACGACGTAAAAGACAAGGTTAAAGGGTTCATGAAGAAAGTCACTTCTTCTTCTTCTTCCTCTGGCAAATTCAAGGGCCAAGGTAGAGTCTTGGGTTCTTCTTCATCTTCTTCTTCTTCCACACCTGTTAATTCCATTCCCACCTCTCGTCCATCACCCTCTCCCTCTCAGAATCCCAATCCCAATCCCAATCCCAAACCTAACCCTAATCCTAAACCCACTTCAACGATTGCTTCAAATCCTAGCAGAATCGACAAGCCTCGTAAAACTGGAGATGGGTTTGACCCATTTGATTCTTTGGTCACTTCTTCTCAGAGATCTCAAAATGGGTATACAGTTAATGTATATGAATGTCCCATTTGTAAAACACCCTTTCGATCCGAAGACGAGGTTTCTGAACATGTCGAAAGTTGTTTGAGTAACCCAATTGAACCTGTTGATAATGATGAAAAATGTGTCTCAAAAAGTGAAGAAATTGTTGAGTCTAATACTGATTTGGAGATTTGTGTTGGTACTTATGTTTCAGGGAATCCATCTGCTGGATCAGTTGATATTGTTCTGAAATTGTTGAGGAATATTGTTAAGGAACCTGAGAATGTTAAGTTTAGGAAAATTAGGTTGAGTAATCCGAAGATTAAAGAAGCTGTTGCTGAGGTTAATGGTGGGATTGAATTGCTTAGCTTTTTAGGTTTTGAGCTTAGGGAGGAGAATGGAGAGACATGGGCAGTGATGGAGGTTCCTACAGAGGAGACAATTAAATTGATTAAGAAAGCAATTGTGTTGTTGGAACCACAACTGGTACAAGTTCCTCCAAAGAAGGACAATTTGGTGTCTACAGCTTCTGCTGAGAAAGTAGTCGAGGCCGAACCAGCTGAGCCAAAAAAGATTGACAGACAGGTAAAAGTCGTATTCGTAATACTATATGATAGAGGGCTATGGAGAAATGAAGTTCATGATCTGATTATTTGCTTTTAACAGTGTATGTCATTGTGGTGTATGCATTTTAGTATTATACTGTGTTTTGTTTGCTTTCATAGGAAATTTTTGTGTTTTTAGAATTCATATTCTAGCTGCAAACACTACTTGTAAAGAAGTAACTAAATTGTTGAAAATTTAGAATTGCATTTTATGGTTTTAATACGAGTAGCATGGAATGGATAACAAAATAATGCACATAAAAGATGTCTACTACCTGTACAGAAGAGCCATGAAAGTGATGCAGATCACACAATGCTATTAGCTGATCAATCCAATTGGGTTTAGTGTCTATGTGTGACGCCGTAAAATATATTTGTTATTCTTATATCTTGATTTTGGATGTAGAAGTAAAATTTAAAAGTAATGAGCAAAGTCTTTTGCATAGACATATTGAAAATTTGTAATGGACGTGGTCACTACTTTTGCATAGTTGGAGACTAGGGCTTGAATATTTGGTTCAAATTTGGGTGTATAAGCAAAGGGGAAAAGTGAACCGTGGGTTCTTTTGGGAAGTTATTGTGTAGGGTTGGATAGATATACTGAAAATTTTTGGTAGACTTTGTCACTTTTTGTGGCTTGATAACTAGGGATGGCATTATGTTAGTGTTAATTCAGGTGTATTCCAATGCAAGGCTAAAGATAGAATCCTATTAGGAACTTCTTGCTAGTTACACATTCAGAAAAGCTTTTAGCAAAACTACCAAGTTGAAGAAGCTATTGTAGTGGTACTCATCCTAATACAATGAAAAAATCTTTGCATAAAAGTAGAAAAGACAGAGATAAAACGTATATTCAAACAAGGGTGTACTTTGTTAATGGATGTCGTATATAGATGAGCTGCAGAAGCAATTTGTGACTGTGACCATATGGCTAAATGAAAAATCGTTTCTTTGATGAAATGAGTATTTTAGTTCAAAACTCTAGTTATTATACTGCAGAGAATGCATGTTATTTGCTTTATTGATAGTTCGACACTTGAGTACTTTTCTAAATAAGAAACCAACTAATTCTTCATATTATGCCTATCTTTTCTGATTTAAAAATGCCTCTCACAGGTAAAGGTCTTCTTTGCTGTCGCTGAAAGTGTTGCAGCTAAAATTGAGCTACCGGATTCCTTCTACAAACGTTCAGCTGAAGAGGTGAGAAGAGAAGCTGAACTAAGAAAAAAAAAGTTTGAAGAGTCTCAGCTTTTAATCCCCAAGTCACTTAGAGAAAAGCAAGCTAAAGCTGCAAAGAAGAGATACACAAGAACTGTTATTAGGATTCAGTTTCCAGATGGAGTTGTACTTCAAGGTGTATTTGCTCCATGGGAACCAACTTCTGCTCTCTATGAGGTTCGCTCTTTGCTATTTGATTTTAACTCGATACTTTTCAATTGTTGAAATTAATCGCTGCAACATATCCCAAGTGTAATTGTCTTGCTGTTTATTCTGAGCCAACAACTGAGCACTGTTCTTGTTTTCCATGCAGTTTGTCAGTTCCGCTATAAAAGAACCAGGTTTGGAATTTGAGCTAATGCATCCTGTTGTTGTTCAACGGAGAGTTGTCCCATGTTTTCCAAAAGCAGGGCAAAAGGCCAAAACAATAGAGGAAGAAGACCTGGTACCTTCTGCTCTAATCAAGTTCAAGCCCCTAGAAACAGATTCTGTTGTTTTCACCGGTCTCAAAAATGAATTGCTCGAAATCAGTGAACCACTTGTAAATGGTTAAGCATTTGGCTCTGTATGAACTATATTGATTTCTTTCCTTACTTTCACAATTATCTTTTTTCCCCTTTATTGATGGGGATATAGATACAAATTTGTGCTACTCATTTTCATTCACAATTGTGACAATGTCATATATAGTCAGATACATGTTAAACAAATGAATCATGCAGTTGTGAAAGTATATGATGAAAAGCATGCAATTCCAACCTATATTCATGAGGCAGTATATGTTCTACCTGTCTAAGCCACATAAATTGAGTCTTTTGGTGTTGAAGTTCCATCCATATCTACTTTTCAATTGTAAGCTAAGTTTTTATGTTCCATCCATATCTACTTTTCAATTGTAAAAAGAAGTCCTTTAAAATCCAAGTTCAGGAAAGACAGGATTGAATGCAGCAAGCCTAGCTCATGTTCAAGTTCAACTCTATCTCACCACAAATGGTTGCCAAAGTTAATATCAATGTTAGAAAAGTAGCATGAGTTTGCTGTTCCTTTTCATTCTTATATTGTGAAAAAAGCTAGAACTTGTAACATTTTCTTATAGAAATTTTCGTGGACTACTTATCCTCATTTGAGGAAGCCAAAAGTGAAAATTATTGTCAATTGGGTTAGTCAAGGCTATGATACAATTCTTGAATATTCATTTCTTGCTATTTTACTTGTGAAGTTGAACACTGTGCTATTTGCTGTAGCAGGCTATGTCTTCATAAAGACTGATGCATAGATGACAATTGATAATATTACAGAGCTAGATTGTCAATTAAGTAAATTATTCTCCTTTCTTTTCATGAATCATATTTTTTTCTCAAAATTCCTTATATTTAATATGTAGGAAACAGAAACACTATCCTCAGTGTGGTGGGTGAAGAAAAGATAAAATTTAGTTTTTCTTTCAGCCTCTTAGTTTAATGTCCCAACTGTCCTTCTGTATGGTTTGTTTTAGATTTTAGTATCCTTTTCCTGAAACTAAGTACATTTATTTGATTTTAATTGATTTACTTTTACTAAACATCCTGGAATTGCCATTAGTACTTTTTTTTGTTACCGAGAACCAAACACACTTCATATATAATTCAAACTATCAGACTAAGTAAATTCTTGAATGCAAATACAATGATCAACAATAATTTCTATAGCTAAAAACTTCATACAAATTATGGTAGCTCAAAATGACTAGGCATATAATAATGCAAGCTTAACCATCATGAGTGTGTTTTCTTTAAAAAACATCAGTGTATGTATATCCATGAGAATTTTCATCACAAACTCTGCAGAGCAATGAAGAGTCTGCAGAAGTACACCACCAATCTGTGTGCTGCATACAATATGGTTTGTTACAGAAACTGCACTTAGGAACCTGCAACCAACACTCAAGGCACAAGATATCTCCACAGGCACCCTCTTCAGGTTCTTCTGATCCAACACATCCACCACAGTTTTCGCACCTCGGAATACAAAATATGCATCCCCTACATTCCTTCCTCTTGCAGCAGTCCACTTTTGGGCAGTCATATACCATCCTCACCTCAACGCACTTCGGACATATCTCCAAATCAATAATCCGCCGGTTTTCTCCTTGCTCGAAGGATGAAACGCTACCGCGTTTGTGATAATAGACAGGCTGCTGCATTTGTTCCTCGTAGTCTAATCTGAGGTTCGATGCAAGCACAACATTATGCTCGTATTGTATAAAAGGCGGCGGTGTTTTCTTGTATTCTAATGTGAGGTTTTTTCTGAGGTTCAAGGCAAGCATGTGATAATGCTCTTTTTGTAGGTTGTAGATGCCATTTATACTCAATTTGGTTAAGCAATTGCTTCTTTGGCACAGTGTTTCCACAACTTTTAGGATTCCTTCAGGGGTTATGCTAGTGCATGCTGGTATATGAAGCTACACATAAAATTAAACCAGAAATGAGACAACACCTCTATATCCTACTAACATCCTAATTTCAACAACTTAATGGAAAACTAACATTATAATTGCTAATCAGCTAAATCAGACTTTGCTTAATTAATAATCAATTAAAGCTGCAAAATAGAAATGTAAAACATGGGTTTAGATATCAATCATTAGTTGGTTCAGTGATGATGATTGATGTTGAACTTGGTAGGGAAGACCACAGTTCGATCCCCTGCAATTGGGAGGAGGCTAGAATCACTTGATGCCAGAACCGACACCCGAACCAGATTAAAATGGTGGTGAAAGCGGAAAAAAAAAGGGTTTAGATCATATTGTTACCTCTTTAATGTAACGGTTTTGTTCAACAACTCTTTGTAGTCCTTGATCAGTGATGTGGATGCAATTCATAAGAGCTAGTGTTTTAAGCCTACCATCAGCCTTGGATGTGATTTTCAATAGAGACTCATCAGTGATTCTTGAATTGAGAGGGGATTCAACAATAAGACGAAGCCATAGCAATACATCACTATTGATTTCATTCAATAGTGATTTGCAAACACTAGACATAGTTAAAACCTCGTACAATTTAAGGTGTTTTAATACCAAAAACATGGCCATGTGAGGATGACCCTCTTGTTCTTCTGCTTCCATAACTGTGATGCTCATATCAGTGAAGGATGGATGCTTTGGAATACTCTTCCAAATTTGATTCTATTTCTATATATCACGTTTTGTTATACTCAAAGATGATAATATATTGATACAAAAAGAAGGAGCTAAACTTGGATCTTGACCGAAGATTTTGCATCCCTAGCTATATACGTGGCTAGGAAGTGATTTTACCATAATTTCTTTTGGAAGATAGGAATAGGATCTGAGTTGAGTTGAGTTGATGAGGGACACGTTAATACGGCTAAATATATATATGGTTGAGGATAATGCACGTATATATGAGAGATGTTACACTTTTGTCTTTCTTCTCCTCTCCAATAGGAATAGGAGAAAAATAAGCAACCAATTTTGAATTGTATAACCACTTTAAGTTTAAGGTGGCATACATTTGTTACATCATGTTAACTAAACCTTAAAAAGTTAAAAATCTATACTTGTCGACCTCTATTTTGTTCATTTTAGATGAGACTATTTTTTATTTATATTATAATTGATTTGTACCACTGACTTGTTAAGAAGGCAAAACATTTACGCTTTAATATGTTCGACTATTTGGGTGGATAGTTCAACGGGTTTGAATTAAGAGTGAAAAAAGTTAATGAGTAATGGTCCAAGATTTAAATCCTAGCGAAGGTGAAAAATACTAACGCTAACAATTAATTATTAACTTTGGCTGTTTAAGAAAAAATAGCTTTAGTTTTTGAAATAACTGATATAACCACATGACCTATCATCAAGGTTGATACCGAAATAGGAGGATCGTCCCTCCTTCCTATGCCGCCTGTCTTGTAAGAATGGATAGCATGCAAAGAATGTGTGGAGAGCTCCCTCTCCTGCATAGATGAATACCGTGTCATGTACGAACGGATATTGTGTGGATGACTTGTCCAACTCCACACACGCCAACCAATCATAAGCTGCTGAGATATTTTGGTGATCCCAAAATATGACCTAATGGGCAAGGTGACAAAAAGAACTCCCATTAGGTCAAAAAGAGATCGCTATAAATGGAGAAAAGTATTTCATTAATCTAGACCTAAACAATGTATTTTCTACCATAGAGTATTATTGGACATTTCGTTTGGAGTTTCGAAGGGTCTCATATTTGATGTTTAAATACGTGAACATGTACCAAAATGCCAATGAGGTAACCATAAAAAACATTTTTAGACTATTTTTTAAAGAAAAGGTAATTTCTCTTATGAGCTTAAATGAAGAATATCTTGTAGCTTGTTACAACAAATTACACACTTTTTTTTTGACAAAAACAAATTACACACTTAAATGCTATCCCAAGTAAGAAATATCCATATTGAAGTGCAATAGTGCATCAATAATCAATTTGCAACAAATAGCTCTAACATATAGAAGTTATGAATGATGTAATGGTTCAACAGCAGTCTTGAAGAGAAGGATATGAACTTTGTCAATGGAAAAATACAAGAAACCACCAACAGAATGAGTGACATAGGAACCAAAGCTAGTACCTACAATGCAGTGCCAAGCTGGACCATAAGTAGAGTCAAATTCCTGTCATAACAAAATATTTCCAAATTTAGCAAATAATATAATAATACTAAACTTTGGTAATAAAAAAAAATACTAAACAAAGTTCTAATTCACTTGTTAAAATATTCTAAGCTTGCTAAAGAATTAACAAAATAAAGTTACACCTAACAAAATTACACTCAGGATATCACATTGAAATTCAAGATTACAAATAAGGGACCATCTAAGATAATTAAAGTTACACCTAACAAAAATTACCAATACCTGAAACCTCCACCAATGAAATAAAGGACCATTTAATCTAACCTTTTTATGTCACAAATAACTTCCACACCAATCCAACTAAGTTCATTGATAAATACAACAAGTAGACTCTAGCCATACTTTTCTTGTAATGGCTGGCCATACTGAAGAGTCACATGCATAAGTCCAAATTTGTAATCTAGAAAATTCACTTTACATTCCTCATAATTTACAAAAAAAAAAGCAGAATAAAAAAGTGGGAAAGCCTCATAAGGCAATTCTATTTCACGGGCCTGTTCAATTTTATCTATTTGACATCTCTATACTTTAAGGAAAACCAACAAAACATGCCATTTTCAATCTCTCGATTAGATTCCATATCAGGGACGGACCTACCTTGTTAGTGTTGTAGGCACCCGCCCCCACTATGTCTTGAGGAACTTCTATATATGATACTATGTAATGGAGTAATGTAAACTTAGGCGGAAACTCCATATATACATAGTACATACACACAGTATATATATGTAGATATATATGTACACTATATAATATATGGTAGATTCTAATTAAATTAAGTTATAATTATATATTTAGTTCTTACATTTATTTTAAGTTTTAATTGATTTCTTATATTTAAAATAAGTTGGTTCCTTTACATTATTGATTTTAATATGAGTTCGTCTTTTTTTGTTAATTTTGAATTAATTTCGTCTATTTTTCCTTTAAATTTTGAGTCAATTTTGCTTAAAAGTTTCACGTGACATTCTCTTCTAAGTAGTTCATGTAAGCAATCATATTAGCCACGTGAACAATTTAAACAGAAATTTCGATTAAAAAGACTAATTTAATAGACTAAATTGAAACATAAAATAAATATAAGGGACTAAATAGATAGACAATTAAGCATTAATTTTTTTTACTAATGAGGGAGAAATGCTATCTATGAAGTACTCCATGGTTAGACTTACATTTTATGGTATCAGCTATAAACAAAAACTAGTTAAAAAAAATTGATGTATTTGATCCTAAATTTGAACCAAATGTATTAACCCTGACCCTAACCATATTTGATCCAAAAATTGATGTATTTGATCCAAAATTTGAACCAAATTTGACCCTGACCCGATGTAAAATGTCAATATAGCCCGATGTAAAAACTCTTTTCTGTAGTAGTGATTGACTAAGTTTTACTTATATTTGAGACCATTGTAAAATATACAATATATATATTGCCCCCACAATTCAAAATGTCTGGGTCTGTCCCTTATAGCTATAGAAAGTATAGTGTAAAGAAAAAATCAAGCACTAGTATAAGTGATACTATGAAAAGACTGCAGATAAATCATTATTTCTGGACATCATATGAACATTAACTAAAGATAATTTAGTCTACCACTAAGAAAAATAAAGGCATGTAGTTGCAATTTAGGCTTTTTGATATCTCTATGACCACAGTTCCACCTCAATTGTGATAGTAAGTCTATGTTTGGGGACATCCTAGAATCACTTTTGATTAGTCAAATGTTATTTGACCACAATTATGTTATGCTTGATTTTCAACCTCAAAATTGATTCTAGCCTTCAAAATCAATTCTACCTAAAAGCTAATATATCTAGCTTCTGAGTTAACATAGAATCAATTCAGAAATTTGTTAAAAGTGGCAGCCAATACATACATACACACACAAAAGCAATGGTAAATGGTAATACAAACTAACTAGCATAAATTGGAAAAAAAATCACTTTTTTCGCAAATATATACAAACATAAATCACTAATCTTCAATTTCAACCAAAATCTTTTTTATAAAATCAATTCAGTCAAAATCAATTTTCGTCACCGCAAAATCAAAGATAGGGATACATACATGATTTGCGATCCTAAAACATTGATTGTGCAAGCTACATTGTTCAACAAACAAACAAAAAAAAGAATAAATTGAGAAAGAAAAATAGCAAGTTTGCTACATTTTGACAAAAAGCTTCAAACTTTAGCATTTAAACCTCACCAAGTAACAAAGAAAATCAAAACCCAGAAACAGATCTTAGTAAAAATTAATAAAACCATACAAAAATGAAGAAAAAGATGTAACCTTCTTAAGGGTAAGAGCAAGACGTTTAGTATCACGGTTCTTTGATGGCATAGAATCCAAGAGATGACATGCACAACGAAAAGCATGATTCTGCAAATTGAGTGGCATGTCACAAGCTCTAACCTTAACGTTATTGTTAAAGTGTTGTTGCTGTTCTTGTTGTTCTATGGTTTTCTTGTTCTGTATCAAGCTTTTGAGAAACTTGCTTCTTTTCTCTAACTCTTTCTCTGCAGCTTCTTCCATAAATGTTAATGATGTTTATGTTCTTTTGTTTTCTCTTCTTCTAAGTTCTAACTCAATGAAATTGAACCATTTTTTCTCTTCTTGTATTGGTTGAAAATGTGACAAGGTTTTTAAGAATAATTGTTGTGACAACAAACATTAATGAATGTGCTTTAAAGGAATGGCAAACATCTTTTAGGATCCTTTGCCTACGGAAAAGGAAAGGGCCCAAAAGAACAAAAGAAAGAGAACAGAGAGATAGAGAATAGTAACATGAAGATGAAAGTATAGTGACTAGCGCGTGGACATGTTTTCGTTAGATTTGGTATTGGTTTTTGAGTTTAGTTCTTTCTTTTAATGCATTCATGTGTTTTTGTTTTAATTCATAAAAATGTTATGATTAACAATTCATTGATTTGGTGAAGAGATTCTTAAAAAAGTATTCCCTCCGGCCACAAATATAAGCAAAAATGCACTTTTTAGATTCAATGAATAACAAATGTATTTGGTTTGTATTATAGTCCAGATACATCAGTTATTCAATGAATCTAAAAAGTGCAATTTTGCTTATAAATGTGGCCGGAGGGAGTAGTTAGATGTTCGTGATATGGTTTTTTGTGTTTTTGGTATTGCGGAATTTGGTGGGATATATTTTTGTGTGGAGAAACTGAAATTCTTGTTCTCATTAAAATAATAGGTATATGGCTCTTTATATAGAGCAACATAAAAACAAATAATATCTTTAAATAATAAATTAATCTTATAAATTCTAAAGAAATCATTAAGATTCTAAGTATAAATATAAATCATAAACCCTAATATTATTTTATTTCAAATATAAATCTAAAACATATTTAAATATAAAATCTTCCAAAAAAGATATTTAGGCATTATTCCCAACAGTTCGATCTCATACACTTCTCGCATAAGGAGAAACTTTGGCCGGAGTGAAAAATCTCACCTCGTGTGTTTAATAAATTTTTGATTAGGATTAGTTGTTGCGAATAAAAAAATTTGTACCTAAAATATGATAAAAAAATTCAAAATCAAAATATTATATTTGAAAAGTTAAACCGAAATGTTTCTCATAAACAAAATATAATATTAATATTATATATAATATGCAGTTTCTAATTTTTATATTATTTTATCTCTGTTTGAATTTGACGGTATACATATTCTAGTTGTATAATATCTAATTTTCTATATCTTCCGTAAATTCTCTTTATTAGAGATAATCTTATTTAAAATGTGTTATATACTCGGATAAAATTAAAATATTGCTTTGACATATCGTAAAAGTATATTTTTCACCTAAATTCAGTCTCATTGATTAATACAATTTTCTCCTTTTGTCTATATAACCCACCCTCAAAAATAAAGTTAGTAGTTTAGTGCATATTTATATTTTGCATCACAAAAGTGATTTTGTACACTATAGAATTTGATTTTGATATTTTTTAGTGTTGGCAAAACTACTAGCATTGATTTTATTTTACATTTATAAGTAATAATGGGTGCGTTTGTTTTAGATTTATGAAAATGGATTTTTTCTTTGTATTTTTGAAAATGGATTTTGTAAAATCGTTTTTCAAAATATTATAAATTTTTTTATATTCATTTTTTCTAAATTAAAACACTAATTTTGACATCATATAACATAAACATACATTATTAAAGAACAAAACATAGTCAAAATCACAATTTTTTGAAAAAGTTGTATTTCAAAAATGATTTTTATGAAAATCTATTTGAAATAGCTTCAAATTAAATGATTTTTTTGAAATTTTGATATCCAAAAAAAATTTCAATAAAATGATGAAATGCCTAAAACGACATTTTAAGAATAACTATTTAAACCAAATTTTGATTTGAAGCTTTTATAAAAAAATTCTTTGTAAATTTTTTTTTTCACAAAATTATGTAACACTATAAAATCTATTTTAAAAAAATCCAAAACAACCTCACCCAATATTTTTCCCGTACCTTTCCATATGTGTCCTGCAATATGAATCATTTTCACTTATGTATAAATACCTAAGAAACAAAACATGAAGATAAAACCTGCTAAGGTGAAACATGATTAACAACTCAAAACCCTTGTTGTGGTTTTGGTCAAAGTAGAAGTACCCTATGAACTGCACAAATGTCAGAACTCTTGTCATTTTTTACATCTCTCTCTGTAATATTTTTTACAACAGATTAGGATCTCACATTCTCACATGTTGAAAGATACTCCTATGAGAAAATAATGTGGAACATCTACACCACTCAAAAGTATAATGAGGAGAGTTTTGAAATTTGAAAGGAAATAAAAAAGAAAGTTGATCAGAGTTGATGATTCATTCCCAAGTTGAGAGGAGTTTGTATTAATTTCCTAGGAGAAAGAAGAACTTTAATAATTTAGAATTTAGTCGGGAAATAAGTAAAATCCGTCTGTATATTCCAACCTCTACATATTGCAATGTTTTTATTGACTAAGTTATGTTCACATGGACAAATCGCATGCAAAACTATATGAATATTACCCATTCTAATTTTGAATATAAACAAAAAATAACTTTTTAAGTTCATTGAATAATTATTTATATAGGTGTTTTATTCAATAAACCTAAAAAATTATTTTTTTGCTTATATTCAAAAAGATTAATTGTTATATACCAATGGTGCAAATTTTTTTTACACATATATCCAATCAAGTTATACCATAGTGTCCCACTTTTACAAGTTAGTTCCTAAAACTTCTCAATAAAAATCTATATGGCGTGATTTGTTTAAATACATGTATAAAAAAATTTACATTGTACTCACTGGAATAGCATCATTCATCGAAAACTTTCAAACACTTTTTTGAAAGGCTATACTAATAAGAAAAGTGGCATAAGCAAAACCTTTCGAACACATAAAAAACACTTATAACAACTTAACTACTAGGATATGGATTCGCTATCACATAGTTACATGCAGTAGCCAATTTCGATCGTAAATTTATGATTGAACGACTTAAATTAATTTACTGTTCATTTAACATTTTAACACAGTATTTAATCTCGTCTATTTAGTTTTTATCAGACAGCTTACAAAAGTTAGAAACGTAAAAATCATACAAAGGCTAAAGAAAATATGATATATTAATAAGAAAAGTGGCATAAATTAAACCTTTTGAACACTTAAAACACTCGTATCAACTTAATTACTTGTAGAAGAAAAGATCATACAATAACATGTCTTTATTAATTGAATAGCCAATACATAGCTACAAATATTTATTCAAATAATTAATCACAATAATTTTAAAATAAAAAATCTTAGAGGGACTTAAATCCTTTACCAATACAATATATAGTACGATAGTTGTATGGAGAATTAGATTTAAATAGAAAAACAAAATTTAGAGATTTTTCACTTTAAATCTAACGATCTCTACGACTGCAATACTATTTTGTAGCCAAACTCGAATCCTAACTTTAACGACTCATGTGTACAACTGGTGGAGCTGTTGGTGCCATGGCTACTCCCCTGTTCCCTTGTGCCACATTTCCATGCCAACCTAACCAATTTCAAATAAATTAAATAGATTCAAGTAAAAGAAAAAAGGAAAAGAAAAAACTCATCATGATCTATATTTTAGAGTGTTTTGCATGCTATGTAAAAAAATGTTTCATACTCTCTTTATCTCAAAATATAAACAAAACTAATCAAAGAAATATGATGTATTTGATTTAAAATTTAAACCAAAACATTCATTTTTTTTTTTATAAACTCTAGCTTATATTTTGGGATGGAATTAAATCCTTAATCTTCATGTTTATAGTTTAATTATCTCATCGCTCTTTCTTTTGAAATTTCAAAGATTAAAGTTGATTAGTATATACTAAAATAGTATGTTCAAATTGCATTTTCTATGACCAGAAGTCTCAAAGTTTGAATAATAAATGTTAACTTAGAAAATTGTTTAAAAGTAGGCACAAACGTATTACTAAAAAAATTGAATTCTCGGATTAGAAAAATAAATTTGGTTTTTAATTTTGACACGGTCAAACATGTTCTTTTTTAACATGACACTTTCTAACATTTAGAAACAAACTAAAATACATAGTTACATACCAAGTTCCATGTCAAATCCACGATTTTGAAGCTCACGATATTCTTGACACAAAGCACATGATTCACAACAACAATGAACTAAGCAATCACAACAAGGAGTATCATTGAGCATGTATTGATGTCTCATTTTGTTACGATACATGCATGAGTACAAACAACCACAACCCGTCAAACAACAAATCAGTGTATAAACTGCTCCACTTAAAGCACAAGCTGCAAAACAAAACAAACAACATTAATATTAATCATATATATTACTATATGTAAATATGTAAATCTCATTATTAGTTAATTAATATACTATATATTAAAAAGAAATTAAAATGTATATCTTACAAGTTGATCCCTGGTCAACAATCTCAGCAATTCGGCCAAAGGTGATGCATGGACACCAATATGTTATGCAACCTAAAAATATTTTAGATAAATGAAATGAAATTAGTAATAGTTAGGAATTAATTTTATGCAAGATGGTGTAAATTAAGTGGTGATTAGAATTCATACATGTTTTGCAATCGGAGAAGCAGTCTAAGAGACCCGTTGACCATTCTTGGTTGGCTTTAGGTTGGTAGTGGTGGCCGGCGTTCGCCGGGAAACCGGTGGCTGGTCCCTGCTGATTGTATGGTGGTTGGGCATAATGTAATTGTGAATTTGGAGGATTCATGGCTATAATTAATAAAGTATATGTATATGTATATAGCAAGGGTCAGAAAATTAGATGCTAGCACAAAATTGGTTAATTGAATGAAAGTGTATAATATGATGGTGGAGTTTGTGTTATGGCACAACAATTTATATAAGCCTAAAATTTGTGGAGGCTTGGAATAGTTCTTCAATTTGAGGAGACCATGTCAATGGTGGAGATTAATTAATTAATTAATTGATTAGTCTATTTCCGTGTGCATTGTGAATGGTGATAAAGAAAAAGTAAACCAATTAACAAGGTGAGTTGCTTTGAACTTTCATAGTCTATGCATATTTTTGTTACACCTAATAAGTTAGCTAGATAAAGCGTAATTGGCCGGTAGGGCTGCTGCATCCATATGTGAATTGAATGAATCAGCCCAAAATGCATTATCCATAATTTGTTGAAGATTTCTCTTCCCACCCTGCTTTTCTTTTTCACCCCTTCAGTTTCCATTTATATCCTAAAAAAACTTCGGTAAATGCGAACCGAACTTTTAAACGGTTGAAAACACACATGTTTATACCCTTACAAAAATGTTCGGTAAATGAAAACCGAACTTTTAGGGAGTAAAATTGGATTTTTGAGGTGAAAAAGAGACGTGGGGGGTGGGAAGTGAAATCTTCTAATTTGTTACCCCCTTCAGTCTGCAATCGCCTCTACTACTTTGTTTCCTTTTGAATGAGTGACACATTTTAATTTTTAATATAATATTAATTATTTTTATGATAAAAAATTTATATTAGGGAGGTCAGCTGCACTCTCATTGTAGACTAGAGTCCAAGTCACAATTGGTATTAGCAAAAGGTCTGAGTCTAACCAACCATCTATATCAACCAAATTGATAATTGTTGGATATGCCTTAAAATCTCATATACAGTGAAGCATTTGTATTATTCGCAAGAAGCAAACGAGTTTTCGCATCAGACGAAAAAGCATATACAAGATTGGGCCAACTACTGGATTTTTCGTGTGAGGAGAAAAGGACTGCACGTCAAGCGAAAACGCAAGCTAGTCAGGATTTGCTTTGCTGATATTTCGGAAAAATTAATTTTTGGAGCATATCGGACTTAAATTCTGATTTTATTTTAAAGGAGATATGCTTCTAGTTTTAAGGCATATATTTTTCTAAAAATAGAGGTTGTTTATTCATAGAAAATTAAAAGTGAAAGGAAATAGGATTTGCCACCACAAAGGCTATGGTTTTAGAGAGAAATACAAGGGGATTTCTCTTGGTATAATTCTAGGGGTTTGGGCGAATTATCTTTGATTCACCTTGGGTAGATTAGATCAAATTGAGTCTCTTGGCCACAGAAAAAGATTCAGGACTTGGGTAGAATTATGATCCAAGGTTCATTCTTGTAACCCAATTGGGATCTCTCTTGGTTAAAGTTACTCGTTTGATTATAATGGAACGAAGATCTGCTCTCTCCCCCAGAGTAAATTAATTTGGACCGAACTGAGCAAATAAATTTCTCGTGTGTTCTCTTTCTCACCTTTTTCTTTTCTTTTCTTTTTGGATTCTTAGCATCGTCTCTATTCCGTTTTATATTGGTTACTTGGCTACTTTTGCCCCACACATCAAGTGTTTATTGGTATGATTTTTAATCGACTTCACTACAATAATTATTTGTATTGTTTTGAAAATTGTACACTCTTTGTACATTTTAATGTGATTTACCCCCAAAATGTTAGTTATAGTAAATATATAGTAAGATCAAATATGAATAAAGTTAGAAGATTCAAGTAGTAGTAAAATTTAAGGAAAGATTACTCCTCAAATTCTTCGTTAAGCCCGGATCGAGAAATTTGCTCAGCGAAAGTGTTTGATGAGTTGAGCTAAGCCTGCTGAATTTTATTACTTTTAGACTCATGGCTTGATAGTATTAATTCCATATTGCTTCTCATGACAATTTCCAGAATATTGCTTATTTTTATTTTTAAGCAAATATCCCCATTTGAAAAAGAAAATAAAAACACAAACGACCCTCTTCTAAAATTAATATACCAAATTGTCCTAGTTTTAATTTTCCATACTGTCTCTCCTCCATTTCCTTTGACGGTAATCTATTGAATTTGGCAAAAATTGACTTGACTCATTACCTCCAAACCATTTGGCATAATGCGTCCATTTTTTTTTTCGTTTTTGTAATTAAAAATGGGATAAAGTATTGATAAATATTGTTTTTTTTGGTGCAATAAATATTCAATAAACTTGTATTTTTAAGTCAAACCCAAACCGACTCAAATCGTTGGTGAGCGGGTTTTTGAGTCTAGGGAATGAGTTATTATTAATTAATAATTTTGCGATTTCGATTGTTATAGATATTGCTTTACAAGTTATGGTTATTGCGGTATGAATTAATCATAATATTTAACTGATTTTGATATTTGGAACTAGTGAATGAATTAAAAGTTGATAGTGTTATATAACGGTGTTTTATTTCGGCTGTAATGGTATTTCGTTGTGGTTTTTTTCACTCAATTAAAATAGGAAAAAAAACAGTGTTTGCCGATACCATTTTGTTGTGGTAATTTTTTCGGTAACGACTGTTGTTTAAAATCTTGCTATGTACTTTTTATGTCCTTATTTATAAGAGCTAGTTTGATAAAACACAAGTATTAAAAAAGTGGGTTTTTGTATTAAATTGATTGACAAATTATATTGATTTTACATATTTACGCTTACCATTAATCGTAGTGTTTTGTATCAAACAAAAGAGAATTTAATGTTATTAAAAATACTATGCAAAGTAAATAAGAGTAACATTAGAAAAAGAATAATTAATATCATTGATAATTGTAAAAAAGTCTTATAAAAAAGGACAATTTTTTTGTCAAACTAACTCTTATAAAAAGCGACAGAGGGAGTATATAACTTCAGTTGAATAACGACCATGTCAAGTTAATTAGTAAAATTTCTAGAGAGCAACACTAAATCACATGACAAATTTTGGGAGAGCAGTGCCAAATCAATTGGTGAGTTCTCATATAGACTACTGTATTATTCCCTTCGTTATAAATTATAAGTAAAAGTGAGTCAAAAAACTTGATATATTTGGTTCAAAATTTAAACCAAATACATTCACTTTTATTGACAAACTTTTACTTATATTTTGTAATGGAAGGAGTATTTATCAAGGTTTACATTATGGAGTATAAATAGTATTAAATATCATTAATTATATTGATTTTTATTTAGTTTGTTTTTATATATTTATCAATTTCCAAAAAAGAAAAAAAATCTTGAAAACGCCATATAGCATGGCGGAATGGTGAAGGAATTTTTCACCTGAAAGCTTGAAAACGCCATATCAAATGGCGGATTAGTGATGGCGTATTTAAGTTTTAAAATAGGGTAGTTTGGTATTTAAGTTTTCAAGTAGGTTAGTTTTAAAAAATTTACTAACAAGACACCACATTGTATAATTCTAAAATATTTATCAAGATTTGACTTAATTTAATTAATGAAATGATTCAAGTAGCTTAGTGGCTAAAAATTCCACCTTTTAAAAAATGGATAATTGGAATGACCGAAGTTTGAAATCTCATCACTATATATATAATATAATGTTTCTATCAACTGAGATAACCTCACATGGACTCTACGTTTAAATAAATAATGTGTTGAGTCTTTGATAATTGGCTGCATTTTTGGAAATAAACTTTGTGCAAGATGTGCGATCCGATGCTCTGGCATTGTGTAGAGCATTGTAAATGTCTCAGGAGGAGCGCTCATGACAAGTTCTATTTATGGAATGTTTTGTTTCTCTTTCATGAATCTTGTATGGCGCGTTTTATAAGGTTTTATATAAGGAAGGTTATTTAATGCTTCAGATCCTTCTCAAGAATGTTTTTTTTGTAGAAGATCTTCTAGAAGAATATTTTTCAAAGGGATACTCCTCAGAAATATTCTTGAACTGAATCTATTTTAATTAATGTGGAGTTATTGCTTGGGTCAAACAAATCAAGCCCATGCTAACTCGTGGCTATTTAAAGGAAGGAGCTAAACCTAGTTTCTTCACCGAAACCAATATATTAAAATGTAGACTTTTAGGGTTTCGTGTCTTTGTAAGCCTTGTGCTGTAGTTTTGTGTGCCTTTCTTGTGTCTCATTGATGCAAGCTTAGGACATAGGTTATTGTAATCTGCTTCCAAACCTTTAGGTAAGAAGCTAGAGTAGTTTTCACTCCAAAACCTTTAGGTACGGAGTATAGTTGTCTAGGAGTGTGACTCCATATTTGTGTTTTGAAATCCTTGCTGTTTGTAAGGTTGTAAGGAAGTGAGATCAGGTATATCTCAGATCTAGGCTAGGACCCTAGGTTATAGACAATAGGGGAGTTGCTAGATGGAAAGGGCATAACTTGCGGGTTGTTGTCATCAGTCTAGGGCTATTGCTTATTGGACATCTTCCTGGATTGGTATCCCCCAGATTAGGGCTTGTTTAAGCGCCGAACTGGGTTAACAAATATCCCGTGTTCTTTTACTTGCTTTCAGATATTTGTTCATTTGCTTGTTTTATTCTGTTACGCGCGAGGCCGGATAGATTGCTAGAGCATCGAGTAGAGCATCGTGCATAGCGTACCAGGAATTTCAATTGGTATCAGAGCAGGCACCCTAACTATACTTGGGTGAGCTCCAGGGAGTATTTTCTGGTAATATGGACAAGGATGATGAAGATGAGGATACAGAAGGCAGTGTTGACATCTGATGTACCATGTTTATGTTGTTTATGCCTAATCTATCATTGAGGGGGAGAAACATGTGATAGGAGTTGTTTGTGCATGATCTCTGTGCTGGTAAGTAGTCTCTTTCATAGCAATATGGTGACTGTTTACTTAGAATCACTTTCATAGAAATATGGTGATTGGGTCTCTTTCATAGCAATATGGTGACCTAGGTAGCTACATTCATAGCAATATGGGTAGCTTTTTGATTGCACAAATGCTGTTGTATGCTCAAGTTGAGGGGGAGCATATGTTTTGATGTTGAGGGGGAGTGCCTCTATGTTGTGATGTTATGCAGAATGTTGAAGCATCCAGTTTGTTTATGTTGAGAAAAAGAAATGTAGTTGATGTATCTGTTTAAGTATGTATCTGTATGGTCGTAATTTGTTTTAGCCAAAAATTTGCCAAAGGGGGAGTTTGTTGAGTCTTTGATAATTGGCTGCATTTTTGGAAATAAACTTTGTGCAAGATGTGCGATCCGATGCTCTGGCATTGTGTAGAGCATTGTAAATGTCTCAGGAGGAGCGCTCATGACAAGTTCTATTTATGGAATGTTTTGTTTCTCTTTCATGAATCTTGTATGGCGCGTTTTATAAGGTTTTATATAAGGAAGGTTATTTAATGCTTCAGATCCTTCTCAAGAATGTTTTTTTTGTAGAAGATCTTCTAGAAGAATATTTTTCAAAGGGATACTCCTCAGAAATATTCTTGAACTGAATCTATTTTAATTAATGTGGAGTTATTGCTTGGGTCAAACAAATCAAGCCCATGCTAACTCGTGGCTATTTAAAGGAAGGAGCTAAACCTAGTTTCTTCACCGAAACCAATATATTAAAATGTAGACTTTTAGGGTTTCGTGTCTTTGTAAGCCTTGTGCTGTAGTTTTGTGTGCCTTTCTTGTGTCTCATTGATGCAAGCTTAGGACATAGGTTATTGTAATCTGCTTCCAAACCTTTAGGTAAGAAGCTAGAGTAGTTTTCACTCCAAAACCTTTAGGTACGAAGTATAGTTGTCTAGGAGTGTGACTCCATATTTGTGTTTTGAAATCCTTGCTGTTTGTAAGGTTGTAAGGAAGTGAGATCAGGTATATCTCAGATCTAGGCTAGGACTCTAGGTTATAGACAATAGGGGAGTTGCTAGATGGAAAGGGCATAACTTGCGGGTTGTTGTCATCAGTCTAGGGCTATTGCTTATTGGACATCTTCCTGGATTGGTATCCCCCAGATTAGGGCTTGTTTAAGCGCCGAACTGGGTTAACAAATATCCCGTGTTCTTTTACTTGCTTTCAGATATTTGTTCATTTGCTTGTTTTATTCTGTTACGCGCGAGGCCGGATAGATTGCTAGAGCATCGAGTAGAGCATCGTGCATAGCGTACCAGGAATTTCATAATGTAAAATACATTTAAATTTTTATATGTTCAAAAAACATTACTGACCAAGTTTACAGCTACTAACTTATATTAAAGGTAGTGATGAATTCTAAAATGAAGGGCAGTGCTACGTGAGCTTCACTATTGACATTGACGCACATAACAAAACAAAAGTACACCATACATATCATATATCTTATCTACCTGAAAATACCACATAATTACATAATAACATAGTATAAAATTGGATTACAAACACAAGAAAATACAGGAATCACTCATGTTTGAGACAGTAATATATATTGTAACTGAGATGATCAACACAAAGATTATGAACGCACTTGTCCCAATCAAACATATCTCTTATAACTCACTTCAACGGTTCATGCCGGATTGAACGGCCGGAGCAGTTGTAGACAAAGCTAATCTCCAAATACATTGCTCAAAATATTGGCGCCATCCTAACCATTCCAAAGTTCAATAAAAATAAACCAAACACATATAAAAGACATTTTACCAAAAAAAAGTTCCTATGTAACCACAAAGATCCATATTTCAAATGTTAAAACATTTTCTCATTGATATTTTTATTTTAATATGAAATAGTGAATTAAAGGGATGCAAATTTTACGGCTAAGATTCAAAACAAAGAACAACAAAGAAATACTACTAAACTAATCAATGCATGGTTCATGTCATATGTTATAATGTTTGATAAATAAGAGTACTATATACATACCACTGCCAATTCTAAACGGTTCATCCCCGATTCAACGGCTGGAGCAGTTGTAGTTGTAGACATAGCCATTCCTCCAGTTCGTTGCAAAACATTTCCATGCCACCCTAACCATTCCAAAGTTCGATAAAAATAAATTAAACACATTAAAGATACATATTTCAAATGTAAAACATTTTTTCATTGTTATTTTATGCAATAGTGAAATAAAGGGATGCAAACTTTACAACCAATTAAGATTAAAAAAAAAACATTTTATAGGGACACAATTTATTGTTCGTCTATCTTTTATTTATATGTAACTATCTTAAATATATGTATATAATGTCATAATTTTTATAAAGCCTGATTGGCTAGCTAATTTCAGCTACACTCTAAGTTCTTTCGATGTTCATTTTCTCGAGTCTCCGCCTAGGGAGCTTCAGAGTCTTCTTTTTGACGATATATCCGGGACTTGCATGCCTAGGAATGTCCGTCTAACTTTGTAGTTTTTTTTCTTTTGGGCTTCGGCCCTCTTTTTTACCAAAAAAAAAAAAAAAGGACAAGAAACAAATACTACTAAACTCATTAATGCATGGTTCATGTCATATATTATATGGTTGATAAATAACTAAATAAGAGTACTATATTAATATACATACCAATGACCATGTTAAATCCACGGTTTTCAAGCTCACGATATTCTTGACATAAAGCACAATACTCACAGCAACAATGTTTCATACAATCCGTACAACAATTTCCTTTCAAACCGTATTGTTTTCTCATCTCTGACCGGTAGCAGCAAGAGTACAACCAACCACAACCAAGCAAGCAACAAAACGTATACAAAGCCCCACTATAACCACATGCTGCAAAACCATACAAAATTAATTACTATACATATTAAGTTGACTCACAACAATTAACTTTTCCATTATTAATAATTAACTATATTTGAATTATGGATGACTTTTAAAATACAATATATCTAGCATTAATTAGTGTCATATGAGGGATCAAATTACACCTGTGTAACATTTGAATAATGTTATACCTCTTAATAACGTTGTTTTAACGAATATAAATTTTACAAAATTTATCATTGGATTGAAAGTTTTATGCATTTTTATCGAATACTGTTAATCTTGATTTATTTCCATAACATATCAAACGATTTTAGATTTTTGTAAAACTTAACATAGATGTTCTATATGATATAAACTTTCAATCCAACGGTGGATTTTGTAAAATTTGTATTGGTTAAAATGTTATTGAACGATGTAACAATAATCAAATGTTACACCGATATAATTTGATATCTCCCTATATATATAATGTTATGTCTTAAACTATGAAATTTTCATATTAAATATATTAATTTCAGGAGGCCCAAGGGTAAGGTAACCTAAGTAAGAGTTTTAGGCTTTCGAAAAAGAAACAAAATTTTCAATAAAAAGTTCTCATAAGTTATAAATTCACAAGTCCACCATAGGAAAAAGGTCTCAAAGAAAATATAAAGGCCTTTGATAAAAAAATATAAAAACGAGACTATAAATAACTCCTCAAGAATTCAAGCAACTGTAATCTTTAAATGTTAAATAAAACTTAATATTAAATTTTAATAAATGATTTAGTTTAAAACTAAAATATTTTCAATAAAATATTATTTTTTAAACAAAAAGGCTTCACTAGTTCGCTTTAGGACTCGTATAGTATTCGGTCGGCCCTGATTAATCCTAAAAAATTATATATATATATATATATATAGAGGACATATCATATGAGAATGACATCTTTATATGAGAATATGAGAATAATTTTTAACCGTTAGATTAAAACCAACGATTGAGATTAAAACTTAATTAAATGAGTGACTTGTATGTAATCCAATGCTTTCTCTATTCCCCAGCAAAACAGATCGATGCATCTTCTTCAACCCATTGTAATCTGCAAGCTAATTCAATCAAGGAACAGAGTTTATTCCAGTTTTCTTCAAAGCCAGAAATAAGAGAAATCCCACCCATCTTTTTAGAAATTGATAATTTTCTTCAAAGCCAATAAAATTCAAAATTAAGTCATATAAGAACTATCAATTTGCAGCGCTCAGAATCTATGAATTCCACGGACGTCGTTGCAGAAAAATTAATGTTTTGCTTTTTCTAAAAGTTTTGTTTTTTCCCTGCCTCTTAACAGTCAAGCTTATTAATTTTAATGACCTAAAACACCAATTTAAGAGTGAACAGTAGAAACATCATAAAAAATACAAAGTGAAGAAGTGAAAAAGGGATAACATCGGTTCAACAAAAATAGAGAAATTGAAAATATAAAAAATGGTGGAAGTGAATCACTTGGATTGAGAAATAGGAGATGATTGAAATAGAAACACATGAAAAATAGATCTTTGGGAGAGAAATCCAAAGAGAACAGAGGAAGAATACGAACAACTCGTGAGAGAGAGAGAGAAAGAGAGGGGGGGAGGGGAGAAGGAGACGGCCTCCCGGGAGAGATCGCCGCTGGGAGTGAGATGGTCGCCGGAGAGAGGGAGGAGAACATGAACAGCTGCTATCGTATGTGTGTTGGGAAGAGAAAAGGTTGAAGTGGAATGTTGATTGCATACAACAATGATACATGGTTATGTTTTAATCTCAGTCATTACTTTTAATCTGATGGCTCACATTCATTCTCATCATTCTCATATAAATATAGCATTCTCATAAGATATGTCCTCTATATATATATATATATATGGATCTGGATTTCTCGTGATACTTCTTTAGTTCGTTTACTTTCACATTATAAACACATTCTATAAAAATAAAAAATACTCAAATCTTAGAGGATCAAAACTCCAGAAATTGAGAGTACTTGATGTCAACACCACACTCACACGGGTGTGGTTATTGTCTATAAGCCAAGCTTATGCACCATCCATAAGTGAGGGAAAATTTCTCACACACCCCCCAAGTAACTCGCGCGCCCCACAAATTTCTCGTGCGCCCCCAAATGTCGTGCGCCCCCCCCCCCCCCAATTTCTAGCCAAAACCATTTTGTTGTTAGAATGGTTTCCAGGAGTTGTACTCCAAAACCATTAAGTGCATAAAATGATTTTTGTTCCTTCCTCCCCAAATTTCTAGCCAAAATCATTTTGTTGTTGGAATGGTTTCCAGGAGTTGTACTCCAAAACCATTAAGTGCATTGGGTAAGGATTGTTGATTGTCTTCTATGATTGGGTCATAACTCAACTCATAAATTCTAACTACTTTCATAATTTTGTCATGTTGAGAATTATTGGAAAGGGTCAAGGCTAGTATTGTAAGTGTTAAGTGCATAAAATGGTTTTGGCTAGAAATCTGTGGGGAGGGAAAAAAATGTTAAGTGCATAATTATAGCATTGTACTCTAAAACCATTTTATGCGCTTAATGGTTTTAGAGTGCAAATATTTGTACCATTCCCAATCCAAAATGGTTTTAGCATGATTTGGGGGGCGCGCTAGAAAGCTAGGGGGCGCGCGAGTAATTTGGGGGGTGCACGAAAGTTATGGGGGGCGCTAGTCAGTTGGGGGGCGCGCGAGAAATTTGGGGATGCGTGAGTAATATGGGGAGCGCGCGAGTAAATCAGGGGGCGCATGAGTAAATCTGTTGTATTTTGATTGGCTTATGCACCATCCATAAAGATTTGACTTATGGACAATAACTTTGCCCCAACTCACACCATCAAACTCCAGCTTTGTTAGACTATCTCCCAACTCTCAATAACATCATCATATATTACCATTGTTCCTCTCAATATTCATAATATATATTTCTCCATGTGGACAAGGCCTCAATATACACTGTTCAGCTATTCTTCAACAATTAAGCAACAATATGAAACTATAACATCAATTATCCTCTGTCAATTTATCCTAAATTCATTTTGAAGGAGAATTTAATGAATTTATTTTACATAACTAAATTAAAGCCATAAACATAACAGAACATACCAATTCCAAAACCATACTAAATTAAAGCCACACAATTCCAAAACCATAGAACAGAATAATTACAATAACATGACATAAACAGAACAAAATCATACAATTGAAATAGAAGAACAACAACAACACAGCACAAGTGATGAATCAATTGAGAACAAAATTGAATTGGGAGAAGAACGAAAATGAAACTGGGAGAAATTGAAATTGATTGATGATGATTTGGGAGAGAAGATTAACTTAATAGCAAATCTAATATGAATGTTGCACAATGCATAAAGGCTTTATAATGCACGTGCTATTTTTTTTTCTTTAGTTAATTATTAGGTGGAAATTGTGATGATGTGGCATTTGAATCTGACTCGCCACATTAACATTGACTTGGTCAAAATTGAGTTTTTGCAAAATAGAACTAAACACAAGAGGCCAAAAGTGTTATTTTCAAAATTATGGGGTTAAAATCGCAACTTTGTAAAAGTTAGAGGATCAAAAATACATTTTAACCTATAAGAAATGAATTAATGGTTGTCATGTGGAACCCTTATCAATGATTTCGGCAACTCGGCCAAAAGTAATACATGGACACCAGCAAGTTAAACAACCTGAAACAAATTAAACATATATGTAAGATTCAATCAAGTGAAAAATGAAGATTAATATATAATTATGGATATAGTTTTCCGAATGATTAGTGTTTCGTTATACTGAAGGTTTAACGTCTCAATTTATTGTTCGTTTACCTTTCTATAATATGTAATTATATTTTGAATATATATAGCTATAGCTACATACATAATATAATTAGCTGAGTTAATTAAAGAGAGGGGTACTGAATTACATGTTACAACATTAGAGCAACAATTACAAAGACCCGTGGACCATTCAACTAGAGGTTTAGACAGAGGAGGTGCCGTTGTTGTGGCACCGGCAGGGGCGGAGCTGGGTATGGGCCGGGTAGGGCCGCGGCCCGCCCCAGAATTTTTATTTTTAATAGTATATATGTACATATTTGTATATATATGAGTAAAGGCGTTAGTTTATCATAAAGA
Source organism: Trifolium repens (assembly GCA_030408175.1). NCBI lineage: Eukaryota > Viridiplantae > Streptophyta > Magnoliopsida > Fabales > Fabaceae > Trifolium > Trifolium repens. The sequence continues at coordinate 63,313,524 of CP125842.1, read as the reverse complement.
TTCATATGGCGTGGTGGTTAGGGATGTTTTTTGGGACCAACAGGTCCTGAGTTCAATTCCCATGTACAACATTTTGGTTTTTTAATAGCCTTTTTAAGTTTTTTTCTAAAGGAATGGTTTGGTTGGCCGCATATATTGCTAAAATTTGTCTAGAAAATAACATACTATTTATTAAACACAATTGATTTTAATAGGTTTCCATAATATATTAAATTATTAAATAATGTAATATTATTCAAATATTAATGGTCTATGTATTTTTAAATTGAATTTAAATTATTTTTTTGTAAAAAACATTCTCCAATTCAATATTATTGGTCTATGCATTTTTGTGTTTATTGTTTCTTTATTTCGAATAAAAGTGTAAGTTAAAAGTCTTATCTTACTTGATTTTACCTCATCTGATATCTTATTGTGATTAATTAAAATTAACAATTTATACAATTTTAGCTCGCCATTTAAAAAAAAAAATCATAGCGGCCCTCCCCAATCTTTATGACTAGCTCCGCCACTGGGCACCGGAGTACGCTGCTGATGTACTGCTGTTGAAGCTCACCGGAAAACCTGTGACGGCGGCTGATGGTGGCTGATTGTATAATTGCTTTCCATACTCTGGTTGATACATTTTTGGAAAAAAGTACCAAAAATATGTTGTTATTTTGAGTTGGTATGCATGGTGTGAGGATGAGAATGATTTATAAAGAAATGTGGACGTTGTGAGTGTGGAATGGTTTAACAAAAATACTGAATGTTCAAAGTCAAGTCCACTATTATTAAAGAAAACAAAATTTTCTTGACAGATAAAAACAATCATGTTATCTTTTTTTTTTATGGAACAATCATGTTATCTAGTAGCCCAAGACACGTGTTAGAAAATAAGAAAGAAAATTTTTGCATTTAAGATAATATTCTTCATATTTTAAAAATACGGATCACACAAATTTTAAAATAACTTTTTTATATTACTTAATATATTCCAAAATAAAAACAAAATAAAATTGTGATGGGAAAACGCTGGAACTACTTGATGTCAAAAATGACCCCGAACCAGATTAAACTAATGGTGAAAAGAAAAAAAAATCTAAATAGACATTATATGTATTATATATATAATATACACACACACCAATGAGTCAAGTGAAATTAAAAATACAGCTATTATTAAATAGGTTTAAAAATGCACTTTTAATCCCTCTATTTTGATATTTTTAAATTCTTAGCCCTTTTTTTGTTGTTGACAGAAAGTCTCTTTTTTAAAAAACCAATTTTTTAATCTCCCTATTTAAAAAGTCAACAAAATATTTTTGGTCTCTCATCAATTTTGATGATGGGGCATTGAGGTGACATAATTGTGTTGGAATTATTTCTTTCCATGTCATTACTTTAATTTCCTGCTAATTTATAATACTTGATATAAATTTATTAATAATTAAGTATTGGTTTTTTCTAAACTAAACCTTTATAATTTAGGGTGTAAATTTACTTACGTAGTTTGTTTTTATTGATTGATGAGGTAAACTTGGGTTAATATAGTTCAACTTGTTTGGTTCACGAGCTAACTCTATTATATATTAAACACTTTTCAAAATATATTTTTAAATAGCACTTCAAAAATAATTTTAAATATATATATATATATATATATATATATATATATATATATATATATATATATATATAAAATTTTATACATTTATATTTATATAGTTGATTTTTTTACAGATATATAATTGATTTTATACATTTAGATAATTGATAAAAAATATATATATATAAATATTTTAAAGAAATAAAGACAAACACTTAACAATAATATAGGACAAAAATTAGTAACATTAAAATTGATAGACAACGATATGCACAATGATTGTTTTTACGGATTTGTAAAATAAATACTCTCACATCGAATTGTATATATAAAATGGAGAGTAAATAGAAAAAAAAATCACATCGAACGCTTGAGTTGAGTTTCAAGTTAAAAACAAAATGAACCTAATGAGCCGAGTTTCGAGTTTCAACATTGGTTAAAAAAAATTGCATTTAAAATAATATTCTTCATATTTGAAAAATAAGGATCATACAAATTCTAAAGTAACTTTTTTATAGTTGATTTCTTTAACTTGTGTCCGAGACATTAATTAGTATATTCTTAAAAGAAAACAAAATAGACATATATACACACCAATGAATCAGGTGAAAATTAAAAATATAAGGCTTAATTATTAATTTGGTCCCTTATCTTTAATTTAGTTCTTAATTTGGTCTCTTGTCTTTTAAATGTCGCAATTTGGTCCCTTATTTTTTCTGAAGTTCTCATTTTGGTCCCTCCCGTCAAATTTTTCACTATTACCATTAAATTTGGACACGTGTTATCTGTCCAAGTGTGCCACGTGTCCAAAATTTTAAAAGACAAGGGACCAAATTGAGAACTGCAGAAAAGATAAGGGACCAAATTGAGACCTGCAGAAAAGATAAGGGATCAAATTGAGACTTTTAAAATATAAGGGACCAAATTGAGACGTTTAAAACATAAGAGACCAAATTAAAAACTAAATTAAAGATAAGGGACCAAATGAGTAATTAAACCAAAATATAACTATTATATTGAAATAGATTCAAATGCACTTTTGATCTTCGTATTTTAATATTTTTAAACTTTTAGTCTCTTTTAAAAACCAACTTTTAATCTTCCTATTTAAAAAATCAACAAAATATTTTAGTCTACCGTCGACTTTAATGATGTGGCACTGAGGTGGCATGATTGTGTTGGAATTATTTGTTCCCACGTCAGTATTTTAGTTTCGAGCTCATTTATAATACTTTATATAAATTTATAGTTTAAATATCATTTTCGTTCTAGTCTGTTCGTGGATTTTTGGTTTTAGTCTCTGTAATTTGTTACAAATACATCTTTGATTGTGCAAATCTTATTGGTTTTATTTCCTCCCGACTACATTTGTAACTAATTGATAGCTAATAACAATTAGCAATTCAAGTACTAGTAAAATTTAAGGAAAGATTACTCCTCAAATTTGTTAAGCCTGGATCGAGAAATTTGCTCAACAAAACAGATTTTTCATATTGTTTCTCATGACAATTTCCAGGTTGCTTAAGAAGACAGATTTTTTTTTGTTAAAAAAAAAAATCCCCATTTGAAACAAAAAACACCAAACAACCCACTTTTCAAATTAATATACCAAATTGTCCTACTTTTAATTTCCATGCGTCTTTCCTCCAATTTTCCTTTGGCGGTAATCTATTGAATTTGGCAATAATTGACTTGACTCGTTACCTCCAAACCATTTGGCTTAATGAGCTTTTTTTTTTGTTATTAAAAATGGGATAAAGTATTGATTTTTTATTTTGTGCAATCAATACTCAATAAACTTGTATTTTCAAGTCAAACCCAAAGAGACTCAAATCAGTAGTGCGCTGGTTGATTTGAGTCTAAAGAACGAGTCATTATTAATTCATGATATCGCGATTTTGATTGTTACAGATATTGCATTACAAATCTTGGTCATCGCAGTATGATTTAATCATAACATTTCACTAGTTCTAAAGTTTGGAACTAGTGAAAGAATTAAAAGTTGATAATATTATAAAACGGTGTATTTTCACATCTATAACAGTATTTTGTGATTTTGTCCGGTCTAATAGAACAGAAGAAAAAAAATAATAATAAACATTAGCAATATTTTTATTCATGTCAATGTTGACATTGACACATAACAAAACAAAGGTCTCTTGGAGATCTCTTATACTCCATCCGTTCCAAAATATAAGCAAAAGTTGGTGAACAAAAGTAAATGTATTTTGTCCAAATTTTTAATCAAATACATTCACTTTTGTTGACCAACTTCTGCTTATATTTTGGGACGGAGGGAGTAAAATTATAACAATACAAACAAAACAAAGATATAGCTTACATCACATATCTTATCTACTTCACATTATTACATAATAACATATAGAATTGGATTTAAAACTTAAAGAAAATACAGGAATCACTCTCATGTTTGAGACAATATATATTGTAATTGAGATGATCAACACAAAGATTAAGAACACACTTTGTCCCAATCAAACATATGGATCTTATAACTCAATTCAACGGTTCATGCCCGATTGAACGGCTGGAGCAGTTGTAGACATAGCTATTCCTCGAGTTCGTTGCTCAACATTTCCATGCCAACCTAAACATTCCAAAGTTCAATCAAAATAAATCAAACACATAATTTTTTTTACCAAAAACAAGAAAAGAAAAGGTTCCTATGCAATCACAAAGATCCATATTTCAAATATTTTAATTTTCATTGATATTTTAATATGAAATAGTGAATTAATAAAGGGATGCAAATTTTACAGCTAAGATTCAAAACAAAGGACAAGAAACAAATCCTACTTGCTAAACTAATAATGCATGGTTCATGTCATAATATATTATTCACATATATGGTTTGGTTAATAAGAGTACTATATACATACCAATGTCGACGTTAAATCCACGGTTTTCAAGCTCACGATACTCTTGACATATAGCACAATACTCACAGCAGCAATGAATCATACAATCCGTACAACCATCTCCTTTCAAACCATATTGTTCTCTCATCTTTGACCTGTTGCAGCATGAATATGCCCAACCACACCCAACAAAAACACAAAGCAACGTATACAAAGCCCCACTAACACCACATGCTGCAAAACCATACAAAATTAATTACTAAGTTGACTCACAACAATTAATTTTGATGATTTTTTTTTTACACATATTATGTGGATATGTACTGCCGTATCAGTATATTTGTTGAGGTAGATAATTTTGATTGGTTTATAAATAATTTTTATTAATTTTTCTATATTAAATATTATTTGTGGATCAATCACAATCATCCACTAAACCGTATACCAGTACATATCCACATAAGATATATACAGAGTGTTCACCATTGATTTTTCCATTATAAATACTTGAGGCCAAAACGGGCATGTGTGATCGATATTCTCTATTGTGCAAATATAAATAACTACTTAATCTATTTTTATGTGGAAGTTATTTTTCAACAAATACAAATATTCAAATAGAGGAGAAATGCTAACTTGGGCACAACCCCAACACATATACATTTAGGCACACACACATTGTTGAAAAAAAAATTAAAGATATATAATTTAGTCACATCAACTAGTATTAATCAATTCTTTTATCATTTAGTTTTTCAAAATTTTGTATGTGTGCCTAAGAATAAAATATTTAGGCTTGTGCCTATGTAAGAACTCCTCTCAAATAGAGTGAAGGGCAAAAATGACAATAAGAAAAGTCCACGCGAAAGGGGTGTTCTCTTTATATATTGGTATAGATAATAATAATAGATAATAGATAACAAATCATCCCTATTAATTTGTTGATTTTATTCATCAATTGTGCTAATAATTTGGAACTCTAGTTACTTTTTTTTTGTGGTAGTTTTTTTTAAGGGTAAAATAGGAATAATGAAAAAACCATCTCAAAAATTTATATCATTTTTATATATAGTAATAAATATTTGTCGCATTTTTTTTAATGAATTGAATGCATAAATATACACGTTAAATTTAATATCTTGTCAATTGTTAGCAAAGAGAATATATCCGTCACTTTAGGGTCCGTTTGGTGCATAGGATAGAGAGACATGATATGATTAAAGTATCATATCCTATTCAAATTCTTTGTTTGGTGCACCAATTAGAAAGGATAAAATAAACCTATTATCTATCCTATCCTATTGTGCCTTTGTTATTTTTATCCTTATTTTAAGCTAGGTTAGCAATAGGATATGATATGCTATTCATATAATCTCACGCTGTCCTCTCTTCGAATCCTCTTGAATGCATTTTAAGGATTTATTTATTCTTTTTACTCACCATATTTTGCCAACGTCTGGCATATATATATATTTTTTTTTTGATAAGGGGCATATATATTATATATTACTATTGCTTGATTGCTCATATATTATTGTATGAACTTTTTTTATATTGAACGTGTTGCTCGACCACATGATAATCTATATCTTTTTTTTTTTAATATTTATTTTTACTGTTTGTTTTTTTATTATTTGTACAAAAAATAAGAATTTATTATTTACATTTATAATTACAACGATTTAAGTTAATCTTTTTACAACTATATGAAATTAATTCATCACTTATTTTTTTTCGTTTATAAAAATTATGTAGGACATGTCAAAATTATGTTTAATAGCGACAAAAAGTGAAAAAAAAAATTGGGAGGACAAAAGCATCCAATTTTTATTTTTCGAGATTAAAAATCAAAATTCACTACAATTTTTTAGACGAAAAACTTATTTCATCTTTTTTTAATATTAATTAACATATCAAATTATTTTATTTTATAAACGTATGTGTATGAAATAATTTTTTAGTTACTCATTTAATTTTTCTTAATGTTAATTTAAAATATAAAATTATTTGTTTTTATAAAAAAAATATTTGCTTCACAAGAATAATTGTCATTTAAATATAACATGTATTTCATCATGTCAATAACAAGTGTGCACCAAACATAGAATATGATAAAATAGTTGATAGGATATGTGTTTATCCTATTACTATCCTATCATATCCTTATCCAGCTTCTTATCATATCCTATCTCTATCATATCAAGTGCACCAAACGGACCCTTATATAGAGTTTAAAGAAGTCAAATTTAATCCTTACCATTAATTAGTATCATATATATACATGATGTCTTTAAACTCTTGAAATTTCCATATTAAATACATTAATCCTAGAAAATAATATATATATATATATATATATATAATTGTGTTACTGTCACAACTTCTATATTTTATAATAAAATTGAATTTGTTATAAGAAATGAATTAATGGGTGTCTTACAAGAGGAACCCTTATCAACGATTTCAGCAACTCGGCCAAAAGTAACACATGGACAAAACAACGTTAAGCAACCTGAAATAAATCAAACATATAATATAAGATTCAATCGGGTGAAAAATGGAAATTAATATATAGCTATAGTTATATACATAATATAATTAGTTGATTCAAAGGGTGTTTGCTTAATTACTATTTCCAGGGTTAGAGCAGCAATCAAAAAGCCCAGTGGACCATTCAACTTGAGGTTTAGGTGCATACACCGATGTTGCAGCACCGGAGTATGCTGCTGGTTTAGTGCTATTGGCGCTCACCGGAAAACCTGTGCTGGCGGCTGATGGTGGCTGATTGGATAATGGCCTTCCATCTTGTGGTTGATACATTTTTGGAACTAAGTATCAAAAAATGAGTTAGAGAAAATTGTATGGAACTATGGATAAGGGTGTTGTTTTGTGTTAGTATAGTGTGAAGATGTGAATGATATTTATAAAGAAATGTAGAAGTTGTCGGTGTGGAATGGTTCAATGAAGTTATTGAATGCTCAAAAAGTCAGTTTTTGGTGGCTTTGTATAAGCAAGTCTTCATTTGTGAGACTCGTTCGTTACTTCCATTCCATGTTACTTCCAAAGTCCACTAGTATTAAAGAAAACAATATTTTATTTTCTTGACAGAAAATAAAAAATTTATGCTAGCAAGTGTCCCAAGACAAACACACTAGTTAATAAAATAAGAAAAAAAATATTCTTTATAGTTTAAAAATATTGACCAGGCAAATTTTAACCTAGTACCCGAAAGCATTAGTTAGTATTTTTTTTAAAAATAAAACAAAAATAATTTTTAGGATAAGATGACTCTTGTACCGACAAAATCACTAATTCAAATCATTTATATTATATGCACTCACAAAAATACACATTATTAATCCCTCAAATATAGTTCTTTTCTTAGCTATAGAAACATTATTGAATGAGATCGGAGTTCGAATTCCGGACTCTCCATTTCTCTACATGCATAGCATGAGTCTAATCACTAAATTATTTACCATAAAAAAAAGTACTTCCTCCGATCACATTTATAAGCAAATTTAACTTTTTTGGTACATTAAAGAATGAATGTATGTGACATGTTTGATTCGGAACTCGGATGGCACATGGGTCCACGATTTTGGTATAGGATCTTGTTAATGCATGGAATCATTATGCGGCTATCATTCACAATATCAAGGATCCCACTAGGAACTCGAGAGTTAGAGTGGTTCACATCTATCGTGAAGGTAATGCATGTGCAGACTTGAAGCTTATACTTCTCTAGTCGTTCCGCTGTTGGAATGAACCTTCTCATGCTAGCTGATGTTAGTGAGACTTTATTTTTCAGATAGTTTCCTTTTTCTTTTCTTTTACTTTTTCCTCTTTACATTCATTCTTCGATGTACTAAAAAAATCAAATTTGCTTATAAATGTGATCGGAGAGAGTAGACATTACTATACTTATTTCAATAATAAAAGAATTGATTTTTTTTTTCTCTCTTTCTTTTTCAACTTTTTAAAAATTTGTGAGTATGACTAAATCGGTTAAAATTTTGTTTGACTATGTAAAGACTACTCCTCTCAATTAGTGACTCACATAGTTACATTGAATCACATGGTCTACCACCATAAATTACACAAGTCAATGATGAGGTGGGGTGAGGTGAGGGGGTCAGGGTTAGAGTTGGAGGCATCATACCAATCCGTATCCGTTATTCTTTTATACTTGACCAAATCATTAACTATTTTATATTAAGTTGCTGAGTTGTATAAATTACAAATCACTCCAATAACTATTTTATATTAAGTTGCTGAGTTGTATAAACTAGTATCCACACCCGTGCCAAGCACGGGTTAGAAATTCGCCTAACTAATTTTTACATATTTAAAAGATATTAATGTATTATTTAGATATTGTTTATTTTGAAATTAATTTTTCTATTAACATATTCAGATGCTACATATTTGAATGAATGAATATTTGTAAGTTACATATTCAGATGCATGGTTATTTTAGACACTTCAAAATCATATTTGTAAGTTTGTGTAATTAGCCATTTTATACTATTAACATGGTTGTTATGAGTGTGTTCGCAAATTTATCCTATTTATTTTTAGCGACTTTGAATTTGTTTTTATCGATGTACTCTAACAATTTGAATGAATGAATATGATTTATTTTTAGTCAAAAGATTCCCTAAAGAAATAATCTGAATAAATGTAGAGTCTCAAATAAATTACTAAAAAAATGTGCCTATGTTAATATATGAATAAAAATACAGTTCTTATATTATATATATTAATATTTTTTTAAAATATTAATCATTTGGTTCTCAGGGGAAGAATTCCTTGATAATTCAGAGTTCCACCGCCACATAAGTATAGACCCATAATAATATATGTGTAAAAATACCTGCCCCATATAAATTATAATTAAAAAAATCTCATATAAATTATAAAATAAAAATAGATTCCAGTATTAATATATGAATATAAATAAATAGTCATTGTATAAATCAACAAAAAAAGGTACTATATAAATAACAAAAGAAAAAAAGAACATGGTCCCCATAAAAAGTACAAAAAATAGGTCCATTTATGAATATATGAGTAAAATAAGTATGAAATCTCGTATAAATATCTGAAAACATGCCTTAGATGAAATTACATTACACTGTAATTGCAATAGCTTAACATAAATCTCTAAAACGAAAAAGTAGAAAATTGAAAAGACAATTAATACAACTAAAAAAAAGTAAAGAGTTATTCTTCAATGTCTTGAACCCATGCCTTAGATGAGAAGCGACCTTCAATCTACCAAATTGATCAGCTGCCTGCATATACAATAAAATTTAAAATTAGTACTTTAATTATCAAAGTCATTAAATTTTAAATAAATATAAAGTTTACACGTAGTTCATGACAAAATAAAAGTATAGTAAAATATCCGGTGTGAAAGAAGAAATTATTAAATATAGCTATTATTAAATAGGTTTAAAAATGCACTTTTGCTCCCTTATTTTGATATTTTTAAACTTTTAGTCCCCCATTTTTTTGTTGACAGAAAGTCCCTTTTTTTAAAAACCAACTTTTTTGATCTCCTTATTTAAAAAGTCAACAAAATATTTTGGTCTCTCGTCAATTTCGATGATGTGGCATTGAGGTGACATAATTGTGTTGGAATTATTTCTTTCCACGTCATTCCTTTAATTTCCCGCTCATTTATAATAATTGATATAAATTTATTAATAATTAAATATTGATTTTTTCTAAACTATACTTTCATAATTTTGGGGTGTAAATTTACTTATGTGACTTGTTCTTATTGATTGATGGGTAATACCCACAAATTATGAATGGATAGAATGTACCTCACTTTAAGTATATTTTTTTGTCATGATAGAAATTTCACTTTTAAAATTGATGAGTGGGATGACTGAGGTTCGAACTTACCCCCTCATATATGATGTAATATCTCTGCCAACTGAACTAAACTCACGTGATAATATATTATTTTTTTATAAGATGATTAAAGAAAAAGTAAAAACGTGAATTATGGAAATGAAGAAATTATCACCATGAACCATAGCTTAATCTACCACAATCATCATCATCATACTTATTTGCTTCATCTCTCACATGGAAATAGGAAAACACAAGTTAACTTCAACAAGTTGACAAATCCATTTGCCTCAACCTCAATAATCCAAAATTCATTGGCCAAACCAAATTTTAAAAAAGGATTGAAACATTGTTTGAATTTACATTAAAAGAATCGTAGGAGCAATTTAAATTTATTTTTTTTACTTCTTGTATGCAATAAACGCCGGCCAGAGCCAATTAAACAAAATAAAGGTAAACAACAAAGCACATATCAAACGATTGACTTATAGACTAAGAGTATTTCCAATGGGAGGTAGGTACGTCTTTTTCCAAATAAGCACATATTAAATTTGGTGCTTATAGATGAGATGAGTGATTTTTTAGGCACTACCATATCTCTTCTTTCCTATTATTTTTTGTTTCACATAATATACACTCTCTACGAATTCTAAAATGAAGGGCAGTGCTACTACGTGAGCTTCACATAAATTGATCATACTGAGGAATGAAGATTCTATCATATGGATTGAAAACAGGAATGGAAAATTAGTTTGAGTGTATATATAACATTTGTTAGATACTGTATTTCATAACATCAAATCAAATTTTATAATCAAGTATGTTACGTAATAAACATTAGCAATATTTTTATTCTTGTCAATGTTGACATTGACACATAACAAAACAAAGTTCTCTTGGGAGACCTCTCATAAAATTATAACCATACAGAGACCTAACAAAACAAAGATATAACTTACATCACATATCTTATCTACTTGAGAATAACATATAAAATTGGATTTTAAACTTAGAGAAAATACAGGAATCACTGATGTTTGAGACAATACAAAGATTAAGAACACACTTTGTCCCAATCAAACATATGGATCGATAACTAACTTCAACGGTTCATGCCCGATTGAACGCCTGGAGCAGTTGTTGACATAGCTATTCCTCGAGTTCGTTGCTCAACATTTCCATGCCACCCTAACCATTCCAAAGTTCAATCAAAATAAATCTAACACATATATAAAATAAATTTCACAAAAATAAGTTCTATGTAACCACAAAGATCCATATTCCAAATGTTAAAACATTTTAATTTTTTCATTGATATTTTAATATGCAATAGTCAATTAAAGGGATGCAAATTTTACAGCTAAGATTCAAAACAAAGGACAAGAAACAAATACTACTAAACTAATTAATGCATGGTTCATGTCATATATTATATGGTTTTCAAGCTAATTAACAAAGGACAAGAAACAAATACTACTAAACTATCTATATATATACATACCAATGTCGACGTTAAATCCACGGTTTTCAAGCTCACGATACTCTTGACATAAAGCACAAGCCTCACAGCAACAATGAATCATACAATCCGTACAACCATCTCCTTTCAAACCATATTGTTCTCTCATCTTTGACCTGTAGCAACATGAATACGCCCAACCACACCCAACAAAAACACAAATCAACGAATACAAAGCCCCACTAACACCACATGCTGCAAAACCATACAAAATTAATTACTAAGTTGACTCACAACAATTAATTTTTCCATTATAAATATATATTGTTGTGTTTATTTAAATGCAATTAAGGGCATAATTTTGGTTTTTTTTTAAAATGGATTTTATAGTGTTACACAATTTTGTGTAAAAAAAATTTACAAAGAAACTTTTTATAAAACCTTCAAATGAAAATTTGGTTTGAATAGTTATTCTTAAAATGTTATTTTAAGTATTTTATAATTTTATTGAAACCTTTTTTTTGGATATCAAAATTTCAAAAAATCACTTAATTTTAAAGCTGTTTCAAATAGATTTTCATAAAAATCATTTTTGAAATACAATTTTTTTTAAAATTACGATTTTGACTATATTTTAATCTTCAATAATGTATGTTTATGTTATATAATGTCAAAATTAGTTTTTCATTTTAGAAAAAACGAATATAAAAAAACTTGTAATATTTTGAAAAACAATTTTACAAAATCTATTTTAAAAAAATACAAAAAATCATTTTTTTTTTTAAAATTGAAACAAACTGGCTGAATTAATGGATGTCTTACAAGTAGAACCCTTGTCAACAATTTCAGCAACTCGGCCAAAAGTAACACATGGACAACACAACGTTAAGCAACCTGAAATAAATTAAACATATAATGTAAGATTAAATCGAGTGAAAAATGAAAATTAATATATAACTATATAGTTATATACATAATACAATTAGTTGATGTAAAGAGCGTGTGCTTAATTACTATGTCCAGGATTAGAGCAACAATCACAAAGCCCAGTGGACCATTCAACTTGAGATTTAGGTGCATACACCGATGTTGCGGCACCGGAGTGCACTGCTGGTGTAGTGCTGTTGACGCTCACCGGAAAACCTGTGCTGTTGGCGCTCACCGGAAAACCTGCGCCGGCGGCTGATGGTGGCTGATTGTATAATGGCTTTCCATCTTGTGGTTGATACATTTTTGGAACTAAGTACAGAAAAATGAGTTAGAAAAAATTGTATGGATAAGGGTATTGTTGTTTTGAGTTGGTATATTGTGAAGATGTGAATGATTTATATAGAAATGTGGAAGTTGTCGGTGTGGAATGGTTCAATGAAGACATTAATGAATAATGAATGTGGAAGTTGGCTCATGTATACTGTGCTTCTTTTGTACCTATCTTTTTTTGGAGATTCTATTGAACTACTTGTGCTTAGATCTCTTATTAATAAAATTTTACAGTATTAAAAAATATTTGAATGTTCAAAAAGTCAGTTTTTGGTGGCTTTGTATAAGCATGTCTTGATTTGTGAGACTTGTTCGTTACTTCGTTCCATGTTACTTCCATAGTCCACTTAGCTATAAACGGAATTTTGTCGGTATATGCTTCTAAATACCAATCCGTAATTCTTTTATTTTTCTATTTTTGGTACAGAATCCGTTATTCTTTTATACTTGACCAAATCAACAACTATTTTATATTAAGTTGCTGAGTTGTATAAATTACAAATCACTTCAATAACTATTTTTTATCAAGTTGCTGAGTCGTATAAATTAGCTGTTTGGTTTTATTTATTTATTTATTAAAATTGCCTTTTTTTTTTTTTAATTCTCTTATAACTAAGAGAAGATGTCATTATAGTTTAGAGTTCGGCCATAAGATAAATAAAATTTAGACAATAAATTGTTTCATTCAGGGTGTGTTTTTTTTCGGAGATTAAAATTATAATCCCATGAATATTATTCTCAAGAACATTATTACCAGGAATATCATTTCAATCTGTTAGAATTGTGTAATTCAAGCTTGTTAATCATAACTTTGTATATATCCATTAGTTAGTTAGGATATTTTAGTTAGTTGGTTAGCTAACTTGTGTAACAAGTTACTAGTTAGTTACTAGTTAGTTTTAGTTTGTTAAGTGTTCCAAGTATTATATATACTTGTATTAGTGGATGTAAATTTTTAGAGTTCCACTACCCCTTAGTGGATGAATAAAATTAGCTTGTTTTTCTTATTCATTTCATCATCTTCATCTTGCTTGCAATACAAGTTAACTCTTGTATGTGTGTGTTTTGCTTCCATTGTGCTTGCGATCTAACAAGTGGTATCAGAGCACCGGTTTCAATCCTAAGGGAATTAGGGAAACACGAGTGAGTGTGAGGGGAAAATCATCATTGGGAAACACTTGAGTGAGGAGTGTGAATTTCTTCAAGAAAGTGAGTGATTTTCTGCAAGCAAGGATGAATACAAATGGTTTTGGTACGAACATCTTGGTTCTTGATGGAAAGAACTGGGATATATGGAGTGTTGTCATGAAGTCATTGTTTGGAGCTCAAGATTGCTATGAAGTGGTGATGAATGGTTATGAAGAACTAGGTGAGAATCCAACTGATGCACAGAGAAATGTCTTCAAAGAAATCAAGAAGAAAGATTATAAGGCCTTGTTCTATATTCAACAAAATGTTGATTCTCAACACTTTGAGAAGATTGCAAAAGCTACAAAATCCAAAGAAGCATGGGATATCTTGCAGGCTTATCATGATGGTGGTGAAAAGGTCAAGCAAGTGAAGCTGCAATCTTACAGGAAAAGTTATGAGATGATGCAAATGGAAGATGATCAGAAGGTGAGTGATTATTTCTCTAAATTACTTGCAGTTGTTCATCAAATGCAAACTTGTAAAGAAAACATCACAGATAAGATGGTTGTAGAGAAGGTTCTGAGATCCTTGAATCCAAAATTTGATTTCATTGTGGTGGCTATTCAAGAATCACATGACATAAGTGATATGAAGATTGAAGCATTACAGAGTTCTTTAGAAGCACATGAGTTTATGGTGATCAACAGAAGCTCTGAAAGAACAAGCCAACAAGCATTGCAGGCTCAATCTGGTAGCAAAGAAAGCAAGAACCACAAGAACAAGGGCAAAGGCAAATCAAATTGGTCAAAAGATTCAAAGAACAAGACTGAAGACAAAACTGAATCATCAAAAGGAGGTTATGACAAGAATCAAGGCAAGAAGAAGTTTGATAAGAGCAAGATTAAGTGTTATAACTGTGGAAAGCTTGGTCATTTTGCAAATGAATGCAGGCTCAAAGATCAACAAGATGCAAATTTGACAGAAGATAGCAATGATGCTAATGCTGTGCTTATGATGGCCACAACCTGTGATGACAATGCTCAAAATGAAGATTGGTATTTGGATTCAGGTTGTTCTAATCATATGACATCACATAGAGAATGGTTAACTAGTTTTGATGCAAGCCAGAAATCAAGCATCAAGCTAGCTGATGGCAGAAAACTTGCTGCTGAAGGCATTGGTAATATGGTGATCAAGAGCAAGAAAGGAGGTAAAGTAATCATCTCTGAAGTGTTCTATGTACCTGATATGAGTTGTAATCTACTCAGTTTAGGTCAATTGGTGGAGAAAGGCTTCTCAGTTAACATGGAAGATAGTGCACTGAAGCTGTTTGACAAAATGAAGAACTTGGTGTTGATGTGTAATTTGTCAAAGAACAGAACTTACAAGTGCAAAATCTCTAATGTGGATATGATGTGCATGTCTACAACAATAACTGATGAGGTTGAAGCATTATGGCACAAAAGGTATGGTCACTTGAACTTTAGAAATTTAAGTGACTTGAATTCTAAGGAACTAGTATATGGTATACCTAAGATTAGAGTCAAGCATGCATTGTGTGATATATGTATGAAGGGCAAGCAAAGTAGGTTACCATTTGTGAAGGAGACTAGTAAAAGAGCTTGTGCTGCTCTAGAGGTGATACATTCTGATGTATGTGGTCCTTTTGAGGTACCATCACTTGGTGGAAGCAAGTATTTCATCACTTTTGTTGATGAATTTACTAGGATGATCTGGTTATTCACTATAAAGCTTAAGAGTGAAGCTTTATCAGTGTTTAAAAGTCTTAAAATCTTAATTGAGAAGGAGAGTGAGAAATCAATTAAGATCTTAAGAACTGATGGTGGAGGAGAATATACCTCAAAGGATTTTGAAGATTTCTGCAAAAATGAAGGCATAGCTCATGAAATTACACCACCATATACTCCACAACATAATGGTCTAGCTGAGAGAAGAAACAGGACCTTATTGAATATGGCTAGGAGTATGATCAAGCAGAAATCCCTTCCTCACAAATTCTGGGGTGAAGCAGTTACTACAGCTGCCTATATTCTTAACAAATGCCCTACAAAGAAGTTAAGAATGGTACCAGAAGAAGCTTGGTGTGGAAGAAAGCCCAGTGTGAAGCACCTAAGAGTTTTTGGTTCATTATGCTACAAACATGTGCCAGATGCTAGAAGAACCAAACTTGCAGACAAGAGTGAGATCATGATTTTGATTGGTTATCACCCAACTGGTGCATACAAACTACTTGATCCTATGAATAATAAAGTACACATTAGCAGGGATGTGATTGTGAATGAAGCTGAACAATGGAAGTGGGAAGTTGAGACTACCTACAATAGTGAAAGCAGCTACATTTTTCCTGATTCAAGTGATGAGTCTGAGAATGAAGCAGCTGGAGAACTGAATGATGGTAATCAAAATGATGTGATCCCTGATAGTGATGATGATGAGAATGAGGAAATCACATCTCCACCAGTGATAAGGCAATTACCTCAAAGGAATAGAAGTGTTTCAAGCAGATTGAATGATCACATAGTCACTTCTGACAGTGCAGTGAATGATGATGGTGATCTAATTCATTTTGCTCTCTTAGCAGGTTCTGAGCCTATTAACTACAAAGAAGCCTTGAAAAATAGAGTGTGGAAGAAAGCAATGGAGGATGAACTTCACTCTATAGAGAAAAATCAAACCTGGAAGCTAGTTAACTTGCCAGACAAGAAAAGGAAAATTGATGTGAAATGGGTGTTCAAAGTCAAGTTAAACCCTGATGGTACAATTTCAAAATACAAAGCAAGGTTAGTAGCTAGAGGTTTCTTACAGAAACATGGTATTGATTACAATGAGGTGTTTGCTCCAGTTGCTAGAATTGAGACTGTCAGGCTAGTTGTAGCACTAGCTTGTAAAAATAATTGGTTGATGTATCACTTAGATGTTAAATCAGCATTTCTGAATGGTCCCTTAGATGAGGAGGTGTATGTGTCACAGCCACCAGGTTTTGAAATTAAGGGCAAAGAAAATATGGTGTTTAGATTGTATAAAGCACTATATGGTTTGAAGCAAGCACCTAGAGCTTGGAATAAAAGAATTGATCAATTTCTTATCCAAATTGGATTTAAGAAATGTGCATCAGAGTTTGGTGTGTATGTTCAGAGCTCAAAGGAAAAGTTAGTCATCATTTGCTTATATGTTGATGATCTTCTCATAACTGGTAGTAAGAAATCAGAAATTGAGAAACTGAAGTGCAAATTGAAGGCTGAGTTTGAAATGACAGATCTAGGTGAACTTTCATTCTTCTTAGGAATGGAATTTGTGAAGATCAAGGATGATATTGTGATGCATCAACAGAAGTACATAACTGAGTTGCTTGAAAAATTTGAGCTAAACAATTGCAATTCAGTGACAAATCCCTCAGAAACCAACTCCAAATTAAGTGAATGCAGTGAAATGGAAAAGGTTGATCCAACCTTATTTAGACAAATGGTAGGTTCATTGAGGTATGTATGCAATAGTAGGCCTGATATCTGCTACTCAGTGAGCATGATTAGTAGATACATGCATGATCCTAGAAAACCTCATTTGATTGCTGCAAAGAGGATTTTTAGGTATATTAGAGGTACTTTTGATTTTGGCCTACATTTTCCAAATGGTACAAGCAATAAGGATAGTACTCTTATTGGCTATTCAGATAGTGATTGGAGTGGAGACATAACTGATAGGAAAAGTACATCAGGTTATGTCTTCAAGTTCAACAATGCTGCAATATCATGGTGCACAAAGAAGCAAGCTGTGACTGCTCTTTCATCATGCGAGGCAGAGTACATTGCAGGCACATTTGCAGCATGTCAGGCATTGTGGCTTGATTCAGTAATGAAGGAATTGAAATGTGAAGCATGCAAGCCACTGCTACCTAGAATTGACAACAAATCTGCTATAAGCTTAGCAAAGAATCCAATTTCTCATGGAAGAAGCAAGCATATAGAGACTAAGTATCATTTCATCAGAGAACAAGTTTCAAATGGTGTGATTGAAGTTCAATATTGCCCAACAGAGCTGCAGCTAGCAGATGGTTTTACAAAAGCTCTCAAACTTGAGAGATTTGAATTTTTGAGGAGGCAACTTGGCATTTTCAGTTTGAAACAAGTTTGAATTATGGTGGAGTGTTAGAATTGTGTAATTCAAGCTTGTTAATCATAACTTTGTATATATCCATTAGTTAGTTAGGATATTTTAGTTAGTTGGTTAGCTAACTTGTGTAACAAGTTACTAGTTAGTTACTAGTTAGTTTTAGTTTGTTAAGTGTTCCAAGTATTATATATACTTGTATTAGTGGATGTAAATTTTTAGAGTTCCATTACCCCTTGGTGGATGAATAAAATTAGCTTATTTTTCTTATTCATTTCATCATCTTCATCTTGCTTACAATACAAGTTAACTCTTGTATGTGTGTGTTTTGCTTCCATTGTGCTTGCGATCTAACACAATCAACTTGTTTGGTAAATAAATAACTTCACTTGGAACATTTTTAAAATTATTAAATATCCAATTAAAATTTTAAAATATTAAAATAAAAAAGAAATGAGTTAAAAAAAATAATCGGAGAGTGAAGAGTTATGAGTAGTTACCTCTTATCCCATGGGAATGTAAGAGCATGAATACCTCAAGTGGCTTTTGCCAAGACACTGGTGTCAGAGTATCTTGAATATTTGACTTGATTTGGTGTGGCAATTGATGGACACGGTTCCAAATTTAACCACAGTATCTTTCAATTTACTTGTTGCATTGTATGAGCTTTTTTTTATTAAAATAAATGCAAGAAGAGTGGTATGGATATAAATTGGTATTATATTGTGAATTTTGTGGGATCCATGTTGGAGTTTTGGATGAATGGTATGAATATTTAGAAAATATGGTTGAGTCGTTTAAATAGTTGGAAAGTATAAAGTAATATAATATATTATGTGAGATCCATTTATACTACTCATATGATTGTCATAAATGTGGATGCTCTAAGAGCACCTCCGGTGGAGGTTATTTTGTTTTGGTCCTCCAGCATTGTAAACCTTATAATATTACATTATAAACCTTGTAATATTACTTTTATTCATATAATAATGGGTGACACTGACACATTACAAACTAGAGCAATGTGATTGTGGGTGTTTTCACCGCAAAACAAAGGTACAACTCGCATGATATATCTTATCTTCTTGAGAAGACCATTATTACATAGCAACATAGAATTGGATTCGAACGTGAAAAAAAAAAAACATGAATGACTTATGTTTGAGACGCCATTGTACTTAAGATCAACACAAATATTATGAATATATAATTTTATTTCAATCACACATGGATCTTCACCCATTTCAACGATTCATGCCTGATCCGGTTGCTGGAGCAGTTGTAGCCATAGATATTCCTCGAGTTCGTTGCTCAACATTTCCATGCCACCCTAACCATTCCAAAGTTCAATCAAAATTAAATCAAACACATAAAAGAAATTTTACTACCCAAAAAAAAATCCTATGTAACCACAAAGATTCATATTTCAAATGTTAAAACATTTTTTTATTGATATTTAAATACTTCCTCTGTCCTTTTATAAAAAAACAAACGTGATTTTTTTTTGTTTTTTATATAAGAAACTTTGACTAATTTTCAAATGTTTTAAATGTTTAATTTTACTTATGTCTTTATTTATTATGATATAATATTTAAAATAAATAAGCTAGTTGAATTAAAAATAATTAAATAGGGGTATATGTGGAATAAATTTAAATTTATAAGAGTATTAAATAAAAAAATATATTTACAATATTATGTTTCATTGGACTATGTGTGATTTTTTCAAAATATTCTTTATAAAAAGAACCGGAGGAGGTATTGTTTGAGATACACCAAAATAGTCTCACATCGCTTGGTACTCGAGGCAAAGTGTAGTTAATATACAACACCCACATCTTTCAAACCAACCGAGGCGTCTTTTCTACAAAGGACAAAACCGTGACGGGTTATCCCCAAAGCGGACAATCTCTCGGAGATGTGGACTTGAGGTTGGATCTGAACAGTGGCGCCGTCTGTGGGAAACGACTCATGGGGCGACACCCTTCAGCCTCTTAGCCTCGACTAGGGGGCTTCTGTTCTGGATATACCAAAATAGTCTCACATCGCTTGGTACTCGAGGCAAAAGGTAGTTTATATACAACACTCACACCTTATAAATCAATCGATGGGCCTTTTCTATAAAGGACAAAACTGTAATGGGTTATCCCCAAAGCGCAAATCTCTTGGAGATATGGACTTGAGGTCGGATCTGAACAGGTATTAATAGTGAATTAAAAGGATGCAAATTTTAAGGCTAAGATTCAAAACAAAGGACACAATAAATAGTAAACTAATGAAGGTTCAAGTCATATTATATGCCATGCCTATATGGTTGATAAATATGAGTGTATCCATAAATCTATGCATACCAATGTCCATGTTAAATCCACGGTTTTCAAGCTCACGATATTCTTGACATAAAGCACAAGTCTCACAGCAGCAATGAACCATACAATCCGTACAACCATTTCCTTTCAAACTGTATTGTTCTCTCATCTTTGAACGGTAACAGCAAGAGTACAAGTAACCACACCCAAACACACAACAAATCAATGCATAACAAGTCCCACTAAGACCACATGCTGCAAAACCATACAAAAATAATCACTATATGATAGAGTATGATAGTAGAATTAATTGAATAATTTTGGTGTTTTAATTAGAAGTAGAATTTACTTCAATTGAACTTATTTATTTAAATTCTAGTTGGGCTTTTTTAGCTCATTTAAATTGTTATCCAATTATGAGCACTATATATATATGTAAGGTTTGTGACCTCTTAATCAATGAATGAAATGAATAAACTTTATATTTTATTTTCTTAGTTAATTTTAATATATTTTTCTAGTTTTAATGTAGAACCCTAGTTCTTAATTTTTATAGGAATTCTTTTTCTATCACTATATCTATACTAATATATAAAGGGGATACAAATTTTTGGGATGGCTTTTTTGTTATTCCAATTTTACCCTTAAAAAATAACTTCCACATAAAAATAGATTTTCAGTTTTTTTTTAGTAAAAAAAATATTTTTTTCTTCTTAATAACTAACCACAACAAAAAAAAGAGGTTAATAGTTATCAATTAACAAAGTCCAATAAAAAATGAGATTAAGTAGTTATTTATATTTGCACAATACAAAATATCGATCACACACGAAAAAAAAAAGAATATCGATTACACAAACGGGCACGGAAGGCGGCTAGTATATATTAAGTTGACTCAAAACAATTAATTTTTTTCACTATTAATTAACTATATTTGAATTAGGCCTTTTAAAATATATCCGTCACTTTGGGGTGGTATATGATGTGATGTCTTAATTAAACTCATTAAATTTTCATGTTAATGAGAAATAAATTAAGGAAATGTTGTTTGAGAATTTTAAAGAATGATAAAACATATTTTGCTTTTATTTTTACAAATTTCCAAAATTGCCCTTTAATTTGAACTTATTTGAAATAGTGGAAGAAGAAAATATATAGAAAAAGTGCACCTTGCTAATTTAGACTTTCATATTTTTAGGTGGGTTTAAATTAACAAATTAGCTCCATATATATGTATAACTGTGCTACTCTCTCAACTTCTATATGTTATTATAATAAATTGAATTGTTATAAGAAATAAATTAAGGAAAATACGTTAACATGTGCCCTAGACCTAGTTGTTTATGTTTTTTTTTTACAGAATAATTGTTTATGTTAAGAAATAATAATGCAAATATAGTAATATACTCTTGTAAGTTGTAACTTATGTGCATCGTATCTTATTAACATTAAATTCTTTAATAGTATTAAATGTAAATTTTTATTTTTAAGTACTTTAACATGAGCACATGTTAACATAACCTATAAATTAATGAGTGTCTTACAAGTGGAACCCTGATCAACAATTTCAGCAACTCGGCCAAAAGTAACACATGGACAACAGAAAGTTAAGCAACCTGAAACAAATTAGACATATATGTAAGATTCAATCGAGTGAAAAATGAAAATTAATATATAGCTATGGTTATATACATAATATAATTAATTGTGCTTAATTAATAATTACTATTTCCAGGGTTAGAGCAACAATCACAAAGCCCAGTGGACCATTCAACTAGATGAGGTGGCGTGTACAACGACGTTGGGGCACCGGAGTACGCTGCTGATGTAGTGCTGTTGGCGCTCACCGGAAAGCCTGTGGCGGCGGCTGATGGTGGCTGATTGTATACTGGTTTTCCATCCTGTGGTTGATACATTTTTGGAACTAATTAGTATATCAAAAAATGAGTTAGAGGAAATTGTATGATTAAGGGTGTTGTTTTGAGTTTGGTAAAATGTGAAGATGTGAATGATTTATAAATGAAGATATTGATGAACGCACAAAGTCGGTCTTTGGCGGCTTTGTATAAGCTCGTCTTCATTTGGGCAACTTGTTCGTTACTTATTTCCACAATCCACCATTACTAAAGAAAACAAAATTTTCTTGACAAAAGAAGAAAGTTATGCGTTTACCATAATACATTGGTATAAGCTTCCCCATAATAATGATTTTTAATATACTCTCTCTATTCCAAAATAAATGACATGTTTGATTACTACATTTATTAATGTACAACTTTGATTATTAATATTTTTAATCATTTATTATTAAAAATTATATATTTTGAAAATATTTGTCGAGACAAGTCAAACAACATCTCATATGATAATATTTGCACGTATATATTAGTAAAAAATGTCGTCAAAGTAAGCCAAATGAATAGTACACTAAGTCAAAATTAGATCATTTATTTTGGAACGGATAGAGTACATTAGAAATCATTGTACAAAAACTTTTATAATAGTAATTTGCCGCATATTGTGGTGAAGAGCAAGGGGAGAAAGACGAAGGAAAAATGATATGGTGTGGGTGATGCACCATAACATTTAAGAAAACTCTGATATGACTATTTGTTCAAATAATTTATAGTAGATCAATATTTAAAAAATATTTAAAATATTGTTGATAGTATGTATTGTTGTTTGAAAGTATAATTTAATAATTACTTTTATTTTTATGATTGAAATAATGATCTGATTGACACTAATTTCATTAAAATAAAATATAACTCGTACTGAAATAACTTCAATAACGTCATTTTTTAAGCCATGAAAACAAGAAGATTCATGATTTTTTACTTTTAAAAAGTATTATCTATAGTTGTTAGAATATCTAATAATTTTAATATAACTATAAAATATAGTCAATAATCACATGTGGTCAGTCTATCATGGACAAGCTTTAAGAAGTTATAAAAAGTTTTGTGTTGATTTTGAATGTTCAAAAAGTCAGTTTTTTTGGCGGCTTTGTATAAGGCTTGTCTTCATTTGTGAAACTTGTTCGTTACTTTCCATTTCATGTTACTTCCACGGTCCACCACTAGTATTAAAGAAAACAAAATTTTCTTGAAAAAATTATCATGCTAACAAGTGGCTCGAAACAAAGACACTAGTTAATAAAATAAAATAAAATAAATCTATTAAAAATAATATTTTTATATTTTAAAAATACTGACCATACAAATTTTAACTAGTGTTAGAACTATTAGTTAGTAGCTGCAGGAACATTATTGAATGAGGCTGGAGTTTGAATTTCGAATTTTTCACTTCTCCACATATATAATGTATGAATCTAATTACTAAACAATTTAACATAAAGAATACACATTATTATACTTATTTCAATAATAAAAAAATTGTTTTTTTCCTTTTTCTTTTTCTATTTATTTATATTTGTGTGAGTATACCTAAATTTATATTTGATTATGTAAAGATTGCTCCTCTGAGTCCTCTCAATTAGTGAATTACGTAGTTATTGAACCACATGGTACAAGTACTACTATAAATTACACAAGTCAATGATGAGGTGGGTTAGAGTTGGTGGCATCGTTTGTTAGCCCGGGAAGCAAATAGTCGCAGCTGGAATCTATTATTTTGTTGTATAATGTTCATTTATAGGTTAATTGTATGGATAAATGATGGTGAGAGATTGAATCCAATGATTCTTACTCTTAAAGGTGTTTATCATTTTCTCGCTCACATGGATACTATTATTAACGACAGATTGCGAGTGATTAAAGATGTTGTCTGGAATCGTTGGATTCTGACGAAGATATTTGCCTTCTTCAGAATCGTTTACCTACAAAATATAATTTTTTAGGCACGTTGGAGTTGCGGAGTCATCCCTTATGTGTGTAGTGAGTTATTCTTTAAGTGTCCGGTTTTTTTGGTAAAGTTTGGGGTCATATTCTATTTGTTTACGCAAGCACATTTTTTTTTGTACAGCAAGCACATGTTTTATTAAGGTAACCTTATTAATATATTTTTGTTTTCTAAAAGAAAATCTATGATTGCATACAAAAAATATTTGCATAAAATACAGATCGTTATCGCTTCCTTTATACGGAACTTTTTGGGTATATGCTGTGTAATGGAGGGATGGGGGTGATGTTATTGCCATCATCAAGGACATACTAAACCATCTTTTAACTAATTAATCAGAAATCTAATTGACGCAAGCACACCCAATTATCCAACCAGAAAACAAAATACAAGAGTCACTCATGTTTGTGACACTAATATAATATTGTACTTGAGATTATCGATCAACACAAAGATTAATCATGAACACACTTGTCTCAATCAAACATATGGATCTTATAACTAACTTCAACGGTTCATGCCCGATTCAACGGTTGGAGCAGTTGTAGCCATAGCTATTCCTCGAGTCCGTTGCTCAACATTTCCATGCCACCCTAACCATTCCAAAGTTCAATCAAACTAAATCAAACACTTATATAAAAGAAATTTCACAAAAACAACAAAATGGGTGTAAGATTGTGTGTTGAATTAAATAAGACATACCAATGACCATGTTGAAACCACGGTTTTCAAGCTCACGATATTCTTGACACAATGCACAAGTCTCACAACAACAATGAATGAGACAATCTGTACAATCATTTCCTTTCAAACCATATTGTTGTCTCATCTTTGACCGGTAGAAGCAAGAATACGCCCAACCACACCCAATCACACAACATATCAATGTATACAAAGCCCCACTAGCACCACATGCTGCACACATTACAAAATTAATTAATTAAATACTGTATATTAAGTTGACTCGCAACATAAATTTAGAGTTTAAAGAAAGTCAAATTAATCCTAAACCATTAATTACTATCATATGATGTGATGTCCTAAACTTGTGGAATTTTCATTATTAAATATTAATCCTAGAAAATTAGACATACTACTATAAAATTGTGTTACTGTTTCATCTAATTCTATATGTTAAAATAAAATTTAATTTGTTATAAGAAATGAATGAATGGGTGTCTTACAAGTAGATCCCTTGTCAATGATTTCAGCAACTTGGCCAAAAGTGATACATGGACACCAGAAAGTTATGCAACCTGAAACAAATTAAATTAGATATATTTGTTAGAATCAATTACGTGAAAATTGAAAATTAATATCTATAGCTATATACATAATATAATTAGCTGAATTAATTAAAGAGGGGGGGTGCTTAATTACTTTTTCCAGGATTAGAGCAGCAATCACAAAGACCAGTGGACCATTCAACTATAGGTTTGGGCGGAGGAGGCACGTATTCCGTGGTTGAGGCACCGGAGTATGTTGCTGATGTATTGCTGTTGAAGCTCACCGGAAAACCTGTGGCGGCAGCTGATGGTGGCTGATTGTTAAATGGCTTTCCATCCTCTTGTTGATACATTTTTGAAACTAAGTATCAAAAAATGAGTCAGGGGAAATTGTATGGATAACAAGATAAGGGTGTTGTTGTTGAGTTGGTATAGTGTGTAGATGTGAATGATTTATAAAGAAATGTGGAACATTGTGAGTGTGGAATGGTTCAATGAATTGATGATGATATTGAATTTTACAAGTCAATGTTTGGAGGGTTATGTAAGCGCGTTGTGCAACTTGTTCGTTACTTCCCACTTCCACACTTATTATTATTATTTTAATTAAAGAAAAGACAAATGCTAAATAGTGCCCCAAGGGCACTTGTTAAAGTTTCAAATTTAGTAAGTTTTTCTTAAAAATAATGTAATCAATGCAACAAAAGTTCAAATATTTGGTGTTTTCAATACAAAAACTTTTATTTTCTTTATCTTTTTAGTTCCTTAACTAGTACCCCAGGGGCACTAGTTAGCAAAACCCTAAAGAAAATAAACATGTTTCTTTCAACAAGTTACATTGAACCACATGATGCCACTATAAAAAGAAGATTTGTATAAAAATCTTATTTTATTTTAATAGTCCAATAACTACTAGATTAAACACTGTGTTGTAGAAGTGGACAATTCAAGGTTGAAAAAACTCAAGGTACTGCATATTAACATCATTATAACTTAGTTAACCAAGGATCTCACCTCAATGTTAAAATTATAAATCACATTGTTGCTGAGTTGTATAAATTAGCTGTCAAGTTTTATTATAAGTATATATATAGGTGTAATTAATAAAACCACATTACTCTGGCGTAGAACTAACAATATTAATTAATTAAAGGATTTATTCTGTTACTTGACTTGGTAGTTGGCAATGCAGAAAACAGCAAAGAATTTGTAAGATTTTTGGGTGATTACTTTCTTATACAAGAGTAAGAAGAAAGAACTTTATTTTACATTTATAAGATTTTGGAGTCTGTACTCTGTAGCCAAAGATGAAAAATATTTTGAAGACTTGATATACTACTACTAATACTACAAATAAAAAGATTCTTAAGAGTGTACTTGTGAGAAGAAAGCAAGAGAGAACTTTCTCATCCAATTGAGCTTCCAATTTGAAATTTTCGCAAGCTCCGTTCCAATCTTTCTTCCACACCACGTTTCCATTCCATCGCAGCATCACCTATTTATAAATACAATGGAACAGACAACAACAGCATCATCACCTCCCCACTCCTCACCGTCGATTCCGACACAGACTCAGTTTCCACGTTTCCGTGTCAATCCATTCATCGCATTAGGTTACAAAGACGGAGAGTTTATCGTGCCGGCGGCAATAATGGTGGACCTGTTCGATATAAAGCAGGAATTGAAGACGATAATGTGTTTACCTATAGCTTTGATTGGGTTGGTGATTTTTGGATTATGATGAAATTAAATATGCAGATTCAAGAGGAACATGAATTTGATGAATACAACAACAGTGAAAACAGAAGAACAACACCAACAAATGCTTCAACACCAAAACATGTTCATCATCCACCAACACCAATCATCAACAAAATCAAATCACAAGAAAAAACGTTCTGAAACAGAATGTTTCATGTAACAAATGTAGACCATATTCTCGTCGTGACAAATCCTCATCCTTCCATATGATCATTCTTCCAACAACAATAAGAACATAATCATAAATAAGCAACATAATCAGAACCGACGCCCGAGTACCTTCTCTTTATGCCGCTTTACTCGGTCTTTCCAACAATAAATACTCCTAGCTCCCTTAAAAGCATTCCCTTAAAACTAGCTATCAAGGAGAAGAATCAAGCCACTTAAATACTCCTAGCTCCCACCAATATCTCTTACTATTCAATGTGACATTTTGGACCATACCATAATACCTAAGTCCCTATCAGACTCATTTCATTTCAAAAAACAAATTTGAATAACTCCTCAATCACATATTCATCCATACAAATTCATATTGTTGTATGCTAGCTTTAAGTAAAAATAAAGACATTACTCAAATTCCATTATTATTAAATTAAGTAATACGCAACAAAATTCAGTACATCATCATGTTAACATTACTAACAATCAAATTAATCCCAAAGACAAAATAAAGTAAAAATTATATATGTATACAAAAACAAATATTAAATACCTGTAAATAAATAAGAAAAAAAAAAGAATCAAAAGCCTTTAAACCTGAGAACTATTGTCCTTCATAGACAAACAATACTTAGCAATTTCTCTAAACTTAGGAACACTCCTAAGATCAATCTTAGTACCATCTTTCAAAGTAATAACAATATCACCCCATTCACCAATGAACCTAGGAACAACCTGAACATCTTTGATAACACTATATGAAAAGTCACTTCTATCCTCACCAGTTAAGCCTGATATTACGGACACTCTTAAGTTAGTGAACCTGTAACGAAGGTAAAGTGCCCTTTGAACAGCTGCTAAGGTTAAGGGAAGCCATACAAGAGTGAAGCCTAGTAAGAGGTTTGTGATGAGGTCACCATAGTGAGCTCCACCGTCGAAGAAGATGGTTTCTTGGTTGGGGTTTTGTGTTTGGGTTGTGGGTTTGCTTGTTGGTGAGGATGATACTTGGAGTCTTGTGGTGAGTTTACGGTTGAAGGTGGGTTTGGTGAAGATTGGGAAGATGGGTTGGAGAGTGTGGTGGTGGTGGTGGTGGTGGTGGTGGTGGTTGATGGTGGTTGTTGGTGGTGATAGGAGAGGTGTAGAACTACAAGCCATTTGTGTTATATTATCCGTTTGAAAATAAAGTTGTGATTTTTGAGTGGTGTGGTATTGGTTGGAAAATGGAATGGGGACAATCTTTTTAAGAGGTTGTGAGTTACCCACATGATGAGGGACCCTCATGTTTCTTTTTCACCCTTTTAGAAGGTAAAATAAATTCGGTAAACACGACCCGAATTTTTTTTAGTACAAATTTCAATAAAATTTATACTAAAAAGAAGTTCGGGAAACGTTTATCTAATTTTTTCGAGATGAAAAAGAAATTTTGAGAGGTGGAATGAGAATTTTTCATGATGAGGTGACTTGATTTTGAAGAGCTTGTGAGTGAGGCCCGATGATTTTAATGGAGTTTATAATGTGAGAAGACCAATGATGCTAATTAAGGTAAAATGATGGAGATTTCTTTTCTCATCATCTGTTCTTCTCGCGCGTTCCATGCATTTTTTTTATTTTACTCCCACAGTATTTAAATTGCGAATGTGTAAAAAACCAATTTTTGGCAAAATTGTGTTCGTGAGATAACCTACGAATTGGGTTCGCATTATAAAAGTTGAACCTGGTCTGTGGTCAGAATTTCTGGTCATTCGTAATAGTCAAAGGTCTTGGACATAGGCCGGTTTTGATTGGCCACCAAAGCAGTTGTTAAACGGGTTCGACCAATCAGACACAATCGAAAATTCTATAAATTGAAACCTTTCTTTTCTCTCACTCTCATTTCTCTTAGTTATTTCGTTTAGCTTTTTATTATCTTTATTTCAAGCGTAAGCAGTCGCATAGCATGTCATCAATTAGTCATAACAATCTTATTATTCATCGATTAATGATAACGATCTTATTGAGTGTGTTGACTTAATTTATCATAAATGAATCAAATCAAACATTACGTTTTTTTTTGTTAATAAAAAAAATAAACTTAATTTTTTAATAATATATAACACAAATGTGAATAAATATACATATATAAAAAACAATTAAATAATTTATGTTTAGTAGCTAGTAAATTCAAGAGTATCAGGTAACAACATCTCCATATTCGCCCACAACTTTAAATAATGGATACACTAGCTCATGTCTAAGCAGATTAACTAGCATAGCCAAAGTATTTATCATCACCAGTATTTTTTTTCAATGTATAACACTACCCTTCAAAATATAATTTTGCATTCAAAATCATCTCATTTTTTGTAGAAAGGAAATTATGGGTTCGTTTGTTTGGGATTTTTTTAAGAAAAAATCTATTTTTTTCTTAAAAAAATCCATTTTGTAATGTTGATGGTGTTTGTTATGGATTTTTTTAAAAATCATTTACTTAAAAAAATCATTTTTAGCCCCAAAATGAAAAGCTATTTCTAATAGCTTTTCAAGAATCTATTTTTTTAAAACTACGGAATCTGAGTGTATGAACTTTTTTTAAAAAAATAGATTTTTGTGATTGTAAACAAACACAAAGTAGCTTTAGATTTTCTTCAAAATCTCTACAAAAAAATCTCTAGATTTTTTTACAAAAAATCATTTTTTTTAAAGCTTAAACAAACGCACCCTATATCTAGCATGCAAAACATACAGCTGATTTTCAGATTTTCCATTATATATACTTGAATAAACTTTTTCAACACGCCAGTGCTCAAAACCCGGGGGGAGCCCAAAAGGAGAGCAGCATCAACCAAAATTGTCATCACTCATCACATTTTAATTACATTACAAACAAAAGGAGCGGCGGGGTGACTGATATTGCCATCATCAACGGCAGTACTAAACCATCTTTTAACTAATAGTAGTATAATCAGTTGAAACTTGTGGTAAAATCGAACATCTGCATTGGCTTGTTGACTCATCATTTTTCAGAAACAAAAATCAGAAATCTAATTACCGCGAGCACCCCAGTTATCCAAAATGAACTCTGGACATAAAAATAATGAACACTCTACAAGGATAATATTTCAGACACTCGTGCATGTGAATCAGGAGGAATCTCCCTCCCAGGGACGAGAACATTCAAAAGGTTGGCGTACCTGTGGGAATATAATGTCAATTTCATTGCATAAAAGGGTATTAACAACTAAAATTTGTGTATTAACTCACTCTTTAGCAGTAAACAGGTGTACATGTTCTGTAATGAAGGCAAGCAAGGCCTGTGACAGGAAGAGGAATACCGTGATAAGATGAGTTCAGAAAAATTACATTAGACACAAAGCAGTTAGGTCAGTTGACTTACCTCAAATGGCATGTTTAAGAGTTCATAGTAGGTGCGGACTCGATCCAATCTTTGCTGCACTACTTCGCTGTTTATGGATGGAATAGCAGCCAACGCCTGTAACACCATCCAAAATTGTTATAGCTCTTAAATTTCATCAAGCACTTTTTACTCCACTTTATTCATAATCTCTGAATGAACAATTGAATATAGTAAAATCGTCTAATTATTCGAAAATGTAAGCAAAATAGGTAACATCCACACATACAGGGGATGCATCTAGTTAGATTAGCTTTTTAATGATATTAAGAAAAGTAAATACTAAGCATACAGCCAAAAAGATGGAGGTGATTGGTTATTAATTATTACGCTTTGTTCCTTGCATTGAAATTTGTATCCAGGTGGAGATTGTTAGAATTGGTGATCCGAATTTTGAGTTTGACCCAAAAAGCATTTGGTATGACTCACTGATAATTGGAGGTTTCATCATTTATTTTCTGATAAGGCGTGCTCACACCTATAGAAGACCTCTTCTGATAGCACTCCAAGAATGCTTGCTATTAGGCATGCCAGCAACTAGTGGGAGGCAAGGGTGAACCCCTCCAATTTGGGGAACTAAAGAATAAAGAAAAGTAATAGAGGAAGGATTTGGAGAGTTTTATAAAATCACAAACCCTTTCTCCTTTCTAAAAGCTCAAACAAGGGGAGGGCTTATCATAAACCCTCCCTTCCTCTCCATTTCCAAACCCCCCTAAAAAACAAAGTCTTACTACTCCCTCTATCTGATAAAAAGTGTCTCATGCACTTTTTCTATATCTCAAAATAATTGTCACTCTATATATAATATCAATGCACATTTATAAAAAAATTCTACAAATATACTCTTTATTGAATTTCACACCACTTAATTACTCCACTAACTAAGAGTGCTTTAGTAAATGATATTAATTTTACCATTAAAATCAACAAAACAGAACATTTTTTTAAGAACCACACAAAACCTAAATAAGACACTGTTTATGAAATGGAGCGAGTAACATAAAAATGGCCCTCTCACTTGATACATCTACGCACACACATAATAGTAGTTACCTGTTCCAATGCAATAGAGTTTCGACATATTTGCTGAACACCAAAAAGATTAATAGACTTCATATCTGCCAAAGCCTGTAAGTAAAAGGGCCCCCTCTCATTAGCAGTGATGAAAAGGAAAATACACCTTCAAACATAGACATTAATAGTCTTTCTGTAAAAACAATTGTAAAGTGTATACATTCGCACCTTAATAGATGCATTTGCTGCAACCCCACAAATTCCACCAAATATGTAATTCCGCTTTGCATTTGAAATAAAAGGGGCCATTTCCTCATCTCTTCGAGTTATCTGGAGATATCATTAAAATAGTAAACATAAATAGTTTGCCTTACATAAGCATATCATACATCTTTGAGTCACTACACATCGATTTTGACTATTGACTGTTTACTTTCAATATTGAGCTTGATAGAAACATTCCATTGTTTTTATTTATCAAATCAGATAATTTATAATATTTTAACTGGTATGTTTCTAGTGAAGGAATATACATTCTGGCTAGAGTTTAAGCTCTCAAGGTTTATTTGGTCTTATCTTGATGAAGGAATGTTACTTTTTGGTTTAGTATTAGAAGTCTAATCCTTTAGGATCTCGTTATGAAAACCTCACAGGACATTTTCGCAATGTCTGCATAGAGAAAAGTTTTTTCAATAATAGTGATCACATTCATAACTTCATTCACCAAGAAGCAAGAATACAATCTTCTTCATCACATGTACAATCAAAGCCAGAGCAGCATGATGAAGTAAAACTTCAAATTGACAAACCTTAATCTACGAATTGGACATGAATAGGTGCAGAAACTGAAAGCACCAGTTTATGAACTAGGTTGGATTGTGGAAAGCGTCGCAGCTAAGTTAGGTATCTATGCCTCTAACCAAAGTTCATATTTTAAGCTTCCATCAATTATATAACTCGTCCTCACTTCTCTAATGTAGAAAGAGATGTCACAAGTTCTGAGTAAGTGCAGAGTTTAATCTTTACAAAGGACTCAAGAAAGAATCTTTATGAAAACAACATACAAAGATAGAAAGACACACCTGTCCAGTGAGAGAAATGACGAAGTCATCTGGTTCTTCAGCATCTTGGTCATCCAAGTATTCTGTATTTGTCATTTCCTGCTCAAAATTGTGTTGCTAAGATAAGTTTGGCTACAATTAAATTATCAAATTCTTATTTCTTCAACAACCAGAGAAAAATAACATCACATTTGACAAACCTGCATATGAAATATTGTCTCCAATTGCATTTCTATACGTAAAACCTTAAGGCAATCAATTGCTAATTTCCTATAATCTTGAGCAAAGGATGCTAGACTCCTTGTAGGTGCACTGTCTGAATGACTATGATACTTTCCTCCAATATGATTTGATGCACTTTGAGTAGTCTGTCCAAGCCTGCCAATTTCACAAGAATATTATGTTTGTAATTCTTTCATTATGAAACCAAGGAACAAACCAAACACCGGACTTCTCACCAACATCATTGGGATATCCGTACCAGATGTTAGAATATATGAAAAATATATTATTAAATTTTAAAATATTTAATATAAATAAAGTAATATTAAAAAAATGTAATGACTAATTTATAATAAAAAAATTAGAGCAATTTAGGGTAACTTAGATCATCTATTAGGGATTATTTCAATATTTCCTTATATATCTCACGTTTATATTTGCTTTATACTGTATACAGTATACAATGAACCATTGCTGGATTGCACAGCATATAGAAAGCACACCTTTCAATAGAATCCGCAACATACTCCAATGAGTCGCTAAGAGATGCCAACAGAATAAGTTTATTGTCATCATGGATTAGGTTTTCCTGAGGAAAAAAATACAATGAAGTCACATGAGAGAGCATAGTAAATAGGGAAGAGATACGGGGGATTTTTAGCAAGAATGCATAAAATCGAAAACTTAATTATTATACATCAGTAAAAGTAAACACTCAAATATGAAAAAAAGTATATCAATAATGAAGCATACTAACTCAAGCATAAACAAAGAAAAAAAAAACCTGCTTAATAGGACGCAAGTTTAGCAGTAATTCACTTAGTTCTAGTTCAGCCTCAATTGTTTCAGCGTCATAGGAATTGCTTTCCAAATTAAAAGGACCTTGCAGATTTGGTAAATATGCACTTGAGGGGTCAATCCTCATCAATTTATCGATGTCATGCCTCCCAATAAGCATGTAACTCTGCTTTTCAAGAACAGCCTGAAATATAATTGACAAAATGTCAGACAATGGTAACACTGCAAGGATACTATTCAAGGCCAACTGCCAACTTGATTGAATTAACAAGTAATAGGACTGAAGAAGCAGCAAGAATCCAATTCTTCTGTGTTATGTGCTTCTTTATGGTCTATGAAGCACCGATTCACACAAATGGCCACCAATATGGCAGCAACATGGCTGTGATACTATGCTAGTATGTTTCATAGCGAATTTACATATTCCCCACTGAGATGCATATATGGCTCAGTCTTTTCTTCTTAATTATGAGTCTTGTTAATCACCACAACAGTTATTGCATAGCCCATTCATCTCAAGTACATGTATCATGCTCACCTCTCATTAATTGAATCAGTAACACTTACCAACTCGGCCACGCTTCTAATAATTTCTCGCCCACCCATTAGATTGAACCCTTCGCGTGCATAATATCCTTCACCCATTCACTTTTCTCTTTGCCTTTAGCCATTTTTAGTTTGGATTTTTTGAATTAAAATAATGAGTTAAATAAGTCTTTGATCTCTATAAATATCCCAAATTTTGACTTTAAGTCCTTATAAAAAAAATCAGTAAGTTTTGGTCTTCGAAATGTTTTCCGTCACGATTTTTGGTTCCTGCTTTTAAGACAACTCATGCGTGCTCTTCACATTTTTTAATGAACTTTTGTATTCATGTTTATAATATTATATAAGAATCTCTCCCACCAAAGTTTGGAATTTTATAACCAAACATGAATTAAATATGAAGTTTTAAGTGCCAAAAACTTAAAAATTCATATTTAATTCATCACTTCTTAAAAATAAGGAAACTTTTGCAAGAGAGATTTCCATAATGTACTAAACATGATTGCGAAAAATAATTCAATTTCGAAGGATACACGAGTTAACTTAAAAGCAAGGATACATATCATACCCGATACTTGTATTGAGTACATTCATCAAAGTTAATCAGTGGTTGTTTCAAATAGATGACTTTGTCATGCACCTTGAGGATTTGCCAATCTATGTTCTCTTTTTTTTTAGATTATTGGAAGTCTTTTATCAAGAAAAAATGTACCTCCATGTATGAAGTCCGGCATCTTTCATAAGTCCTCTCCAGAAAAGTTTGCACATACTTCACAAGATCATTAGCAAATTTGGGCATTGCTTGTGCCCAACCAAGCACCTGCAATAAATTGGTGCAAAAGTTTCAAATGGAAAACAATCATGTTCTCTCTAACTAACAAATGAAACTAAATGTAAAGTATATTTAATGGAATAATGTCCAAACTACAAAACTTACACGTCCAGGTATTATATCATGTTGCATTCAATATAGAAAAGTAAAAAATAAACAGAACCTGACATAATGTGTTGAGATGATTATTGAAGCTAAAATTTACCTCCTTTGTCAAGTAGTCAATAGCCAATAGTCCTTGTAATACAGGTCGACCCTTCTCAATTGACGGGGTATAAGTAGTGACCACATGTGCTCTTGGACGAAATGCAGCCGGACCTAAAAGTTTGTATAAGAGAACAAATCTTAAAACAAACTTATGATGAGGACAAATGCTAATCTCTCAACAAATCATCAACGTTCACTTCTATTTTTCAAAAGAATAGGATAATTAACCAAAACATATAATATTTTTCAGTGCATTATATGCTAATAAGCCTAAAAAGCTATGCTTTCACACTTTCACATCATGTTACTGCTACTCCTTTGGCTTTTACTTTGCAGATTGAAAAGTGCTGTAAATGTTATGCAGTGTGAGCTTACAAATTAGGATCAAACTAAGAACACTTGATTACAAAAGAAGAGACCTAAGAACACTTGATTACTTACACTATGACAGGTTTATTCATTCATATTATGTTAAGAAATTTACAAATTGATCCTTTATTTAAAATCCCAACAAATTACATGTCTGAGCAAAAGCACTTTCAAGAATATGAACACTCTGAACAAGTCCAACAATTAAAACACTCCAGAAACGCATAAATGCATACTCTGTTTTCTGTGATTTTTGAATTGAACTGTATGGAAAGGATAGTCTAGCAAGGGAATGAGATTTGGGTTACTAGTTCCCAAAACTATGCCTTGTACAGCTTAAAAATTTCTTAACTCCCACAGTACTAACTACTTTAAACTAAGATACATAAATTTTCATGGAAAACAATTTGTTTCAGACAATTGTCTTTTGAGGTGGATAGTAATTATCACTCGTGTACTTTTCAGTAAGACCTTCAATTAAGAATGGGTTTAAATCAAACATTTCAGACAAAGCTAACTTAAAAAATCTTTACTGCAGATGTTTAAAAAAAAAAAGATTCACAAAAGATCACACGGAGCGTCAAGTAAGACTTCTAAAATAAGAGAATCAGAAAGAATAGTCAGAACAGTTTAAAAGACTTGCTTGATATGGCTTGCTGTACGCCTTTTCGGTAGTCCACAAATATAGTTGGTAAAAAATGATCCTTTACAAAGTTCTCCACAAAAGCTAGCAACCCATCATTGCTGCAATTCACAAAGTTGAGAACACCATGAACTAACACTAAAGTAGCATTTTAGTTTTGCATACAAGAAGTCAAAGAACAGTTTAATATATATATATATATATATATATATATATATATATATATATATAAGAGAAACTGAGCAATGTTTTTGAGCTCACCTAAGTTGAGAATACTTTGTTGGTAGCATTGAAGCAACCTTATCTGTGAACTGCACAAAGAATCAGGTCAGGAACAAAACATATTTATTGAACATGGTCAAAACTTTAGAGGAGGGATATAGCAATCCAAGAAGCAACACCTGAAGCACAGGTCGGTATATCGATGCTGCTAAATATATGCCCTCCTCAGGTAAAACCGCTGCAGAACCATAACCCTCCTGCAGCACATTGGGACCCTTCCTATTCCATCCTTGGCGAACAAGATCAACTCCTGAATAGTAATACAACCAGCAATAAAATTGGGAAGAGAAATTTGAAGCTTAATAAACAAAAAAATGATAAAGAAAAAATGCTATAAACTAAGATGTTCAGCAGTAAGGCAATGACTTGTCATCAAAGCATAAAACTTCTAGTAGAGAACAAATTGTCAAGAATTAAGTAAAAGGATGATGTTATGAAAAACTTCCATAACTAATTTAAAACTAATACAGACATGGTACGTTCAGCACAGCATGCTAACAGCTAACAGATATGCAGTATCTTTCTAAACTGAAGGAGAAACAATTTAGAATTGCAGTCGCTAAACAACCAAATGGAAAATGTTCCTAATAACACCAATTGCTTGTTTGATTTTTTTCCAAGATTACCGGTAGTCTTAAACATTAATAATTTGTTTGTCCAGATCATATATTCATAAGATTACTATTCTCATATGTCTATTGCACAGCAGCTTTAACATAAAAAATTTCAAGCAAAGTGGGAGAAGGAAAATAAACATGCCAGAAATTCTGACAACGCAAATATGTGCAGATACATATACATTACATTTTTCTTCGACATGACCACTTTTTCTATCCATCAAGTACCAAATATAACACATAAAATGCCCAACTGGCTCTTTTTCTATGATAAGAATAAAATTTTATGAAAAGAAAAAGAAAAACATGTACAGGCATTGCACGAAAGTGAAGTGCTAAGTGCTAGCAACACACTCTTCCCATCACACACTCTCCTATTGGTTGAATTCAAACGCATAAATGTTTAGCTTTACTCCTTTAATAGAAATTCTTATGTATGCAGTTTTCATAAATTATGTAAGCTTCATAAAAAATTCATAAGCATATCATAACGGCATCCAGTGTATACCAACAGTAACATGATTATAAACTGTTTAAAACAAAAAAGTTTAACTTTACTACTTCAATTTAATAGTATTTATCATACCCTGATTAGGAATGGATATTGTAGCATCAGTAAAGCGAAATGCAAAGGTAAGACCATTTTCTGTTTCATCCCTGTAATCAATAAGAAACATTAATCATTAACTAAACAATACAGATTTAACATAAGAGATAAATATTGTATTATCATAGAAAATAAAATTCTATCTTATTTTCTCCTGATAATTGTGAACCTAACTCAAACGACTTAACAAACACATTAAGGCAAAAGACCTTGTGCCAGATACCCTACTCAGTTTGTCTCTTCTAAACATCTTTCCTGGCAGCACCAAAGTTTCAATTTAGCTATTGACTCTGTCAAAGTCCCAAAATGGAATGTGTAGTAAAGCAAGAACACTAGGTTTAAGCCATGAATGAGGAGATGCAGGGACTAGAAAACAAATGGAACACGGGAAATCATTGAAAGACAACAGACCAGTAGGGTGTAGGTGGATTTATAGCATCAAGATAACATGCTAGATTGAAAACAAAGTGAGTTTAGTGGCAAACAAATACTCCCAAACTAAGAAATTAAAACTTTGAATTGAGCAGAGGTTATTGTTAAATGTTATATTAAAGAGCATAAGAAATTCAACTCACTTGCCTTTTATCTTTCGAAGGGACTTTGCTTGCAAGTCTAGCTGTTTGCACAGCAGCATCAGCAGATGCAGCTTCTGGAGTAGCCCGCAGAATTTCACATATAAGTTGTTGGCATTCACTCTAAAAAAGTAAAGGGTGAATAAATATAAGCTGAAGGAAAAAATAAAAGGGATTACAGCCAACATGCACATTCTGATTACAGATTTTAGGATATTTTACATTTGTAAAACAGGTTCTTCATGTTTACACAGATTACACAATATAAATCAGGTCCAGTCAGTTTCATATAAACCAGATTCATTTCCCATTAACTTAAATAAACTGCGTCACAAATGGTCAAGCGGAACATGACATTGACAATACAGGTCAATAACAACAAAATCATCCTTCGATATAACTAAATAAAACGTCACCGTATAAGAAGACAAAGAAACTTGTGCAGGAAAAACAATGTTTCTAAGTCAACAAGTGTGATATTTTCCAGTAGTTTCAACACTCACTAACATGCATGTCGAACTGCTTATTTAGTTTTCAGATATAAACTCTTCATGAGTTTTCACTTAGCAACTTAAGTTTTTTAGAAAGTCAGTCATTGATGTAGTAGCCGGTGGAATAGTTCAATTCTTGTCATCCCCATTATTCCACACATGGTAGGGTATGCTTGTGCAATTCTGCGTTTCAAGCTCAAGGAGTTGTTGTGCAAGTATATTTAAAATTAAAATATAAAACTATTTGAGTCATCGGCCATCGCTTATTAGTTTAAACTTTGAGGAAAGTATGCAATTGACCATATTTATTTGATTTATTTAAAATAAAGACAGAAATATAAGTGTACTCTTCTATCTACTAGCCATATTAAATTAAAGATATGTCCTCAAATTCTCTTATTAAATATCTTGCAACTGAATGGCCCCCAGATATAGATTACCTGTAACACTGTCAAGGAGAAACCTATGCTGTACCCTCCTGTGACTTGAGATGTTTCAGAATCAGGGTTCCAACTCACATCTACTGGCACTGACTTTGGTGTGTTTATGTCAACGTGCTGACTGACTTTTGCTTCCAACAACTCCCCAACAACAACATGGTTCTCTATAGAGTAACACACGAAATTACAAATTTAATATGAAGAATAATGGATAAACAAAGAAAGCAGACAACAGCAACAACAACCAAAACATTTTGTCACTAGGTGGGATTGGCTACATGGATCAAAGGATGCAATATTGTCTTATATTAAACCATGTCCGATGATATACAATGTAAATCAAATCTCTTCTATGGTTTGGCCTACAATATTCCTTGGTCTCCCTTTAATTAAAAAAAAGAGAGAAAAAAATGAAAATAATTAGATTGATGCGTGTCTACTGAATTGATTATTTACAGTTTAGCAAACTATCTTTACATAGTTCGCTGTAGCAATTCTGTTACAACACAAACAAATGGGATTGAAGCCCAAGTACAATAGGGGAAGCAGCCTACACTAAGGGTGGTGCAAATACTGAAGATATAATCCTATTTCACTCATACTATGGGTCTTCTTCACACACTACCAAACCACTAGCACAAGACTCTCCTGCCTTTACTACAATAGGTGTTACCCCAACTTTCTCCCGAGTGCTTTTATTTATAATCCAATATTATTGTGTGACCATTTATTTATCTCGACTTTCTCCTCTTTGCAACATTAAGTGTGCTATTGACCTAGAAAGAACACATAACAAAATTATTGTGACTCACCAAATATTCGAACAACGGCGTCCAAAATGGAATCAAGAAGCTCCTTTGCAGCAACTTGTGCTTTCCCACCAGGAGCCATGAGAGGGGAAACAGGGCTTACAGCCAACAGAGTCCCAGCAATAGATATTCCATTCTTACGTTTCTGTTTTGGCAACTGGTAGCTTTCCAGTTGACCTTTAATGAAGTGTAGATCACCTGTTCCAGTTCGGGAACCCTGACCAATGCTAGACCTTGATGAATTCAAAAGGTCTGCATGGGCTTTAATCTTGGATGTAATAATTTCATGAATTGTTGGCCGTAATCTTTGGCTGGTAAACAATAAAACCAGTACAACTTACTATCATCACAAGCAAATAGATAACAATACGATAATAATGAAATATGGTGAGACCTACACAGACAGCCTTGCTTAGAAAACACAAAAAAGATAATAATGGAAAAGATAGAAAGAAAAAAAAAATCTCAAATATCACAACAATATTTAGATCACCAATATATAGTTCATGTTGTCATTAAAACATGCTTTTCTTGTTCAGGAGGATTCACTAGCTGCTGGGCATCCAGAGTTCACTACACTACTCTACAGCAGAATAAAATTTGGACTCTTCCTCCTGACCATGAATCCATTGAATGCATTTGTATTAATTTATTTGGGAATACTTTAGAATTTAACCATTAACAATCCTCGTGATTGAGATCTCTACTTTCACTTTAAAGTTTAATACTTGTCATGATTGTGTATACTTGTCCATTGCACAAATTATCACAACACACAGCAGAACCACTTTGGCTTCAAACTCTTCTCAATTAGCTCAAAATTTTAGCCACCAGCCCAGTTGTCTTCAGTGACTATCAGAGTATTGTCTCACTTCCACATAATCTGGTTCCGCATGCATGACATGAACATATGGAGATTAATCTTTTTTTTGTGTGTGAGAAGGTCCTTGTTAAACAACTTACTTTTCTCCATGCACCGGCGGTGACAAGGTCCTTGTTACACAACTTACTTTCTCGCAAGACTGATGGTCTAACTTGCATACAAAGACTCTACCTTCAGCTGAGTTCCTTCATCTTGAGCTTGTGGATGGTGAGACGATAATCTTCTTGGTCCTAGTATTGCTAATGTTTTACTTTGTTAAGTTTACTTTTAGTATTCAATTAAGATACAAGTTTCAGCTGAATAGGTAGCACTTAACTGGCACAACTTTAACAGCAGTGAGTTCAACCTCGTAGCTTTTGTAAATTTGGCAGTTCTACATAGAACCCAGAGGGGGCACACACTCATTCTTAAAATTCCACATACTACCTTAGTGTTTTTTTATATTGTACCCGATGATAATTATTTGTTTGCGCCTGTTGCACTCAAATCAAAAGCTTCGAGGAGATAAAGAAACAGATTTTATCAAAAACAGAACATTTTTAAGATAACTCACCAAATAATAGCACCAGCAGCTGACACTTTTCCGATCATACAAAGGCACTCAACCATGGTCTGAAGATACTTCACATAAAGTGGAGCATCACTCTTGCTAATTGTTTCCTGCACAAGAAACTCAGGACTTCAATTCAGAGAGCGAAAGTGGCCAAAAATTTAAGCATTATGAATTTAATACAAATTATACAATTAAGTGGCTCGTACAAGAAATTCATCAGGTGTCGAATTCGAAAGCCATGATGGCATTTGACGAAGAGCGCCATTGGGAACCTTTGCAACATCAATACCATTGATTCTCGTATTTGCCATATTCCCATCTAAAGTAGCTTCTTCACTTGAATCCAGAGTGTCTTCCTCATCATGGCCATCAAAAGAACTGAAACACATTTGATCGTATTTAATATACTATATTCTGCAAGTAAAATCCAAACTACACGCTAGTATGTTCAACAACAATCATGTATTATCACGCTAGGTGGGATCGGCTACATGGATCAAACGGCATCATAGTGCTCTATCAAATGATACACTAATATGATGCTGGAATTTTTTTTCAATATTAGTCAATATTTTATTATTAAAGACACAACCCAAAGTACACATTAGGCAAATGGAAAGCTACATCACATCAACCTAAGAAAGCAACAATCCAGGAAAAAAAACACTACCAAAGCTAGCATGGAGTAGTGTTGTAAATAAATAGTAAATATTTTATTATTAGAAGCAATCTTTTATTATTAGGAGTAATCTTTTATTTTTAATATGTATTCGGCCCATGGGCCCATTAGGTTAGAATAGCCTATATAAACACATTAGTGATTGTACATTGTTCATAACTTGAAATATAATAATATTCAGTTTTCACAAGTAGTATAACCAGTATTCCAAATAACATTTAATAAAATCACACTATAAACAATCTCCTCCATTCTTGACAAATAGGACAATATGAGAGGAATGTGCTAAATTAGAATATCTACTAGGAAACCAATCTTTCATCAGCCATCAATGAAGCAATGTGTAACAGTTAAAAAAATGAATAAAGCTTCAATAGGAAATAAGAAATTATTATGCAGTTTAGAACTAGGAGGAAAATAGTCAGAAATTCAATTGACTGGTATTATTATTACCCTCCGTCAATCTGGAGGCTAGTCTGATTGTCACCTTTGAGTGACCTTGTTCTTCGAGACAGAGGTTGTGAATTATGTGCAGTAAGTGCAACAGAAATTATGGTGGGAACATCGTCATCATTCTCCAGTGTAGTTGAGCCTGCAGCACTGCTCACATAACAGTTCAAATACATGTGTCATCAGCTCAAAAAATAAAAAAAACTGCACAACTACATTAAACCGCAGTCAAATCAAAAGTTTGATGTACATTTAAGCACCATGATATTGCAATTTTTCACATAGAAACAAATACGAACATAATAGAAGAGAAATTAACAAAAGAGCATAATAGAGCTTCAGAGTTTGCATGAGAATAGCATGTCAAAGGGAAAATACGAAGCACAGATGAGCCACAGCTGAAAATAGCATTTCAGAAGTATATACTCCAAATGCTTTTGCAAAAAGTAAAAAATAAAAAAAGCATATACTCCAATATCTCATCACATAATTTTTTAAGTAAGAGATAGGAATGGAAAAACAAATACCTATATTCACCTTTGTTGTATAAGTGTGAATGTAAATCCTCCAAAATCTTATAAAAGAGGACTCCGCGCAACTTTGATAACTCAGAACGGACATCTTGGAGTGCTCCAACCTGGGCAACACATCAAACATAACTATGACATACAAAAAGCACATAGAAATGTTCATAGAGATGATTAAATAAATGGAAAAAATATGAACAATGAGGAGGAGAGAGGGTTTAGAAGCAATTAAAACCTAGAGAAGGGATGTAGATTAATCATATACTATAAAAGTTCAATACTGTTAGGATTGTGTAAATTGTTCATATTTCTCTATGAATTTCTAAGACTAAGAATTGAATCAAAACTGAATCTTGTATACTGATTTTCTTGAATGATTACAATTGTGATGAGTCGTTTTTATAGACTTCATATTAGCCGGTTTACCAATCAGAGTTGGCCTATACTTTCCAGTCAGTCAGTTATGACAGCTTATAACTGTTTGTTTGCACTCCCATATGCTAGAGGATAGGTTTACTGACTCTCGCTAGTGTTTTGATCTCAAACTTATGGTAATTTCAAGGGGAAATACATTTCTAATATGCAGAGAGATGCAAAAAAATTGTTATACACTTCCGCTTTTTGGCCTTTTTTACTCTTTTCTTCGGATTCGGGATACTGTGTCCTTATCCTCCCCCTTACATGCAAATTCTCATTTTCTTTGTACAAAAAACTGCTTCTCCCAAAGAACAAACACACATATATAACATGTAACAAAAAAGAAGCCCTCCATACAAAACACACTGAAAATAGGATAATGATATATTAAGTTGATAACCTACAGTTTGGAGACCTCTCTCGAGCATCATCATGGATTGCACATGCAATTGAACTGCAGCATAATATTGCTTCTCTGCAATGAGTTT
This sequence comes from Trifolium repens, assembly GCA_030408175.1. Taxonomy (NCBI): domain Eukaryota; kingdom Viridiplantae; phylum Streptophyta; class Magnoliopsida; order Fabales; family Fabaceae; genus Trifolium; species Trifolium repens. The sequence goes on along the minus strand of CP125842.1, from coordinate 63,268,997 downwards.
CTCAATACGAGCTGGAACCTGCAACTTAGATAATTAAAATCAAAACCCTTTATAAAATAGTAATAGTTTTAAACAGAGTGATTTAATAGAAAGCATGTGCTAAATTGATCAATAAGAAAAAACTTTCAACATAAATATCATACGCGCAAATGTATGCATTTACACAGATAATTTTTTCTCACGGTATTCTTTTACACATTGTAGGGTCTTATTACAGTGCCTTGGTATTCAGGTCATGCAGTTCTTAGACACAGTAACCTAATGTCTATAATCCTTGGTCATCATCATTTACCAGTCTTTTTTTTAGGCCAAAGTCGGTAATTAGTTGTTAATGTTAGTATTTTTCTCCTTCGCCAGGACTTCAACCTGGTCCTTTTACATCTTAACTCCCTTAAACCTTTGCTCAAACCAGTTGAGCTGCCCAACCGTTCAACAGTCTTAAAATTAGAATTTCAATTCATAATACTTGGTTTCAGAAGCAGATAATTATTGGCCTCTGTTTTATCTCCACTCCGAACCCAATGTGCTGTTACACAAGCTTTCATGTGTAAAGCCAACCATTCTTGTTCTTTGACTGAACAGATTAAGTTTCAAGATCAAGTGGTTCTTTGACAGTAGAAAACCACTAAGAAAATTCAAATAGATGGCAAATTCGACATGACTACTTCTGCTTTTATAATTGAAAGAACATTCAGTATGATGAAATTGCAAATGCAGATATGTAAATCCATATAACTGTTTAACCTAAAATACAAAATGCATAAGTAACCTAAAGAAAATCCAACTCAGGGCATATAAAATCAGACCAGCTAGCATGAGTTTAAATGCTGGTTGAGAGACTCTTTATTCCAATCAACTGACCGGAGTCACACAATTAGATCGAGCAGTGTCCAAACTAAAAACACAGACCTTAGCAATGTCTTCGATTTGATCCAATAATGAGATTATGTGTCGCAGTGTGACTGATCGATACCATAATTGATGCAATTGCTTATTGCGGGCACTAAGGTGTTTCTTGGCCTCTGCTAAATCTACCTTTAAGACGGATATACTTTCAGTGGATTCACTGAAAAGCCTCAAGATCTGGAGATAAACAAAATATTAGAACACTGTAATTGATAAGGAAGGGACGGTTCTAGTTCAGCAACGTTCAAGATTTAAACAAGATGAAAGGGGGAAAGGGCTACTGAAATCCAGTTATGTTTGGAATTTAAAACCAATTAAAGTTGTAACAGATATTTGAGTAACCAAGATCAGTTTTCCTAGTTTTGATTACAGTTAACTAGATTTTGTTCAATTAAATATCGACATAAAATATCCATCACAATTATAATTTTATAAAATGCAAAAACTCTCCATTGAGATTGTTTCCTATATATCAGCCTTGTATTTCATCACATAAGACATCATAACAGAAAGCACATTTATATTGTAATAAACTATTGATGAGGATTGTGATGAAAAATTGTGAAAATATGGCACAGAGCAGCAGCTGCTATGACAACGATCTTAATCTTGACAGCAAAATAAATGGAAAGGAAAACAAAAATCTATAATGACAATGGATCTACACATGAATACACAATCAAAGAGTCAGTGTTGCAATGAAAAATCACCCAACTGCCCCTGTTCCAATGTATATTCATTGAAATAATCATAGAAAATGAAAATTTAAGAAACCTGGGAATAGTTTTGGATAGCTCTGTTGAAACCACTATGATAAGATTGTACAACTTCATCCACAACCTCCTCAACAACATCACTTTGCTCCTTCAAATATTGGGCAGCACCTTCACGATCTTTTGATGTCAAAATATGAACAACATGAGGTAACGAATCAAAACGAGCAGCAGTCCAAGTCTCATCTATCCTAGAGAGTTCTTCTCTCAGATACTGCATTCAAATGGAGTCCAAATACTCAAATTGCGATGAATGAGTTCTCAATGCAACACATGAAAAGTGTAGTATAAATGCAATCACAATGGAGGTTCCAGTACAAAAAAAATATTTTCTAATCTATAAGTTTGCAGTTAAAACATCTTCGGTATGAAAAACAAAACACTATCTATGCCTTATCAAAAAAATAAAACAATCATTCCTAGAATGCTTAAAATAAGAAACTCAATTAACATATGTATAGATATATAATAAGACCACTTTCAACATAATGATTCCACTCTCAAATTGCAAGTGAAGTATGCTAATTAACCTTCTAGAACATGGACCAAGCCTAACTCAAGCTCTTTGCAAAACAATTTGCTTCTACTAATCGGTGAGTTTGTGGCAAAGACATCTTTAGAATAGCTAACACAATAAATCATCCATGCTTTACTAAAAAATATCCGTGGAATGATTAAATTAGACATAATTAATATACGCACAAACACCTAATTAGACTACTTCCAATGTAATGATTCCACTTTCAAAATGTAAGTGATGTATCCATCTCTAACTGCTCATAATTTGGGTTAAGTCTAACTCGACCCCAGAGCAAAGATATTGCTTTTGATCTATAAGTTTGTGGTAAAGTAAAGATATCTTTAGTCTAAAAATTAATCACCCATACCTCATCCAAAAAACAATGTATAGAATGCTCAAAATAAAACAGACAATAAACATAAGCTTATAATCATAATTAGGAGCAGATATAGCTTACAGCTTTTTCTGGAGGCAACGGTAACTCGTCGAAAATTCCCATATTGAGTCTACAATGTGTGGACACACATTGAAGATATAAGATTAAGTTGTGATAGCAAACCAACGACTATAACTGCAATGCATCAATAATACAGCATAAATTAAAACTCAATTGCATATAACTACAAAATGAATCATCAAAATTCGGAAGTATCAAATAAAAAATATGAGAATTACAGAAAGTATAAAGCATAGAATTAATTATAGTAAGTAAAACTGCGAAAACACGATTAAAGTAGCAGAAATGGAAGCAGATCCGTGATTTGTGTTGGCGTTGGAAGTAGAATTGAGCTGTAGAATGATTCACCGAAGCGAAAGAAATTATGCGGTGGAATAACAGAAAAGCATTTGAAAAATGAAAGTTGAAAGAAGTAATAGTGAAAATTGGAGATGTACGTTTTGGTTTGAAGATCTTAAAAGTTGAGATTCGAAGATTCCGTCGGTGGTTTTGAGGAGAATGGAACGAACCTGGATGATGAAGAAGAAGAAGAGAGCGAAGATGCGAGAGAGGATGCAACGCAACGCAACGCAACGCGTGAGGAAAACAAAACAAAAGAAATGAAATGATTGACCAGTATACGGTACTAATAACACAGCACGCATTTAGAATTCAGAAGAGATCATTTTTCGTGTGTGTATTTTTCTCTTGGTATAAAATCCTACGGGAATGGATCCTCTCAATTTTTTCTCTCTCAATTTTTCTCAATTTCTACTTTTCAACCATTGATCAACTTTACACTATTTCTTTTAAATTTAAATATTATTATATATTTTAAATTCAATGGTTTAGATTTCAACATTATTTCCTCAAGTTTTTTTCCAACATGAGAGAATCTTTTCTCAAATCCTACATATATATTTGTCAAACACAAAAATATTTGTTTTTATAGAATCAAACACAAAAATATTAGGCTAAATTAGACTTTTGGTCCCTTAACTTATTTGTTGGTTTCATTTTGGTCCCTTAACTAATTATTGTTTCATTTGGCTCCTTTAACTATATTTTTGTCTGCCAATAAATCTTTTCTGTTAGATTTTACAAAAAAACGATAATGTTCATCATCACTATTATCGGCTTCATCACAAAAACCAAAAAATTCATAATGTTCATCAATTTAACCATGAATTTAGAGGATAGAGTTTTGATTTAGGAAGAAAATTGAACATTGAAATATAAATTGGATTATTGAAATTTTTACTTTTTCGGGTTTAGTGATGAAGATGATGATGAATTTTTCCAAATTTCTGGGTTTGGTAATGAAGATGATGATTATGAAGATGAAGATTAACGTTTTTTCATAAAATTAAACGAAAAGGACTTATTTGGCTGAAAGAAATATAGTTAAGGGACCAAAAAGAAACAATAATTAATTAAGGGACCAAAATGAAACCAACAAATAAGTTAAGGGACTAAAAGTATAATTTAGCCAAAATATTACATACAAGTATGTATGAACTATGAAGCATGGACACCGACACGGATATCGGACATGACACAGACACTGACACGGTGATACCGACACGGATACGTGTCGGACACAAACACGCCTAATCCGAAAATTGTCCGTGCTTCATAGCTTAGTACTGTTGTCCAATATTATTTATTTATTTTTGTAAAACAAAAAATGAGTTTTATTTATATAAATACTTTTATTAATAGTAGTGTTATTATAGTTATTATAAATGAAAAATTTAGAGTTCAAGCAAATAGAAATGTTTGTGGTAAAGATAAAAATTTAGTGTTTCCGGTCCAACCATAAAGCCACCAAAGTTAGGGTTCTAGGCTCAATATTTTTTTTTATGTTTTTTATTATTTTTTGGCAATTAATGTTTTTTGTTTAATGTGTAAAAAAAAAATTATTGTTCCATTTGATTTCAACATCGCACCACCAAGAATTAAAAAAAACAAAAAATCACCAATTTGCTTTAAATTAAAGAATTAAAAATATTTAAATGACACGTACTATCACTGGAAATTAATTTTATACTGGCAACCAATAAAACTAGTTCAATCTTCCATGTCATATCAAGAAAGTAGGGTTGTGTGGGTAATATGGCGGAAAACATGATTGCAAATACTACCTCGGTCCCAATTTATAAGGGTTATTTGATTAAATGACATTATTCACTAATATTGATTTGACCATACTTTTTTTAATATTATATAGATATAAATATAAGCATATAAGATCTTGTTTGATTTGTTTTGATGAGTATTTTCAAAATATTAAGTTTTTATAATTTTTACTAATAAAGAATTAAAAATATTAGTGATCAAAATCATTTACCCATCCTAGCATTTGCCAACTAAGAGTTGGTAATGACATAGTATTTAATTTAATATTTTAACATGAGTAAGCTATCTCTCAATACGACTTTGGGAATTGAAGCCATGATATTTTTTCTACGGGATATATAGCATGTTAACCCCTTACGAAATTGGGATTTAGATTTGCTGCTGTAGAAAATTCATGCGGTTTTACGCTATTTTCAATCTTAGTCGTTCATTTCTGATCAGACAATTAAGATTTAAGTTAGCAAAAAACAACCACTAACAGTTTGATCCGTCAAATCATGATCAGAAGGTCTGGATGCAGTACTGCGTCCTACAGTAAGTGCACCAAATCTCAAAAATTGGGTTATCATGTTTTACGTCTAAAGCTTTCGTGCTAATTAACGGTGATTAACTCTCTCGTGTGAGGCTTTTTAAACTAATGATAATTTTTATCACAATTTTTTAAATAATTTTTTAATCTATTTGTTATAAAGTTTATATAAGTGGTTGATATAAAAAAAAATTACAAATATACACCTCTTTAATTTAGATAACATAGTTAAGGGCTAACAACGACATTTGGTTAGTTCAATTAGTAAGAAATTTGAACCTATTAATTAAATAAGGGGTCAGAGATTCGATCAACCAGATGAGGAACCGGCTCATATGAGTTACCCATTTTTGACAACTTTGACATCAACCATCAATGAATACCAAAAGACAAATGGCGGCAGAAAAAAAAAAATATCTCATTAATATGCTTAGTTAATGCCCAAAAACAATGTTTAACATTTTTCTTAATTTTATCCAATCTACTATTCATCAAATCCGCCGCAACTATAAATTTATCAAATTCATCCACGCGACATAGTATAATTGTTGATAGATTTGGTCAAATATATCCATTTGGCACAAACGTATATTCACCAATACAAATGTATGTTGTTTAGACATATACACATAAATATTAATGCATATTAGTTATTTATTTAAAAAATATTTATTATTAACTTCGTTTATCTTTTCTCTTTCTTCATTTCATCTATCCAACATTTTTTTAAATACAATCGATCACTTTTTTAATAAAACCCAATGAATTATATTATTTATTTTAAAATACATAATTTAAAAGTTATATTTTTCGCATAAAAAAAATATCATTTATTATTTAGAACACAAATTTGTTCTACACAATAAATTTTGGACTAAAATAAACATAAATTGACCGATAAAGGCTAAAAACAAAGTTTAATTGATATGAACGTTGCATTATATTTTGGGAGGATAAAAACAGCACATTTTAATTTCAAGACTAAAATCAAAATTTGTTATATTTGTAGGTTAAAAAAATTATTTAGCCCTAGTTGTTTTTAAATTTCTAATCATTTTTTTTCTATATTTTTAACTTTTAATTTGTATTCACTAATAGAGTTAAAAGTTTTACACGTATATCTAATCAAATCACACAATAAAAATAATTGTGGATATTTTGTGAACTAATCTAAGGATCCGTTTGACCCGGCTTATTTTCTATTTTTTTTCTTCTCCTTAAAAATAGTAAAAAAAAATGGTGTTTGACTTCACTTTTCTTTATTTTTTACTTATTTACTTTATTTCTCTAATATTTTCAAGGAGAATAGTGTCAAATATAATTGTATACTTCTTTATTTCGTTTAAACTAAAATAAAAAGTAAAAAATAAGCCGGGCCAAACGGGGCCTAAGAAATAGACATTGTGGTATGATTTAATTGAGTGTGCATGTGTAAAACGAAAAATGTTTAAAATGTTTTTATAAAACATTTATTGCACTTTATTTTGGTATTTAATCTGTTTAGGAAACCAAGATAAATAGGTTCTCAAGTTAAATATTATATTCATGTTGTGTTGATCGAAGATATAAATGAGTTACTATCTCAAACTAATGTTTCTCTACATCACACACTTAGAGAGGAGAATCAATGTACAAATGTATTCGCTAAATTTGGAGCCTATCAGATGCCGACTTCTTGACTTATGTTTCTCCTCCAATAGGCGTCTGCGTTTTTCTTAGAAATAATGCAATGAGAATCTTATTTTTTCGTGAATAATTTTCCTTTTTAGTTTTTTTTTTCCTTTTAGCTTCCTTACCAAAATAAAAATATGTGAAATGGAAAATATTAAAAATGTTTTTCTATAAAACATTTATTGCATTTTCTTTTAGTATTTACTCTTTTTAGGAAACTAAGACAATTTAGAATATTATTTTCAAAAAAAGAAAAATACAATTTAGACTACCTGCTTTTTTTTTACTAGTACAATTTAGAATACTTATTCAAGAAGAAATCCCCCATTTGATAAAAAATGAATACCACCCCCACCCTAAAAATATGTGCTATTTCATTGAAGGTAAATAAATAAATAAATTTTCGTTTATAGTTTTTCAAATTACCAAAAATAATGACTAGTACATTGTCACTATGCATTTTTTTGAAGAAGACATTGTCACTATACATGGGAAATATTTTTTTTTTTACTAAATAGAAAATTTTAATTTGAAAGGCGTTAATTAGTCAATGTGATGATTAAAAAAAAAAAAGTCAACAAACTTAAATTTTTTATTTGGTGTCTTAAAATGGATTCCTATATTGTGAATGCAAAATACCTTTCTCTTCAATATATAAAGGACTCATGGAGGCCATATTTTCACTACACATATTATTGATTATTTTAGTGAATACTACTAAACAGTAATTAAATCCTCTTAAAACAGTCTACATGGCTTCATGGTCCACTGGCTTCTGTGACTGCCTCTCTGATTGTAGCTCTTGTAACTCTCTCACCCTTCATGCAATTTTTTACCTTTGATTTGTTTTGTTTAATTATTCTTATTTTCACTCCACTACACCACCCTCATGCACACACATATATATATATATATATATATATATATGTATATTAGAATTATTTTTTTGTTGACAAAATTACGTACCATTTCAAGTTAATTTCGTCAAACTTAACATCAATCCAAAAACACTAGCTTAATTAATTCATGATTTTTATTTTATTTTTTTGGATAGAACCATGATTTTCATTTTTGATCATGTGTAGGTTGCCTCACTTGGTGGTGTCCTTGTATTAGCTTTGGAAGGGTAGCTGAGATTGTGGACAGAGGAACAACTTGTAAGTGTGTGATTCGGGCTCAAATATTATATTTTGGTGGAATTGATGAATAGTATAATACAAAGTTATTATTTATTTATTCTGAATTAATTTAATTTTTTTTATGTTGGTAATATTGCAGCTTGTTGTGTGCATGGACTGCTTTACTGCCTACTTGGTGGTTTTAGTCATTTTGGGTCACTCTATGCATGCATTTATCGTACAAAATTAAGGAGAGTTTATAGGATTGAAGGGAGCCAAACATGTGATTGTATTGCTAGTTGTTGCTGCGTTCAATTATCCATTTGCCAAGAGCATCGTGAGCTTGAAGCCCGGGGTTTTGACGTGTCGGCAGGTAATTAGATAACAACATTCACTCGAATACTCTCTTTTATTAGGTGTGAAATTCATGAAATAGAATATCTCACGCAAAATAGTAAGATCTACATATGAATTTCATCGAATAAAATGAGATTGTTGAAAAGAAAAAGTTGGAATAAGCATTGCTATCAATGTTTTTTTTTATAATAATATGTTGAATTTAGATTAGTATTCAATTGATTATTTATGTGCTTTAATTACTTTGATTAGGTTGGGATAGGAACGTGCAACTGTGTACCAGAGGGGCCATGCAAGCTCCAACAGTGGAAATTGGCATGACCCGTTATTAGCAATTTGACATATCCATTTGTGTTGTGCTAGCTGTGCTGAGCTTGATTATCACTCTTATGCCATTTTAATGAATATTTTATTTTTATTTGTTTTATGAAAAAGGTTTACATTTCAGTTGTTCTCAATTATTAAAAATTAAATAAAAACAAAAAATCATGGCAGCTGCTCGTATTTGCTTTGATCTATATCTATGTGATGTATGGATGTTGCTTATTACTTTTTCACCCTCATTTTTCAGCACAATTATTATGCATGTGTTAGTGTTATAAATTAGATTTTCACATCTCATTACTTTTTTTTTTGGACTCGGCATATGATTATCTTGAAGATAAAGTAAAAATAAGATTCACTAACAAATAATAATTCAAAAAAATAATTCTATGCATCTCTTACAAACCGGTCATTGAATGAAAATAAGATAATACCCATTGCGAAAACCGGCGACAGCGTCATTGGAAGATTAAAAAAAAACAGGGACTCAACAACCCTTGGTCACTCATGAATATCAGTTTTACATTTTTTTACGGAGTTTTACATACTACTCCCTCTGTCCCAAAATAAATGACTTGTTTGACCACTGTCACGTTTGTCAATGCACAACTTTAATCGTTAATATATCTAATTATCTATTATTAAAAATTATAAAAATGATATATTTTGAAAGTATTCGTCGAAACAAATCAAACAACATCTCATTTACTAATATTTACATGTACATATTAATAGGAAAATATGGTCAAAGTAGATCATATGAATAATAACCTAAGTCAAATTTAGGTCATTTATTTTGGGACGGAGGGAGTAATTTAATTGAAAGGCTCGATATGGTCACTGATAGTGATATAGTACTAGCAGTTTACCTGAAATTTGATAGAACAAATTTAATGATTAAAAGCTGTGAAAACCTTGATACTGATAGTGATATAGTACTAGCAGTTTACCTGTGACATCATTTAATGAAGTGGAATTATACACTTTTTCTTTTGCACAACATTTAGTGACTCTAGTCCTGTCATTGGTAACAAGTAACAACTATTCTAAAGCACCCCATAATTCTTCTCCTGCTAATAAACCAGCAATGGACTAACAAGCTACAAATTCAGATCATTAGCAGATAAAGTGACATGTAAACTAATGACTTCTAAACATAGGAGTGGAAAGGGATGTATTAAACCATAAATGGCAATAAGGAATTAAACATTGACATTAGAAGCAAGAATTTCAATAGTAGGTGGACTTATATAAAACCAAACAAAGCGATTATATGGATTGTTATTTCTTTGTTCAACCTCTTCATCACGACTTCGCTTCTTGAGAAGCAATGCTGCCGGAGAAGTGCTTAAAGCACTCATCAAACCCAGAAGATCAGGGCATAAAGTGAGAACACCCCAGGTTGACCTCAAATCAATTGCATCATTCTGTCCCTTATGTTGTTCAAATTAAGAATGGGAATTTGTTCTCGGCTTCAGTCAACGGAGTCAACATTTTAGAGCATATGTGGCACCAGTGCTCACGCTCCATTTTTCTTTCCATCTTCTTCCACCCAGAACATAACTTAAATGCAATACTTTTCTTCCCCCTAATTCATCAATTATTTTTGTTCATCTAAATTGGCAACAATAATAGCAAATCTACAATAATCATTCAAAGAAGGTAGTCTTGTTTAGTAGAGAATTTAAAAGTAAAACTTTCCAAATAGAAATCACATAAAGGAGGTTTGTTAACCATCTTTATTTTCAGAAATCGAGTTGAACATAGTAAAGTAGAGAAGTATCGAATTAACAGAACAAACAAACCTTACAAACCATCATTGGTGTATGTAGTGGTCACATAACATCAAAGCAAAAGTTACTGCTAACTTTTTTTTTTCTTTTCTGATGACAAATATAACTAACATGAAAGGGAAAATTGTTAACTATAACTAGATTCTGAAGCTTTCACTATGCAAATGATGTTAAAGGAAACAATAGAATCAGTAAAAAACAATAATATTTTTTATAATGAGTCACTTCATTCTGGTCAAAATATCATAACTATTTGTAGTTTGGTAGCATTTGGTCAAATATTGTGCCGAACCAATGACATTAACACACAAAACTCATTGAGGGGGATATACTAAACCCAAAGAAAGGAGAAAGAAAAAAAAGGACAGGGGAGAATTGCAGACACAAAATAAAATAACTTTCATTCATTAGATAAGAACACATTTTCCTGGAATCAAACAGCCATAGTAGCTACTATACAGTGTTTCCTAACAAATGACAATATGGCTTGGCTTGGCATGGCCAACTAATCATCAAAACTTGGAAGATGAATAAATAATTCAAAACATGGCCTGTGCAATAATTTATGATCTGATTGAACTAGCTTTCCATCAGTCCAATAAGATTTAGTGCCATACGATAAAAATGATTTTCCAGAAAGTTGTCAACTCCACCTAGAACAAGAGCCAAATTTTCTCATTAGTTCTATATTTTCAGCAATGGTTGATCCAGGAGTTCCAATAAAACCAAGAGATGCACAACTGCACACAGCCTGCTCAACATACAGAAGTACATCAGGTAATCTCTGATTGGAACAATACTTTTTACCAATTCTAGAAACTGAATTCGGAATAAACCTCTGTCCGTAACCAGCTGTGGTTAGTTTTTTGGCTGCTTGCATAACTAGCTGATCATCCTCTCTTAAGAAATGCACCTCGTAGTTATGTGCATCACTAGTTAAATCACCTAAATAAGTATTAGTCCAATTACTTCTAGGAAGATCAGTCATTACAAAAATATGTATGGGTAGAGGACCTTTCTGCATCAAAGATTCTAATTTTTGCCTTAACCCGTCAAATGTAGCCTTATGATGATTCTTAAACTGCCCATCCAGCAATCTAAGCTGTGCACAGAGAAATGGAGCGTTTATGGTTGCTTTAGCAAACTCCTTTCCGGCATTCATAACTTCTGGGACATATGGAAGAAACTTAATCTTCTCCATCAAAGATAAAAACCTCTGGTCCTGATGATATTCTTGAATATCAACATATGACTCAGAACCTTTGTATGGAGCAGAGAAGAGGCTTCCAAATGCCAGCATTGAAGCTGATTCAACTTCAGAACCAGGTCCAAGTGCCCTAAATACATCCCTTCGTCTCCTAACATAAGATATTTTCTTTTTCTGCTTCAGCTGGTCATTGGGTTGGAATGAATCCAAAATGCCATCTTCATGACCATCTACATGGTAAGTCCACACTGTAGTTCTGCAATCTTCATTGATAGCATGTATACATTTTTCAATATTCCCACGAAACCCTGCTAGCAGGGATCCACATTGCTTCACGCTTTTAGAAACAGACGACTGGAACTTCGAATCATTATAACAAACCAAATCTAAGCTGATGCCACACCATATCGACACAAAATCCCTAAGATCAATGACTCGAACAAGACCAGAAGAAACTAAAGATGAGATATCTATAACTTCAGCAATGGAGATATACCTGCAAGAAAAGAATGGATTAAAACTTACAATTCATACAGATGATCAGGTATAAATATAATGTAGTTTCAATTATAAATGTTTCATGACACAAAAATCACGGAAGAAAGATGTTACTCATTCCCTTAGAACATAGTTTATATGTTACATATATTGCTTTTATTATGACATAAAAGGAAACTAAATCAATTACATATAAAGGGAAAAAGTACTATTTGAATAAATTTATGCATCAAAGGAATTATGCTGTGAAGATCACGGAATAGAAAGAGCATTGTTGTCAGTATCTAGGGTATGTTTGTATTGACTTATTTGAGTTTATCTAATATAATAAGCACTCATGAGACTGCTTAGGAGATGGTATGACGTCCATTAGCTGTTTTCAGGTTATTTCGCCGAGCTCTTCTGGATAGTTTATGAAAAAAGATTACAGCTTATATGAAAATAGTTTATCCAAACAGAACCCTAACGTCAAATTGAAAATAGCATACTTTCAACTTTGCTCCATTTTGCACTTGATGAATCATGGGTTAAACAACAACAACAACAACAACCAAACCTTATCTCACTAAGTAGGGTCGGCTACGCATATCAAATGACGCCATAATGTTCTATAATATACCATATTTCTATCCAACTCATTAATCTCTAGATCTTTCTTAATAGTTTTCTAGGTCTTCCTCTGCCTCCAGTGATTTGATTACCGTTCATTTGATGTACTCTCCTTACTGCAAAATCTACAAGTCTTCTTTCTACATGCCCAAACCACCCTACCTCAAGTATAGTTTCCACCATCCGCAAGCCGAACTCACTCTCTATGCTGTCATTTTTAATTATATCCCTTTTAGTCATGGGTTATAACAAATCATTTATAAAGACACAAGATAACACAAAAAAACTTATTATTATTGCAGAAAACTAAAATCTTAATAACAAGATGATAGACACACATCTGAAACATTTCTTGCAGCCTAATTTACAAGAATTCAACAGCAAGCAACAAAACATACTAACCTTCCACCCTGAAGTAGCTCAATGACATGATCCCAAACAGAAATCCGAATATCATTCGGTTCCACAACCCGAAACTTAGGACAGCTACCTAAAGCAACAGCATGATGATCCAAAACAGGAGGAACAACCAAAGTCCGATTAAGTATCCCAGCGATCAAAACAGCGTGTTTAAACTCCAAAAGCTGGTTGTTGAATCCACTGTGAGGCGCATACCACATGAATTTCTCACTTAATGCAAGAGCTTGGGAAGAACATTGAAGTGTATGTGATATCGTTGTTGCAGTTTGGGGGAATTGAGTAAAACTAGAATCACGTTTGACGTAATAATAATAGTAATAAATAAAAAGAAAGGAGAAGAAAGAGACAAAAAGGGATACAGGAATAAGTGGGAATTTGTAATGTGGTTTTCTTTTCGGTAACATTTTGTTAAGGTTCGATGCTATTCAAATTATTCAAGGGTTTGTAGTTGTTAATTCGGTCTGAAAAAATATCAATCCGCAGAAAGCCATGAAATCTACAAATCCGAGTAACCTAACGTTACCGACCTCCACGAATTTTCTTGTATGGAAATCATATAATAAATAAAAAAAATCCTTTCTATGGATATACAAATGAGGCTAATCGATACTAACCGCCGTTCAGTAAGATACTACTTCTTTTGTCCATACCCTGCATATCACAAAGATAATAAAATTGATATGAATAAAGTTAGCAAAACAAAAATTTTGAGCATTGCATCAAAATACAAACATGTGCAACTTACTAATATTTTTTAACAGAAAAAAGTAGAAATTGATTTTAAAACTTCTACTTTAAAATTAGAACATTTGCATTGATAATTGAGATTATACTAATCAATTAGAAATGAATCAGTTGATTTTACATTAAAATTTAGCACAAAAATCTCCCAAACCCTTGAAATTGTGAAGAAAGTGTATGTGAAACCTCATCATGAATAACATTAAAGAATAGCAATTAGCAACAGTACATTAAAGAGAATAATGAATAGAAGATGGGAACCTGTTGTGAGAAAGGGTGCAAGGTTGAAGAGAAGAGGAGCAGTAGAAGTGCAATCTGTAAGTAATAGAAAACACTGACGGAATAGAGAGAACCGTTGGAAAGGAGAGCGCCGGCGGAAGAAATAGTGTCGCCGTAAAAGAAAGCACCGGCGTTAGAGAGTGCCTCTCAGAAGAATTGTTTCAGATCCCAAAGTAGAATCTCATATATTGCGTCCCTAACAAAAATTAGAATTTATATTTGTTCCAAAAAAAAAAAAATTAAATTAGTGCTGAACATTTTTTGGTCGGGACTGTTAGAAATAATATAAAACCATTGATGCTGTTAAGATTGGCCACATCAATTGTTTTATATTATTTCTAACAGGGACATGCTAATCTATCGTTGATTATAATAGATAGACTAATTCATCTTCCATATGGAAATATTATAGACTAATTTGAGTTTTCGTTAAAGATAGAATTGTTTGATCAAAAATTTTTGAAGACTAAAATGAGTCTTTGTTTTTTTTTTTATTAGAAAAGATCCAATTTGGTATCACATTTTTTTATAGCCAATTCAATTGTTTTTAGGTTGATTTTCTTAATAAAAATAAAAATAATGATATTCTAATAATTGGTTGAGACGTAGGAAGAGGAGAGATATGAGTAGGAGTGTGAGTTGTTCGGACAAAATTGATAAAATTGAAAAATCAAACTAAATTGGAAACACGAGTCTACGACACTGTTATAGTTAAGGGTGGATAAAAACCGAAAATCTAGCCAAAACCGCAAAAAATGGTGACAAAAACCGCATTAGGTCGGATTTGGGTGGATAAACGGGTTTTTGGGTGAAATTTGTGAGTTTATTTTGTAAGCATCTCATAACAACATGTAAGACACAAATATCTTTCTTCCTCACTTATCACCCCGACCGACCTGATCCGCTGTCCACCCCTTGTTATAGTTTGTGATGTACTAATTGAGGGATAACTTAGTATTTAAGGATCTCTGTAAAGTATATCTCAGTGTCAATTTATCTATTTTCTCTACTCTTTTATCGATATCCCAACTTCAGGGTTTAAGCTCATTTCCTTTGTCATGCCCAACCCTAATTTAAATGGTGAGACATATACTACCGATTGATAATTTGAAAATATTTATCAAACAATAAATCACATAGTAACTTTGCATGTTATACCCACAATTAACTTTTGACTAACTTTTATTTCATATGCAAATTTACCTATGTGACTTTTTTCATTGGTTGTTAATAAATATTCTCAATGATTTTAAATACATGATATACACTATACACTCTTATGATTAACAATGATTAGGCGAGGTTTAGGACCAAACTCTTATCACCTCGTGTATGGAGGGGTTAATAGTTGGAGTGGAGCTTTATTTGGACTGAGTGGGATATATAGTAATATGGAGAATCTTTTACTCCCTACGTCCTTATTTATATGAGCTAGTTTGACAAAAAGTTTGTCCCTTTTTATAAATGACATTAATTATTTATTTTCCAAACTTACCCTTATTTACTTTGCATAGTTTTTTTAATAGCATTAAATTCTCTTTTGTTTGATACAAAACACTACAATTTATTGTAAGGGTAAACATGTAAAATTAACGTATTTTGCCAATGAATTTAATACTAAAATCTACTTTCTTAATACCCGTATTTTGTCAAACTAGCTCATATAATTAGGACGGAGGGAGTATAATTGTAGGTGAGCTTACTTGGCATATCCCCATGTCATAGGTTATGGCCAGGCATTAATTATTTATTAATTGATTAGAATATTAGATCATGAAATCTGGTATGCATTAGAGCATAAAAAACATTGAACCTTACTTAGTATAAAATCTGGTCAGTCATAAACTTTCTTATAGACTTGCCCCGTAACATAAAACCATTTAAGTATACAACTTGCAATTTTGCTTTACTTAATTGAAAGAAGTTACGAAACAACCTCAAACCATAATACTAATACAGATTACATACATTCTTCCCCATTTTCATTTTTCTTTTCAAGAACAATACAGGGTGACCATTTTGCCCACCACATAGATATGTAGTAAATATATAGATATACTACTAGTACTAGATAATTATACATGTGCAACATCATCAAGGATGAGCAGAAAAGAAAGCAAGTAAACCCACAAGTGGTGCATTGATATATGTAGTGGGCTCAGATTGCTGATAGAAAGGCCTTGAATCAGGAAACGAATCTGTAGTGTTGGTAGGCCCACCAACCACAGCTCCAACCAAGACATTTGGGTTGGGGTTTGGGCTGAAAAAATATTGAGATCCAGCTTTACATCCAATGTGGGCTGGATGGGCTGAAACTGAGGGAAGTGAACTTCCTCTATGATGTATCCTCTGTGGGTAGCGTGTACCATATCCAACCATGTAGGACATTCCCAACGGGTTATCCCCAAGAATGTAATCCACCTAAATGAAAGCAACGTTAGAATTCACAATCACATGTATGTAATGTAACTATGTATGAATTAAATAATGTTACCAACTTTGTACAAATTATAGATATATAGCCGTTAGTTTTGTCTGATGTTGTAAAGTAGAAAATGGTGCAATGGGGTCCCAACCCAAAATGAATTGATGAATGAAGCTGACCTGGCGTTTGGCGAGGTGTTTGAGTAAAGCAGGGGTAGCATTGGTGTCACCACATGGCACAACCTTATTGGCATGGCTTAGGTAATTGGAATAAGCTAGCAATAGGAAGGACAAGGACGTTACATGTTGCATGTTACTTCCACCAGCCTTGAAGATAAGTCCACCTTTTTTCCATTAACCAACAAAACAGAGAAATGGTTGAGTTATTATTACCGTTTTTGAAAGCAAAAATAATTAACACCAATACTGTAGTAAATTGCATGGATTGTGGTTGTAACTTGTACACACAAACACTCAATCTAAGGCTTTTTCTTGCAAAAGAAAAACATAATTGATGGCTTTGGTTATGGTCTCATGGGTCTCATAAATCATACTAGTAATCATTATTTAAATGCTGTAATCACGCAATAATCACTTTACTTAAAATTAAAGGTGGGAAAAGGTGCAAAACAAATAGTAATAGGAAAATGTTAACATGTGCCTTAAGATAAATGTGGAAAAAATTTATTAAAGGATGTATAAAATTCAATTATCTAAGCATTAAATTCTTTGTATCATTAAATGCTACATTTCTATTTTTAGATAGCTTATCTTGTGCCCTAATACCTGGGGAATATTGTACTTGTGCGTGAGAAAATCCAGGCAATGTAGAACAAATAAATTCATCTGCGTTATGTTTGAATGACGAGAAATAGTCTGCTCTTCCCATTAACACTTCCTGCAGATAGATGATAGTATAATGTTAATTACTGCATTTTTCCCATTTCCAATTAGTGCTAATATATTTTATTCATGGCTTAAGAGTTTTTATATTGTAGATTAATAGTAATATTAGTATATAATGTTATTTGAGGTGAACCCGTGTCTCTGACCTATTAGAAAATAAAGTACAAAACCCAATGAACTTGTGAAGATACTATATTCATACATGCTGTAGATAACATTTTTTAAGCATTTCCTTTTTAGGGAGTAGTGTATGTATGTATTGTATAAAACAAAATGTATAGTAGTGTACAATGTATAAATTTCACGGTAATAGAGCAGTGACAGCAAGTGATAGGTTACCAGAATGGTGAGTTACAAGAAAAGAATGCAAGAAATATGATATTGATGGGGGCTTAAACAAGAAGTCACAGACTCTACCCTTTATGAAAAAAGTGAAGCAATTCCGCATAAAATAATGGTATGGTGCACATGCATGGTGCAGTACTTGGTAGGACCCATCCATTTGCTAGATCTAAAAAGGATGGAAATTAATTGAGGCTTGAGACTTTTTTGTTCCAAATTGAGGCTTAATATGAAGGGCAAAGACAAAGAGTTTGTCCACACAATTTGGTTCATATTAAAGCAAACAATACATTTCATCCTAATTCTAGTCCTACCAAGTTTTAAAGACAAAATTGCCCCTTGACATCATCAATGTCATAATAAATCCAATAGCATGCACATTTTAGATCTAAAGTTCCAATTATCACGGAATGTCCCGTTTATAATACTGGTGCCCACATGAAACCCAAAAATAAAATTCACATCATGTGCAAATGCAATCATAAGCACTTCACTCACACTCACACTCACACCACAATTTCTCATTGCTATCTTGACTTTCATTACCAATCAATAAACGGATAAAGATTCTTTTTAATATCAAAAAATCCAATAATAATCCAAGAAACAAAATAAAATCCAATCTGTACTCACATTCCCTCAACCAACCTCGTTCAATTCATTATGTCAATAGATTCCTTATATGACCCACCAAATACATAAAGTCAAATTTAAAACACTTTATTCCCTTGAGTACATTATTGAACATGATTTACTTGATGTAACCAGTTTACTACTATACTAGTGTACACTTTTTTAAATTATCAAATCAAGAGTAAGATAAGGATTCATATTCTTCATACTTCTGACAAAATAATTAAGAAAAATATTAAAGAGTACCTTTTATAATACTACGTGTTAAGTAAAAAACTAGAGTAAAATTGAGGTTAAAAAATACTCCCTCCGTCTCATTTTAAATGACCTCTTTTTGACTTAGTATACTATTCATTTGACCTGCTTTGACCTTATTTTTCTACTAATATATACATGCAAATATTAGCATATGAGATGTTGTTTGATTTGTCTCGACGAGTACTTTCAAAATATACCATTTTTATAATTTTTAATAATATATAATTAGAGATATTAACGATTAAAGTTGTGCATTGGCAAACGTGTCAGTGGTCAAATAGGTCATTTATTTTGGGACAGAGGGAGTAGTATCCAACAATTTTAAAGCTTAAAGATTGCATTTTCAAAATTTCTATTTACTTGATCAACTAGTAGTATAACTAAACATTTTATTGAAGAAACAAAAATATAAATAGTACAAATACTCCATAAGAAGTAAATGTAACTCATAATACAATACTCCAATGCATATATCTATTGGCGTGAGCGTGACTGATTGAAAAAGTTAGTGGTGTGAAAATAATTAATTGTATTCATGTGAAATTCTCTGTTTTGGTGTTTTGCTTGTGGTGATGAATGAATGATTAATGTACAAAATGGGAATGAACCAATGGGAATAATAAAGTCCTACTACTAATTCGTAAATAGACATAGTGCATCACATTGTATACCACGTGATGAGGGAACTTTATCACACTATATTTTGCAACTAGATTGAGAATGGGATGAGCAGTACTATCCCACATGCCCAACGGGGGAAGCAAGACAATAGGAACAAAAACAACACATAAAAAGACAAATACACTTTGGATAAAGCACCCACAAACATATCAAATGATAATATAATATAATCAAATAAATAAAATAAAAGCCATTTTTTTCCTAAAATAGTAACTAATTAGTGTAGGTTCAATGAATGAAAAATAAATTAACAGGAACATAATATAGTAGTACTAGTAGTAATTTGAAAGTTACAGTACCTTAGAAATGAGGACATTAATCCCAGCATGTTTGTTATCCCAACCAAATTCATTAATGGTGTCACCAGCTCTCAAAACAACTTCGTTACGAATAATGTATTCTCTGTAAAGACGTCTACGGGAAGCTTTGTGCAACCACGCTGCTGCCCACAGTAACTCATCCTAAAAAAGCAAAACTCATTCAATTAATCTAATCCAATCCAACGGTGAGTATTGAATAGTACAGTACGACACAGAGTCTCTGTTCTGTTATGTAATGTTACTTTCATAAACTGTACCTGATAACCGTTTACGTCGCAGTAGAATGGGCACACTGCACGGCGTAGACTGTTACTGTATGCACCACGATGTTTGTCAGCAAAACCGAATACCTGCACCATCACCACTACCAACGGTCATTTTCTCGCGATATTTTAACCGATAACTGTAGTAACTCCGTCAACTAAACCATAACGGAAAAGTAGTAGTAAAAGTAAAAAGTAAAATTAAGTGATTTTCCCGGTAAAGTGTTGGTTGGGTGGAATGGGCACAAAAAAAAGTGATTTTCATCTCATGTATGTCATGAAAGCACTTTTTTCACAAATCACTTTTTAAATTAACTACCGTTACTTTTTTTAATTACTTTTCAACTAAAGGACAAACAAATTTACTTTTTAATTTTTTATTCGTAAAGAGAATTGAAAGAATGAAAGAGAAAGTAACATTGATGAGAGTGACTTACCGTAACGGCACGATTGAGGAGCAATTTAGAGTAAGCAGGATCACGTGATCTGAAGACGATGGAAGCAGCGGCAAGTGCAGCGGCGGTTTCACCTGCCACGTCAGACCCTGGATGGGACACATCGATTTTGTAAACTGTGCGTAACGTATCCATATCTTCCGGTCTCTCCCAACAGTTATGATCCGATAAAGGATCGCCGACTTGAACGAATATCACGCCGGAACCTATCTTCGACGTAGCCTTCAGAAGATAATCCGTTCCCCATCTCACTGACTTCAACGCGTTCCCAAGCTCAGGTCCCATTACTCTTCCGAAATCAATCACACTCCACGCAAGCATCGTCGTTGTGAACGCCATCGGAAACCCGAACTTTATGTTATCTCCGGCATCGTAGTATCCTCCGGTCAAGTCCACCTGAAATTTTTTTAAAAAAAAAGTAAAAAACAAAGCAATGCAAGTTAGATAAGTTCTACATTACAAATTCCATTCAAAACAGAGCAATGTATGTAATGCTGCTTACTCCGGCGGTGTTTCCGTCGTGTATGCCGGAGTCACGGCGCCATCGGAGACGCTGATCAGAAGGTAGTTTACCAGAGCGTTGTCCTTCGAAGAAGAGAATACTCTTACGAAGTGCGTCGTTATAGTTGTGACCGGCGGTTATAGGGCGGAGCAAGAGAAGGAGCAAGGCTAGGACGCGAAATGTAGTGACGGAAGAAAGAGCATTTCGCGCCATTTCTATGCTATTTTTCTTTTTCCAACTTTGCCCCTGTGGTTAATGTGTCTGAGTGAGAGTAATGAAGAAGAAGAAAACCGTCGAGGTAGTTATATAAACGAGAAAGGTCCTTGGATTCCAGTGAGTTCTCCAATAAGTGAAAGCCACGTGGAGATAGTTCAATACTAGTTTATTTTCGGAGCCCGATGCAGAGATAGCTTGACCGGGTATTGACCGGGTCGGGTCTCACTTTATAATAATGAAGGTATGTGTTAAGTACCGCCAATTAGTGGGGAACACGTGGAATAGGTAAGGGGTGTGGGTCCCTTAAAGGCTACTTTTTGGTGGGAATGGGGGAATGATTGTGAAGCGTCAGATTAGTTTGACTGTTTGTGTTGTATGGGGAAAAGAAAAGCATGTGACTTCATCTTCTGTGGTTGGATTTGGATTTCAAGTAACTAGCTAGTTACTACTACTACTATTCCTATTCCCGTGGTTTTTTCTGAATCCCGTGAGTGATTTTATTAAAAGAATTGTGTAATTAATAATTAAAAAATGTGGTTTCTTTACCTTTTTTGTAGTTGGAATTAAATAAAGGAAGAATATAGATAGCAAGTTGCTAATATCTAGCTCAAATTGGAAATGGAATATGTAAAAGGTGTTGCTAAACAGTGCCCTGCATTTGTCATATGTAAATCAGTTTCTCATATGATTATTTTTTTTTTTGTTAGGTAGTCTAATGGCTTGAAAATCCACTCATAAGGTGAACTCATATGATCATTGTTAGTAGCATGAAAACAGATTATCTCTCGTTTGATCTCAACCCTTCAATATTTTTTTTTCAATGAACAGTGTACAATAAAAATGGATTGGATGGCTGAGATGTAACAGGAAGTAAATTTGACCGGAGAGAATATGCTCTCTAGTAGCATTAGCATAAGTAATAAGTTATTATTATATGAAGCATTATGCAATACTCCTCCTGCCTTATTTATAAGCAAAAGTTGATTTTTAGGTTCATTCAATAACTAATGTATCTAACTTAAATATAGACTAGATCCATTACTTCTTCAATGAATCTAAAAAACAACTTTTGCTTATAAATAAGGCCGGAGGGAGTACAGTAGTATGTTGCATTTATCATCTACTACATGAGTCTACATCCCAAAGCTTAAGTGGAATGCTTTGTAGTTTGTACTCTTAATCGATTAATATATGAACAAAAATAATCAATTGCATGTACATATTTATTGATGATGTTAGCTAAACTCGTTTAATTCTGACTACTGATTATGCACTTGGTTTGACATATAGGATAGGAGTAAAAGAAATGGTAGTTGGAATTGAAATTATGTGCTTAGTTCTGATTATGTACACTACCAACAATTGGTCGAAGAAACACATGTTTTCACACAATAAACGATTTCGATCATTAATTTGAAATCAAGCGGTTGAAAATAAAAATTGTGTGACATAACAGTTACTGACTAAATTCAGATCAGTGCGAGACATGTTTTGATATGAGTGGTCAGTTTGGAACTTGGTTTGCATCTTATTATTTGTATATGATTGTATTTGTAACTTTATATTTCTGAGGATGATGCCAAGTTGTATATCTTGTTATTAAGAAAAGGATGATTAGCAAGTGTTTGTCAAAAGTACTGGTTAAGAGATTCTCAGGTTTCTGCATCACAAGGCAGATTTTAAGGTATTGTCCTGTTTGTAATTTTTGCTATACAAGGTTTAAGGTGCTATGCCTATATCATCTATGGTAATTTCTTCTTTGTTCAAGCATGAAGCACTACATTACACTGTTAGGCTATCAATTTTTTGCCAATTGTAGTTTGATGTAAAATTTGAGTTATACTATGAAGCCAATTGATGGCTTAGCTAGTAGTACTTAACTACTTATTCATAATGTTAGTTCATCTAGCCTTTTACTTTTAATAGTATTCAGTTGTCACATTATTGTTGTCATATGATTCACTTCAACTGTTTTTTTCATTCCTAGAGACTTTGTTAAGTCATATCCTTTCAAAAGGATAACATTAGACCATTAGTTCTTTTGTTTTTAGCTTAATGCTTTGTAAACCAATTAAATGATTAGGTTGAACTGTAATTTTATTTTAATTCATATAGCTTTATTTTTTTTTATCAAAACAAATTTCACTCATAACATTAGTAATAAAAGTGTTCAATACAAGGAGGAAAATCTCAAAGACAATGTGACTAGTCAAAGAAACGCCTGTCATCGCAAGGGTGTGAACAAAGCAATCCCGACAAATACAACATAACATATAGCA
The DNA here is from genome assembly GCA_030408175.1 of Trifolium repens. Classification (NCBI taxonomy): domain Eukaryota; kingdom Viridiplantae; phylum Streptophyta; class Magnoliopsida; order Fabales; family Fabaceae; genus Trifolium; species Trifolium repens. The sequence continues at coordinate 63,245,398 of CP125842.1, read as the reverse complement.
CGCCTGAGGCAGAGCTTTCACCTGCCGCAAACTGTTCCAATCCCCAGGGACATTTATATTGTCGGTAGTCGTTTTGTTTACTATGAGTTTGTTGTAGTCGGATTTTCTTTGTTCAAGCATGAAGCACTGCATTACATTGCTAGGTTGTTAATTTTTTTTCCAATAGTAGTTAGATATAAAATTTGAGTTATATTAAGAAGGCAATTGATGGCTTAGCAATTGCTAGTACTTAACTACTTATGCAAAAAGTTAGTCCTTGTAGCCTCTTTCTTTTAATAGGTTTTGGTTGCCACATTATTCTTTATCACATGATTCTTTTTGGTTACTACTACATTCTTCTCACATGATTCAGTTCAACTGTTCTTTTTATTCCTAGAGTAATTATATTGAAAACCAATTAAATGATTTGGCTGAAGCTGTAATATTATTTTAATTCATAGTCGTTTAAATCAACACAATTCCTTTTTAAATAAAAGGAACAATACATATCCAAAGTTTTACTACTTGGTATAAACTTAAGTACATAGGTGATTATATAGTTTAGGGAGACATGGGCAGCAAAATTGGTTTCTGGTCTATTTTCCATTTAGCTTTATGATGCTGAGTTTAATGATAGGCTTAAATGTGTTTTTGATCCCTGCAATTATGCCTTGTTTTGAAAAGAGCCCCTGTAAAAAAATAATTTTGATTTTAGTCCCTGCAATATCTCAAAACTTTTAAAATAGCCCCTGGCCTGGATTTCTTGATGACATGTAACTTTTTAAATATGTTTTTGGTCCCTGCAATTATGCTTTGTTTTGAAAAGAGCCCCTGTAAAAAAAATAAAAATTGATTTTAGTCCCTGCAATATCTCAAAACTTTTAGGTCAGGGGTTATTTTAAAAGTTTTGAAATATTGCAGGGACTAAAATCAAATTTTTTTTTTTTACAGGGGCTCTTTTCAAAACAAGGCATAATTGCAGGGATCAAAAACACATTTAAGCCTTAATGATATTAATAAATTTGATTTATTTACCGGGAAAAAAAGTTGAGCATATTAGAGCATCCACATCCATGCCACTTATGTGAGTGGTATAAATGGGCCCCATATAATATTTTATATTATTTTATACTTTCAAACTATTTAAACCACTCAACCATACTTTCTAAATAGGTGGCATTTAACATGGACAAGTGTTAAATTTGTGCACCATGGGAAAGCTCACTTTCTACCATTAAAATGCTAACTAGTGCCCCTGGTGCACTAGTTAAGGAACCAAATATAGTAAATTGGTCTTAGAACTTGTGTAATTGACCTTTCAAAAAGATAAATAACACCATTTTCAATACAAAAGTTGCTTGTTTTGGTATCCTTAACTAGTGCCCCCGGGGCACTAGTTAGCATGACCCTTAGATTAAATAGGTGTACTGACTTTATTATAGACTGTCTACATTAAATTGTTTCTTCATTGTCCTCAGTCTTATTATGCAACCCGACTCGGTACACACTCGTCCACCAACTCATTGAGTTAACTCGCTCTGAACTTGTTCTCCAACAACAACATCATGCTTGCAACACTGTTTCTCTCTTCCTAGCTAGTAACCCTCTTTCTCCTCCTTCTCCACATTTACTTCAAATGGTTCCTAGCTAAGTCCAACTCACAGTTAAATCTTCACAGTCGACGAAACATTGTAAGCAAAAATTCACCATTAGAAAAACCCATTTTAATATTTTAACATGTAGAAACCAAAATCCTCTACTGTTAAACATCAATTTTCAACTATTTTTAGTTGAATTATTTTTTTCATAAGCTGTTATTACAATGGATTTTTTCATAAGATCTCATTTTTTTCATAACCCATTTTCATAGTTTTTGAAAGCTCTCATTTGAAGATATGGATTTTAAAATTTGATAGTGAAGAATGGTGGTGAAGACAGCCTGAGAAAAAAAATCTAATGTTAAAAGTCTGATTAAGGTGTTAATTTGCTGGTGGTGGTGGTGGTGGTGGGTAAGTGGCCAGGCAGGAGAGAGAATGGCGGCTAAGATGGTGTCACAAAAAAATATCTAGTGTTAAAAGCCTATGATAAAATTATGCTCTTTATTTGATCTAATGGCTAAAAATAACTTGTGCATGGTGGGAAAGTATTCAACTTTCCCATGTTAAACTCCACCTTCTAAATATTCATACCACTCATCCAAAACTCTAATATAGGTCCCACAAAATTCACAATATAATTTCAATTTATAGTTTATATTAATATATAAAATGTATAATTGATTCAAATTTAGACTAAAGATAGATGAAAAATTGTGATAGATTAAAATGGTTGATCACTTATTTATTCTCAAACTAAATTTATAATAAATAAAAGCTCTTGTAATAAAAATCAAATAAAAGCTTGTAAAAAAAATTACTGAAGTAGTCCAACGTAATAATATGCAACTGTAACATTTCTTTAAGTTGATTTTGTATTTATTTTAATTAAAAAATTGATGTAATATAATAAATAATTGTAAAGATACGGTGGTATAAAATGTAAACGGTTCCAAGTAATGTCAGAGCAAAACAACTCAAACATCCCAACCACTCTGACAGTGGTGGTAATACTTGGCAAAGCAACAAGTTTGGATACAGCGATATTTATGCTCTTATGGCCGATGGAAATTGGATCGTTCCAAAGAAGTTTATTGTCAAATTGAGCAATGTTGCACCCTTCATAATAGCTTTTTTGGTTTTCAAATGCCAAAATTGATTTTTAAAATTAAAGGCCAAAACTGGTGTTTTAAGTTTTTTTAAGGTTCACATTAAGCTGTTGAATGTGAAACATAAAGTTTACTTAATTATCTCCATTGGATAATAGCTTTTGGTCTTCCAATTGTCATATTTGAAATAAAATGGAAGTAAGTTGGAGATGATGCACTTCATGTTAAAAACATCCTATTACTAAATCCGTCACAAAATATATTTTTTTTCCACTTTTTTACTTGTCTCATTTTATAATAATTCTTTACAATTTTCAAATACATTTATTATTTATTTTCCTCCACACTCTAATCATGATACATCATTTTTTTTGCAATTAATAATAAATAGATTATAAAAAAACTAATCATCCATAAACCTTTACCTAATCATTAATCAACAATTGAACCTACCCATCAATCGTTATTTGGTTCAGTGGTGATTGGCACTGAACTTAATAGGGAGGATCGCGGTTCGGTTCAGTGGTGATTGGCGCTGAACTTGGTAAAAACAAAAAAAAGATAAAAAATTGAACCTAATCAATCATTTCAAGAAGTTGAGTTGAGAATGAATTGATATCCAGTTTCGTTAATGAAATATCTAAACCCTCTCTCTATTTCCACGTCGATTCAATTTTTGCAGCTGGATTCTGGACTTTTATGTTTTCTGCAGTTTCAGTCGGAGGAGCAAGACACCGGTTTTCCTGCACATTCAATAGGTATACACTTTTCTGTTTGAAATTTCTTCTTTTATTCATTCATGATTCCCATATTAGATTTATCTTTATATTGTATAGTTCCCAAGTGAGTGTATTTTTTGGATATGAAACTCATGTGATGCCCACTATATGTTTGTTATAATGCCCCTCAAAACCAAACTCTATTGTGAAACTCTTTACAACTTGTTTTGTGAGATTCAAATTAATGCATTCTTTGGACCAATCGATATTGCCATCTCAGATGCATTACTAGTGAGACTCGTCAAGTTTTTCTCGAATGAAAAATTCGGTGCGGTTGCCTTTGCTTGCCTTCAGTATTGTGGGTTTAGACTAGAGCTGATTTGCTTTGAGATCGTTGGCTCACTCTTCCCTCATTATAGTCCAAGTGTTACGTATGTATGTAGTTCTTGTGATGTCAACCCCAATTTTCTGGTGCCTTATGATTTTGTGAATGAATTGCTTTCATGTGTTAAATTTGGGGACATTTTAATTCAAGACTTCGCTATGATAGTGAAATTCAATTTGTGTGAAACAAAAAAGAAGATTAAGATAGTGATGAGTCATAATTCACATGTGATGTCTTTTGTTCTTAAATCATGTATTGGCTATCATGATAAGTTGTGTTGTGCATTTAAGCATGGGCCAATTGAGATTACAGAGGCATTGTTATTAGAAAAAGATTTCATCATATTGAGAACACGAGTCAACAATTACATTCACTACTTGGAGTTGTTGTTAATCACAGTGAGTGTGAGCAGGGAACCTTATTCAACATTGGTATAGCATCAAAACCACTTGTCCATTTTCTTTATCTTGAGGACAGATCATTTTCAAAGGGGTTGGTAATGATATGACCCATGTTGTGTTGGTTCAATGCTTGAAGACAAAGATGTTTTACAATGAGAGAACTAATGGTGACATCAAGGATGTTGAAATTGAAAAGCTGAGAAAGACTAAACATGAGAAGATTAGCGAGTTATGGTGCTGCTGCAACATTGATCGTAACAAGCTCTTGGTCTTTGAATTTATCTCAAATAGGACCTTTAATATTATGTTGTATTGGCTTACTACCAAGTATATAATTGCTGTTGATGTTGCAGCTGGAGTTGATTATTTGCATCATAATTGTTTAGGACACTACTCATTCAGATTCTTATCACCATTATTGTCATCTTCTGCATCTTATGTTTTCTTGAAATGTTTAGGATACTACTCATTCAGATTCATATCTTCTCAACTTACTTATGCAAAATGTAGTACTCCAAAAGTTAAAGGTAGTTATATAATGGAGATAACATATTCTCACAAATTAAAATTAATGATTCTATTTTCGCAATGCAGACATAGCTTATTCTGGCCATGCTTAGTTGAAGATGTTCCGACCGTTGCATCATCCCCTACCACATGTATTCAATCTTTTACTCCTTCAAGAACTTACAGGACACCGAGACATATATCAAGAGTCCCCCCTGTATGTTCTCCATCAGCTTTTGTTTTACAGCAGAGATCAGATATCATTGGAAGCCATGGTAATCAGGGAAACAAGCTACCTTCTAGATACACAAATAATGAATCAGTTGAACTGAAGACCCAAAATGATGTTGTACGGTTCTCTCTCTATAAGCCTGGTGATATTATTGGTTCTATAAAGAACAGCCAGAATAAAAAAACAGTGAAAAAATCAAAAAAGGCCAAACTGAATGAGCTCAGGTACTATCGTTTGAAGGCAAAACAAAAAATGTATTCTCCTAATCCAGAAGTTAGAATCCGCTATAAGCTTGGAAAGGTTTGATTTCATTGTAATTTTTAAGTTAAGGCTTTATTTCCTGTCGATGCTGCTTGATGATTGTTACTCATGATTTACTTTTATGATAATTTTACCCCTTTTGGGTGCATACCTTTACGATTTTCTAGTTCTCTAATAATTGTAAGGGTCTTGTTTTGATAAACTTTACTTAAAGTGCAGTCTCTCTTTTGTCTTGACATTGAAATAGCCAGAATGCTGCTACATGTGAATTTGTATTTGAGACACCTCCATGAAGTCTCATTTCATTTAGGAATTTTTCTGCGATGTTATACTTTTCATCAAAACTTTAATACTTTGAAGTTTGTATGTAAGTTCTATCTGTTAACTTTGCTTAGAAATATAGATACCAGTATATTTAATTGGATATTAGATATATTTCTGTTTTAACTTATTTATGGTACACTCGCATGCAGACAGTATTTAGGCATTGCGTCTTTCACCCTTGAATTTTCCTTTCAAAGTTGGGGGTTTTAATTTGAACTCATAAATCTACAGGCCAAGCGAAAGGAAACATGGTTGATTGAAAAGCTTAGGAAATTTGATGCACCGAAGCTTCCAACTGAGACATTTGATCCTGAAATTTTAACTGAGGAGGAGAGGCATTACCTGAAGCGCACTGGAGAGAAAAAGAAACACTATGTTCCAGTTGGGAGACGCGGAGTGTTTGGTGGGGTAGTTCTAAACATGCATCTTCACTGGAAGAATCATGAGACGGTAAAGGTTATATGCAAGCCTTGCAAACCGGGTCAAGCTCAAGAATATGCTGAAGAGCTTGCTCGACTGAGCAAAGGCATTGTGATTGACATCAAACCCAATAATATTATCATTTTTTACCGTGGAAAGAACTATGTACAACCAAAAGTAATGTCACCTCCAGATACATTATCAAAAGCAAAGGTAATTTTATTTTGCATTAGCTATTCATTGGCAAATGGTATTTGATGACAATAGGCATAATTCCATACTTTTCAAAAAATGTATGGTTTAGGCGAGAAAGGAGAAAAACAATCAATAGAGATAATGATTATCACACTGTAGTAGGTGAGAGATGATGTTCAAACAGTGGTGTTTTTAATTAAAACAAACACAAATTAGTTTCTAATTTATCAAAAAATTGTTTTTTAGACAATGTGTTAATCACTATTTTTAATCTTAGTCAAGTGTGTCCTCGAAGTGTAGAAATAATCTGACTGAGTTTGATAGTTGTCAAGCATGAGAGCCTGTCAGTATCATATATATATATATATATATATATATATATATATATATATATATATTGTTGCAATATCAGACTGTTGATATTATAGAAGGATTTAACCCATTCAATTAAAAACTTTGAAGTTATTACAGTGATCATTCGTAGTTTTTTGTCGAGCTTGAAACATGAGAATGACTTGTACCATTTATAGCAGGCATAAAGAAAGCATTTCACAGTTCTTATTTTTTCTGATGTGCTTGATGAAGCGGTTAACTACAAAAGTCTAAAGACTGCTATAAATTTATTTCTTTGCATATTGCAACTAATTGCTGTGTTAGGGAGCGCTAGCTGCGCTACCCTCTCACAGTCCTCATGCAAACTAGAGAACAGAAGCTATGGTTTTTGTTTCTTTTGACGGACTAATCCTCAGAAAGATAAACATGTATTAGTATGTCATGCGAATAGTTTCAGATAAATAAAAGGACTGGTGCTTTCATAGGGTGGACGAGTCAATATCTTTCAAGTGTTGGAATTTGTTATGTTAAGAAAGCATTTTAATATCTTCTTCTAGCACAGAGCTTATGTTCTCTAACTTGTTAAATCTTTAGGCCTTGGAGAAATATCGGTATGAGCAGTCCCTTGAGCATACTAGCCAGTTCATTGAGAGGTTGGAGAAAGAGCTTGAAGAGTATCATGAGCACGTTGCAAAGTTTAAAAAAGGGAAAGAGGACACAAATAAAGATGTTAGGGTGTAATTAATATGTTGATACCAATTGATATAAATGGTGCTTGGTTTAGTAATAAAAACGTGGCAAGAAAATCCATTTATGTTGTTTCGTGGAAGCAAAATGCTAACAACATAGTGCTTTTTGACATATTCTTTGTGAACATTCTTTCCAATACAAATCATTTATTGATTGAAATTCATGTGATTTTGACTAAAAGACTTGGTCTCTCTCGAGGTTGCAGTTTTTTAGTCATGGATTAAGGAAAGCTGGACTATTTCTTTGGACAGCAATGTGTCACACACGAGATTCAGACAAGTGGATCTTGTAACTTGTTTTGCTTTTGAAAAAATGTAAATTCCTGCATGAGATGTCAAGTTGACAACTTATAATGTTACAAAGAAAAAGGTTTCAAATTCATTATTTACAATCTATAGGTATGTAAAGAGAAATTGCATGCAAATATATGATATATTGTTAAGTTAATGATGGTGTCATTTAGCTTATGATTTTATTTGCAAGATTTCCTCTAATATGTTTCTGCATATCTGTGCTACCACTGTGAGTGACATTTTCTCATTTTCCTTGAATATATATCAATGAATTTGCTATTTTGCGAGTGGTGTTTCTTAGTTGGACGTATTGTTGCAACCTGATTTGATACTGTTAATTATTTCGCTACAACATATCTGGTTTAATTTTTTAAAAGAATAGTGAGTTCGTGCTCAAGTACTGTGACAATATCACCAGTTACAAAATCTGGTATTGAATGTCATGCATCATACAAATTCTACCCTTAAAGTCCCATTCATTACATTGGGATGCCAATCATTGATGAAGAATTGCTCAAACCCATTCCCCGTTGTTCCAAAACAAATTTCGATATGACTTTGTAACAAATTCGTTTGTCCTTTGCATGTAGCATTTAGGATGGATGAACTGAATGCTGTTGCTATCAATATTATTAATACTCTTATTATGTCCAATTTGCCATTCACTCTCATGATAAGGCTTATCCAGTACAATACATATGGTTATGGCAAAGCTGTTTGTCTTCATGCAAGTACATATAAGGGAATGGGATCACATAACATGTTCTCAATTCACATCAGTAGTGACTTATCATAATTCATAAATGGTCTTCCACATCTCTTGTTCTTCTGTTTGTCTAATGAAAATAGATTTAGAGTTACACTTCTAATAAACTACACATAATTTCAGAAATACACATCTATACACGACAACTACTTTTGTATGTTTTGTATGGAATTATACATTCTAACAGCATAAAAACTGTTGTTTTTCCTGAATGTATACATCAGAGGTGCTTTTGAGAGGGTAAACAAAGGTCCAATCTAGCTTTAATTGAAGCTTGACCCACAAGTTGGACCCAATGTAAAAAGCTTGGCCCTCAAGGTTTCATAATCAACCAAAGAAGATAAACAGCAAGGTTTTGTAATTATCCCTTGTTCACGGAGTTTTATTGGTGTAGAATCTTGTTGTTTTTTGACAATGATGTTCATGTGTAGATGCGGACGAATCATTGCCCCAAAGCTTTGACAGATCCATATGAAAAGGTTTCTTCATATTTGTCTCCCATTTACATTGGCTGGTTGATATAATATTTTTTTTAACAGCTTTAAATTTTATTAAAAACACCTCACCTAAACACAAGATGTATTTGGTGAGGGAAGTGGCTGGTTGATATAATTATAAACCAATGTTTCAGTTAATCTTATCTTAAGTGATTATTTTTAATTGAGTTGGGTTTTATTTTATGGTAAGAAAAGTTAAAAGTGATTTACCAAAAATGAATTGGTTCAAGTGGTAAGGGTCTTGAGCTCCTTAAAGAATTCGGTTGGATGAAGAGAATCCACCTTGTGTGCTCACAAATTTCTCGACCAAGATTAATCATCACAAACGGTGGTGGAAACTTCGTACCTATACCATATTAATAAAAAAAAAGGTTAAAAATGATTCTATACATTTAAAATATGTTTTGATATGTTTGGTCGACTTTGATTAGAATTGATTTTAACTTGAAAGTATGATTTGTAGTTTTTTACTCAAAACATATTATTTATATTTACATTGTTGAATTTACTTTTATATAAATATATTTTGAACAATAACCCACTTTATATATATTCATATAAAATAAATTTATCACCGAAAAACCAAACGCACGTTGATTCCATTTCTATCCATAATAGAGGTGCTGACAAAGATAGCAAAAGTAAATTAAGCTTGAAAAGATAGTTTGGAACCTGTTTAAACCAGCAGGGGTCGATGAAAGTGCAAGACCATTAATATAGTTATAGATATAGATACGACATATTCACCGTTATAACTAGAAAAATAAATAATCATGTTTGAAATTACCACTTGGCAATGTAACGTTGAAAATCTCCAACATACCTAACATTGATCCTCTAATTATGGTATATCCAAACCGTTGCCTTGTCTTTTCTCATTCTGATAAGAATGCTAGCACATAAAACCTCTAATCTATAATCTATAATTAATCTAGTTTGGGTACAATCAAAACCTTAATTTAATTAGATACGGTCACTATAAAGCAAAATTATATATTACTAAGAGCGCCTAATTAGATGAGATTATATGAGTATCTTCTGATGTAATTAAGATTATGAGTTCGATCTTTTACTTAACCTGCAAAAGTGTTAAAAAAAATTATGAAGAGTTTACCATCCATTTAAGTCTCATAAAATTTTAAGAGATTAATCTCTATAGTTGTGCACAGAGAGATATCCTGTTTAATTTTGTATTACTGTCACTTTCGATAAAAGAGTAATATTTATCCACATTATACATTGAAAAGTGAAACTAACTAGAGGATTTAGACGAGTTATTGACTAACTAGGTGTTTCTCGCTATGATGTTGAGTTCGGACTTAATCCTATTTTATGAGTTCGATCTCTTACTTAACCTGCAAAAGTGTTAAAAAAATTTATGAAGAGTTTACCGTCCATTTAAATCTCATAAAATTTTAAGAGATTAATCTCTATAGTTGTGCACAGAGTCAGAGATATCCTATTTAATTTTGTATTAGTGTCACTTTCGATCAAAGATTAATATTTATCCACATTATACATTGAAAAGTGAAACTAGCTAGAGGATTTAGACGAGTTATTGACTTATTGTGACCTAGCTACGATGAAAGTTTTGTCGTTTAATAAAATGAAAGAAACGAAAGAATTCAAATGAAGGATTCCTAGTCATAGATAGATAGATATTACCGAAGGAAAAAGCAGATAATTCAAGAGTAAATTTTTATGAATTAATTCTGCTCATACAACACAAATAAAAATAAAAATATTTTTTTATAAACCATTTATTTAATTATAGGCCAACACATTGACTAGTATCTGTATGTCTAAACTTTCAGCATTGATAAATTTGATCGAAGACATAAAAAAACTATACCAAATTGATACTGTGATACAGATGAAAATTCTCCCTGACCTTAACTATAAAAAAAATAGTTAGATGAATATAAATTGATCTATTTTATATTAAACCTTGTTGATTCGGCTTTTTATATTTAGAATTCTATATTCTAAGTTGGAGAGAATAATGATAAGTTCTTTTAGGGACGAATCGTAGCAAATGGGAGGGGACAAATTTATATTGAAAATCGGGACACTTCAAACTTATTATGACATATTATAGTCAATAAGTTGTACTAAATCATTGTGTAGGTAATTGTTGTTGTATTGATTTTTGTTCGACTTTTGAGCATATGATTTGGCGGATCCTCTGCAACTTTCATTGAAGGTGGATAGGTGTTTCTCGCTATGATGTTGAGTTCGGACTTAATCCTATTTTAGAGAGTGCCCTTTGTAATTCCATTAATAATATATTTTGCTTACAAAAAAAATGATAAGTTTTTTTCTCTAATGTAAATAATGTGTTCAAAATAAAAAAGTGCACATAGATAAGAAAAGTTGTTCCATGTCCCAGCTTTGATCCCTTTTACTTTTGCATATTTTGGTGTGAAAAGTACTTTTTTAGATTAAAACAAAGAGATAATTACGCCGTTGAATCCGTTATTTGGCAAAGATGTTCTTTTCAAATGGATTCAGCAAGATGCAGCATGATCATGATTCATGAGGGTCAATTTTTTCAAATCAAAATTATGATGTTCTTTTTTCCTTCTGTACTCTACTAGTACTAACTAACTAGTAACTACTACTAACTGTTAGTTGTTTGACTTTTTAAAAGTCAAGGTTGAAGTTGAATGTTTAACTAACACACAACTTAGTTTCAATGAAATGCCACAATTCTGTCCTTTTTTTTTGTCTCGAATAAATTGTGACATACACTTCTATAGTAATGTCCTTGAAATCTGTACATAAACTTAATTTAGAGCATATAATTGCTTGAATGGTGGGGGATCATAATTTACAAACACCTGCTTTTCTTTTATGCCCCCCCTAAAGAGGTTTGTAAAGAAGATGTACATCATCATTTATATCAAGCTTTACCACTTGATGGACCACACAAATTATCGTTTAACATTAATTAATAGATTGTGTTTGGTTAAGTGAATTTTATGAGATAATATAATTTTAGAGGATAATTTAAGTTCTTTAATGTAAACTATATCATTTAGATAATAAATTTAGAAAATGTTAAATATATTGTTTTTCGCTTTGAGTTTCATATACTACTAATACTAATTAATAAGTGACATCTTCAATGCTAAGTAATATTTTTGTAATTGATTATACCAATTTTCTCTCAATGGTAAAAAAAATAAATAAAGTAACATATATATATATATATATATATATATATATATATATATATTAATAGTGATAAAATACTTTATTGTAATCAAATCATCAAAATAGGTTGGTCTAGAAGTCTTGGGGGTCATACATGGTAAAGAATATTCATCTTCTACTAGATTTGAAGATGCTAATGTAATGTGTCTCATTCTTATAGAGAGGCAAATTATTGTGTTGATGCGTTAGCAACGTTGGGGTGCTCCCTAAATCGATCTACTATGTTTTATGGTGTGTGCCATAGTCATATTAAACAACTCTTGTTAGCGGATACTATGGAAATTATGATCCCTAGATTAATGCCTTTGTAATTGGTACTTTCCGGGCTTTGACCCTCATTTCTATATTTTAAAAAAAAGTAATGATGATACCGTACCTATTTAAGCTACTTTTGCAAATTTTATTATATTCACTTTGTCATGTTAAGTTCCTATGATGAAAAGGAAAAATATGAAATGAATTCATCCTCAACAACTAAATCTCTAAAACACTCAATTATATTGCTCCATTCAAATGGATGACTTCAAAAGTAATTAAATGCTGAACTTTACCCAAATGTGTTATAGCGGATTGGATTTCCTGCAGTTACTGTCGGATGTAGTAACTGATCTCAGCCGTTTGATTTCAAATCAGTGGCTGAGATTGATTTGATCATAAAACTGTGTGAAACATAATAATTGTCTGATTTTAAATGAATGGCTGAGATTAAAACTGTGTAAAAAATGAACAACATGAAATCTAGATCCGTGTTAAAGCTCATGTTCATATCACAATGGCTTAGGTTTTGCCCAAAGAAGTTTTTTGTGAACTTTGATAGTGGAGAAGGTTAACTCCCACAAGGAGCACAATGATTAATTGTGCAAGAATAATGTGTATGGAAGGCAAGACAATACTTTTTTTTAGAGAAAGTATAATCAAAAGTATCACGCATGGGGAATAGTGGGCAAGTGTGAGTAACATTATGCATTTGTGTACACACACACCATTCTCCAATTTTCTACTAACCAACAACCCAAATTCTCAACCGACCAGGCCAAAAAGTGCTCACATGCATGGTTATGTGGACCCAAATACATGATGCTAATAGAAGCACTAATAAGTTATACAACTATATATTAGTCAAAAATAAATTGAGGTTAAATCTAACTTCAAATATGAATCATCTAATCTTTTTCAATTGTTATAAATAGTATGTTGGATCCAAGTTTTTCATAAGAAAATTGCTGAAGAGCCATGACGAGCAGTTAATGCTCATTATTCTGATGGTCGGCCGTTACAATCTGCAGGAATATTGTGATTTTTGACTAGTGGAAAGTCTTCATGAATTGCTCTTATATTGGGTCTTACTCGATAGTCTAAGAGGAGTTTTCTTCATATATTGAGCTTCTAAACCCAATCCAAAACAATAATTAATAGCGATTAATTGTTCAATAAAAATCAAACTATTATCAATAAAACACGAATTGTCTAATCTTTATCCAATATTTCATGCGTGAGAGTAAAGAATCTTGGTGTTAGTTTTGTTTATTAGGTTGTTGCCCATTTAAGTTGTTTGTATGTAGTGACTAGTGAGGCCATCACAATCATATATAACAAAACAAAATAGAACAGCCATAATTTGACTACTACATTAGGAATTTTAATTGTTTTCTCCACGTTACAGTTAAGCAATGCCACTCAAAAGTTATTTTGGTGGAGTGAATGTGAATAAAATATATACAAACCACACACACAAGTACTGAATAGTGATGAAGAAGGGTCATCTAAATTTTATAAGAATTAATTAATTAATTAATGTACCATGTGTATGTCCAATTATAATGAATGCCGTTGATTTTGTCACGGACTAGAAAATGACATAGTACGATTCTGCACTAAGCCGCAAAATCGAAGTGGACACTGTGCATGCCTCAACTGAGGATAGAAAATCAAATTTGATGTCTTTTTGTTTGTTTATTAGTACAAATTAATTTCAGCTAAAAATAATGGGGAATTTAGACAGAAAATGTTATTTAAGGGTGGGTACAAATTTTGTGGAACATTATCGTTATATTTTTAATCACATAAAATATTATCGTGATTTACTTGAAAAAAAGAACGTCTCTCTCTGCTACTTTCGTTGCTTCCACATATTGTCGTCTAAATTATCACTATTTTTATTTATTTATTTGTTAAAAAAATTTGCGTCCCCACGATAGGGTAATAATACACATGCATGCCTGCCACTTTGTTTCTTTCGTTTTTGGAACCAAACGGAATCATCCTTGACCTTGATCCTTTAATTATATGTTTATTCAATTTCAATCATATATTCTTCACCCTAGATAAGTAGCTTTACAATATTTTAAACTACATTGGCATCCATTTACTCATCCCACATAAATTGTTGTATAGCTTTACATATATGAATAGTGTGTATTTTATTTTAAAATGAAATATTACTTAAGATAATTACATATGAATTGTTGTATAGCATTACTTAAAATAATTTTAAAATAAATTATGAGTGTGGTTGATATTATGAAAATAAAAAATTAGATAGGACAACTTTCAATTACACTGATTTTAAAATTGTTTTAGGAACAAAATAAATTGAAGGTCAAAGTACACTGATACTAGTATTATTATCCTTCGGTGAACCATGGAAATACGAGACAACTTTTTGTCATTTACACAAAGCGTTTAAAATACCTAAATAACATTTTATTTAATTACTTGTATCGTACAAAATAAAATTTGTTCAACAACTACTTTAAAAATAAAAATTTGTTCAACAACTTAAACATTTTATCTAATTACATTTTATAGATCGGATGAATTTTTAATATCTAATGTTTACGGTGCAAAATGTATATTTCTTAATATACCTTTTTTATCATCACTATCTTAACCATTATTTTAGTGGAATTCTAGGGGATTCCTACTAAAAATTAAACATTTTTGCAACTAAGAAGAAGCTTCGTCCATGACTTTTGTTAAGGAAGTAATTAGTTGCATTTTGCAGGGTTTCCTAAACAAGAAAACACTTGAGACCCGTACAATAGTTATTTTAATACGACTCTTTTCCAAACCGTGCATTACAATCTTAATCTTCACAAAATTATATAGTTCTTTTTTTTTTTTTTTTGACTTGCTTAATAGTGTTCTTTCAAACATTAAAAAATGGTAACAATCCACCCCAAAAAAAAAATGGTGTACAAAAAACTGTTTTTTCGTCAAAAACCTTAACTAACCACACAAAAAAACTACAGTAGTCACAAATATTTCAAATTAGTTTCAACACATTCTTTGCAAATAAGTGTTTTGAATACACATTGACCTCACAATTTGATCTAAGCTACAAATTTAAAATTCTAATCACACACTCGTTGAATATCCTCTTTCTCAAAGTTGTACTAGTCTTTTATATATAAAAAGTTTGTCTTTTACGGTCATTGAATAACTAATGTATTTAATTTGATCGGATAATTAGATGAATATGAATTTAAAAAATAAAAAACTCATATATTCACTATAGTTAATGATTGGTTTTAAGTTGGTTTTAACAATGAAAATAAGCATTTCACAGTATAGTACATATTATCAAGTTGGTTGATTATTCTGTTGTTTAGGCCTCTTACGATCTTAACTTTAACAAAATGAAATATGAATTAATAAAGTTTTTTCCACTTCTTACGAAGTGATTAATACCATTAAAATTTGGACATGTAATTTTTGTGATTATATACTCCGAACATGTATTAGCAAGGAAAAATGCGAAACTTTTACACATTCAAATTTTAAATTTCAAATGTATTTTTGACCGTTTCAAACATAGACTTTACAAAATCTATGCCTCTCTCTCTCTCTCTCTCTCTCTCTCTCTCTCTCTCTCTCATGCTTGAGCTCTCACAGGAATGGGAAGGTGAAGTTCGGTGGTGTTGAGGACGACATGATGGTGGTGACGAGGACAAACGACGTGGTGGTTGACTGGTTTTAGAGAGAGAGAGAGAGGGAGGAAATAATTTGGAATTTTTATACTAAAATGCTATGTGTTGTATTTGTCTTGGATTTATGTGTCTAAATAACAAAATTGCATAAATATAATTAAGGATGACAATGGTTAGGGTATGAATAAGGTACTATAATATTCATTTTTATACTGTAGTTTGAAAAGTACTCGTACTCAGATTCATATCTGCGTGAGATTATAATTTTTTGTACTCGTGCTCATACCCAAAGTAACCATACATGTATTTGTTACCCACAATTTTACTACAAATATCGATTAATTATAAAATATGATATAATTTAATAGAATAAGTGGGAGTTTTGAATCCCGATCCTGCAAATTATATACGATATCGTTACCAAGTGAATTATACTCACAAAGCATGGAGTAGTTATTTTTCTTTTGTTAGTTAAATAAAATTGAATAGAAGCAATGAGATACATAATGTCCTAAAAAACTAAAGCTAAATCGCATAATAATTATAATTTTGCTGAATTTTAAATAGTTTTTTTTATTGACAATTTATAATTTTGTGTAGCCTTTTAGGTTCCGTTTGGAATGATGGAATAAAACGGAATGGAGGAGCGGAATGGAATAAAATAATGTTCCATTATTTGGATTTGAAAAAAAATAATGGAATGGAGCGGAGCGGAATGGAATAGAATGAAAAAAATTTCATCTCGTACCACCAAATACCTTTAATTTTGTTCTTCTCTTTCTTAAAATATCCAAACAATGGAATGAAATATTTATTCCATTCCGCTCATCTCATTCCACTTCACTCTATTCCGCCCCGCTCCATTCCATTGTATTCCATCAATCCAAACGGAGCCTTAGGGACGCCTTGTGATGTGAAGATTTTCTTGGTTGATATATATATGGCTAGTGCTACGGTGGACCACCTTCATAAGTGGTTCACCGTGGACCAATGATCGATACTACTATAACGAATACGAATTTTACAAAATCTACCGTTGGATTGAAAGTTTATATCATATAGATCATCCAAACAAATTTTTAGAAAAAACAAAAATCATTTGACATGTTATTAAAACCTATCAAGATTAACGGTATTTAATAAAAATTTATAAACCGTTAATCTTAATGGGTCTCAATAACATATCAAATGATTTTCAATTTTTCTAAATTTTTTTATGGATGATCTATATGAAATAAACTTTCAATCCAACGGTGGATTTTATAAAATTCATATTCGTTATTGTGTTATTCATAAGTGATCCACCATGAACCACTTTAGAATTAGTATTCGTTATCATATATATATATATATATATATATATATATATATATATATATATATATTCTATTTTTGTCTTTTCTAAAAAATGTGGCGAGTTTTAATTTACCTCATAGAATATGTTAACTTAAATTGACATACTCCCTCCGTCCCAAAATATAAGCAAAAATAAGTCAAAGAAACTTGATGTAGTTGATTAAAGGTTTGAACCAAATACATGTATTTTATTGACCAACTTTTATTTATATTTTGAGACAGAGGGAGTAGGTGATGATGTGATATACTCATTGAGGGGAGTAAACCAAAATTCGCTAAGAATACATGGTGCAACAAGAGAAATCTTAAGCCTATGTAATCAATTGGGGTAAAAGGCGAAATCTTAACATTAACAATAGGAGATAATCAAGAAAAAAATATTAGCGAGGTAAATAAAAACTCATCCTCATTGCGGGAATAAACACCAATTAACTTTTCAATAAAAACATCTCAAATGATTTGATGGCATAATCGTTATTAGACTAAAATCCATTGACCATTAAGTAATTTCACCCAAATCATTGCCTACAAAACCCTCTCTCTTTCATTCTCCCTCTGCACAGTCACAACTCACAAAAAGAAACAAACTCTCAGAAAAAAATAAAATAAAAACAGAGCAGTTAGTTAACAATGAGAACCCAACGCTCTCACCATTTCCTCCTATTATCCATCCTCTTCTTCGCATCAACATTCTCATTTCTCCGATTAGCAACCTCCACCGGAGCAGAACCTCCGACCACCGGCAACAACGACGCCGAATACATCCGTTCAAGTTGCAACGCAACACTATACCCTGACATATGCTACACTTCCCTCTCTCGTTACGCCAATGCAGTTCAACAGAATCCAGGCCAACTCGCTCGCATCGCTATAGCCGTAAGTTTCTCCAAGGTTCACCGTACCGCATCATACCTCTCAAATCTCACTCGCGTCGCAGATTACAGCGGTAACTCACGCGCCGCACTCGCTCTTCATGATTGTTTCTCAAATCTCGACGACGCCGTTGATGAAATCCGTGGCTCGCTTAAACAGATGCGTCAGTTAGGAGCCGCCGGAAGTGGAACTGATTCGTTTCTTTTTCAGATGAGTAACGTCCAGACGTGGATGAGTGCGGCGCTTACCGATGAAGAAACGTGTACGGATGGATTTCAAGATGTAGAGGATTGTCCGATGAAAGCGGATGTAGAGAATCGTGTGACGAAGGTGAAGAAGTTCACGAGTAATGCTTTGGCACTTGTTAATGGTTACGCCAAAAAAGGAATGCCGTGAAATTGTGACCGTTTGATTTGATTATTACTTTTTCCAATTTCAGAATTATTATTGTTGAATCAAAGAATTAAAGAGTACTGTGTATCTAGTGTGTGTATGTGAAATGTGAATGCTGAATGTAAATTTTGGTGGTTTTGATTTTA
The DNA here is from genome assembly GCA_030408175.1 of Trifolium repens. NCBI lineage: Eukaryota > Viridiplantae > Streptophyta > Magnoliopsida > Fabales > Fabaceae > Trifolium > Trifolium repens. The sequence goes on along the minus strand of CP125842.1, from coordinate 63,226,719 downwards.
GCTTTGTTTTTAGCAAGAAAAAACAAACGCATGTGGCTTACACAGGATTTCTGTGCAAGAATGGAGAGTGTAGATATACAAAAAAAAAAAAAAAAAGAGTAAACTATCAAATACTCCCCTGAAATTTTAAAATTCGTCAAATACCTCCCTGAAATTTTGAAATTGACAAATATCCCTCTAAAATTTTAAAAAGTCAATCAAATTGCCTCCTAGCACTACCAGTCAGAGTCCACGCCAGGGGACAATTTGATTGACTTTTTTAAAATTTCAGGGGGGTATTTACCTATTTTCAAATTTCAGGGGACTATTTGACAAATTTTAAAATTTTGGGGGGTATTTGACAATTTACTCATAAAAAAAATAGCCACAGTTAAAAATTGTGTTGATGTGATGATATAATGTATTGTGTGAAGGTAAAGGCGTTTGAGTGAGTTTTTAATTTGTTAATGGTTTTATTGATCCTTTGAAGTTAAGAAATGAAGATGAATACTGTTAGGGCCACTCTAATATTGTCATGGAATGGAAGGTCATAACTGTAGATGAAAACGATATTATTATAAAAAAATTGACATTATTATATTGACCTTGCAAAATTTGAATTTAGTTCATTGTGTTGTGAAAGTTTCACTTCTTGACCTAGACTTTAATTTTACCTTAATGAGAAACAATCCTTTAAACTTAATTTCAATGATGCCTTGACCTATTTTAATTTGATTTGAAGTTGTTTTAATTTATGTTTAAATTTGACAGTTCGATTTATCATTAGTAACCTACCAAAAATTATTTTTACCATTTTTGATAAATTAAACTTCTTTGAAACTTCTGCCACTTAATTAGGTATGACAACATAATCTGCAATTACTTTCGAAATATATATTTTGAGAATTTTTGCTTTGATTGGGTGCAAATTTGAATTTTTTTCGAAATTCTATGTCGAGGGTAAGGGTGTTGATATCCGCCCCACATCTGTCCCTGAACCAATCTCATTAGTAAAGGAAATATTTTTTGTAGACATATACTTATTAATTTTATTTTATGTAATATTTATATACTTTAAATTTTAATCTTCTCACAAAAAAACATATAATTTTATTATAATTTAATAATCATTACTTAATATAATAAATATAATATTTTAATTGTCTAAAAGATTTAATTAAACTAACAATGTTGATATTACTAATTTGAAGAAGAACAACCATGCCCGAATCTAAAAACTCAAAATCCAACGGTTATGTATATATTAATACTTTTAAATAGTATTTGTCATTTTGTTTACTGATAAAAATATGACCTCCGTCACGGGGATGAAATTTAAATTTCAACTCTTGTTAATAAATAAGTGCAGACTGTGGAGTATGAACCTTCATCTAGGGTGGGGGTGGAGGAGGCAAAATCCATCTTTCTATCCACCTCATTGTCATTTCATCAGAGTTGTTTAACATTTTTTGGCGTATGAATTCTTCTCCATTTAAGATGTTTTTAGTTAGTAGTATGTGCGTATTAACTCACTTCTAAAAACACATTTCACACACATACTACTAACTAAAAACACACTTCTCCTTGGAAAATTAATTAACAATGCAATTTATAAAATAGAATTTCAAACAATAGTAAAATAATGTTTACACTAACATTCATCTTAGACTACACTCCAAAGACACGAGGAATTTTTGTAACCACATAATTATGTTAGTATCTATCAATTTTGTTTATGACTAATTTTTATCGGAGGATCTAACTGACCATCCTTAATAAAATCTCCCTACTCAACCATCTTTAAGAAATTAGACTTCAATTTTACTTACACTAATGTAATATTTTTTTTAACTATTTATGAGTATTTTGGATCAAATTATTGTGTAATTCAAATTCACATATGTCTTAGAGTTTTTTTTTTTTTAAAATAAAATCTATAAGACATACATGAGTCTGTCTTAGATGTTAATTATTGTTAACATTATGATTGTTTTGGACCAAATGTTGGTTTTGTCCAAGAGCATTGTAGGTCTGAATATGACATCAAGACCAACCAACCAATAACAAAACCATCTTATTGTTAATGTTAAGTATAACCGCATAAATTAATTTTTGTCAAAAAAAAAAACTGCATAAAATAATTAAGAAACTTAATTTTTTTTGACAAAAAAATTAACGGTCTAAAGTTATCGAAGTTCTGTTTGGTGAAAATAAGCTATAAGTTAGATGATAGTTGAAAATTTAGCTTATAACTGAAGAGCTAGCTTATAGCTGATAACTGATAGCTTATAGTTGAAAAGCTAGTAGGTTGAAATTAAAAATGTTTGGCAAATTTAGTTTATGTAAGTGCAAAATGACATAAAAGTACATGGTTAGTGGGTAGTTATTATATTTTTAAAAAAATGAAAATATATAATAAGGATAAAATGGAATAAATTGTAAAAAACTATAAGTTATAAGTGCAAACGCTACTTTTAATATATAGCATCTCAAAAAATTTATAAGTGATAAGTGCTCAAAAGTAGTAAAAGTCATATATATTTTAAGCACTTATTAACTTATTTTGTAAGATATCCTTTAGGTTTTCCCCACTTTAGTGTATATTTTTGTTTTAAGTTATATTTTGATAAGCTTTTCTAAATCCCAACTTTTGATGCAGGAAAAGAGAATTTGAAGAAAAAAAGCAAAGTTAACTCGCCAGGGCGAGCACAGAGCGAGTGTAGGGCGAGTAAAGTCAGAGAGCATCAAATTGGAAAAGTAGCCAACTCGCCAGAGCACGTGGAACGCGCCAGAGCGAGCAAGGCTAACACGCCAGGGCGTGTGCAAAGCGAGTGAAGTCAGAGAGCAGCAAAATGGGAAAAAGGGCAACACGCCAGAGCGAGCATCAACTCGCCAGAGCGAGCATCAACTCGCCAGAGCGCATGAAGGCGGTTCAAAGTTCATTTATGACGTGACAGAAACCCTTTGATGAAGAAAGGTGAACTCGCCATGGCGTGTTGGAACTCGCCCGGCGAGTTCTAATTTTCAGAAACATTATAAAAGAGCTTGCTGTCATTTTTCTTGCATCTATCACTTGTAATAGAACTGAGAAACAGAGAGAAAGCTTAGAAATCATCAATCTAAGGATAAGGTGAAGGTGGATCAACAAAAGCTTGAGACATCAAGTGTTATGTTCATCATCTTTTCTTCTCCTACCCTTTGTAAGCTTATTTTCACCATGTGTAACTAAATCCTTTGTTGTTGGGATTAGATGTAGCTCATTTGTGACTATGTACAATTCTTGATCATGTTAATATATGTTTTAGTTTATTCATCAATGTTAGTGTCATCTTTAATCTTCATGCTTTATCTTTTAATTTGAATTTATAGACATATAATGTTTGAATCAAGGAACTAAGATGAACACTTGTTAAAACCCTAAATTCTAGACATAGATTTAGGATTAATATTCACTTTGTGTATTGGAACTTAATGATATTGTGTTATTGAAATTATCCGAGACATCGGAAGTTTAAATAATACAATATAATCGTTGTATTGATTAATCACTCGAGACATTGAGGATTGATAGGTACAACGTGAACCTCGTCGTTATCTGGACACAGAAACGTACGTGAGCAATACGTGATAATATTGATGAATAGCTAAAATATATGTGACTGATTTAGAAACGTACATACGAATGAATGAGTGAAGTTTAATCCCGACAACCTCTTCTCTCTGAATCTTAAATCATCTTTTATCGTAATTTTATGTTTACAAGTCTTTTTACAACAAAACAACTTACAACTTAAACTTAAAATGATGTTATTTGTTGAATGATTTTTAATTTCACACTAGTCCCTGTGGATACGATATAAACAAAATACTTGCTAAAGAACTTTAACAAAATGGCGCCGTTGCCGGGGACTGGCGTTTGAAATTAAAAACATTGCGACAGTTTCTATCTTTTTAAGCAAATTTTGCCTTTATAATTTTCTGTTTATTATTATCCCTTGTGCACGCTAACTTGTTTGGTTAGATTGTTGACTCTTGTTTATGCGAGGTAAGACCCCAGCAGAGGACTTACTTTTTGATCCAGAAATCGAGAAAACGGCTCGAAAGAACAACAGCAAAAACAAACAAAGGAAACAACAAGCCAAACAGAGACAGCAACAAGAAGGAACTTCTGTTTCTACTTCTTCAACATCTTCTATTGCCGAAGAAACGATGGCAGAACATCCACCACCAACCCCTGAACCATGCCAAAATAGCCCACGACGTTTGGCTCATTTGGCAAGACCAAGAGCTGGAGCCAGACAAACCGAGATGAAAACGGGTTATTTGCAACTGTTATATGCTAACCCTTTTGCAGGTTTGCCACATGAAGACCCTTACAATCATCTGGTCAAGTTCTATGAGATAGCCGGTTCACTTGGAGCCACTGAAGCTGAAGAAGAATCGGTGTTCCAAAGAGGGTTTCCACATTCGTTGATTGGTAAAGCTAAGGAGTGGTATCTTGATCAACCTACTCAAGTTATGACCAATTGGAATACTCTTGAGGAGAAATTTCTTGAAAGATTCTTCCCGCACCACAAGTCCATGGAGGCCAAAACATCTATTGCTGTGTTCGCTCAAGGTACAAATGAAACTCTAAATGAAGCTTGGGAGCGTTACAAGTCTATGTTACAGAAGTGCCCTAATCACGGATTTGATGAGCTCACTCAAATTCATATCTTTCGCAACGGACTTCTTCAACAAACAAAGCTTTTGTTAGATGCTACAGCTGGTGGATCTTTATTATCATTGAGTGCTGCAGATGCTACAGCAATAATTGAAAAAATGGCACTTAGTGACGGTCACGGTGATTACAATAGGAATCCATCGCAAAGGAAGCCGGGAGTTCTTGAACTTGACACTTCAGATGCAGTCTTAGCTCAGAACAAGCTTCTCACTAACACTGTAGATCAACTATCAAAGCAAATGTCTCGGATGATTAGCCTTCAGGAAGAGTCGAGCAAAGCTAAGCAAGTTGCGTATTGTCAACTATGCACTGGAGACCACCCAACTGGTCATTGTCCCCCAGCTGATGAAGAAATCAATTATATGGGCAGTCAGAATCAACAAAGGCAAGCACCCTATCAGAATAATTCTGGTTATCAACGAGGCGGAAATTCAAACAACAACCAGGGTTGGAGACAAGATGCTGGACCTCCAAATAGGCAAAGACAATATGAAAGTTTCAACCAGCCACAGCCACCTCCACAACAACAGCAGAGTTCAAATTTGGAGGAGACAATGAGCAAGTTTATAGAAATGCAAATTCAACACAATCAGCAACAGCAGAAATTTCAGCAAGAAACTCAAGTTTATCAAAGAGGCAATGATGCTGTGTTGAGAAACCTTGAAACACAGATTGGTCAAATAGCAAAGCAAGTTGCTAACAACAATGAGCAAGGTGGATCATCATCATTCTCTGCAAACACAACAACCAATCCAAAAGAACATTGCAAGTCTATTACAACTAGGAGTGGAAAGGAGATCGGTAAAGGAATTGGTGATAACGTGAGAACGGAGGAAAATGTTGTGGAAGCCAGAGAAGAGCAAGAAGAGAGGATGGAAGAAGGTGAGAATGAGGCAGGAAAGAAAAATAATGAGGAAGAGTTAGTTGAAAAAGAAAAAAATCAAAAAAATCAAAAAAGAAATGAAAAAGAGTATGAGGGTGAAGTGAGTAAAGAAAGTAAGGCAGAAGTTCAGAAGGCGAGAAGTGAGAAAAGCATTCAGAAGAGTCCCCCCGTTCAACATTTACCTTATCCACATGCTCAATCAAAGAAAGACAAAGAGAGGCAGTATTCAAGGTTTCTGGACATTTTCAAAAGATTGCAAATTAACATCCCATTTTCTGAAGCCTTGGAACAAATGCCTACATACGCAAAATTCATGAAAGAGATTCTAACCAAAAAGAGAAGGTTCAATGATAATGAAGTTATCCAGTTAGATGCAAGCTGCAGTGCTATCATTCAAAGAACCTTGCCAAGGAAGGAAAAAGATCCCGGAAGAGTCACTTTGCCTGTAACTATAGGCAACGTCAACGTGGGAAAAGCTCTCATTGATTTAGGATCAAGCATTAATCTCATCCCATTGTCGGTTGTAGAAAGAATTGGTGGTCTCGATGTCACGCGAACTAGAATGACTTTGCAACTGGCTGATAAATCCATCACCTACCCCTCGGGAATAGCTGAAGATGTTCTAGTCAAGGTTGACAAATTCATGTTCCCAATAGATTTTGTGGTCATGGATATTGAGGAAGATGATGATGTTCCATTGATTTTAGGAAGGGGATTTATGAAAACAGCAAGGATGATGATAGACATTGATGATGGGGTGATGAAAGTGAGAGTTCAGGATGAAGAGGTCAGTTTTAATTTGTGGGAAGCTATGAAGTATTCTAAGGACAAAGGTGCATGTTTCAAGTTAGATGCCACCGAAGAAGCTGTCCTAGATGTGAGAAAGCAAGCACATAGACCTTCACCTCTTGAACAAGCTTTGACTGATGCATTCAACGAGCTTGACCCCAACATACAACAAGAAATTGAAGAGTGCTTGAAGGAACTTGATTCTCAGAAGGAAGTATCCCCTTGTGAAGCAAAGATTGAAGAATTGAAAGATGGGCCAAAACCGGTTGAAGTGAAGCTTGAATTGAAAACACTACCTTCACATTTAAAGTATGCATTTCTTGAAGCAGATGATAGTAAGCCGGTGATAATTAGCAGCTCATTAACAACTCATGAGGAGAATAGCTTAATTCAAGTTCTTAAAGACAACAAAGAGGCAATAGGATGGGCATTATCTGATTTGAAAGGTATCAGTCCATCTTATTGTATGCACAACATCATGATGGAAGACGACTATAAGCCTGTAGCACAGCCTCAACGTCGATTGAATCCAACAATGAAAGAGGTTGTAAGAAAGGAGGTTGTGAAGTTGCTAGAAGCCGGGATGATTTATCCGATCTCTGACAGTGCTTGGGTGAGTCCAGTCCAAGTAGTTCCAAAGAAAGGAGGAATGACGGTAATCAAAAATGACAAGAATGAGTTGATTCCGTCAAGAACCGTTACGGGATGGAGAATGTGTATTGATTATCGGAGACTCAACAAAGCCACCAGAAAAGATCATTTTCCACTTCCCTTTATGGATCAAATGCTTGAGAGGTTATCTGGTCAAGAATTTTATTGCTTTTTAGATGGATATTCGGGGTACAATCAGATCACTGTCAATCCCGAAGACCATGAGAAGACAGCTTTCACTTGTCCCTTCGGTGTCTTTGCTTACAGACGGATGCCGTTTGGATTGTGTAATGCTCCAGCAACTTTTCAACGTTGTATGCAAGCAATTTTTTCTGACTTGATTGAGAAATGCATTGAGGTCTTCATGGATGACTTCTCGGTTTTTGGCCCCTCCTTTGCTCACTGTTTAAAGAATCTGGATACCGTGCTGAAGCGGTGTGTGGAAACAAATCTGGTTCTCAATTGGGAGAAATGTCACTTCATGGTGACTGAAGGCATAGTTCTTGGTCACAAAATATCGTCCAAAGGCATTGAAGTTGATAAAGCGAAAATAGAAGTCATTGAAAAGTTACCACCACCAGTCAATGTCAAGGGAATCAGAAGCTTTCTTGGTCATGCCGGATTCTATAGGCGGTTCATTAAAGACTTTTCAAAAATTGCCAAACCGTTAAGCAACCTGCTTAACAAAGATAAGTCTTTTAATTTTGATAATGAATGTTTATTTGCTTTTGAAGAATTAAAGAAAAAATTGATAACTGCACCCATAATCATAGCGCCAGATTGGACACTTGAATTTGAACTAATGTGTGACGCTAGTGATTATGCGGTTGGTGCAGTTCTTGGGCAAAGAAAGAACAAAAATTTTCATGCCATACATTATGCAAGCAAAGTATTAAATGATGCTCAAGTCAATTATGCAACAACAGAAAAGGAATTGCTTGCAATTGTATATGCACTTGAAAAATTTCGTTCTTACTTGATTGGTTCAAAGATTGTTGTTTATACTGACCATGCAGCTATCAAGTACTTGATCACCAAATCCGATTCCAAGCCTAGACTCATTAGGTGGATGCTCTTGTTACAAGAGTTTGATCTTGAAATTAGAGACAAAAAGGGAACAGAAAACTTGGTAGCTGACCATCTGTCCAGGTTGGTGAACAATGAGGTGACTGAACACGAGCGTGAAGTTCTTGAGGAATTTTCTGATGAGCAGTTGCTCATGGTGCAAGAAAGGCCGTGGTTTGCTGACATGGCTAATTATAAAGCATCTGGATTAATACCGGATGATTTCAATTGGCACCAAAAGAAAAAGTTCCTCCGTGAAGCTAACCATTATGTTTGGGATGATCCTTATCTTTTCAAAATTGGTGCTGACAACCTTTTGAGAAGATGTGTTACCAAAGAGGAAGCCGCAAGCATAATGTGGCATTGTCATAACTCACCATATGGTGGTCACTATAATGGAGAGAGAACTGCTGCAAAAGTGCTACAGTCGGGCTTCTTTTGGCCGACTATTTTCAAAGACACTTATGAATATGCTCAAAGATGTGACAACTGTCAAAGAACCGGGGGAATTTCAAGGCGAAATGAAATGCCCCTACAAAATATTCATGTGGTTGAAGTTTTTGATTGTTGGGGTATTGACTTTGTTGGACCATTTCCCTCATCATTCTCCAATGAATACATTCTAGTGGCGGTTGATTATGTGTCAAAATGGGTGGAAGCAATTGCATCACCAAAGGCTGATGGCAAAACGGTGGTCAAATTTCTCAAAAAGAATATATTCACCCGTTTTGGAACTCCTCGTGTGCTCATTAGTGATGGAGGATCGCATTTTTGTAATTCACAATTGGCTAAGGCACTTGAGCATTATGGAGTCAAACACAAAGTTGCATCACCATATCATCCACAAACCAATGGACAAGCAGAGGTTTCAAATCGAGAAATAAAGAAAATTCTTGAGAAAACCGTGTCCGCATCAAGAAAAGATTGGTCAATGAAGTTGGATGAGGCATTATGGGCATATAGGACAGCTTTCAAATCACCTATTGGCCTCACACCATTTCAAATGGTATATGGAAAATCTTGTCATCTACCGGTGGAATTAGAACACAAAGCATATTGGGCTTTGAAGTTCTTGAATTTTGATGAAACTCAATCCGGGGAGAAAAGAAAGCTTCAAATGCAAGAATTAGAGGAAATGAGGTCACAAGCTTATGAATCATCCAAGTTATACAAAGAAAAAATCAAAAGCTATCATGATAAGCGGATTGTCAACAAAGAGTTCAAGCCGGGGCAAATGGTTTTATTGTTCAATTCAAGACTCAAATTGTTTCCCGGAAAGTTGAAATCCAAATGGTCAGGCCCGTTCAAAATTCATGAAGTCAAACCTTATGGTGCAGTGGTATTAGAAGACCCTATGACAAAGGACAGATGGACTGTGAATGGCCAGAGGTTAAAACTGTATTTTGGTGGTGAATTTGATAGGTTTACCACTAAAATTCCACTTTCCGATCCTTGAATCAAAAGACCAGGCGTCGAGCTAATGACGTTAAACAAGCGCTTGTTGGGAGGCAACCCAATTTTGTAAGTAATTTTACTGATTATTAGTAGTACTAGTTCATAAGCCAGAGACATCATCAAATAAGCCAAAACAGAAGTCAAATTGAAGCAATTTCTGCACTGTCAAACTCGCCGGGCGAGTAGTTGTGCGCCGGAGCGAGTATTTCAGGCCCTTTGACCTGAGTTGAAAACCAAATCACTCGCCAGGGCGTGTTGTTGTGCGCCAGAGCGAGTTATGCAGATCTGAAAGTTAATTTTTCAAAAATTTTAATTACTCCTCACCTACCCACTCTCTCTCCACGCGTTTTTTACCCTTATCCTTTCACAAACATCACTTTTCATCTCTTTTCACCACAAACAAACAAACCCTAAGCCATTTTTTTACTCCATTGAAGATCAAACCCATCTTTGCATTCATCTTTGCATTTTTCAACATCAATTCAACAGGAATGGCACCCAAAGTGAAACAAACTCAAGGTTCCAAGAGAAAGGGGGTTGAACCCTCACAACCTCGGAGACCAACCCGCGCAGCACCGTTTGATGGAACTAGATTCCGTACGGCAGCACATCATGAGAGATTTAAGGAGCTGTCTACCTACCATTTGTGGCATGACAAAGAGTTCAAGATCTCTCCAACGGGAGAATACAAAGGAATCTTGGATATCTTGGAGAAGAGGAAATGGAGCAAGTTGCTTGCACCACACACTCAAATTAACTCGGATATTGTCAAAGAGTTCTTCGCCAACGCCTTTCCAGTGGACGAAGATGGCAACCCAAGCGAGAAAGATTTCAATTACACAACATTTGTTAGGCGTCGACCAGTCTCTTTTGACCGGGAGGCAATCAATTCTTATCTCGGAAACCCAATGCCATTAAGGTACCCTGACTCTCTATGTCCCTTTCACACACAACAAGCCCAGGGCAATTGGGACCACGACCTCATTCAAAGAACCATTTTGAAGGAAGGCCGGACTTATAATGTGAGTGACGCGGGAAGGCCACACCGAGCTTTAAAGATAGATATGACAACTCCCGCTCAAGTAATTTTCAAGCTAATTGTCCATAACATCCGACCCAAAAGTCACACCTCTTCTACCACCGTTGAAGTCACACCGCTTATCTATTCCATCCTAGCCGGCATCAAAGTAGATGTGGCTCGCATCATTGCCACTGAGCTACGACACATTGCACTTAGCGGCCACTTTACACCCCTTTGTCCTCTAGGTCTGCCCGGTTTAGTCATGGGTTTGGTTTTGAATCTCCGCATCTCTATCCCACCTCAAGTGCATGAAACCATAACTAACCCCATTGATGATGTTTTTATTGCTCGCTACATAGACAAGAAAACAAAAAAGCAATCTCAAGCATCTAGAGCTTCATCCTCCCGTGCACCACGTGCACCACAAGCTTCACAACCATTGGATTTTTCCAACTTTGATCCTAGGCTTCAAGCATGCTACTCATATACCTGGGATCAAAATGATGCAAGTTATCGGGCAATGTCTGCCCTCCAGAACTCAATGTACCGGATGCAGATGCATTCCGGAATGCCTGATGATGCCGCTTTGCAGGTCTTGTCTCCAGAGGCGTATCAGACGCATGTTGCTTGGCCTGGGGTCAGGCCTTTTCATTATGGAGGGGGTAGTACACAAGCACAAGGTGATGGCCAAGAGGGTGATGGTGCTGACCAAGGAGAGGGAGAAGGAGATGGTGAAAATGATGATGAGGTATTCAGTGCTAATGCAAGTGGAGAGGAGGAGGAAATGGATCAAGATGAATGAAGAGAAAAGACAAAGACTTGAAAGCTCACCTAAATGAGTGATATTTTAAGAGCTTTCAGTAAAATTTTATTTACTAGTTTGTTTATTTACTTCTGTGTATTTTGGTTTGAACATGTGAAACGTTGCTAGTTGGCTTATGATTTGTGTTTCATTTGTGAACATGTAATGTTTTGTGATGTTTTTAGTGAACAATGATAATGTTTGCGTAATGTTAATGTTTTGTGATGTTAATCTTTTGTTATATTTTGGGTTATTTTATGTTAAGTTAAAGTTTTATGAAATATGTGAATAATTTTCGAAGACAAGTAGATGCTTTCAAGATCTTAAGACAAGTTTGTGATAAATCAATGACTTAGCATGATTCAATTTGTGAAGCTATGTCAAATTGTGAACAATCTTTGAAATATGCTTAGGAATTCAACATGAATTTGAATTGTGTTGTTTGTCCTAAGATGATTCTCATTATTCTTGTGAAACATGATTTGACATGTGTTATCCAACTTAGCCGGGTGAGATTGTGTGAAGCTTTCCATTGTTCACATAAATATTTGAGAGCCGGCAATTGTGTATGCTCATTTGATTTTAGTTTAATCTTGCTATCATGGATGTGTTGATGTTGTGAATATGATCAAGACCATGTTTCTAGTTGAGTACAACTACTTTAGCCAAATTAACCTACATTGTAAGTGTGTGATCCTTTGTGTCCCCATTTGAGCCTAAAAGAAAAATTTGTTTGTTGTATATACCCTTAACCATCAAAGAAAGAAAAACAACAACTCTAACCTAGTCTAAGGATAGGAGAGCATTTGTAATTCAAATAAGGGTTGTGAAAAATTCAAAGTTGGGGAGAAGTAGGTTAAAAGAAAGAAAAAGTTTGAAAGTGATTTTGAAAAGTAGTTGAAATGGTGAGTGTAAGTGAAAAAGAAAAATTGACACCATGAAAAGAAAAGAAAAAGAGAAAATCATGTATTGAAAAATTTGAAAATGAAAAAAAAAAAATTATAGAAGAAGTGTCAAAAGAAAAAACTCACCATGTTTCAAAAGGGGAAAGTGAAAAAGAGTGAATAATTGATGCAAATGAAAAAAAGTATGCTCTCTTATCCTTAAGGCTCTTTGAATCCAAAGAAAAACAATGATTTCTTGTAGCCAAGCCCCATTACAAGCTTAATAAAGTCCTTAGTGATTCACAATTGATGGCATGTTTTATGATATTGCTTGGATGAATGCTTGAATTGAATTGTTGCATGCACATTGTTTGGATTGAGTGAAACACTTACCCTTGAGTGATACAATTGTAAGGAATTTGTGATAACACTTGAATTTGATTGTTTGATAAGAATGATGAGAATTTTACTTGGGCATAGCAATCTTTTCATGATCATGCTTTATTTCTTTGAATATTTTAAAGGTTGCTTATGACTTGCAAAACTTCACTCATGCCAATGGAAAAGACTTTTAACTTTGATTCATTACAAGCTTGATCTTGAGAACCTAGTTTAACTTGTCAAATTTTTTGATTTTACTTTTGTGTGAGGACAAACAAAGTCCTAAGTTGGGGAGAGTTGATAAGTGCTCAAAAGTATTAAAAGTCATATATATATTTTAAGCACTTATTAACTTATTTTGTAAGATATCCTTTAGGTTTTCCCCACTTTAGTGTATATTTTTGTTTTAAGTTATATTTTGATAAGCTTTTCTAAATCCCAACTTTTGATGCAGGAAAAGAGAATTTGAAGAAAAAAAGCAAAGTTAACTCGCCAGGGCGAGCACAGAGCGAGTGTAGGGCGAGTAAAGTCAGAGAGCATCAAATTGGAAAAGTAGCCAACTCGCCAGAGCACGTGGAACGCGCCAGAGCGAGCAAGGCTAACACGCCAGGGCGTGTGCAAAGCGAGTGAAGTCAGAGAGCAGCAAAATGGGAAAAAGGGCAACACGCCAGAGCGAGCATCAACTCGCCAGAGCGAGCATCAACTCGCCAGAGCGCATGAAGGCGGTTCAAAGTTCATTTATGACGTGGCAGAAACCCTTTGATGAAGAAAGGTGAACTCGCCATGGCGTGTTGGAACTCGCCCGGCGAGTTCTAATTTTCAGAAACATTATAAAAGAGCTTGCTGTCATTTTTCTTGCATCTATCACTTGTAATAGAACTGAGAAACAGAGAGAAAGCTTAGAAATCATCAATCTAAGGATAAGGTGAAGGTGGATCAACAAAAGCTTGAGACATCAAGTGTTATGTTCATCATCTTTTCTTCTCCTACCCTTTGTAAGCTTATTTTCACCATGTGTAACTAAATCCTTTGTTGTTGGGATTAGATGTAGCTCATTTGTGACTATGTACAATTCTTGATCATGTTAATATATGTTTTAGTTTATTCATCAATGTTAGTGTCATCTTTAATCTTCATGCTTTATCTTTTAATTTGAATTTATAGACATATAATGTTTGAATCAAGGAACTAAGATGAACACTTGTTAAAACCCTAAATTCTAGACATAGATTTAGGATTAATATTCACTTTGTGTATTGGAACTTAATGATATTGTGTTATTGAAATTATCCGAGACATCAGAAGTTTAAATAATACAATATAATCGTTGTATTGATTAATCACTCGAGACATTGAGGATTGATAGGTACAACGTGAACCTCGTCGTTATCTGGACACAGAAACGTACGTGAGCAATACGTGATAATATTGATGAATAGCTAAAATATATGTGACTGATTTAGAAACGTACATACGAATGAATGAGTGAAGTTTAATCCCGACAACCTCTTCTCTCTGAATCTTAAATCATCTTTTATCGTAATTTTATGTTTACAAGTCTTTTTACAACAAAACAACTTACAACTTAAACTTAAAATGATGTTATTTGTTGAATGGTTTTTAATTTCACACTAGTCCCTGTGGATACGATATAAACAAAATACTTGCTAAAGAACTTTAACAATAAGCTAATTAGAGAAGCTCGTTACCAAATACATCTATTTTTTTCAAATAAGCTTATAAACTAGTCCAATAAACTATAAATTAGTTATTAGACTTACCAAACACATCCTAAGTTAATAACTTGATCTAGCTGGAAAATGGATATTAGAATTGTTAAGACTCTCATGTTAAATAAGATAAGGCCTAAACATGCCTTTATATGGGGCAATCTTAATTATAGTCAATTTTGTAAGAATCGAATTAAACTAAACTGAAATTTTTAATAGGAATTATTTGATAAATGTTAAAAATTTTAGAAGGCCTCCTAATCACAATTCATATTGATCCGAAATGGTTGTCGAATGATTTTTTGATTGGTGGAAGCACGACATTGAATCTCCTCTAAAAGAATAACCTACTTGCAAACACTCGTACCTCAAGTCAATCTATGATTAAAGTGAATGGGAGATAGAAGAACGTTGTGTCCTTCTCCATATGACATGTAGATCCTTTATATAATGGATCTTTTTATTAGTTTTTTTTTTGGGTGATAACCATGCAGATTGTTGAGAGATTCTCATCGCAATTAGCATATTATTACTATATGATTTTGATCTGGAGGTGTAATGTATGTGCGATAATGGAATTGGGGTGAGAAGTTCCTTTTTGGATGGCCTTGGCCCAGGTCCAGAACACATGTTAATAATTATGATTTTTTATTTATTTAATTTTATTTTGCTAAAGTAATAGATTTTTTTGTTGTAAATATGGATATATATATATATATATATATATATATATATATATATATATATATATATATATATATATATATTGTTAAATAATTACACATGAATAATAAGTAGACGGGCAACAAGTTGCACCGCTAAACATTTTTGAATAGCAAAACTTAATCTTTGAAAAACTACATTCATAGACTTAGGTGACACAACATTACTATGCATGACCTTTTGAATTAGCAGAAAATATGGATTTGAGTTAGCAGAAAATTTGATATACCTACAAGAATTATAGAGCTAACGAAACTTCAATACAATTAAAGATGAAGCATAACATGGCGTGAAGATGCTGGGCAACTGATTTTAGTTTGCAAGTTATTATTATTATTCATGTAATAAGATGGGGAATTGCAATTATAAACAATCACTCTCATGAGTTATGATCAACATCATCATTATATGTCCAATTTTAGGAATATTATCTTCAACCATATAATGGAATAACATGATTCAATAAGCAATTGACATGATTTGGAGGGTCACGTCAAATTTTATTAATTGGATTCCACTTTTTTTTTTTTTTTTATTGAATTGGATGTAGGGACGTCAAATAATATATAAATACTTTACGTGTTATTTTTAATTAGGTATAAATTTATTTGTATATGATATATCTAACAACTATTTTAATTGAAAAATAAGATTAATGTGATATTTTTTATTTAGGTCGATCGATTCATGTGAAAACCGTAGGGAACCGCGAGGATAATGATAAAATACTCCCCAAAATAGAGAATGGGGATGACGAACATTATATATAGTGGAGAATGGAGTGGTAAAGTACTTCCGCTCAATTTTCATCCAGTTGACCTATCTAATTGAATGTGTACGATTGATCATCTTGATAATGTTTCCCATACATGAATATGGATATTTCCCTTTTCAATTCAATTATGATGTCTGTACAACCTTCTCTTTTTTATTCATAGTTTAAACAAACTAATTATAAAAATCACATGGCATGAAGATATGAATGAGATAGGGGACCTACAGTCATAACTTGTTATATTTGATCGAATGGCATTGATGATTTTTTTTGCAATTGTTTCTTTTTTGGTGTCACGAGGTATTAAGAGCAGGGGAATTAGAAAATGGAATTGATGAGAAATGAGACAAATATGACGATTTAAAGGAAAAAAAGAAGATGAAATAGTGATGGAAAGTTGATGGATAATTGAGAAAATTTGAGAAGAAAATTGAAGAATGGATGTGTTGAGAAGAAAATTTGTGTAAATTGTGAACCCGGACTTCTTCTGTCACCATTGATTTACAAGACTGAACCTGAAAATAAATATTAACTCCCATAAACATTGATCCGTAGAATTGAACTTGAAAATAAATATTAACTCACATACTTTGCTTTGGCTTATTATTGTTTCATTTTATAAATAAATATTAAATTAACTAATTTCCATTGTGTCCAATTAGAGCATGCCACATGTTAAAAAAAATTCACATAATTACTTTAATTTGGTTACTTTAATTTGGTTAATATATAAATGAAGAGGTGGTAAATTAGAAATTGCGTAAAGCTAAGGGTCAAAACCGCTCGTTTTAAATATAATCGAACTTAAAAGCATTATTTTATTTATAATTAAACTTAAAAAAATTTATTAAGACTTGTTAATATTTCTACTTTTTCACTCAACCCCTCATCACGAGATGTGAATGTATGTCCCTAACCCTAAACATTTCAACCACATCAGCCCATAACTTCTCTTAACCAAAAATTGATTGGTCAACATTCAAGAAATAGTTATGAGAGTGACATTAGTAGATAAGGTTGGGAAATTGTTTGGCTTATTTGATATAGAATTTTGGAATTGAGCTTGTAGACATAAGCATCCCGTGAAACGAAGGAAAAAGACTAGAAACTAAGTAGGTAGCAAGTGAGAGTGTGACAAATTAACCATCTCCATATATAGCTATTTATTTATTTAGCATAAATAAAAGCCACATACAAAAACAACACTTAGTTTATAACCTTCTCTCATGGACAGCTTGTTAATTAGTAGTTGCTCCGTTAGCAAAGAGGTATGAGACAAAATAGTGTTGCTTTTATGGTCCCCATATCAAAAATCTTCTTTTGCTCATATCAAAAAGAAAAATGAAAGTTTTGTTGCTATGCTAGCTTCACGGATATTTCTAATGATCGGATTATATATGCAATTTGTTAATTCAATCATTGGACTATGGTAAAAAAAATCTAATAAGATCAAATGGTTTATTCTTAAGTATGTTATTGGTGCAAAGTTTCTAGCTAGCAACTTAATCTCTACACAAATTGGCCATTTTAGTGGAATTTCATCTCTCAAATTTTTTTATTCACAAAATCATGAAATCATGAACTATAAGTGCTGATATATTTATTTATAATTATTATAGTAAGTGTTTTGGATTGGACCAAGACTTATGTTTGTCCTCATGTTCAGCTTAAACTCGAAGGACGTGACAAATTCATTCAGGGAGTCCACAAATCCACTAGATTCCAACAAACGAACAATCCCCATTCGTAATATTCATTCTATCAATCAAGGTCTCAATGATCTTGATTCCCTCCTGTCATTGATGAGGAGAAGATAATTATGGGATCCTCATCAATGATTGAACTATGCATTAGACCTATATCCAATATAGGATATATACTCATTTTCAAGAAGGACTCAAGCACACGATGCCTACGATACAACATGTTTGCAAAATGTTCTTACTTTACATCCTCATATTGATTTGTGTGTCAAAATGTTTGCAGGTTTGCACCACTAACTTTTACCAAAATTGATAGTATTCCCTCCGGTTCTATATATAAGAAAATTTTTACTTTTTAGATTTTTTGTGAAATTGATGATACTAGACTATATTATTATCTAGATATATCAAGTTTATAATGAATTTTAAAAATAACTTCTTTTTTATATATAGACCAGAGATTGTGGATAGTGTTGAGATTATTATGGTCCTTTACTTCAAAAGCATTTCCTAATTGATAGGATGATATAATTGATTCACGACATTGTACCTAAAAATAGAGTCACGAGAAACACATTGGGTCATTCATATAATGTTTAGTTCAGTCACAAAAGAAATGGTGCCAACATATTTGTTTATACATATAAAAATGAAATGATACCACAATATTCCGAACATCGTCCATATTTGTTGCTAGTGATCCAAGTTTGTTTTTCAATTAGGGAAGCAAAACTTATTTTTTTGCGGGTCTACATGCATGAAATAAAATTAAATAAATAGCAACCATTTTAATAAGTTTGTGACAAAAGATTTATAAGTTCGTATAAAAAATTGTTCTAAGTACTGGTTTAAGCTAACATCTAGAAGATTATTTTTATGTTTTTCTTATTTTAAAGTTTTGTGATGCAATATTTTTAACTATGGCACTAATTTTTCTATTTTTTCAGCAACAATATATATTTGTTATTTTCGTAGAAATTAGTAGTTATTTTTATTAACTTTGTTGTGATCAGTGTGATTTCTTTTGTTGATGGAAAGTGGAAGCTGGTTTGAGAGAAAGTATGTGAAACTTTTAACCCATTAATAATTCTTATCTATTTTTGGAGTCAAAAGAGAAAACATCTATGAGAGTTTCTTTTTGTGCCCCCTATATCTTCTCGCATGCCCACCAAAATTGCTAAAATACCTCTTTCTTTATTTAACGTGCGAACTATGTTCTCAACTTATCATGCAAACATCCCCTCTTATACATAAAGTTTTAAGGATTTTACACTATTCGCTACTTAACATGCAAATTGTGCTCTCTACTTATCATACGACACCTCCATACATAAAATTTCAGGATTTTACGTCCACTTTCTAGAAGGAGGGTGGAACATGTTTTGAATGATAGAACGTGAAACCTGTTTGTATTAAGTCAATTCGTATTCTTAAGTTATTTACACTTTTTCATATATCGATGCTCCTCAAAATTCTTAAGCTGATGCGATGCTAGACATGACACTTAAAATTATGGATCATCCCAATAAGTAGAGAATGGTATTTTTCTATTTTTTTCTCATTTTTCCAACATAACTTGTAGCGGAAGAGGTAAAAATAAAAATGCAAGGGGCACACGAGAAAAATGGAGTGTGCAAAAAGAAATTCATAACACACACACCATGTGGGCTATTTTGTCCGAAAGAAACAAAGGAAAGGGCCCATTATAAGTCCAACTATTGATTTCGAAAAAAAAGTCCAACAACGATAGTACTTTTGCCACCCTATGGGTTACTCGTGCGTTCTATGAAATGACCAAAATACTCTTCCGTGGCTTAAGTCACGGATGTAAGAAAAATGAGAAATTCTGAAAAATGTCGTTTATGACTTAAGTAGCGGACGTTATAAAAATAAAACCCGGTAGGGTATTTTAAGGAGGCGTCCGTGACTTAAGTAACATACGGGGGTATTTTTATAATTTTGTAGGGTGCACCCCAAAAATAGTAGGGCAGCAAAAGTAATTTTCCCAACGACTGATAAACAATTTCAAACAAAAATTAAAACTAAATTTTCGCCTTACATGTACACTTCAAATGAGCAAATTTGAAGAAAAACTATTTTATTTTTGTCCTAATGGGTAGATTTGGACAAAAACTATGTTTTTTAGCCTCATGAGCTGAGTTTCTGTGGATATATTTGTTTTTGTTTACAATTGAGCTGCGGATTAAACTCAAAACCTCTAACATATTACTTAATTTTTTTACCACTAAGGCTCCGTTTGGATTAGTTTATTTTTGAGCTTATGCAAACATCGCAAACAACTTATGCAATTTTTATGTATTATTATAAGTTTGTCAAGGTAGTTTATGATAAAATAGCTTATAAAAATACAATTTTCACTAGTTTGAACTTATAAAATAACATAAAACCTAATTTATATTGCATAAGCTGTTTGCATAAGCTCAAAAGTAAGTTAATCCAAACGGGATCTAAATTAAACCCAATGACTTTGAGCTTCTTCAGACATAGTGGCACTTGATTGTGCTTGTATGAGCATCTATATTGACGAAAACAAAACTTCAACCCAAGTACTTGTAAGTGAGCAGGCTTGCCAATAATGTTCTATACTCTTTCTATCGCACTATATCTTGCTAATTGCAGTTTAAATGAGCCACACAAATGTTCTTTTGAGAATGTATGCCACCATTCCACCAAACTATATGATCTCACATAAATTTAATTTGTGATTTATTTGTATAAATTACAGCCAATGAATAGTGTGTGAGAGAGAGAGTGTATTGCTAGTATTTATCTTCATCAAGTTAAGAAAATATAGACTTCATACAAATCCAATTAGCTGAATAAAATAGTAACTAAATAATTAAATAATAAATAATATGAAAATTGACCTTTAGGCCCATCTGTTGCTTCTTAGACCCCCGTTTTGATTAAAATGCCCTTAATAAGAGATTTAGAATGTAGAATATGAAATTAAGTAATTTTAGAACGCAACTTCCGAAGCTAACTTATATAGAGAAAGACTTAGTTGTTGAATTTTTTTTTAGAAAACTTGATTTTAGAATGTACGTTTCTAATTGGGTTTTTTTTTAATTTTTTTTTTGTATTTCGGAAGTTGCGATCCGAAATTGTTTAATTTCAGAACATAACTTCCGAAATCAGTCAATATATGCCTTTTGAAATGTAAGTTCCAAACCATCCTGGATCCAAAATAGGAGTATTTTTGAGTTTTTTGGGGGCATGTAAGCAACACAAGGAGCCTAAAGCAATTTTCAAATAATATTGCAAAGATTAAAGAAACCAACAAAAAAGTTGACAAAAGAAGCTCAATTAAATAGGCCCAAAGCTAGGTTTGTTTTCTCCATGTTCCAATTACCCAGAACTGTTATTTGCACCCAGTTTTTACTTTTTATACACATACCAAATTACCAAATGACACAAGTATATAGTACTTTTACAAAATACCAAATTATAAAAAGAAAAAAAGAAAACGCAGTCCACATTCCGTGCACTTTGTCACCACCTCCTCCTCGTCTCTCCGCTGGCGTCGTCGTTCCTCTTTCTCTCTCTTCTCCGCCTGGGCGGACGCCCTCTCACTCACTGGGTCTTCTTTCTCCGGTCATCATCTTTCTCTAATCCAGCGACCATCTTCAAGATGGTTCAAATGGCTTTTTTTTTGTATCTAATGCCAATTCTTTTCTCACCCCCTTGTATCTTTTTCACCTCCCTTAAGGCAAAAAAAATCGGTAATCACAACCCAAATTTCTTTTTTAGTGCAAAATTGAGTAAAATTTACACTAAAAAACTTCGGTTTACGTTTACTAGGGTTGGAAATGAGTCGAACTCGTCTGAGCTTGACTCGATAGAATTGGTTCAGCTCGAAACTCAGCTCGAATTCGACACATGAACTATTTTTTCAGCTCGAGTTTAGCTCGTTTAAAGTTCACGAACAGTTCGGTTCGGCTCTTTAGGTTCAACTCGTTAAGTCAAATAACATGATTTTAAAGTCTTTTTTTTTGTCAAAATTTTAAAATTTGATCTTTAACCTTTTAAATTATTTTTTTAAAAGAAAAAAGTAAATATTAAATTAAAATACTCAATCAACTCATTTGGCTCATGAACCAATTTCACGAGTCAATTATGGAATCGAGCTTTGAACTATTCACAAGTTGGCTCGGATCATTGTCAGCCCTAAGATTTACCGAAGTTTTTTCGAGGTGAAAAAGAGTTTTTAAGGGGTGGGGAAAGAATTCATCTTCTTCACTAGACTAAGCCCATTAGTAGATTTTCTTAGCCCATTAAATCCTTACAAAAAAATAAAGTAATATCGACATTATCTCTCTCCCTTTGTTTCTTTCTCAGCGAAGAAGAAGAAGAAGAAAAAGATGTCTCTATTCTTAAAAACATTGCCTTTGATGGTCCTTCGACTCAAGCCATCATCATTTTTCTTCCTCTGTAGAACCGTTTCTTCTGTTTCCAACACTATTCCAAGCTCAATTTCCAGAACCAGAACACTTTCTTCTGTTTCTGCTTCAATACAAGAAACATTCAATTCCGATGCTAAACCACCTATCAATGAATCCCTTCAATGGGTCACAAGGACTCATTATTGTGGTCAATTGTCTTCAAATGATGTTGGTAAAAGGGTTCGTATTTGTGGCTGGGTTGCACTTCATAGAGTCCATGGTGGACTCACTTTTCTTAATCTTAGAGACCATACTGGAATTGTTCAGGTACCTACTACATTGCATATACTTTGTTATTTAATCTTAAAAGATTCAATTTTTAATCCTGCATTGAGTACTTTAACTTTACTATAGGTGTTGTTTATAATTGATAATGTTGCATTGTTGTGAATTCTAATTATGTTTTAAATTCAGGTTACAACCCTTCCAGATGATTTTCCAGTTGCACATTCTGCTATCAATGATGTCAGACTCGAGTATGTGGTTGCCATTGAAGGTGTTGTTAGGCCATGTCCAGACGAGTCAATCAACAAGAAGATGAAAACGGGTTTCATCGAGGTAAACATATCATTAATCAAGGCAAACTATAGGGTTTTAATTATAATTTAGCGGGAAAACTTGACTAGAGACATTATAGGGTTTTAATTATAATTTAGTATGATTTATTTTTCTATTGGATTAACAACTAATTGGTTGTTGGATGATCTTTGATGTTTTTATTTTGTTGTCTACAAAGAAATATACTCTATGCTTAACTCATTGGCATCTTGACTCTGAAGATTTCTGTAGTTTGAAATGTTAATTTACTTTCTGTTTTCTTCAAGTCTATCAAAATTTCGTATTCATCCTTGTGTTGCAGGTTGCTGCAAATGAGGTTCAAGTGTTAAATTCTGTGAATTCAAAGTTACCATTCTTAGTTACTACATCAGATGATGCAAAAGATTCTCTTAAAGAAGAAATCCGTTTGAGGTTGGTTTATTTATATTTATTTCGATTGGATTCTCATAGAGGTCAGAATCTAAATATTTTTAGGGTTTATTGGAGTTTTCCTATTGATGTTGTTGTCCATGTTATTTATTTAGCAAATTTCATTTCAGACTTATTGTTAATTTTGGTGGAAATGAGAGAATTTTGTGTGGGGCCTATCGTTAAATTTCATAATACCCTATTCTTATTTGTACCACTATGTAAGTGTGTGGGAGATTTACTGCTTACAATTACTTATTTGCAGGTATCGATGTCTTGATCTAAGGAGGCAGCAAATGAATTTTAACATATTGCTTCGGCATAAAGTGGTTAAACTCATGCGAAGATATCTAGAGGACATACATGGTTTTGTGGAGGTACTATCCCAGTAGGTTCTTCATTTGAGTGATTGAGTCTCTTGCACACCATACTTTGGTGGTTGGTATTTGTATCCTGTGTTCATCTTTTCCTTTTTTTTTGTTCATAAGGTAGATTGAAACTCCAATACTGTCTAGATCCACACCAGAAGGTGCCCGAGATTATTTAGTTCCATCAAGAATCCAGGTATTTAGATTTGTTCACCTATTGCATAAGATTATTGTTTCATTATATTTCTCTAATATATTAGGTTAGTCTTACTTTCTCTTTGTTTAGTATGGGTTTTAATTATACTACAAGTAAATAGGTCAACACAACAAGCTTTAAAAATATTGGTCTTGTCAAAAGTTCATTCGACAATTTAGATTTATCTTTTGCATAATCAGATCAATTTATTGTTATTTCAACCATTCAATTAGATATTGTAGTGTTGAATTTAAGAGTTGATAGGATTTATGATCCTAGCTTCAAAATATATTACCTATACTTCAATGGCGATAATGTAGATCTTTTGCAGATTTCCTCGTATATGCACTTCAATAGAAATATCATTGATCTTGAACCGTTACCTCATACATACATCCACAACGCATCATATATATGTGTGTGTGTAAAACTGATTGCAAAAACTGTAGCCATTTCCAATAAGCGAGTTGTCTGTATAATGTCACCGAATAATTTTTATTTTATTGCCATGACATCTTTGATGAGAAGCGCATTGTTAAGATGAAAAGCAATACAGATATTGTATCTATTTTTTTTCAAGATGTAATTTTTGTTACGTTTTGTTGATTCACTGTTGCATTACTTTTGAAGCCAGGAACATTCTATGCCTTGCCACAAAGCCCTCAGTTATTCAAACAAATGCTAATGGTAGCTGGTTTTGATAAATATTATCAAGTAGCAAGGTATAATATTCTTTTGTTTTTTTAATCTATTTGTTTACTGGTTTATACTATGGGGGATTTGCAACACTCCCCTTTTAGAATAATGCACTTGGTTTGTGTGCTTTACATAAAGTAAGGAGACAAAATGCTTGTTTTTATAAGCTAAACCAAAATTATAATTAAAAGAACTGTGATGCAAGTGACTATTTTATTTTATTTTTTACTTTTTTTTGATAAAATGCAATTTACTTTTTGCCAGATGTTTTCGAGATGAAGATTTAAGAGCTGATAGACAACCTGAGTTCACGCAACTGGATATGGAGATGGCTTTTACTCCTTTAGAGGATATGTTGACTCTTAATGAAGAGTTGATCAGAAAGGTTTGTTTATACCATCTATGATGATACTTTAACAGGTTAAAAAAAATCCATTTTATCCATAATTTTGAAGGAATAAGGTATTGATGATTTAAAATATCAAATGACACAAAATTTAGAAGCAGGTATTGATATATTGGGTGAGAAATTATAAAAGGAATATGGTTGACAAATGTTGAAATGCAAGATGTTAATTTAATGTTGATAAATATCTTTGATAAAGATATTTTGCGGACATGGTTTTACATAAAGAAAACTATACAAATATTTTGAATTTGGAGATTGTTTGAGGAGCACAAATATTTTATGGCTATTCTGAAGTTGGTTATCTACTAGATTAGAATATATGCTCATTACTTTGTATAAAAATAGGAAATGTTTTATTTTTGCAGGTTTTTTTTGAAATTAAGGGCGTAGAACTTCCAAACCCTTTCCCTAGGCTTACATATGCTGAAGCAATGAATAGATATGGTTCAGACCGTCCAGATACCAGATTTGACCTCGAATTAAAAGATGTAATGATCTTTATTTCACCTCTCTAGAACTTTTGTGGTATCTACCATATGGTAGTTACTACTTCTCTTATGTGTCCACATTTTTTATTTTCATTTGATTTAGCTTGCTGTAGTCGTGTATTGAAAATCACTGTTACTTTGTGTTGCAGTAACTAACCTAGATTTGCTTCATCTTGCTGAGATATAACGTTTCATTGGCTGCAGGTATCTGACATTTTCTCAGGGTCTTCCTTCAAGGTTTTTTCTGATACCTTGGAGAGTGGAGGAGTTATAAAAGTCTTGTGTGTGCCTTCTGGTGCAAAAAAGTACTCAAATTCAGCTCTTAAGAAAGGTGATATTTACAATGAAGCTCTCAAATCTGGTGCAAAAGGTTTACCTTTTCTCAAGATCACGGAAAATGGTAAATAAGGAATTTGCTATCTATTCTTAACTTTATTATATTTTAGGACATGATTGTTGTATTCGATTGTTTATTGTGTAAACCTTTGATTTTAGGGGATATTGAGGGAATTTCTGCTTTAGTATCAAGTATGGATCCTAAAACTAAAGAGGATTTGTTAAGGCGATGCTCTGCAGGACCGAATGATCTGATTTTATTTGCAGTTGGTCATCATGCATTTGTAAATAAAACTCTAGATCGCCTTAGAATTTATGTGGCACATGAGTTAGATTTGATCGACCATGTAAGTTGGTATCTGCTTTTTAGAGGAAACGAAATCCTATATTTCTCCATTATCCATTTCACTTACACTATCTCGTTATTTTTGTTTGAATTTTAGGGTAGACATTCAATTTTGTGGATTACCGACTTTCCAATGTTTGAGTGGAATGATTCAGAGCAGAGGCTTGAGGTCAGTTTTGTTTTCAATAACATCCAAGAATGCATTTTTCAATATATAATAACAAGTCTTGGTTTTAAAATTTCATGATTGTGTCATAACAGTTAACCTGGTTATCTTTGTTAATATTCTTTTCATAACTCTTAATTATGGGCTAGTGCAGGCTCTTCACCATCCTTTCACTGCACCAAATCCTGAAGACATTAAAGACCTTGCGTCCGCTCGTGCATTGGCTTATGACATGGTTTACAATGGGGTGGAGGTAATGTACATTTATTTATGTTCTCAATTTTTTGACTGATGTCTGTACAGATACCTCAAAATATTATATTTGATGTCAGATTGGTGGGGGGAGTTTGAGAATTTATAAACGCGACATACAACAAAAGGTTTTGGAGACTGTAGGCATCTCAATGGAGCAGGTAAATGCGACTCAATTCCTCATCTTATTTATCTTTTTCATTTTGTTTTTATCTTTTATATTTATTAAATGAGTTGATGTTGGTCGGAAAAATTTAGACTAAAATTATGTATTGATTATTGGCTTCTTGTGTTCTATTGGTTTTTTTAGCTACTCCTTCCTTCCACTGTGTTATTATTAGTACCATTCTATTAATAAAAACAAGAAAATCATCACCAAAGGGCAAATACTCTTCTTGAAAGAGTTGCAGAAAGATTAAGAAAGCAGAAAAATGTTAGAACAGGAAGGTCGATACAAGAGGGAATCCGAAGAATAGAAACGATTTCACAAATCACCTGTCTTCCCTACCAACCCAACTTTCACACATAATCCTCCCACTTAGAGTTGGTTACTTTTAGTCTACAACTTCTCTTTGGCTGCATCATTTTCGGCTCCATAACCGCCTTATTGCCTATGTGGCCTCCAACTTTAAAAGTTTGTTGATACATGTGGATTTAGGTTGAAAGCTTCTGCATGGCCTTGCACCATTGCCATGAGTTTACTATTATATATATATATATATATATATATATATATATATATCTATGCTATGCATTTCATTTTGTAATGAGTATGTTTATGTGAAGTGCAGTTTTGACTTATTTTTCTTATGTGATGTAACACGCTCGATCTTACCGGTTCTTCCTTTTAGGAAATAGAATAGAAGAATGCTTATATTTATAATGGCTTTGAAGGCATTTGTGGCTTTGACCGATCTGAATTATGCATTCTAATTTCTTTTTCAGGCTGAAGCAAAGTTTGGATATCTTCTTGAAGCGCTTGACATGGGAGCTCCGCCACATGGTATGCACGCTTGTAAATATTCTAAAATGGTTTGAAGCCCTATTCCTCCCTTTCTTGTGGTGAAATGAATATAATGTTACTAGAGTAGCATTTGTCTGTGAACAACCATAGGCCATTTTTCGTTACGGTTATAATAATTGTGATGTGAGGTAATGACAGTTTAGACAAAAGTATTTCTTTTACACTGCTTTCATTGATTTGTTTGAGAATTGAAGTAATCACAACACAGTTGATGTCATTTGGTATTATCACTGATGCAAGAACAAGTATTAACACTGATCCTAGAAACAGGTAACACCGCTATAGATATGCGATAAATAAGACATCAAACATCTATTATAAACCAAACTTATGTTGAAATCACAGCTGCTGAAACAGAAAAAAGTTCAAGCAAATTTATAGAATGATTTGACATAAATTGTAACTTGTAAGTAAAGAAATGATATAATATTACCTTCCCATTCCCACTAAATTGAAAGCAACATCTAATATTTTTCAAGTTGCAATTTAATCAGCGTATCTGTATTTGGACGGTTCTATTAAAACATGAGGCGCAACGATTGTATCTCAATATGTTTAGTAGCTATTGATTTTATTGATGATTGATGTTATATATCAAATGCAGGAGGCATAGCGTATGGTTTGGACAGATTGGTTATGTTGCTCGCCGGAGCTAGTTCTATCAGGGATGTCATTGCTTTCCCAAAAACAACTACTGCACAATGTGCCCTCACAAGATCACCATCAGAAGTCGATCCACAACAGCTCAAAGATCTTTCAATTACTACGTAGATAGGTATTCAAATCTTCATAATTTCTATTAATTATACACAATTTTGTACTCTACCAAGGAATAATTTATATTTTATGTACACTTAAATAAATTAATTTGTATTTTTAGGAGGGTTATTATGTAAACCTAAATTTTACTTTTGTTTATCACAATTTTTAAGCAATACGCAAAAAGAATGAAGAAAACTATTATATTATGTAACTTAATTGTTGTTGACCTTTATTGTTGGTGTGCGAGTTAAGTCAAGGGACTCAAAGTTTATTGTATCATGAAGGAGATTCGCTATTGAAACACGTGTATCCGGTGAATATAAAGTATAGGGGTAAATTAAACTTAAAGCATAGTAGTAGTAGTAGTAGTAGTAGTAGGGTTAAATTAAGCTTAATAAAGCTTAGTATTGAGTCTGTTGACTTAATTGTCTTGAACATTTTCTCTTTGTTATTTCTTTGTAAGAGAATCATTGATTACCACCACACAACTTTTCCACTAACTAATGCTATTCTCAATTCTAACTTAGCTACATATGCCAACTTGTTCTTCTCTATGCTTGTATGTATCAACTACTTTTGGCTTGTGTTACATCAATAAATTGTAGTTACTCATATTTATCCATGAGTGGCGATTCCTTGCAAAAGCAGCACCACAAATTTACCATTTCACAATTGTTATAAATAGAAACCCGGGTTAGTTCATCTTTGAATTTCACAAATGGTTTAAAATTGATTTTGGTACCTTTGAAGATTCTCAAATAGACTTAATTCTAATTTCAAATTATAGAGCCCTTCTTTCTTTTTTTTTTACATATAAACCATTTTACCTAAAATTAAATTTAACTAAAATGTTTTATTGAATCAACTTTTATCATCGTAGAATCAAATATACATTTAAGTGGTTGTTTATTTTGTGAATTTTTATTTTTTTCTAAAATTTGTGTTAAATTTACCTGTTCACAAATAGAGATTACTAGATTAGGCACTTTGCCAATGGTGGTGGATCTCTTTGGTAGATGATATGTAAATACTTCTATTAGCTTTTCGTCGAGCCTTAAGGCTTACTTTGACTCTAATGAGCCTCTAAATTTTTTATTAACAAAAAAAAAAAAGACCTTAGAGACTTTTGGTGTGAATGATTATTTTTTGAGCAATGGTGTGAATGATTATGTATACGCCTTTTACCAAAAAAATAAGGGTCATGTTAACTAGTGCCTTCGGGGCATTAGTTAAGAATACTAAAATAAGCAATTTTTGTATTAAAAATAGTGTTCTTTATCTTTCTAAAAGTTAATTACACAAGTTCCAAGATCAATTTATCATATTTGGTTCCTTAACTAGTGGCCCAAGGGCACTAGTTAACATTTTCCAAAAAATAAAAATTTATGTGTATTTTTGCAAACAATAAAAATGTCAAAAAATAATAACTAAGACATCGAACTTAATTGGTTAATGGGTTTCCCTTAGGATGAATTGTTCGGGCGAACCCGAGTTTAATTCATGATGAAAACAATTTTTGGTCAGATTTTATTTATCTCGCAGACGAATTGTGGCCTACCAAAACTGCTTCCTCCAAAAACCAGAAGATTTAATTAAAAAAAAAATCAAAAAATTGTTTTTGTTATTTCTAATAATGCATTATATTTAACTAACTTTTCATTTTCTCTCTATTATAATAATTAACAAAGTAACATGGGCATAATATTTGCTTTCTCTTCTTTTCTTCTTCATAGAGTAATTAATATGGTCTATATAATAGGCATGGCAGTATAACCTATACCCGTGGAGGCAGTATAACCTATACCCGTGGATACCAGCCCGCCCCGCCCCGCCCCGATTTTGACGGGGAAAAACTGAATTGACTGGGTTTGGGTATGAGTTTTCCCCGATTTTAAAATACGGGGTTGGGGCGGGTAATAGAGACATTGATACCCACCCCGAATCCGCCCTGCATATATCTAATTATGTCTTACCTCTCTTAAATTATAAACCTTTTAACAGAATTTTAGTTTATATTCATATGTTTGTTTTTATTTTTAAGTTGAGTATTAAACAAAGTTGGTTTTGCTATTTATATTCTTTGTTTAAAAAATAATATTGTCAAAACAAATAGTTTTCGGCTTTTACCGCTTCTTTAATAAAAAAATTATAAAAATTCAACCTAAGTTTATATGAAGGTGATGCGGAATGGGGATATCCGAAACCCATGGGAATACCCGAATCCCGTTGGGTATGGGTTTGGGTATCTACTTTTTATCCCCGTTGAGAATTGGGACGGGTTTGAGGAAACCCGAACTTTACGGGTTTGAGAAATGCAAAATCCGTTCCCGACCCGCCCCATTGCCATGTCTAGTCTATAAAGAGCCCTATTGCCTAGTTCTATGTTTCAAAACATAATACAAAAGCATTATAATGTAAAATCGAACACTACATATTCAACTTATATATATTGTTGGATGTCGATATTTTTAAAATAAATTTTAATGTCTGTCATATTTTATATTAATTTATATTTAAAAAATTTGTTTTAAATAAATTTTATTTAAAAGATATCGATATTAACAATGTAAGTTACTTCAAAAAAAAAAAAACAATGTAAGTTAAGTATTTAAGAATTTACTAAAAATAATACTACAAGAGTAACTCCAAAACTGTCACACACAAAAGAATAGAAAGAAGAGTAACGCCAAACATATAGAAAAAGATAGCAGACATATTATCAACAAAGGGTTATGGATTTGTGGTTATGTATAGAAGCTTGGATTATGAAGACAAATGATGATAATTTAGAATTTAAAGTCAGTACTAAATATTGTTAGTAAGTCTTAATCATACTTTGCTTTTTCATTATATCCGATTATGTTTCCACTTCCCTTGAAAAATAATTCAATAAATTATTATTGCTTAAGTGTAAGAACTTCTCCACAGCTTACCTAAGGACAATGACAATTATTTGATTTGACTGGTGTGTCATATATGTTAAGCATGAATTAATTAAAATAATGTGACATTTAAAATTGAATGGATGAGAATGCTTATCAAAATTGTTTTGTTTTCCACTTTATGAAAAGTGCATACCTATCTATCATGTTGATTGCAAAATTTCATGTAAGGAGTACTTTTTCATGTAAGTTTAAGGTTTGTTCCAACTCTATGAGTTGTTTTTATTGCTAATCTAAGTTAAGCACAGTAATTTATTGATACTGAAAAAGATACATTAAAACCTAACAAATATATGTGCCTAATATGGAGTTTCAAATCCTATGGTGTATGGAAGATGGTAATAAATAATGCCCATTTGGTCTGAAATTTGATAGGTTTTATTTATTTTTTAAACCAAATTAATACCAATTTTTGATTAATTAGATGCCCCATTACGACTGCAGACTATTCCTTGCATGAAAATACTTATGATCGATAAATTGACTTTGATAATACTCAATTTTCCTATTCTAAAAGTAGCTTAATCAAGAATAAATATGCCTCAAAGAAAATTCAAAGATGAATTTCCATAAATTTATAGAAAGTATCTTAATCTAGAATAAATATGCCCCAATGAAAATTCAAAGATAAATTTCCATAAATTTATAGAAATCGGCATTTATTTAGAGAGGCCCATAATCTGATAGCAACACAATATAGATTTTTAGGACCGTTCCAAAAGTAAGACTATTGGAATAATCGTTTTAGACCTACAAAAATATAAAAAAATTAATTATTCAATAAAAAACCTAATAATCAACTATTTTTATGAAATAAAATTAAGAAAATTTTATGTAAAACTTACCAATTAACTTTATTATCAATTAAAAATAAATATTAAATGAAATTGATAAAACTGATTTAAAAAATGATTTTTATTCAAAATCTAGTGCAGTTATGTAGTCAGTAAAATCGAGATCATTTGATTATAATTGGACAATTCAAAATTTTATATTATACAAATTACAAAAATTCTTAAGATTATTGGACAGTTTCAAAATGCTAACACATCTAGCTACATAGTACTATGACAACACTTTTTAATCGAATTCCCACAGATAGAATTTAATTGTTTTTCACATATAGAATTTATAATTGGTACGGCATGGATAGGCCAGCGACAGAGAGAAAAGAAAAAAACAAAAGAGGTACTTGGTACTTGACAAATAATTGAAGAGAATAATTGAGAAACAAATAAGAGATTGAACGGTTAAGGATTAACAAAAATTAGAGGTACTTGAGGTTGAGATTTATTGTAGACCAAAGAGAGGAGAAGTGTACCATTTTGGGAAAACTAGGTTTAGATAATTGTGGGTTGAAGATGAAAAGATAAAATGAGTTTATGAGAAATAATAAATATTAAGCTAGGGGTGATAAAAACGGGTCGAGTCCGTCGGACCGACCCGTCATTTTGGACGGACCGGGCTGAGTTTCGACTCAATACTTAAGTTCATCATTTTTTATTAAATTTGAAGTTAATTCTTTCTAGCTTTATGTTAAATTTGTGTTAATTTCTTCTAACTTTATAATTTGAGACCGAATTAATAGTTTACTACTTCATTAATTATTGAAATTTGAAATAGATCAAGTCAAACAAATTTTTAAAACAAATAAATATGTGGACAAAGTTCCTCCTAAGCTTATTGGTGGGGAAGCCTGCCACTTTAACCTGTTCACAACTTTGCATTCTACCTTTTCCCCATGGTTGTTGGAGTAGTCTTTATCCTATGAGTATGACTACAGACTATACGGACGTTCTTATTATAATAATTATTTATTAATTATAATGATAATAATGAACTACTTGCATGATTATCATCAATTAAACGAATGACTCAGAAACAAAACAAGTCTAAATATGTATATAAGTATTTAGATAATAAATTTAAGAAGATATATGAGTTATATGAAATTGTGGTTGTGGCCAATGAATTATATGAAATTGTGGCCACAATGCTTGACTCGTGTGTATAATTATTTTATGGAGTGTTTGATAAGACCAAACATCTTAAAGGACACGTGGTGTTTATGTTAATATACCAAATGTATACATGAACATGAACATGAAGAGCAATACACACCAACAACCATGACAATACTTGCCCTATTGGGGAAGAGGTATACGTGTGTTAGTGTGACAGTGTGAGGGTCACCATGTTACTATGTGACGGTCACCTAATATAATCTAATTACTTGTTAGGTTTTGGTTTAGATGAATAAAGCAAAATGATATCAAAATCAAAACCCTAAAGCTTCACGGGTCCTATGGTGTATGTTAGGACTAACTATATGGTTGAGCTAGCTACAAATTGAAGCTACATATGGCGTAGTTACTTAATTAGTGCGTGATTACTTTGGTCTTTTTATTTATTTTCTATTGTTTGCTAGAATAGAAGAATGACTTCAAATTGATTATTAACAACGTTTACTATTAGATAGAATTATGCTCTTTTTTTTAAGGTAGTTTTTGGCCAAATCATGTAGTTCTTGGAAGTATGCTTCTATTTTTTTTTCTTGTGGGTTAGTACAAGGAGCATAGGGGTATTCGAAATCAAACATTCAATTGATAAAGAGAGTGCGTACAAAAGAAAACTAACAAAAAAAAAAATAGAGGAGACTCGTCGAAAACCTATCAGAGTAAGAAAAACATAAAAAAGATTTATCGAAAATCACAATATAGGAACCAAACCACCAACTAACTGAGCATGAAGTAATTCAAGTCAGTCAAACCCAAAAAAGTTTATGGGCTCAAACATAAAATATATTTCATCACCAACTTATAGTATACACCGGAATAACTAGAAGAGTACAAGAGTAAATATAGCTTTATTTTTTTTTTCTATTTCTTGTGGTTCGCTTTGTTTTTTGTTGTAATTTTAAGTTCCTTGTATTTGTATTTTTATTTTGGCATTAGTCCTCTAGTTCTTAGAGGAAGAGGACCTCAATAATTCATAGTTCGGCCATGAGGTTAGGAAAGCTTGGTCAATAATTATTTTCACAAAAAATCGAACTTAGATTTTTCCGAACAATCCGTCTTAAGAGAAACTCATTAACTATTTAAGTCCAATTTTTTTTAGTTTTCCCCTTTTATTCTTTTAATAACATGTATGTCACTAAAACAACTGTCATTAAATATAGTCAAATTACTATCGGATACGACGTGCACCAAGATTTCCAACGAAAATACATGATAAAATTACTTATAAGAGATTGTCTAATATGAATCGATGTATATAAGTTACAAAGCTCGATTGAGAATAAGTTCCTAACAGCAAGATTGTCATCATAGAATATAGTCTATAGATCATAGCTTGGTTTGAAAGAAATTAAATCTTGTCCATTTTGCGGGAGAAGATTAGTGGAAGAAATTATACGTGCAATCAAAATCAACAAGTGGGAGCCAACGGCATGGTGATAACATTATGCCATTATCAAATTGTTATTTAGTTGAATGATTAACGTCTTTAAATTAAAGTATATTGTTAAATAGAAAGAATAATGATGAGCCATTATAAAAGAAAATGACAATTTATGTTTATAGGAGCGTCTAATATATAATCCGGTCCAAAAATGATTTTATTATTTTAATAAGTTTTATTTAACAAAAGAGGGCCCAAGTCCATTTTTTTTAATAAATTTTATTAAAATAATATCTTTTATTTTATATATTTTTTAATATTTTCTTATATGTTTTTTTGTTCTTAACTTAGGGTCTGTTTGGATTAATCTTATTTTGAATTTATGCAAATAAATAAACTTTTATATATTATTAACATAAATTTTTTAAGGTAGTTTATAAAAAAACAATTTATAAAAATATTATTTTTGTTAGTTAAAAATTATAAATTAACACAAAACTTTACTTATTTGTATAAACTATTTTCATAAGTTAAAAAGTAAACAGAATCCAAACGAGCCCTTAAATATACTTTTTATTATTACATATTATAATTATTATAAACTTTGATAAAAAAATAAATTTAAGAATGGAATGGATAAATATTTTGAGTTAATAATTAATAGAGTGAGATACTCTAAATGCCCCAAAAATATCGTCCTATTTTCGAAAATTTATAATTGGTACTTGTTACTACAGTTCACATGCGACAAAATTAATTCAAAAATTAAAATAATTTTAAAATTATTAAATATTTAACCATAACATATAAAATTAATATTCAACGAAACTTTAATTTACCGGTGTGTTCAACTAAGTGTTTTCTTCCCGCTAATATTTTTGGAGGGAGGTAAATGTAATTACATTTGTAAGTTTTCTTTGAGCCTTAAAGTCTTCTCTACTTTGGACCGTAGTACTATCCTCTCATCTTAAATTTTTCCTTAAAAAAAAAAACTAAGTGTTTCCTTGAAAAAAAAATCTATTTTTAACTTTTTTTTTGGTCTTAGTTGAAGTGGTAATCCACTGGAAATTAAACTCACATAATAGTGAGATCCCAGGTGTTTACCCCGATTTTTAGTAAACAACCGCTAGTTTGATTATTACAAGAAGGATCAACTAGTAAATCCTGGGACATATGGATTGTGCAGAAGATGATGAAAACATATTCATATCTTTTTGGGTTAAATCGGATAAGTTGATAAAAAGTAAAAGCATTTGACGCAGTCAAATGGTTTGTTTAAAGTAAAGTGCTTCAAAGTTAAATTTGCAGAAAACTTGTAAATGAATTGCAAATAAAGTTTAAAGAAAAACTTTGAAAAGTAAAAGCATGCAATGAAATAAATTGCAGAATGATTAAAGTGCAGAAAAGCTTTAAATTGCAGAAAGCTTAAATGAAAGTCAAGTAATCAATACTTGAAAGATAAATTGCATTTGACAATGTAAAAATGTTTACAAAGGATGGTACACAGATTCGTACATGTTCCTGTTCGCATTCATTTCGCTCGTTGACATGGGTACTCTGAATTTCTAAGGAATTTGCATGTATTATGAATTGTGGACCCGTTTCTCTTATGAAAAACTAATATTTATAGACGAACAGAATAACTGCTAAAACCTACAATACGTATAACTAGATTCCACGTGTCTTTGACGATTTGAATTCTTTTGACACCTGGTGAGGCTTCTGAACGTTATCCACTTTTGAATATTTTGCTAAGTCCAGAGTATGCCTTCTCTGTTCTGCACAATACGTTAGACAAACAAACAAATATATATATATATATATATAATTTTCGACAGATATGCTCCCGTCGAATTTGAACATGTTTATACATAAACAACTTTTCTGTCGAATTCGACAGATTCTTAGGCTTCGACGAACAACTTCAAGCATTAAAGTATTTTAATGTCAAATGCCTTGATCTTCTCTTGATTTATTGTCAGAATCAGTTCCCAAGAGAATATTGTAAAGCAATAATATACATTAAATGATATTTCATCATATCATTTCAATTCATTAATGCCTGTCGAAAATACAGGCTAACAAATTGCTCCCTCAAAAATGCCAGTTTCGACTGCATGTCAGATACAAAAGAGAGAAATGGCAGTTTTGAAGATATTCACCTTTTCCAATTCTGCACGTTTACCAAAGACGGCACAAACGTCACAAAAGTCACAATCATAAGTGGTATCTTGACCATTGCCTTGTGGTACATCTGCCCCCACAAGTTTTGGCATTGACAATTCCATAGAAGCAGGTTGATCAACAACGAGCTTATCTTTAATTTCAATCAACTCCTCTAGTTTTTCATTGGAAATTTTATAACCAGAAGCTATTTGAGCCAAATCATTGGCTTCTTGATTTTCTATACGAGGCACATGTTCAAAGATAACTTGGTCAAAACGTTTTAACAAAGAAATTGCTATGACAAAATATTTCATCAAGTGTTCTTTTATGCACTTGTATTCTTTTGTCAACTGTTTCAAAACCAATTCTGAATCACCTCTGATCAAAATATTTTTTGCCCCCAAGTCCAATAAAATTTCTAGGCCTGTTATCAAAGCCTCATATTCTGCTTCATTATTTGAGCAAAAACCATTGATTTTATATTTGAACTTGGTGGGAATTTTGGAGGGAGAAATGATTAAAATCTCAATTCCAACTCCATGTTTATGTTTAGAACCATCAAAATATAATTTCCAAGGTTCTGAATCCACATAATTTTGTGGAGTTTCTAATGCAGAATGATCCACTATAAAATCAGCCACAATTTGGCCTTTGACTGCCTTTAAAGGTTTATAAGTTAGTGAATATTCTGTCAGGGCTAAAGCCCATTTTCCAATTCGACTATGCAGGATTGGTTTAGATAACATATGTTTGATGATATCACAATGAGAGTAAACCAAAACGTCAACAGGCTTTATATAATGCTTGAGTTTCATACAAGAAAAATACAAACATAATCATAATTTTTCAATACTACTATATCTAGTCTCAACATCATTTAAAACCCTACTTAAGTAATAGATGGCTCTTTCTTCGCCATTTTCATCCTCCTGGGCAAGCATACTACCCAATGTCGAATCTGACGCTGATATATACAACTTCATGAATTTGTTCCTTATTGGGGGCATTAACATTGGTGGCTTTGACAAATAACTCTTGATTTCGTCAAAAGCTTGTTGTTGATCTTGCCCCCAAGTGAAAGTACTTTCTTTCTTGAGACGAAGTAATGGCGAAAACGGTTGAGCTTTGCCACTTAAGTTTGAGATAAACCTTCTCAGAAAATTGATCTTCCCCAGTAAGGACTGAAGTTGCTTTTTTGTAGTTGGAGATTTAGTCTCCATAATAGCCTTTGTTTTGTTTTGATTTATTTCAATGCCCTTTTTGTGCACAACAAACCCAAGGAAATCTCCTGCATTAACACAAAAAGCACACTTTAATGGATTCATTTTCAATCCATATTTCCTCATCTTTTCAAAAGATTTTTTCAAATGATCTAAATGATCATCATCTGACGAGGATTTGACAACTATGTCGTCAATATACACTTGCATGAAAGTGTCTATGTATTCATAAAAAATCAAATTCATTGCTCTTTGATAGGTGGCCCCAGCATTTTTCAAACCAAAATGCATCACTACCCATTCATATGTGCCTAATGCTCCTGGGCATCTAAAGGCAGTTTTGGGTACATCATTTTCAGCAATGAAAATTTGGTTATAGCCAGAATAGCCATCTAACATACTCAAATATTCAAACCCAGCCGCTGAATCAATTAACATTTCTGCCACAGGCATAGGGTATTCATCTTTTGGTGTAGCATTATTTAAGTCTCTAAAGTCTATACATACTCTCAGAGAACCATTTTTCTTAATTACAGGCACTATATTTGCTAACCATTCGACATACCTTGCTGTTCTGATAAATTTGCTCCTCAGCAGCCTTTCAATTTCTTCCTTGATCTTTGACATTATTTCTGGTGCAAATCTTCTAGGTAACTGTTTCACTGGCTTTTTATCTGGTCGAACTGGTAGTTCATGCTCCACCAATTTTCTGCTCAAACCTGGCATTTCATTGTAATCCCAAGCAAAACAATCTTTGAATTCCAACAGGAGTTGCACCACTTTTGCCTTCAGATCTGAAGGAATGTTTGCACTGATGTACGTTGGTCTTTTTGTCAAACCATCTCCAAGGTCAATTTCTTGCAAAGGATCCTGTGCTTGCATCTTGTGACTTTGACTGATTGGATCTTTTTCAAATCCTAAGGGTTCGTCATCATAAATACAATCCAGCTTTTGCAATTCTGACTTATATTTGCCAACTTTTATGTCATTGGCTGCATCAGCCATATTTTCTGACAATGAATTGGCTTCTAAAGCCATTTTGATTATATTTTCAGCCATGTAGGCCGTAATCTTTGCCCAAGTTTGGGACTCAGACATAGTAGTTTTCTTTGATATCCCACCCAGTTGGGCAGTTGTGGCCTTCATACTCGTCATCCTCACTGTTTCCATCTTCTCTTTCCCACAAGAAACCATGTGTGGGGTCCAGTTTGATTGCATGGTGAACATTTCCTGCTGGACGATGTGCAAAGTCTCTCTCAGTGCATGGTGAGATTGTTGCTAGTTTCTTGTCGAATGAATGCTTTGTCAGATGATGGACTTCAGTCTTGAAGTAACTTTGATCTGCTTCAACATTCTCCACTATACCATCATCTCGCCAGATAATATGGCGCTGGTGCAGGGTAGATGGGACTGCCCCCACTCCATGAATCCACTCTCGACCTAGGAGCAGATTGTAATTTGCCTTAGAGGCCACAACCAAGAATAAGGTTGGCCTTACAGTACTTCCAACAACCACATCCAACTGGATTGCTCCTAAAGAAAAACCAGTTTCACCCTCATAGTTTGAGAGCACTATGTTGTGAGGATGAAGATCCACCAAAGATTTACCAATCTTTCTCAGCAGAAATTCTGGCATGAGGTTAACAGCAGCACCACCATCAATTAGTACTTTGTTGATCCCTACATTATTCACTTTAGCTTGTATGAAGAGAGGCTTCAAGTGACTTTTCATGCCTTCGTCTGGCCTTTCAAACGTAGCCATTTGGTCCTCCAACGCACCATTGCTCATCACATAGTAACAAACTGGCCTATGAAGAGCCATTTGCATCCCAGATTCTTCTTCGTCATCTGTTATTTCAGAACAGACGTCGAACTCCCTTGGCAGAATTGACACAACATTTACTATTATGTCGAGATCAGGTTCAGAATCCAGAAAGTCATCTGCTTCCATGTGGTCGTCTTCGACATTATCAGCAACTGAAGACTCGACTTTTGGCTCTCCTAACCTTTCTTTCATTGGCCTCTTCGCCAATTCCATAGGCCTCTTTCCATTATCATCGGCAGTAATTTGGGATTTTTGAGCAGCCACTTTCTTCTGGCGTTGATATTTGCGCCATTGAGATCTTGTCATGGGATTTTTCCCTTTGTAATTATTCCTGTAATCATATTTCCTTGATTCAGGATCTTTTTTGGGATTGTTGTTACTGGAGTTCCCTTTCTCCATATTCCTTTGACCAAAATCCATGTTTCTTCCATGAACCCATTGGTTGACAGGTGTCCTGCTTGAGGGGACAAATGATTTTTGTGGTCCCAACCTCTGATGTACAGGCGCCTGTTGGCTATTCAGAACATTAG
Organism: Trifolium repens; assembly: GCA_030408175.1. NCBI lineage: Eukaryota > Viridiplantae > Streptophyta > Magnoliopsida > Fabales > Fabaceae > Trifolium > Trifolium repens. Next base: position 63,186,601 of record CP125842.1, on the reverse strand, counting down.
AATAAGCTGGCTTCTGATTTGGCCAATTGTTTCTACCTTGACTATGAGGCAAAAACTTGTTAAGGCCTGCAGCAGCCTTTTTGTCGAACATGGCACTACAATGAGGACATAATGTAGCTTCGCCATCATTTTCTTTACAGCGTTGAAGGAAATCCAATAAAGTCTCCCCAGCCTGTGGATATACCTCTTCCACTTTGTTTTCGTATTCTTCTTCAGGAATAGAAACTAATTGCCCCCCTTCAGTGAGGTTCAATGCTTCTAACATCAGGCACTCAAATGGCTCTGTGTAAGCAGCATCAGCAATCTGTAATGGATCCTCATCCACCTGCTGTTTGGATTTTGGCTTTTCGCCAAATTTGAGTCTTCCCTCCTGCAGGGCTTTCTGGACCAGATCCCTGAAAAGAACACATTGTGAGGTTTTATGACCCAAGAAGTTATGGTATTTACAAAAACCTCTTTTCTTACGTTGTTCCAAAGGTGGAACTTTTAAACCCTTTGGCACAATTATTTGGCCATCAGTGACCAGTAAGTCAAAAATTTCATCACATTTAGTAATGTCGAAAGTATATGTCTTAGAAACAAATCTATCATTTTTTGGTTCGACAGGATTGTTCCCATTTGATGGTTTTAACATTTTACAAGTATAGGGAGGACCTGGTTTTAACTCAGCAATATTAACTTCATTATTTTCCATGTAATCCTGACCATCGTCGAACTCATTTTCACTTTCATATGTTTCTATGTACGCCACTTTTTCTTTTTTGTGGAATTTAGAATTTCTGACTTTTTCAGCCCTGAGGCGTTCGACCTGTCGAACACGATCTGCTAATTGGGCCATGTCTCTTAAATGTTGAGTATCTAACTTTTTCCTAATGGAATAGTCAAGGCCACCAACAGCCATCTCAACCAATTCATGTTCAGGCACTAGAGTAAAACACCTTGTCTTAAGGAGGCGAAACCTGTTCAGATAGTCATCAATGGCTTCTGAGGTTTTGCGCTTCATACTGGCTAACTCTTTGAGGCTAATCCTAGATTGTCCCATGTAAAATTGTTCATGAAATAGCCTTTCTAATTGAGTCCAATTATGAATTGAATGAGGTGGGAGTGTGGTAAACCACGTAAAAGCATTTTTAGTGAGGGAATTGGGAAAAAACTTCATTCTTAAATCTTCATTATTTGCCAAATTCCCTGCCTCTGCCAAATATCTGGCAATGTGTTCGACAGTAGACTCATTAGTATCACCAGCAAATTTTGTGAATTTGGGAATTTTCCATCCCCTTGGCAATTCTGCCTGCAATACATATTCAGACAATGCTGACACAAAATTTGGCCTATGCAACCCTATATTCAAACCATTTTGGGCCAAGATATTTTCTACTAAATTAGCCAAGTTATTATGTCCTGCAACATTCTCTTGTCGAACATTCCTAAGAACATTATCAGCATCCTGGTTTCTATTAACCAATACCACTCCCTGTTCTGGTTGTTCTCTTTCAATGCGCACTGGTTGGGCTTGAACTTCTGGTTGGGTCTCCGGGTTTGCACGAGGACCCCTTTGGTTATTTGGAGCATCAGGGGCACCAAAAAAGTCTGCCATCCTCCCCATTTGATTGGCTAATAATAAATAATTATCATTGGCTGTCTGTAACACAGGATTAAAGACTGTGCCAATCTGTTGGGTCAATGCGTTCACCATATCATGGTTACTTTCATCCATTTGTTGCCTAAGTGCATTCATGGAATTATTTGTCAAATTCAAGGAATTTCCCCTGTTTCCCATCGCAGAAGATGAGGGAGAATTTTCTATCGAGGGCCAATTATACAGGCTTGCCATCGTTGTTGTTGGCATTCCATATTGTGGGTTTCTAGGCAACCATGGGGGTCTTGACGGTGTTCCACCAACTTGACTACCGTCTGTGTATCCATGTGTGTGTGACAAGTTCGTTGGCATGGATGATACATTCATTTGTGTCATCATTGCACCATTTGGATTTGGAGGAGGGAACCCTCCTGCCATACTTGAACTGGTGGCAGGCATTGTTGACCCACTGGCGCTTACACCAATGGTTCCAGAACTTATTACAGGGTTCGTACTCCCGCCATTAACATTATTGCTTGGGATACTTTCAGAATTTATAGAGTTCAGGGCAGGGCTTGTTGGCCCACCAGTAGGATTGGCGCTAGGATTGCCAGATACTGGTTGATCAGGTTGCCCTGTCACATTCTGGGGACTTACAACAGGATTTGTTTCTGCCCCATTATTATTATTATTAGGATTGTTTGGTGGTCTCACCATTCTGGAACGAGGACGAGTTAGTATACTTGAAAATTCTGGGAGAGATTTACCACTCCTCAAATGCATATAAAAATATACACACAATCAAAAGTACAACACCAAACAACGAATTTTTGTAAAAAAAAAATTTCAAAAACACACTAAATAAAAATACACAATCCAATGGTCCCACTGGGCGTGCCAATTTGTTTACCCCGATTTTTAGTAAACAACCGCTAGTTTGATTATTACAAGAAGGATCAACTAGTAAATCCTGGGACATATGGATTGTGCAGAAGATGATGAAAACATATTCATATCTTTTTGGGTTAAATCGGATAAGTTGATAAAAAGTAAAAGCATTTGACGCAGTCAAATGGTTTGTTTAAAGTAAAGTGCTTCAAAGTTAAATTTGCAGAAAACTTGTAAATGAATTGCAAATAAAGTTTAAAGAAAAACTTTGAAAAGTAAAAGCATGCAATGAAATAAATTGCAGAATGATTAAAGTGCAGAAAAGCTTTAAATTGCAGAAAGCTTAAATGAAAGTCAAGTAATCAATACTTGAAAGATAAATTGCATTTGACAATGTAAAAATGTTTACAAAGGATGGTACACAGATTCGTACATGTTCCTGTTCGCATTCATTTCGCTCGTTGACATGGGTACTCTGAATTTCTAAGGAATTTGCATGTATTATGAATTGTGGACCCGTTTCTCTTATGAAAAACTAATATTTATAGACGAACAGAATAACTGCTAAAACCTACAATACGTCTAACTAGATTCCACGTGTCTTTGACGATTTGAATTCTTTTGACACCTGGTGAGGCTTCTGAACGTTATCCACTTTTGAATATTTTGCTAAGTCCAGAGTATGCCTTCTCTGTTCTGCACAATACGTTAGACAAACAAACAAATATATATATATAATTTTCGACAGATATGCTCCCGTCGAATTTGAACATGTTTATACATTCGACAGATTCTTAGGCTTCGACGAACAACTTCAAGCATTAAAGTATTTTAATGTCAAATGCCTTGATCTTCTCTTGATTTATTGTCAGAATCAGTTCCCAAGAGAATATTGTAAAGCAATAATATACATTAAATGATATTTCATCATATCATTTCAATTCATTAATGCCTGTCGAAAATACAGGCTAACACCAGGTTCGAACCCGGGTCACGACATTCGGCCTAATAATTTCAGCATATTTTGCCAGTTGAGCTTGGACTTATGGGACATTTTTAACACTCTTTTACTAAACTCATATAATTATTCTCACAATTTTTTGTAAAATCTTTTTTTAAAGTGAGATATCTATAATAATCTTAACCAATTAAAAATTGATTATTATAAAAGTGTTGAAAAGAAAAGTGAGGTGTTGACAACACCCCCTTTATTATTGTTATTTCCATCACCCTTACCTTTTTGAAACCTTACGTGGCACAAGTTCTCAAAAAGCAAAAGTGTATTTGACGTGGCACAAAATTCATAGTCGCACTAATTCGTGGAAATTAGTGGCTTAGCTTGACCCTTTCAACTAAACAAATTCTAGAAAACTATAATATTTTAATTTCAATATGAATATAACTTAAGGATTCTTTTTCTCTATCTCTGATTTAATTTAGTTTGACGAACAAATATATGTAAGTAAACGTAACATTTAATATTTTGTGTAACCAAAAAAACCAAAAAACATTGTAGTATTTTTCACGTAAATAAGTTAACTTCATGCTCTCTTGCATGGCCCATCAAATAACACACACGACCAAGAACTTTCGGAAATGTAAGTAAAACCTTCCACATATGACTATTTCCTATTTCCCTTATCCTAAGCTTCAACACCCACAAATTAGTATACCTTTATGGCCTACCTTACTCAAATCTTGACCTATATATATCCCCACTCCTTAGCACTTTTATTTCATTCATAAGCAAACATTTCTAATAGAATCCTCTTATATCCTTTCCTATACACCTAAGCTCTTCCATATAATTTGCCAATAAAAAAAAACATTTTCATACATACCATACCACGCACTCTCCATTTTCTAATCAAATGGACAAACTCATATTCAATTGTTGCATTGCATACTTTTTCCTTTTCTCTCTTTTTTTTGTGCATGGCAAAGAATTTTCATGCAATCAAACTCCATACCCTCATGTGTGCAACCATTACATTGGTTCCACCACCACAAATACACTATCAACCCTGGATTCTTCTTCTTTCCATGATATGGCTCTTAAGGTTACCATGGACCAAGCCATTGAAGCACACAAACTTGTGTCAACCATGGAATTAAATAACTTCAAAGACAAGAAAGCCAAGTCAGCATGGGAAGATTGTCTAGAGCTTTATGAGGATACAATTTATCAACTCAAACGATCAATAAACTCAAATAATCTAAATGATAAATTAACTTGGCAAAGTGCTTCCATTACAAACCATCAAACTTGTCAAAATGGTTTCATTGATTTCAACCTTCCCTCTCACTTAAACTACTTCCCTTCCATGTTAGGCAACTTCTCTAAATTGCTTAGCAATTCCTTGTCCATTAGCAACACTCTAGCTTCATCATATTCATCTTCGTCCTCATCCTCCTCCTCGTCATCATCGTTGTCAAATACTAAACAAAATGGAGGAAGAAAGTTATTGTCAGATGGATTTCCATCCTGGCTTTCAGGTTCAGAGAGAAAATTGCTTCAGGCAACAACAGGAGCTGATATCGTAGTGGCACAAGATGGAAGCGGGCACTATAAAACAATCTCCGAAGGTGTAGCCGGAGCTTCTAAACTTAGTGGGAAAGGAAGAGTTATTATTCATGTGAAAGCAGGTGTTTATAAAGAGAATATTGATATCAAGAGGTCAGTGCAAAATTTAATGATATTTGGAGATGGAATGGATTCCACTATTGTCACTGGTAATCAAAATGCTATAGATGGTTCTACAACTTTTCGTTCAGCTACTTTTGGTAAGTTCTTAAATCATTAATCACTCATCTATATATTCATATGTATGCATGCATGGGAGAGAAATCATATGATCAATGAAATAGTAACATTACTATAGTAATAATATAAAAAACACACTTTGAAAATTAACTTTAACACTATAAATTAACATCATCACATATGTCCCCATTAAGATAGGGACATGAGGCAGTACTTGGTGTTACGGATCAAACATCATATAATATTGAGAAATTTCTTGTCATCATATTTGCTATCAAAGATCAATAAACAAAAAAATATTAATATTTTAAATATGTTACATCTCTCAAAATAGATAAAATTTATATTTTTCAAACTAATCTCTTTTTTCTTTTTGGTTCTACTTTATTTAATAAATTCCACTTCCTCATAAAATTGTACTTTTTTGTTCAATTTTTTTTATCTTTTTAAATATTTTTTAATTAAGACATATTCAAATAAAAAACAAAAATATTGCTAAGCTAGATATCATGACTAACAATTATAAAACTTTAAACCATGTAATTGCCAATAATATTAAATATATTAATACTACTCAACATGAACTTTTTACATCAGTGTCACACAACAAGGTAACTGATATATTTTACTTTAGATCAAAAGTCTCATTTTGTCAAATAATATGATATATATTATATCAAAAGTCACTATAGTAAAAGTCAAATGATCATTGATATACTAAAGGTGTAAATTTTATTTTATCCCATGATTTTTCTAAATTAAAACCAAAGTTTTGACCCTGAAATAATGAATTATATTGCAGCTGTTATGGGAGATGGTTTCATAGCTAAAGACATGACCTTTGAGAACACAGCCGGACCACAAAAACATCAAGCTGTGGCTCTCCGTTCCGGCGCTGACCACTCCGTCTTCTACCGTTGCGCCTTCAAAGGCTACCAAGACACCTTATATGTTTACGCCAACCGTCAATTCTATCGCGACTGCAACATCTACGGAACAATCGATTTCATCTTTGGTAACGCTGTTTCCGTCCTTCAAAACTCCAACATCTTCATTAGAAAACCAATGGGCTACCAACAGAACACCGTAACGGCGCAGGGGCGTACTGATCCAAATGAAAACACCGGAATCGTGATTCATAACTGTCGCATAACCGCCGCAGGTGATTTGAAAGCGGTTCAGAATTCTATTAAAAGTTATCTTGGTAGACCATGGCAGAAATATTCAAGAACGGTTGTTATGAAAAGTAATATTGATGGTGTGATTAATTCTCAAGGTTGGGCTCCATGGAGTGGTGGATTTGCTTTGAGTACTCTTTATTATGGTGAATATTCGAATGTTGGTGGTGGTGCCGGTACCGGTGGAAGAGTTAATTGGCCTGGTTTTCATGTTATTACTAATCCTTCTGAGGCTGTTAAATTTTCTGTTGGAAATTTTTTGGCTGGTGGTTCTTGGATTTCTGGTAGCGGTGTGCCGTTTGATGCAGGTTTGTGAAATATTAATGACCGTTGAATTGATCAATCGACTATACTCTATACAGAATAAAATATAAACAGAATGATCCAAAAAGTCAAATATATCTGGTCTAAATTATAAACCAGATATATTTGATATTTTTGAATCTTTTAGTTTATACTTTATTGAGGAGAGTATAGTGAAAGAAACTAAAGTGATTGATCATGTATAGTGAAGGAGACTTGAAATGATGATGATTTTGGTATTTTGTGTATAAACAAAAAGGGGATGGTGAAAGCACATTGGTGACAATTAAAGATAGACAAATTATATATTTGTCATGTAGTTTTTGTTGGGTTTTTCTTTTCCTTGTACAAAGGGTAATACAAGATGCTGTTGTACTTTGTTATATGTCCATATCCTTTAACCAAAAGGGTCAACTATAAATAGATAGATAAATAAGTCATTATTATTATTATTACTCCAATAAGGTTGTAAAGAAAGAAAAAAAATAAGGTTAAGTTTAGTTTCTTCTTCTTTGAAGATGATTACTTTGTATATGTATACACATATTTGTATAAAAGTCTATTTCCACTTGCAAATATATGGCTAGCTGTTTTTGATATTGATCAACATTAATTAGGTCCCACACTCTCACTCATGATGTAGGTTGTGAAAGGATCAAGCACTAAAATTTCAAATTTATAACATATAATCAAATATATATGTTGTGAATTCGTCGATTGAACCACACCAATAATCCTTTAACTAGTGTGTGGGGCAAAACAATTAAAGCAACCAACAACAACAATGGATATCCAAGCAATAATAATCAACCAAAGCTAAAACTAATGAAAGCAATAAAGAACACAAACGATATTGTTTACCCAGTTCGGTGTTAATGAACCTACATCTGGGGGAGAGAGCTCTCCTTTCCACTATCAATCATCTTCCTCAAACTTGATTACAATGGGATTTACAAGAGTTACAAGAAATTAGTGTTTCCCTAATTTCTACCCTTTTCCCAAATCTCTTCCCGTGACCAAGAGATTTCAATTGATAGTAATTACAAGGTGTTAGAAAGAGTACCCAACCCTATGATTAACCCAAGAGAAACCCCCTTGAACCCTAGCCTTCATATTGGTGAAACCCCCTTTCAAAACCCTACATTTTTCCTCTCTCTCGGCTGCAAAAAACAGAAACAGGGGTATATATGCACGAACTGGCGCCTAGCGCCCCTGACCCGCGCCCAGCGCCGCTTCGACAGAAGCCACAGGGCAAACTGACCTCTCCTGGGCGCCTGACGCCCTCACCAGGGCTCGTGGCCGCGCCTGGTGCCACCCTCCGCCTGTTGCCTGCAACATGCAGCCTACTGAGCCCTCACCAGGGCACTCCCTGCACCTGTTGCCTGTTGAGCCCTCACCAGGGCACATCAGCTTCCTGCAACAACTAGTACCTCGATCATGCAATTTGAAGGCAATTTTCAACAATATATGTATGTGTGTATTAAATAATTAAAATATACATGCAGGCTTGTACCATAAAAAAATACATGCATGCAAAAAATACTTTCTATTACCTTTATGTGATAGTCAAGATTTATACATGAAGACAAATTTAAAAGAGACAAAAATACTAAAGGGGGATGTCATTTTAGTTTCTTGTATATGCTAAGGTAATTGTCATGAATTTAGAAAATTACTTAGTGGCCTTAATATATTTGCCGGCCATTAAAAAAAAATTATCATATGAAAAAATATGTTCATGCATATACAGTCTTTCTCTCCTCTTTTATATTAAACCATATATTAAATTAATTATGTACTTAGCACCAAAAAAAAAATTAATTATGTGCCTAAATTAATTAATTATCTTCTTAAACAAAAAGAAACAGAGCAATTATTTTGGGTGAAAACAGAGCAATTTTTTAACAAAAAAGAAACAGAGTAGTATATGATAAGTACTTATAAAATGTTAGAAAAAAATGAATTGGAGATTTGAAGTGGACCCGCTTATGATAAAGTGCATTAAAAGAAATTTTCGCACAAAGCTTTCTGAGCAACTTTATTGCGGGTTCACTAATACTCAAATTCTTTATAGATTACAGCAACTATAGAGAACCCCCATTGTAGTAAATATGATCTGGCAAGTGGGTGAATTAAAAGTAGTCAACGGCAGCAATAGAAGCAATGTACACTATAATTATTCAAGGATAGAAAGTTATTATTTTATCAATTAAATCCTTCATAATTTGACTGAAAAAACTAATGACCATATAAATCAAATCCTTAAAAATTAAAATAAAAATCCTTCCTAATTAGTAATTTGTACTGAAAAAACCAACGATTTATTATTCTATATTTTTTTTGACACAATTGTTATGTATTATTTTATATTTTTATAAAAACGTAATGTTTTATTATCTATTATTGTTGTGTATCATTTTTAATTTATTATTTATTGTGTACCAAGTGGGTTGTATCATTTTTAATTTTATAATACTATATATTTATTATTTAAAACTTCTATTTTTATGTATTTTAAGTAAAATAATTAAATTAATATCAACTTTGAATCATTATAAAAAAAATTAACTTTGAATCAAAACTAATTACAAATAAAATATATAAATATGTGGGGTCAACTACCATTAAAGTAAAAACTACTAAAATCAACTATAAGTTTCTTAAATCCTATAAATCACTCTGAGCCCACAAAAAGCAACTTAGTTCACCCGTTTAGTTTACTCCCACTAAAGATGCTCTAGGATTTAGGATAATTAACGATTATGAATTCCTTAATATTTATTTTTGCTAAGATGGACAAAACAGGTTTAATTTGATCTTGTTAGATGGATAAGATCCTAATCATATTCATATTATTAACGCTAGCCGCCAAACGGGCACGTCTGTGTGATCGATATTCTTTTTTTTTTTGTTTCATGCGATCGATGTTCTCTATTGTGCAAATATAAATAACTACTTAATCTCTTTTTTTATTGGACTTAGTTAATTGATAACTACTTGACTTCCTTTTTTGTTGTGGCTATAGTTATTAAGAAGAAATTTTTTTTTTTTACTATAAAAAAACTGAAAACCTATTTTATGTGAAAGTTGTGCTTAGTTTTTTTTTTGTAGTTTTTTTAAGGGTAAAATGGGAATAATGAAAAAGCCATTCCAAATTTTTTTATCCCCTTTATATATTAGTATAGATATCTTTCTTTTCTGTTTGAAGAAAGGCATGGAATAGCTATGTGTAGGGGTGAGTAAAAAACCGAAGCCCGTCTGAACCCAACAAAATCCGCCCAAAAATTAGAGATTTGGGCGGTTTATAATGGGTCGCGGGTTAGCGGGTTGAAAAACTCGGTTTGAATTGGGTTGGTACGGATAAGTCCGGATAGAGAAAATTGGACCGACGGTGCCCGAACCCGCCCGCACGAGTAAATTAAAACGCTGAATCTAAATTCTTCCCACGTCTCATTTCACACTTTTTCACTTCACCTCAAACCCATGTAAACCGAAACAATCATGAAACATTTTAAAACGCAAAACTTGGTCATTCTTCATCTTATTTGTCTAACTTCGTAGAAAGCAAATGATATATTTTTTATTTTATTTATTTTAATTTTTTCTTACTTTTTATGTCAATTTAGTCTTTCGAAGACTTTCCTTTTGTGTTTGATTTATGATTCTCTCATCTCTGGTTGCATATTTTCTTGATCTAAACTCCAAATTTTGGATTTATTATTTTTTTTATTTTATGTTTAACCGCTTCAAACCGCCCAATAACCCGCTTAAACCGCAAGCCCGAACCCGTGGAAACCGCTCTTCATTTTCGGGTCAATTGGGCCTTACTTTTTGAGCCCGAACCCGCCCATACCCGCCCATTACCCACCCCTAGTTATGTGTTTGCATGGGGTAGCCAATGCTACTAAAAAGAATCTTTTTTATTTGAATAATATATATATATATATATATATATATATTTAGTTACTACAAATGTATTCATTCGTCAAAAATGTGTAGAAATAGAAAAATTTAAAGATACTTTTGTTTTATAGATATATTTTGTCTTATTTTACCATTTTAAAATTCTTAAACAATTATGAAAAAAAATTGTTAACAATAAAAATTGTCTAGACAATACTATATATATATGCACGGAAGATTAAATTAATTAAATTAAAATCGCAAGCATGCCTTAAGTAAAAGTTGCATGCCTAATGCCTTGATTAAAAATCGCAGGCATGGCTTAATTAAAAGTTGCATGGAATAATAAAAGGTTACTATATTGATATAATATAAGCACGTAAGATTAAATTATATGTTAATTAACGTAGAATAAACACATGTCCTTTTCTAATCTAGCACTTGATAGTTAATTAACATGCGATTATTGATTAATTAATGACTAATGACTAGTGAACAAATCACCTCACATGGTTTCATTAGCCATATTAGTGAGTATATAAACACAATTAGACATTGGTCCTTTTATTGATGTTAACCTTCTAATTGTAATTTGTGATAGTTACATTAACCAATAAACAAAAACCCCAATTAATTGATTTGGATTAATTTGATGTGAAACTACAGCTCATGCTAATTAAGTCAAATGTCATTTTCTTTATGGATTGTTTGAGTTTCTATCTACACACTGTTCACATCAGCCGCCTGCAGTGTGTTATAACCATATATCTCATTTTCTGATAATTATGTTTAATTTGTACGATAATTAATTGCGGTTATTGAAAAGTAAAGGAAAATGAAGGCGTTGATAAAGCGTAATTTGAACTTCAAAGCTTGGTTAACTAACAAACTCACCCACCTATCAATTTCAGTTTAATCACTCTAAATAGTCAATACTATTAATTAAAAAACTATTTCAACAACAAAATACTGTAAATTCTTTATTAAAATGATAAACTGGTGGTGAACTGAATACATAATCTACTAAGGTCCTGTTTGGCCCGGCTTATTTTTTACTTTTTATTTTAGCTTAAACGAAATAGAGAAGTATAAAATTATATTTGACACTATTTCTCCTTAAAAGTATTAGAAAAATAAAATAAAGAAGTAAAAAATAAAGAAAAGTGAAGTCAAACACAATTTTTTCCATCTTTGCTATTTTTAAGGCGAAGAAAAAACTTGCATCTCTTAATCATTTGGGTCAGGTTCATTATCTCACTCAGCCATATAGAAAAAAAATCGGAAAAAGAGTAACTACTTAAATAAATTTCGGTTATCTCAAAAAAATTAAGCTAACAATTGTGCATGGATGGAAATTGGATCCTCAGCATCAATAAATCCTGCTGCCATATCTGCTGCCAAAGATAATGCACTGTTTATTTTTTAAGAAAATTATCCTATTGTTAGTCGAATATTTAAGAAATTATATCGTGGTTGATTTTTAAGAGCTGTCATCTAAAAAGAGGTGTTATTTTGATACAGTTTTTGTTACATAAATCCTAAATAATATTGTTTATATATATTTTTTGCTTTTTTTATAAGGTTTTTTTTTGAAAAATTACACAAATGCCCTTGTGTAAGTATATTGTGTGTGTTTAAAAAAAAAGTATATTATGTGTGAAAAAGTGTGTAGGAATATCATTTCTCATTTAAAACTAAAAGTCCTATTTTTACTTTTATTTCATAAAGAGCTGTCATCTAAATTTGATTAATGGCAACGGTGAGGCCCAAGTAAACAAGTTATGCTTATGTTATTGATTGAAAAAAAAAATTATATATTAAACACAATTCAAACACCCCATTCTTGTGTTTCCACAACCCTTCATACTCTTCTTTTTTCTTTAGAAGTTCCTTCTGCAATGATAGCAGGCAATGCTAACTATGGAAACTGGTTCGCAAAACATATAAGTTTATCTGAGATCACTCGTAGATGCAAAAATGAAAGACATTCTTTGCAATAAAACAGCTAGTTCCAGCCTTTACTTCTTTAGCTGGTGGAAAATCCATCTTCCTCCAAGGCATAGCAGAGAAGTGAAACCAAGGAGGAAAGAAAACAAAGGAATTATTATGAAAAGAGTAACCAAAATAAAACCAACAAAAGATTTTAACATTATATTAAGATCATATATAATCAGCACTCGGCAGTTTCAAATTATTTAGCACATCAAAATTTAGTTAAAGAAGTCCACTCAAGTGCCCATAGTAAAGGGCTGAAAACAACCAACAGTATACAGGTTGGTTACTCACAAAATTAACATTGGATGCAAATTTTGACAGACAATAAGAAATGACTTGGTTCTGGGAGTATATGTATTTATGTAATGACTGTGGGAGCAGATCGGCCGGTAAATTCTGCCATCTTTGAAAGTTTCAATGCAGCCTCCACCTGTAATAATTAAGATATATTTCAACCCGTCAAGATGACTACAAGTTTGGCAATGAAATTTATATTTAACTATTATAAGCATCTTACAAGAGGAGCAAGTGCTTCATGTGAAAGTCTTCCAATCTTTGATGGATCCTTCTCATATTGCTCAATGTATAGTCGAATAGTTGCACCTTCTGATCCAGTTCCAGAGAGGCGGAAGATCTAGGGCAGTAAAGTGTTGTTAAGAAAACAATGTTAGCGGATCTTGTGAAAAATGAGGCAGGGAAGAAAACACGAACATAAAAGTGAATATATCCATGGAAACTAAAAGCCCCCATTAAATCCATAGCATTTGGAAATGATGAACTGAATTTAACAATTATTTGCAAGACAATGCATTTTCAAATCTTAGGAGTCCGCGTGCATTTTCAGATTTTCTATCCCAATAAGCTAGTAGTATAAAATAATAAGTAAAATTTTCGTAAAAAACAAAACTAAATAATAATAATAACCAGTAAACTTACCAATCGTGATCCATCCTCAAACAAATATCGGATGCCCTGGTGTGATGAAACAGAACCATCCACAGGATCATTGTATTCAAATTCATCACCGTGGACAACATTTGAAACATCTGAGCTTGCTCCCTTCACAATCCTAAAAAGACAGTGAATAAAAGCCATTAGATTTATGATGAAACCTTATCAACCCTTCCATCCATGTCTTCCTCGGACACATAATCATATATGTTACTCCTGTTTTGGCATACCATGTCCAACAACTAATTAGTTTTTGGACTTGATTCTAAATAATTGCGAAATTCTATTTTCAATGGCCCTATAATGAAAAACAAACCATCAAAATCACGAAATTCTAGGAACAGTGGTGAGAAGAGACAGAAACTAGACTCGGCACTGGAGGTGATCTGAAGCAGGGTGACACATTCAAAATGTCAGCAAAGAAAGCTCAAAAAGACTTCTGGAGTTGTCTGTAAAGGACATTGCCAACGGTATAGATCAGATCTTGCTGGAAGCGTATTTTGAAGTATAATAGGTACCATAAGGATAAGAAAGCACTGGCAAACATCCGTGGTGGATCATTGTTCAGAAGTAGAAGTGAATTTCTACTTCCTAAACATCAATAGCTTGGAGAATATCACATCTTTGTCAGACATGAAAAGCTTTTACTTCATCACGAGGAATACATAATGTAAACAAACTCCAAGTTTAAATGATGTTGAGTATGAATAATAACATACTTATTGACTTCTGGAAGTGAGGACTGCAGTTTGACCAAATGTGCCATCAGTTCCTTTGCTGCACCTGCATCCACATTCTTTAAGGCGGGCGGGAATTGATTAGGTTAACTGATTTAAATGAGGAATTGTACTAAAGTAGGATAAAATGCAATTGAATCTTACTTCGTAGTCATATCGAGTATAATAGTGGCGCCCATAGGTAGCCCAATGCTGGCGAACTATGTCTTCAACTGTTACAAGCTTGTCTTCAAGGTTATCTTTATTTTTATATGCAAGTATAGATAGCCAGGCCAAAACTGCCCAGATTCCATCCTTCTCACGAATGTGATCCGAACCTATCCACAAACACAACGACAATCACAAGATAATAAGAGGTTTGCGTAAGTTTAAAGGTTGTAGTTTGCTCTTCCTAATGCAGAAGCAAAACACATACCAGTCCCAAAACTTTCTTCACCGCAAACTGAACACAATCCAGCATCCATTAAATTACCAAAGAACTTCCAACCCGTAGGAACCTGGCTTTGAAGAATAAATTTAATAACTTTGTCTGAAAGCAACTAGTGATCATTTTCACACTTCAAGACATTAGAAACAGTATACCTCAAAAAACTTCAAATTCAGATGTTTTGCTACAACATCCAAGGCAGCAGAGGTTGGCATGCTCCTACAAAACATTTACAGCTTAGTTTGGTATGTACTGATAAAAATAGTGCCAGAGAGGTCAAGTTCCAAAAGATCAAATTGCTAGGAAATAAGCTCAAGAACCAATAACATATTCTGGGCCAGTGAGGCAAGAAATACCAAGAGACAAGAGTTATAAATATATCTTTGTATTAAACTCAATGGAGTTCCTTCCTATTTTATTGTCTTACTAGAAACACATATGATAACCCCTTTTGCAGGAACTATCTAGATAATTACAAGACAGTTGATTATTACCAAGCATACACAAGTATAAGCCTTCCATTACTGCATTTCGCATTACCACAGTGTGTGTGTGTGAGAGAGAGAGAGAGAGAGAGAGAGAAGCTGAAAATTTGATAAATGAAAACCTGGCGACTCCCTTTAAGCCAGCAGAAAAGTACGGAATTGCTTGAACAGCATTTGCAGCAATAATGGCCACAGAATCCGAAGGAGTGACAAAAAACCTAATAAACAAAGATAAATATAAATCAAAAACAAAGAATATAAAAGATTTAAACTTATCAGAAGTTAAGGACTCCATTACCTTTTACCAAGTATCATGTTGCGGTCTGCATCACCATCAGCAGCAGCACCAAACTCTGGGGGCTCACCTTGTGATTCTGATTTTCCCAATCCCATACGAGCAACCAACTCTTTTGCATATGTCAAATTGGGGTCTGGGTGTCCCCCTCCAAAGTCTTCCTGTATCCAAGAAAGTCGTCCACAAATGAAAATGTTGGCATATAATTCAGAGTCAAACTACTTAAAGCTTATTGATTGCATAATCCATAAGAGAATAAAACCTTTGGTACACAGTTCAGCAAAGAACTTTCTTGAGCCCCAAGCTCATCCACAAAAATACGCTTTGCATAAGCCCCAGCAACTCCATGTAATGCATCGTAACTTCAATAAAGTTACAGAAAATTACCATTGTGTTTTGGGATGAAGGGGATAAAATAAAAAATAATAATCTATATCAAAATTTAAATGAGCATTCACAACAAATACCAGAATGTAAATTTAGGAGATGACAGCAGTTTCCTGATAGATTCAAAGTCAAAAATTGACCTGCAATATTTCGACCGAGGGATAAGAGAGAATTTAGTCAGTAGAAGCACATAGGTAGATAGATCGTTTGACTATATTTTATTCTATTTTTACTATCTTATGAAAATAAAAATTCATATTTTCAAGAACAACTGCTTCAAAAGTGAGTCCAAACTGAATACTCAACTGATAAAAGAGAGAAAATTTATTAAAAAAAAACTTTCACAGCATGACTAGTTTTAGAACATTTTATTCCTTTAGCATTCTCCGATTGTGCAGGTTTAGTGGGTATCATGACATGACATGATTAAATCAATTTCCATAAAGCTCTTTCGTATAAATGAAGAGTGAAAGACAATGTCAATTCTGTAAAATATCTCACTTCATCAACTTTATATAATCACTGGCTGAATCAAAAACCTCAACATCAAATGGTCCTTCAGGCCCTGTGAAGTTTGAAACACCTACTGTGCTGATATCCACCTGGGAAAACAAATTGATAATTGGGAACAAGGTTTAGGATAGCAACCTTAATTAGTTAAATAAAGATAAGGGAAAATCTGTAGCCAGGTTGTGAGAAGTACATTTGGCAGATCTGGAGCAATCAAGTACTCCTTGATTGTTGTTGTGTTTTCATATATTTTGTTAGTAATTCCCTCTGGTGCAGGTCCACCATTTTCCATGTTATATTTTATCCCAAAATCCTGCATAATGGAAACCAGTCAACAGTAACAATCATTTAGAGTTGGTTTTCTATTTAACAAGGTGTCACTATAATATTATACAAGAAACTTAATCTGAATCAAGTCACTGATTCTATTTATTTAACCTAAACTAACATATCCATCTACTCAACACATTCACCTTCAAAAATATTCACCTTATTAAGTTACATTATGTGAAGCAGAACCATAATGCAAAGATTAAAGTTGCAGCAGTATGACTTGGAGATTGTGGTTTTGAGTCATGGAATTGTCATATCTTCCAAATGAAAAGTGAGGCTACTTACATTAGATCCACAATGGGTCCAATCGTTTCCTAAACCAATCATGGCTGGAGTTTTATAACACTAAATTTACCGTTTCTTAACTTTATGTTATGTCTTATTGATATCCAAAAAAAGGTACTATTTCCTATGCTCAGCTTTAGCATCACTTTCAATTATCCGAAACTTAAATGTGATTCACCACAGCAGAAAGTTTATCTGCTGTTTTGTTTTGTTTTGGAGGAGGGACTAGTAATACTTTTGCGGCCACCAAAACATGAGATTTCAACGTCAGCCTAAATCAAGCTTGGCACTGAAAACTTCCTTTTATCACTTTAAAAATGTCACTGCAAGTTTTCTCACTATTTCTTCTTATTTGGGTCTTGACGTTCCAATCAGAACATACTAAACAACCAGTTATTATCATCGAAGACCCACTAACTTTTTTTATAAACGGTCAATGTTAGTATTCTACTGGGAGTGGTGATCGAACCCTCGACCTCCTTATCATTTCACTCCTTAACTCCACCATCTATCCCCTAGTTACCTCTAGGCATTTTGAAAGTTTAAGGGGAATATGAAAAGAGCACACAGGTATTATCACTTATCATCTCTTCATCCAACCGACAAATGAAGGAAGAATATAAATGTTTTATCATGTAATTCCATGATCCAAGTAAACTACATCCAAGAAATGTAGGTCAATCACAAATATTTAAGTGGCTAACCTAAAGGCTAAATTTCAGGCATCTCGGTTCAAACTTCAGAAATAGAATGTGCGAGATTCACATATTAAATCACTGATAAAATGTATTTCTCCAAAAATGGGTAAGAGTAAACTAAAATGTGGCAGCACTCACCTCATTAGGACCACCAGGGTTGTGACTTGCTGTCAATATAAATGCTCCTGTTGCCTTGGATCCCTGTAAATAACATTTTTTTATCCATTGTTTATCTCTATAGTTCAAGAGGAAAATTGTCACCTTCATTTGTAAGGCTAAAAAACATGGACTACCTTTGATAAAACAAAAATAAAAAACTCTTCAAAAAAAGAATGAAGAGAAGTAAATTACATAAGACATGACTTACATCAGCCCCAACTCTTTCACGTATAACAGCAGATACTGCAGGAGTTGAAAGCAACCCATTTAGACCAACCCAAATACGCCTTACTCCATTTGCTGCTGCCATTTTAGTTATAATCTACAGATTTATCAAAAAATCATTAGTGATATAGTACAATTTAATGTTGACTCAAAAATTGCAATTAGATTAGTCAAAATGTCTGTCTGGTTAATGTATTGAAAAGTACTAATCAACGTTGACCCAAGAAGCTCAATTTCAAAGTAACTGCATGAAATAAATCTACCAAGGCATCAAAGCAATGCAAATGTGAAGTTTTGCATAGTTATGGTTCAATTCACCAGCACTGAATAGCATGATTGATAAATCAGATTCTTTAAACACAAAGAAGTCCACATCAAAAGGCAAGAATGGGATATATGTTAAAAGTACCTGAATTGCTTGCTCCGAGTAATAACGACCATCACCAGATACAACAAGTGTTGCACCTACAAATATGGAAGGTACAGTTCTCAAAACCGACATTGCAGTATAATTGAAACACAAAAAGGAAACAGTCTCCAAAAAACAACATATAACGATTCAGATTTATGAGGCAAAACAAAACATGAATTAACACTGACCTCTAACTTTTTCTTCGGTTAATGCATTGAACGATGCCTGAACAAAGTTTTCAAGGTAATGAGGTTGCACAAATACTTTCACCTGAAAAGATCCATCCAATACATTATTATTAGATAGTACAAGGAATAAGCAATTGAAGAAAAGCAAGAATCAAATCCATGCAAAACCGATCTCGATCTCGCAACACATAAGAAATTCAGATTCAAATTACAATGTGATTCCATATGACTAATTATAAATCAAATTGGTTGATCATTAATTGCACAAAATGAATATGAAATTTGATGTGAACATGCAAACTCTGAACATATTCACTAGCTTAGTTCTGATCCAATCACAATTCATACAAAATGTAAAAATCATATTCAAAACAGATCGGATTTAGAAGATCTGTTTTCGAGATACGATCCAGTAATATAATCAATCGAATGATAAATATAACAGCAAAAATGAAATGAAAATTGAGGAAACGATGTAATGAAGCTAAAGAGTGTAGAAAAAGCAAAGGAAAAGAGAAATGGAATAACCTTTTTGCGAAGACCAGAGGTACCAGGCTTCTGTCCATCGAAAGGAGTAGTTTGAATGCGAGAAACATTGAAGAGCACCATGGTTTGGTTACCTGATCAAAGAGAAACGAAATTCAGAAATCTGAGATTTCAGAGAGAGAGAGAGAGAGAGAGAAGAAGAAGAAGATGCGAGAGAGGTGGCAGTTATTATTTATAGGGAAGAATGAGAGGAGAGGAGAGGAGAGGAGAGTGTACCTTTTGTTAGTGAGAGTGTGTGTTGAAAGCAAAGCTTCGGGAAGGAAAAATAAAATGAGATGATGTTTGTGCGACGGGGAATTTAAAGGCCTTTGTCTTTGATGGTTTCGGAATTTTGTAGAATCGCTTTTTTTTAAACCACGGATTGTAATAACATTAATTAATTAATTAATTAATTAATTCAATTCATAACGGGAAATAGAAGGAACGGTAGTGAAGTCAAGCAAATTGCTCATTAAAAAGTAAAAATGCATTTTTTTATAAAACTTAAGATAAAAGCATTTTGTTGTAACTTTTGTAAAATGAAAAAAAAAAAAAAGACAACTATAGTAACTAATTCACATTTTCTTAAGAGAAATTATTTCTATTAATTGGTGTAATATGTTAAACTTA
Source organism: Trifolium repens (assembly GCA_030408175.1). NCBI lineage: Eukaryota > Viridiplantae > Streptophyta > Magnoliopsida > Fabales > Fabaceae > Trifolium > Trifolium repens. The sequence goes on along the minus strand of CP125842.1, from coordinate 63,166,744 downwards.
AAATATTTTTTTTAAACTCACGATATATCGCACTCAAAAATATTTAAATGAGATGATGCAAGTCTATTTTAGCTTAACAAAATACTTGAATTTGATTTTTAGCTTTGACATGCAACAATGTTAACAATTTTAAGAAAAAATTTCCGTATATTTGGGACTAACAATGTTGACATTTTCGGTTAACCTAAGTGCAAGACATAGCTTTTTCTCTTTATTTTGTCATATACACAATTTTAATTCTTTCATTTTATTTTATTTTTAATTTAGAATCGTGTCTCCTAATTTTTATAAATTGTTGATATTTTGTTCAAATTTTTATTGAAAAAAGATATCATTCTAGTATATTATATTAAGTTTAGTTAGCTTATCAAAAATAATATTAAGCTTAGTTACTTTTGTGATGTATATTAATTTATATTTTGATAACGTGAATATGAGTTGTTAATGAAAACCCACTAGAATCGTAAAAAAAAATGAAAATATTCTAAGACAATATTACTTGCTCAATTTAATCTACTAACAGATTAGTCTTATATAGTTGATATAAAAGTAACCTCTGCATATTCTCTACTCCGTTGACATCCCTATTTATAAGTACCCCATAAAATTACTGATAATTGGTAGTGTTGGCATGTTAGGCATATAATAATACAGATAATTAGGCATATAATATGATTGATGATTCGAGCTAATCAAAACATGACATCTAACAAATTGATCTTATAAAAGATCACAGTCATCGATTAATTTTGCCAAAATTATCTACGAATCTAATCCAAACTGATGTATTTATTTATTTATTTATTTTATAACTGTGATGAACAATCTAATTCTTACCATGATTTGAGCTTCTCTTTCAAGCGAGATGAAACTTGATTGCACGTACGTATCACCACGTCCGTTCATTTTGGTAATATTCCAAATCTCAAAAAGGTTTATTCCATTTTATATTTATGTATGTACCTAACGTCCAAACCACATGTCAATAAGGGCCCTTTTCTCACCACTTCAGATGCTGATCCTTATAATGAAAAAGAGATTATCTATTTCCATTAAATTAACTGAATATTAGGCAATGGAAGAATATCTTTACAAGGGGAAAAAAAAAGTGTTTGATAGACTGCACATATATGAGTATACGAGAAAATGTTATATGATATGGTATGTTGGTGATATAGTTCAAAGAGAAAGGATAAGAAAAAGTAAAATACAATCCATTTTAATTCCCTTATGATTTTATCAAAATACATCTGTCCGCTATTTAAGTAACGGATATTTCAAAAAATACTCTATCATTATAATATCCGCTACTTAAGTAGCGGACACTAATTTTTAAAAATTACTCATTTTATATCATCCGCTACTTAAATAGCGGAAAGGTAAATGAAAAACATGTAGGGCGCACGAGGAATCGGTAGGATGATAAAAGTAATTTTCTTTTAATTTTAAGGTGAAACTTACCCATCCTTTTCAATTTCAATACAGGCCCATAAATTATGGATTATTTTTCAAGCAATTGAAAATAAGGATGCCACTAAAGTACATAATGATATTTTCATACCTCTAAACTTTTGGAAATTTCCTAAATACATTGTTGAATTTCCTTTCAATTTTTTACTCATAATATTTTTTGTCTAGAAAAGAAGTAACAAATACCACAAAATTCACTTTTTATTTTATTTTTCAAATTACTATTATTTTGTTTTTCAAGTGATTAACTATATCAAAATTTGAGACTCTCAAAATTGTGAAAATCCTATGGTATATGGTTGCAGTTTGTATTGCACAACTCATAAGTCAGACTTGATATTTATCTTCATGGTCTTTATAATTCAAAGTACTATCGTAATGAGACTCATATCATGCATACTTCAAATTGTAACAAATGTTTTACTGTGAAAGTCGAATTTGGTTTTCCTATAAACTTATATATTTTTTCATAGATTCTTTTAACCGAAGATACTTTTATTTAAAATGTGTCAAACACTAAATATATGGATACATTTTCTGGTTGGTATTTGAACTTTGATTCATCACGTTGTAAGAGTCGGTCTATTTTATATAATCAATATTTTTAATCATGAGATTAATGATTTGATTCGAAAGTGTTGTGTATAAAAGAAAATTTATTTTTACAATTTATCCCCTCTATTGGATCCCACAAGGGAGATAATTAGTCCTAATTAATATGGGACAAAAACATATCCTATCATGTGCACCCAAAAAATCAAAAGTATGTTCTCTTTAAGGTACCCTTCCGGTTGAAAAGAAAAAAAAAGGTAACATGAAAAATATGATTAAGGGAGAAAGAGAAATAGAGAATGACCTTCCCTTTTCATTGAGGACCCCTTGGATTTGCTTTCAATCACCTAAAGCAACCCCACATTTTTTTTTTCCTTAAAATATTTTCCTATTTAATCCACATTGAGGCAGAACATGTTATTGGGATTAACTGAAAGCATACATAACCAAAAATAAACATACACAAACTTACATATACTGATATACATGTGTATGTATATGCTAGAAATATGAAAAGTTGAAGCAAAATTTATGTCTTGAAGCATCACAAAACAACTCTTACTTCCTTTGCATTAATCAGATGCTTTCCAATGATTTTGTTGTTGATGTTGAAAATTCTGGTATTGATCTTTCAGGAGAATACATAACAGGTTTTGGTGGCATTTCCAAAGAATCCAAGTTACCTTCCAACATATCAATCACTTTAGTTATTGTAGGTCTATGTGTAGGTATTGTTTGAATGCACCACAATCCAATCATAGTCAATTTCTTAGCTAACACATTTTCCTCATTGGACATTACCTCATCATCAAGTTCCAAATCTTTTCCATTCTCAAGCTTCTTATAAATCACCAAATGCGGAAAATACATCTCGCTCGAGGATTGACTAGCTTCAACAATGTTAACGTTCTTCCGTCCACCAACCATTTCTAAAAGCATCATTCCATAACTATAGACATCAGACTTATGTGAAACGCCTCCGAAGCTTTTGTTGAAAACTTCAGGAGCTACATATCCCACCGTCCCTCTAGCATTTGACATTGAAATAATGCTCTCGTTGCTCGTGCTTAGCTTAGCAAGACCAAAATCAGATATCTTTGGACGATATGTTTCGTCCAAAAGAATATTATGTGGTTTAATGTCAAAATGTAGAATCCTAGTGTTGCATCCTTTATGCAAATACTCTAGTCCGCGAGCTATCCCTATTGCAATCTGATGTAAATTCTCCCAACTCAACGATGGACTAGGACTAGTTATAGTTTTTTCGGTCTTTTCGGATTCTTTGTTGTGATTGTGGATGAACTTTTCGAGCGAACCATTGAACATAAACTCGTAAATGAGAGCTTTCTTGGTTCCATCAAGACAAAATCCGAGAAGAGTGACAACATTAACATGAGATGTTTTGCATATGCTTGCAACTTCATTGATGAAATCTTCTCCACACCCTTTTGATTCATTCAATAGTTTTACAGCCACATAAGAACCATTGAGTAATTTTCCTTTGTATACAGAACCATAACCACCTTCTCCTAATTTAACTTTGAATGATTCAGTCATTTTCTTTATATCAGAGTAATTGTACCTCTTTATATTTAGAGGACCTTGACTTTCAAGAAAGGCTTCAATGTGTTGATTGTTCCTTGTTATTTTGCTGAATTGTGTTTTTAGAAACTTCCATATCTTAGCTTTATTTCGGCATATGGTGACAGCAATAAGAGGTAGCAACATTCCAGTACCTATGAAACCTATCAAAGTCCAATGTAATAGTTTAGTATTTTTAAAATGCATTAAATACTTTCTTATATACTACTCATAATCTTAAATTTGTTCAAAAGAACACATGTCTAATATATTTGAGAGAAATTTGTACCTAAAACCAGCTTCAACACTTTTTTCTTCTTTACACCTGAAATATAAAAAAAACAAAAAAAAAATACATGAGTTATGAAACGCACACACAAATATAAAAACCAGACACGACATAAATGTTAACACATTGATATAGATAATAATTTAAAAATATGATATAATTTAATATAATCATAAATGTCCGTGTGGACTCGTATCATTATCGAACACCAACATACTAATATATGTTTGGCACTAAAATATGTCTGTTTAGGTTCACAACTATATTATATTGTATTAAATATTAATTGACTAATATTGAATTGAACAACTGTGAGTATGAAAATGCCATAGGAAAATAAAATATCTGACTTTGGCATCTAGAACATAGAGACAAAAAGAAATAAAGAAAAAGGAAAAAAAAGTGAGTGGTGTAGTATTATAAAATCTTTAGATATGTAAAAAGGAAAAATGTTTTCATATTTGAAATCATATTTTAGTTTTACTTTTTGGGTGTATGAATTGATTTTTATACCAATTTTCATACATTATACTCCCTTTTCCGTCCCATTTTAAATGACCTGTTTTTGACTTAGTGTACTATTCATTTGACCTGCTTTGACCTTATTTTTCTACTAATATATACATGCAAATATTAGCATATGAGATGTTGTTTGATTTGTCTCGACGAGTAATTTCAAAATATACCATTTTTATAATTTTTAATAATAGATAATTAGAGATATTAACGATTAAAGTTGTGCATTGACAAATGTGTCAGTAGTCAAATAGATCATTTATTTTGGGACAGACATGTCTTCTTCAACAACCGTATGTTTTGTTCAATTTCTTTCCACGTGGGATGCCATTAAATTACGCAAGAAGGTATTGACAAGTCAACCGCTATGGAAAAATGTGTCAATATTAGTCAAGTTATGTGTGCTCTCTGTTATGCTAATGTCCAATTTACATGACTTGTTTTTCAAACCGTCTTTAAAATCAAACTTATGTTTTATAATTATTTTATTACACATGTTGATGATGATTACCTATGAATTATGCACAGCTGTATATACTTTTAAAGAAGAAAATAGAGGATTGACAGTTGATAGTAATACATGTTATCCACTATCAAAATTTCATATAAAAGACGTATTTAATGACGATATATATTATGTCTGATGTAAATTTACCAGCACATATAATTATATTTAAATATTTTTATTTTTATAAATTAATATCAATATATATATATATGTGTGTTATTGATGTGTCTAACTTGTATATTGATGGGCACATTTTTATTTTTATTATCATAAATTCAAATTTTTTAGGTAAGGTGGAACCTAAGCTAAAGCATACTAATACAAGTCAACTTTATAATGTTAAAAAAACAAAAAGTGTATGAGGTGTAAAAACTTAATTGCTTAATGTAACAATCAGTGCAACCAATATCCCCTGTTTTAGGTCTCTAGAGTCCTGTCTCGTGACACACATGGTGCATTAATTTATTTCCTAGAGTTTAAACACTAACTATATAGTCAATATGAACAGAACTATATCCCTTTCATCAATCGTTAGTTGGTTCAGTGGTGATTGACGCTGAACTTGGTAGGGAGGACCGCGGTTCAATCCTCCGCAACTGCGATCGGGAGGGGGCTGAAACCACTTGATGTCAGAACTGACCTCCGAACCAGATTAAACTGTTGATGGAAAAAAAAAAAAACTATATCCCTTTCAAATTTTAATACTACTTTACAAACACATCATAGTGCCCTGAACAAGAAGAGCTTGCATTTGCTTAGTTTAACTACATTAATGTTGCATCAACGAAAATTCATCAATTTTGTCTCATATATTAACATATTAGAGATTAAATTAATAGAATTTTATATATTTAAGGACTAAATTGACGAATTTCATATAGTAAAAAATTAATTAAAACATTTATGAGAAGTGCTAATATCACACTCTCAAATACACTCCTTTAACACACTCTAATAAAATGATGACACCTCACCCCACTTTCTATTTTTATTTTTTTAAAATAAATTTGAATTTAATTGTTCCTCTTCTCCAACAAAAACATGGGGTGATGTGTCATTATATTATTGGAGTGTGTTAAAAGAGTGTGTTTGAGAGTATGATATTAGCATTTCTCAACATTTATAGGACTAAATTAAACATAAAGTGAATACTTTGGAGACTAAATTAACGGTATCTATATCTTATAACTACTTGATGTCAGAACTGATTCCCAAATCAGATTAAATTGGTGATAAAATCCAAAAATAAAATAAAATTAACGGTATCTGTATCTTATAACCAAGATAGTGATGGTAGTCATGTGGTAGTACTAGTACATAAATACTACTTGTTTTAAAAAAGTACTAATTTTTTTTTTTTGGTGAAAAAAAAAAAGAAGTACTAATTTGGTTTTTATAATAAATGCTTTTAATGATTAGAACTAATGAATTTTATTAAATGCTTTCCCACATCTAAATATATGAAGAAGAAAAGAAAGAGTACATACTTTTGTTAGATGAATTTGAACACTGTCCAGAATGATCAGTTTCATTTCCAGAAGAACAATAACAAGAAAATTTAGAAGAATCATTCTGATTGGTACCACAAGTTCCTCCAGATTCTCTACACACATCACACTCAGAGGACCACCCTGCACCTTCATCATATTTCACATCAAATCCTTGCTCAAGAGCATCATCCATAGAAACTTGCACTTGAACACTATTTCCACATTTCTCAAGTACTAAGAAATTGTTTTGTAGCTGAGTTTCATTCTTCACAACATAAAAAACATGTTTATTGCTAACATTCTTATTCTGACATGAAAAACTGTCTATGTTTTTTTCTATAATATTTGAACTATTTCCAATAGGACAATCATAGAATATAGTGAGATTCTGAACATTTGGAAGAAAAGTAAAGGGGCTTCCATTCAAAGAAGTGTTGGTAAAATTTGAAGAACAAATATCATTAACAAGATTTGTTCTAACAATTTTCATGGTAGAAGCATTTTGGTTAATGTTTAGTACATTAAAATTTTGTGAACCAATTTGCATAGATGTGTTTTGACTATTATTCATGCAAGTGAGTTTGAACTCATTTTTGCCACAAAAATTTGGTCGGTTATTTCCCCAAAAAGGAAAAGAAACATTTGTGTCTGTTCCACAGGTGAAATATGATTGGTTACAAGTAGAAAAAGTGTCATTTTTTTGAGAGATGGATTGTGGCAAAGTTGTTGAGAAGAAAATTATGGTGAATAATATTGATGATGCAAGGAAGGGGAAATTATGGGTAGCCATTGATGTGTGCTATAGATTTGAGATGAAAAAGAAACAGATACATTCAAGGTATATTTAAAGAGAGAAAAGAAAAAAGTTGGAAAACAACAAAAGAAAGGTGGAGAAATTGTGGTGACTGGTGAGTGGTGACTATATTCTAATCTATATTTTTGACAAAATATTCTAATCTATATTATTATTAAATTATTAGTGTGTCACTTGATTAACTAATAAAAAAATAATAAATTATATTAGTTTTTTTTTTGTTCTATAATAAATTATATTAGTTGATTACAAGTTAGCTGTGGATACATAATGCAAATTTATTTAGCTGATTTGTTCTTATTGGTTGTTGGATAAATACTTTCAAATTAAAAAAGGGTAGAGTATGCCGGTCATTATAAAGAGTGTATTTAAATTGTAATGGATTCTTAAAAATAATAATTAGTTGTATTAATTTTAAGGGTAAATTAGTATTATTTATTATAATATTCTTATTAATTGTAGTAAGTGGAATAGTTAAATAAATTGAAATTAATAAATGTGTATAATTAATATGAAAAAAAAATTGTATTGATATTTCTTTTTTTGGTAAAATTTGTATTGATATCTTAAAATGCTAAAATATGGAAATAGGATATTTTTTATTGGATAGAGAGTATTTTATAGTACTTCATTGTGTGATGGCGACATGGCGTGCTAGTTTTGGAAAGCTGGATGCAAAAAAAAAAATTAGTGATAATTACCGTAGCTGGAACAGAAGTAAATGTTGACTTATCTTATCAATAATCTTAACAAGCGTTAAACAAAAATTCCACACTAGATTCATGTTTTTATTTTGTACTCCTTTTCCTTTATGTAGTGTAAGCACAAATTACTGAATTAGTAGTCTTCTTTTTTTATTAAGAGTATAAATTAGTAGTCTTAGGGTAATTTAATTTGTGGCGACTAATGACTATATTATTTCTATTATTGTGTATTAGCGTGCTTATTTGATTATTTGAAACAACCAAGACTTATAAATGAAGAACATAAGGAATGTTAATTTATTATAGATAGATAACAAAGCAAACTCAATTTGTATTGATTAAGAAAATGATATGTGCCACTTAGTCTGGAAGAGGGTGGGAAACTCTCAAGTTTTCTTTTAACGGTGCCAAGCACTTGCCATTTTCATAAGGTAAAAAAAAAAAATCAATTTGTAATGTCAAAAAATTTGACTCGTATGATACTTCATGATTGGTGTCCTTGATAGTCAGGAATCAAATTATGGATCGTTTATCTAAGAAACTATGGTTGCCTTAGTCATGACCCTTTGGGGCTTCGACTGGTTGAACCAAATATTCTTCATTAGTAAAATAAATTTCTTCAATATGAGGTAAGTCACACATTGTCCCTTTATACATTATCAAGTTATTATAATTCAGTAGAGAACATACTCAAAATTTAAATTTGGATCTCACATAGAGAGATTATTCAAACAATCAAAGATTCAAAATCTTATAAAAGGATAAGCGCCAAAGAGATCATGGCATAACATTGATGACCTAACTTGTGTTCTAGACCATAACAAATAGGTTTTTAAATTGCTTAGCCCTTGTTTGTTGGTGAGGTCACGCAACGTGAAAGGCGGAGGCATCCCTTTTAAGGAGGTTCAACTAAACCTCGTGAGTTAAGAAAAATTACATATGTTCTTATATATTTTGCATTTTTTAACCCCTTTTTTTTATCACTATTTAAGAAGTTAAAAGTTTAAACTTTTAAAGTCATGGATCCACAATTGTGAAACTTCACCGTGTATTAAATTGAAAGTTTACAATTAGAACTTCTCTCTTGTGGTGGCTTGAGATGCGAAAAATGATAAATTATCTTGAAATAAAAAACTCTTCTTATTATTTAAAATCCAATTTAGTTTTTTTTTTTTTACGAGAGATTTAGTTTAATGATTTTTTTAATATATATTTAGAACTTCTAGAAGAGAGAAGCAATTATTTTTATGATTTAGCATTCCGGAAATACACGTATTGGAATTGACAGTGGTCCAATAGTCCGATTAAGGAGGTGATGGGTTAGTGTGAACAAGTTATTCAATATAGTAGTATATTAATACTATTATTTTTAACTATAACTTTTTTTTTTAATATTTATGATCATACATATATAAAGTTATAGATTATTAGTATAATTTACTGATTCTTTATGACCGGATAAAGTTAATTGTTGTTATTTTTCAAAATATAAAGCATTAGCAATCGATTGAAGTTGTTAAACCTTTTGAACAGATCACAAACTTGTTCATATTACTTTAGATTTACAATTTCAAAATTGTTTTGATTCATCAAATCACTCTGCTGACGCGTCGAACTAAAAGTCAAATTGTTGCTTAGGCCAAAAATAGAGGGAAGAATACGGTTGCCTCAACTATTGAACAAAAAAAAAACATTAAATTCAATACTTTAACTTACCAGCGTGTTTTGTAAAAAAAAAAAAAAAAAAAACTTACCAGTGTGTCAATTTCATACTATATATTAGCCTTCAAATCATATATATCTATAAAAAATAATTACACGTGAACAAAAGATAAACGAACAACAAGTTGTGCTAATCAATTTTTTTATATAGCAAACTCTAACTTACAAGACAAGCGTCCAATTTGTTAAACCAGTCCAAGAGTAAGACTATCTTTTTTTTACTTTAGAACGCAGTCCAAGAGTAAGGCTACTAAAACTTTACTTTAGAACTCCAACAAAAATATATTTTTTATTAAACAAAAATGCGCTATATACATATAAAAAGCCTCATATGCATACAAAAAAGACCTCATACAATAAAATTTGTTTTAGACCTCACTTAATTTTAAAAATTTTGGACTGGCCCTGCAAATTTGAAGTTGCATATTGCTAAAAATAACTTATAACACCCCTCATGCAGTGGCGGAATTAGAGGTGGACTGTGGTGGGCCACGGTCCATCGCAAAAAATAAGAAATTTTTAAAATACCCTTATTATTTTTATAAAAGTATGTGTATATGACATTAGTATTTTTTACATTTTCTTGCATATATTAGTTTTTACATTTTGTTCTATTTTTTTTCTCTTTTTTTATTTACCCTCACCCTTGAGGACAAAAAAACATTGTATTAAGCCACTAAGGCAAAAATATTTTTTTTGATAAAGTTGCTTTTCATATGTATATTATAATTAAAAAATTTACAATTTCTATTTTATTACAAATAAAAAACACAACTATTTTTCATTAAAAACAATCATTCTAGATTTTTTTTATTATCAACTTTGTGCAAGTATTAGTTTAATGTAAATTATCGACGATTTTAAGCTATTGAACACATATAGAGTATTATTTTAAATTATACAATTTTAGTTTTTAATTATTGAATTAGTGTTTATTATAACTTAAATTTTTGTATGCAATATAATTTTTCTGTTTAATTTATATATTACTAGCTGCCAAGTTTGTGTGATCGATTTTTTTTTTTTTGTGATCGATATTCTCTATTGTGCAAATATAAATAACTATTTAATCTCTTTTTTATTGGACTTAGTTAATTGATAATTATGTAACATCCTTTTTTGTTGTGGCTAGTTATTAAGAAGAACAAAATATATATTTTTTTACTATAAAAAAACTGAAAACTTACTTTTATGTGGAAGTTGTGTTTAGTTATTAAGAAGAAAAAAAATATTATTTACTAAAAAAACCTGAAAATCTATTTTTATGTGGAAGTTATTTTTTAAGGGTAAAATAGAAATAATGAAAAAGTCATCCCAAAAATTCATATCCTTTTTATATATAGTACAGTAATAGATAATTTTTTATAACAGCCCACCCCAAAAAAAAATCTTACAGGTTCCGCCATTGCCCTCATGGAACCACACCAATCAAAAGAGGTGTATTAATGTCCAATGTGCATCAGAGTGTGTGTCTGATACTACTACCTAATTAGTGAATAAGCATGCAAAATGTTCCCTAGTTTGATCCATGTGTTGCTAAACGATAACTAGCTGAGGTTCAATATCGTTTAGCAGTTTGATTTAATAATATTGCAACTTACAGACGAGTTGCATCAGTGTTGTAGTTCATTGGGTCTGAGCCCCTCAATTCAAAAGAATGTCTATTAGATCAAGGAATGTTGGACTATAAAATGAGATATTTAGAAAGAAAAAAGAAAGATTTATTATTGGGCAAAACATTGTTATGTTACTCTAATCTCTTTAGAGTATTTTTGGAGCTTCTCTTGGATTGCTCCATAGAGTAGCTCACTCTTTATATCTAACGTTTACATACGTGAATAATATCATTTCGCATTTTGTTTGAGGTCATCTTGAAACTTTTTGTATAATTTTATTTATTTATACTCTTTGTGAATTATTTATTATATCTATTTCTATACATAGTTCAAAACTCAAATTCATGTTTTATAAGCCTTAAAATGTGGTTTGAACTTTGAATGCTCCAAACACACCCATAAACATGTATAAACTTTCAAAGAACAATTACTAATGAGGGGGTATGAGGATGGAAAAGATGGTGTTGTTCAAAGAAAAATTATATGGAAAAATATTGTTAGGCCATAAGTGGTCTGAGGATCATCATATTGGGTCTCAGTATTTCTTGATTATATTTGGATAAATTCTTCAAGTATTTGGATAAATTGAATCATAATTTAACTCAAAAAATAATCATAATTGAATCTTAGTATTTCTTTATTATATTTGGATAAATTTTTCAAATCTGATCTTCAAGTATGTGTAACGAGATATGAGTTTCTATAAGAAAAAACTAATTTTAGTATATATGATTTGATCGTTAAAAGAATATAAATCCCAAATAAATATAGCATCTAATATAAATGAAATCTCATTTGACCACCTTACCCATTTTTTCGTGCGCCCTATGATTTTATCAAAGTGCGCCCTATGATTTTATCAAAATACTCATGTCTGCTACTTAGGTAGCGGATACACTAAAAAACACACTACCAGTGTAACGTCCACTACTTAAGCAACGGACAACATTTTTCAAAATTTCTTCTCATTTTTATAACATCCGCAACTTAAGTAGCATAATGGTAAAACAAAAAAGACGTAGAGCGCACGAGTAATCGATAGGATAACAAAAGTAAATTTCAATATAAATTATGATAAACATAGCAACACTTGCCCAGTAAAGGCAGGTTTGCATTTTCAACAGAAGAAAAACAAGGCCCATAATTCACAACATTAAAAATGGACCTACAAAATCACTAATCTTAACTATGAAGAGAGCCCAACATAAGCCAAATTAGCATAGGCTACACTTTTTTTTTTTGTACCAACACTTGTTGACACAGAGTCTCTAAAGCCTAATTTGATTCTCCAACTGCTACACCTTTTTTATATATACAGCTGAAATTCAAATTACAAATTTTCCTAATGCCACCTTGAAGTTGAAGGCATTATATCAACACCTTCTGGTTGTAAATCTGAGAAGCTATAAGATAATATTCCATTCATGAATGGTGACGTGGCATGTGGTTGTGACCATTGGATGCAACCTATTTGTGCATTATTATTATGACTTGCTACATAGTTTCCACCCTCTAGAGATTTATCACCAAAAAAGTCATTTTGATCATATGCTATAACCGGTGCTTGATGATTATTATTGTTTTGAAATTGTTCCACAGTTTCACCTATAGTGAGATTCAATAGAAAAGTTAATTAATAATATACTTTGGTCAAATAATTTTGCATATAGTCACATAGAAGTAACAAATTAATTGATTAATTATTTTAACATACCTTGAGTTAACAAAGCAACGTTGTCATTCAAAATTTCATCAATTTCTTCCAACTCATTCCATCTAGCATATGCTTCTTCTATGTATCCCTATTAATGAAATGAACTATAGGTTAAAAATCAATGCCTAATAATTAAAGTGATGGAACAAACATGGTAAATTTTAGTACAAAATAAATGTATGTACCCTGTTCATGTTGGACATGTCTCGGTTGGGAATAATTTGACCATTGACATAAGCCTTAACCATTTGGCATATAGCATTGAGATATATGGTAAATTGTGGACCACGGTAGACATAGAATTTGTTTCCCATTACACAAGTCTTTGCATGCTTAATTGTCACTTCCCACATTTTCTCTGACATTCCCATGCCTAAAATCTGATTTCAAAATCACATAATAAACATATAAGCTTATTTATCATATCATATTATCCACTAATTATTTATTAATGATTAGTTTTTTAGTTAGGTGAGAACAAAAATGCTTAAGTACCTTTCTTAGCCTAAGAGGGTCAACAACAGATAATTTGAGAAACTCTTGTACAGTAGTGATTCCTTCTTTGCTCAATTTTTTGTGGAAAGCTCCATCTTTTCCAATCTTCTCTAGCCTCCACACTTCATCTTTTAGATTTGGTGGGTGGTGTTTCTTGTACACTGCATTTGTGTTAAAATTTTAATTAATATTAGCAAACAATTGTATGGTATAAAGAACCAATTATTGAAAGGGTTAAAATGAAATGCATAATTTTTTTATGTCAACTAACACAAAAACAACCATATATAGACTAAAAAGGTTGATCATTATAGTACTAGTTATATCCCAACAACCTTAATATAACTTAATCAAGAACTGGAGAGTGGTTACCAACTAATTATTAATTAATAGTAGTAATTAACTAACACATAAATATATGAATAAATTGAAAAAGAAATGTGCTCAATTAAATGTGCAGCTACCACCAACCATATATATTCTATGCAATCAGAAAAAAACACTAGAAACAAAATGTGATAACATATGAAAAGGAACATAGAGTTTAACGAAGGCACGCTATCTGTGTAAATTAGTTTTACACAATAATACATAATTTTTATTGAATATCAGTGTAAAATTAATTTATATTGAAGGTATATATATATATATATATATATATATATATATATATATATATATATATATATGTTCTTTTATGTATAAATTATTATCTCGAATTGATAAAATAGAAAAGAAAGAAAACTCACATTCGCCGCGGTGATCCTTAACAACAAAAGGTTCGGTCATGCCTTCACGGATTCGGACACTTTGGTTAGTCCCGGGCGCAATTCTAACAGCAACTCTAAACTTTCTACTACGAATCCAGCTTGAATTATCGGTGAACTCAATATCTCCAATTGGTGCAATTCCATCTCTCATGGTAAGATTCAATTCTCCTGTAAGCAATGGTCTCTTCCCAGTTCTCTCTTTCACAATATTACTATTGAATTCTTCACTAGTCCATGATGATTCCTTTTCACTTGGTGGAAAATCTCCATCAAGAACTACAATTTCAATCTTGATTGGGTGAGGTAGACTTGTAGGGACTTTTTGGCCATTGCTTTTATCAACAAGAATCACATTGATTGAGTTTCCATCCATGTCTACTATTTTACTACCTGTGAATATTGGAAGTGAAAGTTTCTTTTTGAATACGAATTCAAAACTCGATGGTTCTTCCATTGCTTTGAGTCTCAATGAAGATGATTTTGTTATTGATCGTGGTGGATAACATTGTCTCATTGCTCGTTCCACCTCTTCGTTCACCTGATCATATTAAGGCACGTTTGTTACAACTTTTTCTTTAAACAAAGTCGCGTTACATATGCTTGACATTAATTTAATTTCTAAATTATGGTAAAGTTGAATATGGTTACTTACCACTCTTCTAAGTAATGGTTCCAAGCCTGAGAAAAGGCTTTGCATGTTTTTCACCATAAGCACTTCTCCTATCACGCTGTAACATGAAAATTGAGAGTAATTAATGCATATTAGAAGATATATATTAAGCACTTATAGGACTTTTAACTATTGAATTGAAAAAATGAAATGAAATTGCGAGTAATTTTTTTTGGTCAGTTTTATTAAAATACGAAATATAGAATCAGATCATATAAACAAATTCCTAGTAAAGAACATACGAAGCAAAAGAAGATGTTGATGCAGTTCTCATTCGTTTATTGTCATTTTGTTTGTCTTTGTCTTGATTAGAATCAAACAAAAATCGTTTAGCAGCCATAGTATTTTGGTGATGAATTTGGGACCAAGTTGGATGTTTATGTTGATGTAAGAAAAGTTTTGCAGTGAGATAACTATAAAGAGATGAATGAAAAGAAGAATGAGACGATTTGAGTATATATATAAAAAAAATAGAAGTTTCTTGGAATGTTGGAGGAAGTAACCAAGCAAAAAAGTAGATTAAGAATACATTTTATTTTCATATATAAGATGTAAAGACTTTTGATATCAACAACCATTCCTAAGTCAACCCAAATCTTTATACAAGCCGATATATAAAAGGTAAGTAGGACCCCAAGATTTGTTTGAAAATGCCCCCTTGTCCATGATTAATTTATATGGATTCATGCTGTAAAATTATTTATACTCATGAATTTAATTAAATCATATTATATCATAGTATAGGTTTTGCCGTTTTGGATGTAATGTCATAAAACCGTAAAGTTGACGTGTTTTGTTTTACTCCTTTAAAAAAAATTGGATTACTCCTGTAATATTTTCTTTTATGTACCCCTTAATGAATATATGGGCTTAAGTCATTTTATTGTGTTAACAAATTTTGGTTTATCCCAAGGGGCATACCACGTGATTATTTATATGAAGAAAAAAAAAATTATAGGTGATAAAAAAAGATTTACAATTCTTCAAAAAAATAAAATTACAAGGGGTATATTGAAAAAAAACATTACTGAGAGATAATTGAAAAAAAAATATTTATCGGATAAAACAAAACACGCCTACTTTGCATATTTTATCTATTTATCCTAAAAATTGTGTAATGTATATTTTAAAAAATAAATATTAAAAAGTATTGTATTAAAAGTAGATATTTTTTAATCATATATGGATTGATGCTGTAAGAAAATAGTATAGGTTTTAAAATTTACATTTATTTATTCCAGCATTGGGTGTAATGTAGTCAATTAGCAAGAATAGGTTTTGCCTTTTTGTGAATATGCTTTGTCATTTACTAATTTGGTCAAACTTAGTATTTCTAGGAATGATTATATATAATATACGTGTTGGGGGCTTTCATCTGCTGTGACTCTAACAAACTTGTCATAGGAGTAACTTCACCAACCTCTAACGAGTTAAAAATGAATTATTTAAGTAGTAGCTCGAACTCGAAGTACTATTTCCAAATTTGTAGTGTTTATATCGTTAATTAGATATTCTATATTTTTTGTGTTTTGTGTCGTATATTAAAATAATGGATCATGCTAACTACTTATGCTAACTACTAATTAGTGCCCTCCCTTATGATAAAAAAAGTAATTTTTGCATTGAAAACAATACTTTTTCTACTTTTTAAATATGAATTGCACATATTTCAACAATATCACTTTACTATTTTAAGTATCCTTAATTAATATCATGGGGCACTAGTTAACATTTTCCTAAAATAATAAATGTACTAATACATTATACATAATGTCTTCGTCCCTATTTATAAGAAATAGTTTAAAAAAATACGTATTTTAAGAAAGAATTTTTTAATAGTTTGAAAAATTTATGTAATACTATAAAATTCATTTTAAAAAAAAATAGGTCAAAATAAACGGACTCTTAATCTCCGCTTCGAAAAGAGGTAGGATCTCAATTCGTTATTATATCAAAATTGCTTGTGTTTATAGAGTCATCAGCAATCTCGTTAGCTTAACTTGGTTCTGTCATGTCATATTTATCAAATGTTCAAATATAGTTTTCATGAGAAAAATGTTGAAATAATACGTGAACTCTCTTCACATAATTAAGGGAGAAAATTATAAGCAAGTATCACATCATCATTATCGCTATTCTTATTATTAATTATCGTATAGACAAACATAGACTGACCCGCGCATTATGGCTTATTATTCGAACTACGTTGTACAAGTAGACCCCAATATATGTTTGCAATGAGAAATTCTAGTATAGGTAGAAACTCAAATATCTTTATTTTAGGCACACTCACAACAAAAATAAAAGATTAAAATAAAAACAATTAAATTGATGTTGATTGATGTGACAAATTTTTTTTTTTAATTTTATAAAATTATGTATGTATGCCTATAATTTTTGTGCCTAGGCAAGAATACCTCGTTTGCATTATGTGAGTGACGTGAACCGAAATTTTGAAAGTTCATTGGTCTAATATGTGTTGCATTTGGTGATACTAGGAAGTTTGGCATCTATTTCCTATTTCCAAATGCAGTGTGTGTGGTCAGCTTCAAGTCCACATGGCATCCCTCTCAATTTAGTACATAGTTCAAACATTTTTCTTTTACCAAAATATAGTTCAAACATTGACACGCGTTTAGCGATCATATAACACACTATTTTTCACACAATAATAATACGAGCAATTCTTTTTTAGACGGTGAATTCATATTTTAGGTCTCGCACAAAATACATATTTCCTCTGTTTCAAAATATAAATAAAAGTTGGTCAATAAAAATAAATATATTTGGTTCAAATTTTTAACTAAATATATTAAGTTTTTTTGACTCATTTTTGCTTATATTTTGGGACAGAAAAAATAATTCATTGACGTTTCGTTGTGTGTTTGATCAATATAGTTTCACGTTTAAAATTTTTTTGTCGTGGAAATATATATATATATATTGCCATTCAAAGCTGAAAATGTAATCTAGTGCAATGGTTGTTTGTTACAAATACTGGATACCAAATAGTATTTTTTTGGGTAATATGTAAATTTTGTTTGAAGTAAATTTTTTTATTAAATAGTTTAATGATTAGAAAATTTTATTTTTAAAGTAAATAAATGTGATGTTTAGTTCAAATTCCTATATCTAACATTATACATGTACAATCTACATATATAATGCAATTTTTGTTTTTTTTTTTACAAACTATAATGCAATTTTTTATGCTACGAAAACATTGTTTGCATTAGATTTAATTTAACAATGGTTATGTGATGACAATACACGCGTTTCGTGAAAAAAAAGAAAAAGTAAAAAATATAATAATAAGACAACACACGCGTAAACCAAACCCTATTGTCAAATAGAGAAGTTTATTTAATCCTTAACTTTGATTAGGATGAGGTAAATTGAATTAGACATATCAAAATCAACACAGAACTCTCATAAAAAGAAAATCAACAAATAATAATAACTGATTATAAAAAAAAGCAAATAATAATAACTGAAGAGTTTGGCCGAAAAAGTAACTGATTAAATTTAAACAATGCGACTTGCTAGCTAATGACCGTTTGCAAGACACTTTTTAAATATTTTATTTAAACAAATAATTTATTGTAAAATATTTTAATTTTCAATGCATTGATTTTACATATTTCCATAAAAATTTCACACAAATTTACTACTTAAGATGCTTAAAGAGTGCTCGGGATCTCTCGATAGCATTTTCCTTAAACAATATATACAAAATTGTCCTATTATTTTTTTGGCTTTCACCATCTGTTTAATTTGGTTCGGGGTTTAGTTCTGCATCAAGTGGTTCCAGCCAGTGGCGGAACCAGAAATTTTTTATCCAGGGGGCCATTGAAAAAATTATAGTATATATACTAAATATAAAAATTAGACTATATACAAAAATCAAATTACATACTTTAAAATAATAGTCTATGCATGTCAAGTGACTTGAAATAATCAATAATTAGCTTTGTACTAATACTCGCACCAAATTGATCATTAGATAATCATATGTTTTATTATTATTAATTATAAATAGTCGTCTTTTTTTTTTTATAAAAATTATGCATTTTTTGTATTGATACATTCATTTAAAAATTAACTTAATTTAGTAAAATATCATTGCTAATTGTTTGAGACAATGTTTTGTCACCAAAGTACTTTTGAAGCATTTGTCACCTAAGTATTGATTTTTGGTTTAAAAAAGAAGAGATAAATTAAAAAGAAGAAAAAAACAGAAAAAGACCCATCCAAGAGTTGAACCCAGGATATCTTGGTAACAGGCGCTTGCTTCAACCACTGTGCCAATTTTCAAAACTTGTACATTCACGCTAAACTTAATATGTATATGATATACATTTGTAATTATTATAAAAATAGCAAGGGTATACTAGTAATTTCCTATTTTCTGGGGGTGGCCGTGGCCACCCACAGCCACCCCCTGGTACCACCACTGGTTCCAGCACCTTTTCAATCGCAGTTGTGGAGATCAAACAATGATCTTCTCTAGCAAGTTCAACACCAATCACCAATAAACCAACTAACAATTGGTAAATTGTCCTAATTTATATTCTACTATTAATTATTAGTATCATGGATGACATTATTTCCAGTTGAAAATGGATTCTCTTAGGGTGACTTTGGTTTGTAACTCTAATAAGATTTTTTGGTGGCTTCAATCGCTGACTGAATTGTGTTGATATTGTCAAAAAGATAAGTTTTATTATCGTCTCTCGTACTTTTAGAGAAGAAAATCAGGTCATTTAAAATCTTACTAATATTGGATTGAATATTGACAACTTTCATTAGTGAGATACTATACCATTTAGTATGTGTAAAATCTTTGCATTTGAATTTCCTTACATTTTCCTAACTTTATCAAGATAGAGAAAATGTTGTTTGTCTATGTGACTTTATGTTGTAAAAACAAAATTATCCTAAACATTTCTCTAAACTAATGAAATGCATGACTTTTTTTTTTTATTTTAGAGAATTTAACTCTAATAATTTGTTGTTTGGTTACAAAATCATTGTTGCCGAAGATTAATTATTTTTTCATTTGTCGATAAATTTGTGATTTTTAATTGATAATTACTGTAAGACTTAACTCAATTGTTAATATTAATGTTGTTAATATTAATACTTCTTTGCATATTTGAATTTTCAAGTAATTTTGTCACTCCAAAGGGCATTAGAAATTTAATTTATGGGTCCTACATGGCTTTTATCTTTGTATATCTTTTTTTCCAATGGGGGAAATTGATAAATATTTAAGTTGACTTTAATGGTTTTTGATGTACAAGTCTTTACATCAAATGAAAAGCATTCTAATTCTAGTTATTTGCTTGGCTACTTCCTCTAACATTCCAAGAAGCTTCTTCTTTTCCCATATAAATACTCAATAATTCGTCTCATTCATCTCTCTATAGCTACCTCACTGCAACCTTTTCTTACACCAACATTACATTCAACCAAAATGGCTGCAAAACGTTTTTTGGATGATTCTAATCAAGACAAAGATAAACCAAATGATAAACGGATTAGAACTACTACTTCTTTTGCTTCGTATGTTCTTAATTACTATTTTTTTTTATGATCCAATTTTATATACATATAGGCATATAGCTTAGTTATTTAAATGTTGCATGATATATCCTCTACTATATATATATATATATATATATATATATATATATATATATATATATATATATATATATATATTAATCACTCTCTATTCTCTTGTGACAGGGTAATAGGAGAAGTGGTTATGGTGAAAAACATGCAAAACCTGTTCTCTGGCTTGGAACCATTACTTAGAAGAGTGGTAAGTAACCATATTCAACTTTACAATATATAATTTAAAAATTAAAATGTTATTTTTGTTTAACGCGACTTTGTTTAAAGAAAAAGTTGTAACGAACGCGCTTTAATATGATCAGGTGAACGAAGAAGTGGAACGAGCAATAGGACAATGTTATCCACCGCGATCAATAACAAAGTCATCTTCATTGAGACTCAAAGCAGTTGAAGAACCATTAAGTTTTGAATTTGTATTCAAAAAGAAACTTTCACTTCCAATATTCACAGGTAGTAAAATACTAGACATGGATGGAAACTCAATCAATGTGATTCTTGTTGACAAAAGTAATGGCCAAGAAGTCCCAACAAGTCTACCTCACCCAATCAAGATTGAAATTGTAGTTCTTGATGGAGATTTTCCACCAAGTGAAAAGGAATCATCATGGACTAGTGAAGAATTCAATAGTAATATTGTGAAAGAGAGAACTGGGAAGAGGCCATTGCTTACAGGAGAATTGAATCTTACTATGAGAGATGGAATTGCACCAATTGGAGATATTGAGTTCACCGATAATTCTAGCTGGATTCGTAGTAGAAAGTTTAGAGTTGCTGTTAGAATTGCGCCTGGGACTAATCAAAGTGTCCGAATTCGTGAAGGCATGACCGAACCTTTTGTTGTTAAAGATCATCGTGGTGAATGTGAGTTTTCTTTCTTTACACTAACATCTAAGAAGAATCTAATATTTTATGGTTATTTTGAAAATACAGAATATATTAATTTTATTTAATCTCTAGTTTATATATGCAAGAATGATTAATTAGAATATATATAGTTTTTTTTTCTCTTTCTGATTTTGTTTATATATGTGGTTTTTTTACTTGGTCAAATGATTTCATAGAAAATGATACTCTCCATCCATTCAAGCTAACTAATCTAACTACTTGGTAGTAGCTGCACCTTTAATTAAGTGCTTGTGTATTGTTAATAACTACTGTTAATTAATGATTAAATTAATGATTAGTTGGTAACAAGTCTCCATATTTTGTTTAAGTTATTTTAAGGTTGTTGGAATATAACTAATAATATAAGGATCAAAGAGGGTCTCTTGGAATGGAAATTATCTAGGGTCAACCCTTTTAGTCTTATAATATCTTGTCTCCAATCCAAGATTATTTGTGCATTAAACATAAAAATTTGTAGCATTAATATATGTTACAATTTTTTAGTAATGCAACAACATTATATGTTACAATTTTTTATCTTATCATACAATTATTTGCTAATAGTATTAATTAAATTAATTTTTTCATACAAATATAGTGTACAAGAAACACCATCCACCAAATCTAAAGGACGAAGTGTGGAGGCTAGAGAAGATTGGAAAAGATGGAGCTTTCCACAAAAAATTGACCAAAGAAGGAATTACTAATGTACAAGAGTTTCTCAAGTTATCTGTTGTTGAACCTCAAAGACTCAGAAAGGTACATATATGTCCATGTTACTCTATGCACCTCCCTTAACTTAAAAAAAATACTAATAAATAAGCTATCATATGATTTTGCAAACAGATTTTAGGAATTGGGATGTCAGAAAAAATGTGGGAAGTGACAATTAAGCATGCAAATACTTGTGTAATGGGAAACAAACTATATGTCTACCGTGTTCCTCAAGTTACCATATATCTCAATGCCATATGCCAAATGGTTAAAGCTTATGTCAACGGTCAAATTATTCCCAACCGAGACATGCCCAACATGAACAAGGTACATACATTTATTTATACTAAAACTTACCTTGTTTGTTCCATCACTTTAATTATTAAGCATTTATTTTTAACCTATAGTTTATTTCATTAGCAGGGATACATAGAAAAATTGGTGAAAGAAGCATATGCTAGATGGAATGAGTTGGAGGAAATTGATGAAGTTTTGAATGATAACGTTGCTTTGTTAACTCAAGGTATGTTACAACAATTAATCAATTAATTTGTTACTTCTATCTCTATGTGGCTATGCAAAATTATTTGACCAAAGTATATATTATTAATTGACTTTTTTTATTGAATCTCACTATAGGTGAAACAGTGGAACAATTTCAAAACAATAATAATCATCAAGCACCGATTATAGCATATGATCAAAATGACTTTTTTGGTGATAAATCTCTAGAGGGTGGAAACTATGTAGCAAGCCATAATAATAATGCACAAATAGGTAGCACCCAGTGGTCACCACCATTTCCCACTTCACCATTCATGAATGCCATATCTTATAGCTTCACAGATTCACAATCAGATGATGGTGATATAACCCCTTCAACTTCAGGACCAGTTATTGATGGAGCTTCAAGGTGGCTTTAATTAATTAAAAAAATTGTAACAATTGGAGAATCAAATTAGGCTATAGTGTCAAGTGTTGGCCCAACATAAAAAAGGTGTAGCCTATTGTAGGCCCATCTTAATGTTTAAACCTGCCTTTACTAGGCCAGTGTTGCTAAGTTTATCATAATTTCAGCAATTAAGATTTGTGAAATGCAGTTTTGTTAAATATGATTTTTAAGTTTTCATAAAATTTCCATTAAATATAGTTTTGAGCATGAGGTATCCCAGTCTATATCAAGGACGAATCACAATTTTATTCAATAGTTATTATTAAAATTTACAATTATATACCACAATTTCGTCCCCCGGGCCCACCAAAAAGAAAAGCTTGCTTATACACAGGTCCTTGATAACCATTGTATGCCAAGTCATAACAGTCTGAATTAGTATCTGTATATTGTTTCATATCTCTATCATTTACGCTAATTTCATTATATTCTGAATCAATAATTGCAAGGCTTTGTATGAATGCCGAGTTTCTGAATTTTTCTTTAGGCAATCTTCCACTACCCATTGGAGGACTATCTTTATTAGGTGGAGCATAGGTTTGACCTCCAAATCTAATTGATGATGCTCCTGTGTTTAAGTGATTGAATAGTTCTTTTGGCCAATATCCAACATATTTTGGTTCAAGTTCAACAATTAACCACCAATGACCTGTAGATCGATCCTACAAATATTTAAGAAAATAACAGAGATATTAACCAATCATGGTAAGAGTAATTAAAAAAGCAAAAACATTAACTGATAATAAGTTATGAATATTTTAATTAAGAGGTTTATTTAATTACCACTCTTTTAAATTATTTTAAGGAAAATGATATTGATTAGCGAGATATGTAACAAGCCGTTGGTGGTGTTTCGCGAGATATTGATTCGCTACATATAGTATAACTCTTATTTTAATTATAAACTTTTTAAAATTTCCAAAAATGATTACTTTTTGTAAGCATCCAAAATTGATTACTTAATACACGTCTTAAATAAAACATTATTCTTGGATCAAAAAAATAAAAATAAAACATTATTAAATAGTAAATAATTTCAATAAAACTTTTAATTTTGGTGTAATGGTTTGTTATACATTCATAAAACATAATAATCAAAATTTTACCTGCTTTATTTTGATAAAAGAAGAAACTTTTTCAGCTGATCCAATTTGATTAACGGGTGTTACGAGAGATCCAAGAGCATACTCTTTATCTTTATTGACTTGCACGAAACCCGAACAATGATAATTGAAACATCCAGTTTTTTTGTAGCCATCAACCTGCATATTTAAATCAAATTGAGTTTGAGAACAATAACATTGTGTTTTTCCCACCTCCTATAAATTAAATAATGTATTAAATTCATATTCTTACCGTCCACTGACTAGTTAGTCGTAGTTGGCTGTCTCCATATAAGCTAGGATGAACCTTATGCATCAAAAAATGGATGTAAATAATATATTTTTAAAAGGAGTTTTTATTTTTGTAGAATATTGAAAGGGATACAAACAAAAAATACAAAAATATGAAATCATCAATGCATCGATGAACAAGATCATTTAAGGAATTTTGTCAAAAAAAAAAAAAGATCATTTAAGGAATGAATATTCCCTCTCTTACTTGCACTCAATAAGAATGTAATGTCATGAAATTATAAGGGAATAAAATTAGGCATAAGTTTAATGAAAAGTAACTTACCCCGACTCCGACTTTTATGCTATTAAGTTCCGTTGGTGGTCCACTCTCAATCCAAATTGAAGATATGCTATATTGATTTGCTTCAAGTGATAGATCATACCCTGATATGCCCGCGTATGCTCCATGAAATATCATGTTTTGGGTTGTATCAAGGGTAACAGTCTAGAAAACACAAAACCATCAACATTCTACTCACTTTTATTTTTTCATACTTGTAGACATTTTTTTGTATTATGCTATTAATATAAATGATGTGAGTTTGTTTGAAAATTTATCCCTTGCAGTTTTAGGGAAAAAATAACAATAATTTTTTTTTGTAAATAGACAAAATGATAATAACATTAAAAACTAACACACTCAAGTGGAGGAGTTGGGATTCAAACTCCAATCTCAATGTTTGATTTAACAATTTCGACATTTTTGTCGATTGAATTGAAATTTCTGGACAACATTAAAAATATGCACTTACATGATAGCCAGGGGCACTTTGGGAATATTGCTGAAAATCATCAATTTGTAATCTTGAAGACGAATTGGTACTTGTTTGATGTCGTCTTGTCTTGTTGTAGATAGGTACTTTTCCCTCTGCACATTTGTCCATTGTTTTACCATAGGTTGGTCTACTTCGCGTGGTGTTCTTTGCGAAAGTTGGGTAAAGCTACACATGTTGCGAAGAAAAGAAAATACAAAAGTTTCAATGAATGGAATATATATTTGAGGTTGAAAAATTTCTTACAAATGAATAAATTAATGACTTAAGTATAGTTTTGGTCCCTCAATTTTCTCTCATTCATGAAATTGGTCCTCCTAATTTAAAATCACCCACCTTTGGTCACTCTTAGATTTTCGTACTTAAAAATGATGTTTTAACATATTTTAAATGGTATGATATACAATCTGATGATACTGAATGATAAAAAAAAGTCCTTGATAACTTTAAATTCAATTGCATAAATTATTCATTTTTATAATTTAATTAATGAAATATTAATAATTAATCCACTTGGATGAATCCTTATCATCACGCCATATTCTATGTCATTTAAAATATATTAAATCACGATTTTTAAGTATAAAATTTGATGGAGGGATGAAAACTGAATTATTTTATAATGAGGGGACCAATTTCGTGAGTGGGTAAAAATAAGTAGATCAAAACTGTAATTAAACATAAATTAATCTTGGATAATGAGTCTTGAATAATAACTCATTCGGTTAGTTAAATAATAATTAGTTTCCATATGACAATAAAGTAAGACGATCAATATTATAAATGTTCAAATATTATACCTGAATTTTGTGATCTTTTAGCAAGGGATGTTGTAGAGTAGGTTGCTTGTAGATATCAACACATTCAAAATCATTGTTCGCATGATGCTGGATGTATTAACCAAAATTACAATCAAATAAATCATGTTCAAAACAAATTAAACAAGGACAATAAGTCATAAACAATACCTCTGATCCAGTAAAATAATTTTGCTCATTTGGTAGAATTTTGCTTCTTGTATCAGCTATGCAACATGTGCACAAACTAAGAACTAGAAATAGAACTAGAGCCATAATATTTACTAGATGTTAATTCACGGATATCTAAAACTTGTAGAATTATGCACACACATATATACACATACACATATTATAATACAATTACTTTCATTTAGCATGACGTTCTGGTAAATAGTGTATTTGTCCTCGCATCTATTTTCTCTAGTTTGACTTTGTGTCAATACGAAAAAACACGACAAAACACATTGAAAACAGGAGTTATAGTATGAAGATGTGAAAGGGGAAAATCCTTGGTCAAGCACAACCATAAATATTATACTTTATTTGTTTAAAATATAGAAAATGCTAACTGGTGCCCCCGGGACATTAGTTAAGGAACTAAATAAGGTAAGAAAATATTGGAACTTGTGTACTTTACTTTTTAAAAGTATAAATAATGCTACTTACAATGCAAAAGTTGTTCTTTTTAGCATCCTTAACTAGTGCACTGAGGGCACTAGTTAGCATGACCCTTAAAATATAAGTCGTTTTGACTATATTATACAAACTAATATAAAACAATAATATAATTTTATTATTATTATGTATTCAATTTTTAAACAATAATATAATTTTATTATTATTAATATAAAATTTCTATATTTCTATTTAAGACTTAAGAGTACATGTTAATTAGCATGACTCTAATATTGAAATGAATGAGGAATAAGCAAATGCTAACGAGTACTTCCAGACACTCTTTAAGATCTTAAATAGTAAAAAATTTATAGAATTTTTATGGGAATATGTGAAGTTAACGCATTGTAAATTATAATATTTAATTTTTTAAATAAAAAATTTCTATAAATGTAATACTTAAAAAATGCTCTGTAGTCACTCGTTAGCAAGACTCACTTTAACTAATAAAAAAATGAATGAGGAATAATGAAATGAGACGTAGTGAGTTATTAGTCAAACATAACTAAGACTCTAAGGGGAATGTGTTAAAAAATTTATAAAAACGGAACGGAGGGAGTAGGATTTTCCATGTTGTTTTATGTGTTAGACATGTTCATTTTGAATTATAAATGAAAAAGGAAAATAGACTAATTAATTTAATGCATTTAAGACGATTGAGTGAATTGCCACAAAGGAAAAATAAAATAAAATAAAATAATTGAATGTAATGGTAGTGGTTGGCTGAGTTTTCATTTACGGAATTTAAGAGAATTGAATGCTTTTATAAAATCCACTTTCTTAATACTCGTGTTTTGTCAAACTAGCTCATATAATTAGGGACGGATGGAGTAGTTCTTAACTTATAAGTTAAATGTTCTGTTTGATAACAATTTTTAGAAAAGAGCTTATAGCTTATTTTACTAGCTTATAGCTTATTTTCTAAATGCTATTTCAAGTAGCTTATGAGCTTATAGCTTATAGTTTATTAACTTTTCTTCCAATTTTACGCCTATCATATTACTTGAAAAAAATTAAATATTAATTAAACATATTCTTTTTATATCATTTCATACTTATAAGCTAGTCATACCGCCAATTTTACCAAACACTACAAATTCAATCAGCTAGCTTATTCGCTATAATCTAAAAGTTAGCTTATAAGCTACCCGCTATAATCTCATCCGCTATAAACTAACTTATCAGCTATCCGCTATATTTTACCAAATAGAGTCTTTGTCTATTCATGACA
Organism: Trifolium repens; assembly: GCA_030408175.1. Taxonomy (NCBI): domain Eukaryota; kingdom Viridiplantae; phylum Streptophyta; class Magnoliopsida; order Fabales; family Fabaceae; genus Trifolium; species Trifolium repens. The sequence goes on along the minus strand of CP125842.1, from coordinate 63,138,766 downwards.
CCCGAGTATTCATTATCCATTTGACTATTTGCTTGCACCATTGAGTTTTTTTTTTTAAAAAAGGTATGTTGCTAAAAATATCAAGACATCAAGGAGTGACTAAATATTCAATTAAATTGATACTCTCTCTATTCCAAAATGTAAGTAAAAAAATTTACATTTATTAAAAAAAGTAAAATATGATAATTTGAAATATGACTTTTTGGGTGTTTTTTGAAATATGTTTCATGGAAAGATGTAAAAAGAATTTTTATTGGTTATTAATTATGAGGAAAAAATGAGATAGAGTAAATTAAATGCAATTTGCATTTGATTTTATGAGAATAAGTAAAAGTAAACTTTGAAAATGATTAAAGTTTGTTTTTTTTCTTATAATTTGGGAGAAGAAAAAATAATTTTATTTTACTTATATTTTGGGACGGATGAAGTATATTTAAAGGCAAATGTTAAATAGTACATCTGAGGCACTCTTTAAGCTTTTAAATAGTAAAGTTTTATAAAAAAAATAGTATAAAAATGTGTAAAGTCAACGAATTAAAAATTGAAATGTTTAATTTTTTAAACAAATTATTTCCTTAAGAGGACCGTTTAGCAAGAGGAATCTCTATTTTAGTAGACACAGCCACATTATACACTAATCATTTTGTCATTTAATTTTTTACCAATAAAACAAATTATCCGCATTATTAATCACCTAGTCGTATTTTAGTAGAGAAATTAGGAAGTAACAAGACAAATTAACAGGTGATAAAAGAAATTATATTTTATCAGTATAGAATTTTTCTTTTGAAGAAACTAAAATAGAGATATATATCAGTAAATGAATCTCTATCAGTATAGAATTATATATATATATATATATATATATATTTTCCGGTTTGATTTTCTCTAATAAAAAACCATTATGTTTATTAGTCTAAAGTCTGTTTGGCAACATCTTAAAACTGACTTATAGTTTATGTCTTATAGTTTATAAGCTAAAAGCCTTTACGGTAACAATATTTTTACCATGGGCTTATAGCTTATTTTATCAACTTATAGCTTATTTTCTAGAAGCTATTTCAAGTAGTTTATGAGTTATAGCTTATCAATTTTTCTTTCATTTTTACCCCTCATTATTTTAACTAAAATCAACTTTTACCCTTTATAATTTATTTTAATTTAAAATAATTAACATAAATATGTTTTAAAATAGAAGAACATTTCATGTATCATATGATTATTATTTTTGAGCAAGCATAATTAAAATTATCTTAAATTTTATTATATGTTTATGGTAAAATTTATATAATTGCACATATTTTATTAATATGTTTATTATTATGTTTATTGGAAGTGAACAGTGGACGGATGGTTGAGACTTGAGAGGCTTGAAACCTCAATTTGGTATGGATCCTATTGTAAGCGTTATTGATAAAAAAATTCGTCTCTCTACTCCTTTGAAGTTCTGATACTAAAAAAATAGTGATGTATCGTGTCCAATACATACTCGATACCGATACTTATTTGATACGTCTTGATACTCGTATCTGTAAATTATCGGTTAAATCATTATTTTTAAATAAAAAAAATAATATTCGATACTCTTTTGATACGTCTCGACACTCGTATCAGAAAAGTATCGGTTAAATCATTATTTTTAAATAAAAAAGTAATACCTGATACATGTTTGATGCGTCCCGATACCCGATGCTTGTTTGTATCTTTAGCACTTCTTGTGGTTTTCCTTTGTCAATATAATTTTTTACTTTTCAAAAGAAAAACTATGGTGTCCTACTATATAATAGGTTGTTAAAAATTTGAACTTATCCAAAAATTCTGATATAAGAATAGATATTTTCTATTTTTAATTATTAATATTATTGATTTTAGTCATGTTTATATATTGTGTATTTATATATTTAATTTTAAATTTAATTTTTAAATAGCATATCGCGGCAGTATCAAATTGAAAATTTTAAAAAATTTCACTTATCGACATATCGGTATCGTGTCCCGTATCAGGACTTCGTAGCTCTACTCTAATTCTTTGTTGCTCCAAACAGTAGAAAAGGACTATTTCTCACCTTTCTCTCTAGTCCCTATTTATTTCTTCTCTTTCTCTCTTGAAATTGAAAGCTCTTGTCGCCTTTATAGGTCTAGACTAGATCATACGTCACGTCACCCATTCTGTGTCTCTTAACTATAATCATACACTAATGATCAAGTACAAGCATACTCCATGATGGAGAAAGCATATGAATTTTAGGATATACGTGAACGTAAAATAATGATATAGTTAATGTATGTGATTATTCTAATCATAACTTCTTCTTTTTTATGAACTAATCCAATCGTAATTGTTAAATATTTATTTGATTGTATTTTAGTTATATATGAACTCTATTTTATTTAAAATTTATCATTGAATATTTTAGGATTCTTAAATTTATTATATATTCCGAAGATATATATATATATATATATATATATATATATATATATATATATGCCCACACATGAGATAACAATTGTTCTCACTCATAGATAAACAAAGAGTTAATGAGAATTGTATCAGTTGAGATAACAATTGTCCTCACTCAAAATACAACGCAAAATTTTTGTAAGTCTCCTCTAAACCTCTATTTTTTATTTATTTCATTGTATTATTGTTTGTTTTCTTATTTCTTATTTCCATATATTATTTTTCTTGCAAATATATACTTAATTCTCAAATCATTCCAATCAATTTTTAGGTGAATATATAATGTAGAAATAAAATCTTACTCTTTTATTTTATAATTTTGTCAATTATGATATTTTATGTTGAATTTAATTATTTATTATATTTTATTTGTACCAGGCATTATATGTGTAGCGGGAATTAGAGTATCTGACAAAACAGTATCTTTTCATTTTAAAGTGTAAGAAGTACTTATTATACAAGAAAGAAGAGAATCCATAAAATTAGGTAATTTGACCAATTAAAAACTTGCTAACCATACATGAAAGAGGGGAGATTATAAGTTTTAAGTGTTAAATGTTGCTACATAAATTTTTTTTTTTGTATTGAAATATTTTTATTAAATAGTATTTTCCATGTTGTTTTATGTGTTAGACTTCTATCATACCAACAAAATAAACTTGTGCCTTTTGTTTAATAAAATTAGATTGGTCAGTCAAAAGAAAATTTACAATGGTAAATTTATAGTCTCAAATTATTCTTCGAATACGGTTTTTTTTTTACAGAATTTTAATATTAAATCATTAACAAAATTATCCTTATTTAAAAAAGTATAATTGTTAATCATAATATTCAATCTATGTGACACTAATATGTAGTAATGTAAGTGGATCAGAAAAATTTAGATCAAACCAATAAATCAAACTGAGAATTAACCAATAAATCATGCACATAGTAAAATCTATGATCCATGTTTTATCTTCTTCAACTACTGATAATGATATGGTGAACTTGCCATAGTAAAATGAGTTGGTGTGAACAGAAAACAATTGTGTCGATTAAGGCACACAAGTTACCTGAAGAGATGATGTTAGAAGTTATCTCCCAAATAATGTTAGAAGGGTCACAAGCAAATCAAGATATTCAACCCACACATTTATTTGTACAAAGTATTACCATAATTTTACCCAACAAAGTACATTGCACACTAAAAAGAAGGCCTAAAAAAAACAAAACAACTTAACTTGGTTAGAAACTATTTTTATTTACTTAAAAGACAAATTATACTGATACTACTCAATAGTAGCAACAAGATGTAATCATGAGAGTGAAAATTACAAAACCTGCATAATATAGCAGGGAGCACCACATGAAATCCTAACACAATGAAACTAAAGAAAAACAAATCCCACAAACAGGGAAAAACCAAAGGATGCAAACAAGATCAAAACAGAACAACCATGGATAAAACAAACACAAAGATTTCAATATCCTAATATCGCCAGATCCATAGAGTCACCGAGAGAAGCACTTCGTCGACCTCAACCACCACACATTTACGACAACAACACACTGCACCACCAGGTACTCATCAATTCACAGTTCCTAATACCATAAAAATATTCATCGCGTCATACAATCTCCCGGATTCCATCACCATTCATAAAATATACAAGGGCTCTTTGCTAATTTTACAATGAACCACTGCCAACAGAGAAGTTTTATATACTCCACCACCTAGTCAACCATATCTCTCCCATTTCTAAACAAGCTATCAGCAAAATTGCAGAGCAAAGCTTAAATTTGACAAACTTGTACTGAGTAATTTGGCAGCTGCAATGAAATGCAAGGACAAATATGTTGTATAGAAGAAAAAAATTAGAGGGATGTTGCAATTACTTTGATCAATCAGATCACCTTTGCTTTACTTTCATCAAGTGTTGCTTTCAACAAGTCCACATTTTTAGGCTTTTTCTACAAAATCAGTTTGCAATGCCAATTTTTTTGGCTTTCTTAGATTCCACATTAAAAATGAATGAGCATTATAGAACTTACTTCTTCCTAGATTCACCATTAACTTTAGTTCCAGCTGAATCAGGAGCTTTATCCTCAAAACAAACATCCACAGAAAAACAATACAAAACCAAATACCCTCTCCAAAGGAAAGACAACAGCGCATCAACACAAAAAAAAACACGCAGAGATGATGAAAATATATGTCCACAGCAACAGACACATAGAAGCAAATCTTGGTGCTGAACCCACACCATGTAGTGTGACAAAAAAACAAACACCTTGAGTTCACAAACATCAAACACAACATAGAATGTAACTAAACAAAGGGTTGAATCAAATTTTGATTTAAATCAATGAAAATGCATACATAAGTTCCATTGTTAGATAAAAAATCAAAATCAAAATCTGCAAAAGAAAAATAAAATAAAATTGAACCCTTCAATTAAAGAACCAAACAATTAAAGCACACAAAATCTAATGAAAAGCAAGAAAGATCAAACCTTGAAATGAAAGACCCTACAGAAATTTAATTTCACAAACAATCAATAAGAAATTTAAATTTAAAAAATAAGACGATTTCGGGCATATTTGAAACTTAGAAGCAGTGTTTTAAAAACTGGACCGGACGGTCGAACTGGAACTGAAAATTAACCGGTTCGGCTGATAGTTGGATCAGACATGCTGTTGAACCGGCGGTTTTTTACACCGGCCGGTTTAAATGCACACTTGAATTATTTTTTATTTTTTAAGAAAAGCGCTTAATTTTTTTATGGTAAACAAGCGTGGTTTTTTTTTGCTGACATAAATGCCTTTTTTGAATGTAGATTTTAAATGTTCAAAAATATTAGAAAATTGTCAATCATCAGCAAGGATTGAACTGGTGACTTCTTCATAAAAGTTGAGCACACAGTCAGTATGTCAAATTGACCATTTATGAATATTTTTATTTTGTATTTTATATATTGCATATATTCTTGTATTACTATTAAAACAAACTTTCTCACCAATTTTGATTTCTTTCCTAAACAAATTTGATTTATTTATCTATTTATTATTTGTCTAATATTGATTTAATTGTTCATCTCTCCTTACCAAAAAAAATTGTTCATCTTTCATTTTTATTTATATAATAACCAATGCTTCTGTGGTAAAAAAATTAATGATTCTAATTTATTATATTTGCAATAAAAATACATATGCTATAATTATTTTAAAAAAATAAATAGATGTCTAATCACTAATTCAATCCAATTTAATGCATATAATTTTTTTTATATAGACCGAATCATACGGTCGAGTCATCTGATTTAATCCGGTTTAGTCATGTGGTTTAATCAGTGACTCAGTGGTTCGACCAATGAACCAGTGAACCAGCATATTACCGGTTCGATGACCGGTCCAGTTTTTAAAACATTGCTTAAAAGAAGATTTTTTCATTGTTTTTTTCCGATATAATGACTTTTCTTATAACGGTTGTAAATTTTATTTATATAAAACACATTATTTGTTTTTGCTATTTATTTTATTTTATACGTAAACCCTTTCTTCTTCAACCAAGCTTTTTTTCTTCCATAAATATAGCCATCATCCACCATATAGCCATCATCACCCTCTCTCCGGCTGTTGCTGCTCTTTCCTCCCTCGGATATTTCTTTCTCTCTCTCCGGACTGCATAGTCAAGTACTCAGGTGTACTTATTATTTCTAATATTTTAGAAAAATGTTTAGATGGATTACAATTTACAAATATTTGATCATTTTATTTAACCACACTTACAAATACATGTGTGTCACTAAGGGTCCGTTTGGTTCGAAGTTTTTGGAGGGGAGGGGAGGTGAGGGAATATTTTAAATTTTGGAGAAGTAATTTACTTTTTTACTCTTAATCTTGTAAACTCAAAATAAGGATTAAATTATAATGGATATATTACGTCAAAAAAAAATTTAATGGATATATAACAAAAAAAAAATCTAATGAGTAGAAAACCTAAATTTTTTTTGTTGTAAAAAAAAATAAAACCTAGAATTTTAATATTCCAACGAGTATAATTTTGAATTTTAATAAAAAAATTAGGGTAATTTTGTCAACATAATAAATCCCTCCCCTCACCTCCCCTCCCCTCCCCTCCTTCTTAATTGAACCAAACAGACCCTAAATCCAATCTAAAATCTAACCGTTCATCTCTTGCAGCTGAAGGGAGTGCTGCTGAGGATATCCGGATTGAAAAGGTAGAAGGGAGAAGAAAGGAAAGAGACAAGAAAAATAAGAAAGCCAAATGCCAAAGGTAAGCTTTCTATTTAAAAAAAAGTCAAATGCTAACGAGTGCTCCCGGGAGGGTGTGGTTATCCTACATAAGCTTAAGCTTATGTAGCGTGCATAAGCCCCTCCCCCCCCCCCCCCCACCCCCCCCACCCACCCACCCCATTTTTTTAAATTTTTTTTTTTTTAGTTTTTTTTTTATAGTTTTTTTTTTATTATTATGTATGATTAAATTTTTTAGTAGTTATTTTTAAACTAAAATCATGCCTAAACCTTTTTTTGGGGTGGAATAATTTTATAATGGATCTTTAAAACCATAAATATTGTCGAAACCTTTTTTCCTGAAAAATCGGAACTTTTTTTTTGGAAAAAAAAATCGAAAATTATTCCGGAAAAAAGATCGGAAACTTTTTTTCCAAAAAAAAAAATCAATTTTAAATACTAGATTTTTTAGTAATAGTTTCAGTAATAATCGGTATTTAAAATCATTGAACCATTTAGTGTAAAACCATTTTACAATACAAATGGTTTTAATATATAACTATCTGAAACGATTTAGCTAGCATAATGGTTTCCAGGATTTTTAAAACTATAAAAACACAATATTGGTTTCAGTAAACACATAAAACCATTTAACAATACTAATGGTTTCATTGTATAACTACCTGAAACCATTTAACTAGCATAATGGTTTCCAGAATTTTTAAAACCATAAAAACACAATATTGGTTTCAGTAAACACATAAAACCATTTTACAATACAAATGGTTTCACTGTTTAACTCTCTAAAACCATTTAACCAGCATAATGGTTTCCAGAATTTTTAAAACCATAAAAACACAATATTGGTTTCAGTAACACATAAAACCATTTTACAAAACAAATGGTTTCACTGTTTAACTCTCTGAAACCATTTAACCAGCATAATGGTTTCCAGAATAATATTGCATAAATGGTTTCCAGAAACCATTTAACTCTCTAAAAAAAAAATTGATTTTTATTTTTTGGAAAAAAAATTTCCGATTTTTCTGAAAAAAAGTTTTCGATTTTTTTTCGGGAAAACATTTTCAGAAAAAAGTTCTCAGTTTTTTTGGAAAAAGTATTTGATCTTTTTTCGGCAAAAATTTTCGATTTTTTTTCGGAAAAAAGTTTTTGATTTTTCCGGAAAAAAATTTTCCAATCTTTTTTCGGGAAAAAAATAGTTTTTATATTAATTGTAAAAAATTAGCCATAATTATAGTACATGTTTTAGTATGCAATTTTAAATCAAAATAAGACTATATAAACATCGAAAATAGATTGTTATAATATGTACTTCAAAGGAATAAAAAATATTTAAAAAAGTAAAAATTACAATTAAAAAAAAAACTGTAAAAAAAAATTCAAAAAAAATGAGTGTGGGGGGGGTGGGTGGGGGGGGGTGGGGGGGCTGGGGGGCGCGCGTAGCAATATGGGGGGCGCGCGTAGCAAGGGGGGTGGGGTGGGGGCGCGCGTAGTAAATTGGGGGGTGTGTGAGTAACAGCATTGTGTTTTCATTGGCTTATGCACCATGCATAAGGTTTGGGCTTATGCATAATAACTTTGCCCCTCCCGGGATACTCTTTAAGACCTTAAATAGTAAGTTTTTTATTGAACTTTTACGGGAATGCATAAAGTCAACACATTGGAAATTGTAATGTTTAAATTTTTGAATATAAAATTTCTATAAATAGAATGCTTAAAGAGTGCCTCGGGAGCACTCGTTAGCAAAACCATTTTTCTTTTAACCTTCTGGTTCTTAAGAGAAAGGGTTCTGGTAATTCAAAATTCGACTACGAGATACGTAAAGTCAAACTCGGATTCTTCCAAACAATTCATTCTTTGGATGTTCATTAACCACTTGAAATCAATGTCTTGGTTTGTGGATGAATCAATTTATTAATAGTGATCGAATTAATTACAACAATATTATTAGGAGAGATGAAATTAATTACAACAATATAGTAATATTTATATATAGAGTTTCATAAGTGTAAATTAGTTGGTCGTTATCATGGACATTATTTGAGTGATCGGAATTTGAGTTTCGTATTCTCCACTTCTACACGTTTTAAGTTTAGCCATCAGAGTATTTCAAAATAAAAAACATATATGTGTATTGATATATACCAACCACTCAATAATTTTTGGCAAATACTTGTAGTATTAAACTCAAATTTATTTTTGTTGATAAAGTTGAATATCAGCAGAGTCAAAATGCTAAATTGTCAAATTCCAGATTGTTGGAAAAACAATCATAATTTTTTTTCGGAAAGAAGAAAAAATAAACAAAAACAATTCAAAATAAAAATGTACTACTCAATCTATAATTTGAAAACATGATACTTTTAATCAAAATATAATTAGTGAGTTAAACATTTCATCAAGGAATTTGCAATTGTAAATATTAAAAAAAATATTAATCAAACGAGTTATGGTTTTATAAAATAAGTTTTGAAAAAAAATAAATAACCAAACAAGTATTTACAATTTTTCATCTGATCTAAAACAGTTTTTAAAAATAGGATTACCAAACAACTTTTTAAATTTTTTTCTTTCTTAAAACTGTTTTGAAAAATTGAATTATAAAACGGGTTTTAGAAAATCAAAAAACAAAACACAATCAAACAAGCCCTATACTTTTAATTACTTTGTTCATCCTCACTTGCTTAAGATTAATATTCTAATTTCTAATCAATAAGATATCAAAGTATATTCTTCTTCTCAAAACTAAATAGATCGTACCTTTATTTCTTTTCTTTCAGGAAGTGCCCCAACAAGATCGACCACACAGTCCAAACGAAGACTTAGAAGACAGCCCATTATTTAGGAAAATAATGACAGGTCTAATTGTTATTGTTGTACTAGTAATTATAATACATTTTATATATAAACTTTATAAAGTCATTTTGAAATATTTGTCTCTTCCACCAACATATGTGGCTCCACTGCCACAAAATATGGAATTAGCTGTGGTAAATAATCCAGCCAATGTATAGTTATGAATTTTCAAATGTAATATAAAATTTCCTTTTTTTTTTATGTACCATAATACTGTATCTATCTATATTCTATATATATATATATATTATTTGAGAGCCTTTTTTTCAAATGCAATTGTACATGTGGCATTTTTACAATGATTCTCCTCTCATATTGTTTTAGTATTTAATGATTCAATGATTTAGCTTAAAAAAATATGATCACACTAAAAGCTAGAAGAAAAAAAAAGTGATGTTATAATTTTTGCAGGTTTATCACTAATTAAATGCTATTTATGTACCACTACATTCTATTGACTTCCTATTTAATATCACATGATATATTGCTAGCTAAGAAATTGACTTCTGTTCAAATGCAATTGAACACAGACCCAACAAATAATATGTTACAAAATAATATTGTCATAACTATAGTTTACAAAATTTTCTTTTCCCATAAAATAATTTTTTCTTTACAAAAATTCGCATATAAATTTATTATAGTGTTATGAATATTAGTGGATGTCCATATAGGTTTCCGGCCCATGTCATTGGCCCATTACATTTGTCTATAAATGAGACCTATTGTAACTAAACCCTAATCCTAATGGTGAATAACATAATAATTTGTTCTCTCTTTCTCTCTTATTTACAACACGTTATCAGCACGATACTCTACTAATATTTTTTTTTTGCAAAGGTATGACACTTACATAATCTCTTTTCATTTACAATTTTTTTATATAGTCTTATTTTACCTTAAAACCATACATGATGCTACTGAAACAATTTTAATGCAATATCCATGTAACCGAATTTTTTTATGCAATATAATATTAAAACAATTTTTCTTATTACAATTTGATGCAATATAATATCCGAAACAATTTTTCAACCAAAGCAGCATAATATCCAACGGAATCAATTTTTCTTATTACATATACTATTTTGATGTAATTATGTTTCTTTTATTTCGATAATTTATTTAGTCAATATATTCATGCATCCCTGAAGGATTGCAAAAGAAATTTTGAAGTTCCTGTAGAACTTCGAAATTTAATATATGAATTCCTGAAGAATTCAATAATATTAATTCCTGAAGAACTAATAAATTAAATTTATGAATTCCAGAAGAATTCAAAAGTTTAGTTCTTGAAGAACTTAACGAACTCAATTTATATTCTCTATGAATTCCTGATGAATTAAGTACTTATATGAAGGATGTACAATTAGATCTGTTATTGAAGAACTTAAAAATCCAAAATTTTGTTCTCCATGAATTCCTGAAGAATTCAATGGTGTGATACATCCCTGAAGGATGTATAAATAATTGATAAGAACTATTATATAGTTCTTGAAGAATATCGATTCGATATTTATGGTCCAGAAGTACCATAGTGAAATTTTTGAAATATGAATCCTGAAGATTCATAGGATACGATCCAGAAGCATCGTGATGAAAATTTTGAATCTTGAAGATTTGTAGCCTACGTGTCTAAAAGTAACGTAGTAGATTTTTAAATATGAATCCTGAAGATTCATAAGCCTGCACTTTTAGAAATACCGTAGAATATCTTTTAAAATATGAATCCTGAAGATTCATAGCTATAAATAAAATAAGTGGAATGAAAAAGTTATAAATCAGAAGTTTATACTACACTTATAAATATACTAGTGCAATTGAAACACAAAATATTGTAAACCAGAATTTTACAAATCATATTAAATTTATCGTTGGCAATACCGGTTGGGTCATCCCGGATTACTATGATGCGAAAAAGAAATTGTATAGATATTGAAGGGCCTGAAGTTCCTTCATTCTAGTAATTTTTATGTATTACTAGTTCCCAAAAGAAGTTGAGAAATTAAGTAAATGGGCATCTTTTATTTTAGAATAATTGAAAGATGGTATTTGTAAATCAATATTCAATACATTACCATGATCATGTGGACCAATTAGATCTTTATGATTTTAATGATGCATCAATTAAATGGTCACATGTACGTTTGTTGTCAACTCACAACCAGAAGTTTGTGAGATACTGATTTGGTTAAGAGCTCATTTTTATATAAAGCATTTGAGAAGTATCGTATTTCAAATCAAAATTGATATATGTTCATAAAAAAAAAGGACTTGAAGATCCATTCTTTAGACGTCTAAACTTAATTACATGAACGATACTTATGAAATCAAAGCATCTAATTTATGTTTTGGGAACACTCAAACATTTATGTTGAGATATTGTTTCGCATCAATGCCAAAAAGTTATAATATAAAAGTTCTCCCCTTAATTTGCAATTAAATTTAGGTTTATAACCTAATATTTTTCATATAAGCATTTTTGGATGTGTTGGTATGTTCCAGTTGCTCCATTATAATGCACTAAGATGAATTATTAAAGAATATTGGGAAAATATATTTGATATGAATCTCCGTACATCATAATTTCGAGATAGAAAAATTGGAGACTTATCTACAACCCTGTAAGCTGATTATCAAGTGATGAATTAATTTTCCCAATATTAGGGGGAGAGAATAAGCAGCTGAAAATATGAACCAGAAGTTCAATTGAATCACTTGATATTATATAAATCATTATCTCAACTTGATCCTCTTAGAAATCAGTATGAACCAGAAGTTCATAAAATAAATCATTTGCAAAGTTTATGAAATAAACTATCTGCTGCTAATTAATGCTCCAATCAAATTGGATGTCGTTGTTGGGCAACCTTATATTGCAAATGAATTTTGGCACCACCCTGAAGTGTGGTAGGTCAATCGGTTCCAAGGATAAAAATCCTCAGATAAGAAAAGGAGCTAATATGAAATATGACCCACGTGAGGATATGAAAATTTTGAAAAGAGTATTGGACATAGTTAATTTCCAGTTCCAGAAGAACTTATCAAGTACTTGAAAGTTATGAAAATAAAGAGATCTTAATGAGTTATGTCATGAATGAAATACGATTGAACCGAAAGGAAGTCAACGTTGACAAGCACATAATATAGCGCTATATGTGATAAGAAATAATGAGGATCATGAATTAAAGTCTATTGAAAATTATTGACAAGACACTAATTGTCTAAATGAAATGATGCAATTGCTACGTAATTAAAGTCACTTTGTAAAGTGAAAGATTTTTGGACCAGCCATCCATACACCCTGAAGGTGTAGAAACGATGAGATACAAATCAATTTTTCGTGTGAATAGAAAATGAAATTCTGGTGCGCTGGTAACAGATGTGGTATATGATGTTCCAACATCGTGCCAGCGTAAAACATAATGGACAATCTAAACAATAAATAGCAGAAGGTAAACAACACAATGATTTGATGACCTAGTTTGGTGCAAACAGCAACCTACATCTGGGGGATACCAATCCAGGAGGAAATCCACCAATAGTTCTAGTTCAAAGTCTTACAGCAAACTCCTCGTTTACAACTTATCACCTAGCAACTATCCTCATGCACTTCTACCTAGAAACTCCTAGGTATGAGTTCCCAACTCACTCCTTAATCTCAACAGTACAGACAACACTGTTGTTAACTCAAACAATATGGTGGAGACACTTTCCTAAACACTAGACCACTCTTACCTAAAGGCTTTGAGTGATACATAAAAAACAATCATACTCCATGCTTAAAAGCTTTGGAGAACATACAGAGTTACAACTCAATAAAACGGTCCTAAACTTGCATCAATGTGACACAAGAAAGGCTCACAAATAAAGCACAAGGCTTACAAAGACACGAAACCCTAAAAGTCTACATTTTGATACATTGGTTTCGGTGTAGAAACTAGGTTTAGCTCCTTCCTTTAAATAGCCAGTAACATGGGCTTCAGAAGATCTGACCCAAAAGAAACATCCAGCTCACAAACATAAAATAGAACCAAATCTAAAAAGATTTGATACTTTTTTAAAATAAGTCTTCACAATAATTCCTAAAACAATCTTTAAATAAAAGATCTGTTTAGAAAATAAATCCTTTCTTAATGCACACGCAAGGACTGATGAAAGAGAAAAGATCTTCTCTTAAAATAAAATGCGCGCACAAAAGATATGCTAGCTGGCGCACAACTGTCAGGATCTAATGTTGTAATGTTTCATACCACATCCTGCCTAAATATTTGTTTTGCCAAAATGCAACCAACACTAAATATCCAACAGAAAATATTAAAAGTTTGACTTGTTATTCAAGCATATTGGCACAAGTTTGACCAGAACTCCTGAAGAGTTTCTGAAATCTATTGATTAAAGAAAAGTTTGAAATGAAATATCTTTGATGATAAAAGTTAATTTGTTTGGAATTACAAATTTGGTATTTCAATAAGATTTTGTGCATCGAGAAACTTATATATCAAACGTACTAAATCTGTTTGATATGGACAAATATAATTTGTTGATTGCAATGTCATTTGATATGAACAAAGATCATTTTATGTCTCGATAAAATGATCAATTGCTTGAATTGGTACTAGAAGTACCATATTTTCGTTTTGTTGAAAACACTATTGTATGTTGCTAATTATGTATGTGATGATATCAATAAACTCAAAGATATTGGAACAAAGTCAAGTATATAATTTGTATCTTAGAGATACAACAATATCATCTAATTATATGGAAGTTTTAACACTACATCCAAAAAGTTCAAAATGTGGTTTTGTTGAAGTTTGTAATTCTGCACATACAAAATTTTTGAAGAAGATGATATCACATTCACGGCTAACACAAATAAGAGTATATTAAAGGAGAAGAATCAAATCTTTCTACAAATCGGTCATCGTCAAGTAAAACTTTTGATAAACTATATTGAAGATTAGCTGAGCTTCTTCGTCTCATATATAATTGTCTTTATGAGGGGGAGATATAATTGTGTTCTGCACTCTTTTTCCCTTAACCGTGGTTTTATCCCATTGGGTTTTCCTAGTAAGGTTTTTAACGAGGCAGTTCAAACACAAAGGATATCGTACTCTTTTTCCTTCACTAGAATTTTTTCCCACAGGGTTTTTCTCTAGTAAGGTTTTAATGAGACATATCCTCGATGGACATCCAAGGGGGAGTGTTATGAATATTAGTGGATGTCCATATAGGTTTCCGGCCCATGTCATTGACTCATTACATTTGTCTATAAATGAGACCTATTGTAACTAAACCCTAATCCTAATGGTGAATAACATAACAATTTGTTCTCTCTTTCTCTCTTATTTACATCATATAGTTTAAAAAATTTTCTTTTCATTATTTATTAATTTTGTCATTCATTTTTATGCTAAAAAAACCAAACAATTTCATTTAACGTGTAAAAGTCAAATAAATTGTCATCACTACCGAAAACATTGTGCCTTTGATATTGTTTCTAATTCCAATTTCAAATGCAAAAATGGACGAGTATTATCAATGGAAAAAAAAATTGGTTACTACATGCATAATTTTACTACATGCATAAATAATATTTTTGCATCTCACTTTTCACACCAATTTTGAGTCACAGTTAGTATTCTCAAAATTCTTCTTTAAACCTCTATTTTTTCTCTTTGGTGCTTTGCTATTCTGATAAGTGTTTGAAATGATTTTTGAGTAACAAAGATCACAAGTGATATTGTACTAAGTTATTTTTAATTGTTATTGTACTAAGTTCAATGTTTAATTCTTGATTTTAGGATCATGTGAAAGGATGATCGGTGATATTCTTTATTTTTCTATCTACTATAAGAAGTTTTGTTGGAATATTAGTTCTATATACTTGTTCACTTAAACATCGACTAATTACTTTAAATCTATTCAATTCGTCTATTTAATTTGATACCTGGCCTTTTTGACTTTATATTCCTATTGCTCACTTTGGTTTTTTGACTTTATAATTCTATTTTAGTTCTATTAATTCGGAACATTTATAATTAGTTTTGTTCGAAAATTTATGTCTTTATTACAAGTTTTTTTTTATGGATATTCGTTATTATTATTTGATAAAATAAAATTAATAAACACTTTTATCAATATATATTTTCCCATAAAATCAAACAAAATAAAATGATGTGTTTTCTTCCATAAATTAATTTTTCCAACTATATTTAAGTCTCTCAACTAAAAAGATAAAAGTTACGGTACCATTATTTAGTGAGTGAATTCTTTTTTAATTTTTTTCATTCTTTACGGGACCTATTTTATCTTATTTTTATAAATTATATGGGTATATATTTTTAATTTATACGGAGACTATATTTATATTTATATATTACTATATAAGGAATTTTTTTATTTTGTAATTTATATGGGTAATTTTTTATAATTAATAGGTGGTTTTTTTGTCCCGATGTTTGTTTTTTATGTTTGACTTTGGGTCTCTTGTGAATAGCTTTTTTTGTTTGACTTTGTGTCTATTTTTTTGTTTGACTTTGGGTCTCTGGTTTGACTTTGGGTCTCTCGTGGATAGATTTATAGAATTTTTCTTTTCTAGAACTCCTTTCTAAGTAAACCTAAAGCAACTTTATATTCGGTAACATAAATACCAATATGCTCAGTTTTTTTCAAATGAATTTTGAATCTCAGCCGAATATTGTCTCCCTTTCGTACATCGAACATCTCTGCATTTGCTTGTGGGAAATATTTTTCACTTTCTCTCTTTGAGATGAAGCAATTACTTTTCCTCATTTTGCATCACAAACTCCTGCACAATTTTTTGAGGTAATAACTTTGAGTTAGTAGTATGACAAACTCGTTTATCACTTGAACTGTTGCATCAGGATCAATGACCGTCATTCAAAATTTTAAAACTTGGATTGATGAACTAGTTTTTGGAGACGAGTTTGTGATGTCAAATAAGAAAAAAGTTAAACAACTTCATCTTAAAGAGGGAAAGTGGAAATTGTTTTCCACAAGCAAATACAAAGGTGTTCGACGTATGAAATGAGAACAATATTCAGGTGAGATTCGAAATACATTTAAAAAGAAAACTGAACATATTTATACTTTTGTTACCGAATACTTCCTCCGGCCACAAATATAAGCAAAAGTGTATTTTTTAGATTCATTGAACAACAGATGTATTTGGTCTATATTATAGTCTAAGTAAATCAATATATTATTCAATAAATCTAAAAATGCATTTTTGCTTATATTTGTGGCCAGAGGGAGTATATATGAAGTTGCTTTGGATTTTTTAGAAAGAAGTAGGAGTTCAAGAAAAGAAAATTAGATGAATCTGCATTGTCACATTCAAACAAAGACAAACAAGGTTTGACCCGTATTCATCTCATAAATCATCTACTTTGCTTATCTCAATAAATTGTCCAAAAAAAATTGTACTATTAATACGGTGAATAGTACCGAGTGTATGTATTTGTTTTTTTGATATATACCGAGTGTATGTATTTGATTTGACAATATGTGTAACATTTCACTTTCCAAAATTTAGAAGTGTTTCTCAACGGGAAACAAAAATGTGCCAAAGCGATTGAGAGATATGTTAAGATTTGCATAATTTGGAGAAAGTGGAGAAAACTCTAGAAAATCATCAAGAGAATAGAAATTATAAGGATTCATTTTGATAAAAGATAGATCAATTTTGGTACAATATTAGCTCTTATATAGAGCAATGAAAGGATTAACCAACTCTAACTAACTATTAACCAACTCTAACTAACTTGGTAATCTACTAACTAACTATAGTTAAGCTATATTCTTAACATCCTCCCTCAAACTCAACATTGGTGAATTTACCAATTTGAGTTTGGATTACAAAATCACCAAATTTGAGAGATAGTGCAGCCAATGTGTGCATGTGAAGCTAATAACAAAGGGAATAAGCCATAAATGGGAACAGCCATATTGAGTCTTGAAACCATAATCTCCAAACTAGCTCTACTCATAAAGTGGAAACCAATCATGTCCCCAAGCACATATCTACAACCTCCTGTCTTGGCAGTAGCAAGTATACACTAGTGAAAGAATCCAAAGAACAACCTGTTGCAGAGCTTCACCAAATAGAGGAACCAGCTAGTAACAATAAGTTTCTATGTGCTAGTAAGCCACACAATCTAAAACCATAAGCATCATGACCAATCAACTAGCTACTGAAAAGGGATTTATATGATGCATATGTGTCTCAATCATAAGCCAAACACCCATATCATAGCTTCTAGATTCAACCATTGGTGGCACAAGTGACTCACAATATCCAGAACACATAAAAAAAATGTTGGGGCTGTTTCAGAAACATCTATGCCATAGCAGCCAACAAACAAAATCTCACATCTCAATCTCATCACATGCCAAAACCGTTTAAGCAACATAGGTTGATTCCAAAATAGAGTCAAAACAGCAAGTATCATTTGTGCAGAGATAAATTCACATAAGGAATAGTTCCAAAGAAATATCCAATGAACTACCACTATGACTAATGAACACTTTCATCAATGGTGACCTTTACCAAGCTTCTAATGAGTATTACCATTTCCAAACTCCATGAATAAACCAAATGTAACAGTTCTTAGCAGAATCAATTCATTCAAAACCTCAAGATCAGATTTCACCACAAAACTGCAATTATATCTCATAGTTGAAGAAATCTTTGTAATAACATCTCATAGCTCATCATGTGCCACAACCAAAACTGAACAATTGTGTAAGATTCACTTCTATATTATAATAGCCTCCCTCAAACTCATAGTAAGAGAACTCTTAGTATGAGTTTGAATAATAAGAAACCAAACAGAATAATAAAAAAAAGTGATTCAACAACTTCAACTATTATCATCTATATCAATTCTTAGAGTTGCTCCCAAAATAACTCCAAAACATGAATGAAATTGCAAACTCAATAGAACAAAATGTATCAAACTACTAATATGGTGTTGGAATACACACAAACACCCTGTAGCTTGCAGCTCAGCAATTGACAATTAATTCTAGCAAGGATAGTATTGAAGGCAGAAATAGCTTCTATATCATTTTGTCTGGAATCTTAGAAGTAGGTCATCAATGCAACAGAAAATGCATATCCTAAAATCCAATAGAATAATGAGCCTATGTACCATTAACCATTCTTCCATCTAAGCAAAGCAAGAAGTATTTTAAACCTATTTTCATACACAACTTCTGACAAACACCTTGTGAGCATTGTATTGCTCTATCCCCACACTCAAACAGCGTATATGCAAAGAACTGAGAGCTAAGTCCGGTGGCGATTTCCACCGGGATCGAAGACGATAACAACGAATTCAACAGTGGCGAGTATGATGAACAAATGGAAAGTTGACATTGGAGAAAATATCAACATTATCGCACCGCAGAGCATTGTGACAAACAAAGGCTCGACCACACCGCCGGGATCGAAAACAGTTTCGACGGCGATAATGGTGTTGTTGATGCTGTGAAGCAAGGAACTCATGCACATCGAAGCTAAATTGAGATCAAGATGAACCATACCTTCAAGAACATGACTAACGAAGGAGAACGAGTGAGCTTTCACGGCGATGTCGAAATAATCATGGCGACGATTCAGAACCACTGGATCGATTGATTCTTGAAATGCCTCCTTCAATTCCGTGACTGATTCAGATTTGTTGAAGGAGACGAGAGAACATGTAATTTCCCCAATCTTGATCGCGCATCCTTCAATTTGTGGCTGAACTGCGTTGATCAACTTGATCGGAACATTAACGGAATGAAAAGTACCAAAACTGAGATTGCAGTGATGATGATTTGCTGAAATTGATTCAAGAACAGAGGTGGATACACTTGAAATCTCCTCCTCTGCCTCTGAAATTGAATCACTCAAAGGTTCTTGAATATCAATTGAAGATTCTTGCGATGATTTTCGAAGTGGAATCGGAGGAAGTGGCAAGAATTTCTTCATCTTAGATTTCTTCCACAAATGACAAACAATCGAATAAACCATGAGAAAAGATGGAGGATCAAAAAGCACCCTATAAATTTCTTTGTGATAAGCAATGGAAGAATCCTCCGGTAAAGGAACAATGGCGGAAGCAGAACGTACTCTCGGTGATCGAAACCGAGGCGATGATACCATGTTAAGATTTGCATAATTTGGAGAAAGTTGAGAAAACTCTAGAAAATCATCAAGAGAATAGAAATCATAAGGATTCATTTTGATAAAAGATAGATCAATTTTGGTACAATATTAGCTCTTATATAAAGCAATGAAAGAATTAACCAACTCTTACTAACTATTAACCAACTCTAACTACTTGGTAATCTACTAACTAACTATAGTCAAGCTATATTCTTAACAAGATATCAAATTATAATTAAGTCTAAATTAAAATTGATTGGAAAACACTAAATTCCAAAATTAAAAAAAGAAGCATAAACAGGGCACACCATTCCTTTCTCTCACTCTCTTCTACTTTTCTCCTCTTCATATTTACCTCCTTCAAAGTTTTCCCTTTATAAACTCAAAACCTAGTAATATGTTCCCTAGTAATCTTTTTGGCTTTTTCAATTCCCTTAATTTGGATAATTGAGAGTTTATTCTTTTACTAGTTTTCTATCATGCAGGTTCTCTCCTTGAAACTCTAATGTGATTGCAGATTGAAGAGAATGATAAAAAGATGAAGATTAAAGGAGAGATTGATTATGATTTGGGAATTTATGGTCCCAATCAGCCTTTACTCAATTATTTCAAATTATTATTTAATATGTATTTAATATTATCACTTTTTTATAGATTAATATTTTCAAATTTAATTATTGAAATAAAATAAAAAGCAATGGCATAGATAATGTTTTGACCAAATATACAAGGTCACGTTATTAATGAATTTGACACATAATCAAAAAATAACATCTAAATGAAACAAGTGACTAATTTTTTCAGAAAACTAAAATAGAGGAGCAAAAGATGGTTTTTTAAAGTAGGTGGACTAAAAATTTCAATTTTTTAAAATAGGGGACCAAATTTTTTTAAGTCTTTATTAAATAAATTGTCACTACAATTATACACCACAATTTGGCCCACCAGGCCCACCAAAAAGAAAAGCTTGTTCATACTCAGGTCCTTGATAACCATTGTATGCCAAGTCATAACATTCTGAATTAGTATCTTTATATATTTTTATATATCTATCTGTTGCGTCAACTTCATTATATTCCGAATCAATAATTTTAAGATTTTGCATGAAAGCTGAGTTTCTGAATTTTTCTTTAGGTAATCTTCCACTTCCCATTGGGGGACTATCCTTATTGGGTGGAGTATAGGTTTGACCTCCAAATCTAATTAATGACGCTCCTGTGTTTAAGTGAGTGAATAATTCTTTTGGCCAATATCCGATATATACCGACTCAAGTTGAATAATTAACCACCAATGACCTGTAGCTCGATCCTACAAACATTTAAGAAAATAATAGATATTAATCAATTATGGTAAGATTAATTTTTTAAAAAAAAAAGAAAAAACATTAACTCATAATGAGTTGAAATATTTTAATTAAAACATCTATTTAATTAT
Organism: Trifolium repens; assembly: GCA_030408175.1. Classification (NCBI taxonomy): domain Eukaryota; kingdom Viridiplantae; phylum Streptophyta; class Magnoliopsida; order Fabales; family Fabaceae; genus Trifolium; species Trifolium repens. The sequence continues at coordinate 63,117,574 of CP125842.1, read as the reverse complement.
CACTTTCCAATTATTTTAATTATAACTTTTAAAATTTGCAAAAGTGTTTACTTTTTTTTTTGAACTATTCAAAAGTGATTACCTAATAAACGTCTTAAATAAAATATTATTAAACGCTAGATAAATTTTATAACACTTAATTTTGGTGCACTAATTTGTAAATATATTTATACATCCATATTCAAAATTTTACCTGCTTTATTCTGATAAAAGTAGCAAGTTTTTTGGTCGATCCAATAGAATTAAGGGGTGATATAAGAGATCCAAAAGCTTTGTTATGATCAACTTGCACGAAACCGGAACAACGAACATTGAAACATCCGGTATTTTTGTAGCCATCAGCCTGCACGTTTATATCAAATTGAGCTTGAGCACAATAACATTAAATTTTTTGTATCACATTGTATAAATTAACTAACGCATTAACTTCATACTCTTACCGTCCATTGACCAGTTAGTCGTAACTTGCTGTCTCCATATAAACTTGGATGAACCTTGGGCATCAAAAAATGGATGTGAATAGTATATTATAAAAAGGCATTTCCATTTTTTGTAGAATATTAAAAGAGAGTTTTACACACAAAAATATGAAACCATTAATACATTGATGAAAAATAGCATTTAAGAAATGAATACTCTCTCTCTAGGATGTAATGTCATGAAATTAGAAGGAAAAAAACCTGGTAACTTACCCCGACTCCAGCTTTTATGCTATTAAGTTCCGTTGGTGGTCCACTCTCAACCCAAATTGAAGATATGCTGTATTGGTTTGCTTCAAGTGATAGGCTATACCCAGATATACCCGCATGTGCTCCATGAAATAACATGTTTTGGGTTGTATCGAGGGTAACAGTCTAGAAAACACAAAGGCATTAACATTATAGATCTGGGAGCATCAACATATCACTCACTTTGATTTTGTCATATATGTAGACTTTTCTTTGTTTTATGCTATTAACATATATGATGAATTTGTTTTAAAATTTATCCATTTTAGTTTAAGAAAAAAAATATAACATTACATTTTTTTTGTTGATAGTCGACATGACAATAGCATTGAAAACTCGCATATACAAGTAGAGGAGTCGAGATTCAAAACCCGATAACAGCGTCCACTTAAGAATTTCGACATTTTTGTCAATTGAACTATGATTCAAAATATGCACTTACATGATAGCCGGGGGCACTTTGGGAATACTGTTGAAAATCATCAATTTGGAATTTTGAAGACGAATTAGTAATAATTTGATGTCTTCCTATCTTGTTGTAGATTGGTACTTTTCCCTCTGGACATTCGTTCATTATTTTACCCCTAGATGGTCCATTTCGCATGATGTTCTTTGCGAAAGTTGGGTAAAGCTACACATGTTGCAATGAAGAGGAAATACAATAAGCTTCAATGAATTATATAATTGAAATTTAAAATTCCTTACAAATGAGTAGATCGATCTTGAATAAAGTTTGAGGTTAGATATCTTGTTTTGAATATAAAAGCAATAATAAATTATTCGGTTTGTTAAAATTATATATCATTTTTTCTTACTTCATTAAATAACAATTAGTTTTCACATCAAAATAAAGTAAGATAATTAATCATATGATTTTTTCAACTATTATACCTGAATTTTGTGATCTTTTAGTAAGGGGTGTTGCAGAGAAGGTTGTTTGTAGATATCAACACATTCAAAACCATTATCCACCTGATGCTGGATTTGTTAACCAAAATTACAATCAAATAAATCATGTTCAAAACAAGTTAAGAAAGGACAATAATTCATAAACAATACCATGATGATATCTGATCCAGTAAAATGATGTTGTCCATCCGGTAGAATTGTGCTTCTTGTATTGGCTTTGCAATATGTTGTGCACAAACTAACAACTAGAAAGAGAATTAAAGCCATAAAATTTAGATGTTACTTTTAAGGATATCTTATACTTGTAAAAGTATGTATACACACACACATATATACTACGAGATGAAATAGAACATTAAATAGGTAATTTAAGGTATGTAGACTCATATATTACATTACAATTACTTTTATTTAGCATGACGTTTGACTTGACTTTACGTATATCGCGAATAGTTTTTTATTTAGCATGACGTTTGACTTTACGTATCATGTGAATAGCTTTTTTGTCATTTGGGTCTCTCGTAAATAGCTTTTTTGTTCTTACATCTATTTTTTTGTTTGACTTTGGGTCTCTAGTGAATAGATTTGTCCGTATCATTTTTTTCTTCTAAAACTCATTTCTTTTTAAGTAACTTTCTATTTGGTGACATAAGTACCAATATGCTCTGTTTTCTTTTTAAATGAATTTTGAATCTCAGCTGAATATTGTCCCCCTTTCCTAAATCAAACACATCTGCATTTGCTTGTGGGAAATATTTTTCACTTTCTCTCTTTGAGATGAAGCGGTTTAACTTTTCCTTATTTTGCATTATAAACTCGTGCACAATTATCTTAGGTAATGGCTTTGAACGAGTAGTCCGACAAACTCGTTTATCACTTGAACTTTTAAAATTTGAAGTGATGAACTAGTTTGTGATGCCAAATTTGTGCACGAATTTGTGATGCCAAATAAAAAAAAAGTTAGACAACTTCGTTTTCATTGAATCAAAAATGCTTCTTTCATTTTCTATCTTAACATTTTCTCTCATTTTCTTTACACTTCAACATGGTATCTAGAGCCTTCTAATTCAAGCTTTTCTTGCGTTCTTCCATGGCGCCAGCAGCTACACGTTCCTCTTCTGAGCCCGTTGATCCTGCTCTCAATCCTACTAGTCCTTACTTCGTCCATGCCAGTGATGGACCTTCTTCTGTTTCTGTTAAACCGGTCTTAATCGGTTCTAACTATCAATCTTGGGCGCGAGCTATGCGTCGAGCTTTAGGTGGAAAAATGAAGTATGAATTCGTTGATGGAACTTATCCCGTCGTCACCGATCCTTTCGATCCGTCATATCGCGCTTGGAACCGCTGCAACATGCTAGTTCACTCATGGTTGATGAACTCTGTGTCTGAATCGATCGGTCAATCCATCGTCTTCTTCGAAAATGCGATTGATGTGTGGAACGATCTTAAGGAGCGATTTTCTCAAGGCGATTTGGTAAGAATCTCTGAGCTTATGCAAGAAATCTATAGTTTACAGCAAGATTCCAAGTCTGTAACTGAATTTTATTCTGAATTGAAAGTTCTTTTGGAGGAATTAGAAGTTTACATGCCAATTCCTCAATGCACTTGTCGCTATCAGTGTTCTTGTGAGGCTATGCGTGCTGTTAGGCAAAATCATTTGAAGCTCTATGCAATTCGTTTTCTAACTGGTTTAAATGACAATTTTTCCATGGTTAAGTCTCAGATTTTGTTAATTGATCCTTTACCACCAATGACTAAGATTTTTTCTATGGTGCTTCAACATGAAAGACAAGGGAATTTTGGTGTTGTTGATGAATCCAAAGTCTTGGTTAATGCTGTTGATTCTAAGAAATCATATCCTAAAGGTGGTTATAAATCCAATTCTCAAGCTCCTCGTGGTAAAGATAATAGGCATTGCACTTATTGTGATAGGCCAGGTCACACTGTGGACGGTTGCTTCAAAAAGCATGGCTATCCTCCGCACATGCAACGCTCTCATGGTGCTTACAATGCTTCAACTGAGGAGGGTGAACCTTCTAATGCTGCTAGTGAAGCTATTTCCACACAAAAGTCACCTACAATCACTCAAGATCAGTTTGATCAGTTGATGCATTTACTTCAGTCTTCAAACATCAATCAATCTTCAACTTCAACCTCACATCAGGTCCATTCTTCACAATCATTTGATCCTTCATCAAATGATAGGGGAGGTAGTGTCTCTATTACTCAAGGCTCTTGGATATTAGATTCAGGAGCTAGTGATCATATTTGTGGTTCACTTCATTGGTTTGATTCTTACAATCAAATCACACCTATAGCTATTAAGCTTCCTACAGGCCATGTGTCTTTTGCTACCATTTCAGGAACCATTAAGTTTTCAAATACTCTTATTTTGCATGATGTTTTATATGTTTCCAATTTCACTTTAAATTTGATTTATGTGTCTAAGATGTGCAAAGCATTAGGCTGCATCATCTCCTTTAATGGTTCCACATGCATGATACAGGAAAAGGAGTCATTGAGGATGATTGGTTCAGCTGAGCAAGTGGAAGATTTGTACTATCTTAATCATTCACATAGAAGTGTGCATGTTTCAAGTCTTTCCACTACTACCTTACCAGACAGTGCTTTATGGCATTTTAGATTGGGCCATCTATCTCCTTCTAGGATGACCTCTATGCATTCAGATTTCCCTTTTATTGATGTTGATAATAAGGCAACTTGTGATGTATGCCACTATGCTAAACAAAAGAAACTACCTTTTCATTCAAGTTTTAATAAAGCTGACAAATTGTTTGAGTTAATTCATTTTGATATTTGGGGCCCTATAGCCATTCATTCTATTCATGGTCATTCCTATTTTTTAACTTCTGTGGATGATTACAGCAGGTATACTTGGGCTATCTTAATGAAATCTAAGAGTGAAACTAAACTTCATGTTCAGAACCTTATAAAATTAATTGAAACTCAATTTAATGTCAAAACAAAATGTGTTAGGACAGATAATGGACCAGAATTTTTCATGAATGAATTTTTTGCTAAAACTGGTATTGTGCACCAAACTAGTTGTGTTGAGACTCCTCAACAGAATGCTAGAGTGGAACACAAACACCAACACATTTTGAACATTGCTAGAGCCCTTTTGTTTCAGGCTAATCTACCTAAACAATTTTGGAGCTATGCTGTTTCTCATGCAGTTTACTTAATCAATCGTATTCCTAGTCCTATTTTGAATAATAAATCACCTTACTTTCTTGTTCATCAAAAACTTCCTGATTTAACCCATCTCAGAATTTTTGGTACTTTAGTATATGCTACTACTCTTCAAAACCAAAGAACTAAGCTTGCTTGTCGAGCAAGAAAATCTGTTTTCTTAGGATATAGACCTGGTGTGAAGGGAGTTGTACTTTTTGACATCAATAATAGGGACATTTTTGTTTCTAGAAATGTATCATGAAAACATTTTTCCTTACCAAAATAAACACCAAACCTCACCATGGTCATATTATCCCTCTACTGCATCACCATTCTTCTCACCACCATCTACCAGCATTGATTCCACTCCTACTACCCTTGTTCCATCATCCACCAGCACTACTAACAATACTCCTAACCTTGCTCCATCAACAATTAACTATGACACCATCATTGATGACCCTAATTCCTGCTTTGTTGATCATTCTACTATTAATGCCCCTCACACACAACCAGTTCTGAGTACAGATCATAGTATTCCCCTTCAAACAACTTCACTTGATCCCTCATCATCTACTTCTGACACAAACACTGCACCAGTTCCTTTACCACCTACCACTTCACCTAGACCTCAGAGATTGAGACATGCACCTGCTCATTTGAAGGATTATGTGTGCAACTCTTCCACTGATTCACATGCTCCAATCTCTTCAGGTACTACTCATCCTATATCTCTTTTTCACTCTTTTCATCATCTTTCTCCATCACATAAAGCTTTTTCAGTGTCTCTTTCACTTACTACTGAACCTAAGACTTATGATGAGGCATGCAAGTCATAAGATTGGGTGAATGTTATGAATACCGAGTTAGATGCATTAGCTAAAAATCATACTTGGTCTTTAGTGGATTTACCTGCTCATATTAAACCTATTGGGAGCAAATGGGTTTATAAAATCAAGCATAAGGCTGATGGTAGTATTGAGAGGTATAAAGCAAGGTTGGTTGCCAAGGGATATAATCAAGTTGAAGGCATTGATTATTTTGACACATTCTCACCTGTAGCTAAACTTACTACTGTCAGAGTTCTCATTGCTTTAGCCTCCATCAATAACTGGTTCCTTCACCAACTTGATGTTAATAATGCTTTTCTTCATGGAGAATTGCAAGAAGATGTCTACATGCAGGTTCCAGAGGGGGTAACTTGTCACAAAAGGAATCAAGTTTGTAAATTGAAAATGAGTCTTTATGGGCTTAAACAAGCCAGCAGAAAATGGTATGAAAAACTCTCCTATTTACTCACTACTGAAGGATACACACAATCTATTTCTGATTACTCACTCTTCACTAAGAAATTTGATCAACACTTCATAGCCATCTTGGTCTATGTAGATGATATTATCATAACTGGCACCTCATTGACAGAAATAGATAGAATGAAGCATATTTTGGATACAAACTTCAAAATAAAGGATCTTGGGCAGTTAAAGTATTTCTTGGGTTTAGAGGTTGCTCATTCAAAACCAGGAATCACTATTTCACAGAGAAAATATTGCCTAGATCTTTTAGAAGACACTGGTTTATTGGCTTCAAAACCAGTCAGTACCCCTCTTGATCCTTCAGTCAAATTGCATCATGACAATGGGGAACCTTATGCAGACATTACAGAGTACAGAAGATTAATTGGAAGATTGTTGTATTTAACTACAACAAGGCCTGACATCACACTAGCTACACAGCAACTAAGCCAATTCCTAAATGCTCCCACTACTACTCATTACAATGCAGCCTGCAGAGTCTTAAGATATCTAAAGACTAATCCTGGCTATGGCTTATTGTTCCCTAGAAACTCAGAGATACAAATATTGGGCTATGCTGATGCAGATTGGGCAGGTTGTGTAGATTCAAGGAAGTCCACTTCTGGCTATTGTTTCTTTATGGGCTCATCATTGATCTCTTGGAAAGCTAAGAAACAACAAACTGTAGCTAGATCATCCTCAAAAGCAGAATATAGAGCTCTAGCTTCAGCTGTGTGTGAGTTGCAATGGCTACTATATTTACTATGTGACTTAGGTGTGAAATGTAGTAGGCCTCCTGTGCTGTATTGTGATAGTCAAAGTGCAATCCATATTGCATCTAACCCTGTTTTCCATGAGAGAACTAAGCATCTCGAAATTGATTGTCACTTAATTAGAGAAAAACTGCAAAAAGGTGTTCTGAAGCTATTGCCTATTTCCACCAATGATCAATTGGCAGATTTTCTAACTAAGGCTTTATCTTACCCCAAGTTTGGTCACTTTGTAAATAAGTTGAACATGATCAATATCTACTCAAGTCCAACTTATGGGAGGGTATTAAGCTATGATCAAAAGAATGAAGTTGGTTAGCTTGTGATGGAAGCAACTCAAAGGTGTAACTAACTTAGTTGGTTATGTAACCGTTTTAGGCGCCAAAGTTAGTTACTAGTTAGACTTAGATATTTTGTATATAGCTATCACTTGTAACAAACTCTTTTTCATTGAATCAGAAATGCTTCTTTCATTTTCTATCTTAACATTTTCTCTCATTTTCTTTACACTTCAACACCGCATGTGCCAGAGCAAATAAGAATTGATGTTGCTAAAGTCATCGAGTTCAACATTATATTAGGAACCAACAAATATTTGGGGTTGCCCTCAGATTATATGAAGAATTAAAAAATTAAAATGAATATTTTCGTATTTTGTATAGTTGTACCATGTATAAAAAGTTGTCTTATGGTTTAATAAGGGACAAAAAATCTTGTTTTTGTCTTGTCCCTTACAACCTATTTTGTCCAGTACCATAACCAATTTCTAAATCAAACAAAGTACAAAAATAGTTGTCCTGTCCAGTTCCTATTTTATAGCAGATCAAACTCATCCTTTAGTGTGTGAATCTGACAACTAATTTACTTAACCAAAAAAATTCTTTAAACATTCTCCCCTAAAAAAATGTATTTAACCAAAATTGGTCTTTACAGTTATTCATTGAACTAGTTTAGAGACTCGTGTATTCACATGATTTATTGACTTTTATTCAATAGTTTAATCTGTTGTTATATTAAGATCGAAAATTTATTTATAATAAAGTATTTAAAAATAGTTATTACGATCGACCTATGTATTCAGAGTCCGATCTTAATTTTTTTATTCCAAATCATTTATCAGTCTAATTAAGTGATATTGAATGGTCGGATTGATAAAATACGAATTCTTCAGTCAATGTCGGTATTTTTGGTCAAAGTAAGAGACTCTTTCTTAGAAACCAGGTTTCTAATGACACAGTTATTATGGTCGGCCTATGCATTCGGAGTCCAACCGTAAAAATTCTGACTATCAATCGTTTGTCAGTGTAATTAGGTGATATTGAATGGTTGGATTGATAAAATTCGTATTCTTCAGTCAATCTCAGTATTTTTTGTCAAAGTAAGAGTCTCTTTGGTTATCCGATCGTAAAAATTCTAATTCAAAATCATCGGTCAGTCCATTTAGGTGATCATATTGAATGTTTGGGTTGATAAAATTCGAATTCCTCAGACAAATTCAACATTTTTGGTTAGAGTAAGAGACTTTTTCTTAGAAACCAAGTTTCCGATTACACAGTTATTAAGATCGACCTATGCATTCGAAGTCAGATCGTTAAAATTTTGATTTCCAATCGTTTGTCAGTCCAATTCAGTGATATTGAACAGTTGGATTGATAACATTCGAATTCCTCAGTCAAATTCGATAGTTTTAGTCAATGTGAAGGACTTTTTCATATAAACTAGGTTGTCGTCGACGCAATTATTACGATCGACCTATGTATTCAGAGTTTGATCGTTAAAATTATGATTTCCAATAATTTGTCAGTCTAACTACGTGATATTGAACGGACGAATTGATAAAATTTGAAATCTTCAGTCAAAGTCAGTAGTTTTAGTCAAACTTCATAACACTTTCATTAAAACTAGATTTCTTATGAGACCGTTATTACGGTCGACCTATACATTCAGAGTTCGATCATCAAAATTCTTATTCTAATTCGTTTGTGAGCTCAATTAAGTGATATTGCATGGTCGGATTGATAAAACTCAAAATCTCCAATCAAAATCCATAGTTTTAGTCAAATTTCATGTACCTTTCATTAAAGCTAGGTTGCCGATGAGACAATTATTGAAACCGATCTATACATTCGGAGTTTGACCATCAAATTATCATTCTCATTTGTTTGTCAGTTCAATTATGTGATATTGAACTGCCAGATTGATAAAATTTGAAATCTCTGGTCAAAACCGGTAATATTAGTCAAATTTCATGGCCCTTTCATTTAAACTAAGTTTCCGATGAGAATGATATTACAATCGGTATCTAATTTTGGAGTCCAATTATCAAAATTCTCATTTTAATTCGTTTGTTTGTCTAATTATGTGATATTGAACGGTCTGATTGATAAAATTTAAAATATCTAATCAAAATCGGTAGTTTAAGTCAAATTACATGGCTCGTTCATTAAAACTAAATTTTCAATGAGTCTGTTATTACAATCCATATATACATTTAAAGTCTGATCATCAAAATTCTCATTATAATTTATTTGTTAGTTAAATTAGATAATATTGAACGGTCAAATTGATGAAATTTGAAAAACACTAAATTTATAAGTTAACATTAGTTAATTTACGTTATAAGAAAGTATAGTTTATTCAGGGTGATTGACATTGAAATTGGTAAATCAATAACTGACACTCAAATCAAATTAGGCGGTTCAGTAGACGGAACACTGGTTGTAAAAAAAACCAAAAAAATGCTGATTTTTTTAATAATAAAAACAAAGGATACAAATGAAAGGATAAAAATCAAAATAAAATTCCCTCGCTGTTCCTCCACCGATTGAGCAACAAAAACTCAAGATTCAAGTGCCGTCTATACCAAACGCGCATATTCAAAACTGACTGACGCAACACATCACCTATTTCTATTTTACAGGTTAAAGATTTATTTTTTCTCTAGTTTTAAAAAAGGTTTCTTTTTGGTAAAAAAAATAGGCAAAATTACATGTTTGGTCCTTTATCTTCTTTTTTTTGTAACATTTTGGTCATTTATCTTTTATTTATAACACTTTGGTCCTTTATCTTATATATTTGTGACACTTTAGTCCTTTATCTTTTATTTGTAACATTTTAGTCCTTTATCTTTTATAACATTCACATATAAACCCTTTTTTCATGTTTTTTTTATTAAAAAAATGTTGAATTTTATTTGTTAAGATACATTTTTATTAAAATTAAATAACACTCATGATTTTGATGAATATGTTCATCATCTTTATCAATTCTTTCATATTTTTATGTTCTTTAAAGGACCAAAATGTTACAAATAAAAGATAAAGACCAAAATATTACAAAAAGATAAGATAAAGGACCAAAATGTTACAAATGAAAGATAAAGGACCAAAGTGTTACAAAAAAATAAGATAAATGACCAAACATGTAATTTTGCCAAAAAAATATCACTGTAACAACTAAGAAAAAGGAAGATAAACGAAAAATAAAATAAAATTATAGATTTCTAATTCATAAACGGCAGCACATAAACACGATATTGTAATCTATGAAGTACAGACACCGACACGGACACTGGACACGACACGAACACTGACACGGCGACATCGATAATAATTTGGAAAAATGACTTGATTCAGTGTAATTATAAGTGTCGTGCCGGTGTCGAACACTGACACGGACACGCGTCGGGCACGACGCCTAATCCGAGAAGTGCCCGTGTTTTATAGATTGTAATGTTTTCTAATTCATAAATTCCGAAATTAACGCCATTAAATAATTCAATAGTTTGGTCCAACAAAACTCAATAAAATCCAATTCCAAAATGAAAAATTAAAAGTGATTGAAAAAATGCAAACAAAAATTGGTTATTACTTATATTAATTAGAAGTTAAATTGGTAGAAGAATTAAGATAAGATACAGGACGAGAATACAAGAAAATCCAAACTCCCAGAACAAAGTTGCAGAAGATGGAACAAACATATTAAACAAGAAAAATACTATGGTAAAATATAAAAAATAGAAGAAGAAATTGCCGTGAAGAAAAAGGTAATGGATTGATTTTTATTTTTTTTTGGTGAGGAGGTAATGGATTGATTTATTGGTTTTGGCAATATAAAATGTCATTAATAAAAGTGGGGTGAATATGCAAATACAAAAATTATGTGTTAAAATCTAGGTTTAAATATCATTTTTGTCCCTGTAAGTTCATAAATTTTTTGTTTTAGTCTTTGTATCTTTTTTTGTTGCAAATTAGGACCTGCATGTGTAAATCTTTTTGGTTTTAGACTTTTAGTCCCTAAAACTAAAATCCGCAGGAAAATCTACAAGAAAATTTGTTGGTTTCATACAGATTTTCCTGCGAATTTTAGTTTTAAGGGACTAAAACCAAAAGATTTGAATATGCAAGAACTAATTCGCAACAAAAAAGATACAGAGACTAAAACAAAAAAAATCGTGAACTTACAGGGACAAAAATGATGATTAAGCCTAAAATCTATAAAGTTAAATGATAAGTGTGAAATAGATAGTGGAATACATGTGGCAGCTTTCTATTGAATCCACATCATTGAAGGCAAATAGCACACCTTTTCGAAAGGTAACCAAGAAAAAACCCTTTCTTTCCCTTAATTCCTTAATCATGCATGTAAACAGTTTTATTTTGTTATGTTATTTCTTATGGCAAAAGTTGATGAGTAAAGAAATCAAAGGTTGATGAGTATAGCTTGTTGTCATAGATACATTGTTCTATAAGTAGTTAGATTCATTTGCTCAAATCATGTACCAGAACGAATTCATCAATACAATTTCATCTTTTCTATCTTTCTCTGTTACTTCTAATACGTACCGCAAACTACTCCCTCCACGCTCACCATCACACACCACCAATGGTAAGTTTGATTCAGTTTTTGAAAACAGTGTTCCAGTTTTAAAAATTAAAAAATTAATAATCTTGCCTTGTTTGATTATAGAGTTTTGCAATACTGTTTTTGAAAACTATTTTGCTTCTCAATTTTGCTTCTAACTTTTAGAATTGGAGATTAAAAAAACACGGAGAAGTGGTTGTTATATTGTGCAAATTCAAGTGCTTCTCAATATCTTGCATAGTGTGTATTTTAATTTTAGGCAAGTTCTATGGTACATTAGACAATTTCTAATGTATCGGTACATGATTATCAAATTAATAAATAAAATAAATATTTTTTAAGAGAAATTATTTTTCTATCATTAAAAACATTATAATAATCAAATATCATTAACCAAAGTTGTCAAAAATATAAATTTTGATATTTTTTAAATTTTTATTCTTCATAATAGTCGATATTCAATTTTTTATTGAAAAAATGTTAAAATATTAGTGTAATCATTATAAACAATAAAATTGTATTTTTCTCTATGTTATTATTATATCTAAAATACAATAATTAACTAATAGTATTTTTAATCCATAAAAATAATCGTTAATTTATTAATTTGTGATGTTATGTACCGGTACACTTGAATTCAAGTGTACAGTAGAAACTCCCTTAATTTTATATTGTGCAAAAATCTTACACACATCACTTCTTTTTTTCTCAACCGTTGACCATTATTATGTACAAGAATGAAGAATGTGTGCGTCAAAAAATCAGCGTGTGTATTTTAATTTTATTTTATTTTTTTGTTTTGAAGAAGATAGTATATATGTTGATTACTTGCTTAGAAATTACAATAAAATTATTATTAACTTTATAAAAAATAAAATTAATTTCATATTTATATTATTGTGACAAAAATTTATAAATAAGAAAAACTAAAATTAAAATTTAGATTTTGTGAATAAATCAATATTTTTTCTTTTAACCTTCTGGTTCTTAAGCGAAAGGGTTCTAGCAATTCAAAATTTGACCACGAGATACGTAAAGTCTGGCCAAAATTTGTTCCCAACAAAAATCAAACTCGGATTCTTCCGAGCAATTCATTCTTTGGATGCTAATTAACCACTTGAAATCAATGTTTTGGTTTGTGGATGAATCAATTCGTTTGGTGTGATCAAATTAATTACAACAATATTATTAGGAGAGATGAAATTAATTACAACAATATAGTAATAATATTTATATATAGAGTTTCATAAGTGTAAATTAGTTGGTCGTTATCATGGACATTATTTGTGTGGTCGGAATTTGAGTTCCGATCGAACTCTCCACTTTTACACGTTTTAAGTTTAGCCATTAGACTATTTAAAAAAAAAAAAAAAAAACATAAATGTGTAGTATTGATATACCACTCAATAATATTTATCAAATACTTGTACTATTAAACTCAAATTTATTTTTGTTGATATAGTTTAATATCAGCAGAGTCAAAATGCTAAATTGTCAAATTCCACATTGTTGGAAAAACAATCATAATTATTTTTCGGAAAGAAGAAAATATAAACAAAAACAATTCAAAATAAAATTGTACTACTCAATCTATAATTTGAAAACATGATACTTTTAATCAAAATATAATTAGTGAGTTAAACATTTCCTCAAGGAATTTGCAATTGTAAATATTGAAAAAATATTAATCAAACGAGTTATGGTTTTATAAAATAAGTTTTGAAATAAAATAAATAACCAAACAAGTTTTTACAATTTTTCATCTCTAAAACAGTTTTTAAAAATAGGATTACCAAAATATTTAGACCTTTATTTCTTTTCTTTCAGGAATCTCCCCAACAACAAGGTCCACATAGTCCAATCGAAGACTTAGACAGCCCATTATTTAGGAAAATAATGACAGGTCTAATTGTTATTGTTGTACTAGTAATTATAATATATTTTATATATAAACTTTATAAAGTCATTTTAAAATATTTGTCTCTTCCACCAACATATGTGGCTCCACTGCACAAAATATGGAATTAGCTGTGGTAAATAATCCAGCCAATGTATAGTTATGAATTTTCAAATGTAATATAAAATTTGAGTGAAATGCCAAATACCCCCTGCAATATCAAAATTCGTCAAATACCTCCCTGCAATTTTAAAATAGGCAAATACCCCCTTGCAATTGTAAAACGTCAATCAAATACCCCCCCTCCAAATGGCGTTACCCTTACCGTTCATGTACCTTCTCCTGTTTCAACCACTCAACTAGAGTCACCGTCCCCGTCGATGTCTCCGATGGCTCAGTCGCTGAGTAAATCTCTCGGCTCGAGTTCGATCAACGCGATGGTGGCTTCTTTACGTAATCTACAGCTCGGAAAATTGAAATCTATACCTTCTATGCCGGTTAATAGAAACATTTAACTGTGATCAACGAGATGGTGGCTTCTTTATGTAATTTGCAGCTCGAAAAATTGAAATATCTCGGCTCGAGTTCGAACAACGACAATTTATTATTACAGAGGGGGGGGTATTTGATTGATGTTTTACAATTGCAGGGGGGTATTTGCCTATTTCGAAATTGCAGGGGGATATTTGACGAACTTTGAAATTGCAGGGGGGTATTTGACATTTTACCCTATAAAATTTCCTTTTTTTTTATGTACCATAATACTGTATCTATCTATATTCTATATATATATATATATATATATATATATATATATATATTATTTGAGAGCCTTTTTTTTAAATGCAATTGTACATGTAGCATTTTTACAATGATTCTCCTCTCATATTGTTTTAGTATTTAATGATTCAATGATTTAGCTTAAAAAAATATGATCACACTAGAAGCTAGAAGAAAAAAAAAGTGATGTTATAATTTTTGCAGGTTTATCACTAATTAAATGCTATTTATGTACCACTACATTCTATTGACTTCCTATTTAATATCACATGATATATTATTGCTAGCTAAGAAATTGACTTCTGTTCAAATGCAATTGAACACAGACCCAACAAATAATATGTTACAAAATAATATTGTCATAACTATAGTTTACAAAATTTTCTTTTCCCATAAAATAATTTTTTCTTTACAAAAATTTGCATATAAATTAACTGTGATAAATAATTTTTTCTGCCACAAAATATGGAATTAGCTGTGATAAATAATCCAGCCAATGTATAGTTATGAATTTTCATATGTACTATAAAATTTCCTTTTTATTATGTACCACAATACTGTATTTATATATATTATTTGAGAGTCTTTTTTCAAATGCAATTGCACATGTGGCATTTCTACAAGGATTCTCCTTTCATATTGTTTTAGCATTTAATGATTCAACGATTTAACTTTAAAAAAAATTATCACACTAAAAGCTAAAAGAAAAAAAAAAAGTGATGTTATAATTTGGCAGGTTTATCACTAGTTAAATGCTATTTATGTACCGCTACATTCTATTGACTTCCTATTTAATATCACATGATATATTGCTAGCTAAGAAATTGACTTCTGTTCAAATGCAATTGAACACACACCCAACAAATAATATGTTACAAAATAATATTGTCATGACTATAGTTTACAAAATTTTCTTTTCACATAAAATAATTTTTTCTTTACAAAAATTTGCATATAAATTTATTATAGTTTACAAAATTTTCTTTTCATTATTTATTAATTTTGTCATTTATGTTTATTCTAAAAAAACCAAACAATTTCATTTAATATGTAAAAGTCAAATAAATTGTCATCACTACCGAAAAAATTGTGCCTTTGATATTGTTTCTAATTCCATTTATTGGTTACTAGCTACATGCATAATTTTACTACATGCATAAATAGTATTTTTGCATCTCACTTTTCACACCAATTTTAAGTCACTGTTAGTATTCTCAATTCGTCTATTTAAATTGATACCTTGGCCTTTTTGACTTTATATTCCTATTGCTCACTTTGGTTTTTTGACTTTAT
This sequence comes from Trifolium repens, assembly GCA_030408175.1. Classification (NCBI taxonomy): domain Eukaryota; kingdom Viridiplantae; phylum Streptophyta; class Magnoliopsida; order Fabales; family Fabaceae; genus Trifolium; species Trifolium repens. Next base: position 63,101,844 of record CP125842.1, on the reverse strand, counting down.
AATTCTATTTTAGTTCTATTTCGGATCATTTATAATTAGCTTTTGTTTGACAATTTATGTCTTTTGCAAGTTTTTTTTATGGATATTCGTTATTATTATTTGATAAAATAAAATCAATAAACACTTTTATCAATATATTTTTTCCCATAAAATCAAACAAAATAAAATAAAGTGTTATCGTGCAACACAATGAGTCATCACAAAAAATAGTGTCGAATATGTAATGCGCCTAAATTAAGTAAATAAAATAATATATGATATCCCCTGTCATTATAATTGCAACGTGTAAAAAATGAAGAAAAACTTGATTTGTAACAAACTCTACGAAAATATGTCAAACAAAATGAAAAATAAAGGTAGAAAATATTTTGCACAAACTTGCTAATAAGTTCAATTTTGTGGCTTCTCATTTCTCTAATTTTCTTTATTAATATTAAAGCCATTTTTTTAGGTAATTTTTTTTTTTGCTTTCTCTAAATTATAAATATGGAATCAATAAAATCAACAAAAAAAATTAGGATGATTATCAATAAGTAAGAATGCAAATGCCAAATGTTTAACACCTAATTAATTGCAAATTTCAAATGCAACCATAGTTGATTCACATTTAAATTCAAGATGCTACCATATGATAGTATTTAAGATTTTTTATTGATTCAATTGACCAAAATAGAATAATTTCCAATTTTGTATCATGAAATTGAGAAAATAATTCAATTGCTTTAACATCTTACATCTACTTCATCTATTTTTTAAATTTTAAAGCAAACTTGCAATTTTTATAACTTTTTCTAACAAACGCAATTTTTTGACCAAGCTATTATGTGTTTTTCTTTCGCATCATTTTGTTGCATTACTTTTTTCTTAGAAAATTATTTATGTATACTAATACATACACACAAATACCAATATTGAGTGAGTGGATTTTCTTCCATAAATTAATTTTTCAACTATATTTAAGTCTCTCAACTAAAAAGATAAAAGTTACAATACCATTATTTAGTGAGTGAATTCTTTTTTATTTTATTTTCATTTTTTACAGGACCTATTTTATCTTATTTTTATAAATTCTACGGGTCTATATTTTTAATATATGCGGGGACTATATTTATATTTATATATTAATATATAGGTAATATTTTTATTTTGTAATTTATATGGGTCATTTTCTATAATTAATATGTGGTTTTTTGTCCGATGTTTGTTTTTTATGTTTGATTTTGGGTCTCTTGTGAATAGCATTTTTGTTTGACTTTGTGTCTATTTTTTTGTTTGACTTTGGGTCTCTCGTGGATAGATTTATATAATTTTCTTTTCTAGAACTCCTTTCTTAGTAAACCAAAAGCAACTTTATATTCGGTAACATAAGTACCAATATGCTCAGTTTTTTTCAAATGAATTTTGAATCTCAGCAGAATATTGTCTCCCTTTCGTACATCGAACATCTCTGCATTTGCTTGTGGAAAATATTTTCCACTCTCTCTCTTTGAGATGAAGCAATTATTTTCCTCATTTTGCATCACAAACTCCTGCACAATTTTTTTAGGTAATAACTTTGAGTCAGTAGCCTGACAAACTCGTTTATCACTTAAACTGTTGCATTAGGATCAATGACCGTCATTCAAAATTTTAAAATTTGGATTGATGAACTAGTTTTTCAAGATACTGGCTCAAAGTCATTACCAAAGAGAATTGTGCACGAGTTTGTGATGTCAAATAAGAAAAAAAGTTAAACAACTTCATCAAAAAAAGGGAAAGTGGAAATTGTTTTCCACAAGCAAATACAAAGGTGTTCAACTTATGAAATGAGAACAATATTCAGGTGAGATTTGAAATACATTTACAAAGAAAACTGAACACATTTGTACTTTTATTACCGAATATGAAGCTGCTTTGGATTTTTTAGAAAGAAGTAGGAGTTCAAGAAAAGAAAATTAGATGAATCTGCATTGTCACATTCAAACAAAGACAAACAAGGTTTGACCCGTATTCATCTCATAAATCATCTACTTTGCTTATCTCAATAAATTGTCCAAAAAAAATGTACTATTAATACGGTGAATAGTACCGAGTGTATTTTTTTTTTTTTTTGATATATACCGAGTGTATGTATTTGATTTGACAATATGTGTAACATTTCACTTTCCAAAATTTAGAAGTGTTTCTCAACGGGAAACAAAAATGTGCCAAAGCAATTGAGAGATATCAAATTATAATTAAGTCTAAATTTAAATTTATTGGAAAACACTAAATTCCCAAATTAAAAAAAGAAGCTTAAACAGGGCACACCATTCCTTTCTCTCACTCTCTTCCACTTTTCTCCTCTTCATATTTACCTCCTTCAAAGTTTTCCCTTTATAATTTCCTAATAAACTCAAAACCTGACCTCTCTCTAACTTGCAATCTTTACATGTTCCCTAGTAATCTTTTTGGCTTTTTCAATTCCCTTCATTTGGATAATTGAAAGTTTATTCTTTTACTAGTTTTCTATTATGCAGGTTCTCTCCTTGAAACTCTAATATGATTGCAGATTGAAGAGAATGATAAAAAGATGAAGATTAAAGGAGAGATTGATTATGATTTGGGAATTTATGGTCCCAATCAGCCTTTACTCAATTATTTCAAATTATTATATAATATATATTTTAATATTATCACTTTTTATAGATTAATATTTTCACATTTAATTATTGAAATAAAATAAAAATTAATGGCATATAGATGATGCTTTGACCAAATATACAAGGTCACATTATTAATGAATTTGACACATAAGCAAAAAATAACATCCAAATGAAACGTGGGACTAATTTTTTCAGAAAACTAAAATAGAGGAGCAAAAAGATGGTTCTTTAAAGTAGGGGACTAAAAATTTCAATTTTTTAAAATAGGGGACCAAATATTTATTAAGTCTTTGTTAAATAAACTTGTCACTACAATTATACACCACAATTTGGCCCACCAGGCCCTCCAAAAAGAAAAGCTTGCTCATACAGAGGTCCTTGATAACCATTGTATGCCAAGTCATAACAGTCTGAATTAGTATCTTTATATGGTTTCATATATCTGTCTGTTACATCAACTTCATTATATTCCGAATCAATAATTTTAAGATTTTGCATGAAAGCTGAGTTTCTAAATTTTTCTTTAGGTAATCTTCCACTGCCCATTGGGGGACTATCCTTATTGGGTGGAGTATAGGTTTGACCTCCAAATCTAATTAATGATGCTCCTGTACTTAAGTGAGTGAATAATTCTTTTGGCCAATATCCGATATATATTGACTCAAGTAGCATAATTAACCACCAATGACCTGTAGCTCGATCCTACAAACATTTAAGAAAATAATAGATATCAATCAATTATGGTAAGATTAATTTAAAAAAAAAAGCAAAACATTTACTCATAATGAGTTGAAATATTTTAAGTAAAACATCTATTAAATTATCACTCTTTCCAATTATTCCCTCTGTTCCTTTTTATAAGAGAAAATTCACTTTTTAAATACATTTAATAATTTATATATTTGGTCTATATTATAGTTTAAATACATTCATTATTGAATGAATCTACAAAGTCAACTGTCTCTTATAAAAAAGAACAAATGAAGTATTTTAATTATAAACTTTTAAAATTTGCAAAAGTGTTTACTTTTTTTTGAACTATTCAAAAGTGATTACTTAATAAACGTCTTAAATAAAATATTATTAAACACTAAATAAATATTATAAACACTTAATTTTGGTGCATTGATTTGTAAATATGTTTATACATCCATAATCAAAATTTTACCTGCTTTATTTTGATAAAAGAAGAAAGTTTTTCGGTCGATCCAATAGAATTAAGGGGTGTTACAAGAGCTCCAAAGCCTATTTTATGATCAACTTGCACGAAACCCGAACAAAGATTGTTGAAACATCCGGTTTTTTTGTAGCCATCAGCCTGAATGTTTATATCAAATTGAATTTGAGCACAATAACATTATGTTTTTTTTATCACATTTGTATAAATTAACTAATGCATTAAATTCATACTCTTACCGTCCACTGACCAGTTAGTCGTAATTGGCTGTCTCCATATAAACTTGGATGAACCTTGGGCATCAAAAAATGGATGTGAATAGTATATTATAAAAAGGCATTTGCATTTTTTGTAGAATATTAAAAGAGAGTTTTACACACACAAAAATATGAAACCATTAATACATTGATGAAAAATAGCATTTAAGAAATGAATATTCTCTCTCTCTAGAATGTAATGTCATGAAATCAGAAGGGAAAAAAACCCGGCATAATCGTAAGCAAAAGTAACTTACCCCGACTCCAACTTTTATGCTATTAAGTTCCGTTGGTGGTCCACTCTCAACCCAAACTGAAGATATGCTGTATTGGTTTGCTTCAAGTGATAGACCATACCCAGATATGCCCGCATATGCTCCATGAAATGTCATGTTTTGGGTTGTATCAAGAGTAATAGTCTATAAAACACAAAGACATTAACATTATAGATCTGGAAGCATTAACATTTCACTCACTTTGATTTTGTCATATATGTAGACTTTTTTTGTTTTATGCTATTATGATATATAATGTGAATTTGTTTTACAATTTATCCATTTAGTTTTAGAAAAAAAAATATAACATTACATAATTTTTTTAGATAGTCGGCATGGCAATAGCATTGAAAACTCACATATACAAGTAGAGGAGTCGAGATTCAAAATCCGGTAACGGCGTCCGACTTAAGAATTTTGACATTTTTGTCAATTGAACTATGATTTGTGGACAACATTATAATATATATACACATATATATATAACCATAATTCAATTATTAAACAACAAATTGATGTCTTTCGTTTGTGGTTGGTTGTGTTTTCTGAATATTGATATATTTATAGTATTTTGATATTCCTTGTAAAATTTAAGGATTAAAAATATGCACTTACATGATAGCCAGGGGCACTTTGGGAATACTGTTGAAAATCATCAATTTGTAATTTTGAAGACGAATTAGTAACATTTTGATGTCTTCTTATCTTGTTGTAGATTGGTACTTTTCCCTCTTGACATTCGTTCATTGTTTTACCATTAGATGGTCCATTTCGCATGATATTCTTTGCGAAAGTTGGGTAAAGCTACACATGTTGCAATGAAGAGGAAATATAATAAGCTTCAATGAATTATATAATTGAAATTTAAAATTAATTACAAATGAGTAAATTGATCTTCAATAAAGTTTGAGGTTAGAAATCTTGATTATAAAAGCAATAATAAATTATTTGGTTTGTTAAAATTATATATAATTTTTTCTTACTTCATCAAATAACAATTAATTTTCAAATCAAAATAAAGTAAGATAATTAATCTTGTAAATTTTTCAAATATTATACCTGAATTTTGTGATTTTTTAGCAAGGGATGTTGTAGAGAAGGTTGCTTGTAGATATCAACACATTCAAAATCATTGTCCACCTGATGCAAAATTTGTTAACCAAAGTCAATAGAGGTGAAGTGAAGGTTTTCAGAGGTTAAGAGAATGTACCTGACTCGTTGCAATGAGGAGTGTATATATAGTCCTCCACCGTAAGGCTATGGTCACTGATGGCAATAAATGCTCAATAAGTGACTGCCGGAAAACGGCTGAAAAGCCATGATGAGCAGTTAATGCTCATCATTCCGGTGTCGGGCGTTACAATACGCGTTGGTATCAAGACCGTCGGGCGATGACGACGATGACATGGATTGTTTATTATTGGGCCTTGCTCGACGACCCAGAGGAAGGTTTTCCTCAGCTATTGGGCTTCTAAGCCCAGTCCAGAACAGGAGCCCCCCAAGTCGCTATGCTCGAATGTGAGCGTAATGACTTGATGCTCGCGATGTTCAGATACGAGCAAACATCGAGGATGAAACCTTCGAGGATTTGGGGATTTTCACATTCGTGTTTATCTGCGAGGATCTTGGAGATCCGCTGTTTGTTACGAGCATTTATCGCGGATCCTCTGCGTTAAATGCGAGGATCGCAATTAGCGGGTTATAGTTGACCATTTTGCGAAGATTTTCTTGGTTTTGGCGAGATTTTCGCAAGCAGGCGATGTGACCTTGGAAGGACAAGTCGTTCCGTTTCCAACTGCCACGTGTAAAGGCTACCTAAATACAGTTGAGTAGCTAGCACCTAAATCACTATTCTCGAGGGCAAATCAGAGCCGTTAGATTTTCGCGCCTTTTGGGTTATCTGCTGATTTAATCTGAAGCGTTGGATCTATCTAAATCGTGGCCTTTGGATCGAAGCGACGATTCTGATGAGTGAAGCGCTGCGTTGGTTCGCATGGATGCGATTGTTCGAAATTTCTCTATAAATAGAGTAAGGAGAGATTTTTGAACCTTTCGTGTTGAAAAAAAATTAAGCAAGAACAATATTCATAAACAATACCATGATGATATTTGATCCGGTAAAATGATTTTGCTCATCAGGTATAAGTTTGCTTTTAGTATCGGTTTTGCAACATGTTGTGCACAAACTAAGAATTAGAAAGAGAATTAAAGCCATAAAATTTAGATGTTATTTTCAAGGATATCTAATACTTGTAGAAGTATGTATACACACCACATATATACTACGAGGTGAAATAGAATATTAAATAGGTAATTTAAGGTATGAAGACTCACATATTACATTACAATTACTTTTATTTAGCATGACGTTTGACTTTACGTATATCATGAATAGTTTTTTTGTCCTGACATTTATTTACTCTAATTTGACTTAGCGTCTCTCTCGTAAATAGCTTTTTTGTTCTTACAACATATTTTTTGGTTTGACTTTGTGTCAATAAGAGCTGCATGAAAAAATACATTATTGAAAAAAAGAAGTTATAGTATGAAGGTGTAAAAGGATGAAGTGAGAAGTGACATGTTTGTATAAGTCTTATTTATGGAGAGTTTAGACTTGGTAAGGTATTTAGAAAGTAAAAAATTGAGTCTCAAATAATTATTTAGATTAGTAAACAATTTCTAGAAATTATTTTAAAAATTAAATAGTGTAGTCTTTAGTGTCGATTAACCTATGTGCCGATCAGTCCCGTGAGTTTAGCTCAATTGGTAGGACAATTACATTATATATATAGGGGGCCGGTGTTCGAACTCCGGTCATCCCACTTATCCACCTTAAAAAGTGGAATTTCTAACCACTAGGCTACTTGACAAAAAAAAAACCCTATGCGCCGATCATGACTTTAGATTGTGTCGTGACAAGATTTGTCTAACTTTCTTTTCTAGAACTCCTTCTTTCTTATAAAACTTAAAGGAACTTCATATTCAATTCAATAACATAATTACAAGTATGCTCGGTTTTCTTTTCAAATGAATTTCAAATCTTAGCACATCATATATATACTACGAGGTGAAATAAAAGATTAAATAATTAATTTAAGGTATGTACACACATAATATGTTACAATTATTTTCATTTAGCATGACGTTTGACTTTGCGTCTCCTGTGAATAGATTTTTGTCCTAACATCTATTTTCTTTGGTTTGACTTTGGATCTCTCGCGGATAGCTTTTTTGTTTGACTATGTGTCTATTTTTTGGTTTGACTTTGGGTATGTGGTTTGACTTTGGGTCTCCCGTGAATAGATTAAATAATTTTCTTGTCTAGAACTCCTTTCTAAGAAAACCTAAAGCAACTTTATATTCGGTAACATAAGTACCAACATGCTCGGTTTTTATTTTCAAATGAATTTTGAACCTCAGCCAAATATTGTCCCCCTTTCCTACATGGAAGATGGAACACCTCCGCATTTGTTTGTGGGAAATATTTCCACTTTTCTCTTTGAGATGAAGCAGTTTAACTTTCCTTTATTTTGCATCACAAACTCGTGCACATCTTTCTTAGGTAATAGCTTTGATCCAGTTGCCTGACAAACTTATTTATCACTTGAACTCTCTGTTGCATTAGGATCAATGACCTTAATTCAAACTTTTAAAATTTGAAGCGATGAACCATTTTTTTGGGATACTGGCTTAAAGTCATTACCAACGAAAATTGTGCACGATTTTGTGATGTGAAATAAGAAATAAATTAAACAGATTCATCTTAAAGAGGGAAAGTGGAAACGTTTTCCACAAGCCAATACAAAGGTGTTCGATGTAGGAAAGTGGGACCTATGAAGCACGAACTCTGACACAGACACCGCGACACGACACAGACACTTCGACACCGCTAATGTAAAATATTTGAAAATAAACTCTATGCTCTAGTAAGACGAAATTGCGTACATAAAATACTATACAAAGACAATTCTTAATTTAAAGAAGAAGAAAAAAAAAAGACAATTCTTAATTTATAACAAAATTTATATCAATTATGTAAAATAACATATTAATAAAATATATGCATATATATAAATTTTACGACAAACATATAATAAAAATTAAGATAATCTTAACTATGCTTGCTCAAAAATAATAATTATATGATACATGAAATGTTCTTCTATTTTAAAACATATTTAGATTAATTATTTTAAATTAAAATAAATTATAAAGGGTAAAAGTGGATTTTAGTTAAAATAATGAGGGGTAAAAATGGAAGAAAAAATGATAAGCTATAAGCTCATAAGCTACTTGAAATAGCTTCCAGAAAATAAGTTATAAGCTCATTGTAAAAAAACTGTTACCATAAAAGTCTTTTAGCTTATAAACTATAAGACATAAGGTATAAATCAGTTTTAAGGTGTTGCCAAACACTACAAGAAAACATGGTTTTCCTGGCGGATTAAATTAATTGGTAGTGGCGGCCCAAGCCCTCAGTATGTTTCTGGCGACCCATGTAACACCCGTATTTTTATTTTATTAGATTTATTAGAATTAATAACCTTTTTATAGTATTTTATTGGGCTAATTATTATTAAGTGAGATAATGTCCATTTTAGGAAAGAGTAGAGTAATTATTTTATTAAGTGAGTGAGTAGTGTTGTGAGAGAATAGAATAGTTGGGCTTAAGTTAATTGGGCTTAGGCAAAGAGGAAGGATAGTTTGGTCTGTGATGACTTTGTGTCATTACTATGTTTCTAACCACTTTTCAGGGCACTTTTAGTAGTTGTATGGCATTTTCTGTATTGAATAAAGAGAATATAGCATCATTACCAAGATTGCTTGAAGCACAAGAAAGAGAAGAAAAAGAGAAAAAATTACAAGAGGCTGCGCAATAGCGCAGGCAGGCTGCGCAATGGCGCAGAGCCTCGGGTCGCTGCGCTATGGCGCAGGATTCTGGCGCAGGCACGTGGAAAAACCCTATAAATATGGATTTAATTCAGAAAAAAAGGGTTACAGTTTTTGACGGCAAAGAAGACTTCTCTGAGGCGATTTCTGAAGAATATCAAGTGGATTTCAAGTGTGAAAACACCTTCAATCTTATTTGTAATGAATTCTATTACTCTATTTTGTTTTGTTAATTCAATTATGAGTAGCTAAATTCACATGATTGGATCTTAGGGGATTCTAATTGCTATTACTCTTGAACCATGTAGTTTCATATGATATTTTAATGAATTACGAAGTTAGTTTCAGTTAATTATTCCTTGTGTTTAATGCTTTGCATGATTTGGCCAATTGTGTGATGAATCCAATTGTTTGTTTGACTATGAGAGTAGGAATAGATTTATCGATCTAGGAATAATTATTCAATTAACCGTTACTTAAGAGATTTCGAATTGTTAATTGAGAATTCAAAGGTTAAAGTGCTAAAACCTCAATTGATCATAATTCACCTAAGAGATTTGGGAATTATGATCAAGGGAGAGGATTATGTTATCAAGAGATTGAGCATAATTACTTTTTTTTTAATCGAATCGTGAAACTGAATTTGTAATTTGTTAACATGCATGAACTACCAAGAATGATAGTAATTAGATGAACCGAAAAGGTCCAATCGCTTTCTTCCCTTGAAATCAAATCCTATTTTCTTACCGTTATTTCTAAGAAACCTGAATCCTAAAAAAAAATCCCCCCTGTTCTATATAAATACTTAGTTACGTACGTATTATTCTATTGTTTGAGTCTGATTCGGAACAATCCCTGTGGAAACGATATAAAAAATTAACTTGCTTTTGTACTTCAACAAAATGGCGCCGTTGCCGGGGATTGTTGAGTGAATCAACAAGGCAACGGAACTTACGTAGAGTAACTTTTACTTTTTGCTTTTAATTTTCGTATTTACTTTACTCAAAATAATAATAATTTCTGAATTTGTTCTATTTCTTTTGTGTAGTGCAGTTACCACTAAAGGTATTTCTTGTTTGTGTGCATGCGAGGTAAAGCTCAGGAAGAATTGCAATACGACCCTGAGATTGAGAAAACTGCCAAGAAAAACAGGAAAGCTGCTAGGTTAGTATAACACCCCACGTCTAAATCTAGAATAAAACGTGAAATATTATTATTGAATACCGAGTCATTATTATTACAACTTGAAAATTTAAGCACTCGCAGGTGCTAAGTACAACACAGATACAAATACAGCGGAACAACGGAAATGAAACAACGATACAATAATAAGATTATTGAAATGTAACGAGACAAGGAATTAAAAGAAAGCATGAACGAGTGCGATCCTCCAAGCACAGCTACTAGCACACCAATGAGCATACCTTAGCCAACCTGTTTATCTGAAAATAATTGTTTTGGATTGGGGTGAGACAACTAAGCCTCAGTGAGTCCTACTACCCTCCTAGAGGTGACTACACCGGGGAAACCTAACAGTCATAGCATAAATTTCTAATATAGCATAATTCATAAGCATAATAATAATGGTGTAACACACAATTAATCTTATTCATTTTAACTCAAGGACACTCTGAGGTGAGCATATCTCAGAGGCCTGACATATCCGTCAACCGATTCGGTCACGGCATACAGCTCACATAGTCATAACCTAATGGATTATCCCATTGGGAGTCCATAACGCGATAACTCAAGATCGCTCATGATTGACTGTTCTAAATTAGTTGATTCTACCATATTTTACCAAAGTCCCAGGGGAGCATGCTTTTCTAAAATTCCCTAGGTTATACCCTAAGATTATCTGTGATTAACATGCTGTTTTACATTATATAACTGTACTATTGCATATACCAAATTCAGATGAGGACATAAAATGAGTGCTACGATTCTGTTTAGAAAATTCTGAAAAGTTCCTGTTCCTGTCAAGCTCGCCTCGCGAGTTGTCACTCGCCACGGCGAGTTGTTCAGGTCATGCCCTGTGTAAGCTCGCTACGGCGAAGAGGAGCTCGCCATGGCGAGATTATAGGTCCTGTGCCAAATTCGCTCGCCCGGCGAGTTGTTACTCGCCAGGGCGAGGTTCATCAGCATGAAGGACCCAGCTCGCCATGAAGGCTCGCCCTGAGCTCGCCAGAGCGAGTTTACTCAGAACCTGCTCTGTTTTGCGAAATTTCAAAAATTAACCTTTTAAACACCTACAATCCTCATCCTAAGGCATGCAATCATACAATACATATAATAAACGACAGAATGGAGAGGAATTTGGGAGTTGATTCCTCTCACACAACAATTTTCTTAAATCCTAAGTTAACATGCAAAGTTCATAATTTTGGGGAATCTAACTAACTAACCTAAGAACCCACCTGATTGAAGCTTTAATCCTAGCTTCTGAGTTCCTAGAAACAGCTACTGCAACCTCCTAGAGTGCCCCACGAACCCCAGACCAGAATTGGAGAGTTTGAACTCTTGAACCCTTATGCTTAGCTCTATGAATTGAATAATGTTTGGATGAATGATTCAGCTGATAGGAAGGGTTATTTATAGTGGCTTTTGAGGTGTATGAACAGTGCACGAATTTGTTTGATTCTTGGGTTGCATGTTTAGCTCATTGGTTTGAAAATGGTGAGATTGAAGTTGTTGTTGTTTAGCATCATGTGATGTTGTTGGCTAGTGATGCAGCTGAATACTCATGTGATTGATGGTAGAAGCATCAGATTATGTTGCTGAGATCAAATGCATGTGATCATTGTAATGGGTGTTGGAGAAATAAGGGATTTTGGATGGTTGCTACATGTGATGGTCTTTGGAAATGAAAAGTTTGTTTGCTTGTTCATGTTGCTTGGTGATGGCGTGAGAAAATGAGAGCATGGGGGAGCAGAATTTCTGTTTTCCTTTCTTGAATGAACAAAATGAAAAAGGATTGCATGTGATGAGAGGTGTTGGTATGTTGGAGGTGAGTGGAAACATGAGTCATTGAGTGCATGAGGTGGAGGCTTGTGGTTGAAAGTGAGGTGTGAGTCATAGCAAGAAGGAGAGAGAGTGACACGTGAGGGAGGGAGAGGAGGTGGAGGAGGGAAGACCTTGAATCCTTTTCTAGTTAATTAATCCTTACTTGACTAATTAATTTATGGAAAATTAGGCAAAGCTCTAATTAAAAATTAATTAGGTAATTTAGAATGTGGGATATTACAACCTACCCCCCTTAAAGAAATTTCGTCCTCGAAATTAAGAAATTTACCTCGAAAACAAGTACGGATAACTCTTCCGCATGTCTGACTCCAGTTCCCAAGTGAATTCACCGTCAGGAGACTGAGCCCATTCAACTTTGACAATAGGAATCCTCTTGTTCCGAAGTATTTTGGCATCGCGTTCAACAATCCGAACAGGATCCGGCTGATAGGTTAGATCTGGCTGGAGATCAATTTGTTCAAGTTCCACTGGCTGATAAGGATCAGGAATATACTTCCGTAGCTGAGACACATGAAACACGTCGTGTAACCCTGACATAGATGGAGGAAGAGCTAACTGATAGGCTACAGAACCGACGCGTCGAAGAATCTGATAAGGTCCAATGAATCTTGGACAGAGCTTCTTAGTTTTGAATACACCTCGTAAACCCAACTTAGGAGTAACTCTCAAGAACACATGATCACCTTCCTGAAATTCCAAAAACCTTCTTCTCTTGTCGGCATAACTCTTCTGCCGACTCTGCGCGACTTTCAGCTTATCTCGGATGGACTTGATCTTTAACGTGGTCTCTTGGACAATATCTGGTCCCAAGAAACTACGATCACCAACTTCTGTCCAACACAACGGGGTTCTACACTTCCTGCCATACAGAGCTTCATAAGGTGCCATACCGATACTGGCATGGTAACTGTTATTGTATGCGAACTCTATTAGGTGTAAGTGATTACTCCACGAACCACCATCTTCTAATACACAAGCTCGAAGCATATCCTCAAGGGTCTGAATAGTCCTTTCTGACTGACCATCAGTCTGAGGATGATGCGATGTACTCATCTTCAGTCGAGTCCCCATCGCATTCTGAAATGCTTTCCAAAACCTTGACGTGAAAATCGGGTCTCTATCCGACACGATACTCAAAGGTACACCATGTAGCCTTACAATCTGCTCCATGAAGATGGCTGCATATTGCGGGGCCTTGTAGGTGGATTTCACTGGAATGAAATGAGCTGATTTAGTCAACCTGTCCACGATTACCCAGATCGAATCTTGACCTCGCTGGTTACGTGGCAGTCCTCCTACAAAATCCATAGTGATGTGTTCCCATTTCCACTCTGGAATATCTAACGGTTGTAACAGTCCTCCAGGTTTCTGATGTTCAATCTTCACCTGTTGACAAACAATACACCTGGACACGAATTCAGCAATCTCTGCCTTCATGTTAGGCCACCAATAGTTCTCCTTCAAATCATGATACATCTTGGTGGATCCAGGGTGAATTGAAAATCCACTCTTGTGTGCTTCTTCTAGAATCAACCGCTTCAACTCATCATTCTGAGGTACACAAAGTCTGCCTTCATAGAGAATAGCACCGTCCGTGGCTACTGAGAACTCCGGATGGTTTATCCTCTTCTGTAACTCTACATCATCCTGCTGAGCCTGCACAATACTTGGGCGTAACTCACAGGACACTTCGATTCTGTTGATGCGAACACCGCTCTTACGATATATCACATTCAGATTGAGATCTCTAAACTTCTCATACAGACCGCACTGTTGCATTAGTAACTCCGATGCATACAACGTTTTTCTGCTTAGAGCATCTGCCACAACGTTGGCCTTTCCTGGATGGTAGTTGAGATTGAAGTCAAAATCTTTGAGGTACTCCATCCAACGTCGCTGCCTCATGTTCAACTCCTTTTGATCAAACAAGTACTTCAGACTCTTGTGATCACTGAACAGATCAAACTGCACTCCATACAGATGATGTCTCCAGATTTTGAGTGCAAAGATAATGGCTGCTAACTCCAAATCATGGGTAGGATAATTCTGCTCATGAGGTTTTAGCTGCCTTGATGCATACGCTACAACCGCTCCATCTTGCATTAGTACACATCCAAGTCCCTTGTTGGACGCATCACAGTACACCACATACTTGCGGGTTGGATCAGGAATCACTAACACTGGTGCTGTTGTTAGCTTTTCCTTCAGGGTTTTGAAACTCCAATCACAAGCAGCATCCCAATCAAAGTCTGCACCCTTTCGGGTTAGACGAGTTAATGGCAAAGCAATCTCCGAAAATCCTAAGATGAATCTCCGGTAATAGCCTGCCAATCCGAGGAAACTTCGGACTTCGGTAACACTTCTGGGTCTTTCCCAATTCAACACTGCTTCTACCTTGGATGGATCAACCGACACACCGCCTTGCGATATGACATGACCCAAGAATTTAACTTCAGATAGCCAAAATTCGCACTTGCTGAACTTGGCATACAGTTGCTTCTCTCTAAGAATGTTCAACACGATTCTCAAGTGCTCCGCATGCTCCTGTGAATCTTTAGAATAGATCAGAATGTCATCAATGAAGATAACAACAAACTGATCAAGGTACAGCTGGAAAATCCGATTCATGTAATCCATAAAAATGGCTGGAGCATTAGTCAGACCGAACGGCATGACCAGGAATTCATAATGTCCATAGCGAGTCCTGAACGCTGTCTTGGAAACGTCCGAGGACTTGATACGGATCTGATGATAACCGGAACGAAGATCAATCTTGGAAAAGACAGTAGCACCTCTGAGTTGATCCAAAAGGTCGTCAATCCTTGGTAAGGGATACTTGTTCTTAATTGTGACCTTGTTGAGTTGACGATAATCAATGCACAGACGCATCGTACCATCTTTCTTCTTCACGAGTAACACCGGTGCTCCCCAAGGTGAGACACTGGGTCGGATAAAGTGTTTCTGAAGCAACTCTTCAAGTTGAGATTTCAGTTCACGAAGCTCTAAGGGAGACATCCTATACGGGGCAACTGAGATCGGCTGGGAACCAGGAACTAGATCGATGGAAAACTCCACTTCCCTTTCGGGGGGTAAATTCATAATATCATCTGGGAAGACGTCTAAAAACTCACTAACAACTGGAATATCACTAGGGCTCAAACTGGGTTCCGGATCGATGGTGAACAAGACACTGAAACACTTAGTACTGGCACCTAAGTACTGGATCATCTGATGAGTATTCTGGAGTAAAGCGGTAAGAGCTCTACTTTCTGGTGAAGTTTCGGTTGGAATGAAGAGATTCTTTTCAGCACATCCTATGTACACAGTATTGGCAGATAGCCAATCCATGCCTAGGACTACATCAATATCCTTCAAGGGTAGACAGATCAGATCTATGTTGTAGACTTTACTGCCCACAAGAACAGGACAATCCTGACAGACACGTTTGGAAGTAACCTTGCCTCCTGTGGCAACAGCCACAGTCATTGGGGGAATTAATGGCACAGAAGGTAGTTGGAGTCGCTGAACACAGTCAACGGCTATGAAGGAATTAGTAGCTCCACAATCAAACAAAACTAGTACTTCAGACTGTCCTAACATACATACATCCATAATCAAAGCATTATTAGATTTGACTTTCTCACCATCAAGTGAAAATACCCGACCTTTGCTTTTAGAAGCGCCGCTGGAATCGCCCTGCCTCTTCAGCTTAGGACACTCGTGCTTGTAATGGCCAGGCTGCTTACAGTAGTAACACAGGTTCTTCCCTTTCATGCATTCTCCACTGTGAGGGAAACCACATTCAGCACAGTTTCTCGGTGATCGCTGGGAATAGCTCTGTTTCCCTTTGCTTGTGGTGCCCTTGGTTCTCACTTGCAGGTTGAACCTTCCAGAATCCTTCTTCTTCTGAAAAGCTTCACTACGCTCCTTGTGTATGTTACCCAGATCAGCTTCAGCATGATAGCTCTTTTGCACCAAATCACCAAAGGTAGTGATATGCTGCATAGAGACATCGTGGGCTATGTCAGCTCTCAGCCCGAACCTATACTTCTTCATCTTCCATGATTCACTGGGAGCATCATTACCATCCATCACATAACGAACCAGCTCATTAAACTTCATGGTATACTCCGCTATTGACATACTTCCCTGCTTTAGCTCCGTCAGTTCACGTTCCATCTGGAATTGGTAGCTCTCTGGGATATAATGTCCAACGAAGAGACGTCGGAAATTTTCCCAATTCACCTCCATCTGACTGGCCTCCATATACGCCTTGGTTCCATCCCACCAGTGACACGCGTCGCCCCTAAAGAAGCGGGAGACGAATGTTACTTTGTCAACTTCAGTGCAATCCATTGATTCAAGGATTCCGCTCATTCGTTGAATCCATTCCCTGGCTTTCGCTGGATTGTATTCTCCGTAGAACTCCGGCGGACTCATTCGGCAGAACTCTCTGAATGCAGCGCTAGATCCTTGCTGCTGAGGGGGAGGATTGTTCATATGTTGTTGAAACATATTCATGAATTCTTGATGCTGCTGGGCCTGCTGAGCTTGGAACTGCTGCTGCTGATGCATCATTTCAGCCCACATGTTCGCATTAGCATCTCCGTACATCTCAGGTTCATCATCATCATTAGCAACGTTCCTTCTAGGCCTTCCAGGTCCTCGTCTTGCTCCTGACATAGTGCTCTAACTGCCAATATCAAGTCAAGTTAGCTAGGCTTAAAGTGACATGACACCTAGAACAGATGTTAGAAATCCAGACAAATACTGGGATTCGGATAGTAATACTAATGAACTCTGGCACGATCTGAATCGACCTGCTCTGATACCAATTATAACACCCCACGTCTAAATCTAGAATAAAACGTGAAATATTATTATTGAATACCGAGTCATTATTATTACAACTTGAAAATTTAAGCACTCGCAGGTGCTAAGTACAACACAGATACAAATACAGCGGAACAACGGAAATGAAACAACGATACAATAATAAGATTATTGAAATGTAATGAGACAAGGAATTAAAAGAAAGCATGAACGAGTGCGATCCTCCAAGCACAGCTACTAGCACACCAATGAGCATACCTTAGCCAACCTGTTTATCTGAAAATAATTGTTTTGGATTGGGGTGAGACAACTAAGCCTCAGTGAGTCCTACTACCCTCCTAGAGGTGACTACACCGGGGAAACCTAACAGTCATAGCATAAATTTCTAATATAGCATAATTCATAAGCATAATAATAATGGTGTAACACACAATTAATCTTATTCATTTTAACTCAAGGACACTCTGAGGTGAGCATATCTCAGAGGCCTGACATATCCGTCAACCGATTCGGTCACGGCATACAGCTCACATAGTCATAACCTAATGGATTATCCCATTGGGAGTCCATAACGCGATAACTCAAGATCGCTCATGATTGACTGTTCTAAATTAGTTGATTCTACCATATTTTACCAAAGTCCCAGGGGAGCATGCTTTTCTAAAATTCCCTAGGTTATACCCTAAGATTATCTGTGATTAACATGCTGTTTTACATTATATAATTGTACTATTGCATATACCAAATTCAGATGAGGACATAAAACGAGTGCTACGATTCTGTTTAGAAAATTCTGAAAAGTTCCTGTTCCTGTCAAGCTCGCCTCGCGAGTTGTCACTCGCCACGGCGAGTTGTTCAGGTCATGCCCTGTGTAAGCTCGCTACGGCGAAGAGGAGCTCGCCATGGCGAGATTATAGGTCCTGTGCCAAATTCGCTCGCCCGGCGAGTTGTTACTCGCCAGGGCGAGGTTCATCAGCATGAAGGACCCAGCTCGCCATGAAGGCTCGCCCTGAGCTCGCCAGAGCGAGTTTACTCAGAACCTGCTCTGTTTTGCGAAATTTCAAAAATTAACCTTTTAAACACCTACAATCCTCATCCTAAGGCATGCAATCATACAATACATATAATAAACGACAGAATGGAGAGGAATTTGGGAGTTGATTCCTCTCACACAACAATTTTCTTAAATCCTAAGTTAACATGCAAAGTTCATAATTTTGGGGAATCTAACTAACTAACCTAAGAACCCACCTGATTGAAGCTTTAATCCTAGCTTCTGAGTTCCTAGAAACAGCTACTGCAACCTCCTAGAGTGCCCCACGAACCCCAGACCAGAATTGGAGAGTTTGAACTCTTGAACCCTTATGCTTAGCTCTATGAATTGAATAATGTTTGGATGAATGATTCAGCTGATAGGAAGGGTTATTTATAGTGGCTTTTGAGGTGTATGAACAGTGCACGAATTTGTTTGATTCTTGGGTTGCATGTTTAGCTCATTGGTTTGAAAATGGTGAGATTGAAGTTGTTGTTGTTTAGCATCATGTGATGTTGTTGGCTAGTGATGCAGCTGAATACTCATGTGATTGATGGTAGAAGCATCAGATTATGTTGCTGAGATCAAATGCATGTGATCATTGTAATGGGTGTTGGAGAAATAAGGGATTTTGGATGGTTGCTACATGTGATGGTCTTTGGAAATGAAAAGTTTGTTTGCTTGTTCATGTTGCTTGGTGATGGCGTGAGAAAATGAGAGCATGGGGGAGCAGAATTTCTGTTTTCCTTTCTTGAATGAACAAAATGAAAAAGGATTGCATGTGATGAGAGGTGTTGGTATGTTGGAGGTGAGTGGAAACATGAGTCATTGAGTGCATGAGGTGGAGGCTTGTGGTTGAAAGTGAGGTGTGAGTCATAGCAAGAAGGAGAGAGAGTGACACGTGAGGGAGGGAGAGGAGGTGGAGGAGGGAAGACCTTGAATCCTTTTCTAGTTAATTAATCCTTACTTGACTAATTAATTTATGGAAAATTAGGCAAAGCTCTAATTAAAAATTAATTAGGTAATTTAGAATGTGGGATATTACAGTTAGCCAGAGAAACTGCTCGGCTTGCCACTATCACACAGAAAGAAGGCGACGGAGAAGTTTCGAGTCCACTCACTTCGGACGACGAAACTAGCACTATGGGGGATAATCCACCACCTCCACCACCACCTCCTAGAAGGACCTTAGGAGACTATGGGCAAAGAAACAACGTTGAGAATCCTAATCTGGGTTTTCAGCCAGCACATCCGGTGTCCTTTGACATCAAAAACACTGTCCTAAATGCTCTTAAGGAAAATCAATTCATCGGGTCAGAGACGCAGTGTCCTAATATTCATCTGGCACATTTCTTTGAAGCTTGCAGCTACACTGATCCGACTGGCATATCTGAGTCAGACAAGAGGCTACGGTTGTTCAAACTGTCTTTGGCAGGGAGAGCACGTGACTGGATCGACACTCTACCATCAGGGACGATCACCACTTGGACAGAACTAGAGATCAAATTTCTGGACAAATATTTTCCTATTCATAAATTTCTTGAGAGAAGAGCAGAAATTACAGGTTTTGAACAAGGGGATGCAGAGTCACTACATGATGCTTGGGAAAGATTTCAGCTATGTTTAAAAAAATGTCCGAAGCATGGTTTAGATAGTCATCAACAAATGCAGCACTTCACTCAAGGTTTAAGGCCTCAGACTAGGATGTTGCTGGATGCATCAGCGGGAGGATCCCTGAAAAATAAGGATGAAAGTGAAGCAAGAGAGCTGATAAAGTCAATGGCCCAGAATGAATACAGAGTTCAAAATGACCGGGGTGCCAAGAAGAAGCCTGGAATGTTGGAGCTTGATACAGGAAATGCTATCTTGGCTCAACAAACTAAGATGAGCAACACAATGGAGTCCCTCTTAAAGGTTTTCACTACTACTCCTAATCCACAGGTACAGGCAAAGGCAGCTCAAGGTGAGACTTGTGATTTTTGTGGTCAGGGTCATGCAAATGGTGAATGCTTCCCAGCTGGATCGGAAGAAGCTAACTATCTTGCAAACTTCAAAAGAAGCAACTCTAACTACAATCCACACTCTAATACTTACAACCCAGGGTGGAGAGATCATCCAAACTTCGGTTGGGGTGGCAACAAGAACCAGAATGCTACTCAATCAACTCAACAAGCTCCTCCTCCTTCCAACAATCAACAGAAAGCTACCAGTTCTCTAGAAGACACACTCTCTCAATTCATTAAATTTACTCAAGGGAGCTTTGAAAATGTCAAGATCAGCCAGGATCAGATGAAGGCTAACCAAGAAATTGCTAATAAAAATCATTAAGCCTCCATAAAAAATCTAGAGACTCAGATTGGTCAGCTGTCTAGACAATTTGCAGCTTCCCAGAACAACGGGTTTGAAGGCTCGGCAAAGGATAACCCAAGGAATGAAAACTGTAAGGCGATCACTTTAAGAAACAGAGTTGTCCCTTCACCTGAAGTAGTACCTAAGAGAAAGAATGAGAGTGAGGGAGAAGTTGAAAAGAAACTGAGTGCGGAAGAAGTTGAGGAAGTTGTAAGTGAGGGAGAAGTTGAAAAAGAGTGGGAAGTAGTAGAACCCAGTGAGACTGATTATGAGGATGTAGTCGAAAATAAGAGGGAGAAAAAAATTGAAAAAAATAAAGAGGTGGAAGGAAGTGAAGAAAAATCACCACATGTGAGGTTACCATATCCTCCACGGAAGAAGAAAGTGAAAGCTAAAGATCACCAAAACTTTAAAAAGTTTATAAAGATGCTTCACAATCTCCAGGTGAACATACCCTTTGCCGAGGCATTGGAGCAAATGCCCGTTTATGCTAAGTTCATGAAGGAACTGTTGACAAAGAAGAGGAAACCTCTCGATGATGACACGGTTGAAATGACTGAAGAGTGTAGTGCAATAATTCAAAAGAAGCTTCCTCAAAAGAAAAAAGATCCAGGAAGTTTCACCATACCTTGCTCCATAGGTAATGTCACTGTAGGTAAAGCTTTATGTGATTTAGGGGCAAGCATCAACTTGATGCCCTTATCTATGATGAAGAGAATACCTGGTGCAGAGGCAAGGCCTACCAAGATGCAACTGTCATTAGCTGACCGCTCCATTGTACACCCGTATGGCATACTTCATGATGTTCTGGTGAGAGTAGCAGAGTTTGTTTTTCCAGCTGATTTTGTCATTCTAGATATGGAGGAAGATGCCGAGGTTGAATATTTGCTTTTGGGTCGTCCATTCTTGGCGACTGGAAGAGCGTTAATTGATGTAGAAATGGGAAAACTGATGCTAAGAACCCATGGAGAGGAAGTTATGTTTAAGGTTTTTGAGGCTATGAAACAACAGAATGATGAGCCTCAATGTTTCAAAGTGGATGTGATAGAAGAAGTAGTGGAAGATGTACTAGTTGAAGAAACTCATGTGCCTCCGTTGGAAAGAGTAATTGTTAATTCCATCGATGATTTAGAGGAGGAGTGGGACAAAGAGATAGAGATTTGCCTCCGTCAACTTGAGGCAAGTCCAATAGAAGAAACGTCAGCGGTGAAAGAGGAAATTTCCATTCAAGAAACAAAGGGAAGTGTCCAAAAAGAACTCAAGGTTACTATTCCTGAATTAAAAGAACTTCCCCCTCATCTCAAATATGTTTTCTTGGGAGGAAAGTCCTCACACCCGGCAATTGTTAGTAGTGCATTGAGTTCTCTCGAGGAGGAAAGATTGGTTAGAGTTTTACAAGCCAACAAAGAAGCCATGGGTTGGAGCATATCGGATTTGAAAGGTATTAGTCCTGGTTTTTGCATGCATAAAATTAACATGGAAGATCAGTACAAGCCAGTGGTTCAACCTCAGAGAAGACTTAATCCCACTATGAAGGAAGTTGTGAAGAAGGAGGTGCTGAAACTCCTTGAAGCTGGAATGATATATCCAATCTCGGATAGTGCTTGGGTGAGCCCAGTGCATGTGGTTCCTAAGAAAGGTGGTATGACGGTTGTGAGAAATGAAAAAAATGAGTTAATCCCTACTCGCACCGTCACTGGTTGGAGAATGTGTATTGACTACCGGAGGCTGAATTCGGCAACGAGGAAGGATCATTTTCCCCTTCCATTCATGGACCAGATGTTAGAAAGGCTTGCGGGGCAGGCCTACTATTGCTTTCTAGACGGCTACTCCGGGTATAACCAGATCGTAGTGGACCCGGCGGATCAGGAGAAGACGGCCTTCACATGCCCTTTTGGGGTATTTGCTTATCGAAGGATGCCTTTCGGGCTATGCAATGCACCGGCTACTTTCCAGCGGTGCATGTTGTCTATTTTTGCAGATATGATGGAGGACACAATCGAGGTATTTATGGATGATTTCTCTGTTTTTGGTAAATCTTTTGATAATTGCTTGGCCAATTTAAATGCTGTGTTGAAGAGATGCATAAGTACCAATCTTGTTTTGAATTGGGAAAAATGTCATTTTATGGTAAAAGAAGGTATTGTGCTTGGACACAAAATCTCTTCAAAGGGCATTGAGGTTGACCAAGCAAAGATAGAGGTTATTAAGGAATTGCCTCCTCCCGTTAATGTGAAGGGAGTTAGAAGTTTTTTAGGACATGCCGGTTTCTATCGGCGTTTCATAAAAGATTTCTCTAAAATAGCAAAACCTTTGAGTAACCTCCTGATTAAGGAGAATGAATTTAAATTTGATAATGATTGTGTGAATGCTTTTAATGTTATTAAAGAAAAGTTGGTCACCGCGCCCATAATCGTTGCACCAAAGTGGGATCTCCCATTTGAATTGATGTGTGATGCAAGCGATTATGCGGTTGGAGCGGTGCTTGGCCAACAACATGCGAAGTTTTTCCATGCAATCTATTATGCGAGCAAGGTTTTAAATGATAACCAGGTGAATTATACCACGACTGAAAAAGAATTGCTCGCAGTAGTGTTTGCTTTGGAAAAATTTCGCTCGTACCTAATAGGTTCCAAAGTGGTTGTGTTTACAGATCATGCAGCTCTAAAGTATCTTCTCACAAAAGGCGACTCAAAGCCTAGACTTTTGAGATGGGTACTACTCTTGCAAGCATTTAACTTGGAAATAAAGGACAAGAAAGGTGTTGAAAACGTCGTGGCTGACCATTTGTCACGGTTGGAGAATCTGTTGGTGACCAAGAAGGAGAAGTGCATCAATGAGGAGTTCCCTGATGAAAAATTATTTGCAGTTTCTACCAGGCCTTGGTTTGCTGACATGGCTAACTTTAAGGCAAGCAACGAGATGCCAGGGGATTTTTCTTATCAACAAACAAAAAAGTTCACTAGAGATGCAAACTTCTACTTTTGGGATGATCCATACCTCTTCAAGGTTGGCCAAGACGGTTTGATTAGAAGATGTGTTGCTGAGGATGAAGCTCAGAAAATAATGTGGCATTGCCATAATTCACCTTATGGTGGACACCACAGTGGGCCAAGGACTGCAGCCAAGGTACTTCAAAGCGGTTTCTTTTGGCCGACAATATTCAAGGACAGTGTTGAATTTGTGAAGAATTGTGACAACTGCCAGAGGACCGGCAATGTTTCGAAGCGGGATGAGATGCCCCTCAATAACATGATTGTAGTTGAACCATTTGACTGTTGGGGGATAGACTTTATGGGACCATTCCCATCTTCAAAGTCGAATCTTCATAATCTTGTATGTGTAGACTATGTGACTAAGTGGGTTGAAGCAATTGCTTGCCAAGCTAATGATGCCCACACAGTGGTTAAATTTCTGAAGAAACACATTTTTACCAGGTTTGGGGTGCCAAGAGTTCTCATAAGTGATGGAGGCAAGCACTTTTGTAACAAGTATCTTGAGAATCTCTTAGCCAAGTACAATGTCAAACACAAAGTGGCCACCCCATACCATCCACAAACGAGCGGTCAAGTTGAAGTCTCTAACCGCCAATTGAAGCAAATCTTAGAGAAGACAGTCTCTGCTTCAAGGAAAGACTGGGCCATGAAGCTTGATGATACTTTGTGGGCATACAGGTCCGCGTTTAAGACGCACCTCGGTTTTTCTCCATATCAATTGGTCTATGGCAAGGCTTGCCATTTACCAGTTGAGTTGGAACATAAAGCGTATTGGGCTACCAAATTATTGAATTTTGATGCAGGTCTAGCAGGTGAAAAGAGATTGCTAAAACTGAATGAGTGGGAAGAATGGAGATTAAGGGCGTATGAAAACGCCGTGATTTATAAAGCTAGAACAAAGAAATACCACGACAAAGGGTTGGTGCTCAAGGAGTTTCGTAAAGGACAGCAAGTCTTGTTGTTCAATTCTCGGTTGAAGTTATTTCCGGGAAAGCTGAAGTCCCGCTGGTCAGGTCCATTTGTTATAAAGGAAGTTTTTCCACATGGGGCCGTGGAAGTATTTAAACCGGGAGAGGAAGAAAATGCGTTTAAGGTGAATGGCCAAAGGTTGAAGGTTTACAAAGGAGGAGAGTTTGACTGCCACAAGGTGGCACTGCTATTTCATGACCCTTGAGGTTATGGAGCGTCAAGCATCGGGACGTTAAACAAGCGCATGGTCACTCGGTCATGGACCGTCAAGCTATTGACGTTAAACAAGCGCTGTTTGGGAGGCAACCCAAGGTTTTATTTGCTAATCTTTATTGTTTTTATGTGCCTAAATTGTGGTTGCAGGTTAAGCAAAGGAATTGAGTCGAAAAAAAATATAGTGGAAAGAGCAAGAGAAACGTGCGCTATGGCGCAGGTCCCTGGCGCAGTGGCGCAAGACTCTCAGAACCATGCGCTATGGCGCAGGCAGGCTGCGCAGTGGCGCAACAAAGGTTGCGCAATGGCGCAGGAACGATGATTCAGCCAAATACTTGTCCCAGATCGCTGCGCAATGGCGCAGGAAAGTGGCGCTATGGCGCAGGCTCGTGTTGGTATTGAAAATGCAGCAATCCATCTTCTTCTTCCTCACAACCACAAACCCTAACTCGCCCCATTCTTCTCCTTTCCCAAAATTTTCAAACTTATAACCCCAAAACCTCCATTATCAACCTTAAATTTCAACCAAAATCCTTCATAAACACAAATCCAACCCCAAATTCATCAATCCCATAACCAAATTCCTCAAACACAACCCAAATTCATCATAAATTTCTCCAAAACCTCAAAAATTTCCAAAACCCAATTCACCAAAATTACATTAAACCACCCCCAAAACTCTTACCCACAACAAAAACCCAACCTATCCATCATTACCCACAACATCTAAACTCAAAAATCCAACCCATTACCCAAAAACTAAAAAAAATTCATCATCCCCACTTCTCATTAAACCCTACACGAAAATTTTCAACAACCCACTCACCACACACTAACCTACCAACCAAAACAATGGGGAAGAAGAAGATCAATCCCAATGATGGAGAGCCATCCAAGAGGTCAAGGAGTTCGCGAAACATCCCGAGTGGTCCGGGAGAAAGTGTCACTCAACAACAACAACATCCATATGTCCAGGCATACATAGCCCAGTTTGGTGCTTCACGAGGGTGTCCATGGAGTGAAACTTTCTTTCGGGAAAGAAGCAGAGACAGGTATAATGTAATTAAAACTTTGAAATTTGTTCCGGAGAAAGGTTTTGCAAATGGTCTGTCTGAGGTGCCTGAGATAGTTGTCCCATTGAGAGATAGGAGATGGATGAAATTTAATGAACTGTTAGAGAAATCTAAGATGACAGGGAATGACCGACTGATCCGTGAGTTTTACGCCAATGCTTGGCAACCTACCATTGAGCAAAACACTCATCAAGTGTATGTGAGGGGGGTGATGGTTGATTACTCCCCAGACGCCTTGAACAAATTTTTAGGTGCAAGGATACCTAGGGATGGTTGTGCTTTGATGGATGCACGACCAATAGATAAGCTGACACTGGAGGAAAGGATTGTGATCAGAGATTATGTGGGAAGGCAGGGAATTGAGTGGCACAAGTACAGGGGAAGACCGGCTCCAACAAAAATGAAATTAGTTGATTTCAAACCTGCGGCCCGTGCTTGGGGTGAGTGGGTGTTAAGGAATATAGCTCCGGTCTCCAACTTCTCAGAGTATCAGCTGGATAATGCGTTGACAGTGAAAATGATCCTGGAAGGGGCAGAAATTGATTTGGGATATTGGCTGAGTCAGAGCATTGGTAGGATCGCTAGGCATCCAGGGACATGCTCTTTGGGGCACTGCAACTTAATTACTGCCTTATGTCGTCACCGGAAGGTTCCGGAAACTTTTGACGACCCACCATTCTACGACATCAAAGCAATGACCTTTGCAGCCTATAGTGAGTTTGAAGAAGACCCGATTGGAGGAGCAGGGGTTGACAATGAAGAGGACGAAGAGTTACATGAGATAGATATGTATGAGGCGGGTGAGCATCCAGACCAGCAGCAACCTGAGATTCCTACCCCCACCCACTCAGAGGATGACATTGCCGCACTGATGACGCAGCTGGCCATAGCAGAGGCCTGCCACGTACCACACACTTACTACAGTTCTGGGTCGACCCTTTACCAGGCTGCTATGGCACGCAGAGCCTCTTTTCAGGCAGCCCCCATGTACCCGACTTATCCGACCTTGGAGCAGCTCAGAGCTCAGCATGATATTGAAAATGCTCAGGTAGCAGCTCGGCATGTCAATGAAGAACAACGGTGGGGTGATGAATATGCAGCTTATCAGCAGACTCACTACTATGAGGCAGACTTGGGCCTCGGCAGGAGACAGGATGGGAGCGGACCTTCTCATCAATAGTAATTTGACGGTATTTGCTTAATCCCTTGAACTTGACTTTTATTTTGTCGTTTTATGAATGTTTGTGTCTTTTTGAAAACTTGTGCACTATTTAGATATGTTTATTGATAAATATGCTAAGTCTGTTAGGTTAGCGTCTCTGATGCATGATTGTGTGATTTCCTTGTTGACTGCCTTGTATGCTTGAATGATATTAGAAAAGCTGTGGAAATTTTTCAAACATTGACCACTCAATAATCCGGCCAAGCCGTGAGAATTTGAGCCTAAACACTTCATTTTTTTCTGGTTATGAGAGATTCCACAGCTTAGCTAATTCTCTAGAGTTTGCTTATGTTCTCTTTCTTGATTGATCGTTATGAATATCACACCGAGGCACGTTGTTTTTACCTTGAGCCTTTTGAAGCCACCTTGTCTATGATATATCCTTCGTTAACCCCTTCGAGCCTAAAGAAAAATGTTATTGCTTGCTGAACAAAAAAAATTTCAAAAAATGAAAAGAAAAAAAGATGATTTTCTTGGAGTTCAGGAACTTAACTAATAAATTGCGCATATGGCTCATCATTAAGTTTGGGGTTGCTTTTGGTATTTGCAACCGAATAAGTTTGGGGTGGGGTACTCGAGAACTGAAAAAAAAGAAAAAAAAAAAAG
Organism: Trifolium repens; assembly: GCA_030408175.1. Taxonomy (NCBI): domain Eukaryota; kingdom Viridiplantae; phylum Streptophyta; class Magnoliopsida; order Fabales; family Fabaceae; genus Trifolium; species Trifolium repens. The sequence continues at coordinate 63,074,303 of CP125842.1, read as the reverse complement.
AGAAAAACAAATGAAAAGAGGTATCCCATACACCTCAAAAAAAAAAAATGTGTGATTAAAAGAAATAAACAAGTTCTCTAGTATAAACCGCTAAAGTGTAAAGGGAAAAAAAATAATAATAATAACTTCATTGTTTCGAACAAAAGGTGATCTTGAAAACTCCAAGTTTTTCTGCTTACCATCCAAAAACATCCACCCTTAAACCTTAGCCCCGTTATAACCCGCAAGTCCTCTAAAGGTGTGAATTTTTTTGTGTGTCGATCGATTGTAGAATGTTTGCAAGCCTATGGTTGAATGGCTATGACTGTGTCGATTGAGCGAAAGGAACAAATAAACAGGAGAGAAAATGAGGGAGTGAAGTGATTATGTTTGGTCAATATTTGCAAAAGGTTCTTGCTTTTCTAATATAATTCGATGTGCAAGTAGATTCATGATCGGGATGATCTTTGAAATGTTGATTGAAATGTTTGACTTGACTGACCTTGTTGATTTGAATAAACTAATGAGATAGTGCCAGAATTTCCAATAGATGCAGATATTCCTTGAGGACAAGGAAAAGTTCAAGTTTGGGGTTGTGATGACTTCGTGTCATTACTATGTTTCTAACCACTTTTCAGGGCACTTTTAGTAGTTGTATGACATTTTCTGTATTGAATAAAGAGAAGATAGCATCATTACCAAGATTGCTTGAAGCACAAGAAAGAGAAGAAAAAGAGAAAAAATTACAAGAGGCTGCGCAATAGCGCAGGCAGGCTGCGCAGTGGCGCAGAGCCTCGGGTCGCTGCGCTATGGCGCAGGATTCTGGCGCAGGCACGTGGAAAAACCCTATAAATATGGATTTAATTCAGAAAAAAAGGGTTACAGTTTTTGACGGCAAAGAAGACTTCTCTGAGGCGATTTCTGAAGAATATCAAGTGGATTTCAAGTGTGAAAACACCTTCAATCTTATTTGTAATGAATTCTATTACTCTATTTTGTTTTGTTAATTCAATTATGAGTAGCTAAATTCACATGATTGGATCTTAGGGGATTCTAATTGCTATTACTCTTGAACCATGTAGTTTCATATGATATTTTAATGAATTACGAAGTTAGTTTCAGTTAATTATTCCTTGTGTTTAATGCTTTGCATGATTTGGCCAATTGTGTGATGAATCCAATTGTTTGTTTGACTATGAGAGTAGGAATAGATTTATCGATCTAGGAATAATTATTCAATTAACCGTTACTTAAGAGATTTCGAATTGTTAATTGAGAATTCAAAGGTTAAAGTGCTAAAACCTCAATTGATCATAATTCACCTAAGAGATTTGGGAATTATGATCAAGGGAGAGGATTATGTTATCAAGAGATTGAGCATAATTACTTTTTTTTTAATCGAATCGTGAAACTGAATTTGTAATTTGTTAACATGCATGAACTACCAAGAATGATAGTAATTAGATGAACCGAAAAGGTCCAATCGCTTTCTTCCCTTGAAATCAAATCCTATTTTCTTACCGTTATTTCTAAGAAACCTGAATCCTAAAAAAAAATCCCCCCTGTTCTATTTAAATACTTAGTTACGTACGTATTATTCTATTGTTCGAGTCTGATTCGGAACAATCCCTGTGGAAACGATATAAAAAATTAACTTGCTTTTGTACTTCAACAGTCTTTGTAAAACATTAGGTTTTAAATAGGGTTTTGAGGGTTAGAGTGAGTAAGAGCTCATAAGAGAAAAATAGAGAAAGAGGTAGAGAGAGAAGCTTAGAAGATAGAAGAAGAGGAAGAAGGAGGAAGTAGATGGGAAGAGAAGGACTCAAGTGTTCATCTTAATAGAAGGTAAGAGAGTAGTTTTTCAATTCATAGAGATGGTTAAAGAGAGGGGAGATGTCTAATCTCCATACCCAAACTCTCTCATCTCTTTTGGTGGGAAAGGGAAATCAAGGGAATGTAATTTAATTATTTTATGTGTTGTTGTATGATGTTAATATGTCATTATATGATTCTATCTTCCATTTCTATCATCAATTTCGTGATTTATGAATGATTTGTTGTTGTTGATATTTGAAAATGGGTTTTAAGCAAAATGAGGAAAAATCTCTACTTTTTACTTGAGATGATGTTTGATGATGTTAGAACTTGTACTTCTAGGTCTATATATGATATGTATGCTTAAATGTGATAGCTTTAGGAGTTTATGACATGAAATTCGTGATTTGTATGTGATTTTATGTGAAACCCGAGAGCAGAGCATGAAAATCTGGGTTTGGTCGCTAAGCCACCAATTCATCGCTGCAAGCGAGGATTCATGTGTTCTTCATGAATCCAGAATTTTAGGTGCTCGCTGAGCGACCACCAGCGACCAAGACCTGATTTTCGTCGCCAGGTCTCGCTCTGAGCGATGAACGCTCTGCCTCTTCTCGCTTTTTCTTCGCTAGTAGTCGCCCAGCGACCAAGACCTAATTTTGAGAATTTTCTTCATGTTGTATGATGATTATGAGTGTATAACATGTTTAGATTTGGTCTTATAATATGTTATATGTTTGGATTGATTGAATCTTGAGTTGGTATGATAATAATATGCTTATATGTGTATGTTTGATTGAAATTGATAAATGATGATGATAGATAATTAGTAATGATGTATGATGATTAATGATGCATGAAGATTAGTTAATAACGTATGTTGATTAGCTAACAATGTGTGATGATTAGAAGTTAATTAATGATGATGAATTACGATGTTCATGTTTTATGATGATGATTGATTATGGTGAATATTATTATTTAGAATTTGATAATAATAATTGGATGCCTAATTGAATTGAGGTGAATGAATTACTTTATGATATGTGTGCTTGAATGTATACCTTAATGATGATATGATGATGTGAATTTGATGCGAATTGAGAAGGGGTAATAGGGTTGAGCGGCCTATTATTCATGAGTAGATGTTTGGTGTTATCATCATTATATGGTATGTGTACATTCATGCATTCATGAGTCAACTTGATGCGAGTCCCCCATGACTTAAAACTGACTTGATGCGAGTCCCCCATGACTTAAAACTGACTTGATGCGAGGGATATATGTTTATCCAGAACATTGTGACTCCAAGGGCTGCGGTTACTTGGGGGGTGTTCATTATTTTGATGCGGGTACCACATGCATTTAGTTATGTCTAGGGTGACATGACATGAGATTGTGACATTAGTTTGCATTAGGATAATTGTGCACTCTAATTGGTATTTGGTAATTGTCATTGTTTCTATCATGATTTGTGAATGATTGAATAATGTGATACTTATGATTGAGCGTACTATGAGATGTGTAATATTAATTGATAATTGTGATTGTGTTTTCCCATTATCATTATAATTGAGATTGATTGAATAATGAGAACTTGGTTATATGTTTAATTGCATGGTAATGAGTATAGTTTATTGCCATTACGGATATTGATTGCATGTTATTGGATAAGTATGTGATCTAGTTTTATTATGAATGTTTTCCATAATGTAAGTGTACCTTATACTTACTATTATGAACTTGAATTGAAACTAACTCTCTTATTTTGTGTATATGTACTGGTTTGGGTCCAGATTCTTCAGTTGGTATGTCTCGGTGAAGCTTCGCTCTGATCACGACACGGGCAATTGGTTTCCTATGTGTAGAGTTTTGTTCCTATTTTCAAATTCATTTAAGGATGTACTATTTTAGAAACATTTTTGTAATAAATGGTATACCCACTAATTAAGTTATTAGTAGGTGTTTTGTAAGAAGTATTTGTAATGCTCGAACCGCTATTTTTATAATAAATAATCATTTCCGTTGCGTACTTTGCATTATATTTTAAGAGTTATAATTTTATTAAATAACGGGTTTGGGTGTTACAACCCAAGCTGTCCCAAACCTCAAACAAACCGCCAAAAAATTAAACAATTAATATCTCCGAAAAAAAATTCCGTCCAGTTGTTTGCGCCGGCTTTGTCCGCCAATAATATGTTGCGTATCGACGGCTATGTCCGTCAGTAAATGCAGGCAACGTTTGTGACGGTTTTGACCGTCAGTAATTACTAGCGAAGTTCAAAACGGGACAACGTGTCAGTTGTCGAAATTAGTGACGGTCTAGGCCGTCGCTAACTGTCTCGAACGTATAAAAAAATAGCCGTTCAGCCTTGGAAGCACGCGTATTGATTCAAGCTCATTCATTCAAAGTACCAATAAATCTTACCTTCTTCATTAACACAATTCACATTTACACAATTCATTCATCTCTCTAAATTTTTCTAACATCTCACTAAGTTTCTCCAACATCTTTCTCTTCAAAAGCTTTTGTTCTTCATCACTCTTTGATGTCTTAATAAAATGTAAGTTTTTTTATTACTTGATCAAGTTTCAAAATTTATTATTTGATGTTATTATTTAAATTATATTACGAATTTATATTAATAGTCTTTTTTTGATGCAGAAAATGTTGTTTTGTTTCTCTTGCTGTGTTTGGGAGTTTAATATATAGACATTGCTTGACATAATAAGTAAGTTTCTCTTGCTATGTTCCTCTTGCCGTGTTTGTGTCTATCAGTAAATTGTATTTTTTGCTAATAGTTTTTTAAAATTTGATTTAGAGGATGTTTCTCTTGTTGTGTTTGATACGTGGGTTAGTTTTGAAAGCTTGAAGTCAGACACTACTCGGCACAACAAGTAAGTAATATAACTTAGATTATATAATATTTTTATATGAATTAATTTTAAACTTATGATATTTTAAAAATAACATGATTACAATAAAATAAAAATAATTAATTTGAGAAATGATTAAGGATTAGTTACGTATTTGGGTTATTGTTATTGTGGCTAAATTGATATGTTCACTGTTTGTTATAAGAAAAAAAATTATTTTAATAAAAATATTTGTATGTGATTTAATAAAAATATTAGTAACATGTGAAATGTAAAAAAAAATATATGTATGTGATTTAATTAAAATATTAGTAACATGTGATTAATAAACTTGTTAATATTTAAGTAGCATGTGCCATATTGTAAAAAAAATAAAAATTTAGTATGTCATGTTTGTTATTTAATAATTTTATAGTTTATGATGTTTTTTTGTTTAACTAATTTTGCATGCATGATTACAATTAATATATAAATAAAATTATTGCTTAAAAATTATTGTTTAATATGATTTAAAGAAAAAATTATTCTTTGAGGATATAATATTTTTTTTGTTAACTAATTTTAATTAACTAATTTTTTTATTTAAATATAAAGAACATATTTAGATTTTACATTTATTGTTAGTTTTACGAAAATACTTAATTATTATATTTTTACTCGACGCGAGTAACCATATTTTTAATTTTTATCCTATTTTATTATATTTATAACACTTGTCATATATTGTACTTTTTATTATAAAGAAAAATTATTGTTCAATTGGATATAATAACTTTTTTGTTAACTAATTTTTTACTTTGAATATAAATTAAGAACATAAATTAGATTATAGATAAATATTTACTTATTATATTTTTACTCGACTCAAGTAACCATATTTTTAATTTTTATCCTATTTTATCATATTTATAACACTTGTTATATATTGTACTTTTTATTATAAAGAAAAATTATTGTTCAATTGGATATAATAACTTTTTTGTTAACTAATTTTTTACTTTGAATATAAATTAAGAACATAATTTAGATTATAGATAAATATTTACTTATTATATTTTTACTCGACTCAAGTAACCATATTTTTATTTTTTTATCCTATTTTACTTTAAAGAAAAGTAATTATCCATATTATATATAATATATGTACTTTTTTTTATAAAGTTGTTAAATGTATATTTTTATCCATGATATTTTTTAACGTAGGCTTTTTTAAATAAAATCATATATTTACCCACCTTGACTATACATGATATATCTATATTATGATAGTTGATACCCCTTGCTTTTGGAAAAGAAAACAAATATTAATTAATGGATAAATTAATTGTCGCACGTCGTCGATATATAATATCTATTTATTTATGTCCAGAAATGGATCGTAGGTGGATGTATGATAGATATGACGATGGAAAGAGAGGACAAGTTAAAGAAGTGTTTAAATTAGGGGTGAAGTTATTTATTGATAGCGTGAAACTGAGGCCCGTTGTATTGAGTGAGGGAGGAATTAGATGTCCGTGTGTGAAATGTCAATGTACACGATTCCGCAGCGAAGATGAGATTAAGCTTCATTTGTTCAAACATGGATTCCAACCTAATTATTGGAATTAGACAAGTCACGGAGAATCATTCCCCGGAGATGAAGGTGGTTCAAGTAGTACTCCTGCACCAGTGCTATTAGCTCCACAAAATTATAATCAGCATTACCCCTTTGCCGCTATGAATGATATGATAGATGATGCTCTTGGGTTTAATGTGGTGAACAATGGATCGGAAGATGAATATGAAGGAGATGAGCTTCCAAATTCTGAAGCCCAAAGATTTTTTAAACTTTTAAAAGATACAAATACACCGTTGTTTGAAGATTCTACAGAGTCGAAGTTGATAGTGTGTATTAAACTCTTAGGTTTAAAATCTAATTATCTAGTTCCAGAATTAGCCATGGATTTGATTGCGAAATTATGCTTGGTAACAACACCCATGTCCGCCCGCGGTGATTTGCCACAAACTTATTATGAGGCAAAACAACTAGTTTCGAAGCTAGGACTATGAGTGAAGAGAATCGACTGTTGCATCAATGGTTGTATGTTGTTCTATGACAATGAATTTGGTGTAAGTGATGGTGACTTAGTTGAATGTAAATTTTGTCAAGAACCAAGATACTGTGGAACACGAAATTCGCGGTCAAGTAGGAGAAAACCTGTACCAAGAAAGTCTATGTTCTATTTACCCATAGTATCGAGGTTGCAAAGGTTGTATGCATCATTGCAAACTGCAAGAAAAATGACATGGCATTCTGAAAATATTGAAAAAAGAAGAAGTTCAGGTGAGTTGCGACATCCTTCTGATGGTCTTGCATGGAAGTATTTTGATCAAGTAAATCCTGGTTTTGCTTCAGATCCACGAAATGTTCGATTGGGTTTATGCTCTGATGGGTTTACTCCGTATACTCAAGTATCAGCCACTCCATACTCATGTTGGCCCGTTTTTGTTACCCCATACAATCTTCCGCCCGAAATGTGTATGTCAAAACCTTACATGTTTTTAGCTGCTGTAATACCTGGGCCATCTAGTCCGACTGTTGGCGTTGATATCTATTTGCAACCTTTGATTGATGATTTGAAGAGGTTGTGGGAAGGTGTTGTGACATATGATATCAGTCGCAAAAGAAATTTTACTATGAAGGCAGTTTTGATGTGGACCATCAATGATTTTCCTGCTTATGGGATGTTGTCTGGATGGGGGACACATGGTAAATTGGCATGTCCTATTTGCATGGAAGACACAAAAGCTTTCACATTGAAAAACGGTGGGAAAGCTACGTGGTTTGATTGTCATCGTCGATTCCTTCCTCTCAGTCATCAATTTCGAAGAAATAAAAATGCATTTGTTAAGGGCGAGGTTGAAACCCGATTACCACCTGAATATTTGACTGGGGAACAAGTTTGGGATAAAGTTAAAGATAAACCAAAGGTACAAGTAGTTGGTGGTGTTGCTTTAAAACCGCGGGGTTACGGGAAAACACACAATTGGACAAAGAAGAGTATTTTTTGGGATTTGCCGTATTGGAAAGACAACCTTTTACGTCACTACCTTGATGTTATGCATATTGAAAAAAATGTTTTTGAAAATGTTTTCAACAATGTAATGAATGTCAAAGGAAAAACCAAAGATAGTGATAAAGCTAGAAAAGACATTGCAATTTTTTGTAAACATAATGACTTGTTGTTGAAGACCGCGCCCAATGGCAAAATCCTAAAACCTCGTGCCAACTACACTTTATATGCTGATGAAGCAAAATCAGTTTGTCGATGGGTAAAAGAGCTCAAGATGTCCGATGGGCATTCGTCAAATTTGGCAAGATGCGCTGATGTTGACAGTGGAAGAATGCGTGGGATGGAGAGTCATGATTGCCATGTTTTTTTGCACTCTTTACTCCCTATTGCATTTAGTTCTTTACCACAACATGCATTGAATCCCCTTATTGAACTCAGTCAATTTTTTAAGAATTTGTGTTCAGCAACACTAAGAGATGGTGATTTGATCAAGATGGAAAATGAGATTCCAATGATATTGTGCAAGTTGGAGAGAATATTTCCTCCTGGATTCTTTGATTCTATGGAGCATCTTGTAGTGCATCTTGCATATGAAGCTAGACTTGGTGGACCTGTTCAATATAGATGGATGTATCCGTTTGAAAGGTTCATGGGAGATTCTAAACGTTCAGTGAGAAATAAAGCTAAAGTTGAAGGCTCCATTTGTGTATCTTATTTACATCGTGAAACCATCCACTTTTGTTCTCATTATTTTAAAGACACGTTCTTTGAAAGATCTCGTAGGAACAAACATGGCAATGAAAGTTTTGTCCATCCATTAAACTTATCAGTTTTCAATTTGCCTGGTCGTCATGGTGGCATGGAGAAAGTTTATTTTCCTGGTGAAAGGGTATTAAAATCGGCACATGTTCATGTGTTGATTAATTGTACTGAAGTTCAGCCCTACCTAGAGTTATTTTTGACATCTGAGGGGATAACTCCGGAACAATCTTCTGCGAGGATACACGAGTTTTTTCCAAATTGGTTCAGACAGCACGTGTATCATCTAGAACCAACTCCTATGATACAACACTTGAGAAACTTATCCGATGGCCCAATGTCAAATGTTAAACAATGGCACACATACTTTGTCAATGGTTACAAATTTCATACACAGAGTTGGACGGAAGGAAAAGAAACAAGAAATAGTGGAGTGTGTATGAAAGGTATAACTGAAAATGATGAGAGTGATTTTTACGGTGTGATTGACAACATAATTGAGATCTCATATAATTACCTTGATTACAAGAAAACAATAGTATTGTTTTATTGTAATTGGTATGATCCATCAAGCAAAGGTACAAAGTATAATTAAAAGACTAACACTGTGGACATAAAAATGAATAGGAGATATCAACCATTTGATCCATTTGCTATAGCTCATAATGTGAGACAAGTTTACTATGCCCCTTATCCATCAACACAAACTGACAAACGAGGGTGGTGTGCCGCAATAACGACAAAACCAAGGGGTCGAATTGAAAAAGATGGAGAAGAAGAAGAAGCGGAACCATATCAGCTCGATGAGACGGGCAATGTAAACCAAGTGATTGAAGTTGAATCTTTCGACCGTCTTTGGGTCGGGGCAGGAGAAGCGGAAGAAGTACCCGAGAATGGTGATGTTGAAGAAGAGGACGATGATAATGTGGAAGAAGATGAGTGTCAAGTCGACCAAGTTGTTTCAGATTGGGATGACGATAATTAATTATGCTTTTAATAAATATTTATGTATGTTTTTAAGAATGTATCCAGCACTATGTTATGTCGTTAATAAATATTTATGTTTTTAAGAATGTATCCAGCACTATCCAGCACTATGTTATGTCGTTAATAAATATTTATATTTTTAAGAATGTATCTTATATCGTTAATAATTGTCAATGTTTTGTATCAACAAAGTTTTGTGTATAGATGGCTGATCAAGAAGAATCTGTTGAGGCAACTGTGAGAAAGAGGCTTGCACCGAGTGATCTTAAGCGGAAACTTGTCCATAACTCAAACCTGGTACCACCGGCAACAACTACTTCCGCACAACAGACAGTCGATGAAGAGCATCCTGATGACCCGATCCTTCCGTCCGACCTTGAGGATCCTGATGAATTTGTTTTGGTTGATAAGTATAATCGGACCATTATTGAACCATACGGATCTGAGTAAGAATTATTTTAATTATACATTTCATAAAATTATGATATATATATTAATTCAAAATTATGATATATTGTGCAGTTTTCAACCACAAAGAGCAGCTACAACCACTCTTACTACAATAATTCATCAAAACTACCAACAACCATGGTTGACGTGGGGAGAGATTAAGGCAGCTAAAGTTGGAGATGTTCCAGTGTGGAGGCGTTTTTTTAATGCTTTCATATGTAGAATGTATGCACTTGGGATAAGAAACGTGAGGGTGAAGTTATCAAGATTTTTGACACCAAGTGCTCGAAGAAGTTGTCCTCGTTTCTCCGGGATGCACGAAATGCCTATCATGCTGGTAAGGTTGCACCTGGATGGATTGGCCCAGGTGATACATGGACGGAGTTGTGTCGTAAGTGGGATCATCCAGATTACGTTAACAAGTGCAAGAGAAATAAACAAAATAGAGCTAAGATGCCTGAAGCGAGCATCCACACTGGTGGTTCCACATCATCTGGCACCATGCGCATAAGGTTTTTCAAGGAATTTGGTCGTGTCCCAACCTTATGTGATATGAATGAAATGCTGCATAAAAGAAAGGATGGTACTTGGGATAATGTCAAAGCTAAAAGAGTCAATGTGAGTTTTTTTTTATGGTTCAATTAATAAATAATTGGAATTTTTAGAGATTAATTACTTTTTTTTGAAGGACTTGATTCATGTGTTTATGGCGGAGCTCAAAGCTACTGAGGATGCTCTTCCTCCTTCTCAGCGAAAAAGTGAAGACGTAATCCACAATATGATAATAGACAAGTTTGTGGAGTTTTCTGGGGGAAAGCATCATGGTCGTATCGTTGGTCAAGGGAGTACATCTTCCTTCATTCAGAGGACGCCAGCGGGATTTATTAATACCTCAAGTGACTCGTATAACAGTACTGCTAGCATAGCTACATCTCGAAGTCGAAGTGGGGAAACACTTGAAGAAATGGAAGCGCGGCTGACAGCTAAACAAGACCGACTGATTGCTAAACATGACCGGGATATGCGAGAAATGGAAGAGCAGATGAGAGCCGAATTTCAATCAGGATCATCAGGAAACCAGTCTCGGCAGCAGGCAGAGGAAGAGGATGAGTATCGACCTGAAAATGTTCCTGTCAACCGACCATCGACTGAGCCAGATGATCTTTTTAATGGTCTCCAGAATGAACCTTTGTTGCAGCAATTACTAGGAGATGATGACCTTCACATTTCCGGTTTTTCAAATGCTGAATTTCAAAACATGGGTTCTTGGAATCAAGGTGGAGGGAATCCAAATTCTCAAGGCGGTTGGAATCCAAATTCTCAAGGCGGAGGGAATCCAAGTGTTCAAAGCGGAGGGAATCCAAATTATCAAGGCGATGAAAATTATCAAGGCAGCGGGAATCCGCACTTTCAAGGCAGTGGGTATGTTCAAGGCGGGCTCAATTTTCAAAGTAATGGAAATTTTCGAGGCAGTGGGTATGTTCAAGCAGGTGTAAATTTTCAAAGCGGACAAAATGGTCAAGGTGGCGGTAGAAATGAATTTTCTATGAGCGGGGTAGGAATCAAAACATGATGAACAATGGAAGTGCCGGAAGGACAAACGGCGGAAGATAAAGTGGAGGAAGAACTAGGGGAAGAAGCGCAATGGATCATGCGTCATGATCAACACCACATTGGGCCGCATGAACACCACATTAGACCATTAATCTAAAAGTAGAAATTTGTATTTAACAAATACGTAGTATATAAGAATTTTTAATGTTTATAAAATATATTGCACATGTTCCAAGAGAATACCACTATAAAGTTTAAAATTTTCACAAAAAATTCCATTAATTCTATTCTTTTGAGCAAAAGGTATTTCAATCAATATTAACCATGAATCACAATTTTATTAAATGCTTAAATGAATTTTTGGCCACTCTATTTTTAAATTTAGTCTCCATATTTTAAAATTTCTTTTTTGGTCCCTATTTTAATTTTGTGAAAAAATTAGTCCACCATTAAAAGTTGAAATTAGTTTTTCTTATGTGTCAAGTTCATTGATGATGTGACATAATGACATTGCACATTTGGCCAAAACATTATTCATGTCATTTATCTTTTATTTTATTTCAATAATTAAGTTTTAAATTTTTTTATAAATAATTTAATAATCAAATACACAATGACTAATTCTATGAATAAAATAAATTAAAGGTTCAATTATAATTGTGGTCCCCTATTTTAGTTTACTCACGAAATTGGTCTCATTATTTCAAATTCAATCCTTTTAGTCCCTCTCACAAAATTTTGGACTCGTATGTTACATTTTCACGAGCAGACCAAAATAGAGATATAAAATTGTAGTTAAGCCTAAATTAAAAATTATAGTTAAGCCTAAATTAAAATAAAACTAGTGAAAGTGGTCTACCATAACATTAGTTTATATAATAAATAGAACTAGTGTTGGATTAATAGCCTCCATCTTGGCACTAGATAATTTGCCCACCATTTGTTTCTAATAAAGTAAAATATAGCATACCTGAAGTGATACGTATAATCTTCATCAGAAGAATTCGCTGGATTGCAAGCACATCTTAATTTCATTCCTGATAAAGTTTCAAACCAAGCTCTACCTACACTTCTCATCTTAGCTTTTAGTATTTTGATTCATAGATGAAAAGTGGATAGTTCAGGGATAATGCCACACTCCATTCACGAGGTATATGGTATATGTTGGAATATGCCTTAAAATCTCAGAATATATCTTTTGCTGATTTTGTGAAAAAATTAGTTTTTTGAAAGATATCTAATTTGGATTCGGTTTGTTTTTAAATTGGATATATTTAGAAACAATATGAGATTTGATTTTATTTTAAAAGATTTGTTTTAAAATAATAGGCATATATTTTTCTATAAATAAAGAGTGTTTTGTTCATAGAAAAATAAGAGAGCAAAAGAAAGACAAGATGTAGGGAATTGGGGTTTGCCACCACACAAGGCTAGGGTCTTAGGATCCTAGGGGTTTGGGCAAATTATTCTTGGGATCATCTTGTGGGATCACCTTGAGTAGACTAGGTAAAATTGAGTCTCTTGGCCACGGGAAGAGATTCGGGATTTTGGGTAGAATTAGGATTAATTCTTGTAACCCATTGGGAACTCTTGTAAAGTGACTTCTTTGATCCAGTGGAACGGAGAGTTGCTCTTTCTCCCAGACGTAGGTTCATTAACATCGAACTGGGTAAACAATATTGATTGTGTTCTTTATCTTCCGCCGTTATTGTTTTGGATTATTGTATCATCATCTCTATCTGACTTTTAATTTGGTTGCTTGTTTCGCTTGCCCCACACATCAGTTTATTATTGGTGTGAGTTATTGTCGAATTCACAACAGTATATCTTTTCTGGCGGCAGTTGGAACAACAGCACAATTATGTGTGAATTGGAAATAAAATTTGAGTACCTCATTGGATATTAGAACATACCAGTTGTTGTAGCATACTAGTATGTAACTGAAAAATAAATAATTTTAGTCTCATATTAATAAGGTTGTACACTTTATTTATTTATCTATGGCCACTTGAGCTTTTATTTTGTTATGCCAATGGGAAAGATTTGCATTAATTTTATCCTGAATTGTCATGAACAAATCTTTATCTTAACCACGAGGCTGTTGTTAATTTACAATAGTAAGCATGAGACCTATTTATATTAGTACTTGTATTAGTATTAATTTGGTACAAGAGTGATCAAGTATCACTAGTTCCTTCAAAATTAAGAATGGTCTTAGCACCATTATCCTTTTGATTTGAGATTGGTCTTAGTAGCATAATAGAATGACCTCGGTGTCATTATATTGATTAATATTGTAGTATGATCAATACATGTGATATTGTAGTACCACATGTGGTATCGTATCGTAGTACCGTTGATTTATAGATTGGTGTCGTAGCATTAATTCGAGTGATATTGTAGTACAATTCAAGAAGGTGTAGTTTTTGACTGATTTCTATCGTGCAGTAGTAATTCGGTATACAGTTGTAACTGGGTTGTTTTATCCTGGAGACGGCGTGGTTGATAGTCGGCTTGCACAATTTTAGGCAGTGCCACGAAACGTCTTAAAGAAAGTGTATTGACCCGTGACTCAACCAGTAATTTCATTTGGTTCCATTTTTCAAAAATTATTACTTTTAAATATCAAAAACATATACAATAAAAATAGGAGATATCAAAAATAATAATAGGAGATATCAAAAAATAATGGAAAGTCAATTGCAGTTGCTAAGTATTAAAGAGAGAGAGTTGATGTTGTTTTTGATATCTCCTATTAATTAGAAAAAATAATGGAAGATATCTCCTATTAATTATTATTATTTTTATTAAAGAGAGAGAATTAATACTTAAAGAAAGTGTATTGACCCGTGACTCAACCAGTAATTTTATTATTATTTTTACATATCTCCTATTAATTAGCAACTGCAATTGACTTTCCACATCATGAAAAATGTGCTAATAATATGTGGAAAATATCTTCCATTATTTTTTCTTTTTAAAAAAAATATATACAATATGTTCTACTATCCGATGTGAGACTCGATGATTTTATTTTCAATTCACACATAAATGTGCTCTATGTTCCAACAAGAAAACATAAAATCAGTTAAACCATAACATCCAGTGGCGGTGTTCGGACTCTGGCTCAGGGGTGTAAATTTTTAATCAATATTTTAATTATTAATTATATATAAAATTTCATACATATGTTTGATAATTGTTCGTTGCGCGATTTCATGTTTTTAAATCGTCAAATAATCAACTTGTTATTTATACAGTTGAACAAATCTCTTTCGACATAAATATTGATTACATGAGGGATATATCAAATAAAAAAAATTAAACCGGTGCATAAGTATTGATATTGTTACAACATAAATACACAATTAAGTGGATAGTTTTCTCATTGCTCGATTTACTGACCAGTAATCGGATACTAGCTTCATAAAAACATTGATTTCCACATGGCTAAAATTGAAACAAATTTGTGGATAGATTAGCTAGAATCCGTAAAACAGAAATCCAAATATGCATTTCGACCAAATTACAAACTAAAAAAAGCAACCAATGAATCACACATATGTTATTAGAAGCCCAGTTGAATCATTCATCAACCAAAATTTATCACTATTAAAATTATATAAAAAAATCCCAAATTTTAAGACCCTAAACTTTTTTTTATTGATTACCTTAGTGCAGAGCCGTCCCTATACATCTAGAGACCCTGAACAAATTAGATAAAGAGGCACTTTAAAATAAAATAAATTTAGTAAAATAAATATGTTTTTTAATTAAAAAAAATTAAAAAAGAGTAATCTTTTATTTAAAATACAATAACATTAATAATATTAAAAAATAGTCATATTATAATTAATAATAGCAAAATACACTTCCAAACTGATATCTTTAAAAATTGAATGTTTTTAATAAAAATTGCAACTTAATTGTAATTTTTTTTTTTTTAAAGAAGAAATTAATTCTTTATTTCCAAAGAAATTACAAAATGTAGTTTTTTTTAAAATATAATAAATTAAAAACTTATTATAAGTTGTAAAGTTATTTTATTTATTTACAGAGAAAATTTATTATTTTGTTGCTTTTGTACATTACTAAGATTATCAAATATCTTATAAAATGAAATTTTAAAAAATGGTCATGGATGAGACTTGAACTCACACCCTTTGGAAATTGGACAGACTATCAAGCCATTATACCAAACGCCTTTTTGAGCTATAATGTCTCAGCAAAATTACTTAACCAATACTTTGTATGTTGGACTTGAAAAAAAATTGAGGCCCCCAAAATGTGGAGGCCCAATGACGTGGGTGTGCGTGCACGGGCTCTGGGCCGGCCCTGCCTTAGTGTTGTTTCAAGATTTACGTATTTCGTTTGATGTTTTGTTTGAGAAAAATTGGAACTAAAAAATGAGAATAATGAAAAATGTTTTATATCTTTAAGTAAGTGGTGCAAAACAAAAAAAAATTAGGGGGTGTAAAATGCAAAAAATATAGAAATATTAATAAAAATTTAAAATTTCAGAGGGTACACCTGCACCCTCTCACATACACACAGCACCACCCTTAACACCTAAACATTACACACTAAAACAAACACTTATAAAACTCAAATACTTACAACAATAAATCGAACCTCATCTTTCATCTTACGATTGCAACTCTACCTTTCACTATGACTTGCAGTTAAATTGTTTTACAATAGGGTTAATAGGCTTTTACTCCCCTGCAAAGTAGGTGAGTTTTATGTCACCCCCTATAATTTTATTTTTTTAAAATTACTCTCTGTAAAATTTATTTTTTTATTTACTTCTCAAGTTATTGGTTGTTGATCCTCAAAGACTCAGAAAGATATGTCCATGTTAATTTATTTATTTTTTGAAGCAAAATGAACTCATTGCATTTCATTCAATATAATAGAAGATATACAACTAGGTGGATAAAAATGTTGAACACTGGGGCTAGACTGAAATAAAGATGCTCTAGCAAGATTGTGAGCAACTCTATTGGCTTGCCTCCTAACATAAGCTATGTTGTAATTAGCATTAGAAATAAGAAGGGAACTACAAGTTGAGAGCAGGGTACCAAGCTCATTCGCATACAAGCAACATTATGCAAAGCATTCACAACTTGTTGACAGTCACTTTCGAAGATAACTCTCTCAAAGCCATTGGACAAAGCGAGTTTAAGAGCATGCATCATTGCAGTAGCTTCACATTCAGCGGGAGTAACTATAAATGGAAATATCATAGTATGTGCTTGGACAAAGGAACCCATGCTATCCCGAAAGCATATGCCAATTCCGAATTTCACTTCTGTCATGAAAATAACTCCATCAATATTACACTTCAGCCAAAAGGTTTCTCCCATATGTCCATGTTAATGTTACTCTTAACCGAAGAAAAAAAATACTAATAAATAAGCACATATGATTTTGCAATCAGATTTTAGGAATTGGAATGTCAGAGAAAATGTGGGAAGTGACAATTAAGCATGCAAATACTTTGAGGAATTGAGATGTCAGAGAATTGGGTTTCTGCCCAAGAAAGAATTCCTCTACTTGTGTATTGGGTTTCTGCAAGTTACCATATATATCTCAATGTCATATGCCAAATGGTTAAAGCTTATGTCAAAGGTCAAATTATTCTCAATGGAAACATGCCCAACATGAACAGGTTACATACATTTATTTCTATTAAAACTTACCATGTTTGTTCCATCACTTCAATTACTATTAGGCATTGATTTTTAATCTATAGTTTATATATATATTATTCACAAAAAAAAAAATCGATAAATTTAATTTTAATTTTAAAATCTATAGTTTATTTCATTAGCAGGGATACATAGAAAAATTGGTGAAAGAAGCATACTAGATGGAATAGGTTGGAGGAAATTGATGAAGTTTTGAATGATAACGTTGCCTAGCTTGTTAACTCAAGGTATGTTACAAGGAAAATGATTAATTGGGCGTGTCGTGCCATTCGTCGATGAAAATCTGTCGTCCATGTAGCACTTCTCATGTTACAATAACTGTTCAATTAATTTGTTACTTCTATGTGACTATGCAAAATTATTTGACCAAAGTATATTATTAATTTATTTATTTTATAGGTGAAACCGTCGAACAATTTCAAAACAATAATAATCATCAAGCACCAGGTTAATGGTGCGTTTGTTTAAAAAATTTTAAAAAAAAAAGTAATTTTCTCCTAAAAGAATTTAGAGATTTTTTTTAGAGATTTTAAAGAAAATCTAAAGCTACTTTGTATTTGTTTACGATCATAAAAATTTATTTTTTTAAGAAAATAATTTGGTGAGAAAACATGCATAGGTGATGAAAATAGATTTTGAGAAAAACAGTTGAAAATAATTCTTTATTTTGAAGGAAAAAATGATTATTTTAAAAAAAATCTAAAACAAACAAAAGTAAAATAAAAAAATGTGATTTTTTTATAAAAAAATAATTATTATTTTTTAATGAAGAATCTGAAACAAACACACCCTATAGCATATGTTCAAAATAACTTTTTTGGTGATTAAGGGCATCTCCAATGCAAGGTTCTTATGAGTTCCTTATATGTTAAGCTCCGTCCCTTGTTTATTTTTACCATTGGAGTGTGATGACTAGGCAGATGAGATTGCTTAAAAATAAGGTATGGAGCTTCCTCAAGCAACCCTCTCTCTCCTAGAGCTTAGCAATTAAAAATAATATTTTAACATTCAATCTTAATTTTTGTGAAAAAAAAACACTCAATCTTAATTAGTGGGGTCAAATGTAAGTAAAAAAATATTAATTGATGAGTTCAAATATTGATTGCTTATTATAATTTCCATTGGAGTGAAATTGGTTAAAATTGCTTATGAATTGCTTAAGGGTCTGTTTGGTTCAATTGAGAATGAGGGGAGGGGAGGTGAGGGGAGAGATTTATTATGTTGACAAAATTACCCTCATTTTTTTTTATTAAAATTCAAAATTATCATTGTTGGAATATTAAAATTCTAGGTTTTATTTTTTTTTTTACAACAAAAAAAATTTTGGTTTTCTACTCATTAGATTTTTTTTTTGTTATATATCCATTAATTTTTTTTTTGACGTAATATATCCATTATAATTTAATCCTTATTTTGAGTTTACAAGGTTAAGAGTAAAAAAGTAAATTACTTCTCCAAAATTTAAAATATTCCCTCCCCTCCCCTCCCCTCCAAAAACTTCGAACCAAACGGACCCTAAATGCAATGTGGCAATTTAGGCCCACAAAAAACAACTTAAGCAACTACCTAAGTTCTTCCCATTGGAGATGCCCTAATCTACGGAGGGGTGGTGGATGGAGAATTTTTCTCTTTTTAGTCAGGTTTAGTAATTTTGTGGGCCAATTTTAAGGTTGTATGATTGAAAAAATAGCAAACAAATGTAATATTGATTTCGATGGTGATCTTCCTTAAGCAACAATCAATTGCACAATTATTGGTTTCACTTTCATCATGGCTTGAGTTTCAGCAACCATAGGATGGTAGAAATCTCTCCAAAATAAGATTACATTTCAAATTATATAAAAATAATATAACACCACTTTAATCTTTATAGCTGCAGTCCCATTTAGAACTTGGGACACAAGTTAGGTAGTGGCACCAATTGCAATTGTCGTACACATTTCCACCCCTAAACAACGTGACCAATGCAATTGATAACCTGCATTTAAACAAACCAATTAGTTTCAATGCTTAAATAGACAAATAGGGAATATTAGTATTACTAACTAGAGACACGATCTTACCCAACTATCAGCAAAGTTAAAGATACAATCCCCAAAAGTAGCTGGTAAGCCTTGTATTTGGCCTTCTGGCGAACACCAGCGCGAATATGTCGCAGCTCCAACTCGCCATACCGAGGGCGTGGTAATAAAATGAATCCGAGTAGGATTCCTACCAATAATCCCCCAATATGAGCTATGTTATCAGCGTGCGGAAAGATGCCAACAACGAGGTTGGCGACGCTGATGACTAGAAGTGGGAGTAATGTCATTACCTGCCAAAAGTAGATAATAGTTAGCAATGAAAATTCACTGTATGGGTAAAATTCATTATTTCGTTACACTTACTTTATTAGAATGCAATGTCCAGTTGGTAATAACTTCAGAAAGCATTGCGCCGATGAGTCCAAAAAGAACGCCGGAAGAACCAACAGAGACGCTATTTCTAATAAAAAGGGAAGATAGAACACTTCCACCAAATCCAGATAATAAAAATATCAATCCAATTCTCACTGCCATAAGTTTGACAAATAAAAATGTTAGGCCATGAGCATTTACTTTTCAACAGAACAATGCAGAGAAAAATATGTAGGGTAATCTAAATAGAAAAAGCTAACAACATTGAAAGATTTAGGTTAATTAGAAAGAGAACCAAATTTAAATTTTATATACATATATATGTTTTTTTTAATGTGAAAAAATGATGAGCATGATTTAAAACCAAGAAGTCGTACCGTAAACTTTCTAAAAAATGTGATCCACCTAATAATGATGAATCTATTGCAACTAATAAAATAAAGAAAATCAACAGAGGGAAAAAAAAAACTTACTAATTCCAAATTGTTTTTCGAAGTGAATGCCGAGAAAGAGAATGCCTACAGTGTTTGTTAGGAGATGCAAAACTCCAGCATGCAACCACATGGAAGTGAAGAGTCTCCATGCTTGATGTTGGTGCCCCAGAGCACCCATCCTCGTTAATCTTGAAAAATTCACAAAAAAAAACATTATTTCAAATCATCATAGGTTATTAGAAGTTGTGGAAATTAAAGAAAAACAGTGTAAATTTAAATATCTTACGTGTATGAAGAAGGCCCAAAGAGTGGATTCTCCTCAAACGGCTGAAAAGATAATCTACCAAGGAATTTAGCTAAGCAATCTCCTTGGAATCCCAAATTATTCATGGGGCAGTTGTTTATTGCCATAGTGACAATGAAAACAACAACACCAACAACAGCGTAAAAAAATGTTGCAACAGGGTAATTGGTGTCGACCCTTGACCCCGGAGCAGCTTCATTAGAATTCATCTCTATGATAAATCTAATGTTAAGAAGAAGGAAGGTCAATTTTATGTAACTGAACTATCTTTGTCGGAAAATTGCTTATATAGACCCTCTACATTACCCTTTCGTGATCAAAATGCCCTTAATAAGGCATTAGTATCCTAGGAAACGAAGGAAACAAATTTCTAAAAATCGAAATTATGTTATAACATATTAGGCCTACATTGTCGCGCACATCTAGACACAAAACACACAATTTCGTATTGTAGTTACCGAAATACCGACTTTTTGAAATTTTATCACCTAGAAGACGAAATTGTGAATTTTGTCACCTAGAAGACGAAACTTTAGTTTTCTACTATTTCATTTCCTACAAACCAAAATGGGTGAGTTTGTTTTGGATTTTTTTGAAAATAGATTTTGTAGTGTTACATAATTTTGTGTAAAAAAATTTTACAAAGAAACTTTTTATAAAAGCTTCAAATGAAAATTTGATTTAAATAGTTATTCTTAAAATGTGATTTTAGACATTTCACCATTTTATTGAAAAAAAATTTGGATATCAAAATTTCGAAAAAATCATTTAATTTGAAGCTATTTCAAATAGATTTTCATAAAAATCATTTTTGAAATACAACTTTTTCAAAAAATTGTGATTTTGACTATGTTTTGTTCTTCAATAATGTATGTTTATGTTATATGATGTCAAAATTAGTGTTTTAATTTAGGAAAAATGAATATAAAAAAACTTATAATATTTTAAAAAACGGTTTTACAAAATCCATTTTAAAAAATACAAAGAAAAAATCCATTTTTTTAAATCTAAAACAAACGCACCTTATATCCTTAGTGCAAAAGTGGGGGTGTATTTGGGATTTTTGGGGGGCCTGAGAGCATTAAAGGAGCCTAAATAGCAATTTAGAATATCACTTTATAACCGGCCCATATAAAATGTTACTTCATGTCACTTGAAGTCGGTATCCATGAGACCATGACTATGAAGTAGTATTGAAAGTCATATTAATTTCCCGACTACAACTTAATGTGTGACTCAATTTTACTAAAGTTATATTTATTCTTCCTGGAAGATAATAACATAAAGGGTCTTGTTCCGAGACACTCTTTAAGCATTTCATTTTAAAAAAAATTATTCGAAAAATTAAACATTACAATTTTCAATGTATTAATTTTGCGCATCTTCATAAAAAAATTATAAAAAAGTTATTATTTAAGGTCTTAAAAAGTCTCTGAAGGCACTTGTTAGCATATGCCTTTAATTAATTATGAAAAATAATTTGAGCATATAATTAAAAAAAGGCTAAATTACATATTTGGTTCTTTACGTTTATTTTAAGTTTCAATTTGGTCCCTTGCGTTTAAAAAGTTTCAATTTGATCCCTTATGTTACCAACGTTTGTATTAGTTAGTCCATTCCGTCAGATTCCACTGTCCACTGTTTCAATTGGACACGTGTCCAGGTGCCCACGTGTCAATCCACATGTGCAAATTGTCTGCCACATGTGCAAAAACTGACGGAAATGACCAAATTGAAACCTAAAATAAACGTAAGGGATCAAATTGAAACTTTTTTAAACGTAAGGGACCAAATCAAAACTTAAAATAAACGTAACGGACCAAATGTATAGCTCGGCTTAAAAAAAAATATAAAATAGTACTATCATAAAAAAACCTCAAGGATAAAATTCATTCATGCCAAGTAATAATAAAATATTTAGGGCTCCAATATTTAGCATATAAAAATGATAAAATACACAAATCTTACATCTTGTGTTCAAAGTGTAGTGCTTTTTGAATAAAAATTTTATTAAAAGAAAAATTCTGTCAATTTACAACCAACAAAAGTTACATTGGTTAATCAAAATGCACAAATGACAATTTTCTTTTTTTGACGGGACACAAATGACAATTATACCTACTAAAATAGTGATTTAATTAAGTTTAATGAAGTTACGTAATTAAAAAGAAAAAAAAAATTATTCCATTATGTATTCCCACAACATAAGGTATGCTTTGAAGGATAAAATAAGTTCATATCAGAGATTTTATATTAAGAAAATGAACTTACTCTAATGTGTTTACACCTCGTATATTAAACTAAATGAATGGTTAAGATTACTACAAACTAATATAAGAGAAAAAATTGAAGAGGATCTGATTCCGTCTACTACGGTGAATAAAGTGATCAATTTTTTTTTAATTTATAAATAAAATTTTGACATTATTTCTTTGACATTATGATATATTTTTTCTTGTTACTAATAAATTGAAAGATAGCTCACTTGACCAAAAAAAATATTGAAAGATAGTCACCGTTTGGTCATTTAATTTAATTAATAATAAAACAAATTATCTGCACTAATTAATCACCAATCACGTTTCTTATGGATTTGCTAGTTAGTACTAGTAGACACGCCACATTATACATTAATCATTTGGTCATTTAATTTTTTTACCAATAAAACAAATTATCCGCATTATTAATCACCTAGTCGTATTTTAGTAGAGAAATTAGGAAGTAACAAGACAAACTAACAGGTGATAAATTGACGATATGATATGATTTAAACGGCGTGGTATATGATTCGATGGTGAAAAAATACCAACATCGATGTAATTGTAAGAAAAATATTTCATAAAGTTCATTTAAAACATGTTGTATCATCATATTTTAGACATAATATGTGTTAAGGGGACCAAAACTGTCGAATTTTAAAATAGGGGGACCAAAACTGCAAAAAATTAAAAATAAGGGGACCAAAATTGCAATTAAGCCAAAGAAAATATATTTTATCAATATTTTTTTTTAAAGAAATCAAAATAGAATATATATATATATATATATATATATATATATATAGAAATAAGTAGGCTCCGTAGCACAATGTGTGTCAAAAAGAACTATAACAGAATTACAAAGGTATCAATTCAAGAACCAACAAAAAATACATATTAGTTGATGAAGAAAAATTATTGTTGAAGACAATGTAAAATCTAACATTTTTACATGTAAAAAATAACAAATAGAAATATGTGTAAAAAAAAATAACAAATAGAAATAACCTATTGTTTATGTTAAAAATTTCAACAAGGATGATTTTAAAATTTTTATATAAAACTTAGGATAATTTGGTGAATATAATAAAAATATTTATATTTTTAGGTTAAAGTATGATACACTACTACTTAACTGTTATTTTTTTTACTAATACTACTTAATTATTTTATTGATAAACAAATTGTCTTTTTACTTTATGTTTCTTACTCGGATTCTCTTGTAAACCTCTTTAGTGCTTATTGGTATCTCTTGTGTGAGGGGGCTGCTTGTTCTTGTTATTATATATTCCATTTTAGCTTGTTCAAAAAACTTATTCTATTGATAAAACTAATATGAGCCCGTGCAAGAAAAAAAAATGCATTTATATAGATTGATTATAATTTAAATAATATACTCCCAGCGTATCTTTTTATGAAATCTAGTTTGACAAAAACACATGTATTAAGAAAGTAAGTTTAGTATTGAATTGATTGACAAATTATATTAATTTTACATGTTTTTCCTGACAATTAATTATAGTGTTTTATATCAAACAAAAAAGAATTTAATACTATTTAAAAAAATGGTGTAAAGTAAATAAGGGTAAGTTTGAAGAAAAAAATTAATGTCGTTGATAATTGCAAAAGAGTTTTATAAAAATAGACAATTTTTTTTAAAACTAAGTCTTATAAAAAGAAACCGATGGTGTAATCTAATAGTATATTTTAATTTAAACATTAAAATAAAAATGATACTTATTGTCAAATGATTATTGTTAACACAAATTACTTAACAAATTCTATTTTGAAAGAGAGAGTAATTATATAATTAAAAAAAGTGAGAGAGAGAGAGAGAGTAATTATATTAAAATAACATTTCAATCATGAATATTTTGCTATGACCATTAACAAAAATCATGGACAATCGTTCAAATTCAAACGTAGACAATTCCCATTAACTCTTTGTTTATCTATGATCCAAAGTGAGGACAATCGTTATCTTGTGTGGGCATATATATATATATATCTTTTGAATATACGATAAATTTAAGAATCCTAAAATATTCAATGATAAATTTTAAATAAAAATCATAAATATTTTTTTGTACACAAAAAAAAATCAAAATAGATTTTTTTTTACACAAAAAAAATCATTTATAGTTGGATTCACTTAAAGTTAAATATTCTTAAAGAATCCTAAAATACTTTTTAGAAAAATCATTAAAAAGAATTCTAAAGAATTTTAAAAATTTACTATTCCCTCCAATTCTTTTTATAAGAAATAAAACCAAAAAAAAAATTACTCATTTTCATAAGAAATTTAACTAAATTCCGAATGTATTAGATATTTAATTTCATTTATGCCATTATTATTAAGAGTGAGCAAGATAGTGAAATACAATAACAAAAATTATTAAAAAAAATATAAGTTAATTTTATAATCCTTTAGAACCTTTAGCAACCATCTTGACCTTACTTTATTCTTTTCATTATTTTTACACACTTACAAATAAAATATAATAAATAATTAAATTCAACAAAAAATATCATAATTCACAAAATTATAATTAAAAAGTAAGATTTTGAGAAAAAATTTATACATTATATCTAAAAATTGATTGGAATGATTTGAGAATTAAGTATATATTTGCAAGAAAAATAATATATGGAAATAAGAAATAAGAAAACAAACAATAATACAATGAAATAAAAAAAAATAGAGGTTTAGAGGAGACTTACAAAAATTTTGCGTTGTATTTTGAGTGAGGACAATTGTTATCTCAACTGATACAATTCTCATTAACTCTTTGTTTATCTATGAGTGAGGACAATTGTTATCTCATGTGTGGGCATATATATATATATATATCTTCGGAATATATAATAAATTTAAGAATCCTAAAATATTCAATGATAAATTTTAAATAAAATAGAGTTCATATATAACTAAAATACAGTCAAATAAATATTTAACAATTACGATTGGATTAGTTCATAAAAAAAAGTTATGATTAGAATAATCACATACATTAACTATATATCATTATTTTACGTTCACGTATAAAATTCATATCCTTTCTCCATCATGGAGTATGCTTGTACTTGATCATTAGTGTATGATTGTAGTTAAGAGACACAGAATGGGTGACATGACGTATAATCTAGTCTAGACCTATAAAGGCGACAAGAGCTTTCAATTTCAAAGAATTATATTGACTCAAGGATGAAAATTGTTGTTTCAAAGCATCCTTTAATATTTATTGCTATCCTTTAATATTTATTGCTCTATGATATACGATAGGAAAATGTTAACTTATGCACTAAGAGTACATGCTAAGGATGCTAAAATAAAAATATGTTTTTGAAATTTGTACATTTAACTTTCAAAACATTAAATATTTTATATCATTAAATGCTAATTTTTTACTTTTAGGTAATTTATCATGTGTCCTTAGTGCACATGTTAACATGACTATATATATATATATATAGTACATGATAGGACTTACATAAGAGCTTGGCTATAATTATGTTCAGTATAAAATTTTAACAAACTAATAAGATAGTTATCTAATATACAAGAATTTTTTTTTTGAACAAGCTAAACTGATATATATATATATATATAGATATATAGAAAAACAAAAACAAAGGAACCCCTCAGCACAAGGCGTACCGAGAGGCACAGTCAAAGTTTACAAGGGTATCTGAATAACAACATAAAAAAGATAATCAGTCGATGCCCAAACATAGCAAAGGGCTCGACCACCAACAATGAACATTAGTAGCCAAAGTAATATCCGTCGTCCGCATCCATCGATAGGAAAAAAGCTTGACTTTGTCCAGGAGTGGATGCACAGAATGCTCCGTATTTCTGAATATCCGAAGATTTCTCTCACTCCACACCACCCAAACACAAGCAAGCCAGACGAGCTGCAGGAACGACCGCCTAGCGCGAAGGCCGCCAATGGAATAAGTGAACTGGACGAAGTGATCAGAGAGACTGAAGGCATCCACCGCCGAGAACCCAATCCAGGACCGTACCAGAGCCCAAAGAGAGCCAAAAGTGCTGCATGATAAAAACAAATGTCGAGCTGTCTCAATACCGCCGCAACCTGTCACGCAATCATGGAGATCTGGAGCAAGAATGCCTCGCGAAACAAGGTTAGCCCTCGTTTAAACTAAGCTACCACTTCTATAGTTAAGAGTTTCGGCAGCAATTAAGAAATTCAAATGCCAATGGTAAGTTCTCTATTTACTAAAATATACTTAATTCTATCCAATACGTCTTCAAAATGAATGGGCTTCCAAACTTTTTTTTTATCATTCCTAACTCGCTAATAAATTCAAATCACCACATGTCAAACCATCATAATCTCCTTTGAAGACTTCTTACCTATCTTAATAGATGACAAAAAACCTTCTAAAAGAGAGTAAATATACACTATAAGGGAAGTGTGTGTTTGAGAGAGAACCATTCACTAGATTGCATTAAAGGAGTGTTTTTGGTGACTCGACTCAAGCAAAAGAAGGAATATTTTACTTATTAGCTAGTACTCCCTCCGTCCCAAAATATTTGCAAAAAATGGTCAACAAAAATGAATGTATTTGGTCCAAATCTTTAACCAAATACATCAACTTTTGTTGACTTACTTTTGCTTATATTTTGGGACGGAGGGAGTAGTTTCTTAATCACTCATTTTAATTGATTTAGTTAGAAAACAGTTCAAGCTACAAGATCTTACAATAATTTATATTTAGTCTTTTTAAATTGGTTGTAGAGATTTATATTGTTCCTGTTTTGAGTTTCGACTTTTAGTGTTTGTGAGACTTGGTTTTGGTTTGTCGCAGCTTATTGTGTGGTGGTTGTTGTTGTGGCCTCTTCTTGGTGCATTTGATTTTAGAACCTTCCTTAGTAAGATACATGGAAATGAATTTTCTGCTATAAGTTACAGTTGTGAACCGTCCGATCTGATTTGACGGTTAAAATTGTTTTAAATTAAAAAAAACCAGTTTCAATCACATCCGTCTGATCTGATATGATCGGCTCATATCGAAATCTGCGTTAAACTGTATGTACTTATTATTGCAGGAAATCAACATCCTAAGAGACTTAGGTGTAAACGGTGGTCCAATGAGAGTGGTGGGGCAAAGTAGGAGATGAGTTTTAAAGAGTGGGTGGTTGGATCTAGTGTTGAGAGACCATGATAAAAATGTATTCTTCATTTAACTTTATTGTCAAAATCTAACTTCTCCATGGTGGGAAAATTTATCATTTCCTATGTTAAACTCCACCTATATTTCTATCTCAAATCCAAACCAAGATGATAGCAGGAATGTTAATTTAAATGACTTAATTAAAGAGAAAAAGTTGGATTTTTATAAAAAAAAAAATAATAATTGGGGTTTTTGGTCAAAAGTCATTATTGCACACTTTTTTCAATTGACCAAAAAACCATTAATATCTGTTATATAAAACTACTGAATTGAGAATTATGTTTGGTAAATTTCATTAAATAATTTACCCTCACTTTACTAATTTACATCCATTTATATACACTTTTCTTTCAATGTTCACATCTTCCTGTCCCATTCTTGCATGTATTTGACAAAAAAATCATTGTTGTTTTTTTTAGACAATTTTTTAATTTAATTTTAATTCTTATTTGTAGAAAATAAACAATGATGAAATTTGTTCTTACTAAAAAAAGTCAGCTTCAGTTGTTTTATCACGATAAAAGAAAAGTTCTCAATCTTTACAATCATTCTACAAATAAATTCAACTTTATTACGACAAAAGAAAATTACAGTGCCTTTATCAATTAAAAATAATAGTTCAATGACTTTTAAGTAAACAGTTAATGATACATTGTACAACAATTGAAAAACGACTATGTGATGAACTTGCACTGTGTTTGGTTCAATGAAAAATTAGAGAAAAGAAAAATAAAAGTGAGTGAAAAGAAGTATTTTCCTTTGTTTGGATTGTTTGGAACCTTGTCAGGGAAGAAAGAATGAGGAATCAAGGTGAGCCCATACTAAAAAAACTTTCAGTCCAACTATGAGAAAAAAGATGGGAAATTGGGAAATGGTGATGTAATATGAGAAAAAGACAATATTACTCTTGCTTTTCATAAATATAGTGTGCACTTATTCTAATGTCTATTAGAGGAATTATAATATAGACACAACTATAAATGTATAGTGTTTAGGCACACTAACAGGAGTGAAGAGAGAGAAAATATTAAATACTCTCTCTGTCCCAAAATAAATAATATGTTTGAACATTGACACGTTTGCCAATGCATAACTTTAATCGTTAATATCTCTAATTATCTATTATTAAAAATTATAAAAATGGTATATTTTGAAAGTACTCGTCGAGACAAATCAAACAACATCTCATATGCTAATATTTGCATGTATATATTAGTAGAAAAATAAGGTCAAAGCAGGTCAAATGAATAGTACACTAAGTCAAAAAAATGTCATTTAAAATGGGACGGAGGGAGTAATTTAATTTGAAATATTTTTCAAAAAAGTAAATGATGTGATGTTGAGAAAGTCTTAGATAGGCACACAATATTTAGGCACAAATTTAGGCACACACACATAAATTAAAAAAATTAAAAATAAAATAAAATAGTCACATCAATCACTATCACTTTATTCAATTTTTCTTTAACTTTTACCTTCTATTGTGAGTGTGCCTAACAATAAGGTGTTGGGTTTGTGCTTATGTTAGACTTTCTCTGTGATGTTTTATGTATGTGTATGTGTGTCTAAACACTATTTATTTGTGTTTGTGCCTATGTAAGACTTTCTCTGTCTATCAAATCAATATTTCTTTTATTACTAACTATACTGAATGCTTAAAAAAAAATATTAACAATTCCAATCACCTTTATTTTTATGACATCGATCATTATTTTATTTATCAATTCTATTATATTATTATGTGTATTTTATTAACAAATGAATTTTTTTTAAAGTAAAAGGAGTGCAAAGGAAACCCTCTGCACTATCCCAAATATATTAAACATAAAATAAAATATAGTACAAAAACCTAGGGGGACATCAACCTGACCCAATTAACCTTTTTGTAGCAAGTAAAGATAAAACAATTAAATTTAGCTACAAGTGGTTTTAGATTCAACTCTAAAAGGTAAAAGAAAAACCAGAACAAATACAGACACAACGAGCACTATCTAGCGAACCCGCATACGGGCGCGAAATCAAATAGCAAAAAAATGGTGTCTGAATTTATTAAGGTAATAACCGGCGAATGAAACGACCGGCAACACGGACCCCTCACGTGCCAACCGTCACCTGCAAAAACACAGCAGAGCCAAAAGGCTCTTTCAAACCAAAGAAACCAATATTGCAGAACCACAATAGAGACAGTGAAACCAATAACACGTATTTACATGTATATTTTATAAAAATATCATTAGTTATTTATGTTTAGGGATATTTATGAGATTCAACAAATACATATAACTTCTTTACTTTTATTTTACTTTCACTTCTACTCAAACCAAACAACTAAATAATCATTTCATTTTCTACTCACTTTTAATCCTTTAACATTTTTTACTTTCATTTTCTTTTCTTCAACTTTCTTTTTCGAATCCAAACACGTTAAAATAAGGAATATAGGTTTATTTGATTAAATTAAAAAGGCGCACATTGCTAATTTACAACTTTATGTATTTAGAGTATAAATTAAGAACCCCATTATATATACTTGAGTATGTCACTTGTGTATGTCACTTTATGATATTAACTTAGATCTTATGAGATTATTAGCATATTCACCTTTTTTTTGTTAGTGATGTTGAATTTGTGTTTGTATCTCATATAATCTATTAGTTTGAATGAATTAATATCTTGCATTTTTTATAAAATAAATAATAATAATATTAATATTATATATTAGTCAAAAAAATAATAACATTGTACAATTTTTTTCTTTTAGGGAATGCGCGAACAAGGTGATCCACACAATTCAATTGAAGATTTTGATACTCCTTTAGCTAGGAAAATATTAATTGGTGTAGCAGTTATTACTGCATTTGGGTATAATATTTTGGAGAATGTTAACTTGTGCCCCAAGGGCATATGCTAAGAAATCAAATGTAGAAATTATTTCTTGAAATTTGTGCAATTTTTCTTTTAAGCATTACATTTCTTTCATTATTAAATGCATAATTTTTATATTATGATGGTTTATCATGTGCCTAATGGCACATGTTAACATGACCCTAATATTTTTAATATATGTAGCTCTTTTAAAGTGTTTTTCTCGTCCACCACGGTATGTGGCTCCATTGCCACAAAATCTGGAATTACATGTGATAAATAATGCAGCCAATTTATAATTATGAAGAAAAAAAATTGACAAACTATAATTATGAAATTTAAAATGTATTTAAAAGTTTATTTTTAATGTACCATAATGTTATACTTATTTGTAAATAAAATCTTAGCTACAAAATTGTTAAAAATATGGTAAATATTACATCATTGTTCACCAAATAAAAGTAAAAGGTTGATATTCCTCCAAGTTAAATTACTTTTTCTTTTTTTTGAACAAGCAAAAATAAAACTTATATATTAACAAGTTAAATTACTTTTAAAGTCTTAATTATAGTTTTGGTTCTTATTTTAGTTTGCTCATGAAATTGATTCTATTATTTCAATCCCTCTCACAAAAATTTGGACTCGCGTGTCACATTTTGGTGATGTGACCAAAATAGGGATATCAAAAATGTAGTTAAGTCTAAATTAAAATTGATTAGAAAACCCTAAATTCCCAAATTAAAATTAACCATTTCTTTTCCAATCTTCATCTTCTTCGTTATTTCATTCTCCCATCTTCTTTGTTCTCTTATCCTAGTTTGATATCTCGGACAATTCACCATACTAACACACCAGTACAACCATTACACAAAATAGACAATTCACGATACATGTTATTATCTTTATTGTTGCATCAATGTGCCGAACAACAACCAACAACGCAACAAAAAAGAAGCATAAACATGGCACGCCATTCCTTTCTATCACTCTCTTCCACTTTCTCCTCTTCATCTTTGCCTTCTTCAAAAAATTTCCTTTATAAATATTTCCTAACAAACTCAAAACCTGGCATTTACATGTTTCCCTAGTACCTTTTAGGCTTTTCTCTTCATTTGGTTAATTTAAACTTTATTCTTTAACTAGTTTCTCTTATGCAGGTTCTATCTCCTTTAAACTCTAATCTAATGGGAGATTGAAAAAAAATGATGAAAAGATGAAGATTAAAGGAGAGATCCCAATTAGTCTTTACTCATTTATTTCAAATTATTATATTACAATATTAATTTTATTTTTTTGGTACAATAGAAGGCCGAAGCCCAATTATATTTCAAATTTTGGACTCGCGTGTCACATTTTAGTGATGTGACCAAAATAGGGATATCAAAAATGTAGTTAAGTCTAAATTAAAATTGATTAGAAAACCCTAAATTCCCAAATTAAAATTAACCATTTCTTTTTCAATCTTCATCTTCGTTATTTCATTAATCTCCCATCTTCTTTGTTCTCTTATCCTAGTTTGATATCTCAGACAATTCACCATACTACCACACCAGTACAACCATTACACAAAATAGACAATTCACGATACATGTTGTTATCTTTATTGTTGCATCAATGTGCCGAACAACAACCAACAACGCAACAAAAAAGAAGGATAAACATGGCACGCCATTCCTTTCTATCACTCTCTTCCACTTTCCCCTCTGCATCTTTGCCTTCTTCAAAGATTTTCCTTTATAAATATTTCCTAACAAACTCAAAACTTGGCCTTTACATGTTTCCCTAGCACCTTTTAGGCTTTTCTCTTCATTTGGGTGATTTAAACTTTATTCCTTAACTAGTTTCTATTATGCAGGTTCTATCTCCTTTAAACTCTAATCTAATGGGAGATTGAAAAAAATGATGAAAAGATGAAGATTAAAGGAGAGATCCCAATTAGTCTTTACTCATTTATTTCAAATTATTATATTACAATATTAATTATATTTTTTTGGTACAATAGAGAGCCGAAGCCCAATTATATTACAATTTTTTTTGTTGCAACAATTATATTACAATATTTATTTTAACATTTTCAAATTTAATTATTGAAATAAAAGAAAAAGTTATGTCATAGATAATGTTTTGACCAAATATATGAGGCCATATCATCAATGAATTTGACACACAAAGCAAAAATAACACCAAATTAAAATAGGAGACTAATTTTCTCAAAAAACTAAAATTAAGGAGCAAAGTGTAGGCTTTTAAAATAGGTGTAATAAAAGTTTCAATTTTTTAAGACAAGTGACCAAAAATACATTTAAGTTTTTATTAAATAAACTTGTCACTACAAATACAATCATATACCACAATTTGGTCCACCAGGCCCACCATAAAGAAAAGCTTGCTTATACCGAGGTCCTTGATAACCATTGTATGCCAAGTCATAACATTCTGAATTAGTATCGGTATATGGTTTCATATATCTATCATTTACGTCAACTTCATTATAATTTGAATCAATAATCTCAAGATTTCGCATAAAAGCCGAGTTTCTGAATTTTTCTTTAGGTAATCTTCCACTACCCATTGGGGGACTATCCTTATTAGGTGAAGCATATGTTTGACCTCCAAATCTAATTAATGATGCTCCTGTGCTTAAATGAGTGAATAATTCTTTTGGCCAATATCCGACATATATTGATTCAAGTTGAACAATTAACCACCAATGACCTGTAGATCGATCCTATAAACATTTAACAAAATAACATAGATTAATCAATTACGGTAAGATTAATTAAAAAAGCAAAAAACTATAACTCATAATGTGTTGTGAATATTTTAATAAAACTTCTATTTTAATTATAAAGTTTTTGAAATTTTCAAAAGTGATTACTTTTTTTTTTAACCATTCAAAAGTGATTACGTAATATACGTCTTTAATGAAATATTATTAAACAGTAAGTAATTTTAATAAACAATTTTAGTTTTGGTGTAATTGTTTGTAAATATATACCGTAATATATATTTATAAATTCATAATCAAAATTTTACCTGTTTTATTTTGATATAAGAAGAAACTTTTTCCGTTGATCCAATAGAATTAAGGGGTGACACAAGAGATCCAAGAGTTATGTTATGATCGACTTGCACAAAACCCGAACAACGATTATCGAAACATCCAGTTTTTTTATAACCATCAGCCTGCATGTTTATATCAAATCAAGCTTGAGCACAGTAACATTATTTTTTTTTCGCCACATTAGTATAAATTAATTAATGCATTAAATTCACACTCTTACCGTCCACTGACCAATTAGTCGTACTTGGCTATCTCCATATAAGCTTGGATGAACCTTGGACATCAAAAAATCGATGTGAATAGTATATTATAAAAAGGCATTTCCATTTTTTTAGAATATTAAAAGAGAGTTTTATACACACAAAAATATGAAATCATTACTCTCTCTCTCTCTCTAGAATGTAATGTCATGAAATTAGAAGGAAAAAAAACCCCGGCATAAATGTAAGTAAAAGTAACTTACCCCAACTCCAACTTTTATGCTATTAAGTTCCGTTGGTGGTCCACTCTCAACCCAAATTGAAGATATGCTGTATTGGTTTGCTTCAAGTGATAGACCATACCCAGATATGCCCGCATGTGCTCCATGAAATATCATGTTTTGGGTTGTATCAAGGGTAACAGTCTAGAAAACACAAAGACATTAACATTATAGATCTGGAAGCATCAACATTTACTCACTTTAATTTTGTCATATATGTAGATTTTTTTTTTATGCTATTAACATATATGATGTGAATTTGTTTTAAAATTTATCCATTTTAGTTTTAGAAAAAAATAAATATAACATTACATATTTTTTTTTAGATAGTCGACATGGTAATGACATTGAAAACTCACATATACAAGTAGAGGAGTTGAGATTTAAAATCCGGTAAAGGCGTCCGACTTAAGAATTTCGACATTTTTATCAATTGAACTATAATTTGTGGACAACAAATTGATGTCTTTCGTTTTTGGTTGGTCGTGTTTTCTGAATATTGATATATACATAGTATTATGATATTCCTTGTAAAATTTAATGATTAAAAATATGCACTTACATGAAAGCCGGGGGCACTTTGGGAATACTGTTGAAAATCATCAATTTGTAATTTTAAAGACGAATTAGTAATAATTTGATGTCTTCTTATCTTGTTGTAGATTGGTACTTTTCCCTCTGGACATCCGTTCATTGTTTTACCATTAGATGGTCCATTTCGCATGATGTTCTTTGCGAAAGTTGGGTAAAGCTACACATGTTGCAATGAAGTGGAAATACAATAAGCTTCAATGAATTATATAATTGAAATTTAAAATTCCTTACAAATGAGTAAATTGATCTTGAATAAAGTTCGAGGTTAGAAATCTTGAATATAAAAGCAATAATAAATTATTCGGTTTGTTAAAATTATATATCATTTTTTCATACTTCATCAAATAACAATTAATTTTCAAATCAAAATAAAGTAAGATAATTAATCTTGTAAATTTTTCAACTATTATACCTGAATTTTGTGATTTTTTAGCAGGGGATGTTGTAGAGAAGGTTGCTTGTAGATATCAACACATTCAAAATCATTGTCCACCTGATGCTAAATTTGTTAACCAATATTACAATCAAATCAATCGTGTTGAAAACAAATTAAATAAAGCAAGAACAATATTCATAAACAATACCATGATGATATCTGATTCAGTAAAATGATTTTGCTCATTAGGTAGAAGTTTGCTTTTAGTATCAGCTTTGCAACATGTTGTGCACAAACTAAGAACTAGAAAGAGAATTAAAGCCATAAAATTTAGATGTTACTTTTAAGGATATCTAGTACTTGTAGAAGTATGTATACACACCACATATATACTACGAGGTGAAATAAAACATTAAATAGGTAATTTAAGGTATGTAGGCTCACATATTATATTACAATTACTTTTATTTAGCATGACGTTTGACTTTACGTATCTCGTGAATAACTTTTTTGTCTTGACATCTATTTACTCTAATTTGACTTAGGGTCTCTCATAAATAGCTTTTTTGTTTTCACATCATACTTTTTGGTTTAACTTTGTGTCAATAAGATCTACTCCCTACGACCACTATTATAAGCAAATTTGACTTTTTTGGTACATTGAAAAAGTGATGTACTTGATTCATAATATGGACCACATACATCACTTTTACAATGTATCAAAAAAGTGAAATTTGCTTATAATAATGGCTGGAGGGAGTACATGAATAAATACATTATTGAAAAAAAGAAGTTATAGTATGAAGGTGTAAAAGGATGAAGTGAGAAGAGGCATGTTTGTATAAGTTTAATTAAAAAAATTAATTTAAATTACTATGAAATATGAATTTTAGTATCAGCTTTGCAACATGTTGTGCACAAACTAAGAACTAGAAAGAGAATTAAAGCCATAAAATTTAGATGTTACTTTTAAGGATATCTAGTACTTGTAGAAGTATGTATACACACCACATATATACTACGAGGTGAAATAAAACATTAAATAGGTAATTTAAGGTATGTAGGCTCACATATTACATTACAATTACTTTTATTTAGCATGACGTTTGACTTTACGTATCTCGTGAATAACTTTTTTGTCTTGACATCTATTTACTCTAATTTGACTTAGGGTCTCTCATAAATAGCTTTTTTGTTTTCACATCATACTTTTTGGTTTAACTTTGTGTCAATAAGATCTACTCCCTCCGACCACTATTATAAGCAAATTTGACTTTTTTGGTACATTGAAAAAATGATGTACTTGGTTCATAATATGGACCACATACATCACTTTTACAATGTATCAAAAAAGTGAAATTTGCTTATAATAATGGCCGAAGGGAGTACATGAATAAATACATTATTGAAAAAAAGAAGTTATAGTATGAAGGTGTAAAAGGATGAAGTGAGAAGTGACATGTTTGTATAAGTTTAATTAAAAAAATTAATTTAAATTACTATGAAATATGAATTTTAGTATCAGCTTTGCAACATGTTGTGCACAAACTAAGAACTAGAAAGAGAATTAAAGCCATAAAATTTAGATGTTACTTTTAAGGATATCTAGTACTTGTAGAAGTATGTATACACACCACATATATACTACGAGGTGAAATAAAACATTAAATAGGTAATTTAAGGTATGTAGGCTCACATATTACATTACAATTACTTTTATTTAGCATGACGTTTGACTTTACGTATCTCGTGAATAACTTTTTTGTCTTGACATCTATTTACTCTAATTTGACTTAGGGTCTCTCATAAATAGCTTTTTTGTTTTCACATCATACTTTTTGGTTTGACTTTGTGTCAATAAGATCTACATGAATAAATACATTATTGAAAAAAAGAAGTTATAGTATGAAGGTGTAAAAGGATGAAGTGAGAAGTGACATGTTTGTATAAGTTTAATTAAAAAAATTACGTTAAATTACTATGAAATATGAATTTTAGTATCAGCTTTGCAACATGTTGTGCACAAACTAAGAACTAGAAAGAGAATTAAAGCCATAAAATTTAGATGTTACTTTTAAGGATATCTAGTACTTGTAGAAGTATGTATACACACCACATATATACTACGAGGTGAAATAAAACATTAAATAGGTAATTTAAGGTATGTAGGCTCACATATTACATTATAATTACTTTTATTTAGCGTGACGTTTGACTTTACGTATCTCGTGAATGACTTTTTTGTCTTGACATCTATTTACTCTAATTTGACTTAGGGTCTCTCATAAATAGCTTTTTTGTTTTCACATCATACTTTTTGGTTTGACTTTGTGTCAATAAGATTGTAACACCCCGTTTTTCGAAAAGCCAAAAAGGGCATTATTTTTTTTCTTTTTCTTTTTCAACTAACACTCAGAGTGCGCATAGAATATTTTCCAATGAGCCGGCATTCAAATATACAAAAGACTCATTACCAAAAGGTGCTTCGACAAGCAAAGTGTATTTCCTGAATAATTACAATCCAAGTCTAAGTATACAAATACTTACAACAAAACAAGGTTAGAAACCCTATGCTAACCAAAAAGCACGGTGCACAAAACACACCGGCGCATAGTCTAACTAGAAACTACCACACCAGCTCCAACACGACCTCACTAAGGCCTAGAGCTACCAACGCCGTCCTCTCGACCTACATCGTCATCTGGGGTGGGATGAGCCCGCAAATGAAAGAAAGGGTCACCACAAAACAACAGTAGATATATACATATAACTGGTTCGAAAGATTGTACACGTAACAAAATTTCCATAAAACACAAGGGAAAGCTCTTAAAACATTCAACAATTCCCACCAACGGGCTTATATATATAATGCACAACAAGCCTAATGCAGACTCCTACAATGGGTGTGGTACTACCAGAGCTACCACATGCAAATGAATTCCGGAATTACTAATCACAACCAATAAAACCGCAAAGGGTTAAGGTGGATCCACTC
Organism: Trifolium repens; assembly: GCA_030408175.1. NCBI lineage: Eukaryota > Viridiplantae > Streptophyta > Magnoliopsida > Fabales > Fabaceae > Trifolium > Trifolium repens. Next base: position 63,036,155 of record CP125842.1, on the reverse strand, counting down.
ACGCAATCACACCCCGTGGTCCACTCACGCAACCACTTATTGTACTCAAAAAGATCCCGTAGGATTTTGGGTGGGTCCACTCACGCAACCAACACCCCGTAGTCCACTCACGCAACTACGCACAATGAATGCATGAGCATACTAATCCCTACGTATGCTAATGCCACACATACATACCTCTCAAGCATATGTAACTAAAACATAGCAATTCATACATATATTTTCCAAATCATATGTAAATTGCACAAGTAATGTAAACACGTTCTCATCAACGAGCATACATAACACAAACATGTCAACACACAAACAATTGCATACACAGCAAAACAAAGCATGTTTTCCAAACCGTTTGAAAAGACGGAAATAAAGTGGAGCCCTTACCTCAGCAAGCTTCCGTCAACAACACACGCTCAACAACACAACGCGCTTCCTAAAACAAGCAGCGTAACAATCAATACATTGTTCTCTAACCAATCGTATTGAAACTACACCAAAACCCCAAAAACCTAATGGTTCCTAAGGTAAAACCACTCTTTCGGACACCATACCAAAATCTATCGTATTGATCAACCCCCATGAGTTATTTGTACTATTTTTAGGACCCAAAACAATTGCCAAAAGTCTTAAATAATTTGAAATGCAAAATGGCTATTTTCTTGCGTTATAAGCTACGTACTTTCCGAGTACCCGAAAAACTCGTTTCCAATCCCAACCACTTTCATAAATTAATAAAAAGGGATTAGAAGGCTAAAAACCAAGTTTAGAAATCAAAATCCAAAATCTCAACTCCCAGAGCTCGCCCTGGCGAGTTGGTGGCGAGTGAAGGCAGAGAGTACTGGTCTTACTCGCCCTGGAGCTCGCCCTGGCGAGTTGTCAAGACCTGTGACACTCGCCCTGGCGAGTAACCACTCGCCCTGGCGAGTAACCACTCGCCTGGCGAGTTTCAACTGTCATGACAGCAAAAGACAGCAACTCACCCCACCTTTTTCCACCCAAGCCTAGTTTGATTCTATTAGTTCCCAACATCTTTTCAAGGTATAAAAACAAACCATTTTCATAAGCAAGCAATTCATTTTCCGAAAGCTTGTTGGTTGCTTCGAGTGCAAGTTATTTGATTTTCATTTCCAAAATCAAAACCAAATCCAAGCACAAGTTTTATTACGGGCCTTAACCGTCCGGTAATCATTTTCAAACATGTTTTCAAGGTAAAAAGCGACACCACATGTCACAATAGTTTTAAACCACTTTGGCTCCAAAATACTACCCAAAAACTCTTAGAAAATATTTTCATAAACCTCAAAATATTTTTCATCGGATTTTCTAAAACAAAACCATACAACGCATTTCCCTTTCGTCCAAAGGTTCAAAGACAACTTTTCTTTTCAAAACCTTACAACATAGCCTCATGCTATTGATCAACACATAATCAAACCAAAACCCTAACTTTTCTCATGAGATTTTCACCAACTCATGGAAAACAAAGATAACAAAGCCTACACATGCTTCTCTAGACCTCATGAACAACATTCATGAAACAAAAACTAGCAAGAACAACTTTTCTCACCAAACCCTCTTAAGAACATAAACCCAAAAACCTCACAACTCTAAAAATCTACCAACCTAGGAGATGAGAAGAGAGGGTTACCTTAAAGAAGTGATTCTCTACAACTTTCCACTAAGCTTCCAAGCTTGAAATGGAGTGAAATGGTGAAGAAATGAAAATTTGTGAAGGTTAAGGTTTGAGTAATGGAGTTCCACGTGAAAGAGAGAAAGAATGGAGATGTTTGGTGATGTTTCTAAGTGACCAAGTCACTAAACCTCCTTACTATTACATAGCCTCTTGTTACCTCATGGCCATTGGATCAAAAGACAAAATGCCAAGACACAACCCTAGCCATTGGATCAAACCAAACCAAATCCACTTGAGATAAAACTCAAAACCTCATAGAAACACTCACACGTTCAGCTCTCGCGCGACGCGACGAACGTAAACCACAAAAACATAAAACCTACGGAAAGAACGTCTAACGTCTAACATTTCCAAAACTTATCGCCGAATCTTTTTCCGCGACTGTAATTTTCTTTCATACCTCAGAAAATTATTCTCAGAATATATCTTAACTCGTGCAGATATATAAAACTCCCATCCGAAACCTCACTTAAAACAGACGCAATAAGATTTTCCCCTCCGCGGTAAAATCCTACTCGTTTTTCCAAAAACAAGAATACTCCCCAACTTAATATTCTGAAACCACAAGTAACTTCTTATACAAGCAACAGGATCACAGAACCAAAGTCTGTACAATTACAGTGCACGAGCACTAAACAGGCTCAATTACAGCAAAAGCTAATAATTACACGATGTTTCGTCACACGAACACATCGAACCCCTAATATTCCTTAAACCAACTATACAATGAAATCTTGGGTCTTACAAAGATCTACATGAAAAAATACATCTACTTACAATATATTAAAAGAAACTACTATTAAAATATCAAATTTGTCCAATCAAGTTTAATAATATTTCAGAGTTTATGCCATTAAATGTAATTTTAACTCTAAACTAAAAAAAAATATACAAAACAAAAATATGAAGAAAAAAAAGATAAGCATAAATAAATCTTCCCATAAAAATAACATCAGAAATCACCTCTAAAAAAAGATATTAATCAAATATATCTAACAAAAACAATTAATTAAAAAAATATACGCATAAAAACAAGAACAAAAATCAATATAAAAGATACACAAAAAAAATATTGCAAACTTCTTTTTTTTAATGAAAAAATAGTAACTTTTTTTTTTTTGAATGATAATTCATTCTAACATATAACAACTTATATATAAAAAATAAAAATAGAAGAACCTAATAAAAGAAGATACTTATTTAGACTTAAAAATAAAAGAACATAAAAATATAAATTAAAACACAATGAACTCATTTGAATTGACTTATTATAAGCTTTATAAGGAAGTTTATGAAAAAAAAATTATAAAGATGAAATTTTTGTTAGCGAAAACTTATGAATTAACATGCGTAAAAAAAACTTACGAATTTACACGGGACAATTGCTTTAATAAAATATTTTAATCATACACGGGACAATTGTTTTATAAAAAAAAAGGAATTGAATAATAAATATTTATTAATTTTAATTTATTACACAAAATGAACCCATTTGCATTGACTTATTATAAGTTTTATAAGGTAGTTTATGAAAAAGGTTTACAAAGATATAATTTTTGTTAGTGAAAATTTATGAATTAACATGCGTTAAAAAAACTTACGAATTAACACGGGACAATTGCTTTAATAATTTTTTTTAATCATACACGGAAAAATTGATTTAATAAGAATGAGGAATTGAATAATAAATATTTATTAATTTTAATTTATTACACAAAAATCATACACGGGACAATTGTTTTAATCAAAAAATATTAATTTAATTTTTTTTAAAAGAATGAGAAAAATGACGTCACTTATATTTTAATAATTTTTAATAACATTTTTCTTAATATTTTATTCTAAATTAATTTTATACTTTAGTATAATATCAATCTTAAATATAAAAAAACAAAATAATGGACATGAGCTTTCACAAATAGTTTTTATTTAAACAATAGAAGAATGAGTTCTCATCAATAATAAATATAAAAAAAAATAAGACAAAATATTTATCACTAATACATAAAAGGAATTGAATCAAAAATTCATACACGAGACAATTACTTTAATCAAAAAAATTTAATCATACACGGGACAATTGCTTTAATAAAAAAAGGAATTTAATAATAAATATTTGTTATTATTAATTATAATTTATTACCCAAAAATCATACACGGGACAACTACTTTAATAAAAACATTATTAATTTAATAATTTTTTTTTAAAAAAAAACACAATGACTTAACTTATATTTTAATATTATTTTATTAATAAAAGTCAATAGACCTGTGCGATGCACGGGTCTCAAAACTAATTATTGGAAAAAAGAAGTTATAGTATGAAGGTGTAAAAGGATGAAGTGAGAAGTGACATGTTTGTATAAGTTTAATTAAAAAATTAATATAAATTACTATGAAATATGAATAATGGATAGTTTAGTCTTGGGGTATTTAGAAAGTAAACAGTTGAGTCTCAATTAATTATTTAGACTAGTAGTCAATTTCTAGAAATTATTTTAGAAATTAAACAGTGTAGTCTTTAGTGTCGATTAACCTATGCACCAATCATGACCTTAGATTGTGTCGTGACAAGATTTGTCTAACTTTCTTTTTTAGAACTCCTTCTTTCTTAGAAAACCTAAAAGAACTTCATATTCAATAACATAAGTACAAGTATGCCCAGTTTTCTTTTCAAATGAATTTTAAATCTTAGCACACCATATATATACTACAAGGTGAAATAAAAGATTAAATAGTTAATTTCAGGTATGTACACACATATTATGTTACAAATATTTTCATTTAGCATGAAGTTTGACTTTGCGTCTCCCGTAAATAGATTTTTGCCCTGATATCTATTTTTTTTTGTTTGACTTTGGATCTCTCGCGAATAGCGTTTTTGTTTGACTATGTGTCTATTTGTTTGGTTTTACTTTGGGTCTATGGTTTGACTTTGGGTCTCCCGTGAATCAATTAAATAATTTTCTTTTCTAGAACTCCTTTCTAAGAAAACCTAAAGCAATTTTATATTCGGTAGCATAAGTACCAACATGCTCGCTTTTTATTTTCAAACGAATTTTGAATCTCAGCCAAATATTGCCCCCCTTTCCTACATACATGGAAGATGGAGCACCTCCGCATTTACTTGTGGGAAATATTTTCCACTTTTCTCTTTGAGATGAAGCAGTTTAACTTTCCCTTATTTTGCATCACAAACTCGTGCACATCTTGTCTTGACTTAATAGAAAGAAAAAACAAAACTTTTTTTTCTCTCCTAGGGTTTCTTTCCTCTAGTGAGAAGCATCTCTCCTAGTGAGTAGCATCTCTCCTATGTGAGAAGTCTTTCTATTTTATTCTTATTGTTCCTTTGCACTCTTTACCATGGAAAAACTTGCTATTAGCGAAGAAGAAGAAGAAGAAGAAGAAGAAGAAGAAGAAGAAGAAGAAGAAGAAGAAGAAGAAGAAGAAGAAGAAGAAGAAGAAGAAGAAGAAGAAGAAGAAGAGCTTGAAATCCAGCTTGATGATAGTCAAGCAAATACCGATGAGCCAGGCTTCTACCTAGTCGGAAGGTTCTTAACGGATAGGCCAATCCGGTTTCATATTATGAAAAGTAAAATGGCAGAATTTTGGCAGCCAGTCTGTGGCGTTGCTGTCAAACAAGCGGGGACAAATCTCTATGTTTTCCGATTCTTTCACCCGCGTGACATGGAGAAGGTTCTCAAGAAAGGGCCATGGTCTTTTGATGGCTACACTATGATCTTGGGACTGCTGCAACAAGGCTAAATTCCCACATCTGTAGCTTTAAACCAAGTACCGTTCTGGGTGCAGATTCATGATGTGCCGGTCGGAGGTATGACAACAACAACAGGTAAGCAGTTGGGGAATTTCATAGGAGAATTCATGGAGTATGATGAGAAAAATAACTCTAACTTCCTTTCCACTTTTATGAGAATTCGAGTTTTGGTTGACATCCGGAAACCATTGAAAAGATTCAAGAAAATCAAGACGAAAGTGGGATCACATGAAGTTAAGTTTAAGTATGAACGATTGGGCTCTCTTTGCTATTATTGTGGTATCCTTGGCCACAATGAAGATTCCTGTAAAAATCTATTTCAAAGTCCGAACGATGATGGTGTGCGGATGTGGAATGCGGATTTGCGTGTGAAATTGAACAAAAATCACATCAGTGGTTCTAGTTCAAGGTGGTTGCGTGAAGATGGTGCTCCGACTATAGCTCCGGTAACGGCAGAAGGCAAGACTCGGGTGATGGTTGCAGACAACAAAAAAGTAACTGAAGATAGCAATAAAGAGCATTTAAGTTCTGCATTAATTACTAATAATTCTGGTAAACAAATTTCCTTAGCTGAAGCCTTTTCAAATCCGGCGGTTTTATTTCCATTAAAGCCAATTATTACTAATAAGAATGAAAATCATATCATCATTAATGGAGAAGAATCAATGGAAGAGGAGCTGGACACTACAGTTAAAAAACGGATCCGAGGTACTACTCACATAACTGCTATAATTAATGGGGGAGAGAAAAATGAAGGGGAAATTGATAACACATTGAAAAAAAGATTCCACACAATTCAAGAGTCAATGATGGGAGCATGTAATGATAAGACTAATGTGGAAGCTACTCATGAGCATGCATTAAGCAAGGAAGATGTTACACCTAATGAATCTCACGTGCAAGCAAGACATGACCCAATGGATTTTGCTCATAGTGATGTTGTTCCTTTTTTAAGGATGAGTCCTGGTACCCAAGCCTCCCAGGAGAAGTGATAATTCTCAGTTGGAACTGTCGAGGCTTGGATAATCTGTGTGCAGTTCCTATGCTAAAGTGCCTAATCCGGTTAAATAAAACACTTTTCAGTTTTTTCTTTTTTATTTTTGCAATTTTAATTCAATCAAATAATATAGTGGAAAACTATTGGCAGATCATTGAGTTTTTTCTGCAGGTTGCACAAAAATTTGATGAATTGTCAATTGACTTAGGTAAAAGTTTGTTTGATAAGAGAGGACATTTCTTCAAAGATAAACCTTATGTTCGCTCTCAGATACTCCAATTGCTTAAAGTGGAAGCCCTGATCCTCTTATATGTTATTCATTTCACAATTGAGCTCAAGAAAACTAACGTGATGTTCATGGTTGACTCAAATAATTTGGTGGATGACACAGAGTTTAAAGAGGAGGATAAACATGATGATGGGTCTATTATTATAAATTTTAGGAGTATTTTATCTTCATATTTTCACAACTCTTTGGTGGAGTTTCAAAGGAAAAAAGTCTATGTAGTGGCTCTTATAGGGGTAATTACATATATTACTATTTTCCAAGTTTGTAATGATGTTCCGATATGTATGATGGGTTTGATTATTATTAATGAAATTGCTTAGTTTTGCTTTTGTCAAAAAAAAAAACTCGTGCACATCTCTCTTAGGTAATAGCTTTGAGCTAGTTGCCCGACAAACTCATTTATCACTTGAACTCTCTGTTGCATTAGGATCAACGAACTTAATTCAAACGTTTAAAATTTAAAGTGATGAACCATTTTTTTGGGATACTGGCTTAAAGTCATTACCAACGAGAATTGTGCACGATTTTGTGATGTCAAATAAGAAAACAATTAAACAGCTTCATCTTAAAAAGGGAAAGTAGATATGTTTTCCACAAGCAAATACAAAGGTGTTCGACGTAGAAAAGTGGGACCTACGAAGCACGAACTCTGACACGGACACCGCAGCACGGACACTGACACTTCGACACCGCTAATGTAAAATATTTGAAAATGAACTCTATGCTCCAGTGAGGCTGAATTGCGTACATAAAATACAATAAAAAAGACAATTCTTAATTTGAAGAAAAAAAAAAGACAATTCTTAATTTATAACAAAATTTATATCAATTATGTAAAATAACATAATAATAATAAACATATTAATAAAATATATGCAATTATATAAATTTTACAATAAACATATAATAAAAATTAAGATAATCTTAACTATGCTTGCTCAAAAATAATAATTATATGATACATGAAATGTTCTTCTATTTTAAAACATATTTATATTAATTATTTTAAATTAAAATAAATTATAAAGGGTAAAAGTGGATTTTAGTTAAAATAATGAGGGGTAAAAATGGAAGAAAAAATGATAAGCTATAAGCTAATAAGTTACTTGAAATAGCTTCTAGAAAATAAGCTATAAGTTGGTAAAATAAACTATAAGCTCATGGTAAAAAGACTGTTACCAAAAAGGCTTTTAACTTATAAGCTATAAGACATAAACTATAAGTGAGTTTTAAGGTGTTGCCAAACAGACTCTAGAGTAGTAAACATAATGGCTGTTTGTTAGAGAATTTTTTTTGTCACTCTACTTATTTTCTCACGCTTTATTAGATAGTTAGAGTAGTATAATATGGCTCCTTTGTTAGAGATGTTTTTTTGTCATTCTATCCATTTTTCACGCGCTGTATGAATTTATTAAAATACTCATATTCGTTACTTAAGTAGCATATACACTCCAAAGATACCCTACCAAACTTTTTTATAATGTCTTCTACATAAATAATGGAAGGATAAAAACAAAAACGCATAGAACGTGCAAACAAGATTTTAGTGTATAGTCCGGTTCATAGTGATGATATACATTGAATGTATTATGTATCATTAACACACCATTGGAGTTGATGGAAGATACACGCTATTTGAGAATTCTAAAGGCATGTGTAAGGAAATACATTCCATGTAGTCAGTGATTAATGCAATTGGCTGCAGTTATTATCTTTGGACCATCTGATTGCGATTAGAATGTTCAAATGTTAAGACAATTTTTTTTTTTATTATTTGATATAAAATTTGAGGTTGAAACCTAAACCGTTTAATAATCGTGATCGGACGATTTTGAATGTGCTGACTGCATGGATTTTTTACTGCACTGAATTTATATTTGTACGTTTACGATCAAATTTTTTATAATATGGCTGTAAATAATCTCATTAATGTAATTTATGCACAAATATTAACAAAAATAAACATTAAAATATCACCATAGTTTCAAGCAAATTATTTTACAACAGACCAAAAATTTACCCGACATTCAAGAAACATAAAAGCAATTAAACCATAACATTAACACCTAAACAATAAACACTAAAACAAGCACTTATGAAACACAAATACTTATTTTTCCAACTTTCACACGACTTGAACTTGGTGGTGGGGTGGGGTTGTTTCCCATTTTCTATGCTTTTTTACTCCTAAAAATAGATTTAATTACAATTTTGTTTCCAATTTTCACTCACAAAATTTACCCCTACTCTTTTTTGGGTACAAATTTGTCCATATTTTAAAATCACCTCGTTCTTTCCCTTCATCGTATTTTTGTACTTAAAAATATGATTTTATATGCTTTAAATTACATGACATATTGTAGAATCATTCAGCCATCCAGATACATATAAGAAGAGAAAAAAGTGTAAAAAATAACCAAATCTATCTCACTCACAAAATTTTCCCCTACTCTTTTTTTTGGGTACAAATTTGTCCCTATTTTAAAATCATATTGTTTTTGTTTTTGTCCCTCCATCGTATTTTTGTACTTAATCATATTTTGTACTTAAAAATATGATTTTATGTATTTTAAATTTCATGGCATACTATAGAATCATTCAGCCATCCAGGTGCATATAAGAAGAGAAAAAAAGTTGTAAAAAGCAACCCAATCTATATAGTACAGTTAAATTGGCAATTACTTTTGTCGCTCTATGTTTTTTCTCGCGTGCCCTACAATTTTATCAAAATACTCTTGTCCGCTAACAATTTTCAAAATTTCTTATTTTTATAACATCTGTTACTTAAGTAGCGGAAGGGTAAAATGAGAAACAAATAGGATGCGCGAGTAATCTGTAGGGCGGTAAAAGTAATTGTCCAATTAAAATAGATTATTTGGGCCCAAATAAACAAGCAATCAAGCCCATTCTAAAATCCAAATTCTCGTCGATTCACCACCTTCCCAAACCAAACCAGTAACATTTTCTCCCTTCCTCTTCCTCTTCTTCTTGTTCTTCTGGTTCGTTAGACCCTAATGGCGGGTTCTTCATCTTCAATCATGGACAATCTCTTCCAACGAACCCTCGACGATCTCATCAAATCCATGCGTCTTCAACTTCTCAACGAATCAACTTTCATTTCTAAATCAATTGAAGATATTCGTCGCGAAATCAAATCCACCGATCCACAAACCAAATCAACCGCTCTCCAAAAACTCACCTACCTCTCCTCTATCCACGGCGTCGATATGTCATGGGCCTCTTTTCACGTCGTCGAGGTAATGTCATCTTCTCTCTTCTCTCACAAACGAATCGGTTACCATGCCGCATCAATTTCATTTCACGATTCAACTCCAGTTCTTCTCCTTATCACTAATCAGCTTCGTAAAGATCTTTCATCAACGAATCACTTTCATGCTTCACTTGCGCTTCATTGTTTATCAACTATAGCTACTCTCGACCTCGCGCGTGATCTCACTCCCGATCTTTTCAATTTGTTGTCGTCTTCTAGGGTTTTTATTAGGAATAAAGCTATTGCTGTTGTTTTGAGGGTTTTTGATAAGTATCCTGATGCTGTTAGGGTTTGCTTTAAGCGATTGGTAGAGAATTTAGAAAGTTCTGATCCTCAGGTAGTTACTGCTGTTATTGGAGTTTTCTGTGAACTTAGTTCTAAGGATCCGAGACCGTATCTTCAATTGGCGCCGGAATTTCATAGGATTTTGGTTAATTCTAAGAATAATTGGGTTCTGATTAAGGTTTTGAAGATTTTTGCTAGGTTGGCTCCTTTAGAACCTAGGTTAGGGAAGAAGATTGTTGAACCTATTTGTGAGCATATTAGAAGATCTGGAGCAAAATCGCTTGTTTTTGAATGTGTGAGGACTGTGATTACTAGCTTGAGTGATCATGAGTCTGCTGTTAAGTTGGCAGTTTCGAAAATTAGGGAGTTGTTGGTTGATCAGGATCCTAATCTTAGGTATCTTGGTCTGCATGCACTTTCGGTTGCTGCACCGAAGCATTTGTGGGCGGTTTTGGAGAATAAGGATGCTGTGATTAAATCTCTGGATGATGAAGATTCGAATATTAAAATTGAGTCCTTGCGGTTGTTGATGGCCATGGTGTCGGAGAGCAATGTTGTAGAGATATCTAGGGTGTTGCTTAATTATGCATTGAAATCTGATCCAGAGTTTTGCAATGAGATATTGGGTTCCATTTTAACCACATGTGGTAGGAACGATTATGAGATTATTATTGATTTTGATTGGTATGTATCTCTTTTAGGAGAAATGGCAACAATTCCTCATTGCCAAAAGGATGAAGAAATTGAGAATCAGCTTATTGATATTGGCATGAGGGTTAAGGATGCTAGGTTGCAGCTTGTTCGGGTTGCTCGTGATCTGTTGATTGATCCTGCATTGTTGGGTAACATGTACTTGCATAGGATATTGTGTGCCGCTGCTTGGGTAGCTGGAGAGTATGTACAGCTTGTGAGAAATCCACTTGAACTCATTGATGCTCTCGTACAGCCTCGGACCAATCTCTTGCCTCCGTCAGTAAGAGCAGTTTATATCAATTCTGTTCTTAAAGTTTTAAGTTTTTGCCTGGAATGTTACCTTGATCAAGTTGAGGGTACTGTGTCCTCATATTGTGGCAATTTGGCTGGTGGACAGTCAGAAATGTTTCTTGTAAAAAACCACACCGAAGCTCCTGAATTAGTAGCAACAACACGTGAAGGTTCAAATTATGAACAAGATGAGGGCTTTAACCCAAGGAATACAACCGTTGAATCTTCTGATGATCTGTCTGATGAAAATGACACAGATAGAGTTGTCACTCTTTTTTCGATGAAGAATATCACACATGAATCTGTTGTAAGCCTATTAAATCGAATTGAATTAATTTTTAGTTCACTAACAGCAAATCAGGATGCCGAAGTACTAGAGAGAGCACGAAACATATTTAACTTTGTACAATTGGTTAAAGCAGAAATAATTGATAACTCAGGTCAGAATGTGGAGACCATGGACAAGAAATATACTCAACTTTCAGCTGTTATCAAATCGATCCGCGATGCTTTTTCCATGGAACTTGGTCCAGTCTCGATAAGTGCACAGGGAAGAGTTGCTGTACCAGATGGCTTAGTTCTTAAAGAGAATCTCGACGACTTAAAATCATTATGCGGTGATATTGAGCTACCTTCATCATGCTCGTTTTACACAGGAGGTCCTCAATTTGGCACTGCTTCGGACGCTTCGTCATCTAATCTTCTGAAAAATGATGAGTCAGGGCCGATAAATGAATCTACATCCTTGCTTGAACACCGTAAGCGGCATGGATTATATTACCTTGCTTCTGATAAGAGTGAAACTGTTCCAAATGATTATCCTCCAGCAAATGACCCCAAGGCGAACAGTAATATAAATGATGAAGCTGATGCGCTAGCCAAGTTGACTGAACAATCACTTCTTTTGAAGAAAAAGACAAATCAAATGAAGCCTAGGCCTGTAGTAGTAAAATTAGATGATGGAGATGCAGCACCAGTTCCAGACAAAAGGCCAGAGCCAATAAATGATTCTCTTTCTGGCGCCATAAAAGATGTTCTTCTAGGAAGTGAAACCAACCTAAGTGTGTCTCGAAGTAATCCTCTTGATAAGTCATCAACTAAGCGGAAAGGGAAGAAGAAACTAGGCACAGATCTTCCATCTGAAATGAAAGAAAATCTAGGTGATGCAGAAAAGCCTGATCCCAAAAATCCCAACCCGAGTAGCAAAAGTAAAGAGAGAAGACGAAGAGGTAAAGAGAAGGTTGGTGAAGGGGAAGAATCTGATCAGAGGGGAAAGAAAAAGAGTAGCCACAGACATGGAAGGCATAAAACTCATCAAAGGGCCAATTCACCCTTAAATGTGGTTTCCCAAGCACCAGTAATTCCTGATTTTCTTTTGTAGCAGCAATAGGATTTTTTTTTGATATATCATCACCTGTTGTTTTTGATTGAGGCTGTTTACATGTATTTTTAGAGCTGAGCCCTTGAGTTGTGTAGATTATTTGTTCATATAATTTTTTGTCATTGGTTTTCATATCTTGGTATTGTTTTTTTCCGTTGTCTGTTTCCTGTACATGTTATAGAATGAGCATATTCAAGAAGTGTGAATTATCAAGTTGGATGTTGTGGCTAGCTGCCCCCTGTTTTTCTAGATATACGAAGGTCTTGTTATTGAAACATTTGCCATTGCATTTTAGTCTTGCTTCTTGAAATTCTCATGGTCTTGGTATAAGCTGTTTGATTTGGAGAAAACTGGTGGATAAATGCCTCTTTACACAGACATTCCTGTTTGCATACAATAATGGCCAATCAAAATGTTACCTCGCCTATGTTTGGTATCATAGTGAATATGTCAGAATCACGGTGAGTCATCAATCATCATGATTCTGGCATATCCATCGTGATACCAAACACACACCTCATTTATTTTCCTTCTCTACCGCACCTTAGCCTCTCTTTTTCTCATTTTGAACATTTGAGACATCCAAGTCGATGTGCATTAGTGAAAAAGTATGTACTCCCTCCGGCCTCTATTATAAGCCAAAATTCCATTTTACACACTTATTAAGGAGTTGTCTTTTTGTCTTGATTTTATGTGCAATTTCTATTACAATTCCTAAAATGACCTTCTAATATCATTGAGATTCTACAATCATGTAAAAAAGTTAAACAATTAATTAGGGGTACTTTTGGAATGATAGCATTTAATAAAGTTACTTTTGGTAACTTTTGCTTATATTTGAGGCCAAAAGTTTTGTTGACTTTTGCTTATAAATAAGGCCGGAGGGAGTACAGTTGATCACTTATACTGTTTATCTATATGGATATGGATCCTCTCCAATTCTTTCTCTCATGTTTTCTCTCCTTTTGTTGATCTAATGGTTGATAAATCACAAAAAACCTAAAAACATTTAAGAAGATAGAGAAATAAATTGAATGAATGCCTAAGATTACCATTGGAGAGAAAACATGAGAGAAAAAATTAGAGAGGATTCAAATCCTTATCTATATGACATTTCAGTAGACATCATTAAGGGGCTGAACTTCATAAAATTTGTTTGTTTACCATTTTTGTGCATCTTTTATGCATTTTCATTTTTATTCCTTAGTAGTATAAACATTTTATTTTCCAACAAGACTTAAACATGAGATGGAGAACATTCGTACCACCAGCAAGCATTTGCATTTTTTTTGGTTAAAAATAATTAGATGTTTAGACAAGAAATTACAAACATAATTGCAAATAGAACATTTGATGGAAAAAGAAACTATTCTGGCGCACCAATGTTTGCATTATTGCATATATGGTTTCATGATATGTTTTAACTAACAAGAATGAAAAGACTGGTTTTTTAACTTTTTGCAAAATTTAAAAAGCACTATTCTACCAACCGTCCCTATTTATACAGCGTAAAAAAAAGGGTTTGGTATATGTAAAGATATACGTGCATTGTTTTAAGTCATATAATTCAGTTAAACTTCTTAAAACTTCTTAAAAAGATAGATACTATAATGGAGTTTATAACTTACCCTAGAGAAGAGCCAAAGGCCTGTGATAGATTAATCTTTCAAAATTATAATATCTTAGGCTTCTAAGTATATGTTTGAAAAATGCTAATTATAGTAAAAAATCCCAGTGGATCAGAAGCTAAACTCTAAAATTTCCAAAAATTACAATGAAAGAACTAGAAACTCTTATTATGTAGTGGTTCTTCACTCCTTAATCAAACAAACACACACACAGAAATTGTCGCAGCCAACTTTCTAGATATACCACCAAAGAAGTTGTTTTCTTCTCTTGTTTTTTTTTTCTTCTTTATTATGTAAAGTCAATTTGTGATTAACTTATTAAGTAACGATTTGACCACCATTACATTGGGAGATATGATAGCCAAGCACTTGAGCTTGTTTTTTCCACACTTTCTAACCCTTTTCTTTTGACCATTAAAGATTTGTCGATACCAAATTAAATCTATCTTTGCACGCTAAAGCACCCTATATGTTGTGCCAAAAGATATATATATTTGGGTCATCATATTCAAGTTGACAACACTTTTTATACAGTATTTACTTGTGAAAACAAAAGAGTATACTATGTGATAAGATGTCCTCACTTTGGATCACATAAGTGGAGGCTAATCGCATTAATGCATGTGGCTAGTACCCGACACTTGTATAATAAAAAGGAAAAAATGTAGAAAATCAAAGGCATCAAAATGCCTAATATATGACCACTATAAACTCCTCTAGTCTCTCTCTCATTTATATAATCAAATATAAATTTGAAACCTCATAACCATTACATTCCACTTAACAACAAAACTTAAAATATTAATTTTGGATATTCCCGGCATTTAACATAGTTTATTCAAAGAACATTTACCAACATGAAACTTCTCTAATTATCCACATATGATTGACATTGTAACCAAATTGCTTCTCATTATCATCATTAGGATCAGGTGTTTCTTCATATCATAATAATTGACATTGTCCACTCGAATGCTAGTAAAAGTGTCCACTCAATTTCCACTTATCATGTTACATAATTTTTTTTGCTTTCACGGGATGAGTTATGACACCAAGTGGTTTCAATCCTCTTCCGATCATAGTTGTGGAGGGTCGAACTGCGATTCTCTCTACAAAGTCCATAATTGATTTTATTGAAGCTAAATTTTACATTTATTTACTCCATACATGATTTGCCCACCCAAATTTATCATTTAACTCGGTCACTTTTATGTAAATATATATTCGAACACAAAACTAAAATAAAATTTACAAAATCATATTTTGTCAATGCAAAATCAAACACTTTTCAGTGGACTTTATTTTTTTTCCATATAGAGTTGGCATATTGATCATGGTACAAGGCATGCAAATGCACGCTGAGAATTTCATAAGATGCAATATTTTTGTTCTTTTCAGTGGAGTAACCAATACCATTTAGTCATTTACAATGTTGGTTATTTCTAATACTATATATTAGTGATCTAATTAAAGTCTAAATTAAAATGATTTAATATTAACAATGGCCTAAAGTTTGATAGTGGGGAAGGAGGGCTAGGATGAAAATGGCCTAAAAAATATATCTATAAATGCATACCACGGTAAAGTTACATAATTTCGTATTGATTATTGAATTAATGGATAAGGAATCTCCAACTAAAGTAAGAACAAACTAAAAAGTTGAAACATAACCTTATAAGTGGATCCATTAGTAAAATGACAGGTCAATATTTTAATGGAAAAATGTGTGCCATAGTTGTGTCTAACACATGCATAAGTAAAGGAGATCTAAAGGTGATAGTTACGTTTCTTTTCATTTTATTAGAAAAATAGAACTGCATATGACATAAGAAAATAAAAATCATTTGAGAGTAGAGACTAGTATTTACATTGGAATAGTGAGGCATCACAACGCAGTACAAGATTCTTTTCCCCTTTTTTTGGTAGAAAGTTTCATTTTTAGGTAAAATGGTCTTTATTTCATTTCATCGGTGAAAAATGAAATACATACAATTAGGAATATGTAAAAATAGGTTGGACTATTGATCTTATTTAAAGTGGTCAGTGTCTAGGTCACATTAAAATTGAAGTTGTTGACAATAAAAATATTCGCAAGTATTTCGACATTCAAGTTAATAAGAGGCGTGACGTGAAAAATATAATGTTGTAGGACAACTTATCGGAGTTCTCCTAAGAAAAGAGTACGTATAGACCATGTGCAGAGCCAACACCGTTGATGAGGAGAAGAAAATTGGGGGATCCTCATCAATGGTGTGGGAGGGAATCAAGATCACCAATGTTTTGATACCATTACCATGTATTTCGTTTTCAATTTTTCTTCATTAGTAGATTGTGTTTCGTCATCAACTTGATTCTTATTAAGTTGTGGTCGCTATTTTTTTAGGTGTTATTCTTTTTCTTTTTTTAACAATTTTTTTTGGGTTATTCTAACATGTAAAATTTACTATATGATTTTCACTTTATTATGACATTCATATGAAAATAATATAAAACCATTAATATGTCCTATCCTAATAGCTTAAGCTTTTGGGATAATCGGTTATTTGACATGGTATCAGAGCCTCTATGACTAAGTAGTCTAGAGTTCGATCCCCGCTCCCCTCACTTTCTAATTAAAAAGTGGAATTTAAGCATATGGTATGTGGGTCTATGCATTATCCACATTTCAAGCCCAAATGGACTCTTGCGTGAGGGGGCGTGTTAGAATAATATAAAATCATTGATATGCCCTATCCTAATAGCTTAAGTTTTTGTGATAATCGATTATTTGACAGATATATTATTGAAATACAATAAGATTTTATAAAATTTTATCAAATGAGTTAATTTTAATATATCTCATTGATATTGACATATTGATAATTTTAAATTTAAAAATAATATCAAACTAGTTACTGTTTGGAGGAGGAGATATTCAAACTAGTTTCTCACCTAATTGAAAAGTCAGATTAGTTAGATACATAGGCAATCAACCAGGTGGGCTTATATATATGGTCCTAAAGATTGTTATTTGACTAGTGATTGAAGAAATACAAATGTTAAATAAACTCAAAATAGCAATCAATTAAACAACCACCTTTTGTTCACAAGATTGCCATGAGAGTTATTTTTTATAATGAACAGATTGGATGTGGTTTTTGTTAAATGCGATGTGAGTCATGTGATAAGTAGTTTAAGAAAGTTTTCTATTTTCGCTACTATGTGGTGAGTCCACCAAAAAAAGTGTGCGGTGATTGCATAATATTTTTAATTTTTTTCATTGGTCTGTTAATTTTGAGTAATGTTTAAAATTTATCATTAAATTCTCTGAAAAAGTTATAAATACAAATAGTCCTTTGCAGAAAAGGATACATAAAAAATTTCGGTCTAATTATAATGGGAATAAACAACAACGACAAGATTTGAGTGCTTCGAGCACTCTTGTTAAGAAAGAAGGATCGAAGGTTTTGGCCTATAGCTTTCTCCGTCCCCACTCGTCGGGTGTTGTTTGTGTGGGGGTGTGCCACTTGAACCCGAAAGCATACTTGAAACTCTCACCTTACCAATGTGCTGACAATTGATTGTTGTTGGTCACGACAACTACCAAAAAGTTTTAATGAAGATGAATATTTTACATTTTAGAGTGTATATTTGTATGTTCGGCGTTTTTTTCTCTAACACAAAGAAGATATAGTTTATTTAATAATTGCCTCTGAGTTCCAAAAAATATATACAAAATTATTATAATGGTAGAAAAATATACACAGGTAATTTATGTAAAATCTTAGAAAAATATATACATTTGAAGTGAAAATAATTTAAGATTATAAAAAGGCCGTAATTATAATTCATAAAAATTAGATAATTTTTTATGTTATACTGTAATAATTATTGAAAAATTAACTAGAAATAAGTTCCTAGGTTTTTAAGTGGCAAAAATTTTAGTCTAAAAGTATGTCATTTAAATGTTATGGAGTATAAACCGCTAAATTATTTACTGATTTTGTAATGCATTATCAAATAAGTCTATAATTCTATGAATATTTAAATTAAAAAATTGACTTTATTAAATTTTACTCTTAAAATATATTGTAGACCATAAATTGATAGTTAGTGAATACATTTATATTTATTGATCAAATTAATAAAATATTATTAAAATATTGAAAGTTAACTTCGAAAACTCCAAACCTTGTGTGTATCTTTTTCACTATTTTGTTTTTTAAACATCCAAAATTAATTAATATTTTTCTCTCCTTTGCACTTTTAATCTCTAATCATATTAATAATTAACTCAAATCAGTTGAATTATCGAACACGTTCTATCTTTTTACTATTAAATCATTTCTGAAGTATCTGCAATCTATTCTAACTTAAGGGTCATACTAAACAGTCTCTTCAGAACACTTGTTAAGTATACAAAAAAAAAAATAAAGAAGAAATTTAATACTCCCTCCGGCCTTATTTATAAGCAAAAGTTGCTTTTTAGGTTCATTGAAAAAGTAATGTATCTAGTCTATATTTAAGCTAGATATATTAGTTATTAAATGAACCTAAAAAACAATTTTTGCTTATAAATAAGCCCGGAGGGAGTATTGAGAAAACAACTTTTTATATTTCCAAAATGTTGAATACTTATATATCTAGACAAAATTTCTATTTTAATATGTTTAACAATTGCCCCGGAGTACTGTTTAGCATTTTTTTCATAGTTAAATACTGTGACATATTATATACTACTGACTACTCTTGTGAAAATAAATGTAAATAGAATCCGTAATTTGCATTAAGTTTGAGTGAGATGCTGGGAAAACGAAAGGGAGAGAGAGATGATGATGAATCATGATAGATACTATGATGATCATTTATTCATATCCTCATCAAAAGACATTAAGATCCAACGTGGTAAAATGCGCCACGTAGAAATGGGTCCCAGTATATATAAATTTGTCCCTCCCTCTCTCTCTCTCTCTCACTCGCTCGCGCTACTACTAGTACTAGTAAGTAGGGTCTCTTTCTTTTCTTATCAGCGAGCCAAGCCAAGCCTAACCAAAAACCAAACACATCTTTTCCTCCCTTCATCTCCGCTTATCACCTAAACTATAAACCAAACCATTTTTAGAGAGAGAAACTCTCTCTCTCTCTCTCTCTCTCTCTCTCTCTGAAACTCTCATCATTGCCACCGTAGAGAAAGATAGATACAAAAATAAAACAAATGAACACAAGATAAAAACTCCTCGTGAAAATTTGTAACTAACTATTTTCTCGGAAAATAACAACAACAACAACAACAACCTGCAAGTAGAAACAAACAAAGAAAATTGCGAGATGGCGACGCCATTGGATTGCGTAGGAGGAGGTGGAGGAGGTGTGGCGATTCTCTCCAATTCAACCAACAAAGTCGATTCCTCTTCATCTCTCAATGCTTCTTTAAAGCGCTCCAAACTCGATTCGCCAATTTTGATTTTCTTGTTCTTTCATAAAGCGATTCGGAATGAACTTGATACTTTACACAGATTAGCCATGGCATTTGCTACCGGTAATCGCTCCGATATTCAGCCACTCTTCGACCGTTATCATTTTCTCAGCTCTATTTATAGACACCACTCCAATGCTGAAGATGAGGTTCAAATCTCGCTTCAACTTTTTTATTTTATTTTTATTAATTCCATAATTCGATTCTCTAGCTTTTTCATTCTTCAACTGAAATGCTGTAGAAACTAATTCCATAATTCGATTCTCTATTTGCTTTTCGTTTTCGTAATTTAGGTTTAACTTTAGTGAATCTATTTTGATTTTTTTTTACATGTACAGAATCAATTGAATCTTTGTTAATCTTATTTAATTTAATCTTCTGTTACACTATTCATGGAAAGAGACGGTGTAAAAGATAATTGTATTATATGTAGTAGCACTTTAGCTTTGGGGAAGAATCAAATAGTAAAGGTAGAGAATCCATTTTCCTTCATCATCTTCAAGTGCATAGTTTTTTGTTTTATTTTTTCGTTTGATAAGATGAATCGATAATAAAACTTAGATACAACATCTTCTGTTTATTAACCAAATGGAAAGAATGGTAATATGGATATTGTATACATGTTTGTTGATAAATAGGCTACTGTTAAACTAATTGAATTCTGTACAAATGTCTTGATAGAGTTTGATTGAATTTTCATACAATGATAAGGCTGTATGCTTTTCGTGTGGATTTTTCATTCTTTCGACATAGCATTATTGTATTAATTTGGATTTTATCAGTCATTATCTCTTCAGCTATGTTTCAAATGTTCTGAGGGAAATGTGTTCTGGAATGTAGGTGATTTTTCCAGCTCTAGACAGACGTGTGAAGAATGTAGCACAGACATATTCTCTTGAGCACAAAGGTGAAAGCAATCTTTTTGATCATCTATTTGAGCTGTTAAATTCTTCTATCAAGAATGATGAGAGTTTTCCAAGAGAATTAGCATCTTGCACAGGAGCATTACAAACATCAGTTAGTCAACACTTGGCAAAGGAAGAGGAACAGGTACAAGGTTATTTAATAGCTTTTATTTAGCAATTCTTCATTTATTTCTCCTACAAGATAGAATTTCTGTTATTATTATTATTATTGATTGATTTAAAAACAAGATTAACAAAAGATAATTAGGAGTTTGGAGGATAAAGGGTCCTCCCTATCATGAAAAAACTGCTATTATTATAAGTGGCTCTGTGCCAAATAGGTTAATGTGGTAAAGCTATAAAATCATATCACTTTTTGATGTATACTAATTTCTTTGTGCTTTGCTTAATTGATGGGTTAAATGTTCTTGTAGACACTATTGCTTTTAGCGCAACTATATGGGCTTCATTTGGTGATTCAGCAAGATTAATCAAGTGTAAAACCTGCAACAATCAATTAAGTTCGTTCAGGTTTTATTTGTTGAAGATTATTGTTTTAAACAAATTGTAATTTCCTTTATTAGTGTACGCGGAATGATATTTATTATTTTTTGGTGATGAACGTTTACACTATATGAAATCTTCAAAGCACTTTGTTCTTGCTTCCCTCCAGTTTATTCCCAATTTCCCACCCCAACAAAAAAAAAACCCGCGTATTTCCAATTGCTTCCCTCTAGTTTTTTTGTAATGGTTCGATATACACAGTCAAGTTTCACTCTCAGTCTTCCTTAAGAAAGTTTGCACAATACAAGATATCTGTTTACTAATATGGTATCCTCAAGTACTCATCATAAATTTTTGTCATAGCTGTGTAGTTTAAATGGATAAATAATCTAATTTCTCTGGGGGATGTGTCTAATTTTTTTGTTTGTCGGGCTATGTCAGGTATTTCCTCTGCTTATTGAGAAGTTCTCTCTTGAGGAACAAGCATCCTTAGTTTGGCAGTTTCTTTGCAGTATTCCTGTGAATATGATGGCAGAATTTCTTCCCTGGCTTTCAACATCTATATCAGCTGATGAATCTCAGGATTTACGAGATTTCTTAATCAAAATTGTGCCAGAGGAAAGGCTTCTTCAAAAGGTGTGGTTTTCAAATGCTGCTTTAGATCATTGTTGTTCCATTTTCTATGTTAATAATGCTACTTTATATGTTAAAGCTGATGGTTCACTTTATTACTACCTCCATCACTAAATATAGGACCCCGTTGTCTAAATCGCGAGAATTAAAAAAATTGATAGTAGTATTGAATTTGTTGACAATTGATTTTGTTTTACAGATTTACCTTTCAAGAGAAAAAATTAGTTTATGTTTTTATCATAGTATTTATTACAGAGTGTAGAAAAAGATCTAACATAATTATGATGGGTATGTTGATAACAAAATAATTAATGCAGTTGGAAATTTGAAAGGGGTCGTATAAAAAGGGACAAAGAAAAATCTAAAGAGGGTCATATATTTATAGATTTTGAGGTAGTATAAGCAGATCTTCGATAAACAGAGTCTACGTTAGGAAGAATAAGAGGGAGTCTAGGAAATTAATTAGAGCCCAATGGCACTATTAATATAAACAGAAGATTTTCTCAATAGACATAGAAAAACCATAGTAACTGTTTGGTTGGTTACTGTGCAAATAGGGTAGTTATTATAATGCAGTTAGTGAGAATAATTGGAGGGGGGCGTCAATTGTTTTGAGAAAAAGAGAGAGAAGAGTCCGGATCTCTTGAATATTTTGATGATGAAAACGATCCTTCTCTGTACTACTTGTGTTCTTCACATATTAGTACTATTGTAAGGTACTGATTGTTCACAATAAGGATTTCTTGTGTGTCTCATCTTCCGGTCCAGTTATATTATTTATATAGTTTGAATTGTAACCGTACTATCTCTAATCTTATTTGTGCTTATCGAAGGTTGTTTTCACCTGGATGGAAGGGAGAAGTAGTGTTAACACAACTCAAAGTAGTGCAGTTCATTCTCAAGTTCAATGTTATTCTAGCCCATTAACCCATCAGGTTGGAAGAGTAAATTGTGTATGCGAGTCCACAACAACTGGAAAAAGGAAACATTCTGGATCTATGCTAGATGTTTCTGATGCCACCAGGACACATCCTATAGATGAGATATTGCTCTGGCATAATGCAATAAAAAAAGAGTTAAGTGAGATAGCAGTGGAGACCAGAAGAATACAACACTCTGGAGATTTTACCGACATATCAGCCTTTAATGACAGACTGCAATTCATTGCTGACGTTTGCATATTTCATAGGTATTGCATTAATTTTGTATTAACAATATCCTTTTAGTTAAAGTATCATATGTTTCTTCAATTAAACAATTCCGTACTGTAATTTATGGCAAACACCAACCCTCATTGCTGATATTCTTTTCACTTTGAATGCAGTATTGCTGAGGACAAAGTTATTTTTCCAGCGGTAGATGGAGAATTTTCTTTCTTTCAGGAGCATGCTGAAGAAGAAAGCCAATTTAATGACTTTCGGTGTTTGATTGAAAGTATTCTAAGTGAAGGAGCATCATCTAATTCAGAAGTTGAATTTTATTCCAAGTTATGCTCACATGCTGATCATATAATGGAAACCATACAGAGGCATTTCCATAATGAAGAAGTTCAGGTGTGCCATCATTGCTCATGTGGTGAAAGTTTAGAGTGACTAGCGTAAGATGTAAATGTGTTAAGCAAATCAAATGTTAAATACAACAGGAAGATCTATCAAATGATGAGATTTGAGTATCATATTTGCAGAAGTTGATAAGTATTAAATATAAACAACTGTTGTATCCGTTTATTGATTAACTAACTTCTATTGGAAGAGAAGTATGGCATGAAAATTTATTTATAAGATATTAGCAAATAAACTCTCTTTTAATATATCTGATGTGTACATAATCACTCTCATATATAGGTTCTTCCACTTGCAAGAAAGCACTTTAGCTTTAGAAGACAATGTGAACTTCTGTATCAAAGCTTATGCATGATGCCTCTGAAATTGATTGAGAGAGTCCTACCATGGTTGGTAGGATCTTTAACTGAAGAAGAAGCAAAGATGTTTCTGAGAAACATGCAATTTGCAGGTTCCTTTGTCTATTTTTATTTCCTTTCTTTCTAAAGAAACTGTGTTTCCGATTTTTTTTTTGTTAATCTATGTTTGACAACTTAATCTTTTTCAGCTCCAGCAACAGATTCTGCTCTGGTCACACTCTTCAGTGGTTGGGCATGCAAAGCTCGTAATGAAGGCCTGTGTTTGTCTTCGGGTACATCAGTTTGCTGCCCTGCTCAAAGACTTTCTGATATTGAAGAAAATATTGATCAGCCATCCTGTGTTTGTATCACAGCATCATCTGACAGACATTGCTCAGTAATATTTGAGTCAGATGGCAACAAAAGACCAGTCAAGCGAAACACATTGAAGTTGAACAATGGAGATGTAACTTCAGAGACTGAAAGTACCCAGAAACAGTGCTGTAGTCCCCGGTCCTGTTGTGTGCCAGGTTTAGGAGTAAACATTAACACTTTGGGGCTTAGTTCAATTTCTACAGCCAAGTCTTTACGCTCCTTGTCTTTCAGCTCTTCTGCTCCATATCTTAATTCCAGTCTTTTCATATGGGAAACAGAGAGCAGCTCATGTGACGTTAGCTCTGCAGAAAGACCAATTGATACCATATTTAAATTCCATAAAGCTATACGTAAAGACTTGGAGTATCTAGATGTTGAATCTGGAAAGCTGAGTGATAGCGACGAGACAATTATTCGGCAATTTAGTGGAAGATTTCGTCTTTTGTGGGGTTTATATAGAGCTCATAGTAATGCAGAAGATGATATAGTATTTCCAGCATTAGAATCCAAAGAGGCCCTTCACAATGTGAGCCATTCATATATGTTGGACCATAAGCAGGAAGAGCAATTGTTTGAAGATATTTCCTGCGTTCTTTCTGAGTTTTCTGTCCTTCATGAAGCCTTGCGGTTGACCCATATGGCAGAGGATTTGAGTGACAGTAATTTTGGAACTTCTGATGCCAATGACAGTGATGATGTCAAGAAGTATAACGAACTTGCAACAAAGCTTCAGGGGATGTGCAAATCCATAAGAGTGACCCTGGATCAGCATATTTTCAGGGAAGAGCGTGAACTGTGGCCATTGTTTGGAAAACATTTCACTGTGGAAGAACAAGATAAGATAGTAGGCCGGATAATTGGAACTACTGGTGCTGAAGTTCTCCAGTCAATGTTACCGTGGGTAACTTCTGCACTTACTCAGGATGAACAGAATAAAATGATGGATACATGGAAGCAGGCAACTAAGAATACTATGTTCAATGAATGGCTTAATGAATGCTGGAAAGAGAGTCCAGAGTCTATAGCACAGACAGAAACATCACATTGTAGCACTTCTCATAAAGGTTTCTAATTGCATATAGTTTCTTTCATTTTTGTGGACTTTTGTGGGATGGATAATTAATATTATAGTGTGTTTTATTCTTTTCCAGGATCTGAGTATCAGGAATGCTTGGACCTCAATGATCAAATGTTCAAGCCAGGTTGGAAAGACATTTTCCGGATGAATCAGAATGAACTTGAGTCAGAGATCCGGAAGGTTTATCGTGATTCAACTCTTGATCCAAGGAGAAAGGCATATCTTGTGCAAAATCTTTTGACAAGGTTGTTTCCAGTGTCCAGAATTCTCTGATTTTATTGGATAGGGACATAATTAACTATATATTTATTTGATAGGATTTTATTTTACCTATTGTCGTCAAGCTCCAATTGTTGATTAGTTCTTTGTGTATTTTAGTCGTTGGATAGCTGCCCAGCAGAAATCACCTAAAGCTTCATCTGAAGGATCATCTAATGGTGTCGAAATAGAAGGACACTCGCCATCATTTCGGGACCCAGGGAAACTTGTATTTGGGTGTGAGCACTATAAGAGAAATTGCAAGCTTCGAGCTGCATGTTGTGGCAAGTTATATACTTGCAGATTTTGTCATGACAATGTGAGCGATCACTCAATGGATAGGTAGATTTCTGTCGGGATTTCTTATATTTTATACTCCCCTAAACTCTGGTATAGCGGGAGCTTTGTAGTATTAGGTTGTCCATTAATGTACTTCTAACATCTGATTGTTTATTACAGAAAAGCAACATCAGAAATGATGTGTATGCGCTGCCTGAATATACAGCCAATTGGGCCTATATGCATGACACCTTCATGTAATGCACTTTCAATGGCAAAGTACTATTGCAGTATATGCAAATTTTTTGATGATGAAAGGTACCTTTTATTTCTTACACCACACTTCAAAATTTGTTATTGAAATTGCTACTGTCTTCCTTATTTTGGGGGGTAAATGGGGTAAATCCTTGGACTGTTCATCATCTTGACATTCACACTTCATTGCAGTAGGACTGAGATTGACAATTTATGAACAATTTAAGGTGGTCCATACACCATTTTAGGGGAGAAAGTATTTTTGTATGTAAACTAATTCAAAGAAAGATAGGCATATGGTTGATCATGTTAGATCTTGTGTAAATTCTCCAACAGATTATTAAGTTAGAAACTAATGGGAAATTGATAAAAAGAATAAAAATAATAGAACTATTTTACCTTTTGAGATTAAATTAGGTCAAGCACAAGTTCTAAGATAACTAACTAAACGGACTTATTGACTAACAAAACAATTGTCATTATTTTGTCACATCCTAACAATGCATTCCCCAACGAAAGTCCACTTTGCCCTCAAGATATGAGAATTCCACAACGATTGAAAATTCCCACTTTGAGGGCAAAGTGGGCTTTCGTGGACTTCAGAGATGTGGATGAAAATTGATACAAAGAATCAAAAGAGTGGAACTATTTTATTGAAAACTACACAGTAATGGACTGACCGGTTAACAGTGCCCATACCTATCATTTTCTAACTAATATTCTATTGTTAAGCATGAATTACAATCTTGTGAGACTTCTATATACAGATGTACATATTTATACTCCTGAAAAAATTAATATTTAAAATTATTAGTGTTTAGCAAGAAATAGATATGATTATTATACTATAGTAATCTCAACTTTAGAAGATTGTTAATTTTAACTTTACACACCATGTTTGTTTAGGAATGTATACCATTGCCCATTTTGTAATTTATGCCGTGTTGGACGAGGGCTTGGGATTGATTATTTTCATTGCATGAAATGCAATTGCTGCCTGGGGATTAAATCATCATCTCATAAATGCCTGGAGAAAGGTTTAGAAATGAACTGCCCAATTTGCTGTGATGACTTATTCACATCAAGTGCTACAGTCCGAGCTCTGCCTTGTGGCCACTACATGCATTCTGCTTGTTTTCAGGTCAATTTTACATCCATTTTAAATTTCATTTCCCTCTCAAAACTAATTGAAACAGGTTGTGGATTCAATCTTACACTTTGTTATGATATGTTAGGCATACACTAGTAGTCACTACACGTGTCCAATCTGCAGCAAGTCATTGGGAGATATGGCGGTAAGAATATCTTTTTAAATCTCCCTACCTTTAATGTCCTTTATGATTCTTAATAAAACAAAATGTTTGTAGGTTCACAAAAAGTTGAAACGGAGAAAGAAACAAGGGCACTAGTTTAATATAACTCTACTATCTTCTTAAATTGTAATCGAGTTCTCAAGTTGTGGCAAAATATTAGATGTAACATTTTGAGATTTTCATATTATTCTATTTCTATCTACCTAGGTTTACTTTGGTATGCTCGATGCCTTATTGGCTGCAGAGGAGCTCCCTGAAGAGTATAGGGACCGTCATCAGGTGAAACTTCAGCGTCTTTTGCATGTTTCTTTCATTCCTTTCAAAAGCTAATGCGGATTTTATGAGAGCACTCTGGCATTTTAGGCTGCCAGCAAAGAATTTGTATATTTATTGTCAGTTTTATAATGGGCAATGCAGGACATACTTTGCAATGACTGTGATCGAAAGGGCACTTCACGCTTCCACTGGCTGTATCACAAATGTGGATCTTGTGGCTCTTACAATACTCGGCTGATCAAGCGTGAGACACATACCAACAGCTC
The DNA here is from genome assembly GCA_030408175.1 of Trifolium repens. Classification (NCBI taxonomy): domain Eukaryota; kingdom Viridiplantae; phylum Streptophyta; class Magnoliopsida; order Fabales; family Fabaceae; genus Trifolium; species Trifolium repens. The sequence continues at coordinate 63,008,358 of CP125842.1, read as the reverse complement.
TTAGTGTGCTATTGAAGGAAGGTAGACAGAGTCTGTAAATACTTGTGTAGGAATCTCAATTTTCTCCCAACTAGGAGCCCGATTATTGATCCGCTTTTTAACTTAAACGGATTGCACACGAATCACTTTCTTTAGAGACCTCTTACCTCTTATTGCACACCTAATCAGTTTTTATAGCAATTATTATGTACAGATCAATGTTGTTATTCAGAACAAACTTCTTATTTGTGCAATGGATATATTTTTCCGTCACTTTCTTCTCATCATTAAGGTTCATGCAAGTGTGCTGACCGCCCTTTAATCATATGCTGAGGGCAACTTATCACCAACTTCCCTTGTTTTCCTTATTGGTTGAATCGAACCTACTTCTATATCATTTCAGTCCAATTGTGTAATATTTTTTTCAATTTAGTGTTGAACAAATCTTTGGTTAAATTGAATCTCAAATACGCAATATTAAGACGAGTGATATAAATCAAATTGAAGATTCACAAGATTTGTCTCTGTTAATTTACGTAGTTTTTTGTGACCCTTTCTCACTCTATCAAAGCAATGTTTTTAATTGAATCCGTAGTACGCTCTAAAATAGCTTGGCAGTTTCTCACCTTACTGCTTGTGACAAGTTGGTATGATAGAGGAATGAGTATCTTTTATTCAAAAGAAAAAAGGAAGACAGGATAGTTGTTTTCAATTGTAGTCACTTGTATAAGATGAACCCAATATACTTTCCTAAATTGGACGTAGAACTGAGGTTAATGCAAAGAATGTGAGTGTGACTTAGAACACATGTAATAGTGATGATTCTTTAACCATTTTTTTATGATTCGTTAACATCTAGACCTGAGAAGAGCACATGGAATTTTAGTCTGTTTCCTTAAATACTTCAATTAGCAGTATGTTCTAGTATGCAAACAGCATTTTAAACTTTTTTATGGTAGTTGTTTTCTAATCTCCGCTCCGCTACACTTTCACCTACGTATTTGTCATTTTTAATTCTCGACAAATCTTTTACAATATAAGAAAATTAGTTGTTCTTGAGATCACGAAAATACCCTTGCTTAGAAATCTGTCACAAGTCCTAAGCAAGGGTATTTGATGTCCAAAAATTTGCAAACTGAACCAAAGTAACAGTAAATCGAGCCAAATTCTGAGCCAACCAAGCCGAATTGAATTTTTGTGAGAGCAAAAGCAACTTTTTTACGAGCCACATGTTGCATACAAACCAAGCCATGGAAGCCACGGTTTGTTCCAATTGAAAAGGAAATGTACAGTTTGCCAACATGTGAGTAGACACATCACTACTTTTTCACTTTCCTTTTTCCTTTCTTTTCCCAATGTCTGTTTTGTCTCTTCTTTTTGACTTTTCAAATTGTTCCTCTGCACAATTCATTTTTCGGTGGGAAATTTTCAATTTGAAATCAGATTATGATTTACAGTGTATATATATAGATACTATCTCTTTTATCTCTTCTAACTACCTCTTTTTTCTCTCAGTTTTTGTTATCAATATTTTGTTATTATCTTCATCTTTTTCTTATCTCCATTTTCTTTTTGTGCAGGAAAGTAAAGTTGTGAAGAAAAAGAAGCAAGAAGAAGTAAATAAAGAGAAAGAGGTATATAGATGATTACAAAACAAATTACAAATTAGTCAAACTATTATCATAATATGTTCTATCTTCATTTTGTTTTATGTCATTTACATCATCTTTAACAGTAGGAAAAATACAGAAATTAAAACAAAACATAACATCCATGGCCAAGAAAGTTATTAGCTCTATTATTTCTTTTACAAATACTTATTTTCTTAGCAATGTTTTGATTTGTTTTAGAAATTAAAAAAAAAAGTAAAGGAATATGATAATAAGATGCTAAAGAAAGAGTTTTAGATCTAGGAAAAGAAAAAGAGAGTGAGATTTTTTGAAATACAAACATAGAAAATCTAAATCATATACAAAAAAAATAAAATGCAAACTCTGATTTTTTGTTGTTGCAAGGTAGATGCAGTGCGATTTCCGGCACGGTGGTTGAATTTCCCGGTGCGGTGGTCGGCGATGGTGTTCAAATCTTAATTTTTCTGCGTGGGTTTTGTAGAGGCGATAGAGGAGGTTCTATTTATGATGATGATCTTTTTTAAATGGCTTTTGATGATTTTTTTTTAATGGTTGTTGGAGTCCCTAAAAATGTTTCAGATCTGAAAATAAGTTTGATAACAAAAATAGAGAAGTAAAGGATGAAGAGGTGAGATTGAACACAGCCAAACTAGGTCTGAAACAAACTGAAGGAGGCAGTGAGAGACGTTGCTGCTGCAGCTTGGATTGATAAAGGGGAGAGAACTTCCATTTTTTTTTGGTGAAAAGAGAAAATGCAAATAGCAAATGAGTTGTGAAAGTTAAAAGTAAAAAAATAAAAAATAGCTGCTACACTAGAGAGGTGAGGAACATGATTAAAGAAACAGCTTTCTGTGCATCGGTGGTGGGTGAAAAATCAACAACCTTTTTACTAACTTGTCTTTTCAAAAAATCAAATTTTTTTTTATCAATTTTAAGTACAAAGAAAATGACGAAATTAAGTGGGTGAAAAATATTTGATAGTAAAAAGTAACGTCATCCTTCTCTAAGTAATTTTTAAAATGACATTTCTCATTAAAATTAACCATATGTTTAGGAATCAGATTTTCAGCTACATAGTAACTGTTGTGCTTTTAATCAATTATAAATGTATTGTATTTTTTTATTTTTTACTTAATTTTCAACTAATACATAAATGTCAACTTCGCGTCGCGTTATCGTACGACCCGTGCGTTAAGCACGGGTCTGTTACTAGTTTTTATGAAAGATCTAGTTAGAGGTGTAATTGGTTTGGATTGATTTTTGGTAAATCCAGTGTCCGAACCGATGAACTCTCGATTGGTTCGATTTTTGGTGTTTTAAAAAATGAAATCGTTTGGTTCATATACTTTAATCGATTTGCACGCCTCACTGTTTTTAGCGATATATTCTCTGCAATTATTTATTTTTTATAAGTTTCTAAGTTAGGGTTTGAGAGAAATGCAATGTGAGAGTGAGTGTTACTAAGTTGGGACAGTTTTAGATATGTGTTGATGCGTGATGCTGGACTGAACTAATTATATGGTTAACAATACAACTATTGGTTCGATTCAACAATTCTTAATAAATTGAATCCGAGAACCGAACCAAATCACATGAGTTTTTAATTGATTCGGTTTGGTTTTGAATCTAAACCATAAAAATTGGTCCTTTTTTTTGTTTGAAATAGTTTGAATTCCTAGTTCAATTGAATTTTTCTAATCTGCTTTTACACCCATAGATCTAGTTCCGTAGCATATTCGAGAATGAAAAGGCAAGGAAATAGATGGTCCCTACCTTGTCCGTATGTCGTGTTTGAAATGAAACTTTACATATTTAGTCTACCAACGTTGATTGATAAATCTAATGTTGTGTGAGTGAATGAAGTTTAAATGACCAATCCTGCCATCTATTATTAGTGAGTGATTGTTATTATGCTCTCCTATGTTACTCACATGCAAAGAGAGCGAAGAAGAATTACCTTATTACTCGAGAAGCAATAAAAAAACGACCATCCTCTTATTCATGATATTTAGACTTTAACCAATCATTTGCAAATTTGTAGATGAAAACTCTCGTTCTAAGCCATATATGGTTCTAGGTTTTTTTTTTTAAACAAATTATTCTAGTTGTTTGACTAATATAACTTTTTCATGCAAACTTCATTTACTTGACAATATTTAAGTTGATAATTACACCATTTTTTATGTTACCCCTTGATATCCATTAAAAGAGCAATAAGGTAAATAAACTTTGGTGTATTTTAGCTTCCCGTTTGTCTATAATTAGCCGAGACTTGATTAAATTTTTAAAGTTAACCTGTGCCATTTTTATTTTTGTGTAAATAAACTAAGGGTCCGCTTATGCAAAACAACTTATGCAAATAAATAAGTTTTTAAGTTAATTTCTAAATTCCCACTAATGAAAACGGTATTTTTATAAACTATTTTTCATAAACTACCTTAATAAACTTATAAAAATACATAAAAACTTATTTATTTGCATAAGCTGTTTTGCATAAGCTCAAAAATAAGCTATTTCAAACGGGCCCAAAGTATTCCACACCTGAAATAAGTCAAATAAGACTACAATAGACGGTAAAAAATTTCAGATAAATAAATTCAGGCGGCGTAATTTTAAGAAAATGCAGAGGGGCTCCCAATAGTTATTAGAACAAAGATGGCAATATTATATCTCCAGTCTACAATATTAAGATGGCAATATTAGAACAATGAATATTGATGTTCTGACCATCATAATTATCAAATTTGATTGTCCAATCACAAATCGACAAACCAACTTTTCCAATTGTCAATCAAATCTTGTTTTAAATTGGAAGATACAATTGTAAATAAAGATTCCTGCAATAAAATTTTAATCGTGTGATATATGACCAAGTTGTGATTCATCAAAACAAATCAAGATTTTAGAAATGATTTTTGTCTAAAATATCCACACAACAATTTATATCGATTAAGTTCAGGTTTGTTTCAACTTTCAAGGTTTTGTCTAATCAAGTGAAACAAGTTACCACACACAAATTTGTTTTCACCATTGCCTTATTATTGGATCAAATTCAAACGAGATGTGAATCCAGCTTATTGATCCGACGGTGAAAACAAACGCGTACATGCTACAAGACTTAGTGCACAAGCTTGGCCCTTGTTTCAAATCAAAACATAAATCACACATATCATGCAATACTAATAAGTGATCACCAATGCTAAAACATTAAAAAAATAAAGTACAACTTTTACAGAAACCCCTCAGAACTAACCTATTACGACGTTATTTAATTTACATTACCATCCTCGCCTAAATTGGGTATTCCAAAAACTTATTTTTCCACAAAAAGAAAGAAAAGCGAGGAAAGAGTAAAAACTAAAAATGGTATAAAGGTCAGAATACCGCTTTTTTTCTTTCCCTTTAAGCTTTATAAAGGAGTTCCACCAAACAAAATCATACGAATGAATTGGCAGAAACTTACTTAGTGTCCACATCCATGGCCATTGGCTTCTCCTCCGAAGCATAGGTAGAGTCTACCTCCATAGCAGAAGCTCTGGGAGGTGATGCTGGCTGCACCTCCACATCTGGATAAGCTGCCTTAAACCTTGCCCGCAGCCCTTCATCAACTAACCTTACACCACTCAATTGATTACCAAGAGACATCCACCTGATGGAACAATGGAGAATATTATAACAGCTTAAAATTTCTTTGGATGAATTCAAATACTCAAATCATAATGAACACAATAAAAAACTGCTTTTACTAGTCCAAGAAATCATTTAATTGATATAGAACATTGTCAAGTGAGCTTCCCATACATAGCATTGAGACTCATTTCAAATCCAGAAAATTCTCAACCGCAATCAAATAGTTTTAAGAATACCATGAAAGAATTCAACAAAAAAAAATACCAGTCAAGAGAATTGAAAACCTACCCTGCATAAGTGTTGTGCATGCGAGCAAACAACTCCAGCTTTCTTGTTCTTGGACTTATCCTCTCCAACAAAGGATACATCTGTAGGGATAAAATTTGACAATTTCAAAATTGTTTAAACATGTGAAAGATTTGAATTCAAATACTCAAATGGTAGAATAACATTATTACCAGGCTTAATTAAACTATTTACAAGATAGAATGTGCAAGCTTAACAATCAAGAATGTGAGAGGAAAAGTGAAAAAATATATCATGTGAATGGATTTTTTTTGAAGAATGTAAATGAATTTTAGTAAGTTCTTTTTGTTTCAGCCAAGCTTACTATAATGTAAAACCTTTTTTTCAGATAAAGATGAAACTTGATGATAGAGATTCTATTTGGTTTGCACAACCAAGAGATTATTCCGAGAATCTAAAAGAAGATAAAATAATACGAGATTGTATCAAGAATTATTATCTACAAAAAACAATAAGAATATCCTCTGGTGTCGAAGGAAGCCTTAAAAACAGAAAGTTTTAGATACAAAATCAATATTGACCTCCGTTTATAAAGTCAGTCAAAGCCTTGAAGTGCATAATTAACTATCAAAATTTGGTTGAATATCATACAAACCTCATCTGGCTTTCGGCTTGTTTCCCGGACTTCAGCAACAATAACATCAGTATCAATATTTCGGTTTACTTCAGGGCTACCCTTTATTCCAACAAGACAATGTTCCTTGCTGTGATTGAGCCAATGGCCCGTACGTCCAGTTCTAATTATTCGCTGAAGTTGATTTGTTTTCACCCAAATGATCTCCTCAACACGTTTATATCCCCAAAGTTCTAAGCTGCGGAGCACAACATGCGCAAGCCAAATACAGATTATTAGTATAAAGAAGCCTCAATGTTTTTTTTGGTTACTCTAATTAGATAATATAATTTTTTAACAAAAATGAAAATTAGCATATGACCAAACAAAGGTGCAAATACCATTCTCGTCCAAGTTCCATTGCACGCCCAGTGACCCATAGAAAAATAAGCCCGTGAGTTTGCAGAGCAGAGACATTAAGAGTGCGCATTTCATCATCAGCCATTGTTCCATAAGGCAGCTCCATGTGAATGTCCCATGGTGGATCAGCCATTATTACTCCAAACTTACCTAATATGTCCATTCTAAAGTTACGTATATCACAGTTGATCCATTGTGGTTCCCCAAGTTCCACTTCAGAACAATACTCAGCACGCTGCTGCTTTAGTGGTCTGGAAGGAGGAGGAACACCCATCATTGTTGGAGGCACGTCAGGTGTAGGGTCATACTCATAGTGAACAAACTTACATGTCTATCAAAGAACAAAAAATAAAGAACACAATTCAAAGGTGTGACAAACATAACTAAAATGGAGAGAAAAAATTGACATAAGAATTCAGAGGTAAAAACCATGCCTTCATGTGCCGGCAAGTATCAAGATATGAACAGTCTCCCATACTAATGTCAGTATGAAGAGCAATGATTCGTCTAAAATGAACCTGCCGAGAAAAGGATCACAAATTAACAATCTCCCAAATTAATGTAGGTATCAGTCGCACATCGGTATCAGATACGTATCAGTATCAGACACAGATGCTTCTCTGTTTTTGAAGTATCCGGGCTTCATAGCAAATGCATATCAATAAATTTTCAAAGTTTGATTTGTTGTAAACCACATGTCTTAGTATACCAGCCAAAACCAATAGATAGTGAATATGTTAGAAATGAAACCGGAGAAGCAAAATAATTAGTAATAAAATAGTGTTCTTGTAATTAACCTTATCACAAGCTACAAAGGAACCGGTCTGGCGTCGACAATCTTCTTTTGTCAGTAAGTCACAATATTGCTTCACCTGAGAACCATCTCTAGTTCTGAACTGAAAAATAATATATTTAAACAGCAGAATTAGATTAAACTGTACAAAATGCTAGAGTATACTAAAAGCAGAGAATAGTCACAATTCAAAACAAAAATTTAAAGTAAGCAGTGACTTTGAACCCTAGCAGCTACAGCAGTCTCCCTTGCAGTCGGTCGATGAATTAAATCCGAAAGCTCCTCGGCAGCTTTAGAATCCTGCATCTCCCTAAACGATTTCTTATTCAATAAAGCCTCAACATCCTTCAAATCCTCATCATATGTTTTTGGCTTCTGTGGTATTGCATTAAAGCTACTCCCACAAAGCATTGGCGGCAGCCCTGACATGTGAGGGTCACCTTGAGACATCCACATATCAGAATTTGGCCTCATAACTAGCCTTCCAATCATAACACCATTCACACTCGTGCTACCGGTATTGATTTGCTGCTGATTTTGGTTCGTGTTCACATCACCAAAACTGGATTCATTTTGCTGCTGATGCTGTGCAGTTTCTGGCAATTCTCTCAAGAGACGGGTCCTATCTATTTTCAAAACCATATTTCTTGCTTTCCCACCGACAACAAACTCCTCCAATTCAACAGCACCATTATCATCTGCCATTGATCTCAAAGCTATCTCGACCGCAAGGGTTGGCCCACCTGAATCTCCACCAAGCTCCTGAAGTGCAGCGTTGTCTTGGGGCGTAATCGTTTGATCATTCTCCAATTTCCTCAAAACAGTGGAAGAATCAATTGGCGAAAAAGGTACTCGACCTAAAAGACAAACAGCAACCATTGATCGAACAATGGTCAAAGGACTAACTTTCTCTGATTCTGGATTTGTAGTTACAAGAGATGTTTTAGGGTTTTGATGATTATTATTGCCATTACTAGAAGGGTTTTGAGGTAGTTGTTGGAGTGATGATTTGGGAGGGTTGAAACTGGGAAGAGGAAGAGGGAGAGAGGGTGTAGGAGCAAAAGGACGATGGTTAAAAGAAGAGAGAACTTTGAGAGAAAGGTCAAGAGAAGAAACAAGATTAGGTATAATGGATTGTACAGAAGAAAGCATGTCCATATGTGACTTATGTTGGGTTTCTATGCGAGCTTCAAGTTGTTGCCTTATATCTTTAATACTGTTAATAGCTTCATCTGATTGTGGCGTCTCCATGGATTACTCGATGAATGATGGATTCCAATCCTAATTAAAAACATAATAATTCAATAAATGGATGCCAGTCCTAATTAAAAACATAATAATTGAATAATTTATAAACTAAATGGAGGTAATAAACAAGATTTTAAAGTTTAAACTAAGAGATATTTGAAAATACTGAAAACTGCCAACAAAGGCTGTTAATGCAGCTGCAATTGCGATCGAAACACAATCACAGATGTTACCAAAACCTTGACATTGAATCCACAAATCACAATTTCAGTATTCAAACGGAATTTCAAACCTTGCTACTAAATTAGGATACTTTGATTGCAAGAGAACAATAAATCAAACACATGGTGTGCTAAAACATGATACAGAACTAAAATCTGTATAATTGCAGCTCAACACAAATCCAATACACTATTATGGACAGTACAAATTCTTAGAACAAATGAGTAAAAAAATCACTATCACGAAACCTTAAACCCTTAATTTGCAACAAATTGATGAAATAGTTATCTGTATATAGAGAAGAACGAAATTGGTTGTAGAAGATATAACAAGTGCCGTAAGCAAAGAAAAATGTTTTGGAATCACTCACGTTTGTTGCTGGCGGTGGCCGGCGACCTGCTCCGGTTGTTGTTAATTTAGGGTTTTATTTTTATTATTTTTTGAAATATAAGTTTTTTATTTTTTCATTCGTGAATGGCATTGGGCCGGGCTCTCTTCAAAAGGAGTAGATTGAGTTTGTGTTAAGAATTATAAACTTTCTTTCCTCACCCCCATAATTTTTGAAAAAAAGAAACACCTTTTCTCCTTACATATTGGTAAATTTGGAGGAGTTTGGTTTTCATGAAATGGTGGATAGGATTTAAAAGTGGAAATGGATTAACAGAAGTTGGTTTGGATGCAGTTATGATATAGTTAGTTAGTGCATCAGAGCCGTTTTGTTAAAATTAATCGTATAACTTAGATTTATAAGTTGTTTTGAATTTTTAAAACATTAAATTTTGATCTTAAATTTAAATCATTTAATTTTGATCAGATGATCTTGAATTTACTGATTGTGTGCAATTAAGGGTGTTAACTGCATCCAATTTAGGTCCTTTAAAAGTATCTCTCTATGAAAAAATTTAGATTAGTAAAGGTGCATCTTTGTGAAAGTCATAATACTGTAAATGTAATGTTCAAATTATCAGTGTCAGCTACAATTGGTTTAGATTTATTTTATTTTGCTTATCTAAAATACTTAATAACAAACATATGAAAATAAATAAAACTTTAATGAAAACAAATATAATAAGGAAAATGCTAAATATTGACCCGGTGTACTGATTAAGCACATAAATAAGGAATTTATGTCTTGAAACTCGTGCATTCATTACATTGAAAATGTAAATAAGTTATTTTTATCAACAATAACTTTATACTTTATTTATAGTTTTGGTATGTTTGATAAGTGCACCGAATATATTGTTTAGCATGACCCATATTATAATAGTTAAACTTGTGGGGTGAGTCGGGATTTGATCCCACATATTTTTTAGGAGGAGTGAAGAGTTTAAAATTGTGTTATATAAATCAAAGCAGTTATTAGACCATTTACAATGGTTACTTTTGTGGGTGTTGAATGCCTCCTTCAACATAGCATATTCATGCAATGGAGGTGTTGAGAGTGAGCTGGATGAGAGAGATGTTGAAAGCATTCAACATGTTGAATACAAACGCTAGGGGACACGCGCAGACAAAGCGCGTAGGAGCTGTTGTAATCGGGAGTTTAATTTAATTTTAATCGATAATTGTAATTTTAATTTTAATCGATGATTTGTATCGTATAATTTTAATTTAATTTTAATCGATAATTGTATTTTTCTGTAATCATAAAAATAAATATTTAAATAAGAATATGAAATGAAAAATGGTGGGGTAGAGTGTTGAATGAAAAACCATTTAAGAGGGTAAAAGTTGAATGAGTGTTAAATGAGTAGGTGGAAGAAAGAGAAAATGATATAGAATGTAAAAGTGGGTGTTGAAAGTGAAAACCATTGTACATGGTCTTAGTTTAAAGACCCAAGAAGCCCTATGATTTGTCTAAATTATTGAACCTTGGTATATTTATAAAGGCATTGGTGTGTGTGTCAAAGATCCTAATTGCGGTAATTTTTTTGCTAAAAAAGCCAAATGCTATGTATTTTTGTTTGAGTAAATTACATTTCTCTCTTTTGAGAGATGCTTAAATTACACTACTCTCCCATCTTATGTTAAGATATACACTCCCCTCCCCTCTTATGCAAATTATAATCTCATTCCCCTCCCGTAAAAGATGTTTAAATTACACTACCCTTCTCTCTTATGTTAAAATCTACACTCCTCTCCCCATATATACAAATTATAATCACACTCTCCATTAAAAGAAACTTGAATTTCATCCCCCTCCCCTCTTGTATTAAAATCTACATTTCTCTCATTTAATAAAACTTATTTTAATGTAATCAAATTTTAATTATTATTAAACAGACGGGTCACTTAAACCCAATTCCTCATCTCTAACCTTGACACAGAGGCACTGTAGCAAAATAATGAAGCTCGTTCTTAATTGATTGCCAAACATCCTTCCTACACCACAAAATCATATTTCTGCTAAACGCTGAACCAAACAGACACTTAGTGACCTATATTATCATGATAATCATTTTTGTCTCTCCATAAAGCAATAAAAAAAGGACTTTAATCAATCATTTGCAATTTTGTAGATGAAAACTCGTTCTAAACCATATATATTACAGTAAACAAATTTAGATAAATTAATTCAGCATCAGGAGTCATTCTTAAAGGGAAGAGTTATTATGCATAAGTTTATTCCTTATGTATGGTGCATAAATAAATCTCCACCATGCATGCTTTAGTGCATTTGATTGATGAAAAAATCTGATTGATCAAAAAAGCATTGCATGGTAGAAATTTGTTTATGCACCAAGCATAAAGAATAAGCTTATGCATAATAACTTCTCTCATTCTTAAAAATGCGGAGGGGCTCCCAGTAGTTTATTAGAACCAAGATGACAATTTTCTATGTCCAGCCTACAATTTAGGTCTTGTGTCCTTTGAATATTGCTGTTTTCACCATCATAATTATCAAATTCGAGAGGCCGACAAATAGACAAACCAACTTTTCCAATTGTCAATCAAATCTTGTTTTAAACCGTAAGATATTGTAAATAAAGATTCCTACAATGAAATTTGAATCGTGTGAATTATGGCCATGTTGTGATTCATCAAAACAAATCAAGATTTCAGAAATGATTCGTATCTAAAATACGCACACAACAATTAATATCCATCAAGTTCAAGTTTGTTTCCAGATTTTGTCTTTTTTTTTTTTAAATGGCTAATATATTAATAACAGTAGTGCACAAGCACAAGGGGTGTGCTATGGGCACCAAACAAACAAGAGAACATAACAGTAACAGAGGAAAAAACAAACAGAACAACAACAGAAGCAAAAGCAAAGAGCTAGAGCCTATCCCAAAACAGTAAGGAACAAAATAAACTTCCTAACGTGCCATACATAACACCGGTTGAACTCGCCATTCATAAAGTAGAGAAGGGGCCACCACCTTGGGTTGATTCAACCACCATCTCCAAGATAAAACTATGATTTCCTCTAACACCTCCACACAAACTATTGTTTCCAGATTTTGTCTAATATGCATTAGACAAGTTTTGCACCATGCACAAACTTGTTTGCACCATTAGATCAATAAGCTTCATTATTGGATCAAATTCAAATGAGATGCGATGCAATTCATTGATCCAATGGTGAAAACAAACGTGTGCATGATACAAGCCTTATCACCCTTGTGTGCTATAGACTTGGCCCTTGTTTCAAATCAAAACATAAATCACATATATCATCATGCAATACTAATACGTGATCACCAATGCTAAAACATTAAATAAATAAAGTACAACTTTTACAGAAACCCCTCAGAACTAACAACTATTACACAACATTATTTAATTTACATTACAATCCTCGCCTAAATTGGGTATTCCAAAAACTCATTTTCCACAAAAGGTCAGAATACCGCTTTTTTCCCTTTAAGCTTTATAAAGGAGTTCCGCCTAACAAAATCATACGATTGAATTGGTAGAAACTTACTTAGTGTCCACATCCATGGTCATTGGCTTCTCCTCTGAAGCATAGGTAGTTGCAGGAGCAGCAGGATCAGCAGCGGACTTTGATTCTGTGCCAGCAAATGGACTCTTTATTTGAGCAGCAACACTAGAGTCTACCTCCATAGCAGAAGCTCTGGGAGGTGATGCTGGCTGCACCTCCACATCTGGATAAGCTGCCTTAAACCTTGCCCGCAGCCCTTCATCAACTAACCTTACACCACTCAATTGATTACCAAGAGACATCCACCTGATGGAACAATGGAGAATATTATAACAGATTAAGATTTCTTTGGTTGAATTCAATTACTCAAATCATAAACAACACAATAAAAAAACTGCTCAAGACTTCTATGGAAGAATTTTTTGCTCTAAACCAACTACAACCAGATTCGGTGTTTAGTCCAAGAAATCATTTAATTGATATAGAACATTATCAAGTGAGCTTTCACTTACCATGAAATAACATTTCAAATCCAGAAAATTCTCAACCGCAATCAAATAGTTTTAAGAATACCATGAAAGAATTCAACAAAAAAAAAAAATACCAGTCAAGAGAATTGAAAACCTACCCTGCATGAGTGTTGTGCATGCGAGCAAACAACTCTAGCTTTCTTGTTCTTGGACTTATTCTCTCCAACAAAGGATACATCTGTAGGAATAAAATTTGACAATTTTAATATTGTTAAACATGTGAAAGATTTCAATTCAAATACTCAAATGGTAGAATAACATTATTACCAAGCTTAATTAAACTATTTACAAGATTGAATGTGCAAGCTTAGCAGTCAAGAATGTGGAGAGGAAAAGTGAAAAAAATAAATCATGTAAATGGGTTTTTATGAAGAAGAATGTAAATGAACTTTAGTAAGTTCTTTTTGTTTCAGCCAAGCTTGTTATAATGTAAAACCTTTTTTCCAGATAAAGATGAAACTTGATGATAGAGAACATGACAGCCTTAAAAACAAAAAGTTTTAAGATACAAAATCAATGAGTACTGTTGACCCCCGTTTATAAAGTCAGTCAAAGCATTGAAGTGCATAATTAACTATCAAAACTTGGTTGAATATCATACGAACCTCATCTGGCTTTCGGCTTGTTTCCCGGACTTCAGCAACAATAACATCAGTATCAATGTTTCGATTTACTTCAGGGCTACCCTTTATTCCAACAAGACAATGTTCCTTGCTGTGATTGAGCCAATGGCCCGTACGTCCAGTTCTAATTATTCGCTGAAGTTGATTTGTTTTCACCCAAATGATTTCCTCAACACGTTCATATCCCCAAAGTTCTAAGCTGCGGAGTACAATACGCGCAAGCCAAATACAGATTATTAGCATAAAAAAGCCTCAATGTTTCTTTTGGTTACGCTAATCAGATAATATAAATTTTTTTAACGAAAATGGAAATTAGCATATGACCAAACACAGGTGCAAATACCATTCTCGTCCAAGTTCCATTGCACGCCCAGTGACCCATAGAAAAATAAGCCCGTGAGTTTGCAGAGCAGGGACATTAAGAGTGCGCATTTCATCATCCGCCATTGTTCCATAAGGCAGCTCCATGTGAATGTCCCACGGTGGATCAGCCATTATTACTCCAAACTTACCTAATATGTCCATTCTAAAGTTACGTATATCACAGTTGATCCATTGTGGTTCCCCAAGTTCCACTTCAGAACAATACTCAGCACGCTGCTGCTTTAGTGGTTTGGAAGGAGGAGGAACACCCATCATTGACGGAGGCACGTCAGGTGTAGGGTCATACTCATAGTGAACATACTTGCATGTCTATCAAAGGACAAAAAATAAAGAACACAATTCAAACTTGTGACAAACATAACTAAAATCGAAGAGAGAAAAAAATTGACATAAGAATTCAGAGGTAAAAACCATGCCTTCATGTGCCGGCAAGTATCAAGAAAAGAACAATCTCCCATATTAATGTCAGTATGAAGAGCAATGATTCGTCTAAAATGAACCTGCCGAGAAAAGGATCGCAAATTAACAATCTCCCAAATTATGTAAGCATCAGTCATGCATCGATATCAGATTCATATCAAACGCCGATACTTCTCTGTTTTTGAAGTATCTGGGCTTCATAGCAAATGCATCAAAAAAACTTCAAAGTTTGATTAGTTGAAAACCACATGTCTTAGTATACCAGCCCAAACCAATAGATAGTGAATATGTTAGAAATGAAACCGGAGAAGCAAAATAATTAGTAATAAAATAGTGTTCTTGTAATTAACCTTATCACAAGCTACAAAGGAACCGGTCTGGCGTCGACAATCGTCTTTTGTCAGTAAGTCACAATATTGCTTTACCTGAGAACCACCTCTAGTTCTGAACTGAAAAATAATATATTTAAACAAAAGCTGAATTAGATTAAACTGTACAAAATGCTAGAGTATACTAAAAGCAGAGAATAGTCACAATTCAAAACAAAATTTAAGTGTATGGCCTATTAAATTAAGCAGTGAATTTGAACCTTTTCAGCTACAGCAGTCTCCCTTGCAGTCGGTCGATGAAGTAAATGATAAAGCTCCTCACCAGCTTTAGATTTTTGCATCTCCTTAAACGTTTTCTTATTCAATAGAGCCTCAACATCCTTCACATCATCATCATATGTTTTTGGTTTCTGTGGTATTGCATTAACACTACTCCCTGATACATTTGGCCCCAATGGGAGTCTATGCATCGGTGGTATACCAATACCTCTTTGTGAAGCCATCATTCCCATTAGTCTTGGTGCTCCTCTTGGTCCACCACCAGAAAACATTGGCGGCAGCCCTGACATGTGAGGGTCACCTTGAGACATCCACATATCAGAAGTTGGCCTCAAAACTGGCCCTCCAATCATAACACCATTCACATTCGCGCTATCGGTATTGAATTGCCGCTGATTTTGATTTTGATTCGTGTTCACATCACCAAAACTAGATTCATTTTGCTGCTGATGCTGTGCAGTTTCTGGCAATTCTCTCAAGAGACGGGTCCTATCTATATTCAAAACCATAATTCTTGCTTTCCCACTGACAACAAACTCCTCCAATTGAACAGCACCATTATCATCTGCCATTGACCTCAAAGCTATCTCGACCGCAAGCGTTGGTCCGCCTGAATCTCCACCAAGCTCCTGAAGTGCAGCTTTGTCTTGGGACGTAACCGTTTGATCATTCTCCAATTTCCTCAAAACAGTGGAAGAATCAATT
This sequence comes from Trifolium repens, assembly GCA_030408175.1. Classification (NCBI taxonomy): domain Eukaryota; kingdom Viridiplantae; phylum Streptophyta; class Magnoliopsida; order Fabales; family Fabaceae; genus Trifolium; species Trifolium repens. Next base: position 62,992,417 of record CP125842.1, on the reverse strand, counting down.
GGCGAAAAAGGTACTCGACCTAAAAGACAAACAGCAACCATTGATCGAACAATGGTCAAAGGACTAATTTTCTCTGATTCTGGATTTGTAGTTACAAGAGATGTTTTAGGGTTTTGATGATTATTATTGCTATTATTAGAAGGGTTTTGAGGTAGTTGTTGGAGTGATGATTTGGGAGGGTTTAAACTGGGAAGAGGAGGAGGGAGAGGGGGTGTAGGAGCAAAAGGACGATGGTTAAAAGAAGAGAGAACTTTGAGAGAAAGGTCAAGAGAAGAAACAAGATTAGGTATAATGGATTGTACAGAAGAAAGCATGTCCATATGTGACTTATGTTGGGTTTCTATGCGAGCTTCAAGTTGCTGCCTTATATCTTTAATACTGTTAATAGCTTCATCTGATTGTGGTGTCTCCATGGATTACTCGATGAATTATGGATACCGATCCTAATTAAAAACATATTAATTCAATAAATGGATGCCAGTCCTAATTAAAAACATAATAATTCAATAATTTATACACTAAATGGAGGTAATAAACAAGATTTTAAACTACGAGATCTTTGAAAATGCTGAAAATTGCAATTGCTATCGAAACACAATCACAGATGTTCCCAAAACCTTAACATTGCATCCACAAATCAGAATTTCAGTATCCAAACGAAATTTCAAATCTTTCTACTAAATTAGGATACTTTGATTGCAAGAGAACAATAAATCAAACACATGGTGTGTTAATAGTACATGATACAGAACGAAAATATGCAAAAAAAATGGGCAGTGCAAATTCTTAAAACAAATGAGAAAAAAAATCACTATCACGAAACTTTAAACCCTAAATGTTTGCAAAAAATTGATGAAATGGTTACCTATGAATAGAAAAGAAAGAAATTGGTAGTAGAAAACGCCGTAAGCAAAGAAAAATGGTTCACGTTTCTGAAGGTTGCTGTTATGGCGGAGAAGATGGACTTTCTGAATGGTTGTGGCGTTGGCCGGCGACAACTCCGGTGGGATTTTCCGGCGAGTTGAGTTCAATGCGACTCTTCTTCACTTCTTGTTGTTTCTGATACAATTTGTTGATTTAGGGTTTTATTTTTATTTTTTTCCAAATAAATATTCTTTTCCTTTTTTCTTTCGTCAATAGTATTGGGCCGGACTCTACAAAATGAGTGGATTGGGCTTGTGTTAAGAATTAGAAAGTTTCTTTCCTCACCCCCCATCAGTTTTGAAAGGAAAAAAAAAACACATTTTCTCCGTACATATTGGTAAATTTGGAGGAGTTTGGTTTACATGAAATGGTGGATAGGATTTAAAAGTGGAAATGGATTAACAACGGTCGTTCGGATGCAGTTAATATAATACAGTTAGTGCATTGGAGTTGTTTGATTAAAATTAATCAGACGTCTTAGATTTAAAAGTAGTTTCGAATTTTTAAAACATTAAAATTCTAAGATATAAAACATTTAAAAGTAGTTTCCGTACATTAAAATTAATCAGACGTCTGGATTGAAACTTGAGAACCTCGAGAACCTAAGATATAAACTTCAAACCGTTTGATTTTGATCAAGTGATCTTGAATAAACTGAATGCATGTAGTTAAGGGTGCTAACTGCACCCAATTCAGGTCCTTTAAAAGTATCTCTATTTCTATGAAAAAAATTAGATTCGGAAAGGTGCATCTTTGTGTAAAGTCACAATATTGAATTGAACATGTAATGATTACAAACATATTATGTTAGATTTGTGATTTGATTCTACCTATTTCTGAGGAGGAGTGAAGAGTTTTAAATTGTGTTATAAGCATGAAGCGGTTATTAGGTTAAAGACCCAACAATTTCTATGATCCGTCTAAATTATTGAACCCGGCGTATTTGTAAGGCATTGGTGTGTGTCATAGATCATAATTGCGGTACTCCCTCTGTTTAAATTGAGTGACATAGTTGACCTTTTTACGCATGCCGATGAATAATTTTGAAGATTAATATTTTTGGTTGTATAACATTAAAAATCATAAAAATTTGATACTTTGAAAATACTCATCGAGACGAATCCAACATCTTATAAGCTAATATTTAGTTTTGTTTATTAGTAAAAAAATATGGTCAAAACAATATGTATTAATAGTGCACAACATTCAATTGTGTTACTCTGGAGGTAGTAATGTTTTGCTAAAAGGCCAAATGCTATGTACTTTTATTTCATTCAGTAATATAGTAACATTATTTGTGCTAATTTATATTTATAAATCATAATGATTTTTGTTAGTAAAAATATACAAGATTAAATGATCAAGAACATTTTAATATACAAGATTAAATGATCAAGAACATTTTTTTCTCTTTAATGCATTGACGCATTGTTACTTGATGACCACATTCGTTGTTACCATACAAAAATTCTTCATCAATGTCCCATGAGGGAGCATTTTGATTCTTATTCTTATATTGAGATCCACAACTGCATTCAAATTTTCATTGGGACTTTTAGTTGGACTCTCCTATTCTCATATATCATTATGATTTTTATGAAATTTGTGCTAAATTATATCTATAAATCATTTTTTTTAATAAAAATAGACAAGAAAAAAATGATCAAGAACAATCTTTTTCCCCAGTGCGTTTTTACTTGATGATCACTTTCGTTATGGCCACAACAAAAGTACAAAAATCGTTCATAATGCCCAAGAGGAACCATTTCATTGAATGTCATACTAATTAACGTTAACTTCATTGTTTGATCAGTCTAAACAACAATGAATTTTTGATAAACCATGATTAACCATTAATACATCAAAATTAATGAAACACAAACACCGGACAGAATATTAAAAATAATTAAATGTAACTACATGTGTCGATATCGAATACCATACAACTGTGCAAGCATAGATATAGAAAATAATACTCCCTCCGTTCTTTTTTATAAGAGACAATTCACTTTTTAGATTCATTCAATAATTGATGTATTTGGTCTATATTATAGCTTAAATACATTCATTATTGAATGAATCTAAAAAGTCAACTGTCTCTTATAAAAAGGAACGGAGTGAGTATGATTTTATTTGAACAAATCAATTATTCTTCTTCTTAGCCTTTCCAACACGCAAAAATGAACCAAACCCAAAGAAACTTAAACTTCCTTTAGAAAAACAAGGAATAGGTACATTTAAAACAGGACTAATCCTAGAACCATTTCCATAACTCTTACCTGAAGAAGACTTTTGCATAGGATACAAATTATTTAACGTCGACTGTTGTCTATTCGAACTAATTCTCTTTATATTCGGAGCTGAACCGGTCGAATGGCTTCGCGGCAAAGGAGGCGAAAAACATACTAAGTTTTTATTTGTATCACAGTTAAGACTTCTACTTCTTTTAGATCCCCAAAAAGAAGTATTTGTTTCTTGAACTTCTCTTATGATGTTCTCTTTCTTTGTTTTAGTCGAAAATGGTCGTGGCGGACGAAGATTCGTATATGGAGATTGTTCCTTATAAGATGTAGTGATGTTTTTCTTATTGTATTGTATCTGCAATGGAAGTATGACTCCATTAGAGAAAAGTTCATCAGCTGAAGATATTTCAAACTCAATACTTGTGCTAGTAATGAATTCGAAATCAGGATTTGATTCAAGAAGCAATGTTTTTCTACTATGTTTCATTGTTGAAACATCATTGGAGAAATAGAAACGAGGTGAAGATATTTCAGAACACATAATAACTGAAAGTTGAATTGAAGTGTGAAATTTGAAGGTTCAAATGAGTGAGTACTAATGATAGAATAGGATTTATATTAAATATAGAAAAGGGTATTTGTGACAGATTGGAAATTGTTAATAAAACGATGTTTAATGCAAGATTAGATTTGGGGGTATGTTAATGCAACCATGTTCTAAATATGCTGAACTGATCAAGGAAGAATATTTTGGTATATTCTGACTTGTTCTGTAACTTACATATTATGGACTTTTTCATCCTAACCACTTTTGAAGAATTTTCTTCTATAGTACCAGTACCATCATATATGTAAATGTTATGACTCGTAAAACTTGTTGTAAGTTCATTGTCAATTAATTATAAATTATTATTTGTATGACTTTTAAGATTAGTTTGATTAAAATTAAATATTTTGAATGATCCAACGATTATAGTTAATTGATAGTGTAAATTATCTTTACAAAGTTGGTCAACGCATATTAATTAGATTCAATTTTGCAAAAACATACTAAAACAAAACAACAATAATCTAGAGCAAACAATTGTATATTTGTTGGAATAGAAAACAAAAAATTATTTTTAGAGAGACTAAAATCAAAACTTTTGATATTTGTGGGTATATTATTTTTGCATATTTAAAAAAGAAAAATATTTAGATGGTGAAGGCGTGAAGCACCGTCATATATAGTTGATAGAGGCAAGCTCCATGATATGTGCAATGATCTTTCATCATCTTTGTTCTCCATAGCTATATTTGAGGATAATAATTTTTATTGGTACCAATAATAAAACAAATCTTGTTGATATAATCCTATAAGACGTGGATAGAACAATCTGCAATCATTTTTTGGTTTATCATCCCCTGATTAGAATTTTACAAAATCATTTATAAAAAAATACACTAAAAGTTATTTACGCACAAAACTCAAGTTAAATTGTATTATTGTAAAGTTAAATTATGTCTTTGTCATATCGTTGATCTAATCTTTAGATGGTATTCACTAACAAGTTAGTTTATTATTATATGTGTGTGTGTTTTTTTTTTAAATAAATGTGCTAACCCGAATAAACCAAATCGACCAACCCGTAACCCATATAAATTAACATCCAACAAAACCGAAATTTGAAATAGTCGGTAATAGGCCAAAATTTTATACACACTCAGTTTTTTTCTCGAATAAGCCATTTTGAGTCCAAATCCGACCGGATGCTTTACCCTTTAGACTAGTTCTCTGTCTTGATTAAATATTTTCATTGTTGTTTACAAAACTTTAACAAGTCAATGAAGATAGCAAATGTTCCTATAGTATTTATTATGAACCAACGTGGTTAGGTGGCGGCTAATTCATATCATGATGTCAAGACCAGCTCTCTCAAAGATTCAACTTGTGGCAAGAAGAAGAATTATTTATTTTCTCTAAGATTTTTTTTCCTTGTTTTGACAAATTTTTCTAAGAAATATATATAGTACATCCTATTCCAAAAATGACTCACTTATTTTACTGACACACACAAAAATTGTGTACTATCCATCATCCATATAACTTTGGTGGAATTGACTTCATAATTCTTTAGCATAAAAATAACATGGATAAGACTTATGGATTAGGCTAAGATGGTTTTCGAGCTAAAACGTAATCTCAAGCATTATCTACAAGTAAAAAAATTAAGGAAAGACTAAATAGTGCTTTTGAGATATTAATTATGTTAATAAAAAAATATAATCTTAGAATTTGTGTACTTAATATCTTAAAATATAAAACGTTATCAATATTATAATTTCTTTTTTAATATGTTTAACAAGTATTCCTATACATATGACAAAAAAAATTATGTACACATATATTATAGGTGTACACATCTAATATTAATTACTCTTAATTTAAGTAATGTATGGACAATTGAAAAGAACAGAACTATAGATTATATCTAGCGTGGTAAACTTTGAAGCCTTCCTTCAGTTTATTTGATATAAATAGTGTAGAGACTTGGTTGCAATTGCTTTTGTGGACCCATAGAGAACATGACTACAACAAATAATAGATGACTCGTATAGAAGAATGGTTCAATCATGTAGGTGGTGGTGCCCTGTAAAGATGCCTTTTTCATGTGTTAGAAATAGGTTTTCAATGGAAGAAAGTAACCACTGAGGGAGAGTGTTCCTACAATTTGATAATAACTTCTTTCACTAATGGGAAATTGAAAACTTCCAAACTCGAATTCTTGCAGGGGAAGGAAATTGAAGAGACTTAGGAATTAGGATAATGTTTTTTAATGCGTGATATATACATGTTCATGAATAAATAAATAAATAAATAAATAAATAAGGGAAAAACAATTAAAATGAGATTCTAAGACTTGCAAACAACGGTCAGTCAGTGCTACCTATCATTTTTTTTCTTCATTATTATTGTCATTACCATAATTTAATCTTCATGCTTAATTTCATTCATTATCCTACTTACTACATCAATCATCTAATCTAACTATGTTGTCATATCATAAAAAATAAATGTAACTACCACCGCTCATTGACAATTAATATATTTCTCCATCACAGACGATATAATGAAATCGCTAAGTCAAACATTTTTCTATAATAATTAATAACTATTGAAATTTCTAAACAATTTTGAACACTAGCACTGATTATTCTCCCCAAGTTATCCAAGATGACACACATTTCAGACTAGTTTTTAATTAATTTGAAGTTACACTGCAATTATCAAACATATAAATACTCACATTTTATTCTGATATTTATTTCAAGGGAATGACTTTTTCAGATATGAACAATGAATTGTTATAGTCCAACATCACAACTGAATTTTGTCTTTTATAGTTTTACATATTAAAGATTATATTTGACCATAAAAATATAAGAAAAAGGAGCTTGCCTGTGTAAAAAAAGCACATGTTAAGAAACCAAAAAAGTAGAATTAGAATGTCCACAATCAGAAACTTCATCTCACACTCATTACATTGTCGTAGAACTAATCCACAAGCTCAACGACACACTGTGTTCCTTTCATCACGATTATAACCACAACATCAACTGTCATAGAAGCTGCCACCAAAATGGGATCCCTAATGCGAACCAATAACTCCGTCGTGCGATTTTTTGGCTCCAGTGGAGGGCAGCCGAGATACAACCTTGAGTACTTGTCGGATGAACATCATGAGAAAGAAACAAGGTTATCCAGATCTATATCTTCTAGCTTTAGTTTATATTTATTAAAATGCAACAATTTTAGTTAAATAAATTTGGGCCATTGAAATGTTTTTTTTCCACGTGTCACTCAAATATGAAAGGAACTTGAGATCGCCATTTCCTCTCCAATTTGGAGAAAATCTGGACTCATCTTCGCTAACTTATTGGCACTTAAACACAGTTATAAAAGTTAGTCCGAGAACTTGCTGATACATCAGTTTAGCGGATCATACCTTGTTAATTTCTCAATATTGTCCCCCTAAAATGCGTCTTTTACTTGAAACAAGCTTTCGATAGTGTATTTTTGGGCTCTGAAAACATAGGGGGCAGACTGAGAAATTACCTTATATATCTTAGTAGGGTTTGATCAGTCCATCTATCTGGTTTGGAAATGATTTTAACGTTAATGAATAGAGTAAAATATCTCTAAAGTATAAATATAGATATGTTCTGAGTTAATTTTGTTTAGTGAGAAAGAATCACACCGAATATTTTGGGGAACTTGAGTTTCTTTTATGATATATAATACTCACCACAAGGCAATAATCATAATATCTGCACAGGAAGGATTTCACCAAATCTCCTGGATGCAATACAGATCAGAACAATGGCAAACAGGCCATTGGTGAACAGTTACAAAATAAGTAGAGCTGTGGAAGCCAAGAATTAACAGTCAATGAGCAAACATTTCTTCTTTTACAATTACAGCCGACATGATATACATTATGATGCCTATAGCTGGATAAATGGTAAAACCTATATATATCTTAGAAAGTATGGTAATATGAACAATTCAATGACTAGATTTTTACCCATCTAGAGACAAAAACAATTTCATTATCGAAGATCAATGACATCAAATTTTAAATCTGGGTTCAAGTAAACATCTGTACATGTATCATAAATGGGACCACCACCTGGAGGCTGATCGTGTGGATGAAAGCCACGTTGCTGGCATTGTCTAATGACCGACATGCCACCGGGAGTTGTCAGCCGAAAAATACCATGCGTTCTGGTACATGTTAAATAGACACAAGTTATTCCAAAATAAACAATCATTCAGCACCAGAGTTTAGTACATTCTTTATGCATATCTATGAATATTGTAGCCAATTTCATTTTAGAGGGACGAGAATTGTAGTAAACGTGCTAATGTAGAAGGAGGAGAACAAATAGGTGAGCCATTTATAGTAATGTTTTTATACTTATTTTGTATGCCCTTTCATAGTGAACGTTTTAGAGAATTCATTTCTGAACAAGGATCATATTGAAAGATTAAAGAATTATCATAGAACTGGAGTTCTATAAACATTTCTATATGGGTTTAACATATAGGGTCCTACTTGTTTGTACTTTGTCTAGGTTTAACATATCTTTTATTGTGCTTCCTACGCTATTAACTGTCAATTTCCTTCTTTTCTTTTTGCTACATAAAAGTACAGGATGAGGGCAGACTCTAATCAAACTAGTAGTATAAATTAGTATAAATAGACTCTAAATTTAGTAGTATAAAGAATGAATCAATTTCTATTCGAATAGATTCATAGTGAAGAGAATAATCTGACCCATTCCAATGCTAACTATTGACAAGCCATCAGCCTTTTGATAGTGAGATTACATATCACCTGCCAATGAGGAGTCCTAGGATTCAAACTAATGTGATTATCATTATTATCATGAACAAAATATCAACTGACTAGTATAAATAACCACTACCGAATAGTTTAAAGCAGTCTCGTTTGATAGTTCATCAAATTTACTCTCATTAACTTATATATGGTATGAATATGCTTTCCTTTCTAATTCCCTATGAAGACACGTTCGAGAATTGATGTTACCTTGAACTGTCTGTTGGTGCCATGACTATTGCAACAGCTTCTGGCAGCATAATCTATAGAGACAAGAATTCATTCACATAGATTAAAAGTTAAATACAAAGAAATACCAAAACTAATTAGCTTGATACTGACAGGCCTCAAGTGCATTATAAATAGCCTCATCTTTAACAGAAATGATAGAAGAAACGAATTTTAACAAAATCACCAAATTTCTACGAGATTGATCATAAAGCAAGGTACGCTGAAGAAATGGAATTTCAGATATAGTTCAAACTTCTACATTGTCTATTACTCTCAAATAAGTGTTTGGCAAATAAATGAAGATTGAAAACTGAATCTAGGATGACTAGTTGTTGGTCATTAATTCGTATAACAGTGCTAGAAATTTATGAGTAACACATCCAGCAGTAGATATTCTCTTGTCTTCTGCCAAATACATCTCAAAGTCTAAGGCAAACAACATCAATGAACAACAATCTCAGCTAAAATTTAATAATCTCTCTTGAACTAACCTGATATGAGTAATGGGTGTGTACATCGATTGATGACATGAAACAAGATTGTGTAGGGTGTGTCTGGCAATTCAGAATTATATATGTCAGTATTTCAGCATGAATATGGGAAGAATAGCATATTATAAATAATAAATTTTGATATACTAATGAAACAAAGTAAAACACACTTCCATTTTCTTTTCAACACCATTTACTATTCCGTGAAATCTTGAGGGTCCACTAAATAGCATGGACCCACTCCTTAACAATGAGGCCCACATGCAATATTACCCAATAACTGGATGTTGAATAAGTCTATTGCTAATATTAACTAGAGTGACAAAACAAAAAGTTTGAAAGTTTGGAAATAGAAAGAAATAAAATCAAAACCCCAATTTGTACCCTCCCTCCACACACAAATGCAACAGAAGTTCAGGCTGATCCATTTAAGCAAACAACTTTAAAGCCACCACGGGAAGGTTGTGAACAATGTGCACAAGGTTCGTCGCACATGATTTAACATTCCTAAACTGAAACTCTCCATTGTTGTTCTCACAGAAATGATCCACAAGTGTTAACCAGGAATGGCTCTCTGTGTCACAACTCACAATCACTTGAACTGTCATGGCATATCTTTTTAAGGATAGCTCTCAAATAACTAATTGTTTTGACTATTTTATTTTTCTTTTCTTTCCAGCCGTCGTGATTAAATTCTACCAAACTCCTCATTCTTTTCAAATTTCATTTTCTTTACCTTTCTCGGATGCAGGAGCTTATATATAACGATTCATAAATATTCTCCGTCCAGTATACTCCTAGTGTTATCTCAGCCAACTTTGAAACATAGTTCACTATTTATTAAAATTATAGCTTATACCTTTCCTACAAGAGCCTGCTTTTCCATAATTTTAAAAATTAACATAGAGGTATGTTGGCAAGAGGGCTTTGCAATGGAATGAAATTTGTTTGAAAGAAATCTCAGAGATGTAGTGCAAAGGCTTGTGAGTTGTGACAGATATAGAATGATGTATATGAACTATAAATAGATTTGCTTCCTTTAAAGTAAGCTTTCACTTTAGATGGTAATGTAAGAAATGTCAATCATTATGAGAAAGTCAACCGTTGATAACATACATGATTTAATATGCATGCACATGTACTATCAACAGTTAATTTTCTCATCAACGTTTGAGATATCTTACCTTCGCTCTCTAAAACTCACTTTATAGGAGCCAAATCCCTATGAATATGGTACAACATAGATAATTTATCTGAACAAATATCATCAAATGGTTTAAAAAAACTCAAAAAGCTATTTCCCACAGACAGAAAACTGAAAACTCACATGGATCCAACCAAGGGGAAAAAGAGATCGCTTATCCTGGGCTTCAAATATTTCTTCTTCATTTGTAGCTTGACACTGCTCAAGAAGTAAAGAAATGTAACATTTTTAGAGCAAATAATCATAATGGATATATTACTCAAGTGATTTATAATGAATGAGTTCTTACAGAACTTGATGTTGCCTCTTGCTTTGGGATTATTAGAGCTGTAATATAAAATTTTCTGTTTTTCTGCAAATCAGTTGAATTTCAAAAAGAACAATCAATATCTCACAGTTGAAGTATGCGCTAGGACTAAGAGAGATAGATCCAAGGATAAAACACATCAGTGACAACTTTAAAACCTAGTACGAAAAAACACCAGAAAGAAACATAGCAAGCTCATGCATGAAAACACAAATGATCAAAGAGAGGAAGTCCAAAAAAATGCAGCTGTGGACAAGAAACGAAATATTCAAATGTCTTTTTTATTGTAGCAATTCCAGCAGTGGATTAACTTTTGTTTTTAAGATAAGTAAATATGCACACTTCCCAAAAAATTAATATGAAAAGAAAATTCTACATTTGATGCATAAATTAATTTTAGCACTCCAACTTGTCTTGCACCTATTCTTCCTGAAGACAAAAAAAAAGTGAATTGCACTTACAAGCGAGCCTGCAAGGATACCACAAGTCTCTAAATTTTTGTTAGTGTTAGACTTGGCAAGCTTCATAAAACTCCCCATCATTTCAGTTGACTGCAAACAGAAACAATTATCAGAAAAAGAGGGAATAATATCATACCAACAATTAAATTTTGAGAATGGAAAGTATGTAAGAAAACTAACTGAATACTCAAAATGAACTGAGCTATTCCTAACAGAAGTGAACCTAAAAGAAGCTTGCATCAAAGATTAATGATAAAAAGCTTTTTGGACTCTCACAATGTGTAATTGAAGAGGAGACTCGCCACGGACAAAACTATCTGACGATGGAGTCTCTGTCTTACATACTGCCTCATCAACATGAGGTGATACTGTAGGAATTAAATCTTGTACTTCAGCAAGTACAGGTGGAGGAGAAGGCTGTCTGATAACTTTTATAGGAGAAGAGTCTTCTGTTTCTTCAAAAGAGATAAGCGAAGGAGTTTCATCGACACGTTGGACCTGGCAGTCCTCGCTCTGGGTACGAATGGATTCTAAATCGGATCCATTGTGTTCTGAAATGCTATTTTCTTTTTTATTCAGAGGTCCATCTTCCAAGGATTGGCGAAGGCTGTTTTTTTGAAGCAAGGATTGATGAAGGCTGTTAGTTCATATAGAGAATCCAACAGGAGAGATGCAGTTGCTATATATAAATAAATAGATAAACCAGCTCAAAGGTGCATAATGTAGTACAGATCACAAAATTTTAGCAGTAAATATTTTTTTACAATTCTTCAAATGAGGTACAATTATTGAGAAAGGTTGGGATGAGATGAACAACATCACTATTTTTATTTAAAATGACTAGAAGGCCAACAAAAGAAACAAGTTGTAAGTAAATAAAATTAAAATAAGCCACAACCTTGGAATTTCAACTGGAGACAGATCTATGATAGTTGGATACCTCACCTACATCCATAGAGAACAGTCAGGAGGATGATCTTCTAAAGTCATTGAAAGATACAACAAACATTTTTTGGGTCAACTAAAGATAGAACTAAACACTATCATACCCCTTTATCACTTGTAGGTGGTTGCCACTGCCCTTTAAGCCCATTTGGACCTAGAATAGAATGTCTGGAGAGAGTTTCTTCCTTTGGAGGTAGGAGAGTTAGAGATCTACAATAAGAAAGATAGTAAAAGTGTTATCAAGCAAAGAAGTCCACATGGCAGTATCTACTTCCATAAGAAGAGAAGCCTCGTATGACAAGTGGAAATAACCAAATATATTAGCAGACCTTCATATAACTTAATGCTAGTAGTGGAGAAAGCAAGTGAATTAATTTATGCAGAACTGACCAACATAAGAAAGCCAATCATATATGAAAAAGTCCAATACTTACAGTCTTTTCATATTATCTTCCACAGGCCTTACATAAGAAAACTGCTGAGCCCTTGATCCTCGGTAGACAGAGTCTCCTGCAGTTTGACCGACTGCCTGGTCATGTATAAAATATCATATGAATACAATTCATGCAAAACTTCTTCAGGGGAGGTAGAGAGCACGTAAATAGTAAAAAATGTGTTCCACTAAAAGAACAGATATACATCATATTAATTTGTCTAATACATTTTACCTTTATTTGATTGTAACTAGCCATGGTTTGTTTTTTCACTGGAGAAATATCAGTTGAATAATTTGATCGAAAATTCTCCCTCCCATTGTGTTGGTATGATTTCCTGCTGTTAAGCTCATTGATCTTCTGTTGTGCCAGTGGTTTCAACTTCTCCAGTTCAATCACAGAAGTTAGCAATTTCTGTAGTGATAGGAAGAAAGAACATAAACATCAGATTACATCCTAGAATGTGCAACATGTTATCATTTGATTTGAGGAAGAGAATTGAAAGTTAACCTTTCTCAATAATTCTTTCTTGCTCTGTGGAGATGTTCTATAATCTCGGTGCCGTGGTATTGTCTCAGAGACCAAACTAACACAAACCAAGACGAAAGAACCTCAATTCAGTTTAATGACAAAGATATGAAATATAACAAATTCCACCTAGTTTAAACAAATTTACTAAAGACAGTACACAGTATTATGAATCAAATAACAATACCAGTTATCTTGTTGTATTACCTACAAAATCTTAGGAGCATGACATATAGATCAACAATATTTTTCTCTGCACGAAAGATATCAGCCTGCAATATCAAATTCAATATTAGGATATTAGAAACTGTGCAAAGCAAGTAATGAGAATTGCCGTTTTTTTTAAATGGGAACATTGCCACGTTAACATTTCCATATATAAGATTAAATTACAATCAATTCAGGAGTGAGAATCAACATATGAAACATCGGTACAAGCAACTAGCAGTATAATAGGAACAAAACATGTTCAACTTAAGACTGAATTATTACTTACCTGATATGCTACAGAATATATAACATGACAGTAAAGTACTAGTAAAGCCGAATACAACAGCATGAAAACTACTTCCTACGTCCCAAAATATAAGGGAAAATTGGTCAAAGAAAGTTGATGTATTTAGTTAAAAATTTGAACTAAATACATCAACTTTGTTGGACCAATTTTCCCTTATATTTTGGGATAGAGGGAGTATAGTATATATAGTGAAATCCGTGCACACTGGAAATCGTGTGTGCAACTAACGCAACTGTTTTTCTTATCGGTTGCATGTTTAAGAGCTAGCCTACTATAAAAAGCTTCTAAATTCAAAATCATAAATAAGGAGGTAAAACGTTAATTAATAATTTAATACTGTTATCAATTCATCCAATTAATGTGAAGTTTAATGAATATAACCTAAACTTACACTGTGAAAATTCAAATGCAACAGTTAATTTGAAATTGCAATTCATACAAAACTAAATAAAATATTTAGAAGAAGAACCCTAAAAATTGTCGGTGGATTAAATTGAAAATTTGAAATATATATACCTGTTTGAGAATATTATCAGCGATTCTGTAGTAGATACGAAGCGAAAATCGATTATCAACATCGATTTTCTGAGTTCTTGCAGCGATGTTGATCGTATCCGAAGAACACGTCATCATCTTCTTTTATTTTTTGTGAAATTATGAATATGATGATGATGATGATGATGTGAGTTTCGGTTTGGAAGCAACACCGCCGCGGCACTCGAGATGAAGTTCTTCGATTGGTTGTCGTCAATGGCGGCTTCGGCACACAGTTGTTGAGATCAGAAGAAGAAAAGGGTTCCGTGGCATTTTGGTTTCTCGTGAGGGTAAATATGGCAACACAGTGTTATGAATTTCTAATTTTTCCTTTATACTGTATGTTGGTCGTTGGTGAGGTAGGTAGTTACATCACCAAGGTTAATTAATCCATGGTGGTTAAATTTCGTGGTTAAATTATGGGTGGTTTGTTTTGGATTTTCTTGAAAATAGATTTTGTAATGTTGCATAATTTTATGTAAAAAAAATTTATAAAAAAACTTTTTATAAAAGATTCAAATGAAAATTTGGTTTGAATAGTTATGATTTTAAACATTTCATCATTTTATTGAATTTTTTTTTTATATCAAAATTTCGAAAAAAAATCATTTAATTTAAAGTTATTTCAAATAGATTTTCATAAAAATCATTTTTGAAATACAACTTTTTCAAAAAATTATGATTTTGACTATGTTTTGTTCTTCAATAATGTATGTTTATGTTATATGATGTCAAAATTAGTGTTTCAATTTAGAAAAAACGAATATAAAAAAACTTATAATATTTTAAAAAACGGATTTACAAAATCCATTTTAAAAAATACAAAGAAAAAATGTATTTTTTTAAAGTTAGAACAAACGCACCCTAAATCCTACTCGCTCTCCTAGTTCATATCATGGTTAATATCTTAAAATTTAGTCTTGTAGAAAAATAAATTAATTTGAAAATTGAATTTATTTTAGAACCAAAGAATATAAAATATTTAAAAAAAAAACATGACATAGAATAGAACAATTAGATAACATCTACATATTAAATGAAATTTCAGAGTACAAGAATGTTACCTAAATGTTTTTACTCATACAATATTTTAGTATACAAATATTTATAGAAATCATTTAAAATGATATAATAAAGTAAAATTTTATAAAATATTATATAAATGTATAATAGAATTTACATTTTAATTATAAATAAAAAAAAACTACATCTATTCATGTGAGACTCGTTAAACATAAAATAGACTCATTGTTATAATTGTTAATCCAAATGATATTTTCCATGTATTATATCATTTTGACTCATTGTTAATAATCCAAATGATAAAATATTTAGTTATGAACAAAATTAAACAATAGAAAATATTTAGTCATGAGCAAAACGACAGTGAACAAAATTAAAAAATTAGCAAAAGACAAAACTTGATTAAGAAAAAAATGTGATTAGTTGTAGACAGTGTGGTCTTCTTCTTCTGTTTTTCAAATCCTCATCAACAATAATCAATGCTGCACATTTCAAAATATTGATCCCAAACACACTCCAAGTCCTATAGTTCATTCATTCATTCAACCTGCATCACCAATAATAACCAATTATTGCATTGTCATATATTAGATCTCACACACAACACAGCAAGGATCAGATTCTACTCTTTGAGATATAATGAAACCAAATTGGGAGCTCAACAACTGTTGCAACCACGAACAAGTTGTGTTTTTTGTCACTGTTGCTGTCTGTACTGTTGTTATACTTGCTGTAATTCTCTCTCTGCTTTCCCTCTCTTATTGTTTTTCAATTTTATTGCATTGGATCCATGAAAATCAAAGGAACCCCAATTTCCCATATCACTAAAAATGAAAACTTTACTAGTTTTCTTCCTCTGGGTGGCTTACATTTTCAATTACATTGTGCTATATTAAGTTGTTGATCAAGGGCATGTTTGGATTGAATTATTTGAACTTATGAAATGTTGATCTTCTGGCATAAGTTTTGTGAGTCAACTTATGAAAACAGCTTATGATATTTTCCATAAGTTCTCCGATATAACTTATGAAAACGGCTCGTTGCATATATAAAAACAATTTAGACAGCTTTATTTCATTTTAGCTATAAAAATAGCTTATGTAAACTTATGCATAAGCACTTATCATAATAAGCGCTGGTGCTATAAGCTACAAATAAGTTGTTTATCCAAGCATTCCAATGCCTTTTTGTAATTGGTTTTTTATGTTAAAGGCTTAAAGCTTAAGCTCAGCTATGAATATTTGAATGGTTGTCCACTTGTGTGCATTTACTAGTTTTACTTAAATTTCAGCCATATATTGGATAGATAAATATAATTCATATCAAATTCTAAATTGTTGTTGTTGTTGTGTTAGTGATTTCCCTGTGATTTTTTTTTTTTTTTAAATGGCATTCTTTTTTCTTTTGTTTCTTTGCAGCTTTGGAGAACAGTGTTACTGAGACCCTTTAAGCTTGTTACTGTATTTCTTCATGAGGCAAGCCATGCAATTGTTTGTAAACTTACATGTGGTCATGTAAGAACCTGTTTTCTTCCCCTATATCTTTCTATACCAAGAGCAATATGTGTTCTTTTATTAGTCAGTACATTCTGGTTGAGTGAGACTGAAGATGGAGCAATCAATTTGTTTGGTTGTATAATAACATTGGAAGAAATTGTATTGTAATTGTTCAATGAAGCTGAATTGAAGGATATGAGATGATATAGTATAACTGTATAAGTATGTACTAATTCCTGCTATGGTCCTCACTCCTCACACTAGTTTAATTTCATTACAGGTAGAAGGAATTCAGGTTCATGCAGATGAAGGTGGAACAACCCAAACTCGAGGAGGCGTATACTGGTTAATCCTGCCTGCTGGATGTATTAATTGCCACTATTCTTGCTTTTCTTACCTGGTCATGTTACCTTTCAAAATTGTCAAAGATGTTCTCATAAATAATATTTTCTGTTCCTAGTTTTTATTAATTAATTAACATGCAATAGGTGATTTATATATGCTACTTACAACCTTCATGGGATACTTGATTTTTCTTTTTGTAACTTTTTGGTTTTATTTGATGTTGCTGATTCTATTATTTGTTGTGGACCTGCGGTAAATCAGATCTTGGTTCATCTTTCTGGGGCATGATCTTGATACTTGCATCAACAAATCTTCTCACTGCTAGAATCGCTGCTGGTTGTTTTATTGCTGCTCTACTTATTGTCCTCTTTGTAGCGAAAAATGTAAGCGACTGACAATGCAATTAATATAATTACCACTTTATCAGCGTCTCGGTCAGTGACCGTGAGCCTTCTCATATGATTCTAATTAAGTGTCTAGAGAGAATAAATTTAGTAACATAATGCAATGCAACTGTTTGTGTAACTATATATGAAGATTCAAACAGGTCGATAATAAAATCAACTTATATGCCTCACGCCTTGCATATTTGTGTGTCAATGAGTGTCGAACTATTTCTGTGCGGAATATTGGAATAATATGTGCCTTTTTTGCGATGATACTTATCCAATTTACTATGTCTGCCTTATGGTAAAAGAAACTTAACCTTTATTTGTTATTCTTTATTATGCAGTGGACTCTTAGAGGACTTTGTATTGGTATGTGCTTTCATACTTAAGGTATCTAGGAGTTACACATTATATTCTTTATGTTTCTCAATATGTTCATAATATATATTTGTATGTTGAGGTTTCAGGATTTATCATTTTCCTTGGTGTAATATGGATTCTGCAAGAGACAACCGAGGTTCGAATACTTCGCTACATTATATTGTTCATAGGTAAAATACTATACAATTTTTTTCTGTTGAATATTCACATTGAAATCCTAACCAATTCCTAACCGGCTGAACTTTGACAATTGTCATTAAAACATACCATTAACATTTTCAATTTTTTTTGCAAATCAAAATGCAGGTGTAATGAACAGCTTGTTTTCAGTATACGGTATGACATTAGAAATTAGTGATCAATCAAATTGATTTCTTGTTACAACTATCTACCTTGAATGAAATCGTAAAATAAAAACTATGTAACATAACAATGCAGATATTTATGATGATCTGATATCCCGTAGAGTACATTCGAGTGACGCAGAGAAATTTGCGGAAGTATGCCCTTGTCCTTGTACAGGTGTTGGATGGGGTGTCATTTGGTGAGTATATGTTTTACTCCTGCTATAGAAGTTTCTTTTTTTCTTTGTTTTTCTTTTTATTGAATCTAACTCAACTTGCAGGGGTTTGATATCTTTTGCCTTTCTATGTGGAGCTGTGTATCTTGGTGCTGTGATCTTGTCATAAGGTAACTTAATTAATTATTTGGTAACTTAATTAATTATTACTTGTTAAGCAAGAAATGGAAAATGCTTCTTCTAAATTTGTTTTGATGTACAGGTGCACAGCAAGGAAGGTTTTGTTTCAAGTTTATAAACAGCAGTGAGAAGCATGTGATTTAGTTTATTGGGATTTAATTACTTCTTTGACAGACTAATAATTAAGTTTACATATGAATGTCTATATTTTACCATCTTCTCAAATTATAATCTCAATTTTTCGTTTACATATTAGTATAAGATGGTGAAATAAGATTCAATATAAGTAAAACAGTTTTTAAAAAATATCCAAAACATATTTACCAAACCAACAATATGATGTAGTGATTACTTACTTGTGCATGAGACTCCATAACTAGTCATCAATTACAGCTTAGGTAAATTTTAAAAATATTTTTAAACATGCTTAACATTAGAGTACAATATTTTTAACATGAAGCTATATACTAAAAGAAAAGATAACGAATTTATACAAAACTAAACTGCATTTCTGATGCGATAAAGTTTTGTAGAAAGTGATACAAAAATTGTGTAACAAATTATAACCATTATTATTCTTTTATGGACGTTGACTCTAATTAAATAATAGGTTGTCATTTGATTTCTATGAAGAAATATTTAGGAGGGACACCCTCATACAAGAAGAATTATATTAGAACTAGGGATGATCGTATCCGAACAAATCTAAAAATAAAACTGCAAATCGAACAAATTCAAATAAAAAACCGTATTTAGTTTGAACCGCACGCATCATTTTTCTTCTAAACCGCGCAGTTTGGTTTGGTTCGCATTTTTCATTTCAGAAAACCAAACCAAATCAAACCAAACAGCAATAGTTAACTTAACTTTATCAACTAGTAGCGATCAACTTATTACCTAGTCCAACTTAATTTTACCAAACATTACAAATTCAACCAACTAACTTATTTGCTATAAAATAAAAACTATCTTTTATTAGCTTATTAGTTAAATACTATTTTTTAGCAAATTGTGTCTAAACTATAAGCTATATAAGCTAGTTTATTTATTTATGTACAAACTTAGACTTCTTTTTATTTCCCCCTCTAATCCCCGTCCCACTCTCCACCCATCCCAAGCGAAAACTCAATACATCACTCAAGATATAGAACTTAAAAGTGTGTTTTTGAATTTGTGTGTTTTATAGGAACAAAAAATACATCAAAAAGTAAAATTACTTTTAAGTTATGTGTATGTGTGTTACAATAGAAATCAAAATTACATCAAATATTAGATAATAAATTTGCATTAAATTAATTAAAAAAAAATTACATAAAAATATAAAATTATGCAAAATGAAACTGAAGTCTGTCATTGACATCTCCTCTAGGAATAAAAACGAGGTTGTCCAACTTTTTACTTTTAAGTATAAATGAGAGCAAATAAAAATATCATATTTTGGGCCTTGGCCCTCTCTTATACCAAAAAAATAAAAAATAAAAAAATATCATATTCACACCTACAAACGTGTCAAAATAACCATATTATTCTCGATCATCATAGTCTAACAAATTTCGTTGATCAACATATTATTCTCACACCAATTGAGAACAATTTTTTTTTATTACAAAAATCAATCATATTGTTCTCATTCATAATTGCCTAACAGATATTTTTGTTGATTAGATTAACATATTATTAACCAACCAACATTCATCAACATAAAAAATTAGAATTATATTTTTTGATATAAATGAGATTTTTTTTCTCTGAAGAATTTATCGACCACAGAATTTAGGTACTTTTCTCTTTCTTTAAAAAATTAGGTACTTTAACCATACTTGGTATATTTCATAGAGATATTTGATTGTGTATGATATATTTATTTACCCGGAATATACATTTCTTGCTCTGCTATCTTTCCTTATCAATTTCTCATCATAATCATAAATAACTGCTAAAATCATACAATTATTATTACTTTTTTCTTTCTCATTTCAATGAGTAGTAGTAGTAGTAGTACTAGCAGTAGTAAGAAAATGTTGATTCCCATTAGTAATTTGGAAGAAGCTGTAGTGAAGAACATGTTAAACCAATTTTTGAAGGTGAAGGAGAAGTCAAGGATTTCATACTTGCTTATTCTCGTTTTCATTGCTTGGTTTATTCACAAATGGATCTTCTCTTTCTCCAATTGGTTTCCAATTGCACTCCTTTTCTTTGCATCTAAACAAGTAAGTATTAATCTTCATGTTCTTAAATCAATACTTCTATTGATCTTTTCCAAACAAACCAATTGATAATTTAGAATTTTATCAAGTTTCAGTTTGTCAATTCAATTTAGTCCCTCATACTTACGAAATTACAACCTATGAATCACAGACACTAGTTGGATTAGGCGTCTCCCGATGTCTGGTATGCATCAATGTCTGACACTGAAAGATATGATTCCATTGAATTATGTCATATTTTCAAATTATAATGTGTCATGTCGTGTCTGGTGTCCGTGCTTCATAGATTGCAACTTGGTGTCTTAAATTGAACAATGTCATTATATTTGGTCGTTTTTACAAATTCAGCACCAAAATTTTAAGGTTTTATGTTTATCTTGATGTAAGACGAAACTATGTAGGTCTTTCATTGATTTTGATTGATTGATGTTCTTTAATTTAAGGGATTAATTTGTTATTTTGTAAATTTGAGGGAGTTAATTACTCGAATTGCACACTTGTATATTTGGGACTCTGTTGAATTGAAGAGTAATGAAAGGAGAAGCAGTTGGTCCTGGTTCTGTTGTTTTCATACCCCATGTTGATCTTTGTTGTGTTGGGTCTTTATTTTGTAGTATGGGAATTACCAGCGGAAACTACTTGAAGAGGATTTGAACAAGAAATGGAATCGTATCATAGTCAATACCTCGGTACCTTTTCCACTTCAGTTCTTTGGCATTCTCACGAGAGAGCTTTGTGATTCTGATATTAACTTATTCTTTGTGTACATTATAGCCTGTCACACCATTGGAACAATGTGAATGGTTGAATCTACTGTTGACACAAATCTGGTCCAACTATTTTAATCCTAAGCTCTCAAAAAGGTTATCAGCCATAGTAGAGGTGAAATTTCCCTGTCTTTTATTAATCACTAATATTTTGCATCTTTATTGCACGTTTGAAGTTATGGCATACATAGTAAAGTGCTTCAATATATACTGGAGTTTTGCACAGCGAGTCAGTGAGTGTGGAATTGATTCATCAATTTTGTCTTTCTTTTGTATCTCAGAAACGTTTAAAGCTGCGGAAACCAAGATTTATAGTAAGTGCCAATCAGTTTCATCTGCTGAAGAGTTTTACATTTGTGTGTCAAAAATGTTTGAAAATTTAATTCAATATATGCTAAAAAAAACTTAGGAGGATTTGTACTGAACTGAGCTAAAGAAATAAATTCTGCAGGAAAGAGTTGAGGTGCAGGAATTTTCACTTGGGCCGCGCCCTCCCAGTTTGGGCCTTCAAGGGATGAGATGGTCAACCTCCGGTGAACAGGTTTTAGTTTGCATCACATTTCAAACGTCACTTCTATACAACTTTATAGATAAATGCTTTATTTATTTAACGTCTATTATTATGACTAATGCTTTTTTTTTCTTTCTTTCCGTTAAGCGCTTATATATTCGACATATATGAGATTTTAATACAGAATTCTATTTGTATTGGCAGAGAGTCCTGAAAATGGGTTTTGATTGGGACACGAGGGAGATGAGTATTTTGATGGTTGCTAAGCTGGCTGTTGGTACTGCCAGAATTGTGATCAACAGTCTTCATATCAAGGGTGAGGTATGTGAAATAACACGCTTTGCATTTATGCTTCTCTGACATGCAATAGAGCTATCTATATTAAATGAAGCAGCAGAAATGAAAAGAAAATTAGGAGGTTAGGTTGGTAATATAGATCTATAAATGTGATTGCCGAGTATACTGCAGTTTTTAAGGAAATTATGTTCTGTTGATACATTCCTTATGTTCCGAGGCATTGCTTCTTCTTTTTCATAATCTAATCATTCACATTATGTTGCAGCTTCTTGTGACACCAATTCTAGATGGAAAAGCACTTCTGTATTCATTTGTATCAACACCTGAGGTTAGAATAGGAATTGCTTTTGGAAGTGGAGGAAGCCAATCATCCACTGAGTTGCCTGGTGTTTCTCCATGGCTGGTATGTTTTAGAGAATCTAATTTGTCAATTTATTTTAGCAAATACTTGATGTCTATAATTTCTTGAGCAATTTGTAACAAGTGGATTTCTTGAGCAATCTATAATTACTTGATGTCTATATATCCATTTCATTTTTTGCCTCATGTGCTTGTTTATTCTTGGAACATTCCTTGTCATTTCAAGTCTCTTTCGTTACTTTATCTACTGTTGTGTCGTATGATGTTTCATGCTAAAAGTGTGTTACCTTTCCTACAGGTTAAACTTTTTACTGATACTTTGGTAAAAACCTTGGTGGAACCTCGGCGCCGCTGTTTCAGTTTGCCTGCAGTTGATTTAAGGAAATCGGCTGTTGGAGGCACAATATATGTTTCAGTGATTTCCGCTAACAAACTTTCTAGTAATTCCTTCAAGAAGAGGCAACAAAATGGCACAAGCAATGGCTGTTTAGAAGACAACTTGAGTGACAAAGATTTGCAGACATTTGTAGAGGTAGAAGCCGAGGAGCTGACAAGGAGAACAAGTGTGAGTCTTGGTTCAACTCCAAGATGGGATACAACATTTAATATGGTTTTACATGATAATACAGGAATAGTTCGCTTCAATCTTTACGAGTGCCCCCCTGACAGTGTGAAGTATGACTACCTTGCATGTTGTGAAATCAAGGTACTGTCACCTCATGGATGATTGTTTTTTGTGTGCTAGCAATAAAATTATTAATCAGCTGTCAATAAATATATGTTATTTAGAGAGGCAATTTTATTTGTAATACTGTTATGGTAAAGCTTATCATCATATATACTATTTGAAGCTAACCGTTTTCTTTGTCTCTGAGAAGATGAGGCATGTTGAGGATGATTCAACAATAATGTGGGCGATAGGGCCTGATTCTAGTGTAATAGCAAAACATGCAAAGTTTTGTGGAGAGGAAGTTGAAATGGTAGTCCCTTTTGAGGGGGCCAACTCAGCAGAGGTACAATATTTCCCCACCTGTCAAGCTTTCTTGCTTCAAATTTGTAATCTTACATGAGCAGTTTTGATTTTCATCTAATCAAATCTTACGAGGCCGTTCTTCTTTCCTGATTAGAACATAAACGCTCTTAGTACTACTAAGACACAAGAATCTGCCTACATGAATTTATCATTCTATATCTTTTTCTGTATGGCTATAAAAGGATCACAATTCCAGATACTTGTGTGGCATAATTTTCTATTCTTTCTTTTCAAATTCATTATTGAGTTGCTACCAAATTTTCCTCAGAGACATTTTTTGCTCTTGAAAATGAAAGTTGTTGTACCTTTTCTAATGAAAATAAAATTGTTAGTAAATGGAATGTTTCATCCTTTTGACTCTTTTAATTCACTTTTTTAGTTAAAGGTGAGAATAGTAGTGAAAGAGTGGCAATTCTCTGATGGTTCTCATAGCTTGACCAACCTCCATGCCAGTCCTCCTAAATCACTTAAGGGATCATCAAATCTTCTTTCAAAAACTGGAAGGAAACTTAAGATAACTGTCGTGGAAGCAAAGGATCTAGCTGCGAATGACAAATTTGGAAAATTTGACCCTTACATTAAGTTGCAGTATGGAAAGGTGAGAGAGAGGTACTGGTTGTCTGTTTGACTCTTTTTAAGTCTTAATGCCTTGTCTTATATTGATGAACCGAGTTCTCTAATATATTTATATTAAAATGTTATTTGATGCAATGCAAGTTCATCATAAAACTTTACCTGATTCTATTATTGATAATTTGTGCAGGTTGTCATGAAAACAAAGGTTGCTCCTCCTCCTACTCGACCAACTCCTGTCTGGAATGAAACATTTGAAGTAGATGAGAATAGTGGTGATGAATACCTAAATGTGAAATGCTTTAGTGAGGAAATTTTTGGAGATGAAAACATTGGTAGTGCACATGTAAATTTGGAAGGACTGGTAGAAGGGTCAATCAGGGATGTGTGGGTCCCACTTGAAGGAGTGAATTCTGGCGAATTAAAACTTAAAATAGAAGCAATTAGGGTTGACGACAAAGAGGGGTCAAAGGTATGTTTCTTTAACAGGAAAACAGTTATTCTTTTAACAATGTGCAAAGCTGAATTTTTAACTCAGGCATGTTCATTCTTCTAACAATCCCTACTCACTTGAAATGTACACAGGGTCCAGCTTCAGGCACAGCTAAGGCTAATGGTTGGATTGAACTTGTTCTTATTGAAGCAAGGGATCTTATTGCTGCTGATCTTAGAGGGACAAGTGATCCTTATGTGAGGGTAAGCTATGGAAACTTGAAGAAAAGAACAAAGGTTAGAAAACTTCATCCGAAGTTCCTTTTGCATAAATCGATGTCCTTAGGATTTTCTAATTTTATTATATCCGAATTGTATCTGCGTAATGTTGTTATACTGGCATTGTTATCTGGTAGGTTGTACACAAAACTCTCAACCCTCGTTGGGACCAGACCTTAGAATTCCAAGATGATGGAAGTCCCCTGATACTGCATGTGAAGGACCATAATGCTTTACTGCCGACATCAAGTATAGGTGAATGTGTTGTAGAATATCAAAGGTTGCCTCCAAACCAGACGTCTGACAAGTGGATATCTCTCCAAGGGGTGAAAAGTGGTGAGATCCACATCCAAATCACAAGAAAAGTTCCAGCAAAGCAAACGAGACAATCTTCAGACTCTGAACCCTCTTTGACTAAATTACATCAGATTCCTAGCCAGGTGAGATTGTCTTGCATCTCCCAAAAACACAAACATATATTAGTATATATGAATCCATTGATCATATCAGTTCCACTCATTAATTGATCCACTTATCCATCTATTTCTTGATCATACCAGTTCCACTCATTCATTGGTTGTGTGAATTATTAGTATTGTCTCATTTTCATTAGACATGTTAGTCTCACATACTGTTGAAATTGAATATTATATCAGATAAAGGAGATGACGAAAAAGATTCGGTCTTTAATAGAGGATGAAAATCTGGAAGAATTGTCTACAACTTTAAGTGAGTTAGAAACACTAGAGGATACACAAGAAGGGTATATAGCCCAGTTGGAGACTGAGCAAATGCTTCTTATCAGCAAAATTAATGAACTGGGCCAAGAGATCATCAATTCTTCTCCTTCCCTCAACAGAAGTTGAAATTGATCTGTCTAAGATTTTTGTACATGTTTATCCAACTCTTCTCCTAGCTAACCCTCCACAATCCACATAATGGTGGTAGATTGGTAGTAGCATGTAATAACAATATAATATTTTATTATCTGATTAAAAGTAATTATAAGTTAAATGCATATACCTAATTTTAATGCTTTTGTCTTTAACTAAACAAACAAAGTATGCAATACTTTGACGTATAATTGTATCGTATGCTTTGACGTACAAAAATATTTGATATATTTCTTTTTAAATGACATTTATAATTATATTTGTATCTTCACACTCTTCATCGATTATTAATATCTTTTCATTATAGTTGCCCATATGAAAATAATTAATTGATAAAACTATTTCAACATGTAATTGGTGTTAATTAAGATTTGTCAACTAATTAGTTATTCAAAAAATGTCATTGCTTGTCATTCCACAAATTGGTTTCGTTGACCATTTATCTTAACTACATAGCAAATGAAAAATAAATCAAAACATCATTCATTGCATTAACATATCATTATTACTATCTCTTCATAGCCATAGAGAAGCAATGAGAGAGAATAAACAATGACACATCCTTTCTCTCCTTCACATGTGAATTTTTAGGATCCACTAATTCTTTAAACACTATTTTATCTATTATAGCGTTAGATTTGGTGTTGTCTGATCTCTGGAATCCATTACTTTGTTAGTTTGTTACTCCTATCAAACAAATAAAATTTATTTTTTGCTTTGTGTTTGCTTGTTTACTAAATTAATTCATTACTTGCTCATTTCTAGCTACAATAAAATTAGTTTATAAGAACAGGTTGAGAGAATTCATATTCATCTTGCATCGACAATAATCAATGAAATTTAAATATTACCCCCATTGACCAGATGCCATGATGGGTCACACACAATCACTTATATATTATATATTGTGAGAAATGAGAAAATACTAATAGAAGTTGGTTTGGTTTTGAAGCTCACTTTGCAGTTGAAGCAGTTTGAGACTATATTATGTGTGTGAGTGGATTTCATAGAAGGCCAAGTAGGACAATGAAATCTGAAGAATAAATCTTAATTAAGGCGCTATAATGGATAAATTTTGAACCAATAGGAAATGGATTTACATGCTATAATTAATATTCTCTAAATTAATGTATGCTAGAATAACCTATTACACAAGTTATGGAATTCAAATTTAATAATAATTGCATAAAATTTCTTTTGATCCAATAAGGTGCAGGTTAATGAATTTGGTGTCGAAAACCGTATCATTCAATTTGAAATAACAAAATGCATATCAATAAAAGCCTTCACTTCAGTACAATGCAATGTGGAGAAATCTTATGAGATCAAGTCACACATGACAGTGCACTGCAGCACCCCATCATCACTCATCAGGCATAAACCAGGCAACGGTGAGCATCGCATACAAGAGGTCGATGGAATAGTTTGCATCGCAATTCATAATTACCTCCTCGATAGAATTTTTTGCGACAAAAAATTCAAAAGTAACGTGTCTTCGTTACTAGTCGTTTAAATTTGGCTCTGTATTAGGAGGTTCTTTGTGTCCGATTTTAAGCCGCATGTAATCAAGATGTGAGAATCGGGGGCAAGAACAATCTAGTGGTCTCCGTCAATCGAATCAGCATCAGCATTAGCCTTACATCAGACTCAATAAATAACCGAATAGAACTGTGATTAGCATCGTCGCCGTAGGAGAAAACGGTGAGCATCGCATACAAGAGGTCGATGGAATAGTTTGCATCGCAATTCATAATTACCTCCTCGATAGAATTTTTTGCGACAAAAAAATTCAAAAGTAACGTGTCTTCGTTACCAGTCGTTTGTATTAGGTTCTTTGTGTCCGATTTTAAGCCGCATGTAATTAAGATGCGAGAATCGGGGGCAAGAACAATCTAGTGGTCTCCATCAATCGAATCGGCATCAGCATTAGCCTTACATCAAACTCAATAAATAACCGAATAGAACTGTGATTAGCATCGTCGCCGTAGGAGAAAAAGGGTGTATTCATACCTTTCAATGCCTTGCAGAGAATCGTTATGAAGATTTATTTGAAGATTTGTAGCCTCCATGCCTTAAGAGTCTATGAACTCTACCAAGAACAGCTAGAATTTTATTTGACGGAACAATAAAATTACCAAGCATTAAACAATGTGGACAGAATGGTGATTCAGGAAAATATGCAGTTTCGTGCCAAGATTGTACGCAAGAAAAGCATAACCATAGTCGCCTAGTTCGTAATTCACTTCGGTGCATGGTACGGGTTCGGATATGAGCTACGTAACTTTGAAAGAATTTGATACGTATGAGGTACGCTATTTCGGTTAGGTTCTAATGTATTAATCGATAAGCTATGAATTAGAAAACTTATTTAGTTAAAACAAAAACAAATTATATAATAGAAAATATTAACATCATCAAACTACTGAGTTTGTAAGACAAATTAGTTTAAAGATCACAAGATCTACCGATTTTTATTCGATATTTAAGTTCGTCATTATATTAACATAAAAATTTATATATTGCATTTTTGTTTCTAATTTTTTGTTTTTAATCTTTTATTGTAGACATTATCTTCTTTTAAGGATAAAACTTAGTGCATTTTTTTTAAGATGTTTTTTGCATGATTCTTAACGTAAAAACTATGAATTCCTCAAATTCATGATTTTCTCAAATTTGTTATATAAATAAAATATAAATTTTATGTTAAGAACCATACGAAAAACACCTAAAAAAATGCACCTAAGTTTTGTCCATCTTTTTTATAAAAGTTGGCCTAATCTTTTATTTTTTTTCCTCACACATCTTCTTTTATTAGGTTCTTCTATTTTTTTTTTTAAGTTATTATAACTTCCTTTTTTATTTTTGATAATTTATTATATGTTAGATTGTGTTACTATTTTTTCTGTCTATCTTTTATCATAATTTTTATTCCTAGTTTTATGCGTAAATTTCCTTTGGCCCACCTTATTTTAGACTATTTTACTCAATGAAAGGAGAAGTTAGGCCAAACAAATTTTCAAAAAGCTCTTGATAGAAAAACTTTGCTTAATTTTTATGAGTACTAGCCGCCGTTTGTGTGATCAATATTTTTTTTTTGTGATCGATATTCTCTATTGTGCAAATATAAATAACTACTTAATCTTTTTTTTATTGGACTTAGTTAATTGATAACTACTTAACATCCTTTTTTGTTGTGGCTAGTTATTAAGAAGAATTTTTTTTTTACTATAAAAAAACTGAAAACATACTTTTATGTGAAAGTTGTGCTTAGTTATTAAGAAGAAGAAAAAATATTATTTACTAAAAAAACTGAAAATCTATTTTTATGTGGAAGTTATTTTTTAAGGGTAAAATAAGAATAATGGAAAAGTCATCCCAAAAATTTGTATCCTTTTTATATATAGTAATAGATAATAGATAATACATAGATAAAATATTTTTGAAGCTAAAAAAATATTTACCAAATAACTTTATTTTTATTTTTTTTTCTGAAAACTCTTATTTTCAATTTTAGCTTTCATATACCTAAAAAAGTCAGGCCAAATGATACAATTTTCTTTTCTATTCTTTTTTTGTTTTGTATTTTTTTCTCTTTTTTTTTTATTTGTATTTTTGCTTCTTATTTTTTTATCGAGTCATTTCTTTATTATTTGATACATGTGTTTCTGCGAATTGGTTCACGAATTATGACGAACCAATATGTATAAGTACCACGAACCGATACGCGCGAACCAATTCGCGGTTCGCCGGCACTTTAGTGAATGATGTAAACATGCGCAGAACGCGTGATTGCATCTAAAAGAACATTGACAAAATTTACGTTAGATACTGGACAAGGTTGATTTAGCCGGTTCCGAGTGTTTCTACTTCATCCATATTAAGATCATTGCCATTGAAGTTCCATGGCATAGAACAGTAGCGATAAGAAATCTTGCACCACGCAATGTCTCTGGATCAAGAAATATGTCACGAGCATTCTGAAGTGCATCTCTCTATAGATTCTTCTTTTGATATATACTAAATATTTTTTTGACATATACTAAAATGTAGGTGGGTTGAGTTCTCATCATGTGAAATGAATAACTAGACAGCTGTGGCTGGCCTAGATCTCGGGGATTTATCGGGCTGGGTTAAAAAGTTCGGATGAAATATGGGCTCCAAAAAATAGAGCCCAAGCCCGACTCGAAACAGGAAGTCGGGCTTTCGGGCGGGCCCATTTTACTTTTTTATTACTATTGTTTTCTTTTTAGTTATTAGTGTTCAATTAAAATAGATGTTGTTAATGTTGTTTTTCTTTCATTCCATAAATTCAACATATTCAAGTTACAAAAAAGTAGCATAGAAAATCAAAGCAATAAAGTTTTTTGTGTTAAAAAAAATTACTCATATTTAAGTTCACATATAAATTCAATACAAAAGAACTTAGAAATACTAATTCACATAGAAAAACAAATCAACAATATATTAAATTGAGTTGGCCCAACTAAAAAAAATTAACACTTAAAATATAACATACTAACTCATATTTTTTTTTATAATTGTTTTATTATAATTTATTCAGACTTTCGGACTACCCGCGGCTCATTCAGGCATTAGGGATAGCTCATATTTTAAATGAGTTTAAGCGGACTGGGCTAAACCCGGAAAAAATCAGGCTCAAATTTTAAAGGTCAAGCCCGGAAAAATTTAGGCTATTCGAGCTAACGCATTTTGATAGCTCTATGAAATATTACTTTTATAATTCAATATTTTAAATTATAAAAGTAATATTAAAATCTGCTTTATTATAAACCATTGGATGAATCTTGATGAAACGAGTGCTTGATTTGGTGGCTGCGGCGCGAATCCAATTTACGAGTTGCAGCGAGTTTTTGAAGTGAAGAAGAAGAGAGGAATTTGTAATAATTTGTGTTATTATTATGAATCAATGATCTCTTCAACACTGAACCCACTCAAATTGAAATTAGTACCACTTTGCTGCTGCATCATTCTAAACTCTTCTCTCTCAACAAAATCCAATTTCAACAACGACGAACAACAAGATAATAAACCATCCAACGCCGCCATTGACAGAATCGTTCTCCAATTTCGCAATTTATCATCACCTACTACACACCACCATCAACCAACCCTAACCCCATTCCCACTGCCAGATCATTTTTTGCGCCGAGAATGGCTTCGCTCCGACGAGGCAGTTATCCCATCGGAGAACGAGGTGGTTCATCAGCAACAAGTGGATGCGAAAGCAACGAAGAAGAAGAAGAAGAATGAAGTAATAACAGCGCCTTGCTTAGCGAAAGAAGAACTGAGTCGATTGCGAAAAATTGGAATGCATCTTAAGGAGAAGAAGATCAGTATCCCAAAATCTGGCCTCACGCGTCCCGTGCTACACAGAATTCATCATCAATGGAAAAACAATGAGTTGGTCAAGCTCAAGTTTAATGACCTACTTGCTCACAATATGAACGTCGCTCATCTCATCGTTCAGGTTCATTTCATTCTACTAAATTATCACCATCGCGTCTTTTAATCAATCAATACAATGTTACCTTTGGATTATGGATATATGCTTTTAGTTTTGTTTCATATTGTGTTGTAGTGTACTAGTGTTGGTAGTAAGTATTATAGCATTTTGGTGTTGAAGAATTTGTGAACTCAAATCTTGTAGATTTGTACAGCGTCGGACGGGAGGATTAGTTATATGGAGGTCAGGAAGTGTTATGTGGGTGTACCGCGGTGACAATTATCAATGTCCAACGAATGGGAACCGGTATAATTCAAAGGGAGGCGATGAAATGAGAGATTCATTTATGTGGAATCAACAACAGTCTGAGAACATGACACCTGAGGAGATTGAGTTTGACCGGTTGCTTGATGATTTCGGTCCTCGGTTTGTTGATTGGTGGGGTACAGGAATACTTCCTGTTGATGCGGATTTGCTTCCGCCTACCGTTCCTGATTACAAAACACCTCTTAGGCTTCTTCCAGCCAAAATGCATCCGCGACTCACCAACGACGAACACACAAAGATGCTGAAACTTGCCAAAGCTCTTCCTTGTCATTTTGCCTTGGGTAAGTGAAACTCAACAGTCAAAGTATTTTATTAATTTTTTTTCTTTTCTTTTGCTGATGTGAATCTTGTCCTGATCTTTATAAAGGGAGAAATAGAAATCTTCAAGGTCTCGCATGTGCCATTCTTAAGCTGTGGGAGAAAAGTTTGGTCGCAAAGATTGCTGTCAAGCTTGGTGTCCAGAATACGAACAATGAACTGATGGCTCTGGAACTGAAGGTTTGTTATCTGCAATTTCTTGTTTGTTGCCAGTTTCTTGTGAAATTAAGCATGTAAAGAGCTGAATGCTCCACATCATTGACAAGTACTGACTACTGATTAAGCCTGTATTATAGGCTGCAGAGCTGATTAGATAAAAAAAGTGAATGAATTTTTTAGAAAGAATAGGGCAATCAATTAGCATGTCCAAAGACCCCTTGAGTATTGCAACAAATTTTTGTGCATACAACATCTTCTATTTATTATAATTAAGTTTCCTTTTAAGTCGTTAGCTCACAATAAAATTTCCATTCATTAATGGTATGAGAAATATATAAATTACTAGAATTTGAAAGACAAAAAAGAGAGTAATAAATAGTTATTGGAGAGCTAATGAAAATAAGATGAAAAACTGCTTATGAATATATTGTGAGCTATTTACTTAAAGTCCTTCCTAACACTTGCACAAATACTCGACATAAGATAAGCCTAAATAAGTTCTTCCAAGCAACCCCCCCCCGGGTCACAACTCACAATAATGTGATTCTTTTGTACCCTTGTCATGATATCATTATATTTTAAGAAAAGAGAATAATGCAGTAGTTTTATTGGTTTGAAAAGTTTTTTCCTCTGGTCCAGAAATTAACAGGAGGTACCTTACTGCTAAGGAATAAATATCACATCGTAATATATCGTGGGAAGGACTTCGTTCCAACCAGCGTGGCTGCCATTTTATCTGAAAGACAGCAATTAGCGAAGCAGGTGCAGGATGTTCAGGCGAAGGTGCGATGCAGAACTGTTGATGTAACTGAGGAAGATGTAACAACTGCACAAGCAGGATCATTGGCTGAGTTCAATGAGGCTCAAGCACCCTGGGGAAAGGAACTATCTATCAAAGAATATGAGAATATTATGAAAAAGGATTCTGAAACCAAGAATGTTAGGCTTATGAAAGAAATTGAACATAAATTAGCTGTTGTAAGTATCTACTTGTTTTATGAAGTTTATATATGGTTGAGAAAGTAGTTAGGCTTTATTGAGAGTACTTGTTGGAATATAAATCATAAATGGCTTGCTTTAAAGGGGGATTGGTTTTTTAATGTTGTTGTGTCATGGCAAGAGCAACTTTTGAGAAGTCATTATGTTCTTTGGCATTGTGAAGCAAGGTCTTAAATTTCTATTTATATATCTGAACCTTGAAATTAGGTTTCCAAATCCATTAGTTGGAGCGGTTGGCTGTTTGCTAATTGTGCAGAAAAACATATTTTATGAACCTGTGGTTCAATTTACGAAGTCAGGCATTAAGGGATTTTTTAATCTTAGAAATATGGTAACTTCATTCTGCACATAAAGCCTTAGAATTTATTTTTTTTGCAAAAAGTCTTATTAACAAGCAACATTTGATGCATTGTTGGAGCATTGGATCAAACCAATAGGGACTAATTTCATCAAGCTTAAATGTCTAATGAACTGAAGAATTAAGAAAAAAAACAAAAATAAGCTGCAGTGGAACTTGGTTGGTAGACCTAAGTTTGGAATTCTGGATTCATGATAATATAAATCCTTTCAGCTTATTATTTTTCCCTAATTGTTAATGCGGCATGTTTGTCTGTTTGCTGTTTGGTAATATTAGTGTGGATCTTTGGTTTTATCTGAATTTAAAAGCCTCAATCAGCTTGTTGTATTTTGTTTCAGCTCTATATACTTATTTATATTTAAATCTCTGAAAGTGTTTTGTGATTTCTGTTTTCTTGTGAACTTTTGATTTAATTTTTTTTATTCATATTTACATGTCTAGATACATGAACAGGCCGATGCCAAAAAAACAACAGCAGAAAATATATTAGCTAAAATAGATGCATCTATGGTTCTAGCTGGTCCTGGTAACAGGGGGGAAACGATCACAGATGAAGAACGTGTTATGTTCCGTGTGGTTGGTTTAAGAATGAAGGTGTACTTGCAACTTGGTGGGTAATCTTCAGCTGTATGAGAGTTGCTATGTTACAAAGGTATAATACTAACTGCCGCTTATGATCATCTGTAGGTACACGTGGTGCTTTTGATGGTGTGATCAAGAATATGCATATGCATTGGAGGCATCGAGAACTTGTGAAATTAATCACAAAACAAAAAGCCCTTGCTTTTGTTGAAGAAACAGCTAATTTATTGGAATACAAGAGTGATGGAATACTTGTAGCAATAGATAGACTTCCCAAAGGATTTTCTCTGATTTACTATCGTGGAAAAAATTATAAGCGGCCCATTACTCTACGGCTGGGGACCTTTTAACGAAGACAAAAGCATTGAAGTGATCAATATCCATGGAACGACATGAGGTTACAAAATCGATATGAATGCAGATTGCAATAGATGACCACCTACCTGCAAAATGCAGATTGTGAATTTGTGACCTGTATCGCCCTCCACCAAAATCACCACGGCTATATTGTGTATATTGTGGTTTAGACTTATGTATGCTTCCTACTTTTAGATATTTGATCGTATGATTGTTGATGTTTCTGTGTTTCCTTATTTTATGTTTTATCTTTATGTGTAGTTAGGTTTAAATTTGGATTGATGGTGTTTGATGATATGTCCCAAGAGGGAATAAGTTGCTGGAATAGAGTCTTGTATATATGTAGAACTAAGCTTATGGTGGTAGCAACCAACCCTAAAATCATCTCTGCTCGATAAACAACTTTCGGACATGTGGTTAATTTGTACAAATTTGAGACCACTTATAGTCCAATTGTGCTTTGCAGAAAACAAAATTATGATTCGTAACCGGATAAAATTTTAGACTGTGGATTCTCCCTTTCCCTTTGTCATTTACTCTTTTAGGCTTTTCATATTGTTCGGAGGCCCTATAAATTTTCAATTTTACCCTTAAATAAAAATCAGAAGATATAACTTGCTCGCTATATTTCAGAACATAATTTTTAAACCACGTTTTTATTGGGATATGTAACTTCCGATAAATTCCATTCAATAACCCAGATTGAAAGGTAACTCTCAAATGAGTTATGAGTTATAAGAAGATCATGGCTCATATTAATCTCCCTGTTTCTATGCTCATGAAGACATCAACATTAATAATAATTTAAGAAAATGAATTATTTGAATATAATGACATGTTTTGATTACATACTAATTAGAAGATATAAGATATTAGACTATGGACACACATTTAATCAAAAGTGATACAGTACAAATAAGTCCGGTCCACAATAGGAACATCCAGCTCAATGAAGAAGCTGAGCCTCCAATTTTTATTGGTCTCAAAAAAATAAAATAGGAAATGAAAAACTGATATATATATTTTTTTTTTTTTACAAAGTGATATACTGTATATGTTAAGCGATGCAAATTATCTCATTTATTTCATTTGTTCTGGTGGTTCTCCTTATTCAAAATTTCTCGTGGGTGATAGCAACACTAAAGAGGGTGCAGAAAGCAGTACTTCTATTGGTCAAGAGATGTTGGGCCATGGCAAGAGAGTAATAAAGAAGCCCACACATTTGGAGGACTATGTTCCACGTTAAAGAAGGATTGATCTTCATATAGTATATTCTTATAATTTGTTGCTTTGTTTGTTTTGTCATTTTGCATGAGAATTCCTTTTGCCACCCTATGGCTTACTCGCGCACCCTATGAATTGACCAAAATACCCTTCCATGACTTAAGTTACGGATGAAAGAAAAATGAGTAATTTTGAAAAATGACATTTTTTCTACATCCGTGACTCAAGCCACAGATATTATAAATGTCGGGTTTTTTGGGGGGTGTCCGTAGCACAAGTCACGGACAGGGGTATTTTGACATTTTTTCTACATCCGTGACTCAAGCCACGAATGTTATAAATGTAAGGTGTTTTGGGGGGTGCCCGTAGCACAAGCCACGGACATGGGCATTTCTGTAATTTTGTAGGGTGTGCCCCAAAATCTATAGGGTGGCAAAAATAATTCTATTTTGCATAACCCTTTAATTTCCCTTTGATTCTAAGCATGTGCTATTTATGAGGTGGCTTGTACTATATCCTTCCATGTAGTACTATAAGTACCATAATTGATCAACGAAAAGATATAGAAAATTTCCGGTACTTTCTATTTTCCTTAGTAGTATTTAGAGTAACTAGTGATTTTTATCATCTAACAATTGATGCTTTCATTGAGAGGTTCTAATCCTCTCAATGAAGGAACCCATCGATAGGTTCTAATCCTATTAAAGCAATAATCTATGAAAATTATGCTAAACTAAAGAGAACAATAAAACTACTACTAGAAATTAAAAAAATAAACATTGTCAGTTTTCATTGATTCCCAATCGACAAAAGGACCGCATATAAATAGTGTCCATAATAAATAATATTCTAGTTGGGCTTAAAGACCAATAAAGCCCAATATCCAATAATAAGAAGATTTTTCTTCCAGCCCCCCACGTTTCTTTTATACCCCCTTAAATGTCGTTTTTGCCTTTGCACGGTGTTTCAATTTTTACGAACTGAAGTTTACAAATATGGAAAACATATGAATCTAAAAGAAACCGATTTCGGTTCATAAAAACCAGTTTTTTTTTCTTCATATTTTACACCGTTTTCAGGGACAAAATGAGATTTATGGGGGTATAAATGAAACGTGGGGACTGCAAGATAAATCTTCCAATAATAAAAGCTCAACTAATTAAATAATATATTAATATTATTATTTAATCAACTTCCATGATCCTATTAGTGGGCCTCTTTTTTGCATTTTATTAATGATTAAAAGATAAAAAATAAAATTCAAAAGATACTTTGGTGGGATTTGAACCCGTGATAATAAACGTTTGGACAAAGTATTTAACAACCAAGCTAATTAAATATTTTTGCAAAATCATGAAAAGTTTTGTATTTGTACCTTCCATATGGGTTTTAAGAGAGACAAAAAAATTCATAAAATTAAAGACATAAACTGTAAATATAATGTCCATAAAAATCGGTGTACACTCTACTATAGTGCATAAAATTAGAAAATTGGTGTATCTAAAATTGGGCACAGAACGAGACATATATCTAAATTTTTATGTAGAGTGTACACCAATCTTAAAAATAGACAGGAATTATAAAAAATATTCAAAATCTATGTTTTAGTATTGTATAAGTTCAAATAGTGCATACACAAATCATAGTTGAGTGGAATTTTTTTTTTTAAACATGATGAATTGGTGAAAAGGAAAAAAATAATTGAAGAAGGATAAGTAATTGAACAATAACTTGGGAATCATTGCACAACACAATGTGAGTGCAAATGTTTAGTGTTGTAGAATTGACCTACAAAACATAATAGTAAACAAATATATATAAGAATATAAATATCAAATAAATATGACAATAATATATGAGTATAGACATATCATATAAACTTATCTTTCTCAATTTAGTCCTCAAGATTGTCCCATAATTGAGACCTTTAATTATCAGAATAATAAACAAGTAAGAACATAATCATCAAATAAAAATTATAATCAAATAAATTAGAGATGATGAACTTATCTTTTGATGAAAGCGTAAACTCATGAACTGCGGATATCCTGCAAAATAGAGTAATAACCTGAGGCATGACAAAGTGATATACTGTTGAATCCTCAGGTTATTACTGTCCTTAAGGAATTATCCGCGGTATATTTGCGCAAATCCTCCAGGATTCAACAGGTCCTTCCCGAGTATGAATCATACTTGAGGTGGCAGAACAACTTGAATTCACTAAGTGCTGGCGATGTAACTCAGGAAGATAAACTCAATTTTATGAGAGGAGAAAATATTTTTTGTTCAAAATTGTGTCTCATTATTAAAAAGTATATAATGTATATAAGTCTCTTTGTTTTTCGTATATATATCAAAAGCTATTGTTTGTGCTAATGATATATGGATATATGCACACCAATTATGTGTTAATACAAAATCATTCCCCATGTGACCATTCAAGAATTATATGACCATTAAGATGAAATAATTGGTAATAAATCAATTATTAAGCAATCCGTAATTCATAAAGAAGCTTTATAGTTTATCCTCTCAATGATGCAGTGTCTAACACTTTCACAATTACGTACACCATAGAAAAGGGACACATTAAATAAAATTTAGTGTTAGCAGAATTAACTCGTGACTTGTTCTTACCACATTGAACCTTATTCATGGGGTCTCCAATCACAAAGGTCGGGTTCCCATCAGTTGTTAATTTCAAATGGCTCAAGTCCCATTTCCCTCGATGTTTCACGTATTTATTTCTTCCCAGGGGCTTTGTTTAGTAGCTACTTTACACAAATGATGAAGACAATTTTCTTTCATCAAAATAATAGTGACAGTTTTGTTTGTCACTATAAGTCAAAAATCTGGATCTCAACATCGCCTATTCCCACCTATACCGGTATTCTTTTTCAAAGTAACCCGGTTTATTATTTTTTACCGGAACACTTCTTTCTCAAACTAACCCGGTTCATTATTTCAAAAGGAAATTTGACTTTTAGTGACAGTTTGTCCGTCACTATAAGTCAAAAATCTGGATTTCTTTATCACCTATACCCACTTCTTTCTCAAATTATTCTACAAAAAAAATAAAGGGTAAAAATGGAAAATAAATTAATTTGTAGGGGTAGAGGTATAATTGTTGTGGTAGAAAAAAAATTTCCTCAAAAGTGATACGGTACAAACAAGTCCGGTCCACAATAGAAACATCCAGCTCAATGAAGCTGAGCCTCCAATTTTTATTGGTCTCAAAAAAATAAAATAGGAAATGAAAAAGTGATATATATGGTTTTTTTTGACAAAGTGATATACTGTATATGTTTTTTTTACATTTATTTCATTTGTTCTGGTGGTTCTCCTTATTCAAAATTTCTCGTGGGTGATAGCAACACTAAAGAGGGTGCAGAAAGCAGTACTTCTATTGGTCAAGAGATGTTGGGCCGTGGCAAGAGAGTAATAAAGAAGCCCACACATTTGGAGGACTATGTTCCACGTTAAAGAAGGAAAATTTCTCATCTCACCCTCCACCACTCTTTTTAACCCCCCAAAAATCCATTTTTGCCCATGAAAAGTCAACTTCGGAACGTAGAATCCGAAGTTGATTTTTATAAGGGTAAAAATGGAAATAGGGGGGGGGGAGAAAGAAACATGGGGGGTGAGATGAGAAATTTTCTTAAAGAAGGATTGATCTTCATAATATATTCTTATAATTTGTTGCTTTGCTTGTTTTTGTCATTTTGCATGAGGATTCATTTTGTCATCCTATGACTTACTCGCACGCTCTACAAATTGACCAAAATACTCTTTCGTGGCTTAAGTCACAGATGAAGGAAAAATAAGTAATTTTGAAAAATGACATTTTTTTTACATCCGTAACTCGAGTCACGGATGTTATAAATTTAGTGCATAAAATTAGAAAATTGGTGTATCTAAAATTGGGCACAGAATGAGACATATATCAATTTTTATGTAGAGTGTACACCAATCTCAAAAATAGACAGGAATTAAAAAAATATTCAAAAATCTATGTTTTAGTATTGTGTAAGTTCAAATAGTGCATACACAAATCATGGTTGAGTGGAAAAAAATGTTAAACATGATGAATTGGTGAAAAGGAAAAAAATAATTGAAGAAGGATAAGTAATTGAACAATAACTTGGGAATCATTGCACAACACAATGTGAGTGCAAATTTTTAGTATATTAAAGATATAGTATGCAACCTGTTAAAAAATCAGTTGATTTGATCCTCTTTTAGTTGCAAGTTGCAGGTGAGTGGGTTGTTTGAATTTTACAAATTCTTTCTTAATGAAGACCTTGAATTATGCACTAAACTACAAACCCTCAAAATTTACATACCTATAATTTGATCAATTACTTAATTTAAATGACTTGCATAGTTAAACTTAATTAATATGTAAGTCATGATCAAGTCTATTTTTATGCAAGGCTTGGTGACAACTAATTATACCTATAGCTTCAGATTATTAATATTATCTTATAACATTTCCTATATCAAGTAAAATTTGTGAAACTATACCTAGTTTTAAATACTATCTCTTTTACTATCATAGAGAATTAGAGATAAATAAAATGCTCCTATAGTCTTGTATGATCTGCATTCATATACGTGACTTATCTATAATTAAGATACCTAGTATTATACTTAGAAAGTGACTTACCTATAATTAAGATAACTATATCTCTTTTACTTGAAACTATATATACCTAGGTATATATTATTAGAAAATTTTATCCCTGTTGATAGACGGGCACGGAACCGTATGCTATAGGAACGGGCACATCATGATTGTAACACTCTTTTGACAAAAAACAATTAATAATACAAAATTTAGTTGGTTCAATATTGAAATATTATTATGTGATAATAAACTCAGTTACTTTTTAATTAAATTTGAGCTAGGACTTCTAAACTATCAAATTCTTTGATTACTCTCTATGATTGTTGAAAAAACACAAGATTTGTGACATTAGATTCTTAAAATCATGATCTACAAAAGCTTTATAATATTTCACCGCAATTTGTTGCATATCAAGTTTTGAAATTTCGAAAAAATGTAAAACGAAAATTATCTGAAAATTAAGAAAAGATGAAGAATTTAGAGATGAAAAAATAAAAAGGTTCATCTGCAAATCTGAAGCAGATGGATGAAACGAAAATTAGTGGGTGTTTTTGCAATTATATTATTTTAACTTACTAGCCTTGCAAATTTTATAATTTTTATTGCATAAATAATAGAAGATAGATGGATGGTTTAGATTTTGCCAACTCAAATGGGTAAACTCAGCTCATTTTAATGAAATGGGTAGATAAGAATTTGCCTAAAATCCTTAATTGCAACAATTAATTTAAAAATGATGCGTGTACGAATATGTTTTTCACCATTATTTCTTCACCATATAGACATATATAGTAGTGGTTCCGAATATGTTTTTCACCATTATTTCTTCTTCATATTTTCTTCTAATTACTTTGTTTTGTGATTCCGAATATGTTTCTGCATTTTAATTGGCTCCAAAATTTACTTTGCTGCTTTTTCAATGTACATAATTTCGTATTAAAGGTATGTCCGGTGTTTGAAATGTGTTTGTATTGGACATCGACACATGTATGTAGTTACATTCAATTTTTTCCATTTTTAATTAAATTATTATCGGTGTGTGTGTCAGTGTCTAGTGTCATATCTGTGATGGAATATTACAACATTTATATATGATCATGGATGTTCTTTGCGCTCTCATCTCATCATGAATTTCACCTTTTAATTATTATGTCTTGTCCTGGTTTAATTCCAGGTACTAGTAGCTGATAATTTTGTTTGTGATCTTAAAGAAGGCATTAGAAAACTACTATAATTAAAAATGTACCAAATTCATAATCTGCCCTGTTTTTTGTTCAGTACTAATTACACAGTTATTTTTCAACTGTTATCCTTGATTCTGATTCTGTTTATTCCATTAACTGTTAAACATTGTTGAAATTAACT
Organism: Trifolium repens; assembly: GCA_030408175.1. Lineage (NCBI taxonomy): Eukaryota > Viridiplantae > Streptophyta > Magnoliopsida > Fabales > Fabaceae > Trifolium > Trifolium repens. Next base: position 62,950,751 of record CP125842.1, on the reverse strand, counting down.
GGATCACACAAAAACAAGTTATTAATTAATTAATTAATTAATTAGTATCCCCTCCCCACCCCACAAATGATCTATATATATACACATTATAGTATATACGTCCAGAGAAATTTGTCCTGAGAGTATCATGATTACATTTTATTTATTTTTTGAATTATTGCTACAGGAAAGAAAGAAGAAAAAGACGATGATGAGAGAAAGGAAAAAAATTGTTGGGTTGGTGTTCTTCTTCCTTTTTGTTGTCTCTGCTTCAGCCGGTATATATATATATATATATATATGGGATATGCTATAACACACCCACTCAATTTTATGAAGATGTGTATTAGCAAGTTATAACTAAAAAATAAATAAATACACCTTCAGGTGTATGTTGCTAAAACACTCCTTCTAAAAAATAAGTGGGTGTACGTTAGCAACTCCTATAGGCATTTGCTATAATCCACCAACTTATTTTTCAGAAGGTGTGTGTTAGCAAAAGATAACTAAAAAGTTATTAAATACACCCTATGGTGTATGTTGTTAATGCACACCTTCATAAAATAGAGTGAGTGTGCATTAGCATTCCCCTATATATATATATATATATGTCACATGTAGCTTAATTATTAATAGTTCTTCTTCCTTGTTGTTAATCATATATTCCACCAAATTACTATACTCCATGTTAGTAGTATCATGTGGAAAAATAACTAATTTTTATTGAACATTCGTGTAAAAATATTGATAATATTTTAGTATATTATATGAGATACACATGATTCGTAAGTCTAATTAAATTCATTTTGGCTTACACGAATAAATTGTAAAAGCGTGAAACTGTGAAAGAGAAAAAAAAAAATATTGAAATAAATAATTTTTTTGAGGTAATAATTAAATGATGTGTATTTGATAAGTGTGTGTATAGATAATTTTTAGTTGCAACTGTGACTATATAAGTATTTCTTATGTTATATACACATCTTTAAAACCATAAAATGTTACATGTGATAATATGCTTATAGTGGAGTATTATAGGAGTATTACTATTATTGTAGTGCCTAATGCTTGCACGCGCTTGTTTCATTGTTTTGACTTAGACCGAAATAGAGTTGGTGCAAGCCTTTAATTTGAGGGGTGCAAAATAGAGAAACCATGATATTATTAGTGTAAATTTTAAAATGTCTAGGAGATTAGTTGCGTACTCTGAACTTAATTTGGCTCTGCCACTGTTCGTAACAATGGCAGAGCAAAGTCCATTCTTATTTTTACAATATTCATATCTAACATATTTCTAATTTCTTCGTGTAGGAGAGGAGAAGCAAATCCTACACAAGTCTTCTGACCTCGACAGTATTGGTGGTTTAGGAAAAAAAGTAGTATTAGGATTATTGTTTGGGTTTTTAGGAGTTGTCGCAATAATAATTTTCATAGGATTTATATTTTATATAACTAAAGATTGCCGGGATCGTAGAGCACGAAAAATTGCTCTTCAAAAAAGTTATCCGGCTCGCCGAGAGAGGGTAAGAGTGTCAATATATGACACTTCTGACCCTCCTCAATTTGGCCAAATGGAATGTGTGGTGTGTTTGCAGGAGTTTGTAAACACACAAACATATTCCGCCTTACCGTGCGGACATATATTCTGCGAAGAATGTATGTCCGATGTCTTATTAAAGCATGACACGTGCCCCACTTGTAGGGCAAATATGTTAGATTGAGATGTATATATAACATTTAATTTGACTATATTATTCCTTATTAATATGATAGAGTATTATATGTAATATTCAAATAATGTCTACAATGATACTGTTGATGAAATAAACTTACAAAAATACTTAGTAAATAATACTACAAAAATATTCGATATATTTATTTGTAAATGACATTTATAGTTATATTTGTAACTTCCTACTTTTCATCGATTATTAATATCTTTAAATCTTTCATTTGCCCATATAAAAATAATTAATTGATAAAACTATTTCAACATGTAATTAGTTTTAAGATTTGTCAACTAATTAGTTATTCAAAAAGTTTCATTGCTTGTCATTCCACAAATTAACAGGATTTTTAAGTAAGTTAGCTCTCTCCTCTTGGTTTCGTTGACCATTTATCTTAACTACTTCCTTCGTATCAAAATGTAAGTCACTTTGGCCATTTCATACAAATTAAGAAAAGTAATTATTATTGTATGGAAAAGAGAAATTATGAGTTAATTTACAAAATTGTCCCTTATTAATGATATAAAAAAGATAAATTGAAGAATTAAAAGAAGAAAGAGAAATAAATAGTTAAAGATATAATAGAAAAAAGTGTATTAAATGTTTCATTGGTAATCTAAAGTGACATATAATTTGGTACAATTTTCTTTTCTCAAAGTCACGAGGGAGTACATAGCAAATGGAAAATAAATCAAAACATCATTCATTGAATTAACATGTCATTATTACTATCTCGTCATAGCCATGGGAGAGGAATACATAATGACACGATCCTTTCTACTACAGAACATAAAATAAAATAAAATACATATATTGTTAAGGAGGTGTAAATAGTTTCTTTTGTTTTAGTGTTTGGGCCTTATGTATAGAAGCCCATTTGCTTGTAATCCAACTCACAGCCTTATAAGGCAAGTTGGTACACTCTTTTTGTCATCAATAATATGAACCTTCTTCTTTACTCTAACAGTGGTATCTAGAGCCTTAGTTTCTAGGCCTTTGATCAAGATTAACCGCAGCTGATCTTGAAACCGTTATAACCGTTTTCTGTTACGACCAACCACCACGTTAACCACCACCTTCATCTTCTTCCTTAGGCCGTGCAATCATGGCAGAAAATTCACTTACTTCACACACATTCGTACCAAAGTTTGATGGTTTCTACGACCATTGGGCCATGCTTATGGAGAACCTGCTCCAATCAAAGGAACTTTGGTCTTCTATTGATCCTGGAATGACGGTGGCGCCGGAAAATGCCACGGCGGAGCAGTTAGAAGAAGCTAGAGTTAGCAGGTTGCATGATCTTAAAGTCAAGAGCTACTTGTTTCAAGCTATCGATCGCACGATCTTGGAAACAATCTTGACTCGCAACACATCAAAAGAGATTTGGGATGCTATGTAACGCAAATATCAAGGATCTACAAAGGTAAAACGAGCTCAATTACAAGCTCTTCGTCGTGATTTTGAGGTTCTTGCTATGAAGGACGAAGAAACTGTTGATGAATATTTCTCAAGAACTCTTGCTATAGCTAACAAGATGACATCTCATGGTGAAAGAAGGGAGCAAGTTACAGTGGTTGAAAAGATTCTTCGATCCATGACTGAGAAATTCAACTATGTCGTTTGTTCTATAGAAGAATCAAATGATGTTACTTCTCTTAGCATTGATGAATTACAGAGTAGTCTTATGGTTCATGAACAACAGATGAAATCTCATCAACACCACAGTGATGAACAAGCTTTGAAGGTTACCAACAGTGGCAGGGGTGGAAATTCAAGTAGAGGAAGAGGTAGATCCAATCCCAAAGGTAGAGGTCGTGGTAAGCAAAATAGAGAAACTGTGGAATGCTATAAATGTCATAAACTAGGTCACTACAGAAATGAATGCCCAGATTGGGAGGACAATGCAAATTATGCTGAACTACAAGATGAAGAAGAGACTTTATTGATGGCAAGAACTGACCAGAGCAATGTTACAAAGGAAGAATCATGGTATCTTGATTCAGGATGCAGTAATCATATGGTTGGGAATCAAGAATGGTTCTTTGATTTTGATTCAACATATAGAGATTCTGTAAGATTAGGCAATGATGCAAGAATGCCTGTGATGGGAAAAGGCAATGTGAAATTACTTATCAATGGCAAAAGTCATGTTGTCACTAATGTGTATTATCTTCATGGCCTCAATACAAATCTTCTCAGTGTTGGTCAACTACAAGAAGGTACAAATGTGGGTCTCTTATTCAAAAATAATGCTTGCAAAGTGTATCATGATGATAAAGGTCTAATTCTTACCACCAACATGTCACACAATAGGATGTTTGTGTTTACTGCATCTGTCATACTTCCTATGTGCCTGCAAGTGTCAAGTCAAGAGAAATCTCAACTATGCCACTACATATATGGTCATCTCAGTTTGAAAGGGCTTAAACTGCTCAAGAAATTGGATATGGTAAAGGGTTTGCCAGAAATTGAAAATGTAGAAGAAATATGCAATGATTGCTTGTCTGGAAAGCAACACAGACAAGCTATTCCAAAGCAAGCAAAATGGAGAGCTTCAGCAAAACTTGAACTCATACACTCTGATATGTGTGGACCTATCAACCCTACTTCTAATGGTGGAAAGAGGTATTTTATGACTCTTACTGATGACTTTAGTAGAAAGACTTGGATTTATGTACTAAAAGATAAGTCTGAAACATTTGAAAAGTTCAAAAATTTTAAAGCTCTTGTTGAAAATGAGTCTGGATGTAAAATACAATGTTTAAGGACTGATAGAGGTGGTGAATATACCTCTAATGCATTCAACAGTTTTTGTATTAGCCATGGCATTAAGAGGCAACTCACCACTGCATATACTCCACAACAAAATGGAGTATCTGAGAGGAAGAATAGAACTTTGTTGAATATGGTTAGGAGCATGTTGAATAGTAGAAATGTTCCTAAAAGATTTTGGCCTGAAGCTCTAGTGCGAAGTACTCATATTTTGAATAGAAGCCCTACTGTTTCAGTTAAAAACATGACACCAGAAGAATGTTGGAGTGGTCTTAAACCTTCTATTACTCATTTCAGGATATTTGGCTGCATTGCACATGTTCATATACCTGATAATCTCAGAAAAAAGCTAGATGACAAAAGCATTGTGTGTGTAAATCTGGGTCTAAGTGATGAATCTAAGGGTTATAAGTTGTATAATCCTGTAACTAAGAAGATTATAATCAGCAAAGATGTGATCTTTGAAGAAGGAAAGTCATGGAATTGGGACAATCAACAAAGAAGCACTGATAATAGTGAGATAGTAATTGAAGAAAATGCTCCAACTATCACTCATCCACATGTTAATGAAAATGATATAGCAGGTATTGACATGGATAATCACAGTCAGAGTACTGAAGCTGAAGATGAGCAAGATAATCAGCAAGATAATCAACATGAAGATAATCAGCAAGATAATCAACATGAATCCAATAGTGAACCTGAAGTTGAAACCCAGACAGAAGAAATTACCAGCTCATTTCAAAGATTTTGTTGTTGGAGAACAGGCACAAGGAGAATTCCTAGATGAATTCCTTAATCAATTTCAGAATTTTGTTTTCTATAGTAACAATGAAGATCCAGATACTTATGAGGGAGCTAGTAAAACTCAAGTATGGAGAGAGGCTATGAATGCAGAAATCAAGGCAATTGAAGAAAATCAGACATGGGAATTGACTGATCTGCCTGCAGGTACTAAGCCAATAGGAGTCAAATGGATCTACAAGACAAAATTCAATGAATCTGGGCAAATTGACAAGTGTAAGGCAAGATTAGTTGCTAAGGGGTACTCTCAGAAATATGGAATAGATTACAATGAGGTTTTTGCACCTGTAGCAAGATGGGAAACCATAAGGACTGTGTTAGCGTGTGCTGCAAGTAATAACTGGTGTGTATATCAATTGGATGTAAAAAGTGTTTTTCTGCATGGTGAATTATCTGAAGACATTTATGTGGAGTAACCTTTAGGATATCACAAAGGAGATAGTAGAAAAGTATACAAATTAAAAAAGGCTCTATATGGCCTGAAGCAGGCATTTAGAGCATGGTATAGCAAGATTGAGTCCTACTTTGCTTCAAAGGGTTTTCAAAAATGCCCTGCTGAGCATACCCTATTTGTAAAAGCTGAAGATAAAGATATCCTCATTGTGAGTGTGTATGTGGATGATCTGATTGTGACAGGAAGCAATGGATGCAAAATCAATGATTTTAAGCAGTCTATGATGAAGCAATTTGCAATGACTGATTTGGGCAAAATGAAATATTTTCTAGGAGTTGAAGTTAGTCAAACTGAGGATGGTATTTTTATACATCAGAGCAAGTATGCTACAGAAATTCTTGATAAATTTGGTATGACAAATTGCAATTCTGTGAATAATCCCATTGTGCCAGGATGTAAACTTGTCAAAGATGAAAATGGTAAGGCTGGTGATGCTAAGAGCTACAAACAGATAGTAGGAAGCTTAATATATCTACTAGCAACAAGGCCAGATTTAGCCTTTTCTGTATGCTTAAGTGCTAGATTCATGGATAGGCCAACAGAGATACACTTTGCTGCAGTGAAAAGAATTTTGAGATATCTAAAAGGGACTATTGGATTTGGAATTCTGTACAAGAGATCAAGTAAGAATAGTTCAGCAGAAATGAAATTGAATGGATGGACTGATTCTGATTATGCAGGTGACTTGGATGATAGGAAAAGCACATCAGGTTATGTGTTCATGCTTGGTAATGCTGCAGTGTCTTGGTCATCTAAGAAGCAGCCTATAGTGACTTTATCCACCACAGAAGCTGAATTTTTGGCTGCTGCTGCATGTGCTTGTCAAAGCATATGGCTCAAAAATGTGCTCTCTCACTTACAGGTTATGGATGATGAAAAGATTCTCATACATTGTGACAATAGCTCATCCATAAAGTTGGCAAAGAATCCTATTCTTCATGGTAGATGCAAGCACATTGATGTAAGATTTCATTTCCTTAGAGACTTGGCTAAGGATGATGTGATTGAGCTTGTGCATTGCAAATCACAAGATCAAATTGCTGATACTATGACCAAACCTCTCAAGTTTGAATCCTTCAGCAATTTAAGAAGCATCTTAGGAGTTGTTAATGTAGTTTGTTTAAACTGATTTTTATGTCTAGTTGTAGGATTTTTAGTTTAAGGGGGGGATTGTTAGGGAGGTGTAAATAGTTTCTTTTGTTTTAGTGTTTGGGCCTTATGTACAGAAGCCCATTTGCTTCTAATCCAACTCACAACCTTATAAGGCAAGTTGGTACATTCTTTTTGTCATCAATAATATGAACCTTCTTCTTTACTCTAACATATATGAATGAGGCATATTAAGGCATAAAAAGGGTATTTACAAATGGCTGATATACATTTGAATTTGAACAAGAAACAAAGTGAAATGACATACTAAATAAAGCCAAAATAAGAATCCAAATAATTTCTTTCTTGGAAAATTTAAAGACAATATTTCTCTCATCTACTTGTTTCTAATCCACAATGCATATAATATTCATTGCCTCCTTCACATGTGAATATTTTTAGGATCCGCCAATTTTTTAAACACTATTTTATCTATTATAGCGTTAGATTTGGTGTTGCCTGATCTCCTCCAATTGCTCTGTTCTGGAATCCATTACTTTGTTAGTTTGTGGCTCCTATCAAACAAATTAAATATTTTTTTTTTGCTTTGTGTTTGCTTGTTCACTAAATAAATTCATTACTTGCTCATTTCTAGCTACAATAAAATTAATTTATAAGAACAGGTTGAGAGAAAAAAACAGAGAGAAATCATATTCATCTTGCATTGACAACAATCAATGAAATTTTACGAGTCATATGAAACACAACATTCCAATACAACATTTTAGTAGTAATGTCATTTCTATGTTCTATTGTATGAGGAGCACATAGCTCATAACGCATGATCCCAAACATGAGCTAATTTTGGTATATATAGAGATAGTCATATTTCACCATTCATCACTAGGGCAAACATCAATCTCACGACGATCAGAGATTTATTTATACAATACAGTGGTTAGTTGTAATTAGCATCACAATTTGATACAGAAGCATCATTACAAATACAGTTAAATAGAGAGAGTACCTATAAAAATATGGAAAAGAGATATAAATTAATTGACTTTTTAAGGTCTTTTATTAAATAAAGTTTTAAATGCAATTATATATCAATTATCACATTGTCCACCTGGCCCACCGTACAAAAAAGCTCGTCGATACAAATCTCCTAAATGTTCATAAAACTTCAAATCATAGCATTCTTTTTTAGCATCACTATATGACTTCATATATTCAGGTATTACATCAATTCGATCAGAATCTGAATCAATATGCTGAAGTCTTCCAAAAAGAGCCGAGTATTGATATCCGTCTGTAGGCAATCTCCCACTACCCATTGGGGGACTCAACAAATTAGGTGAGGCATAAGTTTCACCACCAAATCTTACTTTAGATGCTCCTGTGCTTAAATGAGTGAATAATTCTTTTGGCCAATATCCAATTTGTATTTTTTCATTAATAATAAACCACCAATTACCCGTAGATTCATCCTACAAATATTTAAGCGACTAAAATATAATCAAATAAGTTACTAATAAATGATATCAACCAAACATATAAGACTAATTATAAATAAATAAAAAAACAATTATCAAATAGTTGTTAATACTTTAATGGTCTGTTTGGTTCAATTTGAGGGGAGGATAGGGAAATTTTTTTAATTATAAATAAATATATGTTTGGTTCATGAAGGAGTGAGAGGGATGATAAAACTAAATTACTTTTTTATCCTTATAATAAAACAAGAGTTTTCAAGATTTTAAAATTATTCGACAAATAAAATTATTTATTGATAGTAATTTTGTGATCTTGATAATCAATCTAACCTAATATATAAAATTAAATTCCACACAAAATAAAGCAATGTAATACCCCAATCTTGCATTTTGTTTTGTGTGCACACATTCATATTCGTAAAAAAAATAAAAAATTACCCGTTGAATTTTGACTTCAATAACATATTTGTCTGATGCCCCAACGCGAGAAGCGGGTGATACGACAACTCCAAGAACATAAGATTTGTCTTGAATGACTTGGATGAAACCAGGACAAATATTATCTGAACATCCAGGATTACTGCTACCAAATGCCTGCATGTTCATATTAAATTGAGCACAACCACAATATGTATTTTTAAATAATTAGTAGAGACATTGATTTCATACTTACCGTCCAAAGTGTAGTTAATCGTAGTTGACTATCTCCATATATGTCTGGGCGAACCTAAAATATTAAAAATGGGTATAAATAGCAGACTAAAACAAATTGTTGTGCGCTGTTTAGCATAACCCTTTAAGTAATGCAAGATATTTCTCTTTAAAAATATTATATGCTATCAAGAAATTAAGATAGAAACAAAGTTTGACATAGAATTAATGGAAAATAACTTACCCCAATTCCAGCATGTATGCTATTAAGTTCATTTGGTGGTCCACTTTCAACCATAATCGAAGATGTACTGTATTGACCTTGTGTAAGTGATAGATTATACCCACTTATTTCCGCGTATGCTCCATAAAATAAGTTATTTTGTGTTGTATCGAGGGAAACGGTCTAGAGAATTCAAACAATAACGACATTTAGAAGATAAATATTATTTGGGACAACGATTTTGTTGTTTAACAATATATATAAGGACGGGTATATTGACTCTAAATCAATATCATCATCTGTTTAATTTTAATTTATTGATCCTGATTATTAATCAAATTTTCTTGCGTGTGAGTGTCTTACTTGAATTGTCTCACTTCCTTTTGATGAATTGTCTCACTTTCTTGCGCGTGAGTGTCTTCATTTTAAGCTTTTGTTTGGTGAATCATATTTTTTTCAATCATTATAGTCAAACAAATTTTCATTGATCAACATATATACTATTCTCGCACCAATTGAGAACGATTTTTCTTTTTGTTACAAAATCAATCATATTATTCTCATTCATAGTTAACTAACAGATATTTGTTGATTAACATATTATTAACCACCAACATTCATCAAAGTAAAATGGATGGCTTTGATTTTAAGTAAATCTATAGAGTAAAAATTATTGTTAGAGTCAATATATCTTTTATATATATAATCAACTTACATGAGAATGGCCGGTACTTTGAGCATAATGTCGAAAATCTTCAATTGGTAATTTGGAAGACGAATCAATAACAATTTGATGTCTTCTTGTCCTCTTATAAATAGGCACTTTTCCTGCCGGACACTCACCATCATAAGATGGTCTTCTTTGCATGGAATTCTTCGCAAATGTTGGATAAAGCTATGTTGCAATGAAGAGGAAACAAAACAAAATTCAATGAAGTAAAACTGAAACTAAAATTCTTTAATAATGAATAAATTAACAACAGATATAAAATTTATGTTTGAAACTTTGGAATTATAAAATGCACAATATATTATTTGGTTAAATATAATTATATATCATACTCTTCATTAAATAAATATTTTGTTTTCACATTACAATGAAGCGAATTGATCCTATAATTTGTTCTTTTATTTTTTTTTTTGACAAAACTATAATTTGTTCATTTACTATACCTGAATTTTGTGATTTTTTAATAAAGGATGTTGTAGAGCAGGTTGCTTGTAAATATCAACACAATCAACATCATTGTCCACTTGAGGCTGGATTATTAACCAAAATTAGTATTAAGCAAAACATGTGTAAAACAAATTAAGAAAGGACGATAAATCATAGAAAAATACCATAGTGCCATGTGATGTAGGGAAATGAATTTTCTTTGTTGCATCAACTTTGCAAAATGCTATGAAGAAACTAAGAACTAGAAAATGAAATAACGCCATAATGTTATACAAGAACCGTAGGTATATGCAATGTATAAATACACACACATATACTTCATAGTCAAAGTCAAATATATATATTTAATGATATTAATCAATTTGGTAAACGAAAATATTGACCATTTAATTAAAATTGAATGCATTATATACATTTTTTAAGGATATCAATCATTTTGCTAAAAAAACGATATCAATCAACATTTTTCAACCAAAACATAAATATTAATAAATGAAATCGAAGATATCTTTTATGAGAATTACAAATAATTACTCCGGTACACATATTATATGGATATGTACTGGGGATGATTCTAACCAGTTTAAACTTTAAATAGCATTTATTAATTTTTCTATATTAAATATTATTTATTGACCAATCACAATCATCCATCTAAACTGTGTATTGGTATATATCCACATAAGATCTGTATTAGAGTATATATCCACATATGATCTATATTAGAGTGCTCGGTACAAGAAATAAACTAAGGTAAATTAGCTTTGATGAATCCCATATAAAATTAATTAACTGTAAATGAATTCAATATATTTTTGGGCCTCTCATAAACACATACACTACCTTTGCATTTGAATGCAGTGTTTTCTTTTTGGCCTTGAAATATTCTCACTAACAAAAAGATAAATAGCTTCATAGTACTATTTTGTTTGACAATTCATTTATTAAATAAGTAATTTTTTCACATAAACACTAAGATACGATATAAGTCATTAATGCTAATATATAACAACTGTCATGATTTATAGTATTGTTATTATTTTTAGTCTTTACAAGAGAATATTAATATGTTTTTATGAGAAGTAAACCTAAGTTACATTTACATTAGTGTCGATTAATCTGCCTGGAAAATTAATTGTCGGTAAATTCAGTATTTTTTGGGCCTTTCATAAATACATAAACTACCTTTGCATTTGAATCCAATATTTTTTTAGTTGAAATGTTTTCACTCGCACAAAGATGAATAGCTTGATAGTATATTGTTTGACAATTCATTTATAGAATAATAACTTTTTTTCTACATAAGCAGATGCAACATCAGCTGCAGTTGCATCATTTACGCAACATCAGCTGCAGTTGCAACACTTGATTTCTTTGTTCTGGAGGCAGAAGATTTATCTGCTCTGGTGTGAGACTCATGACCTGCTGAAGCAGTGCCTTCTCCATATCTGGTGTCAACTGCGTGGAAACAAGCAGAGAATATCAATAGACTGCAGAGAACAATTCCAAGAGACTAATGCTAATTCACAATAATTACCGCAGGAGGTCGGGGAGGCTGATTGGCGGCACCCATCTGACCAGAAACCATAGATGATGGTCCTGGAGGACCAGAATACTGCGCTAGATTCTCAGAGGGACCAGGCATCCAAGAAGACCCTCTATCGATTTGCATTGCATTTCCAGGTTGACTGCCAAAATCAGACCCGAATGGCATATTTCCAACCTGTGACATACAAAAGCATGACTTAGCACCTGAATAATGAATTACTATTAAGCACAAAGTATTGCTACACATTATCGCCACAGATGCTTCTTTTCAAGCCATGTAACTTAGGTTTACTTCTTTTGGTTGAAATCACCAAAATCAACTTGGATTTAAGTCAAATTCCAGCATACTAGTTAATTAAACAAAACTGACTAACTCATTGTGAAAGTAAAATGCAGCAATGACAAATTTTTCAGGAATAAATTGTTTAGATTTTTTTCCTCCTTCCATTATTAAGGTTTCAACCTTCAACTGAAATCACAGAATTACTGTTAACTGAGGTTACTTTGCTGAATTTCTGATGGCAGACTCTACCCACCTGCATATTTTGCTGACAACTACGGAAATTCACAACCCACTGCTCTGCATCATCACATATCACAACGCAGCTTGGTCACAGTCCTTTGGTCTGTTTTTTTCCCTTATCGACTTCACACTCGCAGTTTATATTGCGAATGATATATTTCTCTGTTCACATATTTTTAGTTTTTCTTTTACTAAAGTTTTTATTGTTAAAATATAAGTCTTAAATTTTGGGTAATTTTGTATTTTTATATAAGCATAGTACACATTATTGATGTTCTGTATATATTTTTGACATAGCAGACATCCCACTATCTGTAATTCTACTATTGAATTTTTGGAATAAGCCACCAGGAGCAGCAACTCAGGATAAACACTATGTTTCAACATTTCATTGTATCCAAAAGGTACTTTCCATATAAAACAAAGATAATTCTTTTTTTTTTTTTTTGTAAAAGCTACAGTATAAGATACTCCTAACGTTGTCTGACGTGTCATTATTACTATTGGTATTATAAGATAAGATAGCTGAATTCCTACAAATTTTGGAAAATGGGGGGTTCCCACATAAAAACAAGAGGATTTTACTGCAGCGATGAATTCATAAACCATAAACTCATGATGGTAACAAGAAAACATTATAACGACTATATTTTTTTATGCCACGGAGCTTGTCACTCACCCATGGTACCAACATAGTTTTAACTTTTCAAGTCTAAACCATCAGTTGTAGCTCAACATACCTGATAAGGTGGCTGGGATGGTTGTTGGTTTGGTAGTGGTGCCTGCCCCAGTGGGAATGTAGATCCAACACTAGAAGGAGGTTTTGGACCTTGCTGAAAAATTCATCAACAATACTGTTACAATTTTCAACATACCATTAGATTATGAATTTTAAACTGAAATATTTGGCTTACATGAAACATGGGATTGTGGGAAGCACCACCATGTTGAAAACCTATATTACCACCCGTTTGTGGGGGATATTGGGGATGGAAGGTTTGCACTGAAGGTGGTCTGAGCTGTGGTGGCAGTGGTGGTTGCATAGGCATATGTTGAAATCCAGGTGCCTGCAATGGTTGCTGTGCCTGACTAGAGGAAGTTGGCATTTGTGTGGGATGAAGTGGCTGCGAAGATGAATGAACAGAAGGTGGAGGTATCTTTGGAAGTTGTGATGATTGTGGAACAGCTGCCGGAGCCACTTGGGGAGTCAGATGTCCTTTAGGCTGTTGTGGCATCTGCAACGAATGCGCAGCCGTCGGCTGAGTTTGATGAGTCATTGCAGGAACAGCAGCATATGAAACTGGCACAGAAGGCTGATTTTGGTGTTTCCTGGGAGGAATTTGCGATACACCGGCTTGATCTTGTACGCCACCTTGTGCAGGCAATATTGGAGCAGGCTGAACGCTTGGCTTTTGTGCTGGCTGTACTGACTGCTGATTGATCTGAGGAGCTACTGGTTGAACCTTTGGAACCTAAAAACAAACATTTATTAACATGTCCGATGGATGGTTGTGAAAACAACATTGAAATAAAGTAAAAAAAACATACCGCTTGAGGTGATTGCACCATTCCAAGCATAATTTGTGCCTGATTAGAGAACACAAAATGGGCAAAATATCAAAGTTAAATACATAACCTATGAGACTGAACCCTCTCAAATAAGTGTTGAACGGAAACTTTAAAATCAAATCAAAATACACACACTACTCTGTTCCTTTACAGCATTCTGCACTAGAACATTTCATATGATATTAATCTATATATAACTGAACAAAGATTTGACTCTTCTAAAGTGAACAAGTGACTTCAAGAATAAAGTATATAGTACGGAATCTCAATAGCATGGACACATACCAATAATTGAGGTTTTAAACATATTAACCATAGTTTTCTCATCAAAAGTGATACCTAACTCTAGAGGAACCAAATGCAACTCAAAGTACATATAAGAAACAGGCACACAAACAAGAAACACCAAGGAACCCCTAAAAAACTCGGTAACTCAATTCTTAGAGTAGCAATCACAACCTCTAAATCTTCTAAGCATAAAGCAAAAATAAAATTCGGTAACTAAATTGTCAAGACATCAATCAACTAGTGGATGCCCGCTAAACTGTAAAGAGGGACTGCAGTTTGTACAAACCGGCGTCTAAGAAAATTGAATGTAGTAATTAGATAAGTGTGGCAACCCATTCTATGATTTCAAAATTACAACAATTAGGGTTCATCTTGTAACATGGAAATAGCTCTTCTATATCTAAAAATCTACATGATTGTAACTACCAAATAAAGTATTCAATGTAATAAACTAGAATTCAAGACTAAAAACCCTAAAGAGAAAAAGGAATTGGAAAACCCTAAAAACCTGAAAAAGTGCTTTGGTCAACATAGGGTTTTGGATGAGGATCTGTCTGGCTTGTTGCTGGTTCTGTTCGATTAGATTCTGAGGGAGAAACGAAACAAAACAAAACAAAACAAAACAAAACGAAACGATTAGGTTATGAATAGGAACATGGAGAATGAGAAAGAGTATGTGAGTAACGTTACCTTCATCTGAGACATTATATCGTAAAGTTGATTCTTCGACATTCCGGCGAGGTTCGCCGATAAACCCTCGCCGCTGACCTGTTTTCCGGCCATTGCTATCTCAACAGGAAACTGATTTTGATTCTAATCTAAGCTCCTGCGAAATCAATTCTTGATATTCAATTCTAATTTTTATTATTTGACGCACAAAAGTCTTTATTATACTATACTGTGGTGTAATATGCATTTTTTTTTTTTTGGGTACAGTTTTCTACTTTTCTTATTTTATTTGCTAATTTTTATTTTTATACAATATACCTAAACCAAAAAAAACCTAATCTCTTCACAATAATATTAAATTTAAATAATAATTATATGTTTGCAGTCAAAAAAAAAATTACGGAGTATGAAAATATTTTTGTGAATTAGTTCAGTTGGAAAGAACATTACATTTACATGCATAGCGAAATTCAAATCCTAACACTCTACTTATTTACTGTAAATAGTAAAATTTTAGCCACTAAACTACCTCATAAAAAAATTACTAAAATAATATTGAGTACCTAATTTTTAATAAATACAATTAAATTCTTGTACCAATATTTTGCAATTTTACATTCAAATTTAATTTTAATTTAAACTATTCAAATACATAAATTGAAAAGGATGTCCAACATAAAGTAATTTATTTTTTGAGCGTAACATAAAGTAATTTATATTCAACACAATTTTAACAAAAATCAATTATATCAAATTAATTATCGCAACAAAATATATAAAGTTGGGAACATACATATGTTCACTTGTATATTTGAGTCTGTTGGATTGCATGTGTTACTGTTTTCCTTTTCGATCTTAAAGAAATTGACTGAATGTTGATTTTTATGAAATTGTTTCAACTTTGGTCTCTATTTACTACATAATTTGATTTTAAATCATTCTCTTTGAAATAGTTAAAACTAGTAATTAATTGTTATTACATTAAAAAATTTCTTCTTTGTCAGAACTTGAGTCTTGGAGCTCCCACTTCTTTAATGCCCTTTCTACATACAAATCCTTGAGTTTTAGTCTCCACTATGTACCCTTAAAATATTTTAATTCAGTTCACCATTAAATTTCAATTGAGTTTTAGCCTCCACAAACAGTTTAATTTGATTAGGTTTGATTCGATCAAGTTTGTTTGGGTTTTCTTCCAAACCAAACCATAAACAAGTCTAATTAGGGCTAATTCAATTTGATTAGGTTTACTCAATCTAGTTTGTTTCAGTTTTCTTCATAGCCAAACTATTTGACCAATGAAATTTGTAAATTTTGAAAAAATTAATTGAAATCTATTTTATTGATACCAACAATAGATTAATCTAAGTGGTGAAAAATTTGGATGTTTAATAAAGTAAATGATTTTTTTCTTTGGTCACAATAGTGCCAATGGAAATTTTAATGAATTAAATTAAAAACACAAGTGTCTAATCTAATAAATAACGGCAATCATAGTCTAAATCTTAATTCCTAGACAAGTCTATGATCCATCAATAGAGTTTAATTTATTCCACCCTCAAGAGTGAAATTGGTTGAATTTCATCCTTCAAATAATAGATTTCAATTACTTTGAGGAATGAATTGCAAAGATACTTTGGTTAAAAAAATGGCCGAACTTGAAAATTTTAACAAATAATTGTGATGCCTGAGAGTTGCGAGATTTCATCAATGTAAACATTATAAGCTATATGTTATCCTATGAACATAATTCAATTGACAGAAACATCGCAATATACAAGTTTGAATTTAAACTTGAAATTTCCCACTTATTTATCGGATAAAGTTTTGGCCACTAAATTACTTGATAAAATACTATACAGACCAACATACAAATAAGTTATAATATCAGCTATTCCTTGTAGACAACACATGTTTGTAATCTGCAATCTTAGCAACCACGTTAAAGACAAGGATCAATAAAAGATGTTTGCTACAAGAATTAGATATTGTGACACACAAAACTATCTTTTTTCAGGTGGCTCTTTATTCCATCATCAGGAAAGGAATACATTCAAGTTTAGACATAGCAAGATTTTGAGTCATAAGATTCATATTTCAAAAAACAAAACATTGGCTTATTATACTTTCTTTCATATTTCAACTTCTTTTAGAAGAATGTCATCCAATATTTCCTTTATATAAAAGTGAAGTTTGTGTTTGTCTACCTATGCGTGTGGCTTGGTTTTGGACTCTTCTTTTTATGCTTTTAGCTCAAATATGCACAAAATGACCCTGTTATTTAATTCATATCATTCAAAATGGTATTATTTAATTCACAGTAGATGAAGGATGAGACATTATTTGAAGTTATTCAGTTATTATATGCAAGAGTGTTTTCCAATTTTAAATATTACAGTTGAAATTGCAAGCACCTAAACTCCGAAATAGGGATCTAATATTGTAAAAAAAAAATGTATTTACAAGCAATAAATGGTTTTGCATGTTAACAATTTAGATAATACATGAGCAATTCTAAACAATCTCAGCTGTTAATTTGAAATTGATCAATTTAAAATAAAAAATTGTGTGATGCAATTACCGTACCAAATATGTTTCTGATGAATAGAAAAAAGCCTAGAAGGCACATAGCTCATATAGTAAAAAAGAAGCCAAGATTGTCCAATCTTACTTAACTTGGTGGACTCCATTAATTAATTAATTAGATTAGAGGGTTTGTCATTGGTGCTTAATTAAAGTACTTAACAATGGTGCAAACCATTGAGGGATATTAGAGATTTTGACATTTTAAACAATGTTGACCAAAAAATTATAGATATCACAAAAACAGCTTAAGCTAACTTTTTTTCTTTCTTTGGTGTTGCTTTGTTTAGTGGTGGAGTCCTTTAATTTTCACTTTGGAACAATCACAAAGAAAATGACATGTCCCAAAGAACAAGCTCTTCTTAAACTCTTCAACAATGTCTCAACCTCTTCTCAGCTTCTCTTCCTACTTCTCTTTTCCATTGCCATTTTTCTTGTCACATTCTTAACCTTCACTGGTAGATTCCCCTTAATCCAAAGGTTTTGCTAATGCTCTTATTTTTCTATCTACACCTCCCATTCAATGCACATTGATTTTGCATGTAACATTAATTTAACTTACAACTTTATATTATTTGTACATATTGCAGAGATCAACAATATGAATACGTGTATTCAGATGAAGGCGAAGAAGAGGAAGAAGATGAAGAAACTCGAGAAGATTATTCTTGTGTTCATTCTTCTGACAAGGAAGAGCGTTCTTCTTATTCTGAAGAATTTATTAGTCCGCGAGAGAGCTTTGTTGAAGAGTCTGAAGAAAATGAAAGTTCTAAAACATTGTCTACTCATAACTCACCACAAGTTTCTGATTTTGAAAATGAAGATGTAGAAGCGTTTCGAGAAGACTTTCAATCAAGAGATGTTCAAAATTATGCTCAATTTGAAAACAGCCCCACCTCTTCTATGATCAACTTGAACCTATACAAAAGTAACAAAAACTATAACGGTATTTAATACATTATAGCTAATATCTCATTTTATAATCTATATTATAGGCCTTTTTGACCGACTTATTTAAACTTATTTACCGACATATGCATTTGTTAGACTGTATGGGATAGAAACAACTTATGACATGTACATAAGCTTTTCAGGATAGCTTATGAAAACAAAATTTTATTGGTTATCCAAATTTTTTTTTACTATACTTTATATTTTGTTATAGAAATAAGTAATTACATGATAAACGCTTATGTTATAAGTGCTTTATTAAACTGTTTATCTAAACGGTCTTTATATGGCATAGGAAAACTGAAAACACTAATTTAGTCTTGAAATTAACGAAATTCTAAAATGATCCTCAATCACATTAGTACTTTAGGAATAAATTTCAAGACTAAATTGATTTATCCAAAGAGACTAATAGAAATTTTTTAATGTCACTCATGTATGGCTATTAAGATTATTCATATGCAGATCAACACTTCTAGTTCAATTATGTGACACTACTTTATGCAGATGATGGTCTTGGAATAATTAAAAACAAAAAGGTGCCGGAAAGAAGCCTCACAAGGGATGAGAGATTCTTTGTTTATGCTTCTAAACAATTGAAAAGTAAGAAGTTGATTGTTGATGAAGAGAAAGATGATGATGATGATGATGATGACTCTACTTGCTCCTCTTCTGAATGTAGAAGCTCCATTCATTACAGAGATTCAGTAACTGAAGATGAATTTTCTACCTCATCTAGAAGAAGTTGCCCTAAATGGGAATCATATACTTTGTTCCAAAGATATGATGAAGAAAATGCATTCTTAGACAGAATTAATTCACAAAACAAACTTCATGAAACTGGTAAGTGATAGCTTACTCTTTTATTAATACATTATGAATTATATTAGCTTATTTAGATCGGTTTATTTGAGTTTATCTACCGGCATTATTACTCGTAAGACTGTTTGACAGAGTTTATGAAAATAGCTTGTAACATGTTCATAAGATGTTTTCAGCTTACTTTCATAAGATTTCTAAGATAGCCTATTAAAACAGCTTATAACTTATATGAAAACAGTTCGAACTTATTTTTATCTTTTGGCATAGGAAATACTGGCAAATAGATAAGCACTTATATGATAAAATGCTTATTTTAGTAATCCCTTTTTCAGAGTCATTAAGATCAATTCAAATGTCTCCAAGATCAATATCAGAGCGAATTACGAGCAAGTTTTCAAATATAAACAAAAAGCCAACTGATGTAGGTCACAATCCATACAGTGAACTTGAGGCTGCATATGTTGCACAAATTTGCTTAACATGGGAAGCACTTAGTTGGAACTACATAAATTTTCGTTCAAAACATGCATCACAATCGCGCTACGATCTTGATATCGGTTGTCCTGCAACCATTGCACAACTATTCCAACAGTTTCAGGTTTTGTTGCAAAGATACATAGAGAATGAGCCTTATGAGCATGGCAGGAGACCTGAAATCTATGCTAGAATGAGGCTTTTAGCACCAAATTTACTCCTAGTGCCGGAATATCACGGTAAGATAATGATAATTACTTTTTTCTCCCTCTCTTCTAGAAGTAGATTTCACATCAAAAGTTATAAGTGATTTTCTTGTTTTTCTTACAAAGATTCAGATGAAGATCAGATGGATAGTGATTTTCACAGTAAGATATCTTCAGCTTCATTCCTTAAGATAATGGAAGGAGGGATCAGAACATTCATGAAATTTTTGAAGACTGATAAAGAAAAATCATGTCACATCCTAACATATTACTTTAGGAGAAACAAAAGAAGCATGGTTGATACAACACTACTCAAGCTAATGAAGAAAGTAAATCAAAAGGCATGTTGCAAATTTTAGTTTTACTTTTCTTCACGTTCAATGTAAAACTTTTTTACACATGCATCAAATCAGATTACGCCAACTAAATATTTATAGCGATATTTTAGAAACTAATCTAAAACAATGTCGTCATGGTCTGATCTGATTTGATTAGATGCATCTGTAAAAAAAAATATTACATTGTCGGTGTATATAAGTTATATCCTTTTAATTCATTCACCAAACACAAGTACTTTTATATGTGCAGAAAAGGGGGAAGGTAAAGGATCTTAGTCATTCAGGAAAAGGGTTGAGAAAGAGGAAGTTAAAGATGGAAGAAGAGATAGAAATATTAATGGCATTAATAGACTTAAAAGTGGTGTCAAGGGTTTTAAGAATGAAAGAGTTAAGTGAAGAACAATTGCATTGGTGTGAAAAAAAGATGAGCAAAGTGAAAGTTGTGGAAGGGAAACTTTGTAGAGATTATTCAACTCCACTTTTCTTTCCCTCACATTGATTGAATAATCACTTGATATTGTTTGGTGAGTGGATTATGAATGTGCATGACTTAACCAAAAAAAAAAAGGAGTATGAATATATAACACTCATCAAATGACAAACATTTGGAGCCTTAATTACAGTGGAAAGATGGATGAAGTATGATGAATGTTTATGTTATTGAAGCATTTTGGAAGTGAAAGAGCAAAGTCCACAGCCAAAAAATGTGACATTGAAGATACAAGACTAGTGAACTAGCTTGTTTACTTAGGAGATTATATCAAATTTGAGCTGAATAAAGACAAGGATGAACAAGATGAAGTTGAATAAAACACTCCATCAATGGAAAACTTGCAACTTTTTTAATTTCACTTGTAAAACTAAATTTATAGAAATATACTTTATGTAATAAAAAAAATAGACAATAATTTTTAGAGTGATATAGTAAAATTGTATATTAATTTCTTGTAAAAAATAATAATAATAATAATAATATTTAAAAAGTAAGAAAAATATTGTTTCCAATACAAAATTTACTTTTTTAGTATTCTTAATTAGTATCTTAAGGCACTAGTTAGCATACTCCCTCCGGCCTTAATTATAAGCAAATTCCAGTTTTTAGATTCATTGAATAACCAATGTATTTGGTCTTAATTAAGTCTAGATACATTGATAATCAAATGAATCTAAAAAGTAAAATTTGCTTATAATTAAGGCCGGAGGGAAGGGAGTATCCTTTTAATAAATATCTTAAGCAAGCATGTTAGGGAGATGAGATCCTAAATCCTAAATATCCTAAAAGAAATTGAAAAACATTGCATGAGTTTGAGGCAGAATGAATAATCTAAAATAAATACTGCACGTTATCAACTGTCCACTTTAATTAATCAGACTGAATCAATGGACAACAACACAATGTTTTTGACAGACCATCATGTCCCTCTCCGACTCTCTCTTCTAAAGGGCAAAAACGAGAAATCACACAACAGACGACAAGCACCAATATCACTATTCACTTCACTTCAATTCAACGTGTGTATGTGTCGTGTGTTTCATCAGATCAGACGTTGACTCAACACAAGTGCGGTCTTACATCACTTACTATGCACTTACTGTACCATATTCTTCTTTCTTCACTTTCTATCTATCTATGAATAAATAAATACCCACCAAGCACACAACGATTTCCTTTCTCCTATCTATCCTCTCTCTACCTCTGCTTCGTTTCTAGGTATTCTCTATCTCTATCTTCTTCTCTCTTTTTTGTTTTTTTTTTTTTTTGTTTCTCAAGCTTCTTTTCTTTCTATGAATTTTCAGTTTTCACACAATTTACAACATAGCATGCGTGTCTTAAAAAAGTTTCAAACTTTTCAAGACTTAATTCAATTTTTCAACTGTTGAAAAGGGTTTGACAAAGTCAGTCAAAAATTTGTTTTTTGTTTTTTTTTTGTGTCTGATATCAATGACCAAACAAAAGAATTGGGTAATTTTAATAATGATTTTAATGTTTTTTGTTGTTGTGATTGGTGGTTGCAGGTGTTGTTTGTTAAGATTTGTGAATTTTTTCAAGGAAAGATGAATTGCTACTATGGATATCCGCAGATGAACACAATGTCAAGCTATGAGGAAGTCAGGATGGAATCTGTTGTTTGTCCTAAACCACGTCGGTTGGGTGTCTCAAACCATCATTCTTCTATCAACACCCATATTAGACCCTTCAGGTGTCCTAATCCTATAAGGTACTACTACTATTTTTCTATTTTTTTAAGCCTTTTTTTTTTTGTTGATTCTTTAATTTTATTTTTACTTTTTTTGATAAAAAACATGACTTTATTTTTAATTTTTCTTGAAAACCAGCTACCAATCTGAGATTGAAGATTCAGGAGTTGGGGCTGAACTTTTTGACATCATCAATCCTAAGGTAATTTCCCATATCAATATTACACATCCTTGTAACACATGTGTGTGTGTGTGTTACTTTGTTATGCAATTTTCATATTTATCCTAGTACTAGTATTTTCCTAGGTAACAAACTAGTATGTTTTAAAAATTAAAAAAATAAAAACAAGTTGATTTCTTGTGATACCTAAAATTTTGGTGATGATTTATGATTTTGTATATGTTTTGTATGTATTCCTTTTGCTTTCGGATTAATATGTTTTATGTTACGTCGATTTGAAATTGTGGCCTTAGAATGCAATTGCATTCTCTGGTTCAATTGCAAGATAATCATTTGGATTGAGATAGTATAACCTAATAGTTCATGTTTGATTTGATTTGTTTGCAGGGAAGCTGCTATCCAGAGAGATCAGCTGCAGATAAATTGTTGGCATCGTCGCCGCCATATTTCATTGGATCTCCACCTAGTAGGGCCTCAAACCCTGTAATCCAAGATGAGCAATTTGGTAATGGAAATTTTAGTAGTCCATTTACCGTGGTGGCACCGTCTTCGCCATCGGCTCGAGGTTGTGGAGTTCCAATGAAATTTGGCAACACACCAGCTGCTGTTAGAGTTGAAGGTTTTGACTGTCTTAGAAGAGATAGGAGGAGCAACTGCAGTATTTCTGCTGTTGCATAGTCCATTTTTGAAGAACAACAGTAATAGAAAATAGAGAGAGAGAACTCAATACCAAGAATCAGCAGAGGAGTTTTTTGTTTCCTTTGGAAAGAGGATCTAATCTTTTAATAATTCACTGTTGTTAGAGTATTGTACTATGATGTATATATTTTGTGATGTTCAAGTTAATGCTCATCATGGCATGAATGAGTATGGTGTCAATCAATAAAATAGGACAAGGGCAAGAGTAAGAACAAGGCAAACAAAGCCACTTTCTTCTGTCTTGTTATTAGGTTTTGTGGAGAGTTTAAAGTTGTTTTGTGTATGTCACTCAGATCCTTCCTATGTAATTGTGTAATTTGGAGGAAATTGAGGATAAATGTTTGGAATTTTGTACATCATTAGTTTTTGTGGGTGTGCCCTTTTTTGATTTGATAATCTCAAAGACAAGTTTCTGTATAAAATGTATTCCACCACTCAAAAAAATCTATGATGTTTGATTGTTTATTATTAGTGTTCCATGATTGTGTTCTTAAGAGAAAGACATAAGAAAATAAAAATAAATTTGGTTTAGGAGGATCTTAGGAAGCATCAAACCGTATTTTGTGGTCAGATTTGAGGAGCTTTGTCTTTGTCTTGTATTTTATTATTGTTAAGACTTAAGAGTATTTGTGTGGCTGATTGAATTGTTTGAAATTGAAGATTGGTATTTGGTGATGTGAAAGGGTATAAATAAAGTGAGTTGAAGATGAGATGATGAGTCAGCAATGTCTGATAAATAGCATGTGAAGGTAGGAGAAAGTGTGGCAAACACAAAAATGTGGTTGATCTTGCAACATCATAAATGGACCCATGTGAAGTTGAGATGCTAAGTTGCGTAAAGCTTTTTCATTTACAGCATATAACACTCAATAGCAAAATTATCTGACATAGGATTAAATTGCACATGATAAGGTAAGAGAATATGTCATTTCCAAATTTAGTTACTACATTCTTAGATTATGCTAATTTTTTTTGTTCAACTTTATTTAGTATTTATATCGTCTCAATATTAAAGACTCTTAACATATCTCTTCACGCGTCCAACAGTTATTTAGGTGATTGTAAAGATCATCTATTTGTAAATAGAAAAATATTACCATAGTCACGGAACCGGATTGTACCATTGCTCAAGCTTGCGAATTTTTTTTAAATTACTCCTGACAGAAGAAAAAAAAATGTCAAAATTCACTACCTTTTCAAAAAAATTCAAAAATACCCTACTTTTTGGTGTGAGGGGGACGTGTCATCCCCAAATTAGCGTCCACAGGAAGGACGCGCCATCCCCAGTGCAGCGTCCATATAGGAAGGACGCACTATCCCCATGGAAGCATCCAATTGTGGCCTTTTTTTTTCGTTTTTAAGAATAGGCAAATTTTAACCTTTGCCTTAGATCTGAAAAAGTGTTGCCTTTGACAGAAAATGTCACACTTCCAAACAACAGTTTCCATAGACATAAAATGCAACACTTTTGAAGCGTTCTATAAAGTGTTCTTTGAATTTAAATTATCAAGAATAGTTTTAAAAAAGAAACAACATATTATACATATTTTGATTTGAACGAATTAATGATCAAGTAGTAAAAATGGTGTAAAAAATAGTTTTTCGTACTTACACATTTGTTGGGTTAGAGCTTAAAAACTATGTCTTTGACATAAAATGCAACAATGTTATAAACGAATGTGTATGTATGAAAAACTAATTTTTATATCATTTTTACTACTTGATCATTAATTCATTCAAATCAAAATATGTATGATATGTAGTTCCATCAATAAAATTGTCCTTGATAATTTAAATTCAAAGAACACTTTATAGAACGCTTCAAAAGTGTTGCATTTTATGTATATGTTTTCTGCAAGTGTGGCATTTTCTGTCCAAGGCAACGCTTTTTCAGATCTAAGGCAACGCTTTAAATCCGTTGCCGATGCTTAAAAACGAAAAAAAAGGCTTGAATTGGACGCTCCCATGGAGATGGCGCGTCCTTCATATGGACGCTGCACTGGGGGTGGCGCGTCCTTCTTGTGTACGCTAATTTGGGAATGACGCGTCCCCCTCACACCAAAAAGTAGGGTATTTTCGAAATTTTTTAAAAAGGTACTCCCTTTGGCTACTATTATAAGCAAATTTGACTTTTTTAGTACATACATCAGTTTTTCAATGTACCAAAAAAGTCAAATTTGCTTATAATAGTGGCCGGTTGGAGTAGTGTATTTTGACTTTTTTTTTTCCTTTAAGTTGTAGTTAAAAAAAAATCCAAGTTTGTTCTTAATTCTCACCATCTGTGACATTTGTCGAGAAACCAACAACGAAGGGAGAAGATTATTTAACCATTGAATCAAAACTGATAGATGTTTAGCTGAAAATATTCCAAGTACAAAAAGAATAAATAAAATCATGCATAGTAATGCACCAATGAATAAATAAAATGCAAAATAAATCTAAAACAAAAGGTCATGCATAGTAATGCGCAAAAAAAAAAAAAGTCATGGGTGATGTGAGAAGTGTCAACCTTGCTATTGATCAAGAAAGTGGCTTAAGTTGGAGATTTGGCTTTGTTACCTTTTTCACCAAGGAAGATGCTCACAAGGCTATTCAAAAACTCAATGGGTTGGTGTTGGACCAATGCACCATGAAAGTTGATTGGGTCACCCCAAGAAAAACCTAAGCCCCCCTCCCCCCCCTCAAGGGGATTTGGCTTTGTTACCAGCACTTGAGTAGCCTCACAACATAATAGTGAATTATCAGGTGATATCGATGAAGCTACTGTGAAGGCTGGGCTACCGGATTTATGTTCTTAATCTCATGGCGCGGATATTGGCAGATATCAAGTTGGTTTATATTGACAATGCATTACTTATTTTTGGCAAAACTCTCAATTATTAACACCTTTTTGTTTCTCTTGGATGGTTAGGATCAACAATAAATCTTTGTAACTTAAATAATATTATTTTTATTTTTATTTTGAAAGGAAATGATATAGAATATATTGTGCACGTTTGGATTCGACTTATTTTTTAGCTTATGAAAATAATTTATACAGTCGTGTAAAGCTTTTTCATTTACAGCCACTTGCACTTGCCAGTTGCATGGTGAAAATTTTAAATTAGGAAAACTATCTGACATAGGATTAAATTCATAATGATGAGGTAAGAAAAAATATCATTTCCAAAGTTAGTTACTAATTTTTTTGTTCAACTTTATTTAGTATTTATATCGTCTCAATGTTAAGACTCTTAACACATCCCTTCACGCGCCCAACAGTTATTTAGGTGATGGTACGGATCATCTATTTGTAAATAGAAAATTAACTGTTGTACAAGTGTGGCATATCACATCAAAGTATCAAACTTTTACACATGTTTGGATCTCAAAGGCTCTTACAAAATCTGTTGCAATATTATCCACAAAAATGTCACCAATGTGACCAAGAACTCAAGTTTTATAAGTTTGAACATACCAATGAACTAATTATATTTACATGAATCCGAACTCGCTGCAGAAACAAACACAGTTACACGCATTAATTGATTTCGGCTATCAATTTGAGTTCCATCAGCTCATATTACGCCTTCACCAAAACATCTTCAAGTTATCTTCGCCATTAGTTTGAGATCGGACAACCAAGATCAATAACTCCGCCACACATTTATTGCGTGGAATCTGATTTCATATTTACATGGCACATGTCAAATTGTGAAGACTCTGCAGTTTAATTGTAGTTAACGACTCCTAAAGCCATCTTTTTGAAGGTTTAATTTGGTCAATACTGGTGCTTTTCGCAATACCTGAAATCGAATTTGTGAAGAAAGCTCAAAATTCTTGAATATTAATCCTTGAACATAAAGATTTCATTTTATCTTGCATATACCTGATGGTTTCTTCGAGGATTCCTTCGAAGATTCCTTTGTTTTTGATATAGCCGTGGTAGATGAGATTCGGCCTAATTTCCTTACTGCTTGATATGTTTTGGATAATGCATTAGACCTGCAAAATACACATCGAAATTTTAAAAATAAATCAACTCACAGATACATTAATTTTGATTTCTAAATGATGCAGATTTTGGTTCCTCTACACATATGCTGTAATAGTATAAGCACTACTCACTTTGTCGTTTTTGAAGATTTTTTAGCTTCACTCGTAATAGAATTATCAGAAGAACCATCAGTTTCTGTGCCTAGAGCAATACTATTATTGTCCGAAAAATCACTTGATCTTTCTTGAGAATTTGTATCTGAAAATCCTCGAGTTTCTCGCCTAGAAGTTCCATATGAACGTAGAAGTTCATTTTTCTGTATATGATCATCCATTGCTTGTTGGATATCACTTTCAACAGGGTGCTTATAGCTCCCACTTGGTAGTTTTTGAATTTGCTTAGAAATACCACCGACTGACATGCTTAGCGACTTAGAAATACCACCGACTGACATGCTCAGCGACTTAGAAATACCACCAGCTGACGCACTTAGCGACTTAAGCCGCTCAATCTCCTCGTCTTTTTTCAAAATAGTGTTCTTCATAGAAGTCACCTTCAAGGTAAGACAACAAATAAGATAATTATCTGTTGATATACAGAAATAAACCGACATTTCAATATACAAAATAAAGTACCTGTTCCATTAATTCTCTTGCCTCCTTATTATTTCGAGCAGCTCCTAGTTCAACTGAAGAAACTCTCTCAGCAAACTTTAAAGTGCTCAGAGTTTCAGAATATGAACTCACGTCCGAGTTAATTTGGACAAACATGAGAGTCTTTGCTTGACCACCTGTGCATTAAAATCAACGGCAACGTTCATATCAAAACCAAGAAGGCGCTGCAATGCATGTTGGCGGAAAGAAATTATGAACATTGAATTACCAAGAGAAGTTTGCAGGAGTTGAGTAAGCTTGCTGTTTCTATACGGTATATATGAGCTCTTTTGTGAAAGCGCAAAAATGACATCTCCGAGGGCAGAAAGAGATTTGTTAATATGTTGTGCTTCCTTAAGCCGATCTCCGGTTACTTCAGACCGATCTACTCTTTCACTTCCTGCCAAATCTACCAAATGAAGATTACCGTGCAGAGTAGAACCTGACTTGAATTCCTTCCCGCGAACATGAATTGAGACCACACTGTGTACATAAAGTTTATATGATGTAAAATGTAAAAGCAAATTAAATTAAAATTTAATAGTATTACACAACAAAAACACATTAACATTGATACACAGTGAAGCGCAGCAGAAAAGCGGACGTCTACGTCTGTCACGTTAGTCATAATAAAAAGTTTTCATTTCAATGTTGGATGTTAATGAAAGAAAGAAATGATCTAACCTGTGAGAACGGCTACTTCTTTCATTCATAGCAGTCGCACCGATAGCTCTATTTTTAAGGCCAATATCCATCAACTTAATAACATCTGAAGGTGATTTTACGGGGTACATGCTAGCTTCTGGTACTGCTATACCGTTGGATTGCAATTGAGTCAATATCCCAAGTGTGTGCAAATCAAGGAAACAAGAGAAGCAAAAACTAGAAAAAGAAAGTTCATGCAAAAAAAAAGTTGTCTAACAATATTTAAAAATAAAAGGATATCTTTTTGGAGAACCCTCGGTTGACAACAAGTCACGAACTTGCTCGTTATATATCTCAACCATTTGGACCCAAATCTCATAGTCCGTGAAGTTTGCTCTACTTGTGGAAATGTTGAAGAGGTCATTTAGAGCTCGATAATTAACACCGAGATTCTCGCTTGTTGCTCCATTTGGACCAGTCTGAGAAAATAAGGTATTTTGTACAATGATTAATTTCTTTAATAGCATGAAGCATAAGATAAAAATCAAATATGTCAAAGAGGGTTTATACCATTGTGTAAGTTTTTCCTGAACCAGTTTGGCCATAAGCGAATATACATACATTGTATCCATCAAGTACTGATCTTACAAAAGGATAAATATCAGCGTATACGTCTCCTATGCACCATTCCGAGTAAAATCACAGCACAACGTCAGAACATCAACATTACGACTAAGAATAAGGAAAAACGGTAACATGGATACACATGAATAATGATGCAAAATTTTCATTTTTGAATATACGGAATACTTTTCCATAGCCTAATATGAAAAAAGAGAGAGTATATAACAATAAACCTTGAGTTGCGGTAGGACCGAAAATCTTGTTGAACTTAAATGATCGATGTGCATCTTTCCCTTCTTTGGAGGGATTCGCCACAACCAAATCATTTTCACCAATGTCTTCTACAATAGACTGTTTTTCCTTTTTGCTTAAAAGGAATGGTCTAATTCGACAAAATACTCTTATATTTCCTGTATAAAAAATCATGTGTTAATTCACGGTACACTGATATAAAAAGAAAAAAAGAATACAAACATGGATAATGTTACCTTTTAGTTCTTGAACTTCATTGAACAATTTTTTATTTTCTGCAAGGACGGCTTGATAATTCTGAGATGCATGTACGAGTGGTTTGAGATTTAAACCTGAACAAATTACATTCAAATGATTAGAGGTTACATCGCAAAAGAAGAAAATGAAAAAGAGTACTAAAATGACATTCTAACGTCGAAGGCTTACTTAATCGATTACACTCTTCTGCATAAACCGCTCTCCCTTTAATAACATCTTGCTTAATGGATTCCCAAGACAATTTAAATTTCTGGATGTTTGAAAATTAAGCACAAAATTGTAATGTTTGGCACCACAATCATAACATTGACATTGACACATTTGTAAGTGTACCTGTAGGGAACTAGATTGAAAATTTAGAACAGTCTGCAATTGGTTCTTTTTCATGCTCCACTCCTGATATTTTGAATCCGAAGAAGCCTCGAGTTCCTTAGCCTCGTTCTTCAATTCTTCTAATCGATGCTCATATTCATGAGACTTCTGTCTCAAATCTACTTTAGCATCCCTAACTTCTTCTTCCAACTGTGAGCATTGCGCTTCATATTGTTTTTTTATTGTTTCTAGTTTTTGCGTCAATTCTGAAATTTCTACGTTTTTGTCCTCTAGCAGTTTCGTCAACCTAATAACTTCTTTTTCATTTTCCTTCTTTTCTACGTCTGTGACCTTCTCACCCAATATTGAAGTGTTAAAACATGAAAAAAAAATCTAAATAAAGCCTCTTGTATTATTCTGTCTTTATAGTATATCGATATGTTGATGCAAAGTAAGAAACGGTTACCTTCAACTGTTGAAGCTGTGTAGTAAACATCTGTTGCCAAACTTCGCTCTGATAAACAAAAAACTTGTACCGGTTTGCAAAATTTGGAGAAATATATAAGGATCCACTTATAAAAAAATGACTAGACAATGATTTTTTTATATACCTCATTCTCTTCTCTAGTTTCAGATACAAGTGCCTCGAGTACTCGTATTCTCGATTGATATTTTTCTTCCCGAGCTTTAAAAAGATTACTTTGCTGAATGAAGTGTAGGAAAGTTGCGTGAGGAAACCGGCTAAGAAAACCAGAAGTAAATAATAATTTATTAGAATGATATAATGGACATACAGTTCGTATATGTTCTGCTTGAGTCGATATGCGCCGTTCAATCTCCTGTGAAACCTTTCTCAACAAGCATGCCACCCGCTAAACAAACAAAAATAATAAACAATATTTATGAAAATGTATCGATTATATGAGTTTAAGGTGCAAGTCAATCACATGGATATATACTTGTATTTTCATTTTGCAAGCCATACATGAGGTATTTCTCCATTTCTTCTTTCGACGCTTTCTTCAAGAATACCATTGACAACACTTAGTAGTGACTGCGTGGGAGCGTTCTGCAAAAATCGACACAAAAATAAATCAGTCATGAATCAAACAAAAAATTACATACATATCTATGCACATGTGTTCAAGAACTTACATCTAAACTATTTGATTTCATCATTTCTGATATTTTTGCGGCAGGAAGATCTGCATAGCTACCGGGTTTAATTTGAAAAACCTCATGGAATTTATGACCAACTTGGTATATTAATGAAGCTGATGATTCTGCACAAAATGAGTAGACCAGTCACATATAAAGACAAGAACACAATAATTAAGGATTTAAAATTCAACGAAAAAGTGCGACTGACACATACAGAAGCTAGGATTTTTCAAATAACATTGCTTAGAGAAGTCAAATTACATACAACATGGATAAGTTTTGTCATTAACATGTCGCAATGTTTAGGAAATTGGATTTTATTATCTCTATATGTACAAAAAAAACACATACAGAAGGGAGAGGATGAGTTTAATAAAATTCACCGGACCCGCCATAAGAGGGCTACTCATAACACCTTGAAACCTTGACTCAGTTGAAACCTTCCTCTGATCTGTCACACTAGATGGTGGCGAATAATGAAAACTCGAAGCTGCAAACCCACGAGGGCTTGATGCATTGGAATTAGTTGAAGAAACAGTATCTCCTAAAGAATTTGTCAAAGTTTTTGCTCTGAGTATTAAAAGACAATCCACAACAGGCTTCATAGATCCCTACAAATATAATAATGATATGCATAAAAACATGATACAAAAAAGATAGGTTTATACAAAGTTGTGTATCTTATACCTACCTTCTCTAGGTCTGATATTTCGAACCGGGGCAACCCTAATGCATCCAAAGTTCTGAGAAACGTTTTAACGTTTTCTGATTGTGATGGAAGTGAATGATCAGATTCACTGACCTACAAAAGAAATCCATGAGACTGAAAGGTATACCTAAACCCTGAAATCAAAATTGACAAATCTACTGTTGAAGTTAACTGGAAGTTAAGAAAAGTATTACCATAGTCACGGAACCGGGTCGTAGTTTGTTTAGTATCTGGCACAAAACTGTACCATTGCTCAAGCTTGCTCTTAATTCACCATCTGTGACATTTGTCGAGAAGTCCAACGAAGGGAGAAGATTATTTAACCATTGAACCAAAACCGATCGATGTTTAGCTGAAAATATTCAAATACAAGAAAATCAATTCAACACACAAATGATTAAATAACATGCAAACTACAAAGAGGGTTTAAGTCCAATGATATCCATACCATCCACCTCACCATGAGTGTTTATTAAATGTCCGTTTTTTCTATCAATTCCATCGAAAATGTCATCCGTACTACCCAATTCTCTGGGTAGAATAATGACTCTATCAGATGGGGGGGAATTCATTACTAGGTCATATCAAAGATATATTTCAAAGCAATTCCCTTTGTTGTATCATATAACCCAAATAACACTTCAAAACCTGAAATTCATATATCACAGTACTCAAAATTAGTGTTGTCAATCGCTGATAGCGAAAAATAGTGGTTTGTTCAAACTCGGCTATGCTATAGTGCTATAGCGCCGCTATCTGACAACACTTTCTACTAAATAGCATATAAAAAAAGAACGACGGCTTCCGTTAATCTGTAACCAACTAGACAACACTGCTAAAAATCATCAATATATAAATAACAATTATGATCTCAATTTCATTCATTTGTTAAAGAAGCCATGCAGTTCAAATAGGCAAGTAAGGACTATATAGCTAAACAGGATCAAATAACCCTTAAGAACATAAAAAGAACAATTTTTTACCATCGTTTTGTCACCAAAAACATAAGAAACGTACAAAAGAAGAAAACTTGAAAAAGGGGTCATAGAAATTTCCTGGGCAAAGAGGACAATTTTGTTTGCATGCAATATTTTTAAATTATTTAATAAAAATGTAAATTAATATTGAAATTATGTGAAAATTACCAGGAAGAAACCAAACATTGACGTTTGAATTAGACTTGTCTAGGTTAAAGAATGTAATTAAGATTGTTAAAATAGTAACAAGGAAAAGGACAAAAAAAAAACAAGAATTAAGAATGTTGTTTTGTAATAAAAATTGAAAAAACAAGAAAATAGAATAAAACCTGGGAATGTTGTTGAGGTTGAAACAGGAGAGATTGTTGTGGGAGTTGAGATTGAGGAGAATCAATGAAACGTGCATCCATTGGATTATTAATTTTTAACGTAATTATGTTGTATTTTTAATTAATTAAAAAAATAAAAATATAATGTTAGTGTGTTAGGTAATGTTAGTTTTGAAACATATTATTAAGATTAGTTGGAAGGAAAGAGAAAGAGTGGTCCGAGAAAGACTCTGTGCGTCACAATGAATCGTTTCGCGCCAGCGCAACAAACAACTAAACGCGCCAAAATCTAACTGCTATGCCAATCAGTTATCACTTACCTCACTTCACACAAAAAATATTCATGAATACTAACACAATAGATAATATTAAAATTAGGGTTATCCTCTAGTGGGGAGGAGTTTATGTAGTATCATAGTGAGGTCGTTGGTTCGATTCTCATTGATAATATTGTAAACCAAAAAAATTAGGATCATACTAACCGGTGCTCTCGGAGCACTGGTTAAGGATACCAAAAAAAGAAAGTTTTTATTTGAAAATAACACATTTTAAAATTTTGAGGAGTTGACTGCACAAACTCCAATGCTATATTACTATATTTGCTTCCTTAACTAGTGCTCCGGGGACACCGTTTAGCATTTTCCTTAAAATTATTTGCTCGTGAGTTTAACTCAGTTGATAGGGACATCATATTTTATATATAAGAGTTAGGGTTTGAATTTCGCACACTATATTTGTTATCTAAAATAATAAAGATTTGTTTTAACTAAAACTTGTTTCAGAGGGTGGTTCATAAGTTACAATCCAACACACAGAAGAAACGTGTCTTCTGAAATAGCCCAACATAAGGAAACATTCTATTTTTTATGTTTGTTTTTTTGGATTTCAGAAGTTACTATCCAAACACAGAGGGTTTTGGAACGTAACTTTCGAAATCTTACTTTTTAAGTTTAAGGATTTGGATTCTATATAGTCATAAATCAATGACCACATACATTCAACAAATTCAAAACCATACAACTAAAATTGAACGATCCTGGTTTGATCATAAAAATTTAATATCAAGCAAAAATTAAAGACTGTCTTTAAATAGAAACTGTCTGATCTTAATCAAACCGTTCTGATAACATGACTGCAGCTGACTGTACGAAGCAGTGACCACACTTAATCCATATTCACTTTTTAGCCATATTGCAAAAACTGCACTTTCACGTTTTCTCTAACACTCCACCACTAAAGTTGCAAAAAAGGTTCCATTGGTTGACATTTTTAATGTGTAATATTAACACTCATAGAGGATTTTTACACCCATTTGGCTAAAAACCTAACAAATTATGTGGAAATTTAACTAAAAACTTACCATTTTCCAAACCATACGCTATCATTTCACTAATAACAAATTGGTCGTGGATAAAACATTTACTTGTTGTGTTGAAGTTGGATAGACAAAAGATGAATGAAGTAGATGTTGGGAGTGGGAAGAATTTGGATTATGTGTTAGTAGTAGGAACAAAGTGATGATTTCAAAGACCTATTTTGGAACTGATCATAGCCATTCTGGCCCGGGCGTATAAAGATGCATTCCGGAATGTATCTTCGAAAGACTTCGGAACTTAATTTCCGAACCAAACTAAGGTGCCATTTCGAGTTTTTTAAAATCCTGAGACTAATGTGGGGGTAAAAAGAGCAATTTTAGACTTACACGATCTTGGATTTCACATGGATAACCTATTTAATTCATAAGCCCGGCCCACAGACTTTATAATCTTTCTTTTTTTGTTCTTTTGGAATTTAATGAAGTTTTTTTTTAACTCATTTTAGAGTATACCAAATAGTGTTGTAATCAATTATTTAAAAATATTATATAACCTTCTGTCAAAAAAGAAGTATATAACATTTTTGTCAGAAAAAACATGAATATAAGTTTTAAATTTCTTTAAGAAAAAACTTTGAAATTATATATTCTTGACTATTGTTATTATATTATTACACTTTTTAATATATTTTGTCTTTTGTAGAAAGTTTATCTTTAAATCCCCGTATTTCTCTCAGACCTTCCAAAATTCCATTTTTACCCTTTAAAGTTTCGGGGTGTAGTTCCAAACCAATTTTATATAGGCACAGTTTGAAATTTAGTTTCTAAATTACTATTCTTGAAATTAATATTTTTTATCCCGACTCTCTTGCTTATTGGAGAAATGTTGATTGAGAGAATTCACTTATATAATTTACAGCTTCCTCAATAAAAATTAATCATTGTTAAAAACAACAATGAAAACTTAAAACCTACTGCATGATAAAAAAAAGTCATTAATATATGAATTTTCCATAGATGCATTCATTAAATTTTAAAGTGCAAGTAAACATATATATAGATATTTTGGTGCAAGATATTTGTAGGAGGCATACTTTTAAATATATTAAAATTTAGATTAAAATAAATATTAAGATGGGTATAGGAGCCAACTGCCAAGTAGTGTTAGTGGACCTTATAAATGGTGTCGCGATGAAACAACAATAAATTGGTCTAAGTAGAAAGAACTTTGAACATTTTAAATAAGAATTCAGCAGTTCGAATTTTGGTTCTTATATATGAAAAAAAGTCGATTGAAAGAAGGAAAAAAATACACTTTATATGTCTCGTAATTAAATCTTTAACAAAAATTAATCATTATTAACAGCGGCGATGATGATGATTACAAGTTGTATGATGCCCCATCTGTGCCATGTTGAGTTTCAGCCCTGTGCCAGTGCCATCACTTTTTTGAATTTTCTGTTATTTCATTTTCAAAAGACTGGCCTATTGACCCCAAATTTTTGGACCACATTGCTTTTTATAGAAAAATAACAAAACTTGCATTTCAGGATCTGTCTCTTCAGTATCTCATGAGATATATATCATAAAGACATATTTCATGTATTTTACCACCACCAACACAAACACATACATCATGTTCATGTTTTTTCTCCTAATTAATACAAAATTAATATGACTTTATAAGTGGCCATCAATATTAATTATGCTCTTGTGGTTGTAGATACAATCTTCTATTTTTGGCCCTCGTGTCATAACAAGCTCCTATAATTGCAAATTATTAAAATATGTGAATCAATTTTCATGTCCTTATTGGAATAGTTCCAAACTAGTAGTAGCCCACTAGAATATGTTTTAACCTTTCTATGCGTTTCATGTCCTTATGGAGTATTTTTTTAAACTGCTGATTATTAGTGCAAAATTTCTACCAACTTTACGATGACTAGTGTCAAGCGAATAATTTGGATAGCCATATTCGGTGAGTATTTCCTGCCGATCACATTTACCCTATTCACTATATTTGAGCTTGATATTGTTTAAGAAATCGAACTCCAATTTCACTCGAACTAACATAATGTAGCCCCGATATTCTAAAAATGATGAAATATCGTGTCTGATACGTCCTCGATACCAATACTCATCTGATACGTCTCGATACTCGTATCGGAAAAGTATCGGTTAAATATTTATTTTTAAATAAAAAAATAATATCCGATACGCGTCTGATACTTCCCGATACTCGTATCGGAAAAGTATCAGTTAAATCTTTATTTTTAAATAAAAAAATAATATCCGATACAATCTGTGTTTCCTAGTGAATGTCAAACTATTATGTTGTTATACGGGTAACTAACTATGTCTTTTTTTTATAGTACTGGTGATGTTTTTTAGGATAATACTAGTGATGTTCTTTTTGTATAATACTTAACTTAAAATGTATAACTTAAAATGTAATGATGATCATTATTTTTTAGGACGATATTAATGAAACACAAATACTTAACTTAGTATTAATGATGTTAATTTATTATAATTAGTATTTTTTGTCTTTGTCACTGTTCTGAAGTCACTATGGTGTCCTACTATATAACAGGTTGTTAAGTATTTGGGTTTGTCCCAAAATTATAGTATAAGAATGGATGTTTTATGCTTTTAATTGGTCAGTTGTAGGACCTATATAATTGTTTGCTATTGTTACAAGATAGACTTGTTGAAGAGACTTGATGTCATGACTATTATATGTTTTTTGAGCTATTATATGTCTTTAGTTATGACTGAGGAGCCCTTATATGTTGAGTTTCAAACTGTTTTGCTCTTGTGCAAGCTTATTGGCTTGTGTGTACTCCTTGCACAATGAACTATTGGCGTTTATAATAATAATAATAATAATAATAATAATAATAATAATAATATATTTTTGTCTTTAAAAAAAATTATGATTATTAATATTATTGATTTTAGTCATGTTTATATATTGTATATTTATACATTTAATTTTAAAATTAATTTTTAAATAACGTATCGCGCCAGTATCAGATATGGATTTTTTAAAATTTTCACGTATCGGCGTATCGGTATCGTATTATATCCGTATCGTGTCGCGTATCGGGGCTTCATAGAACATAATATTTTGGTTAGCTAGACTTGACTTGATTAATTTTATTTATCTTAACTTCCCTAAATTCACTGAAAAAGAAATCTTCAATAATAATGAGAACGTTAGCCCTAGCTAGCCCATTATTAGAGTTATGTGAGTGTGACAGTTTAATTGAATTGTTTTCAATTGTAGCAAGTAGGGTCAAAACACAAAAGGTAGGAGTACTTCATAATAGGAATTCTGACACTAGATTTTCTTGACATGCTCTAGAACAATTTCCCTGCCTCATTCTCTGAAAAGTTGATTCAATTTTATTACAAGGCCATTAAATTGATTTTTAGAACACAAACTAATCATAAAAAAACATGTTCAAAGCATGTCAAAAATATCATTATGAGGAGGGGTAGAGATTTCTATACCCATATATTCTTAAAATTAGTTGAATATTATTGAAGGTAGTTACATATTAGATCATTATATAGATAAGATTGGTTTAAAATTTGTTATGTTTAGTTAGCTTAATTAGGATCATTATATAGACTATAGAGTAGTTTTTCAACATTACAACAATCATTTCAACCTAATGTTAAACATTGTTAATCAGTAGTCTCAACAAGGTAACCAATTAACCATAGCATATATAGCACCAACACTTGAATGTGAGTTTCTAATAAGGTACATTAATTAATTAATAATAATAATATAAGGCTTACAAAAATCATAGCCAAATCTTCTTCTTCTTCTTCTACTAGCTCATAATTGAAAGGTTACTTACCATTAATTAGTACTACTAATTAAAACCTGAAGCTAGAGATAGATTGAAACATCTCAAGCAACATTAATTCTAGTAATAAAAAAACCTGACAAAGTAATACCATGCATTATTTATTTATAATACATACTATATACTATACACAACCACATGCACCAAATATATATATTAATCAATATCCAAGTTTGCAAAAAAGCAAACATGGAAGTTAATTAATAATTAACCAATTAATCATATTGATGTCAGTGGTAATTATTTGTGGTAAAAGAAGTAGCTCCTCCTCCTCCTCCTCCTCCTCCAACAAAACATGATGTTCTCTTAACAAAACGACCTTTCATTCTTGGTCTCTTTTCTGCATTCAATTTCCTTACTTCATATCTTATTTTCTTTGCAAACAAACGTGTTCTTCTTTTCTCTCTATACCTTGATACTCTTGCTTCTCTTCCTCCATCTCCATTACTTCCCATTAATTGTCCTCTTAAGCTTCTCACTTCTCCTTCTACACCACTTGAACCCTGAAATTAATATTATTTACATGTCAAATATCATATTACATGTACGTTATGAATGTAGCGATATAGTTAAAATAACTAAGTCATAGAGTGGTCTGACTGCCACGATCCAAGATTCAGCCCTTGTCGTTTCGATTATTTGTATCAACCCTTGACGAATTTCATATTTTTGCACTCTAAGTAATTTTACTAATTTGACGTATATTTAGATTCGGTTTTGATAAACAATTTATTCAAGCACTTAAAACATAAGCTTTTATCATATAAGTTATATCACTTATAAGTTATAAACTGTTTTTATAAGCTATCATATATGGTTTGTTAAAAATAAGTTGATCAAAACCGCGTATGCTATTTTCATAAGTTCGTACAAAAGTGTTTAACATGTGCTTATGTCGATAGATAAAGTCAAATGAGTTATATCCAAACAGAAGCGTAATAATGTAAAAGAGATAATTGAGAAAAGAAAAATTGAAGTACCAAGAAGTTTTGCCATGAATCATCATCAGAATTGAACTTAGGAGGGTTTCCAGTAGTCCATGGAGAAGGAGAACCTTGTCTGCTCCAAGCACTAATAACCTCTTCATAGTTTAATCTCAAAAATCTCTCTCTCTTTGTTTCTTCTTCTTTAGTAATAACACTTTCACTATTATTACTCACCATCACAAACTCTTTCTCTTGATGATGTCCTAATGATTCATTATTATTATTATTATTATCAAAATTCCAATGAAAAACTTCATCACTTGTCATATCAAAAACTGATTCCAAATCATCAAGTTCTTCATCCTTAACTTTCAACACTTCATTTTTAGAAGCATCCATTTCATTCTCTTGTTTATAATCAAAAACTTGTCCTGATGAATTCTCATGAATATTCTCATTACTTCCAACACCAAGTAAGCTTTCAACATTAGCTGCAAATTCAGCAAGATCAACATCAAATTCACAAAAACTATCCAAGTCACACATTTCCTCAAAATCAGCACCATCATTTTTCACATTACAATTCTCTAAATCAAAAGGATCAACATCAAAAACCGGTACTCGACAAATCAAATTCTCCTCCTCAGTCTCATCAATATCAACAAGTAATTCTTGTCCTTGTTCTTCTTCGCCACCGAGCTCAGGAACAAGTGGAAGAAAACTAGTATTGAAAAGAACTTTCTCCTTGAGACGTTGTTGTTGTTGTTGAATCGACGAATTTTTGTTATGGCGTGGAGTTCTTGCTTTTCTTGTGAATCCACTGTGCCATGCTTGTCCTGTAGTTGTTACTACCTTAGCAGACGCGGTTTGTAGACGAACCCTTTCGTGTCTACTTGCTAATTGATTAGCTGAATGAACCAAATTGTCACAACCATGACAAAGAAAAGCATCATCTGCAGCACAAAACCAACGTGCTCTTCTTCTTAAACAGCTATCACATGCTCTTGCTGTCTTGGCACCCAAGGCACCTGCATCTGCATCACTTTTCATGTCTTTGATCATAAAACTATGTTGTTTATGGTTTTTTTTTTTTGTCTTCAAATGAAATGTAATGAACAAATGATTCAGTTAATGTTTTGTGTGTGTGTGTGTTGAGACTAGACAGTGTGATGAAGAACACACTTTTTTTTTCTCTGCTTATTTTGCACTTTTGGTAATTTGCTACAGGAATATTAATGGAGGGTTAATGGGACCTACCAATTGGTATGATCTTAGTGTTGATTGGTTAAAGAGTTGAAGTTAATCTTATTCTCTGAATTCTAATTGGTTATCTTTTTAATTATAGGATTTCACATGGACCCAACATTGTTTGTACATTAAATTTTTGAGGAAGACATATTTGTTGTGTTACATGTATAATAATTCAATAATGTCTGCAAAATGAGGTCCCCTCTCTTTAGGTTGCTTTCACCTTATGGGTGTGGCATGGCATTCTACCTATATACTATGTTCTTCTCTCTTCCTTTTTGTCATTCTGAGTAATCAACCACTAGATGCGGGGGGTAGTGCCTCAAGAGTAACAACTTTTGTATGATAACTTTGTTTATTATATACTTGATGAATATATTGTATGTCAAAACGTATTAACCATTGATGTAATTTCATTTACCCTGAATTTGGATATGGTTAACTAAAATTTTTAGGTGTTGAATTACGGACCCGGATTTCTTGCCGTAGTAATTCCACACAGTTTCAGCAGTAATAGATCACAGCCATCCATTTCAGATCGGACGGTTCTGATTTAACACGCAGTAATATATAAAACAATCACAGCCATTAATTCTTGATTGGACGGTCCAGAGCAGTTACTGCGTGGTGCAGTAACTGCGGGAAATCCTGCTCCGTTGAATTACATGTAGATTTAAACACATGAAAACTATGGTTAATTAACCGTTGAGTATGACTCGTAGGTACTAACAAATGCATATGGTTGAAGTATTTAAATACAAGTTGTAACAAAGTAGATCTTAATATTTCATTAATGAGAAGGAAAAAACTACAATTGCTCTGTAGTCGGAGAGGTAGACACAATTGGCCGAACATTGTTAACAAATAGCGTGTACGGGTTCATTATTTGCATTTATCCATTGGTTAATTTTTTTTGTATCAAGTTGCTGCTCTAACATTAATCTCGTTCAAATTTGTGGTTAATTATGTTATGTTAATAGTTAATGATTTTGATACAAAGTATACATCTATTAACCATAGTGAACGTAATTAATCTATTAAAGTTGTTTGAAGTCCTACATTGTTCAGGTTTCCAGACAGTTGAGTGTATAAATGTATTTGGACACCTTCATCATTTGAGCTAGCTTTTGGTATAAGATCCAAGCCCAATTAACATAATCAAATATCTAAATTGTGTTCATCATTTTGATTGTTATCAAAAAATTGTCTAATTTTCGTTGTTAAAATAATATGATTGCTGGCTGAATGTATGATTTTGTCATTTACTCTATTAACTAGTTAGTTACTTGATATTGAGTGTGTCCAAATTTAATTAAATTTGGTATTTGGAGATTTGGCCTTGTTTTTCTGCCTTTATCTTCTTACATTGTTGATGACTCAGCATTTTTGACTATCAAATCCAAACCAACCAATTTTCTCATTGGTTAATAATTAAATTTTATCCTATGCTATGTTAACATTTGGTTTATGGACAAAACAAAATGTGAAAAATTGAGATTGGTGTATATAGATAAATCCTTGCCAAGAGGGAAATGGATGTATTTCTTCCCATTGGGTAATAGAAAAGTAGATAGCTATTGCCTATACAAAACAAACCTTTGGTGTTGACATTCAAGGAATCAGTCCAAAAAATAGTTCACCATAGAATTTTATATAATTTTTGAGCCATTTAAAATTACATATATTTTTTTTGGTTGATATTAAAATTTTATATATGCCAAAGTAATAAATTGCACTGGTTTTTGCATATATAGTTGATAGATACTGCTGTAATGGGCAATTTTTGTTTTTATTGGTTCTGTAAATTCATGTCAAAAATATCTAACTCTCACATTAAGAAAATATTTTAAGCTTTTAAAGATCTTGTAACTACAAAATCTGCAATTTAGTGATGATTTTGAAAATATATTATGTACTAATATATGTCATTAATATTAGTGAATAGTACTTTTACAAATTGATTTCTAAATCCGCCACAAATTCATTTGACGACCGATTTGGTGATCACTTTGATAAATTGGTTGCTACAAAGATCAAAATATTTCAATCACTATATATATCTGTAGTTGAATAGTGAATATACGCTAACCTTCACCTTAATTATGGAACAGATTGTAGAGATAGATAAGTTACAATTAGACTTGATATAAATTTCAAAATGTCAACAAAATTATGCATTGGCATCGGATCAAGTTCAATAAAATTGGTCATAAAGAGATGTACCCTATTTTTATCTGACAAATTGATTTTATAGAGTTGAGTTAAATCCGAACTCAAATTTCTAAGAGTGTGTAATCTCTTCCCATTCTGCTGCAGCTTTCCTATCATTACATTCTCTATCATTGATGCCACTGCCACCCACGGTCTATCCATAACAGGGGACAAAAGCATGTAGAAAGAACAAATTTTATGAACTACTATACAATAACTCGTGGCATGTGGCTAAAAGCCTAAAATTTAAGGAATCTTGTCTTCTTTTTTTTCTTTTTTTTTCCTGTTATTAGAATTTTAAGATTTGACATAAATATTTAGGGCATATCATTTTCAATGTAGGATTTTTAACACACACCTTTAGAACTGAATATTTGAAGCGTAATTGAGTGGTCTGATAGCAAAAATCTGATAATTTGTAGTCCAACAGATTTTGGATAGGCTCTGATATGATACTAAATTTTGGGTTTAGTTTAATTTAACTTTACAAAATCGACTTGTAAAGTGAGAATCGTCTCTCACTTATAAACTCATGTTCAGATCATATATCTTTTAGAGAAAGTGAAAAACACCATTAAAATCCATATACAACTGTGAAATTTCATATTTGAATTCAGATGAAAGTGTTTAATATAGCGATGTCATGTCACCATTGCCAAGACAATTGCAGCAAGTTAATTTATGACACCTGTTTTGATGAATTCTATGACAGCATGAATAAAACTGATCAATCAGATATTGTTGCCAAGTAAAGTTACTGATAATACAAACATCAGCTCCTAGTTAATCCTATGATCCATAGCTATCACACTTGCTTATAGTTTCTGCTAACTGTCACATATTTAAAAATTTGGTTTGCTTTAAAAATAATTATCTGAAATAGATACAACAGACATGATCAATTTTAACAGCAGCACAAATTAAGGTTGCAAACGATATGTACCTTAATTTGAAATTGAATTTTTTAGGAGGAGAGGCATATGAAAGAGGTGCCACAAAGTTGCCAAAACAGCAAAATAATTATCTTGGAGAAGAAGCGTGGCTATAAGCCTGCTTGGAACAATAGAAAAAGAGAGGAGAGAGAGGCCAAAGAGAGAAATTGCATTGAAACTATCAATT
Source organism: Trifolium repens (assembly GCA_030408175.1). NCBI lineage: Eukaryota > Viridiplantae > Streptophyta > Magnoliopsida > Fabales > Fabaceae > Trifolium > Trifolium repens. Next base: position 62,906,736 of record CP125842.1, on the reverse strand, counting down.
TCGCTTGTTTGGTAATGCAAAGAAAATAAAAAGAGAGAAAGAAAAAGCATGGGCCCACGTCCTTTTTTTAGAGCATATGGAAGAGGTGTTATGGGTTTGAGTTTATTAATCTGAAAATTTTGTTTTTAATTTTTAGGTTTTTTTTTGTCAAAACAATTAATTAAAACAAATACAAAAGTTACGAAAAGAATAATAATACATAATTAATAAAATTTGAGGCAAAATTTAAATAGGAGAGTTATCAAAAGTCAAATGTATTAGACCATAATTCAGACCAAAAATATTTTATTTCTTAAATATTTTTTTATTTAAATTTTATTACAAAAACATGAATCAATAAAGGTCAAATTTTGCTTCGAGCTGAAATCAGCGTGTGTGTTTAATTGGTTTAAATTTTGATTAAAATCATTGTTTTATTTTTATTCCCTTAATGACAGAGAAAATTTAAGTCTTATTCAGGAACCATGCTCATATTATATATGAAATTCTCCCTAAAATTTGAATAGGTTTTTTTTATTTTAACGAATCACACAAGATGGCTCAACAAAATAAAAGAAGTATATAGCGGATAATTTCTCATATTCATATATTTTCAACACATTACAAAAATTAATAATAATTAAAAAAGAAACACACACACATTGTTATTATAATGCTCCTAAATTCATCTGATTTCAACACCTAAATTCAACTTATTTGAATTACCACCAAAATTATCATCATCAGAGGGAGGCTCACCATAATTATTATAATACTCCTTGCATGGTTGATTAAGATCAACATCCTCCTTTGATGCAAGTTCAGCTTTCTTTCTTTCAAATTCGTCAAATTTTTGACTATAGGCCACAGCAGCCAATTCTTCTCTTTCAAAAGTTCCAAGCCACAATCTTTTTTTGGCGAAAGGATCTTGAATTTCTGCAACAAATGTTCCCCATAGCCTACGGCGAACACCTTTGTACTCACTAGTCTTCTTTCGATCAGTGTTTTTCAGATAAACTTTTTCCTCTATTCCATTGATACGCACAATCTTAGTTTTTGGAAGTTTGCCTTTTTCATTAGTAGAAGTTCGCTTAACCATTTTTAATATTTGGTCGAAGGAAAAAGCAATAATCAAAATCAATTTCTATCAAATCAACATATAAACACAAAATGTAATTATTTTTCAAGTAAGAGAATTGATTAAATACCTTTTTTGGAAGAAAATATTTTTTTTCCCTCTAACCACACTTTCACTTTGGTTTGTTTTTGCTCTTCTTTAGAAGATCTTATATAGACTCTTCGGTTACAATTCAACAACGGACACATTTCTTCAAAATTAATTTTTTTATATGGTTCACTTAATTTTGACTTATTTGTTTGAAAGAGGCCAACTCAGACTCAAATCAGATACAATTCAACAACGGTCACATTTCTTCAAAACTGATTTGTATGGTTCACTTAAGTTTGACTTATTTATGTGAGAGAGACCAACTCATTAAGTCAGTTACAATTCAACAACGGTCACATTTCTTCGAAATTGATTTTGTATGATTCATTTAATTTGGACTTATTTGTCTGATAGAGGCCAACTCAGACCTAAGTCAGTTATAATTCAACAACGGTCACATTTCTTCGAAATTGATTTTGTATGATTCATTTAATTTGGACTTATTTGTCTTAGAGAGGCCAACTCAGACTCGATTCCGTGGCAATTCAACAACTGCCACATTAATATGTTTCGCATTGATTAAAAAAAGTCTATAAATAAAATAAATAGAATAATAATTTTATCGGATTATTTATGTTAAGTATTTATTTATAGGGTTATATATGTTTTTAGTCCTACGATATCACATTCTTTCAAGTTTAATCTGTATTAAGTTTTAATGGTAATTTTAGTCCTCCATAATATTGCAATTTGTAAAAATAATCCCTATTTTGAAAACTTTTTATAAAAAATGGATATTTTTTGTCTCTCAAATTATTTTTCAAGTAAGAGAATTGATTAAATACCTTTTTTGGAAGAAAATATTTTTTTTCCCTCTAACCACACTTTCACTTTGGTTTGTTTTTGCTCTTCTTTAGAAGATCTTATATAGACTCTTCAGTTACAATTCAACAACGGACACATTTCTTCAAAATTAATTTTTTTATATGGTTCACTTAATTTTGACTTATTTGTTTGAAAGAGGCCAACTCAGACTCAAATCAGATACAATTCAACAACGGTCACATTTCTTCAAAACTGATTTGTATGGTTCACTTAAGTTTGACTTATTTATGTGAGAGAGGTCAACTCATTAAGTCAGTTACAATTCAACAACGGTCACATTTCTTCGAAATTGATTTTGTATGATTCATTTAATTTGGACTTATTTGTCTGATAGAGGCCAACTCAGACCTAAGTCAGTTACAATTCAACAACGGTCACATTTCTTCGAAATTGATTTTGTATGATTCATTTAATTTGGACTTATTTGTCTTAGAGAGGCCAACTCAGACTCAATTCCGTGGCAATTCAACAACTGCCACATTAATATGTTTCGCATAGATTAAAAAAAGTCTATAAATAAAATAAATAGAATAATAATTTTATCAGATTATTTATGTTAAGTATTTATTTATAGGGTTATATATGTTTTTAGTCCTACGATATCACATTCTTCAAGTTTAATCCGTATTAAATTTTAATGGTAATTTTAGTCCTCCATAATATTGCAATTTGTAAAAATAATCCCTATTTTGAAAACTTTTTGTAAAAAAATGGATATTTTTTGTCTCTTAAAATAGTCTCTAGCTACAAAAATAAAAATAGGGACTAAAAGTGATTAATAAGGGACTAAATTTGTAATTTTGTAGGGACTAAAAATATGTTTAACCTTTATATTCGCCACAATTTTAAATGCAAATATAATATAATGAATTTGTTTAATATAATGACTTGAAAATAATACAAAAAATATATTAATCAGAGGGTATCTTTAGAAGGGGAAAAAATATTATAATATCCACCACTATTATGCTTAGAAAAAAGTAATCAATATTATGTGGAAAACTAAAAATAATTTTCATTTGAGATTTGAGATTTTTTTTTTTTGAAAATGTGACAATTATTTTTGTGAGCAAAGAGAGAATACCGTTTTTTTTTGTAAATAATATAATATATTATATTATTTTTTTTAGGTATATATAATATTACTTTTTTGACCAAGGTACAATTTGTATTTTATGTGATATTATAATTATATATGTTATGAAATTGGGTGTATGTTTATTATAAACAATTTTATTATTATTATTATTATTATTATTATTATTATTATTATTATTATTATTATTATTATTTAGATGAACTAAGAGCATTATATAAGACATCATAGTAAAATGGTAGATATTAGAAGGATCTCTAGTAGCAATAATCATATTCTCTTTATTCATATATAATATATTAAAAAAAAAGGAGAAATTATACAAAGTTAGTGGGTCAAACCCTATGAAGTCCTGATACTCTAAAAATGGTGAAGTATCATGTCTGATATGTATTCGATACCGATACTCGTCTGATACATCCTGATACTCGTATCGGAAAAGTATCGGTCAAATCTCTATTTTTAAACAAAATAATAATATCTGATACGCGTTCGATACTTCCCGACACTCGTATCGGAAAAGTATCGGTTAAATCTTTATTTTTAAATTAAAAAATAATATCCGATACAATCTGTGTTTCCTAGTGAATGTCAAACTATTATGTTGTTACACGGGTAACTAACTATGTCATTTTTTTATAGTACTGGTGGTATTTTTTGGGATAGTACTAATGATGTTCTATTTGTATAATACTTAACTTAAGATGTATAATTTAAAATGTACTGGTGATCATTATTTTTTATGACAATATTAATGAAACACAAATACTTAACTTAGTATTAATGATGTTAATTTATTATAGTTAGTATTTTTTATCTTTGTCACTGTTCTGAAGTCACTATGGTGTCATACTATATAACAGATTGTTAAGTATTTAGGCTTGTCCCAAAATTCTAGAATAAGAATGGATGTTTTATGCTTTTAATTGGTCAGCTGCATGACCTATATATCTATATAATTGTCTGTTATTGCTACAAGATGAGCTTCTTGAAGAGGCTTGATGTCATGACTATATGTTTTTTGAGCTATTATATGTCTTTAGTTAGGACTGAGGAGTCATTGTATGTTGAGCCTCAATTTTTTTTTTGAATCGGCTAAATTTTATTAATGGACAATTCCCTAAACAAGAAGTATAAGGAATTGTTGAAATGTACAACGAGAGGTAAAGTGATAAAACACTTTAACCTCAAATTGTTTTGCTCTTGTACAAGCTTATTGGTTTGTTTGTACTCCTTGTACAATGAGCTATTAGCGTTTATAATAAAAAAAATTAGCATTATTAATATTATTGATTTTAGTCATGTTTATATATCGTGCATTTATATATTTAATTTTAAAATTATTTTTTAAATAACGTATCGCGTCAGTATCAGATATGGATTTTTTAAAATTTTCACGTATCGGTATCGTATCTGTATCGTGTCGCGTATCGGGGCTTCATAAACCTTATCCGGATAAAAAGCAAAAAACATAACAAAAAAATCAAAACAAAAAAAAAAACATCTAAAATTAGAGAGACTATCCATAAACGGGAGTGGTTATGTGGATAAGTTTTTTCCTTATGCACCATGCATAAATAATGAATTGTTTAATGCACCCCCGGATTGTTTAGTATACCCTCCAAATTTATAGCACGCCCTCCAGATTTCTAGTGTACCCCCTAAAAATTTTGGGGTGCGCTAAGCAATCTGGGAGTACACTAAAAATCTGGGGAGTGCGCTAAGCAATTTTGAGTATTTATATACGGTGCATAAACATAGCTTATGTATAGTCCTCAACAAAAACATAGGCAATATTTTTTACAAAAGAAAACTCTTTAATCTACCCAAAATAAGATTTTCATTGAGAGTAAGTAGGTGGAGGAACCTTTGCTACTTTTTCATATTATTCTTGGAAACATATGTAGTGAACTTGCCTTCATTGTCGTGTTGTTCGAATGAATCCATATTGGCCAAAGCCTGCTTGATCTTTACCATATATTCTAAAATTGGATGTGTTATAGTAATTATAAACAATTTAAGTACTAACTTTGCTACTATACTTTTGTCAAAAAAAAACTTTGCTACTATACTTATTACGAAAATATTTAATAATAGTTATTCCATGATGTCTTCTTCTTTTGTTACTTTAAAATTCAAGTACTTTTCAATATGGACTTCTAAAAAATAGTCCAAGAGTGTGGATCCATACCAATTTTAATAGGGAAAAAAAATTATAATGAAAAATTTAAATAATTTTTATTCCATTGATGTTTTCTTTTGCTTCTTTCTTTTTTGTTAATTTAAAAATAATTGTAAGAAATGGATACAATAGACATTAATTTTAATAGCAGCACAAATTAAGGTTGCAAACGATTTGTACCTTCTATTTCAACAATAGTCATCAAAATTTTGAGTAACGTACAATCCAATAGTTTTTCTTCTTAAATTTGTTTGTCAAATAATAATGTATCTTTGCTAGTTGATAGTTGATGCCATCCTTAATTTGAAATTGAATTTTTTTGTCAAATAATGTGTCTTTGCTCGTTACTATTCTGTAAATGTTGAAGAATCTTCGTAGCCTTCTCACCTAATGGTGTTGGAGAACAAGCATATGGCTAATGGTGAATCCTAGCTTTCTGAACAGTTACTTCTTTGTAGCAATAAGCCTTTAGACTACTTTAGAGAATATGGAAGAGGTGTTATGGGTTTGGGATTTATTAATCTGAAAATTTATTTTTTGAAAGGTTAATTTGAAAATTTAGTTTTCAATTTTTAGGTGTTTTTGGTCAAAAACTATTAGTTAAAACAAATACAAAAGTTACGAAAAGAATAATAATTCATAATAATTAAAAATAAGATACAATATAATTTTTAAGCTGGAACTATATATATATATAGTCAAATAAAAGAAATAATAATTAAAATATAATGGTTTGTTTAATGATCAATTTAAATGAGACATTTAAGACAAAATATAAACAATAGAGTTACCAAAAACATTTTATTTCTTAAATATCTTTTACTTTTGTTACGGAAACATGAACCAATAAAGGTCAAATTTTGCTTCGGGCTGAAATCAATGTGTTTGTTGGTTTGAATTTTGATTAAAATTGTTGATTTTAATTTTATTCCTTTACTGATAGAGAAAATTCAAGTCTTATTCAAGAACCATGCTCGAATATAAAATTCTCCAGTTTGATTAGATTTTTTTGTTTCAACAAATCGCACAACATGCTATGACAAAATAAAAGTTGAAAAAGTAATAATATAGACGGTTATTTCTCATATTCATATATTTTCAACGCATTACACATAAAAGTTGAAAAAGTAATAATAATAATAATAATAAACACAAGCACAAAATTTCTCAATGACTATGAAATTGTTAAAGCAAATTTTAAGTTGCATGTATTTTAATCATAAACAATTGAATGAAACTTATATTTATATTAATATAATAATTACACATGAGTGAAAGGTAAATGACAATAAATTGTGTCGTTAATCATTTCTCGGTGGCAAAATCAATCATTTTGAAAATTACATCCATAAACCTAGGAGTGACAATATTGTTATGCAGTCTAATGTATTAAAGGTTGAATCTCTTGCATGCTATGAACACCTAAATTCATCTGATTTGATGAATTACCACCAAAATTATCATCATCATCATCAGAGGAAGGTTCACCATTGTTATTATAATGCTCCTTGCATGGTTGATTAAGATCCACATCCTCACTTGATGCAGATTCAGCTTTTCTTCTCTCAAACTCGTCAAATTTTTGACTATACGCCACAGCAGCTAATTCTTCTCTTTCAAAACTTCCAAGCCACAATCTTTTTTTGGCGAAAGGATCTTGAATTTCTGCAGCAAATGTTCCCCATAGCCTACGGCGAACACCTTTGTACTCACTAGTTAAAGTCTTCTTTCGATCAGTGTCTTTCAGATAAACCTTTTTCTCTGTGCCATTGATATGGACAATCTTAGTGTTTGGAAGTTTGCCTTTTTCCTTAGTAGAACTTCGCTTAACCATTTTCAAAGGACGATTGAAGAATGAAAGAAACCAAGAATGTGAACAAGAGTTCAAGTAAAATGGAAGAGAATAAATTAATATATTATAGACCTATTTAGAACAGGCCACCACTATATATAATAAGTACAGTGCCAAATTCAAAAGGGAAAAATATTATTATTTTTATCTTGTTTTGGGAAAAAATCAACAAACTAGGAAATTTGACCAAATTTTAACAATAAATAAATACTGATTAGAAAAAAATCAACAAAATCAATACTAGGAAAATGTAATGTATATATTATATGCACTCAAAAATAATTTTTTTTATGGTTCTCTTAATTTGGACTTATTTGTTTGAAAGAAATCAATTCAGTTACAATTCAATAACGGTCATATTTCTTCAAAATTGATTTTTATGGTTCACTTAATTTGGACTTATTTGTTTGAGAGATATCAACTCGGACTCAATTCATTTACAATTCAACAACAACAACAACGGTCGCATTTCTTCAAATTAAATTGATGTTTTATGATTTATTTAATTTGGACTTATTTGTTCGGGAGAGACCAACTCAGTTTCAATTCAGTGACAATTCAACAACGGTCACAATAATTAATATGTTTCACATTGATTAAAAAAAGTCTATAAATAAATAGAATAATAATTTTATTAGATTATTCTTGTGTTTATATGGTTAAATATGTTTTTAGTTCTTATGAAATCACATTGTTTTAAGTTTAACCCCTATTAAATTTTAAATGCAATTTTAGTCCTCCATAATATTACAATTTGTAAAAATAATCCTTTTTTTTTTTGAAAACTTTTTGTAAAAAAATGGATACTTTTAATTTGTCCCTCAAAATGGACTCTATAAAAATGCAAATAGAAAGCATAAGTGAATAATATTTTTTGAGGAATTAAAAAACTTGTGATTTTGTAGAGATTACAAATCTATTTAAGCTTTTGTTAATATTTCCCGCCATTTTATGCAAATATAATATAATGACTTGAAAATAATAATAAAAATATTAATCTTCCTTCAAAAAAAAAATTATATATATTAATCAGAGGTATTTTTAGAAGGGGAAAAAGTATTATAATATTCACCACTATTATGCTTATTAGAAAAAGTTAATTAATATTACGTTGGAAAGTCAAAATAATTTTCATTTGAGTTTAATTTTTTTTTAAAAATGTGACAATTTTTTTTGTGAGCAAATATATTGTATCGTACGAATTTAATTTCTTTATAAAATTGTTCGTCATTGTAAAGTTATTGTTCGGTGTATGATAATTACAATCGTATTATTTATAAATGATAATTTGTTCATATGTGAATAGTATTGAACTTCGTGTGATGATATTTCTCATTTTAATATAGTAATTTCTCATATATGTGTTCTACAAAATATAAGAGTAAAAAAAATATCAATTAAATTTATTATAAATTTTTAGAATACAATGAAGAAGATTTGTAATGAATTAAAATTTGGAGACTATAATTCATAGGACCGACACTCATTAAATCTTCCTAGAGTGAAGTAATATTACTTGTGATAATACAGTATAATTTATCACGCCTTTATTTGAATAATAAATATTAAATATTAATGTTGAATAATTTGATTAAAAAATATTTGTGTTTATAATTAAAAAAAAATGATATGTCAGTGACTTTAAACTTTCATCAGCAACAAACTTGTTCCATGTGTATAAAAGGTATTTGAATTTTTCATCAGCAAAAATTTGTTCCCGTGTACATAGTAGCTATTTAAATTTTTCATGATCAGCAACTTGTTTCCCCTTTGTATAGTAGTTAATCCCACAACTCATTGTGGAAAAGTGATTCTAAAATTCTGATTAATATCGTTACGGATAACTACAAGTTTGGTGGAGTGGTTTCCACAAACCTTTTGACTTTAGATTGGCGTGTTCAATTTTGTCATACTCGGAGGAAGGACAATTGTCGTACTGATTGGCTTGCTAACTTTAGCCCCTCTTTAGATTCTTTAGTTTGTGCTATAATGGAGACTCTTCTAATGAGCTCATAAACTCAACTTGTACGATATTTATGGGGTTTGTAAGTCTATAAATATCTGTTTAGTTTCTTAATATTTTGTTTCTTGCGGACCTCGCTCGGTCACTTTTATAAAAAAATAAGAATGAAATAAAATTTTATGCATGCATGAAATATTGTAACTTGCCAATTGAGTTGAATAAGTTGACGGATTCTTTGCACAAATTAACCTACAACCCACAACATTCACCAATTAAGAATGAGCTTCAAAACTTCAAATATAATTTATGATGTAATGTTGCAGTTCAAAAAAATGTAATATCTTAGTTTTATTTTATAGAAAAATAATAATATGGAGTCTGAACAAAGTGTGCAAGTCATTATGTGAACATAAAAAAAAAAATTGTCAATTTTGTGCTTTTAGATACCATGTATCACCCTAATCTAAAATAAACAAAAAATCTATATTTACGATCAGATGAAGTAATTAGTTATTTCCAAATTTACAACGAGGTTAACATTTTGCTAATCTAGCTTGTCTTTGTAGATAATCTGTCACTTGTTGGATTTCACATTGATTCATTCACTACTATCAAAAATGTTAAAATGTTGCAATAAAATTTAATGTCTTTAACTCTTTATTGACCATTATTGTTTAACCATTTATTTAACTTTTGTAGATGTGTTTAACAGGTGTATTAGTTGATGATATTAAAAGTGTTGTGTAGCCTTCTTAAGTTTTAATCATGTTTTTTTTATTTCTCTAAACTTTGGTTCCATTGTATTCCAAAAGACTTAATCAACTCATATTTTTGCCATGCTAGTTTAGTTTTAGACTAGAATCGACTATTTTGACCGATTGTTACTCAATTAATCATGTTTTTTACATCCTTCATTTTAACGGCTGTCTTCTTTTTTTCTTTCCAAAATCGCCTTCAATTTCATCTCAAAAATGAAAGAAAGACATTATATTAATTAAAACATTGAAATCATAAAATAGTACTAATAATTTTGGTTTTGGAATAGACATAGAACTGGTTGAGATCTTTGCTGAAGTTTTTCACATGAAGGAATCCGAATTCAAATTATTATTGTGTTGCAGTAGCTGAGATAGTTTACCCACATGTGCAACAATATATCAAAAGCATTAAAAAAACATACGTACAAATTAGTTTGAACATGATACATTGAAGCAAAAGACAAATGTTGTACCTAAGAAAAATCATGAAGGGTAAGAATTGTGTGGGCCGTACTTGACGACAGGTAGAGTTGGGCCATTGATAAGTGTAGTTTCAAGACTATTACTTTTTGCACTCTACCACTTTTTTTATGCGTCCTGCTATCATACAAAAAATCCTAGTCCGCTACTCAACTAGTGGATACAATTCATTTACTCCCTCTGTCTTAAAATAAATGACATGTTTGACCACTGACACGTTTGCCAATGCACAACTTTAATCGTTAATATCTCTAATTATCTATTATTAAAAATTATAAAAATGGTATATTTTGAAAGTACTCGTCGAGACAAATCAAACAACATCTCATATGCTAATATTTGCATGTATATATTAGTAGAAAAATAAGGTCAAAGCAGGTCAAAAGATTAGTATACTAAGTCAAAAAGATGTCATTTAAAATGGGACGGAGGGAGTATAATGTAGCGGATGGATAATTTTTTTTTCAAATTCTCCAAAGTCTAAGAATTTACCCCCCCCTTATTTTTTTTTTGGAAAATGCTAAACAGTGCCCCCGGGGCACTAGTTAAGCTTACTAATAAGGAAACTTTTTCTTGTAAGTTGTGCATTCAATGCCTCGAAAGTGTAAAAAATTGTCTTTTCATCATTAACTTTTATTTTATTTTCCTTTTTAGGTATGCTTAATAAGTGCCCCGGGGGTACTGTTTAGCATGACCCTTTTTTTTTTTACCATCCGCTATTAATTAAGTAGCGAAGTTGGTATGCACCGTTGTAACATTCACCTATTTAAGTAGCGAATCATATCTACATATAGAAAATGACCTTCGGTCATAAATAATTTCTTCTTCGCCACTTTCTTTTTACAAATACTTCAAAAAGAAACCCTATTTCCATGAAAACCGTGTTTCCAACAGACAATCAAAGTATTAAGAAACTTTACAAACATTCCACAAACTAAATACAAAGGTAGTATGTATCTAAAACTTTCATCGTTTAAACACAAGAACGTGCACATAGTAACACGGAAGTACAATCCTTGTTCAATAAAATTTATTTTCCTATTAGTGGTTTTTTTTGCTTACTCCCTCTAGTCTTGAATATAAGAAAATTTTTAAAAAAGTTCTTCCTTTAAGAAAGTAGTTAAAATACATTAACCGATGAGAAAAAACACATTATACCTTCTTGAAAAATGTAAAACATTGCATTTATTGGTTGAAATTTGAATAATGTCATAAAACTTATATTTATGATTTTAAATTTTTTTTGTTTTGTTTTTTATATATGAGACCGGAGGGAGTATCTGTTAATTAGCTTATACTCCCTCCGTCCCATATTATAAGCAAAAAAAATCACTTTTTATTGTCCCAAATTATAAGCAAAAGTAACTTACTTTCATCAATTTCAAGGTTTACTTTTACTCACTCTCATATAATTTAATACAAATTGCATTTAATTTATTCTCTCTCTTCTTTTCCTCATAATCAATAACCAATAAAAACGCTTCTTACATCTTTCCGTGAAACTTATTTCTGGAAAAACACAAAAAATCATACTTCAAATTACTCCCTCCGTCCAAAAATATAAGCAAAAGTTGGTCAACAAAAGTGAATGTATTTGGTTAAAGATTTGTACCAAATACATTCACTTTTGTTGACTAATTTTTGCTTACATTTTAGAACGGAGGGAGTATCACATTTTACTTTTCTTAATAAGTGTGAAATTTTTTTTTTTGCTTACAATTTGGGACGGAGGGAGTATGTAGTATTTGATAAGTTAAAAACAACAAATGAACACAACATATTTTACTTTTATAAGTTCATCCGAACATTTATATAATTAAAAAAAGCTTAAATATTATTTTCGTCTTTGTATTTTCGTGAAATTTTGGTTTTAGTCATTGTATCTTTTTTTGTTGCAAATAAGTTTCTGAATGTACAAAATATGTATGTTTTAGTCTCTAAAGTCAAAATCCGCAGGAAAATTTGTACGAAAATTGAAAATTTTTCTGCGAATTTTAACTTTAAGGACTAAAACCAACAAATTTTGTACATTCATAAACTTATTTTAAAAAAAAAAAATATAAAAATTAAAACAAAAAATTCGTGAACATATTACTAATATTTTAAAAACGGAGGGAATATGTAAAACGGAGAGAGCCAACAAGGGCACGTCAGAACCTGATATCGACAAAACAACCAGACAAGCAACAAGTTCGTCGGTAATAAACAAGTGGCAGCCTCGTAAACTGCCGTTATAATGGATTCTTTATTGTGTTGTCAGTTATCCTTATTTTTAATTAATTTCCATCAACAATTAAAGCTGTTATGTTTGGTGAGTGCTTCATACTGCACCTTGTCAGCGAAAGATATTTGTTTGCCCAAAAACCAACACAAATTATCTTTGAATACCTATGAAATACGGACACATACACCGGATACAATATAGACAATGATACGTAGATATAGATAATAATTTAAAAAATGATTTAATTGGTATAATTATAAATATTAATGTCATATCAAACACTAACACTTGTCTAACACGAACAAAGTTAATTTGAGGAGTGTCCTACTTCGTATTCCCTTTCTTATTTTTTCACTCACGTAACCTTGCTTATTAACTTTTTAATTATTTTTTATGGAGTTTATTAAATAGTTTTATAAAACTGGAAAAAATATTTATAGTTTTTATATTTATTATTTTAACAAATTTTTTTTATAAAAACATTACAGATAATTTGTTATTTAATATATGTGTGACAAAAAAATTAATATATCTAACTTAACTTAAACAAAATAATTTAAAATGATATTAATACTCTAGATAAGTGCTAATATCACACTATCAAACACACTCCTTTAACACACTCTAATAATATGATGACACCTTACCCTACTTTCTATTTTTATTTTTTTAAAATAAATTTGAATTTAATTGTTCCTCTTCTCCAACAAAAACATGGGATGATGTGTCATTATATTATTGGAGTGTGTTAAAAGAGTGTGTTTGAGAGTGTGATATTAGCATTTCTCTAATAATCATATTGGTACTTTACACATTTAAAAGCAATTTTGAACTATGTAATATAATAAAATAAACATATCTATGTTTTTTTGATGATCGAAGTATATCGATGTTTCACCATACATGTGTCGGTCACGAAGCATAAGATGCTTCATTATACTGTTATCGGTCACGAAACTCGAACAATGTCGAACATCCAACTACATGAAGACATGAATCTTCATGATTCATATTTTAAAATTTTATCATGCTATGCATCTTCAGGATTCATATTTCAAAAATTTCATCATGATGCTTCTGGATCATAGACTATGAATATTCATGATTCATATTTCAAAAATTTAACTATGGTGCTTCTAGATCATAAGTTGTAAAGCAATATAAAAAAAAATTAAAGATCTAAAAAAAGACTAGAATTATAAAACTCATACATAAAAATAAAGAGAATGAGAAAACTTACAAATTCTAGAAATAATTGTTTAGGAAGAACTATCATGCTGATAACGTGTTATGAAACTATTTGTAAAGAGGATGAGTAATAGAGAAGAAAGGAGATCAAAGATATGAGAATATTTACAAGTGTCTTTTACATTGTAACACATGTCATATATATAGGATAATATATTGAGACAACGATATGTGCAAAGACTATTGGACATCCATCGATAAATTATTCATAACAATACACAAATTTTTATTATTATTTATATATAAATTTTATTAGTATTATTTTGATAAATAGACTAACTAATTCAATAGGTTTTTTAACAGTCAATAAATAGAATTATATAGATGAAAATGGTTACAACAAAGTACAAGTGGTACTTCCAAAGCCATATAATTACAAATAGTACTCCGCCTATCAAAAAACCACAAAAGGAAAAGAAAAATTAACTCATTATACAATAGAGAGAATTAACACATCATTCATAATAAAAAAGATTTATTTCAATTTTACATAATAGACAAAAATCTTAAATAAATACACATGCACAATCAAGTTGTAAGTAATTTTTGTTAACTAGACTTACACACCTCAATAAAAAAAAAAGTGTCAAATTTTAATTTTAAACTCAGAAAGATAAATATAGACGTCACTACAATTTACCAACTAGTAAGTTGTACGTAACCACGTTTCATATATCATCTCATCACAAAAATCTCAAAAGACAAAAAAGCTTTACTATTATTGACGTAAAGTTCGGTTGCCTTTCAAACGGGGGAAACCACGAATCGAATAAGGATTTTCTTTTTCCCTTCCTCTTAAAATATAATTGTTATTTTAAACATAATTAACGTGCAAACACCTTTACGATTAGGCCTGTTGCAATATCTGACATGTATCGATATCCAATATTAGTATAACACCTCTATAACATGTGTCGGATAGCTTAGATCGGTGTTAAAAAAACCATTTATCGACACTCTTTATATTAGTATTCGACATCTGTAAAACACTCATGCAAAGCAAAATGTGTCGAACAAGTATCCTAAATTTTTTTTTTAGTTCTACTCTCTTTAGACATAAATTAGACGCATGTCCAAAAAATAAAAAATGAGTCGAAACAACAATATTGATCAATGAGAAATTGAAGACTTGATAAAAATTTTAGTTTTTTTTTATATTGATCAAATGTTATTGTATCTTGTTCATAATTTTTTTTTAAAATTAAATAAATGCGCAACTTAAATAAACATCTATATATTTTGATTTTCTATTTAGAAATTTTATAAATATATAATAGTGTCGGTATTTTATATTTTTTACATTAGTAGCATCGACGTGTCTGTATCATATCAGATGTCCGTGTCGGAGTTCTTAACACCATCCTATTTTTATTTATTGGCTTAATAGATCTTTTGGTCCCTGTATGTTCGTGAATTTTTGGTTTTAGTCCCTGTATCTTGTTTTGTTGCAAATAAGTCCCTCAATGTATAAATTTTTTTGATTTTAGTCCATAAAGTCAAAATCCGCAGGAAAATCTGAAGAAAAATCTCCACAAAAACTGCAAATTTTCCTGCGAATTTTGACTTTAGGGACTAAAACCAAAAAAATTTATACATTCAGGGACTTATTTACAACAAAACAAAATACAGGGACTAAAACCAAAAATTTGAGAACATACAGGGACCTAAAGATCTATTAAGCCTTATTTATTTATCGTACAAATGACATCATCATGTCCTATTCATTTATTTATATTTTTATAATGTTGCGGAGAAAGAGCAAATGCTTTTGGATATGGTTCACCCAAAAAACAAATGTGGAATACAAGTAGTAGTCAAAAGAGACAAAAATAAAATTAGATTTAGAATAAGTAAGTAATTTACGGCCACAAATAGGTGGATCTGAGATTACGACAACCCACAGTAACGTTCGTTTGAAAAAATTAAAAAATGGAAAATGCTATTTAGCAAGAATTTTTTTATGCAAGAAAGAGAAGAATCTTAGGTGGCAATATTTAATTGGTCAAATTATAATCACCCTCTCTCCCATGTATGGTTATTCAAGTTTTTAATTGATCAAATTTCCTAATTTTATGGATTCTTCTCTTTCTTGCATCAATAATTCTTGCTAAATAGCATTACTCTTAAAAAATATACACCATTAAGAATTTGTCAACAAAAAAATATCCAACTAAAAATATAAATACCAGTAACAGGTTTGAATGAAAAAGAATAATAAAAATAAAAAAGGCAACAAAGCAAAAAACAAAGAATCCATTAACAGCGCTCTTCCACCGGTGGGGCTAGTGACCACTCAAAAATTCCAAAACCCCAAAAAAAGAAAAAGAAAAAATCAGCAAAAATAATGTTTTTTTAATTTATTATTATTAATATTATTATTACGAGAACCAACCAAACCACATGATTCCTGCAACGTAGGTGGGGACCACACCCGCGGACTTGAAATTAGATTCAAATATAGTTAAATTGCTATTATCGACATCGAAAAATCTTCTCTCTTATTGCCCTGCAATAATGACAGCGGATCCCACAGACAAAATTAAAGAAAGATATTTTTGTTGTCCATCTAACCGCTATTTCTGGTGTTTAATTAAAGATAATAATGCTAATAAAGTACTCGATCAAATACATCAAATTTCTTTAACCAATTTTTATTTATATTTTGGGACGAAAAAAATACTAATATGTCTTTTTTTTTTTGTTGACAAAGCGTACTAATATGTCTTTTTTTTTTGAACACAACCAACTCAAGCCATTTCATTATTAATCAACGAAGAAATACAAGGAGGAACATACATAATAAAACGGTGACTAGCCCAAGAAATGGCCGCCCTAGCAAGGGTGTGAGCAACCATATTCGCTTGTCGCCTAATAAACTTAACCTTAAAGTTTGGAAAACTAGATAATAACTGACGGATACAAGTAACGATAGAATAATGCTCGGAAATGCCATCAAGATTAGCATTAACAGCATGAACAATAGATTGGGAATCACTTTCAAAAATAACATTGTTCAAGCCTTGTGAAGTAATGAGGATGATAGCTTCAAGGAGTGCCAACCCTTCACCTTCCATAATTGACATTTGAGAGTTGTAGTTCTTGGTTTGGCCAAATAAGAAACGACCCCCGCTATCCCGAACACTAGCAGAGATTGCCGTTCGTCCTTCCCGGTTAGAGAAAGCCGCGTCCACATTACATTTGAACCATCCTGGAGGTGGTTTTTCCCAAGCGATGCTACCGAAACTCGCGGCCTGCTGCTGCTCATTACCGCGGCTAGAGAAGTGTTGCGCTGCCTGCCATGAGAGCCATAAGTGCAACGCATTCTGTCCGAGATGATTGGCTGGTGTCGTGTTTGAGTTCCACACAGTGTCGTTGCGGTTTTGCCAAATACACCAAAGGAGTAGAGCTGCTCGGCCAGCATCATGAGAATCTGCTTGACTGCACAAGTCAAGGATTAAGTCTTGCATGTTGTCAAATATTAGTAACCTGTTATTAATTAAATGAGAAAGACCAGCGCTGTTCCAACATTGAGCAACATGAGGACAATTAAAAAAAGCATGGAAATCAGTTTCAACATCAATGTTGCATAAAGGACATAAAAGAGTACATTCGACGTGTCGTTGAGATAGTTTAACACGCGTTGGAACACATTCTTTGCAAAGCCTCCAAAGAAGATGCTTGGCTTTATGTGGAGCCTTAACACCCCACAACATAGACCAGTTACGATTCCCCCATTCCTCCAACCGTTTCCAAGACTCCTCCATAATAAGACGGTATCCCGACTTCACCGTATAATTCCCTCTCATATCTCCTTCCCATACTAACTTATCCTCCGTAACCATATCAAAAAGCGGCGTAGATAAAATTTGCTCACACACCTCAAGAGAAAACAACTCCTCTAATTTATTCTTATCCCATTTTTTTTCACCTACCACCATCAAATGTTTAACAGGCATGTTGTAAACTCCTTCTTGTTGAGGTGCAGCCACCATTTTATCTCCCCCCCCTCTAAGCCATGAATCCTCCATCACTCTAACATTACTCCCCTCACCTATTCTCCATCTACTACCCCTAGCCAGCACCTCTCTAACACCCCACAAGCTCCTCCAAGCAAAACTTGGGTTATGTCCAAGAGTAGCTTCAAAGAAAGAGGTTCTAGGGAAATATTTAGCTTTTAACACCTTAGCAACTAGTGAATCCGGGTTTTGTAAAATACGCCATCCTTGTTTACCAAGCATAGCCTTATTGAAAGCATGAAAATCACGAAAACCCAATCCACCTAGCCTCTTCGGGTAAGTCAATCTATCCCACGCCATCCAACGTATACCTCTACTGTTACTACCTCCTCCCCACCAGAAGCCATTAATAATTCTCTCAATCTCCAAAATAATAGAAGTCGGTATCATATAAACACTCATAATATATGAGGGAATAGCCTGTAAAACGGACTTTATCATCACCTCCTTACCTGCTTTGGATAATGATCGGCCTCTCCACGAATTCACCCGCTTCCAGACACGATCCTTAATAAAAGAGAAAACTGCCTTCTTGCTTCTCCCTATCATGGATGGTAAACCCAGATAAGAACCTGTGCCAAGAACATGCTGCACACCAAGAATCCTAGCAAGATCTTCCTGCGCCGCAATGCTAAGGTTGCGGCTGATGAACACTTCAGATTTGGTCAGATTGATCTGTTGGCCTGATGCTGCTTCATAAATATTGAGAATATTAAGTAGATGATTGGCCTCATTCACTGAAGCCCTGCAAAAAAGGAAACAATCGTCAGCAAAAAGGAGGTGGGACACCGACGGTGCCCCTCTGCAAATTTTCACACCATGAATATCACCTCTGTCGATTGCTTGCTTAATTAGAGCTGTTAAACCCTCGGTCATTAAAATAAACAAATAGGGTGATAATGGATCTCCCTGCCGTAATCCTCTACCCGGGGATATAGGACCAATCCGATCATAATTCAACAACACAGAATAATTCACCGTACTCACACACATCATCAACCACTTCACCCAAGTCTCGGCAAAGCCTAACTTCTCAAGCAACCTTCGCAAAAATCCCCAGTCCACCCGATCATATGCTTTACTGATATCAATTTTTAGCGCGAGATCGCCCTTCCTACCTCTAGTCCTCCGTTTCATAGCATGAATAATCTCAATGGCAACAAGCGCATTATCAAGAATGGAACGACCTTCTACAAAGGCGGATTGCTCGTGAGATACCAATTTATCAAGCAAGCCTCGCAATCTATTAGCCAAGACTTTAGAAATCATCTTATACAACACATTACACAGGGCTATTGGACGCAAATCCTTCATAGACTCCGGATTGTCACACTTCGGGATAAGGCAAATATTAGTATCGTTGAGATGTGAAGGAAAAAAACCCCTCTCCAACCAAGAGTTTGCTGCTCGCCATATATCATCCCCACAGATATCCCAATAATTTTGAAAAAATGCGGGGTTGAAGCCGTCTGGTCCTGGTGCCTTGTCCGGATGCATGTGCCAAAGAGCCTGCTAAAGAATTAAATATAAAATTTTGTACTATTACTGTATGAATAAAAAATTTTATTTTTTAAAATTTAATTATTAACTTTCATAACACAAAATTATTAAATACTACTTCCGGTACTAAACATAAAAGAAAAATTGTTTTTTAAATTTATTGAGAATTTAATATATTTAGTCTATATTATAGTTTGATATATTAGATTTTAAATAATTCTAAAAATAATTTTTCTCTTATATTTAAAATTGGAGAGATTGGAGGGAATAATGCTGAACTTTATTTGCAAATGAGTTTGAGATTTTATTCAATATGCAAATAATGAAAAGATAAAAGCAAGAGGAAATATCTTTCTTCTTTTATGGAAAATGAAAAATAAAAAGTCTTTCGAGAAAAAGAAAACTTATAGAAGTAAAAATTATTTTTTTTACTCAAATTCAATTAATTTGGTTCATAAACCAAATTTATAAATCAATCATTAAATTTCGAACTATTCACAAATCAGCTCGGATTATTGTCAATCCTCCAAACACACCATAAATAAATGGCTCTTACAAAATACTAGGACCACAAAGAATTTTTTTGTACACGACCACAATATTTCAATGAAATTCATTTATTTAATATGATTAATTAAGTGGAACCCACAAAAAGTAGAGAGAAAGAGTGCGGTAAAAAAATAATATTATACTTCAAATCAACATGGTGAAAGAAATGTATAAGTAAAAGTTTTTTTAAATTTTCATCACCAGTTTAATCTGATTTGAGGATCGATTTTACGGATGCGGGGGATCGGACTATGAACAAATGCACAAGTAAGTAATTTTTATTTTTTTTTGGTATTCACAAGTAAGTTAATAGTTGTAAATAAATGAAACAAGTTTTTCACCCTAAGTATTGATTAGTTATTTTGATTAAGTAGTCTAATAAGGAAAAAGATTTGATGCAGTAAATTATTCACAAAGTTTCATGTTATTTTCAATAAGGACCGTCCGATCTGAAATTAATGGCTGAGATTGTTTTGTACTAATTTTAACATGATACAATTTTAGCCGACTGATCTGTAATAGATGGTTGAGATCTGCTACTGCGTGAATTTATTTACAGCACAAAATCTTGAGGTCTAATAACTATGATTCTTTTTTGATTAAGAATATTAATTAAGAGTTTTATACCAAGTACCAACAATTAAAATTTTTTTTTTTTTTGACACAAGCAAAATTAGTTCTTTTCATTCGTAATAATAGTTTCAATATAAGGCGGACAATAATCAAAGATTTGGGGACCAGCGTAAAAACATTAATATATTTTTTTGTTTTGTATTATAATTAGAATTTCACTTATTTAAAGTGAAAAAGTAGGAGTAATTCGATTTGAATCTTAGTTCCACATATTACACGAAATTTTTCTATCAACTGAATTATGCTTATGGAACATATTAATCTAAGTGATATAAAGTAGATCCTTAGATCTATGACTTTTATATTTTTAAAAAATTGGGTCAAAATAAAAAGAAGACATAGAATATGATTATTGGAGTATCTTATTGTGTATGCGATTTTTTCTGCTACACACGCGCCCGTCTCTTTCTGCTGTTTAATTGAATTGAATAAAACTAACTAACGTAACCCTATTTTATATCTAACCTATCTTTTCCAACCATTATATATACCCTTAACCCTTTCTTTCTCCCTCCACCACAACACTTTCATTTTCTCTCTCTACACTCAATCAAACATCATTCATCACTCTCTTCTGTGTCTGTCCCCCACAATCAAAAACACAACATCCTTTGTTTTCTTCTCTTCAAAAATACTCATAATAATGGAGGAATTCAAATATGAAGATACTAGGAAGCGAGTTCGTGATGACTCGGACCTCGACTCGTCCGACTCTAAACGAGTTAACCGAGTCGACTCCGATTCCAATGATAACTCGTCCGAGTCTCATCTTTCACGTGTTAACTCGACCGGTTCATGTGTTGACTCTTTCGGGTCGGAACATGTTTCTGTCGAACCCGAGTCGTATGGGGTTAACAACGAGATAAAAGATGAAATTTTGAACATACTCGACGAAACAGAAAATGTGACGGAGCCTGAAACCGTTAACACCACCGTTCAAGGTCTCGAATCTTTCATGAAAAGCTTCGAAGACGAAATCTTTGCTCCGGGTCAAGATTCGGACCCGAACCATGTAACCGAGTCTAACGAGTTCAACCCGAACCTAGGCTATCTTTTGGAAGCTTCTGATGATGAACTTGGTTTACCACCGACGGTGGTGCAAAACGAGGAAAAAGAAAAAGAGATCCCTGAAATTAACGAGTCGGGTCGGGTTGGCCCGGACGGAGTTGATTTGAGCGGGTTTTTTTGGTTTGAAGAAGATATTCGTAACAATGAAGCATTTGGGTTTGGTGGTTATGACGCCGTCGCCGACGAGAACGGTGGTGGTTATGTGACTATTGATGGACTCTTTGATTATTCTGAACCTGCTGATATTTTATGGCGGTCGGAGACGTTACAGGCTATGTAGAACTTTCCGGCGCGGCGAGATTTTGTGATAGTCTCGCCGGAATGTTTTGGTGATAACTTTAGGAAACAAGCACATATGATGACGTAGAAGGGTTAGATGTGAAAATTTAGAATTATGAAATTTGTTGAATAGGCCCCTGACTTGTTCGATAATTTTTTTTTGTTCTAAAAAATGTTTAATTTATTTATGATGTTAATGTGTGAATCTGGACATGGTTTTTTCCTTTTTTTTTAATTAAAAAAAGAAAAGAAAGAAAGATACGTTGGTTCCAGATTCAAAATTTATTGTTGGTGATTTATGTATATTTCTGTTAAAATTATCTATTTTGTATTTAAGTTTTTATTGAAAAATTAATTAAAATATGAATATGTAATTTAAATATTTAATTAATTTGAGACAAATGACGTATGTACTATGTAGTACTACCAGAAGAAAAGTTCACGCAAGGAACAAAGTTTTGTTACTTATGTTGTGTCTGTGTTTCAGAAATGTTATCATGACACCATAAAATATACACCAAACATACACCATGTACAATACTGTTCCTAAATACATCAATTATACTAAAAAGAAAATAAAAATACAACGCAAATAGATCTGCAATCCATTTCTCTATTCCTCCTGCAACAGTACTTTATCTTAAGACAACAAAGTAATGATATAATGTAGGGTATGAGAATAGCAAGACAAATTGAAATAGAATATGTATTCTGTGTGTTTATTTCATTGATCCTTTGTATGATATATATAATACATATACAAGAATATTCTACACTAATTCTAGCCCATGACAGACGTGATCCATAGTCAATGGAATTTGATTTATTCTATACATAATAAAGTAAATAAATATAGAATCAAGGTAACTTAGGAAAGTAATTATATACATAATCATATTCACAATAATGTAGAAGATATTTCCTAATACTCCCTCTCAAGTTGGTGAGTGAATATCATGAAGTCCCAACTTGTTGCGCAATGTCACAAATTGATCTTTTCCCAAAGCTTTTGTAAACACATCTGCTAACTGGAATCGTGTTGGCACATAAGATGGATTAATTATCCCAGCCTGTAGTTTTTCCCGTACTATATGACAATCTATTTCAATATGTTTTGTACGCTCGTGAAATACAGGATTAGCCGCAATGTGTAAAGCTGCCTGGTTGTCACAAAATAATGGTGTTGGAGCATCTTGTGGGACTTTTAAATCTTGTAATATGAACCGTAGCCAGGTCAACTCCAAGCATGTATTAGCCATTACTCGATATTCAGACTCAGCAGATGATCTAGAGACAACAACTTGCTTCTTTGACTTCCATGAGATGAGAGAATTTCCAAGGAAAAGGCAAAATCCTGTAACAGATCTTCTAGTTGCATGACAACCTCCCCAATCTGAATCACAAAAGGCCTTTAATGTAAGGTCATTAGTAGATGAAAATAGCAAGCCTTGTCCAGGTGTGCCTTTGATGTATCTGAGGACTCTCAATGCAGCATCCCAATGAGGCTTTCTTGGCTCATTCATGAATTGACTCAATGTTTGGACAAAATATACAATGTCAGGTCTTGTGACAGTAAGGTAAATTAGCCTACCAACAAGCCTTCTATATTTTGTTGGATCATTTAGTATCACTCCATTTGTGGAAGTTAGCTTCAGATTCTGTTCCATTGGAAATTTATCGGGGCGAGCATCTGTCAGTCCTGAATCTTGTAGAATGTCTAGAGCATATTTTCTTTGAGACATGAAGATGCCTTTCTTGGAACGAGAAAACTCAATGCCCAAAAAATATTTCAAATCTCCAAGATCTTTGATACGGAAACGCTTGAGAAGAAACTCTTTAAGGCGTTTCATTTCTTGAAGATCATTTCCCGTGAGAAGTATGTCATCAACATAAATAAGAACAATCGTGAATGAAGAACCTTGAGATTTGGTGAAGAGGGAATAGTCGGCCTTTGATTGTTGGTAACCAACTTTTTTAATGACTTCAGAAAAAGTAGAGAACCAATTTCTTGATGCTTGTTTGAGTCCATAAAGTGACTTATTGAGCCGACATACAATGTTCTCCCCCTGTCGGCGAAGACCAGGTGGAGGCTCCATGTACACTAACTCATGCAAATCACCATGAAGAAAGGCGTTTTGTACATCTAATTGGTGTATGAACCAATTACGAGCAACTGCAACAGTGAGAAGGCAACGAAGAGTAGTGACCTTGGCAGTAGGGGAAAATGTTTCTTGATAGTCAATTCCTTAAACTTGAGTGTATCCCTTAGCAACAAGGCGTGCCTTATAACGCTCAATCGTGCCATCAGATTTGTACTTTATTTTGTATACCCATTTGCAACCAATGGGTTTATGACCAGAAGGAAGAGGTACAAGGCTCCATGTGTTGTTTTGTTCCAATGCTTCTAATTCTGCGTTCATTGCATCCTGCCAAAGTGGATCATGGACAGCTTGATCATAGGATCGTGGTTCTTTGTGGGCTGTAATGTTAGCTAAAAAAGCACAATGTGAAGAAGAAATGCGTGAATATGAAAGGTAATGTGAAAGAGGATATCGAGTACCTGACCCAGAAGTTGGCTCTGGGGGAGATTTATTGACTTGTGTGGCCATGTGGTAGTCGTTATGCCATATCGGGGGGTTCATATCACGGAGAGACTTCCGAACTTGGGGAATGATGGGAGTGGGGAGGTCTGAAGTGTGGGAAGTAGATGGATTTAGTTCAACTATTGGTGAGGCAGCAGAAGATGTTTCAGTTGTTAGGTGTGAAGGAGAATTTGGCTCTTGTGTAGAAGGTATACCGGTTTGTTGTGATTGATGGTGAGATGGTGTAGGAGAAGGCCAATCATCAATGGTCTCATATGAAGGATGAGATGAAATTAAGTTGGGTTCAGATATGTTTGAAATGGAAGGAAAATTGGTTTCACAAAATTTGACATCACGACTCACAAAGAAAGTCTTTGTCTCGGGATCATAAATTTTATAACCTTTTTGACCAGTAGGATATCCAACAAATATACCTCTTCGTGCACGAGGATCAAACTTATGTGTAGGGTGGACAATAGTAGCATAACATAAGCACCCAAATACTCTCAAGTGATCAAGTGATGGTGGCTTATTGTATAATAATTCAAAAGGTGATTTGTTGGATAACAATGGAGATGGTAAACGATTTATAAGGTAAACAGCAGTCAATACACATTCGCCCCAAAATTCAAGTGGTAGATGAGAATGAAATAGTAATGCTCGTGCCACAACTAGAATATGACGATGCTTGCGTTCCACAACTCCATTTTGTTGTGGTGTGTAAACGCAAGTTCGTTGATGTTCTATTCCATGAGATTGAAAGAATTCTCTCATAGACATGAATTCAGAACCATTATCAACTCTAATTGTTTTAACAGATGCTTGAAATTGGGTATAAGCAAAATTAATGAAGGATTTCAAAATATTTTGAGAATCTGATTTGTATCGCATAAGAAATACCCATGTGCATCTTGTAAAATCATCGACAATAGTTAAAAAAAAAACGCGCCCCTGAATGTGTGGGAATTTTATGAGGACCCCAAATATCACAATGTAATAAATCAAAAGGAGCATGAGTTGATATAGTGCTTAAAGGAAAAGGAATTCGAGTCTGTTTAGCCATAGGGCAAACATTACAATTATTCTCAGAAGATACTATGTTATTTGGAGATAATAAAGGGGAACATAATTTGAGACGAGATGTAGATGGGTGTCCAAGACGCATGTGCCATATATTTGAGGGCTGAGAAACTTGATGAGAGACGGGTATTCTCTGTAATGGAGACATGTAATAAAGACCACCACACTGTTCACCCGAGCCAATTGTCTTCCCTGTAGCCAAGTCCTGCAACACACAAAAGTCAGGAAACAAAATGACACAACAATTTTGTGATTTGGTGAGTTTGCTAACAGACATCAAGTTTAACCGAAATGAAGGAACACACAAAACATTTTTTAAAGTTATATTGGAATTGAATGACACGTCTCCAATAGATGTGATTGGAGCAGAAGAGCCAGTAGGTAAATTGACAGAAGGTATGGATGGAAATTTTGTGTTAGAAAGAAATGTAGAATCAGCTGTGATATGATCGGTAGCTCCGCTGTCCAAAATCCAAGGCTTAGTGAATACAGAATTAATTGAGGCATTAGAGAAAAGAGACAGACCTGCAGCATTTGCATAAGCATTGCTATTACCAGTGGTATTGTTTGAAGACATCATATTCAATGCACGGGCAAGTTGTTGAAGCTGTTCTGCAGACAACTCAAGTGCAGTTTGGGAAGAATCTGCTGTATTTGCAGCAGAGAAAGTTCTAGATGCAGAGCTTCGAGGCCCTTGTTGTCGCTGTTGTGATTGGTTGTGCTTGTTGGTTTGAGTTCTTGTGTTGTAAGTCCCATTTTTAACTCTGCAATGATCCTCTGTGTGCCCGTCTTTATTGCAAAAATCGCAATGAAACTTTAGAGTCCGACAATTGTCAATTGTGTGACCATCTCTATTGCAGTGCTCGCAATGCTTGTTTTTCATAAACTTTAGATTGTTTGGATGACTATTAATTGCAGCGGCAATGGAGAAATTCTCCGTTGTTTCAGAAGTCATCTGGCGCTGTGTCTCATCTTGAATTACTAGAGAGTAGGCCTGTCGGACAATGGGTAACGGTGACATCATGAGAATGTTGGTGCGGACAGTGCAATAGGTATCATTTAGACCCATGAGAAATTGCATCAAGCGATCTTCTTCCCTTTGTTCATCATGTGCTTTCATCTGGTTGCAAGTAGGAAGAGTGCGGTATGTTTCTAATTCATCCCAAAGGCCTTTGATTTTTGTAAAGTAGGTTGAGGCAGTCATGGGTCCTTGTGATAAAGAGGCCAAGGACTTTTGAATGCGATATATTGCTGGAGCATTCTTCTGTGAAAACTGATCTTTAAAATCTTCCCAAACTTGATGCGCAGTCTTGGCATGAATGACTCCCTTGGTTAAATCGGGTTCTACGGAATGAGTAAGCCATGACAAGATCATACTGTTACACCGATTCCATAGAGCATATTCTGCAGATTGATCTACTTCTGATGGTACTTTGATGGATCCATTGATAAAGCCTATTTTGTTTTTGGCAGTGAGGGCATGGATCATTGATATACTCCATGATGGGTAATTGGTGCCATTCAGTTTTGTTGGGACAAGCAAATGACCAGGGTGATATGAAGGATGGATATAGTATGGATTTGAGGAATCCATATCAGAACTTTTGTTATTTGAATTTTTGCTACTGCTACTTGGTTGTTTTTGAGGTGAATCTGGTGGTGTTTCAGTTTCTTGATCGTGCTCTGATACCATCTTAAGACAACAAAGTAATGATATAATGTAGGGTATTAGAATAGCAAGACAAATTGAAATAGAATGTGTATTCTGTGTGTTTATTTCATTGATCCTTTGTATAATATATATAATACATATACAAGAATATTCTACACTAATTCTAGCCCATGACAGACGTGATCCATAGTCAATGGGATTTGATTTATCCTATACATAATAAAGTAAATAAATATAGAATCAAGGTAACTTAGGAAAGTAATTATATACATAATCATATTCACAATAATGTAGAAGATATTTCCTAATATTTTAAGCCCATAAAGACGACCGCATCGGAGGTCGTCTACAGTTACTGTGAACAAAACCAGGTCGGTAACTTCGTTGGCGGCGATGGACGGTGGTCGCGGTGGCGCAGCCAAGTGAGAGAGTACGAAGGAAGAGAAAGAGATCGGGGAACGAAGAGAAGGAAGAGAGTGAACTGTTTGTACCAGTAGTTGTAGAGAGTGACAAATATGGCGGCGATGGTTGATTTCTGGTGGTCGCGGTGGTTGGCTGGGTGAGAGAAGACTGAACTGTTTGTGCAAAGGAGAAGAGAAAGAGATCGTGAAAGAAAAAGAAAAAAGAAAGTGAGCTGTAGCCAACAGTTTGTACCCATTTTGACAAAACTACCCTCTTTTTTAAAGTTGAAATGACAATATTACCCTTGTGTAAAATGTGTGTAAAGAAAACGATGTCATCCTAACACACTACTAGAAAAGTCTTAAATACCGATGGACAAAATCTGTCTCTAAAATGCAAAAATTCTATCACTAAACATGCTAGAGACGGATTTGATGCCGTCGGTAATTTTCTCGTCTCTAAACTATTAGAGACGGACAAAATCTATCTCTAAAATGAAAATATCTGTCTCTAAAATAAATATATCTGTCTCTAACTGCTTTTTCTGTCTCTAATTTCATCTCTATTAGAGAAGAAATATATTCCGTCTCTAAATTCCGTCGGTATTTCAACTTTTTCTAGTAGTGACATTTCTCGATCCCTCCCAAAATATTCTCACAATTTGACCATGTATTCTATTCGTACAAGTTATTTTGACTATATTTTTTTATGAAAAATGCTAAATAGGAGAATTAGTTAAGAAATTCAAATAAAGTAAAAATATATTGGAACATGTGTAGTCAAACTCTTCAAGGTATAGAAAATGTTTTTTCTAATATAAAATTTTTCTCTTTTGTTTCCTTAATTAGTGTCTCGAGGACACTAGTTATCATGACCTTTTTTTTATTAATCTGATGATAAATGCTAACATATGAGATATTGTTAGATTTGTTTCGACAAATAATATTAAAATATCAATCAATTTTTTATAATTTTTAGTAATATACAACTAAAGATATTAGTGATTAAAATTGTGTAGCAGTCAAATATGACAATTAGTTTATTTTTGGCTTTTCACTACCGATTTAATCTGGTTGGGAAGTTTGTTCCGACATCAAATTGTTTAAGTTGCTCCCGATCACAGTTATTGGAGATCGAACTGTGATCCTCCTTACTAAGTTTTAATGTCAATCACCATTGAATAAACTAACAATTAGTAATGCAACATTTATTTTGAAATAGAGGGACTAGTATCATACACGAGTTATTAAAAATTGTTCAATACAAAGAGGAATGGACTTTTTCAATATAACTTTTTTGACTTTTTTTTCCTTTCTTAGCAATTGTATTTAAGAGGCTAATTGTGTAGTTCAAATGTGATAATTTTAATCGTATGGTTTATATTTACCGAATTATTGAGTTATGGATTTTGACATCCAAATCTAAGTGGTGTCATTACTCGTTGGGGTAGTTTTAGTTTGTAACTTACTTCATAGCTGATACGTTTATACATTAATTGAGGCCATATTTATACAAAAATTGTGAAACAAACACATATGAGGCTAAGTTTGCATATTTGAACAATTGAGTGTTGAGATATTTAAGTTAGGAGAACCGCTATTGTCAAACTCTCTGACAAACTCTTTCTATCACACTCCCTTACAATAAGCCACGTCACCCCTCTTATTAAAATGTTTATTGGTTACCGGTTGTTCCTGTTTTTGAGAATAATACCTTTTTTCTTTTTCTTTTTTCTTTTGTATGTAAATTTATTAACTGCTCACACGTAACCCACATCTCCCGCAAAATAGTGTCTCTTTTGCAAATTTCTTTGGCGCCATCTCTAATTCACTGCGTACTGTGAACTCTTTTGACCGCTACAAAGTGATTGGTTGTGCTTTTCCCTTTCAAAACAAAGTTGCTGCTTCTTGTTGCCCTTAGTTGTGTCGGTTCCCTCCAACAACTACAAGTCCTGCATTAAACTACTGCACTCTGCTATTATCTCTTAAGGTAAGGAGACTGACATCATTATTATACTAGTTGGTATGAAATTTTATGGCACTAAAAAGATGTAAATAATAAGCACTATACTGTATATATCTGATTTTTAGACAATTAGTTTTAGGATATTAGTTTTCTATTGTACGTATATATGTTCATTTTTCTGTTGCCAACTTATCTAAAGACTAACGTTCTGTAAACTATAATGAATTATTTTTGTTTTTTTTTTATGTGCCTTTTTGCTTGTGTTATTTATACTTGTTTTATATATCTAGTTATTATTTGACATATAGGAAATGATGGAAGTTCCTGATGGAAATGGAGAGCATATTGTTGATGAGAATGAAGAGGATACTCTCAATGAGATTGCCGGAAATGATTCATGTCCGGTTGATTTAGAGGCCATTAATGTTATTCAAGAACCATACATTGGAATGGAATTTGATTCCCAAGAAAATGCTTATTCATTCTACACACAGTATGCTAAGTGTACCGGGTTTGGGATATCAATTAAAAACAGTCGCCGTTCAAAGGTTTCTAGAGAGTTTATTGACGCGAATTATGCTTGCACAAGATACGGGGAGAAACGAGAATCCACGGCACAAAATCCGCGTCCATGTTTGAAGGTGGGATGTGAGGCCAGCTTACGAATTAAAAGAAATTGTGAAGGAAAATGGATTGTTCATAACTTCATCAAAGACCACAATCATGAGCTTTTTCCGGCATATGCACATTATTTTCCTTGCCATAGAGGAATCAATAAAGCTCAAAAGCATGCTATTGAAACTTTGCAGCATGTTGGAGTGAGAACAACCAAAATTTATGCCTCAATGGCCAAACAATATGGAGGATACGAAAATATTGGTTGCTTGGAGAAAGATATTAGAAATCATTTAAATAAAGGTCGGCGTTTGGATTTAGAATCAGGAGATGCAAATTCAATGTTGGAGTGTTTTATGCTCATGCAAGAAGAAAATCCAAGATTCTTTTATGCAATTGATTTGGATGATGAAGACCGGATAAAAAATGTATTTTGGGTGGATGCAAAAGGTAGAGAAGACTATCAAGAGTTTGGAGATGTGATTTCATTTGATACCACTTATATCACAAATAAATACAAAATGCCATTTGCTCCTTTTATTGGTGTAAACAATCACTTTCAATCAAGGTTACTTGGTTGTGCATTACTCTCAGACGAGTCCATGCATACTTTCATATGGTTGATGAAAACATGGCTTAGAGCAATGGGTGGAAAACCTCCAAATGCAATTATAACAGATCAAGATAGGGCAATGAAAGCGGCTATTAAAGAGGTATTTCCAAATACTCGACATAGATTTTGTCTTTGGCATATACTTAAAAAGGTGCCTGAGAAGCTTAGTCATGTATTAACAAAAGATGAAGAGTTCAAGAGACATCTCAACATATGCATTTATAAGTCTTGGTCAAAACAACAATTTGAAGATAAATGGCATGAAATGGTGGAAAAATTTCAACTAATGGAAGATGGGTGGATTAGTTCATTATACGAAGAACGTGAACATTGGGTCCCTGTTTACATGAAGGATACATTTTTTGGTGGCTTGTCAACTACTCAAAGATCAGAGAGCATTAATGCTTTTTTTGACAAATATGTATGTAAGAAAACTACATTAAAAGAGTTTGTTGAAAAATATAAAGTTGCTTTACAGGATAGAGAAGAGGCAGAAAAGCAAGCAGATTTTAATACATGGCACAAGCAACCTGTTCTTAGGACTCCATCACCTTTTGAGAAGCAAATGTCGACTATTTATACGCATGAAATTTTCAAGAAATTTCAAGCTGAAGTTTTGGGATTATCTGGATGTCATATTGTGGAAGAGCATAAAGACAATCTAGTTACCACTTTTAAAATTTTCGACTTTGAGAAAAATGAAGAGTTTATTGTAGAATGTGATGTATCGAAAGAGGAAACATCTTGCCTATGTCACTTGTTTGAGTATAATGGGTATCTTTGTAGACATTCGTTAATGGCCCTCCAAGCTGCTGGTGTCTTTGTTGTCCCATCACACTATATATTGAGAAGATGGACCAAGAATGTTAGAAGCAAACAAAACCAGAGGAAAATGAAAGATGTTTGTTCTAGTAAGGAAAGATATGATTGTTTATATCAGAAAGCTATTGAGTTGATCCACGAAGGATCACTAAGCTTTGAGAGTTCCAATGTTGCATTTCATGCACTTGAAGAGACCTTGAAACAATGTGTAACTATTAATAAATCTTTGAAAATCGGCAAGGAAAAAGTTGGTCAAAATAGTTCACATGAGAAACCACTGCGTGATCCTCGACCATCAAAAACAAAAGGGGCTCCTACAAAAAGAATGAAGAGTGGGATAGAAAAAGGTCATAAGAGAACATCTAGTGCTAAAGTAAAAAAGGTTAGAAGATTTTCACTTTATCAAAATTTGTACTGTTCTTATTTTAATTAGCTTGAGTTCTCACTGTTATGTATTTGTTATGATTTGAAGTCTGATATTGTTCAAAGAGAAGCAATAAACAACTCAAATGTCCTCAATGATGAAGTGCCTTTTCCATCAACAAGAATGGTATGCACATTATTTTTAGGTGATTTAATGTTTAGTTAATTGATGCATTTTGTGTTTTAAAATAGCTAATTATCTTTTGCTTTCTATTTTTCACAGGAAAATCAACAGGGTTCAAGGAATTAAGAAAGTGATTTTAGAGATTTGTTGGATCATTGTGTTGCCTCATATCTTCTGTGAACGGCATACTTGTGCAAATTGGTTTGCTAAATCGTGTGTTTCGCGGTCTAATGAGCTCACGATCATCTCAAATTGTTCATTTTTTCTATCAAGCAATTCTTTAGTTGATATTCAAGGATCTTAGTTCCTCCATTTGTAGTTTTTTCTTTTCTTGTTGCTTTATTTCCCATTGATCAAAAAAAGAAAAGACACTTGTTGGATAGTTTTCTTTTTCTGATGTAGACTTTTCTTAATGTAACAGAACAATTACTTTGTATTCAAATATTGTTTTTGCAGTCCCAGTTTGCATTCAATACATTAGTTTTAAGCCAAGAGCCACTGGTAATTGATAGGAGTATCTTGGTGTTTAGCTCCAAGACAATAGAGGGTGCACTGGTGCAGCATCTCTATATTTTCTTTGGCAAGGTGTATTTGTTCCAGGATGTTATGTAAATTTTATTTTGACTTAAAAAAAACATGATAAAGAGATATATAAGAAATTAAATACAAAAGTGTTTTAAATAAAGGTCGGCGACCGCGAAAATGGTAGCGACAAAATATTTTTGGCAGGTGCCGATACTGTTACTGTTATCACCGTTTTCTATGTTAAAAAAAATGTGATTAATTCACACCGCGATGACCGCAATTAATGTCGTAACACATGTACTGATAGAAATCGTGAAAATCTTTACGTAACTGAGATGTGACCGTGACCCTTTTTAAAACCTTTATGAATTAATACACCTTTTCAAAAAGATAGTTGCAATTAGATATAGTTGCAATTAGCATGGAGTATTATGTGCAGAAGACATTATAATTTCAGGGGTGTGAATCTATGAGGTACGTGTGCGGGCGGTTGAAGAAAATAACAACAATAAAAAAAAAGAAAAAAGAAAATGTATTTTATTCTCCAAAACAGGAACAACCGGTAACCAATAAACATTTTAATAAGAGGGGTGACGTGGCTTATTGTAAGGGAGTGTGATAGAAAGAGTTTGTCAGAGAGTTTGACAATAGCAGTTCTCTTAAGTTAGAATTAAAGTCCCATAATTGAAAAGTTGAAGTTGACCGGCATATATGTTAGTGAGTCTATAAATACAATATATTATGATTTTGAGTGAAAAAAAATAGGGGTGGCAAAACGGGCCGAGCCCGCTGGGCCGACCCGTTCGACCCGCAATTTTTGACGGGCTGGGGTGAGGTTTTCGGCCCGCTACCTTAAGTTGGCCCGCCCCGCCCCACCCCGCTTTTTGAGCGGGCTTAAATGGTGCGGGCCTAAACGGGGGCGGGCATGCCCGTTTTTCCACTCCTTTTCTAGTATTTATCATTTTATCTTATATTGTAAGGAGTACTTATTAACTTAGTTGATGATTTGTTAGTTTAATTAAGCGTAATTATAAAGAATTGTTTGTTAACTTGGTTAATGTTTATTTTAGTTTAATTATCTCTATTCTCTGCTGCAATTTTCTCTTAATTATCCCTATTATAGTATTATTGTTAGTTTAAATATGAGGTAAGAATCGTAAGGAATTGTTAAGTTATTATAATTTAACATATTTAATATTTTTTTAACATTGAATTGTGAAGTTGTAATTCAAATTGTAAAAAAAAAATATTTGGCGGGCATGCCCGCCAACCCGCAACCCCGCCAATAAACGGGCGGGCTTGAATTTTGAAATTGCACACCTAAGTCGGCCCGCCCCACCCCACCCCGTTTTTGGGCGGGCTTAAATGGGGTGGGCCTAAACGGGGCGGGCATGCCCGTTTTGCCACCCCTAAAAAAAAATAGTGTTAAAGTGACTTGCGCGGTTGTTCAAGGTTCAATATAATAATCCAAATTAGTTGTTTGTTTAGTGTTAGAAATTTCACTCTTAAAGTGAATAAGTTGGATGATCATGGTTCGAACCTTGTCTCTTGCATATAAAATGTAATGTCTTATCAATTGAGCTAACCCCGATCCCGTGTTTTATAATTTTATTTATGTTAAAATAATTCATTGATACAAAATAAAATAATAAGATTTGAATGTATAAATACTAAACTTTTAAAGGCTTATCATAAAAAAATTTAAAGGCGTAAATATGAAAATGATCCATGCAAATATATAGATTTTTTTTATTTTAGTCAATGTATTTTTTTTTTAAATTGTCCTTTTAAATATACTAGCGGCCGTTCCGTGTCCGTTTGTGTGATTGACATTCTCTATTGTGCTGATATAAATAACTACCTAATCTCCTTTTTTAATATGCTTAGTTAATTGATAATTACTTAACCTGTTTTTTTGTTGTGCTTAGTTATTAAGAAAAAAAATTGGCTAAAAAAATAAATTGTTAACCTCATTTTTTGTTGTGATTAGTTATTAAGAAAAAAAAAATTTACAAAAAAAAACTGAAAACCTATTTTTACGAGGAAGTTATTTTTCAACATTTATAAATATTTGAATAGAGTGAAGGACAAAAGTGGCAATAAGAAAAATACACGCGAAAAAGATATTCTCTTTATATATTGGTATAGAAGATAACATTGTATTTTTGGTACTTGTTGTTTTGCTTTTGTCCTTATAAAATTGATTCATATAAGAATTGATCCTTGTAATATGTAAAATATTTGATTTTATTTCTTTAAAATAAGGACAAAATTAAATCTTACAATGACTAATTTTAACATGAACATATCAGGACAAAAAATATATTATAAGGACAAAATTAAATCTTACAAGGACTAATTTTAACATGAACATATCAGGACAAAAAATAAAATATTATATATTGGTAAAGACTAAAATAAAAATATATTTTATAATGACTAAAATAAAAAAATTTCATATTTACATAAACTATTTCCATATATAAATCAACAATAGTAGAGGGATTTGAATTGTATTTAAGTTTTCTTCTTCTTTTCACATAACAATAATGTTCAATAAGTTTTTTCAAAAGAATGGGCTGACCCAGTCTATAGTGGGCTGTTGGTTTGCTTTTTGTGCGGGTTATGTTCTCATTTATTCTGAGAAAGAAACATGAATATGTGTAGTCGCTTACTCACTTTAAAAAATAATGCTTTTTTTTTGTCATCATAGTTCTCTTATCCTCCTTAAATAATGTTTTTTCCTTTAAGAATAAAGTTGTGAACGTATATTTCAATTTAAAAATCTGGTTTTTAAGTTCGGAATCTACCTTTTGAACTTTATTCTTAAGGGTAAAAAATGAAATTTTAGGTACAAGAGAACAATAGGGAGGAGGACGAGAAAATTCCTTTAGAAAAAGACGAACAATAATTTCTTGGGTAACTCTTTCGACTATAAATTTTGAGATTTTCTCAATGTAATTATATATATTTATATACCAACATAATTACACATGGATGAAAGGTAGACGGACAACAAGCTGCGCCGCCATGTCCAATGTTAGAAAAATCAAACATAAAAATTAAAGAATATAATAAAAATATAGAAATATAACGTAGAAATTCTAAAATTGAAAATATATTATTATTTTCTAATTATGTCTAAAATAATACTATAAAATTAATTATTACAATATACGAGAAAGTATTAATATTATTATTTTGTCATAAGAAGTTGAAAAAAAAGTGCAAGTTTTTTATTATTAAAAATGTGCATGTTCACAATTTTGATAATATTAAAATAGACTAAAGTGTTGATCAAAAGTAAGGGAAGTGGAAATTTTATCACAAGAGTTAATGAAATGCAATTCAAACGTCTTACTCTTCTATAATAATATAATAGTAGATTTTAATTAGCAATAGGAAAAAACATATTTTTCTCAAAAAAAATTTACACAAGAGAAGAGAAAAATCTATATTTTAACATAAGATCAATGGAGGTATTATAAATTAAGCATATTAAGATAGATATAAATTCTTAAAAAGAAAATTACTCTTCTATAATATAATAATAGATTTTAATTAGCATATCTAGAATGTTTAAAGCTCCTTTACTTCAAAAAAAAAAAAAAAATCTAGAATGTTTGAATTTGAATGAAAGAATTGTCAAAAAAGAGAGAATGTCTTGAATGTCTAGTCAAATCTCAAATAACTTGGTCAAAAAATACTTTTTTTATAATTTAAATTTATTAGAATTATTTTTCAATCTAATTACACTAATTTTTGAAGTACGTAGTATTAATTATTCATATATGTTATAATTATATTGCATGAAGGAAAGTTTTCATGAGATACTACATGTTTCTTCTCGTGATAGTGCTTTTGAGAGGTACTAGTTTGTCGGCGGTGTGCCTCTTTATTTTATTTTTTTATCTTATTCTAAAAATTATTAAATTATAATGGAGTGTTACTTCTGATATCTTGTTGATTTTTTTAACGCTCTTTACTTTTTTTATGTTTTTATATTTATATATATTATAGGAGTATTATACTATTAAAAATAAAGCGAACAAACATTATTGAAGTTGTTGACTAAGCCAGTACGGTACCTGTACGCACACATGTATTGACATAATGTTGTTAAATACAGAACCTCTACCAACAATTGCCACAAGTTCTAGACACATACTTACATAATAATATCTTATTTTGTTCCGAGTTTGATCCCATACCAATGACGTAGGATACATTGATTTATCAAAAAAAGAAAAATCAAAACCTCTATAGTCTCTCCATCTTTGAGATCTTGTAGTCGCATAAAAGAGTTTAAAGTGATGTTTATCACTTTTTTTAAGAAAATAGATGATAAAAAATATTCTTTCATTTTTTTTATATAAATAATTTACTTTATAAATTCATTAAATAATTGATGTACTTTGTCTATAATATGGATCAGAAACATAATACTAATAATAGTAAAGTATCTTAGTATATACTGTAAAATAAATGACTTGTGATATCGACCCGACTATGGTTGTCTTTATTTTCATAATGATGTCACATATTTTAACCCTATCTGCTATACTTTAGTTCCGTAAACCAGAAAACAAACGAAACCATATGTTCTGTTTATGCGGATACAATGCCATATCACTTCATGACCTATCACCATTCAACCTCCTCACACATTTCTTTCCTATAATTCCTATAATTATATCCCTTCAATTATTTCACCTTTCTACACACTTCTCACATCTTCATCATTTTCATATACTACTATACCATTGATCAAAGTTCTAAGAAATCAATTATTATGGCTCCAAAGTTGGCAAAATCAGGATCATTTCGTTATACTTTAGCTGAGAAGAAGGAGAAACTTCTATCCATGAAGGGTACTACTACTGATCATGTTAATGGTTATAATAATTCTCAGATAGGTATTGGATTGTATCAAGAACAAAAAGAATCTAAGATGATGAAATTTAACAAGACAGTGAAGCTTGTTGCTAATAAGGCATGGGAAATGGGTCGTTCTGATCCAAGGAAAATTATTTTTGCTGCTAAAATGGGTCTTGCTTTGACTCTTATATCTTTCTTGATTTTTCTTAAAGAACCTTTCAAAGATATTAGCCGTAATTCTGTTTGGGCTATTTTAACCGTCGTCGTCGTCTTCGAATTCAGTATAGGTAATCTTAATATTTTCATTTATATATATATGCATGCAATTTTATTTACAATATGTTGATTATGATCCTTGCTTGTTTGATTTGAAAAATTAGTTCTATTGACTTGATTTGAAATTATTTTGATGATGAATAAATGATGAATATGTTTGATGGAGGCAGGGGATATAGATAGAGATAGTTAGAAAATTAATTCATTAGTATTTGACTAAGTGGGTCATATTTTGATTCCAATTGAATTATATTTAATAGAACTTATCATTATGCATCCATTGCTTCAGCATATAAGTCATTTTCGAGGTGAATTGAGCTTTGAATGTAACACCGACATATGTGATCGAAGGTGTGTGTTCGACATGTGTCATTGGCGGTCACCTATATGACACAGATGCATCCGATTACATTTAATTAATTAATTTTTTAAAATTATTATCCGTGCTAACATGTCAGTTTCAGTGTGTGTGTCAGAGCTATGTCTGGTGTCTGTGTTTGTGTCACGAGTTTGATGCTTTCAAATAATTTTGCAGGGGCAACTTTGAGCAAGGGGTTTAATAGAGGATTAGGGACATTATCGGCTGGAGGACTTGCTGTAGGAATGGGAGAGTTATCAGCATTGGCTGGAGAATGGGAAGAAGTTATAGTTATTATCAGTACTTTCATTGTTGGATTTTGTGCTACCTATGCAAAACTCTACCCAACTTTGAAGCCTTATGAATATGGTTTTCGTGTGTTCTTGATCACTTATTGCTACATTACAGTATCTGGTTATCATACTGGTGAATTTCTTGATACATCTATAAGTAGATTTTTGCTCATTGCACTTGGTGCTGCTGTATCTTTGGGGGTCAATATCTGCATATATCCTATTTGGGCTGGAGAGGATCTGCATAATCTTGTGATAAAAAATTTCATGGGTGTTGCTACATCCTTGGAAGGTACGTATTTTATGCCTTGTGTGACGCACGTTTTCAAATTTTGAAATCAACTCATGTGAGCCTCGTGTACTAGGACTCATTTTTTTACTACTTATCAACAATGTTTTAAAAACTAAATTGGACGGTTGAAATAGTTGAATTATGAACCAATACTATCCACGTTTCAGTTATTTGATCACAGTGAGTTTGACAAAATTACGGTTCACACTTCACCGGTATTCCGATTGAATTGAACAACTTTGTTGAACTTATTTTCAGGGGTTGTGAATCACTACCTTAATTGTGTTGAATACAAGAAGGTACCATCCAAAATCCTTACTTACCAAGCATCTGCTGATGACCCAGTTTACAGTGGTTACAGATCAGCTGTTGAATCTACAAGTAACGAGGATGCATTGGTATTGTCTACTTTACTTTAATTTCTGTCTGTTTCATACTATTTATTTATCAACTTAATGACTCATTGCCACGTGTTAGTGATTGAAGTTGGGATTTGCTGTGTGGGAACCACCTCATGGTCACTACAAAATGCTTAAATATCCATGGAAGAATTATGTCAAAGTTAGTGGAGCTCTTAGACATTGTGCATTTACTGTCATGGCCATGCATGGTTGCATACTTTCTGAAATTCAGGTACTACTAATTAACTGCAAATTTTTCTGCAACACTATTATTTTTGCTACATTAAAATTGACATGGAGTTACCATAAAGTACATGGACTACATTAAAAATGTTTGTCACAAATAAGGACCAAAAATATAATGCCTGTGACTTATTAGTTTGTTTCTGCCTTAACCTACTACATCCTTATTTTGACATTAAAACATTGGCACTTGATCACCTTATCATATCTTATTCCTAAACAATCTTGAAAACACTAAACTTTTTTCTTGATATATAGGCCCCGGCTGAGAAGAGACAGGTTTTCGCAAAGGAGCTTAAGAGGGTATGTTCTGAAGGAGCGAAAGTGTTGCGCGAACTTGGAAACAAAGTCAAGAAGATGGAGAAACTTGACAGGGGAGATTTGTTATACGAAGTACATGAGGCAGCCGAAGAGTTACAACAAAAGATCGATAAAAAATCTTACCTCCTTGTAAACTCGGAGCTTTGGGAGATTGGAAGCCGTCCTAGAGACGAAAGTAATGGTGATCATCCTAAAGGTCTATTTAACATGGATGAAGATAGTAAGTTTCTAGAGTACAAGTCTCTAAGTGAAGCTGTACTTGATCTCAGATCAATTGAAGTTCAGAATAATTGGGATGAAAACACTACAAATGATAGCAATAACCATGCTGTGCCTGCTTCCAATGCCTCTGAAAACATGTACATGAAACAAATGTCTTGGCCTGCTCGTGTTTACTACAAAGCTGAAGCCAAAACAAAAGAGGAAGAATCGAAAACTTACGAAAGTGCTAGTTCATTGTCGCTAACAACATTTACGTCACTTCTGATTGAATTTGTAGCAAGGCTTCAAAATTTGGTGGATTCATTTGAAGAATTGGGTGAGAAAGCTAACTTTAAGGACCCCCTTGAACAAGTTGTGGTAACATCTGGTGGGTTTTGGACCAGATTATGCAACTGCTTTAAATTCTAGGAGTATTGACTAAATCAGAAATTTACAAGAGGTAGATCTCAAAAATGAGAATCTGCATTGCTAATTATTTTGAATTACCATGAAAGCCCTCAAGTTCTTGATAATAATTAGGTTGTAATGTGACCACTTCTGTATTTGGAGATGCTGGAACTAATGAGACTTGTATCTTTGGTACTAAGTTGACGTCTAGACGAAAACTGAGACTTGGATCCTCTACAAAAAATAGGTAGTAACTCTACCGGTGCAGTCGCTGGCTCGCTGCATAAGATCCATCTTTTGAAAACTGCTGGAGCAATCTTTACAAATAGAATAAATAATCCACCTTTTTACATTTTATTTTTATAATGTATACAAATCTCCTTATTTACCATAATGTCAGAAAAATCACAGTTTTTAACTCAATGTATGGAATATATGACAAACAGTATTAACAAAAAGAAAAACATTCCAAGAGTTGTTTTCATGTCTAATTTTGTTCCCCCATGCTTGTAGAGTGATCTTTACTCAATTTAGTGCTGCAGGTATTTACTGTTTCCTTGACCCCAAAATATCTATCTACCAATTCAATATAATGGTATTCTTTGAGAGAGAAAAAAAAAGTAAAGAGGCTCAAATAACCATATCATATGATGTTCATACTGTGTTTTGTTCATTTTGTACAACATTTTTGTATTTCTAATCCATTATTGTTATTCTATGATTGAATACAGACACAAGACAAACACCTAAGAAGTACAGCTTTACATCTGTTCAATCCTTGAACTAAGATAAACTTGACTAGTCATGTACTCATGTTGCTTCCTCAGAAAGACGGTAAGTTGGCACAGCAAGCAAGTGTTCGGCTCTTGGGATCGAGAGACCAAATTTTTCGGCCATGTCCAAATCACTTGGAGCCATATTCGACGGAAGTTCCCAAGAAAAGCAATGTACCAATTGAGCGACAATAAGTTTAACTGTAATTAGTCCCAGGTGTATTCCAGGACATCCTCTTCGACCATAACCAAATGGTATAAATTGAAAATCATGTCCACGGTAGTCTAAATTTTTATCTACGAATCTCTCTGGATAAAATTCTTCAGTGTTATTAGGCCATACCTCAGAATCTCTTCCTATTGCCCATAAATTTACAATTACTCTTGATTTTTTTGGTACAAAATAACCATGAACCGTAGCGTCCTCTGTTGACTCGCGTGGCACAAGTGGTCCAGCAGGATATAATCTTATGGTCTCCATGATCACAATATCTAAGTAACTTAATTTTGGCAAATCATTCTCCTCCACTAATTTATTCACCCCAACCACGTTATCTAGCTCTTGTTGGAGATTTTTCATCACTCTTGGATGTCTCATGAGCTCGGATAAAGCCCACTCCACAATGGCTGCGGAAGTTTCAAATGCACCGGCAATCATGTCTAAGAGTATAGCCTTTATGTTTGTTCGATCAATGACATGGTTTTGTTCATCAGAAGGGTTGATCGGTTGGTGCATCAGTGATAGTAGAATGTCTACGAAGTCCTTATGTTTCTTCTCTTCATTTTGTACATGTGAACTTTGTTCATGTTCCTTAATTATCTTCTCCAACACTTGGTCCATTGCTTTACTAGTTCTCTTGTACTTTCTTTTTAATCCCTGACAGTAAAAGCTAAATAACTTAGGTCACAAGTACTTTTGCCATTAGATAAGTTCAAATGAGCCAATCTAAAGTATGACCCCATCCAGAATAATAGCAGTAAATATGACAGAATTTGTTAACTTTTGCTCCACCAAATATGACTGTAGTGTTTGTTGTTGTTATTGTTGCTTATATTTGAGTTCAGTGTAGTACTACTACTTGACTGTGGTGGACAACAACTGTTTCACATTTTTGCAGTGTAGTTCTGCAGCCGTCGCATGCAGGCCGTGATCGCATGCAGTCACATTTTTTCGCATTTGCTGCTGTTGTGGATCAAATTCTGTTCGATCAAAATCGGACTACTCACACTTCATCAGTATATTTTGACACAAATCATGCTATTGAGATGTGAATTGTACAAATTTTAATGGACAGCCTGCGATCCACAAGTAGCAAATGCAGGAAAATGTAGCAACGCTAAATCTGCATCGCTTGCACACATTGTAAAACCATTTAGGGCCTGTTTGAGTTAGCTTTTTTTTGAGCTTATGCAAAATAGCTTATGCAAATACATGAGTTTTTATGTATTATTATAAGTTTGTCAATATAATTTATGAAAAAATAGCTTATAAAATTACATTTTTTCGTGAGTGGGAACCTATAAATCAATATAAAAAGTTATTTATTTGCATAAACTGTTTTGCATAAGCTAAAAAATAAGCTAATCCAAACGGGCCCTTAATCTAGAAGAGAAACACTCTTACAACCCAAATCTAACGCCTTTGCAACAGTTAGACAGTGAGAAACACACTATATTTTTTTTTACTTAATTAAACAGCACACTAATCATATAATTGAGATAAATTTAAGTAACTTAAGAATATCAAATTAGGCCTTATAATGATTAAATTGCATGCATACATACATACATACATACCTGAAGATCAAAAACTCCAAGAAAAGGAACATAATCAGAAAGATTAAAAGCACCAGAAAGTTCCATCCCCTGTTGAATTTGTC
Source organism: Trifolium repens (assembly GCA_030408175.1). Taxonomy (NCBI): domain Eukaryota; kingdom Viridiplantae; phylum Streptophyta; class Magnoliopsida; order Fabales; family Fabaceae; genus Trifolium; species Trifolium repens. Next base: position 62,863,709 of record CP125842.1, on the reverse strand, counting down.
CCTTTAAATCAAACTCCTCATCAACACTACACCCCAACACCATTTTATAAACAATATCCATAATAACATTATGAACAAACTCACTCAAATCAACAACCTCACCTAAACTAGAAGATTTCTTTACCAACTTCATAGCCAATTCCATTTCCCTTTTCCTCAAAGGCCAAAACGACTCAACTTTAGAAGCACTTAAAAGCTGCAGAGTACAAATTTTTCTGACATTACGCCAATAAGGACCGTATTCAGAGAAAACCAAACCTTTAGAACCATAAGAGAGATAATGAGTAGCTTCAAGTTTTGGACGGCTTGAGAAAACGACGTCGTTTGTTTTGAGAAATTGTTCTGCAGCTGAAGATGAAGAGACAATGATTGTTGGAACTTGTCCTAATCGTATTGACATGATTGGACCGTATTTTTTGGATAAGGCTTGGAGGGTTCGGTGTGGGAGGGTACCTAACATGTGGAGACTACCGATGATTGGGAATCCCGGTGGACCTGGTGGAGTTTTCCGGTCATTTTTGCGACGGAGGAAGAAGGTGGTGGCGGAGAGAATGAAGAGGAGGAAGAAGGTGAGTGATGAAAGAAAAAACGAGGTTGTTATCAACATGTTGAATTGTCGTTGAAAACAAGGTGGTTGGTTTATTTGTTTTTGAACTGGTTGCGAGTTTTGATAAGCTTATAGTTCCGTGGTTGACAAGTTCAAGCCCCCAGTATTTTTAAAGCATTCATTGTCTCTCCATATTTTTTTGTCATTATAAGTCACATAGAAAAGAATAATGCTAAATCTCGCGAAAGGTGTATCACGAATACAGTATCTGCTACTTACAATCCAGCTTGTAATTTGCACAGAACACGTGCACTATGACTCTACTAGATATCAATGCTTTGAAGTGTGCATACCTTAACAAACATTTCAACAAGTGAAATTTTTTTGTGCACCATGATTTGAAATGTCAATAGAACATGGGTTAATTACACTCCTAGCCTTTGGAATGGCTATGAGCCTATGACCGTGTTTGGATATGCTTCAAACTCTGAAGTCCCGATATTTAAAAAATGGTGATGTATCGTGTCCGATACATGTTTGATATCGATACTCTTTTGATACGTCTCGATACTCATATCGAGAAAGTATTGATTAAATCATTATTTTTAAGTAAAAAAATAATACTTGATACTCTTCCGATACGTCCCGATACTCGTATCGAAAAAGTATGGTTAAATCATTATTTTTAAATAAAAAAGTAATACCTGATACATGTCTGATACGTCCCGATACCCGATACTTGTTTGTATCTTTAGCACTTTTTGTGGTTTTCCTTAAACTATGGTGTCTAGTATATAATAGATTGTTAATCATTTGAGCTTGTCCCAAAATTCTAGTATAAGACTAGATGTTTTCTGCTTTTAAATATTAATATTATTGATTTTAGTCAAGTTTATATATTGTGTATTTATATATTTAATTTTAAATTTAATTTTTAAATAACGTATCGCGGTAGTATTGGATTGAGAATTTTAAAAAATTTCACGTATCGTGTATCGGTATTGTATTGTATCAGTATCGTGTCTCGTATCAGGGCTTCATAGGCTTCAAATGTCAGTCTTTTTAATGTGATGGCGGTGGCTTGTTTCTTTTGAAGATGAACTATTTTTCCTTTTGATAAAACATGTGTTCCTTTTTTTCTATTTGATTACTAATATCAAATGGAAAATGCTATTTAGCAAGAATTTTTTGATGCAAGAAAGAGAAGAATAAATCCTCACCCTTAATTACATCTATAACCACCCATGTTTTCCACTAAAAAAGAAGATTAAATGACATCATCCTTTAAGATTTTGCCATGTGTTAATTCTTGCATTTCTTATGTAAAAATTTCATGCTAAATAGCAATGCTCATATCAAATATATAAAATAACTGTCTTCGTTCGTGAAAATTCGTGGAAAAGTTGTTCGCTATATATAGCACAACTCCATAGAAAATGTTAATTAGTACTAATCGTAGTTGGTTTAGTGGTAATTGACGCTGAACGCAATCGAAAGACGACTAGAACAGAATTTGTGAAATCGATATTTCAAACTTGCAAAAAGTTAACTTTTCAACATTAATTTTCTTTTTTAGTATATGCTTAATAAGTGTCTAGGAAAAACCGTTTAACATAACTCTTATAATAATATTTTTTTGGTAGATAAAAGAAACGACAAACCATTATAAACAAACACACAAAGTAGAGAGATTATGGTTGAACCCCGGTCATAACGTTGGATACTAACAAATTTTGACATTTCTGCAGTTGAGCTAAAATTTGTGGACAAGATAACCCTTATAATGTTATTAAGCCATTCAGATAATATTAGTTAAAATCGTCTTTTCAATTAGCCGAACGATTTAAATTAAAAACTGTCTTTTTCAGTTTAAAATCGTCTCAGCTATTGATGTGTGATCAGTGAACACTATGGTATAATGCTGAGGTGAACAATTTTAATAGGCTTTTAAATAGTGTTTAATATAAAAAAATTAATGAACAATATTTGTGAACCTATCGAAATTGTACACCTCAGCGAATATATCACTGTATTGTATTTAATTTCTTCTACTTCTTTTGGGTTACCATGATATTAGTACAAAGTTTCCACCGTCGTTAGTAATGATTAATCTCCATCGGATAACTTGTGGGGCACACAAGGTGGGTTCTTCCATTCCAACCGAATTTTCTCCATACACATGAGCAAAAAATTGAACCACCATTGACCACATACTTAATAGATCCAAATTCCTTACCACTTGGACCAATTTTTTTGTTGGTTTCTTCTGTGTATTCACTTCTCTAATTATTTTAGTCTTTTCAGGTTATAATTACATTTAAATATTATCTAAATCTCATATCTATTACAATTTAGCCAAAACAAATACTCCTTCCGTTCCTTTTTATAAGAAACAAAGTGAAATTTCTTTTGTTCCTTTTTATAAGAAACTTTGACTAATTTTCAAATCTTTTAAATGTTGAATTTCACTTATGCCATTATTTATTATGAAAGAGAATATTAAAAATAAGTAAGTTAATTGAATTTAGAGTAATTAAATAGGGATATAGATGGAATATGTTTAAATTTATAAGAGTATTAAATGAAAAGAACTATTTACAATGTGTTTTCTTGGTATGTGTAATTTTTTTAAACTGTTTCTTATAAAAAGGAACGGAGGGAATACATTTTTTTTACTAAATAAATTTATTTTATTAAAACTATTGTCCGGTGTTTAATTATTTAACTAAATTATAATTAATATATTTTAATAATTCAAATTTTTATCTAGAAAATATCAAAAAGTTAACAAATTTAATTCATTAGACCATGTGCAATGGTTTTCTAATTCAACACCCTCCACATCATTTTCTCTTTCTTCCACCTACTTATTCAATACCCATTCAACTTTTATCCTCCCCAATGGTTTTTATTCAACACCCTACCCCACCACTCTTTCTTTTATATTCTTATTTAAATTTTTATTTTTATTTTTATGATTACATAAAAATACAATTATCGATTAAAATTATACGATACCAATCATCGATTAAAATTAAATTAAACTTCCGATTAGAAAGATAATAATAAGATTAAAAGAGTGAAAAATGTGATTTTTTTTCTGTGTCCAAATCAAATGAACCAAGTCTCTATTTATAGAGAAAAAAAAATCATGAATTTTGGTATAAAAATAAAAAAATAAAAAATTAATTTGCAATGAAATAATTGAATTTAAAGATAAAATGAGATAAAAATTTGGACGACCAATAACAAGCTGCCACACGTCAGTGTTCAACCTGTTGAATTTATTCAACATCTCTCTTCCGGCTCAAATTCAACTCCACCATTGCAAGATTTTTAGGGTGTTGAAACTAGATTCAACAGGTTCATTGTACATGTTCTCACCGAGAATTTTATTTGACGTTTTTAACCTTCCCCCCTCTTTCCCTGTCTATTTCCCAAGGAATCCCTCACCGGAAAGAAAAGCTTAATTACCTGTATTGCATTTCGGTGCAAAAAGCTTAACTACCTTCAATTCATTTCACAAATTCACATTCACATTCAAATTCACCATTCGCAGAAACCAGATCTTGGAGCATCTTCTTCTTTCCCGGCGGTTCCAGATTGGGGAAAGCGAAGAAGATATCGCAATTCTTCGATTAACAATTTTCCAGAAATGTCTCAAATCTTCGAATACTTCGTCGTGTGCGGGATCGGACCAGAGATTCGATCCATTGATGGAACCAAAGGCTACCATGGTCCTGGTTGGATGTATCTTCCTTCTCTTCTCGATCAATATCCACCTTCTACTCACACTCTTTACCCTCCTCCACCTCCTCAGCTTCCAACTGTAAGTTTCTTCATCAACAACACAACGAAGATCTCTTCCAACGCTTTTTCATGAACTGTGTTCTATTTTCAAGATAATTTAATAATGTCAGCAATTGTTGATTTCAGTGTGTTCTACCGGCTGGTGTTGAGTTTTATTCTTCAGGATTTGATCCTAACGATCCTTCCACGTTTCCGCGGAGTTATCCGATTGTTTTGACCGGTATGCTTTTGTGTTAGCATTTTCTATTCAATTTACTGTAAGTTGTTATTTGTTGTGCTTTGATGTTGTTGTAAGTATCTTAGGACGTTAGACATTCTTTATCGAAGATTCCTGCATAGATACTATGATTTAAGTAACTTAGGTGCTATAAGTGCTTATGCATAAATTATTTCTATACCAAAATATAAAAGAAAGTCGATATGTTTCATAGAAGCTACTAAGATATTTTCATAGGCTATCTTGTTAGAGTTATGTTAAGTCAATTTTGTTGTTCTTTGATTTTGGCGCAAGTACCTTAGGAAGTTAGACATTGATCATCAAAGCTTCCAGAATAGATGGTTTACCTGGTGAACCTTAGGAACAAGGTCATAAATCACAATGTTTGGTTAATATATGATTAGAGATTGCAAGTATATTGGCCCATTCTTACACTGATGACTGTGGTATTAGTTGAAATGTTATCTCGAGGTTAAATAATTAGGTTGCTTGTTTGATATATTTCACAATGATGGGAATTTTACCGGAGGAAAAGTAGTAAAATATAGCTAATGAAAGGATAAGTTAATTTCCAGTAGTACTAGTGACAATCTCTTGGTGGTGTTATTGCTTCTTTGGGATAAAGTGATCTTGCTATTCTTCCAATTTCTACATATTAGGAAACAACCTTAAAAGAAGCCATGTGCATAACTCTAGAGAGAAGCTGTAATAACACAAACATCTTGAGAAAGAGTAGTGTTGGACCTTTAAATCTGCAAAATATTTTGTAATGATGCCCTCACGTTCTTACCATGTTTTTCAAAACATTTTTTGAGTCATGATTTGATATTCCAATAAGTTTATTTTGCTTGCTTGCATCATTTATATATTCTGGTGCGGGCGTTATTCTGAATATCATATTGACTTAAAAGTTTGATACAGAGGGTGATGGTTCAAAAATCTATGTTAGCTGCATTTCTTTCCGGGATCCTGTTTGTGAAGATATTCTGGAGGCCTACAGGATACAGGGAAATTCCTATGCTGACAAATGCATCTGTCTAGTTTCACGCTCGCCAAGTTTCAGTGTGCTAAGGAGTGCCCTAGAGGAACTGTTTGTTCTATGTTTCTCGCCAACTGGAAGTAGGTAAGTGTGTGTTCCATGACCGAAAAAACTTAACCCGCTTTCTTATGGACCCAGCAGCTATTGAGATTATGACAACCTTTGTGTATGTTTTACACAACAGCAACCAAAGCCTTTTTGTATATTCCATACAGTAACTAATAAAGTAATAATCATTTTCAATTCAACTAATTAAAATATCAACACATAACTCAGTTTATTCATTTTCCCTTTTGAAATCAACATATAGCTTAGTTTTGTTTTCGCTATGTGTCATGAATGTGACTAAACATGCTTCCTTAGATTAATCGTGAAAATCCATTATATTGTGTTTCCATTGCTTTTAATGTTCCCAGCTCTATAAATTTCAGTAAGCCACTATGGGATATTATAGCACATATGGTGTCCAATGTACCTTTACCTAATCCTGGAAAGGAGCGAGTTCTGTTTGCTATTGAGAATTGTCTGCTTTCTGTAGAGGCTCCACCAAACTATGGACTTCCCCATGTTGATGTATGTTCTCGTAGAACACTTGTTGAGATTTTATTAGCTGTTTGCTTCTGCTTCATTAATTAACAACCGTCCTAAATTCTATGCAGATATCATTCCAGCCTCTGGTACAGTGTTTAGATGTTGACAACTTAATAAGACTTTTTACGGCAGTGCTGCTTGAGAGGAGGATTTTACTTCGGGCAAACAAGTACCTTTCTTACTTATGACTATCAGTATAGAAATAGTTCCAAGTTACATTTGGGTCAGATTGACATCCCCAGTGACAATGATCTGGTTTCTTGACTTCCATCTATGCCATGATAAATATCATTGTATATTATATAAGTTTCACCTGTATTTTCTCTATGCTTCATACTGATGATACATGAGATTTTGTACTCCCATTAATATTTGTGTTGTCTAGGTCCTCTTTTATTATACACTGCTCACTTCTTTTTGTTATTTAACCACTTCTCTGGTAGTTACTTACTTAACTTTACATAAAAGTGTCTGATACATTGAGATTTGGAGTACTTACTCTATCAATATTTCCTGCATGATTATTTTTGGGGTAATTAGTGTTGATGACAAGCTTCCAGATGTAGTAAATATTACAGCTGATCATAATTCTCCCTCAATTTTATCTCAGTTGTTTGGTAATTTGTCATTTAGACTGTATATTCTACTCAGTTGTAAAATGATTGTTTAGTCTGTATTTTCTTTTGGCAGATATTCACTTCTAACTCTTGCATCAGAGGGCATTTGTCACCTAATCTACCCATTCCGATGGCAGGTATTCAATCCTTTACTTCAGTACTCCAGTCTGGAGTTCCATTTCCCTTCTGTTTTTATTGCAGCCTCATCTGTTTTTTCCCCTTTTAATCAGTATATCTAATTGTTCAAGCAAGCATTCTCTAATAGATAAAATATGCCCCCCTCACCAGTAATTTATTTATTGTATTTATGTGGGCAGTGTCTATTTAGTAGTCCCACTCGAAAAGTTCTTGTTCCACCTCTTTATGCATATCACATTTGATAGTAATTTATCATCCTATTTTCCTAAAATGCTGACACCTTTTGTTGACTTGCATCTGATGTTTTTTTTTTTCTTTTTTTCTCTCAAGCATGTATACATTCCATTGCTGTTTTACAGCGGAGTAGATTATATTGATGCTCCTACACCATATATGATGGGACTCCATTCTGGTGTTGATACCACTGGTCTAACAATGGATGGTGTAAGTCGGTACTTATCTTGTTCCTCATCAACATCGCCATACTTATTCTAAAATGTCCACTTTCTTACCAAGTAATTCACCCTGTAGACTGTAGTTATGTATTTGATATAGTTGTTGAATACTAGATTGCTGTAAAAAAATTATTCTTCATTTAATCAAAGTTACACTATCATTGCTAATGATTTCCTATTTGTAATGGAAGACTGATACGTATGAATGGTTAAAAATTATAGATTCTTATTTTCAAAAGATTACAATATACTTTTAGGTTGTTAAATGTTAATTCCTGATCTTTAGTGTTACAACTTACATGTTAAATGTTCATTTGTAATTTTTTATTAACAGGATAGAGTCAGGGACTAGTGCCTTTCTACATTCTGTAGCCTGTATGTCCATGATGAAGCCTGAATTTAGACTAAAATTATCTATAAGTGATTTCAAACAGCAGCATCAGAGACATTGTTTCACTCCATATGTGGAAAAATCTTCATAAACTAAACTAAATGATTGGCAATAACATATGATAATTTAAGTTGCTTAAATAACAAATTATTTGTCATTTTTATAAAATTAGAAATGATATAATTAGGGGGATGCTATTTTTGTAGTAGTGTTACTTTATTTGTGTTAAGTTCTCTGTGACTGTAATTGATTTGGTGCTTAAGAATACCTATGCTCTATGTCATCAACGGTTAGGAAATTCTGTTTGTTTCAAATGATGATTTTGCTATGGTAAAAATTGTTGTCTTTTAACCTCGCATAGGTAGTTGTTGTGGACCTTGAGTATAATCGTATCACTACATCAGAGGAAATTCCACCTATTCCTGAGCCAGAATTCAGATTTTTGCGTGGTGAGATCACAAAGTTATTACATCCCAATGTAATTGGAATTGATGAAATGAAGACTGGAATATATAGTGTATCTGAGCACTTTCCTAAACTTAGGGCTAAGCAATGGGGAGAAGAACACAACCTTCAGCTAAGGTGATGTTTGGGTTCTAACTTACTTGTTACTTTCCATGCTTTAGGGTGCGTTTGTTTTGGATTCTTTTGAGAAAAAATCTATTTTATAATTTTGATAGTGTTTGTTATAGATTTTTTTAAAAATCATTTTTAACCCCAAAATGAATAGCTTTTCAAGAATCTATTTTTTTAAAAACTAAGGAACCTATGTGTAGGAACTTCCTATTTTTAAAAAATAGATTTTTATGATTGTAAACAAACACAAAGTAGCTTTAGATTTTCTTCAAAATCTCTACATAAAAATCTCGAGTTTTTTTTAAAAAAAAAATCACTTTTTTTAAATCTTAAACAAACGCACCCTTATTCTTTTCATTTAAGTAATTTTATTGCACTTGAAAACTCTGATGTGGTATACCATTTGAAATTTCTACTATTATTGTTTAAACTCATTAAGTCAATAATGCTTATATGTTTGTAGATGAAAAAAGATTCATCTTATTAATATATAGACAAGTTTTCAAATTGTAGAGTTAAAATATCTAGGTATTGTCTCGTAATATGATAGTCTATCTTAGAATTTCTTCAATGCATCTTTTAGATATTCTCTTAGGAATATTTTAATGTTTATTTATTTATCATCGTTTCCTTATGCAATTAGGATTAAGAGTCTTCTTTTGCTAGGAGTATATATCATATACTATTACTGGCTGCACCGTATATTGTATTCTAGAGTACTAATACTCCACTGACTTGCTGCTTTAATAAGTTCTTTTATGGTTATTTCAGTTCGAGTAGTTCCTGAACTGTTAGTTAGGCTAGTCAGAGCTCAAACTACAGTGAATGAAAATGAACACAACTAATGTATATAGTGAATGAGATAATGAAATAAACAATTCAAATTTCTAGTTTTTCATCTCTCTCTCTTAAACTCTCTTAACTATGAATCTCATCTATGGTATTTAGAGCCTTCAGTAAGCCCACCCATGGCCTTGAACGAAACTTTCCCGACAAGGAATGCAACACCGATAGCCTGTGTTCTACTGCATTCACACCAACATTCTGATTCAGTTGTTCCACCCATTCCTTCTTCTGCGTCTTCGACCTTTTCACAAGTCATGGCAGAAAAGTTAGTTGTTAAACTTTTTATTTTACTCAGGCTGCTACAAGTCCAGCCAGTCCCCAACGGTCGATGACTGCATCGGTTTCTTTCAAATCATTCAATTACACCAAATTATTATTATTTTTGCAAGAGGTGATTGGGATTCTGGTAATCAATCCAGGATATCTTGTGTGTGTGTTGGCTCTAATGGACTCTTACAAGTTCATTCTGATGAGGATAATAGACTGTGTTCATTAAGGTAACAAGGGATTAAAACTAGGCAATTTTATTCAAAGGTGACTAATGAAAGTAATCCCTTTTATACTATAAACTAGATAATGACTAATTAGACCGTCATGGAGCTTAAGTTGTAAAACTTCTATGAACACCAAGTCGTGGTTTGTTTGTTTATTGACTGATTTGTGCTTTCTGTTAGACTCTCTATGTCTGGTCCATCCTCAAAATAGGAATTAACAATTGAGAAGGACCAATACATTTCTATGTGCATTGCATTCATATGTAACAAACCAGACATGTTGGTAGCACAATACATAGTGTCTAGTCTGATGTATTGTCTTTGTTTCTTGCAGGATGATATTCCTAAAGTTCTTTGCAACATTTTTAAGTGGTTACCGCAATTTTCTAGTATGAATATTTTACTTCTTGTTTCAATGGTTTGGTTTCCCATCTTCCATAGAATACCTTGTTATTAGCTAAATTTTTTTGGTGTCAGGAAAATAGTGCTACTCAGGTCTTCAACACCCAAGCTTTTTTGAAGAAGCGGTCTCGATCTACCAACCAACCGTCAGAGCCCATGGTAATTTTAGGTCATAACAACGGCTATGTTCTCCAATTAGCAATAATGGCAAATAGCAATGTCTTGAATGATCCTTATCATGATTATATTTATTTGTTGTTCTGGTTCTCTCATACAAGTAACAGTGAAGATTCGATATTGTGGTCTGATTCTCTTTGCTTGATTTATGAGTGAAATGGCAATTGTATTTGTTGAGATCTCACAACGGCAAGAGACATGGGCGAAGTGGTCATTATAACCCCCGTCGCCCAAGCAAACTCTTGGAGCTGAGTTTGGCCTTTGTCCACACTCCAGATATCCTGTCCTAAACATGACAGGGTGTGTTGAGATCTCACATCGATTAGAGATATGACCAAAGTTAGTCCTTATAAGGCTTGTGAAGAAAGTAATGGAATAATACTTTCATGCCTTATTACTACAGTCTTAGACTGTTTATATAGGAAAAGGAATTACAACAGTAATGATGACTAATAATTTCAGAATAAAAAAAAGGAGAATAAATTTAAATCATAGAGAATCAAATCTGATTTCCCTGATTCTTCTACAGCTTGAACAATTCTCTCCGCTTGATCATTGTAAAAATGTTCCGCCTTTATACTAATTTCAAATTTGATTTTTGCAGATAGCTCAGTTTCTTGAATCCCATGGTTTCTTGGATTATTTGGAGAGAGGGGTGGGTTTTGATGAAAACAACAATACCGTTCTTGATAAGCTGCAAGATGCAATTGGAAGGGGTGAAAACCCTATGTCAGTTTTTCCTTCATCCGCGGTAGAGCCTGAGATTTTAACGGTATCAGATTCTGCTGTTGGAATATCAGGTAAAATAAATTATTTATCTCAAATTTTCTAGCTGAATGAAATTGTGAATATAAACTAAACTGGATATAGTTTTCAATTCTCATGTTTTCAGGGTCTAGTGCCAAATATACTCATGATAGATTTCCGTCAAACATCAGAACTGAAGAGCAAGAAGAAAAGAGGAAACAGATTCTTGCAACCGTTAGTAATGCCTTTGAGTACTCTGGAAGACATACTCCAAGGTAATGCAAGCAATGACAGAAAGGGTTGATACATCTTTTTATTTATTTGTTTATTTATTTTATATTTTAGAAAATTAAAGTCCTCTCTCCCCTAAGAGAAGCTCAAATTGCACTACCATTTCCTCTTATTTTAAAATTTACCCTCCCATCCCTCGAGAAGTAAATATGTTCACTGCAAGCTTTTGTGGACTTTTTTTCTCCCCTCTCTCACTACTTGATTCTAAGTATCATAACATTATTTTGAGCCTCTACTATTAACCAACGGAGTAATTCGGCGAAGTTTGAAAGCCACTAAATTAGTATTTAAAACTTCACTTTATCTTCTAGAATCCTAAAATAAATAATTAAGTATTCAAAGTTAGTTGTTAGAGATATTGAAAGTTGTAAAGGAAGGAAAACAATTCCCTGGAAGGCATGTTCATAGTTTGTTCACTACCAGTAAGAGGTATATTAAAATAATAAAATAAAGTATAATATATATTTATATCTCAGAGGAGGGGAATGTAGGTTTTAAAATAAGGGGGAGGGGGTGTAATTTACCTTTTTTTGTTGGTATTGATTCTTACACACCGTTTTTTTTTAACTTGAAAGAATTATTTTTTGAAGGGACACTTTCCTAATGTGCATGTACATAATATATGACAATTTCTGTTTATAAGAGTAGATAAGTCTTAAAAGCTTTTGAATGAAGTTCATAATGTTGAGCCTTGTATTCATTATCTAGTGTTCCACGATGAGAAGAAGACCTGGGTTGGGAATCAAGGGAAGAGAAATGGGGAATTGTTATAATCAACGTAACTAAACAATTTTATTGTCCGAGAATATAGAAAAATCTCTTCTCCAAGAGTTTCACCTTATGACTGAGCACAGCTCTGGTTACTCAGTGCTAGTAAACCTGAATGATCCCCCTACCCTTGCATCCTTCTATTTATGTAACTATTTCCCTCTAACTAACTAGCTGAACAATCTTACTGTCTCTAAATGATATCCCCATCTTTTCTGACCTTGGAATTTGTTTGTACTTTCTCTCTATCTTACCATTCTTTCATGTGTTGAGCAGCAAGGATCCTTTAGCAGACAATCTTACTCCACAAGAGAGAGCTGTAAGTTAACATCTCCAGGATAGTACTAGTGCGCCAAATTGATGCAAATGGCCCCTAACATTATTAACTTTGTGGTTTCAGGCTGAAAGGGACCTTATGGTGCTGGACATTCAGGTTAAGCTGCAGGTAGCTTTTTTGATGTTTTAAATTAAATATGTTCCTTCGGTGTGTGTGTTTGTTTGTGAGCACAATTGCAAAAGTGTATATTTTTACTTTTAATCTGTTCCTCTCTTTTACTATTATGTTTTTCTTGTCACACAGGGTTTATGGCTGCGGCTTCTTAAATTGGAAACTACAGATGATCCTCTCTCATCCTTTGAATATGGAACAATACTTGGTATCTTGTTTTAGTATATCTTATCTTTCTCGCTAGTACTCGAGGAGCAAATAATTCTTGTTTGTTGCTAGAAAAATTACTCTTCATTAGCAGTCAGAAAAAAATTGCCAAAATATGACTACATGGTTGGCTTTGCAGCTTTGATTGAATCTGATGCGGAGGGAATTGGTGGTAGTGGATTTGTTGAATGTATAAGGGAGCATATGCATTCGGTTAGTAGCTTTATTCAGATAACACTGATAATTTATTATTTCTTTTTCTGGGGTAAGAAAGCTTATGCTGGACCTTTCTATCAGGGTTGGCACTGTCAGCTCACCGAAGAACAGTTTATTGCAGTGAAAGAGTTGGTAAGCTAGCCTTTTTTATGTTAAGTTTTTTAATGCTCCATATGTGTTGCAGAAAATAAATAATTAGGAATTATTAAATCTGTGAATGACATTTATTTATTGTGATAATAACAATCTTGATATGCAGCCAAGCAAACTTGAGGTCAACTTAAAAATTAGGAGTCACATCTCCCTTGATTATCAATATCTATATCAAACCCGTTTCCTGACTTCCCCTTTCTCACAATAAAGTCTCCAAACCACTAGGGTGAGATTATTATCTAATATTGATATTAGACTATCATTCTGATGCCTCCACAAATCACGAGTCTGGTTTTTTATATTTGGCCCTTCGCAAGCTGGTGTGCCAACAGTATCTCAATTTTCTCAATGTGTTTCATTATTGAAATCTATAAATGATCTACTTTCAAATACAATTTGGCTCAGCTTTGAGAGTAAATGTACGTTGTATCCCTTTACTGTTGTAGAAGTTTCAATATATCTCCCCTGGTTCTGGTTACAGAAACGTTGTCTTTCAAATCATCAATTTGATGTAATTCAAGTCCAATCAGTAATACTTGTACTGAAGGAAATGATGGGACATAAGCATTTCTGTGATGCATTTTCAGAATGAGGCGATGGAAAGAAAAGAGTGATTCCTCATAGCTACTTTTCACCTTTGGTCAGACAAAGTCGGAAAACAGTGTCAACTGTCAACTCCTACTGCTCTGTTTCATTAGAATGACCCATTGGCGAATGGATTTAAATTCGGTTTTAACTCAGAAAATTTCTGCAACTGGAATTAAGGGAGCCAAATTGTTATATTTATAAACCTAAAGGGACTGAGACTATATTTAAGCCTAAGCAGGTTGTTTCTATATAACAAGGGCCAACGAATTACAATTTTTATAAAACTAGAGGGACTAAGATTATACTTAAGCTTAAATAACTTGTTTCTAAATGGAAAGAACCAACAAATGAAAATCTCACATCGACTAGAGATATGGCTTAGATAATGCTTATTACGCTTGGGGAGTCATCACCTTACAAGCTGGTTTTGTGGGGTTATTAGACTTAAAAAATTCAAATTTTAACATTGTATCAGAGCCTTAGACTTAAAAAATTCAAATTTTAACATTGTATCAGAGTCTTTCCTAGATATGTTGTTGGTCTAAGATCTCTATTATTCCACCCACATTTGTCCACACTCCAGATAGCCTGTTCTGGGTGTGAGGTGATGTGTTGAGGTCCATGTTATTCAACTTGTATCAGTCAATGCTTAAGATGTCTAGTTCTAAAGTGTGAGGGGGTATGCCGTGAGTCTCACATTGACATAAAGATATGTCTTAGATAGTTCTTTTAAGGCATGGAAAGTTCTCACCTTTCAAGTCGGTTTTGTGGGGATGAGTTAGGCCAAAAGCCGAAGTTCTAAGAGTAACTTCCCCCTTCTCCCTTCTAATTGAGTTCATATTTTTTTCTTCAAAGATTTTGTTAACAGGTCTCTTTCCAAATTCATATTTTTCCAGCTCAAAACAGCTATCAATCGTGCAACATCGCGAAGTGACTGGTCGACTATTAGAGATGCTCTTGAAGTTTCTTCTGATATGTATAAGAAAGACAATAGTAATGTGCCAGACTATGTCCAACGTCATCTTGTTTCTCTATCTATTTGGGAGGAGCAACGGTATGCCTTGCATGTAATTATTTCTACATGGTTTTATCATCAGAAATTCATATTTTTCTGGTCATAAAAGAGTGTTTGATGTTCATGCACTTCCCTTGCAGGTTTTGGGAAGGATATTATGACTATTTAGTGGAGCAAGCGCAAGCACAAGCTTCAAATAAGTAAGGATTACTTTTTTTACATGCATTTAATTTGATTTTTCCTCAATTGTATTCTATTTTTCTTCATAAAAAGTTTCCTCATTGTTTACATTTTTCTGTTATATTTTCTATCCTCAATAATATTATCTTCTTTTACCTAAAAAGCTGTGGTGTATCTTTTATCTATACCAATATATAAAGAGAATACCCCATTTCGCGTGGACTTTTCATATTGCCACTTTTGCCCTTCACTCTATTCAAATATTTGTACATGTTGAAAATAACTTCCACATAGAAGTAGGTTTTCATTATTTTTTTTAGTAATTTTTTTTTTCCTTCTTAATAACTAAGCACAACAAAAAAAGAGGTTAAGGAGTTATCAATTAACTATGCACAATAAAAAAATGAGATTAAGTAGTTATCTATATTAACACAATAGAGAATTTCGATCACACAAACGGGCACGGAAGCTAGTGTATATAATGTTGAGGGTGAGTAGTTAGATGCTAATTGGATATAAAGAAAATGTTTGTTGTGTATGTTCTCCTATCCTCACCACCACTATTTTCACCACACACCCCCCTTCCTCATCTTTCCAACCCCAGAAAAGAGTTTTTCATCCATGTAATTATGCTTTTAGTGAAAATTGCAACACTGATTATGTATGAATTTATGTATCTGTTATAGATGTGTTGTAAATAAGTAGTTATGGCTTGACAGTATTAGAGTATAGTTTTACTTAGTCTGTACTATCATTCTTGTGATTTTATTAGGTGATATATTATTCTATTAAAGTTAAATTGCTTATTCTTTAATAGATAGTATCATGTAATAAATATACTATACAGCGTAATGTTAATATTTGTATTTATCAAAACGCACACATATTCCCCCCATGCTTTCTCCTTTCTGAACATGCATCCAAATATTTCAACTAAGCTGAACAAAATTAGATGCGCCTATAATTTTATAATCCATATTGTTCCATAGACTTGTTTATGAATTTGTTTTCTTTTGTCAGGTCAGCCAACTACGCATCTCTGGCGACTGCACAGCTTGTTGTGTTGGCTTCACACATGGTATTGCTTTGGCTGTTCATGTGCTAGAATTTCTATTTCATCTTCTATAATATAATTTAAATCGAGCTGTATCTTTGTGTTATATACTAAGATTGTTTGCCTTAATTAAGGCTGGGCTTGGACTTGCTGACTATGATGCTTGGTACATGATCGAGTACCTTGCAGAGAGGGACAATATTGGATCCAAACAATTTGTAAGCTAATTCTATTTTTCACTGCATATAACTTTTTGAAGTTTGAAATATATGGTAAATGAAAGCATTTTATTCTTTTTAATGCCCAAAAACAGAAATGGTGAGTTTTGTCTCTGGAATTATCCATATCATGCTTCATAAAACTTTAACTCTTATTTTATAACAAATCCTTTATAGAGGGATAGCAAATAATACTTTATCTAGAGTGTTGGTGATTCCCAAGCAATAAAAATGCTAAGAAAAGAAACTCTAGTTTAATTTCCTACAAAAAATTATGGTAAGGGAAACTTTATTAAAATCACAAACCGTTGATGTCAGTAAATTATGGTAAGGGAAATTATACCCAAAAGAATTACAGAGTCTACATCAGTATGTTTCTATTTGCAGCCTTGTTCCATTTTACATTGTATAGATGGTGTTAATGTTCACTAAAGCAATTGTTAATGGTCACTATCGTGTTGATTTTGTGCAACTGAAAGTTTGAGCTCATAGCATGAATTATAACAGAACTGTTTCTCGTATGATTGATTCAGATAAAAATCAGAGGATTCTTATCTCATATCCAACAACTACGTAATGGGTACTGGGGATTCACCTCAATGAAGGCACAGTCTTCCCTATCACTTGCATTGACATCCCCACATTCAAAAAACACCAAAGACGAGGATCAGCAACCAACTGAGGGAACCGGTGTTGGTAGAAGCTGGGTGCATAGTATGTTCAGCCGAAGTACAACATCTAGATCCAGCTCATTTAGTCGTGTTCGTAGATGGACGTCTGATGGAGGCAATTCCGGTACTTGTTATAACATAATTTATAAGTGCAATTATGTCTCCTTGACTCCTGAATAACTGCCAGTATCACTTTGCTCTACTTCCATATGATTTTAGCCACCAATGAGAATGGGACTCCTCGCAAACAAGATTCATCAATTGGGGGACAAAAGAAGCTTCAAACAAATGTTCGCATGCTTAGGGGTCATAATGGTGCCATTACTGCTCTCCACTGTGTTACAAAGAGAGAAGTGTGGGATTTGGTGGGTGACCGTGAAGATGCGGGTTTCTTTATTAGTGGAAGTACAGACTGCTCAGTAAGTGTCATCATCTTCGATGTGGAATTACTTTGTACCAAAACAATGTGACGTGCTTAAAATTTGTACAAATATGCAGATTAAGATATGGGACCCAAGTCTTCGTGGATCTGAACTCAGGGCAACTTTAAAAGGGCACACAAGGTTCTCTCTCTCTCTCTCTCTCTCTCTCTTCGTCTCTCTCTCTCTGAATTTCTTGTATGGTTGTTAAAATCTTTGAATGAGTAGTTATGTGCAACCTTGCTTCACTTTTAATTTAGGACTGTCCGTGCCATAAGTTCAGACAGGGGGAAAGTGGTGTCAGGTTCTGATGATCAGTCTGTTTTGGTTTGGGATAAGCAGACAACTCAACTTTTAGAAGAGCTTAAAGGCCATGACGGACCGGTATTCTTTATTTTAAAAATATTTCGTCTTGTTCTTTAGTGAACAGTTTAGACATGTTGTGAATATTTTAAAAATATACACATCGGATGATTGAAACTTAATTTAGAAAACCGTGTAGGTCAGCTGTGTACGCACACTCTCTGGTGAGCGTGTGTTAACTGCATCCCATGATGGCACTGTGAAGATGTGGGATGTAAGAACTGATAGATGTGTTGCAACTGTTGGTCGTTGCTCTAGTGCTGTTTTATGCATGGAATATGATGACAATGTGGGAATCTTAGCTGCGGCTGGAAGAGACGTGTATGTTACCCCAAAAAAATACAACTCTCGATACTTTTTTTTTGTGATTCAGATATTTGTCATACATCAATTGTCTAGAGTTTAATCCGGTGCATGTACCATAGGGATGCCAACATGTGGGACATTCGTGCAAGTAGGCAGATGCATAAACTTTCAGGACATACACAATGGATAAGGTAAACAAGAATTATAATTCTATTTATCTTCTACTTTGTGTTTACAAAATGTGAACAAATATCTGATTCTATATAAACATACAGGTCACTAAGAATGGTCGGTGACACTGTTATTACTGGTAGTGATGATTGGACGGCAAGAATATGGTCTGTTTCACGAGGAGCATGTGATGCTGTCCTAGCATGCCATGCCGGACCAATATTATCTGTTGAATATTCTTCATTAGATAGAGGAATAATAACAGGTATGTACCTCCAATTTTGGCTGAGCTGTGATTTGATTAGTTGTGTTTTATCTTACTGAAATGTTAAATTTCTACTGCAGGGTCAACTGATGGCCTGCTGCGGTTTTGGGAAAATGACGATGGTACGGCGCCTTTGTTTTGTAGGCCTCTTTTACCGATCTCTCTTCGTCTTGTGCAGAGACTTGATTTTTTTTATATTATATTTGCTGTTCATAAAAAAGAGTACAAGAGGCATATGGTGAAAACCGTGTCTATTAGAGCATCATGGACATACTATTATGTATAGCTGATTCTACATTAAGAGCATTAATTACAAAAGGAATAAACACTATGGAATATGCTATGCTAAGAATACTCTAGAATAGATTTACAATAGTATCAAATATCAACACTTACCTTGCAGTAATTCATATAACTACACCCATCATTGTAAAATACTATCACTGTACTGCTAGTTCACATATATGGTGTCTTAATCTCGCAAATTCAAAGTAGCAATTTTATAAGAAATACATAGGAAGACTGTGTGTCACATGCAATAATGTTTGAGAGGTCATGCTATATGGCCACACAGTTTTGCTGTCCAAAGTTAGAAGGAATTTGGGGTCACCTAGTAAGTAGTAACATTGTATTCATTGAATGTGCAGGAGGTATAAGGTGTGCAAAAAATGTAACAGTTCACAACGCTGCCATATTATCTATCAATGCTGGGGAGCACTGGTTAGGTATTGGAGCAGCTGATAATTCTCTTTCTCTTTTTCATCGGCCCCAAGAGAGACTTGGTAGTTTTTCTTCTGGCACCAGCGGGTCCAAGATGGCTGGTTGGCAGCTTTACAGAACACCACAAAAAACAGTTGCTATGGTATGTGGTTTTTTGGCTGTCATGTAAAATCAAATTTCTTGACTATATACTTTCAAAATAGGTATGGTTAAAATATAGTTTTTTCTCCTGGTAAAATTTTGAGATATAATTCCGTTATGATATTCTTTGCCTCCAAAATCAACTTGCCGAGTTCATACATAAATTTCTACATGCCTGATGTAAATGTATCTATTTTCACTTAATCCCTGTTACATTCCTGTTATTTCTCAATGCTATTTATCCCTTGAGAATGTTGAAGTTACTTAAGTAACTGCAGCACGCCTTTGGATTATAACTATTGCATTGAATTTAAAAAGTTAAATTTCAATCTCTCTATGAAATCATTCCTTATAGTGACAATCAATATGGATCATTAAAAGTTATTGCAGATTATTTTAATCGGTTATTTTCATATGTTGACTTTGCCCTTTTTTTGACATGCAGGTAAGATGTATCGCTTCAGATCTGGAAAGGAAAAGGATATGCAGCGGGGGTCGTAATGGGCTTCTAAGACTATGGGATGCAACCATCAATATCTGAGCCTGGATGATATACGCATTGTAACTGTAATAAGGTTTGTTTGTGAAAAGCAAGACACATAATGAGAAGGGTGTTCTCCTCACTATTTTTGTTAATTTACTTGTGAACTATATGTGCAAGATATCTGATGAGGCTGAAGCAACCCATGTTTAGCTGTAACAATGTCTTTTGGAAACACGTCTTGATAATGTGATTAGAGGTTCATGTATCCTGAATGTACATACTGCAATGAAGAACAATTTTGTTGCTGTTGAGAAATTTAGCTAATTGTGAATTTGTGCAGAATTACTCCCAACTAATTATGCAATGGACCTCATATTTACTTTCTCATATTAATATTCTTGTCATGCTCATAAATTTGGTAATTGTTAAACAAACCACTGATTCCACATGCCAAAGTTTTTTGACAAATTGATGGCTATCCGGCGCTCTGGTTTTGTTTGTATTGATTGTTGCTTACCAGTGAATTGAATTTCCAATTTCAGTACCACTGTTCGGCACAAGTTGTGGCTGATAATTTGATTGAAAAATGAACATGTGCAAATTTTGTCCCCTTGATTTTTTTCTTTCTTTCTTTCTGAGTTTTTCACCTCATCCTATTTTGGGGTCATTTTCCTGATGTGGTTTATTTATTAATAACCAAGAGTGCTTATGTTGTCGCACTAAATACTCATCAGCAAAAAAAAGGCCATTCAAAATATGGGGTAGGCTTTTGAGTGCTAGTGTTTGGAAGATTAGCGTAGTGTGCCAGTGCGAGTAACACAATTTTGTGATGGCAATAACACCACTAAAAGATCATTCATATGCATGTATGTCATCTTAGTAGGAGAGTGTGAAGTTGTTGGTCAGATGACTAAAAACATGTTCCTGCCTAAACATATTCTTCTAACATTACAAAAAAGATGTGACAATGTGAGTCTGTTAAACATAGTTATAATAATGCACGTCTCAAATATAATAAGTCTAAGAAATCCTAGATAAAAAATGCAACATCGTCTCAAATTGTTGTTGTATGAAATTGGTACTGTTAGAGATATCCACATTTAAAAATTGTAATTACATTATATATAGACACTAACACAACAAAATCAACCATATGAAGTTTTACACAACTTTACACAGCCAAAATAATAAATTAATAATTACAGTCATCCAAAATTAAACTTAACATTTAAGTTTATTCATGATTGAACATGAATTGTGCTGCTTGTTGATGCTTCTACATGGTAAAACTTGAAGGTGTTTGCAAAAGGCAATAAAAATTCATCATGAATATATAGTTAGTCTCACCATGATACTTGATACATTTTGGGCAAGACATAAAAGAAGTATACGGATTACACAATGTTACCTTAATCATGGCATTGAAATCCAGCTAGTTGTATTAAAAAGGAAATGACATTAGGTATATGTCTAGACAGAACTTGAGATTGAAACTAATAAATTAGAATTAGCATAGTTACCTTAATTCTGTCATTCTCAAACAAGAAAATACCATGTTCCAAAAGTGAGCAAATTTTCCAATTTCAAGCATAATATTTTTCGTCTAGTTGTATAAAAAAGAAACTACATTAAATAAATGTCCAGACATAAGTTAAGAGTAGTTCTAATGATTAGAATGACCATACTTACCAATTAATCAATAACAATCATGTTTCCAACTAATTTGAAAGATAGCTCACCAAGGATAACAACTTCACTTAGTGGTGAAGAATGCTCCATTGCTGCAAAACAACTTCACTTAACAATTGAATCAAAACTGAATCCTCCATTGTGCTGAAAAGCTTCTCAATTTCCAAAAAGTGTTGGAATGACTACAATACCCTGAAAGAACTATTGTTACTAAATTTGAACTCTGGCTTTTTAGTCATTTGGCACTGACCACCAAAACTAAAGCATGTACCAAAACACCGAAATACCTCAAAATTGATAAAGAGCACAAAAGCGATAAATGAATTTGGTAACACACTAATTTCACACACATGGATTTTTTTGTGACAGATTTCACACACATGGATAAAAAATAAACTTTCACCAAATTAATTTATTCTATAAATGAAATATGCATATAGTTACTATAGTACGTAACCTTAATGGTTTCTCATGAAAATTTTACAACAAAACAAAAGTATGAAAATATTCATTACTTTGTTAGAATGTTGTAATTCAAGCTTGTTAATAATTGTCTTTGTATATATCCATTAGTTAGTTAGGATATTTTAGCTAGTTAGTTACTAGTTAGTTTTAGTTTGTTTAGTGTTCCAAGTATTATAAATACTTGTATTAGTGCTTGTAAATTTTAAAGTTCCATTACCCCAAGGTGGATGAATAAAAATTAGTTGTTTTTCTTATTCATTCATTAGAGTTTGTTTCATCTTGATAGTGCAGAAACACATTGTTTCTACAACTGTGTGTGTGTGTGCATATAGAACTTTGTGGATCTGTTCTGTGTGCGTATAGAACTGTGTGGATCTGCTCTGAGTGCTTATAGAACTGTGTGGATCTGCTCTGAGTGCTTATAGATCTGTGTGGATCTGTGGTGGCTGCGCTAACAAGTGGTATCTAGAGCACCGGTTTCAATCCTAAGGGAAATAGGGAAACACGAGTGAATGTGAGGGGAATTCATCATAGGGAAACACTTGAGTGAGGAGTGTGATTTTCTTTAAGAAATTGTGTGAATTTCTTCAAAGAATTTTGTGTGAATTTTTCTCTGCAAAGCAAGAATGAATACAAACGGTTTTGGTACGAATATCTTGGTTCTTGATGGAAAGAATTGGGATAGGTGGAGTGCTGTCATGAAGTCATTATTTGGAGCTCAAGATTGCTATGAAGTGGTGATGAATGGCTATGAAGAGCTAGGTGAAAATCCAACTGATGCACAGAGAAATGCTTTCAAAGAAATCAAGAAGAAAGACTATAAGGCCTTGTTCTACATACAACAGAATGTTGATTCTCAACACTTTGAGAAGATTGCAAAAGCTACAAAGTCAAAAGAAGCATGGGATATTCTGCAAGCCTATCATGATGGTGGTGAAAAGGTTAAGCAGGTGAAGCTGCAATCATATAGAAAGAGCTATGAGATGATGCAGATGGAAGATGATCAGAAGGTGAGTGATTATTTCTCTAAACTACTTGCAGTAGTTCATCAAATGCAAACTTGTGGAGAAAACATCACAGATAAAATGGTTGTAGAGAAAGTTCTTAGATCCTTGAATCAAAAATTTGATTTCATCGTGGTGGCTATTCAAGAATCACATGACATAAGTGACATGAAGATTGAAGCACTACAGAGTTCTTTAGAAGCACATGAGTTGATGGTGATCAACAGAAGCTCTGAAAGAACAACTCAACAAGCAATGCAGGCTCAATCTGGTGGGAAAGATGGCAAGAACCACAAGAACAAGGGCAAAAGTAAATCAAATTGGTCAAAAGATTCAAAGATCAAGACTGAAGACAAAACTGAATCATCAAAGGGAGGTTATGACAAGAATCAAGGCAAGAAGAAGTTTGATAAGAGCAAGATCAAGTGTTATAACTGTGGCAAGCTTGGTCATTTTGCAAATGAATGTAGGCTCAAAGATCAACAGGATGCAAATTTGACAGAAGATAGCAATGATGCTAATGATGTGCTTATGATGGCCACAACCTGTGATGAAAATGCTCAAAATGAAGACTGGTATTTAGATTCAGGTTGTTCAAATCACATGACATCACATAGAGAATGGTTAACTAGTTTTGATGCAAGCCAGAAAACTAGCATCAAACTAGCAGATGGTAGGAAACTTGCTGCTGAAGGTATTGGTAACATAGTGATCAAGAGCAAGAAGGGAGGTAAAGTAATCATCTCTGAAGTCATTTATGTGCCTGATATGAGCTGTAATCTACTCAGTTTAGGTCAATTGGTAGAGAAAGGTTTCTCAGTTAAACTGGAAGATAGTGCACTGAAGCTGTTTGACAAAATGAAGAATTTGGTGTTGATGTGTAATTTGTCAAAGAACAGAACTTACAAGTGTAAAATCTCTAGTGTGGATATGATGTGCATGTCTACAACAATAACTGATGATATTGAAGCACTATGGCACAAAAGGTATGGTCACTTGAACTTTAGAAATTTAAGTGACTTGAATTCTAAGGAACTAGTATATGGTATACCTAAGATTAGAGTCAAGCATGCATTATGTGATATATGCATGAAGGGCAAGCAGAGTAGGTTACCATTTGTGAAGGAGACAAGTAAGAGAGCTTGTGCTGCTCTAGAAGTGATACACTCTGATGTATGTGGCCCCTTTGAGGTACCATCACTTGGTGGAAGCAAGTACTTCATCACTTTTGTTGATGAATTTACTAGGATGATCTGGTTATTCACTATAAAGCTTAAGAGTGAAGCTTTATCAGTGTTTAAAAATCTTAAAATTTTAATTGAGAAGGAGAGTGAGAAATCAATTAAAATCTTAAGAACAGATGGTGGAGGAGAATACACCTCAAAGGATTTTGAAGATTTCTGCAAAAATGAAGGCATAGCTCATGAAGTTACACCACCTTATACTCCACAACATAATGGTCTAGCTGAGAGAAGAAACAGGACCTTATTGAATATGGCTAGGAGTATGATCAAGCAGAAATCACTTCCTCACAATTTCTGGGGAGAAGCAGTCACAACTGCTGCTTACATTCTTAACAAATGCCCTACAAAGAAGTTAAAAATGGTACCAGAAGAAGCTTGGTGTGGAAGGAAGCCTAGTGTGAAGCATCTAAGAGTGTTTGGCTCATTATGCTACAAGCATGTGCCAGATGCTAGAAGAACCAAACTTGAAGACAAGAGTGAAATAATGATCTTGATTGGTTATCACCCTACTGATGCTTACAAATTACTTGATCCTATGACTAATAAAGTACATATTAGCAGAGATGTGATTGTAAATGAAGCTGAACAATGGAAGTGGGAGGTTGAAACTACCTACAATAGTGAAAGCAGCTATATCTTCCCTGATTCAAGTGATGAATCTGACAATGAAGCAGCTGGAGAAATGAATGATGGTAATCAAAATGATGTGATTCCTGATAGTGATGATGATGAGAATGAGGAAGTCACATCTCCACCAGTGATAAGGCAATTACCTCAAAGAAATAGAAGTGTTTCAAGCAGATTGAATGATCACATAGTCACTTCTGACAGTGCAGTGAATGATGATGGTGATCTAATTCATTTTGCCCTCTTAGCAGGTTCTGAACCTATTGACTACAAAGATGCCTTAAAAAATAGAGTGTGGAAGAAAGCAATGGAGAAGATTGATCCAACTCTATTCAGACAAATGGTTGGTTCATTGAGGTATGTATGCAATAGTAGGCCTGATATCTGTTACTCAGTGAGCATGATTAGTAGATACATGCATGATCCTAGAAAACCTCATTTGATTGCTGCAAAGAGGATTTTTAGGTATATTAGAGGTACTTTTGATTTTGGCCTACATTTTCCAACTGGCACAAACAGTAAAGGGAGTGTCTTAGTTGGATATTCAGATAGTGATTGGTGTGGAGACATAACTGATAGAAAGAGCACATCAGGCTATGTTTTCAAATTCAACAATGTTGCAATATCTTGGTGCACAAAGAAACAAGCTGTGACTGCTCTCTCATCATGTGAGGCAGAGTACATAGCAGGCACATTTGCAGCATGTCAGGCATTGTGGCTTGACTCAGTGATGAAAGAATTAAAGTGTGAAGCAAGTAAGCCTCTACTGCTCAGAATTGATAACAAATCTGCCATAAGCTTAGCAAAGAATCCAATATCTCATGGAAGAAGCAAGCATATCGAGACCAAGTATCACTTCATCAGAGAACAAGTTTCAAATGGAGTAATTGAAGTGCAATATTGTCCAACAGAACTGCAGCTAGCAGATGGCTTCACTAAGGCTCTCAAACTTGAGAGATTTGAATTTTTGAGGAGGCAACTTGGGATTTTTAGTTTGAAACAAGTTTGAATTATGGTGGAGTGTTAGAATGTTGTAATTCAAGCTTGTTAATAATTGTCTTTGTATATATCCATTAGTTAGTTAGGATATTTTAGCTAGTTAGTTACTAGTTAGTTTTAGTTTGTTTAGTGTTCCAAGTATTATAAATACTTGTATTAGTGCTTGTAAATTTTAAAGTTCCATTACCCCAAGGTGGATGAATAAAAATTAGTTGTTTTTCTTATTCATTCATTAGAGTTTGTTTCATCTTGATAGTGCAGAAACACATTGTTTCTGCAACTGTGTGTGTGTGCATATAGAACTTTGTGGATCTGTTCTGTGTGCGTATAGAACTGTGTGGATCTGCTCTGAGTGCTTATAGAACTGTGTGGATCTGCTCTGAGTGCTTATAGATCTGTGTGGATCTGTGGTGGCTGCGCTAACATACTTAACATGGCTAGAAGGAATAATGGATCTTGGTTCCTATTTGTTTGTGTAAATCAACAAAACACTTGAATATGTGGGGGAGGTACCATAAGTACGTATGCAAGATCATAATTTCAGAAAAATCCAAAGTCAAAATTACAATTTTTGCAAGAAGATTAACCAAATAAAAAAATCGCTTGTAACAATAAAACTATTTTTGGACAATATATCCTATATAAATATGCAACATCATATGCACTTTTTTTTTATCTCCATAATTTACAACCACAAATTAATACTTATTTTCTGTACTCATTTCTCAACCTCTTCATAGTGATTCAACTACAAATTAAGTGTCTACCACTGAAAGCAATTTGAACATGTAAGTAAATTTCTTTTTTGCTTTCATACACATATTACTGTCCAGCTATATTGTATTGTGATTCAACTTTCAACCTATATAGAATAGGTAATGCATGTTAACATGATTTCTCAATACAAACCAACATGTTGTGCGTGAAAAAAGAGTGAAAGTGTAGTGCTATTCAATCTTGATTTCATGGAGACCATGTATCTAAAAACTAAAAAACATGTTAATTGTTAGAGTTGGTTTAACCTATGATGAAATAGCCAATTTGAGATTTGAATTTTTGAAGTAGAACCTTCCAGTTTCCTATAAAAAAAAGTAACATATTTTGGTCCTTACAAAATTATTATGCACGTAGTTTTAGTTTCTACTGTTAAACCAATATGTACTTTTAAATGGTTATTTTACAGATATGTTCAAAACATTATAAAAAGTTCTTTGAACAAAAAAGAACTCATAAAATGGTTTTTAAGTTGAAATTTTCGTTAATTTTGTCATTATCTTTTGAAATTGAAAAAATTCATATTTAATTCTTCTCATTTTAAGAAATTCTAAATTTTGTAAAGAAATTTTTCTTAGTGTCCTAAACATGTCAAAAAAAAAAACAAAAAAATCTAAAAGTTTAAGGATAGTAAAACAACTTTTAAAGTTTTGAAAATTAGTAAGGACTAAAACTATGTACATAAAATTTTTGTAGGGACTAAAATATAAAAACAATTGGTTAATCATATCATTAACCAGGGAATATTTTTATCTAATCCAAAAGGAATATTTTCCTAAGAAATATTGTCTTATCTCTAAAATATACTTCTAGTCTCACAAAATTTTATTCATATATATTATTTTTTGTGAAACAAACAAACTCATCTCATTTCATTATTAACTACTTTGGCTACAATTGGTTTCACATTTTATTTGGTTTGGAACTTTGTTTTCTTCACTTTCAATGTAAGAACTCATTTAAATTTAAAAAACATTTTAAATTTGTTACTATTTTTCATGAAAATAATGATTTTTTTTCTAATCATATGTAAATGTATCCATTTTCACATTAAACGGTCAAAGAAAATAAAAGTTAGAAAAGTATACTAACAAATGCTATTTATGAGGTTAAAAAAAAAAATCTAGACAATAGAGCAACTTGAATCTCTTCATGACAAATGTGAAGAGTAAGAAATAAAAACAAAAACTCAGTGATGATAATATAAAATCAAAATTTATATACTATAATATTACATAATATCATAGATGTGATAATATCACTTAATGCAAATTGTAACTAGCCAATTGATTAGTTGTTGTTTTTTAATACCGTGTATGAGTTAGTGATAAATGTTTGAGAGTTAAGGAATACTACTATAAAAGATATAAATTGTCAAAAATTGAGAAACTAAATTTTCAAACTAAATTTATTTATCAGCCAAGCAAAATGTAGAGATATTTCATTTATCAACTAAGCAAAATGTAAAGAGACTAACTTCTATATTTTTAAAGAAAATAAATGGGATCTTGCAATTTTTCCAAGTGACTTAAATGGATTCTACTCTAAAATTACATAGAAAACACAAATTAGCTAGCTCATTTGCAAATTTTAAACTTTCATACCAACCCAATTAATCAAGCATCTTTAACCGAATCACGCATCAAAATATCAAATTAATGACCAACTTGTATGATAACTTTTGATAATGCATTATACTATCAGCTCACTAAATGACCAACTCTGCATTAATTTAGAGAACACAAAATGGAAGTAAAGGAGCCGCACAAGGACGATTCATATTTACATCAAGGTAAAAAGTTTACAGTAATAGCAATATATAGTTTCATAGGTGCTGCAGCAGTTGTAGTTTTATTTTTTGTAATTAAAGATTATTTTGATCGTCGAGCACTCCGTGCGGCTCGATTGGAGAGGGTTACTGTGTCAATATATGACACATCTAACCCTCCTCAATTTGATCAATCGGGTTGTCCCATATGTTTGCAAGATTTTGCAAACGCACAACCCTATTCTAGTTTACCGTGTAGACACATTTTCTGTAAGAAATGTTTGTCTAAAGTCATAAATCGTGATATTGAGGTTTGTCCTGTCTGTAAGGTCAAAATTTTAGATTAAAGAGTATGTAATTAAATTTGTAATAATAGTTGATGTATTTAAATTATTTGAAATATTAATCTATATCTATTTATCTATCTGTCTTCTATACTATATACAACTAGTATCCGAACTTGTTAATAATACATGAACTATGTCTATCTTGTAATAACTTGTACCACAAGTTAACCGTTTCTCTAGTTAGTTAGTTGTTGGTTATAAGTTGTTAAGAGTTAGTTATAACTCCTAGATCAAAGTCAGTTATGACTAAACTCTATATAATGTGTAGCATAGCTATTGTATGATTAACTTGATGAATACAAATTTTCTGTTTACAATTCTCTTTGTTACTCTTTCTTCTTCATCAAGCAACATTCAAGTTTTTCATCTTGTACCTTATAAGATCATATTCATGACATACTTAGTTCACATTGATCACTCTTTATAGAACTCGTGCCAAGCACGGATAAAAATATGATTAAAAAATAACATCTTAAAATCAAAGTTTTTATAACTAAAAAAGAAATTAAAAAGAAAGTTTATAACATAAAATTGAATATGTTTAATAAGGTGCATTGAACTCTCCTGTTAACATAATATGCCAACTAAACACTGTCGCATTATAAAATAAAATGTTGTATCATTAAAAACTGACTCAAAATTCCAAAACAAAAATTAATTTAGGACCAAAAAATGATATTTTGGAATAAAAGGACCAAATTTTTATTTTTATGAAAGGCTAAATTGCACTTTTGGCCCCTTAAGTTTTAGAAAGTTGCGATTTTGGCTCCATATGTTTTAAAATAGCACTTTTAGCCCCCTAAGTTAAGGCTAAATCGCAACTTTCTGAAACTTCAGGGGCCAAAAGTGCTATTTTGAAACATAGGAGGTCAAAATTGCAACTTTCTAAAACTTAAGGGGCCAAAATCGATTGGGCACATTTTCCTCATCTGCACCACCAACTTGGATGAAACGAACCAAATCCATGCCTCCTAATCATAAGTCTGTTGTTTCTGTTTCTCCACAGTGAGTGTTGGTGTTGTGTACCTTATTATGTTACTACAGTATCAATGAATGAATCAATATGATGCTCTGTTTCTCATCATCATTATGCTTAATTATAAGTTATCGATCATTAACTACTTTAAGCTTTTAATTTGATTACATATGGAATCTATCTATCTATATGTAAATAAAGGCTTTGAACTTTGAGAATATTATTTACACATGTTCATCTTATTATGTATGCTTTCATCTATACTCCGATGTATTATGTATATGATACAGGAAATTAAATTCAGGCAATTCATTTGATTTCAACATGTTTTTTTTTACAAATTCTTCTAAATAAGCCTCTGCATCACTGCCTTTGGGGAGTGCTCCAAGATCACCCAGATTTGGTTGTACAAAATACCATTTCCATTTAATTTTTAAAAAATAACTGAAAGAGAAAATATTACTCTTAATAAGGGTCAATATTTATTTTCAACTATTTTTATATAGGGTCAATATTATTATAGAATCAAATATGCTTAAATGAGGAATATTTTTTTGAATCATAAATTTTAAAAAACTGATTGAGGCACAAACTCATAAATGAAAAAGAAAAATAAATAAAAAAAATTGGTCATTATTTAGGGGATGTATCATGTATGTATTGGATTGAGAATTCAATTAATTTTAAAAGTTTTTTTTATGTTAAATTTTTTTTGTGGTATTTAATCAGAACTTTTATAAAATCAAAATAAATTTTGTAGTATTCAATAAGACAATCAAGGTTTTTTTTCAAAGCAATGAAATCCACAGTTATTTAATTGAGATTTCTCATAATTTATAAAATGCCTAGTGGTATTAAAAAAATCTACGAATTTTAGTGGACTCTTTTATTTGATGGATTTTGTGAGACTTTTCAATTAAAAATAAACTTGATAGGCTCTTCCAACAATCACACTAAAAACTTTCAGACTTTTTCTAACTCTCTAAACTTTTTTCTATTTCACAGTTTTACACCACTGTACTAGTTTTTTTTGTTTCTTCTTCTATTTCTTTTATGATTATTGTGATTCACTATTGTCTATATCAACAATGCAACCAATGTGAATAACAGTGTGGGTTGTACACTCCTTGTGCAAATATAGCTTTTCTAAAAAATCAATTTTTTATATTTTTAAAAGCTTGCTTCATTTGAACTTTTATATTTAACTTAGAAATTTATTGAGAGCAGATGACGTCCTCTAACAAGTACTAGCTTCTTCCAATTCAGAGTCTGATAAACCATCCTCTGCTTCTAAGACCAAACAACTTCTGATGAAACTTCAGAGCTTGATCTAGAACTGCTTCTAAGAGACTTCAGAGCTTGATTCTGATTGGCTTCTGATGGCCTTCAGAGCTTCTGGCTAAGCTTCTCTGGCTTATTATTCAGAGTGCCTATAAAATGTTATCTTGTGATCCTACACGCCTAGAGCAATTTTTAGCAACACCAATTGTACATTTAATACTTTTGTTATTATCAAAACCTTAAAAACACTACGAGAGTTAGTCATGACCAATTTTTTTTTCAACAATCTCCCCCTTTTCGATGATGACAAACTAAAGTATTAAATACACGTTATTGATTTAACTAATCATGTTGACTTCAGATTTAAGAGGTTTGCAAGCTCCCCTCGAGTCT
Organism: Trifolium repens; assembly: GCA_030408175.1. Taxonomy (NCBI): domain Eukaryota; kingdom Viridiplantae; phylum Streptophyta; class Magnoliopsida; order Fabales; family Fabaceae; genus Trifolium; species Trifolium repens. The sequence goes on along the minus strand of CP125842.1, from coordinate 62,832,417 downwards.
GATAATCCAAAGGGTTAGATTTGAAAGCTCCCCCTAAGTTTTACTCCCTCCGTTCCTTTTTGTTTGTTGTTTGAGAAAAATTATGCCAAATTAAGAAAGTGTATTTTTGTAATTTATTTTCCTATTATACCCTTTTTTGGAATATATTATACTCTAATTTTAATCTACCAAAAAATTAAAACCACACAAAAAGATTATATCAAGAAGTTTAGTTAAAAAAAGATACAATAAAAAGATTATATGAAAATGTTTGGTAAAAAAAAAAAGATACAATAAAAAAATTATATAAAATTTAGTCAATAAAAAAAAATTATGAAGGAGGGTATAATAGACAACAAATAACCTCAAATTATCAAAACAACAAACAATTTGAAACAAATTTATTTTTCTAAAACAATAAACAAAAAGGAACGGATGGAGTATTCATGTTTAATTAAAATCGGTTTAAGAGCTAATTAATTAACTTGAATTAAATTTACATATATATTTGACTATCAGAGGCAAAGGTTTGGAAATTCCCCTCTAAATCTCATACTTCTAAGATAAGGTTTGCAATTTTTTCTCAGACTTACCTACGTAAATTTATAAAATTTATTTCAACCTTATAATTTACTCTCCTTTATTTAAAAACAAGTATTGAAAAATTAAATCAATACCAATTAAAATTATCCTTTATTTGAAGAGAAATTTTCAAATAAATCTCTAATAATAGATACATATCTCCTGCACCTTTTGTTCTTCTTGCTGCAGTACTTGTGGTTGTGTTGGAAAATGGCGAAGAGAACTACGGTTTTGACCCAAGATGACCCACTTTGAAGCCTATTTCATTTAATATTTTAATTTGAATAAAAAAAAGTAACAAGTGACTTAAATCTCCTCTAGAATCATTAAAAAAAGTGTTAATTAGTCCTCCTATTTTTATAAATTTGTAAAATTATTTTCTCTATTTTAAAATTTGATTGTTTTGATCCCTTCATTAAATATAATAATGCATCATTTTTTTATAAAATAATTTAGTGGCTAGCAACGTATTGTATTTTTACTTCACAATTGTTAATATAATAACTCTACCCAGCTAACTTTCTTTTTTTAGGTTACAACTCTACCCTAACTTAGTACAAAACAATTGTGTGACACGGTTTATTTGGATGCAATCAAATTCATATTCTATCAAAAAAAAATATTTATAAAAGAAAAACTCAAATCCAAACTTGAAGCTAGATGTAATATTAATTGTGTACATGTCACATTTGCTAAAAGAGATTTAATAAAAGTTAGATGGATTTGGTCCAAATCAAAGCTACACACATTTGACCTTCTTGTATATAATAAGAACAAGAGGGAGTAAATGTATCATTAAATTGGTTAATATCATTAAATACTTATATTTGACTTTTGACAAAATTGATTGATATCATTAAATACATATATTTAACTTTGAAGTATATATATGTATTCGTATACTTGCATGTTATTACCAAGTCTTATTGAAAGTAACATCTATAATTTTATGGCGTTATTTCATTTTATAGTTCTTACTTTGTGCATAGCATGTTGCATAGTTGATGCAAGAAGCAAAGCTCTATTGAATGAGCAAAATCATTTTACCGCATCAGATAGCACCATGGTATTGTCTCTTGCTTATTGGCTTACTATTATTATTATTATTATTAAAATTCAAGACTTATTATCCTTTTTTTAATTTGTTTTACACATGTTTGATTATAATTTTTGTTCACAAATCCAGCTTCAAGTGGACAGTGATTTTGAGTGTGTTGATATCTACAAACAACCTTCCTTACAACATCCCTTGTTAAAAAATCACAAAATTCAGGTATCATAATTGAACAACTTAAAAGTCTAACTCACTTCATTGTAATGTGAAAACAAAATTGTTATTTGATGAAGTAGGAAACCATGATGTATAATTATATTTAACCAAATAATATATTATGCATTTTATTATTCCAAATTTCAAACATAAATCTTTTATTCATTTTTAAAGAATCTTAGCTTCAATTTTACTCCATTGAATCTGGTTTTTTCCCCTCTTCATTGCAACATAGCTTTACCCAACATTTGCAAAGAATGTCGTGCGAAGTAGAGCATCTTATGATCATGAATGCCCAGCAGGAAAAGTGCCTCTTTACAAGAGAACAAAAATACATCAAATTGTAACTAATTCATCTTCAAAATTACCAATTGAAGATTTGCGGCATAATGCCCAAAGGTCCAATAGTGAAGTTCATGTAAGTCGGTAATTTAATGTATACATTGTGTGTGTATATATATATATATATATATATATATATATATATATATATATATATATATAGTGTCAGGCAACAAAATTGTTGTTCCAAATGATATTTCTCTTCTAAATATATCATTTGTTTGGATTCTCTAGACTGTTACTATCGATACAACCCAAAATAAGATATTTTATGGGGTATCTGCATTGATAAGTGGATATAATCTATCACTCAACGTCGACCAATATAGCAGATCTTCAGTTATTATTGAAAGTGGTCCACCAACAGAACTTAACAGCATACACGCCGGAGTTGGGGTAAGTTATTTGTATTACATGAAACTTTGTTATTATGTTAATTTCATGACAACATAGTTATTTAAAAGAGAAATAACTTTCATGCTCTTTTTTATTGGCATATTCACGATTTTCCTTTTTTTTGCTCATCACTCTCTCTCACTCACTCTCTCTCTTAATCTACTATATGTACCCATTTTTTGATATGCTAGGTTCGTCCAGACATATATCGTGATAGTCAAACACGACTAACTTCACATTGGACGGTAAGAATAAGAATTTAGTTCATGAACTAATTATCCAAAAATACATATTGTGCTTGTGCTCAATTTGACATGAACATGCAGGCATTTGGTAGCGCTCATTCTGGATGTTCAGATACTGAATGTCCTGGTTTCATCCAAGTAGCTCAAGACAAACGATATTTTTTGGGATCTGTCATCTACGGCGCTCCTCGCGTTGGAGACCCATCTAAAAAATTCCTTTTAACCAAAATCCAACGGGTAAATGTTTTGATGAAATATACACATATATCAAATTAGTTGAAAATAATAATGAATAATTAGTCGAGCTAAAATATTAACAACTTGTTGTGAGTTAATATATGTTTTTTTGTTTCTAATTATTTTTATTACGTTTAGTTAATATAATTTATTAGTAACTTATTGACTATGTGTTATTTGCTTATAAAATATTTGTAGGATCGATCCACAGGAAATTGGTGGTTAATTGTTGATGAAGAATATAAAGTACATGTTGGATATTGGCCAAAAGAAATATTCACTCACTTAAGCTCAGGAGCATCTAAGGTTAGATTTGGCGGTGAAACTTTTGGTGCGTCTAGTACATGGAGTCCCCCAATGGGTAGTGGGAGACTGCCTCGAGACGAATATCAATATTCAGCTCTCATTGGATTACTTCAGCATATTGATACAGATTATGATCAAATTGATGTAATACCTGAATATATGAAGGTATATAATGATGCTAAAAAAGAATGCTATGATTTGAAGTTTTATGAACATTTAGGAAAACTTTTTCGACGAGCTATTCTATTTGGTGGGCCGGGTGGACAATGTAATTTATGATTGTATTGAGAACTTCATTTAATAAAACACCTTAAAAACTCTATTATGTTTTTTATTTTTTATATATGAAATCTCTATTTTATTATTATTTTTAATTAGTATATGATTGTGATATTATTTTGAGATTTCTTTAGGCAAAAATTAGAGTTTGAACCCCGACTTTTAAGGTGGATAAGTTGGATGATCGGAGTTTGAACTCCAGCCCCCTGTGTAACACCCCAGTTTTGGATTAATGTTATTTTTGGTATTACTTTTACTCCCTCTGGTCCTTTTTATAAGAGACTGCTCACTTTTTAGATTCATTCAATAATTGATGTATTTAATTTATTTTATAGCTTAGATACATTACTTATTGAATGAATTTAAAAAGGTATCTGTCTTTTATAAAAAAGATCGAAAAGAGTATTTTATTTAGTTATGTGGTGTATTGTTGTGTGATTAATTAGATGTTTTAATTTGTCAAAATAAAATTAGATGTTTTAATTATTAATTAGGACTTTAATTATTTGGGCTAGGTGTAAGGGGTGTGGCCCATTGGTGATGGAGTGTGAATATTAATCCCACTTGAGTTAGGGGTAAAATTGGAATTTCACAATTTAAGTAAAACCTAAGTATTAACTATGGGTAAGAGGTTCTTGTGTTGCACCTCTTTTTATAACCCACTTGAGTTGGTATGGTGGTATTGGCTTGAGATCTGTGAGTGTGCTCATTTTTAAGGTCTCATGTTCTTTGGTGCCAATTTGGTTGAGCTAATTTAGCTTCTTAAATAAAAACTGTGGGTTAGAGAGAGAAGTAGACATTTGTATGAAGTTTGAGAAAGAGGTAGAAAAAGAGGTTCTAGGGTTTTGGAGAAAGAAGAGAAAAAGGAGAACAAGAAGAAAAAGGAATCAAAGAAGATGAACAAAGAGGAAAGGAAGAGTATGAGTCTTTGAAGTTTAACCATCAATTCTCCAATCTCTAGAGGTAAGGGAAGATTTTATTTGTGAGTTTGGATTATTCATTGAAGCACAAAGAGATGTTTTTCTCTCTGTTCCCAAGTGCTCATGAAGTCCAAAGAGGTTTGTCTATGACTCTTGAGTAGAGTTTTCTTCTACTTATTTAGTTTTCCATTCCAAGCATGATATATGAAATTATTTTTCTTGATTGATAGTTTTGAAGGTAATTTCTATGCTTGGTGAATGATGAATTTAACATATAAAATAAAAAAAATACTTTTGCCGCCCCACCAGTTAATTGCGCGCTCTAATAAAAACTAACAAATTTCTAATTAACATACTAACATTGTCCGTTTTAAAAAATTTAAAAATATCATAAAATTATCATGTAATTTCAAACTATAAAATATAGTTTGATTCTTTGTAAAAAAAATTGATTCTCATTGAACATCGGCAATATTTTAATTTACACTGATTGACTTTAAAAAACATAAACATAATTTGGTGGTTAATGTTGATGACTTATATACTATAAAAGAGATCAATGAGTGATTTCTTTTTTTAATAAAAATGTATGTCCTGTTTCATTCCTTTATGTTAACTTTGGATTACCAACTCCTTTCTGAAAACTAATTAATAAAAAAATTATCAAAATATAATAATTTAAGTATTTATTATTTATGGAATATTATTGTAAAAAAAAAAGTTTTTGGAATATTAAATAATAATAAAAAAGTATTTATTTTAAGAATTAGAAGGAAATGAGTAAAAGTAGAACAGAGGGGGTGCATATAGTAACTTACTCCTAGAAATGATGATTCGGTTGATCTATTTCTTCATCAGAAAGATACACACAACACAACGCAGGTAACATTGCCTCCAGAAGTTACGGTTGTTTCCGTTTGGTTTGGTGAAAGCTTATATCGATTCATACTTGAATCGATTTCTTCAACAAAACTTCATCATCGCTCACACAAATGGAGTCTCCGCCAAGTGGATCGGAGAGAGATAAAACTAACTCTCCGATCTCCGTCGTCTCCGCTTTCTGGAAAGGTCTGATTCAATTCATTTTTCTGTACAATCTACCAATTTCAATTGCCATAATTTTATTTTTATTGTGTAATTTATTTTCTAGTGTTTTTCTTTTGCTTCGGTTTATTATAGCTCGAACAAAGAATAATCGAAATTTTCAATACTCAATTGCACTGTAATTCGAAGCACGAGTTCTAAGTTTTTTTTTTCTTTCAAATATTATTGGATCCTTTAAGCATCATGATCAAGCTTAATTGCACTCATTTGTGAGCCAAATGGAGTGTAATTTGTTCTCGTTATTTAGGACAAATCTGCATTATGCAGATCTTGGTAGATTTTTGAATAAATAAAGGGAAAATGGCTGAATTGCATTTATACTGTCTTTGTTTGGATCAATTTAACTTTAGAACTAGAGAGAATTTGATTGAAATTAGTAACCCTGTAAAAAAAAAAGAAAATGGCATGATTTTTTTTTAATGAAATATAGTGTGCATGACTTGATTTTCAATCAAGAAAAGGAATGGGTAATAGGCAACTGATCGATAGTGTTATGGCTTAAGCAATGAGGAGAGCCCAACCCAAAAGACTAGTCCAATAGGTGGGAGAGTCTCATGGTTTAAGTATCACATGCACTTTGATATACTCGATGTGAGACTCCTAACAGATAGGTTATGAAATTTGAACTAATTGTTTTTCTTTGAAGTCCCTTTATTGCCTAAATTGAGAATACTAGATGCTGTTCTTTTTTAGATTAAGGAACCATAGTAAATACAAGTATGCAATGCCAATTTTTTTGTTTTTTATGTGATTTTTTAACCTGATTTGGTAATTGGTCTAAATATTTGAACAAGTGTTTCTGTACTACCAAAGGAAGAATGTAAATCTTATAAGTGCATTGATTTTATTTTCTCCTTTTCAGATTTTGACCTAGAGAAGGAGAAATCTGTGCTAGATGAACAAGGGCTTCGAATTGCAGAAAACCAGGAAAACAGTCAGAAAAATAGGCGGAAGCTTGCAGAGAGCACTAGAAGTATGCATACTTTCACTATTATTTCTAAATCATGGCTAAAAAAGACACTTGAGGGATACATTGTCAATCACTTAATCCCACTTATAAACATCTAAGTATAAAAATTTGGTTATCATAGCTGCGCTGTTCTTTCCTGCACTCTCCACTTCTGTTTTTGTTTGGGCTACTTAATATTCCTGAAAGATCACAAACTATGCTGTATACAGATTTCAAGAAAGCTTCGCCTGAGGATAAGTCAAGTTTGTTTAATGCCTTGCTTAAGGGGTACCAGGAAGAGGTTGATAATCTTACAAAAAGAGCAAAGTTTGGAGAAAATGCCTTCCTTAACATCTACCAAAAGTTGTATGAAGCCCCAGATCCGTATCCAGCTCTTGCTTCAGTTGCTGTGAGTTCCAGCGCTACATAAAATTCTCCACGACACATACTTTCAGTAAAAATATACCTGTCAATTTTAATGCATCTTTTGTTTTCACTTTTCAACTTTGTGCATGTTCATGTTCATTATAGTACATTTAAAAACTTAATGTTTGTATTGGTGTATTGCATATACGTGCATGAGATGAGATGGGTATGCAATTATCGACACAATTTTTTTAAATTGAGGGAGATTTATTGATGATCATATTAATGAATGCCAACATTCATTAATATGATTCATGTACCACCTAGATGTGTAATGGATGTGACAATCAAATTCCATATAACCGTCACAAGAATCACTGCTTAATAGGCGTGTACAGTGCCATATGTATTACCTCATCTTCTTGCCGCTGCTAATGTTGTGCAATTTCTATTCTTGCGCCAACACCTTGCCAGCCACATTTATACAGTTCCAATAAAACTACCAGATATATCATATACTTTGTGTGAACTTAATGTCATCCTAAAAGTGATCTAGGAAATTTAAGTTTCTCAGGTCTTATGCTGTCTTTCTCCTAAACATAAACTGTCCTCTATTTGTTTAGGGTTATCTACATAATATTTGAGCTAATGGCTAGATGCGAGTGGGCTTTACAGATTATAGACACCTGTTTTGGTTCCTTGTATTAGTTTCCGAGTGTTTACCACTTGGCATGTTTGCACATTATATATATATATATATATATATGAAACTTTTGTGCATCTGCTTACATTTACTTGCATGCTTATGGAAATCTAGTTGCCTCATTTTTTTTATATATTTCTTTGTATAGGAGCAAGACCTCAAGATGTCTGAGCTAGAATCCGAGAACCGGAAAATGAAAGTTGAGCTTGAGGAATTTAGAACAGAGGCAACTCACTTGAAGAATCAGCAGGCCACAATACGAAGACTTGAAGAGCGAAGTAGGCAATTAGAACAACAGGTTGTTACTTAAGTTATGGTGTACACTATTGCTAATACGTAATCTCTGTTTCATTTCTAGATATTAAGCCACTGATTTCTATTTGAAATTTAAACTCATATCAGATGGAAGAGAAAGTAAAAGAAATTGTGGAGATTAAGCATCGCAACCTAGCAGAAGAGAACCAGAAAACATTAGAAATTTTAAAAGAAAGGTATCTTTTTGGTTACTGCACAAGAACATTGAATTTAGATATTATTTGTTTGCTGGACTAGTTTTACACTACAGTATTGGAATCATCCTTCTCTACCTTTTATTGTTTACCAAGGCTATTGATTCCTTTATTGTTTGCAGGGAACAATTACTACAGGACCAGCTGCAGAGTGCGAAAGAAAGTGTTTCAAATATGAAGAAATTACACGAGCTTGCACAAAACCAGTTGTTTGAACTCCGTGCTCAGTCTGGTAATCAAATAGTTTTAAAATCTGGGCACACACTTATGGCTTGAATCTGTAACATCAATTATTTAATATTACAAATGCAGTCTGACTTAAGCACTATGCCTTCTCTTCATTTTGAAATTATGAATCACAGAGGATATTCTATATTGACAATGATCTCACATTAATATGATAATTTCAGAGGAAGAGAGGGCAGCTAAGCAAGCAGAGGCCAATCTGCTGATGGATGAAGTTGAACGAGCACAGACAATGCTTCTTGGTTTGGAGAGAGAGAAGGTGTGATTCAAAAACTTCTATTTGATTTCAAAACTTATTGTTAACTTCATGTTTTATTGTTTAATGCTTTATCTCTTCAAGTTTTTTGCATGCTCTCCATTTTTTCTGTATTGGTGAAATATTATTGTCCTTTTGTTTATGCTCCATATCATCTACTGTTTCAGCTACAATAATCTATTGCTTTTATCATGAAAGTGGGAAACCGATCCCAACATATAAGAAAAACACTGATGAATATTCATTCCTACACGCCAAAGAGAAATAACTAACATGGGGACAATTCTGTGAAAATAAATTATCTGAAATCTGAAACAAATTTATTGCTGGAGAAGGTGTTGGCAGCTAAAGAGACGTAGATAAAATCCCTCTTAATAATTCCTTTTGGGGTGACTCTGTTTCTGTAGTCAACTACTGAATTGGCTTTTGGATTATTTTCCACTAGTTGCAAAATATGCATTGCCTCTCTTGGAAAATTCCCTTTATATATATATATATATATATATATATATATATATATATAGAGGACATATCCTATGAGAATGGTATACTTATATGAGAACGTGAGAATGAATCTCAATCATTAGATTGAGATACATAGATTAAATGAGATTATATGATTCACAACCTATCTTCTTCCCTTTCTTTTTATTTTTTGTTTAACCCATTTTATCTCTTCTTCCTCTCTCAATTTCTGCCTTTTCCATCGCCACATCTCCCTATCTTCTTCCCTTCTTTTTAATTTGTCAGTTTGTGTGCTGTTTTCATTGGCAATTTTGTTGGCTATATGGAATTTTTAGCTCTGTGCAATGGATAAAATAAAATCATAAAACGCTAATCACTTCATAACTTCATCACCTTAAAATAGTAAATAAAATTTAAAATTAAAATTAAAAGAAAAAGATCTCCTTTTGATAGTGAGCAAGATTCCATAGAGTAGGTGGTTTTCATCGGTACGTTTGTTGAGTTTTTGTGTTGTGTTAATGGTGGTGCTTGTTTTGTTGAGGATTGTTGGTGTTGTTGTTAGAATTTGGACCGGTCGGCGGGGAAGAGTGTGGAGAGTCAAAGTAAAGGGCGATGGGTCGGCAATTGTTTTTTTAGATTCACTTAGCCAAACTCATGTGTGAAAGTAACATGTTCAGATTTACTTTGGCAAACAATTTCGGAGATGGTGGTGGGTTTTGAGAAGATGAACAGTTAATGGATAAAGTGTGGAGAGGCACATGGGTTATTTAAATGAGGGGTTTTAATCTTGACCACTAATTTTAATCTAAAGGTTGAAAATCATTCTCATATTCTCATATAAACATATCATTCTCATATGATACATCCTCTATATATATATATATATATATATATATATATATATATATATATATATATATATATATATATATATATATATATATATATATATATATATATATATATATATATATATATATATATATATATATATATATATAATCTTCACTTCTTATCCCTTTATCTGTATTGTTTTGTATCAGGTGATAATGTTGTTCTTAACACCCATAGACATAAGCAATAGGATTATAAAATTTTACCATCTCTATATTTTTAATTATAGAAAACCTTTTGAAAAATTGTTTGTCACTTTTTATAAGACTCCTTCCAATTGTCTCTTGTATTAGTTACTTTTTTTAATATCAAAATACCTTTAATTACTTTATCCTCTCTCTTGTGATGATTGAGGAAAGAGGTGGTTAATTTTGAAAAAATAATACAATTTTTTTTAACAAATTTAATGTCACTAACTAAATTAACCATGTTTCTTAATTTTTGTGAATAAGTTAAAAGGGTCTTGTATAAAGAGGCAAAGATAAAAGTAGTAATATAGCAAAGTTATTATTGATTGCTGTAAAATCAATATTACTTGTGTTTGTCCCGCTGATTGAGTGAAATAAATAACCCTGTCTCAAGTTGCTCATGACTTTCATATTCTGCTATGATGTTTGTTCTACTTCTATTGATGCTTTGCTATACATGCAGGGGGTACTTCGATCTCAGTTACAAACAGCAAATGAAGATTCTGAAAATAAGAAGAGGTAAGTTAGTCCATGTCTTTTTTGCTTTTTGGATAAATTATAATGTCACCCAAAGTAAACAGAACACAAATGACTTGCAGCTATAGGCGATAGCTGTATAGCACATTGTGATTTCTAAAATGAAAATGATTCATTTTTTATCTTCCAATTTCTTGAAAAGAAACATTATGTTGAGTTTAAGAATTAATTATAACCTTATTATCCATCTGTAGCATCCTTTTAATACATATTCCAATCTGTATTTCCTCCAAAGTTTCTTTCTCGTTTTCCTACCCAAGATAATTGTTGTAAAGAATCTGTGCCCCAATTTATGGGATTGGCTTACGGAAATACTTTTATATTGAATTGAGCAATATAACTAGTATAACTATAATATATGGCATCAGTTACCAACTTTTATTCAAACCAAGTGAAGTTCCTAGTGCTGGATCTGAAATACCTCAGCAGATATTGATAATGCTGGAAAAGATAAGTAATTATTTAGGTACCCCAATTTATCAATCTTTCATTCCTTGTTGAAGTATTGTCAGCTAAGTAGGTACTGGATGGGTTCTAAACTCCAAATGAAATGAAGCTAATTTTTTGTTATGAGCACATATCACACAACACAACAACAATAAAAGCATGTTTCCACTTGGTGTATTACTGAAAACCAAGTTTTTTAAAAGGTCATTTGGATAAGCTCTTTCTCAATGTTTTGTCTTAGTTTCAACTGGTCTTTTGCTACGTTGTTTATTGGACTAGACTCTATATGATCAACTCTTTTTATTGAGACCTTCTATTGTTCTTCTCGCATGATTTCATTCCCCTAGTTTGAATCCTATATCTTCCTCAATCTCTCCATTCTTTATGATGAACACACCATTTACATGAATTTTTCAGTGGTAAGAGGCCAGTCAACTTGTTTCTGTCCATCTGTCTTCCTGTCTATATATGCACACTTCTCATTAATACCGCCTAAATCTTTTTATTTTTTTGTTTCGTATTTAATTGGGTAATAGTCTTATATTACTGCCTGCGTTTTTGCAGTGATAATTTAGACTCAAATAATGCACTTGAGAATTCTTTAATTGCCAAAGAAAAGTTAATCTCTGAATTGAACATGGAGCTACACAATATTGAAACAACCTTATCAAATGAACGTGAAGAACACATAAATGATGTGAAGAAATTTACTGCAATGCTCAATGAAAAGGTGAGGTTTCTGTTTTCCAAAGTATTTTTTAAGACTAAATTCATCAGATATTTCAGTACATTACATTAAGTCCTGTCTCTTTATTTTCTTTCATCTATTTTGATCTGATCATTCTTTGAAAAGGACTGTTATATTTTCTTATTAGAAAAATGTTCAAGTCAACAATTTCTACTGATGTTTGAACCAAGGATTATGAGTACCCGAAAATTTTGATCCATATATTTTAGGTTTTGTTTGGACCGTTGTACAGTCCCAAATCAGATGTAATTCTAGTACTAATCTGTTTACATCAACAACATCCAAGCTTTATCCCATGCTACTTATAATATTGCATGGTATTGAATTTTCGCCTCTAATCTGTAATTTATGTCTCTTGCTAACTTTGTATGCCTCAGTTGCACATCTATGGTTATAGCGAACTATCCTATTTTCCCCCCTTATGCTCTCACACCAGTCATGGCCCACTTACATATATATTTAATCACTTGCACGTAAGCAGCCGGAACTCTTTTCTATGGTAGAACCTTCCATGATACCTCTCGAGATACTTTGTCACATGTCTTTTCCAAATCAATAAAGTCCATGTGTAGGTCTTTTTTGAGCTCCCAATATCACTCCATCTGTCTTCATAGCAAGTATGAAGTTTCTATGGCCGGTCTCCCCAACATAAAACCAAGTATATAGAAAGCATATAAATCCATTTACATGTGCACATATTTTTTTCTTTCCCTGTTCATGAAATTATTAAAGCTTTTTCTAGACAAATATTTCCTAACCATCCCCTTCATATTATGTCTATTCGTTTTTGGGCTTTTAGCATGGAGGATGAATTTTTACTTCTGGGTTCATGAGAGTTTGTTTATTTCCCATACTTGTGATGCAAAAAAGTACAACAGTGCTTTTTCTTGTGCGTTTGGTGTCTAATGTCCTAAACCCTAATTGGAAGTAAGGTCTTTTGTAACTATAAAAATAAAGTAAACAGTTATAATGTAGTCTGCTTGCGACTTCTAGTCTCAATACTTGTGTGTGTGCTGTGTTTAAGATGTGTTGTGCTCTAACTGTTTTCCATTATACTTTCTCTTGATATAGGAGGCTTCTATTGTGGCAATGAAGAAAGAGCTTCAGACAAGGCCAACAGAAAAAGTAGTTGATGATTTGCGTAAGAAAGTAAAAATTTTGCAGGTGATTATACTGTCAATTTCAAATGGCCTTTTATTTAACCTCTTGTTTTGGGTATCAAGCAATGCACTATCCATCTAACTCATGGTCATACATTCAGGCAGTGGGTTATAATTCAATTGAGGCTGAAGACTGGGAAGCAGCCACAAGTGGGGAGGAGATGAGCCAGATGGAATCTCTTCTTCTTGATAAGAACCGAAAAATGGAACACGAACTAACACAGTTGAAGGTATGAGCATGGATTTATAGCAATGAGGCATCTGATGCTGTCCACAATATTTTAAAGAAACTAACGATGAGTAGAATCAATCAACTCACATAATTCTCACTATATTTGGTGTACCTTCCCAAGAAGCTGTGGACTATATTAGTGCGCATTGTGTATTGAGTATTGACCATGTTTTGGGATCGAAAATCATGTTATTTGCTTTCTAAGACTGTTCCTGGCCGGATATGATCTATAGGTATTATATCTATTGTTTTTCAGATGTAGTTCTACCATTTTCAGGTCAAACTTTCTGAAAAAACATCTTCACTCGAAACAGCTGAACAGAAGGTAGCAGAACTTTCAGCTAAGGTTAAAGAACAACAAAAACTGATACAAAAGTTGGAAGATGATATATCCAAGGTTTGGAAGAATTACTGTTGAAACCTCATTACCATATCAATCACAAATAGAAGATGAACATCTTTATTTTTCTCCTTATGCATTTTATTTATCAATCACCTAGCTGCTGTTTTTTACACAGGGATATAGTTCCAGTTCCAAAGATCATAAAGGAACTTTCCTTGATGACTGGGATTTATCAGATGCTAACCGGAGTGAGGTGACTGAGGTGAATTCCTTTATCTAATATGCTTTTAATACCATGCTTTACTTATTTGTGAAGCATATTCTTCAGTAGAAACCAAATACCATAATTTCAACAACTGAAGAAATGTGGTATCATTGATTTGATGATCTTGGGAAGCATTGATAATTTTATTCTTGTGCCAGATAGTTTTGTAGCGAGTTTTACACATTGAAAATGTTATTCTGCATTATGTTGCATTTCTGTTAATGTTAACTGATGCAGTGATAACCCTGTGTTGAAACATCTACATACATCATTTGAATTTTAAGATTATATTGCTTTTGCAGCATCAAAATATGGATCAAAGGCAGGCCTTAGATCAAGATCAGAGCTCAATGCTTAAAGTAATATGTAGTCAGAGAGATCGATTTAGGACCCGCTTGAGAGAGACCGAAGAGGTATGTTTTTTGTTAATATTGGTTTAGTACGCTCGTTTCTTATTCCTTTCTATTTTTTACATTATTTCCATCAGATTTTATATTTAATATGATGGTGGACATGGGTGAATTTTTCACATTTAATAGGAAATAAGGCAATTGAAGGAGAAGATTGGAATTTTAACTGCAGAGCTGGAAAAGAGCAAAGCAGATAATGTTAAACTATACGGGAAGATTCGTTACGTCCAAGACTATAATGTTGAGAAAGTGGTTTCCAGGGGTTCTAAGAAGGTGTTGTAAATTATCTTTATTATAACATCATGCTTTTTCTTCCAAAAAATGAGCACTCTTTAATCTAGTTTGATCTTGAAGTGGAGATATTGTTTGTGATTTCATTCTCAGTATGCAGAAGATCTTGAAAGTGGTTTCGCATCAGATGTTGAATCTAAATACAAGAAGATATACGAGGACGATATAAATCCTTTTGCTGCATTCTCAAAAAAGGTGGGCCATTTTCTTCACATAATTTACAAGTGAAGTTTTATTTTTATAAGCACGCATCTTTTTTAAGTTTGTATTTTGTGCCACATTTTGAAGTCTATATATATTTCCAAGATAACTAAAGTCATTCATTATGATCTTGATGAGAATGTTCTACTTCTATCTATTATAACATTGAGGATGTCATTGATAGCTAGTCTTCACAAAGTTTGTGTTTGCAAAATAACTTCTATCTAAAGTACAAGGTCTTCAGTGCCTTACTAATGAGACTGAAAAACACAAATATATATATAGTTATCAGCTCTGGAAACAATGGCTGTCATGTGATGGAAAGTGTAGGGAGAGAAAAGGTTTGAAATGAAACCCAACATAAAGTGAATGCGAATGTATACCTCTGTACTCTAGTATTATATTTATATTCATGTCATAGTAGTAAAAACATTAGTGCGATAATAAATATATACAATAAACTATTTCTATAAGACTGGACTTTCATTCGTATATACATACATGTCAGTAGTTCCTATCAAACCAATATAAAACTGGTACTGGGGGATGTCCTGATGGGGAATTCTTCTGTTTAAATACCCCCCTCTTTGCCCACTTTACCTTACATGGAGAGAGTGGAGTAGAGCAGAGAGTTGGGTGAAAGCCTAATAAGGAGGCAATTGGTTTGATACGTATTAAACATCATTCAATTATTGTTATTCGCTGATTTATCTGTCATGTGTATAATTAGGAAAGAGATCAAAGATACAAGGAGTTGGGATTTAGAGACAGAATCACACTCAGCAGTGGACGATTTCTTCTTGGTAACAAGTATGCTTCTGCCTTATTTTTGATACACTTGTCTTTCTGCTTTCTCCTGTTTAAATGATGTGTTAAATCAGTTTGGCATTGTATTAAAATTGTGGGGGAATTATTTTACTTTTTAAAAATTCTTGCAATTCATTGATACATTCTTCCAAATGTAAATTTTGTTGTGGTTTATGGGTCTCCAGATATTGTTTCAACTTTTAACTGCCTGGAACACACGTCGAGCATGCTATTCTTTCAAAAAAAAATTAATTACGTAGGTATAATGTTATGAGCATAGCCATTTGATAAAATATTATGCTTTGCAGGTATGCCCGAACTTTTGCATTCTTCTATACAATCGGGTTGCATGTCTTGGTCTTTACCTGTCTCTACCGAATGTCAGCTTTGAGTTATCTTAGGTAAATATCTGATGATTAATTTCATTGTCATAACTTTCTATACATGAATTTTCCCTGATTTGTACGTTTTATTTTTTCCAGTCATGGCTCAGATGAAACACTGGTTGGAGAGAGAACCATTGATCTTCCTCGTGGACTGTAATGGGTATACAATACAACTTCCAGTGGCCATTTAATGTAATGAAAACAAATTGTCAATATTCTAATATGTTGTTGTACGTACAACAGAATAGAGTTTTATCTTATATATATTTGATTGATTCAATGAAATATAGAGGCAATTTCTAGTGTAAATGCTTTCAATCTTAAGTCTCCCCCGGTTGGAATTGCTGTGTCCATACTTGATTTATATAGAACCTCTTTCAGTCACTTTAGTTTGATAAGTGTTATATCACTTTATGTTTGAAAATAGATAAATTATGTGCTTGGTTATGGAAATAAGATATGGTGATAGTATTTCAATGTTAGGAAACTAAAATTTACTATTTTGAACTTTTTAACATGTGTAAATATACACATGATAGAAAAATCTAATCTTAAATTGCACGATTTTAGTACAACTCAGATAAGATGAGGTAGACGACTAAATGGTGCTTTCAACTGGAACAAATAGAAGTAGAGAAATTTCTGAATTATACATATTACCCTTTCTCTTCATAATTCTCAAATTACATCACGTTTATAATTAGTTGGAAAGGGAGAATCTACATTGTGACCAAATTTTTTTCAAATAGAACGCTAAATAATGGTGGAAATTTTCTACCTATAATATGCAACCAAAAAAATATATGGATAGATTTGAAGAAAGAAAAAAAAAAACCATTAAAAAAAATTACATATCACAGTAACTATCAAAATGAAACTAATGGTATAACAGTAAATAAAATATTAGCGTGTCTTCTATCATCAATTGGTCGTTGTAGTATAGTGGTAAGTATTCCCACCTGTCATGCGGGTGACCTGCGTTCGATATCCCCGGCAGCGGAGTTTTTTTTTTTTACCTTTTCATTTTTGTTATCCGTTTGAAATTACTCAGTTTCTCGTTCATCCATAGCCACCACAAAGGCAACTAAACAGAAGCAGAAGGAATTGCCAATTCTGGCATCACGTACCAATGTAATGTTTGTTTTTCCTTTACTTTTATTTTTATAGAATTTTATACCCCAAAGAAATTTTTTCCATTTTCTTAATAATGAAACTTTATTCGTTTGTGTTTGTTAATGGTTTTATTTTGCTTTTAAAATGTGTACTTATATTAGTCCAAACTCTCTCTCGACTATTCCCACATTTGTTAATAGTTTGTCTATGATATTTATATGTATGCAATTTTGAAGAAACACAAACAGAAAAGAAACTAGTAAGAATTACTTCACAAGAAGGAAGCAGCCTTAAAAGGACTTTTTCTGATACTTCCTATTTGTTTATTCAATAATTATATTCAAAAGGTTGTACATTAGAAATTTAACAACAACTAACACTGAACTAACTATTGCAGGCTTACAACATTTAAAAAATCGTGGTCTCAAATAAAATGAGCAGTCTCAGTGATGATTCGGTGTTCTCCACGAAGTGCAGACAGTCTCGCCAATCAGGATCTGAGAACATAAGTTAATGCAACGCGGCCGAGCTGCACGCACAAAATTCAAATGAATTTGAAATGCCTGAAATGCAAGTAATCACCTATTTAATGAATCCAAGAAATGTCATAAAAATCATTCAGAGTACTGTGAATTCCAAACTAAGAATTAGATAATAAATCACAGCAATTAAAATTTGTAAATTAAAATGGCAATAAAGTGACATATTACTTACATGTAGCCACCAAAAGTCTTGCTCCCTATCTTCTTTTGCTTTTCCATGCAAACGCTCTATGAAGCATTGCTCCCACTGGGTTCTTCAATGTCATTATTTAAAAATTGCACACCATTATGATCCTTTTCATTGATATAAAGAGGGCATAACCCGCACCCTTTCACCACATCAGAGCGATGATTGTATTTGCTCAACTTCAAAGTAAAGTTGTCTGCATGAAAGAGCATGTTGTTGTCACTAATACTTTGAAAGTCCAATTGATATTTCCATATGAATGTGTGGTTTTGGACGGCATGCCTTGCTCCCTTCCAATGGAAATAGTTTTTTATCATGTCATCATTGGGAATGGGAAGAGTGTGTGTGCGGCCATCAAATTCAAATGTTAATGTATATGTAATGCTACACCCCGTAGGTCTTGCATAATCATCAACATGTCCTAAAACGACACACAGAGCGAAACCAACAAGCCTATTATTACTACTGCACCAATCTAGCGAGGTTTTTTTTGCTGTCACTGAGTGTCCCTGACGACGATAAGGGAACCAACGAGGAATTGCATTTCCAGGAAAACAGAAGAACACAGACCTATATTCAACCTTAGTGATCCTAAGCAATGCTTCAGCCGCAATATTTCTACGAGCACTTGCATCCAGTTGTTCACTATTTGTGAAATGAAATTTGAAGGTACTACTGGTCTCATTGGAATCTGATGGGAGGTTTAAGTTTAACCCTGTTGAAATTGAATTTGACATCATTCTCTTAATGGATGGACAATCAAAGGTCAACAATTGGTTTATATATGGTGGAAGCTGTGGGATACATTCAAGTCTTTTGCAATCACTTAAATCAAGTGATTTCAAGCTTGAGAGATGAACTATACTCTCAGGAAGGTTCACAATACTGCTTTTTTGCAGTGAAAGTTCCTTCAATGATGGCATGAAACCAATGTTTTTTGGGATTTCGGTTAAACTTTTGCAGCCAGAACAATCAAGATGAGATAACTGCTTTAGATTAACAATGCTATTTGGAAGTGACATAAGATCACAGCACAAGTTAAGACACAAGTTTCGAAGACCAACCAAATACTTCAAGGATGAAGGTAGTTCCTTAATTGCTGTTTTTGTCAAGTTAATGTGAGAAAATGTTTCTGAAGGCTCCAAGATCTCTGGGAAGGTCTTCAGCATAGAACAACCATGCAAATCAAGTTTTGTCAACTTCAGTTTGAAAATGCTGCTTGGAAAAGTTTCAAGTGATTCACAGTAAGTAAGGTTTAACTTGCTTAGTTTGCTGAGATTTCCAATAGAAGGTGGAATAATCACAAGTTTGACACACATTTGCAAGCTCAAGTTTTCAAGGCCGACCAAATGGTCCAAAGATGAAGGTAGTTCCCTTATTGCTGTTTTATCTAAGACAAGCAGTAATAGATTTTCCATAGTCTCCTCAATTTCAGGTAATTTTTTCAAATTGAAACAACCACCGAGATAAAATCTTGTTAGGAATTTCAACTTGAAAATTTCACCTGGTATGCTAGTTAGGGATTCACAGTCAGTCATATCTAACCAACAAAGTTCATTGATACTTGTGAACAATGAGGGCATAGTTTGTATCTCCATTTTAATTTCTCTTAAGTATCTATTATCCACATGGTTTTCTTCATATTTGTCAGCTGTGCTAAAGATGGGATCAAAAGTAGCTGAAGAGTATTCTCTGCTGTTGCAGTCGCCCGACAGTACTTTCGTGGGTACATCTCCCCTAATCTTAGCCCAGGAAATTTCGCTCACTTCCTTGAATCCATGACAATGTGATGAACCGGATGGTTGAACTACCTTGGTTCTATTGCTGATTAAAAATGTTTCAAGCTTGTAACAACCATAAAGAAGAACTAATCCAGGAGATCCTGATAGAATATTGCTAGGGAGATTTAAACTCCTAAGCTTAACACAGCCATGTAAACATAAATAATTGAGGTTGTTGATGAACCTTGAGGAGTATACTTTAACCAAGTTTGAACAATAAGTAAGAATTATTTCTTCAATATTTGGGGATAGACAGAGGTCTGGTAGTTGTCTCAGCTTACGAGAATTACTAAGGTTGATCCTTTTCAAATTCGGTAAAACCTGAAACAAAATACATATATAGATGAAAATAGTCCTATTTTTTGCATTCAATCCTACACCGATAAGATTTCTAAAACGTAAAGGAACACAGCATAAAGGTTGAAATACCTGATTTCCCTCCCAGAGTTGTTCAAGATGGCTATGAGGCATATCAAGTTTAACAAGATATTCGGGACAAAAGTTCAACGGAAAAGATCTTTGAGGAAAGCCATCCCAACGAAGAAATATTAAATCATCTGGAAGACTCTTAAGAAATGCAGGAAGAGTCACGTTTGAGTGGCAAGAAGAGCTAGAAGGACTATAGAACTGGATCATTCTAAGATTATGCATCTTTTCAAAAGTTTCAGGATGTAGTTGAACCTTTCTTATTTTGGATATGTCCAGGAATATACATTGGATTGCATCTGTCCCCTAAAAGGAGAAGTAAGGAATATTTAGAGATAAATAAATAAACATGAAATTTAATAACTGCAGGTAGTCGTAAACATTTGTATGTGGGAAATTGAGTGCATTATCAAGTGGAATTAATTCGAGCTAGGGACTAAAGAAGTAAAGAACAAACCTTGTTCTTTCCCAAAACATCATAAATATCCTCAGGCTTCCATAATCGACTGCGCTTTCCAGTATCATTAACACATTGTTGACGAACAATTTCATGTCCCATTTCCTGTACTAGATCATGCATAACAATTCTACCTTCGGAAATAGATATAAGGCACCTATCTTTGAGAACCTCCATACCAATGCGAGTAGAGAAACCACGACAATCCAATGTTTGTGCTACAGCATCCTCCAAATGCCCTCTATAGAAGCAAGCTATGTCAAGAAATATATCCTTCTGATCTTCATCAAGCCCATCATAACTTAATTTCAACGCTCCAAAAGTTTTAAGATCGGGATGCTTATCAAGCTTTTGTAACTGACTTTCCCATATTTCCTTTGTTCTATCGTGAAGCGATAAGCCCAAAACTTTGAGAGTTAATGGAACCCCTTTAGCATAATTTAATACCTTTTCTACAAACCCTACATGAGTTTCTATGGGATGGTTTTGTTTAAATGCATTTAAACAGAAAAGTTGTAGAGAATCTTGAAAACTCATCTCCTTGACTTGATATATTTCATCGACATAACCATTCTTAAGCACTTGCATGTCTCTACTAGTCACAATGATTCTACTTCCCTGGCCAAATTTAACTTTCCTTCCAATTAAATCTATAAGTTGATCTGAATCGTTCACATCATCAAGAACAAGGAGTACCTTTGTCTGTTCAAGCCTTCGAATTTTATCATAAAGATTAAGGTTTCCATAGGAATAAATATTCTCTTCCTGCAAAAGTTCTGATACAAATTTGGCTCGTACATGGCGTACTCCACCTGGTTTTTCTATTTCTTGTTGAACATCTAGGATGATGCTGCTGGAACTAAATTGAGTTGCCAGTTTTTCATATATTGCATTAGCAATTGTTGTTTTTCCTATTCCTCCCATACCCCAAATTCCTATGATTCCAACAGCTGGTGACTCGAGGTGCAACAAGGATTGGATTTTCTCAACATGCTTCTCGATTCCAAACAATCCTTGATAATCACTTAAGAAAGAACGACCCAATTTTCTCAAAATATCTTTCACAAGCTCTGTAACAAGTGCGTGCTCTGGTCTGGGACATATTAACAAGGAGTTAATAAGAAATACTACTAAACATCATTAGTAAGATACAGAGTCAAATATTCTCTCCATGGTTGTTTTTGTAACAAACACGTGACAAAAACATATAGAACTTCCATGGTCCATTAATAAAGAACTAGTACAATACCATTTGTTAAGAACTATAATTCATAGGACTAACGCTCATTATCGATGATAAATATATGCCTCGTATTTTTTTATTTATCAATGATAAATATTTCTTCCTATTTATGTATCAACAACAAAAGATTTGCCTTTCTTTCTCCTTTATATTTATCTAATAACAAATATTTGTTTAGTGTATTATTTTATGTATCAATAACAAATATTTTTCTTGTGTTTTTTGTTTATGATTATTAAAGATTAATATATTTTTGTCATTTCCTTTTTTTAATGTATCAATGTAAAACATCTATCCTATTTATGAGTATTATTAACAAAGAACTTTCCACTTACATCTATACTAATATATAAAGGGGATACAAATTTTTGAGATGACTTTTTTGTTATTCCTATTTTACCCTTAAAAAAACTACCAAAAAAACAAACTAATCATAACTTCCACATAAAAGTAGGTTTTCAGTTTTTTTATAGTACAAAATTTTTTTTTTTTTTCTTCTTAATAACTAACCACAACAAAAAAGGAGGTCAAGTAGTTATCAATTAACTAAGTCCAATAAAAATGAGATTAATTAATTATTTATATTTGTACAATAGAAAATATCGATCACAGCAAATGATAGAGACCTAAGTATGAGGGTTAATAGAAAAAAGGGGGTATTATTGTAATAAAGAATATAATGGGATTTTATTAGTAATTAGTTGGCAAGTTTGTTATGCCTAGTAGTATAAGTAGTGAGATGGGTGAGTGGTAGAGGGTATGGAAGATTTTAGTAGAACCAATTTGGTTAGGCAAAGAATGAGTGTTCTCTTTCTTTGAGGAGCTTAGCTCCAAGGGTAGATTGGAATCACTTCCTTCTACACATTTTATCTTTCATTTTGATATTGTAAGAGTTTTGCTCAACATTCAATCAATTTAGTCTAATTTCATATATTGATATTTTCGGGTTTTAACAATGGTCCGACCTACCGGATGCGATGATGAGCCAGTGATATCGACAAAGGTGGTTCCTAGATTTGATGGAACAGGAGATGGTTACTGGTGGTTGATCCAATTGGATCGGTTTCTCGAGGCCAACACTTGGCTTTGTGAAGAAAGAAAAGTGAGATGGGTGACCACGTTTGCTTTCAGCGGAGATGCTTTCAATTGGTGGTTCAATTGGAAGCAAGGTACCCTGAATATCACATGGGAAAAGTTTGAAAGGGCTTTCATTAAGAAAGTGGGAGATGATGGAAGCGGCAGAAGATGAGGAGCAAGAAAGCCATGGATATGTTCTGAACAAGAATGCAGAGGACGATGCAGATTCAAAGGAGGATGGGAACAATATTGATCATAAATCTCTGCAGAAGTTCGACATGCTCACACCAACACCGGAACCACGGAAAACGATTAACGCGTTGGCGTCGGGAAAGGAAGGGGTGGCATCGCTCCAGACCGAGATAGAAGCATATAATACAGAGATAAGTGTCACAAAGAGTCAAAGGGTGGTGGTAGATATACTGTCGTCATCGGATTCGCCGTCGCCAGGGTCACCGTTCAAGGCCTTTCCCAAGCCAAAACCACCCGATCCTCCCATAGTGGAATCACAGCCGTCAGAATCGTGGAACTCCGATCAACTCGCGACAATACTACCACGAAGAACTCCGTCGTGTCTCGATCGACCTGCAGCGGCACCGCCTGATCCAGAACCGCCAGACGTTGCAAGCGGTTGGAGACAAGTGATCGTTACTAAGGGAGAGAAGGATCTAGAGACACCAAGGGCAAAAAGGGAATTTACTAAGGTTGGTAACCATTTTAATCTCACGGGCCAGACCCAAGTTAATGTTGGTTTGTTCTCGGAGATACTCAACATTTGGGCTGGATTGAAACAAATAGAATGGGCCCAAGTCACAAATATCTTGTTGGCTTGTAACTTCTTAATTAGGAGGGTTGTACAGCAAGGAGAATCGATTTATGCTTTGAATTGTATTTTTTGGATGTCTGGAAATTATGCGTCCCAAGTGGGTAAGCAATGTGATCCTTATGTCTTACTCATATTCAAATACTTCAATTATAAAGACTTGCTAGATGAAGATGAGACCATGAATGCAAGATTGGAAGTAGCGTTGCATGATTTTTTGAAAGCTGCTTTAGCTGAGATGTATGTGGAGTATGGTAGTGTCTTTTGGGCATGTGAGACTTTTTATGAATTTAATAGAAAATATGTTGGGTTTATATTTTGCCGTGTAGTAATAGGATGGTGTGAAAGGTATGGAGTGTATGTGTCTATATTTGAAAACCTTGGTAACACGTGGGCTAAAAAGTGTCAACCAAACAAGGCAGTATGTGTCCTTCATTTATCCCTTTTTAGCCACAATGGTCATATTGAGAAAGAACTACATGATTTCAGAATGAACAAAGGCCATATGGTCCTCCAAAGAAGACCACTTGTGAGGGATCAACTAGAGGTTATACAGTTGAATTGGCATGCAAGCAGAAGCTGGAAGTTTAAATCATGGCCAGGGAAGGAGTACACAATTGCAGAAAATTGGACTAAGCTTACTATACATGATGTATTATTCTACTTGAAATTTCTGAGGGCTATACAAGCTGTCAGAGTAGTAACTGACACAAAGGATGCTATTGTCAGGTTACTATATTCCTTTGAATGTGTTTGGTATCCAATTTTCACACCACAACACGGTAATTACCAATTTCAGGATGGACAAGTTGGTCGAATTACAAGCTTCCATTTGTACCTTATGGATATGAGTATAAATCATGATACCTATGAAAGTTTGTTCCAATACACAAATTATCACAGTGCACACCAGCAACATAAGTCCTTGGTAAATGAGTTTTGTCTCTCTGCACTTGTTGCTATTAACTTTGTTAATGCTGCAACTTTTGTTTTGTTGTTGGAAAAAGTTATAAAAAATGTTGCTGTCATGAAGCTAGGAATTATAGTAGATGCAACATTAGATAGAGTGGAAGCATCAAATAAGTTTATTATTTACCTTGACCGAGTTATGATGGATGATGGTTTAGTTCCTCTACAAGTTGAAATTGGTAACAACATGCCACACAAGTTTAGGAAAGTTGAAATTGTATGGAGTGGTCAAATATTTGAAGCTAGCTTGTCAAACTCACAACAGTGGGATCCAGGAGGAAGTGTCTCAAAATGCAATGACAATTGCAGCAAAGGAATCATAACTAGATGGAGAAGGGAGGATGTTCATGAAGTATCGGTTGAGGGAGATAAGAAATATGAGCATGGAGCTTGTATTCAAATTGGAACATATGACCGTGCTTTGTGGAATGCAATGATATTGGGATATGGAAGAAGAAACTCTGCACTTTGTTACAACATGATGGCTTGGCATTCATCATTTTTTATGTGGCAACAAGATTCAAGAGACTCAAGAGAATTCAATTTTCCTATGCTAGTTCCTGTTAATGAAATCTGTTGGAGAATGTTTTTCACCTTTCATGGATTGCTCAACTTTGTATTTGATAGAGGCAAGTTTGGATGGATGCAAATTTCAACCTTGAGGACAAGGTTGTTTGAAGGGGTGGGTATTGATAGAGACCTAAGTATGAGGGTTAATAGAAAAAAGGGGGTATTATTGTAATAAAGAATATAATGGGATTTTATTAGTAATTAGTTGGCAAGTTTGTTATGCCTAGTAGTATAAGTAGTGAGATGGGTGAGTGGTAGAGGGTATGGAAGATTTTAGTAGAACCAATTTGGTTAGGCAAAGAATGAGTGTTCTCTTTCTTTGAGGAGCTTAGCTCCAAGGGTAGATTGGAATCACTTCCTTCTACACATTTTATCTTTCATTTTGATATTGTAAGAGTTTTGCTCAACATTCAATCAATTTAGTCTAATTTCATATATTGATATTTTCGGGTTCTAACAGCAAACAAACAAAAAAAAGAATATCGATCACACAAACGGGCACGGGACGTGCCCGTTTGGCGGCTAGTATTAATAAAGAGATTAATTATTGTAGTAAAATTGTAAATTGGTAAGAGGATGTGTTACCTGGTTACTTGGGAATCCCAGCCTGAGAGATCAGCTACTTGAGTTAGAGCAACCTTCCACGCATCCACTAATTTATCCTTATATCGGTGTTGATGTTTATCAAAAGCTTCTGCAAAACTCTGCCTATGATGCCTAACATTTGATGGAAGCACCTTATAGAAGACAGGTATGACATCCCTTCCATATCTATCTTTGCATTCGAGTATCTTTGTGAGTTCATCCAAGCACCAAGTTGAAGAAGCATAGTGCTCAGATAAAACAACGACATAAATCCTCGATTCTTGTATTGCTTTGGACAGTGCTGGCGAAATCTCTTCTCCTCTGACCAAATTGTAATCTATGAATGTTTTAATGTTTTTCCTGCCAAGTTCAGCATAAAGATGACTGATGAAATTGTCGCGCGTGTCCTCTCCTCTGAAGCTGAGGAACACATCATGCTTTAGAGCAGGAGCAGGAGGAGGAGACATAGCAGCATTAGTAACAGCAGCAACAGAAGAACTTGATCCCAACATTGAGAGGAAAACAAGAAGATATATATCTTAACTTCTTGCCTTTGCACTCAACCTCTTAACTCTTTTATGGTGTTGGTCTCCTCTTTGTTGTCAATGTATATATAATAGTAAGGTGAACACTGTTATTTAGAGTTTTGTTGGATATATCATATGTAGGGTGATCGTATCCAAACCAATCCAAAAATAAATCTGCAAACCAATCCAAATCGAAAACTGCAAAAAATTGCATTTTGTTTGAGTTGCACGGATCATTTTTCTTCCAAACCGTATGGTTTGGTTTGGTTTGCGGTTTTCATTTCAGAAAACCAAACCAAACCGCAATAGTTAACTTAACTCTAATACTCTATCATTTCACGCAGAACTATACTATTGGTATTAAAAATAAGTTCTTATGTATTTGCATTTTTTGTATATGCATATTATATCTTGTAAACAATAAAATAAATTAAAATTTGCTATGTTTATTTTGTAACAAACTGTTAATATTGTCATATTTTTTATATCGCGATAAACTGCACAAATTGAACCAACGCTAACCGCATTGGTTTGGATTGGATGACTACTTTTTAAAAATTAACCAAACCAAACGAATCGCATACATTTTATCTCGCGGTTAGAATAGTTTTTATGCTCGAACCAAACCGCACGGCAAACACCGCAGGTCATTTGTCCATCATTCTGTCATTTAATGTGTCAATTCTTTTATGTTTAATTATTTTAAAATAAATCAAAATTTTAAATTAATTATTTTCATAATACTTTTTTTTACAGTTATTTTCATAATAATTGGTCATCCTGAAACTTACATGTTTTTTCTGTATCCACTTGAGTGTTGACTTTGCATGTTTTTTTTCCCTCTCCATTAGACTTTACAGTACATCAGTTTTGTATTTTCTGCCTCTTTTTTGACTTTGCATCAGTTTTGAACATTATAAAAAAAAGTTGAATCATCCTATAGGCGTAAATTGTTGAATTCTCTAATACATACATAATGTCATACACGGTCTCATCTTCCTTTTGATCCGTTCAACCCTTTCCCCGAGTTGATGTACAAAGCTCTGAAAGGAATGCTGCATGGTTTTTCGGTCTTTATTTGTGCCTAGTTGCCATCATCGTATTTCATATTTCATTGGGTGTGTGCTTCTAATTTAATTCAAGTTGTAAATGTTGGAAAAAAAATTAAAGCTGAAGTCAACTGAAAGGGAAACAAAATTATTGACATTGATTGTATTTTAAGATCCAATATTAAAATGCTTGTGTAGACTTGATTGAAATTTTCCCACTTGTGTGAATGAGAGTAAGAGATTTCACTCTGAGATAGACAACTTTCAAACTACTTCAAACAAAATGGTCAAACATTATAAAACATGCTATGTAACAATCAATAAGTTTGTGTACCATTTGCATTGATATTTTTAACTTTCTATAACTAAAGACCGTGGAGTTATCAAAAGAGTTCAAAGCTCTTACATAACAATGTTGTGTTGTCTATATATCTATGAATTTAGTTTTTTTAAAAGTTAAATTTTGTTACACGTAAAAGTTTAGCTACATAATTTGTTATCCATATTTCGCATATGTGTAATTATTTTAAAGTAATTTTGTTTATATATATAAAAAATCTGGGTTAAATATGGTTGAAATTTAAACATCGATCATATACCACTCGTATATAATACGACAACTGATGCAGCCGTACCTGTTTTGTGCAGATAGATACTCCTCCGTCCAATGTTTTATGTTTGGGATTGAAGAGGAGATGAAATTGTTTATAAAACATCCACACCCTACTAAAAAACATGACATAGTGTTGCTTGTTAATTAAAATTAAACATAATTTTGATATAAAAATTATCATCAATCGGTCGTTGTAGTATAGTGGTAAGTATTCCCGCCTGTCACGCGGGTGACCCGGGTTCGATCCCCGGCAACGGCGCTTTTTTTAAAAAAATTTTCAACCAAAAATTATTCTTCAATTTTTTTTTTAGGGTTTTTAATTTGTGTATAATCGAATCTTAATCAATCAATCTTGTGACTAGAAAGGAACGATGAACATTGGAGCTTGTTCAATGTCACGCCTCCAATTTCCGATTCGTCTCTTCACAAAGCCCCTAATCTCTATGCGTTGCAATAAGTCTTTTTTATCCGTTCAAAATTCCTCAGCTTCATCCATAGCCACCATCACAACCACCACAGAACCCACAAAATCGAAACACAATGAACCTTGGTTAATTGTTGGCCTCGGTAATCCTGGCAAAAAATTCTCTGGTACACGCCACAATGTTAGTATATTTAATTTACATTTTAATTACAGATTATACTGAAACAGTTATTGAAATAGCTTATCCTATAAGCTGCAAAATAAGTTGCTTATCCCATTAGGGCCATATTCATGTGCTTGACTCTGTTTTGATTATTTTAGGTGGGATTTGAGATGGTTGATACTATAGCTGAAGCTGAAGGGATATCTATGAACAGTGTCTCCTTCAAAGCTCTATTTGGAAAAGGTTCATAATTTAATAATTAATTTGGTTTTCAGTAGTGATATATAGTAATAACAAGAAAACAGAATTTCAATTTGGCAGTTCATGTGGCAAAACTCGTGTTTCTGATAACGAATGAAAGAGTTAGTTACTTAGTTGTTTTTGGTTTATGTGTATTTGATTTGTTTATTACATGTAATTGTGCTTCTTCTTTTTTTAATGAAGTTGTTTGATTCTTAAGATGGTACTAGAGAAGTCAGTTTTTCATATCATTTTCTACTGGCTTGCTTGAAATGAAACTTTTTGAGGAATCGACGGTTTACATGTCTTCTATGAGCAATGCAAGAAGACATTGTTTACGTCAAGCTAATGTAAATGCCAATTAAAGATTGAGGAAAGAGCTAGCTTTGCTGCTTTGACTGCCAGCTCGACATTCTGTTTTTCGTAAATCAAATGTAAAGTCTGTTAGTCTGAGGTCTTGAATCATTTCCCATCACCACCTGTTAGCAACATTTTGGATTCAGTTCAGTCTCAAGCGTGTATTAATAATTGAGTGTGGCCAGCTTTTACCGAACATTTGTTCTGATAATGGCATCTTGTTGGATCTTTTGTTAGTGATGCCACTTGGCTACCATGTTAAAGAAATTGTGTTCATTTCGGTACCATAGAAAAGGCTCTTTATTATAAAGATGGTTTAATTTTCGCTACCATGTTCAGAATGACAGGAATAATAACAGACTAAATTTAAGTATTTATCAGTGTGTTTCCATTTGTGACAACTGTTTTTCCCGTTGCAGGTTACATAGGTGATGTACCAGTTATACTTGCAAAGCCACAGACTTTTATGAATTTAAGTGGTGAATCTGTAAGTATTATGTTTGGAGAATCCTCAGATGTAATGATGGAGTGGGACAGAAGTGTTGGAAAAAACTGTTTCCCACAGGACTTGATTCTATATATTAATATTGGGGAGTGTGGAAACTATTACTCAAATTTCCTTGACTTATAGAATGGTGAATTACTGGGGAAAACGATAACCAACCAAATTACAATTTTTTAAACCTGGAAAAATTAATTGTGGTGAAGTTAAGGTACATTTTGACTAGAAAACCATGCTGAATTTTTTTAAAAAAAAAAAACCACAGGAACCCATATGATTTATGTTATTTAAATATTTAAAATTCAAGTTTACAGACAGTTAGACATTCATATATTTCTAACTTATGTAATGTGAATGATTGTCCAACAAATTGTCCCAACAATGTTTGGGAATGGCAGAATCTACTAGTGTTTGATCAGCTAATGATTTTTTGCTTTTGTATTTGACAACTTAAACTTGACACCCCTTAGGGTAGCCTTGATGAAGCACTAGTGCTTTGTGTTTATGAATAAGTCAAATGGTTTACCATAGGTAGCAGTAGCATATATACACTTCGAAATAATAGTCATATTCTTCATGAAGGCTTCAAATGCCCCTAGCTACATTATACAACTTCCGTAGTAGTGTTTTGAATTTTATTTTCATACCAATACAAATGGGAATATTACTGTGGCAGAAGCTCTTTATAGCACCAGGTTGTTGTCGGTAACCCAGAGAGAGAAATGGAAATTGATAGGCATATTTTATTTGATGTTAGTATACTTGTGTCATGTCTTATAATTTGAAATTTTTGTTGGCTCCCCCCTTATGTCCAGGTAGTAACATGTATCCTTGTCGTTTATTGTATTGATGCTTCTAAAATTTACTATAATAAATACTTTTATTTTGATTCTGACATGCTGGTTCATGGAATCTATTTTGAAGGTTGGAGCCATAGTTTCATATTACAAGATTCCATTGAAGCAAGTACTTGTGGTATAATATTTATCCTATGACTTTGTTCTTTATATGTGCATATGATGAAGAAAAATTAGAAGGATGGTCTGCTTGAGTGTTCAATTCGATCAATAATTTTCTTTTTCAGATCTTTGACGACTTGGATTTGCCTTTTGCTAAATTGCGGCTGCTACCAAAGGGTGGGCATGGAGGTCAGAATGGGTAACTAATAATCTTCTTTACTTGCACTCTGATTTTGCTCCACTGCAGCATCTGTTTGGGCTTGGTTTTACATCCTGTTGAGTTTATATTTAAGCATTACCATATTTGTTTTCCTTGCAGAATGAAGAGTATTATTAATCACTTGAAAGGGAATTCTGCTTTTCCTCGCTTAAGAATTGGTAAGTTTGTATCGGCTTTAGGAATGAAATATTCATCTATATTACAGTCACTCATAATATCTATTGTCATTTTATTGTTGATTTTGTTAGGCATTGGACGACCTCCTGGGAAAATGGATCCTGCGGCATTTGTTCTTCGATCTTTCACTAAACAGGAAAGGGAAGAAGTATGTTTTTCTTTTCTTTCATTTTGAAGTTTGAATTGACAAACTAGATTTAGGCAACATGGAAGTCATACATGTTAATAATTATAATTTTCAGCTGGATTTTACCTTACACCGTGGATTAGAAGCTGTGCGGATTATTTTGTTGGAGGGGTTTGATAAAGGTGCAACATTTGTTAATACTGCCAAAAAGATAGAACAAATAGGCTGAGGGATTGCACACTTTGAACATCCTTTTGACAATTATAAACAAACAGGATCATCTTGCAAGGAGACACAAGTATACTTAAAGTATTAAACTCATTCAAGCCTTCCATTCATTTGAAAGAACTATGTTTGAGAAAGTAATAGTATTCATCCATTCTTTCGGAAAGCAGTTCAGGTTCCAGTACAGTGAATTCAAATCTAATGCTTGGAATCTTCTGGTACTGGTAACTAGACATATGGTTGTGTTTCATCAGTTGAGTAGTTCTGGTGCAGTGAGTTATAATATGATATAGTTATGGAATTATTAGTTCCTGTTCAGCTGAGTTATTCATTTTCCTCATTCTTTGGGTCACAAGGCCTCTTGTACACTTTTTATATATAATAAAAATAATAAATTATGATAATAGGAGAAACATTGGCTGTTTAATTTATTTGGGAGCTGCATTTTCTTCAACAAAGTTTCTTGTGCATTATCTTTCTAAGTTATCAATGCGTGTAAAATTGCCTTGAAAAAACAATATTAATTTCAGCTTCTTTTAATTTACTTGAAAAACTGATATGTGGTTGGTCCAAGTGGGAATTGACTCAATTGCCTGATGTTTGAATTATGATTCTTTTGTACGAAAATAATCTAGTTGAGAAGAGATACTTAATTTAGTGTCCAAGAAATTTACCGACGGTTAAATGGTGGTGAATATTGCATGCTTATAACCAAGTTGTTGCGAGAAGTTATTATGGATAAGGTTAATCCTTATGCATGGTATATAAGTCAATAATTCTTATGCATGGTATATAAGTCAATAACACTCATTAGATTGAGCATCCACATGTAATAATCCTAGCCAATCTAAACTCACACACTCACACCTAATCTCACACCCCCCAAATTTCTTGCGCACCCCCCCCCCCAAATTTCTAATGCACCCCCCAAATTTTTCATGCACCCCCCAATTTTTTGTACACCCCCTAAATTTCTTGTGCACCCCCTAAATTTCTCACGCACCCCTCGGATGACTTGTGCCCCCAATTTTTTTTTTTGTCCCCACACATTTCTAGCCTAAACCATTTTGCTGTGGGAATGGTTTCACATATATACACTCCAAAATCATTAAGTGCATAAGAATGTTTTGAAGTACAACCTATAATTAGAATCATTATTTTTTATTTTTTTGGGTACAATTATAATCATTATTTAAAATCATTTAACAATAATTTTGGTTTCTTATATAATATAATCTAAACCATTAAATCACAATTATTGTTTTTATTCTAATTATAGGGTTGTACTCCAAAACCATTTTATGCACCTAATGGTTTTTTATTACAGCCATCTGAAATCATTCCCACAGCAAAATAGTTTAATGGTTTTTTATTATAATCATTATTTTTTAGTTTTTTTGGTACAATTATAATCATTATTTAAAACCATTTAACAATAATTTTGGTTTCTCATATAAAATAATTGAAACCATTAAATCACAATTATTGTTTCTATTTTAACTATAGGGTTGTACTCCAAAACAATCTTATGCACTTAATGATTTTTGAGTGCATATCTCTGAAACCATTCCCACAGCAAAATGGTTTAGGATAGAAATGTGGAGGGGACAAAAAAAAATTGGGGGACAAAAGTCATATGGGGGTGTGTGAGAAATTTGGGGGGTGCATGAGAAACTTGGGGGTGCATGAGAAATTTTGGGGGTGCACAAGTATTTGGGGGTGCACGAGTAATTTGAGAGGGGGTGCACTAAGTAACTTATGCATGGTGCATAAGGATGACTTATGCATAATAACAAATCCCCACGTTGTTTATGACTTAGGATCTTCTCCAATTCTTAAAATAAATAGAGAACTTCATTACTATATTACATATATAAATGCATATATTCTAAGAATTTGTAACATGCATTTTGCATAATTTGATTTTTATATACTTCAAAAAATTAGTAATGGAGCTCTGCATATCTTTTGATAAATGAAGAGAATCTCTCATCATTTTATGTATGGTATCAGCTTGTAGTGAATCAATATATGCTATAGAGAATAAAATAGGTCTAAGATATATTAGATACGTTTAGGTGATTAATTATGCTTTCTAGGAGGATATAGAATAATCCAATTAGATGAGTCATTGGTTAGTTTGTTAGGAGTAACCAATGCTATAAATAAAGATATGCTGAATGTAATGAGTAATAAAAAATGAATGAAGAAATTAGTTATTTTTAGATTAGTGTAGTTTGTTAGTAGTTTGTTAGTAGTTTTTAAATTAGTCATAACACAGCTTGTCGCAGGCTTTTTTTTAAAGTCAATACTTTGTAAAAAGCCATTTCACAGTGAGGATAATAAGCCACAATTAAAAAAAACATTCTCTATTTAAATTATAAATAAATAAATAACTGGTGCCGAAATTGTTAGATCGTATGTCATGACCGGAGTTCAAACTCGGAATATCTCATAATTATGTGAGTTTAATTTCAGTTGATTTTCAATTCATCTAAGACGACAAAAAAAAAAGTATCATAAAGCATACGTTCAAAACAAGTCATCTTCAACCTCTAGCGGACTATTTCGATCCGATTTCTGACCCGTACGCCTTTTAGATCAATATCAACATAAAAGATCACAATTAATTACACAGAAACATCATACAAATCAAAATATGACGAAATGTGAATGAATAAGTATGAATTTGTTAGTTTGAGAGAGTGAGACTCATCCATACTTAGAGTTTGTTACTTTGCAAGAGATGAATTTGTGTGGGAAGAAGCAAATGTATCTAGACTTTAGTGAGAAGAAGTAAAAAGAATTTTATTTTGGATTACTAATTCTATAATTTACTACCAAATTCAAATTAGGGTCCATGCAAAACGTGGAGAGAACACAAAACTCAGTGTAGAAGAAAAACCCACCAAGCATGAATCTTAAATCCCAATAAAACAAACATCCTTTTGGTGAATTCCATATCTTATTCTAACTAACTATTTATACTAATTAGGGTCCATGCAAAACGTGGAGAGAACACAAAACTCAGTGTAGAAGAAAAACTCACCAAGCATGAATCTTAAATCCCAATAAAAACAAACATCCTCTTGGTGAATTCCATATCTTATTCTAACTAACTATTTATACTAACTCTCACTCCTATATATTCTTTCTGATTGCATATTTGGACCTATGGCACTACCACACAATCATATTATTTTCCAACTCCACACAATCATTTTATTCCATCTTAAATCCCAATAAAACAAACATCCTCTTTGTGAATTCCAAATTTTTATGTTAACCGCTTATATTATTTTCCAACTCCACACAATCATTTTATTCTTTGCACTACCATTTGAAAACACCCTTCTCCTTTTCCTTTCTCTGTTCCACTTCATATAGTAGTCTTCTTAAGGGCTTTTATTTGTTAAAATATAAATTAAGGGTTTGTTATTTGTAAATCATAAAATATTGGCATTCCAGTCGTAAATCATCAATTTTTCAGCGATGCCATGATTCACAATTTGACTTGGAAATTTCAGTAAGAAAGGTTACAACTATATATCAACAATAAAAACAAGTAAGAAATAGTGATTTTAAAATAGAAGGGGAAGGTAGTGTAATAACACCATCTTTTAAGGGAGGGGGTGTGTATTTTACTCAAATATTTTTGAAGAAAATGTCGGTGACGCATGAGGAAGATTCTCATGGGGGCGATAATTTGTTTTATACGGAGTTAGTGTACGGTAGTTCAGCTATTGTAGCTATTGTAATATTTGTAGTTTTATATATTGTAATTAAAAATTATTTTGATCGTCGAACGCGCGTCTATAATATATTTCAATATTTGATACTGACTCAGGACGGATCTACCTTAAGGCCAAGTGTGGCCATGACCACCCCAAATTTTTTCAATTTTTTTATACATACATATGCATGCATGCACATGCATGCATGTATGTATGTATGTATGTACAAAATTAAATATATTATGTCCCGTGAGTTTAGTTCAGTTGGTTGAGACATCGCATATATTATGTAGGAGTTAAGGTTGGTATTCCGGACACTCAATTTATTCACTAGATCACTAAATAAATAAAAAAGTTAAATATATTTTTGGTATCTATAAAATAGTTACATTTTAAATTTAGTCTTTACTTAATTTTTATTAAAGTTTTAATCCTTAAAAGAATATCATGAATTCAAAATTAATCTCTACAGTTAAGAAAACTCGTATTTTTGAATGATTATTTCTTAGGTATGTTTAAAAAAAAGTTCATCTAGAAAAGAAAAAAAACACAAAATATTTGATTTTCGGGTCATAATTTTAATTACGTTTATCTTGAATTGTTGTCATTTTAAAAAGTCATATTTAAATACATATCATGTCAACAAATGATAAATAAAAAGAAGTACAATTATTTAGTGTTGTAAATTTCCATTTGCAGAAGTTTAATTTTAAATATGGTGAAGAGAATATTAAACTTTTAATATTTCTTTGTCTCTATTTTTTTTTTTGATTTTTAACTTTTTCTTTTTGTTCCAAAATTTTAGTTCTTTTAAAAAGTAAGAGTAAAAACAACATAACATTTCAATATTTCTTATTTCTTAATCTATCTGTGAAACTCTAAAATAACCAAAAATTTGAGACATATATTTCATGCTTGAATTCAAAATTGTCATTTAAAACTTTTGATGTTGATAAATTTTAGCCACACCCAAAAAACAATCCTAAATCCGTCCCTAACTGACTTACTAATACTTGCTATGAAAATTACATTTTACTTGCAATTATAATATAAAACATAAAAGACAATTTATATCTAAGAGGATACTCACTATTATAATATAAAAGACAAATACCCAAGAGCATGCTCACTTTTACAATATCAAATTTCATACTAGATTGTTAAGAAAATATCTAAATAGTAAATAACTATTGGCCATTTTGAAACATTTGTTTGTAAATTATACTTAAAGTTTCATTTATATCTTCACCCTCCTTATCGGCTATCATTATCTCCAAGCCTCTCCTAAAAAAAACACAATTACAATTAATGATATACAACTCATTTGGATGGTTCTATTTTGTTGGAACAAAGTTCATATTGGTGTGTAAATTGAAAATAAAATTTGGAATGTCTCATGTATACTAGTTGTTGTAGCATAATTGAAAAATAAATGTATTGTGTAATAAAGTCTCACATTAGTGAGATTTAACACCGCATTTATCTATTATTTATTTTTCTACAATATATTTGTGTTAAGTCTTTTGGAGAATAGAGTAGTGAGTATCAAGTGCAAGGTGAAGAGGGCATGTCGTTGCCACAAACGGTGAAATAGGTATTTGGTTGAATTGTGAGAAAAAAATGATTGTCGTTCTCCTTTCATACCATCCAAGTATGTTATTCCTTATTTTTTTCTACTCTATTTGATCATTCGTTTGATACATGCCTATATTTATAACATGGTCATACATATATTGTGTACCTTGTAATTGATAGCACTACATGTCGTGCCTTCTATTTTTTTCCTCCATGAGTTTGGTAGACATAAATCAACAATTTATTTGCTATATGCAATATGCTTTATGATAACCATTGCAAAGGACAAATGAAAGAATGTAGAATTCTAGTTTGTATCATCAAATTCTTATTTCATTTAGAGTATGTTATAAGAGCATTGTTAAACAGTACGAGCAGCATTCAAACGAATTTTGACGACAGTGCAAAAACACTTACCATACAAGGGTATTGTGGTAATATAGAAAACATGCAATGGATAAATCAGTAATTACAATTTCAATTTTAGTGCAATTCTTGTTTTTCGTTGATATGATTTTCGTAACAAGCAGCATTTGTCATGTTATAATTATATTTATTGTTTGATCATTCCTTTACTCCAATATAAAAATTATAAGTGTAAAATTTCAATTGAAAAACGTTGATTTCCGTTTATATGACGAGTAAATGAATTATCAAATTAATAAATGTGTGCTAGTATCTATTTTTGTTATGAAATTCTTTCTTTTGTGAATTGTTCAAAATTGGTTGGTTTAGATGTAAGCCTCTGACATAAGATGCTGTTATAATGAATAAGATCAGTTTTTAAGAGTGATCAAAATATCATCGTTCTTTCAAATTATGTATGGTCTTGGTACCATAATCCCTTTTGGTTTAAGAATGATCTTTGTTATTGTGTACAATGAAATTTCGTAAACAAGCGCTAGTTTGAGTATTTAAACTCACGAGATTAACTAGAAATCTCAGGACAATTTTATGCTTGTTTTTATGAAAAGAATAGTTCAGTGTTCATCAAAGTTTAACAAACACTTGTATTTTGGTTTTCTTAACAAAGGAAAGGGAAAGAAGTGAGTTTACTCGAATCGCGTCAAGATTAACAAACTTCATATAACATTAAACGAAATGCAGTAAATTGCTGTAAATTAAACTTGCATTAATTGGTCCCATGAGTTTAGCTCAATTAGTGGACATTTGCATTATTATGCAGGGGATCGGGGTTCGAACCCCGGTCATCCCATTTATTCACCTTAATGGTGGAATTTCAAGCCATTATACTACTTGACCAAAAAAATATATAAATAAACTTGCATTAACTGTAAAGAGCAAATACAGTAAAAATGGTTCACAAACCGTACATGTTTCTCCTAAGAATTACTTTCTTTCTACGCTTGAGTACTTAGAATTTTCAGAGAAACTTTGTAAAAACAGTTTTGCGACCTCGGTTCCTTATAAGGAATCACTATTTATACTTCGAAGAAGATATAACTGCTTCAGATGATCTTGACGCTCCAGATTTGATCTTCGAATCCCACGTTCTCCACTCCACAGTTTCTTTTTTGGCGCGTTCGAACCTTTGGGCTTAACTTCGAACTTTTTTGGGCTAAAACCATTTGGCCCATAATCCACTTACCTCTTTTCGAATCTTTGGTTTCGAAGAACTTCACGAACACTTTCAATTGTCGAATTGCTTATGAAAATATTACTCAAAGGGACTCTTCGCTTCGAACCATTACTAATATTTCTCATAAACATCAATTCGAATGCACCTGTGTATTTGGTATTTAATTCATGATTTTGTTGGACCAATATTCACATTTATCTTATTAAATAAGTGTATGTAAAAATACAGCCCAACAGTTACTATATGAGAATGATATCGTAGTACCATTATTGATTGATATTGTAGTATCATTACGGGTATCGTAGTACCGATGATTTATAGATTGATATCGTAGTATCAATTCGAGTGGTATCGTAGTACCATTCAAGAAGGTGTAATTCTTGACCGATTTCTACCGTGCAGTAGCAAATTGGTATACAGTTGTAACTGGGCTGTTTTATCCTAGAGGCGGTGTGGTTGATAATCTGCTTGCACAATTTTGGGCAGTATCACGAAACGTTTTAAAGAGAGCGACCTGGTCGTGACTCAGCCCGTAATTTCATTCGGTTCCGTTTTTTCAAAAATTATTATTTTTAAATATCAAAAACAACATATTTTGATCATGATAATTATTGTACCGATAACTAATGTATATATTGTTTAAAAAAAATTATAAACCAATCAACCAAATTAAATCAGTTAGTTTTTTTTGGTACATAAGCTAAGGCAGGAAAGAAAGAGAAACAAAAAAAGTACTATGCTCTAGGGTAGGACACCTTTAAAGCATCTCATCATTAGTCGAGTCCAACTTGGTAAGAAAGTCAATATATACAAGCATTCCCTTCCCCCAAAGTGTGAAATAGAGAGACATCCCAATCTAGCTTCAAGAGATCTTGGATATTAGCTATTGCAACGACATAACAATGGTAGTTATTGTACCCCTTAGTAACGAGATCCAACACCGTTTTCGAATAAGAATAGCAAAAGAAACGGTGGTAGCCATATACTCTCCCAATCTTAAGCCCATGATAAAGTATCATTAGTTCAGCTAGAGTATTATTAACAATACCCAAGAAACCACTAAAACCAACAATTCAATCACCACCTCCATTTCGGATTAAGCAACCAAAGTCGGCCCTTCCCGAGTTACTCAGACAACTACCATCCACGTTCAGAACCATGCAATTAGTCCTACAAGGGTGCCATGAAATCGATCTAGGGGGATTATCGATAAGAGTCACAGTATGAAAACAACCACCAATAAGGGTGGCAAGTTTATGAGATTCAACAACAATTCGAAACTGTTGAATAGTTTTATTACAAACTCAAACCAAATTTCTGGCTCTCCAATTCCACCAAAGTATCCAGCTAGAAAAAAAAGGAGCTTTATTCCCACTCGAATTGACACGCAGTATGACAATCTACGATGCAATGTAAAAATGGTTTTCTCACTTGTAGAACATCTTGGGCAGATGTCGGATTGCACTGGATTCCGACGAAGCAATGAGAGGGTAGGAATCGCATGATGACAAACACTCCAAATGAAGAACTTGATCTTCTCAGGGGCAACAATTTTCCAAATCCAAGTCCAAGAATTACTGTTATGCACTAATATTCTTTGCTGTAGCAACCAATTATAATCGGAATAAACACCATTCATATCATTGATTCAGTTTCATTTATGAAAACATTAAAAATTAATCAGAAAAGCTATACTTTAAATACATAAAAGCTAAATTAACCATATAAAATTATTAAAAAACTCTTACTTATCTAAAAATAGAACATATAAAATGATTAAATAATTCTTACTTATTGAAAAAAAAGAACATATAAAATGATTAAATAAAAACCCAAAACATGAAAAATATGAACCCAAAAGCACATAAATTAATAACAAGCTAAACCCAAAAAATTCTGAAAGACAAATGTGCAAGGAAAATGAAAAAATGGGGCGGTGCCACAGGGGAATGTGAGAAATAGAGAAAGTTACTTGTATTACTACTTCGATTTTGAATATAAGCAAAAAATAATTTTTTAGATTTATTGAATTAAATATGTCTATAAACTATAAAATAGTTCAAATATATATTCTATTAAATGAATTGAAATAATTGTTTTTTATTTATATTCAAATCCGAGAGGAGTATATGTCCCGATACATACCGAGTCCCCCAAAACAACAGTCATTTGACCTCAAACAATTTGGTTAATAGAAAGCATCATCAATTCTCATGCTCCAACCATTTCAATTTACACGATTCATTTATATTTCTTCCATATTTTCAATTTTTGAATTATTCCAACCCATTATTCCTTTTTCCATGAAACGTATTTCATGATTTCATCTACTCCTTTGACACTGATTTTTTAAGTTTAACCTTCCACACTTTTTTACCTCTTAAATTTAATATTAACTTGATTTTGTTGAGAGTAATTCAATTGTAGCCAATTTAAGTGACTTGTACCACAAGTAACAAGTTTGCATGTCCTTAAATAAAATCTGCTTTTATTTATGAGTACAAGTTAGGTCAAGTCTATCTTATTTTTGGTTGAAAGCTCATAAATTTCCTCCGTAGTTTGCGTATGTCAACCTCACCAAATAAATTGCCACTTCACTTTCTTTCATTTCCACCAAAAAAATCCCCTCGTCGTTTACACCACGTGTAAATGCATCTTTATCCACTCACAACAATCCTATCCGTACATCACACACCAAATCCAAATCTCAACGGCTTAGATATTCCCAGAAAGATAGCCGCGACAATCCTTGGTCTCAGAGACGCTACGTGTAACCGTCACCGGCAGTATGAGCCACGAATCATATCCACCCAATCACATGCGTCCACGTGGAATCGGAGACAATCGACCGACTTAATAACAACTTTACTCGTAAGAAAGGAAAAAGATTCTCTCCATCGTCGTAAGCAAAGAATTTGTTTGTTGTTTTCTTCTTCATCGTTCGTTTCGATTCGATTCGATTCGCTTTTTCCTCGGATGATTCATTACGAATCTATTCAACTGCTGCAATTTTCTCGGTCGTCGTATATTCTGATCATTTTTCCGATTTTCGTAATTTGAAAGATAGAATCACTTAAATTTGATCCAGAATGCAACGTGTTGTTGATAATGTCCTTGCTGTTACTAAAGAGTAAGCAAATTTCTCTTTATTCATTTCTAGGAATTAATTAGTTTCTGCTGCATGCTACAGTTATTTGTCAATTTGTTAGGGATGATGATATTTGAATTTGAATTTTGGTATAGGTCGGTGAAGACTTTTACTTATGAATCTTTGAACAATATTGTGAGGTTTATCAATGGATTATCAGCTATTATGTTGGCATTACTACCTGGGAAAGCTAATATACTTGAAGGTATTCAGGGTTGGGAGCTTAGACCAACTTTTCGTGGACCGCGATTTCCACGTTGGATGGAAAAGTAAGTTTTCATCATCAAATTGCTAAATATCTGTGTATAATCTTTTAAGAATTTAGTGTTTTTTTATTTACTTGATGTGTAATGTTTTGTAGTATTTGTTATCATGTATTATTGTTACAACTTAAGAGTCTGTTGGGATTGACTTATTTGAACTTATCATACACAAACATTTGTGAATCTTTTTTAGAAGAGCTTATGGAAACAACATGTCTATAAGCTATTCACAGCTTGTTTCCATAAGCTCTGAAGGATAAGCTTATATAAAAACAATTTGACTTTATTTGATAGTGCATGTGTTATGTGCTTAATTAAGCTGTTTATCCTGGATGTTGTTCTTGACATTGTTTTATTTGCCTTAATTTCTCAGTGGTGTGTCCTCTTTCAACCAATATATTCATGAACTTGCTGTGGATTCTGATGTCTCAAGTCTGGAATACTCATCTGGAGAAGAATATGATGATGTGTATGATGATTATCCTGATACTCCCTCATCTACAAGTTCTAGAGCCAGTTTTACTGATTACAGTAGGCATCATATGGATTGGATTCAGTATATCTTACTTTGGATTTTGGTTCCTGTAAAGTTTTTGCTGGGGATTCCATTTTGTCTTTTCCGGTTAGCTTATTCTGCGGTGTCAAAACCGCGCTCCGTCTCTGAAAATCAGCACTCTGGTGAACAATCGCATTTACATGCGAGGGTGCAAAGCCTCAAAGACCAAATTATTCATCGAACTACTGATAGGAGACGAGGGATCATAGAGGTTGTGAAACTAGTTCTATCCTTGTTAATCTGTTCAGTGTATTACTTATTATTTATGTATATTTTTGTTGACAATTCTCATGTGCATGTAATTTTTGTCCGTCAGGATCTTCATTTAGGCATGGAAATATTCATAGAAGCTGTTTTTGATTTTGTTCACAAGGCAGTATATCTTCTTCTTTCCCCATCAGAAGCTTTTGGAAAATTATTTAGGTTGTTTTCATCT
The DNA here is from genome assembly GCA_030408175.1 of Trifolium repens. Classification (NCBI taxonomy): domain Eukaryota; kingdom Viridiplantae; phylum Streptophyta; class Magnoliopsida; order Fabales; family Fabaceae; genus Trifolium; species Trifolium repens. Next base: position 62,789,686 of record CP125842.1, on the reverse strand, counting down.
CATGAAAGAGGTATTTCATCTCATGAAAGAGGTATTGAAGATGATGATAATGTTGTTGAGAATGCCACCATTTATACAGCTACGCTTGGAGAGAATGACCGAACACCTACAGAGAGGAATACTGATTTCCGACAGTCTTTTAGCACGGATGCTCGGACATGTCAGGATGTCATAACAGAGCTTGGGTAAAGTTTATTTTGCAGCCTCCTTTACATTTATTCTGTTTGTTTAGGTTATTGATAGTCCACTTCATGATTTATCCTCCCACCTCTGACAGGTATCCATACGAAGCTATTAAAGTGATCACTGCCGATGGATACGTTCTTCTTTTGGAAAGAATACCCAGGTAATGTTAACACTTCTTAGGGACCTCCATAAATGTACAACATCTAGTTTTCCATGGTGAATGACTATAATAATTTAAAATTTTGGCATCTTTTGAACTGTTAACTATTTTATTGTATTTTATGGAATGGATACAACAGATATTTGAAATGAAATTATTATATGTGCATGTCCTTTTTCTATTGATCACATTTTTTTCAAACTAAGTTGTGCATAATTTCTGACATAAATAATAGGATCCACTCATGTGTATATTCAACTATGATAAATGGAGGGAAGTTTATAGGAAGAATGGACTTGTAACGAAGGCTGTCTTACTGTTATAACATATTTCTGCACGTACACTCTAATGCCTGTAATCTGACTTCGCAGGCGAGATGCTCGAAAGGCAGTTTATCTTCAGCATGGAGTTTTTGATTCATCAATGGGGTGAGTAATATTGCTGTTTCCTATACAAGCCTTTAAACCATCTCCACTTGGGAGGCTTTGTGTGCAAGCAAGTTGTGAACAGACATTTTTTTTTATTTACTTGTACTCTGAATCGTGAACTATTTTCTATGCCAGAATTTTCTTCTGGCCAATTATGCCAGGACTTTACTTTCAATTTTTCAATGTATTTACATTTTAACGCTCCAAAATTTGTCAAAGCAATAGTGGTAGTGTAATGAATTTAAACCCTTTTTTTTGTTTCAGTTGGGTATCTAACGGTGTTGTTGGGTCTCCAGCTTTTGCAGCCTATGATCAAGGTTTGTTATATTTGTCAATATAGTTAGTAATATGCAAGCTCCAAGAACATTGGCTTTTCAACTTATTACATGCACACGTTTGTTTTGTTTTCAGGATATGATGTGTTTTTGGGAAATTTTCGCGGTTTGGTTTCTAGAGAACATGTCAACAAGAACATCTCCTCACGCGAGTAAGTCCATATAACAAACCCAATTGTGTTATTGCAATGTCATTCTACTTATTGCTGACAAATACGATAATATTGTCATGGAATCGATGTAGTGCAGATACTGGCGGTATTCCATCAACGAACACGCGACTGAGGATATTCCTGCTATAGTAGAGAAAATCCATCAAGTTAAAACTGCTGAGTTGAAACTTAGTAACCCTGAAATTGAGGAGGATAATAATGATAATCAGCTTTACAAGCTTTGTGCAATTAGCCATAGTTTGGGAGGAGCCACTATGTTGATGTATATCATTACGCGCAGGATAGAAGAGAAGCCACATAGACTTTCTAGATTGATTTTGTTATCACCTGCTGGTTTTCATCACGACTCTAACATCGTTTTTTCTATTGTGGAGCATGTAATATTTTTTCTAGCTCCTGTTTTGTCTCGTATTTTCCCCGCCTTTTATATACCAACCCGATTCTTTCGTATGCTCGTTAACAAGTTAGCTCGGGACTTGCAAAACCTACCTGCTGTGGGAGGTTTGGTTCAAACTTTAGTAGGTTATGTTCTCGGCGGAGACAGCTCAAATTGGGTTGGAGTTTTAGGAACACCACATTACAACATGAATGACATGCCAGGAGTATCTTTTTATGTTGGTCTTCATCTTGCACAGATAAAAAGAACTAGAAGATTTAGAATGTTTGACTATGGAAGTGCATCTGCTAATATGAAAGTATATGGTTCACCTGAGCCTTTGGATATAGGTGAACATTATTGGCTCATTGACATTCCTATTGATTTGGTTGCTGGTCAGAAAGACAAAGTTATAAGACCTTCAATGGTAAAGAGACACTATAAATTGATGAAGGAGGTTGGTGTGGATGTGTCATTTAATGAGTTTGAATATGCTCATTTGGACTTTACTTTCTCTCATCATGAAGAACTTTTGTCATATGTTATGTCACGTTTGTTGCTTGTGAAGACATATCCAAAGAATGAAGTAAATAAAAGGTCTTTAAGATTAAGGAAGAAAGGACAAGTTTCAGCTACAGGGTAAGAATGTGAGGAGAAAATCTTTAGATTTTCATTCATATTCAAGCATTTTGGCCGATGGAACTGTACTGTATACCTTATCTGATTGTGGAGCTGCTCTGCTCTAAACATGTGTCATACCTTCCTTCAAATCTATGTTTTGTGTTAGGTTGGAGGAAAAGATGACTTAGATAAGACCTTAGAAACAATGTTGGAATGGTTTGTAAATATTGTTAAATGCCAGAGTCGAACAAAAGGAGTGAGGGAACACTACAGATTTCCTCATGTACTGTTGTAAAGATGAAGAGATAAACACAAAAACAGTTTGCGAAATAGAAAACATGTTAATTTGTCGGGGAAACAGCCATTTTGGTCCCTGACTCTGCAGCTCGCTGTCATATTGGTCCATGATTTAAGGAAAAACACAAAATAGTCCCTGACTCTGAAATCAGTTAGTATTTTTACGGACTGCAGGGATCAAAATGACTAACGGACTGCAGAGTCAGGGACCAAAATGACAGCGAGCTGCAGAGTCATGGACCAAAATGACTAACGGACTGCAGAGTCAGGGACTATTTTGCATTTTTACATAAGTCAGGGATCAATGTGACAGCGAGCTGCAGAATCAGGGACCAAAATGACTGTTTTCCCTAATTTGTCCCTTTACAAGGTTTCCTGTGAACAAAGAATATTTTATTTCTTTTCTCTTTAATTTTTTTTTACTTTGTGTGAGTGTGTCTAACACCTATTATTTGTATTTGTACTTATTGAAGAATTTTCCTAGATTAGGTGTCTAAAATTTGTGGATTTATTGTGTCAAAAAAAAAATTGTGGATTTATTTATTTTTTTTACGAATCATTTGTGTCTAAATGTGTCCACACAAGAATCATTCCATACAGACATTTTTGAGAAGTTTTAATTTTTACAAGGCTTTTTTTTTATTTTATTTTTAACCGTTATATTTTACTAATAAATCTTTAATTATTTCACAATTTTTCTCCAATAAAATTAACTCTTAGACTAAACTATTATTATTTGTGTGCTTCATTTATTTTAATTTTTGGTACTATTTTTGTGTGTTTCATTTATTTATTTTTTTGTACAATTTTTTGTGCTTCATTATTAATATATTACAACAATAATTTTTGTATATCATAGACAAAAACAATTGGTACAACAATAATAGATAATTAGATTAATAAAAATTAGTGTTTATAATGAGAGAGTAATTATTGTCATAAATGTACACTAGGTATAATAAACTGAAATTGACAATATTAACTTTAGGGTAGAATTAAAAATAAATAATTCTATATTAAATATGAATAATTTTAATTATATTTGAAAGAAAAAGGTCTTGAATTTGTAAAACATTGAAAATTTTATAATAAATCTAAAATGCTTAAACACCCAAATTTTGAAATGAAGTATTAATCGATAAAAGTATAAGTTAAGCAAACCATATCCATCATTTACATGCAGATTGCAGACACACCATAATTAACATCGTACTTTGAATAACAAGATCATGGATTTTATGATGTTATCAATGATGACAAGATACAAGCAACACAATGATAACACCATTTATTTATTTGATGCAGTGTCATACAATACAGTAATGCATTCAATGAAATGAAAGCTTTCCTTTGAAAATTACACTGACAACTCTCCCACCACTCCTAATGGTTCAAAGACGGCTTCAACCTCACTCGGATCAACGTCCTCCAGGCTTGATGGTTCCCACTTCGGGTTCTGCGATGAATACTCGTTCAATTTATTTATTATTCAAACAAATAACATATACCAAATATTGAAGGAAAAATAACTGAGTGAAAGAGGATTTGTATAAAGGATTTATATAAGTGAGTTTGCATAGTTTAGAAGGGAAGCATGTCAAATGCACCTATACCTGATTTGGCAAATAACTAATATTAAAGTTTGCTTATCACATAAAGGTATGAAAATCGAGAGAGAGAAAAGAGAACCTGATCTTTATCCACCAATACTGCTCGAACACCTTCTGCAAAATCATGCCGCAATGAAGACCTCAAGGCAATGCGATACTCAGTTTTCATTACACCATTAAGCTGGATTATCCCAAATACACGGACAGAATACTCATTAATTCATGTTCAAAACACAGAAACTACCGCCACCACTGGGAAAAAAAGAAAAAAAACGGGAGTGCTTACCGAGGATAATTCACTGCCGTTTTCTCCTAGTGCAGATGCAACCGCAGAGAAGTGCCTATTGGTCAAGAAAAGGGAGAAGGGAGCACCTTTTCCAAGGCCTTGGAGAGCTTCATTAGCCCACTCAGCAACTAGAAATAGGAAATAATAGAATACTAAGCACTTAACAAACAATTAACTATAATTTCTAACATTAGTATTTAACATACACAACAATGACTGTATCTAAACATTTTCAGTTTAAACAAACTATATAATATCATGATAAGCATACCATTAGAGTCGGTGCTTGACTGGTGGGATTTTAGCTCCTCAATGGTCTCAATAACAGATTTATTTCCTCCAAATGAAGAAGTTATCTGAGGTAAAAGCAATTTTAACTGTGACTCGGAATCCGGGTTTGACTCATATCTTGCTAAAAGAACTTTGATGTCCTGATGGGGATCCTGAGAACTAAATAACCAATGATTTTTGTGTAAGATCGTTGCATTTCTTATGAATGGTATGTATGCAATCTTTGTAATTATATACGTCTGAACAAAGTACATTGATGTAAATTATTTCAAGAAACAAAATGAAGACCATGAATGTGAAGTGAATACAGTAAAGTAAATGACTTGTCACTTGTCTTATATCCGCACAATCATGCCAATGCACTATTATAATTTATTGGTCCAATTCAATCTAAACTGACAAAGTTTAAAGACTGATAATCTAGAAATAAAGAGGCTCAAGAGCTATTCAAAGGTTTGTGCTGACATACAAGTTTGTTGCCAAAAGGGCCTCCTTGAATGAGCTTAACTTTCCTGATGGCACGTAATGTGTTCCAAGGCCAACATATATTGCATCTGATGGAGTAGAAACCCTCTTTCCAGTCAATCCAAGATAAGCACCTGCAGAAAGTAAAATAGTCAAACCAAATTCGGAGATTTCACAGAAAGCGAGTGGAAGAATCTTTCAACAATATCTATAATAGTGTAGGACACAATTTATATTCATGAGGAAAATTATGAAAATAGGGCACAAAATGGAGAAATAGAAGGGCCGGAAATTCAATAAAAATCAGTCAATATTTGCTCGTCTAATAAAGAACGGAAGAGCTACAAATGTTGTATCATAAAAAAAAAATACCAACAGCTCCTTCTCCTGGACTTTGAGCGGCTATATGAGCAAACCCTACGTCTGGGAACAAGCCAATTCCATTTTCTGGCATTGCAAGAACAGTTCTCTGGAAAAGTGTTAAGAAGAAAAGAAGTCACAAACGATCTAAAATGTGAATTATTATGAATTTACAAAATCTATATGATTAATAAAGCAACTATACTACAGGATGACCATACCTCTGTTATGATACGATAGCGGCCATGACCAGATAAGCCAATTCCAAAACCCATTGTTATTCCATCCATCAAACTTATATATGGTTTCTTGTACTCAGAAATTTTGCATATCAAAGAGTACTCGGCTGTGAAAACCTAAAATATGCAGCATAATAGGTATATTATTTTTATGCTCCAATTAACAACTCATGCAAAAATGTAAATTAACCGACAAATTGAACTGTCTAAAATCAACCAAATAACATATATGAATCTAATAGGCGCACACAATAAATGTCTAAAGGAAGTTCAATGTATCTGAAGGATAAAAAAATGTAATTAAATGGTAATCCTGTAATGACAGAAGCCAATGCATTCCAAAGGATAAGGCCTCATTAGAACCTCAACTTGAAATACCATATAACCCAGGACAAAATTAACACGAGTAAGAGTGCATATTTAATTCATTTTATGTTTGATCTACTTAAACATGAAACTTCATCAATAACTGTATATTACCATTTATTTTAAAACATTGAAGTTTTTAAAAGCCGTCAGTGCTGACAATGAAACTAAGTTTGTCATAAATAGAGTTGTCTACCAAATTAGTTGTGTGGCTATTCTTCGTATGACTGTGAAGTATAGTTGAAATTAAGAAACCATCAGTTAAAAAATGTTAACAATTGCTAGAAGAAAGGTATTCATTTTGAATTGGCATGGTTATAATAAAGTGAAAGGGTAAGAATCTGATGGCATATAATTACAAAGGACACAACTAGACCTCAATCACATCTGATAGGTTGTTTTTGGTTGATATGTGCTTCACATCACCGCCTGCAGATAAACTAAGATCTAGGTTACCAAGTAAGCGATCATCGAGAATAGATAAAAAAATTATTTGACGAAACAGAAACTATAAGAAAAGTTGAATAGCATCACAAGATAATTACGACAATGATGATCACAAAAAAGCAAACTATATATCCAATGAAGCACATCAAAATTACAACTGAATAAGCATGTATTAATATACTTGAGGCTAAAACAAATAATATATATTGAGACCTTCTGCACTAAAGGTGTGGTTTTGTCCTTCTGTATTTCAGCAACAACCCCTTTAATATCCATACCTGCATTGACCATTAATGGTGACTCTCAAAACCTTACCCACCACTCAAAACCAAATAACCTCATATATCTAAAGCATAACATGTACAAGAGACTAGTCATTTTTAATGTATTTGAGCTAAAAACATTCTTCAATAAAAACATTGAATTAAAAGAATAATAAATAGTGCATTTCTCTCTAATATGACTCAATCATACCAGCACAAAATGCACGAGCGGAACTGCTATCAACCAGAACACATTTGACATCAGGGTCCAATTCCCATTCATCAAGATAACTTTTATACTTTACATCCATATCTGCACCACAAAAATTTCCAAATAAAAAAACTTCAACTTTTTTGAATCCTACATAACATAATTAACTCAAAATTTAAAAAGTATAGTACATTTCAATTATTAAAAATCCTAATTTTTTATGATTCCATGTTCAACAATCAACACCTAGCTAGAATCGCCAATTCATTAAAATATGAATCAATATGAATCAAAATAACCGAAATTTTGCATTTTTGGAAGACCCTTATGACAATAATTACAAATAGTAATTTTCAAGTAAGCCAGAAGTACCATGATGAAGTGAAAAGTTGAGAAACAAAAAAAATTCAGAACTTAACAAAAAAAATGATAATAATTATAAGAAAAAAGAAAACCTAGGTTCATGGCGTTGAGAGCTTTGGGGCGATCGAGGGTGAGAACGGCAACGCCGTTAGAATTGACGGTGCCTTTGACGAATTCTTCAGCCATAGAAGAAATGGGTCGGAAAGAGAAAGAAGGTTTGGTTTTGGAGAGAGAATATGATGAAAATGAACAGAGAAAACGATTAGCTCCTCCGACAGTACGAAGTAGCATTCTTTTGTATCGAAGCTACGTACGATGATGATGTGGTTGTTTGCTCCTTCTTTTGTTGTTAATCGACAACATAATTATTGTGTTGTTACTGTTTGACCCCTCCATTTTCTTGCTATTTATGAGACCGTCCATTTCTCGATTTTGATAAAAAAAAAAATAGCGGATGAGTTTTATAGTGGATGAGATTATAACGGATGAGCTTATGGCTCTGTTTGGCAAAAATAATTTATGGCTGATAAGCCAACTTATGGCTGATGGCTGATAAGCTGATTGAAGTGTTTGGTAAAATTAGCGGTTCAACTGACTGGTAAGTGTAAAATGACAAAAAAGAACATATAAAATCTCTTATAAAAAATTATTAGGCTTAATTCATACTTTGGTCCCTTATGCTTATTTTAGCGCTCAATTTGGTCTCTTATCTCAATTTGGTCCCTTATCTTTTAAAAGTCTCAATTTGGTCCCTTATCTTTTCTGCAAGTCTTAATTTGGTCTCTTATTTTTTCTGCAGTTCTCAATTCGGTCCCTTGTCTTTTAAAATTTTGGACATGTGGCACACTTTGACAGATGACACGTGTCCAAATTTAATGGTAATAGTGAAAAATTTGACGGGAGGGACCAAATTAAGAAATTCAGAAGAAAAAAAAAAGGATCAAATTGAGAACTAAATTAAAGATAAGGGACCAAATTAGTAATTAAGCCAAATTATTATTAAACCTATATCTAATTAATATTTGAGATACTTCAAATTTAGTTATTCAAATTTATTAATTTAATATATCTTTATATATTATTAATTTTTTATATAGAATTAAATTTTATTTTTTGAATTTTATTTTAAATTTATTTTCTTTATTACACTTTATATAAAATATTAAAATTACATTTTTTAGGTTTTTATAACAAATACATAAAAGATAAATCAAATGTACTAAAACAACGGTGACAACATACGTACAACATCTTTTATAGTAATAAATACATGATGAATAAATCAAAAGTACTAAAATGAATGGGTGATAATATAGTTATGTACAAATGCGCCATAAAATATTATTACGTAAAACAATTTTTTTTCGGCCTTTATGTACAACAACATTTTAAACATTTATATATTTTAATTTTAATTTATTTCGGATTAAATCAACATTTATTTTCATTATTTTTATGTAGGATATTTATTTTCATTATATATAAACTAGCCGCCAAACGGGTACGTCCCGTGTCCGTTTGTGTGATCGATATTCTTTTTTTTTTTTTTGATGTCTTAAATATTCTCTATTGTGTAAATATAAATAATTACTTAATCTCCTTTTTTATTGGACATATTTAATTATAACTACTTAACCTACTTTTTTTTGTGGCTAGTTATTAAGAATAAAAATATATATTTGTTTTTTACTATAAAAAAACTGAAAACCTATTTTTATGTGGAAGTTTTGCTTAGTTTTTTTTTGGTAGTTTTTTTTAAGGGTAAAATAGGAATAATGAAAAAGTCATCCCAAAAATTTGTATCCCCTTTATATATTAGTATAGATAAACTAATATAATAAATAAATTTATATTTTTATTAGTGAATGTTATGTAATGCATTTTCTTCCATCTAGTCTAGTATATTAAAAACTGACGACGTCGTCTAACATAGCGTAAACTATACAAATTGAAAAATAAAAAGAGTATTTGTTTTATTTCATAAGCATTGGGAGCAAAATGTCAAAAAAAAAAAAAACATTGAAAGCAAAGGAATGACGTTTTTATTTTATATTATAATAAATTAAAAAGGGTAAAAATGGATTTTAGGTAAAATGATAAGGGTAAAAATGAAAGAAAAGATGATAAGCTATAAGCTCATAAGCTAATTGAAATAGCTTATGGAAAATAAGCTATAAGGCAGTAAAATAAGCTATAAGTCAGTGTTGAAAAAGTTGTTACCAAACAGGTCTTTTAGCTTATAAGCTATAAAACATAAGCTATAAGTCACTTTGGTGGTGTTGCCAAACAGACCCTATAGCTCTGTTTGGTAGCCGGTTTTAAAAAAGAGCTTATAGTTTATTTTACGCTTGTAGCTTATTTTTCAAATGTTATTTCAAGTAGCTTATGAGCTTATAGCTTATTATCTTTTCTTCCAGTTTTACCCCTATCATCTTACTTGAAAAAATAATATTAATTAAACATTTTTTTTGTCATTTCATACTTATAAGCTAGTTCAACCGCTAATTTTATCAAACACTACAAATTCAATCAGCTAGCTTATTCGCTATAAGCTAAAAGCTAGCTTATAAGCTATCAACTATAAGCTAGTATGAAATGACATAAAAATGATATGTTTAATTAATATTTAATTTTTTAAAGTAAGATGATAGGGATAAAATTGGAAGAAAAGATAATAAGCTATAAGTTATAAACTTATAAGCTACTTGAAATAGCGTTTGAAAAATAAGCTATAAGATAGTAAAATAAGCTATAAGCACTTTTTTAAAAACTGTTATCAAACAGAAACTTTTAGCTTATAAACTAAAAGTTATAAGCTAGTTTATTTGGCTTAGCAGACATAGTCTTTCTTTTCTCAAAGGTTAGATTAGTAACAAAACAGTATATTACCCAAAAAAAAAAAATTAGTTAAGCAGTATAGTGGTTAACTGGTTATTAAACTCTCCATTTCTTTGGTTTTATTTTAATCTACTTCTATTTAATCATGGGAGATGCTAGGATACACCGGATTTGGATCATCTCCAATTATTCTCTCATGTTTTCTCTCCAATTATTAATATAGAAAAATTAATAAATACTATTTAAAGTTTAAACTGATCATAATCATCTTCAGTACATATCCAAATAATATGTGTACCGAAAAATTCAATCTAAAACTTAATTATTTGTAATTCTCATAAAAGATATCTTCGATTTCATTTATTAATATTTATGTTTTGGTTGAAAAATGTTGATTGATATCGTTTTTTTAGCAAAATGATTGATATCCTTAAAAAATGTATATAATGCATTCAATTTTAATTAAATGGTCAGTATTTTCATTTACCAAATTGATTAATATCATTAAATATATATATTTGACTTTGACTATGAAGTATATGTGTGTGTATTTATATATTGCATATACGGATATACCTACGGTTCTTGTATAACATTATGGCGTTATTTCATTTTCTAGTTCTTAGTTTCTTCATAGCATTTTGCAAAGTTGATGCAACAAAGAAAATTCATTTCACTACATCACATGGCACTATGGTATTTGTCTATGATTTATCGTCCTTTCTTAATTTGTTTTACACATATTTTGCTTAATACTAATTTTGGTTAATAATCCAGCGTCAAGTGGACAATGATGTTGATTGTGTTGATATCTACAAGCAACCTGCTCTACAACACCCTTTATTAAAAAAACACAAAATTCAGGTATAGTAAATGAACAAATTATAGGGATCAATTCGCTTCATTGTAATGTGAAAACAAAATATTTATTTGATGAAGAGTATTATATATAATTATATTTAACCAAATAATATATTGTGCATTTTAAAATTCCAAAGTTTCAAACATAAATTTTATATTTGTTGTTAATTTACTCATTCTTAAAGAATTTTAGTTTCAGTTTTACTTCATTGAATCTTGTTTTGTTTCCTCTTCATTACAATATAGCTTTATCCAACATTTGCGAAGAATTTCATGCAAAGAAGACCATCTTATGACGGTGAGTGTCCGGCAGGAAAAGTGCCTATTTATAAAAAGACAAGAAGACATCAAATTGTTACTGATTCGTCTTCCAAATTACCAATTGAAGATTTTCGACATTATGCCCAAAGTACCGGTCATTCTCATGTAAGTTGATTATATATATATAAAAGATATATTGACTCTAAGAATAATTTTTACTCTATAGATTTACTTAAAATCAAAGCCATCCATTTTACTTTGATGAATGTTGGTGGTTAATAATATGTTAATCAACAAATATCTGTTAGTTAACTATGAATGAGAATAATATGATTGATATTGTAACAAAAAGAAAAATCGTTCTCAATTGGTGCGAGAATAGTATATATGTTGATCAATGAAAATTTGTTTGACTATAATGATTGAGAAAAATATGATTCACCAAACAAAAGCTTAAAATTAAGACACTCACACGCAAGAAAGTGAGACAATTCATCAAAAGGAAGTGAGACAATTCAAGTAAGACACTCACACGCAAGAAAATTTGATTAATAATCAGGATCAATAAATTAAAATTAAACAGATGATATTGATTTAGAGTCAATATACCCCTCCTTATATATATTGTTAAACAACAAAATTGTTGTCCCAAATAATATTTATCTTCTAAATGTCGTTATTGTTTGAATTCTCCAGACCGTTTCCCTCGATACAACCCAAAATAACTTATTTTATGGAGCATACGCGGAAATAAGTGGGTATAATCTATCACTTGCACAAGGTCAATACAGTACATCTTCGATTATGGTTGAAAGTGGACCACCAAATGAACTTAATAGCATACATGCTGGAATAGGGGTAAGTTATTTTCCATTAATTCTTTGTCAAACTTTGTTTCTATTTTAATTTCTTGATAACATATAATATTTTTAAAGAGAAATATCTTGCATTACTTAAAGGGTTATGCTAAACAGTGCACAACAATTTGTTTTAATCTGCTATTTATACCCATTCTTGATATTTTAGTTTCGCCCAGACATATATGGAGATAGTCAACTACGATTAACTACACTTTGGACGGTAAGTATGAATTTAATGCCGCAACTAACTATTTAAAAATATATATTGTGGTTGTGCTCAATTTAATATGAACATGTAGGCATTTGGTAGCAGTATTCCTGGATGTTCAGATAATATTTGTCCTGGTTTCATCCAAGTCACTCAAGACAAAGAATATTTTCTTGGAGCTGTCTTTTCACCCGTTTCTCGCGTCGGGGCATCAGACAAATATGTTACCGAAGTCAAAATTCAACGGGTAATTTTTTTTCTTTCTGAATATGAATGTATACACATATATTAATTATAACTAATAACTAATATATATATATAATTGATAATTAAAATAGTTAAAAATAATTATAAATAAATAGACGAGTTAGAGTATTAACAACTATTTATAATTGTTTTTTGTAAAAAAAAGAAACTATTTATAATTTTTTTTAATTAGTATTGATATGTTTGGTCGATATAACGCCCCAACTAAAATATCTAGAATATTTAGTCAAGACATAAATAAATGGATCTGAGTACATGAAAATTACAGAATAAATAATGAAGTTACAACTTGATACGAATACAACGTGATGAACTGAATAATTACAGCGGAAAGAAACTAAATTCCTGAGTAAACAAGGTACTATAATAACAAGGAGAAGAATAAAATCTTCAAGGCTGACAATCCAAGCTCAGCTCCAACTATCAGTCTCCTACCTGGTCCTTGATCCGAATAACCTGTTTACCTAAAAAAAATTGATTTGGAGTGGGGTGAGACTACTAAGCCTCAGTGAGTCCTACTACCCTCCTAATGGTGACTACACCGGGGGAACCTAGATAGTGTGATAATCTAAGTTCAACTGTTTTACATATCCATGTATTTATCAATAATAATGATAATAATAAAATAAGGTGTAACACAAAGTTATTATCTTGTCGATTACTCTTTAAAGGTCACCCGAGGCAAGACGGTCTCAGGTGCCTGACTCTGCGTACTACCGAAACAGAGGCTCGGATTCCGACGTTGGCTCACATAATAAATAATAGAAGTCAGAGGAGTTCTATTAACATGGCATAATACCATTTAATTCAATGAGTTTAAACAGTTCTAACCAATATATCCCACCCAGGATATCCTAAGCATGTTACTGATAAATTTAAATATACATGTTATTCTCTGACTATAAAATCTATTTTTACACTATTAAACATGTTCATGAATTCCCAGTTGCATTCGGACATAAAACGAGTGTTTGATAATTTTTAAAAGATAAAATATGCAGGTACTGCCCCTGCTAAACTCGCTACGGCGAGCTCATGTGCTGACATACCTGTAACACTCGCCCTGGCGAGTCAGAAACTCTCCTGGCGAGCTATACAGAACATCAACACTCGCTATGGCGAGCAGTCACTCGCTACGACGAGTTTGACAGAGAAAATCCCTGTTTCTGTAGAACTTGGAATTTTTATAAAACCACCTACAATCTTCATGTAACTGGTTACAAACATGTTTTACAGTATTAAATAAATTGTATAGGAGTAGGAATTGGGATTTATTCCTTCTCGTTTATTCAATCGATCCTAAACCTTAAGTTTGCATGCATTACATATTTCTGGGGGACTAAGCTTTCTAAATAAATTACTAAGGTTAAGAACCTAGAGAACCCACCTTTAATTGGCCACGAAAAAGTGTTGATTTTGTGCTCCAAACCTTCTGCAAAATTCTGCATCTTATGTCCAACTTTAGAAATAGCTACAGCCCTCATTTCTTGTCCAAAAATTATGAAACATAGGTCAAAATGACCATGACTGAGTTATCAAACTACAGCAAAAAGAATCGTTTCGATCAGAGTTACAGGGAGGAATTTCTTACCAATAAAGTACAGACCTATCCAAATACAAATTCTGCAAAATCCTGTGTTGTATATCCAACTTCAAAAATTCACACAGGGCTCATTATTGATCCTAAAATTACGAAACCTACATCGAAACGACCGTAATTGAGTTAGCTTTCCATACCAACAAGCGGAATCAAAATCAGAGCTACAGAGAAAGAGAAATCGCCTTTTGACTGGAGCCTTGTCCAAACACGATTTTTCTGAAATTCCTGGGTTAAACATTTCACTTCAAAAATTCGCCCAGAATTCATTTCTCAATGAAAATTCACGAAACCTGCGCCCAAATGACCGTATTCAAGTTAGCTTTCTATTCCAAAAAGAATCATTCGAAACGGAGTTGTGAGGTGAGATTAATTACCTTATAAGTGAAGGGCTGTTTCCAAATACGGGTTTCATAACTTTCTTCAAATTCTTCTTGTATCAATGGTTCTTAGTTCACCCACCACAATCCATTGTTTGAAACCAAAGATACATGCACACAATTGGGGTTCAGAATTGGGGTTTAGAGAGAAAGAGCACGAAATTTGAAAGAGAAAGGAATGGAAAATTGAGATGAAACTTACCTTTTTGGAAAGCTTAGAACCTAAGGGGTTTAATTTTGGAATTGCATGTGTTCTTGGAGCTTGAATGCATGATGGTGATGATGGTGGCTCGTGAGAGTGAAGAAGGAGTTGAGAGAGACTTGTTGTTGTTCTGGTTATGCAGAGAGAGAAAAATGGGATAGAAATGGTAGTGGAATGGTTTATATGGATACTTGTAATCTCAATTAGTCAATTCCAATTATGTCCTTATCTTAGTTCCTTTGTAAATTATTCCACTTGTTTACAATTTGTTCCAATAATTGTCTTTAATTATTATTCTTCTATTAATTATAGTCGGGATGTTACAGTCGATATAATTTATTAGTAACTTATTTGACTATATTTTATTTGCTTAATATTTGTAGGATCAATCTACGGGTAATTGGTGGTTAATTATTAATGAAAATATACAAGTTGGATATTGGCCAAAAGAATTATTCACTCATTTAAGCACAGGAGCATCTAAAGTTAGATTTGGCGGTGAAACTTATGCCTCGCCTAATTTGCCGAGTCCCCCAATGGGTAGTGGGAGATTGCCTACCGACGGATATCAATACTCGGCTCTTTTTGGAAGACTTCAGCATATTGATTCAGATTCTGATCGAATTGATGTAATACCTGAATATATGAAATCATATAATGATGCTAAAAAAGATTGCTATGATTTGAAGTTTTATGAGCATTTAGGAGATTTGTATCGACGAGCTTTTTTGTATGGTGGGCCGGGTGGACAATGTGATAATTGATATATAATTGCATTCAAAACTTTATTTAATAAGAGACCTTAAAAAGTCAAATAATTTATATCTATTTTCCATATTTTTATAGGAAGTCTCTATTTTACTGGATTTGTAATGATGCTTATATAAATAAATCTCTTATCGTCGTGACAATGATGTTTGCCTTGGTGATGAATGGTGAACTATGTCTATCTCTCTATATATACCAAAATTAGCTCATGCTTAGGATCATGCCTTATGAGCTTTGTGCTCCTCATACAATTGAACATAGAAATGACATTACTATAAAATGTTGTATTGGAATGCCGTGTTTCATATGACTCTTAATTACACAAGGAATATATATATATTTATAATCACAATCCTCTAACTACACATGAATCAGCTATTGGAGAAAAAAAAAATAGGTGCCAATTTTCTAGACATAAAACTCAAGAAAATGATGTGGCAAGAAGGACAAAATTTTTGCTACCCTGAGCTAAATTTTCAAATTAACCAATGAGAGTGAGTTGTTGGAGGTTTTAGAGGACCAACTTTGTTTGCTCGGCCCAGTCCAACAAGCACGAACCAAATTTCTCTTTTTGGGCAAGGCTAGCAGCAGAACACACATGGTAACAGTGTTTTGTCACTTTCATTATCTCTTTCTTTAACAAACTGATTAACTTAAACAGAGCTCAAATAACAACACATTACTAAATTGTGAAAATTTGTGTTATTTTTTACGAATGTTATGGGCAACAAATACTCTTATAAAATAGAATAACAACAAAATAAAGGGTTGAATTGAATACATGGAGCAGTTGAGAACAAACTGAACATATGTGATCTATCTATTCTTTGCTTTCCTTCACTAAGCATTCGTAAATTTAAAATTCAATTTCACAATTCAAATTTAAAATTCAATTTCACACTTTCAAGGATTTGTTTGTTACAGCTTTAAAAAAAATGAATTTTTCTTTGTATTTTTTAAAATAGATTTTATAAAACCATTTTTCAAAATATTACATGTTTTTATATATTCGTTTTCTCCAAATTGAAACACTAAAAATTGACATTATATAACATAAATAAATATTATTGAAGATTAAAACATAGTCAAAATTGCTGTTTTTTTTCAAAAATTTGTATTTGAAAAATAATTTTTATGAAAATCTATTTGCAATTACTTCAAAATACACATCATTCTGTTATTTATAAGCCGAAGAAAATTAAGAACTCTCATATTTGAGTATATATGTTATTTGACTGAAGGTTTATGAAGGAATATCATGTCAATATATTGTGGTTTGCAATTTGTTTTCCTTTGTTTCATGAGCGATTAGTTTCTCCAATGATTTGATTTAATCTTTAGTTGTGGGTTTGTTGTTTTTAACACCTTAATTATTACTTAATAAAATTTGATTGTTATCGATGCGAATAGGCATGAAGGCCAATCATTCCGATTATCTGGGTTTCCCTCGACAATGTCGTTGCCTATCTCACTTTGTTGTTTTTCTTCTATTATTAGTTTGTATCTTAATAAGGCTTATTGAATATTGAATGTTACCATTCTTTTTAATTACTCATTATACTTATTTATGAAGGACAAAGTTCAAGTTGTTTTCTCCTATATAAGAGTAAAGATTTCCTCTATATTTTCGTTATTTAAATATTTAAATTTAAATATTACAATGTGCACAAGACATGATCCGTATACTTTATAGATTAGTCTTTTGCAATTTTAGCAAGGGAGTTGTTTCAGACCATAGATTCGAAGATTGTTGACGAAGGATGTTTGTGTAGATATAAGAATTTTGATTGTTGATGAGTGGTAAGCCTCAACTTAATGTGGTGACTTGATCATAAATTGAAGAGACAATGAGAAAATACTATTAGAACCAAAACCAATTGCTTAGAAAGAAGAATCTATGGGATCAAAGCAAGCACCACCCAAACCAATGACACAAATTGAAGATCAAAAGTTTTGATAACTTATGTTGTCACTGATCCAAGTGTGAAAAATATGAAAATCAAAATTGCGTCTCCAACTATTTTTTTAATTGCATTAATCGTCTTTTTTATTTTTATTTTTTTTATCTCCTTCTAGATCTCTTTAATTAGATTTTTGCAAAATAAAGAAGACCTTTCTCTCCGATATAAAATCAAGAAATATTGGTTTCCTTCTTATTTATTTAGTATTTTTTTTTATCTTATTTATTTAGTATTTTTTTTATATCTAATCATGAACACAATATTCATCGCAAAGTTTTAAATTTTACATATGTATGACCCATACGATACCGATAGCACGGATGCGATCTAGCTAGTATAGAGAAAAGATGCAATGATTTTCAAAAAGGCACTTTTATAAAGGGAGAATATCATCTAAAAGTTAAGTTATCTTTTTTGCTTCACATATATGTCTTCAATGATTTTCAAAGATGACTCAAGTGTTCAAGATACATGAAGAAAATAAAAAGAAAATACATGGTTTTTTTTTTGTTTCTGAAACTTCTTTGTTATTAGTGGATGTTTTAAATACCTTAGTTGAATTGAGAGAACGAAAAACTCATAATTAAAATTAAAATAGATATCAGAGGCTATGCAGTATGTGAAATATAGACAAATTAGTTAAGATATCAGAGGCTACAGGGACAATTTTACTTAAACCTCCACTAGATTGTGAAATAGCTTATTTTAATTGGAGTATTTAATTAATTTTTTCATATAAGAGAAATTATAATTTAAAACATAACGAATAAATAATATCATATCATATAATATATAAATAAATCTTATAAGCAATTTGTTGAATTCTAGTATTATACATACATCTCTTAATCTAACATATTTGCCCTACAAGTGGGGCACGTATCATGCTTTAATAGGACAGTGGACATACATTCTTCGCAGAATATATGTCCACATGGTAAGGTGGAATATGTTTGTGTGTTTACAAACTCATGCAAACACACCACACATTCCGTCTGGTCAAACTGAGGAGGGTCAGAAGTGTCATATATTGACACTTTTACCCTCTCTCGTCGAGCCGGATAACTTATTTGAAGAGCGATTTTTCGTGCTCTACGTTTCCAATATTCTTTAACTATATTAACTATAAATCCTATTGAAACTATTATTGTGACAACTCCAAGAAATCCAAATAATAAACCTAATACTAGTTTTTTGCCTAAAGAACCGATACCGTCGAGGTCGTTGCTCTTGCGCTCCTCTCCTGCATGATTGGAATTTCAAGTGTGTTAAATAACATTGCTGATTGAAATGTGTAAAAAATAGAAACAAGGATGGTATGATATAGTTTTCTAAACAGTTTTTGTTGCAACTAAAAATTATCTATACACACGCTTATCAAATACACATCTTTAATTATTACCTCAAAAAAATTATTTATTTCAATATATATTATTTAATTTTTTTTCTCTTTCACGCTTTTACAATTTATTCGTGTAAGCCAAAATGAATTTATTTAGACTTACCAATCATGTGTATCTCATATAATATACTAAAATACTACCAATTTTTTAAAGAGTTTAATGACATCCTACAATAGTGTAAAATATTTTTATACGAATTAATGTTCAATAAAAATTAATTATTTCTCCACATGATACTACTAACATGGAGTATAGTAATTTGGTGGAATATATGATTAACAACAAGGAAGAAGAACTATTAATAATTAAGCTACATGTGACATATATATATATATAGACTTACCAGCTGAAGCAGAGACAACAAAAAGGAAGAAGAACAACAACCCAACAATTTTTTTCCTTTCTCTCATCATCGTCTTTTTCTTCTTTCTTTCCTGTAGCAATAATTCAAAAAATAAATAAAATGTAATCATGATACTCTCAGGACAAATTTCTCTGGACGTATATACTATAATGTGTATATATATAGATCATTTGTGGGGTGGGGAGGGGATACTAATTAATTAATTAATAACTTGTTTTTGCATATATACTAGTAAAAGTCAGAATCACATGGGTTAGAAATTTTGTTTGCTAAACAATTGGGTTTTGTTTTTGTTTGCTAAACAAGTAAACGAGGTTATTATAGGAGCTATTAAATTCATTTCTCATGAGAAAGAAAAGATTTATAGAGAAAATACATAGCTTAGAAAGAAAGAGGTGAATCACATATCACAACACATCTAATTACTCGTTTAGCTTAGAAAATAACGTGCTCCACAAGTAAGTATGATCATATTTAATTTCTATTGTTCATACATATAACTAGATAATTAGAAATCATTATAACTAGATAACTAGATAAAACTTTTGTTCTTGATGATATGAATTTATTGCATATATGTCAACCTATACTAAATAGGATGGTCCTATTTTCCTCAAATGAAAGGCTATCCTAAATTATCATAGTCCTATCCTATGTTTGATGTTTCAATGAAAGGAAGTTTAAGGAAACTACGCACAAGACAATGAATGAGAATATCAACTCTCTCATAAACAATGCTAGTGATATCAACATGTTCTTTAATAACAATTGTTTGATTAAAATAGACTAATAATTAAATTGAAATTAATAATAAAAAAGTTATGAGAATAAATTAATAATGTTATAAAATGAAATTGATAAATGAGCATAAATAAAATATTTGATTATTTATATTAATTTAATTAACTAAATTAAAATAATTGTATATATACTTTTTAGTTAGAGACAGTTTTTAGTTTTTAAAAATAATTACATTTTCCTCTTCTCATTTTCTATCAAACCAAAACAGGAAGGGATATATATATATATATATATATATATATATATATATATATATATATATAGGGTTTTGCTATAACACACCCTTTCATTTTTATGAAGGTGTGCTATAGCATGATACACCTTCTCAATTATACACTAAAATTCCTTCTCTCTTATTAAATATATCTAAAAGTAATTTTCATACTCATTTTCTCTCTCCCGTTCCCAGCCAATCATTTAGGCTTTTCTTTTTTGTTTTTTTTACAAGACATTTTATTAATCAACTAGTGCATATCTTTGTTACAGGATACCAACACCAGTATCACTTCCTAACTGTCTTCTTCAATTCGTTTTTTTCTTTGTTGCCTCAAAACTTTATTTTCTGATACATGAAATTAAAACCAAGGAATACAGTATATGATCAAACCAAAACAACTACATGAAATTAAATTAATTTGACAATAATAATAGTAACAATTAGTAATTGACTAATTGTTGATACATAAGTTTACTAGTCTCAGTATTGTTGCATTACAAAACTTGATACAAAACATAGTAACAATACAACTTGATCATCAAAAAAATCTACATGGAACCATCAAGTTTCTATTAACTTCACATCAAAAAGTACTATCAAAATTCAAAATAACTTAGTCACCTTCTTCTATCAATCCACTCTTCATTTCCAGATAACTATCTCCAACCCTTAGTGATCCTACCAAAGCACAAGAAGAAAAACAATGTCAATACAACATTCAGTGAATTTAGAGAAAAATAGAACAAAACTTAGCAGTTAAATTACTTACTTATTAGGAGATTGAGAAGACAATTCAAGATTTTTCTTTTTGTTTGGACAATTTCGTGTGTCATGATTAAATTCACCACAATTTGGAACATGGCAACGACGTGGCTTCTTTGCAACTTCAACTCCTCCTTTTGGTCTTGATCCTTTTGGCCGACCTTTGGATTTTGAGGGAATGGGATTTTCAACATCACAACCATCATGATTTGGAAAATCAGGTTCCGAATGCATCACATGTTCTTGATTTTCAGGCATACTTTTTAGCTCTCGGATGACTTTTTCTAATTTTGCGGCTGCTACTTGCTCTCGTTCTTTTGTCTTTAATGATTCAACTAACAAACATTGAATTAGAGATTGAAACTTTCCAGAGGAGCCACTGTTGTTGTTGACGACATGACTAGAATTTGGGATCAATGAACTTTCTCGTCTCCATCGAAAAGGAAGATAATTTGATGGAAGGGAAAAATAATTTTTCACCATTAGCACTCGAATTGCATGTCTGCACAATATTCCTGACCGGTGTTTAACAGAGTTGTAAACGTGCTCACGCCTAATCGAAAATCCATTTTTTCGTGCAAATAAACGATAAAATTCATAAGCTTCATCATCACTGTTAAATATTTGCCCTTCAGATGGAAAACACTCATCAATATTATTGATTTGATCAGGCAAGGGTTCATGTTGAGGTTCTTGAAATGTTACAGAATGTAAATATTCATCATCTATAGAAGCATAATCTTTAAGAAGCTCCAAGTGCCAATCACTAACACCATTTGTTTCTCCATATATCATACTGACATCTAAATCTTTCATGTTTAAAAAATAATTTTGGTTATTAAAAATTAAAAATAAAATAGAAATTGGAATGAAAATATCATCTCATTCATGAAGAAATTGGAAATTGGAATGAAAATACATTACCATCCATGGAAAAATAAAAAGAATATTGGAATAAAACAAAGATCAAAATGAAATTATAAATAAAAAGGAGATAAAAAAATGAAATTACCTTTTGAAGAAGATAGCTCCATTGCATTTTACACATCAAGCAAGTCAAAGATGAAGAGTGTGGAGGGAATAGAGAAAGTCATGGCAGCAAAAAGGGAAAAATAGAGCTGGTTATGGGAAGTTGGAGGGAATTTTGTTGAGAGAAGCGGGAAAAAAGTAGGGATTTAAGAGTTTTTTTTTTATTGTTTAAATGCAATTTACAATCATGCCCTTTTATTTTCATTGATTTTAAAAGTGAAAACAGGGACTTTTAGTGTATAATTGAGAAGGTGGAGGATGCTATAGCACACCTTCATAAAAATGAAAGGGTGTGTTATAGCAAAACCCATATATATATATATATATGGGAGATGCTAGGATACACCCACCTAAAAGTGAGAAGGTGTATTTTAGCACAATACACCTTAATAAAAGACAAAAAGATATCACTTTGTCACCTATATTTTCCTTTTCTCTCATTGGCAAGGCAATGTGTTGAGCAGGTGTGTTATACAGTATTTTTTTTTTTAATCTAGGACCTTTAGCAAAATTATATCGCATCGATTTGTCATGGTAACAATCAGAACATATACAAGGATATAAAAGGCACACCACATCAAACATATATGGCTAAAAAAAAATTAAGTAAAAATACTGCCGATTAAAAAATAGAGATTGAGTAAAATTAAAATTGAAGAGGATATTTGTAAAAACAAAAAACAATTAACTGAAATACCAATTTGGGCCCGTTTGGCCTAGTTTATTTTTGAGTTTATGCAAACGGCTTATGCAATATAAATTAGGTTTTATGCTATTCTATAAGTTCAAACTAGTGAAAATTGAATTTTTATAAGCTATTTTATTATAAAATACCTTGAAAAACTTATAATAATATATAAAAATTGCATAAGCTGTTTACATAAGCTGAAAAATAAGCTAGGCCAAACGGGCCCTTTGTTTCTTAAGCCAAACTAGAAGTGTTTACTTCTACATGAAACAAAATAATTGGTTGAGAGGAAGTAAAAGAAAGGAAAGCTATAGGTGAGAAAGTGATATTTTTTGTCTTTTAGTAAGGTGTATTGTGCTAAAATACACCTTCTCACTTTTAGGTGGGTGTATCATAGCATCTCCCTTTAAATCATATATATATATATATAGTATATTTAATGTAGGTCTATATTATGCACTTTTTTTTAAGGTAATTTATCTTAGGTGATCGATAATGAAGTTCGAGCCAAAATATTGTTTGTCAAGTGATGATGAGAGTGGTATTTAACTATTTATAAACGATTTGCTTTGACACTCAAGTGTGAGAGGTGTATTTATTTATATAAAAAAAAATGTATTTGGTGAAGTATTTCTAAGGATAGGAAGATAGGCATTGAAGGGCACCGCACCGTTGAGCCGTTATAAATGGTTGAAACCGTCGACCTTTGATGGCCATTGATGTTCAGAGATGATACATATTGAAAGAATTGGAGTTTTTTTTTTTTGTACAAGAATTCGAGATTTTTAATTGTTGCAGTTAATGGACTGAATCCATGACGAAGATGGGCTAAGATTCCAAGTAGGATTGAGTTTTAGTCCATTCAAAATAACAATGCTTAGTTATGTTGATTTCAATGGTGAAATGAATTTTATTTGTAAAATTGCTCTTATAAACGATAAATAAATAAATAAAAAATTTAAAAAATTGCATGGAAATAAAGAAATACAGGATGCACAAACTAGTGAAACTACAGGTTTAGAGTACACGTTCTTTTAAATATATTTCAAAAAATAAACTTGTAGTTTATAGTAATAGTTATTGGAGTATTTTGTTGAAATGTGTACCATAACCTCTTAATTTATTACGGTACATGCTTATAAAATTTGCACCATAAATCACATGTTTAAGATACATAATTCAAAAGGTGTACACCATAAATAAGTAGTCTAGGGACTAGGATACAGTACATTTTTAGAAAATGTGTACCATAAATTTTTAGTAGTATCTTTTTGGTAGAGTGTATACCATAAATTTATAGTAATATTTTATTGAAAAATTCATGAGGTATTTAATATTTACTATATTTTAAAAAAATGTTATGAGGTGTGGAGTGGAGTTTGTCAATGCCTTTAAGTGTATAAACATTGGAGTTTTATAGGTGTACCCCCACACCTATAAAAGTCTAAAAATTGTACTAGTGTGGTCACAATGAGGCTCATGCACTAACAGCCCTACTAGGTGCCAATGCGACCTACAGTGAAGGAATCATGCTTGGATAGAGACCCTACAAGTCAAAGACAACTTGACCAGTTGAATTGTTATAACCTTTTAGCCACCTTAAAATGGTACTGTATATCTGTTTCTGTGGTGATACATCGTCCCAATCTCCCCAAAAGATCTTGGATTGGAGCTTTTGAATGGAGAAGCATTTAGTTACATAATCAAAGTGGCTCCAAACAAGCTATTGTTGATACAACATGCAAGTCTGATGCATGGCCTACCCCTAAGAATTAACATTCAAATTTACCATAGAATAATCAGGTGAATAAACACAGGCTGCATCCATAGTTACAAACGCTCATCTTTAAAACTACAGTAAAACACACATTTTTGTTTATCGCAAATCAGTGTTCGGAAATAGAAAGACTAAAAAAGATCGATAGCATTGAATAAAATCAACAATTATATGGTGTAGCCTTTTCAAATAAAAGTTATGAAAAGAAGGATTCAATGCTAATATCATTGGTGAATAAGTTCATATTAAATAACAATGCCTTCTACATCCTGAAACTTTTTGTCCGATGATCCTCCCTCCCGGGAAAAATGAGTTTCTTTTTCTGCATCATCAATGCAAATCCTTCGAACAATGAAACCTGTCTGCAATGCAATAAAAATGAATCCCTTCGATGGGTGATAATTTTTTCAAAAAAATGCCTGTACAGGGAAGGTAGAAACAATCTGAGGGTGATTTTTCATCATACAAGGGTGAATGGGTAAATAACAAACTTGTATAACAGGATCACCCTTATTTTGATGCTCCAGCTTTACTAGTGAGTCCATTTCTTGGCCTCTTCCTGCTGGATACAACATCAGAGAAAGAGTCAATCAGTTGCCCTGCCAAACTACTTGGATCATCCATAAGAGTTTGAATAAAGGTATTTACAACCCTGCGTTCCTGCTCTGTCGATCTCAAACTAAACCATGTTAGCAATTTCAACCTAAATTCCTGTTTGATGTGGCCCTCGCACTCTAGCCAACGGATAACCTTCACACAATACTCGAAGTTTTCATCCAAGGAACGGGAACCACCAGGTATACGTAAAGGAGAACCATTTATCAAAGTACTATCACAATCATATGCCTCTTCATTTGTGCCCGCAACCCTTTTCCTGCCTGCATTTACACGAGAGTCAACAGCTGAGACTTCTCTTGGCCCATGAGCCCAGGTTTGTGAGTCGCCACTCCTATGTGATCTTGCTTTATCGTTTTCCTGTAGATCATGAGAAACAGCATCATCATCTGCCTCAACAGCCTGCAGTAAAGTGCAACCAATACCTTCATCCCTGGAAGACTCAAAAGGAGGTGTTACGTCTTCATTCAAATCAGGGACCGACACAACATTTAAATCAAGGCCCCGTGAATCTGAAGGCAACCGCATTTCTGGAATTTTAGGCTTCTTCGTTTTGCCTTGTCCACAGCAATTTTTCATATCAGCACAGCAAAACTCCTCAAAGTAACCACGTTCTTGAGCCCAAGCAAGGCGCAAAATTTTCCCAAGGTCTCGAACCTTAAATCTGGGGCCTGTCATTGCAGGATTGAGCTCCATCTTGGAGCCAGAAGAATTGCCCTCGGTTTGAGGGTTCTGTTTTTTATGATTTGAAGCAACCGACTTAGAGGCATTGTTTCTAATTATCTTAATGCTCTTGGTGAAACACTTAGCCTCAGAATGACCCAGGTCACCCATGGCAGTGTAAGATATAATCCGAAAAGTATATTCTGTGCAAGGTTGAAGGTCGGATATCAAAATCCTCCTCTGAGATTTGGGAAACACAGAAACAGGATCCTTTGTAGGTGGTTCATCCCGACTCTTGTAATACCAGAGCTTGTACCCCTTTATGTCCTCAGAACATATATTTGACATTTCGATTAAAATGATTTTGACAGAGGAAGCTGTTATCTCTTCAAAAACAAATTTGCAAGCAGCAGGAAGTGAACCCTCTACAAAATTGAAAATGGCATATGTACCCAGCAAATGAGATTAGCTTGAACCGCAAGAACAAATTTACTACTTCCCCACTCCCCCAAAGCACAAAAAAACTTAGAGCGTTAGTTTCAATTTCAAACTTTCGAACCTGAATTTAAATTGGGAACATTGGCCAGCCAGCTGTCAGCTTTCTCAATAGCAAGAGTGCAGAGTCTCTGCACATCACTGGCAATCGGGAGTCTACTGACGATGCCTCGTGCCATTTTGGCAGAAACTCCATCAAGAGGACCAACTTCTGTCTCCAGTTTAGCCTTTGCCTCCTGTATCATTTGATGCAGGTCTTTAAATTTTGAAGTTCCATTCAGGAGCCTGTAGCTCAAATATATCCTATAACACAGCACATCTACACGCCGGGCATCTTTTGCAATATTCAGTTGTTTCTTCCAGCATCTGCCATTATCAAACACAAACCACCAAGGTCATCAACATAGGGCTTGAAATTTACTTACCAACATACACATTGCAAATGGTAGCAAGGGAAGTGAACAAGGTCATAATACTGTTCCTCTTCAAAAGAGACATCAAGGTAGCAAAAGTGTAATAGTATGTTTCAGTTTGTTGCTGCGAACATGTCAATCCAGTGAGTCATGAATAAAGAAGTGGCAGAAAAATAACAAACTCTTGCTAAATTATGTTATTACTATACAGTAATTCAGAAGGCAAGTCAAGAAGCGCGTTTCTGTTGAAATAACAATATGTGCAAGGAGGATGATATAACAGGTAAAAGAAAATTACTTACCCAAGTATCCCAGTAACTTTACCACAGGATGCACAACAATAACCACCATCCAGTTGCATCAGTTGTCCATGATCAACAACTCCCACTTTTTCATGTTGAAGGGCACATTCGATGTGGCAAGACAGCCCACAGGAGTCCCCTTGAGTAGATTCAGATGTGCATACCAACCAAAGACTAGGATCCTTGTTATCATCAAAAAGGTGACAGATACAACAAGAACACCGTCTACAAAATGTGTCATCCACTGATAGAACCGCCCTACAAGCAGCATTTTTACAGATCCAAGTGCTCGGATGTCCAAAATCAGAAGCCTGGTTAGCAGGAGGTACGAGTTGGATGGGGTTTTCACTCTTCCGATGTTGCTTTTTTGAGGGCTGACGATTAAGACTCGAAGCCTTTTTTGTGTCTTGTTTCTTAATTATCTTACCAGATGACTTGGCTTCAGTCATCCTGTTTTTTGAAGACATGTTCTTTTTGTCCTTATCAAAGCACGTTTGAAGAAGTTCCCTCTTTGGACCATATTTCATGTACTCCTGAAAGAGTTCTGAACTTCTTGAAGCATCATCTGAATGGCCATTTTTTTCAGGAGTACTTTGCACACTGGAAGAAAGGCTTTGAACACCAGAAACTGGACGGAAAAAACAACCAATTTTAAGGTAACATTACAAAAAAAAACAAGACTCGCGACAAACAACTGGCTGAACAGGTAAAAATAAGAAAGTAGACTATGAAGGACTATTATACATGGATGCATAAATGGTGAGTGTAACTCAGTCGTAACATATTATGGATAGCAGAGCGACTGACCACCCAATAAATGCTAATAACGGGATAGTGCGATGACCACTTTGAAATTTTTTATATGGTTCATATAATGTATATACATAAAAGTAACTCAAAATTCATGACATTCATAATTAACAATAAAATGTCATAGATTTCGGAAACAAAATATAGTACATATAAATTACAAGTATAAATTCCCTGTAAATCTTTCTCACTCTTTAAAAACAGTGTAAAATGTGTGAAATTAGGATCTATGATCCATTTATAGGACACTTGTAAGCCTCAGATCACAGCACATACATGGATGATAGACCTAAGAGTTGGAAAGGTGAAAAATCCAACTAGAGCAAACCAGACCATATTACCGGCCAATACTGCAAAAAGAAGCAGCTGCTACAGAACCAGCAGTAGGGTGACTCAGCCCCATCACCCACATTTTAGCTTAAAAGAAACATGTTTTCCTACCAACTAGTCTTTCTTTTAACAAGACAAAATGTTGCTTTAATACTTAAACTTAACTATGAAAATCAATCAAACAAAAAACATGGACTAAAAATGTAGCATCTAACTCAATTTTAAATTATTCTAAAATCCTCAAATCCTAACAAAAAATAGTGCAAGTACGAGGCTGGTTTGGTGTTGCAGTACCCATGTCCTCAATTTTAGTGGGTAGTTATTTCAAGGCCATTGAATGGATAATATCCCACTCATTGTAGGTGATTTTTGCAAATACACAATGGGTTTGGGCACAGTTGTTCCCCTTAATCTTACCACAAATTAGTGTATGGAAATAGGGAAACAGGGGACAAGAGAAGAAATATAAAGGATGAACAGACTAAGAGCAGTGCACGGGATGGGATTGCAATGTAAATAATGTTAAGAACTGAAAAACAAATGCAAGGAAAAGATTTCGAGTATGTACGCATGCAAGAGAAATTCTTCGAGACAACATCCAACAGAAGATTCATTTGCAGACTCAAAAGAAAATTTAAAAACATTATTCCATGTCATCCATCTAATATTGCATTTAGCTATCGAGTCTGATGTCGACCGGAAACAATGTTAAATCAATCAAACTTGAAATTAGTTATCTTTCAAACAAAATTCCCAAATTTGATGTGGAAATCATGAGTAGATGCTAAAAAAAAAAACCATACCAGAAAAGATCAATCAAAGTAACCAGCCAGAACAAATAAATAAGAATCAATTCTAGCAAACTACTTCTGGACCAAGAAAAAGATGTGGAATCAACTTCCTCGAGTCAGACCACGCAGATTTTGAACAAAACATCTGGATTATAAGTTATCTTTCAATAGGAATAATAAAAAAACTAAAGGCATCCTGGAATTGGAAAATTAACATGATCTTCAGAATAAATTACAAACTATAAGATCAGATTCTCTCACCGAAGTAAGAACAGCCTTCACATGGAGAAATGGAAAAGCTGCCAAACTATGCACACAACAGGCATTCTGAAATAATTCAGACAACTACAAGACTAAGTAGAGGAAATGTTACAGGGAAGATCAAGATCCAGAGAGTCAATACTTCACATAAACACCAGATTCTCCCTACGACTAAAAAAGAAACGGAGATATTTTAGATTTAACATTAAAATGCATCTTCATAGCCGACAATGCGACAACTCAAGGAGGAGCATCCAAGGGCCCCAAGTGGCGGATAAATTTGGAAAAATACGTTTTATAGAATGGGGCATACGCAATCATGGAGCATGTGCCAAAGCTTTATTTTAATTTATTTATATATCACAACCATGCAAGTTTAAAACTTCATATATTTACCACATTCAGAATTTCAAATATGGAATGTAATTATCGACCAATCCTACCATTGATTTCTACGTAATCATCATCACCATCTTTGACATTCCATGCAGATTATGGAAAATTTGCTCCTCAATAAGCACATAAAAGGTTGATATTTTAAATATTATCATTGCAAGGTAATCTTAAATATATGAATAGATTAGAAACTAGTCTCATATTCATTAAAAATATTAAAAACTATGTAAATGATTTAACATTATGTAAACTGATGGTATATTCTCTGAAGGCATTTGTCTTATTAAATGCTAATGTCAATATGTATTAATAGTAGAGTGGACCATCAAGTTAGTCGTCCAACATTACATGCATCACCATACTAGCATACAAAAAATAAAATAGCACCGCTTTGTAAAAACACACTATGCCAAATTACTCCCCGAAATATCCAATTCATACCAAATTCATGCTTGTTATATCACCACTATAGTTCTTCATACGGATGAATAAGGTGACAATTTAGAAATATGGGGGACAAACTTGGTGACAACTTTTGGAAGACAGGTGTGATGAACCTGACAACTTTAGGGACTAAATGGGTGAGCAATATCTTTGAATGACTAATGTGACAGGGTTAACCTTGGAAGACCAACTTGAGTTTAATCTTAATTTAAAACTATATACACTTAAGCAAATCATTGCTGTAATTACATTCCAAAGCTATACTAGAAAAGGAGAAGGTAGAACAATACTAATTATCAACAATGTATTCAATATATCTATTAAAACATCACAAGCTTGTGCTGATAAACCATTGATCCTTCACTAGTTGACTCTAAGAAAATAGCAGTACAGCAGATTAGGTCTAGAGCATATGTACCGACAGAGCACATCAAGTCAATGCATTACTACATTGTACTGTTTGTAGCACATTATTACAATTTTTTTTTCATTTGTACTGGCTAGTAATAGAGCACATCAAGTCGATGCATTACTACATTACACTGTTTTAGACCAAACAAAATTCACATGAGTGATCAAGCAACAGCATAGAGGCACTAAAAGACCATCTTATTAACACTCGAGTTTCAATATTCTTGATCAAACACTCAAACTAAACAAATCTGATTGGTAAACCCCTTTGTTAGTTGGTTTAGCTAACCAGTTAGTTGTGGATTGTGATAATTTAAAATAATAAGGTATGTCTCGTAAAAAAATGAGCTAAGAGGAGAGTTTGTTAATTATTTGAGTAAGAGCCGGGGTCATGGGGCAGGGAGGTCGAGGGCCCCTGAAGTCCTGCAAATTTGTTCTATATTTAAGAGAATTCTTCCCTAAGGATTTGTTTGTGATTTGGGAGGGAAAGGGAAGGGTTTGGGCTTGGAGGGAAAATGAAATGGAAGGGAGGATAGACTCCCATCGTGTTTGAATGTTAAAACTCCCAATTTAGGGAATATTAAAACAATCTGTAAAAGGGTTTTGGGATGTTTTTGAAAATTTCTCTAACCCTTCTTTGTTTTAAAGTGCTCCCAATC
This sequence comes from Trifolium repens, assembly GCA_030408175.1. Classification (NCBI taxonomy): domain Eukaryota; kingdom Viridiplantae; phylum Streptophyta; class Magnoliopsida; order Fabales; family Fabaceae; genus Trifolium; species Trifolium repens. Next base: position 62,758,375 of record CP125842.1, on the reverse strand, counting down.
CTTACAAGATAATGGTTTATCATAACCCATTCCCTTACTCTCCTAAAACCCCCTCCCAAACAAAACCGTAAAACTTCTAATAAGATACCAAGTTCCTTTCAAAACCATGTAAGGCTGCAAAGTATAAAACAGGCAAAAAGCCTTCTAAAAGTAATCACTTTCAATATTTATAACAAACATTGGACCAAATTGCGCAAAACAATTGTTCTTAAACCAGAAAGAGGATAAGAGAAACCATGGTTAGACATATTCAAAATAAATAGTGGTGTGACTTTCATCAACAGAAGACTGCTGGTGATATAACAGAATCATTAGAAACATAACTTACTGAGGCAATAAGACGTTTAAAATCACCAATTCATCTTTCCCAAACTCAATTTTCAGGTGTACTCTGTATCACATCCCATGACTTAATGTTAATAGATTTGACATGTAATAGCATGCATTATAAAACTAAGCTAGCCAAAGTCAGCTTTACACATACTACGTAGAGAAACGGACTAGTTGTAATTCTAACTTTTGAAAAAAAACTCAAGAAGAAGCTCAGAACTATACATACCTTTAGCAAGAAACTTCTCTTCTAAATCCATTTCTAACTGATAAAAACTGTAGGTGAATGGCCCTTGACTGACAAAAAGAAAGAAATTGCATTTCACAAGGATGCTTACATAAGTAGGAATATGAAAATCGAATCATGCATGAAATACCACATTACCCTACGACGAATAAATAGAAAGAAAATTTAAAAAAAGTAAAGTTGCAGTTATTATGGTATTACACCAAAGAAAGCTAACAAATGATAATGAATAACCAAAATTTTAACATGGAAATTAGCTTGCTTAAGGTAAAATTCGAAATGTTCAAAGAACAAATAACTATAAGCAATTTTTTGTCACAAAATAACTATTAGCAATATTATTAAGTAGAGAGGTTTGGTTTTTAATGCCGGACTCTATTTTTACTTGAACATTAAAAAAGGTTATGGCATTTTACGCGAACAATGTCGACACATGCAATCAAATAAAAGAATGTAGATCATGAATAGAACAGCAATAAATGGAATTTTGATCCAATAAAGAAGGTTATATTAAATAATTCCAACTAGTAGAAAATTAAGCATGGATTATTAAAGGAAGAAAAATCAAAACAATCATAAAATCAGTCTTCACTATATCATCCTATGTTTTTTATTGTATTCCCCATTTCATGAACCCTCCTCAAAATGCATCATTCAAAAGAATGAAAGATCAAACACAGAAATACCAATTTTTTCATGAACAAATATTTTCCGAAAAAATTAAATAAATATGATTCAGCTATAATAAATTTAGAAAGTGAAAGCAAAAGTGAAGAGATGAGTAAAAATAGAATGATGATAAAGTAAGCACGTCAAGGTTTAAGTACTCTTCACATCTACATTGTGCTTTGACGAAAAGTGAAATGAAAATCGAGTTTTTCTTAACTTTTTTTTCCCTTTTTTCCAAAAGTAGAAAAAAAATTGATATAATCGAAGAAAACATGTATTTACATTTACAATAGGAAGAAAACGAAAACCTAATAAGTAGTGATTGAAGAAGAAATTAGCATGTAATAGTAAATAGTAATAAGTAAAAATAGAGAAAAGTGATAGCAGAAGAAGGAACCTTGAGAAAATGAGAGAATGTTCGTTCAATGGAGCATGATGAATGGAATCAAAAAGGAGCGTGATGAGTGAATCCAAAAGCTCACTCAGAGAAACATCTTTCTTCTTCTTCTTCGTTGTTAGTTGTGTTTGTAATTGGTTCGTTCAATAGAGAGAGAGAGAGAGAGTTGTTCACGTTATTATTATATTATTATAAAAATGAGGAGGGAGAATGAATCACACGCGTTAGGAGGTGCGCGTGAGTAAAATAGAAAGAGAGTGTCTCTACTCTCTGCTATGCTATGAAAACAAGCAAACAGGGTTTGGTGGTTTCTGCAGTTGCACGGTTATGGTTATGGTTATGGATTACTTAACTAAGCTAACTTTACTCCCGTACTCTATAGTCAATACCTCAGGAATTAATATTATTATTTTTACTATAATGTACTGTATTTTTTAGTTTTTACCGAGGTAGGATCCAATTCCTAATTTCCTATAATGTTGTACTATGTACGAGTACTACTTTATATATACCAGTCTTATACAGTTATACTACTGTACTTTATACTTTAAAAATATATATATTATCAAAAATAAATTTGGTCAACTTAACGTCTATCTTTTTTTTAGACTTTCGTAAGGTTGGAAATGAGTCGAGTTTGTCTGAGTTTGACTTGATAAGAATTAGTTCACATTAAAATTTAGCTTGAGTTTGATACAAATTATATTTTTAGTTCGAATTTGGCTCGTTAAAAATTTGCGAACAATTTGAATGTCTCATTTGATTCGGTTCATTTTTATCTTAAAACTCAATTCTAGAGTTTGAAAGCAAAAAAAATTCTACCTAGACTTCAACTCTTTTTGAATTCACGAACAGTTCGATACGGCTTAATATCTCAAACCACGGCTCTAAATTCAAAAAAATAAATTTTTGGTCCATAAATAAATAAAAGAATTTAAAAACACATCTAGAAAAACTTGTACGAACTGATTTACAAGACATTAACATACTCAAATGGTTTACGAGACATTAACACATCTATAAAGTAAGTACAAGTTTTGATTGATTTTCTTTAATTTTGTTGCAAAAATGCATCTAGAAAAACTTAGTGCGAACTACGAACTGATTTTCTTTTGAGTGGCTGCCATTTGTTTGTTTGTGTTTTTCTTGCTCTGCTCTTAGCTAGCTAGCTCTTGTTGCTTTCATTTTGTGGTCATTATGCTATTAATTAGTGGGATTTGCCTTATTTTCCTCAGCTGTTTGTTTAGCAGTTTATTAGTAACTTTTAACTTGTCATTTTCATATCTTATGTTGTTGACATTGTTGTGCACAAGTGAGATAAGTCATTCATCGTACGCAAGTCGTTTACACCATTGAATCGATAAATCTCATCAATGGTTTAAATGATGGGTAATGTGACATTTTGATCCAATGATGAAAATAAGCTTATGTAACAAAAATGCGAGCTTAGAAATTTTAATAATCATTTGTGAATTGCTTGATTGGATATTTATTTATTTATTTTTGTGATTTATTTAACAGAAATGCAAGATGACAAACCGGTTGACTAAAGATATATGAGAAAAATGAACGAATTATTCGAGATCTTCTCAAACTTACACCGAATCGAAGATGCATCAACTGCAATATCATGGTAGGATCTTTTTCTTACTCTAGTTTATGTATGCCATTGAATATGTACTATAGGACAACTCATTAAAAACATTATAAGTCACAATGCTGAAGTGGTAACCGTTCAATGGTGTAATGATCATGGATTCAAAGTTCAAACACACCCTTAATTAAACTATTACTCACTTGGCTTTTGCTTTAGAATTGTTTAAATGTATTAGAGAAATCTCATTATCTAGTGTTGCATCTCGTACAGGGTGACAAGGATGAAACAGGAAGGCTTCAAGCCCACCACCTGTTGTCTGTCCTGCTAATGGCTCAGCACTCACAGGTGAGATTATATGAATGATGTTCTTAATAACTAGTAGATAACCCGTCCTATCGGACGGGTCGAAACGTTGCGCGTTTTTTTTTTTAGTTACCAATTTTTAAAGTTACAACTTGATGATTCAGACACATGTATAGTACTATAAAGTGAAACAATTGTTATTCCTTCATATTATTTATTCCAAAGGCCTAAAACAATTTTGACAAGATTAGATGTTTTTAGATTTGTCTCACAATCTTTTCAAATATAACAGATTTTTCTTCATCGTCTAAATAAAAAGTCATAAATTCATAATCACCAGCACTAACTAATAGAGATAAGATCAAATGAAAGCAAAGTGCCAAAATTTAATTTGACATCAAATCTTAGATGAACCATAAAAAAAAAAAAAATCAAATCTTAGATGAAAATAAACATAATTAAGGAATTTCCATGATTTCATTGTTTGTTGATGGTCCAACTAGTGCTTCTCGTTGCAACCCCAATTTTAGATCCTTACATCAATGGAAATGATAAGATAATTCCTACCAAACTACAAACTATGAAAAACTATGTTAAACTTAAACCTAAAAGAAACATTAAAAACAAATTAAGAAATAAAAGATACTAGCTTTTTTTCATTTTTCGTCGATTGCTTAAAAATCTGTCCAAAATATTACATTTATACTATATTATTGGATAATATTTACCATTGAATTAAAATTGCATAAGTCCTAGCTCAACCTGCAAAATGCCAAAATTGTTAGGTCGGACGTCGTGACCCGAGTTCAAACCCGGGGATCTCACAATTATGTGAGTTTAATTTAAGTGGGTTACCACTTCATCTAAAATAAAATAAAATTGGACTAGCATGTCTAAGTGTGTCAAGTACGGAACGAAATGAGATAATGGATTCTCTCCATTCACATGACATGCAGTGGAATTGTAGCCTTGGATTGAAAATTGAAAAATTTTAAAAAATGGAGAAATAAAGTTTTAAGGGTAGAGATCATCAATGCTCTCTCTGCGGTGGAAAACACAATTGAGAGGATCTGCTCTCCCTATTATATGTATATAAATTTAGTTTTTTTAAAAAACATTTATAAAATTAAATTATTATATATATTACATTTAAAATATACATATATTTGGATTTTTCGCCGAATGATCCTAACAACGAATCTCACACACTAATTGATAAAAAAAAATTACGGGTTCAAATCATTATCACAGTATATCAAATGTCTTTCCAATAATCATGTACTTGATTAACTATTACTCACTAGTCCTTAATATAATAAAAAAAATTAGTTTTTTAAATTTATTCGGTCTATTTTATAGACGAAATACATCAATCATTAGGAATATTTTTTGTGAGCAGTCATTAGGATTTAGGAACAACTAATGTTAATATGAGGCTTTGATCAAATTTTAATAAAGGGTTGCATGATGTACATTCTTATGCTCATGTTGAAGACTTAGCTTGTTATTTTTTTTTTTGGGATATACGAGATTACGAGCTTGTTATATTGTTGAATGTTGAGGACTTTCATAGAAATATCACTCAGCCCTGGAATACTTCTGTAGTCATTACTCATTATCATTAGTTTTTCTATCCTTATTTATTCAAGTGTACACATAATTAATTAATTTCATTATGCTCAGCAATCAACAATTGGACCAAGTATACCTTTTTGTTCAATGAGCATGAAAAATCATCTTTCAGTTTCGGTCATTCCCTTGTTCACATTCATGATACTATGTTGCATGAATTCAGTAACAAAGTTAGCCCAACACACGTATATAATATTAGCACCTCAATTTCATAGATTCAGTGTTGTTCTTTGAGTGTGGGTTAGTTGCAATTACTTAGAACTTTTAAGTTTTATTTAATTATTACCATGGTTTTATAATGAATTGTATTGATAGAGTTCACAATTATTGGTTGCGCTGTTGCGGTTTGTAACTTTTTTTTTTTAATTATCGTGAGTAAACCGGCAATGTTCACAACTTTTTTTTTATAGTACAGTTCAATGTTCTCAACTGCGTCAGAGAAATTTTAAACTTTTAATCAAGTTTTAATTATTTTTATAGAATATATAAATAATAATAATAAAAACAAAATTGCATCAATTCTGAGTCCTAATAAAACCATCAATTTTGGGTCCAATTTCAAAGATAGACAAAATGTTGTACGATATTCATAGTTTTAAGCCATTTAAAACTAAAAAAAACTATAAATTATTCATACTTCATACTATTAAAAACTAAAATGATATATAAAAGAGTAATTGATTTTAAGTGGTTAAAAAACTTTCTCTATGATAAATTATTCGGCAGAACTCGAGTTCAATTTTTCATGGGAAAAATTATTTTAAAGCAATCATCTGCAAATAGTAGATGAGACATCGTTGGTGTCCCTCTACATATCTTTACACTTTATAGTTCTCCACTAGCCACCGCTTTGTGAATAAGTGATGTCAGACCTTCAGCTACTATGATGAATATGTAAGGAGATGGCGGGTCTCCATGTTTGATCCCTCTGCCGAAGATGAATAGGGCTTACTTTTTCAAAATTCACCAAAACCAAACATGTTTTGTAGAAAATATTTACAGAAAAATCAACTTCTTGATTGAGTTGCTGCAAACCATGTTCTGCAATTTGTATACTTTCCCTTTTCATTCTCCAATTCGTTCTTTCGGTTAGTTATGCTTTTGTTCCATCCATTCCCGGCCGGTAAACGATTGTCTGAACATAATCTGACAACGTCGAATCATCGTCGCCAAAAGGGATGATGTGTGTGTGTTATAATTGTCGTCGAGGAAGAGAAAACTATTGTAACAGATTTTTTAAAAAAAAAATTTTAATCATTTATTCAAAATAACTTGCATAAAAAAACCGAAATTTTATGTAAATCAAAACAAAATTTGTTTATATAATTTAATAAATAAATATTTAAATACTCATGGAGGAGGACAAGTGGTCAATGCAGTGGCCGGTGACGCTCCGACCGACACGGCAGCGGATGAAATTTTCTGAAACCTACAGCGGACCTCCGACTGCCAGCACGGTGGAACTCCGGCAATTTTCTCTCTTCTCTATTTCTCTACTCTCTTTTTCACATTTTTCTTTCTTGTCTCGTTTATTTCTCCCATCCCATCACAACTTTCTTTTAAAACTGAACACACCATAAATGCAAAGGTGTACCAATCACATGGCCTATGCACGAAGGAAACAAGGAGACTTGGAGAAATTCACCACAACCAAAAAGCTTTTCAAAAAAATTACTACGTCTTCAGTGGTATACCAGTACTATTCAACAAAAGGAGTACTATGTACTTTAAAAAGAAAAACTCATTTAAGACATACCAGCAATATTCAAATTATTAAAGTAAGACACTCACCTACCAGATCCCCCATCTCTTCTCTTTATTATATCTCCCACAATATATACTAGTATTCTCAACAAACAAAACATACCACAACTTACTCTTTTATGGTTTAATTAGTTCCATGTCTCTCTCTTTTCTCTAACACCTACCACCACACACCATATCTCATTTTCTTCATTGATCTACCAACAAAAAAAACAACCCATTACCATTATCCATTTGCTTACTTTAAAAAGAAAAACTTCATTTGGAAACAGAGAAGTAGAGTTTTGGAAATACTTTGACATTTTCACATATCCACAACAATTTCTTACTTTAGCTTGTTATTCATTCAGGATTAGCATTATTTATTTTACTTCTTCTTTTTTTCATATATGTTTCACAACCCTCTCAAGTTTCAAAATGGAAGCACAGTGACCAAAACTCTACTCTTTATATACCTAAACAGAGTGACTTATTTGTCGAACTCACAAGTTTTAAAAACATATGTTCCCATCGATCAAACTCAACATGCAATGAGTTCATCATCAAACTCACACTCCTCGGCCAAAAAATGAGTGGTTCATGTGGTTGGTCCTTGGTCCCCACTTTGGTGGTGACCAATGTGATGTTATTTATGATCACAAAAACTACTCTGCAAAGCATATTTTTTTCTCCCAATTCATGCTTTACTTCATTCCTAAGCTGGTTCTTGTTCAGCACTTTGATAACCTCAAGTAGTTGTCACTATCCTTCAATATGGTGACAACTTTGCAGATATAAGAGGGCGGATATTTGCAAGCACCGCGGAATTGATTGCCAAGTGAGTGATTGATGTTATTGCATTGTTTATTTATTTTATCTTCCGGTTGTTTTGAACTTTTGGTATTAATATTTTTGTAATTGATGTAATGATGCAGAATAATGAAAATGGAAATTCATTATATTTGACATGTAAAGGCAATGGAAAAAGCGGTACACTTCCTCTGACAAACGGTATCACACATCATCCAATTGAAGACTTATGCTTCCGTCTTCGTGGTGCTTAGAGACTCTCCTTCCACGGACCATTTTCTAAAATGTGATTTTCATTTTTGTAACATTACATAGTCTTGCTCTTTGATTTAGATTTCTCATAAGTATAATTAATAATCCCTTTTAAGATGATAAACATGTGTATTTGAGTGTATTTAAGAACTCTGTAGGATAAAGAAGATCTTGAACATTGAAATATGAGTATTTTTTCACCCTAGAATTGATTCAAAATGTGGTGATTTAGATCATAAATGTAAATGGGTTATAACTCTGAGATTGGAAATTTACTTTACATTCCTTTTGAATGAAAAGATCTTTGTCAAAGATAAATTTACTCTACATGACATGTTTTCGACTTTGTGAGATTTAGTTGTACAATAAGAGATAAATTGTGAATTCTATGTTACAGATTAAATGATATAAGTTGCGTTAATATTTATGTAAAATAATATTCTTTCAACTTTATTTATAAGCAAAAATCAACAACAAAAATTTGCCTTAAAAATAAGCAAAGTTTACCAAAATCAATTCTTTTTTTGGGATAAAAATCAATTTTATTTAATGCTATTTTTTTAAAAGTAACACTCATTATGTATTATATAAAGGATAATTTAGTAAAGGGTCATGTTAAACGGTCTCTCTGAAACATTTGTTAAGCAAACCAAAAAAGGAAATAAAAGACTAAAGTAATGGTGATAAAATAACTTCTTACACTTTCAAAACATTGAATACATGCTTTTTAAGACAAAATTTCTATATTTATATGCTTAACTAGTGCTCCGGGGACACTATTTAGTATTTTCCTTAGTAAAAATAATAAATTTCTTAATAAAAATAACAAAATTCTTATTTGAATTTTGCTTATAAATAAATATTACTATTAAAATACTGTTTTAATTTGACAGGTTTAGCAAGGATATGTTGAAGGGGTTATATATATAAATAAATTTAAATTTAAATATGATTGGACGTTTGAAAAGAAAATGTAAATAGAAATAACAATGCTAAATAAGTTGAATGTTAATTTCCAGGCTAAATTGAAGAAATGGCTTTTTTAGTTCTTTGATTATGTAATTATTAACAATAATAAGGTGGTTGCGTAATAAATTTTTTCCGATTAAAAAAAAAATAAAATAATAAGGACACTATTGAGAATAATAATGATTGTAATAAAAAAATCAACCGAAAAGTAAAAAAATACAAATTTTATTTTATTTTGGCTAAATTAGACTTTTGGTCTCTTAACTTATTTGTTGGTTTCATTTTGGTCCCTTAACTAATTATTGTTTCATTTGGGTCCTTTAACTATATTTTTGTCTGCCAAATAAATCCTTTCTGTTAGATTTTACAAAAAAACGTTAATGTTCATCATCACTATTATCGGCTTTATCACAAAAACCAAAAAATTCATAATGTTCATCAATTTAACCATGAATTTAGAGGATAGAGTTTTGATTTTGGAAGAAAATTGAACATTGAAATGTAAATTGGATTATTGAGATTTTTACTTTTTCGGGTTTAGTGATGAAGATGATGATGAATTTTTCCAAATTTCTGGGTTTGGTAATGAAGATGATGATTATGAAGATGAAGATTAACGTTTTTTCATAAAATTAAACGAAAATGACTTATTTGGCTGAAAGAAATATAGTTAAGGGACCAAAATGAAACAATAATTAATTAAGGGACCAAAATGAAACCAACAAATAAGTTAAGGGACTAAAAGTATAATTTAGCCTTTTATTTTTCATCAAGAATAGATTACCAAATTTGTATTTTATTACTTTTCAGTTAACAATTTAATTTTTCAAATATGTCTCTGATTTTGTAAAACACTCTCAAATTGGTACATAACTTTCTGAATATTTTAAAAAGCCTATGATTTTGTTAAATTTTACTCATATTGATCATTTAAAAAATATGTAAGAGATTAAATTGAGAATAAATGAATAAACGGGTAAACTTAAGGACCAATTAATAGTAAATTGTAAAATATAAAGACTTAATTGATACTAATTGATTAAAAATAGAGATGAATTTGATAGATTAATAAAGTTAGAGATTTTTTTGAATTATTTGTAAAGTCAGTGACTTATTTAAAAATATTTTAAGTTGATAGTTTAATCCAAATTTATTCATGAAAATACCGAAAGCAAAATGGTTGAAGGAGATAATGGAAAGTATGTAGCTATATATATATGGTACAAGAGACTTTGCACATGACTACTAGCAATTCAATTAAATGCAATTCACTTTTGTTTATGAATTCGTTAGAGCATCTTTAGTGGGAGTAAACTAAGTGGATGAACTAAGTTATTTTTTGTGGGTCTAAAATGATTTGTAGGATTTAAGAAATTTATATTTGATTTGAGTACGTAGTTTTTACTTTAACGGTGGTTGGTTATAAAGAATCAAATATTGAGCCCACAAAAGTATAAGTTACTACTAATATTTATTCAAAGATAAATAAATTTCATATAGTTGTTAATTATTTTCTTTAGAAAATTAATATATAATTAATGGTATGAATGTAAAATTATAGTATTAATGTGTGATTAAACATAGCCAACGTTGTTTGTAGAGTGAGCAGCAACTAAGTTTTAGTTCACCAAGTGCCAACTCATATTTACTGCAATGCAAGATTCATTATAATTAACGGCAACTACAAAGAATTTGACAATAGCTTACCAGCACTAAAGATGCTCTTACACGCTTAATGATATACTCCAGCAAACATTACATATCCATGAGATGTGCGGTGGAATCCAGCAAAACTTCACATCACTACAAGTGAAAAACCAGTTGTGATTGCTCATAGAAAATTCAACATAGATAAAAGGGTCGTAAAACGGGCCGAGCCGTTTGGTCTGTCATTTAAGACGAGCCAGATTGAAGTTTTTAGCTTAATATTTTAAGTTGATTCACTCCGTCTAACCCGATTAAAAAATAGGATGGGTATGTCCGTGAACTTTGTTAAATTTTATTTTATTTTTTAATTTAGATGATAATTGGCCATCTTAAACCCAATCCAATAAATTTTTTATTCTTCTTATTTTTTATAAAAAAATTGATTATTTATTATTACTTTATTTCCCTTAAAAAAATTAATTTGTAAAATAGATATGATAAAATATATTTGAATTTGTATTTCTTAGACCTTTGATAAGTATCAGCCAGTTTTAAACTTTTCCATTATGTACAAGTACAACTCCTTTTATTTTAAGTGGCCTTTATTCAACTTTCAAGTATTTAAATTAAATCATTCATGATGTTTCACATTTATATAAAGTTTTTTTCTTTTTGTTGATAAAACACATTTATACTATCTCTTTTAAAGTTCTATAAAACTTATCCAAAAAAAAAGTCTTGTAACTACTATACAATTTAGAATTGAGTCTTGCAAGCAGCTGCTTATGATTGAATGAAGCTCAAATGTTGTTCATGCATTATACCAGGTGGTGTATTAGCACACCTTGTGCATCTTTCTATTTTATTAAAGTTATCTTTTGCTTTTTAAAAAAAAAAATAATGCTTAATAATTTAAAGGTAAAAAAAAAAAGGTTTGGCACGCCGGCCTGCCAACTCGCCAATAAATGAGTGGATATGAGTTTTGAGCCCAAACACCTAAGTTGGCTCGCCCCGCTCCACTTTTGGGTGGGCTTAAACGAAGCGGGCCGACCCACTTTGCCACCCTGATCATTTGAGAAAAAACAAATAATATGGTAACAATAGAAGCATTTGTGCTTGTGCAAATTTGATGAATCATTTTCATTTGGGGGAAACAGTCATTTTGGTCCCTGACTCTGCAGCTCGCTGTCATATTGGTCCCTGATTCAAGGAAAAACGCAAAATAGTCCTTGACTCTGAAATCAGTTAGTATTTTTACGGACTGCAGGGATCAAAATGACTAACGGACTGCAGAGTCGGGGACCAAAATGACAGCGAGCTGCAGAGTCAGGGGCCAAAATGACTAACGGACTGCAGAGTCAGGGACTATTTTGCATTTTTACATAAGTCAGGGATCAATGTGACAGCGAGCTGCAGAATCGGAGACCAAAATGACTGTTTCCCCTTTTCATTTGTCGTGCAATTTTGTATTTCCCATTAATTAATTAATCAATAACTACTACAGTAGTATATCTGTAAGAAATTAATAACTGCTGTAAAGAGGTTAAGATTTTTCCAAACTAAGGAAATATTAATAACTACATTAAATATTTCTTTCCATGCAGGTGTAACGGCATTAAGTTTCCTAACCAATCAATCACAATGGTTTTTATATACTCAAAATATGCTATATCTTCATATGCAATCTTATTGAAGCGAGAATCTACATAGGAATGAAGTAAAGTATGAAATTTACCACAATGTTTTTTCATACAAAAGTATGTAAACAATTGTTCTAAGTGATCTTCATGCTTTCCTTCATTTCTAGTAGATTATCGTTTCAGCCCCTTCAACAACAAACAATCTCCTCGGTTCGATAGTGAAATTGTTCAATTTGATTTTCCCTCATTGAGGATAAACACAAGTTTAGGGAAGATTTTTTCCTGTTTTAATTTAGGTTTGTGGAATATTTGAATTTCAGATCTATTTTGATTTGTGTGCTCTATATGCTTTTTCAATATTATTGTAATTATTGAGAAATTGTTGTCAACATAGCATGAAATGATTATTAATGTTGTAGGGAATGATTCTGTAAAACTCTGTAGCAGCTAGTGTCAATTATGATATTTATTTGACTGTTAGTAATGTATTTGTTCTTCAATTTTGAAAGGAGTTTCTAGCTAGATAGATGGGTTTTTGAAATTTGGTAATGAAATCTTGTATTGGTTTATGTTCTGTAGCCTCTACAGATTTTATCTGGTTTTGTAGAATTTTGTTGCCCATATATGTAAACTAACACGCCAACGGCCAAACTGTCTAGCTTGTGATGAATCAGAGACTGTTATTCATGCTTTAAGGGAATGCAACATTGCGCATCAGATCTGGACACACATTCTGGTTCAGGTTGCATAAATTCGCAGGGGAGTTGTAACATTTGTGGTGATTTTGTAGTGTTCCTTCAAAGGACTTTGTAGTTGTAACATTTTTTTCTTTAAATTCTATATTCATCACTGTAGTTTGGCAAATTCATTTTGGTTATTGCTCATTGTTGGTCGTTTTACTTTACTCCAAGATGCTTGTATTACATTGACACCTTTTCCCTTATCTTTTGCATGACTTATATCATGATTGTTCATTAAACTCTTGCACTGCTTTTTAAATTATATGTTCATTAAACTCTTCATTGTGTATTCTATAGACTTGTAAGAATATTATCGGTTTCTAGAAGTGAAATAGGTGGAATTTCATAGTTAGATAAGTGAGGAAGGGGGATGGAAAGAGGGTAGAGTGAAATAAGAACAAAATATTTTTATTCTTGATTGTTTGATTAAATATCTATCTCTGGAGTTCCCTTTGATTTGTATTGATTTTATCTCAAATTTACTCTTAAATTTAAGTATTGGGTCTAACTCATCCTTACAAAACCGGCTTGTAAGGTGAGGATTGCCTTTTACTTATAAACACTTATTCAGGTCATCTCTCAACCGATGTGGAACTCTTAACACACCCCCTCGCGTCCAACACTATTGGGCTTGGTGCGCGGATATAAATGGTGGGTGGCCCGATTACGGAAACCTGATTGCAGGTGGCCCAACGGATCGTGGAGAGGCTCTGATACCATCTTAGAATTTAAGTATTGGGCCTAACTCATCCTTACAAAACCGGCTTGTAAGGTGAGGATTGCCTTTTACTTATAAACACTTATTCAGGTCATCTCTCAACCGATGTGGGACTCTTAACATTTACAAAGAGAATTTTCAAAGTTTTAGAGAATTTGCTAAGGATGAGGTTTCCACTTTTCCAAGAGTATACAAATTATTCATCTTGTGCAACTGAATCTTAGTGTCTAAGTTTGATGTGATTTACTATTAATTGGACACTTCATAAGTGGACGGCAAAATTGGTGTACTTCGGATTAGTCGGTCTTTGAGTCGGATACCGAATCCTAAAAACAATATTACTATATAGTATATAATTTTTTCATGAAAAAACAAAATGACATAGCATAAAATCTGAGTGGAAAAACATCCCACTAACACATTATTTTTCTTTTCAACTTATGACTCCCGCAAGCAGTGACGGAGCCAGAAATTTTAATTAGAGGGGGCACTATATATATAACTTTGTAGCATTATATATGTGTATATATATATATATATATATCACATTTCATTTTTTTTTTATTTACAAAACCACATTTCATTTTTTGAAAGCTTAAAAATACATCATTATGTTCTCTATTGTCATATTTTGGAAATTTTGAATGATTTTCTCATTTTTCAATCTCAATAAAAATATGCCTCTCTTTCTATGAGCACAACTTAATTGGTAAGAACATTGCAGTATACAAAAATCGTATGAACGGACACCCCCAACTATTCACCTTAAGCGATGAAATTCTAGCTATTGGACTGCTTGAAATTTTTTTAAAAAAAAAGACCTATTTACGTAACTAAACAATCATTTATCTCTCGTGTGATTTCACAACTCATTCTTAATAATCTTCATTGTAGTGAAAACTCTTTTAGATGTTATAGTTTTTACAAGTAATACCAAAGATAACTCTTAAAAAAAATACCAATGGATACACAATATATTTTCTTGTCTTTGCTTGTTTTATTCTAAAATCCCAATCCCCTCTAATTCTTAAAATGCATATTCATAGTATGCATCGCTCCTTCTAATTTGCAAGGGAGAGTAAGGTAAATTTGTATCTTTCTGGACTGAATTTGCTAACGGAAAATGATAACTAGTGTCTCATAAAATTTATTATTTTATTTTATTTTATTTTGGTTCACAATGGTGTAATAAGGATTGAATCTAGGATTTATGCATACTACTTAAATCTTCCACTATTAAATCAACCTTTGTGGCTTAAAGTTTGTTGTTTGTTTTAATAAAAAATTGACTTAATTTAACATTTGATCCCTTATGTTTATTTTAGGTTTCAATTTGGTCTCTTATATTTTAAAAGTTTCAATTTGGTCCCTTATGTTTCCACCATTTGCATTCCGTTAGTTTTAATATTTATACTGTTTCATTTGGACACGTGTCCTAGTGTTCAGGTGTCCACGTGTCTATCTATGTATGCATGCAAACCGTCTGTAACATGCGACAAACTGACGACAATGACCAAATTAAAATCTAAAATAAACATAAAAGGACCAAATTTAAACTTTTAAAATATAAGAGACCAAATATTGAATTAAGCCAAAAAAAAAAAATTCTTTAGTTATATTTTAGAAAATGTATCACGTGTATGTATCTTTGTGTGTATTGTATAGTGGGTGGAGGAGTATAGAGGAGTACAACTTTTATAGACACATATAGCAATTTTCTATTGAATGATAAATATATGTGGGTTAGCTAGTAAAAAAGTGTCAATACATATATACTATGAAAAAAATTTCTCAAAATTTTATGCAGGCTGGTGCCCCCATATTGCTATATGTGCCTCCGTCCCTGCCCGCAAGAGAATTACTAGAACATGCATGGCTATTAATAATTATTAATGTATACTCTTGATGGAAAAATAAAATGACAGAGTGTGTAAAGTTTTGTCTTTGTGGTGTTTAGTAGTGCATAATATATATCTTTAGTGGCAGGTAGAATTCCAAAACTGTGCATTTTTAACTTTGGATACACTTTCCAACACTTCCAAAGGAAGAATATCTCCAATAACAACTACCATTTTGGTGTCTAGATCTACCTTGTATGAGCTCACTCCTGTTCAAATGGACAAAGAAAGAGTCAATTACAATAAATAAATAAATAAATAGTACAGTAGCTATTACTAAGCAAACAAAATAGTCCCATGCCATGCCACATTTTGGTATCATATGAGATTAGTGCATCATATACAAATGTAAAAGAAGTTAAAGGAAATAAATTTAAAAAATTTGGAAAAATATAAATTATTAATTAAAGTAATATCAATATCACAACTTTTCAAAGAATTTTGAATAACTCACCTTCAAGCTTTGATATATGTTTCTCAACTTTTCTAGCACAGCCATGGCAATGCATGGATACCCTCAATATCACCATCTGCATATTTGAAAAACATGAAGATATCTAAATTGATTCATTCAAGCTGTTTAATATAAACATTCTTAAAGAGAAATAAATATCTAGAGAAATTTCAAGGAGCATGTCATTAAATTGATAATGTAGATATATTTTTGAAATAACTGAATAATGTTAGAGATGCATTTGACATTAGATCAAGATAGAGGGGTGAATGTAATTATAACATTATACATTTCTAAGAATCACTTTGGAGTATTGATCTAGTCTTACAATTTCAGGACTATGTCTATGTTTAGATTAACAGTGAGTTAGGCGATTTTGCAAAAATACAAAGTGTAACCTTTCTCAAAACCACTGTGACTCACGGTGATTGGTCCAATGTCACCGTGAATTCAAACATGTACTAACTTGACTATTTACACCTATAAAGAGTGATTAATGTGTTGCTTCAAAAGAAAGTGATTAATGATAAAACGGACTATATTGATCTAGTCTTACAATTTCAGGATTAAGTCTATGTTTAGATTGACGGTGAGTTTGGCGATTTTACAGAACTACAAAGTGTAACTTTTTTCAAAACCACTGCTACTCACCGTGATTCGTCCAATGTCATTGTGAATTCAAACATGTACTAACTTGACTATTTCAACCTATAAAGAGTGATTAATGTGTTGCTTGTAAAGAAACATCAATGATAAAAAAACAGAAAGAAAGAAAGAAAAAAAAACTTCACCTTAGGTTTCAATTGAAAAGCCAATGTTTGCTTTCCTGCAACAACATCCTTGAGTCTTAGTTTATGATCATGATCCTTTTCACTTGCAATCAAAGGCTTACTCTCAAACTCATCATCAAATTCTACAGAATTTAGACACAAGCATGAGTTTGAACCAGAAGAAAGACAAAATTTGTCCAACATTTTACCAAGTTTCCCCATTATGTGAATTGAAATAAACTATAGCTTATATACTCTCACAACACAACTGTGACAACATTTCCTTATGTTAAGGAAAAAAGGAACATCAAGTATGGGGAAAAAATAAGATGCTTATAAGATGAAATTTTATTGGGGAAATAAATAAAATTGCACAGGACCCAACGGATTTTTCTTTTAATCTAGAAAAATGACAGAAAACAGAATCAGTGAGATTAAAGTTTGGCATGTGATATGACCAAAAAAAAAAAAGGTTTGGCATGTGATAAATTGCTAAATTACATTGACCAAACTAAAATCCAATGAAGACAGATACCAAACATTAGTGACATAAAAGGAGAAACATAGTTTGAGAAGCAAGTAAATGATTATGATTATTGATGGAAGAAACAGAAATGTATTAAAAGAGGAGAAACATGACTCATGTAATCAAAGTGATAGGAGGGAATAGAAATAATCAACTTTATATATGAAAAATGTGATGAGGTTTAGCCCAAGTTGGAGAAAAAGAATATGTATGTAGATCCATGTGGATGATAACTATAATTAGTGTAACATTGAAATTAATGAACTACATAATTATTATAAATTATTAAGCATGGTAAAGAGGTCAAATATTTGTACCAAAAAAAAAAAGAAAAAAAAAGAGGTCAAATATAATAAAGGAATGAGCATTGCTATTTAGCATGAAATTTTTACACAAGAAATGCAAGAATTAACACATGGCAAAATCTTAAAGGATGATGTCATTTAATCTCCATTTTTTGGTAGAAAACATGGGTGGTTATGGATGTAATCAAGGGTGGAGATTTATTCTTGCAATTCTTCTACTTAAATTTTCTTACCAAAAAGCATTTCCCTAAAGGAATTAGGTCAAGACATATTTGGTGGTGACAACAATGATAAAAATTGTAAATAAATGAATCATTTATCCATCAACATGTGGTTACTCTGAACGGTAAGAAATTCAGACACTTCAAGTAAATTGTATAGGGTTCAACGTCTAACTTTTGTTTCCGAAGAAAATTTAGTTAGTAGAAGAATCTATTTTGTATGTTCAACATATTTTTCAACCGATATTAATTCTTTGGTATTGCTAAATAACGGTGTATATTATGCACCTATAGTTATAAAATAATTGTAAACAAAAGAAAAAAAATAAAGAAGTTGGATCATGGCAATGGGCAATGACAAATCATGCCTCATTTTCTTATTAGTATTTTTGAATTTTTAGCATTATTAGTTCCCTAATGATGCGTACACATCTTAAACTATCACCATGTGGTGCAAAATGCTTGATTGAGATCATTGTTAAATTGAAAAATGTATAAATAAATAAACAAATAAACTTAATTTTTGAAACCAACTTATAAGCAACGACTGACTAACAGGGCCGTCTCCGAGAATTTCGAGATCTTGGGCTAATAATAAAATTGGCCCCTAATAATAATTTTTAAAAAAAAAAAAAAATATTTAAATTGTAAACAGTTTCACAATTTCTTCACGGTTTCCCCTTTTGTTTCAACATCATCGCGTTTCATGATTTTCCTTGTAGGGCATTTTTTTTTGTGTTATAATATCTTTGCTTGCTGGGCCTGTTTTGTTAATGGGTTACTATTTAAACCCCCATATATATATATAACTACCTCAATTTAAAAAATTTGAGGCCCCTTTTTTTTGAGGCCCTGGGTTTGGGCCCTGCCTGCCCTGGCCCATCTACGGCCCTGCTGACTAATTACACTCCATATTAACTATAAAATGTGTCATTAGAAAATATATTGATTGAAAGGCTTTGCATGCTTGACATTATTCTAACCATGCCATTAAGTTAATTTTATATCCATACATAAGTGGAAAGGTGGAAAATGATATAATAAGTAAATGTGACCCATTGAGACCTGAAAGAAGTTGAATCAATTGACGTTTTAATATGCCTCAATCAAATATATAATAGAGCAATTGGGACATGTTCTCTTGAATTATTGGACAACATGAGCTCAGAAGCATTCCCAAATTATTGAATAATTTGATTAATTGTATTAAATAAAATGTTCTTTTTATTTTTCCTTTTCTATCTACAGGGTGGTCCATGTGAAAGTGGTTCCTTTAAAATATGTAGCTGATGAGGAATTTGACAAGGACAAGGGCAAAGACACTAGTTAGGAAGATGTAAGTCGTATGATCTTTTCTTATGCGGCGATATAAAATAAGAGTGAGTGAGGGTGTTTCTTGTGCTTTTATACGAAGTTTAGGTCATACATCATATGTAGAAGGAAGGGATCCGTCTCAATCTCGGCTATATTATATTACAGTATATGGTATGTTTGGTATTATGGTGGATATAACTTTTGGAAAATCATGATGGATCATCGTAATTCTGGTATATTCATCTTGATGTCAAATATATGCATGATGATTAGTGAGGGGAAACATTTGTGATCTATTATTAAAGGTGCTAAAGAATAACCGACCGAATGGGTAAGACAATTTAGTGAATAAAAGATTGAATGAATTTTTTTTTTTAGTTTGAAATTTTTGTTATTCAATAAATTATATGACAATTTTTTGAGATAATCGATGTTTCATTTTGTATCTATCGAAATATTTAAAAGAGATATTCATTCTCTCTCATACTATGCATTTTTATTATTATTATTATTATTATTATTATTATTATTATTATTATTATTATAATTATTAATTATGTTGTGTTTATTTATACAACTAAAGGTGAATTAGTTTTTTCTTTAATTATGTTGTTTAATTTTTGTCGGTAAATAAGATAACAAATACAATTTAGAAAATATTTTGTATTTTCTCTACTCTACACTATTTATTATGGCGACGAAGTTACACTATATTTATTATTTTTCTAGTTCTTCTTCCAAGATAACTCCAAGGAGTTGAAGTTTTTTTTTTATGGCAAATGCTAAATAGTGCTTCCGGGCACTTTTTAAGCCTTTAAATAGTAAGATTTTATAAAAATATTTATGAAAATGTGTGAAATCAACACATTAAGAATTTGAGAATGTTCAACTTTTGAATAAATAATTTTCTTAAATGAAATTTTTAAAGAGTGTCCTGGAGGCACCGTTCAACAAGACCTTTTTTTATTACCAATTTGGGCATTTTCTTCTCCACACTAGTGTGGATGGTTCACGAGGTCCATAACTGACCCTCTTACAACAGGACGCTTACCTAGCCAGTGTTTAGCTCCGGCTTTGTCCAAACTTTTTTGATTTACTCTGCATTCCCCACTTGTTCGACTGTTGCTGAGCAATTTTTGGATATCAAACGAACCTCTCCAAAAGATAATTTTAATGTTGCCGATTTCCCCTCTTTTGCATCCAGTTTCGTTACAACATCTGTTGCTCTAGCTAATTGTCTACACTTTTCAAGTGTTATTTCCTTGTTATGTATGGTTATACCTAAAGGCATATCGATTGAAGTAGATTCTTCTTTTTGATCGAACAAAATATATTTATCCGAACAAAGTAGAAAATTTCAGATTTAAACATAAATATTACGAATACCTCTAAAATAATTCTATAAATTTTGTTGAAATCAAATTTCAAATTTTGATTATTGGAACCTAAAATAATTTTGATTTTTCAAAAAGAAAACAACCTATATATCTCCACGCACATCATATTGTTGTTTTCATATTTTTGTTCTTCTAGAAACCGTTTATTATTTTGAAAGACTGTGATAGTCATTGGTCAAACATGCCATAGAATAGAAAATATGAGTCGCCATGTACGACCAATAGCAACTTAACAATATTACAGAAAAAAAAAATTACAATTTAAGCAAAATATTACACAAAATAATTCATCTTCCGTTCTTACCCTTTCTCGCATTTTCTTCTCTCTTTCTTTCTTTCGGCGGAAACCTCTGTATGAGCTGTACAAAGCCGTAATTTACCAACTCAGAAACTTCTCATTCTCTCTCTCTGGTTGTTGTATTGCTGGATCTCTTTTATTGACCATCACCGTCAGCTTAAACTAAAAAGCTGCATAACTGTTTCTTCATCTCTGCAAATTCACTCTATCGTCAGCTTTTAGGGTTCCATTTCAGTTTCAACTTCAAATAATCACCGTTACACATTTATCATCTTCTTAATTCTTAGGCAAGTGTGTTCAATTCTCAGATCTGGTATATTTTCATTCTTGTTCGATTTGTATGCTGTTTGCATTGGATTTTTTGATGAATTATTTGCAAAATTGAATGTTCTAGATTTTTTTTTTGTTGTTTTGGAAAATTCTAGAATCTAGGTGCATTGTATGGATGATCATGTGTTTTTGGATTAATAAAGCATTTTAGATAGAAGTTTTTTAGCTAGTGTTTGGTTCTACTTGGCGAAAATTGATTTTAGTTAAACGTGATTTTAAGTGAAATTGATTTATGTTTGGATATGTTCATAGCGAAGTGATTTGAAGAATAAATTTGAGTGAACAAATCATGTTTGCAGGAAAAAGCCTTTAGGAGTGTGAAAGAAATTTTGATAATAATTTGTGATTGCTTGAATGAATTGTTTTTTTTTAATATTTATGTGTTGTGATGTGTTGAACAGAAAGTGGAGATGAGTCGAATAAAGGAAGATGAGAAAAATGAACGAATTATTCGAGGTCTTCTCAAACTGACACCGAATCGAAGATGCATTAACTGCAACAGTATGGTAGGATCTTTTTCCTGCTCTTCAAGCAAGTGAATTTCCTTAGTCTGTAGTTTATGCCGTTGAATGTACTATAGGACAACTCATTAGAAATGTAGGTAAAGTGAGAAACATTAAAAGTCATGATGCTGAAGTGGTAACCGTTCAACGGTAATGATAACGGCTGTGTAGAGAACTTAAGAAGCCTAAGGAAGAAAAATTCGTAGAAATATTTAATAAGATTCCTTTTTTGTTTTGGTGACAGGAAGTATTTAAGACAGTAAGATTCTATTTCTTATCCATACCAACTTTTATAACTATTATACAAGATCGAGGGGTTGTTATCTGTTAACCGCAGCAAGTTTATATACTAAACAGCAGGAAAAACTGGTAGAATAAAAGGTTGTAGCACTATGTTTGAGCAAAAGAACGCAGAGTTACAAGTTTAATCTTTTATTGCTCGATGATATGGCTTTTCAAAGTATTTAACAAAATCAGCATTCTTAATTATTGTCCTGAATAATAACAGAAAATACACCTTTTTTGAAAGAAGAAAAATAAACTTGAACGCATCGATATATGAAAATCCAAACAACCTAGTTCAAATTTTATTAGCAATTTAATGGGAGTTATATTTATTTTATTTAATCATCTCAAAGAAAAAACCAAAAGTCAATAAAAAGTGAGAGGTACGACGTTACAACTTACAAGCTTACGTCACTAAAATGGGAAGTAAGAGATTTGTTCAATATCAACATGTAAGTTATGACTAATGGGGATGTATACTTTTGTCATGATCAAGTAATATTGGTCTTCCATGAGATACACTTCTTTTTTTACCATCTACCATAGAATCATAGGTGTGTGTCCATGGACAAATTATCGAAACTTCTATAAATAATGGGGGCATGGGCGGTTGGCTTGGGGACTAAGGCAACCTGTTTGCCTTGCCATTTGCACTGCTTGTTAATGATTTATCTCACTCTGCTAGCGCAGAGTTACTCTAGGGAATCATGTTATACATAGTAACATGTATATATTTGAATCTTTAAGCTCGTTAATGTTAGATTCACCTGGACTTTGTGATTAACTGAAAGTAACTTTAAATGGATTGCTACTCGTCATATTTGAATATGCTAGAGTGGATGGAACAAATCATATGAGTTCAGCTGTGTATATCTTGTGCCAACCAACACTTTAATCTTTTATTAAATGTCAACTGTTGAAAGTCATAGCAGAGTTAGATATTGCAATCAGTTCAAGCGCGGCTTTGCTCCGTGGATAGTGTTTTTATTTTTGCATTTTTTACAATTAAACAGGAAACAAATGTTCTCAGAATTTTATTTATGTTCACAGGGATGATAGCAGTTCCCTGCCCTAATTAATTAGTCTTCTCTAGATTCCATGCTAAAACAGAAACCTTGCATGAAGTATTTGTAACCTCTATTCTTTACCAGCTTTTTATAATGTTGTTTTGATTGCGCTCTTCTGAACGTGCCTAACAAATATCGGTGAATTTGATACTGAGACAAGTCTGCTGCAATAAACCCTTTTTTTTTACTCTCTTGTTAGGGACCACAATATGTATGCACAAATTTTTGGACGTTTGTTTGCACAAACTGCAGTGGAATACAGTAAGTACTTACAATCTTTTTACTTACAAATTGTTCTGTTGTCAAATTGTAGAGATTGGTGATTGTTGAATATATATTTTTTTAAGGTGCATAGAAACATACTGTACTGACCAATACTGCTCATTGTAAATGGACTTGGATTTGCCACATACCTTTCATTTAACGGCATTCCATATATTTTCTAGTTGAACTTGAACTACTACTTCACTAAAAATGAAGCTTGAAATGTCTGTATATTAATTGTATTTTTCTTGTACTTTTTTAGTACTGTTTTAGTGTTTTTTTGATGGATCAGTGTTCATAAATTATATATTAAATCTGTTTTTCCTTTGGAAATATATCCTGCTTACTGAAAATAGGACAATGAAGTTTCCCATTTCTAAACTGATTTTTATTTTAATTTCCAGCCGGGAATTTACTCATCGAGTAAAATCAATATCCATGGCTAAATTTACTGCACAAGAAGTTAGTGCACTTCAAGAAGGAGGAAATCAGGTACTCATTCTTATTTGTGCTTAAACTTGTGTGATAGATTTCTTCTGTTTCATTGATGTTAAATATTATTTTAAGTTGATTTTCATTCAATCTAATCCTTTCAGTGTGCAAAAGAAACATTTTTTAAAGAATGGGATCCACAAAGTAATTCTTTACCTGATAGCAGGTATGTATTTGCTTGCTACTTTTTTTTTTTTTTTTATATATTTCTAGGGTGCATTACTCTGTCTCTGATTGACATGTTTGTTGCCAGTAATGTTGACAGGCTACGGGACTTTATCAAGCATGTTTATGTGGATAGGAGATTCACTGGCGAGAGGTCCTATGACAAACCTCCAAGAGTAAAGGTTGTAAAGTGTCTGTTGTCCTCTATCAGATAGAATAAGCTCTATTTTGTAAAGTGTCTGTTGGGGGAAATAAAATTGGTTCCGGACAAAACACACCTACCAATTTTCAGCTATCACTGCAATTTACTTAAAAAATTTAAAACAGCTCAATTAGTTTATGAAAAAAGAGAAGTCCTGCCCTGCTGTTTTGTTGTAGCCATGTTTGAGTAGAAAACGTATTTTTAGAATTCAGCATGTAGGGGTTCATGCCAATGAATTGGGTAAGATGTGTTAATGCTTTATAGATTTAGACTGTGTCCAAACAAATATTGAAATAAGTGCTTATTGAATAAGCTTTTATCATATAAGCTCTTGTGTGTAAGTAAGCTATTCCTATAATCAAAGAGAAAATGTGGTTCAGTTGTTTTTATGTAAGCTATCCTGAAGAGCTTATTGAAATAGGCCGAAAATACTTTATGGACATGACTTCCCGAACACTCATACAAGTGACTATTCTTGGTGATAAGCCGAAATAAGTTTTTCATAAGTCAATTCAAACACACCCTTAAACTAGTACACACTTGGCTTTTGATTTAGAATTGCTTAAATGTGTTAAAGAAATCTTATTCTCTTGTGCTGCATCTCATGCAGGGCGACAAGGATGATTCCTATGAAAACAGGAGGCTGGAAACGTATCAGGGAGGATCTAAAAGCCCTCCGTATGAGGACACATATGAACGCCGTTACAGTGACAGATCTAGTCCAGGTGGAAGAAGTCCTGGATATGATCAAGATAGGCATTATGCCGATAATAAGAGAAGCCCAGGTCGCCCTCCAATAATCAATGATTGGCGTCGTGAAGATAGATTTGGGGGTGGACAGAAATTTGAAGATCGTAGAATATCCGATGGAGGTAATAAGATGGAAAGCCAATCTCCCGAGAGAGGAAAAGACCTGGATTCTTCAAGCCCACCACCTGTTGTCCGACCTGTTAGAGAAATTCTGGGAGAAAATGTAGTACCTCTACGAATTAGCGAACCTCCCAAAGCAAACAGTGGACAGGCTGCTAATGGCTCAGCACTCACACAGGTGAGATTATATCAATGATCTTAATAATGTGGTTCAGTATTTACGTGACACTTTATTTAATTTTGCTCTGTATTTACTTTCTTTACTATAGTTTTTTCAAGGGCTTAGTTTTCTGTTCTGTTATTAGATATTATGGTGTCCCACCTGGTGGGAATTGGCTTTTTGTGGTTGTTGTAGTTCTTTCTAAAGGTTCCCAAATTTGATTTCCTTTTCAGAATCTTTATCATATCTTACTACAATTGTGCAGAGAACGGCATCTTCCAGTAGCTTGGCATCCAGCAATGGAGCCCCAGCAGAAGTTAAGCTTGAGACTATCAGGAGCCTTATTGATTTCGATGATACTCCCGAACCACCTATTGCTCCAGCAATTCCTCAAGCCACACAAACTACCGTGGCTCAACTTGTGAATCCAACAAATAGTGATAACAACTGGGCCTCCTTTGATGTTGCACCAGTGGTAAGAGTATCTCAGAGTCATTCAAACGTAAATCCACTTGATTCTATGCTGTCCCAGTTGTCAGTTCCATCATCTTTACATGCTCAAGTTTCTGGAGCCCAAGGTGGTCATTATCTTGCAGTAGCTATTTGTTTGAGCAGTGTCTCTACCATTGCTTAAAATAATCAATGACTGACTCTATCTGTTTCACCTGAAGGTCCTTTGGCGGGATCAGCTATTAATGCTACTGCTGGAGGAGCTCCAACTGTGAGCAGCTTCGCAACTTTCCCAGCCAGTGCTGCTTCATTAACATCTTCTGGATTGACAACAGCATCACCTTTCAATAATGCAGGCTCGTGGCCTAGTTTTCAGTATCAGCAACAGCAACAGTTGTTCACATCTACTGTTGGTCAGCCTACTATTCAACAATCTACGCCACCAGTTGGTGGAGCTTTGAATAATCAGGTTTGTCTTATTAAGTAGCTGTATCAAATGTTGTCAATTAATTCAGATGTGTTCAGTCACCCTTTCATAGAAATATAACTCAGCCCTGAATCACATCTTCTGTACCCACGATACAGGGGCATCCAGTAACACATGTGTCAAAGGTTGTCGATGAAGAAAAGTCTAGTGTTGCTTCACAAAATTCTACTGTAAACGTAAAACCAAGTGGAAGAAATGAACTTCCTGAGGTATTATTGACTCCTTGTTTAGCTTCATAAAGCATCTATATTGCGTGCTTGGCGCTTGCTTGTATTTATGTCTATTGTTTATCTTAGTATTTCGTTGTGATTTCGCAGGATCTATTCACTGTAAACTATTCATCTTTTCCTGCTCAAGTCCCAGGGTGGCAAATGGGTGCACCGCCTGGCATGGGTGTCTCAGTTCATTATAATAATGTGATGGTACTGTTAATTCCAAATCATTCACTTGCAACTTCATAACTTAATCTGTGGCTACAGGCCAGTACCATAGTATGATGCATTTTCTCATAAATTTCTTCTCACTGTTACAGTCCGTGCCGAGTTTCCCACAACCATCACAATCTACAAATCCATTTGATGTGATCAATGAACCAACTTCAGTTCAAGCCCCAACTGTACGTAACTTCAATTGAATTTTTTATTGAGTCCTTAATAATTAAGTCCATAACAATTAATATCGAATCCTTAATTAAGCTCGGTGATAGTTTGCGCCCATCTCTTCTTTTGTATAGGTTGTGTAAATCTTTTATTGAGTCCTTTATAATTAATATTGATTGGGGATTTTTCTCTTCCAAAGTGTATGATGTGTTTTACGGCCATTGGTGGATGATAAATACATGTTCAAATCTTGTCCTCTGTTGAGTTATTAACTTGAGTTTTTTCTATCATTATTTACTGAGGTGTACCATAATTCTTACATTTGCAATTTACTGGTATATACTGGAATTTTTCTTTGGTTTCTTTATCATCTGGCATGAAAAGGCTAGAATGTTGAAGTAGGACATGCTGACTTTCTAATATGTAAATGTAAACTCACCATTTAATTCAAACTTTGTATTGCCTGTCAATTTATGTTTGGAGACAGATAATTGCATAATGTTCTCATAATTCCATCAGTTTATGTACATTTTGGCTGATGCTTTAAGATTGGTGTTCCTTGAATGCAGTTTCCTTCTATGTCATCTTTGCAAGGTGCCCTGCCTAGTGTAACACCTTCAGCTACGGTGCACCCTTCAAACATGGGTAATCAATCTTTTGCATGGAATCCACCCTCCTCGTTATCATATGCACCAATGTTGCCTCCACAAGCACAAACTCTTGCCTCAACAATGGGACCAAGTATACCTTTTTATCATTTCCTCAATAAATTATTTTCTTGCCTATGCTTATTTGCTCTTTATCTGTATCTCAAACCGTGTAAATTCTCAGGGGCATACATGGAGCAACAAATGCCAACTAACATGCCAATGCCAAGGTAACTATTTCTCAGTCCTGATAATATTTACTGTAGCCTGTTTTAGGTTAGATTATTTTTTTCTCTCTCTTTGGAAGTGGAAACTCATCTTTAGGTTCTGGTCACTCCCTTATTTACATTCATACTTTGTAGCATGAATTCGGTAACAAAGTTTGCCCGCAATAAACACAAATTCTAGCACCTCAATTCCATAGATTCAGTGTTATTCCCTGAGTGGGTTAGTTGCAATTACTGAGAGCTCTGTGTTTTATTTGCCATGGTCTGTGAAGTAACATGTGAAAAAGGCAATTTATTATGGTTGTATTGTATGGATAGAGTTGCTAATTGGTTGTGGTTTGCATTACCTTACCTTGTCACTTAACTGAATGTCTAGGCATCAAGGAGTTGGGACTTTTGGAACTGAGGGAACTGCTTTTGGCTTCTCTAATATAGACCAGCAGATGAATGGTAGGTTGCCAGCCTCTGCTACCTTAAACCCCTTCCCTGCAGGAGGTAATCCGTTCGGATGATCTAAGTTTTTCTGCACGGACACTCTTTTCAACCCAAGCATCAATTTGTTGCACGCTGTACAAATATGGTTGAAGTTATTTGTACCATTCTTTAGTCGAAGGGTAAACTCTAGCATATTGAGAGATTTATAGTCGGTCATCAGGTTTCAAATTCAAATATTTGTACCTTTCTTGTAAATTATTTGTTGCTATAGGAAATATGAAGGCAAAATATCTGCCTGTCAAAGGAAGTGAGTCTTACAGGACTAATATAGTGAGCTGATGAATGTGAGAAAGGAGTGCAGAAACCCCTTTGCCGAGACAAGGTAATTCTTTTAGGCGCAGCCTTGTGTTGTAGCGTCGGTTACTAATGGTGTGTTATGGTGATCCTGGTTGTATTATTATTTTAAATTTTGCTATTGTATTATCTTGTAATCTTATTCCTAGAAGCTTGTTAAATTAACTTGGTGTTACGTAGTTCTATAGGATTACTGCAGCTGTTGTGGTAATCGACTAGTGGTCGGTTTTTCTTTTTTCTTTTACACCCGGCTCCATGCACTGTACACTACCGTTGTTTTTTGTAATGTTTTTATATTATTTTATAGACGACTCTTGTTTAAATTTAACAAGATGAACATTGATATTTTAAATTATCACTCAAAAGCATCTCAAACCTCTATGATGAAATCTTATGCATAACCTTTTTCTATCATTAACTCAGAGATCTACCGACTGTTGCATTTATCAGACCAAATTTACCTCGTCATCTTCTTCCCCATCATGCAAAATAAACCTCCTTAAAAACCTCCAATCCATTCCATCATAAGATTTTTTTCGTATCTAGTCTAGTTTAAAGATTAAATAAGGAATGTCCCACAGATAAAAGATATGTACAAGTACAACTATACAATAGTCTACCAGATGTAGTAGCAAAATTTTCAAAGTTTACTTAGAAATAATATCTTGATGATGCAGTTGTATAAAACCAAAAATTATTAGTTATTTATGGAAAGAAACAAACAATTTTCACTACATAAGAACATTCAATCTCCTAAGTTAGAGGAGAATTATTGTGCCGTTGTTGGCTCTACTTAAAACAATAAACAAACATATAACAAAAGAGTTTACTTATACAATCACATTACACTATTCACCAAAAAACAAACAAACAAAACAATCACACACACACACACACTAACTTCACTAAACTTGCGATCCTAAATCCAAAAAATAAATAAAAAAACCCTTTAAACATTATTTCATAAAATATTTGCCATGGCCATTATCAACACATTTTTTCCGTAAGGATGGCTATGAAGTTCCGTGCTATAGGATCTAATGAGACGAGAAAGTTTTCCACGCAGATGACCCTGCAATAAATAGAACAAAGGAAGGAAAAAAAAGGATTAAACAAAAAAGTTGACAACAATTTTTACATAAACAAGATCTGAATAAAAATGCCAATAACTGTTAGGAATGTTAGTAGAGACTAGTTACAACACAATTAGAATTCTAAGAGAGTGTCAAACCTGGGTGTATTCCAATGCTCTTTGAGCTACAAAATTCCCATAGGGGTCCTGAAGAACATTCAAGATATGAGGACTTTTTATTATCTCCTCTACTATAACATCAACATCACTCTGGTTAGAATATCTCAATAGATCTTCCACCACATTGCTGGAATACTTGTTCATTGAAAGTCTAACAAAATTTCCACGAAGCCCTGCTATCATCAGTTTATTTGCAAACGGAATCTCCATTTTAATTACATATTGCACCACATAGTTTCTACAAAGATTAAAAAAATATAAATTAGTATTAAATATTATATTTAAAATGAAGAAACATTCAAATGCAAAGAAATATACCATATTTAAAATTTTAAAATTACAAGTTTACGACGGATTAAAAGAGAGAATGAAACTTAATTTTTCAGTGGTGGATTATGGTCTATTTGTATACAACGTAATTTGCAATTGGTAGCATGATGGTGAGAATTCCACCCTTAAGGTAAATAAGTGGCCGAAGTATTTAGGTTTGGAACTCCGGCTTCTATATATACAATACGATGTTCCTACCAACTGAGCTAACCTCAGGAGAATAATTTAACCTCTTCTATTAATATTGGCTTTAAGGTAATGGACTTTGCTTAAGATTATATGAAAATAGTAGTAGTTACTAGTAAGTTTAAGCAAGTGCAAAACATATGAGATATAAATGCACTTCCAAATATGGGATGCAAATAAATTGCAAACTAACAACCAAATGTAACAATCAGTTAAAGAAATTCAGCAAACAAAATAATGAGTTAAAGAGTGTGGAATCAAACCCATATGGACTTTCTGCTAGAAGCATAGAATATATGATGATTCTAAAAACTAGCAGCTGTATAGCTGTTCTTCCACTATAGTCAAAGCATTTTTGAATAACTGAACATCCAACTTTGTCTGTTGCAATATCAACACAATTTCTTGCTACTTCATCCAATATAATCTGAAAGAAAATTCTCAATTATTAAGTACTTTTTTAAGCATTAAGCAAGAATAACACAAGACTAAGACTTGGCATTGATTATTACTTTTTGGAGTTCTGGAGGGAAAAGTTTCACACACTGCACAATGACATGACTACCATTAAAATTTTTCATCAATGCAGCAGTGATACGCTTCATGGCATACACAACCACAACTTTCATGAATGGACGTGTGATATTCTCCAACATTACTTGCATAACCCAAGTTCTGCAACAAAAATAAACAAATTTTAATTACACAAACCACTAAACAAAAATTTCAAGAAAACAAAGTTTGAATCCAATAGTTTGTAGGATTTTCGTGTTAAAAAAAAGCGTTTGCGACCGCAATCTGAGTTGCTCGCAGACCACATCAAGTTTTTCGATGTCTCTAGAATCGTAATTAAAGATCATGAAAACCAAAATTTAAAAACCTTAATAGCATTACATACCCATGATTGTCCATGCAAACATCTATAAGCTTTTGATCATTCGAGATAATCAAGAAAACAACAAAATCCATCTGTTGCCAAGTGATACTTGTTCTTGCATAAAAAATCCTTTGAATCAAATCTTTGCCAACAGGGTCTGTCATAAGCATGTGTAAATAATCCTTCACTTCTGAGAGGATTAGTTCAACATATATCGGGTTACCCTCTTCGATCTTTTCTTGTAGATATTTACAGTCACATGGATCCATTGCCATTGAAACCACCTTCCCTTTCCACAACGGTGGAGGACAGTTGCAATTATGACGAGGCATTCCCACAGGGGGTGCCTCGAAATAAGTCCTCTGCCTCATCTTATAATCCTCATAATAATAATGTGGTGACCCATGATAACCTTCATATTCTTGCAAGGATCGAAGTTGAAGAGCATGAAGTTGTTTCTCCACAAAGGCATCAAACTTAGCAGAAGAAGCACCGATCTTGTCCCTCCTATCCCCCATTGGTAAACAATATAAGGGAAAATAAATACGGTAAATATTTATTAGAGAAAGAGAGAACAATGGAAAGATTATTAATAATCTTAAAGATTTGGTACACTCAATTCATAAACACTTGCATTGTTCATCAAAGCTGCGCTAAGAGTTTGAGTAGTCAAATTTATTTATAAGAAAGAAAGAAGCCTTCTACTAGAAGGACTCCAATTTGTTATTATTTTACTGTTTTAGTTCTTGAATTTGTTTTTTTTTTTTTTTTTTGAGTTTGTTAAAGTGGCTGTTTGAGTGAGAAAAAACAAAGAAAGATAATGTAACAAGTTTTAAACGGATCACCTATTTTCACTCTTATTTTTTTTTCTACTTTTGGTCAAGGATTTACCTATTTTTCCTCTATCAAAATAACAAAACAAATCTTATTCCCGAAAAAAAAGGATGACATTGGATTTGAGAAAGATTTTGTTTTCTCTCTCACCGAGATTTGAAAAAGATATAAGCAAAATTTATGCAAAATAAAATTTGAAAATTTTCCTATATTTTTAATATATAAGTATTTTTTTTGGTTACCTATATTTTTAATATATAGATATATAGATTTTTTTATGATTAAAATTAATATATAAATTCTTGATTTTATAGATAATTTTTTCATTCATGACAATAAAAAAATCCAATAAAAATAAAGCTTTTAAAAGGTTTTTTAAAACGAAAAAAACTCTAAAAATGGAAACAAACACTGTAATTATGGTTTTTTTTCCTTTTTTTTTAAGGAAGGAGGTGATTTCTTGTATAATAAAAGATTTGTTTTTGTAACAAAAAAAAAGATTTATTTTATGAATAATTAAATATTAAATGAATAAATATTGGCCATTAGATTAAATAAAATAAATAGATAAGATTTAGTGTTAAATTAAACTTTGACACCTAGCTCTCTGGGTCCCTACCGACGCTGGAGTGCGAAAGCATGGGGAGCGAATGGGATTAGATACACTGGTAGACCGTCGTAAACGATGAGTGTTCGCCCTTGGTCTACGTGGATCAGGGGGCCAGCTAACACGTTAAACACTCCACCTGGGGAGTACGGTCGCAAGACCGAAACTCAAAGGAATTGACGGCGGTCTACACAAGCGGTGGAGCATGTGGTTTAATTTGATACAACGCGCAAAACCTGACCCGCCCTTGACATATGAACAAGAAAACTTGTCCTTAACGGGATGGTATTGACTTTCATACAGGTGCTGCATGGCTGTCGTCAGCTCGTGTCGTGAGATGTTTGGTCAAGTCCTATAACGAACGAAACCCTCGTTTTGTGTTGATGAGACATGCGCCTAAGGACAAAGTCTTAGCTACCGAAGTGAGCCGAGGAGTCGAGTGACGCGCCAGCGCTACTAATTGACTGCCAGCATGTAGATGTGATATGTCAGTAATAAGGGAGTTGGCGCCTTTTTAGTGTGCGCTGTTTTTTTAATGCAGCCAGCGAGCAAGAAAACGGATGCGCAAACGCGCAGCTCAATCCCTTGCTTGTTGCTTTACTAAATAGAAAGTTATCTCGCTTGTTTAGTAAAGTCCAGTTTTTGGCCTCGGTTGGTTAGGGCCTTCCACCTACCTTATAGTTGACTCCCATACTTTTATTTAAGGTCTGAAATTGTGGACATAGGGCTAGGGCAAGAAGGTTGGCACAAACAAAAGAGCAGTACCGATACAATTAAATGACCCGGTCTATACCTTACTTACAGGAAATATCTTCAAGTGCACTAGCGGTGCTGCTTCTGTCTTTTCTCAGTTAGGCGAAGCAGGGGAAGAGAGTTGGATTGCACTGAAAGCTATGCTCTCCCAAGGGCTGGCATTGCTTGGGCTCTTCCTTGGGAAAGAAAGCTACCACATCACATTGTGTCAATGGATCGTAACTCTTCTTTATATATAGATTATTTGTTATGATTAAAATTATTATATAAATTCTTATTTTTATAGGAGGTTTTTTTTTATAAAATAGAGGGCTATGCCAAAAAAAAAAGAAAAGAACTACACGGAAATCATTCTCGGGGTAGTGATCCCCATTACATCCACTAACACAATATTTTTCAAATGAGGAGGACGATCCTCATAATCAGCACACTACTTTGCTTAACAAGGGCAATTTGAACTTCCCACTCCAATATTATAGTTCTATACTTCAAAATATATTATTTTTGACAAGTTTTCCCTTTTTATCACTTTTAATCATTCATATTTTAAGAAAAAATGCTCTTATTTATTTATTTATTTATTTTACTGAAAGATGTGTATAAATTATAGCATTTCATTATAAAAATTTATATATTTTGACATTTGTCTAGATTTTAAAATTTATTCATGCCATATTAGATTCCTCTCCTTTTAGTCCTTTTGAACACATTACAATGACTCTGTCATCAGACAAATCATGTCATGTTACACTCTAATATGATGAGATGGTTCTTGAAGGACCAAAATGAATGAATTCAAATTTTATAAGGACAAAATAAAAAGATTTTTTTAGAAACTAAAACTCAAATTTATCATAGGACGAAAAACATTGACCCTTTTTAAAAATTATTGGAATACCAATGGCCCCTACTATAATATAGTTAGCATAGAAAAACTTCCCTATCAATGAGATTGATAAATTCAAAAAATCATGATTGAAAAATGCATATATTAAATTGTTTTGCATAATATTATACTCTCTGATTGACACATTTACAGGTAAGAGTGTAGTTTTCTTTGTTAATCACTTCATAAAGTGAAAGGACTGTATATCTTCATGCGGAAATAGCACGAATCCAATCCAACCAGTATGCGCGTGCATTTGTGCCAGAAACATTGCTTCTGTCTGCTGTCCATTAAGAATTTCCTGAATGATCGTAATTGCAATTCTTTTTCATATATGCAGACTGCAGAGCTGGAGGAGTCCCCTATATGTACACCTGAGATTTGGGACTGTTTGAATATCTTAATTCTCAACAAAATTTCATAATTAGAATGGTTGTTTTGACTTTCTCAAGTAGAACCAGCTTGTCTACACTTCCATATCATCGGAGCTACCAGCATCCATACTATCAACAGATATTGTTGTAAGAATAATAAGGAAAGAGTTAGTAAAGCTCTGTTAATCTGAGTTAATGATAAGTAAAACATTTACTATATTAACAGCTCAAAAGTTTATTTAATACAACAACATTTAATTGCTCTCATTAAGCAATCTAGTTAAGTAAATCAGACTATGATACCACTAATTCTGACATTCACTGCCTGTATAGCGAAACTAAGTCATAGTCATGCAAAAGAAATTAATAGAAGTAAATAACTAAAATCTTTGTCAAAGGGCATGACTACCACATTCAAACAATCATCATTTAATGCGGAAAATAAAATAAGCATGCAAATAAATAATCTGAGTTTAAACTCATAAATCATTATCACTGCCCTATGGGACGACATGATATCAAACTCAAGCAAATAACGTTTAGGGGTTTCCACAAATTCAATCCTAAGGCCATCGCTAATCCATGTTATTAATTACTGATTAGGGGCCTAAAGGTTGTCTTACTATCAAGTACTCCCTCTGTTCATTTTTAGTTGTTTTAAGGTTATTTACTAAGAAAACCAATAAATTTTGTTACTTTTGATGAAGTTATTTTTCTTTTTCGTACATCAACCTTAACTATTTCTGCATACTAAATGTAAGGGTATAATTTACAAAATAGTAGTATGAGAAAAAGACAAATAATTCAAAAAAGGACAACAAAGAACTGAAGAAGTATACTTTTGATGAAATTACTTGTCTTTTTCCTTTAAGTATAACACCTGTAACTATTTATGCATAATTGACAAAAAAAGTAGGTAATGTAACATTGAAATTTGAAATCCAGAAATAAATAAAAACATTTTTTTAAAAACCAATAATTAAAAATTAATGGAGGGTGTATTGATTTTTCTTACAATAAACACAGACTGCCAGCCATTCATTTACTATTCTGACCCAGGTGCTGGTCCACCCCACATCAATTGTCCATCTGTAGAAGAAGAAGAAGAAGAAGGCACACCATCAACTTGCTATATCATATATGTTTGTACCGAATGAAAGACATAACGAACTACTATCTACTAGCACTACAGTCTACAAGTGAGAAGCTGGAAAAAATAAATTCAGTAAGAAAGTTTTGGAGACGGCACCGCTGAGTGCTGGCTAATGTATTAGCTTATTGAATTACTCAGTGTCTGGGATCCGGTGATATTTTTGCATGCAAATAGGACAGCTATAAAACTTTATTGGAACCTTATTATTGGGTTCTGTTCTGTGGTTTCTGGTTTTGTATACGATCGTTGACAAAATGATTGCAGGACAAAACAAAATAAGAAATCATGCGGATAATATGATATGGACCAAATACAGGAGGGTAGGAGACCATACTTTCTCATAGCATGATGACTATTCCATCCAACTAATAGCATGGCAAAATACATTGCTCCGGTGGCAAAAACAAAATGGAAGAAGCCATAACCATATGGTACATCATCCTCGGCTGGTGTATCATCCTTCCGGAACTGCAGGGATTGCCAGATACTTATTAGAGAACCTAATAATCGAGTAAAATTTAAACTAACTTCAGAGTTTCTAACCAACCTGGAAGCATTTGGAATCTATGCCTGTTGAAAATGTCGCAATAACAATTGCAAGTATTGCAACAACAAAGCTCTGCCAACAACCAAAAGGCAAAACAAAAATAAAGATTTTAACAATATACATGAAACATTGGGTTACAAATTCTGGGAATGAACATCAGTTTTTCATAGCACTTATTTGATAGATATGTGTTCGTGACAATGCTAATGAGCATATAATTGGGCTATAAACATATATTTGTAAGTTCACAACTATCGAATTTAAAGAGATATTCTAATACAGTTCAATTTTCTGAAGCAAAAATAGATGAGTATTATTACAATGATGCTTAGCCAGTCTGTTTTGGTTGCAGTGTCTGACTTCCTAATGCAGTTTTCTCCGGCAGGTTCACTGCATACAAAAATATGTCAACGCTCAAATAAAAAAGAGGTAAAAAAAAAAGGGGGGAAAATAAGATAGGTTGCATAAATAATAAATGAATCAATGCATTGGATGGAAGTAATGGATACAGATGCAAAAGTGTTAGGCAAAAGTTGGTAGCCCTGCCTTCTAATAGCGCACCAGCAAAGGAAGACAACGTAAAGCCCCATCAGCCCTGGAGTTAGAATACCGGCATTAACCTATAGCAGATAAAGTTTGAAATTCCAAATCATGTTATGTTATGCGATAAAATGAAGTGAACAAGTAAAGATATGGCCACAAATAGAACATACTTTTGGGTGCAGAGACACGCTGGTCATGAGTTGGACAAGTACCAGAGTCCAAGTAATGAAGAAAATGTTGAGAAGGCAAGAAGGCTCTGGTGCATACCAAATGTACATCAAAATTATCCCCACCAAACATACGACATATGCAGTTGTTGCAAACAACATCACATGAATTTGGCTGCATGGAAATTGATGATTAATACAAACATTTCAAAATATGGAATCTTATACCTGATATTATCCTAAATACATCGATCAATTTGTTTAGTCAGCTTATTAAATCTTACCAACGTGCTGCATATTTTTCAGATGCACAGCAATCATTCAGCCATGTGATGAAGCTGATTATGCTTATTAGTTGAATTAGGAGGAAAACCCTGAAAAGGAGTTACAAAAACACTTTTAAGCAAAAAAAATTATTTTAAAGAAGAAAAAAAATGTGATGAAATCATTTATAAGATTAAGAGATAAAACTATACCCGGCACCAAAATGCGCCACCTCCCCTGGCAAAAGAATTGTATCAAAGAAATGACAAGGTTACAACAACAATCTTTTGATATCACAGATGATGAACTTATACTTGGAGGCTTGTTGAAAGATAAAGTTTACTAACCATAAATTTGAATAAAGCCAGTAGGAAGAAAAAATGGGATGACAGTCATGACAACCCAAAAAACAATCTTGACTAACCACCATCCAGAGTGCCATGTGTCTTTCTTTTGGTTCAGTTTAGAAGTGCCAGCAGTTGACAAAAACATTATGATATAGAATATCTGAAAATGGATTAAGGTTCACTTTATATATGTTAGGTCTATGTGACTGACCTTAGATAAGTGACTTAGTTATCATATATTGATATAACACTTTGTTCAAAGAGCAAACATGTTTTTAATTACTATTTTTCCACTTCCATGAATGAATATGAATTACTAACTAATCAAATTCTTTATTTTCTTTCTATACAAGGTTTATACAAAGACAGTAGTGAGTGTGACCAATTTCATGTATATAACTGAAAAGGATACAAAGCAACCTAAGCTCACACGCAAAACACCTTCAGCACCCAAACAGTCTTTTCCACCATTGCATCCTTTTAATCCTGTAGGTTCATTATGTTAGATTTAAAGCCAATGAAAGCTATAGATATGATGGAATACAATTTAATTGTCCCATATGTGTACTTGTACATAAGGTGCACCAAAGAATATTTGTTGATTAAATTGAATGATTTGCCAACATTGAAAACATTAAACTTATAAAATAGATTAGATGAATAGCCTCTATGCTGTTCAGCCGTAATTTGACAACACTTTATACTAAATATCGTATCACCAAATTTGCAGACTAAGATGGTAAACCATCCAGGACCAGTATGCAGCTTTAAGAAGAAAACCATTTCAATTTATATATAACATACAAATGGAATAACTTAAGCATAAGAAACTGAAAAAAGAATAACTTAATGGAAAGCGAAAGTTCTACACTTACTCTCCATTTCTGTTAAAGCACCATGACCATAGTCACGAGCAGCCCATGCCAATAGATTCGACACAAGAAAAATCAAGGCATAGGCATATCTTGCCATCCAAGGATTGGATGCATTTCGGAATTGACTGAGCCATGAAGAATCATTGGATATGATTCTCCTCTCATTACCATTGTTGCTCTCTCCTGTTTCCATATCTTCTTCAACACAGCAATGCTACGCGGTACATGAATGAATGGAGCAGACAAGAAATGGACGACATTCAATTACGATCATTTATTCTATTCCCCTGTACTGTAATGCAGAAAAGAATCATCTTTGTCATGAGAGGTTAATTACTGTTTAGCTAAGACTTGAATAAAACAAAAGATAAATAAGTAAATAACTTAAATATTGGGGAGTTTTGCAGCTTTCGTGGTTAAAAGTAATCATGTGGCTGAAGAATAATAGATGTTTCACTTTTCATAATCTTTGTATAGTCATAGCTTTTCCTAATGAAAACCAACCTATACTTCCATCCAAAAGAATTAAAAAAGATAAAAATAAGTAAATTAATACGCTATTCGCTTATTTTTAATTGTAATGTTATTTACCCATATCAATGTTTATTCAAAAAAATATACTCCTATATCAATATTATAAAAAATAAAAAAGCATACTTCTGATAAAATTATACGTAGTAGTATCAGGGACGGACCTGGACATACATTTTCAGTGGGGCTAAAAAATTTAGCGGCTATTAAAAAAAAATTATTCTGATAATTTCGTTAAACTATAAACAAATATATAAGATTATTATCTTTTATTAATAAAAGGAAGCTCCAAGATAGCTCTTAAGCCTCCATTTTGCCTATGTGGCATGCTTAAGAAAGCTTCTCATATCTAATTTAAATTTTCCCCACAATTCATTTTATGTGTCTATTCATTCTCCAAAGTAATTATCTATATGTTACAATAATAATGGATACTAATATTTTGTTGAAAAAAATTAAACAATAATGCTACAATTGATGTTGATATGTGAAAGTTCAAGTGACAAGTAACTTAAATTAGTAGAAAGTGTAACATATAACATAAATTAATAGTAATAATATATGGAAAAAAAATTATAAAAGAAAAATGAATAGATATATGTGCTCCTTCCTCTTTTACACTATCAAACATAAAAAATATATATAAAAACCAAATAAAAAATATATACAAACCAAATAAAAAAATTACCCCACAAAAAAGTTTGACAAGCTAAATAAATAAATTTAATGAAAAATACTTTAGTTATATTGTGTATTAATTACTATTGTGCTATTACTCTTTTAAAAAGTAAATAACTTTGTCACACCACCCTTTAAACTACCATTCTTTCATATTCTTTAACTCTTATTCCTTAACTATGACAAATAAATTTATCATACAAATCCTTTGAAATGTTATCTTTTCACATCCCTAACATGCATTGTGTGTATAAATATATGATTTTTCATCATCACTTTCCTCAAATAACTATGGGATGATAGCTCTTCAATTTTGTATTATAGGTTCTTTCTCTTTTTCCTCTTTATCTCTTCATTTCTTCACAATTTATTAGTTTCTATATAGAAACTTATGTTTCTCTTACATTGTGTGAAAAATTTAGACATCTTTATTTTTATTTTTATTATTGATATAATGTTTGTTTGCCTATTTTTATTATTGAAAAGTAGTTCACATGATCATTGTGCAAATGATATTATCGTGGAAGTGAATATACTCCTCTGCTCTCAAGAAAATAATGGACAAGTTTTGGTCATTTTTAGTTGTATATATCACATCTCTTCGTAAAGGTAGTTGTCATAACATTAAAATTTGAAGGTTATTTTTTCTATAAATCTGGGATAAAATCCGACCAAGTAAATATATGAAAAGAAATTTTAAAAGAAGTCAATATATCAACACAAGAATTGTATTTTCGTTGAATATAAAGACCTTAAATTTTTTAGAGAAAAATATATTGTTAGGCTATTTGATACGTAATTTTCAAAGAATTATATCACATCATATAAAAAACCACCACATATTAATCATTTTATATTTTCTCATGGTCAATATTGTCGGCAAGTACATATATATATATATATATATATATATATATATATATATATAAGCAGAGTGAATTACGTCTATACAACTACAACTCATATAAAGAAAACTAAGTTTTTATACCATGATTACACTATTAAATAAAACATTATAAGAGATTCATTGTAAATTATATTATTCATTCTTAAAGTGAAATGTTTATCGGAAGAGATTAATCATTTAAATGAATTGCAGTTACCTCGAAAGAATTAGTCTTCACAATGCGTGGAAAATATCATTAGTATATAAAAAAAAACAAAAATCTGCGATACAAATCGATAAAAATCTCATATTACTAAACAACCGTTGTATTTTTAACATACATTAATATTAAATATTACCATGTTTTAAAATAATATCCATCAATCATTTAACTATATACTACATGTATAATTATATTTATCATAATTATTATTTTTATTTGTTAAAATATTTTAAATATATATTTAATCGAACCCGTGCAACGCACGGGTTTATCTCTAGTTAGTATAACATGTATAGGCTATTCAAAAAAAAAAAAGTATAACATGTATATCTAAAAAAATACAACAAATTCAATTAGTTATCTACCATTTTTTTACAAATAAAATTAATATTGATTATTATAAAATTAAACTATATAACTTAAAATAATATTTTATGTATAGCGAATGATTTGTAATCTTCAATCATAAACTATGCACTAATATTTATACCAATACTTTTATTAATAAAAGGAAGCTCCAAGATAGCTCTTAAGCCTCCATTTTGCCTATGT
This sequence comes from Trifolium repens, assembly GCA_030408175.1. NCBI lineage: Eukaryota > Viridiplantae > Streptophyta > Magnoliopsida > Fabales > Fabaceae > Trifolium > Trifolium repens. The sequence goes on along the minus strand of CP125842.1, from coordinate 62,717,096 downwards.
GGCATGCTTAAGAAAGCTTCTCATATCTAATTTAAATTTTCCCCACAATTCATTTTATGTGTCTATTCATTCTCCAAAGTAATTATCTATATGTTACAATAATAATGGATACTAATATTTTGTTGAAAAAAATTAAACAATAATGCTACAATTGATGTTGATATGTGAAAGTTCAAGTGACAAGTAACTTAAATTAGTAGAAAGTGTAACATATAACATAAATTAATAGTAATAATATATGGAAAAAAAATTATAAAAGAAAAATGAATAGATATATGTGCTCCTTCCTCTTTTACACTATCAAACATAAAAAATATATATAAAAACCAAATAAAAAATATATACAAACCAAATAAAAAAATTACCCCACAAAAAAGTTTGACAAGCTAAATAAATAAATTTAATGAAAAATACTTTAGTTATATTGTGTATTAATTACTATTGTGCTATTACTCTTTTAAAAAGTAAATAACTTTGTCACACCACCCTTTAAACTACCATTCTTTCATATTCTTTAACTCTTATTCCTTAACTATGACAAATAAATTTATCATACAAATCCTTTGAAATGTTATCTTTTCACATCCCTAACATGCATTGTGTGTATAAATATATGATTTTTCATCATCACTTTCCTCAAATAACTATGGGATGATAGCTCTTCAATTTTGTATTATAGGTTCTTTCTCTTTTTCCTCTTTATCTCTTCATTTCTTCACAATTTATTAGTTTCTATATAGAAACTTATGTTTCTCTTACATTGTGTGAAAAATTTAGACATCTTTATTTTTATTTTTATTATTGATATAATGTTTGTTTGCCTATTTTTATTATTGAAAAGTAGTTCACATGATCATTGTGCAAATGATATTATCGTGGAAGTGAATATACTCCTCTGCTCTCAAGAAAATAATGGACAAGTTTTGGTCATTTTTAGTTGTATATATCACATCTCTTCGTAAAGGTAGTTGTCATAACATTAAAATTTGAAGGTTATTTTTTCTATAAATCTGGGATAAAATCCGACCAAGTAAATATATGAAAAGAAATTTTAAAAGAAGTCAATATATCAACACAAGAATTGTATTTTCGTTGAATATAAAGACCTTAAATTTTTTAGAGAAAAATATATTGTTAGGCTATTTGATACGTAATTTTCAAAGAATTATATCACATCATATAAAAAACCACCACATATTAATCATTTTATATTTTCTCATGGTCAATATTGTCGGCAAGTACATATATATATATATATATATATATATATATATATATAAGCAGAGTGAATTACGTCTATACAACTACAACTCATATAAAGAAAACTAAGTTTTTATACCATGATTACACTATTAAATAAAACATTATAAGAGATTCATTGTAAATTATATTATTCATTCTTAAAGTGAAATGTTTATCGGAAGAGATTAATCATTTAAATGAATTGCAGTTACCTCGAAAGAATTAGTCTTCACAATGCGTGGAAAATATCATTAGTATATAAAAAAAAACAAAAATCTGCGATACAAATCGATAAAAATCTCATATTACTAAACAACCGTTGTATTTTTAACATACATTAATATTAAATATTACCATGTTTTAAAATAATATCCATCAATCATTTAACTATATACTACATGTATAATTATATTTATCATAATTATTATTTTTATTTGTTAAAATATTTTAAATATATATTTAATCGAACCCGTGCAACGCACGGGTTTATCTCTAGTTAGTATAACATGTATAGGCTATTCAAAAAAAAAAAAGTATAACATGTATATCTAAAAAAATACAACAAATTCAATTAGTTATCTACCATTTTTTTACAAATAAAATTAATATTGATTATTATAAAATTAAACTATATAACTTAAAATAATATTTTATGTATAGCGAATGATTTGTAATCTTCAATCATAAACTATGCACTAATATTTATACCAATACTAAATTAATATATGTACCGAATACTTACAGTTATCAATAATAAACTTTAAACTAATATTTACATCAGTATCTGTATGAATATGTATATAGAATGACTTAAAATTATTTATAAAAATATTCTTTTTTTTTTTCAAAAAAAATTTGGCTAGGCTGGTGTGGCTATAGCCACACCTAGCCTTAAGCAGGTCCGCCCCTGAGTAGTATATGTTTTCTTAGCATTATTTTTTGGAATTAGTTTATATATATTTGTCAACAATGTAGAACTTTTTTAAGATATGCATCCAATCAAAACACTGGATAATAGCATCTTATGGAAATTTTAGACCAAAATTAAAGCAATTAGGTCTCTTAACTTATGAAAATATACTATTATATTCATTTTTAAGGGACCAAGTTGAGGGATCAAGTTACATATAAATGATTTAATTGACCGATTTTAAAAAATTAAGGAACAAAGTTTAGTTAACTTACATAAGTTAAGGGACCAATGGACATGTTTTAAAGTTACGTACCAAAAGAAAGAGGTATTAAAACCTAAAATAATTCATAATTAAGTGAAAGATATATCATTTTTTCGTTAAGTTGTCTAGTAGTTCATGTAGATTATATGAAAAAATCGAGAATCTAAGGATCAAAATCAAATCTTAATTCACAGCCTTCAATAATATTACTGATAGCTAGTTGACAAAAAATATAATGAACAAACTAATATTGATTATTATGGGTTTTATATATGAAGTTATACTTTTATTTTTGGAAAATGCTAAATAGTGCCCCGGACATTAGTTAAGGTAGTTAAATATAGTAAAATTATTTTAAAACTTGTGCAATCAACTTTTTAAAAGTGTAAATTATGATATTTTATTTTAAAATATTTATCTTTAATAACTTGACATTTTAATATATATATATCACTTCGTCCCTATTTATAAACTAAAAGACCCTTTCTCAATTTTATATCTCTTAAATCTTAATATACGTCTTTTTACAAAATTCTACATGTATCAATGATTTCCTTGCAAAAATATCTTTATTTAATTTACCATTAAGAAAATATAAATAGTAAATACATTTTATTTCTCTTGTAATTTATAAATAATGAAAAAGATAAATATATAAAACTACCCAAATTTTAATTTTTTGCAAAAGTTTTTAATAATTTTTAGGATCATGTTAACATGTGCCGCCCTAAGGGCACATGATAACTATCCAAATAAAGAAATTTAGTATTAAATAATCAAAAGAAATTTACCAAAAAGTATATTACACATGTACTAAGAAAAATATTTCTATATTAAACTCCTTAACACGTTCTTAAAAGCAAAAGTTAACATTTCCCTAATTTTTATAGGTGGAGGTAAACAAGGAGCAGTAAAAAACTCATCAACCATAGAATTGGATGCCATAATAATTGTGTGTGATTGGATCGGGCATGCTTTACTTTCAATACAAAGTATCGGAATGCTCAACCTCGATTAAAGCATAATCAGAATTGATTGACTTTAGAACGCATGTGCCCCCTCTCTCACAATTCAACAAGTTCATTCATACTCTCACCGTTTTCAACTCTACTGAAATTTTATCTCTTGAGGAAAATGTTAAACGGTCAAGGAAGCAAAAATAGTAATATAGTATTGGAGTTTGTGCAATCAACTCTTCGAAAATTTAAAAAATGATATTTTCAATTTAAAAATTTCTTTTTTGGTTATCCTTAACCAATGTCCCGGGCACCGGTTAGCATGACTCTAATTTTAATTAATTTTTGAAATAAACTTAATAACAATGCAAGACGTATTTCCAGTAAATTTTTTTTTGCAGGATCTACTTCCGGTGAGAAAGAAAATCGATTATCGTTCAGAGAGTTGTATTTCAATTTTATATTATTATTTGAAGCAGTTGAGTACAGTACAATGATTCATTTTTCCTTTACTTCAAAGTAACCATTTCAACTTTTCTTTTTGTTTATTCTTTCCTAATTTTCTCGGCAAACAAATATCTTATTCAATCAAATGCATTCAACATTTTACATCTGGAAACGAAAATGTATACGAACTACATGAGAATTAAACATGATCCAGCCAAAAAAATTGTGAAAAAATACATAGAAATTTTCACATAATGCTATGAATTAAACATTTTAAAAACAAATCAATGCAGAAAAATAAAAAAATAATCGAAGAAAAGCGAAGAAATTACTTGAAAGAAAAGCGAAGAATCTAAAAAATGAGAAGCATGCGATTACCTGAGAAGAAGGCAATGGTGGAGAAAATGTAGATCTATTTGCGAGTGAATACTGAATCGCAGTTTCTTGAAGCGGTTGGTGGTTGCATTCTCTTTTCAATCTCTCTCTATTTGAGAGAAAGATTATTAGAAAATGAAAAATGAAAACAGAGAGAAATAGGAGTTTGGAAAAAGCTTTGTTTGTGCTTTCGGCTCCTAAAAAAATGATTTAAACTTGATTGCTTTACTTTTGGTTTCGTAGTTTTTGTTTGCTTTTCTCTGCTTTTTTCCTTTTTATTTTCCCGCCGCAAGCTTCCTCTATTTTTCTAGTTTTTTTTTTCTTCTAAATATTATTTTATATATATATATATATATGTGTGTGTCAAAAAAAAAAAAAAAATATATATATATATATATATTAAAATTCATTTACTATAGCAGAGTATAAAAAACATCTATTAATCTCTTTGTTTGGTCCATTAAAAAAAAACTATATTATTATTATTATTATTATATTAAATGTTTTCACTCAAGTTCGATCTTAAAAATTCTCAATCGTATGTGAATTTTAATGATTTTTTTTTAGAAGTGAATTTTAATGATGTTAACCATTTTGTCTACAGATAAAATAAAAAATAAAACCATATGTTCCTAATCTTATCTTTTTCTTTTTTTGATAATATCTTTCTCCATTTTTTTTTATTCTTTAATGTTTGAACATATACTAAGAAATTATAAAGTTATACAATTAGATTTCATATGTAAGCGATGAAGTTTCATATACCTAATACTTTAAAATTTTAGGTGAATATATATTGTCTCCCTCTTTTGCGGTCTTGGAACATTAACCTGATGTTGCTCTCAACGCTCCTCAAGACTCTCCAACAAGTGGCATAAGAGCATTGATTCAATTTGATAGAGAAGAGGAAATAAATTTTGACATTTGAATCAACTATAAGATTTAGAAAATCATACTCTCTTTTTTTTTGTATGATAGAAAATCATACTTAAAAAAAGATCATTAAATTTCAGGTGTGAGTGGTTATATCTCACATCAATTATCAATTATGAATAAATAAAATATTAAATATATAAGAGAAAATATTCATATGCCTAAAGTTATGGTAAGATTTACATCTTTGAAGGTTTGGAGGTTACCCTTTTTTATTAGGATTTGAAACTTTAGGTAGACTTATGGAAACAAGGGGTGAAAAGGAAAAAGAAATCTGACTTATGGAAACAAAATTAGACAGACAAAAGAAGAATTTAAGGTTATATTGGGCTTGGGCTTAGAGTTTGACATATCATAATAAGGAAAAGTAGAAATATTATCCTCACACTCCTACATTTAACCCATCACCCCTACAAATAAAGCAATATTCTCATTTTACCCCTTTTAATATTTGACTTCACCCCTACATTTAGTCAAATCACAAACCGGAAACTTAAAAAACGAGTTCTAAACATTTAGTCACAGTTAAACTGTGGCTAAACTGAACATTTTTCGGAACATTTTACCTAAGTTTTCCGGTAAAAAATTGAAAACCGGAACAATTGAAAAAAAAGAGTTCCGAAAAGTAGTTAACCATGGTGCAACCGTGGCTTAAACTAGAATCCGGAAGACTTCTTTCGCTCTTGAAAACGTCTTTAGCTGATAGTAAGAACTCTTTCATTTCAATTAAAAAATAAATAAAAAACTATATTTATATCATGTATTATAGAAGAATGTTGATCTAAACATGTTTTGTTTTTGTGTTTGTTAGGATATACAAAGGAAAAGAGTAGCATAATTGTGATCGGGCTGAGATGCATGAGAAGCTAGCAATTCCATAAGTACGGTGGCATTAACTTATTAAAGAGCCTTGTGCTCTCAATCACATAGAAGAAACTGCACAAATTTTGTAAACATCAGATCTTGTTGTATACAGTATATAATAAGGATGCTACGCTAATTTTTCCCACAGTTTAACTATGGCTAACTACTTTCCGTAACTCTTTTCATTTGTTCCGGTTTATGCTTGTTACCGGAAAACTTAGGTAATGTGTTTTGAAAAATATTCAGTTTAACCACGGTTGAACCGTGGCTAACTACTTTTTGTAACTCTTTTCAATTGTTTCGGTTTGTAATTTTTTATCGGAAAACTTAGGTAAAGTGTTTTGAAAAATGTTCAGTTTAGCCATGGTATAAAGTTATACCGTCGCTAAATGTTCACAACTCGTTTTTTAAGTTTTATGGTTTGTAATTTGACTAAATGCGGTCGAAGTCAAATAATAAAAGAGATAAAATAGAAATATTGGCTTGTTTGTAGAAATGAAGGACTTAAATGTAGGAATGGAAGGAAAAAATTTGCCAAAATTAAGGAGTAAGTTTAACTTTATCACCAGTAAAAAAGTTGCTAATTATCACAAGCAGACAGTTTGGTTGGTGAGGTGTGAGACACCTTTGGCCCGACTTATTTTCTCATTTTTTTTCTTCTCCTTAAAAATAGTAAAGAAGGAAAAAATTGTGTTTGATTTCACTTTTCTTTATTTTTTACTTCTTTACTTTATTTCTCTAATATTTTTAAGGAGAAATAATATCAAATATAATTTTATACTTCTCTATTTCGTTTAAGCAGAAATAAAAAAGTAAAAAATATGTCGGGCCAAACGGGACTGACCTAGAAACTAATGTAATTTGTAAACCTACTAACATTTGCCTTCCATTCACTTAGTATATCATTTGCTCTAGCAATAATTCACCAAGTGCTAAGACAATGTTATCCCACCACTTCTCATTCATAGATTTCCACTCAAATTCTGTAGCTCAATTAGGACAGGTTCAATTAATGATCACTAACGATGTTGCTTTCAACAAGCTTCAGCAACAGGAGTTAGGATCCTAACTCCAGCAATAAAGCATGAGAGAAGAATAGGTGCCAACAATGTCCCACATTGGTATCGCAAAATACACATCACCTGGAACAAAAGACTCCCAATGATATAATCTTTTAGCTCTGTTAATCTTTTAAATCAATGATAACACATTACACCCCTTTAAGAAAAATATATTTTTTAACATTTTTTTTTTTGACAATAACAAACTTAACTCATTTCATTTATCAATTGGTCTTCAATACAAGGAGGAATCGAATAAAAAACACAGCGACTAGCCCAAGAATTGGCCGCCCGAGCTAATTTATGAGCAACCGAATTTGCTTGCCGCTTTACAAACTTCACCTCAAAGTTTGGATTTAAAAGTAACAAGTCCTTAATACTAGAAATAATAGTACTAAACATAGATATCCCTACATTAGTTGCATGAACAGCATCTGTAACCACTTGTGCATCACTTTCAAAAATTATATTCTCCAAGTTCATATTACAAGTTGTCTGCATAGCCTCCAAGAGAGCTAAAGCCTCTGCCTCTGGGACTGTAAATGCACCTCTCTTCCATTGTGTTCCAGCAAGAATAAACTGACCCATTTCGTCGCGAATGCACCAACTACCACTGGTAATTCTTCCGTCATTATGGAAACCGGCATCGACGTTACATTTAAGCCACCCATGTCTTGGTGGTAACCAAAGATGATGTTGCAGCACCTGTTCATCTCCTGCTATAATGTTATTAAACTTTTGAGCCTTGTGCCAATCATCCCACATATGAAAAGCTTGAACACCCAATTGTGTTGCATCCTTCTTCTCTTGATTCCAAAGCCATTGATTCCTATTATTCCATATCAACCAAATCAAAGTAGCCACTCTACCTGATATCTCCTTTGTTTCCTTGCTGCAAATATCAAAGATAACATCCTTCACATTATTAAAAGTATGCAGCCGAGTTGTAATTACGGTTAATAAGCCTGCAGCACTCCAACAATTCCTCATCATCTCACAGTCAAATAAAACATGCCACGTATCTTCGCTCCCTTCATTACACAGTTCGCAAGCTACGGGGCAAGGTACATGGTGTTGTCTCAGTTGGGTTCTTGTCGGAAGACAGTCCCGACAGATTCGCCAAAGTATGTGTTTTGCTTTTGGCGGTGCACGTATCTGCCATAAACACCTCCAACTACCTTCCATTCCTCGCCGACGTCCTTCTTCCTTTGCTTGCATCAGAATTCTATAGCCGGACTTTACCGTATATTCGCCGTTTTGCTCTTCTTGCCACACTAACTTATCTTCCTGCACTTCTCTAATTAAAGGAACAGCCATTATTTCTTCTGCTACAGCATGAGAAAATAAGTTAGTAATTTTATTACAGTCCCATTGTTTCAGCCCTTCAATCATCAAATTGTTCACACTAAGATTATACACACCTTGGTGTTGAGGTGCACTCACCCATCCACTTCCTTGTCCCCTCAACCAAGGATCCGTCATTATCTTGATTTTACTCCCATCACCGACACTCCACCTACAACCAAGTTGAAGAACATTACAAGATTTCCATAAGCTTCTCCACACATAACTAGGATTATTACCAAGGCTTGCTTCTAAGAGCGACGAATTTGGAAAATACCTCGCTTTAAAAATCTTAGCTACCAACGTCTCCGGCCTCGACATAATTTTCCACCCTTGTTTCGCCACCATAGACATGTTGAAAGCTTTAAAATCGCGAAAGCCTAAGCCTCCTTCGTCTTTGGCACAAGCTAACCTCTCCCATGACATCCACCGAATTCCTTTGTTATTAGCACCACCACCCCACCAAAAAGAGTTTAGCATTTTTTCAATCTCATTCACCGTGGCATCCGGTATAATATAAATACTCATTACATATAACGGTATTGCTTGGAGAACTGATTTTATCATTACTTCCTTACCGGCTTTAGATAGGGGCCTACTCCTCCAAGAATTAATTTTCCTCCATATCCGATCTTTGATATATGCGAATGTTGCTTTCTTGCTCCTACCTACCATGGAAGGAACTCCAAGATAGATACCTGTTCCCATAACATGCCTAACTCCCAACAAGTTTGAAAGGTCTTCTTGGGCTGCTCGACTGATGTTACGGCTAAAGAAAATTTCGGATTTTGAGAGGTTGATTTCTTGCCCGGACGCATTTTCATAGATTTTCAGAATCTCCATTAATTTCCTGGTTTCAGACAAATTAGACCTGCAGAAAATAAAGCAATCGTCAGCAAACAAAAGATGGGACACCATTGGTGCCCCTCTACAAATTTTTACTCCGTGTAAATCTCCGCTAGCCACCGCTTTTTTAATAAGTGAAGTAAGGCCTTCAGCCACCATAATAAAGAGGTAAGGAGACAGTGGGTCTCCCTGCCTTAGTCCTCTCCCTGGATGAATAGGGCCTACTTTTTCAAAATTCACCAAAGCCGAATAGTTTACCGAGCTTACACACAACATCATCCACTGCACCCATGTATCTGAAAAACCCATTCTCACAAGTACTCCTTTCAAAAAACTCCATTCTACCTTATCATATGCCTTACTGATATCAATCTTTAAGGCCAACTCCCCTTTCGCACCTCTAGTTCTTCTCTTCAATGCATGGATAATTTCAATCGCTATAAGTGCATTATCCGTAATAGACCTCCCTTCAACAAATGCCGATTGCTCCTCAGATATGCACTTATCTATAACTTGCTTCAGGCGATTTGCAAGTAATTTAGACACCATTTTATACAACACATTACACAAGGATATCGGACGAAACTCCTTCATAGACATTGGCCTTTCACATTTTGGTATAAGACAAATATTAGTCTCATTTAAGGATGAAGGGAAGTAACCTCTTTGTAACCAATCTTTAACCGCCGTGAACACATCATCTCCACAAAGGTGCCAAAACTTCTGAAAGAAAGCTGGGTTGAAACCGTCTGGGCCAGGGGATTTGTCTGGATGCATCTCAAAGAGGGCTGTTTTAAGTTCTTCTTTTGTTATTGATGCTTCTAATATTGCATTGTCCTCAGCTGAAATTCTTGGTGAGATGAGAGAGAGTACAGGTTCTTGACTACCTTCTTTTGATTTGAAAAGATCTTGAAAGTATTTTCTTGCCACCTCCCCGAGTTCTTGTTGTTTTGTCACCAATTCATTCTCATCAGACATCAATTTTTCTATCTTCTTCACCTTGGATCTTGCGGAAGCAGACATATGGAAAAATTTCGTGTTGAGATCACCTTCTTTTAACCAGTGCATTTTCGCCCTTTGTCGCCAATAAGTTTCTTCTTGGACAAGGACTTTTGTATGCTGCTTTTGTGCTTCTTGGAATCTCGAAATGTTAGATGCATCCCCTTTGTCTCTTGTTCGCTCCATTTCCTCCTCATGCTCTTTAATCTCTTCTTTGAAACGTCTCTTTTTTCTTTTTCCCCATCTTTGGAGTGTATCTGCACAGTGAGTAAGTCTATGAATTATTCCAAGGTCTTCTCTATCATTCCACCCTTCATTCACCACCTCCTCAATGTCATCCTCCTTCAACCAACTATTTTCGAACTTGAACTCCTTCCTATAATGTTGTCTGATTGTTGGGTTACATTGTAATAGGATAGGACTATGATCAGAATGAGATGACAAAAGGTTGATGAGTTTGGCATTCGGGAACTTAGAGAGCCAATCAGAAGTCACTAGTGCTCTATCCAGCCTTTCTTCAATGACATGATTAGTCCCTCCACTTTTTATCCATGTGAACGGATAACCTTCGAGATGTATGTCTGTTAGGTCACAGTCGTTGACTGCACTACGGAAGCCTGAGCACATCCAGTTAGGATGTGGGTGAAAACCTTTCTTATCTTCTTGTGATAAAAGGTCGTTAAAATCTCCGATCACACACCAAGGTAAGTTGGACATGTCTCTTAATTCTCTGAGCAAGTCCCATGCCAATCTTCTTCTACTTCTTTCTGGGTACCCATAGTAACAAGTCAGCCTCCAGTCACCTTTATCACTATCCTCCACAATGATGTTGATAAAATTTCTAGAATAGTTTAACACTCTGCACTTCACACTACTCTTCCACATGATGGCTAGACCTCCACTCCTTCCTTCCACATCTATCGACAAACATGAGTCATACTTTAACATAATACGAATACTCTCCATTTTTTGTGATCTAGACAAAGTCTCAGATAAAAATAATATGTCTGGCATGTGCCCTTGAGCTAGGTTCCGAAGGTTAGGAATTGCACTCGGGACGCTCAACCCCCGGCAATTCCAACTGAGAACTATCATTAAAAGCAATTGCATTGAGAACTAATGAGATACAAGTTATACAAACATCATGACATCAAATATTTTCACTGCAGACACACAATGCCTTGAGAGTTACCTGTACGTAGTTCACTTATTATTTTAATCCACAAGCTTAACAGTTCTAACGTTCACAATGAAATGGGAAATTGTGTAACTCAAATCTCAAAACTAAGAAGACAGTTTGCACATGGAGGGATGGGTAATCTTAAACAACCCTACTATTAATCAAATCTAAACTGTTTCAAAAAAACTATTAATTATATAGTGAAAAGGACTTCTCATTAAACAAATTAACACTTGATGAATCTCCCTTGGGATGTCTATCCACCACCATATTTGTATTGTATTGTATTGTATTGTATTCTATTGAATACAATTTATGTCTGCAAGCATGTTCTTAGGCAACACTGTTATTTCCAACACATACGATGATAAATTAAATTGCTTAAAACATGGTTACACAAATGAAATGAGAGTTATCAAACAATGATGGCATGTCCAGAAACAGATTGGAAGCTGCATATAGTAGGAGTATAATTGAACTACATGCATGGATTGATAATTGATGAACATTAATGCAGAATCAAAATCTACAAGCTAGTAAGAATATCAGAATCAAATTTGAGAGGCTAAAAAGAGAAATGAGTTATCCCAAATCTCATTGCATAAAATCAATAGAAATGAAATGATCATCAACTATAATAATACATATACTAAATTAGAAAGCAATGGTTTCCGTGGCCATGAATTGTGGTCTCCAATTCATTCCAATACATACATTTTCTTCTCTACAAGCTAGTAGAATATTCATAAATCAATACGTAGAAGCTTTCTCCTCTTACATCCACATATTTTTCTGCAACATCAATCCAAAAGAAGCCTTGAACAAACTCATGTGTAGTAGTTTTCCTCCATAGTCGCATAGAGGATGATCTCAGCCACAATAACAAAAACGTGACTAACTGACTTGTGTCATTTGTTGTAGAGGGAAAGGGTGAGAGGAGATAAGATACCAAAAGAATCAATAGTAAGGTGGTGGTGGAGGCGATGCGTAGGGGAGCCCAACGATTGGTGGCAATGGGCCTCCATATGCAGGGGTGGGTGGTGGAGGAGACCATAATGCGGGTGGCGGAGGTGAGCTGTAATGAACATGGGGTGGTGGTGGTGGTGGCGAACTGTAATGCACAGGGGAAGGATGTGGTGGTGATGGAGGACTATATTGAAACGGTGGATGTGGAGAAACATATACTGGCGGTGGTGGTGTGGAAGAAGAGGATGGTGGTGGTGGTGGGGCTGGATGCTCTTTACAAGGTGGTGATGGTGACGGATGAGGTCCTACAGAAGGCGGTGAAGATTGATATGGTGGTGTTTGTGGTGGTAAATGAACAGGGGAATGAGGGGGTGATGGAGGTGGAGGCGGTGAATGGCCATAATGAGGGTCTGTCGGTGGTGGTAAATACACCGGCGGAGAAGAGTGTGTTGGTGGTGGAAAGGAAGGTGGCACTACAGGCGTTGGTGGAGAGAAAGGTGATGTTCCTGGTGGTGGTGAAAGACCAGGGGAATGAGGTGGATGAGATGGAGGCGGTGATTGGCCATAATGAGGATCTGCTGGTGGTGGTGGTAAAAATACTGGCGGAGAAGAGTGCGTTGGTGGTGGAAAGAAAGGTGGCACTACCGGCGATGGTGGAGAGGAAGGTGTTGTTACTGGCGGTGGTGAAAAAACAGGGGAATGTGGGGGCCATGATGGTGGTGAATGAGTTGGAGGAGGGGATGAACCATAGTGAGGATCAGGAGATGGTGGTGTATTTAGTGGCGGAGATGGCGGCACTGGAGTAGTATGTGACGGTGGCGACACCACAGGAGTTGTTGGAGATGGAGGTGGTGAATACACATGTGGAGGAGAGTGGGCTGGTGGAGATGACGGTGAGACTATGGGCGGTGCTGGAGAAATAGGTGTCCCTGTTGACGGTGGTGGAGAAGAAGGTTCCCCTCCCGGCGGTGATGGAGTGACAGGTGTCCCTGTTGACGGTGGTGGAGAAGAAGGTGCAACTTCCGGCGGTGATGGAGAGATAGGTGTCACTGTTACAGGTGGCGGCAAAGAAGGTGACACAGCTGGCGGTGATGGAGGAGAAGGTGACACTCCCGGTGGTGACGGAGAGATAGGTGACACTGCCGGAGGTTGTGGAGTGATCGGCGACACTACCGGCGATGGCGAAGGCAAAGAAGGATCAAACGGTTTACACTTAAACGACTTACAATCCACTGGTTTAGACAAAACCGGCGCACATTCTCCGGGAGACCTCTGTAACGGCCTCGCCGGCAAACAATTTCTCTTATCATCAACCGCCGGCAAAGCAGAACAAGCCGCAGGTTCACCAGTAAAGAAATTATCCGAAAACGTAAAGTTCTTAAGATTAGGCAACATACAAATACTAGCTGGAATTTTACCAGAAAACACATTATGCGCCACATTAAGCTGTTCCAAACTCACCGCACCGCCAATAGCTGACGGTAACGAACCAACCAACTGATTAAAACTCACATCGAAAACTGTGAGATTCTTCAACAATCCAATCTCAGAAGGTAAACATGATTTAAACAAATTATTCAAAAAATTGATTTCGTTTAAGTTAGACATGTTCCCTATACTGGAAGGAATGCAGCCATGGAATTTGTTGTTTGCCAAAACGACAACGGAAACAGGCGAGTTACCAAAATTATCAGGTAACTCAAACGCAAAACGGTTGTCGTTTATGAAAATCGCGTCTAGGTCTTTATCAAAAAGCGCTTTTGGAACCGTACCTTCGAATTCATTAAACCTTATATCCAAGAACTTGAGAGCAGGAAGGTTTAATACAACTTCTGGAAACTTCCCCGCGAATCTGTTATTACTGAGATCCAATTCGAAGAGAAGTTTCAATTTGTTGAAAGTGTGTGGTACAGTACCACAGAATCTGTTAGAGTTTATGTGGAAAAGTGCGAGATCTACCAAAAGACCAAGCTCATCAGGTAAATAACCGGCAATGTCGGCGTGATTGAGATCGATACCGGCGACTGTGCGTATATTAGGGTTGTCTAATGCTTGAGCACAGTAAATGCCAGTGTAGCTGCATACATTGGATCCAACCCAGTTTGTTGTGAAATTTAATGGATCAGAGAGAATAGATTGTTTCCAAGATTGTAATGCTGTGTAAGCGTCTCTGATACGGTTGTTTTCGAAGACAAGAGATGGGTCATCGATTGTGAGAGCTGAAAGGGAGAGTGTGTTTATGATGATGGTTAGAAAAAGTGTAACGAAGAAGAATGTTTGTGTTTTCTTCATCATCATCTTTTAGGAATGCACTAAATGGTGAGGTGATTTCTTCACGTTTGCATTTCTTTGTTGTTTGGAATGTTGTATTACAAGTGTCAGCTTTGAAATCTAGGGAGATGAATTTGTGGAGGATGAAGTGGTGGTGGTGGCTGAGGAGAGTGAGAGAGGTTTAAAGAAGGGAAGTTATTCCAAATCCAACTCTTGAGTATACGCGTATCCTGCCAGCCAGCTACTCTACTGCAAATAATAATAATGGAGTAATAATTAGATATTTGAATAATTGTGTTGTCCTTCTTATGCAGTTACACTTTTGTCTATGTGTTTCTCATTTGGATTTAAATATTTATTGATTTTGGAACACCTATCTCAAATATAAATAATCACAATTACTACTAGTAGTACTATTAATTAAGAGAACTTACTGCTAATTTAAGGTGGATACATGTTAAAGGAATCTAAAACATGATCATTTAAAATCAACTAGG
The DNA here is from genome assembly GCA_030408175.1 of Trifolium repens. Lineage (NCBI taxonomy): Eukaryota > Viridiplantae > Streptophyta > Magnoliopsida > Fabales > Fabaceae > Trifolium > Trifolium repens. The sequence continues at coordinate 62,701,940 of CP125842.1, read as the reverse complement.
GGTAGTATTAATGGTCTTGTTAATAAGAAATGAGTCAGGCTAACTAACGTCTTGAGGTACTAGTTAAAAATACAAAAAACAAATTTTGTATTGGAAACCACACTTTTCTTACTTTTTAAACATTGACTATATAACTTTTAATATAATTTTACTATTTTAAGTATTCTTAATTAGTGCCCGGGACACTAGTTAGCATTTTCCATAAGAAATTAACGGGAGCTATTTAGAATCAGATGGTTATTAAAGAAAAATATTATTGTTCTTGTGAACTTAGTTTAGTCAACAGAAATATTACATTTTATATGTAAAAGTTAAAGTTTCATAAAATAATGTTGGACAACGATTTTGTTGCGCAGAAAACCTATTTTTGCTGGACAAAAATTATGATTTTAAATTGAGTTAGTTAGCTTAGTAGTTAGAGTCTAGAAAAATATATTCAACCTATAAACATTATTTTTAGAGGAATTAGTGATTGGAAACATGTTAGCATGATTGTTGACTTATAAAATTAGTAGTACTCCATAAATGAGTTGCCGGTGCCGTATTTAGGCTTAGTAATCTATAAATTATTCAATTAATTAATAAATCATCATCGAATTTATGTTTAGTTGTTGAGCTTGCAAGACATTTGTGTTATTCTCCCTACCGACGTTGAGACGCGGATAAGTGCTTTTTTTCTTAGTTCTCATGAAAATGTGTTATGAAAAATTAATAAACTTTTTTACGTATGTATAAAGTGGAGCAATTTTGTTTGGATGCGGTGTCAAAAAACTGTAATATGGAACTCTCGCAGAAAATGACGGTATCTGGATTCTCATGTTGGACTTTTTCAGTTCCTACGATCCCGTGAAAGTTAGTATTATTTTGGTCAAAAGAACGAACCCGTGAAAGTTGAGACCCATTACTTGATATAAGTACTAACCCCACCGTGCGTCCCACAATAAAAGAAAAAACAATACATGTGTGCTCGTATAGTATGGATCAGAGTTTGTTTGGGTTGCAAGAAGTCATGGACATATTAAGAAGCATGTTTCCTAGCTTTGTTTCATTATAGATCTAACTCATAACTCATGTGTGTAGTGTAGGGGTCGATTCAGAGGTTAATACCTTGCATTAAATAGTACTAGTAGATGGCAAGAAAAAACAATTACACTCATGAATAAAATGTACCAGTAATTTTTTATTTTTTTAATACTATGTGCATATATTACTTATAAAATATTATTATATATTTTATATTTATGTTAATAAATTATTATGTAAAAAATTTGATTGGGAGAAGAGAGAATCTACCTTGTGTGTCTCACGTATTCCTTAATCCATCTGGTCTTATATACAAAAGAAACTCTACTTTTTAGATTCATTATAAATCAGATGTATCTAGACAATAATATTGTCTATATACATTAAATTTATAATGAATCTAAAAAATAGAATTTCTCATATATATATATATATGACTAGAGGGAGTATTTGTCATTGCTAAAGGTAAAACTTTGTAGCAATATCACGGATCTGGTCTCGAACCCTATTATTGCCACTTATTTATTTTAAAAATGTGAAATTCTAGTACTAGACTATTTGACCTAAATAAATAAATATATCAATGTTTATACTTTATTGTAATATCTTAATTCGTATAACGAATGAATCACTATTCACTCTTAATTATTTTTTGATAGGATTGTCACACTTATATAAGTCATTATTTGGATCCGTAAAATAGTTGTTTTAGATTGGGCCAAGGTCAAAAACATTCTGGTCGGTCCAATGAGCATATACATTAGCTCAAGCATGCGTTCATGCTCAATTACCACAAGAGAATCACATATGTAACAACTAACATTGAAATGATTGACCTTCCTTAAATGTCAATCATGGCCAAAATTCCGACAATCATCAATGTCAAGGTTGTTACGCTCTCACATTGATTGTTGTGGCTCTGCGCCTTGGCCTATATATACCTATTTCATGCAAAATATCTAATCTCTCCTTCTCTCAAACCTCTCATTGCACGCTTTTGTTCACTTGAGTGTCGACTAGGATGTACATGATGATTTTCACTCAAATGTTCCTTGCTTTGTCGCATCAAACTCTGCAACAAAATTTTACTTCAATTGCTTAAACTAGGCATTTCAAATTCTTGAAAAGGCTCTAGGAATAATATCACTTTATTGTCTTTACTTCATCAATAAGTTTGGTGGATTGATCTACAATAAGGTTATGCTGTTCTAATTTTTTCCTTTGCATTATTGTTACTCTATCTTTGCTACAATTTTTTTTTTAATAATTGTAAAATATGATTTCAAATTTTGTTTACTTTTTGGCAATTAGGATTATGTGTCTTCTGGAGGAACAGACACCAATGACAGCTTTCGAGTGGCTAGTTTATGGCATTCAATACTACATGCCATCTCTCAGCAGTTATTTATCACCTGTTTCTGGTTGTGCATGAATTGAATTACTCCAAACTGACACATTTGATCTACATTGCTTTTAGTCACTGACAGGTATTATTTTCAATAACTTGTCATTATGTTACATTGTTACAATTTCAAATTCACACGAAGAATTAAATGAAGAATGAATGCATCTGGTACATATCATTGATTGGTATATCTCTAATACCAATGTTTGATTTTTATCCACATTGGTAACATAGTCTTACATAGTCTCTAATACCAGTATGTTGCTATTCTTCCATGTTTTGATATGCTATGCTAAGCTAAGCTTCATTGAAGTGAAGCTATTCTTCCATGTTTTAAACTTATATATAATTATTTGTAAGCATGTTGGGACATACTAATAAAGTTTAGAGTGAAAAATCATATTTATTAGACCTGAAGAAAGCTGAAAATAAATAATTTTCTTTGTACTATCATAGCAGATAGTAAGAAAATCATATCAGAATAGATCTTTGACTTCCTTATTGACTTGAGAGCATCTCCTATAAGAGTATCAAAGAGAGTTTCATAGAACAATGATATACCTTAATTTTTTTTATCATTGGAGTTCTATGAAGTGGCATAAACGATATCAAAATTGATCATACGGTATTTTATTTAAGGTAGCATATCATCAATTTAATATTACATTTTTTTGTATATCAAATTAAATAGAATGAATAACTTGTTAGTATCTCCTATTTGCAATTTCCTACCATTATTTTTCGTACAATCGAGGTATGTGTCTATTATCTATGAAGATTACTATTAACTTGGCCAGCATATCTTTCTAATCCGCACAAAATTAAACATACATCTAGCACATAACAATGAGAAACACAATATCAACTTGCTTTTAGATACCACAGGCAAGAGAAACAATGAGACTTACACACAGATAAATCGGGAAAGAGAACAACATAGAACTTACATAAATTCATATGCATGCATGATGCACCGGTCGATTTTATTTTATACAAGTAGAAGAAGACATTCAAAGCCAGGGAGAATTGTAAATAGGTGTAACAACAGATTTAACTTGTAAGTACTTGTGAAGAGCTTCTAATCCCATATCTCTTCCAAATCCACTCATTTTATATCCTCCAAAAGGAATGCCGCTTCCCCCGGCTAAATAACAGTTGATCCAAATAATGCCTGCACGAATGGACCTCGAAACAGTGTTTGCAATATCCATGTCCTTGGTCACAATGCCTGCTGCTAGCCCATATCTGGTATTGTTAGCACTTTTAATGGCTTCCTCAATAGTCCTGTTAATTCACATGTCATACTTAAATCCACCATTATTCAACATGCCCCTAAATTCTTTATGTTTATGGTACTAAGAATGCAAAAAAAGAAGTATAGAATTAAAATGTAACTTACTTAAACTTCATTAGTGACATCACAGGACCAAATATTTCATCCTTTGCTATAAGCATGTCCTCCTTCAATGTTTTTATACGATAAAACGGAAAGAAAACATGATGGTTATTTATCAACCTATGATGAAGATATACCAAATTTGATACTTTGATAGAAATATAATTGATTACCTTTACATTGGAGAAAATTGTAGGTTCAATGTAGTAGCCCTCACTGCCCAATCTTCTACCTCCAGTCAAGAGTGTAGCTCCTTCTCTCTTTCCATGCTCAATGTAGGATAGAATTTTTTCTAATTGGTTCCTATCAGCCTACAATACAAAGCTGTTACCAAGCTATTCCAATTCTTTTCTAGTTACTGACACTAATTTTAGAAGGAATTGCAAGTGTGGTTCGTCGATTGTGAGATATTAAATGCTTTGGCTGCGCGGCCAACACATATTTTGACCTTACCTGAGGTCCTTGCTGAGTTTTAGGATCAAAAGGATCTCCGACGATCCAAGCTTTTGCCTTCTCAACCAACTTCTTCTCAACTTGATCGTAGATCCCTTCCTGAACAAACACGCGGGAACTTGCACAACAAACTTCTCCCTGCAAAAACCACATATTTAATAATGGATGCTAATTGTAACGAAAGGATTTTCGGAAAATAAAATTTCACCAATTCACCTTGTTAGCTAGGATACCAAGAATAGCAAGGTCAGCAGCTTTGTCTACATCAGCATCATCGAAAATTATAAGAGGTGACTTGCCTCCTAATTCAAGTGAAACATGTTTTAAATTGCTCTTAGCCGCAGCTTGCATTATTTCACGGCCTACTTCAACTGAACCAGTAAAGCTAACCTGAAATCAAAGGGAGATTAATTAAACTTATAGTCATTAGTTAATCACAAGTTTGTAGTTGAACTTCTTTGACATTTAATTAACTTGCCACATCTACGTCCATATGCGAGCTAATTGCAGCACCAGCAGTTGGTCCAAATCCAGGTACTACATTCAACACTCCATTTGGAATTCCAGCCTGTAGAACACAAAAAAAAAATAATGAGTGAAGGTCCAAACTAAATAACAGATTTATGTCAAAAGCGTGCACATGCTAATGCGCGCAAAAATCCATGCTTCTGCGTGTAGTCATGGTTGCGCCACCCTATCTCTGCCACGAGATACTACGTGACATTGTACGACATGATTATGCAATGACTCCTAGACCTTGCTTTGACCAACTCATCGCGCTAATATGTGCTTTTCTCACGCCAAAGCATGTTCACGAATCACACATTTGTGTGCAACTCGACCTCCAAATATAAATACTTACTAGTTATAACTATGTCTTGATAGAATGTATAAATGTACATACCAGTTTAGCTAGATGGGCATAAAACAAAGCAGAGAGAGGTGTTTGTTCAGCAGGTTTGAGCACCATGGTGCAGCCAGCAGCTAAAGTAGGACCAACTTTGGTGAAGAAAATTGAACTGGGAGCATTCCATGGAATTATATGTCCCACAACGCCGATCGGTTCCAGTAATGTGTACGCGTGGAATTGGCCAGAAGATTTTAATACCTCACCATGAATTTTATCAGCAGCACCTGCATAGTAACGTAGCATACTTACTGCTCCAGGAATTTCAATAACCTTGGCAATATAGTACAACTTTCCAGCATCAACTGCATCTAATGCTGCTAGTTCTTCTATGTTTTCTTCAATTAGTTCTGCATATTTCATCATTATTTTCGCCCGTTCCTGCATATTAATATTAGGATAACATTAATTTAAACTATTAGATGGATGGCAATGCAAATAATAAAAACGTTCGATTAAAGAAAAGAAAGAAAAAACGTACAAAACCAGACATTCGGGGCCATGGACCGGAGTCAAATGCCTCACGTGCTGCTTTAACTGCAATGTCAATGTCTTGTTTGGCTCCTTCACTGATTCTTGCAATCACATCTCCTGTTCTTGGGTCTATTGTCTCAAATGTTGCTCCTAATTTTTCATTAAAACTCCATAAGAAATTTAGCATGGTTCTCGCACAATTACAGAAACTAATCCTTTTGAGGATTTGAGTATATTTAAAAGTTTATATATAATCAAACCTACTTAAGATATAAAAAATGGTAAATGAGTATGTAATTGAATCCATAATCACATGCATACATATGAATGAGGTAGACAGGTAGCCTCGACTAGCTTTTTTTTTCTTTCTTTTATTAAAATTTTTGTGAATAGCACATAGTGGATTATAAATGAATTTGACATATTGAAATATGGGATGTTTTTCACAAAAAAAAATGTGCGGGCTTTTGAGATTTTTCTTTTATGAATACCGGGCTTTTGAGTTGATAGTTGTATACTTTTTTATTATTATTACTTTTGTCACCTTCTAGATTCTGGGGCGCACCCTACGAAATGACCAAAATGCTTCTCTCTGTGACTTGTCCTACGGACACTCCCCAAAACATACTACCAATTATAACATCAGTAACATAAGTAGCGGACGTTATTTTTCAAAATTACTCATTTTTCCTACATTCGTAACTTAAGCCACGAAAGAGTATTTTGGTCATTTCGTAGGACACGCGAGTAACCCATAGGGTGACAAAAAGAAAAGTCTTTTTATTTTATTTTAGAATAGAAGAGGGCCTAAGCTCAGATAGTTGTATACTTTTATTCATTTAATTTCTTAGTTCTTCTATACGATTGAAAACAGAAAATAAAAACTTTTTTTTGGTTACAAGGCTAAAAGAAGAAAAAGAAAACAAGAAAAAAAGAAGAAAAACTATTCTCTCATGAAGAGAGTTCCTGAAGCATCAGCATGGAGGAGGTTTAGCAAGCCGTCTGGAGGGGAGGTGTGGATCATCAGGTTGTCGTTTGAGGAGGCGCCAAGTTTGGCTAGGAAGTCAGCACATTGGTTGCTTTCACGCAGAGTGTGACACAAGGTGACTGTGCTCTGAGACAGGATGCCCTTAATAGACCGGATTAAGACAGCGTGAACATGGTAAGGAGAAGGATTCCCATGAATGAGACTTATGCAAGTGAGAGAGTCAGTGTAACAGGCCAACTCAGTGAGGCCCATGTTATTAGCCAGGATCAAGCCATGATAGATTGCTCGGAGCTCGGCAAGGAGAATGTCTGATGAGTCTGGTATAAACCCCGAAGCTCCAGCCAAGAAGAGGCCGCCATCGTTTCTTATAATGCGACCAAAACCAGTTCGAGGTGTCGTTCCTAAAACACTGCCGTCAACAATTCTACAATTTTTTATTTTAAGTACGTGTGTTTTTTTCTAAATTTAAGTTATACATTTGTAAATATAACTCAATTGTTAGTTGCATAGACATTTAGGATCCGTTTGTTTTAAGTTTCAAAAAAGTTTTTTTTTTTCTTTATATTTTTTTTTTTATAAAAAAATAATGATAATTTAGTTAAAAATAGTAAAAGTTATTTTTAATTTATCTTTTTATAAATAAAAAGAGTGATTTTAACATTTTAGTAACTTAAATATTCATGTTAGAGATTTTAACTTAATAAAAATCACATTTATTTAAAAATAATTTTTCTCAAAAATAATTTTTATGAAAAAATATTAAAAAATAACTTCTTATATTAAAGATTTTTTGAAATTTTATCATCCAAAAACTATTATAAGTTACATCATCCATCCCTAATTATAACTATTATTTGAAAGATAAAATTTATCTCTAAATATAAACCTCTTTTCAAATTCCAAAACATGATTATTATTATTTTTTCAAATGTAATCATATTTAATAGTTAATACTAGTACTTTGTTTTAGAATATAAGAAATCAACTATAAATATACTTTTTACAAATACAATTTTTTAATTATTAATATACAAATAAAGCAAATTGGATCATCTCCAATTTTTTCTCTCATGTTTGGTCATGTGCAACCATCTTAGCCCTTTATTCATTTTTTTTCTCTCTTCACTTAAGTGTTTTTTTGCTCTTAGTGGATTGCTAACCATTAGATCAAGAAAAAGAGAGAGAACATGAAAGAAAAACTTAGAGAAGATCCAAGTCTCAAATAAAGAGGGAAGGTAGGGAGGGAATGTGAACCTGTTCCCTGAAAAAGTTTAAAACTTTAGGTACAGGTTGGGTTGGGTTAGGCTATTGCCTACTGTCACAGTCATGTACGGTACTTCTTTTTGGGTTAAGAATGAGACGAATTAACGCATTAAATTAAAAACAATTATATTATGGGTTAAATATGTTTTTAGTCGCTACATTTTGGTATGTCGCTACATTTTGGCATGTACTCAAGATAGTTCCTATTTATTTTTTATAGTGAAAAAAACTCTACAATTTTTTCCGTAATCAAAATTTGTCCCCGCCGTCTATTTATGTTAAGGAATTAATTTTGTAGTATAGGAGTAACTTTTAACATAAGACTTTCATAAAAAATAATAATAATTAAGGAATTAAATTTATGTATCTTTTTCCTTTCACTTAATTTTATATGTTACTCTCAATCAACTCTTTAAATTGATAGGAGACTTAAATATATTTTAACACTAAACTCAAAATATAAGCCCCTAATTATAGGAACAAAATATAGCTAGAAAGCCATTGTAGATTTTAGGACCTGGTCACTAAAATCCACAAAGAAAAATAAATTGAGAAAAAAAGAAAAATACGGATTCCAATAAATAAATTTATGTTCTGTTTGGTAAGCCAACTAAGCTAACTTATAGATTATAAACTAAAAGCTCTGTTAGGTAACCATTTTTTAAAAAGAGTTTATAGCTTATAACTTATTTTTCAAATGTTATTTCAAGTAATTATAACTTATTATCTTTTGTTTCAATTTTACCCTTAACTCTTACTTGAAAAAATAAAATATTAATTAAATATATCTTTTGTATGTCATTTCATACTTATAAGCTAGTTCAACCGCTAATTTTACCAAACACTACAAATTCAATCTAGCTTATAAGTTATCCGCTATAAGTTCATCCGCTATAAACTAATTTATTAACTATTCGCTATTTTTATCAAACATGACCTTAGTCTAATTTTAATCCGTACTTTTCTCTCTTCCCTTTATTTTTCTCTTGAACCAAACATAGCAATAATGTAAGATGATGAATGATGAATGATGATTGATCCGATTTTATTAGACAGATTTATCTCTGAAGTGTAAGATTTGAGATTTTCTCATTAATTACGCTCACAGTATAATGTTACTATTCGCTCTTCATATTTATTTTTTTAACTTTACTAAGGGGTTGTATTCAATTAGGATTTCAATGGATTTTAAAAGATTTTTTTATGATGACAAAATCATGTGGTATTTAATTAGGATTTTAAAAGACTTTAAAAAAGTCTAGTAGTATTCAATTAGGATTTTAAAAGACTTTAAAAAAGTCTAGTGGTATTCAATCAAGACTCTTTACAACTTATAAAAAGTCTTGTGGTATTCAAAAGTATTCTAATTTTGATGGATTGTTTAAAAAATAGGATTATAATGGATTTTGATGGACTTTTTAGTGAATTTTGAGCTAAAAAAAGTTTTTTCCCATATCATGAGATTTCCATGGATTCTCATTTTTTTTATACCTTCCCTCTTGTTTCTATTTCATGTTTCCTAACTATCTCATGTTTTTTATAATTGTTTATTTTCTCCCTACATCTCTTTCACGTTCCATCTTCATGCCCTGCCCGGTTGTTCAACAATCTCACAGACTTTTCCAAATTCTCAAAAACTTTTTACTTTCATCATCACTATACCAGTTTCTTCTTCTTCTTCTTCTTCTTCTTCTTCTTCTTCTTCTTCTTCTTCTTCTTCTTCTTCTTCTTCTTCTTCTTCTTCTTCTTCTTCTTCTTCTTCTTCTTCTTCTTCTTCTTCTTCTTCTTCTTCTTCTTCTTCTTCTTCTATCAAATATGTTTTTTTACAATAAAACAAATTAACAAATTCTACATCTTTTTTACAAACTTTTGATTCATTACAACTTTTGTTCAATTTTGTTTTATTTATTTTTACGGAAAACGATCTTTTTTTTTTCTTCTTCACATTCATCTGCTTCATATACGTAAAAACATAAAAAGGGAACCTAGAGTTTTTTTTTTTTTAATATTTGGATTCCCAAATTATTGATTCTTTTAAAATTTTCCTAATATACAAAAGTTTCATAATATATAAAGTATTATGAAATCTTGATTGTAAAAAGTCTTTTAAAAAAAATCTCTCAAAATTCATTCAAATCATTTGTTAAAAATCTTGATTGTAAAAAAGTCTTGTAAAAAAGTCTCAAGAAATCAATATAGTCCAACAAAATCTAATAAAATCATCAAGATTTTTTTTGCCAAAATTGTCTTATGAAATCTCAATCCAATACACCCCCAAAACAATTCCTTTTAGTAAATTTTTTTAAATTTTGAGTCAGGACATTAGAACAAATTGTAAAAGTAGTAAAGGAAAGATATATGCATGCGATTATAACCTGATACAGAATCGACAAAATCTCCATTGATGAAGAGCTTGTTATACTTGATGGTCGGTATTTTGAGCAAGGAGCTGTTGTTGCCATTACTTGAGTTAAGATCACTCATCTTTTGTATATAGAAGAAATTAAGAATGTTGATTTCAGATCGAGCTGTGGTTATAATTGAGTTAATTATATATATATATATATATATATATATATATATGCATAGAGAAGAGCATCGATTGGCTGAGGAGTGGGTGGGAAAAAAGTGATTTTTATTTTTTGACAAAGGAAAAAAGTGATTTTTATAAAGCTGGCAATGATTGGCCTCCTAATATTTTTTATTTTTTTTTTGTTACATGCCTCGTAATTTAATTTGGAGTAGATAAATTTTTTTATACAAGCGAAAATTTAGAGTTAAGACACAAACCTCTATATTACAATGTAATCATCAATCCTCGAATTTGAATTTACTGCTGTCTAATAACGATGTAGTTTTAATCATTACTATGTTAAACTTTTTATGCCGGAAATATGCTCCCTCAATTGTCAATTTCTAATATGTTTATGTAGTCTAATAATCTATAACAAAAATAAAAATAGTTTAATAATCATGTACGTGAGTGTTTGGTTTGGCGGTGATTAAAATTGATTTTGATAGAATTGAGTTTGACAGAATTGATTTTGATTAAAAGTGAGTTGAGTTAAATTGATTTATGTTTAGATATATTTATGTAAAAGTGATTTTCATCAATTTATATTGTTTGGATAGTTTCAATCAAAATTGCTTTTGGATGTGTAATTACTAAAATGGGTATGAATTTTATTTTATTTTTTGGTCAATAAATGGGTATGAATTTTAATTTATGTAAAACTTGATATTAAAATGAGCTTATTTTCTTTCTTACATTAACAATAATACCCCCTGTTGCTCTATAAATTTTCTATAGATAGTTTATTTTATGTCATTTTACATTTTTATTCTTTAGGGTTCTATTTAAAGGCATTGTGCCTCACTTTTAAATTCAATCAATGAATGAACAATTATTTTCCCGTCTCATCATACCCTTAATTTTTTTATAAAAAATTAGCATAATAATTAAAAATAGGGGAATATGTAAATGAAAATTACAAATAGATAATACGATATATCCTTTAATTTTATTTTTTTGAGTTATATATATGGTAATTAACAAATTGCCAAACTTTTTTTTTAAAGAATATGTAAAAAAAAAAGGTATATGTAAAAAATATATGTTTCCTTAAAATACATTTCCTTACAATTATATGTATAAATAACAGCAATGTTCTAGTAGAAACATAAAATAGGTATATGCAAAAAATATAATAATCGTCATCACAGCATAAGAAACAATATTAAAATAAATTGAACTTAGAATTGATTTTATCTTGACGCAGAAGCTAGCAATTCCAGCTTCAAGGCTAACGCACGTATGGAACTAAAATCGATTTGCCTACTTAAAAGCCAAACATGATAAAATGTTCTCAACTCACGTTTTGAGATGCTAAACGTACGTTCAGGAGATGCAAACGTATATCCAAACAAGCACTACATACATATTTTTAAGGTGGTAATAGGTTTATTGAATTTCCCATTGGATTTAGATTAATAGATGAATTTCGATCATTATTGATTCAACTAATAGTTGAAATGTCAACGTTTCATATTTGGAGGTGAGTATTTTCATCACTTTAATTTTGTTATATTATTTGTAAATATTTTACTATTTTTTGTTACCAACTTAAATGTTGTTAGTTTTTTCACAAATTTATTATTTTTATTCGTAATTCTTAATAATGTTAAATATGTGTTTGTATATGTGTGTATCTAATGTCCTATTGTGATTTAAATAAATGTGTATTTCCTCTAGTACTTAATATAAAAAAGTTTAGTTTTTAAATTCATTAAAAAATTAATAAAATATCAATTTTCAATTAATCTAAAAAGTATTGACATGATTTGGAGGGTCACATTATTCATATTTTCGAGTTGTTAAGTGTATAAATGTATTTGAACACTCATATTTTAAACTAATTTTTTAGATGAGATCCAAATTTATTTAACAAAATTATTATTACTTTTTATATTAAAAATAAGAGGAAAAATCCTTTATTTACTACTAGTACTAATATATAAAAAAAATTATTCTCACAATAAATTATTTACAAGAAATACAATAATTTTATGTAACATAATATAAATCTTCTAAATAATAACCATTTACTGCCCCCATGCAGTGGGTGGGTCTGCACTAGTGTGAGGGGTGCACCTCCGGTGCACACAGTGGCGTCGCCACATATACTCGAGGGGGTTCAATTGAACCCCCTGGACTTAAAAAAAATACACGTATAATCTTATATAATTTATATTTTGAACCCCCTCATTTTTTTATATTGAACCACTGACCCAATTAAACTCAAAACAATTTTAACTAACTTATTTTCAAATTATATTCTATCTTTATTAGGGCTGACAATGAACCTAAATAAGTCGAATAAAGTTTGAGATCGATTTGACAATTAATTCGTTTAACTTGCTTGGTTCATGAACTAAATGAGTCAAACTTAAGCTAAATATTTCGTTAATTAAATGAGCTGAACTTGAGCTATTTATAGTTCGGCTTGTTTGATTTTGAACTTGGTTCATGAATCAAATGAGTCGAACTTAAGCTAAATATTAAGTTAGTTAATTAAACGAGTTGAACTTGAGCTATATATAGTTCGACGTGTTTGGTTTTGAACTTGGTTAAAGAACCAAATGAGTCGAACTAAAGCTAAATATTAAGTTCGTTAATTAAATGAACTGAACTTGAGCTATATATAGTTCGACTTGTTTGGTTCACGAGCTGACTTGATTATATATATAACACTTAAAAATATATTTTTAAATAACACTTCAAAAATAATTTAAAATTTATATAATTTAAAATAGAGAATAAATATAATGGAAAAAAAATTCATATCGAATTCTTGATTTTAGTTTCAAGTTGAAAATTAATTGAACCTAATGAGCTGAACCGAACTGCTCGTAAACTATAAACAAGTCGAACTCAAGCTGAAAAAAGAGTTTATGTCAAACTCAAGTCTAGTTTCTAATCGAACCAATTCTTATCGAGTCTAGTTTTGATATATTGACTTATGATGTTTTATGTTTTATATAGTATGAAATAATAAATATTATCTAATTTTATTTATTATTATTTTATATAGTATTTAAAAATGTAAAAAAAATATATATTTAATTAAAAATAGTTCGATATGTTGACCTTCGGTCCGACCTATTGAACTTTGAACCGGTATGTACATCCGTTCAATAATCGATCCGATTCTAATTTGCTTGGTTAACTAACCCGACTATTAATTTTGATAGAACATTTTTTTGGATGAATTTAATCTTAGGATAATCTTTTTTTAAAATATTTTCTATTTTTTTGTAAACTATTTCTAAATTTTAAGCCGTTTTCAATAAAAATTTCCATTTAGAAAAACAATTGCTAATTAGAATATAAAAAATATTTTAAAGCAAAAATTTTCTTAAAGGTAAATAGTCTGAACCCCCTGCTCCAGGTTCTTGGAGACGCCACTGGGTGCACAAATCCTATTTCAAATTGCACTTGCACCCTACACAAAGATGTGAATGGATTCTATTGAAAGGAAGAAAAAAAAAGGTGAGAAAATAATGTGGGAATAGATCATTGGAGTATAAATATAAAATAATATTTAAATTTTAAAAACATTGAGAAAAGTTGATTGATGATTGAGATGTAAAAATTGAGAAAAATTGAGAGAAAAAATTGAGATTCTTTCTCGACAAAGATGCATCTGTGTCATTCACTTTTTATGCGACAAGACACTTTTGTTTTTGAAGTTTTATTTTTGTCACACTACCAATTTCTCATGTGTTTTGCATTTTTCATTTTACTATTCTGTTATTTAAGTAGCGGACTTTGTAAAAATGTGTAATTTTTAGAAAAACACCCTACATAAAAATACCCTAAATGAAATTTTTGTCCGATGTTATAAAAATACGAAATTTGAAAGAAATAAAATCCTACATGAAATTTGAAAGAAATAAAATCTTACATGAAATTTTTTTCATTTTTATAACATCCGCTATTTAAGTAGCAGATTAAGTAGTGGATTATGTTTATTCCTTAAATAGCGGATGTTATAAAAATAAAAATTTTGAAAAGAAAAAAAACCTTCCTAATATAAACTTTTTAAATTTTAAACCTAGAATCCGTTATTTAAATAATAGAAAGAGATATTTTAGTAATATTGTATTAGATGGCATGAGAAATAAAAGGAAAAGGATTGTTCATTGTCCACCTATATTTTCATCGTACTGTTAGTTTGTCATTAAAGTATTCATTTTTAATGATGAAAAATTGCATCCCTTGGTTAAGTAATAAGTCCTTAGCTTAGACTCCATCAAATCCCAAAAATATCACCACCAAAGGTAAGGGTGGATTTTATATTTTATATTTAAAATAATAATTCAATATTTTTAGAATAATTATATTATAACACGATTATTTATTGTAGTAAAAAAAAAAATCCTCTCTTTTTTTAAATTTAACTGTTACACTCTTCTTAATCTTTCAGAGATAAGCGATTTAGAGTCAATTTCATCTTTGAATCATTTATCAAAATATTATTTTTTTCTTTTTTAATAAAATAAATGTAATTTCAACATATATTTAATGTTTCTTTTGTGTTTTCTTATAATTTCACTATCTTAATGTGAAGTTGTTTGTTTTGTTTCCAAATCTCCACACTTATAGTGTTGTAACTGTGTATCTTGACAAAAAATGATAATTTATTTAAGTTTACACCCCACCCCCTAAACTAAGGTCTCGACACTCCGCCACCGCCACTAGCTCCATGTATCGTAAGTCAAAATGTAATTGATAAAATTTCCTACTTTTTGTAGTTTTTTTTCTCTTGTTTAAATATTCTTAGTAGATATCATTGCTCATAAAAATATAAAACGGTAAGAGATCTAGCTTCTTTGAGGACCAGTTGCTAGCCCCATCATCATCCCGAGCTTTTCACCGTCGGTGACACACTTTACACGCAAAAACAAAAATTCCTACATAGAAATGGACATTTTTTTACATAGGCACGAGTATCTCGTTTCATAATAATGCAAAAGGGCTCCACCAAAAAAGTAATGCACCAAGGACATCAGCAAGCCTGAGGGAGGGTAAAAGAGTTTCCCACCAATAATTGCACGTTTTCAATAATTTATTTTCTCATTTTTTATGTCAATTGTAGTTTCTTTTTTTAAGCAAAAGATAGAGTGTAGAGGGATCACCTACTGCAACACCCACAACATATATTAATAGAAATAAAAGGTACAAAAAGAGGGGGAAGATAACCAAAACCCTCAAAGAAAAAAGAAAGGCGGAAAATAAAAGATAAAAACAAAAAAACTAAAAAAACATAGAACATTTAGTACACTAACGGTCTGAAGCACCAACTTTAAAAATTTTACTAGCCTCAACTTGTTTCTGCCTGTTCTTCCTTTTTTTGGGACCACCAACTGGAATTGTTGATTTGTGTTTCCAACCGAATCGACTGTCTCTTCAATTTGAGTCATGTTAGCCCAAGAATTATTCAGAAAATCCATAGTTTGTTGGACCGCGGTGGGAGCACTTAGAAGCCCTAAAACTTGTATGTCATGGATAACATTTGCACTAAAGTTTGATAAATTAGAATCTGACACTTAAAACTTGCAAAACTTGCATGTCATGGATGAACAATGTCATGGATAACATTTGCATGTCATGGATAACATTTGCCCTAAAACTCAACCAATTACTTGACATATTAAAATTTGCCATATTCTAATATGTCAAGTAGTTGGTTAAGGGAAGAAAAAAAGTAAATATCTTTTTATGAATCTTATTTTGAGAAAATTCATAATTGATAAAATTTTCATTTTAGTTACCATAGAGATAGAAAGTGTCAAAATAAGAAGAAATAATTTATTTATCAAAATAGTAATTTTTTATATGTCTTTCTTATATTCATTACTTGGTTGAGACATTGCATTATATATGAAGGGGGCCGGAATTCGAATTCGGTCATTCCACTTATTCACTTTAATGATGAAATTTCTAGTAACTAGACTACTCCCTCCGATCTCATATATAAGCTGCAAAAATTGTTTTTTTAGATTCATTGAAAAAGTTATATATGTAGTCCATATTATAGACCATATACATCACTTTTTAATGAATCTAAAAAAATAATTTTGCTTATATATGAGATCGGAGAGAGTACTTAACAAAAAAAATCAAATATTCAATAATATTTAGATGAAATGACACGAGTCATTTCTAATTTAATTTTTTTTACTAAAGTCATTTCTAATTTTATTAACATTTCAAAGTCCATGATAAGTTTAAGTGTGCAAAATTATAAAAATTTATAGAGAGTTAGCCGCTAATGTAAGTTTCATAAAGCTTAGGAAAATATTCTCTAAAACGGACTTCAAGGATATTAATTAATCTTTTTGTTAAAAAAAATAAAATTTAAAGTTTAATAGGCTATGTTTTTTTTAATAATTTAATAGGTTATGTTTGGATTGATGAAATAAGATGGAATGAAATGAAAATGGATGGAATAGAATAATGTTTTTATTGTTTAAATTTAAAAAATAATAATGGAATGGAAATGTATTTCATCTCATACCACCACTTATCTTTAATTTTGTTATTTTTTTCTTTTAAAATATCCAAACAATAAAATGAATATTTATTTCATTCCGCTTCATTTTATTTCCCTCCACTCTATTCCACTCCATTTCATTCGTCAATATAAACGGAACCTAAATTAAATGTGAAAGATTTAGACCACGACCATTTTTTAAGTTACGGAAGAAAATTATATATCTAAGAAACAATTGTGGGAGAAAGAAGACGAAAAAACAAGAGAAGGTGGAGTGACAAATAAAAGTTGAGAAGACAATTAACAAGTGGGTGTGGATCAGGTGAGATTTTTTTAACGTGAAAATATAATTTTATTAACAAAAGTTTGGCAATAAATAAATCAATCAAATCAAAGAACATGATCGCATAAAAAGGAGGTGAAGCCTTTACAAATAGAAAAATGATATTTGTACAATCAAAAATTGAAAATCTTTGGACAACTTTCTCTCATACTCTCATCATATTTTTACTCTCTCTTTCCTCCTCTCACTTTATTGTTTTTGTTACAAAAGAAAAAGAGAGTTGTCCCAATAAATTGTCAATTTTGGATGTTCAAATAACATTGCTCTTTCAAAGATATATTATTGGCTTAATTGTATTTTTTAACTGTGATTTTTTTTTCTTTTAATTTAAATAATTAATTTTCACCTGGTTTCTCTTTTAATTGCTTTCTTTTGTACTTGTAAGTTCACCATCCAGTGCGGTGTTGTGTTGGTCGTCTATCATTTGATTCTGGTCCTAAAACAATTTATAAAATACTTAAATATACTTTAATAAAATTTTCGGAGACAGAATCTCCACTAAACAAGGGATAAAATAATGTCTCGATTTCCAAATCTCTTTTAAGAATTTTCTCCTTAATTCTCATTCCCACAAAAAAATTATCTATCTTCAAATTTCCAAACTAGACAATCCCTATTTACACATGAATTGACATCACTAAATATATAACTTTAATGCAAGTTCAATATTCTCTGCCACACTAAGCTGAAATATATGGGTCAATTTTCCACATCGCAATCTTCAAATAGACTATATTATCATATTGAATAGATCTGGGGTATCTTGAAATTGATATAAAACTCCAATACAATTTCAA
The DNA here is from genome assembly GCA_030408175.1 of Trifolium repens. Taxonomy (NCBI): domain Eukaryota; kingdom Viridiplantae; phylum Streptophyta; class Magnoliopsida; order Fabales; family Fabaceae; genus Trifolium; species Trifolium repens. Next base: position 62,683,835 of record CP125842.1, on the reverse strand, counting down.
TAGCACAAGTGTATCTTTGGTTCCATTTTTAGAAGATCAAAATTGATTGTTTTGACATGTTTGAAATAATTGATTTTGTCTTCGAAATTAATTTTATTTAAAGTTAAAAATTGTAATTTCTAATTTTATAATTAATTTTTACACTTAAATGTTTTGTTCATATCACTTTTACATAAATTTATTCAAATATAAATCACTTTAGTTCAAATTAATTTGAGTTGAAATCAATTTTTTTCACTAAAATCAAATATACTAATACTCAGAGGCTGGTCTAACACCGTTGACTAAAATCATTTCAAAACTTTATTTTCATGACTTCATATAAATAGATGAGTGTTTGTACCCAAAAAAGGAGTTTAAATGAGTGTCGGTAGAAAGTTGGAAAGAAGTGACTTTCCAAAATACAGAGGAAAATAGTTAATTAGAGCCATGGAGAATTATAAATTGGAGTAACAACAGATTTAACTTGTAGATACTTGTGAAGGGCTTCTAATCCATAATCTCTTCCAAATCCACTCATTTTATATCCTCCAAATGGAATATCATCTCCAAAAGCAAAATAACAGTTTATCCAAATAGTTCCTGCACGAATGGATCTTGACACAGTGTTTGCTATATCCAAATTCTTTGTCACAATTCCTGCTGCTAGCCCATATCTTGTATTATTTGCACTCTTAATTGCTTCCTCAACTGTCCTGTTATTCACATCTCATACAATTAATCTACTAATATTCATGAGCAAGTTTCATTTCATAAATTTATTTAAGATTAAAATCTAAAATAATTATCAAATAAAATAATTTTTAAAAATGTTATAGAAATTTTTTTGTAAAGCAATTTGCATTTGTTATCATAATTTTTTTTTTTTTTAATTTCTACAAAAAATAAATAAATTTAAGCGAGTTGGGTTTTGTTTCAGAAAACCTCAATACTAAGAAAACACTTACATATGTACTTACATGTTATTCATCAATGAGGTCCTCACTTGAGCAAAAACATTTATTGATATATCAAATGTGAGTAAGATTTTTGGTAAAAATGTGGTGTTCAATTCAATTCTACATGTATGATTGTCTATTGCTCAATGTGATGATCACATACTCTCATAATGAGTCACGACAAACCGAAGTCAGATCAACCTACGTTGTCTTAAATTGTTTTTTCCTTTTAAAATATACTAAAAAAAGTTTTAAATTTTAATTAGAAAAACCATTTCTATAGTTTCTTATTGTTTAAAATTAAAAGCTTATTATTTAAAACCAATTAAGAACACTAACAATATATGGGCTGTATATACTTAACTTGAACATAACAAATAAAAGAAACTTACTTAAATTTCTTCAGTGCCAACACAGGACCAAATATTTCATCTTGTGCTATAAGCATATCATCCTAAACAAGACCAAATAATTTGAACAATGGTTAGTTATTAATTAATTATGCCTAACTAAATTGATTATTGTGAACTTGTTTGTTATTCACCTTTATATTAGAGAAAATTGTTGGCTCAATGTAGTATCCCTTGTTTCCAATTGTTTTGCCCCCAGTCAAAAGGGTAGCTCCTTCTCTCTTCCCATGCTCTATATATGAAAGAACTTTTTCAAATTGCTTCTTATCAACCTGCATTAATATAAATAATTAGTAATTTTAAAAAGGGATATGCTATAACACACCCACTCAATTTTATGAAGGTGTGCATTAGCAAGTTATAACTAAAAAATAAATAAATACACCTTCAGGTGTATGTTGCTAAAACACCCATTCTAAAAAATAAGTGGGTGTACGTTAGCAACTCCTATAGACATTTGCTATAATCCACCAACTTATTTTTCAGAAGGTGTGTGTTAGCAAAAGATAACTAAAAAGTTATTAAATACACCCTAAGGTGTATGTTGCTAATGCACACCTTCATAAAAAAGAGTGGGTGTGCATTAGCATTCCCCTTTTAAAATAATAATAATTTAGAGACATTTTTTAGTGTTAGAATCAGTGTAGAAATAATTGTGTCACCACTACACTAGTTTACTTACTTGAGGCCCTTGCTGAACTTTAGGATCAAAGGGGTCACCAACGACCCAATTTTTTGCCTTTTCTACCAATTTTGTCTCAAATTCATGATAGATCCCTTCTTGAACAAACACACGTGAACTTGCAACACACACTTCTCCCTGTTGTTGTCACAAAAGGAAAAAAATCAAAGGTTATTGTCTACTCATCAACACACAAAAGAATAGGTCAAATTGTATTTTTCCTCCTAATTTAAACAAACTTACGATTTTGACACTCTAACTTTAATAATAACCCTTTTGACTCAGAACTTTAGTCCATTTTACAAAAGAACAACTCATTGATTTTGACAAAATTAACGCATATGTGGACAATAACTCATGTCATGTCAGCAAGTCAATGCACACGTGGATATTGACACACATGACATGCTAACGTGGCATGTGAGTCATCATCCACGTGTGTATTGACTTTGTCAAAATCACTTGAGGACCAATTTTTTGCAAAATGGACTAAAGTTAAAAGGTCAAAAGTACTATTTTAAAATTAAAAGTTACAGGCTAAATTTGCAAGTTTGTGAAAGTTAGGAGGTTAAATGTTCAATTTAGCCAAAAAAAATGGTGAATTCTTCGGTACACATTTTATTTAATGTGTACCGATACACTTATTGAGGTAGACAATTGTAATAAGTTCACAAATAGTGCATATTAATTCTTCTATATTAAAAACTATTTGTGGATCTATTAAAATTGTATACCTCAGCGGTGTATCGATAGATGTGTATTGAAATGTTAAAAGAAAAATAACCATAGACCATACAAGTTGTTTAAAAATGGGATATTTTATGTAAGAAAGTTTTAAAAATGAAGGGATTTTTCATGTATACCTTGTTTAATAGAATGCCTATAAGAGCAAGTTCAGTAGCTTTTTCAATATCAGCATCATCAAAAATTATGAGGGGTGACTTTCCTCCCAATTCAAGTGAAACGTGTTTTAAGTTACTCTTAGCTGCAGCTTCCATTATCTTACGCCCAGTTTGTGTTGAACCTGTAAAGCTTACCTAAACATATATCATTAACCAAATTTAATCAATACTATATTTTCAATATCATGGTATTTCTAAATTCAATTTTTAAAAAAGGTCATGCGTGCGCGGTCATAGTCACAGTTCAAACCAAGACATCCATGTTTGATGTCTCTGCGGCCACAATGATGCATCATGACGCATCAACTACATTTGACTGCAATTCTCCACAATATATTAAAGACCGTGACACACTATTAACGTGATTAAAAAATATGTTTGACAAGTAAATTACCGCATCAATGTCCATGTGTGAGCTAACTGCAGCACCAGCAGTTGGTCCAAATCCGGGTACAACATTGATCACTCCATCTGGGATTCCAGCCTTCAAGAAGCGAAAGAGAAAAAAAAAATCACAATCATATTGTGTGCTCAAGTAAGATGTGATGTGAGATACTCCATCTGTCTCATATTCTGTCTTTCATTTGAAATTTGTAAACTTCGTTAGAAAAAGATTACTTGTACCAATTTTCAAAGTAAAATAAAATGTTAAAACTAAAATACGTGTACCTCGAGAAAAAAAACATAAAAATGACGAGTTTTTTTTTCTTCCTTTCAAACGAGACACATATTAATATGAGACAAGGACTAGGTAGAAATTAATTAATTATTAATGATTTGACGATTCATACCAATTTGGCTAGATGAGCATAAAACAAAGCAGAGAGAGGTGTTTGTTCAGCAGGTTTGAGGACCATGGTGCAGCCAGCAGCTAAACAAGGGCTAACCTTGATGAAGAACATTGAAGTGGGAAAATTCCATGGAATTATGTGTCCCACAACACCAATTGGTTCCATCAATGTATAAGCATGTAACTCACTTGAAGCTTTTAATACCTCACCATGAATTTTATCAGCTGCACCTGCATAGTAACGTAGTGTATTTGCTGCAGAGGGAATATCTAGTGCCTTACACATATGGTACAACTTTCCTGCATCAATGGCATCTAGTGCTGCTAGTTCTTCTATGTTTTGCTCAATTAGGTCCGCAAATTTCATCATAATTTTTGCTCTCTCCTGATCATTTTATCATATCATATATATATCTTGTCAATTTTAATGTGAGGGAAATTCTAGCAACATGCATGATGACATTTTTAGTATATTATAATTAGCAAAATATTGTCTCGTAAAACAACTCAGTTGATAATTGTTAAGGATATTGATTTGTGGAGAACTTAAGTTTAAATTTAGAATTTTTTATTTCTCTACACTTAAAATATATAAGTCTAACTCTTAATTACTTGAAAAAAAATTAATAAAACATTTTACCCCATCTTTGTACTAACAAACTAAATTTACCCCCTTAAAAACTCTAATCTGGACTCTAAAAAATTATCAAAGGTGAAAATTAATATAATTATGAAATTGAGAGAAAAAAATAATATTTAATTAAATTTTACTATAATTACTATAAGTAATACTGTACACCTTTGTTTGACCGGATCTATATATATTACACAGTCACACCCCTCAATTTGATATTAATAATATATATATTTATATAATTTTTTGAAAGGGACGTAATAATTTGTTTATAATAAGTCCAATCTAAATGCTAAAATCAACTTAGTGACAATCACTATAACTCCATTTTAAGAATATTTAATTTAATTTAAATAAAATAAAAAAATAGAAGAGAGGTAAAATAACATACAGTGCCAGGCAGGCGAGGCCATGGACCCGAATCAAATGCGTAACGGGCTGCCTTTACAGCAACATCGATGTCTTCTTTGGTTCCTTCGCTAATCCTTGCTATAACCTCTCCTGTTCTTGGATCTATTGTCTCAAATGTCTTCCCTATTTTTTATCCACAATTAACAAAAACAAGATTAACAAAACTAACACCTTTTACAAATATATATGAATTTAAAGGACCCATGTACCGTCAGTGTAAATAAATTAATTTTACACTGACGACTAATAAAAATAGTTCAACGTGCAATGTCATATTAAAAAAGTGGGGTTAAGTGAAGTGATGTGACGGAAAACATGATTGTGATTGATTGACAGTGTAAAATTACTTTACATTGTCAGTACATATTTCTTTTTTCTCAAGATATATTGTCAAAAGATAAAAATAACCTTCCTTTTATAGTTTATTATTATATATATTGAACATTTACAAATTAATCTTGTTGAATTTTTAAAAATCAATATACCATGAATATTCTTTTTCACAAAGGTTGACACTAAAATACTATTTACACCATGTACAACCTTTGACTAATGTATTACCATATTTTAGGCACCAATATTCAAAGTTAATATCTACCAAAAAAATAAAATAAATTAATTTAATATCATCGGATGAACAAATTTCATTATTAATCAAATGAATATAATGAAACTTATTAGTAATTCAAAGGTTATACATGGTGCAAATACTATTTTAGTTACGCACTTTATATATAGAACTATGTCTTTCATTTTTATGTGGAGAAAATTAGAGAAAAAGAGAAGCAGCTGAAAAAGCTAGAAAAATAAGCCAATAAAGGGAACAAAAATAAATGGAAACAAGTTATAATATTGACCTGAAATTGAATCAACAAAATCTCCATTGATGAATAGCTTTGTGAACTTGATGATGGGGACGTTGGTGAGGGAGGGTGCGCCATTAGAAGAGGCAGTACTCATATTTGTGTGTGTGGATGTTAATTCCACTAATGAAATGAAAAGTAGAGATAATTAAGATTGATGAGATGTTAATGTTAATTAATATATGACTTGTAGAAATGGAATTTTATTTTTTTATATAAAGACACACTATCGACTATAGTGTCGTATGACGTTAAAACTGAAGGCATTTTATATGTTTTATATCCATAAAAACAATATTATCATTGCAATTATTTTTAAAAAAAATATAAATAATTGCAATTAGTGTCTGAAAATTCAATATTATAAAGTTATATTAAAATTTGTATAGTCAGTATTTATAAAATATAAAAAATATTATTTTTAATATAAAATTTATCTTTTTTAATTTTTTAATTAGTGTCTGAAAATTCTAGTTAACACAATTTATTTTAAATTCTCTGCAATGATTCGATGAATATCTGGAATATGTGTGGCTTGCATAGCGTCCCAGCCACTGTTCATGGTGTGGGTCGTTTGGATTGGTGTAAACAGCTTGGTAGAAAGCATGGGAACATCATCTTCGTGACTCTTTGGATGACGTGGTGCGCGAGAAATGATTTCGTTTTCAACCAACACAAGATTAGTACTCAAACTAGTGTAGCGAGAATTCACTCCCTTGTTAATACTAGTTCGGCTGCTTTCTGTCTTCCTCCCGCAAATTCGGCAGTTGCCATGTCCCACCGTCGTATAAAATGGAACCGCCCAGCAGAAGGTTTTGTGTGCCTCAATGTGGACGGAAGTTTGTTAGGTTCTTCAAACAGTGCAGGGTATGGGGGACTGTTAAGGAATCGAGATGGTGAGTTTGTTTGGGGTTTCTACGGGGCTGCGCCGCTCCAAAATATTCTGTTTGCTGAGATTTTGGCAATTTTGAATGGTTTAAAGTTGTGTTGGGATCGGGGTTTTCGCAAGGTTTTATGTTGTTCGGACTCCTTACTCTCGGTTAATCTCATCAAGCATGGGGTGACAGTTCATCATCGTTTTGCGAATGAAATTTCTTGCATCCGTAAGCTGCTGAATAATGCTTGGGAAGTGAATCTTACACATACGCTTCGAGAGGGAAATGCGTGTGCGGACGTGTTGGCAAAGATGGGCGCTAATTCCGACTCGCCTTTGGTGATTATTGATACTGCCCCTTTAGAGGTAGTGAGGCCTCTTTGGGATGATGCTTGGGGTGTAGAGTTTATTCGGGAGTAATTCCCTTGTAGCTTTTGTTTTCCTTTCCTTTTCTCTTATGTAACCAAAAAAAAAAAAATTATAAATTTGTCATTGTAATTACCTTCGATTATTTGTCAACGCTATTATCTCGATGAAGGATGTCGTTTGATTTTTTCCCCATTTTATATACAGCCTCTTTCATACATCACCCTCATATTCTATAGTACGATTAAATTATCACCATAATAATTCATACGTTTGCTTAAAAACAAAAATAATAATTCCATACGTACCAACTATCTATACATATAAGAAGGTTAGTTTATAGTGATCCAAGCCTTTAAGGCGTTTACCACTTCTTTTTGGTGGACAATGGGCATGGAATATTCTTTGATATCATAAAATTAAATCCAAATTAAATTACCACCTAGATTTATAGACCTCTTAAAAAATGGTCCAAGTTAAAATTACATATGCAAATTTAATTATCCCCTAAATATATAGACCTCTTAAAAAATGGTCCAAGTTAAGATTACACATGAGAGCTCCTCCAATAATGGACTCCTTAGCATGTCATTACATTTCTTTCCTTCGAAAATCTAGGTGGAGTCCAATGGGTGTTCTTTGAAATAGTTAATCTCAATTGTAAAAATAAATTGAAAGAATAAAATGGAATTTATAACATTCAAACAATAAAAGGATAATATGATTATAATTTGAAAAAAATGAGAGAAGTTGACAAAATTTAAGAAATGTTGAGAGAATAAAAGGAAATGGTCCATTATCAAGTTTTCCTCTATAAATATTAGAGTTCATCTAACAAATATTTATTTTCAAGTTTAACATTTTGTTACACCTTGTACCAAGGCATTGTTCATTTTATAATAGTTTTTTTTTTTTTTTAAGAAAAAATCTACTATTTTTCCTAATTAATTAAAAATGTTGTTAACAATATTCTCTCTAAATTTTAAAAATAAATTCTTATTTATAATATTGACCCAAACAAATATATCATTATTTAATACTATTAAGTTGTTGGACAACTCTATAAACAAAGGGGAAAAGAGAAACCTTGCTTTTTTTTTTCAACGTTCAACACTTCAACGTGCATTTTTCAAATGACCCTCTAATATAATTATGATTAAATTATATATTTGATCCTTTAACTCATTTTTGTCTCATAATTTTTATTGTTTTATTTAGGTCCCTAAATTATATATTTGTTAGTCAAATCAGTTTATTCCATTAAATTTTAACCATTTGATCATGCAACTCTACTGAATCTTATAAAATAATTGTTTTATTCTTTCCTTTTCATGCTCGCTCACCTTCACATCATCATCAAACACCTATACTCAATTGAGATTTACTTCGACCACCGGTTACTCGTGCGTCATTCGTCATTCTCATTTTACTTTTTTGCTGCTTAAATAGCAGATGTTATGAAAATGAAAAGTTTTTGAAAAATGTCGTCCTCTACTTAAGTAGCAGGCATTATAATGATAAGGTGTTTTTTGATATATTCATTACTTAAATAACAAATAGAGGTATTTTGGTAAAATCGCATAGTGCGCAAGAAAATGGATAGAGTGACAAAATGGATCTCTACTCAACTTTATTACCTCAACTTCAATCACAAGAGCCCACCACCGGAACATATCTCACAGAAATTCATCGCCCGCAAACACAAATTATGGAGGATGCACAATCAATCTCAAATTTGTGTGGCTTCCACGTTCCTCTCATTACCTCTATTCCAAATGCAACTCATTTCCAGATATCAATCAAACCAAATTCTCACAAAAGGAAGAAAAAAACTTAACTTGATGGATAACCCAATAACTTTGCAAATAATAATTCATTCAAGGATAGGATGGATCTAAGAGGCTAATAACGCGTATCAAACTGGATAATGAAAAGGGTGAAAATTAAATAGAAAAAGTGGTCAATTTTAAACAATTTTCTGGGTTATTGATCAAACCCATAACAGAAAGACAGAAGAGGAAAAAACCTAACTCCTTCACAGTTTTCAAACCCATGGATCATACTCAGTTGAAATGGATGGCCCGGGTTGTTTTATTTTGTTTTTAGACATTTTTAGCTCTGAAGTTGAAAGGAATTTTGGGTTTCATATCTGTGGGAAAAAAATTACTTGTTGATAGTACATCATAAGTTGCATGATCAAATGGTTAAAATTTAACAAAATGGGGACCAATTTGACCAACAAAAATACAATTAAGGGACCAAGATGTAACAACAAATAATCATGGGGCCAAAATAAAACTAATAAATAAGTTAAAAGGACAAAATATCTAATTTAACCTGTAATTATAATAATGTTAACAATTACATAAAAGTTCATCAGTAATCCACTTTGAATTGGCACCCATAGATTCCTAGGAAACTGTTCTATTTCCAATATTGACATATAGGCAACAGGAAATGACTTAAATGAAAGTAGCATCATAAAGAGACAACAACCAACAAATTACTGAGGGGGGAATAGAAAACTCAACCCCTATAGTTGGTTTGATCTACCGAGTATGGATAAGTTGGTGGAGCAGCACTTCCATAATCATATAGGCCATAGCTAGTCTGTCCTGCATAAGAACTACTGGATAGGTAACTAGAAGGACCTAAATTGTCAACAGGGTATGAGTAGTGTTGTTGTGTTATTCCTATTCCAGCTGGGCTTTGAGTGATGGAGGATCCATAGGTTGCTCCATAAGGATTAGCTGCAGTTGAACTTTCCATCATAGTCTGGCTTGGGTAGTGTAATGGTGTAGAATATCTTGGACTAGGACTAGGGTGTAGAGGAGCCAGGTTTCTGCGACTAAAGGATGACGGGTATGCACTAGTTTTGGCTGATTTGACTGGACGGGAAGAGGTGGATCCACTCCCTCGACTGCCACGCTTTCGAGATCTACTTCCATTTACAAATGATCTACTTCCAAATGATGATGAAGGCTTCCTTCGCTCAGCCTTGCTTTTCTCCAATTGGGAAGCCCGCCTTTTCACTTTATCAAGGTTAAATTCTGATTCAAGTTTGTGATCTTCCACACATTTGATTATATCCTTAATCGAATTCAACTCCAAAGTGTTTGCTTCATCCTGAAAAATACAAAGATTTAACAAAGTTGTCCATTTAAGACGTGTTTCATGAGGTTATTAATGTAAATGCACTATATGAAACTGGATTGAAAAGGTAGTTGTCCATACCGTTGCAGCCTGACTGTTATTTCCGTTCATCAATATTGTAGCAATATTATTTTTGTAGTTCCGAACATAAGACTCAAGTAGCTTGATTGGTTGAAATCTTTCAGTCAAACCAGATTCTGAAGCAAAATAAACAGCTTCTATCTCTTTGCCATTTTTTACTAGCTCATCTATAATATCTGCATAAAACGCTTTTATTAGCCTTAAGTATGACGCACTAGAGCTTAAAATAAAAACAAAAGCATGATGCACCGGTCAAAACTGAATTGTAAATCTAATAAAGTTTTGTCCTCTGATGTATTGTGTGTCAAATAAATATGAATCCAGGTAAAATCTATGTGATAACAGAATCTGAAAATTCTCTTTCTAATTGATTTTAGGTCATCCATCCTTCTTGTCTGCTTTATTATCCAGAAATGAAGATATTTGATGAGGGGGGGTTAAAGAAAGGTGACAAGATGGCAGTTTATGGTGGATGGACAAAATTCAGCCATATAAACGTAGGATTGGGAATTATTGCAGGTGCTGCTTCACAAATTGCCTATGGTAATCCACCAAAGCACCACCATAACTGCTATTTAACCTATGTTGTTAATCGCAGATAGCGGCGCGTAGCGTCAACCCCAACAAATGCTATAACGGTTTAGCGGGTAGAGCTATGACCGCTATTGTGAAGATCAAAAAACCATGTACAAATTAAACATAAATTCCAACAACATACATAAATACTAAAAAATAAGAAGAAGACACAAAAATAAAAGGACTTTCATACTTAATAATTACACTAAATATTGACATTTACCATCAAAATAGGTTCTAAATAAAGACTAAATAACATTTCATCACGTTCTAGAAGTACTCAAAATGACATCCCATTAAAATAAAGCATAACAAGTTCTAAAATAAATAAAATGACAAGCTATTAGTATTAATCTAAAATCATGCTTCCACATTTGCATCTGCCTCGTCTTCACTTGCAAGGTCCACCGCATTAAGATTATCTTGTTCATTTTTCTATTTCACTTGCAAATAGTTTTGAGAAAGGAACAAACCTTGTAACAAGAGAACAAAACAAATCGATTTGGAGAAAAAACAAAACAAATCGATTTGGAAAGACGGCAGAACAAATTGATTCTGAGAAAGAACAGAGCAAATCGATTTGGAGAAGGGAAGAGGTGCCAAACGCTACGCTATTCCGCTATAGTGCCGCTATTAACATCATAGTATTTAACAAACTGCCACTTAACATATGCCAATGAGCAGAATCAACATTCAAAGTGGTAATCTAAATTTGTTCTCTATACTAATCTCTTGGGGTCTATCAGAACCACCTTCCAATTAAAATTGGCAAATTAAGACAAAGGAATCATAAAGTACTGAGGGGCGAGGGCTACAAAAATAAGTTGAAATGCAAGGAATCTCCTTGAAGTTTTTAACACCAAGTATGGAAAAACCTGCTATGGCTATGAAGGGACGTGTGAACCTAATAAGACTCAAATATGACACTTTTTATCATCTCGTCCCCACTATTTTCCCTCACGAGTCACGACCACCCACAATTATTTTGCAGCCACTATTCCTTGTCAAACGACTATCTTATTTTCTCAGCTCATCTTTGCCATTACTTGAAACAAAGTTTCGGGTTTTCATTTCCATACACTCTTCCAACCATCATGGCAACCTGAAGGCCACATATCGATCCAACTTCTATTGCTAACACTAACCTTTGAGCAAATTACAATTGGCTTGCACATTAAGCAGCTTTCAATCTGTGTTTGGCAGATTTGATCCACAATTGGGGACTTTGTTTGTGAGTTGGGTTTTGGAGGGGAGGGCTTACTTTAAAAAAAAATTAAGGACAATGAAATGTTTTTTAAAATGAATCAAGTGTGATTGAAGTTTTATATGATCATTTATCATGTTGGCCTTTCAAAAAAAATTAAAATATCAAATACATATCAAAATATAGACTTAGCATTCCAAAGCCCTACCCTCCAAAACCCTCCTAAACTCAACTTGCAAACAACAAAGCCTTGAAGTACTAGACGGAGGATGGTGCCACGGAGACCGACATAACCGAGAAGTAAAAGAGGACGAGGAGAATAACTGGTCAAAGAACATTGATAAACACGTGTACGCTATTGTAATATATAAAAACAATTTTCTTCACAACGGCAGTCCTCATCCATATTTCTTTTACCTTAATTGCTATGAAAGATAACATCATTGCTAATTTGTAATATGATGAACTAATGAAGGATGCTTTTTAACCTAATAACCATCGTTTGAAAGGAATTCCTTGCCTTTTAGCTTATACAAGTGTATACAGAAGCTAACAGAAAAATGATATGTTGGAAAATGCATGAAACTGACCCTATACATAAAAATAAGATGATCACGATTTTCTTCAATTCTCTTTATACTGTAAATGAAGAAACCAGTAAGGATTGAGGGAGGTCAGCACTTCTCTAGGGGTGTACAAAACTCGGTCCGTTTGGTCCATATCTGGCCTACATGCTATGAGTCAGGTCTGACCCTAGCCCAAAAATATGGGAGAACAGGCTGTCCAAGGACTTGGACTGATGGAAGGAGGGTCCGGGACCTGGTCCGGTCTGACACAAAAGGGTCACCCCTCACCAGTCCCATTCCATTCGTTTGCGAGGAGCCGAGGACACAAGGTTTGTTTTTTTACTTGTAACTTGTATCACTCCCTACCTACTGGGATTACACATTTGTCAATTGTCAATATACGTTGTTTTATTGGATTTATGGGGTGTGGCTTGTTTATTGGATGCTATATAAGTTATGCCAAAGTTTATTCATTCCTCCATCTAATATAAACTTTGAAAGTAGCTTGTATTCTAGAATGCAGTAGTTGCATTGCACCATGTGTTAATATATGACTAAAGTAGTTAAGCCAAAAAAATTTGTAAAAATATGTATTACTAATACTATTTAACCAACCTGGTCTTATCTTATATGTACTAGTCCTTATTTAAGGCTTATGTCATCAGGTTTTATTGGGTTAAGGATGGTAACTAAAAAGTTGGTCAGGTCTACTATTAGGCCTGGGTAAGCGACACGCATAATCCTCCATGCAAGAGGGATACAACAAACCACACAAGTTAAGACTCAGTAGCCTCTAATCTATTAACTTTAGCTAGTTTCACTTGAGGTTCAAAGTTTTGAAGCGCCAAACACGGCCTTCTTACAATAAGAGCACTCAAAAGTCACAGACAGGCAATACCCTAAAATGTAACTAGACCAAACAAGAGCATATATAATCATTTAACCAATCTAATAACATTGATAAACAAGAGATAATTCTAACAGCAAAGATAATTAACAGAACATTCAAACAGACAAAAATCAATCATATGGCAAAGTCATAGAAAAGAAACCAACCTATCATCTTGTCTCCAAATTCTAAGGAAGCAGCTACCTTAGCCATATCCCTCCTTGAAGCAAACTCCATCACAGATTTCCTCAAATACTCATCATCGAATTTCGACCTTAACCCAAAGCACGCCACAATCTGCAAAAACATCACCATTTCCGCAGCACTCTTCTCCGCTTCTCCATCCAGCCGTTCCTTCCACAAATCCACAAGACTCCCAGCTCTCTCTACAATCCTTCTAGAATAAACACTCGATTCCGAAATCAACCCTTGAATCAAAAGCCCACAAGCCCATCTCTTATCAGTAACACCAGACTTTGCTTCAGTTTTACTCTTCACATAATCTTCCACCGCATCAAGCACCAATCTCGGTGGGTCCACAGCCTCTTTCAACGCCGCCGATATCTCCGGCCTCAATAATATCGACTCTTTCCGTTTCGAAACAACGAACCAAAGCAAAGCCGAAGCGTCCATTGTCCGAGACAAAGATTTAAGTACATCAGGGATATCATACGACGACAGAAGATCAGATTTACGGAGATCAGCGAGTGCGGCTTCCTTCTGTTCATCGATGCGTGCAGCGGCGGATGATTGACGTTCGAGAATTGAATTCTCTTGGTTGTTGAGAGATTCTAGGGTTTCTTTTGAACGTGATTCGAGGGATTGGAATTTAGAATCTAGGGTTTGGGATTTCTGAGAAATTGATTCTTGAAGAGAAGAGAAATGGTTGGAGAGTTTTGTGAATAGGTCGGTGCATTTGATTAACGTGTTTTTGTGAGATTCTAATTGATTGAAGAATTGATGAACCTTGTTTTCAGTTTCTGATGAGGTTGTTGATACCAATTGTGTCGCCATTGTAGTGTTTCTTCTTCTATAGGTAGAGAGTTTGAAACCCTAATGAAGCATTTCTGAAAGAAGAGAAAAACAAGCGATGCTTTGGTATTTTATTTTCAGAAGGTGCTATCGCTGAGTAACGTTGATGATGATAGTGATTACCGTAAACAGTGGTACTAAACTCATGCTTATGTTGTTAGATTAGACGGGCCAAATATTATGGATATATAGAAGACGAGAAATTTATGGGCTCATTGATATTAGAACCCCCTTTACATACACACACACACACAATGCCACCTACATAACATATTGACATTCATTGTCATGTTTCTTTTTGTTACCACGATATATATATATATATATATATATATATATATATATATATATATATATATATATATATATATATATATATATGATAGCGATCAAATTACACCGGTGTAACATTTGAGTAATGTTATACTGTTCAATAACACTTTACAAAATTTTACAAAATTTACTGTTTGATTGAAATTTTATATTATATAAATTATCTATGCTAAATTTTATAAAAATTTCAAATCATTTGATAAGTTATTGAGATGCATAAAAATTAACAATTTATGCATAAAAATCTTGATCGGTCTCAATAACATATCAAAAGTTATCTTACCGAAGTTGTTTCTATACGTCGTAAGAGCGGGGCTTGTCTGTGTGATAGTATGCCTTAGAACTAGCGACTTGGGTGACTCAGTTCAATGTAGAATCGAAACAACTTTATCTGTATATGTATGCATAATAATGCATCTCATAATCTAATCTTCTGGCTTTTATTATGTTCCAATTCTAAATACGCACCAACTTGGGGTTTACAACTTGGGTTGAGTACATATTCCTAACCTTAGTCCTTAGATACTATGCATGCTTCACCGAACAAGCTATAATGCTTATGCTTTGTGGTGCAGCTAGCAGCACACTATTAAATTAGAAGGAAACCTCAACTTATACTCAAAAAACACTAACAACTTTGTCATTGTTTCTACTCCAAAATAATAGTTAAAGAAACAAAAATAAAAAATTCATCTTAAAATTTATATGATTATTATTTTTAAAATATAAGAAATACTATTTTTAATGTAAAAAGTTATTTTGTTTTCTTAATCAGTACTTTGAAAAAACAAATTAGCATAAAAAAAAAATACATCATCCATATATGAAATTTAATACAGTAGTAAATATTCAGTGGCATTTTATTTTTTAAATTAAAAAACAACCGACTAAAATATTAGGTTCTGGTTGCAAAGTTAAATTACTAAAGGATGATGTGATGATGATTAAAGCGAGATAAGCATAAATAGTGAATCCATCGATCCAGTGGAGGTTATTGATTTCCTTACCCACAAGACCTCTACCTCCTCCTTCATTTATATCCAAGTGAGCAGGCACATGCCACGCATGAAGAATTTAGAGGCACAAAATAAGGCCACGTGGCAGAATCAAATACAGGTGGCCATGGAGAATTGTATATAGTGGCGCTGGTCCAATGCAGCAATGTGATTTGGCTAAATAAATCAATCTCTTTCATTTCAACATCAAAAATACAACTCCTAATTGTCATGGACCTCAAAAATAATACTCTATCCGACTTTAATTATAAATAAATTTTCACTTTTTAGATATATTGGATAACTAATGTATCTAGTCTACAATTAAGGCCAGATAATTGTAGACCAGATACATTAGTTATCCAATGTATCTAAAAAGTGAAATTTTACTTATAATTAAGGTCGGAGGGAGTACATTTCAAATTGCATTGCATTATTACAAAACACAAACCACTCTATGGTCTCTATTAACTCTAGTGAAAGAATCTCTCTAAAATAAAAAATAAAAAAAGAATCTCTCTCTATTAATAAATTGACCAAGTGAAGTGAAGCACTTATATTTATATTGAAGTCTAAAATTTTATAGGGAATTGAGAAGAATCTCTCTCTATTGTAACTCAGCTAAAATAAATAACTAAAAATGTAATTAAGTCATGAAATTATGTTAAATGCAAAATTTCTAACTACATACTATATTATAAACTATTTGATCCCAAAAAAATTGCTACATGCTTGTTTTAATTTGAACATAAACATCAACTAAACTAAAGGAAATTAGTATTATCTTATCTAAACATTAATTTATACATCATTTGCTTTTCAATCGAACCTAACCAACAGTATCCTATCGATTGCTGAATTCTAAATAAGATTGACGATACCTACTAAAAATATGATATATCCGGTGTAGGTGTGATTACGACTTTAATACTTTTGTTACATAGAATAATTCAAAAGATAGGATAGTGATAGTGATATCAATGAATTGAATATTTAGAAAGGTGAGTTAACATTAAGATATTATACAAAGGAATGGGTACAATGAATTATACAAATATTTAAAATAGTCCAATGGATAAGACTGAAGGCTTCGTGCATAACATTATCATGCAAAGTTTTTTTTTTTTTTGACTAAAATTATCATGCAAAGTTATCAATGCATGATATTTTACATTTAAAAAAAAAATCAAAGCATCATATTTTTCTTATTTTAGTCTTATAGAGACCTAGCTAATTCATAGAGACGATGCTGGCCAAAATTTTACAAAGGGGACAAATATAGAGAAAAAAATAGTATTATTTTATTAATTTTGTTTTAATAATTTTTGTTATTTACAGGGTTAAACAAGAAAATAAATAAAATGTTGGACATATTTATTTAAATATATATCGATACATTTATTGAGATGGACAATTATGATAGGTTTATAAATAAGGAGTATTTATTATTTTTTCTATATTAAACATTACTAACCTATTAAAATTATCTACATCAGCAATATATTTGTACATGTTCAAATAAGATGTGAATCAAAGTGTTATTGAAACTAATTTTATAATTATTTTAGAATATTACTAATGCTGAAATTAGATTAGTATTGTTATGCTACATTTTCAATGATCTCTTTTTTAGGCAACATTTTCATTTTTCAATGACCTAATTGAACATATGTTATTTTCTTTTTTTGGTCGAAAAACATATGTTATTTTTAAATGGCGAACTAAGAATATGTAATGTGGATGGGGTATGAATATAGTCTTTTAAGTTCTTTTGGCCCCAATGTTGAGGGCGGCGTGCCAATGGGTGAAGGGGGTAAGCAAGCATATAATTACACATTGATGTAATCATGTAAACAACCATATTGTTGTCCTTGATCAGTTTAGTTCGACAAAATTAAATTGACCAATTAACTTTGACGTGGTTAATATCATAGATTAAAAAATTACGAATACTTCAAATACTTTAATTTCGTCATATTTGTAAATATTTTTTCTTTATATGATATCAGTATTAATATTGTAAATTTATTTACAGATTTATTTTTTTATTTTTAGCAATTTTAAACTTGTATCATTCAATATTCTATCAAATTAAATAAATTAATGTTATTTTTAAGTAAAAAACAAGTTAGCATTATATAATGAGTCTATCCTTTAAGTTTAATAAATTTAATGTTGTTACATCAAAATTATAATCTTGATTTATAGTTAAATTTTAATATTTCTTTCGGACGTACTTTTTTGACTAGATTTATTTTATTCTAGAAAATACAAAAACATTCTTTTTTAATCTTTGGTGAGAAATTTGTCAAAAAATAAAATATTTGGTGAGAAACTAAAAACATACAATGATTATATATAAATTACATGAAAACTACTACTACAACAATGCCAACAACAATAATAACATAAAAAAAAAAATCATATTTTCAACCTTCAATTATTCAAACAAAAAATACTTCCTTGAACACAAACACAAATATGAGCAAAAAAATAAAAAAAACCAAGTAATGTGACCAATTTATGTTTCAAAAAAATATTCCTTATTTAAGCATATTTGATTCTAGAATAATAATTTTTGTTCAATTAATGTATCAGTAGTAAATAAATAGTTCAACTTTATATCTTAAAAATATATATAATTCAAATCTTATATAAATAGTTGAAAATAACTATTGACCCTTATAAATAATGTTTGTGGGTAGAATTTATGTAACAATCAAAATAACACTCATATATATTATTAATCATAATTTCTCCTTCTGTTATTTAACAAAAAATTAAATAGATTTTTTTTTTGAACAATAAATTAAATAGAAATTCTACTTTGTATAACCAAATCTGGGTGATCTTGGAGAACCCCAAGGGCAGTGATGCAGGTCACAGATCAAAATCAAAGGCTTATTTAGAAGAATTTGTAAAAAACATCTCAATTGAATTGCCTCAATAAAATTTCTTGTATCATATATATCGAAGTATATATATAAGATTAAAAATATATATATGCAAGATTTACATATGTAAATAATCCAACTCCAAACAAAGCTTCAAAGCCTTTATTTACATATAGATAGAGAGATTCCATATGTAATCAATTAAAAGCTTAAAGTAGTTAATGATCCATAACTTATAATTAAGCATAGACATGAAACATGATGATGATGAGAAACAGAGCATCATATTCATTCATTCATTGATAGTAACAACATACATATATAACACTCACTGTGGAGAAACAGAAACAACAGACTTATGATTACGAGGCATAGATTTGGTTCTTTTCATCCAAGTTGGTGGTGCAGATGACGAAAATGTCCCTGATCGATGAAAACGACAACGGAATGAACCTTCATGTGTTGTTGGAGAACATAGACACTGTTGTCCTTTGGGAAACGACGTCGTTGCATCGCCGTTAGTACCGCAGTCACTTCTGGGTGATGTTGAAACGGTGAGCTTAATTTGAGTTTGGGAAGCCATGAATGAATGATTCAAAGAGGTCAAATTAAAAGCTTCAAACAAACTTCAAAATTTTCTAAAAACCAATTGCTATAAACTTCGTTTATATAAACACAAAAAGACAAGATTACACTATATTTGGATAAGTATGTATTATTATATATTATTTTGATAAATAAAAGGATTAATGTATGTATGGAGATTTAGTAAAAAAAAATGTATGGAGATATTAAGTTGTCAAGAAAAATAAGTTTGTTTATACTTTTTAGTTTATAAGTTAAAAGCTCTGTTTGATAACAGTTTTTAAGAAATAGTTTATAACTTATTTTACTATCTTATAGTTTATTTTTAAAATGTTATTTTAAGTAACTTATGAGTTTATAGTTTATAACTTATCATATTTTCTTCTAATTTTACCCCTATCGTCTTACGTAAAAAAATTAAATGTTAATTAAACATACATTTTTATGTCATTTTATATTTATAAGCTAGTTCAATTGTTAATTTTACCAAACACTATAAATTTAATTAGCTAACTTATTTGCTATAAGTTATCCGCTATAAGCTCATTCGCTACTTAAAATAACACTTGTTTGTCTTATAAGCTGGAAAATAAAACTTACTATTGATTATTAACGGTACAAAATTATAAGTTTTTTCAAAATCGAAGAAAAAGAAAATATATTTTTAGGATTGATCACTTGTTTGTCTGTTATGCAACACCGCATTAGATAGTGGATAGGATAGAACACTGAAAACGAATAGCCAAACAATCATAAAAAAATTTCATCTCCCGGATCATATTTTAAACAATTAAAATTAAAAATGACTATTTTCATAAAGTTTAAAATAATATTGTTTATGTCAAAAAAAATAATTTTATACTTGTCAATAATTTAAAACATGTAAGAGAACGTGAGGGGTAAGGGAACCATGGAGGGAACTCATGATTTTGTTCTGTATATTGCACATGTAGTGTAGTAGATGCTTTTATTCCAACATGAGTTAAAAATAGGGTTGGCACGTAGGCAAACCAAACCTATTTTGTAAATTCCTGCAAATGTAAATAAATTTCCTTTTTTGTTTTTTTTATTTCCTTAACTGCACATATTTTATGATAATTGAATTTTCCTTAACTCCAAATAAAAGTTATCTTGAATACAACTTTAATCGTAGGACCTTTCTTTTGCCACACAATTATAGGACTTGTGTTAAACTTTAGGTCTTCAACACTATGACTATAGTATAAGGGTCAAATTTAAATAGATAACCCTTAACACGATTCATATGATAAATAGACACGTGTTATATTGGAGCAATGATTTGCATTTGCACATCTTCAACCCTTTGTATTAAATGTGAGTTTCACCATTAGATAATTTGAAGAAAAAAACTAATTAATTTGATAGGAGTATGTCAAACAGTATGAATTTTTATTGATGAACAACTAAAGAAATGAATAGCTTGGATTTTTATGAGCACTACTAGAAAACATGTGTTTAGCAACCGATTTAGCGACCGATTTTCATCAAAATCGGTTGCTAATTCAATTAGCGACCGATTTAGCAACCAATTAAAATCAGTAGCAAAAACCTTGGTCGCTGATCTATAGTGACCAAATTAGCAACCGATTTTGTAGCAACCGACTAGCAACTGATTTTTGAGACTGAATTAGCAACCAATTGTAGCAACCAATTTAGAGACCGAAATCAGGAACAGTTTAGAGACAGAGTTTGCGACACATTGTGCAACGCTTTAGCAACTAATTTAGTGACTAATTTAAGCGACTAATTTTGTTACCAGTTTTAGAAACCAAATTAGCGACTAAATTTATTTAATTTTTAAACAAATCAGTTGCTTATTCGGTCACTAATTTCATTTTTTTAAAAAAAAATATATATAGCCCCTATAATATATATATATATATATATATATATATATATATATATATATATATATATATACACACACACATATAAACATAACAAAACACATTAGTAAATTAAATTCTTATAAAGCTCTGCTTAATCAAAGATTATATAAGAAAAATTACAATAGAAACAATGCAAATCAGGAATCACACAATTGGTAACATATGAATAATACATACGACATAAATTATATTTATATAAAAGCTTAGTTTTTTCATTCTAATGCACTCTATAACTCTATAAGAGACTCCAACACCTTCAAAGCTTCCTTTCATGCAGTAGAAAAGTTTACCAATGTGGTGCATGCCCTTTTGTCTTTGACTCATTTTCTAGCAAAAAATTGAAAAAAAATTAATCAAATCCAACATGCAAAACTTCATGATGATGACATATTTCAATGAAGTTTTTGAATGAAGCTAAAATATATTAATATAATAGATCCAAGAACAAGGAGTATGAAGGAGCTAAAAACAACACAAATAAACAAACACCAAAACAAAACTAAAACTAGACAAGGACACAAAACATAAATAGATCCTAACATCAAAAGTGCAAATCATCACACAAATTTTGAGGGAATGCTGCTTTGCTATCTGTCATTTCTAATTCACCACCAGAAAAAGCCTTTGCAAGGTGTTTACAATATACTTTGGATGTAACATCAATTGTAATCTCTTATGCTTCGCGTATACCCAACCCAAATATATTCCTCAACTGAGTTAGTGTAGCAAGCTGAAATCTCCAAATTAACATATAAGAAATTAATCTGTCTTTACTCTTTTAGAAAATACTACATTACTCAATGATTGTTTAACAAAAGAACAATAAACCCAACACACAAGTCAAGTATTGGAACAAAGATGAAAAAAAATATTCTAGTTAAGCTTAATAATTATAGTAGTAAGCTAAAGCTATATATCACACCCTTTCACACATTTTTATTCTACTTTGAAAATAACACAATGCATAAGCAGAATGAACAATAGGAACACATTTCTGAGCTTCATTGAATCAATAAGAAAGAGACTTTGATCATAACATCATTGCATGTACGTTGAAAATGTATCATTTACCAAAATGCATCTTAACCTGTCAGTTTTAACTTCTATCTTGTTCAAATTAATTCCAGGAGACAAGAACAACATATGTTCCAAGTGTGGCCTAATAACCACCAACTGCTGGTTCAACATATGTTCCCAAAAGTATAAAGTCTAACCGCCTTTCATTTGAAAGAGTACAAAAACCTAAATAATATAACAATCAATAAGTAAAATAAGATGTAATTCTTATAATATTCAAGCCCTATACTTTATGACTCAATAATTCCTTCTAAGACATATTCATATGCATTTAAGTTGAATTCCAAATAAGACATGTATCAAATTTTTTTTTACAACTATCAATTTAAATACTACTAAATGGTATGTTAAATTTGAAGCATAGTACTCCTCCCATTACAACCACTGTGCTACTAGAAAATTCAAGTTAGAGTGCACAAACAGAACAAGAATCCGGGTAAATCAAAACCAGTCCACTCGATATTGTTTTTTTTTTAAAGAGGCTAAAATATATTGAATTAATAGAAGGAGCTAGTACAAGAAGTACACGAGTCCTACAAGTAACAAAGAAAAACGAAAACATAATTAAAAAGCCACAAACATGCCTGCTTGCTAAACACAAAGAAGCAAGAAAAACAAGGGGAAAAGCACCCATGCCCAACAGCTGCAAAACTGGTACACCCACCACACTAAAAACCAGAAACCCCCTGCTAAAGCAACAAAATACAAGACATAACAGACACTACAAGCTCCCGCAGGCACAAAAAACAATCTACAGGGACATAAGAGCAACACCCAATGACACTGAAACAATCGTCGACACATACATAGAATAGCCTTCGTCAGCCACTCATTTAAAAGACAACTATTAGGACACGACACCACTTTAATCTCTTCTAACAGTTCAATGTTAAAAGACAAATGTCTTAATATACAAAAGGTATTAAAACTTGAAAGCTAGTGACATACCTAGTACATAATGCTTGTGGATGTAGTACTTCCATTGTCATTTACCAAAAGAAGCCCCAGTAGCTACAATTATATAAATATGCTCGTGAATATTAAACTCCAGAAGCATGGATAAGCTAAAATCTACTACCCATTAACAATTGAAAACAACAAATGTGTAAATTAGAGAGAAACTAACAAAAAGGGGAGAGTAAACATTAAATAGACCTAACACACCCAAACATTATATGACAACACTTAAAAAGATGCAAACAGTACAAAGGAAAACAAGAAATTAAATGGTTTAGTCATATATGAAATTAGAGATGTTAATAAGCATACCGTGAGTTTTGGGACAAAATCGATGCGATTTGAGACATGAGCGACGAAATCGAAGGGTTACAGGCATCCGCAACGTGTCAAAATCAATGGGATTTGGGCGTGAATACGACGCGATTTTAGCAAACCGTTTAAATCGGACCACCGCTCACCGTCGAAGTAAAGCATCGTCGTTCACCGTTTAAATAAGACTTCACCGTTCAATGTCGAAATCAGACTTCACCTTCACTATACGTCATCGTCACTGTTGATATCGGAGAAGAAAGGGTTTTTGAGAACTCAACACCAGGGTTTGGAAAAGAAAGGGTTAGCTGGGCGTGATAAGGTGATAGTTTTCTCGCAAGATATTAGTATATATACTCTATACTCTATTTAATAAAAAAATAATCTACTTAATAAAGTACATCAACATGGAAAAATATTATCTTTTACAAATATTTGATTTTTTTTAGTGATTTGTAAAAAAAAATAAATAAATAAAGTTTATGATAGGGATGGCAATTTATCCATACCCAATGGGTACCCATAAAAAATACCCATAATGGGTTGGGTAAAAACCCGCATTTTGGGTATGGGCGTGGGTATGGGTAATTACCCACAAAATTGAACGGGTATGGGTGTGGGTACGAGTACCTTAGTACCCACCCCATATACCCATATGATATATATTTATTTATTTTAATTATATTTTTATATAATAATATATGTAAACCAATTTTAAAAAATACAACATTATTATACTATTACACATTTTTAATAAAAAAATGTTTATTTATAATATAAAACAAATATATCAACAGAGAAATAAACTTTATCATGATATTACTAATAATTTTGTTTATGATTTTCATGAGTCAACATTAAAATCTTTGAGTTTTTTTAATTATATTAAAATGATATGATATTTTATAATTGATCAACTTATTTTTAGCAAAAATGCGGGTAACGGGTACGGGTATGGGTACTTAGGCACCCAGAGGGTATGGGGACGGGGACAAATATTGTCACCCACACGGGTATGGGGATGGTGTTTACGGTGAATTTTGGTAACGTAAACACAATTATCCATTTTTACTTCAAGACATGGATAAAAGTCCATTTTTTAATGAAGGATTCGATAATAATTCTTTTTTGAAGGGTTCTTCAAGCCTCGGGATTTATGATGTACTTCATGTGTCTTTAAGAACAAAATTGTTGTTCTTTTTAGTGTTAGAATCGCATCCAACACTTTTTATAACATGTTGTCTCACGACAACATCAAAGAAAGATACTCAAGTGAGTATTGAAAAGAAAGAAAAAATAAAGATGAAAAGTAATGCAGAATTGTAAAAGTAAAAGAAAAGTAATGCATGAATTTCATAAGAAAAGGGAAATTTCATAAAATGAAAATGGTGGTTGGAATTCATCTTCTTTGCACTCTTTGAACCCGTTTGCACCGTGGCGTGGGCATTGTAGAGTTTGTAGAAAATAGAATCCAACCCTTTGTACATAGGAATTGCCACTATTTATAGAAAAAAGTAAATAACTTCCTATCTTAAGATTGTGACAAGTGTCCCTATCTAATAATTTCCTTAATCTAAGTTTGACACTTGTCCTTTGGGATGACTATTCTTTTAATGACTTCTTCGAATCATATGTCACTTCTTGCTGAAAATGAAGTCTTCGACAACACCCTAGTCATCAATCTGCTAAATATAATTTGTCGAGCGTCACAAAATAGTCCAGTCCAATTCTAGTTAAAGTGGTTAATTTCGACAAATCTTAGTCAAAATACTCAATGGCTAGTCAACAAGGAGTTTTCCTTTCTTTTCCAATTATAACACCGGTATTCAAGCAATATCATGAATTATATATTTTTGGTGATAACAGATGGGTACGAGTATTTTTTTAAAGTGCGGGTATGGGGATGGGGACTATAGTACCCTACCCATACCCTACCCATTGCCATCCCTAGTTTACGATGGTTTGTGAACTCTAATTATCGGTTTCCAATTCGGTCTCTATAGTAACTGATATAGCCACCGAATTTTTTTTACTTTGACTCTACAAATAATAGTCTCTAATTCGGTCTCTAAAAGTGACCGATTTTTTGGTCACTAATTGTTAGTCTCTAATTCGGTCTCTATAATTATGTAGCAACCGATATAGCGACCGATTTTTTTTAAAGTTTACGTTCAAAATATCAGTCTCTAAATCGGTCTCTATAGTAACCAAAATTTTTCGGTCTCTAAATCGGTTGCTAAATGCATCTTTTCTAGTAGTGGAGTAATAATGGAGATATTTTAAGGTACTAAGGTAGGTCCGGTTTGTAGTTTGTACAGCATGATAAATTGTGGGTGACGAGTCACGAAAGTAACAATCAGACAAACTTGATTAGTAAGAGACTAGTAAGACCATATTTAATCTAATTTCTAGGATCAAGTGGACCCTTGAAAAAATAATTAAGTTAGTGGGTTTGGTTTGTTCAATTCAAAGTGAAGGATTAGATGTATATTTGTGTAACTATATAGATTATAGATGCTACAAATTTATTTAAAATTTACTTCTTTTACTTTATATTACCCCTCAATTTGGTGATCGGGTTCTCAGAGTCGCTTCTTCCATGCATTCATATTATCAGCACTTGTTTATTAATATTGAATGGTTTCAATTTAAGCTCATTTTTTTAAAATTATAAATTAAATAGTAATTTATTTATTTTTAAATTATTGGTTCGAGATTGGATGATCATCAATATTTTGAATGTGTGCTCACATGACAGCAGAGGATTTTTCAATTAGGTTATGCATTCTTGTAAAAAAATTGATTATCCATATTATAGCTTTAGTCCCTTAGACAACATTTGGAGACAAGAAAAATAGATCAAACTGATTAATAGGTCTCTATAGTCCAGTCAAATTTAGTTTTTTGTTTCTTTTTCAAAATAGGCAAAGATGATGCTTTTTAGAAATATATACAGCTAAAAATCAAACTATAATCCACAAAGAAACATTTTAGATCACTATCAAATCGGTCTACTTGAATAAATATAAATAAATAAAATTTGTGGTAAAATAATTTTTTTTTACTATATTATTATATTTTATATTAGATTTTGTATTTGTTTTAAATTATAAATTTACTATAACTTTTATTAAAAACTTTAAGCATACTAACCTACATCAATTTTTGACATATTTAAGGCTATTAATATAAATAAAATTTAAATGTGTTATATAAGTCAATATTACCCAAAAGCACACAACAGATATCAAAATAAAACTTAATTACATTAGTATATTAAGTCGTTAGGGTGTTTAAAAGATAGATTCAATTAATTAATCAAAAATATTAATAGGTCTTTGAGCAGACTAACAAATCAAATCATATTTCTAAAAGAGTTTTTATATAATGTGCAAAATTACACATGTTAATAAATTTAAAATAATAAGTTTAAAAAGGTCAAACTTAAACTTTAAAAAGAGCCTATAGCATAAAACATGTCATACTTAAATTATAAATCTTTCAATGAGTCAAACTAATTCTCACAAATTATGTAGCTCGACTTAGCATATTTTCACCCTATTGATCGGTAGGATTGGAAAATCGATTCACTTTTTTAATAGATTGTTTGAATCCCAAAGTGAATTCAAAGTTAGTTGAGGAGTGGGCATACTTTGATGTGTTTTACTTTTTAAAGCTGTTTTTAATAATTTGTATTTTATTGTTTTTTTCCATATTATTCGCATGTTTCTTATTTTTAATTTAAAAAATTTAAATAAATTGATTCACTTAACCACCAACTCTTGGTGGGTTGAAGTGTTTCTTCAATCAACCCCTCATCTTAAGTGTGACACACATAATATAAATATTCCTTTATACATCCATTTCTATTTTATATAATATTTAGTATAGTATGTGTAACAAAAGTGTGTTATCATATCATTACTCGTTTTTAAAAGCACACTTTCAATAAACCTTTGTGTTTTAAAGAACGGATTAAGAAGTTATAAGTCCACTAAAAATGAGAACCAAATTAATTGGATTGGCCCATAAGTTGATCAATTTATTGTTGTAAATCGATTTGCATGGTGGAGCAACTGCGGGGGAAATTTTAATACTCCAACTCCTGTAAGATAACTATGGTAGTTTTTGTGGTGGATTGAGCAAGAATAATTCCCTAGTACACAGGTATATTTTTTTTGAGTGCGTAATCTTGTCTATAGCTATTAGCTACTACTCTATATTATATTTTTTTCTATGCTGAATTTTTTCTTTTTGGTGTTCTTAAAGGGGAAAGCGCCCACAAATAGAACAAAGACAGAAAAAAAAAAAACTAAAAAATTGTAAAAAAAAGCTACAACTCTAAAATTAGTAGAGAGAGCTAAATAATAAAAACTAGAAACACAATAAATAGTCGAATTTTGATTCTCAAAACTTCAAAATTCTATATTCACTTATATTTAATTTATTTTTTATTTTGTCATTACTGCTTACCATATTATCTCTCTTCATTTTCTCTCCTAACATTTTTGCACTAAATGTAAGTGAGTATAGGTGAAGTATGATTTTTAAATATAGAGAATACATATCCTGAATAATCCTGCATTGAGAAGGAAGGTTAAGACCGAGCTTTGCAAAACCTCCGGCCACCTGGTTTGCCTCGTAATGTACGTGAACTATGGAGTAGAAAACAAAGTGATCAACAATATCCTTGATCTGAAAATGCACACATTAGAGATGAGAGACATTGTAGTTAAAGAATCAGATATAATATCTATCCCTATCCAAATATATATGAAAAAAATGTTTTCTAAATCATATTGTATCTAATTGATAATTTTCAAATATAAAATGTCATGGTATAAGTATCACACAAAATAAAAATGTAAGCTTATCATAATATGCACACACATGCATGAATGAAAAATATATTTTTTTACGCAAAATCGACATCAATGCCGTATTCTTATACACTTTCTCCTTAGATTCGACGTCTACATTCATTCATATACAGTGTCAAAATATGCGTGTGTAAATAACACAACTATGTATGAAGACGCGTATACATTTATGTATACACATATGCATAGAATACATACCTAACGTGACATAAATTAGTTAGGTTCAAAGTAACGTTTTAAGAAGGTATCACGCAAAATGAAATAAAATTCAAGAAGTCAATAATATCAACAAAATGTATATTAATTAGCTAACTTACCGGTCAAACTATCAAACTACCAGTCTTTTACGATTTTATCAGTCTATTTTATTTCATTTTTCAGATTTCCTCCATTTGTCATTGCTAACATATCAATCTTTGAAAAGCTTTCTCTGGTGCTACACAAATAATTTTCTCAATTTTTCCATTAATCAGCTAAGCTATGGCAAGGAATAAGAGTTTACAAGCCAAACTGGTGGGTATGTCTTTCCTAATTTTTTATTTGTTTGGTAAAATAAGGATCAGCTCCTAATTGGCATATGCATTAAGCCAGAACATACAAATAGCTTGTATAAGTAATTTAAGTTCAAATAATTTCTTATGCAAAAACCTATTTGACTAATTATGTGACATAAACAGCTGTTTTGAATGTTTGCAACATAATTTGTGTATTGCCTAATCTGCTAACTAGTATAAGATTATGTCCATCCATTAATCAGTCTAATTAAGCTTCTATACTAGTATTTTGCTAAAAAAAATTATATGCAAATGTAAGTAAATTAACAGTTATGTTAGTTTACATGGTTTAAGTTATGTTAGTAAATTTCTTCCATATCCCTTACATATGATCAATGCTTTCGGAACTCTGGACCTAAGCTCGTCTGATTATCTATTTTTCAGGTACTTCTAGGAGATATGGGAACCGGAAAGACGAGTTTGGTTCTTAGATTTGTCAAAGGTCAATTTTCAGAATACCAGGTTACTATGATTGTTTTATTTTCTTTGTTTATGCCTTGATCTTCAGTCATCGCATCATTATGGATAATTCAAGTTGGATTAATATTAAGGAATGTGTGTATGCAGGAATCAACAATTGGAGCAGCGTTCTTCACACAGGTTTTGTCTTTAAATGAAGCCACTGTGAAGTTTGATATATGGGACACAGCAGGGCAAGAACGATACCACAGTTTGGCCCCTATGTATTACCGTGGTGCTGCTGCTGCGATTGTTGTATATGACATTACAAGCATGGTAACTAGATATTAACTTTATAAGTTATGTTTATGGCAGCACTTTATAGTTATTTGAAACATAAAATTGAAGCAAAGGATTTAAATTTTCTGTCTCAGGATTCTTTTGTAAGGGCAAAGAAGTGGGTTAGAGAAGTACAAAGACAAGGTAACAGAACAGTCAAAAACTAAAATATCTTGTGAACAAACTAGAGTAACATTTGTGAACATTTGGTGTATATAATGAACTTACAATTTGTCACAACTTTATATCATGAATATACTAATTTAGCAGTTTACTTAACTTGATAAACTATGTCAGCAAATCCAAATTTGATAATGTTTTTGGTGGCAAACAAGGCTGATTTGGAAGACCAGAGAAAAGTAGGAAATGAGGTATTATTTCTAGTAAATTGTTGCCTCACCATTATAATTTCCTTATTTTTATAAAATTCAGAGGTCTTATACTCCGGAATATAGACTAGTCGACCCGTTCCCATATATAGACAGCTAAAGAATTCGTTTTGATACTATCATCTTTCATATGATGCTTACAGGAGGGTGAGGAATATGCCACAGAAAATGGCATGTCTTTCTTTGAAACTTCAGCA
This sequence comes from Trifolium repens, assembly GCA_030408175.1. Classification (NCBI taxonomy): domain Eukaryota; kingdom Viridiplantae; phylum Streptophyta; class Magnoliopsida; order Fabales; family Fabaceae; genus Trifolium; species Trifolium repens. Next base: position 62,653,643 of record CP125842.1, on the reverse strand, counting down.
AAAACAGCACAGAATGTCAATGAGCTCTTCTATGAAATAGGTAAAATAATAATTTAACATCTACCCTCTTCATTTTTTTGGCAAAGAGGCAGTGTCTCGCATCACATGACATGGTTTAAGAACATACACACTGACTTTTGACCGAGACATTTTTTTCAAATGTATGTTCTGAAATCCTGGCCATTTATTATGTTAAAGGATGCCAACATTGAGAATCAATTCTTTTGCTTATATTCATGCAATGCAAGAATGAGAAAAACTTAAGGGACTATTTAATTTTCTGTTTTTACATTTTATTACAAGAAACAATGTGCAAGCAAGAGGCAGTATTGCAATTGAAAGTAAAAATAAGAAATAAAACAGAAAAAGTGATTTCTTAAACCAAACATACCTTAAATGGATTTTAACCAACGGATCAACAGTAGGAAATTTCCTTGTTCCTGCTGCATTAACAGTAGGAAATATTAACATCTGAATGGGGTGACCCCGAATGACCGAATGACTTAATGCTCATGTTCAGGATTCTTACTTATATAAACGGATATTTTGCAGCTAAGAGATTGGCAAAAGCCAACCCTTCACGTCAAACTGGAATCAAGCTGCATGGCAGAGCTCAAGAAACTCGAAGAAGACTGTTTTGTTGTGCTTAAGCTTAAGGACATGTCTTTAATCTTTTGTAAGGCATGTGCTATATTGTACTCATATAAACTCACTCAAGAAGAACATATGTTTGTTCAGTGTACATTATAATATCTCACCCAAAGTGTGTCTCAGAATCAGATGACAACATTTGGTATTGACAAACTTCTCATTGTAAGCTCTCACAGGCAAAACTTTTTTCTTCAATTTTTTAATGCTGTCTTGTTCATTTATATGCGAGTGCTTCCATTCGACAAGTACTGCATATTTAAAGTAAATCCAATTAATTTAACTGACTAATACATAAAAACATCATCTTATATAGTATCAGTACCACAAATGATTGAAACATTCTTCCAGAGTCATAGCTCATAAGGCTTTCACATTGTGTAGGGTTAACTAATCAAATCTTGGCTTTTATTATCTGTCATGGAAAGAACTAGTTGGCCTAACGTTTCTAACTTGGAAGTTCTTTAATTAAAATTGAAATCCTAAACATTTTAATATTCTTACAATGCATGCTTGCACTTGATCTTGGTTTAGAGACTAGTTTACAAATCCTTAAAAGAAGATGTGAAGCCCTAATTTGGAAATTCAAAAAGAATTGAAGGATGATATGATATTTAGATGGTTAGAGAAGATCGATACATGAAGAATGAAAAGACTTTTTCAAGGAGAGAAAATAGACATTTTGAAGAAACAACTTAAACAAAACAAATTGTGAATGCTTGAGAAGCTCAATCAAAACCTAGAATTTACTGTCAAAAATCACAAGTTGCAGACTGACGAAAAAGATGAGTTAACTGATGTTTATATCAGAATTTTTCTGGCACTAGGATATATTTTGCATAATTGTTCTACAACTTTCCCAAATGTTTCTAAACCGTCTGCAAGGTTCAAATGAGGAATATTTCAAAAAATATAAAAGTTGCATCAATAGGAGACCAAAAATAAGAGATATTTCTCACAAGAGAAATATGCTTTTTGAATTTGTCCTTTTAGAGACCGAGAGGGAGCAGCTGTAGAACTACTTCCCACCTCTATAAATTTTAGCTGCTTGGAAGAGAAACTGAATAGAAGGCTGATAAAAATAAAAATAAAGTAGAAAGGAAGAGATTCATATGCGCTTTCATTGGAGTGTTCGTGTTCCTCTGTAACGTCATGTTGAGCTTATATTTGTATATCCACCAGTTGATTTAAGAGCTACACTGTTTTATTGTAAAATCTGTCGGAAAAATGTCAACTTTTGTTACAACTTACAGTTACTTTTACAATCATGGAAGGAAAAAATTGAATAGCTATTGCTTGTATCCTATAGTAGTGGCAGATTGTCAACCGACACAGATAGGAGCACCCTATGATCTCTTAGTACATATCCAAAGAAGTAACAGTTTGCAATAACAGCACCACCAGGTGTAGACTAGATTGATGTGTAATGATCATAATAAACGCAATCATGCTGATGAGGGAGGAGCAATTACTCACTGTGTTTCTGTCCTTTACCTTAGCTTCCTCTCAAGGCAGCAAGCCTAGTTGCTAGATCATCATAATCAGGTAAATTGGGATGCACATGTCGAGCTTCATACGATCTATCTGGCTGAAATGAAGAAGCACGGACAAAATCTTTCTTAGCTTCTACTACTCTTGTTTTTTCGCGAGGAAGGGAAACTGATCGTAGGGCAAGAGTAACTATCTCTGGTGTCTCATCAGATACATCTCCACTTCCATTCTGCAGTAGTTCCTGCGTTGAATTATCCATTTTACGATCATGGCGACTGTTTGACTTTTTTCTTACTATTTCAGGCTTTAGAATAGATGGTTTTTTGCTATAATGAATCAGTAATTTATCTATTGCCCTATCCTCTTCAGCATTTTGATGCCGCTCATCATCAAACAAATTTCGCTGACCATGTCTTGATTCACCTCGTCTCTTACTTCTGCTCCTTGTTTTTTTCACAAGTTCAGTATCTACATTAGGGACATCATAGTGACTTGATCTTGATCTCAAGTGCTTTCTCCTCGTGGATTTTCGTTTTACCATAGAGATGTCTTTAGCTTCTTCATGAAAATAGAACTCTTTTTTAGGACTCTGTTTGCTCTGTCTCTCATGTCTACTAGCCTGCCGATCCAGGTCAGATTTATTCAAACCAATTTGGATCCTTTCTGACATAGAAGCAGCATCAGAGTTTTCATGAACTGAAGGACATGTAAAGAAGCCATCGCTGTCGGTATGTGAAGATACTATATTGACTCCACGTGTTGCGTTCTGATGCTTAGAAATATGTTTAACATATGGAGGTGGAATGACATTACTATAGCAAGGCTTTAGCATAGGACTTTTATCATTTTGAACTTTTCTCTCAGGTTTACCGGTATCAGACGGGCCAAGAAGATTAACAGCACATGGCTCCTTCACGTTACTCTTGAAACGTGATCCTATTCGAGTAGAAGTTGTAGTGTCCTGGACTTTTGTTCGAGGGGTCGTATTCCCCAAACTGCCATACAGCTTCAAACCATCTTCAAATTGTTCCAATGTTTTCTCCTGTAATGGACATCCAATTGGTTTTAGCATACTACCCTCCTCCTTCCAATAGCTTGTATCACTCTTTGTAGCAGTGACCTCTTGCTTTCCTGTTAATGAATTATCACGGCCATTCTTTCCCGCAAGGACTTCACAATCATTTAGTGGCTTGAATCCATTTCCAGGGACTGTGGATTTATGCTGAAGATCGTGATAACCTCTGTTTAGGATAACAGCTTCCTTGCCATTTTCCAATAAAACATCATTCTTTATGTCTTTCTGGTTAAAGTCCTTGCCGAGTGATGATTTATCATAATCAAACAAATTGTTACGCATACTGGCACTCTGGTCCTGTACAAGCCATTTATTAGATACATTCACAAAGTTTTAAGTATGGTAAGAGTTAGCTAAGTACTCAATCTGACACTGAAGCTAGTCAAAAATGAAAAGAAAATACAGAAAACCACACCTGTGCAAATGCAGAGGGTCTTGACATCCTTAGTTTGAAAGCCTTGGAGTCCCAGTTTATTGAAAACTCCGATGCAATTTCCTGCATCAAGCAGACTTTCTTCTCTAATGTAGAAGACTTCAAATCCAAATTTGCAGCAAACTGATAATTAGCAATTTAGTCGGTGAGTGCAAGAAACAAGGAGAAGTATATGTGAAGTTCTAATCAAATTAAAAGTATGAATAGTCACCTCTTGATTGACAAAACACTCTATGGAACTCCCATATCTCTCCTGAAATATTTGCCTAAGGTCCCGTAACTCTGGTAAATCGGAAAATCTTGCAGCAGCAAACATCAAAGAAGATATTGCCACCCTACATTCCTCAGGACAGCCACTGTAAAAGAAATGGAATCAGTTATTATATAAGGTTATCTGCTCATTATAATTTTGTTATATCTGCATTCTAGTTTATAAGTGTCCACAAACAATTCATATCTGGCAACCGAAAAATAAATGGATAAATATGTAAGAATATATTTTTGGTCTCTATACTATGACATTAATTTTCAATTTGGTCAAGTACAAAAAAGGTTTTAAATTTAGTCTCTATACTATGTACATCGAATTGTTTTTTTTCATTTTGTTCTTATTATTTGTTGATATTATATCATCATCTATTGGAGTTAAAACAGGTAGAACTGTATGGACCAAATTGAAAATGATTAAAATAAAGTTACTTGATATCTCTAATGACATTTTCAATTTGATCCTTGTATTTGACACTTGACAGATTTCTAGAAAATGATTATAATAAAGTAATCACAGTCACACGAAAATCACTATTACAATACTGTTTCACCCAACTCATATGGATGGTACCTAATCATAGAAAAACAGAACACAGAAAGGCCAAAGTTATGTTTAGCCATATGCATGCAAATCAATTCATGGCTACATGTTGATATTTACAGTGCAGCCTGTGAGTAATGCCGGTGAGCATAAATCAGTTTTTCTTTCGGATATTATGGAAGAATCGTTGACAAAAAGCACAAAAAAAATCTCCAAAAATGTTGAAATTTCTATAATTATGTCATTGGAAGAGAAAACAGTTCCTAACTTCCCCTCACCCTAAAACTTCCTATCCTAAAAAAAGAAATAACAGTGCCTAACTAAAGCGAAATTCTCATGCATTATCCAAATTCCACACAGTAAAGGTTATTCTTGGCATGAGCACTAACATAACTAATAAAAAAAGTCTTGCAGGCGAACTTTAATTTATCATCCATAATAATTCTGACGTCAAATGAAAAAGTTAAGAAGAAAAAAAAAGAAGACATGAATATCTAGGCAGAATCTAATTACCTTAACTTCTGCAAGACCGTGAGATGCCTCAACACGAGCTCGCATGATTTCTCGACAAAACCATAACAAGATGATAGAATTAACTCAACCAAGAGCCCTTCAGCCTGTTAATTTGACCACATTGCAACCAAAACAATACTTATTGAAATAATTTAATCAAACAAACATAATAATCTAATCACTGGCACAATTAAAATAAGCCACAGTTGAATGAAAACTACTCCCTCCGTCCCAAAATAAATGACCTGTTTGACTTCGTTTACGCTTACCAATGTAAAACTTTGTTCGCTTATATCTTTAATTATCTATTATTAAAAATTATAAAAATTGTATATTTTGAAAATACTCGTCGAGACAAATCAAACAAGATCTCATATGCTAATATTTACAAGTATATATAAGTAGAAAAATAAGGTCAAAGTAGATCAAATGAATAGTATACTAAGTCAAAATTAAGTCACTTATTTTGGGACGGAGGGAGTAGCAGTAGCTAATACACTCTTTTCAATGCACAACCCTCACAATTGAACACATTTTGAAGAATCTAATATAAGCCTGTTTGAGTTGACTTAATTGAGCTTATGGCATAAGTTTAGTGAGACTGTTATAGAAAATTCATAAGCTTTAGTTTATTCAGCTAATTTTCGTAAGTTCTCCTACATAGTTTATGAAAACAGCTTATAGCATATACAATTAAATTATATATTTTGCTATAGGAATAGATAATGTAAGCTTATTGATAAGCGCTTATGATGCTATAAGCTGCAAATAAGTTGCACGGAAAAAGAAAAGAAGAAATGAATGAGTTACTTACCCTTCCGTAGGCATTGATATCTAGACCGCTGTGGAGAAGATCAGCGATATCTTTCTTGAGAAACTTCTCTGTAGCTTTTCTCTTTCTTGTAATCACTTCAATCCTATTTTTGGTCAATTTGATCAACGATTTGCTGAAAAGGTATAACAACATATCAGATAAATTGTGTCGAGGAAGAATAGAGAAAGAAAAAAGCAAGAAATAATAATGCAATGAAAGAAGAGAGAGGGAGAACCATTTAGCGGCGAAGGTTCTGCCAAGTAGTACATTGAACATGATGGAAAGTTCAGAATGCTATGTTCAGCATTGACGGTTTGGTTTGGTGAAAAAGTAGCAGTGGGAAATAGTGTGTTGCAGAATGCAGTGGAAGAAGAAGAAGAAGAATGAGAGAAAATCAATGTAATGATTAAAAAAAAGATTTCCAAATTAAGAAGAAAGGGATGGTTGAGAATAGGGTTTGGCTATATCAATGAAGACGAGATAAAAAGTGAACGTTAGAGGGGTATTTTTGGGATTCAGGACTCATTTTACCGACATAATAATAAGTAATAAAAGTATAAAACTATACTACAAGTAATAATGCAATGAATGGCGAGAAAGTGAGTCCGAACGGAATAACCTGGATCGCACGACGGACGGTAAAGGAGATGATGAGTGAGTGGGGATTATTCATTTCTGTGGGGAATAACCAGGTAAGAGCCGTTGTAACTTTTTTGTTTCCTTTTTAATTTTAAATTAATAAGATTAAGGCCATGTTTGTTGGATAAATCATTTAATTAAGCCGTATAAGTGTTTAACTGTTTATTTATAGCTTATAGTATTACGGTTTTATAGCTTCGAATCAAAGTTGAGATCCCAAAATTCGATAGATATTCCAGTAGATATTCATAAATTGCAATGTTTTGTGGACATACTAAATGTATGTTTGGTATCATGGGGGATATCTCAGAATCATTATAAGTTACCGTGATTCTGACATACTCAATGTGATATCAAACATAGGCTAAGTAGGAATAATCAAATATATATATATATATATGGAGTATATAACATAGGTGATCAACTATTTTGTGTTTGACCCAACAATTGAACTAAAGACAAATTTATTATGATTGTGACGATTGAGTTAACATGTGATCCTTTTGTTATATCGTCTAAAGACATAAGGCTCGTGAAGGCACTCTTCACTTTCTATATAAAGTGCATGACTTATTTAGATTTTTGTAAATACCTCCTCTCTCGGCCAATCACCACCTCAGAGATCCACCACTATCTACCTCTCTCTCGGAAATGGATTACCCGCTGTTATAGCAAGTCGTTGTAACAGATCGGGACCGTCCGATTTAAATGGACGGTTGTGATTACTTTATTTAATTTTACTGCATACAATCTGAATTGTTCGATGCAGAATCAATGGCTGTGATCGTTTACAGCACCAAACTGTGTTGCAGAAGGTGATGCCTAGGCAATTTTACCTTCTTTGCCGGTTACTCATGACATGGATCTAGACAATGTGGTATTTGAATCAGATTGCAAGTAAGTTGCTTACTGATGCTCTTCCTAAAAACTGCGCGCCTTGTAGACCCAGTCTGAGTCCGGCATGTTTTAAATCAGTGTTGTGAGTTACTTTTATCACAAGCAATTACAAGATTGATCAGCTTTAATCAAGGCAAGTTAATAGAGTTGTTCACAATTTTGTTAGCGTCCGTTTATATATTAGCCCGTGTACATCATGTGCTTCCTCAATATATTCAAGCTTTGATTAGTAGTAATGGAATGGAATAAGCTAGCATCTTTGAATAAAAAAAACATTTGAGGGACAAAATATCCACATCCACATTTGCAAAAAGGAAAAAATAAGCAAAATAAATTAAGGCCCCATTAGGCATTCCGCAGATTGAGCTAATAAAAGTCTTCAAAATGAAAAAAGAAAAACTTTTATATCTGACCAACACTGTCCACAAAACAATGTTGAATAATACATCCACTTTCTCCAAAAGCCAAACTTTGATTGTGAATGTCAAATTGATAATTCATTAATCAACAAAATACTTGATCAAAATAAAACCATATTTTAAACACACCAAACAGTTATTGTTAACAATTAATACAAAGATTAAATAAACAATTTAAGAATCATCTAAAAAAACATTAGATGATGATATAGTAAGAATAATTCAAGAAACAGAAAAATTAAGACCTCATCTTCTGCGGTTTAGAGTTAACACTAGCAGGTGTTTCAGGACAACCAAAGAACTCAGAGTACATTTCCATGAAGAATTTATCAACAATTTCAATATATGAAGGACATGTGAGTCTAGAATAGTAGTGAAGAACCTCTTCAATGTCTAATATATAATCCACATTACTCATCTCCAACATTTCTAATTGTTTCATCTTCTTTTCCACCATTCTCTTAGAATTTAACATTGATGATGAATCTTGTTTTTTTTCTCTTTGATGAATTAAGCTCCTCTTATTCTTTTGCTCCTCAAATTTCTCTCTTTTTTGTAACTTATTGTTCAAACCAACCAAGCTTTCATCATGTAAATGTACCTCTTCTTGTTCTTGCTTTGTAGATGATGATAGCATAACTTTGTTCTTGCTTCTTTTCTTTGTTTTTCCCTTTTCTGAATCCCATTTCTCAGTGAAATCACTGTAGAATTTGTCCAATTCATTGTGAAGGGGTGTTTTTGGAATTTTTTGGTAACTTGGAGAGAATAATGATTTGATGTTGTTTAGTGTTTTTTGGAAGAACTTCTTGTATTTGGAAATTGAAGTTCTTAGAAGCATTGTGTGATTGATGACAATGATAAGTAAAAGTGAGATTTTTCTTCTTCTTCTATGTACTTTGTTTGGTGCAGAGAATGAGAAGTGAAACAAAACAAAATGAAAGTGTGTAAATGTGTTTGTTTTTTTCTTTTGAGGTTGTAGTTGAATATGTTCTGTCATGATTTCTTTATATTACAGATGATAGAAACAAAGGAGCTATGTGAGATTCTTTGGTTTTTTCCCTTTTTCTGTCATTGGATCTCCTTTGCTTTATTGTTCTCTTTTGTTTTCACACGCTCCCTTTGTTACCTGTGTTTCCTTTTTGCTTCCTTGATAGGGGACCCTACAATCCACACCCTGATTCTCACTCATAATTTAGGACTAAATAGACAAGTTCATTTTCTAAATTGTGAAGATTGCTCAAAATAGGAAATTGCAATTGGTCGGTTAAAATGGTCCGTCCATTAACTTTTGCGACTAGAAAGTATGATGTGACACTTTAAGTTAATGCATATCATGTTAATTTCTGATTTATTACCTTGGTACCCAAATTCGTTAAATACCTTTTACATAGTAAATTTCATATGTAATTTAATCTAGTAACGAGCAACGCAGAATCCACTTGAAATGTCACATTTTCATTTAACATGTCATGTCATAAATTCATTTGACTTATGTGTTACAATTTTATGGTGTACTTATCTATACAGTATTGTACACTATGCTGGAATTTGTGACTTTTATTTATTTATAAGTTTAGTTGCTTTTGCTTTTGATAGTGGAGTTGGTGTGTACATTGTGGCCTCTTTGGGAGAATGAAAGGAGCGGGAGTGGTTGTTGAGTTGTGTCTTTGTTGAACAATCTTATTCTATATTTCATTTATAGAAGGTTCTCTCCAAATTATTAATCACCTTAATGAGTGATTAGGAAAATTTACCATACCATATAAGTTGCGAGGTTTACATTAGATTGTAGAGTGGTTCAAGATTTAACTGAGATGGCTATGAATTGATTGTTAACTCCAACTATAGATCCTGTATAAAAATGTATATTGAGAAATTTCAACTTATATTAATTAAGAAAACCAAGTTGAATGTAAAATGATTTATGTGTACATTCATGTAAAAGTGGGTTGAAAAATAAATTTAATGTTAAAATCAATTGTAGAAGCCGAAAGCTACAAATTCTACACCTGCAAAATCAATTTTTGCTCCTTCAGAAGTAGAACCAGAGATACACTTATACTATAACTGGTGGTCTTCTACTTAGTATCCCATGCAACTGCTTCGATTTCTGATTGTGCACTTCTGTATAGCTCAAGCCTCTTTGCAAGTGAGGTTCTGCGCTGCATGATTGCTGGATCCTCATTCAACAATGAAGCTAGCTGTTTCCCCTGCAAATTAAAACGATAATACATGTAGATCATGCAAAAACAAAATAATACATGTATATACATTTTAATCATCAAGGAAACAAACAAGAAATTTTACCTCCTTTCTTCCTAATTCTGTAAAGAAATGATCCAGTAAGCTACGCTTAGCTTCACGAACTTGACAATAAACTACGGACTTGGGAATAGTATGTCTGAGAGTCCCGCATACCATGTTCACATACGACAACACCGTTGTAGCTGTTACGTACAAAGGAGTCTCAGTAAAGGAAAAAGAAAATAAACAATGCCTATAAATTCATGTATATTTACCTGTAGAGCAAATTATCAATTTAGTTTTCAAACACTATTGGAATTATTAAGAACCTAGGAATAAAAGATTGCAAAGAACATCTAATTTCCTATGTTGATATTAAATTCCAGTTGCTTACCAATTCGACGAAGATAAGCATCATTATATCTGTCAAAAAGTGAAACAGTTGGATTTCCACCCTTCTCTGCGTCTTGGGGAAGTTTGCGAAAAAATTCAACTGTCAAATAACCATATTCCATGTCTACCAATAACAGTGTTGCTTTCTTGCTTTCTTCTTTCATCCTCTCCAATGATTCAATAGCTGCATTTCCGAGTTCTACTTTCAAGGTAGGGTACTGCTTTAATTCCTACAATCAACATAAATTGCAACCACTAAGACACTAGAAAAAATATATACCAACTTCAATCTTATGCTAAATTAGTAAAAATAACACGAAGGCTTAAACATGTACACAAAAAATAAAATAATCAGTATGTTACTTGCCATTGTCTCACTCATAGACTTATGAATCAGATCCTTCAAAATACTATGAACCTGAAACATAAGTAATGTAATAAGTTAATAAATAACTGAACACAATAATGAATTTCATCTCTATTTTCCAAATTTGACTTCAACTTTTCCTTAAATAAGACGATGGTCTAAATATGTACCGCGTCAACAGCTGCTTCAGCAGGTCCTCTAATAGATACTAAGCAAGATTCAATAAGACGGCGGTATCCTTGCTCAGGTGCGATAAGATGAGGTTGATATCCGTCGGCTTCAGTTATAAGTTTCCGCACATTGTCTATTGATAGATGTTTGTCAAATTGCAGTCTTTTTAGAGCTGCTGGAAATTGATTATCAAATACTTGATAGATTTTATCACCACCAGATCGTCTGTGGACATTTCCAAGGTTAAATTGGACATGTCTGCTATGAAAGAATTACACATTATATAGACTAAATAACACGGGGAAAGGAACATACATTCCATCAAGACGGTCTTTAAAAATCTGATCAAAAGTTCGACATATTTCCATTATCACGTATAGCTTCCCCTACAAATGGAGAAAGAACATAAATTCTTCTTCACCCATGCATTCACTCACTTGTAAAAGAAAAAGGAGAGGAGGAAGTGACATACTCCGGTATCAGCAGCAATAGGTCTTCCAATACGGTTCAATTCTGTCTCCAATTCAATAATAGTCTTGCTAATAAGTGATTGAAGGCCGGGGATCCGAGACTTGATGACAGTTTCCAAATGCTGAAAATTTATACAACATTTTACTATATAAAAAAACAGGAAGAAAATAATTGGGTTTCATCATTACTTTATGATCACAAAGCAGCATACCTTAGATAGAACCTTTCCTAGATGCACAGATCCCATTCTCGGAGCTAAATGTCTATATTCCGGGGTATTAGCAAAATACTCATTCTCTCTACGTCGAGCAGCAATCATATCAACATTTTTGTTAATATCAGCTTGGGAGCGATTCACAACACCAATCCAAGGATAATTTAGCTTATATGATTTCCCTTCAAGGATCTAGAAAAGACAATATATAAGCCAAAACATAACAATGTCACTAAATAAGTGCAATATATTTTATTCCCATATTTCATTCCAAAGTATATAGACATCAAAGTATCCAAACATAAGGACAACAATTTTTGTATTGAGAGGGGAAATAATGCTTACATCCACTGCATCAGTACCCTTGTCCATAAGATCAATCTTTGTCAAAACTCCAAATGTCCTCTCCCCTGAAAATTAACAATATGATTTGCTCCGCAGTTGATGTTACTAACCTATATTTTCATTTTAAGCATCTTCTATAGTTTCAGCTTTAGCTATTTTAAGCAGCTTTAACAATAAAATTATGTTCAGCATCTTATTCTTACCTTTAGGATCTACTTCACGGGAAATCTTAATTGCATCCGAGGTGGCAAGATCTTGGTTAGCAGGAGATATTGCCAAAATGATGCAATTAGGCTGCAATATTGATAAGTTGCAGTGTTACTTTCATTGATATGTTCATGAATGAATGACTTAATTTTTTTTTTGAACAATAAATGACTTAAATTGAATATGAAGTATCATGAGCATTAAACTGAACTTTTAATAAAAGTCTTTAATTATAGCCTTTAACATTTTTCACCTCATAACAAATAAATAAATAAATGTTCCCATATGCATCAGAAATTGTTTAGTTTTATATTGAATCATTACCTTTTCAATAAAGGCCCGAACCATGTTTTCAATGTCTTGCACAATGCTATCATGCTGCCCCTCTGAAATATCAGAGAAAAATTATATCAGTAATCCACATATTTATAATACAGTGATGCTCAAGAAACTTAACTAACATAGTAAAAAATTACAATCTTAGAATGAAAACTCACCGACTGCAATTTTTGTAAGTCCGGGAAGATCAACCAGTGTCAAATTGACCACTGCCAAACAACAAATTCAATATATGAATTTGACACTCAAATAATAACATTTTTTTCTTTAAAATAAAAGTACCAAGTACAAATAAGTTGTATATAACCAAGGAAATAAAATGCTATCAACTTAAGAGTTCGAACTTAAAAACAATTCAAGCATGCATGTTGAGTTCTGAACAACATAAGAATATTTAATTGCTAGTGTATATCACTCACCATGAGGGGAGTAGATACTCAAATGGATAGGAACAGATGAAATACCCTTCGAGCGACCTGTTTCTCTATCAGTCTCATCAGAGATTTCCTGCCTAACAGCAGCTACAGAACATGCAAAATTAGTAACTACTAGAAAAAGAATGGCAGTAAAAAAAAATGCAAATATAGTAATAAACATTTCCAGTAGGTAACATTTGTTTTAATGAAAAAATGGATGAAGTTACTTCCTAGCTGCTACCTGACTAATTACTAGTGTAATGTAAGTAAAACCATAAGTGAGTGAAAAGCAATATTTTATGTAAAATAATACCAAAATCAGTAAATCTCTTCCTTGGAGCATGCATAAATTCAGCATATTCTCTCCCTTCATCAATCTTGTGAAGCTGCAAAACAAGAGGACGCCGAGTAACAATCCCTGTAATAAAGGGGTTAATTAGTACAAAGGTGCATAGTATATGAACAACAGAACAAGCGCGGACACGCGCACACGCCTATTAACATAATAAATTACCAGATCCACGAGGTAAAAAATCCTTTCCAACAATACTCTCCAACACTGAAGATTTTCCCGAACTCTGCAAAATTAAAATTAACAGATAAATCTATTTGAATAAGTTCACTAGAAACAGAATGATTATAGGGAAACATTAATGTGACAAAATATTGCATTGTAATGAATCATTCAATTAACAGAAGAACATTGCATTGTAATATTTTGTGAACAAATACAATACAGTGTTAATTGAACAAAGATTGAAGAAAAATAAATTGCAAGAATTTCAATTCTAAGATAGAAACAGTGAAATCAAAACATCACACTAAGAGAACGATCACGTAAACTAAAATTACGAACATTGATTACATTTAACAATAATAATTGATTCTAGATCGTAAAAAAGCTTTTACATCAAGAGAGTGAGACCTGTCCTCCGACGACGGCGATGGAAGGAAGGGCATCCCAGAGAGTGGGCATAGCGCTCTCTTCGCCGTGATCGCCGAGTGCGGTGCACGCTCTCTGTATTTTGTTTACCAACTGTATCAGATTCTCCATTGTCTCAACAATACTGAGTCGACTCACTCACACACGAAGCTTTTCAAATCTCAGAGAAAGAGAGAGAATATTGAACCAACAAATGAAGAAGAAAGAAACTATTGAAGAAACTTTCCAAACGTTCGTTACCAACTTTCTCGCGCTATTTTCTGTTATGTCTATTCACTATATTGCCCCTTCCTTCCTCTCTGGCTCGGCTCTTCCCACTCAACAACTAAACTAGCAAATGAATATGAATAAGATTTTAATGGACATCCAATGTAGTAAAAAAAATGGTATTAAACCTCTAGTTGTTAGGGGAAGAGGTCCAGATAATTTAAGATTCGACAACGTGATAAGTAAAGTCTGATTAAAAATTGTTCCCACAAAAAATTAAAATTCAAGTTTTATCAATTTGGAAGAAATTCATTAACCAATTCAACATTTAATTAGAATTTATCATATTTTCATATAAAATAGATTTATCCCGGGTATAAAATTAATTTTCTCTACTTTATAACATGTCCCGTTTAGACATATGGATATATTAAGTTGCTAATTGACAATCTAACTTTTTCATTTTAATTATATTATTTTTTAATTTGTCCTTGCCATGAACTATAAATATTTTTAATTAGAAGGAGAAATTTAAATTTTATCTTAGTAATTTTAAATTTTCTCCGCTTCTAAAATTAGTGGCGTCGACCGCCGGTAATGTCATCTTTTTGTAAGATTTTTTTTGTTTGAGGTTTTTTATTAGTTAGTATGGATCTTATTAATGATGTGAAAAGAGCATAAAGAATATGAATTACTACTAATATATTAGTAGTTGAAAGAATTGAGAAATATTTAAAATAGAATAAATAATCGGGCCTAGTTTGATTTTCATATAAGATAAAGAAGATTGCTCTTCCCACCCCCCGGTTTTCTTTTCCACCCCCCGAGTTTCCCTTAATGCCCCTAAGAAAAAAGGACGGACTACGCGGGCCGTATTTTTACATAAATTTTCCACCCCCTACGTTGAAAAATGGTACGTTGAAAAAAGGATGGATCGCAAGATCCGTACTTTTTCGTTCAAAAATTTTGAATTTTCAGGGGTAATTTTGGGTTTTAGGGGGGTGAAAAAGAGTTAGGGGGGTGGGAAGAGCAATCTTCTAAGATAAATGGGCTAGGGCTAAAAAGGCCCAATTGTATTTGGGCTGCCTTTTTTGAGGTCTGGTTTATTTAAAATTGTGGGCTAATGGACCGGCCCATCAATCCGACCTATTTTTTATAGTTCTGATGAACATACTGTAAGGTTCCAAATTTGAATTTGGTGAATACGTTCAATCTAACAAGATCAACATTCCCTATTGACTTAAGACTTATGAACATTGAAGATAGAGTTTTTTTAGTGTGAGATTGAGTGTTGAACTTCGGTAGTAACATTAAGGACATTAAATTTGATTCATTTGATTTATAAATTAAATTCAAAAAAATAATTATTAAATTAAATTTCAAACTATTTTTGAATTATTAGTCTTTGAAGAAAAATGAATTATTCGATAATTGTATAGGGTAGGAATAAACAATAGGTATAATTAGGGAGAATTTGAAGGTGGCCAAAAGGAAACCCAGAGAATTAAACGACAAAAAGTATAGGGAAGCCCAAATATGCACAAAGAAGGCCCATATTGAGAAACCGACATCAAATGCAGCTAATTAAATGACCCATTTAAAGAACAAATAGTATTAACTGCACATGTTTGGTATGTGTGCATTGACAGAGAGATTTGGGGCTCAAGAACCCAAAAAAATGCGACCATTAATGAGAGTGGGAAACAAACCAAAGCAAGACATAACGGATTCACCACCACTAGACAACATTCTTTAATCCACTTTCCATAATTCCATTTAAAGCAAACTGACACCCAAATTAATGAGGCCATTAGTAATCTGTCACCAAAATGAATATGACGTCCTAGATTGCCACACAAATTATCAAACTTATTTATCTCTTTTTTATTAAAAAATTAAAAGTTTTAAAAATACTATTGAATTGAAATTAATGCATGGATAAAGTTGGAAAATAAATTAATATATAGTAGTATATTAAAATTTGAAAGTGACGTTTGATTTTACAGTTAAATAAATTTTGGTTCTTTTGTTTTGGTAAGTTTAAGTTAATTAATGAGATATTATATTACTTTTAAATCAACTAGACTATTCGACAAAAAAAAGTAAATGTTAACTTGTGCCCTTAAGCTACATGATAAGAAGAAGTAGTTTGGGTTTCCTCCATTTATTATCCTTCCATTTATTTTCCATCTGAAGAGAGATAGACACATCAAATAATAGTGGGACTCATTAAAAGTGGGTCCCACTAAATTGTGTGGGTGCCAGTAATCTTTGGTGTGTTTATCTCTCTTCTAAATGGAGAATAAATGGAGGGATAATAAATGGAGGAAACCCAAACTCGTTAAGAAGACAAATATAAAAATTATATTTTGGAATTTTGTGTTTTTATTTTTGATGCATTAAATTTCTTAACTTATTAAATGCAAAGTTTCCATATTTTGATACCTTATCATGTGTCCTTAGGGCACAAGTTAACATGACCCAAAAAAATAATACGTTCTTTCTTTTAAATCAATCATGTGTGTTGTTCAGATTTTTTAAAAAGTTTTTGTATATTTATGTTTACAATATCATAAGAATTTTTCTCACAAAATGTTAGAAATTTCTAATAAAAAATAAATTAAATCTTGACCAAAAAAAATAATTAAATATTAATTGTTAAGCACAAAAATTTTAAAAAAATGAAAATTTACAAGAGATATCTGAAATATATATATATATATATATATTAAACATGAAGACAACGAATACTTAAAAATTTCAATACAAATTAGTTTACTAAAAGAAAAGAACAAAAGTTGCAAAAGAAAATATTTAAAAACAAATTTTTCTATAGAAAATAAAAATAAAATTTGAGATATTTGTAAAAAAAAAAATTACTGCCATTAACTTTACAATATTTAGAAGAAATAAAAAACAAGTGATTCATAATTAGACGAGGAACAAGTGTTTAATGAGTTTTTCAAAAGGATAAATTGTTAACCTAATTTAATACGGTATTTAGAAAGAAAAAAAAATTGAGAAATTTTTATTTTGGTACACATGAGAAGCTGAAGTTCGAATTTCGATCAGATCATTCACCATATTTGAACCAATAATTTTCACATTTTGTCTACTATGAGAACATCTCATCTCTTGGAGTAAACTAAAGGTTGACAAAAGAAACAAATACTTTGTTGGGTAACAAATTCGATCTTGCCATGTGAATATGTTACATAGCTATCATACCCCATATGAGAAATGAGTCCCCACAAAGGCACAAGTAATGGAAAGAAAGATGGGAACGTTTTGGTTTTACATTCTTCCTGCAAACAAGGTTTCTCATTCGGCTGTGCCTTCTCTATCATTTGCCGCACCCCCATTCCCTTTGACACCGACGTTACGCACCCCCCAACCAATTTCATGATTTTTCAGCTTCGACTTCGAGTATAGTGAGGGAGTAATGGAGAGTGAGAAATGGTAAGAAATCGTACGTCTCCTCCACTTTCTGACAATACCACATGATCAAAACCTTTTTTTAATTTAAAAAGTGATTTGGCCAATGAAATTTACTGTGACGGTCTAGTACTGTATTCAATTACTAGTAAAAGACTCATTTTTCACAAAGGACTCTTTTGTATTCCAGTTACAATTCTCAAAGTAATTTCAAATCTCCTGCAAGTCATTTTTCAGAGAGGAGGTAAAAACAAAAACAAAAAAATAAATATAATTAATAAATGGCTATACCAAAAAATAAATATACTATTGTTGGATAAATACCCTTAGAAGTAGTGTGGAAAAAACAAAAAATTAATTAAAATCATTAAAGTGATAAATGGGATAAAAAAAATTGGTTATTATCTTACATGGTATCAAAAGAGTATCTTGACTATCAAGTTGGTACTAAATCGTATGAGATTGATTTGGTAAATAAATAATATGAATATATGCTAAATATAAAAGATATTTACATATTCCAATCATCCAATGCACACACTACACCTGAATTCAAAAATGGAGGTTGTTGGAAGTTGAGACTAAGCCGAAAATCATCAAAGAGTTGTCGTGGAAGGTTCTTATCGAAGAATCAGCTATTTGGTATTGTAAAGGGACATGTAACACATGAACTTGACCGCGAGAATTTTTCTCGCATACAAAATGAATAATCATTTCAATGTGCTTAGTGCGTTGAAGTTGAATGGGATTGTCGGGGAAATAAGCAAAAATCAATAATTCAACGTGAGGATCGAGAGCGGATCTGCACAAAAATTATTAGTGTGGCTAAATATTTTAGGCACTACTGAAAGAAAAAAAATTCATCCTAAAAATTTTAGTTAAACACCAAACAATATTTTGAATTATTTCTAATAAAACATATATATACAAATAAAGTACACCAACAAACAAGAAAATTTATATTGAAAAAATAAGAAATTAACAAACTATATCAAAAAATCCCAAAATTTCTATTCGCATAAAATAAAGCACTATAACTTATTGAATATATGTTAAATCATGCATATTACTATTATTTGCAGGGACGGATCAAAAAATTTATCATACAAGAGACCAGAAATAAGAATATAATAATATTAATATATTCATAATATGAAAAAAAATATTATATTGAACCTTAAATATGTTTTTTTAGTCATTTTGATTCTCAAATGTATCTTCATTTATAAATTTGGTCCTCAAATGTGTTATATATTGGTCAATTTATCCAAAAAATTACCAAAAGAGACGCATTTGAAAATGTTTTTGTAATTTTAATGCACTATATGGACATCTCATATATATTTAGTTATGCATTTGTAACATTAAAATGTCTGAATGAATAGTTAAAACTTGAGTATATAATAGATTTAACCATACATATAATAGGGGGGTCTTGGTCACTGTCTGCCCCCCTATTATATTTATATCACAAGATTTTATGTTGGATCAAAATATATAGAACTCACACTTATATCAACTTATGATTTATTTTAATAAATAAATTCAATTAACTTATAACTTATTAATTTTTATTCCAATTTTATTCATATCATCTTACTTGAAAAATTAAACCTATTGTTTTAAGTCATTTTATATTTATATGGTAGTTCAATCATTAATTTTACATAATACGATAAATTCAATTAGTTATCCATTATTTTTTGACAAACAAAGTCAAAGTTGATTGATATAAAATTAAATTATATAACTTAAAATAATACACTATGTATAACCAAGAACTTGAAATCATCAATAATAGATTATAAACTAATATTTGTATTAATATTTAAACTAATGTGTACCGAAAGATTTACAATTGTCAATAATAAACTCTAAACTAATATTTACATTATAATTAATATTTATATTATATGAATATGTATACAAAATAACTTAAAGTTATTTATAAAATAATAATAATAATAATTATTATTATTATTATTATTAAAATATGGCTGTTGTGGGCCGTGTGGCTATAGCCGCACCATGCCTCACACAGGTCTGCCCTTGGTGAGGGTTGAGTCTACTTTATATGCGGATCTTCTTTACATAAATTGAATATTGTTAATTGTATAGTCTTTTAACACATGATTTTTTTTTTTTAAAAAAAATGCTAACTGATATTTCAGAGTGCTAGCTAAAGAAATTAAATATATTAAAAGTTATTTGGTCAATTTTTTAAAATATAAAAAATATTACATTCAATACAAATTTTTCCTCTTTTATTTTTTTAACTAGTACTTCTAGCACAATACTTATTTTTATAGTGCAATATACTTCTAAAATTCCAATCTACTAATACACTAAGCTCCATTTTTAATTTATTACATTCCTTTTGCATGTAAAACATTTTTAAACAAAAATTAGGTACTATATACTACTATTTTCATTTTGTTGTTAGTTGAAGATGCATATCTTTGCTTGTCATTGATACATGTACATGAACAGTCAATGATCATTCCTTATAATTATGTGGATGAGATAAAATCTCTCAATTTTGAAGTACATGCATACATAGCGAAGACAAAGAACATGATCTCCACCCGACAGTGTTTGATTTGGGGGTGTCTTTATTCTGTCCTTTCTTAACAGTTACTATAGCGTACAAACATTCAAAATACATTGATTCATAGTCATAGTATGAATTTGCATAACAAAATAAAACAATTTTTTAACAAACAATGATAATATATTTGTTCTCATGATGTTGTTAGTGTGTATGCCAACTAGGGGTGTCAAAATGGATGGATTGGATGGATTTGGATTGGATTGTTAATGGATGGATCAAAATAATCCATTTATCCATTAACAATCCATCAAAATTTTATCAAAAGAATACAATCCAATCCATCCATTAGAGATAAAATCCAATCCAATCCATCCATTATGAGATTTTAAATGGATGGATATCCATCCAATCCATCAACTAAATTAAATTAAATTTTTTATTTTCTAAAAGTATTTTAAATAATTAATAAAATAGATTTATTTTTTGAAATAGTAAAAATAGATTTTTATTAGTGAGCCCAAACAGAATTTTTGTAGTGAGCCCAAACAGATTTTTTTCTTCCCTAAGCCCAAATACAGTTTTTTTAACTTTCTCCAAACAAAATAAATAATAATACTTTAATAATAAAATTAGGTGGTGGTGGTGGGTGGCCGGACCACCTCCGGACGGCGGCGGAGCTCCGTCACCGGTGGCGGCGGACGGCGGCGGGACACAAATTTTCCGGCGACTCGCGGTGGTCCGGCGGCGGCGGGCGGTGGTCCGGCGGCGGTGCTCCGGCGTTGACCGGTGGCTCCGGTGTTGACCTCATCATTTTATTTTAATATATTTTTATTAGATTATTAAATTATATTATATTTATATTAATATAAAATCTGGATTTTTAAAGTAAAAAAAAAAGAAAAAAACTGAAACTGTTTAAAAAATTTCTTTTTTATTCATTTTTTTTTTTAGGCTAAGTATCATTATCAGTTTTTTTATGTTATTAATTTTAGGAAAAAAACAGTTTTTTATTGGTTTGTTTCCAACTTTTATATAATTTTTAACAATCAATTATGTATGTTTTATTTTTACATAAATTTATTGTACTATAAAAAATTCAAAAAAAAAACCAATAAATAAATAAACACGATGTAACGATTAATTAGATTAAAAAAAATTAATCGCTTCTTTTTATTTATTTTTTTATATATGATAATCTCTTTTTGTTTGTTTGACATAGGATAATCTTTTTTTTTATATATGATAATCACTTTGTTTGTTTTTTATTTATTTTATTATTATTATTATTTATTTTTTAAGAAATTTTATTATTTTTTTAAAAAAGTGACAATCCATTGGATTTGAAATTAATAATGATCAATTATCCATTGGATTTTAAAATTAAGGTGGATGGATTGGATCCATCCATTTAATTAAATGGATAGATTCAATCCAATCCATTAACCAACATTTTTACTAATGGATGGATTGGATGGATAAATTTTTAAATGGATTGGATGGATAATGGATAAACGGATTTTTTTGACACCCCTAATGCCAACCAACAGCATGTGTATACTAGCTACCAACAAACTAAATACTGTATATTTTCTGAAGTCTATTTTAATTTACTTTTGATTAAATATATAATTGTTCACTCACATGTGACATTCTAATATCAAATTAATTCAACGACTTTTTTCTTTGACGTGATATGTTCGTTTGAAAGAATTCAACGATTGTGTTTTTCGGTGCTATTATTGGCTAATAAATTGTTCACATTAGATTGAGTAAAATGAAGCAAGAGACAAATAAAATTGATATTCATGCTAATGCTATGAGTGGTCCACCGTGGACAAATGATCTACCGATAGGGCTGACAATGACCCGAGCCAACTCGTGAATAGTTCGAAACTCGATTCGATAATTGACTCGTGAACTTGATTCATGAACCAAATGAGCTGAACTTGAATTAAAAATTAAGTTCGTCAAATAAATGAGCTGAACATAAACTATATATAGTTCAACTCGTTTGGTTCATGAACTAGCTCGGTTATATATATATATATATATATGAGAAATGCTATCATCAAAACACACTCCTACCAACACACTCCCTATTATGAAGCCACGTCACCCTATTTCTTAGTTATTGATTTTGGCAACTGGCTATGTAGGTTAACAAACCCCACCTCCTTTTTCTCCTCTTTCACTCTCTCTCTCTTCTCTCAAACAGCAAACACACATTCCCTGATATTTTTCAATTAATTATTTTCTCCTTCAATATCCCAGATTGAATTTTGCAGTTTTTGTACAAACAAAAACTTATAACATCTCGTTTCTCCATCACAAATCACCACATCGTTATCGCACCGATAAACCATCATCTCCCTCAACCGCCTACTTCTACAACAAATGTTGAATCACGTTCTTTTTCTTTGATGATATGTTACCGAGATGCTCAACAAAATAAGCATGTATAGCATAGTGGAATTCCCATTACTATTTCCTCTTAGGTACCTTTCAATGTTTGAAATTTTAATCAGATGCTTCGTGTACTATGAAAAAGAAAGGACACAGAACAGTGGACATGTGAACGATTTGCTGCTGGGATTTAATAATTATTAAAAAAAAATAGAAACCGACTGAACTTGTTAACCGGTTAATGGTTTTAAAAGTGAGGTGACGTGGACCAATTGTTGAGCGGGTGACCAAAAGTGTGTGACAGAGAGTTTGAGGAAAGCATTTCTCATATATATATATATAAACTTTTTAGTTCCCTATGTACGGCTAATACCCACTCCCTTTACCAAAAAAATAATTTTAATCATTTAAACTCTCTCTTTCTCAAAAGACTTTTCATTGTTATTTGTATCGGTTGATGTCAGTTTGAATTTTGTACTCGTTTATTCATTATACACTTGGGATGATTTTTATTTTAATTTAATATATGTTTTTTCTTTTAAAAAATAGTTTAAAAGATTAAAGATTAAATTTTGAAATTTTGACAAAAAAATTGGCTTTATAATCACGTGATTTGACGTAACAAGTTGAACCTAACGAGCCGAACCGAACAGTTCGTGAACTTTAAACGAGCCGAACTTGAGCTGAAAAAGGAGTTCGTGTCGAACTTGAGCTGAGTTTTGAGCTGAACCATTTTCTATCGAGTCGAGTCGAACTCAGGCGATTTCGACTCAGCTCGACTCATTTCCAGCCCTATCTACCGAATACGAATTTTACAAAATTTATTGATAGATTGAAATTTTATATCATATAGAGCATCCATAAAATTTTTTAGAAAAATTGAAAATCATTTAATATTTTATTGGAATTTATTAAGATTTACAGTATTTAATAAACCGTTAATTTTGATGGGTCTCAATAACATATCAAATGATTTTCAATTTTTCTAAAATTTTTTATAGATGATCTATATGATATAAACTTTCAATCCAACGGTGGATTTTGTAAAATTTGTATTCTTTATATGATTTTTCATGAATGGTCCATCATAGACCACTTGAAGAAGTGGTCCATATTAGAATTTTCCTGATAGTCAATCATACTAGGTTCTCCAATAAGAAATGCTGACCTATGTAAAATTGATATTCTTATCGTTTTAAGATGAGTAGATAATTTTTGTCTAAAAAAAAGATGAGTTGATAATTTGACAATTTTCACATATTAAAGAAATATATAAAAATGAATTAGAGAGGTTAATATTTTTACAAAATTAACTTTTACATCATATTTGGTTAATAATATTGTACGAAAAAAATGTCAATCTTATTTACTGTTATAAAAAAAAGTTAATGACAATCAAAACAATCAACCTCAATCCTAAAGAGTCGATCCTCTCAAATAAAAGGAGGGATCAAGTGAATATTTTAAAATCACTGAAATATCTATGATTTTAGATCTGCAATCTTATATTTAAACTATTGATTAAATCTGCAATTGAGTGAAGTTGATCTTTTAATATTGAACTTAATGAACACCGCAATAAGACGGAAAATCAAATGTCGTACCAAGAAGACGAACTACACAATGCTGCACTCAAATGACGAAATCGCAACAACAAAAGAGCAAATACAAGACTCAATTTAGGTAAAAACCATTTATTTAGATTAAAAATGAGGAAAAAATATACAGAGCAATGACTTTAGACCAAAAATAATCTAAAACCACTTTGTCACCAATTCACCATAAAGGAAGAAGAAAACTTAAAAAAAAAAAAAATTAGGACTGATAAAGGAAAGGTGAAACGTTTCTATTAGTATGTTAGAGTGAGAAGTTGATCTTCAAATTAAAAATTACTAATATTAATTACTTAGAAAGTTAAAGTGAGAAGTGGATCTTCCACACTCCGTGGCCTCTCAACTCTCAAGTCACATCCCATGTGGAGTTTTCTAATAACTTTTAATTTCAATGGAAAAAATGCAGTAATAAATCGGGAATAATCGTACTCCTACATCTTTTTCCCTTTATTTTTCTTGGGGACCTTACAAAACGAGCTAAATCTTTTTGTATTCTTTTGGCGCAACCGAATAAATGGATTTTCAAAAAGAGAGTAAGACAGCTTTTACATTTTCAATCACTTTCTTTCATTCAAATTATGTAAAAAAAATCACATCCTAATCCTTATTCAAAGCTTATGGCTCACAAGTCCAAGATAACAATGATCAAATTCAAATTTTATCTCATCCAATTTTCCTTTCCAATTTTTCATTGAGAATCTTTTTCCATACGACTTTTAAAGAAAAAAGCTGGCACTTTCCATAAACAAGACAAGTCCCCTTTTTATAGGTCTTCTCACAATTTTATCCGCACCTTTGTTAATACAGTTTTTGTCAACATATCCATTTTTGGAACATAATTACAAAAAAATTAATTAATTTTAGTATAATTACAAAAATAAATAAATATAAAAATGCATAACAAATAAAAGTTCAAGAACTAAAAATGAGTACTAAATTGATGACTAGAAAATGGAATATAATACATTCAAACTGAGTTATAAAAACTAAACTAATAGTAGTAATTTCCTTAGAAAAAAAAAGCATAACTTAATAATAACAGAGAGAAAAACAAAAAAAATAATAAGATAATTATTTTTATTTTCTTTCTCCCTCTTATCTTTTTTCTTTTTTTGTTTTTTTTTTTAATATCAAAGCCAGTCAGAGAAAAGAGCTTCCCAAATCTCTGTGAAAACTTCAACAATGATCTTGTGATGATGATGCGAATTGAGTGAAAGAAAACACTGCAAAAGATTCTCCAAATCACTTGGTGAAAATATTTGTTTCTCAATAATCATCTCCACCATCGAAGTTCTAAAATCATTGTACGGATCACTAGAACGTTTCACCACCGCAAATGTGTCTTTCACCTTTCCGTTCAACGGAAGAACACCCATTTCAGAACTCCGGTCACTTTTCCGGCGAGAAGATTTTTTCCGGCGAGATTTAGATGAATCTGAAGAGAGAGATTTTGAAGAGAAAAGAGTGTCAGTTTCATCATCTTCATCACTGCTATACCACCAACAACTATCAAAGTTTGTATCTTTAGCACATGAATTGAAAGGAAAAGCTCTGTTTTTCTTCTGGGTGTGTTTCTTTTTCTTCATCTTCTTCTTCTTTTTCTTCTTCTTTGTAACGTTTTTCGTTGAACCGTTTGTTTTTTCGTAGAAACTGAGGTTGTTGTTTTGTGTTTGGTCTAATGTGGTGTTTGGTGAAACAGGGGGACAAGATTTTCGATCGAGTTTAAGGTTAGTGTTGTTATTGCTATTTGCACCGCAGAGAAAGGGTGATGAACAAGATGAGATTTTGCGGCGTGGAAGAGAATGAGGAAGGTTAAAAGAAACGTTGTCGTTGGTGGTTTGGAAAGGTTTGGGTTTGGAAATAGGGTAAAAGGGTAGAACAGTTTTGTAAGGGATAGGGAGGTGGTTGTTATTGTGATTGGGAGGTGCAAAGAGTGGTTTTTCCATAACATCGGTTAAGTGTTGTTTGGTTTTGCATGATCCGAATGAGGATCGGAACATGCGAGTGATTCGCATTTTTAGACGGTTTTGATTTTCCATATGTGTGTGTGAGAGAGAGAGGGGTTTGATTTTGAAGAGGGGAGAAAATGGGAAGGGAGATATAAATGCATGAGAAACCGAAAGTGGGGCCCCGTTTGGCCCAGCTTATTTTTTACTTTTTATTTTAGCTTAAACGAAATAGAGAAGTATAAAATTATATTTGACGCTATTTTTCCTTAAAAGTATTAAAGAAATAAAGTAAAGAAGTAAAAAATAAAGAAAAATGAAGTCAAACACAATTTTTTCCTTCTTTACTATTTTTAAGGAGGAGAAAAAAAGAGGAAAATAAGCCGGGCCAAACGGGACCGAAGTCTTATTAATAATCATTTATTTTTTAAAAATAAATTAAAAAGGGTTTGATGGATACATTGAACTTAGATAATTAAGAATTATTTATTATTTATGAGATTTGAGTTTGATTTTTGGTTGAAAATTTTTCTTGGTTGAAAATTTTATTTATTTGACTGCAAAACTTTGAAGTATTAGAGTATTTCAAATAAGAGTATCAAATAGAATTGTAGTATACACTAACGATTTATATTTTATTATTTTTTATCATTGAAGTTTCATGACGTGACATAAGGATATTAAAATTGATGATACAATAGCTTATTTAAGTGTATGATAAATTTAGTTGTTGTAATTACAAAATAAACATAAAAATACATGATTAGTGGATAGTTATTATTTTTTAAATATTAAAGAAATAATAAACGAAAATAGTAAAGGTAAAAATAGAATAAAATGTAAAAAGTTATAAAACGCTATAAGCTAATTAGATAAACTTGTTATCAAACATGTCCATTTTTATCAAATAAGTTTATAAGTTAGTCCAATAAATTATAAGTTAACTTATTGGACTTACCAAACCCAAAATATAAGTGACCACTTATTAGTAATGTATAATATTTAAAGTAGTATCACCACTTTAGATATTATGCTACTAGAGTTTTCGGCACTAGTTAAATAAGTTAAAAGATTTTTTTTTTAAAATGAAATAGTGGATCGAACTTAATATCTCATACATATATTAAAATATTTCACAATTAAATCAAATTAGCGATTTAAAAGAAATCATTTGTAAATTGAAACTAATATTGTTTATACTTTTAAAACTAAATTATACAAGTTTCAAAATTTATCTACTATATTTAGACTCTGTTTGGTAAAAAATAGCAGATAGCTGATAAACTAGCTCATAGCGGATGAGCTTATAGCGGATAGCTTATATGCTAGCTTTTAGCTTATAGCGAATAAGCTAGCTGATTAAATTTGTAGTGTTTGGTAAAATTAGCGGTTGGACTAGCTTATAAGTATGAAATGACATAAAAAAGATGTGTTTAATTAATATTTAATTCTTTTCAAGTAAGATGATAGGGGTAAAATTGGAAGAAAAGATAATAAGCTATAAGCTATAAGCTACTTGAAATAACATTTGGAAAATAAGCTATAAGCTCTTTTTCAACATCTGTTACCAAACAGAGCTTTTAGCTTATAAGCTAAAAGCTCTAAGCTAACTTATTTGATTTACCAAACAGAGCCATAGTGTTTCAACCCGACTTCAATTTCACGTATTCAAGAGATTATTTGTTTCAGGGTTAACCCGT
Source organism: Trifolium repens (assembly GCA_030408175.1). Taxonomy (NCBI): domain Eukaryota; kingdom Viridiplantae; phylum Streptophyta; class Magnoliopsida; order Fabales; family Fabaceae; genus Trifolium; species Trifolium repens. The sequence continues at coordinate 62,625,938 of CP125842.1, read as the reverse complement.
TATGCTTCTATCATTTATGGAAAAGACGTATCGGTACTTTTATATTACTATTTGTCTCGATTACCAAGCAATATTGAACTATTTCAGTGTATTTAAAATATTTAGTTTTCAGAGCACCGGTTGTATTTTCCTAAAATAATTATCCTATAGAAATTGAATTTATGCTAGTATATATTTTCTTGTCGTGTAGTTAGTTGATTCTGAAATGTGCAGTGAATGAATCAATGAGAGAAATTCGATTTTGTAAACAGTGCTAATTGACCTTCTTTCTTCCGCCTTTAAACGTGCGTGACCACCGGATTTTATCATGTATTTTCTCTATATACACAGCGTATATTACATTACACCTAACCTTAGCATATAATGTAAAGAGTGTCAAGAAAGATGGAAAATTAGGAAGATAAACAAATCAGGGTAAAAAAATAAATTTGTTTTAAGTTTTCACATTGTGTGCACCAAAATATGGTAGTAACTAGTAAGACATATCCACAAATTAGTTATCCACATATGTAAGAACTAAGAAAATAATATATAGGTAAATGAAATTATAATTATATATATAGACCTTAATTTTTTCACGTTGACAATACATACTTTCTAAATTTAAAAATAAAATAATTATAGATTTTATTTAAATTGCAAAATAAGAGAGTGTTTATTTTTACTCCTATTTACCAAAGTTGAGGTGTACTAGTAAGTAGTAAGTTGGTGGCGTATAACAGAATTCAAATTTATTACTTGTCCTTTTATTTTTTGCTCTATAGCTTCATAAATAAATAACTATTGGGTAAGTAAAACTCTGAAAAGCTTAAAACGTCCTGTATAGGTACCAACACAAGGGCATGGGAGAGAGGCTTACTGAACAAGCATATATAACTCTCACTTTACCACGACCAACAACTTTGTCACTTTGCACTGTTTCATAGTACTACTAAGCTACAAGTACTGTTTTTTAAATGTTACATACAGAATTAACTAATTAATTTTGAAAAAAAATAATCGAAGATTAACACAATTGATCTGTATTAAGATAAATTTTGGCCTAAGCTCTTAAAAGATCAATTATAATTTTAAGATGCATGCTAGGACTAAGATCTTGTTTGATAAAAAATATCGGATAACTGATAAGCTGATGACATATAACGGTGAACTTGAAATTTACTTTTTAGATACATTAAAAAGTTGATGTATCTAGTCTATATTATAAACTATATACATTGATTTTTTAATCTATCTAAAAAGTCAACTTCTTCTTTTATTGAGGACTAAAGGGAGTATTAGCTTTTAGCTTAGAGCGAATGAACTACATGATTGAATTTGTACTGTTTAATAAAATTCGCGGTTGAACTAGCTTATAAATATAAAATGACATAAATATGTTTAATTAATATTTAATATTTTAAGTAAAATGTCAGGGTAAAATTGGGGAAAAAATAATAAGTTATAAACTATGAACTCATAAACTACTTGAAATAACATTTGTAAAATAAGTTATAAGCTTATAACGAAAAGACCGTTACCAAATAATATTTTTAACTTATTTGTCTTTTTGAACATAACCTAAGAATACAATATATTATTTATCTAAAAAAATGCTACACTAAAAATCACACGCCAATCATTATAACAAAGTTATTAATTATTGAAATGAAAATGTTAAATAGTTATTCCTAAAGTTTATTTGAAAAGCAGCCTAAAAGTATCCTTTTTTTGGGGTGCATAATTCAACCATCTTAACTAAACAAAGTTTGTATAAAAGTAGCAAGATCTTGTACTTGGCTTCTAATTTTTTGAAATTGATTACCGTTAATAAAGTAATTGACGAATTGTACTCATTGGTTAAGTACTAAAAACAAATTAACGATTGAACCGTATATTTTTGCTCTAGGACATATATGATGGCAGTGGTAGTGGTAGTGGTAGTGGTAGGGGTAGGGGGACCAAGATTAAGACGTTAATGGAACTAGTTAAAGGCGCTTAATTATGTTTGAAATTCAAATAGTAGAAAAAAGTGTCGAGCTGGCATCTCCTAGTAACACACAAGTCATAAGAAAAATAAAATAAATTGCTACTATATTGGTTAATCTTTACCTAGACTTGATTTGCTCTACGTAGTCCCGTGATAGATTGGGACTATTGGAAGTACTATGATAGGAAATATTTATTTTGAAACAAACCAAGCACTAAAGTTAATTCTTCCTCCTTTTCATTTTTAATTCTTTGATGTGGGGAAATTAGTTTTATGTCAAATTAAAGTGTGTATATAGTCCAATTCAATCTGAAAACATTCGTCTTGAGTTGGACTCAACCTTATAAATGGTAACAATTGTGAACCATAACGAATTTAAGTTGATCTTCAGATTAATCCGTTCGTAATATGAACACATACACTTTTAAATGTATTTAGCAAACATTTTGAAATAGATCGAGGTAGAAATGAGAAAGTTCGATATGCAATAAAAAGATGTCTTGAGAGTCAATTTATTGTACTACTTGTTATGTATTTAAAATTGCTTATTATTGAGCAAGGGTTACTTATAGAATTATTTTATTTACTCTATAAAAAATTTTTTTATTTAAATGTGCCCATTAAATTCTTATACATATTTTGTACCAACATTATTCGAACTATTAAAATTATTTCTATTTAAATAAATTCGATCTTAAACTAACTTATACTTCTAGATCATCAAGTTTGTTCGAATTTAGAGACCGATTAAAATCACTAAAATGCTTAATATATTAACATTCAGAACAAAATTAGAATTAGGGTATGTTTGGTAAAATTAAGCTAGCTTATAGCTGATAGCTGAAAAACTAGCTTATAGTTGATAGCTGAAAAGTTAGCTGATTGAAATTAAAATGTTTGGTAAAATTAGCTTTTAAAGTGGTTAATAAATATAAAATTACATAACAGGACTTGTAGTGGGTAGTTATTCTCTTTAGTGGATAATTTTTTATTTTATAAAAAATAATAAAATTAAAAGTTAAAAATTGAAATAACTATAAAAAGCTAAAAGCTATAAGCTCAAATGCTACTTGAAATGACATTTAAAAAAAAAAGCTATAAGCTAATGAGAAAAACTTTTTACCAAACACATCTATTTTTTTAAAACAAGTTTATAAGTTAATCCAATAAGCTAGCTTATAGCTTATTGAATTTACCAAACACACTATTAGTATTAATATTACAATGCAAACTCAAATTAATTCACTAGTTTATAACTCAAATTAGTATTAATATTTTATCGGTTAAATTTGTTGATTATCCAATTTATATCGTCACCACACCTACTTTGTTACTAACAAAGTAACAAAAATGCAAGCTAATTTCTTAATGGCAAGCCGACCTAAATGGTTTTAATTATACTCTGTACATAAGTGTTTGTTTGATCCGAATGAGCATTAACTATATATACTACCTAGTACCTATATTATTCATTCAAACTGAGACATGTATAACTGAGCATCCTAAAAATACCTTAATATACTACTCTCTTCAATAGTGACTCGTGACCAAACTATTTGAATTAAAAAAAAGCCTTTCATATTGCAGCATAATATTTCATCATTTTTTGCTACAATTACATTAAACATACTTTAATCCAAGAATATACTCCTAGAGTATGATATACTAGTAGTATGCATATTTTTTTCCAGTTGATTTTGACCCTTCTTAGTGGTACTTCTATATTTTATTGGATGTAAGAAGATAGTGGGGCTCCCAATTTTTTTTCTTCTCAGTTGTCTGAATTTAGAAAGCTAAAAAAGTTTGATAGTGCATGTTTCAGAGGAAGAGAGAGAGAGAATTGAGAAAAATCAATTTGATTTTCGAAATGTGAGATATGGGAGTTGAGGACAAAGGTATTATTGTCACCTTTTCCATGTTCCTATCTAAATGGATTTTATTAATCAACTTTGTCAACATGCTCGTGTCTTCCTCAACTAGTCCGGTTGTTACAAGACAACATTATATGTTTTTTCAAGTATTTTTTGGCTTCATCAACAAGTTGATTCTTAATGAGTACTACTACCCAAGGTTTTAAAAAACGGTCGCGGTCGCGTCTCGGTTACGTAAAGGTTTTCGCGATTTCGGTCGGTACAGGTGTTACGACACTAATTGCGGTCGTCGCGGTGTGAATTAATCACAATTTGTTCTTTAATATAAAAACGGTGATGCACAGTAACAGTATCGTCACCTGCAAAAACCGTTTTGTCGCGGCCGTTTTTGCGGTCGCGGACCTTTATTTAAAACCTTGCTACTACCCCAAAATAATTAAGGGCAATGAATACTAACCCCTTATATTACATATTTGGATTTGGTGCAAAGTCGCATAGTTTTTATCTATTACATTCAAAATATTACATTGTTAACTAGTTGAAATTAAGAGTAATTTATAAATAATATTTACATGTTTTATTTATCGATGTGTCATATAAAAGATAAAATTGTGAGAGTTTAACACAAGACCACAATACAAAACAATACCTCAAAAAATGTGTTAGGGGTTGGAACATTAGCGCATTGGGTAGGGGTGTCAAACCTATATCACACTCGAGGATTGCCAAACTTTTTAGCCCCTAGTTTTGACTTGAGGGCTATTGTTTATGATACACTAAAAAATCGCACATTGTTTAAGAATCTTAGACTTTATAATTTATAAACAACACTCATATCCCCCTATCTATTGTGGTATCTTTTACAAAAATCTTAAGTCTTTGCGCAAAATCTCAAAGTGGACAATACTCTATAAATATGACTTGAGATTGGAACAATTTTAAATCTCAACATCCCAAGTCAATAGTTGGGGTCATTTAAAATTATTTTTATATATGGGAGATTCATATGTTCAAACACAGGTAACTATGACGTTCAGTTTAATAATCTCGACATTATGATGAATCGTTCCTTCACACCCCATTAATTTTCTTTAAGAAAAGACCTTAGAATCATGAAGTCAATGTCTTTCTCTCTCACATATAAGAGAATCTCAAAGTTGTAGAAGCTTCCAAATAGAAAACGACACATGGATGAGAGTGGCTAGTAGCCTTATTTTCAATTGCACCACCAAGGGGTAACAGACAATATTAGAAAGTTTACATTCCAGTGTTCAAAATTCACATGAGTAGTTTTCTAAACAATGACAAGAAGAAAATATCACATTTACATGGATTTCTTGCTCTGCCTATCATTATATAAAAAGTTTCTCTGAACCCAAATTTTGTTACCTTATTCTATTGTCAATGAAAGCAAAGGGAAGGTATTATTGTTTGACATTTGGAACGTGACGTATGGTTCCTAAGTTCTGACGTATTTTTTTAATTTTATTTCTCTCCTACATAATTTCATGAATTTGTCCTTTATATTGGCTATACATACACAACACTTTGTAATTTTTGTATAATGCTTCAAATCTCACACGTACCACTAAGTTTGGTTACACCAACCATATATAGTAGTGTATATTTTTATAAGTGATTAGGTAAGTATTTTGAATCCTTAATGTCAAGTTTGAATCAAACATATACAAGACAAGTGCATTAGAACAAATTGACACCATGAGTTACAAAATTGTAGACACTGTCATTGTCACAAAAAAAAAAATTGTAGACATTGATGCTTCATTATTCAATTGAGTATCATGTGATTCAAAAAATTTGAATTAGAATGGCAACTGTAGAAGTAAGTGTGGGCACCAAGACTAGCTTCTTTGCAATTGCAAATAGCATAGACAAGTATAATTATGTGATAGCAAAAGATAAATTACTATTAGAGAGTGATTATTTGAACATAAACAATTCAACATTATATTTCAATACTGTATAAAATTGTATCATCTGTAACGTCTGATGTGACTAAAAAGTAGACGAAGGAAAAAAAAAGTATATCAACCATACGTGTATAGTATATTGGATATATTCTTATTTGAAATTGTTGGATGTTGTAAATTGATGTTAGCAACATTGAATAAAGCAGAGGAGAACAAATGAGGATAAATCTACAAAACAAAAAATCGTAAAATAAAATATGAGGTATTTAGTAAACTGCCTTCAGAGAATTATTATCTAATGTATATAATAAAAATTTATTTGCCAAGGTAGTGAAGGCGAGAGAGGAGAAGAAAAAACCCCGTGTTACAACATATTTCCAAGGTAGTGAATTTAAGAGAGGAGAAGAAAAGAGCGATGCTACGTTACAAAAATTTCTTACACGAATGTAATGAATAATTAGTGGGATAATAAAAACCTAATATACATTGATAAAAACTTGTTGCATTCATAAAAACCTACATTCGTGACATATGATGGAGAACCTGCTGCATTCATAAAAATCTACAATCAGACTAATCTACACATTTTATATTAGATCGGATGGTTCACGTCAAATATTTATAAAATTGATTTGGTACCCTAGAAATTTTATCAACAATTAATCATAATTGTAACTGCAGTTAAAATTAACAAGCAACCCATTTCCCATGATGGGTTGGATTACAATAGTTGTTTGACTCTTATTGTACGGGTTTGTTCATGTCTTTGTACTGTTCACCGAATCAACAGAGAGGTTGTTCTGATATCAATTCCAGAACTTCAACATCATCGTCGCCATTTTTACCTTATCTTCTTCTCTCCAATTTCATCCATTTACCAATCTATTCTATTCTATTCATGGGGTTGGTTGGGTAAACTATTTCACAATAATTAATAGTTTATATAAATTAAACTTTAAAATATTATATTTTTATTTACATTTTCTATTTTTAAAGGTATAATAATGGCTAGAGTAGTTTTTTTTTTTTTTTTTTTTTTTGTAAAAGGCTACAATAGTTTTTTAATCACTAGAGTTTAATTTTAGTATTATAAGAATATTTGTAAAAAAAGGAGTATAAATTAATATTAGGTGGAATTTTTTTAGGATAAAGGTTATTATTGAAAACCACTTAAAGTTAACACAATTTAAAAAATATAAATAGGACAAATTGACACACAAAATTGAACTCTTGGGGTAAATTCATGTATAAAAATGTTCTACCAAAATTAATAGTTACTAGTACCTTGCTAGAACCTTGCAAAAAATAAAACAATTAGTTAACTATAAAAATGTTATGGGATTAATTAATTTTGTAGTTATTTTTATTTAATGGACAAAGTCTACGTGGCACAAATAAGATAAATAATGCATTATTATACATAAGTTTGTTGTATCATTGATTTTATCATTAAATCAAAATGATACGTAATGAGACATATTGAACCAATTGTAAAAATAAATAAGCTTGGAACTTAATGAAAAAAAATTATCTTTTTGCTTTTGGTGACCAAAATTAGTGCATTACACACCACTACACCAACAACATATTTTTTTGCTTTCTACAAAATTATTATACACGTAGTTTTTGTTGTTAAATCAATGTATATTATTATTAAACGATTATGATTATTTTGGAGATATGTTTAGTGTGTGTATGTTCATGCTTTGTGTGTGTATGTGCGCACGTGCGTGCTAAAATAAACAAATTCTATAATTAATATAAATAAATAAAGTTTTAAAAAAGAGTAACTAAAATTATGGTAGGAGATGATAGGCCAGTTAATGGCAAAGTTGATAACATAGTTCCTCAATTGACTTTGGAGGGTTGACGTTTATAAGAGGATATTCACGAGTCCTTCCATTGCCTTTGCAGGTCAAAGACAGTACACTTCAGAACTCGGTGTTAGTCTCGGTGCTCTGCATCATTACATCAATCCATCACAAAAATGTTAGTAACACAAAATATTTTCTTTCTATTCAAACTTTCACTTTTTTCTTTCTTGATTTTCACCACAAGATAAAATAAACAAATAATAACATCGATCATTTACCTACACTCAATTCCTCAATACTTGCATTTCCAACCTAGGAAATGAATGCAATCCAGATATTGACACCATGATCAGTGATTGTTCAAATCGACCCCTTTTAGTAGCATCATTGATCCAGTCAACAATCTGTAACTAACAAACTCAATTGTCACATATGATAGAAAGAAACATCATCAATTGACACCGATGGATTCAAAGTTAGATTGCCACTACATCATACTCATTAAGTTTGTATATATTTAATAATCATCACTAAACGTATTCTAACAATTTCATTACATTTGCATAAGAGAAATTATCCGACAATAATTATGAGTCAAATAGCAATGCAGTGCAATCTATTCACCGGTGGCCGACTAAAAATGACAAAACCCAATGTTATTCCAAATATTGACCCTCCTATATTAGCGAAGTTGTCACCATATTGAACGATTATCACAACTATATTTAAGAACATGAGGAAGATGGCAAGTAAAGAGTCAAGACCCTACCAAAAAAAACTCTTTTTATTACGGATAAAAAAAGATATAATGTCTAAATAACAACTTTGTCAAGATGTAATGTCCAATATTCTATGACAATGTCTCATAAACTGTCAGCTGTCAAGTCGGCTAGTGCACCGTTGAATAGGACAGTTAATGGCAAAGTTGATAACATAGTTCCTCAATTAGATTTTGAGGGTTGTCGCTTATAAGAGGATATTCACCAACAACGTATCTTTTTGTTTCTTACAAAATTGTTATACACGTAGTTTTTGTTGTTAAATCAATATATATTATTATTAAACGATTATGATTATCAGAGGCGTCTTTTCCACATGTGCAACATGTGCGATGACATAAGGCCTCATAAAAATAGGGGCCTCTAAAAAAAATTATAGGATTTCGATAGTAGTATTAATAAATGAGAGGTATAAAACTAAGGATTTCTGACTTCTAAATGCGAGATTGTGGAGTTCAAATACTCGAGATTCACTTTATTCTAAAATGAGATATTTATTAGTGGCAAAATGTCTTAAAAAGGTTTTCGATTGTGAATAAATTTTTAGGCGCTTTATATATAGTTAATTATTATATTATAGTTTTATCAAATAGAGAGAGGTGTAATAGAAATTGTCTTGTTTATCAAACTATTTTTAGTGTTAATGATGTTATTTGTAATTCAAATTGATGACAATTTTTTTTGTTTTTTTTTTTGCATTTTTTCTTCTATTAGGGCCTATTTTAATAATTTCACAGGGTCTCCAAAAATTCGGGGACGCTCCTGATGATTATTTTGGAGACATATTTAGTGTGTGTATGTTCATGTTTTGTGTATGTATGTGCGCACATATGTGCTAAAATAAACAAATTCCATAATTAATATAATAAATAAGGTTTTAAAAAAGAGTAACTAAAAAATAACAAACAATTTAAACAAAACAAGTTTATGAATCACCAACACTCAATTGATTGAAAATCAATTCTAAATTACACACCACTACACCAACAACATATCTTTTTGTTTCCTACAAAATTATAATACACGTAGTTTTTGTTTTTATCGTTAAATCAATGTATATTATTATTAAAACGATTATGATTATTTTGGAGACATGTTTAGTGTGTGTATGTTCATGCTTTGTGTGTGTATGTGCACACATGCCTGCTATAATAAACAAATTCTATAATTAATATAAATAAATAAGGTTTTTAAAAAAAGTAACTAAAATCATGGTAGTTGATGATATGCCACTTAATGACAAAGTTGATAACATAGTTCCTCAATTGACTTTGGAGGGTTGTCGTTTATAAGAGAATATTCATCAGTCCTTCCATTGCCTTTGCAGGTCAAAGACAGTACACTTCCGATCTCGGTGTTAGTCTTACATCAATCTATCACAAAAATGTTAGTACCACAAAACATTTTCTTTTTATTCAAACTTTCATTTTTTCTTTTTTGATTTTCACCACAAGATAAAATAAATAAACAAATAATAACATCGATCACACTAAATTTCTCGATACTTGCATTTCCAACCTGAGAAAGGATTGCAATCCAGATAATGACACCATGAGCAGTGATTGTTCAAATCGACCCTTTTTAGTAGCATCACTGATCCGGTCAACAATCTGTAACAAACAAACTCAATTGTCACATGATAGAAAGAAATATGATCAATTGACACAATGGATTCAAAGTTAGATTGCCACTACATCATACAATAAATTTGTATATATTTAATAATCATCACTTAACATATTCTTACAATCTCGGTACATTTGCATAAGAAAAATTACCCGACAATAATTATGATGCAAATAGCAATGCAGTGCAATCTATTCACCGGTGGCCGACTAAAAATGACAAAACCTAATGTTATTCCAAATATTGACCCTACAACATAAAAAAATGAGCTCTTTTTATTGCGGATACTAAAACATATAAAACAATAACTCTTTAATAAAAAAATGCCTAAATAACAACCTTGTCAAGATGTAATGTCCAATATTCTATGACAATGTCTCATAAACTGCCAGCTGTCAAGTCAGCTAGTACAGCGTTGAATAGGACAGTTAATAGCAAAGTTGATAACATAGTTCCTCAATTGGCTTCGGAGGGTTGCCGTTTATAAGAGGATATTCACCAACAACATATCTTTTTGCTTCTTACAAAAATATTAAACATGTGGTTTTTGTTGTTAAATCAATATATATTATTATTAAACGATTATGATTATTTTGGAGACATGTTTAGTGTGTGTATGTTAATGTTTTGTGTGTGTATGTGCGCACACATGCGTACTAAAATAAACAAAAGAAACGGAGGTAGTATATTATTAAATGATTAATGTGCGCATCTGCGTTCGCACATACGTGCTAAAATAAATAAATTATATTATTAATATAAATATGAATAAATAAGGTAGTAACAGTGATCAAATAGATGCTTAAACAAATAACATATTTAAACAATCTATTCAATGGAAGGCACACAATAGTGACAAATTCTAAAACTACTGCTACCAATGATAAACAGAACCAAACCCACCGCTACCAAGCAGCGAATTCTGACCAGTTGGTTGAATTCCGAATCGACCGAAAATGGTGGGAAAACATACATTGGTAGGAAATGTGTGTTTTGGGCAGTTGTTGATGCACATCGTATCTATGAAAATTTGCGCATATAACACCACAATGGCGCCAGTCAACCAAGCACAATATTTTCTTTCTACCTGAGGAAGAGGTTGAGCAGCAGCTGCATCCGACAGAGTAGAAAGTGTCTATGACAACACAGACAAAAAATCAAAGAAATCTGGAGAAGATAGAGTCTGCAACTCCACATCAAATAACTCTCCAGGTAGAGCAGCAGCTACTTCCGACAACTCCCTTGCTAGTCTAAATATCAACCCTCCAAAATTTCCGAAGTTGTCACCGTGCTGAAGAATCGTGAGAGCTATACTGAGGAGCATTAACCTTGTAGCAAGGGACAACTCAACACAATTCACTATAAGAAATATGATTTTTTGCAACAACTTTTTTGTTACAGGTCGCTGGCAAAACTATCTTGGGTAGTTTTGCCAGCGACTTGTAACAACTTTTAACAAAAAACGTTGTTGCAAAAAATCATATTTCTTGTGGTGATTCAAAAGAAACAAAAATGAATCAAATGAATGTTTGTTAGGTGGCAAAAATATAAAGTGGGCTACTTAATAGAAATAATGGGTTAAATAAGTTTTTTATTCCATATAAATATTTTGAATTTATTTTTAGTCTCTATAAATAGTTTCATCAACTTTAGGTTTCTCAAATGTTTTCTATTATTGTAACCAAAAAATATATATTTTCTATTATAATTTTTTATCCCTATTTTCAATCAAATTATTGTGTACTTTCACATTTTTGAATGAATTTTTATATTCATGTTTATTATCATAATTTTTATATTCATCTTTCATCCTTTGGGTCCCTATTTCCAATCAAACTCTTGTGTACTTTCTGGTTTTTCCGGCGGCTAGTGATCCGATTAATGGAGTTGGTGGAAGAGAGAAGAACACAGAGGAGTGTGTATCTGTTGATGCAAGTTGAGGCATATTGTTTTTCGTTGCTGTCTATTTTAGCGTGACTGAGGAGATTGAAAGGTGAGGTTAAGAAGAAGTGGTCACTCCATTGTTTATGTTAATTGAAGTGAGAAGAAAACAAGAGCCAATAAGGAACAATGAATTTTTTAGTCTTGAGACTTCAGCAAGTAGCAAAAGAGAAAGAACATAAAACCTCAAATTAGAGGTCTTTATTAAGGTAGCTTAGTGAAATCAAAAGGGTCCACAATCATTTCAACAGTGTGTCCTCAACTCAACTATATTCTAAGTAGTATATTTCAATTAGGCTCTGTCTAATCCATGCAGTAATAATGTATCAACTGTTCCAACCTCTTCTAATATTATGCCTCTAGGCTCCAATTACGTGCCTTACCAAGCAAAACAATAAATAAAATTTATGTGACAATCTCCTTCACAAAACACTTCCTCTTTTTGTAACATTGTCAAGATCGATGCTCCAGTTTTGAGAGCAAGCAGATGCACCGTTAATTTTCTTAATTTTGATAGATAAAGGAATTGAAAACAAACGATAAGGAGCAATGCAAGGGGTGCAACCCACATTACATCAAAATTAAGCTCAAAACTAAGTTAGAGAGGCTTCAGAATAGTCCAAATAAAGCATCTAAGATGACCTAAGTTGACTACAAAATTGACGCAATATTATAGTGTATTAGTTGTTATGTTAGTATATTCTTCTTCGCCAAGATTTAAACCTCGGTCATTTAACTCCTTCAATGCTTAACTGAAATAAATTAAGTTACCCAACCTTCAACCCCAATCGAGTCAGTTATTAGCTCCATACTACATATAGCAAACCGAAAGACTCCAATTTGTGGATCAAAGAAGTTGAAGGAGAAACCGCTATAAAAAAAGTGCACCAGAACCTGAAATCTATCAGGCAAGGAAGGGAGTTAGCTAGAAAACTTGAGATCAAGAATTCCACCATTACTTCATTACTAACCTGTGTGTATATGATGTGTACAAGTTTTTACTCTATTAACTTTCTCAACATCTTAACAATTGTGTTTATGCATTTCAATCATTATTAGATTCATTTGACTAAATTTCTTAAGACCCTTCGGCAATTTCTTTTTGGTTATACCTTGTTTAACAAGTACCTCAGCTTCATTGAAGTTGAGGCAAAACAAAAAAGTCTACCTAGCAATCTATCTATTACAATTTCCAAAATATCAAAGGAAGAATTATTCATTGGTGTAAACTGTAAACCATTGTTTTGGTTTCTTCATCATCATTGACCTCCTCTTCCATTAGAAGAATGAAATGGTTGAAACCATTGTTTCCAAGGTGCATCCTTCTGCTGCTCCAACCAAGACAAGAAAGCACTATCCAGCAAACAGAACAAGTTTACATACAGAAGCTGATACTTGACAGGAACATACCGAAAATTGAAAATCTGCACAATTGGCCACACACCACCTTCTAAGACCAATGCTGGGAAATAGTTCCTCTTCAAATCTTCCTTCACCTGAGGAATAGTCTTGCCAGCAGATAATCCCATGTAAGTGAAGAAGACAAACAAATGTATCGGACCAAATATCAAGCCATCCATTGCCACTTTAGTAGCTACGGATTGTGCTGTCTTTGGCATTAGTTGAAGACTATGACTTATGAATTTTTCCAAGCCTTCATACCTATAAGAAATGAACGTTGGTTTATTCAATGTGAGTATACAAATCATTTTCAAGCTTCTAAGTAAATTAATGTCACATTTTTCAATCACAAAAATCCCTAAGCAATCAACTTTAGTTGCAAGCTCTCTCAGAGTAGAACTCACCCAAATCTTATGCAATCACAACTACCTTTGAACAAAATGTGAAGTTAACAATGAGTTGGTAGCGGTAACATGTAAGGGGAATGCCACGTAATAAGGGAATAAATGAAATGCGACAACAAGGCAGTCAAGAAAATCCAAATTCTGTTATGCAAGAGCCACAACAAATTGCACCAGACGTGCCACAAATTCAGGAAGTGAGAGGAGGGAGCAGGCCACGTTTTCCTAACGTACAATTGAGGCAATTTGTTAGATAAGGATGTATATATGCTAAGGGGATTGAGAATGTTGGTATGGATTGATTTGTTAGGTAAGGATGTATATATGCTAAGGGGATTGAGAATGTCGGTATGGATTGATTTGTTAGGTAAGGATGTATATATGCTCTTGGAATGCTCTCCTCTTATTCATATTTCATCCATCTTATATTGTATTCCTCCTAAGTTCATACACTGGGAGTTGAAATTGATTTAGTGGATAATAATTCCCTCTTTACATATTATCTCTCATCAAGGTTCACTATGAGTGGCTCGTCATGCCCTTTGGTTTGACGAATGCACCTGCCTCTTCAAGGCCTCATGAATCAAATTTTTCAAGCACTTTTAAGAAAGTATGTGCTTGCGTTCTTCAATGACATACTAGTATAGAGCCCTTCTTTTTCCACTCATCTACACCATTTGGAGACAGTTTTACAGATACTACAACACCACACACTATTTGTTAAACTATCCAAGTGCCCGTTTGGAATGAAGGAAGTGGATTATTTAGGCCACACGGTTTCAGGTTCAGGTGTTGCTATGGATAAGCTGAAAGTTCAAACTGTGTTAGATTGGCCTAAACCCACTAATGTGAAGCAACTTCGTGGTTTCTTAGGGCTGACAGGGTATTACAAAAGGTTTATCAAGAGTTATGCTACTATAGCTACTCCTCTCACCAACTTGCTGAAGAAAGAAGCTTTTAGTCATCTTAAGTCAGCAATAACCTCAGCACCTGTCCTGACATTACCTCAATTTAATCAACCATTTACTTTGGAGACGGATGCATCCGGTACAGGGGTAGGGGCAGTTTTAAGTCAAGGAGGACACCTCATTGCGTTCTTTTCCAAGAAGATGGTTCCACGAATGCAGAAGCAGTCAGCGTACACACGTGAGTTATTTGCAATCACTGAAGCTATTGCAAAGTTGAGACATTATTTGTTGGGACATAAATTCACTATCAAGACAGATCAAAAGAGTTTGGGAAGTCTGCTGGATCAATCTCTTCAGACACCGGAAGAACAAGCTTGGTTACATAAGTTTATTGGCTATGATTTCAATATAGAATACAAGCCTGATAAAGAAAATGTTGCAGCTGATGCTCTTTCTCGAGCCCTATTAGTGGCATGGTATGAACCTAAACTTCAATTTCTAGATGAATTGAGAGCAGCCACAAGAAATGATGCTGACTTACAGGCAATGTCTTCACAGGATCAACGATGTGTCAATCATGATGGCTTAATATTTTTCAATGGTAGAATTATGGTGCCTACACATCAAGAGAAAATTTTGTTTGAATTCCATAGCTCACCTATTGGAGGACATGCTGGAATCACCAGAACCTTGGCTAGAATATCTGCTCAATTTTATTGGGTTAACATGAAACAAGATATTCAACAGTTTGTGCAGAATTGTATCATCTGCCAACAAGCTAAGCATGAAACACGAGCTCCTGCTGGATTATTGCAGCCTTTGCCAATTCCTGAGCAAGTTTGGGAAGATGTAGCCATGGATTTCGTCACAGGTTTGCCTGCTTCACATGGATATACTGTGATCATGGTTGTTATTGATAATGATAGGTTGACCAAATATAGTCATTTTATTCCTTTGAAAACAGACTATAATAGTAAGTCTGTGGCTGAAGCATTGATGAAATATATTGCGAAGCTTCATGGTCTACCAAAGTCGATTGTGTCTGATCGAGATAAGGTGTTTGTCAGCAAATTTTGGAAGGATTTATTCCAATTACAGGGGACAG
Organism: Trifolium repens; assembly: GCA_030408175.1. Taxonomy (NCBI): domain Eukaryota; kingdom Viridiplantae; phylum Streptophyta; class Magnoliopsida; order Fabales; family Fabaceae; genus Trifolium; species Trifolium repens. The sequence goes on along the minus strand of CP125842.1, from coordinate 62,610,192 downwards.
CATTGGCTATGTCTTCAGCTTACCATCCTCAAACCGGTGGTGAATCCGAAGCATTGAACAAATGTTTAGAGATGAATTTACATTGTCTTACATTTCAACAACCAAAAACATGGTCTAAGGCACTTGATTGGGCGGAGTATTGGTATAATACTGCACATCACACCAGATTAGGGATGACCCCTTTTTGAGCTTTGTATGGTAGAAATCCTCCATCATCGGTAAGGTGCAATCCTAGTCCTCATGATGCTGCAACTTTTCAACAACAACTCAGTGGCCGGGACAATCTGCTGTCACAACTCAAGGTGAATTTACGTAGAGCTCAACAGGTCATGAAAGACCAGGCTGATAAACACAGAAGACATGTTGTTTTTGAAGTTGGTGATAGGGTTTTGGTGAAATTGCAGCCTTATCGACAAAAATCTATCGCTCTAAGGAAGCACCAGAAGTTGGGGATGCGTTTTTTTGGTCCATTTACCATAATTGAAAGGGTGGGCAAGGGTTGCAATTACCTACAGAGGCAAGGATACATCCAGTTATTCACATTTCCCAATTGAAGTTATTTAAAGGTTCCTGCTCTACACCTTACATGCCTCTCCCTATGACTACTCATGACTTGGGACCTATACTACAACCTGCTAGAGTGCTACAATATCGTACAATTGAGGGAATTTGTTAGATAAGGATGTATATATGCTAAGGGGATTGAGAATGTCGGTATGGATTGATTTGTGAAGATTTTTCTCTTCTCTCTCTTGCTCTTGGAGTGCTCTCTTCTTATTCATATTTAATCCATCTTATATTGTATTCCTCCTAAGCTCATACACTAGGAGTTGAAATTGATTTAGTGAATAATAATTCCCTCTTTACATACTATCTCTCATATATAACAATTACAGATTATAGCTAATACTCTCACTTTCCTACTGGTTGGAAGATTTGACTCTCTATAACCAGGTGAAATCCAGTAGCTTCAGGAGCATTGTTATATCATAAAAAAGGTACCTACTAGTCTACTACCTAGTATGATTTGGTCAGCCAGTTTGTTTATAACCTTTTTTGATTCACTTCATAATATTTCCTCATATGTTCAGAATAATACACCCTCCGGATACTATGTCTATTATAAGCAAAAAATACTTTTAGGTTCATTGAATAACTGGAGTATATAATATACATCAGTTATTCAATGAACCTAACTCCCTTACAAAATCAATCAGTTTGTAAGGTGAGAATTCTGGTAAATACAAACTAGAAAGCTGGTAAATACCTTAAAATCGGAGGTATAACACCCACATAAAAACAAACTAGAAAGCTGGTAAATACTAGAAAAAGAGAAAAGACATAATACCAGAAGTGACCAACTGGGCCAACAAAACCAAATCCAAACATACTTGTAACAGCCACACGTCTCCAATCAACCACAAATGTAGTATCTGCTTCTTTCTACCACAACAAAACAAATAGAGTCAGAAGAAGAAGAAGAAGAAGAAGACAGTGTTTCATTTGAAAGAGAATTTGCAGAAAATGAGAAAGAAGGGGGAAATTCTTACAGTGGTGACAGATAATTGAAGACGTTTTTTTGATGCGGCAGCAGAGTGAGTGATGTACTGAGCAGTTACATCTCCAACAGCCCAAAGAACGCAGGAGGTGGTGACTTGGGTCTTCACTGGATGAACAGAGAGGCTGTTCTGATACCAATTCCAGAACTTCAACATCATCGCCATTTTAACCTATTCTATTCTATTCAGGCTTGGTTAAACTGTTCCCAACGATGATAAACAAACATAAACAATGTTGCTTTTGCCTTTAATTTTGGTATCAAGATATTTGTAGTTTGTACACTTTAAAATAAAATTGTTAAAGGTTTTCTAATTAAAATATTGGGGATATTATAACAACCTCCCCTCGGTTCTATCTAAATCTACGAAATATGGACTCTCACACGGACACCGCGACAGGACACGACACGACACGGATACTCCGATATCAATAATGTAAAAAATAAAGGACACCGACACCGCTATATATATATATGATAAAATTTGATTTTATTTATCGATTTTTTATTAAAAAAAATTAAAAATATTCTAATCAAAATTAATATCTTTAATTCTTCAATAATAACATTGTTTCAATACATGTTTAACTTTTTTAGAGTGACGAAGCAAGGAAAAGAAACTATTTTTTTGGTGAAACTTGGTTGACTATTCCGACAGGTGTTGCACGAGTGTCATACAAATGTCGGACACCGACGCGTGTCGGACACCGCGACACGCCACCTCCTAGAGGTGTCTGTGCTTCATAGATCTAAATACAACAAACCTCCCCTCTATTTTCTAAAAAACAGAGACCTCCCCTGCCGTTATATTCGGTTAAATCTCCGTTAGATTATAATACAAGGCACGTGTTTAGTTTAGAAATTACAGGGAAAACCTTGCTCCTCTTCACCTTCACTCTTTGCCGCCTCCGTTTCTGATTGTCAATTCTCTCATCACTCACCATTGTTCTCTGTTGAGGTTCGGTGTTTAATTTGTTCTCGTTATCACTGACTTCGTCGTTCTCGCCATGCAGCACTATCATTCTGACTTGTTCCTGGTGTTGTCTGTAGCTAACTCCGTCTTTACTATCATCCGCAATGGCGCTATTTCTGTATACGCCATTCTTGCTGTATGTGTAACCGAAAAAATAAACAATGTTAGTGAATAAGGGGTGTATTTGTCTATTTAATAATAGAAACTTAGGGGAGGTCACTGCATATTTTAAAACAAGAGGGGGTGTCAGTTATATTTTAATAGATTTCAGGGGAGGTGAGTGTAATTTTCCCTAAAATATTTTAACAAAGAAATTAATTTAAGTGTCCCATGTGTGAGTCCAGATCCTCTTCATTTCCACACTTAATGACAATCTCTTTTTCTTTTCACAACCAAACATGTGGCAAAAAACATATCGATGACTCAAATTTATTTAACTTAAATCAATGCATTTGAACAAATAAAAAATTGAAAGAAATTTTTTAGAAGTTATAAGTATGAATGCGTCAAAAAAAATGTATAAAAATATATGTAAGAAAAAGAGTATAAATATTACGTGTAATTTTTTTAACAAAAGAATATATTATAAGTTATTTTGTAACAAAAGATAGAATAATGTCAAATGATTTTCATAAGTTATTTTGAAGAGCTTATGAACATTACATAAGTTGTTTCTATAAGCTCTATAAATAATCTCACAAATGCTTATATCTGTTGGAGTAATTTGAGAATAGAGAACGAAAATGAATTGAATAGAAAGATTAGAGAAAAATGAAAGTTGTTATTCATCCACTAGGGGCAAAGGTATTTATATACAAAAGGAGGCTTGCTTCACTACCAAGCAATTGTAACTAACTACCTAAGACAAAACAAAAATCTATAACTGACTAACTAACTATCTATCAGTATCTCAGCGTTCAGAACCTGCGTGTTCAGAACCTGAGTCTCCAAAGCTTCTTGAGAACCTGGAGCTTCGCAGCTTCTGAGAGCTTCTCAGCTTCTGAGGGGCTTCTCAGCTTCTGATCTTCTTGAGCTTCTGATCCTCAGAGCCTCTTGAGGACATGAGAACTTGGATTACAAACATCACACCTCCTAATTCATGTTCTCCAACGATCTCATTCCTATCAGTTTCTTCAAAGCATCAAACCTAGCCTTAGCCATAGGTTTGGTTAGAATATCTGCAAGTTGGATCTCAGTGTTGCAATATTCCAACTCAAGCTTCTCCTTGTTCACTTGATCTCTCAAAAAGTGAAACCTTCTTTCAATATGCTTGCTCCTGCCATGACTCACAGGATTATTAGCCAAGTCGATTGCTGACTTGTTATCCACAAGCACCTTCATCTTTGTTACTTCTACTGCCTTAAGTTCTGAAAGTAACATCTCAATCCAATTTGCCTGACAAGCTGCAAATGAAGCTGCAACATACTCAGCTTCACATGATGATAATGCAACTATTCCTTGTTTCTTAGAACACCAGGAAATTGGTGCATTGCCAATCATGAACAAATAACCTGCAGTGCTCTTTCTGTCATCTTGATCTCCTCCCCAGTCAGAGTCTGAGTAGCCATAAGCCTCTAACTTCTTACTACTGTTCCTTTGGTTTGGAATCAAAATGCCATGATCATTAGTACCCTTTACATATCTGAGCACTCTCTTTGCAGCAGTCAAGTGACATATCCTTGGTTGATCCATGAATCTGCTCAACAGACCAACACTATGACATAGGTCAATTCTAGTGTTGCACAAGTACCTCAATGAACCAATTATCTGCTTGTACAAGGTTGAATCAACCAACTCATCATCTGAATTCTTGCTCAGCTTCACACCAGTTTCCATAGGAGTAATTGCTGGGTTGCAATTGCTCATATGAAACCTCTTCAATATGTCAGCAACATACTTCTTCTGATGCAAGAAACAGCCTCTGCTTGTCTTAGCAAACTCCATGCCAAGAAAATATGATAGCTCACCTAAGTCAGTCATCTCAAACTCTTTCATTATGTCTGTTTTGAACTTCTCTAACACAGCTTTGTGTGATCCAGTGATCAACAAATCATCAACATACAGACATAGTATTATCATTTCTTCATAATTTGAACTCTTCACATATACACCATGTTCTGTTGTGCATCTAGTGAATTTCAAATCAATTAGGAAGCTATCAATTCTCTTATTCCAAGCTCTTGGAGCTTGTTTCAAGCCATAAAGGGCTTTCTTCAGTTTGAACACTTTGTTCTCTTGACCTTTAATCTCAAAACCTGGTGGCTGCTTCACATAAACTTCTTCATCTAGAGGACCATTTAAGAAGGCAGATTTCACATCTAGCTGATGCATAGACCAATTCTTGTAAGTGGCTATTGCAACAACTAATCTAATGGTCTCTATCCTAGCCACAGGTGCAAACACTTCATTAAAGTCAAGTCCTTGCTTCTGAAGAAACCCTTTTGCCACTAGTCTTGCTTTGTACTTAGCAATTTCACCATTAGGTTTCATCTTCAACTTGAAGACCCATTTCACATCAATTGGTCTCTTGTTGACTGTTTTGTGCATTAACTCCCAAGTGTTGTTCTTCTCAATAGACTTTAACTCTTCTTTCATGGCTGCCTTCCATTTAGAGTCATTTAGAGCTTGTTCTAATGTAACTGGCTCCAATTCAGCTATCATAGCTTCATTGATCAGTTCACCATCTTCTGTTATTGCTTGATCTGGAAATACATCATACTCATTCAACCTAACTGACTGCACTCTATCTCTTGTAGATCTTCTCAGAGGCTGATTATTAGGAATATGAGCGTGATTACCAGCTGCATCATCTTCTGGTTGATCAGCTTCTGGTTGATCATCTTTTTCCTCAAGCACAAGCTTTCTATTGAGCAATGAACTGGTGTTCTCAGCACTAGTACTTTCAATCCAGTCCCAACCCTTTGATTCATCAAACTTTATGTCTCTGCTTATCACAACTTTATTCTCTTTTGGAGCATAAAGCTTGTAAGCACCAGTGGGGTGATATCCCAATAGAATCATCTGCTGACTTCTATCATCAAGCTTTCTTCTCACTTGATCAGGAACATGTCTAAAACAAAGTGAGCCAAAGATTCTGAAATGACTTACACTTGGTTTGAGACCTGTCCAAGCTTCATAAGGAGTTTTGTTCTTCAGCTTCTTGGTTGGACTTCTATTGATTATATGCACTGCTGTTGAGGTTGCTTCTCCCCAGAATTTATGAGGCATGTTCTTTCCCTTCAACATGCTTCTGGCCATGTTCATTATACTCCTGTTCTTCCTTTCAGCAACACCATTGTGTTGAGGAGTGTAAGGAGCAGTAACTTCATGCACTATACCTTCTTCTTCACAGAATTTTGCAAATTCTAGTGAAGTGTATTCACCACCTCCATCTGTTCTCAATTTCTTAACACTACAGTCACTTTGCTTTTCAACTAGTGTCTTAAATTTCTTGAACTTAGTGAATACTTCACTCTTCTTCTCAATAAGATAGAGCCACACATGTCTAGTATAGTCATCTATGAAAGTTAAGAAATAGTTGTTACCTCCAATGGACTTTACTTCAAAAGGTCCACAAACATCTGAGTACACCATTTCTAACTTCTGAGTTGATCTCATGGGCAATTCATTTTTGAATGAATTTCTGGTTTGCTTGGCTGCACAACACTCTTCACACACTGTACTTGGTGTTCTTATCAGAGGCAAGCCATGTACCATCTCTTTTGACTTCAACAAGCTCAAACTTTTGAAGTTCAAGTGCCCAAATCTATGATGCCACATCCAATCTCCTTCAGAGTTTGTAATTGAAGCGAGGCAGTGATGATCAATTACATTGATTTCAATTTTGAAAGTCCTATTGTTCGACAGTGGAGCTTTCAAAATTAATCTACTCTTAGCATCATAAATTCTCAACTCTCTATTAGCCATCTTCATTGTATAACCTTTCTCAAGTAATTGACCTAGGCTTATCAAATTACTCGCCATAGAAGGAACATACAATACCTCATTGATGGTTGATTCTTGACCATCCTTTCTTTTCACAAGAACAGTTCCCACGCCAGCACTAGTAACTTGACTGTTGTCTGCAAACTTGATGTTTCTCTTTACTGAATAATCAAGCTTCAAGAACCACTTCTTGTTACCAGTCATATGATTGCTACACCCTGTATCAAGATACCACAAATTTGACTTGTCTGCCTCAGAATTTGTGATTGCCATTAGGAGTGAATCATCAGAATCACTACCACCTCCATTAGCATATTGGGCTTCATCTTTGTCTTCTCTGGCTACCTTCTTAGAGCGACATTCTCTTGCATAATGCCCAAATTTTTGACAGTTGTAACATTGAATTTCTTTCTTGTCAATCTTCTTCTTGGAACTCTTCTTGTTCTGACTTGAATCTTTAGTGGAATCTACATTCTGATTCTTTGAATTCTTGGTTGAATTCTCTGAATCCTCTTTCCTTTTCTTCCACTTATCTTTTCCTTTCTTGTTCTGAGTCTTGGCCTGTAATGCTTGTTCCACTGCCTTGTTCGAACTCCTCTGCTTAACCCTTAGCTCATGAGCTTCTAAGGATGCTTGCAGCTCTTCAATCTTCATAGTTGCCAAATCCTTTGATTCTTCAATAGCAACCACTATGTGATCAAATTTCTCAGTCAAGGTCCTCAAGATTTTCTCAATCTTGACCTTATCAGTCATTGCTTCTCCACAAGACTTCATCAAATTTGTCAAGGCCAGCATTCTCGCCAAATACTCAGAGATCGTTTCTTGTTCATTCATCTGCATCATCTCATATTGCCTTCTCAAGGCTTGAAGCTTGATACCCTTCAATTTCTCATCACCACCATAGATTTTCTTCAATGTATCCCAAGCTCCCTTTGAGGTTTCTTCTTCTATTATCTTCTCAAAGATATTAGAATCCACACATTGATGAATGATGAACAAGCCTTTAGCATCTTTCTTTTTCAATTCTTTGTGTCGAGTTCTTGCTGCATCATCAGCATTTGCAGCCAATTCTTCTACTCCATCAGTTACAATTTCAAGAACATCTTGAAATCTGAAAATCACTTTCATTTGTGCACACCAACGATCATAGTTTTCGCCTTTGAAAACTGGAAGATTTGCTGGGAATTGCGTGGAGGTTGTACCATTGTTTGTCATGATTCTTGATCAAGGAATCAAACGAAAACGATGAATACGAACCGGGCTCTGTTATACCAATTTGTTGGAGTAATTTGAGAATAGAGAACGAAAATGAATTGAATAGAAAGATTAGAGAAAAATGAAAGTTGTTATTCATCCACTAGGGGCAAAGGTATTTATATACAAAAGGAGGCTTGCTTCACTACCAAGCAATTGTAACTAACTACCTAAGACAAAACAAAAATCTATAACTGACTAACTAACTATCTATCAGTATCTCAGCGTTCAGAACCTGCGTGTTCAGAACCTGAGTCTCCAAAGCTTCTTGAGAACCTGGAGCTTCGCAGCTTCTGAGAGCTTCTCAGCTTCTGAGGGGCTTCTCAGCTTCTGATCTTCTTGAGCTTCTGATCCTCAGAGCCTCTTGAGGACATGAGAACTTGGATTACAAACATCAATATCAACTCAAATAAATTACTCCAAACAAGCTTTATATCAATTGGAGCATATATTCACTAACTAGATAGATTAGTTTAGTCATTTGTGGAAACCATTGTATTTTTAAATATGACAGTTGATTGATGATAGCATTTTCTGGTTGGTAAATATAACCATTGTATTTTTAACCATTGTTTTATGCTCATAATAAATACAGTATATGATAGCACTAATTCTTTAGACATATATCCATTGTCAATGCTACATATTGAGTATTTGTTTACTATTTAGACATTTGTATAAATATATTACTTGCTATACATGCTCTAATCGCGTGTTACTCATTCTTGAGTTTTTTCGTCGTAATAATACTGAATTATAGCTTACTAAATACTAATACACACATAGTATGAAGAATTTTTTTCCCTTTTTATAATATTCTCATCCAAGCTTGGTGTTCCATGATGAAATTGGAAGAAGCATGGAATGTTATAAAGAGAATGGATCCTCTCAATTTACTTTTCCTCAATTTTTCTCAATTTTCACATCTTAACCATCAATCAATTTTTTCTCATTTCTTTTCAATTTAAATATTGCTCTATATTTCTAATCTAATGGTCTAAAAACCAACATTATTTCCTCAATTTTTTTCAAATTGAGAGAATCCTTTCTCTGTTATGAATAATGGTGTACTCTGACCTGCATCCGAACACGTACTAGTATTATCTCACACTAATTGTAATTTGTAAATGTCATATGTGTTAAATCGAGAATAGATCATCTCAATTTATTTTTTCTCAATTTTCAAATCTCAACTATCAATCAATTTTTCTTCATTTATTTTAGATTTAAATATTGTTTTATATTTATAATATAATGGTCAACTATCCATATTATTTCCTCAATTTATTTTTTAACTTTAGATAATCCATTCTCGTATTAAATCTATCAAACCGAACATTTTTTAGTCCAAGCCTTTTTAGTAGAGTATAACTTGTCTAAAAAATTTGGTGCCACTAAAATTCTATGATTGAGTTACCGTTCCTCCCAAGTATTCTCTGGAACTTCCTGACAAAGAGAAACAGTGCCCGAGAACAAAAGAAGCCGGCGGATAAATAAAAAATTAGGGGATATAAAATAAATAAATAAATAAAGTTAAACTTTTTAGTAATTGGGATAAAATCAAATCAACGGAGTAAGTTTGACACAAAATCTCATCTCTTTATTTATTTTATTTTGCTTTCTTTATTTTATGCCTAAAACAATTTTGACAAGATTAAGGCCCCGTTTGGCCCAACTTATTTTTTACTTTTTATTTTAGCTTAAACAAAATAGAGAAGTATAAAATTATATTTGACGCTATTTTTCCTTAAAAGTATTAAAGAAATAAAGTAAAGAAGTAAAAAATAAAGAAAAATGAAGTCAAATACAATTTTTTCCTTCTTTACTATTTTTAAGGAGAAGAAAAAAAGAGGAAAATAAGCCGGGCCAAACGGGGCCTAAATATTTTAGATTTGCCTCAATATTTCCAAATTTAGCATATTTTTCTCCATCATCTAAATAGACAATCATAAATTCATAATCACTCACACTAATTCAATCATGGTCATACTGCAATTACCATCAATTTTCCCCGTCAATGCATATCATGATTGGATAAACACCCGAGACTATTGGTGAAATCTTCTAGCTATTCTACAAAGCCATGCAATTATAATTTGAAATTCATTAATTATGTCAATAACAGATTGAAATTCAGAACATCAAAAGATCAGATTTCAAACAATTTTTCATAATTTGTTTACTATACTAGTAGTATTTATATATGGTTGTTATAAAAGAAAGGAGAAAAATAAATTGTAACATTCATTCCAAATCATGTCCACGAAGACATTAATAAAAATTAATTCAAAACAAAAGGGGCTCCAATTTAGTACTCGTATAAAACTGCCAGCATATAATATCTTTTAGTGCTGGCTGGTGATTATAAATGATAGATAATTGAATATTTTTGTCCAAAAAAAAGTATAAAGAATATTTGTAATAAAAAGAGTATAAATATTACGTGGAATTTTTTTATCCTACTAGTAGAATGCTGGCGTGGCCTAAAATTTCTTAAGCTTTTATTTTGCCTTCCCGTTTGGATAATTAAGTACTTACAGAAACATTTTTCATATAACTGCCTGTGTATAAGTATTTTTTAACAAAAGATAGAATAAAGTCAAATGGTTTTCATAAGTTATTTTGGAGAGCTTATGAACATTACATAAGTTATTTCAATAAATTCATACAAAAAGTTTCACAACTGTTTATGCCAGCTCCCTTTTTTTTATATTGCATTTAATTGACAAATATAAACAATTTTCCTTTTGCCTTTGCCTTTGCCTTTGATTTAAGAGTTAACCCTTACGGTATTGAATTTAATTTTAGATTTGGGCATCTTCGTAAGGAGAGACTCAACATATACATCATATACTAATATTTTTAGTGTTGTTGTGTGAGAAAGGAAAAAATCTTCTATTTTAAGAATGATTGTTAAACTTTGACACGTTGGTGTTGTCATTTGATTTTATCTTTAATAATTTTATAAAAAAATAAAATTAAGAATAATCTTTACTTTCCATCTAAAATTGAATCAATTAATTATCATATAGTATTTCACTCTATAGTGTGTATTTTTTTTTTTTGTTACACTCTATAGTGTGTATATAGTGTGTATATATACACGCATGTATTACTTCCTGCACATTATATTACATGTTCTTGAAAGTAGCAATTAACTTAAAAAAAAAAACAAAGTAACATTATAATTGCATGGCGTTATTTCATTTTATAGTTCTAAGTTTGTTCATAGCATGTTGCATAGTTGATGCAAGGAGCAAACCTCTACTGAATGAGCAAAATCATTTTACTACATTAGATAGTATCATGGTATTTGTGTGATTTATATTGTCTTCTCTCTTAATTTTTTTTTACACGTGCATTGTCTGATCTTAATTTTGGTTAACAAATTCAGCGTGAAGTGGATAATGATTTTGATTGTGTTGATATCTACAAGCAATCTGCCCTACAACATCCCTTATTAAAAAACCACAAAATTCAGGTATAATAGTCGAACAACTTATAAGTTTATTTTATTTCACTATAATGTGAAAACAAAATTGTTATACTATGAAATAGGAGAGTATCTGAGTATGTTATGTAATTGTATGTAATCAAATAATATATTATACATTTTATTATTCAAAATTTTGAACATTAACTTTTTATCATTTAAAGAATCTTAGCTTCAATTTTACTATATTGAACCATGTTTTGTTCCCTCTTCATTGTATCATAGCTTTACCCAACATTCGCAAAGAATGTTGTGCATAGTAGGCCGTCTAAAGACGGTGAATGTTCGGTAGGAAAAATACCTATTTACAAGAAGACAAGAAAACATCAAATTGATACTATTTCGTCTTCAAAATTACAATCTGAAAATTTGCCTATTGGCTATCATGTAAGTTGATAATTTTAAATAATATATTCGCTTCTTTATCAAGTGCCCGTAGAGAATCTACATTGTGTGTGTATAATTATATTTCTCTTCTAACTATCATATGTGTTTATATTCTCTAGACTGTTTCTCTCGATACAACCCAAAATTGTATAAATGGAGGATATGCAGTGATAAGTATTTATAATCTATCACTTTCCGTTGGTCAATATAGCTCGTCTTTAATTTGTGTTGAAAGCGGTCCACCAAATGAACCTAATGCAATATGCGCTGGACTTTCGGTGAGTTATTTCTCATCACGTCTATGCCAAACCTTGTTTTTATTTAAATTTAATGATAACATAATATTTTTAAAGAGAAATAACTTGCATTCCTTAAAAGCTCTTTCCTTTCATTGACATATTCGTAATTTCCCTTTTTGTGTGCACAAACTCTCTTTTATTTTGCTATTTGTATCTATTTCTTGATATGATAGGTTTATCCAGCCTTATATGGAGATAGTCAACCGTGAATAACTACACAATGGCAGGTAAGAATATGAATTTAATGCATCAACTAATTATATCTAAAAATGCATATTGTAGTTGTGCTCAATTTGATATGAACATGCAGACATTGGGTAGCACTAACCATGGTTGTATCGATAAGCGTTGTTCTGGTTTCGTCCAAGTAATTCAAGACAAACCGTATCTTGGAGTTGTTCGATCACCCAGTACTCCGATTGGTAAATCGGGGAAGAAATATGTTGTTAATGTCAAAATCCAAAGGGTAATTCTTTTTTTAAAGAATATGAATGTGTATATATTATTCTTATTAACATGAGTCAATGTGTTTTTTTGTTTAATTATTATTCTTACTACGTTTGGTTGACATAATTTTTTATTAACTTATTTGATTTGCAGGATAATTCCACAGGTAATTGGTGGTTAACTCTTGATGAAACTGTACAAGTTGGATATTGGCCAAAAGAATTATTTACTCACTTAAACAAAGGAGCATCTGTGGTTAGATTTATGGGTCAAGTTTATGCTTCACGTAATTTGCTGAATCCCCCAATGGGTAGTGGGAGGTTGCCTAAAGAAGGATACAACAACGCAGCTCTTTTCGGAAAACTCATGACCATTGATTCAGAATCTACTCAAAGTGATGTAGAGCCTAGTGATATGAAACCATATAGTGATGCAAATTCAGATTGCTATGATTTGTTGTATTATGAATATACAGGACCTAAATATCGACAAGCTTTTTTGTTTGGTGGGCCTGGTGGACAAAATTGTTGATATATAATTATATGGGTTAAATAAGTTTTTAGTTCCATTAAATATAATAAATTTCATTTGTAGTCCTCTTAAAAAAAATTGAAGTTTGATTCCTCTAAAATTTCAGTTTTCAATTTCGGTCTCTTTTTTTTTTAAGTCCATGTACCATGTTTTAAATGACTTTTTTTTAAAATATATCATTATTAAAACTTTAAAATATTATTAGTTTGATTATTTAACTATTAAATCTTTAGTTTTACAATTTAAGTTATAGATAAATTAACAAAAAGTAAAGACTATAAATAGTTAAGTTATTAAATTAATTGTGTAATTAGAAGATTTGTAATTAGAATCTCATACATCAAAATTTTTGTTGAATTTAATACCATTTTCATTGATCCAAGCACTATCCATACCGTAAGAAGAACAATCAAAATCAACCATTTATATGCAAGTGATATTCCTTCAAATTTGGGTTGAATGCCATCTTCTTTTTGTCTGCCTTTGATATTCTCTGATTTGTGTAGTAGGTGTTGGAGTTCCTCTACAAGTCACTTGCTGCAAAACTTATTGTTGGCACTTGGCATTATAATAAGCTAAATTGAGCTTGGTGATGTTGGATTAAGGGTGTGGCTTTTTTTAAAATAGATTTTATAGTGTTACATAATTTTGTGTAAAAAATTTTACAAAGAAACTTTTTATAAAAGCTTCAAATCAAAATGTGGTTTGAATAGTTATTCTTAAAATGTGATTTTAGACATTTCATCATTTTATTGAAAAAAAAATTGGATATCAAAATTTCAAAAAAATCATTTAATTTGAACCTATTTTAAATAGATTTTCATAAAAATCATTTTTGAAATACAACTTTATCAAAAAATTGTGATTTTGACTATGTTTTGTTCTTCAATAATATATGCTTATGTTATATGATGTCAAAATTAGTGTTTCAATTTAGAAAAAATGAATATAAAAAAACTTGTAATATTTTGAAAACGATTTGTCAAAATCCATTTTAAAAAATACAAAGAAAAAATCCATTTTTTTAAATCTAAAACAATAGATTGTGTGAAAGTGACTTTTTTCCTAAAACTTTCTTTTTAGGATTTTGTTACAAGTGCTTGTGTAGTTTTGTCTATACAAGAGGATGATTGTGCTTGTGTTAGATTAGATTGTGTGAAACTGACTTTTTTTCCTAAAAAAATTCATACAAGAGGATGAAAATTGAAGAGGATAAAAATTGTGTTAGATTAGTTAGAGTTTGTGAGCATTCTGACTTAACTTGTTATATCCTCATTACTTGGTGACAAGTTTTCACTAACATATGTTGAAACAAAAGAATTATTTATGATTCAAGTGACTACTATTCTTGTTTCATCCAAAATGTCTGGTCTAGTGAAATGAAGGCGAAACATACACTTGGGTGGAATGTTTATAGTCTTGAGTTCTGCAAATCTCACTTTGCTGACTGCAGAAAGTGTATGGCTACAGCATTAGTTTTATATTTGTTTATCATGCATTATAACTTAATGTTACTCTAGAGTACTTGTTATAGTTGATGTTCATTCTTATTTGAGAAAGAAAAGGTAGGTGCAATAGTAGTCTAGAGTCCAATTTCCAAACCAGATTGTGTTGATTGATTCCAATAGATTTTGACACACACACACACTCTTTTACATTAAACTACATGCAAGGGAATTATAGGGTGATACTTTCGAAAATCAAGTTTCAATATGATTGATAATTTATGTTTCAAAATCAATTGCATAAATATGTTCCAAATTCAAATGTGTTCATGGAGTTTTATCTCTTGTAGAAATTGACTCCATTGCTGCTGATTGTATGTCTATATTGTGTAGTTTAATTAACAGTAAGGTAGTTAATGTTAAAAGACGCAAAAATAGAGTAGCTCATGACCTTGTTGGTTTGGCTAGAAATGTAGGAACTATCATTTATAATGATCTTTCTTTGCAATGAATGAGAAATTTTCATGTTAAAAATATTGAATTATATTGAAGATTGATACTTTCCAAAGTCAAGTTCCAACATGATTGATAGATAATCTCGGTTTGAAAATCAATTACATAAATCCATCATCCCAATTTTTGAACTGATTTTACTAACTCCAAAACCCATACATCGAGCATAATTCTTGTAATATTTGATAACTTCTTCTTCAGAACTAAATATCATTCCAACCACAGGTTCTTCATCTTCATTTGTGTTTCCACTCTCTTCTAATTTATCATCACAATTTTCATTTATGTGATCACTCTTTTCCAATTTATCATCACAAATTTCATTTATGTGACTTGTCTCTTCTTCTTCGTCAGTAGATGTAAACATATTCTCCACTAATGCAACAATTTTTTAAAGAAATAAACTTAAATTAATCAACTAATTAATAAGTGAAGGCAACAAGATTATTCTTGCTAGTAATATAAAAAAATAAAAATAAAAGATAAATTATATTCACTGTTGAATTGAATTGTATGCAGAAAGTAGTTGCAGTGTTGGTATGCAGAGGCTATTTTGAGGCGAAAATCGCAACGATGACGACAACGAGAACTACGGACGATGTCGGAAACTACAATAGAGACAACAAGAACGATGACAGACGGCAATAACCATAACCACAACCGTGACAATAGATATATCGAGTTGATAGCAATGAGTTAAATTGTCGACAATGGTTTCTGGTGGTAAATCCTGCTAATTGCGCGCGCTTTGCATTGATTTAGGATTAAGTGGGTTGTTTGTAAAATTATACCGTGATGTGTGACCAAGATTTTCTCTTTAATATTTTTTATTTATTTAGTTATTTATTTTATTTATACTGTATTAATTTCGCGTAAATTCTTCTCGCACCTTATAGCACAGCTGTTGTTGGAATAACTACTAGATTAGGTGGGTGACTTTCGTCAGATTTTGCCGGTTGTCCGAAAAAGCGAAAGGCAGGACATGATCCAAGCTTGCATAAAATATGTGAGGTGCATTTGCTACGTAAAAACATGCGTCTACAATCAAATAATTTGGACATCAAAAGCTCAAATGCAAAGATTTGCAGATTGTATATATACTTGATGTGGGTGATGGAAAAGTGTCCAAATATCAGAGAATCATGGATATCAATCAAACAAGATTTGATGCTTTCAAAATCAAATGATGGTATTCAATCTATGGTTATTGCTAAGTATCCAGATTTAGACAGAAACATTGTGCAATCAAGTTCATAAAATAGTCATGATACAACCCAAGCATACATATAAGTTCATACAATAGTCAGCATACAACCCAACCAACTACAACAACCACTGATTTTTTATAGAGGAAATCAGCTTAGGAGTGACAAAGGCGAAAACACAACTCTTCCATCGGATGGGGGGGGGTTATCGTTTGTCAGAGGAAATATCCGTTGTTTTCCGTTGCCTTTGCATGTCAAATATAAAGAATTTCCAACTTTATAATCCTGCATCATTACATCAATTACAAAAATGTAAGTACCAAACATCCAAAACATATCATTCTAACTAGGATGTGTTTTTGTAAAGATGTATTATGTTATGTTCTAAATAGTTTATAAATGTTACGTAAGCTTTAGCTTTCATTTTTTTATATTCTTTTTCTCTATATTTTCGCCACAAGATAAAATAAATAAACAAAGTAATAACATCAATTACTCACATCACAGTCAACTCCTCTATATTTGCAAGTCCAGCCCGGGAAAGGAATGCAATCCAGGTAACGACACCATGAGCAATGATCATTCAAATTCACCCCTTTTAGTGTCAACACCATCCCAATTAACAATCTGTCAATAAATTAGAATCACAATTACCATACAAAACCAGAAAACATTATTGAGAGTGGCAGAAATACATATCATAAACAACATCAACAATAACTACCCAAAAGTGCTTAGAAAAAAATTACAATAGATGCAGGCGAAAGATATATCCAATTTTAAAAAGAAACATAAAACTAATTGTTACTATTAATAATTGAATAAAATTTAGTTTAATGAAGAAAAAGGTGTCCTACAAAAGCAAGTATATACACAAAGAAGCCATCAAAATCATGATTTTTCTTTTACAAAAGTAAGTTCGTTAATAAGTGAAAGGCAAAATTCACGTTTGGTCATTTATCTTATTTTTTTTGTAACATTTTGGTGCTTTATCTTTTATTTGTAACACTTTGGTCCTTTATCTTATATATTTGTAACACTTTGGTCCTATATCTTTTATTTGTAACACTTTAATCCTTTATCTTTTATAACATTCACGTATAAACCCTTTTTTTCATATTTTTTTATTATTAAAAAAATGCTGAATTTTATTTGTTAAGATACATTTTTATTAAAATTAAATAAAACTAATAATTTTGATGAATATGTTCATCATCTTCATCAATTCTTTCATATTTTCATGTTCTTTAGAGGACCAAAGTGTTACAAATAAAAGATAAATGACTAGAGTGTTACAAAGAGATAAGATAAAAGACCAAAATGTTACAAATAAAAGATAAAAGACTAAAGTATTACAAAAAAATAAGATAAATGACTAAACGTGTAATTTTGCCTAAGTGAAATTTTAGTTCATATAAACAATGTTCATATTAGTTTAAAAGGTGTTACTATAACTTAATTTATTATTACAAGGGCGTATATTATTATTCTTTATGATTTATATAGGGGCAGATATTACATGTATATATGAATTAACATGGTATGATAATGATATGTTTTAGGGGTGGCGGTCACCCCATTTTCAAAAAAATATGATTTATTATGTGAATAGCTGTAAATCTTTAGATTTAATTCTATTATTCCAACAATAATGAAAAAAGAAATTACCCAATAAAAATTATGATCAACAAAGCAGTCTGACGTAATCGGTTTACTGGGGGTTGAGCAAAAATGACCAATCCAAATAGTACTCCAACAATCGACCCTCCCAGATTTGCAAAGTTGTCGCCTCGTTGAGCAATTGTGAGAGCTATATTCATGAGCATCGTGCCAACACCAACTAAAAAGTCAAAACCCTACAAAACAACAAAAATGAGGTTTTTTACTACGATTACCAAAACATATAAAACCAAAACTTAATAATAAAAAGAGTCTAAATAACAACCATCGGAAGATGCAGAGTCCAATATTCTATGAAGCTTTTTGATATTGCCCCTCCTGCTAAGCCGGCCAATGCACCAGAGGCACCGACCGTGACACTCGACTGATAAAACAGTGCTGAGGCTAAACTGCCACCTAGCCCAGATATCATGTAGAGTGATCCAACTCGAACTGCAAAACAACCAACAATTTATAAATTTTAATCTCGAATTGTGAAAGTAAGTATATATATATATATATTCTTTCAGATAACTTGTTTACAAGTTCATATCACACACAATACTCTTAATAATATATAAAAAAAAAATTCAGCGGAATGTACCAAATCCATATTTCCGTTCGAGTGTAATTCCAACTCCCAAAATAGTGGTTGCGTCTGTCAACAATTGCGACAACCCTTCATGCAACCATATGCTGGAGAATAGGCGCCACACCTGGTGCGTATGAAGCACCTTTGTCAAGTATAAGCCGCCCATTTTTATTAGCCTGAAGAAAAAATAATGTGAGAAGTAGAAGTCAGCTAAAAAACTCATTAACACAGACCAAATTAATAACCAAACAGTTCCACTATAAATTGAATAAAAAAAACGGCATATGATATAGCACTCATGATGTAAATCATGCTCCTCAAAACAACTTACTCCAATTCACATTATTTATGGTCCAAAACACAATCAATAGTTAAGACAATCACAAAATTATAGAAGACAAAAAAGAAAAAAAGACAGATTAATAAAAAGAGGGTGATGCTCATATTCTATGAGTGTAAAGTGTCTGTCATGCCATGGCAGTAACATTCAGTAAGAGGGATTGTTTACAATCATCAAATCACAACCAAACCATATCCATTACTACTTCAATTTCAATCTATCTTCTATAACTCTTCAACTTCAACTGACGAGATCTAAATAATAAGAACAACTTCAACTAATGAGCTTCAACTTAGTTGAACAGATATTGAAATTTCCTCATCCCTTCTTAGGGGAAATTTAACCTAACTTTAATTGCTCGGTCAAAACTATTAATAAGAAATGCAGAAATATAAGCATTTCTTTTGTAGACCCCATCTTTAAAAACTAGTAAACCGTTAGAATTGAATACCTCAGTTTTGTCTCTTTATGTCATTTGAAATGTAGCAAACTACAACCTCAGACAAGTTGAATTGTGTCAAAAAAACTTTGAGCCTATACTAACTTATGCATCATATGTTAACATTCTACAACTAAAACCAAAAAGAGCAAATGAAGCAAAATGTTTGCATTTTACAACTATATGCAAAACTTAATTTAATAAGATGAAGTTCAATTATAACAATAATCATTCAAAAGTCTAAACATCGACATATAAACTTGGAATATTATAATTTTGAGCCGGTTTCATATAAATAAATTGGAGATGATCTTTAGGGATTTATGGTTGTGAAAGCATTCAAGCTGAACAACTATGCATATTAGTTATTAACATAGAATTTCAAAAATAGTTATTAACATATAAATAATTGGGATTCAGTCACCGACTACATGCAGTCGTACAGTCACGATTTTCTAACCTCGGATTCTGAGTAGACCGTTTAAAAAAATTGTACTGAAATTTTACATTTTACCAAGGTTGTCAGAACCGGACCAAACATCGAACCGGTGAGCTTACCGGTTCAAGGTTCAATGATTGGGCCGGAGTCGGACCGTTTTTAATTAAATATATATTTTAATTAATATATAAATAAAAAATAATGACTCAATATCACTTAATTTCACACATTAAAAAACTGAAATGTCATATAAAAAGGAAAAAACCATTCTAAAAACAAAGTACAAACATTCTCCTAAAAAAATTTAAAGAAAAAGTCTAAACTTGAATTTAAAAAACACTTACGTCGCACGGGATGGACCAAGCAGCGGATTCTGACCGGTTGGTTGAAGTGCAAATCGACCGAAAACAGCTGGGAAACACGCATCAGTGGGAAATGTGTGTTTTGGGCAGTTGTTGATGCCCATGGTAGCTATGAAGATGACTGCATATAACGCCACAATAACGCCAGTCAACCAAGGACGATATTGAGCAGCTGCTGCATCCGACTCTGACAACACAGATAGAGCATCAAAGAAATCCGGAGAAGATAGTGTCTCTGTTTCCGACAACAAAGACAAAGAATCGAAGAAATCGTCCTCCGAGGAAGAAGATAGAGGATGCAGCTCCACATCAAAAAACTCTCCTATACTCTCCTCCGAATCTTCCCGGCTGTGTTCCGAGAGCGGTATAGCAAAAAATCCGAAAGCAAATAAAGAACATATCTTTTTGACAAACTCTAACACACCACTAAAGCTAAAATACCACATAGATTCAAATCAAACACAATGTTTTAATTCTCTTTTCCCTGCCTTTATAATCTGCGACCAGCCACCTCAATGCCCAAGAACTTCAAGGATGACTGTGGTTTATCAAAGAGTTCTTACCGTAAAAAATCCATGACTCAAAATAGTTCCAAGAAGAATGTTCAGTTTAGGAAAGAGAAGCACATACAGCAGAAGAAGAGGATGATTGTGGTTTGGTTCAAACTTAGATTGAGAAAGTAAAATATTTACTACTTATTGCTCATCTTAGAAAGGTAGTTGAACATGCAGAATTTGCACAAGTAATACAAAAGAAGAAAGAAAGAAATGACTTGAGATGTAATGGTGCAAGTTATTATTATAGCTATAGGCTTAGCTTTATAGAGTTATTAATTAATAACTAGTCTGGATACTTTCATTTTAAAAACAAAACTAAAGTTTGTAATTCGTCAATTCCATCGGTAATTAACAATATATTTAAATTTTGTATTAAAAGATATATTTAACTGGTCTAAACTGCACATTTGACTCTTACGTTTATTTTAGATTTTAATCAGGTCTCTTACGTTTTAAAAATTTCAATTTGGTTTCTCATGTTTTCAACGTTTATATTAGTTAGTCTCTTTCGTCAAAATTTTAACTGTTTGAATCTTACATGTTGCTGACAGTTTGGACACGTAGACGTTATTTTACACACTTCGGTATTATATGGGATGCTAACTAAATAAAAAAGTAATAATTAAAATTAATATATATTACGAATTGACCCCAAAAAATTTAATATATATTACCGAACGTGTCCAAAATAATGTTCACGTGTTCAAACCGTAAGCCACGTGTAAGATTGAAACTGTGTTAGTCAAAATTTTGACGGAATTGACTAACTAATGTAAACGTTGATAACGTGAGAGACTAAATTGAAACCGTTAAAACATTAGGGACCTGATTGAAATCTAAAATAAACGTAAAAGACCAAATGTGCAGTTTAGCCCTTTAACTATTATTTTTATTTTGTTGGAATAACTGTTATTTTTATTTTAGTTTATCTTTCTTATAATTATTTTAGTATGTCTTTAATTGTAATTAAAAAAGAATTTGTCCAACATGTACAATAATACACATGTTAAAGTAACCAAAAGTAATAACCATTTATTAAAAATAATAATTATTTATTAAAAAATTATATATTTAATAAAAAATGCAAAAATAGAAACTTAATATTTAATACTCCCTCCGTCCCAAAATATGATAAAAAAATAATCCAAACTCCATAAATATATATATTTTAATCTTCTTTTTTTTAATAAATATTTTAATCCGGTTTATCCACTTCCTTCGTTTTAAAAGAATTTTTTTATTCCTTTTTAAATGTTGTTTTGATAGTTTAAAGTTGTCACTTAGCCCCTAATTTATCTAGTGTTAAAAACAATTTTAAAATTTTCATTCCTATAGTTTAAAGAATTTTTGTTCCTATTTCAAGTGCTGTCTCTTAGCCCCCAATTTATCCATTGTCAAAAACAATTTTAAAATTTAACATAATACAACTAAAGTTATCCAATTCAAATCCTTATTTTTCTTAGCAAATGAAATTCATAGGATTACTTAACAAAAGAAATTTTAATTTTGATGTAAAAGTGTGATATATCGGTATATAATGAGAAAGATCTTTATTTTGGTCAAGGTTTTAAATAAAGGTCTGCAATCGCGGAAACGGCCGCGACAAAACAGTTTTGGCAGATGCCGATACTGTTACCGTTATGATCGTTTTTAATATTAAAGAACAAATTGTGATTAATTCACACCGCGACGACCGCATTTAGTGTCGTAACACCTGTGCTGACCGAATCGCGAAAACCTTTACGTAACCGAGACGCGACCGCAACCGTTCTTTAAAACCTTGATTTTGGTATCCTTAATTATAAGTAAAAGTCAACTTTTTAGATTTATTGAAAAATCAATATATTTAGACTATAACATCGACCAAATATATAAGTTATTTAATGAATAAAAGATTTTTCCACTACTTAAGTAGCATATTGTTGTAGAAACGAGAATTTTCAGAAAAAAATACTAACATTAAAATATTTCATTTTTACAACATCATCTACTTAAGTAACTAATGTACTCTACTATTTAAGTAGCGGATTTGAGTATTTTAATTGAACTAATAATTCTCTACTATTGAACCCTTACTTTCCAACAATTAAAAAAAGTCACTATCGAAGCCCCGGTCATTACTGAAGGTGTTGCTTTTCCACAATTCCATCTATATAATACTCCCTCCGTCCCATTTTAAATGACCTCTTTTTGACTTAGTATACTATTTATTTGACCTGTTTTGACCTTATTTTTCTACTAATATATACATGCAAATATTAGCATATGAGATGTTGTTTGATTTGTCTCGACGAGTACTTTCAAAATATACCATTTTTATAATTTTTAATTATATATAATTAGAGATATTAACGATTAAAGTTGTGCATTGGCAAACGTATCAGTGGTCAAATAAGTCATTTATTTTGGGACTGAGGAGTACTATATATTTAGTACTACTATAGGGCTAGGAATGAGACATTTGCTAGGAATGAGACATGATGCAAATGAGACTCATTAATTATACCTGACATAGCATAAATTTGATCCGGATACTCTTTTTTTTCAGACCTGAGTATTTATTAGTATGATGATGATGATATATTGTATTGATCTAGTAGTATTATTTATTGATTTTAAAATTTTTAATACCATTTATTAGTTCAATTAATCCATGTGTTTAAGCTTACAAAAAAAAAAAATCTACGTATTTAACTATTTTATGTTTCAAATATAATCGATGATAAATGTTATTCCAAAAAATTATTTTTATAATATATTATATGTTAAATTTTACATTAAATCTATTATTGTATCGTGTCTTTATCATATTAATAATGTTATCTTTAGTTAGTTATTCAACCGCACAAAGTTGAATCGGATCAAATTTTTTAGTTAGTTATTCAAAATCAAATCATACTGCAAATAATTTTATCTTTAAATCGGATAAAGTTTTGCCTCAAAACCGAAATGTGAACACTCAGTATGACAAACACTAGTTCGAATTACAAGGCACAACAATTTTTATGTCTATAACATATCACTCACAATCAAATGGGTAATTAGAGGCACTCAACAAATTCTTGGTGAATCTCCAAACATATAGACAGAACTGTGTCATTGAGAAGAACCAAAAATGCAGTATATGATATTTTGGTCTGTTTCCTATAGTTGATAAGATTGAGAAAGTTGCTTGAAGAGTGCAATTGTCACCTACTGCAAAAATTCATCCAATTTTCCATTACAAATATTAACCAATGTAAATGGGATATTAGTACAACTAATTGCTGGTAATACAAAATAGAATACACAAAAGTCCATAATTTCATCTTTTGTGTGTCTGGCTAATGTTTGGGTTCAATATCTTGTTACAGAGGAGGGTGATCGATCAGCAATAACACAAGCTAACACAAAGAATGGGAAAGAGCATAAATTTGTGTTCTCAACAAACTATTATACATAATGAATAATAATTTTTGAAGCGTGACAAAAATCATATCATATAATTGACAAAAATGTTGCTGCTTTCATCATTGAGATGCTAGAGTAGTACTAGTAGTAGTAGTAGTAGTAGTCGTCGTCGTCTCCGGCTTGGTTTCAACAGGGCACCCTCCCTCAGCAACTGTGTTGCCAATTCTATTTGGTGGCCAATAGCGGAATACTGATCTACCTATGATATTCTTGGCTGGCAAGGGACCCCTAAGAAAATTGCATTTAACAAGTAAGGAAATAACTTGGATAAGAAGTAAGAATAGTGTACATGATGCATATAAGCTTTAAACATATTACCACACATGTGAGTCGTAGCTGTTATTGCGGTTGTCTCCCATCACAAAAACGAAGTTCTCTGGCACACGCTGCAAAGCAAATAATATTTTTAGGAGAATGACATGTCATTTTTATTTAATTGTTTTGTATTACTTATCAATTATGCATATGTTCTTCTTACTTTTAAACACCCTAGGGTGACCCTTAAGTACTAATAAGAGAATGGGAGGAAAACAGTGTTGGCGTGTTGCAATATAAAAGGGTAGAACTTACTGTGGGTTTCATCTCATACTTCGGTGGTTCATTGATAAACTTCTCGTCCCTCTCAACCCCATTAACTACAAGATGCCCATTACGAACCTGCAAATAATTCAATTGCTCACATTTAGTAAACCACGACACTGAATGAAATGCAGCAATAGTCTGATTGAAGTTATAACTGAATGCTGGTGTAATTCTACATTCATGCAAATTTCAAAGTTCCAAGTACAGGCAACAAACAGTGATCACTAGTCAGTTAACCAAACCTTAAAAATGTTAACCAAGCAAGAGGAAAGATAAGATATCAACCAACGAAACTTTGAATGACATTATAAAAATTTGTTGTAATCATGAAACCCGACAGTGCACAATAACATTAGATCAAACAATCATGAAACAAATTCAAGAATGTTCATCTCCAAAGATCCTACCTCTACGACATCTCCTTCCTTTGCAACAACACGTTTTATGAAAACGTCATTATCAGTGTATCCAACTTCTTGAAGGACCGGAGGGCTTTTAAAGATCACAATATCATTTGCACACGGCTTTCTAAAATAGTACGAAACCTGAAAACACGAAGATGTATCATTAATAAAAGATGCATCATAACAGAAAGTCGTATTGAAATTTGATGTCAAATCTATTAAAACAGTATAGCCATATATTTATGTGATTTTATCCCCTAAGTAATTGAATATTGAGGCTTACAATAACAACTCTCAGGACAACAAATAGATGCAACTATAAAACTATTACCAATAAAGAATTAGGCCAGCAATCAATATGCTTCAACAACATGAACTAAATTTTTTACGATTAGTATGCACAAAAGAAATACTTTATCAAATTAGTACACAATGAAGTAAAACCTACAATGCACAGCAAACCTGAAACATTATATATGTCACGAATCAACATTGAAATCACTAATACTCACACAAACATCATAATCTAACCATTCCGCGTACACTTCTGTCAATCAATCCAAAATTAGTGTTTGGAAAATTAAAAAACACCCCAGCACCCTATTCCCTATCCCCACAAATGTTTGTAAGAAGAGCACTGAATATAGAAGTATCACCACATTTCAACAAATAGTTGAAGTTTTCATATCAACAATCTACATAGAAATGCATCATAATTGAGTTTTGGATGCTGATGTCAAAACCTATTACAAGAGCACAGCCATACACATTTACTTGAATGGTCTAACATTCTATGAAGCATTGAAACATACACAAACATGACGCTAACACTAACACGATGAATCGGTTTGAAATACACTGCGAACATTGGACACATCTTCAATTTGAACTATAGGTCCTAATCCTACATAACTAACATTTTCTTTTGGAGTAGTTAAAGTAAACATTAAACAAATGCAAAGCTAGTTTTCTACTTTCATGCCCCTAACAGAAAATGCAAAGCTAGTGACAAATTCATTTCATTGAGACCCTCTTCTCTTGTGTTGAAACGAAAAGCAGAATAACAAAAAAGAGTACCTTTTCAGCAACAATTCGATCTCCAACATCATACGTAGGATACATTGACAAGGAAGGAATGAACCTAGGTTCAGCAATGAATGTACGAAATGCAAGCGATATTGCAAGAGTAGCAAACACTGTTTTGGCGTCATCAGAAGTGAAATTCAACCAATTTGAAAAAGGACCCGACGACTCATTTTTCTTCTCCACTTCACGGTCACCACCACCATCATCTCCACCGCCGCCACCACCACCGGAATCCTTCAAAGCTTTACTGCAGGGGATTCTACGGCGAAGAGTTGAAGAAGTTTTGTAGAGTTGGGGTAAGTTGGGGCGAGAGCGTGGTGGTGAAGAAGAGAGTGTTGTTGAATTGAGATGGAATTTGGGGAATTTAATGGGATTGAAGAAATGGGTATGGTCCAAGTTAGGGTTTTGAAGTGATGGGAGAGATGGGAAGATAGAGAATGATGATGACATATCTTCTTGCTTGTGCTGTGCTAAGAAGAGTGAAGTTTTAGTTGAATCTTGAATTGAAGTTTGAAACAAAACCAGTTTTGGATATTATTATTTTTACTAAAATCTTGTTACTATTGTGTTGTTACTTTGTTAGCTAAGATGGGATTTTGTCTGTTGTTCCCTAGATGCTTTGTCTTTTTTTCTTTCTTGATTCTCAAGTTTGATAATTTCGATTTATTGTTTTTGGGAAAATGATTTTATTTTATTTTTTAAAATGAGACATTGAATATAAGTGTCACTTTGTTCTTGTGATGAATTTTTGAATGAGAGATGTTTTTTAAGATACAAGTTTATGAGTTTTAAATTTTTTTTGGAAAATACTTGGCAAAAAATGCAAAAATTATTGTTGTCCATTGATTTAAATCACCACCACCTCATGATCCTAAACAAAAGGGAGATAACAATTTTTATTACTCCCTCTAGTCTTTAAGAAAAATTTCACTTTTTAAATACATTAAAAAGTGATATATTTAGACTACATTATAAACTAGATACATCAATCTTTTAATGTATCTAAAAAGTGAAGTTTTTCTTATCTTAAGGACTTGAGGAAGTATTATTAAATTATTCCACTTGCATATTCTTGTCTTTCTTGTTTCAAAATTTTCGTACTATCTAGCACTATTTTTTTTTAGTGATTTTTCTCTCGCTTTTAGCTCATATTTAGATTTAAGGGTATATTGTGAAAAAAAATTGTCAAAATAATACAAGTGTTTTTGAAATTTGTGGTTTGGACGTCTGGTAACAGAAAATAAAAATCAATGAGTTTAAATGGATATACATTATTGATGTAAATCTAATAAAAAATCACTTTTTTTATGTCACACATTCAAAATAACCATGCAAAATGGTGTTGTAGAGTTTTTAAAAATTTGATGAGTGAATTAATATGGATTTAAGTGTTATTTTGCTTTTTTTTTAAAAAATTCAGATTTTTATTCCACCATATTATTGTTTTTATATATCATCCACTAAACGTATAAATTATAACTAATACCGCTTCATTCAATTTAATAATATTGTGGTTAAAATATTATTCAATTAACCAGCATAGTGTGTCAAAAATGGTAGATACTTTGGCTCCTTAATCATTTGGTTGTGGGTTCGACCCCCACTCGGTGCGTATGGAAAAATAAGTGCTGGGTGAGATCAACCCCTTAAATGGATCTCAGTTAACTCGAGGGGATAAGTCTCTGCAGTTTCGCGCGGATGATACTTTTGGTTTACTAAAAGACAATATTATTCGATTAATTGAAATATTTACTAAGATATTTTAAGAAGCGGAGGATTTAATCGGTATACACTGTCAATGGAAAATTATTTTACACATGTTTCCAGTTAAATCACGCTACGTAGGTACTTGTGGATATATTTTATAAACTAACATAAAAAGGGCAATATGGTGTTATTTGATTGGATTGCACGTGGAAAAGAGTTTTACATCGTCGGTGCATAATAATTAATCTCTTTATTAAACTATGTTAATCTTAGAGTATTTCAATAAATGATTTAATTTGCATGCAGAATTTTTTTTTACACATGCATCCAATTAAATCATTATATTATATGATGCCATAATTTTAGCTTATAAAAGCTTATTTTATAAATTATCTTTATAGATATGATCCATGTGCTAATAAATTTCAGTCTAACCAAGGATTGAGGTATGTGTGGCTATATATGTTTTTCAGTTTTTTTCCTTTGATAAGAGGGAGATTTCCCAACAATGTACATTCACAAGTAACACAAATTAAACAGTTCTACAGTTTTTGTTTTTTTTTTTATAAGCAAACAGTTCTACAGTCAATTAGTCATGCATCTTGTGCATTTCATTGGCAAGTGCAACAGTCCACAAATATATTCACAAATCTACAGTTCCCTGAAAGAACTCATTATCATGGAAGAAAATAAATATATTCAAATATGATTACGTGTTTCATCACAAATCAATATGAGACAACCTTACCAGAAAGTCACCTCAACAATGTATTGACACTAATCTGCCACAATCAAGTAAAGGCCTAATAATCTGATTTTGATGCCTACTTACAATCAATGGCT
Source organism: Trifolium repens (assembly GCA_030408175.1). Classification (NCBI taxonomy): domain Eukaryota; kingdom Viridiplantae; phylum Streptophyta; class Magnoliopsida; order Fabales; family Fabaceae; genus Trifolium; species Trifolium repens. The sequence continues at coordinate 62,581,682 of CP125842.1, read as the reverse complement.
GTACTCCATATGAATTTGTACGGACAGAAACCATCGAAACAGTAGCATTCCGTGCCGTGTCGTATGTTTTAACTATCATCTGGCTTTTTATGTTGCCATTATTAGCGGTTCTTTCTGGTTGAGCTACCAATATATCAGGCATTTGCAGTAGATTATTAGACTGAGATGCACCAAGTTTCTGTTTCGTATAAGTTATCTCCAAGCTCTGCCCTGGTATCTTTTCACTATCGAAATTTTCATCGATCTCAGATTCTTCTTCTGTACCATTAAGAATTCTATTGGCTTCTTTTGACAAACCAATTGCACGCCAAGCATCAGCAACCAGCTCAACGGTGGACATTTCAGGAGCTACGCCGTTTTCTTCCATAATAACAAGCAACTCTTCAGCTTTCCAAGGTTGTTTTGCTTCTGCATACCCCCATATTAAAGTTTCGTAAGTTTTCAAATTCGGGGGAGTTCCCATTTCTTGCATTTTCTCGTAAAGTCTAACAGCGCGGTCCATTTTGCCAGCGGTACACCATCCACTAATGATGGTAGTGAAGATCACAACATTTGGTTGTATATCATATTTAGTCATCGAAGACAAAAGAGCATCAGCTTTATCTGGCTGCCCTGCGCGTACATAGCCTTTCGCAAGGATGCTATAAGCATGGATGTCAGGTTCTATCTCAGCCTTCACCATGTCATCGAATATCTCCTCACAATTGTCCATAAACCCGGATGAACTCCATGCATTCATGATGGTGCTATACGTCACTACATCTGGTTTGATCCCGAATTCTTCCATCAATGTCAATGCCTGACCAAATTTCATTTCTAGGTTACAATTTTGATCACTATACAAGATACAAATACAAGTATAGAAAATCAATTTTGCAATAGATGGTTGATATCTTGGACTATGAACTTTGCTAGTGTTAATATTCCTTCAGTGTGTGAACAATATTTGGGGGGAATAAAAAACCGCATACAAGGAACTATTGATCTTATAGCTTATAGCAATATTTGGGGGGAACAATATTTGCTAGTGTTTATTTTATCTTTTGTTATAGAATTAGCTTATACATAAGCACTTATATGATAAGCGCTTAATTAAGTTGTTTATCAAACAGAACCTTATCTTACAATTGTGTTAATACTCCTTCTGTATGTCATAGACTCACAATAGTGGGGGGATTAAAAATGCATACAATGAACTATTGATTCCAAGAAAATTATCAGATCTTATGAACTTACCTCATCTACTCCATTTGTGTCTTCAATGTCTAAATATCCTTTGATAAGGGAGTTGAAAACTACAGGATTTGGATTCACTCCAAGCTCTTTCATTCTGTATAGAAATGTCAAGGCATCTGTCATGTTACCTTCCTTACAATAACCGCTTATTATGATACCGCATGTTCGTTCATTAGGCTTCACTTTGTTATTATACTGCTGCATTTTCAATATTAACCTTTCCGCTTTATCTGTCTCGCCATTCTGAGCATATGCCCTTGCCAGCGTGTTGTATGTGACAACGTCAGGAAGCAGGCCAGAGTCCACCATTTTATGCATAACATACCATGCTTCTTCGAATTTTTTCCTAGTACACCATGCTTGGATGAGAATATTATACGTTCTCTCGTTCGGTTTCACATTTCCATCCTGACACATCATCTTTAGCAATTTCATAGCTTCATAAGGCTTTCCAACAACTCCAAATCCTTTAATGAGAATATTAAAGGTACTGGTTGTTGGTTTGCATCCACATTCCTTCATTTTCCGAAAGATTTTCATGGCTTCATGTACCTTACCAGAATCACAAAAAGCATTGATCATGGCGTTGAAAAGTATTGAATCTGGCTTCATTCCATTCTCTTCAACTTTAGAAAGAAGTGAAGGAATAGACTTGAAACGCTTTAGACGTGTTAGGGCAGCGACAAGTGTTGTGTATGTTATAAGACTTGGCCTATGCCCTTCTTCGGTCAAACTAGTGAAGATGGTCAAGGCTTCTTGCGGTTTCCCTTTTCCAATCAAACTATTCATCAGTTTTGTTCTTGAAATAACTGTTTGACAACTGTTGCTCCCCATACAGATTAGACAGTGGGATGGATTGCCCGTTTCTTCTGGAGTAGAACTTGATTTTGATTGATTGGTCTTGTATTCCCTCAACTCCTGTTTCAGAATCGCCATAAGTTGAAAATTATAGGAAATGTTTCAATACATTAAGATGGTATCAGAATCTATCTAAAATTCGTTGAACCTATCTAAACAATCATCAAAGAATTCAAGAATGAGCAACACCGAGACACGATTAGAGCTTGTATGAGCGATACAAATGTGTCTAAATGCTCAATATCATAGGGATTTTCTGATATTGTCGCGCATAAAAAAGTTAAAAAGATCGTTGTACCATGACTGATAAATCTTTAGCGTTTTCATTACTCATGAGTGCTACCTTCTGGCTGCTATCCATGATAATGAATAGATTTGATCAGATTCTCAGAAATTTCGCTTGACTGCTTCTGAAAACCTCAGCAAACTACCTTTCTACCCTGGCCAGAATCAAATTCTGGCTGCAAGACTCGCTATATTCTCATCCTGGGTTATTCTATCACAACTACAGAAAATGATAAACCATGCAGAAACTGTCAAATTTAAAAATACAATGATTAACAAAAGGAATACACATAATTAATCCACAAATGACTAAATTAATCTAATTCTAAGACAAGACCAACATTAGTTGCTATAAATGGCATCTATCTATCTATCTATCTATCTATCTATCTATCTATCTAGTTGCTGAATTGATGCTCCAATTGATAAAGAACTTGTTTGGAATGACTTATTGAGCTGACATAAGCACTTATGAGATTGTTTGCATGAGCTTATAGAATCAACTTAAGACATACTATGCTCATAAGCTCTTCATAATAAGCTTATATGAAAACCGTTTGACTTTATTTTATCTTTTATTATAAAAATAACTTATACATAAGCACTTTATTAAGCTATAAATGTTTATAACTGTTATAAAAGAAACAAGTAGAATTTGAGGAAGAGGTACCTACCTCAGTTGAAGGGAGCTTCTGGGAAGAGTTGAATGTGCAAATGTGCATTGTTGTTAAGTTATGGTGTGCATGTAATTGTGATTAGTTTGAATTTTAGTGGGTTTCGTGTGTATGGCATACATTGCTGATTCTTATCCACAAATATTTATCACAATCAGATTTCGTGACACTTTTTTGAGGCAATTGTAACAAAAAGACAATAACAAGATCACTAGTGGAGCGGATTGGGCCACGTAATATTTTTTTATTTTTTTTACAAAAGCATACTTAGTGCATTTCCACGTAATATATACTATTTATTTTTTGAATCATATACTATTTGTTTTTAAATAAAATATCAACTTAATTTAAATGAGTAAAATAATTCAATTTAAATTCAAACTATCTTCAATTTAATATATACAATATATAAAAAATAAAAATAATAAATGGTCTCTAAAATTTGTGGTTTTAATATTGACATCTAAAATAATAATTTCTTGTATAAGAAAAATATTCAGAATAATAATTTAATTACTAATTATAGTAATTATGATTATGGTTGATAATGAATTGAATAACCTCAAAAATAATTCAGACTTAATTCAAAAATCAACTCATTAAATTTAGTTTATGAATCAAATGAGTAAAATTTGAGCTTAACACTAAACTCATAAAATTAATATCCCAAAATAACTCACAAAATAAATGAATTGAACCGTGTGTAATTCAATTCGTTTAATTCATAAATTACTTGTAATTAATTCATTGTGTTTTTTGTTACATCGGAGTCAATGATTATTAAATCTAAAACCTCGTGTATGTCATTCAAATTTATCACCGCTAAATCAAACCTCCAATAACATTGAGTTATAGTAATTTTTAATTTGAGACGAAATTTGTATCACTTAAAAGTTAGAAATATTATCTATAATTTTGATAAACATTGGGAAGGTAAATTAAATATATCTACTGAATAATATTCAAAATCTTCTAATGCATGAAAATTTATTTTAAAAATTAGTGACACCGTGAAATTGTTTTAAATTTAAATGTCTACATTAAATCTCTTCTAGACCCAACCCAAAACAAGTGCAGGGTGGAATTCAACATTTGTTCTCCAAATTTTGGAGAAAAAAACCCGTCCATTATCTGGAAGTGAAAAAGATAAAAAACACATATTTAAATGAATGTTTAAACAAATGTTAAATACCATACAAAATGATAAAATATTATATCATACTTAGGACACGATGCTACAAAAATGTGGCATGCACATTAAACTATTCTACATTAAATAAATTATATAATCATGTCATTCACATTAGCGATAATGAACGGGAATAGTTTAATGTAAAATAGTTTAATGTGCATGATTATATAATTTATTACAACTCAAGTCATGTATTTCTTTCTTCTTTAGTATACCTGCGCATGTTCAACCACCAATGTCAAAATGGGCAATACAATTAGTATTTGGAAGAAAATATTTTTTAAAATCAACTTATCTTCTCCATTCAAACCAAAAGCAACTAAGTATATGAACTAAAAATATATTTTTAACTTGATAATAAAATTAATTAACTCGTTTACTCATTCACACGTGCAATAATAATTACAACTAAGTATATTAATTACAACTTTAGTTCCTACGCATAATAAAGACGTTTAGTATATTAATTAGAATTAAACACATATTTGCTAAGCCTAAGCCTATTAATTACAACTAAGTCAAGTTTCTTCTTTAGTATACCTGCACATGTTCAACTCCCTAAATCAAAATGGGCAATACAATAAGTATGTATTTGGAAGAAAACATTTTTGAAAATCAATTATCTTCTCCATTCAAACCAAAAGCAACGTCTTCAAAGATTCTAGCTCTACAATGTTCAAAACAATGTTCTCAACCTCTACCAACTTAAGCTCATTTAATACACTTCACCATTGACTCCGCACCTGTTTCAAAAACAATGTTATTGTTGATCACTACATCTCCACTCACTCTTCATTTCTATAGATTATTTAGAGCTCACTCTCCTCGCTCAAAATGTCTAACTCTCCGTATCGTCAGAGTCTCTGCCTCCTCTTTCCATAAATGTGGCAGATTCCATTGATTTTCAATCTCCTCGTCCGACACATTTGCACATTTGGTAAAGTTCGCGACATATTTATTGAGTGTGGTCGAGTTTCTCTTAAACCAATTATCTTTTTTCTTTATCGTAATAAGGGTGTTTTTTGGTACACCGCTATCCAAAGAGAGCCTGATTTCATTGATGTCGAAGCGTCTCTGTCTCCTTCACCGGAAGATCAAAGTGCTCAGCCGGAAGCAGCTCAAGATCGACCTGCTCTAACTCCCGCAGTAGAGAGAAAACATTTTCCATGGCTAATTCCGAGCTTTATGGTGATACATGTGGACATCTTCATTGGTACAATGTACATCAACAACTGCCCAAAGAGACGTTTCTATCGATTCGGGTTTCAATCTATCGAGCAAAAGCCGCATATATGTCCAACTCCGATAACATTGAGTTATAATTTTCAATTTGAGACGAAACTTGTATCACTTAACAGCTAGAAATTTTGTCTATAAATTTGATGAACATTGTGAAGGTAAATTAAATATATCTACTGAATATTTGAAATCTTCTAATGCATGACAATTTATTTAAAAAATTAGCTACACTATAATATTGGTTTTAAATTTAAATGTCTACATTAAATCTCTTCCAGACCCAACCCAAAACAAGTGCAGGGTGGAATTCATTTGGTCTCAAAGTTTTGGAGAAAAAAACCCGTCCATTATCTGGAGGTGAAAAAGATGGAAAAACACATATTTAAATGAATGTTTAAACAAATGTTAAACACCATACAAAATGATAAAATATTTAACTTGAAGATAAAATTAATTACTAATATGTTTACTCATTCACACATGCAAAATTTAATTCCTACATAGTATATTAATTAGAATTTAATATATATTTGCTAGTTAATAACTTTCGACCATTTTTATTTATTTATTTCGGGTGTTAACATTTGTTGCATTTTTAGGTTGCAACTTGGAGTAGCCATAATGATAATAATTGTTGTTCGGATACTCTCATTTTTTTCTTGACTTTGTGAATTAAACTTGACATCAAGACTTGTTTAAAGTCTCTGTAATGTATTCTCATATGCAAGAGTTTCTCTTAAGCCTACCGAACTATTTCTTTAGTGCAGTAGAGTTTATCTCGAGCTAGTTATTTTTGTTAAGCCTATTAATTACAACTTAATTCATGTACTTCTTTCTTCGTTAGTATACCTGCGCATGTTCAACCACCAATATCAAAATGGGCAATACAATAAGTATTTGGAAGAAAACATTTTTCAAAATCAACTTATCTTCTCTATTCAAACTAAAAGCAACGTCACTTTCAAAGATTCTAGCTCTACAATGTTCAAAACAATGTTCTCAACCTCTACTAACGTCAAGCTCCTTGAATACACTTCACCACTGACTCCGCATCTGTTTCAAAAACAATGTTACTGCTGATCACTACATCTCCACTCACTCTTCATTTCCATATATTATGTAACATTTAGAGCTCACTCTCCTCACTCAAAATGTCTAACCCTCCATCATCACCAGAGTCTCTACCTCCTCTCTCCATTGATGTGGCTGATTCCATTGATCTTCAATCTCCTCCTCGGACATATTTCTTTAGTGTGATAGAGTTTTTCTTAAGCATACCGACATATTTCTTTAGTGTGGTAGAGTTTCTATTGAGCCTATTATCTTATTTCTTTACTGTAATAAGGGTGTGTTTTGGTACACCGATCTCAGAAAATAGTGCAGAAGATTTCATTGATGCCGAAGCATCTCTATCCCCGTCGTCGGAATATTTTGACGCGGTCCCGTCGTCGGAATATTTTGACGCGGTAGAGTCTTTGTCTCCTTTGCCGGAAGATCAGCATGTTCAGCCGGAATAAGCTCAAACTCAATTTGCTCAAACTCCCCCGGTAGAGAGAACATATTTTCCATGGCTTATTCTCAGCTTTGTTGTGATACATGTTGTCATCTTCATATGTATATTGTACATCAATAACTGCCCCAAAGACACGTATCCTCTCAAGGCATGTTTCCCCGCTATCTTTGGTCGATTCGCATTTCAATCCACTAAGCAGAATCCTGTATTAGGTCCAACTCGTGCGACGTAAGTGTTTTTTTTTTCGATTAAAATGATTGATGTTTTGAAACTGTATGTGGAAAAAAATGTGATCTTCAATTTTCTTATAATGGTGTATTATAGTGGTTATATAATATTGTGGATGACATATTCTAGCTTTGTACATATTATGTAACAACACTAATTAGAGTTCACTCTTCTCCGTTCAAACTAAAAGCAAAGTTCAAACATTTTTCAAAGTCAACTTATCTTCTCCATTTCTACGGATTATGTAACAACAGCTCACTCTCATCACTCAAAGTCAACTTATCTTCTCCATTTTTACGGATTATGTAACAACAGCTCACTTTCATCCGGATGTGAAAAAGATGAAAAACACATATTTAAACGAATGTTTAAACATGTATTTAAACGAATATTTAAACACAAGTATGTTACATTTAATTATGAAAATTGCTCTTCTTTACATAATGTTTCCAAGACTTCCCAAAGTTACCAAATTACTCGTAAGCTAATTTTGAAACGTAAGTTTAAAATGCACATAGTTTCAAAACATATGATTTAAAATACACGAATTGCATAGTTTCAAAACATATGATTTAAAGCATATTCAAAACAATGTTCTCAACCTCTACTAACGTCAAGCTCCTTGAATACACTTCACCACTGACTCCGCATCTGTTTCAAAAACAATGTTACTGCTGATCACTACATCTCCACTCACTCTTCATTTCCATATATTATGTAACATTTAGAGCTCACTCTCCTCACTCAAAATGTCTAACCCTCCATCATCACCAGAGTCTCTACCTCCTCTCTCCATTGATGTGGCTGATTCCATTGATCTTCAATCTCCTCCTCGGACATATTTCTTTAGTGTGATAGAGTTTTTCTTAAGCATACCGACATATTTCTTTAGTGTGGTAGAGTTTCTATTCAGCCTATTATCTTATTTCTTTACTGTAATAAGGGTGTGTTTTGGTACACCGGTCTCAGAAGATAGTGCAGAAGATTTCATTGATGCCGAAGCATCTCTATCCCCGTCGTCGGAATATTTTGACGCGGTAGAGTCTTTGTCTCCTTTGCCGGAAGATCAGCATGTTCAGCCGGAATCAGCTCAAACTCAATTTGCTCAAACTCCCCCGGTAGAGAGAACATATTTTCCATGGCTTATTCTCAGCTTTGTTGTGATACATGTTGTCATCTTCATATGTATATTGTACATCAATAACTGCCCCAAAGACACGTATCCTCTCAAGGCATGTTTCCCCGCTATCTTTGGTCGATTCGCATTTCAATCCACTAAGCATAATCCTGTATTAGGTCCAACTCGTGCGACGTAAGTGTTTTTTTTTTTCGATTAAAATGATTGATGTTTTGAAACTGTATGTGGAAAAAAATGTGATCTTCAATTTTCTTATAATGGTGTATTATAGTGGTTATATAATATTGTGGATGACATATTCTAGCTTTGTACAAATTATGTAACAACACTAATTAGAGTTCACTCTTCTCCGTTCAAACTAAAAGCAAAGTTCAAACATTTTTCAAAGTCAACTTATCTTCTCCATTTCTACGGATTATGTAACAACAGCTCACTCTCATCACTCAAAGTCAACTTATCTTCTCCATTTCTACGGATTATGTAACAACAGCTCACTTTCATCCGGATGTGAAAAAGATGAAAAACACATATTTAAACGAATGTTTAAACACGTATTTAAACGAATGTTTAAACACAAGCATGTTACATTTAATTATGAAAATTGCTCTTCTTTACATAATGTTTCCAAGACTTCCCAAAGTTACCAAATTACTCGTAAGCTAATTTTGAAACGTAAGTTTAAAATGCACATAGTTTCAAAACATATGATTTAAAATACACGAATTGCATAGTTTCAAAACATATGATTTAAAGCAATTTTAAAACATATGATTTGAAAATACACGAATTGCATAAAAAATTCAAAGCCATTGGCACAGTTAGGCTGGGAGCAATTTTTATAATTATAAGCAAACGACCCGCTAACACATTAATCCATCGTGATATAGTTATATTTTTATTTTACCACTAATCTTTACGAATCAATAATATAAAATTTATTAAATTAATATGATTTGGGGTAGTTTTTCTAGTGTAAGTAACATGATGCTGCAATGTTGTACACCAGTTTCGTTATTTAAGTAGCAAATAGGAAATAAAAAATCTCAATGTGTCTTTGAAGTTTTTAATAAGTAATAGACATAAATATTTTGATAAAATGGAAGGGTGCTAAAAAATATTCACAAAAAATAATGCAACATCAATTTTGACATATTTATTGGCTAATTCAAGGTGAACTTTTCACATATGGGCAAAATTAAAATTGCAGAGGATAAGAGAAATATAGAGGGAGAGTATTTTACCAAATTTTATCAATTATCCATTGAGGCAACTAACGTCAAAGGCCAGCTTCATCTTCGGTTGAAGTGTGGCTCCAAACGGATGAGAAAAATGTTCCCTTTTATATTTTTTGATAATCTATTTCACTACAATTTGTGTCAAAGGGCTATTTTGTCTGTTATATAATTAAAACTATCCATTTTTACAGTTTTCTAGATAAATTTTAAAATACACTAAAGAGAAAATGAAAAAATATGTACATTAATCCACTTTTACAGTTTTCTAGATAAATTTTAAAATACACTAAAGAGAAAATGAAAGAATATGTATAGAGATCAACCCATTAGTCCTTTTATATGTTTTTCGGTGTACATACATCAAAGGAAACTTTGTTACAGTTTGTCCGGCTCAAAATTATTTACCAAAATATTGTTTCAAATTGATTAGATTTGGTAACCAAAACTCTCACCGATGACCTTCTTTTCCGCCTTAACTCCATCACTTTCTCAACATTGAATTTACAATAGAACTGCTGTCTCTAATACTAATACTAATGTTTCACAGCATATTAGTTTGCTTGGGGAATTGGGGCATCAAAAGGTGTTAACGGGTCTTCAAAAAAAAGTTTGTGTTAATAGGTTAACTTAACTTTGTTCAGTTTGTTCATGGAAGGGGAGTTATTCAATTAATTACAAAAATCAAACAAAACATAGGAAACAAGAACCATAAAGGGAGTTGTGTTTTTTATGTTATGGTGCATGTTAGTATAATTTGTTACATCAAAATATAGACTATTTAACAGTTGTGATTTTTGGTATCAATAGTGGTATTATTGAAATTGAAAGTAAGGTCTCGAAAGACATGGATTTTAACAAAACTCGAGAAGAACACCATGATAAATTATTCAAATTGCAATGATATTTAGCCAACCGAATATACATAGGATCATTAATCTAAACACAATTAAAATTAAAACTTTTTTGTTTGCTTTAATATATATTGGTGTAAACTACTACTCCAGTCTCAAATACAGCAAAAATTCATCAAAGTATAAAAGTATCCCAGTCTATACATGGTAATTCAATCATATGAAATATCATATTCTCAATACAAAGGGTCCAACAAGATTATATAATTTGAAGCCAATAGCAGAATCCTCGAGCGTTAAAGTAACACAACATAGACAAATAGATAATCTCAGACATCCAAGGAAGGATAGAACAGCACTAGCTCTCAAGCCTTGGCGAAGGCGAAAGCTCTTGGGCGGCCACTGCGAATGTTTTGAGAAACAAGCCTTAGATTTATCATCATTGATCAATTCAAAACAACATGAAGCATTTATACAAGTTATTCAAACAAAAACTAAAAAAACAAAGTCGTCTCAGACATCCAAGGAAGGATAAAGCAGATTAACTCTCAAGCATGGCGAAGGCGAAAGCTCTTAGGCGGCCACTGCGAATGTTTTGAGAAACAAGCCTTAAATATTATCATCACCGACGACATTAATTAATCATATATCAAGCCTTAATTATAATGAAAACAAAAACAAAAACAAAAACAAAATATTCCATCCTGAAATGATCAGCAAAATATTGGAAAAAAAAAAGAGCTGACAAAGTGAAGCATATGGATAATTTGCATATGAGGGACATCTTCTTCCCAAAAGTAATCAGAATAACTGCTTCCAGGGCAAACGAAAAGTCCCAAAAATATAGAAACAAATATAAATCCACGCCAAACACTTCATAAATCAATAAACAAATACATTAATGTGAAAGAGAGTCATCAGATAGGAGCGAAAGACTAAAAAATTTGTTTAATCATGAATAGGTCATTTGAACTATGCTATTAATCATCATATGACTCTGCAAACAAATCAATCAATTACGTATTAATTATATTGTAAACAGAAGTAAATTAGAAACATAATAAACTAAAAATTCCTCAGAAGGAAGGCAGTATGGTATAGTAATCATCAATGTTCATGCCTAACACATTTTTCCATTGATCTCATCATTGGAATAACAGATCTAATAAAATTAAAAAGAAAATTGCAAATTAGATAGAAACAGATCTATAGTATAAGAAAATGGCCTCATAGAGAAGATTAGAATTTTCCACACGAATTAATTCAGACATATGCTTGTCATTAATTATTATAATCATCGGCCAATTGAAAAAACAATGAAAATTATAGAATTGAAGAAATGACTCAGAATATGGGTGGTGATATAACAGGATGGTCGGCAAGGCCGATTTGGCCATTACGACGAACGAGACCTAATCACAATCGTCACTGTCATCTTCTAAATACAATAAACTAAAATTGAATTGAAGAATAATGAAAGTGATAATGAAAAGAAAAAAAAAAAAAAAGGAGCGGCTAGAACTATGAAAAACCCTAATTCGAAGAGGAAACGATATAATTGAGAAACGGGTAAAGAGGTGTTTATAAAGAGCGGGGAGTGAGAGCTAGGGTTTTGTGTGTGTGGAGTAACTGATTTCTAGAATGTGCTTACGGTGCGCCTTTGCTTAACCTGCGCCGCCAAATAACGTTCAACGCCTTCCTTAACCTAGTTTTTATTTTGAGTGTGTGACGTAAGTTTAACTGATTTATTTAATTTAATTTTTTTTGTAAGGGTTTATTTAATTTAATTAAAGTGTCATTTAGTGAAAATTAAAAAAAATAAAATCATGAAAATATAAAAAATATTCCCTGAAACAAACTATAAAAAATATTTAATATATCGTAAAACAATAAATATTGTGATTATCATATCAGTGAGCAAAACTCGCATAAATAACTCAATTGGTTGGTAGTTATTAATCACGTTAAGTCATATTCAAATATGAATTCATGGATTCACCACTTTGTGTGAGTCAAATTACTAGTCTTTTTTTTAGATCGGCTAAATGACAAACTATTATAAACTCACACACAAAGTAGAACAATCAAGATTCAAACTGCGATCATTGCGTCAAATATAGTATACTCACGGTTTACTAGACTAAAAATTACAAATAATGTGATTTATATTATGGAACGGCATGAATATAATAAAGTGACATATAATGTGATTTGAATTGTTTTGTGGGTAAAAAAAAAGACATATTTCTCATTTTTTAAATGGATTATCCAATCGTAGTTACCATGCCACTGCCCTCGATGTAGTAGAACTTCAGTCTGTTACGTCATATGTATCATGAGACTAATCAATACATTATTGACACTCTTCTTTAGATTTTAATTGCAATTTTTTTTTAATAGTTCCCCTTCTACTTTGAAACTTCAATTAGAAGATGGTGTAAGAGGGAGGGTTTAATTTGTCTCGGTGCTTCAAACAATTACGATAGAAAGGAACTGTGCATGATTTTTCTCGTTGTTGCGTGCACATGGCACGCCACATTCGGTCTGTTTCCCTGGGGTTGGGAATAGGCTAGGCCGAGCAAGGCTTTGCCAAGCCTGAGCCTGGCCTGCCAAAAAATTGAAGGCCTAAGCCTGGCCTGTGGCCTGTCATAGACTTATTTTTTAGGCCTAGGCCTGGCCTTTCGAAAGCCTGACATGGCCTATTAGCCTGTTTAAAAGCCTATTTAACATGAATATATTTAAATAAATAATTATATTTACTTTTAAATATACTAATGAACTAACAAATCAATGATATTAAACTTCCTTTTGATATTTAACATGATATTTTAGAGAATTTGACTATATATGACATCGTATTTCAATTTTAGTTTATAGTAATACATTTATATATGTGAAGTTAATGTAGATTAATAAAGTTAAACTACTGAAAAATTTAATAGATTTATAATTTAATTAAAGTACAAAATTTAATATATAATAATAATAAATGTAAAAATATTATTCATATTTACTTAAATAGGCCGGCCTAGTAGGCCTAAAAGGCTTTTTCCATGGCCTGAGTCTGGCCTTTTTAACTAAATAGGCTTATTACAAAGTCTTAGCCTGCTCTATTTAAATAAATAGGCCGGCCTGGCCTAAGCCTATGTAGGCTAGGCCGTAGGCTCCTGTAGGCCGGCCTGGCCTATTCCCAACCCTAGTTTCCCCCATAAGTTCATTATCATATTTGTCGATTTGTAAAATTCAAAGATTTTTATTAAAAATAAGGGAGACCATTTTTCATGTAGGGCTGAGTAAAATTGGTGCTCAAAATTGTAACCATCAGCCAAATAGCACCTCATTTTTTAGGATTAAAACTGTAAAATATGATTCAAAATGATTCTATAATTAGATGTTGAACGCCTTTGTTATAGATTTAAAAAAGGGGAGCCAACAATAATATGCACATGCAGACAATTCAGGACTCCTGCCTGCCACAGTAGAACGTGGTAAGTCTGTACTTTCAAACTATATTTCCAAACAATCGCTAATTTCTATATTCTATTACACAAATGAATGTTACACTAACCATCAGAATCTAACACTTTCTCATAAATCAACAACGTAAATTAAATGCCTGCATTCGCAACACAAATTGGTTGCATTGCCATTCTGATGGCTCCAAATAAAAAAAGACATAAGCTACTGAACAAACAACTATACTATACTTTTGCTTTCATTCTATCAGGTCTACTTATTTCCACTGGAACACGTGAATCAAGTGTTGATAGGATCTGCGGCATTGACATACCTCCAGAAACGACAATTTCTGCAAAACGTATATCATATATTAAAAATATACTGGAATGAGTTCATTTATATTGTTTTTAGTTACTTTTCCATTTAGTATATCGACCGGCATCATTATTAGAAAAGGAAACCACATAAAGTAGTTCACTAAAAAAAAAAAGAGTGTAAAGTAATTATTATTAGCCTGTTTTCCTTCCATTAAAGACTGAGTAACTAAAACAAGATTCTGAGTAACAATAAAAACTAGACAACTCACCAATTCCTTCCCGGACAGATAATGTTGGTCTAATGACATCCTTGGTGTTCACAAGAAAGATATCACCAATATAAAGATGGTTTGTGGGAACATAGACACAGAATAACTCCTCATCTCCAGAATAATTCTGAAATAGTGATGTATATAGTTAAATTCAACAAGTTATTCAAAGTTGCGATAATAGCAGAAAATCTTCATTAATTAAAATTAAACCTGCTTTGTCAAATACAATACATCAAATCCTTATCTATCAAGACCAATGACTCCAAACTATTGCAAAACTTTGAGGGTCAGTAAACCTCCCTACAGCCGAAGGCTCCAATTCTTTGTCAAATGACTAGCCATCTCTCTTTCCATCCACATCTTATTTATACGCAACATACCTAATTTCTCTAATTATTCCATCCCTCACTATCTAACTAAGTCACTGAAGGTATCAAAATTGCTGATGAACCTTCCATACCAGCTTTAGAGCCAAGGCTCTCCTTTGGGAAACCAATTTTCAGCCACACCAGGGAGTTAAACAAATCCTTCCTATAAATACACTACATACAATTGAGTAAAAGCTACATAATTGTTCTACCGTATAACTGTCGACCATACTAGTTACTACAAAATTAAAATCACTTCACAACTCTCCAACCATATGATTAACATATTAGTTATTAATTCAGCCATGTTATATTCCGGTTTCTCATAGAGTACACCAAGCCATATGTTAGGCTTTTTTTTCTCTCTGCATGATCTAGAACTTGGCCCATTGCTTGACTATGAGCACACTAAGAAACACCATGGCATTCATAGATAAACAGTGAAAACACCAATTTAATACATTATGAAAATAAAATTATGAACTTATAAAGTGCCAAATGTAGGAATATTTCAGAAACCTGAAGGACAACAGATGAGGTGATGAATCCAAATGCATATTCACCAACACGTGGATGTCGAATGATAGCTACTTCTTTGAAGGCTTGTGAATTTTGATCTGTGGCAACACATATGTTAACACGAACAGTTCTTACCCAACATTAACATTACAAAAAAGAGTAAGATGTTAAAGAAAAAGATGTTTTGCAAACACACCTGGTGAAATAGCAGCACTAATCTGCTTGGAGGCATTATAGATATGACGAACAAGAGGCATTTGCTTGATAAACCACTCCCCAAGTCCCAGGACAGATGCACCCAGCCATGATGACATGAAAACCCCAACCAAGAAGATGAAGGTTATGGAAGTTATGAATCCAAGACCTGACCAAGAAGTGTAAACAATTACTTCAACATGTACAAAGCTACCGATGACATTCTATTGCAAATTTCTACTTCCAATAACTCCCAAATACCAAAAAGAGAAAACCCTAAATAAAACGAGTATTAAACATATAGAATTAATAAAATATAGGGTCCAATAAAATTGAATAGCCATACTGTTCTGCCCTTATGGGAAAAATAGTAAAGGTGTATATAAAATAGAAGCCCTTACCAAAGATGTCGATTCCAAGTTGAACATATATTGGAGAAAAAAACCCGTCCACGAAATGAATGAACCACCATGTTATGTAGAAGGTGATTGCAATTGGAAGAAGAATGACACTTCAAAAACAAAACAAAAAGACTTATCACTAATTCAACATAAAACATTAACAAATAGCTTAAACAAAAATGACACTTCAGAATATTTAGCTGCCAGTGGCCATTCTATAGGTAATAATACACATCAGATTCGGGGGGATCGAAAGAACTTATTTACCTTATTGTGTAAATTTTTGGAGGAGCTTATAAAAATAGCTTATGATATGTCCATTAGGTGTTTTCAACTTATTTTCATAAACTCCTACAGGTAGTTTATTTTCATTAGTTATTTTTAGCTTATAAAGAGTTTACCTTCATCCACTCTTTGATTGTAGAAATAGCTTATACATAAGCACTCATTTAATAAGGGTTTAATTAAGTTCTTTATCGTAATGCTCCTTTGATCTTGCAGTAAATGACGACATAAAAAGATGTCATATTTAGTAGCACAACATGAGAAAAAAAATAATTAAAAAGCGCAACCAATATGGGGGGAAAAAACAACCTTAATCCTCGACTATAATTTTAACTTTCAAAGCCTCCAATGACAAATATTGTCAAATAAAGAAACTAAAACACAAAGATAAAGGACTTTGAAAATTACAAGAAGTTAAAGCAACAACTGGTCTGACATGTTAAGACAGTAAACTATGAAGCAGGGGGATAATTTAGCAAACCTAAGGTAAGTGCAAATAGACGTATGAATGCTGACAGTAACAGATACTTACGCATTGATCATCCTTCTAAAACAAGTGATAGATAACGATGAAAATATCTGTATATTTCTATTATGATTATCATGGGAATAGGCATTAAACCCCATAATTTGGTCAGTATGTCATAAATTGAATAAGCTATATGGAGATTTATAATCTAGAACCGAAAGATTTTTTATTCAATTAGGATCCCCCTTCTCCCATTAAACAATGAGTACAACTTTGAATATATTACTCGAGAAAAGTTTCATAAATTTAACTGTGATGTATGTTAACTTGCATTTCAAGACACAAACATTAATACAACAAGATGCCAGCAGATATGGAACGTATATAAAAGAATAAAAGAAAAAAATTGTTTTAAGTTATCTAACACAGACAAAAGCTCAACTTTTTTCAGGACATAATAACAAGATACTGAAAGATTATGGCGTAACAAGTGGCACTAGTTTGATATATGCATGAATGCACACAGCAAGATAATTGGGTTGAGTAAAGTGTTACGCACCATCCAGTCATGAACTTTTTTGATGCCCAGCTCCTAACAACTTTGTAAAAAGTCTACAAATCGATGGAAAAAAGACATAACCAGATGTCAGACAGATATGCAAAGTCGGAGAATTTCACTAAAAACGCATTAAATTTCCATGTGAAATTTAAAACTCCAGCTGCTACAGTTGCTAAAATCAGCTTTCATTGTCAGTTTTGCAAAATTACGTTAATCAAGTACTCCATTTTAACAACAAAACAATCTTTCAGATTATAGCCATTTGTGGGTTCGATGCGAAGAATGTAGTAGATTAAAACCAGATAAAATGAATCAATAAAAAAATCTGGACAATTTAAATTGGTAATCTGGTATAATTTTCAAAAGAGGTATAAAAAAGTAACTTTTATACCCTTGATTTAATTATTACTAGTTTAATTTACTTTAATTAATTAGTTTAAAGGTGAGAACAAGTTCATTAAGTTAAATGGAAAGCAATAATTTCAATTGATGGCTAAATCATGCTTAAAAGTAGTAACAAATTCAACGAAGAATACACTAAATCATGATTGATAAGATGCTTCAAATTTCCAACGCATAAAGCAATTAAAACTTAAAAGTTTAAACCCTAAGGTACCTCGCGGCCGGTATGATGCATGGAAGAGGAAGAAGCAGACGGTCTGGAGGTATCGCTGTCGGCGCCGGAATCGGCGACGGGGATGAGAAGCTCTCGATCTCTGTCTCTGTTTCCCATTACCGTGGAGGGAGATTTGTCGTCGTCCATCGCCGGAGGAACAATCAGCAACGACGTCGTTTATAAATTAGAAAAAGCGAGTAATCGTATCCTACGCAGTGGAAATCTTGCAGAAATGACAGATTTTTCGAAATTACTCTCCAATTCTATTCTTCCTTAGTTCCTTTCTCCTTCGACTTTCTTTTTTTATTTCTCTTTTTATTTTAATTTAACTTATTAATATTTCTTTTTTGTATTTTTTTAATAATTGGATTATTGTACAGTATTTTTTATCAATGAATCTTTGTACTCCCTCCGTCCCATTTTAAATGACTTCTTTTTGACTTAGTATACTATTCATTTGACATGTTTTGACCTTATTTTTCTACTAATATATACATGCAAATATTAGCATATGAGATGTTGTTTGATTTGTCTCGACGAGTACTTTCAAAATATACAATTTTTATAATTTTTAATAATATATAATTAAAGATATTAACGATTAAAGTTGTGCATTGGCAAACGTGTCAGTGGTCAAACAGGTCATTTATTTTGGGACAGAGGGAGTATTGTTTAATTACTAGTGTGGTGTATATGGTAAATCCATTCTTTCATTTAAAACTAAAATTCATTTTAATATATATATATATATATATACACTAAAAAAATTACTAATTAGTGCTCAAGAAAAAATATTCTCTTTTGCCGGTAACAATTAATTAATTTTATCCCGTGAACTTAACTCAGTTGGATAAATATTATATTATATATGTATACGTAAAAATTCGAACTCCGGTCATTTCACTTATCCACCTTAAGGGTGAAATTTTTACTTTACCAAAAAAAAACACAATGAATTAAATTGATTAATCCAAATGATGATAAGAGTGGACCTCTTAAACATGTGATCGATGGTTCAATTCTTTGCGTATAAAAAATACTCATATGATAGAGATTAATCGTCACTAAAGTAGTGAAAACTTCGTACATATATGATAATTAAAAAAAAATAAAAAGAAAGAAAATATTCTTTGAACATGCAACTACAAATAATTAAAATACTCAAATATGAGAATGGATCCTCTCAATTTATTTTTCCTCAATTTTCACACCATAACCATCAATCAACTTTTCTCAATTACTTTTAAATTTAAATATTGTTTTATATCTATAATCCAATGGTCTACAATGCACATTATTTCCTCAATTTTATTTTCAAATTTAGAGAATCCATTCTCCTCAAATATCTACCATTTTTACTTGTGTCGCGCTACAAAAGTTTAATCTTATTATCAAAAGAAAGTGTGCCTACAACGAATATAAATCAAATGTTTAGGTTTAGGAGGAGATTTCCCTAATTGAATCGGATTACCATCTTCTCATCTTAAGTATGTGTTTGGTTCGGTGGTGAAGAGAATTGATTTTGGTAGTATTGAGTTTGACAAAATTGATTTTGATTAAGGGTCTGTTTGGTTCAATTGAGAAGGAGGGGAGGGGAGGGGAGGTGAGGGGAGGGATTTATTATGTTGACAAAATTACCCTCATTTTTTTATTAAAATTCAAAATTATCCTTGTTGGAATATTAAAATTCTAGGTTTTATTTTTTTTTTACAACAAAAAAAAATTAGGTTTTCTACTCATTAGATTTTTTTTTTGTTATATATCCATTAAATTTTTTTTTGACGTAATATATCCATTATAATTTAATCCTTATTTTGAGTTTATAAGGTTAAGAGTAAAAAAGTAAATTACTTCTCCAAAATTTAAAATATTCCCTCCCCTCCCCTCCCCTCCAAAAACTTCGAACCAAACGGACCCTAAAAGTGAGTTGAACAGAATTAATTTATGTTTGGATATATTAATGTAAAAGTGATTTTTAACATTTATTGTTGTTTGGATAATTTAAACCAAAATTTCTTTTAATATGCAAATTACCAAAAAGGTCATAACATCTATATCTTAAAAATAAATAAAAAGGTCCTTAACCGGTGCCTTCCTTTTTGTCAAAAAAAAAAAAACCAGTGCCTTCCTAAAAATAAATAAATAAATAAATAAATACCAATATTTTATTGCAGACACAACACACACAGATAATACTCGGTACAAATAAAAACACATACTAATAATAATAATAATAATAATAATAATAGTAATAATAATATGGGTATAATCAAAGGGAAGCAACAAAACGCATAAGGAAAAAGAAAAAGAGAAAGCCAAACATATTGAAAAAGTAAGAAATCACGTTTTACAACTGAAAATGTGCGTTTGTTTGTTGCAAACGCCTAGCCAAACAGGCACTAAATTTATTTACTTTTTTAAGTTACAGGTACTATATATAGTTTGGGATTGAGATACATTCGTTGACTTCATGGAATTAAAATACAGAAAACATGATGTTATGGGTGATGAGATTGAAAGGCTGCATGTGACTTGAACGAGGTGTTCTTTTGCCAACAAATATTGATCCATTTATAATAATTCCATGTTATTTTAAGGCACAAATTTTAAAACACAAATGGCTATTCTTTTTAAATTTTTTTCATGATAAATCTCGTTCTTATTTTTTCTTTAGTATCTTAGTCATGATTCAAAAGTAGCAATTTAATCATTCACATAATTTTGAAACTCAACGCACAACCAAATGAAATGTGTGCATAAACACACTGCAACTGCACTGAAGAGAAAATTACACACCAACTTGTTTCTTGCCTTTCAACTTAAGGATTAGAATATTGCAAGATAGCATTGCCATCTTTGTGATGAAGTTAATAGTTAAAGAAAAACATATTCATGAACATCAATCATTTTTTCTTTGGAATATATTTTCTTTGAATTTTATTTTTTAGAGAAAACTTAAGTATATAAACCCCACATTAGTAAAAAAAAATTCAAATATATTAGTTTTCCATTAAACTCAACCCAGAATGGTGACATTTGAATAAGTTAACTCACTAGTCACCAATAAATTGAAAACCACATAGAAACACTATATATTAAGCTGAAAGCAAGTAGTCAGCACTACAAAATTGAATTGCTATAATGAGCAGAGATTGCCATGATATGCACAAGTAGAAAATTAAAGACCTGCCCTACCACAATAGAATGCTGTAATCCTGTATCATCGCCCAAACTATATTTTCAAACAAACACTAAAGTCTACATTCTATTGCACAAATGAATGTTACACATAACACCATAATCTATAGATCTAACACTTGCTCACAGATCAACATGTAAATTCCATGCCTGTATTTGCAACATATTGCTTGCGCCGCCTTTCTGATATCTCCATATGAAATAAGATGTTAAACAAACAGCTACTGTACCTTTAACTTTCATCTTCTATCAGGTCTACTGTTTTGAAGAGTTCTATCAGGTCTACTTATTTGCACCGGAACATGTGAATCAAGTGTTGATAGGATCTGCGGCATTGACATGCCTCCAGAAACGACAATTTCTGCAAAACTTAGCATATGTTAAAAATATACTGGAGTGAAATCAATTATAGTTTTCATAAATTTTGCATATTCATTCCTTGCAACAAAAAGTGCACAAGTTAGCTTACAGGTGATGGTCACATCTACACCTACTGACTACTGAAGCATTCAATGAATATGGACTGTTCATAAAAAGTTACAACACGATTAAGGTGTGTTATTTATTTAGTGAGTTCCACAATTATGAACAGTAAGTGAGTGAAATGTATAATTGTATTGTATATGTGATTGTCATTACTCAATTCCAAATCACTAAAACAAAAAATGTAAAAATTCAAGCTCTCCTGTTTTACTTCCTGCACCTAAGCAGAGGAAACTCCACAAAGAAGTAGACATCTTCATAATATTAAAATGAGGGCAACATGATTCAGCCTGCTTTTCCTTCTTTAATATAAGACTTGGAGTAACTGTAAAAACTAACATAACTCACCGATTCCTTCCCGGACTGATAGGTTTGGCCTAAGGACATCCTTGGTGTTGACAAGAAATATATCACCAATATAAAGATGGTTTGTGGGAACATAGACACAGCATAACTCCTCATCTCCTGAATAAGTCTGTGAAACAGAGATATAATTAATATAGTACAATTCAACAAGTTTTTCAAAGCTGTGATAATTGCAGATAATCTTCATTAATTGTCACTAATGATGCCTTGTCAAACACAACACTCAAATGTTCATCCATTTGGACTTGTGACTTCAAACTACTGATCACAAGTGAAAACTATTGATCACTAACCTTCATAACAATATGGTGAATTGGAATGTATATGGCTCTAGAGATAAACAACTAAGAAAAAAGAACTGAAATACGTGCTACAAAGTCATAATGGGCAATTACCACATGGATCTGGTAGATAAACTGAAAGAAACTTGGGTAGTACTAGTATGGGGTGGAGTGCCCAAGTACCGCACACAATGAGCAGTATGGGATGCTCAGTAGAGTACTAAGGTTGCTTGGTTCTTCCTCCTTGACAACTAGCTTTTAGGAGGAGGGTTTCCCAAGTGCCCGAATACTTATCAACTGATGTCGTAGCTGGTTTATGGTCCCTTGGAAAGGGCTACCTATGGAGGGGAAAACCGGAAAGGCCGAGGCGTCGTAAAGACAGAGTAGTAGGGGATACTCGGAGGAGTATTTAAGTGGCTTGGATCTTCTCCCTTGAGAGTCATTTATTAAGGGAGGGTTCCCCAAGTGCTTGAATACTTACCAGAAAACAATTCTCGCCCATATATGAAAGAAAAACAGACTACACTGCACATAAAAAATTGTCATTACCTCCATATAACTAGACCACGTACAAGTAAATGTAGTAACTTTACATAATTGCCCAATTCCATAACTGTTCCATTACACAATAAAAAACTCTACCACATAATTGTCCTACCATGTAACCGTATTATAATTATGTTCTATTTTATCATTTTCCCCAGAGTACACAAAGTACATTTTAGACTTGTCTGTATGATCCAGAACTGACCCACATTTTGACATTGAGCTCTAACAAACACCATGGCATTCATAGGAAAATAGTGAAAGACCAAGTTAAGCAGCGATGAAAGAAATTTTTTGAAATTAAAAACTACTAAAGTAGAATTAATTAAAAAACCTGAAGGACAACAGACGAGGTGATGAATCCCAATGCATATTCACCCACACGTGGATGTCGAATGATGGCTACTTCTTTGAAGGCTTGTGAATTTTGATCTGTGGCAGACCATATGTCAAATGTTAACATAAACATTTCATACCCACCATTAGATTTACATCAGCATCACAATAACAAGATGTTGGCAAACACACCTGGTGATATAGCAGCACTAATCTGCTTAGAGGCATTATAGATATGACGAACAAGAGGCATTCGCTTGATAAACCACTCCCCAAGTCCCAGGACAGATGCGCCCAACCATGATGACATGAAAACCCCAATCAAGAAGATGAAGGTTATGGAAGTTATGAATCCAAGACCTGACCAAAAAGTTTAACAGTTTAAGTAATTATTCCAACATGTTAAATGCTACCACCATGGCATCCAGTAGGTAACGTAATATGATATAGAGACAACAGCCACAACCAATAACATTTCTATTTTTACATAGTTTTGTAGCTCTATTGCACATTTCTACTTCCGGTAACCCTCAAAAACAAAAAACAGCAAAACGTACACATCATGAAAATTTGAAATTTAGAGCTAACAAAATATTTTATCCAATAAAATTGAATAGTCACACTTTAATGATCTTTTGGGGTGGGGGGCTTAAGGTGTATTGTAAAGTACCATACAAAAGAAGCACTTACCAAAGATATTGATTCCAAGTTGAGCATAGATTGGAGAAAAGAACCCA
The DNA here is from genome assembly GCA_030408175.1 of Trifolium repens. Lineage (NCBI taxonomy): Eukaryota > Viridiplantae > Streptophyta > Magnoliopsida > Fabales > Fabaceae > Trifolium > Trifolium repens. The sequence continues at coordinate 62,557,826 of CP125842.1, read as the reverse complement.
TCCACAAAATGAATGAACCACCAGGTAATGTAGAAGGTGATTGCAATTGGAAAAAGAATGACACTTCAATAAGAAAAAAAACAATGAGAAAAAAAATCATAATATTAGGCTTCTAGTGCCATTATTATATAGGTATAACAGATGTGATGTTGAATGACAGCATAAAAATATGTCAAATATAATAGCATGCTCAAGAAAGATGTCAAATATAATGGCATGCTCATGAAATATGTCAAATAGGAGGGATTGGAGATCTTTGGTTTTTTAATTAACTTTTTTTTTCTGAGTTTGTAGGGTTTTGATTCCCTTCCCCAATTTTCCAAAAAAGAACCTGTCCACTACTTTCCAGTTTCTATACCCTAACACTATATAACTACCAAAATTTCTCATATCCTAGTAGACGAGAGAAGTGTATCTATCATGTAATGGTTACATTTGATTCACAATAAAAACACCCATACACCAAGATGGCATAAATTAAATGTAGATATAAGAATTAAAGGAAATAAAAAAGATTATATCACCCGTCTCAAACAAAAGAAAGCATGTGCGCGTGTGCACTAGTTTGACGTGTAACGGTGTAAGATAATGAAAGATTAAGGTGTAGCGTGTGCGTGTTCACTAGTTTGACGTGTAATAATGTAAAATGACCAGCTCCTAACAACTATGGAAAAAGTCTACAAAGATATTAGGTTGAAGAAAGAAATGCTCACCATCCGGTCATGAACTTCTTTGATGCCCAGCTCCTAACAACTATGGAAAAAGTCTACAAATTGACAGAAACGGCAATCTGTCAGACAAATACTTCAGATAAATTCCTTCATGCAACAAACAAAATTAATAGGATAACTCATGCAAGACTCAGGTACTCAAAACTCATGAAAACGCATAACAATGCAATATTTATAATGGGAATCATAAACCAGCTTCGATGTATCGAACTCCTCCATAAACTATGTTAATCCAAACCAGGGAAAAAAAATGAACTCATCTAGCTATTTTGGTATGAATTTCAGTGTTATTAAATATCAGCACATTGTCGCTATAGCGTAGCGGAATTCAAACAAATTGCTAATGTTCCATGCATTGTAGCACTGTTGTGTGGCAAATTTGGAACAGACCACTATTTTCTACGATCAACAAATTTCTACCAGAGCTAAGAACCATAATTGGTGCTCTTAGAGCATCTCCAGCAAGGGTTTCATCATCGAGTTTCAAACACTATGCAACCGTTTCATAATTATTTTTTTTCCGTTGAAACACATCTACGTGGCAAATCGAGTTGCATAAAAAATTGCAGAGTACCTTATTTAAGTTATTGTTCCATACAAATATAAAATTAATTATCGTTGAAATCAACCAACGGAAGAATTAATTAAGCTATCGTATCATACGAGTCGCTTAAGTATGTACGATTTCGGTTGTATAAATGTGATGTGGCACAACGAAACCCGCCAAATGAGAGATATACTTTCTACTCTTAGTTTCAAATTGATACATAAATAGTTTCAACAAGTTCAAAGCAATAATAGTTTCAAATTGATACATAAATAATTCCTTAGAACAGTTTCAATCTAAGTCAAAGAAACTCATGAGACTAACGAATTGAATCAAGCAGTCACATAATATAGATGAATCAAATGCTTAAAAATTGAAGCGAATAAAACCCTAAAGTAGAAGAATTCAAGATGATATAACCTCGCGGCCGGCATGATGAACGGAGGAAGATGAAGATGGCTTAGAAGCATCGGTGACGGAATCAGAGACAGGGATGAGAAGCTCTCGATCTCTGTTACCGATGACAGTAGAGGGGGAATTTTCGTCGACCATCACTGGAGGAGGAACAGAGAGTAACGACGCCGTTTCAAAATTTCCAAAAGTGGACAATAGTGCCCTTTTGCTTCGCTTCTTCTGCAACAACTCCGTTGTAGACTCCGCAGAAAACACCAATTTCAGTATAGTTTTTTTTTTTTTTTTTCCTTCAATTATTATTTTTGTTTTATGGGTGGGCTTATTTTATTTCAATTGTATGATATAAAAGTTTAATTTCTTTTTTTTTTATAATAGAAAATTTTAATTTCTTTTTAAGGAAAGACAGAAATTTTTATTATAAACAAAATGAAACCATAAATTTTTAGTCAAAAAAAGAAAAACACCATAAGTAATTTAAATTGTTATATAATTTTTTTTTCGAGCTCCTGTCCTCTTTGCTAAAAAGTAAATAAAATTTGTTCAAAAACAAATTTGAAAATAATAAGATATGCTACTATTTAATGAGATTTTTTTTTTGAGAAAAATATCATCCTTATTTTGGTTGGAATTTAAATACTTTTGATAAGTGGATGGACATTAAAAATGAAAAAAAAAAAAAGGTGCATGTGACTTGAAGGAGTCTTATTAATTTTATTTTTTAGCTTAGTTGGTGATACATGTGAAATCATGAAGAAAATGTAAGTGTGTTTGAGCAGTGTGTATATATGCTGTCAAGTGTAGTTCATGAGTTGTCTTTGGCTTAACATTGATGTATTGACTTGTAAAATGGTATTTATGATAAATTAAAAGTTGATATATTTAATTATTTATTAATAAAATGTATAAACTTTTGTTACAAATATTTTAAAGACACAAAAGAAAGAAGAAAAAAAAAGTTGTCACCGTATTTACTATTAATTAATTTTCTTACGTTCAAAATGCATAAATTATTTCTATAACAAAAGATAAAATTAAATTGTTTTGTTACAAGTTATAAGTTATTTTTATAAACTCTTATTTTCATAAGCTATTTTAGAGAGCTTATGAAAATAAGTTAAAAACAACTTACGAACTATGTCATAAAATATTTTCATAAGTCCTTCCCAACATTGTTAAAAGTACCATGTCAATAGATAAACTTAAATGAGCCAATTCAAACAAATCTCATATCTCCTCTTCTATCCAAAAAACTGTCTCCCAGATTTCTGTTTTTAGCAACTAATTAAGCTCATAATATAATCATTATTCCAAAAAAAAAAAGGAGGACTCACTCTACAACATGCATATCAAGTTTTCCTAAGAAAATACTCTACTAATGAAGGAACAGTTAAATATGGAGTTATGATCTGAGATTTTTGGATAATTTTTGAGATGTTTCTTTCATATCCTTGTGCTTGACAATATTCTGATATTGCAACTCCTTTGCAGACTCATTTTTAGTAACTGATTCTGCACATGCTCCATTTTGCACAGGTTTCTCATCTAATCAAAAGTAAACAAAACAACCAAGCAGATTCATCAAATTAAGACAGCTCACAAGTTTAACTGAATTCATATTAATACAAGAAGCATGAATCACTTATAAGTTTATAGAATCTGCGGAAAAGTACTATTTTGAATTTTCTACTATATTCGGTGTATTTTGAAAATGATTATGTGTTTATTTATACTGCTAAGTGCTAACCATTTAATTTTTGGTAATGAAGATGTCATATCATATAATCGTAAAAGTAACCTTGTAAATGTGAATTAAATAGATTTACCTTTGAATGTTGTTGAAGAATCTTTGCTAACCGCGTCCAATTTAGCCCGTGTGATGCACAACCATTTTCTATCTGCTTCATCGTTAAGTTCGGCTTCAATTGGAATATGCCAGTGACCTTCTTCTGATTCCTGCTACCACAATTGTGTCATGTTATATTTTCTTCTTACTTTTGTTTACATCTCAACCATTTCAGCTTCAGATTTTGTATCGACAAAATAAATTTAAATAGTGCCATGTCTCGCCAAATTTTCAAAACAGTACAGGACTTTTCCGGTGTATGTTTCTTACCTGAATAACAACAGAACAAGGAGGCGGCATGTAAAACTCAAGACCGGCTTCAGAGAAACCAAAGCGTACCTAAAATTTGCGGAAAAAATATATAGGGATTTCAATGATAAGCATAGTTGTAAATTTTCTTTGCAAAGAGTTGTGCTTACCTGATGCCTTTCTTTCCACTTGGGGAAAAAGTCATTTCCAAGAAGTTGAAACAAATGATCTCTCATCTCATCATTAGTAACAAGTAAGCATTTAAATTTTATAGCTGCATACAACCAGTACCTGAAACAAATGTTAGTAAATGAAACATGATATACATTATCAGTAGAAATTAATTAAACAAACTACTATTAAATTAAGAATATTTATAACATTGTGTTCTTACCAATCATCGTTTGATCCGGTTGGTGTTGCATAGAGTGCATTGGCATTATTCCATCTATCAACCAATGCCTTGTTGATTAATAGAGTGCGCCTATGATGTAAAACAATAAGCGGAAACTTCTTTGAAGGGAGTTTGTGGCGCATTTCATTGACAACAGCATTGATCTATAGGATTCACCACATATGGAAAAAAAATCAGTATACACAATTCAAGGAAAAAACTGAAGACTATTTTCCACATTCAGTTACTACTTGCCTTGGATGGCATGAACTTCCCTTGGCTGAAAAGACCTACATTTGCAGCATCTATCACTGCTTCAAAAGGTCCATAGTAGTCAAGCCATTTCTGCAATTCATAATTTCACACATATCTCACTTTATCAATATGTAATGAGATTAGAAATATCAGTTATCAACAACAACTTTTGTGACAACAATCTAATTAAGTGGTTAACGTAATTGAAATAGGCGGTTAATAACGCTCAGTAGATGGTTAATAGATATACCAAATGTCGAAACTCATTAATGTAACCTCATTATCTGCAAAATTTGAACGTGATTAACCACAATTTTCAGGTGTTCAAATCTATGTGTGTAGTCGAAAACCTGAAAACTTAGTAATAGTATATTCATTAACCATCAATTGAACGCAATTAACCACCTATTTGAACTTCACTGAGAAAGTTGTCTAAATTTGGTTGTACGAAAAATCAGTTTTGCTCTATAAATAATAAGTGTTACCGGAGTTTCTTACTTGAAATGTCTGGAAGTTGGAATTTTTCTCTTTACTTATAGCAATGGATGCAACTGACTTAGCAAAATTCTCAGTTTCAACAGGATCAAGATCAATAGTAGCCAATTGCACCCCACAACATTTACACATTCCATCATTTCCGACACTAGTATGAAGAACTTGCCATTTTCCCTTACCTAACCAACCTATCCCATGCCAACCTCCACCATTATTTTCCATTGCTTCCATTATCAATCCTTTATCCCATTTTCTTCTCCCCACTCTTGAAGCTATTTTGCTCTTAAACCAATCAACAATCAAATCTGCAGTAGAATTCGAGACTTTCCTCACACTACTTCTTAGTTTATGCAACACATAATAGACCCTATCACTCTTACCAGCTCTTATGCTTACTCTCAAGAGTGCCTCTAACTCAGGCTCCTCAGGGTATACACCATGTTCTAACATGTGGTTTTCAACATCAAATGCTTTATCTATTTCTCCATTATTACAATAAGTAGATAAAGCAGGACCATAAGACCTTAACCTAGGATTTATCCCTAAAATCTTCATCTGTTTAACCATCTCAAAAGCCATATCGCCGTCACTCATTGCCATGGCCATTCTAGCCACAGATGTCAATGCTGCTTCATTCATTTCAACATTATTCAAACACATATTCTCATACACTTCAAATCCTCTCTGAAGTGCATGTTTCTTAACATCCTCACTCACCAAAATCACATTCCTCTTGTCCTTATCCATGTCACTATCATCATCACTATGTGAAACTGAAACTGAATTATCCAACAATGTATTATCATTATCATTATCACTACAACATCTATCATCATCATCATCATCATCATCATCATCATCAGTTATATCTACCGTGACTTGTGCGTTTAACGTTCTAGTACGACTTCCACTTTTCGCGGGTTGAAGAACACCAATAGCTGCAGAAGAACAAAGATACAAAAGAATAGTATAATGGCGTTGTGCCAACTTGACACCTTGAGAAATTGCTGAATCATATAAGGATAAAGCTCCCTTTAAATCAGCTCTTTTAGAACACATATCCAAAGAATACTGTAATTTAACTTGTGAGGTGTCCTTAATCTTCTTCTTCTTATTATTATTATTATTCTTCTTCTTCTCCACAGCAGCATTTTTAGTTTCATTTTCATTCTGCTTCTTTTTCTCAATAGCCCTGTAACTAGTACTGTTAACTGATTTTGATTCCAAAGAAACCCTTTTGTCAATATGAGATGAAGAAGAAGAAGAAGGAGAAGTGGTTTTTTTGAAAAACCTTCTTACTGAGTTTTTGGTTGTGGTTTCAACAGGAGAGTTGTGTGAAGAACATTGAATTGCAGTAAGTTTTCTTGAGTTGAAATTGTTGGTGGTTGTGGAAGGGAAGGATTCATAATCATAATTTGAGAGTAGAGTAGATTTGAGAGAATGAGAGAAAGATTGTTGGAGTTGCAGAGTGAGGGGAGAAGTAGCCATTGTCGTAGTATCATATGTGGCAGCTAACAAGGAACACCTCAAAATCTAATCTTTTTGACCAATCTAATCTTGAAACATGTTTTTTCGTGTCACGAGTTATATGTAACTTGCACTTCTATGTAGTACAACGTTTATTTATGTTACAAATTTTTTGAGGATTTTATAGAGGAATTCCCAAACTCTTCCTATGGAGAAAATATACACCAATCTCATCATTGAAAAATAAAAAAGTAGTGCTAGTATGTAGTAATTTTTATCCTCTAACTCGGGTTTGAACTCAAACTGATTCGAGTATAGGTTTAGAGACGTTTGAGGACTTGAATTCAAATCCCGCAAAAGATAAAATACTAACATAACACCTAATTATAAATATTGTTTTTTAAAAAGTATTTATTAGAAGAGTTCAATTTGTCACAAATACAATAAAATTAAAAAGCGGCCATTTTTTGTTTTTTTATATGAATGAAGGCCTAAGCCTAAAAGAGAAAGAACTACGATAGAATCAACTTAGAAGTAGTAACTACATCAACTAACGACGTTTCTCATAATTTACAATCAATATTTGCTAAAGCATTCACATATTGATTGGTCTCACAATAGAAATGAGAAATTTGAACATATGCGATCAATTTTTAATATAAAAATTTATAGAGATAATTTAGTCTTCAAAAGAGACTACTATAAATGCTAGTATGAGGCTTTCTTTTTGTTTCTCAAAGGTTTCATTTATCAAAGATAAACTTTATTCGAAACGTGCCATACACTAAATATGTATACTTACAACAATCGGAATTCGAACATTGGTTCACCGGGTTACTAGAGTTTAGCAATTTCCCTTAGACTAATCCCCGTTGGTTATCATTTGAGATTTTTTATAACTAAACTTATACTTTTCATTTTAAAGAGACTAAATAAATTTTTCATTATGCTTATTATGTAGGGAAAAAATAGAGCGAGAGAATGATACCTGAGAACACAAGATATGGAATACCTTAGAGCTCAAAAATATATATTGTCTAAACCCATCTCATATGTTTTAAGATGATATGCACATAACATAACCTAACTTAAACGATTGTTAGAAATTTTCGATTTTTTCTTAAATCATTCGATTTCAACTAATACTAGACTCTAAGGATTGGACTTGTAACAACTAACTAGTAACAAACAAGAGACGACATGTCAGCTGCAGGTAACGGTTTAGCAAATCTCAAAGCAACCATATATTTCCTTCTCATTCCACCTGTGTTAAGCAAGGATGAAGAGCCTTTAAATTATGTAACAATCATTTCACAATACAATATCATATCTTGTTTGATAATGATTTAGAAATACCTTTTGACTGTAGTGATCACATAAATGATAACAAGTAATAGGTTTAAATTCTTCCGATATAATGCCCTTTTTCGTAATGAATTATTAGTTATCCAGAAATAGAAAAGCCAAAAAAAGATTTTCCAGAAACATCAGTGGATAAAATGAAGCAACTCGATGAGTAAGCAACATCAGTTGCATTGCATGTACCCCAAAGATATCAGATGAAGGACGCTATGTCAAAAGGCCTCAAGATTACAAAAAAAGTGAAAAAATCAATATGAGCCAAAGTCTGCCATCAAATGGAAATGCTACTTGAACCAACTAACTGTAGACCAACGCCGTCATAAAGGCATGGAAATACCTGTAAAATCGACAAAAACAAAAGCTTTGCGGTAAGTTCCTTTCATTCAGTTTTTACAAAACGTGCTATGGACAATTATCTTACCAACCATGTGCTTCAAAAACTTTTGATAAATATATTGTGTCACAGACTCGCAGGTACTCACTTAAGGGCACCCGTTCAGTCATGGTGACAAGTTTTGTACTTCTTACAAGTGTTAAGGGATATAATCACCCATTTGCTTTCTAAAAACATTTCCAATTATATTTTTCAATTTCTTTTCATCATGCCATGGATGGAAGGCTACAAGAGTAAACTATTGTGATAGAGAGAAAATGGATGACTAACTAGGGAGAGTGCACTTTTGGAACCACTGATAATAGATTTTGATAGCACCCAAACTAAAGAGAAGGGTAAACTCGTCATTTGGAGGGTTTATCAAAGGAGGAATAAAATAAATAAATAAATAAGTAATATAATATTAGTGTGTTATTTGAATTCAAATAGTTAGTTATTGGCTGTGGTTGTATTTAAGTTTGCTGTTTGTTGTTTTTATATTATGTTGGAAGTTTATTTGGAAGTTACTAGGCCAGAAGAAGTTATCTTCTGAGAGAGCAAACTGCTCTAGAACATTTCAGTTTGTATTTCCCTTTGTGCATCAATGAAAATCGCAAGTTTCCTTGCAATATCATTTTCTCTATAATCCAGTTTTACATATTGTAACTGCTGCAATTCTGGTTTTTATCAGATTTTTAACATTTTCCAAATCTCTGGACACACCGGATCTGTCATCCGGTATGCCTATTAAAAAATATGTAAAACAAGTGTTAGAACTTGCACCATGCACAGGTCCTTTGGAGTCACTTCAGCAAAACAGGGTTAAAATAAAATATACAGACACCATTTTTTAAGACATTTTGAGTTGTAGTGCAACCATCAGTGCTATTCACAACCCGTCACTAACTATTTGGTTTGGCCCTATCTCACAATAAAATATGGATAAAGTAAGATATTGTTTTATGAACAACATGTCCATTTCAACTTTAGCATAAGATCAAAGGCTTCCAAAATCTAAAAGCAACGGATCAAACAGAAATTATATGACCAATAAACTATCCCTTTGTTCCAGACTCTAGCACACCATTTTCTTCCTAGAAAACATACCTAGTCTACTTTTACATCTACGTAAAGTCTATCACAAACATAAATACTTCTGATATCCGAGTTCTGATCATACAGGAAGGGCATGTTCAGTAAAAAAATTATATACAATAAGGCCAACCCTATACCCCTACCTCTAACCAACATAAAAGTAATGGCACATTCATGGTTCGCATAATTCAAAAACATTTTCAACCATTTTAATCCATGTTCTTAACAAACTAATTGAAGCAAGCTTAGTTTACAAAGCAATTGAAAAACTGAAGCAATGTGCAGAAATGTACACTACACTAAATGTCAAATATTTACTTTCCCAGTGAATTAAGACTCTTTTTAGATAAACAACTTAATTGAGATAGGGCTTGTTTCGAATAGCTTATTTTTGAACTTATGCAAAACAGCTTATGCAGATAAATAAGTTTTTATGTTAAAAGTTCCAACTAACAAAAACTGTATTTTTATAAGCTATTTTTTCATAAACTAGCTTGATAAACTTATAATAATAAGTAAAATCTTATTTATTTGCATAAGCTTTTTTGCATAAGCTCGAAAATAAGCTATTCCAAACGGCCCCATATAATAAGTGATTATGTGTAAGCTATTTCTATAACAAAAGATAAATTACACGTGAATGAAAGACAGATGGGCGGTGAACAACTTATGGAAAATAAACTAAAAACAACTTATGGGCAAGTCATAAATTTGTTTCCTAAGCTCTCCAAATAGTCTCACAAATGTTTATGAGTTAAAATAAGTCAATTCAAACAGATACTAAGATAAATGTACCATCAAGAATTGAATTTGAATGAAAATAAAAGACAACAAGTGTGAAAAAACGCACCTTGAGGAACTAAACACCAACCAAGAGATTCAATAGACAAGCTTGAAACTAATCGAGCAGAAGCAACAGCGCTATACAACGGCAACATTGATTCCAAGCAACCCAACTCCACTGGTAACCTAATCAACCAAATTTAAGAAAACACATAAAATATGAATTGAATTTAGGTTATAAAAAAATGAAGAATGGAGAGAGAAAAAAGGGGATTGTTACCGAGAGACGCGTGGAACAGAGGCAGATTGAGGTTTGAGTTTGATAGAGAATGGTGATTGTTTAGTTGTTAATTTGTTGTTGTTATTATGAACAAGTGTTTGTAACCGACACGATAACCTACTCAAAACCTTGCACGACGATGTTGCCATTGTTGTTGTTGCTGTTAAGCTCAGCTTATGAGCAACACTGTATCTGTATGTGTGTAACCCTCTCTCTGCTTTTCTTTCACAGATTCAATTCAATTCAATACTATTGTAAAAGTTAACGCCTTGCTACGATGTCGTTTTAAGTTGGAGTAACAATTTAACATACCATATCATAAATAGAAATAAAATAAAGTTAACGTTGATAAAAACAATTTTTCCATTTTCAATATGTTGAATGCACAATTTCAAAATATAATTTACTTATTTATGTGCTTAACTATTGCACCACCCGGTACACCGATGTACTATGTACCATTTCCCTAAAAACAATAAAACAAGTGAATATAGACTTTCTTGCTCTACTCTACGATGTCCTACAAGTCATTTTTCATATTTGTACGGACGAATTTGATCAATTTTCATGTGGCAAACAAATTTTAAGTAAACATATTAAATTTCAATGAGGGCTAATATGATATTAGTATAATCTTATAGGGAAGTGTAAACTGAAATTCGATAACATTAAAAGGATAAATACTATTTAACTTGGAAGTTATAAAATTAAATTTTATGAACAAAATTTAGTTTGTAAGAATATTACATATAATATGGATGATTAGGGTTCAAATTCTAATACTCTCATTTATGCGCCTTAAAGAATAAAATTATAGCCACTAGACAAAAAAAAACATTTTTAAACATCATAGACAATTTTTTGTTGCTTTACTACATCATTATTTACATACATAAAATTATTTTTACAACTTTTTCATAAACACCCTTTATATTATTTTGTTTGCATTGAAATCGATGAAGTTTGAACTTAAAACCTCATGCATACTACTCAGATGTCTCATTAGTCATTATCTTATCAAACTTAATGGTTTGAACACTCTTTATATTTGATTTTAAGAAAAAGTTATAAAAAAAAACTTTATATACATATTATGGTGCTAATATTTTGAATTTTAATATTATGAACAAAAAAAATTAAATCTTGAAAATTTGATAGAAAATTAAGATTTTTTTCTATCTCTCCAATTCTCAGAAAAAACAGTAATCTGAAACTTAATTTGAAGATAATGTAAAAAAAACTATGAAATATTATATTATTCAAATTAGAAGTTAAATTTGTATGCACCCAATCATTAATTTAATTTTATATATAATTTAAGAGCAATAGTAATATAGTTAATGTATCTATAGGTATAATTTTTTTTAATCAAATCTATAGCTTTAAATTAAATAAATCAAATGTGCATGTTTGATATATCATACACAATTGATTCTTTCTTATTTATATGTATTAAATATAATTTTTGAAGTCATGCATATCAATAATAACTAATACCACTACATGCATGAAACTACCAATATATCTTGTAAAATAATCAATTCCCCCTTATTCTTCAGGTATAAAATATGACTGATAAACTAATACATTTTTTTTGACGAACTAATATATGTCATATGATAATTAATATAATCATGTATATCATGTGAGAATTAATATTATATATGTTAGAAATAAAATGCGATTATAAATCCCACTTTTCGCTAAATAAATATTATGTATCTGTATTATATCATATATTAAACAATTGTTTTTTTAAAAATCTTAGATCAAAATTTGCATTCTTTTCAGTGACAAATTATAAATTTAATCATTTACCTTTTTGAACTTAGACAGGTGAGGCCATTGATATTAGTTATTTATTTGTCATTTCATTTCTCTTCAGCTTTTTCTATTTTTCTCTTTTCTTTCTTATTTTTGCAGACATGTATAGCCATTTCGATTTTCAAACAAGGATCAAAGAAAGGGCATATTTAAAACAATTTTGTTTTTTAGATTTTAAAATGTGTTTTACAAATTAGTTTTTACTAGCAAATTAGCCATTTAACTATTTTTTTTTTAATCTATTTCCCATAAATTTTTTAGGTTTTATCATTTAATTGTAAAAGAACTAAAAAAAGGAAGAAAAACATATGTTGTCACGGTCGCCGAGGACCATCAAGTGATCAGTAAATATTGTCACAACCATTGAGCGACCATCTAGCCACCAATATATGCTTTCACCATCACGAGTGACCATTACGCAACCACAAAAGGTACCACGCCTTGCTCACATTTCACGAGTGCAATCATTGAAAAGCAATTCTTGTAGCTATAAACCCACCAGAATGGCAAGCTTCTATGATCAATATCCTCATCATTATGCCTATACATAATGATATCCATGAAAAAGTTAATAGCACAACAAAAATTATTGAGAACAAAATATCAAAAAGACAAAATTGTAGAAAAAAACAAAGACAATGAATAAAATAAACTGTTTATCAAAATGCTACTCTCTCCAATCATTATTATAAAAAATCTTTGTTTTTTAGGTTCGTAGAATGTTTGATATATCTAGTTTATATTATGATGCATTAAAATTTCTTTATTTTTTGGTTTAAATATGATTTCAGTCCATGTGATTAAACTTCATTTTGAAAACAGCCCCTGTAAAAAAATGTTTTATTTCAGTCCCTGCAAAATCTCAAAACTTTTAAAATAGCCCCTGAGCAGGATTTTCTGATGACTTGTCACAATTTTTTTGGCGTGGCAGATACTGACTAGGATTTAGAGTTGACATGTCTAATTACTAACGTCTCCGTGCTTCATTACAGTGAAAATGGTAAGTATTTTTCTGAAAATAGGAAAAAGTGATTTTAATTTTATAAATTTAACGAAAAATTACTATATTAGTTCACGTCAGCAAAAATTGAACACGTTAACTATAAATCATAGGCAGCATCTGCCACGTCAAAAAAAACTATGACAAGTCATCAGAGAATCCTACTTATCGGCTAATTTAAAAGATTTGAGATTTTGCGGGGACTAAAATGAAACTTTTTTTACATGGAATGTCAAAATGAGGCATAATTGCATGGACTAAAATCATATTTAAGTCGTATTTTTTTTAAAATTTTTTACAATAGAGCTGAATATCAAACTCAAGACTTTATGCATACTATTTAAACTTCTCACCACTAGACCAAACCTAATGACTTGTTCCATTAAACATTGTAGATATACTATATAATATAATATAAACCAGAGAAAAAAAAAGAATATGTTTTGACACTGTAATTACACTATCAACCAATCAAAATCATGTTTTCCGTCACATTACCCTATTTAACCATATTTTCTTGATATAACATGGAAAATTAAACAATTCTTGTTAATTATCAATGTAAAATTAATTTACACAAATAACACATGTCCTTTAAACTTTATAAAACAAGATAAAAATAATAATAAAATGAAACTATTGGTGCACACAAAGATAACATTATTTTAGATATTATTTTTTTTTTTGTGTCGTCCTGGAAGAATAGTCAGATAAAATATAATTCGTCAAAAAAATAAATAATAATCATATAATTATCAATTAATGATTAATTTGGTGGTTTTGTCAGATGAAATTAATGGGCCGTGCAAAATTTCCAAAGCCCAAATAAATTACATCGTTGAAACGTTGCAACAAAAGGCAAAGCTGGTTGCCGCGGAACTCTGAATCATCTCATTCATTCATTCATTCTCTCTTTCGTGTTATTGATTTGAGAGTAGATAGATAGATGATGCATAGCAGAAGTAACAATGGTGGAAACAACAACTCAAACTCAACCTCTGCTTCTCTACAAACTCCTAAGTATGTATATGCACCGCTCTTCTCTTTATATCTATGCATTATTTTAAATATCCCGTCAGATATTGTTCAATCTCTATGCTTTATATCCTTTTTAGCTTTTAGGTTTATTTGAATGTTTTATATATTAATAAATATAGGATACATAGTGTAATTAAGCGCGTTTATCATGTAAGTGTTTATGTTTAAGTTATTTCTTGAACATACAAAAAATAAAATAAAATTGTTTTCATACAAGCTTTAAGCAAGTTGTTCTTTCCGGGAGAGTTTGTAGAAATAAGCTGAGAACATCTTATAGACATGTCATAAGCTATTATGAGAGTTTATGGAAATAAGTTGGAAAATCTTATGCAAAAAAGTGTTTTTTTAGTATAAACAGATCAAAATCTCAATCACAAACAGAATTAAACAAAACATTCATTCAACCAATATCATCATGATGGTTGTAGAATGTTAATTTAAAACTCAAGAATTGAAAAATTGGAGATAAAAGGTGTTTATACTAGTAGATAAACTCAAATAAGTCAATCCAAACAGACACTTATTCGTTGTTGTTGCTTTTTATGTTATTATTGTGACCTTTTTCTTTAAGTAAGCTTTATTAATATTATTATTATTATTATTATTATTATTATTATTTTTTTATTTTTTTTTGTATGCTTTCTGCAGTTGTTATGAAGGAGAATCTCTAAACAATCTGCTCCAATCAATCCGGAGGTAAAATACTTAATTTTTCACGTGTTCCTTTGTGATTTAATCAACTTTCCAACATGATTTGCTTTACAATGCTGTTTAATGAAAGCTGAGGGGAGGATATGAATGAAGATTTTTTGACAGTTTAGTGTGAACTGTTGAACTATACTGTGTTTAGTTTTGAAAGTAATCAATATTCTCAACTGATCTTGCAAATGGTTATTATGATGAGCAGGGGGGTTGAATCCGCAAGACATTTAGATGGAAGTTCCTTGCCAGAAAAGATATGGATAAAGGTTTAACGTCAACTTGATTTTCCGAATTATAAAACATTTGAATGAATTAGGTAATACTATATAGGAGTCTCGCATAGTTATTAGTTATATAACATTTGTGTGGAACCTTGCAGCAACAATTTGCTATTGGGGTCAATGATGTAACTCGCGTCCTAGAGCGTATGAAACCGTGTGCTGAGTTCGAAAGGTCAGCTCAACTCCCCCCTTCAATCACAAGCAATCACAAAACATCTTCAGTTAAACTTCAGGTTTATTTCCTCTATTCTGCTATGTAGAGAATGCGAACCTTTGTTTAATCGTTTATTTTGTACCCACCACACCTTTTGTTACTAGTTCATCATTTCTAAGTAAATCCTCCAACTTACTCTATTTTTGATATTTCTACCATTACATGATGCTGCAAGTATCCATGTACTAACAGCTATAGTTAATTGTTCTCGCCGATCCATGCAAATAATACTAGCAGTTGATAGTGTATTTTGCATTCACATTGCTTGAATATAATTAGTTTTCCTTAGTATAAATAACTAGTTTTTTTTTTTTGTACCTGGTTAAAGTAATACATGGCTCTTTCTGGTGTGGGTGTGTGGATTTCTTTTATAGCATGTATCGAAGAGAAAATACTCACGTCTATTTTATGATGATGCAGGCTGTGCTTGTAGCTTCTGACTGTAATCCACGATGGCTGACAAAGCATCTGCAAAGTTTGGTTGCATCAAGGGGTGTGCCCCTGATCTTTGTCAAGGATAATAAACAAGGTTCTTTGAGATTAGGTGAACTTGTTAAATTGAAAACTGCCATTGCTATTGGAATTAAGGTTAGGTCCTACCCTCACACAAGATTTATATTCTGTTTGTTTTTTAACTGCTTTTTGTTTAAAGTGATCTTATGAAATTACAAAGAGGAATTATTATTTTATCAAAATAAAATAAGCTAATTCAAACATGTTTTACTTTTTGCATGATTTAAATTATTTGGGGCAACTTCAATAGGTTCCCTCAAGAAATCCTAATTTTCAATATCACAAGTTCACAACCCCCTTGTTTTTCAATCCTGCATTTCTAGATTGCAGTTTCCTTATTATTATAGGAACATACTCAAGAACACTTAAGACCATTTATCGGGTTTAATGTGTTGTGGTGGGAAGAATTCAAGGGTTTAATACGCAACAAGCTCATGTTATTTGGTCATGGCTCGAGATGTCGCTATAATCTTGTATGCTATTTTGGCTTCATACTTTTTTTTAGATTCTAAGTTATTGTTATCTTTCAATGAATGCAGGTTAAAGGAAACACTATTAATAAAATTGTTGAGGATGTTATTCAAGCCGATGGATATAGGCTCCGACCTGATGTACCAAATTCAGCTGGAATATTTGACAATTTTCAAGACCATGACAAAAAGGGAAATGCTGTCACAAATATAATTTAATCACTTAGGATTAAGACTTAGGGTCGCCCTCTAATGCCTTTTCCCTTACCTATTTTTGTCCCCATATTCTAAAGATGTAGTTTTTTCTTTTTCTTTTTGGGGGTAAAAGTGGTGTCGTTCTTCATAGCTTTCTACCTGTTACATTTTCCAAATTTTAAAGTTTGAGCAACATAATTCTTTGTAGTTTATAATGATAAATTATTATATGAATAGAGGATCAAGCAAAGCCTTCTGAGTTGTTCTCAATCAATAAATTGGGTTCTGGTTAACATAGAAGTGTCCACTAGGAACTAGCACTTGCTGAAGGGATTTTATCTGGAATAGAGCTTGCTGAACTAGTGCTGATTTCATGGGACAACATTTCACAATGTCATGAAAGTTTAGTGGCAGGAACAGACCAAGCAAATCTTTGATAGTTTATCAGCTTTGCTGCTTTAAGTTATTGAGGATAGTCCATTAAGTAGGGACAAAAAGAGATGACTTGGATCCTCTCCTTTCCATTTTCTCTACATCTTCCTCCCTCTCTATCCCTCTCTTAATTTCAATTTTTCTCCATTAAAAAATAATAAACAAATCAAGATAGTAAGGAGAGAGATGAGAAAGGATTCTCCCAAGTGGAAAAAAATTAAGGAAATCATGTGGGCATTTAGACTATTAGATTATAAATATAGAACAATATTTAAATTTAAAAGAAATAGAGAAAAGTTGAATGATGGTTGAGATGTGAAAATTGAGAAAAATTGAGAGAAAAAAAATTGAAAGATTTTTTTTAGAGGATCAATTCTCAAAGAGATGTTGAGAAAGTAGAAGGAGCGGATCCAATTGTTTTTATTTTAAAATATGTCATTTGAGATAATTCATTATAACTGATAGGCTTAACTTCGTTTAGAAGCTTATAACCAACTTCATTAAGTGAAAAACTGATGTTGAAATCTAATGCTTGGACATTTAGTACTGCCATTCCACATACTGTGGTTTCTATCACTTTCATGACCAATCAATGTTTGCATTATAAATTCGACAGTCATTGATTCAGTGTTAGAGAAAGGGGAATTAGGTTGACAAAATTGATAACACCGCCATTTGACAGCATGTAAACGAAAACAATTTATAATGAGCTCAGGATCAAACTACAAATTTCTTTCTATGTGAATACAATAATGAACAACGCAAAATAAATAGAAAGGAAGAAGAAAAACCCTAGTAAGGGGAATTAGGTTACATTGTTTCTCTTTTAGTATGAAATTACAATTCTGTAATTTACAGGCTATATCGAAGCTGAATAATTAATTGATATATATGAATTAGAACAACAAAATTGATAAAAGAAAATGGATCTTAGTTGGACTAGTCGTTCTATAGGCTCGAATTGCAGGAAAGCCACAAAAATGTAGAGTGGCAAGGTTTTCCCATTACAGAGAACACACCCTCACAGCATTCTAAGTTTTCTTTCAAATAGTACCTCTGCTCATCTAAGTTAGACTCCTTTTATATCTATTGTTCGACCTTCGGCTTAATTTCTCCATTTTCCGAAATAAGACTACTTGGGACCAACGATGTTGAAGTGGTGGTGTTGCCAACAACATTGGCAACACCATTACTGGTGGCTCCCAGTCCCTGTTGATGTGCCACATCAGTACTGGCATTTTCTGTGCTATTGATGACCGGCTCCTTTTGAATCTCTAACTCACTTCTTGCTAATGAAGAACACTTGGTTTCTGAAATTAGGAATAGAAATTAAATTAGGCACTTAAAGTGTAAAAAAAACAATAGGTACTGCAAAAATATGCAAAATATATATAGTATAGGGAGTATATTAGTATGTTAGTTTGTGCAATTATGCAACACATTTTCTACCTGACAACTAAGTAATCCAGCACACAAAAGTCAATACACTATGGAAATTGGATTTACATAGTCATTTTAATTGACATAGCCATAGAAATCAGGTCTAACAATGCAATCACAAGTTAGTAACAGCTGGCTACTAACAGTATTGTTATACACTTTCCAACTGAGACAGCCATTTCCGTATGAGTTCTGCTCTAATTCATGCTCCTTACAACTCACTCATTCTTTGTTAAAGTTCACTTGTAACTAGTAAAACCCAGAACCACTTCTTATCTTTGATGCAAAATGAATATTTTTCAAAAGTTGGGGTATTCACTATCACAGTTCCCTAAGTTGAAAGTTGAAGGTATCCTTTTGCAAAACTATAACAATAGGAGAAGAAAATATTCACTTGCCATTTATTTCTCCCATAGTGATAACCCTATTAAGAAAATCTCTGAATTTCGTCAATACAATCCTTTCTTGCTCTGCATAGATCTCTGTCGCTCCTTGTCCATAAGGAAATTGCGAAGATGTGTTGCAAGCATGGGCCATTGATCCAATAGAGGGGGCAGCTGTCATGAACATTGTATCTTGCTCATCACACATCAATGCTAAAGTTCCAGGAGACATTGGCCTCGCTTTTGGAACATCAGCACCATCTGAACTGGAATTTTCAGGACTGGTTTTATCAGTTTGGTTTGCACTCGAACAATCATCAGCCATAGCTTTCTCAACATCAGCTTCCTTTTGATTTGGCAATTGCTCTTGATTTGAAGAAGCAAGAGAAGTTTCTGTCTGATCTTCTGTGAGCTTATCCTTTAAATTTTTCTGGTCTGCACATATTAATAACAATATTGGTGAGATAAAATACAAAGATTGTACATCAAAAAGGTTGATATTGGTTGGTACAAATGTGATCATCAACTGAACAGAAAAATAGAAGGTCCTAGCACAAAAACTTCAGAAGAATACATATAAACAATTCGATCGCGATTGTAAGTATTTCATGAATTGTTTCAGACAGTTAAACATAGAGGTATCTTAGGTACTCTATCCTAAATCTGAAATTCACCACAGTTATCTAATGGCAAATAACAATGCCAACTGAGTAGGGTTACCAAACATTTTGAGGCACCATAGAACTAATTCCACTTAAAACTCAAAATATGTTACAGAAACAAGATCTAATTGATCACATTTCCTTTTCTGCTTTTCCCATAGAGGAAACTATTGTTTACAGCTCAATTAACAAATGAAAATCTGAAAAAGGTTGTATTTACTATTAAGCAATTTATTATTTAGCAAATAAAATTCTCAAACTAGTTTGACAACATGCAAACAAGGCAAGTAAAAGTGAGAGATAAGTTTTCTTTGATAATTATCTAGTTGATTCCATTTTGTCAATTCATTGAGATTGGTGAATAAACCTTCCAAACTTTACTGTGGTTGAACTTTTGTGTAGTTTTTTCATATTCTGATATAATGCAATTAAGTCTAGAGCTATAATTTAGAAAATTGACTCATGTAATTTCACAAAATTCAATTTGCAATACATGGAATTGACCATAATATGCAATTTCCACTCATTAAATTGAGCCGCTCAAATTTCTTCAGATTTGTTTGGAATGGGAAACAGTGGGGAACTGGGGAAAATCCTTTCCAAATAAATACCAGTACACTCACATAAGGAAGGTTGAAAGAAAACAGAAAACTATACTTGTACTTCTGAAACAATAATACCATTGATGATAGGAAGTTTAAAATCTACATATACCTGCAAGTGTTTTAGTGGCTTGTCCGGATACTAGTACAAGAACAGAGCAAAGCTCCTTCAGGTGCTGTGGTTGTATGATGTCTGCTAAAAGAGACCTTCAACAGCAATCAAGTTAATCAATAAATGTGTAAATCAAGTATATATGTCATCATTTCATGAATATAACCGGTCCTACCTGTACATAAATTTTGAAGGGCCTACTGTTGCAGGTCCAACACGAGCAACTGGGACAGGAGACATGGATGAGGAGGGTGCTGCAGGACCTCTAATAGGATTTGCCTGATAAGCATGACAAAAAAAAACTTAAAACGCTAGTGTGTATAAATTGAGCAATATAACAGCTGGAGTCCACTCTCAACTGCAAGAAGTTTATGTGAATTAGCAACTTAGCTTCTGGGTGAAAATTTTTAGGCTAGAAGTTATCATGGTATTGAAACAATTTTCAGCCAAATAGTCATAGACTGGATTTTCTCTATTCATACAACTATAAGATTTGAAGCTGACACTGTTCCACATTAAGAAAATATGGAAGCTCAATGTGGTACTAAACTACTAAAGCCATGAGAAAAGGCCGAACTTTTGGAACACACTCTCAATGTGAGCTTGAGACATCGTAACAAATAGTGTTTTCATAGTGAACCAGTAAGGGAGGACCTAGGCATGGGAAAAAGCAACCAAAGAACGAGAAACCAAGGGAAATGCTATTTTGAGTGAAACTTAAACCCTAAACCCGCGTCAAAGAGGTTAGAGTGGATTCCACTATGAGTGGGCAGCCAGAGTGGGCCATCGCAAACTCAAGCTTTCAGGTGAGTGTACAACACTATATCCCAGATTGTGCATAGACGGAAGCTTGATATTGTACTTATCAAGGCAATGGGGCCTTCTTCTTCAATAGGATACTTTTCAGACACAGCCTGGCTCTCTTCATGGGCTAGAGTTGACATGGACACATTAAACCAAATCAAAGGGACCATATATCAATTTTATAAAGACACAAAATCAAGCTTAAATGCACCTTTCAATTTAATTGGAAAAAACTACGCACTCCTAAAAGGGAAAATATTGCATGACTGCAAAATGCTGTCTTAACTGGATTAACTATTCTCTTCTCTTCATTTCTCCAGTTGAGCCAACTTCCACGTTAAAATAAACCCCTGAACTACCCATAGTTGTATCAAGTTTTACCTGTTGTCCCAGCTTGTTAACGGATGGATCCTTGATGGACGACCAGAGTTCCGAACCTTTTCTTTTTCTCGATACTGGTGGCGATGAATAACCAGAGGAACCAATAGCTCCAGTGATGGCAGCATTGGCCGCCTGCTGAATATATGCCATATTGTTGTTTTGATCTCCATGGAACAGAGCCTGTCGCTCTTCACTTCCTTCAAAGTTTTTGCAATCCATGCATTTACAATTTTCAGAACAAAGAATGTTGGCTTGGAAACATTCACAGTACTTCTTGAGGCACCCAGATTTTTTACAATGGCACCCCTTATTGTGCTTTCCCAATATTAGAACTTCCCCAGCCTCCTCCTACATTTATTTTGAAGTTCAAACAAGCATAAGAATAAAAAAAATCAAATATTTCTGAGCAAGCAAAAAGGAAACAGCAACATATTTTCCAATACAAGAACAATTACTAACTTCTGAAAATTTTATTTGTCACGTATTTTGATTTTAAAGGCATTTTAATAACAGTCTCCTATCATGTCATAATTTCTTTACCATCACATGCCTACTTCAAGTGCAAACCCACTCTTGTAGGGATGTGGTCGAAAAATATCAATAGTCTGAACTACTTCATTTTAATGTTTTTCCATACATGACCTTATATTAGTTACTTAATGTTGTGAATAGAGACCACTAATTAGGGGTAGATTAGTAAATATATTTATTTTTTACACGAAATCAAGAACTTAAAATTAAATGCACTTAACTATCCTTTTTAATAAGTGAGAAAATGTGTTTTTTTGCTTACAATTAAGGCTAGAGGGAGCAACTAATGCACCAGTAACAATGCTTAATAACAAAAGAGGTTCTCTTGGTCATACAAAAATGTCATACAGAATATGTAATGATGCACCTAATAGAACAAAAATAAATACGGGTGAAAAAAATCCTTTTTTCCACAAAAATCTTCAATGATCTAAAACAAAAGTAATCAAAGACAATAGACATGTTGTGCAAGAGTAGATTTAGTTAATAAATGCAATAGAAAAAACCGACCTCGACATAAAAAATTAGAAAAACGACATACCACACCGACAATCACAAAGAGTTAAAAGCCCACATACCCTGCTATCACGTGTTCCATGAGGACTACTCGCTATTTTAGGCCTAAATGCATTTGGATTGCGTTCTAAAGTTGCTTCTACAGCTTCTCGTCTAGCCGCTTCATTATCAACATTGTTAAAACAGTTTACACAATTGCAACCATCACAATATATTCCTGACGCAAAACATTCACAATACCTACAAAAGTTATCATTTAAATGTTAGCTTAACTTCACATAGCTTCTTATTACAAGTTTACAACCAATGAGTTGGTACAAAGGCACAACAACAAATGCAGAGAGAAAGTGAGAGAATTTTGCTCACAGCTTTAAGCATTTTGAATGTTTACAGTTGCACTGCTTTTGCTTCTTTGGAGTAGCATCTTTTGTTTCAAAATTAGATCTTGCTTTTGATTTTGGAGATTCTGGTTTCCTGAATCAAATAAACAAAAAACATTTATTGAGGAGTTAAAAAAGGAATACTACTACTGTTGCCATTTTATAAAGAAGAAAAACGTCCAAAAAAAAACACCGACTACCCGATTTGAACAGATAACTTATACTTCACTGTTACTCAATTGACAAGAATCTCAACTAAAAATGCAAAATATACCAAATTGTCCAGAACATATGATTAAATAATTGATCACTTGTATCTAATTTCCCAACCACAAAAGGTTGAAACCATAACGAAAAACCACTACAATAAAATCTACAACCTGGGTTGTCAAGTCAACTTCCTAACCAATTTAAACCTCTATTACCAAAACCAAATTAAACAATACACAACACCATCTTTCTTGTAAGAAGGGGATACTACTAGAAAATTATCCATCAGAGTTGATGACACAAAGATTCAATACAAAATATAGAAAATTTTCCAATTACAAACAAAAAACATTGCAAATAATTTAAATTTAAAATGAGAAACAAAACAGGAATTTTTGAATTCCAGAAATTCAAACTAGAACATAAAAAAAAATGATAACTTTATCCCTAATACTCACCCCAATTTGGCTGCAGGAAGAGGAGGCAGTGCCGGAGATGGTTGCGGCTGTTCCGGCAAAGGTGCAGTTACCGGCGCACCACCAAAAGCGTTGAAATCGAGCTGCCTAGCAAGCTTCTTCGAGGTAGAATTAGTAACGGAATCCAATGGTGCGTTTTTAGGAGTAATATCACTACTTTCACCTTCACCCATTCGATCGCCCAAAAAATTACACAAAAAATCAACAATTTCACTTCACTCACCGATTATTTCCCAAAACAATAATCAAAACAACAATTAGTGGATAATTAATTTAAATTAACAAAAGAAGCTCGAATTAAGCTGGTTTCAGATCCAAAATCGAAAATAAATAAAGCGGAAAACGGCGCGCGGGACTGTGGAGATAAATCTCTGGAATCAAGAGTGTTAAACTCCACGAACACCGTTAAACTAAGCCTAAAATTCGATCTGAATAACGACACAGTGATACAGAGAAACAGAAGAAAAAAAGAAGAAAGAAGAAGAAGAAACTCTGCAACAATTTCAGAAGAGAAGCGAAGAGAAGTGATTCTTCTTCTTCTTTTTCTTCTTCTACTCCCTCTCTCTTACGAGCTTTTGAATTTCAATTTTTTGTAAATAATCTACGGTTAGATCTTGTTTCCAGTTTGATCGTACGGTTCTTTGTTAAGATTCTCATCATACGGTACAAATTCATAGAACTATCGATCTATTTTGTTTCTGAGCCGTTGGATTTAAATCTAATTTTGACGAGATAACCTAACTCCATCCTAAGTACTATTACTATTGTTTCTGAGTACGTGTTGTTTGATTATTGGTTGGAGTTTAAAACAGAAGATTCCCTTTTTAGTAGAGGGGTTAAAATAAATTATTAAAACTGCAAGTAATAAGTGCAATTAATGCAGAGAGAATTTGGCGCTAAAATAAAAGATGTCCAAGTTGTTGACATTGAAGTTTGAAGAGTAAACTTGGAGAAGTGGTTACTAGAGTTTGGTCTTTGATTTGTTCACTTTCACAAAATTAATATGGTAGAAAAAGAAAATAATTGAATAATGTATATTTTTAAAGAGAAATAATATTTTGACATACTTTTTTTTATATAATAAATACATAGAAACAGTCCGGTAATATTTTCCCTCTTCATCTTCTTCTTTTTTCTTTATTTATCTCTCTTGTGTATGTATTAGATAAGAAAATATGTGTTAAAATATCATTTCTCATTTTTAAATAATTAAATAATATGCATTTTTATGTGAGTGTGACAGTTATGACTAAATACTTATGACCATATATGTATTTTTCGTAAACTTGTTTGGAATTTTTACGACGGAATTCAATTTATAGCAAACTACTATAGTATGACTTAATTTTGTCTATATAATGGTATATTTGTTATAATAAATTCTTACTTGACAAAAAAACTCTTAGTTACGGGTCATGCAAAATAGTACTTAAAGAATACAAAAAAATAAATTTTGTATGGAAAACATCATTTTTTATTTATTTATATTTTACATGTATTAATTGCACAAGTTTCAATATAATTTTACTATATTGATTTTCATACTTTTATTAACCAGTGTCTCAAGAATAGTTGATATTTTTCTATAAGTAGATAATTTATTAGCAGGTACTTTGAACTCATCACAAAAGGTCAAGGATTACATAATTTGTGGGAATATAAAAATTTATTAATCAAACACCTTAAAAGGATTTGCCATTTTTCTTTCTTTCTTTCTTTCTTGCTTGCCTTTGCGAACACTATTTAAATAAAAGAAAAATTTAAAACAACTTTACTACTCAAATCAACTCATCAAACTCTACATCCATATTTAAACATGTCTCAAACAAATGACTTGAAGATTTTATTTCATTGAAGCGCCACACACAACATTGTTGATACACATTCTCAATTATACTTCTCCACCACAATTCTACTCTCGTTGGAAGTCTCTCTTTAAGCAAATACCAACTGAATAAGCTGATTTTTTAAGGGGCAACAATGATCCATAATTGCTTGACAACTAGCATGAAGTAGTCATCGAAGAGCACATATTGCACAACCTTTCATAGCTGAGTTTTGCAAAGAAAGCAGCCTCTGAATTCGAAAAGCAGTTGCACCGATCAAGCACATTAATCCACAAACTAACAGGTAGCAGCTGCTACTGCAAAAGCATAGCATAATCTTCCTCTGGTGTAGTCAAAACTTTAGACCAGATCAGATTCCGCCAATATGACGAGGAAGCCTTATACATAGGGTCTACTCAACAAGCATCAAATGACAAATCCTTCCAAAGTAAGATAATCTCACCATTTCCTGGCCGTTTTTGAAAAACACTTGATATCCAATTCAAATCTAAATTTTCCACAATCAAAATTGAGCCCAAAGCACGCTACGCCTTTCACACTGGGCAAAGAAACTTCACTATATGATCTCAATATATATATGTGAGCTAACAATCCCTTTCCAAATGGCCTTAGAATCTGTAATGATCCTCCACAACCACTTGCTCAACAAGGACGAACAACTAAATTTTTTTCATTCCAAGGCCTCTGTCCTCTGTCATCCTTTGCCAAACAAACTGCTTGTAAAAAAAAAACTCAACAAATTTATTTTCTTATTTTGAACAATCTTTTTTAAATGAGTAAATATTAGTCATTTTTCCACATTATTTATATATGAAATGAAATAACCACCGTATTAACTTAGCAATGGACCGTCTCATGAGATTAACTCAATTGGTGGACATTTGCATTATTATGCAGGGGATCGGGGTTCGAACCCCGGTCATCCCACTTATTCACCTTAATGGTGGAATTTCAAGCCATTAGGCTACTAGACCAAAAAAAAAAAAAACTTAGCAATGGACCAATGGTTGTTCGAAGTGGCATAATTATTGTCCCAATTAACATCCAAAATTCCCAAATTGTTTCCTTCTTCAATCACAAGCAAAATAAGTTTTACTAAATATATATATCAAACCTCAATTAAAGTGAACACAAATTATGTTAATAACAATCACTTTGTGTGAACATGTTAAAACCTCAATTGAACTACCCCACTACGAACAACTCTATGATACTAGTATATGAAATCAGACTTGTTGTTGAGGACATAACTACAGTTAATCCAATATCATGGGTAATCAATCTATCATAAAAGTCAAACCACCACCATGGATTCTTTCTGGGCGGGGCACAAGCCAAAAAAATTGAGGCATAGTGATCAATCTTCAAAGTCTAAATTATTATTTTTTTAATAATGAAAAGTCTACATTATTATCTTTGCTCTTTATTTTTTTTAGTGTTGATTTCAATGTAAGCTATATAACCAATGCACCCTGTGCAATCTCCACAACCAAAATGTTTAACTTGCTCTCTTGATCAGAACAACGACTCTTAATTTTAGGGCTTGCACCACAGTTGATGCAACTTCAGTTTTTGACTAAGATAGATGGAGAGTATTCCCTTCTGCTGAATCAATACAGAATCAATAAATAAGACCTCTAAAATATAGAATCAATAAATAAGACCTCTAAAATGTAGAATCAATAAATAAAGAACAGAAAGAACTTATAATCAATAGTGCAGACAAAAACCAATAACCGACTTTAGGCTGCGTCTGCAGAGCAAGTGGTATTCATTATCAGATACAGATTCCATGTCTACACAAGAACATGTTCTGACTTTTGACTTCAGTTCCCTCACAAATTGGATGCACAGTTAAGAATGCAGGCAAAAGATATATTGGGTAGACATAACCAATCATGATAGAGGACAGAATAATTATTTTATGGACTCATGTTACTCGGTACTTGGCCCTGCAGGTATCCTTCTATTCTCTTCTAGTTTTGATCGAGTTTTAAGAGAATATAAGGATTTCAAAGAAAAAAGGACATTAGGCCCTCTCTGAATATAGTCGAGTTGCGAAAATTTTCAACTGGCAACATTTAACATTAGGACCGTAGGAGTTTAGTTCACTCACAGAAAGTTCAGTGTTCAAAAAATGCTGTATTACATCAACTATAGATATCATTGTAATTTGTAACACTGACACACATTGTAAAATGGGAACAGAAATTCGCAGAATATGATGTACCTCAAATCCATCAAGCTCAAGGAAACTGTATGGAGAAACCGGTACCGGTTCTGGTGAAACTCACAGGGCCAAAGTCATCAAAATCAGAATCAGAACCCATGTCATTGTAATCCTGCCACCCACCAACAGAATCCTCATCTTCTGTATTTCTGGTCAATGGAACTCGCAACTCAGAAACAGGAACGGGAAGAGGTTCTTCATTAAAGTACTTGTCATGGAGTAGCTCCATTGTTGTAGCCCTCCTAGCTGGATCATAACAAACCAGTTTTTTGACAAGAGATACTTCATCGGGTGAGCGGTTGGGCAGGCAGGCTTCAACACCAGCAGGGTTTTCTACCTTGCTAAACGAGATTATTCCATAATCAGGAAGTTTTGAACAACCAGACCAAACTCTCTCATCAAGGTTGCCCAAAACATTAATAATTCTACTGAGCTGGTCAATATCGGCCGTTCCAGGAAACAAGGGCTTAAGAGTCAAGAGCTCAGCAAAAATACATCCAAGTGACCAGAGATCAATTTCTAAACCATAGTTTACGGATCCATAAAGCAATTCAGGAGCACGGAACCAGCGAGTTCCAACACATGACGTGAAACCACCACTTTCTCTATCTTCCCCCTCCATTGCTTCATAACTAAAAGAAGTTCTCATAGGATCATTATCCATATCACTTGTTGTGCACGTTGCAAGACAAGAAGTATTTCCATCGGGAATGTTGGTATCCTTATCAACATCATCCGCAGATCTCTTTGTTTTCAGCTCATCTGAAACACCAATATACTCTTCATGACTGCTTCCCTGCTCTTGATTTTCACATCTGAATTGTCCTAAGTTGTCAGTGTGAGGAATAGCTTCAGGATGATGATGAAGTGAGCTTTCGTGATTAGAACTATCATGCTCACACGGTGGTGGATTCTCCTCAAAAGCATCAAATCCAGGCTCTGTGAGTATCCTTGCCTGAGAAAATTAGGCAACAAAACATTTCATTCAGGAAATTAACCTAATGCACTCGTTTAATTTAACTTTTGTTTCCAATGAACCAATTTATTACCAACTTGAAGGCTAATTTAGGTGGTTGAAACAATTTTTTAAATAATACTTATTATGCTAGTAACAGAGTGATTACATCAAATAATGACGAATTAAGTTGCAAAACCAAATGAAATGAAAATGATTAGGGAAATTAGGTTTACCTGTCCAAAATCAGCCAATTTGAGAATACCAGAATCAGAAATTAAGAGATTAGAAGGCTTCAAATCACGATGAACAATCATATTCCGGTGACAGTAATCAAGGCCAGAAAGAATCTGAATCATCCAACGCTTCGTCTCACCGACGGGAAGTGGAATACCTTCCTTGGCGGCATTGGAAATGACGGTGGACAAGTCGGTGGTGAGGTATTCGAGAACGATAACAGCATCCTCGTCTTCACGCCAGAAGTACTCATGCATGACGACGACGTTTGGAGAACCTTGAAGCATTTGCAATGCTTCGATTTCTCGGAAAGCGGATTGGTAGTCGTGGATTTCCTTGAGAGCAACTGTTAGGTCGTCGGAGAGACGACGGCCACGGTAGACGTCGGCATAAGCTCCGGAACCGATTCGTTCCAGGATTTGGTACTTGGCGATGATCTCCGATCGGGTATGGATGCTCCAACTCTTGGATTGACGCTCCGTTGCCATTTTCGTCTCACTCACATGGAGCTTCTGCGTTTATGCAAAAATGAATTCATTAAGGTGTCAATTTTGTGGATAGGGGCATTTTAGGGCTTTTTATGGCATGAAGTATTGTTATATACATAAGATGAGGGTATTATAGGTTTTTTGATGGCATAGAGCATTCATAAGATATATAGATGTATAGAAATTATTTATAAAAAAAAAAAAGATATATAGAATGTAGACAGATTAGATAGAGCAAATAAAATGAATGAATTTGAATTGAAATGATATAGGGGCATTAGAATTGGGATTTGACAGATGCAGAAAAATACAGCACAAGGGAAACAACAAGCAACAGCGATAACAAGAAAAGAAGATCGGAACACACTAATAGAATCTCAGGTGAAGGCTCAATCACACATAGGAGAAGAAGATTGCACACAGAAAGAAAGGAGAAGAAGAAATTAAAATTGCAGCAGTGATGTAGAATGTAATACGTACCTGTTTGTTGGTGGTTGTATGTATCTGATCGGAATATGAAGATGGTGGAGGTAAGGAGCACGGCGGCTAGGGTTTCAGATTTCAGAGAGTAAGGAGAAGACACAATTTTTCCTACGATTGATTTTCTTCAAAAAGAGAACAAGACTAATTGTAAGGTAAATAAACAAATTTTGTATCAGTGTTTCAAGTTAATCTATCTATAATCTTGACAAAAAAACAACCATGGTTTTTCTACTGTAGATTGATAACAATGGCGCAACGTCATCCGTATTGTATTGGTCCGTTTACATTATTTGAATTTCTACGGGATGTAAATGTAAATATAAAGATAGATTATATATTTCGGTGTCAATTTGTAATTGGTTGGCTTCGTTGGGACTGTTACTAGGGGTGGCTATTCAAGTTATAGGTGTGTTGAGTTAGGTATTAAATTAAATTTACATTGGGACTCTACGATATATCAAAAAGTAGAAAAATTAATGAGGCTATTTTTGAAAAAATAGCATTAAATAAAGTTAAGTTTGATAATTTTTACTTATATTTGAGGCCAAAATTTTTTGTTGATTTTTGCTTATAAATAAGGCCGGAGCGAGTACATATTACTCAACTCTTTTTTTTATAGTTTATAATTGGTATCGGTCATATGAAATTATTTGGTGAGATTATTATCCAAGAAATCATCATCATTCAAATTTTGATTTCAAATACTTTCTTAGTCTCAAAATATAAGTAAAATTGGTCCATAAGTCTATTTCACCGATCTTTTCTTATTTTCGAGAATGTAAAAGTATTTGATACAATGTTTTTGAAGTTACATCCCTTTTGTATGGTTATTCAATTCAATTGTATTTGTTCCTGTAGGTAATTTATTATCTTGCGATTTATCAATTTGTTTCGTATGAATTCAAATAATTGATCGGTATCTCATTAACATGTTTACTTTTTTGTGATCTATTACAGTTTTTTCTTTAATTTCATTTTGGGTTCCTATTTTTTTCATGGAACACATGATGATGTTGATTTCGATTGTAATGTTTTTTTTTTAATGCAGTTTGTAAAGTCCATAGCAATATCTCTTTATTCGGTTGTGGTATTTAGTTATTTGGTGTTGTAGTATCAATTGTATTGTGTCATGTTTTTTCTTCCCTCATGTAAAATGTAAAATATATTGAAAAATAAATCATTAGTTAGATTTCAAAAATTATATCATTTTATTGGTATATCTCATTTTCTCGTGTTTATTTTTAGATGCAGTTTAAAAAAAATCATCCGTGCGAAAGCACGGGTTAAAAAACTAGTTAAAATAGAAAACAAATACTCCGTTTCTTTTTTCTTTTTGCGCATTATCTTCTTATTATATCCTCGTTATAATCCACCTATATATACCAACAAAAATTAAATAAAAAAAAATTTAGTTTTCCAAATATTTAGCATTGGTTGGTTTTATGGAAAAAAATAAGAGCAATTGACAAAGAGTATAATTGACAAATCATACCTGGGGGTGTACATGGTCGGTTATTTTGGCAAACCAAACTATATCCAAACCAAAACCAGATATATGGATTTGGATACATGACCAAAATCAGGATCCATGATTTAAAATTGACTTAAATATCATCTCTCGGATTTTTCCACGGGATTTAGGGATTAATTTGCAAGAAAAAAAATACACAAACTAAAACAAAAAAATTGCAAATGGAACGAAAATAATATTTAAGCCCTTAAATAATTATTTATACTAATTTGATATTTTTGACAATACCTATGTATTATTATACTAATAAGAATCAAATATATTATTTACTATTAGCTTATTTTTGAGTTTATGTAATATAACTTATGCAGTTAAATAAATTTTTATACATTATTATAAGTTTGTCAAAATAGTTTATGATAAAATAACTTATAAAAATACAATTTTTGTTAGTAAGAAGTTATAAATTCGCGTAAAATGTTATTCATTAAAAAAAAGAATACACCATAAAGTTTATTTTAAATTTTATTTTACAGAAGTATAAATATATAATTATAATTAAAACTTATTTTGTTAATTAGACACCCAAAAACAAGTTTGATTCAAATTATTCAAATAATATAAATTTGTGAAAATCACTTTTACATAAATAAATGTATCTAAATATAAATTAAATTCCTCTTACCAAAGGAAAATAGAAGAAGCTAAGTTTAGCAATACAATAAAATATACAATATAACCCTTTGGATTAATCAATTACATATGTTCTTCCTCATCACATTTTGTATCAACCTCTTCTTCATCCCAATTTTTGATATCTTCAACACTCCCATAAGCCCAACTACACAACAAGAAGTATAACAAATTAACCAAACCTAGAATAGTGAGTAACCAATAGTAATAATCATAGTGCCCTTGATTAATATTTGATGATAACCAACTAACTTCACCTCCTCTTTGTGTCCCAATTTTAACAACCTTAACTATAATGCTAGCAACCAAATTTCCTATCCCAAATCCAAGAGCAAAAAAAGCAACAGCAATACTAGACATAGTTTTAGGAAATTGTGAATAAAAAAACTCAATTTGACCAATCACATTTAATGCCTCAGCAAAACCAGCTAAACAATGCTGAGGCACTAACCACATTGCTGACATGTTCACTATCCCTTTAGGATTATTTATAAACCCTTCTCTAATTGCTTCATTTCTTCTCTTTTTTTCTACTAATGCAGCCACTAATGTAGCTAAACATGATATTGCTATACCAATTCCCATTCTTTGCTTTAAAGTGAGTCCTTTTCCTTTATTGGTGTATTTTGTTAACAAAGGAACTATAATTCGGTCATAAATAGCTACCCATATGGTTAAAGTGAGGATTCCAAATGCACCATAACTTGTTGATGGAATCTCAAAGTTATGAACCATTCTGTTCATAGTTCCTGCTTGGACCACAGGAAATGATTGTTGACTTATTGTAATGGCAATTGTTATGCCAGTTGACCAAATGGGAAGGACTTTTACCACTGCTTTCAATTCCTCAACTTGTCTTACTGTACATAAACTCCATGGATCAGTTGGCATCCCATTTGAGTCTAAATCTTTCTCTTTGTTCTTGATAATGCAAGCCTTGTTCAAGAACCTAGTGAGAATCAAAACATATTGAATTAAATAATATAGAACGACATAAGTTGTGAAGTAATCTACAATATTATGACTATATTTGAGAAGCCGGATTCGTATCATGACTACAATATTATGAATTGACGCACATTGGTGACCGTTGAATTAAGTTCACACAGTCAAGTTTTCAAGCTCAATATTGAACGTTTATTTATAGTTGTGATTTTATAGTTAATATTTTTATATTTTAAAATTACATATAACTTAAAATTCAAGTTAATCAATAAAATCATAGTTTTTCAAATTTTATAAACTTAAATATTTAGTTTGATGATTAAAATTAATGAAAATTGATATATATATATACACACACACACACATCCAAATTCGGATCGGTCATCCAATAAAATCTTACTAGTTGGATCAAACTGTGACTCAACACTAAGATTTGATTGGATGGGCATATGAACAAGGGATGATCTAGACTGCATTCACTAACTACACGCAATTGCACGGTTAAGGAGATTGGACGGTCAAGATGACACAGTCTCTCTGACTGCGTGATTGCGTGTAATCAATGACTTCAGACAATCCGGATTCCATAAATTGGATAAGACAAAATAGTACCTTGCTTTGTCCGTAGGCTGAACAAGATTTGAGCCAGTATGGAAATACCACAAACCAGAGTTGTTTGGATAAGGAAGTGGCAAGTGTCTGTTTTTCCATGATGCAACAATTACTTGAGCAAATCCAGCAAGCAAAGTTTTGTTTGGTTTCACTTTAACATACATAAAAGATCCCAAGAAAAACATGACAGAAGAAAACAACATAAGACCCACAGGAATACCAAAACCAATAACCCATCCAGCTTTAACTTGAATGTATACTATGAATACCACTGAAAACATTACTGAAACACCAACTGAAACATAATACCAATTAAAGAAACTCTTCATGATTCTCGCATTTTTCGGATTTTTTGGATTGTTTATTTGATCAGCTGCAAAAGCTAAAGAACATGGCCTAATACCACCAGCTCCAAAAGACATTAGAGCAAGTGAAGTGAAAAGAAACAAATATTGCATTCCTGTTGCTGCTTCACATGTTTGTCCATTGCAATCTGGTCCTGGTGGCCTTGCATGCCTAATTATTGCAGTAAGCCATAACACAATTAATCCCTGCAATCAATTAAAATATAGTTCAATATTTTTTAGTGCTTATTAAATAAAA
Organism: Trifolium repens; assembly: GCA_030408175.1. Classification (NCBI taxonomy): domain Eukaryota; kingdom Viridiplantae; phylum Streptophyta; class Magnoliopsida; order Fabales; family Fabaceae; genus Trifolium; species Trifolium repens. The sequence continues at coordinate 62,523,808 of CP125842.1, read as the reverse complement.
TTTCATTTTTTTTTAAAGACGGCATCTGGCCTAAGGACCGATTAGTATATATGATAATTAGCTTACGATAAGGTCGATGATTGTTCCCCAAGCAATAACACGAAATCGACCAAGGCAAGAATCAGAAAGAAAAGCACCAAAAAGTGGCATAAAATTGGATCCAGCATTCCACAAGAATATTATGATAGCTGCAGTTGAAGGGTCTGCATGATACTCACTCAGTAGGTACAAAATCATATTCACATGAAGCCCTACATTTGCAACCTTCTCAAAAGCCTCATTTGCTAATTCAAAATATCAAAAACAAAAACACAAAGTTAATTATAAATCACAACCATTAAATCTTTGTTAGAATAATAACTAGAAAAATGTTCTATAATATATAAAAATTAAGTGGTCATCACCTATGATAAAGGGCATGGTTCTATATCCACCAAGCTTTTTCCTTACAACTTGTTCTGTTTCTATGGCTTTGTTTTGCTCAATTGACTCCTCCATTTTTCTTCTTCTACACTTAGGGAAAAGTTTATGCTATACACATTATTATAATTGAACTGAATTGCTAATTTAATCAATAAATAAAAAAAAGAGATACGTTTAGAACAGTATATATGGACAAAAATTAGCTCTTGTTGTAATTCAGCACCGCAAAAAGTATATCTCACCTTGATAAAACAGGCTAGCCAGCTTCAATTCAAGTACACCTCGTTCTTATCTAAAAAATAGTTTGTCACATATCATTAAGATTTTTCCATTCTTGTAATTGTACGGCTGAATAATAATGTTGAAAGAATTTTGACGTTTTTTCTAATTAAACGAGAAAAAACAAATTATATGTCCATTTATTGTCATATTGTGTTCAGAACAGATTAATATGACTAATATAGAGACAAAACAAGAAATGTCACCCTATAATAGATAATCACGTATTCACATATAACTTTAATGGTTAGTCTTCGTAGTTCCGCGCAGAGATACGTAGTGAATCTTGTCACACACTGTGCGCGCACACTATATATGTATAGCTATAGCAATTTTAGAATTTGTAGGAAATGGACACCATAAAAACACGTTACAGCTAGCTAGCATTGGCCATATCTCAATATGTCTTAAGCAGGATTAATTTCAATGAACTAAGTTTAATTGAAGAATTTTGGCAGCAAATTAGTTTCTAAAACGTTTTCTATGGTTCATCTTCAAGTGAAAGTACGTTACGTTTTGTTATACATTTATTTAATTTAACTACTGTATTATTTAGAAACGTTAAGTTGAACGTAAAGGTTAGTTTAAGTGGATGGATGCATGTCCAACGACGGATCAAATGCTGCAAAGGTCGAAGCAAAAGATTAATTATTTCCTTTGAATTAATTAATGGTGGACTGGCCCTTAGAGCTGATATCTGATATTCATTTTTTAAAAATAATACAGTAATTTTTTTAAATTCTCTGACAAACATATGAATGAAAATATAAACTCTAACAATAGAAGATATCTAGCCTCCTTGCATATTACACATATATTTTAAATTATAGATAAAATATAATTAAAAAAAATCTGAGAGGCAATTGAAATAATATATTGAATGAATATGTTACATTTTTATAAACAAAATTGAGAATAAATATCTATAATTAAAAATTAAATTGAAACTACAAAATATTAGTTTGATTAATTGACATAAGATTCTTCGATTAGCAATTTTTTTCATAATTTTTATCGAAATAATCACATTCAATACGGTGTCAGACTCTAAATAGAAGCTTCTCTCCAAGATACTAACCCTCCGCCAGACTCAACAGTTGGTCCATTAGTAATTTATCAACATATTAATGTCCAGACTTTGATTCAACATTTTTTAAAATCAATTGATTAAATTAAAGAAAACAAAAAGAATCTCTTTTGAATGAAGATATATGAAAAGTGGAAACAATATTTATTTGATTTGGTGTGAATGTACAAAAGACATAGGAGTACTATATTAGAAGATGAAGACGACCCGTGTCTATTTGAAAAGAAACATATGTGAAAAAGTCATCATAATCTCAAAAATAAAGACATGAATTTGTCAGTAGGAGTAGATAATCACTTTCTTCTGTGCTAAAATTCTCACCCAAACACAGTTAAAAGAATAGAAGGGAAAAAAGAAAAAATGAATGGATAAAATTATAGTTTTATGCATATATAGCTAATCACATATATGACATATCTACATAGAAAATCAATCTATGTACAAGACTCTTTTATGTATAAACCTTTGAGCTATATACAGCCCCCAATGAACCTAGAAAATGCAAGCATTTCTAAGGTTTAATGAATTTAATATTATCAAGGAAAGTTTAGCTTCACATATTGCACCAGTACAAAGAGTATCTTCTTTTAATTCATTTCCCACGCCTGCAATAACCAGAAATATCTGATTTAGAAGACAGAGTACAGCTGCTACTTGGCATATAGATGATATAAATATACAAACTTTTAAAGTATGATCATCTGAAGTGTGAAGTGAGAATAGAATATAGCAAATTAAAATTAAAATTAAAATTAAAATTCAAGCAAAAAAGTGTATTACCTGAATTTGGCCATCTGAAGTTCCAATCACCAAAATTTCTTCATTGCTGCCTAGAGCCATGGAATTAACCTTACAATTTGTACCTAACTGTAATGTGCCAACTCTAATGTGTTTCTTCTTATCCCAAATTTCTACAGTACCTCCCTTGCACCCAAGATAAATTAATTCTGAACTCACTGCCATAGCCCGCACTTCTGATCCAGTTTGCAGTGATCCAATCATACTGTAATTGGAATTGTTCCATATCTTGACGTATATGTAAAACAGTCAGTTAACTATGGTATGGCATTGACATCCGTAAAATTAATATCAAGAATCTCAGGAAATTTCTATACTTTTGGAATTCATTATATCATGAAACCTGATGTTTCTAGCAAGAAAAAGTATTTATATCTTTATATATACAACTGTACTATATATGTGCGAGATACCTTTATTGAAGTTCCGTCCAAGGAAGAGCCAGCTGCATATATAAGTTCACCATGAATTTGCATTGCGTGAATTGGATATGATTTCCCAAGTAATCTTTTATAACCACTTTGAATATTACTGATAGTTCCAGTGGACAAATGTATCTCCTGAAATATCACAATAATATTATCACAATTATGTTGAGATACTATCACATACTCAAGTATAGCATCACATTGGATTTAGGCTATGTCACACTTCTTAAAACTTGATACCTGAACACTACTGTCATGGCATCCACAGTATAATCTTCCATGTGCATGAGCCAAACACTTCACATATTTATTAGAATTTAACAACTTGGATTCTCCATTCAATGACTGAACCTGATGAAAGAGAAAAGTAATTACAGTACACAATAATGTTACTGACTTTATTCTTTATATATGACCAGCTTGTAAACCATTTTAAGCATTATATGGGAAGAAGCAAATCTGTTCCAAAAATTAATGGCTTGCCAATATCCCGCCTGGGGATTTGGTTTTTGGATAGAATCAGATAAGAAGGAAATGGTACAATATACAGCTCATAGCAAAATATCAAGTATAATGTTTGTGTGAGATTGTGTAGGCATTCATAACGAGAGGGAACTAAGGTTATTTTACAATCTTGCATGCATACCTTGACACCAGTTCCCTGCGGAATGAAACAAGTTGTGCTATTGATTACAACTAAATTATGAATCTGGTCCTTCATATCATGCACCTGCTCACAATATATTTCTTCCTTTCCAATAGACCAGATCTGTTATTCAACGAAACAAAACTTTTGTTAGCAGGCTGCCTGACATTGAGACTAGAACTGCAGAAAGTTTTACCTTTGCAGTTCGGTCAAGTGAACCACTGTAAACTCTGTCACTAGATTCTGAAATTGTCAAGTTTGTCACAGCCTTAGCATGTTCTTGGATCTCTTGCATCAGAAGTAATAAGTTATCCTTTAATGTCCAGACCTTCAAAAGTTACAAAGTATTTTACAGTAAGCTCATATCACAGTGAAGTTATTGTATGCAACCATGAACCGAACATTTTGCTAATGACAAGGTATACATATCCTGGCATTAGCAAAATAAATGTATACATTTTGCTTCAATAATTGTAATCATGATACATTAGAATTTACACAGCATTTGAAATCCTAAATTTGATTACCTTGATGCTTCCATCTGTATGGCCTGAAATAATTTTATCCTTGAAGCAAATGACAGACAACACTTCTCCATTCTCTCTGCAATCTTCTTGGATTAGCTCTTTATGTCTCCAAATTTCCTGTTCCAATAATTTTTTTAAAATCATCCACCATGCCTATCCAAGAAAATTGTTTAAGACAACATCAAACTTACTGTTTCAGAGTCATTCTCATCAACCAGAACTTTCAGCATTTCAGATGCCAAGGGAGAGAATCTCTTTAGCTCTCTCAAACCTTTTAAGATATCCTTAGCATAGGAAGCAGTTAGATCACGTACGCCGTCTGAAATTTATAATATCAAATGCAATCATCATACTTCTGCTTCGCATAAACGACATGCAGGAGTTTGAACACATAAATCTACTTTCATCTCTTTCAAAATGACTAATATGGAGAAGCAAATATAATATCATCTTATCTAAATCTGTATTTGAGTAATTTACGATGCTTACAAGAACTGCAAATCGGATATTATTTTTCTTCATAGACAAGATTTTTTTCTAATTATCATCTAGCTGTTCTAATTTTTTAAAATCAAGGTTGTAACAAATGGCTGTATTTGTGAAACTTACCAGAGAAATGAAGAAAGCTATTGAGAGCAAGCATAGAAAGGATTTTGTGTTCTACGCCCTTAGCAGAATTTAATTTATTTACAAACTGCTTTAGCAAACAGACACGGGCTGCTCCTTGTATCCCTGTATCTGGTAGAATGGTCAGCATGTATATGAGCCACGTAGCTGATATAAAGCACGCTGAACGTAGTTCTGGAATTCTGCTCTTCATGCCATCTGCCAAAGCTTCAAAAATTATACCAAACTCGTGGCTAACTAGGACAGATGCAATTTTTCTTTCCCAATCATCTGCTGCCTTCTCTTCTTCCTGTTGATTCCGAGTATACGGCGTTATTTTTAAAATAACAGAACACCAAACGCAGAAAAAAAAAACTAAAAAGGAAAGTTTGGGAAGCAGAAAACAGAAACTCAAAAAACTAAGAGTTTCAAAGAGCATTACTGGAGTTATTTCGATTTCTGAGAAGAAGTTGCTCATATGATCCACCTGTACATCACTTCTGGGACCTTTGTCAATACCTGCACGTTTAAGAAGGACTTCTCTGATAAGAGGCTTTCCAGAGAAGCTGAACCTCCCTTGCAGTGACATGATTGTATTAGCAGCTGCTAACTGGGTAGTAGGGAAATCTGAGTTCTTCAGGCATGAAATAAGAGTATCTATCGCCTCTTCACGGTATATGCTCATATTTCTCGGTTCGACCTGTAAACGGCATGATGATTGATGAGTGCTAACTCCCAATTATTGGCAAAACAACATTTTGCATTTTTTATTTAAAGGTAGTAATATATCGAAAGTGTAAATAGAAATCATAAACCAGTTCCTATTTTTAAGATTTATCTAGTACTAATATCAAATTCTAAGATTCATACCAGAAGATCAAGTTGGAGTAAAAGACCGGCCATGACTGGACATTGATCTTGAAGGGCTGTCTGCAAATGAATAAGAAGAGTATGCATTGTACTAAAAGGTCCTTCTTCCTTTATAATGTGGAGGATTCGATCATTGAATGTTCTCCTGAAAGAAACCAATTTGAAGATATCAGACATAAACTAAAATATGGAAAGTAATTAACTTTACTATTTGATTTTGTCAATGCATTAAATGTTACCTTTTTTGATAAATATTTTCTACTATTTGTTAATTCTTTCATCTTTGTCGTAGTACATAACTAATAAGATAGCTACTATTTTGGTTAACATAATCCTGAATACGAAACATATATACCTATTTAGTTTGATCAATTCAGAAAAAAATTCAACGATCTTGAAACGCTCTGCATCAGTTGCACAGATGAAGGTTTCAAGAATAGGAGACAGCTCTGCTTTATCGGCAATGGTGTTCCTGCAAGTCCCATCCTCTTGCATGCATCTCAATAAGATCTCCACTGCAGCGATCCTTTCCTCTGCCCATTCAGCTCCCAAACAGCCAGCAATAGCTCCGATGGCTTTTTCAGAGAACAGAGTCTTGACAACTGAAGATGCAATTATCTCGTCACTGCTTCCAATAATCTGTGCCAGTAGAAGAATCGCAGCTGTTGTGGGATTTAAACACATCTTAACCAAGTCTTCCTCTTTCTGACTAAAAACCTCTATGAGGGACTCCACTATGGCCATCTCGGTAAGAGTCACAGGGGAAGGGTTTAGGAGATACAATAGAACAACAGCCTCTGTCAACCCTTTCTTGAAAAGAGCCATTATACATTCAACGTCAGTGTCTACACGTGTGAGAGTCTGAATAACAGCATTGTCTCTAGAGCCCATCTCGGACAGAAGGAAAACTGCTGCTTGTAGCACATGGGCTTCAACAGAATTGAAAAGTATCTCCACAAACCCATTAATTATTGGAGGTTTTGATAGCATGCTATGGATATCCACTCCCAGATTCCCTCCTCTCCACAATTTCTCAATTTGAAGAACCGCCATTTCAGATTCCTGGAGAATCTCTGACATGTACAGGTTATTGATTGCACAGCGTAACTCACTAACCATCCCATCAACGGTGGCTTGCATTATGACACTATTAGGAGAAGCCGAAGGCATTGTTGTCTTTACTTCTTCCTCGTTATCTTTGTATGGACTCTCACATGTTGGCGGGACTGAACTGGGGTTGTGTTCTTTCCAGCTAGCAACTAGTCTTTTGAGCACATAATTTGTCTTAGGTAGCTTGGTGTTTTGCAGATTCTGACGAGTGATAGGACAAGCTGTGTTCCCTCTATTGAACCATTCCTCGATAGCTTTACGTTCATATGTCTGACCAGTCTCAAGAGTCACTGGATCATCAAATATGTTACTGGTTATTGGACAGACAAAGTCTTTAGGAGGTGTTTGCTTCCCACTTCCATGCGGGGGTGTGATTTCGTAGTCTGCCATAGGATAATCTGGGGAGCTAGGAGCAGGAAGAGTCCAAGTTAAAGAAAATGCAGCAGACAACAAAATATTGAAGAATGGTTTTTTAATATATATACCCCCTGGATTCTTTGAAGATGGCTTGCATTTGTTCCTGGGTTTGGCTTTGTTGAGGCTCCAACAATGCTATATTTTTGTCTTTTTCCTACAGGACATAATTCAGCACTTGGCATTAAAAGAACAAAAACAAGAAGCATAGAAAATTCAGTCCTCATTGGATTTTCAGTCACTAGGTGGCATCAATTACCTCGTTTTCAACTTCAGAATCCGAAGAAGAACAAAGTGAATTCTTATCTAAAGAAAATTGAGTTTCGGTGGCTGAGTTTAAATAGACCGGTGTTGTCCAATAATTTGAAGATTTTCGGGGATTGAGGACTACATGAGAGACTCTTTGAGGATATAATGGTGCCTGAGAGGATCTACTGCTGGAACTGCTGCTCAAATATTCAACAGACATATCCCTTTCGGACCACATTGGCTGCAGGAATCAGTAGAAAAGGAAAAGAAAATTACAGAATGATCATGAAATGCATGTGCCTTAATCATCAAACCAAATGCAAAGAAATCTTGGTTTTCTCCACAATCACATGTTCCATTCTATAGCTCCTCCAAATATCAACAGGCCTTAGTTTAAATACAAATTTGTTTTCTGGCTATTAGGAAACAAAGTATCACCAATACAAAAATCATCGGTTCATTTATAAAAATAAAATAATAATCTGTTCATCTAATACCGGAGGAGCAAATCACGGATCCAGACTATATGCACAACAACTAGCAAATTTTGAGCAGTTCAATTTAAATAACATCAGCATATATACTAAAGTTTCGCCGAATGAACAAAGAACGACCACTTCACTTGTATTTACAGAAAACACGACCGAACAAGCACATAAGAAAATTTGTAACACTTGTTAATTATAAGTTGTGTCAACTTTATAGGTTAAATAAGATTTCTTGTTACAAAGTTTCCCCCATAAGAGATTTTAGGAGGTGTTAATTAAAAATCACACAAGCCAACAAAATCTTCAAAATACATGACCCAATTCACATATCTGGTATCTAGCTTTTATAATTGTAGTGAAATTACAACATCAAACATAAACATTTGTAAGTTGATTTAGTTAAAAGTGACAAATTCATAAACAAAGAAAAAGACAACATTACATTATACCGTCCGTTCTCCATCGCAGGCATTTGCATTTCCTCCTTTATGTCCTCTCCACCATGGTTGCCGCGGCCACCTTCTACGGCACTATTCAATATCAACAATGGTGGACTAATTGTTGAATTTTCGTCTTTATTTACCAAAACCTCTTTAAAATACACAGCAAGAACCCTACAATTCTCATCCAAAACCTCTTCATACTCTCTCTCCAACTCCCTCAGCTTTGACGCTTGATCACCGCTCACACTCGACAACAACTTCGCGTAAGGCATAGTCACTAACTCATCGGAAACCGAGTAGTCACCGGTGTCGCGGCTCGGTGTTTCAGAAGTTGACGGCAAAATCCGTGTTCTCTGTTCATGAAACCACCGGAAAACAGGGAAAAGGTGAAGATAAAAGAGATGCTCGTAGAGATAAGGTGCTATTTCAGATCGGGCGAGTGAAGGATTGGAATTGAAGATTCGGAGGAGAGTTATTGCGGAATCGTCGGGACAATTACGGAGGGTTTGAACGAGGGAGAGAAGGAAGGAGGAGAGAGGATGCTCTGGAAGAGGAAGGAGAAGCTTCTCGGCGAGGGAGAGAGAGGAAGAACGAATGGAGGAACTGGAGAAGGAAATGGCGCTTTCGAGAGCATCTGTAGCGAGGTTAAGTTGTTTTAGGGTTACTTGATTGGAGATTTGAGTTTCACGGTGGAGTGTTTCAATGAGGCTGCGACGGAGTTCTGATTGATTAATTACGCCGGTGATGAATGCGGTTATGTAACGGAGGATCTGAGCTCGTGTTGTGACGGTTACGGTGTCCATGGCGGTGGTTTGATCGGAATGGGAGTGAAGTGAAGTTTATGGTGTTAACGGAAAAAACAGTATTAACTGATTCAATTTGCGGGAACGAAAAGTCTTGGAACGGGACGGCAGTTTGGGAAATGACAAATTTAACCTTGTGTTGAAGTAGTAATCAGTCAAAACAGCGTTCTCATTTTGAAAGGACAAAGGTATTTTGTCTAAATATTAAGATAAATGATATTTTAATACATTTTTTTGTTAGAGAGAAGCAAAGGAAAAAAAAGAAGATGGAGAAGTAAATATATTACCAAACTGCTCCTGTATGTATTGGGTAAAAAAAATGTGTCAAAATATCATTTTTTAAATATTAATTAAACGATTTAAAAGATGTATAGTTTATGACTTTGTTATTTATCAATAGAATAGTGCAGCAGACAAAGTTCTATATGAAATCATATATTAATCGTTTTTGAAAAGATTGGGTTAAGTTATTAGCTGTATGCGAGTGGAAGAAGTAAAGACCAAAAGAGAGGGACATTTTGGTAAATCTCTCGACTTTAAATGTGGCGGCAAGATATGAACCAGTGGACCCATTTTGCCGCCCAGCCGGCTCTCATTTTGACTGTTAATCACGTCATGCGGTTTCTAGATTTTGGATTTATGCTTTTGATTGCTGGATTTTTTCAAGTTCAACTGTCTATTTTATTTTTATTAGTACTATTTTATTTTTTATTTTTTTATCGAATTCAACTTGTTGTGAAAAAAAAAAAGTTCAACTTTATTATTAATTGTTTTTTACCTCTGATCATTTGATGGATGCAATAAAAAAGAACTTGTCCTTGAAAATTTGTTTTTGCCTTCAATTAATTTAAGCCTAAACATGTTTTTTTCTTCTTGATTTGTTTTTGTTCTTATGATATTACGTTTTTTTGGTAAAACTTTATTTTATTTAGTTCATATAGTATTTTTCTCATTAAGTCATGGGGAGAAAGAATATTCACACTTGCGTTAGTACGGTGAATGAATATGGACTATATGATAGGGAAGAGAGAAAAATACGGAAAACAATGAAGGAATATGGACTAATTATTCATTTATTATTGGTAACAGTTTAATCTATATTGGCAACTTTGATCAAATGAAATTTATTGCAAATTCTCCATTTCATTTAGTCGTGCAAAACGATTGAATTGTGTCGCACATACTAGCATTTCCCTAACTAATAAGGTAATAGACATTCAATTTTCGGTACAAAAAATACCTATAATAATAATAATAATTCACCAAGTTATTGTCACTTAAAACCAACAAAAGAAATTCTTTATAATTCATTCAACAATCTAAACAAACAAATGATATTGAAATCTAGAATAACTAAAACCAAATTCTACAATCTTAAACTAAGAAGCTAGCATGAATGTTTAAAGTATTATATTTATGGCCTACTTCCTTCCATCCATGTAGTTGTTGAACATATGAGCTTGAAGAATATCCATATCATATAATCCATTAAGTTGATATCCATGTGGTGGTAGGTTTGGAAGATTTTGCAAAGGAAGAGTATGCATACCAATAGAATATGAGTGCATTGTCATTGAATTTCCATTGTATTAGTACGGTGTTAAATTTTCTCTTCATCTTTCTTTTTCGTATCAAATTTTGAATTTTCGAAAATATTAGCATCAACATGATTGACCCATTTTACCCAATTAGTATCAACTTGTTTGTAGGGGTAAGATTGTGTATATCTATCATCATCAGACTCCAACTGGTAGGAATCTTGTGCACTAGAAAGCGTCAAAGAAGGTTGAGAGCTTTGTCCCAATTGAAGTGGCCAAAATCCTAAGGGATTTTTGTCACTAATATTCATCAATGGGGGTGAATTTGTGCTTGAGACATGTTGTTTTGCATGAGATTGAAGTAGCTATTTGGAGTTGAGGTCAAATAAGGAGTATTAGGTTTATCAATCTTGTGAGATTCATAAGTTGTTGTTTTTCCCTTAAGATCTCCTTTTAGCATATTCATCTTTTGATTGCAAGCATCAAGCTTAGCATCCAATATGCTAGCAAATAACTTCATTTGTTCATCTCCAAGAGAATTGAAAGATTCATCCCAAGTTGGAGACATGATCTTTAACATCTCTTTGCGCACTTTGAAAATTTCGAATTCGACTTTGTTCATCCTTTCTTTGAAATACTCTTGAGGATCATAGATCTTAGGACGCCGATCAATTGTTGTGTTGTAGTACTTTTGAAGGATTTTTTGTACCTCAATTGTCTGTATAGGCCATGTTTCAGGTTCATCATATCCGTGACCTTCAAAATTGGAAGCATAGAAAATTACACAGACATCAACATCACAAAGAATGGAAAGTTCATTCACTTTTTTTAGTAATCCATTCTTTCTTTTTTGAAATGTTAGCTTTCTTGATTTCTCATTTTGAATGAGTTCCATAGATATTTTTCCACGACCCATTTTCTGTGAACAAAACATAGAACCATGTCTTAATAACATCTTATTACATATATCTAGACAAGCAACACAATATAATTAACTAAAATTGAAAAGAAAGAAAAAAGAATAGTAAAGGTAGCTAGCAACAAGACAAATAAAAGGTAAAGATAATTAGTCAAAAAAAGAATGTAAACAAAATCAAATGGAAGCAAGAAACTTACCATACAAGCAATGATACATTGAACAAAAATATAGATGAAAATATTATTCTATGTTTTAATCAAATTGAGATGTTAAATTTCCAAAGATGTAGTCAACTGATATGAATTAGGACACAAAATATATTGAGAAAGAAATTCAGAAATCAATTTTTGAAGTACTAAATTTATCATTCTCTAACAAACTAACCATTAATATAAGAGTTTAATGGAGATGCACTGACGTTGTAAAATAGTTTTACACGATCAACCAATAAAAAATTATCATTTTGCCATGTCATATTAAGAAGGTGGGGCGTAGTGGGGTGACATGACGGAAAACATAGTTGGTATTGATTGAGTGTGTAAAAGTATTTTACACTGTCGGTGCATATACATTTTTCTCTTAATATAAACCTCTAAAAAAAATGATAAGATGTAAATGTACGTGTACGGAATATTTACAGTAAAAAAAATTAAACAGCATAACAAAGAGAAGTAACTTTTAAAATTTCTTAATCGGAATTATTCATTGAAACAACCATAAAAATATAACAAAAACCACACAATGAAGAACTAATGAAATTCAAAATCAAGTGAAGTAGGACCTATAGCTATAGTTGGCATAGACTAAAGCATGTTGTAGCACTTGTAGCAAAACAAAGATATACAATAAATATTATTTATTTTATTATGAGAGAGAGAGCCACAAATTTCTATGGTAATGGAAAAATGAAGGAAAAGAGTGAGACGACAACCATTACCAAAAAAAAAAAAAAAAGAGTGAGACGACAACCTTAATCACAAATGAGAATCACAAATGAGATAACAATGGCGCTGTAAGACACCAACTTAGAAAATTTTATAATCAATTGATAAGCATCGATCATTTCTCTTTTTAAATCTTAAATAAAAATGTAAAATTAAAATAGTTGGCACAATTATTATTATAATTATTATTTTAGATTCAACGAATTTCTCTTATTAATGATGATCTCATCTTTAGTAAAAAAAAATGATGATCATGATCTCATCTTATTATTCCAATTACCGATTAAATATTTTGATTATATAAAAAAATATATTTGATTGATTCAATTAAGATCAATTATTTCTTTTTTTTTTTGGTTGCAAAAGAGGGCCTAAGCCCAAGATCAATTATTTCTACTAGCCTTCCGTGCCCGTTTGTGTGATCGATATTTTTTTTTTTTTGTGATCGATATTCTCTATTGTGCAAATATAAATAATTATTTAATCTATTTTTTTATTGGACTTAGTTAATTGATAACTACGTTACCTTTTTTTTTTTTTGTGGCTAGTTATTAAGAAGAATTTTTTATTTTTTTTACTATAAAAAAACTGAAAATCTATTTTAATGTGGAAGTTATTTGTTAAGGGTAAAATAGGAATAATGATAAAGTCATCCCAAAAATTTGTATCCCCTTTATATATTAGTATAGATTAGCATAATTTGAAAAATAACTATAATTAGGAATATAATATGTTACAATTAAATTCTATTAATCAGCAAATAAATAAATTTTGAAATTTAAAGTTAGATATGATTTTTTTTTTGACAAAAGATATGATTTTAAAATTCTATTTGTTTTCCCTTAAAAAATAGGTACTTGATTGTTTAAAAAATACAAAGATTTGAAATACAAATATATGATTTAATTAAAATATAAAAGATTTCCCCAAAATTTATATCAAAATTCAGAACCTCAATAAACACCCAAAAAAAAATTGTGCACTCCACATAAAAAAAAAACCTTCGATAATTCTATGGTCTGTTTGGGGTGGTTGTAAGTTTATGGTATGGTTTTGAAAAGAGTTTAATGGATATGCTCTGTCAGTGTAAATTAATCTTACACTGACATTTAATAGGTATCAAACATTTCTCCATGTCATACAATTGTAGTGAGGTCTAGTGGAGTGATTTGACGGAATAAACGGTTGGTATTGATTGATAGTGTAAAATTAATTTACACTGTATGTGCATATACATTTTTCTCTTTTGAAAATCAATTTCAAAATTAAAACATGATCGAGTAAAATGGATTTGAGTTGAATTTTTACTTAATTTTAAAATACTTTTTACTAAAATTCAAAACTAAAAACATAGGTTTTATAATTTCTGTTTTTGGTTATACTAACAAGTGTTACCAACAATAGTTGTCGACCACTGCTCTAACTATTTTTCTGATCACCCTTGACTACCACTATGACCAAAATACATACAATAAAAATATCAGAAAACTACAACTACTATAGTTTGTATATAATTTCATCAAGTGCAATTTACATCACTAACCATTACACCATCTCTTATCTCTTAAACCAAAATAAACTTAAAACAACAAAAACAACTAAAAACGAAAAATAAATTATTAAGGCAAGTAAGAAAATAAAAGAAAACTAACTTGTTTATTTTCTTTTTTTGCCTGTGTTTCCCGACTTTCTTTTCTTGTCACCCACTTATTGTAAAATTCCTCCAAATGTGAACTATGTGATGTGATTTTCATTTTTCTACGCTGTATATTCTACTATATAAAGAAATTTAATGTGTTATAAAAAGAAAGAAAATTAGTGTGTTAAAAAAGGAAGGAGTAATAAACTTTTGAATCAGAAGGCAGATTCTTGCCCCATTTAAAATGAATGGACAAATGCGACGTTTTTGGACACTTAAAAACAAACGGAGATAGTGGTTTTTTGTGTTTTTTTATTAATAAAAAAATCAAAGAAAACAGTTTTGCAAAAAAATGATAAGATCAACTCTGCAATCGACAAGGCCACAAATTTGCTTGGCAGTAACCAGCAGAGTGAAATACATGTTCTTGAAAATCATCTGAAGGAGCTTATCTTTGGTTTATGAAGGCGATTTTGTGTTGGTTTGAACTCATTTCCGGTCTTCAGGTGAATTTCCACAAGAGTAATATTTTTGGGGTTAATGTCCACAATAGCTTCTTGGAGGGTGCGGCATCTTTTCTTCATTGTAAGGTTCGTTCTCTTCCTTTCACTTATCTTGGCCTACCGGTGGGGGTGAATCCTAGGAGGGCGAGTACTTGGAAGCCAGTTGTGGAGGCTATTGAAAATCGCCTCATCTCTTGGAAGAATAGGTACGTAAGCCTAGGTGGCCGTGTGGTGTTGATTAATTCGGTGTTGGCCTCCATTCTGATTTTCTACCTATCTTATCTTAAAATCCCTACCGGTGTTCGGAAAGCTATCATTCGTCTCCAAAGGAATTTCTTGTGGGGTATTTCTTCTTCCGGGAGGTGTAAAATTCCTTGGGTGAGTTGGGGGGACGTTTGTAGGCCGAAGAAGGAAGGGGGGCTAGGGGTGAAGGACCTTAAATCTTTTAATCTCTCTTTGTTAGCTAAGTGGCGGTGGAGGTTGCTCTTGGAGGATAAACCACAATGGAAACTTGTTTTGGAGGCTAAATACGGTGGTGTCGGAAGATCCTCTTTATCTATAGGTCGGAGGGATAAGGCATCATTGTGGTGGCGTGACTTGGTGGGGTTGGGAGTAGTTCGGGGGGTAGTGGAGGATTGGTTGGAAAATGCTTTTGTTCAAAATATTGGTGATGGAGGGGAAACTCTTTTTTGGCATGACAATTGGTGTGTCGAGGGTACTTTTGTGGAGAGGTTTCGTAGACTTTTTAGTATCTCCCTTCAAGCGGAGGCATATATCAAAGATATGGGAGGGTGGAGTTCCGGGAGGTGGATTTGGCAATTGAAGTGGAGGCGCCCGTTTTTTGTGTGGGAGGAGGAAGTTTACCGTGATTTTCTTCTCTTGTTGGAAGTGGTTCCTATTTCGCGTGAGAATCCCTCTTGGAGTTATCGCCATGACATTGGAGGTTTATTTTCCGTTAAGTCAAATTATGAGTTTTTGGCTCCTTTGTTGTCGTCTACTTCTTCTTTGCCCCATTCTCTTAGCGGTGTTGTTCACAATGTGTGGGATAGTTGGGCTCCCTCTAAAGTGATGGTTTTTTCTTGGCAAACCTTACTTTCTAGAATTCCCACTAGGATTAATTTGGCTATTAGAGGGGTGGTCCTTGAGGCCGGCAATGTCTCTTGCGCCGTTTGTGGAGGGGGGGCGGAAACCGAAGACCATTTGTTTCTCTTGTGCCCCTTGGCTTGGTATATTTGGATGGAGGTGTATAAGTGGTTTGGTGTGGTGGAGGTTCTTCCGGGAAATATTGTCTCTCATTTCCAAAGCTTTTTGTCTTCGCTTAAGCGTGGTAAAAGACCTCTAAAAGGGATTTTGATGGTTTGCCAAGCAGTTATTTGGACTCTTTGGCGTGTTAGGAACGATAAAATTTTCGCCGCCAAAACAATTCACTTCGAGGAAGTGTTGGATAGCATTAAGAATATTGCTTGGAAATGGCTCTTGGCGAGGAAATCAAACTCTCTCTCGTTGTATTATGAGTGGTGTGCCAATCCCTTAGATTATATTGTTAGGTGATTTTTGTTGGGATTTTATCTTGTCCCATCTTTGGTTGTTTTTTTGGTTCCGGCTTAGGTCTTAGTACCTTTGTGTACTTTGTCCCCCTTTGTGGGTGGAGTACGTCTTGTACTTTTCTCCTCAAGTTTTATAATATATTCGCCGTTTAAAAAAAAAACTCCAACGTTAACACTTATAAGAAAATCTGTCTAGTTTTATGTTCTCTCAATGGGTTTTTTAAATTGCTGTAGCTTTAGATGCTTTTTTTTTCTTCATTTCGTTTAGAGTTTAGTTTAGTAGTTGTTTTCCATTACTATTATTTATGCTCTCTCTCCAACTTGTTCTTTATAAAAGCCTTCAAATATGTTTATATATTCAGTGCTGCTATATGCAGCGAAAGATCACCTCACGATTATCACGAATTGGAAAGGACCCACCTTCTTTAATTGCTTAAAAAAAAACTGCGTGTGCCAAAAAAGAAACAAAAGTTATGTCGTGCGGAATTGCCGCTTAATAGCGCGTAATTACCTGTTCCCAATTTTTAACCCTAAAACTAACAAAGACCACCACTGTTATGTGTTTTCATCTGTGAATTTGTGATAACAAATCAGAAAACTCAATTGTTTCTTGTGATTGGAACAGAGCTAAAAAGCAGAACAAGTTCAGCATAAAAATTAACAAGTAAGTTGAACTTTGATTATTATTTGAATATTTGTATTTGGAATGAAATCAATTGTGATTTTTGAACTTTGATATTGAAACAAACATCAATTACCCAGATCTATGTTGTTCGTCTTGTATATGCACGCACCTGAACAGAGCTTATGTTGTTCTTCTTGTATATCACTTTCTTATTTGTTTAGTCTGTTAATATAATTTTTTTTTTATTTTTTATTCATTGCACTAGTGGAAGAAGTACTTTTATCTTGTGATGAAGTGGAAGTCAATGAAGAAAATGATAAATCTGATGATAGTTTAGAAGCAAATATTATTCACGAGGATGAAAAACCTCAAGTTGGAATGATATTTAGCACTAAAGATAAACTTATAGAGTATTACAAGAAATATGCCCGATCAATAGGTTTTGGAGTTACTAAACTTAGTAGCAAAAATGGAGATGCTGGAAAAAAATATTTTACTCTAGCATGTAGTCGTGGAACAAATTACGTGAGCAAAACAAAGAATCTTTTGAAGTCAAACCCTATAACAAAAACTCAGTGTAAGGCTAGATTGAATGCATGTATTTGTTTGGATGGAACGGTTACTATTTCAAGAATTGTTCTTGAACATAATCATGACCTAAGCCCTACCAAAGCACGTTATTTTAGAAGTAATAAGAATTTGGAGCCTCATTTAAAAAGGAGGTTAGAACTCAATGATCGGGCTGGAATAAAAGTAAGCAAAAATTATCGATCTTTGGTTGTTGAAGCAAATGGATATGAGAATTTGACATTTGGTGAAAAGGATTGTCGAAACTATATAGATAAAATAAGGAGACTGCGACTTGGCACAGGAGATGCTGATGCGATTCAGAACTATTTTGTTAGAATGCAAAAACAAAATAGCCAATTCTATTATTTAATAGACATTGATGATGATAGTCGCTTACGTAACGTGTTTTGGGCAGATGCGAGATCTAGGGCTGCATATGAATATTTTGGTCAAGTTGTAACATTTGACACTACTTACCTAACAAATAAATATGACATGCCTTTTGCCCCTTTTGTTGGAGTAAACCATCATGGTCAATCTATGTTGTTGGGTTGTGCTTTATTGTCGAATGAGGATACCGAGACATTTACTTGGTTGTTCACAACATGGCTAGAATGTATGCATGGACGTTCTCCAAATGCCATTATTACTGATCAAGACAGAGCCATGAAAAACGCAATTGAGGTTGTCTTTCCAAAAACTCGTCATCGATGGTGTCTGTGGCATTTAATGAAAAAGATTCCAGAAAAGTTAGGTAGATACTCTGATTATGAGTCAATCAAAGCACTTTTGCATGATGCTGTATATGATTCTTTGAGTAAAAGTGATTTCATGGAGAAGTGGGAAAAGATGATTGAGGATTTTGAACTTCAGGATAACGAATGGTTGAAGGGGATATTTGATGAAAGAAATCGTTGGGTTCCTGTATATGTGAGAGACACATTTTGGGCAGGAATGTCAACAACACAAAGAAGTGAAAGTATGAACTCATTTTTTGACGGTTATGTAAATTCGAAGACATCATTGAAGCAATTTGTTGAACAATATGACAATGCATTGAGAGATAAAATTGAAAAGGAAAACAGGGCTGATTTTGGTTCATTTAATACGGTGATAGCCTGCTTAAGTCATTTTGGCTTTGAGTCTCAATTCCAAAAAGCATTCACCAATGCAAAATTCATAGAATTTCAAGTGGAGGTTGCTGCTATGATTCATTGTCATTGTTTATTTGAGAGATCAGAGGGATTGAATTCGATATATTCTGTTATAGAAAGCAAGAAAAAATTTGACAAAGTGAAAGACATAATGTTCAAGGTGTCCTTCAATGAGAAAGATTTTGAGATACAATGTATGTGTTGTTTATTTCAATTCAAGGGTATTTTATGTAGGCACATCCTTTGTGTGCTTAAGCTAACAGGAAAAACAGAGTCAATACCGTCTAATTATATATTCTCACAGTGGAGGAAGGATATAAGGCGACGGCATACCCATATTAAATGTGGTTTTGATCATTTAGTTGGAAATGTTGAATTGCAAAGAGTTGATAAAGTTTGTGCTGCCTTTTATGATGTGGCTTCTACGGTGGTAAATTCTGATCATGATGTTTTAAAAATGATGAACTGGATTAAGGACATAAAAGATAAGTTTACCTCTAAAGAAACATCCCCGAGTATTGTAGATGAAGATGGTTCAGATCAAAATCAAGTGACTAACATTCTTGATCCTGTAAAGACTCGAAGTAAAGGACGTCCTCCTGAGCAAAGGAAGATTTCTAAAGTTGATCAAATTGTGAAGAAAGTAGCAAGAAAGAGGACCCAAAAAAGTAGCCAAAAAAGTGAAAACTGTCAAGCTCAAAAAAAGGTAATTTTAAGATGTGTACTTCTAGAGTAATAATTTTGAATATGTCTAACTTTTAATATTTGATAGCAGGGTATGTGTGCATCTAGAGTACAAGAGAGTGTTCGAGTAATTGATAGAGTTGGCACACGAAAGACCATTCAAGTAAGTGAAATTCATTTCTTCCAGCCTCAATTTTTTTTTCACAATTGATGAAACATTACATACTAATTGTCTAATTTTGGTACATAATAATGTTTTTAGGGTGAACAAAGTATTTTTGGGAGGAATGAACAAGGTGGTGTAAATCAATTAGCTCCCTTCAATCCAAACACAATACTTATATCTAAAGTAAATCAGGTGCAAGCATAAAATCTAGTGCTCTTTAGATTCCTAAAACATTCATATTGTGGGACCTAACAAGTATGCTTTATGTTATTTAGGTTCCATTTTATTCTCAAGTCATGAATCATGGTGGTGGTTCTTATTTTGAACTGTTGCAGGTACTATATCTTTATAGTCACAAATCTTTTTTTAATTACTTATGCTGATATGAATCATCAATTCTGTCAATGTGTTCTTTGTAGGCTCAGCACCATGTGAATGATCCGTCGTCATCAAAGAATCATACAAACATGCACTGAATGATTGGTCATTTTGAAGAGAAATTAGAAACTCTGGTATTCAAGAATTGGAGCTGTTTAGTAAGGTTTATATTCCTGCTGTGGTGAAATTTGTCTGCGGAAGGTGTTAGGACATTTTTAATAAGGCTACATTGTGGTGTTACAGGTTTAAGCTTGGCATGGGGCTGCAATTTGTTTCTGCTACAATTGTAGAAGTTTTGGCCTTTTCTATTTTTTTAACAGTGGAACTTGGTTGTGTTGTTAGTTGGTTAAGTGTGTGAGATGTTTTGTCAGTTTAGGACATATCATGTACCTTTTTATTTTATTTGATTATAAGAACTGTTGTGTCATCTCTTCAATTATCATTATCAATAGAAATAAAATAAATGTATGGGAAACATCCCCGATCACTATGACATTGTCAATCTTTTTTGTTTTTGAATAGCAAAAGTACATAAATGATGAGACAAAGTACAAATTATACTATACACTCTAATGGGGAGAAATACAAGTGGTACTAAACCTAAAAACCCGAAAATAATCCCAAGTGACCTAAGGCCTTAGACTTCCCGGCAACACTATAACAATACCCAGCCGAGCATAAACTTCCAGCCATACTGCAGTTGCCACACTAAATTAATGGATTTACAATCATTTTCCATTGATTCACTTATCAATCTTGAATGTCATCACTATGTTTTCTTGTGAATGCACACACTGCCATCATCTGGAGAGTGTAGTAGTAAGCCATGTGAAGCAATTGCAAACCTTCCAGAAAAACAAGATAACAAAAAATGATCAAGTTAATATACAATTGTTCATCCTGGATAGTAAGAAAAACAGCAGCACTATAAATATTAAGACCAAAAAACAACCAAAACAGCTGCTATCTCAGAAGACATAAACGCGGTTCAGCACGACATTCATATAACAGACAGGTTGCGATTTTCGGATCGGGCCATCCACCACTTCCAAGACGAAACTTTGATAGCTTCAACTAATTCCGCAACTGTCCCCCTTCCATTATCAAACAAAATTGAATTCCGAAATCTCCAAAGATTCCAAACTACTGCATTGCATATCATTACCATTCCATGTCTAATTCTAAGGTTCCCTGCCTCCCTCAAAATGTGAAAAATTGAGAACAAAGTGTGAGGGAGACCAAATGGTACAATCCAAAAACATGATCTAATGCACTAGCCACCAAGTACAAATATGCAATGCTTAATCTCTTTATATCTTTCCTAAGTTGAATATAATGCAGAATACAGATTACCATCGACATGGTGAAAAAGATATTAACGATTCGATTGGCAATAGAAAATTACCCAATTTAACAGAAAATCGGTAAACGAACAATTGCAAATGAAACAAACGACGACCGATGACAAAGCATCGACAACAAAGTAACGGCAATGACGGCAATTGAGATGAGAGGAGCAACAACGTAGGTTTTGCGGTGGGAAATTAACAAAAATCAATTGAGAAAAATAGAAAGAGGAATTTGGATAATAGAAAAAACCTCAATTTGGATACAAGAGAAAGAGAGAACCCACCCAAGAAGAGCACAAATTGCAGAGATAAGAAGAATTGTTGACTTGTTGTTCTTTGGGGACGGTGGAAGATAGAGGTTAGAAAAAATCAAAATCAATTAAATTGAATTAAATAAAGAAAATGGCAATTGTATGCCACGTCATTCGCTAGCTCGTCGTGAAATGTTATTCGCTAAAAGAAGCATTTCTCTTATATATTTATGATATCTGCTTGCTTCATAAATTGATTGGAGTAATACATTTTGAAAAGTTAATCTATATTTCTGAATTGAAATTTTATTTCTGAACTGAAATTTTAATACTATACTGAGCAATTATGTAATAGATGTGTAAATACTTTTTTTTTTGTGACAAAAGATGTGTAAATACTTGTAATGTCACTAATGTTAAAATTGATATGCAGTGGCGGTGCTCGGATCTTGGTTTAGGGGTGTAAATTTTTAATCAATATTTTAATAATTAATTATATATAAAATTTTAGGAGTGGTTATGGTGCATAAGTCTATGCACAATGGAAATTGCTTAACGCATCCCATATTGCTTAGCGCACCCCCCAAATTTCTAGCGCACCTCCTAAATTTATAGGGGGTGTGCTAGAAATCTGGGGGTGCGCTAAACAAAAATCCAAATATGTATTTCGACCAAATTACAAATTAGAAACAAGCAACCAACGAAGCACACAAATATGTCATTAGAACCCCCAGTTGAATAATTTATCACTATTGAAATTATATAAAAAAAAATCTAAAATTTTAAGACCCTACACTATAGATTTTCTTATTGATTACCTTAGTATTGTTTCAAGATTATTTGAGGATTTATCACTATTTTACGTATTTGGTTTGATGTTTTGTTTGAGAGAAATTGGAACGAAAAAAATGAGAAGAGTGAAAAATGTTTTGAATCTTTAAGTAAGTGGTGCAAAACAAAGGGGGTGCATAATGCAAAAGACATAGAAATATTGGTGAAAATTTCAGGGGGTGCACTACCCCTCACAAACACACAGCGCCGCCCATGTTGATACGCATGTCAATATTTGATTGTTGATAAACACACTAAGGTGCGTTATCCTTTTCTGACCAATTGTTTTTCATACGCAAGAATTGGAGATCGAACTCATGACCACTTATTTAAGGAGTTCAAGTCCCTTTTCACTTATACTAATCTATTGTTGTTGACTTCTGCTATTTGTTAAGCCTTTTCAATTTTACTTCAATAAACTTTTTGGTTATAAAAATAAACTCACAGTAACTATAACAAAATTCAAAAGCTTGTTCTAAATGTTTAGCATTCAAATGATTAATCATACAATTATTCCATATATACATTAAAATCTAGCATCTGACCTCTTAATTAAGCTAATGATCAAATGAAAATAAGTTAAAGCTTGATTAATTATTTGCACAAATTGAGGATTAATTCTTAATTAACAAGGGCTTGCTTGCAAATATGTATACTTGACACAGTCATGATTAGCATACATATTTTTTATTAAGGAATCCTGCATAGCATCATGAGCAATCAGCCTTATATATAGCAGATTGACTGCTCATGATGTTATACAAATTTCCACCAATTTGCTTGCCTCTTTGTATGCTTTTCACATATAGTATGAATATATGCTACCCCAATTGTAAATTAATCCATTCTACTGGTATCCACCACCAAAAGCAGGATTCCAATAATCAGCTCCATTGTCACTTCCAACTTGTAGTGTGCATGAAACTGGAACCAAACATAATCCTCTACTCCTCAGGTCCTTCTTTTCTTCTTCACAATCCTAATTTACAATATTAAATCAAGTCAGAGTCAGTTAAAATTCAAATAATCAAATTAGTATATAGTTAGTTAATTATAAGAGCAGTAATGGTATGTGGACACTTATTTTTGTACATTCGCGCAACACCTGATTAATCATGTTTTAGTAAATTCAGTTGAGTAGTTGGTTAATTCAATTCACGGTCAAAATTAACCAGGTGAATTGAATTAACCATCTACTCAATTGAATTAACGACATTTTTACACGTAATTAACCAGGTGTCTCGTGAGTGTAAGAAACAAGTGTCCATGAAACATTTTTTGTTATATAAAAACAGAACAATTTTTACCTGCTCTAGTGCCTTTCTCTTCAAACAGTTTTCATTCAGCAGCTATAAACATCAAAGCAATAAAATACAATGAGAAATTATGCAAGTTGAATTGAGTAGCTTATTTGCCAAATGCAAAATACCAAAACTCTTTTATAATGGATCCAAAGAAAAGCATACTATAGTAACATACCTGACCAGGGTGTTCAGGGAAAAAACAATTCTTCTCTCCTTGAACCTAACATTATAATAATCAAATAATAATTACAATTAGTACAACATAATTACCAACTAATTAGTGTGCATTGCACATGCAATTACTAGAAGACATAGTAGAAAGCAGGAAAGTGATTATTCTTTGTTGCATTGGAAACTCTGCATGCTTACATATTGTTGTTGTTGGTTCTTGATGTTCCCTACTCCTAATGATCCATTTCCCAAGTATGGTAAGCTAAGTGCCTGCATGATCCACGGGGAAAAAGTAAAGAGAATTTTTAGAACTTCAAAAACAACAACAAAGTGAAAATCAAATAATACTTTTTAACAGTGTGCCATCACTATTCAATGACTATACTCCCTCCGGCACAAATATAGGCAAAAATGTACTTTTTAGATTCATTGAATAACAGATGTATCTGGTCTGTATTAAAGTCCAGATACATCAATTATTAAATAAATCTAAAAAGTGCAATTTTACTTATAATTGTGGCCGGAATGAGTAGTATATTGTGTGTGTGATCGTTTGGAAAATTAATTCAAGAGAGAGGAAAAGAAATATTATTGCCTCAATTTGACTCTGAAGGAATCTGATATAACCAATTGATTCTAATAAGACAGATGCTGTGTCAGTCTGCAAAAGTTATAAAACATCACACACTCATCAAATTATCATCAAAATATTAAGGGGATGGGAAAGATGAATAAAAAAATAGCTTAACTTTAAGATTGTTTTTATTCTTTCCAATGCAAATTTAAGATCCGTACGTACCTTCTTTAATTTTATTCAAATTTTGAGCATAAGTTAGTTAATGTGCAATAACATCAAACACAACTATTTTTTACTAGATCAAAGCACATTTATAATACAATATTATTTTTATTGTTCTCCGGATCATCTCTTAGGTAAAAGATCGAATATATCGTCGAAACATTAAAATTATACGTGATTTCAGTTCAATTTAGATGACTATAAAGATAAGGTAAAGTGACATGTTTGATGCAAATTATATATCGTATAATATATTAAAAATTAACATTATCAATTACATTTAAAACATATAAAATAGTAAAAAAGAAATTAAACTAATACATACTATTTAAAAAATAAAAACCATCAAATAATATTAATGCAATATCTTGCACTAATAAAAAGTATTTTCATATAAGAAGGTCTAATTCTGCATTATCGGACCCTCTTCTCTAAAAACTATAGAGGGTTAGTACCTAAAAAAACATTCAATAATATTCACTTTTGTGCGGTGTTTAGTTATTTAGATCAACTTATAGTTGGTAATTAGCTGAAAATATTAATTCACATAATATATTATACTAATCACCTAAGTTTTGTTCTATAATCAATTGAGTAAACTAGTTAGCTAGGCTTATAAAAAAAAAAAACCTTTCCAAATGGGGAAACGAGTTGATGAAGGGCAGTAATTCTGTCACCTAACTTCTCCTTCCTAACCTGAAAAATGGAGAAAGGAAATTAAGAAATCATCAAATAAAACTGTACATGTGGTGCTTCAATATGTTGGCTTATAATATATATATATATATATATATATATATATATATATATATATATATATATGTTGATTCATCATAAGATAAAGTGAGAAAGAAAGATTTTAAAAAAACATCATGATAATGAGAACAAGACAACTAAGAAAGACAAAAGTTACAACCCACATATATTTTTGTTGAAATTGAAAGAGATTTAAAGGTTAGAAGTTTGTGTCTAGAATTGTTAGGAATTGAGTATACCTTGAAGGTAGACTGATTTGTAGATGGTTGAACCCTAGCTTTCTTCAATGCCCCACCAGTTGCACCACTATTGCACTATTCAAAAAGAAAAAAGAAAGAACAAAAAAACTTTTGTTAAAATTATAGAATGTAAATAAAATACACAAACCTAAAAGAACATAGAATTTTTTTTTCATATATTAAGTATTTATTAATTTTTATTTAGAGAAGATAAATAGATAGAAAGCAAACAATAATTTTATATATTTATTGAAAAATATATTTTCAATTGAAAATTGGTAGAACTAGTAAAGTTTCAAAAAAATTAAATACTTCTACAAAACCAAAAATTAAAGAGAAAAAGAAGGAAAATCTAGCTTGATTAATCATGAAATATGTATGATATATACCTGATCAGAAGATGGATCTGATGGTGGAGATCTTGTATCAAATTTATTGTTAGAAAAATCCAACATGCTAGATTTGGAGGAATTAGAAGAAGAAGAAGGCACCGACACTATTTGAGACCAAGTAGAATTTGTTGTTCCATGAAATTCTTCATTTCCATAAACATAGTTGTTCACTGAGGTTTCTTGTTTGACATGATCAACCAAAGAAGAAGCATTTGAGAGAGACTGACTTAGCATAATTTGTTCCTTATCTTCTTCATATACCACACCACCACTCCTATAGATTTTCAAAAAAAAACATACAAAATTAAGACAAAAAATAATTATATCTATATATAGATAAATTCATCCTTAAAATAATCAAACATATATAGTTCTTGACATGCAACCATTAGGTGTACTAATTTTTTTTTATATTTATGGACCGAAATAAAAAACTATTTTTTTAATTAAGTCGATTTTAAGTGTTACAGATGCAAAAATAGAAATTTTTTTTTGTCACTAATTTTCGTCGCGATTTAACTCGGCTTTTGTATGAGTGATTTTTGAGAGAAAATTACATGAGTAGGTGACTCCATGACTCAGGAAGTTGATCTTGATTATTTTCATGCCAAGAAGGAAGAGGAAGAGAAGTAGGATATGGAGTTACAAAGTAATTAGAAGGAGAAGGACTAGTAGTAGTAGTGGTGGTGGTGGAGAAGAAAGGTTGGTGATGATGATGATGATCAGGTGCAGGAGGGCGCATGGTGTTCCACCAGTTGTTAGGGTTTCCAGCCATCATAATTTGTTGCACTGGTGAGCTTTGTAGATTAACACCTCTATTCATACCTTCTTTTTTTTTGCTTTGATCTTTCTTATAATTTCTTGATGCTTCAAATAGAGTCTTTGTTGAAACTTTGAGAAAAGCTTATGTGTGGTTGGTTAAGTAGCTATAAGAGGAAAGTAAGGAGGAACACTATACTCTTATTGTTGCTATACTTTTTTTTTTAAGAGAATTTGAATTAATAATAATCATGGAGTTTTAGAACCTTTTGTCTTTTGTTTCCTCTCTTTTTCTTCCTTGCCTTTAATTTCTTTATTGCTTTTCTTTTCTTTCTTACTTTCCTCTCTGCTTTTCTATTTTTTTTTGACACACTCTGCTTTTCTATTTTATTTTCCCTTAGCTTGCTTGCTTTTGCTTTATCATAAAGTGGGAAAAAAAGGTGGCAGCTTCCTCTCTAATTATAATTTAACACTTAGGCTTTGTACTTCAAAAATAATGTACTAATAAGTTAATTTTTAGCAGATGAATTTATAGTAAAAACTTAAAAATTACTAGTTTATAATAGATAAATTAATCGTGTGTCACAAAAAAAATTAACTAATTGAATTTGTAATGTTTGACAGAATTAACAGTTGAATTAACTTATAAATTGAATTAGCGGATGAATTTATGGTAAAAACTTAAAAAAAAATTGTTTAATTGATAAACTATAAACTCGTGAGAAAAAAATGTTATCAAATGGATCTTTTTTGTCATATGAGCTTATAAGCTCATTTATTTTTTCGGTTCTCTTCTTCTAATTTAGTCTTGAGTTTATAAGCTATAAGCCCAAATTTGACATTCTCAAACGAAACCTTAATTTCATTTTTTTACTCTCTAAGAATCCTACTTGTCTCACTTTTTTTTGGAGAAACTTTGACTGCTTATATTTTTCCTTATTGTAATTTTGGTAGTTCCTCTCTAAGTTTCTTTCAAAATTGAAGTGGCCATCCACTCATCTCTCGTTAAAATATTCTAAAATTTTGTGTTAGTGAGCTCATGAGAAATATATCCAAAATAAATCACAAACAATTTTTACAATTTTTTAATGACAAATATATTATTATTATATATATAAATTAAAACATAAAAAAATATAAGAGAATATTCAGAAAAATAAAAAGATACTATTGTTTTAGAAGTATACTCCACCAAAAACTAACGATCTCTAAGATAAGAAAAAATAAATAAAAATCACAAACAATTAATAATATATACAACTAGTAGTACTAATTTTATATTCCAGACAAACATTCCCTTAAACCGTACGCATTTCGATATGTTACCAACAAACAAACAAATAATCCCTTAAATCTCGAGTTATAATACTTGGAAACCATAAACTGATAGTATGGTTTTCTTCATTCATATTCTTTTGGGTAAGGTCACTATAACAAAGAATAAAAGAATGGTGAAAATATAATATAGATATGCCTGCCTAGCTAGTTATAGGGATGCCTTATTGCCTGTCTGTACCGTACATCCAAATCTTTGTCGTGTGTAATAATAATATTTAATTTCTTTTTTCAAATAATTTTTTATAAATAAAATGTTTTTTCTATCTTACTCTTTAATAATTTAGAAATATTTACTTAACAACTAATAAAAATAAAGTATATACATATAAATTAAAAATTGGTTAAAAGTTAGTTTTAATTAGTACAAGATACAAATTCAGTTATATAACTTATTTTTGTTAATTATCGAATAATTATCTCTAAATTATTAAATGTAGTGTAGATCTTACTTACATATATTGTCAAGCACCGCTAAAATTTTATAAGCAACTTGTATTTGAGTTTGAATCCAAAGGAAAATATTCAATTTAAAATATTAAATTTTATCAGTTTGGTAAAAAAAATGATAATTATTGGTTGAATTAAGATTTATGATTTTTTTTTAAATTAATAATTTCTTTCTAGTGTACACACGGAAACAGATTTTTTGCTATAACCGTGTCAACAGAGTTACAACAGCAATCGTCTTATTATAATTAATGACCTTTCAATATAAATGTAATATAAATCATCTGATGTAAAATCAATAGATAAGATCAATTATAGTATATAATTACGTGCTTTTTCTACAACAGCAAATCCTTATCCATAGACACACATGCACATAATAACATTTTCCTCCCCTCTGTCCCCCACGTATCATTTTCTCATTTTATTTTCCTTTAATTTGCTTTATTTTCCTCCATATGTCTTTCCAATAAATAAATACAGCCGAGTAGCACTTCCTTCTTGTCTTTACATTCTTACCCATATATTCTCTTTTGATTTCTTAGTACTCTCCTCTCACTACTTTATTAGGCATTTTAAAAAATATTTGCTTACAAATTTTTTTTTTGTACTAGATATATATAGGTAGTGTTAGATGTCACGGATCTATACTCCTCAAATCATTCAAGCTTATGATTGATTTATAGATAATCCTCGTTCTTACATCATCATGTAACCCAAATTATTCATTGGATGTAGCTGATTTATTATGCCTCTTTTACAAAATCATCTAAAATTTTAACATTTATAAGATTTCATTGCCCAATTTCAATAATAGCAATTATGATCATCAACCTATACGTAACTAACAAAGGAGTTTTGGAGCCAATGCATTATACATGCATATGCACTACTCTTAAATGTAAAATTTAGTCTTAGTCCGAATTTTTAGAACTTTTTAGTTCGGTTTGAAAAAACACAAATGTAAATATGGGTTTTTTTTTGGCTTGGTTTGATAAAACCCGAAGCCTATTAAGGTATGATCGTTTATTATTAGATAGTCTATTTTGACAGTTCTATATAAAAAGATGTTTTAAATTAATGGAAGAGTTTTTGCTAATGGGAGATATTTCTATTTAAATACGTTACTGGAAGGAATTTAATAGAAAGTCATGTATTTAATTAAAGGGTCATGCTAAAGTGCCTCCATGGCACTTGTTAAGCATACTTAAAAAGGAAAGTAAAATGAAAGTTAATGTTAAAAAGTTGACTTTCTACAATTTCGAGATATTGAATGCACAAATAACAAGAAAAAAATTTCTTATTAGTAAGCTTGTGCCCCGAGGGCATTGTTTAACATTTTCCTTAATTAAATGTGACGTTAGTTAAGATGTATGTCTACTATACATACACATCTGATTCAAATGAGAAAAAAAAAAAGATGGTCTACTGACTCCTCAACCACATCGCAAAACACACAAGTATTGGTAGCTCCTACCACCGCTCTCCTCTTATGAAAATTTTGCCGAGTTGGAACCTTATCCTAAAGAAGTTGCCACAAAAAGACAATCACTTTGGACGTGGCCCAGGAATCCCAAACCCTCGCAAGATTTACGAAGTCGATCTCCAGAAATGTTCTTTGAAAAGATTCATATCAATCTGCTAGAGTTTCTTTTAATTTGTGATCGATCCAAACCATGACGACTAAATTTGATGTTGTTTGGTTTGGATATATAAATTTATAATTTTAAATTATTTTTTTTTGAAAGAGTAAAAGAGATAAAATTAAATTAAAGAGCTACTCTACGTACAAAATGTGACGATTATAGAAACCTTCGCCAAAATATTTAGTTTACAACTTAAGAAATAAAATTAAATGGATAAAATTTAAGGGATTAAAATAAAACTTATAAATAACTTAAATCCCAAATATGTAATTTAATCAATTTTAAATTATGAAATTTAGTCTAAGTATGGAAATTTTCATAAAAATAAAGCGTCGTTTTGATATAAATGACAAAATTATTAAAACAAATTATTGGCAGACAAGCAAAGGGCAATAATATCCCAGTAGATCACAAACAAAACCTTCAATCGTTTTCCTAAGAAAATTGCCAGTACGTATACTTAATTAACATTATTTTAATTAAATACAATTCCAACATCATGATTATTTTAAATATTGTTTTTATTTATTTTGTCCTCTTATATATCTTACAAAAAAATAATTCAAACTTTTAATTTTTTAATAACAACCTGGAGACTATATCGATTTTAAAAGAAGTGTACAGTTGAAGAATGCTCATTTTTCTCACTAGCTTTTTCTCTAGCCTCCCATGTGTGTTATAAAGTGAAAGAAGTGAAACAAAGTCAAATGAGCAAATAATTGATTGAGAGAGGTTTAAAAAACAAATACTCCGTAATAATAAACTAAAAAATAATGTCAGCACCAACCTCCGAACCAGATTAAATTGATAGTGAAAAAAAAAAAAAAAAAATGTTCCATTGCATACTCGAAAATCAAATAGTCATATAACGGACTCAAAGAATATAAGTCATGAGAATACTTCAAGTTGTCTAATAAAAATTACAGACTTTGATCATAGTAAATTAGCAAAAACAAAAGGAAGATTCTTAGCAACTAACATCGATCTTACGATTCTATACTCGCAACTACCTTTTAACAGCTGCCTATACATTGCATGAAGCAATAATGCAAACACTATATATGGAAGGATGAATAGCTCAATTGGAAGTGAGTTGAACTAAAGGTTGAATAAATTTAAAGAAAAAAAAATATTCAAATAAAAATGAAAAAAATTCATAAAAAGTTAATATATATATATATATAGGGTCATGATCAAATATATATACTCTCTGTTATAGATAATCTTCTGCTTGTTAAATGATTGATATCTTAATTATTATCACTCCTATTACTTTTTGAGGTTTTGGTGAACACACTCTAATAATTTGTCAACATCATTATCAAGGATAAAAGTAATTAATATTAGCAATTTGGCATTAAGAAATCTTATAAGTTGATTCAGATAGTCAACTCATAGTCCAAGGGCAAGATTTAAAAATTCTGAACAATTGCAAAAATAAAAACTGAGAAATTATAGATCAAACGTATACTGTCCAGCCAAAAAAGTGATGAAAAAGACATTTGACATTGATTGGCAGATTCATAAACAACTTGGAAAATAGAGGTGCAAAGAGAGGCAACTACGAGCTTAGTTCCAAGATTGAAATCGAATCTTAATAAAAAAATTGTGAAATTTTAGTCGTCAAGACATCTTATCCTTAGAAATTGGAGGATGAAAAATAAATAAAAAACAAAAATACAAGTAAGTGTTATTCTTGTAAAAAAAAGAAAGAACTGTTATTCACTTACTAATATAATCTTCTACTTATTTTATCTTTTTTCTACAATTTACAATTAATATTATGATGGGAACATTAGTTCATTCTCTCTTAAATAAGTTAAATTATAAAAGTACAAATAATATTATTTATAAACTTATTGCTACTAACAACTTTTTAAATTCTCATGATTTAGTCAACAAATTTTATAATATTTAAGAAAAAATGTATATAATATATATATAAAAAAGAAATGTATTATTATTCGTGTTGTATATAAACTTTAGAATTTTGAGCATTTTGCCCTCATCGGTATGATCACCGCCGCTGATGTGATGGCAAGAATAGATTTCGATCGGTAGAGGAACTAAACATCAATTTCGACGGTAGAGGAACAAATTTGAAACAACACGAAGGACCTTCAACAGGCACACCGACGAGGTTTCATGGTTATCGATGATTTTTTGTTTCCATGTTTCCGGGATCCATTTGACGTCTTCATTCATGATGGGTTATGTTTTTTCGTGGCTTTTTGTTCTATTGATGCCGTTGGGGGGCTGTTTAGGTAGGCGGCTTCACCTACTGTCTAAAACCAGTTTCGGTTGCTTTGCGTTGTTTTATTGGAAAGGGCTAGGGGCGTAGATACTTCTTGTTGACGTACGATAGTTGTTGGTGTCGTCCTAATGTGTTCGCCGGTTGTTTTGTGATTCTTGTGTCCGTGGTGCTCAGAGCCCCGTTGATTAAACATCCCTCGATTTGGTTTTCAATTGGTTTTGAGTTGTTCTCAACAAAACCGTCAGAGTTTGATAGAGGGCTCATTTTGCCTCTATTGTGGCAGGTCTCTGAATATCCGTATCATTCCTTGATTTCAGTCAGTTAGCTTGAAAGAGAAATCATTGCTTGATGCAGGGAGTAGTTGGTACGTAAATCGTTTTTGTGTTGATGATCGGTTTATTTGCCTTGAATTTGTAGGACTTCTTTTTTGTCTATTTGGATTAATTAGAAGTTTATTGGTTGGTGTGCTTCATTATCATCAGACTTATTGGGTTAGATTTATGTCCCCCAACAATATAAGCAAAGGATGGAGGCGGAGTTTGTTTTGTTCTTTTGATGTCTACATATTCTTCGCTTTATAAAAAAGGGTAAAAAAAACTAATAAGTTTTTATTTTTAAAGAAAAAAAAGAGAGAAATTGACCTAAAAAAAGTAGTTATGGAGGTCCGAAAGGCGGTTTGTGGGACCGGGTTGGCTGCTATGGTCCGAAAAGAGTTCCAAACAAAGGGTACTCCTTTCTATTTGGGCTTTTCATATTTGACAGTGACTTTAAATTTTTGGACACTAATACTCAATCTTAGTGCTGTGGGCCTCATTGCTCTACTTTGTCTCCTTTCTTATTCATATAAAGCAAAAGGCCAAAAATTACCTATTTTTCCCTTTCTCTCTCCACTTTTTTATGACATAAATTAAATTAAAGTGGCTAATAATTTCCTTTTAAAACAAATTGTTTCAAAAAATTTAAGTTTAATTTTAACATGAGCAATTCTTCATCTGACTTTATTTACTTCCAATCGAGTTTTAAATTACCAGAAACATCTTCATCTAAAAATTAGAGGATTAATATAATAAAAATGAAATCTACTCTATCCTTTAATAATTTATGAATGTTTATCCACCAATCAATAAGAACAAATCACATAACTAGATTGATATATTGTACCGACAACTAATTTGTGATCAAATTTTATTTCACATGCATATAGTTTGCTCTTATTGATCGATAGGTAAATACCCTTAAACTATTAAGGAGTAAATTAGAAGAAAAAAATTTCTTTCATAAAAAATACTAATAGAGCTCTTTTTTTTAGTCACATAATCTTTATTAAATCTAAGACATGTTTCTTTTTTTTTTTTTGGTAGATAGCCTAGTGGCTTGAAATTCCACCTTAAAGGTGGATAAGTGGAGTATCTGGGGTTCGAACCCCGGCTCCTGCACATATAGTGCGATGTCCCAACCAATTGAGCTAAGCTCATGGGGACTAAGACATGTTTCTTTAACCTGTAAACTAAATCCTTAAAATTTCTCTCTCCCACGTTTTTTAAATAATATTTTTCTCCATCCCAAAATCAACGCTAGGTCCACAATCTAATTATTTCGCGAATGCTTTTTGTTTTTTATCTTTAAAATTCACACAACAACAAATATATTTTTATTGTATTTTTTTTTTTTGTGAACAACGCAACCACAGATATTACATTGCATATTGGTTTTTAAACATGCATATTATTACGTCATCCTCACGCCATTTGTGACCATGCAATGGATATTAGAGAAATATGGGCACAAACACAAATAAATACAGTGTAGGTACACTCGTAATAAAGTGTAAAAATTAAAGAAAAAATGAATAAAGTGATATTGATTGATGTGATTATTTTATTTTATTTTGAATTTTTTGAATTTATGTGTATGTGTCTAAATTTGTGCATAAATGTTTTGTGCCTATTTAAGAATAACTCTGAATATCATGGGTATGTTTGGATTTGCCTTATTTTTTAGCTCATAAAAATAGTTTATGCAAATAAATAAAATTTTATATAAATTGATAAGTTTTTATTGATAAAATTTGGATTTTAATAAGTTGTTTTATCATAAACTACCTTGAATAGTTTATAATAATACATGAAAGCTTATTTATCCGTATAAATTTGAAAATAAGTCAATCCAAACAGACTCTATATAAAGTCTTTATTATTTTATTTTTTTAAGAACCCAAAGAAATATATTAAATTAAGCACAATGTCTGCCTAAAGATAAGAGTTCATACACACAAAAAAAAGTTCAAGATCTTCCTGTGTTGAGCCTCATACAAACTTTTCGATTTACAATTCAATGATTTAAATAGAAACAAAAACTTGTTTTCCTTGCCTTAAACCACCACCAAGCTTGAACTTTGTGGTAAAGATTAACTTGTCAATAGTAACTATATTGCCATTAAAAACTCTATCTTTTCTAACTTTTCAAATAGATCGGTTTGAGCCTAACCAAATTGCTTGTAAACATGTCTTAATATTTTTGCAAAAAACCATGAGAGCCCCACAAAATTTTGATGTCAACGAAATTGCATTATCATGAAGAACACATGTGATCCTCAGCCAGGAAATGATGTCACTCCAAATCGCACAAAACATGGGCAATTCAGAAATAGATGATGCATGGATATCCTCAATAACACCACAACCAACTGAGCATAACAGTGAATCATTACATAAATATGCACGCATAAAAAGATTAAATTATTTGTGGGTAGCCTGTCATTAATAAACCGCCAAGCAAAAGTGAAAACATTTGATGGTTCAAGCTTATTCCAACTAAGATCGTTGTGAGAAGACGTCTCTCGTGGATACACGCGAGTCAATAGATGGTAAGCTCCACCTACTGAATAACTTGTATCAGCTGGATTGAGTGTTCACTCCCACTCATCAGAAAAATCAACCTGCAATTCAACATTAGCTGCAATAGTATAACAATCGCTCCACAATTGTTCCTCTCAAGCAAACAAACGACTACGCCACTGCCATCCATTCCCTCCTAACTGCCACCCGAGCCTACACATACTTGTCACCGTTGTCTCCTCCTTATCTAAGCATAAATCAAACAATATACCAAATTGAGACTTTAACAAAATCTCATCCATTCAATTATCTTTCAAAATAAAGTCATCTCTTCG
This sequence comes from Trifolium repens, assembly GCA_030408175.1. Lineage (NCBI taxonomy): Eukaryota > Viridiplantae > Streptophyta > Magnoliopsida > Fabales > Fabaceae > Trifolium > Trifolium repens. The sequence goes on along the minus strand of CP125842.1, from coordinate 62,488,262 downwards.
TTCCCTAATCTCTTTACTACATTATCACCACCAGTTTAATCTGATTTGGGGGTCAGTTATAGCATCAAGTGATTCCAGCTCCCTCCCAATCGTAGTTGTGGGGGATCGAACCGTGATCCTCCGTACCAAATTCAGCGCCAATTACAACTGAACCAGCTAACGATTGATTTATTATATCTTAATTTTAAAGTAATCAAGATAAAAAAAATGTATACTTATAAAAATAGCATTTCACATTTCAAAATATTTTTTAATAAATGTCAAATGAACAATTTTTATTAATTTGTTATATTGCGTTTTGTTTTTCTTTTATATTATATTGCGTTTTGTTCGTGCTAACTAAAAACAGTTTTTTAAGAGGTTAAAAAATGTGATATCAGGCATTCATAAATAGTAAATTAATACTTTGGATCTAGTTAGAACAAATTCGCCAGCGAGCAATGAGATTTCCCTCCTTCAAGTCAACGATCTTCGAGCAAAAATCGTAAAATCAAATGTCAAAATGAGTGGGTTTAAATATGGAAAATGCTAAATATATAAAAATATATTTAGGTCAAGATTAAAAATATTATTTTATTACATATTTAACTTAAATTAGTCAAATATATAAGACCAAAATAATATATATATATATATATATATATATATATATATATATATATATGAGAAGTATTTGGCCTAATTTGGTGTAAATTTAAGGATTATCCCAAATAAAAGGAATTAATCCCCCGCATTGGTTTAATTGTGGTCTTTGCATATCAAAATTAAAACTTGTTACCATAAAAAATAGCATGTTGTTTGCATAAGTATGAGTAATAATATTGCAAGGACCCGTGTGGGATGGTTCATAGTGCATAGAGCTGTCAAAATGGGCCAGGCTAATGGGATGAGCCATTAGCCCATGGATTTGGGTCGGGCAATAAAAAAAGTCGTTAAAAAATATTCGGGCCTTTTTTAGCCCAACCCAACTAGCCCAATTAAAAAATGGATCGGGCTGGGCTTGCCAATGGGCTTTGGGCTGGCCCGTTTAAAATTTTAAAAAAAAGAGTTTTTAGTTAAAAAAAAACAATTGGGCTAACCCATTTTTTTAAAGTAAGCCCACTACTATTTTCTAATATTTGCAAAACAAAAAAGAGTATACAAGTCTATTTTCTACTTTCCCTTGCAATTACAGCCTCACATTGCTCCAACTACACTAAACACACTTTACTTTTGCCTCTTCCCGCTCAGACTGAAATCGATTTCTACCGTACCATTTGCCGTCTTCCATTCCTGCTCAGATTGAAATTGCGACACTCCTTTTCGGTGAGTTCATCATTCCTCATCTTCGTTCTCGTTTTCGTCATCTTCGTTTTATTTATCTCTGTTTTTGGTGAAATTGTAGGGTTTGTTTGATCTTATTTTCTCTTAATAGCTATTTCTTTTTCTTGTTAGTGAGTTTTAATTGAATTTGGTTGTTCAAAAAAAGTAATTTTATCATTTACTAGTGTTTGATTTAAATTTTAGTGAGGCTTTAAATTTTACTCTTACATGTGCATGGATCTTTATTTGGTAGATATATTTTGTATGAATGTTGATTTGATGGTTGTTTTATGTGATAATTATTTTGTCAGTTGTGTCATTGTTCCTTTTTGGCGTGCGCTAAAAAAATTATATGGGCCGGGCTAGCCCATCGGGCTGCATGTCCAATAGGGCTTGGGCCGGGCTAGAATTTGGCACCCCATATAGAAATCGGGCCAGCCCAGCCCCGCCAACTTATACGCGCTGGCCCGCCGGGCTGGACCGGGCTGGGCCGGGCTGGCCCATTTGAGAGCTCTATTTAGTGCATAATATCATAACAATAGTTAACTTGGTGTGCTCTCACGTGAAAAGGATGTTTGTCCAAATAGTAGTAGGCAAAGTCATTCATTCATTGATTGATTGTTGTTGAAAAGGGCACAAAGCATTATATACATACATTGTTTAATGTTTTGCCATTTGCAAATTTGTTAAGCAATGAATGATGATTCTTGTGTTGGATAAAAAAGTTTGATCATTATTATTCATTCGCGTGCGCATCAGAATCCCATCAAACAGGAGTATACATGATGCATCATTTTGCCTTTACTCATTCATCAGTCATACTATAGCATGATTTTGAAATTTTATTTGACCTCTGGAGGAGCCTCCTTGTGGTTGAGAACTTCAGATCCATTATATATAATATCATCATCATGATATAACAAAACTAGTCCAAAAATTTGATCCACTTTTGCAGCTAGTAGCTGCTAAAATGTAAAGTTCATAAATGATAAATAACGATTACAATTCATTGAGGAGTACACGTTAATTAGTTTCATTTAGGGTCCGTTTGGTTCGAAGTTTTTGGAGGGGAGGGGAGGTGAGGGAATATTTTAAATTTTGGAGAAGTAATTTACTTTTTTACTCTTAACCTTATAAACTCAAAATAAGGATTAAATTATAATGGATATATTACGTCAAAAAAAAAATTAATGGATATATAACAAAAAAAAAATCTAATGAGTAGAAAACCTAATTTTTTTTTGTTGTAAAAAAAAAATAAAACCTAGAATTTTAATATTCCAACAAGGATAATTTTGAATTTTAATAAAAAAATGAGGGTAATTTTGTCAACATAATAAATCCCTCCCCTCACCTCCCCTCCCCTCCCCTCCTTCTCAATTGAACCAAACAGACCCTTAAAATTGACTGTTTTATGGAACTAAAATGGTTCTTGGAAATTACTAGTGTAAAAGTGTCAAACAGCATTAACATGTCAATTGTTTAGATGTATTACAGAGCTAAGTCAAATGTGTGTTGTGTAACACACCAAATCATTGTTCAAAAATGATATTCTAACACACTTTTTAAACACATTATTTGATGCAATTCCGGATAAACACTGTTTATATATACTCCATCTAATCTTGTATGTAAGAAGAAAAAAAAACACACCCTTTAAGGAAATGAATAAAGTACATTAAGTAATGGCAAAAATATTCCATTTTCAATTTTACTCTTGTTTTTGGGTTTGTTTATGACATCAGAAATTGTATGGATTGGTGAAGTGGAGTAAAGTTGTATTGAAAATTGCAAAAATAAAATAAAATTATTATAGGTTTATAAAAAGTTGTAATAAATATACTAACTTTTACTTAGTATTTGAGAATTTCAATTTTTGTTTTGCTTTGTTGCTTATATTCGAGACTGGAGGGAGTACTTTTTTTCCCTCTCTATCACCAGCCACCACAGCCATCCTCATTCATCACTGGCCACCAATCTTCCTCCTCTATCACGACCGCCAATCATCATCCTCCGTCATCGACCATCAATTGTCCTTCTCCTGTTCTCCATCACCTAACGCCACCATCATCGTCATCCTCCCTCATCGGCCACCACCATCCTCGTCCTAGATTTGTGTTCTTCACCTTATTTAGCTTACTCGTATCTCTATCTTTGACGATGCTTCCTCATTGGCTCAACAAGGCCTCCAAATTATAGGCAACTACAATTTTAATGAATAACAAGAAAATTGACTTTTAGTAATAGACGAAATATGTCATTAATTAGAAGTTAATCATCTATAGGTAAATGTTGCTTTTACTTTGAGTGACAACTAGTGTTAGGTTCAACTATGTGGGTGTCGCCCAAAGTTCTAATAGACATCATTACGTATTTAGTTTTGATAACCTCGACACCGTTATTGTTTAGAAAAACCAATGTGTTTTGGAGAGAGGATTATATGCTTTTTTTTATTACATTTGTTTTTAATTTGTTTGAATGAAGGGTTCATTAGAATGTTAAGATTATAATTGGGAGGTATCAGTTGTATCTTTTTCAATTTTTTTCAATGATATAGCTCCGTAGCTCATCCACAAGACATTTGATTATCTTTCATTTTAACATGAGAATTAGAGATGAATAGAAAGAAAAGGTTGCAAAGCCCATAATACATTAGAAGAGGGTTTATACCCATATATAAGTTGTTAAACGAGTGAGTCTGTCGAGTTTAATCTATTTTGTTATCATTAACCGTAGATATGTTATACCGTAAACAAACATATTACCATTAAAATGGGGTTGGAATACCAACCATATTAAAAACAATTTTTTCCTAATATTTTGTGCGTTGTAGGCAAAACGTGAGAAAAATAATTTATTTTATTTAATATAATAGTAGTTTTACAAAGTATTAAAACAAATCTTTATTCGAAAATTCATAAGAAACGGTTTTTTTCAAGCATTTTGAAGTTCAAAATTATTTATAATCACATCATCATCAATGTTCTCCAAAATACTATCATTTTCAATTGTCAAAATTGTCAAACTTTTCAATCTCTCTTTTGACATTGATGATAAAGTAGTTTTTTTATAACACTTTTATAAAATCAAGGTGAGTTTAAAAAAATTGAGCCTCTAAATTCTTGAACCCTAGGCCATGATCTCCCGACCATAACCCAAGGCCCAACCCTATAAAATAGTCGTTAAACTGGTTAGTCTAATTACATTAGAGCTTGTTTGATATATTCGTGAGTTTTTAGTTTTGAAAGTAAATTTATTAGAAAACAACACATATTTGAGCTAAATTGAAGTTGAAATACTAACAACATACAATACAAATAGTAAATACTTAATCATAGGTATATTTGACCGTGTTTATAAAAAATACACGATATATATTTTTATTTTTTTTAATATTAACCCTTTAATTTTTAGTGGAACATATATTCGGTAGTTTAGAATTCGACCGCAATAGTTAAGAAAATTTGACAAAATATTATTGTGGAAAGAAATTAAGGCTCTGTTTGGTAAAAAATAGCTGATAAGCTAGCTTATATCGGATGAACTTATAGCGGATAACTTATAAGTTAGCTTTTAGCTTATAGCGAATAAGCTAGCTGATTGAATTTGTAGTGTTTGGTAAAATTAGCGGTTAGACTAACTTATAATATGAAATTACATAAAAAATGATATGTTTAATTAATATGTAATTCTTTTCAAGTAAGATGATAGGGGTAAAATTGGAAGAAAAGATAATAAACTATAAGCTATAAGCTCATTGAAATAGCATTTGAAAAATAAGTTATAAGCTAGTAAAATAAGCTATAAGCTCTTTTCTAAAAACTGTTACCAAACAGAGCTTTTAGCTTATAAGCTAAAAGCTATAAGCTATAAGCTAGCTTATTTGGTTTACCAAACAGAGCCTAACTAACGAATCTCACTTACCATTTAAAAATTAAAATAGCGGTGTGTTTGTTTCAAGTTTAGAAATTATGTTCCTTGGAATATATGGGTAGGAATGTATATACCCATGTTTGTTACAAAGTTGACATAAAATTATTTCTAGGTATGAAAGTTCCTTAGAATAAAATAACTTCCAATAACTTCTTTTATTCCTACCATTTTATTCCCAAGAAAATGAGTTGGAAAGAAAAATTCACATGAAGTGGGGAATAAAAGTTAAGTAACTTCTAATAACTTCCCATTTACCAATCTTTATTAATAATTTTTAGGAATGTACTCCCTCTAGTCCTTAATATAAGACCATGTATAATGGCAAAAAACATTCAACACCCTACTTTTTCACTTTTTACACTCCACAATCCACATCATCTTCTCTCTCTTCCACCTAATAATTCAACACCCCATTCAATTTTTACCCTCTCCAATAGTTTTTTCATTCAACACCCTACCCCACCACCTAATAATCGATTAAAATTAAATTTAAATAATAAACACTTAACAAGATTAAGATAGTGAAAAACTTAGTTTTTTTTTTCTATGTCCAAATCAAATGAACCAAGTCTCTATTTATAGAGAAAAAAAATTACGAATTTTGGTGAAAAAAATAAAAAATAAAACTTAATTTGCATTGAAATAATTGAGTTCAAAGATAAGATGAGATAAAAATCTCGTTAGCCAATCAGAAGCTGCCACCTGCCCCCACAGCCTTATCTCTCCGCGTCATTCAACATGTTAACTGGATTCATCTTCTCTTTAAATTCAACATGTTACTCCAATGGTCCATTTTCATTCAAAAGCCACTCAACACCCATTAAACACCCTCATTGCACTTGGTCTAAGAGAGAGTTGACTTTTTAGATACATTGAAAAATTGATGTATATAATCAATAATATGGTCTAGATACAACAATTTTTCAATGTATCTAAAAATTTATCTTTTTTTATATTGGTTTGTCTAACATGTGCAACATTGCATATGTTAAAGTATGCAAAAACAGTAATTTTTTATTGAAAACAACAATAATTTATTAAAAGTTTATACATTGAATATAAAATACAGTTCCAATACAAATGTACTATTTTAAACTTCTTAACATATACAACTTTGCACATGATAGAAAAACCTTTTTTATATTAAGGACCAGAGGGAGTACTTATTATTAAACAAACATAATTTTTTTAAAATACCTAGGAATAAAATTCCCATTATTATTGGATTTAATAACCTTCAAACAAACACACCCTGGGATTTTAGCCTATCACGTTACTATTCTAATTGGAGACTATTCTCTTCGCAACAATCCCCTTCCCCGCCGTTTTGCTTCCGTTCAAGTTCCGCCACACGACACCGTTTCTGCACGAAGCCATTCCATCTTAACGATCTTTCTTTCCGTCTCCGTTCAAGAATTACCAGTCAAAGTCTCACACACCTTCTCGTTTTTATACGAAGGGAATTCCCCATATTATCAAAATGTTCAACACGAGAATTTTCCGAGCAAGAAAATTCCTCTGTAGAAGCTTCTCCAACACTCTTCATTCAGAGCCTTTACGAGTCTGTGTTGTCGGAAGTGGTCCTGCTGGTTGTTACACTGCTGAGAAGGTAAGCTCTTTCAAATTTTTAGGTTTTGTAATTGTGAAATTTTTGAAAATGGATAATCAATTTGCGTAATTGGATTGTGTTTGAGTTTAGATGTTGAAGGCGCGTCAACAAGCACAAGTTGATATCATTGATAGATTGCCTACGCCTTTCGGATTGGTTCGCTCTGGTGTTGCACCTGATCACCCTGAAACTAAGGTCTAATGTTTGAATTGACTTATTAGCACTTGTGAGACTTTTGGAATAGCTTAAGGAAACAACTTATAACTTATATAAAAACAATTTGAATTAATTTTTACTTTTGTTATAGAAATAGCTTAGGCATAAGCACTTATGTGTGTGCTGACTGATAAATGCCTATGGTATATGTGCTTAATTAAACTGTTTATCCAACCAAATAGGGTTTCATTAACATTGGTAATTTTCACTCTTGTTTTGAAGAATGGTGACAAAGGCTGGCCATATTTCTCATGTTTAATTCTTTCAAATTAACATGTAACATTTGTGATTTTTAAGGAATGAGTTAAGATTTTTGCATTCTAGAAACTAATGTTCCTACTGTCAAATATCTTAGGGATGGATTTTAGGTGACTCTAAACAATATTTAAAAATGTAATTTATTTTAAATATGTTGGTGCTGGGTTGGGGTTGCCATTGTTGAAATTCAGGTAGTTTCGTTTGTAGAGAAGATCGCAGTGTCTCGTATTTTTATTTTTAAAGTTAGTGAGGAGGGTTGTTTATATAGAGGACTGAGGATAATAAGGATATTCATAATTACATACTGAGGTAGACCAAGGAAAACTATATGTCAAATTATTAATTGATATTTAGTGTTAACTAATCTATCTCTGTCTAGTACTTGGCAGGACATCATGACGTAGTTTAGTTTGATCCACATACTTGGACTCCCTCAAGTGGGAAAAGTGCTTAATTGTGTTATTATTGTTTGGTGGTGGGATGGGGTTTTTCTGTATGTTTCTTTGGTGAAAATAATTCCATTGAGCTTAGTTTACCAGAAAACTTGCAACAGATTGTTGTCAATCAATTTTCCAGGGTGGCGCAACATGAACGATGCTCATTTTTTGGAAATGTGACCCTTGGATCCAGCGTATCTCTTGCTGAATTGCGCAGGCTGTATCATGTGGTGAGACTTTTGTTCTGAATTTGTTGTGCTAATGGTAAAATGTTCATGTACATATTGGTCAGTTGTACCATCTGTTTAATAACTCATTTATGCATTGGAGCAGGTTGTCCTTGCATATGGTGCTGAAAGCGACAGAAATCTTGGTATACCAGGAGAAGTATGCTTGATTTATTCATTATATTTTTTTTACGAGATGATTTATTCATTTTCTGTTTTCCTGAATTATTATTATTATATTGATATAATGCTGGAATATTTGGATTGATTGATACTCGATACTTCCCATAGTATAAGTGACAACTTATTGTTTATCATGTATGGTTGTGCATTAACTGATAGTTTGTTACTTTCATTTTAATGCCTTTCTTACTTTTTTTTCCTTCTCAGAACTTAAAAGGGGTACTGTCAGCCAGAGAGTTTGTTTGGTGGTATAATGGGCACCCAGATGGACAAAATCTTGATCCAGACCTGAAGAGCACTGATACGGCTGTAATTCTTGGTCAGGTAACTTTACCACATAAGAAAAGTTACTTGTAGTAAATGAATGTTAATTACATACTTATGGAGATTACTTTCCAAAATATAAAAAGCAACTTGGTGGTTCAACAACTCAAATTCTAACCTATAAGGTGACTTATAAACATTTACCTTTGATTAAGGTTTTCTAGATAAATGGTTTAATTTGATTTCAGGGGAATGTTGCTTTAGATGTTGCGCGTATTCTTTTACGGCCGACTTCAGAGTTAGCAACAACTGATATTGCCAGCCATGCTTTGGCTACTTTAGAGGAGAGCTCTATCAGGTTTTTAATTGCATTATTTGAAATAGCCAGAAGATATCCGTATTAGTATTCAGTATGTTATTTATCAGTAATATAAGCAATATTACAGGGAAGTGTATTTGGTTGGAAGACGGGGTCCAGCCCAAGCAGCTTGTACTGCAAAAGAGTTACGTGAAGTTCTAGGTAACTTTTGCATAAAGTCCTATACAGAGTTTAATTTACCCATTCAGTTTTCTTATACTTATTTGTTTGATTCATTTTGGTGTTCTCCCATGGAACTGTTTGGGAAGGGAACACATAAGCTATATGATGTACTACATAATGATTTTCTTTGTTAGACATGGATGTTTCCTTTGTAAATGGATACTTCTCAATTCACATGGCTAGTATACCTTGTCAAGCTAAATTCATAGTCTCCATCAATTTCCATGGTTTCAGTCTCGTATTATTGGCATCATTTGCTAATACTTATGGGTGCTAATAAAGAAAACTGGTTGAACTGGAAATAGAACCTTGACCGTGTTTTTTTTCCGCCTACCATCGGATATATTATATTGGTTTTTCATCCTAATCTGTATTTGTGATGGTTACTTGAAATAAATTTACTTGCCGTATACTCTAGGTCTTACACCATTCCTGTCTCACGTAACACTAACTGAAGCTTCAACATCTATTTATAGGTATTCAGAATGTTGATATTTCCATACAGGAATCTGATCTACTTCTAACCCCAACTGATGAGGTATAAATTGAATCTATTTTATTTCTTTCATCATTATTTTTCAAATCTTTATCACTATTTTTCTGTTTTACAGCTTCTATATAGATATGTTATTGTTTAGATGTTTTTATGATTGAAAAAAGAATTTAGATTTCTTTTCACTAATGTTATCTATGTATTGATGTTGTCACTTGGCAAAGGAAGAGCTTAAGAGCAACCGAATACACAGAAGAATATTTGAGTTGCTATCCAAGGCAGCTACCTCAAGACCCAGACATGCTGGTTTGAACCAACGTCGGCTCCATTTTGTCTTCTTCCGTAAGCCAGATAGTTTTCAAGAATCAAAAGACAATGCTGGCCATGTCTCTGGCATGCGCTTTGAGAAGACCGTTCTTAAAGGTAATTTTCATTTTTTATAAGAATTTAATTTATTAGAACACGGATAATATAATAAAATTGCTTGTTTGTCGAACAATAATATGACCTCTCTGATTTTATAGGTGTTGGCCCTGGAAAACAAATTGCCGTTGGTACTGGAGAATTTGAAGATATTAAATGCGGGTATACCAAGAAACCTATTAAATTACCAAGATTTCTATTTGTAAAAATTGTTATCATCTGTCATTAAATCTTTTATCATTATAATCAAAGATTCATATTTATGGTACTACATATCCTGCATAAAGTAAAGAGATTAACAATATGCTCTGCAAATGACTGAGTGCAGCATCTACAGATATTTATTCCTGTGCTATTATCACTAGTATTTACTGGTTACATTGCCATGCTGGCTGTTTTGTAGGATTGTTCTCAAGAGCATTGGTTACAAATCAGTACCAGTGGATGGCCTGCCTTTTGATCATAAGAAAGGTAAATGAATAATGAGTGTTCCCAATTTAATCACTTTTAGTGCATATATTTTTGTTAATTCATGCTACGTATTTTCTTGTGAAAAAGCCATGTAATTTTGTCAATGATCTGATTTTGAACTCTATTGTTTGATTGACTGTGAGTCTGTGACCATATCAGACTAGGCAGTTGATCAGAGATTCTGAAGTTTTTAAGTGGCATTGAAGCGGTACTTGGATGGCCCGAATCTCAAACATTAAAATCAAAATTTCTAGATTCCACTTGCACTAGTGTATTCACCTGTTTTTTCTTCAGTGTCTGTAAGTAGGACTTGTAAATGGGTTCTGTTGCCCTTTTGTGATGATGGGATTTTTACTTTCTATAATCTGTTCATTGTAAGATTAAAGAGATCGGAGGATTCTGATCTTCCTGCTTTGTAGTATCTCCTTTTGTTAATAACTCATGCTTTATAAATATTACATTGGTGTTTTTCCGACGTTGGCCAAGAGTTAAGAAACATGATGCTTTGGGGTATCTAAATGTGTTATCTGACAGTAGCTCATGGTTAATATATATGTCTACCTTTCAGGTATAGTTCCAAATGATGAAGGTCGAGTGTTGAGTGACACTTCAGATACTACTGCTCTTGAAGAGGGCTTGTATGTATGTGGTTGGCTGAAGAGAGGACCAACCGGGATTGTTGCGACAAACCTATATTGTGCTGAAGAAACTGTATGTGTTTCTTTTCTATTCATATTATCCCTAAAACAGCTAAACTAACAGAAGTAGCAAATCTTACATTTTTCATTAGAACTCTTAAAGCCGAGTCTGAATTAGTGAGCTCAATTGTGAGTTTTTTGTAGTTAGGTTGTTACCCATTTAACTTAACCTGCATGTTAAAGGTCTGAACAGATAATGCATTTTTGTCATGTTATTTAACACCTTGAGTTAGCTGAAGCATGAGGCTGCATCGTGAAAGGGAGACTAGAGAGTAATACTCTTGGATCATAAATCATGCTCAGATTCTGCACATGACTAGCATATGCCTTGATTCAGTATACAAAATTAGTTGAAGTTAGTTATGTTAGTTAAAATTTTGTTGTATTAACCATGGCAAAAATTTATCAGCTGAAATTCTTCTTCATAGTTCCTTTGTGTATATTAACAACATGCAGCATTAATGCTAGTTAGATTAAGCTCAATAAAAAAATTGTATTAGAACCTTTGCTTCAACAGCCTCTCAAACCCTTATTTTTCAATAACCAATTCTGAGTTCATTCAAGTTCTCCTACTTCCTAGTTCCTTTGATGCTGGTCAAACTCTAGTTTTCTAATTTTCAGTTCCCTGTCCCAAATCTAGGGAAAAATCTCCATAATCTTTCCTTGGTGGGTCCATCAATAATCCATTATCACAAGATCCTTTCCTTGCTAGTTAGACAAATTATAACAGGTCTTCTAAATGATTCTTAAGTGTTATTGATTGAACATATCCAATGGTAATACCATGCGTGAAAAATTCCCACAAGTGACAAGGCAGAGGAGGTCGCATGCACATTTCAGTTCAATATTGGGCATTGGCAGTGGGAGAACACTGCAAAATGAGAACTGTAATGATATTGACTCACCATCACTGATAGATTAGAGTTGTCCAAGTCTTTCCTTCAGTTCACAGCAGTATTAACAGAACATGCCTTTTCCAGCAGTCAGATGCTTCCCCAATATCACATTTCACTAACCAAACCAACACCACTAGCCTTGATGTCCAAATACTAGAAACTTGTTAGGAAAACAACTTAATAAATTGGTTATTTAATAAGTAATTACTAGTATTGTATTTTCTGCTGACAATTACATGATGATAGGTGTCGAGCATATTGGAAGACCTTGAGAACGGAGTTTTGATTTCATCAACGGCCGTACCAAAACCAGGAAGAAATGGTCTTCTCAAGCTTCTGCATGATAGGAATGTTAGAATAATTTCATTCAATGATTGGGAAAAGATAGACTCTGAAGAAAGGAGGCTTGGAAGTTTAAGGAACAAGCCTAGGGAAAAACTAGCTACGTGGAACGAACTACTGACAGCTACCACAGAAGGAACCGAATATTCCACATAATACATTATTTTATCCCGCTAAACATCTTATCATGCACCAAGAAAAAGCAAATAATTGAAAGAAAGCTTTTGACAATACACACTCATTGGTGAAGATATCAACAAGGAAGTCCCGTTCAAGAGTTCTCTTACTTCTAAAATGTACTAATCTTTCTTTGTTGTGATTTGTGTCGGTAAGAAGCATGATTTTTGGATTGTTGCAATACTAATCATGCACACAATAAGAAATTAAGCAATGATAATTGCATGGTTATTGTCTTATTGACACTTTCAATTGTCTTAGTACTAGTATTTTCTATTTTGCATTAAATTATATAAGTAATGACATATTACAACTATGATTTCTAATAATTGTAATTTATTGAACACTTATTTGCTACATTCATTGTACACATTAAGCAAAGTTTGTAGCACAGCCTGTACTCAGCTACCTTGTAAGATCTTAACTTCAACCAAACTTGGAGTAGGCCATCACCAAACAGTCTATTTCAGATTGAAATTATTTCCCCTCCATATCTTTTCTAACATTTGAGTATTTGACCTATTTTGAAGTGGCCCATGTGGACCAAAAAGGAAAAGGAAGTGACCCAACAAAGTGATTTTCTGAAGATTATGTTTGGGTGGCTCTGCCTCTTTGGCTCCATCACAGACTGTAAAACACATGCTATGCCCTTTGAGGCAGGAATATTCTTACATATTCTAGGTGTATTACATCAAACGGCTTATATTTTACTGTAATGGCATAAATTCCATGTGTCACATGCTATGTTTGATAGGTTTGGAACATTACTTTTAATTACATAGTCATTCTCACTGTGCTGATCCCCACAAGTGAAAGGTAGTCATCAACCATTGATTTTTGCTAAATAATTCATTTTATCTGTCTTAACAGTGTAATATAATGATCATTCCTAAAACAGGGTGACCAAACATTCAAACATTTATAGGTTAATACCAATGAACTTGCATCCTAAATTTTGTATAATAAATGATCTCTGGCCTAAAGACAGAAGTTTTTTTATGCCTTTTTGGATATGTATTCTCCAAAATTATAAAGGAAAACAAAACAAGTGAATTATCCGATTTTTATCTATTGGGAATTCATTTCCATTAGTGTATCATACATATGATGGAATAAGATAATGAAATTGCTATCTTGACAATGATTCTGGCGAAAGTTGAGTGACTGAGGTGTAGAGTTGACATGATTTCAATTCAATGTTATGAGATGAAATATAGTCCACAAACTATGACTCATTCTAGAAAAGAAATGTGATTCCCACAATTCTTTTTGCATGGCTATAAACTTAGTCGATCATTTAAGCCTTTCAAGTGTTTCATTTTTGTCTGTTTTGAAGGGTTTTTGTATGATCTTTTTGCATAACAAGATTGTATGAGCTCAAACTTTTTCAAAGAAAGTAGGGTAGGATATACAATATAAATGTTCTTAATTACTTTGTAACAAAGAATCACAGGATGGTATTTAAATGAAATTTGAGTTCTTACTTTGCATGTAAAATCCTTTATATGTTAGTTTAAATATTTACCCAAGTCACATTTTGTTTGTGATCCATTCAGTCTCTGACTGATCTTATTAAACATGCATTTCACAAACCACAAAATAATACTAGTATTTATCCTCTTTTATTAACTTATTCTATCATTATCCACTCATTATCTCAAGCTATGTACATATAATATTATAAAACTAGATTGGAAGTAATGGAGCCATGTCTTTCTCCAACATCAGTATCTTTATTTTTTATATATTAAAATAAAATGATTAGTTTCACTTGTAACTTGTAAGTCAACACTTCCACTCTTAACTTTTTGGCTATATTGATAGCATAGATAGATATAGCATTTTATTGTGATTAATTAGGAGCAATAGCTTAATATTTGCTTTCTATGCATGTGAATTATTATCCCTAAAGTCAAATTCCACTAAGAATTGCACTTGTTAAATTTCCTTCATAAACTCAAATAACTTCTCAACTCTCAAAGTCTTCCACTACACAATGCTCAAGTCTTCCAATGCAGCCACTATTAAAATTATTTATGATATATATGAATATAGCTTAAAATAACTTTCTACAGTTCAATCTAGACTTGAGTTTGACTTAGTTTTTTATTGCTGGTTCATGTATGTACATAGCAATATTCTTGGTTAATTGGTTTTGGTTACCTCTTTTGGTTAATTATCTACCTAGTACTAGTACAGATTCATGAATGTCTCCATTCTATAGACATACATAGATAGTGATTTTACATCTTTCTTATGGCTACTATGTAAATAATCAAGTTTATTATATTGCAAAATATTATGAGCCGCTACAAGTGGTGTCTTTGGAAAAGATAAGTTAGAGTATGCTATTTTTCATCTTTCTCTTCACTTACTTAAACTTTAACTTCAATGGCACTATGGTTGACTGATTAGGACAGGTCTATAATGTGCTGCTTATTACTACAATATCAACAACAATGTAGGAAACATGTATACACTATTTATTTCATCTAGTAGTGTCCTATTATACTATAGTTTCTTGTTTCACATTTACTATTCTCTAATAGCGGCAGAAAATTTACTTTGTGATTAGTGTCGTCTTATATTCACCATTCCCAAATTATCTGAACTTAATATCTTGTTTAAAATGTTATGAATCACTGACACATCCATGCCACTAACATGCGCGCACATAAATTGTTGCGGTAAGTGTGAGGTATGTTAAGTCATATATATTATTTGAAAAAATGAAAGTTGAGCAATTTATAAGTCAGAGACCCATAAACATAATGTCTTAAGATTTTAGATAAATATGTGTTTTTAAGCTCAATGTAGATAATCCCTTTGGTTTGCCCCCTCATGACAACAGTGGTATCAAAACTGATGGTTCGACACAAAAGGGAGATGGCTCACACTCTCACACTTGAGGGGAGATTGTTGTGACAAATGTGAGGTGAGTTAGTCTCATATTGGTTAAAAAAGTGGACACTTTATAATTGAGAGAACCTTAATGCTTTAAAATTTTCTCTACCTTTGACTTGGTCTTCCATCGTAACATACAATATACTGGAGCTCATAAAATAATTGATAATATTTAACTCATTTTAATTTTTAAAAATAATAAAAAATATTATTTTTCAATATAATTTTATTGGTGGATTAGATATCTATTCATTGAAAAGATGATATATAGACTGTTTGGGTTTATCTATTATAATCCCATTCAAATTCATCAAATTCTTCCATTTTTCCATCGCCATCCTAAACATTGTTTGTGTCTCATGCATAGTAAATGTCTTTTCAATGGATTGTTCTGTTGATTGATAATATGATTTAATGATATACCGACAAAATCAAGTTTGTGTTTATTATTTGGTTGATCCCATGCATAGCAGATTCATAAACTCTCTTCTCCAAAATTTGATCTGCATGCTTCCTCTAGTCTAATGTATTAGAGGTTCAATGCAATTATATATATTTTTTCAATCAAATAATTTGGACTTTGATCCTTTGTGTATAGTTAAGAACTTAAGATTTAAATATTGGCTTTGCAGAAAAAGCTCTACTTTTGACACACTAAGTGCTAGTGGTTTTCAAGTGGCTAACATTCTCTGTCCTTGTACGGTATCATGGTACACTGCACTTGTCAATTAGTAAAATCAAAATCAATCAAGTTAGATAAACAAAAGTTCTATAAAAAAATTTAAACAAAACAAAATGTTAAAAAACATCACTAAATTGTAAAAAGGACTGCATTGCAACAGCAGTCTAGCACTATTTGTTAAAGAAATAGAAATCTTTCGGATTCTCTGCATTTAAAAAACACGTAGTTACACCACGTATTAATTGATCTTGGTAAATATCTTGAGCCTGATCAATTCGGAGATTACACTTTTATCAAATCATATTTAAATGATCTTTTACCGTTAATTTGAAATCGGAGAGTAAAAATCACTAATTAAATACATCACACCTTAATTGTGAGGAATCAAAATCCTAATAATTCATGTTTGATGCATGCAATGGAGGGGCCCTTTACTTTGCTGGTAGCAATGCATGTTGGATTGGAATTAGAATTCATTACAACTAGAAGGTGGGTGGCTTTTTGAAAATATCCCACAAGTTATATAGTGCTAGATGACAAGAATGAATGAACATGAAGAACTCTCATCATAAGACTCTCCTATAGTAAAAATATGAATGGAAATCCATTGAGCACAAAATAAGGCATGACTTGGATAGTGGTATTCATGCTTAATATCCATAAAAAAATGTTATTATTTTGGTAATCCGTTCATGTGCATTCTATTTATAAAACAAACTTTACAATGACAATATTTTTTTATTTTCTTTTATATCAAATAATTAAATAGCAATATATTCTCTTAACCGTATCAAAAGCAATTTTTGCATGGTCACAAACATTTAGTCACTTACTTATTTAAAAAATACTATATATTATTTGATTAATACATTTTCTTCACTTTTTTTTTAAAAAAAAATTGTGACCAAAAGATGTGTCCAAACTTTTATGTACATTTAAGAATTAGTATTCTACATGAACATGTTGCTGACAATATCTATACTAATATATAAAAGGGATACAAATTTTTGGGATGACTTTTTTGTTATTTCAATTTTATCCTTAAAAAATAACTTCCACATAAAAATAGATTTTTCAGTTTTTTTTAGTAAATAATTTTTTTTCTCTTCTTAATGACTAAGCACAACTTCCACATAAAAGTAGGTTTTCTGTTTTTTTATAGTAACAAAAAAAAAAAAAATTCTTCTTAATAACTAACCACAACAAAAAAAGGAGGTTACGTAGTTATCAATTAACAAAGTCCAATAAAAAAGATGATTAAATAGTTATTTATATTTGCACAATACAGAATATCGATCACCCACAAAAAAAAATATCGATTACACAAACGGGCACGGAACGTTTGGCGGCTAGTTTCTGATAAAGAAAACCCCTTCTTCCCACTGATTGAAAAAAAACAAAGACAGTAGAAATATTTGCAAGGATGTGATTTTTGATTGACAATGGAAATTAGACGGTTCATTTCACCTACCTTTTAAGATTAAAGGCTATATTACAATTTCTCTTAGTTTATTAAAAAAAAAAAGGCTATATTACAAGTTAAGGGCAGGAAGTAAAATTGTCTTAGTGTATCTTAGCCACAATTGATTCTGAACGTGTAGAATTGATTCTGTCTTGTTTGATTTTTCAAAAGTAGAATTGATTTTGCCTTTAGAATTGATTCTACTTGAAGCTATAAATCGTAGCTTCTGATTCTATAATTGATTTTTACATTCAAATTTTTTGTTCAACTCACTTTTGCAAGAATATATCCAAACATAAATTACTTTAACTTAAAATCCATTTTAGTCAGAATCAATTTTACAGAATTAATACGGTCAAAATCAATTTTTCTCATCGCAAAACCAAACATACGGTGTAAGTAAAATAAATTGTGCCATTGTTAATGATATTTGATAGTACGCATATAGAGAGGCATATTTAGGACGGTAAAATTGAAAAGGTACGTAGCTAAGTTGGGATTCCACTTGATGTAAAATCAAATCAATGATGGGGTCAAGAGAATTGTTTTTGAAGATTCATGTTGTCTTCTACCTTTTTACAACAAAAGTCTTTGGTCCGATTAAGACAACCATTTCAGTCACACGTTAGTGTTGGGCTTTATTGAAGTACTCTGTACCTGTGTGAAAGCTGTAATTCTTCTTTTCACTTTTTATTAATTTGTTTGTTGTGTTCTCTTCTCTTCTTTGCTAGCTAGGTGCTGTCCTTTTTTCGTGTGGTTTTGGCTTTTTACTAACAAAAACAAAACAAAACCTGAAAACACTGTTGAGTGTATATATAATCCAGCTGCATTGCATGTGCTATGTAAAAGGGTGATCAACACAGTCAAAATAATTATTACTTTTTGCTTCATCATTTCCTCTTGTCTCAAAAAATAAATTAATGCATTAGGGTTACTTAATTTTTTAATGTTGTGATATTATTATAATTAAAGAAAAATAATAAAATAAGAGTGTTAGCACGGTGAATAAGTTTGTTACATGAGTGAGGATTCGAACCTCTAACTATATGTTTAAAATGACTAAATGCCTCACTGTTTGAACCAATTCATTGTTGATAAAAATATTTGAATTTAATTAGTATGAACTATTGAAAATAATTATATTTTCAATTGATCATAATCGCTAGACTATTAAAATTTGTTTTCTTTAATCGTAATCATTTTAAAATTAGATCTAATTAAGTTGAATTTTAACTAGTTGACAAACCAACATTTTTTACACTAGCTAATACTCGAATAGTAAACTTTTTTATACACTTGTTTAGTAACTAAATTCACATACTATAGATATAGAAATAAAAAAAATTTGGAGTTTATACCTCGACTCTTCCAACAAATAATAAATTTTAACTAAACTAAAAACTCTATTTATAAAATAAGAGGGATTGCCAGTGTTGATCGAAGATGTTAATAGTCTCTCAAGAATCATGTGTGAGTGGTATAATGAAGGAAGACTTGGTAGGAGTTAAACAAATAGTTATAACAAGTTGAAAGTTTTATCACTATAATATACACTCCTTTCGGCCTCTTTTATAAGTAAATTTATCTATTTGCACATTTATTAAGGAGTTACTTTTTTGTATTAGTTTTATGTAAAACTTCTATTACAATTTCTAAAATGATCTTATAATATACTCCCTCCATCCCAAAATAAATGACCCAATTTTGATTTTGGATACTATTCATATGACATGCTTTGACTCTATTTTTCTACTAATATATACATAAAAATATTAGCATATGAGATCTTGTTTGATTTGTCTCGGCGAGTATTTTCAAAATATATAATTTTTAGAATTTTTAATAAAAGAGAATTAAACATATTGATGATCAAAGTCGTGCATTGGCAAACGTAAAGATGGTCAAACGGGTCATTTATTTTGGGACGGAGGAGTATTAAATTTGCATTGGGACTCTACAATCATGTCAAAAAGTAGAAAAATTAATGAGGGTATTTTTGGAAGAATAACATTAAATAAAGTTAAATTTGATAACTTTTGCTTATATTTGAACACAAAAAGTTTTGTTGACTTTTGTTTATAAATAAAACTGGAAGAAGTACATTTTATTTCATTACTACTCCCTCCGTCCCATATTATAAGCAAAAAACATCACTTTTTTTTGTCCCAAATTGTAAGAAAAAACAACTCATTTTCATCATTTTCAAGAGTTACTTTTACTTACTCTCATAAAATTTAATACAAATTGCATTTAATATACTCTCTCTCTTCTTTTCCTCATAATCAATAACCAATAAAATTTCTTTTTACATCTTCCTATGAAACTTATTTCAAGAAAAACACAAAAAATCATACTTCAAATTATCACATTTCACTTTTCTTAATAAGTGTGATTTTTGTTTTTTTGCTTACAATATGGGACGGAGGGAGTATGTTGTTATAAGTACAAAATTTTTCCTTTAAAAGAAGTACAAAGTTTTTATTTTTATTTAATAGTAACTAATCTCTATTGAAAAATTTACATATAACATATAAAGCGGATTTTCCTCTCCAAAATTTTTCTATACATAAGAATTATGATCGAACCACTAACCTTTTACTTAAAATACTCATCATAATACTAGCAATTATTAGCAATACAATATTTGCCGATCCAATATGCATGAGATTCATTGAACACACACCCTAAGAGATGAGAATAATAATATACAAACTTTATTAGTTTTTTTTTTTGACAAACAAACTTTATAGTTAGTACCGTGCTTGGGCAGCATGAGAGGTTTTAACCATTGATTGGCACCGTAAAATAAAGCTACAATGATGATTGATAAGGATTATTTATTACTGGTATCATTATTACTTGTTACTATAGTCATTATTATTCCATGCACAAATTAGATGCAATGCTCTCATAAGTGCGGTTTTGAAAGTTGAAAGCTTATCTTATTATCTTGTTATAGTATGGTGGCATGATAGTAGGCAAAGTGCATAGCAAATTCGGAGCCCACATATTGCCACAATTAGCCATCAAACATAGGATTGGAAAGATTAGGATATAGTTGAACTTGGCCTAACAAATTTACAACCATAAAAGCCTATTCTTACAAAACATTATCGAATGTGTAATGATAGTGGAGAGAGTGTAATCATAGTTTTGTTTGAGGAGAGGGGAAAATCTAAAGAAGCTAAAGCACTAGCACTTAGCATTAACAATTCTGCTTTTCTAATGGGGCCATCAACTTATTTTCATAATGGAACCCACTTAAGAATGTGGGTCCCTCCTTAGAATTATTTTGTTCATTGTTTTGTGATGATCAGTTTATATATTGGACACTACAAGTTAATTTGGAGTTAATTTTCTATTTTTTGGTAATTCAAACATAGCATAGTATTCTTTTATATAACTAATTAATGGATTAGCAGCAAAGTAGAAAAATAAAAAGTTGAATCAAACATTGAACTAAGGGTTTTGAGTTACAGTTCAACTGTTTAATACTATTTGAATTGGTATGAAATCACATATAACTGTTTAATAATTGAATTGTAAAGAATGTTGATTGACGGTTGAACCTATTAAATTATTTTATTGATTTGGTTTTAAAAGCATTATTGTAATTTGCTTAAGTTGATGTGAAAGGACTAATTTAAGATACAAATTAATTAATTTGTTAATTAATAGATTTTTTTTTACATGTTCTTTCATTCAAATTTATAGGGAATACATCGGTCAAAATCATTACATGTTTAACTTTGCTAAAAACTAATAAGGATGAATCTGCGAACAGGCTCACACATCCGAGTTAATAACATAAAACAGTTTAATATCTATGACAAAACCTGCAATTAATTTGACAAATTTCAAATGTCTGAAATAGTCATGCATCCAGATCTGTAACGTTAACGGCGCTAAAGTCATTGAATTTGGACTGAATTTGGATCGAAACAAACCTGCAAATATGAACAAGAAAACACCGTACTAATACGGAAAATCAAAACAAACACCGTATAAAAGACGGGACAAAACCAAAACTCCGCACTAAAATGGAATTAAAACAACACCAGATTAAAAAAGCCACGAAGAAGAAAACTCAAACAAAACTTAAAAATATGCGGATATCACTTATTTAAATAAAAAGAAATAAAAACGATTAAATATTAAAAATATGTGGGTATCACTTATTTTAATAGATATGCAACTAATAAACCATATAAAAACTTTTAACTTACACCACTCATTTTCTTAAGTTGTCTAAATTAGTAAATTATAAGTAAAAATTACTACCAAAAAAAGTTATAAGTAAATTTTTTTGAATACTACGTGTAACTTTTTAATTTATGCTCACTGAAAAATGAGTTGATGTGGCAACAATGAATTTCTCGGATTTATATTGTTATATAAGTGATCAGTAGTTTGATATCTGATTTTTATATATAGAAAAAAAAATTAAAAAAAGAATTCACCTTGTATATTCAATATGCTCAACTATAAAGATTTATCATCTCAAACGGAGGTAAAATTATTTTATGTAAACTACCAACCAAACCTATATTTTTTTTTATGAATAACCAAGCAAACTCTATATAATTTTAGAAACTATATAACGTGAAAAGTTTTGTGTAATATTACCTCTGTCTTTAAATATAAGACTTCATTAAAAAAATTGTGGAGATTAAGAAAGTGAATTATGATATTAAATTTGTTGATAATTTTGTATTGTTTTTACAATTTTATCCTTCAAAAAATTGAACGAGTTAATATTTTTTTTAAAGTATTTATTATATATTGTAGAAAAATATATACTATTAATTAGGAACATGTTGATAAATAAATAATTAAACTCTCTTAAATTTTTTTAAAAAATCTCATAAAATAGCAGATAAAAAATTAATTATTATAGTAATTAATTACTAGTGTTAATTTTTTCACAAGTCTTAAATCCTAAACTTTTTGTGTCAAAAAAAAATCCTAAACTTTTACTCCTTAACTTCTTTCATCCTTAATTCAAATTCAAAGTTAGAGATCAAGTAATTCTTATATCACAATACCAAATTGTCGGAAATAGTTATTGAGTGAAGGATAGAATTGAGATAAACTAATCCCCTTGATTAACTTTCCATGTGTCTACTAGAGATGAATTTAAGCATGAAATAGTATTTAGATAACGATGACATAAAACAAAGATGCCGTTCACTTCTCAAAGTAACGGCGTTTTGTCTCCCACCATGCTACTCCATTTATCAAAAGACTATACTTTTGCAAGAACAAAGCCAAACAAAAATAACATCCCTAATCAATAATAATACTTTTTAAAGGAAAGTTTCAATTGAAGCTTCTTTTGTCGTCTCAAAATAATGTTATATATATACGAGAAATATATAATAAAGTCACTAAAAATAAACTAAGAGGGTTTACATAATAGGATATATATTGGAGTTCATAATTTTTCAGCTATAAACTATCTTGTTATTGATTATTAACTATAAATTAATTTTTAAACTATCAATTAATTTTTCAATTTTAAATTTATAGTTTAATTTCACCAAATAAAAGCTTAATTAGTAGTATTATTTATCTTTCATTTATACACTTGTTAATATGTGTGGTCAATTAATTTGAGATGAATAGAATATTATTCTCCACACTTTGTGTTAATATAATAATGAAAACTCACCAAGATTGGATAATAGAATAAAATCATCGATATTTTCTGTTATTTTCTATTTTTTTTTAAGTACAAATGTATCATCTTTTTATTTGTGTGGGACATAGGAAATACCGTACGGTAGTATTTTATTTTGATGTTCACAATTATACAGACTATCGACCTTGTTTCGGTTCAGTGGCGGAGCCAGCAAAAAAAATTTGGGTGGGCCGCTAAAAAATTTATAACATTAATTAAATGTAAAAATTATATTGCATATAACAATTGAAGTTGTAATAAGTACAAAGTTGATCATTCAATATGAAATATTATAAATTTGTTTGCGTAAAATAAGTTGGTAATAATTTTTTTTAATTACATTACATATATACTAAAAAGATAATGATATATTTCAAAATAAATAATACAAATAAAAAAAGAATGATTGTTTTTAATTGGTAAAAAATTAGTGCGGAAGATAATAGTGGATATATAAATAATATATGAAAAACTTTTAGTTTTATAAATATAAAATTGATTTTCTTAAAGAAAAAAAAAACAGAAAAATTAAAAACTCACTTAACACACTAAAATTGATTTTGTTAAAGAAAATTAGAAAACGGGCCAAGCAGAATTTGAATCCCTAAATAAACAAGAAAAAACATAAAAACTAGAAAATGGCTGCCAGCAGGTTTCAAACACACACCCTCCATGAGCATATGTAGGCCGA
This sequence comes from Trifolium repens, assembly GCA_030408175.1. Classification (NCBI taxonomy): domain Eukaryota; kingdom Viridiplantae; phylum Streptophyta; class Magnoliopsida; order Fabales; family Fabaceae; genus Trifolium; species Trifolium repens. Next base: position 62,464,373 of record CP125842.1, on the reverse strand, counting down.
ACAACCAAGGAGACGACCACAATCTTCTGATACGATTTCGCATCCACTAATATATATATCACACATTCATAATTTTTACATACATAGGGATACCTAAGTAATTTCCTATTTTTTGGGGTGGGCCGTGGCCCGGCCTGGCCACCCCTGACTCCGCCACTGTTTTGGTTCCTTGCTCTTTCCGCTTTCCGCCCTCCTTGTCTCACCTTTCCTCCAAACTCTACCCAAGGCCACTTTTATTTTTGGGCTCAAATTAACCACATTTTTTCGGATAGATTCAAGCTATTACACGCGGTAAAAGATCTTAGTCACAAATCTATTTTAGTCATAGATTTTTGATCAGACGGTTTTTATTCTAGTAATCATATTTTATTTACTTAATTTCAACCGTTTGATTAGATCGGACGGTCAAAAAAAGTTACTACGTGGCACAATAAATAAGTAACAATATTTTTTCTATAAACAATTAACACTTTTTTTGTTATTATTTTCAAGTTTGTAAGCTGTCAATAATGGTGACAAACAATCTTTCTTTTGGCTGATTATTGAGAAAAGGTGATTTTTTTTGTATTCTCCGAAGAAAGCTCTTTTTTATTGTGATTTCTCTATTGAGATTAAGATTCATAGAATGGTCACAAAAATTTCATTTTATTCTCATTTCAATCAAAGAAACAATCAATGACTCGAACATCTAACTACCCAAGACTCTTATCACTTTGACTAATTTATTGTAAAATTATCACATTTTATTATACTTTACATAAAACCCACTTGGGTTGGTTTGGTGGTAGTGGCTTGGGACCTGAGAATGTGCTCCTTCTCAAATTTTATTCTCTCTGGTGCCAATTTGAATGGATTAATTTAACTTCATCTTAAATAAAAGCCTTTACATAATTTAGTTTTACTGAAATACATTAATGAATGCAAATTTTTTAACAGCTTTAATTTGTTTGTTTTTTAAGTATAACACGTTATGTAACAACAAAAAAAAGTATAACATGTTATTATTATTACTCTTATTATTTTTGTCAAGTAATTTAATAACTACAAATTTTCACACTTATAATGTCTTTGGTTTGAGAGAGAGAAGAAATATAGAAGAGAAAAAAATACAGAAATTGATGAATGAATTTTGATCAAAAATTGGTTTAAATCTATCCATCGAATTCCGTGTTTTTTTTTTCTTCTCTATTTTTTTTCTTAAACCAAACAACCCTAAAATAAATTAGTAGCGAGTTGAAATTTGAACACTAATCACTATATATTTATATAATATGATATCTCTATCAAGTAACATAATATGGTTATATTTTTTTGGTACAATGTTATGATTATACTTGGTAAAAGAATGGTAGTTTTTTTAAATAAAAAAAAAGTTAAAAAGAATACATTATGATTATTCATTTATTCTCCACCCTTATTTAACAACACCATTCATGAAGCATAAGTATATTTTTTTTTCCTTTTTGAATAAAAAGGATGATAAAATAAGAAAAGTGTGCCGGTACTTTCTGTGTGTTGTCGGAGTAATTGGCCACAAAAAGATTCACCCAAATTTATTAAAATCTAAAAATAAAATAAAAAGTCTTTTAAAAAATTGTTAATAAAGCAAACAAAAAACAAAAAAACCGTATTTAACACTTTAATAAATGTTCCATGTTTATGTTCTTTCTCCCTCACTTCAATACAATACAATTTTTTTTAGGAACACTTCACACTACATAATAAGCTACACAGAACATTCTCTTATCTTTGTCTACTGTTCTGTTTCTTCAATCTCATTCTTCTGTTCTATTTTCTGATTTTTCATTTTTCTACAAACAAAAGTGTGTTAGAGATAGATTTAAGGTTTTTTTGATGTCTGTGCCAGTGGAACAAGGTTATGGTGGTTGTTTGAAAGAGGTTCCTTCTTCAATGGAAACTACTGAGAGGAACATTGGATTGAACCTCAAAGCTACTGAACTGAGACTTGGGTTACCAGGCTCTGAATCTCCTGAGAGAGAAAATGGTGGGTTGTGTATGCTTAAGAGTTTGGTGTCTGGTGCTAAAAGGGGTTTCTCTGATGCTATTGATGGGGGTTCTGGTAAATGGGTTCTGTCTGGAAATGGTGGATCTGATGTGGGGTTGTGTAAAGATGGAAACTTGTTCTCTCCTAAAGCTAAGGGTGTTAGTGTTGGTGAATGCAACAACCAACAAAACCCTTTCTCTGCTGCTTCAGTTGTTAAAGAAACTGTTCCTCACTCTCCAAAACCTTTGCATGACAACAAACCACAGATTTCTTCTGCTCCTTCTGCAAAGTAAGATTTTTTCTTCTTATTTTGTTGTAGGTTATGTTTCTCTCTCTCTCTCTCTCTCTTTGTGTGTGTGTGTTTCTTTTTTTGTTATTTGTCTTGTCACTATTTAATGTTCATGTTTTCTTCTTGTGTTTGCTAAATGTTTGAAAGCAAGAACAAAATTATGTTGATTTTGAGGTTTCTTTTGGTTTAGAGTAATTTGAGTATGCTGATAATTCAGAGCAAATTAAAATAAAGTTTAAAATTGTTTTCATATAAGCTATAACTTGTTTTCCTAAGCTAATCATGGAGAACTTATGAAAATAAGATGAAAACAGCTTATGGACATGTCATAACTCATAAGTTGTTTCTTTAAGCTCTCCCAAACAGTCTCACATGTGTTTATGCTAATAGATAGTTATCATGGTGTTCTTGTTAATTCTGCTCTAGTAGATTAGAGGATTTTCTTTGTGTTCTTCAAAATTTCAAATAGATAGTTACTTTGTTTGTTCCTTTAATTTTTTTCTGCATGTTGGTTGTATGTGATTTATTTATTTGCTTATTGTATGGGATTTGATCTCGTCCGATTGCTCTTTTTTTTTGTCTGCTGAAAGATTTTTACTCTACTGCTGTTTTCGTTGATTTTCACCTACGTATGAAGATACATCTGTTTAGTTTCGATTCCTTTGTTTTGAATTTATAATTGTTGGTGCACAAAGATGATAAATGAATAGAAAAGAGAATGTATTAATGAACTTGAAAAATGACGGCTACAAGAAGAATAAAGGCACTAACTTTTATGATGATATCACTACTCCTATTTATACACAAGGACTAGGTCATAAAGACAACATAGCAAAATACTAAAATACCCTTAAATATAAATTACTTCTAACACCATCCCTTAATTTATATTTACACAAAACTAACAACACCAATTCCATCCCTCAAACGAAGAAATTGGTCAGTCTTGATTGCCTTTGTCATCATATCTGCCAGCTGCTTCTGAGTGCTACAGTGCACAACTTCTAACACTCCATTCTGAACCTGATTCCTTAAGAAGTGATACTTGGTCTCAATGTGCTTGCTTCTCCCATGCAGCACTGGGTTTTTGGCAAGATTGATTGCAGACTTGTTATCAATCATCAGCTTCAGAGGCTTGTTTACCTTAATCTTCAGATCCTGTAGCAAGTTCAGAATCCACACAGCTTGGCATGCAGTCAGAGCGCCTGCAATATATTCAGCTTCACAGGTTGATAGAGCCACAACAGGTTGCTTCTTGGAGCACCAAGAAATAGGACCTCCCAGGAATTTAAACAAGTACCCAGAAGTACTTCTTCTGTCTCCGCACCAATCAGAGTCTGAGTAGCTCAGAAGCTCTGATTCGGTCTTTCCTTCAGAAGGGAATAGCACTCCATGCTTCAGAGTTCCCTTGATATACCTCAGAATCCTGACAGCAGCTTGGTAATGGGACCATTTTGGTTTGCTCATAAATCTGCTAACCATTCCAACTGCATAGCAAATATCAGGTCTGGTATTGCACAAATACCTTAGAGAACCAACCAACTGTTTGAAGGTTGTAGCATCCACATCCTCTCCATCAGAATCTGAGTCCAGCTTCTGATTGGTATCAGAAGGTGTAATTGCAATTTTGCAATTTTCCAGCTTAAATCTCTTCAGAAGCTCAAGTTCATACTTCATTTGATGTAAAATGATTCCTTTCTCAGAGTACATAAATTCCATCCCTAGAAAGTAACTCATTTTACCAAGGTCTGTTATCTCAAATTCATTCATCAGAGCCTTCTTGAACTTAGCTATCTCTTGTTCAGAGCTTCCTGTCAGCAATATGTCATCAACATATAAACATACCAGAATCATATTGCCTTCTGAAGTGTGTTGAATATAAACACCATACTCCAATTCACATTTCTGAAACCCATGCTTCTTGAAGAAAGAATCAATCTTCATATTCCAGGCTCTGGGTGCCTGTTTCAATCCATACAAGGCTTTATGTAATCTATACACCATCCCTTCCTGATTCTTTTTCTCAAAACCAGGAGGTTGTGACACATATACCTCCTCTTGTAATGGACCATTCAGAAATGCAGATTTCACATCTAAATGCATCAGAGGCCAATTCCTGTTAGTAGCTATTGCAATTACCAGTCTAATTGTTTCATGTCTTGCTACAGGTGCAAACACTTCAAAATAATCTAGCCCAGGTTTCTGTAAGAATCCTCTTGCTACTAACCTTGCTTTGTATTTGCCAATTGATCCATCTGGCTTTAGCTTCTGCTTGAAAACCCATCTGACACTGATGGCTTTCTTGCCTTTTGGAAGTTCTGATAGCTTCCAAGTTTTGTTTCTCTTAATAGCATCAAGTTCTTCATTCATGGCCTGCACCCAGACTTGTTGCTTAAGAGCCTCTTCTATACTCACGGGTTCAGAGTCTACTAACATAGCACACTCAATAACTTCTCCCTCAGAGTCTACTTCAGTGTCTTGCAGCATATCAAACCCTGCAAACCTTCTTGGAATGCTTCTGATTCTCTGTGGTCTTTGATCTTGTTCCACATGATTTCCTTCAGAGGTTGGAGGTTCAGAAGTACTATCTTCAGAAGCTTCAACATCAGAGCCTTGACTTTCAGAGTCTCCTTCAGGACCACATTCAGAGCCTGAACCACCTTCAGAGCCTGAATCACCTTCAGAACCTAAATCACCTTCAGAGCCTGAATCACCTTCAGAGCCTGAATCACCGTCAGAGCCTGAATCACCGTCAGAATCTGAATCTCCTTCAGAGTCTCCTTCAAGAAATATCACATCAGAGTTGGATTGAGTTTTGTTCCAATCCCAAGTTTCTAATTCCTTCACAATGACATCTCTGCTGAATTCAATTCTATTAGTCTTTGGACAATAGAGCTTGTACGCACCTGTACTGTGGTACCCCACCAATAACATAATTTTGCTTCTATCATCCAGCTTCTGTCTTCTAGCTTCTGGAACATGTTTGTAACAAACAGAACCAAACACCTTCAAATGACTAACACTTTGCTTATCTCCAGTCCACTTTTGAATAGGAACTATTTCCTTCAACTTCTTCGTTGGACATCGGTTGAGCACATAACATGCTGTTGCAACAGCTTCACCCCATAAATTATGAGGAAGCTTCTTCTCTTTCAGCATGCTTCTCACCATATCAAGCAAAGTACGATTTCTTCTTTCAGCAAGACCATTGTGTTGAGGAGTGTAAGGAGCAGTAACCTCATGCTCAATTCCATTCTCCTCACAGAAAGTTTTAAACTCATTGGAATTAAACTCACCACCACCATCCGTTCTGAGAATCTTCAGCTTCTGACCACTCTGCTTCTCAGCTTTCACTTTGAACTTCTTAAACTCAGCAAACACCTCATGTTTGTACTTTATCAGGGATACCCATGTCATTCTAGTAAATTCATCTACAAATGACACAAAGTATTTATTCCCTCCAATTGATGCTACCTGAAATGGACCACACACATCAGAATGTACTACTCCCAATGCATGTTTTGCTCTTGGGGCTACTCCTGATGAAAATGGCAATCTTGGTTGCTTCCCTTCCATGCACACCTTGCATGACTTCTCAGGTTTCTTGATTGTAGGAATTCCATTTACCAGATTCTTTGATTTCAAATGCCCTAGGCTTCTGAAATTTAAATGACCAAATCTTTTATGCCACAGCTCACTATCCTTCTCAACACTTGTTGCACTAAGGCATTCAGAGTCTGCAGTTTTAACATTCACCTTGAATGTCCTGTTTCTTCCCTGTTCTGACTCCATAATCAGCTTCTGATTACGATCATACAGCTTCAGAAGATTGTCCTTCATGGTAACTGAAAAACCTTTCTCAATCAATTGCCCTACACTCATCAGATTGCTTTTCATGCCAGGTACATACCATACATTCTGAATCAATGCTGATTTGCCATTGTTCAGAGTGACTCTGACATTTCCCATACCTTCAGCATTAAGGTATTTATCATCAGCACATCTGATCCTTGTACTCTTACTCGAGTTAAAGTCAACCAACCACCTTTTGTTTCCAGTAAGATGATTTGAACACCCTGTGTCCATATACCACCACTCTGATGATTTCATATCATCAGTCTCAGAAGCCATTAGCAACACAGATTCACCATCAGAGTCATCAGAGCTTCTGGCTATATTTGCTTCTTCTGACTTCCTTTCTTTGTTTGACCGACACTCAGAAGCAAAATGACCAAACTTCTGACAACAGTAGCATTGAATCTTCTTCTTGTCAAACTTCTCTTTTCCCTTCTGATACTTTTGCTTATCAGAGTTTGAAGTTTCAGGCTTCTGAACTCCATCAGACCTTCTCTTGGCTTCTGACCAAGACTTCTTCTGATGATTCTTACCAGAGTCTGCTTTCAGAGCCTGCTGCTCTACTTCTCTTTCAGAGTTTCTCTCAGTCAAACGCAACTCTTGTGCTTCTAGACTGCTTTGTAGCTCTTCAATTCTCATGGAACTCAAGTCCTTGGAATGTTCAATAGCTACCACAATGTAATCAAACTGAGGGGTAAGTGATCTCAATACCTTCTCAATGATTACTTGTTCTGAGAGTGTTTCTCCACACGCCTTCATCTCATTAGTGATCAAAATCATTCTTGAGATGTACTCAGAGACCTTCTCATTGTTCTTCATGTTGAGATTCTCATACTGCTTTCGTAAGGACTGAAGCTTTACCTTCTTCACTGATGCATCACCACCATAGCATCTGATCAGTGTGTCCCACGCGGCCTTTGCCGTTTCTGAGTCAGCAATCTTCTCAAACACGTTTTCATCCACACACTGATGGATGTAGAACAACGCCCTCTGATCTTTCTTCTTCGTATCCTTCTGAGCAAGCTTTTGTGCGTCTGTTGCATCAGCTGCTACTGGAACATAACCTTCAGTAACAAGTTCAAGCACATCTTGAGCACCAAACAGAACAATCATCTGTTTCATCCAACGATTCCAGTTTTTGCCATCAAACACTGGAAGCTTGGTACTCATACCACTGTTTCCGTTCATCTTCAATCTTTGTGCGTTCACTTAAATCTCACTAACACTCGTGTTTCCCAATCCCGCAGAATCAGAAAATGTGATTCTGTTACAACTTCGTTCAAGATTCAACTCGAATTCAAGAAACGAAATCAATCACACAACGCCTCACGTTTCACTCGTGTTTCCCGTGGATTCGAACCGGAGCTCTAGATACCAATTGTTGGTGCACAAAGATGATAAATGAATAGAAAAGAGAATGTATTAATGAACTTGAAAAATGACGGCTACAAGAAGAATAAAGGCACTAACTTTTATGATGATATCACTACTCCTATTTATACACAAGGACTAGGTCATAAAGACAACATAGCAAAATACTAAAATACCCTTAAATATAAATTACTTCTAACAATAATCACTGGCCTTATGATTGGTTTTTTTACTTCTCTTTATCTCAATACGGATTCTTATGTGAATCAGGGCGCAAGTGGTAGGATGGCCACCAATCCGATCTTTCAGGAAGAACTCAATGGCTACTCAGCCTCAAAAGAATGATGCTGATGCAGAAGCCAAATCTGAATGCCTCTACGTAAAAGTCAGCATGGAAGGTGCTCCATACTTGAGGAAAGTGGATCTGAATGGTTTCAGCTCTTATAGGGAACTCTCTTCAGCACTCGAAAAGATGTTCAGTTGTTTTACAATCAGTGAGTTCTTATCTACTTGTTATCATCTTCTCACATTCTTTGTGTGTCTTGATGTTTGTACTTTGTTCTCATGCATAATCACAAATATTCCAGTGTTGTATAGTGTTTGGGATATGCATGTGTTTATATGTTACAGATTATGATGTTTTTCTTTTTGACATGTTCAGGTCAGTGTGGCTCATATGGAGTTTCTTGTCAAGAAAAAAATTTAAGTGAAAGTAGATTGGTGGATCTCCTTCATGGTTCGGAATATGTGCTTACCTATGAAGACAAGGACGGTGATTGGATGCTAGTTGGCGATGTTCCATGGGAGTAAGTCCATTTTCATTACATTGGTAATCAATAGTTAGCTATGTTGATAGTTAGACATTATTTTGTCCGATGAACAATATCAGAATCAACAAATGAAGAGTGATTTCATTCTGCAATCTAAAATGATGTTATTTTTCTTATTTTAGAATGTTCACCGAGTCTTGCAAGAGGCTGAGGATAATGAAGAGTTCTGAAGCAATTGGACTAGGTAAGGCCGATGTTTATTATATAAAAAATATCGACACTTCCTTCATATATGTACTTGTGTTGTTGGACTGATCTATTACTCCGATTCCTGCAGCACCTCGAGCCATGGAAAAGTGCAAAAGTCGCAACTAGTACGATGCAATGTGAAAGTTGTATACTGATCAGTAAAGATTGAAGATGACATCTATTAAGTTTAAAATACTTTCTTGTTTGCTTATGTATGTATAATTCTATATACAAAGCTTTCTAATCCTAAACTTTATAGTAGGCCAAATATATTAGGCATGTTATGTGGTATGGACGACTACAAATCATTTTGGTGTAGATGTTCAATGCTTGTTAGGTTGTTTACTTTAATCACAGTCATCAAGGCTGTTATTAGTATATAAATTTTGTATTTCTCTATTAACTTGTTCACTCTATCTCTTCAAGTTAATGTAAGTGAGCTTCTTTTTAATTGTATGTTCATCCTTGTTTTTCCTTTCAATATAACGATAGCTTAGGAGTGAGTATTCATGGGACGGGCCAGGTTGAGTAATGTTTATCAGTCACCAAACCTTGGAATGAGATGTGTCATGAATCTCAAGGGATGGGGACAGATTCAAATAAGTGGATTTCTTAAGAATAAAATCCACTACTATTTATGAGTGTTTCTTTTAGCAAGTTATACCTAAAAAAAAGTGGTTAAATGAATGTTGCCAAAACACTACTATAATACAAGTGGGTAAGTTAACGGCGCTCCGCTCCTATAAGCATTTGCTAGAATACACCCACTAATATTTATGGAAGTGTATTTTAACAAATTATAACTAAAAAGTGGTTAAATACACTTTAAAGTGAATGCTGCTAAAACACTCTTAAAAATAATGGGTGTAAATTAACAGTTTCTAAGCATTTGATGGAATATGCCACTAATATTTATGAAAGTGTAAGTGACAAGTTGTACACATTAAGATGTATATTGCTAAAACACACCTTTATAAATACAAGTGAAAAGTATTCTAGTTAAGAAACAAATGTAATTACTTAGCCAACTTCGAGCAAATGTGGTAGTTACCATGTAATTACATTATTCATTATTTCTCACATTAAGAAACAAGTGTCAATATGGCCCTGTTTGTATTATACCAAAATTTTCAGAAAAAGGCATTACATTAGCTAACTTCGACATAAACAAAATTCGAATACATACTTGTGTACAACAAAACAAGTGTCAATTTGACCCTGTTTTCTTTGACAACGACAAAAAATGCTTTAGAAACCGACATAAAAAATGACAATCCTAAGGTATATCTGCTACTTAATCACTAAACATTCAATATTCAGTTCACTAATAAATAAATAGTCCCCACAGCTAAAAAATACTTCATCCACTCTTGAATTGTAAGAAGCTACATCTGCTACTTAACAAATAGTCAAATACCAGTTTCTTCAGCTTCTGCAGATGACCTATGAGATTTATGGAGGGTTTCTTCAGGTAGCAAAACTCTGAAAACAGCATAATGATGATTTAAACTTTTTTCTCCCTGTAATCTGTAAACGCTGCCCAAGGCACCTGTATTAGGGTTTGGAAAAGCATAAAATATCCGCCTAATTCTCTGATGGACAAGGGCCATGGCACACCTGACATCATAGTGGAAAGCAAATATATCAGAAAACAGCTACTTAAAGAACATATTTTAACCATCAAAATTGAAACTTGGAGAGAATGTCTCCATTTCATGTGGTACGAGGCATTGAAGAAAAAAGGAGAATCAAAATGCTATTGACAGCTAGCTTCTTTTCATGATATTCCTTTCATACATGTGTAGCAAGACTAATTCAGACATCAAATAAATTCAAAAGACAATCAAGTATTTTTTAAGTTATAGAGGAATCTTGTCTCCAATCTTACATTGTGCAAGGTTCCCAAACAAGATATATGTCGTAACCAGTACATAAGTAAGGTCGTGTTGGTAGCAGATTTGATTCCGTCTGACTTTGAGGATTCAATTTATCATTGTCCTCAACCTGATTGGAAGTTTGACTCTGAGCATTCAATTTGCCATCATCCTCAACCTGAAACATCGCCACACCAATATCAAAATAAAGCTTTCAAGTTTCAACATAGTACACAGTTGAAAATGAACAACAAATATAATCAAGGTAAATGCTATTGCATCATCCTCCCCGGATATAATTTTTATCAAAAAAACAAATAAAGCATTGAAGTTGTTAAAATTCAAGTTCCAAAAAATCCATTATTGTAAAGAAATAAATAAAATCAAGACATCAATAAAAAAAACATCGATTTAAACTATAACATATAACTCAATTGAAAAATTATTCACAGATCATCCAAATTCTAATCATAATACATTACCAATAGAAACATTAATTTAAATTAAAACACAAGATATCAGCAAGACTTAAGAAAAGAGTTTATGCATTGCTTTTAAATTTAATATTTTAATTAAGATGCGGTGGAAATGGAACAAGGTGGATATGAAAGTACTGATCCCGCACCCATCCCCTTAAATTTTTTCAGGCAATTACCCTTCGGCCTTCTCCAAAGCCACACCCATTTAACTAAGTACTCTATCCATTACGTGTGATTTTTGTGAGTACCCGTCTCTACAGGCCAAGTTCCTTAAAGAGACAAAATAAATCAGATGTAAGTAAACTTACAGTAGCACAAACAGTTTTCTGTCTCTTTGAAGGAGAACTTGTACATGGACTTTCATGATCCAATTCCAAATATTTTTCTTTACTGCCCTCGTCGTTGGGAAAAAGACGTCTATCCCTGGCAGCAGATGTTTCTATAGCTACAATGGCAGCATGTCGCAAAGGATGGCAATAGTATGAACTCTGTGAATTTGATTGCTGCTCAGTCCATTGCCAAGGATAGAGACAAGCCACACCTGTATATGATTGTTTGAGATGATTGCAGGGACTTCTTAAATGTAACGGTTTCTGGGGATCCAAGCAGTTGGCAATGGGATGAGAACTAAGTAAATCTGGTTTTTTATAGCAGCTGTCCTCTTGGCAAGTGTTCCAAGCAAAAACCTGATCACGTGCAGTTGAAATTATTTGCTTGGCTGAAGGATCCACTATCACCGCAGCATTGACTACCTAAATTGATCAAATTTTAGGTATGCAGCAGTTGAATGTGAAAGTTAATAGTAGGAAACAATAACGTAGATAGGCTTTATTATTTCAGCAAGTGATAGAGGGGGCAAAACTGAACATAGCTCAAGCTTTGGCATAATCACAAAAATAAAGCAACAGAAGAGTCAAATTATTTGTATCAAAAAAGTCAAATTTGTACATTTACCAATCCACCAGAAGTTGCCAACTCTACTGCAGATTGCATAAACTTCAATACTGATTGTGAGTCCTCCTCGCTAAATCCAGTAATGCCATCGATGTTGCTGTGATTTTATTAAAATGCCAAGACAACTTCATAAGCAAAGTTAAATATTATCATATAACAAGACAAGTTTTATGCATTTTAGTCCAGTTAGCTTATTGACAACAAAAAATAATGTAGAGCCCCTCCCCCAAAATAATTCAGCATGGATTATGTATGGTAAAGATTTCAAGCTTTGTATAACTTATCCCGAGTGTCAAACAAACATGAGACTAAAAGATCTTGATTCACCAGATGGTCCTAAATCCACCACATGTCCAGAAAACAATAATTACATATTGGAAATCATAGACACAAGGGTGGTCACATTTTCATCTAGTAAACTAGACAGAATGGATAACTTGTAACACTCCTCTCATGGATATAATTTTTTGTATTACGTCCCAGGCCATCTTCCAAATCATCTAATCAAATTGGAGGATGTAATTCCTGGACTTAGAATTTCATTTAACAATACCTGTTTTAATATGGATTGTTTTATTCATGTGATATTCTGATGACAACTTTCATATAAGGTACTTCAAATTTTAAATACTCAAATGAAACCAACATTTTGTAATTTTGATAAAATACCACAATGTTATTCAAAATAAAGTAACTTTATAAAGAGTAAGGATTTGAAGCTTACTAAGTTCTTGGGTGATATGATGTTGGCCAAAACTTGCATTGCTCTTGCCACTCCTCTTTTGATGTTGCTTCATATTTGCAGACCTAAAGTCAATTAACGTCGACTTTAGCATGCAAACTAACTAATTCAAAGACAGCAAGGACCAAGTGCCCTCAGGATCCAAACCAAAACTTAAAAATGATCTCGTCAATTAATCAATTTTGTCTTGAAATGTAGTGAACCCTAACAAAAGTATCGGATGGCCATGGCCATTTAACTAATACAGTTTGGTCTTGAACCTTTTCAAATTATTAACATTTGATAAACACGTGATAAAATTGAATGTCGAGGATTTGCTGTTTAAATGGATGATTTAGTTAGCAAGATACGAGGACCAAAAAGTGATCTTCAAGATTAAACTTCAACGGTCATTGTAGTACCGTAAACTAAAACATAGAATTATTTACATGAAAATGAAAAGTAATACACCACACATAGTCCCATGTCACTATCACTATTAATATCACATATCTTTATGTTTCATCACAATCACAAAAATCAAGCTAAAATAAATCATAATTCAGCACCAGCATTATCAATCCTAGACATCAAACTGGAGCGGCCAAGCCCAGAAATGCTATAGCGGGATAACTAGCAGGAACCATGAATTTGTTTTACAATAACCTATACTATATACATAAAAACTCGACAACTAGTTGTGACTAACCAATGTAAAAAATGACAACAGGAGTGATATATGAGAAGGCCAAATGCTGTTTGTGTATTTTCTAATTGCAAAGTTCCAAAAATACACACACCAAAAAGAGCTACATTTAAATTCTAAGAGCTTGTATGGAATTTTCTATCTCATTCTGAGAGGCGGCATTATCTTGCCTTTGACTGCAGCTGCGTGTCTTGTAGTGGCCAGGGGCCGCTCTGCTTACAGCATGGTATTAAGAAATGAATATTGCACTGGACATGTTTTTTATCCTATAGTTTCTATGATCATATCCGTTTTTTTATTTTTAAAACTCGGGTACCTACTATCTGAAAGTCACATCTGTTGAACTGACTCGGAATCAAAATGAGTGGACCGACTTATGGGGAGCAAAGCTCTCCCAGCGCCTATTTTATTTTCTAGACTTAATCAATAACATTAAAATCTAAGACCTTACTTAGCAGAAATCAAGCTCCATACTACACTGATAAAAAAACATTAATGATAAAACCATAATCTAACAAAACTTTATAATTCATTAACAAATGTGAAAAGTAAAAAATAAAAGAAAACCCACTTTTGTAATAAAAGGACTCAACTGATAGGAACTGATGAACTCCTGAAGATGAGGTGGCACACTATCCAATTGATTGTCACCTTCATAAGCCAAACACAAAACCACTGATAGCTCTATTTGTCCTTCTAGAACTTTCTTCCTAATTCGTTTCACATGACGGAGACCTTCGAGTGGTGCTATCTGATTCAAACGCCTAACAATAAATTTAAGCATAGATTAGTTTATGAAGCACGAAGAGTTAATAGAAATTAAGATTTGAATAAGAATCTAACCTAACAATTTGGTTGGCATGCTTTGGATTGATGGATGAAGCAAAAACGCTAACTGCACATAACAGAAAAAAGCGAAGCAACAGTGTTTGAATTCACGGAATTCTAGATAGAAAAAATATAGTGAAAATAGTGAATTGAAGAGTTTAGATAATGTGACCAGTAGGTTGATGGTGAAGGTCGTGTGGCGGTTCATCGGGGATGTGCACGATCAACTGGTTGTTTGTCATTCTCGGAGCGACGGCGCTTTGAAGAAAACCGCAACGGAGAATGCTGCTAGGGGGCCGCAAATGTTCCGGTGTGGTTGAGGGAGGATGGGGACTGATGTGTGCTAGGGCAGGGACGTGGCTTATTTTATGTTAGATTCATCACGAGGCTCAAAATAAGTCACGTAATCTCAATTAAGGCTGAAAATGAGTCGAACTAGATCGAATTTATTTGAGTTTGATTCAACTTGATACTAAATTACTAATCGGTTTAACTTAAAATTTAGATTGAGTTTGATACAAACTATTTTCTTAACTTGAGTTTGTCTTGTTAGGTTCAATTTATTTTCATTTTGAAATTCAACTTAAAAGTTCTACTTCCTCCGGCCATTATTATAAGCAAAATTTGACTTTTTTGGTACATTAAAAAAATGATGTATTTTGTTCATAATATAGACCACATATATCACTTTTTCAATGTATCAAAAAAATTAAATTTGCTTATAATAATGGTCGGAGGGAGTACACAATAGAGAAGGTAGAAGATCCCAACTCATTAGCCTTTAAATTAAAATGATTTTTTATTAAAAAAAACATGGGCAGCAAGATCTGCTTATTTATCTGAGAAAACAGGCCGAACCAATAGCATTCATTTGGGTCTATTGCATATTGGCCCAACAAACAGGTCAAAGAGCATGAGAAGATTTTTCTTCCCACGCCCTGCGTCTCTTTTTCACCCCCAAAAATCCAATTTTATCCCCCCAAAAGTTTGGTTTTTATTTACCGAACTTTTTTTTAAGGGTATACACATGTGTTTTCAACTGTTTAAAAGTTCGATTTGCATTTACCGAACTTTTTTAAGGGTATAAACGGAAACTCAGACAGTGAAAAAAAAAACAGGGGGTGAGAAGAGAAATCTTCAGAGCATCAGTCCATTGAACAAACATCTAAACTATGTTTGTAGTCCTATGCAAAGATAATCAAATCAATAAATTGGGAGTTCTTGCAAAAAAAAAAAAAAAAACTCATTTAAAGCTATATAAGTGTAAGGTGAGTTAAGTCATACATTGGATAAAAAGGTGAACGTTGAGTATTTTATCAATGAAAAAACTTATAAATTTAATATTTTTAGATTTTTGATAAGTATTTGATGTCCAACTCACTTATTTGGTTGTTTTTATCTCCCTAGTTGCCCCATGACCCAACAATCTAAACAATCGAAGAAGCTGTAATTCAATAAGAGATTATTCAAATACAGAGATATATAATTTCGATATCACAAAGAGATTTAGATTTTTTTTTGTGAGATGATACGTTCTCCAATTCAATGTGATAATCATTTGTTTCTTAGACCTTTGACATTATATTTGAGTACCGTGTTAAAATTGAGAAATACTTAGTTGGACATAAATCAAAGAAAAAAGTATTTAGACACACTCACAAATGCAAAAAAGTTAAAATATTTTGTTTAAATAATTTTGTTTGAGTTGCATCTTTTGTTTAATTTTTTTTTTGTTGTGTGCGCTTTAAAATATTATTGGAAGTCAAAAAATTAGTGTTTGAGACTCTTTAGAATGCAAGAGACTTGAAAACTACATTTTTGGGCAATTTCCGCCCTCTCTCGACACAAGACGTATGGTTGTTACTATTTCATATGTGAAGCGTTCAAGTTACTACACTAGGCGTTCTGGTATTTCTAATATAGGGGCGTTAGGTGCTAGGGGTGTATGTGGGACGTTTGCCTCAATTTCTGTACGGTGTTTAAGCCATTTTTGTGTCTAATGTTGAGTACGAGCTGATTTTTTTAGTGAGAGAAACTTAGAGGGGAAAAAAAAGAGAATTTTGGGGTTTAATGTCAAGTGTTAAGTATTCTTTGGGGGTAGATATAAGATTGGGAAACATGTCAACATTTAGGAGTGTGATTCGTTGTTCATAATTGTTCTTGAGAGATTAATGGGAGATATGGGTAGAAATTTGGGTTTGTTCTTGAAGGTAATTTCTTGTAACTTATTTGAATCTCTTGGTAAACATTGCTACATAGTGAATTGAGAGTCAGACTTTCATCCATATGTAAATCGTTTTGACCAAAATAGATAAACAATTGGTTGATGTTTTTTATTATTCTTTAGCATTATTATTAGTACTTGTTTGTTTGACTTGTGTTCACACATTGTTGGTTGGACTTATTGGGTGCGTTTGTTTTAGATTTAAAAAAATAGATTTTTTCTTTGTATTTTTGAAAATAGATTTTGTAAAACCGTTTTTAAAAATATTATAAGTTTTTTATATTCATTTTTTCTAAATTGAAACATTAATTTTGACATCATATAACATAAACATACATTATTGAAAAACAAAACATAGTCAAAATCACAATTTTTTGAAAAAGTTGTATTTCAAAAATGATTTTTATGAAAATCTATTTGAAATAGCTTCAAATTAAATGATTTTTTCAAAATTTTGATATCCAAATTTTTTTTCAATAAAATGATGAAATGCCTAAAATCACATTTTAAGAATAACTATTCAAACCAAATTTTCATTTGAAGCTTTTATAAAAAGTTTCTTTGTAAATTTTTTTTACACAAAATTATGTAACACTACAAAATCTATTTTCAAAAAAATCCAAAACAAACGCACCCATTATTGCTTGAAATTTTTCAATAGTAGTTGCTATTGAATTTTTACTCCACTCTTTACTAATGTGAAAAACTCTTATTTAGGCACAAGGCCAACACATGTCATTTAGACACACATACAATTTAAAAAAATAAAAATATAAAAGGATTGATTGATGATAGTTGATGTGACTTTATCATTTATGTTTAAATTTTTCTCTTTGATGTATGTGTGCCCAAATATTATTAATTTGGGGTTGTGCCTATGATAGAATTCCTCTACTATTGTTGATTTGAACAAAAGGTTCGAATTCACAACAACTTTTCAAAAAATAAAATAAAAAACCTGTGTATTGGAAAACACTTGAGAAAAATAAGATGATAAGTTTTGTAGAAATAGAGACAAAATAAAATAAGCAATTTATTCTATGTCACTACTGGTAAGAGAATTTTTTCCTAAAATATGAATTACCATTTTTTATTGTCAAGTAATTTAGTAGTTAGAATTTCACTTTAAAATTAAGAAACAATGTCTAAAATTCGAAGTTTGGCTATGCATATAAAATGTCCAACAAATCGAATTAAGCTCATGCTGAATATAAATTATTTTATTATCATCCTTAAATGTGTAATGAAAGTTTAGAGTGTCAAAATTGGATTGATGGACTTTGCAACTATCTAATAGAGAGCCTATATAGCCATCGTTTTTTTTTTTTTCCTTTGATGCTCAAGATTGTTGTGTCATAAATTCATTTCAAGGATGCATCTTGTTCTGGACTAGGCTTGAGGCCCAAAAGCTGAGGAAGTCTTCCTCCTCAACCCATCGAGCACGACCCAAATGACAAAGTTCCAACGTCGTCTGACACACCTCAATGGTTAAGAAAGTCTTTC
Organism: Trifolium repens; assembly: GCA_030408175.1. Lineage (NCBI taxonomy): Eukaryota > Viridiplantae > Streptophyta > Magnoliopsida > Fabales > Fabaceae > Trifolium > Trifolium repens. The sequence continues at coordinate 62,446,545 of CP125842.1, read as the reverse complement.
CTTCCATAACTGCCGACATTGGAACGATAAACATTTACTATTCATCATGGCTCCTCGGCCGTTTTCCGACATCCACTTAATGACATTAACATGCCCATTAAGTATCTTGGCCCAGTGTGAGGGCCGATTGGCTATATATACTCCTCTACGCAGAGGAACCAGTTACATTATATTCTATTCTCTAAATAATTCATGTGTAGATGTATAAGTAGAATCCAGTCAAATCAAACATTTAAAAGTGGATATATCCACCGTAGATGCTTATGGAGATGTGATCTAATTCCACTTCTTACTAACTTGAGCGTCAGAGCACTTGTAGGTACAAAACCATCCTTCCATTCACCGGAGGAAGAGGAAGATCACCAGACAAAGATCCTCTCTCATCTAGTGAGATCACATGTCCATAAGCACAAATACTCTAACAAAATGAGCACCAACACATCATGTGATCAGAACATTATTACCAAGCAGCCACATCAAAATACAATTTAAATTTGGTAATTGCATTCCGCAGCCAGCCCAGCCATCCCTTTAAAGATGATTTCATTCCTTAGATTCCATCTTAGCTCCACTTTTAATACTTCTTTCCACCTACCCAATTCTCCAAGTTGTAAGAAATGTGATATAGCAATGCAATTGTACACACCATGCAGCCTCCACCACGAGTAAAATGCTGTCCAAACTTTGTATGCAAAAATAATCAAATTAAAATAAAAATGGGATCTTGTTCTGACATGCTACCTCCACTAGTTGGATGGAAATACCTTTAAAGGCTTCCTTTATCAATAAATGCACATAACAAATTAATTCAAGATGAGATATTAACTTAATCATGCTCAGTATGATCAAAATCATTTGTATTGAACCAAATCCAATATAGATACTAATATCACTAGGGATGTCGGTTTTCTGAATTAATAAGTATATGTATATGTATACCTATACAAGGGCATGAGACAATAAATGAGAGCACCAATTAATCACATTGATAAATATATATATAGCGCCACCTTTCCAATTAATCAGTGGCACCTTATGCACTTAATAGATTTTTATAATAAGGTTTCATATCCAAGGCAGAGCTAGTGTTGAATTTTGAAGTTCCTCCCCACATGTGGTTAAGATCATTTCCTTGCTGTTTCCCAAGGTCCAATTCCAATAATACATAATCTTTGCTAGTTGTTTATAATCTAGAGACTTATTGTAGTTTTATATTCTAAGAAAATCCATCCACCTAAGCAAAACTTGGATTCCATGGGAATCAAAATATTTCTTTAGCATCTTTAAGCGATAATATAGAGATATAGACTATAAGGTAGATACATGCCTCTAATTAATTGGATCTCAATGCATTTTTTAAAGATTCATGGGAGGAAATTGTTGGATTAGTTAATTAATTATGGATTGACAATCATTAAATACTTGTTGATGAATTATATGATTGAATTTTTGTTTATAAATGAATTGCAATTGGGTTGAGTCATTTAGTTGAGCCCAATAAAAAGATCTATGCTTTCAGTTTCAATCATTTAGCTATATAAATGTCATTCTATCAGACAATTACGATATAGTAAAACATGTCATGACACGTTAAATGAAATGAGGTTATCTCTCATGCTGTGAAACTTAAAAGTACACAATTCTATTATTTGATTTAATTGTTAATATAAATATACTATAGTCTTGTGTCTATTGATTTATAAATTCTAACAAACACTTCATTAAGAAGTTGAAAACAGTTATAAATTATAATAGAAAATTTATAAGTTTTTAGTTTATAATCCTCCCTTAAATTATGAATGATACATAACAAGTTGGAGCATATTTATATTTAGGAAAATGCTAAACAATGCCATCGGGGCAATGGTTAAGCATATTAAAATAGAAATTTTATTTCGAAATGTGTGCATTCAACACTTTGGAAATGTAAAAAGTTATTTTTCCAATATTAAATTTCTCTTTTATTTCCTTTTTTAGTATACTTAACAAGTGCCTCGGGGGCACTGTTTAGCATGACCCTTATATTTAACCTAAATTTCAATTATTAAACACTAAAGGTTTAGTCTAACTATGGTAAAATCGAGCTTTGTTAGTGCCTTTGGAGGAAGGTTGATGACTATTGTCATTACTTCAATTTAAGATCCTTTCAATGGTATTTTAGAGGTGTTTTGAAAACAAAGAAAAGCTAAAAATGTTGTTTTTCTGTCTTTTAGTGAGCTGGCAGCCTAGCGCCCAGACTAGCAGAAAATGCTCTTTTTGTCTGGAAATTTCGCTTTAGGCGAACTTTTTTCACGGGAGGCGAATTGAGACTCAATTTTGACCCATTTTTGGTACTATAAAAGGGAAACTTGACTCATTTGAAGGGAGTTACGAATTTGGAAGTAAAGAGGATCTTGGAGCATCATTTTGGAGCTTGAAAACAAGATAATCATAATGGAGAAACAAGATTTGAAGGCTTGGAAACAAGATTGAAGATCTCTCATCATCCAATTCTTCTTCCAATTATCATGTATTTTAATTCTAGTTTTCTTTCACCTCTTGTAAGTTTATAACTATGATAAAATAAGTTGTTTAGATTGGATTTTGCGATGAATAATTGTATTTCAACTAGTAATTTTTAAGTGTGGAGTGTCAACCTTAAGTAAGCTCAAGTACCCGTGTGCATAATTATAATTAATGTATAAGAGTTCAGAACTAAATTGTAAGAAAATACAATAAAATAGTAGATCGAGAGAATCGTGTGGAATGAATAATACACCTGCAATGTAATAGTTTGCATGTGTGCACAAATCTATCTGAGATACCATATATGTTTCTATTCCTTACGTCTCCTCTGCTTCCTTTTTTATCTTGTTAGTATATAATTATATCTGTAATGCATACATAGTTGATCAACTCACTTATTGGTTTGAATTTTACTCTTTTTAACTTCATTGATAATTTTTTGTTGGTATATTTTAGACGAAGAGACAACCATTATACTAAAATTTATATATTTAACTTCGAATTCGAGTGAAAATGCTCAGTTTAACAATATGAATGTTTGTCAGTTGAAATAGTACATTTATAGGAAGAAATCGTATATTTAGAGAGATTAATTTCTAAAATTTATTTTATATCCTTATTACTAGGAGAGTAATTTACAATGTCAGGGGTATAGGAATATTTAACGAGAGCGGATTTTCTCTGGTCATATTATGATTCAGGTTTTTTTTTTTTTTTTTCAATCAATAATTTGGGAAAAGAGAGTAAGGAAAAAATGAAAATGGTGCATTTAAAGATGGAAATTGATACACTTGAAAAATATGAGATTTTTCTTTTGAAAAATCCATTTTATTATTCGATGTTGAAGTTTTATTTGCTTAAGAATGTTGTCAATTTTTAAATTCACAACATCAAATGACTTGCATTAACATATGGTGTTATAAATTTTACTTCTTATATATAAGAAAGTCAAGATAATGTCTTATTATATTTCTTTTATTATTAAGAATTTATTTAAGTCTTGTTAATTATAAATTATATTTTGTGGTGACAGACTTTCATAAGTCACATATCCTATAGTTTTAATTTTTTAGAATCCACCTATAAATTATATTTTGTGGTGACAGACTTTCAGAATTCATGTTAATTTTTTATTTAACTAATTTTAAAGTGAATTTTAAATTTTGATCATTTTGCATATGGTATTAGAATCCACCTGATTTTCTCATTAGCATAAACAAATCTTCTTATTAATTTTATTTATTTTATGGATTCACTTTTTATATGATCTCTTTTTCCACTCATAAACTATCTACCAACAATATTTTTATGCTGACAACAAGAGATGAATGCATAATCATATAGAATGTGAGCCAATTTTTTATCAACCGATGAACTGATCTTTGTTGCACTACTAAATAGAAAACATCTATAACTATAGTAATAATAATTAAGAAAACAAAAAAATAAATAATACTTCTTATCATATGCAAAGGTTATTAGGTATGCATGTCAGCAGATCCATAGAAAAATGAGTAAATGCCTCCTATAAGTCCTAACACATGAAACCTTAGACTTGATGAACATATTTTTATTGCAACAAATTTAATTCATTTTATCAGCAAATATCTAATTCAACAGAAGATGAGATATAGTTATAAATTTCGTAATTAGTATATAACACTAACATTCTAGCTAATTAACAAAGTAAATAGCATTGTTTATTAATCTCTAAATAAAACTCAGGCTAAAATGCAGTTTTGAACCCCAGGTTTGCAAAATGCTCGATTTTGGCTCCACAGATTTCAAATGCTCGATTTTGGCCCCTCAGATTTATCCCCTTTTGTATTTTGTGGTCCTCTTGGTAATTTTGATCAAAATTTTTCTTATGTGGATTTTTTTTGCACGTGTCGTAATGTTATTGGGCAACTTAAAAAACTTATTTTTCATTTTAAAAAAATAGAATTAGAAATAGAAGGTCACATGAGTTTTTTTTTTTTTTTTATAATTGAGTTGTTAAACAAATAGTAATAATAAAATTTTATTCTAGTTCGTTTGTTTTGATTTGACAAGAACATACATGCCATTAGGCATATGTCAAGACAATTTGTCATTAAGCTTATCCTTGAATTATGAAAGAATATTTTTTATTAGGCTTATCCTTCAAGATCTATTTGAAATTTTATTCTGTTAAATACTTGTGTTGAAGCATGAATGAATAATTGTGTTGGTGTTGTTATTTCTTTAAATACTTCATATCAATTTGTGTCATTTCAAGACATGTATAATAAAAGATATTTGGAGAAACATGCCAATTAGAATTTGGAATTTGACACCACACCTTGAAAGTTTAGCAACTTTGTCATTAGGGATGACAAAGATATCCATACCCGCGGATATCTGCGGATAAAATCCGCCATGGATACGGAGCGGATAGTTTAATGGATATCCACGGATAAAATAAATGGATATTTCAATTACCCGCATTTAATGGATACAGATGCAGGTTTAATACAATCCGCATCCGCGGATATCCATACCCGCCAAATAATTAGTAAAATTACTTAAATATGTCTACTTACATATAAATTCTAGTATTTTTATATAAAAAAATTGCATTTTTATATTTTATCTTTTGGATTTTGGCTATTTTATATAAATTCTAGTTTTCTTTGGCTCTTTTGCAGTTCTGTGAGGTGATTTTTGTTTGTAGATTGAATGTTTTTATTAAAAATAGAGTGCAAAATTTATGAATATAATGTGTTAATGTTTTGTCTTAAAAAAAACTAATTTTTTTTCAATAATTAATTTTTTTTTAATAAAAAAATATCATCCATGGATATCTGTTAATATCCATGGATACTTCAATATCCGTGGATTACCCGCTTAGCGGATATCCGCATTGATATGGACTGGACACGGATATCATATTTATCTGACGGAGCGGATACGAATATCACACTATCCGCATCCATGGATATCAATTGACATCCCTATTTGTCAAAGTGTTACTTTGTATATTATATGTCTCTTGAAAGTTGATATACTCATTAATTTGATAGACCAAGTTTGAGTCTCAGCCTGTAAAGCCAAGTTTATATACTCACGTGACATTCTATTCAAAATTATCAAGAGGTCAGAGGACCACAAAATGCAAAAGGGGGTAAACCTCGGGGGCCAAAATCGAGCATTTGAAAGTAGGGGGTCAAAATCGAGCATTTTGCAAACTTGGGGGGCTAAAACCGAGCATTTGAAATATGGAAGGCCAAAATCGAGCATTTTATAAACCTGAGGGGCTAAAACTGCATTTTAGCCTAAAACTTATCATAAAGTTTGAACAAGATTGCAACAAAATTTTACTAAACTCGGAGCAAGAGATAAAAAATATATATCATATGGTATTTTGTTACTAGTGTCATACTTTTCGTGTACCGTCGGTGTAAAATCTTTTATATTATCAAGTATGGTTTTAAATATGATGGCATTCAAACTTTTATAATGATAAAATGATTTTGATTGACTGATGATAAAAAATTATTTACATTATTGGTGTATATGAATTAGTTTGAAACTAGTTTTCATTGCATATTTTTCCTTAATTAATGTGACCAACAACATCAAAAACATACTTTCAAAAAAAAAAACATCAAAAACATATTTTCCTTGTTATATAACAAATGATTTTTTTTTTCTTTCACAAAATTATAACCAGATCACATTTTAGTAAAAGTAGCTGGAGCATAAGTTAGTTCATGGAAGATGAATTTATAGCATATAGCAAACATATAACCGACATTGATTAAATAAGTCGATAAATTTAAAATGTTTGATAAAGTTAACGGTCAAGTTGAATTTGCTAATAAAAATTTAACAAATGTATCAAATTCATTGAAGCAGTGCAATTTAGATCAACATGCATTTTTACCTTGTCCAACAATAACGATTTGAAGAAATTTTGGATAAACGATTTAATTTGCATCTTATAACATGAATACTTACATACAAATTATTTTTATAACAAAAGATAAAGATAAAGATAAAGTTTTATTGTTTTCGCAAAACTATGTATGCTGTTTTTATAAGTTATCTCAGAGAATTTATGAATATAAATTAACAATTTAACAAATGTCATAAATTATTATTAAAAATTATCTCTATTAATTTCACTAATTGTTTCTAAACGTTCAAATAAGTGAATTTAAATGAACTCTACTAGATAGAATAAAAGAAAGACATGTAAAATGATGAAAAAGAATGAAAGTATAAGAATACAAAGTACCAAAGAAAAAAGGAAGCAATTCCCAAATTATGTAAAGTTAACTATTCTATATACTATTTTTAACTATAAATACTTTGCATATATGCGCATAATCTCCTGAAGCTAACGACATACTTTTAGTTGAGATTAATAATTAATTAGTGACCTTTTTTCTTATAATTTGAATGGTTCATCACATGTCTCGCTAACAAATTGGAGAATTATAACTTTCCACCTCACAAACAACTCATAAAATATGACCCACAAATCATGCTCGAAACAGCTCAATTAGATTTGATTTCTCATCCACTTAGTTATACTAACCGCATTATTTTTAGTGTTAATCAAATTATGTATGTAGATAGATTAGATTGCTTTAATTATCGCAATATTTTTGGTCAATCACTTACTCCTTTTATTTCAGAAAAATGCTGATTAATATTTGCGGGACATTAGTTAAGAAAATCTAATATAATAAAGTTATATTAAGAATTGTATAGTTAATATTCATAAAATATAAAAAATATTATTTTTGATATAAAATTTAATTTTTAATATCTTTAACTTTTTTTTTTGACACAATATATCTTTAACTAGTGTTCCAAAAATACTAATTAATATCCCTCTTTATTTTAAACAACCTTGTGGCAAGTTTAATACATTATGATAAACTGGGACAAATTGACCGTGAGCTAGGAAAACACATGCAAAGTGGAACCCACTTAAAGCTTCATTACCTACATCAATCAATGTAACTAAAATAATCACCATGGCTCAAAGATGATCATATATAAAAACAAGAATCAGAATAAATTAATAACTAAAATAGCTAAAAGGATTTCCAATATGGTAGAGCATATTTTGAATACTCCATTCGTCTCTAATTATAGGAGCTAGTTTGACAAAACACGGGTATTAAGAAAGTGGATTTTAGTATTAAATTGATTGACAAATTATATTAATTTTACATGTTTACCCTTACAATAAATTGTACTGTTTTGTATCAAACAAAAAGGAATTTAATGCTATTAAAAAAACTATGCAAAGTAAATAAGGGTAAGTTTGGAAAATAAATAATTAATGTTATTGATAATTGTAAAAGGATCTTATAAAAAGGGACAAACTTTTTGTCAAACTAGCTCCTATAAATAGGGACGGAGGAAGTACTTAATTATTAAATTATTTTTAATGATCCGTACAATTTCAAATATAATTTAAGAATTTCAACTAATTGAATGAGGCACAAATAATTTGACTTTTACTTACACTAGCTCTGACTTGAGTTTAATATAAAATTTCAATACATTATATAAATTACATTGCAAATTCTAGATGAGGTTGGTTTATTGACCTTGTAAGAGAGGGTGCAGTTGAACAATAGTCCATCTATATTTTTAGTTTTTTTACAAAAATATCGTTCATATTAAAAAAAATGTATTTTATCACATTTAATTTATCCACATATTATATTAAAAATATAAATATATCCAATATATCTGTTTATTGTCATTTTTTTATAAGAAACAAAAAAGAAGGTTTTGGCCGGGAAGCACACTCCATGTCTAATGTAAAAGTTTTATATTAGAATTCAAATCACAACTAATGTGAGCATAAAATCTAAACATCATTTATATTAATTGCAATTGGGCGGGAATAAGCTTATAAAAAAATCTTGACATATTTTATTTTAAAAAGTAACCTGAAGTAATTTAAATTTATGTACTTGACTGTAGGTTCTTATAGATTAACTTGATTTATTATTGACTCTAACCACATTTTTTTATAAGTAAAAATTGAATTATAAGAAGTATAAAAGATATTCAACTCTTACAATTCAAATAATATAGCACCCTGGATACATTGAAAGCATACTAGAAGATTATTACACCAATCATAAAAAGCTAGATCAACAATAATACTCCTTAAATGGCTAATAAACCAAAACAACAACAATATATATATATATATATATATATATATATATATATATATTGAATGAGATCTTTAAATTCAACGATTGGATCGAAGAAATATAATGCCGATATTAAGTTATTAAGCGGAGTAAGTCAATGGAAACTTACTCCTAGAGTCAACGAATCCCTCTTTATATATATATATATATATATATATATATATATATGGTCCACTAAATAAGATATATATAATAACACAATTTTCTCTAAATAAAATATTATTACGAAAGCCATAAGCACACAGATGATATTGGAGCAACTTATTTAGTTAACAAATTAAATGAGAGATACATATTACATACTATATAGTATCCATAGTGTGGGGTTGGAAGTATGATGTAGATGATGACGATTGAGTAAGAATACCAATTGTGGAGTAATAAATAATGTAAACATGATTGATACTATATAATAATAAAATACTAGTAGTCTAGTATGTGAGTTAGAAATTACTAATTAATATATTGAGGCAAGAGGAGCATTACAATATCTAGCTTACTAGGTGTACAAGCATATAAATATTATTGAAATCTATACACGCAGAATCTGATGGATCCATCCAGCTAGGCAGCATCACCTTATATAAATCCATCAATTGGACAAGGGATCTTTCATTTCTTTAGGTATTTGCAAAAAAATCTAAAGAAGAATATGGATCATAGCAATAATTATTATGGAGAAGAACCATACTTTGGAAATGGAAATTATTCTTCATCATCATCATCAAGGAAAGGAAAGAAGAGCAATTCAAATTCAGATCATAATAATAATAATAAAGCAAGAAAGCAACCACAAAGAGGACTTGGTGTTGCTCAGTTGGAGAAAATCAGATTACATTCTCATCAATTGCAGCCACCCTATCATCCACCTCCTCCTAATTATTATAACTACCACCCATCTCATTTCAATTACAATGTAATTAAATTCAACTCCAAATCATTTTTTCTATAAGCTAATTTAAGCTACAAATTTTTACTTTTTAAAGTATTATTATAGAAATTCAATTGATCAATAGTTTAATTTGTGGATCAAATGCAGGAAGATCCAAGAGTACAAATGTCATACTCACCTAATTCATATGCCTTCCAACCCCACAGTAATATGGTATGTCTAATTTAATAATTATTACCCTTAATTTTATTTCATACCAATATTAATGTTCTCACATAACTTAAAATATTTTATCAAATTATATTTTTTCTTGGTATTCTTCTTGTGATGCATGGGGTGAACATGTTCCTCTCTTATATCTTATCTCAATACTGTTTATGCTAGTGCTGAGTAATTGCATTGCTTCCACCACAAAGCAATCCAAAATTCATTAAGTATATTATAATAATGTGTATTAATACATGAAAAAAATAGTGAGTTGGGAGTATCCTAAAATTTTGACAAAAAAAGTTTGATAATTAATGCAGATGGGCCTACCTGAATATGAAAGAACAAACAACATCAGATACGAAGATTCTCAGTCAAGGTAATTGACATTGATGGCAAACAAAAATGTTTATGAAATTTATTTTCTTATTTTGTTGTCATGAGCTAGCTCATGATCATGAATTTATTCTTATGACATTTTTTTTTCTTATCTTAAACTAGATGGCAACATTCCAATGTGATTTTGGAGAACCATTCTCATTCTCAAACAAACATAACTCAACCCTTTCTAAATCTATATGTAAGCATTTTCCATTTTTTTATTTTTAAAATTCTTAGCCTATAGTTTAATTATCTGCAAATTCAAATGACTTATATTTGGTTCTTTAATGTATATTTAGGACTCACAAGACATAGATATGATGAAGAAGCTTAGGAGTGGTTCTTTGGATTCTCAAACTAGTGATACTCAAGAGCTAGATTTGGAGCTCAGATTATCTCTGTATTAATTGATTGATTCTCATATTTAACGCTTAATTCTATTTACAATATCAACACCAATATGTAGTTGGATTGTTTAATTTGCAATATACAAATTGATCAATGCGAACACTATTTCATTTGATAGAAATTGGCATTGCTATTTGATTGAACTAGCTCAGCAATTTGACTTTATATGGAAAGTGGTAACTAATAGAGCAGACAGAAACAGAATTCGAATTGAGAACTTCTATGATCCAAAATTCTATAAAAATAACTTTTAAAATTTGAAAAATATATTTGTAAAATATTACTGATCAATACATTTTTGAAATGTGTGTAATATGGACATTGGACCCATATTTTTTGGGCACACATTGGACCCAAGTTAAACTTTAGCGTGGGTATTAAAATCTCATATTGCAATAGTTCTATCATGGTTGGAGGGGTGGGCAAAAAAACCAAAAAACTAACCGTTTGAACCATAACTAACAGTTTTGAAATTGAACTGAAACAATTTGATTCGGTTTATGATTATCAGTTTGGTTCAGTTCGGTTCATTTAAATGGTTCAGTTTAGTTTAATGGTTCAAATTGGTTTTCGTTTTTATAAAGTCCTAATAATCGATTTTGTTTGATTTTTTTTTAATATTTTTTCAACGGTACTAAATATAACAATACAGTTAAACACTTTCAAAAAACTCTATGCATCTTCATATCAGAGCATTATCAATAATATTGTTAAACATGTCTCTCTCGATATAACTTCAAAAGGTTATACACTTAATGGATAAACAATATGACTTTTACAATATGCACAACTTTTTGTGTAGACAATTTTATTAGAGATCACTTACTCTTTTTCATAGATGCAAATTCATCACTCATACGCATATCAATGATGTAATTCTCAAGTTGATTATTAAACATCATAAAATTAATCGGACAAAATTCACTTGGATAAAACTTGACAAATTCAACCAGTAGTGCCTTATCAATGAGCAACTGATTGTAAAACCATACCTTTTCCCATATCTCAAAACGGAGAGTTCATATTGATAGGAGGAAGAAAATCATTTAGGGAGTGTTTATTTCAAGTTTATAAATAAGATTTTTGAGAATATATGGGTAGGAATACATACAGAGCATTGCTATTTAGCATGAAATTTTTACACAAGAAATGCAAGAATTAACACATGGCAAAATCTTAAAGGATGATGTCATTTAATTTTCTTTTTTAGTGGAAAACATGGGTGGTTATGGATGTAATCAAGGTTGAGGATTTATTCTTCTCTTTCTTGCATCAAAAAATTCTTGCTAAATAGCATTTTTCCTTCCAATAACATCTCTTATTAATAATTCCAAGGAATATATTTTAAATAACTTCTAGTAACTTCTCTTTTACCCATCTTTATCAATAATTCCAAGGAATGTAATTAATATTAACCAAACATGATTTTTTAAAAATACCCTGGAATAACATTCCTATCATTATTTCCTGGGAATATTATTCCAAGGAATAAATTTAACATCCTTGAAACAAACACCCCCTTAGCTATGAATTCATCCCAAAAGAGGAAGGACAAAGATGTGCAAAATCATACCCTTTCCCATATCTATACAAAACATCTGACATAGATTAAAACAACTTATACTCTTTTGTCCATCTTTCCACAGATGGAAACCTCTTTGTCTTTTCAAACAATTGCTCTCTTCTTTTGAACACAACCAACCACAAAACACTTCGTACCTTCACGTAACTACCCTGCCTCGGGCCAGTCGACTCTCCTCCAATAGACCTCAACGCCGAAACCACCAAGGTGGTAGTCCTTGTCTTTAGTGGTAACTGGCCGAAGCTTTTCAGTTAGCTGAAACAATGAAAACATTCCTTCTAGGTTCTAGCTCTTCAAGATTGCAACAGGTTAACAATCTCTGAACCTTACCCAGAATGGAATTCTGAAATTATGCCATCAAGGTGAACCATGGGAGATGCTATAATGCTCCCTATTAGACAACTATTATTCATCAATGGTGCTCAATTAGGTACAATGCATGGTGGGATCATTCAACTTCAGTTTTGCTTCAAAGTGGAAAGATTTGGATTGCCGGAAGTAACACACATGATACTTGTAGAGATCAAGATAAATATCCAACTGAGACTAGAATTGAAGCATTCTTTCCTCCTTATTTGGATGAGGCATTTAACATATATAGGCCACAAATTAATGAAGATGCATCTCAAAAAGAGTTATCGTATGGAAATATATTTGAAACAGAATTTTCAGTGGAAGATGGTGCTGGGTTTACAGCAAATGACATAAAGGTGACAATGTTATTAAAATTTTATTGTGCTTTACAATATGATGCAAATGAATATTTAGTGGGTAAAAAAAGTTATGGGCTTAATGCCATATAATCATAATTTTGTATGTTCATGTAGCACTTAGATTTGCAATCTGACTAAACATCATGCAAACTACAGTAAAGTTAATAATAGGTTGCAAATGAATATTTAGAGGGTAAATGGCCAAATACCAAATAATCATGTTTCTATCTATTTGTGTACTAGCACTTAAGATTTGCAATCTTACTGAACATTATGCAGACTGCGGTGAAGTAAATAAACTGAGAAATGTATTCATCAGTTATTGGCTAATGTGGAAATCTTTTGTTGGATTTAAATTCAGGATCAGCTGCTCGGTCAAAGAGATCTTTCTTATTTGGAAGTATTGAAATGTTAATCAAGCTGATACCTGGTAATTCCGCAGGAGCAGTAACCGGCTAACCGCCTACTACGTAAGTTCATCGGACCTACAATAACTAAACTATAAACACCAACATAATCTCTCTTTGAGTTTCCCCCAAAAAGTAAGAGACAAAATTTAAATGTACTTCCGAACAGTCAAATTTATGATATTTGTGTTATTAAATGAAGTTCTAATGCTTAAAATCCGTTCAGTTATCTTCTGCGGGAAGCCAACATGATGAGATAGATTTTGTGTTCTCAGGTAACAGTACGGAACAACCATACACGGTCAATACAAACATATATGCACAGGGAAAAGGAAACAGAGCAACAATTTCACCTCTGGTTTGACCCACCCAACTGCTGATTTTCACAATTACACCATTCACTAAAATCCCACAGAAATTGTGTAAGTTGCAACAGAACAAAGTTACCTCACTTTCTCAGTTACATGACAAAGAACTTAGTATAATACTGATGCCCAATTGCCCATCTCAGGTGGTATGTTGATAGCATGCCAATTCGGGTTTTCCAGAACTATGAAAACGAAGGCATAGCTATCCCAACAAGCAAGGAATGAGGGTTTATATAAGTCTCAGATAACTGGGTAACAAGAGGCAGACTAGTTAAAACCGATTGGAGCAATGCACTATTATAGGCAGGGTTTCATCATTTCAGAGCAAGGTTTTGCAAATGGAATGGAGCAGCAAGCATTAATCAGCGTGCCTCTATCTAACGTCAAACCAAATTGGTGGACATCTTCCATGTACCAACAACTGAGTTATGGCAAGATAAGGCAGTTGAATTGGGTTAGGAAGAATTTCATGACCTACGACTACTGCAAAGATTACACAATAAACGGACACATCCCGCATGAATGCTTCAAACACAATTCTAATCCTAATTCGAATTCTAATCGAAACATTTGCCAAGAATAAATAACCATTTGTTTGCAAGTATTCACCGATTTGGTGATTTAGGCTTTGTTTGCGAGTTTGGAGGGGGAGGGGAGGGGAGGGTTTTGGAGGGAGGGAAATAAAGAGAAAATTAGAGAAATCTTTTACATTTTTTGAGAAAGTATTTTTTATAGAAAATGACAAATAAATACATATGATTAATATATTATGAATTTAAAAATATTATGACAACATTAATTAAATTTAAAGAATTCATATAAACCCTCCAAATCCCCTCCAAACCCTCATCCAATACAATTTTTTAGTTCCTCCAAATTGGGGGGTTTTTGTGTTAGGAAGAAAAATTAACCCTCCAAACTCCTTCCCTCCCAAACTTGTTAATCTTTCCACTTGTTTATTCCTTTTTAGGCTTTCCTTCCCTTCCCTTCCCCTCCAAACTCGCAAACAAAGCCTTATTAGTGATTTCATTCTTGTACTGATCAATAAAATTATCATATAAATGAAATAATAACAAATTCCATGAATAAGTAGAGTATCCGAGTTTAGAACCTCGACTCCAACATATAAAGTACGATATATCTGTCAATTGAGCTAAACTCCCTCAAAATGCTTATATGCTATGTTACTCAACTAAAATACAACACGAACCCTAGATTAGGGATATAAAATTGAATTTGAACATCATAAATCCAACTACACACAATATTTTATAAACAGAAATGAAAAGAAAAAAAAATAAAAAGAAATAGAAATGAGAAAAATCAAAGCAGGCTAGGAATTAATACACAAGCAAATGCCAATGATGATTAGAGCGGTACCGAAGAAAGTGCGGGGGAGGTTGGTTGGTTCACCGAGGAGAGTGGCAAAGAGAGCAGTGGAGGCAAACGTAGTGGCGTTGGTGACGGGGACGGCGAGGGAGAGAGGAGCGTCGGAGAGAATGGAGAAGAAAGTGGCGGAGGCGGAGAGATTAATGATGAAGGGGATTGAGTATTGCCAGATTGAGAGAAGTTTGAGCCAGTTGCGAAGAGAGAAGAGGATTTTTTGAGCGAGATTTGTTGAATGAGGATGTGGTTGTTTTGCGGAGGAGGATTTGAGTGCTTCGTCCCAGAGAAGTGCACCACGGCGCATGATAGCGTTTGTGGCGCCCCATATCAGACCCACTGCGATCATCTTCTCCATCTTTGCGCCTCTCTCTTTCAGTTTCGCTTTCGCCACATCGTGTTCAGTCAAATGAAATGACTCAATATCGCCGCCACATCAAACTTATTTTGGGCTCTCTAACTGGGCTTTTTCTATTTACGCCCTCCAGTTTTCAATTATCCAGTAATGGACTTGTGCCGTTTGAATTAATTTTGAAGGGAAAAATATTGGGCAATACATTTAGCCATTTAGGATTTTAAGTTTTATGGTTTGATCATTTACATCTTTTAGATAATAAATAAATATATCTTTGCGTTTTTTATTTGTTACATTGTTATCCTTCTAATTAATCTCAGATACTTTATCGCACCATGACATTTAACATTATTTCCAATCCATCATGATGAATATATTTTGATAAAAAAGACATATATGTGGAAGAAGATTTTTTATAACAAAACATAATTGATAAGATAACTCTGCAATACGTTATAAACTTAAATGACACTTGAATGTTTAATTTTTCTGGAAAGCATGTCACATGAAATAATAACCCAAAATCCAATTCATGCAAAAAAAAAATTAAAAAAATCCATATACATACAAATACAAGCAGTTATCAACTCATAACTCATAAGTGACATAGTTTATATTACTGAATCTCAGAGATTTGGGAGTAACCAAATCTCTGTTGGAGAGATTAGGGAATAATTCGTTTCTCTTTTATTCAGGTTCTTATGGGAAAAAATTCCTCATCTTTAAAATTCTAAACGGGACAATCTACGCAGAATATTATTATTTACGGATTAAATTGATATCCTTAATATAACACATGTTAGAATACCCTTAAAATTAAAACTGATTTTACGGCGGGCAATCTAGCTCTCATCACCCCAGGAGTGAAAGAAAGAAACCTTGTAACATACGTCACATATAGAATCCTCGTGAACACACAATACATATGACAAAAATACCCCACCCTAACTAGACGCACTGTCTTAATGGGCCGTGGTGTTTTATTTGTCTCTCTATAATAAAACTCTCTGCTTGTGTGGCTCTTGTTTCTCTCTTCTCTTCTTGCCGCAGTATATTCTTCTAGAACCTTCGAACACATGGAACGCATCGTTGGCGGCAACTACAAGCTCGGCCGCAAGATCGGAAGTGGATCCTTCGGTGAAATCTATCTCGGTTGAGTCTCTCTTCCGTTATTCTTTTTCACATCGATTCTTAATCTTAGGTTTATTTCTTCTAATCATTTTTTCATCAATTCCTGCAGCTACGCATATTGATACCTTTGAAATCGTTGCTATCAAAATCGTAAGTCTCTCTTCCATGTATCTGTTAGGGTTTTTCTATTCAATTTGCATATTTCAGTTTTTGTGTTAGTATGCATGAATTAGAATTTCAGCATGCCGTGTTTTGCTAATTAGGTTTTTAATGCACTGAAACTTAACCTAACTTCTCTTTTGAATTTTGTAGGAGAACACTAAAACAAAGCATCCACAATTACTTTACGAGGCGAAGCTCTACAATATTCTTCAAGGAGGAAGTATGCATTTTGCAGCAATTAGTTTTAGTTTTTGTATTTTTTTTGTTATTGTAGGGAGGCTGAGAATTTTGAGTTGTTGATGCAGGTGGCATTCCAAGTATAAAATGGTTTGGTGTAGACGGTGAGGATAATGTGCTTGCTATTGATTTATTGGGGCCTAGTCTAGAGGATCTTTTTGTGTATTGTGGAAGGAAGTTTTCGTTGAAGACTGTGTTAATGTTAGCCGATCAAATGGTATGCACAATGGATTCCCTTTTTTTCACCAAAATATAGGATGCTTATTTCATATATATATTTCATACTAATTGGTTCAACTCACTCTTTTTTCCTATTTGTTATGTGCAGATTACTAGAATAGAATATGTGCATTCGAAAGGATATTTACATAGGGATATTAAACCCGATAACTTCCTTATGGGACTTGGTCGGAAGGCCAACCAGGTAACTATCATAGTATTGCTAGCCAGTTGTTGGACTTTCCCCTCTATGTACTATTTGTTGCTATCTATAATGGTTCCACTTGTGTGGTTCTTGCCAGGTTTACATAATTGATTTCGGGCTAGCAAAACGGTATCGGGACTCCACAACCCATCGTCACATTCCTTACAGGTAGTTCCACAACCCATCGTCGTGACTAATTTCGAAAAAAATTGTTTGGAAAGAACCCCCCCACCCTCTCTGTCTCTTTTCCCTTCTGATCCTTTGGAAATATTCAGAAATGTTGCTAACAAATGTAATTCACAGGGAGAACAAAAGCTTAACAGGAACTGCTCGATATGCAAGTTGCAATACTCATCTTGGGATTGGTAAGTTTGAAGTTAGAAGAAGATATCAACTCTTTAGCTTGAATAAAGGTTTACCCATTCTCATTTGCTATATTATTTTTAGAGCAAAGTAGACGGGATGATTTGGAATCACTAGGATATGTACTTCTCTATTTCCTTAGGGGAAGGTATGGCATTCTTTTCCACCTTATATTTCCTTGACTATTTTGTCCATAACCTATTATCTCTCGAGACAATAAAATGAAATGTCCTAACTTTTAAATTACCAAATATTTTTCTTTAGCCTTCCTTGGCAAGGTCTAAAGGCTGCAACAAAGAAGCAGAAGTATGATAAAATATGTCAGAAGAAGGTATCAACTCCTATCGAGGTTAGTATTTAAGCATTTATGTGTACTGTGAACTGTGAAGACCCTCATCCTTCCTGCATACTAATTTTTTTCCTTTCCAAAAGGTACTATGCAAATCTCATCCCGTAGAGTTTGCTTCATACTTCCATTACTGCCACTCATTGACGTTTGATCAGCGGCCTGATTATGGGTTCTTGAAGCGCTTATTTAGAGACCTATTTGCTCGGGAAGGTGACTGTTTTTCATTTTTCAAATAATATAAAAATAGATTGCACCATATTATATTATTGCTTGTGCAATTGTATTTTGGAGGGCATGGGCATTATCATCAACCTTTTATAAAACGAGTCTCCTAATCTAGTCTTACTTTCAATGCGTCAGGTTATGCATTTGATTTTGTTTTTGATTGGACCATTTTAAAGTATCAGCAATCACAGAAGCATATAGTGCAGCCTTCCTTATCTGTGAGTATATTTTATGTTTGAGTCTTCGTGCATACATCTTCGAGCCTTTCTTGTCTTTTATTTTGTTGGGGTGGGGCTTATTGATGGTTTTGCAACTTGAATCCTCCATTGCTTCTGACAATATTAAAATTGTCTTATCACAGCCTGTTCCTGGTGCAATTAACCGTCATGCAGTCTCGATGGATGTTGACAACCATCAAGGTTTGTGTCTTAAGTAGTCATCATTTATAAATTGTAGATGGTTCCTATCTAGAAATAACTTATGTTGGTTGCTAGACAAATTGATAGTAAAGGCAACAAAAACATAGGTTGAATGCTTTCGCGTATAAATCTTGTCTTGGAAGATGGATGACATGCCATTTAGTTTTCTAAGTAATCAAATATCTTGTCTGTTATGAGCTAATTGGCAGATTTTAATGCATATTCAGGGCTTGGTGAAGAGCGAATTAGATCCGGAAATGCCACTGGTTCTGGTGGTAAAGCTCAGTTTAAATCACCAGCCGGTAGAAACTTGAGTTCTGAAAATCCTCTTGACAAGAATGTAAGTCATCTTGCCTTAAAAAACTCACTCTTCCTATGGTGGCTGTGATGCAATATTGAAATTGCTGTTCTGTGATTGCATAACATTGTGTCTAAAACCGAATAGATCAGTATTTAGTAATTATTCTATTTTTGGTAGATTTTTGGTGAATCAAATATGGCCTCTACTTCGTATTCCCCGGCTGGTACTTCAAAAAGGAACCCCTTGACCCCTGCCTCGTCTGCTGAACCTTCCGACCGTGGGCATGGGCAAGACAATAAAATTGGCCCATCAAGTAGCTGGATGTCATCACTGCAGCGCATATCTTCTTCCAAATGAATGTCAAACATGGTAGTTTTCTGGCTCATGCTGTTGTCTTGTCCTGTTTTCTGCTGCGAGTTTTATTTGTAACTACACTTATCCTTTATTATTTGTATTTTGTAGTATTTCTATTTCCAGGCTTGAATAGTATGAAGACTAAATGCATGGTGGTTTGCTTGCATCTTTCCTGAAGTGTTTGGTAAAGAATATTAAAGTGATGTATTTGACATAGAGACTATGAATGTGCTGGAAGGTTGACAAATTGCACAGCTCCTATTTGAGGCTTCTACATGTTTTGCTTCTTTCCCGAGGTGACTGACTACAAACAATTGTGAAGTTTTAAATACAGACTATTGAGTCTTGGGTCTTGGTGCTGTAAATAGATGTCAAATGTGGACACAGCATGCTGTATTCGCGTTTTCATGTAACATTAATGTGTGAATTAGCCTCTTTTCCTGTTATATTACTTGATGATTATTATTATTATTATCATGTGCCATATAATATGTGGCAACACAGTTTGGTTTAAAAAATTAAATTGATTAACAGTATTATGAATCGCAAATGGACTTTTAGTTGCCTTTTTAAAAATATTTAATCACAGTTTTTTAGTCTTTGTTTCTCCTTTTACTTGTTCGTCTTTGCTGTTAGAATTAGAAACAGTACACTTGCACTTTTATAGCTCGCATATCATGTTAGGAAGCATCCATAAAAGAAATTTCTTAGAATGGGAAAGATCTAAACTGAAAAAGTTTCACAAATATCATTGTTCTCATTTAGTTTTATTTTCTTTTAATCCATCATCTGTCTTTCATGATGGTAAGTTGCACTTTTTCTTAGGCAAATATTGTGGCTGTAAGGTCACTGAAATAAGGGTTTCTTATGAGTTATTAAAGGTAATTCTTGGTGGCATCTATTTTACAATAACATGATTTCATGCTTGTCTGTTATTAGGGTAATGGGTTGAAATAAAAAGTTTTTACGAAAAGAAATAAAAATCTGTCCTGCCTGTGTCAAATTTGTATTTCTATTGACAAATTTTATTTTATTTTTCAAATTTTTTTGGATCTTATTATTGTTTTATTTTTTTTTAACTATAGCTCTGATGCTGAACAAGTACTTTATGATTTTATCAACCTATTTTATGTTTTTTTACTATAACTCTGATGATGAACAACCACTTATTTACTTGTAGGTAACACAATTTGACACTTGCCCAGGTTAATTTGTGATGTCATTCTAGGGATGAAAGTGTAGAATCTAGTTTTGTTTCAAGTGTGATTCGAGGTTTGGATAAACTGGTGTATATTTCAATTTCTTGTGATAACTAACTGCTAAAGCAGACTTGGTGAAGCTCAGTTATCAGTCCATACTTTTAACTTTTGCAGGAATTACTTTTATACTCAATATTGTTTGAAGGATGAATCATGTCAGATATTTGCCATTTATGGATGCCACTATCTACAGGAACATACTCATGATACTGCTATTTCTGATGAATAAATCAACATAAGCATTCTGGACGAGAATGTGTTAAGGAAATGTTTGGATAACTGAGATTGATTGAGTCAATATGACTTCAATGGTTATGTGAAAATAGTCATTGATTTCAACTAGAGAAAAGGGAGTTACCTAGTTATGTTGCTTCAATTTCTCTTTCTGGCCCAAATGAAAATAACTTGGATTTGGATTGCAGCAAGCAAGAAACAATTGACAAGTGAGGAATGAGTTGCTTTTGTTTTTACTTGTTGCAATCGTCTGCAAAGTATCACCTACTGTGAAAGTTTGTAAAGCTCTTTGTGCTGATACAGGTTGTCCATCTGTGGTATCTTCAACAGTGGGGTAAAAAAAAAATGAATTCATATTTTGTCAATTTCAAATTGAAGGTACCACAATCCCATATCCCAATCCCATATTTTGACGCATGCTATTTTCATGATTTTCAAGTATTCCGAATCTGTCATGGAAGTTGAAGTTTGCATCTCTGAAGTAAGATGTGAGCTTCGGGGTATATTTGATGTTTGACTAGCTTGGCGTGTCTGATATTGTTACGAATCAAGTTATGCGGTTGGGTTTTTTCAAATTACTTCAGGATTACTTGCGCTTGATGACAAGCTTGAAACAAGAGTTGCTTATGATGACACATTTTTTCATTATTCAATCTCTACGGTTAAGAAAGGACATGATCTACTATGATGTGTGTTTTGTGATGGTCTGGATGGCTCCAAAAAAATAACATAGCAGGCATCTCATGATAGCTGATTTTTATATCCCGAGCAAGGTTCTTTATTTTACTAGGTTGTTTTGGTACTAATCTGTATACTTTGTTAGATAAACTGGTAGAGTGCATTCATTTGGTTATGGAAGCCGCGCACATCACATGGAGACTCTTTGGAGACATCTCGTAAGTAGGATTATTTTCCACACTTCTATTTATTCCTAATTCAAGGAAATGAAAAACAACAAATTTTGAGTTTTAATAGGGGATTGTGAAGATTATTACCTATCCATGTGAAAATGCTTACCAATCATATGAAAATGCTTATGTACGGAATGCCTCACTTGGCGAGTTAAGCAAAAATTATTATGCTTCAAACAAATGAGAACAATATCAATGAGGAACACTTCCAGAATTTGATTAGTTCATTTCTAGAACTCTACAAGTGATATTGAAGGCTTTATGCAGAATAATCCAATAGGGCTAAAAGATGGCAAAGTAATTTAAACTATAAAAGACGTGAATCAATGCTTCTTGAGCGTTTTTTCTTTAAAAAAAAAAAAACATAAAAAAGAATGCTTCTTGAAATGTATGGTCAAAGTAAATGGCACTGGTGCCATTGACTGAATGAATTCCAACTTATAAGTTACAGTATTTGACGCTACTCCACTGGCCATCCACAGCATGCTACTTCCATTCCACCAGTACTAGCAATGAAAACATTTATAGGGCCTAAATAATTGGAAGGAAAAAAATAAATTGAAAACCATCAATCAATTGAAAGAAATTCTCAAACTCATTTAATAAAAAGTGAGGAAAATAAAGTAATGATTTAAACTGTATTGATAGAACCAATAGAATTCAACTCTTCTAAAGCAAACAACTCAAATTATAGTGTAAAATAAATATTATCAACTACTGGTTAAAAAATTACAGGTAAATATGAAAAATACACAATAACAAATAACGAGTTTGTTGAACTAACAATTTCTCGATTATTTCAATTTTACTCAATTTAGAGGAGCTAAATTCGTAAAATTCAATGGGTAATTTAAGTATTGAAAGTATTGGGATACTGGTTTACTCTCTTTTAAGAGCTTGAGAACTCTTACTACTTTAGTCAACACAGCAGCGGGTTCCTTGGTATCAACTCCAACCATTGCAGCCAACAGTCCAGTTTTGTTCTTTGCTTTTTCATCATGCAGCAGCTCATCAAAACTCATTTCTTCGTCAGATACATCACAATCTTCCTCACTTGACGAGTCTGAGTCAGAATAGTTCTCAAAAGAATGTTCCCCATGAGGAGGGACATAAGAATATCCTTTGCTTGGTGCAGAGAATACATAATTCCCTTTGTCAGTGTTACATTTTGTATTATCTAGCACATTGAAATTCATGGGATAGATGTTGTATCGTTCTTGTTTAGCAAAGGTTTGCAGTTCCTTTGAATTTTGTTTGGCATCCATTGTTGATGTTCTATGAAGAGGAACATCAACAATGGAATGAGGTGCAGTGTTGGTCTTGAAATGCCATAATGAGGACCATTATCAAACGAAGAAAACATATAAAGCAAAAGTTATGAGGTAATTATGATCATAATTCAATTGGACCCTGGTTTTGGAATTTTCGTGTTAGATATATTACTTTCTCTGGACAAGTAGTTGATGTTGTGCGTATTTGTAAATTTTGGAATACCGAGTTTGATTCTTCGTGATCATAAAAAAACTTATGTAAAATAGTCAAATGCGACAATTATTATGAAAAAGAGGGAATAATTAATATTATTGTTCGAGTCTAAAACATCCTCAAAGGATGTTGACAATAATATTCCTTTCACATGCATTTCAAGGTTGAAGTAATTCCGCAATGCATAGAGGGAAGAAGCTGTTAGATTTTCATTTACTAATCAATATTAGTACATGAGACCAAAAGAATAAGCATCAACAAAAAGCGGGGCCATCATCCAAAATTAAGTCTGTCCCTTCTGACTGTAATAACTGAAGAAATAGTGTAAACCGAAATAATAGAAAGTGAGTCACTCTATTTAAATATTTGTATAATACAAAAAATAAATTAAACTTCACTCAAAAATTATAAGAGAAGGGAATATGACGTATTAATTAAAAAAAGAAAACAATTCAAATAATAATTTCTTGTACTTCCTTTTCATAAATTCACATTAAACCTTATATATTTCAATACCTAAAAAAGGCACAACCACCACCAAAATGATACCAAAGTAGTATCAAGGTAAAACAAAATTGGATTAGGTTTAAGATAACTGCTTTCACTCATTCACACCAACTACTATAATTGACGTATTACATTGACTCATCTTATGGCTTTCTGCATGGGTTATTTCTGAAAAATCAAAATTGGTCTGTTGAAACCAGTCTTGCTACCTGTCAAATCTGAAGTGATTGCTTCTACTGTTCTAAATCCAATCTACAAATAAGACATAAGTTAAATACTATCCATTAGCATCTGAATAAAATTGTAATTAAGAAAAACAAAAAGAATGCTTATTAATAGAACAAACTTCAAAATGTAATTTCTGATGTATTCAATACAAACCTTATCTAGTAGTATTTCTTGAAACTCTTGTGGCCGAAACTTGATATTACGGAAGTTGGCAGCAGTGGTCTGCGTAATGGAGAAAAAATGACTCGATATTATCCCCATTCTTATTTTTATCTTTTGTAAATAGTGATGATGAAATTTAAAAGCAAAGTTAAAGTATTAGCATATTAATAATGCATAAATTGCTCCACCAACATAAAATAAAATAACAGAAGAGAACATAGAAGGACATCTATCCGTTTAAAGGTAGGACTTGCTTTGCTCACAGGCAAATCCCTAAACAAAATAGATTAAAATTTCAGGAAATGATTCCACCACAACCACACGATGCAAAATTTACAAAATGAACGGAGCCAAGATAACTGTGTAAGGCAAACTTAGTAAGCTTGCCATATATCACGTAAAGGTTTCTAGTTTCCACATCTCAGTACACCTTTTGAGCTATAAAATCAATCAATAAACACATAAAAGAAGGCAAGGTAATTGTTACCTCTGAGGCAGCACGGTTGCTTTCATATGATTTCCATGGCTGAGGTTCCAACACAAAAATGCCACCCTGCTCAGAAGAAAGATTACATTGTAAGTAACAGAATATATTTAGAGAAAGGTTATGTTGGTTCGTGGTTTATTAGAGAACATGTGCACTACTAAATCAGTCAAGTTCAGACAACAAATTAGAGCTTGAACAGAGAGAATGGAGAAACAGGGCTTTGAGAAAGAGTGCACAAGAAACTTATGAGAAGGGAGGGGAAAAATTGATAGTATGGTAGGAGATGATACTTACTGGTCGGAGCAGCTTCCAAGTCTCTGCAAATAATGTAATTAAGCCGTCATCCCCCCAATTTAGATGTATCCATTTTGATACACTCAAACTGAAATAATAGTTAGTATATATAGAAAGGGTAAGTCACGTGACACTTGAGAATTTATTTCTTTCTGCAGCTCAATAAATTAAAATGAAGTAAATGCTTGGTGAACATAACGGCGATTGCGCTCATACTTAAAAATGAAAAACTACAATATGAAGATAACCCATTTGGATATCAACTATCCAGCAGAAATAAACCCAAGTGGGGGAAATAGCGCAAAAAAACAAAGATAATCAAAGACCAATAATTTTAAACAATAGGCCAGAAAGGGCCCTAAAAAACATAAAGATAATCAAAGACAAACAAAAGGAATGCCAATTTCTGCCTTCCACCCCTCAAGAGCTTTATGTCCCCAAAGAAAAGGTCTTACTTAGTGAAGCAGAAAAGGCAAAAGCAACTTACCAAAGAATAGTATCATATTGCTTTTCTGGTGGGTGTGAGCTGAGAACAAAATTTTCCCGTTTAAAAGAAACAATATTAAGCAGATCAATTTGTTCAAAAGAAGAAGGCTCTTTTGAAATTTCTTTCGTATCAACGTTTGATGATACAGTAGCAGTGTTCTCCGAATGGTCTGTATGGCTGTTGTCCTTGAGCTTGGAGACCTTTGAAGGTTTATTTGCGGCAGATTTTTTCAATCTAGCGGTTTTTCTCAAATTCCAATTTGCATCTTCCACTCGATCTAGCATTACCCATAAAATGAAAAAATTAAACAGCTGAAACAACACAATTTGGGATTTTAAAAACGAGGACTTTCAACTATATGTTTCCATATTACTAGCAGTATTTATGTAATTTAAAACTACATATTCTAATAAGCATCAAATAGGATGCAGAACAAAAAATATGTTTTGAACACTTTTTGAAAATCCGAGTGTTTCAATCGACCCTGATTTTTTTACAGCACAACACATACTAGCCACTTGTTGATACAACTTTGTAGTATTACAGGGAGACTTTGCTAATAGCATGAATTGGTTTAAGTAACATGATGCAAGTTTTTCTTATTCAGCATTTTAAAGATTCATTTGCAAATTTAATGTCTCGTTTTGAGGATACACATCAGAAATATGTTACCTTTTGCACATATTTATTAGGCCTCATCAGATAGTAACATAAAAAGAATAAAAGCTAACATTTAAACATGAAAAGAATACCCTTCAGCAATAGATATATCAGAACAGATATGAATCTTACCGGAATCAATATCAACTCCAAGAATGCTCCGGCAGTTAAACTTCAGTGCTGTTGAGAGGGAGGTAAATTTACATCATCACAATATAAATTACATTTGGAAATGAAAATTATGACAAAATGAACATTTTTAAGTGATTATATGTTTCACATTCGTTAATTGCCCGTTTGGATTAGCTTTTTGAGCTTAAGAAAAATGCAAATAAATAAGCTTTAATGTTAATTCATAAGTTCTCACTGGCGAAAATTGTATCTTCGTAAGCTGTTTTTTCATAAACTACACTGACAACCTTATGAATACTACATAAAAGCTTATTTATTTCCATAAGTAGTTTTGTATAAGCTCAAAAATAAGTCAATCCAAACGAGTCCTAAGTTGTATAATTAGTTTTGATGTATGTCAAACTTACGAGTTAATTTTTCTTGCTTATGGGGCTTTAGAATTAAGTAGTACTATATCTAACATAATTTCTCAATAACATATGGAAGATGATAACTAAGAGAACCAATAAAATCAACCCTAATCATGCATGAAAATTAGACATTACTAGCATAACATTGTAGCACTTCATAACATATAAGCTCTATTTGGATAAACAACTTATTTGAAGCTTATATAAGCGCTTATCATGATAAGAGTGTATATATAAGCTTACATAAGTTATTATTTCTATAGAAGAAGATAAATTAAAGTTAAGTTGTTTTTTTATATACTATGAGCTGTTTTCATTAGTTGATTTCATAAATTCTACCAAACAGTGTCACACAACTTATGTCAGTAAATAAGTTCAACTCAATCCAAACAAAACCTCTAATTGAAAATGTGCATATGAAAGAAAAATTACCAATCTGTATGGTGATTAATCCACTGTTGCAACCAATATCAAGACAATCCTTCCCTTCAAACCACTCCTTCCTGAACACTTTCAACCGAGGATCTCCATCAGCGCCATCACCAATCTAAAAAAACCATGAAAATGTCAAAAAATCATAACAACAGTGATAATGTTAATGCTATTGATTCAAATCAAAAGATTACTCGATAGTTGTAGTAACTCTTGTAATTTCCGTAAGGGAAAACTTGCTTGCGCTTTCTTCCATTATTTTCGTTGCTCATCTTTCAAGTAACACTTTCCTTTAGGTTTAGGGTTTATGCAAAGCTTCGTCGGAAAGATGAATGAGGAACGAATAAAACCTAAAACCCTTTTCATTCTCGTTTGTTTCGCACCAATTTTTTTGTTTACCGTTAAACCCGAACCCGGATCCGTAAAATAGATGGATTGGATCCATTTAGTATGACCCGTCCAGTCCAATTCCAAACACCTCTTATTCTAGGAGGAGCATCTAAATAAAAGTTATCACTAATTCACTATTTATAAATAAATCTTATTAAGGTATCCAAATAAATAAAATTGTATTAAATATTATAAAAAAATATATTTAAAAATTCGATTACACAAGTTCCACAAAATAATTCTATATTAGATTCTTTAATATGTGCCATAATATTAAATAAATTAATACAGTTTTTTTTTTTGACAAAAGAAATTAATACAGTTAAAACCTAGAAACCGGTAAAAAAATATTAAAAAAAAAATACTATAAAATCCCATTAAAAAGGCATTAAAATTGGTGGATTCTAGGATGAGTGTTCTATTAAGTCTCTCACCGGTGTACCACTCAACTTAACTATAAGATTAATCAAGCCTACAATATTCCATTAAACATTACCACACTGGATTAATTTTTCTCTCACCAGCAAATCATTCATGAATCCTTCGAAAAATTAAATTTAAGAGACAAACACTAGACTTTGTTAAAAAGGGAAAGAGAATAGGGTGCGTTTGTTTTAGATTTAAAAAAATGAATTTTTTCTTTGTATTTTTGAAAATGGATTTTGTAAAATCGTTTTTCAAAATATTACAATTTTTTTTATATTCATTTTTTCTAAATTGAAACACTAATTTTGACATAATATAACATAAACATACATTATTGAAGAACAAAACATAGTCAAAATCACAATTTTTTGAAAAAGATTTATTTCAAAAATGATTTTTATGAAAATCTATTTGAAATAGCTTCAAATTAAATGATTTTTTTGAAATTTTGATATCCAAAAAAAATTTCAATAAAATGATGAAATGCCTAAAATGACATTTTAAGAATAAATATTCAAACCAAATTTTGATTTGAAGCTTTTATAAAAAGTTTTTGTAAATTTTTTTTACACAAAATTATATAACACTATAGAATCTATTTTCAAAAAAAGCCAAAACAAACGCACCCTATATCTCAAAAAGATGAGGAAATATAATACGCACCGACAACGTAAAACATCCAATAACAGTTGTATATTTCGTCAAATCACCTTATTGCATCCACTTTAATGATATGACATGGAGAAATAGAGGATTCCTATTGGACGTCAATGTAAAATTAATTTACACCGATAGAATGTATCCAATAAACTCCAAAAACATATGGCTAAAAGAACCACAGTGATAAAATATTCATGCAAAGACAGTGTCTAACAGTTGAGTCAAAAAATAAGCATAACAGCTGAATGTTGCAATAATATGTCTACCACACATAAAGTGTTAAGGAAAATTTGAAGACAGTGTAAAAAATAATAATAATTAAAGAGATGATGTTGGCTTAATTACAAGCATAGGATTTATCATACAGATTAAAATTCTCTAAAGGCGTGACATTCCCACTTCAACAGATTTGTTTCCAAACCTTTTATCATTTACACATCTGCAGCACCTTTGCATACATATTAAACTAGAAGTATTAAAATGATTGAAGAATATCAAAATCTTGAACAATATGTGTTTTTTAACTATGGTCCTATGTTTTAATAAAACAAATATTACACTACAAATTTATTTTTGTTAAATCAATATTGTTTGTTCAGTATATGCATGCCTATCAAATAGGATATAAGATAGAAAATTACTTCTGTTGTATATAGACCATCAAACAATATATCGAAAAAAGAACTGTATTATTGTAATTCAACCCTGTGGTGTTCTAGCGTTTGTTACAAGCGTCGTCACTAGAGTCATTATTACATTTTCTACAAAATC
Organism: Trifolium repens; assembly: GCA_030408175.1. Taxonomy (NCBI): domain Eukaryota; kingdom Viridiplantae; phylum Streptophyta; class Magnoliopsida; order Fabales; family Fabaceae; genus Trifolium; species Trifolium repens. The sequence continues at coordinate 62,417,235 of CP125842.1, read as the reverse complement.
GGATTTGGCTATGATGCATTCTCAATCTTTTTTCTTCATATAGACATACCATATCTTTGGCAGAGGATTGATACAGATGTTACAAGATTGCTATGATGATGACCTGCCTAAATACTCTTCTACTCCAACTCCTTAAGAAAATCAATATTATCTACAAAAACCTGAACATCAGAGATTGGAAAAATTAGTCAGTCACGAATCATTGATTACTAAAAATGAACAAACAACATAATGATGCTAGATTTACAACAAATAAATAGATTTCCTACAAACAAATAGATAGAGAGAAGTCAGTTACTTAAACAGTTGGGGCAGTTGAGAAGTGAGAAGAGATATTATGTATAAATTGGAGAAATAAGAATAGATTAAGGCATTATGTACATTTGATAGTTGTATATGAAAGGAGAAATGATGAACAAAAAAACAAGTGACAGGGCTGCAAAAAGCATATTCTTGGAACTACATTTTCTCTAAGGTCATGAAGCAGTTTAATGGAATAGAAAACATAAAGCATATGTTGAATGAGTTGTTGGAGAGTAAGGGAATCAATATCAATGAAGAGGAGACTGAAGTACATAAGCGGGCATCACAATCAAGCATGCAGCAAAGAGAACACGTGGATGAAAGGGTGCTTAGAGTATAATGAGTCTGAAGATGGAAGACTTGTCTGATTTTAATCAAACAGACATATTGAGTTGGATGCCAAAGAAAACAACTAAAAGCAGAGACAACCTGAGAGGAGAAGGAATCCCATTAACACCTCGGATAAAGAAAAAGAACTATAGAACAATAGTGATGAAGGAGAAACAGTCTAGGATGGAACCAGAACTAAATTGGAGATTACTAGTAGAACCAATGTGGAACCAAGGGAGCTAGCCAAAATGCAGATAAGGGAAAAACCAGTATAAGGATTGCTCAAGCCTTATAAGGATTAATTTGATCACATCTCCAGTCGATGATCATGAAGACACTGGTATTATGTTATGAGCTAACCATTGCAAGAGCTTAAGTTGTTAGGTGAAGATATATGAATGATTTTATATCTAATATTAGTATCAAGGCCTGTTTCAACTTTCAAACCTATAGAGCCCATTCTTCTAAATAACGCTAAATTGCAATACGCGTGAAATTGGGCTTGTTGTGTGAAGAACAATGAAGTTTTAAGAATATAAAAGTCTATTCGTGGGCTTTCACCAAATAGCTTCACATTTTAGGAGTGTCTTTAATATGGTATCAGAAATTCAATGGCCAAATAGTTAACAGTTTGATCCTTGTTATCCTCATTCTGTTATATAGAAGTTAAATTTCAACACAAGGAAAAATGAGTTTGCATTAGAAGGCTATATAAGGTTCAGCTTCAACCCCAACAAGCTCTTGCATGTGCTGATGCGTTAAATATAAAACCATTCACAAGCCTTCACTTTCCAGCTTTAACCTTTGGGTGATTGGTCATTGAAAATTTAAATCATCAAGTTCAAAAGACATACCGTCTTCCATCCATCGGGATCCAAGCATGCAGTAATTTTTGTGTTGATGCCAGGCAACGGTCCAGGTTCCCGAGTAAGCTTTCCCGTGGATAGTTTAATCGCTTCAGCAGTTTTGTACACATCATCTGTGCCTATTGCAATCTGGAAAGTGGGGAAATGAAATATAATTGATAAAAGGAACCATCTTCAAATTAGAGCCAAGAAACGACATACATAGAAATACAGGGTAAAAAGCATTTCAATTATTTTCAAAATGAAAACTGTAGTAGTTTTTGTTAGTACATAAATCAAAATTTCATATCATAACCGCAGCAATGAAAACCTATTCAGAAGATTCCATGAAAAAAAGAACAAGAAAAAAGAGGAATTTCTGCTTACCTGAGCATAAGCATTTCCTTTATCATATTCAGTGACTCCATAATTGTAAGTCAACTCCAGAACAGCAGATTTATCTTCTGGACCATATCCCAGCATTGCTATGGTATACTGCCCAAGAAAGGGCCATAAAAGAATCATATGTGAAAGAAGGTAAGCACGTACCCAAATTTTTAGCATACCAAAATTTCAAAACAAGCATGCATCAAAAGAAAATAAGAACAAAGGCAGATGCCAGTGAAAAATAAATAAAAAAGGTGAGCCATAATACCTTGGACTCTGGATTATCCCGTGTACGAAGCAGCTCCATACCAAAAGCCTACATGGTAGGCAACCACATAATAGTTTTAATTTGTGTAAAGCAAATAAAAACTTTGAAGTTTGAACTGACTAAAAATAGGATTGATCCTCACCTTCTCGTAAAATTCTATTGAACGGTTAAGATCACCCACTCGAAGCATCACTTGGCACAATGGCTCAGGAGTGGGACCTCTTTCCAAAAGTTCAAATTTGTAACCATCGGGGTCTTCAACAAATGCAATTACTGTTTTGCCTCCTTTGACAGGACCAGGCTCTCTAGTTATTTTGCCACCCTTAGCTCTTATAAGTTCCACTGTTTTTGCAATCTAATAAAGAATCATACAGACAAAGAAATTCCAGCATTTGTTTGTCAAAAGGCCAATAGAGAGAAAATCCTAAACAATAACCAAAATGGCGACTCCACTCCATGCCGTATGAGATTGAGGATAAAGGCCACCAACTAACCAGGAATGAACAAAGTATGATAGATCAAGATGTTAATGACTGATACTAGTGCTACCAAAGTTTGAAAAACTTACATCGTCAACTGCAATACCAAAATGGCCAAATGCAGTTCCAATGTCATACTTGTCAACTCCATAATCTGAAATAATGTTAAATGAAAAATAAATATTAATTAAAAGCTTTCTTTGCACAAACAAGTAGAACCTACTTTATAAAGTGCAGCTTCCTTTAATTCTAAGAAAGATTAGGTTTTTACACATCTTAAGAGGAATGTCAACATAGTCAAAACCCATAGGCCCAGTTTGGATTAGCTTTAAACTTACAGGACCTTCTCAATTCAAATAAGTTTAGGGTTCTTCACTTACGAAAAAGTTCTCATAAGCTTATAGATGTCAATGAACAGGTTTAATCGAGAGAGCTTCTGAAAATATTGAGATGTAAAAGCTAATTTCAACTTATACAAGAAGTCATTGTTTAAAGAACTCAATTATATATAGCAATTCTGGTTTAGCATTTAGGGCATGTTTGGATTGATTTATTTCAGTTTATCTAGTGGCATAAACACTTATCAGAGTAATTGGGAGAACTTATGGAAACAACTTATGACATGTCCATAAACTATTTTCGCTTATTTCTATAAGTTCTTCAGGATAGCTTATAAAAAAGCTTATAGCTTATATGAAAACAATATGACTTTATTTTATAAAAATACCATTTGCTATAAGCACTTAATTAAGTTGTTTATCGAAAAGTGCTTATTGAAAAATATATCGAAGACGAGTCTTACTGTATGTGAGTTCAATAACAAAATGTGAGTCTTCAGGTCCATATCCAAGAAAAGCATTAGTATATTTCTCCTCGGGTATGTCGCGCTTTCTGAGTAGCTTCATTCCAAGACACTCGGTATAAAATCTGAAATGACAAAGAGTATAGTGAATTAAAGAGATAATGATATTAGAGTTGCAATAATATAATGAATACATACTTAATGGTTCTATCCATGTCCCCAACACGATAAACAACATGAAGTAATCTTCTTTTGTCTTGTTTGACCCATTCCAGTAAATTTTCTGATGAAGCCGTTGTGACTGATGAAGACACGTTCCCAGATGCCATCACTCTCGTTGAGTTTCCATTTTTTCTAAACAATTTCAAGCCAAAACTATGGGATTGTGGAACTGCCACTGGAGAAAGAAAAAAAAACAATTTTTAGCTGAGAAAACAAAAGTTGAGAAATAGTAATAATGATTGAGAGAAAAGAAATTACCGGTGGAAAAATGGGAGAAAGAGAAACGAGGAGAACGATTGAAGAGAGGTGAAAGGGTAAAGGAAGAAAGAGTGGGTCGAATTGAAGTAGCCATGGGAATGGCTTCTTCTTCTTCTTCGTCGGTGAGTGAGTGAGTGAGTGAGTGTTGTGGATGATGATGAAGAATGAATGAATGAATGAGATTTGAGAAGAAGCACAAGAAAAGAAAAGAAAAGAATGGAATCGAATAATTTAGGATTACCCAAACAAGGCTTTACTCTGTGTATTGTGTCTTTGTCTGTATCTGTTTACTTTTCACACAGTGACACAGGTACTCTTTTTACTGCTCAAACAAGTTTTCACTTCAATGATGCCGAAAGAAAAAACAAAAAACATCTACTTATTACAATATATTACAATATATTAAAAGAAACTACTATTAAAAATTTAAGTTTGTCTTTATTACTTTTAACGGTGTTTCAAGTTTTACGCCCTTAAATATAATTTTAACTCTAAACTAATTAAAAAATACAAAAAAATAGGAAAGAAAGATAAGTATGAAAGAAATCTACCCAAAAAAATAGCATAGAAACCAGGTCTCTAAACAAAAAAAAACACAAAACAAAAATAGGAAAAAAAGAAATAAGCATCAAATAAATCTTCCCATAAAAATTCAATTAAAATAAATTCACACATAAAAATATGAACAAAAATCACTATAAAAGATGCGCTTCAAAAATAGTAATTTTTTTTTTAATGAAAAAATAGTAACTCAATATAAGATATAAAAATTTTTGTATAAAAAATAAAAATAGAATAACCTAATAAAAGAAGATACTTATTTATGAGCTTAAAAATAAAAGAACAGAAAAAAAGAAACAAAAACACAATCGACCCGTTTGGATTGACTTATTTATGAGTTTATGCGAAATAACGTATGCAAATAAATTAGTTTTTATGTATTATTATAAGTTTTTTAAGGTAGTTGATGAAAACAATTTATAAAGATATAATTTTTCTTAGTGAAAACTTATGAATTAACACGCGTAAAAAAAACTTATGAATTAACATAAAAGTTTATTTATAAATTATACCCATAAACTATTTTCATAAGCTTTAAAATAAGCCAAATTCAAACAGGCCCAATATATTAAAAGATATTACTACAAAAAAATACATAAGAAGGGCATTATTGATGAATATATATTATAATAATTACGGGGTAAATATTTGTCATTATACTTAAAACATCACGGGACAAGTGTTGATCAATAATTTTGTAAAAAAAAAGAAAGTGTTATCACTAATATATAAAAAATCATACACGGGACAATTGTTCTAATAAAAAAAAAGTAATCATACATGGGATAATTGCTTTAATAAATTTTTTTTAATCATACACGGGACAGTTTCTTTAATAAAAAAATTTAAATCATACACGGGACAATTGGTTTAATAAAAAAATTTTAATCATACACGGGACAATTGCTTTAATAAAAAAAATTTAATCATACACGGGACAATTGCTTTAATAAAAAAATTTAATCATACATGCAACAATTGCTTTAATAAAAAAAAGAAATTGAATAGTAAATACTTTTTTATATTAATTATAATTTATTACACAAAAATCATACACGGGATAATTACTTTAATAAAAAAATGACTTAATTTAATATATTTTACAAAAAATAATAGAATGACGTCATTTATCATTTAACAACAATTTATAAATAAAAGTCAATATAAATAATAGAATGATCTCAAAACTAGTTTAATTTTATAATTTTAGTTTAAAAAATAAATTGGGTAAAATAAAATCATTTTTCCCTTTAAAAATAGCTCAAATGGTTGTATGTCAACTTTTTTTTATTTTTTTTGGAAACAAAGATGGTCGGTGCACTAAACTACAATAGAACCAGGAGTAGCAATTCACATACAAACTAATTTGAGTAGGACAATGTTCATAATATATCAATCCGATCTCTTGATGACATCTCAAATTTGTCAGAACATCTACACGCCAATTCGCTTTATAGTAAGTATGACACACCTTCACTTCCCAATCCAAAGGAAATATCTTCTAATTTAATGAATTAAATATCAACCTGTCATACTACTATTTTATTACTATTCAAAGTATGAACAACAATTTTTGAATCAACATAAAGCTCAATCTCTTATATCCATGATCTCAAGTAAGTCTCAAACCTTCCAAAACACTCTAACGCTTGGCTACATATGCGGAACACCACCCAATATACGGAAGATAACATAATATTTTATACTAATATGGTTGAATGATGTTAAATACGGATGGTGGTAGCTAGTAAGAGTGTTGTCTTCCGTATTTACCACCACCCAATCATATTAACATGAGATGAAATATTATGTTACGTTCAATTTAGTCACTTTAATCTTGGAGATATTTGGAGAAGCTGTGAATTTGGACTTGAGGACATCGACCTTCATACATGAAGCGTGACAAAAAGACTAAATCACATCTTTAGGCAAAATTACATGTTTGGTCCTTTATCTTATTTTTTTATAATACTTTGGTCATTTATCTTTCATTTGTAACATTTTGATCCTTTATCTTATCTTTTTGTAACATTCTGGTCATTTATCTTTTATTTGTAACATTTTGGTCCTTTAAAGAACATAAAAATATGAAAGGATTGATAAAGATGATGAACATATTCATCAAAATCATGAGTTTTATTTAATTTTAATAAAAATGTATCTTAACAAATAAAATTCAATATTTTTTTAATAAAAAAAATATGAAAAAAAGGGTTTATATGTGAATGTTATAAAAGATAAAGGACTAAAATGTTACAAATAAAAGATAAAAGACTAAAGTGTTACAAATATATAAGATAAAGGACCAAATTGTTATAAATAAAAGATAAAGGACCAAATTGTTACAAAAAAATAAGATAAAGGACCATACGTATAATTTTGCCACATCTTTAACAAGCCTATCCTGAGAATATTTGGCCTAAGTGAACATAAGACAATCACTTCCAAAAAAATAAATGAGAAATAGTTGGTCCAACTTAGGAAATATTAATATGTAGTAGGACGGTCATTTTAAAAAATGTACCCCTTCTCCGCAACTGCGATCGGAAAGAGATTGGAACTAAAGCTGTAAAAATGGACTGGGCTGTCGGATCGGCCCATTAGCCCTATAGTTTTACACGGGCTGGGCTTCGAAAAAATTTATTGGGCCTTATCGGGCTGGCCCCCGGGCCTATCTTTTTCATGGGCCATCATGGGCTGGCCTTACGGGCTTTTGGGCCGGACCCTTAAAAGAATTAAAAAAAATATATAAAAAAATTTCTAAAAATAGTTTTAGCTAAAAGTAAGAAATTTTAGTTGCCATAAAATCTTTAGATAAAATAAGTAACAAAAGATGAGATTTGTTAGTTAGGAGATAAATATTAAACCAAATTTGTTATGATTATCTTTATTTGAAAAAAAATAAATTTGTTATGATTATCTTTACATGAAAAAAATAATAATAACAACTAATTTGTGTGCGATACGTATGTAGTTTTATTATCCCTTGAATTTTTTTAAAAGAAAAATTTGTAATTAGTTTTTTAAAAAAAGTATGAAATTTGTCGAGCCGGTCCATCGGGCCATATAGGCCTTTTCTTACCGGGCGGGGTTAGGTGGGCCGGGTATTGGGTCTTAACGGGCCGGTCCACTTAACCCCATGTATATGTCTTGGCCATCTGGGCCGGACCGGCCCCTTTTACCGCTCTAACTGGAACTACTTGATGTCAGAACTGACCCCTAAAAAAATATAGATAAAACAGATTCAACTAATTAATGGTTATTTTTATTCAACAAAATTAATATAATATCTGTTTTATACATGTCACTGTCCCTATTGATCCACCCTTTACCCTATCAAATAGGGATCATATGACTCATAACCAACTATTTTAGGAGTGTTTTTTGGTTAAAAATACATGAATGTAGATAGATAATACCATGTAATGATTTTTATTGTTTTAATTGAATCTTATATATAAAGTCTTGCAAAAGAGCTTCATTTCAAAACTTATATTCTTTTTGTCTCTCCTTTTAAACAAAAACATAAGATTATGGCAGGTGGAGGATTTACTGATGCAGGGACTCTCAAAAGAGCTAATCTTTATGAATATAAGATTACAGGCTACTTCATATTTTCTTGCATTGTTGGTGCTCTTGGTGGATCTCTCTTTGGATATGATCTTGGTGTTTCAGGTGGAGTTACTTCTATGGATGATTTCTTGATAGAATTTTTCCCTCAAGTGTATGAGAGGAAGCATGCGCATATGCAAGAAACTGATTATTGTAAATACGATGATCAAATGTTGACGCTTTTTACCTCGTCTCTTTATTTTGCGGCTTTGGTGTCCACATTTGGTGCTTCTTCTCTGACAAAAAACAAAGGCAGGAAAGCTAGTATTGTTGTTGGTTCTATTAGTTTCTTCATAGGAGCTGTCATGAATGCTTCTGCTGTCAACATTTCAATGTTGATAATTGGTCGTGTCCTTCTTGGTGTTGGCATTGGATTTGGTAATCAGGTAACTTGACTTCTATGTCACCTTATAAGTTGCGACACATTGTTATATTCATTAATTTATTAACATGTTATTGTGTTATTGTTATTGTTTAGGCCGTTCCCTTGTATCTATCAGAAATGGCTCCTGCAAAAGTGAGAGGAGCAGTGAACCAACTTTTTCAACTTACAACTTGTTTGGGAATTTTAATTGCCAACTTTGTAAATTATGCAACTGAGAAAATTCATCCTTGGGGATGGAGATTATCTCTTGGATTAGCAACAGTTCCAGCAACAATTATGTTTATCGGTGGATTGTTGTGTCCCGAGACACCAAATAGTCTTGTGGAACAAGGCAAAATGGATGAGGGAAGAAAGGTATTGGAGAGAGTTAGAGGTACTTCCAATGTTGATGCTGAATTTGAAGATCTTGTTGATGCTAGCAGAGAAGCACAAGCTATCAAGAACCCATTTCAGAACCTTCTTTTGAAAAAGAATAGACCACAATTCATAATTGGTGCTTTGGCTATTCCTGCATTCCAACAGTTGACAGGAAACAACTCTATCCTTTTCTATGCACCTGTCATTTTCCAAACTCTTGGATTTGGCTCTGGGGCTTCTCTTTATGCTTCTGTCATTACTAGTGTTGCACTTGTTCTTGCCACTTTGATCTCAATGTTTTATGTTGACAAGTTTGGTAGGAGAGCTTTCTTTTTAGAAGCTGGTGTTGAAATGTTCTTGTGCATGGTAAGTACAACAATTATAAATACTATAGTTTACTGATCGGTGATTGGTTCAGTGATGATTGGCGCTGGACTTGATAGGGAGAAACACGGTCCGACCCCTGCAACTGCGATCAGGAGGGGACTGAAACCGCTAGATGCCAGAACTGATCTCTGAACCAGATTAGGCGGTCCAGTGGGCCGGATACTGGTGGTGAAAATAAAAAACTATAGTTTAGCTATAGGGTGCGTTTGATTTGCTAAAAAACAAGGAATTGGACTGGACAACTTCTTTTGTACCCTGTTTGATATAGAAACTGACTATGGGACTGGACAAAACATGCTCTAAGGGACAGGACAAAAACAATGATTTTTGTCCCTCACTAAACTACAGAACAACTTTTTGTCCATAGTACAACTATAAAAAATACGAAAAATACTCATTTTAATTACGAATATAAAAATATCATCTCTCTATCTCTCTTCGATATTGTCTTGTCATGTCCTGTTTGATCTTGTTGTGTACTGTATTGTTCTGTCCATTATTTACTATTTTACGAATCAAACGCACCCATAGTCTTTCTTTGATTATAAATAATATATCTTGTACCAACCACAACTATTTGTTGTTCTAATTGCTAATATATTGGAACAATTTGATGTGCAGGTTGCTACAGCAGTTGTTTTGGCTCTTGAGTTTGGTAAAGGCAAAGAATTATCATTTGGTGTTAGCATCTTTTTGGTTGTTGTTATATTCATGTTTGTGTTGGCATATGGGAGATCTTGGGGACCCTTAGGATGGTTGGTTCCAAGTGAGCTTTTCCCATTAGAGATAAGATCAGCTGCACAAAGTGTTGTTGTATGTGTTAACATGATTTTCACTGCAATTGTTGCACAATTCTTCCTTGCATCACTCTGCCACCTTAAATATGGAATCTTCTTGCTTTTTGGAGGCTTGATTGTTGTCATGAGTTGCTTTGTCTTCTTTCTGTTGCCGGAAACAAAGCAAGTTCCAATTGAAGAAATTTATCTTCTCTTTGAGAAACATTGGTTTTGGAAGAAAATAGTAGCAGATGGAAAAGAGGAAAGAATATCAAATGGCCATGCATAAGATGCCAAGAAATTCAAACCACAAACACTTGTTGGATTTAATCTATTTATATGTCAAGATATTTAATAACAAAAATTGTTGGATTTATAATATATTTTTGTGTTCGAGTAAAAATACTATTTAAGTGATTATTTCTTTATCTTGTTGATCTATGCTCCTACATATCGCCGGATAAAATAAGAAATACCAAACTATGTTAAAACTATATAAATTATTTAATTAACTATCTATCTTTCGTTTTTAAGTTTTGGTTCTTACGAAAAGTAAATAGACCTCTAGAAATTGCAAATATTAAGAGGATTTCAAATTATCTTATGTGAAACAATTATTAATCAAACTTTATTGCCTAAATTGACTTTTTAGATTCATAGTAGAATTAATGTATCTAGACAATAATATAGTCTAAATACATCAATTCTATAATGTATCTAAAAAGTAAAATGTTTCTTATATATAAGACCCGAGGGAATATTCTGATAATACTCCAAATTAGTATAGTTCCTCCTCTCGGAAATGATAATCGGGAACTAACACCAAAAAATAAATAGAGTAATCAAGTGAGTCGTTGTCAGATGTATGGACATTCAAGTCCTTAATTATATATTGTACACATTTAATGTGGTTGATGATTTCCTCTAATTACCTCTTGCATGAGACTTTGTCTTTTGCAATCTAAATTTGTTATTAGTATAAAAATTCAAACAGACCAATATGTTACCGATCTGCACGTGGAAGTTGGACTTCATGAACTTAATTTGGAGTTCCACATCCGAAGTAATGAATTCGGTGGGACGGTTTATATAGGATTTGACAATCCTCTCATTTGAAGTTGAACCATGGTTTTAAGGTAGAGTTAAGTTCTTTTTAAAAAAAGTGTTTACGACATCTCTCTCTCTCAATTGGCCGCCGACCCCCTCCCCTAACCCTAGTTTATTTTTGTTCATCCACCAAGGAGGGGTGGTTTTTGGGTCAATTTTTGACCAAAAATCACCCCTCTAAATTATTTTTCTTTTCCTTTTTATTTAAATAAGTGATTTTCACAAATATTTAGTTTTTCTTTTACTGATTTCATCATCTTAGTGTGATGTTGTGTTGGTCGTCGTCTTGTTGCGGCGTTAGTTTGTTGTCTCGTCTTGGTGCGGTGTTTGTTCGGTTCAAATTGACAGATTAGATTCGACTTGGTGCATATTCAACAATCAATGACTTTGACGTCATCAATGTTGCAGACTCGGAGACATAGGTATTTTGAGCACTTCAAATTCGTCATATTTGTAGGCTTTGTCACATCTGTAGACATTTGCACACCAATTCGCTTCACGGTAAATATGATACACCTTCACTTCAAGATCCAAAGCAAATATCTTCTAATTTAATGAATTAAACACCAGCCAGTCACACTACCATTTTATTACTATTCATAGTATGAAAAACAATTTTTGAATCAACATAAAGCTCAATCGTCTTATATCCACGATCTCAAGCAAGTCTCAAACCTTCCAAAATACTTCAAAGCTCGGCTACATATGTAGAACACCACCTAATATACAAAACATAACATGATATTTCATCTCATATTAATATGATTGGGTGGTGCTAAATATGAATGATGCTAGTAAGAATATTGTGTTCCGTATTTAGCACCACCATATCCTGAGAATACTTGGCCTAAGTGAACATAAGACATCACTTGCAAAAAAATAAATGAGAAATAGTTAGTCCATCTTAAAAAATATTAATAGGTAGTTGGATGGTCATTTTTAAAAAATATACCCCCTTCCCCTCCTAGCATAAGACAATTTGAATAACTAATTATGGTTATTTTTATTCAACAAAATTAATATAATACCTGTTTTATACATGTCAACGTCCCTCTTGATCCACCCTTTACCGTATCAAACAGGGATCATATGACTCATAACCAACGCTCTTAGGTGCTAAAATAATAGTTAAAATTAGTTTTCATATTTTATCTTTCAAATCTATTTTAGGAGTGTTTTTTGGTTAAAAATACATGAATGTAGATAGATAATACCATGTAATGATTTATATTGTTTTAATTGAATCTTATATATAAAGTCTTGCAAAAGAGCTTCATTTCAAAACTTATATTCTTTTTGTCTCTCCTTTTAAACAAAAACATAAAATTATGGCAGGTGGAGGATTTACTAATGCAGGGACTCTCAAAAGAGCTCATCTTTATGAATATAAGATTACAAGCTACTTCATATTTTCTTGCATTGTTGGTGCTCTTGGTGGCTCTCTATTTGGATATGATCTTGGTGTTTCAGGTGGAGTTACTTCTATGGATGATTTCTTGATAGAATTCTTCCCTCAAGTGTTTGAGAGGAAGCATGCACATATGCAAGAAACTGATTATTGTAAATACGATGATCAAATGTTGACGCTTTTTACCTCGTCGCTTTATTTTGCGGCCTTGGTGTCCACATTTGGTGCTTCCTCTTTGACAAAAAACAAAGGCAGGAAAGCTAGTATTGTTGTTGGTTCTATTAGCTTCTTCATAGGAGCTGTCATGAATGCTTCTGCTGTCAACATTTCAATGTTGATCATCGGTCGTGTCCTTCTCGGTGTTGGCATTGGATTTGGTAACCAGGTAACTTGACTTTTAAGTTACCTTATAAGTTGCGATACATTGTTATATTATAAGTTGCGACACATTATTATATTCATTAATTTATTAACATCTTATTGTGTTATTGTTATTGTTTAGGCCGTTCCCTTATATCTTTCAGAAATGGCTCCTGCAAAAGTGAGAGGGGCAGTGAACCAACTTTTTCAACTTACAACTTGTTTGGGAATTTTAATTGCTAACTTTGTAAATTATGCTACTGAGAAAATTCATCCTTGGGGATGGAGATTATCTCTTGGATTAGCAACAGTTCCAGCAACTGTTATGTTTATTGGTGGTTTATTGTGTCCTGAGACACCAAACAGTCTTGTGGAACAAGGCAAAATGGACGAGGGAAGAAAGGTATTGGAGAGAGTTAGAGGTACTTCTAATGTTGATGCTGAATTTGAAGATCTTGTTGATGCTAGCAGAGAAGCACAAGCCATCAAGAACCCATTTCAGAACCTTCTTTTGAAAAAGAATAGACCACAATTCATAATTGGTGCTTTGGCTATTCCTGCATTCCAACAGTTGACAGGAAACAACTCTATCCTCTTCTATGCACCTGTAATTTTCCAAACTCTTGGATTTGGCTCTGGGGCTTCTCTCTATGCTTCTGTCATTACTAGTGTTGCACTTGTTCTTGCCACTTTGATCTCAATGTTTTATGTTGACAAGTTTGGTAGGAGAGCTTTCTTTTTGGAAGCTGGTGCTGAAATGTTCTTGTGCATGGTAAGTACAACAATTAAAAATACTATAGTTTATCAATCATTAGTTGATTCAGTGCTGATTGGCGCTGCACTTTGTAGGAAGAACTACGGTTCATCCCCGCAACTGTGATCGAGAGGGGATCAGAACCACTAGATGCTAAAACTTGTCCCTAAACCAGATTAGGCGGTCTAGTGGGCCGGATACTGGTGGTGAAAAAAAACTATAGTTTAGCTATAGTCTTTCTTTGATTATAAATAATATATTTGGTACCAACAATAACTATTTGTTGTTCTAATTGCTAATATATTGGAACAATTTGATGTGCAGGTTGCTACAGCAGTTGTTTTGGCTCTTGAGTTTGGTAAAGGCAAAGAATTATCATTTGGTGTTAGCATTTTTTTGGTTGTTGTGATATTCATGTTTGTGTTGGCATATGGAAGATCTTGGGGACCCTTAGGATGGTTGGTTCCAAGTGAGCTTTTCCCATTAGAGATAAGATCAGCTGCACAAAGTGTTGTTGTATGTGTTAACATGATTTTCACTGCAATTGTTGCACAATTCTTCCTTGCATCACTCTGCCACCTTAAATATGGAATCTTCTTGCTTTTTGGAGGCTTGATTGTTGTCATGAGTTGCTTTGTATTCTTTCTATTGCCAGAAACAAAGCAAGTTCCAATTGAGGAAATTTATCTTCTCTTTGAGAAACATTGGTTTTGGAAGAAAATAGTAGCAGATGGAAAAGAAGAAAGAATATCAAATGGCCATGCATAAGATGCCAAGAAATTCAAACCACAAACACTTGTTGGAAACTATTGGCCATGGAAAAGAAGAAAGAATATCAAATGGCCATGCATAAGATGCCAAGAATATCAAATGGCCTTTGGTCTCGTTTGACTCGGCTTATTTTTTACTTTTTATTTTAGCTTAAACGAAATAAAGAAGTATAAAATTATATTTGACATTATTTCTCCTTAAAAGTATTAGAGAAATAAAGTAAAGAAGTAAAAAATAAAGAAAAATGAAGTCAAACACAATTTTTTTCTTCTTTATTATTTTTAAGGAGAAGAAAAAAGGGAGAAAATAAGCCGGGCCAAACGGTAATCTATTTATATGTCAAGATATTTAATAACAAAAATTGTTGGATTTATAATATATTTTTGTGTTCGAGTAAAAATACTATTTAAGTGATTATTTCTTATCTCGTTGATCTATGCTCCTACATATCTCCGGATAAAATAAGAAATACCAAACTATGTTAAAATTATATAAATTATTTAATTAACTATCTATCTTTCGTTTTTAAGTTTTGTTTCTCAAGAAAAGTAAATAGACCTTTAGAAATTGCAAATAATAAGAGGATTTCAAATCATCTCATGTGAAACAATTATTAATCAAACTTTATATATACTATTATGATAATACTCCAGATTAGTATAGTTCCTCCTCTCGAAAATGATAATCAAGTGAGTCGTTGGCATATGTATGGACATTCAAGTCCTTAATTATATACTCCCTCCGTTACAATATATAAGCAAAAATGTACTTTTTAAGTTTATTGTATAATTAATGTATTTGGACACAATATTGTCCAAATATATTAATGATACAATAAACTTAGAAAGTGTATTTTTGCTTATATATTGTAACGGAGGGAGTATTGTACACATTAATGTGGTTGATGATTTCCTCTGGTTACCTCTTTCATGAGAATTTGTCTTTTGCAATCTAAATTTGTTATTAGTATAAAATTCAAATAGACCAATATGTCACCGATCTGCACGTGCAAGTTGGGCTTCATGAACTCAATTTGGAGTTCCACATCCGAAATAATGAATTCGGTGTGAAGGTTTATATATAGGATTTGACAACCCTCCCCTTTGAAGTTGAACCATGGTGTTAAGGTGGAGTTAAGTTCAATAATTAGTACCAATGAATCATTTGGACGCCGGTTGCTCAATGGACGGATTTGTTACCGATTTTCATGTACCGTCCGGATTTCATAAGTAAAATTTGTTAGGATAAAGTCGGTGTGGAGTTATGCTTAATTTATATACTACAATAATCCAAAATGGTTATTAGAAATTTATTGTGATTATTCAATGGAAATTAAATATCCGATGATCATCTTATCTCATTTTTTTTGGAAGAGTACAAAACGATTATCTCAGTCAACTTAAATTTATAACTTTTCAAATAATAATTGGTTTATTTGTTAAATGTTTTAATCGCTGTTTATATAAAAATATCCAATTAGTCTATTCAAAATATCATACATTTTGTTAACATGCAAGTCATCTTTTTATAAATTTGCATAAAAAAGAATATACATGTTGTATTTGTCAAAAAAACAAAAATTGTTGTTAATATGGATGACATGGATATAACGTTAATATATTAATAAAAGTCAGCTTTAACTTCGTTATCTCATGCATGTACATTTTTATTTTTATTTTATAAGCATGCATGTACACTTTTTAAATGCCTCTCATTTTCATGTGTCAAAATATAATGCTAGTTGTTGAAAATAGTCTTTTTTCTACCAAAATTGTTGAAAATGGTGACAAAAATATGAAATTAAATCATTTTTATGTCCTTACAAATATCTAGAATTATTTTTTAGTCACTTTAAAAAATTCAGCAAATTTTGTTTATCAAAATATTTTTCATCACAACTTTTATTTTTATTTTTAAATCAACTCATTAGCTTTATGAATCAAAATAGAGAGCACAAGATGACTAGATTTTTTGTAGTAATCTATTAAACACTACTACTTTCAATCTTAAATATAAGAAGGAAAAAAATTATTAACAAAAATTGATGAATGTTGTTCAAAATTTTGACTAAATACATAAATTTTTGTTGACCCAACTTTCTTTTATATTTAGAATCGATATAGTAATAGCTTGGTATGTGGAAAGCAATATTGCTATTTAATTTCAAGCGGTAGACAATTGCGTAAATGCTAGCTAACCATATGGATAAGATGCATTTACCCATTGATACCGGTAAAGTTCTTATCTTGGACATGGATTAAATCTAAGAAAGAACTTTAATTTAGGCAAATGCTAAACAGTGTACCAGGATACTGTTCAAGGAAGCAAAAATAGTAATATAGCATTGAAGTTTGTGTAGTCAACTCCTCGAAAGTCTAAAATATATTATTTTCAAAATAAAAAATTCTCTTTTGGATATCCTTATTCAATGTCCCCGGGACATCGGTTAACATGACCCATAATTTTAACCTTTATGCATCTGATCCGTAAGATTTGCTTGCAATTGGTCAATATGCGAATTCAAAAATAAATTGATTTTTCGACATTAAGAGAATAAAAAAAAAATTGATATTGGTAAAGTTGTTATCTTGGACATGGATTAAATCTAAGAAGAGTTTTAATTTTATCCTCAATTGTTTTTTTTTTGTTGACAAAAGACCTTTATTAAAGGAAATTAGGGAGAAAATACAAATCTCATATCTTTTTGGATATAGGGTTTAATACATGTAGGAACACAAAGGTGTCAATCAGAATTGGGCTCATTTTCGGCCCATCTAGTCAATTCGTGGGCGACCCGATTGTTTTCTCTTCTAGTCCAAGAGTTGGAAGCTCTATGGTTTGCTTTCATGAGCTCCGCACATCGTTGCACAACTACACCCCAACTATGACGAATCTTCGCTTTGTCCTTCAATGCTTTAATAACTATCATGGAATCCAGCTCAAAGGTGATCGATGTAGCGTTGTACCTTTCCGCCATGTCCATGGCATCGTTCAGGCCCATAGCCTCACCGAAAGAAGCCTCACTTGAACCCACACGCGTCCGTGCAGCAGCTCCGACGATGCTCTCGTCCGACTGCCTGAGAATCAACCCTGAAGACCAATGGTCATCACGTCTTAGGTGAGCATCCACGTTGATCTTCAAAGTATCTCTCGGAGGTGGACTCCAGCTAGTATCGTTACTGTTTCTACCAGACACATGCATGTGTTGGGCAATTCCTCCTATTTGGAGTGAGCCAAAATTAAATAAAAAAAAAAGGTGGGTGCTAAAAGTAATGGGCTTGGCCCATGTGCCCATTCCATGTGTGTGTCACGTGAAGGAAAAAGAAGGGATTTGAAATCCCTAGTTCACAAGTGTGGTGTCTGTGAACAAAATTAAAAACAACACAACAAGTAACAGTAGTGCAGAAGCTTGTAACAGTGCGACGGCTGAAGCTTGAAAAGAGGAGATTTGTGGTTCCTAAGGGCATCTCTAATGCAAGGTTCTTATCGGTTCCTTATATGTTAAGCTCTGTCTCTTATTTACTTTTACCATTGGAGTATGATGACTAGGCATGTGAGATTGCTTAAAAATAGGGTCTGGAGCTTCCTCAAGCAACTCTCTCTCCTAGAGCTTAACAATTAAATATAATATTTTAACACTCAATCTTAATTTTTGTCAAAAAAACATTATAATTGGTGAGGTCAAATGTAAATAAAAAAAATATTAATTGGTGAATTCAAATATGGATTGCTTATTATAATTGCCATTGGAGTGAAATTAGTCAAAATTGCTTATGAATTGCTTAAATGCAATGTGGCAATTTGGACCCATAAAAAACAACTTAAGCAACCATCTAAATTTTCTCCATTGGAGATGCCCTAAGTGATAATAAGTGTGTAGCAAAGTTGCTTGTTTTGAGCTACAACTTGAGTATGTATTTTATATCACTTAGTTAGTTTTTACTAGTTGTTTAAATCTCTCTCTAGGTTGTGTTAGTTTACCCATTTTGTGTGGATGTTGAGTTATTGTTGATTCCACCATAGGTGATGATTATTGTTGTTCCTAGTGTTCACTAGATGACTGATTGTACCCATTATTTATTCATAGTGGAAGATTTATCTGGCTTGGTCCCGTGGTTTTTTATTCTCTCACATTGAGGGGATTTTCCACGTTAAATTCCGGTGTTCTTTATTGTTATTATTATTCTGCTTGGTTGGATTTTCTGGTTGTCGATTAAATTGCACAGGTGATTGGGAGAAATAATTCTGCATTTTAAAGAGACTATTAAGTCTAGTTTTCCCCAACAGCATGTTCCTCGAGGCTAAATTGGCAGCACACAACTTTTGGTACTCTAGGAGATGAGAAAGGGCTAGCTTGCTTGTGTCTTCCTGAGGTAATTGCTTCCCCTGAAAAACCAATAGATTCCTGGCATACCATAGGCTGTAAATGATTGTTCCAAACAATCTTTGTCTGCTATAGTTATAAGATTCATAAACCAATCTCTTACGTTAGGAATATGGTTATGGTGAAGATTTATAGTGAGGGGAGAAGCCAACAAAACCTGTTTTGCCCAATCACTGTCAAGGAAGACATGCTTGATGGTTTCCAATTTAGTGGGGCATCTTGGGCAGAAGGGGTCACACTTAACAAACCCTATTAGCTAAGTTGTTCTTGGTGGGAAGGGCATTGAGGAAGGGGTCAAAGTATGTCAAAGAAGCATTTTAGTCCCTTTTATGCCTGGGTCACAATATTCATTAGGACTTGATGTATTTTCGATCCGTTTTATTTTAAAGATATTTTATATCGCCTTGGCTTGAACTCTCTTGTAATTCTTGTTTAGGCACACCTTATTTATTTATTTATTTATTTTTAAACATGCACATCGATCTTGTGTTTTGATGGTTTAGCGGTTAATGTATGTATTTGATTTTTGTTTTTAAAAATAAATAACTCAAAATTCTTATTATTTCTATTTACTGAAATAAATATAAAGTGATAAAAAAAAAGGTTTAATACCTAACATTAAAAATAAATACCTAACATCATAAAAAACACACGCACGTTTTTTTTATCAAAAAAATAAAAGCATTTAGTATTTTATTTTATGTTTCTGAATTTGTTTGAAGTAAACTTATTAATTTTTTTCTTATTTTTATTTTTTTGGTCAAGATTGGCTTTTTATTTCTACCTTACCTTATATTTAATTTATCTTTTTTCTATTATCATTCATAACTTATTAATATATCTATTTTATTAAAAAATTAATAATATTTCTCGGTTAAAATAAATATCAGTATATTATTTATTCTCTTCTAACAACTCTCTTAATTTGTAATTATTGATAAGAATAAAATTGGAAGAGAAATTGTTAAATTTTATTAGAAAAAAAACTGTTTACCCAAAAAAATATAATTTGTTAGACAATAGTTGACTATTTATTTAAAGTAAAATAAAAAATGAATGTATAATTGTTGTTGGCCAACAGCCATCAAGGTAGACAATACTGAACTTTTATTATGACAACCAAAACCAGACAAGCACATCATAGCTAGCCACTAGTTAATTAATATGAATGAAGGGTAAGTTTGTTTGAATATTATAACGCCTAAGTCAAGTATGACTGTGTTTTCTTTTTTGTCTCTATCCAAAATTCAACATCATACATCATAATCATATTACATACCTATCCCCGTTGTATGCAAGTCACAAGAAAATTTATTTTTTAGATTAATCGAATAATTTATGTATTTAATATTATGAATTAAAGATATTAATTATTCAATGAATTTAAAATGTAATATGTTTTATAAAAAGGATAACATGTAGTATTATATATTAATTTTTTAATATTAATTTTTTTTTGAGTCAAATTGTTTAATGGTTAAAAATTTATCTCTTAAAATAAATAATTGAAAGATTTAAGTTCGAACCTCAATCTACATATAAAATATAATATCTGAGGTATGCGAATGGAGACTTTAGATATTAATTTTTATCGCATTAAAAAAAATTATTGTGTCATGTGAACATAAGGACTAGAGAGTAGAGAGATTGCATTAATCCAGTGGCGGAGCAAGCCCAAAAAGTTGGGGAGGGCCGCTTTAGTTATAAATCGAATATCAAAAGTTTTTTTAATAAAAGATTGATCAAACATGAATTTTGTATACACAAAATTCTATTTTAAATAAAAATTTGAATACTTTTTTTCTCAAAAATATATATTTGAACACTTTGAGAAAATAAATTATACATTTTAAAACATCTAAAATTTATTAACAATAAAACATTAGAAGAAATGCTTCAAAAAGTAAAATAAAAGTTAGAAATTTCAACTTCCATATAGAGGCGGTTTGAAACCCCCACAAACTGGAAAGCATTAAAGAATTCTGGGTCCAAATAGCGGGGGTTTTAATCAGAAAGTATTAAAATTACACAAGCTATTTTGCGGGGGTTTATAACCGCCGCTAATTGATATACCCATGAAAAAAAAAATTAAAAAATCTGGGGCGGGCCATGGCCCTGTTCAGCCCTCAAAGGGCTCCGCCCCTGCATTAATCTAAACCCAATTGTAGGACTTTTGTAGTTTAAGTTCTACTCAACTTTATCCACTTCATGAGTTTATCACTTCACAGATGATTTATCCACTTCACGAGTGTTATACATAGCCTTATAATAGCATTTATTTAAGGGATTGAACCAATTTTTAGTTTCCTAATTTTGCTCCTAATTGGATGAAATTGAAATTTGTTGACGTGTACACAATTGGATTTTTTTCTTTTTGGTTATTTATGATAATATTGTACACAGTTGGCGTTGACCAACTGGCTCATTTATTATTATATATAAGTCCTTTGAGATTTAGAGTCTTATGTGAGTGAGAGTTCATTTTAATTTTGAGTACTGTTTTATTTTTTCTGAGAGAGAGTAATGGCTGGTGGAGGATTAACAGATGGTGGACCAGGGAAAAGAGCTCATCTCTATGAACACAAATTCACTGCTTATTTTGCCTTTACCTGTATTGTTGGAGCTCTTGGTGGCTCTCTTTTTGGTTATGATCTTGGTGTTTCAGGTTTGTTCATTCTTCAATTCTTGTTTTTTTAATATGATCTGGCTCATCTTTTTTCCTCTCATTAGATCATTCAATTTGTTAATGTCAATTTTCATTTTACATTGAATTTGGATTAAAAACCAAAGATCTAAATTATCTAATGACATTTTTTTTATATATTACCACTAGCTCCAGATTTTATCAGACAAGAGAAAGTTTTATCAACGACGTTTATTTCATTTAAATCCGGGTCAAATACATTAATTTTATCAACTCAACTTTATCTGAAAAGAAGAAAAAAAAAACTGTTCTTGTTTGTTTGTCATACACTATGATAAAATAATAGTACACCACAAATATTTGTATAATTTGATGTTTTTTGGGAATTGATAAATAATTTGAGGTTCACGTGATGTGTTGGATTGATGACCTGTTTTGTTTTGAAAATGGACAAAAAAACAAACATTGTAGGAAGGGACGGAAGAAAAGAGGCATTTTTAACCATTTGAGCAAATTAAAATGATGATTTATTACTTTTAGGTCCACATTTCTGGTTCTTTTGGGGGATATTCCTTATTTTCTGCATTTTTATTCGGAACGTGAAACAAACACTTCTT
The DNA here is from genome assembly GCA_030408175.1 of Trifolium repens. Classification (NCBI taxonomy): domain Eukaryota; kingdom Viridiplantae; phylum Streptophyta; class Magnoliopsida; order Fabales; family Fabaceae; genus Trifolium; species Trifolium repens. The sequence goes on along the minus strand of CP125842.1, from coordinate 62,395,218 downwards.
ATGTATTGCCTCTTTTTTTTTTTGGTAGAAATGTATTGCCTCTTTTATTAATTTAATTAAGTCATTAATTAATTTTATTAAGTAATTATTGTCATTAATTATAAATTTCCTCCCAAATCAGTAGTAATCGTTTTGACCATTTCATACTAATTATATGAATTAAGAAATATAATTAATTTTGTATAAAAAAGAAAAATTACAAAGACGTAAATTGTTGGATATACATCTGATTTAGACATGTATTGGTACACTCGCCGAAGTGGGTAATTTTGACATGCTAGTGTTTATTGATTTTTCCATCAAAATTATCCTCCTAAGCGGTGTTCTGCTACATATCCAAATATAAGGACCTACAAAATTATTCATGTCAGCTGTGTATCAGTAAATATCTAAGTAAAATGTGTACTACAATGTTCATTTTATTTTAAAATAAATTATAAAATTAGGAATTATAATTTGAGGCAGAGGGGAGTAATATTATAGAATTTGACAAAGTTCAACTTATATGTTTGACATATGCATGATCATATATGACAAGCAAACTTTATTTAGCCATGTCAATACACAAGAGCTTAGCCTCATTGAAAAATTTAAATCAATAGAAATTGTAAAATTTTAATGTAATTTTCTAATGTAGTAGTAGATTTACAGTTTAGTTTAGCATTCAAAATCATCAATTATTCCACCTACAGTTTCCCCCCAAAGAGAGTTTATATTGTTTAGGAGGTTGAGTTATGACTTATAGCTAACTTAATGCAGAAATGATATTCAATTATTCATGTTCATATTGATATTGATGTAAAGAATCACAAGAATTTTACTTGGTATTTTGTCAGGTGGTGTGACCTCCATGGATGATTTCTTAAAGGAATTCTTCCCGGACGTGTACAGAAAGAAGCACGCGCATCTTAACGAGACTGACTATTGTAAATATGACAACCAAGTGTTGACACTTTTTACATCATCTCTTTATTTCTCGGCACTGGTTATGACCTTTTTTGCTTCCCATCTAACAAGAAAGAAGGGAAGAAAGGCCACTATCATAGTAGGAGCTCTTAGCTTTCTTATTGGAGCTATTCTCAATGCAGCTGCACAAAACATTCCAATGTTGATCATTGGTAGAGTCTTTCTTGGTGGAGGCATTGGCTTTGGAAATCAAGTAAGTCACATGGATCAAATTTTATTATGAATCACGTCTACGGTCAAGTTCTTTTACAGGCAAATGTTAGTGGTTAATTTGTTCTTACATTTGTTATCTTTATTTTTCATACTGCCATGTCTAATTGTGCAGGCTGTTCCGTTGTATTTATCTGAAATGGCTCCAGCGAGCAACCGAGGAGCAGTTAACCAACTGTTTCAGTTCACAACCTGTGCTGGAATCTTAATTGCAAACTTAGTGAACTATTTCACTGACAAAATCCATCCTCATGGTTGGAGAATATCACTTGGTTTGGCAGGTATTCCAGCAATTCTAATGTTGTTGGGAGGTATTTTTTGTGCCGAGACGCCTAACAGTCTTGTGGAACAAGGAAGATTGGATGAAGCAAGAAAAGTGTTGGAGAGAGTTAGAGGCACAAAAAATATTGAAGCTGAATTTGAAGATCTAAAAGATGCAAGTGAAATAGCACAAGCAGTAAAGAGTCCATTTAAGACACTTCTAAAGAGGAAGTACAGACCCCAACTAGTTATAGGGGCATTAGGGATTCCAGCTTTTCAACAGTTGACAGGAAATAACTCAATCCTCTTCTATGCACCTGTCATCTTTCAGAGTTTAGGATTTGGAGCTAATGCATCTCTTTTCTCATCTTTTATTACCAATGGAGCTCTCCTTGTTGCTACTGTCATCTCGATGTTTTTAGTCGACAAGTTTGGAAGAAGAAAATTCTTCCTAGAAGCTGGTTTTGAAATGATATGCTGCATGGTAAACACTAAACACTAAATTTAATCATAATAAGTATAATCATTGTTAATTAATTTAATTGTTTGTTTGACTTTATGATTGATTGATTTGCAGATTATTACCGCTGTGGTTTTGGCTGTAGAGTTTGGACATGGCAAAGAACTTTCAAAAGGCATAAGTGCATTTCTTGTTATAGTGATTTTCTTGTTTGTGTTGGCATATGGAAGATCTTGGGGTCCCTTAGGATGGTTGGTTCCGAGTGAGCTCTTCCCATTAGAGATAAGGTCAGCGGCACAAAGTATTGTGGTTTGTGTCAACATGATCTTCACTGCCCTTGTTGCGCAATTGTTTCTCTTGTCACTCTGTCACCTTAAATATGGAATCTTCTTGCTTTTTGGAGGTTTGATTGTCGTCATGAGTTGCTTTGTATTCTTTCTATTGCCGGAAACAAAGCAAGTTCCAATTGAAGAGATTTATCTTCTCTTTGAAAACCATTGGTTTTGGAAGAACATTGTAAGAGAAGGAACAGACCAAGAACAAGGAAAATCAAATGGGAAGCCAGTAGCTGCTTAAAATTATCAGCAAAGTAGATTGAACAAGTCTAGGCTTTATTTATTTTTTCTTTTTAATCAATTGTTTATCCATGCATTATAACTATAAATAGATTACAAGGTTTCTTTGTTCATGTTTAAACTCCTGAAAATATATCGAATAAATTTGTATTATTTGACAAAGTACAGGTTATTCAATATATATCTCTGCTTCTCTTTCGTACCTTCAAATTTTGAGAAGATAAAATGTTACAGCATTATGCATCTTAAGTAGTATTCTGAGTCTTAATTTCACATTATGTTTTAGGCCTATGTGTTATCTATTTTCACATCAAAAGGATTTTGTGGCACCATTTTCTATTATTAGTTTATTATATATAAATACTGCTGAGATGGCAGGAGTGAGATTTGTTAGTCTTGTGATTGTATTTAGCATGGCTTTGAGCCTCAATTGAAAAGTATATCACAACATCTCTGAATATTAAGATAATATACAAATAATAATGAAAGTAGTGTAAAGGGCAGAGACAGCAGAATAAAACTTAATATTTCACTGTTAACGGATGCACTAAGTAAGATTCAGATGGGAAAAAATTCATTCTGATAGCATCAATATTCTAGCTATTATCATGTCAGTAGTTTAGCAAGTTCATCAACTCCTAATGTTCCTTGTGGTACAAGATTCATAAATCGCTCATCAAAATTTTCTTTTCTTCCAATTCTAGGACTCCTCCCCTTTTTGCCTTTTGCGGTAACAGTGGTATTTTCTCTTGTTTCCAAAGTCGGAGCTTCTTGCTTGTCACTTTTTTGAACCTCAACCGCAACCTTTCGATGTATCATAAAAACAGGTCCAGGTGGAGCTGATTCGGCGAAGGAAACTGTGGTTCGATAAATATTGTCTGCATCCAAAGAATCTTTATCTAATACAAGTGCACTGCCTTGCTCAACAGCTTGCTCCAATAGTAATGAAATTCCTTTCATACAAGGGGCAGCTGACCTTGGTAGTGGACTGACATCAGGTGCTCCTGAAACTGAAGTAGAAAAACTGTCACTGCAGCTTTTGTTGTCCATTATATCCGAAGTTCCATGACTATCACTCATAGCATTTGAAGGGCATTCCATACCATCATGTGATATAATCGTACTTAGGCTGGTGCTCCTGCAAGGTTCTGGCTCACCATAGGAATCTGTGGTAATATTTGTGGTTTCAGCTTCATAGGCTTTTGTAAGCGAAGCATCAGCAACCACAGACATAGATTGCTCTGCAGGATTATTCTGTAGACCTGGTGCCGAGACATCTAGGGCTGCTGACTTCAGTGTTTTGTCATTTTTGTTGTCAATATCAGTTTTATTGGCTTCCTTCGAGTCATCTCCGAGATCTGGTAAAGAGGACTTCCAATTTCGTCCTCTCCACATAAGTATATGCTCATTTTCATATGAAAGCAATGTGCATGGAACAAGATCCTACAGTCAAAGAACATATGTTGAAGAAAGGTGTTACAATAGCGTTCTAATAATAACAATAAAATATCCATGATACATGTGTCTACCACATGACGTAAAAGAAAAACCAAATCAAAACAAAAGAACAAAATAGAAGCCATGTGCTCTTCAACACTGGATGCGAAATTGGTTATACCCTTAGTTTTGCTCCAATCTTTCGATAGTCACTTTTATTTAGTCCTTGACAGTTTACACGTACTAGTTCACACTCTTCAAATGCCTCTCTGACATTGTTTACTAGTTTAAAATAAACACCATTCTTTCCTGTCATAAGAAAAAAATCCAATACATAAATAAGCATGTGTATCAGAAAATAAAAAGACAGAGCACTAGATTTGGTTCATTGTTAAACTGTAATGAACATCCTTAAAAAGGTACCTAGCTTGCATATGGGAGGCAATGCCCTTCCCTTTTGACGCATTTCAGTTGCTTCTTTTAGTGTTAGACCTTCTGGAACTTGCTGAATCAGCCTAGGATATACTGGAGGCACAGGTTTCCACAACATGAGAGGATAACGCGGACGTGTTTTATAATTGTAATTTCTTCCTCGGAAAAGGTAAAGAACACCGCCCCTTCTGTAAATGACCTTCCCTCCTGTCTTTTCCTGAAAAACCAGATAACATATGACAAGAGGAATATAAATAATAAAGTGTGATTTAATTTGCATATTTCCATTTCCTCAAAAATCTAGCATTTCCCCAATGTTATCAACGGCAGAAAGCCAAAAAATAAGCCATTTTAAGCAGCCATAAAATGGCCATCCATCACATATTGGCCATGGTGGTTGTCAAAAATCTGCACCGCAGTCTGCCATGGCCGATAATTGACAGCACTGCATTTCCCCAATCTCCACCCATCCTCCATTCCATCATCAACACCTATGGTGGTGGGCAATTGAGGGATTTGACTTGTGAGATATGTGAGGAAATGATAATATTGAAAAGAAAAAAAAGGAATTACCCTACAATCAGTGACGGAACCAAAGACTTAAGATTTGGGAGGCAACAATATAAGACACTGATTCAATGGCTTTACTGGGGGGAGGGGCACAATAGTCATAAACACCATGTCAAAGACTTACTAGGGGAGCCAATAGTCAAAAACACAAAATCAAAGACTTACTATACCACAGGAAATAGCCAAAGACATTAGGGTAGAAGAAACTTAATCGAGTATTTGAGTTCATCTTAATGAAGAACAAGAAGAATACATGACAAAGAGGAACATTAATAAATTGCAATTTCATTTGCATATTTCCATTTCATCACAAATCTAGTATTGCCCTAATCACAATCTCCAACCGTCCTCCACTCCATCATCAACACCAATGGTGGTGGGCGATTAAGGGATGTGATTTGGTCTTTCACGGTTGAATGTGATAATTGGCAGTATGAGGCACTTTTTCTAAAGCAAAGCAGGTATCTGAAAACCAGAGTGCATTGGAATGCTGCATTTTCTTCCGTTTGCAATGACTAAAGACCAAACCTCAAACAAATAGGCAACGACCAAAGACACTATGGAGAGAATAAACTTGACTAGTTCATGTTAATGAAGAATTACATGTAGGAAGGGACATAGCCAATACACAAAGGCAAGTTAAGGTAACCCATTTAAAGAAAATGAGACAATTGAAGAAGATTCAGATCACCAAGAGAAACCAAACGATGGAAGTTGCCAATGAATAAAGGAGTGCTCCAAAACATCAGTAAAAGGAAATAATTAAGAATTTCTCCAACATCACACACCAATGCATATTGCTTTTATCGTTCTATAATTTGATTTTATAGAAAAAAATCGAACGAAGAGCAAATATTACAATGAAGCAACAAAATCACATTGAAATTTTTATCTAAAAAAATCCTCAACAGTTTTGGTTGTAGGCTATGACGGAATAGGGCAATGGATGATGACTACAAGAGATTAAAATGAAAGAAAACAAACCTCCAATTGCTGACACACATTATCCATGTCAACAGTACACACTCCTTTGCATTTAACCTTACACACCCTTCGGCGCTTCCAATGCGCATGTATATTATCCAACATGTTATGTGTGAAACCATCTCTACCTAAAACACCAAAACTGAATGAATGCATAAAACAAAAAGGGGTAAATGCCTACAAACACAATTTATACCATGTTTGGATAAAAACAACTTAATAAACCCCTTAAAACATCAGTGTTTTTATATAAGCATTTGAATACAAGTATACTTCTCTAACAAAAAATAAAATAAAACTATTTCCTTTCCATATAAGCTGTAAACCATTTTCAAAAGTTGCTATTACAGAGAACTTACAGAAATAAGCTATGAACTATTTAGCACCGACACTTCTGATCGAAGGTCTAGGACATGTCTGTGTCTAACACAAACATGTGTGATTACATTCAATTATTATATTATTTTCTCATCTCAAATAATTACCTATGTCGACGGTTTTCATAAGCTCTTTTAAACTCAAATAGCTTAATCTAATCTAAGCAAGAGAAGGAAAAAAGATATACCCAAATTGAGTTGGCGACTGCATTTCAAAGACTTTTGAACCAACTCATTGATTTCCTCCTTCGTCAACGGTTCACCCAATATCTCTTCTCTAGACCGTACATACCTAGGACTAGTACCAGGCAAAAACGGACCGGGAGACTGAACCGGTTTAACTCCCTTCTTATGCGGCGGTGGAAGAACAAAAGAATCAAACTCATGCGGTTTCTTCTTACTCGGAGGAAGTGGAGGTCGACCGGTCCAAGGTCTAGGCATAGAAACCGGTCCAAACGGAACAAAAGCCGGTTCACGCATTTTAACCGGTTTAGATTTGGGGGTTTCAGTGTAACTGTATTTGAATTCAAATGGAGCACCCTCAATTACGTAGGAGAGTCCGTCTTCGCTGATTTTTACATTATCTGGCGGTTTAGTTACTGGTCTTAATTTCTGTTTGGGTATATTTGAAAACTTAAGCGCGGGGTGTGATTTTGGGTCAACTTTGGGCTTTGGTTGGTTCTTGTTGGGCTTTCCGGTGGGCCTGGAGGTTTTGTCAGCATTGGAAGCGGAGATGGAGAAAGTGATTGGGAGCTTGAGAGTCATTGAAACGAGAAAGTGGTTCGCATTTCTCAGTTACAGTTAAGTGCAAAGTGAAGTGATGATGATGAGATAGAGAGTGAGTTTAGTTCTTCACAACTAGATGAAGATTTTTTTTGGAGCGACGTCGTTTGGTTGATTCTTCGCCGGTGACAAGTGACAACTACACCGGCTGTTGTCTCCACAAGCCAACGTTATCCGAAACAACAAAGATTTTGCTTCTTTTTGTTTTTCATTTATTTCCACAACTTTTGAAAAAAAAATATTTATAAAAGTTTAGAATTTTTTAAATGAGAAAAATTAAGTACAAATTTTTAAAGAGATAAATGCACAATTTTTAAAATAAATTTCATATCTTTAGTACATTAACAACAAGTATTTTAAAGACACGTGTTAATTTTTCACTTTAAATATATATATATATATATATGTTCAATAGTATTAAAATTACATGTATATAAACATAATTCAATTGGTAGGAACGTTAAAGATAACATATAAAACAGAACTTGAATTCTATATTCTCACTTACCGCATAATAATATTGTAGAACAAAAATATTGATAATTTTTCTGTACAACAAAAAACGTATATAATCCTTTAAATAATTTTTTATAATTTTTAATCAGTGTAGAGGCATTTTATACTCCTACTATTTCATCTTAAAAAGTGAAATTTTAACTATTAGACTATTTTAAAAAAAAAAAACATAAAAACATTATACATCTATACTTAGTTTGGTCAATAGGAATAAGCTCAACTATATATTTAGTCTCTTATGTTTAAAAAGTTTTAATTTGGTCCTTACATTTATTTTAAGTTTTAATTTCGTCAGTTTTGTCACATATGACGGACAGTTTAAATGACCAACTTATGTAAATGCTAGAAATGTAAATGACTAAATTAAAAAAAAATTAAATGTAAGAGATAAAATTAAAATATAAAATAAAATGTAAGGACAAAATATGTAGTTTAGGCAATATTACCACGTTGGACACGCACACCCATCATCAGACAAAAAAACATGAAAATATTAGAATTTACGGTCAACTATTTATACTTGAATAATATCAATAATTTGTGTAAATTATTATAAAGTTAGTAACAAGTTGTTGCCTTTAGATTCAAAAGCTAGTAACTTCAATCTCATGATTCGTTGTTTGGCTCCTCAGAAAGTTGAAGATCGCAAAACTGAAAGAAAAACAACTTCAAGTCAATTATTTTAACACTTCACTCTTCACTACAATGAGGTTAGTACTGTACTTCCATTTTTGTCTTTTTCCTTCCACTGTAGAGTGTAGATCAACCAACAACAATGTTAAACCCTTTGCTTGATCTGAATCACACCAACTTTCTCTAATTATCTCAAGTTCCATTTTTTATAGGACCCTTTGATTTATTTTCAAGCTTTATGTCTGAAATTCACTGTCTTGGGAACTCATTCATGCAACTTAGTATTTGGGACATTGAAGTTCATTTTTGGAGAAAATGATGATTGAAGTGGTTTTGGGGTTATCTAAGTTTTGACAAGTTAACATGTTTCAATGTTTTTTTGAGTTATGTCACATGGGAAACCGTAGATTGCTTTTTCTGTTGGCAGCACTTGGTGTTAATTATTTACTGTTTCAGTCAATTTTGGTTCCATATGCTATGGTGGAGAAAGTGAATATTCCCATTATTGAAGAACATGAAGGAATGCATAGCTATGCAAAGAGTAGTTTAGCCTTTGATGGTGTTTCTAAACTTGGAGGAGGATATAGAAATGATTTTCACAATGTTGGTAAAAATAACAGCTTGGAGTTCGATAATGTAGGATTGAATAAAACTTTCATAGCAGTTTTGGCCAAGGAGAGTAAGAAGGACTCTCCGGTGAAGCAGTTTTTGGAGGCAAAAAGGGGAATTTCGACAGTTTCTCTGTTGGAAAAAAGTAAAAATGTTGATTCAATGGAACATGATAGAGTTGATTTTGGTACCTCGCAGAAAATAACTTCACCGACTAATTCGACTCATCTTGAAAAATCTCCTCAGAAAATTAAATTGGTTAAAAGTACTGCAGCGAATGTTACTGTGAGAAAGATGAGGTGTAATATGCCTCCTAAGTCAAGAATGCTGATACATGAGATGAACCATTTACTAGAGCGCCGCCGTGTTTCTTCTCGTGCAATGGTATTATTATCTCTGTCAATTATGAACTTGTTAGTTGCTAATTGGATAAGTTATTATTGTGGATTTTTGATTATTTCAATATGGATTTTTACTTTTGATTGCAGAAACCAAGGTGGTCATCCAAACTTGATAAGGAAATTCTTGCTGCAAGGTCAGAGATTGAGCATGCTCCTACAGTAACACATGACAAGGAACTCTATGCTCCTCTCTTTCGCAATCATTCTATGTTCAAAAGGTAAGCTTAATGAGTGAAGTTGTTAAAAAAAGAAAATATGAACTCAACTAAAGTAAGTCTTAATCTAACATGCATTGGCAAATGCAAAATTCGAGATCTTTATTTTTCTTTCCTTTTGCATATGCAGGAGCTATGAACTGATGGAACGCACACTCAAAGTATATATATACATGGAAGGAAATAAACCGATCTTTCATCAACCCATACTTAAGGGGTTATATGCCTCAGAGGGTTGGTTTATGAAATTGATGGAGGAAAATAAGCAATTTGTTGTGAAGGATCCTGCAAAGGCCCACCTGTTCTATATGCCATTTAGTTCGCGTATGTTAGAGTTCTCCGTTTATGTACGTAACTCTCATAACCGGACTAATCTCCGTCAGTATTTGAAGGACTACACAGATAAAATTTCAGCAAAATATCGATACTTTAACAGAACTGGTGGTGCCGACCATTTTCTTGTTGCTTGCCATGATTGGGTATGTTACATGTATTGATGTTTGCTCTTTTTTTATTTTTCCCCTTAACTCTACTTGCATGACGAACCATTAACTGTCCTAACTTCCAAGATATTATTCTATTATGATTGTTGAATTGGATGCCTATTTGATGTCTTAATGGAACATATTCATTTTGAAATCCTTTATGCCTAGCTATGCCCTCGCCATTTTGATGAAGGTAATAACAACTTTTTTTTGTTGGACATCTTTATGCCATAGTTTACTGATAAGTGGACATCTTTTGTACAAGTATGGTTCAGGGGTAATCTTGTAAACTAGATCGTAGTATTTAACACAAGTTGTTCTCTATAAATCCTAAGTTTGTATAATAGAAAGGTAATGCAGTTTCTCTGCTGCAGTTTGTATGTCATTAGTTTAAATAAATCATCGATGTGTGTAGTAGTATAGCATTATGCTTGTGTGCTCATAGCTAAAAGATTCACATCTCATGTTGCAGGCTCCATATGAAACAAGGCACCATATGGAATACTGCATAAAAGCCCTCTGCAATTCTGATGTAACTCAAGGCTTCAAAATAGGACGAGACGTTTCTCTTCCAGAAACTTTGATTCGGTCGGCACGAAATCCTCAGAGAGATCTAGGTGGAAAACCTCCTCAACAAAGAACCGTACTTGCCTTCTTTGCTGGAAATATGCACGGATATCTGCGCACGATATTGCTTAAGCATTGGAAGGACAAAGACCCTGATATGAAGATATTTGGCCCAATGCCTCATGGTGTGGCAAACAAAATGAATTACATCCAACACATGAAGAATAGTAAATACTGCATATGCCCCAAAGGGTATGAAGTCAACAGCCCTCGGGTGGTTGAAGCTATGTTTTACGAGTGCGTACCTGTGATCATATCTGACAATTTTGTGCCGCCGTTTTTCGAGGTTTTAAATTGGGATGCATTCTCATTAATCCTTGCAGAGAAAGATATTCCAAACTTGAAACAAATACTTCTTTCAGTGCCTGAAGAGAAGTATCTCAAGCTACAACTTGGTGTCAGAATGGTTCAAAAACATTTTCTCTGGCATACAAAACCTTTGAAGTATGACCTCTTTCACATGACCCTTCACTCAATTTGGTATAATAGAGTATTTCAAATAAATGTGAGAAAATAATGGATATGATCCCTCTGAACTAGAAAGCATAAGCACATCTGCATATGTGGCTAAAGAACTTAGGAAAACAAATGAAGACTTGATTATGAGAGACACTACTTCTTGAGCTGTATAGGGAATAAGAACTTGAGAAAAAATATGGTAGGAACTAGTCATTTGTATTCTCAGTCCTAGTTTGTTATTAGTCCTGATTCCCTGAATGAATCAAAAAGGAAATGTTCTAGATCATGTCAATGCACTTGAAGTTACAGGGTGTTGTGAGATTCAACAAAGAAAACAGAACAAAACATTTTTATCAGTGAACCGAAAAGTGTCCTTAATCTTGCAAGATTAATCTTTTAAGGAGTTATCGGACACTAAATGTCGGTGCATCTCTTAACAGAGATTTGAACTATATTTTGCCTTATTATGGGAGTTGAAGATTAATTAACTCTTTTTGCTAGATGCAATCACCATTGGTAAAACAAAACATATCTTAATGCTTACAAAATTGAGTTGGTCAAATAAAGTTGTCAATTCTTATTTCATATTTTTGTTAATCTTGTGTTAGGCCTTTCTTCCCATCTTTGCATTATATGGAAGTTCTAAATTTTGTAGTAGTGTGCTAAATGCATAGGTTGTGGAGGTAAAGAACATTTTCTCAGCCTCAATTGCCAATGATCATCAACCAAGTAGTATAAATATGTTACCACAGCTAGACTTAAGATGCATAGCCTACAGCAGGATCAATCCTTGCAATGTGTGTAGGCTTCTTGCAGTTTTCAGTAATCCAATTTACAGATAAATAATTGTAAAATGTTAAAATCATACATTTTTTATCATCTACTTTTTATTACTGAAAAATATCACTATAAAATGAGATAAATATTAGTCAAGTTAAGCAACAATAGCAGCAGAAAATTTCATAACCAGTTTGAATGAGAGCCATTTCCAATGAGTACATGCTTTTAAGTTTGGAATATATAGTATATCTTTAACATGTTTTCTACCTCATGTAACAGAAACTATAGCGGTCAAATAAACATGACACATGTTGAACATACTAGAATATATATTTGCTCCCAACTCTCCACGTATAGCGGTCAGAGTGAAGCAGTAAGCAATCATCTTTGTCCTAATCCTATATGAATTTTCAAAAGTACACTAAATAATAACAAAAAAAACATATGGTTTGAATTATATTTATAATTGAGACTAGAGGGAGTATAAGCTTATATTTTATATAAAATAATAAAAAAAGAAAAGAATGGTCCAACCGCTGCTGAGTTGGAAAGATTGATACAAGCAAGTAGGTAATGATCAAATCCAAACCATTCTGTATGAATAATTCATTCATTCATATATTGATATTATACAAAGTTTATCTGTCTGTATTTTCAGGGTTGCTAGTAGTAGCTGGCTGCCACATCTTTCTATACTTCAGAAAGTTCCAATTGATTGTTTCATTCATCACAAGTAAAGAAGGTAGAAACTGATCAGTAGATTAATCATTTCATTTGTCACTAACATTTTGCTTTAATTAATTTTATAATAATAACATGTGGTTCCTAATTTCAGCAGGATGTGATCATTGGATTTTGGTAATTCATTCATGGATGATATACTCACAAATCTTTTTAGACTCACAAATTATATTAGTGACCGATTCTTAAAATTCATAGGTATCATTTTCTCTATGAAGAAGTAACATTTTAATGAATTATTATAAAATGGCTATACATTAATTTTCCTTGATGTCAATGCTGCAGAGGATTTGGTACTCAGAGATGTAGTTAGGTGCACAGAAAATTTTGAGGCCACTCCACTTGTTACCTCATCAGGACACAGTTCAAATGGTTATACCAAAAGCACATCTTTGCAACCTCCTCAACTTGGAGGTGAAAACCATGAAATCTGTGGAAGAAGAGACATTAACAATAATAGTGAACTGCTTCTAGATACCAGATCTTTAACTGCAACTGTTCCTTCATTTTTATTAAAAGGGTAATTACCTTTTGTTCTTCATGTTTAACTATACAACCAAGAGACATTACATGAATTTAAATTTAAGAAGCTGGTGTTTTGTCATTGAATTTTCACTTTATGTAGCATTGGCACTTACGATTAAAGACGTGGCCGGTGTTCTCGACACGATACAAACATGTGTGGTTACATTCAAATATATTAGTGTCTTGTCTTGTCTTGTCTGATGTTGTTAGTGTCAATGTTTCTTAGATTTTCAGTTATTAGACTAATGTTTCTTAGAGTTCTTAGATTTTCAAATATATTAGTGTCTTGTCTGATGTTAGTGTCAATGTTTCTTAAATGTCAAATTAGAAGAAGTTAAATGATCTATTTGCTGATTTTTAATTTATTGCATTATCCTCATCTTTGTGCAGTTTGACACTCCCATTTCTTGGTCTACAATATGCTTGGAGTTTGGGAATGGCCTCTTGCAGATATTCTTTCTCGTGCATTTCACGTGCTCAAGTTCATGTTCATAGGTAAAAAACAAGTTGGTTTGTACAACCAATTTGGTGGGAATGATTATCTTAAAAAAATAGATTACGTATATCTGCGTTCTTATTCCCTCCTTTGTTCGTTCCTTGTGATTTGTGATCTATATCTTTTAGCCAGAAAAATGAACTGTATTGATGATTTATTGGATATTGTGTTACTGAATACTGCTATAATATTATGGTATTTCTCAGAATTAAATCTCGTGTGTTGAAAACATTGCGCGGTTCTTCTGATGATATTGGGTGGTTGCAGCATGCTCCTGGAATGCCTATAGTACATGATGGAACTTCTAGATTTTTGGAATTGCTTTCAGACATAAGGTCCCCTATTTTATTATAAGGTTTAATCTGAAATAAACTGGACTGTAGATTTTATTTTATTTTTCTTTTGAGATTCTCATCTACATTTACCTTTTGAAGACCTTGATATTCTTGCAAAATCATTCATATGCCAAATTTGATATTGTTGAACATCAGATAGAAGTCATAGAACTTATTTACAATTTTACATTATTAAAATTTGTTGCGTTTTATGTTCACATTATCGAAGTCTTTGGTATTGCTTATTTGTTTTGTTTTGTTTTGTTTTGATACCATCAAATATTACAGTTCTTTCTTGTTCAACTTTTCTTGGGAAAGTTTCATTACATAGTGACTGTTTTTGGTTTTCATTTTACAGGAATGGGAAACACTCACTACCCAGTTCATTTGTTTATTTGTTGATTCCAGGTACCTTAAAATGCATTGTCATCAACCTTTGTGATTAAGATTAACATATATTTATTTAGTTAAGATTAGAACTTACAAATGTTGCAGGTCTCTTTAGCAATCATGGACCCTTGTATTTTGTTGCCACTAAGAGGTTCTTTTCAAAGATGGGTCTAGCTTGCCATATTGCAAAAGTTCATAGTGAGGTAATCAATGATTCCTTTATTTTAATCAGTCAATCAGTGTCGGGTGTACCGGATTTTGAACCTTGACTGAAACAATTGTCTTTCAGACTTTACTTGTCTTACTGCCTAACTCGAGATTACCAGAGTCCCTTTTCCCTAAAAACCAGAGGGTTAAGATAAAAAATATTAGTCTATTAGTGTTAACCAATAACATATATTTGCCGAAATGCATTTCACTTTTTGTTTATTAGTTATATACTTCTTCTCTTTGAAGCTTGAACATTTTTCAGTACTATAATTGTGTCTGAATATCCAATATATATTTTGTTTCTCTTTTAAGGCATCAGTAGAACACAATGCCATGGAACTCAAGCAGTATATTGAGGAGATTTACTGGGGTTCTGGCAAGCCTGTGATGCTACTTGGACACAGTAAAGGTGGTATCGATGCTGCAGCTGCTTTGTCTCTTTATTGGTCTGACCTGAAAGACAAAGTTGCCGGTTTGGCACTGGTTCAGAGTCCATATGGTGGCACCCCCATAGCTTCTGATATTCTTCGCGAAGGCCAGATTGGCGACAAAGAAACTCGGAGGATCTTGGAAATTATAATATGCAAAGTAATTAAGGTAACCATTTCACATGCTTTGAAGTTTGTGAGTGGACTAGATTGTACTAATTACACATTTTATTTGTATCTTAAAATGATAGCTGAAGGAAAACCATTAGAACTAGGCTGCTATGAGTCGTGTACATTTTAGTGCAACTTCGTCACAATTTTATGCCTAGAATCTAATGTCATCACTGCATAGATTTCGGTTTCTTTTGTTGTTAATATACAAAATCCAAAACTAATATTGTTAATTCTGAATTCCATAAGGAAAACTTAATCTTTTCTCTTCCTTTCTGTTGTTAATTGTATGTCAGTTGTATACTTCAGGGTGACATAAGGGCATTGGAGGATCTCACCTACGAGAAGCGAAAGGAGTTCATCATGAAGCACAAACTCCCCTTGGATATTCCTCTAATCTCCTTTCATTCTGAAGCAAGCATTGCCCTTGGTGTTCTTGCAACAATGACAAAGATCGCTCATGCGGAACTTCCACGGCTCGTTCTACCAAAATTTGGAACAAAGGTGTCTGACTCATTTGTCGAATCAGGACGCCAAGTTCCTGTAATGATTCCTGCTTCGGCTGCAATGGCTGTTTTTGCTCTTCACCTGCAACTGAGATATGGAGAAAAGAGTGATGGACTAGTAACATGCCGTGATGCTGAAGTTCCAGGATCGGTTGTCGTAAGGCCTAATATGAAGCTTGATCATGCCTGGATGGTTTACTCTTCAAAGAAGAATCCAACCGAACCTGACGCTCGCGAAATGTGTCAAGCTTTATTTACTTTACTTGTAGAGCTTGGTAAGACAGAAAGGGAAATAGAGCATGTCTTATAATCAATATGCATGCTTCAATGTCTTTCTTACCAAATTTGATTTCAGATTTGGATCCTTGCATCACTTGGCTGTGATGTTTGTTCAGTTGGAGATATACAAAAGAATGTGAACAAGACTTTTAATTTTTCTCTAACTGTCATGTTTTTAGTATTTCAGCTCCATGTTTAGCTACTATAATGTACATGTATTTCAGCTCTTTGAAAGATGCAACTAACCCTCGGTTTTAGCATTGTCATAATCGATATAATTTGATTACGTGTTTTCCGAATCGGTGACAAAAGGGCTATCCGTTAGATGGAGCCGCCACTAAGTGAGATGGACTTGTTTGCCGAAATATTTTTTATTTTATCATCTAAAATCTTTTCTCAGAGTGTATTAAATAAATATTCAAATGCATAATTGTTTTAACAAAAAGGTAATTTGAACTCATATAAATTATTCAAACTTAAAATCCGCTTTATAAAAATAAATGATATAATTTTATTTATATTCGAACTCATTTTATTTTACTTAAATAAAATTTTACTACCAACATGCAGAAACTCATTTGATAAAGAGTTGGGTCATGCTCATAAAGTGTGAGTTCAACTTTTATTATTAACGTAATTTTATTGGTGGATAAACTTTTACTCAAATGTGTTAAATTATATCTCATCATGATATTTGTAATTTATTTTTTGATTAGTATGATAATATATACTAGCGATTAATTTATTTCATTTTATTAATTTTTAGATTGAATCTTGTACCAAAAAAAAGAGATTGAATCATTTATAACTCTTCATTCATTATGTAACAATTGACTGAGTGTGAGCATCTCAAAATTAGACTACAATTTCCTCTGCTTATAAATGTTTATGTTTGAGTTTAATTTTTTAAACTATACTCTAAAAATAAAATTGATAAGTAAAGGTTTAATTGAAATTTTCTCTTGAATATTGGATTTGTGTAATTGTAATGCTTCACTTTTTAATTTATTAAAATAAAAACTACTTGGATTAGATTCTATTGCAAAAATAAGGGGAAAAAAGATGTTTATCGTGAAGAGTAACATCACCACAAATCTCATATAAAAATGGCACCATCATAAGTAACATTTGCCTATAAAAAAAACAACAAACCACACCGCACAATTTTGATCACTAGTATCTTTAATTTTCTATTAGTAAAAATTATAAAAATTGATCAATCGTTATTTGGTTCAGTGGTGATTGGCGCGGAACTTGGTAGGAAGGACAACGGTTCGGTCCCCCGCAACTTCGATCGGGAAGGGGCTGGAACCATTTGATGTCAGAACTGACCCCCGAACCAGATTCAACTGGTGGTGAAAACCAAAAAATTATAGAAATTGAATATTTTAAAAATACTCATCAAAACAAATTAAACAAGATTTTATATGCTTATATTTATATCTATATATTATTAAAAAAGTATGGTCAAAGCATGATAAGTGAATAGTGTTATTTAATCAAAATAGCTCAAATAAAATGGGACGGATGTAGTATATTATTGAAAAACGTGCATTTAACTTTTTAAAATTTAAAAAATTGTTGATTTCAATCCAATTTTTTTTCTTTTAGGTTCCTTAATCAGTGCTCCAAGGACACCGGTTAGCAAGAAAAAAAAAAGAAAAAAAAAACACAAAGTAATATACATTTCCAAACACTAACACAGAATATGATGTTGAAATTTTTATGTTCAAACAATAACATCATTTCATTCTAAATAAAATCGAGCCACATCATCACATCTTACTATTATCAATGCAAGAGTAGTAAGTATATTTGGTGGCATAGTTGTACTGCAATGCAGCACCACCACAAAGAAAGAAATGCATTATTGGGTTGGGCTATTAATTAATAACATAGTTGGAAGCACCAAGTCCACACAAAACCAAATAAATAATGGCAAGCATTAAGAGATTTATTTTTTCCATCCTACTTATTTTCTTGCGTTTCCTACGATTTTATTAAAATACTTCTATTTACTACTTAGGTAATAGATATACCTGAAAACCCTACTAGAATTCTATTTTATAATATTCGTTACTTAAGTAATAGAAAGAAGGATAAAATAAAAAAACGTGTAGATCGCTTGAGCAACCGATAGGATGACAAAAATAAATCTTGAACATTAATAATGGAATCAAACATAAGTTGGGTGGCCCAAAATGCATCATTTCATTTGCTCTTAGACCCACTAGACCCAGGTAGGGGTGGGCATAAAAACCAAAAAACTGAACCAAACAGTTAAACTGAACCAAACTAAACCATTTAAAACCAAAACTGTTTTTAAAAAAACCGAACCAAATTGTTTGTGAGACAACAGTTCAGTTAACTAGTTTTTTTAAATACAAAACCAGTTAACTGTAAACTGAACCAAAAACCGAAAAATTACTAAAACTCTAAAATCCAATGAATTGTCACTTTTTAAAAAATAATAAAATTCTTTAAAAAATAAATAATAATAATAACACTAAAATAAGTAAACAAACAATCGGCCGAAAAACCGAAAATCGGCAAAAAAAATTAAAATCGGCCGAAAACACAAAAAATCGGCCGAAAACCCAAAAATCGGCCGAAAAACCGAAAATCGGCTGAAAACTAAAAAAATCGGCCGAAAACCCAAAAATTGGCCGAAAACCCAAAAATCGGCCGAAAACTCAAAATATCGGCCGAAGAACCGAAAATTGGCCGAAAATCCAAAAAACACCCGAAAACCCAAAAATCGACCGAAAAAACTAAAAAACGGCCGAAAAACCTAAAATCAGTTTTTCGGCTGATTTTTTGTATTTTCGGTTTTCGGCCGATTTTTTGTGTTTTCGGCCGTTTTTTGGGTTTTCGGCCAATTTTCGGGTTTTCGGCCGATTTTTTGAGTTTTCGGCCGATTTTCGATTTTTCGGCCGATTTTTGGGTTTTCGGCCGATTTTTGTGTTTCGGCCGATTTTTTGTGGATGAAATTGGAGTTTAGTAGCCGCCTAAATATAAGTTGTGTTTGGAACCATAATTTTCTACTAATATATTAGTAGCCGCCTTAATATTATTTTGTCAATTTTTTTATTTTTTATTATTTTAATATTAATATTATTATTTTACTTATTTTTTATTATTGTTATATTATTATTAATATTATTTTTTATTATTTTGTCAATTTTGAAAGATTATTTTTATCATTTTTGTATTATTTGAAA
This sequence comes from Trifolium repens, assembly GCA_030408175.1. Classification (NCBI taxonomy): domain Eukaryota; kingdom Viridiplantae; phylum Streptophyta; class Magnoliopsida; order Fabales; family Fabaceae; genus Trifolium; species Trifolium repens. The sequence continues at coordinate 62,376,136 of CP125842.1, read as the reverse complement.
AAAAACAGTTACGGTTAACTGATTAACTGAACCGGTTAATTGGTTAACCAAACTGTTTGGTTCAGTTTATATTTTTACTAACAGTTCAGTTCAAAAAAACTGAACTGTAGAAACAGTTCAGTTCAGTTTTTATGCAGTTTTGGTTTTTAACCAAACCATGCCCACCCCTAGACCCAGGTATTTGTTTGCTTACAAATACAAAATACTGTATAACTGAGACAACATGAGTCATTATCATGTAAAATATATCTGACGTCATCACAAATTCAAATTTTACATGCAACTAAAAAATGTCTTAAGTACAAGGTATCACAGAATGAGAAAATTGTAGTACCAAGTACTAACACACAACATAATTAGCCTCTTTCTCCATTAGAACATGGAAAGTGTACGTAATTTAGACAAAAAGTACATAAAACCGAATAAGCTGTAAGTATATGAAAAAAAAAAAAAAAAAGAGTATATTATTTATGATTTACCGAAACTTTCAAAGTTGGATAGAAAATGGAATTTTTATGAGACATTGACATGCAGTATCACTTATCTTAATATTAGACAGACAATAAATGAATATGGTCACCAGAGCGCATAACACCAGAACAGAACATTAAATTGTTTTTCATTTTTAACATTCAGATAATATTCTTGTCAAAAAAACTTACAGAAAAATTCTTGTAAGGAAATGCAATCAATCTCTTTCGACATGTATTGTATATAGTTGTAACACGTTTGAGCTGTTGAGCAGAGGCAGATGTAAAAAATAGTTGGTAGAATAAAAATTTGATCGGAGCCACATTCAATGCAAGAACAGTCTCACTTGGAACTTGGAAGGTATTCTACCTCTGATAAAAAAAATGAATTATACTTTTTCCACTCTACCAATTACTCGCGCGCCATACGTCTTTTTTCATTTTTACCATTTCGCTACTTAAGTAACGGACAGTGTAAGAATGAGTAATTTTTGAAAAAAAAAACACCCTATATTAAAACACCTAAATAAAAATTTGTGTAGCAGATGTTATTAAAATACGAGTCTTGAAAAAAAAACACCCTCGGCTACATCAAAACACCTTACATGAAAAATTCTCATTTTTATAACATCCGCTATATTTAAGTAGCGGATGTTATAAAAATGAGAATTTTGGAAAAACAAAAAAAAACACCCATTTAATATGAAATTTTTTAGATTTTAAATATAGAATCTAGTACTTAAGTAATGGATAGGAGTATTTTAGTAATTTTATAGAGTGCTGATAAGTGTCAAAAAGTAGCTAAAACTACATATATATTTTAAGCACTTATTAACTATTTTGTAAGATATTCTTTAGTTTTTCCTCACTTAAATGTACATATTTGTTTAAGTCATTTATTTCAATTAAGTCTCCCTAAATCTCAACATTTGTGCAGAAATTTGAAGAAAAATTGCAAGTTAACTCGCCAGGGCGAGCTCAGAGCGAATGCAGGGCGAGTAGAGGCAGAGAGCATCAAATTGGATATCTGATACACTCGCCAGAGCGAGCAGCAACTCGCCAGGGCGAGTAACAACTCGCCAGGGCGAGTGAAGGCGGTTCAAACTCACTCATGACGTGGCAGTAACCCTCTGGTGAAGAAAGGTCAACTCGCCAGAGCGAGCTGGAGCTCGCTCAGCGAGTTCTAATTTTCAGAAATAGTATAAATAGAGCTTGCTGTCATTTTTCTGAGGAGAGACTTGTGAGATAACTTGTAATAGAGTAGCAGAAGCAGAGGAAAACCCTAGGAGCCAGATTCAAGGGGATTTGAAGGTGGATTCACTACAATAGTTGAGAAATCATCATTGATAAGTTTGTTCATCTCTTTTATCCTTAATCTTTGTAAAGCTACCATGAAAATGAGTAGCTAATCTCTCTTTGTTGGGATTAGGTGTAATTGACTCTATGTGTATGTATTTCTTTTGATCATGGTATTATATATGCTTTTAGTTTAGTTATCAATTTTGATGTTGTTCTTGAACTGTATGTTTTAATTCTAGGTTTTGAAATGGTATAGACGTATGCTTTTTGAATCCGAGACATAGAACAATCATCTATTAAACTCTAAACTCTAGACATAGATTTAGGTTTAATATTCACTCTAAATATCAAGTTTTAAAACTATTGTGTTGATTAAATTGTCCGAGACATCGGAGTTTGAGCAATACGATATAGCCGGTATATTGATCGATCACTCGAGACATCGAGGGTTAATGAATATAGCGGGATTCTCATCGTGCTCTGGAAACGGACACGTACGTGAGTGATATGTGATAGAATTGATTGATAGCTAGAACCTGTGTAACTGATTCGAATGATACATGCGATTGGGTCGGTGAAATCTAATCCCACCAAACTTTTCTTTCTGATAATAATTCCTTTTATTGCACTTACTACTTTATTTTCACAAGTTTTCATAACAAATATTTTCAAATCACTTTACTTAGAATTATATTGATTGTTGAACGGCATCGATATCGCATCAGTCCCTGTGGAGACGATAAATCTATACTTACTTTTGTACTTCAACAAAATGGCGCCGTTGCCGGGGACTGGCGTTTAGATATTGAAGCATTGCAACAATTTGTATTCTTTTAAGTATTTGTATATATTTGTTATATTATATAGTTGTGGTCTGCACTAATCCTTCTTTGTTAGGCAAAGAAACATTTTTCTTGGTTAGTTCAATCCTTTTTCAGGTTACTCATCACAAACAAAATCATGACTGACCGTGATTATAACAACTTCTATACTCCGGATGAGTATGAATCGTATCAACAGTGTCCTCTTGATAATTATGGGCAAACTCCAGAGGCTAGATTGGAGGAGACCATGGTTAAATTCATGGAAAAACAGTCTTGCACGGAGCAAAAATATGGAAATTCAGCTCAAGCAAATGGCTGAAAACCAAATCAAGGAAATTCAAACCAACACTCAAACCACTCATGAAGAGAGAGATGATACTCTGACAAAGAATGAAGAATGTGGACAGAGTGTTGAAGAATGTGTTGAAACACATGAGGAAGAAACAATGTTCAAAGGATGTGGTGTAGAGAAAATAGCTGAGGAACCAAAGACACCACGCGAAATAGAAATTCCTCAAGAATTTCCATCTACTGAGGAGGACGACACTGTTGATAATGAAGAAGTGATGATGGATGCAGAGGTAATTGAAGGATTACTTCACAAGGAAATATCATGTGAGCAAAAGAAGGAGATAAAGAACAAGGCGGCGATTGATCGGATCATAGATGAAATTTGTGCCTTGTTCAACAAGAAAGAATTAGGGAGGACATGGACTCCACATAATCTCTACTTCAAGTTCATGGAGTTCCTCCCAAATCAAAGGAAAAAGACGGATGATGTGCTTTCCGTCTCATTTTGGCCACCCTAACCAAAAAGGCGTCAAGCTAATGACGTAAAAGAAGCGCTTGTTGGGAGGCAACCCAATTTTCTTTCCTTGTCTTTTATTTAAAGCAATTTTAATTACTTATATGTTATAATAGTTTTTGAACATGTTTAGCCTCTTATGCAAACAAAGTCCTTGAACTGGTAATGTGCATATGAAATGAAATGTCTAAGTTTGTGATCAATCAAAAGCAAATGCATGATTAGAATGATTTTCTTTCAAATGCTATAGTTTGAGATCAACCGTTTGTGATTATCTTTGAATAATAGGATGAATTTGAACTAAGTTGCTTGATTCAATTTGATTTCATTCATTCCTTCTTGACATGATTGATTAATTATGAATCACATAGACCTAGCCGGGTGAGATTGTGTGAACTTTCCACTGTTTATATATCTGAGAGCCGGCAATTGTGTTTAACTCTGTTGATTTTAACTGAATCTTGCTATTACTTGATGTGTTTGAAGTCATGGAAATGATCAAGGCCATGTTTTCAATTTGAGTGCAACTACTTAAGCCTAAAATAACCTACCTTGTGAGAGTGTGATCCTTTGTTACCCTCCTTGAGCCAAAATTTTGAAAATTTGTTTGTTTGAACCCTTGAACCACAATAAAGAAAAACAATGACTTGACCCTTGTCTTAGGATGATTGAGCATTGAGTTTATGTAGGGTTGAAAACAAGTTGGGGAGAAAGAGGTTATTTGATCAAATTAAGAAAAGTAACAAGTAGTTGAAAATGGTGATTGAAAAAGAAAAAGAAAAATATTGAAAGTCATTTGACACACAATTGAAAATCAAAGAAAAATAAATGAAAAGAAATTGTGTCAAAACAAAAGAATCACCAAGAGTAAAGAATGGGGAAAGTGAGAGAGGTGAATAACTTATGTAATGAAGATACTCAAAGTTTATGCTCTCTTATCCTTAAGGCTCTTTGAATCCAAAGAAAAACAATGAATTCTTGTAGCCTAGCCCCATTACAAGCTTAAGAAAGTCCTTAGTGATCCATGATTGATAACATGTTTTGTGATTATGTTGAGATGTATGTTTGAATTGATTTGTTGTGAACACATTGTTTGGAATGAGAGAAACACTTCACCCTTGAGTTGAAACAATTGTGAGAATTGTGATTCTAGTTGATTATCTTGTTGGTTTGGAAAGTTTGAAATCTTACTGAGTTTTGAAACTATTTCAAATTCATACTTTGATTCTTTGATAATCATGATTGAGTGATTTTGAACTTGCAACATATTGAATCATGCAAACTTGAAACAATTTACATCCTAAGTGTTGATTGACTGCAAAGCTTGAATGAATTATGCATTACTGATGTTTGAGCCATGTTTTCAAAGTTTATTTTGGACTTTTGTTTGAGGACAAACAAAGTTTTAAGTTGGGGAGAGTTGATAAGTGCCAAAAAGTAGCTAAAACTACATATATATTTTAAGCACTTATTAACTATTTTGTAAGATATTCTTTAGTTTTTCCTCACTTAAATGTACATATTTGTTTAAGTCATTTATTTCAATTAAGTCTCCCTAAATCTCAACATTTGTGCAGAAATTTGAAGAAAAATTGCAAGTTAACTCGCCAGGGCGAGCTCAGAGCGAATGCAGGGCGAGTAGAGGCAGAGAGCATCAAATTGGATATCTGATACACTCGCCAGAGCGAGCAGCAACTCGCCAGGGCGAGTAACAACTCGCCAGGGCGAGTGAAGGCGGTTCAAACTCACTCATGACGTGGCAGTAACCCTCTGGTGAAGAAAGGTCAACTCGCCAGAGCGAGCTGGAGCTCGCTCAACGAGTTCTAATTTTCAGAAATAGTATAAATAGAGCTTGCTGTCATTTTTCTGAGGAGAGACTTGTGAGATAACTTGTAATAGAGTAGCAGAAGCAGAGGAAAACCCTAGGAGCCAGATTCAAGGGGATTTGAAGGTGGATTCACTACAATAGTTGAGAAATCATCATTGATAAGTTTGTTCATCTCTTTTATCCTTAATCTTTGTAAAGCTACCATGAAAATGAGTAGCTAATCTCTCTTTGTTGGGATTAGGTGTAATTGACTCTATGTGTATGTATTTCTTTTGATCATGGTATTATATATGCTTTTAGTTTAGTTATCAATTTTGATGTTGTTCTTGAACTGTATGTTTTAATTCTAGGTTTTGAAATGGTATAGACGTATGCTTTTTGAATCCGAGACATAGAACAATCATCTATTAAACTCTAAACTCTAGACATAGATTTAGGTTTAATATTCACTCTAAATATCAAGTTTTAAAACTATTGTGTTGATTAAATTGTCCGAGACATCGGAGTTTGAGCAATACGATATAGCCGGTATATTGATCGATCACTCGAGACATCGAGGGTTAATGAATATAGCGGGATTCTCATCGTGCTCTGGAAACGGACACGTACGTGAGTGATATGTGATAGAATTGATTGATAGCTAGAACCTGTGTAACTGATTCGAATGATACATGCGATTGGGTCGGTGAAATCTAATCCCACCAAACTTTTCTTTCTGATAATAATTCCTTTTATTGCACTTACTACTTTATTTTCACAAGTTTTCATAACAAATATTTTCAAATCACTTTACTTAGAATTATATTGATTGTTGAACGGCATCGATATCGCATCAGTCCCTGTGGAGACGATAAATCTATACTTACTTTTGTACTTCAACAAGTGCGCGAGAAATGATGTAGAATGGAAAAAAAAAACTCTAAAAAAATAATATTAATAGATATTCTGCTGCAGAGTCGATGATTTAGACTAGTAGTGAATTTAAAAGGCCTAGAATATATAATAGCATGTTTGGAAATATGTTTATTTTGTGAACACATTTTCTATTTTATTAAAAATATGTGTTCATTTTAACTTGTTAGGGAGATAAAATATCTTGAAGTGAATCAATGTGAGAGAGATGGAGAGAGAAAATGAAATGATATCTAGAAATGATGTATTTATGAAAATAATGAGAACAATGTTTCTTTACTTTGTGAAATCATTTTATGTTTTCATTTTTTTAAATTTATATTTAATTTTACTTGTTAAAATGGTAATTGTGACTTAATTCTTTTAGCATTTTCATGGTTTTCAAAATATTGTATAAAATTAGGTGATGTTTACTTTATCCTTTAATAATTTGAGAGTATTATTCTTATTATTTTTTTTAGCTAAAAGGAAAAATAAAATAAATTAAAAAGAAAACGATACAAAGATTGAGGGGACAAAAACATAACTCATGTACAACTCAAAAGGGAATACAGCGATGTAAAACAGACCTAAAGAAACTACTCTAAACTATTCCAACAAAACATCCAACACACTATATATTTCCTTAGAAAAGCCTCTGCTTTTCCATTAATCCCATGATATACATATGAAAAACCATAAAGTTTCTCAGTGAAAATGAACTTTGACTGAACTTTATTTTTTGTTGGAAACAACTTTGACTGAGATTCTGGGAAACTCACGAGAGATCAACAGCATGGAATTATCATTATTCCGTACTTATTTATCGTTTCTAAGTAAAAAGATTCCCAGAAGCAGAGAGGAAAAGTGATCATAATTTATCTCATTAATGATGCCAACAACCCTCAAGACCTCATTTAGAAGTTCTTCACCCATTTTCCTTACTTTAATGCTATTTATTCAATGCATCATACTAATGTATATAGTCACAAATATCCAAATTTGGATTTTTATATCCAAGAGAAGAGACACACAATTGAACTGTTGAATTTCCTAATGCTGCTGGGACCAATATTCTTTATATTTATCCCGAATTCAGAAATGTAGTAGTAATAATAAACGATAAAAATACAACAAATTGTGTGTAGATTTTGTTCATGTTCTGGCATGTTTTCGTTTTCCCAAGAAAAATTGGAGTAATCAAACTCAAGGCTCAGTGACTCAGTGTGCATGAACAGTATACAATACAACAAATGAAAACGCCAAACTTTTCATCCAAGAGAGAGCTCAGCTCAGCTCACACTGTAAACTGAAAATTAGTTCCTTATCCCTTTGTTGTCAGATATGTGTGAGTGTGACAATATGAACATAGTCACGGTACTACCGTTTAGCCTTAAAAATAGTTCATTCAGCTTCATTATGCAACAAGAAGACAAAGGTTTATTTAATTATATGTCATATATATTTAATTATTATAGTTAGGAATAAAATATACTGCATAATCAACAACTGTTTTTGTTACGTTGGCTTACACTACCAGTTTAATTTAGTTTGGGATCAGTTCTGGCATAAAGTGGTTTTAACCTCCTCCCGATCGCAATTGTGGTCCCCCTATCAAGTTCAACGTCAATTACCGTTAAACTAACTAACGATTAGTTAATCGATAGTTGTTTGGAAAAGAGTAATAATAATGAACACAATATTTGAATGTGTACAGAATGTGATAAATAACCGATAACTAATGGAAAAAAAAAATAGATGAAAATAATTGGGCTGGTTATAATTAGTAAGGTTCCGCTGTGAGTCCAAGAAAATTGAATGCAATAGATATGATATGATTTATTCCCGAATGAGTCCAAAAGTGTGTGTAGTAAAACAGTAGGAAAGGCATTGATTGATTATTGGGTAGCTATAGCTAGATAGGTAGGCTGGTATATGCCCGTCCATGTCATGTCAATTCAACAAACAATTTAAGCCCTAAATCATCCGTCGTCGTCGTCTTCTTCTTCTTCTATTTACTCCAGCCAGCCTGTGAACGAGTAGTGACCGTGTCTGTCATGGGTCAACCTATTTAGGGTGACTGTCCCTCGTTACCTTCCTTCTCTTTGCCACACTACACCCACCTTCTTCTACCACCTACTACATTCTCTCTCCCTCTTAACTAAACTATTTAATACTGTGCATCCACATTGTCATATCTTAAATAAGGGTTTTATTTATGTACGGAGTAAGACTATACCCACCATCAAGCTCTCATCAAAGGTTGGGAATAAACCAGGCTAGGCTTTGAGAGGCATGAGCTCGACTTATCAAAAATTTGCAAGTTTGAATTTGGCCTATGTTTTATCAAAGATTTATATTTTTCGGCTAACCTGACGTTTTTAAAAGTCCGGCATGACCTTATAACTTATTTAAAAGCTTATATCATATTAAAGCTATATATAGTTCATATTACTTATAGGGTTAAATATGTTTCTGGTCCCTGTAAATATTCAAAGTTTTGTTTTTAGTCCCCCGAAAATTTTTCTTCTACTTTTATGGTATGTTTGGTTTAGAAGAGAAGTTGTGAAGAGAGAGTATGAGAAGAGAGAAATATGTGAGAAATAGAGTAGAATTAATGTGTTGTTTGGTATAAGAGAATGAGAAGAGAAATAGAAAAGAGAGAAGTGTTGATAATTTTTTAAATTACAAAATTATCCTCAATTAAAAGCATATATCAATTTAATTTTTTGTTCGAATACAATTAATTAATTTAATTACTGAATTGATTTTTATTGTTTTTAAAAATTAGATAAACTTAATTAATAATTATTTAATAATATAATATAATAAATTTAATTTTTAATTAATTATTTTTTTTTTTTTATACTAAAAGGGGCCAAAGCCCGGAAAAAAAAACTACAAAGAGATGATTCTAGGGGTAGTTATCCCCATAACATCGGCTAACAACAATGAGCTCACTCTAGGAGGACATTGATCATACAAATGCAACCCCGGACCATGATCACAACCCAAATTAGCAAGGGCATCAGCACAAGCATTTGCCTCACGATAAGAGTGACATATCTTGACTTCCCAATCCATTGCAAGTAGACGACGAATTTTGTGAATAAGTCTCCAAATTTATTTAATTTTAAGAATAATAGAATAGAAATACAAGTTTAACAAAATGAGACATTATGAAGTGAAAAAGAGGGGCATAGTTGGAAAAGTGTAAAAATCTGACATCTCTCTCATCTTTCTTCCCACTTATGAGAAGAAAAGGAAAACCGTGGGCCCCATGCAAAATTATTCTTTCTATTCTTTCTCTCTTTCATTCCAAACAAGAGAAATGACACCTCTCTTCTCTATTTCTCTCTTCCCTTTCTCTCTCTCCCCTATTTCTTCTAAACCAAACAGCCCCTTAGTCCCCCATAAATTTTCAATTAACACTTTTAGTCCTTACTTTTAAATCAACTCATGTGTAGAATTCATATTTTTTAATGAAATTTTTTGTGAATGTTTAGAATATTATAAAAATCACCCCAAAAATTTAGAATTTTTTAAAAAAGCAAAAATTAAATATGAATTTTTATGTTTTGTTAAAAAATTCTACTTTTTTTTAGAGTAATTGTTAAAATATTCTACACTTTTCAAGAAATTTCATTAAAAATATGAAGTATACACATGAGTTGATTTAAAGTATGGACTAAAAGTGTTAATTTAAATTTTTGGGGGACTAATATTCGAAGTAAAATTTTCGGGGGATTAAAAACAAAATTTTAAATATTTATAGGGACTAAAAACATATTTATCCCTTACCTATATAAAGGCATGGCCTCATTAAGGCCTCTAAAAGCCTACACATAGTTTTGGTTTTATGTTTAAATTTATTAATGTAAAAAAAGAATTTTAACCTTTTATTTTTTATTTTTATGGGTTAAATGATTTTTTATTTTATATTAATAACCATTGAATATAAAAATAATTTTTAATAATTATAGATATTTATACATATATAGGTCGGCCTATAAGGCTTAGCAGACTTTTTTAAAAGCCTAAGCCAAACCTATTTAATTAAATAGACTTTTTCAAAAGCCTAAGTACGTTTGGCCTTTTTAACAAACAGGTCAGGTTTAAATAAGCTACGATGTATGCTCCTGTATGGCGGTCTGGCCTATTCTCAATTCTACTCTCAACGTTTGTTGCTTAAATGAATATTATCATTGTATTTTACTTAATTAATTTTTTTGAAGCAAGTATTTTAATTAATAAATATTAAAATAGTCTTTTGACAGTTGCATTATATAGAACAATTATATATGAATGGAACACAAAAATACATAATAAACTGGACTGCTAATACTTTTTAGTGGGAAAATTAATCTTCTTAAAAATAACATTCATATTCTAATATACATAATTTTTTGAATTCTTTGCAAAAACTCAAAATCCCTAATACAAGGAAGCCAAAAATATCAAATTAGAATGACATAAAAATATATTAATTGTCCAAAATATTTATTATATTTGGCCACTTTAATATAAACATCAAGACACGTCTAATTTAAGAAGTGTCTGTGTTTGTACAAAATAAAAATAAAAAGTGTTTGTGCTTTCATACCTAAGTAATAAAAGAAACATCAAGGCACGTCTAATTTAAAAAGTGTCTATGCTTATACCAAAATAAATAACAATAAGAAATGTTTGTGCTTTCATAGCTAATCTCCCTAAGTAATAAAAGCAAATGTAATCTACTACCCATGTTCTCATTAAGATTTTTACGGAAAGAATTTACATGTACATTATATAATTGGTATTAAATCATTTATTTTATCAAGATCTAACGAACCACACCTCAATTAATAAAATATTTGTATATTTGTACAACAAAAAAAACCTTTTTTATATTATCCGTACATATAAACTACTTTTAAAAAAAATGTAGAATAAAAAAATAAATATTTGTTATATTTTCTATTCTGGGGAGTTGAAATAAATATTTGATGGATGATAGTAGATGTGCCATGTACTAATAGCATATGCATAATATGGAAGCCATTCGTGTGGGGGTCACATACATATAAGCCCCACGTTCCTCTTTTATATCTTTCGTCCTTCCTTTCATTTCTCTATCTTATACTACCTAGCTACCCCTTCCCTTCTCTTCTCTTCTCTTCTCTTCTCTTCTCTCTCCCTTCTCAACTTCATTACTTTCCCTTCCACCTTACTATAAATAAATACACACTAAACAGAAGATACTACTACCTAGTTATTTCATATTACTACATTAATCAAAATAAACTAAGCCGTTTTAGTTAGAAGAAAAAAAAAAAGTTCCATAAAATAATTAAAAGTGTGAGTGTGTGTGTGTGATATAACTAAAAATAGATATTGTGTTTAGTTAGTTATTAAGGCAATGGGTGAGTGTGAGATACCTCTACTTAGGTGCTCAGAGAAAGAAGCTGTTACCACCACTACTAAAATATCATCTTCGGATCTCCATTTACCCGACCCGGTTGAAAAGAGGCCCAAACGACCAAGAGAAAGTAACCACCCGGTTTACCGAGGGGTTCGAATGCGGGCATGGGGAAAATGGGTATCCGAAATCCGTGAGCCACGTAAGAAGAATCGGATCTGGCTGGGAACCTTCGCTACGCCGGAGATGGCGGCTCGAGCCCATGACGTGGCAGCTCTTGCTATCAAAGGTAGCTCAGCCATCCTCAACTTCCCTGAACTCGCCGATTCAATGCCCCGACCCGATTCAAACTCTCCTCGTGATGTTCAAGCCGCCGCTGTCAAAGCAGCTGCAATGGAAGTGGAAGTTCCCGATCATCAACAAACATCATCAACTTCTTCGTCTTCATCTTGTTCCTCTACACTGTCGCAATCTTCGTCGTCTTGTTCGTTAGCGATTTCATCCTCCTCTGGTGAACCGTCAACACCAGACGACCTTGGTGAAATAGTGGAACTACCAGCATTGGGAACTAGTTTCGAGTTATCCGACCCGAATAATATGATATTTTCCGACCCGGTTGATGGATCATGGACTTGGTATAATAATAATCACAGCATTTACGATGAAAGGGATTATTTTAAGGACTTGGATCAGATTTCAATGCAAGAAGACAATACTGAAAGTATTACTAGTATGATTCTTTGTGGTTATGAGGGTTCTTTGTGGCAGCAGCAACGTTAATCTTAATTTTATCCATTGGTTTTTTACTACTTTCTTCTCCTACTACTTTCTTTTTAAAATTTATTTTTATTTTTGTCATTTTCTTAGTTACATATTTTTAAATTATGTTTATGTCCTTTTGAAATTTTTCACTTCAAAGGCTAAATACATTTCTTGTCTCTATTGTGTTTATTTATTGTTTAGGATTTATTATCTGTGTAATGGTTCAGTTGCATCTTTTTGGTTTAATTTCATGTTGTCTTCTTCTTTGTGTTTTTTTATGTAATAATGCAAATTAAATGAAATATATATATACATGCAGAAACTATCTTTCTTTCTTTCTCTTTTATGTTTACTATTATTATACTCTCTCCATCCCAATTTAATTAACATAGTTGATTGTTGTGTACTATTCACACATATTGCTTTGATCTTATTTTCAAACAAAATATATTAGCATATAAAATGTTGTTTGATTCGTCTCGATGAGTATTTTTAAAATATCAAATTTTAATTATTTTTACTATTATGCAATTAAAAATATTAATCATCGAAGTAATGCATTGGTGTGCGTGAAACAATCAACTGTGTCAATTAAATTGGGACGGAATGACTAATTATTATCATTATTATTATATACTTTTCAATGACAGGCATAAATAAAGGTTAAAAGCAGATTCTCAATGGTAAGTACAGTACTGTTTTTTTTTACAGCTAATTAACTTTTTTTTCAATCCATGGCCTACCCTATTTTTGGAAGCTGGCCTCATTGATATATCACTTGATTCACATGTTATCTTTATAAATGTCCATGTTTAAATTAATGATGATATTATTTGGTTAGTAACGACGTGGTGTATATGGAGGTGGCGAAATAATTTAGTTTTTAACGAAGATTGTGCTACTATTTTTTCTTTAGTAAACCAAATTATTTATATGTATTGGTTTTGGTTTAGTGGTCGTTTGATGAGTAATGTTGATATTTCTTTCGATTATTGGTGTACTAATCCTCTAGATTGTTTACAATATGTCTAGAGTGATTTGTTCTTGAATTGTAAGGGTTAAGTATTCCTTATACTCCTTATAATTCATATTTTGCATATAAATAAAAAATGATGATATTTAAAATTGTGGCAACAAATTATCTAAATTTTGACAAAAATTATATTTTTACGTTTCAATAAAATCACATATTAGGATAATTTTATCAAATTCACCATTAAATATGCATATGTAAATCTTATGTTTGAGTTTGATTGCAGTAGACTTCCACTCTCACCAAATTCAATTAGAGGTTGGGGCTATTTTTAAGTAAGTGTCCAACTTTTCTTAGTCTGTTTCCAAATCATAGTATGAGGTTTGTAGTGGAATTATTTTGTACAAAAAAAACAGTAACATCTCAAATTCTATGTTATTTGGTTCAATAAATTAATAAAGACTTATGTTAAATAGTGCCGTGAAATAATGGTTAAAAAAATAAAAATATAAACAAAAGTAGAAATCTTAAACAAAAAAGATTTTTAAAAAAATTTCTTAGCGTTGAATATTCTATTTTTAAAATTATATTTTCATTTTTATTTCCTTAAGTATTACCTTAAAAAATTCTCTTTAATAAACTGGTACATACACTTTACCCTTGTGGTTAGAGGGACGACTTGGTTTGGGGTAAGTTTTTTTTCTTTGGTCATATGTTATCTCAATTGAATGGTTATTGAGGAACAATTAATATTTGACTTTAAAAATTACTTTTACAATATCTCTAATTTTAAATAAAATATTATTTACAAGTAAATTAATTATTTATTTATCAATATATAGTTATGGTTATATTTATCTCTAATTTATAATAAATGTTTTTTAAAAAAATATTAATTAATTGATAAAATTGTAAGAAATGAGTGCTAAAATTATTGTATTCAACACATTCTTTTTAATTAGGTGAAATTTATATGAATTTCACCATTATATGAAAAACCTATTTTCAAAATAAGGAAACCACGTTTATTCCAACTAATTAATAAGGGTACGTTATAGTGTGTTGAAAAGAAGATATATTGATACGACAATCAATTATAAAAATCATACCAATTATCAACAAATTCAATACAATCAACTTTTTTTATATCTATTTATCTAGTAAAAAAAATATCTATTATTTATTTATTCATGAAGTCTACTTTGAAACAAAAATTGTATTTTATTTGCAAAGTGTAAGAAACATAAGTATTTTTCAAATGATCAACAATGAAACATCTGATTTTCTTTTGTCAGAATTAAATTATCTTTTAATTGCGGGATGTTACAGTACAAAAGTAAGTATAGTTTTTTTATCGTCTCCACAAGGACTGATGTGATATCAATGTCGTTCAACAATTTATATGATTTTAAGTTAAGGGTTTTGATGATTGACTAATTGACGAAAAGTTTACGAACATAAAACAAACAAAAGCAGTAAATGTGATTCAAATTCAGAGAGATAAGATTTGCTAGGATTAAACTTCATCAACTCATTCACATGTATTTGCTCAACCAGTTATAGAGACTTTAGCTATTAACCAATATTATCACGTATTGCTAATCGTACGTTTCCGTTCCCAGATAACGACGAGAAATCTATTGTACCTATTAAGCCCAGATTCCTCAAGTGATTAATCAATACAATAGCATTAAGATTCAATAATATAAGTGAATGTTAAACCTAAATCTATTCCTAGAGTTTAAAATTTAACAGATGATTATCTTAGTTCATGAATCCAAAGAGTATATTCCTATATCAATTCAAATCCAAAGATTAAGCATTAAAAACAAAGATAACATCAACATTGATTAAAACCCAAAATCATCTATAACACCATGCTCAAGACAAATACATACTAGTAAAGTTAACTACATTTAATCCTAACAAAAGTGTCTTTAGCTACTTATTACCATAGTAGCTTTACACAAGTGAGAAGAAAATAGACGAAATAACAACACCGGTCGATTCCTCGAACAGTTGGTGAGCATCCCACCTTTGTTTCCTCCGCCGTCGTTCCGTGCTCTTACTCTCTGTTCCTCTCCCTGTGTTTGTGGTTCTATGCGTGTGAGAGTATGTTGTTGAGAGAAGAATGGAATTAAATCCTTCTATAGGCTTTGAATCCTTCAGCCTTAAGAAAACAATTTTTCCACTTGACTCCAACTTGATATGCACCGCCTTTGTGTCTTACTTGCCACTTCCTTGGCTTTGCGGTTCCTCACTTCCTTTTGTTACTTTCTTGGTTATTCTTTTTAATTTTCAACTGAAATATAACATTAATAATAATAATAATAATAATAATATATAACTTATATAATTATAATAGTTATTATAAATTTGGGGCTATATCAAGACATTTAGTACAAAATTAAGTTAATATATGTAAAAATAGCTAAAATGACTAATTTGTTAATAAAAACTAATATTTACAAATAGTTGGAGTTTTGACATCAAATTGCTTATAAAATAAGTCAATAAGTGCTTAAAATGTATAGGTAAAATCATTGATTTTTAGCACTTATCACGGGACTCTAAAAATCGTATTTGAATTCTTTTTAGGGTAAATGGTGCTTTTGGTTCCTGTAAAATTCTTCAATTTGGATTTTGGTCCCTGTAAAAAAAAATCCATCCAATTTGCCCCTGTAAAATTTAAACCCATAGATTTTAGTCCTTCATTTGGTCTGTCAGCAAAAAAAACCATTACGTCGCATGGGTTCGGTGACATGGCAGATGCCATGTTGGATTCATGTGACACGTCGGCAATTTTTCTTTTTGGTGAAAAGAAAAAAATGTCCAGGGACCAAAATCAAAATTCATAAATTTTACAAGGACTAAAATCAAAATTCAGGAATTTTACAGGGACCAAAATTAAAATAAAATTGCAATTTTTTTTCCTTTTCTTCTTCTTCCATCGCATAAGAACAGAAAAGTTACCTTCTTTCACCATTTTTTCAACTTCTCATTTATTCCACCATTCTTTCCACCTTTTTATATTCCTGTGTTTCTTGTATTAATTAATAATTATAATTACATAAATACCAAAATAAGTGAATGAGCATAAGTATCAAATTACAAACATTTCGTTATAAGCACTAATTTGGTGCATAAAATTTCAAAATGCGCAAATTATGTGCACAAGTACCAAATTACAAACATTTCCTAATGTATAATGTGCGTATTTTGGAATTTTATGCACTAAAATTGTGCTTATTATGAAATGTTTGTAATTTGTGCATGTAATGTGCTCATTTTGGAATTTTATGCACCAAAATTATACTAATTAGAAAATGTTGGTAATTTGGTACTTATGCACATAATGTGCGCATTTTAGAATTTTATGCACTAAAATTGTGCTAATAACGAAATCTTTGTAATTTGATATTTATGCTTACTTACTCATTTTGGTATTTATGTAATTATGATTATCAATTAATACAAGAAACACAAGGTTATAAAGGTGGAAAAAATGGTGGAAGAAATGAGAAGAAGTTGAAAAAATTGTGGAAGAAAGTAACTTTTCTATTCTTGTGCGATGTAAGAAGAAGAAAAGGAAAAAAAATTGCAATTTTAATTTTGGTCCCTATAAAATTCCCGAATTTTGATTTTGGTCCCTGTAATATTCCCGAATTTTGATTTTGGTTCCTGGGCATTTTTGTCTTTTCACCAAAAAAATAAATTTGCTGGCGTGTCACATGAATCCAACATGACATGTGCCATGTCAGTGAACCGATGCCATGTAATAGTTTTTTTTCCTGACAGATCAAATTAGGGACTAAAATCTATGAGTTTAAATTTTACAGGGGCAAATTGGGTGAATTTTTTTTTACAGGGACCAAAATTCAAATTGGAGAATTTTACAGGGACTAAAAACACATTTTACCCTTCTTTTTATGAGAGAAAGTTATATTCCCTCTTGTCCTATATAGTATAAGAAAAGTTTAATTTTTTAGATTCATTTTAAAATAGATGAATTTAGACAATAATATAATTTAAATATACTCATTTTATAATGTACCTAAAAAGTAAAACTTCTTTTATATATAAGACCAGAAGGAATATTATATCCATATTGGTAAGGCATGAGTAATTTTTACCAAAATAAAAATTGAAAGAAGCTTGGGTTGCTGATTGCTACAACAATCATTAGCACATAAAGCCAGCAATAAATTGACACGTTAACATTTTTTTGGTTTCTCTTAGCCAGCTAATTAATAAGTATCACTCCATAGTCAAATATTTCATGCTTTGGCTAGTTTGGCAACTTGCGGTAAAATCAAAAGACCAAAAAATGATTAGATTTTAATTCAAAGCAAAACCACTCAATGCTAATTAAGCTTTCTAATTATTTCGATGTAATACAGTATTTTGCATGCAATTAGAATTTGCAAGGGGTAGTAACGATAACGATGTGACAACAACTTTGATTAAAAATTAAAATATTTGCTTGGACACGTGGAATCATTTGACCTAAGTTAAATTATACTATTTTAGTACTTTTGAGTTTTGACCTAATTAATTTAGAACAATTAATATCTTGACAATTTAAACATGGACCAATTGAGTACTAGAGGTGGTTTTTTCAGTTCTAGTCATTCCAATATCTAATTTTGAAGCAATTCCAATATGTTCATGTAAAAAAAAATGTTCCTGTAAAAAATAATTAATTTGTCCCATAAGTCCTAACTCAACTGACAAAATATACTGAAATTGTTAGGCTAGACATCGTGATCCAGGTTCGAACCTAAGATCTCGCAAATATGTGAGTTTAATTTCCAGTGGATTACGACTTCAACTAAGACAAAAAAAAAAATAAATTAATTTACGGAATTTCACTAGCTAACATTCTAACAACTACTATTTTAATATGTTCCGTGTAAAAAATAATTAATTTACGGAAGAATTACTTAAAAAATGTATTATAGAAAAAATTGTTCTGTTTTTATTATTCGGTAACAACTAATGTACTAAGGGTCGAGACTTTTATGGTGGGACAAGCAGCCCTCAAAGCTGTTTCAAGTCAAGTGGGCAAACATGAGAAAACATGTTTTGATAACAATATGCTTTCATACATTCACTTTTGACACTTTTAGCTTCCTAGCATCAGAGGTTGCGAGTCTTTTGCAAAGAGTTTAAAAGGTTATGAATAGCAATGTTGTGTCCCCTAGAAATAAGAATGTTATTTTTACGCGAATTGGTTTTGTTATTCAAAAAGGGTTAGCGACGCAGCTTGTTGCCCATTTGCCTTTAATTCATATGTAATTACCTATATATATATATATATCAAATTTTAATTAAAAAAAATGTAGTAATTTTTATGTTTTTGTTATTATTCTTCAAAAAAAAATTGTTATGGATAAAACTAAATGTATTATAGATAGCAATTTTGTATTAGAAATTATACATTTATCTATTTAAAAGTTAAAAATAATTTTGTTTGAAATATAATTATTATTTAAAACATTATTAAAATCTATTCTTAAAAGAGATGTTAGCATAACCCTTTTGTTATTATTAATTCGTTGACAATATACTATTTGAATGCGGTTGATATTTCTTGCACATGGTTTTCTAACATCTGGTGTGATCAAAGACTTTAGAAAATGTATAATATATGAATTGACGTTGAAAACTTGAGTCGATCATAAATTAATAATCATATAGTTCTAGTATGATTGTGATATTGCGTTTACTAATTATTACTGTCTAGTGTTCTTATTATAAGCGACAATATAAAAGTTACTCCCTCCATTCCACTCCACTTGTTTTTTACAAATCAAAACAATGAAATCTGATTAGTTACCACCTCACTCTACTCCATTCCATCATTTACCACCAATCCAAACATACCCTCAGTTCCATAAAATGGAGTAATATATAATTAATTAAATATATCAATTTTATTTTTATTGATTTACTTGTCTTTTATAAGGTCAAGGTTAATATTTGCAATGAATGAATTTTTTTTAAAAAAATAAAATTAAACTCTATGAGCGGCACACAAATTTAGATCCCATTTAATACAGAATTTAGATTTAGATGAGCCGTGAAAACAATAGTTGCAGCCTGCACTAGTTACAATCGAGAATCACTTGTGTCTTCAAAGGGAGCAAAATACAGAATTTTTATTTTACCATTTTTGAATAAATTTATGGAGTATATAAATAAGTCTTTCAAGAATATTCTAATAATTGCGTAAAAAAAAAAGAATATTCTAATAATAATGGCTTTTATTTTTCAAACAGAAAAGGCTAAATTTTAAAACGATCCTAAAAGTTTCATAATTATATGGAATATTATCACTTCTATATATATATATATATATATATATATATATATATATATATATATATATTAAAAAAAATTATGAAAGAGGAATGCAAAATTTCTTATGTTCACACACTCGTCAAATTTATATTAATAGGCCCCATTGCAATATTGAAATATTTTTCAATATCTATTTTCATCTACCATTCATCACATTAAATTGTTGTGGTCCACTCTTATGTGTGATAATTTAATTTAATTTCAGGTAATAATCTAGTTGTTTATTTTTTTTACATCATTTTAATTCTTTTGCTCCTTAATCCAAATTTGTATATAATTTTTCAAGCTTAAAATTTTTTATTTTCTTTTATGGCATAAATATATTTATGATGGAAAAGCAAGCAAACAAAGGAATTAAATTATAAATTTGAACCTTAAAATTCATATTCAAACATGATAAATGACTAAAGTTTTATTAAAAATATATAAAGGACTAAAATATTACCTGATATTAAGTTAAAATAATATTTGTAAGATGAATATTATAAATAAATAATTGTAAGAAGATTCTGAATATAATAACATTTTGCGGTTATCTTCTTGAGAAAAAAAGGAAGCATAGTATGCTTTATAACTTATAAAAAGTACAATATAATAAAAGAAAAAAATTATAGAGTATAAAAAAAATTATAAATAGTACAACAGCAATAAATAAATAAATAAATATATATATTATGGGGATGGATCAAATTACACTGATGTAACATTTGAGTAATATTACACCACTCAATAACGCTTTAACGAATTCAAGTTTTACAAAATTCATAGTTATATTGAAATTTTATATCGTATAGATCATCTATGTTGAGTTTTACAAAAATTTAAAATCGTTTGATATATTATTGAGACGCATCAAAATTAACGGTTTTTGCGTTTTTATTGAATACCGTTAATCTTTATATGTCTCAAAAACATGTCAAACGATTTTAGATTTTTGTAAAACTCAACGTAGATGATCTATACGATATAAACTTTCAATCTAATGGTGAATTTTGTAAAATTTGAATTCGTTAAAGCGTTATTGAGCCAAAATATTACTAAAATGTTACACCGGTGTAATTTGATCTCTCCCCATATATTATACTATTGATTAATATTGGTTTGACCCCTAATTTTTAAATATACTATTAAAAAAGTTAATTCTTCGGATAAAGTTCTAGTCATTATACTACTTAAAACAAACCGAGTTAAATATTCTTCTAAATACACTTCAACAAAAAGTGTGTTTTAAAAGGGAAATGATGAGTAAAAAAAAAAAGGAAATGATATAAGTTATAATATAACCTACTAAGATAAGATTAATTATTTGAACATTATTAGAAGGAAATCTCCTATTGACTATGGTAGGTAGGTGGACACAAGTCACACCATTACAAAGAGTGACTTTAATTTGGTTCCAATAATTGATGAGCAAAATCCTTCACCCCCGTATCATATCCTTGTTCAATTATTCGCAATAATTTATATGGATTCAAGATCTTAAACATATTAAATATCCTACAATATTACGAGTTATATGCTACAAGTTGGTTTTTTTGTGACTGTTTCAACAACAAAAAAAAGTTGTTTTTTTGTAATAGCTACAAGTTGTTCATTTTTAATTTTATATAAAATTGAGTGAAATATAATCATTTGATTTAATATTATAAATCAAGCTAAAAATGTCTTTGGTTCGCTTAACTTTTTTTTTTCTTTTGTTCATAAAAAAAAAATTTACCATTGGGATTTCTTTTTTTCAGTGTTCATATATAATTTGGTATGGAGTAGACAAAACATCATGACCCCATTACATAGTTGTAAGATGCAAGGTATAGGACCCATGGTTTTGCTTTTGCATATTACTGTAGTACAGATTTAGGTGTTTTTTTTTTTTTTTTTTTGTGGTTGGAAGTGTAGTTAATTTCTGAAAATTAGCTAGCAATGAGATTAATTATAATTCAATTAATCTTTTATA
Organism: Trifolium repens; assembly: GCA_030408175.1. Lineage (NCBI taxonomy): Eukaryota > Viridiplantae > Streptophyta > Magnoliopsida > Fabales > Fabaceae > Trifolium > Trifolium repens. The sequence goes on along the minus strand of CP125842.1, from coordinate 62,354,569 downwards.
TCTTCTGATTCAATTCAATTAACAATGCGATTAATTGTAAGCACACTAATATTTTATTAATGTTGTGTGTGTCTACTATATACTATGTATATTGTATATCATATAGTTTTAGTATTTATGAAGAAAAAAAGCTGGATCCTTTGAGAGAACAGTGTGATTTATACAGGAGTTATGGGGTGTACTTTTTGTGTCACTGGCAATTTTTTAACATGGTTATATGCTATATATGATACATAACAAACAGTAAGTGTATTGTTAATGTATTTTGACCAAATTAGATTATTTATAATCGAGGTGTTATTCCTTATGTAGTCACACATGCTCTTTAATTCGAAAGTTGACTTTTAATTAACAATGGAAATATTTGGGAACTACTAAGCTAGTTAAAGTGCTTCACATAAGCCAATATTTAGTATTAACAGTTAATTAACCCTTATCATGTATAGATGTATATATAAATATAAATATGTTGACTATGTCTTCGTCACATACTTAGATATAAAGGGTCTCTTCCATCTATGCCCTCAACTCTTGCTTAAACGTTTTCACATTTGCTTGTGAAAATGGATTAATATTTTTGTTAATATAACCTAGTAGTACTTGAGATATATAAATGTATTTGTGCACTTTTATGTTTTGAGTTAATTTTTTATGAGATTCAATTATTCAAACTCATTTGATATGAAATCAAAGTTGGTTAAAGAATGAAACATGAGAATTGGATTTAGAATCCACGTTAAATTTGAGGGAGAATGTTGAGGTTGTATTACCTCTTTGACAAAAGTACAAAAAAATTTTAAAAAAAATTGCATTAAATTTTTTCTTTTGGTTAAAAGACAATTTGAATTTAACACAGTTACCGCGCGGATGCAGTAACTGCTTCTAACTGTCCTATTAAATTGATGATTGATATTAAATATAGTAAAATCTAAGTGTTTTTATAGAAACCGTATGATATAAAATTTGTAAAACAATGCATCTAGGATGAATTTGAATTCTCTACAATAAAAAATTATACATTCACCTATATTTAGTTTATTTTTAAGGTCAATTTTGTCATTACAACTTATCATAATATTTCTCTCCATTCTATCTCCTAACATGTTTGCACAAAATGTGAGTGAATGTAAATGAATATACGATTTTTCTTTGTAGAGAATCCAAATCCATCGAAGACCGTTAAAAGACACATCACTAAGATTGAAGAAAATTAATGAGTGTATTTTACTATCCTTAGACTCTGTACATTTTGGTGTGCTGATACGATTTATAATGGACGTATTAAATATAGTGAATGTGCATTCAGTCACCCAATTAATCATTCTTTGAGCAGTAATTAATTGTATATCAATATCATGTGTTTGTAAGAATTCCATGCTCTTGCTCACATGCTTTTCTGCATATAATTGCAGGTGCTTCGAGATACTAAGTCTGTCTGGTTCATTGGTTTGCTTCAATTAGAATCTAACAATTACAATATATACATATAGATTATAGATGCAACAGAGAACAGACTGGGTGAAGTTACTAAGATCCTGAAACATTGCCCGATCAATTTATTTATTGTAAACTGGAAATATTTAAAAATACAAAAAATAGTTTAACTCTTGATTATTTAATTGCATGCACGAGTTTTCTGTTCTTTAGATTTGATTATAGGTGAATTGTTTGGTACGCATTTATTTAAATGTGTATCGGTACACTAGTTGTCATGAACAATTGTGATAAATTTACCAATTTTTTTATATTAAACTCTATTTTTGAACTTCTTATAAGAATAATTCACATAAACAGTGTACTCATACATGTCCAAATAATATATATATCGAAATGTTTACCTAGATTATATTAGTGGTAAGCGTCAACCTTAAAATGATCTCACTTCACTCAAATAATTTGTATTAGTTTGTCAAACTTTGGCATAATAGTACAACTATTATGATATGTTTGCTCTAAAAAATCATTGTGCAAAAATGTAAGAGACATCATCATAAACACAATTACGAGAAATTTGGGCTTTTGGTGAAGTGGCCCACTTTCTATCTGTCAAATTGTCATTTGTTGGCTCAATTTTTTATTTTTTTGGTGGGTCAGGCCAAACGCTCAAAATGAATGGGTGGGCCCAAAATTTCAATTGAGGGGTCAACACAACTCATTTAAGGTATACTACCTCCATCCGATAATTATTTTGACTAAATGCACTACTTATATGTCTTATTTTGATTGTGATTTTCTAAAAGTATATAAATATAATTATTATCGTATATTACCTCTGTCCCAAAATAAAAGAACTAGTTTGACTACTGCACGTATGCCAATGCACGATTTTGATCACTAATATCTTTAATTCTCTATTAGTAAAAATTATAAAAATTGGATATTTTGAAAATACTCATCAAAACAAATCAAACAAGATCTTATATGTTTATATTTATATCAATATATTATTAAAAAAGTATGGTCAAAGCATGATAAGTGAATAGTACCATTTAATCAAATTAACTCTAATAAAATGGGATGAAGGTAGTAAAATTGTGTTTGATTTGTTTCGAAGAGTATTTTCAAAATATCAAATTTTTATAATTTTTATTAAAAAACAATACAATTTGATGTTTGTAATCCAAGTTCTCATGTCCTCAAGAGGCTCTGAGCTCCAGAAGCTCAAGAAGTCAGAAGCTGAGCTCCAGGCTCAGAAGCTCTAAACGGGTCAAGAGGTTCAGAAGCTGAGAAGCTCATGTTCTCAGGCTCTGATCACACAGGTTCTGAACATGTAGGTTCTGAACGCTGAGACTCTGTTAGTTAGTTAGTTAGTTAGAGATTTTTTGTTTTGTCTTAGGTAGTTAGTTACAATTGCTTGGTAGTGAAGCAAGCCTCCACTTGTATATAATTACCTTTGCCCCTAGTGGATGAATAACAACTTATCTTTTTCTCTATTCTTTCTTTCGATTCAATTCCTTTTCTCTCATTCTCTCAATTACTCCAACAAATTGGTATAACAGAGCCCGGTTCGTATTCATCGTTTTCGTTTGATTCCTTGATCAAGAATCATGGCAAACAATGGTACAACCTCCACGCAATTCCCAGCAAATCTTCCAGTTTTCAAAGGCGAAAACTATGATCGTTGGTGTGCACAAATGAAAGTGATTTTCAGATTTCAAGATGTTCTTGAAATTGTAATTGATGGAGTAGAAGAATTGGCTGCAAATGCTGATGATGCAGCAAGAACTCGACACAAAGAATTGAAAAAGAAAGATGCTAAAGGCTTGTTCATCATTCATCAATGTGTGGATTCTAATATCTTTGAGAAGATAATAGAAGAAGAAACCTCAAAGGGAGCTTGGGATACATTGAAGAAAATCTATGGTGGTGATGAGAAATTGAAGGGTATCAAGCTTCAAGCTTTGAGAAGGCAATATGAGATGATGCAGATGAATGAACAAGAAACGATCTCTGAGTATTTGGCGAGAATGCTGGCCTTGACAAATTTGATGAAGTCTTGTGGAGAAGCAATGACTGATAAGGTCAAGATTGAGAAAATCTTGAGGACCTTGACTGAGAAATTTGATCACATAGTGGTTGCTATTGAAGAATCAAAGGATTTGGCAACTATGAAGATTGAAGAGCTGCAAGCATCCTTAGAAGCTCATGAGCTAAGGGTTAAGCAGAGAAGTTCGAACAAGGCAGTGGAACAAGCATTACAGGCCAAGACTCAGAACAAGAAAGGAAAAGATAAGTGGAAGGAAAAGAAAGAGGATTCAGAGAATTCAACCAAGAATTCAAAGAATCAGAATGTAGATTCCACTAAAGATGCAAATCAGAACAAGAAGAGTTCCAAGAAGAAGATTGATAAGAAAGAAATTCAATGTTACAACTGTCAAAAATTTGGGCATTATGCAAGAGAATGTCGCTCTAAGAAGGTGGCCAGAGAAGACAAAGATGAAGCCCAATATGCTAATGGAGGTGGTAGTGATTCTGATGATTCACTCCTAATGGCAATCACAAATTCTGAGGCAGACAAGTCAAATTTGTGGTATCTTGATACAGGGTGTAGCAATCATATGACTGGTAACAAGAAGTGGTTCTTGAAGCTTGATTATTCAGTGAAGAGAAACATCAAGTTTGCAGATAACAGTCAAGTTACTAGTGTTGGCGTGGGAACTGTTCTTGTGAAAAGAAAAGATGGTCAAGAATCAACCATCAATGAGGTACTGTATGTTCCTTCTATGGCAAGTAATTTGATAAGCTTAGGTCAATTACTTGAGAAAGGTTATACAATGAAGATGGCTGATAGAGAGTTGAGAATTTATGATGCTAAGAGTAGATTAATTTTGAAAGCTCCACTGTCAAACAATAGGACTTTCAAAATTGAAATCAATGTAATTGATCATCACTGCCTTGCTTCAATTACAAACTCTGAAGGAGATTGGATGTGGCATCATAGATTTGGGCATTTGAACTTCAAAAGTTTGAGCTTGTTGAAGTCAAAAGAGATGGTACATGGCTTGCCTCTGATAAGAACACCTAGTACAGTGTGTGAAGAGTGTTGTGCAGCCAAGCAGACCAGAAATTCATTCAAAAATGAATTGCCTATGAGATCAACTCAGAAGTTAGAAATGGTGTACTCAGATGTTTGTGGACCTTTTGAAGTAAAGTCCATTGGAGGTAACAGCTATTTCTTAACTTTCATAGATGACTATACCAGACATGTGTGGCTCTATCTTATTGAGAAGAAGAGTGAGGTATTCACTAAGTTCAAGAAATTTAAGACACTAGTTGAAAAGCAAAGTGGCTGTAGTGTTAAGAAATTGAGAACAGATGGAGGTGGTGAATACACTTCACTAGAATTTGCAAAATTCTGTGAAGAAGAAGGTATAGTGCATGAAGTTACTGCTCCTTACACTCCTCAACACAATGGTGTTGCTGAAAGGAAGAACAGGAGTATAATGAACATGGCCAGAAGCATGCTAAAGGGAAAGAACATGCCTCATAAATTCTGGGGAGAAGCAACCTCAACAGCAGTACATATCATCAATAGAAGTCCAACCAAGAAGCTGAAGAACAAAACTCCTTATGAAGCTTGGACAGGTCTCAAACCAAGTGTAAGTCATTTCAGAATCTTTGGCTCACTTTGTTTTAGACATGTTCCTGATCAAGTGAGAAGAAAGCTTGATGATAGAAGTCAGCAGATGATTCTATTGGGATACCACCCCACTGGTGCTTACAAGCTTTATGCTCCAAAAGAGAATAAAGTTGTGATAAGCAGAGACATAAAGTTTGATGAATCAAAGGGTTGGGACTGGATTGAAAGTACTAGTGTTGAGAACACCAGTTCATTGCTCAATAGAAAGCTTGTGCTTGAGGAAATAGATGATCAACCAGAAGCTGATCAACCAGAAGATGATGCAGCTGGTAATCACGCTCATATTCCTAATAATCAACCTAATCAGCCTCTGAGAAGATCTACAAGAGATAGAGTGCAGTCAGTTAGGTTGAATGAGTATGATGTATTTCCAGATCAAGCAATAACAGAAGATGGTGAACTGATCAATGAAGCTATGATAGCTGAATTGGAGCCAGTTACATTAGAACAATCTCTAAATGACTCTAAATGGAAAGCAGCCATGAAAGAAGAGTTAAAGTCTATTGAGAAAAACAACACTTGGGAGTTAATGCACAAAACAGTCAACAAGAGGCCAATTGATGTGAAATGGGTCTTCAAGTTGAAGATGAAACCTAATGGTGAAATTGCTAAGTACAAAGCAAGACTAGTGGCAAAAGGGTTTCTTCAGAAGCAAGGACTTGACTTTAATGAAGTGTTTGCACCTGTGGCTAGGATAGAGACCATTAGATTAGTTGTTGCAATAGCCACTTACAAGAATTGGTCTATGCATCAGCTAGATGTAAAATCTGCCTTCTTAAATGGACCTCTAGATGAAGAAGTTTATGTGAAGCAGCCACCAGGTTTTGAGATTAAAGGTCAAGAGAACAAAGTGTTCAAACTGAAGAAAGCCCTCTATGGCTTGAAACAAGCTCCAAGAGCGTGGAATAAGAGAATTGATAGCTTCCTAATTGATTTGAAATTCACCAGATGCACAACAGAACATGGTGTATATGTGAAGGGTTCAAATCATGAAGAAATGATAATACTATGTCTGTATGTTGATGATTTGTTGATCACTGGATCACACAAAGCTGTGTTAGAGAAGTTCAAAACAGACATAATGAAAGAGTTTGAGATGACTGACTTAGGTGAGCTATCATATTTTCTTGGCATGGAGTTTGCTAAGACAAGCAGAGGCTGTTTCTTGCATCAGAAGAAATATGTTGCTGACATATTGAAGAGGTTTCATATGAGCAATTGTAATCCAGCAATTACTCCTATGGAAACTGGTGTGAAGCTGAGCAAGAATTCAGATGATGAGTTGGTTGATTCAACCTTGTACAAGCAGATAATTGGTTCATTGAGGTACTTGTGCAACACTAGAATTGATCTATGTCATAGTGTTGGTTTGTTAAGCAGATTCATGGATCAACCAAGGATGTGCCACTTGACTGCTGCAAAGAGAGTGCTCAGATATGTAAAAGGTACTAATGATCATGGCATTTTGATTCCAAACCAAAGGAACAGTAGTAAGAAGTTAGAGGCTTATGGCTACTCAGATTCAGACTGGGGAGGAGATCAAGATGACAGAAAGAGCACTGCAGGTTATTTGTTCATGATTGGCAATGCACCAATTTCCTGGTGTTCTAAGAAACAAGGAATAGTTGCATTATCATCATGTGAAGCTGAGTATGTTGCAGCTTCATTTGCAGCTTGTCAGGCAAATTGGATTGAGATGTTACTATCAGAACTGAAAACAGTTGAAGTAACAAAGATGAAGGTGCTTGTGGATAACAAGTCAGCAATTGACTTGGCTAATAATCCTGTGAGTCATGGCAGGAGCAAACATATTGAAAGAAGGTTTCACTTTTTGAGAGATCAAGTGAACAAGGAGAAGCTTGAGTTGGAATATTGCAACACTGAGATTCAACTTGCAGATATTCTAACTAAACCTATGGCTAAGGCTAGGTTTGATGCCTTGAAGAAATTGATAGGAATGGGATCGTTGGAGAACATGAATTAGGAGGTGTGATGTTTGTAATCCAAGTTCTCATGTCCTCAAGAGGCTCTGAGCTCCAGAAGCTCAAGAAGTCAGAAGCTGAGCTCCAGGCTCAGAAGCTCTAAACGGGTCAAGAGGTTCAGAAGCTGAGAAGCTCATGTTCTCAGGCTCTGATCACACAGGTTCTGAACATGTAGGTTCTGAACGCTGAGACTCTGTTAGTTAGTTAGTTAGAGATTTTTTGTTTTGTTTTAGGTAGTTAGTTACAATTGCTTGGTAGTGAAGCAAGCTTCCACTTGTATATAATTACCTTTGCCCCTAGTGGATGAATAACAACTTATCTTTTTCTCTATTCTTTCTTTCGATTCAATTCCTTTTCTCTCATTCTCTCAATTACTCCAACACAATTAAAGTTGCTCTATTCAATCTTTTATGTTTTGGCTGATAATAAATACCCTTAACAAAAATGTAAAAGAGATGCCGGTCCACTTTAAGAATAGTAGTTAAAATGAGTGTTCTTAATAAAATAGAGCTGTCATTTTCATTAAGTATATAGCTTGAGATTAATATTGCAGAAAGATTTGAGAAAGATTTTTGGGGCCTTCTATGATCAGCTTAATCATACTCTTATTAAATAAATATTGTATGTACAAAATTTATGTACATAACCTGTTTTAATTTACACATCAAAGAGGCTCTAACATTGAATAATAGAACATGGTAATAGGATACTTGCACGTGAAATTGTTTGTGGCAATTATTCATCCATCCATCCATCCATCCATCCATCCATCCATCCATCCATACATATATGATGCATAGCTAATTAAGCAGTGCACTTTCAGGTAGTAGTTCGATGATTTGATGGCAATAAGTGCCATAAAAGTTTTTGTCTATTAAGAAGGCCTATACAGTCTCATTCCCCTAAGGACAAGTATTGTACTGAAATAGATAAATCCAAGATTTGGGCCCTCAAACCATGCCTATAAGACAATGGACTACAGTCACTACTCTTGGACCTTATAATAAATTTAATTTAGAGTACTGTATTATTTTTTTAGTGTACTAGTACTTATATTATCATGTACCGAAACGAGAGATGATTTCAAATTTAACTTTGTAGGAAATTTGTTTTAATATGGTACATTATACTATTTGGTGAATAGATTATTATTAATAAGCAAATTAAATAAAGATGTGGCTAGCTAGTATCAAATTAATGCATTTGTCAAAACAAAAAAAATTAATGCAAGGTGCCTACAAGAAAGGTAAGGGGGATGATAGATCCTTATACTTGAACACACCTTTCTTTAATTTTTTAGCAGCTTAATTTGGTTGCATTACACTTCCAGCTATTTTGACAAGAAATAAGCATTTGCATTTCAATTTTATTGTGGTCCAATATATAATATTGACACCCTAAAGCATAGGACTTCCAGTTTTAATTTTATATTTATTTTGCTGAGTGATAAGGGGCACAGCCCCACAAGACTTCCAAAGATAATGGAAGGAAAGGGACAAGTTTATAGTTTTAAGCCAATATTTCTTGTATTAAAATTAAAACAAATAAAGTATAATTTATAATGAATGAAAAAATCATAATAAATTATGAAATAATTACTACTACTATTAATTAAGTATTATTAATTTTATACTGAGGTATGACTCCTTCATTCATAATAATTGATTAATAAAAAAAACCACAATAAATATATAGTTATAACTAGGTTGGGTTAATTTAGAACAGTTCCCCCTACTTTAATACAAAATGTGGGATCAGGATTTTCCGCTATCAGAAATTCATACAGTTTCATGCGGTAATAAATCTTGACCATTAATTTTAGATCGAACAATCTAAATCACTTGATCAGCAAAACGATTTCAACTGTCTATTTAGATCAGTTTAGATCAGACTGTTGAAAATTGTAACTACACGGCAGAAAATCCAAACTGCACAATGTGACCTTTGTGGAATGGAAAACTTTATACACACCAACAAACAACACAATATAATGAATAATTATGATTGCGATTGTGTTGTGTGATTGCATGCAACAATGTTTGGCACTCATTGATTCATAGTGATTGTTAATATACCGAATACAATGCACATCGATCAAAGAATTACACAAAACATCAACTACAATATCTCAGGATATGATTGTCTTTTGTTTGAACCTTATTGTAACAACACATTAGGTAGACAATTGAAAAAGCCTATATCTTTGGTAAAGCAGAAAATCCTTGGCATTTAGCGGTATAGTATCAAAGTGAAACAAATACGTTGTTGTCAATCTTAAAACAAACACGTTCATTTTATTTTGCCCATTTAATGTCTAAAACTCTAAATTATTATATTCTCAATTTAATCACTAAATTATATATTTAAAATAATATAAATAATATGAAATTATGTCTCGTGAGCATAGTTCAATCGGTAGGACATTGCATTATATAGTATATGCAGGAGATTGAAATTCAAATTTCGGTCATCCTACTTATCTATTTTAAGAATATAATTTATAGCCAGTAAGCTAAAAAAAATAAAATTCTTCAATTTTTTCTCAAAATATGTAAAAAGTTGTCGATATATTCCATTATAGTCTAATAAATATGAATTAAATGGACAAATAAATCGCCTGAAAAAATATTTATCAAATTTTTTTTAAAACTCGGTATCAGGTTTAAGAATCGACTAATTTACGGTCTCATTTAAAGCTAGAGTTTTCTTTGGCATCAAGAAAAAAATTGAACATGAAACCTTAAAAAAAAAAACACTCCCCATTCTCCAATGTATTTGGCTAAAGCCAACTCAAGTGGGTTAAACTTTTAACTTGTCATTCTAACTTGTCCCTTTCCTAATGATTGCTATTAAGGCTTTATAAAAAAAAAAATTATATTTTGTTGGGTGTAATGTAATGAAACAACGGAGTTGAATTGAGAACCTTGATCGATCAGCCAAAAGGTAAGAACAAGAAAATAAAGTACTTTTGTTGGGTTTCAATGATTTTATATTGGACTGTATTATGGATGGATGGATGATGAACTAATGGAGATGGAGACTGGAAACTAGTATGGCCCTACTTACTACTTGCTTTTGTTATTTGTTGTGGACGAAGATTGCTGCAACTGCAACTAGAAGACAAGACACCTTGTTTTTACTCTTTTAAGTTAAAAGGGTAAATAGTTAAAAGTTTTAATTATTACTTACTTTATTCACTTCCCTGATTTTGCCAATGATGAAAACAAATACTGCAAAGTCAAAGCATTATTGCTGATGCTTAAGAGCAATAAAACATAAGTAGTGTAGGGGGGGTACATATATGATATCATGGTACCCTGATGATTTTTTTTATTTATTTTAAAAACAGCAAAGCAATAATAATCCAGGTAATTTTACTTATTGTCAATATCAATGTTCTCCACATTCTTTCTTCTTCAACTTGTTACTTGTCCAATAATTAACATTAATTACACACTGAACCTTACTTGTATTTGTATAGACTATAGTAATAGTAACAGTAGTATACTCCCTTCATTTTCAAATATACTATGCAAATATAATCAAGATCTTAAAAATGAAAAAAAATAATGTTAATTTTCATATAAATTTTTATTTTTATTTCTTCAACTAGTGTATGGGCACTTGTCGGTTAGCATGCATAACCTTAAGAAGTATCCCATCATCTCAACCTTTCCTTTTTTGTTCTATTGTCGTACAAGTTATCCGTCGTGCCTTACGCCTTTTCTGTTTTACTCTTCCGTTATTTAAGTAGTGGACGTTATAAAAATGAATAATTTTTGAAAAATATCGTCTGCTATTTAAATAACGGACATTATACTAGTAAAGTTTTTTTTAGGTGTATCTGCTATCTAAGTAGCGGACATGAGTATTTTAATAAAATTATAGGAAGCGTCATATAATAGATAGGACTGAAAAAGTGTTATCTAGGTGAATAGAACACCACCTATGGATTATGTGTTCTTTGTTATCATAAACAAAATCAATGTATAACTTTTAGAAGACCACATGAAAGAAAAGGTGACAATTTTTGTACTATATCAACTTTTTTTTGTTTTTTCAAATGTTTCGGCTCTTCAATAGTAGTATTTGTTTGTCGACGAGATGGAGAGAGGACCTGGACCTAGCTAGTGGGTCCTTTAATGGGCCAAAGCTTAAAGTTGAAAGCCCAGTATCTTTTTTTGGTCCACCTTGGTCCTTGTGAAAGGCCCTTTGAAAAAGATATATAAATTATTCACGATCAAAGAAAGCAACTATGATTTATATTTAATATCGTATTTGTGGAGTGAACTTAAAACACGTATGGTTATGGGGCTATGTAATATAACATGTTTGAAACGGGAGTTATTGTTATAGGTATAGGCTTTAGAGACTAGAGAGAGACGGGAGTGTTCCATTTCCATCAAAGAGTTGAAAGAGAGAGACGTGAGTGAGTGAGTGAGTGAGTGAGTGAGTGTGGTCCTCTCTATATTTATGGTGTTGCAATTTGCAATAGCTAACTAGTAGTAACTACTAAAGTGATAGATGGTGATGTAACTGAATCAATACTACTGTATTACTTAATAGTTAATACAAGAGCTTTGCTTACTTATTTTTAAAATTATCAGTTATTTAAATGTTCAAATAAAGACAATAAAGACAACGGGTCCGGTTAGGGTGCATAAACAACCCTGCATAAATAAGTAAGTTTATTGGTATACTTGTTGTAAAGTATACCGGTTTGGAAAATAAGTTACCGGTACACTTTTTCTCAACTGTACCGGTAATCATATTCATACCGGTACACTTTTTCTCAACTGTACTGGTATGCATATTACACCGCGCTACGATTATTACACGTGGAAAGTTAATCTGATGGTTGTTATTCACTTATGCACCGTGCATAAAGAATTGACTTATGCACAATAACTTTTGTCAAAGACAACATATGTGTTTATATTCATGTTCATCTTTATTTTATTATTTTTTTATAAAAGAGGGTCTAAGTCTAGAAAAAAAAACTAACTATAAAAATAAAAAGAATATTCCTAGGCAAGCAAACCTTTGATATATATGTTGTTAAAAATGAGACTTTAAAGTTCTCTGAAGGAGATTCGATAAAATAAATATTAAAAGAACTTAGAGAGTAACTAAAATTAGCAAGTCAATCAGCATTTCTATTTCGTTTGTGCCAAATGTAAGACAATTGAACTTGTCAATTCCGATCTAAAAGTTGTCTAATACGATGCATCAAAGTGTGTATGTTTCCTTTGAAGTTGATTTTATTTTTGATCATATAATCAAGACTTTGAAGTCACTTTTAACATGAAGATACATGATCTCCTCTCTTCAAACAAAGTCTAATCCTAAATACATTGTCCATATCTTCGTGGAAGGTAAGAGTTTGTGTTCATCTATCTTTTTATCTTCTATATATAATTATTCACATTTTAAAATATATGCACACTGAAACTAAAAGGTATGGTTTTTGCATCAAAATTTTGATAATGTATATGCCTATGGTGTATAGTTAAAAATAATAAGAATTAAATAATATAATAATTAGACTCGCAAATATTAAGTGTGGACAAATAAAAAATTCTTTAATTTAAACCTGTGCCCTAGTATATCAACGTTCTTGCTCAAAATAAAGGAGTGAAATGATAAAATTCCATGTGAACTAATTTAATCTAATTGTCGTTATAGGTGACTTTATGGTTCATGTTGAGAATATGTTTTCAAATTGCATAGAAAGGCAATAAACAATACATTTTTCTCTCAATAATTCTAACACTCCTTATTTTTTGGTTGAATTTGAACTCAATACTATCGAATATTGATAAAGCTTTTTTTTTCCTTTTGGTTAATTAGTCTAATAGCTAAAATTTCACTTAAAGTGAATAGGTAGGAGTATATGTTTGAATCACAATTGCACTGTATATTACATATAATATTTCTACCAACTGATATAGGGACAATAAAACTTTTTTTTTTACTCAAATCATTGGTAAAACTTGAATAACCATCTCTGTTATATGAGACAAGGTTTGTCATGTATATGTATTATTTAAAAAAGAAGAAACTTCACAAAAATTAACACATCTCAAATTTGAGTTGAACAAAACTTATAAATTATCAAAGTATAATTCAATCATTTTATAGAATTGTTATTTTTTATATTGGATTATCAACTTTAAATATGAGGTCTCTTTAATATTGTATTTGTGCAGGGGCGTCTCCGAATTTTTGGAGGCTCTGTGCAAAATATAAAAGTGGCCCTTTAATAATAAAAAAAATTAAATCGATTTAAATTGCATATAATTTTTTTAAAAAAATAATCATTCTTATTCTTGTAAACATATAAATTATCAATATTAAGAGCTCAAAAAAAATTATCAATATTAAACCAATTGCATTAAATCAAATAGGACGAAAAAAAATACCTAAAAAAAGGACAAAAAATACAAAATAATTATCTTTGTATATAACGTCAAAAAGGAACATCCTAATCTAAGATTAAATTTTATACAATGATTAAAATGGGCTAGAACTATATTTACGAGTATAGATAACTAATCTATTGATATTCATTTGATATTTTATGAACATTAACAATATATAACTATTATTTTAGGGCCTAAAAATTAATCTATTAATATACATATGATATTTTATGGGTATAAATAATATATAAGTAATATTATATGACCTCAAAATTTTGAGTTGAGGCCCTCAAAATTTGGAGGCCCGATGTCGTCGCACATCCCGCACATGTATGTGGGACGCCCCTGTATTTGTGGTGTGACCTAAAACACGTATGGTCATGGGGTTAATCATTGGTACTACGTATAATATAATATAACATGTTTGAAACGGGAGTTATTATTATAGGTGGAGCTTTAGAGACTAGAGAGAGACGGGAGTGTTCCATTCAAGTTAGGATCTTTCAATTTTATACTCTTTCCATTTTTTTAAATTACTATGTAATTTTAGAAATACAAATGTAAAAGTGTGATAATAAACAACTTTTTTATTTTTTTTTACATCTCAAAATATTATATAAACTTTGATAATGAAAATAATAGAGAGGATCCTTACTTGTTCCATTCCATCAAAGAGAAAGAGAGAGACGTGAGTGAGTGGTGGCCCTCTCCAAGTTTATGGATTGCAATTTTTGCAATAGCTACTACTAAAGTGATAGATCACGTAACTGAATTTTGGTTACGAGGTTAATCAAAATAATAAAAGATAAAAAGAAAGAAACTAGAAACTAGTTTCTAAGAAGAAAAGTTCCAACAACATCGCTCCGGAAAATAATAAAGAGGTCTTTTGGAGGAGATGCATGAATCATGAGATTAAAATATGAAGAGGTTACAAGTTTAGTAAAATTGTTTTCCTTTGTGAAAGTGTGGCAAAGAGTAGTGTTATTTTGAGAAAACAGCTCTTTGATATCTTGAATCAACACGACATAGATATGATAATTCATAATGGGGCCTTTTATGAGAGTGTTATTTGTTTACTTATTTATTTTTAATTATTTATATTTATATTTTTTTTGGTAGTGTATATTATTTAAATGTTAAAATACAGACAATATATGTGTTTATGTTTATCTATTTTCAATCTTCTACAATTTATACACATTTTAAAAATATGCACTTTGATTATTTTTAGTAAAAAAAAATGCACATTGGCTCCGTTTGGATTGATTGAATGTAATGGAATGAAGCGGAGCGGAATAGAGTGGAGTGGTATAGGATGGAGCGGAATGGAATAAATATTCCGTTCCATTGTTTGGATATTTTAAAAATGAGAGGAACAAAATTGAAGGTAAGTGGTAGTATGATATTAAATTCATTTCATCCTATTTCATTTTGCTCCGCTCCATTCCATTCCATTATTATTTTTCAAATCCAAACAATTGAACATTATTATATTTCATTCCATTCCGCTCCATTCAATTATATTCCATCAATCCAAATGAAGCCTAAAAGAAACGATTTTTGTATCAAAATTTTGATAACGTCTATGGCGTATAGTTTAAAAATAAGAATTAAATAGTATAATAGCTGGACTCAAAAATATTAAATGTAAAAAAATAGAAAAATTCTTTAATTTAAACTTATGCCCTTCTTGCTCATAACAAAGGAGTGAGAAGATAGAAGAAAGAATCCAATATAGGGTGACTAATGATAAAAGGGATTTGTATATGTTAAGACGTTTAAAATAATAATTTTGTATTGAAACTAATATATTTTATATAAAATGTATAATTTTTTTAATAAATTATTGTTGTTTTTCAATAAAAAATTACTACTTTTGACAAAACACGAGTTTGCATCCGCACATTAATTTGTTCCCAATATAAGGGTTAAATATGTTTTTAGTTCATACGTTTTGCTTTATAATTAAGAATAGTTCCTACATTTATACTTCATTTGTCTCTATTTATAAGAGTTAGTTTGACAAAACACGAGTTTTAAGAAAGTTTGTTTTAGTATTAAATTGATTGACAACTTATATTTATTTTTCATGTTTACCCTTATTAATGACTATCCTATAATCAATAGAGCACCCACTTACAAAAAAGAATTAAATGCTATTAAAAAATTATGTAAAGTAAATAAGGGTAATTTTGGGAAAAAATAATCAATGCCATTGGCAATTCCAAAAGGATCTTATAAAAAGGGACACATTTTTTGTTAAACCAGCTTTTATTAAAAGGGACAGAGGGAGTATCAAATTTCGGTTTTAGTTCCTACAAATTTTTTTATCAAGTTTTGGTCCTTCAAATATATTTTTTGTCCCTATAAATACTAGCCGCCAAACGTGTGATTGATATTTTTTTTTTTTTGTTGTGATCGATACTCTCTATTGTGCAAATATAAATAACTACTTAATCTCCTTTTTTATTGGACTTAGTTAATTGATAACTACTTAACCTCTTTTTTTGTTGTGGCAACTTATTAAGAAGAAAAAAATATATATATTTTTTTTTTTACTATACAAAAACTGAAAACCTACTTTTATGTGGAAGTTGTGCTTAGTTTTTTTTTGTAGGTTTTTTTAAGGGTAAAATAGGAATATTGAAAAAGTCATCCCAAAAATTTGTATCCCCTTTATATATTAGTATAGATATCAAATTTCGTTTTTAGTTCCAATAATTTTTTTATCGAATTTTTACAGTTGCATACGTCGGCTTTCGATCGAACTGCAACAATGACATTGTCGAAGGAATTGTTGTGGCTTGTTGCTGGAAGAGGTGGCAATGATGACAGAGGAGAAGGGAAGGGTGGTGATAAGGTGAATCTTGTTGTGACTTTGTACAAAGAAATATTTATTTCAATTAATAAATATTTTTGATTTTTTTGTTTTAATTTTTTTTAATCAAAAAAATGGAACCCACAATTACCACATAAGCATTTTGTTTGTAAAATTAACGGCAGATACCAAATTATCAGGATAAATTATATGATTTTTTATTTAGTTTTTTATAATGTATGGACTAAAAATATTTAACCCTTGTTTTTAGTAAGATGACATCAGCATTCCGTTTGTGAAATTAACAGCAAGAATTAATTTTGATAACGAAACAAAGTGTATGAATTTTCACCACAGAAAAATGTACAGATTATTCTTGACCATAAAGTAAAATGTTGAGAAAAAAAAAATTTAATCGCCAGTATAAATGCATATATATAACAGCAAGAATTAATTTTGATAACGAAACAAAGTGTATGGATTTTCACCATAGAAAAATGTACAAATTATTCTTGACTATAAAGTAAAATGTTGAGAAAAAGAATATTTAACCGCCGGTATATATATATATATCAATGGATAATCTTGATTCTTGACTTGCCAATCTAGTAACTGAATCCTGCAAATCTTTCTAACCAAGTTTTGACCCATGTTGCTACCCTTCATCCATGGTAAATGCCTTGAACCACAATTGCCGAATCAATATTCAGTTCCTTGGGTAATCGCCGTGCGGTTTGGTTCGGTTTTGAGTATAAAAGTCATCATAACTGTGAGATAAAATTGCATGCGGTTCGGTTTGGTTCGGTTGGTTTTTAAAAAGTCATCCAAACCAAACCAATGCGGTTCGGGTTGGTTCGGTTTGTGCGGTTTATCGCGATATTAAAAATATGACAATTTTACCAACTTGTTACAAAATAAACATGCAAACTTTTAATTTATTTTATTGTTTACATGATATAATATCCATATATTACATAAGAACTTATTTTTAATATCAACAATATAGTTCTAGATCACATGAAATAATATGTTTTGACAGCCTACTGTTTTATAGAATCAATTTTGGTTGGACTTGCAAAGTTGTACTAGGTAATAGGTTGATTTGATAGAGTTAAGTTAAATATTGCGGTTTGATTCGGTTTTAAAAATTAAAACCGCAAACCAAACCAAACCGTGCGGTTTAGAAGGAAAATGATTCGTGCGGTTTACACTAAATGCGTTTTTTTGCGGTTTTCTATTTGAATTGGTTCAGTTTACGGTTTTACTTTTGAATTGGTTCGGATACGATCATCCCTAGTTCCTTCCACTGCTCCACTCTCCTTTGCTCCTCTAATGATTGCTCTACAACCAACTTTTCTACTAGTATCTTTCCGAATCCTAGCTCCATCCGCGTTCAGTTTTACCCATTCCTCCCGTGGCGGTTGTCAACCAAGGCAAATGATATTATGCATAAGTCTGATACTTATGCACGCTGCATAAGTAAAGCACAACCATCAGATGACATTTACACGTGTTATAATCGCAGCCTGTTATGAATATGTATACCGGAACACTTGAGAAAAAGTGTTCCAGTATGCATAAAAGTGTTCCGGTATGTATCAAAGTGTTCCGGTATACATAAAAGTGTTCCGGTATGCATAAAAGTGTTCCGGTACAGTTGAGGAAAGTGTTCCGGTATGCATAAAAGTGTTCCGGTAACCTTATGTATACCGGAACAGTTGATGAAAAGTGTTCCGGTAAAACCTTATGCACGGTGCATAAGCAATTAACCGGACCCGTCAACCAACATGCATCACCACCCGAGAACTTCCCATGACAGTTCGGCTAGCTTCATTAGCTGAAGCATTGATTTTTCATAATTAGTTCAAACATTTCAATAATTTATTAAACAGTTATTGATTTGGTAATGATTTCAATGGGAGATGAACTCGATTGGAAATTCTGGCATGTGTGATTTGTTTGAGAGTAGAGAACGTCATATTTTTCTTTTGCCACTTTTACCTTATTTTGTATAAAATTCGATACTCCCTCTGTCCCAAAATAAATGACCTGTTTGACCACTGACACGTTTGCCAATACACAACTTTAATCGTTAATATCTCTAATTATATATTATTAAAAATTATAAAAATTGTATATTTTGAAAGTGCTCGTCGAGACAAATCAAACATCTCATATGCTAATATTTGCATGTATATATTAGTTGAAAAATAAGGTCAAAGCAGGTCAAATGAATAGTATACTAAGTCAAAAACAGGTCATTTAAAATGGGACGGAGGGAGTATTTTTTTTTTAAAACGCAGAAACTAAAAACTCAAATACACTCTCATACCGAACTGTAAGTCGTGGAAAATAACACTGATCTCGGCACAGGGCAAGGCTAACCTGTTTATTTATTGATCTGTTTTATACTCCGTATTGTTTTTAAGAAATACAGATGATGCATTCAGCTCAGCGGTGTTTTTAGCGCAACCGCCGGAAAAAGTTATGAACATGTAGCAGTAGCAACAGAGCCGGTTACCACTAGCTATATCATTTCACCTTATTGAGACAATCAGACAAATACAAAAACACGATTTTCTTGGTAACAAAAATGGCATACTCTCCATTGTTTGCCGAAAAACATAGACACAATGGAGAAAAATAAAAGAGCGAGGAAAAAAGGTATGGAACCCATGTCGATTCAGTCATTGGTTACCTAAACATACCATTAATCTTCAGGTTCATTACTGAAAAAACTGATGGATATGAGATAAAAGTTGAAGAGTAAGTAGAAATAGCACTAACTCAGTTACACAACCTAAGAAAGCCTTACTTCAAAAATTGGTTGCCGATAGGACGTAAATAATGAAAAATGTTGTCTGCAAAACAAGAAACATGTAACAAGTATATATATATATATATATATATATATATATATATATATATATATATATATTCATTCGGCTAGTAACCAATGGTAAGGCCACATAATATTCTCCGGTGGGTTTAATAATCACATCTGTTCATCGATCTCCCAAAATGGAATCTGCATGCATGACAAATTTTGCAGAGATTAATCAAAGTGCAACCTAAAACAATGAGACAAAAACGTGCAAAGACCAATATAAAACTCACAAAGATATGAAAAGGCAATTCCTCAAAGCTATTGTTTTTTCAGAAAATGATAGAGCCAGGATACTCTTAAGAAAATATACTGGAATCAACTTGTTGGACATTAGGGAAGATTTCCCTTAAGATGGCAGTATAGTTGGGTAACTTAGCCTGCAGGAAAGAAAATCAGGATTAGTTCTTAAAGAAGTACATCATGTACCAGATAAATATTTAAGAATGAACATCATTGTGATAATTTAGCATGTTATCTATACACAAAATCAACCAATATATTATACAAATGACTCTACTACAAAGCCATTATTTATTTCTCCAGCAACCCAAACACAATAGTTACGAAATGCTACGCCCAATTGGGAAAAACCACATTCATGATAAGCAGAAAGATGAGGGAAAAAAAACTGTTTTCGTTGACCTCGTAGGTTAGTGATAATGGGGGATAATATGCTTAAAAAAAAACTCTGAAAGATTATGCACACTTCATGACCATAAAATTCCATAACAAGATCAACTGATAGTTGAAACTGATGAAAATTCCACCAAAAGGCTAAATAAAATCCGTACACAAGGGTTATTTTCTAGGTAAATTGTGGTAAGCTTCTGTCTTGAACCAGCAACAGCCTCAGCAAATCCTTCAAGTGATTCTATTTGGTTGTCATTAAGCCACAAATCTTCTAATCTGTAATAGATTAAACGAGGCAATGAAATTAGCAACCAAAGTTCATTTGTAAGGAAGGAAATAGAGGAATAGACATACTGTGTCAGGTTTGGAATGTCATCCACAGATGTTAGCTTATTTGATGATACATCTAAAACCCGGAGATTGACTAAAGATGACAAGCCTTCCATTTTTGTAATACCATTGTGGCTCAAGTATAGTTCTTCTAGAGCTACACAACCCTGCATGCCAAAAAGTTAGCAACTATAAATGAAATTAATACGAAAAGAAAATTTGGAGAAACCTCCTGCCTTTTTAGTTTTACCAACAAGTTCAAATTGAAAGCAATCTCTAACTGTAATTGAAGAATGGCTATTTTTGGAAATCTGTGTCAGAATGAAGAATATTAAGAGAGGGATGCAAATTTTTAGAGGATTTGAAATACTTTGCCATACAGCATCTTCTTTGGACATTTGGTACAACAATTTCATAAATTCCAAAGCCCATGTTTGGTTTGGTTATGTAGTGACAGAGCATTTCTTGTGTCCCAACACTCGCCGTGAGTTTTACGAAGTTCCAAATTATAGGAGTTGTTGAACGTGCAATGAATTGCCGCAGAAACAAACATGCAGAAAGTATTTTTATCAAGGGGGGTTGCCGCAGAAACACACACACACACAAGCATAAAAACCATCGCATATGTCATATGCATAGAATAACCTTTAAATCACTATTAAACTAAATAAAATAGTATAAGAGGATGTATCTGATTGAAAGTATTTGGGCAATGCAACCCATTTCCCTCATCACAAAGATAATAGAAGTATAAAGCAACAAAAAAAATACGAGCTGGGATCTCGTGGTCCAAGCTCTTTTTTCTCCTTTACATAAAATAACCCTAGTTCTACAGTGCAACAGACAAAGAGACCATGAGCCGCCTCAGCCATGGTTGTCAAGATCGCAATACATGGAGTAGGGAGAGTCACATATGGTAGCACGAGCGCAGGTGATGGTGCAAGTAGGAGGCTGGAGGCGCAGTCATTGGGTACTGAGTAAAGAGGGAGAACGAACTTTGTTCGTTTTTAAAAAACTATTTTTTTATTTTTAAAAAAAGGGACTGATGACGAAAGCCCAAAAACAAACTTTTTAGACTAACAATGACCACCACTATTATGTTTTTTCATCTGCGAAGTTCTGGTAACAAAGCAAAAAACTCCATTGTTTCTCGTGAGAGCAACAGAGCAAAAATTACTTGACTCAAAGAACAAGTTCAACAGAAAAATATACCAAGATTGAACTTTGATTACTAATTGAATATCATGCATGCTGCAATTGGAATGAAATCAATAGTGATTTTTGAACTTCGATATTGAAACAAATATCAATTAGCCCAAATCTCTGTTTAAAAGCTTATTATGTTGTTCTTCCTATATAACTTTCTTATTTTTTAGTCGATTAACGGCAAAGGACGTGACGACGAACAACGACAAAGGAAAGGAACGACGGCATGATTACAAAGTATCAATAGCAAAGGAACAGCGACGACGACAATTGAGATGAGAGGAACACCAGCGTAGGTTTTGCTTTAGGAAAATAACAAAATTCAATTGGGAAAAATAGAAAGAGAAATTTGAGAAGATGATAGGAAAAACCTCAATTGGGTACAAGAGAAAGAGAGCGGACAAACCAACCAAGAAGAGCACAAGAGAAGTTGCAGACAGGAAGGGGGTGTGGTTGTTGGGGGTGGACGGTGGTAAATGGAGGAGGTCAGAGAAAAAACAAAATTAATTAAATGGAATTAAATAAGGAAAATGCAATTGGAATGCCACATCATTCGCAAGGCATTGGGAAAGAAAATTCGCTATAACAAGCATTTTCCTTAAAAGCCGGTGATATCAATAACAGCCGGTGATATCAATAACATTTCTAACCTCTTTTTGCATGCTATAATTTAAATTCCAGTAACAAACGAGTTTACAAATGAAAGTAATTGAAGTAATTTAATATCCCAATATCTACAATTGTCAATAATTTTGAAATTCTCCATATAAATGCAGGTTAAATGGTTTTACTTGATTGAATCACATTAAAATTTATAGCTATGAAATTATTTAATATGTGTTAATCTGTTTTTACTCCCTTCGTATTTTTTCAATGGTGATTTAAATTCGTTCTTTTCCCTATTCAGTTCTGGAATGTAATAGAGCAAGTAAAAACTCAGCATACCTCAAATCCTATCATTGAAGTAAGACGATTGCTTTGCAAACTAATCTTCTTGATGCATTTCAAACCACATAGATTCACAACTTTAATTCGATTCCGACCAAGCCATAGCTCCTGCAAATTCACAAGGTTCTCCAAATTCTCCATCACCTGAAAATCAAAAAATCAACTTCATAGATACAACATGAAAATTAAAAATCACAGTTAATGAACACCATCACATTGACCCATAAAATAGACGATTAAAATCTAACGAACCCGTAATTTGTTGGAACCGAGTTCCAAAATCTGCAATTGATGAAAATGTTCAATCTCCTCAATTTTAGTGACTTCATTTTTGGATACATAGAGTTCCTTGAGAGTGTCGCAAACCCTAGATAAGCCATGTAGCGAAGCGATTTCGTTGAAAGACACATCAAAAACCAAAAGCTTCTTAAATATGCCTGCATCAGGAATGTTCTTTAATTGATTATCACGTAACACCAGTTCCTACATCAAATAAATCAATAAACACGTTTCGTTTCAGAAATTCGAACGCATCCAAACAGAACTTAAGAGAAAAACGGAGAGAAAAAGAATATACCTCGAGATAGGAAAGGGCGTTCCATGAAGAGAGAGGTTCAACGCCGGAATCGGTGATTAGGTTTTGACGGAGAGAAAGCTTTTTGAGATCGGATAATTGAGCAATGCGAGGGTCTAGGGTAGATAAACGATTGGCGGTGAGGTCTAACTCGGTGAGGTTGGAAGGTAACTCGACTGAGTCGAGATTGTGGAGTTGGTAACTGGTGAGATCCAAGATCGTTGATGAAGGATCGAGTTCGTCGTTGGGATCTGTAGCTGTTGATGATTCCATTGCCACTACCTCCTCCCGTCTGATTGAAACAAATATTACGATGTCTAAGGAGAATTTAAATTCTTTCTCAGTTCTCTATTTATACGAGTGACTTTCCAATTTTTTTATTAAACATTTTTTTAGTACTCAAAATTTACCGATGGATAAATAGATTATTTGGATTCAAACTCCAATTTTCATTGTTATTTTATTTATCTATTAAAAAATTAGTCTTAGTATCGTATTTTGCTGCGAAAAAATATCGTACTTTGTTATATTTATTTATGATTTTTATTTATTGGATACTTAATTTTCAAAATATCTTAGACATTTTTCTCAATTGAGGAAAGGATTTCTTCCATATTTAAGATTGATTTTTGATAATTTGACATCCTAAGATGCGAACTTTTTTTTTCTTCGGATTTTAAATCTCTTGAGTTAGCTATATAAATAGCCAAGGGGTGTTTTTTTTTAAATATTTAGGAGAATGTGAGAAAATGCAAGAGACACGAAAAGAATAAAGGTCTCTCAGGTTAGGCCCAATAAAATTACCAATAAGAATTCTCATTTTGCCACTCTATCCATCTATGATTTTACCAAAATACACATATCTGTTACCTAAGTAGCAGATACATTTAAAAATATTCTATCGTTATAATGTTCGCTATTTAAGTAGTGGACAACATTTTTCAAAAACTTCTCGTTTTGTATAATGTCCGCTACTTATGAATGTCATTTTTCATAAACTTCTCATTTTTATAACATTTGTTACTTAAATAGTGGAGGATAAAATGAGAAACGCGTAGTGGCGCGAGTAATCGGTACGGTGCCAAAAAGTAAATTTCTACCAATAGATCAATGGCCCATTTGACAGGAAGCCCAATGCAACTTTCGTGTCCATTGTCGCATGTCATGCCACGACCAGTGAGATGATGGTTCAAGCAACAACGTTAGCTCATGTCCCGGTTCTTCCTCACATGTCGTCGTTGTTTCTCTGCTGTCACTGTTCCTCAACACTCTCTTTTTACTAGTGGAAACGACCCTGTAACAGTGATAACTACGTTGTTGAGTAACACTACTCGTATACGCGAATTGAACCAAATCTATGCCCACATTCTCATAACGCGCTTTTTAGAATCCAATCCTGCTTCTTTTAATTGGAACAATATCATAAGATCTTACACTAGACTAGAAGCACCGCGAAACGCGATTCATGTCTATGTTTCGATGTTGCAGGCCGGGGTTTTACCCGACCGTTACACTCTTCCAATTGTTCTCAAGGCAGTGTCACAAATTTTTGCCATTGAGCTTGGAAAACAGGTTCATTCAGCTGGTATAAAGCTTGGACTTCAATCTAATGAATATTGTGAAACTGGGTTTATTAACTTGTATTGTAAAGCTGGCGATTTTGATAGTGCCCGTAGGGTGTTCGATGAAAATCCTGACCCAAAGCTTGGTTCTTGGAATGCTATAATAGGTGGATTTTCACAATCTGGACTTTCCGTTGATGCTATCAGCGTGTTCATTGATATGAAGAGGCATGGATTTCAACCGGATGGAATCACCATGGTTAGCTTAACATCGGCTTGTGGTAGCATTGGTGACTTGTACCTGGCTCTTCAATTGCATAAATGTGTTTTTCAGGCTAAAGCTTCCGAGAAGACTGACATTTTGATGTCGAATTCTCTGATTGACATGTATGGAAAGTGTGGGCGGATGGACTTGGCTTACAGAGTTTTTGCGATGATGGAGGATAGGAATGTGTCATCATGGACATCCATGATTGTGGGTTATGCAATGCATGGACATGTGAAGGAGGCGCTTGATTGCTTTCAGTGTATGAGGGAGTCGGGGGTGAAGCCTAATTATATAACTTTTATTGGAGTGCTTAGTGCTTGTGTGCATGGAGGGACTGTTAAAGAAGGAAGATTTTACTTTGATATGATGAAGAATGTTTATGGCATAAGACCCCAACTGCAACATTATGGATGTATGGTGGATTTGCTAGGTCGGGCAGGATTGCTTGACGATGCGAGGAGAATGGTGGAGGAGATGCCTGTGAAGCCAAATTCAGTAATATGGGGGTGTTTGATGGGTGCGTGTGAGAAACATGGGAATGTGCAAATGGCAGAGTGGGTAGCTGAGCATTTGCAAGCATTGGAACCTTGGAATGAAGGTGTTTACGTGGTATTGTCAAATATCTATGCCAATAAAGGCTTGTGGAAGGAAGTGGAGAGAATAAGATCCTTCATGAAAGAAGGTAGACTTACGAAGGTTCCTGCCTATAGCATCACAACAAATCCAGATTGAAGATTCAACAATAACTTATTTTAGCGTTGGGGATTTAACAATCAATTGTAGTTTATGTAGTTGTCATTTTTTATGTGCAATTTTGCTTTTCAGCTACATATACTCCATAGACAGCAGATATTTTTTGTGTTTGAGGACGGGAGAATTGCGGAAGACTGAAGTTAGGTATCAGTAGCTTATAAGAAACAGAGGAATTTGATTTGTAAATAAAAAATAAGCATACCTTTGAATTTTATGATTTTGTAAGGAAAGGTTTAAATCTGGTGACTGAGAATCATATCATGATTTGCTTGTTCTGCGCACATGGTCATGAATTTATAGATGTACAACATTCAGGCTTACGTTGTAAGGAAGCGATGCTTATACTTGACAAAAATTACAGTTCGATATCGTTGTAATTGTATGTTTCCTTTTGCCATTTTCTTATTTGTTTGCCACTTGCTGTACTGAGCTCTTAGTTCAATATCGATGTAATAGGCTTATTAAATTTTCAAATGCTTGTTTGTAGAGCTAAATTTCATTTTTCTGTGTCTGAAATTTTTCTGCTGAAGACATTTTTTGGGGGTTAAAGTTTAGTGGTATAAGATAACAGTTATCTCACAATAGGATGAAGAAATCGCATGGCAGATACCTGGGAGGTTCAAAAACAGAACCTGTGCGAAACACCAAGCCCAAATGATTTTTGCTTTAGACAAAAACTGATGTTAATGTGTGAGTTCCTGCACTGCTGCACACAGAGCAAAATGATCTTTTGCTTATGAAAATTTGAATTTTCTTCTGGAATTCAAAGCTGCTGAGATAGTGAATTTTGGCTTTATCTTGTTACTTAAGTTCATTAAACTTAAGATCAATTCAATCATTAGGCTTTCATTTTTCAGAGTCCTCTGCATAATGAAGGAGGAAGTACTGCTGCATAGACCCTGAGTAGTGCAGCTATGTCAGAATTTAAAGCTAAAAGCAATTAAGATGTCCCATCCATGTTATCTTTCTCTCAGATTTTTGTATTATTATTGAATGAACTAAAAAAGGGTTATAGTTAAACAAATTATGTGATTATTATGATGAAGTATGATGTCATGGCTTAAAAAAGATACACGGTTTTTTCTGTTACCTAAAAGGAAAGTCAAGTGTATCACCCTCATCAAGGAGCATTGCACCAGCAGATCAGGTTTTGCTCAATTATCGAGCTCTATACTTGTGGTTGAAACTTGAAACAGTTTATCTGTTTCTGCTCAATTATAATTGCTCTTAAGTGCAGCAAATACACTTGTGTTCTGCTAACACTGTCATTAACGTGCTGACAATCGGTGTACCAAGAGCTATTAATGATGGAGACTGCAGAACTTGTACTTGAGAAACAAGTTATAAGATCTTCTAATTGACAATCATATAATACTATAAACACTGGTTTCACTATGAAAGTTAAGCTGCATTGTGAAGGAAAAATGTCAAACAAAACTATACATTGATATTAACCTATACATTTTTTCAGGTCCAAGACAAAGGAAGCCTCCGACAAATTATGCAGCTAGTGATCTCTCAGAAAAAGATCTGTAACTAAAATTCCCACTTGATAATTACATCATACATGTTCATGATTTAAAGAAAAAGGACATTCTCTAACCCTAGACCTAAACCTCCTTACAAATTATTATTATTGTAATGATATTTGGCATCTACAACCTTTTGTTTACAATCGTGATAAACAGATTTACAATCTCATAGAACCTAATTATCTCCACCTATTTCTTGACTGCAAACCTGAAGTATCAACATGAGTAGTGATTCCAGTATTAATTCCTTCGTCGGCTGTTGTGTCATTTATGGATCCTTCCAAATGCATTTCAACTTCATTCTCTACTCCATATGTGACTTCATAAATATCGATCTTTTTAAGCCAATTTACATTACTAAAAGTCGAAATATTTTCATCATTGCTGTCAGGCGGAACACCATTTTCATCATGGAAGCTTTCGACCTCATCCATGAGATGTACTTCTTTTTCTCTGTCATCATTACTTTGATACTCATTTGTTACTTCTCCAACAGAATCTACCTTTCCTGAGTCAAGAAAAGCTCCTTCATCCAATCTTGACAGTATCCCTTTCCGTCCAAACAATTTAGTTCCATATCCTACAACAATCTTGGTTTGACCACCATAGTTCTTCATTTCTATGTGCTTGATCTGATACAGTAACCAGACACAAACAGTCAAAATTATCATCACCTTCAAAAACTGTTTTATCTTAGACTCTTTTGGTTTTTGATACCTTCCCAAAGATTGATATAACTCCATTCTTCTGCATTAATTCAAACATCTTGCAAGGATCAAATAAATATTAAGAGGATTTTGAAGATATATCAAGTGAGTATATTAACATGTTGATTCTTGCAAGCAATAAAATTTTCAATTGCAACAAGAAAAGATGATAATCATCAAATCAATAGACAAAAATATATTGGCAATTTGTAATAACAAATATGATTTCCAACAATTCTTAAACTATCATAACAAAAATAAAAAATTCCAAGAAACAAGTTTGGCCATGATGATTAAAAATTAACAGACAATCTTGTTTGTTACAAAGAAAATTCAAAAGAAAAAGAAAGAGCAAGAATTGGATTCTTAAGGAACAAGTTTTTCTACCTTTTTTTGTCTCTTCACTTGTTCTTGCTTGTTGTTGTGAGTGTTCTCTCTTGTGTTGTGTTTGGTCTTTTGTGGCTTTAAATTATTCTTTGACCAAAATGATGAATAATTAAATACTTTGCAAGTACAATTGGGCCGTTGAAATTCCCAAAAATAGCGGTTACTTTTTTGTTTGTCATCTCCACAATGCCCTTGAAGTATCCGTCAAGCAACAAGAGTGAGAAATGAAGTCACCAAGGGCAAATTCGATATTTCGTATAACCATTGGATGAGAATGAGAGTGCTGACCCACGAACGCTGGGGCTAATTTCCAAAGATTAGGTATAACCTTCTAAGTAATCAACATCATGCATGCATATGCAAGTCATTGACTAAAAATTTTTATCATTTTATTTTATGCCTTAATAATTGACTAAAATATTCTGCATGTGTTTGCCTGTTTGTGGATTGATCAAATTTTAAATATTTATAATTAACAAACTTAATCTCAGACACTTGAACTGAACTGGTACATTAATACAAAATTGGATTTATTTATTTTTTGGCAACGACAAAATTGGATATATGGGTACATCTAGCTCTTTTGACAAAAACATTAGCTTAGATACATGGATGTGCTTCTTGATCATGTAGTAGCTGCTTTAACACATTTATGTAGCAGCTGCTTTCATGAATCTTCTACGGTTGTTGAATGCAAGGTTGTCAGACTTGCGAGGTTATGTAGACTCGTGGTCGTGGAGGTTCCGTAGACTCAATTCGTAGACTTGTAAAATGCAAATTAACATAAAAAAATAGTTTCAAACTCCATAATAAAGTTGTTTAAAAAAAAATCACCTCCATGGGCATGATAAAGCAAAGTTTGTATATGGACTGATACATAAATTTTAGATTTGCGGCAAAGGATAAGGATAAAGGATACAAGAGAACGAAGAAGAATCGGAAGACAAATTCGACGCTGAAATGAGACTTAAAGTCCGTTTCTTCCTTTTTTTTTTTAGAGTTTTCTTCCTTTAATTACATAAGAGCTAAAAACAATGAGAATGAAACAAAATTAGAGCACACATAAAAATGATGCATAAAAACATCAACAAGATGAAATAAAAACAGAGCACGCACGAAATTACAACGCAAAAATAAAATCATCAAATAACAGAGACAGCAAGAAATGTGTCGCATGCGAACATGGTCGGAGAAATATATGTTATTTTAATGGGATCATGTTGTGTTAGAGTTATGCAGAATCTACACAGCCATTAACAGATTTGTAATTAAGTATATCCGTACTGGTTTTGCTAATTCTTGTTATGGAGCACTATACAAATAGTGGGAGAAAAAGAGCAAAATTTAATAACTCAAATACCATAGAAGGGGGAAATAGCATCAATTACATTTCAATGCCAAATTAAACTCTTCAAAGTTTAAACAGTTTATCAGAAGATTCAATAACATTTTGTACTTGTATTAAATATTAGAGGTTAAATTACAGGAATAAATTAAAAAAACATGTCATTACAACACATGTCCCTGACCAATAAATAAAAAATTATTCCCGCACAAACTCAGAAATACCTAGTGATTCTGAGCATCAGAAGTAAGCATCGCAAGACACTGACAATACAAAATGATAGATAAACTCTTCTCTAAATTCACAGACTTAGCTTGAACTTCAATGATCAGACTGCAACCTGTTCAGGAAACAAATAACCACTTATTCAATCACTTTCTGTGTCTGACTCATCACGTCTCGAAGTTTTACGAGCTGATCTAGTGCCAATCATAATATCTGCCAATTCTTGGATTGAACATGATGTACTCTGCCTCATCTTATTAGCAAGTATATCAATGTTATCCAAAAGCCCTAAGCCCAAGAGCCGATTCCTTAGCATTTCGATGGTAGTAACATACGGTGGTATTCCTTCATCAACCATCATCTCAAAGTACTTACATGCCTCCTCTAGCTTTCCCTTCTTCTTACAAAGACCATGAATCATGACGGAATACGTTGAGACAGAAGGATAAAATTTCTTGTCCCCCATGTTTTCCCAAACTTCAGCAGCCTTGTCAAACCTTCCTATCAAAATCAGTAATTTTAGCACCATGTTATACGTATGGCGATCAGGAAGACAGTCATCTTTTTCCATTCTAGTTATTAACTTTAGAGCCCTATTGACCTCACAATGATCACAATGGTAAGCTTGTATTGCATTGTAACTCCAAGTGTCTGGTTTTAATCCACTAGAAATCATTTCATCCAACAGTTGATATGCTTCTTCCACCTTTTTATTCTTACAAAGTTGTTTTATAATACAGTTGTATGTAAACACATTTGGTAAAAGGTTACATCTTTTCATCTTGTCAAGAACACTGAAAGTTGAATGTATATCATTTGCCATACAGTATGAACGGATGAATATTGAGTAAGTAAAAGCATCTGGCTCAACTTTCTTCGACAACATATTATTAAGAAAGTCCTTAGCTTCATCCACATGGCCTCCTTTGCAAAGGGCCTCTAACAAACTATTATATGCAAGCAAATCCACAGGGCATCCTTGCTCAAGCATTTCTTCAAACAGCTCGCGGGCCTTCCCCGAATCACCAATTTTACCCCATCCACTAATCAGAATGCTGTAAATTTTAGCAGATAACAAGAAACGACTTTTAGTTTGATCAAAAAACTGCTGAGCCTGCTTGACATGCTTCTTTTTGCATAGAGTGTACAAAAGCAATTCAAAATCAATAATAGTTGGTTTGATTCCAAATTCATCCATTCTAGCAAAAGACCGAATTGCACCGTCTGGCAAATCAGCTCGGCTATATGAAGTGAAAATGATCCAGAAAATTTCATTAGTGATCTTACAACTAGAAGAGTCTCTCATTTCTATAAGAAAATCCCAAAGTATAGCAAATTGTTTAGACCTTCCTAAGATTTCTACCAAAATGTGGAAGCTCTCAACACTATGCTGAAAACCCGGAATTGATTTAGCCCAAAGAAAGAATCTGTGAGCTGAAAAGCCAAGATGATTGCACCTTTTCAAAACCTGTTCAACTAAATCAGTGGATATTTGTGCTGAAAATGGAATGAGAGAGAGTTCTAGATCATGGTGAGGGTGCCGGTGATCACTAACAATACGAGATATCTCATTGACAATGTCAGGTAATATTGGTGCAGAAACTTGTGGGGTTGGAAACGAGTAAAATCGATGGCCATTGAACTTGTGTTGAACAAGAGGGAAAATGTAAGAGGCTAAGATTTTATGCTTAGAGAAGTGTGATTGGAAAGACATTTTTGGAGATTGTGATTGTAAGAGATAGTATCAATCAGTTACAGCAGTGGTAGCATTTCATTGGGTACTTTTTTCAAACACCTTGAGTTCAATGTTAAAATATGCAGTTGTAAAGATCTGAGAGTTGAAAACATAGAACCAAAATCAAACAGACAAACACTAACCTTTGTTGTTAGATTCAGGTTTGGTTTGAGTCATAAATAATGATGTTATTAGCCTCGACTAACACACTTTGATTGGTTCGTGAGTTTTGTCTTAGCACCTACAAGGGGGGGTATATTGATTTAACACAAAGAGAAAGAACAAATTGTAACAGAAAACAATTTAAGGATGACTTTTTCAATAGCCATTAACTATGAAAATTGGATTCTGTAAAAAAAAAAAGTGAAAGGGAGTTAAAAATGGTGGAAAAATTGAATACATAATTTTTTTAATTATTAGACAGAAATATTACATATTACATTTGACATTTTTACTTCCAATTTTTTTTTACCGTACTTCCCATTAAATAAACTAAAGAGCTTATATCTTGTTGAGTTTTGACCCGGAAGCAAAGATTGCATGTGACTATTTAGATGAAATTTTCAACGATTTTGCACCTTTGCTTGAAAATAATAACTTGAGCCTACGATTCTCCTCCTATACATATTTTACGTGTTAAATGGGAGAGTTTGACCTCCTATCTTCTGCGCAACAACCTGAGCCTATGGGCATTTGCTTCTCTTCCACCATCCATTAGGTGTTAAACTTAAATGGAAGAGTTTGGCCAGCAAGCTACTCTTTTGAAATTTTGTCTCCTCCTTAGCTTGAAATTTCAACGGGTTTGCACCTGAGGCGAAAACAAAAATATAAATATGCTACCACCGTCCAATTTTGCAAAATAAGACAATTTCATTTGTGTGAGGGAAAGTCCTCCACTTGAAGTCTCAACGTTAAGCAAGATAGCATCCTTTTAGGTTACTCGTCATTCTTAATGAGGACACAAAAAATCTTTCGTTGATTACCATATCGATTCCAACCATGGTGACAAAACCACATTGGTGTGATCGGTATGAGTAAACCACAAAACTAACTAAAATTAAAAATAACAAAAAAATGCAAGAATCAGAGAGAATGAGGGAGGGAGAGATAGAGTAGTAGTGGTGTGATATTTTTTCACACAAATGCTCCCCTTTTATAGAATTCCTACTGACAGTGGATGCACGAGTGTAACGGGGGTAAACTGGAAATGACAGGGGATGCGCGAGTGTAACGGGGCACGAAAATAATTATCTTTCAAAACAATATATTCTAGTATAAAAGCCCAACAATTTATAAACTTAGAATTTAAGTAAGAAAATTGAGAGATTTTCTTCTCGCACCCTCTGGAAGTCCTCATTTGCCCCCAAAAATTTCAAAAATATTCCCCTTGCTACTTAAGTAGCGAACTAAGGAGGTGTCAAATCTGAAAAAAAACAGTTTGCATCATAGAATGCGAACTCAGTTCGCGTGAAGAAAACGAGAGAGATACAAAAATATTAGATTTTCTAGAGTTTGCATTATAGAGTGCAAACTCATATCACATTCTAAAATGCGAACATTTTTTTTCTTTTCAATTTTTACTATTTACATACTCGTATCATGTGTTGCTAGCGGGTGGTACTGGAAGGTTGGAGGTTGTATGTGACACTCAAGGAACACAAAAAGAAGGAATAAAAAATTGAACCCTCAAACTTTGACAACTTTTTTTATGTAGGCAATGGAGTCTTTTGTTTTAGGTTTAAAAAACGAAATGGAGTCTTTCACATATTACTATATGATAACATATCAAATAGTTTAAAATCTTTCATTAAACATCATTAATCTTTTTTTAAAAATGTAATCTTAATGAGTAGTATTATATCAAATAATTTTACATTAATCCTTTTCCTTATATTAATATATTATAATTACACATTAATGTAAAATTTTACATGAACAATTTATATAATATAAACTTACAATTTAACAATTAAATTTTAAAAATATTAGCATATACTCACTTGATCTTTTTATAAGAAATAAATACTTTTAGATTTATTAAATAATTGATGTATCAGATCTATAATGAATTTAATTGTTGTGCACTGTCAGTGTAAAATTATTTTACATATGCATTCAATAATGTGTTGTCACATCATTTATTAATGAATATGACACATCATGTGTTTTAAAACACATTACATGATGTGTCAATATATTATTGAATGTGTGTGTAAAATAACCTTACAATGACGATGTATATAAATTAAATTCATCTATAATATAGATCATAAGCATCGGTTATTCAATAAATTAAAAAGTTAACAATTTTTTATAAAAAATCGAGATACTATCAAATAATACAATATTAAGCGATGTAACATTTTTTTACAGTAATGTAACATTAATATAATATTATAGCGGTACAATTTTATTTTTGTTTACGGATTGAATTTTTACTACTTTTAAACCGGATATAAATCTCCTATTTTTTCTCTCTTGTTTCTTTTATGTGTTTTTCTCTCATCACCACTTATGTTGAAATATGACGCACATTTCTAGAATTTTCTACAATAAATGAGTAACTTGTAGTCATTAAGAGATGATGTACACTTGTAGATCTTTCTCGAATGCTTGAGTAGCTAGTAGAATGAATCATTATTACATTTCTATTATGAAATATCAAAAAAGATCTAGAATGAATTATCTAGAATATCTTCAACACCTATAAATAGGGAAACCTTTGTACAATTGTATTGAAGCCTTTGACATGGAATGACAATAACATTAAGAGTTCATCATACTACTATCATTGTCCTACTAGATTTAGTTGATTACTAACGTGTTACCTCTTGTCTCATGTTACCAAATACTCTAATATTAGTTTTCGCCACTATTTACTACTATCTTCCAACTATCAACTAAACACTACTATCCTCAACTACTAAAAACAACTTTATTTTTTATTTCTTTCTCTTCACACTTACAAAATTAACACCCGGCGGAGGAGAGTATCACATCCCTTTTAAACCGAATTGGATTTCCTGCTGTAAAAAAGCAACACAGTAACACACTGTTTTGATTATAAAATGTCCGATTTAATTTTAACGGTTGAGATCAATTTGATTAGAAAAATGCAGTTTTTAATCTAAACCGTCCGATCTAAATTTAATTGATGAGATTAAAACTGCGTGTAACTGTTTTTTGAATTATAGCAACTCTGGATCCCTTTTAAACCCATGCTAGCATCAAACATAAACAAAGGAGCTAAGATACGTGAATAAGGTTCACGTTTGACTCAGGGATCCGCGCCTCGCACACGACAACGTACGAGAATGCCACGTTTTGAAAGATAGTAGCTACTAGCTGCTATATTTATGATTCATGATTGCAACTTTTTTGCATAGGTATATAACAGTAAGGTCAATTCTAGCATGGGTAAGGATGATAGGTCTCCCATGGTGGGAGACCAATTTTCACCTTTAGATCATAAAGGTCTACAATAAACTATCATAAAGTGTCCACACCATATTTTTTCTTCTTTTACCAAAACCATTTTCTAATTTATACATTATCATTAAATTAATTATATGTTATTAAATAAATTTTTATATGCCAAAATTTAATAGCTTATCATTTTTTCTTCCACTTTTACCCTTAAATTTTTTCCAAAATTCATTTTTTCCCTTTTATGATTTTTTGTATAATAATCTATAGTAAAACATGTGCACACGTATGATATGAACAATGCTACATTATATGTTCATTTTCTTTTAACAATGTAATTTTTTAGGCATATATATGGTTAATTTCTTTTTACGAGAACACAATAGGTATATATGTTCCAACATATAAGTTCTTTTCCTTTTCGTTTTATTTTTTATACGTCAACACAATAGGTATATATTGTTACTTTTTTTAGGCATTACACCATCCACCAATTTTTATTTTTATAAAGATATGGAAAATTAAGAACATGATTTAATTTAATTTAATATAAAAGTGAAAAAAATTGAAGTATCATGTGTTTATTGTTATGTTTAATTGTGCACTAATTCATATTTTAAAAGTGAAAAAAAAAAATGAACTATCATATTTTTATTGTTATATATATTATAAAATTAAAAGTTTCAGAGAATAAAAATTAATTTAATAATAATCTATAAAAGTCCTTAAAAAATAATATATAAAGGATATATTTTATTGTTAATTAAAATTGTCTTTTTATGTCATTTTAAATTTATTAGATAGTTGAACCGTTAAATTTACCAAACACTTCAATTAATTTATCAGCTATAAGCTATCAACAATCAGTCATCTGCCAAAAGTCTATTTGGCAAGACAAAAAAGCTAGCTTATAGCTTATAAGCTAAAAGACATGTTTGTTATCAGTCTTTTTTGAAAGAGCTTGTAGCTTATTTTACTGACTTATAATTTATTTTTGAGACGTTTTTTCAAATAGCTTATGAGTTTATAGCTAGCTTATTATTTTTTTCTTTATTATTTTAATTAAAATCCACTTTTACCTTTAGAATAATAGAAACAATCTACCCGTAAAAACAAAAAAGAATACAAACCATTTTTTAATCAAGAATACAAACCATATACCCAGTAACTTCCTTCGTCCACACAATATGTTTCATATGCATATATTACATTACCGAGTAACTTGCTTCGTCCAGTACTTAACATTATTATTATGGATTAAATTAATATATGTGTAGTTGAGATTATCTTTTTTTGCAAGTATAATTAAAATTATCTTATTTTTTATTATGTGTTTATTAAAAAAATTAAATAATTTTGCCGAATATATTTTATTATTAAGTGTAAGTTTAAGTATCTTAAATATTAATTTGGGATAAATTTTATTTTAAATTAAAAATGTACATATACATTTTGATGTGAAAAATATACTATTACATTGAAATAAAAATAAATTTAAACATGGATCTTAAATTTAAAATAAACTATAATTCCACATTTGTTATTGTTCATGTACACTTTGACGAGAAATACATTAAAATTAAATTTTAGCATATAAAATTAGTTTAATACTAATATATAAATTAAAATATGATTTTGATGAAAGAGAAAAAAATACAGTGTGGAAATTATATTGTAGTCTATTGTAGACCTTTATAATCTAAAAGTGAAAATTGGTCTCCCACCATGGGAGACCTATCATCCTTTCCCATGCTAGAATTGGCCTAACAGTAATGGCACACAATAAATACTATAAAATCCCTAAAGAAAGAAAGACAGGATTGGCATCAAAATCCAGTGGTTCACAAGTATTAAACAAATACACGACAAGCAAACACTTGTAGTTTGAACAATCAAACAATGCCATGTCTCTGTTACGAAAGGGATTGTTAGATGATTATGGTTCTCTTGTCTTTTGAGGCATCAAATCGGAGCATTTATAGGAGTATATACTAGTATGTTGAAACTTAATACACATCCATTATGTCACTCTTCGATGTATATATTTTTTTCCATTTGTAACTTGCAATGAGGATGATATTGGTCCAAGGACTCGTGCGTCAATTTATAATACTTTGATCTGTTAAAATATTTGAGAATTGAATAATAATTTTTTTATGCTATTTATGAGACTAGATAAAATGTGTAAAAAAATAAATGAAACTTAGATAAAATATATAGCAAATGACTGAACAAAAAAGAAGTTTTTTTTTTTTCACCAAATTACGGGACAAACTATCGATAATATTTTATGAATCAAACACACTTAAGCACCACTATACGATTAGCTTAATTTTTCTTCATATATTAGTATTATTTCATTTACTGGAACAAAATTGTCGTTTAACAGTTTTTTTTTTTTTTTTAATGCATTGACGTTTACCTGGAATTTTTTGGATATTAAAAGAAAATGTGAATCATCATATATATATATACAATTGAAAATGGTGGGTAAATTAATGTTACGCGGTTGAGATGAAATGCGTCATTTATTCAGTAGCTTAGTCTATACGGCAAATGCAAATAATTGTTTGACCGCAAGAGCAGAGTACCACCCAGATAATCTCTTGAATTAATTATGATATGATAGTATTGCTCTCATCAATTCATGGACACCTTCTACTACAACTTCCATGTAATTGTAATGCATAACACAATTTCAACCACTTATTATTATTCATGTCCCTTATACTCCTAAGATTACATGTCGTGTGACCTTCCAATGATTTTCTCAATGTTCTAATATGTGATTATTTTGATATGGCGGTTTCAAGATAATTTTATCTAATACACAAGTTAATATATCTCTTATTACATCTCATTTGATCTAATTATAAAATTTATTAATTTAATGATATATATTAAAAAAAATTGTCTCAATTGTGCACTATAGACTTAATTTTGAAGGAGAAACAATAGCTTACATTTTTAATTAAAAAAAAAACTAGTTATTTTTCTCTAAAAGGTTATTTAAAAATGTTTTGAGGATTAAAATTCGACAATTTTTATATAGAAACTAAAAACAAAAATTAATAATTTTATAGGAACTACAATAATAGTGGCACACGCTACGACGCACCGGAAAATTCAATCCTTGTTGGATTATATTCACTTTAAAAATTAATACTAATTAAAATGTCTCTAACTAATGACTATTTTACAACTGTCTCAATAAAATTTAAATTCTATATTGAGAGGATTTGTTGGGTTATAATACCAAACCATGTACTTATCAATTAGTAAACAATCATGTTGCTTGACTTGCTAAAAGAAAAACATGTTGCTTGCATTGTGCAGATATAAATAGCTTCCAACCCCTCTCTTACTCTATCACAGACCAAAACACATTCTAATCATTCTCTCCCTCTCACCCCTCTATATCAAGAGTTTATTTATTTATTTATTTATATTATACAGACAAAAGAAAACAACATATACTAATACTCATCATTGTAGTCTCAAAAAATGGAAATTGAAGCAAGGCAAAACTTGGTAGCAAAAAAGCTATGGAACATGGTACGTGTATTATTGTTCATGATGAGAAAAGGCATAGCCAAGAGCAAAACAATGGTAGATTTCAATTTGATTCTCAAACGTGGGAAACTAGCTGGGAAAGACTTAATCAACACTCTCATGCTTAATCACCAATTATATTATTCATCGCTCACATGTCGCTCCCACGACAATCTTAACTCTTTCATCTCTCCCTGCGAATACGAATTCAGCTGCAGCAACACTCCTGTCAATCCTCTCCGTCATTCTGGCCGCCGCTTCTCCAAGTCACGCCAACGACACAACGATGTTTCCATCAGGAAAAATAATAATATTGATGTTCAGAAGGTGTTTATTGAAATGATGTTGAACAATGAAAAGGTGGAGACTGTGACTAATTCTCCTTTAGTGACATTGCCTGGTTTTGGGAAGAGCCCTGTTGGGAGACAACTAAGGGTTACCGATTCGCCTTTCCCGCTCAAAGACGAAGGGGATAGTCATCTTGTAGACATGGCAGCTGAAGAATTCATTAATAACTTCTATAAAAATCTCAATAGGCAAAACAGATCAAACAGCTTCTTTTGAGTTACTATGCAGTTGATTACTTCAATGGATATAATTTTCTTAATTTTCACCTTTTGCATAGTAATAATATTTTTCTTTGCTATGTCGTCAAAGTTACAGTTTCAGATTAACTGATCACTTGTTTAGTGATATGGTTATGTGACTTAAATTACTTTGAAGGTTGAAATTTCATGCAGCTAGAAGTTTATAATA
This sequence comes from Trifolium repens, assembly GCA_030408175.1. NCBI lineage: Eukaryota > Viridiplantae > Streptophyta > Magnoliopsida > Fabales > Fabaceae > Trifolium > Trifolium repens. The sequence goes on along the minus strand of CP125842.1, from coordinate 62,315,384 downwards.
ATTTTAAGAACTATGATGCTTATTGTGTATTTTGTTGTATGTCAAAAGTATTAACTTTGTTTCGATCCACTATAGTAGTAAATGTTATTTAAATAGTAGATGTTATTCAGCTTTGTTTTTGTTTTATTATGTTTTTCTGGTTAGGAAAATGCTAAATAGTATTTGGCGTATGTTTACAGTAAAATTTGGTAAACAAGCGCTAGTCTAAGTATTTTAAACTTGCGAGATTGACTAGAAATCTCAGGACAATTTTATGCTTGTTTTGTTAGAGAAAATAACTTAATGTTCATTAAAGTTTAACAAACATTTGATTTCTTAGTTTCGTTCGAAATTAAAGACAAAATATACTGATTTGAATCGCCTCAGAATCAATACATTTTAAAGAAGAATAACAATAAAAATGTAGATTTGCAGTAAATGAACTTGCATTAAAGATAAACTTGCGAATACAAATAAAAAATGGTTCACAAACCGTACATTTTCCTCTGTGATTCCTTTCTTTCTTACGCTCGAGTACTCAGAATACTTAGAGAAATTTAGTAAACAGTTTTGCGACCCCTTTTTCCTTCTAAGCAACAGCTATATATATTTGAACTATTTCCTAACTGCCTTGATGATAACTGCCTCGATTGTCTGGACGCTCCAGATTTGATCTTCGTGCCCCACGTTCTTCAACCACGAAAACCGCTCCTCTTCGCGCTTAAACTTTGGGCTCATTTGTTTCGTTTACTTTTGGGCCTAATTCTTTTGGCCCAATAAAATGATCTCCTTCGAAGTTTAAACGAAAACTCTATTAAAGCCCAACTCAGCCCCAACTATTTCGCCTCAACACGAAGGATCGAAACATCGCTTTGTGAAATCGAAGCGTTACTTCGAATATTCTATCAGATGATTATTCCAATTCGATTTTTATTTTGGTATTACAATACCATTTCATTCCACTGACCTTTATGTTGGAATTGAACATAAATATATGTATAAAAATCTAACCCAACAAATTGCCCCCCAAAAACGGCACTTTCGATTGAAACGCTTCGAATGAGATAGTGACGTTTTTGAAAAGACAGGTCATAAATGTTTCACGATTTCCAACGGCGGCGTCATCAGAGGTGAATCTTTCCTCCTTTCAAGTCACTTCCCCCATGATCATCATTACCTCCTAATTTTTCGTGAAAAGTGGCACACGTGGCAATCTAGGAAGTTGAAAAGAAAAAAGAGAAAACAATTTCTTAATTTTTCTGAATATTTTATTCCTTAACTTCTCTTTCAACTAGCTATAAATAGCCATTTTGTCTTCGGAACAAACCTTTCTCATTTCTTCACCATCATTTTCCTTTACCCATTTCTGAACTTAAGACTTCTTCTTCAACATCCCTTACTGTGTTTAACTTCTTCCTTCCCTCATCAATGGCGACGAGCTCTGGTACTAAAGATGCTCTACCTTTGGCCGGAAACTGGACCGACGGTGACTTGAAGCATCTCGGTCCTAACCGCGTTCCATGTCCGATTCCGAGACTGAAGAAAACTTGGAAAACTCAGGTAATGTTCCCTTACTCTCTCAACGGTCATATTTATGCTTTTGGTGGCCCTCAACCTGAAGGGAATAATCGGAACAACGATACCCTTAGCATCTTCCCAATTTATCAGCCTTGTGCCCCTAGAGTTTACATCAATGAACCCTATAACTTTAGCTTCATCAAAAAACCAAACCAGGTTTTTAGATCAGCCCCTTATGTAACTGATGCGTACAAGAACTGGTTAACCAGGGTCCAAAACGATTTCGGTGGCATATGGCAAAGCTATGGCATTTTTGACTTCATTCAACTTTCCAAAATTAACGTCAAGTATAATCAGGAAATGCTTATAGCTGCTTTACATTTCTTCGAATCTGCAACCAACACCTTCCATTTCGAATGTGGAATGATGACTCCCACCCTTTTCGATGTTGCTGCCATCACTGGGTTATCACCTACTGGAGATGCTTATGATCCTACTCGACTTGCCCATCCTATTGACATTGGGTTAAAAAGCAAGACTTACTCGAAGTACATATCTGAACATTATGGAGAGGGTGAGGTTAGTGATGAAGAACATATAGCTTTCTTAGCCCTATGGCTTTCTCAACACGTGTTCTGCACTAAATCCCTCCAAGTAGCCAAGTGCTTCGTTGTCATGGCTAACCAGATACACGAAGGTCAACAGTTTGGACTCTCTCGACTCATCCTTGGATGTCTTTACGAATCGATGAGGTCTGCATGTGAGTTGATGAAGAAGACAGGAGATGGCTCTGTTTTCTTAGGTTATGGCCCTTTTTGGTTATTACAATTGTGGTTAAATGCCACATTCCCTATAGAACTGGAGGTAATGCTTCCTGAGATGCATTACGAAGAATCTGGTAACCGTCAAATCGAAGGCACTAGGTTAGCCTTGATGGTCCCAAGACCTAGAGGTTGGAGCTATGATCAATCTTTTATCTTCTATCTTAAAGCCTTTCTCAACCTCCAAGAATTCAAACCTAGTTTCGCTCCCTTTCTCCATCGAACAGTTGGTCCACAGTGGTTCGTACATCCCCTTCCACCTTTAGAGGGTTATGCAGAAGAAATAACCAGTGTTTGGAAAGCCTATTTGACTCCAACTCTTCTCTCGTGCCGGTTTGGACCTTCTTCGAAAGATTTTGGACTAGTAGGCTACTTCCCAAATCTCGTTTCCAGACAATTTGGTCTTACTCAAATCTTACCCAAGAGCATCTATTCCTGTGAGAGGGAAATATGCTTAGGATATTACGGCATGACTGAACCCCATTTCCATGATTTTATGAATAAATTTCGAGGGAACCAATATGACTTCGTTCCTTTCCTGATGTACCACAATATCCCTCTATTTCAATAAAACAATATCATCCTTCTTGCTTTTTGAATCGTGGCGAATTTTAATTATTGCCATTTTAATTATTGTTCTTTGTGCATTCCTTTTCGCTTCGAATAGAGTAGGATTATATTTATATATTTATTTTTTTTTTTTTTTATATATATATTTCCCATCTATACAGCACATTATTCGAAACATCACTCTCTATGGCAAATTACTCTTTTGCCATTTGCACGTTGTTACAGCACATTAAAGTTTAGTCAAACCTTCCTAATTGATAGGACAAGACGGTTACTAGCAGTTTGAATTTGATTCCCTGAAACAAACGTTTTCCAACGCATATCCTCTCAATTAAAACAAACGTTTCCCAATGCATATCCAATACGGTTAGTTGGGATCGTTCTTTGCCTTATTTATTGCGAGGGTTATTCTATTATAAATAGGCAGTGCCTTAGCCTCACTTTCCATCTCATATCGCAAACGCAAAGAAAAGAAAGAATACTCTTAAAAGCATGGCAGGCGAAGGGAAATCTCAAGTGAAGAAGAAGACTAAAGGCTCTTCTTCCAAAGTTAGAACTAGGCGAGTTCTTCCTCGAAAAGCAAAGGCTCCTCAACAGGTTCCACAACAACAACAACCTATATGTATTTCTTCTGATGAAATTGATGAGGATTGGGCTGAGTTTCTGAAAACTTATAAACCCTCTGATGAGGAATTTCTTGATAATTCCTTTGGTGAGGAACAATTTGATTCTCCTCCTTCTGAAGGGTTTGAAGTTGTGAAACCTCACAGCTCTCCTGTCTCTCCTTCTGATTTTGACGAAGATTACGTCGAATATCTGAAGACCTATCAGCCTCCTGACGAGTATGCCGATGATGAGCTACTTCCCTTTGTCATTCAGCAGCGTAGGTCAAAGGGAGCAAAGCCTTCGAAAGGCAAATCTATGCCAAAGTAGCTGGGACAATCTTGTCCGTAGAAATAAATTAGGATTGGCATTAGAGTCTGTTAGAGGCTAGTAGCTTAGCCTTTTTATGTTTTACAATTATCTTTTATTTTGATAAGGCTGTATGGACCTTTGTCCTTGAACCTAATGTGTTGGCAGCTTTATTTGCCATTTTAATTTAACGTATTTTTAATTTAACCTGGATCTATGTGTATCTCTTGCAATGTTGGTTTATATTTTTTCAAATATTTACCATTTATGTTTACTGAACGTTGTTCAGGGGTTAACTCTTGAATCTCATATGCGCCATTAGAAAACACTTGAACAATTTTGAATGGTCCTTCCCAATGTGGTGACCATTTTCCAAAAACTCTGTCTTTCCTATCCGTGGGCAGGATGACTTTCCAAACCAACTCTCCCACGTTAAAGGTTTTGCCTTTAACCTTCTTATTGTAAGCTTTAGCCACTCTAACTTTTTGTCTAATTAAAACGTCTAAAGCTTGCAATCTTTCTTCATCCAAATCAACCAACTCATCCATCATGAGGCTTTCATAATGTTCAATAGGAATTTCCATCTGTCTTTGTACCCTCATGGATTGCACCATGATTTCGACAGGTAACACAGCGTCATGACCATAAGTCAATCGAAACGGAGTTGAGTTTGTAGATTCTTTAGGAGAGTTTCTGCAGGCCCATAATACTTGATTCAAAGTATTATGCCAATTCCTTGGTTTCTGAGCAATATGCTTTTTAATCAAACCAATAATAATTTTATTGGCTGCCTCAACTTGACCATTTGCTTGTGCGTAATAGGGCGTTGATGTCAATAACTTAAAACCTGCTTCATTAGCAAAATTTTGCATTTTTTGCCCAACGAAAACTGTTCCTTGATCAGTGGTAATAGTTTCAGGTAATCCAAATCTATAAATAATATGATCTTGGATAAAACCAATCACAGTTTCTTGATCCACTTTTGTTAAAGCTACAGCCTCGATCCATTTTGTGAAATAATCAATTCCAACTAAAATGAAACGATGGTTTTTCGATGATGTAAGCCTAATTTCACCAATTATATCTAAAGCCCATCCTCTAAAAGGCCAAGGTTTAACTATCGAATGCAATTCACTTGCAGGAACATGTTGAATGCCTGTGTGTTTTTGACATTCTTGGCAGCCTTTAGCGAATTCTATACAATCCTTAAGCATTGAAGGCCAATAAAACCCTCTTCGAAACAATAACCATTTCATTTTGTGGCCTGCTTGATGAGCGCCACATGAACCACCATGTACGTTGGTAATGGCTAAAAATGCTTCATTTTCACCAAGGCATTTCAACAAAATCCCTTCAGGGGTTTTCTTGAATAACTCATTTCCAATAATGGTATAACTTAAGGCTTTGTATTTTATCTTCCTATCTGTGACTCCTGATGGATTTTCCAAATAATCTACAATTGGCTTTCTCCAATCAGAATCACTCAGATTGTCAATGACAAAAATTTCTGTTACGAAACTTTCGAAATGCATGTCAACATGTTGGAAATTGTCAAAATTTTCAAAATTTCCCTGAAAATCATGTTTATCTGCCCCCAAATGTTTTGGCATTGACAATTGTACATCAGAAGAATCGCTCGAGATCATTTTATCCTTGATTTCGATGAGCTCTTCGAACTCATCTTTTGACATCTTATAACCAGAAGCGATTTGTGCTAAATCGTTGGCCTCTTGATTTTCATTTCGAGGCACATGTTGAATAACATAAGACTCAAACTGTTTTAGCAAAGAAAAAGCAATCACAAAGTATTTCATTAAGTGCTCTTGGATGCATTTATACTCTTTTGTCAATTGCTTAATTACTAATTCAGAGTCTCCTCTTATTTTAATATGTCTTGCCCCCAAGTCTAGAAGAATTTCTAAACCTGTAATCAAAGCCTCATATTCAGCTTCGTTATTCGAACAAGACCCATTAATTTTGTACTTAAATTTTGTGGGAATTTTATTTGGTGAAAGTATAAAAACCCCAATTCCTGTACCATGTTTATGTCTAGATCCATCGAAATACAAACTCCAGGGTTCGATGTCAACAGACTCTATTGGAACTTCACTTACTGAATGATCAGCAAGAAAATCAGCCACTATTTGGCCTTTAACAGCTCTCAAAGGTTTGTATGTCAATGAGTATTCTGTTAGAGCCAATGCCCATTTTCCAATTCTACTATGTAAAATTGGTTTCAATAACATATGTTTAATAATGTCAAAATGGGAATAAACATAAACATCAACTGGTTTTATATAATGCTTAAGTTTGGTACAAGAAAAATACAAACAAAGGCAGAGTTTTTCTATTACAGAATATCTAGTTTCAGCATCATTTAAAACTCTACTTAAATAATAAATGGCTTTTTCTTCACCATCTTCATCTTCTTGAGCAAGCATACTCCCAATGGTTGTATCTGATGCTGAAATATACAACTTCATTTCTTTGTTTCGAATTGGAGGCATTAGTGTAGGAGGATTTGACAAATAAGCCTTGATATCATCAAATGCCCTCTGTTGATCGAATCCCCAATGAAAAACCTCATCTTTCTTAAGCTTTAACAGTGGAGAGAAAGGATGTGCCTTTCCACTTAGATTCGAAATGAATCTTCTCAAGAAGTTAATTTTACCAAGCAAAGATTGAAGCTGTTTCTTCGTTGTTGGAGATTTTGTCTCCATGATAGCCTTTGTTTTATTCTGATTGATCTCTATGCCCTTTTTATGCACAACAAAACCAAGGAAATCTCCTGCATGTACACAAAAAGCACATTTTAGTGGATTCATTTTTAGTCCACATTTCCTCATTCTTTCAAATGACTTTCTAAGATGACTTAGATGATCATCAGAAGATGAAGACTTGACAACAATGTCATCAATGTATATTTGCATGAAAATTTCAATGAAATCATGGAAAATTGAATTCATTGCTCTTTGATACGTTGCCCCTGCATTTTTTAATCCAAAGGGCATCACTACCCATTCATAAGTGCCCAAAGCACCAGGGCAACGAAAGGCAGTTTTAGCAACATCATCTTCAGCTATAAAAATCTGATTATAACCAGAGTAGCCATCTAACATACTTAAATATTCATGGCCTGCTGCTGAATCAATTAACATTTCTGCTACAGGCATTGAATATTCATCTTTAGGTGTAGCATTATTTAAGTCCCTAAAATCTATACAAACTCTAAGTGAACCATTCTTTTTTATTACAGGAACTATATTAGCTAACCATTCAACATACCTGGCGGTTCGAATGAACTTGCACTTGAGCAACCTTTCAATTTCTGTCTTGATCTTTGTCATGATTTCTGGAGCGAACCTCCTTGGAAGCTGCTTCACAGGTTTTTTATCAGGTCGAAGAGGTAATCTGTGTTCGACCAATTCTCTGCTTAATCCTGGCATTTCATTGTAATCCCAAGCAAAGCAGTCTTTGTATTCCTTGAGCAATTCAACCAACTTTCCTTTCAACATTGGATTAATATTGGCGCTGATATAAGTTGGCCTTTTAATAGAGCCATTTCCAATATCAATCTCTTGTAAAGGATCTTGGGCCTGCATTTTTTGACTTGAACTAATTGGATCTTTTTCGAAACCCAAGGGTTCTTCGTCATAAATGCAATCCAATCTTTGGTTATTGCCAGCATTCGAAGCATTGGCACTTGTTGCCAATTTGTTTTCTACATTGTCATTGGCTTCAACAGCCATATCATCATTATTTTCAATAGCTTCAATAGCCATTTTTATTCTATTCTCGGCAGCATAAGCCGTAATCCTGCTCCATTCGGGGGACTTAAACATCAGCATTATTTTCGATGTCTTCCCAACCGGAAGCTGGTACAGGTGCATATCCCATTTGGGGTCCATCAACAGGCTCCCTCTCCCAACTGAAACCATGGGTAGGATGCAACTTAACAGAATGGTAAACACTATCAGGACTTACCATGTTTGGATTGAAGGCAGCATCTTGTTCTCCACATGGAGCAATATTTGCCAGATTTTTATCAAAGTTTTGCAAGGTCACTGTGCTCGAATCAGCCAAATAAGCACTTTGATCAGCCTCAATGTTTTCAACAAGGCCATCATCTCTCCACAAAATTAGCCTTTGGTGAAGGGACGAAGGAACAGCACCAACCCCATGAATCCATTCTCTGCCTAACAGCAGGTTGTAGTTTGGCCTAGCAGCAATCACCATGAACAAAGTTTTCCTAATTGTGCTGCCCACACAAACCTCCAATTGTATAGCGCCAAGGGAGTGGCCAGTTTTGCCCTCATAATTGGCTAAGACCACATTGTGAGAATGTAAGTCAGTGTCGAAAAGACCCAACTTCTTAAGCATGAAGTGAGGCATGATGTTAACTACAGCACCACCATCAACCAGGATTTTGTTAACCCCCACATCATTCACTTTGGCTTTAATAAATAGAGCTTTTAGATGGTTTCTCATCCCTCCATCTGGCCTTTCGAAGACAGCATCTTGTGCCTCTACGCAGCCATTCTCCATAACATAAAAACACACTGGCTTATGATTAGCCAATTCAAGAGCCTCGAACTCTTCTTCGACCTCCTCGATCTCTGTTGGAACATCATACTCCAGTGGTAAAACTGACACCACATTCACCAACACATCGAAATCAGACTCTTCATCTAAAAGATCATCATCTTCCATGAGATCCTCTTCTTTATCAGTATTCTCTTTATTTTCAGCATCTGACTCTTTTATAGGAGTTAGCTTTACCTTAGTTGGCCTTTCGACCATTTCAGCCTTTCCCTTATCATCAGATTTGCCCCCAGCCTTACTATCTTGAGCAGCCAGCTTCTTCCTACGCTGGAACCTACGCCATTGGGTTCGAGTCATGGGATTCTTACCCTTATAATTATTCCTATAACCATACTTGTTGGCTTCAGTTGCAGTTTGGGAGTTAGGTGGTTGAGCAACCACTTTCGAACCAACTTGTGGTTTCGAGCCAGCTGTCACTTTTGATTCAGCAAACACCTTCGAAGTTCCAGCAGTGAACTTCACATTGACGTTGCTAGAGCTTCCTTTCTCCATCCACTTCTTGTCGAAGGCCACATATTGGCCACTGACCCACTGGTTTGTAGGTGCTTTGTTGGATGGTTTGAAGGTTCTTTGAGGGCCAAGCCTCTGATGAACAGATAAGCCTTGATTGTGAGACTTACTCCAATCAATCTTCTGATATGGCCAGCTCTTCTTATTTGGTTTAGAACTTGGCCATTTTCTTTTGTGATCAGCATAAGGCAAAACTTTCTTCAGGTTTGTCACTGCCTCCTTATCACATACAGCACTGCAGCGAGGACATAGCATGACTTCAGCGTTGTTCAACTTACACCTATTGAGGAAATCTACTAATTCCTCTTCAGCAGCAGGGTAAGCCTCTTTCACCTTCTGGTCATACTCTCCCTCAGGTATGGCTTTGACAGCAGCAGCCACATCAGCTTCGCTGATCTCAACCATGTTGCAATCCAGTACATCAACCATGCTAGCATCAGCAGTTGATAGTGGATGAGTATCCACTTTCATTGGTGGCTTAGTTTTTTCAGCAAACTTAAGCCTTCCTTCGTTCAATGCGCGTTGAACCAAATCCCTGAAAAGAACACATTGGTGAGTTTTATGGCCTAAATAATTGTGAAATTTACAATAGCCTCTTTTCTTTCTTTGTTCAATAGGAGGTATTTTTAAATCTTTTTGAACAACTATTTGACCATCAGATACCAACAAATCAAAAATTTCATCACATTTAGTAATATCAAAAGAATAAGTTTTAGTAGCGTATTTCTCATTTTTAGGTTCGACAGGATTTTTTCCATTCGAAGGCCTCAACAATTTACAAATATAAGGAGGCCCTGGTTTTAATTCTGCCACATTGATATCACTATCATCAACATCTACATACTCATCTTCAGTTTCATATCCAAAATCATTATCATAAGAATCTAAAAAAGCAACATCTTTCTTTTTGTGAAACTTAGAGTTTCTGGCTTTTTCAGCTTTTAATCTTTCGATTTGCCTAACTCTATCAGCCAATTGAGACATGTCTCGAAGATATTGAGTATCTAGTTTTTTCCTAATCGAATAGTCTAGACCACCTGCAGCCATTTCGACTAGTTCATGTTCAGGCACTGATGTAAAGCATCGAGCCTTTAATAATCTAAACCTATTCAAATAATCATCAACAGTTTCTTGTGTTTTTCTTTTAACACTAGCCAATTCTTTGAGACTTATCTTAGTTTGGCCCATGTAAAACTGTTCATGAAACAACCTCTCTAACTGAGTCCAGTTATGGATCGAATTAGGAGGCAAAGTTGTAAACCAAGTGAAAGCATTTTTGGTTAATGAATTAGGAAAATATTTCATTCGTAGGTTTTCATTATTTGCCAAATTTCCAGACTCTGCTAAGTATCTAGCAATGTGTTCAACAGTTGACTCATTAGTATCTCCTGCAAACTTAGTGTATTTTGGAACCTTCCAACCTCTAGGTAACTCTGTTTGCAACACATATTCAGACAATGCAGAAACAAAGTTTGGCCTTCGAGTACCAGTGTTAAGGCCATTTTGGTTCAGAATAGTTTCGACTAAAGTTGCTAAGTTGTTAGGTGCAGCGAAATTGTTATTATTCTGAACATTTCGAACCACATCATCAGGGTCTTGATTCCTTCGAACCATTACCACTGGAGGAGGTTGGTTAACCTCATTTTGATATTGGTATTCCTCTTGACCTATTGGCACCGGCTCTTGCTGTTGTGTAACTTGAGGAATTACATGTGGTGGCCTTGGATTAAAAGGAGTAGCAGACATAGCAGGTAAAATCATTTGTGGTGCCACATAATTAACCCTAGGCTGAGTTTGAGGGGCTGGAGTGCCAAAAAAGTCAGCAATTCGACCCATTTGATAGGCTAACATTTGGTAACTGTCATTGGTATTTTGGATCAAAGGGTTGAAGACAGTTCCAATTTGTTGTGTTAAGAGGTTAACCATATCATGGTTACTTTCATCCATTTGTTGTCTTAAAGACAACACAGATGCAGTAGTTAAAGGCGTTGGGGTGACTCTAGGGGTAGTATATCTCTCAGGTTCAGAAGTGGGTATTGAAGCGAAACCTTGAGTAGGTGTTGGTATAAAACCATATAAAGGATTTGTGACCATAGGCCTCGAACTACCCGTGACTGAGTGAAACGCCATGGTTGTAATTGGTATGGTAGTTCCGGGAATATATCCAGAACCACTTGGGCTAGGAATTGGCGGAGTAGTTGTAATACTCGCCGCGTTCGAATCTGGAGGGGGAGAAGAACCACCCTCACTGCTCGAAGAACTTATAGCTTGACTGGTAGTAGACCCATGCATTTGATGAGTTCTAGCCATAACCGCTAATGGCAGTTACTAACACAGAAAAACTTAATTTACAGAAACAAAGCACAAAACCAGTCCCACTGGGCGTGCCAATTTGTTTACAGTAAAATTTGGTAAACAAGCGCTAGTCTAAGTATTTTAAACTTGCGAGATTGACTAGAAATCTCAGGACAATTTTATGCTTGTTTTGTTAGAGAAAATAACTTAATGTTCATTAAAGTTTAACAAACATTTGATTTCTTAGTTTCGTTCGAAATTAAAGACAAAATATACTGATTTGAATCGCCTCAGAATCAATACATTTTAAAGAAGAATAACAATAAAAATGTAGATTTGCAGTAAATGAACTTGCATTAAAGATAAACTTGCGAATACAAATAAAAAATGGTTCACAAACCGTACATTTTCCTCTGTGATTCCTTTCTTTCTTACGCTCGAGTACTCAGAATACTTAGAGAAATTTAGTAAACAGTTTTGCGACCCCTTTTTCCTTCTAAGCAACAGCTATATATATTTGAACTATTTCCTAACTGCCTTGATGATAACTGCCTCGATTGTCTGGACGCTCCAGATTTGATCTTCGTGCCCCACGTTCTTCAACCACGAAAACCGCTCCTCTTCGCGCTTAAACTTTGGGCTCATTTGTTTCGTTTACTTTTGGGCCTAATTCTTTTGGCCCAATAAAATGATCTCCTTCGAAGTTTAAACGAAAACTCTATTAAAGCCCAACTCAGCCCCAACTATTTCGCCTCAACACGAAGGATCGAAACATCGCTTTGTGAAATCGAAGCGTTACTTCGAATATTCTATCAGATGATTATTCCAATTCGATTTTTATTTTGGTATTACAATACCATTTCATTCCACTGACCTTTATGTTGGAATTGAACATAAATATATGTATAAAAATCTAACCCAACAGCGTACTAATTAAGGAATCCAAATAAAGAAAAAATATATTGAAACTCGTGTAGTCTACTTTTAAATATGTAGAAAATACTCTTTTTTATTTCCTTAACTACTGTCTCGAGAACACTAGTTAACATGACCAATAAACTTAAAAGAGTTGCATGCATTGTTGGATACTCTTGTACTTAAAAGTAGTTCAAATCATTGACTAGCGAGCAACTACAGATAAAATGAAACTGTATCAGAAGTTTCTAAGCCATTCACCTCCTTAGTTTCTAGAACAACTTTTTAATGAGGCAGATTCACTGAAGGGTACTTGTGAGAATCAGAACCGGTATAATTTTTTTTTTCTATGTTGCTAACTATCACTTGACACACCACTGGAAACTATGGAAAGTTGTAAATCGATGAGAGCTTTATTATCTACTAAATCTAAACTTGCATTCATGTGAATATCAACCGAAGTTGTATTTGATTTTTTGAGAGACTGATAAATCAGAAGTTTTTCCAACTCTCTACACTATAGACATAACCATGAACAGTTGAACCAATAGGGTATGATTGAAAAATCCATGAAGCAGAAGTTATGAATATTACTACTACAGTTGAAACTACAATCTAATAAAGTGGTTTTGGATTTAACCCTATATTAGCTTCAAATTTCACACTAAACTAGATGCTGAAGCATACAAAAACTTTCCAAAATATAGAAACTGTTCTCACAGACGGCTGCAAAACAGATTCCAAAATATAGAAACTGTTTGCTCAACAATTCCACTGTAAAATTTGAGTAAATAAAATTGGAGACCTCAACAGATTAGAAACCAAGTTGTTTACACAACTAAATTGAGAAGATTGTAGCCATAAAACATAAGTGCTGTGAAGAAATGCAGGCACTTTCTATTCATTCTTCCACCTTAGATTGTTCTATGTTGAAATCCCACAGGGATCCGTCCATTTAGAAGAGAGCATATGATTTCCTGATTGTGTTGACTTTCAGATCAGCAACTTGCTCTTAGTTTTCAACTATCTTTGGCTTGTCTCTCTTTGGAGCAACTTGCCATAATGACATGAAGGGAAACCAATGTGAATTATAAACAACAGTGAACTCAATCACACACACACACACACACACACACACACACACACACACACACACACACACACACACACACACACACACACACACACACACCATTTCATGCCTTTAGGACATCTCTTTACCTCAAAGTCCTCAACCAATGGTCTACCTTTCAGTAACTGTATCCACTCAATAGGAATTTTTAAAAATAACACATACAATGAAAGCTATTATTTAAACGTAGATAAAAGTATATACTACAACACAAATATGGATAGTAATTTGGTAACATGCATTGATAATTGACACCACAAAAAACCATATGATTAGCAACACCATTGAGCCATAAACCTCTTGGTATTTCTGAGCAAAATAATAATTATAAAAATCTCAACTTTGAATGGACTGCCAAAACTGAATACAACATGTAACTTGATTGTATTAAAAAAAAACAATCAATCCATCCTCACTAATTAGATCGAATATCAAAGATCACTGTCTCACAATTATGTAAAACAAAAAATCATGTAAAGGTGGTTATTATACTATCTGCAAACAAAACAAACTATGAATAGAAATTCATTGTCCTAAAGATATGAAAATCTGAGCAGAAAAATGGTATATAGGATATTTGATATTTATTGAATACAATCACAATATAAAATACATTAAAGCTGACTGAGACCACTTAGTCAGAGTGAGATGATACTTCCTTGAAAAAGAAATCACACAGTACATTATGAATAAGTTAGATACTAATGTGTGTAAAAAAAAAGTTAGATACTAATGTTTTGTCAAAAAAACAAAGTTAGATACTAATGTATGTTTTACAACATGCCATGGAAAGTGGGATTGCTAACAAAGTAGTCAATTAAAAAGAATAAGACTAAATATATTCATAATCCCTCAGTAATAAAGCATGCATCTAAAATTGGGATCAGAAATTATCCATATACAATATAAAATGAATCTATAGATTTTCAAGTCATATGCTGAAGTTGGGCATGAGATATATAATCCTGAAAGCAAAGATATCCAAAAATATTTATACACAAAATCAGCAACCTTCGATTTATCCTTTGCAATTGCAGGTTTAACTTGTTGCGCTCCTCTCTACTTACCTTTGAATAAGTTTACAGATCTGGAAAAAAACAGCACAAAACCATCAATAAAATTGAGTTTGCAAGAGTGAAACAAAAAAATCTTTAGATTCAGGAAAATCAATGAAATAGCCAATACTTCTTAGTTTTCTGGATACAATTTTGTATAAGTAACAGTAACCCATTATCCTTCATCGATAACACATCATATATGAACATCAACACTTAGATAGGACATCTCCAACCTCATAATCTGTAGCCTACAGAGCCCAAGTTCAATTGTAAGCATGTGTATCCAAGCTTCAGCAATCAATTGATCCACCATCTGTTTTTGCCTACACCAGACAACCTTTGGCTGCCATATATTTGAGAGGCTACAGAAACTTGTCTACAAAAACATATCACACAGAATACAGACTAAAGTTACCAATGCCAATAAGAGCAGTGGGCATGTAGAAAACACCACAGGAAGCTACACTAAAGATTAAGAATTGATAGTGTGTTTGAAAAGCCAGGCTACCCGCAGTATAACTGTGCAGTAGCATAAAGCTATGCCTGAGAGAGTTAGACTATCACAAGGTGTGAATGAAGCAAACACGAAAACAAAATGCACATTTGTACAATGGTTGCAGGCTTTAAAACAGTTTATTTATGCCAAAATAACCAATAGACTCAACAGCTTACCAGGTCCTATATGTAACCACCAAATTCCCTTCCTAAGATAAAAACTGAGGAAATTTGCACGACCCTCACTATTTTTCCAACGGAGTAATCCAATCAACCACACCCCACAGACTTTTAAATATCCAGCAAGATATCTGCTAAATTCCTATACCTTCCTGGATAAATAACCTTTTTATTCCCATATGCTTCACCTGTTTTTTGTTAGTTTAAACCAGGACATGTTCCAAAATAATTGTAAAACTGTCCGAGACATCCTTTAACAACATAACCACCCATTTGGAGATGAACCACAATCAAATTGGCAAAATCACAGAATGAGAACAAGACAAGAAATTAATTAAAAGGAAATTGATAGCTTGCTGATATGAAGAAAAGAAATAGTGGAATAGAAGGGGAAATATAGCATCAATTACACTTCAATGTCAAATTAAACTCTTTAAACAGTTTATCAGAAGGTACAATAACATGCTGTGCTGTATTAATAATAAAAGGTTGAATTACAGGAATAAATTAAAATAAAGTGTCATACAACACATGCAATACATGTCCGGGACCAATAAATATAAAATTATTCCTGTATAAACTCATAAATACCTAATGATTCTGAGCATCAGAAGTAAGCATCGTAAGACACTAACAATATAAAATGATAGATTAACTCTTAAAAATACAAAAGAGAGCCAGCAACACTAAGAATTAGCTTGAACTCCAATGATCAGACTGCAACCTGTTCAGGGACTTCTAATTGCTGTTGATGTGATTCTTCAAAGTGAGGAGGGGTTCCTGATGATGGGTGATATGGTCCTGTAATCTGAGAAGATGTTCCTGGGGCTGTATAATTTGGCATTGATGTGTTATCTGATAATCCGTATGATGGAAGAGATGACCTTGACATTGGAGGAGTTGGTCCTGACAGTGGATAGTGTTGCCCTGGTGGTGGATATGGTTGCTCTGCCATTTGTTGGGGGCCAGAGGGTGGTCCATAAGGTTGATGTCCTGCCATTTGGGTTGAAGGTCCATAAGGTTGATGCCCTGTCATTTGAGGTGAAGGTCCATAAGGTTGATGTCCTGTCATTTGAGGTGAAGGTCCGTTTAGTGTATAAGGATTTGTAGTTGTTTGAGAAGATGCCCTTTGCATATGAGGAGGATGATGGTATTGAGGGTGGTGCGGCTGCCATGTTGAATGAGAAGGTCCAGCTGCTGGCCCTCGCGGCCCATTCGTTGGAGGAGATACTCCCCATGGAGATTGATGATGCATTCCTGTCATTTCAGGAGCTGGTGGTGGGCGTTGCTGCCCTGTCATTTGAGGAAGCAGTGGTGGACGTTGCTGCCCTGAATTTTGATGTGGATATCCAGAGGGAAAGCGGTAGTTATGTGCTTCAGCCATTCGAGTATCAAAGTGTGGTGGGGAATTCTGTGCTGACGTTTGAGATGGAAACCCAGAAGGTTGGTTATGTGTTCCTGAAACTTGAGAAGACCGTGTTTGGTATTGCTGAGGTGTTTCCATTTGAGATGGAAACTCAGAAGGCGGGTTGTGTACTCCAGTCATCTGAGCAGTAGGCAGTGGTGGGCGCTGTTGCGGAGGCCCATAAGTTGGGTTATGTGTTCCAGACATTTGAGAAGGGGGCCTTGTCGGTGGTGGACGGTACGTAGGTCTTGGGCGAGCATTGTATCCAGCTCGGTTCGTATCTAGTAATCTCTCAATCTCCTCACCTCTCCCAGCATTTTTGAAAACCTCAGTTACAAACTCGCGCAAGGCAGAAGTAACCCCAACACCATACCTCATAACCTCGTCCAACAACTCTCGGCTTTTATCCAACAAACCTTCAGCACACAGTCCCTTGATCACCACCTCATAACAAGTGGGGTCAGGCTTAGGATCTTTTTCTCCCATTTTGCTCAAAATCTGTGCACAATCAACAGCTTTACCATTCTTAATCAATTCATCAAACACCCTGTTACCAAAGGTAGCAACCACCCTCAAACCAGCATCAACCATTTTGTTAAAAATTCTCAAAGCCTCATCAATACTACCCGCTTTCAAATATGCATCTATCAAAGTCGTGTGAGTAGGCACATCCGGACTCAAAGACTTGGAACACAGCTCTTGAAACATTGTCTCAGCTTCAGACAACATCCCATTCTCACAATACCTAGATATAATGTTACGATACCCAGCAACATCCATCATAAAAGGCTTAGAATTAGGTTTAGTTCCAACCTTCCTAAAAGTAGCAACTGCTTCATCAATCTTACCAAGCTTAAAGCACTGATTAACCATAACATTAAAAGTATCCGAATTAACAGCTTGAAAATTAGGAGGAGTATGATTATCTAACATCTGATCAAACAATTCCCAAGCCACCTTTTCCTTACCATACTTAAGCAAAACCTCCAAAAGAACATTACAAGTTGCAGGAGTCATCCTAAACTGTCGATCCATTAAAGACTTATACGAATCCATAGCTTCCTTATCTCTTCCCTGCTTAAAGAACCATTCCATATAAGTAGCATTAACAACACCATCATACACTAAACAACGCTCCTTAAGCTCATCAAAAAGCTCATTAGCTTTATCCAAATTACCAAGTTCAAGAAAACCAGATATCATATTACTATAAACCAATGAATCAGCACCATGTCCTTTATTCAACATCTCACGCAAAAGATCAACAGCTTCATCAATTCGACCAACACTGATCAAACCTTTGGTGAGATGGCGATAAGTGACAGGCGAAGGACTGAAAGGTGCATCGGCGATGATTTGACGATAAATCTCGAGAGCAACATCGACACGGCCTTCATCGCAGTGAGTATTGATTACATTGTTGTAAGAAACGATATTGGGAACAAGGTTAGATTGATTGAAGAAGAAATGGAAAAGAGCAATAGCTTCGTTATACCTCTTGGCACGATACATAGCAGCGATGATGGCGTTGCAAGTGAACACCGTAGGTCGAGTAGATGAGAAAACTGAGTGGCGTGCAACGGCGGAGGCGGCATCTAGGTCACCGGCGCGAATTAAGGATTGGACACGGTTGTGGAGGTTGAGTCGAGGTCCAACAAGAGCCGATGTTGAATCTGGAAGACGAGGAGCGTTAGGGTCACGCGACTGATGTTGATGAGGTGGAGGACGGATTGCGTTTAAAGGAGGTTCGATGCGAAGACGGCGCTTGCGACGACGGCGTTCTGCCGCAGCTTCTTCTGCAGAGGAAAAAGCGAAGGAACGGACGTTGATGGAGATAGGAGGGACGGTGGTGGTACGACGGAGAGAGCGGAGGAGAAGGCGGCAGAGTGACATGGTGATGAATGAATTGAGAGAACCAAAACACAGTTCTGTTTCTGCTTCTTCTTCACTCAATCTTTAAACCCTTTTTACTTAAGCCCTAAACAACGCACGATCAAAATCATTTTTCTTCTTTGTTTTGTGTTGTTGGACATTTCTGAATTCTGATGTCTTCCGGCCCTTTTCAAATTGGATTTTTTTTTTCAACAATATTGATGGGAAGTATTCACGATTTTTTTCTCTTCTCCCCCTTATGTTTCTTTCAACCCCTCCAAAAATCCAATTTTGCCTTCATAAATAGTTTTTGAAAAATGTTTTCCAAAATTAATATTTTTTCGGATTCTATTTTCCGAATTAGACTTAAACGTAGTTTTTAGATTTATATTTTTCAATTCATATTCCATTATTTCGGATTCTATTTTCCAAAAAATTAACTCTTTTAGAAAATGTTTTCCGAAAATTCAAATACTTCGGAAAGTAGAAACCGAAATTGCTTTGAAAAACATTTTCCAAAATTATGTTATATATGATTAGAATCGCAAATTTGTTGTTATAACCAGATTTTTCATAGTCTCGATATTTTTTACCCTATTTTTAATACTAAGTAGTATCCAAACATAATTCGAAATATTTCTACCCCATTTTTTCATAGCAATTGACAAGTTAATTATGAAAAATTATTCAGAATATTAATATTAAAGATATATTATAAATCATATGAAGTCGTCGTGAAATGTTTATATCTCACATCCATCAACACAATTTTATTTTGGATTATGTTTGGATACTGATTAGTGTTAAAAACAAGATAAAAATTGATTGTGGCTGAAAAATTAGGTTGGAACAACAAAATTGCGGCTCGATCATATATAACAGAATTTCGGAAAGTGTTTTCCAAAGCAATTTCGTATTTTGGATTCCGAAATATTTGAATATTCGGAAAATGTTTTCCGAAAAAATTAACCTTTTGGAAAATATATTCCGAAAAATTGTGAATTTTGGTAAACGTTTTCCGAATATTATGAGGGTAAAATTGGAATTTTAGAGGGGCTAGAAGAAACATTGGGGGGCAAGAGAAAAATTCATTATTCACCATAAGTAATTATGATTAATTTCAATCAGAGAATATGTGAAATAGTATATAAAATGAGTTCTCTCAACTGATTTTTTTTTTATACATATGAATTATGGATCGAACTTTAAACATATAATAGATTAAAGAGACCAAAATTCTTTCTACTTGAACCAATTTTTTAGTACAAAATAAGATGATTAAATACAGTATATTGATTAATATATTAATACAGCTCTCCACATTGTCATAATATAAATGAAAGCATAGACACCGACACGGACACTGAATACGACACAGACACCGATACGGTGATACCGATAATAATTTAGAAAAATGATATAATTCAGTGTAATCATAAGTGTCGTGTCGGTGTCCAACACCGACACGGACACGTGTCGGACACGCCTAATCTGAGAAGTGTCCATGTTTCATAGAATGAAACGCTACATAATTTATTTTTTTAATAGTTATGATATAACATTATCCTTATTTATAAATATTTATATTTTGAAATGTGATAAAAATTTAGACAAATAATCACCGTCTTCAATTATTAAAACTTTCAAGTTATTTCTCGTTTTCACGCAAAAATAAATTTTGGTAGACATAAACTAATATAAGATAATGTATGTCTTAAGTTTTCTTGATAGTCATTGCAAAACATAAACCCAACAGTAATCAATGCCATTGAAATGTAATAGAAACATTTGAATCCGATGGAATCAAGTTCGTTCGAGGAACTGCAAAAGTAATTTTGAATATTGAAAATCCATATACAAATCTAAAGGTTCAAAATGACTTGAAAAACATAAAAAAAAAATCGTTATTTCAAATTAAGTTAAGAAAATGCAAAAATAGTTTTGCCCCTTTGAAATTTGAAATATGATAAAAACCTTAAAACTATCGGTGCTAACGTTTTTTACACTGCCTTTACAATGGATTTATATGCAATGTATTTTACCTAATTCTCATTTTTCTTTCTTCTATATTGTGTTACAATTTTTTCATGATTTTTCATGAAAATGAGTTCCTTCATTCGGACAACAATTTTCTATTAGCTGACTTCTTACTCCATCTGTTACACCTCTTTGGTTCATTATTGTTGGTGTTATTGTAGACTGTCCTTGTTCCCTCTTATTAGCCAAATCTGTTGGGCTAGAATATATTCATAGTCTTGATAATAGACTCAATAGTGGTGAATGCTAATTTGATTGAGATTTGAGTTTAGATTAAGATGGATTGAGAAACAGAAAATGTGTAGTAGTAGTATATTTCTTAGATTTTGCACTTTAGAGAAAACTTATTTTCCACGTAACAATTATATCTTATAAATTACTTAATTATATTTGGTCCTTATTTTAAGTTTTAAATTGATTATCTATATTTTAAAAGTTTTAATTTGGTCTCTTATATTACTGATGTCAACATAAATTCGTCATTTTTATTAAATTTTAAGTTAATTTCGTCTAAAACTTCCACGTGACACCTTCTCAAGTTGCCCACGTATAAAAAATTGCTAGCTATATAGACGATTTAAACAAAAAAATTGATTAAAAGGATTAACTTGAAACTTTTTAAATTCAAGAGACCAAATTGAAACCTAAAATAAACATACGAGATCAAATATGTAATTAAGCTCTCTGAAATTTATACTTTTGTTATTTTTATAGGTCAATACATTAATAACTGTTTTGGATTGGCTAAAGCTCAATAAACTAAGGCCCAAACACTAAGTAAGAGGGCATCACATGACATTCTCCCTCGAGCACGAAACATGCACGAACTCCACTCGAGGCTCCTGTACAGGTCACATACACAGGATAAATGACCCCTTGTGAGATGTCCATGACTGATTCTCTGTACATGGAGGACTCCACCATACAATTACTCCTCAAATCCTACTATATGTGCATTCA
Organism: Trifolium repens; assembly: GCA_030408175.1. Lineage (NCBI taxonomy): Eukaryota > Viridiplantae > Streptophyta > Magnoliopsida > Fabales > Fabaceae > Trifolium > Trifolium repens. Next base: position 62,294,123 of record CP125842.1, on the reverse strand, counting down.
TGCACTCACGCTCAAGGTACACATTTTCTATCTCAATTTAACATTTCATCTTACCTCATTCATATAGAGTGTTCTAATACTAACATTGTTACATGTACATTTTCCCCTATTGGAACTAGAAGATCAAATCACACTCTAATAAAGACAGATCTGACCATCATCACCTCCCAAAGAATATTATCTATTATGAATACTTAGTTTAATAACCGAATGAATAAAAAATATAAAAATTTACTTATATATCACACCGAAGTACAATAGTATAATTTAATGTTTTCCAAATTTGTGCATATATGATTGTATATTACGTTTTAAGTGTAGGTGCTCACTATAAATGAGATAAATAAAGAGAAATGATTTATATACCTACCTAATACCTTAAAATTTTGTGATTCTAAAATATTGACTTTTTTTATTGGGCTTTCTTGGACTTCCCAAATTCATCACTACTTTATGTCCAATAACATCTCTATAAAGTCAATCAACATATTGAGCTTAAGGGCGTAATTTATTTATTTTTATTGTTTTCGTATCGGTTTCCAACTCATCAAAAATGAGCAACTAATCTGATTTATATGTGAAGATATGTACACTGGCTAAACGCTGTTCTCTTTGGAAATTGAACCTAAAGTTTAAGGGCGTATTTAATTTTATGAAAAGAAATAAAATTATGAAAATCAATAAATAAACTTGGACTAAAGTTAAAATGAGGAGATTCCTTTTAGAAAGAATTATTTAGGAGGAAAGACCTCATTTTATAGAACCATGAAAAAAACATTTCTATATATGATCTAAATATTTTGTTAGAAAAATATCTAGTACTGCATCAAGTATATTCGTTGAACTGAAGAAGAGAGAAATAGAGGTACGTGACAACATGCCCCATATTGCCCCGCACTTGTTTGGCCATGAATTGAGAGGAGATAACGCCTCGCCACCTATTCCTCTCTGCATACAGACAAAGCCATGTGTCTTTTCAAACCATCTATCTATCTATCTTTTTTTTTTTGTTGAAAAAGGCAATTTCCCTTTTTTTACTATACTATTTTCTTTAATTATTTAATCCTATCTCTATAACTATAATTTATAAAGTACTAATATTGTTTGTTAAAGAACATTACAGAGCTAAGTCTCTTTAACGGTAATAATTTAATATTTAAGTCATCGCATCACATCACATCACATCCCAGGCTAAGCTAAGCTAGTAATGAAGGTGATGATGAATCATTTGCTACGTGCCTTTTTTTCTTTCTTTTTTAAAATAATAATAAAGTAGTACCAACTTTACTACATGTTCTTGTAGAATAATGCAAATAAATAAAGTAGAGAGTGGAGCAGCAGTGCATTTGGTCTTTTCTTCAAATAGAAAACGACACACACTTTCGTAATAAATATATATATCTTTGAATTTCTATCCTATATATCTTGACTTTTCATTATTGGCGTGCTATATAGTATTGTTATTGTTATTGTTATTGTTATCAATCAACTTACTATCAGAGAAAGAAAGAAAATATAGTAGTGTTGTTTTAGTAGCTAGCTGTGTGTGTCAATCATTCATATGGAGAACACGCTTAAGCCTTTGAGAGATGGTGAGTCCGTGCTGGATTGTCTCAGCCCAAGATCAAGATCCACCGTCGCTGGAGGTGTTGAGGATGTCTACGGTGAGGATCGTGCCACCGAGGATCAACTCGTCACCCCTTGGACTTTTTCTGTTGCCAGGTACTGTACTGTTGGTTCACTTTGCTCGCTCTCTGTTCTGTTCATCGTGCTAGCTTGCTTATGTTTATCATTAACATTTTAGCCATTTTTTCCATTTATAACATAGCTGCGCTTAGCTTATCATGTAACAAAACATAAAAGCAACTCTAAATGTTATGATATAACCACTCTATTTGGATTAAATCATTTGAACTTGGTCGCTTTGTTAAAATTATAGCGCTCAAAAGCTAACTGATTGAAATTAAAGTCTTTGGTAAAATTAGCTTTTAAATTGGTTGATAAATATAAAAGGACATGTGTTTAGTGGGTAGTTTTTTATTTTAAAAAATAAAATTAAAGGTTAAAAATGGAAAAATCTGTAAAAAATTATAAGTTATAAGATCAAACGCATGAGAAAAGTTTTTTATCAAACACATCTATTTTTTTAAACAAACTTCTAGCTTATTGGACTTACCATAAATTTTGCAAAACTGTTTGAGAGAGAACTTATAAAAACAGCTTACGACATTCTTCATAAGCTTTTTGTTAAGTTATTATTTTTGCAAGTTCTCCAAGATGGTTAATGAAAATAGCTTCTAGCAAATACAAAAACTATTTAACTTTATTTTTTCTTTTGCTATAGAAATAGCTTAGCTTATGTAAGCTTATACATAAGCACTTATAATAATTGGTGCATGTGTTATACTTATATAACTATAAGCTGCAAACAAACTGTTTATCCAAACAGACCTAGTATATATATAAATTAAAGAAACTGTTATTTAAAAAGAAATATCGAAAAAAGTATATAGTAGTAAAAGTAGTAAAATAGTAGTAAAAAGTAGTAAAAAAAATATCGAAAAAAGTATATAGTAGTAAATTGATTACACTTTGTTTTTATATCTTCAATAAGACGAATTGTTTCTTGGAGTAAATAGTAGTAAAAAGTATACCTCTCTGTTCTGAGTTTGGTTTGTGTTTTCTACATTGCAGTGGTTACTCTTTGCTGAGAGATCCACAGTACAACAAAGGGCTTGCTTTCACTGAGAAAGAGAGGGATGCACATTATTTGCGCGGACTATTACCTCCTACTGTCAGCTCGCAGCAACTTCAGGTTTGTTTCTTTGCATTTTATCTATAAATCAAATCAATATATGAAGATGTTGTTTTCCTTTCTTTGGTTCTCAATAATATTATTTATTTCCTGCAGGAGAAGAAACTTATGCATAACATCCGCCAATACGAGGTTCCTTTGCAAAAGTACACGGCCATGATGGACCTTCAGGTATGCATGCATGATAACTTGTGCCACTGATATAAAATGATGATATGAACATTGAAAAGTAACACAGCAGCATGTCAACAGGAGAGGAATGAAAGGCTGTTTTACAAACTTCTTATTGACCATGTTGAGGAATTGCTCCCAATTGTATATACTCCAGTTGTCGGTGAGGCTTGCCAGAAATATGGTAGCATATTCAAGCGTCCTCAGGGTCTATACATTAGTTTGAAAGAGAAGTATGAGTTTCTTTTTCCTACATTAGTTTGTAAATTTTAAGTACTGCATTCTCGAGGTTTATATTTTAAATGTTGTTGACCTTTTGCAGGGGTAAAATTCTTGAGGTTTTGAAAAACTGGCCTGAAAGGAGTATTCAAGTTATTGTTGTAACTGATGGTGAGCGAATTTTGGGACTCGGAGATCTTGGATGCCAGGTATTTCTCAAGAAGGATCAAACTCCTATGACCCGGTTTGGATAAACAGCTTAATTAAGCGCTAATAGCATAAGCGTTTATCATATATATAAGTGTTTTTGTAAACTTTCTCAAACAGTTTCATAAGTGTTTATGTCATTACATAAGCTTAAACAAGTCAATCCAAACAGGCCCTAAGACCTTATAATTCACCATGATATTATGGTAAAACTAGATGAGCTTTCCTTTACAAAATTAATTGTGATGTATGTGTTTCAGGGGATGGGAATTCCTGTTGGTAAATTGGCTTTGTATACGGCGCTAGGAGGAGTTCGTCCTTCAGCAGTAAGCATTTTCTATCTATTGTCTCTTTTTATTTTATCAATGTATCTTAAATGATTTTTGTTCATTTTTCTTATTCTCTTTTGTTTATTATTATCTTTTTTTTCTTCTGGTGGCCAGTGTTTACCAGTTACGATTGATGTGGGGACAAATAATGAGAAATTACTGAATGACGAGTTTTACATTGGGCTTAGACAAAAGAGGGCAACTGGGAAGGTTTGTATATATGCCTTTACTCAAAATCATTTTATTATTTTAGCATTATAATCTGCATCATTTAACTTGTATTTATATGAGGCTACATTTTTGTTGGTTTATTGTCTTCTTAGGAATACTATGACCTTCTGCACGAGTTCATGAGTGCAGTGAAGCAAAATTATGGTGAAAAAGTTCTTGTTCAGGTTGTTAAAAATTTAAAGCTTAGTTTATGTGGCTCTTGAACCTGTTTTGTCCCTTTTTTTATTTTGTCTGATTATTTTGAATGATGTGTTTAGTTTGAAGATTTTGCAAATCACAATGCTTTTGAGTTGCTTGCTAAATACGGTACCACTCATCTTGTTTTCAATGACGATATACAGGTATTACCCCTCACAAAAACTGGCACGTATTTCTTCAAATTTGTTTGCATCTTTTAATTATTAATGCATTTTTTTCATAGGGAACTGCATCTGTTGTTCTAGCTGGAGTTGTAGCTGCCCTGAAGCTCATTGGTGGTACCCTACCTGACCATAAATTCCTCTTCCTTGGTGCTGGAGAAGTAAGACCATAATCTATTTTCTCTCTTATTTGTACTTGATAAGTTCTATCCATGCTTCTTGTCATGCCGCTGAAGTAATACTGTAATCTGTTTTCCCTACAATAGTTTGTCTGACTCATTTTTGGTTATGTTTTCAGGCAGGAACTGGTATAGCAGAACTAATTGCTCTTGAGATATCAAAACAGGTGAATCAGATATTCATTGTTTCTATACCAGTAACCCTGGTTTCTTTAGTTTTTTTCTTCTTTCTTTTTTAAAATTTCAATTGGTGATGTTGTTCTATTATTTCTGTTGTTTATGCTGCAGACTAAAGCACCTATTGAAGAGAGTCGTAAGCAGATATGGCTGGTTGACTCAAAGGTAGTGGAAAGCATGATAAGTTTCCATGGAAAATATTAATTTGATTCTTTTTTTCTCCCTAAAGTACTTATTTATTCTACTACAGGGTTTAATTGTTAGTTCACGTGCGAATTCACTTCAACACTTCAAGAAGCCTTGGGCTCACGAACACGAGCCTGTTGGCACTCTCATAGAGGCTGTTAAGGTACTAAAATATATCTTTTCATGACGTGTAATAGGTTACCTTTAGACACGTACTTATCCATAATGTCCTTTCAAATTCAGGTAATCAAGCCTACAGTTCTGATTGGATCATCAGGAGTGGGGAAAACATTTACAAAGGAAGTAGTTGAGGCTATGGCAGCAAACAATAAAGTAAAATCTTATCTCACTCTCGTTATGTGTATTTATATGAAAAAGTTCGAATAGAAAGTTAAGAAATATATCTCCATCATGCTTGGCCTGCAGGTTCCTCTCATTTTAGCTCTTTCCAACCCAACCTCACAGTCCGAGTGTACAGCTGAAGAGGCATACACATGGAGCGAGGTAAAATAACAGATGACCACATCTTTTCTCTATAACTGGTGAAGTCTTGGTCTTATTTGATTCAAGGTATTGTTGATACTACTACTTACACAATTTGCTTGCTCATTTCCGAAAAAAGGGTCGTGCAATTTTTGCTAGCGGGAGTCCATTTGATCCTGTTGAATACAAAGGCAAAACTTATTATTCTGGCCAGGTTCTAAAATCTTCTTCTCGTTCATTACCATTTCTCTCTTTTAATCAAATCATTAAATTTAATTCTTTCCTTGTCAATGCAGTCCAACAATGCTTATATCTTCCCGGGTTTTGGTTTGGGTTTAGTAATGTCTGGAGCAATCCGAGTACATGATGATATGCTTCTAGCAGCCTGTAAGTTATTAATATGACAAAGTTTGCATGATACAAGGAACAAACTTGACAATGCTTACACATCAACAATGAGATCATGTATTGTCGACATAAAAATGATGGACATTCTTTCATTATTCGTGCAGCGGAATCCTTGGCAAACCAAGTTACAGAGGAGAGCTACAAAAAGGGCATGACTTATCCACCTTTCACTGATATCAGAAAAATTTCTGCCAACATAGCTGCAAATGTTGCTGCCAAGGCATATGAACTAGGTGTGAACTCTAACTTCTTCATTTATACTAGTTAGCTATCTTAGTCCCAGACATGTATTTTTTCCTTATAAACTAAAAAAAATTGCTTTAACTCTCATTGTAGGCTTGGCTACACATCTTCCTCGTCCTGAGAATCTTGTCAAGTATGCTGAGAGTTGCATGTATACTCCTGTATACCGTAACTATAGGTGAAGAGGGGCGATTTACTATTGACTTTCAGGCTTTTGAATTCAATAAGGATGTTTTTGGTGTATGATGTCTTTGATGCTTGTGCAAGAATAAACGATTTTATGCTTTATTTAAAACAATGTTCTTTCTATTATGAGATCCTTATTTCATCTCACCTCATGCTAATGACAATGTTTGTTACAAGTTGTCTGAGAGCATCTTCAGTGCTGGTTTCTCATGTATCTATTATTTCATAAGCTATGTCCCTTATTTTTATTTTGCATTGGAGTTGAATGATGTGGCAACAGTGGCTGTAAAATTTATGAATCAACCTTTTTTTCTTCTTTTTTTGAGAAATAATCATCTCTTGTTCCATTTTTAATGAGACTCGCAGATGAAAAAATGGGGGAAAAAATACCAGAATAGAATAAATATACCAAACAATCAGAAGTAGATGAAATTATAAAAACAATACACAAATTCTTTCCTGTAGAGAATGAAAAATAGAAAATACAAACAAGGAACAACAGACAACAGAAAGGTGTAGCTAGCATACACATCGGCATCGAGTAAGTGCTCAAGAATCAAGATTGTTGTTATTTGGTGTCTACAAGCAGATCAGGATATGTGTCCTTGTAGCGCTGACTCAAGTAGTCCCGGAAATAGATAGGAGGAAATCTGAAAACAGATATGAGCAGGGATGTAAGATTTTACTATAAAGAAATATTCTTGTACAATTGTTAGGTTCATGCACCTTAACTTAACCTTATAAAAATTTGCTTGTTTGAGTCCTTGGTGAACAAATGAATAAACCTTGGAATGGAAGTAATATGAAACTAATGAAGTCCTAACATACAATATGATGTTAAATATAAAAAAAAAAAAAAATTAAAAAAAAAAACAGTGTTCATTTACTTGGGAGGGTTTGCATCTGATTTGCAGGTTGGCAAGCACTCTACTAGACAATCAAGACCAGGATCCAAGAAGTATGCAATCTGTATATAGAGACAATATATGAACCAGTGAATCACCATTGACATTTTTCTAAGTATAGTATGTTAAAAATTGTAGAAAGAAGCATGGAGGCAGCAATTAGAAAATTGAACTAGCTTACAGAATATCTCTCTTGACCATTTCCTATAACTCTGTGCAATGTAGACCTGAGTTTAAATGCAAAGCAAATTGTGAATTTCAGAATGAACACAATCTAAATTAAAAAGGAGGCACTGACAAATATACATAAAAAAAAATAGCAGCATTGGAAAAATTTCTAACTTGAAAGTAGTGTTGCTCCATCGCTCCAGCATGTCTCCAAGATTAACTATGAATGCTCTACAAACATTAAACAATAAGATAATCAATGTAAGGTAAAATTAAACATAATAAGGTTTTGTAGCAAATCGTTTGTCTTTGCACTCAACTGCGTTTAATACTGGATCGAATACAGCTTTAAAAAGGAATATATTTTTATCAATGTGTATTAGGTTAGTTAGGTGATGTTATTAAGTCAAGTCAAAATTATTTTGTGAAGATTTGTGACGAAGTTAGATGAAATTTCACCAATTCTCACACGACTTCGACAATGCATATTGGTGTATAAATGATAACATGACGACTGCCATCAGAAATGTCAATAATAATGCATATATTGCAAGAAGCAACCTCCTTAATTGCCCTTTTTAAACCATAAAATCTACAGCACAATACGGACTAACCCCTTCAATGGTGGCACATCCTCCCATATCTGAGGTTTAGCATATTTATTCTTGCAAATCTGCAAACGAAAAAATGTTATTCAATTAAATAGGGAAATATTAGTGAAGATATATAGACAGAAAAATCAGTTGCATTCTTACTTGAAGACCCGGGACATCATCTGTTGCCAACAAAGTAATCAGCCCATAGTCAGTATGAGCTCCAGCTGCGTATAGCCCATGCGAGGGATCCGAGATTTTATCTTCATGGAATGACAACAACAATGAATTATGAATACAGTAGTAGAATTTTCGTAATTATACCAGGTAGTTTAAGTCATGAACAAAGACTACTAATTCAATACCTTGATAGTGTAGCAAGCGCATAACCCCAAGGGAATCTCCTAGTGCTTCTGGTTTATTAAAAAAATCAGCATCCAAACCAAGTGCAAGGGCTATTATCATTGCAACTGCTTTCCCCACTTCTCTGGATACCTCATAAAAAAACCATAAACAAAAAATATTTGATAAGAAGCTATTCTCTTCCCCTTATGATGCTGAATGAAACATAGTCTAGTTACTGGTAAAATTAAAAAAAAAAATAAAAAAATAGAAATGATTGAATGTAATCACATGTGCCAGAGTGAGATATACTGACATCGGTGTTACAGATAAACAAGTTAAGCAAAACTTACAATGCCTGGAGTTGGAATTCTTCCATAGTCTCCCTCCATCCCGGAAGAACATCTAAAAGGGCATAGTCAAAAATCAAAGTAAAATTCAAAATTTCTTGTTGAGAAAATAACAGAAAAAGTCTCAATTATCCAATTACAAAAAAACTTTGACTTTATGATTATTATTATTATTATTATTATTATTATTATTGCATACCAGATGCAGGCCATATGTTTGGAGCATTGTGTTCAACTCCAATATAATAGCCTTCTTTGGAATCTCCTTGTGATTGATTTTTAGGATCAAGGGTTTCATCCTGCAGAGGAGTATAACCCCTATGGTTCTCATTCCGGAGAAGCTTCATTTTTTCATTGAGTGGAAGAGTGAAAAATTTCTTACTTTGAGCAAAAACTTGATCCATAAAGTCTTGGCTAATTCCATGGTTAACAAGGTAGAAAAACCCAGAATCGGTGCAGGACTTTTACATTCACCAAATGTAACAAGTTGAAGTTGAAAATTGGAGAGAAAGAAAAAAGTTATGATTGATGAGAGTTGTTGATTAACGAGAAACAGAGGAGAAGATAAAAAGGAATGTTTTGTTTTACCTGTTTGAGCAAATGAACTGATTGGTCGGTGTTGGGATTGGAGAGGTCAATACAATTCAGAACTGCTTTCTGTTTTTCCATTTTGGTGTCAAGTCTTCTCTTCTTTCTGCTTCTGGTAAAATTATATGTACTATGTAGTGGATTGTTTCAGAACTATTTCATCTACTCTCCTGTTTTTTTGCTAAATTTATTGCATTTATTTATATATTTAACTCATCTATCTACTCCTTATTGAATTGGATTCAATTCAATTATTGCATGAAGCTGTTCATTGTGTGAGGAAAACGTGTGCAATTTAATATTGATTTCAGTAGTCTCATTTTTATTTTTTCAACAATGCTTTTTTGTTACTTTGTTGTATATCAGTGTTCACGTTCACCAGCTAGTTTGGTTCGATTTTGAGTGAATCGATAAAAAACATACAGATTACACATTGGGTTGGGTTAGATTTCACGTTAATTATTTAAAATTCGAACCAAACAAAATTGACACACGACAAATTGGTTTGAGCCGGATTGATCGAGCAGTAGAATCCTTGAATGTTGTCGAATAATTAAGGAGAGAGAAAAAAACTACATTTTTTAAAAATGTTTTTCAGGATTTTAAAACACTATTGCAAATGCAATAATAGCCAAGCCAAGTCTCACAAATTGTAGTAGAATATAAAGTCATATCAAAGATTAAAACATATCCAAATAAAACACATTGGTATTGATACCAAATTTGATTACAAATTAACATACATGCAAATCAATAAGATATGTGAAGGCGAAAAGAGGAAGGCGAACAATGTGATGTGAAAGGCGAACCAACAAAGAAAGCCCAAAGCGCGATAAAGAGTGATGCATTTTAGGGATATCAAACGTATTGTATAGTGACCCTCATTAAAATAAAACCAATTGAAGCATGGTAGATGAGCCCTATAAATGGTTGAGATTAGTTAAATGTTAATCATCCTTAAGTTCTGTTATTACAACTCTTCAAAGTAAATAATTGGGATTTATTGGGAATTAAGTGTCTCATCAAAACCATGCTCACTATTTTTAATGTTTGCATATGATTACATGTCCAAAGTTTTTTGTAAGAGTAGAGGCTGGTGGAGATGAATTGACTTTAGATAGAATCCTCACAGAGAGACATTTGATTGTTCATAGCTGCAAATGTGTCTACCAACATAGCTGCAAAAGTAGAGGTGGGTGCCCTTGTATGTTTGTGCAAGAATACACAATTTTAGGCTTTACTTGAACGAATGTTTTTTCCATTATGATATCCTAATTTCATTTCAACGTACGTAACAAACTTGCATAAAGAAACGGCTTGAAAAAACATTATATCTACAGTCATTTGCTGTGGCAACTTGGTTTGGTTTATAACATGGTTCAAGCATGTGGTCAAGACTATTGTTTGCCATATACACGCAGATCAGCATGCGTTTCCTTGTAGCGCTGACTCAAGTAGTCCCGGTAATAGATGGGAGGAAATCTGAAAACAGATACAAGCAGGGATGTAAGATTCTTGTACAGTTGTTAATCATACCCGGTGCAGTTAAATTCATGCACCTTAACCTTATAAAAATTGCATTTGAGTCCTCCGTTCCGAAATAAATAAACTTGAAATGGAAGTTATTTATAGCCAATAACATCCTAACATACAATATGATATTAAATCAAAAAGGATTGTTAATTTACTTGGGAGGATTTGCATCTGATTTGCACGTCGGCAAGCACTCCACTAGACAGTCATGACCAGGCTCCAAGAAGTATGCAATCTGCAAATAAACAATATAGGAACAAGTAATCATTGGTGAATGTTACCAGATTAGTATGTTAAAATTGTATGAAGAAGCATGGAGGCAGCAATTGGAAAATTGAAATGGGCTATGAGAGATGGCCTAAACAAGTAAATATTTAAAAATGTAACAAAGCTTTGCAATCAAATGTAAGAGAAAATAGAGGTTGGGGCTTACAGAATATCTCTCTTGACCAATTCCTATAACCCTGTGCAATGTAGACCTGTGCATAAATGCAAATTAAATTGTGAATTTTGCAATTAACACAAAAGCACCAATGTTTGCTACGAAGTGCATATAACAGTACTTAAAAAACAACTTCAAATGCTTACCAAAAAAAACTTCAAATATATGTAAAAGAAAAATAGCAGAAAAGTTTCTCACTTGAAAGTACAGTTGCTCCAGCGTTCCAGCATGTCTCCAAGATTAACTATAAATGCTCTACAACATAAACATCAAGAGAATTAATGGAAATAGTTTAGGGATCAACCTAGCAAAGGTAATTAAACATAAAAAGGTTTTGCAGCGAACTGCTAGTCTTTGCACTCAGCAGTGTTTAATACTAGATTAAATGCAGCTCGAAAAAGGAATAACTTCCATAAAAGCATATTAGCTTTCTTATAGGAAATCGCTGTAAAATTAGGGTCTTTGCACCCCAGTAGTTCTGGAGAGTATTCCCACAAACTTCAATCTTTTGGACCGGCTATGGGATTAATCTCCGCTTGAACATTTAGGTTGCAGCTTAAAGCTCTTCACCCTTCCTCAAGAATGTGTTCTGCAGGGACCGAACCTTGGTTATCCTCTACAAGCTCAGCATTGCAAAGCCAACTGAGCCAGACCCATTTTGCGAAGATTTGTGGGGCAGTCGGATGAAATTTCACCAATTTTTGTGCGACTCCGACAGTATATATTTATGTTTAAATGATAAGCTCACAACCAGCAAGCCTAGATATGACATTAGATTAAAACACACACGCGCGCCTGCCCACATGCGCGCACACAAAATAATAAAATTAAATGACAATGGAAGAATGAATACATCAGAAAAGTTTAAGAAAAATATTCACAACTCAAAAGGTCAGAGTTAAGAAGAGAAATCTCAATGGTAATGCATACTATATTGCAAGAAGCAACCTCCTTATTTCCCTTTTTAAACCATAAAAGCTACAACACCGTAAGGACTAACCCCTTCAATGGTCTCACATCCTCCCATATCTGAGGTTCAGCGTCCTTATTCTTGCATATCTGCAAACAAAAATGTTAGTCTTCAATTAATAATTAAATAGTAAAACCTTAGTGACATATAGACAGAAACATCTGTTGCATTCTTACTTGAAGACCCTGGACATCATCTGTTGCCAAAAGAGTAATCAAACCATAGTCGGTATGAGCTCCAGCTGCGTATAACCCTTGTGAGGGATCCGAGATTTTATCTTCACGGCATGACAACAATGATGAATTATGAATACAGTAGTATATTGTAGTTTGTAATTGTACCATGTGTAAGGCACCAAAAAGACTACTAATTCAATACCTTGATAGTGTAGCAGGCGCACAATTGCAATGGGCTCTCCTAGGGTTTCTGGTTTATCAAAAAAGTTAGCATCCAAACCAAGTGCAAGGGCTATTATCCTTGCAACTGCTTTCCCCACTTCTCTGTATACCTCATAAAAAACCACAATAGCCATACTAAAGTTCAGTTGAAATGAATCCAATGTTGAAAATTACCAAAATAGGACAGGTTCAAACATGCATCAAGACCAAGTACAAATTTCCAAAATAGGACAGTGGTAACGTTGACACTTGACAGTGACACTGACTCTGGACACGATACCGACAATAACATGTAGACCTCAATAATAATTTTAAAAATAAAAAAAGATTGAATGTAATTACATTTGTCGATGTCAGATACTCATATGTGTCGGGTGTTACAGACGAACAAGTTAAGCAAAACTTACAATGCCTGGCGTTGGAATTCTTCCATAGTCTCCTTCCATCCAGGCAAAACATCTAAAATGACACAGTCAAAATTGACGAGAAAACAATGTAGAAATCAAAATTTCTTGTTCATAACTAATGTCTCAAATCAATCAAAGAACTTTGACTCAATATTTACCTGATGCAGGCCATAAATTTGGGCCATAAAAAGGTTTGAGATCAAGTGGGTCATCAATGTCTTCAACTCCAATGTAATAGCCTTCTTTGTAATCTCCATGTAATTGATTTTGAGGATCAAGAATTTCATCAAGAAGAGGAGTATAGCCCCTATGTTTATTGTTCCGGAGAAGCTTCATCTTTTGGTTGAGAGGAAGAGTGAAAAATTTCTTGCTCTGAGTAAAAACTTCATCCATAAACTCCTGGCTTATTCCATGATTGATAAGGTAGAAAAACCCAGAATCGGTGCAAGACTTTTACATTCACCAAATGTAACAAGTTGAGAATTGGAGCAAAAAAGTTATGAGAGTTTTCTTCTAAACAGAACAGAACAGAGCAGGGGAATAATACAGTACAGTAGAGTACCTGTTTGAGCAAATAAACAGATTCGTCGATGTTGGGATTGGAGAGGTCAATACAATTCAGAACTGCTTGTGCTTGAGGGGTCTCTGCTTCTGTACTCTCTTTTTCCATTTTGGAGTGAGAATACTTTCTCTTCTGTTCTCTCTGCTTCTGTTATACTGTGAGTGTGTAATGCATAGATCTGTCAAACTTTTTATCACTCTACCTTTTAACTTATAGTGAGTGTGCAGTGCATAGACCGGTGCTAAGTCCGGTTCCTAGGTAGTAAAATCCACAACCTCAGGCACCGTTGAGGCTGGTAAAGGTGAAATGCTTAAGATAATAGTTTCAGATAAAATACCTATAGTGGCTCAATTGATAGCCACGTGTTAATGAAAGTCCATCCATTTTGTATTTGATTTGGATGTTGCCTTTATATTGCATGTATTTTCTTTGTGTTTGTATTAGGAAAATTATGAGTGGTTTCAATAATCTTATTGATTTGATATAGCTCAACTTGTCATATGCTGAGAAGGAACTCAACTCTAAGGATGAATTTGATGAAAAATACTTTACAAAATCAATGATGAAATTGAAATATTCATATTTGTTAATGACAAAAATGCAGTAAGCATAATACATTTCTATTGGTTTCCATTTTTTTTGGTTCCTAAAAAAAAAAACAGTGTCATCTATCTTCTGGTTTCCATTTTATTTTACAGAAACAAACAGTGATACAAGTCAACTAATTAAAGCTATTAAAACTAGTACAAATTGAAAGTATATAAATGGAAACAGATCATCTATCTTCTGTCATTTTTCTCATGTCCCTCGTTTATCGCTGATCTCAGCAATTCATCCACAAATCAATGACGTTGACCGCGTGTAGCAGACTGATATAAGTGGCTGAGATTGCGCAGAACCATCTGGTCACAAGATAGGATCCAGCTGATCAAGGGAGATATGACGGCGACAAAGAGGACAAGAGTTGCAGCGATGGAGCCATAGAGTGATACAGTTAGAGTGGTAAACATGGCCGCAAGGAACTCGTTTGTTTTCATCTTCTTCTTCATCAAAGTCTTCCATACAAATAGAACAAACATCATCCTTAGTGACTTCGACAACAACCGTCGGTAACTTGGTGACGAAGTTCTTCCATGCAACAAACCAGCAGAGTGGTTCTCTAGAGGCCATTTCAAGAGCCTGCTCCAAATCAAACGTTTCCAAATCTATGGGAACTGCTGTTACAGAATTAAGCGGCATGACTATAATAAATTTTCCTGCTCTTCTCTCTCAAACAAAATATAATCTATATATATATATATATATATATATATATATATATATATATGCCTTTTGTTGATTATAGAACTGAGGGAGTAGTATTTGCCGGATTTAATTTATTCCATTGACCAACTTTATGTTGCTTCTTATTCATGATGATGATGCAAATGAAGATAATCTAGACAAGGACATCAGATCTCTTGATTATGCATGATGATAATGTTTGTCTTTTTCTTTACCTCCACTCTTATCTCTGAATTCGTCTTCCCTGCATTTAAAAATTCAAAATATCTATATTCTTTCGATTAAGATTGGACAGTTAAAATTTAAACATAGTATATTAAATTACTCCTCCCGTCCCAAAATGAATGTCGTTTAAGGTTTTTGCACACATATTAAGAAATGTGATAGGAAATAATACTTTTACTAAATTACCGTTATAAGTTATTGATTTGTTTCCTTGGGAGTTGGGAATAGTGCATAGAGTAATAATTGAAAATAGTTACTGAAAATTTGAGACCGTCGATATTTTTTAACTTATAAAATATCAACTTTGTATAATTTTTACTATTATACAATTAAATATAAGATTCCACATAAATGATGACGTGGCTAGGCCAATGAGGGGGATAATCCAAAATTCGCTAATATTACAAGGGGCTAAATGACGGAATCTTAAGTCAACATATTCAATGAGGGGTAAACGATAGAATCTTTAAATTACAGGGGTAATCGGAAAAAAAAAATATTACAGGGGTAAATACCTATTAACCCTATTTTAAATGATAAGCTTACAACTAGCAAGCCTAGATATGACTTAATACACACAAATAATAAAACGTAAGTGGAAGAAGGAATACATCAGAAAATTGAGAAAATAGTCACAAATCAAAAGGTCAAGGTTAAGAAGATAAGAGATATTTCCATTATAATGCATACTATATTGCAAGAATAAACCCCCTTATTTCCCTTTTTAAACCATAAAAGCTACAGCACCATAAGGACTGACCCCTTCAATGGTGTCACATCCTCCCATATCTGAGGTTCAGCATCCTTATTCTTGCATATCTGCAAACAAAAATGTTACTCTTCAACTGATAATTAATTAGTAAAACATTAGTGACATGCAGGCAGAAAAATCAGTTGCATTCTTACTTGAAGACCCTGGACACCATCTGTTGCCAACAGATAGTCGGTATGAGCTCCAGCTGCGTATAGCCCTTGTGAGGGATCCGAAATTTTATCTTCACGGCATGACAACATCGATGAATTATGAATACAGTAGTATAAGTTTTGTAGTTTGTAACTGGACCATGTATAAAGCATAAAAAAAGACTACTAATTCAATACCTTGATAGTGTAGCGGGCGCACAATCGCAATGGGCTCTCCAAGGGTATCTGGTTTATCAAAAAAATTAGCATCCAAACCAAGTGCAAGGGCTATCATCCTTGCAACTGCTTTCCCCACTTCTCTGGATACCTCATAAAAAACCATAAACAAACAATAAATGGACAAAAATTTGATAAGCAATTGGTACTAAATTTCAGTTGAAATGAATAGCCAATGTAGTTATACATGATCTGTTACTTTCTTCTATAAACAAAGGAATCACACATTTGGAGCTTAATATTTCTTAACATTCCACATGAATGTATACTGACAATGTATTGTTATTTAACACCAACATTTATATAAAGTTAGAGAAAAACTAAGGCTGTGTTTGTTTGAGAAAACGTTTTAAAAAGTTATTTACTGTTTGCTATACAAATATATTAAATAAGAAAAGGAATGAACATGGTACAGGTCTTCAAAGATAAGCTAGTTTTATTCACATATTTGTACTAAATAAGTGCAACTGAACGTGGGGGGAATCGTGATCCTCGCCATGTTCATAACTTACAAGAACATGCGTTAAATTCATGAAGTTCGATTCTCAAATAAGTGTCATCTGTTAGTAAAAAGGTAAATCTGTTCTGGACATAGTTTTTAATAAAAAAGCTGAAAGAACATCCTATAACCTATACAAACATTTAATAATAGTGTAAATAAAATAATGCAGCATTTAGATGACACCTATAGATAAGATAGGTGATACTATAAATAAACATTATAACAATAACAAATGGAAACAAATGCAGCACTAAGATATGAAAATATAAAATGCATTTATTCCTTCTCATATTTAACATAGTCATAAAATGTCTTGTCTTTTTAGCAAGAAATCAAAATAATTCACTTTGTATCAGCAATACCAACCCTAATATTAACTAGGGCTGTTTAATGCAAATCCATAATGAAACAGCACAATCCTATCCATCACCCACCCCTAATTGAAAGCCATTACTTAGTTTTCTACTGCCGCCTCATCGGTATGTTCCTCCACGTTCACCACAGCCTTGCCATCAGCACCTTTCTTCCGCTTCTGTGGAGGATCCACATCATTCTCCTTAGTTTCGTCCGAGACTTTTTCACTTGAATCACAGGGCTTTGGAACCTCTTTCTCCTCATCGGACTTGAGATTTTCATCACTTTTATCACTTGATTCTTCAGAATTCTCCTCCATTTGTTCAGCCTGTCGTTGAAGTGATTCTATGATACCCATCATTTCCCTGTTAACCTGTTAAAAACAAACATAAGCAAAATAAGACATTTTCTATGTACAGCAAAACAATACTTCAAAATGAATAAATTGAAATTGCAAAAGTTATTACAGTAGTTTATTTCACTAAATATTTGCACTATCAAATGCATAGACACTGTGAATAATATTAAGAATCCCTAGTGATTTGCAACAAAAAGTCAAACATTATCAAATACATAGACACGGTCAATATTAAGTAGCTAAAGACATCATACTGAACACTAAATTCCATACTGAATTACATATTTTTCAAAAAGGTTTTAACAATTTCATGGTAAATTAGGAATACTAGTCATTTCATAGTAAATTAGGAATAAAATTAAAAGGAATTTAATAAGGGTTCAATTTGGAGAACAATAATCTATCCCTTATTTCATTGGAACAAATATAAGTCCAGATAACAACATAATTATTGATCAGATTACAAATAAGCAATGCAATCCAAAAACTAATAATAAGGCTAATAACACTCACTTCAAAGTGAAATCATGCAGTTCTTTTCATAAACATCTATTTAAAAAAATGTGCGGTAGTACCTGGGGATTCTGAAGATAATCAGCTATGTCAGTTGAGCAAGTAGGGCATTTCATAATGTTCTTTTGTGTCCGCAAAGAGCGCCCGCTTTGGGTTGTTCTATTCCTGATATAACTTTGGCCAGAAAAGGCACCCTCCAAGCAGGCTTTGCAGAAGTTGTGAGCACAAGGTGTAGTAAGAGGGGAAGCCAACACCTTGCGGCATATATTGCAACCAAACTCTGCAAAAACAACGAAGATGGAGTCAACACTGTATGTATTGTGTTTATAACAACAATAGAGCTTCAAATAAGACTGGTCTTAAAAAGAGGAAACAAGGTTAGTTGTTATCACTTATCACCAAAGATCGTATACCTTTCAATAGCCTATCCTTGATTTTGAAGGACATCTTTTTTGCTTTTGGCCTAACAACTTTTATTTTACTTCCATCTATAGGATCCACAACGTTAACAGGCTTCTTACTTAGTGGTGGAGGCTTCTTCCACAACCAGCAGCCCTTTTCCTCCTGAAATTTAGACAAATGCACACAGTGGGAGACCTTACAAAATCCATACAACAGCAAAGTTGGGGGGAAAAAACTCGCCCACGAAATAATTTTCCCAAAATATAATTCTAAACTTTAACTATTGTTGTGATTATCATATTAGACAACACCACTTACATCAAAATCCCATGATGGATCACCCTTTCTTTCAGTAACATCAACTGCATCCTTAAGCTCCTCAATTATAGGTAGTGGCCGGGGACGGTCACCGGAAAAATCACTGCAAATCAACAAAATGAATTCATGTGATCAAGTTATATACTTCCACTTGTATACTGGTACAAGCACACACACAAAGGAAAAATAAAATCGACGACCTAAAACTAACCTAGCCCATGGAGCTGCCTCATTGTCACACCTCACAAACAAATACCTGCAAACCTTATGACCCTAACACAGAAAGATTCCCCGTCAATTATAGAGTTTGAACAATTAATAATTCCTTAGGTCTAACACAATGTACCTAGCTGAATAAATTGCAATGATTGGTTATTATTACAAACAAGAATGTTACTTACTTGTATCCCAATTTTGCGCCAACATTTCTCAATTCTATAAACCCCATCGTATCTCACTCCTTCTTCCGGTGCATAAGAGGAACGCTTCTCCTTGTGGGACCTGAACCAAATAAACAAATCCATAAACAAAATTAACATCACATTGAATTTGAAGCTAAAAAAAAAAAAAAAAAAGGAATCAGACAATTTAATTGAATTCATAATTAACAAAAACGGACCTAACAACACGAATAGGATAACCTTTTCGACAACTGAGTCTTAATGCCTCATTCATGTTCTCAAACTGTTGGTCAAATGACTGATTTTTGTTGGTCCTTTTGTTGCCACTAAGATCCCTTCCACCACTTCCAGTGTAAAGGAACCACTCACCGTGATCCTCATCGTCAACATAACCTCCGGAAAGAGCAACAGACTGAGCACCGTGAGTACTCTGACCAGCAATACCAGCAACATGGGGAAAATGAGCACCCCACTGCCTACATTCCATCCTATCCTCCCATGTATCACCAACAAGAACCCCACGGTTCCTTGTTGGATCATTCTCAGCAGAAATTGGTCCAAAATGATCTTTTGGAATTGTCACAAAGATTTTCCCACTGCAGGCATTAGCCTTTCCTGTTTTCTTTGCTCTCTCAGTAGTGAAAGCAGTGTCAGGACGCTCATCATTGTCAACAGTATGATAAACTTTTGGAACTCTGCTTCCCCCATCACCCTCCGATCTTGCTAGCTTTGCCATCCGAATCCCAGCCGCCAGCTGGGAGTTAATTCGTGGATTACTCGCAAACTTGGCTGGAATTGCAGCCCTACAATTCACGCAAGTTCGTTTTCCTTGCTTGATCCATTTTTCGAAACACTTCAGACAAAAATTGTGGCTGCATGGTGTCTGAAACAACAACAACAACAACAACAACAACAACAATTTCAACTTCAAATTCACAAAAAATACTTACAAATAATAACAATTTAAATAAAACACTTAAATGTGTTAAGGTTAAGATCAAATCGTTCAGATAACCTAACCAAAACAAAGTCGGTTAGGTTATTCAATCGATTTGATCTTACAAAACAATGTTACTGGAAATCACAAGAGAAATAATTAAGAGTAAAAATAATTGGCAAAGAAAGGGGAAAAGTTGAGAAAATGAAAGAAACTAACAGTGACGGGTCTCTCAGGCAACTGCATGCAGAAGGAGCAGTTAACTCTACCATCAAGGAGATCAGGAAAACCATTACTGCGTCTGTTGGTGGTTTCAGCAGTTGATTTAGACGATCCACCAACCAATTCTTGCCGTTTCTTCGCTTTTTCTTCATCAGTAAGCGAAGTATCGTTCTCGATGGCTCGAATGGCGGTAACGAGATCGCCGGCGATAGGCGGAGCAGGTACATCGGCAGCGACATGGTTGATATTGTCAACAGATTGGGAACAATCGGAACATTCCCAATCAAGGATTGTAGTTGGAAGAAGAGGTAAACATGGAACATGCCATGGAGTTACGCATGTTCTGCAAACAAGAGTTTCTGTTTCTAGAGGTTTCCGTTTGCAAACCATGCAAACACCTTCTGAGTCACAGGGAAAAAACTTTGCCATTCTTTTCAGAATTGTGATTTCTCTTTTTGTTTTTTGTCTATGAGTTGAATGATGATGATGATGTGTGACTGTGAAGTGATATTTAGTCCCTTTTATAGCCATTTTTTTAATCTTTGTGTTCCATTAGGCGCGAGGGATTTGCGGCTTTTTTGAATTATATTACTCTTTTTCTCTATAGGTATATTCTTTTTCAACATTCAGTAATTTAATATTTTATTCTGTATATATCTAATTATTTCTAATTAAACTTACTATAAGGAGTAACTTGTCAACTATTACTAATAGTGTATAGAATTTCTATACGCATCATATTAAAAAGGTCATGCTAAACAGTGCCCCGGGGCACTTGTTAAGCATACTAAAAATGGAAATTAAAGAGAAAGTTAATGTTATAAAGACAACTCTTTATATTTTCAAGGCATTGAATGCACAATTTTTGAGATGAAACTATCTTAATAGTATGCTTAACTAATGTCTCGGGGGCACTGTTTAGCATTTTCCATTAAAAAATAATGCTAGGTCGAATATTAACACCGACATAGATTCGTAATCAGAATCTCTTATTTACGTGTATGAATATTAGGTCAAATATTAATTGTGATATTATTGTAACAAGAATTTTCAAAGCTAGATATTTTTTCGAAGGAGAATTTTATGGATGCAATGTTATCATAAAGCCAAGTTTATCTGGGGTGGATGCCTCCTAAAGAGTAACGGAGGTGTGCGAAGGTAGGCTCAAGCTAAGATTCTGTGGATCGATGTCTTCATTGTGAAAGGTCTCTTGAGAATGAGTGGCATGTTTTTTGTCAATTGTAACAAGGGGAGGAAGTGTCGGCTGAAGTTGGACTTTGGGACATTACTAAAAATAAATTAGAATTTGCGGATGGTTTTACTACATTCTTCTCGAATTGCTTGAGTTGTTGTCACAACAACATTTACATATGTTTTCCATGACATTGTGGTGTATTTGGAAGAAACATAATGAGAAATTATTGAACAATGCTGCAGGAGAGCTTGCTATATCGATTTGGATCACACGTGATTTTCTACTACAGTGGGAGCAATGTCGCGCGCACCAGTATGACCAATGTGCAGGTGCTGTTTCGGCCAGCGGTAGTGCAGAACTGTGGTAGTTCGCTCAGGTGGTCGAAATTGAGTCGTGGCAGGGTAAAATGCAATGCAGATGCGACTATATTCATGACAAGGGAGAGTTTATTGCAGCTAAAACATCATGGTTTCACAGTCTACCACAACCTCAAGAAGTAGAAGCGTTCGGTTTAAAAGAAGTGATAGCTTAGCTTAGGTTGGCTTGGTAACATGAATTTAACGGTAGTGTCAATAGAACTTGATTGTTGGCAAGTGATTGATGGTATTGCTAGTAAATTCAGCACCAATTTCAAATTGGGAGCTATCTTGAATTATTTCAAAGTTTCACTTAGATTTTTCCCAAACTTTAATATAAGTTTTATAATGAGACAAGAAAACAGTGTTATCTATTGTTATGATCACATGTCATCTTGTATTGAGAAGACATTTTAAATGAAATGAGTTAAGTTGATTCTTGTAAAAAGTGGTAGCAAAAAAAAAAAACTGTATGTAAAAAGAAAACTCATATTTGGTCTAGTAGGTTTTCTTTCAAGTTATCATTCATTTGAAATGAGTTAGGTTTTCTTTTTTATAATATTATTCAAATCTTTAATTAAAAAAATAGTTAAATCTCATTGCAATAGAAACAACCAGGCACTATAAAAAGAGTTTATTTCAATCTTATTTGGAGAAGTTATTTGATTATGATATATGCCAAAAAAATACAAGTGAGCTGAATATTTCTCAAATCCAAGAAATTTCAACAAGGTCGTGAGAGTATCTGATAGCCTTTAAGGAGTTAAGATGCATTCCAATCTTTTCCTCCTGCCTTTGCTATACCGCATAGCATTTCTCTTATATTCTCAACCAATCACCATCAAGAATATTATCTCCAACAATAAAGGCACGACCGATTTTGTGAGTGTGAAAAGAGAGTCCAGTCTATTAAAATATAATCAAGAAATATATGTGAAGTCCATAAATCACGAGAGCATGCGCCAAATTCAATTCAATAAGTGTCATCTGCTAGTGAAAAATTAAATCTGTTCTGGATTTAGTTTTTAATAAAGCCTAAAAAGAACATCCTACAACCTATAGGAACATTTAATAACTGTGTAAATAAAATATGCAGCACATGACACCTAAAGATAGGTGATACTATAAATAGACATTATAACAATAACAAAATGGAAACATATGCAACACTGATATCTGAAAATATAAAATATATTTATTCCTTCTCATGTTTAACAAAGTCATAAAATTTCTTGTTCTTCAAGCAACCAATAAAAAAAAAACTTTCTATCAGCAATACTAACCCTAATATTAACTCGTGCTATTAAATGCAAATCCAAAATAAAACAGCATGATCCTACCCATCACCCACCCCTAATTGAAAGCCATTGCTTTGCTTTCTGCTTCTGCCCCATCAATATGTTCATCAGCGTTCACCACAGCCTTACCATCAGCACCTTTCCTCCACTTCTGTGAAGGATCAAGATGATTCTCGTTAATTTCCTCCAAAACTATTTCTCTTGAATCACAGGGCTTTGGAACATCTGTATCCTCATCTGACTTGAGATTTTCATCGCTTTTATCACTTGATCCTTCACTTTTAGCACTTGATTCTTCAGAACTCTCCTCCACCTGTTCAGCCTGTCGCTGGAGTGACTCTATGACACCCATCATTTCCCTATTAACCTGTTGAAAAACAAAATAAGAAAAATAAGACCTTTTTTTGTAGAGTAAAACAATACTTAAAAATTAAAATTGAATAAATTGCAATTAGAAAAGTTACTACAGTAATTTACTTCACTAAATATTTGCTACAAAACTTCAAACATTATCAAATGCACAGACACTGTCAATATTACTAGTTGCTACTATTAAGAGTACATAGTGATTTGCAACAAAAATTCAAACATTATCAAATACATAGACACAATCGATATCAAGTTCCTAACGACGTCATAGTAAACACTAAATTCCAAACTGAATTATATATTTTGAAAAAGGTTTTAACAATTTCATGG
Organism: Trifolium repens; assembly: GCA_030408175.1. NCBI lineage: Eukaryota > Viridiplantae > Streptophyta > Magnoliopsida > Fabales > Fabaceae > Trifolium > Trifolium repens. Next base: position 62,270,468 of record CP125842.1, on the reverse strand, counting down.
TAAATTAGGAATACTAATAATTTCATAGTAAATTATGAATAAAATTAAATGAAATTCAATAAAAGTTAAATTTGGAAAATAACAATCCATTCCGGAGCAAATATAAATCCTGATAACAACATAATTAATGATCATATTACAAATAAGCAATGCAATCCAAAAGCTAAAAATAAGGCTGATAACACTCACTTCAAAGTGAAATCAAGCAGTTCTTTTCATAAACACCTATTTTTAAAAATGTGCGGTGGTACCTGGGGATTCTGAAGATAATCAGCTATGTCAGTTGAACAAGTAGGGCATTTCATAATGTTCTTCCGTGTCCGCAAAGAGCATCCGCTTTGGGTTGCTCTATTCCTGATATAACTTTGGCCAGAAAAGGCACCCTCCAAGCAGGCTTTGCAGAAGTTGTGAGCACAAGGTGTAGTAAGAGGGGAAGCCAAAACCTTGCGGCATATATTGCAACCAAACTCTGCAAAAACAATGAACATGGACTCAACACTGTATGTATTGTGTTTATAACAACAATAGAGCTTCAAATAAGAGTGATCTTAAAAAGAGGAAACAAGGTTAGTTGTTATCACCAAAGATCATATACCTTTCAATAGCCTATCCTTGATTTTGAAGGACACCTTTTTTGCTTTTGGCCTAACAACTTTTATTTTACTTCCATCTATAGGATCCACAATGTTAACCGGCTTCTTACTCAGTGGTGGAGGCTTCTTCCACAACCAGCAGCCCTTTTCCTCCTGAAATTTAGACAAATGCACATACTAAGAGACCTAACAAAATCTATACAACAGCAAAGTTGGGGGGGAAAAACCATTCTCCTAGCAAATAATTTTCTTAAAATCTAAACTTAATTATTGTTGTGATTATCATTATCTTAGAAAGTACAAAATTAATGTCTCCAAAACAATGAAGAAATTTAGTAACTAAAGTGAAAGAAACACATCAGAAATCTAGCAAAAGCATATTAGTAGACAACACCACTAACATCAAAATCCCATGACGGATCACCCTTTCTTTCAGTAACATCAATTGCATCCTTAAACTCCTCAATTAAAGGTAGTGGCCGGGGCCGGTCTCCAGATAAATCACTGCAAATCAACAAAATGAATTCAGTGATCAAGTTGTATACCCCACTTGTATCCTAGTACAAGCACACACACAAAGGAGAAATAAAATCGAGGAACTAAAACTAACCTTGTCCATGGAGCTGCCTCATTGTCACACCTCACAAACAAATACCTGCAAACCTTATGACCCTATCACAGAAAGATTCCCCGTCAATAATAAAGTTTGAACAAATTGATAATCCACTAGATCGCCTAACTCAATGTACCTAGATAAATAAATTGCAATGATTGGTTATTATCACAAACAAGAATTATACTTACTTGTATTCCAATTTTGCGCCAACATTTCTCAATTCTATAAACCCCGTCGTATCTCACTCCTTCTTCCGGTGCATAAGAGGAACGTTTCTCCTTGTGGGACCTGAACACAATAAACAAATCCATAAACAAAATTCACATGACATTGAAATTTGAAACAAAACAAAAAAGGAATCAGTCAATTTAATTGAATTCATAATCAACAAAAACGGACCTAACAACACGGACAGGATAACCTTTACGACAACTGAGCCTCAAAGCCTCATTCATGTTCTCAAACTGCTGGTCAAATGACTGATTTTTATTGGTCCTTTTGTTGCCACTAAGATCCCTTCCACCACTTCCGGTGTAAAGGAACCACTCACCGTGATCCTCATCGTCAACATAACCTCCGGAAAGAGCAACAGACTGAGCACCGTGAGTACTCTGACCAGCAATACCAGCAACATGGGGAAAATGAGCACCCCACTGCCTACATTCCATCCTATCCTCCCATGTATCACCAACAAGAACCCCACGTTTCCTTGTTGGATCATTCTCAGCAGAAATCGGTCCAAAATGATCTTTTGGAATCGTCACAAAGATTTTCCCGCTACAGGCATTAGACTTTCCAGTTTTCTTTGCTCTCTCAGTGGTGAAAGCAGTGTCAGGACGCTCATCATTGTCAACAGTGTGATAAACTTTTGGAACACTGCTTCCCCCATCACCCTCCGATTTTGCGAGCTTTGCCATACGAATCCCAGTCGCCAACTGTGAGTTAATCCGTGGATTACTCGCCATCTTGGCTGGAATTGCAGCCCTACAATTCACACAAGTTCGTTTTCCTTGCTTAATCCATCTTTCAAAACACTTCAGACAAAAATTATGCCCACATGGTGTCTGAATCAACAATATCAAAATCAATTTGAAGTTAAAAAAATAATTATAAATAATTTTAATAAAATACTTAATGTGTTTTAATTAAAGTTAAGATCGAATTATTGAGATAACCTAACCAAACCAAGATAAATTCGGTTACTTAGGTTATTCAATCAATTCAATCTTACAAAACAATGTAACTGGAAATCACAAAGACTATAAACAATTAGCAATTTTAATTGGCGAATTGAAGAAAGAAACTAACAGTGACGGGTCTCTCAGGCAACTGCATGCAAAAGGAACAGTTAACGCTACCATCGAAGAGATCACGCAAACCATTACCGCGTCTATTGGTAGTTTCAGTAGTTGATTTACACGATCCACCAACGAGTTGTTGTCGTTTCTTCGCTTTTTCTTCATCGGTGAGCGAATTATCGTTCTCGATGGCGCGAATGGAGGAAACGAGATCGCCGGAGATAGGTGGAGCAGGTACATCGGCGGAGACATGGTTGATATTGTCAACAGATTGGGAACAATCGGAACATTCCCAATCAAGGATTGTAGTTGGAAGAAGAGGTAAACATGGAACATGCCATGGAGTTACGCATGTTCTGCAAACAAGAGTTTCTGTTTCTAGAGGTTTCCGTTTGCAAACCATGCAAATACCTTCTGAGTCACAGGGAAGTTGCGCCATTTGGGATTTTGGGGTAATTTTGGTTTTCTTTTTTTCTTCTCTTTCTCTTGTTTTTTTTATTTTTATTTTTTTTGTTATGAGTTGAGAAAATGATGATGTGTAATGAAGAGATATTTAGTCCCTTTTATAGGAATTTTTTTTATTAAGGCGCGAGGGAATTGCGGCTTTTTGAATTATCACTCTTTTTTTCGCTCGTTTTTCCTATAGGTGTATCTCCTTTCTTTTTCTTTTTCAACGTTCAGAAATTTATTATTTTATTCTATGTATATCTATTCTTTTTTAGTTACTGTATTATTTACTATCTTTAATTAAACTACCGTAATTGCTTATCTATTTTTTTTTTTTAATTGAAAAAAATTTAATTACATAAATTTAATGGCCAATTTCAACGATTGCACCGATTTACACGCACATGTTCATGAACAGGCGCGGAATTTACTACTTATTGTTATTGTATTTTTTTTAATGTAAACTACTATACATTAATTGAGGATCCAAATTAGATAACCGTACAATAGGGGGGGGGGAATTACTTTTGTTGTCTTATGTGTTTTATTTTCATTTTTATCTTTATGCTATTTAAGTATGGATGTTGTAAAAATAAAAAATTTGGCATGTTCTGCCGTTCTCTATTTAAGTAGACATCTCAAATTACACAATAATAAATAGAGTTATATATGAGTTTTGTAGTTAAGCAGTTAACGCAGTTTTATACTTACATAGAGAACAATGTAAATTCCTGAAAATGTTACAAGATTCTATATGTTCGTTATCTAAGTAAATAACTTAATTCAACTACTTAAATAGTTGAAGGAGAAAATTAAAGACGCATAGTGCGCATGAAAAAATTGTAGAATAACAAAAGAAATTTTCTAGAAGAGGAATTACTTTTGTGTTATTGGGCTCACCAATAGCTAATTAATTGGGTCAAAGCATGGGCAACCTTATTGCTATTACGACCCACATGGTTTAACTTAAAACCCCTAATCCCCAAATTCCTTCCTTTTATAGGTTAGTGTCACAATTTGCTTATAATCCACAAATTTTTTGGCCGCATTGTAGATAGTATCAACATCAGAAATATTTCTTCCTTCAAAGATAAGTTTGGTTTCCAGAGTACCATATACTACAAAGAATAATAAATAAAATAAAAAACAAGGGTAGAGCTTAATTCAAGGGTGTGCAAATCAAGAGTAGAGATTCCAAGTAGATTGACGACTCCAAGAAACATATATCATATGTCACACACTCATAAATATTAATATTATATATATATGATGGGCCATACTTAACTCTCAAGAAAAAATAATAAATAAAAGAAAACAAAGCAAAAGAGATAAAAAAAAAAAAACTTAAAGTAATTTAAAACATTCCTAAAAAATTCATTCCAGATAAAAAGGTTGGCGAGTGAATTGACTGACAACACGAAAACGAGCCCACATAACAATTATTTTGAGTATGTCCGAAATCAATCACAAGGAATGATACAGATAATAAGATCAAACCAACATGATATAGGCAAATCTTAAATGTCGAAACATGTGGATCTCAACAAATCTAAAAAAACTGAGAAACTGAGATCGGAAATGCCAACTACAGACCTCAACCGCTACAACAAATTATGGTCGATGTAGCAAAGACATTAACTAATGATTTCTCAATTCATAATGTGCAAATCTATGATGTGTCACACAACCATGATTCCAAGACACCACACGTTCATGAACATTAGACTTCTCAATTCTTATGGGCTAAATGTGCTAAACCATTGACACTTTATTGTGAGATATTGACATAAAAATTGATGGGAAACATAGATAGGAGATGGAGATGAGAGATGGAAGAGAAAGTGAGAGCGAAGAGAGAAAGATAGATAGATAGATAGATAGATAGATAGATGAAATGAAGGAGAGAGGTCAATATTTTTTAAGTTGAAAATAAAAAGATATTTTGGTATTGGTTTATGGGAAAAGGAGTTCTGATAATTTAAAGTTCGATCGCAAAGTAGGTAAAGTTTAACTAAGAATTGTTTTCACTAAGAATCAAACTTAGGTTCTTCCAAACGATTCGTTGTAGGGAGAACTCATGAACCACTTGCCCAATATTTTGGTTATTTTGTTATTTTATATACTTCATACTTGGGATAAAAACTTGTCTCATTATATGTTGGGAGATAAAAATTACAGTTTTTGTCTGAATGATGGAAATATCTATTTCTTGAGAATCAAAAAGTTAATAAAAACGAACATTTTTTTTTTACATTCTTTATACTGAAGAGTTTATTTAATTGGTTAATATATATCTCATTTTTTCTTGTTAAAAAAATAAATTTACGAGCTCATATTTTAATTATTTTATGTGACCCTTTAAATTATTTTAAGTGACCCTTACCTAAATAAAAAATATTATCTTGTTTAATAAATACTACTTCTCTTTTGAATTGTCCGGCCCAGTTCCACAAACATTGGCGTCTCAACAAATCAAAAGCCCACAAGTAAAACGGCAACAAACACTTTCGCTTTCACTTTCTCAACCACACTGCAATTAGAATCTAACCTAAAGTATGTACTGTCAACCTTCCTATATATGGACAAGGGATGTTGTTAAGGTGTTCCATGTAATAAAAATTAATTTTCACATTCATTTTATATATATAAGATTTATTGAATAATTGTACCAAGAAATTTTTTTATTAAATAAGTTATGTATTTCTTTTTTATTAAATAAGTTATGTATTTTAGATACATTAGTTATTTAATAAATCTAAAAATAATTTTTTGTTTAGGATTTTTTTAATAAGTGCTTCCGAAGTATAATTTTTGTATTAGTTAGTTTGTATATTACTGTATTAGTTATTATTGATGAATGCATTACTTTATTGTGCGGCATATAATTTAACACCGAATGTTTATTTCTTGTTTATTTCTTATTGTTGTATTACATTTCTTAATGGTGAAATACTATAAAGGCAATGCACATTCGTATCAACTAGAAAATTGAGCAACTCACATGTCCAATAATTTTTCATGTGTTATAACTACTTAGTGTGTTTAATATTACAATGAATATACTAGAATAACAGTAACTTACCATGATTTTACATAACTATATTTTATAGTTTCTGTAAAACTATGATGAGTTACTGTAATTATGGTATATCGATTGTCATACTAAACCTAGTCTTATAAGTGTACTATTTTATCATGCTTCCTCCTTTACCTTTTCTTTAGTTCGTGCCGTGTATCACCATCTATCTTGAATAAATAAACATTACACACTTGTTCAATTTGGGCCGTTTGATTTCACTCTTCTCTCAAAGAAATCTCATACGTGTTGTTTATGTTTTGGTTACGCTATGGATTAAATTGCCACCGCAGTGCACACCTTGCATTGCAATTGTCACGGTCAAATGGTATCAAAATTTCGCTATCTTTTCTCGTACTTCTTTTAACTTGCTCAACAAAAGTATTGAAAAATATTTGTCAATAAACTCAACTAATTCCTACATCAAATTTTACCAAACGTGTGGGTCCCTAAAATAATACATCTGCCACATGGCCTTTTCGCAATGAAAAACAGAGTGCCCTTGCTTACGTACGTGTAAGTTTCTCATATGTCACATAGAACAATTATTCGGTACAGCCTAATTCAGTATGGCACTTTAGGGACAGTCTAATCACAAGCAAACAGAGACTATTTACAGGATATTGCTAGCGAGGCTTCTTCTAGTATTTAATAAGGAAAATTCTTTTATTTTAATCCTTGTAATTTTATTTTTCAAGTAATTTTTTTCTTTTTTTTAGTTCTTGTGAATATATATACAGCGTTTCACTTTTGATCCTTTCATGTTTTATTTTAGCCCTTGCAAAATAGGTTTATATTTAAATAAGTTTTTCTAATTAATATTAATTTTAGTCCTTACTTTAAATGACTAAAATCAAATAGTTTATATATTATAAGAATCAATTCCAATATAAATAAATTTTGTAAGAGCATTGTTATTTGCACATCTAAAATTGATAACTTTTTGTGAGAACTCTCTTTTTCTTTTGTAACAAAATCAATAAAATGAGAGGAAAAGGGGGGATAAAAACCTAAGGTGTCAAGATCATTCTCTTTAGGTTTAAATATATAAAAGGTCCCTGCACTTAGGGGTCGTTTGATTTTCGATCCCTACATTTCAAAAACCTTTTAAATTTGCCCTACACTTTCAGTCAACTTTAAAAAAGTCCATCGCTTTACTTTTTAACTGACGTGTCATATTTTTGGCCATGTGGCATTGATGACTGGGATCCAAACATGCTGACTCATAAAAATATGCTACGGAATGACAAAAATGCCCTTTAACTTTAACCAAATTTCTTTCCACCAAATTTCTTCTTCAACCTCATCTTCTTTCCCCCAAATTTCTTCTTCAACCCACAAACTCTAAAATCTAGATCCAAACCCATCTAGTTTCTTCCATATCAGTTCATTATTTTTCATTCATTCAATATCTCCAACAAATTTTGCATTCATGAATTTGTTTTTCTTTATGTATTTCTGGATTTTTGTATCAGCTTTGTGATTTTATGTTCACCCATAACTCCTTAAATCTATTCTACCAACACTAATATACAACAAGAACTTACGGAAAAATTGATTAAAGAAATATTGCTTATATTTCTCCAAACTCATCTAGATCTGACGACCTAGAAGCTCCTGCAATTCCTCATGAAACTGTTCGTCAATGCACACATCATGTTCGTCAATGCACACATCACATATCGTTTGAGGATAGATCGAGCGGTTCCGCAATCGTTGAATGTGTGGCGATGCGGAGGCTGGTGTAGACGCCGCCGCCGTGGTCGAAGTTGGAAGGGACGACGATGGCGCGGTTTTTGACTGATTGTCGCAGAGATATTTCGTTTTTTGAGTTTAGATCTGTTGCCGAACCTGTTGTTAGGATTCAACGTGTTGTATCTAATATGAAGATAGCAGATCTGGAGACAAAAAATGATGATGACAGAGGTGGTTAATTGATGAGAGATATGTGAAGACCACAAATTAGTATTTAAGGAAGATGAATAAAAAATTGATGTTTTTGGCTAGCTATGGTGGTGATGTGCTTTCACGAAGAAGAAGAATAAGAAGAAATGGAACTCAATTCATGTTTCTGTCTTTCTTCTTCTTTTTTTAATAGTTTTTTTTAATTGAGGAATAACCATTATGTGTTTTTGTTGTTTAAGAATATTAAGTTATTTAAGTTACAAGGGTATTTTTGTCATTTTACTTTAAAATTTGATGAGTCAATATCTTTCAAGCTCAGTCATCAGTGACACCTGTTAAAATTGGTGACACATCAGCAAAAAAGTCAGCCCAGGGACCTTTTTTAAAGTTGACAGAAAGTGTAGGACAAATTTGAAAGGTTTTTGAATTGTAGGGACTGAAAATCAAACGACCTCTAAGTGCAGGGACTTTTTACATATTTAAGCCTTCTCTTTATTAGATCTCTCTTGACTAGATGAAATACAAACCCGATCAAAGGAGGTACATGTGAAGTCGTAGCATAAGGCAGGTGAGTACGACTACAAACAGTTGGTGCCTCATTTCTATTCCCTCCTCAACAATTACAAATCACAATGAATGCGTGTGCCATCAAATAAACTTACAACAAATTTCCTCACACGTGTCACTTTCTTATTCTTCCTTTCTTCTCCTTTTATCGTGTCTCTCTCTCTCTCTCACTCTCAAACACACACACTCAACTGCTAGCTGCGTTATGGAACCTTTGGACGATTCAGATGCGCAACTCGAACGAGTTGACTCTGATCAGTTAACGTCCACAAGCTCCGGTTCATGCATTTCCTCCGTATTCAGCTCTGACGATTTCCGTAACTTCAACAGTTCCGGCTACATTTCCTCTATCAGTAGCGGTTCAGGTGAGATTTCGACATTCACGGTTAACCGTCTGATTCTTGCACCTCCGTTGATCGCTGTGTCCAGTGAAGCTGATAACGAGACTACCGCTCCGGAAGAGGTTGTGATGAAGGCAGTGAGAGAGAAATGCGTGGGAAGGAATAACAAAGGAGTGAATTGGGGACATACTTCAGTGATTGGGAGGCGGAAAGAGATGGAGGACGCTATCGCCGTTATTCCTGGATTTATGTCCCGCACTTGCGATCACGTTGGCGGTTGCACAGCTCCCGGTTCTAGATCCTCCGGTGAGATCAGTCCTGTTCACTTCTTCGGCGTTTACGACGGTCACGGTGGCTCTCAGGTATATATTTATTTAATTATTATTATTATTTCGAAAAAAATAAAAATCTGTTTCTATTTTATTTATTTTGTGGCGTTTTTTTATAAGCTATTTTGTGGCGTTTTGAATGCATGATAGTAACTGCATATATTTATTTATCACAGTACTTTGTTTATAATTTTATTTTGTTTTCTGTTTATATATCTTGTGGTGAATTAATTTCTTGAATATTAAGAATTTTATGTTAGAAGCTCAAAATTGAATTGGATAATTGTGGTTGAGAGTTGAGAGGAGAGATTCTAGTTCCAGTAAACTGAAAGGGGAATGTAGTTGGTGAATGTGTTCCTGAGAAAGGACACGTGTTATAGGTAGAGTGGTCCACAAAAAGAGAATAGCGCGTTACGTTCTGTGGTGACACGTTTGTATGATACTGTACTACACTACACTACTACTGGTGTGGTGTGGGCGGTGGGCCTTTTCTTTTCTCTCACAGACCAGTAAGAATCATGGATTGGGCAAACCCACTCGATCCGGTCAAACCCATCCAATCCAACCCAAAAAAGTGGGTTGGGTCGGACAAGTGGGTGAATATGGATTTCAAAAATGAAAAACCCATAAAAAAATTTGGGTTTCGAGTAAAACCGGACCCAACCCAAAAAACCCACCGACCAACTAGTGTTATGTTTTTTGAAATAGTTTTATGAAAATACTAAAGATTTTGCCATTTGATCAATAAATATTTTTATATTGAAAATAAGTTATACTATTTTTTAAGAAAATAAAAAGATCGAATAATTTTTATAAACAAATATGATAATTCATCGCACTATTTTAAAAATAAAAATATTGAATAATTTTCATAAACAAATATGATGATTCTTCATTTAGTCATTTGATATTATAAAAAAGGAAAAAAAAATCATTTGGATAACACACTATTCAACCCATAAATTAGTGGGTGTACATAAAAAATAGGTGATTATTTTTTATAGTGAAAAAAAGTAACACTATTTTTCAAAAAAATACAATAGTTGAGTTATTTTTATAAAAAAATATGATGATTCAATATTTATATTTTTAATATAAAAAAATAAAAAATAGTTCGGGTAACCCACTACCCAACCCAATTCAACTCGGAAATTAGTGGGTTTACCCAACCCGGCCCAATGTTATAACGGGTGGTTATTTTACTAGACCCAACTCATAATAACTTATGTGGTTCGGATTTCGGTTTTGGCCAAACCCAACCCAATCCGGCCCACGTACACCCCTAGCTTGACATCTCAACTGGTTTTCATCACAGACCAATCACAATTGGTACTGGTATTCATCTCCTTTATTTTTATTTATTTTAGTCTTCTAATCGAGTGTTTAGAATTTTATTTGAATAAATAGAGTGTTAAGAATTTTCGTCATCTAGTACGAATTAGAGAATTTTGCATATGATCTTTAGAAATGAGCATAATCAGTTTTGCGGCAAATATCCGGTTATGGTACATAAGCAGTACATTGTACAAATAAGTAAGTTTACTGATACACTTGTTTTAAAGTACATCGGTTTGGAAAAAAAGTTATCGGTACACTTTTTTTCAACTGTATCGGTATGCATATTCATAGCGGTACATTTTTTTTTTCAACTGCACCGATATGCATATTCATACCGATGCACTTTTTCTCTACTATACCGGTATGCATATTCATACCGGTGCATTTTTTCTCAATTGTACTGATATTTATATTAAATTGTGTTACGATTATTACACGTGAAGACCTAATCTAATGGTTGTTATTCACTACCGTGTATAAAGAATTGACTTATGCATAATAACTTTTGACCGAGTGATTATGACTATAATGTTTTTGTTTGGGGGAGAAAGAGTTTTGGAGGAAAAGGTTGAGCTACGTGGATGGAATGGAAGGGTGAGCTTTTTTTTAGAAAGAAAGGGTATGTTGTTCATTTCATGACATGTGTGGGTAAGTGGGACCTATGTTTCATTATGTCCTGCACCACTTTTGTCATACTCCATAACTCCTCATAGTATAGTCTATACCCTTTCTGGGAAAAGTTTATTCAATTTCAACTATTTAGATATTTTTTTTATTGAAGGAAGTTTAAATAAATTTTTCATCACTCAATATTATATCTGTTTTCATTATTGTTACTCAAAATATTTGTTTTTGAAAACAGTCTAAATGCTCCGGTGGACTATCTTAACAAGTAGTTCAGGTGGTCCACCGTGGACAAATAATCTACCGAATACGAATTTTACAAAATTTACTAATAGATTGAAAGTTTATATTATATAGATCATTCATAAATTTTTTTAAAAAATTGAAAATTATTTGATATTTTATTAAGATTTATCAAGATTTACAGTATTTAATAAACTGTTAATCTTGATGGGTCTCAATAACATATCAAATGATTTTCAATTTTCTAAATTTTTTTATAGATGATCTATATGATATAAACTTTCAATCCAACGATGAATTTTGTAAAATTCGTATTCGTTGTAATATTATTTATAATTGGTCCACTATAGACCATTTGATGAGTGATCCATTAGAATTTTCAATCAATAAATATGGTTTTAGTTAAGTTCTCATACAGCCACATAAATAAATATGAGAATTGAGAAGATAGCTGCCACCTCATTCTTTTTAATGATAAATATTGTCTTACTCTTAGTATGTTGCATTAAATTTTTTTTTTCCTCCATCCCAATTTAATTAACACAATTGACTGTTGTGTACTATTTACATATGTTGCTTTGACCTTATTTTTCTATTAATAAACAAAAATAAATATTAGCATATAATATATTATTTGATTCGTCTCGATGAGTATTTTCAAAATATCAAATTTTTATAATTTTTACTATTATACAATTAAAACTATTAATCATCAAAGTTATGCATCAACATGCGTGAAACAGTCAACTGTATCAATTAAATTGAGACGGAGCGAGTAATCAATACTAGCTTGGTTTCGTATCAAATGATGTTTTAGTGCACTAAAATTTTAAAAATGGATTAGATGTAGTCATTTTTTCGAGTCGTGTACTCACGTTTATCGTCCGATCAAGTTCAAATGGTCTAAATAATACATAAATTATTTTTATTTAATAGTTCTAAAAATATTATGCTTAAATCAGAACCTTTCGATTTTAATCTTCGAATGATCATCAACATCCGACTAGATATCTACATGACTACATGTATTTTATAATTGCATCCAATCCTGGTGCAAAATTTTCAAATTAAGTGAGATTTTTGGTTTTCAATAAAACATTAGTATATTATTTTGGAATTACTTTTTCTTAATGATACTTTTATTTTAAGTTTTGTCCCAAAGAAATAATAGTTCTCTTACTATGAACTGAAAAACAAAATAAATAATAAGGATAATTTAATACAAATATTGATGCTTTGTTTTTTGGTCTTAGCTTTTTTTTTTTTATTTATGTAATAAAAAACTTAAACATCACATATTTTGTATGAAATTTCAACTTCCTAACCAACAACTATCTTTTCAAAAGCACAAATTACTTTCTTTTCTGAAATTTCTAAGAACCTACCTTATAAGTCTACCATTGGATCAATTTATTACTACATCGCATCTCATTTGATTCAATGGTAAGACTTATTAATTCAATGATTAAAACAAATTTATGCACAGACTACACTAAATTTTAATACATTAGTTAAACTCATGGTAGATTATAATGTTACACATCCATTTTTTTTCTTTTTTCCACCCACATGATATTGAATGGAGGTCCTTTCTATTTCTTAAAATATATGGACATTTCTGTTAACTTTTGAAGTAATTGACACTTTTATTTTTTGAAAGATCAAAGACGGGAGGAGAAGGGAAACTGAACTCTGAAAGACAGTACATATTAATTATAAGCTTATCTATTTACATATATATGATCAAGTATGTTAAGCTTTGATTCTAGTCGATTGTATTTCTTCAACATGGCCTTTATAGCATAGAATGTCAGAAAGCATCATACTGAGGCGTGTACCGTTCTTCTAACATTTGTGGTAATTTAATCAAAGGTTGCTAAATTTTGTGCCAAGCGAATGCACAGTGTTATATCAGAGGAGTGGGAGCGAGAAATAGCAGATGGTGCTGAATGGCAGAGAAAGTGGGAAGCTGTATTTGCTAATGGCTTTGAGAGGACTGACAAAGAAATTGAATCAGATGCAGTTGCACCAGAAATGGTTGGATCTACTGCCTCAGTGGTTGTTCTATCTGGTTGCCAGATTATTACATCAAACTGTGGTGACTCAAGGGCGGTTCTTTGCCGCAGGACTGAAACAGTCCCATTGACTGTGGATCAAAAGGTCTTGTCATAACCCCCATCTTTGTTGTTTTATGGTTTCTTTAGTTTTCATGTTATAAATTGAGGTTGAAGTCTCACCTGTGGTTATATATTGTGAATATTGACTTTGCGATAAAAGTTAAAATACAGACAAATGCAATCGGTGCAATTGCAACCACAGTTGTGATTGAGTGAGATGCGGTTGTGAAGATCTCTAAAACCTGTATATTGAGTTGTGGACTACGATTTAAAATCCGCATGAGTCTATTCTAAACAATACTAATATGAAAAGATAAAAACATTTCACATATACTGGTTTTGGACTTTTTGAGATACTTGTAACTCATGATTCATGAATATGATAAGGGATGATCAAAAAAGAAAAAAGAAATAATTAAGAGGTGATTTCCATTATGCAGTCATATATACAAACATTATATATATTTCACACTCCTAAAATGCGGTTGATTTTGAGATGCAATTGTCCTTTGCTTGCACAGCCTGATAGAGAGGATGAACTCTTGAGAATTGAAGGAGAAGGAGGAAAAGTCATAAACTGGAATGGAGCTAGGGTGTTTGGTGTTCTTGCAATGTCCAGGGCCATAGGTACCTTGATTTTATATATTCAGTTTTTGGTTAAGAATTTGCGAAATGTTGTTTGAGCTAATATTATAGTCCAATTAGTCTTCTGCAATGTGTAAAGTTCAAACGTCTTAATCTTTAAATAAGTAGAGGGTTTTCTCAAAAGGGGTTGATCCTGGACATGGAAACCCTGTGATTATGATAGATCTATAATATCATCATAATTTCAAAGGTAAGTTAAAAGTCAATAGCAAAATGAAAAAGGGATGTAGAAGAGAAGGACAGAAAGAGGAAGACAAAATTGTACATTATACTAAGTGCAATGGAAAAGCGGAGAAACGGAGGGACGGTATTTAAGGTATATAAGTATAATGATAACTCCCTTTTTGGTGTTGCTACAATTCTAAAAATAAGTTCCAAAATACAAAAACAAAAACAAAATTTGAGGAGATGTTGAGTAAGAAGCTGATTAGCAATATACCACAAACTTCATTATCATAGATTAAATTCTTAATGTTTTCATCTTTGTAGTTTGTTAATGTTTTTTAAAGCTTCCTCCTGGTACTATGGGCTTTAAGTGCATTTGTATGTGTGTTAATTTTGAAATATATGATTGTATCAGTGAAAGGTTGCTTAATATCTTATAACTTTGATTCTAAAGGTAGGCATGAAAGATTTGATTCCAAAGTTGTGCGCGCAAGGTTTTTGCGATAAATGGATGTTACCTTTTTTCAGTGATTCTTATATCTTTACTTGTCCCACAAACTATTTGATCCCATAAAACATCACTAGCTTCTAGCAGCTAAATTCTTAGTCTTAGATGGCAAGAGGCTTGCCTGCAAAGGAGGTCTATAACTAGTTTTGTATTTAACTGCTTAATAATGGTGATATTTCAGGTGATCGGTACTTGAGACCATGGATTATCCCGGTTCCAGAGATTTCTTTTACAACAAGAACTGACGAGGATGAGTGTTTAATTTTGGCAAGTGATGGACTTTGGGACGTAATGACGAATGAGGAGGTAGGAGAAGTAGCGCGCCGCATTCTAAGAAGGCGCCGCAGATCTATGTCAATGGAGGAAATATCTCCAACACAAATTGTTGCTGATAGTCTCACTGAAATTGCCTGTGGTAGAAATAGTAAAGATAACATTTCAATCATAGTTGTTGATCTGAAATCAAAGAGAAAACGTCTGCAAAGACCTCCTTCAATTTCCTAGGAATACGATCGATTCTCTTCAATAATTTTCAACCTTGAGAAGATAATGAAAGTTCCTAAAGTTGATCTACATATAAGCAGAACAGATCCTTTGCCATGATGGTTCTCGGCTCGGTTATCACTTCAACAAATTGTGTTCCCTCCTAACCTGCTGTACAGGGCTGACTTGGCAAGATAATCTGCTTCACGTCAAGTAACGACTAGCTAGACCTTGTTTGTTACAATGAAAGTATTGATCAATACTCCATTTTATCAGTTCAGTCCTTGACAAGGGAAAATAGAATGAGTTGACCAATTCGTTTGTTGAAACTTTTAAAACTAATACTAATGGAATGAAATATAATATTCTCAATTTTCTTCTTTCTAATATGAAGGTATAGGATAAAACAATTCTAATGAAGTTAAAGCTATTTTCTCCACTTGAGTAATGTTTACATTCACTTCAAAGTTCAAACTTTAAAAATAACAAGCCATTCAAATATTCAATGTAAAATCAGAGATCGGTGTTAAAGTAAGGATTAGATTTTGAGCACAATTCAATAGGTTAAACTTTGAATGAATATGGTTTTAAGCATTATTTGATATTATTCATACTTTACATGTCTAGTGAACTTTCTTAGCAAAAGTCTATATCGAGGCACAATTGCTGTTATTTGTCAGAAAATACGCATACAAAAAATCAAGGGTAATAAATAGTAAACAATAAGTTAGAAACGTTTGAAGAGTGACAAATTCACATGTCCTAGCAATCATTCATCACTTCCATCGTCCTCCTGAGGTTGAAGATTGCATTTTCCACCGATAAGAAAGTTAAAAACTTGCCTCAAATTTCCTCTGGATGGTCGAGCATTTGTTGCAAACTTACAGACAAATACAAGCCGTCGCCTCATATCCCATTTAGTGACATTTGTTGTATTGAAGGATTTCCCATCATCAAAAGTACCTATAAATAACCAATGACATATATTAATATAAACAAAGCATCAATCTTTAAATGTACTAGAACATGCATACACATGGGATACATTTGAAAATAGAAATAATGATTGATGGATACTGAAATGTTTTGGTTCCCATGTTAGAAATGAGATTTATAAGTAATATATTTTGTAAAAATATGAAAGCTATATAGATATGTACCTTTTTCATCGAATAATGACATCAAAATTGATAAGCAAACACATACACTAATATCTTCCCCTGGAAAGCAAAGAAAATAGTATATTAGGCATGACAGGTCTTTTACAACACAAAAATTTTACATAGGTCTAGCAGAATGATTTAGAAGGATTAAGCATAACAAAGACTCAAATAAGTTTTTTTCTAAATACAAGTAAATGTCAACTAAATTTTTTAAATTTACATGAAATTTTATGCAATTTATCATTAATATAATATTAATTTAGATTAACATTTGAATTAGCAAAACTCAATGACAAAGTAAACTTTTTAAAATTGTAAACACATCACAAAGAGTGAATTCATGCTATTTGATATTACACAAATCCTAACAGTAGAAAAATAATACTGAGAGAGTATTCAGAGGCTATATACCGTTATTACAGCAAACCAGAAGACGTTTTCCTTGGTTGAGGTAGACCTTTGCAAAGCTCACAGCTTTAGGAAGATTGTTTAATAAGGAAAATCGATCAAATTTCGAACTCTGGCCATGAAAAATTAAAATCAGTGGAAAAATTCTAGTAGTAACAAACAACAATAAGTTTTCATTCCATTTCATACTAACCACCATTGGAAGATGTAGATATGCTTCAGCACTGGGAAGTGAGACAGAGATGGACTCGCGATCACAATTCAATATGCAATCAACATCAGCCACATCTGTAGCTGCACAAAACATGAACACTCAGCTATATAAACATTTCCAAAACATTTTACTGTCCAATCATGTTGATTATCACAAGTAGATTGGATAACAAGGCAACAAAATATAATTGGACAATTAATAAGTCCCATTTGTATATAAGCCATAATGCAAATTACTACATACTTTTATTATTTTATGTTCAAATATATTATTAATTAATACTACTAATTTGTCCTGAGAAATGAACTAAGTCAGCATACCAAATTGAGATGCACCAACTGCCAAATTGGTTGAACCCAACCAAGAAATATCAAAACCTTCAGAAGCCTTTGTATCAATTTCAACATTTGCAATGTCAGAAGACAATGATGGTTTTTCATGTGAAAGTGATTTAACTCTAATCTGTGGAGCATTTTCTCCTTTATAAGCACGGCGTACTCTACTTTTTTCAACTATTTCTGCAACCTTCTGGTTACACATTTCGGGACCCGAGTTTATAAGATCATAAACATTATTCCAAAAGAGAGGCGGAGATAAACCCCTAGACCAACTTTCTTCATCGTCTCCTGCGCCCGGTATGTAATTCCAACTAAACTCAGAGGTTGTCCTGTTGTGTTGGCTTACACCGTTCGACGAAGAAGAAGCAGATACAAGTATGATTGGAGTGAAATCCCAAGAATCATGGTGAGGTACTTCATTTAACCATATAACAGTTTTTTGCGAAATCCAAAGAGGACGTAATGGTTTCTTCAAGGAAGAAGCAAGGGATGCAATGTCAGCTCCACTTGCTTTCAATTGTTGAGTCCATTCTTCTAAGTGCTCCTCAATGGAAGCCTTTTCTGTTTGAGGAACCCAAAGTGGGAGGTGCAAAGAGCAATCCCAATCACAAGATACATCTTCTCTTGCAATCTCACCACATCCATTAGAGACAAAGTCCTCCTGTTTTATGAAGAAAACAACATAATAATTACTTGCATCTCTAGTCTGTATATTATAGATCAAATACATCAATTATTCAATGAACCTGAATTGGAACGAAACGAAGAGAGTAATATACTAATTCTTACACTCTTTTGTGGTAATGCAGCAACATCATTATCAATATCAAAATCTCTTCTATAATGAGCAATTGCACGATTAAGAACACAAGTCCAAATGGGTATAGTTTTAGACATGCTATCAGGAAAACGCTTTCCTCTTCTAGTAGAATCAACAATCATACAACCACCTTTCTGCGCTACCCAATTGAAGAAAACAATAAAAAATAGGATCTTTGAAATAAACTATATAGAAAAGAAAAAAAAGATTGTTGTTGAATAGTAAAAAGTACGTACATGCAAGATGTGCAACATGGAGGTTGAGACGAGAAGTAGAGAAAGAGCAGTTGTTGGTGTGACCATCGGTGGATTTGAAGTAACAAGTTGAATGGAAATTGGAAGAGTACCAAAGACCACAACGAAGATTTGCAAGAAGAGGGAGTTGAGGCCATAATTGAGAGATTTCAGAGACGAAAACAGAATCTTGATAGATAGATCTGAGTGCGTTATATAAACTGTTATCTCTTTTTTTAATGTTTCTAGCTGCTTTGTATATGCTTAAGCTTAGCTTCGAAGAAGAAGATGAAGATGACCATTCTCCCTCTGAAACCTCCATTCAAATCTCTCTCTCTCTCTCTCTCTCTCTCTAGAAATTAAGATTGTTTGCAAACAAAACAATGTGTATCTCAGGCGCCGCCAGAATGGCTCATGACACGAGTATCTGGATTTATATGACCTAAGATATGGACACGTCATCCTAGTAGTTTTGGAAAGTACGGAGTATGTGTTTTTTGGGAAAGTACAGTACAGTATGTTTCACTGTTTTCAGTTAACAACATCATTCACATCAAATTGCAGAAACATAGATAGATCCTCATCAGATTCAGATAGTACTAGGAATATAGATCCTCTCTGTCAAAAAAGAACACAGATCATTTAAAATAGTATTTGTATTTCAATAGTGTATTTTCTGTCTATAAAATATTAATTCAAAATAGTAAAAATTATATATATTTGGTAAAAAAAAACTTAATGATGTTGCAAGTAAAAAATAAAGTATACCATGACATGACACTATAAAACAGTGTATCATTTATATATCTAAAATTATTATTATAGCATTGAAATTGTTCATATCTATTAAATTTTAAGTTCGCCAAAAAAAATAAGGTCTAAAAATAATCCTTAACATGGAAGACACTCAGAAAGATTAAGGATTTGTTTGGTTGGATGAGAATAAAAGGTTTCACCAATTAAAATCTATGAAGCCCCGATACACGACACGATACGGATACGATACAATACCGATACGCCGATACGTGAAAATTTTAAAAAATCCATATCCGATACTGGCGCGATACGTTATTTAAAAATTAATTTTAAAATTAAATATATAAATGCATAATATATAAACATGATTAAAATCAATAATATTAATAATGATAATTTTTTTTTAAAGACAAAAAATTATTATTATTATTATTATTATTATAAACGCCAATAATTCATTGTACAAAGAGTACAAACAAGCAAATAAGCTTGAACAAGAGCAAAACAATTTGAAGTTCAACATACAAGGGTTTATCGGTCCTAACTAAAGACATATAATAGCTCAAAAAACATATAATAGTCATGACATCAAGTCTCTTCAACAAGTCCATCTTGTAGCAATCTTAGACAATTATATAGGTCCTGCAGCTGACCAATTAAAAGCATAAAGTATTCATTCTTATACTAGAATTTTGGGACAATCCCAAATACTTTAACAATCTGTTGTTATATAGTAGGACACCATAGTGACTTTAGAACAGTGACAAAGACAAAAATACTAATTATAATAAATTAACATTATTAATACTAACTTATATATTTGTGTTTCATTAATATTGTCCTAAAAAATAATAGTCACCAGTACATTTTAAGTTATACATCTTAAGTTAAGTATTATACAAAAAGAACATCATTAGTACTATCCCAAAAAACATCACCAGTACTATAAAAAAAAAAGGCATAGTTAGTTACCCGTGTAACAACATAATAGTTTGACATTCACTAGGAAACACGGATTGTATCGGATATTATTTTTTTATTTAAAAATAAAGATTTAACCGATACTTTTCCGATACGAGTATCGGGAAGTATCGGACGCGTATCGGATATTATTTTTTTATTTAAAAATAAAGATTTAACCGATACTCTTCCGATACGAGTATCGAGACGTATCGGACGAGTATCGGTATCGAGGACGTATCGGACGAGTATCGGTATCGAGTACGTATCGGACACGATACTTCACCATTTTTAGAGTATCGGGGCTTCATAGATTAAAATGCATGTAAGTTTGATTATGTGCTGATGATGATTGCTCTTTTCCTTTCCTGTCTCTCTTTTCCTTTCCTGTCTGAATCCCCTCAAAATTTGAGCAACACAAAGGGAGAAGAGAAAGATTTTTTTTCTTCCCACCCACGTGTTTTTTTTTTCTACCCTAGGTTTTTATTTTTGCCTTTGAATTAATATTTCGGAACGTGTTTTCTGAATTTTTTTTGCTTTGGGAAAAACTTCAGAATTTATTTTCCAAATTTGAACTTAAAAAATTTCAAAAAACACGTTATGAAGTTTTTATACAATGGCAAAAATGAAAAAATATGGGGTAGAAAAGAAACGCAGGGGGTGGGAAGAGAAAAATTCGAAGGGAAATCAATTGGAGTGAAGTACTTGTGGTTGGCCCATATATATTTTGGAGTTATTGTTGGCCCATATTGTTTTTTTGGTTGGGAGGAACTTCTCCCACCCTCTAAACTTTAGTTGCACATATTGTGTGTGACGAAGTGGTTGACAAAAACAATAAAATTACACTTCTACTGATGAAATATTTTTGTATGGCTTCTTAGAAACCTGTATCGTCATATCACAAGAAATTGTATTATATATACCACTATAAATCTATAATGATATATATATATATTGTGAGCATTTTATACTTCTACTGATGAAATATCTACACAAGAAAATATATTTTCCTATAATATTAGGAATCTTACTTACATCTTGACCCTTTAATAGAACAACTCCAATTTCATCTTAAATATAACTTCGGACTAAAAAACAGTGAAATTATCAAATAGCAATAACATAATATGGAATGATTCTTTTCTTAAAATCCTTGCATGTGTATTGTGTACGAAGAGAACCATACAAAGTTAAAAATTCACCCACGAATTGGGATAGTCTTAGAGTTCATCCATGTCTAGAGACTACAACAAAATATTTGTTTAATGGTCGAGCACAACAGACCAACTAATTCATTAAATCATAATCATCCAACTTGTCATTGTACTGAAGCACCTTTCTCTTTATCTTGGATGAATCCACCCATGTAATGAAGTCTTCCATGTTTCTAGTAACAAGGAAAGCTGGGTCTGTAATTGTATCTGGACCAACTCGAACATGCCCCTGCTCAATATACGTTACAGCTTCTTTCAAATGCTCAGCAAATTTCATTTTCACCAAAACAGTTGCAAGCCTCCGTCTGCACAGTGAACATAATTTGGAGAAAATTAGGACAATGTAAAGTCTAATACATAAAAATCAATTAATTTTTGTAAATTATTGCATAATGCTGGCATGACAAGAGAGATTAGAGGTCAGAACTCAGAATCAATTACCAGAGTGTCAACTTGATTAACTTGACAGTTGACAGTTACATTTTTCACCCAAATAGTACTTAGCTATAATCAACTAACACTTTGGAAGAAAAAAAATACAAAACCTGCTGAATTGCAATATTTAGTGGTCAATCTATTCACTCATGTATGAGTAAAAAAACTATTAACTCATGTACTAAATTTAGTTATTTACAATCACATAAAATGCCATAGCTTCAAACATATGTTGAGCTCAAATAGTTAACTTTCCTAGCTTCAAACATGTGTTGAGCTTTAACTGACAAACTTTGCTCTTATTAAAAATAGATCAGTTGACCATTCATGCACTTAATTATGCGAAATGTTAAAGCTACTTCAACTGTATTAAAATACCAGAAGTAAAATTCTAAAATTAGCATGGACAGGGAACAATAGTATTCCCAAAATTCCTAGACTCTGTCTTCTGTTCCTAGACTGTATCTCATCCCAAATTGAAGACCTGAAAGGTTCATTTTATACTTCACACAAGTCCATAGCCATACATGCTTTCAGGATTTCTAGATTTTGTTTTTATTACTTGCCCCATTT
This sequence comes from Trifolium repens, assembly GCA_030408175.1. Taxonomy (NCBI): domain Eukaryota; kingdom Viridiplantae; phylum Streptophyta; class Magnoliopsida; order Fabales; family Fabaceae; genus Trifolium; species Trifolium repens. Next base: position 62,248,059 of record CP125842.1, on the reverse strand, counting down.
AACTAGCCTGGCTTGCTTCACTTGTTTGACCACTAAAAATTTAGACAGATAGGTTCATTTACACCATAATTCAATCAGCTAAGGTTTTGATTACATACCCATTTGGAACTCCATGACTATTTTGCTTAAGGTGTTTGAGTCTCTTACCACTTGAACCAACCAATATAAAGTCTATCGTTACTTTTTCATATGAATATACATTCTAAGATTCTAACGACCAAACAAACAAAGTTGATAACTAAAATTTAATTTAAAGCATTAAAAGCAGCAATGTCTTATTTTTACCTGCAGAAGGATGACACAGTTAAGCGTTCACATAGTGTGATGCTTTGCCTGGTTGGAATCACACCCATATTGTAACTGTCAAAAAAATAAAAGAAAGAATGAAACAACATTTATTTATATCTTCCTTGTTTCAAATTAACACTAACTACCAAGAAGAAACAAAAAGAAAGAGATCACCAAAATAGGATAATTATCCTATATGAAATCGAAGGTCTAACTTATCCTTCTAAGACTGAAGCTACAACTATCCTAGACTAACTTGTAACTTACTCCATGATGAGAGAACCAAATAGCCATTACAATCAATTCACCTATTTTCATTAAACTTCATCCTAGTTGCTTGTATTTACAGTTTATATCTCAAATGGTTACAAAAACTACCCCATAACTTATACATAATTTGCAGCTATATTTGTAATTGAAATTAAGAATACCCAAATTCATACCATCTACACCAATTCAATTTTAAAAAACAGAAATAGATTAACAACACTAAATAATTGTCACAAGGAAAAATAGAAAGCATGAATAAATATGATATATCAGTGATATGAACTCACAGTTTTTCCAAAAGCTTATCAGTCATATCAACTCGATAAGGATCTTTGGGGTCCATCTGTTTCACTGTGTTTACTAACTTCTGAACCATCCGGCACATACTTGAATATCTGTTCATATTCCAACAATCACAAAAGAATAATCTAAGAAACAATCTAAAACAAAAGAAATTATGAAATAGCAGAACAACATAATCAATGATAATACTTTTTGTAATCATCACGCCCGGTAATATGGTATCTTCTCATAACCATGTTCTCTCTGTGACCCCCTTCTCTCTTCCATTCCAAAAAATTCACCCTCTTCAAAAGCTTTTTCTCATGATGCTTTAGCTTCCTCATTGTTATTCACTGTCATCACAATATTCATTATTGTTAGATACACAGCTTATTAAGGGAAAAACTTATCAAAATAAGCTGAAAAGATTTTGTCGTAAATAACCCTAAAACGACCATTTTTGGTGGCAGCGAAAAAGAGTATGATAGCGATGGGAAGGGAAAAGGAAGGTACCTTAGAGGGACGTCAGTGAATGAACGTAGACGGCGGCAGGTAGACGGCAGCTAGGGTTACGGAGTGATCTGAATTTGAACAACGCCGGCGTGCAATTAGGTTATTCAGACTATTATTCTCACCGAGTGAAGATAATACTTGGGCCTTGGGGCGCATTTGGTTTTTAGCTTATACAAAATAATTTATGCAAATAAATAAAGTTTTATATTAATTTATAAATTTTTTTTAATAAAAATTGTATTTTTATAAGTTATTTTTTCATAAATAACTTTGAAAAACTTACAATAATACATAAAAGTTTATTTATTTGCATAAGCTCAAAAATAAGCTAATTCAAACGGGGTCTCAGGGCCCGTTTGGAATGACTTAATTTTAAACTTATGCGAAACAGTTAATGCAGATAAATAAATTTTTATGTATTATTATAAATATTTTAAAATAGTTTATGAGAAAACGACTTATAAAAAGACAATTCTTATCGATGAAAATTTATGAATTAACACAAAAATTTATTGTTTTTATAAGCTATTTTCATAAGTTCAAAAATAAGTTCAATCCAAATAGAACCTAACTAAATAATAAATGTTTTTTACAAGGAAATAAAAATAAAATAAAAAAATTTCCACAATTATATTATTACTCTCTCTAACGCTAATTGGAAAAACCTTACAATTTTTTCTACCAAAAAAAAAAAAGAAAACATTACATTTTTTTCTACAAAAACCTTACCTTTTTTATATAAATACTCCATGAGAATAATAGTTCTTTCTGACCTTACTTGGATTTTTTTTTGCTATAAACTATATAAAGTATCAAAGCATTTAATTTTGTAATGATGAGTTAGGCCCCGTTTGGCCCGGCTTATTTTCCTCTTTTTTTCTTCTCCTTAAAAATAGTAAAGAAGGAAAAAATTGTGTTTGACTTAATTTTTTTTTATTTTTTACTTCTTTACTTTATTTCTCTAATACTTTTAAGGAGAAATAGTGTCAAATATAATTTTATACTTCTTTATTTCGTTTAAGCTAAAATAAAAAGTAAAAAATAAGCCGAGCCAAACGGGGCCTTAGTCTAATATAAAATAGTTGGAAAATATAATTAGAACCAGATCGATCATTAAATCGGTGCGCTTACTTTTTAATTTTCAATTGATTGGACCAAAATGCAACTGGCTCAAACCGTTTTAAATTCATTGTTTCCTACTATGTTACTATATGGTTCATTATTTCCCTAAATAGTAAGTGTAACATCTCTCACTTTACAATAAGATTTTGTAACCATAAATTAGACTCAATATAAAAATGGCTTACATTCTCACCTACCAATTTTGTAACCATGAATTAGACTCATTATTTTCCTCTTGGTGACTTTGACTTGCATGCAATTGAAATAAATGAATGGCTAAAATTCCATGATTGATTTTTTTTTATACAAAAGATGATCTACTATGTGAGAAGGAGTGGATTATTTATATTAACTTCTTCATATCTCTGTTAGATTACTCTCATTTTTTTTTGTTCTAGTTTACTATAGGCTCTAACTTCTCTGCCAAATGTAAATGATTCATTCTGTGGCATCTTTCTAAAGCTAAAGCTTAGGACTTACCAATTCTTACAAGGTGAAAGTTTGAAATTGAAGTGAATACAATAAGTACTGTACTAATTAATTCCACCACTTCTGTTGTGAAAAATAAGTACAAAACAACTTGATTGGAATTTAATATTTAAAGCTTGTATTTTTTACAGCATTTTTCAGTACACCCTTGGTTGTTGAAGAAGCTGGATTAATGGCCTTTCTTATCTTAAAAACATTCCAAGCAGTGTTAGCAGCATGTCCTGCTGTCGCAAACACATGTTCAGTAGCTTCCCCGGCATTTTCCCCAAACCTGTTTATTGGCCAAGCATAATGAATGGATTTAAATGTTAAATAATATATACTGATAAAGAAGCCATATTTTGTTAGCAACAACTGTCTAAGAGCCTATTTACATTGATTTATTTAAACTTATTTACTGGCATAAGCATTATATTTGAGAAGCTTGAAGGGGTACAAAGGGAAAAGTAGAATCAGCTGTTTGTTGGGATTGAGTCTGGCCTTTACCTGTTAGAGACCATTCTGGATGCAGCTTTGGAGGTAGCAGTAAGAGTTTGTTTCTCAGCAGCTTCAGCTGCATCAAGAACTTTGTCTGCAGCATCACAAGAGAAATGGAAAAAGTCATGATGATGTCGCGGTTACTTATTTGAAAGAAAGAAATCAGAATAACAATATCGACTTAGTGTTTTGAATTGGTTTTACTTACTGACTGCATCAAGGGAAGCCAACAGCACCTCACCAGGTAACATCCTTAGGAATGCCTTTCCTGGTTGAGACTTAACCAAAGGAGCCATCACTGTTCCACTAACTATGCCAACACCACTAAGCAAAGATTTGCTTAACTTTTCGGTCATCTTGGACAATTTCCTCACACTGCATTGCATTTTCGCAAACACAAAAGAAAATTATCAGTAACACATAACCGTCATTCACTTGTGTAGTCCACTAAGTATATTGTGGTATATAAATGTGTAATGTGTGCACTTCAATCAGTTCAATGTCAGTTTTGTATACCGTTTAAGGTTTTTATTGATCTTGTTCTTCTTTGAGGCACTGCCATTCTTGTTGCTCATTCTTTCCCTGGCCATAGCACCATTTTTCTCATCTGCATGACTATTTAGGATCGTTTCTCCTCCTTTTTGAACCTGGTTATTTCCACATCCCCAAAAAGTTCTTAGGTTACTGCCAAATGAAATGTTATTTCACATAGCTTTTTAGTTGTCTTTCTGTTTTCACTTATTTATCAGTCTTTGTGATCTTTTCACAGTTTCACAGACACATTGTATGCATTTTGTAGCCTCGGGAGATTACAATGTTCTTCATGTTTCTTAAAACAAGATGTGAAAAGCAAAAAGTAAAAACTAAGCCCTATATATATTTTGACAATAAAACAAAACCTTGTTGGTGTAAGCATTGCTGCAGATGAAGATACCCTTCACAATCTGACCAGTCCCTCCTGCAATAAGCTTGGACAGATAGTGGTTGTAATCTTCAACCTTCGGCGCAAACTCCTTCCAATCAAGATCGTTCTTGTTACTCAACTTTAAGCCAGAAAAACAAGAGTGCTCTTTCAAAAAAGAATCAAGCAAACCCAAACTTCCATAACTATCTTCTGAAAAGGTTAAGCCATAGCTAAGAGGCTCCCCGTCTTTCACGGCCAACGAAAACAGGTAATGGAAAGCATCTAGCTTCACTACAGGCTCATCTTTAGTCAAAGGCCATTGGAGATCTTCTCCTACTTTTATAATTGTAGCAAGAGACACATTTTCCTCCAAGGTATTGATGACCATGAAATGGCCTTGATCTAATTCAAAAGCTTCTCCTTCATCCATCAGATGAACTTTACATCCTGGTATTTGTATCAGAACTTCTTGCTTAATAATATTCTTGGGTCCTGTATATTCTTCAACAGTACTACTTCTGGGTATGGAGGCTTCCATTGGTGGCATAGCTCTGGAGCCATGAAAGCAGCACCCCATGTGACTGCTTTGCTGTTGTTGCATTCTTTTTTCTGAAAGTGGGTGTGGAAATGTCAATGCAGAATTGGAGATAAAGATAAAGACCTAAAGGAAGTTTTTGTTAACTCTGGATTCTTTTGTTCTTTGCTTTATTCTGTTCCTAGTTAATGGTGTTAAGTTGATATTACTTTCGGTGGAATGTATTATAAAGAAAATAAAATAAAACCGGGAACTTATTGAAAAATGTGTAATAATAGTCATAGTATATTACAGCTTGCATTGAGCCCAGTGTGAAACCAAAGACTTTAGTTGTTTGCATTGTACTATTTTGAAAATTCAGGTACGAGTTTTGTTTAAATTTCATGTGTGTGAGCAGAAATCATCCAGGTTTAAATTTCACCTTTTTTTTCTTAACAATTGTTCTGACTTGTGAGTGATTTGTTTTCTTCCTTGAGTAAGGAAGCGCTATAATTTTACAATGTGAATCGCTATCTGTATAAATTTTGCAATTTTTGCATACAGTGTTGCATAAAATATATCACACAACTGTTACAATTACAAAATGAAGCCATGGGAAGGCTTGCACCAAAAAATAATATGGATTGAATGGTAATGAAAAAATGGAACTAAGATTCCTACCAGAATCTAAAACAATCAATCAAGAATGCACCAAACAATAAATGAGATCAATTTGATCTTCCAACACACATGCTTCCAAAGTGAGGGAAAGAGACATAATTTGACGGCTGCATGGAGCTCTCTCCTAGTTATCAAACTTTTTGGGTTGATGCCATTGTGCCAGACTTCTGGACAAAGAACTGAGGAATGAACCTTTGCCAGGCATCCCTTTCTTTCCGTATAAATGTTTCCCTCCCAAGTCTGTGAAAATTGGACTCATATCCTTGCTTCTTTCAGTTCTTTCAATCTGCAGAGTATACATTCAAATACATTTTGGTTGAGAAAACAGCTGTAAAAGAAATCAAGTCAGAGATTACATTAAGCCTTGACCAACATACCTTGACAATTTTGCCATCTTTTAAGTAGTACCAAATACCAGACCAATTGATAGATTGAGAAAAATGAGACTTAATCGCGGACAAAGGGTATAGAAAGTTATCCACCAGCAATGCAACGAACACCTGCTCAAAAAAATTCCTTTCTACCTTTAGAAACTAGTAATCAAGCACATTTCACATCCCTGGTGGCATAACATTTTTATCTATATTTCCATACATGTTTCTCCATTACATATTTACACAAGTCTGCATTATTTACACTTAACCTAGAAACTCAACATGTCTATGTCAACCCTTGTTGTGGTAGGTATCTAATGTGCAACCTATGTCACTTCATGCTTGCCAAGTTTGGTTCAATTTAATTTTGCCATAAATATGTTTTTTTCCCTACAAATATTGGGATTTCCACTTTTAGTCCCTGCTTAATTTTGCACTTCCTGGGTCTCTAACATGTAGAACATTGTTTGTTTTAGTCTCTACCGTCAATCTTTATTTATTTGATTCTTTAATGTCTAACTGAAATACACATCATTGTTGCCACGTAGAATTAATAATGGCATGTGGACTCTAACTCATGTTCATCTTCTTTCTCACTGCTGGTGTGCTTTACACTGTACACATTGCATTATTAATTCTACGTTTATTAAATGAAATGTATTTTTATTAGCAACGTCATTGCCAGATAACCTAAAAAGTTATAGAGGCTAAAAGTTGTTTTTGAAAATGTCAGAAAATTTTGCAGGGGATAGAAGTGGAAAACCCTACATTTGCAGGGACAAAAACACATTTAAGCCTTAATCATATTATGAACATTTAGGGTATATGGAATCACAACATAGGCACACTAGGTGATAAAGATTTACTCAGAAGAAGGACTCAATTGACAATACCACAGAAGAAATATACAAGACATAGGATAAATATTACTAAAATCTAGTCACATAAAAACATGCAAGAAAGAATACTTACAAGACACCAATTATACGTAGCAAGAGAAAGTTGTGGTGCCTCTGGAGACAGCATGTTGCATAGTTGAACTTCTATACGTGTCAAGTTCCACATTGAAAGAAGTTCCACAAGAGTGCATATGGCTAGGAAATTCACCATTGGTAACCCTGGGAAAAGGCACACGTCAAGATGAAACAAATAAAAATGTAAGTTCAATAGACAAGTTTGTCTCAGTATTTCACTTTTTTTTTCTTTTTTTTTTTTTTCATTTTCACAAACCCTGTCTATTCATCTTAGATGCATAAATGTCAGTAGTGGAGTGGAGATGCAACTTGTAACAATGGGGAAGATATTATTTTTGGATTTAAATTTCATTGGTGATAATTGCATTATTGAAACAAATAAAGCATGCCATATATTACAGACAGAACTGATTTGTCTGTTTTATTCTAACATCCCACTAAGAGGTCGGAAGGTTATAAGATAAACATAATTAAAATTACACAGTACTTATTTACAAATTTCATATACCACAAATTCTACACTAGTGCTATTTCTGAATGAAAGAAACCCACATCAATTTCCAATTTGTATACGTAGCATGAGAGCATAATCATGAATAGAGCATTAGAGCTTTTAACACTGCAACTAAGTTGAACAATAACCCTTATTCAGCATAAAAAATGAGAATCCTTCCAAATGTTCACATGAATCAACAGTAGCAACATACCTAAAAAGGAAAAGTAGTGTGCTCACCAGCAGAAGTATAGGTCATTTCTTCAAGTGAGTCTCCCTTACTATAAAATCTAAATGCTGCTGCAAGATGAATCGCTGCCATAAAGAATGGTGCTACAAATCCCCATGACAAATAGCAGTGAACACCAAATAATGCACGGTTCATAACCCAGTTAATGTTTGTTGTATATGACTCCAAAACGAATGTTTGTTTCCTCAAGTAATTCCAATATCTACACGTTTTTAAAAATTAAATCATCAAATATGAAAGGAAACTTTATTTTTCAGATGAGTAATAATCAAACCTTCCAAAATTAAGATCACTAGCTAGGGGGTGAGGAAAGACAGCAACTGGGGGAGACGTAATAAGTCTTTTATGAGCCCCTGCAAAAGACAGCATTATAGTAATTGTTAGGAACCCAAGAATTGGATTCTTAAGAAAGAACGCTACACTTCTATTGAGAAATAGAAAAGAATAGGAGAGAAATCTCTCCTCCAAGGATCTTTCCCTTCACAATAGAGTTACTACTCTATTCACAAAGTTTACAATATTCAATAATGATCAACTCTACATTATATTCTCCTATTTATACAAATAGCCCTATAACGACCTTAACTAACTAACTACTATAACAACTCTTAACTACTCTAATTAACATTATTCAATATCCTAACAGTAATTGTTAGAATATTAATATTTTTATTTTTTTATGAGACTTGCAGTTTTCCTGGTCTAATAAGGCTGGAAATATAATAAAATTCACTACAATAGTGGCTAACCTAGATGATGACTATTATTAGTATTATTATTATTATTACTACTACTTATAATATTCATTAGTATTCCATCTTATTGTTATAATTTCAGCAATAATGAACAACATCAAAATAGGAACGAAAGACTACAAAAAAATGGGCATTGAGTATATTGCAACAAAAAAATTCGGCCTATTCTAGTTGAATTACTTGAAGCTCGTTGTATTTTTTTTCCGGTACAAAGATCAAAAATATCAAAGACAGAAATTTTTATTAAAAGAAGAATTGCACAATAAACAAGGTCTGGATCATTCCTATGAATAGAGGGTTTAATGAATAAAATATTACTCAACAGAAAATTTCACAAAACATAAGTGTTGTGCAAATTGCACATGAATAGGTATTAAAAAAACTAGAAGAAAATGATCTTATGAATTATAATTGCGGAATCTCTATAAAGAATCAGTAGTTTATGGACCAATCATCAAGTAATCATGTTTTCAATGGTTGATACGATAGAGCAGTTATATATGATGGTCAATTTGTTTAAACTTTATAGGGGGAAAATGCTAATTACATCAAGAATTTGATAAGAGAACTAAAGATATACCAGCTATGGCCGCAAGAGTCATATCATCAGAATATCCACCATCTTTAAGTCCCGAGACAACACCATAACGGTCTTGCCTAAAGTCATCGGCATGCATCTGGAGAAAAACTAACATGTAAAATTAAGCTATTCTTTAAAGCGACAACTTTTTTGATCAATTAAGAAAAGGCAAAAAGCTACTTGCCATCATACAGCCTCCCCACAGAAAGAATGTTCTTCCACCGGTGGCAAAGCCCATCGAGCAAGGCTGTATAATAAAAGGATTAGGGAAAAAGGCGTTAAATAATGTAATTAAATATTGACATTGAAATATTGTATTGTCAAAAAAAAATATTGACATTTTGTGTGACTGGGAGGACACAGGTTCAAGTTGTTGTGGAATCAGCCTCTTTCAAATGCAAGGTAAGGCATGTAATATATCCATGATGAGTCCAACCCTTTTAAATAATGATACATTGTCAAAAGCCTAAATGAAGATTATCTAATTACTATTGTGACTTAATTCAAATTCAATTAGCTAAGCTTCATTCGTATACTTTATTTCAAAACAACTGGGAAATAAAATAAAAAAAACCATCTCATACACAGATGGTGTGCTGCAGAGACTGGAGAATAAATAGATAGAGGTAGTTGTGTACCATATGATATTCATAGATGCAGTAACTCCCTAAACTTCCAGATGGCAAATCAAGAGGGTAGCCGGTTTGAATAAATATCTGTGAAGCATCAAAACAGTTAAAACAACAAAAATAATTCAGATAAGTAGAACTATAACTATTCTCCTTAAACACCTGAAAATATAAAAAGAAACAAAATTTAAGTAATACCTCGGGGTTCTTTTCCATTTCACGAGTTAGCGCTCCAATTGATCCGGGATGTATTCTAACATCGTCATCCAAAAATAATACATACTTGCTGTCTTTGTGCATTTTCTCCACCCCAACCTGCCAAGGTGCCAATAGTCCAATATTATGGAATACTAGTTTAGTTAGCAAAATGAATCTAACAAGGACAGTTTACCATCCTAACAAATCAATAAGAATATAAATGACCCAAACAAAATTGTGTTATCAAAATGTTAAAATAGGTCCGTACATGTATTGAACTAGCAAATGTTATGCTAGTAAATGAAAATATGTCTAACCACTAGTCAATGAAACAACTAAGAGTATCACCATTTTCAACATAGATTTAAATTGACTTTAAAAAAATGCAGGGAACTAGTCAATAAAGCGGTACTTTGTATTTGAAAGGACAATCAAAATATGTCAGTAAAATTCCATACCAATTGATTGTGAATTTTTTGACTACAAGTAGTTGATAAACCAGCTACAATAACCTTAGCATCAACATCATCCTGCATATATCAAACATTTATCCAATTTAGTCAGATACTGACAAGATTAGAATATGTACACAATAAATTCATGCAAGGACTCGGAAGGAATAGTATCAAGCTTCGAAACAGAAATGGGCTTAAGGTTGCAGAACAATAATTAAAACATGAATGTGTAAATGGGGGAAATGTGGACTTGTGTATACCTCGAATTCTGATATTAGTCGTGATATAGCATGGTAAGCAGGATCGTCTGTGCTTTCTACCACAAAAAGAAATTCCAGAGGACCACCGTAAAGAGACGTTATCTGCATTTATAAATTGATAAATAAAATAGAAAAACAAAATCGTAATTAAAATCTCCTATTAAAAGGAGATGTTCAGACCAAAAAGAAACAGTAGAACTATGGTTAACAAAATGAACTTCAAGTATTAGCTTAAATAGATGTTCAAAATTACAGCCAATTATTGTTTACAATGCAGCGAAGATGAATAATCAATAGTGGCCCCAAAATGCAAATGAATCGTAGATTTTAAATTACAATTTGAAGTTTGGGAAAATGAAAAGAAACTATATGGAATACATAAATACACATAAGATTAGATTAAATTTTAAATTTCCAGGTCATAATGCACTACTCGTGGAAGGAACCAATAAGGCAGGCACCACAAGTAAACCAAAAGAAAAACAGAAACAGCAAATAAGTTTCAGAGGAATGTGACATATGAGTTTTTACCTGACTCCTCCAGTTGTGGAGATTGTGTTCCCCAAACCCTTTCAGGGGCATAACTACCGTTACTCTTGGAAGATTGACCTGATAGGAGTGCTCAAGCTCATTAATGTCGTGACAAAGGAAAGATAAACTATTGCCATTCTTCATAGAATCCTTCATTTGTTTTATCTCTCTGTTCCTGTAAAGGGGGGAAATGCAGTATTTCTCAGACGTGACATGAAAGTGTTTCCGGACTCTATAACATATTGACATTATTAAGTAATGAGTACCTAACATAAGAAGCCAGAGCCCACCCAAGAGCAAGTAGTAAGCAAATCAAACATCCCTGTAGAGCAAACATAACATTCAGATTTTAGGTAATTTATCATTATATTTCTCTAAAGCAGCAAAAGCGGAGGAATACAAACAAAGATTTCAAGGAAACATATGTTAGTAATTATCATGCAATGGTTCAATCAAACTGCAAGAGCTATATCATGTTTATTTAACACTGCCACCACTAACATACCAAGCATGTATTGTAATACTTGAGATTCCATTAGCTTCTTAAGTAATTCCATTTCATTCAATAATCATGCAATTTCACGATTTCCATTTGATATTCAACTCATCAGTAAAACTCCTCCAGTAATGTAGAACTTACTATCCCTACAATGTTTCTTGAGTTGCAAGTATATATTCTATATGTACTGGAATTAAATCCTAGTACAATAGGATTATGTATGTCAAATCTGTGAACATAACATATGGGAAGCAAAGCAACCCCAAGCTGATACCTCAACTATAAAAGTTGGGGGATAAAATCAGTTAAAAAGTTTCCTAGGAGAAAGTAGGGATCGATATAGCCGCTATAGCATATCAGAATTTGAAAAAATCACTATTGTTCCACAATACATTATTTAGTACAAAATATTGTCAAACTGTGGCTATATCAGCACTGTAGCACTGTTGCATAACGGAATTTGAATAAAACCGATATTTTCTGGTATCCACAATTGACATCACCGATAGAGATTGAACAGATAAATCTCATTCATGGCAGCAGCAATCATATCAATAGATGTACTTTCCAACAACCCCAAAGTTGTTAAACTAAAAGCACAATTGTAAATTGACTGTCTAAGAGCTTGACTCATGTACCCCTTTTACTACTTGAGATTCACAAATCAAATCCCAATTATGTCACCACTTCCCAAAACCCTTTGTAACAAAAAAAAAACATGATTATCAAAAAAAAAAACTATGATTGTAAAAATAATAGTATAATTGGCAGCTACAGGCATAATAAAGGCAAGTAAAGATAGTGAAAAGGGACAAGTATACAATGTACTTTATTCTTGAATGAACTTTAGGAATGAATCAATAGCCCAAAAAGTAAGGTTAAATAATTATGATTATTATTGAAGTGAATATATAAATAAGTAAGCAAAGTGAAATAAGAGTAGTAGTTTAGTAGAAGTAGTGAATTTTCAGAAAAAAAAAAAAAAGAAGAAGACTAGAGATAGTAATTTGATTGAAGAATTGAGATGAAATTGAAACCTGGATCTGAATGTAAACGGCGAAAGGAGTACAGAAGGTTCTACTGAGAGAGAAGAGGAACGTATCCAGTGAAGCCATTTTTTGTGTAACCAATTCCTCTTTCTCTCTTCTTCTCTCTATTCTATGCGTATATGAAACGAACGTTTACTCTCTCTCTCTCTCTCTCTCTCTAAGAAATGGTTCAATGAGAATTCAGATAGAGAAGAGCGGCATTGAGAGGAGTGAGAAAGAAAGAAAGAAACAGAAAGAAGCTGGCTGGCAAGAGAGAGAAACCGAACCGAACAGCGGTAGTAGTAAGTAACGCTTCTGCACGAAACCATTTTATTCCTTTTTTAAATTATTTTTTGAGCATTGCTATTTAGCATGAAATTTTTACACAAGAAATGCAAGAATTAACACATGGCAAAATTTTAAATGATGATATCATTTAATCTTCTTTTTTAGTGGAAAACATGGGTGGTTATGAATGTAATTAAGGGTGAGGATTTATTCTTCTCTTTCTTGCATCAAAAAATTCTTGCTAAATAGCATTTTCCTTATTTTTTTTATTTATTACTATTTCCTTATAATATAATAATAATAATAATAATATTCTCAACTCTGTCTAAAAATAATAATATTCCATATTTTTCTGCCAAAAATAATAATGTTCTCCTTGTAAAATAATAATAATAATAATAATAATAATGTTCTCAATTCACTAGTAGGCCTCTCTTTTCTTTTTCTTTTATTTATTTAAGTGTTTACTTCCTTTTAATTTTAGCTTCCTTACCAAAAATAATTCACTATTTTTCCTTTAAAAGTTTAGTGGTTTGATATAATGGTAAAAAAGATTATCATGACTAGAAAAAAGAAAATTATTTTACTAATGTTAAAGAAAGAAATTATCATTCTTTTTATTCGAAAATTTAAAGAAAAATATCAGATTTTTACAACAAAATAAGAATTTTTTTTTTGTGACATGGAGGATTTAAAGCCCACAACAAAATATGATATTATTTTTTAATAACTATCTAGAAATTTAGATTAATGTAAAGGGGTTTAATAGAGGACGCAACTATATTAAATAAATAATTTATGAATTTTGGTGAGTTTAAAATTTATATTACTAAAAGACTCTTGTATTTGTGTGGGTTGTTATGTTACGTCTATTCACCTATTTTGATTTATTTTGATATTAAACCATATTCAATGAATAAATTGTAAGATGTGATATCAAGTATCAATAATGAATTGATACAAATGGTAAGAATTTTGATCTTGTTGTTATCATAGTAACCCAAAAAAAAAAAAAATTGTAACATGTGATTTTTTTATTCAACAAAGAGATTTCTTACCATTTAACTGCTTTTGAGTTGTAACATAGGATTTGGTTCTTAAAATATTGGACATGCTTAAATGTATTTTGAATCCATTTGATTTTTGCCGTTGCATTACATATTTATAAACAATTATCGAAAATTAAATTTGAATTTTTTCAAATAATTCATTTTAAGAACCACTTGAACTCAATTTTTAGTTTACATATTTATACCAGTAGTCAAATAATATGTTACAATTACATGCTTCTTTTTATTTATAATATATGTTACAAACTTCCATTTCTTATAAAAAAATATGTTATATTTGATCTCTCTAAACAAAACCTACCCATAAAGCAAAACTTCCTTCCACTTACCAAACTATGTTTGATCTCTCTCAAATCAACATTTCTTGACCTTATGGAGTAACTTGCTATTGAATTTCAAATATAAGCAGTTAATCCCACATCAATTAATTATGAATATAAAGAACATTGAATTTTTAAAAGAACTGATCTATTAACTTGATATATTAAGATTTTTGGTGAAGTAACGTCTCACTCTCTTGTGATCCTAAAACATTTAACTCACTATTTTTCTCAAGGTCATCGAGATTGCCCAACACCTACCTTATACATGAAGGGTTGACATGTTGCTAATGTGTTTGATTTTCACATAGTTAAAAAATGTGATGGTTAGTTTTTATTTTATCCCCGGGCAAACAACGATTAGTCTTACGTTGTTAAAATGGAGACACTTTGTAGGTAGTCACTGACAATCTCAATAAAAAATGAAGTATTTTGTCTTTGTGGCTAAACTTTTTTAAAAAAAAAAAAAATTGTATTAATCCGCCTATTTTTAGGAAAGAGGGATGTAATAATTTGTAGTTCGACTATAAGATAAATAAAAGCTAATAAAAAAAATAAAATTTAAATTTTTCCAAATGATTCATTATTTAATAAAGTTCATTATCAGATTCAAATCAATTTCTTGGTTTATTTTTTATGTTTCTTTCCATTGTGTGTAAATGCTTCATATACCATCCAACTATTGTTTAGCAAAGAAAAGATCCAAAATACACTTATTTTTCATTGCAGAATTTGATAGGAATATTCTACAAGATATCTCATTTTTCTTTTAATTATTATGATCACATTACCTGTATGTTAACGACTAGATTGATTCCTTTCCCTTTCATTACAAAGCATCCTTTCCCTACAAAACTATAATATTTTTTATTTATTTTATACTATATGTCTATGTCGCTTTATAGTATATGATTATAAATGAAATTTTGAATTTTACAGTTTCTTTGTGATTAAGTCAGCCGTTGGAATGGTGGTTGTTCGGTAGGAGAGAAGAATGACAACATGCATGCAAGGTGTCACGTGCTTATTCGTAATAATAACACAAGAAGGAGTATCATTCAGGCTCGTCCAACCACAGATCGACAACACATAAACATCTTAGATAATGAAACATAGATAGATGATTAAATGTGTGATGTGACTAATTCCTCTAAAAACTTCATTTTCTCCCTTCCATAATCCCATTTTCTTCGCTCCAATTGCAAGCAATTTTTTTAATAATATATGAAATGATAAATTATTAAAAATTGGCACATACAAAATAGAGATTGAAATTTGAACTCCGATCATAATATCAAACACTAACAACTTTGATATTTTTGCCAATTGAGCTAAAATTTATAGACCCAATTGCGAGCAAACTAAACCCCCTATTTTATCCACTAAGAGCACACACATCGGGAGTGGTTTAACTCCCCAATGTCACCATGTGTCAGAAAATAATAGTATTAAAATTCACTTCATAAAGCACCGGTGCCATAAAAAGTCACCGTATCTTTGGTTTTTTTGGCCAATTATTTATTCTATACAATGTAAAATTAGTGTATATTGTGTGATTAGTGGGACCCATATTAAATTTTAGATGAGTGGTAAGGATATTAAAAAATTTAGATGAATTGTTTAAATAGTTGGGAAGTGTAAAGTAATATATTATATTGAGTGAGACTAATTTATATCACCAAATTGGGTGTCATTGATGTGGGTGCTCTAAGAACAACCGACATGATGCATATAAACTGAATTGACTCTATGGTTTTTTCTTTCACATTTGTCATTCTATACTTTCCCTCCTACAATTACTTAATTATTATTAATGTGCTGTCACTTTTTCCATGTTGCTAAGCTTTCTACTATTAGTTCCTATACTATATTTTCTAACAAAAAATGAAATATATTTTTTAGCGACCTATATATTTTGATGATTTCATAAGTGTGATGTTTGTTTATCTTGCGGTGAAAATGAAAGCAGAGCCTGAAGAAGAAAACAAAGCGCATAAATATATACAATTTGAAAGAGCAAATTGGTGATTTCCTCTAAAAACAAATGAAACATGGTCCATATAGAGATACAGTTTGAAATCCATCATCCATGTGTAACTGCCCCGATTGAAATGCCAGCTATTGCTTTGGATATCCTGAATGGAATACCACTCATCATATGTCCCATGAGAATTGATCCTCTCAATTTATTTTTCCTCAATTTTTTTCAATTTTCATATTTCAACCATCAATTAATTTTTCTTTATTTAATTTAAATTTAAATATTATTATATATTTATAATCTAATAATATAAAAACTCATATTATTTCCTCATTTTTTTTCTCATTTGAGAGAATCTTTTCTCATGTGTCCCATTGCCAACATTATCTATGTCGTGACCGTGATTTGTAGCCTATCATAAGGAGAAAATATTTCCAACCTACTCGTCTTATATTCAAAGTCTTGCTATATTCTGAAGTTAAGAAATCAAATATACTCATGTAAAAATGAAAGGGGAAATTTTCAAATATAGTTTTTTATTTTGAAGTTATGGATATGCAATCAACAATAAATTTGTCAAAATAGTAAAAGTCTTGCGCTCTTAAGAAGATGGTCAGAGTCTAATTCCTAGCTCTTGTCTTATGCATAAAAAGAATTTGATTGAAAGGAAAAACTCACTTGTGGACTGCATAGATTTTACAACATTAATCATCGATAACAAAAATTTCTACATATATCATGATAAAATAAATCATGATATTCGAAGAATCAATAATTTAAAATATAAATTTTGACAATACTTTTTTTTTAGAAAAAATTTCACCATTAGTATCTGGTCCACTGAACCGCTTAATTTGGTTCGAAAGTCAGCTATGATATCAAGTGGTTACCGTCCCTCCCAATTCCGACAATACTTTTTAAGTTTAATTTTTAATAATGTGTAAGTAATTACAGAAAGAAATGTCATATCTGGTGTTAGATTAATTTTGGGAGGAAAAAATCGTCTGATAGAGTCCCTTTGATTTTGTAATTAGATCATTGATCTAATTTTTTTTATTTCATTTGAATTTGATTGATGGTGGCAATTGCACAATGTTGCATGCACAAACAGTCAAACACCAACCTCGACTCAATCAAGGAATAATGAATGCTTATCAATACCTAACAGTAATGAGATAAACTCTAAGCATCCTTTCAGAAATAAATAAACTGCAGTATCTTACCCAAAGGAACAGAGAGGGATAATAAGCATCATCAACACTTTTCTAAAAGAAAATTAAATAATGCAATATGGTATAATAATCTGCCATAGCTAAGCTTGAAGATGTTTAAAAGTTATATGCAATGGATATAATAAACACTTTTCTGGTCACACAATAATAACTCCAACAATTGCACCAAGAACACCCTTGAAACTATTGATTATAGTAGAAGTTCAGAAAAACTATATCGAAGTTACATACCGTCTTCAGTTCTACTGCAATTTGGGACCAAAATGAAGAAAGTAGTCAACTTTGAGAGTATCAGCATATGAGTTAATACCCTCCCTCCTCCAAAACTTCAAAATTTAAGCAGAAACAGGAAAAATGCAAGTGCTTAGATGTAGTTATAGCGTCAGAGGTATTTCGTTAAAGTTAGGATAATAAGCACACAAGCACACGGCTAATTTCATGTTATATAGACGCAAATGCCAAAATCCAGGACAAGAAACAGCCATTGCATAAACTTCACCATATAGATTCAGTAAGTAATCAAATCAAAACTAAATAACGGCATCAGCGACTATAAATTTTTAACCTAGTTTGTATTGAAAAAAATAATCATATCTGAAACTTAAAATTAAACCAATACACCTAGAATAAAAAGTAATATAAATCCATAAACTAAGATAACTTCAAATTGATAACTAAAATAAGCCTAAACTCTCAAATTTAGTTATTCTTTCTCTTTGATTTGCATACTGCTGTTCAATAAAATTGAATCATAAAGTTAAAATGCAGCCGAATTTGTGAACCAAACTAATCCTGTTCTATATAAGACCAACTTGCTGACATGATTTTAATATGATTATTACCCGATCAAATGATAGAAAAGGAGAAACTACGAACAATGTATGAAACACTAAGAAAACAGACTAAATAAACTGAGGACTTGCAGTCTCACTCAGACAACTGTTTTTTCGCGTCCGGCAAAGAATCTACAGAAGCTTTGCCAATTAAGTGATGAAGAAGCACACCTGTTGCTACACTAACGTTTAAGCTTTCCACGGCCAAAAACGAAAGGAACTCTTTACCAGCGCTCTCGCCATTTAAACCGGTACTTTCACCTTCTAATTCACTAGTACTTAAGTCTAAAGGAATATTACCAACAATTTTAACCAACTGAGTACAGGATCTCTCCACCAAAGGCCTCAAACCAGTGCCCTCACTGCCCAAAACAAGAATAGTCGGCGGACCTGGTTCAATCTCATTCAAAGAAATGGCCTTGGAGGAGACAGAACCACCAAGAACTCGCCAACCATTTTCAGCGGAAGACACTAAGAATTGCATCATGTTCTTGCAATATCTAAGTTCCATTAATTCAAGTGACCCTGCACTTGCTTTGCTCACAACACCACTTAATGGAGCTGAATTCTTTGCACATAAAACTATCCCAGTAGCTCCAAAAAAATATGAAGACCTAATAATTGCTCCTAAATTCTGAGGATCAGTAACCTCATCCAGAGCTACCCAAAGAGAACCCTTTCCTTCCTCCACTGAAACAGGTTCCAATTCCTGTATTCTCACCATCTCAAGTGGGGAAGCATCTAACACCAAACCTTGATGAGGTCGGTTATCGGCCACCATATTCAGATCATGCTTTGATGCTTCTTTTACACTTAAATTGATTTTTTCAGCCATCTTTAGAACCCTCTCAAACCCTTTCTTGTCCTTCTTCTTCCTATTGTTGCTACTCAAATCCAACCCTTGTTGCACATACAATGCATAGAATTCCCTTCTTCCAGCTGAAAGTGCAGCCAAAACTGGACCAACCCCGTAGATTCCTTCACCAACAATCTTAGGCACAGTGGATTCAGTAGCCTCTTTCCATGTCTTTCTACCCCAATCCTCATTCCTATCCCATCTTCGAAATTCAGGTCTTTCCGATCCACCTCTACCTCCAACCACCCCTTTGAACTTATTCTTTATGTTATCCCACCTTGGATCATCAACACCCTCCTCCACCTCATCCTCCACTTCATCATCAACTCTCTCTTCAACATTATCATCAAATTTATCATATATGTCGGCGATCGTGTTGCTAGCACTTCTATTATCATTAAATTTATTATATTTATTAGAATGTGTGTTGCTAGCTCTCCTCTTATCGTCGAATTTACCATATCGGTTAGAAAATGTGTTGCTAGCACTCCTCCTATCATCAAATTTATTATATCTTCTACCACTATCGCTTCTACGGTCTCTCACATTATCAACCAATCCATTCTTCCTTTCCTGTGATCTAGGCTTAAATTCTGAAACTGTTGGTAACTCTAACCTATCAACGGATTGCTCCCAAGAGGATTTAACACTCACCTTCTTCTTGGCTGAATCCTCCTGAACAGAGCTTCTAACATTGTTCCTTTTTGCTTTATGCACCACTTTACCTTCTTCAATTTCATTTGTTTCTAGCCAAGGAAGTTGATTTTCAGCACTTGTTGCGGCACAGTATCTTCTAGCAATTTGTAACATGAACCCATGTGGATTTGGGAGTTTTCCAATTTGAAAAGTTGGAAATTTATATGTGGGGTTGGTTAAGATGGGTTTTTTATGAGAAGAAAGTGGTGAAAATTGGGTTTTGATGGTGGAGAGTGAATTGAAGCATTTGGGCTGCGAAGATAATTTAGCTACGAGAGGAAATGCTTGAGCTTTGGAGATATTGGTATACATTGAGATAGCAGAAGACGAATTCCAGAGAAATAGAGTGAAAATATCTTATCTTGGTTCCATTATATGTGAAATTAGGGCATAGTGCAGACTCCATAGACTGCGACTAGTACATGAATGGAACCAGTGTGGAACTAAACCAAACGGCACCGTTTTGTATCCTAATAGTTTTTTTTATTTGTTTTTCTATTTTTTATTTTTATGGAGTGAAAATCGTGCATTCAATTTTTTTTTTTTGGTGGATAGATATAACGACGAAGTCATTAAATATTCACACATATGGATGAGTCGGCATTTGAACTTCGTTCATGGTGTTTTACATAGCAATTTCGATATTTTTTGGTAGTTGTATTGTGAGTTGTGGATTGTGCATTCAACTTTTTAGTTATCTTAATATGGAAAATGGATTCGCATAAGTCAAATTGTGACTGTAGGGTGATCTCCTCGACCGCCTGGTCTGTAATATGGTTTTACCAAAATATACATTTTTTTTGTTAAGTAACTTGGTGGCTCTTCGATCCTACATATTGTATGCAATATCTATCAACTAGTTTATGCTCACAAACATTTATGTCGTTGTCTCGTAATGGACAAACATTAACGCAACCCAATGAATTTGTTCTTCGCAGTATAAAGTGTTCGCTTCTAATACCTCAAGATATGCAAATCTTATCTTAAAACCTAACACTTCATGTTTTCAAATTCGTTTGAGGATCATAGTGTTTATAAGTATCCCCATCAGCTTAATTTTGATGATTAGTTATTCGATATTGGCTACCAATTTAAGTCATACAATATTATCAATTAAGATAAGATTTATGGACGATTAGCTATTTGTATCATCTTGTCTTGTCTTGAATATAAAAGAAGGTCTGTTTGTTAATGCTTTTGAACTTTTTTACAAAATATATTCAAACTTTGATTGATTAAAAAAAAGTTATAACAAGCAAAAGGAGAAGAGAAACAAAATAGATTTTATCCTGTCAAATAGAGTTGTCAAATGGACTTAGCTCCGTTAAAATATAGAGTTTAGGTATAATAGTTTGAGCTATATTTTATTTAGGGGTTTTTAACTCGATCCAAAAAAACCCAATTAAAATATGAGATGGTCCATGTGGGCCACAAACTGATCGAATCCTGCATTAATATTTAAAAACTATATAAAAAACATAAAATTATGCTAGGATTAGTGGATTACATAATAGAATAATTGAAAGTATGATTTTTACACATTACTAGTATTTATTTTACTAGTACATATTCTTATGTTTTGTTCAACATATTATCATCTTTATTTATCACGTATTACGACGACATGATATTTGAACTCAAACTAATGTCATGAATATAATTCATATTTATCCAATGAGATAAAGAATATGATTAGAGAATTTACAGTGGACGTGGTGGATCAGTGGAATAAATACTTCGAGCTAAAAGTCGAAGTTTAAGATAGAGGTGACCTGCGATAGAAAATGGGATACCTACGTAAAGCATTCTGACGCTCAAGTAAGCATAAATTTGAGGTAGAGGCAATATGGGGACTTATTCAATAGTACTCCCTCCGTCCCGATATGTAAGCAAAAAAAAAAATCACGCTTATTAATAATCTCTAAATTTTACCAAAATAAACAATTGAATTTCCTAAATTGCCCTTCTCATAAAGGCTCCGTTTGGCCCGGCTTATTTTTTACTTTTTATTTTAGCTTAAACGAAATAAAGAAGTATAAAATTATATTTGACACTATTTCTCCTTAAAAGTATTAGAGAAATAAAGTAAAGAAGTAAAAAAAAAAATAAATAAAGTCAAACACAATTTTTTCCTTCTTTACTATTTTTAAGGAGAAGAAAAAAGAGGAAAATAAGGCGGGCCAAACGGGGCCTGAAAATCAAAACAAACTCTCTTAATAAATGCTACTTATAATGATGGAATGGAAGCTAAAAAGCCTAAAGGTTGGCTTTCCGTATACTAGTGATCCACCTCAACACATGATGATAAAGGTTGATTTTATGGGGAAAACCAAAGAGTTTATGGGAAAACAAAAGGTAGTAAATTATAACTAAGAGTAATTTTGTAACTTTATGCTTAAAAAGGCTGTTTTTGCTTACATTTTGGGACATCAAAAAGATGTTTTTTTTGCTTACATATCAGGACGGAGGGAGTATATTTAGGCTCTGTTTGGTAAACCAAATAAGCTAGCTTATAGCTTATAGCTTTTAGCTTATAAGCTAAAAGCTCTGTTTAGTAACGGTTTTTTAAAAAGAGTTTATAGCTTATTTTACTAGCTTATAGCTTATTTTTCAAATGCTATTTCAAGTAGCTTATGAGCTTATAGCTTATAGCTTATTATCTTTTCTTCCAATTTTATCCCTATCATCATACTTGAAAAGAATTAAATATTAATTAAACATATTATTTTTATGTCATTTCATACTTATAAGCTAGTCCAACCGCTAATTTTACCAAACACTACAAATTCAATCAGCTAACTTATTCGCTAAAAGTTAGCTTATAAGCTATCCGCTATAAGGTCATCCACTATAAACTAGTTTATCAGCTATCCACTATTTTTTAACAAACAGAGCCTTAGAGTCCATTTGTAAACAATGCTTTTTAACTCGGTCCGATAAAAATTGTCTCTCTCTCTTAGCAGAGCAACCTTCGATAGCTCCACCCTTCCAAGTCCCAAGTCCCAAGTCCCAACATAGGAAATCTGATTAAGTGTAGTTTTTTGAAACTATATATAGTTAGTGACCGAAAATCTTCTAGTTCACATTTTAAACACAATTTTTTATAAACCGTCTGATTTTTATAAACCGTTTGATTAAAATCAGACGCCACTCGATTGGCTAACCACTTTTGGAATTCATTGAATCCACAGGAGCCACAACAACACAGCTCTCAGCATCACCCACGCACGACAAAGAGGATAATTTGGCCGCGAAAATAATAAATATATAATGCTGGAAATAAATAAAAAATAATGCCACTCCCATTCCTACATTTCCGTTCACTCTACCGCCGCATCAACAACTCTCACACTCTCCTCATCGTTCGCCACTTCATGGCAACCTACGACTCCATTAACCCATCAAACACGCGCCTCGGTTGGATCGGCACCGGAGTAATGGGCCAATCCATGTGCGCCCATCTCATCCGCGCCGGCTACACACTCACCGTCTTCAACCGCACTCCTTCCAAAGCCCAACCACTCCTCAACATCGGAGCTCACATCGCTAACTCCCCCCACGACGTCGCATCCAAATCTGACGTCGTTTTCACCATCGTCGGTTACCCCTCCGACGTTCGCTCTGTACTTCTTGACCCTAACTCCGGCGCACTCGCCGGACTCAAATCCGGAGGAATTCTCGTTGACATGACCACATCAGATCCTTCACTTGCAGTCGAAATCGCCACCGCTGCATCCTCCAAAAACTGTCACTCAATTGACGCTCCAGTCTCCGGCGGAGACCGCGGCGCGAAAAACGGAACCCTAGCAATCTTCGCCGGTGGAGATGAATCAATCGTTAAAAAACTTTCCCCGTTGTTTTCATCATTGGGGAAAGTGAACTACATGGGTAGTAGCGGAAAAGGACAATTCGCGAAGCTGGCAAATCAAATAACGATAGCTTCAACAATGGTAGGGTTAGTGGAAGGTATGGTGTATGCACACAAAGCAGGTCTCGATGTAGGGTTATATCTCGACGCGATTTCAACCGGTGCAGCTGGTTCGAAATCGCTTGATTTATATGGGAAGAGAATTTTAAAGAGGGATTTTGAAGCAGGGTTTTATGTGAACCATTTTGTGAAAGATTTAGGGATTTGTTTGAAAGAGTGTGAGAAAATGGGCATTGCTTTACCTGGTTTGGCACTTGCTCAACAGCTTTATGTGTCGCTTAAGGCTCATGGTGAAGGTAATTTGGGTACTCAGTCTCTTATTTTGGTTCTTGAACGACTCAACAATGTTTCTCTTCCAACTTCTCTTGATTGAAATCATACTGTTACTTGTTGTATAATAAGAAATTTACTGGCTCTGCATGTGATATGATGTTGAATAATAAAAATTCGGTTGTTAAATTTGATTTCTTGTGCATGCTATGCTAATGTTATTGTGCTATGGTGGGTTCATTCCTTTTGAATATTTCAATGAAAGGGGTTTTAATGTTGTACTGTATCTTACATTTTCTTTATCTGGTCTGGTAATGGAGGAGGAGAATTAAGGAAATGCTAAGTTGTTATTTATAAACAATGATAATTGTGTTTTTTTTGGAAGAATGTATGTGCAAGTATATTGCATTAAGTATATGAAGTAGAGAGAATGAGAGATAGTGAATTATAATCTAAGCTGGGTACAGTTTTAGTTGATCATAGCCTATAATATTTGTGCTTATTAAGATGTTATAGTTTTATTAGTTGGGTCATTTTGGCTTCATTGAATTTTAGTGTCCACAAAGTTTTCCATTTGAGACAAGAGGTTGTAGTTGGTCATAGGTTTTATACAATTTTAGCTTTATTGAAGTTTTAGTGTCTACAAAGTTTTCCAACAGTTGCTGCATTCAAATATAGTGTGGAAGATGCAGAGTACAAACAAACAAGGTGTTGGTGCTTGTGATTCTTGGCAGATTCTTGGCCAATAGTATGGTAAAAGCGGTAGCTCTTCTGGCTAGGGTGTGCACCTTGTAAGGACGCTGCTGCCGATTGACAATAACACTTTGTAGAAGAGTGTTTGAGGGTCCCTCACTGAGGGAAGTTGAATGACAACTATGGGTATTTTCATGACTGGGATTGAACCTAATTGGTGCTGCTGACAATGGATCGGCATGAAAATGAATCATTGTCTTAGGCGAATCTAGGGACCGACTTACCGGTGGACTGGAGGTTGTCGTTGAGAAGCTAGTTTTCGGGTGGTTGTGTTGGAAAATTGGACACTATAGCACACTCTTGTCTAAGTTAGTATTCCAATGGGTATACCACCATTTTTTATCCTTGAAAGTGTAGGGCGTTGCATATTATTATCTGTCTCGGCCAAAAATCCTAATACATTTCCCGATTTTTAGAAACATCATTTTAGTTTCTGGCATTAACTAGAACGTTAACACTGGACGCTGATGTGGGTGATGATGTGTTCCAAACTTAAAGCTACATGGATGAGTGAAGTGGCTAGGGACTAAAGTGTTAGTTAGACCAATTTCAGCTTTTTTCCTAATTTCTTCTTCTGCACCCTAACTAATTTTTTTTCAAATACTACACAAGAATTCAATAGTATTTGCATCTCTAATCTCTATATGTTCCCTCATGCGTCATCGCCACTTTTTGTTCAACTTCAATTTCTTCAAGGTAAAAAAAGAAGACAGATGAAGTGGTCTACCACATTAGATATTTAGATGAATGAAGAGCAAATGATGCTTGGTAATGCAATTAAGGGGGAAGCAAAATTTAATAATGGAAGACAGATGCTTGGTAGAGAAAGTGCGCAAAATGCTGAAAATTAGATTAACTTGCTAATTACTTCAAGGGTTTTGACAGGTTATAGAAGTACTTGCTACAAACAAATACATTTTTCTGCATATCAGCTAACATAATTTTTTTGCTTATCTATATGTAATTTTGTGCATATCAGCTAACATTTTTGTCACTTTAGTTCGTGCCACATCTCATATGCATGTGGCTTTAAGTTTGGGACACATCATCACATGTATCAGTGTCCATGTCAACGAATTAATTAATATTTTTTTTTGACATCCCAATTAAAGTTGGAGACTAAAATGATTGACGTTACGAATTGAAGAATTAGGGATGTGTTTCGAGTTTTGGCTGATTCAACGTGCAATGCTTTCAAGAACCAAAATGATGCTTTGTCCGATCTAACAATATCCATTGAGTTAGTTACCCTTAAATCCGTAGCAAATTATTTGTGTCTAAATTACTCCATTTTAAAATGAATGTTACTTTAGAAGAAAAAAAAATTGTTTTAAAATCAATGTCGATCACTTACCCAAATAATAAATAAAATTAGTTTAATAGAATTATCATTTTTCAGTCCCCGTGAGCATAGATCGTCTCAGTTGATAGAGACATTACATGTAAAATACAGGGACCGTACTCCCACGGTTTCACTTTAAAAAGTGAAATTTCAACCAATAAACTACTTGACAAATTTTTTTTTATCATTTTTTAGCATTGTTGCATTTTTTAACATGTAACCTCAACTTGTACCGTCGGTAAATGCAACCTCAACTTGTACCGTTGGTCCGATGGTCTGAGATCGACCATCCAAACCTAACCTGGCTCTGCGCCGCAACCTTCTAAATCAAGGAGAGGAGCATTTACTAGTAGCATGGTTTGTGATCCACATCACATGAGAAAGACAGAATATGCATCTTTTGTAATGTACTCCCTCCGGTCCTATATATAAGAAAAAATTGACTTTTAGATTTATTGTAAAATCAATGTATGTAGACAATAATATAGTCTAAATACATCAAGTTTACAATGAATCTAAAAAGTAAAATGTTTCTTATATATAGAACCGGAGGGAGTATGTATGTATTAAAAAGGCTTGAAATGGTTGGTGGTCCTGTGTTGTAAAGGAGATGAAGGAATCTTGTCGAGGTTAGTGATACTGATTTGTCAAATGTGTTTCCAACAATGTCGCTTTTATGTTGTGACCCGTCGTCTTATATAGAGTTATAGTTACGCATCCCACACTCCATTCGTTTCTTTATATTCTTTACTTTTCATAATCTCTTTCCATCCCCAACTTCATGGAACACAAATAAGTGTATTAGAAACAAATTTTAAGTATAATATATAATACTTTTTATAATCTGAATCTAAATATATAATATTTACAAATTTTACTGCACTAAAACAGTATTATTTTAGCTACATATAATACATTATTAAAAATGTGTCAACTTTAAGAAATAATAAAATATGCATTTCATAAGGATATTTGCATTAATTTCAGATAAAAAATGGTTTATCATCGACCAACAACATTTTTGTCATTTCTCGATAAGAAATTGTCGCGTATTCAAGTAGAGCGTGTCTTTGGAATAATTTCCTCTACTTACAACGACACTTCTTCAGTCTTCAATAGATATTTCGGAAAAACCTTGTGAAATAAGAGCTAGTTTGTCGGGGGATATAATATTGGCTTAGTGTGGTCAGGGGAAAGAGTTAAAGAGTGAAGTGGTTAAGAGGTTGCGGGTTCTATCTCCACCAATAACATAACACTAGTCACTATACGCGTCAAAAAAAATAACATAACACTATACAAACAATTATTATCATAAATATCAAAAACGAATGGACGATAGTAAATGGAGCAAAGTTACACTCTGTCAATAGACAGTCCTGATTTATTTATAGTTGAAAACAGGCTACATTCCGCAAAACAGGGGATACACTCAAAGTTTAGCTTATAATATCGACATTATTACTGTCAAGAAAGAAAAAAACATCGACATTATTATTCCATAAAATAGGAGACAAACCATGCAACCAAAATAATGGATGCCCTGGTCATCAGCACAGGTGCATCCCCATAGTGGACATGGTCTTCTACCCTTTAGTTAAAAGTCTATAGGACCAGTAACTAAGGCATAGTAGCTACTTCAATGTATTGATCTATTACGTGTGCAAACAAAAAATATGAAACTGGTATTACATGTCTTTAATTACCTTGGCAATAATTAAGCTAGGACTCTTCGACTCCCAAATACTGAGAGTGAGAAGCTGCTAGAAGTGCTGCTCCAATGCCTGAGCCATCATTAGCAAGCTCAACCACAACGGTATCAGCTGCTTCATCTCCGAGCAATTCCTTCAGTGTATCTTCCAAGCAAACTCTGAATTTAGTGTAGTGTTCAAACAACCCTCCATCCAATGCTATCACTGACTTTTGCTTCTCTCCACCCTTAATTGTGTCTCTTCCTAGCTTCTTAAGGATTCCTAAAATACCCGCAGCAGCAAGGCGAGCACCGCGAGAAGCGACAATGTCACAAAGTTCCACAACAATCTTCCTCGTTTTTAGTGATGTATTTGAGATCTAATAAAAAGGAAAGCAATAAGAAAACATATCGATTTGAGAAAAACTAGCACTTCATAGGATGATATGTCGCATTTCAACATGGTCAGTAGAGCATGCATACCTCCAATATATCTCTTAATTTGTTTCCAACCACTTTAAGATCTGGAGTTGTGTCGTGGTGCATGGAAGACATTTCAGGGGTCCTAATATAAATGTGTTAAAACTATGAAAACTCTAATACAACATCAAGTAATGCGTTGAAATAAAGATTTATGCAACTCAACAGGGCAAAACAGGTGATATAGTGCAAACACGGAATGAAAATGAGGAGATATCCACGGGCAAAGGTTTGGTGGCATACCTAAGTATAAAAGGAATTTTCAACTTGGGGGGAACAGTATCTCCGAAAAATTCAGCCTCTTCGGCCATCTTCAATAAGGCTCTCCGTACAATTTCCCCCAAATACATGCCAGAAAGCAATTTCTCAAAAATCTGTGAACAATAGTATAAGGATCAATGATGTTACAGATTATATTGGTTATTTAAACCAATGAATGTATAATAGATTAATCATATTTACCTGTTCTCCAGGGTTTAAGCTTTCAGCATCTAGATTTTGGTCATATTCGGTTAGAGGAAGATGCGCAGATCGGAAATTACCCCATTCCATGTTTATAACCTACATTATTTAGGAGTAATTTGGCACCGGTTACTCATTACTTGCCTCTTAGTGCATAGTAGAACAGTTTCATGAAAAAATTAACTCTCCTAATTATTCATAACCTTACCATATCTCCTGATTTTGGCAAAAGGCCGTGCCATTTTGGGATAGCATGTGCACGTTCTACATATGCTGCATTTGTCCCGGTACCAAGAATCACAGCAGCAATGACATCCTGATTGTAGAATCTGCCTCCAGCCAATGTTCCAATTGTATCATTAACCTACGGAACATCATCAGGTTAGGTTTTATTTCTGGGTTAAGATATTAAGCATCCAAAAATTGCTAAAACTATAATAAAGAAATCTTAAAAGAGGGGAGTGAGACTGACTAGAGCCGCAACCCGCATATCCAGGCCAATTTTTTCCAAGGACTTGGTTAGTTCTCCCACCACATCTTGCCCAACCTACAAGCAAGCCATAAAGGAGCAACTAATCAATAGGAGAATTTATGAAAACAAAGAAAAACTAGTAGACAAGAATACTCTCTTCGAAAAAAGTTTATATGACACAATTTTGAACCATTATGAGGTAAACAGTATGATATCTGGGCTCGCAAAGTTCTACATAACAACAAAGCGCGTGTTTCAAACTGAATATAACATAATCAATGTAACAAGAATTACCGTATCTTCAATGCTGAAACCCTTAGTCCACTTTATTAGAGTCCCAGATGCAATTGATGTTTGCTTCACGGGGAAGGAGAACGTAAAACCGAGTTCTCTTTGTCTGCCAGCTGGAGGATGAAAACCTTCAGGTTCTGACTCAACAAATTTTGCAAGAGCTCCTGCTATAAAATCAAATAATCCCTGTAACAAACAACATAAACAATATATATCAGAGTGTAGGCTAACTCAATACTCCTAATTACTTTCCCATAACACATTTACCTCTGAAGAGCCAGTCATCAATTCAGGAGGAATTGAAACTTCATTGGACTCTCGGCTAATAACACCTTTCTCTTTTCCACCTAAATGTACACGAAGGACACGGAAGTTTGTGCCACCAAGATCTAGTGCATAATAGAGTCCTTCCTCATCCCTGCAAATAATAATGCGAGGTGGTGAAAAATGACTCAAAAAAGGGGGGAAAATCTTTAAGAATTACAATTTTTATCACAGTGTTTCATCATCCAAACTTTCACAACATAAACAACCAAAAGCTATAGGAATAAACTATTAGTATCCAATAGAACAGAACCATCAACAGGTGATGTTTTATTATATGACTGATTTGCTAGTAAATTCCTCCCATTATAATCATAATCATGTAAATTCTTAAGTGCTAAAAAATCAGAATAATTACACCTGAAAATAATTCTTAACCTTAAAAATCAGTGTTAATAAACTAACTACTCTTTCTTGATATGAATCAACTAGTATGCCAATACCAGAATGCAATCACAAGTCACGGACTGAATTAATGCTGAAACCAGTTTGAGAATTTGACAAAAAGGCATAAAAAAGTCAACTACTTTTGAACTGATATCTGCATATTAATGATATGAGAACATAAAATATATCAAAAAATCCACAAATCCGATACCAGGTTTGATAACATCACTTTTAGTGTCTGTGTCTCCAACCAATTATCTCTATTTAAATTTCAAACAAGTAATAAAAAATCAAAATCAGAAATTTGAGGATAGAGAGAGAGAGAGAGAGAGAAGATAAATGATAAATCTACGAACCCAGTTGGAAGATTATCAACATAGCTGATTAACATACTAAGCTTACTGCCACCTTCAGAAGCAAGACCAGCATGCATCTCAACATCCATAGCATCAGCTAACTGTCTAAGCTTTCCAATTGGTGTTCCACACTTTTCTTCAAACTCCTTCACTATAGCTAACCCACGTGCCCACTTCCTCGAACTTATCATACGGTGGCGCACCACAAGCGCCGCCGCGGCACAAACAGCGGCAGCACAAACAACCGCAGCTCCCACCGCGACCTTACCCATCACTACTCAACAAAAAAAAAAATCCACAAATCTCAATCCCAATCCTAGAAAGTCGGAAACTTTATCCTTGGATGAGAAAAACCCAGATGGGAAAATCAAAGATTGTTATTGTTGTTGTTGTTGTTGTTGTTGTTGTTGTTCATCATCATCTTCTTATTTTTTGTGCATGGTGTGAAAATGACAGTGCAGTTAGGGGTTAGGAAAGAGAGGTGAAATGACAGACAACCTCAACAAACATGAATGAATGAATAAACATATGTAAACATACAAAAACAAAAAGGTCTAGATCTGATTCTGTGCAAATAGGAATGGAAAATTAGTTATTTGTTTAGTTAATCACACTACAGATATGAAAATTAGCTTAATTTTTTTTTAGGAAAATGACATGTACCGATATTAACCAAGCCAAAATAATCTCTTTTTTTTCTCCATGATGATTTATTTTTGTTCAATTATTCTAATAGCTATAAATTTCACCCTTAAGGTGGATAAATAGAATGACCCTCGACCCCCTGATATATAATGCAATGTCTACCAATTGAACTAAGCTCACGAGATTTAATAATAATTATTTTATAAAAAATAAAAAATTTAAGATGATTCCAATTTTTTTCCCTCTTCTAACTATAGTGATCATTTAAAAGAAAAATATATTTAAAATTCTTTGTCGTTTTATTTTCATACTTTTTTTGTTAGAATTG
This sequence comes from Trifolium repens, assembly GCA_030408175.1. Lineage (NCBI taxonomy): Eukaryota > Viridiplantae > Streptophyta > Magnoliopsida > Fabales > Fabaceae > Trifolium > Trifolium repens. Next base: position 62,216,492 of record CP125842.1, on the reverse strand, counting down.
TTTATTAGCATACATTGAACTAAACGGTGATTCAATTTAAGATGATTCTGTTAAAATCAGAGATACAAAATAGAGAAACACAAAGTGACGGCTATGTTTCAGTAATATCAGAATAACATTGCTTAACAAAATAAGGACTACAAAGACAATTTATAATAATACATAATGGACTAATCTAACTACCGTAAAAGCCCAATAACAAAAGCCTCATTATCTAACACTTCCCCTCAAACTCATGTTGCATCGACAAGAAGTATTATGAGTTTGTCAAACAAAATACAAAAAAAAAACATTTAACAAATAAAATAAATCTCTTATATTACCCCTCAAGCTAAAGCTTACTACGCTTTGAGCTTGTCACAAAATCAACCCTGAAAATAAACTAATATCAAATTCAGCTTCAATCTTCAGATTTTCAGATTGTGAGTATTCCCTCACCGGATTCAGATGTGAGTATTCCCTCGACTCACTGAATATATTCAGATCAACGGAAACCAAACAAGACAGAACCAAAACAAATGAGAAATCAAACTAATTCAAACCGATCTAAATCAAACAAAACCAAACCGATCGATCAAACAAAACAAACCAATTAAGAGAGAAGAAACACAAGTAGCGGCAACCACACACCTTCACATACACCCTTCAAAGAGTCACAATAAATTCCACGGAAGGATAAGCCAATTCAATTTGCAAAACCATATACTTCTACAACGTCAAATTCGTAGCCACCACCATTCCATATTTTTTTTTAATACGAATCAGACTTTGGCAAACTAAAACCTAACCAACAAATCAAACATCACTGAAACAAAACAAAGAGAATCAACGGACACCTTTTATTATCCAATATAACCAAGCAAGAATCAAACAAATACTATAAACATGTTCCCAAACTTTTTTGGGAACTTGGACAGCGGAAGTAACAAACAGTTCAAGGTGGATCGAACTTTGCTCTTGATAACATGTTAGAATCAGAGATACAAAATAGAGAAACACAAAGTGACGGCTAGGTTTCAGTAATATCAGAATAACATTGCTTAACAAAATAAGGACTACAAAGACAATTTATAATAATACCTAATGGACTAATCTAACTACCGTAAAAGCCCAATAACAAAAGCCTCATTATCTAACAGATTCGTCCAGAAGTTTTAGTTCAACTCACAGAAAATGCTGAAATTGTTAGGCCGAATATTCATGATCGGGGTTCAATCCTTAGTCACTATAATTTATGTGTGTGAGTTTATGATGACTTTGTCATTTCACTTAGGTACTCAAAAAAATGATTCATGTTTCTACCACATCAATTTATTTCAAGAATGTAATTTTATATACTATGGTAGGCCAAGACACCGTTGTGTTTGGTCTAAACACATGGAGTACGATATGTCTATTTTGATGATTCAACTGTTTAACGAATCACAATAGCTACGGATAGACCATACTCGTATTTACATGATAAATTAGGGTCTTAATGCATAATCAAAGTCAACGACCTTGATCATTGATTTGAAATTAAACGGTCTAACAAACACAATTTTATAAAGTTAAACGGTTTTAGTCGTTGATCAAAAATTGGAAGATTCATACTAGTTACATCACCTTACTATTAATGTGGAAAATCCAAATCCAAGAAAAAAGAAGCAGCGATAGTACTACAATATTTTTATTTTACCAGTTCTACATTATTTTTATAAAGTAAAAAAAAAAAAATCAAATTATCTAATATTTGTATTTTAAGGTACAAGAATTGAGCTTAGCTCATGGGACAAAACTATTTTTCTTAAAGTATTTTTGTGAAACAGGGGACGGATTTAATAAATTTTTTGATTAAAAATAATTATAAATGATTTAGAATGTTCTTGGATGTTATTTTAATAAGATAGATTACTGCCAATTCAAAATTTAGTTCACTTTTGAATCTGTATGAAAATAATATTGGGGAAAAAATTGTAGCTATTTTCATTAAAAACAGGAGTCCCTGTTGTATTTTTGTTGGTCAACTAAAATAGGAGTCCCTGTAATTACATTGAAGACATGTCCGATACAAGGTGCCTTATCTGGGCGAGCACATCAACATGTGTGATGTGATGCAGACGGACCACACTAACAAAAGATAAACATGCTGCATGCTTCAAGACTGTATTCAACTTTCTATTTATTGACCTTGAAAAATGATTTATTAAAAGAGCTTAGAAATTTGTGAATTTTTTTGGCTTGGATAGTAATGAGCATTGTAAGTGTGACTCTATTTTCAGACAAAAAATAAATAGCATTATTTCTTAATAACATAATTCTTTTTATTAATTTATAAAATAGACATTTCGAGTGAAGAATATTTTTTTGCTAAACTAAAAATGTTTTTGATGAATTCGTGTCTAGGAATATGCTTATCCGTTGAAGAGATATATAGATGTTAAATTTTCTTTGGACATGGTTGTGCTTGTTGTCATCCCACGAAAATCTCTTTGGAACCTTTTGCCTAGTGCACAATTGCAATTTGCACATGCACTCTTCCATTGGAATCTAAACATTCTTTTTTTTTTTTTTTTTATAATAAAAGATCATAAATCATTTGAAAATAAACCATGAAAATATTACCACAAATTCACAATGGTTTGGTCGGGGATGGTAAATTTCGTTATTGTTGTTTGTTATCACAATCTTGTTTTAGCAAAAAAAAAATCACAATTTTGTTGGATACAATTTACTCCAAACATGTACAAAAAATTTAAAAAAATTACTCCAAACACTTGACCCAAAAAAAAGCTTTTCCAAACGTGAATAAGTTTCGATGAATTGTGCATGGACATCAACAGTAATCTAACCAAGATGATACTAAAACAGAAGAAAACAACTAAATATGAAAGCAGCTGCTTAATTAACTTTATGACATGACAATAATTTATTTATTTTTGCAAAAACAAAACATACTCATTCATTCAAATTGATAGAATACATCATACAACCACATATTCAATATCGCTAAAAACGTAAAGGATGAATCTGCGAACATACTCACAACATCCGAGTTAATAGCATATAACGGCAAAATGCCTACTACAAATAAAATGATAAAATTAAAATGACCGGAATATCTATGACTCCGGATCTGCAACGTTGATGCCCAAATCATTGATTGAATCTGTAATTGACTGAAGTCGATCTTTCAATAAGAATCAAACGAACACCGCAAAATACGAGAAATCAAATAGTGTCGCACTCAAACGACGAACAACGAAACGCCGCACTCAAACGACGAAATCACGGAAAACACAAACAAAAAAACTTGATCTATATAAAAATCACTTATTTATGTTAAAAAAGAAGAAAAGAAAGATGTAGAGGGGTGATTATAGACCAAAAATGACCTAAAATCACCCCTCTCCCTACGAACAACAATGGAGAAAAAAAGTTAAAAGATAGGGCCGGCTGCTCGAAGAAGAAAAAATACTATACCATTTCTTAAATGTGTGCCTTATTAAAAAGTGACAATAAAAATTATAAAAATGTGTAACTCGAATTGTTACAAAACTAGTGTACATGCCCGTGCACTGCACGGTGCTTTTAATATATCTGGTGGCCAAAGAAATTCAAACACACTTCTGCATTAAGAAAATCAAATGACTTCAACATTATTCTTAAACTTAAATAGTAACAATAACAATAAATCGATAATTGATTAATCATTTTTTTAACTTTATAAGATGAATTTTCTCCTTGCAACCGAATTTTCTCAGTATGTATGAATTAGGAATCAAACATCTGACCATATGCTTTAAGGAGATGAAAACTGTTAGCACTTCTCTCCAATTAAATTATACAATCCACAAAAAACATAAGTCAATTGGTAGCCATTAGGCAATTTGACAAAAAAAAATGGAATTAAATTATTTTTATTTATTATAATTAAAATGAATTTAAATATTTATACTTTTTTATTAATAGACGCATAAGATGCACGACATTGACTTAAGTATATGTACATCTAAGACATGTTGTTTCTGGATAATTTTTTGGATTTTAACTTTTCATTTTAAAAAAAATATGCCACTAAGCCTCTCGCTCACATCACGTTGTGGGTGAAAAATTCTATGTTTTATTTTTTTGCAATGTTCGAGTTTCATCGTTTTGAGCATGGGAGAGAGAATAAATAAATATATATACTCCCTCCAGTCTCATATATAAGTAAATTTACAAAAAAAAAACTCTTCCAGTAAGAAAAGTGTCTAAATGCATTTACGTCATACACTTTTCTAATTTTACCCCTATCTTTTGACTTGGAAACCGTTAAAAACATTGGGTGTCTAAATGCATTTAAGTCATACACTTTTCTAATTTTACCCCTATTTTTTGACTTGGAAACCGTTAAAAACATTGGAATGTGAAAAAAGTAAAGATATATTTTGAAAAGTGACATTGGTTGTAATGATTAGAGGTTACTTTAACTTATATTTGAGACTTTCAATTTTTTTATTTTGTTGCTTATACATGAGATCGGAGGGAGTATATATATATATATGAATAGCACTAATATGTACCGACATAACTTTCCCAATATTTTTTTCCATTTGATCCCAGCTTAGTGTTCAAAATACTAAATAGGGGGTATAGAACACAAAATAAAAAAAAAATTAAAATAAGTGGTCACATAATGCCCAACGGCCCAGGCCCATAATAAAATATGTGACAACCCTAATTAAGTGCCTTATTATTTATTAACAAAAGCTGCCGTCAGTTTCCTATTGTTTTTTAACAGCAAGTTTATCATATTCATTCATCTTCCACCAATTTCCTGCGTTTTCTATTATGCTGTTTTGCTTCATCTTCTTTTCCTGCTTGCTTATGTTTTTTTCTCCTTCACACTCAATATGTAAGTATTTTGTGTGACTTCAAAGCTATCGACCAACACACCATATAACATTAACGTTTTTTCAATTCACAATTCTCTCTCTTTTTTCTTTCTCTCTCTCTCTCTCGCATATCCTAAATTCCATTTCATAGATTCATTCATTAGATAGATATCAAGTACTCACAATTTCAAATCGCTGCTTCTTTCTCCTTCTTCGCTTCAAATCTGAAATCAGTCGCTCCAAATCACATTCTGCCAGCTACAGATCAGAATCGTCTTTCCAACGGCCCTGCGTTTTTTTTTCTCTATTATGCTGTGATTTCAGATCTGTTCCTTTTCCTCCAGATCTGTGTGTTTTCGTTTTTTTCGCTATCCTTTTGTAAACCTCTAAAAATTACAAAGTTGTAAGTATGGTTTGAATCTGTTTGGATTTTGAATCTTAGTAAATAGTTTTTTTTATTTCTTCTCAAACTTCCTTATTTTTAATCACTTGTTTTATTTTGATCTTAGTATTTTTTTTGGTTTGAATCTCATATTTTTTGAATCTGTGTTGGAAGAGTTGCAATTTGCAATATGTGATATGTTGCCGATTGTTACCGTTAACATGGGAGAAAAATAGAACAGTGAAAACATAGGTCCTATGAAAATAATAGACTTTTTAAGTGGGACACCCCCTATAAAAAACTTTTTGAAGGCAAAATGAAAAAAAGCTGATGTGGCACGCCCTTAGGCACTTTCACGAGAATTTTAGAGCATTGTGAGCTATCAACAGTACTTTGAAGGCATATTTGCAAATCCTCTTATCTTAAGTGTACTGATTAAAAGGATAATTGCTAATATGTAAATATCTTTTATATTTTAATAGTATATATAATATAGAAATATATAACTTTTTATAAAAAAAAATATAGAAATATAACTATAAAAATGAATAAACAGTAAAAAATAAAAATACATATAAATATATATATTAAAAATTTTGGGGTATGTGAAAAAGAAAAATATTCTATTGTTAGGTTGTCACTTTATGGTTGATTAGGCTTAGTTATCCACTTGTTAGGTGCAATAGGTTTTGTCGTTTTGATTCTAGCTAATGGATAGATAATTCAGATTCGTGGCACACCTAAAATTCGTGTCTTGCTTCCATTGTTTTGTGCTATCAAAGGTTCCCTTGCCCTAATAAATATTTTTGAGAAATATTAATCAAACGACCATTTTTTAACAATTATACAATAATTATACACTTTTTTATTTTTTAATTTATATTTCATGTATGTCTCGAATTTCGTGTTATAAATATCAGTATAAAAAAACAATTATGTTGTTGTATTTTTGTAAAAAAAAATTGTTCCATTAACACATCTCTGTATTTTCAGTTTTAAAGCATTCGTAACAGAACTTAAGTTTTATCAGAGATAAAGGAGAGAATATAGATATGATGAATACGTTGATTATTTAGTTTCATCTAGTCTAGGTAAGGGTGGACGGGTGGAACGATTGCCCCGAGTCGGAGGTTGGAATTTGAGCATCAAGATGATCGACAATGCAGAGTAGAAATTAGAATAATGTGTGTATATATATATATATATATATATATATAGTGGCGGAACCAGAAAAAATAGTATAGGGGGGTCACATTTTTTTTAATAAATAAATTAAATATAAAAATTATATTGCATATAAAAATGTAAGTTATGAAAAGCACAAAAATATATCTAGTAATTGTTTTCATGAGCTTATAGTTTATATATATTAACTTATCATTTATTTTGATAAGTTAATTCAGTTAATTTATAACTTTATTATTTTTTATTCTAATATTTTCCTCGGATTACCTCACTTAAAAAATTAAATATTAATAAAAAAATTTCTTTATGTCATTTCATTATTTTTTAAAGTATTAGTTCCTTATTTATTTGTTGTATCTGGACTCTTCTTTTACATTTTTTTTGCTTTTAATATAATTTTTTTTTTTAGATTTTTATGGAATGGAGGGAGTATAATAATAAAAATAATAATAATAATTTTTTAATCAACTATTACTATAATTTTTTTTGACAAAATTATTACTATAAATTAAAGTATTAAACATACTTGTATATGACTAGGATTTTTCCTTTTGCCACCTTATGGCTTACTCGTGCGCACTCTGTGAAATGACCAAAATACCATTTCACGGACAGGGCCATTTTGCTCATTTCGTATGGCGCGCCCCATAAACCATAAGATGGCAAAAATAGTAGTCTTGACTAAAAAAAGAAGAAGATAAATACATGGGGAATATTTCTCTTCTAGCCCCCAGGTTTCTTTTTCACCCCTTGAATTTCCTATTTGGCCATTCAATAAAAAATTCGATTTCTAATTCGATAAACCGATTTTTTTTCCTTGAAATACAATTTTTGTTTCTAGAAACCGAATTTTTCCTAAAATTTGAACTAGAAAAATTTCTATTTCTACAAACCAAAATTTTTATCAAAGATAAAATCGAATTTTTGAGAGGTAAAAAAAAAATGTGGGGCTGGAAGAGAAATCTTCATGCATGGGATTACAATCCAAAGCCCAACCCATTTTTCTTGAAGAGGCCCATGAGGAAAGCGGATCCATCCATCAAACTAAAGGCAGATGAAGTAAGAATATCCCTATTCTATTTAAGTAGCGGGCTCCCCGAAAAACACCTTACAATTATAACGTCCGCTATTAAGGGGCTGATGATATTTTTCAAAATTAAGGCGCTAGTAATCTGGTCCGCAAAAGTCATTGTGAAAGGTAATTGCTCCTCGGTTAGGCTCGTTCTCCTTCCATTTCATCCCATGTAATTGTTCTCCTTCGGTTACGCTCATATACATTTCTCGCTGATTTTAAAAAGTATATCAGCTTTCTTTTTTATACTTTTCTAAATAAATTTGACTAAAAAACCTAAGTATATCTGCTTTGTTAATTTTGAGTATATTTGATAGAGAAGAAAAATGTTATATTTTACAAGTTTATGCTTGTAATAGGTTGATAAAGGAGATGTGAAAGATAATATTAATGATTTAATTAATTTTTACTTCTCATCTACTATCTATTATTGTCATTGGATTAACAAATTTAAAACAAAATAATTGCATCTCATCATTTTTACTGTATCATTTGTTGTAGTGTGTACGAAATATTGAACTATTTGAAGAATAATATTTTTTTGATCAATGAAATTTTAGATGTAACAACAAAGTTTTAATGTAACCCGTTAAAATCGACCCGCTATACCCGTCATCCGTATGACCCGAACCCGAACAAACCGAAGGGACCGGTTATCCTGCATAAGCATTTTATATGCAGCGTGCATAAACCTGTTATTTGCACCCCTTCCATTCCGTTATACACCCCCCACTCAGTCCACTTAAATCCGGTTACTGTGCACAGCCCAAAGACATTTGCTTAGCGCACCCCCCAGTTGCTTCGCGCGCCCCCCATATACTACCCCATTACTTGTGCACCCCCCAAATTTCTAGCGCACCCCCGTTGTTTTTTTTCTCCCTAAATTTTCTTGTGAGCCCCCGTTGTTAATTTTGAGTATATTTGATAGAGAAGAAAAATGTTATATTTTACAAGTTTATGCTTGTAATAGGTTGATAAAGGAGATGTGAAAGATAATATTAATGATTTAATTAATTTTTACTTCTCATCTACTATCTATTATTGTCATTGGATTAACAAATTTAAAACAAAATAATTGCATCTCATCATTTTTACTGTATCATTTGTTGTAGTGTGTACGAAATATTGAACTATTTGAAGAATAATATTTTTTTGATCAATGAAATTTTAGATGTAACAACAAAGTTTTAATGTAACCCGTTAAAATCGACCCGCTATACCCGTCATCCGTATGACCCGAACCCGAACAAACCGAAGGGACCGGTTATCCTGCATAAGCATTTTATATGCAGCGTGCATAAACCTGTTATTTGCACCCCTTCCATTCCGTTATACACCCCCCACCCAGTCCACTTAAATCCGGTTACTGTGCACAGCCCAAAGACATTTGCTTAGCGCACCCCCCAGTTGCTTCGCGCGCCCCCCATATACTACCCCATTACTTGTGCACCCCCCAAATTTCTAGCGCACCCCCGTTGTTTTTTTTCCTTTTTCTCCCTAAATTTTCTTGTGAGCCCCCCAATTTTTTTTCTTCCCCAAATTTCTAGTGCGCCCCCAATTTTTTTCCCTCCTCCAAACTTCTAGCGCACCCCCACCCAAATTTCTAGCGCGCCCCCAATTTTTTTTCCCTCCTCCAAACTTCTAGCGCACCCCCACCCAAATTTCTAGCGCGCCCCCCATTTCCAATTAAATAATAACTTTTGTTCCTTTGAAGTATATATTATAAGAATCCATTTTTTTCGTCATACACCCCCTCGAAGCCCAACATAATAATCAATGGTTCATGTATAACATCTTGAAACCAAATAACAAGACTAATGGTTTCAATTTATAACGCTATGAAACCATTTAACTAGAATAATGGTTTCAGTGTATAACGCTATGAAACCATTTAACTAGACTAATGGTTTCAGTGTATAACATCTTGAAACCAAAGTAGCCCTCTTATGGTTTCTAATAAAATATCCATATTTAGTGGCTTAATGGTTTCACTAATGTTGTATGTGAAACCAAAGTAGCTCTCTTATGGTTTCCAATAAAATATTCATATTTAATTTAACATAAATATTATAACTGAAACTATAAGTGTGGCTTAATGGTTTCACTAGTGTTGTATGTGAAACCACAGTAGCTCTCTTATGGTTTACAATAAAATGATTTTCAAAATAACATTGTATAAATAATCAATGAAGCAGTAGCTCTCTTATGATTTCCAATAAAATGATTTTCAAAATAACATAATGATTTTCAAAATAACATTGCATAAATAACCAATGATTTTGTAACAAAGTAATATGGGTAAAAATTCGTGGGGGTGCGCAAAGTAATATGGAGGGTGCGTAAAGTAATATGGAGGGTGCGTAAAGTAATCTGGGTGCACAAAGCAACTCGGGGGGTGCGCTGGAAAATTTGGGTGCAAACATAAAAAACTAGGTGTAAGTATAAAACTGGGTAAAAAACAAAACCAACAAAAAAAAAGGAACTGGGCTTTCAGGCCCAATAGGCTGAAAATAAAAACAGAATGTGTGTGCCATCAGCAGAAAGGGGTGTGTGAATAGCAAGTCATTGGGGGGGCTGGGGGGCGCGCGTGAGAAACTTCTGGGGGGCGCGCGAGAATTTCCGGTGCTTATGCACCATGCATAAGGGGGGCCTTATGCATAATAACCTTGGCCCAAACCGAAGATGTAGACGGTCGAAATTGGATCCAAATTAAGCGGCCACGGTTTTTATCGTTTTTACGATTTTCGGCCCGAATCCGACCGAACCGACTGATGCTCACCCCTAATTTAAAGCGTGCCATGCGCATATATACCTTAAACCATCGTGGCATCATATACATTGCAACAACACATAGGTGCTCCTTATCCTCCACTGAGGTGGTGTTTCTTTTGTGGCTTAAATGCAAGCAACTTACCAAACATCAAGCCAGAATTCTTTCAAGTAATCAACATCAAAATCACAATTGGTGCATCACACTTTATGTATATCAGAAATAAATACCGAAACACATACCAGTAAAACCGCGTAATTGTATTTTGTAACAAGCGAGGTCCCATGGTCTAGCGGTTAGGACATTGGACTCTGAATCCAGTAACCCGAGTTCAAGTCTCGGTGGGACCTTTAATTCCTTTTTTTTTTTTTTCTTTTCATTTTCCTGTTAAAATTGTGTATGGCTGTGTGGTTTTTTTTTTAACTAGAGAACAATTCATAAAAGTATATGAATATTGACTACTCAAAAATTGTTTAAAACTTTGTGAAAGTCATGATGACTTGTATGAATCACATGACTTGTGCACTAATATATTGATTCTGGTAATGTTCTCATTTGCTTAAGAAAATAATACTCAAACTCTATCATTTTTAATTGTCAATGAACCTCATCATCAATAATAATATCACTTTAATTGAGTTCATTTTCATTCGGTCATTTGATTGATTGTATCTTACTTTTGATAGTTTGTTGGAATCATAATCATCAACCTGGCAACCTCACTTGAAACTAATGGACATGCCCATTATTATATTATATGCTCTGAGTCTGACAAATGCCCATAACTCCCACTTTGTCAATTTCACATTTCACAGATAAATCCAAGGTACACAGTTTTACCCTATATAAGGAATTTAATCAATTTATCATCCTCCGTGATCATTATTTATAAAGACTTACTAGACGCCGACCCGTGCAAGTTTGACGAAATACCATAGATATACCAATCATGTACCATAGATATACTAATCATGGTCATTGTCAATCATGGCTATTGCTTGAAGAAAGAGGTTTAATCACAAATAAAATCCAAATGATTCAAACCAAGATAACATTAGAAAAGGATAATAAAACCATGGGACAAACAAAATATAATGATTCAAGTGAGGACATAGAAATTGAAACTAAGCTGCACGGTTTTTACGGAACGCTAAATATTTGGAAATTAAAAAAAGTAAAACATGTGATCATCCAAATTAACATAACCATAGTGAAATAGATCAAAAGAAACATAATCATTCAAGTCAAATCAACATTAACTGCACTTAACTAAACACATATATCTCCTGTGAGTGTTTTTTTTTGTCTTGCCCAATCTCTTCCATTGAAGCTTATTATTGAATGAAACTTGGTATTATAAATGGCACACTTTTGTCATTAACAGAATCCTGCAAAATTAACACATAAATCACATTTAGAAAGGCATGTGGAGTGATTATGCCAATTTTTCATTTGAACCAATACTATTTAAACACACTAAACATTAACAAATGCTAGCTAAACCAAACTTGGTATAGAAAATTTAATCAATGCACATGATTGTACTAACACTATATGAGTAATGAAAATATCATATATCACTTTTTATTTTTGCAAAGTTGGTGTATAAAAATCAAATTAGCAATTAAAGATATCATATAGCAGTTGAGACTTTAGACATGTGATATGTCTGAAAGTCCTTTTTAATTTATCTACTATTTGAGCCCATTTTCTCTTGGTGATCTTATTAAGGCTTGTAATGTAAACCATGCATATCTAATAGCAAACCAATTTCCTGCATAACCCATAAGATTGACTCCAAAGAAGAACAAACAAAGAAAGAGAATGGATATAAGAAGTCAATAAGATAGAACATGATTTCCATGATCCCATGAACACATGTAAAAAATTAACAACAAAACGAAAAGTCAAAAGGAAACCCCAAATCATCATTTTTAATTTGTCTACTATTTGAGCCCATTTTCTCTTGGTGATCTTATTAAGGCTTGTAATGTAAACCATGCAATATCTAATAGCAAACCAATTTCCTGCATAACCCATAAGATTGACTCCAAAGAAGAAAAAACAAAGAAGGAGAATGGATATAAGAAGTCAATAAGATAGAACATGATTTCCATGATCCCATGAACACATGCAAAAAATTAACAACAAAACCGAAAACTAAAAAGGAAACCCCAAATTATCATTTTTAATTTGTCTACTATTTGAGCTCATTTTCTCTTGGTGATCTTATTAAGGCTTGTAATGTAAACCATGCAATATCTAATAGCAAACCAATTTCCTGCATAACACATAAGATTGACTCCAAAGAAGAACAAACAAAGAAGCAGAATGGATATAAGAAGTCAATAAGATAGAACATGATTTCCATGATCCCATGAACACATGCAAATAATAATAATAACAATAATAACAATCTAGATTAACTTACCAACACAATTCCATCTTTGCATTTGATACCAATAACAGTCCTGCAACAAAGTTTCAAATCATCTTCATATCTTAACCCTAATTTCTCAATTAAGCCTTACTAACAGTACCAATTATTAGTGTCTGAAGTATCCAGTTGATGGAAACCAAGCTATGTTTCATATAATTCACAATAAAACTGAGTCAGTAATGTTATGAATATGGAGCAAGCAACCAAATTAGATATATTTAGCATAAACAAAGAATAATAAGAATAACAAAACTTCCTAAACAGGAAAAAGTTGGAGAATTTTAAACTACTCTATTTGAAAAATGACAAAGAATCAAAATCTCAAACCTATTGCAATGTGAACCTTGGAAAGCCACTAAAAAAACATTATTTAAAGTTTAAACTAAACAAAACCCACAACATAAAAAATTGTTCAGGAAAAGAATTCGTGAATCACCTTCTCGTCAGTTAGATCTGAAAGTTGCTTCACCATATTCATTGTTATCTGTAACATTCAAGAAAAGAATTAGAGAAATGCAATTAGGGGGCAAAATCCACCTAAAGACAATAGCTATAGAAAATAAAACAAAATCATGAATCAAATTAATATGAGATTAATTGAAAATTCATTGCAATAAAAAAAATCAAAAGAGTATTGAGTAGTGATTACCAAAAAGCTCAAATTTATATCACTGTGGATCTGATTCATGCCTCAGCAGCAATATGGCCATAAGGGAAGAGAGACTTTCCTTTGATAGATAATTCTACTTCATCAAAGAAGGTGATATGCAATTGAGAGTAAAATTTTGAATAAGAAATAAATTTAAATAGTAGAAAGGCACAAATTTCTTCTAAAAATGGTGAGATTAGAAACAACATACACAAATTTAATTGCACAAATCATATAAAATATCCAAATTATAACCAAATTATTTCTCATTAACTAAATAAAATAAACACAAATAAACAACTCTATCAATAATATATATCCCCAAAAATTCATATATCTGAATTCAAATAATTACAGTTTCTTCACATAATATAGAAACCTTTCCGTTGTTCAGCTCATTAAGATCTATCCCCAACACCACCGGAAAAAGGAGAAAGAGTACCTTGACAACAAAGCAGTTACATTATTTTTATAAATAATGAAGTGAAAGAAAGTAGAAAGAAATAAAGCTTATCTCTAAAAATGATAGTGATGTTATTCTAAGAATCTCAACTTGTATCTCTTTTAAGGTTCAATCTCCATGGAATTCTTAGCAAGCCATAAAAAGAATCACTACATAATCGGTGTCCAAATCTTTAAAACCAATTCAATAGCTAAGAATTACACACAAAAAAAGTTATTAGCTAAGAAGGCTTCGTTATGAACATCACAAATTAACATCAAGTTAATGTTGAATCATTGTAAATAGAAACTAATATTAAGAACCTTTCCATATTACCTTCCAAGTATTCAAGAAATTGGGAGTACTAACATCAAAGAGATACCACAAATCAAACTTACACAAAAAAAAAACTACCAAAAACATGTGATGCTAAACACCAAATTCTTCTCACCGGCATTTTATCAAACACCAACAATGCATTTTTATCTCAATTACTAATTCTAGCCCCACAAAACTACAATTGATATTTGGATAACAACTCTCAACATTTTAACAACTTGGCATATAAATTTTCAAAATGAACTAAAGTTTCTAACAGAACAAAATCAAAATAAGAACAAAATCAAAATAACTCAAAATCAAAATTGACAACCTGAAATAAAAATTGTTAGAAGGAAACTCAAAATATAATTGGAAACCTGAACAAATTTAGAAAATAAAACCATCAAGATCTTAGTGTAGTATTTCTAACTGAGGAATGGTTAGAGAACATATCTAAAGAAGCAAAATTAGAAGAACGAAGTTGGAGATTTAAGAGAATTTGCTATTATACCTCATAACTCCATATACTTGCGATAGAACCGAATCTGAAATCAAACTCATCACTGCGGTGCAAGGAAACTAATTAAAAATTTAAAACAATATCTCAATTTTGTCAAAATCCAAAGTAATAATCTGAAGAGAAATAAATTGAAGAGAATTTAAACACAAAAACACCACATAAGAAACAAATCACAGTGTACAAATACAAACGATTGATTCAAAATCAAAATTCCACAAACAATAAAATTGGTGAAATCATCTAACCAAAGAAAAAGAACCTAAAACAAAATGAGGCAGGAATCGAATGATGATACCTTAGCAGAAGAGAAACCAGAGGATGCAGTTGTTCACAATTCTTACAAATATGCAGAGCAAATATTTTCCTGCAAAAAAAACTAAACAAAGCAGTACCACAAAATACTACCACTTCCATCACAAAATCAGAACCACAAACAACCATAATCAAAGAAAAACAAAACACAAAAAGCTACAGAAACAAAACCAAAGAGAAAGAAGGAGGAAGAAGAATTGACCGGAGCTTGGGAAGCTTCAAACCACTAGAACCCACCACACAAATCAAAACCAATGTACAAAAAAAATTGAAGAACGAAAGAGATGGAAAACCAGAACAATCGCCGACCGCCGTCGCCGAACCTCCCTCTCGCAGCACCTCATTCCTTCTCCGGTGCGCCACCACCCCTCTCCCTCTCACCGGCCATATCTCCTTCTCTTTCTCTCGTGCTTCTGGCTTCTTTCTTTCCTAGTTTTGCTTTTTGATTGTTTGTTTTAATGGGACATGTGGCAATCATGCATATCAAATAACCATACACAAGTCACTTTATTATTGGGTCCATGTGGCAATTAGGATTTGGCTAGCAATTGTAGCATGACATCATCAATGACATAAGCCTCTAGGGTTATTGAAATGGCATTAGGGTTTACCACATTCTCCCTTTATTATAATAGAAAGATAGAAAGATTATCCTAAAAGACAAAATATAGAAAGAGCAAGTTGTAAAAAAATTGTACTAATCAAGTGGTAACATTTATTATCATTTTGTTTAGAGAAATATGGATATATATTGACAAAAATTACATTTAGATTTTTATTTTTTTGCAATAAGGATTGTTAAATATTAATATCAAGTAAATGGTAAGTTGAGTCAACAAAAATTAAGTAGTGTCAATGAAGTTTTTATTTTTTGTATAGTAAATATTTTAATATAATTAGATGTACAAAAACATATTTACTCAAAATATTTCTACAAATATTTACTTAATAAAACGCAGTTAAATGTTTGTGTAGAAAACAATTGTTGGAATGTTGGAAAGAGATTCTTTCTCGTACATTTTTTTCCCGATGAATTCTCAAAGACAAAGTAGAATATATATGTAGTGGCGAAAGCTTGAATGCTTCTAGGGAAAGAAGTGAAGTAAAAAAAAAAGAACGCATAATCAAAGTCCAAGTTGAAAGGGGAATTTGACAAGTCAAAACTCAAATGCTTCTCTCGTCTTAATCAATTTTACACCTCCAAAATCAATTATGAAACGAAACATAGACATATAAAACTCATTAATTTTTTTTTAGAGTAAGTAAAGTCAATTTTACTGGCTTATTGCATGAGACACACAATTTAATTTGTTTGTACTCTTGAGACATAAAATTTATTTACTACTGGATCTTGCCTTTAACCCTTTCCTGACTGGCTTGCTTACTAGATAACAAACTGGCTGGCACGTCTTCACACAATTTTTGTTTTCATCTGTCTGTCACCAAACTACTGCAATTCTACTCTCTCTAGTACAACTACTTTCTTTTCATTTTGAATCTACCTCCCATCCTTACAATTTAAATCTATATAAATTATAAAATTTGTGTTTTGAATTTAATAACTTACTAAAATGAGAATTTGAACTTTTGTCATATGTTATTTTTCTAGTCTCGGTTATACGAGTTTGTCAAAATTACAAAAAAGGGGGTGTATTGGACCGAGACTTTTAGTCTTAGTTTAATTGCTTTACTTGTTGTTTTGTAAGGAGTTGTGAATAGAAGAAATGATCGATCTCCACCTGATAGGTTTATGAAATCCTATTAAGTTGCTAATCCAGTATAAAATAAGGATTAAAATAATAAAATCAATAGAATAACGAGTTTAATTTATTTTATTTGGTAGACCAAACAAGAGATTTTAAGTAGAATAAGACAGTTTATCGTATTATCTCCCCCTATTCCGCCCACCAATGAAATCTAAAGTTTTTGATAATGAATTATCATGTAATCACTCTATCATTCTTTAGTCAGAATATCATGTACTCAATCTATCATTCTATTGACATAATCATCCTACTAGTTTTATATTTGTTGAAATATAATATTAAAGAATAATAAAGTGATATCTTTTGTTTTAATTTTTTGACAAAAGATATTATAAACAAGGTTTTACAAATTCATGTAGTACTAATAATTTGGTAAATATTTTATTATGAGATGGTAATAAAAACATACTATATTTGAAATGTTGAACAATCATTCATCCACGAAACAATTATTAATAATGATATATATCCAAAGCCATGCTACTAGTATATTTGAGGACCCTATGTTTCCCTTTATAAGCCATGATTTCTATGTTTCAGAAAAAGGACAGTAAAAACAACTAGGATAGCTAAAATTAGTAGACAAATAATTGAGTAAAGAGAACAATGAAATAGTAAAAGATGAAAGGGTAGGTAGTAGGTTTTGTGAGGTGTAAAAAGAAAACAATGTTGATTCATCTAAAAAGCTATCTTTTATTGTTCCAGCTTTAATGCATAAAAGTAACAACAGACCTATATTCAGAACAAAGAAAGAAAAAAAAATGCATTATGATGAGTCACAAGCTGTTATGTTTGGTTTGAAGAGTACTTGAAGCTGAAGAGAGAAACAAGCATTGATATTATTATTGCTATTGCTGCTATTCATTGATCAGAAATCATAATAAGAGTACTAACTTGATATTGTTAATTACTAGTACTATATGAGAAGATGAAGGTTAATTAGATTTAGGAATATGGATTCACGAGTGTGTCAGATATTTTAGGACACTGAGGTATCTCTATCTATCTTTTTTAAGGACAAGTCGCTCATAGGGACACTGTGGCTGTGGTCCTTATTCTTTTCTGTTTCACTTCTCTTCTTTTTCTGAGTTTCATAGACATTTTTGGGAGTTTCACTTTCCACTCCTTTTCATTTTCACAACTTTTAAACTGCTTTACCTTTCAAGAATTTTATTCTACCAAGGTCATTCTTTTTTAACTAGTATAAATTAAATTAAATTCCATTTGTTTAATACTACTAACATAATATGATTTGTTACTTTCTTAGTTTCATGTGTGTAATGTAAAAAGCTCCACAATGTAATGTCACAATCTCTATTTTATTATTTTAATGTTGTTTTATTTTGCTTTCCATGCTTCTCCCCATGTTCTAGAGATGTGTTTTTTGTCATGTAATGTAGTTTTTCACGAGGCATTTTCTTTGGTCTTTTTAATAAACTGTGACTTGGTTTTTGTTTTTGTAGGATTTCACACTTCAACTTGTACACTATAGTGTATTCATTCTTCCAAGACCTCAAACACTACAACCAATGGGTAAAACCATAAGGTGGTTCAAGAGTTTGTTTGGGATAAAGAAAGACAAAGATAATTCTAATTCTAATTCAAATTCTTCAACCAAAAAATTGAATCCTCCTTCTTTTGAGGCTTTCTCAAAGAGAGATTCAAGAGGTTTGTGTCATAATCCAGCTACTATACCACCCAACATTTCACCTGCAGAAGCTGCTTGGGTTCAATCCTTCTATACAGATTCCGAAAAGGAGCAAAACAAGCATGCCATTGCGGTCGCAGCTGCCACGGCAGCAGCTGCAGATGCTGCCGTGGCAGCTGCTCAAGCTGCCGTGGCTGTGGTTAGACTAACCAGCCACGGCAGAGACACTATGTTTGGTGGTGCACACCAGAAATATGCAGCTGTCAAGATTCAAACCACATTTAGGGGTTTCTTGGTAAGTTTAATTTACCTTTCTTTAATTATCATGTCAATGTACAAATTCAGTTACAAAAAGTACAACTAGATTTGGCTCAAGTTTAACTAGTCAGATGCAAATTCCAGGCTTTTAAATCTAAATTATTAGCTCTACGAACACCGAATTTGAATCCTAGTCAGAACAATTTTTTGTCAGACTTTATTTACCTGATTCTTTTCCGATGTGTGTTATAGTGGCATTGTGAAATATTATGACAGTTGAAATTGGTTTTTGCATAATAGGCAAGAAAAGCATTGAGAGCATTAAAGGGATTGGTAAAGTTACAAGCACTAGTGAGAGGGTACTTAGTGAGGAAGCAAGCAACAGCAACACTACACAGTATGCAAGCACTGATTAGGGCACAAGCAACAGTAAGGTCTCATAAATCCCGTGGACTCATCATAAACACAACAAAGAATGAAACACATAACAACAGATTTCAATCACAAGCAAGAAGATCCACGGTACATATATAAAGATCTCATATTCTAGTATTATGAAGCATGAACACTCCTCGGATTAGGCGTGTTCCGGTGTCAGACACTGACACGACACCAACACCTATAATTACATTGAATTGTGTCATGTTTTCAAATTATTATCGGTGTCAATGTGTCAGTGTTCAGTGTCCGTGCTTCAGGCTATTAGTATAGTGTTTTCTATGATTGTTTGAATCAAAAAAATGTTTTGCAGGAAAGGTACAATCAGAATGACAATAATAGGAATGAGTACACAGGTTCAATTCCAATTCACAGTAGAAGATTATCATCTTCTTTTGATGCTACTGTGAATAACAGTTATGATATTGGAAGTCCAAAAATAGTAGAAGTTGATACTGGTAGACCAAAATCAAGGTCTAGAAGGAGTAACACATCAATTTCCGATTTTGGCGAGGACCCGTCATTTCAAACACTTTCATCTCCACTACCAATTACACCTTCTCAGTTATTCATTCCAAATCAAAGAAATTTCAATGAAACAGAATGGGGAATAACAGGGGAAGAATGCAGATTTTCGACCGCGCAGAGCACTCCGCGGTTTGCTAGTTCTTGTAGTTGTGGATTTGTTGCACCTTCCACACCTAAAACAATTTGTGGAGATAGTTTTTATGTTGGTGAGTATGGTAATTATCCTAATTACATGGCTAATACACAGTCTTTTAAGGCGAAATTGAGGTCTCATAGTGCTCCTAAACAACGACCTGAACCCGGTCCGAAGAAGAGGCTTTCATTGAATGAATTGATGGAATCTAGAAATAGTTTAAGTGGTGTTAGAATGCAGAGATCTTGTTCACAGATTCAGGATGCTATTAACTTTAAGAATGCTGTTATGAGTAAATTTGATAAGTCCACTGAATTTGATAGAAACAACTTCTCCAACCAGAGGAGGTGGTGATCTATGTAACAGTGTCGTGTCTGATATCCGTGTCAGTACTTAATAGGTGGTGATTGGTAATGTGCAGACAAATAGTGGGTAGGAAACAGGATGGTGGAGACAAAATTGAAGGATAATAAGAATGATAAACTAGAAAGAAGCTCCTAATTAATTGTAACTTGCCAAAAGTTTGGTAATGAAATTTGTTTTCCTACATTTTCATTATTATTATAGTCAAATGTAAGAGTCATTAACTTCAAAATTATTTTATTTTCATAACAATGCTTCTTATATTGTTGTTGAATTTATTTATTTATTTTTGTACAAGTAATTGAATTTGCATTATTAAGTATTTAAGCGTATTTATAAATTAAAGCAGTCCCTTTTTTATAGAGAGCAGATAAAATGGTCTGAAAATTTGTTACAATTGCAAAGGCACATACATTAATTGAATGACACGCAGTGAGTGAATAATACTCATAAATAACTGAGTTCAAAGTTATTCAAATCCCAACTAACTGGTAATACTAAAATTAAGAAAGAATGATTGAGAATTTGGTTTTGATTGAATTGAATTGACTGTGAGGGAATCTTTAGTGTCAGGTAAACATTTTATGTCTTCCTGCTGCATCACGTACTATGTATTGTATGCTTTCCACGTTTACTGTGTTACATTTACATGTGTCCACACAGGATTAGGATTCCATGCAGTCAAAATACCCTGCAGTCATACAGTCACTGCATTGGAGTCCTTAGATTAAATTTTTATCAAATAAATAATATACTTTAGCAAATTTGGATGACTAAGATTAGCCTGCAGTCAAACAGTGAATGCAGGGAATCCATTTCCCTTCCGTCCACACACTTATAAGTACTTTACTTTCATTTATTTATTTATTTTTCTAATATTTTTTTATACTTTACTCTCATTTTCATTTGAATTGAAATAAAAAAATAAGTCTCATTTTAATGAACCAATTTATGTGTTTAATTAGTGTACAGGGTACACTATTTAGCATTTTTTATTTATTTTTATCCGTAAAAAAAAAATTCATGTGCAATTTTGTAATTTATGTCGATGGTGTATATAAATTAAACTAAAAAAATTAATTCTACTTTTTATCTCATCTAAAAATGAAATCATTCGTACTAGTATCAACCATACAGGCCTTTGTTTTAAGTTATACTATCATTGTATTGTATACACAAGAATAATAAATCGAAAGATTCTCTTCTCCCCCATGACTTTTTTTAACCCCTCCAATATTCCGATTTTACCCTTATACAAAAACTTCTGAACATGTATTTCGAAGTTTTTCTAGTTCAAATTCGTCAAAAAATTCAGAAAATATATTTCGAAGTTCGTCTTCAAGGCAAAAAAACTTCGAAAAACACGTTCCAAAATTTAAAACTAGGGGCAAAAACGGAAATTCAGAGGGGGAAGAATCATGGAGGTGGGAAGAGAAAATTTCTAATAAATCCCATTTAGCTCAAATAATAACACAGTCAATTGGTTCATTTTCTGCCCAAGTATTTTTTTTGACACATTTGACCATGTTTTATAGATTGAGTCAAATGACTCGGTCAAAGGGTCAATGTTTCCTCTTCAAGTTTGCAACAACTAGCAAATAATGACATCCAATGCAATGATGAAGACAAGGGGAGTAATGATTAGTGGGAGCATTACAATTTACAATTTGGGTGTGACTAGAAATTTTTGAAAATTACTTTTATTGGCCTACTATTTTTGGGGCGCACCCTACGAAATTACAAAAATATTTCCGTCCGTTACTTAAGTCACCGACACCCCCTTAAAACATTCTATCGGATTTTATTTTTATAACATCCGTTATTTAAGTCACGGACGGCATTTTCTAAAATTTCTCATTTTTCTTACATCCGTGACTTAAGCTATGAAAGAGTATTTTGGTCATTTCGTAGGACACGCGAGTAATCTATAGGATCACAAAATTACTTATCAATTTTTTTGCTCACCATAAGAATGAGAATTCAAAAATTTCCGTACTTTATGAGAGTGGCGTTGAGTGATTAGGCGACTCTAGTGGGCCGACCTTATGGATTTCAAGCCCATATTTGCTAAACTTGATCCCACCATAGAGACCCAACATGTCTATGTCAAAACAATTAATTGAAAAAAGACAAGAGACACAAAGTCTACAAAATAGTTGCTGCCTCCTAAATTATAAGATATTTTAGTAATTTTACAAAAATTTTAAAATAAAATTAATTTTTCATAAGAAAAATAAATTATAAAGTACTTTACATAATTATGTATGAGGTTTCAATATGGATTTTAAAGTTGGCTCAAGCCTAATACTACCTTATTTAAGCTATGTAAGCTTTATATCACTCTCAATTAAGGTAAGCATTATACCAAGTCTCTCACCCAGCTCAAACATTTTATTTAAAGTATGTTTTTATTTAAAGTAAATTTTGACAATCATAGTTTTTCAGTGTAGCAGTCAAATAAGTTTTACCCTAACAATTATTACCAATAAATCCTAGCCATTACTTGATATTAAAATTAAAGGTTAAGATTTGGAGTAAGTTATAAGATTTACTCTTGGGGTCAATTGATCTCTCCTCTTTTAAATATATTTAAATATAAAATCTTCCAAAAATTTATACATTATTGTAGATTAATTGTCTAAGTAATAACATTTCAAATATATATACTCCCTCTGGATCTTAAATATAAGACAAACCTAATCAATGGTGGAGAGATAGAGTATTTAGATAGTTTGGCTTCCTTTATCCAAGTACTGATATTTCTTTTTGTAATTACTGCCGTTAAATGTGAAGTTACTGCAATGAAGCATTTTCTCGCATTCGCTTTGTCTGATGGCTTTGAGGGAGAATCTTCGAAAGTGATAGTCAATTGGTTGTGAGTGTTTTGTGTAATGATTGTTTGTATGCAAATGAGTTTGACACTTTCTCAACTTCGTAGTTTTCTTCTCATTTCATGTTAATTACAACATAACTTTGTATTAGGAGTACAAATCTTAATCAATAGTCTCATTGTTCATCATTATTATCCACTTGGTAATATCATTCAATGAGTTTTTTTATCACCACTCACTCAAAAGACCAACACCGACATCACACCATTTTTTGAGGAATTGGATTATATGCAGCCTTATTTGTTCAACCATCCCTCTTGCTTTTCGTCCAATAGTTGATAGTTTATAAAAAATTAGTTAATTAAAATAAACAATTTTGAAGAGAAAAAGAATGAATGAATGGATGAGATGATGACAATACAAATAGTAGAAGATAATAAGATGGAGATAATTCAAATCCAATTTTTGAACCTTGGACTAGGGTCCTAGTTAGCCACTTAAGCTAGATAACAAAAGTTGATGTAATTAATTTAAATTTGAATTTTATTGATTTATTTTCTCTTATATTTAGGCAAAAGCGAGTAATAACATTTTAAAACAAAGGACATTCTCAAAAGAAATCGATAACTGCCGGTTGGGTTATGATTCTAAAACCAAGAAAAAAATCGAAAAGGGAATCTGAAAATCGCTATCAAATTGTTATATATACGTATTATTAATTAAATTTATACATAAAAAATTTGTCACGTAAGAAAATGAAGCTAATTTTTTCTTAAATCAAAAGTAAGAATTAATCCATTCAGACCCATCAATATAGCTAAGTGAAATAAATGGTTTAGCTTCCTCATCAGTGAGTTCCCTTGACCATGATACCCTCCCTGCATAGCTTGCTCCTGCTCCAGTGCATTTGTATTGTCCATAGAATACAGTCCTAGTAGTACCAATAGTGGTGGACCCATTACAATAATAAGTACAAAAAAATACAGAAAACTTTTAGAAACGCACTCACATGCGCATGCCAATGTGTCTATAGCTAAATACTAAGATATATAGAATTGATCAAAATGTAAGATTAGGTTAGGTGGCTTAGGCCCAAGGCCATTTTCAGACCCTTAAATGTGCAATGTGCTATTTTATTTATCTATAAAAGTAAACAAAACAAAACAAAAACAATTAGTTTGGTGGTAGGATTCTTCCTCTATTTAGTATTTACCCTTTTACCTTCAAAGTGCTACATTATTTCTTTTTCTTCACAAAGTTAATTTTTCTAGCATTATATGAGTTTGTGTATTGGAAGGTAACACATAGAGCTGCTAAAGTGGGAATGGATATAAGGTAGTGGTCTCTTTCCTTCCTAGTTGTATATTACTTTAAAAAACTAGATACCTAATATAGTCTTTTACACCATCAATAGAAGAGAAGAGATTCTTACTCTAAGTCACATTTCTAGTATGATGGATGATGACTTAAGTGGGTGTGTATGTGTCACTTGGATGGATGATGATTCAAATTTTTTTTCTATCTACAAATTTTAACTCAATTGATATTGTTAGACCGAACACTTTCACCCGAATTCAAATCTGAGACAGAATTTTATAATTGTGCGTGCATGAGTTTCAGTAGTGTTTGTCACTCCATAAAACGAAAATGTATGAATGAGAATATGAAAAAAGAGAAAGAAAGAATATGATGGACATACATTTCACGGTTGGGATCACCCCAATTATACCATCCTTTGGGAATGATGATATTGTCCATGTAAGTGTAAGCAAAGACAACTCTAGAAAAGGGACCCCAAGCCCTTCCAAGGTATAGTGCTCCTGATCCCGTGACCTTGCAGTGTACAAACGAGAATCCCGTGTCTTCTAATAAACTGCTCCTTCCTTGTGCTGTTAGTGCTCCTGTATTTTGTGCTATTGCATGCACGTGACAACCCTATAATATATATCAACTTCATTTTATCATCAACATAACACAATTATTTATGAGTATAAGAAATTGAAAGGTTAATTAAGGTACCCCATGTAGTAGGATTAATATGTTCAAAGTCCGGTTACCCTAAATTCATACAACCAACACAATCGGTGACTTTTAGATCAAAATTAATCGTTTATGTATTTGGTCCGAAATTTGGACAAAATAGACATTAGCCTTTTTTGACAAACTTTTGTCTATACTTAAGACTAAAGGCATTATGTATTGTGACAATGCATATATTTTTGACAAACTTCATATTTCAAGCTTGGTATTTTGAGTTGAAAAAATATGCATAATTTGTGAATTAATTTATCTGAATTCAACGATTACTAATGCACCGATTGCGCAAAGCATGATATCCCAATTGCATTATGAATTTATGATTACTGATTATTACTAAAATCAAAATATTATTTAAATTATTATTTTTATTGAAAAGAACTAATGGAATGGATAGAGGGACAGGACACAATGTGGGACAAAATTGGTTAGGTTAGAATGATGTGGCTGCTTAAATAAAATATCAGAATTAGGATATACTAGTAATAGTACAGAACCTCATGATCATGATATGATTAATTTAACAGCAAATAATTGAAGATTAATAAATGATTATGTAAAGAAAATGAAGCTAATTAATTACCTCAAAAAGAGAAAGAGCATTGCCAAATATGAAATCAACAGAGCCTTCAATATAACAATCTTTGTAATAGTGTCTACCAATATGATCATATAATGTGTCCTGTGCTCCTAAGAATTTGCAACCAAGAAACATTGCATTATCTGCTGAAATTCTCAATGCCACTCCTTGTTTCCCAACTGCTCCTGGTGCTGGAATTGGAGCAGTGTTCTGCACACACACTTTTCTTTTAGATTAGAGAAACATTATACTATTAATTAAGGAATGAGGCATTTTTGTTACTACTTACTTTGAATGTAATGTTCTTAGCAATGAAATAAGGTGAATTAACTGCAAAAGTTGCTGAACCATAGGTTCCTAGTGTCTGTCCTTTTGCACTTGGATTAGGTGTTTGAGCAGTGTCACCCCATTGAACAATTGTTTTATCTGCACCTGCTCCTTCTATTGTTATGAATGATTTAAATGCTGGAATGCTAACTTTCTCTCTGTATATAACACATTCTCATTTATCACTCAAATGCATTTCAAATTTTGTTACAATAATAAACACAAAATTTGCAATTTGTGATTAGACATTTCATTAATTTCAAAATTTTCTTTAGTAAATACCAATCATCAAAGCTATGAATCAAATGGAAAAGTATACGTCCAGAAGGTGTAGTCTAGTGGTATGAGTCGAGACACTAGAGTCGCTAACATTTACATATTTAAAAAAAAAAAGAAAAGGAAAATACACTAATTTATGATCACTTTCCAACTAAAACAAAAAAAAACAGAATGCCACAAAATTCTCATGGAGTAATAACAAAAAAATATAATCATAATTCATAATACTAGTACTTACGTATAAACTCCTGCATGAACTTTAATGACAACTCTAACAAGATTGATGAAGGGAAGAGAATCAATGGCAGCTTGAATTGATGAAAATCCTCCTTTACCAGATTTTTTATTATAAACATTCAAAGTGTAAGAAGGAAAAAGCTTATTTTTAGCTGTTCTAAAGACAGTGTGTTTGAGACCACCAACAAATTTGACCCATTTCATGAATTGTTGTTCTGATTCTTGTACTTTGGTCATATTGGTAGATATTAATGGAATTCCATTAGAAGGCCTTGGTCTAATTCCTTTGGTATGACATTGTGTTACAATAGGATTTTGTAGAACTAGAACAAGTACTAAAACATAGAAAATAAAATTCATATTTGACATTAGAGAAAGAATGTTACAAATAAAAGAAAAATGTGAGTGAAGAATGTGGTTTGGAACTATACATAAATTATCTTGTGTCATGGTTTTATATACATACAAGTGAAGTTAATTAGTACTTTGTTTATAGGGTGGGACCATTAAGTTAAGATGAATCAGAGAATCATTGACAGTGCGATATGTCACGGGTGGTGCATCTATAAAAATGTTCTTGTTGAGAAATTTAAGAGATATATGAACAATCTAAATTCTATAAACCACAAGACAGGTTACACTTTTCATTTATAAAAATGTTCTCTTAAAGTCTTTTTGTTTTGTTTTGTTTTGGTTTGGTTTATGTCACTTTTTGTTTGGTTTGGTGCTACCCGTGAGTCCCTTTCTTTCTGTGTGTGTGTGATTGAAAATATTCTTGTTGAGATAACGCAAGGTTGGGTCGGATCGCGCTACATACATGAATTTCACTTAATAAAAGAATCAGTGTTAAAAGTGACAGTGTTATCGTGAGTGTTACTAGCGAGTTTTAATTTACATTACTCTATTAGTTGGATAATATTGGCTTGGAACCTGAAAGTATGCTCCTTCTTAAGGTTTTAGGTTCGATTTTCTCTGGTACCAATTTAGATGGGTTAATTTAGCTTCTTAAAAAAAAATACATTACTCTATTAGTTGGATGATCATGCTTATAGAATTAAAATTGAAATCATGGCCGTCCAATAGTTGGATCATTGTATATATAATTAAGCTGTTGTTGTTTAGTTGATATGGTTTTTGTATTTGAACACTTCTAATGGTTGAGATTAATTTCAATTCTAAATTTCAAGTGGTTGATGAATCAGAGAAGCACCTTGGGGTCACTATGAAGACTTGCCAGAAGTAACTAGACAAAGGACAAAGTTGAGGCTATATATAAATTTAAATTATAACTTACAATGTAAGAATTTGCAACAACAAAGCATAAGTAACCTAACCCCTATTTGTTTGTATTATGAAGGACTATCAATGTCTTTACTTTTGCATTTTTATTCTATCTTTTTTGTTGTCAAATTCAACCTTTTGTTGTTGTAAATAAGACGTTGTTGTCAATTTCTTTTTGGTAAATAATATTTGTGATCAAAACACAAAGCGTAAAGTTCACATTGGTAGTTTAAAAAACAACAAAGTGGAGTCGGCTTCAAATTCTTTCAAATATTTTAGATTCATTTAAGTTGCATTATGCAAAATTTTGTTTACATATACTAACCATATCGTCTTAAATTTTAATTTTTTTGTGTATGTGCATATATGTATCGCATCCACAGACCACAATCGTACTATGCGTTTGAGCTTATAACAAAAATGCACATATAGCAAATCCTATCTAAACATGATTTGAATACTGTAATAAGAATTTTTCATCTATGAAAAGTTGGTGATTGTTGCATGATTCAAATTCAAGTACGTAATACAGTAGAAATTAAGTTCATACAAAAAATTTCACGGGACTTAAAGTTGATCATAAGCTCTAGGGGAAACAAAAAGTAATCAAAGTGTTAATTAAAGGGTCCACTAAATATAAGTACTATTAAAAATTTAAGTGACAACTAAACTTAACATATTGATCCGTGAATAGATGGCTAATGCATGAGTCCAAACAACTAATTCCAACCACTAATGCAATGCATTGCACCATACCATCTGTACCTACCAGACTATCACGCTCATGGTTTTCTCTGCCAATCCAATCAGCAATCACCCATGCTTCATTTCAAACTAATTTTTCTTATTAACTCTCTAAAGTTCAGGCCGCAAGATAAATAAAGTTTGACTAACATTATCGACGCAAAATTGACTTTTCAGAGTATTTTATAGTAAGGGTTATGTTAATAGTATGTGTCATATATAAGGGCACATTTTAATGATGGAATATATTTAATGTTTAGAAAATTGTTTAATACACAATTCTCAAGAAAATATTTTTATATTTATCTCATTAACATGTGGTCTTATAGTAATTAATGCTCTATAAACAATAGATGAAAATAAAACGACTACATGCAACCAATCGTTAGTTGGTTCAGTGATGATTGTCGCTGAACTTGGTAGGGAGGACCGCGGTTCGATCTCCCACAGCTGCGATCGGGAGGGAGATGGAACCACTTGATGCCAGAACTGACCCCGAACTAAATTCAACTGGTGGTGAAAGAAAAAAAAAACTACTACATGCACTTAGCATAAAAGCAGCTGAAAAACACTCATTGTCTAATCTAGATACTCTCGTATTTTGATGATCAATATAGCCCCCTTAATTAGTTGTTCTCCTTATGCCTTTATAGTGCAAAGCAACACTTGAGATAGTGCTACACTGCTACCGTAGATATTGTCTTGTGCCAAAAGAACTTTTCAACATCAAAATAAATGAACTCCAACACAAATAACATACAATATCAACAATAGATAAAAAACACATTTTCTTATATATAAAAAATCTACAGATGAAAATAAGGATGCATTTTTTTTTAAAAGAATAAACCAAATTAAAATTGATCCTACAAGGAGTCCAATTGAACTTGGTTTTACAATGATAATTATTCCTCAAGTCAAAGGTTTTGTAGATGGTTTCTCTTCCCCGTCCAAAATTTCTCTTCTCATCTAAAATATTTCGGGAAACATTTTCCTAAGTTTTTTCCAATGTAAATGCAACTTTTTTTGCCTTTTATATTTAGTTCATTTACACTGGAAAAAAAAATTCGAAAAATGTTTCCCGAAACTTTTTGGGTGAGAAGAGAAATTTGGAAGAGGGGAAGAGAAATTTTTTTCAATTTGAAGCTAGGATATGTACTGCTCCGTTTGTAGACTTGCCTACATGGTTGAAAGTGAATATAATTTTGCTCTTCTGACCTCCTAAATTGCTCTCGGGTCCTCCAAACTAACGAAATTATCCGAAAATATTTTTAACCTTAGATCTAAAATGAGTTAATTTCGGAACGTAAGTTCCGAAAGTGAGTTATTTTAAATTTTCTCTCTGTATACATTTCAGATATTATAGAAAAACCAAAGAAACCATTCATATAAATGTCTAGTAACAACTAAATGATCCATTTAGACTTCCAAAAACAACAAGACACTAGTTCATATATACAGGTTGACGAGTTCATGAATTGTTCATGATTAGATGGCCAAGATATACAAGCAAGTTATATGAAAAGGTAAGTGATTGATCAGGAACATGACATACCATACCATACAACACATTCAGTATAGTGTGCATTATTTTAGTTCTATTTTGTTACATTTCGGATCAAAATAGGGTCCAATTTTTATTGTTATTCTTTTTCGTTATAACATTGTTTCTATGTGTGGCTTTCTCCATTGAGATTTACTTTTCACGCCTCTTGGATCTTACGGCATTTCCTGGATTTCCAATATTATCCTTTTCGCTATTGAGGAAGTGAGTGTATAAATAACAAAAAAATGGGGGTGGAAAAATAGTTCGCTGTCTAGAATGCAAATTCAGGGGGTGCCAAAGTTGGGAGAAAAAAAAAACAGTCTAAACATTCTAAATTTGATTTTTTTTTATTTAAATTTTCCCCTTCATTTGCCCTCTATTTTATAAGGTTCACATTCTAAACAGCGAATTCAGTTCGCTAGTCAAGTAACGAACTGTTTTTTTTCCAGCTTTGACACCCCTTGAGTTCGCTACTTAAGTAGCGAGGGGGATAATATTGGAAATCTCGGGAGTGCGTGTGAGATTCAGGGAGTACTGGGGTGCGAAAAGTGAATCTCTTCTTCATTTTATCTATAAAATAGCATTTTGGAACTGACGTTTCAAAATCGGTCTTTCGAAATCTTAAGATACAAAGTGCAAATGCAAGATAGAAACTAATTTGGGTCTAAATTGAGAGTATTTTGAAGTTTTTTTAGGGGGTTCTGAGAGAAATTCAAAGGACTTAAAGAGCAATTTTTAATTACTTGAAATTAAATCCAAACACAATGCCACATGATCATGCCTTTTGAGCAATTTTTCTTTGGAATGAATTTGAAGAAATTTTTAGATGAAAATACACATAATCTCACCCAAAATATTTTTGGGAAGATTATGTTACTTTTTATTGCAGAGTGCAACACCTACTGGCTAAAATTTCCTTTACTTTTCATAATATTTCAAGACCCATCCAAAAATTATTCTTTAGTATTTCTCTCACAATACGTAATTTTAACAAAAAAGTTATCTCATACATAAAATGATAATAAGTTACTTTTCTGAATTCTCTATATATGGTAAGAGAACAAGTTAATACTCCTATAATAAATGTACTCCTTTTGTCCCATAATATAGCCCCTTCAAAATTTTAAGATATTTACCCATAAAACAATAAGAACAAATCACATAAGTAGATTTGTCAAATAACTGATTATCTCAAAAGCTTAAGCTGTTAGGATATGTCACATCAATAGTTTTATATTATTTCTAACATGCCCCCTCACGCAAGAGCTCATTTGGGGTTGAAGCGTGGATAATGCATAGGCCCACCTACCATATGTTTAAAATTCTACTTTTTAATTAGAAAGTGAGGGGAGCAGAGATCGAACTCTAGACCATTTTGTCATAGATGCTCTGATACCATATCAAATAACCGATTATCGTAAAAGCTTAAGTTGTTAGGATAAGCCACATCAATGATTTTATATTGTTTCTAACATTTCTATGTAGTACGCATAATTAGCTTGTAACCAATCAACTTTTACTTTATATGCATATGACTTGTTAAAAACTTAAAATTATATTTCATTGATATTGTAAAATAACATGAAATGAGATAAAAAAAAATTGTTAAAATTGCTTGTTGTGAAACACAGAGGGAGTAAGGGATATCATCTAGGTATGAATAGACTCTGATTTATGTGCATTCTTGATGTGCTCTTAATCTTGATGATGTAAAATAATGAGAAGCGTGTGATTATAAATAGGTAATTTCCCATCCTAATCCCATGCTTACTATAGTTTTATGCATATCCTTGCATGAGATATAATATTTGTAAGTGAGAATACAATTAATTACTAAATTTCATGTATTTACTAATTCATATATATTGTGATCTGATCTCAATACAGATAAGTGTTGTTTTTGATATTTGAAAATAGTTTTCGAAAATAAGCCACTGAAGAAATTACTGGGTTGAGTCGCGGACTAGGTCGCTCTCTTTAAGACGTTTCGTGGCACTGCCCAAACTTGTGCAAGCAGACCATCAAGCACGCCGCCTCCAGGATAAAACAGCTCAGTTATAACTGTATACCGATTTGCTACTGCACTATAGAAATCGGTCAAGAATTACACCTTCTTGAATGATACTACAATATCACTCGAATTGATGCTACAACATCAATCTATGATTCATCGGTGATTCAGTGGTACTAGAATACCACTCAAATTGATGTTACAACATCAATCGATGAATCAACTACGATATCCGTATTGATACTACAATATCAATCAATAATGGTACTACAATACCATTCTTATATGGTAACTAAGACCATTCTTAAATCAAAGGGATTATGGTCCCATGACCATTCTAAATTTGAAGGAACTAGTGAAACTTGATCACTCTTAAACCAAATTAATAATAATAAGGTTTCTCATATATTCACCAATTTCAAATGAAATATGCAAACATATCTAACTAACTTTCTGTATGAAATAAATCATCCTTTTATGCTACAGAAATAGATACACATGGAAGTTTTTTTGTTAAAAATATAAGTCTAACAAATCAATAGAACAAACTCAATGTAGAAATCAAAATTAAATTCTACATAGAAATTAGGTTCATGTTTAGCATTGAATTCTAAGATAGAAATTCATAGTAAACCATTGATACTAGAATTACATCTCTAACATCAATCATATAAAAGTTTCTTAATCCAGAATTGTTTATGCTTTGCACTTAGAAATTACACCATAGAATAAATATATCTAGTGTCATGTTGTAAGCCTTTATCCTCACATTAATTTCTTGCATACCAATTAATTCAAATAAAATAAAATATGGCATACATGTACTAGAGGATGATGATCATAGCTAAAAGAAACAAGGTCTCTTTAATTCAAACTAAGAGAACAACATACCAGTTTCAAAAATTTAGGCACAGTCACCAAACATCATCCTCGTTCTTTTATGTTGATGATGTTCTTTCCTCCAATAAATCATTCTTACTCAATTCTCTAGGAAACAATGATTTTTTTTTGGTGCTTTTTCCTTTCTGTCTTTTTTAAGCCGCCACTCTCATGTAGTGTTATATGTTCACTAGGTTATTTTCTCAACAAACATAACACTCATATAAAGTAGTCATCAATTAGAGTTAATTTCCCATAAAATAACGGTTACAAAATAAGGGAGAATAAATCACAATTAAATCAAATAACTATAAGACTTAATTTTAATTATATTCTCAAAAATACACACTTGTATGCTACAACACACTAGTATGCTCTAGTACCCGATAAAGGGACTCAATTTTATTTTCAATTCACACACCAATGTGAACTTTGTTCCAACAATCCCCCACTTGAATTTAAAAGAAAATTCCAAAATATCGTAGGACGATTCTAAAAGATTGTGCATAAGCAAATGTGTCTAAGACTTGAACCTTTACATAGCAAGTAAGAGTCCGATTTAGTAAGAGTGACACTTGTCTTGAACTCTATCTCGGATTTTTCTCAAACCTGCACACAACCTTTTCTTAAGGTGTATCTTTATATCCCGTGCTTTAATGGCCCTGCACGTGTATCCCGGTTTCATGAACGCTCTAGGAATTCCGCCTAAAAAATTCCATAGGAACCGGCCTAAGTTCCACATTCATATAGGTGAGTCTATCAAGAGTACTCCTGAAGCTCGGTACTCCACTCATACAGAGTATAGATCTCATTAAGAGTTTGATTATCTCATCCTTTCGCTTTCAGGATTCATGCTTCTCTTATTTACACTTGCATGATCAACTTTAACTCCTCACAACTTGTTATTACCCGTTGAACCTATTTCTTGGGATCTCCAGTCATTTAGGTTGGGTTTCCATCATGAGAAATTCATTTAGGCATTAGTCCCATCATCTAGGATGTATTATGGACTTCATCTTTAGCTATTCCTTTCGTCAAAGGATCTGCTAAACTTTCATCAGTGTGTATATGACTCATTCTTACAACACCTTTAGTGACTAACAATCTCATTGTGTTGTGCTTTCTTTTCATTTGACGTCTCTTACCGTTAAAATAACAGTTCTCAATTTATGCAATAGTCGCGGTACTATTGCAATGGATCAACACATCTGTCATAAGTTTTTCCACAAAGGAATTTCAAATAGCAAGCAACCAACTTGCTTCTTCACTAGCTGACGCTAATGCTATCATATCAGACTCCATAGTGGACTTAGCCAACATGGCCTGTTTCCTTGATTTTCAAAACACAGTTTCTCTAGCTATATAAATATATAGCTACAAGTTCTTTTGGAATCAAATGATAGTGTATTCCAATATACATCATTGTATCCGTCACGTACAACAGAAAATTTGAGATTCATGGTCCTTTTAAGGTATCTAATGAATCTCTCAATAGCACACCAATGCTCTTTATTTGGTTTACTAAATTAGGAGAATGGTTATAGCTGATGTTGAGTCAGCAAGAATCCAATGCAGACCCTTTGAAATTCGAAAAATGACACAAAAACAACATAACATCCACTGGTGCAAGTTGCTTGTAAATTCGCAGCAGTCACAATTTACACTAAACTTTCACTGGTGTGAGTTGTCTTTAAAACTGTTCATTTTTCTTTCCAATGTGGGACTCAATCCCACTTTTTTCCAATTCACACTTCAATGTGATTTTTTCATTTATAACCATTATGGATTAACTTCCATTCACTTTAAACTCATTTGACATCATCAAATTGTCAAACTATTCAAGTAATTTCTTATGGCTTATTTAAGACTCTGCAAAGTCTTATATACCTTATCGACTTGAATTTTCTTGCCCATGAATTACAAAATCTTTAGGTTGTTCCATAAAAATTTCTTCTTCCAGATCATTATTTAAAAAAACAGTTTTAATATCCACTTGGCCTTATGGATATTATTCTTGGGATTGAAAAAGATGTTGAAAAGATCTATAATTTTTTCTTTTCTAAAAATCATTTACAACCATTAATTTGGCAATCATGAAGCAAGTCTACTAAAAATCAAGTCTTATTAGACTCTAGAGAATCACTCTCATCATTTACGGCCACCACCATAAATCAACATAGAGAATCCATCTCATCATTTACGGCTACCACCATAAATCAGCATCCAAGAACGACTTTTTCTTGGAGATTCGTTGGATCCAATTCAAATCTATAAACCATGTAATCAGGTTCATACTTTTTAGCAACTCTTGCTATCTTACCTCTTTGAGGTTCTATTACATCTTGTTCGATATTCTCATCATTGATTATGATCATTGAAATGTGAACAGTTACAATGCCCCCACTAGTGCCCCCACTATTTCTCAATTTAAAGAGAAATTCAATTTCATAGAGATCAACATCTTTTGATTCTATTATCATTTTAGCATTTAGGCATACAACCTATAAGCTTTGATGTTAATTGTGTAGCAACAAATACACATTTATGGGCTCTACTAGTGAGTTTAACTCTCTTGGGGCCGAGAATCTGAACACACGCCAAATTACTCCAAGTTCAAAAAATAAGACAAGTTAAATTGTCTTCTCTTCAAAATTTCATGAGTAGAAATTTTGTTCTAGTGCTTCGACACTCTATTTAGCACAAAACAATCAATTAATTAAATTT
Organism: Trifolium repens; assembly: GCA_030408175.1. Classification (NCBI taxonomy): domain Eukaryota; kingdom Viridiplantae; phylum Streptophyta; class Magnoliopsida; order Fabales; family Fabaceae; genus Trifolium; species Trifolium repens. The sequence continues at coordinate 62,180,933 of CP125842.1, read as the reverse complement.
CCCCCACTAATGAGATGCAATGCCGAAATTAAAATGATTGTAACAACTACCTCGGCAAAGGATTCTTTATTTAATTTTTTCTTTTTTCGCTTTACCGTTCATCTCAAAAGAGTAAATCGTAGTTGTTTCATGAATAATTTCATTCTCATTTAAAAATGTGGGAATCATATTTTGTGCCTTAACAAAATGAAGTTATTTGACTTACTTATTGAAATAATTTTCAATTTCAGCTCATGGAATTGAAACATGTCAAGAACATCACTTTCACTTTTCTTTTTCATAATATTTATGAAAGAATAATCTGAACAGTCATCAACAAAAGTGATGAAGTATCTGTTTCTATTTCTAGTGTTATTGTTCGAGACAACAAACACTTCCCTATTTTTCTGCTCTTGCTTTACAACTTTTTCTTTCAAAAGAAGACAAGAATTCAGACTTTCAAAGGTGTATATTCTTTAGACTTTTTATTTATCCTTTCTGACTTGTACATCTATTTTATGTACAACTGAAATATCATCCTTCAACACATTAGCAACTCTTTTATTTTTAAAAATAATAATTTGTTTTGTTGCCAATGTTTGAAGTGATTCCCTTCAAACCACATTGGTTTGTCATAGTCAGCGACATTATAATCTGAACCAGTAACTTCTACGGTAATCATGGCAGAAAGAAACATCTTAAAATTGTTGTTTTTGATATTTGAAAATAGTTTTCGAAAATAAGCCACTGAAGAAATTACTGGGTTGAGTCGCGGACTAGGTCGCTCTCTTTAAGACGTTTCGTGGCACTGCCCAAACTTGTGCAAGCAGACCATTAACCACGCCGCCTCCAGGATAAAACAACCCAGTTATAGCTGTATACCGATTTGCTACTTCACTATAGAAATCGGTCAAGAATTACACCTTCTTGAATGATACTACAATATCACTCGAATTGATGCTACAACATCAATCTATGATTCATCGGTGATTCAGTGGTACTAGAATACCACTCAAATTGATGTTACAACATCAATCGATGAATCAACTACGATATTCGTATTGATACTACAATATCAATCAATAATGGTACTACAATACCATTCTTATATGGTAACTAAGACCATTCTTAAATCAAAGGGATTATGGTCCCATGATCATTCTAAATTTGAAGGAACTAGTGATACTTGATCACTCTTAAACCAAATTAATAATAATAAGGTTTCTCATATATTCACAAATTTCAAATGAAATATGCAAACATATCTAACTAACTTTCTGTATGAAATAAATCATCCTTTTATGCTACAGAAATAGATACACATGGAAGTTTTTTTGTTAAAAATATAAGTCTAACAAATCAATAGAACAAACTCAATGTAGAAATAAAAATTAAATTCTACATAGAAATTAGGTTCATGTTTAGCATTGAATTCTAAGATAGAAATTCATAGTAAACCATTGATACTAGAATTACATCTCTAACATCAATCATATAAGAGTTTCTTAATCCAGAATTGTTTATGCTTTGCACTTAGAAATTACACCATAGAATAAATATATCTAGTGTCATGTTGTAAGCCTTTATCCTCACATTAATTTCTTGCATACCAATTAATTCAAATAAAATAAAATATGGCATACATGTACTAGAGGATGATGATCATAGCTAAAAGAAACAAGGTCTCTTTAATTCAAACTAAGAGAACAACATACCAGTTTCAAAAATTTAGGCACAGTCACCAAACATCATCCTCGTTCTTTTATGTTGATGATGTTCTTTCCTCCAATAAATCATTCTTACTCAATTCTCTAGGAAACAATGATTTTTTTTTGTGCTTTTTCCTTTCTGTCTTTTTTAAGCCGCCACTCTCATGTAGTGTTATATGTTCACTAGGTTATTTTCTCAACAAACATAACACTCATATAAAGTAGCCATCAATTAGAGTTAATTTCCCATAAATTAACGGTTACAAAATAAGGGAGAATAAATCACAATTGAATCAAATAACTATAAGACTTAATTTTAATTATATTCTCAAAAATACACACTTGTATGCTACAACACACTAGTATGCTCTAGTATCCGATAAAGGAACTCAATTTTATTTTCAATTCACACACCAATGTGAACTTTGTTCCAACAATAAGTGATAACAAGATTTCATTTCAGCAAAAAAATGATTTTACCTCAGAAGCTAAAAAGGTGAAGGATTCAAAATTTTCCTCATTTTGTGCATTAAGAAATGAAACAAAAAGCTCTTACAAGCTGTTTCAAAAAACAAAAACAAAAAAGCTCTTACAAGATTGAATTTGAAAAGTTTTTTTGTACAGCAAAAGAAGATCTAGACCCTCCAAGGAAACTCCCTCTTCTAGTTACCACAGGTACACAAGCTCCTCTTGATGAAGATTTCTTTGATATTCTTGCCTTTGGAGTGCACAAACCAAAGCTTTTACATGATTTCACTTTATTTCTATAATTTGTTTTTTCTTTCTTAGGAAGATCTTCTATGCTTTCCACTCTTGCTAAACAACCAAAAGATTGTGCCTTCCCTTCATAAAACATAGACAATCCTCTCCTACACATCACAATAATAAATACGAAAACGATCAATATTTTTTTGCTTAATTATTATTAATTTAATAGTGTTATTGGTGACTATTTTACAATTATTTTCACCAAGATTTGGACTTTTTAGGTCTTATACATAAGCAATTTTTTACTTTTCACATTCATTCAATATAACTAATAAATCTAGTCAGTATTATAGACTAGATACATCTGTTATTAAATGAATTTAAAAAGTGAAAAATTGTTAAGATATGAGACCAGAGTAGTAATTAAAACCACTGAGCTAACATCTAATGGACGAAAAAGTAATGAAAAAAAATAGTAAAAAATAGCATGCATCATGCATGAAATTGCTTACTTCAAAGGGAGATGATCCATGAGCTCTGATAATTTATATAAAGGACCATTTGAATTTGATGATGAAGATGATAAACTAGAAGTTGAAGAAGATGCTTCTTGATCATCATCATCTAACTCCGATGAAGAAAATGAACATATAGAATTATTCATTGAATCTTCTGTGATAGAGCCACTAGAAATTAAATCAGTTACATCATCATCATCATTAACATCCTTAACAGCCCAATTTGTGTTACCATCTATAATACCCTTGACATTCATTTTCTAAAAATTAAATATTTGCAATGGGAAGAAAATGTCTCCTATGTTATGAAATGAAATAGGCAATGGTTATATCTTTACGAGATAAAAAAATATATATAATATATATTGGGTGGTGTTATTTATATATAGAACATTAACTACCAATCCATGAAGATTTGGATAATGTTTGTTGTTTTGATATATATGAGTTGGCTTTAGATAAATATTATAATATTCTTTGTATCTTAATTAATTTTTGTCACAGTCAGAGCACGTTATATATGGTGTAAAATAAATAGCTTCTATCACATTGCTAAGATAGATAATGCTTTGAGGATAAGGACTAAATAAAGACAACTATATCCTGAGTCACCCTCTTTGAGTAACTTCTCTTTTATATTTTGGTAACTGAAATTGTGGCCCCCTATTTTTCTAAGTAGTAATAACTATTAACTATACTTCTTATAGCCATTTTCCATAAAAGATAACTGCAATAATGTCTTCTATTTTTTTTTGGTCAAGCTGCAATCTCTTTTTTTCCACTCCATAAAATCACAAACACGTCTAAAATTACAATGGAGCAGATAATCAAACTCGAAATCTCATACATATTATTTAAATTTTTTACCACTATTGCTTATAAAAAAAATATTCAATTCGACAAAAGGAAAATACAATCTAATTCATCATTATGACAGCTATATATATATATGCTTAGAGATTTTTTTTTTCTTTTTAAAGATAAGTTGGTAAAAAGTGCATTTATAGAATGTTTCCTATTATATAGTATGCAAGTTGAGATAGCATTTTACTCCTAACGACAAAAGGAAAGTGTCCAGTGTCCACCATCAACAATAACTTTCCGGATTTGAGCATATTTGAAATTACATGAGTTTTACAAAATTATATTACAATTTACAAAGATATGGTAATTTAGTTTCAAAAAAGTGAGGCTATAATTTTTAATTTAGAGAGAGTTTTTGATACCGTCTTGATTAAATGAAGAGTTTAACTTAATTCAATTTTATAAAATGAATTATACAATAAGAATTGTTTTCACTTATAAACCTATGTATATATTATCTCGTACTCGATTTAAGACTAATTAACAATATAAAAATAAGTTAAAAGTTAGTCGCAGATGATACATATAAATCTACTTAAATTATCGATGAATAAATAGGCTAATCTTTAAATAAACTTTACCAAATACACACTTTTGTTGTTTTTAGTTTCATCTATTAAAAAACTACAGTAGCAAATCAAAATGCTTTGACCTTTGGATGAATTTGTCGACGATAAACAATTAAACATAACTTGTCCATCTAGTTTGGAATAAATTCTTTTTGAGTTTTTATCTATGAAGCCCCGATACGCGACACGATACGAATACGATACCGATACGCCGATACGTGAAAATTTTAAAAAATTCATATCCGATACTGGCGCGATACGTTATTTAAAAATTAATTTTAAAATTAAATACATAAATGCACAATAATATTAATAATGATAATTTTTTTTGAAAGACAAAAAATTATTATAATAATTATTATTATAAACGCCAATAGTTCATTGTACAAAGAGTACACACAAGTCAATTAGCTTGCACAAGAGCAAAACAGTTTGAGGCTCAACATACAAGGGCTCATCAGTCCTAACTAAAGACATATAATAGCTCAAAAAACATATAATAGTCATGACATCAAGCCTCTTCAACAAGTTCATCTTGTAGCAATATCAGACAATTATATAGGTCCTGCAGCTGACCAATTAAAAGCATAAAGCATTCATTCTTATACTAGAATTTTGGGAAGCCCAAATACTTCTGTTATATAGTAGGACACCATAGTGACTTCAGAACAGTGACAAAGACAAAAAATACTAATTATAATAAATTAAAATCATTAATACTAAGTTAAGTATTTGTGTTTCATTAATATTGTCCTAAAAAATAATGATCACCGGTACATTTTAAGTTATACATCTTAAGTTAAGTATTATACAACATCATTAGTACTATCCAAAAAAAGACATTGTTAATTATCAGTATAACAACATAATAGTTTGACATTTACTAGGAAACACAGATTCTATCGGATATTATTTTTTATTTAAAAATAAATATTTAACCGATACTTTTCCAATACGAGTATCGGGAAGTATCAGACGCGTATCGGATATTATTTTTTTATTTAAAAATAAAGATTTAACCGATACTCTTCCGATATAAGTATCGGGACGTATCGAAAGAGTATCGGTATCAGGTGCGTATCGGATACGATACTTCACCGATTTTAGAGTATCGGGGCTTCAGAGGTTTTTATTATTATCTTTATAGCCTTTGCTGGTTGCTAACTTGATCCCAAAAACAAGTGAGTTTTATTTATGTTAGGAAAAAAGAGCATTCAACCCACGTGTTCGACGATGACCTTGTGAAAAGGAAAACTCACGGTGACACTAACTTATGTTGGCATTTTCCAATTGGTGGAACGTCTCATCCAAACACTAATCATGCATGCACTTTTTCCTATTATATCGGCTCATCCCTATACTCCTATGCTTCAACTTCAACTTCAACTTCAACTACATCACATATTAGTCGTATCAATTATTCTTCGTGGTATACATAAATACTAGTTCATCCGTCCTAAAATACTAATATCTCTAGTTATTTATGTATTAAAAATTATATATTTTAAAAATATTCGTCGAAACAAATTAAACAACATCTTATATTAATATTTGCATGTATATACTAGTAGAAAAATAAGGTTAAAATTAGGTTATTTATTTTGGGACGAAAGGAGTGGTAAATCTCACCATTTTTTCTACACTAAAATGGACTCAAATTTTCCACCGTAATAACATCACGCGGTATCAAATTGTTGTCGTTGATCATAAATCGATTGATGCAGTTATAAAATTGTTATAAATAATTTTAGTCACGTAATCACGTTCTAGATCAAATATTCCTGATTTAAAATTGTGTGAAAACTGTATCTTCTTCTCCTACATTAAATCCTATTTCCACTAAAATAGGGCCGATATAAACATTATTTTATAAACCGAATGGTATATCTTCAGGGGCGATTATAAGGTACAGCATGCCTGGGCACGTGCCCGGGCTGCTGTCCCACTATTTTTTTTTTATAGAGTCCGGAATGTAAGAATTGTCGTTTCAACGGTATTTTATTGAGTCGAAAATAAATGGTTATAATGAGAATTGTTTAAGGTCTGAATTAATTTTATTTTTAGAACTCATAGCTTACTGCGAAAGTAGAAACACAGAGATACCAGTTTCAATTTGAAAGTATGAAAACTTTATCTGACCATAGAAAAATTCAGTTTTTTATTCTAAACACTGCGAAAGTAATTTTTTATCAATCAGGAAAAATCCAGTTTTAAAAAGGTAATTTTAAGAGTGTAAACGGACACGCGAGAGCAGACGTTTATACGTTTAAAATTTGGTATCGAACATGCGACAGCTAACAGTACCTTTAAATTAATTTTTCTACCTTAAGCAACTTTTTGAGTAATTAAAAGTAATTATTTTCATAAATAAGATTTTGTGTCGTAACACGTTGGACACGCGAAAGCGGACAGTTAGATTACGCAGTTAAAATCTATTTTAAAACTTAACCTTTTATTTACAAAAAAATATTTTCTCATTATAAATATAAAAGTCGACAAAATGAATACCAACAGTCGATGAAAGTTTCATTTCGGCCTTTAAAATATCAAAAAGCCTATTAATTCTTTAAAATATTACTGTACTCGGAAGTTGAGTTGATAGAATTCCTACCAAAATTTTGCCCAGGCTCTCTAACATTCCTGGAGTCGCCACTGTATATCTTATATCTTAGTATCTCATGCCTTTAATTTATGGTGCAGTCTAAGGTGCGGCAGTCAATAGGTGCCTCACCAGTGAGGGACTAAAGGAAAATCATTTTTAACCATCGAATATAATCAGTGGTCAAGATTTATTAAAATTAAAAAGGAGAACATGTAAAATTGTCGACAGAAGATCTCACTGTATCTCTTCTTCATGCCTCGGTAACTTAACGTTTTCATTCTGCGGCGGACACAAACTCTGGTGAAGACTCGAATCCTGAATTCAGAATAAGAAGTTTTTTCTCTAATCCCACATCAACGAAAATCTTCATCAAACTCTGAATTTTGTTCAGAATAAGAAGACTATTTTTTGTTAATAGCAAGATCTATTATTATTTCTATTGCTACCGACATATGATTTTGCATTTTAATATTTATGACTTAATAAGAATTTTTTGTATTTAAAAAATTAATTATTATTTCTTTATTAACTTAGATATCTATATCTTATTGCAAATAAAAAAGTGGTATATATATTCATTCATTATGTAAAAAGGTGGTATGTGCTCATTAGAATGAGCTGGATTGGTACGAGAAGGATATGACATATGAAGATAAGAATGTGGACTTGGGTAGGTCATGATATGTGGCAATCAAATTGCCACCACACGGTAATATTATTATTATTATTATTATTTTTAGTAAAAATAATACTAATATGTACTAATTGCACTGCCATTGGGCCACACTGCCTTATTTAATCGGGAAAATTAAAATGTTGCTCTCATATTATAATCTTATTAATTTGTGCCCACCACCCATATATTGGAATGTGACTTTTTCAATTATAAATATTACAATTCAATAATTTTTTATTGTCCAAAAAAACATTACAATTCAATAAATGATGATTTCAACTTTTCAACTTTGAACAACCAATTCACACGTACGATTCCATTGTCACTTGTCTCTCTCTCTACATCATTCATTCTTGTTCCCTTATAAGAATTGTAGCTTTCTTTATTTACTATTTATTTATATTTGCCTTATATGTAAGTTTAAATTAAGAATTTTCGAAGTCTTGCTTCCTAAAACCACCCACTCTAACTAATCAAACTTGACAATAAAATGAATTCGATCAGAATATCTTTTATGATCAGAAGACTTCTGTATGGGGAGATTTACTTCACACCAATTATGTGGACAAAGAATCAGTGCAACAGAGGAATACAGAACGGGGAATTTTAGCTAAGCAATACTCTATTGAACTCATATTAATAACTTTTTACTTTTTAGGTTCATTTAATAATTGATAAATCTAGTCTGTATTATAGATAAAATACATCTATTATTAAATAAATCTAAAAAGTTAAAAGTTGATAATATATGAGATCGGAGGCGGCTCGTCTTAGTTATAAGTAAATACTTATCAAATATATTAATTACTCAATAGGTTTTAAAAGAGAATATTTACTTATAATTAAAGTCGAAAGAGTAATTATTGGTTTTGGACTTTTTCTTTTTGAAAACTAGTCTCATACATAGATAATTATTTTTTTTGATGAACTAAACTAGTCTTTTTGATGGACTTTTTATCTATATGTTAAGAGTTAAAGTTTAAGTTCAAAATTTTCCAATATTCACTTTAAAGATAAAAAATTTGGTCACAAGGTTACTTGATAAAAAAATATAACTTAACAAGTTAAGTATAACTTTTATTTTTTTATTTTTATTTTGGTAGTGAGTATAACTTTTAATTTTACCAAATACTAGTAATTAATTCAATCAATTAACTTAAATTTTCCACTATAAAATCATCTACTATCAATTAGCTTACAAACTATCTGCTATTTTTTGTCAAATATAACCAAAGATTTAAATAAAATAGTGAAAAATAATTAAATTTTATTTTTAAAGTCTCTAATTAGTAAGAAGCCCTTTAGTCTTTGATGAAGAGGACATTTCCATAGGTACAAATACAAACTATTCAAATTTAGATACATAAACAAAACCTAAATAAAATTTAAAAATAAAAATAAATTTTAATTGATTCAATTGATAAGACTAAATTAATTATAATTTAATACCGAGTATTTATCATTTATGTGTGTCTATCTATATAATACTCCCTCTGTTCCTTTTTATAAGAGACAATTCACTTTTTAGATTCATTCAATAATTGATGTATTTGGTCTATATTATAGCTTAAATGTATTCATTATTGAATGAATCTAATATGTCAACTGTCTCTTATAAAAATGAACGGAGGGAGTAAGGGCATCTCCAATGCAAGTATCCTATTGAGTTCTTAAGGCTTAGCAACCATGTTTTATTTTTTTTTACCATTGGAGTTGGGTGACTTGGCATTGAAAGTTGCTTAAAAATAGGGGATGAAACTTCATATTGTAACTCTTAATTTGAGTAGCTTAGCAATAAATTTTATTATTTTAATAGATATTAGTGGGTCCCATAGTTACAATTTAAAGTTTCCACCGGTTGGATTTGAAAATTAATTTATCCAACACATATTTTCTTATTATAAATATGAATCAAAGACTTTGCAACGGAACACCAATTGATTTACAAAAACATAACATCTATTTGTGCCAATTTTTTTTTTCATATAAAGCCAGAATTTTGTATTCAATGGATCCATCTCAATGTATTTCTTATTGTTGCGTATTTTTCGTCACTTGCTAGTTATTGTCGCTATGTATTTATCATCGTTTAAAATAAATTTATTATATTTTTATGTATTTATTATATATTTTTAATGTTTCTTAAACATTTATTAGATTTAAGCATATATATATTAATAAAATAATTGATATAAAATAATTTAAATCAAAATTAAATGAAAATAAAAAATATATATATAAAATGGTGAGGTCAAATATGAGTTGCTTATTTTAATGCCATTGGAGTAAAATTGTTTAAAGTTGCTTATCAAATTCTTACATCCTACATGGCAATTTGGATCCACAAAAAGTAACTTAAGCCACTCATCTAAGTTCCCCCATCGGAGATGCCCTAATAGATTTGGAGTTGTGTTTATAGTAGAATTCTTCCTTTAACGAATCAAACCAATTTCCTTGTGACCTCGTCAATTGATTGGGCTGCCTCATGTCCAAGTTGGGCTAACTGGAGTTAGTCCAATTATATGCTAAAAAGGTCAAACGAAAGCAGCAACCATTGTCAACACAAATAAGAAGAAGAAGGCAATTGGCAATTGGCAATTGGCAATTGAAATTGAACTATGAATTTCTGAACTCGTTCTTCAACAATTTGAGCCTCAAAGATTTTCACATTCATGGTTTTTTTTTTTTTTTTTTAATTCATGGTTTTATACCAAGGGTAACTTTGTTCCATTTATTATTTGTTATTGTTTGTTTATTTACGAGAGAAATATACAAAAATAATAAACGGGTGATATTTATTTAATAAGTGGATTCCATAAGTCTTTTATTTATTGTGTCAATGTCTTTTATAAATAGACAACAAATAAAGTATTCCCTCCGTCTCAATTTATAAATGACAACAAATAAAGTACTCTTTCAATCTCAATTTATAAGAAAAAAAATTACTTTTTTGTTTTGTTTTAAATTATAAGTAAAAAAAAATCATTTTTTATCATTTTTAAGATTTACTTTTACTTATTTTCAAAAAACTAAGCATTATGCGTTTAATTTACTTTCTCTTCTTTTTCCATATTGGGGGTGCTCGCGGTTCTGTTTAGATCGGTTTTGAGGAAAAAAAACTCATCCAATCAAAAAATAAATTTATTCGCGGTTCAATTTTAGATGGCAAATAAAAAAATTATCCGATCCAATCCAAATTTTATGTGGTTTAATTTTGATCGGTTTTTGGATATCCAAATTATAAATTTTTTATCAAATATTAATATTACAACAAAAAAAGTATAAAATAATAGTTTGACTTTTTTGACGAAATAAATATTAAGTTTGATGTAAAATATTAATAATTAATATTTTGGAATGACAATTATCAATTATATTTGAAACACGTTTAAAGTAAAAAAAAATATATTAAATTAGACTAAGAAATAATATTAACAAAATTTAAAATGAACAAAAAACTGGTTCTCCCGTCACCGCGCCGTCACACACAATCAACACCGGCTCAAAGTACTCCGGTGCTTCATGCGATTCCTGAGCACAGTGAACCTGACGAGACTTCTGTTGACGAACACGCGACCGATGCTGCTGGTCCTAGCGCCACCACGCCCGTACAAACGCCGGCGGCTTCAGATCTCCCAAGGGCGGAGTCACCACGTTTATGGGTTGATATTTTGAGTGGAAACCGTAACCCAGCCAATGGGTTAGCAATGGAATTTGTAGCTCCTACTCGAGTCGACGGCGAAGTCGTGGTTGCTATTGACGAATCGGACATTGAATCTGAGGTAAAATTCTGGGCTACCTCCCTCATTATGTATGTTCTTGGTGGTGAGCTCAGTATGGGTGCTGTTAAGCAATTTATGATCCGAAATTGGAATTTTGTGCAATTGCCTGATATGTTCTACAATGATGAGGGTTACTTCATATTACGTTTCCACTCCTTCCAGGACAAAGATGCTGTTCTTATGCAGGGTCCCTATACCATCAGGAATATGCCCATGCTCTTGCGAGATTGGAAACCCGATTTCAGCCTCAAACGGGACATGTTGAGTACCGTTCCAATCTGGGTGAAATTGCCCCAATTGCCTCTGTTCTTGTGGGGTGTAAAGAGCTTAAGCAAGATTGGTAGCGCTCTTGGCACGCCGTTGGTCACGGATGAATGTACTGCCCGAAAGCTCCGAGTCTCGTATGCTAGAATGTTGATTGAGATGGATGTTACGCAGCCTCTTCCTGATGATATTACTATCCGTGATAGTGAGGGCAACACTATGAAGCAACCAGTTGAATATGAGTGGAAACCTCTTTTTTGTGACAAATGCCAAAAGATAGGCCATGTTTGTGACACTAATCCACCAAAGAAGATGCAGAAGCAGTGGAAGCCTAAACCAGTAGCAGTCACCACTACCCCTACCATACCTGATCCACCATTGGGTGTTGAGGCAGAGGCTACATGGACTACGGTGGTGAGCAACGGGAAGGCCAAAGGTAAAAATGTTACTCCTACAGGTGTCACTTGCAGCAATGGTTTTGAACCATTAGGGACTTTGAATGGTGCCCTAGTGATTCAGGAAACTGGTCAATGTTAGTTTCTTGGAACATTCGGGGGCTGAATAAAGCAGGCAAAGCCAGGGAGATTGGCTCCCGTCTCCTTCAGCTGAAGCCTGCACTTGTGGTGCTTATTGAGACTAGAGTCAAGAGCACTAAAGCTGATAACATTCGTGCCAAAATGAGACTCCCAGGTAAGTTCCTAGATAATTACACTAGTCATGCTAATGGTAGAATCTGGTTGAACTGGGATGATAGAATTCTTGATGTTAAATTAATTAGTAGCTCTGCCCAAATGATCCATTGTGGGTTATATGATATCCATGGGACCTTTTTGAGTTGGTTCACTGCCATCTATGCACTGAATCAACTTGAACAGAGGCGTAGATTGTGGAATGAACTGGACAGCATACACACTAGTCAGCAGGGACCTTGGTGCTTGATGAGAGATTTTAATAATGTCCTGAAAGCGGCAGATAGAATTGGTGGTAATATGGTTCATGAATCTGAGTACAGGGACTTGGCCTCTCTGATGGACAAGGCTGGTTTATCTGAGATGGATAGCATTGGGGACTATTACACTTGGTCCAATAAGCATACTGATGGGATCATCTACTCTAGGATTGATAGGGTTCTTGGTAATGTTGACTGGTTCTTGCGAAACCTTGACTTCACTCTTACTATTATGGACCCTGGTATCTCTGATCACTCTCTCTTATGCCTGACTGGCCCTGTGAAACCACCACCCCACCAGTCACATTTCAAATTTATTAACTGTGTGACGTCTATGCCAGGTTTTCTTGATTGTGTTGCACAGAGTTGGAATGAGCCTATTGCTGGTCGGCCTATGGTTGTCCTGTGGAGGAAATTGCTGCGACTTCAGCCTGTGTTGAGGAGGCTGAGCAAACCCATTACTAGTATCCACATCACTCTAGCTAAAGCTCGGGAGGACCTTAAACAAGCCCATAATCTGCTGCTGCTTGACAAAATGAATCCTCACCACATCATGAAAGTCAAAAGCTGCACTGAAGAAGTCATCCATTGGAGTGATATGGAAGAGCAGATGTTGAGACAAAAATCCAAGATCGATTGGCTTAGGCTTGGGGATGGCAATAATAAGTATTTTCATGCATCCTTAAAAGCAAAGCAAAAGTATTCTGCTCTCAGAGCTATATATAGGGAGGATGGCACCCTTCTTACTACACATGAGGATATTGAGCTGGAAGTGCTTAATCTTTATGGCAACCTCATGGGCCGAGCTGAGACTAACCTTATGGGCATTGACATTACTGCCATGAGAGCTGGTCCTCAGGTTCCTATAGATCAGAGAAACCTTCTCATTGCCCCTATTCAGGAGAATGAGATCCATCGGGCCCTCAAAAGCATTGGTGACTTAAAAGCTCCTGGTTTGGACGGGTATGGCGCTAGTTTTTTCAAAGCTACTTGGAGCATTACCAAACCAGATATTATAGCCGCTGTTTTGGAGTTTTTTCAGGAGAACTATATTTATAGTGCAGTCAACAGTACTTTAGTTACTCTTATTCCAAAGCATTCTGCAGCTAAAACCATCAGAGAATACAGACCCATCTCTTGTTGCACTACCATTTTCAAAATTATCTCCAAGATCATGACTATGAGACTTAGTAAAGTGACGGGCAGCATCATCAACACTAGTCAAGCAGCCTTTGTGCCTGGTCAACATATCCATGATCACATTCTCTTGGCATATGAGCTTATCAGAGGATATAGCAGGAAGGGGGGTACCCCTAAGTGCATGATGCAGCTGGATCTCCAGAAAGCTTACGACACTGTAGATTGGCATGCCCTTAACCATATCTTGAAAGAGATTGGTCTTCCTAGCCAATTCATTCAATGGATTATGTTGGGTGTTACTTCTGTGTCCTATAAGTTTAACATCCAAGGTAGACATACTAGTTTCATGAAGGCCAAGAGAGGGCTTAGGCAAGGGGATCCCATCTCCCCCTTGCTCTTTGTGATTGTAATGGAATATCTCCATCGTCTTCTCCAACAACTTAGAAAGATTCCTGATTTCAATTTCCATTCCAAATGTGAAAATCTTAATATTATCAATCTAAGTTTTGCTGATGACCTCTTGATATTTACCCGTGGTGATATTGTTTCTGTGGAGTTGGTTATGACCAAAATCCAAGTTTTCTCCAACTCAACGGGGCTTGTTGTCAATCCATCCAAATGCAAGGTGTATTATGGTGGGGTGGATGATAGTACTAAAGCTAATATCAAGTCAGTCACTTCCTTTATGGATGGGTCCTTACCTTTTCGCTACCTGGGTGTTCCTCTCACCAGCAAGAAGCTCTCCATCCATCATTACATGCCTCTGGTGGACCGTATTGTTGAGCGCATTCATAGTTGGAGTGCAAAGTTGCTTAGCCAAGCTGGCAGGCTTCAATTGATCCGTAGTGTGATTTTTGCTGTGGCTAATTATTGGATGCAGTGCCTTCCCCTCCCAAAAAAGGTACTTCAAAAAATTAACGCTATTTGTCGTTCGTTTCTCTGGTCTGGTGGATCTACTATCACTAGGAAGTCACCTGTAGCTTGGGACCGTGTCTGCTCTCCAAAGGCACATGAGGGGCTCAATCTTCTCTCTTTGGAAGAGTGGAATCAAGCTAACCTTGCCAAACTTCTTTGGAACATTAATAGCAAGGCTGATAGTCTTTGGATAAGGTGGATCCATTGCTATTACATCAAAAATGATGCCCTCCTCACTATGCAAGTAACAACCTCTTGCTCTTGGATATGGAAAGCCATCTTAAAACAAAGGGATTCATTGCTGCAGATTCAAGGATGGGAACACATGAAAGGTAGCATGATCACTAGGAAGGTGTATCAGGTCTTGAAGGTGGAAATTAGTAAAAATAATATAAAAGATAAAAAAAATTATCACTTAATAGATAAATTTATTCTTATTTTAACACTTTTACTCTGAAAAGATGTTATAAGTCTATGAACTATGATTTCTATACTAAAACTAGGAAGAGAACAATAAAACATTCTTCATTTTTCATCAATGTTCGTGAAAAGACTACGTATATAATACCACAATGAATCTAATGATCATAAAATTCAACTAAACAACCCCATAAATACTACATCTTACTAATATCTAATTTATTTAATTAACTATGTCTAATAATCACTTAATTAGCTTTATCACACTCTTAACACTAACTACAAAGAAAACTTTGTCAATAACAAGAATTGTTAAAAATATATTTGATTTTTTTTGCTTTCTTCTTTTTCTAAATTATACATGCGTGATTAAATTAAATGTCAAAATATTAATGACCAGCTAAGTATTCTTATGAATGAATACCCCATCTTGAAATTGAAATTCAGACCCCGTTTGTTATAGATTAAAAAATAAGTGATTTTGACCTTAAATAATTTAGAGATTATTTTTTAGAGATTTTATAAAAAATCTGAAACTATTTTGTGTTTGTTTACCTGGATAAAAAATATTTTTATAAGGATATTTTTGGAATATTAAAATTTATGTAAGGATATTTTTGGATAAAAAATATATCCACCTTTTGAACTTTGTTTTCTCTTTCCTCTAAAAAAAAAATCTATTTTGTAAGAAGCTAATATTTTTAGCTTCTCATTTTTAACAGTTTTTAGATTATTCTTAGATTATTTTTAGATTCTGATTATTTTTAAAATCTATAACAAACGGGCATAATTTCCTTAAAAAAAAAAAAACTATAACAAACGGGGCTCTGGAATTTCAATTTCAAGATGGGGATTCATTTCACCTAAACTTTTATCGATAAAAAATTAAAAAAAGCTTAAAGTGGAAATCTTGTGATTAAACTTGATTGAGTTATAATAAAAGTGGTATCTTTCTTTCTTTGTGTGTTGTGTGCATTAGAGTGAGAGTAAAAACATCCTTAACCGGACAAAAAACACAGACTGTCTGTGTGTTGTTGCTACTCTAGAGAGAGATTGAAAAAGAGACAAGAGCCGTTACACTCTTTCTGAGCATTAATACAACTTTAGGTAAAAAAGCACTGCATACTTGTGAACATTAACAAACAACTTGTGTTGTCTGTTCATTCTTCTTTCTTTTCTGATATATGAGCAGACAACACAACAAGATCACACCAATGGCTACTGTCTTCACTTCCAAACTCATCTTTTCAGCTTCACTCTTCCTCCTTCTTCTAGGTCCGTCCTTTCTTCAATTTTGCTTATGTTATTTATTGGGAACCATTTTCATATAAGCTGTTAAATACTATTATTAATTATCATTTCAATTACCACTGTAGATCGCAATTTCCTCAATTTTCTATCTTTGTTTCATAGAATGTCGGTGCTCCACTTTTCTTTAAAAAAAGTTGATAATTTTAATGAATTTCACTTCTCTAGATTTTGTTGGTGGCTTCATATTTAAAATGGTTAATTCAATTGTAACTAGATTTATGCATGTGGTTGGTTGAACAAAATTTCAAACAAATTGTGATTTATGCATGTGCTTGTGTTACTAGATCAATTTATCCCTAGTCCCATGTTGTTCTTGTTCAATTTTGTTAAACACCTCATATCCAAACATCACTTACTACCTTTTACTTTTGATTAGTGTGATAATATGGATTGAATTTTTTTAATTAATTCATTGTTTTGACTTGGAGAATGGAGATATCATATACTAACTAGTAGAATTAGTTGTCTTTGTAATTCTTAATTTTGTTTAATCTGTTGAAATTATGTGTCAGATTGTTGCTCTGGTAGTTTCATTGGGATTTGCTATGGAAGAAATGCCGATGACCTACCGACACCCGACAAGGTGGCACAGTTAGTTCAACTTCATAAAATGAAATATGTTAGGATTTATGATTCTAATGTACAAGTCTTAAAGGCCTTTGCAAAAACTGGAGTTCAACTTATGATTGGTGTTCCTAATTCAGATTTGCTCTCATTCTCCCAATATCAATCTAATGTCGACGCTTGGTTGAAAAACAGCGTCCTTCCTTATTATCCGGCCACAAAGATCACATACATAACTGTTGGTGCTGAAGTCACAGAAAGTTCGTATAATACCTCTTCGTTGGTAGTGCCTGCCATGACTAATGTACTAACAGCACTCAAAAAACTAGGACTGCACAAAAAGATAAAAGTTTCGAGTACTCATTCCCTTGGTGTTCTGTCGCGATCGTTCCCGCCTTCAGCTGGTGCTTTCAATAGTAGTCATGCACATTTCCTGAAGCCAATGCTAGAATTTCTCGCAGAAAATCAATCGCCTTTTATGATTGATATATATCCTTATTACGCTTACCGAGATTCACCGAATAAAGTGTCCTTAGACTATGCACTTTTTCAGGCATCCTCTGAAGTTATTGATCCAAATACTGGTTTGTTGTACACAAACATGTTTGATGCACAGATTGATGCTATTTACTATGCACTCATGGCTCTAAATTTCAGAACAATTAAGGTCATGGTCACCGAAACAGGTTGGCCTTCAAAAGGGTCACCTAAGGAAAAGGCTGCAACTCCTGATAATGCACAAACATATAATACTAATCTCATAAGGCATGTTATTAATAATACCGGCACTCCTGCGAAGCCAGGGCAGGAGCTAGATGTTTACATTTTCTCACTGTTTAATGAAAATAGGAAGCCCGGTTTAGCATCCGAGAGGAACTGGGGATTATTTTATCCAGATCAGACAAGTGTGTATAATCTAGATTTCACCGGACGGGGTGGTGTTGATATGACTACAGCTGCAAATGTAACCCGGTCAAATAGAACATCATGGTGCATTGCTTCTAGCAAAGCCTCAGAAATTGATTTGCAGAATGCTTTGGATTGGGCATGTGGTCCTGGCAATGTCGACTGTACTGCTATTCAGCCTAGCCAACCTTGTTTCGAGCCGGATAATCTAGCTTCACACGCATCTTTTGCTTTTAATAGCTATTACCAGCAAAACGGGGCCTCTGATGTTGCTTGTAGTTTCGGTGGCACAGGCGTAAAAGTTGACAAGGATCCAAGTATGTTCCTTTGCCTTTTGTTCTCTCTGTTTACATGCTGTATTTTTTGCTCAGAAACTATTGCATGCATATGATAAATATGATCTGAAGAAAGATAGTTAAAAATTATTGGTTTGTGTCACTGAAAGACTAGTTGTTATCAATTTGCAGGCTATGACAACTGCATCTACATGAGAGATGGGTAAGTTCAATATAAAAGTTTTTATGTTGTTATTTGTTCTTTTTATTTTGGATGAACTTTTAAATATCACATTTTGGTTTTTCTTCGTTTTGTTTATTTGCAGCAATAATAAAACTTCAGGAGGTAATGCAAGGGCGATGTCGTCAACTTCATCTACTCAACGGGAAGGAAGATATTCTTCAATTTCTATGTATCTTCTTGTAACTTGTCTCTTCATTATACTGAATACTCAACAATCCTGACAAGACAAGTTTCATTGTCGAAAGTGCAGCATGATTTTGCTATGTTTAGATGTATGCTGCGTTTGGCATGCCAGAGAGGTAAATGGTTTGTTGTAAAGCTTTTCATACTATGTCATACATCAGATAAGTGTAAAAATCCTTTGCTGTTGTAAAATCATTAGAACATTGATAGGCCAAAACTTCTTGCTACTAGTTTTATGTGCCCTTAAGATAAGGCAAAAACAGCAAGCAAGATAAATAACTTCTCTGTGATTCATTTTATTGTTTGTTTATGAAATTGCACATAGGGCTGCCGCAGCTGCCGCCTCATCATAAATTTAGGCAATAAAACAGCTTTCCAGGTTATCGCAAGTGTCTAGAGATAATAAGGGAGTACTAAATGTATCTTTTCATTCTTGTGAAATCTTCATTGTAGTTATTTTCTTGTCAAATAACTTAGTGGTTAGACTCATGATACAAAAAAGTAGAGAATGCTAGATTCGAATACAGACTCCTGTTGCAAATCAATGTTATTGACACCTGCCACCAATGTAGTCAGGGTCGAGTTTTTACGTAGGGTCGTTCGGCTGGTGACGGGTCGTAAGCACGAGGGTCGTAGCACGGATCGTAAGACCCTACTCAAGGGCAAACTTGTAATTTCACATATATACATATACATACAAACACAAAAAAAATATATAATACATGAACTTTCATAAACTTAGTTAATTAATATTTCATATTCATCATTCCAAAAGTTCATAACAATCAAGAAGGCCTATGCACCATTCACAATTAAAGGCCAATGCATCATTAACAAAAGAATGACCTATCATTCACAAAAGAAAATAATAGAAGTATAGAACAGAGTAAATAGAAAACAGAGTGAGTCACAGAAAAAAAAAACAGAGTTAGATTAGGTGAGACAAAACAGAGTTAGGTGAATGTGAAAGAAAACAGGGTTGATCATATGGCTTAGGGTTCGAAGACAGAGAACAATGGTGATGGCGACGGCGCCGGAATAGAAGAACGGTGGTGACGGCGCCGGAAGAAGCCCATGGCGATGAGGTTGAAAGGCGAGAGGCGATGAAGGTGAAGGTGCGATGAAGTTGAAAAATGAAAGCTTTACTGAAGAAAAAAAAAAACGCGTGTTTTGGGATTTAGGGTTAAAATCCATTCCGGGTTATTTCATGACCCGACCCGATTCACACGGCCCAACTCATTTGAAGAGCAAAAGCGGCCCAGCACGACGATCCTGCACAGAAAACGCGACCCTGACTGCGAAAAAGCTCAAAAACGACCCTAAGCATGGTCGGAGCACGGCCGGCCGCCGGAAAGACGTAAGGTCGTGCGACCCTACGCTCCAGCACGCGTCCTTGACTACACTGCCTGCCACCTGAGATGCAACTGAGATGCACTTATGGGACAAAACTTCATTAGAGAATTAACTTGCATAGAAATGATAATGATGAGACTTACTAAAAATAATAACAGGATATTAGACTATTAAGAATTGATGGAGTATTTGCCGCAATTGGCGACATTTAACATCGACCATTATTAAAGTAGTTCATGATAGGCCAATACGATTTATTAGTATTAGATTATCTCCGTCATTTTTCTCTCATTCTCTCATCTAACTTTATATCTCTCTCAGTGCCGCTCAAATGATAAAAGTGCATCTTCAAAGAAACTCAGGGACCTGTGGGAAGACTCACCCACTTCTTGCAAAGCCATTAGCCTTTTCTTTTCTGTCGCTTCACTTCCCCTCAATCAATTAATTACCCATAAATTGTGTTGTATAAAAACATAATATTTTCTTGAAAAGAAAATCAGTTTAAACGAAACTGAAAAACGTTTTTTCCGAGACATGGATTTATGATTTTTGTTCATACACTGCTGCTACCATTGTAAGAGTAAAATAACATCAAAGCAAAAGAAAATGATTGTGTTTGATGCCGGTAGGTGGTGGTGCCATAGAGGGGTTGGCAATGGAGGTTGGTTGAAGTCACTCCATTGGATTGTATTCATGATGTTGATTCGGTGTGAAGTTTGTACCTTAAAATTTGGTGGTAATGCATGAACCAAGGATAAATATTATACATCGTAACACCTATAAGATATGTGCAACTCTCTTTTTTTTGGACCGAGCACAATCAATTAAGAGTGAAATTTTAGCAATTAGACTACTTGATGAAAAGAAGAAGAAAAATTAATCCAATTAAGTTGACTGGTTCACCTAAGTTTTCTTAAAATAACCAAAATATACAAAAAAGATTAAAATTTTAAGAAATTAAAGTAAGGCAATCCATTCATCCACGCTCAAATTCAATTTAAGTATTTAACACGTAAGGTAATAAGTTTAAAAAAATGTAATCAGATCAATCAATATATTAAAAACAAAATAGTTTGACCTAGTGGTATCAGTATGTTTATAGATTTTGTTAATATTCAGCTACATTGGAGCTAGTATTGACACGTCTATTTCCACCATGTCATTCATCTTTTTACAGGAGAAAATAATTTTGACTATCTAGAATTTATTTTCTTATGAAGAATAATAATCTGTATTTTTTTTTCTACATTGAGTTAAATGAAGACATTTTTTTTAAATGTTCCTCGTTCATGCGGAAACTATACAGCGAAAATCTGGTGAAACTACGAAGAATAATTATCTGTTGTGCGCACTTATATGTTAACTTGTCAAGATGAAGTTGCAAGGAAAAAATACCGCTGCAATGCTCGGATTTGGGAAGAAAGCAAGTTCGGTTTTCACATCGAACTTAAAACTTGCTACGAAAAGAAAGCTACATATTACAGACCACAATCCTCAACATTGTATTTAACAGGTTTGGAACAAGTTCGCATGCATAAGTTATACTATCATGAACCATGATACTATCTACCATCTCCTAGAACTAATGACACAGGCAAAGATTACCAACAACCTGGCATACAATACAAGACAGTGTGCCACGTATAAAAGAGGTCATTTAATTCCATTCATAAACTGGACGAGAATGATTTGCATTAAGAAAAGAAAGAACATAAAGTTATAAATATGAATATGAAGAATTTCTGCCAGATAGATAAGAATCTGCAAAGATTTCAAAAATATGCCAACCATTATACCATAGCATTAGAATTTAAAACCACTTTAATGTATAAGGTACCCCACTAAAAAAAGTACAACGACAAAGATTATAGTCATCATTTCTCAAGCACCAAACACTTCTTTGCCACACCAGATCCAACAACTTTTTTCATATCCAAATAATTATTACACTGCAATCAAGCATTCCATATGAGGTCGACGCAAAAACTTGTACAGAAGCCAATGAAATATGAACTATAATAAGACATACAGAGAGGTTTAAAGACCCTGTTCAACGAGATAATCACCAAGCCTTTCAACTACCATGTTGCACTGACCAGGAGTCATTGGTTCATCATAGATGCCAATGACCAAGGCCATATTCGTCTTCTTAACAGTAACACCACCAGGACCCTGGATAATAATGGGGGGAAACACTAAAATATTACATCTATATATACTGGTCAAAATAAGTATTAAGAAAGCATCTAAACAAGTTATTGTGTAAAATAATTGACCATAGAATTATTCAGATCAAAATTGAAGGGTTGTGTTCTATGCAGGACAATCCTAATCCTAATCCTAATAAATACTAGTAGTATTCAAATGTTTCCAAACTCAATTTAAAATATTAAAAAAATGATAATACTAACAAGTACCGTTAAGATATTGTTTAGTGAATCAAAAGACGTGTTTAAAAGTATTTAACCCTTTGAAAAAAAGGTACGTAAAATTATGATTAGATTTATTCTGGTCGTAAATCACTTTCAATAGGGTTTTTGATTTTAATTAGATTGCAATAGTATTAAAGTTGAAACACCATTGTGGTGCTCCAATCCAAGAATAGTTCCGAAAACATATTCTTAAAATAGCAAATTGCCGATTATCTCAGTAAACAATGTTCTTACAGTAGCATTTTGAATTTTACAATTTCAACGATGTTTTTGTCAATTTCTTAATTTCTAGAATTAACTTGCCAACACCCTACAATTGAAGACACCAAACCAACCTTGAGATTCAATCAAACATCAAACAATTATCATAACTTAAACATATCATCGATCATTACACATACATACACCACATATGAATTTAAGTTAAATTAAAAATAATTCATTGTAAACAATAGTCGTTACCTTCTTCCCTCGAATGACAGCTCCAGGTTCACCTTGAATCACCATGTATTTAGTACCACCAATATATAATCCAGTTGGAGCAAGTGTTCCAGGCTCATCAAAATCCTTCTTGATAGCAGTTATTTCCTCAGGCTTAAACTACAACAAAATAAAAACGAATAAATTACATATAAGAATGGATCAAATAAACTAAAAACAGATCTGCTTCAATCACACAAAAATATCTAATAATTTTTTTCAACAATATATAATTAAAACGACAAAGCTTCTACTTATGTTGTTAATTAATCAATTAATTTGTTGATTATCATCAGAAAAAAGAGTAACAGTTCAATTCAATTGAAGTCAATTTCTGTGGTGAATTGGATCCATTTGCATGCGGATCTTATTTGAATCTCCAACAACAGTAATCAATCAGTGTAAGGTAAGAGATCTAAACAAATAATCAAACAACGAAAATTGAGGAAATGATTGATAAAGCGATGAATCAGGAAAAGGAAGCGATCGAATCGGGAAATGAAAAAACCTGAGGGAAATTAGTGCTCTGAGCCCAAACGCTGCCGTCTAGACCGATGATAGCAGCATGACTGAGATGATTACCTTCGATGTCACAGAGAAGGTGATCATCAACATAAGATTGCCACGACATGGTTGAGATTTGAGAGAGATTTTCTCGAGAAAGTGGAATAAGATTTTCTCGGGAGTGTTTGGATGGAAAGAAAATGGGTTAAGCTGCGTTGAAATCACGGAGATAGCTATCCTTTAAAAATCAGTGTAAAGATGGTGTGTGGGTGTAGATTTACGAGAATGCCCTTTTTCGTTACCCTATTTTCGCTGTTTATGGCTGGCAAATAATGGAAAATGAAAAAGGAAAAAGATATTCTTATTTATTATTCATCGTGATTCCCTCTTAAGAAAATAAATATTTGAGGACATCCGTTTTTGAAGAAAAATAAAAGAAAAAAGTTTTCATTTTCTTTTCTTCAAGGTTCAATGTCACTTTTATAATTTATTTATTTATTTTTTTCGGTTTCCTTTCCCTTTCATGCAACTCTTTTTTTTTTCTTTTATATTAAAAAACAACACCTTCTTTCTTTATTTTTCTTTTTTTAGTTGTTACATAAACTTGAAAACAAAATATTCATACGCTTTGTCAAGAAATAAATAAAAAAATCATACTTATTGCAGTTTCAATTTTAATTTATGTAGTATTTTATTCAAATATAGAGAATTATTAAAATATCTTCATAATAAAGAATTATTATTATTCTATCATATGAAAATAAATTATTTTTTTATCAATAGTTGAATATTTTTTTATATATATAATATAATTAATTACACTTTAATGAAAAGCAAACGGGCAACAAGCTGCGTCTCTAACCTATTTAGATGACAAAATCAATTCTATCATATACAAATTTATATATACTCACAAAAATATTTAACAATATTGTAGAGGAATGAAATATTGTGACTTACAAGGTTTCAATTTAGGAAGGTTGAAAATTAGTTATCTATCCAAATTTATTCTATTATAATAAAGATTTTTAAAGCTAAATATATTTTGCAAGAGAATTATTTGAGTGCTGCGATTAGTCATAACCTCCTCAATTATATGGTATATGATCTTTTCAAATGGTGTTAAATGAAGGATATTGTTGAAAAATTGATGATAAGTTCTCTATTAATATTTGGTTCGATTCATGGCATTGGTATTTTGACCATCCAAAGATTCAGATTTCAGACAATGCATCCTCTTAATTTTCATACACATACGATTAGTCAGTTGATTGATCATAATAGTGTAAATTCATTTGTTGTGACTTAATCATAGAGATCAAATTATTTGGAAATTCTAAAATTTCCTTTGTTACCACTAAAAGGTCTATAGTTCAATATGTACCCCAAAAAAGTCCATAATTCAAATAAATAATTATATTTTAAGAAAAAGAAAATATATTAAATAATTCAAAAAAATAATTTAAGTTTTGGTAAAGGTGGAATATACTTATTATCAAAAAAGAAGATGAAAAATACTATTATTAATAAATAATTACTAACTTTAACCGGTTTAAAAAAAATTGAACAGTATATCTAATTATAATTTCTTTCTATTCATTGTTATATAAAAAAGTAATATTGTTCTTTGGTGCAAAAAAAATTATTATTTTACTATGTTTGATTTGACGGGAAAATTTAACCAAAAATTAGTCATAATTATAGTTGTCTATTTTGTTACATAGTAAGAATAATCATAATTATTTTAAGCATAATTATTATAATAAAGTAATATTAATTATTAGAACTTCTAATATATTGCTTCAAAAAAAATTCTAATATATATTATTTATTCCTTTTTATCAAGGTGGCAAAATAATTTTTGAGCCAACAAAAAGGTTTCGCTTAATCAACTATTTTTGGTGGTTCGTAAAAAAAAAACTATTTTTTGTGGGGCAAATTAAAATATTAAAGTTGATTATTCAAGTTAGTTTATCTGGTTTAATTTACTAAAAAATAGGGATAGATTAGTATGCCGGGTTAACTTGAAAAAAATGCATTCTCTTTTACTCGGTGATTGGAATGGTGATTGGAATTGTTCTCTTAAAAAAAAATTAATATAAATTAAGTTACACAACAAACAATGATTTGATTCGACTAATAAGAATTTTGGACCTTTTAATATTTTTGACTTTAATATGTGAACTCATCCAATATAACAAGATTATAATTTTTTTTCTCTGCAATCATTTTAATAATAATGATTGAAAAAGGTAGTGGTCTAAGGTCGGTGACGGCCGACAATTGACGACTATCAAATTAGTGATCAACAGACAAGTGACCACAACACAACATCATGTGGCGATCAGTTAACAAGTGACCCGATAGTAAAAGGTGGTGGTTGGAGTGTTGGTTGCCATATAAGTGGACACAAAAGTCGGAGTAGCGATTTATAGTGATTAGCAGTGGTTGTAATGGTTAGAGATAGTATCAAAGCGTATAAAGATGATGACCAAAATTGTGATTAGAGATTGCTGAGATAATGGTGGTTGGAGTAGGGACCGCTAATTTTAAAACTAACAAAGAAATCATAAAACCAATTTACAAAATAATGTAGAAAGAACAATGCAATATAATTTTTACCCGAACAATTTTTTTCTATTGTGATCTTCAATAAGTAAAAAATGAATACACTATAAATGTCTTTGGTGTTATTACTTTTCATTTTTTAACATATAATCAATCTTTTGATGAGATACCTCATTATTGGTGCCACTTTTTTGTTTAAATTCTTAATAGTTGGTTAATTGTGTTATTATTTTTATGAGAAGTGAATTGCAAATAAAACAAAAATTTGCATGATGAAATTTTTAATAATTAGACCATTTTATGCTGGCATTTTCTTTCCCATTTTAGACGAATTAGTTGGGAAGCATATCAAAAGGGGGGCAGATTTTTTCGCTCTGCCACCTATGGTCAATATTTTCGTTTAAATTTTAACTCTTTGTTGAGTAATATTTCTTTTTCGACTCTAAGTGTCGGCATCATGAATCATTTAACTTGTCAAAACTTGTAGAAATAACTAGCTCCATTTTAAAATTAGGGTCAGCAGAACATTACTTACAAATATAAAATAAGAAATGTTGCTACAATACAATTGTAATGTCATGAAATAATTGCGAGCATTTGGTTTGTTATAAGTAGCATAATGTTTTGAGACTTTTGATGTCCATAACTAATACATTTTTATGGAAAACAACATCTACAACACCTATTGCACTTTATCCTTAATTGTTTTTAAATGTTGATCACAAAGAGAAATTTAAACTTGGTTGAAGGATTGTTAATCATCATTTTGATTTAATTCATAATATTTGCATTATGATTGTTTCTTATAATCATAATTCCTAATAAATCTTTGCAGAACAATAAAATAGTTTTTGTTTGCAAGCCATTCAATAAAATTTAATTATGATTAACAGAGTTAGACATACAAACAATAGACAATTGTTTAAGTCTCAAATTGTTATTATCTGCAACAACTCCTAATTCAGGGTTGCAATGTGGTTAATACAGACAAAAAAATGAAAAGATCGAAAAACAAATTATAGTATCCGATTCAGAAAAACATGATGGAATCATCGTAGAGTATAGACCTACAGACCCTGATCGATGAGGTAATCTCCCAACCTCTCAACAACCATGTTGCATTGTCCGGGAGTTACGGGTTCCTCATAAATACCAAAAACTAAAGCTTGACCGGTCTTCTTTATGGTGATGCCTCCGGATCCCTATCCAAATAACAAGCACATAAATATTATTGTTAAACACATAGTCTAACTTTGGATTATGTATTAAACAAGCACAACTAATTATTAATTATTCTGGAGAATCTAAATTTAAATTTTAACTAAAATAATTATTAGTCAAAGTTTATATACCTCAAACCTAACCATGGATTACTTCTCCTAAGAACTAAAATACCGAGGGAAAAAAAAAACTACCAAACTAAAGCATAAGAAATCTCAATCATCAAGAATTCAAGATACATTTATTAGAGATTTTGAAGAATATGTAAAAGTAAAAAGGAGGCATCAATCATCAAGAATTCAAGATACATTTATTAGAGATTTTGAAGAATATGTAAAAGTAAAAAGGAGGCATATACATTAAGTTTCACGCAAGTACACGGGTTGAACTATAAACATAATGAACATCACAATATTTTTGTTCATAAAAATATATTCATATAACATAGCTCTAATAATAAATTACCTTCTTCCCGCGAATGACAGCTCCAGATTCTCCTTGGATAACCATGTATTTGACTCCAGCAAGGTGCAACCCTGTAGGAGCAAGATGACCCGGTTCGTCGAAATCTTTCATGATATCGGTGTTCTCTTGAGGCTTAATCTGAAGCATAAAAAAAAAATCATAAATAAGAATGAATCGTAACAATTTTACTTTATTATTATCATAATAATACAATGCGATGCCCACTATTAAAAAAACAGTAATATGTGTTCACTACCTAACCAAATATAATCTTCAAATGTGCAATGGCTATAGTGTTTTCATATATCATCTCACACTATATAAGATCGATTTAGAAGGAATTAGAATCCATTAACAAAATAAATATAGGCATCTATTATTAATTCAAAAGTATAAATCACGAAGACATCATTGAAAATCAAAACTAATATGCATTTCTCAATGATAAAAGATGAATTCACTTGCTATTATTAAACAAATTTAATTCATATACATTACACTATCAATCAATTATAATTTTCAAATTTTAAAAAATATTTACACCGAAAGTGTAACAAAATTAAATTCTTATCACAACAAAGAAAATAATTGAAATGCAATGATAGAGATCGCTTATGAAAACAAAAAACAATGATAGAGATCTCTGCAAAGAATCGTTTGTTGTGGAAAATGAAATGATGAATATACCTGAGGGAAGGAAGAGCTCTGAGCCCAAACAGAGCCATCATGGCCAATGATGGCAGCTGCAGTGAGATGGTGTCCGGTACCATCAATATCACACATCAAATGTTCATCAACGTAAGTTTGCCACGACATTTTTTCCTTAAGAAATTTGTTACTACCTTGTTTCTTGTTGTGTAGTGTGTTTATGTTGTTTTTGTGAGCTTCAAATATAGTTTTTAAATAAGGGTTAGAATGGAATTAGATCATGCATGCTCTACCGTCGCTTTACATCCATTCAATTGCTGCCACACATTTTCATTCCCCTTCATTTTAGGACTCAAATACTCTCTCTATTTACCATTCCTATTCTTATATCTCCCCCGAAATAGATCATACATTTTTTTTTCTTTTTAATAAAGAAATAGATCATCAATGGAATTACTCAATAAAGAAAAATATATATCTTATGTGCATCAATTGGTTCACAATTATTTATTTCTTACTTATTTTCACACATATAACTAATTTTAATGTTTGTAAAAAAAAAATAGAAATTTCAATGATGTAGTGATTATTTTCACTAAATTTTAATGATCCAGTGTTCTCCAATATTAGTAATTTATAAAGTATAATGAATATTTCGGTCAAGAAAAAACAAGTATAATCGTACACAAAGTATAGTACTAGTTTACCAAAAGGATAACTAGAGTCCAGAGCTAATAGAATGTCCATCCAAACCGTTTTAGAAAGTGACCAATTAACCAATCAAAAAACTACTTTGCATCGAAACATGAAAACGTATACCAATATACTATTCGTCTTTTTGGCATTATGAATATTTTGTATGTTGTAGGGTGATAATAAGATAGATCAATCAGCAGAAATCTACTATCTAGCTTACGTTAAATCAGGATCATATTCTTTATAGTTAAATAGCACTCCATCTAATCCTATATATAAAAAAAAAACTTTACTTTTTAGTTGGTAGTACTCTCTAGTCCTATATGTAATCCAAATTAATCGATATGAAAATGTACGAAATGCATTAACCACCAAAATGACAATCATGAACAATATATTCAACCAAACAACGAACTTAACTTTTTCTGACAGAACAATTGAAGTCATAGAGCTAACAAATTTAGAGTATATTGTAATTGTAACAAAGCAACTATATTGAAATCATATTTAAGTATTTTTCTTGCAACAAAAAGAAGTCCGAGTAGAAAATGCAAGAAAGGAGAGAAAAATGAAGTAACTCACAAATTAATTCACAAGTTTTTTCACAACAAATAATTTAATTCACAAGTTTTTTCCGGTCTTTCTTACAAGTAAAATCTGCCAAGTAAACTATTCAAATTATAAGGCTCCCCAAAAGAAAGTTTGGTTTTCAATGAATTGTCAAGGTCCATACAGTGTTCTCATTCAAATTCACAAGGGATGTTTAGCTCCATATGTCAGTGGTGTCAAGTCACCAACCTATATAAGGGAGGATGAAACAGCTGGTCAAGAAAATTCATCCCCTTCCTTTATTGCATCTACCCATTAAGTCGGTAGGATCTTCCCCTGAAAACTCCTGAACCGCTCTCTTGTTGAGCATTATTAACAGGCTGGCCACGACTAATTGGTGGGGCTCCAATTCTCCATCTTCGAACCAATCTATTTCTGGAAAATAACAGTTAAGAAAGACAACAAAACTAGCTGCCAACTTTTGGTCTAATTCTGTGTTCTAGGAAGTTATAAATCATTGTAAAAAAAAAAGTTAGAAATCACTCACCAAATACATGCTGCAAAGTCAATGTGAGAAACAAGGATGAGTATAATTGGATGGAAGAATTATAGAGTGAAATTTTATCATTTTAATCAAATGTTTTCACTGTTCTTTTATAAAAAAGAGTAAATGAAAATTTGAATTTCATGATCAAGAATTCAAGACTGCAAAGACAGTGAAATTTCAATTTCATAATTGTACAAAATAGAAAAGACTTTAAATGACAGCAACATATACTTAACACCTTATGTAACAGAAGACAAAAAGGATACACCCACATTGGAGTTTTCAAAATGTTTTTTCCACCTGCTAGTGGATGCAACACTGTCAAGAAGTAGTAGAGATGTCCTGCAATGATACCCAACAGATCAGGGATTATAGGTGAACCAAAGATGACATCCAAAGCAAGCATTGTCCACGGAAGATAGAAGGCCTGAAAAATAATTTAACAATTGGTTCCTATATTAGACAAAGATATGCTTCATCCAGCTCAAGTAACCCAAACATAATTAAAAACAAGAACAATTTAAACAATATTGAAACATACCTTAAGTGAAAAAAGTCCATAAATGTTGATTTGAGCGTTTGGAAATTCCCTGCTCCATACATAAAGGAGCATAAAAACAAGCGATACTGCCAAAAACGCGGATGAAAAAAAGGGGATTGCAGACAAAACCTAGATTGCAAAGAAAGAAACAAGATTAGGGCCCCAAATAAAAAATGAGTGTAGAGAAATGAGAAATCAACCAGGAATGGGAATGGCTAGTTTCACTAAACTTTACTTTTCTGAACTTCCTTAATGCCTCTTTCCAATGAACCAAGTTTTTTATATAGAAGATTCAAGCCTTCATTGACACCAGTTATCCTACCTAACCAGCTTTTATCTTTCTTAGTCCCCCTCAACCATAGATCACCAATCATAAATGACCTCATGTCAAGTTCTCAAATGCTAATCATCTTTCACTTACCATCAGCCATTTTTGACAATGAATAACA
Organism: Trifolium repens; assembly: GCA_030408175.1. Lineage (NCBI taxonomy): Eukaryota > Viridiplantae > Streptophyta > Magnoliopsida > Fabales > Fabaceae > Trifolium > Trifolium repens. Next base: position 62,149,902 of record CP125842.1, on the reverse strand, counting down.
GTCATTACTCACTTAATGAAGCCTCATCATGCATAGTTTATTTATTATCCTCGCAACTATCACCATCCATCAACCCCCACAATGAAAATATTCCTACTAACTTTGCATAAATCAGTCACTTAAAATGCATAATTATATCACAACATATATCTATGATTATGCTAGTAATTCTTAAACATACAGGGTTGCTAAATGATGAAGACAGGTAAAAACATGAAATTAGATCAAGCATAGTTTTTCATCTTTTTTATCTAACAAAAGGTGTGTCATGAGAATAGATACTAAAAAATTAAACTTCCACCTTTTTTAGGAAAAAATATCATATAAATAATCATAATGAAATGGTATATAGATGATCTTAGATACCAATAGTGCAGAGGCTACAAATATCATCATCCACAAGAAATCAGCAGTCCGTCTGTCGAATGGTCCCTTCTCAAGTTGGACACCATACCTTACTCTGTACATTATGCGATGGGAATCAGTTCATGTTGAGTAAAAGTTGAAAATGCACGTTATCTTTGAATAACTTACATCATTAAAAGACGAATGCCGAAATTGATGGAGAATCCTCCGAGGAAAAAGAAGTTTGTGAACAGCCTCCAAATCTACAGATGATGTCATGTTATAGAAGATATATTAAATAGTAGAACTGGAATCATAAAAAAACAAAATCAGACAAGGTTGTCCACTGCAAGTTAAACTTCAGTTGACTACTTATTAAGCAAAATGTATCCCCATACTTTTATAACAATACATTTTCTATGTCCATATCTACAGTCTATGTTCCGCCAAGGGATCAACCACTTGAAATCTAATGAAAACCCCGAGTCCCTGACACCTTGCCTCTTTCTCCACAAGAAGATAGATAACAAAGCTTCTATCAATAAAAGGGTAAGTATAACCAAAAAAAAAAGGTAACTAACACGAGGAGCTGGGGGAGGCTATTGATCAATGATCAGTGAGAAATTTTCTATAGTAGAGCAAGAGAGTAAGAACGTAGTACATAATATTTCTACGGAACCCAATCCCAAATAATTAAGAGACACACACAAAGCATAAAATGGATTGGTGACATAGAAGAACTTGTTTATCCAGCACATGATATTGATATTCAAATAAAAACAATAACAAAAAATATAGAAAAATCCGGTTAGCAACTGCAGCATAGTGTTTGGCTACATATATGGTTTCCATAACAAACAATTGAATGTTTCTTGTAATTTGGCAAATACCTAATACAAAAAATATCCTAAATTTGTCCTGTAAATAAAAATTCTCCACACAATCAAAGACATGCATTGGCATAGGGATACAATAAAGGGAAGCTTTATAATGAATTCAACATGACATTTGTATGATCTTAATGGAATTGTAACCTGAAAACGATAAAACACTTCTTCGTATAATAGTGCAATGCTATATGGACTGTATAATCCAAGTTGGTAAGCTACAGTAGCCAGAAAGCAAGCAGTTCCATAAGCCTTGGTTATAGGTGGAAGAGAATTATAAAACCTGAAAATATCCAATTCTTGATACTTTAAACATAGCAATTGAAACAACTACACTGTAAAACTTTCCAAGAGCAAAATTACATACAGATGCTATGATTAATCATGCAGCTGAATTAGTATAATCACGATAATACAAGAGAATCATAGCTTTCTACTAAAATGGCGGATGAATTTGAAAAAGAGAGTGTAATTGAGAAACTTACTCGCCGGGAGAAGACATTGCGGAGCGTGGAAGATAGCTGAAACTGAAACGAAATGAAACCCTAATTGGTTGTTAGAGTTGAGACTTCTGAATTTAGATCTTTCCTTCTGAAATCGTCACCAAAAGAGAGAACCCAGAAGCTTCTGCTCCGTTACGTGCAACTCCTTCGCACGTGCCAACTGAAGCCCGTGAATGGGCCCAATTTTGTGTGGGCAATTGTATTGGGCATTTCTTGTTGGTGAATAAAGTGAGGAACTTACTATTTACACCTTTTAACTAATGCACACCCTTCTCACGGAACATATTTTCCCTTTAGATATATCATTCAATACATTTTACCAAACAAATCCTAAATTAAAAAATAAATAAAAGTAGACATAGATTTAATTTTTGGATCATGATAACTAGTGTCCCTGGGATACTAGTTAAAATAAAAACAAAAAAAATATTGTATTGAAAAGAGTATTTTTTTTTATATTTTTATAAAGTAGAGTCCACAAATTTTGATATTCTTTTGCAATATTTAGTTTCTTAATTTGTATCATATGGATACTAGTTAGCCTTTTCGTTAGTTTTTACAATAATTTTGTTCTAAATAGAATGAGAATGACTTACAACATTGGAGGATCAGTGGGAGGAATTCTTTATGAATGGAGGTGGAGACTAATATTTAAGGTGGAGATGACAACAATGAAGGGGAGTGTACTTATAAACACCCTCCTTTAGATTGAGGTGAGTGTAAGTGTTGTCTAGTCCAAAAATCTAGTTCAATGTCTACAATCTATTTGGTATGTGAGATTTTATACATGTATAATGCTTTTGTTACACCTACTGTGCATTATGAGTTAAACCTTTATTTTTCTTGATTAATATTGAAGTTTTTTTTTTGTTAAAGTTATTACTAATGTTTAGATTGTAAATGTCTTAAACTTTTTTTTAAGTGGAATGGATAGTATAATTACGGTACTTGATTTAATATGCTTTCATTATTGATTTTTTAGGAAGATTAACACTGATGTGTCTATGGACTATAGTCTATAGGCTTAAGTTTAAAATGAAATAATGAAATTTGGCCCAAGTGAATGTGCAGTAAAAGGTTCATATTTGTAAGATTTACTTTTGTGATTCTAGCCTTTTACTTTTATCTGTTACTTAAGTAGCGGATCACCTTAAAAAATATTCTATCAAATTTATTTTTATTAGCCGCCGTGCCCGTTTGTGTGATCGATATTCTCTTCATCTTTTTTTGTGATCGATATTCTCTATTGTACAAATATAAATAACTACTTAATCTTTTTTTTTTATTGGACTTAGTTAATTGATAGCTAAGTAACATCCTTTTTTGTTGCGGTTAGTTATTAAGAAGAATTTTTTTTTTTTTAACTATAAAAAAACTGAAAACCTACTTTTATGTGGAAGTTGTGCTTAGTTATTAAGAAGAAAAAAATATTATTTACTAAAAACAACTGAAAATCTATTTTTATGTGGAAGTTATTTTTTAAGGGTAAAATAGGAATAATGAAAAAGTCATCCCAAAAATTTGTATCCCCTTTATATATTAGTATAGATAATGTCCGTTACTTAAGTAGTGGTTAATATTTACAAAAACTTTCTCATTTTTATAATGTGCGCTACTTGAATAGCGGAATGACAAAATGAGTAAAACATAGAGCGTTCAAAAATTAGTAGGATGATAGAAGTGAATTTCCATATTTTTGTGGCATAGATAAGAAACAAATATTAAAGCACTAAAAAATATTAGGGCCGTAGAAACAAACAACCCATAGATATAGAGATGGCCCACCAACACGCTTGCCTCCCATGCACCGATGATATAAGTAGGGTAGAAGAGAGGGGCCACACTTTTGTAAAGGTGGATTAAATTAAATTAAACTAAAAAGTTTGAGAAAAATGTGCAAGTCAAGTTTTGTTGTAATGTATTAAAGCTTACAGTTCAATCTCCACAATTCACAATTGTGAAGAAAGTAACTGAAATCACTTATGTCAAAACTGACTCTCAAATCAAATTAAACGGTCAATGAATCAGGTGATGGAAAAAAATTGTTTTTGTTAAATCGTGTCAAAATCTGACTTAACGATTAAAAAAAATTGATGTACTAAATTTTTTTTCAGCCGACTTAAAAAAAGATTTAAGTTGAATGCAAAAAAGACCTAAAAAATCATTTTCAGCCGACTTAAAAAATAATTTTTGTAGAACTCAACTATTTCATCCTGGTATTAAGAATTTTCCCGGGAAAAGCAATCAAAGAAAGATGTATATATAGAGAGAGTGAAAACTAAGAACATTCCATTCATCACTTTTTTTCTATGGATCCTTGCCCCTTTCTTCGCCTCATAGTCCAATCCCTTTCTCTCAAACTCCTTCCTTCTCCAACTAAACCCCTCCCACTTTCCGGCGTACACCCCTCCACCACTCCATGCTTCTGCAAAATTCGCATTCCATCTCTTCCCTCCACCACCGCCCTCCTTCCACTCTCTTCAAATCCACCTTCCCCTCATTCAACCACCTCCGCCAACGCATTCCACCTCGACTCCGCCGCAATCCGTCGTCTCTCCGGTAAACCTCTCACTCTCTCCGTCTCCGTTTACAACGGTCCTATGAGCCGTAACTGTGGCGTCCGAAGTGCCAAGCTAATTGGACGTGTACTCCTCCCTATTCAATTACCAATCTCAATCTCTTCTCCCGTTACTTTCCATAATGGCTGGTTCAAACTCAACCATGAAACCGACGATAAACCGTCACATTTGCTTCATCTTCTGGTTCGGTCTGAACCGGATCCGCGATTCGTGTTTCATTTTGGCGGTGAACCGGAGTGTAGTCCTGTCATTTTTCAGATTCAGGAGAATATCAAACAACCGGTTTTTAGCTGCAAGTTTAGTGCCAAATCACAGTGAGTTAATCTTCCACTTTAATTTTCTTAAACAATGCTATTGTATCTGAATAAATTACTATGCTTAATTAATTTCTTTATGACATTGCAAAATTGAAGTGATTAAACCAACTTATTGATTAAGTGGTTAATGAGTTTCCCGGGTTCGACTTCTGATAGGAACAATTTTTTGTTAGATTTTATTTATCTTGCGGCCGAATTCTTGATTACCAGACACCATTCTCATTGAAAGTGAATAGTATTAAATATCCATTGCGTTATGTAAAAAAAAATAAAAAATAAAACCTACTGTATAAGCATATAGACATTATTGGTGGGACAAATGAGGTGTGAGAGGTCATGAGCTGAATTATTTCATTTTCATGTGTCTTTCATTGTTGCCAAACATCATTACTCTCTATTATTTTCTTTCCTTTTTTCTGTTGAAAGAATGAATGAACCGTGAAAACTGGCAACGACCACACACATATACACGTCGTTTTCTATGCTCTCTAGGCTGGAAATTCCAGTTTTGGGATGGGGATAAAGTTATTGACATTATACTTTATGGTTGTTATAAATTATAATATCTACAACTACAAATATCTTTGCAAACTAAAATATCTTATATCTACAAATAATTTTAGAGAAATAAAAACAAGGTGTATTTTTTTATTTTATAAATAATAAAACCACAAAGGCCCTACTTCCCTTTCACACTGTACCAAGCTAGCTGTTTTCATCATTTCAATTTTAAGCTTTTAGTTATTTTTATTCTTTTTAAAAGTTGTAAATTTATAATTGTATTGGTTGTAAGTACATTGATTATTAACTTATGGATTAAGATAGAGACAATCTTAAATGTGAAGATTTAGTGTAGACTTATTGCCTCCTTCATTTCAAACACCAATATCTCTCATTCTTAATCCAAATCTATTTGCTTTCCTTTTTCTTAATTACCTACTTAACTTGTTTTCTTGCAATTCAAGAATTCATTACTAAAGTATGTTCCTTTCTTTTTTACCCAAGATTCCATTCCATGTGACGGTGATTCAGTAATATAGTACGGTTTAACAGTTTCGATATGTTGTTACATCTGAGAGGCATTTGAATTATTATAGCTGAATAAAACACTTGCTCAAAATACTTGTCTATTAAGAGAGAGAGCGTGTGTGTATAAGTTGTTTTACGATCAAAGTGAAAATATGAAAGTAAACTTCAGCTTATAATAAGCTATCTAGAGAAAAACATGCTTAATACTTTAATCATTAAGTGTATTTGATATTTAATTTTCCAAATTGAAAATTCAGGCTTCTTCCCTCAGATTTTACAAACAGTAGTTCAAGTAGATGGAGAAGATCATTGAGAGGTGATAGAGAACAAAGTGGACAACTAGGGAATGAGAGAAAGGGTTGGATGATAGTAATTCACGACCTATCAGGCTCACCCGTTGCTGCAGCCTCAATGATCACACCGTTTGTTCCATCCCCTGGCTCAGACCGTGTGTCACGATCAAACGCAGGCGCGTGGGTTATTCTCCGCTCAATCGGAGGCTCCACCGTGAGTAGCTGTAGCTGGAAGCCATGGGGCCGTCTTGAGGCATGGCGAGAGAGAGGTCCTATAGATGGCTTGGGCTACAAGGTTGAGCTTTTCTCTGACAATGGACCTGTCAATGCAATACCAATTGCTGAAGGCACACTGAGTGTGAAAAAGGGTGGCAAATTCTGCATTGATTCTGCAATATTGGGATCAAAGTGGTTACCTGGTGAAGGTTTTGTGATGGGTTCAACTGTGAGTGGTGAAGGAAAAATGAGTACACCCGTTGTACAAGTTGGGGCACGACATGTGACATGCATGCCTGATGCTGCTCTTTTTATTGCTCTCTCTGCTGCTATTGATCTTAGCATGGATGCTTGCAAGCTTTTCTCACATAAACTTAGAAAGGAACTTTGTCCTGATCAACAATACTCTTTTTCATAACTTCCATCAAATGAACTGATTGATTTTCAATGCTTGCAGGTTACTCTTTAACCCTTGATTTTGTCCAAGTACATATTGTGAACATTCTTTTGGTTCAATTTGGGATTGGAGTGCTTAAAGCTTTAGCTGCTATGGTTTGTTAAAGGTTTTTAGTCACACAGTTACAAAAAGATCATATTATATCATATATAATTCAGTGTTATTAGATGTAAGTTTGAATAGAAGTTTGAACTGTACAGAAAGATTAAATGCAAATGTGTGTTTATAATCTATAAATATAAGTCCTGTTGATGATTTCTTGTTTTTCTTTTTAAATTTCAAATTATTTAGTTGTTTTTTTATTTTCAAGATCTTCATTTTCTCTCAAATTTCCATGAAAACTAGATTATTAATTGACAAGTGACAACTGACAAGAATGAAAATCGAGATATTCCTTACTAATATAGAGAATAAGTCATGAATTAATTAATAGCATAGATGAAATAAGGGAAAAATGTCTTATGCCCTTTATCTCATGAGTTTGTTCCTAATGTATATTAGTAAATAGTAATAGCAGAACAGAAAAGTGATTAAGTTAAACAACTTGTCACATGAGGGTAAACCAATTGGAGGAATGCAACAAAATCAATCCTTCAATTGGCATGATACAACAACAACTGAGATTTTTTTATACATACTAATTCATAAAGAGTGATAACTTAAAACACGTTCACAAACCAATGCATAATTATACTCAACAGAGAAATGACATTTTCATTTATGAAGATCAACATCAAGTAATCAAATAGGGACTTATCCTATATGAGAAGAAGCTGAAGGTGCAATCTAAACAACCTGTGATACTTGTAGAGATTAAAGATCAAATAAGCATGCCACATGGCACTAATAATCTTAATATATCATAAATACAAAACTCTTACAAATCTTACAGCCCACAGAATCAAGTCATATCTTATCCTGAAGCAAGTATAGTTCACTAATATAGTAATGAGTAACAAAAATAAAAAAAATAAAAACTAGAAGGGTATATGGATTAATAATAATCAACGAAAAATTACACCACCACCAATTTGAAAACAATGCAGTAGCTATCATCAGGGAGATGATGAATGAATATTTGTGTACTTAGAATTAGAAGCTCTTGAAGCCAAGGTACCACAAACAAGAGGTTTTGGAGTAGGAATTCTAAGACAATTCAAATTACCATCAGGGATCACAGAACACTCAGGTGAAGGTCTCTGCATATTCCTACCAGGAATACAATTATCTGTAAAATCAAAACCAATATTGAAAAGCCTTGAACATTCTTGACTAAACCCAGAAAAGAAATTATAAGCAACAGTTAAATTCAACAAGCTTCTCAAAGAACATATCACATCAGATATATCACCAGAAAGCTTGTTATGTCCTAAATTAAGAACCTCAATATCTTGCAAACAAGATATTGTATCTGGCAAATGGCCCACAAGTGAATTAAAACTCACATCAAGAACCTGCATTTCTGTGAATATACCAACACCTTGAGGAATACAACCTGTTAACTGATTATTAAGAAAAAGAATCTCTTTTAGCTTAGTACTCATAAAACCAAAACTTGCAGGTATGTTTCCACTTAATTTGTTGTTAGCTAAATTGATCACTGATGCAGGTGAGTTACCAAAACTTTGAGGTATTTCACCACTAAATTGATTGTTGTTGAGAAATATTGCATCTAGTTTCTTATTGAAAAGTTCTTCAGGAAGTGACCCTTTAAAGTTATTGAATCTAAGATCCAAGTAAATTAAACTTGGCATGTCTAAAGTAACTGTAGGGAAAGGACCTGAAAGTTGGTTATTGCTTAGGTCTAGTTCTTGAAGAAAGGTGAAATCTTTGAATGTATCAGGAACTGTACCAGAAAATTTGTTACTGTTGAGGTGAAGAAGTGTTATATCAGATAGTAAAGAGAGTTCTTTTACAAGTGTTCCTTGGAGATTTGCATGGTTGAGATCTATTCCTGCAACAAAAGGAGTATTACTAGTGTCACAAAAGATTCCTCTATAAGAACAAACATTAGGACCAATCCATGTTTCTAGAATCTTCAAAGGGTCATCAGTGATTGAAGATTTCCAAGCTTGAAGAGCTGTGTAAGCATTGTTTAGGTTTGATCCTGAAGGCAATGGAGTGTTAGTGTTAGCACCAGCACCACCATTGCCAATGCCAATGCCAACACCAACACCAATGCCTATACCAATGGAAGCTTTTGCTGCATTTGGAAGAAGGAGAAGAAGGATGTGGAGATAAGACAGAATCATGGTTTTTTGCATTTTGTTTTGAGATGAAGATACAAGAATGGTTCTAAGTTTGTGTGTTTAAGGCTGTTACTTTATGGAAGACAAAGTGACAGGGTGATGGATAGATGGGGTCATTTGATTTGCAAAGTGTCATGGTTTTTGATTTGTCACTTTCTACTTTGGTTTATGTAATGTTTAATGTCTTTGATTCTACGCTTTGTGCAAACCTTTTCAGTGCAAAAGATGTTGACTTCTGTTGATTTAGATTTGAAAAGTTAAATTTTTTTGAATGAGGTACTCCCTCTGCAGCTCTGCCCTCATATGTAACCAACAAAATAAAAAAATTGAAAGTCTCAAATATAAGCAAAAGTAATCTCTAATCATTACAATAAATGTCACTTTTCTAAATATATCCCTACTTTTTTCACATTTTTATATTTTTAACTGTTTCCAAATCAAAAGATAGGGGTAAAATTAGAAAATTGTATGACTTAAATACATTTATATACTTTTCTTAAAAGAAGAGTTTTTTTTATAAATTTGCTTATATATAAGACCGGAGGGAGTAAGTGTTTATTATATGATGATTAATTGAAAGTTAAATTCTTGATGTTTTTTTCAATAATATACTTTAAAATACACAGTACAAAATAAAATATAAGTAATTGTTTATCTTTTTGTTAGAAAAAAGTAGGTGTGATAAGCTGTTGTGCTTCAGAACCATCAATGTTTCATTGAATGTTGTTACCTCTATACTTTCCCATTTAATTGCCTGTTTAGTTCTATTTTTGGAAGACTTAAACTTGGTTTTTGAAATGTATAATTTATTCCAACATACATTTAACTTCTTTAGAGTAAAGTTGATTTTTAATTTAATTAATTTTATTTGAAATTAGAAATTGTAACTTTAATTTTATAATTAATTTTTACACTCAAATTTATTGTTTAACTAATTTTTACGTAATCTATCAAAATATCAATCATTTTATCTTCAACTCGATTTTTACTGAAATCATTTAACTCAAAATCAATTTTACTCACCGAAAAAATATATGGTAAATAAAAGATAGAGATATAGTAAGAGGGTGGCAAATATTCAATATACAAGTAGGGTTGAAGGTAACTATATTGTGGAAAACTTGGGCCCCTTCAAAAGTGGCGGTCGTTTCCTGGCAACTTCTGCAAAACAGGTTACTGACTCATCAAAATCTTGCAATGAGGTGTCATTGGGGATGCAACTGCTTCTACGTGTATGCTTTGTGGACTAGGGCCTTAATCAACTAATCACTTATTCAGTTCTTGTAATCAAATCTCACCAGTTTGGTATAGTATTCTTCATTGATTGGGTGTGGAGTTTGTGCCCCCTCGTAGTGTTTTAGGTTTTTTTCGGCTTTTTTGGACTTGGGCATGAGTAGAAAAGATAGATTGGGGTGATTGTTGACATACTATTGTGTGGACTATTTGAAAATCTCGAAATGACGTACACTTTTCGGAAGGGGCTTTTTCTGTTGAGTGTCCGGTAGATAAGGTGAAACTTTTGTCTTGGATGTGGTTTTTAGGTAAAAATCTTGACTTCCTCTGTTCCTTTTATGAGTGGGGCATCCACCCTATTTTATACTGAAACCGATAAAGTTTGTTGTGGTGCCATGTTGGGTCTTGATGGGTTAGGAGGATTGGAGACTATCTTGTTGTTTTGTCCTACCCGTAGTTGATTCTTGTCCCTCTCTTCCTGGGTTTTTCTTCTTCTCGTGATGGTGCCTTTGAGGGCCTTTAGTTTTGGTGGTGGTGTGCCTCCGTTTTCTTTGTATTTTTCTTTGCATTTCATTTTATTTCAGAGATTATTAGGTATTGGTGGAGTGTACTTTTGGTACTTTTTTTCTTTTGAACTTTCTCTTGTACTTTTTTTCTTTTCTTATGAACTTTCTCTTGTACTTTTTTTCCGTTTTTATTAGGGTCATGCTAACTAGTGCGGGGCACTAGTTAAGAATACTAAAAAGAACAAGTTTAACATTGATAATTGTATTCTTTATACTTTAAAAAGGTAAAGTACACAAATTCCAAGATATTTTTTATTATATGTCGTTCCTTAACTAGTGCCCAGGGACACTGGTTAGCATTTTGCTAATATATTTTCCATTAAAAAAAAAACTATTGATATAGTAATATATAGCCTTTTGTTATAGAAAAATTATTGCCTTTTCTGTTTTTCTAGTCGGCAGACATAATAAGTCATGGATCTATAGACAATGGTGAGGGCTGTGGATGGATGCTATATGGTCATAGTCTCATAGATTAGACAATGGTGCAGGGAATAGACATTTGTTACCCTAAACGAAAGAATATATTGTAGCCTTGGTTGCTTTTGAAGTCGGCAGAAGTAAAATTGAGAAAAATATGGGAATGTATTTTCTATAATAGAATCCTCTCCAATTTTTATCAATTACAACATTTCATTTCAACTATCAATCTCCACTTTTTTCTTTTTATAATTTTATATTTTTTTTCTTCTTTTCTCTATAATGTTTAATGGTTTAAATGTTACAGTTTAGAAAAATTGGGTGACCAACAGAGAGAATCCATGCATTACTAATGTTAATTTAATTTCTCTCTATTTCAATCAAATCAACATTTACAATAGTACCATGTTCCGCAATGGTGTCCAATTTTTAAGTGAAAAATATACTATATGTTCATTAATTTGGTTATTGTAATAAGTACCGTAATAACTAATGATTAAGGAGTGTTTAACGACTTTGATTTAGAGCTACTTCTAGTCGAGGTTGGAATAAAAGAAACATTTCTGTCAACCAATACTTGTGAGTATCAATTAATCTGTTTTCCCCCATCATATATATAGTTTACCATGAAAGAGACACAAAAAGATTTGTGTTTCTAGTCTCCTTTGAAAATTTGATTTTTTTAAGTACATTGAAAAACTGATCGTATTTGATGTTAATATATCACTTTTTGGATGTTAAAAAAATAAAATTTGCTTATAAATGGTTGGAAAATATATCACTTAAGTTAGGTCCTTTGGAAAATTGAATCTTTGAACTTTCACCAGCAGCACTATCAAGACAATTCAAGTTGCCATAAATGGTTGCCAGAAGGTAGCTACAACAAGACTACCATGTGAAAAGTTTATGGTGACATGGTAATTTATTTATCCCTACGTTTCTTTTTAAGTGTCCAAAAACATCGAATTTAGCGTTCCTATTTAACTGTCCATTTGGTGTTTTAAAGATATGATTTGTCAATTATACCCTTTGTCAATTACTCGTGTCTTTTTCAATAAAACTAATTAATGCTATATATTTGGAAAACTAAATTATTTTTTTAAAATATTTTTTTTGGTACATAACATATTAAATTTTGTTTTTTTGTGTGTATAATATATTAAATTTACTGGAAAGAGAAAATGTGTGAAAAAAAAAGATTTTTTGGTGAATTAAAATTAAGGTATAATAGGAAGATAAGGTGCAAAAATACACTTTTTTAATTTGATGTTACTATTTAAAACGGACGCTTAAAAAAAACGGAGGGAGTATTATTTTTTTATAAGGGACATGGTATTTTATTTTCTTGAAATAATATCACTCTAATTAAAAAATGTCACACAACAAAAATTAAGGATAATTCGGCCGTCAATGTTTGTTATCCTAATTAAGTGTTCCATTTTCAAATAATTTGGTGTTAATTTGAACTTTGAGGTCATACTTTTTATTGAATTCTATACTGAGCTGGAAATCAATCATTAGAAGTAATGAGCTTGGTGTGAAAACAATGGTGAAGAAGAGTGCATGCCATTTTGACTACTAACGGAAATCAGCTGATTTCCAATGTTATGAATAATATAAAACCATTGATATGACTTATCCTAAAAATTTAAGCTGTTAGGATTGGCCAAATCAATGGTTTATATTATTTCTAACATCCAAGTTCCATGTCCATGCATCACTAATTCACTATTATTCCACTTGAAGAAGAAAAATAAGGAAAATAAAACTATTAAAAGGTGATCGAAAAAATTATCTTTGCAATTGTCCCTGTCCTACATAAATGGAAGTGTTCACCATCTAGTATATTGTACATTTGCAGTGTACTATTTAATAATGCTATTGCTTAGCCACCAAACGTTTAGCACGTTTTATAAGAATAATTGTGATGCTACCCATCAACAACGCCCACTTAATTCTGTGCAATATTTGTGTGATTGAACACTTTCTCCTCCTATCACGCAGAGGACGATATACATTTGAAGTGACCACAATGATCAATAAGCATGTGATGATAATGATATGTATTTGGATAAATTTCATACCAATTTAGAATTTAGATGTTTCGAACAGAATTTTGAATTATCAGATGAGGATAACTGAAAAAACGTTGGAGATGACCGACAACACAAAATGGAGTATTTGCATAAAACATTCTACGTCCAAGTCAGTATAAAGGTAGAAGTTAGAATAATATACCTTGCAAGGTTGTGAAGAGTTGCATAGATCAATCAATTGATGTTTGCACTCTCCCATGAATGTGACATTGTACTTGGTCCAACTATAAGTCTTATCCAAAATATTTGGTGAGGAATGCTAAGAACACACTCTCTAACACACTTCTTTAAACACTCAATCGGCAACCTGTTTAGCCTGTCATTTCTTCCCACCCTCATCATCAATGAACTTCTTCCTTCCCAATTCCCCAACCACCGTCGACACCTTTTGACATTTCGTTTTAAATCTTGATTGTCAATTTCACAGCCATTATCTCCATTTTTTTCTTTATGTGATGTCTGCCAAAGAATTGAAAATCATTGCAACCTTCAAGCATTAAAATACAGTGATTTCATAAAAAGCCATAATACCATTGCAACCTTCAATTTTTTGTTCATCGACTGTATGGTAATACCAATAATTGAATATTGAGTCTTTCTTTTTCAAATCTATTAACAAAAACACAAAGGGGTCACAGATCCATAAGTGTAGCACCAAAAAATTGCTAATTTTTCTTGATGTGAAGAAATAATATAGGTAAAAGAAATGGTGTTGTGTTGAAAGGAAAAGGGGGAGATAAAAGGTAGAAGAAATAGATAAGCATCTAGATCTTTGTGCTGTTACGATGAAAATAAGATCTTAGTTCTGTAAAAATAAAAGAAAATGATGATTGTTCTTCTGTTTTCTCATGATGGGGTCGGAAGGAAGAAGCTTATCGACGGTGAGGGTGGGAAAGAAAGGAGAAGAGTTATTAGAGCAGTTTTCTAAGTTAACAGGTTAACCCAGTTTACAGGTAAGTGGTTTTAAAAAACTGGTGACGTGGACCAATAATAGAGGGAGTGTTTAAAGGAGTGTGTTAAAGAGTGTGTAATTAGCATTTCTCATATTTGTGAGCGTAAGCATCGAATGGGGTTGGGCGCTGATCTTTGTGATTACTGTAGGGACTGTACAGAAACAACATTGCATTTTTTGCAGGATTGTAAGTTGGTTCGTACGTTATGGTTGAGTCTAGTAGATGTTTCACTGCGGAACCAATTTTTCACTTGCAACCTTAATGAGTGGATTACTGTTAACGTGATGAATAAAGGTAAAAAGAATCGTTATGACGATTGGAGCAGCATATGGGCTACGACTTGCCATCTGATATGGACTTGGAGGAACAAAGAAAAATACGACGACAACTTTATCCGTCCAATTAAGCAAGCGGAGGTGGTTCGAAAAAGGATATCTTCTTATGGGTTGGCAGATAGAACTATGGATAAAGTTTATCATGGGCAACAAGCTATTGTCCAAGTAGGTTGGACTCCTCCTGATGAGGGGTGGGTATGCTTGAATGTTGATGGAGCTTGTAGAGATGATGTGATTGGGTGTGGTGGTGTTATTAGAGGAAGTGATGGAGAATGGATTCGGGGTTTTTCGAAATTCATTGGTAGAGGAGATGCTTACATAGCGGAGTTATGGGGTGTTTATGAAGGTGTTAGATTGGCAAGACAGATGAAGTTTGACAAGATGAAGGTGATAATAGATTCCTTAGAAGTTGTCAATGACATCAGGCACAAGAAGCCGTCTCGGATGTGTGGAAGGGCTCTAGTGGGTAGAATTTGTCAATTGATGGAGTTCGATTGGGATGTGGTTATTAAGCATTCTTATCGTGAAGCGAATTGCTTGGCGGATGCCTTGGCTAGACATAGTTTTGATATGAAGGATGATGTTGGCTTCTTTCAGGATTGTCCGTCCTTTTGTAAGCACCATTTGGTTGCTGATGAGAAGGGGATTGTCTCCCCTCGTAATATTCTTGTGTAGTCTTTTCTTTCCGGGCTTTTAGCCCTCTCTGTAATAAAAAAAAGAAGCATTTCTCATATTTGGTTAATCCAGTCTATGTAACCAACAAAATGATATGCACGGTTATTTGTAATTTAGTTTTATTTTTTTGTGTGTGACGATTGCTTGATTTTATCACTTTCTATTTTGTTGCGGTATTCATTAGTTCAAAAACATTACAAATTTAATCAATAATTTGACCATAATCATTACAAATCAGAAGAGTACTCTAATCACTTTAACTTTGTCATATTATATTTGTTCAAAAAACGTCGGATTTAGCGTTTCTATTTAACTTTTCATTTGATGTTTTAAGAGTACAATTTATCAATTGTATCATTTATCAATTACTCTTATTTTTTTCAATAAAACTAATTAATAGGAGTACTATATATTTTAAAAAAAATCCAAATCTAAATCAGATTTTTTCTTTTGTTACAATCTATCTAAATCAGATTTGCTTTTTTTTTTTTTTATAGTATTAATTACATATATATATATACAGTTAACTACCAAAAAAGTACACCCTGGATATACCGCTTAACATTAGAAAGACGAGGGTATATTTGGTACTAAAACCTTATTCCAAGGTCTTTTCTTCTCGGGGACTTTCTAATTTCTACTCTACTCTCTAAACTCCACTCTTATTCTTCTTTAACTCTATCGCTTCCAATTTTCTATTTATCGTTTTTTTTTTTTTTCAATTTTGCGTCTTCTTCATCTAAATTAAGCAATAAGGTAATTAAGATTCCTTTTATATTTTTGATATTTTTCTTTTCCTTTTTTAATTTTAGGGTTTTAATTCATGTTAATTTTTCATATATATGCTTATGTGAATCTGGATCGTGATTTTGTTTTTAGGGTTTTTTTTTGTTCCTTTTGTAATTTACCGTTTGCGATGAAGATCGAGGAATTGGAGGATGCAGAGTGTAGTAGAGATGAAGAAGAGAATTCCGAGAGGCAAATTGTTATGGTTGATGCAAAGAGAGCGTTGGTTGGTGCAGGTGCACGGATCCTATTTTATCCAACACTTTTGTATAACGTGGTTCGTAATAAAATTGAAGCTGAGTTCAGGTGGTGGGATCAAATTGATGAGGTTTTGCTCTCTCTCTCTCTCTCTCTCTCTGCATCTTTTTTTTTATATGATGGACTTTCTTCTGTAATTTTATGATGTGTTTTTGCTTTTTATTGTTTTGATTTCGATTAAGTGTAAGATGGTAATGAAAAATTGCTTTATTTGGTTAGAATGGATTATTTTTTATTTTTGAAACGGCCAATGTTAGGATTAGTTTAGTATGTTAATTGTTAATTTGATAGTTTTTTGCTGGAGGTGATAATCGAACCCGGTACCAAGTCAACCTTGAATTTTTTTATGTTTTGAAATTGAATTATTAGTTGGGGTGGCTGTGTTACTGAATGTTCTTTGATGGATGGTGTGCTTTGTTGTTTTATTAAACATTTGTTTGTTGTTATTTTTAGTTTTTGTTGCTGGGCGCAGTCCCGTTCCCTAAAGATGTTCCTCAATTGAAGAACCTTGGTGTTGGCGGTGTGATTACTTTGAATGAACCTTATGAAACTTTGGTACCATCTTCATTATATCGTGTAAGTATTATCGCTTTTTTCCTTTTCAGATTGTGTTGGGAAGAATTAATACTTACTTACTAGTAGCAATTTGTGGAATCTCAGTTAAAAGTACATATAGTTGGTTACTTGGTTTGTTTTAAATTAATACAGGAATAATATTTTTATTTTTTTTGGTTTAAAACCATTTCTGATATCATGGTTTATTTGCTTGATTTGTTTCAGGCTCACGGGATTGATCATTTGGTAATTCCCACAAGGGATTATCTCTTTGCTCCCTCATTTGTGGATATCAACCGGGCAGTGCAGTTCATTCATTGTGAGTTTTTTCATTTTTTTATTTAATTTTGGCAAGGGTTGTAAATGCATCAATCAATGTGCTTCTTTGTAATTTTCTATGTCATGAAAAACAGTTTTATGTGTGTGCGTCTTACTTTTGTATTTTATTATAGATAATGCAACTTGTGGTAAAACAACTTATGTTCACTGTAAAGCTGGGAGGGGGAGGAGTACAACAATTGTGCTTTGTTATTTGGTAAGTTCACGATCTTTCTGATTGAAAGTTTCGGCGTCAGTTGAAGCTTTGAGGCACTGATTGGTTGCCATGTGGCCGACTCTTGTTTTTCAGGTTGAATACAAGCACATGACACCTGCTGCTGCCCTGGATTATGTGCGGTCTCGAAGACCTAGAGTGCTACTGGCACCATCACAGTGGAAGGTATAGTTTTATATTATTACTCTAATTGTTGCGCTTTTATGGTAATGATTTATCTCCTCGGCATTCAGCTTTAGTATAATCTCTGCATGTATTGTAAGCAGGCTGTTCAAAACTATAACAAGCAAAGACCTGTTCAAAACAATAACAAGCAAATATCTGTTCAAAACTATAACAAGCAAAGGCCGTGTTCTTTACCTTACTCTCCCTCTGGGGACACGGTTCTCATAACCAAAGATGATCTTGAAGGCTATCATAGCACATCTGATACTAGTATGGAGCTGGCTATTGTTCCTAAAGTGGCAAAGACTAAACCCATGATAGCAAGACTATCTTGCCTGTTCGCATCCTTAAAAGTAGCCGGTAGTAGTGTACCAATGACAAGGCGGCTGCCAGTTTCAGAGTCACGTGCTTGCTAAGCCAGCCTGACACTTATATTTCTGGCAGGCGGCGTGTACAGAAGTTGATAATGCAAATAAGCGAATAATTTCCCACGTAGTCGGTACAACTGTGTAAACATGAAGAGAGGGTGCATAGAAACAAAGATAGAGGGAAGATGGCGTTTACACGTTAAAGAGTAACATCACATCACTTAGTTATCTTGTACATATATTTGCTTTTGCATGTTTGTTTATCCAAGTGAAAATCCTTGTTCAAGTTTAAAGAATTACTGGTGTGAAACCAACAGGATTTGTCTTGTGGTGGCTAAATGGTTACTTGTCTTTACTCATGCAATTTCTTTGCACTTGCCTAATTTGTACCAAAGCTCAGCAGGCTGTTGCACTTGTCCATTGCACTGGGAAAAACAACCAAAAAGAGTTACTTTTACCCATCACTTATTTTGTAAAAACCACACTCCTTCGGATTTGCCAGTCCGGATGCAAAAAAGCACTGTTTTTTCTTGTGTGTGGATGGTAAATCCGAACAAACTGTTTTCTTTTTTCCAATTGGAGTTGTTTTTAAGAATCATGGTTGGTAAAAGAAGCTCCTACAGTTGAATGGGGGTCTATTATACAGAATGAGGCTCCTCAATATAATCCGTACCAGTTAAACCATGTTAACTTCACTCCTCGCTACGAATTTTTGGAATTTTATATTATTTAGGCAAATGCTAACGAGTGCCTCCAGGGGTACTCTTTAAGACTTTAGGTCACTTTTTAAGATCTTAAATAGTAAGTTTTTTTTATAGAATTTTTATTTAAATGTCAAAAGTCAATGTATTAGAAATTGTAGTGTTTAACTTTTTGAATAAAAAGTTTTTTTAAATGGTGTGCTAAAGTGTGCTCTGATGACATTTGTTAGCAAGACACTTATATTTATACTTGATCTTGAGTGTCCGGATGAACCGGCTGGTATAATCTTAAGTGTCTTTTATGCTTTTCGTTACGTGGGGTCATTTTTCAATGTTCAACTTGTAAACCTGATGATACTCTTATTTTTTCCCTTTGTCTCTACATGTAGTTAGCATTCCAAATTAAACAAGTGATCATTCCAAAAATTTGAAACTAGTTTAAGTTTCTTCCGAACCATGCCCATCACTGTAATTTCTTACGGTACGTTATCAAGTACGCAGTATTCATGCAATCATGTGGAATGGATGACATGCTATCCGCACATTCATATTCCCTACTCCAAATGTTTCAAAACCAAATATTTAAATCTGAAGGATACCATGTACCACTTGAATTAGAGGTTGATTCACGAAAGATGAGCCATTGCTTTGATAAAAAATAAAATAAAATAATGAGGAATTGTTTCCATGATTTGAAGTCAAGTGCTTAACTCGGGATCAGCTCAAAGTTATGGGCTGGCCATATAGAGTAATGATATGGGCTGTACGAGCCTATACTGGACAATTTCTCTTTCCACCCCCTATATTTCTTTTTTCCCTAGCACACAAAAAAATTTCAAAAAACACGTTTAGAAGTTTTTTTAGTGTAAATTTCAATAAAATTTACGCTAAAAAATTCAGAAAACGTTTTCCGAAATTTTTCAGAACACACTGGGAGGTGGGAAGGGAAACTGTCCCTATACTGGTTAATAAAAGGAAAATATTGTTTAGGCTCCAACATGCTCACAATTCCTCTAAAATTCTCATTTTATCCCCTATATAATGATTGAAAGTTGTGTTCCGTCTCATCTAGGAGATATCTTGCTATCAACTATCCAATTGTAACTTCTAAATCAAGATAAACTTTGCAATAAACATTTTTTTTAATACTAGTTTTTAAGAGAATGAAACTCCGATAATTTAGAGGTTTGTCGCGATTTAAATAAAGTCTAATAAAAAATTATTTTCTCCAGAAATTGAACTCGAATTCTTCTGAATAATTTGTCCCAGATAAAAAATCATTAACCACTTATGTCCAATATCTTGATTAAAACTTTGTAATAAACAAAATTTATGCAATAGAAATATTTTAAAATCTCGCAAAGTTTATGGTTATAAACAAAACTTTTGTATATAAGTTGAAATCCACACTGGCCTAGTCTGGATTAATTTCTAACTTAGAAGATAAGGAAGTGTCCACTCTCATAATATACTAATATTAGCCGTTAACTGGATTGGATAATCTTTTTGAACAATAATGCTATACAGCAGCTTACAAGTAAAATCCTAGTTAAAAGTGTAATTAATGAATAAAAAGTGGGGTGTAAATAATAAAATAGAAGCAGACACAAAGTGGACCCATGTGGAAGAATATAAAAAAGGTGGATAGGAGGAGCCATATATATAAATAAGTTATAGATTCGTCCTTGCCTTACCACCATTCCTCCTGCGACTTCTTTATGGGACCAAATCTCTGCCATTCCAACAAGCCATATATAACTGCTAGCTACTACACAAATGCTATATTCATGCTCCCTTCAAAAGCATCCAAATCTTCCATAAAAGTATAATAACTCAATATCACCTTTTTTTTAGCTCTTCTTTAAATTTTGAATATAATGTAGAAAGGTAATATTGGCATATTTTCATTTTCAAATTAGACCAACCATTTGAATATCACCTATTTTCATCTCAATTTTTATTGTTCTTTATTTTAATTAGAACATCAATATATATATTAATAAAATTAACAATATACAATTTTATAATGATTCTTTTCTATTGTTTATTGTTTCATATATATACATACTATGTGCAAATTAATAATATAATTAATTAATTAGATATATGTCTTTTTCATGCACTCAGGGAAGATAGGAGTTGAACGTATACAATTATTTAAAAAGAGGTAACACAAACACTACACACTCACACACTGACATATATAAAAGAAGCTAAAAAGTTTATTCTTGTCTTGTATTTCTCTATTCAATATTCCCATGTCTTTAATTATTCCATTCAGAAACTACCTATGAAGTTACCCCCTCCCCTGTTTATAATTATCTTGAGATTTTATTAGCTAGATATATAGCTTTATTATGCATGGCATGCATGTTCCTTTGAAAGAAAAATAAAGCATATATTAACATGTTACATGTCGACCTAGCTTCAAAAAAATACTATACTATAGCTAATAATACAACATGAAATTAAAAGTTGGAATCAAATGAAGAATAAAGTAATAAAGATGTGTCTGTCTCCTAGCTAGTTAGTACCATTCTCTTTTATTTGTATTCAAAATTAAAATGTAAACTTGTACATGTTAGCTAGTTGTATTCAAAATTAAATTAACCATAAGATAAGATGATATATATTTGAAATCAGTTCATCCCCTTAATTGACATATATTTATGTACAAAGTCCTTAATTCAGAGAAGTATTAATGTAGCTAGCTTGGTAAAAACATATATATAATGACAAGTTAATAGTACAATTTGAAAACAGAAAAGATTGTGTGTGTCGTTTGTGGCATTTGGTCAGTTAAGGGGACCCATAGAAACTATAAAAGATATTCTTGAAACTCATATCCTAAAGTTAAATTTCTTTTTTATCAGGAAAACATCAACAACAGTAAAAGCTATCCAAGGAAGTAGTATATATACCAATTTACTTCAGGTTCAAGTATGTACATGGTTGTGGCGTAACATTGCTTGCCATTCAATAATACATGCATAAAACTAACTCAAAATATAGGTCACTAATAGAACAAGTTGAATTAACAATGAAAAATTAAAGACGGAAAATATGAAATTTGTCTCCAATTCCGTCAATAAGTACCAAAGATGTCAAAATTAGAGACAAAATTTTCTTAGGTGAGGTCTACCCTACATCTTTATAATTTTAGTGTATTTATTCAACGACCAATGAGAACATGCATACAAGTAGATTTGCATGGTCATATAAAATGATAAACTTTGTTTTGGTCTTTTTAATATAAGCAAATATTTGTGATTGGCTCTCTAGACGGATTGAGATTCACTGCTGTCAGTCTTTTCCACAGTTTAACGTTGTAACAAATTTGGACCATTGATTTAAGATCAGACGATTCATATTTCAAATTAGTTTTATAAAGTAAATCAATCTCAAACATTTATTTTAGTCAGACGGCTGAGAAATGTAACTGCGTCACGCAGTTATAGCAGGAAATCCATTCCCACTCTAGACTGTAATATAGGTAAAGTGGAGGAAGGGTTTGATTTGATCCATTATAATTTTGAGGGACGTTTAATATGAATCTTAATATTTATTTTATATAAAAATATACTTCAAATATATTTTTATGATAAATTTATAATATGGGAGCTTATATTAATATATTAAATCAAATTTCTATAAAAAAATATTAAAAATCAAAATTATTTTTTAAAATTAAAACAACCCTGCCTCAAGGGGAAAAACAAATAACAACCCAAATTCTGTTCTAAAAAGGAGCTAAGGCCACCTCGGTTGTTGAAATTCTTGTATGTACTAGTAGTTCTTAAGGTTCCACGTGAAGTTCTTGATAATAAATTCTAAAAGAGAAAGTAAAAGTTAAATGATTCCTATCAAAAACCTTTAAAAAATAATGACAAAAAAATTACTCACAACACATAAAAAGATTTGTTTTACATAAATTTCATACACCGTATGAAAAATATCTCAATCACTGCACTGCCACAAAATTTGTTGGCCCACTAATTGAACTTGTTTTGATGCAAAAATCTCATCTTATCTTATATATATATGCTGTAAATAACAATACAAAATGTTTGAATACATAATGAACACACGAAAAGGACATGAACACCATATGGTTTACAATATGCACAAACTTGTCGGTATATATATTTTTTATGTGAAAAACAAAACAAAAATGAACTTATATAATAATAATAATAATAGTAATAATAAAATAATATGAGAGATGATATATATTATATTATTATAATAATAATAATGATATATATATTAATGTACTAGTGATGATTTTCATGAAGAGATATAACTTTGAGGAGTCTTTAGGTCGTTCTCCCTCTCAATGTGATGTCACGAGGGAGAGCAGCTTTGCTTGAGTTTCTTTTCTTTTTCTTTTTTCTTCTTTGATTTTTTCTTTCTTTTCCCCTTTGTTCTTTGTCACTTTCTTTCCAAAACTTTGTTCCATTGCACAAACACAAATTTATATGAGAGCCACCCAAGTTCATAAATGGGAAAACATAGAATAAAAGATCAAAATAACTAATTAGGATGGATGGATGAATATGATGATGATAATGGTGAGTAGAGGTAGTATGGTTGAAGGATGAATGATGATATGACAATAATGGTGTCTTTTTGTTTTTGTGGTTTTTGTTTACTTGTCTCAAAAAAATTTGTTCTACCCATGATGATGGTTGGGGTTGTCATGAGGGTCAACTGGCCAATATGAAGAGTATTTCAACCACTCAGCTTCTTGTTGGTTTCTAATAGATGACTCCTGTGCAATCATAATATTGAAAACAAGATTAATTAGGGTTAGCTTTTTCAAATGGAAAAAAAAAAAAAAATTCAAAATTGCACAGAAAACAATGCAAATGGAAAATTGACTGGTCCCTTTTTTTCCACGTCATAGTCAAAAGCTAAAATTGAGCATTTTTCCAAACAAGACCAGGAATGCAAAAATACATGATTATGCCACTAGTATTTATTTAATTATTACATATAATTCATGTAATAATTTTCTAATAGTAAAGCTATCAAAGTTCTAGCCTTAGGTCCACCAATAAAAAAAAAATTA
Source organism: Trifolium repens (assembly GCA_030408175.1). NCBI lineage: Eukaryota > Viridiplantae > Streptophyta > Magnoliopsida > Fabales > Fabaceae > Trifolium > Trifolium repens. Next base: position 62,126,292 of record CP125842.1, on the reverse strand, counting down.
ATTAAAATACTACATATATATTAAAACTTATTTTTACACCTTACTTTGAATTGATTTTTTTTTTTTTGAATGGCAAAGAAATTAAAATGATTAAAAATTATTTTACACCTTACTTTGAATTGAAAATTAATAAGTCCATCCTAAAATTTGTTTAATTCAATTCATTCTTTTCTATCTTGCAAAGAAATTAAAATGTATAGTTTGGAATCATTTTAAAGAAAAAAGAGAAAGAAGAAAAGAAGATGAAAATGGCCTCTATCTAGTCTTTAGTTTAAATATAAATTGGTGTTTTCAAATGTGAAAACAAATTAAAGAAATAGAGATAAAAAGAGATACTCCTATGAAAATGGCTTACAATCTTTAATTTAAATAAAAATTGGTTGTTTTTATTTCCAATAATAGTATCTATCTTGACCCTCTTTTTTCTTTCCCTAGTGGGCATAATGACAAACAAAGTTCTCATATATTTCAGAGTCAAAAAGTTAATTTCTGACCTCTTTGATAGAATCAGACGATGTTGAAGTGCACCCCATAATGACTTCCTCTAAACCAGACGCAGACCTTCCACCACCACCTAGTTTATGATGTTGTTGTTGTTGGTGTTGCTGCATGCCATGTGGATACATATTATAAGTTCATTTTCAAAGAAAACAATCAAATTCAAAGTAATCATTTTGTTTGATCCATACATGACAATCTAAAAGTGAATTGATAGTTTCATGCTTGTGAGTGTTATTTGGCATGCACCTATAAAAACTTACTATGAGTATATAAATGAATTTAGCTTGTGCACAGCACAATACCATGCATAATCAGCCTATTTTGGACTATGTGTAACACATTGAGTGGCCCAATAATTGCACTAAGTAGTACTCAACCCACCATTTCCTAAATTCTTTGTCAAATGTTAATAAGGGTTTTAAAGAAGTCTACCACAATAATTTGGGTTGTAAATTAGTGTTAACTTATGTTAATAATTGGTTGTAATTAAATTTGGGTTGTACATTGGTGTTAAATGTGTGTTAAAAATCTCATATTAAAGAAAAGAAATAAATTTAAAATAATATAACTAATATCTTAAAATTTTGAATTACGATATACCAAATACATGAAATAGCAAAGTTCTGTTAAATTAAAATAGGGGCAATTGCCCCCGAAACTAATTTTTGTTCACAAATGTGAATAATAAAAAAATCATTTCACACTATAAATAATATGTGTTGTCCCCATTCTCTTTTCAAATATATAATTTGTCACTTGAATTAATCATATTTACATGGTGTCTGATATGAACCCGATTTAAAGGTAAACTACTTTAAAAAATTTAGTAAACTTTAATATAAAATCATATTTGTTATCTATTTTTTATTATTCTAAAATTTATTTTACTAAAAATGGTAAGGGTCCACAATTGAATCATTTTTCAAAAATTCATATTATATTTAGAGATATTTTAGTACCAATAAAAAATATTGATTGCCCGTGAGGTTTGAACTTAGTGATTAGAATTTTGAATTTATAATCTTAAGAAACAAAATTCAAATTCATTAAAAAAAAATATTCAAACAGTCTCTATGACAGACATAAAATAACCATTAATATTACTTTAATAATAATTTCCAATTTTCTGTGCTGTTTTTTTTACAATAAAAAAAACACAGAAAATTTAGTACTCCCTCCATTTCTTTTTAATTGTATTTTATTATCATATTTAGCGTTTCTATTTAATTGTCCTTTTTGTATTTTATGTATATGATTTATCAATTATACCCTTTGTCAATTGCTCTTATCTTTTTCCATAAAACCAATTAATGCTATATATTTGGAAAACTAAATCATTTTTTTTTTTAAATTTTTGTTGGTACATAATATTTTTTTTACATAATATATTAAATTTATTGGAAAGAGAAAGTGTGAACAAAAAAATAGGAATTTATTGGTGGATTAAAACAAGGGTACAATAGGAAGATAACGTGCAAAAATATATTTCCTTAATTTGGTGTTATCATTGTAAAAAGACAATTAAAAAGAAACGGAGGGAGTATTAATTAATCATTTAAAAATCAAGAAAGAAATTATTAATTTTCAATTTTATCTTCATAATTTTTTAAGGGTCACTTTGGACCTTTAGTCATGAAAATACTATAGACTATTTTTTTTGCCTCACTTTAAAAAAATTGGATTCGTCTCTAGATGCTGTCCATAATTTGAATTATGTCTCAATTGTTTAGTCCATATATATTTATAAATAAAGAACATTAAAGGGAAAAAAATGATAAGAAATCCCATATTTAAAAAATGTTCGAATTTAGAATATTTCACACTTTTTCACATTTAAAATGTGCGAGTGTAGTCCAAATTAAAGGGCAAAAAAAATCCTAGAAGCATAAGTAAGAAGTCGATAGATTAGGATCGATGATGAAAACATACCTGAAAATTTTCATTTTGTTGTAGCATGATTGCTGAGACATGGTAGGCATTATCATCAAGGATGATGGATGTGTGGTGAAGTGGAGGTGGAGATATAATAGTTGAGATTGGATTTGAAGGCCTACTTATATGGAAAGCTGTGTTTGCATTAATCTGTTGGTGTGCATGAATCTCATGTTGTTGATGTTGATGTTGATGTTGATGCTGATTCTGATGATGTTGATGATGTTGTACTACTACATGCTGCTGCCTTTCATGTATTTCTTGATCACATGACCCTCCTGATGCTTGCATTTCTCTTGCTGTAGAACCCTCTCCTATTCCAACCTACAAATTATATTATCATCACATTAAAATTATTCAATTAATATTTATAATAATGTTACATTTTTCTTAGCTAGGTGGGTAAACAACCTATTGACACTGATTTATCATCAAGTGAGGTCCAAACATTAATTTTTGCTGAGTATGTAAGCAATGTTTATTAATTATTTCAACACATTCCTTAACCCTTAATTTCATGCATGTTCTTTCATCTTTTTGTACAAAAGCATGTACTTACCAACCGAATGTTGAAATTTCATATAATTACAAATTAATAATGTTTATAGAATTATAGCTTCAAGTAAAACATCACATTCATTACTTAAGAAATTTATGCCCCTCTATATCCATGTTCCAATCAAATGTTATATATGGTCTAGAAAAATTTGAATTACCAACAAAAATTTAAGAGAAAAAAAATAATTAAAATTAGTCTCTTAATTTTAGCATCCATGCTATGATGATTTTGAAGTGAAGTGAGTTTAATGAAGCACGGATTCAATTTATGTGAAACACAGATATAGAGACATTTGATATGATATTGACACATATTGGTGTCAGATACAGATATTGTGACACCAGACACAATTTCAAATTGAAGTGTCTGTGGTAGATAATATATGTAGCGTACCTCATCAAAACTGCTTTTTCGAAATGGGAGGAAGCCGAAATGATCGGATTTAAGGTGTTGAATATCCAAGGCATTTGTGAAGCTTGTTAAAGGATTTACACCAACAACAGCAGACATTTCATCTCTATGAATGTGACCATGACTTTGAGTAACAATTTCCTTAGAAGAAGAACTTCCACTTCCACTATCTCTTCTTCCATAATTATTATTACTAGGTTCTCCTCCACCACTTCCTTCACCAGTTATTGTTGTTGCACCAATTCTATGATTATTATTATTATTTTCAGACCAATTACACTGTCTTGGTTGTGTCTGATAAAATATCTTTGAAACAACAAGTTCTCCTTCTTTCTCTTCTTCATGTTGTCCTAAATGATACTGATGCATCACCCAATTCGTCTTCTCCGGTTTTCGATTCTTCCCGAAATTAGTGTAGAGGACAAGAATTTTCTTACAACCTTTTTGTTTTCCATTAACCATAACAGGTCTTGTCTTACCAGTTTTATGCCATCTTGTTTCTCCACCTGATGATGTTCCTTGTAAGTCACATTCTTCTGTTTGAATCTTTCTCCTCTTTCTTGTTCCTGTTGTATATGCCTTTGATGGTCTATGGAAAAAGTGTCTACTTAATCCATCTCTTGTCACTCCTGAAAAAATCAAAGTTAGGTGACTTAATTAGGTGAACTATATATAAGATAAAATTAACCCTCTTTTGCTCAACTTTATTTCTTTTATATATAGTAATAAATAAATATCTAAGTATCTATTTTCTTAGCTAGTGTCAAACATATTCCATACACATAAAAACCTAATTGAGAATTTAAATTAAATAATAATAATAATAAAATATTTCATTTTTGTTAGTGGTATAATTCTGAAGTCGGCGATGTGTTACTCAGCAGGTTGTAAAATGATTATTAATGTTACTTTTATTAATAATAATTTCTCATTTGTGCAATTTTTTAAAAAAAATGAAAAAAAATAGATATAATTTGAATTTTGCATAGATGAATGAATTAATTAATTAATTAACCTGGAAGTTTTTCAGGATGGGTGTAACAAATTCCATCTTCTCCTTCAATAGTGAGAATGAATTCATCTATCAAAGGGTGTGATTTCATGTTCTTTGACTCAACTTTAGCTTCAAGATGTTCAATGAGTTCTTGATCTGTTGGATCAAATTTCACTCCTGCTGGTAGACCTAGCCAATCCTATTAGTTCCATTGAAATTCAAATTAAAAAAAAAAGCAATTAATTAAAGGGAGAGAAATCAATAAGGAGAATATTAGAGAAAGAGGGAGAATATAATTAAAAGAAATTAAAAGAAAAAAGATGAAAACTAACTTTAGCTTACTACCTAAATAAGAAATGGAATTCACACACCATTTAATTAAAATTGAATATGTCACCATATATAGTTTTAAAGGTTTGCAGCGCAATTCGGTCAAAAAAAAAAAAAAAAGTTTGCAGCGTAATTGCAATCACAATAGTATCAGAAAGAAGTGGAGAAAATTTGATTGTACGTACCGGTTTTCCTTGATCAAACTTGTGTCCGCAGCGAGGACAGTGTTTGGATCCACACAATTGATGCTCTTCAAGCTTAGAATCTATGAGATCAGAGCTACTAACGTTGCTCATCTTATTATTCATCATCTTCTCTATGATGCTATCTCTTAGAATGAAACTTTATTAATATTATAAGGTCTTGTTGAAATGAAAATTTTGTACTATGAAATAGTAGTTCAACACCACTGAGCATAATCACCTCAAGATATATTAGATCAAACTTCAAAGCTCAAATTTTCCTACAAAATCATTAAAAAGAAATATAAAAAAATTTGGATGATGATGATAATTTGATACAAGAAATTAAGAGAAATATTGTTCATGTAGAAATAAAAATTGAAAATAATATAATTGATGTGGCTAGCTAGCTATTAGAGAGAATATAAATGATGAAATTATATATATGGATCCATATATACAATGAAGTATGAAGGATAAGGATGACGAGAGTATGCAGTTACTTACAAGAAAAGTGATGGAAGGAAAATAGAGAGAAAAAGAAGAAACTATTGTTAAAATAATAAGATTGAGGTGGTAGATAGATAGATAGATATAAACTAAGGTGCTTTAAACAAGGAATAAAACACCAGAATTCGCTCTACTTTTTAGTCTTTAACTGAAGGCAAGGAAATAAGAGAGAGAAGAAGAAAAATAAAGGAAAAGTTGTCTCTTTGTTTTCTATATACTCTCTCTCACACATACCATATACTATATACTATGTACCTTTATTTAAATATACTATACTATGAGTATGATATATAATTATGTGAACCGCGTATTTGTAACCGGTTTATATAGGAAAATTAAGAAAGAGAGAGAAGCTATCAAACAAAATAAAACCCGGTTGGTTTTTTCTAATAAAGCTAACAATACTACTCATACCCCATGTTGTCTTCACTCTTCTATACTCAATGTATACTACTATTACTACAACTGTATTTTTAAGGTATCCATGTATACTACTGCTGTTGCCACAAGGGGGGAAAATTGGTGTCTCAAAATTTAAGGTCTTTTGTGTGGTTGCTTTGTCCCACACACCTTCCAAACTTTTCGAGTCCGTCGTATGCCAGCATGATGCCAGGCTAGTTTCGAGATTTTTGATGCCCTGTTCGAATTATGAATTTGGTGTTTTATTTTTTTTTATAAGTTGTAATTTTATTTTTATACAGATTTACAAGTTATATAATTATAAATTTAAAAATAAAAATTAAATTAATATTAAAAAGTTATCATATCACACTAGCTAGTTGCAATATTTGCCTATTAGCTAAAGGTGTGTATCCTTACTTTTTTTTAGCAAGAAAATGAATTTTATTGTGATAAAAGGTGGGGATGAGGTTTAGTATTTTATTAAAACATACTGAAAATAGTAAGAGTTCGCATTTGAACCATTTTTAGGAGATCATATTAGACACACCCAAATATAGGGGTGCACCAATTCAAATCTGTCAATTTATTTGTTGTTATTAACATGTTAGGGATTAACATGATGAATTTTATATACATTAAGCATTACTTATTATTATTATTTTTATACTTTAGAGACTAAATTAATATGATTTATTTAATTAACAATATATCAGAAAATAAAAAGGGGAATAAAATTAATTGATGCTCAAAGTATATTGAGGAAAAGTGGAGCAATTATTTAGTGGAGTAATTAATTGAATAGCTTGATTCATTTATATGTATTCACATGTACTTATGATTCATATTTCTATATGCTTGTATCTCTCTAGATCACTTGTAGTTTCTTTCTAATTAAGAGTCACAGCTCATTGTCAAGAGGTTTATTTCTGTGTCAATAAACCATGTATTTTTTGGTTTTTCAAATTACGTTCAGCGTACACGCAATTGCAAAGGGTTTCTCTCAAAATACGCTCTACACGCAACTGCAAAGAATCTTTTAAAGTTGAAGTATATCTAAAAGATATTTTTATCAAATAATTAGTTTTCATACGCATAAATTTGTTTCTTTTGAAGTATCGTGAAATACAACTTTTCTAGATAACTATTGCCAATTTTTACTTTTTTTTTTCTTAATTTTTTGCTTATTTGTTATGTTTTATATATCAATTTACTCTTTTCTAAAATTTAAATATTATAGTTTCAAAAGTACATATATATATATTCTTCTCTTTATATTTGACACCCTTGTAAAATTTATGTTATCTATGATGCTACTAAGAACGAGGACAGAGAGTAATGTGTTTACAAAACAAGTCAAGAAGTCAAAAAATCTAAACATCAAAGAGAGGACAAACGTACTTCTTAAGTCAATATTGGAAATAAGCAATTTTACAATGTCTTGGTTTTTATCAATATAGAAATAGCTAATATACTATGAATTTCTCATTTCCTATTACAGTCTCATAGTTTATTATTGTTACATGTAAAAAATGACTTTTGGTTAATACGTGTCAAATGTGGCAAAGCTTGAAACAAAAAGTATAATAATAAATTCACAAGATGAGCCAAATTACATTCTAATTATTTTCATATATATAACCTATTAATGTGAGATGTAGAGAGAGTGAGACACTGTTGATAAAAGATGATAGAAACTCACATGGGTTTTGAGCTGGAGTGCTGATCATGATGCTTTTGGTATGAATGTTTTTGTGCAGAGAGAGAGAGAGGGAGCAATACTATTACTATTAGAAGGTTGCTTGATTATCAAGGAAAATCAACAAACGTACTTGATGGACCACCACGTCCTCTAATATATTAATAGAAACTTATACTATACAAATTACAATTTTAAAACATTAGTTAGTAAAATATATATTAAACAAAGACTCTTCTTTTTCAAAGCAAAAATAACCACTTTAATTGTTTTTGGCTTAATGAAATGCATCATTTTATATCTCTTTTTTCTTTTTCATTCACAATTTTGGTCGTTCATTTTGTGAATATGTTATTTTGTTCGTCTAAATTTTCAATGTACGTAAATTTAATTTTTTTTGTTGATTTTGACATTGCAATTTTCAGTCGTCATCTTGTCACGTCAATATTTTACAGTAACATCAAAATTAAGTAATTATAAAAAGTTAGAAAATCAAAATTGCAGATTAAAACAACGGAGACAAAAACCGTGAATCGGATAAAATAGAGTGATACAAAATACATTGAAATTAAACTTTTTCTTTGGAAAGAGGAGGGGGGGGGGGGGGGGGGGGGGGGGGGATAGTAATGTTAATTTCACTTTCTCTATTTTATGTTATAAATCTTACCCCCTTGCATGTGTTAATTCTATTCCGGGGTACTCTAAAGTATTGGTAGAAAACTTATAATGTAGTTTCACAAAATATGTATAGGAATATTAAAAAAAACATAGGCTGACCATTATGTGGGACCTGCATCAGCATGAAAAATCTTTGGCCCTTATAAAGTATCTTAATCAGATGATGGTTAGGCTTCACGTTTATAACTAATTCTATGGTGTGCAGTCAAGAAAAATATCATGGAGGGACCCTTATGAAGTATAATAAATAGATGGCTATGATTGCCTTGCCCCTTAATTTCTTTTTTCAAAAATTATAAACTTCCAATTTTATTTTAGGGACCTAAATAAACCTAGTATCTTAATTTTCACCTAAAAATATCAGAGTCCTAAGGAATATATATTATCTTATCTTAAGAGGATACATGGACCTAGCAAACTAGCAAAAGCACCAAAATGAATTAGGCTTGTATATTTAAAATAAATAAAAAATTGGAGAACAAAAAATTATTATTAATAGTAGCGAGTTTTACACTAATCTAAAACGAAAATTACGAAATTAAACTCTTATCACTAAATTGACGCATGTTAAACATGTATACTTGTATATTGCATTTGACATATATCTCTCTTTCCTAAAATATTAAGTACAAAGAAAAAATAATTTGATTAAGAGAATCAAATTGCTTTTTAATTATCAATTTAAATTGATCTATTATACTAACCAATTGATGGAGCCCACATATCTTAATAAGGCTCTATATATCTTCTCCGTATACATTCCTTCATCCTTGTTTGCAATTGTATTGCATAAATATTCCTCTGTTTAGGATATTTGTAATTATTATATTAGTATATGGTTTGGTTGTGATACAGTTATCCAAGGAATATAATCTTTTATACTAATTTTTGTGATTATACTAGAAAAGCATACATTTAATTTTATACACATCCAATACACAGCCAATTATTTTTTCCAACATACTCTTTTTTCCGCATAATTCATCTTTAAGGATATTTCTTTCTTTTTATTGACAAGTTTTAGGATATTGCTAAAAGAGTACAATTCTTGGTACGGTGGATATCTATATTCCAGGTTACAAATTTTGAAGATTTGGACATTGCAATTTAGTATTTTTATCACAATTACAACTTAGTCTAGTTAGCAACAATACTTGCACTTATACGTACCTTTTATTGTTGATTGAACAAAGATATCAATTTGGAGCGATCAGAATCAATGGCCAATGTCAAGTAGTGAATCGGTATTTGTAAATACCTCAACGCTCAAGTCAATCATGAGAATATGAAATGAGAGGCATTTAGAATTAGAATTCCATATTTTTAAGTTGTTCATGGCATACAACTTTTATAGAGAGTATTGAGGTGGTTCGAGCATTGAAGCTCGGCCGTCACGGGGCGCACCCATCAATGTCATGTTTTAATGTTATGGGTTATATGATCCAATGTGAGCCTTTTCAATAGGGCCTTTGTGTTTCTAAGACCAGATTGACATGGCGAGCATGGATTTTGGATCAGTTCAGAACAATTATTTTATTCAATTATAAAAATAAAATATTTTCAACCAATATATTTATAATTGTCATATTGTAGGAGTATAATTTATCATAATACGGGGAGACAAAAAATGGCATCATGAGAGTTCTCATCAAATAAGTACAAAGTAATTATGAATTGCAATGAGGAAACATTGCAAGACAGCAAAGCAGGGACAAATTCATTTGATCATACCATCCAAACAGAGGCCACATAACACTTCACTCTCCTTGTATTTGGGTCATAAGGTGACAAAGATTTCTAATTCCATGAGAATAGAACAATTTTTTTAATTTTTTTTTTTTACGTTTTCTCCTACAAAACAGAATCATGTCTGAGTGACAAAGCAATAAAAATATAGTAACATTTTTCAAAAGATTTATTTTTACAAGAGATCAAACTAAATAATTAAGAGTTAGTATATCACAAAACATATTTTTTTGAACTTGCATGATTCTCCTTTGTACTTGTCAAAAAATATTTATTGTATTTTTTATTTCAAAATCATTGATAATTTGATCAAAATTCTTTAAAAAAATATTGTTGATAGAAAATAAAACAATATTATTTAATCTATATTTTATTATAATATATCACAATTCATTTTTCTTAAGAAAATAAATTGTTCCATGCAACAATTACAATAATAACTAATATTATTTTGATAAGTGATACATCCATTAGAAAAATAATTTAATTACATAAAAAAAATTAAATAATATTTTTATAGAACTCGAGATCATAGAATTTGATTTTGATTCAATTGTAATAATTTGAAATTCTTCAAATAAAATTTCAACATCAACATCACCAATAAGATTATCAGAACTACTTATGTTTCATATAAGTTTCAATATGTTTTGATGAATTATTAAATATTAACATTGACCGATTAATCTTATCAAGAAAAAGTTGAGAACTAATCATTTTATCAAGGAAACAAACGTGGTCTCTTTCATATCACATAATTTAGTAAAATAGATATTAGTGAGAACAAATGTTGAAAATAGGTAAGAAATTTCTGAAAAGGACATGACTTACCTATAAAAAAATTGACCCACTTATTTGTTTTGGTATGGACGTCTCTTAAATATTCCTTGTCAAGTGTAGTAATTCTTTATTGGGTGAAAGGTCTTGAAAATTTTACTACCACATTGTGACCTAGCACTTAATCATTTTTTTCTTCTTATAGTGTGAACTAATTATTTGATTTGGGTCTCTCATCCGAATATATAACTTATTGGAGTAATTCATTTGAGTAATTAAGAACTATGTATGACTCCAAAAGAATGAAGTTAATTGGCAAGTACAAAAGTGTGACCGGTGATAATAATATGGAAAAGAATAATGTTGATTGGTTTATTATCTTATAATTGATTATAGCTTTCTTCAATTTTACTCGTCAAAATGTTGTTTTGACCAATTGGACCCATGCTACTTTCTTCTCGGAACAGATTGGGAATAAGTTACAACAAAAGCAAGAAGAATTGTTAGTCCTTAGACATATTGGGCAGGAAAATGCTAGAATATATTTTCAGCTACAGTAATGTGACAAAAGTTTTGTATATCATCATCACTACTATATAAGAATTAAGATACCAGATACTCTACATAGAATAGGGAAAAATTATCCAATCCATATATATCTAGTGTATGTATGAGCAAAAATATTTTTACACACCTCATGAGATACACATAAAATGTGTACGGCATAAATCTTACCGAAATCAAGATTATCAGGGCTCTTTCTTTTGGGAATTAAAGGGTTAACAAAAAAAAAATTATCTATACTTCATAATACATAATTTTGTAGTCAAACATCAATGTTATCTTTCTTAATAAGCCGAATAAAACTAAGATTGATGGTCTCATGGCTCAACTCTAATAGTTGCATGATATACAAATTCAAATACAAAAAATATAATAGCATAGTAAAATACAAAAAAAAAAAAAAAAAAAACCATCTGTTTGCTATAAATTTAGTGTTATCCGAGGAAGAATATGTAAGAAATGGGAATATTTGCCAGTTGCAACTACAAGGATCACTTTTTAAAAAGTGAACTTTTTGCTATTTAGCGTCAAATTTTGACAAGTTTTTAAAAGCATTTCAGGATGGAAAACTTTAAAGATATTTCTCTTAGTTACCTATTTTTATATTTATTCAGTTTCACAATTTCAAAAACTTTGAAGATATTTCTCTTGCAAATATACCATCCAATAACAGTAATCAGCAAAAAAGCTGAAAAATGTAAGCAAAATAAAAGTCATTCATGAATTTATTTATTTAACACAAAACAAGCTCCTGATTAATAAATGTGACCTGGTATCCTCACATAGGATTTTCATTCAGTCCAAATATAATCCAGCAGTTTAGAGCTCAACAAAGAAAGCATCCATGTGATGATGTGCTATCAGGTCATTCAAATTCAATGGTTGTGTACCCAAAAATAATGAAATATGCAGATGTTGCTTGCGCACATTCACTAATTTATTGATTACAACAAAGGATATATAGGATTATAACTTAATTATACACCTTTTAGCCGTACAAGACTTGATTGCATGTCAAGAAGAATCAAAATATGATGGATAAAAAAAGCGATCTCATTTTGAACGGAACTTCCTGCTCACTGATTCATAGCTTGGAACATATAAAACTGCAGAACATCGAGGCAAGGTTACTACTACACAAGACAAAGAAATTACGGAGTTTAGTTTTAAAAAAAGAAAATCAAATTACCATCTCCATATGATGCCATTGTGAGAGGGGAAGAAATGAGCTTTTGAGAAATTGAAGCAATGTCCTTCAAATTCACTTCGTCCACTGCTTTTAGAAAATCCTCCACCGGTTTCCTGAGTAGGGGAAGGACAACTTTTAGCTACAGACAATATAGCCTTTCAAACATGCAACAAATGTGAGCAACAATTGCAACATACAACATTTTATACTAAGACTAAAAGCTTCCAAGTACTGTTTAGAATGTCATTCATAAGTCATACCTATCACCATATGTCAAAACTTGTCTTCCTATATCTTCTGAAACAACCATCTGAAAACACAATAAGTAGGAAACTGATCAGATAGTAACAAAGAAAAAGAGCCAAAACAACAATAATAATAAAAGCATAATAAGAAAATATAGAATTTAAACGAAAAACATATTTTTACAGTCATAATTTCCAAGTAATTTTCCGTTTGAGATGGATTTACATACTCTTGATTCCAAATTCATCAAAATTGCAGATTTTGTAGCTTGTTTGGCACGATCCAGTTGTACCTGGTCGACTGCAGAAAGAAGCAAAAAGAAAGTGTTGTAACTGAAAGGCTACCAATCTAAAGGTGATAATCAAGACACAATACTAGTAGACGAGTAAAACAGCATACCTTGTCCAGAAGTAGCAACTGCGAGAATCTCATTAGCTGCAATATCAATGGCTTTTGACACAAAATCTGAACCCTAATACATAAATGATAATAAGGTCATGGATGATAAAAAAAAAGTTACAATCTATTCTCTAATATGTTTGCTTTAATACATATCAAAAGGTGAAAAATTTGGAATAAAAAACACTTGCGTTCATGGCAGGCCAAAAATATGGGAAGGTTGAAAATAAATAGTATTAATTTTCTAGCAGTTAATAACTTCAGTTGAAACTGTTTTCATCATGTACCAAGAAAAGGTTCTCATTCCAACCGGTATTTTAAACCACCCCACTTTTCCTACTAAAAAAAGTGCATACTGTCTTCTTGTCAATATTATATCAGGTTATGCAAAAATTTATGCATAGCATTTTCATATAATTTGTGTGCAGAGTTTCTATTTTATTTTTACATTAGGATTAATAGTGTTTCTTTCGACCCTAATCTCAACCTACAAAATTTTCAAGTTTTATCAAATTTGCACTAAATTTTTAACTTTGATCTCAAATCCATTATCAAGATCCAAATGTTTTAAAAACAAAAATAGACGCTAAAGGTTTTAGGTGAAATAAAATCAAGGCTAGGATCTTTGCTTAGTTTTTAATCAGTGCTCTTAAGGACTTGATTCAATCCAAGAAAAACACAAACTTGGGGACCAAAGTCACACATAATCCAAAACAGCAGGACCAAAAAGGTAAATAAGCCATATTTTGTGTCTTGTTAACAAGTGCCCTACGAACACAAATTAGTATGTTAAAAAATCAGAAATTATTATTATTGAAAGGAAAGGTATGTCACTCAATGTAATTGTGTCATTAATTGTAACACAAATTATTATTTTTGTAATTTACAGTATGTCTTAATACCAAAGTGGACCTAAATTGCACAAAATCTTATTTATAATAAATAAATGAACCACATATAATAAGCTGAACAGAACACAAAAATATGTTCAAGGCATTACTGTAAATCTACCAAAGCCGACTTACACACTAAAGCACCATAATTTGTTATTAATCATTAATACTTGTTGTGATTTAGGCGAACTAGAATTTTAAGCAGTTGTTGAGTATCTCAAGACCTAAACACACTAAAATTGGGGTCATGGTCTCCTTTAAGGGTTTACTTAAAAGTATCCATAATTACATTACACATAAACATCGGCTAACATAAAAATTCCAATATTTCCAAAACAATGTGATTTTTCATTATGCACAGGATTCAGAGGGACTTACTGTTGTAACTTGGATACCGAAAATGCCAGTATTATTGTAAATATTGTTGAATGCTGATATTGAATGAACTTGTGGATACTGATTCAGAACACGAAGATCTGCACGTGATAAAAGCAAGGTTATTATTAAGGTGACAATAATTACAAAACAATAGATATTTTATATTTCTAGTGGGCAATATGATTCTTAGTTGAAAGAATAGATATTCATCACAGATAATACAGTCATATACAGGACTTTTATGTATAACCGACTAACTAGGCCTCAGTAGTTTAAATCTATGTTCCAAGCTTCAACTAAAGAGCCAAAAAAGACTTAACACTTTAAGATAACTTACACAGCCGTGAGTACATCCCTTTACCAGGCCCACCAGCAGAGAATGATCCACCGCCTCCCAATAGCATCTGAATTATGTAAGAGAATAAAGTCATATGCTGACTTAACATAAACTAGAATAATATAAACATACTTTAGGAGTCAACTAAACTATCTATTCTTGGACATATTTCTAGCCAACTTTAAAAAAGTAAAAGAAGACAAATAACAGTCATAATCAAGACCTGAAGAACAGTCAAAACCATAGCCTCCTTCAGGTTATGCCAGCCGCCAGGAAGTTCAAATGCAAGAGCAAAATGGGTCCTCTGGCCATTAAAGAAATGTTAGACTTGACAGATGCTTGAGCCCAAACTGAAAAATAGAGATATTAGGAGAAATACAAGGCAAAATATATTTTTCTCATGCATACCCCGGTTTCAGTTTGACAACGATAATCACCACCAGTGTATACTGATTTTGGCTCTTCTGGACGCGGGACATTGGGTAAATCGGACAAAAGA
The DNA here is from genome assembly GCA_030408175.1 of Trifolium repens. Taxonomy (NCBI): domain Eukaryota; kingdom Viridiplantae; phylum Streptophyta; class Magnoliopsida; order Fabales; family Fabaceae; genus Trifolium; species Trifolium repens. The sequence goes on along the minus strand of CP125842.1, from coordinate 62,111,069 downwards.
GGTTCGGCAATGGATAACAATTCCTCATGCTCAACACCAGAAGCTGCAAGTACAATTCGAGGTGCAGTATAATTTTCCTGATTTTTACAAAATTAGAAGTCTCATAAGAAAGTTATTAAAGAACAGATAAAAAACAGATTTTTGAGAAACAACTAAAACTATATTATACAAAAACATCAACTTTGAGATTTTGACGACTTACAGCAACAAATTCTTCAAGAAGTGTACCATTTAGTCTATTTACTGCTGATTCTGAGGCTAAAAGAGGATTAGCCAAGGCACCAGAAAAACCAGCAGAATGAATTGCTTCCAATAGCAAGTCTTGAGGGTTTTTGGAAGCTTCACCAATCTCAGCCTTCACTTTCAGAAGCTACATAAAATTGTGGTATCAATAGCAGATGAAAAATCAAAAGGCCGTGACAAATGTAAGCATCAGGAAGGTACAAACTACAAAGTCGCTATAAAATATAAATCTGTCAAACTTTATAGAACACTACCGATATGAACCATGCTTAGTCACTCTGAAACACATTCTAATGAACTAATACGAACAGGAACTTTTTATTATTCTATAAAAACAGTTAAAATTTAAACATAAAAGTCCGATAAGAGTATAGAGTATCTAAACTGATTGTCTTCCTACATACAACTTTTTTTCAACGAGCAATATTGAGTTATTTATAATTTATAAATTCGATCACACATATATGTTTAAGCCAGTAGAACTAGCTCCAGTACAATGGTTGAATGAGGCAAGGCAAAGACAGAGCCCAGGGCAAACCATTTAAAGCTTAAACCACACATCAAACTTTGGGGTATGCAAACTAGAGGGTAATTTGAGACAGGAGTTACATATTTGAAGACCAAATAAAACCCAAGAACACCATCATCACATAAACACACCCAAATAGGCCCTGTGAATTTGTGATGTAATTTGACAGTAAGCTGTAAAAAGTAGCTGGACCAAATAAGCAAGAAAACACAAGGACACACTAGAGGCAACATGGAAAATATTGCTGACAGAGGCAGTTTCATCTCAACTGAAACACGTTGCTAAACATTTTTTTTTTATAAAAAAAATAGCATAGAAGCACAATAGTTTTTCCAGTTACAGTTATTTTATTATTCTAAGTCAACTTTCCTGTCCCCAAATGGGTTTTACTATCAAATATGCATGCATATAGTTTCTTTTGAGACCTCCTATATAGCTCACTACTGTTGGTACTACTTTGCTAGCTAGCTCTACTTTCCATTTATGTTCATGCTGACTGACTTAAATTCATGTCTATATCAATTTTGTAATATTATCTCTTAGAACCCATTTTTCTCACAACCAATTTTTAAATTCAACACTTATCTGTGAGATGATTATTAACTTTAATTGAACATATTTTTTCTGATAACAGTGGGAAAGCCTAATTAATGCCTTGGCATTTGGGGGTTTGACACCTCAAGCTGACTTACACTTTCAAGTTCCAACAGAAATGCTCTGAGTTGTGCACAAAACTAACAATAAAAACATTCTAGAAGTCCTCATAAAAATTCAGGAAAGGTACCTGCTCATTGACCTCCCAATCAAGAAACGCAGGATTCCTCACAATATCAACAAGCAACTCCACCATTTCAGGAACATAAGTCTTCAAAGCATCAAAAGTGTAACCCATTTGCTCTCTAGAAGCCGAAGCCTGCACATTACCACCAATTGCCTCCACCTCACGAACCACTCGAAAATGACTCCTGTTTACAGTACTCTTGAAGGCCATTCTTTCAAGCAAATGTGTAGCCCCAAAAGTTAATGGGGTCTCATAGATCGAACCACAATCTACATATAGACCTATTGATGCAGCCGGATTCTAAACAACAAGAATAATTTGTATCAATACATCTAAACTTCATAATTTTTGCAAACACATTATACAAACGTAACAATCATACCGGTGATGTTTCAGATGCGACTTTGACACCATTTGGGAGTGTAGTAATAATAGTTTTCCCGGGAGCAACATGATCAGGCAATGGAGACGGAAGTGCAACACCGGGAAGTGGGAAATCGAGAGGTGGCACGGAAGCGGTTGATCCGGAAAGCCATCCAAATAAACCACCTAAACCAGAAGATGATTGTTTGGTGGCAACAGAACTTGAACTTGCAAATCTGGTAGTGGCAGGTACCCTATTGCACGAACGGGCCTAATCTCATTGGTTAATCACAATACAAACTATCAGAAAATTAACCTTATGTCAAATTATAAATCTAAAACGAAATTAAAACATTATTACAAGCTAAGTAGGAACAAATCAGTAAATACGATTCATGAATTTGAAAATAGGAACAAATCAATTAAACTGAATTAAAAGTAAATAAAAAAACGAAAATAATTGGGGAGGTTGATGATAATTGTGAGATCTAGGGATTGCAATAAGCATAAGAAAAAAAGTACTAACCCTGAAGGACCTGAGGCGTGAAGAAAGGTTCCTGTACATGGTGAATCGGAGAAGAGAAAGTGGAACAAGAGTTTGATTCGTTTTAGGGCGGAGAACAAACCACAATAATCACACTCTTCTACCTTATTGGACTGTTTGATTCTTTCTTCTTTTTTTCTTTTTTTTACAGCGGACTACTTTTTTTTTTTAAATAGATCTTCGTGATTTACTTTACACACCCGTCGTTGTTACAATTAGCACCCACCTTCTTATTCTTCTTTTTAATTGCAGCAACTGTGGTACCCTATTTTATTTTTATCGCACTCACAAAAATAATAATCTTTTTTTGGTAGGTAGCCTAGTGGCTTGGAATTCCACCTTAATGGTAGATAAGTTGAGTGTCTGGGGTTCGAACCCCAACTCCTGCACGTATAGTGCGATATCCCAACCAAATGAGTTAAGCTCATGGGGACACAAAAATAATAATCTTAATATTTATTTTTAACAAATAGTTATCTTATTTTAAAATCAATTTTTTTCCCTCAAAATTATAATTGGACAATAAATCACTGTTTTAGGGTAAAATATCTAATTATGACAATAACCGGTAATAATACGGGCCTAAATAGCACAACGCAACTATATTATGGGAGATTTTTTTTTCGCGCTCCCTAAATTTTTCATGTGTCCCGTAAAATTCTAAAAATACCCTTTCGCAACATAATTTACTAGTGCTAAATGAGTGCAAAATCTAAAATAACACAATTTGTTGCTTAAGTAGCGAAATAAGTTCTCACTTTAACTAGCGAATTTTATAAAATTATTTTAACAAGAGTTGAAGGAGGGGTGAGAAAGATAAAAAATAATACATTTTATAAAGTTCGCTACTTAAATAGCGAACCATGTTTTTAAAAAAAATTGCCCTCTTTAACACTCGGTGACTATTCTACAAGGGAGGTATTTTTAGAATTTTAAGGGAAACAAAAAGAAATGCCCGATTGACCACCAAAAAAATTCACTTTAAACATAGCAAAAAGGTCCAATTGAGAAATTCAAACAAAGAGAATGATTGTACGTAGGTATATATATATCCTTGCAAGTACACCATCTCGCTTAAAAAATGAGCTACAGCCAAAGGCGTGAAATCAAGGGACTTTATATGAAGATCGCATCAGTAATCGGGGTGGAATGTCCTTACTATTGCTCATGTATGAACACCCGAGGTAGATAACCGAAGTTGGTGATGCGACTTTCACGTCAAGCAATTGGATTCCACACTTTTGATCGTACTCGTACGCTCCTTTTCAAAATGAGTTGGGTGTTTCTGCAAAGACATTCTAGTAATCATAACGAACATGTAATGGGTAATCAAGCATTTGTCCTATGTACTATTTTTATAATATATTATAATTATTTTCATTTTATTTCAAAGATATAAAAAATAAATTAAATTAATCTGATTGTGATAAACAAGTGTCTTATGCATGAATTTTATCTTCCAACGACACTCTTCAATAATTTATTTATGCAAAATATATAACGTAAAAATATAAAGTGGATCATCAAATAAATTGACAAATAATAATAATATCACGTTTTTTATTTTATTGGTTATTGGTTTTCTTAAATGGAAAGTTTGACAAATCCAAGTTCTTTCCACGAACTGAACTTGTTTATGGGGCTATGTCGTGTGACCTTCCTGGCTTTTTCCTTTACTTTCTGTTTTTCTTTTTTATGGGTTACACAATGCACTTAATATACACATACACAAGAGTATACAAATTATAGTATACAGTACATACATTGATTGACACCTCTATAAAAAATACAAAAAAAGAAAATGAGTATAATGCCCTTTGATTTTATTTATAGGGAAAATTTTATTTTTTTGATTCATTAAATATTTAATATATATATATAATATATATTATAAATTAAATATATATGTTATTCGGTGAATCTCATAAAATTTATAATAGATGAAGTAATACGACATTTAGTTGTCCATTATCATTGTTTTTATTAGGTGTTTAAAGCATAGCTTTCTCACTTATGCTGGTGGAATAGCATCCTTTTCTACATTTTCTGGATGCATCATCATCAATTCCGTGTGATTCAATGTTTTTGCGCCGTAGATGTTGAACGTGACTTTACAAAAAATTCCGTGTGATATCTCTTTTCGTGATTTTACAAAAACAAAAAATGTATATCAAAAAAAAATTTGATTAGTTCTTTTTTTGTTTAATTATAAACTTGACTGGTTCTGCTTGGTTCATGCCTTTACACTGTTTACTCAATGAGACAATTTTATTTTATATAAAAATAATGACAAAATTATCATAAACTCAACATAAATCGGTGAGTGAGAATTCGAATTCCGATTATGATTTTTATCTTAACAATTTAGTCTAATTTTTGGTTTTTATTAAAAAAGTGTCATATTTTAGTTCATATCTATGAGAGGATTAAAATTTCATAATTTGAGATTATAGTTGATTTTTTTTTACCATTGAAATGTACTCTTTCATGAAAGGTAAGTGATCATACCTGTGATCAGAGAGGTTGAGTGACTAGCAGCATGTCACAGTTGAGCAATTCATAGAGAAAGTTGTACCTGCAGACATTTTGATGCTTAAGTCAATTCAGAGAATGTATAAGTTAAAAGGTGGTAAAAGAACAGAATATCCGACCCTCCTATGGAGGAGGTTTTATAAAGCCCTTAGCGCTGAACGAACGATCTCCCTAATGGAGTTTGTTAAGCATCTCCCTAATGGGCTGTTAATTAATTAATGATTTTTTTTTTTGACACAATTAATTAATGAATTAAACTTAAGAAAATTTGGCGCCACATGTTTTGTTTGATTTATTTATTTTCAACCGTAAAATAAAATAAAGAAATGAAAGCAACCATGAATTTAGGGAACCTTGATTTGGGTTAAGTGGCACTAATAATAATGGTCCACAGCGTTTACTATAAATACAACCAATATTCTGTTTGTAATCCACTCGTTATATCTTTGAATGCGATACATTCACGCATTCTCTTCCGTCGCGAATCACTAATCTATTCGCAAACACAATTTCAATTCAATTCAACACAAACTCTGTTATCTCTCTCTCTCTCTCCAAATTCACTCCTACTCAGAGTGTGTGTGTGTGTGTGATGGGTTCTTCTCCAAATTCAAAGCCTAAAATCGTTAGAGGTGCCGCCGGTTATGTTCTGGAAGATGTTCCTCATCTCTCAGATTACATTCCTGACTTACCAGTACGTCGTCGTTCTCATTCATTTTCTAATTCTCTTTATGCTTTTCTCTTACGACCTGTTAAAACCTGTTTTTTCTCCTCCTCATAGCTAACATAGCTTTTGTATCATCATTGTATTAAACTCTGAAACAAAGGAAAATATATATATATATAATAATATTCATAATTTTGCATATATGTAATTTTTGTTATTTCGTGTTTGGCAGACCTATTCTAATCCATTGCAAGATAATCCTGCTTATTCAGTTGTCAAGTAAGTTTATTCATTATCTTATTTTATTTTATTAGATTCTTACAATTTTATTTTTGTAGATTTTATTTTGATTGATTGATTCATAATTTTGATTAATTTACTTTTAATTTCCTCTTGCCAGGCAATATTTCGTGCATGTTGATGATAGTGTTCCTCAAAAGGTTATTTTTTCTTTTGTTTTGGGGTAAATTTTCGGTTATCTGAAATAATATTTCTGTTATCTCAACAAAAAAAGGCCTTCATCATATCAATTATACCTTAAAAAGGGACATTAACTATAAACCAGAAAAATTAAACTTGCTAGGCCGAAGTCACTAACTGAATTAATACGGCGATGCATCTCCAATCCCATGTATATGGAGAAATTTTTATCTCATGTATATGAAATTTATACTTTAGTGCTGTGATCCAATTAACAATACACGCGCGTGCTGCGAAAATCAAATTTATACCAGTCACGCTGATCTTATATCATCGTAATATTGTATGATAGAATAGAACCTGTTTGTTTAAAATGTATTACTAGTGAACATGGCAAACCAAAGTTTGTTTGTTGGCCAAGAAAGATGCTCATATTTAATGTTTCACCTTACTTCAAACAAGATTACATCCCATGAAAGAATCTATGGGAAAAAATGTATTAATAAAATGTTATTATGACAGACAAAAAGATAACCACTTGGTGTGTTTTGAATATAATTTTTTATAATAATTGGGCTCTTTGTATTTCGATTTTCAAGATAATTACACATGAATGAAATTTGAAACAGTGGATGGCAAAATAAACAATCCACTTTAAAACATAACGTTGTGTAGGATAATGCAAGTTAAAACAGTGGTCCACAGTTTTCTGATAAAGAGGTTCTGCTGGAATATTAGACACAGTTACTTTAATTAATGTAATTTTATTCTCTTTCGGTTTAACAGATTATTGCTAATAAAGATAGTCCAAGAGGAATACATTTTCGGCGTGCTGGACCTCGCCAAAAGGTATGTTTCCATGCATGTGGGATTGTGGGTGTATCTGTTTAGATAGCTTCTTGTGTCTGTTTTATGACAGTATAAAATTGGGTGTTCAGGTGTACTTTGAATCAGATGAAGTTCAGGCTGCAATTGTGACATGTGGGGGTTTATGCCCTGGCCTCAACACCGTTATTAGGGAGTTAGTTTGTGGTTTATATCATATGTATGGCGTCAAGAAAGTTTTGGGGATCAGTGTAAGTGAATCTTCAAACATACTCATTTTATCCGAGGACATAAGAATGAATGTAAAAAAATGCTCACAACTTTTTTTTTTCTTGTTAGTATATTGGTCTGTTAAACTAAAATAGATGTTGTGATATGTAGGGAGGATACAAGGGTTTTTATGCTCACAATACAATCCCTCTAACTCCTAAAACCGTAAATGATATACATAAGCGCGGGGGAACTATCCTTGGTTCATCACGAGGTGGACATGACACTGCTAAAATAGTTGACAGTATTCAAGATAGGGGAATCAATCAGGTTCGTATTTCTTTCTATTTATCAGAACATACAATATCACATTGTATACTGTGAAGCATACCAGACTTATAACTTGATTAACTTCAGGTTTATATAATAGGAGGAGATGGAACTCAGAGGGGCGCATATAGAATTTTTGAGGTATATAGATGAGAATATAAACGATTTTTTTCACAAGCATTCACTATTAATTTGTTATCTATGAAGTTAATTTCATCAAAATAGCAATTTATTAGCAATACTCTCCTGATTATCCACACAGGAAATTCGAAAGCGTGGTCTCAAAGTTGCAGTTGTTGGAATCCCAAAAACCATAGATAACGACATTCCGGTACATCTTTTTTCCTCTCCTCTTCCTATTTGTGGATTCCAGCATAAATTGTTTGAATGCGTTTATTGCTTATTGCCAGTTAGCATGATTAACTTATAGATGGTTTTCTGTTGTCTTTGGCTTAATAGGTAATTGACAAATCCTTCGGCTTTGACACAGCTGTTGAGGAGGCTCAACGTGCTATAAATGCAGCACACGTTGAAGCTGAAAGTGTTGAAAATGGCATAGGTGTTGTCAAGTTAATGGGCCGGTACAGTGGTATGTTTCCTGATTGCCTGTAATGCCTCCACTTATCAATATCATCTTCCTGTACTTCAATCGCCTAGTAATACTATATATCTTATTTCTTACTAAACCTGAAGATATATTAGATGGAAATTGGTCTTATGGTTTTTGCTAGGGGCAGCAATAATACCTTATAATATATAAAAAAATTCATGTTGGTAGAAAAAAATGAGAGTAAGGCAAGCACTACTTACAAAACAATTCTGGTTTCAGTAGAATGTTAATCATTCTGTCATTCAACAGAATCTAAAAGTAAAACGCCATTAGGGAGGCAGGGCTAACGTCAATAACATGTAACAAAAAATAATAGAAAACGGCTAATATTTTGTCAATCAACTCTTTTGTTGATAAATTATCAAGCTAGGCAGTCCTTCATATATGCTTTATTTTGGATGCATGGTGCAGGATTTATTGCAATGTATGCTACCCTTGCGAATCGGGATGTGGACTGTTGCTTAATTCCGGAGACACCCTTTTTCCTTGAAGGTCCAGGTGGACTTTATGAGTTTGCGGAAAGAAGACTAAAAGAAAACGGCCACATGGTTATTGTGATTGCTGAAGGAGCAGGACAGGAACTTGTTACTGAGAGCATGCAAGCCTTGCAAAAGCAGGATGCTTCCGGAAATAAACTTCTTCAAGATGTTGGGCTATGGATATCCCAAAAGTTGAAGGTGTTTATTATTTTTTAGTCTGTGCCGGTTATCTCAACGTGATCTCTAAATGGATTATTCTCATAATTTATTTCTTTAATACAAATTGAAATTTGGCATGTTTGCATCCTTACATTACATCCATGTCCATTTAATTAAGGCTATGGTTACCGTCTGTTTAGTCAATTAACCACTACCCCTGCTCTGCTTATACTAGTTTGCATGTTGGAAAGAAATTTCAGTGTCTTAGTTTGATGAATTTTTAAATGTTTGTTTGTTTCAGTGTTATTGAATTTTTAAATGGCCTATAAGTTTTTCATTGAATTTCAATGTGAAACAAACAATTTGTTTCAATGTGAAACCTTGTCAAAAAGTTGTGCTAAAGAAGTGTTTCTATTTGCACATGGTTTATGAGAATCTCGTATCATTTTGTATATGTAGCTTGTGGTAATGTTGACAGGTTTCTCATACTGAATGATAAGTTAGAAATGCTCGCAAATTAGAGCATCACAAAATAATGTGCTTTGTTTTTCATACGCAACTATTTTGCAATTGAAGAATGTTTATGTTTGTATTTCTACCTGTTTTTTTTTTGGAAAAGGATTTTCTACCGGTTATATTAACCATTTTGAATCTTTGATGCTGCAGGAATATTTTGCTAAGCAGAAGACAATGAGCATAACTCTCAAATATATAGGTTGGTTATATCTATATTTGTGCTTGTATATGTAAGTACAAATGTCTGTATTGAAAGAACCAATATCTGAAATATCAAGTATTGCCCTTTCTTTTTCTAATCGACAGATCCTACCTATATGATTCGAGCTGTTCCAAGCAATGCTTCTGACAACGTGTACTGCACACTTCTTGCTCAAAGCGCAGTTCATGGAGCAATGGCAGGTTACACTGGTTTTACTAGTGGGCTTGTCCATGGAAGACAAACTTATATACCCTTTAATGTGAGTTTGTTAACCAAGCGTGGTTTTTGTTAATTCTGCTTCTGCATAATACTTGGGAATTATTTGTTAAAATTTAAATTTTGTGCGATGAGGTTTGGTTTTTAAATTTTGATAAGATGAGATAATATGTAATTCTAAATTGGATTAGGACTCTATAGTCCCGCTTAACTCTCGTATGTTGGTTGCTTTCTGGTGCAGAGAATCACTGAAGGACAGAACACGGTAGTGATAACTGATCGAATGTGGGCTAGGCTTTTATCTTCAACAAATCAACCCAGTTTTTTGATAGCTAAGACTGCCAATGAAGAGAAGAAGAAGGAAGAAGAAGATTCATTTAATCTGTAGGACCAGACAGCATTGTTCATATAACCACCATTTTGTTAATATAACTGTCAGCAGTAACTTACCCTATGTCTGTACATGTCATTACCATCATTTTAGCCTCTACTTTCTGTTGTAACTGTAACTTGTAAAGTAGTATACACGATTAGTTAATTTTTTTCCTTTCCACATCCATAACATGTCTGTGGAAAGCTCAGCAATACATGAGAAAGATGTATTCTTTTGTTATGTTTTGTCACGGATGCTAATCATTTGAAAGAGTTATGATTCATATACAAACGTGTTTTAATTTCAATTTCTTATCCATGACTCACTTAGTGCTAGATTTAACTTCAAGTATACAACTTGCTCAATTAAGAAGTTAGGCAAATGAAACACATCAATGTGGACAAAGATGGAATTGTTTGAACTTGGAAACTACTCCACAGTCAAGTAGATAAAAATTGTTTTCAGCTTAGACTTGCCACAAGTCAAAGTTATGTTTTCAGCTTTTTTTTATTAGCGTTGATGGATTCAAGCTTAGAAATTAAACTACTTCTAGAAATTAGAAAACGTGTACAACAAGGTCAATCTTAAGAGTCTGTTTTCTAATTTTTGTATTTTGTATCAGAATTCATTTTATCTTCAAAAGTCAGTTAGAATTGAAAATTCTGCTTAGAAATTAAACTTATTTTAAATTAGAAAACACACATATAAAATACTTCATTTTAAAACAAGTTTACCAAATCAGTTTTACAAAGTCTAGTTTCATCAAAATAATATTTCATGATTAAAGCAAATAATCAATAGTCAATACAAAACAACACATTGTCAAAAAAAATACAAAAACAATACAATCAAGGAGGAAAAGGGGGGGATGAAATACAAAACAAACTCTAGTATTTTATTCATAAAGAAAATTGAAGATTATTCACTTGATTGTACACATAAAATAGCACCAGTAACAGATAATAGTAACATAGAAATACAGGAATTTTTCTTTAGCGTCTCTTATGATGATGTTTTATCCATCAGCTGAATAGGAGTCAGAATATTTGATTTGCTCGTCTCCACAATACACCCATTCATGACCATTTCCTCCAACATAAAATGTACCTTTTCTAAATGAAACATGATATCTAGCTCACACTGCAAATTTAAGGAGACAAGAAAATAATAGACGTTAGGGAAGTAATATGGAGAGACAAATTACTTTCAACAGACACAAAATTTACAGACTCTAATCACAGCAGGACTTACCACGTTACCAAAGTGTCGATCCATGGTTTCAACTAAGAGATGGATAAATTCCAAAATAGCAAGCTCATTCTGCAAAGTTATCCACAGAAGGTAGAATGAACAATCAAGTAGAAGAAGTTGAAATGATATCATATATATCTACAATGCATGGGAAATTTTGCTGAAGCTGAAATATTTAACAAGACTAATAACTTTAGGTTTCCCAGTTTACAACATAAAATCCTCTCTGTTTTTCTATGGATCCAATCTGTGCTGCTCGTTTCAAATGATTCACCGCTTTTATATGAAACAATTAGAACGAAAAATATAGATAAAACAAATTACCTCGCCGTCATCAACTCCAACCAGGAAAAACAAAGATGCATAGCGCCTATATACAATTTTGTAGTTGCGATGCTCTACAAAAGAACACTGTCCATAAAAATGTATCAGCTAGATCAACTACGGCGAACAGAAATAACAGTAAGACAACTCAATCCCATATGTTTTTGGGATAAACTAACATGTCAATATGAGTAAGAGACAGTTAAAAAGCCTCATATAAGATAGGTAAGGGTATAATCTTGATAAAACATTTGCATCATTTACCTGATATCTAAAGGGACGAAATGAAGTGGAATAATACCAATATACGACAGTGGAATGAATTCAATTGCATATAATACCTCACTCACACTAACTATTTTCTCTTCCCCAATTTGGGGTAAGAAATGAAACGAACTATTTTCTGCGGTCTATGGTAAAAATATTCAAAGAAGAATTTTCCAAGATATCTAGGCCTGTTTGAATAAGCAGATTAATTTAGCGTTTGTAGCATAAATGTTTATCATATAGAATAAAATCAAACGGTTCTCAAATAAGCTATAAGCTATTTTCATAAGCTCTTCCAAAGTGCTTATGAAAATAAGCTGAAAACAACTTATGGACATGTCATTAGTTATTCCCATAAGCTCTACTAAGGGCCTGTTTGGATTGACTTATTTTTTAGCTTATGCAAAACAACTTATGCAAAAAAATAAGTTTTTATGTATCATTATAAGCTTTTCAAGGTAGTTTATGAGAAAACAACTTACAAAGACACAATTTTTTTTTTTTGTCTTAGTTGAAGTGGTAATCCACTGAAAATTAAACTCACATAATTGTGAGATCCCAGGTTCGAACCCGGGTCACGACGTCCGGCCTAACAATTTCGGCATATTTTGCCAGTTGAGCTAGAACTTATAGGACAAAGATACAATTTTTGTTAGTGACAACTTATGAATTCAATTAACATTTCTTTGTTTGCATAAACTCAAAAATAAGTCAAATCCAAACGACCCTAAACAGTCTCACAAACAAGTGCTTATGTCTGTAGATAAATTCAAATAAGCCAATCTATTTTCAAATAAGCTATAAGCTGTTTTCATAAGTTGTTTGTATAAGCTGTTTTCATCATCAGAATTGAAGATCTGATGATGAAAATAGAGAAAATTGAAAGAAGGTAGGTACCTGGTGTTCATTGCGGGCAAGGCATTTGCGAACGATTTCACCTTCAAGGGTTCGTCTTTCTTCAACAGTGAGGTATTCGTAGTATTGGGCAAGACGAGTTTGACCTTGTTTGTTCACCATTAACACAAATCGAATCCCCATTTTATTCTTCTGTGTTACTGTTACACAACCACCAACACCAAATTCAGACACCGGACGAGGAAGACGAACCTGATTGATTTTGTTGTTCCTGTGCGATTTTTTGTGCAACTTTTCTTTTTGGAACAAAAAAATAAGTAATTTTGTGATGATCACATAAATAAGGGTTATAAATAATAAAAAGTGGCATAATAAATAATAATATGTTTAAATAGTATCTTTTAAATATTTTAGATTTAAATATATATTTTAAATTTGTATTTAAAATAGATATTATTAAGATTTAAAAATTTTATAATTTAAATATGCTTAAATTTGTATTTAATAAGAATATGTAATATTTGTGTAAAAAAAAGAATATGGTAATATTCTTTGTATATCAATCCGTTTGGATTGATTTATTTTTGAATTTAAATGAATTAACTTATTGAAATAAATAAATTTTTATGTATTATTATAAGTTTTTAAAGGTAGTTTATGAGAAAATATATACAATTTTTTTATCGGTGAAAACTTATGAATTAACAAAAAAGTTTATTTATTTGTATAAGTTATTTTCATAAGCTAAAAAATAAATTAAATTCAAACGGACATCTCAAAAGAGTCTTATCTCAAACGTAGATAAGAGGCTCTATTTCCTTGGAAACTGGAGTATTAATTCCACCAAACAAAAAAAATCACTTTTTTTAAATCTAGATAAATGGAGAATTTTTTAATTTCAACTCAACATACTTGTTCAACGTACTTGCAACTATCAACTGAGTTGTATTTATTGAACATAAAATGTATTTCTTCCTATATATATATATATATATATCAAAATGAGTGCTGAAAAAGAAGAGCTGACGAACAAGAAGTCAAAGAAAGTCTCAAGGATTGAAGAGGGCCGACAGAAGTCCTTAAATATTATCTACCCGGCACCAAGAAGGTCCTTATATCGACAACAAAATTCATACCCAAATTCTTATCGAATTCGAGTTGAATTTTTACCAACCAAACCACGCTTTCAAATTATTTTCTTTCCACTTTGCAATTCCATAATGAGAAGGAAAAAAATAATAAAATTCTATAATTAAAATTAACCAAATTAATAAAATCAATTTATATAAAAAAATTGTCAAATAATTTAGTAACTAGACTAACATACTTTAAATATGGAGAGTGAAAAATCCTAAACTCAGACTTAGGTCCCGTTTGGCCCGGCTTATTTTCCTCTTTTTTTTCTTCTCCTTAAAAATAGTAAAGAAGGAAAAAATTGTGTTTGACTTAATTTTTTTTTATTTTTTACTTCTTTACTTTATTTCTCTAATACTTTTAAGGAGAAATAGTGTCAAATATAATTTTATACTTCTTTATTTCGTTTAAGCTAAAATAAAAAGTAAAAAATAAGCCGGGCCAAACGGGACCTTAAACTCTTACAAATAATATTTTCATAAGTTATCAACAGAATTATATCCACTAGACATTTATATAAAATAGTTTAATACGATGATATTTGTGAAATGAATGGAGTATTGTTTAACAAAAATAATAGTTTACATGTTAGTAACTGCTTTAACTTTATTTTTATAAGCTTCGCATGATACCTTAGATTAGATTTAGAGACATAGCTCACAACTTGTAAAAAATAGTAGTTTACATGCATTCCCTATTCTATAAGATAGACATTCTTTTTATCCTTCTTAACTCTCCAACAAATCCTAAAGGTTTAACTCTTGATTGAAAAGATGATTTTATTTTGGATTTATCATGAAAATACTGCTAGATTGGAAAGGTGATTTTATTGTGGGTTTCAAATGAATGATTTTCTTCATTCACTTCAAATGAATGGTTTAACTCTTTAAATATTGATTTAAAAAATAAACTTTTTAAATGGGTCGAAAAGTAAACTTTTTTAGAAGTTTAAAAACCGATGTTTCTTGGTTAAAAAAAAAAACCGTTGTTTCCAATGCAAAACTACCACTTTTAATTTCTTTAACTAGTGCGCTCAGAGCATTTGTTAGTGTAACCCTTCAAAAAAAAAATGTGCACAAGACAATAGATAGACCAAGAAATTTTAGCAGTATATGCATTGAGATATCCGGCCATCATTATTACAAAAAGGGACCAAAACCCTGAAAACCCTTGTATACCAAAAAGTAAAACTATAGTAAATTAGTAATGGGTAATCATCAATCAAAAATCATGTAATCAACCCACTTCACACATCACATACAATTTTATGAACCTTTCCTATCATTGTACAATTTGTACATCCCAATGTAGGGCTCCTACCTATAGTTAAGCTCTACCCACTTTACAGGGACAAGTCAAAAAAACTATCAAGAATTCCAAAAAACATCGGCGTCATTGCTATACAATGAAGGATCTTGTATTTCTTGGTTAGCCACATGAAAATCAATAAGACGCGCTTGAATAAGTTTGCAGACGAATAGACCAGAAGGTAGCATCCACCATTCACTCTCATCCCTGTATTAGTCCAATATATCACAAAAGGTTTAGAGACAGTTGTTAAAGAGTTGCAGTAAATCGGTATCAATTTTCATTATCTGATGCAATCATTTGCTACTTACATACTAAAACTCCAGGACTGAACGTTGGAACGCTTGTCATGCGAATAAACTGTGTAATGAATAAATCCACAAAGGAAGGCAACTACCTGTTGCAAGAAATCCATTTCACAGTTAAGGTTACAACAAATGCTTGAACTTGAAGCTTATTTGACATCACTTGAGAGTTAAAATTGAAATATAATGAAAAACTATGTACTACACAGCCCTTCTGTCTCAATTATCTGTTGTTTAAGGATATGCATATCACTTAAAAAATCATTAAAAATATATTAATTCCCATGATAAACTTTATCGACTAAAATACAAATATTAATAGTAGTAGCTAGTGGAATAGTTAGAAAGACTAATTGATATACAAATAAGGGTATTTAATAAAAAGTAATTAATAATTTTTTAATACTTCATGTAACAAATAATCTGAGACAAACAAATATTCCATAGAGGACGGTTAATACGAGATGAAGAGAGTATTAGAAGAAAAATGCACCATTCAGCAATACTAAATACTAATACTAATTAGAAGCAAGTTCAAGTTTAGAGCAACTTACAACATTGACTAGGGAGGTCAGATTCCACATGGCATATAGACGAGCAAGGCCGGCTGATCTCCTAGGTCCTTGGCTAAACAAAGCACTGATTCCAGATGGAAATGGAAATAAAACACCAAGAGGGAGGATAAATAAAACTAAGAAGAAATTCACCAGCGACAGCGAATACATCTGAAGTAAGGTAAGCAATACTAAGATAAAATCTCCCAGGAGTAATACAGAAATAATCAGGCCGACTAGATCCTGCAATGGTACGACAGAGCATTGGAAAAAATTATCAATGAGACACCAGATTTTATAAAGACTCATACGTAGTGAAGTTAACAAGGGAAACATCATCATACCTGATGCCCAACAGGTTTTGTATTATACATAATTAAAGAAAGCGGAGAACATATAGTTTTCTTCTCTTTAAGTATTCTTAGGATCTTTCCATTCAATGTTCCACCAGACATCCTTCTAGGCATCGCCAGGTGTTCATTGTTTGTCAAGTGACGCACTGGATTTCCGTGACTTCTAAGAAAACTGCAAGCAACAATGTATTCGAAGATATTAATCTTAAATCTGTACGAAATTATTAATCTTAAATCTGTAAAAGATTTAAGAAAACAAATTGTTAGAAACAGAATATCATATAGTAGTATCAATATCTTGATATTATGAGTTTCTTGTAAGATTAGTTTCTTATCTTAGATTATCTCTTAAAATTAGTTTTCACATCTCTTAGTTATCATGATTTGTTTCCCAATTTCCTTATTTATTTAGCACTTAAGTCATGTATTAATATAATTGTAAATAATGATTAGTGCATAGTCTTTTATATGTTATTATCAATCATAAACCTCAACACAAATGATAAGTTAGCAAGCATTACCCCGACTGCTTTTCGGTTACTCTTGAATCATCATAACTTTCTCCCGAGGACGATATGTTTTCATTCGCAGTAGCCTGTACCACAAGTCCAAATTGGCAATATCCAGAAGCTGTGGGCTGACACCATGCAAGATCAACACGCACCCCATATGCATCCAATTGAGGATTTGCAAATACATCAAGCCAGCTAATAATAGGTCCGAAAGTTGCTTTTAGATGTCCACGGTGAACTAAGCGTAATTGAGCATTAAGACCAGCCACTAATCGATACCATATAGTTGATGGAACGGACTAAGAAGAAGACAAAAATAATCAGCGAGCAAAATAAACAACCAGGAGTATCTGTCAACATTTAACATAAAAACTAAATTTTGAGTAGAAGCAAACCTGACTCATGAGGCTGGTTAGAATGTTATCACTGTGCAGAGAGAAAGGACTTGTGTAACTTCCATCTCCCCCAAAAAGTATGGACATGGGAAATCTTTGATGAAGGCGAGGAGCCAGATCAGGTCTTTTCTCATCTCCACCAAGATAGAAGTCCACATATGCCAGCATCAGATCAGATGTTGCAGATACCTGTGACATGAATACCATCAAATTATTTAAACAAGCCATAATCACTCAGTATGGCTATCTGAGAAACCAGGCGTCCAATACCCCAATTATTAGCAGCAGTTGGTTAGGGTAAGAGAACAAACATCAACAGGGTAAGAGAACAAACATCAACAGGGTAAGGGAACAAACATCAACAGGGTATTTAGTAAGACAAGATCCTCAATTAGAGTAAGGGAACAAATCCATAAAATTTGGTCTGCAGTACCTTCAAGCCTTCATAAAGGGCTCGTGAGCGGCAAGAGCGCAAGCAAGCATGATCATACTCTGATCGAACAAATTCTCGAAGTTTCTGCAACTTCTTTCTCCGACACCTTTGCAGCCATGACCAAGCAAGGGGATATGCCGCGATACAAAGGATACTATATATAGACCCTTCCCACCATTCATAAGTAGCTAAACTATTAATCTCATCCACAAACCTATTGAAAGCATCTTCATATCTGCAACATGAAGTGATATATGTAATAGTTAAAAGATCAATTTTGCATAACATAGAACTAAAACATCAAGCACAATACACATCCACTATATGGTATGAAGACATACACAATATCTTTTACTTGCTCTGGAGGACAATGAGGGAGGTGCCAAGGTTCACTGAATGTATTTGGCCCCTGGAAATATAACCTATGCACATGACCTGTAGATTCCTCGCTTCTACTTGTTTCAATAATCTGAAAGACCACAGGAATACAAAGTTAAAACCAACTGTAAGGTTGAACCGAGTCCCTATTTCGGCGAGTATCAATGAAATTCACATGGAAGAAGTTGGTTATGGACCTCATTCAGTGATTCCAGAAAGGGGAAAGAGTGATTCATTCGAGCGTCATTTCGAGCAGGCGCAAGGGCCGGTAAATCATCAACAGCTACGTATTTCATCCGTGCAACACTGAGAACCAGAGCAAGCACAACAAGGAGACCCAAGAGAATAAGACCAAAAAACCATGGCCCACCAAAAGTGTATACCAACTCTTCAAAAGCTGTATAACAGTTTGGCATGTGATATCTGTCAGATGTGCACTTGTATGGACAAGGAGTCTCTGCCACACCACCTTTCGAAAAGGAAATAGGAAATCTAATCAATTACAAATTATGCAATAAATTTATCATGCTAAAATTAAGGTTACACCTGCACCTGCCAAAGATTTGAAAAACAATGACTACTCAGCCTAAGGAAACCTTCTAAATACACGTGTACACAAAAATAAATGTCTTCATACTTTCTTTCAGGTGTGATGAAAGCAAACTTCATTGTCAAAATTACCTCGAACGGGAATATATATAGCACGATGTGGAAGATTATGAGGCGGGCAATTACGACAAAGGGCTCGATCAGACCCACTGACATTTTTGTATGTACCAACAGGGCATTCCTGTACCATGCAGTTAAAATGCAAGTGTAAGTAAATGAGAACTTTATCTTCAAAGTTTCATCTCAACTATAATAAATACAAGTAATCTCATTATCTCACAATATTGATAATAAAAAAAATGACCAACAGCAAATGATCACAAAAAACTGAAGTTTGTAATGTCCATTCACCTAATTTTCTAAACCCGATTCCAACTACACAAATAATTATCGAGAATGGTGAAGGATTATGGAATTTATGGTTCATCTACCTCACAGAAGATACCATAAAGCCCTTTAGGACACGCTTTTCCACTGATAGATCCATTTTTTCCATGAAGACCCTGACCTCCACCATAACCGCCACTGAAATAAGAAATAAAATATCAACCAAATTGGTCTATATAGATAAAATATATGCACGCATATACATTAGCTAAAAGTAACCCAAAAAAGAGTTGAGCAGTATGATCAAAACCTTCTTAATGAGATGTGTAAGTTATAAACCGTCAAGTTCTTGTAAAAAATTATTCTCGTTGGATTTTATTTTTTAAAAATGGTCGGCTAGATGACCCAAAAATAAAACCAAAGCATAACTTTAGTTTACAGAACTAAAATCACAGACCATGTAACCAAATTTAAGCAAAATTGCACATAAGTATAAAATTATATGATTACAAAGTTTCCAACCAACCCCTAACCCATAAAAAACCTTAAAGTAAGTTCAGTCTATATACTGTATAGCAAACAAGTTCAAGGGCTTAACTTTATTTCCAGGACTCACCTACTATATATCATATTCAGGTAGACATCAATTTATTTATATAGAAAGAGTAATATTAATTGGTCTCCACTTAAAGAGACCTGTTGGCTTAAACAAAGAAGTCATAAGCCAAACCAAATCATATTTAATAATACCTATATTCAGCAAAGCAATGTGATTCCCAATATAAATTTAAATGTCATGAACTGGGTCAATCAAACAATTCTTCACTGACAGAAGCACAAAACAAATGCAGTAGACTAAAACATATATTTATGTATACCAACCCTGTATCAATGCTTCCATTAACAGTTGCTAAAGTGGTGTACTCATCTCCAACTGGAATATTAGACCAATGAAAGTGAACCCTTCCACCACCTCCACCTCCGCCGCCACTAGGACTCCCTTGTCCTCCAACTGTGGATATCAGGGAAGAGTCGCCAAGCGCCAATGTCTGAACAAACACAAGAACAGTTCCACCAGAGCCTCCACCAGGGCCAATGCTTGACACCCTACCATCCTGCCTTCTTATGCCTTCTCCAAAGGATTCTCCATCAGATCTCAGTGAACCATTCAAAGTCAAACTTGTCAATGAGTGCTCCAATGAACCCATCACTGTCAAGGTCAAGATAATAATTATATAAAATCACTTTTTTCCTGAGAATATGTTAAGCAACAATACTTTGCTCTGCTACAACCAAATTTTAAGTCAGATCTTACCAATAATGCCGCCACCTGCAGTTGCACCGGCTATGCTATAATTTCCACTGCCACTACCTAGTTCACATGGTAAATCAGCATCCCCATATATGGTACCACCCTCAATGAAATTGCCATTGTAATATCCATCTCCACCATATCCTCCATGCCCGCCTCCACCGCCAATACCATTTTCAAAATACCTTCCTTTACCCAACCCTCCAGTACAACCTGCAAGCAGTCCAAATGAGAATTTAATATAGCATCATTAAAGCGTTGAAATTGAACACAATCCCTCAAGTGATGCATAAAATTCAGTATGTGGGTTGAATTTAGAGGACAATGACAATATACCCAGCCCAGATGCACTGATCACTCCAGAAGATCCAACTTCTACACTTCTAACCCAGTGAAAGTGCACAACAGAGCCAGTTACGGTGCCTTCAACACTAACATCTTCAACCCGACATATCTGCAGCAGCAACTCAAGACAATTAATATCCTTAATAGAAAGAGATCTGACCGGTACAAAAATTAAATATACAAGTGAAGCTAATTTAAAACCTGAAGAGTGAAAGCCAGTGAAGAATTCACATTACAATCTTCAGGAGGATGAAGCAATTCAACAGGGCAACTTTCATGTTCACAGTAGAGTTGTGGTGTCCTTGTCCTGTGATTTTACACAAATAATGAAAACAAATTATTAAACCCCCTAAAAGAAACTGCACGCTAGAGCTTTCTGATTAAGCTCAACATAAACTTACGTATTATCATCAACAGCAGCTTCCAAAGGACCTCTTAAAACAGATCCAGGTCCAACCTGTACATTTCAAAGATTGCAATTATTTAGTTAGTACAAAAATAATAAAATATAGTTAGAAAGCTTAAAGGTCGAGAAATAAATTTTAAAATCCCAAGCTGCATAAATATACAAGAAACAAGACAATATATAAGTTACCTATGCTGATTCTTTATGTGATAAAGTGTGGCACCCTTACTTCCATATATTTATAAATTAATTGTAAAAGATAGTTTTAAAAACATAAACATACTATTACAAAAGAGAAACATGATTTTGTACATTAACGTCAGTGGTAAAGCACAAAATTTACGCCACACACTACAGAAAAAGGGTCACAAGCTAAATCCTCTAAGCCCAACACTTTACAAAACGACTCGAGACAAAAACCCTAGTAAGGCTAGTCAGAGAGGGAATATAAACCCAAAATGGTTTCCCCTCGAGACATAAACACTGGTAATGGTATAACCTAAGATCTTCTAATCCTGAAAGTCAAGACCATGAATATTTGACATCTGCCATGAAGAATGGCAAGTGTGGCATGAATTCTAAGATTATCGAAATGATAACGATGACATTCCCGTGAAACTAAAAGTCACCATTAGCCAAATTTCAACTAGCATGCCCTCCATTAAAAAAGATACACTTGTATTATTGGAGATACACTTGTATCCCTAGTTTGGTCTTTACCAATATTATAGGAGAATACACTTGTATACAAAATATCCCATAATAAAGCTTCAACACCCGCAGTGGCAAAGCTTGACTGATATTTTATAGGGGGGCATATTTTTAATATGTATTAGCTAACATTTAATGTACAGAATAAACTTGGCATCTTCTCGTTAAAAAAAAACTTCTCATATTGGCATAGTGGTATAATCGCTTCCTTTTACCTCGCGTGCGTGGTTCGAACCTTCTCCTTGCATTTTTTCAATAATAAACAAATTGGAAACAAAAAAAGGCAGCTATCGGGATCGATCGCTTAACCATCTACTCGCAAAACAGACTCTTGCCACTGCGCCACTAGATACAATTGACATTTGTCGGGAAAACATGTAATATATAGATTAAAAATAAGAATAAAAAATAAAATTTGGCCTGCCGTGGCACCTCCCTGTCCTAAAGAAGATTCGCCACTGATCACGCCAAATTTGTAACCCCTTTTATATCACTAAACCCTAACTATTTCTTAAAAAAATTATATCTTACGGTTGACTTATATTCATAATGCCAATTTTGAATTTGAATAAAAAATATCTCACCTCAAACCTTCAACCTACCTAGTTTGACACTACCTAACATTATCAAACCTTTAACAATGTTTATAAACACACAGGTCCTCAGCTGCCAACCTAAATTCATAATACCAAATGGCAAATACCCCAACAAATGGAAAATTTAATATTATCAATGCTTTTCTACAAGAACTTCCATCAAAGTGACCCTTGTTATCAGTCTTGTGTATAATATCAAGTGTGCATAAATATTACGTTAACATGGAGAAAGTGAACAATCTTCAATGGTCAATTATATATTATAAAGAAACTAAACATGAGAATTTCAGTCTTTGACTTACGCTGATGCTATAAAATAGTGACAAAATCAGATGTTGTGCTTCAATCAAATTTCCAGGTCCAGATAAGTTCAAATAACCTTGTCCATGTACTCCCAAATTTGCATTAGAATGAATAATAGAGGAATCCTGGTCACCGCCACATATGGTTAAATGTGCTATAGTGTAAGTAATAAAATTTCAGGTTCTGCTTTAAATGAGAAGAATGCAACGGATAAGATAACTACCTTGAGAACTACTAAGTTACTAGCTTCAAGTAAGGATGTTGTAACAATTGAATCATCATTAGTATCTATAAGTATCTTGGAATTCAACATCAGGTGAATCTTGACAGTCATACGAAGAGCTCCAAATATCTACATTAAAAAAAAGGGAACGGTAAAAGAACATGAAAGGGAATTTTTTTTCTTCTTAAAATAACCAGGCCATATAAATAGTAAAACATGAAATAATGTTGATGTCTCTCTCGATTAGGTGATATGAGAAATTTAGATTGTTTCGGCTTATAGAAAATGGTTTCTGACAGAAAATGGAAAGAAAAAAAGTAAAAGCAACATAATCCAAGTAAATAAAGTACTATTATTCCATGAAATATATTGCCGTATAGTCCTGCTTACTTTGATCACAGAGTCACTCATCAGAAGCTCTTCAGCCATCAACTCAAACTCTGATGAGCCGAAATGAGCAAGCCCAAAGCTTAAAGCAGCTCCAGAGGTCAATCGAATTAGTCCGCCAACCTGCGAGTTAATTAAAAATAAATTTCTCCAATACTTCAAACTCAATTATTATGATTCGAAAGAAGACATTAAAAGCCATAATTTATAACGCTCCAAACGAAGTAACTTAAACTTTATCTAAAAATTATAATAGTAAAAAAATATATATGTTGGTTCGTCTACATTATTGTCTATCAATTCATGATAATTATTTCAAGATATATTCCCCAACCGAAAAAATAATAATAATCAACTAATAAAAAGGAGAGATATGTAGTCCTCCAAATCCAGTAGCTTAAAATTCCAATAATTAATTGTAGATCTTCTCAATGACATAGGGGAGCCATGGCTCCCCCAATTATTTTCTTGATGTATTTAAATATCGAATGAAAGATAGGTTATATATAATATATTTGCGACATAAAAAATAAATGTTCAGGGTAGCTCAGTGGCTAAGCTGGTCTTATATATCTACATGCACCTAGGTTCGATTCCACTTCCGTACAGTTTCATTTTCGCATATCTATTTCTTTTTCTTTTTTTTGCACTAAAATGATTACTCAAATAATTTATCCAAGCTCCGGCACTTCTAATAATAACTAATTGTTCCCAACTGAAAGGTTATAAAGAGTTCACTTTTGCCTTGCACGGGTTACACTTATATTACACTTCTCACTTTTCTCTAATCTACAAAAACTTCTTTTTCCAACGGCTAATTCATAATTCCATTTCAACAAGCGCAATAAGCTCAATTTTTCAATCACCTGAACACGGCTCCAATATAAAGGAAATAATGCCTTGGCCTGATTCTGGACATAAATATTTGTCCAAAGAGGCACCTTAGGAAACTCTAACAGAAGTGTATCAGTTTCTGTAGACAGGTTATGATTGCAAATGGTAAGACTACGAGGAACAGCGTCATAATATGTCCCTGCAGCACCTGCATTGCCAGCACATCCCAGACTCACTCCTCCTGCAAGCAACAGAACAAGCTTTTTTATAGAATGTATGTACTTATTTTCTATAATAATTAGTCAACTATTAGATGAAATATTTTTCTCTTAAATTAAATTGGAAGTGAAATAAAAGACAAGAACATTGAATAATTAAAACAATAATAATGACTGTATCATACCATGAATGAAGAAATCTGTATTGTCATGCCTGCTGAAGACGTCGATAGAAATTCTTCCTCCTCCACCGCCAGCAAACCCACCACCTCCAGTAGCACTAATTGTTCCATTTCCGGTCCTGCACTTAGCATGGGACATGATTAGTTGTTTCGCAGCCTAATTTATTAGCTCAAGCAATCTGAAAATACACAGAAATAGAGAATAATAATGGGAGTTCAACAGTACGTAGTCTATTTGCACATTGGAGACTACTTGGTTTTATGCAACTGCAACCACTTCAGGGGAGGATCTTAGTTAAGAACGGCAGGAGCCATGGCAACCCCAAAATTTTCTTCTTGAATACATATGTGATATAACTTTTGTGTATTTGCAAAACTGTTGTGGTAGTTCAGTGGCATAGTATAATACTTTACATTCTCGGGGTAATGGGATCTATTCCTTCTGAATCCATTTTGTGTATGATTTTGCGTAAAAATGCAAGAGATAAGAGTCGAACTCAATACATCAAGTCAAAAACTAACATTACTGGAGAGTTGTTTCTGTCAGCGTAATAGTATTTTTTGAGCTTGTATTGTATCGTCTCATTCTCACCTAGCCCTAGCACATGATTAGCCGTTCTCTTCATCCCTTCCAAGAAGGTAGGACGCATATACACTTGTGATGCAGTGATGTTAGACCCGATGTGATTAATAAGTGGATTACTTATCATGGAAAAAGCTAACATTACTAACGGCTTTACCGCAGAAACCTTTATGCAATTTTCGTGAAATCATTTAATATACTTAGCTACTGCATTTATCCCCTCAAATATATCTGTCTCCGCCACTGATTACCGTTCTACAAACATTCGTTAAACATTCCACACCTCAAACAAGAATGAAGAAACAAAAAACAGTAGAATTCCGCATACAGCACCAAGCACACTATACAACATACTCACTAATCAACCCTAGATAATACACAATCATTGAACATACATATCCTAAAACTGAATTTACAAATGCAATAATAAGATTAAAAGGAAAAGGAAGAGATTTACATTCTATGAGCTTTAATATAAATACTGCCACCAGAACCACCTCCACCCTTAATTCCACCATCACCTCCATTTGCCAAAACATCCGCAGAAACATGTAAAGTATCAACCGCTATAAGCCATATTCTTCCACCTCCTTCACCACCATAGCTCTCATTTTTAATAGTAGTCCCACCCTTACTCCCATAACTCCAGGGCTTATCCAGTGATGACCAAGAATATGCATCACCACCCCAAACATCATCAGGTAGCTTGGTATTATCAGAGACACACGTGGCACCTCTCCCACCATATCCTCCACCAGCACCCTGAATCCCGGAAGGAGTGCCACTTGTCTGAGCCGGTGGTGAACCGGCCAACCCAGTAACATTTACCACCGACCCATCAAAAAAGGTTGAATTTTTAGCCCAAATAACAACTGTTCCAGCAATAATAACAGAACCCTTTTGCAAAGTAAATTCAGTACTCATGTTAATTTTGATTACGCAACCCAAAATGGGGCAACTCAAATTAACACCAGGAAGTATATTAAGGGTTCCATTTCCTGCTATATAAACATCACCATCGAAGATTATACTAGAATTGAGATCGCAAGTAGTGTTCAGAGTCCCAATTCCTTTGAGACCTTCTTCACACGAAAGAGATGGTGGGTGTGGCTCCGGTGGCGGTGGTGGAGGTGAAGGAGGTGTATAATCGCTGTAAAACGAGTCGAATTGAGAATCCATGATAGAAAAATCATGGTGTGATTGTGAGTCAGAAGCAGAAGCAAGAAAAAGAAGAAGAAGAAGAAAAGAAAAAGTATAGTATAGAGCCATGAAAGAAAGGGTTTTGTGATTGTGAAGAGTAATAGCCATTAAAATGAGGCTAAACTCTACGCAAGCAAAGGGATATATGATGGTAGATGAAAATTGGAGCGGTTTTTGTTGGTGAAATGGGTTATTGATGAATGAGATGAGAAAACTTGTAAGAAGAAAAAGTATACTGTATTGAAGAATAAAAGGGAAAATAAAAAAAAAAAGGTTTATGGAATTGTTGGAGAAAAAGGAAAAAAAGTAATGTTGCAGTGAGTAACAGACAAAGAGGAGAGGAAGAAAGAGAGACTGAGCAACAAACAGCAATAGAGAGAGTAAACAGGTGGCTTTGCGGTGGGACAGCACGTGTGGCACGTGCACTTTCATTCCTTGCTTGTTTTGTTTTTTAACATTTTTTTGTTTAGTTGGCCCAAATGTTTGTAATATTCGTCTCAAAATATGGTGTAATTATCGATTGTTTGTCACAATCTGATAAATTATGGTTAATTGTTTTTTTAATAAGGGAGTATACAAGGTATTCAATTTCTTATAATGCAAGACAAAATATTAGAAGCGAAAAATAAAACTCATAGAGTCGTGACACCAATCAGACAAAGAAATACAATAGTTATGAGCAGAGTGTCCACAAACCACAACCAATAATAAGATTTGATATCCTTCATAATTTTAGTAGCATTTGGAATAACCGCTTTGAAAATCACGTTGTTTCTAAACTTCCATAAATTCCAAGTTGTAGACAACCATATCAAATGGCTTGTGCGTGCATCTTTTCGATTTTTGAACAAATTACCATGTAGAGAAAAATGATTCCATCATGGTAATCGTTAATTTATAAGAGAATTATTAGTCGTGATATCACTTTATGTATTGTATATTATTAATAAATGATTGTTATAATGTTACATAATATTTGTGTAATTCATATATATTTTGTTTGGACGGTTGATATTATTTTGGGTATGATACATTATTAACTAGTAATCTATTTTATTTAATTTTATATGCAAAAAAAATAATACTATTAAATTGATGACACGGTACCTTAAAAGTATCGTATCATCAATTTCGATCTATCTATGTCGCGTCATGAAACTCCAGTGATAAAAAAATCATTAGTCTATGAAACTTTCTTGGAAACTTTTATTGGAGATACTCTAAGTTTAACCAATATTTTTTTTTTAATTATCTTCTTTTCATCATTAGTGTATTTTTTTGAGGTACTTCTTTGTCCCAAAATATAGAGGAAAGTTGGTCAAAGAAAATTGAATCTTTTTGGTTAAAAATTTGGACTGCATACATTAATTTATTTAACAATTTTTTCTTATGTTTTGGGACAACAGAGTATATCATTAAGATAATTAGTATTTAAAATTTCACATTTTAAATTGAGGAATTGAGCTAAGTTCCCTTAAGATGAATCGTTCATGATAACTCGAGTTTGGTTTATGCTAAAAATAATTTTTTCAGACTTTTTTAACCTTACAATCAAACTTTAAATTATCAAATTTTGATCCCAACAAAATTAGGCGTTGGAATAAATGTAGTTAATTTTATTTCATTCCATTTAAACTTCGAGCTAGAAATTATCATAGGATAAGTAAATATGGTTACTAACACTTTTACGAGAGGATAATTTTTTGGACTAGTCTCCGTATTATTGAGTTTATTAAGATTATTTGATTAATCAAAAAAGTTAAGTTGGGTTTGATAAAATAAATAAAAAAAGTAATACAAAAAAAAAAGATCGTGGTGGCATTGAATTAGCATAGCAGTTATTCCTATTTTGTAATATGTTTGTTTCCCTTTGATTGTTAGTATCGATTTTTCGGTGGTCAACTCCCAAAACCTATATTAGATCACTTTCTTCAATTTTCTTATTCATAAGTGGTTGAAAAGGGCGGCAGTTTTTCCTGCAACTCATTTGACACTATGTCTGGATAGTGTGGAACGAGAGAAATCAGAGACTCTTCAGAAACTCAGAGTAGTGTCTTTCTAAGATGCTGGACAAGGTCACGTTTATTTCTATTAGTGGTTGAAGACAACTAACCCTATTCTAGTTTCAAACTGCCATAGATAGTAGTCGTGTCCGTTTATTATTTTATATGTTTTGTAGAACCAAAAATAAATGATATATTAATATACGATTTATTTTCTTTATATGTTAATGTTGCTTTCAAAGCATCTACCATCAATATAATTGAATCTGTGTCCAGGTCGTATTGTATCTTGGGAGTTGGGAAATAGGAGTATTGTTCATGGCAATAAGCAATTAGAGAGGTATACGGTTAGTCACATTGGTAGAGAAAAGGGAATAAGGTATCCCATGCTCTGGCCCAACTAGCCTTAGAAGAGCCCGACAACATATGGTTGGAGATATATATAGAAAATTGCTCCTTAGGTCTCCTTAGTTGCTATCCGACCCTCCATAAATCCCAAAACAAATACCCCTCATATTAGGCCTAATGTATTTCGGATTATACAATCCAAAATGCAGATATAGGCTGATTTCGGAAGTTACATTCCGAAATTCATAAGTCGGAATGTAACTTTCGAAACATAAAAAAATTTCAAAAAAAAAAAAAAAACCATTTCGGAATGTATATTACTAAATTCACTTTTTTATACATTTTATTCAACAACTACATCTTTCTATATATAAGTTTGTTTTGGAACATACGTTCAAAGAATACTTATTTTCAGATTATATATATGTTCCAAAATCTTTGTTAAGGGTCTTTTCGCCAAAACAGGCGGCCTGAGTAGCAACATAGAGGGCCTAAAGAGCAATTGCTAACTAGTGTCCATAAAAGACTATTTAAAGAAATAAATATAGTATTACAGTTTTAAATTTTGTGTAATTTCTCTTTGAAAAATATAAAAGAATATTCTTTTTAATATAAAGTTAACTTTTTAGGTTTTGTTAACTAATTTCCAAGAAACACCGGTTAATAAGACACTTTAATCTATCTATATGTTTGTGATGCAGGTAGTGACGGAGCCATAAAATTTGTACACAGGGGGCATCAATATATATAAAATATTGATTGATTTTCTCTTTTTCAATCTCCATAAAAATATCTCTTTGTATAAGTAATTAAACAATCATTTAACCATTGATCTCTCATGCTATTTCACTAGTAGCAGCTCCACCAATCTCCTTTTGAATTTGAGATGTTAGCTTAAGATTTCCACGAGTATTTTTTACAAAAATCACAAATATTTTTTAAATTATTATCCATGGATATCTGTATACATTCGCGGATATCTCAGAACGCGTGGATTACCCGCTTAACAGATACTTGCACGGATATAAGGCAGATACAAATTATCATATTTATCCAACAAAACGGAGAAATAAATATCATACAAAATTCATCCCATTTATATCCCTAATTGTCACTTATGTGTAGTGGGTGGAGTATAAGTTTTACACTCATAACAGCTTTCTATTTGAATGTGGGTTTAACAAGTAAAAGTGTCGGGACATACATACTATATAAAAAATTATGAAAACTTAGTGTAGGCATATGCCCCCAGGGTCATGTATGTGCCTTTGTCCCTGAATGCAGGTATAATTTAAATTCAGGTACACTGTCGAATGTTGCATAAAAATCTCAATATAGTCTGGTTATCCCCATTTATTTTTGGATAAATGTATGTATAGACATTCTTGTGTCGGACTTTGTCCATATTTCTCAAACAAAAATTTACGGTTCAATTGTTCAATGCATAGAGTGGAGTATGTTGACTATAATGTGGAGAAGTGAAATAAGTTTTTATCAACTTTATTTGACTTTAATTATAAATAAATAATTAAATATTTATTTTTCAAATTCATTGTATAACTAATATTTCTGGTATATAATACATATCAAATGCATTAGTTATCCAATGTAACTAGTATATGAAAAATGGATATTTGCTTATAACTAAAGTCATAAGTAGTATAAACAAGTATGTTTTTCCTATTTGCTCAATAAAATTTTACCATTAGATCAATATGTTAAATCTCTTATTCTTTAATGGTGAAGCTTTTTAATCTAATGATAAAAATAAGTTAATGTATGATGAAAGACTTGTCTCGCTTGTGCAAAGAGACTTAGCCTTTATTTGAAATATGATGTGTTTTCAATAGGAAGTCAAATATTTGAAACATTATGTGTTTTCAAATATTTGAAACATGACTTTCAAAATGTGTTTTATTAAAGACTTGTCTTGCTTGTGCAAAGAGACTTTGCCTTTATTTGAAAAAAAAAAAACAAGGAAAAATATTTGACTTGTTTATTTGACTTGTGAGGAATTGCCTCTAAAACTCAGAAACAGGTGCACAGGTACATTCATCTGCGCGGGGCGCAGGATGGCTGCGCTAGGCGCGGCACTTTGAAGATTGGAGCTTGACATTCTGTCATCTGCGCGGGGCGCAGGCCCGCGTGACTATATATGCGGTTTTGCGTTTTCTGAGTGGAATAAGTGATTTTTCAGGGTTTGCAGTCAATCTAAAGACTAGGGTTTATAGAGAATTCTCTTGGCAATAATTCTAGGGATTGGGAATCAATTAAACACCTTGGTAAACACTTGTAATTTAATTTCCTGGTCACGGGAAGAAATTCGGGACTTGGGTAGAATAGGATTCAAACCATTTCTTGTAACCCTTGTTGTGGGGATTTCTTTGTAACCTTGAAACTTGATTGATAGTAGAACGGAGAGCTGCCCTCTCCCCCAGACGTAGGTCTTTATTTGGCCGAACTGGGTAAACAATATTGTGTGTCTCTTTATCGCTTGTGGTTGTTTATTTGTTCGTGATTACTATTGCTATTCTCGCTCGTTTGATTGCTTAATTCAATTTGCTCCACACACTAAGGTTATTGGTGTGATTCAGTCCGAATTCACAACATGACTTGTTGGCCTTGACTAATATTAAGAAAAAACAAAATCACCAAATTTTGTGTTCTCCAAAACTTTAACAAATGCTTGAGCTTGATCAAATCATGGATCAAATCAACAAATGCTTGGAAAATACTTATAGAGACAAATCAAACAACTTCTTATATGCTGATATTTTCATATATATATATATATATTAGAAGAAAATATGTGCAAAGTAAGTCATATGAATAATAATCTAAGTCAAAATTATGTCATTTATTTTGGGACAGAAAGAGTAAATCATTTACTGCACAAATATTTTGGGCTGCTTGCTTCATTCTTGAGTATAACAACCAACCACTTACATCACCCCGCCATTAATTTGGGCTATTTCTTAATGTTACTTTCGAAATCCAACATCATCACACAATGGATATATGAAGAAAGAATTCTAGTCCATGGAGTGACATAATGATAAAGAAATTGGACCACAAAAAATTGTTACAAATTTGAGTCAAGGAACAAAACATTGGACCACTAGCAAAATTAACATTTACTATATCCAATCTAAGGCTGTTATTTTTTGCACTCCCCAAATTTTTTCACTTTTGACTATCTGAAAGACTATATCTTTTATTGCCGACCAGTTCACTTTTTAGAAGGCGAACACTTCTTTCAAAATATTCTCTATGTAGCATGCGAACACTGTTTTCAAATTTAGTGCATTTCAATTTAACACACTCGCTATCGCTTTCCACACAGCGGATGTGGTAAAAAGGGAAGGTCAGGGGGTGAGAAAATGTAATGGGGGTGCGAAAAGAAAATACCCCATCTAATAGCTCGGTAAACTAAAATTATTACATGCTTACAACTTTTGATGAAAATTTTATACTACTCTTTTCTTACGCTCTTTTCTTACACATACTTTGATAAGAGACTAGGAGACATACTTTTGCCAATTTACTAGTTTACTCGCGCGCCCTATGTTTTTACGAAAATTTCTCTGTCCGCTATTTAAGTAATAGATACATCCAAAAACACCATATTATAATTGTTTTTTATAACGTCCGCTGGAAGATATTTTTTTAAAAAAACTTATTTTTATAATCTGCTAAAAAATATGAGATTACATTGTACATGACAATTTCAATTATACTGTATTTTGTTTGATTTGAAAATTGTTCCTGGGACTGAACAAACTCTGTGTCAAGGAACTGGACAAAAATCTAAATTTTTGTCCATCACTAAACCATGTGACAACTTTTTGTCATTCACACAAGTTGTCTAAAATACCAAAATAATATTTTGTCCACCAAATATTGTACAATTATAAAACTTATTCAACACTTTAAACTTTATTCTGTATTGTTCTGTCTTGTTGTACTGTCCTATATTATTCTGTCTAGTATTTATATTTTGCGGATGAAACAGAAGCATCACTCAAAAGTCAAATAACCAAGTTGCAAGTCCAAAAGTTTTATTGTAGATAGTATTTCATATTTTCATGTAATTAAATCTGCAGGGAGTCTTGAAGCTAAAACATGTACTTTTGTATCTATTAAATTCGAATAATTTTTAGACGGTTAATTTATCCTGCAATATTACATGCAATCTAAATCATTTTAACTGTGCAGTCGATTTTATTTTTGGTGAATATTAATGGTGTATTGTCAATGAAATGACCATATGGTTGGTTGCTCAATTATATCAACACATTGATTTCATCTTTGTAAGCTGCTATTTTAAGCATACGTCAGATTCTTAAAATGAGTGTAAGAAATGAACCACACATTTTATTATTGATTATTGATCACCAATAGAAAAAAGTACACCACTATTACAAGACAAAAGATGATCATACAAATAACAAGAATTACTTTATTTATTTATATGAAAAATTAACTCTTTAATCCGCTAATATTTTTCAAAATCATCCGCCAGAATAATTCAGTATATGTTTTCTTCAGATCATTGACCCCTCAATTCTCAATCTTAAGTATCTTAAAGGTTCACAAATCACCATTTAAGCTTTGCTGGGAAATACTGCAAAACAAGGATCAAAAGAAAATAAGTACCACACATAGAAACACAATGAGAGGAGGAAAATGACCAATTCATAAATATTGTTGTTACATATAGACGACACCGGTCTCATTCATCCGAATTTGATCTTACCTTCTCAATCAACGATAGATAATACGGCTTCACTTCTTCGACATCAACATGAACTTTGCTTTTGCTGTAGAGATCATATTTGCTGTACAAAATTATATCATAAGTAAATATAACTATGTAATAAGCATAAGCAAAAGATACTTACAAATTAATTAAAAAAAAAGTGTTTAAATTAAAATTTAAGCATACTTAAATACGTGGAGCCACTTCAGATTCTCAAAATCTTCTTCATCCATCAAGTGAGTGTATGCATTTTCCTTATGCAAAGCTGCAAGGTCATAAGATTTTCAATAATTAAATTTTCAGAACAAAAAATTATATTAGCCATAATGCAAGTTTTCACACGTTGACGCGAATACTTACGGTAAAAAGAGTGGTATCTGATGATGAACAATCCTGCTTTTGGCAAAGTGGAGCCGTTTTCCTTAGCAACCTGCACATTCAAACGTATGTATTAGGACATAAAAAAATTGTCATATTTTGAAATGTCCGATGAAGATCAAAATCACTTACAATTCAATGCAAATATTTAAATTTTATAATATATAGTGATGAATTATTTATGGACTCACCATACACATATAATCATCATGCCCCCATGACATCATCACATTGTCCAACCCACATCCTTCATTGTAGATCCCATTCTTAGTGTTATATTCAGGACATTTGATATCAGGGTTATCCTTGAAAAACTGCAGCAGGAACAAGTTTTAAGGTAAATTGATTGATTATTTAAAGATTAAACAATTGTGTCATGCATTGTGACATTTTTAGAAGTTTATAATTACCTTGTGGTGAATATTTGCTTCATCAAAGGCACAACCTAAGGGAAATGTGTCACCTGCAAAAATGTCATTAATCAATAATCAATAATCATTTAATTAAATACAAGAACTAATTAGAAGCATGACAAATAAAATCATATAAAAATATAAGCTTTAAGGAACAAATTCTAACCAACAACAGCCCATTGAGGTAGTTCACCAAATTTAGGAAGCAGAAGAATTTTTCCAAGATCTGAAACAAGCCAATAATAATAATTTGTTACAAAAATATTGTGACCTCATCAAATCCTATTAGAAAGGGGTTACATGACTTTGTCAAATTTAGATATGGATGATTATGGTTGAATTTGTAAATGATCTTTTAGTCAATAAAAAATGTTAAGTTAAACAATAATAATAGTAATACAGAAGAAAAATTCAAACCATGAATTAGAGCAGTCAAATGCAACCAATCTTCATTAGGATAATCTTTTCTAATAGCTTCTGCTGATTGCAACAAATGTTGAATTTGGGGTTCATCTAAATCAGGATCACTTTCATCAACAACCTCATTTAGCAATTCACAACATTCCCATATGCTCATTTCAGCTTTGTTCAATTTCTTGTATTCCTCCCTCATTTTCTTCACCTACATTGTCATAAATTGGAATTTTTGTCACAATATGAAATTAATAGATCAAAAATTTGATGGAAAACTTATAATAAAAAAATTTGCTTACAAAATCATATGTTTGATTGATGTGTTGCAATCTATAAAATTCCTCAACTCCCTTTTGCCTTTCACTTTCTTCATCGTAATTTCTGCCAAAATGATTCCAATGACCCATGTAAGAATATTGGGTCTATAGCCAAAAAAAATTGATAAAAACAATGAAATGGAAATTGAATTGCAACTAACCTGAATGTATGACCAAATGCATTGATGTCAGGGGCAACAAATGCATCATGAGAATCTTGTTTTGGTTGAACAAATCCACCATCAAGAACAAGCTCATGGATGTCTTCAGAATGCACATTTTTGTCTTGTGATCCTAAAAAAGCATATAATGTAGCATAAGTTATTATATGCTATATATGATGAAACATTTGTATAAACAAATAATAATAATAATAGTAATAATTAAAAAAAAAGAAAAACCATACCAAAGTCAAATTGCTCAACACATATGGTCATTTTATCTTTGAGAGAAAAGCAAAGGCAAAGAGGGGTATTTGAGGAGAATAAAATGAGTGAAAAAAACTATGAAATAATAGTGTTGATAAGAAGGGGTATATATAGTCCTAAGAGTTGGGAATATCGTGGTCCAAACCGTGCTTATCTAAGTACATCTAAAATCTAAATATAGTACGGTTGTTAACTTTTTCT
The DNA here is from genome assembly GCA_030408175.1 of Trifolium repens. Taxonomy (NCBI): domain Eukaryota; kingdom Viridiplantae; phylum Streptophyta; class Magnoliopsida; order Fabales; family Fabaceae; genus Trifolium; species Trifolium repens. Next base: position 62,075,504 of record CP125842.1, on the reverse strand, counting down.
CTCAATGATAAATTTTTATTTTGCCTAATATTGTTATTGTTTTTATTTATTTTTGACAAATGTTAATCACAAAAAGATAAAAATTGACAATGTTAATTTTTTTTTAGGCATTTGATCGTGTTAATTGTTGTATTGGTTGACTCATATAGTTGTGTATTGATTGGAACCATAAATTTGTATTTTCTTTTTCCTTTTTGAGGAGGGGGTTATATAAATCAATTAATATCAATAATGATAAAAAATGATAAGCATGAGTCAGCATTACGTGTGCGGATTAAAATCTTTTTGTGATTTTGTCTTGACGATGCATCTACTCATCATCGACTAATCTTTTGACTTTCAATTAAAGAGATTTTCTTTTTTTTTTTTTAAATATCATTATATTACCGTGCAGCTATTGTTGTTGATCCTGCAGAGCCTACCCCAAGGTTCAGGCCGGATCTACCTTAATTACAAGGTATTCCCTCTAATCTTGTATATAAGAAAATTTTCAAAAAAACTCTTCCTTTAAGAAAGTAGTTAAAATACATTAATCGAGAAGAAAAAACACATTATACCTTCTTGGAAAATGTAAAACATTGCATTTATTGGTTGAAATTGGAATAATGTCATAAAACTTAATAATTAAAGTAGACTTTTGCTTATATTTAAGACTTTAAATTTTTTTGTTTTGTTTCTTATATATGAGACCGGAGGGAGTAAGTACTAAACTATAGCTTTGACATTAATTAAACATATTAATATCTTAAAATTTGTGTATTTGATATTTTAAAAATATAAAATATTATATTTTTAACATTATTTTGTTTTTAATTTTTCTTTTTGAATGTTTAACAAGAACATTGGGTCACTATTTAACATAATCCTAATTATAAATAAATATTTTCATTTTAAAATAATGAAATAATTAATAGAGATTGAGTACATGAATTATAATTAAAGCCACAAAATGCACTTGACATTTTCCGAACATAATATTAACTTATATAAAAGAATCATAATATTGACTTTAAAATGAATATAAATTGTTCATTGGACTAAAAGCATCTCCAATAAGGGTATCAAAAAGAGTATCATAGACTAATGATTCATACCTTAACTTTTTTTATCATTGGAGTTTCATAACGTGGCATAGAGGGTATCAAAATTGATGATACTGGTACCTTATTTAAGGTACTGTATCATCAATTTATTGTTACCTTTTTTTTGTATATCGAAATAAATAGAATTAATAACTTGTTAATGATGTATGATACCTAGAGTGGTATCACCATTGGAGCAAAACACGTATGCGTTGCCATAAATACTATATGACATTGTAGGGACTACTTTTTAGTGATGTATAATTCTCAAAGCGGTATCACCATTGAAGATGCTCTAAAAACAAAACATAATTATTTTGAAATTAAAACATATAATTTTATTTATAGCGACAAAAATTATAATTTTCTATTTTATAGGAATAAAAATATTTTTCTTCAAGAATATAACTCAGTTCATATGAATATCACATTTTATATGCAGAAACGAAAATTCAAATTTAAAATCTTCCACTTATTCATATCAAAATGTGAATTTTTAGCATTTAAACTATTTGACAATATATAATGTTACGTATCTACTTTCATATGCGTGCATCTACTTTCATATGCGTGCACCTCTCTGGTTAGTATGTGATTGAAAGGTTTATAATAAATGTTTTTTTTTTGAAGTGACAAAAATTATTAATAACTAGGTCTCTGCACAAGACGAACAGAGACAGACCAGTACATAGGGACTACATATTAGGTGCCGTATATATGCGGAACACCCAAATAAAAAAAAAAAACTCATAAACAAATACCACCTGATAAAATCAACTCCTAATCCCAAACACATAAAAGCATCCCACAGATTCAAGACTACCAGAGCAGTCACCAACCCCGCTTAATGTTACCACGACCAGACTCTGACTCCCGAACTCGAATCAAAAGCGCTCGGCCCATCAGTATCCAAAAACAGCTCCATCAGGCGGACCACTGACCAGACAAAAGTAGAACGAATATCCAGGCAGACAAGTCTCGGCAACGACCGAGGTACCACCATGAGACCGGTGGTGGTGAAATAAAACACCAAAGAACCAAAAGCATCATCCGAGGATAAAACAGACGACGCGGAATAGGTAGCTCAGATAGACAGAGACCTGCAAATCCCAGCAGATTTGGAAACCATCAGCGACTCAAAAGGAGTTCTGCAAATCTCAAGAGATTTGAAACACGGTCAGAGAATCCATGATCAAAGCAAACCAATCACGCTACTTCATTCGTAACCTCATCACCCAATCACCACCACCACCATCTCACCACAGCGCCAACAATCATCACCGAAACCAGACCTCGGCGACACCAAATCTGAACACCGCCATCACCACCTCAACAACTCCGGTCCGGTGAACAAGAAACCGACCAAAACCCCACCCAAGACTGCAACCACTACACCAAGTCACCATCTCTGCCAAACACCACCACCCCTAACACGACACCATACTCCCAACCACCGCCACATCTACTCATCGTCCCCACCATACGCCACTAAAATGGCGTCGGAGCTACTCCACCTCCAAAACCGAACACTGCAACAACACCTCGCCATCACCTCCAACAACACCCCATTGAAACAGATCGGGCAAACAAACACTCACCACGAACAAAAATTGTTGCCACCGAGCCGAATCCGACATCACCCCATCACCACAAAGACGGCAGCGAACCACCATGTTTCTGCAAAAAACCAAAAGTTAACCCCCACCTTTCTGCAAAAAACTAGCAGCGAACCACCTCTTTCAGCTATGGTGCGGCGAACAAAACGGAGAAGGTAAGAGACAGCAACCCGACGACACCCTAACACAACACCAACCCCACCGACAAAGTGAAAGACAAACAAAAGGAAAACGTCGGCAAAATCAACACGACCAGTAAACCATGAACCACCGCCCCAAAGCTCCGGAAACAGAACAGAGCAAAAGAAATGGCGGAAGGGAGCAGTCCGCTGTTGAGCAAAAACGCCGGCGAACAACAACTGGTGGTATGTGAAACCTTCAGGTCCGGTCGTACCACCAAGGACGGTGGCTACATCTTGGATTTGATCGATTTGGATGAGTAGGGAAAGGAGGCGGCAGATCTGGGGTTAGAGAAGAGAGAAGGCAGAGCACGTGTTTCTTAGAGAGAAAAAAAAATTCAATTATAATAAATGTTGATAAAGGATTTAAAAGGACATGTAGTATAATGATTGTTTTTGTTTGAATGGTACCCATAAAACAAAACTGATCAACCAAAAAATCAAAACATTGAAGAAGAAATTCTTGTATGATTCCTTACCTAACAATTAAACTCTCACGATTGTTTTTGTAAATATCTTTTTAAATTGAGTGAAATTCTCTTGTATATAAAGAAAAATTGGTTGTCAATTAAGGATAACTCGGTTTTAGAAATTGAGTTAAAAAAATATAGTATATTTCAGCTTTCACTTTTTAGTTTTGGTCTATATTTAAAATTTGAAATGAGTTGAGTTTAGTCTATTTTGGTTCAATTCAAATTTTTTGACTGAGTTCGATATGATTTTATTTTATAAAGGGACAATTCACAATAAATTGATTTAAGAGGCTCATATTTTTCATTTTTTATTTCTTTAACGAGTTGACTTAGTATTTTTTTGGTTATCATGATATTGGTACGGAATTTCCACCGTCGTTAGCGATGACTAATTTTTGCCGGAGAAGTTGTGGGGCGTACAAGGTGGGTTCTTCTCTCCCAACCAAATTTTATCTATACGCATGAGCTAAAAATCGAACTTATGACCACATACTTAAAGGGACAAATCCCTTATTGTTTAAATAATTCATTGTTGGCTACTTACTTAGCATTTTACATAAACGAAAAACCAAAAGAGTATTCAGTCATTAATCCACGTCCACATAACAATATTCATAAATAAGTTCATGTTTAATTTTCACCAAAAAAAAAAGTTCTTATTTTCTTTTTGTATTTCCCGGGCATCCTCCTTTTATGTGAGCCAGATTTCATCTACGTTGCCTGCAGTTTGTGGACTATATTTGTTGGGCCAGATATACGGGTGTGGAGAAAGAAATTTTCTACTTGTCAAATTCTTAATGTAAGACGCAACGCACTTTTGGCCTTTCCCACTCTTGTGTGAGTATTAAAATAGAGGTGGTGCCGTCCCAAAAAATTAAAGGAAGAAAAAAGAAAAAGATGTAGTGGTAATATTTTGGAAAAAATAGAGCATTTGATAAAAGTGAACACTAATATATATATATATATATATATATATATATATATATATATATATTTTATTTGAATATGTATTGGTATATTATTAAAGTCGGCAACTATAATAAGTTTATAGTGTTTAATATAAAAACATTAAAAAATATTATTTGTGAATCTATTACAATTGTCCACTTCAATAAGTATACCAATATATATTTAAATAAATGTATACAAAAAATTAACCTAAAAAAACCTGTTTATCCCACTCTTGAGTATTCTGACATTGTTTTATCTGAATTTATTCATCATCTAGACATTAGAAAAACTGTTTATCCATTTCAGATAGATAAATTCGAAGGAATACTTCACGTGTGGTCACAAGAATTTATCTTCTCTTTTAGTCGAAAACTAAAAAAACTCACATTTATAATTATTCAAAGGAAATACTCCGTATTATTTAAGTTTTTTCTAAACTGCATCAACAAAAAAGTTATTTCTAAACAATCCTTTTATAATTGGAGTATTTATCCCCCAACCAATTATAACAAACCACATAATTAAATAGATTTTTATATGGTACCGATAATTAACTTGTAACCAACTGTTATTTGCATGTGAGCAAATCTAATTATGTGGCTTGATCTCATTGATAAGTAAGTTGACGAATAAATACTCCCAATTTATTAAAGAGTAGAGTAGATTTTACCATTGTTTAATTATTATTTTTTCTTCTTTATATATGTGACCAAAAGATACGAGTACGACTATCTAAAATTTGTTCAATCCGAAGTGGTGTAAAAGATAAAAGTAGCTCTCAAACCATAATGAACCGATGGCCCAATGCCAGCAACACCACATAGCACCTCATGCAAACACAAATAGTTGAGCTTTGATGTCAATACCAAATGAGATATTGCAATAGATACGCTATAATATATATTGTGGTGTGGTGTGGTGTCACTAAAACTTTAACAAAGCTATCAAGGAGAGGAGGAATACTTGAGGAGATTCTAGAAGACAAAGGGTTTCTAGAAGACTATATTAATACTTCCACATTTCATTTTTATAAGAGATAATTCACTTTTTAGATTCATTTAATAGTTGATGTATTTGGCCTATATTATAGCTCAAATACATTCATTATTGAATAAATCTAAAAAGTCAACTGTCTCTTATAAAAAGGAATGAAGGGAGTATAACCCTAACAATAAATAAATGAATTTGTCTCATTCTAATTAGTGATACAACAAAACCTACCACAAGCCATTATCATCATTGTGTATCATGTATGTATGCTTATGCTCATAAAGGATGGCTCAGTTTTAATTCGACATACGTACTTGAAATTTGGTTTCATTTTTGCGGATGAAAAACCCAGATCAGTCATGTCATGATTTAATGATTGGACCTACGTACTTGAAATTTTAGAAAAGAACTAAATAAGTGAAGATAAATTTTTTTTAAAATGTTCATGCACGATATATCTTAAATAAGTACACACACATATATAGCCCATTTTCGAGGATCGTAATCGTATCGCATCTCCCTCAAAAAGGATCATATCACATTAAAAGAAAAGCTATATTTCATGATTATATATATCATGACATGAGTAGTGTAAAAAAAAAAACTATATTTCAAGAGTGTCAAGACATATACATGTTAAATAAAAATTAGTTGCAGACATCACATGTAAATTTATTTATATGGTTTGTGATATTGTTAATAAATATTCCAAAATTAGTAAGGGATAGTGTAGATCTCACCTCATCTTATATCACTCATTAAATGATTGTGGATGGAGGATGCTAGAGTTAAGGGTGGCAAAGTGGGCACGACCGACCCGTTTAGGTCCGTCTCATTTAAGTCCGTTTAAATGTACGTGGGGCGGTGCGGGCTAACATAGGTGTTCGGGTTCAAAACTCAAGCCCGCCCGTTTATTGGCGGGGAAGCGGGTATGCCCGTCAAATACTTTTTTTTTTTTACAATTTAAATTATAACTTCACATTTAAATTTGTCCAACCATATAAATTTGGACTTCAAACATTTACCCAACTAAATTTCTCAACAATAATATATATTAAATCTTCTATAATAATATTTCAAACTATTCAAATTAGAAAAAATTGTAAGTGCATAAGACTTATTTAATTTCGTTTGATGCTTTTGTAGCTTAGTTTGTTTTAGAGTGATACTGCACATGAAACTCTAAAAGAAGCAAACAACACAGACTTATTATAAGGTAGATGAAACTCACATGAAACTCTACAAGACTTTTCTTTTGGTAGTGCAAATAGATTTATTATAAGTCACTTCATAGTACAAGTAGTACTAAGAGGCCAAAAAAATATACAATATGACATTCCACGTAGAGTACACAACATGTAGTAGCGCACATGGGCACGTAGAGTCACAAGAAATAAACAAATGGAACCCTAGTATTAAAGGAAGAATGAACTTTTTAAAGGAAATAAAGTAATAATAAACAATTAGATTTTTTTTTTATCAAAAACAAGAAGAAAAAATATACTGGATTGAGTTTAAGATGACCAATTTTCATGTTAAAAAAAATAAAAAATAAATATTACAAAGCCCGTGGGCATGCCCGCCCCAACCCATTTGTTAAGCGGGCTAGACGGTGCGGGCCAACTTAAGGTATTGGGCTGAAAACCTCAGCCCGCCCCGCCCTAAATGGCGGGCCAAACGGGTCGTCCCCGCGAGCTCGGCCCATTTTGCCACCCCTAGCTAGAGTAATACAAAATGCAATAAATATATTTGGTATAGTTGACGTAGCATGATTCTAGAAGACTTAGAAATTGGTGGCAAGTATCTAAACAACATAGCAACAATACAACTAGACATTACAGTGGACTATGCATAATATTTCAAAAATAGTTAAGAAACATATGAAAATATAAAGTTTTAAGTATGTCTCAATATATCTGTTGTGAAAGTAAACAAGAGTTGGTTGTCTGAAACAAATAATTAATTTTGATGGAGCTTTCAATTCCCATGTGAACATCAATTGAGTTGTATGTGGTAGCATTGTGACTTGTGAGAGACTTCAAGTTGTATATGTGGTGGCAATGTGAGCTACAAATCACCCCATGTTTAATTTATGCTGAAAAATATGGTAGAATTCAACAACAAAGTATAGAATAGTTCAACAAGAGAAAACAAAAAAAAAAAGGTAAGAAAATCATGTGGTGGTTGTTAGAGTTGTTTAATTGTGTCAAATTAATCATTTAATTAAGGAAAATAAAATTCACATACAGTTTTTTTTTTTTTACAAAATAAACGATATTCATTGATTCAAATTAAAAAAAATACATCGATGCAATACAAATTCATAATCGCTAAAAACAAGAAGGATAAATCTGCGAACAAACTCACAACATCCATGTTAATAACATAAAACGGCAAATTACATGTGCCTACAAATATGACTATATTGAAGTCTCCGGATTATTCATGCCACCGGATCTGTAGCGTTGATGACACCAAAGTCGACATTGATTGGATCTGCACTAGATCAGATCTACTCCTTCAACTTGAAACAAATGAACACCGTACAAAGACGGAAAAACAAATACACCGCACAAAGATGAGACAACCAAAAACACCGTACAAAGACGGGAAATCAAAACAAACAAATATGTAAAAATCACACTTATTTATTATAATATAACGAGAAAGAAAAACAATTTGGAGGGATGATTTTAGGCCAAAACTGACTTAAAATCACCCCTCTTCAATTGATTAAGAAGAAAGAAAAAAAGTTGTAACGGCTAGGGTTGGAAGAGAAGAATGAAGAGGACAGCCCCATATAGTTTTTTAAGACCCATTTTATGCATACTGTTATCATTATTTTCACAGAGGGTATATCTAGCTAGAATGAAACTTTTAAGTGAAAGTGAGATGGTTTTTATCAACCATTTGATCTAAATGAATGGGTCGGATCAAAATCATTAATATAGTGACTCATGTTCCTAAATTTATCTCTATTCTTCAGCCGTCTTTTACTTTTGTTTGGAGTATTTTTTTCATTTTCAATTCCTTAACTAGCTAGTTTTGAGACTTGTACATTTACACAGTCTATTGATTTTTATTTGATATTTCATTTCGTCATTATATTAACATAAAAAAATATTTACAATACAATATTTAAAAAATTATCATAAAGTATTGTTAAAATATAAGTTAAACTATGGTACTCTTTCTTGTATCTAACCAATCATATCTCTCTCTGTGAAATAAATAAATAAAACAATTCATCTTCTTCCTTACTACAAATTTACTCGCTCTAAAGCCCAAAGAAAAATATTCGCTCCCTCGACAAACTTCATCACCAAGTATACACTTATTCTATTTTTAAAAATCTATTTTTTTTTATAATGTTCAATAACAAGAACTACAAATTTAGCACTTAGATCCTCACCTTCTCCTTATTCTCTCAATCCCTCTCCCTCTCCAACTTGTTTCTATCTCTCTATAAAATTTTAGAGAGAAATCAAGAGAGAGAAAAAAATAATAAAAAATGATGAAGTGAGAGAGAGAGAGTGAGAAAATTAAGAGAGAGATAGAAACAAGTTGGAGAAGGAGATGGATTGAGAGAATAAGGAGAATGAGAGGATCCAAATCCATAAATTTATGCCCTCTCTCAACAAACTTTGTCAACAAGTATACACTAATTCTATTTTTAAAAATCTACTCTTTTATCAAAATGTTCAATAATTCCAAGATGAGGCCCAATAATCTTGTATATAAAAAAATTGCTCTTTAGTCTTTAGACCCCCATTATTGCTATCTAACCCCCCCATTTTGACGAAAATGCCCTTAACAAATATTTTGGAACGTATAATCTGAAATTAAGTATCTTTGGAACATATGTTTCGAAACAAATTTATATATATAAATAATATTGGCAGGCTTCTGGTTAAATAAAAAAAGAGCATTGAGTCAAAAAATAATTTTTATCTGGATCATAGATATATGATGTTCATGTATAGCTAGCTGCTATGAATGTTGTCTTTTTTGGTTGACGGTCTTTCATTTGGTAGGAAATTGTATAGAAAACAATGGTCAAGAAGACACCAAGATTAAGCAGTGAATGTGAAACACTCCAATAGAATAATTTTGATTACAGTTACATAAATGACGAATATGCTCATTTAGAGTTATCTTGTTAGAGGATAAACAAACTAACTTCTCACTAATTCTATCAAACTAACAGAATTGTTTTCTATTAGTATTTTCTTTTTATATATGAAATTTATTGTCTTCATTCCCTTATTATGAGTGTCCTTTTGCAAAATTAGTACATTATATATTTTGTAGCAATAATTTTAAAAAGAAAAGGTTAAAAGAAACTAACAAACTATCCTGTGAGTTTAATTCAATTGACTGGACACTGTATTAAGCAATCTCTTGATTTATAAAATTGGTCAATCCTGGCAAATTAACCATTGACTCGTATTGAATTTATCTAGATGCTTCTAATACATGATTTAAAATTATATATAGACTAGTCTATTTTATTCTTTCAGGCCTATTTTAATTCATTATATATCAACAAATCTTATCGTATGGCACCTGCCCCATAGCACTCATATGGGTCAAGGGGTTCATAGGTGGTAAGCTGTACTCAAAGCTCAAGTATACACCAATGTATGTTAGAATTTGCTACCTGTGTATACCTTTCATGGCAGGTAAGTGAACAATGTCCAAATTAGTTGTAGAGGTTTATACTGCATTGCTTAGCTTTTGTCTTTGTACCTGTTTGGTTATGCGTTGAGAACCAACAAACGTGCGTTTGAATACTTTAAACGTGGTTTTAATTTTTTGAAGGTTGTTTGGTTCCCATTTACAAACGTGATTTTTAGTTTTAAAATCGATTCTAGCTGAAGCCACTATTTGTAGCTTCTACGTTTGCCTAAATCGATTCCATTTTATTCATTTGCTAATTTTCCAACTTTATCCATTTGTGTGGTATTTGTCCGTCCATTTTTGTTATTTTGCTACAGTATCCCTCTCTCAAGATTAGAGAAGAAGACGAATAAATTGACCCATTTGTGTGGTATTTGTCCTTATCGGATTATTTTTTAATGTATATCCTTCAATTATAAAAAAAAAATAAAAAAATCCAAAGATCTGTTAATCATTTTTCCTTTTTTGATAACCTTTTTTTTTTCATATTTAATTTTTTCTTGGGTGTAATAAGAAAAAAATCTTATAAAAAATAAGCCCATTTTCTAATATATAATTTTTTTATTGACATTTTCTAATATAATAAATATAACATTTTATTGAATATTTTGTTACTAATTTATTTTTTTATTAAAGTTAAATAATTATCTATAATATTATGAAATATAATCAATACCCATTTTGGTCATTGCACACTCAAAAGCAATTTTGATTCAAATTATCCAAACAACAAAAATTGATGAGAATCACTTTTATATAAATGTATCTAAACATAAATCAATTTAATTCAACTCACTTTTAACCAAAATCAATTCTATCAAACTCAATTATACCAAACTCAATTTTAGTTGCCGCCAAACCAAACACACATGAAAAATTAAATTATAACATATGTAGTAGCTGCTAAAATCTAGATTATTAAAAATTTTCTCTTTTATATTTTTGAACAAATGTTTTTTCACATAATTTTAAGGATATTTGTTAGCATGATCTTTTAAGGTTCGAGCTCAAGTTTGTTGTGTTTTTGCCTTCAAAATGAATATTTCATAAAAGGTTGAGAAATAATGAAGAAAATATAATTAATTTAGTCATAAAAAAACTACAGTAATTTAAGAACATAAAAATACAATCATTTCTTGAAAAAATTGAAAAGAAATCAAGAAAAATTCAAAAATAATAAACAAACTTAAAGCGATTTAAAGAACTAACTAATGTAGCAAAAGTCAGACATTTTTAGTAAGAAAATTTCAGTTGGTGTGCAGGTGGGGTGCAACATTAAATTTTCAGAGGGTGTAAATGCAATTTTCAATAGATGATAGGTATAATTTTCCAAAGCTGCACCCTCTGAGTTACTTGTTCTTGTAGTCCCACCATTGTTTCATGGCAAATAAAATTTTCACAAATGTATCACGAAGTGGTTTTTTTCTAATCAAATAAACTTAACTCGTATTACTAATCAAAGTAAATTTAATATAAAGAGGAACCGACTCAATGATACAATTTTATGAATTGAAAATGGAGTAAAGTAAAACTCTAAGAAAATCAAAATTTTAAAATAAAAGAAATAATAAATTTAATATTACTATCTATTTTCTTAATTCACTAAATTAGAAGAAAAAAAACTATGTTTATGTGTGTATGTCAGCCAATACACTTATATACTTTTTTTTTTTGACAAATGAACAATAATATTCAATCATTTATTCAAATTGATAAAGTATATCAATGCAATACAAATTAAAAATCATTAAAAATAGAAAATTAAATTTGCGAACAAACTATACTTTTAAACAAGTATAGTTTACTGTATGAAAAATATTATTGGTCTAATTATTTACTGAACATTTTTCAAGAGAAAAATCCAGCGTCATCATCAAACAAAAGATCATAGTACTCTTACCAAGTTCTACTACCAGACTGCATAGCAAAGCCCGCTAATCCATGAGGACATATTTATGTAGAGATGTACTTTTCGCACCCCTACATTTCCTCCTTCATTCTTTGAAATGATCATAGTACTCTCTCGTCATTTAGAAAGTGAGCACTTTTCTTACTCTAAGTAGCGAGTGCCAATATTTTATATTCAAACTGAACGCCGGCACCCTTGTGATTAAAAAAATCATGAAAAAAAAAAAAGTTCACATCCTAGAGAGCGGACATTATTCGCATCCTAGGAAACAAACTCTTTTTTTATGATTTTTTCACCCATGGAGATGCCGACGTCCAGTTTGAGTATAAAATATTGACATTCGCTACTTAGAGTGCGAAAAGTGTATATCTTATTTAGAAAAAGTATTGATATACTATTGATATGTACAATTTTAATAGATCCACAAATAAAATTTAATACAATAAAATAAAAAAACACTATTTACGAATCAATCATAATTATCTATATATGAGAAGAGATCAAATTACACCGGTGTAACATTTGAGTAATGTTACACTGTTCAATAACGCTTTAAAGAATACAAATTTTTTAAAATCCACCGTTAGATTGAAATTTTATATCATACAGACCATCTATATTGAGTTTTACAAAAATCGTTTGATATGTTATTGAGACATATCAAGATTAAATGCATTTTTATTGAATACCATTAATTTTGATGTGTCTCAATTACATATCAAATTATTTGAGATTTTTGTAGAACTCAACATAGATGATCTATATGATATAAACTTTCAATCCAACGATTAATATATAAAAAATATGTATTCGTTAAAGTATTATTGAGTGTGTATTATTACTCAAATATTACACCGATATAATTTGATTCATCCTCTATATATACTACCTCCGTTCCAAAAATAAAAGAACTGGTTTGACTACTGCACGTATGCCAATACACGATTTTGATCATTAATATCTTTAACTCTCTATTAGTAAAAATTATAAAAATTGGATATTTTGAAAATAGTTATCAAAATAAATCAAACAAGATTTTATATGCTTATATTTATGTCTATATATTTTTTTTAAAATATGGTTAAAGCATGATCAGTCAATAATATCATTTAATCAAAATAACTATAATAAAATGGGACGGAGGTAGTATAAATAAAAGATCTATTGAATAGTTCATTTAAAAAAAGAAAGTGAAAGATTTTTGCAAGAGTTGTTTGGCTTTTCTGCAAGCAAATGTATTGAAGGGGAATCAGGGATCACGCGAATCTCGAGAACAGTGAGTAGTAAATAAGAAGATGCCGCGTGGATGAACAGAAAAGGATAGGCACACGATTTGGTCAAAACAGGACGCGTGGATACTAGTTTTCATCCGTACATCTGTCACTATCAAATTTTTAGTTCCACGGGTACTGACACTCTATGCTTTTGTCACGTAGTGGAGGCCCTCCTTCCCAAAGGTTACTTATCCTATCCGTATTCCATGCCTCTATGCCACTCATACTTGTAGGTGTTCCCACATTTTTTGGCGAGCACGTTACCAGAATTTGAAACATGATAAGTATACTTTGTATTACTCTTTCCATATTAAAATGTAAGCAAAAATAAATTAAATAAATTGAATGTATTTGGTTAAAAATTTAGACAAAATATATTTATTTTTGTTGACTAACTTTTAATTATATTTTGAGTCAGAGGGAGTACTTCCTTTCTCGATCCATTTCAATTTATATAAGAGAACAAGGTTGCTCACTATTTAGCTAGAGCGACATTTTTTATGTCTCGTCGTCGGATTTATGATTCGATCCCTCCTTGTATTGAGACTTATTTAATTAATGAAGTGTGTTAAGTGTGCTTTTATCAAAAAAAAAAAAAAAAAAAGAGAACAAGTTTTTTTTCTAAATCATAAACAAAAATTGTATTTAGTCTCTTTCTTCTTTTTTCCATGATCAATAAAAATTCTATATATTTCCATAAAACTTATTTTAAAAAATAGAAAAGTTATACTTTAAATTATTATATTTTATTTTTATTAATAAGTCTAAAAAAATTCTTAAAATTTGAGACGGAATTACGGAAAGAGTGTGAATGAAACAAATTGATTTTATTATTAGATTGATGATTTTATTATTTGGTCAAATGAAATACATTAATATATTAGATATATTGACTCAATAGAAAAATGTATTGATCTTGTGGTAAAGATAATTTTTTGCATTGCAAAAAAGTTTGTCCCAATTGTAAATACACTACCTAATAGTAGCACAGCTGAATTTGAATTTTCTACATTCAAAATTATATATTCACATATATTTAGTTTATTTTTAAGGTCAAATTGTCTTTATCACTTATTATGATATCTTTCTCCATTATTTCTCATAATATTTTTACACTAAATACAAATGAATGTAGGTAAATGTAAGATTTATAAATGCACAGAATCCAAATCCATTTATTTCATGGAATATATAGTAAAGAAGTTTACTTTGGAAATATCAGAACAAACATATTAAATAACGAGGTCTAATTATATAGAACGTTTTACGTGTTCACCTCATCAAAAATGATTTAACAATTAAAAAAGACGATAAAATAAATGCAAATCAATAACAATATCAAACTCGAGAGTTTACAATACTTGAATATTCTACAAATCAACTATATGCGTGAGACAATACTACTAAGAGTTATTTTTGGTTAATCCGTCGAAATATATCAATTGTGAGTTAAAATTGGTGTTAGATTGTAGATGCAGAGAGTCTCACATTTGAAGAATATATTGAAATATATTAAGTGTGGATTAAAGTTCCACATTAAATGAAACAATTGAGATTGAATAGAGTAATATATACGTGCGATGAATCATAAACTCAATGCTTTATAGTTTTGGATAAAAATGTGACTTTCTATCTCACTTGCGTGGTTGTTCTTAGTTCAATATGTTAGAACATGAAAAAAAAAAGTCTCAATGAATAGAATTTATTCGCAACATATTTTTTAGCAATATACCTTAACGAACTACTATATTTGTGAGAGAAAAATATGATACTCACTCGAGTAATTAATGAAATTTACTAAAGAATAAATTATTCGCAAGTCAAAATTTAAATGAAACAATGCTTAATCAAATTTGATTTCACAAAATCCAAACAATGCTTAGCAATTTTTTATTGAAAAATGCTAAATAATGCATCTGGTGTACTGGTTAAACACATAAATAAAAAAAGTCTGTCTTAAAACTTGTGCATTTTCCTTTTTTATATTATGTATTATTTATCTTTTTATGAAATGTTAGTAGGGCATTGCTATCTTTATTTTAAGGAAATATGTTATAGACGAAACTATTGTTGGGATTTGATCACTTGAATCCCTTGCATACACACACACAGCCAAGCCCTGGTGAGGGATATGGCAGCTGCACTAGGCCTGTTGATCTCTCTCACACATGCACACACTTATCTGTTTTGATGATGAAGTTATGATGAAGAGGATAATGAAATTATGAAGGAAAGAATGAATTGAAGAAGAGAAAGAATAGGGAAAAAATAAGAAGCTTTATTAATCACCACACAAAAGAAAGTTACAAAGCAACTCCATATATAGATGTTGCTACACTAAACAAGTTACCTAATCACTTAGTGACTAATTGTAACTAACTAGCTTCTAAACACTTTAACAAACTCTTAAAACTGAATCTTAACTACCTAAGACATTCACAACATAACTAACTTGTGTAACAAGTAACAAACTTATCTCACAAGTAACCAACCTAACAACTATGGATTACAATCTCAACACACCACCTAAGACATAGTTGCTAATGGACACAATCCAATCATGTTTCTCAGCCTCTTAAACACATCAGTTTGCACAGCTTTAGTCATTATGTCTGCAATTTGATCTTCACTCCTGCAATGCTTCAGTACTAGCTTGCCATTGCTCACTTGTTCCCTTAGATAATGGAACCTCATTTCTATATGCTTGCTCCTTCCATGTGACACTGGATTTTTAGCTAAGTTTATTGCAGACATGTTGTCAATCTTCATCTCTATAGTATCAGGACTTTCTCCCATGATTTCACCTAATAGATTCTCCATCCAAGCAGCTTGACATGCACAAAGAGAAGCTGCAATGTATTCAGCCTCACATGATGATAGAGCTACAACAGTTTCCTTCTTTGAACACCAAGCAATTGGTGCACCACCTAACAAGAACACATAGCCAGCTGTAGATTTCCTGTCATCTACATCACCACACCAGCTAGAATCTGTGTAGGCCATCAACTTACACTTTCTCCCTTGATCTGAACTTGGAAATAGAATTCCATAGTCCAATGTTCCTCTAATGTACCTCAAAATTCTCTTTGCAGCAGTTAAGTGTGAGAGTTTTGGCTTTTGCATGAATCTACTCACCACTCCTACACTATATGCTAGATCAGGTCTTGTGTTGCACAAGTACCTCAATGATCCAATTAACCTTCTAAATTGAGTTGGATCAACATCAGCATCATCAGAGTCTTTAGTTAATTGTAATCTCACTTCAGCTGGAGTCACTGCATGATTACAATTGACCATATCAAACCTCTTAAGCACTTCACTAGCATACCTCTTCTGATGCATTAGTAAGCCTCTACTACTTTTATAAAACTCAATCCCTAGGAAATATGAAATATGACCAAGATCAATCATTTCAAATTCCCTCATCAGCTCAATTTTGAAATCACTTATCTCTTTTTCATCACTGCCTGTGATCAATAGATCATAAACATACAGGCATAAGATAATCAAGTTTTCACTGCTTGATTTCTTCACATACACTCCATGTTCTGTAGTGCATTTCACAAACTCCATATCACTTAAGAAACCATCTATCCTCTTATTCCAAGCTCTTGGGGCTTGTTTAAGTCCATATAGTGCTTTGTGCAATCTATAAACCTTTTCTGCCTGATCTTCATCAATAAAGCCAGCTGGTTGCTTCACATACACTTCCTCTTCTAAAGGTCCATTCAAGAAGGCACATTTAACATCCATTTGATACATAGACCAGTTGTTGATATTTGCTAAACCAACAACTAATCTAATAGTTTCAATTCTGGCCACTGGTGCAACACTTCATCAAAATCAATACCTTCTTTCTGAAGAAAACCTTTGGCTACTAATCTGGCTTTATACCTTGTCACTTCACCTTGTGAGTTCACTTTCACTTTGAATACCCACTTTACATCAATAGCTTTCTTATTCTGAGGTAGATTGACTAATGACCATGTGTCATTGTTTTCTATTGAATTTAACTCTTCAATCATAACACTAATCCATTTAGGATTGTTGAGTGCTTCAGTCATGCTAACTGGCTCAGTATCTGCAAGGAAGGCATAATGCACTAATTCACCCTCATCATTCACTTGATTATCAGAAATCACTTCACAATCTTGTAGTCTTGCAGGCATGACCCTTGATCTTTGTGGTCTTTGTTGTCTGAGTTCATTTGTCTGAACTGGTGCATCACTTTCATCTGCTTGATCATCAAACATAACTCTTACTGAGTTCTTCTTCACACTATTGCTCCAATCCCATTCCTTTAGTTCATCAACTATCACATCTCTGCTGATTACAATTTGCTTTGTTATTGGATCAAGCAATTTGTAACCACCAGTTGAATGATAACCAACTAGCACCATTTGTTCTGACTTATCATCCAGCTTTCTTCTCAATTGATCTGGCACATGTCTATAAGCTAGAGAACCAAACACTTTTAGGTGACTCAGGCTAGGTTTGACTTTAGACCAACATTCTTCTGGAGTTAAACCATTTAATCTCTTTGTAGGGCATCTATTGAGAATATAAGCAGCAGTAGACACAGCTTCACCCCATAATTCTTTAGGAAGATGCTTACCCTTCAACATGCTTCTCACCATGTTCATTATGGTCATGTTTCTTCTCTCTGCAGTACCATTTTGCTGAGGTGTGTAGGGTGGTACAACATCATGAACAATTTCATCCCTCTCACATAATGCACCAAAGTCTCTTGATACATATTCACCTCCTCCATCTGTTCTTAACACCTTGATCTTGTGGCCACTTTGTCTCTCAATCATAGATTTAAACTTGATAAACACATCAAGCACATCACTTTTCTTCTTAATCAAGTAAACCCATAATTTTCTGCTGAAATCATCAACAAATGAGACAAAATACCTGTTTCCACCAATGGATTCAACCTGTATTGGACCACATACATCAGAGTACACTACTTCTAGAATAGCTTTAGTTTTACAACCAGCATCTTTGCTAAAGCTATTTCTATGTTGCTTGGCCTGCACACACTCTTCACACACTTCATTAGGAATTTCAAATTCTGGTAGACCATTTACCATATGCTTTTGCTGCAAGTTACACATATCTTTGAAATTCAAATGACCAAGCCTGTAGTGTCATAACCATTCATCTCTACTAGCTGCAGTTGCTAAGCATCTATGCTCTAACACGTTGAGTTCAATTTTAAAAGTCCTATTCTGAGACATTGGAGCTTTTAAAACTAATCTACCATTACTATCTGTCACCCTCATCAGTTTATCTTCTATTACAATTTTGTAATTCTTTTCATATAACTGACCTATGCTTAGCAAGTTACTCTTCATTCCAGGAATGTATAACACATTTGAGATTAGTGATTGCTTACCATCATTTCTCTTGATCAACACATCACCAACTCCTTCTGCAGCTAATGCACTGTCATTGGCAAATCTCACTTTGCTCTTCATTGATTTGTTGATGCTAACAAACCAATCTTTTCTCCTAGTCATATGTGAAGAACACCCAGAATCTATGTACCATTGATCATTACACTTGTCTTCTTCCTTTGTAGTTACCATCAACAATGTCTCTTCATTCTCTTGCTTTGCAAGCTTTGCATCACTATCTGCTTCTTTCTTCTCACCAGTACACTCATCTGCAAAGTGACCATATTTTTGACAATTGTAACATTGAATGTTACTCTTATCAAACTTTCTGTAGCCACCTCTACCACCTCTACCTCCTCTTCCACCTCTTCCACCATAACTGTTGCTACAATTTTTGTTGTTTGAGCTGTGAGATTCTTGATTTTCTTTTGAGTTTTGTTGTTGGTGATTGCCTCCATTCTTGTTCCACTTCCCTTTGTTCTTCTTTTCTTGCTTTGATTGAGCCTGCAGTGCTACATCTGCCTTAGCCTTGCCTGCAGCTCTTTCATTCATTCTCTGTTCATGTGACTCAAGAGTACCCTGCAACTCTTCCTTTGACAAAGTGGACAAGTCTTTTGATTCTTCTATTGCCACCACCAAATGATCAAACTTTGGAAGTAATGATCTTAAGATCTTTGCAACCACAACCTTGGTTGTTGACACCTCTCCACACACTTTGATCTGATTCACTAATCTTGTAACTTTAGTGAAATAATCACCAACACTCTCACTTTCTTCCATTTGTAACAATTCATATTGCCTCTTGAAAGTTTGAAGTTTTACCTCTTTCACTTTCTCAGCACCACCAAAAGATTGAGCAAGAATATCCCAAGCTTCTTTAGCACTTTCACAGTCACCAACCTTTTATCAGGATCCACACATTGATGGATTATTAACAAGGCTTTGAAATCTCTTTTCTTCAATTCCTTATGAGCTGTCTTTTCTTCATCTGAAGCACTATCAGCAATTGTTGACATTCCTTCTGTTACAAGATTCCACATATCTTGGTAACAGAACACCACCTTCATCTGCTTGCACCAATTGTCATAGTTCTTCCCTGTCAAGATTGGTAGATTCATAGGAAAATGACCATTTGAATGAGAAGTTGACATCTTGAAAAAACCAAGAATCACTGCAAGAACCTCTTCTGAGATCAGAACCAGGAGCTCTGGATACCACTTGTTGGGATTTGATCACTTGAATCCCTTGCACACACACACACAGCCACGCCCTGGTGAGGGATATGGCAGCTGCACTAGGCCTGTTGATCTCTCTCACACATGCACACACTTATTTGTTTTGATGATGAAGTTATGATGAAGAGGATAATGAAATTATGAAGGAAAGAATGAATTGAAGAAGAGAAAGAATAGGGAAAAAATAAGAAGCTTTATTAATCACCACACAAAAGAAAGTTACAAAGCAACTCCATATATAGATGTTGCTACACTAAACAAGTTACCTAATCACTTAGTAACTAATTGTAACTAACTAGCTTCTAAACACTTTAACAAACTCTTAAAACTGAATCTTAACTACCTAAGACATTCACAACATAACTAACTTGTATAACAAGTAACAAACTTATCTCACAAGTAACCAACCTAACAACTATGGATTACAATCTCAACAACTATTACTTTCTTTGTCTTTAAATATAAGATTATATTAACCTCTTTTATCGAATTGTGGAGATTTACACAACAATTTGTTTGCTATGTGGCTTCGCCCACATATGTGGGTTAGCAGATAGTGCATTTTTTTTTTTAGTTTATACCACCAGTTTAATCTGGTTCAAGGGTCAGTTATGGCATCAAGTGGTTTCAGCCCCCTCCCGATCGCAGTTGCAGGGGATCGAACCGTGATCCTCTCTACCAAGTTCAGCGCCAATCACCACTAAACCAACTAACGATTGGTGCAGATAGTGCATTTAGTACGCATGTTTTTGCTTTTGTTTTTTATTTTTGAATTAGTTTACTGGATAGAAATTATATCCTTAAAGTATATAGTAGGATAACTGAGATGCGAACTTTGACATCCTATATATATATATATAATGTAATGTCTCAACCAAATAAGCTAAACTTACGATCTGCTTTTGGTTTTAACTAAACTATTTTTGTTGTATTTGCATAATCCCTATGTTTATTTGGATTGATTGTGTCAGTTGTCCTCGATTTATTATTTCGTAATTTTTTTTATATATTTTTATGTGTCCAAGACCTTTTTTTATGCAAATGGATATAGGGTCATGTTAACTGGTGTCTTCGAGATACTTGTTAAGGATACTAAAATAAACACCTTTTGTATTAAAAATAATGTTTTTTATATTTTTTAAAGGTCAGTTACACAAGTTTCAAGATTAGTTTATTACATTTGATTCCTTAACTAGAGCCTCAGAGGTACTGGGGCACTAGTTAGCATTTTTCATGTATGTTGTAGTGTATTTTTTTATCAAATTGTCAATTGATTATAAATTTCACTTCGATCTCTCCGCATAAAAAATGCAATGTCTTATCAAATTAGCTAAGTTTATGGACTGTTGTAGTGTATTTTTTCACAACCAGTTTAATTTGGTTTAGAAGTCAGTTATGACATCAAATGATTATAGTCTTCTGCTTGTTGATAGCAGTTGCGGGAGAAAGAATTATAGTCGTTTCTATCAAATTCGACTTCAATCACTACTGAACAAACAACGGTTGTTGTAGTATATTTTCATTTGCTTAAAAATATAAATAAATAATTATCTGTTATGAATAATATTGATTATTGAGTGAATGTCCATTAATGAGTAGATTTGGTTGTCTCCTACTCTTGTCCTATAAATAGGACCATCATTCTCTTGTATTCTACACACTTGAAAGTCATAATAAAAATATACTTTCATTCTCTCTATCTCTCATATTTTGCTCTTCTATTTTATTCACAACACGTTATCAGCACGATAGTCTCTTATAAACAATTCTTTCTATAATTTGTAAGTTTTCTCCCTTCTCTTTATTTTTATGTATGAGTCTTAGAATTCTAGTTCTTTTTCGGATCTTTATTTTTTTAATTGATTTACAACTTATGGTCCAGAAGCACCATAGTTAAATTTTTGAAATATGAATCATGAATATTCATAGTCTACGATCCAGAAGCATCGTAGTGAAATTTTTGAAATATGAATCCTGAAGATTCATAGGATGATGAAATTTTAAAATATGAATCCTGAAGATTCATGTCTTTATGTATTTGGATGTTCGATATTGTTCGAGTTTCGTGACCGACAACAGTATGGTGAAACATGTTATGTTTCGTGACCGACACATGTATGGTGAAACATCGACACTTCAATCATCCAAAAGACCATAAACATGTTCATTTTTATTTATATGATATAGTTTCCGAAGAACTTGAAAACTCAATGTTATATATAAATGCATCCCTGAAGGATTGCAAAATGGATTATTCTTATGTTATATATATAGTTCCTGAAGAACTTAAATTCAATTCATATTTTTGAGTCATCCCCGAAGGATAGACTAATCAACTTTATTGCAATTTATTATTATTATTATTATTATTATTATTATTATGTATTATCTCAATGAACCAAATATAATGTCTATTTTAATTCAATATAGATATAATTTTACCTTTTGATTAATCAACTAATTAACATTGTTATTCATAATCCTAACTAATTATTTGAATTTTGTTATTAATTTTGACCATATAGTAATTCTATTAAATTTGACTAATTGATTCCATTGAAAATAATTGAATGACTTTTATACTAATAACATTCATATACTATAATTATTTCTATTGACATGTTTTCATCATTAATGACTTTTTACTAATATTGATTTGCTATTCTCATAAAAATAAAAATATCGATACGATATTAATTACGTTGACTAATTAAAATCAAATTGATTGTTAATAATTTCATTCCTATTTATTAATATTGTCATACTGTTATTATTATTTTTTTTACAAGATTGAAACGTACTATTCATTATTATATTGATATGTCATTAGTGTCTTTCAATGTATATATCATTCATTCCTTTTTAGCTAAGGGTATGTCCACATTTCCTAAATAACCATATAAATAAAATAAAAATTACTAGCAACATCTTGAATCTTGAAATGAATATAAATTAAAATTATTCTACAATTTTGATGCATTTGATGCAAAATTAATTAATAGAAAAATTTATTCTTTATCACAGTGTTTTATGTTATTCATAGTTTCAGGTGTTAATCATATTTAATCTTGATGAATTTTAGAATAATTCAACATTAAAGCATTCTCGAAGAATTGCTCTAAGTATTGATCTTTGTCTTTGTTTATGAAAATCAACTGTGATATAATTCCCGAAGAATTATAGAAAAAAAAAATTAATGTTGAAGCAAAGGACATCTCAAAGAATGGATTATATCATTATTTTGAATATTTGACATAGTTCTCGGAGAACTGGAAAGTTAATATTGCGCATTCTTGAAGAATTGCGCAAAGAATTGATTGCTCTTACTAATATAAATTTAATATTCAAGTATTATTGAAGGATTATAAAAGTGATTGTTATTCAATTATAAATATAAAAAAAAAATTGATTGCATATAGTTCCTGAAGAACATAGAAAATCAATTTTTATTTTCTATGAATTCCAGAAGAATTCAATAGCCTGGTTCTTAAATAACATGAAAAAATTTCAATTTTTATTGTGAATTCCAGAAGAATTCAATAATATAGTTCCGGAAGAACTGAAGAAAAAAAATCTCAATTTTTATTATGAATTCCAGAAGAATTCAATTGTCACGTATCCTTAATGGATTTCTATACGGTTCTTGGAGAACTTAAAATAAATTAATATATGTATTTGTTTCATGAATTCGAGAAGAATTCAATAATATGCAAAGAATTACACAATATTATATTATAGAGATTTGTTAAATTTGTTATATAGTTCTCGAAGAACTTAATTATAAAGATGTGATGATCGTAATATTAGTAATATGAAAAGCTAATGTATTATTATATAGAGTAACAAAGTTACGAATTGCACAAAATATAGCTCCATAAGAGCTAATATGTTTTTACATGAAGGAAAATATAAGATCACTCTGAGAATGCATCATATTATTTAAAGTCTCAAAGAATGATTTTATTTTTATAATCATTGTTTATGAATATTGGTGATATAGTTCTTGAAGAACTAAAAATTTAATATCAAGTATCCCAAAAAGGTCGAAAAATTATGTTTTTTCAAAGTAGTTGTTGATAAGGTCTATTTTATTTTAGTATAAATTAGGTGTCGCACCAAAGGAAATTAGAAGAATCTTTCCCCCATGAATATGCTCCCGAAGTAGCAACTTATTTTTTGGATACATTGTTTTTACTCTTATTTATTTTTTATCATAAAAGACAATTAATGACATTTATAATCATAAACACAAATTGAAAGTATGGTTAAGTTTTTAAAGACTTTCAATTCTCACTTTTAATTTGTAGCGTTAATTTTATTTCTCCGTCTTTTCTAAGATGTGAGTTAATGGTAGATCGGTGATTTGTCATGATTTGCCCAACTTAAATGTTTTATTGCCAATTTAATGGAATTTGATCATAATGCATGAAAGAAAAAATTTCGAATTTTATATTGTTATTTATATAATATGATTGATATATTATGAATATAGTTTGCCTGAAATTTTAAAATGTTTTTGGCACTACAAAAGTTATGTAAAGCTCCGGAAGAGCAACTATTGTTATATTGAGAGTGCATTAGAGCTCATAGAAATTTATTGAGTTTTAAACTATGAGCCCAGAAGAGCCATAGTGTGATGTACTTTAACTAAGAATCCAGAAGATTCATAGTAAAAATGAACATATAACATGAACTATTTATTTATCTTTTCAATTAAATTATTTTTGTAAAATGAGATACAATACCATGTGTATTCTACAACCATTATTCATTGTAAATTGGTTGATAAATTTATGTATCATTGAGATATTTCCTGAAGTAAATATTTCATATAAGTTGTGATCTTTTATCAAAGTATGATTAAATTGTCCCAGAAGGACATGATTGTGTATACGAAATTAGTATGGTGATTCTCCGGCAGAGATCTATGAAATCCCAAACAATGTTTATGGTGATGTGGTGGAAATCACACTTGAGGGGAAGAATATTGAGAATTCAAGTATGATTTAGAGACTCTCTTATTTTTCCCAACCATTGGTATCAAAGTAGGACGATAAAATGACGAAATATGAAAATCCCTGAAGGATTCAAATTGCGAGAAAATATTATCTGATATATTGAAGTATCATTTTATTTAAGGAAAAGTTCTACATTTGAAAAAAAAAATGAATATAATTGGCATGACCGGTTAGACCATCCCGAGTCTTATGATGCAATCGAAGAGTATGAACATTCTTCAATATAATGAATTAACAGATATTGTTCTCAAAGCCAATAAAAGGCGAAATAAGGGATTTAAATTTCCCATTATTTGACGTGATACATGTGCATGTATTTAATATTTTGTGGGCCACATAGATATTATATAAGTTTATCGATGCATCGAATAAATGACCAAGTAAATGTGACCAACCTTGATCAACTTGGTGTGTGACATATTTTGAATGTCGAGTTGCACATGTTCATATTTAGAATGGTTTGGAAAAGATATTTAGCTAAATGCTTCATATTTATAGCCAAACAATTATTATGAGAACAAAGGTCCTTACTTGGACATGTTACTTTGCTAGTAGTAACATCTATGTGCATCAAGCCAATGAATCATTAAAATTTTCCCCATTAAAATTTGTTCATGGTCAGGACTTAATATCTCTCATCGAAGATTTTTTATGTGAACTATATGTTCTCCATTGTCCAGCAGACAATGTTAGATGAAACTACAGAAAACTGAGATTATGTAATGAATTTGAGTCTTTGCCTTCATATCTTGTTATTAGTTATCGACATTAGGGGGAGAGAAAAATAAATATAAGCAGCTCTGAAATATTTGTATAGAATACATTCAAATACTCGCACACAACAATGTGAACTTGAAGTTCAAAATATGCATTCTCTGACCTAAAAGGAATTTCTAAATTCCTTTATGCTGCAAATGTCCTTTTCAATTGAAATTTTAATAGGCTAAGACATGCCTAAAACTTGGTTCAAAAGATAAAACTTAGAGAAGGAAGATGGTCTTGTTGGTGAGAAAAACAATCATGAAAAGTGTAGAGATTGCAAAATGTTTATACCTCCCGAAGAGGTTCAGGTACCTGTCATTTCTGATAATAAAAGAGATCTCAATCAGTTATATATCTACAAGTTAAAACAAGGAACCAATAACATGAAAAATTGTCGACAAAAAGGTAGCGCTAAATATTATAAGTGCGAGAACATTGAACCCAAATTAAGGGGTGTGGTTAGCCAAAATATAAAGAAGCAATTCATTTGCAAAATATAATTGTTTTTGGATTTGAAGTCTATGCCCTGAAGGTATAAATCCAATAAGGCATATATGAGCCTTCGTATTCAAGTGAAATGAGAAATATTCACCTGAAGTGAAATCAAAATGTTTTCTTACTTTTAGTAAAACAAAAAGACTCACTTTATTTTAAAATTGTGTTACAATATATTTACATGGCTCACTTGTTGTTAGTGAGGATTATATGAAACTCCTTGAAGGAATTAATTTGCATGAGATATGCAATTAAAAATATTAAAGAGATGACTTAATAAAATGAGTAAGTCTCTTGTATATGCATACAATCAAAATGCATGTTGTATAATAATTTTAGTGAATATTTCCAAATGAGAAATATGAGAATGACATTTGTCCATCATTGAAAATGAATTTGTTATAATTGATTTTTTTTATGATGATAATATAAACTTGACCAGAACTCCTGAAGAGCTCTTGAAATCCATTGATTAAAGATCAGTTTGGAATGAAATATGTTGGATGGTCAAAGTTTGTTTTGAATTACAAATTTAATATTTCAATGAGGTTTTATGCGCCAAGACACTCATATGAAATATGTTGGAATGAAATAAGGTACTAAACACGTTTTATATGAAAAGATATAATTTGTGTATCGATGTCACCTGATGTGAACAAAGATTATCACACGTCTCAAGAAAATGATGACTTACGTGAATTGGTCCTGAAGTACCACATTTTAATTCAAAAGGAGACAAATACATTGTTGACGTATTAGTTGTTATTATATATATATTTTGTTATTTTGAGATATGCAGGTTATTTGTATAATATAAACTATATGTTTACAAGAGTAAATACAGTCACTCATGAAGATCTGTGAAACTAACTACAATAACAATCTTATGAAATAAAATGACGAAGAAAATTTAGCACTACATGAAATAATCAAGAATGTGATTTGGTTCAAGTACGAGATGCATCAGATACAATAGATTTGTGAATTTTCTGTCAAAGGGCTCTTGCAACAATTCAGTAGGAAGATAATGTCGCACAAAATGCAAATTTGGAGAAGCGTACAATAAAGAAGATATGATAGATCTTTCTATGAAGTTAACTTCAAGTAAAGCTTTTGAGAAACTAATATAGAAGATTATTTGGTTTTTCTTCACCTCATATATAATTGTCTTTATGAGGGGGAGACACAAATATGTTCTGCACTCTTTTTCCCTTCACCATGGTTTTATCCCACTGGGTTTTCCTGGTAAGGTTTTTAATGAGGCAGTTCACACACAAAGGATGATGTACTCTTTTTCCTTCACTAGGATTTTTCCAATGAGTTTTTCTCTAGTAAGGTTTTAATGAGGCATATCCTCGATGGACATTCAAGGGGGAGTGTTATGAATAATATTGATTATTGAGTGAATGTCCATTAATGAGTAGATTTGTTTGTCTCCTACTCTTGTCCTATAAATAGGACCATCATTCTCTTGTATTCTACACACTTGAAAGTCATAATAAGAATATACTTTCATTCTCTCTATCTCTCATATTTTGCTCTTCTATTTTATTCACAACATTATCACCATTATTAGCAGTAATCTTCTAACGAAGAGATATTATTGTGTGTGGCGTCTAATATGCTCCACCGCTTTGGAAAGACCAGGGGCGTTATTAAAAATGAAAAAGCGGTCACTTTGTGAACGTGACAAACCAATGAACTAGCCTACAGTATCACCACATCAACATCTGTTCATTACGTGGCAAACAAAACACAACCCATGAGTCTGTGACCATAGATCACAATACAAAGCGCGGTAACGTATAAAAAACCCCCCCACTAACTTTAACCGCAACAATGAAGTTGGATTTCATTTCATTGATTTTTTTAACCGAACCACAGTTACAAAAACCAAACCATGGTTAAATTTTCAGTTTATAAAGGACATGACTGAGAGAGTTTACAAAGTAGTAAAATATTTATCCATATCTAAATCCAAAACATCCTCCATCACCATGTCGATGATGTTTGGGGAACCACCGCATCGTACAAATCCAACCGTACACGTGCCACCATGGCCAACGATGAACAATCCAACGGCGGAGATTTTTTCTCCTTTAACCGCTAATGAAGATTATTCTCAATTCTACTTGCAAGAAGCGCTTAATGCTCTTCAACACTATCTTCCATCTAACGAACACGACGAAGCTGATTCTGACTCGGAGATTTTTCCGAGTCATGAATCGGTGGATGCATATTCCAATGATCATTTTCGCATGTTTGAGTTCAAGATTCGAAGATGCGCACGTGGAAGATCACATGACTGGACGGAGTGTCCATTCGCTCATCCCGGCGAGAAAGCTCGCCGCCGTGACCCGAGAAAGTTTCACTATTCCGGCACTTCGTGTCCTGATTTTCGTAAAGGAAGTTGCAAGAAAGGTGATTCGTGTGAGTTCGCGCATGGAGTTTTTGAGTGCTGGCTTCATCCTGCACGTTACCGTACTCAGCCGTGTAAAGACGGTACAAGTTGCCGCCGGCGAGTTTGTTTTTTTGCTCACACGACGGAGCAACTTCGTGCTCCGACTCAACACAGTCCAAGGAGTGTTAACTCTGCTGATTCATACGACGGTTCTCCTCTACGTCTTGCGGTTGAGTCATCCTGTGTGAAAACGCTTCCGTTCATTTCTTCTCCTGGATCTGTTTCTCCGGTGGAGTCACCTCCGGTATCTCCGATGACTCGGTCGTTGGGAAGGTCTATGGGTTCTGTGAATGTGAACGAGATGGTTGCTTCTCTAAGAAACTTGCAACTTGATAAGATGAAATCGTTACCTTCTTCTTGGAATGTTCAAATGGGTTCTCCTAGATTCGGATCTCCTAGAGGACCCATGATCCGACCCGGATTCTGTAGCTTACCCTCAACTCCTACACAGCCGCCGTGTCGAGGCGGGGTTAACCATTTTGATCTTTGGGATCAGTGCTGTGAGGAGGAGCCTGTGATGGAGAGGGTGGAATCTGGAAGAGATATAAGGGTGAAGATGTTTGAGAAACTGAGCAAAGAAAACTCTTTGGATAGATCGGGTTCGGGTATGACTTCGGGTCAGGTGGATGTTGTTGAAGCTCCGGATGTTGGATGGGTTTCGGAGCTGGTGAGTCCTTTCTTGGGCTAATTGATTATTGCTGATTTCATTTTGGGGTCGTCTTTTGGGTACCACTTTTGCACAAGATTTCATTTTATGTAAATATAATCTTGTTTTAAGGTTAATTATTATGGGGTTTATAAGCTCTTTTTTGAAAGGTTTTCTTGGATGATCTAGACGACCAGTAATTGAATTTGAAGCTGATTAATGGAAAATTATCTTAAGCTTAGCTTTTTTTGGTGTATATAGGTTGTTTTTTAACTTCTATGTTGATTTTTATTAGTGTCTCCTTGCTAATCTTATCTTGGTGATGTAAATGTATGAAATTTCTTATGTTTTGTATTGGATCTAAACTCAGTGTCTTCAATTATGTAAATTTATATATCAATCTATATTTTTATTTATTAATGTCATGAATGAATTTGCTTCGTTTCTACTCTACCTGCTAAACTCTTGTGAGGGTTTATCCCATGTTGTATGCTTTGATTAAAAAATTCATTATTATAATCTTATGGAGGCAATTCTTGTTGCATGTTTTTTATTTTAATTTGATGGAACTCCTCATTTGTTTTATAATATTAATATAATCCATGTTGTTAATAATGTATTGTATTTGACAAACTGCAATTGATAATGTTGTTTTCTTTGTCTATATTGATGTAATTAAATTATGGTATAAATAAAAGAATCTCCGTATGAAATGGATAGAGATGAAAACTGAAATAGGATGTGGTAAATCAATGTGCTAAGTCACGAGACAAATTCCAGATGTGCACTAGTGTTGAGTGTTATACCGCATTATAATCTATTCCTTACGTACATACATCATCTGATTGGTATAGATTCCAAATTGTACACAAGTAACGAGTATTGTTTATTACTATAAATCACCAAGTACAACAAAAATGTTTTTGTCATATCATATTGTACATTAACATTCACAAGAACAAGGTAGCCGTGGGGAACCTATGGCTGGATGGAATCCTTCGCGATGGAAATGCATGCCCTCTTCCCCCAACCTATGGGGCTAGCATGCTGGATGTGGGCACCGGGGTGAGTCAAAAAAGAAATTATTCAAAAACACGCGGGCATACTCCTTGCTTATGGGGACATTGATCTGAAGCTCGAGTATGGTTTGTGCGCCGTTTTTCTTCGCTACCACCCAAATCATTTAAGCGTCCACGTATTTATTGGCTTCGATTTCGGCAAAAGCGGGATGACACTATTACGTAAATAGACAGAATATGGTCTAACTGGCTTGACCCTCTGTCCTGGTAATTAAAGCATACAAGTCTCAACAAGGTCGGTTGATCTGGAAGCTTCAACGACCTTTTAGACCTAAGGATCTCATCTGGAAGTTTCATCTGATCTGATCTGAAAGCTTCAACAAGCTTTCACACCTAAGGATCTTGTGGTACCTCCAATGGCCGTGTAAGTTTAAGAGTGCAATCTAAGAGGATTTTGAATTAAGTTCTTAGATTTTTTCGGTTATTTTAGAGATGCTAATGTGTCTCTTATTTTTCTTGAAAGGTTGTGATGAATATATGAATAAAGTGTTGAAAAATAAAGAGATAAGGGAAAGAAGAAAGAACACACAAGATTTATACTGGTTCCCCTTCTAACCTAAGGGTACGTCCAGTCCCTTCACTCCTTGAAGGATTTTCCACTATTAGAATACTTGTTACAAGACAACCTTACCCCAAGGCTTCCCTAACAAAATCCTAATACAACACAAGATAGCAACCCCACTATCTTTAACAACAAGAATCTTCACCAAACCCTATGGTGAAATTCTTATACAACACAAAGAGAAAGCACCCCACTTTCTCTCAAAACCACTTGTTTTCACAAACTAGGAAAACAAGCAACAATACAGAGTTATTGAATTTGATTACAAGTTTGAGTACAAGAGATATTGGATATAACAATATGTTTCTCTCAATATAACAATTCAGAATGAATAAACTATAAGTGCTCAGAAACTTTTATTGATATGAAAGTGTGTATAAAAGTTTCAAAGAGTTTTGTGAAAGTTGTATAGAGAATTGTTATGAGAAAAGTGAATGAAAATGATAAGTGTTTTTGAGAAAATTCTGAAAGGAATTTATAGAGAGAAAAGACACCTTTTAGAGACTCAAATGGCAATGATTTGGAAAAGGTTTAACAATGAAAAGGTGTAATTACGTTTCAGAATTTTCCAAAATTTGTACAGGTAAATCGATTTCCCTTTGAGGTCAATCGATTTCCCTTGTTTTATAACGTTAAAAAATTTCAAAGAATGAACAGGGTAAATCGATTTCCCTAATAGGTAAATCGATTTACCTGTCTAGAAAATGCATTTTTCGCTTCAAGTCAGAATTAAAGGAAATCGATTTACCAAAGATGGAAATCGATTTCCATGCTTTAAAACTTGAAAATTTTCTAAGTTAAAATTTATTTGAAGGGGATATGATGCAATATGTTATAGTAACTTTGGAGATGTTTAGATTAAAGTTTGTGAGCACCTAAAGCTTATAATAATGAATTGCATATTGTACCTATGATTATTCCCCATAACTTGATCACATCTTCATGAGATATAATTGAAATTCTTCAACATTGAGAACTTGAGCATAATCAATCTTTTTCTTCTTTTCACATATTTGTCTTCATCAAAATCACTTCAATCTAGAAGCTTGTCTTCACATTCTCCCCCTTTTTGATGATGACAAATACATATTTGATGTTTGTGAGTTTTCCGGAATACTCCCCCTAGGATGCATATCTCCCCCTTAATCTATGACTTGTATTTATTTGAAAATTCATGATGTTCCTGAATATCAAGGAGACAAGGAAAACACACAGACATATATACATCCTTCTCCCCCTTTTGACATTATCAAAAAGAAGGGAAAGATGGGTAAGATTAAAAATAAATAAATATTTAAGATTGATCTTCATCAAAATAAGTACTTGGAGATGACAACCCATTAAAACTTTGATAAGATTTGCTTCTCCTAACAATGTTAACTCCCCCTTGATCAATGCTCCCCCTTGATATTTGAATGAGAGTATTTTTGAGATATTGCTTGCTGCAATTGTTAGAGAAAAACATATACAAAAGCATATTCTCCCCCTTTGTTATTAACAAAAATGATGGGAAAATACTTGAAATTTTATGAACATAAAAGAAGTAAGATACATGTTTTTGACATGATTTCTATCAAATTGATTTAATTCCCTTTTGACAAGCATCACATAATTTATCTTTGACAAAATTTATTTTTGGAAAACCAATGACTAGATCATGTTTGGCTAATTTATTTAAATGATCCATATGAATATGGACTGTCCTTTTATGCCAAAGCCATGAATCATTGTTGTTTGCCACAAGATATTTTACTTTTAAAGATGAATCATCTAAGGAAATCATGAAAATATTATTAATTCTTTTACCTATGAGTTTTACCTCATGATTGGCCCTATCTTCAATCAAGCATTCATCCTTGTTGAATTTGATTATGAAACCTTTGTGACAAAGTTGGTTTACACTTAGAAGATTGTACTTTAGTTTTTCAACATAAAGAATATCTTCAATGGATGTGAAAGGTGGTGCTCCAACTTTGCCTATGCCAAGAATTTTTCCTTTGAGGTTGTCTCCATAAGTGACATAACCCTTGGCTTTAAGCACTAGATTTGAAAATTTGCTTATCTCTTCCGTCATATGCTTGGAGAAACCACTATCAAGATATATACCATAGATATGTAGTGGTCTTCAAGCAAACCTACAAAACAAATTAAGTTTTGTTTGGTACCCAAGTTGCTTTGGGTCCTTCATAATTAGTTCCTTTCTTTACCCACACATAATGCCCACTTGGTACACTAAAATTTCTTACATAGCAAGCATTAGGTGTATGGCCACTTATGCCACAATAAAAACAAGTAGGAACAAAATTACTTCTATATCTAGGAACATAGGATTTCTTTTTAGGTAATCTCTTCTTAGGACGATGATTAACCTTTTGTGCTTTATTCACTTTCTCTTTGTTGGATTGATCAATTGCCTTAACAAAGATAGTTTTACTTGTACTTGGTTTGTCAAATTTAGAATAACCAAGTCCACTTTTATCATTAGAACGTCTTTGTTGCCTAAGGATATTGTCCAATCCAACTTGTCCTTTTTCATATCTTTCAAGAACTCTTTTCAATTGGACAATTTGGAAGGAAAGTGAATCACACTTTTTGCATGTAAAATTTTGTTTTTCTTTTTCAAGAAGATTTTGTTTTTCAACTTCAAAATTTTGTTTTTCTTTTTCAAGAAAACTTTGTTTTTCAATTTCAAAATTTGTTTCCATGGTGTCAATTTTTTCTTCAAGAGATTGAATTGTTTTCTTTTGTGTTGACACCTTTTTGTACAGAATTTTACATTCATTGAGTAATTCATTAATAGCACTTTGATAATCATTTTCATAAGAAGAAGATCTACTACTAACCTCTTCATCTTCATCATCGGAATGGTGTGATGCCATCAAAGCAAGATTTGCATATTCTTCGCTCTCCGAGTCAGATGATGAACTTACTTCATTATCATCCCATGCAATATAGGCTCTTTTGGGTTTTTTGAATTTCTTGCTTTTGAAACCATTCTTCTTTTGGAGAGAAGGACACTCATTTTTAATATGCCCTTGATTTCCACATTCAAAGCAAGTGACTTTTTGTC
This sequence comes from Trifolium repens, assembly GCA_030408175.1. Taxonomy (NCBI): domain Eukaryota; kingdom Viridiplantae; phylum Streptophyta; class Magnoliopsida; order Fabales; family Fabaceae; genus Trifolium; species Trifolium repens. Next base: position 62,041,620 of record CP125842.1, on the reverse strand, counting down.
TTGAAGTGGATTCACCATTAAATTTCTTTCCTTGATCAACTTTCTTTAATTTGTCTCTTTTCAAGAATTCTTTAAATTTCTTGAAAAGTGCTTCTACATCATCTTCACTTTCCAATTGAGACTCTTCATCATCACTATCATAATCTCTTGCTTTAGTTTTTAAGGCAAGACTTTTGTTTTTCTTCTCTTGCACTTCATGCTTTTCTAATCTTCCAAGTTCAATTTCATGTTCTTGGAGTTTACCAAATAATGCTGCAGAAGTCATCTTAGAGAGACTTTTCTTTTCTGATATTGCAGTTACTTTCGGTTGCCATTCTCTTGTCAATGATCTAAGAATTTTGAGATTTAATTCATCATTAGAGAATGTTTTTCCAAGGGCCATCAAGTGGTTTGTTAAATGTGAGAATCTTTTTTGTAAATCAAGTATTTTTTCTCCGGGCTGCATTCTAAACATTTCATATTCTTGTGATAAAGTGTTTAGTTTTGATCTTTTCACTTCAACGGTGCCTTCATGAGTCACTTCCAAAGTATCCCAAATTTCTTTTGCTGTTTTACAATGGGATATACGAAAGAATTCATCCATTCCTAAGGCTGATTGAAGAATGTTGATTGCCTTCTTGTCAAAGAGTACTTTTTTCTTGTCATCATCTGCCCATGATCCTTTCACTTTTATTTCTTCAACATTGTTAGTGACTGTTGTAGGAATAAATGGACCATTCTCAACGGCATTCCATATTTCTTCTCCTTGTGCTTCTAAATAGGCTTTCATGCGTATTTTCCAAAAATCATAGTATTCACCAACAAAGCATGGGGGTTTGTTGTTACTACCACCATCTCTAAAAATATGTTGTGCGGAAGCCATTCTAGATCTTCAAGAACAAGTTACTTGAACCTGCTCTGATGCCAAATGTAAGTTTAAGAGTGCAATCTAAGAGGATTTTGAATTAAGTTCTTAGATTTTTTCGGTTATTTTAGAGATGCTAATGTGTCTCTTATTTTTCTTGAAAGGTTGTGATGAATATATGAATAAAGTGTTGAAAAATAAAGAGATAAGGGAAAGAAGAAAGAACACACAAGATTTATACTGGTTCCCCTTCTAACCTAAGGGTACGTCCAGTCCCTTCACTCCTTGAAGGATTTTCCACTATTAGAATACTTGTTACAAGACAACCTTACCCCAAGGCTTCCCTAACAAAATCCTAATACAACACAAGATAGCAACCCCACTATCTTTAACAACAAGAATCTTCACCAAACCCTATGGTGAAATTCTTATACAACACAAAGAGAAAGCACCCCACTTTCTCTCAAAACCACTTGTTTTCACAAACTAGGAAAACAAGCAACAATACAGAGTTATTGAATTTGATTACAAGTTTGAGTACAAGAGATATTGGATATAACAATATGTTTCTCTCAATATAACAATTCAGAATGAATAAACTATAAGTGCTCAGAAACTTTTATTGATATGAAAGTGTGTATAAAAGTTTCAAAGAGTTTTGTGAAAGTTGTATAGAGAATTGTTATGAGAAAAGTGAATGAAAATGATAAGTGTTTTTGAGAAAATTCTGAAAGGAATTTATAGAGAGAAAAGACACCTTTTAGAGACTCAAATGGCAATGATTTGGAAAAGGTTTAACAATGAAAAGGTGTAATTACGTTTCAGAATTTTCCAAAATTTGTACAGGTAAATCGATTTCCCTTTGAGGTCAATCGATTTCCCTTGTTTTATAACGTTAAAAAATTTCAAAGAATGAACAGGGTAAATCGATTTCCCTAATAGGTAAATCGATTTACCTGTCTAGAAAATGCATTTTTCGCTTCAAGTCAGAATTAAAGGAAATCGATTTACCAAAGATGGAAATCGATTTCCATGCTTTAAAACTTGAAAATTTTCTAAGTTAAAATTTATTTGAAGGGGATATGATGCAATATGTTATAGTAACTTTGGAGATGTTTAGATTAAAGTTTGTGAGCACCTAAAGCTTATAATAATGAATTGCATATTGTACCTATGATTATTCCCCATAACTTGATCACATCTTCATGAGATATAATTGAAATTCTTCAACATTGAGAACTTGAGCATAATCAATCTTTTTCTTCTTTTCACATATTTGTCTTCATCAAAATCACTTCAATCTAGAAGCTTGTCTTCACAGGCCGGTCATAATTTAGTAAAGATTTTAAGTGGGTTAGCATAGACTATGCTATGTATGAATCATCTCCCCTATTATTCATTCACGAACAAGATTTCCACATTGCAACTACGCCTTTGTGGATATAACTTCAATTCTTATGTTACTTGGATTAACTTTAGTTTTAGGTAGCCAGAGTGAGTTATGGATCCATTTTCAGGTAATCAATCTTGGATATATAGTAACTTTCAAACTACTCATTTTTTTGGTACTAAAACGTGAAATTAAAGTTTTAGATGATAACAAACGCAACTGTTTAATATGGGGAAAAGCAACACTAAGAAAAAACTATTCATAGTCATTGACTAATAAAGAAATAATATCACTTTTCTTGATAAGTCATATTATATCTATTTTAATAATATTAACTTTTTAATAAACAACAACAATGAATAATGATACGTCAATTTTAATTATCTAACTCAATCTTATCCAAAGGGAAAATTTTCTCCCGGGAAAAAGACATCCACCTGTTGACCGGGTTATTCGTTTTGGCATAGGGACAGGATGAGTTCAGCAAACTATAAATAAAATGAAACATTTCTTCACATTTCAATGGGGTAAGTTTGAGACAACTAAAGAAATAGATGTGTATTGAAAAGGAAAGAGAGAAGTCTTGTGGCACTTTAGTTACTTCCAATATGTGAGCTTTGTCTGAGAGTTTATGAGGGGAGGATGCATTTTCATAAAAAGGAAGGAAGAAAAGTCTTAAAACTTGAGTGAGAATTTTATTTATTTTGTAACACAAAATTCTACTAATATGGAAAACTAAAAATATGTATTGGTATTGGAGACTTGAAGGACTTCTATGGGTTTTTAAAATTAAAATACCTTAAACTTTAACATCCAGGCAATCATATGCTTTGTCTCGCCATATCGGTCGGCCTAATGCCACATCCATTGACCTATATATACAATATGTCTCACTCTAACCTTGAGGTTATACAGGTTCAATTAAGATTTGTTTCTTCGGAATGACAAAAGCAATATGACATTATTATTATTACTTCCTCTGTCCCTATTTATAAGAGCTAGTTTGACAAAACACGGGTATTAAGAAAGTGGGTTATAGTATTAAATTGATTGACAAATTATATTGATTTTACATATTTACCTTTACCATTAATTGTAGTGTTTTGTATCAAACAAAAGAGAATTTAATGCTATTAAAAAAACTATGCAAAGTAAATAAGGGTAAGTTTAGAAAAAGAATAATTAATGTCAGTGATAATTGTAAAGAGGTCTTATATAAAGGGACAAATTTTTTGTCAAACTAACTCCTATAAAAAAGGACGGAAGAGTATCATGGACATAAAGTACCAAAGTGTGGAACCCAAAAATAAGTTGACCCAACTTAAATGGGATATGATAGTTTCTTTGTGTATACAAACTACTTTCAAGCAAGCTGGATTTTCATTTCATCTCTTCCCTCTAATGTTTTCCCTTTCAAATTCCCAAAGAGAACTAGGTCATGTTTCAAGCCATGCAAAACATTCTAGACGTATAATATGTTTGTAAAATACAAAAATACAATATTTGTTATCAAGATATTAAAACCATATATGTATTGACCTATTTAAAAAATAAAATACTATATTTGTTATCAAGATATTAAAACCATATATTTATTGACCTATTTAAAAAAAAGAAGTTAATGTTCATAAATACTTTTGCCTTACGCATGATCTATATTGAGATCTTATCCCATACTAAACTTTTAGGTCACACAAACCTTCTTACTCATCCTATTCCTATCCTACATAGACAATGAACATAGACAATTATAAACATTTCATACTAATATTAGAAAAATAAAAAGTCAATTTATTTATTTTAAATTATGGAAGCATGAAGTCTTAAATCTTAATAGTAAGTAAGTAGTCAGCATCAAAGGGAGTTAAACTCAAAGGAACAACTTGGTAGCATCCCCCGGGTTAAGGGAAGACTGTTGGTTCCGTGCCAACAGGTTTTGGCTTTGAAAAGAAAAGATTTTGTTTGAAATGAATTATTAATACTACCACTTCAACAACAGACAAGACCTTAGGGGGTTGTTGTACATTGTAGATAAGATGTCGATGGAATTGACTAATTAAATAATTAGATACATTAAAGTCTATATTAATCAAAGTCCATCACACACAGATAACTTGTGGTTGAAACTTGAAAAAGAATATTAATTTCCTTTATAGAATCTTACCAAGATAAACCCACTTTCTTGTGTTTTGGTTTGGATTGATCTCTTCACTTTGGTGTCTAAGATTTGCTCTAGACGCCATTTTTTTTATATTCCTTAAAATATTATAAAGGAGCATAAAAAGCAAGTCTCTAACTAAAATATTATTAAGATTTGCTATATTTGAGCATATAAATAAGAAAATTATGTCCTGAAACTTGTGCACTCAATACATTAAAAGTGTAAGAAGATATTTTTGTCAACATTAATTTTATCTTCTATTTTTGATATGTTTAACAAGTGACCCAGAGCATTGTTTAGCATCACCCATATTTAATATAGAGAAAAATAACAAATTTCTCCTCCTCCTCCTTCTTCTTCTTCTTCTTCTTCTTCTTCTTCTTCTTCTTCTTCTTCTTCTTCTTCTTCTTCTTCTTCTTCTTCTTCTTCTTCTTCTTCTTCTTCTTCTTCTTCTTCTTCTTCTATTTAAGGATGTGATTGAATTTGAATATGAAAATTGTTCTAAAAAAAAATAAAATCTCTTCTTTTTTTTCATATATAATTATCCTATATTTATTAATATATGAGCATAGACTTATTGTTAAAAAAAAAGTTGTTCTAACTACTAGAATATCACCATGCTATATGGAAGTTATCAACTTTGTTAATGCTTTGTAATTGTCATTTGAATTTTTATAAATATAAAATCGATAATATTGTCCTTCATAAGAATTGTCTTTTTTGGCTTTATAAGAATCTATAATTCTAATTCTAAATTATTTTTTTTTTTTTTTTTGAACGGCTAAATTTTATTAAAAGACTACTCCTCCACAAGAAGTGAAAAGAGTAGTCGTGGAAACGTACAATAAAAGGTAACGTGATATAACACAATTACCGACACCTAATCAATACCTCAATCCTCCCATACACCAAAATGATCCGCTAAAACCACCAGAGAAACCCCAACCCGACCCTAGGAGACACCACTAGGTACTAACTTCCGAACTCGAATTAAAATTACTCGGCCCATCAGACCCAGAAAATAGCCCCGAAAGTAAAAAAGACGAGGAACTCCGGTAGTCAGAGAATCGACAGTCAACGCCTAATGCAGTCGAGTTCGACCCAATACCAGAGACCTGCAAGTCTCAACAGACTTGAACACCCCTCAGCGACTCGAAAAGTCCTGCAAATCTCAACAGATTTGATAAATGGTCAGAGACTCTTGTATCAGGAGAATCCACACACACGCAGCATTAACCATCTACCACCTCTCCATCACCAATACATCCCGGAAGTACGATAAAACGACAAACTCCGTCAACACGGAGTGTCTACATACTCCACCCTTTCGGGCGTGCAAGGACAAAACTCCAGACCCAGAAAAACATCACCTCAGTCCACCACCGCCGCTACCACCACTTTCCACCTTTCCTCCGGCCACACCACCCTTGCACGAGCCCCACCATTCCCCACCAAAAATTGCAGCCCCACCTCACCTCCTCCACCGTGACCAAAACGCTACACCGAACCACCCCCGCTGCTTCATTATCGCCTCCATCAACACCACAACAAAACCCCTACACCAGATCCAACACCAGAGAACAGACGGAAGCAAACGCAACGCAGGACGTAGACCGCAAGGAGCAGATCACCACGGAGGAGGCACGGTGACGCCAAAACCTTGAAGAGGAGCCATCACCACGCCGCCACCAACACAGAATAACCCCCACATCCGCCGGAAAACGATTTCGCCGGCGCTGCCACCACCAAAACCGTCGCCGGCGCTAACACCACCACATTGGACAACTTCGAAACACCACCCAACCGGACCTCCGCCGAGAAGAAGAAAACTCCCGAAACAGATCTGGATCTAACCCACACCGCCGCCGAAAAGGAAGGAGGATGACAATGGTGCGGAGGTGAGGACTCCACGCACCACCACCACCACCGGAAACACCATAAACCACCTTGAAACCACCGGAAACACCATAACCCACCTTGAAACCACCGGAAACACCATAACCCACCTTGAAACCGCCCAGAAAAGAACCGGCAAAACAGAGCATCAACGACCACGCCCGGACGTCGTCGCAGAGAGGGTGATACGGAGGCCATCAGAGCACCTCATCGCACCACCAGCAACGTGTTCTACATTTTGAAAGGAAAGTTTGGATTTTTAGGGAGGCGCGTGTTGAGTTTTAGTGAGAAGGCAGAGAAGAAAAATTAGAGAGAGAAAAAGGTTCTAAATTAACTTATTGTGTTCAAGTTGTTGCTAAATTTTAGTTAAGGTTGGATCAAATAAATGTACTCAAGTTTGATCTCTAATTAAAATGATTATTTTTATTTGTGAGATAACATACATGTCATTCGGACTCTAAATTATTAAAGAATAAAGACAAGAAAAAATCTACTGTCCTTTGATTATAAGACAAGAATAAGAACAAACTAAGCCATAACCATGATCACCAATAAGAATCTTGTTATCTCACTCTCTAAAAAAGGAAGTAGATGGCTTTCACTTCCTGTATCCTTTGTTTTAGTGGTAAAGGGGATAGATTTGATTTATAAACTAGTTTTGTAACCCGTGCTCCCGCACGGTTACGTTTTTAAACAATAATTTCATTTTGATTTTTACCAAACCAAAGTTATACAAATATATGTAGTACTTAATTCAAATAATACATGGAGCAAACAAATAATAAAAAAATGAGAACAGGGAATGGACCTTTTGATATTTGGCAAAGCAGAGAACAATTTTTTTTGAATCAAGGTAAGTTGAGTGACTGGCCCAAACAAAAGAATTGAAGTCAATGCAAATGAGTACACCCCATCAGTAGTATTGACCAGCAGATATAATGAAGAATTTAGAATAAACCTTCAATTTAGTCACCGAATTATCAACATATTTTCAATTTGGTCCATAAACTATACATTTTTAGTTAATAATCTCATTATTTGTTTCACCAATACCAAACCAATGATATATACATGTATGTTCAATAGAGGCATTAAGAAAAATTGGAGAAAATAATCATGCAACACAAACAATAAAAATTTGGAACCTGTAATAATAAATATATATAGTTTATCCTTTTGATACGTTTTCACAAAATATTCTATTTAATGAGAGATGTACAGTATACACTTTAGATGATCTACATTAATACAGATAAAAAATAAATATTATAATAGTAATAGGACTATTGGACAAGCCTCATAAACCAGATGCAGTTGGAAATATATGGACAGATATAACCATACATTATGCAGTAGTACGCTAGTAGCATAAGCAGCAGCTGATATTCACTATAGTTAATTTCCATAATGAAATATTGCAATACTAAGTGGGAGAGATAGGTGGTGCCACAAGCTACTTGGTAGGACATGATGTTCAAAAATAATGAGTACATGTCTGCACTAAGTTCAATGGATTTTGGCAAACAAAGTCAAGTAAAGATAAAAATAGCAACCATTGGGGTTGGCCTAGTGGTGTTGGCTTGGGTCCTTGGAGTTTGCTTCTCTCAAGGTCTCAAGTTTGATTCCCACTGGTGTCAATTTCGGTGGGCTAGTCCATACAGAGTAAAAAACTCTGGCTTTAAACGGGACCCCCGCAAGTGGACGGTGGGATTGGTCCCCTCGGATTAGTCGATCTTTCGCCCGGATACCGAGTTTCCAAAAAAAAAAAAAAAAAAAAAGACAATCAAATAAATACAAACTGGTAAATAGAACATCATACATTTATCAGCTACCAACACCAACATCAATCATATTAAATTTCTAAATGCATTGACTGGAGAAAAAGTATATGATTCACTCAGTGATTTGTTCATTTTTTTTTGTCTCCAATAATTAGTAGTCTTCTTCCATGAATCAAATGGTTCTTTCATAGAATTGATAACCGTGAGATGATTATCAGTTTTGTTATTTTGAAAGTCTAGCCTATTATGATATCGCTCTTGTTATCAGACTTTTTAACACAGTGGTATTTACTATATAAGTTTATGATAGTAATAGACAACGGCACAGTCGCCCACCCTTAGACGGTTAAGGACATGTGTTAGCATGACTTATTTTTTAAAAATTTCTCTCTTCCTCAAATACATCTTTTTTGAAGAAGCTAAATTAGCTCACCCAAATTAGCACCGAAGTTCCTCAAATACATCTAAACTCAAAAAAATAATGGAAACAAATTCAAGAAAAATAAAAATAGCAACCATTGTGAATATTGTCGACTTGAAAATTTCATTTTTTGTCATGCCAAACAAATGACATCCATTTTTTGTTATAGCCGGCGGCCTGAAAAAAGTCGCATACATTCCAAAACCAATTATGGTACCTGTAGGAACATAAATTTTGGACACAAGAACATTTCATTTAAACTAAATAAATTGCACTCTTCTGTATTAACTATTAGTCTCATGATTCCAATTTTTGTGAGTGAGGATATCTAACAATAAGTTTTCATCGTCATCATCATTACTGTCAACTAAATATCAACTAAAATTTTGTGTGGCCAGAGAACATGGCAAATCTTCACAGGGGCACCTAATTAAGTTATGTCCATATCCTTCAATGCGTTGTTCTTCATCAACACCTAACCTCATGGTAAATAATGAATCCACACCTTGACTGGACACAAAACTATAGAAGTTTCAGTCCACCTGTTACCTCATCTACCACTTCAACAGGTCCTGCACATGAATATCATGTTAAAAGAAAAGGAAAAGCTAAATTGGAATGAACATAGATATATGGTCATTATATTAGAAGAAAGTATTACCGAGAATTGCCATCACTGTTCTGGAATCTAGAAGGAAAAAATGAAATAAACCATGATAAGCATTAAATATAAACAAACATTTATATCACGTAGTTATAAGAAGTAGAATATGAAACAAAAAACAAAAGAAAATGAAGTCATTCACTCTGATTAATTAAATATGTAAACTCAAAAAACTCAAAAAATATACATGCAAAACAACAAAGATACAGGCCAAACAAAACAAAGGAAGCCACAAAAACAACAGCCAAAACAGAAAAATGAGAACCGCAGCAGAAAGACCACCAGCAGCACAATCACAGAAAAACAAATCGCAGACCAGCAAAGGTGAACCAGCAGAAATCCAACAAAGCACCAAAACAGCTTGCAGCGAACTTCCCAGCCGCACATCGCCGAGAACCCGACACCAACCAAGATACCAACGAACAGAGCAGGCAATTAATTCACCATACACTCCCCCGGTTTCCAAACCCACTCAAAAAATAGACACGGAGTCTTCGCAGATTTGCAAGAACCAAAGCCAGGACAACCGTTTTACCGAATCCACCACCTCCTCCACCAAAACAATCTTATTGTTAAAAATTCGATCATTTCGGGTCTTGCTGTTGTGAATATACCTGAAATTGATATTATATGCGGATATGAGAAAAATGTGAACATCTCAAAAAAACATAATAATGCACAACAAAGCATAAAATCATTGAAATCCAAAACTATGATTAAGGCCAACTTGAAGTAGTAGATACACAAAGAGCTAAGGTCGATAATCATCCGTCAATGATTCTAATCAAGAGGAATAAATCAAGGAGATGTTGCAAGTTAAGAGAAAGGGAGTACCTACCAGAGGCATTCCTTTGAACAACTTCCTCCATTTTACTATGGCAAATATTGAAGAGCTTGACATGTTGTTTCTACATATAATTTTGAAATTATTGTTTGTGACATAAAAGGTCTTAAATTGTTGTCAATTTCAGAGCACAATCATTAAACGGCTCAAACCTAGTTCTAGAATTCATAACTAAAATAGTTAACACAAAATGATGAAAATATGCACATAGAAAATTATCAAAGCTACTTTAGAACAAAAAGTAAAACACAAATAAAGTGCAAATTTTGTGAAAAACGTTTTTCTGAATAAAACAGACCCCAAAATTCTTAACCAAACCAAAGTTGAAATCTTCACTCCTTTATAGTTCTCACCTCATGGGAATTAAGTGATTCCTCCAACACAATGAAGTCTTATCTAAAGCATCTTTATGAATATCGAATACATACATACACATAACCATTATGTGAATCAAATTGAGCAATGCTAAGGTATCAAAACCATTACCGCACGTGGCATCGATGACCGTGTCTCCTTTTTGAACATGTTTCCATACCCTGCTAGGAACAAAAGCAATAACTCATATCATGGTTAAAGCCTTACTATCACAAAGTATATATGGATAATAAGATAAAGACTCACATAAAGAAATTAACCATACAATGTAACTTTCTAATAACATTCTCATAAATTGTCAACATATTGAGACCTTATTCAAATGAGGGTTTTGGAGAGAAAGGGTAATATTTCATTTCAAAAATAGAATGATAGCTAATCATGAAATATAATGTTCTCGTCTCCTATTCCGTTTCATTATCAATATTTATTTTAATTTAAAAAGAAACATTTAACAACTAATTCCCTTTCTCTCTATAACCCTTCATTCAAACATACCATAAGTCTAACTCAACAACCTATGATCAATAAGCTCAATGGTGACCATCTTAGTAATCTTACCATTTGAGATAACCCTCCTTTTCTCTTCAGTCTTATAAACTAAATGAGTTAATGGAGATTCTAATAATAAAGAGTTATCATCATTATCATCATGATTATTATTATAAGAAAAATCAGCAATAGAATTGATACCACACCAAGGTCTAACATCTCTACCAAGCATAATCAAACTCATAGCAACTTCTTGTTCTTTTTCTTCCTCGGAAACATAACTTGAAACAAAAGAACTTGCAACAAAATTCACAACAGAAGAAGAAATGTTACCACTATTTATGTACCTTGTTCTTAATCTTCTTTTGGATATTCTCTTTCTTGGAAGTCATCAAACCGTACACCAGTAGCTCTCTGCAACATAACATGTACACATGAATATTGAAGATTCAGTACTTCAAATTCTAATTCAAACATGTTACAAAAAGTTCTAATTCAAACATATTGATGAGAATCCACAAAAAACAATTTATCAAACACATGGTGGGCATATATAAAATTGAAATAGAACAAATTAAAATTGGAATAGATGAGTAATTAAATTCTAACTAAACAAAGAAACTGAGAAGAAGAAGAAGAAGAAGAAGAAGAAGAAGAAGAAGAAGAAGAAGAAGAAGAAGAAGAAGAAGAAGAAGAAGAACAACAACAACAACAACAACACCTAATCAGTAAGGACAAGTGATGATAACCATTTTGTGAGAAGATGCAATTGAAAGATGTGTTCAACAAATTGTGCAAATAACACCGTTTATAGACAATCAGCAACATTATTATACGATTATAATTCAAATTTAGATTGGGGTGGTTGAAATGGGGGGGAAATTTAATACAGATTTAGTAATCAATCAAGGAAGGTGTTATCTAGACAGTATTTTAGAGGGAGTAAGGATCTGAGAAGGTGTTATCTACAGAAATAGATCAATAAGGCAACAAATAGGGTGAGATATCTGTAACCTAACCTACAGAAATGCAAAAGAAGAGGTAGAGCAGCTACGACCATCACGTGCAATTAAATGAAACACAGAGCAGTTGAAAATTGAGGCAGAAAGGAGCTTCCTTCGCCATAACGCCAAGAAGAATAGTATAACAAACGCAACAGGCAAGGAGCTCGGAGAGCAATCTACAGTAGAAAAAGCAGGGTTGGTATTTGTCAAGTATTAGATGTGAAAATTTTATGCACACATCAATACAAGTGGGTTCCACTCCTCCTATTTCAGAAAAGCATTTATAAGGTTGCCTTCTTACTATTCTTCTCAGCAACATGCCGGTAAATAGTAATAATGGAGTACTACATTCATTAGTTTGACATAGTAGTTGTCTTTTTTATTCAAACAAGTTGACAAAGTGATTTCTTTTTAATTTTTAAGTATAGTGGGCATAGTGTTTCCATTTCTTTCGTCTCTAATGTAGAGATATAACCCAAAAGTACAAAGTAACGTCGTGAAGATTTCAGGAAAAAAAAATCATCTTTGTCCATAAAATTAAGGTTTTGTTGACTAAATCACATAAATTCAAAGTTTTTTTTTATATGTTTTATCATAGTATTTAACTATTTATTATAAGATTTAAGATGTAGAAAAAGATGTAAAATAGTTAAAGAAAGTGTAACAATGTTGTATCACCTAGATCTATGGATATAATTTTCAAAAGGATTGATTTTGCCATAAAAAAAAATTAACAACACAACTTGTCGTTGTCTGTCTATTTTTCACTCGTGTATTTATTTCGTTTAAAATTGAAAGGTCTAATAAAGACGATGGTGGTAGTAATGTAAAGGGAATTCCATAGTCTCCTTTGGATCATGGGGCTGGGTTTTGTGCCTTCTATTGGAGTAATTGGACCTAATAATTTTACCCAGTTTCTGGAAGAGATTAATTTCCAGGTGAGAAATCATATTTTAAGAAGAAAAAAAAACAAAGAACTGTCGCCATTTTTGTTCCTCAAGGTAGCTCAACTAATATTACTAAACACGCGATTGCAGACACTCTTGACAAAGTGAACAGATAAAGCAAAGTAACACTGAATCCAGATAAAGCATATTTTATCCATCTATTCTGAATCTGATCTGCTGTTATTATTTGTTTTTGCATAATTAGAAGGAATATTCAATGTACGAATAAAAATTACAAGTATGCCAACACGAGTTTAAAAGTACGCCTGGTTCACCAGGTTCTACCACTGCAGGGCCCAATCATACTCAAAAGAAGAGTTTGATCCCGGCTCAGAAGGAACAGTTCAACAAAGATAAAACCCAGATAAACCGCCCAGTTCGTATGTTCATCAACTCAAAAAGTCAGCCACTGAACAATCATTTTTCAACTCAAACAACATAAAAACTTGTATTAGACTGGCTTTGTGAATTTATGGTTTCTGCAATTAATTTTCTCCTATTAAACTAGACTAGGGATTTTCACAGTTTTCCAAATTTTGTTGCCAGCCAAAAGGAAATAAGCTATTGAACGTTTATATTACAATTTCGGGAACTTCTAAGGAGACTTTATATATAATTATCAAACCATAAAAAACCAAATATAACTCATTGAATCAATTTTGTGCCTGACATGTTTCAATCCTATCAAATGAAATAAAACGATAGCAGAAATAAATAAAAAAGGGATTTAACATATCCTAAACCCAACATTTTCTCAAAAGTAAATAGTTAGTAGAACCCAGGACACAAGACTGACATTTAGGCTCTATATGAAAATGGTTTTTCTGTTTTCAACTCAACTACTTAAGCAAAGGAATTGCAGTACCCATTTTTGTAATCGGTCTGAAATATCATAGATCTGCTCTGCCAGGATATCGTGGGAAGGGAATCACATCTCTAATATTTTCTAGGCCGGTGGCAAAAAGAATCATTCTTTCAAAGCCAAGACCAAATCCAGCATGTTTCACTGTTCCATACCGCCTCAGATCAATATACCATTCATACGGCTCAACAGGCAGATCCATCTCCTTTAGTCTGTAACATTATAATAATACAAAGGAAAAAAAAAAAGTAAAATATCTTCCAATAACAGCAAAATCCTTTACAAAGTAAACACACTTACGCATTATAGGGCAAGCGGAAATAATAATTTACCTTTGCAGAATTACATCATAACGCTCTTCCCTTTGGCTTCCACCAATTAATTCTCCAACCTGAAATTACATTTACATGTTTCTATTACGCCAACCACAAAAGCCACAAGATATGAAATGTATCTCATATGTATCCCCGCTTAGCATCAAATTGAGCAAATCCCGTTTTCTGATAAAGCATTTAAATCTAAACCGTATTTAATGGATTTATCTCAATTTCTAAACCTGGTCTACATTCTTTACTGCAACAGTGGGATTTCTATTTTCTATAGTTCTCTACCCAAGCAACATAGACATATTTAAAATAAAATATACATGATACATACCTTTGGGACAAGAACATCCATAGCAGCCACTGTCTTTGAGTCATCATTGAGACGCATGTAGAATGCTTTGATACCTTTTGGATAATTATAGACTATCACAGGCTTCTGATACTTTACCTCTGTTAGGTATCTGCATATCATAACCAAAAGGAATCACACAACACAATTTAATAAGAGTGATATGGTTGCTTGGTGGTTATTGGTTACGTAGGGCAGAGTGATAAGGAGACCATGGACACATTCACAAAACTAACAACTAAAATTTGTCATTAAAGAAAAAACACAGTTCAATAAGAACAAGAACTTGAAAAAAACATTGTAGAAGTACCTTTCATGCTCGGAAGCTAAATCGATCCCCCATTTTACTTCATTCTCAAACTTCTTACCATTCTTCACAGATTCCTCCAGTATTTCCACAGCTTCTGTATATGAAAGTCGAACAAAGGGGGTGGATGCAACCATTTTCAAACGATCAATGCAACCTTTATCAAATTTGTCAGCCATAAATTCCATATCTTCAAGGCAATTGTCAAGTAACCACTGACACAAAAATTTCACATACGCCTCGGCACACTTCATATCATCCTACACAATAATACAAATAATACATTATTATTTCTGCCACAACAAAAGCACCAATCACAAGAGTAGGGGTAAAGTTGGCAGTTCAAATAAAGTATTTGAATTGACATTCATCTGATAAGTATTCCACCACCACCACCACCACCACCACCAACAACAACAACAACAACAACAAATAATGCGGTTCACTATGAAAAATTTGATAGGGAGCAAGGTGTAAGAAGACATTATATTATATATTTCAATTAACTTCAAACAATTGTTACTGATAATCATCGTAACAAGATTGGGAGTGAGTTCATGTTTTATATACCTCTAAGTCTGCAAACGCAATTTCAGGCTCTACCATCCAAAATTCAGCCAAATGCCTGGAAGTGTGAGAATTCTCTGCACGGAATGTCGGGCCAAATGTATACACACTACTAAGAGCACATGCATACGATTCAACTTGAAGCTGACCAGAAACAGTCAGAAACGCTTGACGGGCAAAGAAATCTTTAGTATAATCAACCTTTCCATCTTTTTTAGGAATACCAGGCTGAAGTTTAGATCTTTCCTCCAGCTTGGATACATTCTCTTTTGCTTTTTTAAGTTCATCCACAGCAGCACCAATCTCCTTCTTATTTGCTTTTGCAGATTTCAACTGCGAAACAACCTCCCCTTTCTCCTGAACAACAACCTTAGCAGCTTCAACATCAGCTTCAGTTGGAGGAGGATTCTGTATCAAATCCTTCTCCAACCTCTCTGCCTCACTAAACAAAGTTGTCACTTGAAACATTTCACCAGCACCCTCACAATCACTCGTCGTAACAATTGGCGTATGCACATAAAGAAACCCATGCTTGTTAAAAAAAGTATGTGTAGCATAAGCAAGTGCATTCCGAATTCGAGCAACCGCAGAGATCTACAATCCCAATAACAACATGCATAAAATGTTATTACTATAACAAAACTCAAAATTCAATCCCAATAGCTCTAACAATAAACTAACTAACATGCTATCTAACACTACTATAATCAATTCAATTCAATGGTAACTTAATTAAAACGAAACGTACCGTGTTGGTTCTGGAACGAAGATGAACGAAATCTCGCAAAAACTCAAGAGTGAGTCTCATTTTAGGCAAAGGATATTTAGCAGGATCAACGGGACCAACATGAAGAACTTTATCAGCACGAAGTTCGATCTTCTGTTTGGTACCAGAAGGAGGAAGTTTGAGATGGCCATCAACAACAACACAAGTTCCGGTGAGAACCAATTGTCCAAGGTCAGCAAGCGAAGCTTCAACGATAACTTGAAGGTTACCGGCACAGGTTCCGTCGTTGAGTTCTAAGAAAGCGAAAGCGTCTTTATCGGCTTTTCTTCCAGTTTTCACCCATCCTCCAATCCTAGCTTTCTTACCTGCTAAACCTGAGCCGCCGTCTTCACGGCGGATTATGGATTGGATCGGAACTCTGTCTGAGAATTCAGCTTTGGGAACTTCATCGGCGTCGATGGTGACGGTGGCTAATTGGTCGGACGGAGGAGATGAGAGGTCTGACATTGTAGTTTTGCGGCGGCGATGGATGGTTGGATTTGTAAAGAGAAATTCAAAACCCTAATAAGTGTGAAATGTTTTTTTGGAAACACTTTTGTGCGTGTGTTCCGTTTTGTTAGTGAGTAAAAGACTAAAAATGTGAGTTGTGTAAACTTGGAACGTTAACATTCGCTCATACTGGAATTTAGTGTGTTTTAGACAAGTCAGCATTTATTTGTTATTAATTAATTAATTAAAAATTGCACTGGGCTAGGCCTTTTACTTGCTCTCCAAACAAGAAAATTCCTATTTAGGCCCCCCGTGTTGTTCTCAGACCCCCCTAAAATCCGAAAATACCCCTAATTTCACTATGGAAAAAATCGTCGCGTAGGTTACGAATTATAAAAATGTTCGTTTCGTAAAAGACGAAACTTTGATACCACACTATACTACGTCGAATTTGGATCTGATCTAACCAAAACTCACCATTGTTTCGTCACCAAACTCACAAAACTACGGACAAACACAATGCCGCACTAAGGCGGCGAAAAGTTTAAAAAACGAAGAAACAAACTTATGTGAATAACCACTTAATTAAATAAAAGGAGAAAAAAATGGTTTTGATGGGTGATTTCAGGCAAAAAATGGCCAAAAACTACCTCCTATAATAAAAGAATGAATAGAGATAAAGTTCATTTTTGTTGTTGATATGTATGATTTTATGAGTTGGATTTAATATGTGAGAATGATAAAAAAACAAATTATGTATTTTTTTAATTAAAATTTGCAACACTTAAATTGTTAAATTAAAAGTTAAATTTTTAATTTTAGATTAAGTTTAAAATTAAATTATCGATTAATAATATTTAATTTTGATCTATAACTTGAATAATATTCTTTATACTATGTCAACCTCGTTAAAAGGCCACAAGTTATATATTATATTCATGCTGTATTTATTAAGGATATAAATGAGCTGCTCTCTCAGACCAATGTTTCTCTCTATCACACACTCAAAGAGGAGAATCAGTGTGCTAACTTCTTTACTGAACTTGGAGCTTCCTTAGATGCCGGCTTCTTGACTCGTGCATGACTCCCCTCCAGAAGGCGTCCGTAATCTTTTTAAAAACGACGCAATGAGAACCTTATTTTTCCGTGATTAATTTTTTTCCTTTTTGTTTAGTCCTTTTTCCTCTTCTTTTAGCTTCCTTACAAAAAAAAACAACAATCACAAACCTTACCAAAAACAACAACAATCACAAATCTTACCAAAACATATGCTATAATCCTCTTCTTTTTATTTTTACTAAGGTTAACTTTAAAGATATAGTTACCACCAAAAATACACATTATGAAATCAATACTGGAATTTAGCAATCGTTTCTTTCAAATATCCATTTCTAGTTTCATATCAACAACGGTTTTAACAACACATGAAACCAATAACTTAGTTGGTCACAAGACAAAAAAAAAAATTACACGTGAAAAAGTATCTTACTACGAATTTCGTATGCTTTATTTTTTTGGTTTTCACCATCAGTTTAATTTGGTCTTGGGGTCAGTTCTGACATCAAGTGGTTACAGCCCCCTTCCGATCGCAGTTGCGGGGATCGAACTGTGGTTCTTCCTACCAAGTTCAGCGTCAATCACCACTAAACCAACTAACGATTGGTTGTATGCTTTATTTTATTTTATTCTACACAATATTAGCATATTTTTTAAATTTTAATTTTTAAGTCAATAATAAAAGTATTTTTAAAATAAAAAATGAAGGCGTGTTAAATCGGATCACCCTTTACTTGTCTTTCGTATTGATCTTCTTGACATTAGTCCTGCTAAACAAGATTCTAACTAGAAAGTGATCCGTGTATGAATCGATTTTTTTTTTCATAATTCATTCATAGATAGAGCGAAATAATTCATAGATATATCGATATATCTATGAATTATTTTCAGAGGTCTCATTCTTGATCATCGTGGTGACTTTCTCCATGATTATTATGGAAGTAGTGGCGACTCGGGTATTATTCATGCAGAGATCCTAACTCTTTTTCATGGACTCCAATTGTGTTGGGATATGGGTTATATAGAAATGTTGCATGCTTCTCATACGTAGTTCATGTGATTGATCTCATTAAGAGTAATATAAATGTGCACCATTGTTATAGTGATCTCTTTTCAACCATCAAACATCTTCTTTTGGATTGAGATGTCAACTTGACCCACACACTTCGTGAAGAAAATTTTACAATATATCATTTAGCTAAGTTAGACGCTTCAGTCTCTTCAAGACTAATGGTTTTAAAGGTGCTCATCTTCTCGTGATATGTCTTCCATTCTTCTTGCGAATGTTTTAGTATGACGTTTACTCGTTTGTTAGTTTCTTTTGTTCTTTGTTTTTTTTTTCTTTTGTAAAAAAAAAAAAACTTATTCTGTATTTGCTTATGCAAGGTAAACTCAATTTTTTGAAGTCAATTTGTTTTTTTATATTTTCCTAAATTATTTTGTTGAAATTTTAATAAGTGATTCTTTTATTTGCGATAGCAACAAACTAACTCTGTACTCACTCAATATCTTTTCTCGTTATTTTCTCTAATTCAGTTATTGATCTCGTTATTTAATGGCATCGTCGAACCAACTCATTTTGTTGTTCATATTAATCAAATTTTTTCGTTCTTCTATCATCACACCCCTTTCTCCTCTATCCAAACCCTAATTTTTCAATAGGGTTCGTTCACCTTTCTTCTTCACATCATCATTACTTATTATTATTATTTCAAAATTCAATTCTCATTATACATTATGTTTTTACTGTCACAGGGAGATCGGGTTTCAATTCAATTTCAACGTCTTCTAATAATCAATCATGTTTACAAAGATTTTTGGTAAACCTAAACATAATAATAATGATGGCAATTCTCTAAATCATAAGACTATAGACAAATTAAATGAGGTAATATAATTGCTTTCTGAATTCTACATAATTGATTAATATAATTATTCACTCTTCAAACTACTCGGTTATGTTTGTTTACACTGTAATCAGGAGAATAATTTTGTTTTTATTCCTTAATTGATAAGCAAGTTATTGTGGATATTGGATATCAATTTTCACTTATTTGATCTTTATTGAAATTATTTGACTAGCTTATTGAAATTATTTGATCTTTATTTCAGCTACTAATTGTGCTCTTGGTTCCACTTTTCTTGTAGTCAAAATTGAGTCAAGAGGTGTAGAATTGATTTTGACATGTTTGGTTCTTGTAGAGTGCATTTGATTTTGCCTCCAGAATTTATTTTACTTTAAGCTTGAAATTAACTTCTAATTCTCGAATTGGTTTTACACCCAAATCTATTGTTCGAATCGTAACATAAATCATTTCAGATAACTATCTAGAATTGATTTTACCCTCAATTCACTCAGTAGCAATCCTATGTTTTGCTCTAAGATAACTATGTAATATGCTTGTATTTTTTTTTTTTTTCCTTCTAAATTGTTTGATCATGTGATGATGGATATGTGTGAAGTTTGATTTGTTGTTTTGTTTCTAGCATTGGTTTACAGTTTGAGGGAATTTTTTTATTTATAATTTGAAATGTTTTGTTTATTGAATTATGTAGACACTTGATATGCTAGAGAAAAAGGAGAAAGTGCTTGCTAAAAAAGCTGCGGCAGAAGTTGAAAGGGCCAAAGAATTCACAAGGGCTAAGAATAAGAGGGGTATGTAACAAAACTCATGGATGCTTGTTTTAAAGAATATCTTTGAGACACATGGTGCCTCCCTCCTCCTGACCTGATTATGTTTATGTGGAGAGTATGAATGTATGCGTCGGTCAAAACCAATTGAGCAAGGCAAACTTTGGCCTAAATCGAGGGTTTTTGATTTAAATGCGATAATTCTGCTGGTTAAGTGACATAGTTAGTTAGGTCGAAGGTGAGGGTGCCTACTACATCACACAATTTTATATTAATTTCTTGTAAACTTTTCTTTTTGAATTTCTATCTATTGCAGCGGCAATACAATGTTTGAAGAGGAAGAGGGTATATGAACAGGAGGTAGAGAAGCTTGAAAACTATCAGTTGCGTATTCATGACCAGGTGCGAATGCAACTTCTTATTTAGTAATTACGATTTCTTATCCAATAGTTACAATCATTGTTTTCAATGGTAAAATGAAAGGTTCTCAGGTCTGCTAAGTTCAACCACTGTTTCACCGTTTTATATATTTGCGTACATAGATGATATAGACACAACACATACACTCTATTGAACCCGATCAGAAGCCCAGCCACCTGTCAGTTTTCTACAAAAAAAATGTATATCTTATGTTGGTGATCTGTGTTACAGATGATAATGTTGGAAAGTGCCAAGGCAACCTCAGAAACAGTAGATGCGTTGAGAATTGGAGCAGCTGCAATGAAGGCTATGCAAACAGAAACGTATATAGCACTGTTTATGTTTAAAAAAATTGTGATTTTGTTCTTGATATTCTGTTCTATATTTTATTTGCATATGCTTGTTTTAAAACCTGAAAAAGATTACTAGTATCATTTTTCTGATATGAAAAATGTCTGCCATGTATGTAACTTTTCTGTTTATCACTCTTGCTTATCTTAAGGTTACTGATTGTGACATTGTTGCGTTACAATATTATCTTTTTCAGGTGTATTAACGATGTTGACAAGACCATGGATGAGATCAATGAACAGACTGAGAACATGAAACAAATTCAGGATGCATTGGCAGCTCCAATTGGTGCTGATTTTGATGAGGTCATCTCAAATAATAATATTTATTTGCAATCTGCTAATGAAATTTTATCTTTTGATTGATTTGTTATTGAGCAGTATATATATATATATATATATATATTTTGTGGTATATGATTATATTCGGTCAGCATTCTGAATATGTTTGCCTTTCAGGATGAATTGGAAGCAGAACTTGAAGAGCTGGAGGGTGCCGAGTTAGAAGAAGAGCTTCTTCAGCCTGTGACTAAAACGCCAGCAGCCTCGAAGCATGGGCCAGCGGGGAAGCAACCTACTCGTCCAGTGCCTGCAAAAACCGTTCCTGAAGAAGATGAGTTGGCAGCTTTGCAAGCTGAGATGGCAATTTGAGCAGGTCCCTTTTCTCGGCTACGGCATGATTGATTTATCCCATATATGCATAAATACATTTTAGTCTGATTTTTTTTTTGTGAATTCATGTTTGATATCAATGTCTGCACACTTGAGTTATAACTCATAACTCATAACCAGTGGCATGGAAAATTCTTCTTCCTCTCAACGTTGCTTTATCTTTGTGAAATTATTGAACAGAGGATGTACATAGAGTTTATAAAAATTGAAAATTACTTTTGCTTTTGCTTTTGCTTTTGATGTCACCTTTGTTTTTTGAGAAAGTTGCAAACTTCACTACACCTCCAAAATAAAAGCACTACACTTGTGTTGTTTTTGACTTTTTCTCATGTATTTATTGCAATGATCCGCACGATCTTGTTGGGTGAAATTTGTGGTTTTCTTTATCCTCACAAATAGACGGAGACTATAAAAAAGTCGTTTGTTTCAAATTTTCAAACACACATCTTATCCACCACATACACGTCTCTGCCTTTACCTATGTAAATTGGAAAAAAATCTGATTCTCTCGTAAAAAAGTTTTAGTTCAATACAACCAGATTTTTTAATTATAAAAGCCTTTATTTATTTATTTTTTTAAGCAATAGGAGGATAGAGAGAAACTCTCTACACTTACCTAAATAGATTAAAATAAAATAAAAAATATTACAAAATACTGGGGGACATTGACCTGACCATTTAAACCACACAAAAATGTAGCTGTTAAATGTAAAACAAATATAAAGTTTCAATCTTTCGAATTTTGTGGTCAATGAAATGGTAAAATTTCAATCCTTCGAGTATTTTAAAGTTTTTTACTTAAATAATTTTTTTTACAAAACATAATTTAATTAGTATGATTTTTTTTTGTGGTTACAAAAATAAAATGATCATACTGTGAATTGTATATTATTGACAAAATAAATATGAAAAATTCCATATGCTGTTAAAATATTTGGTAATGTAATCCATTATCTTGTTTTGTGTAGTCAATAATCATTGAAATGTAATAAATACAATTAAAATTTTCCTTTTTTGATTTCTTAACTAGTACTATCTTGGAGCACTAGTTAGCACGACCCCTTTCATTTTTAGCGTTGTGCATGACTTCTGCGAAGTGCCAACTTCGAGTTGTTTGAACTTAATATATTCATTATAAATTCATTTTTTGCTGTTTAAAAAAAATATCTATATTTTATAATTGATTTTATTCAATTTTATTTATGATTTTCATTTAAATTGATTTTGAAGTAAATATTTTAGTAATTTTTTTATTTGCAAGTAAAAAAGTTTTCAAGATAAGTTTAATTGAACATTTAGATAGTTCATAAGAGTCTCTTCCCAACCTAATTGGATATCTTAGGAGCGTTAAATCCCTTTACTAAGAAATTTATCAATATTTTAATCCATAATATGAAAGAGTATGCATATTTTTCCTTTGGTACATAGACGAAATCGCAAAACTATTATAATCTCACACACAAGTGAGAGAAGCAAAATTTGAATCCTAGTCATGGCCTCTAACATAACAATGTTTCGATAATTTTTTTACCAGTTGAGCTAAAAGTTGTGAACAAGGTATTCGTATTTCTAATCTCACCTAATAATTATTATTTTTCAAGAAAAAGCATTTCAAACAAAAAAAAATATCATTAATTCATTGTGTATAAGCATTATGCTATTATTATCTAAAAGATGTGGCTAACTTCAAAAGTTTTTTTTTAAAAATACTCAAATAAATTAAAATAAGAAATTGGAATATCTATCTCGTCTCATCTGTTTTTTACCCCTAGCAACCTAAATGTTAGAAACTGCAATTCTACACTTCTCAATAGTTGGTTCATGAATTCCACTTGAAAGTTGAAACCAAAATAAAAATCTCATTTGTGATAAATTTATTTTACAAATATAAGTTCCCTTGTTGACCATTAGTCTATTACGATATAAGTCAATCTAAAGATTGATCAGATAACTTAATTGAAAATGTTAATACGAGATGGGTTTTTGAGTAAGCTCGCCAATCATGTTAAGACGAGACATATTTATGCAAATACTAACTCCAACATCTTTACATCCTTAATCAGTAATCACACTTGGCCTACCCAATTTAGCCAATAAACTCAAAATATTTATATCCAATTTCAACTCCAACACCCAATCCGTTTGCACAGCAACAAACACATTACCAGATCTATGATGCAAGGTTCAATCCCCCTTGACAAGCTCGATTGAAGAGAATCAGAAAAAACTGATACTCATGCTTTATATAAATGTCATTGCTCAAAATCAAAACGACCATTTTTCATTTGTTATTCTCCATTATGGCATAAGAGATACACATTGATCAATGTGACAAATAATGTTTATAGATGATAAGGTTTCCAATAACCAAATGCATCAATATATTTCACAACGGCACAATTGTAAAACACGGTTTTCAACTTTCTGAAAAAACGTAAAAGAAGTTTTCAAAGGGTTGTTCAATTTTTACCATCCATATATACATCATGTTTGTTCAATAATTGCACATAATATAAAAGGTTGGGCAGAATTCTCCATGTCACGTATTATGCACATCAATGCCTGCAAAATTCTAGTTTTAATCAAACACAATGGCAAAAAATTGTTAAAAACTTCATAAAATAAGACAGCCCAACTTTTTTCGGACAAGCAACTAAAAGCAATTCAATTCAAGTTGCGGTAATATAATTGGTGCATGCACAAACCAATTAACTGCTACATTAATTGAAATACTAATCCAACCAAAACAGATTAAGGCATTCATCGAGTAAATAATAGTGTGGTGGATGAGAAATGGAACCTGCTCAAAGTGCCATCTCAGCCTGCAAAGCTGCCAATTCATCTTCTTCAGCTGTGGGTTTCATCGGCACAGGGCGGGTAGGTTGCCGCCCAGCTGGGGGAGGCACTGTTGTTGCTGGAGTTGTAGTTGCAGGCTGAAGAAGTTGTTCTTCCAATTCAGCACCTTCCAGCTCTTCAAGTTCTGCTTCCAATTCATCCTGAAATGGAAAACAAATTCAGATGTTGCCTGGGTATATAATATCATCATATCATATAGTAAATATGCCAATGTTC
This sequence comes from Trifolium repens, assembly GCA_030408175.1. Lineage (NCBI taxonomy): Eukaryota > Viridiplantae > Streptophyta > Magnoliopsida > Fabales > Fabaceae > Trifolium > Trifolium repens. The sequence continues at coordinate 62,016,972 of CP125842.1, read as the reverse complement.
AATAGCGATTCAATCTGATATAATAAAAAATATTGATTCAACCTAAAAATAAAAATTTCTCTTCAAATAACAGTTGAGAAAATGACCTCATCAAAGTCAGCAGCTGCACCAATTGGAGCTGACAATGCTTCCTGAATCTGTTTCATATTCTCAGTTTGTTCATTGATCTCATCCATGGTTTTGTCAACATCATCAATATTACTGAAAAAAAATATTGCGACACAACCGTTAAGAGCAAGAACATAAAATAATATCAGTCAAATGCATGAAGAGAATTTTCCATATAACAATATATGGTACTTCTCAGGTTTTAAAACAAAGCATAAAAGAGGTAAAACATAGAATTGCATATAAAATGAGCATAAAAAGAGGTAAAACATTACGTTGCTTTTTGCATAGCTTTCATAGCAGATGCTCCTGTTCTCAAAGCGTCAACCGTTTCTGTAGTCGCCTTAGCTCCTTCCAACATTATCATCTGTAACACATAGTAGAAGCATAAGATTAAAACAATACTAGCAAAAAAAAAAAATCATATAGCCCTAGGAGCTGTAAAATATAAAGGTAGGAACTAAACTCGACCAGCTGGTCAGACTGGATAGACTTGTAACTAGTACTCTAACTGGTCCAACCAATCATAAAGAAAATGTAAAATATGGGTGAACAGATCATGACTAACGGACCAGTCAACCTGTGTGAATCAATCATGATCCAAATGATTGAACTGGGCCATCTTTTGTAACGTTTTCTAGAATTTTTTGACAATGTTTTTTTCTTCTTTCTGACAGCACTAGAGAATGGTTAGTTGGTTCTCAATTATAACCAAAACTCGCCATTTCTTTTAATTTTTCTAGCGTGAAACAGATATGTATGTATTTACTCAAACATAAAACTAGTGCATGTTAGAAAATCATGCAAATATAATATGAGTTAACATTTAGTTGCAAGGGGATTTTTCACTTATTTCTCTCATGTGAAGTTTCTTTTTCTTTCTTCTCACACATTTGTGATATCCATCTCATATGGAACAGCAAAATCATAAAATTTATATTTTAATACCTACTGATTTGCACAATCATTTTAACTAAACGAGCATGTATTTCTAGTAAATAAAAAGAGGAATGTTTCTGGTGTAATTTGTGATAGAAAAATCCCACTCAACCTCGACAGAAAATTTTACCGCGCGACTATAAGACATACAATGTTGTGTGAGAATGTACATTGAGATATAAAGAGCTTACACAAATGTAACTAATTGTTACAGAGTTAAGAACATTACGATGAATTAGAGCTCACTCAAGACAAGATTTGATTAAGAATGAAAGCATCGAAAAGAAAGTTGGAGAAGCACCCATTATAGAGAAGATAGTAAAGTCTCCTCTCAAGAGATTGGATATTTTTGTATGTGTGGAGGAGAGCCTCAGAAGCACTGAAAGGGATGCAAAAATCAAATGCAGGACAGTCCAAAAACTAGAAACAGAGAAACCAAAGAGAACCATAGTGAAAAACGTTTATAGAAATTTGGTGATTTATCATCAGACATGATTTACAATGGGACATTATGGGATTGTTTGATCCATGTAGTTGATCTTAGTAGGACCAGGCTTTGGTGATACACTTACAAATAGAAACACCCCATGCACATGACCGTGTCAATTATGAGGGCCAATTTCTATGAAAGTGAGAAAAGTAAACCACAATACCACATCATTAACCATAAATAGTCAATATTAATAAAACAATGAAGTCACTTCTAATATTGACCATCTACTTAAAATAGGTTTTATCCTTTGGATCGTTTAAAATAAGATGAGATAGAACAGAAAAACATTGAAGGAATGAACTCCACCCAATTTCATCTACTACCCCACATTTACTTGCCGTCAAATAGGGGAGAATGGCATAAAACAAGCTTTTTCTCCATTCTATGATTAAAATATTCAAACAATGCTATGGAATGGTAACTTATTTTATGACATTCCGCTTAATTCTATGTTATTCTACTTCATTTCTGTTGAGATATATAGAATAGTAGAAATTATAGTAGTTAAAAGTAGTATGGGAGGTTGGGCATTTAAATAATTGGTTTTTGTATTGCGCTGTTTGTTTTCTTATATATTATTGAATATTGTAAAGTTTGTGAATATTGTATCAACTGATTGAACTCTATTGTGAAGGGGAAACCCTTGGAGGGGAGAGACTGTTTTCTATTGTATCCTATTTCTAAATAGAATTGTTATTTATTTGGAATTCAAAACATGGGTTAGATATCGAATACACAATTCAATAATAGGTGTGACTATTGAATATTGTAAAGTTTGTGAATATTGTATCAACTGGTTGAACTCTATTGTGAATACCTGGTCATGAATACGCAATTGGAAGTTTCCAAGCTGCTCTACTTGCTGTTCATATAGTCTCTTTCTCTTCAAACATTGTATCGCCGCTGCATGAGATAAAGATTAAAAAACAATGTCACAACAATTCAATAAATCATTGACCTGTGAACCACAATATTGTCACATTATACATACCCCTTTTATTCTTTGCCCTAGTGAATTCTTTGGCTTTTTCAACTTCTGCTGAAGCCTTTTTAAGTAGCACTTTCTCCTTCTTCTCTAGCATTTCAAGTGTCTACATCATCCAACAAGCAAACAAAACATTCAAAATGAGAAAATTCTCCCCCAAACAGTAAATTACTGCTTAAAACTTTTACACAGGTCCATCATTGCAAATCAATCACTTTAATGAAAATTATACAAATAAAATACAATTTACAGAACCATGCATAGGATTTTCTATACGATTAAAAAAATCAGATTATGAAAAGGTAAATAAATCAACTACGCAGAATTAACAAATCGATATTACCTCGTTTAACTTGTCTATAGTTGCTATAGCACTTGTTTCTTGTTTAGGTTTACCGAAAATTCGGGTAAACATGGTTGCTGATTATTAGAAGATGTTCAAACACCGATTCGTGAATTCTTGACCTGATCTGATCGGAACAGCAAAATAATCAATCAATCAAGATCCGAGTTCTAAAATTGAAAAAAGGAAAGAAAAAGAAAAAGAAAAAAAAAGAAATGATAGAGCGCAGAAAGGTGAAGTGAACGAAATCTGATTGATAATTTAGGGTTTGGAGAGAGAGAGAGAGAGAGAGAGAGAGAGAGAGGGAGATTTATAAAGGTTTTCAGAGAAAGAGAGATATGAAAACGGTGAAGGAAGAGATCTCAGAGTCACAGACCGTAGCGACAAAAACGAAAGAGAATTGTAAGAATGGAACGAACGAACGAACTTGCTTAGCCCCTACACTTCAGACCAACCGATTTATATAGAAGGATAAATATTAAGTTTCTTTTTTTTTTTTTTTTAGAAAGATAATTTATTTTTTTGGGTAGTAAGAGAAAGATAAATTTTCCGATTTAAAGGATAAATATTTAGATTAATAAATTAATAAGTTAAAATATATGAGTATTTGATAATTAAAAAAGAAAATGAGTATTTGTCGACACAAAATTAATAAATTAAAATATATGAGTATTTGATACTAATATATTGTCTTTTAAAAAATAAAAGTTAATAATATATTGTCTTTTTTCATTTAAATAGTTTTCGAAGCATAGACAATTTAAGTAATGACTGTCAGTCATTGAACTCTATTAAAATTCGTTCTTTTTTAACAAAAAAAATAAATCACAAGTTATTATTAGAAATTTTAATCGATTTTGGGTTGTTTGTTGTAAGAAAATTTCAATCCACTGATGATACATTTAATTTAATTTCAATAAATAAATAAATTAGTGTTAATTTAGTCTAGTTGAGTTTTTTTACCACTTTTGTTGTTTATTCACGTTGTAATACCCTTTAGGGCTAATTTTGTGGTTGCTGGATCAGATTTACGTCCCCCTAGCTTTTTGTACTTCTTATTTTTATATATTTTCTTTTGCTTAAAAAAAAAAGAATAGACAAATTTGAAAGAAAAAGAAACAACACAGCAGATATAAGATGCAAATGAGACATTTGGTTAAAGAAGAAAGAAAGAGAATGAGATGATTGATAAAAAGTTATGTTGTAGATATTGAAATTAAAGACCACAATAAAGATTATGTTGTAGTTATTGAAATTATTCGTTGGAGTGTTGGACAAGTTCTTTAGCCTTGTCCATTCTAACCGTACTCTCTTGACTTTAGAATAAACCATCGTGTTTAGACTGTAACTTTGTAAGACACTTTTAAAAAATTAAAATTTATCTAGGTATATATATAGATATCTATGTTGTAAATATTTAAATTAAGAATTCAATTTATATGCGATATGAATACACTAATGCGACCGTCTTATATTTTTCGAATAAATCAAAGTCGAAGTAAATTAAAATTAGAATCAAGACTAAAATGCCAACTATTCCATTAACAGGATCCAAAATTGTTACTACCTCCTTCTCACAATTCACAATAACAATGCCCTTTCCATTGGATTGAATCTACACTAGTATGTCATGCCATCTTTGTTCCCTGCTGGTGGTTGATAAGGATGCGGACTCATTCCATTCCATACGATAAATAAATGAAATATACATTTTAGTTTACATGATCATTCTTCTCCAAAATGCTTCTCATGTTTATTCTAGCTTGCTTTGTAGGCATACATGTATCCATGAAGCTTTTTTACTTCTTCTGATGACTCAATGAGTAAGTGATCCACATAGAGACAGATTGTAGACGCACTGAAGCAATTCACATATTTAGTTAATGCTTACAAAACAAAAAACAGACAGATTGCGAAATCGAATTATGGCTTACATGAGAGGACCAAACGGAAGCCAGATAACATCCCAACGGAACTTCGGCAACCTGCCAAAAAAATTACAATTTTATCACACATTAAAATACGAGAAGCACCAGAAATTGGCAGATACAAACAGCAGAAAACACAACCGTAGATGCAGCTAGAAAATCCAAATTGAATGCAACTAACATCCCAATGATCAACAGTATCCTGCTATGAATTAAGTTCAATGATCAACCACTTAACTCTATATCTATTTTGATAATTTGACCAACATTTTTTCTGTCTACCTTTATCTCTTACTAATGGACTATCCTTCATCTGGTTAACCCTCTTCATCTAGTTAACCCTCCTTAGGAGTGCTTCTACATTAAATAAGATTTCGCTATTATTTTTACAATGGTAACTATCTCAACTTTTTTCTCTACTAATTTCATTCCTAATCATGTCTTGTGCAACCACTTATTCACCATAACTCCATAAACAACATTCACATCTATGCAGCAACAAGCCTACTCTCTTGTAGCTTTTTTATCATCCAATATTCAATTGCATACAACATTGCAGAAACATGGTTAATAGATTCAAATTGTGAACCAGAAGACTTATTTTCCGAATTGTGAATCAAATCTTCTTATGCATCGTAAGATACATTATCGATAAAAATAAGACATTTTTAATTTTAAGTAAAGACAAGTGACATAGCAAAATTATAAGTTGATGATATGTCATGCAACCCTAAAATAAATGAAGATTTAAGTCATTAATGAATGACAAGTAGTGGCCGACTGGCGACTACGCTAAGTTTCAGTAGTTATTCTTAGAATGAATCGAGATTTATCATAGTGAATAGTATGAGATTTCTATCCAAAATAGTGAATTGGGCTCAATTTCCTATGGAATCAAGATATGGCTCACATATATCGTAAGATACTGGCAACCATGATATAAAGTGTTAAAATTTCCGAGTATTATTCTATTTGAATATTTCTTCCATCCTGCTTGGATCCTATGGTTAACCCACCCATTGATTTACCTGTCATCAGTATGATGAACCCATGTTACTTAAACATGAGGATTGTTGTGTTGTGTGTTCTTCAAATTTCACCTCTAAGTTGATATTTGCATGCCAAGATGGTGTAAATCCATTCAAAAACTACCCACATCGGTGCAAGTGAAAACATATTTATCAAAATTATTTAAGTCATACATGAGAAATGACTTCTATCTATATAAAATTATAAAATAATAGAATTTAAAAGTTATATTTGTGACTTGTGAGCATGAAGAAGTGCAAGTCATGCATAGGAAATATGAATTCATAGTTTCTCTTGAAACATGATACAACTTAAATTTGAAGTTATATTTCTCATATACAATTGCAATTTTATATTGGATAGAAGTTGTATTTCCCCTGTACAATTTATACTGTTTTGGGGAAAGCCAAGTGTGTCCAAAGCTGGTCTCTACCTCCACAACTTCCCATTTTATTATTTCTCTCAACTCTCCAACTTAGACTATAGTATCTACAAAAAGCATATATCATGGCACATGTCTAATATATTCTGTAAGAACATTTAGAACAAAGATGAATCCATATCGAATATATAAAATGCATTTGTTGGTGCTTATCTTAGAACTTCACCTCGACATGTAGTTTAACCAGAAAATTGCCAGAACAATGCTAGTATACCATGAGTACCAGATCCATCTCCTGTGATGCATTGACTCATGACGCAGTCCTTTGATGGCAAATGAGCATGCTAAAACAGCCACCCAATCTGTATAAGTTATACTGTTAACAAAGTTTGTAGTGATAGTCTTTAAATTTTGAAAAATGAATAGCATATCAAATTTCACCCTCAATTGTAAATTGCAAATTAGCACAAGTCAAGCATAGAAAGAAGTCAAGGGGATGAAAACTCAATATAAAGGGTCTAAAATCCAAAGGTATATAGTAAAATGACAGGACAATAAGAATCAAAGAAATAGGCCATGATATAAAATAGGAAGTGGGGAATGTTATTTGAACATCAAAAAGTTGACACCGGAAAGAGAGGGAAAAAAAACTAATAAAAAACGAAATTGTATCTCCACCATATATATAAATATGTAGTCTAACAACAAAATTGTTGTACAAATAACATTTATCATAGGAAGCTGAAGAATATGTAGTAGATCCCTGACAAAAAGAGAAATGAACCTGCAGATATAATCACCCATGAGTAGATCTCCTCCATGAAGTAAGCATGATGCCGCTGTTCATCAGAAAACAAAGAATTGCAGCAATAAATTGAGTAAAAGTAATAAACATTGTTAGCTAGAAGACTACAATTTTATAAATTTACAGGGGAAAAAATTGTCTTAATGCATAGCATTTCCGCATGTGTCCACTTCTAGTGGAACATGATCATAGATGAACTACCTAACAACTGATTTGACACATGAATCATTGTTACTTTGTCATGAGAAGAGGTTTTATTAAAACCGTTATATAGTTACAATAGAAACTAGAATACTTACCAGTTCCCATGGAGATGAAGCCTGGCGAAAGATGGAGTACAAAAGAAACAGGATGTAACAGAAGAGTAGAGTCACAAATACAGTCTATTAAATCAAAAAACAAAAATAAGGTTAGCATGATCTCAATATTTTATAGACGAGTGAATAGACAAATTGGTACTCGAAATGGTAAGCACCGGTCAAAATAGTTCCTAAGTTTCGTGAATTGGCAAATACTTACATCTCTAAAATTATAAAACATCATTCAAAAAATGACCCCTCTATTAACTATATTGTTAGAGGTTATGATGTGACACCTCAAATGAACGCGTTATATTTTATGTTGATCTCAAATCATTGTCAACTCATTAGGCACTAATTTGCTTATGAACATTATGCCAAAGACCTAATAGTAAAAGAACATTAAAAGCTAACAGAGTGACTATCTATGAAGCACGAACATTACTCGGATAGCGTGTGTCCCAGTCTCCGACACATCACACATATGAATGCATTGAAATATGTCATTTTTTCAATTATTATCGGTGTTGACGTGTTAGTATCTGTGTCGTATCCGGTGTCAGTGTCTTTGTTTGTGCTTCATAGGTGACTATTTTGACAGACACTTTACAATTTCAATTTTAGAGTGGTATTTGCCAATTCTGACCAATGCTTACAATTTGGAATATCAATTTTCCTATTCAGTCATTATAGTTTTCAATAAATTTATGTGTAAAATAATGAAGAAAAAAAAAAAGAGAGGTATTGCATTGTAATTGAAATTTGTATAAGTACCCTCCATAAGCGACTCTGTTGAGCTTGATTTCTTTCAAAAGAAAGAACCAACTCTTCTTGCTCTGAACATCAAAATCAAAATCAAAATAATCATTAACTAGAATTAAAACATGATCCAATTCAAATAAAAACAAAATTAAGAAAAAGTAGAAATGTTTGGAAGAAAGGGACCTTGAGAGTCAAGGGGGCGAGCGTCATCGTCGCCGTGAATAGGAAGAGCGAATTTGTCATCATGTTCTGAATTGCGTAACTTTCTTGCAAGCTTTTTCATTTTCTCACTTTTTACTTTCCTTCACCACTTCGCTAATTTTGGAAATTCTTCTTCCTCAAAAGAGGGTTATGTAATGCAATCATTTTAAAATAAGAGTTTAATTAATTTTCATAATAGTTTAATTATTGTGTAGTGTGTAAAACTTTTTTACACATCATGGTGTCATATCATTTAATAAATGTGATACATTACATTTTTTAAACACAATACATGATATATTGATATATTATTAGATGTATGTGTAAAATAACTTTACACTGATAGTATATATAAATTAAATTCATTTTCATAAACACGTTTGTGGTTAAAAGTAATTTAAAAATATAATACAAAATATTTTTAATTTTATAATCTGAAGTTATAGTTTTTGTTGGTATTAGGAAAAAAGAAGGTAATCGAGTTTTCGATTGCGAGATAAAAAATAACATCTTTAATGACTATCACAAACAATATGCAAAACATGAAGTAATATGTAGCAACAAGAATCAATATGGAAAATAATAAAAAACTTAAAATCTTACATAAATAATAAAAAGTTCACATGAGGTTATTCCCTCCGAACTTAATTATAAGCAAATTTTCACTTTTTAGATTTATTGGATAACTAATATATTTGACCTTAACTATGGACCAGATATATTAGTTACTCAATGAATTTAAAAAGTAGAAATTTAATTATAATTAAGACTGAAAAGAATATTCTTTTTGTCTCTCCAAAAATGGCAACAATTTAAGAAAATATTTATGTTGGGTTTATGTCAAACATGACATAAAATAATTATTAGATAAGTAATTCAAAGTGAGCAAAAATGATAGTTTTAAGGTTGTTGCAAACAAGTAACAGAAGTTAGTTAGTGACTTAGGCTAGTTAGTTGAGTTAGTTGATTCATGTATTAGTAACCATAGTTGGTTAGTGCTAGCTCAGTAGTTTTTGTGCATAAATACTACACTATGCCTTTGTAAACATTAACACTTTGATCATTAATAAAGAATCTTCCTTTTCTCTCAAATTCATCTCTTAATCATCATTTCATTTTCATAAGTTCATAGTCAATAGTTCTAACAAACTGGTATCTAGAGCCTCAAGGTTCGTGGAACACAAGAATTGATCAAGATTCATAGAAGCTTGTTCAATTATCTCAGCAACATCATGACAAGTCAGTTAGAGACTCTTAGCAACAGCTTTGGTGGCAAACTCCCAATTCTTGATGCAAAAAATTGGGATCGTTGGAACAAACAGATGAAGGTGATCTTTGGATTCCAAGAAGTGCAAGAAGTAATTGAAACTGCAATTGGTGATCTTGCAGAGAATGCAACAGAAGCTCAAAGGAATGCACATCGTGCATTGAAGAAAAAAGATTTTAAGGCAATGTTCTTCAAACACCAATGTGTAGATTTGGTGAATTTCCAGAAGATTGAGAATGCAACATCAGCTAAGGAGTGTTGGGACATTCTTGAAAAGGCTCATTCTGGGAATGAGAAGTTGAAGCAGGTGAGATTACAAACTTGGAAGAGGAAGTTTGAACTGCTACAAATGGAGGCAAATGAAAGCATTGCAGAATATTTCAACAAGATCACCAACATTACAAATCAAATGAGGAGCTGTGGTGAAACATGTGATAATCAATCCATTGTTGGTAAGGTTATGAGAACTTTATCTCCTAAGTTTGATTATATCACTGTTGCTATAATGGAAACAAAAGACTTGACAACACTCACTCTTGATGAATTACAATGCACATTGGAATCACATGAGCAAAGGATCATGGAAAGAATCAAGGATAGAGCCACTGATCAAGCACTGCAAGCACATGCAGTCAAGAAGGGTAATGGCAAATGGAAGGGTAAAGAAAAGTCAAAAAATCAGTCCAACAACAAAGATAACTCAAAGAAAAGTAATGATCAAGGTGAATCTTCATCACAAGGCACTGGTTCAAATCAAGAAAAGAAAGGGAAGTTCAATCTCAAGAGCATTCAGTGCTACAATTGCCAGAAGTTTGGCCACTTTGCAAAAGATTGTAGAGGCAAGAAGGTTCCAAGATACTCCAACAAACAAGATTCTGATGCACACCTAGCTCAAGAGGATAGTGAATCAGAAGTTGATCCAATGTTGCTAATGGCCACAGTCACTGAAGAAGAAGAGCATCATGAAGGTTGGTATCTTGACACTGGCTGTAGTAATCACATGACAAGTCACAGAGAATGGTTGGTGAATTTCAATGATTCATCAAAAACAAAGATAAGATTTGCAGACAACAGAACCATTCCAGCTGAGGGAGTGGGTGATGTATTGATCAAAGGCAAGAAAGGGAATCAAGCACTGATTACAGGAGTTCTGTATGTACCAGAAATGAAGACAAATTTGCTTAGTATGGGTCAATTGCTAGAAAAGGGTTTCATCATGCATCTGGAGAATAATGTAATGGAGGTATTTGACTCACACAAGAACACTATTTTGAGAGCTCCAATTTCTCAAAATAGAACATTTCAAGTTCAAATTTCTGCAAATCAATGTCTGGCTAGCATGAAGATTAGTGATGAAGCATGGTTATGGCATATGAGGTATGGTCATCTCAATTTCAAAAGTTTGAGTTATCTGAAAAGTAATGAATTAGTGAAAGGCTTGCCAGCAATCAAAACTCCAAAAGATATCTGTCAGCATTGTTTGTTAGGCAAGCAAGCTAGAAAGTCCTTTGTTAAAGAAGTAGCTATGAGGGCAAAACAGGTACTAGCTGTTGTCTATACTGATGTGTGTGGCCCTTTTGACACTATGTCATTAGGAGGAAGTAGATACTTTGTCTCATTCATTGATGAGTTCAGCAGAATGATGTGGATTCATCTAATGAAGAGCAAAGATGAAGTGCTTCAAAAATTCAAAATCTTCAAATTAGAAGTTGAGAATCAGTCTAATATGAAGATTAAGGTGTTAAGGAGTGATGGTGGTGGTGAATACACATCACATGAGTTTAGGTCATTTTGTGAATCTAGTGGCATTAAACATGAAGTTGTAACACCTTACACACCTCAACATAATGGAATGGCTGAGCGAAGGAATAGGACAATCATGAATATGACAAGATGCATGTTAAAAGAGAAGCAATTACCACATAGCTTCTGGGGTGAAGCAGTAGTCACAGCCTGCTATGTTCTGAATAGATGCCCCACAAAGAAATTGAATCAAGTACCAGAAGCTATATGGTCAGGATCTACACCATCAGTCAAACACTTGAGAGTCTTTGGTTGCCTATGCTACAAACACATTCCTGATCAGAAAAGAAAAAAACTGGATGACAAGAGTGAGCTAATGATCATGATAGGTTATCATACTGCAGGAGCTTATAAACTCTACAATCCCATTACTAAGAAAGTAACAAGCAGTAGAGATGTTACTTTTGAAGAGGATAAGAGTTGGAATTGGGACACTAATGCTGAGATATCTCCAAAGTACATTCCATTTCAGTTACTTGATGAAGAAGTTACTGAATTAGACACCATGCCAACATCTCCACCTCCACAACACAATCAAGTTGCAGTAAGAAGATCAGAAAGAACAAGCATTCCTAGTAGAACACTGCAAGACTATGAAACAATACCAGATAACATGATCACACCAGATGGTGACATAGTGCACTTAGCCTTATTTGTTGACACTGAGCCTTTCACATATGAACAAGCAGCTAAGTTTGAAGAGTGGAGACTGGCTATGCAAGAAGAAATAGCTTCCATTGAAAGAAATCATACATGGGATCTAGTTGATCTACCTGCCAACAAAAGACCTATAGCAGTCAAGTGGATTTATAAGTTGAAGCATCTGCCTGATGGTACTATAGCCAAGTACAAAGCAAGATTGGTGGCAAAAGGGTTCCTTCAGAAGCCTGGCATTGATTTTACTGAGGTATTTGCACCAGTAGCTAGACTTGAGACAGTTAGACTGGTTGTAGCTATTGCAAATCATTTTCAATGGGAGTTTGTTCAGTTAGATGTCAAGTTTGCCTTTCTAAATGGCAAACTTGAGGAGGAAGTGTATGTAGAGCAGCCTCAAGGATTCATAACTAGAGGAAAAGAAGATCAAGTGTTGAAACTGAATAAAGCTTTGTATGGCCTAAGACAGGCACCAAGGGCATGGAATATTAGAATGGATGAATTTCTCAGCAAAAATGGATATACAAAATGCACTGTTGAGCATGGTATATATGTCAAAGGCACTTCTCAGAATAGAATTTGTATGGTGTGTCTATATGTGGATGATCTACTCATAACTGGCAGCAACAAAGATGAGATTGTCAAACTGACAAAGCAGTTAAGTACAGAGTTTGATATGACAAACCTAGGAGGATTGAGATACTTCCTTGGATTAGAATTCACTAAGACAAATAGTGGATTGTTGATACATCAGAGAAAATATGTCTCAGACATATTGAAAAGGTTTAACATGATGAATTGTAACCCAGCCAGCACACCAATGGAGACCAGCTCAAGCTTGAACAATGATGATGAAGGTAAATCTGTGAATAGCATTAACTATAAGCAGATGGTGGGAAGCTTGAGATATGCATGTAACTCAAGGCCAGATATATGTCATAGTGTAGGGATTGTTAGTAGATTCATGCAGTCACCTAAACTATCTCATATGCAAGTTGTGAAGAGAATTTTGAGATACTTGCAGGGCACGGTTGATTATGGTGTTTTGTACTCCAACACAGATGGAAATCAAAGAAGATTGGTGGGCTATTGTGATTCTGATTGGTCTGGTGATAAGGTTGAGAGGAAGAGTACCATGGGCTATGTCTTCACACTGTTCAATTGCCCTATATCATGGTGTTCAAAAAAGCAAAATGTAGTTGCCTTGTCTACATGTGAGGCTGAGTACATTTCTGCCTGCAATGCTGCTTGTCAAGGCATATGGTTACAGTCATTACTGCAGGAAATGAAGATTGATGTAGATCATGAAGTTGAGCTGATGATAGACAACAAATCAGCTATTAATCTGGCCAAAAACCCCATTGCACATGGGAGAAGCAAACATATAGAAACTAAGTTTCATTTTTTGAGAGATCAAGTTACAAAGGGGAAGATCAAGCTATCTTACTGCAACACAAATGTTCAAATGGCAGATGTGCTCACTAAGCCATTGAAGATTGATAGATTCAAGGATTTGAGAAGAATGATGAATGTACAAAGTCTTGAGACTTTGAATTAAAGGGGTGTATTAGATAAGTAATTCAAAATGAGCAAAAATGATAGTTTTAAGGTTGTTGCAAACTGTTACTTGTGTAACAAGTAACAGAAGTTAGTTAGTGACTTAGGCTAGTTAGTTGAGTTAGTTGATTCATGTATTAGTAACCATAGTTGGTTAATGCTAGCTCAGTAGTTTTTGTGCATAAATACTACACTATGCCTTTGTAAACATTAACACTTTGATCATTAATAAAGAATCTTCCTTTTCTCTCAAATTCATCTCTTAATCATCATTTCATTTTCATAAGTTCATAGTCAATAGTTCTAACAATAATCACATGGGCCTAGTCTGAAATGGACTTAAAAAAGTTAAGTCCCACCTCAAGAAATCAAAGAAGTTTTTCGCCTCAACGAAAATGCACTATAATTTCCCACATTCACCAAGATAAAAGGACGAAGGAAGATTTGCAAAAGATTCATTATGGATGAATCGCTAAGGAAGAAGCACATGTGAAATTTCCCACTTGCAAAAACTTTACAACTTGCAATAAACCATCATACACTTAAAGCAATACATTCTTCACTTATGGACAAGCAAAGAGCCACGTAAATGCATGAAGAAACATGCAATATTCTTGTAACGATAATGAAAAAAAATTATTTTCATCCTTACCCCTATATCTTTACCTCTACATATAAAAAAAAATTTCCTTCCAATTTTATCCTTTACTATTTGAGTTTACAAGAAATCTAACTATTTTCCGAGTTCTCTAGTCCTTCACATTTTTTATTTCAGCTCTCTAACTATCCATAATCTTCTGTCTATTTATTTTCAAGTCATTGTCTTTACAATTCTTCCAGAAACTTCTAGTCCTTGCTTTAACATAAAATAATTTTATAAGGGGTCATAATTCAACCCTCTTTTTTATGATATTTATGGCTACTTCATATATGTGCTAAAATAATTGTACAGATCTAATAAAAATCGACTACTTAGTCATATCCTTTCACTTTTGTAAGACTATTTTAAATTTAGTAATGACATAAAAACGGTGGTTTTTTGTTAGATTTCAACTTTAAACTCTTCGCAACTACTAAATTTTATGGAGTATTCCAATGATTGTATATGAACAGTTGACTTCAACAAGCTTATAATTTAAGAGTAATATTAGCAAACTACAACTTCAAGTGTATTGGTTTGAATCGAAATTACTGTTTGGACACAGCAACTATTTATGGTATGATCGTACCATTAAAACGAATGACAGAGATTAAAGAATGTAAAATCCAACTGTGTAACTGCGGATCAGTTACATGAGTGGGTAGACGTGCACATCAACAAATCGCTATATAATATGATGCTTTCGAAGTGAAGTGAGTTGCTATAACGTGAGTATACTGTATACAACGGCAAACAAGCACTATACCGGTGCATTTGTGCACCATATATTACAGTAGCCAACACTAATTTTGTGTCATTGATGATTGAATTAGACGACAACTGTGATGATTTAGGTGCTAATGCATATCAGCAAGATTAAATAATTTGGTGACTCAATTCAATATCTCCAGTTACTGAATACTTCAAATAAGTTGATATCATGTAGGATTTGCTGTATATGGTTCTTGTAAGCAATATTTATAATTCATGATCAATTGATAACCAAACTTGATTATTGTACTCAAACCCAAAAGCAACAAGCAGGTATGACTCTTATATTTTGCAGCAAATCAGACCAAATTGCATTCCAATCTTTTATCAAGATTTTAGTCATATCCTCCTGCTAGTAAGTTCTAATGAACTGTATTCATTTTCTCAAAATATCAAAGTGCAGAAGATGGGTAAAAAAAAAACATTGCAGATGTTTAATCTTTATAAGACAGGCAAACAAAACAGAGAAAGAAAATTAAAGCTGTCATACAACATATCCTCAACGTCTCAACAAAATCAAATGTAAAAAACCGCATAAACTAAGCTAATCAACATCAATCCTCATCATCAATAACCTTAGTGCCCAAACCTTTGAGCTCTTCCTTGGGGATTTCGACAACTGTGACAAGTGAGTAAAGCTCTTCCTTAGCATCCTCATCATCATTTCTCTTGCGAGCAATGCGCACTCTAACCCTCCTTGGAACACTTCTGATCCCCTGGCTCCATATAGCTTTGTTCAACTTGACATCCACTCGGACATCATTAGTGCCCATAGCCTTTTGGGCAAACTTCCTTATCTCCTTGATTGCTTTAGGAGCCTTCTTCTTAAATGTGCTGTTTTGTGTAATAACATAGGAAACAATTCCAATTATAACAAATACAATTCCATCTAGTTATCACAGATAAACAATATGAACCATATATCAGTCTAAACTTTCATGAAAATCTAATTTCATGCCGATAAACACACGATAACAAGTTGCAACAAGGTTATGCAATTGAAACTTCATTATTACAATGCAACCTCACTACGGGAAAATTCAAAGTCATCAACCATCAGAGCATCAATATATTAATTAATCCATACACAATTATATTCTTCCCAATTAGCACAATGTTTTGAAAATCACAGATTCGGAAAACATCATTTTACACTAATATATCGTCAAAATGAAAAACAAAAGGGATTATAGAATAGATCTAAAAAGAAGTTTATTGGAATTACCATCCATGGAGGCGTTTGTGGAGGTTGATGGTGTATTCCCTGGTAACAACCTCCTCCTTCCTACCGGCGCTGGTCTTCTCAACCATTTTCACCTGTGACCGATGTTAATTTATAAGAGGAATGAATGATTCGCCATTTTCAGGAATATGAATCAACAAAGAGATGATGAAGAGAACTTACCACGATCTAGATACACACAAAAACACAGAAGGTGCGGAAGGAGGCAGACACGAGAGGGTGATATGGGACAGAAAGTTAGGTTAAATAT
Organism: Trifolium repens; assembly: GCA_030408175.1. Lineage (NCBI taxonomy): Eukaryota > Viridiplantae > Streptophyta > Magnoliopsida > Fabales > Fabaceae > Trifolium > Trifolium repens. Next base: position 62,000,513 of record CP125842.1, on the reverse strand, counting down.
AAAACCTAAAACCCTAATATAACTAATGGGCCTGATATAGCTACAGCCTATGGTTCGACTCGATATATGGGTTCTTTTTTTTTTTACCAAAAATAATAATAATATTTTTTCTTATCAAGTAATAAGAAATAATGTTTAATATTATAAAAAAAATGTTTAGTAAAAAAAATAAAGATACTTTGTTTCAAAACATCAAACTCCTTAAGTTTGAGTGGCGCTAGGGGTGATCGCGGTGCGGATTGGTTCGGTTTTAAACATAAAAGTTATCCTAACTGCGAGATAAAAATGCATGCGGTTCGGTTTGGTTCGGTTGGTTTTAAAAAGTCATCCAAACCAAACCAATGCGGTTAGAATCGGTTCGGTTGTTGCGGTTTACGATGTAATATTTCGGTGCCAAACAATTTTAAACATAAAAAAACTTGAATTTCCTAAGTAATATTAAAGTACCAATAATAAAAGTTGTTTATCCAAAATAACATTACAGTACGTTACAATTTTAAATATACAAAAAAAGAATTTAAAATTCTAAAATAACTTTATAGTATCGATAAAAGTTGTTGATCAAAAATAATATAACAACACCAAAATAATATTACAGTACAAAAAATAACTACAACTTGAAGTTCCAATAATTTGGTGGACCGAGTTGGTAATTAGGCTATGTATATTTGAATATAATATAAACTTAATGTGGTATTGGAATATAATAGAAGCTTAATGCGGTTTTAGCGGTTAACCGCGGTGTTTGCGGCTCGCGGTTTTGCGGTTCGCGGTTCAATAAAAAAGTCATCCAAATACATCCAAACCAAATGCGGTTTTTGCGATTTTCGGTTTGGATTGGTTCGGTTTGCGGTTTTACTTTTGGTTTGGTTCGGATATGATCACCCCTAAGTGGCGCGGTTATATTGCTCTTACTCTTTGTGAAGGAAATAGTTGTGTCAATGTCGTACTCAAATTTAGTGTTTCTATCCAAAAATACTTAGATGAGATAATGCGAGTCTTATTCAGCTTGATCAAGATGTTGAGTTCGATCTCTAATTTAAGCATTATTAAAATTCTCAGGAAGATGTTGCTTCTCATTTGGATCCCACGAGAATCGAGCAATTATCCTCCACAGTTGCATGCATAGAATATTCGATTTACGCCAAAAAAAATCTTCTAGTCCACATTTTTCTCCGGCAAGCTTATTAGAAAATAGACATTCTTTTTGCCTGCAGTAACTTTGCACACATTGTAGTCTTTTTTCTCCTTTTATTTTGTTGTTCTTGTTTTTCTTAGCTTTATAACAAAAAAAAATACTATTTATATTTATTTTTGACACAACACTATTTATATTCTTTTTGACACAACACTATTTATATTCTTAACATGTGTATAATTAATAATTATTTACATTTTCTTATAATTGAGTTATGATGAGTAAATAAAATCTTATTTAAAAAATAATATAGCAATAATAATATGAACATTGCTATTTAGTAAGAATTATTTTAGAGAAGAAATGCAAGAATAACACATGACATTATCTTATAAGATGATGTAATTTTAATCTCCTCTTTTAGTGAAAATCATAGGGGATAGTTGATGTAAACAAGGGTGGAGATTTATTTTTGCAATTCTTCTCCATTGATTTTCTTACTAAATAACATTTTTCTAATAATATATAATAAATAAAATTAAATACTTTGTTATAAGTATTTTCCAAAAGAAAAATTCTCAGTATAAAATGTTTTATACAAACATCAAATCATATTTTACCGCATAGATTTTTTAGGATTTATTTTAATAATTAATGTAAATACGGAGGTGCAAATGCTGCGTGACTTCGTGGTTTACCAAATTCTGTAGTGCCTATGTTGCAGAGTTGTTGAGTGTGTTTAAAGGGTTGAAGTTGGCTAAGAGTAAAGATTTTGACAATATAAAAGCTTTACATTGATTCTTCAGTAATTGTTGGCAACCCGCGTGGTGGCATTTTGGTGTCTACCACGGGTCTTCGCTTGGTGCACGCACAAAAATAACCTGTATTGCTATTTATTTATAATATAAGAATTTACAATATAAGAAAACAAGTTCAATATAGAATATTTTTGAATATATACTATAATGAATGAATAGTCATATAAAACAACACAGGATGTAAAATGAAAACTTGAATTTTTTTGGAACAGTCTCTGTTTATAACTCTGAAGTAAGTTGTATTATTCGATGTTTCATTTTAAATTTGCTTTGATTTGGTTTCTTAAATTTTGAACATATTGTTTTTAACATTTTTTATACAATTTTTTAAAAAACAGAAAACAAAGTAATATTTTTTAATTAAAACTAATACTTACAAAACGGAAAAAATGCTTTATAGAGCCAAACATGTCCTTATTTTTGCTTCTACCCACTTCCCATCACTATAAAAATCTCTTCCCACATATCCCCTTCTTAGAATCTTCGAAGTGAGCAATCCATGACATAAATAGAAGACTACTAATAAACGGCACAAAGATGCAGCCGTCAATATGCCATGCATCATTGCATCAAGATTCAAGAGTACTCTAACTCTGCCAGGATAGCTGTCCAGGAACCGTGTCTATCAAAACTACTAATATGTGAAAAACTAGATATAGTTAGTCGTAATAAATACAATGTTGCACCAGCATCCATTTTTCTTTGTTGATGCAAGTGAAGCTACATGATGCAGTTTGGTGCAGCACAAATCAATATATAGATGTTTCAATTCAAGCTCAAAGTGGGACGACATAAGTAACACCTAACTTGCCTTCTAAGTTCTAAGTCATAACTGACCTGTGTTTTACATAATCTACTCTTACAGTGTTGATATGTACTTTCAGTTCCATCTTTAATGAAACAAAGAATCACACTGTTGGAAAACTTCTACTTCGGCGCTCTGCTATTACTATGGCCACTGCGTGAATGTCTCCACAAACTAAGAGCCAATACTGCCAGCCCGGCAATCCCAGCTAAAATCTGCAACAGGGAAAAAAAAGCAGCAAGTGATTATGGATGTTTATTTATAAGATCACCCAGGCATAAATTTCCCTACGAGAGGACTATAAGAACAGACCTTTGCTTCTCTGCCACAGTTTGTTCGAGTAGATTGGAATATTGATTTCAGAAATTTAAAAGCAGAAGACTTTGGCATAAGAATCACTGCAGTATACTGTTTTTTGCAAGGATAAGGCAATATTCTTTGTAGTGCCAACTGTGCAGTTGATGGTGTAAGGGATGATCGCACTTTTGACCGCCCTTCATCTTGAATCTGCAGCAGCAGGATAGTTGCAGAATAAATAATTTCTCATTTTTACGAAAAGGAATAAATATGATTCCATAACCTATGCTGCCATCTTAACAGGCAACACACAAACAGATCATTTAATAGTGTAAAAAAATGTTTATGTCTCGATGCACAGATACAATTTGACTTTCTAATCAAGATCATGAAAAGGAAAACTGAATAGGTATTTGCATTAGATCATAGTAACTTGCAAAAAAACATTTCATGAAAATTGTTTGTTGGATATAAGAAAATTATCTTATAGTATCTCTGTTATACTTATATCTTTGGAGTAATTTATTTAGAGTAACTTCAATTATCTCTTAGGATTGATTTTCAAATTATTAGTGTAAAGAAATAATATAATTTTATTGTTTGAGTATTTATTTTCCTATTTCTTTTATTATTCATTCCTTTCCAATTGGGGAAAACCAAAATGCAAACATTGATCCTCATGGCAGACGGAATTTAAGATTATTGAGACAGAAAATACAAGCAAAAGGACAAAGTAATAGACACTAACTTCAAAAGAAGTGCCAACGTCACCAGAATAGACTCTTGATTGGTAGCTGTGTAAAATCCTGTCCAGCCAGTAATAATTTTCCTGAAAGAGCATGTGAAAATAAGAATAAGAAAATTGAGAGGGTAATGTCACTTCCATGATCCATCCCTTTCATCCACAGTTCAGGATACCCTTGTAGATAAAGGCGATGTGAGAAGGAGGAGCTTTTGAATTTTATCATTGTTTAAAGTTGAGATGGGGGAATGAGAATTTGTTTGTCTAGGTGTATCTATTCTATATTTCTATTCCACTGATAGTGTAGTAAAGGCTATGATGCTAATGAAACAAACTTTAAGGCTAACCTGCAATCCATTTTCATGCGCTCTTTGCTCAATTTCAAGTACAGTTGAAACATCCTGTTCTGTAGGCCCTTCCTCTTGAAGACGCAACATTTCGTCCAAAGCAATATCTACCTGTAAATGATTCACAAGACAGTAATTTTCACCATATAATAGCATAAAAAGTTTGCTTATTTAACATATGCAGAAGACTTGCCAGTTTGGAAGATATCTCTGGATCACATGAGAAATTTATGCTAATGTCTCCACGAACAATACCGGTTCTTGAAGGTTTATTACTGCCAAGGAATACCGAAACACCTACAGAGTATATCTGGTGCATAGAGGTGAAACCTCAGAAATAATGTACCATATAAGACAATTGAAGGAAAATGCTGATAACAGATACACACCTGCCCATGCTTGAAACGTAGAACCTGCATTATTTTTGTTTCCAGAAGCTTGCTCAGGAACCCAACAAAGTGAATCTCTTCTACCTGCAAGCCATGCCCCAAACAGGACCAAACACAGATTATACAAGTTATTTGTAAGATGCAGTAAATACAAATTTTTATATAATTCCATGGATTCAGCAACTACAAAAGAAAGGAGCACAGACCATGGTCCCATTCCTCAGCTCCACAGGAAAGCATATCTGCACCAAACATTGTGCTTCCACCATGGGACTTCGGACCACTTCTCTACAATTCAAACAATATTGTTTATTTGGAAGATGCATTCACTGAATCCTTAAAAAGTGTTTCTGAATCAATTCACATTTGATAATGCATCAAATATGCCCGTAACATACACAGATTGTCAGAAAGATGCAATAGAGAAGAATATGCAGCCTTTTAGAGATGATGTTAAAGCATGGACGTTTCTTTTTTCCTTTTGCAATAAACAGATTTAAATGCACTTTTAATTCCTTCACTATAAACAAACTTAATGTCATTCAGTGAAGTAAATCTTTTAATATTTGTAATCGTAACAATCAAGTCCATCTATCACTTTTCTCCTACTTAGAACTATCAATTTTTATTGTTTTACTTAAGATATTCATAATTGAACCACTTAAATCATTTGAAAACTTCTTCGCCTCCAAACTACCAAAACAACAAATTTCACAAAAAATGCCCCAAAAATTTACCTCTTTAAATTCTATTCTAATATTCTGTATAACAATCCTTCAAATTCAGTCAAATTTCAACCAAACTTCTGAACTACCAAAATTATTTCATATCCCAAATTCATCACAAACTCACAAAAATTGGAATAGAAAAATAGAATTTGCATATCTTAAAAAATAGAGGCTAAAAAATAACCAAACTAGAGACCAAAAGTAGAGCTAGGCCAAAACACATATAGTTCATTTGAGAGACTAACAAAACTTTCACAAATTATTCTAATACCAATGCCTTCTGTTTGTGAATGAAATGCGTTGATGTACCTATGGATGGTTGTTGGAAAAGTGAAAGGCAATCCTTTCAGCTCATCACGGTTAAAATGCATAATAGGTTCAGGAGGCTTTGGTATTCCACCCTGCATGGAAAGATATCAATTGATATTAAAACTATTCAAGATCAGCTGGCTTTTGGTAAGTGGATTTATACTCACTAGGTACTGCAATATTAAGGGCAGTGCAACAGTAGGATCAATGTTCCCAACAATCACAACAGTAAAAGCTGAAGGATCTCTGAAACATTTGCTGAAGTATTCACAAGCTTTAAGAGGATCAACCTTTTGTAAGTCACCTTTTTTAATTGGCTGCATAACAAATATGTTGAAAGTCAAGAGAAGTTTATTCAGTCTATGATTAAATTAACACAAGAAAAAAAGTCATACCCTAAAAAAATAGGAGTTTCCATAATTAAGCTCCTTTACACGGTTTGTAAAAGCAGTATACGGATCCCTATCTTGAGCACAAACTGCTTCTTCAGCCATTTGCATCACTATTTTGACATCTTCTTCGCCTGGGGTTAAATTTGTTGTAAACAGCTGATAGACAAGCTGAAAAATAAATGAATAAAAATAAATGACTGTGCGCGAGGGTGGAAGTCATAACATAACCACAGGGATCTTTGTGAAAAACCCAACAAGAAATAACACTAGTGGATTGTGATCAATATGATACTAGGCACGTCAAACTCTCCCTGATCCAACTATAAAAAGCATGCATTCTTGATTAATATATAATAATGCAGGCCAATAGCTTAACTTAGGCTGCGTTAAACAATTCAAATTACACAATACACTGTGTTGTGCATCAGAAGCATAGTACTCTCAGAAATGAAGGAATCAAAACTACTTTTTAGGAAAAGCTGGGACCAAACAAATTTGAATGCTGCTCAGAAACTGAGTGGCTGAAAGCACTTGCAGAGAACAAATGAATACAATGCAAACATGCTAACAAACATAAACACACACCTGCTGTTGACTATATTAAGATGCATGCACTTTCAAGTGTTTAAGGATGAAAGTGAGAAAATAGAGAAGATAGAAACAGTTGAATTTGGAATAATTGCAATCTGAAGCTGATGCAAGGATCAGAAGATTTTATGGCACTGAGACAAGCACCTGTATGCAACATAATCTTGGAGAACTAGGGTATAGCTTAGAATTACAGTAACAATAATATTACCTTATAACTTACATATAGATGGAATTTATACATTCAATTTATGCTATGTCGAGAAAATATTCATGAAGAAAAAGGGGAAATATTATAAGGCATTCAGAGAAAGATTACAAAGACATACTAATTTAAAGATAAAAATACTTGCTTCCTACTTTTAATCTGTTCTATTGGTTGTGAGCAAAAGCACTGCTTTATGTTGTGCTCATATAATGAAAGGAACAACATAATTTTGCTAATTAAATCAAATCAGATATACCTGCAAGCCAGTTTCCAGGTCTGAAGGTGAACAATCACCATAAAACGTTCTCATATATGCACCAATCTTGGTGCCAACTTCAGCTCTTTTGCCAGCAAGCATGTCCATTAGGACAGATGGTCTATAACCAAACACACCAATTTCCCCAGCAATTGTTGGTCCCATTGAGCAAGAGAAATACTCGCTTTCTGGTAATTCAGACAAGCCGCCATATGAATAGCCCGTGAAGAGAACCTGTTGTGACACATCTGTAGATTAGAACTGATAATTTTCTGCTAAAATTCAACACCACAAAAATAATGGAACACCATTCATGCAGATAATGTATTAGCTTATGCCCAGTAATAAATGTTTGTGTGTAATATTTTCAACTAAATGTTACTACGAAACAGAAAACTTAATTTATGGCACTACAAGCAGCATATATAATAAAAAATATCAAGTGATTTGGTCCAAACACCCAATTATCAAAGTTCCACCCCCTTCTCTTGGGAACTGGAGGGTTAAAACACAAAAAATGCATTTATTTCTCATAATTAAAACGTTAAATAGGTCTCATTGATCATTATGACTTTTTTTTTTTCTTTCTTATATATGGGATGGGAGGGGGTATTTGACTTCAGAGTGTGATGTCATTCCCATATATGGGACGGGAGGTGATATTATTTTCGTATTCAACTTCAATATTAAGTTGTATGAATTACAATAATTACATTTACAATTTTTCATTACACACTGCACAAACTAGAGGAGCCAAAAGTTGCACCTAATTTTTTTTTAAAATAAATCATCCCATAAGTCATCGCGTAGTTAGTATTGATTGCCAAATTCATAATGTACGGTAATTTAAAAAATAAAATAAAGGCAAAAATATGCCTGTGGTCAAATAAAATAATGATTTTCATTTTTTAAAAATTTTTAACTTGTAACCGAAGGCCAGGCCAGGCCAATTCAATAAAAAAAATGTTTTTTTTCCTTCTGTATGGTCTCTGCAATTGGACCCGGGTTGGATTAGTTTATGAAAACCCCAGGTTTAAGTTGCAATTTGACCTGATTAGACTCTATTAGATATCATATAATTTAACAAAAATTAAAGTTATCAATTCATAATAGTAATACTCTATAATCAGTTTGATACAGAAATTGGTCGATGTTTGCTTAGGAAATTATGTATGAACTATGATAAGCAATGCCTAGAAGAATCAAAACCTGGTCATCAAGGAAGTCTGTACGCTTATAGCAGATCCGCATCCCATTTGACAGAATTAGTTCCGTAGCTCCAATATTTGAGTATTCCAATTCCTTCACAACATGCCTTATTTGGGGAAAATGATATTAAAATGTTATTCCCTAAATATAAGCTTTAATGGAAGAAAACTATCTAATTAGGAAACTTAGCCCCATAGTCTAATAACTGATATATGAAGCCCTTCATTACATATAAAATCCAAGCTGGTTAAGCATATAAACTGGCATCTTACTGCTTAGAACAATCAAGATTTTAATGAAACACAGCCTAATGAAAAAGTAGATGAAAATAGCTTAAAAAAAACAGCATAAACAATTGGCTCCTATAACCAAGTAATGAGATTTTAAACTTTTCTCTGAAGGTTTGGAAATCAATTTGAAATTGTTATTATAGCAAGATGTGCGTGGAGTATTAGAATGAAGGAAAAGTATGCCCAAATAACTAAAGTTATTGCCTACCATGGAAAGGGAATTTCCATTATTTTCATTACATGAATTCAACTCTAAATAAGAAGTTACAAAAGAACCACTAAAGCTTCATGTTTATCACATTACAAAAATGACCACATGAATCATGATAATTACTAAAACTGTCAATGTCAGCACATAAAAAAAAAAGGAAGAAAATCTCAGGTGAATTAACAACAATGATTATGTGAATCGCTAATAATGATTACAAGAATATAAGCATGTCGGAATTACACTTTGGACGGGTTTATATGAGGTGCTCCAGAAATCAGAAAGCAAAGAACTATGTAGGGCAAATGAAAGTGTAATGTACATGATAGAGAAAGGTATTCCTCTTTAAACTCACCCCATATTTGGTTTTGTAGTGACAATTTCTTCTGGAATATGTTCATCATCCCACGGAGAAATTCCACCCTCTTCCTCAAGAAGATTGACTTTCTTAACAACATTTTTCAGGTCATCAGACACAGCAATTGCTCTGGGCTCAATGGTCTTTATGACACAGCTACAAGAGGTCCGTAATTTCTCAGAACATTTAGAGACCTCTAATGCTGATATATCTGAGGGGTATAAATTTATATAAATAACTAACACTATCTAAATACATCCAGAAATTTGATATCAGAACTCAGAAGACAAAAAAAAACACGATATATCAACTCACGTGGTAGAAGAGTCTTTTGGAGTTGAGCTTCATATTCAATACCAACAACAGGTTCATTGTGGAGAAAATGCTGCATGAAAAAAATAATATTATATCCAAAATAATACACAGGTTTGCTATTACCCATTTTAATGTAAACAAAGAAATATAATATACTTGTAGATATTCATCTCTCAAACTGGTAGATTGAATTTGATCTCGCTCCAAATAGGCAGATTCAATCTCTGACATCAGCAGTGCACGGACTATAGATATTTCACGATCTGAAAAGCCATGAAGCCGCACCCTTGCAACCTAAAATATAACTGTCATAAATTCTGAAAGAAAAAGGGAGAAAAGAAAGTGAAAGATAAAAAAGAGAAAAATGAAATGCAGCTTCTCATATCAAAGGTAAAAGCACCTCTATTAACATTGATTCCAGGGCTTCAAGAGTTCCTTTTCCTCTACATGAAGAAGTTATAATATTGGCCTTTACTGGACGGACTAGAACATCAGCAGAAGCTGAGCATGAGAAATAGGGTGGATCTTTCCTACGGGATATTTTAAAGAATCTCTGGTTTAATGCATACAGGAACATGGATTCTGCAAGTAAATCTCTGTAGTCTTTTACTGTTTTAAGCTCATTTGCTGGCATCTTATAACTAATCATAACTGCGGACTGTTATTGGACAAGCCCAGAGCAACATGTTAGTTTCCAAGCAAGACAAAATTACTGGCAAAAACCGGGAAAATTGCCAAAAGTTAATGGTTCGTTACTTACTTACCCCAGCAGCTTCAGATTCAACAAAACAAGAAAACCGTGGCTCATCATGTGATGGAACCTGGAATATTGGTACAGGTGGAGGATTAGGTGCTGGAATTTTCTGGCCAAAATGACTCTTTATCAACTCAACTACACTCTGAAATTGTAAGAGGGAAAGAGGTTAGTAGAAATAACTAACTAACCAACAACGGTCATAATATAAATTAAAAAAAAGAAAAGGAAAAAGAACAAAAAGAACCTGTGTATCAGAAAAATCTCCAACTGCTATGACAGCCATATTACATAAATGGTACCATTTCTTGTAAAAATGCCTCACAGTCTCAGGAGAAACCGTCCGAATCACTTTCTCAAGTCCAATTGGTGACCTTTCAGCATACTGCAATCAATTAAACTCTTGATGCATCGACACATATAATTCCCAAAAATCACCTCTAATAAGTAACCTACAATACAAAACCATCTTATCTTAACGATGACTAATAGCAGCGAGAATCGGTTTCATGTACCTTTGAACCTTCCATCAATAAAATCCAATGAGCATCCTGCAACCTCCCTGTTGCATTTCTGCTTCCTCTGTACTCTTCCATGACAGCTCCTCTTTCTTTCTCCAAGTCATCTTTCGATACTCGAATCTGCACAGAACAATCTAATTACAACAAATAAAAACTAGGAATAAAATGAAATAAAGCATTCCAGAATCCAAAAATAACATAATTTGGTGTAGTTGTTGTTAGGTCTGTTTGGATAAACAACTTAATTAAGCAATTTTGTAAAGTTAAACTAAATTCATATAAGCTATAAGCCGTTTTCATATACTATCACATAAAATAAAACATATAGAATAAGCTAAAAACATTTTATAGATATGTCATAAACGACATTCATAAACTCTTTTAAACGATCTCTCACAAGTGCTTATGTCAGTAAATAAGCTTAAACAGGTCAATCACAAAGAAGCTCTAATATACCTCGGAACTAAATTCTGCCAAAACTGAAATGGCCTGAGACAAAAGCTCTGGCTTATCAACGGGAACCAACAGCTCGTAAACAGTATCATCAGAAGTGGTAACGGCATTCTGACAAGCGCCAAATTCAGCTCCAATACTTTCAAGGAACTTAACAATATCATGGTTATTATATCTCTTTGTAGCACTAAAAGCAAGATGCTCAACAATGTGTGCAACTCCACGTTCATCTTCTTCTTCAAGAACTGATCTGCGATTCAGAACACAACAATCGAGAAATAAACGATTGGAATTGGGAAGAAAAGACGATTGATGAGTTAGGTTAATTTACCCGACTCTAACGGCAAGTGCAAGAGCGGCTCTCATACGTGGTTTGGAATTGCAGCGAACGTAGTAGCGAAGGCCGTTATCGAGTGTGCCGAAGTCGACGCCGACGGGTTGATCAGTGAGGAGTTGGTTCATGTCGGTGTTAACGAGTTTGAGCGATCGGAACCTTTGTTTTCTTGAGATCGGAGCTGCTGCCTCCGACGGAAGTAATTCCATTTTGTCTTCACTCTCACGAGTCCAAACCAAATTCAATCTAAGGACTATCTAATCTAATTTTATAAATAAAAACTTAACCACTACTCAGTGCAAGTGACGTTACCACCACCACTCTGCGTTTGGGTTCTATTTTCTTTCTTTATTTCTGGAGTATTTCCTTTTGAAAACTAATAACACGATGTACTATTGATTGGGGAAAAAATAACACGCGCTCTGCTTTTCACCCGTCATCCCTGCTTATTTACCTACCAACAAGAGCAAATAAATGTAAAAATGGGGCTTGAGTTAGAAGTGTACTAGGAGGAGAATGCTCTCACATGAGCCCTACATCGTGTTAAAAAAACAAAAATAACAAAATTGATATTTAAACCCATTAACAGGTCCCCTTAGAGAAATGGCACATCATATTTAAACTATTAAGCACACAATTTTCTATATAAATGTTAAAGAACTAAACACACATGTTATATCCATTAACAAAATTGATAATATAACTAATGTGTACTTTATGTATAATAACTATTAACTTTTTTTATTATTATAATAATTATGGATTGGGCTTAAGACCCAATAACTGAGGAAGCCCACTTTCTCAACCCGTCAAACACGACCTAGTTGCAGAGCAACCCAAATATCATGTGATCCAAGTTAATGGACAACGACCCCAATGTATTACAACCTCCGACATCGGAATGGTGAACATTTACTGCTTATCATTGATCATCAACCTGTTTCTGACAATCACTTAATGGCATTAACATGTCATTAAGGGTATTTCTCTCGCGCAGAGGAGTCGGGTACACACTATTTCTTTCTTAAAAAATTTGCTTCACGCATTTTATAACATGTAGGACACATATTAACATTAGATTAGATGTGTTTATAATTAATTTTCATATTCTAAAGTAGAAGGTGGTACAAATATACTCATTATGTCTCAATATATAAGATCTCTTTCATAAATGCAAAAGAATTAATAAAATTGGCTTTTGTATTAAATTTATCAATGATATACCTTATTTTTTCAAAATTATCATTCAATTATTAAAAGAGAAAAATATTGATCTTTTACTTTTCTTCATTTAATTAGGAATATTTTTATTGAAAATTTAATTAATGTATCTTAAACTTTGAAAAAAAACTTATAAAATGAGACAACAAAATATGCCAAACGGAGGTAGTATTTGGTAAAAAATAATAAATGCATCAGATAATTTGAAGATAAACTTACATTGGAGGTCAATTTTTTAAATTTGTACTCTCAATGAATGCTTATGATTATGAGCAGAATGAGTATTAATTAGATGGTGGGATTGAAAAACAATAATTAATGCCATCATGTTGAAACTGTTAATTATTTTGAGACAAGTGGTTTTTTGAAAAAGGTCACTAATTTTAGGATAGATGGAGTTATTTATTTTGACACAAATTTGATAACAAAAATCTATTAGAGTACAATAAGGTGTCAATAATTTATTAATCATTAATTGAATAACCGCAACTTTGAACGACATTAACCATAATATTAATTTTTAGATGTTCAAATATGCATGTGTCCTATATGTATCCTGGACTTATGTCAAGCTCAATCCGATCGAGGGAAACCTATATGTATCCTGTTGGTGTCAAAACAAGACACTCAAGCAGTCCCCGTAACTTCTCATAGCTACAATTCGTTTTTTAAAGAAAAACGCACTCCCTCTCCAACCATCTGTGCATGTTAGCTCTAATTTTAAGTTTTTCTTCAATAAGCAACTCTATTAAAGTTTATAAGCTGGGCACCTCCAGAAAATGACAGTTGTGGATGCTTAAGACAAAATCCAACTCTTCTTCTATACAAAAAACTTGTATCACACGGATGGTTAAAATCTCTCCACATGATATTTGGGTTGCTCCGCAACTGGATCATATACTTATATTAATTCATTTCGTTTCTATTACCAGTACCGCAGCTTTAAAATAGGAAATATTTTGGTGCATAAACAAATGAGACATTGAATCAAGTCAATTAAATGTAGAACGAAACTGAATCGATCATATTACAAAAATTCTGTGGGGACATCAAAAGGTAAGAAAAATAAACGAAAAAGGAAAAGAAAAACAAAGATACGGTCATGGTATCGATACCATTTGTAATAGGCTCAGCCCCATGACATTTATAAAATCATTGAGTTCAATGAACTGAGCAATAGCTGAAATGAACAAAAGAAAAAGCCTGCTTCAAAAATACAGATTTTAATTACAGCAGATGCACAAATATACATGTGGAAGAACAACAAGGATGAATAATCCAATAATGTACATAACTCTCACAACAGGTTGTGTAAAAAAAAAAAAACTCTCACAACAGGTGAACAGTGATCATGACCAGTTCAAAGATCTACATACAAAAATATACAGAAAGTGGAAGAAAAAAATTATCCACAAAATAATAGTAACTATTACCGATGATATTTTACACTAATCCCACACAACAGAACCAACACGACTTCTTGTTTACGTGGTTTCCTAGTTTGCAATACACTTCAGAAAAAGTCTGCATTGATATTTTGTGACGTTTTAATGTCCGAGGCTTACTCTTGCTCCATAAAGCTGCTTCGACACAATTTATTCAAAATATTTAAGTCCTAATCCTAACAGTAACACAATCTAGAGGCCATCAGAAACCCAAGTTTCCTTGATTCCTTCTTTCCATATTCCCCATCTCCACCTAACTCCAGGAAATTTGGTTCTACACGCGGAGATGATGTTTCCAGCAACACGAGGATCAACATCACTGTGGATGAGCAGAGAAACGTCTCCCAATTGGGTGCATTTATCTAAAACAGAGAAAACAAATGCAAGAGTAAACTCAATTTCAAGTACCACGATATGTGCAACAAGCTCTTTCAATGTCTTCGTCCCAATCTTATTTTCCAAACTTCCCCTGCAGAAAGAACTCTCCATCACACGCCAAGCCCCGGAACCTAAACTAAGATATCTAATATTGGGGAAATAATTCAACAACATATCAAGGCCAAACTCTCTTACTTGATCAACTCCAACATCTACAACTCTCGGTGTTTTTCTTACAAAATCTAAGCTAAGTCTCTCTACTGCTACACAACGGCTAAACACGCTTAAAATGTAACCAAGAGAGAAGCATTCCACTTCAAGTTGAAGGCATTGTATGTTACCACAATTTTTCAACACTAGTTCGTCAGTGCTCTCAAGAGAGAGATTGAATTTGGACAACGAAGGTGCTTCAAGGAAAAGCAGTCTAGGTTTGATACACTTGAGATGAAAATCAACAAGACTAGGTGCAGATATATTCAGAGAAAGAGGAGCATTGGAAACCGACCATTGACAAATTTGAAGGTGTGGGAGATTTATCTTAGGCTCTTTAAGTCCTCCAACACCAATAAGATTAAGTTGTATAAGATTGGGGAAACAAGTATTGAGCATATTCAAATCCTCATCATCCAATCTTACAAACTCAAGAGTCAAATTGGTCAGCGTCGGCATCAAACACAAACCATCCACAGCTAACCAAGCATTCCTAACCACCAATTGCACAAGGCCATGGCCTGCAGCGCAAAGGAAACAAAATTACTAGAAGGTCTTAAACAAGTTTTCTAACAACAATCACGGCCGCAACATCAAGGTTTATGATTTCTTGGGTTTTAAATAAATAACCCAGTGCTGTTAAATAGCGGCTATAATTGGGCGACAGTGCAAGTAATTTCCAATCATAGAAACCATGATCGAGATCTCATCGGCTGCAAATTGTGACGCCAGTGCAATGGCTAGTGCAGCTGCTCTTTAAAGCCATGATGTTGGCAGCAATTGCAGCTGCATCTACATCATAGTATTTGAAAACCGTTTTTCGCAAGATCAATAATTCCAACGCAAATTTTTTTTTTAAAAGCTAAATTAGCTCACCCAAATTGGCAAGAATCGAACCTGAGACCTTCAGATGAGCATACTCTCAAGTGGGTTTATTCAAGTGCAATTGTAATTTAAAACAAAACCTTGCTTATTAAACAATAAACAGAGAAAATAATAAATAAGATAAAATTGGAATTGATAAATGAGAATTAAGAAACTAACAAGTGGAAGAGATGAGAGATAACACTTGTGAACGTCTCCAACAAGATTGAACCCAGAAATCAGAAACAGAGAGCGACTTAATAGATTTGGAAAGAGAAGGAAGCCAATCTTGAATGAAATTGAAGTCGGTTAGGTGAAGATCATCAGACTCATCTTCAACATCATCGAATGAGATACCACCGAGAGATCGATCAACGCCGAGAGAGACAGATTCAAGATTAGGTGATCGGATAACGAGATTCTTCAAAACGGTTTTGAAAGGTGTGATGAGGTGCTTAGTTTCCGGTGATCGGGATTTGAGATAACGTGACATGGAACAGACTAAGGTCAACGAACGTACTTCGTAGGAGGCTTCGTTTAAGGTATTTGAAACGACTCTGCATCGTGCTAGATCGGAGGAGTCTTTTAGACGATTCAGAATTTCTACGACCACCGGAGAAGGTAGATTCTCCATCAACGGAGTTGAATTGCACCGGTTCAACACGACACGGCGATGACCGGTGTGCGATTTGTTTGCGCGTGTTTTGCGTTGGTGTTAGATTTTGCATTTTATTTATTGTGAGGCGCGTGCAGTCACTCTCCACACAACAAAACATGACAAAATACCATTAATTATTTATGTGTCTGTATTTTGTAAAATTTATATTTTTATATTCATTATAATGTTATTCATAAATCAATTTTGCACCATGTATTTCTTAAGAGACTTATGTATGCTAGACAAAGTCATTGGATTGTTCTAGTGGTGAGAAGTTTGAGTAGTATATTTCAATTCTCAGCTTGATTGTAAACTAAAAAAAAACCATTTAAAAAAGTTTTTATTTATCAAGTAGTTTAATAACTAAAAGTTCCACCTTAAGGTGAATAAATAAAGTATCCGATGTTCGAACCCCTCGTACATATAATGTGATATCCAAATCACTCAATAATAATGCTATTTTGAATAAAACATTATCGTTATTTTAAACCGAAACACAAGTTACAAAACATTAAAAAATTAAATCAAGGTTTAAACTACATTTGGGTATATTACACAATTTAATTATTTGTAGTTTGTACACCTGAAACGTCACCCTTGTGGACTTGTAGTAATTGAGAAAAGTGTATTTATAAAGGAGGTGTATAAGAAAGGCAGTGGAGTGCAAAACGAAATTTCCAATTGCCACTTGGTCTTTATCCATATGGCCCAAAACAGTCCAGATCCAAGTTACAGAATAGAGAGAAATTAAAAAAAAATTACACAAGTTTTGGGAAACGCAGAGAAAGTTTGAAGCGCATTTGCAGCGTCGCGAGGTAACGGCGGCGAACAATTTCAGTCTACCGGAAAACTGCTATTTCACAATTGACGAACAAAACCGTTCTCGACTTGCTTGTGTGAAAACTATAACCGTGCTTAACGAGATCGAGAGGGATGGGAAGAAGGATACTGAATGATGCGTTGAGGAGTATGGTGAATGCTGAGAAGAGAGGAAAAGCTATGGTGGAGCTTAAGCCTATATCCACCGTCATTTCTTCCTTTCTCCAAATCATGAAACACCGCGGTAATATTTCTACTCCTCCTAACACTGCACTGCACTTTGTTTTGAATCTTTTCATATTTTATTTTATTTTTACCTCATTTGATTCAGTATGAAATTTATCTATTGTTTCTATACTTGATATATATGCTTTGGAAAATTTCATTATTGTTATTGTTAGAATATATGCAGGGGGGCGGTTTTTTTACGGTTGTACCATTCAACCTTGTTTTTTTCAGCATTTTGAATGTGTGAATATGACAGAATTATGGGTTTAATCATAACCAATGAATTGCAAGTACTCATATAATTGAGTTCTTGGAGGGTTCCCCTCAAGCAATCCAACTAATACAAGTTGGCTTCTAAACCCTTAGTCCGTGTCGTGAATGTCTCTGGCCATAATTGTCGTGACAGCTCCGACAGGCCATAGTTGCGATAAAAAATATCCAGAAGTCTCTAATCAGCATGACCAACTCTGACAAAGCTCCTTCTTAGTTTTGGAAAATTATTCTATAAAACAATTTGAAAAAAAAAAACAAAAAATTGTGATTATATTAATTTGGAAACAGAGATGATAATACAAGAAAACCTGCTTGATAACTTGTTATGGGAAGTATTTGAAACTTTAAAGTGGGGGGTGATGGTTGGTGGCCAATATTTTGTGGCAACCATAGTGAAGAGTGCTTTATAGCTGCGGCGGAGAGTGTTGAGTGACAATAGCAGTCATGTAGGATTTCGGGTGGCCATTGACAACAGTGGATGCCATGCCGCCAATCGAGGGTGTTAGGAAAACACAACAATGTTGGGAACTACTACAATGGAGGGTCCAGACTCCAGAGTTTGGTGTGGCAACAGAGTGCTGTCTAGTTGGCAATTTGTTGGGAATCAATTTGGGTATTTACTTATTATTTTATTTTCCAACAGTTATAATTTGGAGAAGGATGTTATTGTTTTATGTATCTCAGTTTATCTATATGCATGTATGAAACATGACCAGTATCCTCTGAATTGACCTAGTGAAGAAGTAAGATGAAAATGAAAGGTGCTCAATAAACACAGTAAAATCATTTGATAGTTAGATAATCACTACAGGAATTATGTAAATTTTGGCTGATTTGGTGTCACTCATCATCATGATAGGATATATCAAGGACTTTCAGGTCTATGATCCCCATAGAGTGGGGAGGATTACAGTCGAACTACAAGGTAGAATTAACGATTGCAAGGCCCTTACATACCGACAAGATCTCAAGGCAAAGGATATTGAAGCTTACAGATTGCGCACTCTTCCGACACATCAGGTTGGTTAATGCTTACTATTTTGTTTTCATTGTGTTATAGCAGTTTCACCTTTTTGAATATGGAGAATACTGTTTGTATCAGATACCAGCTTTTTTATTTTACATTTTCTCTTAAAAGAATAAAGTAAGGGAAAAGGATAATCATTCAGTTCTACTTATCTTGATGCAGTGGGGTTACGTTGTGATTACAACTCCTGATGGTGTTTTGGATCATGAAGAGGCCGCAAGAAGGAATGTAGGTGGTCAGGTTCTTGGTTACTTTCACTGAAGTTGTCCTTTATCTTTTTATTTTGGTCAGCCACTGTGTTCAGCTAAGTTTCCTGATAAACTTTCAATGAATTTGATGAAAGAATGTGTTATTCAGCAAAGGAGATTTTGTTTTGTATTATTGCTTTGTCCTGTATGAATTTCGTGACAGTTCATGCATGATGAGCGTGACGCATTAGATCTCATGCTTTGTGGAAATTAGTCCCGTTTCTGTTAAATAATAGACTAGACTTGAATGGATAATTGGATATCATATCATCTTAGTTCGTAAACTACTTTAAATACAGAGTGGCACTTTTGTAATCCGTAGTTGATTCAAGTTAAACCATTTTGCACACTGGTTTTCTTATTTTGGTTTTCCAAAGATGTAATTTTTCGACAAAAATAAGATAGCCAATTTTGAAATTTATGTTACAAGTTACAACCCTGTCACTTGGTGGATATTTTAATGCCTAGCCAGTTGATAGCTCAATATTTTACTAGATTTTTCATCTCTTTAACTTAAACATGGCTTGTTTTTACTTGGACTATTGATCACAACTCAACATAGGGAATAAAATCAAATCAGTGAACACGCATGCAGATAGTTAGTCCGTCGCCTATAGAAACCAAAGCAATTTCTAGACGAGAATCCTTTGAAATTGCTTTGTTGAAATCAAGTGCAGATCTTCTCCAATCTCTCTTTGGTTCTGAAACTGCCATTTCTGGCAAAGCAACAGTTCCTCCCCAAAGTGTGTTATCGTAGGCAACAATTCCACCAATCTTAACTAACTTGATAAGCCTCTCATGGTAGTTCAAGTAGTTATTTTTGTCAGCATCAACAAAGGCAAAGTCAAAAGTCCCTTCATTTGCAGGCTGCACAAAAACAGAAAATAAACTGATAAACCATCACAGGGACTTCACTCGGACAGAGAGATGAGGAGTTGCTAAGTAAGTTGCTTACATCTTGTAGGAGTTTATCAAGAACTGGCAAAGCTAGAGACTCTATATAGTCAATCTTGTGTAAAACACCAGCCTTTTTTATGAATGGGAGTCCCATCTCATAGGATTTTCTGTCAGGATCTATGGCTGTAATCTACACCAGACAAACTGATGGAGCTAATAACACAAAATAGTCGACACATATTTGTGACATTACTGTATAAGTTGCCATATAATGCTATGAACATGAGTGTCAATTTTAACATTGATGTACATGTATTAAGTCAATTGCTAGGTTGAGAAAGTATCTTATATAATGTACCATGGACACTTAACAAGAAAAACGAATTCAAGTTGAGTTGAGATACTAATGTTTGTAATCTACACTGGAATACCATCTCAATCATGATGACGAGTAATGCCATAAACTTTTTTTTGGGTACAAAGTAATACCATAATCATGATGACGAGAAAATGGTATCAAATATTGTTAGCATTTCAAACAATTTTCATGCATTAATCAACGATAGACATATGTATATGACGAAAATGGATACAAACCTTTCCATCATGAGGAATGTTAAGTGCAGTGAGGAGAAGTGAGTATCCAGTAAAAACTCCTACTTCGATTGTCTTCTTTGCATTTAGAAGTTTCAAGAGCAAGGCCATTAGCTGACCCGCATCAGGTGAAGTGCCCATAAAGCCACTGAAGAATTGCAATAAGGTTACATAAAACAAATTTTCCTAATGGTAGCTTTCAAAATCATGTTCAACAAGAAGATTTAAATAATATTGTCATGATTTAAAGAATTTATATCAAATTATGCTATGTTACTATAACTAGCATGACTTTTTTTTAACGGTATAAGCATTATTTAAAGAATAATAATTACAGTGGATGTTGTGTAGTTGCATTCCTTAGCTCTTTGAGAGTCTCTGCTTCTCGTGGGTAAACACTGGTTTCTAGTATATACTGCCACAAAATTGAGGTTAATTAAGTAGAAAAAGTTAATCTAAACAGTCACAACAAAAATGGCAAGAGATGTATATGTTATGTATATATATAAACCTTGAGTAAGCCCTCACTCTGCAAAATAACTGGATTGGGATTAGCTTCTAGCATTGATTTATTGTCCATAATTTCTCTGCAGTTCACTCACGTTATTAACAACTAGCATCAAAGCAAAGGGAATATATATGTATGGATTTTTCAATTAAATATGAAGATTAAGAAAAGGAAAAAAAAATATGAAGTGATTTTCTAGGATCTTGCATGCCAAGAATGCTTTATGCTTCTTTGATTTCCTTATTTTTGTTTTCATTTCATAACCATCTTTTCATGGCCTTCAAATTAGGACAGACCAATTTAATTTGTTGAACAAATACTCAATTTATTTATTAGTCTTTTATATTATTAATATTTTAAGTTGATCTATGAAATTGTAAATTGTTAACCGGTTTGTCACTTTGTCTAAATTTAGTATCAAATGCATGCACTATTCATTTTGTTATAAATGTTAACCGGTTTGTTTCTTTTTTTTTAAATGATTTGTAGGATTTAAGAAATTTATAGTTGATATGAGTAGTTTTTACTTTGGGTCACATGTTTCAATTTTAATGATATAAAATAATAATATTTTATCTTTGAATAAGTAATAGTTGTCGTTGGTTATATAATTGACGTGAATTAGATTTAATGCACCCACATTGCTAAGTCATGTGCTCTCCAATGTAAATTTCCTATGGTTGCCATGCTCTATACAAAATCTGTGGGTTAGTTGACTAGCGCTAAAGGTGCTCTTAGCTAAGAGTAGGTTGAAAATAAAGTGATTTTTATTTAAAAACATTTATATAAAAGTGAGGTTAATAATAAATTTAAATGTAAAAATATATTCTAAAATAAAAGCTCTCAATTTCTAGCTTTAAATTAAAATAAATTTTAGAAGTAAAATCAATTTCACTCCAAAAACAATCAAACGAAGATAGAAAATGAACTGTTTAGAAATAATAATTAGTAGTTAACTGGAAAGTAATAATGGATCGTAGAGGTGAAGGATTTTGGTATTTTGTAGTAAGGATAGTTAAATTTAGGGTATATTTGGCAAGATAGAAATACAGTTTTATAACTTATAAACTAAAAGATCTGTTTGGTAATAAATTTTTTATTATGATCTTATAGCTTATTGTATTGACTTATAGCTTATTTTTTATTACGATCTTATATATTATAGCTTATTTTATTGACACTATTACAAGTAGCTTATTAGCTTATAACTTATATTTTTTTCCCATTTTACTCTTATTATTTTATCTTAAATTCATTTTTACCCTCTAAAATTTATTATTTTAATTAAAATAAAATAAATGAATGAATCTCTATTATTGCACTTCCTAATATATCATTGCTAATAAATCAACGCACCATTTGCATGGAATACTAAAATCAAATGCGTAATACTTTCGTTTCGGCTTTAGCATTATGTGAAATATTCTTTTATAAGCTATTATTGTAAAAAATCTAATCATAATAATTAGAGTATGCGAACCTTATTTACATGTGTGAGGACTATGTGAAATATTCTTTTACAAGCTATTATTGTAAAAAATCTAATCATAATAATTAGAGTATGCAAACCTTATTTATATAGAGAGCATAAATAGTGATAGATCTTTACCAAGTCAACAACTTAATCATAACAATCAGATCAAAGAGGAAAAAAGTTACATATTCTTTAGTCTCATTTAGTTACAGGGTCATTTATTTTAAGTACCTGTTCAAATTGACAATAAGTTATCTATGATTAAATCAAACTAATACATTTCTCAAGAGCCAGTTGTACGGTGGAGAGAATGACGAGGTTGGCCATAGTCACCATTAATACAATATAAATTCCAAAAGGCCAAACACGTGTGGGGTTCTTTGAAGAGATCGTGGTGATGGGTGGGCACTCGAGGAGAAGTTGTGTGGCAATAGAGGTTCCGATGACATGGTGCCATGGTGGAGTTGAGAATCTGAGTTCCAAATTTAGTGGAAAGTATCCACAATCAAAGGGAAATTTTGTAACGCAGTACCAAAAGGAAGAAACCCTAGCAAAACCTTTCAACTAGTTGGGAGTAGGGCCGGCCCAAGGGCCAAGCAACCAAAGCAAGAGCTTTATGCCCCAAATATTTTGGCTATAAATAGGCATAATTTTCTTTTCTCATTTGATTATAAACATATAACACATCAATTCAAATTCAAATATTTATTTAGTTAAATTGGTAAAGGGTAAAATTAAATGCCATAAATATTTTCCGTTTTGTCCAAGTTAGATTTATAAAAATTTATTATTTGTTTTTATTTTTATTTTACCAAAATTATTTTTATAAAAAAGTTTTGTTTTTCAAAATTTAAAATAGTAAATGTTTAAAATGAATAAAATGAGTACATATAAGCATAAAAAATATTTCTTATTGTATATATATATATATATATATATATATATATACATGATAAATTGTTTAATGAATATATGAAGATAAAATAAACTTATATAGTAAATATCCGTAAATAATGGTTTGTCTTGGGCACAATTCGAGATCAACAACTTATACAAATATTGGATGAACATAAATTCATTTTAAAAGTATTGTAAATAGTTAAACAATAATATATATTTTTGTTTTTCTAGTAGTCATGTACTCTGTGAATTTGCAAAATTACTTTTTATATTTATTAATGTATGCAAAAAATGTGAAAGAAAAGAAAAATATATGAAAGTAAATAAGAGATCAAGAAATAATGATGCACGTAGTATTATATGAAAAATAAAGGGGAAAATGAATTCTAATACATTTATGGTGTTATGCATGTAATAAATGGTTGTGACTTGCGAGTCTATTTTGTAATTGATATGCATGACTTTAAGAGTCATATTTAATACATGAGAACGACAACGAGAGAATTGGGTATGATTTATTAATATCACAATTTTAATTTTTTTATTTAAACTTCATAATTGATTGGTGGTGTCATGCATGTAACTGGTTGTTGTCGGTTTTGGTGATTAATATATATGACTTCGAGAGTCATATTTAATAGATTAAAATGAGAAAAAATAAACTGTGTTATTTATCTAATATTCAATAAAAATTAAAATAGTATGGCATATTATTTCTGCTTTCTTCATTTTTTTTAATTAAATTAAGCAACATTTAAATTTCTAAATTAAAAGTAAAATTCTAAATTTTAGATTAAGTTCAAAATTAAATTCTCAATCAATAATATTCAAGTTTTATATTAAAAGATAAAGAAGTAACAAATAATTTAAGCAATTTTAAAATTTTTCGTTTTAAATATAAAATATAAAAAAAAACCAAAAAAGGAATATGATATAATATATCTAGTTTGTTTAGATATTTATGCTATATAAAAAGTAATGAATAAAACATATTAAAAATTCAAAAGATATTAAAAAGTAATATATATTTATTGAAATAAATTATGATAAAATTAAATTAAACAACATCATATAAAAGGTAGAAATAAAAATAAAATGTATGTTGATATATTTATGCCAAGTTAAAATAAATATTTTTGAAAAACAGAAAATAAAAAATATACAAATTAAATGTGAACATGACAAAAATATTGAATTTGAAAAATAAATTATTTAGCTAGTTCCATTTTCACATGCAATGAGTATTCCATTTGCGTTGTTTCATTTCTTAGAGAATAAAAATAAATTGATTTTATGACAAATATATATTACATTAAAAATTTGTTTTTTTGAATCAATTCAGTACAATGAGACTTTTTTTTACCTCTCTGTTGTTTCATTTCTCCAATTTTTTTTTTTGAATTAATTCAGTACAATGAGACTTTTTTTACCTCTGTTTCATTTCTCCACCTTCTTTATTTTCACGCTCTATATTCAAGGGTTTCTTTCTTTACTTTTGTTAGTGTACATATTCATTTGACTTGAAATAGATATTACATTAAAATAAAAATAAATTTAAATAAAATTTTAACATATAAAAATTAATTTAATAATTTATAAAAAATACATTATATTAATAAATTTGAATTAATATCTTAAATATAAATTTGATATAAATTTTATTGTCAATTATTATTATTATAAATATCCTTTTATGTTATTTTACATTTATCAACTAATTGAACTACTAATTTTATCAACACTTCAGTTAATTAAACAAAGCCTAAATTTTACTTTAAGAATAGGCCCACATGGAAGATTCCTCCTTGTATAATTAACATTGTTAATCTCATTTCAAGAATGGCTTGCCGACAAATAAATAATTGTTAGAAACAAAAATGTGATTCTCGTCGTTATAAAAAAAATGTGATTCTAAATTTCTTGTGGTACATGATGGCCACTTTCAAGGCCTCATTCATAGGAGGGCACAGCTGAAAATAGGGTGTAAGAAACTCATTCCATGTTTTTTACCAAGCAAACAAGAAACAGTAATATCATTTCAAAAATTTGTGACAATTATTTTAAAAAAATTGCAGGACAATCATCATTGAAAAGTTGCACCACAAGGTCCTTCCCGCTTCAAGTACAAGGGGTTATTGAGGCTTATCCAAGTTAACCACTAGTTACTCAAACATGTTTTCTCAAAGTAAAAATAAAATCAGAACAGAATGCCCATATTCGAGAGTATAAAACGGCATAACGCCTATATAGGACTGCAAAAATCTACACTTGGAGGAAGTGGCTATATTCAGACATAGTAACCGGTGAAAGTAAATCCTCTTCCAACAATCTCACCGGCACAATACCATGCATAGCATTCCAAGCCAAACAAAGCAGCAATGCCTACATCTTCAACCTTTAAGTCTTGCTTGTTCCTCCATAATTGTTTGGCATAATCAAGTTCCTTCCAGAAGGCCTCACGACGAACCGGAATGCTGCAAAGTATAAATTAGAGAGAGTTATATACATATAGAGAAGCAGAAGCACTGAAATAGAACAGACTTGACAGATGTATGTATGTGACATTTGACCAGGGGGAATAGGTTTTCACATTTCACCAAGATTGTTTAGCTTAATTCACTGAAGACGGTTGTGCAGATATGTTGCACAATTTAATAAGCATAAAATTAGTCTGAAAATGACGTTGGAATGTAGTGCATAAGCAAAATTCAAGTTCAAAAGATCAAACAGAAGCAGGCTTCAGCACAACTACAAGCAGCAAGTTGTTTGACAACGATGTTTTGGGCAGAAATGATCGAAATATTTTTGTTATCAGCATTAATCACATGATTGTAAAACTTAAAAAGCACATAATGAGCTGTTCATATTCAAGGAATTTAATCAAAACTATACAATGATAGACTATGAAAAAGAAAACATCAAACATGAAAGAAAAAAAATATAGTGGTGATCAAATGTCGAGATAAAAAATCCCAAAAAAATCCGTTCCATTTTCTTGAAACTTCATATGTCATGTTGAGTGTTTATTTTGTTGTGATCAAGAAAATTACATGCATTTTTACACTCAGTAACCACTTGCAGCCCGTTTGTTTTATACCAACCAGTCAACCACAGCAAAGGGGAAAAAATATCACTTCCTAAGGCATTTTTGGGAAAGCTCCTTTGTTACTCCTTCCATTTACCATCAGTTTGGGGGTCCCAAGAATCTAAAACAAGCAGGCTATTTGTGTGTTTGGATTCAGAGTAGAAAGTATCGTAATTGATTTTAAATCCTAAAAATGGGATTTTATTAAAATCAAATGTTAGGTTCCTTTGAATTGTTGATCCTGCTTCCAAACCTTAGTTTAACTAGAAGTGATGAAAAGTAGCTTTTGCATTTTGTTGAAAAATTGACACCAAGTCTTACATCAAGCTTGTATTTAGAAAACATTAAAACAAAAATGAAAAATCACATCAATTCAAGCTCAATTAATCAAATTAGTTCCTTTCAAAACCATTCACCCAAACACACTTAATTGAAAAAGCAGCGGATGCTAGACCTATATTATATGTTAATAATACAACCAAAGTTTTTTCCTGACAACTAGATGGGGTAAACTACATGGCTCAAATGATGTCATAATGCCATTTATGAAGGGTAAGAAGAATTGCAGAGAGGAAGTGAAAAACAGTGGCTGTAAACTATTATTGTTAATTCTATTTTCATTGACTGGTCTGATTCAATGTTCGGCTATATATAGAAAACTTAGGGGATGACTATTGTAACTGAATTATAACTACCCAGCTGTAACAAGCTAACTGAATCTTAACTGCCCAGCTGTAACAAGCTAACAGCTTACTTTGTTTCTTAAGGAAAAGGGATCCTATTAGTATTCTAGAGTTTGGCCGAGATAAGTAAAACTTCAACAAAAATTGTATCAATCAAGGGTCGAACTCGGGTACTACCGATCGATTTTAACTTCACTGAAACTCATTAACCACTTAAGCCCAACCACTTGGTTAGGCTAACAGCAGTAACATAACCAAGTTAATTAAGCTTACATCTTCACAAACGTATCTCAGACAAAAGGTTGAACTGGGAACTGTGATTAAATCATGATCAAACTAATCATAAAATAAAATAAACAAAGGGGAAAATTGTAATCAGGGTTTTCAACTAAATTTAGTCTCAAGACAAAGAATATATTTTTCAATAAAAAGATGACCGGTTTTGGACAAACTTGATTTATTCTATACCTGTTTTGTGATCCGTCATTTCTTTTTTTGAACTGAACTTTGATGCAGTACCATAAGTTATAAGTAATGTTCTTACTGTCCTCTCATAGAAAGACAGTTTTCTTTTAAGAGGCAGTTTTTGCACACCCTTTCTGAATTGTTGGTCACAATTATATTATATTACATTTTTTTATCCTTTTTCACATTAAACAGATTGAACATCTAATCAGTTCCCAATTAAACTGCCAACTGATCAGACCAACGAGTCCAATCTGGTTGTGTAACAATGCTAACGTATTTCTTTTGAACAATGGATCAGAATTCTGATTATATCTGAAAGTCTGAAGTAGACATCATCAACGAGATCACCCGACCATTTTATTTACACGGCTAGCAATTATTATTACTATTTACTAACTCTGGTCCTATATTATATATAAAAAAAAAGTTTGATCTACAAAAATTGATGTATTTGGTCCAAACTTTTGTTGCAAATACGTCAACTTTTGTTGACCCGACTTTTTTCTTATATTTAGGACTGGAGGTAGTACTAAAGAAATATAAAAATTAGCAGCTTCGTGACATGACTCTAACTATCTACTACATACATTTTTTCAAAACTTTGAACCTCGCCCCATTTAGTCGATAAAGGAAACAATGGACAGTAGGAAATGATCAACAACATCAAAGTGAAATAAAGAATGACAACATCAATAGAAATCAACATATTACGGCCAACAAGCATGAGTAATAATAGAATTTTAACACAAAATTGAACAGATTTGGAGAGAATATAACCTAGCAAGGCGGGTGTAGAGTAATTGCTTTGCCAAAAGGTTGCATTTCTCAATTGTAGCAGGCTCCTGAATATATTCTTTGTTCTTCTCCAACAATTGCTTGTAGTAAACAGTTCCATGCTTGGATATAAATTGGGATGCTTGACATGCTTTTGACTGCAAAGCCTTCAACTTCGACGCCATTCAATCTGCAAATTAAACGGAAATGAACAAAACAATAGGTCAATCAAACATCCTAATCAGGTAAACCAGTGTTGTAGATTGCAGATCGCGTAAAATAGTGATTTGTTCAATCAAATAACTGATTTATAAACCAAATACATAAGTAGCAATTTGTTCAAATTCCACTACATACACTATATAACACCGCTATGGCCGCTATTTAACAACAACACTATGATTAATAATATATTCCAATACTCCTTAATGTTCATAATTAACATTTTAAACATTGTAAATTATTGTATTAATTGATGATCAATATGGAGTTTGAAGGATGCAAAGTCAAAACCCTAACTACATATTCGGAATTTTTTTGGTTATAGAATTAAGAAAACTTTGAAGGATAATACAAGTATCATAGAATGAGATCTAATAAAATGAAAGAGAGTGCGTAGATCTGAATAATGAATAGAAGTGATAATTGATTCAGAGATGGAAAACGGTTACCTTGTGGAGTGAGTGAATGAATGCAGTAATCGGAAATTGCAAAGATGAAGAACTATACCTTGTCGACTGAAAGAGGTGTAGTAATCGGAAATTGTTCGCCGCCGTTACCACGCGACGCTGCAACAACTGAAGGATACTGCTCCTCTCTCTATGTGTGTGTGTCTCTCAACGCGAGTCGCTAACCTTTTGAATCTTTTTTCGATTCTTTATTTTTATTTTTATTTTCTTTTTCATTTTTTTTTTTTATACAGTTTTTCAGTTTGGTCTAGACTAGATTTTTGGGCCATCTAAACCCAAAGTAGATGGCCAGAATGAGTTACTATTAACAGCCACATTTTTTTTCTAATACACCGCTTAGTTTGTTCATTAATTTTTTGGGAAAATATTTCTTTTTTCCTACTTTAAAATATATCACTCGTATGTCATTAGGTTTGGTCTAGTGATACGAGGTTTGTGTAGTGTGTCAATATGAGGTTCTAGGTTCAATCTTCATTGTAAACTACAAAGTAAAAAAAAAAAAGACACTTCTAAATTATTTATAGTTTGATTAATTTATATTTATATAAATTTGAATGTTATGTTCCAAAAATAATAGATCATTAAAAAATGTACTCATAACATTTATCATTGAAACTCAACACACAACCGTGCGCGGTTGAAAACTCAGATAAAAGTGTACGGTCTAATAATATCGATATTAGTGGTTAATAATTTTTTATCACTAGAAAAGGTTAATAATTTTGTAACTAAAGAAAAATGTTAGTGGTTAATACTTATATTAGTTGACTTGTCTATTATATGTACAAGTGATATATCTTTCGTCATGCACAATTTGTTTTTACTATTTGATCAATATGTCACATCATATTTCATTTGATTCAACGGAGAAACTTATTGACCAAATGATAAAAACAAACTTCTTTAATATTAAAATATTTATCTCACTTGTGCACCATAGATTTGAGTTTTGATTGTAGCTTGTATGTTTTCACAACAAAAATGACTCGATGAATGACTTCCATATGTGGTTCCAAACACATTCATGGATCATGGTAAGCACATATAAGTGAGACGTTCATGTGGAATCCCTAATATTCAGTTAGACACTCGTACTATCATAATACTCTATTAAAAAAAATAATATTATATAGTATAATATATTTTTTCTATTGTGTACAAGTAAAATAGTCTTACACCAAATACATGTGTTTTTCAAATCAATAAATCTTGTCACACTTTGTTTGATTTAATGTGCGTGTGTGTGATTTAATTGATACTATGGGCTGCTGGAACTGGCAGCTCGTGAGGGAATGGATGCCAAGTAACATTCAATACAAAATAGCATCAATTCTTCCTCCTAGTGTAGACAATGGTAGTGATGAACAAGCTAGTGTTGGAGGTAATAATAATGAGTACTCTGTTGCTATCATGTATGAGAATATATGTGCATTTGATCAACAAAATATTAATCCGACGTGGAGTAAAATCTGGAGATTGAATGTGACAGAACGAGTTCGATACTTTGTATGGTTACTAGCTTATGACAGGCTTCTCACAAATTACCGTAAAAGTAGAATGGGACTTGGACATGCTATGTGTAATCATTGTGGAAATGTTGTGGAGACTACTTTGCATGTTATGCGTGATTGTTCATTGGTTACTCCTTTTTGGCTTCAAGTGGTGCCTATGAGGGAGAGAAGCACTTTCTTTATGGAGGATTTGCAACAGTGGATTGCCACAAACATAAGTAAAAGACAAAGTGGAAGCAATGGTGGTGCTTGGTGTGATATTTGGGCTACGGCGTGTCATTGTATTTGGACGTGGCGGAACAAGGAAACGCATAATAATAATTATGTGCGTCCCTTACATATGGCACAACATGTTTACAAAGTAGTGGAGGATTATTCTCAAGCTATGAGAGTGAATGAAATGATGAGAAATTCAGAGAGAGTTCTTATGCATATAGGATGGCAACCTCCAAGTGGGCACTTTGTGAAACTTAACACGGACGGAGCTTGCAAAGAGAATAATAGAGCTGGATGTGGAGGTATCATTAGAGGCAATCAAGGTGAGTGGTTGGGTGGCTTTGCAAAAGGAGTGGGAGTTTGTAGTGCTTTTGTGGCGGAATTGTGGGGAGTGCTTGAAGGGTTACAGTATGCAAGGAGATTGAGATTTATGGCTGTAGAGCTTAACATAGATTCTGTAACAGTAGTCCAGGTAATCAAGACTGGAAAGTTAAGTAGCCCAATTGGACTTCCGTTAGTGAAACAAATTCGGCGGTATTTAGAGTTGGATTGGGAAGTTATGATTGTTCATGCTTATAGAGAATCAAATAATTGTGCGGATGTCTTGGCAAATATTGGGTGTACTTTGGATCGTTAAATTATTTTTTATGATTTTTGTCCACCTCAGGTTAGGGACTCATTGGTAGCCGATAAATTGGGGATTACCACCCCTAGATTGATCTCTGTGTAATTTTTCTTTTTCGGGCTTAGGCCCTCATTATTATCAAAAAAAAAAAAAAATAGTAAAATTTATTGATTTAATATTGAAAGCTAATTTGTACATGATGCAAAATTTATTGCACTATGTATCATAAATTGACTATGGATGTCGTTAGAAATACCTTTTTTTTTTGTACATGTTACAAATACTTTTTATTTTTACCGGATGCAATTATGAATAACTTATTTGAATAAAATTGTAGAAAAAATTATAAAAAGAAGGTTTTACATTACATATTGATAAGAACTCATTGGATTAATATTTATTTGGATTGAATAGATTGGACTTGTGATTCCACGTTTAGAGGAGCTTGTACAATGTGTGGAGCTCCAATTTTACAATGAGTGTATTATATGTGGACCTTGAGGATATATGGCCACCCCAAATAAATAGGATAAATCCAATTACATACCCTCTCGAAGGAGGGCCACGGCCACGATGATGTTATAAAGTAGTTAGCTGGCTGTTGATTTTGAAAGGGCACTTGGGGTTAAAAGCTGGTGGAGGAATTGTTGCATCAACATTGGGACACTCTTGGCTTCTACGAGGTTTCATTTCTCATGTTGGCACTTCTTAATTGAAAAAATCAACATTTTTGTTTTAATTTCTAAATTTCAAGGTTATTATAATTTAAATTTGATTGCTCACTTGTATTCTAATGACAAGTGTTAATTTAATTAAAAATAAAAAATTGATTGGTTTTTTTTTGGTCAAGAAACTTTTTATTAGTTTTTTTTTACACCTTTTATTAGTTTTAATCTTCGTGTTAAGGATATTGATCTTTCCCGTGATCAGAGTCGACCAACGTCCGTTGTACGGTGCTCCGCCCATTAGTTCCAGTAAGTGAAGGGGGTTGTGTACCTGTTTACACTCCGACGCTCAAGTTAGTATATGTGTAGAGTGAAGGTTTTCAGAGAGTAGAATGTACCTGAACTCCTTCAAATGAGGAGTATATATAGCCCCCAACGCTGGGCTAAGGCCAATGATGGCAATAAATGGCCATCAATTGGCTGCCGGAAAACGGCTGAAAAGCCATGATGAGTCTTAAATGCTCATCATCCCGGTGTCGGCCGTTACGATACGCTTGGTATTTACGGCCATTGGGATCCTCGAAGAGGATCGGTGCTCGAACATGGTTTGTATTGCTCGAAGCTTATTGGGCTTAAGGCCCAGTCCAAAACACATATATTTTCACAATTCTCATAATAATTTAATCACACTTAAATTGTATACAATTATATAATTTAATCATTATTAATCTCTCCATCAAGTATCTCTTTACAAAACATTCATCAAAGTTAAAGAAAAAAACACTTATGTCAAGCAGAAGTTCATTTGTTTTAAGGTTCAAACTCTAGAAGTTAGGACTATCTCCAATCACTTTTGTACCAAATAGGTATTTTGTTTGGAAAAAAGTTAGGCTAAGTTATATTTTTGACTAAGGTATAAATTTTTTTCTGAATAATATCAAATTGGATCAATATCGAGGAATAACAATATTTGAGCTATCAAATCAATCCAATATCGAGAATAAAATAGTGTAACATAGGATGGTTGTTCGTCTCGATCAATTAGATGGTTTCTTTGTAAATTTTGATATGAAAGTTTTGTAAACGTGTCCTTTGAGTCAATTCTAGGTTTTATTTTAGTCTCTTATTTTATTTTATTTTTTCATTTTAGTCCTTGATATATAAACATGCATGAAACTACTTAAATACCAAAAATAAGTTTCTCCATTAAGGATCTCTATACTCTAACATAATCACTAACTTATTATATTTTTATGTCAATAAATACTCTATGTTGAAATGGAGAACACTTGTGTGTTAACAACTCAAATAAAATGAGCATACAAAGATAAGATATGAACTTAACTTAAAATAGACAAGCACGGAAAAAAAATACATTTTTAGAGGAACAACTGCCAATCGAATAAAGTTCAAACCAACCGAAGTCGAGAGAATTAACAACAAGGGGGAACCAAAAGGAACTCAGAGTTATTAAAGGACAAAAAAAAAAACTGTATACTTAGCAACCGCACGGGTCTTTATCCGTTCCAAGGGATGACGGATAATGGACCTAATATATAAAAAGGCTATTTTATTGGTAACACTTTTTATGACACAGCTTGGACTTTGTTTTCTTTTTAACATTCTAATATAATATAATCTTGTAAATATGTAAGGAAATGTTAAAAAAAAAGAAAGAATATATTTTAAAAGAAAAATGTTATTATAAAAAATTCGAAGTTGAGAATTAAAAAAAAGGAAAAAGAGAAAGGAAAATATTGTAATTTTGATTATATTGGGACCAAATACAAGAGAAAATTGTCATCCATAATCAAAGCTTTATGTGTACCATCATGGTCTCCAAATTTTGTCCCTTCGGATATAGGGTCACACGGCCATAACTTTGTGGACAGAAGTTCTTGTCATTTCTTTATCAAAGAATCGATCAATAGAGAGTGACATTTCCGATATTTTCATTATTAACTTTCACATAATTTATCATTTCTTTAATTTCTACGTACAAAGATGCAAAAAAAAAAAAAGAATACTAGTGTAGATGCATAAAAAATATTCTACGTACAAAGTCTTACAAGATATGCATGCTAGTCATCGAATAATTTTAAAAAAAAAAATCGAATAGTTGAATATATGTAAATATAGGTAGACAAGAGATTTGGATAATTATGATTATTAAGTTGTACTTGTATATAAGTCTCAATAAAAAAAGAGTTGTATATATAAAAGTCTTTTATGGAAAGAAAAAAGTGTACGAAATTAAGTACGAACCAACATATTAGTTTAGTACTTCACTGTCCAAATCCAAACAAATTAAGGCCAGGCAATATACAGCAAATTAAATTAAACAACATATGAATGGATGGTTAGTTAGTGATGTTCAATCAAATAACGTCTCAATCATCAAGTGTCAAAATCTTGGGCCTTAATTTCACTTTTAAGATGACACTCTTAGCTGTTAACAATTATGAAAAGATCCCATATCGCACGTACTCGTTGATTTTCAAGACTTTCCAACATAGAAAACGAACGTACTTTGTGTCGGAGAAGAGAAGACCTCAAAATAAATATAATGAAATATGAAGCACTCTAGTAAACTTCCTAGCTTCATCTACAATAGACCATTAGTGGTCATTTTCACATCTTAATTATTCAAATCATATATATTGTCATTGAGATTTAGATGAAGAAGACAGACACGAGTTCCCAATCACTATCTATATATCTTCTTATTACCTCAAAAAAAATCTATATCTTCTTCTTCTTCTATAAAGAAGATTACACTTTATTTTGTTATTTGCCATCTATTTATAATTATAATTAAACATCCTATATAAATTGTATGAATATCGCATTTAAACCATCAGAGTTAAAATGAACGGTTGAGATTCAAACTACACTGCATACATAATTAGAGTTGTTTGATTGCATATTTTCGTATAGTCAATATTGAAAATTGCTAATAATTGCGGGGTTTTGTTATAGTAGGGAATAACACCGGCCCATAAAATATCTATCACAGTGAAAATTAACCTATATATCTTCGTCAAAAAACTAGTCGGATAGTAATGTATAGTCTCTTGGTTAATAGTAGAATACCTGACTATGGAGCAATTGTTGTTTTGCCTTATTGATAGTGAAATAATTAAGGTTTACAGCCTCAAATATAAATATACTATGATTCAAATTATAGGCTCATTGGCTCCGCTCATTTGTCATTTTTTCCTTGTCAATACCTACAAGTCATACCTAATAATGATCGAACTATGATCATTTGTTAATGCTCAAGCAAACTCTCTCACCACTTGAACAAAACAAGTATTTATAATTAAATTACAATTATAATATAACTAAGGTTAAGAGGGTTATTGTAATTTTTTATCCACCAAATTAAGGACTTATTTGATTGGATTTTGGTTTTTAGTTTTTAATTAAATACTATTTTATATATATAAACCAATTTTACAAAACTCTATTTAAGAAAACAAATTCTTAAAACGATCGAGTTTTGTAATTCTATTTTTTAAAATTGTTTCAAAAACTACAATTATGAGAGAAAAAAATGTGTTTGATAAATTTATTATAAAATAAAAAAAAAATTGTCTGAAATTTTATTAATATTTTTTTAATTTGACTAATTGTGTAAAATAAATATTTACAATGTCACTATATATCAACTTAATCATTTTTTATTTTGATTTAATTCTCTTATTTTATTTTCATAATTTTTATAATATCTTAACTTATGGAAATAATATTTGAGTGGATTCTCTCAATTGTAAAAAACAATTGAGGAAATAATATGTAATCTAGGCCTTTCATATTAGTAAAAGAGAATAAAGTTGAAATTTTTGTAAAAAAAATGAGAGAAATTGACCAAGGGTTGAGATGTAAAAATTAAGAAAAATTGAGAAGAAAAAAAATGAAGAAGATTCATTCTTCCTTTAACCTGTTTTCCTTTTTCGGTTATGAAAACAATACAATTATTAAACAGTTTTCATTTGAAAGCCAAATTTTAGAAAGAAGTTTATCAAGCAAGTTACAAAAAATTTTAAAACTCTATTTTTTTAACAGCTAAAGGAGAATATAGTCAATATACCATTTAAAATAAATACTATTTCGAAAAATAAATATTTTTTTCAAACAGCCCAAGAAATAACTTTCAATGTTTTCAAGTCAATAATGCTGATTTTTTTTTCTTATATAGATTTTATTTTATCTGGAAGAAGGGAATCTAACAAAGAAATATACGTGCACTTGTCCACGACAATAGCTCCATTGTAAAAGCAACAAATAATTAAATAAATATAAATATATCTTGTGAGCTCTTTGCATGATACTTGTCTTAACCCTACAGGCCCAAGTCTCCTCATAATCGTCACATAATCACATATGATCCCAAGTTATCTTTTTCATACATTAAGATTCATCATATATAATTAATTAACTGTATTATAGTATCCACAAAGAACTGCATATCTAGAGTAGAACTGCATATCTAGAGTTGATCTTCTCTAGCACATAGATATTCATGGTGTTGAGCTCCACAATCATTCCTTATTATATGTTTCTATTTCTTTTCCCTTCAAAATATATGCTTTGTAAATTAAAAAATATTTCAAGATTATTTTTTACTAAAGAAATATTTCAAGTTGAAATCCATTTGGAAAAAATATAAGTGATTGAAATCCACAAAAAACAACACAATCTCGACAAATATCTTAAGTTCCTAAGTCCTAACTACTTGTAAAGTTGTGTGCGTCCAATATATAAGTCATGGCAAATTTACTTCTAAAAAATAATTTCCCTTTAGAGCTAATTAGACGCACCACTGTTTTATGGTGTGAGCCTGTGCTAATATACCTAAACCTTTTAATTTAATTTAAGTCAAATCATTGTACCAAAAAATAAAAATTAAAGTCAAATCGTACTTAAGTAATTAATATTGGACTCAACTCACAATTATTTATTCAATGCTTCTTGCACCTAATTATTAACATTAATTGGATTTAGTGCATAAAGTATGGATTAGATTGTCATTAGTAATTAGATATTTGTATTTGCTATAGTAGATCTACGATGATGTTTGTAATCCAAGTTCTCATGTCCTCAGAGGCTCTGAAGATCAGAAGCTGAGAAGCCCCTCAGAAGCTGAGAAGCTCTCAGAAGCTGCGAAGCTCCAGGTTCTCAAGAAGCTTTGGAGACTCAGGTTCTGGACACGCAGGTTCTGAACGCTGAGATACTGATAGATAGTTAGTTAGTCAGTTATAGATTTTTGATTTCATCCTAGGTAGTTAGTTACAATTGCTTGGTAGTGAAGCAAGCCTCCTTTTGTATATAAATACCTTTGCCCCTAGTGGATGAATAACAACTTTCATTTTTCTCTAATCTTTCTATTCAATTCATTTTCGTTCTCTATTCTCAAATTACTCCAACAAATTGGTATAACAGAGCCCGGTTCGTATTCATCGTTTTCGTTTTGATTCCTTGATCAAGAATCATGACAAACAATGGTACAACCTCCACGCAATTCCCAGCAAATCTTCCAGTTTTCAAAGGCGAAAACTATGATCGTTGGT
Organism: Trifolium repens; assembly: GCA_030408175.1. Lineage (NCBI taxonomy): Eukaryota > Viridiplantae > Streptophyta > Magnoliopsida > Fabales > Fabaceae > Trifolium > Trifolium repens. The sequence goes on along the minus strand of CP125842.1, from coordinate 61,963,021 downwards.
GTGCACAAATGAAAGTGATTTTTAGATTTCAAGATGTTCTTGAAATTGTAACTAATGGAGTAGAAGAATTGGCTGCAGATGCTGATGAAGCAGCAAGAACTCGACACAAAGAATTGAAAAAGAAAGATGCTAAAGGCTTGTTCATCATTCATCAATGCGTTGATTCTAATATCTTTGAGAAGATAATAGAAGAAGAAACCTCAAAGGGAGCTTGGGATACATTGAAGAAAATCTATGGTGGTGATGAGAAATTGAAGGGTATCAAGCTTCAAGCTTTGAGAAGGCAATATGAGATGATGCAGATGAATGAACAAGAAACGATCTCTGAGTATTTGGCGAGAATGCTGGCCTTGACAAATTTGATGAAGTCTTGTGGAGAGGCAATGACTGATAAGGTCAAGATTGAGAAAATCTTGAGGACCTTGACTGAGAAATTTGATCACATAGTGGTTGCTATTGAAGAATCAAAGGATTTGGCAACTATGAAGATTGAAGAGCTGCAAGCATCCTTAGAAGCTCATGAGCTAAGGGTGAAGCAGAGGAGTTCGAACATGGCAGTGAAACAAGCATTACAGGCCAAGACTCAGAACAAGAAAGGAAAAGATAAGTGGAAGAAAAAGAAAGAGGATTCAGAGAATTCAACCAAGAATTCAAAGAATCAGAATGTAGATTCCACTAAAGATTCAAGTCAGAACAAGAAGAGTTCCAAGAAGAAGATTGATAAGAAAGAAATTCAATGTTACAACTGTCAAAAATTTGGGCATTATGCAAGAGAATGTCGCTCTAAGAAGGTAGCCAGAGAAGACAAAGATGAAGCCCAATATGCTAATGGAGGTGGTAGTGATTCTGATGACTCACTCCTAATGGCAATCACAAATTCTGAGGCAGACAAGTCAAATTTGTGGTATCTTGATACAGGGTGTAGCAATCATATGACTGGTAACAAGAAGTGGTTCTTGAAGCTTGATTATTCAGTGAAGAGAAACATCAAGTTTGCAGACAACAGTCAAGTTACTAGTGCTGGCGTGGGAACTGTTCTTGTGAAAAGAAAAGATGGTCAAGAATCAACCATCAATGAGGTATTGTATGTTCCTTCTATAGCAAGTAATTTGATAAGCTTAGGTCAATTACTTGAGAAAGGTTATACAATGAAGATGGCTAATAGAGAGTTGAGAATTTATGATGCTAAGAGTAGATTAATTTTGAAAGCTCCACTGTCGAACAATAGGACTTTCAAAATCGAAATCAATGTAATTGATCATCACTGCCTCGCTTCAATTACAAACTCTGAAGGAGATTGGATGTGGCATCATAGATTTGGGCACTTGAACTTCAAAAGTTTGAGCTTGTTGAAGTCAAAAGAGATGGTACATGGCTTGCCTCTGATAAGAACACCTAGTACAGTGTGTGAAGAGTGTTGTGCAGCCAAGCAAACCAGAAATTCATTTAAAAATGAATTGCCCATGAGATCAACTCAGAAGTTAGAAATGGTGTACTCAGATGTTTGTGGACCTTTTGAAGTAAAGTCCATCGGAGGTAATAGCTATTTCTTAACTTTCATAGATGACTATACCAGACATGTGTGGCTCTATCTTATTGAAAAGAAGAGTGAAGTATTCACTAAGTTCAAGAAATTTAAGACACTAGTTGAAAAGCAAAGTGGCTGTGGTGTTAAGAAATTGAGAACAGATGGAGGTGGTGAATACACTTCACTAGAATTTGCAAAATTCTGTGAAGAAGAAGGTATAGTGCATGAAGTTACTGCTCCTTACACTCCTCAACACAATGGTGTTGCTGAAAGGAAGAACAGGAGTATAATGAACATGGCCAGAAGCATGTTGAAGGGAAAGAACATGCCTCATAAATTCCGGGGAGAAGCAACCTCAACAGCAGTGCATATAATCAATAGAAGTCCAACCAAGAAGCTGAAGAACAAAACTCCCTATGAAGCTTGGACAGGTCTCAAACCAAGTGTAAGTCATTTCAGAATATTTGGCTCACTTTGTTTTAGACATGTTCCTGATCAAGTGAGAAGAAAACTTGATGATAGAAGTCAACAAATGATTCTATTGGGATATCACCCCACTGGTGCTTACAAGCTTTATGCTCCAAAAGAGAATAAAGTTGTGATAAGCAGAGACATAAAGTTTGATGAATCAAAGGGTTGGGACTGGATTGAAAGTACTAGTGCTGAGAACACCAGTTCATTGCTCAATAGAAAGCTTGTGCTTGAGGAAATAGATGATCAACCAGAAGCTGATCAACCAGAAGATGATGCAGCTGGTAATCACACTCATACTCCTAATGATCAACCTAATCAGCCTCTGAGAAGATCTACAAGAGATAGAGTGCAGTCAGTTAGGTTGAATGAGTATGATGTATTTCCAGATCAAGCAATAACAGAAGATGGTGAACTGATCAATGAAGCTATGATAGCTGAATTGGAACCAGTTACATTAGAACAAGCTCTAAATGACTCTAAATGGAAGGCAGCCATGAAAGAAGAGTTAAAGTCTATTGAGAAAAACAACACTTGGGAGTTAATGCACAAAACAGTCAACAAGAGGCCAATTGATGTGAAATGGGTCTTCAAGTTGAAGATGAAACCTAATGGTGAAATTGCTAAGTACAAAGCAAGACTAGTGGCAAAAGGGTTTCTTCAGAAGCAAGGACTTGACTTTAATGAAGTGTTTGCACCTGTGGCTAGGATAGAGACCATTAGATTAGTAGTTGCAATAGCCACTTACAAGAATTGGTCTATGCATCAGCTAGATGTGAAATCTGCCTTCTTAAATGGTCCTCTAGATGAAGAGGTTTATGTGAAGCAGCCACCAGGTTTTGAGATTAAAGGTCAAGAGAACAAAGTGTTCAAACTGAAGAAAGCCCTCTATGGCTTGAAACAAGCTCCAAGAGCTTGGAATAAGAGAATTGATAGCTTCCTAATTGATTTGAAATTCACTAGATGCACAACAGAACATGGTGTATATGTGAAGAGTTCAAATTATGAAGAAATGATAATACTATGTCTGTATGTTGATGATTTGTTGATCACTGGATCACACAAAGCTGTGTTAGAGAAGTTCAAAACAGACATAATGAAAGAGTTTGAGATGACTGACTTAGGTGAGCTATCATATTTTCTTGGCATGGAGTTTGCTAAGACAAGCAGAGGCTGTTTCTTGCATCAGAAGAAGTATGTTGCTGACATATTGAAGAGGTTTCATATGAGCAATTGCAACCCAGCAATTACTCCTATGGAAACTGGTGTGAAGCTGAGCAAGAATTCAGATGATGAGTTGGTTGATTCAACCTTGTACAAGCAGATAATTGGTTCATTGAGGTACTTGTGCAACACTAGAATTGACCTATGTCATAGTGTTGGTCTGTTGAGCAGATTCATGGATCAACCAAGGATGTGTCACTTGACTGCTGCAAAGAGAGTGCTCAGATATGTAAAGGGTACTAATGATCATGGCATTTTGATTCCAAACCAAAGGAACAGTAGTAAGAAGTTAGAGGCTTATGGCTACTCAGACTCTGACTGGGGAGGAGATCAAGATGACAGAAAGAGCACTGCAGGTTATTTGTTCATGATTGGCAATGCACCAATTTCCTGGTGTTCTAAGAAACAAGGAATAGTTGCATTATCATCATGTGAAGCTGAGTATGTTGCAGCTTCATTTGCAGCTTGTCAGGCAAATTGGATTGAGATGTTACTTTCAGAACTTAAGGCATTGGAAGTAACAAAGATGAAGGTGCTTGTGGATAACAAGTCAGCAATCGACTTGGCTAATAATCCTGTGAGTCATGGCAGGAGCAAGCATATTGAAAGAAGGTTTCACTTTTTGAGAGATCAAGTGAACAAGGAGAAGCTTGAGTTGGAATATTGCAACACTGAGATTCAACTTGCAGATATTCTAACTAAACCTATGGCTAAGGCTAGGTTTGATGCTTTGAAGAAATTGATAGGAATGAGATCGTTGGAGAACATGAATTAGGAGGTGTGATGTTTGTAATCCAAGTTCTCATGTCCTCAGAGGCTCTGAAGATCAGAAGCTGAGAAGCCCCTCAGAAGCTGAGAAGCTCTCAGAAGCTGCGAAGCTCCAGGTTCTCAAGAAGCTTTGGAGACTCAGGTTCTGGACACGCAGGTTCTGAACGCTGAGATACTGATAGATAGTTAGTTAGTCAGTTATAGATTTTTGATTTCATCCTAGGTAGTTAGTTACAATTGCTTGGTAGTGAAGCAAGCCTCCTTTTGTATATAAATACCTTTGCCCCTAGTGGATGAATAACAACTTTCATTTTTCTCTAATCTTTCTATTCAATTCATTTTCGTTCTCTATTCTCAAATTACTCCAACATAAGACTTCTAATTCTTGCTGTCTCTTTTGATGAATGGTTTGCGGATCTCTTTTTGTAGAGTATCCTTTTATGTTCGTCATCATTTTATTTTACATGTTTCTAAAAGTCCAACCAATTATTACCTTCTAATTGTATTCTTAATTTCTTAAATGATAACATAGTTCAATCTTGATCACGATGATAATTCAATAAGATTTTGCAAATTTACCAATATTTTCGTGAAAAATAAAGAAACTAATTATTAAAATTCAAATCGGATATTTCGGAGACTAAAGGTCCACATTTGCTATTAGCCAAGGCAAGTGAAAGATAGAAAAGACCGTCATATATGTTAATTAGTTGGCAATTTTTTTGCTCAACTACGAGCAATATAGGTTCCATGTGCCCAGATCCGGCCCTGAGCATAGACATCGAGGCCAACGGCCTAGAGCCCATGTATATAAGAGCCCAATTTTTTTTATGTGACTATTGTATTATAAAAGAAAATTATATTAACTTCATTTAGTATTTGCTTATGGAGAATGTCAATGAATGGTGCGAATTGTCTGTATCTTGAGAGTGAGTGTATATCCATATTTATATGCAAAACTTTTCATGGGCATGCATAAAGAGTGGTGATTCCACTATGTGAGTGGAAATGAGAATAGTACTATGTTGGTCGATTTATTATTGGTTATGGTCCTTATGACAATATACTACAGAGGGACGTGTATTTCTGTACTATGGAGAATTGTCTTGGACCCAACTCAAAGAAGATTATGGTCGCTTGTAATCACATGATATCCTTTGAAGAAAGGAAAAAATTATTCACATACTACAACTCATAACGTGGGAAGAGGGAGACTGTTAGGAGTCCCACATCGAGTATTTCAAAGTGCTCAATGTGGTACTTAAGCCATGAGGCTCTCCCACCTATTGGACTAGTCTTTTGGGTTGGGCTCTCCTCATGTGCTTAAGTCCTAACAATTTGTGCTTTCAATGAGAGTTGGCCACGGAAAGGGCTATCTATAGGCTGGATTAAGGTGCTCGACCGAATACTGATAGGTGAGTGAAGCCGCCGAAAAGAAAAAGGGCTACCATCGGGTCAGTATCGATAGAGTGAAAGCCACCGTGACTGTCGGCTCTTAAAGGGCGTGGCAATGTTAGGAGTCTCACATCGAGTATTTCAAAGTGCTCAATGTAATACTTAAGCCATGAAACTCTCCCACCTATTGAACTAGTCTTTTGGATTGAGCTCTCCTCATATTCATAAACACATCCTATTCTAGACTAGCAAATTTACATATAGAAAATTCTTACATCTAATATGATATATTTCTCTCTTGTATTCGAATGTTTGTTGTCTTTAATCTATCCTTAACAATACTAGATATATAATTTCACGCCCAAATTTATCAATTTAATAAACTATTATTAACTTTTAAGCTGTAGTTCTTCCGTCAAATACAATATTGCCCTTTCTATTTAAGATGTTGCTTCAACAAATTTTAGGATTAAATGCGGCAAAATATGCAGAATAAAAGTATTATTTTTTTTTAATAAAATTGAAATTACTTTAATTATTGACTATTTGGAGACGACTGCGAGCCAAGACTTATCTGTCTAGGTTTTTTTTTTACCGTTACTCCATCAACTTTTGGCTCACGGAGTTGCTTTTTGAATCTGATGGGCCGATTAATTTTGACTCGAGATCGGAAGTTAGCATATAGGGGCATCTTTATGGGTCGAATTGATGTTTCTCTGGTAGTCTGGAAGTTGCGGGATATCCTTCTAAGAATGGGATTAGAAGTGGTCCTCTAATTAGGTAGTGTTGGTTTTGGTATTTTCATTGGTGTACCGCATATATACGGCGCCTTTGTTTTTGTAGTTCCTCTTTTACTGATCTCTGCTCGTCTTGTGAAAAGATCGGGTTATTATTAATATTATATATTTTCCGTTTTAAAAAAAAAATTATTGACTAAATATATTAATTATTAAATAAACTTTAAAATATCAAATATTTACATACAAACGGAAGGAGTAATAATTAAATTCTCGAGCTAACACTCTAACCAGCGAGCTCTCATTGTTGTGGGGTTTTTTTCCCACATGAATGATGGTGATTGATGTGAAACATATTTCTTATCTTATATAGTTGTACTAGAACGTACCCAATTGCTGATTGCTTTCCATTTTGATTTACCAAAAAATAAAACCTTATAAATCAGTCTATCACATTTCACAAATCATTTACAATAATTGCAAATATACATTATCTGCACGATTGAATTTAGCAGAACAACCATGTAATTGAAAATGAAATTGAAATGATTATAAGGAGAGGATGTTAGTAATTTCTAAGCTCGAATAAGTTAATTTGTGTTGTTTTGTTAATGGCTTCATTCATCTATCTTTGATTCTTTTTTGAGTAAAATAAAAATACGTGTGACTGTCTCTCTAGTGTGGGGTACGTCACAAGATCAATGAAGAACTTAATTTGTACATCAAAGAAAATCTTGTTCAAATATCATTTCAATATATCTTTGTCATTGGTCACCTCATTAAAAAAAAAAACTAAGCTACAATTTCCCAAAATCCCCACACGTATTCACATCTTAAATGTACCAATCATTTGCTTCTTATCATCTCACAAAGGAATTTTTTAAAGTTTCTTCTTTAGTTAAAAGAGATTTGGTTAGTCATAGATTCATAATATGAAAGTTCCATTATTATTTTTGGGTATACTAAACAATGAAACAATGTACCTGATAAATTTATTAAGTATACCTAAAATAGAAATAAAACATAAAGTTGATGTTGATAACGATAATTTTGTGCACTTTCAATATATTGATTGTACGAATTTTAAGATATAATTTTCTTTTTTATGTGTTTAACTAGTGCGCCGAGTGCACTATTTAATTAGCATTTTCCATTATTTTTTATTAACTATTTGATTCTCTTGTGAAGAGATTTAATAATCCATAGTTTGATCGTAAAGTAAGTAAAATCTGATAAAAATTATTCTCAACATAAAACAAACTTAATTTTCCTAAACAATTTATCTTAAAAGAATGTTTATTAACCGGTTGAGCTCAATACCTTAATTGTATCGTTAATTTGAGGACTACTCAAGTCAACTACTTAATAAACAACATTATTATGTCTGTGACCAAAATGTAGTAGCCATATAAAATATATAATAATCACACTTAATTAAAACATGAATCCATTAAACCGACAATTTTAATTAAGATGCATTCAACTAAAATTGCAAGAAAAATCCACTCCCTAACAACAACCATATATATTTTCCGCGTGATCTGGCAATGTACAGTTGTCACTATAACAGTCTAGAAGTCACCATCACATAAATGTAAAAACCATTTCATGGTGAAAGTGTGACACTCTAATTTGTTACAAGTGATAAGAACAATTAATAATTAATAATTGATATTTATTTTGCTATAATACTATATGATATTTTTCTTTATATGTCTCAAAGTCTATATATAGAGCAGGGATTCATTTCATATACTCAATTCAATTTCAATCAACACTCTCTTTATATATCTATTTTCTCTCTTCCATATATTAATTCCTTCTTTCTTCTCTTATTCTATTAACATAAATTTTCTTAATTAAATTAATTAATATGGGCATTGAGATAGAACAACCATGTGTGCAACTTTCAAACATTGCAATTTCTGACACTCATGGAGAAAATTCACCTTATTTTGCTGGATGGAAAGCCTATGATGAAAATCCTTATCATGAATTAACAAACTCTTCTGGAGTTATACAAATGGGATTAGCAGAAAATCAAGTAAGTGTATATATATGATAATATCATTAAAATTATAGTATAGTATAGTTTAATAGTTCTTTTTATGCCACTAATTAGTTAGTAATCTAATGTATGATAATGTATTTTTTAGGTTTCATTTGACTTGGTTGAAAAATACTTGGAAGAACATCCAGAGGATTATAATGGATTTAGAGAGAATGCATTATTTCAAGATTATCATGGACTTAAGTCATTTAGAACTGCAATGGCAAGTTTCATGGAACAAATAAGAGGTGGTAGAGCTAAATTTGATCCTGAAAGAATAGTCATTACTGCAGGAGCAACTGCTGCCAATGAGCTCTTAACCTTCATTCTCGCTAACCCCGGAGACGCTTTGCTTGTTCCTACCCCGTACTATCCAGGGTAAGAATCAAGCACCCGATAATCTCACCCTTTTTCGATAAACAACTTAATTAAGTACTTACAAAATGACCCTTTTGAAGAGTCAGTCAAATTATGAAAATTAGTTGGAAAAAAAAACTTATGGACGTATCATAAAATATTTTTTAAATTTTATCTGACATTCTTTTATGTCAGTAGATAAATTCAAATATTTCAATACAATCGACAACACTGTATATTGATTTTACGAAAAGTCTTCTCCTAATAACATGTGACAGAATTTCAGACATTACTTTCAACTTTTTTCCTATAGCATGTAACCATGCAATTGTTTATAAACTATATATATGATGAATGATTTATACTTATCTTTTTCTTGTACTTCTGTAGATTTGATAGAGATTTAAGATGGAGAACTGGTGTAAACATAGTGCCAATTCACTGCAAAAGTTCAAACAATTTCCAAATTACACTACAAGCATTAGAAGCTGCATACAAAGAAGCAGAATCAAAGAACATGAAAGTGAGTGGAGTACTAATCACAAACCCTTCAAACCCTTTAGGTGCAACAGTTCAACGTTCAATTCTAGAACAAATTCTTGACTTTGTTATACAAAAAAACATCCACCTTATCTCAGATGAAATTTACTCTGGCTCAGTCTTTTCTTCCTCTGAATTCGTAAGCGTAGCGGAGATTCTCGAAAATCGTAAATACAAACAAGCAGAGAGAGTTCACATTGTTTATAGTCTTTCGAAAGATCTCGGTCTTCCGGGATTTAGAGTTGGAACAATTTATTCATACAATGATAAAGTTGTTACAACGGCGCGAAGAATGTCGAGTTTTACCTTAATATCCTCACAAACACAACAATTTTTAGCTAATATGTTATCAGACAAGAAATTTACTGAGAAATATATTAAGATTAATAGGGAAAGATTGAAGAAAAGATATGAAATGATTATTGAAGGTTTGAAAAGTGTTGGTATTGAGTGTTTAAAAGGGAATGCAGGGTTATTTTGTTGGATGAATATGAATCCATTATTGAAAGAATCAACTAAAGAAGGTGAATTAGAACTTTGGAATATTATTTTGAATGAAGTGAAATTGAATATTTCACCAGGGTGTTCTTGTCATTGTGATCAACCAGGTTGGTTTAGGGTATGTTTTGCAAATATGAGTGAACATACTCTTGAAATTGCATTGGAAAGAATACGTAACTTCATGGCTAAAAGAATAAGGACAAAGATGATATAATGTGGCATATCATATCATGATATTTGACAAAGTTTTTCATTATTATTTGTATTTTTTTTTTTTAAATGGTTAATTAATCAATGGCCATTTTGGTAAATTCTTTATCAGTAATATGTCAGGAAAGTTGTAAGAAAACAGATTCACATGAAAGTGTGTGAGCTTGTTCTTGTTTGCTTGCTTTAATTAAGCAAGTTCCTTGTAAACTCCTGTTGTATCATTGTTATTGTTAATTAAAGTAAAGTTAAGTTGCTTCTTACAAGTCTCTATCAATTGTATGTACTATGTACCCTTTTTCATATAAATTAGTCCTAAGTTATTCTTAAAAGCTGTTTTTTTTTTCTTGGACAAAGTCCTACGCACTAAGTACGAAAAAAACATAATATTATAGATTTTTACTTTCTAAAACGGGACTCCTCGAAATTGTGTGTATTGTTAACAACTTCTCAAAATTGATGGTACATACGGTTGAAAATTCCGCTCGCATTTGCTATGACATAAGTTCAAATTCAAAATTTCTAAATTGAATCCGTTATAGATATTTTTATTACAAATTTTTAATAAAATTGATGGTTTTCATTGCGCTACAAAGAGTGTCTCTAATCTCTACTAATCTAAATTATCATTTAAAAAAAAAGAAACTCAGTATGGATTTTTTTTTGGACAACTCTTTGGATCTTATACCTTAATAGAGACCTTAATAGTCAATAAACAATAAATGGTTTGAATAATAAAAGATTTAAAAATAAAAATATTTTGTAGACTCCACAAATTTGCTTCACTAACATGAAAACAAAAAGATAGCTTAGTAGTCAAAGAGGTGTATACACGTGTGTGGGTTGCCCGCAACAACTAGCATTAAAAATCAAACTTTATATGGCTTTTAGCTTCGTATTAAGGTTGTATTCATATTTTAAAAAATAATAAAGCTCTTCTCATTCAACTCTGATTTGAAAGTCGATGTGTCACACTCCCACTCTCAGATTATTACATAATATGGATAAATAACTTGATTAAGAATAGTTGATTTCATAACATAATTAATTAATTAATTATAATACTTTATGCTTTTTTTTTAGTACTGTCGCGCGTGGTGTTGAAATAAAAAAGAAATGAGTTATGGTCCCCTACCTCTATTGACTTACAAAAATGGATGATTATTATATTAATAATCTCACCACCAAACTTTAAGCTAACGCTGACCAAATTATACTATACTATAGTATAATATATGACATTACATGCAGTGTTGCCGTCTTAGTTTATGGAAGAAATTAGTAAGAAAGTGCGGTTGTTTATATATATTCTGAATTTATGATTATTGTCGGTGTAATCAAATGTTCAACAACAAAAAATAGTACCAATTGAACCAAATTATACTATAGTATAATATATGACATAACTTATTTTGTGAATCACACCCTGCAAAGTTTATCGAGTACTGTATAAAAAATGTTACACATCCCACATGTAAAAGAAGAAGCAGTACTATTTGAGTTTTTTTTTCTCTTTCAGTAAACTATTATTAAGAAGATTAAACTATTAAAAGAGGATAAAATTCTTACATTTAAAAGAATTTCACCCTCTCCAACCGTTGTTCAACACATGCATGTAGTTCCTAGATAAAGATTAACAAACTTCATGACCAATTCATTGTTGGTACAAACTTCATGTTTCTATTTGAGTGCCAAAATAAGATTAAGAACTTCACTGATACGGACAAAACATTTAAACATAAAGCATTTTATTTTAGCGAGAATCAAAATATAATTTTCATTTTGAATACACATGTGCAATGTCAATCTAACTTTTGTAACATGATAAAATAAAAATACTCATTTATTTATGCTTGATAGAGTGCTACAATTGTGATCAATAATGCGGCCTTGTGAACTAGGAGGAGTTTAATAAATAAATAAATAAATAAATAAATAGATAAAAATAAAACCCATGATAATTCAGTTAATAAGTACTAAACACCTTTGAATTTGGTGATAAACCTCAATTACTTCGATAATGTTCCTAGTAGTTACCATTTGAATTATATTTGTGGGACCTTAAGTCATTTACTATACACATTTTATTAAAAGACTTATGACTTAAAATTTAAGTCCAATTTTTTACATTTCCATTTTTTTGTATTAATTTGTTAAATTTATAATGATAAATAGGTTTTTATCCCCGTGCAAAGTAAGCGAGTTTTGTTTTCCCCCTTGTAATTATTTTTTGAGATTACTCTCATGTAATGTTGACGAATTTTTTTTTAGTTCATTTTTCTCCACGTCGATTTTTTTTCAACACATGAGGTAAATGAACTAAAAAAAAATTCGTCAACATTACAAAGGAATAATCTAAAAAAAAAATTATAAGGATAAAACAAAATTCGCTTATATGATGTAAAAATCTATTTATCCAATTTATAATGTGTATGTATAGACGCAGCTGCTAGATTATTAGACTAACTAAAAAATATGGAACCAATGTAAAGAAATTTTTACATTGACACAAATCCAACACTTGTCACTTAAATATATATACATAATGAGGACTGTGAATGGGCGTACCTACCTGCAGAAGGTAACAGCGGAGGTATACTTTCTGTCTGGAGAAAATCTTTACTTGCTCTTATTTTTACTTTTGTTGGGCCTGGTTTTGTTGGAGTATGCCTAGAGACTTTACAGACTGGTGCTCGTTTCTGTGTTGTCAATGTTTATTCTAAGAGTAGCTTGACTGACAAGAGGCGGTTGTGGGAGGATATTGTTATGTCTAGATGGGGGTTCGGCGGATGTAGTTGGTGTATTGTAGGTGATTTCAATTCTGTTAGAGATGTAAACGAAAGAAGGGGGTTGGTAATAACTTGGTGGGGGGGATGACACAAGATACTATTGAATTTGGTGAATTTTTAGAAGCTTTGGAGTTGGTTGATATGCCTCTCATTGGGAGGAGGTTCACTTGGTTCCACCCTAATGGCATTACGATGAGTCGATTGGATCGGGTTCTTTTGTCCCATGATTGGAGTGAGACTTGGGGGAATCCGCATGTCTGGGCTCTGTCAAGAGATGTGTCGGATCACTGTCCCCTTGTTGTGCGGTATAGCTCGTCGGACTGGGGGCCGAAACCTTTTCGGTTCAACAATTTTTGGCTTCAAAATAAAAAATTCAAAGAGTTAGTGGTCAAAACTTGGGAGTCGCAATCTTTTGTTGGGTGGATGGGATTTGTCCTTAAAGATCGCCTCAAAGATCTTAAAGGTGTCATCAAGGAGTGGTGTGTGGAAGAGTATGGGAAACCGGATGAGAGAAAGAATTTGTTAATTGAGAATATTTTGGCTCTTGATACTCGAAGTGAAGAAATGGGCTTATCCGATGTGGAGGTGGGGGAAAGAAAGAGGTTATTTGAGGATTTGTGGTCTACTCTAAAGAGCATTGACTCGCTAGCTTTTCAACGCTCACGAGCTAAATGGCTAAAAGAGGGGGATTCAAATTCGAAGTATTTCCATTGTTGTATAAATGCGAGAAGAAGGAGTAATAGTGTAGTAGCTCTTCGTACCCCGGAGGGGTGGGTCCAGGGCCCCATTCGGGTGAAGGAGGCAACCGTGGCGTTCTATCAACGCCATTTTGGTAATGTTGCTTGGAATCGGCCTAATTTTGATGGATTGGGGTTCCCTACCTTATTAATGGATGATGTAACCATGCTTGAAGATATTTTTTCTATTGGTGAAATTGAAGAGGCGGTGAAGGCAAGTGACGGGTCTAAGTGTCCGGGTCCGGATGGATTTAATTATGCTTTTGTGAAGGAATTTTGGGGATTAATGAAAAATGATATAAGGATCCTCTTTGACCAATTCCATGGGAATGAGTGCATACCTAAGTGCCTTACGTCTTACTTCCTTACTCTTGTTCCAAAAGTAAAGTCTCCGCAATGCTTGGGAGATTTTCGTCCCATATCCTTGCTTGGTAGCCTTTATAAACTCATTGCAAAGGTCCTTGCATCCCGGCTAGCAAAGGTATTGGGTCCCTTAATTTCGAAAACTCAAACGCATTCTTGAAAGGGAGGCAATTGGTGGAAGGTGTGGTGGTAGTAAACGAAGTATTTGATTATGCAAAAAAAACGGGGAAGGAGTGTATGATTCTCAAAGTTGATTTTGAGAAGGCATACGACTCGGTTGATTGGAATTTTCTTGACTACATGCTCCAACGATTTGGGTTTGGATTGAAATGGAGGGCTTGGATGCGAGCTTGTGTGTGTAGTGGTAATATGTCCGTCTTGGTGAATGGTAGTCCAACGGAAGAGATCTCTATTAAAAGAGGGCTAAAACAAGGAGACCCGCTAGCTCCTCTTCTCTTTCTTTTGGTTGCCGAAGGGTTGGGGACAATTATGAGGAAGGCGGTGGAGGTTAATAGATTCATGCCTTTTAAGGTGGGTAGAGGACAATTACCGATTTCAATTTTACAATATGCCGACGATACACTATGTATTGGGGAGGCCTCCATTGGGAACTTGTGGACTCTAAAGGCGATGCTTCGTGGGTTTGAGATGGCCTCCGGGCTTAAGGTGAATTATTTTAAAAGTTGTCTTGTTGGTGTGAACCTCACCGATGAATTCCTTGGTATGGCCTCTAATTTTCTTAATTGTCGTATTGGGCGTACTCCATTCAAATACCTTGGTCTTATGGTGGGGGGTAACCCTCGTTCTATATCTACTTGGGAGCCTTTGTTGAATACTCTCCGATGTCGGCTTGGAAATTGGGGAAATAAATATGTTAGCTTGGGAGGAAGAATAGTTATGATAAATGCCGTGTTGAGCGCAATCCCGATTTTCTATCTCTCGTTCCTCAAAATGCCTATTAAAGTGTGGAAAGAGATTGTGAAAATTCAAAGGAAATTCTTGTGGGGTGGATTGTCAAGAAAGAATAAGACTTGTTGGGTGAAGTGGGATGATATTTGTAAACCAAAAGAAGAGGGCGGTCTAGGTGTTCGTGATCTCCGCTTGGTTAACATTAGCCTCTTGACAAAGTGGAGATGGAAACTTTTGTGTGTGGAAAATGACGTTTGGAAAGATGTGGTTGTGGCGAAATATGGTAGTGGTAGTAGGGGAAATCTTCAACCGGGGTTGGGCGTTGCTTCAACTAGTGCGTCTCGGTGGTGGGTGGATATTTGTAATCTAGACAAAGATGCAAATTGGTTTGTTAGTGCAATTGAGAAGAAGGTTGGCAGTGGGCTCGACACAAAATTCTGGCTGGATATTTGGGTGGGGGAACAATCACTACGGGACAGATTCCCTCGGATCTTTGGCATTTCAAATCAGCAGGAGGGTTCAATTGCGAGTTTGGGAGGGTGGGCCGATGGTGGGTGGGTTTGGAATTTTGAGTGGAGGCGGCAATTCTTTGAATGGGAGCAACCCCTGTATCATCAATTGATTCAATCTATTGATCACTTTCAACCCACCACTCAGGAGGATAAGTGGCTTTGGAAGGAGAATTTGGAGGACGGGTTTACGGTGAAATCCTGTTATGATTTGCTCCACCGGACGTTTAATGCCCCAATTGAAATTGGATCCCTCAAAAAATATGTGTTCTCTAACATTTGGAGGTGTGCAGCACCTTCTAAGGTCTGCGCTTTTTCTTGGCAAATGGTATTGGGCCGCATTCCGACGAAAGATAATTTGCGGAAACGGAATATGTTGAGGGGGGATCAAGTTTCATGCTCCCTGTGCACTACAGCTGCAGTCGAAACCCCCTCCCATCTCTTTCTCCATTGCCCGTGTGTTTCAAAGGTTTGGTACGCGATTATGAAATGGTTGGGTCTAATTCTTATCTCTCCGCCTAATATGGAAATCTCCATGGCCATGTTTGCTGGGTGTGGCCGTGAAAAGGTATCAAAAGCGGGCTTAATTTTGGTGTGGAACTCGGTGATGTGGGTGGTGTGGAAAATGAGGAACGATTGTATTTTTAATAACAAAGTCGTGGTGGTGGAGGATATGGTGGAGCAAGTGCAGCTCTTGTCGTGGAAATGGTTTTTAAACCGGAAAGCTAAAGGCCCTTGTATGCTTTATGAATGGAAATGGAGTCCATTTGATTGTTTTCATCGATGATGGTGTCTCTCCTGCGTGTTTGTCATAGCTGCTGCTGTGTTCTTTGCTGTCTTTTGCGCTACTGCTGTTTGCGCTTTTATTTGGTTTTTGCTGCTCTGTTTTTGTGTTGCTGCTATGGTTGTATTTTGTGGCTTTAATGTCTGACTGTACCTGTACCCTTGCTCTCTTTGGGCTTGTTTCATATCCTCACATATCACTCCTTGTGTAATGTGGGGTGTTTTAAAAAAATTTAAAGCAGTTCAAAAAAAAACTTAAATATATATACATAATTTTAAAAAATTTAAATATAAAAAGATTACTTAATAATAGATAATGTGATTTAATCATTTATCTTTAAATTTTTCTGCATCCAAATAGTTTTGATTTGGGGTTGTGCTTGCTCACCAATGTGGTAAATATTGGCACCGAAGTTTTCTTTTCTGTTGGGTGGTCGATTCAGGGAGAATTAACATTAGTGTTGTCAGTTCCACTTCCAGGTGTGTACTGTGTGGTACAAGTCACCGTACCTGAATAACACCCCCCCACTTCCTCCTCTGGTGGGCTGCTAGCCTAATATGTATGGGCCCATGTAAAAAATATTTAGATTTTCGAGGAAGATGCTAAATCTCATCATTTTCCCATTTATTTTATTAAATTATGATTTTATAAATGCAAATAATTGAAAATCAAATGCATTTAAAATTTTAAAATTATAATGAGAGCATGATAGATGTATTTTTAATATTTTTTTTGGATTAAGATGATATGTGTCATACACTTCTATTAGCATTGACTAATATCAATTAGATAATTTGAAACACACAAAATGAGTTACTCCACTCAAACAAATTCTTTTCATAGATAAAAACATAGATTGAATATCTAACTATTTCCTTAAAAGATTCAAGATTCTTATCATTTAAATTATATTTTCCTAACGAATTATTTTTATATTCAGAAACATAAATTGGATATTTAAACATCTCAACTATGTTGGCACTCCTTTACCTCACAAACAAACTAACTTTCAAATATATTGAAGAGAAAAAATCTTGAATTGTCCCGTGAGCTTAGCTCATTTGATTGAGACATTGTATTATATATGTAGGGAGAGAGATTAGAACCCCGGTCATTTCACTTATCCACCTTTAAGTGTGAAATTTTTAACCACTAGACTAATTGACAAGAGTTAAAAAAAATCATTGGATTCGGAAGGAGATCTAATTAATGTCTTCCTTGCAATAAATTGGGGCATCGTTCACACCTAAGCATGACAATGGGGCGGGTCGGGGACATGTTATGTCCTCCCAAACACAAACTCAAACCCATAAAGTTCGGGTATCCCATTTCCACTCTACCACCATATGAATTTGAGTTGCATTTTGATATTTTTTAATTAAAAAAGGGAGTTAAAAGTAAAAAACTATTTTGTTTCAACAACATTTATACAAAGAAAATAAACAGAGAAAATAAATTGTTTAATAATCAACTTAAAAATATGAATGTAATAATCTATTCACTCTGATCCCATCTTTTAAAATCGTGAAAAACCCAAACTCAATCAACTCAGATTATCCCTATCAAAACCAGGACGGGGCGGGTAGATACCCGCTGGTATGGGTTATTTTGCCATACATATTCACACGTAAACTTTTTCATAATATATGTGTGTGTACACGACAATGATTAAAATTTGTACGGAGTTTTTTAGGTTTGCATGGAGCTATCAAGTAATCAAATTGGGTCCTACATGTTCTTATTATCCTTGTGATGTTATTAATATATCAAGTCTTTTTCTTTAAAATTTAATGTAAGAAAAAGAAGATGAAGAAAAATTCATCCCATACTTAAAGGCATACGTTGGTGTGAAGAAGAACTGGGGTCTGATGCGTCCCAAAATACAGATATTTGTACATCTAAAAGTAGACAACTTTTGGGATAACCTTCTTTTTTCTATAGCAACAAAAAAAAAGTGAGAGGCGGAGAGAGAGAAAATAAGAATACAATGAGAGTATCTGAGAGAGAGTTGTTCAAAGTTGTCCATTTTTTTGTTGTACAATATCATTATTGAAAAACTAAAAGTATAAATGTTAGGGTACATGTTAAAAATTAAAAGTAGAAATTTTATTCAATTTCTCAAAAATATAAATATTCACTTTTACGATAAACATGAGTGTCTCAGAGTTTTGGAGGCCATGGGTAATTATTAAAAATAGACTCTGATAAAAGAAAAAATGCAACCTTTTTAAAAGAATTATTATCGATTTAAATTACAAATAACATCAATAACACTGTATTATCGATTTTTATAAACAAGACAATCTCTGTCACATGTTTCTCCTTTTATAATTAATAAATCCCTCGTTTTAGAATAAAGAAAACTTCAAAAAATCCCCCGTTTAGAAGGTTACAATTTCTCATTTTACACTTTTCATTTACTAATACTATTACCCTATAATATATATTTTCTGCAATAAAATGAAAGAAAAAAGGAAGACTATGCATGCTACACTCCCCATCAAACTTTGTGAGCAAGGATACATGACATTGAATTATTAGACTAGAGTTTCTCATAATTTTGTTTTTAAAGTAGTTTATTAGTTAAAATTCTATTTTTTAAAGTAAATAAGTAAAGTGTTCTGAATTCAAATCCGACTCTTATAGATATAATGAGATGTCTCTGTTAATTGAGTTAAATTTTTAAGGATAATTGTGAACTATTCTATTTAATAAACTAAAAAAAATCATTGATACTTTTTTTGGTAAGAAAAATCATTGATACATCCAATGATAAAATAAAACCAGATAGAGAAAAAATACAATGGATTAATGACGAGTGATGATGTTATCCAAGTTACATGTATAAGAATATGGGCCTTGTAATGTTTATATGAGCCTATAATGTTTTAATTTAGGAAATAGCTTTCTGCACCTCCTATATGATTTATATTTATTTTAAATTTTATCGATGTCTTTGAATTAAGCGGTTTAGATTGCAACGGTTATTCTCTTATCCTTTATATTGAGAGTTAAGTCATTTAACTGTCCTTATAATTGTGTGCTATGGGAGAATGGAATGAAGACGCATGTTTCCTTCCATCATATGTTAGAATGGAAGTTCCATGTATGATGTATATAATAATTCTCAGCAAATATATATGGCAACAATTTTGATGGTGGATTGGCATGCCACAACAACACTTGCAGAATCATACCAGTATATATCAGAAATTATTTTTTCTATTCTGCAGGTTTATACTGAGGACCAAGTTGCTCATTTATGACTATTCTATGGAGTATATGGCAGTAGAGGAGTATTAAGGTCTGGCGCAATAATTTAGAATGGTTGCGGTTAGCTCGTGAGCGCGACAGCGACACTGTCTGATTGGAGGGAGAGCACAAAACCAACACAGTTTGAATGAAACCCAAATGCAACATAGGAGTGTAACTAGGCGAGTGAGGGTGGTCGTTATAAATGCAATATAGATGCAGCATTTTTCGTACAACAAAACAAGATTGATATAGGTATATACATCCAAAACGACAAATGTCGCCAATTCTTACCAAAACGGAATGAATTTCGCGAATTCTTGTTGGAAAATTGGAGAAGCTCTCGCCCTTCCTTCTTAGTGCGTGACATCGAGTTCATGATTTAAGACTCAAAGATGTTGTCTTTGAGCTTGATTCCCAAAATGTATTTGCAAGATTTCACAGCAAAAGAGAACAGGTCAATGAGATTGTTCATACTTTAATGATCACACTCTATCCACCTCTTTTTTCGCACACATAAAGTGGAAGGACCGAAATTTGAACCTAACGTCCGACTCAACAATTTCGACATTTCCATCAATTGAAATAATTTTCACTAAGAGGATTCTAAAAATAATATTTTTTTAGAAAAATGTTAAACGGTGCCCCGAGCACTGATTAAGGAAGCAAATATAGTACTCCCTTTGGTTTTATATATAAGAAAAATTTATTTTTTAGATTCATTGTAAAGTTGATGTATCTAGACAACAATATAGTCCAGATACATCAACTTTACAATAAATCTAAAAAATCAATTTTTTCTTATATGTATAGGACTAGAGGGAGTAATATAACATTTCAGTTAGTGCAGTCAATTCATCGAAAGTCTAAAAAGTATTATTTTGAATTTAAAATTTTCTTTTTTTATATCATTAACTAAAATATAATAATTAAATAAACACCAATTTTTTAGTAAAATAAGAAATTAACCACGACAATTTTTTTTATAAATTTTTTTTCCTTTTTTTTATTAACATGAATTAATGACTAATAAATAGTTAAACAGTGTGACGAGTTTTGAGTTAGCGATCGGCATCCATCATCCATGGCTTCTTCACTGTCACCTCTTAAAGTGGATTTTGAAGTTCATATGTCAAAAACCGCGAGAAGCTTCTCAAATCCATTCGCCAACATCTCTCTCAATCTTCTCTTCCTCTTCACGGCTTCGTTCTCCTTCAAGGTGGTGATGAACAAACTCGTTACGACACCGATCACCTTGAACTCTTCAGGTACCATTTTTCCCCTTTCAAATCTCAATCACACTTCATTTTTCGAATTTCATTCAATTTTTCCAATTTTATTAACTATAACGCTAATTGCAGACAAGAGAGTTACTTCGCTTATTTGTTTGGAGTTAAAGAACCCGGTTTTTATGGAGCTATTGTTCGTTCTTCTTTTCAATCATCTTAATATTATACTTCAATTTTATTTTATTTTATTTTATTTTTATAATTCACGTTAACATAATCATCTTAAGTTGTTGAAATTAAGAAATTTAATTTATTCATTTGTAATTGTTTTTTTAAGGATGTTGGAAGTGGGGATTCTATCCTATTTGCTCCTAGGTTGCCTGATGAGTATGCTGTTTGGATGGGAAAAATCAAACAACTTTCCCATTTTAAGGTAATTCAAACAATCATGATTTTGATATGCATTTGTGGCAGAATTGATGCATTTACTTGTCATGTAATGTTTGATGATGCATTCACTTTTTGCAGGAACACTATATGGTTACCACGGCCTATTTTACCGACGAGATTGCAACTGTTTTGCAACAGCATTATCAGGGTCCAGGGAAACCCTTACTCTTTCTTTTGCACGGCCTTAACACAGATAGCAATAATTTCGCTAAACCTGCAGAGTTTCAGGTTCATAATTCTTAATCATTTCTAATTATAACGACACTATAGCTCAGTAGCATAGTGGAATTTTAAGAAACCGCTTCTTTTTCCACAAAATGCAATTTAGTAAAAATTGTTGTCAAATATCGACTATATATATAGTATTGTAGCGTAGTGGAGTCTTAACAAACTGCTATTTTTTCTGACCCAAAACTGTTATTGCATCAAATCTCTGCATTGCCAATCCTATTGTGTTGTTTGTGATGAAATGTTATTCATTACTTGCATCTTTCTTAGGAAATTAGTGTTGTATATTTATGATTTGAACAATTTTATAGGGCATTGACAAGTTTGATAAGGATCTGACGACTTTGCATCCTATATTGACCGAATGTCGAGTTATCAAGTCAGATCTGGAAATTGATCTTATTCAATATGCCAATGATATAAGCTCTGAAGCTCATATTGAGGTAATTATACTTAACATGCCAAAGTTTTGCTTGTTTCTTTCTTTCTTTCTTTTTCCTCCCAACATTTATGTGAATTGTTCGTTGGATGTATATAGTGGATGCCGGGATGGTATTTGAGGAAATCAACTTACATATTATTGATTCAATTTTTGTCATCTTTAGTTGTGTTAGTTTATTTTTTATTATCTTTATAAGATGAGGCTAATGTATAAAACCAAGGAAAAAAGGTTTGATTTTGATAGTTTAATTTTTTCAAGTTGCTAAAGTATAAAACTTAACAGACGGAAAAGAGTTCTGATTTTGGAAAAGTATTCATTTTTTCATGTTTCTATTAATAAATGTTCCAAAATAAGTATTATTTTCCTTTAATTTGTTACCTTCCATTTTTCACAGAAATTTTAAGATTTAATTAGTCAAGTTAGGAACATCCGTAAGTGACGGGGTTCAGAGGTACACTATCTGGTGGTAGATAGAAAGATCTATCATCTATAATATATTGATGATGTGTGAAACTGTTAATGGCCTTACCCATATGTTTTGTGAAAATGCTTACATGATAGCTGCAATATATTATACACTACGGTGAAACAGGTTATGAGAAAAGCTAAAGTGGACATGAAGGAGTATCAGCTTGAAAGCATTTTTCTTCATCACACCTACATGTATGGTGGATGTCGGCATTGCTCCTATACATGTATTTGTGCTACTGGTGATAATAGGTATACATTTACATTCCAAATAATGTGACCATATTTGTCACAAAAATTAAGTGTGATTCTTAGATACTTTTGGTTGAATATAATTTTGCTCAATGGCCATTCGTAAGCAATGCGAATGACTTTTGCTACGAAAAATAAAAAAACTTTGTTTGATACTTTTCTTCCCGTTCAGACCTGTTTTGGCATTAACAACTTTATTATTAGCTAGCATTCTTAAAACACTTTAGTGTAAATCTGTACTACCACTGCATGACATATATAAAGTTAATATCTTCCTTTTTAAATAGTAGAAACCTTCATCCCATTGTGCTGTTTGCAATTTTGCACAACTGATTTATGATGTATAAAGGTTTTATAGTCTTGTAATTTTAAATAGAAGCAATCTCCTTCACAAAAATAGGCTGGCTAACACATGTATTAATGCAGTGCTGTTCTACATTACGGCCATGCAGCAGCTCCTAATGACAAGGTAGGTCACAGAGTATTTTTTCACCCTTTGAATTTGAAGGTTGGATGAACTTGTAGTCTATATTGGATGATCAGTGTTTATATACTTTTAGAGAGAGGTGCATTTTAAAAACATCGCTCTTTTGTAGACTTTGGAAGATGGAGACATGGCATTGCTTGATATGGGAGCTGAATACCACTTCTATGGGTCTGACATAACATGTTCTTACCCTGTGAGTCTTTCCATAATTTGATTAACATTCAAAAATTTATTTTGGTCTTTATACATAATTGATCTGTTCGCAGGGGATAGGGGTATTAGTAGTATACAGCTTATCATGTTATCTACTAACTGGAGTTATCTTTTTAAGCTTGACTTTAACTTTATTTTTTTGTTGGTGCAGATAAATGGAAAGTTTACTAGTGACCAATCCCTTATATATAATGTAAGTGCTTTCTATTAAAACCTCTGCTGTCAAAGGGAAGACAATTAATATGCTCTTTACTTAATATGCAAGCTGCACTAGTATAAACAACTGCAGTGCAAATTCTCACAAACACAGATAATAATTTCCTACAAAGGCTCCAACTAATTTTAGAATTCATTTGCTTGTTAGGATGGCTGAGTTAGCGTGCTTTTCATATAGCTCAGTCGTGGTTTTTATAGCAGTTTTTTCCCATCATTTCTTTATTTTTACTTTCCATGTTCTGCAGGCTGTCCTTGATGCTCACAATGCTGTTATCTCTTCAATGAAACCTGGAGTAAGCTGGGTTGATATGCACATGTATGATCGAGTATTATTATTTCTTTTAGCTTGCTAAAATTTTTATCTTACATGCTTGGTTTCAAATGATATCAGTTAGGAACTTTATATTTTCTAACTATATCAGGACTTTACTCCTGAGAAGTTTCCTTAATCCTGACTATATAACTTGGTAGATGGACCGGAAAATAATAGAGTTGTAACCTTAGTGATTTGAAGCTTTCACAGCTTGATTGAGAATTTATTGTCTTGAATGGGGGAACCTAAGAGATAATACAGCCATTAGTAGAGATCATTAGATACGTATAAACTCAATAACATCGGTATATAATATGTAGCTGAGTTATTTTTTCATGGATATGAGTGCATTTGTATTTGTGATATTGCATGCTGATGTTGAAGATCAGTTCTAGTGATACCAATGTGACTTATACAAGGATGATATGAAGTCTGAGTGAGTCGATCAAATATCCTTGGGATCAGAATGGCCCAATTAATTTTTGTATTTAAAAATCTGTTGTTGAAACTTCTACTTTACTCTTTTGTCTAGATATTTGGCATTATTTCTGCTCACTTCCTCTCTAATAATATTGCAGACTATCACACAAAGTGATTCTGGAATCGCTAAAGAAGGGACACATTGTTGTGGGGTAAGTTGTATATTTTGTTTTATCATTTCCAGAGCCAAACTAGCATCTTGATAGAAATTGTATGATCTTTTTGGTAAACTGAATGTTGATTTTTGGTGTAGCAATGTTGATGACACTATGGTTGCATGCTTGGGTTCTGTTTTCATGCCGCATGGTCTGGGGCATTTACTTGGTATAGATACACACGACCCTGGAGGCTACCCAAAGGTATTTGAGTTTTTGTTGCAAACATTCTAAAGCACTCCCTCTCTTATAGGATATGTATGTTTAAGATTAAAATGTGATTTTACATTATATAAAAATATTGATTACTTGATAGATATTTTTATGCAAAACATAAACTAGTTAGTGTTTATTTACAATCATAAAAATGTCCTGTTCTATATTTGGTTCAAAGATAGGTTATATAGTTCTACCTCTAACTGGAACTATTATCATTACCGGTCCTTGTACGGTTTTTCTCCGTAAATCATCAAACCACCGAATTGTCAAGTACATTTTCATATGATGTATTGTAAATGATGGCTTGGTTTGCAGGGCCTGGAAAGAAGAAAGGAACCTGGATTGAAAGCCTTGCGTACAGCCCGTGGGCTCCAGGAAGGAATGGTTAGTTACAGTTTTTTCCATCAAAAAATACTTTTTCGAAGTAATAACTAGACTGAAACATATCAGCATGTTAGTTTGTGTTAAGGTTTGTGATATGTACCATGTTAAAAATGGCACAATTTGATGCACCCAAAACTCCCTAGTTTATTTTGTTTGATAAGTTTTTCCTGATATTGAACCATCTTTTGCAAAGAATTTTGTTCCTGAAGTCTTCAATGGAGTAGATTTATAGTTTATTGATATTTTATACATGGTATCACTGAAAGTTAAAATCAAAATATTGACTACTTATAAGTTCTGAACCCTTGTTGCCTTAGTTGAGTTTGGTTTTTTTGCACGACCTCTACTAGTTAATACTCTCTTTTGTGATATGGAAACAGAAGTATGAACTTGATGACATGGTAACTTACTTTTATGCTTCAATCTAGGTTATCACTGTGGAGCCTGGATGCTACTTCATTGAAGCTTTGTTACTTCCAGCCATGAATAATCCAGAAACTTCCAAGTTCTTCAACAAGGAAGTGATTACCAGATTTATTGGTTTTGGTGGTGTGCGAATTGAGAGTGATGTGGTATGCCACTTGCTAACCTTATTAACCTATCATTTCTATTTTTTCCCCTAGCATGCATATCTTCAACACCACGAACTCACGCACACATAAATTTATGGCACAAAAGTGATTTACTATTCTGTATTAGCTTATCTGTTTATTTTTTTTCTTTATGATGTACTCAGCTTGTTACTGCCACTGGTTGCTACAATATGACCAAGTGCCCGAGGGAAATACACGAGATTGAGGCAGTGATGGCAGGGGCACCATGGCCAGTCAAGAAGACATCTACTGGTGTTGGAAATGGATTGGAAAGCAAAGCTTGACTGGCGACTGCGTGCATCACAGACATGAACAGCTGCCATTTTCATATTTCTTTTCCTTCTAAATTTTGTGAGAAAATAATTCCCCTTGTGCCCTACACCTACACTTTTTCAACATTTCCTTTGTAGCATCTGGGAAAAAAAAATGCTTAATGTAATCACTGTACCTTGTGATGTGATTACATGCAAAAATCTTGTCTGCAAAACGTAGATCAAATAGTTGAGTTGCGACACCTCAAAAAGTTTAAGAAGGAAGTTCAGATTTCGAACCTACTAACGCCGCAACCTCGTGTGTCTCGCACGGGTTTCCTAACTAGTTAACATTATAAAATAAATTGTAATCATCTTTCTTTGTCAAGGTTCAAATACCCCTCGTCTTTCTTTGTTTTCTCAGTTATAAAAACGCCACCACATGTTTTTCTTAAAGTTACAACATGTAGCTTCTATAAAATCCACAGCCAAATGCGCTCATTATGTGATGATGCCAATCAAAAGATGTTTGGCCATTGTGTATTGCATTGTCCCTAACTCCAATGAATTAATCTAGTGGAGCATGACAGATTCTTTATTTTGTAAGTGCTCAGAGACCAAATGTTTTTCATGTCTTGGACTTATCCCTTTATTGGAATAGGAATCATGCAAAAGCAATACTACTGTATTTGATTGCCTCCTGTCAATCTTGTCTGGAGTAAAGCACAGGAACTTGTAGTTTGCTATGAAGCACTGCCCACACCAACACTGGTACATGACATAGTAATAATTTGAAAAAATACTAAAAGTGAACCAATGCAACCACGTTGTTTACATTTTTGTCAAACACATTGTTTAAATATATATATATATATATATTGTTTAATTGTTACTTTGCTCTTTTAAGTTTTAACCACAGTTAACCTCATGAGAGCAATAAGTTTTCATTGTTAGTTTTGCAATTTTTTATGCAGACTTATGTTAACTAAGGACATAACCCAAAAGATTGGATTTGTTGAGTATAATCACCACCAAATTCAATCAATTATGAATTTGCTCCCATCAGCAGTAACTTTAGAGAAGAGTGAAATGCTGGATCCTAAAGTATGATAATTTTATATAGAAGCAACAGCCACATGTTAGAAGTAAATATATTCCCATAAGTTATGGGGAGAAACATGTGCATCTTAAAGAAAATCTTATTAAGGGGTCAATGATTGCTGGTCGCCATAAATATTATAAAATATAGCTTAGAGTCCAATTGGATTTACAGATACATACAGCTCAATGATTCCTTTATTCAAGACACACTACAAATGAATCAAGGCAACTCAACTCAACTCCTCCCTATAATATTTATTATTATTAATATATATTTCATGTATTCTCTCCATTCCCCTTTATCTACACCATCCTCCAAATTCTACCATACCTTTTTTCTTTCTCTATCCCTCTCAAAACAATTAAAAAATTTGAAGAAAAAAACTGGTTTCAATTACAAAAGTCAAAAGTAGTTTTTCTTCTGATACAATATCAAACTTGCAGTGAAACACGCGTCTTTATGGGCTTTAACTTCAATCCCATGCTTTCCGGAGAAAGAAGCTCCGGAGAGATGCAAGATGGGCTAAGAGGGCTCCTTGGACTCTCGCTGAACTGGCACGGCCTATACAACCCATACCCCATAAAAAAGTACTCCATAGGTATCAGCATTGCGTGGGGCTGTTCCTCTGTCACCATCGATCCGCAAGCCTGGACCTGCAAACATCATAATCGATTTTTTATATGTTTATCAATGTCCAATCGACTAACTGTATAATGATACACACAATTTTCATACGCGCTACACACACACACGAATCTAAGGCATGAACAATCCTGCCAACTTACAGGGCAGTGCCTGCTTAATTCAAATTCATCGGCATATATCTACAATTTATTACTAGTATATCACATTTTTAAACTAAGGAACGGATATTCTGCATCCTTAAAGATACTCTTCTCTTGTGCTACATACCTCAACCAAGGCACTAAATCTCCTATCCAGTTTTGAAGTCATGTGAAGAGCCTCAGAATGGAAAGGAGAACTCTCCCCGACAAAAATAAGTGTACGGCAATTTAATCTTTTCAATCCTTCTGTAATATCAGGTCTCCTACAAGTTAGCAAAACAAAGTTGTAGTGCATAAGTTTGCATTTTCACAGCTTAATGTAAGACCGCAAAATAAAAAAATGGTCGAAGTAAATATGTAGAAGATTTACTCATTAATTGCGTGAAGAAACCGCAAGACATTTGTTTTCTTTCTCTCATCCAGCAGCTGAAAAAAGAAAATGATAAAGAACCAACACAAAACAAGGTGAGTACACTGAACGAGGAAAGCGTGAAAAAGGAATAAAAGTCATGTTGAAGCGATAGAGCGGTACAGGGCAAAGAAACTAAATTAGCTTAGCACTACTAACTTTTCTGCATGCTTGAACTATCTCTGATTCTGGAACTTCAACATTACCGCGAACTTCCTAATAAAGTGGAGCAAGGAAATTCAGCTTATATGAAATAAAATAGAGAATACAAAAGGGCTAATATCCTCACATCACAATACCTTGCTGAAGTACCGCTGAAGCAAACACTCCTTTAGCAAACCACACATGCCGTAGAAACTTAACAAATTTGACATCACCTGCAAATAACGAGTGGTTTCAGGTTATGTCATCATATCAAATAATTCATAAAAGGACAATCAGCAATGATTTAAAATGAACCTTGTTATAAAACCATTCAGTCCAAGATGGTGCTTTGCATACGGGAGATACGAGTATTAAACCAACAACACGCTCCCTATATTTCATCTGTAAAAACATACCAGAAAAGAACAAATCAACAAAAAGTTTACTACTGCATTAACATTTCCATCAAAGTTAAAAGGATACATACTGCAAAAAGAGTAAGGATATAAGCACCGGCCGTTACTCCCATACACATCACAGCACCAAGCCTGGACAGGAAATAATTCATGACATTAATAAATATAGCATTTTTTTTAATCTGCTCTTAAAAAAATGTCAATGTTCTCCGAATCCCAGCTTTAGAATATCAAATCTGCTCTCAAAATTATAAGCACTATAATTATACTTCAATTACCCAAAATAGTTGAGGACCTCGACTATTTGATCTGCTAAGTCTTCAGCAGAAGGGATAGGATTATCATTACAAATCGCAGCAGCTCCTAACTGCAAGAACTCTTGTTGAAGTTCCAGAGGAGAGAAACTAGGTAAATAATAATATTCAGTTCTAAATTCAATAAAGAATACATTCAAATCAGTTGAGTTACAAACCTCGTGTCCGGGAGGACTAATATGATATATGCAGAAGTTATGAAGCAGCAAAGAAGCAGCCTCTGGACAGAAAAATAATCCTTGGAAACATGACATATCTGCCCGCAACCATGGATGTGAAACATTAGCTCGTATATGAATATAACCGTCGTATAATGCACTTACATATCAGAGTCTAAATGTTGACATTTTCCGCAAGAAAAAGTAGATGAAAATATTATTATGAATATAATGCACTTACAATTTAGCGCTAAATCTGGATAAGTGATCAGAGCTGGTTTGTCATGATCCCCATAGACTATGACAGACACAGAACCACATCCGGTTTGAATATGATGCTCCTGAAATGGTAAAACCATACTTCAATATAGCATAAACACAGAAAAACTATACAAAATATAAGCACGAAAATTGAAGTCGGGGCTTTCCGAAACTATTAAAAACCTTCTTTAAAAGCAAAGAATATTCTTCATTATGTGTGTACTCCATTTGGATAATGTTACAATTCCTAAGTGGAACTTTTCCAAGCTATTTGTTTTCTAAATGTGCCCTTACCTTTTAATTGGACAACCCAAACTAACAAGCAAAAGCATATTAATACTATATCACTATCAAACAATATAATGAAACAAAGTTATTCCAGATTCCAATAATTGCAAGCTCCAGAAAGAAAAATTAAGTTGAAGACAGCTAAAAAGAGGACAGTATCTTAGGCTTTTTAAAGGAAAAGAATGACTTTGAATTCATTCAATGAAACCAACAAAAGCATTTACATCACCCCCTTAAAGTTAAAGGGCAACAAATAAAACTTCCTACATCACCTGAATTGCATCAAATACCTCAAAGAAGAAAACAAAAAGACAACCACATCCAAATTTTACAATTCCTAAGAGAAAAAGAACCACTTAAATGAAAAATTCACAAATGGAAAAATTTGGAAGTGCAAAAGAATATGTGACAAAAAAGGATCAAGCAGATCCGCTAAAACTTGAGAAAATAAGACAAATTACATTACAAAAAAAAGGGTTAACCTCATTAATTTCTCAAGAGTCAACACAACCAAGTAAAAAAAAAAACGTTTCTTTTTCTATTTTCTAACTAAATCCCATTGACTTTTGATTTCTTTTCACCACATTTTCCTTTTCATTCATCAATAATAACATAATCCAAAAACCAGAAAATGCAGCATGATAAAACCTCACCATGAAAACAAGAAAAATCACAACCCTTTAATGATTTTCAAAAACCCAATTGAAAGAACAAGAAAAAAACATAAACCCCATTTTCAAAAATGAAAAAAACTCAACCTTTAAACCTAAACCCATAAAAAAAAATGATGAAAAAAATAGTTAAAGATTGTACCTTTCCACCAAGATAGATCTTTTCCATATCAACTGAAACGGAATCATTTGATTCTGCCATGGTTTTAATAAGCTCTTGATGATGGAAGAAACCCCTTTCTAAACTTCAAAGAAAGAAGGCTCCACCCACCACAATTCTCTTTCTCTCTCTCTCTCTTGTGTGCGTGCGTGTGTTGTTTTTGTTATTGTTGTTGTTTGTTTATGTGTCAGGTTCTTGGAGAAATTAATATAAACCTCTCTTTGTTTCTCGTATATGGTTTTAATGGCTTATATACGAAGCCAATGTCACAAATCGATTCTTCCTCTTTCTTTTGTAATAATTTTTGAAACTTGGATTTTTATTTTTTAACCTACGGTTAACAACCACCGACGATTCCCTATCCGTACCAACTGAATTTTACATGCGACCTACATCTTTTATTTATGTTTTTTTCACCGTAACTAGCTGTAAACGATGTCGTTTTCCCTCTAATTCTGGATGTTTTGGAATTGGATAGGAAGAAGGGGTAATTCTTTTTTGTTGGAAGATACTAGGAGGACTAGAGCTGTCAATTCGACCCGATTTCAAGGGGTCTATTTATTAGGCCCCCTATTGAGCCCCAATTAACTAGGAAAATTTCTTTCCCCATCCCCTAACTCTTTTCCACCCGCTGGGTTTCCATTTTTACCTCTAAAAAACACATTCGGTAAACGCGTACCGAAGGAATGCTCCAGTTACACACCATTTACACCCCTTATAGCATCAATTTTTTCGGTGAACGCGTACCGAGAACTTTAAAATCCTCGATAAAGGTTTACCGAGGTAGATGTATATAGAAACATAACGCAACTCCCTCCTCCCATTTCAACATTCTGCGTTTTTGAAAAGTAATAAACCCTAAGGGGAAAAAGCTTCACCATTGTTCATCATCAACTTGTTTTGAGGTCGGAATCCACAAAGTTCATCAACTCCTACTATATCAAGTAAGTTAATTTCGATTTTAGTTCCTAATTTATGTTCTTCTTTCTTCATCTCAGTGCAAATGAATTTTTTAATTTTTCATGTCAATCTTCATCTCTGATTCACGAAAAATTGTAGATTATGTAGTTCTTATCTCTGATTAGTGGTTTTTAGGATCAATGCATGTTAGTTTCAATGTTAATTTTGATTGTATTTAGGTTTTGGTAAAATTTTAAATTTTGAATTGGTTAGGGATGAATGTTTGTTAAGTTGAATGTTTATAATTTGAATTTTGTTGTTTATGTTGTTGATTACTGGTTGTTGTGATGAATGTAGGTTAGTTGTAATGTTAATTTTCAATAGGTGAATTGATTAGAGACATAACGTAAGTTTATGCAAAAAATTGATTCACATTAGTTACGAATTACGTTCGATTACGGATTGAAACCAATTGTATTAGTTTATGGCTGGTGAATTTATTTTTGTTTGTTTAGGTATGGACGAAAATATTGGTAGAGGCCGACATGGTAGGGATAGCAGGACGCATGGTTCTGCTCGTAGAGAAATTCGTCCTGCGCCAAAACGAACTCGTCGTAAGAAAGTCCAACAGGCTGAAACAGAACGTGAGAAGAGAGGTGCGGAGGTCACTTGATGCTGGTGAGGCGCAAGAGGGAACGCCGGTGCATGCAACCTTGACCCGCAGCCTAGGCTTTGTTAAGCCAGCATTCATGTATACGTGTATCAGGCGTCGACAACCGGGAGCTAGAGGTCGATTCAGAGCGACTCAGTAAACTTTGTGTGGGTTCATTAGGCTTATTTTGTTAGAACGCATATTTTGTTATCTTTGAACGCGTATTATGTAACTTGACCTATTATTTTATCTTCTGGAAAGTATTTAACAGGTTGGAACTCAGGAATTATGAGTTCGTGAATTTTTGAACTCCTTCTGAGTTGGTGCAGGACGAATGTGTATGTTCTCGTTGTGTAAACTCTTTGTTCGGTAAACGCGTACCGACGATTTTATGCGGGCACTTGCGAGGAGCTGCGGGCACTTGCAGGCACTTGCGGGAACCTTGCGGGCACTTGCGGGGACCTTGCGGGGGAGTTGCGGGCACTTGGCTTACTCTTGCGGGGGACTTGCGGGGACCTTGCGGGGATTCTGCGCATACGCATATTCAACCCTGAATTTCAACGAATGAAGATAACTGATGGTACTCTTCAATTTTACACTTAAAACCTCGTCGATACCTTAAAACTCCACAGGAAAATCATATGTTATTGCCATTGTTAAAAAAAAAGTATGGTAGAGTCCTCGTTCAACCTTAACGTATTTAAATAAATATTAAAACTGTCCTTGCAAAGTGTCGGTGGATTTTGGACCGTGCAAAGTGTCAGTGGAATCTTGAACGTTCAAAGTGTCGGCAAAATTCTAACCATGCAAACTGTCGGTGGAATCTCAACCATGCGTACCGATGTAACACCCTAACCCCTCAAGCGCGCATTTATTAAATATAAACAAACAAACACTTAGAAAATTAAGGCGTTACAAAAATATTTGATTATAAAACGAAACTGAATAAGTACATATTCAAACATGCATACAATTTCATTTTCATTTAATACAGCAGCGGAAATAAACCAAGCATTTATAAAGCTTAAGGATGTAAACATTTTCTAAATCAACCAACTTATAACATTAACATTAAAATAATTGGAAATGGCATCAAGCATTGACCAAGTTTCCAACACATGTTAATATCATAATTGCATGATTAGCAAGGTAAATATTAGGATTCAAATACAAAACAAACGATCCCGACTCGGTGTTACAATATCAGAGCATAACCCTATACATCTCATCAAAAGCTAATCTAATCTAGGAGTAGCACCGCTAACTCCTCACCAAAAGTATGCTACACAAAGCACGATCTCCTATCACTGAGCGGATCCGTCAACCTGGGAATCTGAACCCCAAAGTTCAGAAATTAACACAAAATAAGAGAGTTAGATCACATAATCCACAAAATCATAAGTATAATGTACACTTACTACTCCAATGAAATTATAACCATAATTCAATTCTAACTCATCAACATAATCTTAACACATAAACAAGTATTTAAGATTCACCACACAAACACAATTAATCACTTAACACATAAATGCACATTCTCCTAATGCATCTAATGTCACAACCAATGTCATGCCACCCTAGACACAACTAATGCATGTGGTACCATTCGTCTTTATTAGAGTATTTTACCTCTAATATTCTCCATTATCAGTTACATATAACCCGATAATTCTCCATTTTTAGAATATATAATTCTAACTCCATATACAATTCATGAATGTATGTATGCTCATGAATACTCACACATAGTCAATACACTAGGTATTAGACATCTCCATAAATCAAGTAGAACACAATCCACTTACTCCATCACCAAGATATTTTGCAATCTAAACACACATACTCAATACTCCAATCAACAATAATATCAACAATTAATCATGGTAAAAGGATACCAATGAAACATGTTATCATACTCCAATCACATGTAAAACTCAAAGAAAACAAAATAATTGTCTGGGTTGGTCGCTCAGCGAAGACTGGCGAGCACAAGTCAGACAGAAATGCTAACTGGCGAAAATCAGCGAGCTGGTCGCTACTGGTCGCTACTGGTCGCTCAGCGAGCAACACCAGTTCATGAAAAATCAGCATTACGGGTTGAACTCAAAATCAACCCAAAATTCCATTTTTCATGCTATAACTCATAAATGAGCTTCATTTAAGTTAACATACATGATTATACACATAAAAAACATCAATAGATACACATATCTACACCAATTCATACCATAAAACAATATTTTACACATTTACTCAAAACTCACAAAACTCATGAAAACTTGATTCAAACATCTACAAATTCCCATTTTTCCCTTTAAATTCGTACATACATCATGGTATAAGTTCATTAAACATATTAGGAACAACAATTTCAACTTTCTTTAAGAAAATCTCCCACCCCCAAAAACGAAAATGAGTGGAGAAAGTTTGGGTACGGAGAAATCGACATTCTCCCCTTTCTCGGATCACTCATGATTAAGAATCTACTCTCTTACCTTAGATCGGTTGAAAACTCGAGTCCTTCCTCTTGATTCTCCCTTCTTTCTCTTGCCCTAGCTCTTCTCTTCTCTTCCTTCTCTCTAACTCTCACAAGAACATGAGAAATGAATTTCTCTTGCTAACTTAGCCACTAAGTGGCGCCCCACACACTTGGTCTTAGGCCCAATGGGCTTAAGGCCCATTAACACTGTACACTCGCTCGTTAACTAATATTTCGCGGTAAAACTAATTATCCTACACTATTGACTAATAAAATATTCTACCTCACTAAAACATAAATAATTAAACTTAAACGACTAATAAATAAAAATGGGATGTTACAACCGACACACGTGCATTAATGATATTATACGAAAAATAAAAACACTCAAAAAACATAATAAAATACAACAACGGCCAAGACATGACAATAACATAAGTGGTACTAAAAATAAAAACATTACACGGGAAATAACAAAATTACACGGGAAATAAAAACATTACACGAGAGATAAAAACGATAAACCGAAAATAAAAACGATACACTGGAAATAAAAACGATAGACGGAATAAAAAACCGAACTATTGAGCCCAAACTTGTTTTGCGGTAACATTTTCACCGTCTCTGATCTTGCAATGTGGCTTCATCATCTGAGTCAGATTTTTCTTCACATGAAAATAACAAACTAAATGGGCCGACTTCGGAAAAACCGTGGCAACGGCATTCATCAATGCAGCGTCCCTGTCAGTTACCACAATATTCGACTTCATCTCTTTACTCCTCAAAAGAGCTATACATTGTTGCAACACCCAAGTGAAGTTTTCTTCCTTTTCGCTACTCATAAACGCAAATCCCGCGCTATATGTTTCTTCACATAAGGTTTCGCCAACAATTTCGAACAATGGCATACCGTATTTGTTCGTTTTATAAGTTGAATCCATCAACAAAACGGTTCGAAAGGTGTTGAACAAACAAATGGATTTAGGATGTGCAAAGAAGATATCGTGCACATATTCGGACTCACCATTGGTTCGAGCCTTGAAAAAGTAATTGTTGTCGTCAAGCAACTTCATCAAGTGTTGCATTTCATTCATATTATACCTACTCCTTTGTTTTAATCTCCATCGGGCATTGTAAATTTGTCTCGCATCTGTGACATTATCCGGATCCCTCTCTTTCATCGCCGACATAATATTCTTAGGCGCAACCAAATTCCTTGTCAACTCTTCTAGCAACTCCTTCTCGTCCGATTTTAAGCGCCCCGCAATTAAATGACCTTGTAGAGCGCTGTCAAGTTCATGGTTGTGTATGTCATTAGTAACACTAACATTCCATAGCCTTGTAGTTACATGAAAGTAGCCTCGGATGCGAAACGGGCAACCACATTTCCTCGATCCCAACCCATCTTTCTTTGGTTTCTTCCCCGTCGGTTTGTATGTACCGCCCCTTTCACAACCCAACACAATAAACGCCTTTCTCTTAGCGGTACCGTTGTCGGATCTTTCAACTACAATTGTAAACCGTAAAGTGGTTGCTCTGTCGCGTGCCCACTTAAGCAACATCTCTTTTGTTTCAAAAGCTTCTTTGGTCACAAAATGAGAAGATACATCAATATTTATTGCCGGAGCTTTGACTACAATGGCTTTGCACTCGTCCGGAGGTTTAGATTCGTCGGCCATAACTACAAAATAACACAACAAATCAATAATAAGTCCTGTTACAAACAATTATTCACTTAAACTTATCTTAATCATGTTAAGTCATGTTAGTTCATAAGCCAATACAAACCATAATTACTTAACAAATGAAGCAAATTAAAACAAAACATGTTAAGTCATAAGCTAACTTCATTCATAAGCTATTGCAAACCATAACTATGCCATTACAAACTAAAACTCTGCCAGTGCAGTGAGCTATGCAGAAAATTTCACACACAAACAATTTCGGTACGCGTTTACCGAAGGTATTCTCGGTAGACATTTACCGAGCGATCATGTGTCAGAAACCTAGTAAGCTAGAAAATAGGTGTGCGTAAACTAAACGGTAGAGATTGAAATTTACCTTGTTTTTGAGCTTCAATGCGTGTAGAGACGGTTTGCCAAGGTTCCAATCTTGATTTCAAGCCTCCAATGGACGGAATCGCGCAAGAGAAACGTGTGGAACTTTTGTTAGTGTGTTTGAGAAGATGAAGAAATGAAGAGGGAAAGACATGTTTGCTGGTATATAAGAACAAGTCTCGGGTTACGTTTATCGCGAAAAATAGGAACCTCGGTACGCATTTACCAAGCTTTTGTGTTCAAAATTTTTTAAATTTCAGGGATAAATTTGGATTTTAGAGGGGTTAAAAAGAAACAGGGGGAGTGGGGAAAGAAATTTTCATTAACCAGGCCCCCTTTTAAATTTTTTGAAATGAATTAACTTTGGCCAGCCCTATTCTATGAAAAATTTATTTTCCACCCCAACATTTAACCATTTACCCCAACAAATAACTTAATATTCCCATTGTACCCTTTTCATTATTTCACTTCACCTAAGTTACAAACCGGAACACTCAAAAGAATTAAACATTAGAGTAGAGTGTTCTGGTAAAGCCATTGCAAACCGGATAGTTACACACAGTGTTCCGTATCAAGATCTCATCTTTATCATCTCAATTGTTCAAAACTCCCAAAAAACAAAGTTCCTTCTCTCAATTGAAATTATTATTTTGACTTAAATGCAGTTTTAGCCCTCCAGGTTTCACAATTGTGTGATTTTGGCCCCCCAAGTTTCAATTGTGTGATTTTAACCCCTCAAGTTTTACAATTGTGCGATTTTGGTCCCCCAAATTTAATTGTGCAATTTTGGCCCCCCAAGTTTATCCCCTTTTGCATTTGTTAGCCCCCCATTGACATTTTTTGACTAAAAATTGATTATGTGGCATTTTAAAATTTTAATTTTTTTTTAAAACAAATTAAAAATAATTTAAAAATATTTGTTTTTTTTTTTGAGAATGTAAACATTTTTGTTTTTAAAGATGTATTAAAAACTTTTTTTAATAAAAGATTTAATAATTATTGTTTTAAAAATAAATTAAAGAAATAGTTCATAAAAAAATTTGTAAATTATTTTTTATAACAAAATTATTTCATCAACTACATATAACCAAAAAAAAATCAGTTATTGACGCAAAAACGGGTAAACTGATTTTTAATGTTAATTTGTTTTAAAAATATTTTTTAAAAGCAATTTTTATTTTTAATTTGTTTTAAACTTATTTTTAATTTTAATTTGTTTTAAAAATATTCTATAAAATTATTTTTAGTTTTAATTTATTTTAAAAATATTTTAAAAATTTTAAAATGCCACATAATCAATTTGTAGTAAAAAAAAGTCAATGGGGGGCTAACAAAATGCAAAAGGGGGTAAACTTGGGGGGCCAAAATTGCACAATTAGACTTGGGGGACCAAAATCGCACAATTGTAAAACTTGAGGGGTTAAAATCGCACAATTGAAACTTGAGGGGCCAAAATCGCACAATTGTGAAACTTGGGGGGCCAAAACTGCATTTAAGCCTATTATTTTTATATCGTTCGACCCGGATTTTGAAAGCCATGTTTTTGTGTGTGTTTGGTTTGTTTGTAGTGATTGGGAGAGGATCGAGGAAGATTGTAGTTAAGGTTATTGTGAATTGTGATTGATCTATTTGTAATTTTGTAATTCCTTTTGATTCACACATGGTTGATTCAATGGCTTTATTCATTTGTTAGTGATACACCTCACTATAAAATCTTCCTCACCACCCACCGTTTAAACAAAATCGGTGTTGTTTGTGCTTGAACCTGGAATTGCATCTTGGCCACATAT
The DNA here is from genome assembly GCA_030408175.1 of Trifolium repens. Classification (NCBI taxonomy): domain Eukaryota; kingdom Viridiplantae; phylum Streptophyta; class Magnoliopsida; order Fabales; family Fabaceae; genus Trifolium; species Trifolium repens. The sequence continues at coordinate 61,924,931 of CP125842.1, read as the reverse complement.
CATAGTTGAATAAATTGCATACCGGAAATAAATTGCAAACCGAATTTCGGGTGTGGTTCAGTGGTTGGGATATGACTAATTTTTGCTACCAGAACACTCTATTCAATTATTCCGGTTTGCAATTTATTTTTTCTTGGAACTCATCTTTTATAAGTTTTCAATAAATATAGAAGTGAATTGAAATAATAAAAAGGATAGAATGGGAATATTGAATTGTTTGTAGGGGTAAAGAGTTATATGTTGGGGTGGAAAGAAAAATTTTCCTATTCTATTTTTGTAAATTATTGGCCTCCTTTTGGGGCCTTATTACAGGGCCACAAAACAAACCAAATTAGGTGCTCGTTTGGTTACGCGGTGAAAAGTCTAAAACGCACGTTCACTCATATGAAACGTGAGTTCAATGTCAAAACAAGTGTTTGACATTTTATTTTTCAAATCAATTCTTACCTCAAAAGCGATTCCATCCGAAGCAGGTATTTGGAGCTTCCACGTCTGGCGGTGAATTGAACGTGGTTTTTATTAAGGGTGAATTTTACTTTACCACTTTTATCCTTGAATAACAACTTTAGTAATTAATTACTCTTTTTGCTTAATATTTCTTTTATCTAGTTATTTGGTTTTTGCAATACTGATTGTAGAAGGATATGCTCACCGATAAATCAACGATGCTGATAAAACCAAAGATACAGTCACTGACTTCAATTTTGAACGTTTGTTTTACTCTGATTTTTTTGTTAAAACTTTGTTTTAAAGAACTGATATATTTTCGTTCCATTTATAATATGTACCATAAATTTAAATAATTATTTACAATAAAAATAAAATATTTCAACAAAAAACAAAATAGTAATGACATATCTAATTAAATAAATACAATTAAAATCTATTTTTTTTAAAACTTTGCTTTAAAGAACTTTTTTTTTTTATATATATAAGAAGATAAGAAAGTATTTAATATAACAAAAACAAGTATGAAATGAATTAATTTTGAATACATATATTGAAACCCATTTTGATAATTATACATCTAAAATCAATTTTGATGCAAATTATCCAAACAATATAAGTTGATAAGAATTAATTTTGCTTTAATGTATCCAAACATAAATCAATTCTATCAAACTCAATTTTAAACCAAATCAATCAAAATCAATTATGTGAGAATCAGTTAAGGTGACCGCCAAACCAAACACAAAAAAGCTGAACAAACGCAAAAACGCAAACGCAGATTCGAACCATCTTCATCACCGCCGCGCCGCCGCACTGCCGTCCGCCGCACCGCACTTCTTTCTTCTTCCAGGTAGGCTTCTTCTTCTTCCTCGGTGAGCGAATTTCTCTCAATCCTCAAGCTTCAAGTTTTTGTATTTTGGCTTCCATACTAAACAAAAGATTGTTTCTCATGTTTTTCAATATCTGATGAATATAGTTGACAACTTGAAAGATCTATATTTTATTACGTTGTTATTATTCTGTTAAAAAATTACATACACAGTGAAACCATCATCGTCATAAAAAACTGATGTTAGTTTGGTTAGTGGGTGTTGGAATTGATTAATTCCTTAAGTTTTGGATCAATAATTGGTTATCTGGATTTCGGTACCTTGATTAATTCCTTATGCTTGGGATTTTTATACCTTTTCTGCTGAATTTTTTTCATGCTATGTGTGTTGTCTATGTGTTGCCAAAGTTTTAAACCAAAATTGATCGCCGATCAAAATAAGAGGGCGATCAAATGTATGTAATTTTAAAAATACGGGGACCAAAATTGCGGAAATAAAAATAAGAGGACCAAAATTGCGGATTTAGCAAAATAGGGGAATCAAAACTGCAATTAAGCCCAAATTAGTTAAATAGAGTTAGAGGTGCAATTAGAATGATTTTGTTTGACTGGACGTGCAACTACAAGTCTAGAATCCACATTTTAAGTTTAATTTCAATCAACAGTGCAATTTTCATCTTTACTCAATTTGTTGTGTTGTGCACTTTTGTGTTTTTTCTTGTGTATGCAGAGAAATTGTTCAAATCAAACCCTAGCATTATGAAGAAGCGTCAAAATGCTCCTCTTACTATTGCTTCTAACTTGAAAAGGTAACACTAAGGCTCTGTTTGGTAAGCCAAATAAGCTAAAAGCTCTGTTTGGTAACCGTTTTTAAAAAAGAGCTTATAGTTTATTTTACTAGCTTATAGCTTATTTTTCAAATGCTATTTCACGTAGCTTATAGCTTATTACCTTTTCTTCCAATTTTACCCCTATCATGTTACTTGAAAAAAATTAAATATATTTTTTTTATGTCATTTCATACTTATAAGCTACTTCAACCACTAATTTTACCAAACACTACAAATTAAATCAGCTAGCTTATTCGCTATAAGCTAAAAGCTAGCTTATAAGCTATCCGCTATAAGCTCATCCGTTATAAGCTCATCTGCTATAAGCTAGCTTATCAGCTATTTTTTACCAAACAGAGTATAATACTCTAATATTACTCATGATAATATTAAATAGTAGTAATGATTACTCCCTTTGTTCCAAAATAAGTGTCGCAATTGACCACTGCACAACGCCAACGCACAACTTTGACCATTAATATCTTTAGTTATATATTATTAAAAATTATGAAAGTTGATATTTAGAAAATACTTATTGAAACAAATCCAACATCTTATATGCTAATATTTGTCTTTGTATATTAGTACAAAAATATAGTCAAAGTAGGTTATGTAAATAGTGCACATAAGCTGTGACACTTATTTTGGGACAGAGGGAATAGTTTTATCATACTCATCTAATATCACGTTGTTTAGAATTTTTCATTGCTCGGTCCCCTTTTTTTCAGGAAAAGGAAAGAAGATAAAGGTAAGAAAAATAAGAAAGAAGGTCGAAGGAAGGAGAAAGAAACAGAGATAAAAGTTGATATCATTAAACCAGAGAGTTCGCTGGAGGATGACCACGACGAAGAAGGTTTGATTAAACATGTTTTTAAATTGCATGTTTAGTATGACTTTACTATATGGGGTTTCTGATCAAGTTCAAGATAGACTTTTATAGAAATAAGCCTGCAAAAAAATAGATACATGTTATAGTAATAATTGAGCGGGTCACATGATTATGAGTAAAAGTAGTGCCACTGCCAGTAGAGACAAAGTTGGGGTAGCACCCATTTTAAAAACGATGGAATGGAAGTATCCCTTTTAGGCAGTTTGAACATATGTGGAGAAGACTCGTAGAAGCACCTGTAAAGAGGGTATACTAGGTGGAGGATATATCATTATAGTTAGACACAAAGGTTAAACAAAACTATACGTAAGTCCATTAAGAAATTTATGGCAACTGGTCTATTTTTAGACATGATTTATCATCAAACATTTAGGCATTATGTGATTCATGTAGCTGATCTCACCTAATGGGGAAAGGGTTTACTGGTTGTTGTTCGTTGTCATAGAAGTCCTGTAAAAAACTTTCGTTAGGCTGTGATCAATGTTTTGTCTTCTACAGTCTTCCCCTCATTTTCAATAGCATGCGATAATTATATATTTGTGGAATATCTGTTTGATGATTTTGTTACTTTTTACTTAGAGTTTGACGTTGATTCTCCTAGAAGCAATGTTGTGGGAAGCTTGCAGCAAGATCCTGATGACAATGATTCTGGATCAATAGATGGGTCTGAGACTGAAGAGGACAATGAGTTTTCTCATTCAGATGAAGAGGATATTAGGACAACTGGTGGAGCAAAATCTGAGGATTCAGTGGATTTAAGGTTTATTAACATTATATTAATATTAACATTATATTAATATCAAATGTCTTTTTTCCCCTCTTTGGGATAGAAGATTTTTCATTTGAGGGAAGAACAACCAAAGTTAACAGAGCTAAGCGGCTAATAGATGCACCAAAACTCTTTAATCTCTATTCCAATTAGAAATTGAAACCCTCTTTTAAATTATATTTTTTTATAACCGATTAAATACTTTTATAGTGCTATTGCTTAATCTGACGTCTTTTTTTCTTTTCACGCAGCTCTTTTGATTTACATTTGCAACATAATTTATCAAAAGAAGAAATTGACAACCTAAAGGGCTTGAAATTCAGCTGGGATGTACCAGTTATTGGTGTCTCAAATTGCAAGTGGACAGGAACTGGAGAAAATATCTTGAAGGTATATAGTGCTATTGGTATATCCAAGATTTATTGTCTCTCTGGCCTTATTTTGATAGTTCAAAATTTAGTACAGTTTTATAACCACATCCTAATCAATATTCCTTATCATTAAGGAGTGTAGAATGGTTATCCTGCACACACGTCAATGCAACTTCTTATTTTCTCTGTACAATGGTGCCCTAGAATAGATTATTATGTTATGTTAGAAGAAAAATTGCAAGAGGGTTATCAACTGTCTTTGATGCCCTTTACCCAAAGATTTTGAAGTAAATAGTATAAGGTTTTTAAATTGGGCTTAAGTCATCATGACAAAACAAGATTGTAAGGTAAACTGTGTCACTCTTTATAAAATCATTTCAGGCCTTCTCTCTTTTCTATGTGGAGCTTTGGTTTTTCCGGATACACCCCTCATGCCCAACATTATTGGGCTTGATGCGTGGGTATAAATGGTGGATGGACCGGACCAATATACTCCGATACCATTATTAGGTTTTTATATTTGGCCTAACTGATCCTCAAATACACATCAAAGAAAAATCATAATCTTACACTGGCATATAAAATACGTTCTTCCTTCAATTCTTGTGCCTCAAGTACACATTACATTCTCTGCTACTTTCTCTTGTAGGATTTTAACATCAACTCCTATCCTGGTCTGAAGGAAAAGTTATATGAGCATTGGATGGATGTCTCCAAAACATCTGGAGGCAAGGATATTAATTCACCAAAACAGCAGATGTTTTTCTCCCTTTGTAAGTTGATTTGAAATCATAATGTATAAATCATGAACTTGTTGAAATGTTATCCGTATATTGCTCTTTATTGTTATAGCAAGATTTACAAAGTTAAGTTGGTGTCGTGTACAACGTTGAGTTGGTGTTGTGTAAAAAAGAGTTTAAGTTGGTGTTCCTTTTTTGCATTTTTTTTTCGGTTGTCTGCTGTAATAGGGGATTGAGGCATTATGTTGCACATTTGTATAATTTTAACTTTGATTTTTGTATTCCTTATATGGGCATTCGTATCATGTTGACTTGGTTCCAGGCAGCAGCTACCGGGATATACTTCATTGTAACAAGAGACCATTCTATCTAAAAGGCCTTGAAGACACAAGCATCATGGATGCATACATAATGCATTCTGTAAGCAAAATTTCATTTCATTCTTTGTAAAATCTGAGCACTGTTTACATAATTACTTAATTGCTATTTTCCACAGCTCAATCACGTCTTTAAAACTAGAGATTGTGTTAAAAAGAATGATGCCAAACTGGCTAAGCTTGAAGAGGGTGCAGATAGTGAGAGATTCCGAGATCAAGGTTTTACTCGTCCTAAGGTAATGGATGTTTTTCTATTATAATTGAAATTTTCACTTGATATTCCCTTGAAATGAGCTCTTAAGTAAAAGTTGCACTTAAGAAATGTGAAACATACTTAACATATATATTTTTCTGTTGCGTGATCCAGGTTTTAATTTTGTTGCCATTGGCAAGTATTGCGTACCGTGTTGTAAAGAGGCTTATACAACTTACACCTTCAGCTTACAAGGTAACTTAGTGTTCAGCTTACAAATCCCTGCTAGTTGTTGTAATGAAATACTGCTGTTGTGAGAGGAAGAGAGGACTTAACTCGAAGTTTAATTTTTGTTACTTAAAGAGTACAATGCATCAATACGAATATAAATAGGTGTTCAGGTGCAGATTAGTCTACCTACTGAACTGTTACAAGACAACTAGAGTTGCTTCTTATAACAGTTTTATTAGTATTAGTAAATAACTGATGCACAATGAGGGGATATAAGGTCGGCTTGGTGGTTGGGGCCAAGGAGTGGAGTGATAAGGAAGTTGAGGGTTCTATTCCCACCCGCAACTTAACACTAAGATTTATAGGACACTGAAGTAGAGCAGGAGCCATGTTGAACAACCTCCCAATGAGAGTCAAGAGGCTGTGAGCCTGTGACAGTTACTGAGTAGCTAATTTCAGGTTTGATGATGGTAGCATACTGCAAAGCACGGGCAATAGACCTATATAAGATAATCACGAACATAATCAGCCCCTCCTTTTAAATGTATTGTCTCCTCTCAGTACATATTGGGTGTACCTTTTCTGTACCAATGGATTCAAAATAAAGCTAGTTAATGCTTGGAAACAAAAGGTTACATGCATATCTTTTATCCTTTGTTACCCTTTTCTATTTAGGGATGCTTGTACGATATCATTATTGTTGTTAATGTGATTTTGCACCATGCTGTGTTTGCATTTGGTAGGTCCTACCAAAAATGAGAAATTCAACACTTTCTACTAGGTTACCTTTCTAACAGACTTTATGTGTAGTTTCTAAATCACAAGGGGATACACAATTTTACAATGTCCGATGGGAGTTTACGATTGTGCTTGCATTTTCTAATGTCAATGCATATTATTTATTCTAATGTATATCATATTCCACCAAACATTAAGTCTAAGAGCAGCAATTGATGTTTATATTCAACCTTCATTTACACGTAATAGTTAATACTAATAATCTGAAATGATTGCTAGTAACTTTCTGCTTAAGGTTGTGATCGTTGATTGATTTGTATTTCAAATTCCATCAAGAATAAAGTCTAAGACCAGCAATAGATGTTTATATTCAACCTTCATTTACACTTAATAGTATGATATTATTGAGAGTAACTTTCTGCTTAAGTTGTTTGTGGTCATTGATTCATTGTTGCAAGTGGTGCTTATTAACATTATGCATCTTATCTTATTGTATTACATTTGCCTATAGCAAGATAAAATATTCTAGTGGTCCTTTGTGATATTTGTGTCTGTTTTTCCAGGTCAATGTTGAACATATGGATCGTTTTTCTGATAAATTTGGAGGTGAAGAACATAAGGGTAACAAGGATGACCAGGAGGCTGAAAATGCATACCCTCAGAAGTCATCCAAACCGGATGACTTTGAACTACTTTTTGGAGGCAATAATGAGGACGACTTTATGATTGGGATAAAATTTACTAGGTAATTACACTGCTATAGTGATTAGCTTTATTTATTCTCTTTCCTACCCCGAGACATATTGTGAAAGCTTATAGAAGTCCCCAATCAACATCTATAATAATAGTCATTATCCTTGTTATTTGTGGTTTTTTTTTCCAATTGGTTATTGGATGATGATGGTGATTATTGGTTTAAACTGTAAACATAGTTCATTTTCCAAAGTCTAAATTGTGTCAGCAGTTGACCTACTTTAATAACCATTTTTAACATGTTTTAGTTTTTGTAACTTCTATCAGTATTCAGTAGTCATGTTTGTAATGTATGAAGACCTATAATTATAATTTTATATCATGGATTATGCCTTCCATAAGCTGCTTCAATGTCATTCATTATTGTGACACACAACAGTAAATAGTAAAAGATCCTTAATGCAGCTATGGGGAAATGTCGTATACAAAATCTCAAGTTTGTTTGTTTTGTGAAAAGTTTTTTGTTCTAATTTCTGTTTTCAAACTTTTCACCTTTAATTACTAAAATTGTCTCATGAATTTGTCTGTTTGGTACTTTCAAAGAATATGAATAGTAAACTATGTTTTCTTATTTCCTAGACAAATATTTGGAGACCCAAAACTATATGAAATCGAGGATGTTAAAAAGTCTCACATCGGATATGAGATGGCCTTGACAAGTGTTTATAAGCAAGTGGTAGTCCTCACCTTGCAAGCCGGTCTTGTGAGGATGAGTTAGAACCATACTTATTTCTAATAATTTCTAACAGAGGATATTATTTTAATTAAAAGTGAAATTAGAAAACGAAAATTGTTCTGCCGAGTTTGTTTACTTAATCAACCCGGTTCACAAATTACCATCATATATTTTTTCACTCTCAAATGTGTCATTTCGACAAATAAGTTTCTTTTTTGTGACTTCGTATTTGTTAAAATAATGTATTATGAATTGATTATCTTATTTTTAATATAAGTTTTATGCTTTGTTCTGTGCAGAAAGGCCATCAAGTTGTTCAGTGATTTCCATACCTCAGACTTTATTATTGCTTCACCACTTTGTTTGTCTAATGTAAGTTTTTGATTTTCCTTTTTGAATTTATTTTTGTTTCTTCAATTAGTATTTGACTATGTAGATCATAGACTTTTTGTTTTTGCTCTTTTTAGATTTGAGTATGTTAGTTCCTTTTTAAAAAAATTATTCGAGTTTGTTAGTGTATAGTTCTAGCTTCTCTTTTATCTTGTGTGCACAGTGTAGCTTATTGTGTACTAAGGTTAGTGACAAGACAACTGTTGACAGCTGTTTCAAACCACCAACTTAAATAGATGTTTACAGAGTTGTTTGATTCATCATTCATTCAAGTTTTCCTTAGAAAAACATTGTTGATTACGAGATTTTGTAGAGGCGAGTGTCAAACAGTAACCGTGGAGATAACCTGAGAGATGTCATGTTGGCTACAACAGAGAAAATGTCACAATAGTCTAGGTTGAAGATCTATGTGTAGCAAGTGGAAACCAAATTGGCCTTGAGTGTATCAACTTTAACATTAGATAAACTTCCATTGTGAAAATCCAATAACAGCCTACGACAATTTTGCTTAGTGGGAGGGGAATGAGGTTCCAAGCACAAATGCGCTGAAGGGCACACATCTTGTCAATCGTGGCATGTCTCCATTGATGATGAGATAGGCCATCACTTGCATTCCCTAGAATAGAGTTAGAACAGAGTAGGATGACAAGCTCAATGCAAAGGAAATCAAGGATAATAAATTTGGGACATAATGAATTTAATTTAATTTTTTTTTAATTGACAAGCCTCTCAAGCTTATGCAATTTTGTTGAACATTTTTTTTAATGTATTGCTTAGCTAACATCAGATTGGTGTAAATGTTAGAAAATTGAAGAGGTTGGAAGCAATACGGAAAAAGATTTAGATTTTCTTTCATCCATAGAGGTGATTGCCTTGCTCTTAATTGTTATGTCATACTTTATACTTTATATTTCTATCCGGATAGGCAAATACCCTTATATGTATGATGTAACATAAAATATAAAGTTGACAAATTGTTTTTTTTAAGCAGGTTCTGATTATTGATCATGCAGATGTAATAGCAATGCAGGTTTGTATTGTTTGTTTAAATTATTGCACTAAATTGACTTTACCCATGATTTGAACTACATTATGAATTTTGTTTCTCATTATTGTTGAAACTTGTCAGAACTGGGATCATGTGCATACAGTTATTGAACACTTGAACCGGCTACCGTCTAAGCAGCCCAGAACAGATGTTATGCGCATTAGACCATGGTATATTCTATTTTGTCTTTTTTCATGTGTTTCCTACTCCTTGCTTGATCTTTATCTGTATACTTGGTTTCCATTATTACTTTCATATCTTTTAATTTGGCATATGGCAAAATGAATGTTACTAATATAGTGCGGCCATTTGTTTTTTCTGAAAGCAAAATAAATTATCTTACAGTTAGAACAAAAAAAGTTAAATAAGGGCAAGGGATAAGTTAAAAAAGTTGCAGTATGGGAGGAGGATAAGATATCCTTCTATACAGAAGATAAAAGAAAAGTGTTAGCATAAGTGTTTATCAATCCCAAATAGCGTCCGACCCTTCAAAATTCTATTAACACAAGTCAGTAGTAAAACAAACACTATTTGTGTGTTATCTTGGTATTTTTTCTTCCTGAGAGATAAGAAGATTTGAGGAACTTTTGTAGGTGTGTGCAAATTAGAAATATCAGTACATTGAGTCAGTTCGAGGTCTGGGAACAGGAAAGCTACAAGTATAAAGTATATATAACACTATTTTCCAAAAGAACGCAATTGAGCTTAAAGTAAAAAATGATTTTTACACTGATGCTGGGTTAGTAAAAAAGAGCTCATGGCTGTCGTTATGCATGCTATTTGTATTCTCTATCATTTCTACCCAGTTGGATGGCACAAAAAGGATTTCCCTGCTTTTATTATATTCATTGTGTAAGAATATATGAAATCTCTCATTTTATCTTTGACATTGTGTTAAGTATCAGTATCATAGAGATTAGTCTTCATATTATTAATCTTGATATGTTTCTTGATTTCCCTAATTATTAATTTATGATTAGGAGGCTTTTATCCCTATAAATATTAAATAAGGGTTAGTGTTTAGTCTTGTGTATCAAATTTATTATCTATATTCTATCATATTATAAAATAATCCTATGTCTTCTTACGCTTCTGCATCTTTAATCAAAAGCTTGTAACTTCAACATGTTTATATGTTGCATGATACACTCAAATTGTTAGAGGTGATGGTGTCTAGAATGAAATATACTGTTGAATTTATATGTGTTTCTGTTTTACCTGCACCAGAAACTTGAGATACATTCCCTAAAAAATATTGACATACATAATTTTGTATGCCTTGTTTAGGTATCTCGATGAGCAAGCCAGATTTTATAGGCAAACTATAATTCTAGGTTTTTATTCGAATCCAGGTGATGAAAATTCCTTCTTGTAGCCAAATGTTTTAATAATAATTCATATTTTTCATGTATTTTTCCTTCTTTAGAGAAAACCATATGTAATTTGTTGACCTGGACATGGGTCTTCCCATTCATCTTCATTTATACTTTTTAATAAATGTGGCAGATGTTAGTATGATTGTAAAATGAATATTTCTTTGCTACACATGATGACTCATCCTGCCTTTTGTGAGATTGGTTTTCATCCATTTGAATTTACGCTAAAATCACCATGATAATCAATTTCCAAATATAAAAAGTTGAAGTTTTGGGCCTGTTTGACTAGAGAAAACCTTTGTTTTTATTGTACGTCTTTGCTTTGGAATTGGATTACATAATTTCCACCTTGAGGGGGGATTGATTTATTTGTAGTCTTGCTAGTGTCCTTTTTTACTTGCATTATGGAAACATGGCTTGACATATTATAACCCCCACATTTCCTTGTAGATATAAACGCTTCATTCAATCATCAATGTTCTAATTATGAAGGGAAGGTATGTTGCATATTTGGTTGCACTTTCTATCTATTTTCATGGGTTCAAGGTTTGAATCCAGGATGATTAGAGATATGTTTTGGCTGAGAAGTTCTCACTACATCAAAATCTCCCAATTTTTTTTCTGCTACTTTGTATTATTTATTTTGATATATACAACTCAACACAAAGGCATACTTGATATGGCTTGTTATGCATAGACCGTAGCAATGAATATTTTTTTCTGCTACTTTGTATTATTTATTCTACCTCCAGTCCTGAATATAAGAGAAAACTTACTTTTTAGATTCATTGATAATTTAATGTATCTGGGTTCATAATATGGTCCAAATACATTAGATTCTCAATGAATCTAAAAACTAATTTTTCTCTTATATTTAGTACCGGAGGGAGTAATATATAATATACCAATCAAAATAATCATGTTTCTGCTTTTTACATTTTTACTATAATCAGTCTTTTTAATTGTTATTTGTAGGTGAAGCTGTTGTGTGAATATAAAGGTGTTATACACAAAGTGCTCCCTAAAATTCAACAGGTATGATTTTTCAAAATTGCTTGCTATTTCTGAAAGTAATATGCATTCCGTGCTTTTATGCTATTGTGATGCAGTGAAGTTCTATCTGATGCATGGTAGGCATTTGCATTTCATATTGGAAGGAAGCTAATTAGGTCTAGGTGCATTTTGATTATCTAGTAGGCAATATTATTGCTCCTCAATTTCCCTGGATCTCATGTTTGATATGTAAAATGGTCATTACTAATAGCTTAGGCCAAACTCAGCCCAAGAAGCTATCTTAAGAGGTGAGGATTTCTTGAAAGTCAAGAATAAATAATTCTTTTGCTGTTGTCATCTTTATGAACCGATGCTCATGGAAAAATAGCGTGTATGACATGCATGATTTGTTTGTCTTCTGTTCATAATGGGAGTCTGTCGAGGATGCTCAGAGTTTTTATAAGCCCATGGGAAATTAATTGGATTGTTGTTTGTTAGTTAAACCTGACACATAGTTAGAAAATGACTTGTGTTTTTTTTGTAAACTGCGTGGCATATAATGATATAATTATGCTAGGTTGGTTGAATATTCATTCTTTTCATGATTTATTTGTTTAATATATACTAATGTTCTGTCTTTTTTAAACTTTCTTTATTATACAGTTCAGGCTTTTCATTTTTCTTTATCTTGTTTTATCAATAGGTTTGTACCTTGCTCTTTATTCTGTTCAGCTAATACTTGTTCTATATCTTGAATCATGTAGGTTTATGTACGGTTTAATATAGACTCAATAGTAGAGGCTGATGATAACCGTTTTGATTATTTTGTGAAGAAGGTATGTATCCTGGAATTGTTGTTTTGAAAATTTTGTGTTGAGTTCAAGTAATGTAACTGTACATTCTTTCTTTCTAGCAATTTACAGTCGTTACTAGTATTTGTCAAGTAGTTTGGCTCAACTTTGTAGTAAATAGACATATTTTGTAACATTTTAGACTAAAAATCCGTAAGAGTGATAATGTGTGAATCAAATCGTTCATAAGGTTTAAATGAATGACCATTATGTGCTTGTCAGTTACCAAATTTATGATATATCAAATTGTACTGAGATATGTGAATCATCCTTGCAGGTTTTCCCAAGAATAAAAGATTCTGATCAGGTTAAATTTTTAATAAGCTTCATTTTTTTACTTTTTAGCATGCATGCCTGTGATAATTTAAATTTATATACAGATATTTATGGTTTTTTAATGAAATCTTTGATGCAGGGAGGGATCATGATATTTGCCAGCTCTTACTTTGAATTTATTCGAATCCGAAATTTTTTGAAGTCCCAAAATGCTTCCTTCTGTCTGCTTGGAGAGTAAGGAATTATTTTCATTATTGTTCCATTATAGCTCTAATTTTATCAGTGATTTTCATTTCATCATAACTTAATAGTGCATTTTTGCAAATTCTTAAAGTGTAGCTCTTATGTTCCATTGTAATTTGTGTGGTTCTTTTTAATTTAGGTATACAACTCAAAAGGATATTTCTCGTGCACGTCTTTGGTTTTTTGAAGGGAAAAGAAAAATTATGCTTTACACAGAGAGATCTCATTTTTACCACAGATATAAGGTTGTGTGCAGTGAAATAGTTCTTTTCTTTCTCCCTTTCTTTCCAATAGTTAATTTCTTTAGTATTAGTGGTGTGTTTTGGTAATTTTGAAATCATTCTTATATGCTCTTACTTTCCACTCTTACCCAACAATTATATTGAAGCATAATTGACAGATTTGGTTTATTTCTTGGCAGATTCGGGGGGTTAAGAATTTAATCATGTATTCTCTCCCAGAGCGGAAGGAGCTTTACCCCGAGGTAAGCAAGTTTGTAAATAAAGTAGTATATTTCTCTCATAGTAGTTCACTAAGAAAGGAGTATAAAACATATGTAGTAGGAATCATCCTAAGCTAACAATAAAATCAGAGGAAAGAATAAAAATGTCTCCAATCATGAAAATCCCCAAAAGAAGGATGTGCAAAGACCGAACGGAAGCTAAGAACACAAGCCTGTTACAAAAAAGGTTTAGAGGAAGAATTTCATAGCTCAAAGTTTTGGAATTATTTCCCATCCAAAGTCATTGGTCAACTCTAAGAAATCACAACCAAAAAGCACTTTATTTTTCTTTTTATTTTGTTTCTGTAGCCTATGAATGAAGAAAATTTAGTTCATGGCTTTGTTTTTCTATTATAAATTTGCATTAGATATTATTATCATTTTCCCCATATGAATGACACAGCGAGCGCAAATTCTAAAATCTCATGTCTTTATTTTCACTGACATCCTTCTGTTCCACCTGCAGATTGTTAATGCACTTGATGCATCTAGGTCTGAAAACATGCCATCCACCGTCCTTTTTTCGCGCCTCGACAAGTTTCGGGTAATGCCTAACTCTCTTTTACGTCCGTTTAGTATTGCTACTTGATTGAATAGTGTATGCAGCTCTATATTAATAGTTGAAAATAGAAAGGTGATTGATGCAAGAGAGTTAAAAATGGAGAGCTTGAGATTTAGTGATTTGGTATCTTGTCCTTATTTATTTATTTATTTATTTATTTACACCTACATTGTTGATAAGAATGCCTACATTGTTGGATGGTAGTAGTCTTCTGCAGTGCTTGTTAATTTCATATAAATTTATCTTGAAATTTTGGTAATCTTATTCTCCTTTTAATTTTCTTCCCTCTATATTTTTTACCTTATTAATATTATACCTTTCATTTTGGGACTACATCTTAGTTGGAAAGAATAGTTGGAACTACTCCGGCGAAAACCATGGTGACTTCAGAGAAACCTGTTTTTGTTTTTTGCGAATAGAATTCCGCTGTATGTCGTGGCATATATTTATATGCTTCTGAAACCAAGACGCTCAAGAAGAGGAAGTCAATATGGTTGAAGAATGATATGAGACCGACACTTGTTGATGGAGGATAACTTTCTTTTGGGAGATTTTTCCTTATCCCATTTGGTTTATTCACTTATGTAACGATAGAATCGTGAATATGTATAACAATTGCCAGTGTCAACTCGGTACATTATTTTTGTGACTCAATAGATTCGGAGTTTAGTACACAAGCCGAGTGTTGGATCACATTGACAGAATACATGCATTAGCTTGGTATTAAATATTTATTCTAGAAAATTATCATTGAAATATGAAATCAATTGATTGGTCTTTACTTCTATTAGATCTGAATGAAGCAAACACACTTATATTAGAGTTGGAATCGTCTTCATTTCGGTGTCTATTTGAAGATATATATGCAATGCAAAGAAATTTGATAAACTTGTTCGAAAAATTAATGATGGTTAGACCTAGTATTTTACTTTTTGCACTGGTAGCTTTAGAACACAAATCCTCTGAATTGGTAGCTTTGGACAACATTAAGGAGCTACTTAAACTAAATTTCTTAATGATTCCATTTATATTTGGCTCAATTGGTAGGAGGATTAAATATGGTTGTCGATCCTTCCAAAAAATATGCCTGTGGTATTTCTTGATATTAAAATAGGGCAAACATTCAGCCAATTTTTATGACTTGAAAGTATTTATAATTTATTAATAAGTTTGAATGATTGTGAAAAGAATGTTAGCAACACCATCACAATTCATGTAGTGAAAGACCATATAGTTTTTCGACTTAACTATCATTTCCGTCCCCGTAAGTTCGCGATATTTTGGTTTTAGTTCCTGTATCTTTTTTTGTTGCAAATTAGTTCCTGTATGTTCAAATCTTTTGGTTTTAGTCCCTTAAAACTAAAATCCGTAGGAAAATCCACAGGAAACTGACGAATTTTCCTACAGATTTTCCTGTGAATTTTAGCTTTAGCGACTAAAATAAAAAAATTTGTACATACATGGACTAATTTGCAACAGAAAAAGTTACAGGGACTAAAACCAAAAATTTATGAACTTATAAGAACGAAAATGATGTTTAAGCCTAGTTTTTAAGTCTAATTCTACAACATATATGCAGATTATACCATCTGCTTTTTCGCACGAAACATTATTTTGTAACCATAAAGGGTGTGTTACAAAGTTAAATAAATCTAAAAGTGATCAAAATTTGCGGGGTGCGTTTGTTATTTTTTCCTTGAGACTATGCAATGAAAGGAAATTTGACTGACCCTATCATTTTCTCTTTGACTCTATTGTGCGTGTACACCTGTCATTGGATACTTCCCAGATGTCCCCACTGTTTTCTTTTACTTTTTATTAAGTAATAATATTTAATAATATTTTTATTATTTTGTTTTGTAGTTTATGTAAGGAATTGGGCATGTTTTATAAATTGGACGTGTGTAACTTAGAAGGGGCTTAGAAGTTAAAAAATGGTAGGTTGCTTGCCTTTCATTCGACTTCAATCATTAATTAATCATATTTTCCTAATCATGTTACAACACATTCCTTTTGGCTTTTTTCCATATTACTATATAGTATGCATTAATATTCTTCATTTGCCATTATTCTTTTCATCTCTCACCAAACCTTAATACTATATACTATGAAAGATATGGTGAAAAGAATGTATAATATTCCTTTTGCTGGCATCTTTTTTATAAAAGTCTGATTGTAAATTATATATGCAACAATCATTTCTAAAGTGAAAAATACAAAATCATTGAAAATGTGTTGCTCATTAAAATATATATACTTGTGGCTCATGATTAACAAAATTAATGTAGGTGGTAAAATTAAAATCATTGAGTCCAATGAAAAACATACATGGCCAATGGTGACCAAGATATAAACTAATTAATACTACTAAAAAATGACACATATCAATTTCCAAATAAATAAAATAAAATTACTATGAGCAGTTTTGATATATTGAAAAAAAATGTCTTTTGGTCAATTTTGAGTTTGATGGTTATTGTCATTCAATATGTGACTAATCAAAAAGAAATTAGTCAATTGCTTTTAAAGATGGACATTTGGCAGTGACATGCTTACCAACAATGTTTTATAGTATTACCTACACTACACATGATTCATAAGCATACAATTAAGTATATGGTCATGAGTCATGACTCGTGACATTTTAGTACTATGCAATTATTTTAATTCTTGGGTAAAATTGCTATCAACATTTTCATTGGTTTAAACCTACTTATACCTTTTGCGCCTTTTGCACATTAAAGGGATTGAAATTGACAATGGGAGGGTGGAAGACACGAGAACATTGCATAAAACATGCGTGTTCTGTGATGCATGCCACGCATGTATGACATTGACCATGATACAAATTACTAATATAAATAAAAATTGGGTCAAAGAAACTTGATGTATTTCGTTAAATATTTGAACCAAATACAATTATTTTTGTTGACTAACTTTTGCATATATTTTAGGAAGGAGGGAGTAGTAAAAATGCATTTGTATGATGCATCTCAATTCTCACACGAGAATGATGCATGCCAGGTGAGATTATTTTTTCAATTTGGGTAAAATACCACTTATGCAATGTATTTGGCCAAGGTTATTATGCATAAGGCCCCCTTTATGCATGGTGCATAAGCACCAGAATTTCTCGCGCGCCCCCCAAAATTTTCTCGCGCGCGCCCCCAGCCCCCCAATGACTCGCTATCCACACACCCCTTTCTGCTGATGGCACACGCATTCTGTTTTTATTTTCAGCCTACTGGGCCTGAAAGCCCAATTCCTTTTTTTTGTTGTTGGTTTTGTTTTTTACCCAGTTTTACACTTACACCTAGTTTTTTATGTTTGCACCCAAATTTTCCAGCGCACCCCCCGAGTTGCTTTGTGCACCCAGATTACTTTACGCACCCTCCATATTACTTTACGCACCCTCCATATTACTTTGCGCACCCCCACGAATTTTTAGCCATATTACTTTGTTACAAAATTATTGGTTATTTATGCAATGTTATTTTGAAAATCATTATGTTATTTTGAAAATCATTTTATTGGAAACCATAAGAGAGCTACTGCTTCATTGATTATTTATGCAATGTTATTTTGAAAATCATTATGTTATTTTGAAAATCATTTTATTGTAAACCATAAGAGAGCTACTGTGGTTTCACATACAACACTAGTGAAACCATTAAGCCACACTTATGGTTTCAGTTATAATATTTATGTTAAATTAAATATGAATATTTTATTGGAAACCATAAAAGAGCTACTTTGGTTTCACATACAACACTAGTGAAACCATTAAGCCACTAAATATGAATATTTTATTAGAAACCATAAGAGAGCTACTTTGGTTTCAAGATGTTATACACTGAAACCATTAGTCTAGTTAAATGGTTTCATATCATTATACACTGAAACCATTATTCTGGTTAAATGGTTTCATAGCGTTATACATTGAAACCATTAGTCTTGTTATTTGGTTTCAAGATGTTATACATGAACCATTGATTATTATGTTGGGCTTCGAGGGGGTGTATGACGAAAAAAATGGATTCTTATAATATATACTTCAAAGGAACAAAAGTTATTATTTAATTGGAAATAGGGGGCGCGCTAGAAATTTGGGTGGGGGTGCGCTAGAAGTTTGGAGGAGGGAAAAAAAATTGGGGGCGCGCTAGAAATTTGGGTGGGGGTGCGCTAGAAGTTTGGAGGAGGGAAAAAAAATTGGGGGCACGCTAGAAGTTTGGAGGGAAAAAAAATTGGGGGCGCGCTTGAAATTTTGGGGAAAAAAAAAATTGGGGGGCTCACAAGAAAATCTAGGGAGAAAAAGGGAAAAAAACAACTGGGGGGTGCGCTAAGCAAATGGGGGGCGCACAAGTAATGGGGTAGTATATGAGGGGCGCGCGAAGCAACTGAGGGGTGCGCTAAGCAACTGTCTTTGGGCTTGTGCACAGTAACCGGACTTAAGGTGGACTGGGTGGGGGTGTATAACGGAATAAGAGGGGTGCAAATAGGAAGTTTATGCATGCTGCATAAACAATCCTTATGCAGGATAACCGGTCCCAATGTATTTAGTGGGTATAGTACTATATGTATTTAGCTCATCTTTTATATATATATAAAATTATACTTTCATTGTTAAAAAAAAGTTATGGGTACGAAGGGAAACATTTGGGACATATATAAACTCAGTATTCATCTTTTAAACAAATTTTTTTATATACAAGAGTTAAAAATTGAACCTCTAATTACTTGTGTTTCTGCCATGATTTGAGGGGGTACGTTGAATTTAGAAGGTAATTATCAGGCTATCAAAGTCCTAGGAACATACTATGGGTTTTCTATGTGTTTTTGTGAAAAGAAGGAATGTGCCCTTTCTTGATGTTTGTGATACCTTATATATATATATATAGGAGTGTCGTATGAGATAATAGAGAAAGTAGTTGAGATATTATACTGAGTAGTGGGGTAGTGATGGAGTAAACATAAATAATAGTGGAATAGTTCTATGACATAGTCTTTTTGGATCTCTTTAACTTGGGCAAGCAACCCAATTGGACGAGTTGGGCTTAAGCAAATGCTATTCCTGTATTTTATCCAAGACAACTTGTTTAAGAATCTAAAACTACTACTTTACTACTTGGCCTTTTGAAGTCAGCTTCAAAGATAGTTTCATTTATCATGTTTTAAAGATATTTTTTTTCTTTGTATTAAAGGTCAAATAACACCAAGTCCTAACTCGATAGTAGGGATGACAACCAAACCCAAACCCGCGGGGCCCACCCGCACCTGAACCCGAGTCAACGGGTGAAATCCGAGTTGACTGAGTTTGAGTTCGGGTGACACCCGATATTTCGGGTGTGAGTTTGGGATTACTCAAACCCGCACCCGAAACCCGAAATCACACCCGCTTATACACGAAATTACATAAGTATCCATAAGTATATATAAGTGTAAAATTACATAAGTTACAATGTTGCTTTTGGAAAGTTGTAATTTAATTGTACTATTGTAGAACTTAATTTTAATTATAATGTTACCATGTTGAAGATCTTAATTTTAATTGTAATGTTACCAAACTTGATGAAAAATTGTAATTTAATTTCTTTGAGAACCTTGCTGGAATGCTTGTGAAAATTTCTGTTTCAATATTAATTAATGTTGTTGAATTTTGTGTGTTCATCCTTTGGGTGAAAAAACCCGAACCCAACGGGTGTGGGTCTGAGTGTTAATTATGTTGAATTTTGTGTTTTTGCTGCGGGTTCGGGTTTGGATGGAAAAACCCGAACCCAATGAGTGTGGGCATGGGTGTCAATTTGCCACTCGAATAGTCTTTGGGTTCGGGTGCCAGCCGATATTTCGGGTGTGGGTCCAAACCCACACCCGTGGGCACCCGTTGCCATCCCTACTCGATAGACAATGACACTATTATTATTTATTAGATTGTCATTTCATCTATCTAAAAAATTAAATCTTGTTAGCGTTCTGAATCAATTACTCGTGCTATTCAACATTTTTCTATTAAAATTTTTTGAACAGTTTTTGTTAAAAATAAAAAAAGATTTATACGCGAGTTTATCATTTGATCTATTTATCAGAAAATATTTTGTTAGCATTGTTAATCACTTACTTGTTTGGTATCATTCAATTCAAAGTTTATTTATCTCAAAGTTTATCATTCAATACTAAATAAAATAAAATAAATGACTCTTGTTATAATAACTTTGCCTATATATAAGTTGTATTGGGTGAGTGAGGTTGCGAAAATGGTGAAGGTAGTGGTGGTTATGGACTTTGATCGGACCATAATCGACGATGACAGTGACAGATGGGTCATCAATGAAATGGGTCTCACCGACTTTTTCAACAAACTCCGGTCCACCATCCCATCATGGACATCTCTCATGGATACTATCATGAAAGAGCTTCATTCCAAAGGAATAACCATTCACAACATTGCACACTGCCTTCAACGTGCTTTCTTGCATCCAAACATCGCTTCTGCCATCAAATCTGCACAATCTCTTGGGTACGTGTTGTACTACTATTTCTCTTTTGTTCCTTATTATTTATGTGCTAGCTACAAAATTGTTTAATAATTTGATTTTGTTTTTCAGGTGTGATTTAAGGATAATTAGTGATGCTAATTTGTTCTATACTGAGACTATTCTTGAACATCATAATCTTTTAGGATGTTTTTCTGAAATCAATACAAACCCAACATTTGTGGATGAAAAGGGTTGCCTTCATGTCACTCCATTTCATGATTCAACAACATTGCCTCCTCATGCTTGTCAACTATGCCCTCCAAATATGTGCAAGGTATATACTTCACTCTCTAGTCAATACTCTTGGGACTTAGTTTTGGTGCGTTTGATTTGTTGAAAAAATAAAGAGATTGAACAGGATAACTTTCAGTTGTACTGTGTTTGATTTTAAAACTATTTCTCAGGCATTACAAATTGGGAGCAATTATGAAATTCTTGTCCCTTGCTAAACCACACGACAACTTTTAGTCCCAAGTACAATGTCTAGATTTTTACTCAAAATTACCTTTGATGCAAAACAAAATTAGTTTTAACATTATATTGGCATGAATCTAAGCACTCATTTACTCTTGCATATTTCATAGTTGAGTACACAAGCTAAAGCATTTGTACTAAAACAGTTGATAAAATGGTCCAGGAAGTATCAGATTTCTACTCTCCATCCAGCTAGTGAAATTCCTGCTTATATATACAACTTGCTAATTGAAATGATGAAATCTATATATTATGTCATGTCATGTGATCCTTTCAACTTCAATTTTATTGATTTTGTCTTCTATTCCATCTCAGGGTTTGGTAATAGACCGAATCCGAGGTTCTTTACCTGAAGGTGAAGCAAGATTCATCTATGTTGGAGATGGAGCAGGTGATTATTGCCCTACTTTGAAGCTTGAGGGAGGTGATTTTGTGATGCCTAGGAAGGATTATCCCTTATGGAACAGGATTTGCAGTGACCCAAAGCTAGTTCATGCAACAGTTCATGATTGGAGCAACGGGGAGGAGTTGGAGAACATACTACTCAACCTTGTCAATAAATTATTAGTCACATAGCTCAAAAGGTAGCATTGCTAGCACCTTAAACTCGATTTGGTTCTCTGGAGAAGTTGAATTCTCACAGAAAATTGCCGTTTCTATTCCCTTTTTAATATACAGAAATTTTTTGATGGATCAATATTAGTGGAAATCCATCTAGCATGCAATGTTTTGTTTGTCCTTCATAACTGGTTGGTATGATCTGTAAACATCAGAAGGCAGAACTATAATACCTAATGCTCCCGTTCTTTCAGAGAATGAAAAACCACTATTTTGGTTTTCAAAACATTTCTCTATTAGTTTTCATTTTTTCAAGAAACATATACCTGAGTGCATACTTATTTTTATCCTAATTATGTTGATCAGTTAGAAAATTACTGTCTCTATTTGCTCATATACATCATTAATCAGTTAGATAATGACATACATCAGAAGGCCGGAAGTGCTCTACTAGAAACTTGCAGTAAAATTGCATTTTTTACGAATTTTCTTCTGGTTGATAGTACGCTTAAGTGGGTGGCACACACTATTACTTTGTCCATAATTACATTGAAAATCTAAACAAATCTGTAAGTGGATGGTGTGTATCACAGTAACATGTTAGTCCAAAAGACGACCTCTATCAATTGACGTCTCTGACTATGACGATTTGCCACATAGGATGCCAACTGCTCCCCACGTATGTGCCACATCAATAGGGACCAAATTGAATTTGTCTAAACAAGCAACCTGAGTCTGGAAAATTCAACTTTGGCCCTCCAACTTTGAAGACTCTAATGTCTATTATGTCTCAAGTTAAGGGGCAATAGTTTCTAATATACTGGAGAATGAGTAAAGGGTAACTGTGCCAGTGCCACATTTATCTAAATTAAGCATTTAATTGTTCTAAAATTTTCTTTGCTGTCTTCACTTTTTACTCAAAAAAAGAGATGCTTAAAGTTACCTATACAGTCTTCGTTGTTGTCAGTAATACAATTAGAAAAGCTTATATTAAGAAAGTTGTTTATATGGGATAAGAACCAAATTCTAGTCTATAATTTTTTTTGTAAATGTACTTATAGAAGCTTTTAATGGATCTGTTTCTGGTGTAGGCTTGGCTATAATAGCAACAAAGTTTTGACTGAATTCTAATTTAATTATCTTTGGCTATGCTATGTGCCTATGTATGCTTTCTGTAATTGTTGTATTTGATCATTGTTCTGCTGTTTGAGAAGATGATTATTTTCTTGTTTACAGTTAGGTTTGATCATTGTTCTGGAGTCATTCATCATTATTTGTTGAAGGGGCTTTGTAAAATATGTTAGTTTCTTCAACAAATATGTGTGATATTAATATATGTATAATCCACATAAGGTTGAATTCAGACATCTAACCTACTGCATACTTTAATGCCAACTAAGAGATTAATAATGAAATTACAAAATTATTTTCTAATGTTCCTATGCCTAATTGATTCTCTTGACATTGGCAAAATTTTAAAACTACACACACTGTGACACTACACATGACCATAGTTTTTTTTTTTGCTTTTGTACGTTTATGGCTTCTAATATTCCCTTCCAACATTTGCCATAATTTGAAGCTAGCTTTACTTTGACAATTTTGTTTTACCCCTATCCCTCATTATTTAAAGATTAATCGATATAATTAACTTGCATTAGTATTTGGTGTGAACCGGATCTCCTTTGCACATAACTAAAAACTAATTTTTCGAGCTAAGTAGACCTCAATGAGTGACAAAACTCTCCTTTAAGAGTTACATTGTTAGAGTTGGATTCAAACTCATGATTTCTGATTAAATGGAAAGAGATTAACCCATCAAACCCAAACATTCTTGAATACTTGCATCAGTATTTAAATCTCACATATTTCAACACTTTCAATTTGGTCAATGTTGATCATATGGTGCACACATGGAGGACAATTGATATCTTAGGTGACACTCAATGTGCCAAATCTTCATATGCCTGTTCTAGAGGTGTCACCTTAAGGATTTATTTTTCTTTTTGTTTAGAATCATGAAAAAAGAAAAGTTTTCAAAAGAAACCATATTTTGGATGTTTTAATTGGAAGAATTAACAATGGATACTTAAGAAATTCGTTGGCATCAATGAAAGCAACATAGTTTAATGAAACTCATCAATAGCTGGACACGTGAGAACTGAGAAAACATAAACTCAGATTGAATGAAAGTTTGTGCCGATCTTAGTCTCACTCTCACTCTCACTTGTGGGTTTGTGTGGCTTGACACTTGACAGGTAGTAGTAGTACTATACTCTAGTAATAAAAACCATGCATACTGCAATTGTTATTAATTGAGCACATGTCCTCTTTTTCATGTTGCAAACCCTACCTAAAGATCACACATAACGACAAAGTTATTTTTATTCGAATTTGGATAAAAATGTTCAATCTAACAACTTTGACATTGACAGTTGAATTAGGTCTTATGAACATGCGCATGTACTCTTTACCGGTATAAAATATGACCTTAAAGTCAATTGATGTTGATAAGTTAATTCATATTTTATTAAGACACATTTTTGTTTATATATAATTTTTATGTAAGTGTTCTTTAAATCTTGAGGATTGTTATGCACTTATTAGTGCCAAGAATATGACCTCAAACTTTCACCTTCAGCCACCAAATATGTACTCTTTGTGTTGGCTCATTCAATCAACCAAAACAATAAAATTGGTTAGCACGTAGTCAATTCAATTGTTGGATTTTGGCCATTCTATTTGTATGCACTATGGAAAGGTTTCCACCGTTTGATAATTAATCCAATTTTGGCACCTTATTTTATACACATGAAAACAACATTTTTAATAGGTCTATCCATTAAGTATTTCACATTCTAATGCCAAATGTTGAGTGGGAATTGATGTAAGCTGCAATTTCGTGCCGAATATAATTACAGATACTATATAGTAGTATAGTACTTTCAATTTAAATAATCTTAATTAAATCTTAATAGTTGTTGGAACTTCTATATAGAAGTATATATAGTACATTCAAATTAATTAATCTTAATTTTAATAGTAGTTGGAACTTTCTAAGAGGCTTAGTCCTTAGTTACTTGCAATAGAAACTTACCATCCAACTAGTTATAAAATTCACATGTTATGTCATCAATGCCACGTTATTTAAGGCTTGTGAGTGTGATTTTCAAGTTAAACCACTTGCTTAAAATACTTGCTAAAACTAGTAGTACTTTTAATATCCATTTCCCTATGTTCAAGCGATACATTTGGTACTCTATTCCTTCATCTCATATTAAGATAAGATGTAATGCAAAATAATATGAACTGAAATATCATTACACTTTTATGATTTAAATATATTTTTAGTCTCGTAAATATATCACATGTAAATTTTTTTATCTTGCAAATATCAAATTTTTACTTTTGATTTTTGTTGTTTTGTCAAGTCTCTTACCATATACTTAACTAATTCAATAAATAAGACTAACCCCAAAAAAAAAAATACATTATTGATATTTTAAAATGGCAAATAATGAGATAATGAAATATTACAAAACTATGTGTTGTATAAACAACTCATTATTTTCTTAACTTTTATTAACTATCTACAATAGTGAATACCTTAGAAAATTTTAAGTAAATTTGGTGTAAATTCCACATGTATATATAATTTATTTATATTTTTTAATATTAGTGCATAATAACTCAATCACTTTATTTAAACACGTACTTCTAAAACAATTAATAAATAAATATCACTAATAACTTTATATCAATATTAGATTAAAGAAAATCAATACATCAATTTTAATGATAGAGCCCACATGTAAGAGAAGGTATACATTTAGGGTTTGTTTGGCAGAGGAGAAATATGATAGAAATAGAGAGGAGAGAAAAAAAACACGAAAATCAATGCATGAACTTAGACTACACATTAGTCTAAGTTCATGCATTGATTTTCGTGTTTTTTTTCTCTCCTCTCTATTTCTATCATATTTCTCCTCTGCCAAACAAAGGCTTACAAGGAGTGGTCTCCACTAGTCACTCATTCAACATACATGCTCATTTTGTTATCCATGAGAGATATAGTAGTACTACAATTTTGAAAATATAAGTACAAAAAACTTTTTTAGGTTCATTGAATAAAACATATATCTGAAATTATAAAATGGTGCACATACAAATTTTATTCAATAAACTTAAAAAATTAATATATATTTTTTATATTCAAAACTATTAGCTTAAATAAATTTCCACTAAGGATGCTCTAAAAAGGGCTTAAAACTCCTTAAAAAAAAAGGGCTTAAAACTTTTGTGAATTCCTAAGGACACTAAATTCAATGCTAATAATAATCAATAATGTGACCCTTCTCATTTAATTTTGGGATTACTAAACGGATTTGTCCACAAACTCACACATAAACTATCTACTCATTTCATTGTTTCATCATTTGTTTCACATGATCCTTCATTATTAACTTAACAAATCATTTAAAACAATTAAATAAACTTTCACTTTATATTCTGATTTTCAATCATCATTGTACATAAAAACTGTTACAAAAAAATGTCAATAAAAGTTGATATGGTACCATACACAGCTTTGTTTACATGAAAACAAATTCTGTTTCACATTGTCATTGTTTTTTCTATAATGTCTCTTTCTTTTCTTCTTCTTCTTATTATGTCTCTATAGTTCCTGTCACACTGCTACAATACAACACTACTTGTGTTATTTTTGTGTGTTTTAACGGCAACTTTGTTTGATTAAAGTGTCTTGAAGTTTGTGTCCATTGTCCATTTCTATTTGTTTTTTTCTTTTCTTTTGTTTTTTGTACTTTTTTTTTAAAGACTTTTTTTTTCTTCTGGGTTGTTGATTTAACATTTCAAATGGGTTCTGAGATTTGATTTTTGTTGTAAAGTTGAAAACTTGAGATGAATAGACAAAAGGATCATCATTATGATGAAGATATGAGTTCTTCTTCTTCTAAGGTTATTGTAGTTGCTGTTAAAGCTTCAAAAGATATTTCAAGAACTGCTTTGGTTTGGGCTTTGACTCATGTTGTTCAACCTGGAGATTGCATTAAGCTTTTGGTTATCATTCCTGCACATTCATCAAGTATTGTCATTACTCTCTTTCATGAATTCAATCTTTGTATCTTTTTTTCAATTAAATTTTGTTTACAATTTCAAATGCTTCTGCTTTTGCAGCTTTTGTATCTTTTTTGTGTAATCACTTAATATTGATTACTTTGAGGAAAGTAGAAATTAAAATTAGAATTAAGAAGTTGAAGTTGTATGCAGAAAATGAGGTACAAAATAGACATAGGGTGAGGTTGAAGTTGATTGAGATCTGAACATTGTGGCAACAAGGTTTATGATTGATTATAATTATAGTATCTGTGTATTTTACAGGAAAAAAAGTATGGGGGTTTTCAAGATTTACTACTGATTGTGCCACTAATCATTGGACATCGCGATTAGGAACAGTTTCAGACCAGAAAGAAGATATAACAAATTCATGTTCTCAATTAGTGCTTCAACTCCATGATTTTTATGATCCAGAGAAGGTTGGAACATAGCTCTCTAATAATTTTCACTTATAAGTTATAAGTCTCTACAATTTAGCTTTTGTAACCTTTCAAACATTTGGACAGATAAAGATTAGAGTGAAGATTCTTTCTGGTTCTTTGTGTGGCGCGGTCGCTGCTGAAACCAAGAGAGTGCAGTCAAGCTGGGTTATATTGGACAGGTAATAAAAGTTCTTTGTATTATCCACATTACTTATTTCTTAGAGAGGTTGTGTTCTTGTTTAATGCATCTAGAAAGCGACACGAATGAACATTTTACAACTGCTCCTGAGGGGATTTGAACGGTCCCTTATATGCAATATAATGTACTCCTATAGATATGACTTTATGAGTAATAGATTGTTTCGACTATAAAATTTTCGAAATTATTTATGAGTGCGAAAAAGTCATTTGTTCTTTGGCAATTGTAGAAAATTGAAAGGTGAAAAGAAATACTGTATGGACGAGCTGCATTGCAATATTGTAATAATGAAGCATTCTCACCCGAAGATTCTACGCTTGAATTTAAATAGTTTGCCTAACAAGGAACTTGGCAGAGATTGTGCATTTTCGTTGGAGCCGAATACATACACAAGAAACTTAAAAGACAATTTTGAACATTCAGATATAATTAAAGGTCCAGCAGTTACTCCTGCTAGTAGTCCAGAACAAGGATCACCACCGTTGACTGTAACTGATGTTGGAACACCGTCGATATCGAGCTCAGATCCTGGAACATCGCCATTTTTCCACTCTGATAATTACGAAAGACGGAGGAGATGTTTTCCCTTTGTTATTCATGAGGGACTGACAAACCTCGAGGATATTGAATCTGACTCGGAGAGTGAAAAGCTAAGTTCATCGTCCAAAAGTTCGTCTTTTCAGCCATGGATTTCAAATGTAATTTGTGTAGACGGTGAATTCTCAAAACACGAAGAAAATATTAAAAGATCTAGCGATAAGTCTTTGGTTTCTACCTATGAATCTTTGCTTCAGAAATTGACGATGTTGGATCAAGATCATATCTATGGAACGCCTAATTGTAAAATTGATGTGAACTTGAGCAAGAGTGTTAGAGAAGCAATTTCACTAGCCAGAAATGCACCTCATGGACCTCCTCCATTGTGCTCTATTTGTCAACACAAAGCACCTGCATTTGGGAATCCTCCAAGGTGGTTCACGTTTGCGGAACTACAGCTCGCCACAGGTGGTTTTTCACAAGCAAACTTCTTGGCCGAAGGTGGTTTTGGTTCTGTACACCGTGGTGTCTTACCAGATGGACAAGTTGTTGCTGTCAAGCAGTATAAATTAGCCAGTACTCAAGGAGATAAAGAATTTTGCTCAGAAGTAGAGGTCTTAAGCTGCGCACAACACCGCAATGTTGTGATGCTAATTGGTTTCTGTGTTGAGGATGGAAGAAGATTGCTAGTTTATGAGTATATCTGCAACGGATCACTCGATTCTCATCTTTACGGTAACTTCCCTTGAATTCTAAATAATTTAAAACTACATTCATAACATCAGGACAAAACATTTTATGGGACCATAAGACCATTTGAATTTGCAGGAAGAATGCAGAATGTGCTGGATTGGTCTGCACGCCAAAAAATTGCGGTTGGAGCAGCTCGTGGTTTGAGATATCTTCATGAAGAATGTAGAGTTGGTTGCATTGTACACCGTGATTTGCGACCTAACAATATCCTCCTCACTCACGATTTTGAAGCATTAGTACGCCTTATTTACTTATGTCCATTGCTAATAAATGATTGTTTATAAATATATGCCTCAACTAACTGCTAATTATGTATTTAGGTGGGAGATTTTGGACTTGCTAGGTGGCAGCCAGATGGAGATATGGGTGTGGAAACCAGGGTGATAGGAACATTTGGGTAGTGCTAGATGAAAACCAATTTCTTTTTCATCTCGTTTTGTTATGATTAGTTGTGAAATGTGATGATAGAAATTTTGTTGTTCCTTTAGGTATTTAGCACCAGAATATGCTCAAAGTGGTCAAATTACTGAAAAAGCTGATGTATACTCATTTGGGATAGTATTATTGGAGCTTGTGACAGGTCGGAAAGCTGTGGATATTAGCCGTCCGAGGGGCCAACAATGCCTTAGTGAATGGGTAAGAGTTAGTTAGTGAGTTACTACCTTTCAATATTCTCTCTATGATTGAATGAAATCTGTGTGTACCCCTGTGAATTTGCCCGAATCATGTATAGAACGTTGGATAGAGAGTTGCTAGTATCATGTTTAAAAGTAGTATCTATTACATCTTCGATAATAAGTTAATAACAGTGTGCTATGATGCTTTTCTCATGAAACAAAAACTGATCCATTTAAAAACTATTATTCATCATTGTTATGATTCAAATATTTGTATAGGCACGTCCGTTGCTTGAAGAACAGGCCATTCATAAACTTGTAGATCCGAGCATAGGAAACTCCTATGTTGATCAAGAGGTTTATCGCATGATGCAGTGTTCCTCTATGTGCATTCGACGGGATCCTCATTTAAGGCCTCGAGTGTCTCAGGTAGGACAATTGAACATTCATCTTTCAGAACATTGATGTTTAATTACAATTAGTAATTCATCCATCTCCACCCTTCATTTTTTGTGTTGTCTCATAGGTGCTCAAGATGCTTGAAGGTGACATTCTCATGTGATTGCTGAACATTCTTACATTTTCCTAGTGTATCAGACCATAGCAGAAAACAAAGAATCAGATTCAGAGTGCACAAGTTTAAAGCTTCTTGCATTTCTTCTTTTTACTAGTACATTTTTGGTTTAGTGATGTAAATAATAGTATCTTAAGCCTATATATTACTATTTAGCTCATTGTACAGAACAATATTCCAGTTTTGGTTTATCCTATATATCCAGTAATGAAAATTTATTGAAACAATTACATTCTATCATATTGAAAGTTTTTACAGGAGCAAATAATTGCAGGAGTAGGTGTTGCATTCAGTTATTCACAAAGATAGTTCTCATGATAGAAGAACCTTACCAATGAAAATAAGAGCTTAACAACATTTTTTTACAAAAGAAAAGCTAATTATATCATATTATCATGCATAGTCAAAATGGCAACACAACATGATCACAACAAAGTAAGAGAATACCATAAGCTTAAATAAAAACATCATATTCGACTTGTTTCTTCTGTATAGTTTTGATGCTATTCATTCATGTCATATTTTGAATCTATGACGAATTTCATCGATATTACATATAAAAGACTTAGAGCATCAATATCCATTGCATCCATATTGATTTTTTAAGTTGGTCATATTCAAATTTTTATATTATTTTTTGTTGTTGTTGGTTTTCACCACTTGAATTTGATTCGGGGGGTCAGTTATGGCCTCAAGTGGTTACGGCCCCTTCCGATCGCAGTTACGGGGATCGAACAGTGGTCCTCCTTACCAAGTTTATATCACCATTAAACCAACTAAAGATTGATAATTTTATATTATTTTACACTTTCCAATTATTTAATCAACTTAACCACATTTATTTAATATCCATACAATACAATACAACTTACCAAAAACTTTCAAATGGGTCCCACTGACCCCACAAGTTGAATACATATACTCCAATTGAGTAAAATTTATGGAGGAGATTTATTGTTTTGGGTCATGCTAACTAGTGCCCCGGCGCACTAGTTAAGAATACAAAAGTAGTAATTTTTATATTGAAAACAACAATTTTCTTACTTTTCAAACATTAAATATACGCAATTTAATGTATTATTACTATTTGAAGTATCCTTAACTAGTGCCTTTGGCACTAGTTATCATTTTCCTATTGTTTTTAATCACGAACCAATATAATGAACGTCCATTATAAATCAAATATCCATGTGCCTCTGCCAAATAAAGCAAAAGTTTTATAATGGCTGTCATTATAAAGCAAAAGTTTTATATATCCAGGCTGCCAAATACATCAAAACTTTTGCCAAATAAAGTAAAACTTTTGCTTTATAATGACTCTTATTATAAAGCAAAAGTTTGTTAATAAAAATGAATGTATTTGGTTCAAATCTTTAACCAAATACACATGGGCGGACCTGGACTGAAAATACTGGTGGGGCTAAAAAAATTCAGTACTATTGAAAAAGAAAAATTTATCCTAATAATTTAGTTAAACAAAAAACAATATATAAAATTACTACTAATACAATATTTATATCAAAAAAAGAACCCAAACAAATCAGAAAATTTCTATTAAAAAGAAAAAGAAATCAACAATCTGACAAACTATCTAAAATACCACAAAATTTCTATTCAAAAAAAAGAAATGACTATAACTTATTGAATATTCGTTAAATCATGCATATTATTGTTTGATATTTCACAAGATTTTACCTTAGACCAAAATATATAGAACCCAAAATTATGTTATTTTATAGTTTATTTCAATTAGGTTATAACTTATTAATTTGCATTCCAATTTTACATATTACTTGAAAAAAATAATTAAAACTATTGTTTTATGTCATTTTATATTTACATGCTCGTTCAATAGTTAATTTTACTCAATACAACAAATTCAATTAGTTATTCGTTTTTTCTTTTACAAACAAAGTCTCGATAAATTAAAATAATACACTAATACCGACTTAAAATTATATAACTTAAAGTAATACACTACGTATAACCAACGACTTAAAATTATCAATAATAGACTATAAACTAATATTTACACTAATACTGAAACTAATGTATACCGAAAGATTTATAATCATCGATAATACACTGTAAACTAATATTTACATTAATATTTGTACAAATATGTGTACAGAATAATTTAAAATTATTTATAAAATTATTATTATTATTTTTTGAAAAAATATGGGCCGGGCTATAGCCACACCAAGCCTCACACAGGTCCGTCCCTGCAAATACATCAAATTTCTTTGACTTATTTTTGCTTATATTTTAGGTTGGAGGGAGTATATCAATTGGAAATAGTCTAGGAACGAATTGGCTTGGGCGATATTTATGCTTTTATTCATTTTGAATTTTAGAAGAATCGAATAATTTAGTTCCAGAAAAACATTAAAAAAAAATAATGTATTTTTATTCTCAAGTATTAAACACATATTACTTTTGCCATTTTATGAGTTGCTTGCGCGCCCTACGAAATGACCAAAATACTCTTCCGTTCTGTAAATGACGGATGTAGAAAAATTAAAAATTTTGAAAAATGTTGTCCATGAATTAAGTAGCGGACGTTATAAAAATCAAACCCGGTAGAATGTTTTAAGGAGTGTCCGTGACTTAAATCACGAACAGAGGATATTTTTATAATTTCGTAGAGCGCACCACTTAACTATCTATCTTCTTACACTTGAAGGAATTGAACCACTTAACTTTCTTCTTCTTCTTCTTGCTGCATCTTCTACAAAGGGTTTGCAAGTTTCAATACGTAATCCCAATGAGCAATCTTGATATACTGAGACCTGCAGCTGAAGGGGGTGATATAGACCTTCTCTATACTCTACTTAAAGATAACCCATCAATTTTGAAGGATATAGATTCAGAACAATTAATTGAAACTCCTTTGCATATCGCCGCATCTAAGGGGCACATCCCATTTGCCATTGAGATTATGAATTGGAAACCATCATTTGCTTTGAAGCTAAATCCTGAAGGATTGAGCCCTATCCACCTTGCTATACAACTACAAAACAAGAGGATGGTGAAGTGGTTTGTTGAAATGAATAAGGAACTTGTTAGAGTCAAAGGGAAGGGAGGGTGTACTCCTCTTCATCTTGCAAGTCAAATTGGAGATGTTGATATTTTAACTGTGCTCATCTGTGCTTGTCCTGATTCCCTTCAAGATGTGACTGTGTGGGGTGATACTGCTCTGCATATCGCTGCCAAAAATAACAACTCTGATGCTCTTCATCTCCTTGTTTCCTTTCTTAGGAAAAATATCCGCCAAAACGCTGACTGGTTAGAAAAAAAAGTATTTAATTGGAAGGATGAGGATGACAACACCATTTTGCACATTTCAGCGCAGAATAACATTCCAAAGGTAAAACTTAGTAGTATTCTTTCTTTGTTATCCTCTCAAATTGAAAAATAACCAATCATAATATATAATATAATATCAGATATCAAATGACACGCAAGTATCAATAAAAAATTCGTTGTTTGCTCTTTGGTTTTGTTCTGGAACACACGTGCACACACCTGGTTATTATAAATTAAATTAGTTTGACTCCAAGTTGAGAGATGGAGAGAGGTTAATGGTTATAAATGAATTAATATTTTTGTTTTTTCAGAAATGGGAAAGAGAAATTGGCACTTTTCAACTTAAAGACCAGCAATTTCTAGCTATTAGATCAAATTACTAACCCACACTTCGTATATAGGGAGAGATCAAATTACACTGTCTAATATTTGAGTAATGTTACACTGTTCAATAACGCTTTAACGAATTTAAATTTTAAAAAATTCATCGTTGGATTGAAAATTTATATCGTATAGATCATATATATTAAACTTTATAAAAATCTAAAATCGTTTGATATGTTATTGATATGATCTATATGACCGTCCTCTCATGTATATGCAACTTGCTAATTCACAATATAATTCACTCACACCTTCCTTTGTCAATCACACACACCAACATGCAGGCTTTGGGGCCACAATAATACAAATTACATTTGCAGCCTTGCAGGATGTCTTAAGGAATTCAATTATGGGAACACATTTTTATAGATAAAAATACACCACCATGTATTTTTATATGTGTAGGAGAGTTTTAAAATAGTAAGACATGGTGTTGTATTTTTGTCTATGAAAATTTAAATTCTCACTAAGATTTCACGCCGCCTAATCCAAATCTCCCAGATCTTCCGATGTAACCTCTAGGGGTGGTGGTGCGACGGGATTCGACTTCGCACCACCTGTCCGGTCATTCACCTTTACCTCATCTGGTCGTTCGCCGCGTCGTAGTTGTCTTCTTCCTTCTTCGACAGCTTTCTGGCAAAACCCCTCACAAGTAGTTGTGCTCTATTTGGAGAGGGTGTGTTAATCCTAGCCATTTATTCAAAATAAAATAAAAGGTAAGATGTGTAGTAACTTTAAAGAGTTACTTACTTCTAGAAATGTTCTAAATACCGATGTTAGCTACTAGCTAGCAGTATTTGTGAAGATTTTAGTTGCTAATATTAAGAATGATCTCTAACAAATGTTATTGTACTTGGTGGCGTACAGGAAACAATTATGTTGTTGATAAACTCTGAACAAATATATCGGAACGCAAAGAACTTGAGCGACAAAACAGCATTAGACATGGCAACAAGTGAAGAAATTAAATTATTTTTGTCTGGGTGTAGAGTAAAACCTGGCTCACAAGTCATCAATTCTCGTGGAACACGAGCAGAAAGGATTAAATCGAAGATCACTTGTTTACGTCGGTTTTCCATTGACACAAGACGCATGAGAAGTACTATATCAGATCAGTTGCGTGACACTATGTTGGTAGTTTCAACTCTTATTATAACTGCCACCTATCAATCAGTACTGAGTCCCCCTGGTGGATTACATCAATCATCTGATGCGTCCATTTCTACAATAGGAAAATCGGTCATGTCAAAAACTGCGTTCTTTGGGTTTTCATATTTGAATATGATTTCCTTTTCGTTATCAATGATATTAATATTTTTTTGGACCCAATTATTGAACCAGCCACCGTTTCTAGTGCTTTCATTGTTTTCTTTTACCATTAGTTATCTATATTCTATGTGGCTGATAGCCCCACATTCCAATCACGTAAGCGTTATAATTTTCAGCTTTACAGTTGTGTTTCTCATGTTTTTTTTCACCAGTGTGTCACTGTGTCAAAGACTTCGTTGGTGGATCAACAATTATGTCACCAGATAAACATGATGATGGCATGGTCACTGTTGACATCGATCTGCAACTCAAACCTCAACGCAGATTTGCAATTTTACTTGTCATTAATTGTTTTTGTTAATCTTCTATCTTAGCAAATTGTAAGTCATTGTATTAAAATACTCTGTATGAAAGTATTTTAATCATACCTTGTATTTTTATTGAATATTAATGTAAGTGCATAAATTGTTGTAATTTGGATGAAAATTGATTACTTAGCAGCATAATGTGTGATGGTCTTTTGCAAAGATTGATTCTATATATAGCTCTGATCCTTCAAAAGAAAGACCAATTTTCAGCATTAAATTTCTTTTATACCAAGTGAATCAACTTCATGAAAATATCTATTTTTTTCTTTTAGGAGGTATGTTATTTTGAACACATTTTTATAGACAAAAATACAACACCATGTATCACTATTCTTTTATACATCTATTTTTATTTATTTTTTAAAAACTCTCCCACACAAAACTATATATTTGTCATTGTTTACGGTTCAAGTATTTGTATAGGCACGCCTGTGGCTTGAAGAACAAGCCATTGATAAACTTGTAGATCCGAAACTGCTATATATGTTGATCAACAAGTTTATCGCATGATGCAATGTTCCTCTATGTGCATTTGAAGGGATCCTCATTTAAGGCCTTGAGTGTCTCAGGTAGAAAAATTAATTAATTAATTTACATATTTATACACATCCATCTTTCAGAACATTGATGTTTAATTACAATTAGTATTTTCATTCAGCTATTAACAACATTTTTCTTACAATAGAAAAGCTAATCATATCATGCATAGTCAAAATGGCAACGCAACATGATCAGCAAGTAAGAGATTACCATAAGCTTAAATAAAAACATCATATTCAACTTGTTTCTTCTGAATTTATGACGAATTTCATCGATGTAACATATAAGAGACTTATTTATGACCTTCTCTTCGTACATCTAAAATGAGAGAAAACTAAATTGACGACCCTTGTTAAGTTAAAGGAGGCATCAATCAATCTTGATAAAAGCTTCACAAAAATATCAATAAGATTATGTGCAACATCTAGGTACGGTAGTAATTGTGTGAGATTAAAAAAAAATGATTTTGATATTGTGTTAAAATGAATTATAATCACAAAAAGTACTTTTTCACTTACTTGCTTTTTTGATATTTTTTTATAATTCTTTTTCACTTACTTTCTCATCTTTCATATATTAATTATATTAGATTAATTCTTTTTTTTGTTCAACTATTAGATTAATTCTCAAACACTTCAATTTGTCTTACCAAAAAAAAAAAACACTTCAAT
The DNA here is from genome assembly GCA_030408175.1 of Trifolium repens. Taxonomy (NCBI): domain Eukaryota; kingdom Viridiplantae; phylum Streptophyta; class Magnoliopsida; order Fabales; family Fabaceae; genus Trifolium; species Trifolium repens. Next base: position 61,888,500 of record CP125842.1, on the reverse strand, counting down.
TTGTGGAGCATATAGTTTTTATTTTTTAGTTACTATAAGACGAGATTTACTTCTGCCACCCCATCAGTTATTCGCGCACCCTACGCTTTGTTATTTTACCCTTCCGCTACTTAAGTAGCGAACGTTATAAAAATAATTTTTTTTGAAAAATGTCACCGCTATTTAAGTAGCAAAAGTTATAAAAAATGATTTTGGTAGGGTGTTTTTGGGGTGTATCCGCTACCTAAGTAGCGGACAAAGATATTTTTGTAAAATCGTAGGGCACGCGAGAAAAATAAATAGGGTGGCGAAAGTAAATCCCTTATAAGTCAGACGAGACTCTCTGTTCATATGATTGGGCTGATTGGTCGAGAAAGATGGCATTTTAATTGGGCCTTTATCAACTTGGGCTCAATGGCATCTAAATATAGATGTACTTATTTTGCCCCCATAGATCTCGCCCCCCCTCCAAAAAAATATTCCTTTACCATTTGGTTACTATTAAATCTTCTAACAACTATACAAAGAATTATTTTAAATAAAAAGTGAGTTTTTACAGGTTTGAATTTTAAAATTCGGATGTGTTAAATTTATAAAAACACATTTATTTATGGTTCAATTGTGGCTAATTTTTTCCTTCATAAATGAAGAGTTTCTCATATAAACATCCAAAATTTATAATTCAAAAAACACACCAGGTTTTAAAATTTAGGCATATTATAAAGGAGTATCTTCGTGGGGAGCAAGAAGTATGGAAGGACAACAATAAAAAAATAGTCTAAACATATACTATACAATCTAGTAGATCATGTTTGTACCCTTAGTAAAAAGAAAATTTAACAAACAATCTAGAATTCAATGAGAGATAAATAAAAAGTTGATTAATAACTTGAGCACAATCACTCAAGAATATAAGTATTACTCTAATACAAACATCAACCGCTTTTATACATCTTGTGTAGACATAAAAACAGTATAATCCACCAATCTTAAAAAGATGAAAAGGCTTCCTACATAATTTACCCACAAACCAAAATCACAAACTGAAGCCCATTATAATTTTGAGATGAAGTTTGTTAGAGGACAAAATAATATAGTTGTATGCTAGCTCTATTAACATCATTTTATAAATTACGAGTTGATTTTAGTTTGATAAAAAATTAAATTAAATTAAATATAAAAAAATAAAATAAAATAAAATTAAACACTATTTTTAATATAAAACATTTCTATATATTAATAAATCTAGTTTCTTACCCAAAAAAAAACTAGTTTTGTGCTACCCGGGACACCAAATGTTAGGCCATTTAAAAGAAAACGACAAATTGAGTAAAAAAAAAGGAACCGATTTTGAGATTAAAAACACATGGAATCTTTGTTGTTGTTTTTTTAATATTGAAAAAATATAGAATCTTTGGAAAACGATGAATAGATGGAAATTAAGGTATATGAGTATTGGAGTAAGAGATAATTATATATTCTATAGTCTGTGTTAATTTCACTAGTCAATTCTGCATATATAGTCCTTTTCATCTTTCTTTCTACTATACTAATCAAGATCAATTAGCAGATAATTTGTCAATTTATAATGAGCTGTAATTAGCTAGTACAGGTCTTGAATGTGTGTATGAATTATTATAAGGAACAGTGTTCTTCAATCATCTGACATTTGCAATTGTCTATTTTATCTCACCATTATTCACCAAAATATTTTTATATATTTCATGATCTAATTACTTGATATAGTTTTTTTAAAAATATATTTTTATATATATCATGATTTAATCATCTGACATTTGCAATTGTCTTGTTTATTTTATAAAAATAAATTTTACTCATATTTTTTCTTAGTTAAATGTAACAATAACTCAGTCTCCAAACTTATTTTGGTATAGGAAAATTTTTGAGCTAACTACATGCAAAATTTATGATGTATGGTTGCCGCAGTTTGTCGTCGGCCGAACTTTGGGAGAAGAACCCCTTCTCCCCCGATGTAGTCTTCATTAGTCTTGCCTTTTGTCGAGGACGAACCTTTGATTCTCAATTGTTGTGGTACTTTGACCCTTGGCTAGTTCACTGAACTATATAAGGGACTTAGCCTTCGACTATTGCCAACTCGTGAACCCGAGAACTTCTGTTCAGGGTGAGAAGTGGAAAACCTCTACAACAATGTTTGGCGCAATCAATATCCATAGTCGCTCGTCTTTCATTGATTGAGGACTTGCCTGACCTGGTAATTTTCCCATAACACAGGTGGCTTTCGTCTAGGTAGATAATTTAAATAAAGTGATCGTGTATGCTGCGGCTTAAACTATAAGTTAATGATGAAATTATGATAAAACATATTAAAATATCTACCACCAGTACGTAAGATCGAACTTAAGTAACAATACTAATATTATTATGCTGGACACTACACCCGAATTTAAATATATTACGGATCTTGTTTTTTTGTGCGAGTTTCTGAGGAATGTTTATCACACAATTTAAATAAAATGATCGTGTATGTTGCGGCTTAAACTAGAAGTTAATGATAAAATTATGATAAAACATATTAAAATATCTACCACTAGTACGTAAGATCGAACTTAAGTAACAATACTAATATTATTATGCTGGAGTGTTGGACACTACACCCGAATTTAAATAAATTACGGATCTTGTTTTTGTGTGCGAGATTTTGATGAATGTTTATCACGCAATTTATAGAAAGAAAAAATTGCCACTATGCCAATCATAGTTGATTTCTCCAAATATAATACTACATATGCAACTGCAAGAACAAAGAAAAATAGATGTATGAATCTCACTGTATATCTAGATGAGTATTTATTGGTATTTTGGTGATAACAATATCAGAATCAAAATGAACTATGATTCGAAGGGATTCAAAGGTATAAACTATTGAAATGATTGCAACATGTTAAGAAATGGACTGCCCAATACAATAATACTCCCCAGTTTCCTCATATGCACAATCAATTATTATTGCTTAATTTCCTTCCATGTTGTTTTTGACTTGATTAGAGAAATTAAGCACTGATTACAACAACTTACAAATACCTCTTTGCCAAATTAGAAAGCCACTTGTTTTGTGAAGGAACGTGTACATTATAAAATTTGCATAAACTAATAGTACATTTATTTATTGTGATCCTTTGGCTCCACCAAGTGGTGCCTCTATCTATTTAATTTGAGAAAAGTTGTAGGGTACACAGTATCTTATATCTGTTGCAACAAATTTCAAATTATAATTTTGAGTAGATTAGATACCAAAGTGCTTGTTGTACATTGGGCATTCAGAAAGAAAAAATAAATCATTTGAGCTGCTACTGGATTTTACTGATGCAATCTAGCTATCTTTTCAGCTTAGTTAGTGGCACAGTGTGCTGCTATATAATTTATCTCATATAATGTCACACTGATCATGATAAAAAAGCATCACCAATAAATGATATATCAGTTTATATGACCCTATCCTTAATTGGTCATAGACATGAGAGCTTAATATTAGTAATTATTTGTTAATTTTATTGGGGTGAGAATCAAACTCTTGATGTCATTATCGCTTCACTTTCTAATTCATTTATTTCAGCTCTCAAATCATTCTTATATCTCGCTCTAATAGTCTAATTTGTATTTATCCGAACTCGCAAAAAGTCCATTTTATAGGGAAAATCGTTTTTGACCAAGCACGGATTTTTCCCAAATTTCAAAGTCGGGGCAGAAGCAAAAACAGGATGTTTTTACTAGTAATTTCACATTAATGATTTTCTCATTTTTTTCAATTTATTCACCACTTTATTTTTTGTCAATTCTCCACTTTAAATTTATTTTGAGACTGATGAAATAATAATTTTTTAACAAACAATTTTTTTAAATAAAATCATTAAAGAGTATTCTGGATGAATGTATCCATTAGCATTTTCTTTCTTAATCGTTCAAATTTTTTATACCTTGATTGATTATGACATGTGAACCAACTCACCTCGATATTTGATTACCATTTGCACATCCTATTTATGTTAAGATTAGTGTGCTTACCCAAAGACTAATTATCGGTGTTTGATGTGACTTAATATTAATATAGTGGCTTATTACCAAATGTACATAGCCCAATTTGGTATGATGTGGAGGAGTGAATGTATCCAAATTAAGGAGTTTATATCTATAATTTGAATTTGATAACAATATAAAATTATAATGTTTATTTTTATCATTATTAGTATTTTAACAGTGATTAATTTAAAAATTTGATCAAATAAATTGTGAGACACATAAAGTAATTTCTTCTTTCTCAATTAATATTTTTTCATAGAAATTAAAAGAGATAGTGATCAAACATCTAACCATTTGTTTTAATTAACACAAATTAGATGTATGCATAGCTATATATAGTTATATACTATTATGAACTCAACAAGTGGATCAGAAAATAGTGCTTTGTATTTTTTTTAAAAATATCATGAACTAGATTTTGATTAAACACTTATTTGGATGCAACTAAGCATGACAACGAGATTGGGTTAGGATGCATTTTGTATTCGACATCCCTAAATTTGATGGACTTCAAGTATTTCATACTCATTTTAATTCATGACGGATGAAAAATAGAATCTTAGTCTTAAATTTGATGAGGTCGGAAGTTATTTTGATACTTTTTATTAAAAAAGAGTAAAACATTTTCAAGTAACGCAGTTTTAACAATATGGTTTTTTTTTTTAAAAATAATACATAACAAAAATGACTTGTTTAAAATTTACAAATAGTACATTTTAACGTTAAAATAATACAACTGTATTAATATATTGCTCTAGATTTGATTATGGCTGTTGGCATTTTCTTAGATGACATCTTTATAAAATAATATCCTTAGTTGATTAGCTACTAAATTAACGAGGCTTCAATTTTTAAAATAGACTCAACAAGATATATTAATTTGTTTAAAATACTTGAATTATATTTTTCAAAATTCACCAAAATATATACTACTTAATTAAGAAGATTCCTTTATGTGATAATGCCAAGTGAGTCTCAATTAGATGACAAAGGAATTAGTGTATGATCATCCTCTGTTACAGGAACTGAAAGACTAAACATCCCCAACTTGCCTTACATTCAAATGATACTAATTAATTACTTAATTAATAATGAATTTGTGATATGGACTGAAATTCTTGACAAGTTGGCCTAACTATATAATTATTTAAATTCACTGTCTATGTAAGTAGGATAATGACTAGGACTAGGATTAGGTGGATGAGATAATAATTATCCAAAATTTATTTTGATATGCAAGTATGTAACTTAACTACTATAATATAATAATATAATATTGCATTATTGAACAAGAATATCTTATCATCCCTTCTTTATTGAATCTCAAACTCTAATTAGTGGCAAATGGTATATTCATTTCAAAAATCATTTTGCATGGTGCTTTTAAAGCATAGTTTGTTCATTTTTATTTTCTTTCTCTTGATGTAATGCATATGCAGTGATTTGTTTTTAACTGCAGTCAATTTGCATATCACAACTATTTGTCAAGGATCATCTTCCTTGTTTTTGTTGTTGATTGCTAATTTGTATTTTTTTTCCTTGCGATCTTTTATCCCTTTTGGTTTATGTACAATTTTTAGTGAAGCAGATTTTCTTTGATTATTTCAACTTAGATTTTGGTCCTTAAAGTATTTTTGTATCTTTCATTTTATCCTAACAATATTTATAGAGTGCAATATAGTTGAATTGAAATGTAAATGATAAAGTGGCCGCCAAGATGTGTCAATATAGTTAAAATGTTTGATTTATCATATCATTCATTTGCACTCTTTTTATATTGAAAAAAAAAAAAATAGTAATGGTTTGTATTTAGTTTCTTGTTCCTACCCTGTTCCATGCTAATCATAGATTAAATTTTGGATTACATTATATTGTTAAGAGTGATTACAGCTAAGTAATTAATTGATTATTTTTTCCCTCCTTTCAGATTGATCTAGTTAATTGGGTTTTTTTTTTTCTTTCTCCAAACCAATTTAAACTAATGAAATATTATAGGTATGAATCCAATTTTCTCTCTAATTCAAATCAATCCGACCCTTATACTACTCTATTGAATGTTTCAAATAAAGACAACCCACATAATGGTTTGATGAAATGTTCCAGAAAAAAAAAAAAGACTATATATGGTTTGACTTTTTTCACATTATTCCCCCTCATGGAAGATAAATATGCTCATACATACAATTAAATATAGACACCTCTTTTAAATCTTAATTGAAATTTGAACCTTAGATCACTAAATTAGTAAAACACTATTTATTTATGCTATAAACTCAACTTCTATTGACATATATATTTTGACTTTGAACCAATTAAACATATCGAGAAATGTATACTAACTAAAATTGTGGGATGACCGGAGTTCGAACCCCGCCCCCTGTATATATAACGCAATATCTCTACCAACCGTGTTAAGCTCACATGACCATTAATTTATCTCTTTTCAAAAACAAAAATGTGTATTCATTATAAAAAAAAATACGTGTATTATTAAGTTAAATAATTTGCAGGCAGATCCATATGTACGGTGAATAGGCTCATAAGACAAATGCTATATATTTATAAGATAAGGAATCAGTGTCTCTATGATTATTATTGTTAATTTTTAAACAAAAATATCCAAGAATAAAAAAAACTATGTCCGTCCAATTAAATATAATGGGTGTGCGACCATATTTTCCTTTCCATTTCCATCAATTAATTAACCCCACATATTACTCCCTCATCAACATAAATAGCACCAAACTAATTCGTTTTTTATGCCCTCTCTTTGTCTTTCAATTCTTTCTCATTCTCATAAGATAAGAGACATATGGGGAGAAGAAAATGTTCACATTGTGGTAAGATAGGACATAATTGTAGGACATGCACATCCTTCACTCTTGGAGTTGGAGGACTTCGTCTCTTTGGTGTCCAACTATCATCTAATAATAATTCTACCATCATCAAAAAAAGCTTTAGCATGGACAATTTTCCTTCACCATCTTCTCCATCTTCTTCATTCTCTTCATCAACATCATTAACCAATATTGATCATAATCATCATCATCATCATCATCATCACAAATCTACCTCTACTAATATTGCTTATCTATCAGATTGTTTTATAGGTCCACCTCAAGAGAGGAAAAAAGGTATAGTATATATATTCTAGCAAACATCTATCCGTATACATTTTTATGACATTTATTGTAATCTATAAAATAAAAATAAATAAATGTTATATCAAAATTTCTTCTCCGTTATATATAGCTATATATATATGTACTCAGAATATTGAGTACATATATATACTATCGTGATTTTATAATTTAACATAATTTATCGATTCATTAGGAGTTCCATGGACAGAAGAGGAGCATAGAATGTTTCTAGTTGGACTAGAGAAGATGGGAAAAGGAGATTGGAGAGGTATCTCTAAAAACTTCGTCCCCACGAGAACCCCTACACAAGTCGCGAGTCATGCTCAAAAATACTTTCTCCGATTGACTACTATCAATAACAAGAAGCGGCGTTCAAGTCTCTTTGACTTGGTAGGCATACATATTCAACTCACTCATCAATTACTTACTTGCTCTTATGTAACAAAATATAAACTAAATGGATTAAAAAGTTAAATGTATTTAATTAGTTCAAAATTAGTACTAAATATTTGAATTTTTTAATCATTCTGCTTATATTTTGCCACAGATGGAGTAACTAGCTATACAGGACTGATTATTTATGTATATTAAGTATATATGATGCCTTTTGTTTAATTAATTTTTGTATGGATTATTTTCATTGAATTAATATGATATGGCTGCAGGTTGGGAGAAAGAACACTACTAATTCAGTAGTTTTGGGTCATAAATTAAAGGATATGTGTAAATGTGAAGTTGAGATTAATGATGGCACCACTTTCGTTAAACAAGAAGTAGTGAAATCAGATAAGCAAGAAATTAATTACTCTCAAGTTAATTGGCTAAATCATCACTCTTCAAATAATGCAACAGTGCCTAATTTGGACCTCACACTTGCAATAGCATCCCCTAAGAAGACTAATAAGACCACTCCAGATGGCCCATTACTTTTTGGCCCAATTAGTGTCACTTAATTTATTATTAAGTACTCGGGAATTTTTCAAATTATGTCATTTTGATTATATCTGTTGTCAATGGTAACCTAACCTCATGTACAAGAAGATATGATCAAAGGAGTACAATTTTCTTGCATTATTAAGTTTTTTTTTTTTTTAATTTGGTCTTTAAATTATAAACGTTAGATACTTTGATCTTTTATAAAAATTGTTTCATTTTGACCTTATATATTAGACACTTTAGTTAATTGTGAAACCTAAAAGACACTTTAGACATTTATAATTTAATGGACCAAAATAAAATAAAATAAAATAACTTAAAGGACAAAATTGTGAAACCTAAAATTAAAGAAAATGTAATTTAACCTAATTTATATCGAGAATCATCATCAAGTTTCAAGTCATCTTTTTCTAAATTCTCACAAAGAAATGAAGTAATTGATCATTTTTTGATGAAAGGAAACACAATTAATACAAGAGAAAAATTGAAGATATTTTTTTTTGGGTACGATTGAAGATAGCTTATATATCACTCCTTATTAAATAATTATATAATTGATTAAATATTGTTTTAGTCTCTATAAAATTCGTGATCTTTCAAGTTTAATTATTACAAAACTTTTGTTGAATTTACTCCTAATTTTGCTTTTATAGAGACAAAATACAAGGATTAAAGTGCTCATTATTTTATAAATTTTAATTAAAATAGAGACTTCTGTCAAAAAAAAATGTAAAATAGAGACCAAACTTGAACTAAATGTTTGTAGGGACTAAAATAAATGAAAAATCGTAATATAAAATCTTATTTAATTAGCCCATAATAATTTATACAAAAATATGGTAAATACAATAATAATAATAATAATAATAATAATAACAACACAACATTGATGAAATGAATTACTTGTCTTGGCTTAAATTGTTTTTCTTATTACTTGCTTTAGTTTCTTGTGCATGATTATTATAAGAAATAAATAATTTTATTATTTTTTCCATGAGCAAAAAGATTTCAACAGAATAAACTAAGGCTTCGGCACTATTTAACAAAGCAAATTTGGATAATGTTTTTTCTCCTCAATTAGTCATCCAGAGAATAAACTAATTAACAACTTTCTATTTGTAATAATTTTGTCAATAACAATTGCTCATGCATCTTGCATGTGTTGATTAATCTACAATTGGGTCCATGACTTACCTATTCAAGAAGATAGAGAAGATGTGCCTAAAGAGACTGAAGCATTCTGAAAATATGCCCCTCACATATTGAACATTGACATTTTTGTCGTGAAAATATCCCCCTCACATCCTGCTGGCCAAAACAAAACAAAAAACAAAAACATTGAAAGAAATCCTAATTCTTGATTCTTCTTATTTTGGAAGATATTATTTTCTTGACATGGAATTCTGACTTCTCCAATCCTTTCAAGTTTGACTAATTATCATCTTTTGCTTTCTTCATTAATTAATTTGTAAAAGAACATTGACATTCAGAAAGTATACTAACTTGTTCAAAGTGTTGCTACATACTATAAACAGTTGGTTGGACTTGGTTAATTGGTAGTCAACTTTGTTTTCTTCAATAAATAAAGTTACAAATACTACTGAAACTCACACATACTACGATGTTTCGGATTTTTTGCTACATGCTATAAACAGTTGGTTGGACTTGGTTAATTGATAGTTAACTTGTTAGATGTTAAAGGTGTTAAATCTAACAATATCGACATTACCAGTTGATCTAGAACTTATAAGACTAATCAATTTTATTTAATATTATTTTCTTGTGATGAACATTTAGTAAGATGTATTTGTGTGACTAGAAACTGAATGGTTATTAGAAAACATGAAGATAAAGAGATGGGACGAAAATGAAGCAGCATCCACAAGATTCTGTAGATAATATGCTAATCAAGCCTGGCTGTAACTTTTTGTCAATAAGTTCCTGTCACTTGTTTTGTAGTATTTTTTTTTTTGCCAAAAATCATTCGGTGGATGATGAGACTTGACTTGAGAGAATGGTTGGCTATGTTAAGTTTGTTTAATTTCTTTGTCAATGTGTATTTTTCGTTGAATTTCCCTAATTGAATATTAGCTTGATAAATTTTGCAAATATTCTTCGCCAGGACGGTTTGGGTCTTAACTTTGACTCTGAAAAAATAATCTTATCTGCGTATAGTATTATTTTTAAAAAATTGTATATAGAATTGTGAGCAAAAAGATTGAAAGAAAAATACTTTTTTATTTTATTTTATTTTATGAAATACTCTTGAATGTATATTTTTGAGATAAAATATTAAAGTAGTTCATATGTCATTTTTTTAGGATCTTGCACATTCATGGCTGATTTGAATGTGGTCATTATATTAGTAAGATAAGTATAATTCAGAAGAGAAAGCATTTACATTGGGAGTCTTGAAATGGTTGCAAGTTGCAAATATTTGAGCATCATATTTAGATAACTCATCTTTAAAAAAAGTTAGAAATTAAAAATAATGAAATATGTATTTTAAAATAATTAAATGATATATATATTTTGATGAGTGTGTATCTAAATTCTAAACATTGTGCATAAATCAATCATTGTGACAATGCAAGTATTTTTAGCATGTACATAGTACATTATTGATTATCCTCTTGACCACTGCATTTAAAATTCGGAAATAAAAGGAGACCATTCAAGTGAGGATATTCACAATTCCTCTTTTGGCTGATGTTGATTTCATTACACCACAAGTAACCTGATGATGAACAACAATAATTGAATTTGGCAAAGACCAACGTCACCAGACCAGACTCACCAAATAATTGAATATGGTGGCAGCACGTTTTTGCTATTAAAGAGGATCTGAATGCAATTGAACAGAAACAGATGCCATAAGAACATTAAACCAAACCTCTTCCAGCTATGTTTTGTCGTATCCATAAATTTGTATCTGCCGCAAATAATATCTGATCACCGTGCTCTCTTCTGCTGTGACCCCTGTGTTTATCTGCACGTGCATGGATAATAGGTGCACAAGTGTAGCACTCTAAAATTATAAGGACAAAAAAGAAAAGCAAGGGAGATAACAGAGACAACAAAAATATCTAATCCTAAATAGTACACGGTATTGAGAATAGTTTATTTAAAAAAAAATAATCAGAAACAATGTTACAATTAGAGATGAAAAAAGGGATTGTTGCTCAGTGGGTGATGAAGATTTGGTAGAAACTTACAAGACATAATACCACATATCTTTGGTAATCAATTAGAGATGTAATGAACAGCATATCAATTTTCCTTCTGCTATCATTAATAATTTCAATAGTTTATGAGCATGATACATTTGACATTGATGACTGCCTACAAAGACAACTTACACATTCAAAAAACCAATCAACACAAAAATTTGGATAAAATAAAAGGGGAATTATCTAAAATGAATTACACTACTAACAGCAACTAGACATTACTTTATACACAAAATAGCCCACCCAAGTTGATAACAATGTGGCCCAAGTTACAAGGTTAGTTGATGGATCTGGTTTGAAATCCTGCCTCTGGTGTTCTGCGTTTGCCATTTAATTCACTGTTTCCAGTGTGTGCTTTGAAAGCAGGCGGCATATACAGTTCTTTGCAATAGAAAATGTATTCAGTTAGTCAACATTATTTGCACTATTTGGCACACGTCGACCAGAATAACAGAAGCCATCAGGTAAATCCCACAAATTCATTTTCTCTGTCATAATATATTTGGATATCATGAATCATGGGAGCCTTGAACCATCAAAGTTATACGCTTAGTACTGTCTGAACGAAAGTTGTCCCCTTTAAAGACAATCTGAAAGTACAATCATATTCAATATTCTTAGGACAATTGAAACAGCAAAAAACTATAATAATCTTTTAAATACCTTGTCATTTAATAAACTGTAAGTTACCTCAGCAGGACTATCAGGAGGGAACCACCGGAGCAATGAACCAAGATGTAGAACAGCAGGAATCAGTTTGAAAAGCAAGGGTGTAGTTACCTGCACAAAATTCTGTCAGCTTAAGCTTCAAAGTCACTACAAATCAACTTGTTAAATACATTTCAGAATGTAATATTCAAAACACATCAAGATCACCCATGAAACAGGCTATAACATTCAAATATATGCACAAGAATTTCACAACAGCAAGACCCAATGTTTACTAGTCATACCCAGCTAAAACTTCACTCGAATTTACCATTGATAACCTGCTTGTACACTTGTATGAGAAAGATAAAGGACGGCCAACAAACAAAAACATATACCGTGTAGCAAAAACAAAAATAAACTGTTCACTTATGCTTAAATACCCTGCAACTGCAAGCATGCCACTGGTATTTCCCACTTGTCCACAAAGATTGTTTCACACTACAAAAGCCTCTCAAAACAAAAGTTGAAATATATGGGAGTAAAATGACCATGATTTGCAAGGCTTGAAGCGATAGTTCACCCTTGAGTAGAAGCAGCTTGCAAACAATCCAAAATGAACATAGATAACCCTACAACTCTAACCCGTGTTCCAAGAGCATGATTGTGTATGCAAATAACAAATCCAATGACCTTACGAAGGCTCTTACTTGACAGACAGACAGACAGACAGACAGATAAATTGATGATGTTTAATATTATACGAGGATAAAATGGCTCAAGTGATAAAAATCACACAACACCAACAAAGTAACAAGTGATTCCTAATTTGAATTCAAGACAAATGAACTGCATAAGGAGTACTTAAAAGGGCAACACGGTGTTTATGATTACTATGTAAACTAAAATTCAGTAAAGCATTGTCTGCATACCAGACTGAGAGCTGTGGTTCCAAGGAGCAATAAATACAACTTTCCCTGCAGTAAGGATTTGACGTTCAGTTTAACTGTATGTGGTAACCACAAAAACAATGTAAAACTATTTTCAATTTTCTTCATTTGAAAGTATTTCCAGAATTATAGGAAGATAAACTTCAGTGTCTTCCTAGGCATAAGCAGGAATTAGCTCAAAGGAGTGTCTAAAAATGAAATCTGTACCTCAACTAAATGAACATTTGAAGCACGACTGAGAAGAACAAAGGCAAATTCCCCAATTTGTGCCAAGGACATCCCAACCTACACATGTGGAATAACCTAAGGTTCCTCTGTCAATGAAATGTATGATTAATCAAAATGTAGACGAATTAGTATTGACTGTTGTCAAATCTTACAAGAATGGAAGTCTTGTTGTTGTATCCAAAGCCCTTGACAACGGCTGCAGCAACAATTGTTTTTACAATGATCACCAATATAACAGCTGCCAGTAAAATGTCAACATGATTCCAAAGGAAATGGACATGTATAAGCATCCCAATACTGGCCAAGAACAGAGCAGCAAAAAAGTTGCGAATTGGCTCAACCTAGAATCATAAAATTTGAGTAAAGCTCAAATAAGTATGACAAAACATGGATTCACATCAAAATGTATGTCCTTCAAGAAGGCTTGCTGAAATTCATTTCGGTTGGCCACCCCACTTTTCAGACATCCATGATGAAAATACAAAGCAGTACCAAAAACAATATTCAAACATTCCCCTCCCCATAAAACATGCTTGACATGACAGAAAAGAAAATAATTGAACACTGAATAGGAAGTTAAATAAAATGATAAATGTTGGACAGGATGATGCTCCGCAAACCACAAGTTTTTACTTGGAACAAAAAAGGGGCAAAAAAATTGATTTTGGATAGGAGAGTTGATGCAAACTATATTAAAAAACTTCCAAATCCTAAAAACATGAGTACAAAGTAAAATTAGCAACTACAAATAATAAATATTCTAAGGAAAATGTGTTACTTGTTCAAGCGTATGTTGACCAAGATCTGTTGTCGATATCATCACTCCCGCAGCAAATGAACCAAGTTCAAGGCTTAAACCCAGCTTATCACTACACTGAAATGAAATAACAAAATATCAAAACAATTTGTCAAAGGCACACAAATTATTTGGATTTCATAAATGTAAGTTTATTGTGTCAGGAATGTGTGCATTTAAGCATCCATCCACTAAGAAGGGAAATAAAGTTGGTCATAGACATAAGTCATTAAATGTTGAGCGGAAACAACCAGAGACTACCATGATTAAGGGTACTTAAATAGTGTGGATAAGAAATCAGACTACAATATAGTAAGATAATACTCTTGCCAAGTAACAAAAAATTGAAAATAAATAATCGACAGAAAACAGACCCAAGCAACTATTAGGCAGAATGCAACTGATGCCAATTGATAAAGTTCATTGGTCTGCACAAGAAAAAGACAGTTAAAAAGTAACCCGAAAACAAACATCCGACAACAGATCAAAGGTTTATGTTCACCTGAGATGACAAGCTTATCATAAGCTTAAGGAACCATGGTACACAAGTACGGGATAATATTGACAAAACGACCAAAAATGTAATTAAGGTCAACAACCTGAAACAATGAAATTAAGTATATCAGAAAGAATAAATTACTAAAACAAGCGTACTATAAAGCAGGAATAAAGTTGATGTCATCAGCAAGTCAAATCAAGCAGACTGCCGTATGGAATTCAACCAGGCTATGGAAACTTAGTTCTGCCATTCTGCCTGGCATACCAAACTAAAGCATAAAATAATATCTAGGGAATGAATGATAGTAGAATTGGCAATTTTATTTTTTCTTCGTCAGAAAGTTTGTTATACATTTCACCTACTCCATCAAAGAGAACCAAAATATTATAAACTGACTCTAAGAAATGACTAGACCCTTCCCATGCACCTTTCTTACTTCAATATAAAACAAACAGAAAACTGAGAAAACTTTTTTCCATTTTTACTACCGAATATATTCCCTTATTTAAGTGAGCTTAATTAGTCACTGCATCCCCTTAAGGACACATTCCATTTTAAAGGTTCAATATGAAGTCTGATTAACAAATGAACCTCAAAAAGAAATATAGTGAATATACTTGTTCTAGACCATGTGGATGAAGTCTAAACTCAGATTTATAATAGAACATACTAGTATTAACTTATTAAGGGACTTCATTTAAACTACGTACATGCGATAACATAATTCTCTTTAAAAAAAAACACGGGGTAACATAATACAAAGGACAATCTGTAGAAGATCTGTAGGTCTCAACAAAATTTTAAGTCATACTATATGTTATCTGTAGACCTCACTAATATTTCTTAACTTAGTTGCATCTACATATTTTAAAAATCTCTTCACAAGCCAAGAATCAAAACTATGAACAGAATAGCTTTTTTAATGTCTAGAAAATATAAGGTCAACTGAACAATAGTCATACTGGAAAGACAAGATCAAACTACAATGAAATGCAAAGGAGAACCTTAGGGGTTTAATGACACCTATTATAGATCTTCATAAACCATGCTGAGATGTAAATAAAGCAAAAATAAATAACAGTCCACCCTATAATTAACTTACGATTTACTCATGGATATTACTCCCTGAAGAACACCTGATGTTCCACCTAAGACAGGAAGCAGTGCAAAGAGCAAACCAACAGCACAATCCTGAAAAGAATCAACAACGTTGAATATTGAATGTCAAAGTATATCTGAGAGAATCTTAACCAAGATAGAAGGTTGTTTGATAGCAATGATCTCGACTCTTTTTGCACGACTGTAGCAGCATTATTTTAGTCATGCATGCCGCATGTGCATCTATAAATATAAAAGTATTAGTACGTACCTGCAGAATCAGAGTTCCAATTATAACCTGGCCATGAAGGGCATTGACGCTGTTCCTTTCCATTAGGAATTTCAAGACCTATAGGCCAAAGTAGAATAAAAGCAAATTCAAATACTTGACGAGGGAATAAAATATTCAATGAGAACAACACTTTATCTAGGTGTGACAGAGAGGAAGGGGGGGAAAGTTGAACTATTCAAAGAAAGTGAAGAACCCAACCACAAACTGAACCATTTTCAAACCGAACAAGAGAATGAAGACGTGAACCAAACAGCTGTTGTTAGAAACAGTTTGTTAACCAAACTGTGGGTATTAAAAACCATTTGTCAGCCAAACCTAACAATAAAATTGAAGTGCAAACCGAACTGAATGTCACCAATGACTCATTAATCAAGGAAAATTTTCATAATGCTATGCCAGAGTATTTAACTTTTTGGAAGGATTTGAAGTTGCTGGTTGTGTGGGATCTGAAAAGAAGAATTTCAGGACAACATCTCCTGAAAGACTCTTATTGAATGGTAACATTACTTCATTAACTTGGGAATTGCTTTTATTCACGTTGGATTTTGAAACAAGAAGTTTGCATATAGGTGTAGAAGTAGCTTCACACAACTGAAAGTTTGTTTATCCATCTCTGCAGTTACTGTTATTTCCATTTGTCCGAATGATTAATGCCAGCCAGAAGTTATTAAATGGGATCTTGGGGAACTTAAGCCTTTATCTTTATCTTTATCTTTATCTTTGAACCAGTTTGGCTCGGAAGCATGAGAACCCACTCGCCCAGCAAATTGAACCTTAAAACAATTTGGATCGATAAAATACAAACAGTTTGATTTGGTTCAAACAAACTATTTTTTGGGTTCAGTTTGGTTAGATTTTCCTGCCCTAGTTGAAATGATAACGTCTGGAATCGAAGTGATTAAAGAAAGAGCTTAGTATTTTGGATTTTGGAAAACAAGGAAAATATACTCAATTACACCAAGCCAACTACTAGCACAGTAAGAAATCTAAACAAAAACAAAAGGAACCAAGAAATCTACAAAAAATATCAATCTATAATCCATTCACAAACCACCAGTCAGTATTGCTTTTAACTATGAGCAAACCACAACAAATAAACCATAAACATTATTCAATACCGTAACATATGTAAGAGTATAAGGACTATTTGCAATTATTCCTCTCCAAACAAATACGCAGTACTCCAAAAAGAAACATCTACACCTCACATTCACACAGTTTTTATCATATAAATTTAGAATCAATTCGTGAAGTATTGATTTTTCCTTTCAATCATTATGCCCCTATCAGTGAGATATTACTATCATATGATCAAATAATATTCCAATCTCTCATACTGAAATTGTCTATTTCGTCCCTAAACTTCTACTTATGTGGTCTAGTTACTAAGCATATTGCAATTAATACTTGGACCCTAACATCGAACCACCACCTTCAAACAAAACATGCCTCTCTCATATATTCTCTGGTCCAGTAATTTAATTAACTCTTACTTGGTTGAAACTTGAAACAATGTGATGTCTGTGTAGAATATAGAAATAGAAATACAAATCACCGTCAAATCTAATCCAAGTGCACCAAGCAATGATTGTAATAGCATATTACAATCATTAAAGAGTAGCCATAGGTTACTTGAAATAGTATAAAGCTTGTAGTATAACAACAGCAAACTCAAAGTGTCTGTCACAATCCGACAAATTTTTACTAATCTACTTCACATGTATATTGTAGAAAAGGGATATCAGAAATTATGATCAGGAAATTACCACTGCTGTTGAAGACATGGATAGAAATGCACCAACAAATATTCCTTCAGATGATTTACCACCACATAACTGCAGGTAAGGTTTAGGTGCATTTTATTAAATTTTGAATGCCACTAAAGTGGAGAGTATTTGTAATGAATAATAGTACAAAACATCATCAATGGTTTCACTCAACTGGAAGCCTCAAAATCAATACATGATCCTACAGAACTAATTTAAGAGTATTTTAACATGACTAGAAAAGTATAAGCTCCACCCTAAAGGCCTGTATTTAATTGGGTTTAGTAACAGGGTCATTCACCAATAATACTGTCGATAAAGATTCAAAATTACCATGGTAATGGTATAAATACTTGTGTGGGTGTGTATAAATAACACTACAGAAAAAATAGAGAGGTAACTTTTACAGGTTTTTCTCTCTGCTTGTGTGACTTATTAATAGAGAAATGAATGAATATGTGTGTAAATTAGTGAGTATGAACACTTTCAACAAATTAGGTTTTTCTCTCCAATTCTCTAAATGTTCCCCCAGTCTCTAAGATTTCAATTTAGCTTAAAGTTCAGGGTGTCTCCTATTATGAGAAAGCTATATTAGTTGATCCTGCTCCATAGATATATCAGTAATTTCTTCGGAATTGGAAATGATCTTAACTAATTGGGTGTCATGGATTCATAGTATATTACATAACGAAATATGTTAAGCAATATGGGTTGCAAACTGGCGATGATTATTTATCATGACTTAATTTATCTTTCCAAAATACTTATAGAAGTATCAGACATACCGAAGCTATTATTCCACACAAGCACATAAATAAGAGAATTTGCAGCAGACCTCCAAGAATAGCCACTGCTCGAACAACTCGAAGCTGCAAACACGAAAAGTCAGATTTACACCATATATTTATGGATGAGATGAAAATATACAAGTTTAAGCCAAAAGGAACAAATGAGTATACAAGGCAACCTTTGTTGTGGAAAACTCTAAGCCCAGTGCAAAGAGCAAAAAGATGACACCGAATTGAGCAACTGTCTCGACCTGCAAGGAACGGAGGCAGTATGTGAGATTACTTGGAGATAAATTAAACAATTTAATTTACTTTAATTACCACTCTATTTCAATATGTCATATACAAAGATATCATATATGACATCCCGTGCTGCATGTGATTTTATATCTAGAAATAATGTCACGAACTCAAAGAAAGAGAAACAATCAGTAGACTGCATAACAAAATAACTATTAAGGGCAACATACTTGGACCATTTCACTAACAAAACTCAAACCTCCTGGTCCGATGAGGGATCCTGCTAACAGATATCCAGTCATAACCTGCAAATTTGATTGTATGGATGACACAACTTTAATAGGTCTATGGTAGAAATATAAATCTGCAAAAAATCAGTTTATGATCAAACCGGTTGTCCAGCACAAGCAAAAGCAATGCCACCACAGGTTGCAGAGACAATGACAACCACAAGATCTGATATCAATCTGCAAAAACGGGATACCAAAAAGGGTAAGCAGCCTGACTAGTTCATAGTTTCAGCCACATTAGTTCGTAGTTGCAACCACTCATACACAAAATGCTGCTTGAAAAAGAAAAGGAAACAAGAAAGGGAAGGAATTGTAAGTAAACCTCAAGTCTAATTGCAGAACAGGATACTTTGACTTGGGATTGGATATGATAAATACATTGTCCTGAAGATGAAAAATTAGCAAATTATAAAAATTAAGTGTACTTTTAAGAAGAGTAGTACATGAAAAGTGTATTTTTCATGTGTATCATGATGATATGGTAGCAAAAAGTATTATTATATTCTGTAAGTTTGAAAGATCTAAACTTCAAGAGCTCGACTGAGACATACCTTTCGATCTATTAATGTTGGCGTATCCTCAACCCGGTTCTCACTGTCCAAATTGAAAACATCATGGAACTGAAATGACCTGATAAAAAACTTGCCAAATGTCAGAAATACTGAAAAATGGTAATTAGCATTGCATTAAATTATAAAAACTAGCTCTCTATTGAAGAAAAACCAAGATTCCAATTATTATACAAGAAAGAGGGGCATACTTTTCCTCTTTGCTCTCATTTTTCTTGGGCTTAACTCTAGCAACAGTTTCTAAGACAGCCTGATACAATAAAAGGAAGGACATTAGATCGCCTGTCTATGCAAGAGCTATCAATAAGTCACATACATAAAAACCTTCATAGCATAACTAATTACGAAGAAATGGAGGGCAAAGTAACCAAGTTAGATGTCCCGACCATAAAATTCGTTATCTCAGATAAAAACTAAAACAGATGTTTGCGCATCATAACTGATATCTGAATATATGATATTGATATCATTAATCATGACACCAGTCCTAAGATTAGCGTAACGCTCCTCCAATGAAGTATCAACAACTGAGTTAAACTCCTATAAAATGGAACTCTAGCCTAAAGCTAAATGCCTATATTACAAAATTAAGCCGGTGGACTACACCCCATCACCCTAGAACTGCTTCATATTTAGCAAAATATATAACATTCATAGGAAATTAAACACTGGCATAACAAAATTTGACTACAAACCTGCTGTCCAGCAACACTGTTGTTGAAACTACCAGCATCTTCGGCACCTGCAAAAGAATCAGGGTAATTCACCAAGTGCACTCATTTGAATAAAACTTTCGAAATACTAAGTGGTTCTTAAAAGCTCAACAATGCCATATCAAAATATCCACATAAAAGCATTTGCAACTCCATAGCATTTATTTGTTTCCCATCATAAAAGCTAATAAACACGGAGCAAAATTTAAGTAATCACGTTTTTTCAATCTATCCACAACCGCAACAGTTTTACAAAACAAATCATGAATTTGCATAGGTATTACAGAAGTGAAAAAGAAACTCTAATTAATCGGCATTTTCAAATACTCATAATTAATATGCATGCCTCAAATCAAGATCCTAGAGTTTCATGAATCAAATTAAACAAGAGAAATCTGAAAATGCATAAGCATTGGAAAGAAAAGGAGAGAAAAACTAGATCTACAAACCTTCGTTCTGTTCATTCTCGGGAAACTCCCTTTCAAGAGCTCGATCAATCATGTTAGCGAGACTATCCTCGTTGGATCCCGCAAGTGAGGCATTGCCAGCAGCGGTTACGTTAGTTTCCGGTAGAATAACCTCCGGTTCCGTGACGGAGTTATCGGCGAGGAGAGAGAAAGAGAATGAGGGAAAACAGAGAAATAGATCGCAGAGAATGAGAACTTTGAGAATCGCATGTGATAGTAACCTCATCTCCCTGGTTTAGAGAGAGAGTAATGAAGGAATGTTACAGCGACACCGCGAGAGTTAATAGCACCGTCGTGTTTGGCGCGCGAAATGTCTCTATCACAAACTTTGTAACTCGCAGGGATGAAGGAGAGAGAGATTGCGGAGAGAGAAGAGGATGGAGTGGAAATGTGAAAGTACGAAATTGTCCTTGAAAAAGGTGATTTGAACGCGAGAAATGGCTGTGGCAGTGAGTGGGTAGTGGGAAAAGCACATTAAGCCAAACGCGTGTGTCGCTGCAAAATCAATATGCTTCTTTGCTTCTATCGTAACTTATGTCACAGCTATTGAAAATGTTGCCATTGCCACCGATATACATACACGTCCAATATTAGCAAAAGTATATGATATGAGTATCCATTACTTCTGTTAAAAAGAAAATTTTGAGTATACATTACATTATCACATTTTCTTAAAAAAGAAAAGAGTTTAAGTATACATTACCTAACACAAAATGCTTTTGTTTTGTCAAAAAAAAAAAAACACAAAATGCTTTTGCTATCACCATTATAATTTTGTTGTAAAGAGAAACAAAATTATTTTTGGATTATAGGAGGTTGAAATGAAACTTTTGGTTTAAAGGATTGACATAACAATTTTTGTATTTATGCAGTTTAGATTTTGACTTATTTTTAAATTTATGCAAAATAGTTTATGCAAATAAATAAAAAAATTCTCTTAATTTATAAGATTTTGCTAACAAAAATTATATGTTCATTAGATATTTTTCATAAACTATTTAATCAAATTTAAATAACACATAAAAACTTATTTATTTATATAAATCATTTTATATAAATTTAAAAATAAATCAATTTAAAGATACGTTTAATTTTGAAATCAAATAACATTAAAGTTGCCTACTAAGAAAATATATTGAAGTGAATTGAAGGTGCAGTAATTTAAAAGAATATTGCCAAGAAGAGTCTATTTTCAATACTTTCTAACATTCACTTTAAAAAATAGGTTTCATGTAAATGGCGAGACCCGTATGTTTTTTACCTAATTAAAAAATGAGTGTTAAAAAATATCAGTAACACTCATTTGTCCCATGAACGTAATTCAGTCGGCATATATATTGCATTAAATATGCAAAGTGTCGGAGTTCAAATCTCAGTTATCTTATTTATCTATTTAAGGATAGAATTTTTTAATCATTAGACTATTTGAAGAGAAAAAAATGTAATAACCATCTATTTTAAATTATAATTACTAGTAATATGCAACAAAGTGAGTGAGCTCAAGTATTTGAGGGATTCGGTAATACCTATCTATTTTAAATTATAATTACAATATGTAATAAAGTGAGGGAGCTCAAGTATTTGAGGATCCAGTAATACCCATCTATTTTAAATTATGATTACTAGTAATATTCAATAAAGTGAGTGAGCTCAAGTATTTGAATTTTGAGGGATTTGGATGGTCTCTAAAAAAATTCTCAAGCTGGTCATGCAAGAATAAATTAAAGATAATTCAAATTCATATTTGAGAGTTTTCTTAGAATGTTGACCGACATGATGTGAGTGCATAATGTCAAGATACCATTAGATTTGATCAAGAGTACTATCCTATGAAGCCCCGATACGCGACACGATACGGATACGATACGATACCGATACTCCGATACGTGAAAATTTAAAAAAATTCATATCCGATACTGGCGCGATACGTTATTTAAAAATTAATTTTAAAATTAAATATATAAATGCACAGTATATAAACATGACTAAAATCAATAATATTAATAATGATAATATTTTTTGAAAGACAAGAAATTATTATAATTATTATTATTATAAACAACAATAGTTCATTGTACAAAAAGTACACACAAGTCAATTAGTTTGCACAAGAGCAAAACAGTTTGAGACTCAACATACAAAGGCTCCTCAGTCCTAACTAAAGACAAATAATAGCTCAAAAAACATATAATAGTCATGACATCAAACCTCTTCAACAAGTCCATCTTGTAGCAATATCAGACAATTATATAGGTCCTGCAGCTGACCAATTAAAAACATAAAACATTCATTCTTATACTAAAATTTTGGGACAAGCCCAAATACTTAACAAACTGTTATATAGTAGGAGATCATAGTGACTTCAGAACAGTGACAAAGACAAAAAATACTAATTATAATAAATTAAGATCATTAATACTAAGTTAAGTATTTGTGTTTCATTAATATTGTCCTAAAAAATAATGATCACCAGTACATTTTAAGTTATACATCTTAAGTTAAGTATTATACAAAAAGAGCATCATTAGTACCATCCAAAAAAAGATATAGTTAGTTATCCGTGATTCCGTGTAACAACATAATAGTTTCACATTCATTAGGAATTAGGAAACACGAATTGTATCTGATATTATTTTTTATTTAAAAACAAATATTTAACCGATACTTTTCCGATACAAGTATCTGGAAGTATCGGACGCGTATCGGATATTATTTTTTTATTTAAAAATAAATATTTAACCGATACTTTTCCGATACGAGTATCGGGACGTATCGGAAGAGTATCGGTATCGGGTGCGTATCGGACACGATACTTCACCAATTTTAGAGTATCGGGGCTTCATAGGTACTATCATGTAGATTCAATTGTACAATTTTAGTCCTCACTTTTATCCCTTTTACATTTACATTTATTAGTCCTTCATTTTAATTTTGACTTATTTTAACAAAAAAATACTTATATAACAATATTCCTACACATTGATGATTGCGATTGGCCAAAATAAAATTAATAAATTAATTTAAACAAAAAAAAAATTAAACTGATATCAACTATGCAACTGTTTTAGCTGCAAAGACAAAGTTATGAATTTTTAGCTATGTTTTGTTCTTCAATAATGTTTTAGCTATAGTCAATATTATATGTGATTTAGCTGCAACTATTTTAGCTATTTCATCATTTTGACTATGTTTTGTTCTTCAATAATGTATGTTTATGTTATATGATGTCAAAATTAGTGTTTCAATTTAGAAAAAATGAATATAAAAAAGCTTATAATATTTTAAAAAACGGTTTTACAAAATCCATTTTCAAAAATACAAAGAAAAATTCTATTTTTTTAAACCTAAAACAAACGCACCAAAAATAGCTTATAAAAACACAATTTTCACTAATGTAAACAGCATAAAAACTAATTCAAATTGCATAAACTCAAAAATAAACTAATTCAAACGCGTTTAAACCACGGTAAACCACTTAGAAAGGTGATTTCGCATAACATTGGGTATTGTATTCACCAAAACGAAATTACTACTAAACCCCTAAGAAACAAACATAAATAGGGCTTTAACCAACAAGTCCATAACCAATGTGCCCATGGTCCCTTTCCTCTACTAAACTTCGAACTTTCTTTCTCAGTTTCAGCACCTTCATCAAAACAAAACTCTGAATAAAGCAAAACAGAACAAAACAAAGCCGTGAGTGAGTGAGTAACTAATTAGTAACTACCACTATGGGAGTAAGCAACAACATAACCGCAGTTCTAAACTTCATAGCAATATTAGCTTCAATACCAATCATATCCTCTGGCATTTGGTTAGCATCAAAACCAGACAACGAATGCATAACCAATTTCCGATGGCCAATTGTCATAATCGGCATCCTCGTCCTCCTCGTCGCCTTAACCGGTTTCGTCGGTGCTTATTGGAACAAACAAGGACTCTTAGCACTTTACCTTTTCACTATGGCACTTTTAATAGCTCTTCTTCTTATCATCCTTGTTTTCGCCTTCGTCGTAACTCGACCTGATGGAAGCTACGTTGTTCCTGATAGAGGTTACAAAGAGTATAGATTAGATAAATTTTCTTCTTGGTTGAGAAATCGTGTTACTGGTTCTGCTAGTTGGAGAAAGATTAGACCGTGTTTGGCTGCTTCTGATGTTTGTATTAAACTCACTCAGAATTACATCACTGCTGATCAATTTTTCAATTCTCATATCTCTCCATTACAGGTAACTAACAAACACAACTCAACTCTCTCTATAAAATTAGATAGTTTCGTTTTTTTTTTTTCTTTCTTTTTCTTTGGTGTTTCTATTTTTTTTTTTCTTTCACCGCCGGTTTAATCTGGTTCGGAGTCAGTTCTGGCATCGGTTCCAGCTCCTTCCGATTGCAGTTTAATAGCCTCCATTTTTTCTGGCGGTGGTTTTGGCCGTGTACTTTCACTGACAAGTGGATTATCACCAGATCTATTCGTCAGTGCTCTTGCTTCCGTTGAAGAAATTTCTTTTTTGGAATCACTTATTGCTTCTTTGTCTTTAGCTTAAATCTTAGACCCACATCACATGGTACCATGTTACTATGCTTAATTCCAATTACCGACTTCAAGAATTACTACTTTATTATATCATATTCACAGTACTATTTTTTTGACTGGTTTTTTATATTCATATGTGATAATCATTTATTATAGAATTTAGGTCTATCACTGAAATAAAGTCAAAAGTTATGAGACTAATCATATTTTTGTTTTCCTAACCTACCAACTTAGCTTAGGTAGGACGTTCATTTTTCTTATATGGGATGAGATTAGGTTGCCTCGACGACTTCATGAATCGAACCCAAATTGTTTTACTTATAAAGTCAAAAGTATTGTAAAAATTAGTTGAGGACTTCACTCACATAGTATGTCCTCTCCATGGATTTAAATGACAATGTCGATGTGAATACAAGGTGGGGTGAGTAGCTTATCTGATTTGAGCTACGGTTAATATGTAAAAATACTAACATTAATAATTAATTACTAACTTTGGTCGTTTAAAAAGAAAATGTCGATGTGAATACTTTATTGGTAAGAGTTGTTTTGAGGTCTAGATATCAATACATGATAATCTAGAAGCCATCAAATAACCAATTCCATGAACACCCTTAGAGCAAGTCCAATGGGTGTATTTTGATGTGAGTTTGCCAGCTGGATAATCAAAAAGCAAGATTTTTGGAAAAAAAATGGGCTGCTGCAGTGCTCCAGCTAGAGCTGCGTTGCTGCAGAACATCACAGAACTTTGAAAGTTCTTTAATAAAATAATAATAAACTTTTGCAGCAATCCTTTTGTTACCGTTTTTTTGTTTCACATAATTAAAGAGAAACAATCATGCTTATTTAAGATTAAAGGCATATATATGGCAAATGGTGATAGCAAATGATGATTTAAATATATATGGCAAAGAATCATGCATATATTTTGTTACCGTTTTTTTTGTTACCTTTTTTTTTTATAATTTCAAAATTACATTTGCTTATAAATTGTGATCAATTTTATTCATATATAATTTCATCTCTTTGCTCTCAATTTCACTCACAAAATTTTAACTTCTCAATTTAATTCATAATAAATTTCATTAAATATTATGTAGTTTTATGTTGCATCGACTCATGTGTAAAATGGTCATTAGTACCACTTTAATTCATAATAAATTTATTTCCCTATCTTTATTCTAATTTATTTTGAATTTTTTATTATGCAATGTTATTTATTTTAATTTAATTTATTTTTAATATTTTCATATTAATATTAATTAAAAATACTGAAATTAATATTTTAAGTTGCAATAAAATTAAATATGAATAAAATATTGATATGTGAGGTAAAATTGTGGGACCCAATATGAGTATTTTGGAGTTGCACCATTGGAGTGAAAAATGAATGAGTTATTTTAAAATGATGTGGCTCCAATGGGACCCACAAAAAACTTTGAAGTGGATTGCACCATTGGAGATGCTCTTAGCATCCCTCTCCCAGCTCCTGAGGATTCTGTCCCATGGGATAGTTGTGACTTGTGAAAAGACTCAATTTCCCGTGATTTTTTTAAGTGGGACCAATAAATTGTGAACCGGAACATTCACAATATAATATGCATAATGCATTAGTTAAATAAAATCTGTTTGTTGGATCCAAAATTACTACTACTTTTTTATTGCTGGTGACATTGATAATGATAAACTACTTGTCGTATCATGTGAATTCCAACATATATAGTTTTCCATCTTATTCTTAACTTGACCCACCATTAGAGACATTGGATTAATTATTTGTTTGAAATGTGAGGTTTACACTCAACATGTCTTGAATCACCATGACTTTAGAATGCATCATTAATTGAAGACATTAGACACATACCAGTTTGGCTAACCACACAAAAATGCTATGTGGGACCTTTCTTATATTCTATGGGGACAATGATTGAGGCACCCCAAAGTTCCATGCGAGATAGCTACTGACCTATACAGAGAAATCATGAAAAGCTTAGACATTAAATATTGAAAAGTTTAGACATTAAATATCAGCCTAGTAGTATTGTTAATCTCACTGTTTTGTCTCCATTGCACAAGATAAAAATGTTATTGTTGCCAGCTCGTGACATGGTTTAGTAGTTGTTTTAGTTTACCCTTCTGTTATGTTTTTTCTTTTTATCTTTAGTAGTATCTCAGAGTTTACAACACTCGCATACTCTGCGCACAAACTACTTATGCTAGACCCGTTACTCGTTAGTTCAATCTTATTCTTGCAAAATAAATAAGAAAATAAATAAATTATATTATTCCTGCTAAGGAGTTTGTTTGGTTGGTTTGATTACAGTCAGGATGTTGCAAACCTCCGACCGTTTGTGGTTACAGTTATGTGAGTCCGATAATGTGGACAAACCCTGCGAATCCCATGGCTGATTCAGATTGCAATTTGTGGAACAATGATCAGAACCAGCTATGCTACAATTGTAATGCTTGTAAGGCTGGACTACTTGGGAACCTAAGAAAAGAATGGAGGAAAGCAAATATTATTCTCATAGTGGCTGTGGTTGTTCTTATATGGGTCTATGTCATTGCTTGTAGTGCCTTCAAGAATGCTCAAACAGAAGACCTCTTCACCCGTTACAAACAGGGTTGGGTTTGAATTTGAGGGCGTGTCCGACACTCATCAGTGTAAGATAATCATACGACATTAACACTTGTTGGTTATATTCGCTTCTCCATTTAAAGAAAAAAAGATATTCAATGACTTCCATATTCTCAAATCACTGTGGTACCGACTTCTATGTGGAAGTGTTGTTATTGTCTATATCGTTATATATTTCTGCTTCATAGCTCGCAACAATTTTCAACTTTTTAATGTTTGTCTTTTAACGTTTCTTTCACGCAATGTACATTATACATTTATACTTCTTTTTTTCTCTTTTGTGTTTGTATGGATTCAGAGATATTGTAAGCAAGTTCTCAAGTGGTGCGCACTGCGCAGATAGAGTTTATCGCAGTAGAAACAAGTTAATACTTGTCTGTTGCTCTGGGAAAACAGAGAACATAATATTTATATTCCCAATGATGAAGACTTTCCTTAGAGCATATGGTTAGAACTTAGAATAGATTAATTAAATATATTCAGCTGTTTTTATATTTTTTCTTTCAAATATTCTACAGTGGTGCTCAATCTTGGATTCACAGTTTTGACATGCATGCGCTTATGGAGCATTCACTGCTAACCAGAATCGTATGTGTGGTAAAAGAAACTGCTGTGGAGATGAAAGACCTTGAGAGAAACGACTAGTGTGGACCTCTCAATACTCAATGAGTATGGAGTAGCTCAAAAACTATATCAACAAAATCAAAATGCAAAAACAGTACGAGTAGGCAAACAAATTCAAATACTAAAACAGTCAAGAAACTGCACTGCACATTATTCACAATGGTTAGAATTAGGATAGTGTAGTATATGACCTTTACATATACAAAAACTAAAAGTGAATAAAACTACTTTGCACAGAGTTTCAACTTTAAAACGGCCAGTATGTGATAAAATCTAAAGACAGAAAATGAAATAAACCAAATCCCTACTGAATCAACAATATATTGTAGAGTAATGACATTAAAGTGCCCCTTATAATCAAACAAAGAGCTTAAATTGTTGACGGGGAGAAAGGAAAGTGAGCCTTGGGGATGACGGCGATGAGGTGGTATTTCAACATATATACAGGCAGGCAAACCAAGTAGTAAACTGGCTTGCGGGTCACATTTTATTACTACCTATGGGTACACATGTTTCTAATAATACTCCGCCGGGTTGTATAAACGTCTTATGGCAGGATTGTATTGGTGTTCATATTAGTCGTAGAGTCCCATTGTAATCTGACCTAACGGCCTCCCTTGTATTAAAAGAAAAAAAGAAAGAGGAGTGGCAGGGATGATGAGAAGAACGAGTGACTAGGGGATTGACGGACATACAAAAGAGAGAATTAGAGATGACACTTCACAGGAGACTAAGCACGAGAGAGTGAGGAATGACTATGAGGGGTGACCACGAGAGGATGAATGTTATGCAAATAAACACATTCTTAAATCGACTGCATGTGTAATTGGTCTATAAAGTACTTTTTAAACCAGTTATAAAGTCAATTGATTTAAGAATTTTTTTAAATCAATTTTCTTATTTTTTTTATTTGTTTTGGTACAAAAGAGGGCCGAAGACCCGATTTTCTTACTATTATTAACCAAATTAAAATGTCATATTTGCAAAAATGTCACAACATTTTCTTTTAAATTGGTTCTCTAATAATTAATTTTAAAACCTATCATAAAATGTGTATTTTGGATTAGTGTATAAACCTTTGCAACCACAAGAAAGTCAATATGTTTGATTCGGTGAATAAAATGAACCATATTGACAATTTTTTAGAATATTTTTCACATGAACCTATTGAGATCAATCTCTAAAAGATCATAAACTTATGTAAGATTTTTCTCTCTTAAATAGTAATTTTCATAATTAAGTACTGAAGGTGTGAAAAACACAAGAAGGAGGGGTTGAATTGTGTTTTGGGTAGTTTAAAAATTCTTCTAAGTTATGAAAAACTTATCAGAGTTTGCAGCGGTTTAGAAAAACCAAAACACAGTTTGATCAGAACGTTGAAGATAGAGAGAAGGAGAGAAAGGTAGAGACAGAGATTTTATACTGGTTCCCCTCACAAACCGAGAGTACGTCCAGTCATCTTGTACTACCAAGAGAGTTCACTATAATCACCAAAGATTACAAGTGCCCAAGCAACCTTGCAAGAGACTTCCAATGCTCAAGTATACAAACAAGAGACTTCCTAATGCTCAAGCACGCAGGCAAGAGACTTCCAAATACAAATATAAGAAAACAGAGTCTGAACAATTGATATGAAGATCAATGTTCAGTTACAAATAAATACAACTTTTGATACAAGACTTAACTTAGAATCTTAATACAAAAATTCTAAGGTTCAACTAATGAATTAACAGAAGCTGAAGCTGGAGTCTTGGATTTGAATATGAGTTCAAGTTGTATTTGAAGTTCTTAGTGCTCTAGGATGATTTTGACAGAATAACAGTTCTTTCAAATTGTTCAAGTGTCGTGTCCTAGAACTTCAAACTTGCTCCAATTTATAGACGAAGGTGGAGCGTGTTTGATTTGAATTTGATGCGGTGAGATTGTGCCAGCTGTAGATAGTACAATTCTTAACCAAATCAGGTAACCTTGTATACGATCAATCTTGGGGATAACGTTTTAGCCAAATCAGGTAATAGTTCGTACAACAGTACTAACGTCACTATCTTGTGGATAAGATTGATTCCATCAGCTTTTGGAATGTCAGAGGATGATGATGATTTCCAATCATTGTTGCAGAGAATGTTCTTCTGACAAAACGGCTCTCACTGCTCTTATCAGAGTCTGATACTAGCTTCTGACGAATATAACTTGCATCTTCTGATGCCTTAAAATCTGGTCAGAACTTGCTTTGACATATCAGAGCTTCCAATGTGCTTCTAGAAAATTTAAAGAATTAACTTGTATATCTGCACACTTGGATTAAATAATTAGTATACCCTATTGTATATTAATACATTTGTTATCATCAAAACTTAATTGGATCATGTCAAAACCTATTTTGTTCCAACAAGTACAAGTTAAAGATCAAACCTCAAATTTAAGGGAACTTGTTTATCATTTCAATCCACATCATATAATTCATCTTGAGAAATTTAATAGCACCAAGGTGGCGAAAAAAAAAAAAAATCTAATAAGTAAATAATTCTATTTTCTGAATTGGTAATAAGTAAATAATTCTCTCAACACTTTAATGAATAAATCAAATTTTGTATATTTAAATCAATCTTAACGAGCATTCGATCCCACCAACATTTCAAAAAAATGATAACTTAAACATTACCAAAATTCATACAAACGTGAGGTTTTGTGGTTTAAATTTGGGTGAAATTAATAAATCAAATAATACCAAAATCTTTTATTTACCCGAAGTCAGTGGTCACATGGTTCAAATCTCATAAAGTAAAAAATAAATTATTAAATGAATTATGAAGTCAATTTTTTTTATTTTGATTGATAGACTAAACAAATAAATTTATTATAAGCTTACACATAAATAAGTGAAGGAAATGAGGTACCGATCGTTAGTTGGTTTAGTGGTGATTGACGCTGAACTTAATAGGGAGGACTATGGTTCGATCCCCGCAACTGCGATCGGAAGAGGCTGAACTGACCCCGAACCAAATTAAACTGGTGGTATAAACCAAAAAAAAGTGAAGGAAGTGAGGTCCTAACTCTAACGATCCACTTAATATTTTTGATATTTTGTTACCAGTTGAATTAAGATTTATGAGCCTTAAGATTTATGAGCCGAAGACTAAATTTTTTATATTTATTTATGTATATGAATTTCATACCGTGTGTATCATCAAGCCTACGAAAAAAAAACTGTTTTTATTGCAAATTGCAAGATCCAATCATCTTCAAAACCGACTCTATAAAAACAAAACCTACGCCCAATCCCTCACTCTCTTCCATTCTCCAATCATCAATCTTAAAAATCCCAAATGGATCGACCCGTTTTCACAATCTCACCCACCGAAGCCAAATCCATGGCCGAATCTTCATCCCTCACTCTCCCACAACTCCTCCCATCACTAGTCACCTCCGCCCAATCCCTCGCCCGTCCACCCATCTCCAATTTCCGTGTCGCAGCAGTCGGACTTTCCCAATCGGGTCGGATCCTAATCGGAGTCAACATCGAATTCCCAGGTCTCCCTCTTCATCACTCCATCCATGCCGAACAATTTCTCCTCACAAATCTCTTCCTCAACAATGAAACCAATCTCCACTCATTCGCCGTCTCCGCCGCACCTTGCGGCCATTGCAGACAATTCCTCCAAGAACTTCGCGGAGCATCCGACATCCAAATCATCATAACCACCGAACCCGACCCGAAATTCACTTCACTGTCACAGTTTCTTCCTTAC
Organism: Trifolium repens; assembly: GCA_030408175.1. Lineage (NCBI taxonomy): Eukaryota > Viridiplantae > Streptophyta > Magnoliopsida > Fabales > Fabaceae > Trifolium > Trifolium repens. The sequence goes on along the minus strand of CP125842.1, from coordinate 61,856,267 downwards.
AGATTCGGACCACACGATCTTCTCCCTGAACATGCTCCTCTGTTATTAGAACCACGTAACAACGGTTTAAAGCTTCGAAAAAAACTACCCAATGGTGTTTGCAACGGTAACACGGTTCATGAGAAGTTAAAGATTGCGGCTTTGGAAGCTTTGAATAAATCTCATGCTCCTTATAGTGATTCACCATCTGGGGTGGCGATTTTGGATTGTAATGGGAAAATCTATAAAGGTTCCTATGTTGAATCAGCGGCGTTTAATCCTAGTTTGGGTCCTCTTCAGGTTGCGGTGGTGGCGTTTATTGCCGGTGGTGGTGGTGAGTATGATGAGATTGTTGGTGCTGTGTTGGTGGAGAAGGATGGTGCTGTGGTGAAACAAGAAGCAACAGTGAAGTTGTTGTTGGAAGCTATTTCTCCAAAGTGTGAATTGCAGACTTTTCTGTGTTCTTATGATCAGTTGAATTGATTGTAATTTGGTGGAAGGTGTAATCAATTGGATGGGAAATGGATTGTGTATAAATTAATCATTAATCATGATTATGAACATGATGACACCTCGTTATGTATTTAGTGTTACTGGTAATTTGTGATAATCATCAAATAGTTTAATCATTTATATTTTGTCTATACAAGCAAATAGTACTAATTGTTTTCTTTTTTAAAGTTTTAGTATTGGTTGAATTTTGGTTTGTCATGTGATTGTGAGGTTGGGTAACTTGGGATTGGATCGGCTTCACATTTCTAACTTTTTCAATGTTGTCCAATTGATTAAACCAAAGAAATTACTACTACTACAGTACATGATTGAGGGAACAAGCATATATGAGTCGTCCGATTTTAAAATTAACGGTTGAGATTTATTATAATGTAAAATTCTTATAAGAGGAAATTATTATTGAGTAAATATATTAAGACAATTGGATAAGGTGTAGTCAATGTATGCGAGTGGTTCAGTTAAAATTAGACGGTTTAAATTTAAATATAAAAAGTTTGACCTTTAAATTTCAATCGAGTAATATTGATTTATCTTACTGCATCAATTCAGATTCCTCCAATTCAATACTATAAGTCACTTTTCATGTTTGTCTCGTTTTTGCTAATCAACCAAGCCCACCCAATATGAGATCTTGCATTGAATCAATTCAAAGGTTCAAGATTTTAAATAAAGGTCCGCGACCGCGAAAACGGCCGCGACAAAACGGTTTTTGCAGGTGATCGTAACACCTGTACCGACCGAAATCGCGAAAATCTTTATGTAACTGAGACACGACCGCGACCGTTTTTTAAAACCTTGGGTTTAGCATGTGGTTGTAAGTTGGGATGCTTTCCATTTCTGAAAAGATATTGAGATTGAATTCGGAGAGATCAGTGAGATGAGATGTGAACAAAAGGGAGTTAGAATTATCTTCATTTCTAAAAAAAAAATAGAGTTCAATTTGGTAAGAGACACACACAAATAAATTTAAAATATTTTAAAAAATGAGATTCATACCATCTATTTCAAGTGAGCTAGCTTATAGCTTGAGATTTTTTCTTCCAATTTTCTTTGTCATTTTATTTGAAAAAGAATTTAAATATTAATTACACATTTTTTTTAGGCTTAAATAGTGTTTTAAGTTTTAACCCCTGCAATTGTCACTCATTTTGAAAAGCGTCTCTGTTAAAAAAAAAATTAATTTTAGTCCCTGCAAAATTTAAAAGTTTTGAAAACAGCTCTTGAACAGAAATCCTTGACGACATATCACCATTTTAATGACGTGGCAGATGCTGACTGTATTGAATTGAACACGTGTCAAAAACTTGCTGACATGGCAATACACAGTCATTTTTTTCCTTTAAAATTACAATTTCCTTTTTTCTTTTTCTTTTACTTAATAAAATAAACTAATTAAAATTAAAATAAAAAAAGTCAGAAAAATAGTGAATAAAAGGTTGAGAAATACAAAGAAGAAGAAAGAAAGAAATGGGATTAGGGTTGGATCAACAAAGGGGATTTGAGAAATACGAAGAAGAAATCAAGCGATTGAAGCAAGAAGATTTTGATTGAAGATGTCGAGTAGCAGAGGTTATTCATCTGCCTCTTCCGCTAACTCCTCTGGAAGCTTCTTCGACTGATGAACATGGTGATGATGATGATGATGATGATGATCATGTCCTCCATCACAGTGGTGATGATGAATGTTGGAATCAGAATGAGAGTGACCTTGATGAGCAGTTACGAGATCCAAAAACGAGCAAAGAAACAAACACAAGAGAAGCAACAATAATTCAACTCTCTTTCTTCTACTGCTACTATTACTGAATGCCATTACCATGGAAATGAAATTGAATTGAAATTGAAATTGAAGAAGAAGAATTGATTTTAAGAACGAGAGTTGCAGCAAGTGCTTTGGATGGTGATGTAGCAGACAATTACTAAGAACAAAACGATAACGGCTATTATAATTCCGAAGGTTATCACATCCATTTTTTTCTACATACAAGGTAAGTACTCCCTCCGGTCTTATATATAAGAAAACTTTTACTTTTTAGGTTCATTGTAAAATGGATGTATGTAGACTATATTATTGTCTAGATTCATCTATTTTACAATGAATCTAAAAAGTAAAAGTTTTCTTATATATAGGACCGGAGGGAATAACATTTTAATATTTTTGACCAAGACTAACATTAAATTTTAATTGTTAAATTATTATTTTTTTTTTTTTGTGTTCCTTGTTTTGATTTCTTTTCTTTGGTTTCAGTTCAGTGATCTGCTGCGCCAACGTCACCCCATGTTAACTATTCCCTCCATCCCATATTATAAGCAAAAAAATATCACTTTTTTTTGTCCCAAATTGTAAGCAAAAAAACTTATTTTTATTATTTTTAAGAGTTACTTTTACTTACTCTTATAAAATTTAATAAAAATTGCATTTAATATATTCTCTCTATTCTTTTCCCCATAATCAATAATCAATAAAATTTCTTTTTACATCTTCCTATGAAACTTATTTCCAAAAAAAACACAAAAAATCATACTTCAAATTATCACATTTCACTTTTCTTAATAAATGTGATTTTTGTTTTTTTGCTTACAATATGGGACAGAGGGAGTATTGTAGTACTTTCCCATACTTTCCTACATCTTCAATCAAAATCTTCTTGCTTCAATCGCTTGATTTCTTCTCAGTATTTCTCAAATCCCCTTTGTTGATCCAACCCTAATCTCAATTCTTTCTTTCTTCTTCTTCTTCGTATTTCTCAACCTTTTATTCACTATTTTTCTGACTTTTTTTATTTTTATTTTAATTAGTTTATTTTATTAAGTAAAATTGTAATTTTAAAGAAAAAAAATGACTGTGTATTGCCACATCATCAAGTTTTTGACATGTGTTCAATTCAACACAGACAGCATCTGCCACGTCATTAAAATGGTGACATATCATCAAAGATTTCTGTTCATGGGCTGTTTTCAAAACTTTTAAATTTTGCAGAGACTGAAATCAATTTTTTTTAACAGAGACTCTTTTCAAAATGAGCTATAATTGCAGGGGTTAAAACACTATTTAAGTCTTTTTTTATGTTATTCCATTTTCATACATATAACTTATAAGTTAGTTCAACCGTCAATTTTACCAAACACTACAAGTTCAATCTGTTAGCTTATTTGTTATAAGTTCATTCATTACATAATACAAACTATATTATCGGTTATCCGTTATTTTTTACCAAATAGAGTCTTAACGTAAATTTTAATATGGACCATATTTTTGGGCGTCTATCATGAACCTATGTTTAAAAAATATTTGAAATTTCAACGACGATATACATGGCTATTTCAAATATAGTTTAGTGATAATCCTCATTTTCACGATTAAGATAGTGGTTTAATTGATATTAATTTAATTAAAATAATAAAAAATAAAGATATGTTTCATACTGTACAAACATCGATTATATCATTGTTTTAGTTTATAAAAACCAAATTTTTATATAATTTATATTTCTAAGAAATACTCTCGATAGTGATTATAATTTCTAATAATTTTAAGTCCCCGTTCACAATAAATCACTTGTCTGCCGTAGCACCCATACCTAACTCAACACATAATTTTGCCTAGTGATCATTCATGCGAGATTTTGATGGCTTTCTTTTCACATGTTTGTAGAGTTGTGAACCAAAGGTGCATGTGTGTGGTTGAGGGATCATATTCATATATATGAACATGCATGAATATGATATAATTGACTATTTGTGTGTTATAACGTTATTGAATTGATAAGAATCGTGTGTTTTCATAAAAATGAGTTTATCGTGAATATATGAGTTTTATTTATGGTGAAGCCATCTTTTCTGAAGTTGGATTTACGATGAATTTACTATGTTAAAAAGGTTTTTTGTTTTTTTCCAAAGTGTTAAAAAACTTTTAAAATATAAGAATCTTACAATTTCTTTAATAACATCCTACTTCTTGTGAGTACCTCCTAAATATTTTTTGGAAGTTATCACATTCTTCTTCTAATGTGTTTTTCACATTACAATTATATCCATTTAAAATCTAATTTCTTAGAAAATTAACATTCTTATGAATATATTGTCCAAAAAAAAAACATTCTTATGAATATCTTTCGCTTAAAAATAATTCTTGTAAAATTCTTACTAGAGTATTTTATAATTGTAAAATCTTTAATAAAATTGATATTGTTTTCCTATGTTTTTGTATTACGGAATTTGGTGGGATATATTTTTATACGAAGAAACTTCAATTTTTATTCTCAATATAAATCATAGTTACATGGCTCTACATAAAAACAAATCATACTTTTAAATATAAACTAATCCTATAAATTCTAAACATATCCTAAAATTTCTAAACAAATCTTCAATCATAAATTCTAATAATATTTATTATAAATTATAAATCTAAAATATATTTAAATTTAAAATCTTAAAAAAAATATGTAGGCATATTTTTCAAAAAAAATTGTATTACCTTAACTCTTATTTTGGCATACTAAAACCTATTATTTTCTAGAGTGTTCTTTTAGAAAAATTTAATCTACAAAAAATTTATTCTATTTCATTTATGATTCACATGTTGTGATTAGATCAACACATAATCTGTAGATTAGTATGGGACTGAGCTGATTGAATGTTGCTTAGTCTTGCTATAGATTAACAGCCAAACTCTTTCAAAATTTGATCAATATTTTCTTCTTTAAAATATCATCACAAGTGCTCTTTAATATATTTTATAACTAAATATAGTGGATTTCAAAATTTGAACAGAAAAACTTAATGTTATAGAGGAGAGAAGCTAAGAAAAAAAATTGAAAAAGAAAGTGTGATAATGAGTGTTGTTAGATTAATGGTGGAATAGAAACTTTGTTTCGGCAATATGATGATATGCACATTCTTCATAAACATAGCCAAATCATAGATCAATAGATTGAATGTTTCCTTCTTTCCAATTTAGCAAATAAATGTACTCTTTATCGGTGAAATCATTTGCTTCCTCAAATATATCTCTATTGCTTGGAATCATTAATTGTCCAATTGTAGCATTTAATTGTCTAATTAGAAAAATCATAATTTTATTTATCTCAAATCTCGCCATATCAAAATCAGAACATGTGGCTTTGACTATTGAAGTAACAAATTCAGAGAGAAATATGACTTATATGACTTGCCTGTGTCTGGGTCGACGAATGTTACATTTGCTTCCGTTTGGGCATTGACTAGTCTTCAGAGAAAAATTTATGTTTTGTTGTTCGGATTGGTGATGGCCACATATTGTGTACTATTAAATTAATCACCAAGTCTTTAATGTGTGATCCATCATAAGAAGTATGTGGCCATATTTTAGAGATTTATCTATCTTTTTCTCATCAACGTCATCTTGGTTATGAATTAGGCCAAGAATCCAGCTTAAATTGTTGATAACATTGTTTTCCAACCTCTTTTCCATTGGAGGAAAGATATTATACCATTCTCTCTTTTTGACTATGATAAATCCCATCATCCGTAATAAAATAAAAAGTAAAAAAATATATCCTAAAAAAAAAGTATAGTTAAATAAATTTTCCGTACCTATAAAAAAGATTTTTACATCCTATTAAATTTTTCATTTTGGTTTGAGTCTACAATTGGTTGGTTGACTAACAAAATGTCACGTTTTTATTTTTTTGACAGACAAAATGTCACGTGTTAATATCACAGGGATAATTATTAATCCCACTTCAGATCTAACTGTTTTTTTTTTTAATAAAGGGGATTAATATCATTTCATATTGAGATTAGAGTATAACCGAGGGAAGAGAAGTGGATAACTTGGCAAACCACTGTCTACTAGCTTGTTTTAAACCATATAAAGATTTCAACAGCTTAAAAACTACATTAGGCCTAAGGGAGTAAAGTCAGGAGGAATCTTCATATAAATTTCTTCCTCCAAATTCCCATGTAAAAAAGCATTGTTTACATCTAGTTGTAATGTAATAAACTGTGAAATTGTTCTCTCATTTAAGTCTTAAATTGCTCTCTCATTTACATATTCTATATTAACCAACAGAGCTATTGAATTTCAAAATAAAGACAATGGAAGTGATGTGTAACCACAAAAAGATCAACCAACAAACATGAAATGCCAAAGCAATTTAGTTCCAGAAGAATCCTAATCTAAATTTAACCAAAGCTTATTACGTGTGGAAACATCAAAGATATAAAGTGGTATATGATAAGAAGTTAAGATATCCAATTAGGAATGGAATGTCACTATATATATCAAGATCATCAAAATCATGTGATTGAATATTATTTACATATCCAAAAGAAAACATCTTTAATGACAGTACCTTTATTATTTACTTAAGCCACAAATGACTGATTTTGGTATAATGAGCATCTCTTCCATAGAGAGTAAACTAAGATTCATCTCAGCAATCAAATAATTTTACCTACAAAAATTGATATAATCCTATCCTATCTATCTATGCAGAAGATAGAAGAACAGATTCAGCAAATGAGTTAGATCCATTATTAGGAGCACCTTTTATGTTAAGAATAGAAGTAACCAAATTATAAATCTCAACATTCTCAAATGAAGGTATCTTCCTCCCTCTAGCAAATTGAGGACCATGTCCAATGAAAATACTTCTCATGGAGAAAAATGAATTGTCATAACCATGCGATCCGCCACATTCTTGATGCTTCGTTTTCTTCTTCTCAACCTTAAAACCTTCACCAATCAAACCAATTATCGGTGGAATCCGATCACTCGACGAATAATGTAACCTACTAGGTAAATCTTCCTTAAGATACATCCTCAAATTCTCACCATTTACAACTTTCCCCGAACTTAATCCTTCGTTCATCTTAGCAACAACATCCGACGGTACATTACCAGAAACCGGACGAATCGCAAGTACCGGAGTATGTGTAATGACCCAACTTTCAGGTATATCAATCCAAGGAGCTAAATCATCAAGAAAAATCAACTTTTTATCACAAGTACCAACCATTCCATGATCACCTACCATAATAATACTAACATCCTCAAATACACCTCTTTGTTCTAAACCACTAATCAATCTACCTATCATGTTATCAATCCTAGAAACAGCTTTAGTAATCTGAGGATCATCAGATCCAACTTTATGACCTTGATGATCAGGGTCCTCAAAATAAAGTGTCATAAAATCAGGAATTTCATCACTAGGCAAATCAAAATAATTCAAAACAGAATCAACCCTTTTCTCAAAAACAACAGAATTATTATAATGAACACAATATTTCAAAGGACAATTCCAAGAACCTTTATTTACCTCAGAACCAGGCCAAAAATATGTAGAAGCTTTCAAACCATTTTTGACAACAGTTTCCCATATAGGTTCACCAAGCCACCATTTTGGATCATGACTACCCATATAAAATTGTTCACCAGAAATTGGATCTAGAAAGTGATTATTGATTATGCCATGATAAGCAGGGTAGAGTCCAGTGGCAATAGAGTAATGATTTGGGAAAGTTAAGGATGGAAAAACAGGAATCAACCCTGTTTCAGCTTCTGTTCCATTTGAAATCAAACGAGTTATAGAAGGAGTAAAGGTTTTGAATTGATAACCGAATCGAAAACCATCTGAGGAAATTAAAAGAACTACTGGGCGTTTGAGTTTTGTGAGAGGACGAGCTATGGTGTTTGAAGAAGAAGAATGGTTGGTGTTGTTGTTGTTGTTGTTGTGAGTGGTTGTTTGTGATGATGAAGATGAAGAGAGGAAGAGAAAGGCAAAAGCAAATGCTGCTGAGAGTGAAATGGAAGTGATGATGATGAGAGAGATGAAGAGGGTTTTGTTGTGGGGAGAAGGGGTTGAAGAAGAAGAAGAAGACGATGAAGAATTTTCAGTGTTGAAAGAGAGAAGAGCACGTGATGATGATTGTGAATCGTCATGTTCTTCTTGATCTTGTGTTGGAATTGGTATTGGTTTTGTTGAAGTCAATGAAAGAGGATCTGAAACCATGATGTTGTGGAAAGATTAGTAGTCGATTATGGTGTGTTTAATGTTGTTGTTGTTCTTACGAGGTTGTTGTTATGGAAAATGAACATGGGTTGAGTGAGATGAAAGGATCTGAGTTTGTTGTGTTGGGGGAAAGATTGCTGTGAAAGTGAATCTTCATTCACAAAATAATGTTTAATGGTTGGTGGAAGATGACGGGGAAACAAAGGAAGAACTACGTTTGACTTTTGACACTATAACAAAACTAATTTTGAAGACACCAGATTTGTCAGGGATTTGACTAGTATGCACGAGGTCTTAGGTTTAAAACTATTAGCCACACCACACAATGTAATAAAACAAAAATTGAACCAAATTCATCATCATTTTTAAGAATTTTATAAAGTTTTTATTGATTTAGAGATATGTTGAAAAAGGAATACAAATGTATTTGTAAAGGATTTGGCAAAATTTCCTCTGAGCATATATCAACTGGTGAAAATATCATTATTTTATATACAGAGTTAGAGTAGAGTTTAAGTTTCAAACACTCAACTTATTCATTTAAATAGAACTCGAGTCACCACTACTTCATAATAAGAAAAAAGAAAGAAAGAAAAAAGGACGTGGCAAACTATTGAAGTTAATTAATAGTTACTTTTTCAAGCATGTTTTTCGGCCAAAAGAAACTTTAATCGGTTACTTGCAAATCGTTAATCCTTCCTGAAAAAGTTTGTCGCGATAGCTCTCATTTTAGTTTTTAAAAATATTTTTGTACTTATTTATTGGGGAGTGAAGAAAAATTGATAGTTTTTAAGGTGGAATTGAAGATTTACTAAATACGTGTCTGGTATGACGGTGAATATAACAGAATTCCTGTGATTTGACACAATAATATCAAATATAAGCTAAGTTGGTTGATATCTTCAAGATTATTTTTCTCTTAGAGAATTTGCACCTATGAGAACTACCTTGAAGCAAAACGTTTTTGTAGAACATAATTTTGAAGAATTATTCATTAAAAAAGTGACCGTCAATCTAAACATCTAAAAGAACATTTTATCATCTCATCACAACATATTGTACATATTCTACTGCCTCAGGCCCTCATGAATCTCTTGAAGGTAAGTACCATTAAATACTTTAGGGCTTGTGTAAGACTCTTCCAGCTAGTAGAGCAGCTTTCATAACAACATTGATGACTTCAATAACATCATCCACTTTACATGTGTTTCCCTTAAAGGTAGGACCTCCTCTGTTCTTAAACTTGTTCATACATTTTATGAATGCTTGACTACACTCTTGGCTTAGGTAGTCATCTGCACACAACATCCACATTAATTTTGTAGTGATTATTTTCATAATTTCATAACCATAGATTTCAAAACCACACTCATGCCACTAAAACAGATCTGGTCGTTCGATTAAATCATGATCGGACGACTAAATTTATCCTGACCGCATGCAATCGGGATCTTATGGGAGATACATAGGAGATAAGATTGGTGAGGGAGTTGGTGATAATGAATGGTCTCTAGTTTGATTCCCACCTCCGTCTACTAACATTTTTTTTCAATAAATACATCAATAAATGGTTATATCTTTCGCTCACATTTCTTGTGACTTGGATTTTAGTCTGGAATTCGTAATTTGTATGTTATATATATGTAAATTTCATTGTAAATTCTCAATGAGATTGGCGGTTACCACTGACCTAGCGTGAGGTGTGGTCGAAGACCCTTCTTTAAAACTTTGGCAATAAACCAAGGTATAAGATATAGAAAAGAGAAGAGAACTCACTATTATTTTTTGCTTGGACGCAAAGGTCATGATTCATGCAACAAGCATCAAGATCATCACAAGGTCTCTCCCCAGGGCATCCACTGTACAGAATACCACAATACTTGCCATATCTCAACAATGGAGGCACTGTCATTCATTCCAAAATTATACATTTATACTAATACTTTAGTTAGTAGTGCAATTTTGTTCATCATCACAAATGCATCATTAGTATAAATTTAATTAAATTTAAGTTGTACCTGAACAGAAGCTTGACTCACATTCTCTGCTGCACTCTTTGCTCTGCAAATGAAGTAATTAAGCAAAAGGAAAAGAGAAGAAATAGGTATCTTTTTTTTTTTAATATAAGTTAAATAAAGTGTTTGAAATGAAAATGTGGATAGATAGATATACCACAGAGATAGTGATTCCGGTGGTTTGAACTCCTATGTTGAGGGAAGAGACAGGAATAAGGGATAATGAGGTGAGATAAAAGAAAAGGAAAGGATACTTCATTAATTTGGTTGGAACCATTTTTGTGAGGAAAATAAGATTACCAAGCAGAACCATTGTATAAATATTTGAGGAAAAGGAAAGGTGTTGTGTAGGTTGTGGATTCCATTGATCAAGAACACATACTCCATCTGGTCTCATTTATAAGCAAAAATCTTTTTTTCAGGTTTATTGAATAACTGATGTATCTATTTCATAGGGAGTACTTTAGTGTGGCAATCTGTAAACATGGCAGAAGTCAGCAAGAAAGATAGGAAAATTTGTTATCTTGTGCCTCGTGACACTGTTCTAGCTAAGTTGTTACTCCAAATCCAATGACTGATCAGACCTTTCATGTTCTCTCCTTCAACTTGTAAACTGTCAGATTCCTCTTGCATGGAATGGTAGGAAGGCCAAGTGAAGTGGCTCTATTACTATACCTGTGCTGTGGTTACTCTCTAAGCCATGGACCCAAATAGGCTAATTTTAAGGCGGAAAAGTCACCGTGAATTTGTCTCTATCTCTCTTCTATATTGCTCTCTCATCTTATTTATCATTTTTCTTTCATCTTTCTCTCATAAAATACATCAAAATAAGTCACAATAACTTGCTACAAAATAAGTTAAATTGTGTGTATGTTTTGAATCTTATTAATGTTTTTATATATGTGATTATAGGTATAACCATACTTTCTTTATTTTAGATAGAATATTGTGATCTTTCAACCCCTCTCAATTCTAGGCAGGCAGAGAATTTGACAACATTGTTGGCAACTAATTTGAAGAGTTATTCGATCAACTTACCTAGTCTATATTGCAAAGTTTAAATTTAAAGAGCTACTGCCATTTATAATGCATTTTAATTTCGTTTCCTTTTTCCATTTTTTTATTGGATTTTTTTTAAAGAAATTATTGTATATTTCAACCTCAAAACCACAAAGAGAATGAAAAGAATGCAGAAGATTTGATTAACTACAATGAGATTAACAGCCGCTATTGACAAAATGTGACAATAAAAATGCTGCTCAAATTACATGTGTAAAAATGTTCCCTTAAATTACACGTGCACAATCACCAGAATCACATACTAAAACTGCAGTATCTCTGCTTATCTGACTAGCTAACTCAGGTTGGGCCTTGAGATATTCTTTCTTGACAAATGATGCAGCTTCAGTAGCAAGGTGCTCCTCCACAAGTGCAATACAGCATCCTCTAAACCCAGCACCACTGAAACGTGCTCCCATTACACCAGGAGCCCTCAGTAGGATCTCATATAGTTGAATCAGTGGTTCAGAACCTTAATAGACAAATAATTTCACATGATAATCAATATTCAATATTTACTTGTAGACATTCAAATTATCAAAGGTCAAAATGTATGCAAGTTTATGTCTTGTAAACCATAGGGAAGTTGTAGTACTTTTAAAGCTCATATACCCCAAAATCAAAACAAATCCAATTGACCACCCGTCATCAAAATTTGGTTTACTTAAATAGAATGAACTTCTGCTGTAAAGCTTCCAGCTTTCCACCGTGCACATGCACCGAATGAATTGGATAAATTCAATATTTGGATTATTTAAACTTAAACTAGAAATATTTGATACTGGATGGAGATTTATGCATTTTCTGGGAGGGTTTACTGAGAATCTGGACTTTTGTACATAACAGAACATCATTATCAGGGTTTGGAAGAAAGATTTATGAAGCAAAAAAAAAAAGTTTAGAGGAAAACATAGAACAGTAGAGAAGGAAAAAAAAACAGAAAATAGTGTGCTGCAAAGTAGTAAACGGAACAATACAATTTTAAATCCAACACTTCTTTTGCGTATAATGTTAATGGCTTCTGGATGCATTTTAATTTTTGTAAAATTTTCAGGACTCGATACATCTAGAAACAAGTGCAACTTGATATTGGAAAGTTCAAATCTATATAAGAAACATGTTTTTCCACCCCTGTCGTTTTCTTGTATTCGACTCGCTTTCATCTTAGACAGACAGAAGATGGAATTTCAGAATATATCAATAAAGAACTTTGGAGTTAAGGCTATACCACATTCATAATTTTGAATGGAACTCCGACCAGAAGCAGAAATGAGATTTCCAAAATCTTCTAAACTTCCCGTTTCCCAAGCCTCAACTCCTGGTTAAACATTAAATTAAGTACATTAGATCACATAAGCAGAGTAGAATACAAACTCACCTATGAAACAGAGATATTGTTGAAGCAATAAGAGAAATTGTACCTTTCATAACACGCATATTCTCTGAGAAATAATGCTCTGCTCTTTTGGCCAGATTGGGTTCTAATTTGCACTACACAAACAAAATATAGGACTACTTGATTATGCTAAAATCTTAAATGGAATGAAGCTAAGAGATATGACATGCATGAAGAAATCTTTAAACAATACTAATAAACAACCAAGAACAAGTATTACATAACACGTTAAATCAACTAGCATGGAAGGAAACTATGGCGGGGATAGCACAATCTATTTTCACATGTCAATGTAACAATTTATCGGCATTTGAACACTCAAAATGGCAATATTGGAAACCACGATTGCCATTAACCTTTGGCATATGGAATCCGCCATTTCTACCTTGGAGAGCATTAACATGAATGTGTGAGAGCTTGCTGAATCTGGATGCAAAAATTCAAAATGTAGGACTACTTCCCATGTGAGTTTTTCATTATGCTGTTTGTGCTCTAAGGGAACTCCAATTTCGTGTGAATTGCAAATAGCAAATCATCACATTTTTTACAGATCCAACGAGAACTACATAAAACAGAAATAAATTCAATCATGATAGGCCCTTTGATTTCACTACCAGAAAACCATATATGCTCTTCATTAGCCCTTAAAAAATATTTTTCCCAATTTCACCCAATCTTTATTGTGAGGAGCTTCAGAAGCTGAAGAATTATTCTTTATACGGAAAATGGTTTACATGTCAAGAGTTCAGAATACCAGAAGAGCTCATTTTTTTTACGAAAATGATATGTGCCAATTCAATTTGTTCAATTGTTTATGCATTTCAGTTTCCAAATCACCCAAGGTTTTTTAAAACTTCTGCATCTCTGCATAACATCACATTATTCATGAGTTTTGATATAATGGTGCATAAAGAAGAGAACTAGTGAAATTTGTTCTCTACTTTTCTGAACATACACAATAAAATTGTTATTCTTGAAAAAAAAAGTACTTATTCAGCTAAAACTATAACATCATGTCTGTTCTATTAAGCTTGTATAAAATTAACATCAATGAAGACATCAATTGTGAATTATACCGTACAAAGTAACCATGATCGGGTAAATTCTTATGTGACTGGATTCAGCAGGTAAATGCTTTGTACCTTGTGAGCCTCATAAACTTCTGGTGCAACTGCTCGGTGGAAAATGCAAAGAATAACTTAGACTAGTTAGCATTTTGATAAAAGATGTAGTAACATAGTTCAAAAGTGAGGAGTCAAAAATACTGACCATTTGATAGGATGTGTATTGATTCATAATCTCCTGATGCTCTGCAGAATGAATTAAAAATAACATAAAACTCCTTGTACATTGATTATCTTGAAAAGAAATTTAAGGGAAATGCTAGAGTGCATATGCTTTTGGTATTTTTCAGTTTGATGAACGTGGAAATTTAAAATTAAATATGATGCATAGGTACGGGTACAAAATATGGCAAATTTTAAAAAATAAAGGTACGGGTACTTTAAGATGAAATATTAAAAAATATATTTTCTTGAGTGAATTACTACCATTATGCTTCAGAGATTTACTTCTTTTTTTCTTCCACGGTCTTCGCTATTTCCCCAAAATCGAGAGAGAGAGAGAGAGAGAGAGAGAGAGAGAGAGAGAGTTGAAATGCAATAAAAAAATCAAAATACTTTTTGCTATTTTTCCATCACCAATACTCTTTTGCGGTATTCACCACCGCGAATCAACCAAGCAAAAATGGGTAAGGAATGGTATGTATAGTACAAGCATAGTACGTGTACCGGTAACGTACCTGGTGCGGGTACTTCACTATTTCAGGAGTACCCATACTTCAGAAAAGTGCTTCCTACCGTATTCAAAAATTTGAATTTTAGTTCTTATAATAGTTTTTAGGATTTTAATTTCAAAACTACTACTTGTTTGGAAGTAAATTGTGCCCTTTTTAATTTCAGAAATATCCTACATTTTGCATGCAATATAAGCAAAGCAAACACAAGTCACTGTTAAAAAAAACAGAATGAAAAGTGAAAGCAGTAATATATTTAAGAGAGTTGAGAGAAGAAAAAAAATAGAAAAAACTTACTCAAGAAGAATTCGTGCAGCCTCTTTACACTCTGCAACTCGCATATTATATCCAGGGTTGTTAGTCAAAGCTTGCTTCAACCCAGAAAGAGCCAGCAACATCTTGGCTGCTTTTGGCTGTCCATTCTCTTTGTACTCTTGCTCCTTTGGCCGGTGAATAAGCCTATATTCTTTTGTCTGCATATGCCAAACTAAGACATGAAACAGAGGAGTGACAAATATAACAGCGAGAACAGTGTTTTATTTTCTTATACATGAATCCAAATATATAAGAAGAAAATGAGAAGAGTCAAGCCCATAATGCAGACTATTAAGTAATTGTTATCTATGAAATATGAAAATATCAGATTTACTTTAAGGCAGTCAAAAGCTAGCTTATGTATGAAACAACTCTATTCTTCAAGCTGATAGAGTCAAAATCCATTGTGAAGCAATTGGTTGCTTCGGAGGATAGTTTTGAGGATGCCGAGACGTTAGTGGTGACAAGTTGGGAACAAGAGAAGAGTTGGGTCCAAGAAAGTAATGCTTTGAGGCTCAGGAGCTGGAAGAAGATGGAGTTGTTCACCTTGAAAACGGCAAAGCTTGAAAAGTTGGGTGACCAGTTCGTCTTATGATGTTTGACAAACGTGAGTTCCTCTTACAAGATGTGAGGTATGTTCCTAAACTTAAGTGAAATTTGTTATCAATAAGCATGTTTGATGGATTAGACTATGACACTAGAATCGAGGCTCAAGAGCTGGAAGAATATGGAGTTGTTCACCTTGGAAACGGAGAAGCTTGAAAGGTTCAAGGTATGGGTTCGGTTTGTCTTACAGTGTTTGTCTGTTTGACAATCGTGAGTTCCTTTGGCAAGATGCGAGGTATGTTCCTGAACTTAAGCGAAATTTGCTATCAATAAGCATGTTTGATGGATTAGGCTATGACACTAAATTGAGCATGAGATAGTGGAGATTTCGCATAATACAAAGATAATAGGTATAGGTACCAAAATGTGTGCTTTATACATGTTAGATGGTTCTAGAGTTGCCCAAGGGTTTCTAGAGTGAACTGTGGCAGAGAAAACCCAGTTTGAGGTGGAGTCTTCCACTAGTGGAACACATTGGTCAATTAGGCTGGGTAAATAATCTTGGTGTGTTTGTCCCTCTACTCTCTTTATCTTGTTCTTTGGATTGATTGTGTGAATTTGTTGTATACATAAGTTCAAGATTTGTTCTAGGATGAATATTGATTTGCTTTGACTGTTTAGTTTGGTTGTCATTGTTATTTGTTCCACTGTTCTTGTTGGTATTCACAGCAAGCCTTCTATAAAGGCGAAAAAGAGAAAAAGATACTCCCTCCGTCCCAAAATGAGTGACCTTTTTGCAAAAAATATATTGTCCCAAAATAACTAACCTTTTCAATTTTCAATACAGCATTAATAACTTTTTTCCAATTCTACCCTTAACTTTTTTGTTTTTGAACGGCATTCTACCCTCTAACTAATACTACTTGTATCATCACTCCTAGTTCAACATCTTCCACTCTGCATTTATCATAATTGTAAATGCACCAATATTTATTAAGGTTACTTTAGTAAAAATATTATTCTCTCTTTTATTATACACTTCTCTTAATATGTGTGAAATGACCAAGTAGGTCACTCTTTTTGGGACAAAAGGAGTACTAGTACATGCATAATAGAAAACCAAGGGCACAATAAGAAGGTTGGGAAACAAAGGGGTACGTGAATGCCAGGCATCAAATCTGATTATGCAACTGATGGTATGTGCTTTAAAAAATATAAGTACGATTATAACTTGAAAAAAGAACACACTAATACAAATATTACCTTGCAATTCATGCACATCAAGCAACCATGGCTTGAAAGCAATATAGCTGATTGGTCCATGATGCCATTTTTCAGACCCAAGTATTCATTCTCAATCAACCTATAATGAGAAATGAAACACTTGGAAAGTTGATATTACAAGACAACAAAAAAAATTATGTAGCTTATCTGTAACTAACGACAACGATCGACATAATGGAGGCAACATTAATTTCGAACTTTGAAGGTAACACTTTAGAAGCATCTTTACATACAAAGGTCTAACATAACAGTAAGAAGCGGAGATCTGAAATTAATATTGCCCTTTTCCTAACAAACAAACATCAAGGTAATTAAAGGCTAAAGATATACGAGGGTTTCCATGCCTTGAGCTGAAAGCTGCCAAAGCCTTACTAAAGAGAATAAATAAACACTGATTTAAAAAAGGATTCAAGTTATTTGATTTTTGCATTTGTTTCCATATGAATTATCGTCCCTGGCATGACATTCATAATAAAAGTAAAAGGTTATGATAGTAAATTTACAAAGCCATAAGTTGCTTGTGACTAAAGTCCAAAAAATAACACTTCCTTTTACTATTCTGACTATTTAGCAAGTTAGAAGACTGGTTTTTAATATTAAACTGTTATGCTGAAAGGCCTTCTAAATACCAAAATGTGATATCCCCTTCTAATGCCTTACTTTGGTGGCTTTTGATGCCTTTGACTACATTGATTCATACATGTATCCATGGTTGAAAATAATGCATTGTGATGGCTCCAAAGATTTGATAAACTTACCTATCATATTCAATATTTTCAGTAGGAGATATTACTAAATCATTTGCATGTTCCAAAGCCAAGAGGTAAGCTACTCCAACCTGTCAAAAAATGAAAGTTGAAGTCCTCGTCATAAAATCAGAAAACATGAGCAATGGTGGATATTTCATGGTGTGGTATGAAAGAAACCAAAAATGAGCAGCTAGTTAACCAAACAAATTGAATCTTTCCCAATAGGCTAAACTAACTTGAACCAAGTTCTGACAAAGTTCATTTCATTTCTCATTACCAGGGCCTTTGGCCCACAGTTTCATAATGTAAATAAAGGACCTAAGGAAAGAGAAAATAGGTAAGGGAAAGTTAAGGAGTAGAGTGATAAGGAGGTCGAGGGTTCGACCACCACTCCCAGCATAATGCTAACAATTACTAATAATATTAAAATTGGTTGTTTAAAAAAAAAAAAAAATTAAAAAAGGTAGGGAGAATCGCTGCTTACTGCGGCAGAAGAGCTTAAGCCTGAACTGTCCAGACCTTCAGAACCACATATGTATCCAATGATACCCTGTAAACATTGTGACAAGTAGAAATGGGTATACATTTTAAAACAATGGAAATTACTTGTATGCAACTATCTTCATTACCAGACAGAAATTACAACTAGTTTCTTACTTTGTGGCCGCAAGGTTTGAGAAAAGGTATATTTAAAATTATTGTCACAGTAAAAAAAATGGTTTGATTTATTGATTGATTTGTGTTTCCGGAAATCTAATATGGAAGTTGACAACAGCCTATTGTTACTCAGGTAAGGTTCATCCCAAGACAATATCATAATATTGAATGGATGACTTTTCCCATAAATATACAGAACATAGCTTAGGGGTTGACCCAGTATCAAGTATGTCTTTTATATACAAATTTTTATGGCCCATGTAAAATACACTCTAGTTCAAAGATATCCAATTTAAAATACTGTAATAGAAAAGCACATGCTAAACTATCATAAAAAGCTGCTACCTATGTATAACACTAGCTTAGCATAGTGATATAACAGAAAGGTGAATCATCATTGTGTTATTACCTTGGAAATATCGTGCCCCCTACTCTGTAATGCATATACGGCTCCTCTAGCATAACGTCCCCAACTTTCCTTTCGCTCGGGAGAATTCTTTGCCGAATCATCATATTTTGTCTTAGGAGTTTTATTTGGCTGCTGAATCTCGCCGTCAACTCTATCAAATACCAACCACTTCACTCAACATTGGGCAAATTATGTAGTTTTACTTAGAAAGTCTAAAATGACAAAATTATGCAATGAAAAATGAGGCAGCCTATAAATTGTAGTTGAATGCCAACAAGCTAGTAGCTCGATTGACCGTTTGGTACTTCCATACCCAAGATAATTTTGAGAAATTTATGAGAATCCAACTGAATAAAAGAAGTGGGTTGTGCAAACTGAGAAGTATGATTCATGTGGTTTAGTTGTAAACTTTTAATATCACCCAATAAAAGTTTTGTTAAAAAATGTGTTGTTGGGCTCTGCATGATTTTATGAGCAATGGAAGAGACCTTTTGAAATAAATAAAAAATATTAGGAAATAGCAAGCCTTATGGTAACTAGCCGCATACCTGAACTTAACTTCTCCGTGAAACTGTCCCGAACGAATTACAAACTACAAAAAAAAGTCCCACAGGTCATTCATCAAACAAACAAACAAACAAACAAACAAACAAACAAACAAACAAACAAACAAACAAACAAAGGCAATGTGAAATAAGTGAGTCTAAATAGAACTCCAACTGTTTAATGATATGCTTAACTGCCAAATGAAGCAATTTCCAGATGTTTTCTCGTATTTTTCAAGATCTATAATTGAGAACATGATAGAGTTTTACCTCATCACTTTCAGAAGGAGTAAACCCCAGAAGTATCCCCTTATTGATTGTCATAGCTAAAACAGTCCCACCCTACAGACACCAAAGTGCAAGACAGCTCATTCAAATTTCAAGTGAAATGTACGAGAATATTGGCTAATAATTGAACAGGAGAAATTTATCTGCCCGGTCCCAATGCTCTAATACCTACTATTGCATAATTAAAAGTTTCCCTATAAAACATGACCAAAGTCAATTATTGAGTTTCATTAGCAATAACAAAACAGAAAGATGTATAAAAGTACCTGATGATCAATGTGTGCTCCCAAAGGACAAATTCGATAGGGCGATACTACTACTCGAACTTTCTCTTTATTCACATTTGCCATTTCAGAAACTTTCTCTCTCATTTCATTTAGCTGCAGATTACAAATATACATACACATTAATCACTGAGTATAGAAAAGTTTGATTTGATTAAAAAAATAAAATTAATGCTTCTTCAACTCCAACTTTTAGTTCAGGTTCTCTTCCTATTTTTCAGCTATTTTCATCACTTCCATTGAGATACTCTATCCTCAATTTTCAAAGGTCTAGAAATCCATGTTCTCTTCATAATTTTTCAGCTATTTCCACTTCCATCGAAATATTCTGTCCTCGGTTTATAAAGTTCTAGTAAATCTCAACAATGATTGCAAACACAAAACAACGCCGAGGCACAAATCAATTACTAACATGAATCACCAGATTCTCCTTGTTCAAAGATCATCAATGAACCTTATTAAAATAGTACTACAATCCAAAACCCTATAAACTTAGCATTTCTACCATCACAGATTCACAGATCCACAATACACAAATTGTTACCAATTCAAAAATTCATGCACTACAGTACATAGAACAAGCCGATCACTATGAAACTTTCCAAAAATATACATGCAAATATCAGTTTCCAAATTAAACAGATAAATACAAGATCCATCGATATATTAAATTAAAACTACAGCTACAGATACAGAATCCTATTAACAAACAGCTGCAGAGCATAGAAAACAAAAATGTAACGAATCAAATCAAAACGACATCGTGATGACGTGAATCAAATCAAAACGACATCGTGAATCGTGATCACGTGATTGCGCAGTGAATGGATGAAAATAATGGATCGGAATCTGTAACGTACCTCTGTATCAGAAGGCCAACACAACCCTGCCATTTCCGGTAATGAAAAAAATGAGATCGGAAAAGTGAGAAGAAACTATGCATGCAATGTAAGTGATATGATTGATTAGTAGAAGTTGGTAAATGGTTGGTGAAGCGCCAAAATCGGTTGCAAAGCAAGGTAAGTGAGTGAGTGATTCACTCATGAAATGTGTGAAAGATGTAAAATAAAATCATATATCCAATTTTTGCAACAAGGTATCCAATGACGTGCGCTTCTCTACATACATGATTATGACAGATTAATGTCAATATAATTTGATTTTGTCCGAAAATATTGAATATTCAGTATATGGTGATCTGTTTCACACTTTCAGTCATGCAAAGTCTTTATCTATTAATTCAAAAACAAACATCACATGTTAGCAACACGCTTTGTATTACTAATAATAGTTGGTTCAGCGGTTATTAACGCTCGATTTGGTAGGGATGATGAGGAGGACCACTATCTGATGCGATGTGTGTACTATTTATATAATTTGCTTTGACCATATGTTTCTACTGATATGTATATGTAAATATCAGTGAATGGAAGAAAAAAAATTATCCGTCTCAACGAGTACTTTCAAAATATAAATTTTTTTAATAATAAATAACTAAAAATATTAATGATTCAAGTTGTACATTACCAAACGTGAATATTATTAAAGCATATCATTTATTTTGGGAGAAAACTCAGAGAAGAGTAGTTAAAATTTCAAAGATGGGGAGGGATCAAATTACACCGGTGTAACACTTGAGTAATGTTACACTGCTTAATAACGCTTTAACGAATTCAAATTTTACAAAATACACCGTTGGATTGAAAGATTATATCATATAGATCATTTATGTTGAGTTTTATAAAAATCTAAAATCGTTTGACATGCTTTTGAAACACATAAAGATTAACGATATTCAATAAAAATGCATAAACCGTTAATCTTTATGTGTTTCAATAACATATCAAACGATATTAGATTTTTGTAAAACTCAACATAGATGATCCAGTTGATATAATCTTCCAATCCAACGGTGGATTTTGTAAAATTTGAATTCGTTAAAGCGTTATTGAGCGATGTAACATTACTCAAGTATTATACCGATATAATTTGATCTCTTCCCTTCAAAGATTGCTACAACTAATTTTTTTATCAATATTAATTAAAAAATTGTCCCAAGAAAATACAGTACTAGTACTATAAAAAATAGCAAGCATGTGAAAGGATGATTGCAATTTGCAAATCATATCATCATATGATCATAGTACTAAACAGGGAGAGGGGTGATTGTCACCTCACCACTAATCTGCACAGCACACTGGCCAGACATAGAGTAGGCAACGGATTAAGACAAAAAATATTTGTCCATGAATACAGCAAATTGAATTAATTGTTGTCAACTTTTCTATGGAGTCATGTATTTTAGCCTTTGTTTGGTTTGAGAGAAATAGAGGAGAGAGAGATAGAAAGGAGAGAAAGAGAGGAGAAACTAGAGTTTTCTTCTGTTTGGCAAGCAGAGAAAGTGAGAGGAGAGAATAATAAGTGGTGGGTCCCGCAGCTTTTTGTTTTCTCTCTTGATATGGGAAGAAAGTGCAAAGACTGAGTAAAGATTGTCAAAATGACTCTTATGCCATTGAACATAACATGCTTCATTTTTATTTTTTTTATAATAGTGTTTAATTGTTATTTTTTAAGACGAGACCTTGTTGTTCATTTGTGGTTGCATATGCTTTGGAAAAATTGGGTCGTGATAATTTTTTTATTAATAAATAACATATTAAATAAACTAACTTTGTTAAAAGTTCATTTAAGATATATTGAAAATTTTATAATTAATATAAAAAAGTATATAAGGGCAGTTTTGTCTTTTTAAAAATTAAACACATCTCTTTTTCTTCTTTTTCTCTCTATTCTCTCTTTTATCAATCAACACATCAAATCTACTATATTTCTCTCATCTTACTCTCTTCTCAAACTCTCTCACTTTTTTCTCTCTTCTCACTTTCTCTTCACAACCAAACACACCATTAGTGTAACAGTGCGTTCCATTTTGCCCCCAACTTTCATAACATATTTTAAACTTGAAAAATGCCGATGTAACGAGTGTTTCTAAACTACTCTTTAGATATTTAAAATAATAAGTTTTTGTGAATTTTTAATGGAAATGTGTGAAGTTTAACATATTGGAAATTAAACTATTTTATTTTTTTAATAAATTATTTTTTTAAATGGAATGCTTAAAGAGTATCACGGGGATACTCGTTAGCAAGACGCTTTAAAGTTTAAGCTAAAATACATTTTTTTCCCAATTTTCATAAATTTATTATTTTAGCATTCTAAATTTTATAATAGTAATTTTGACTAAGTCAATTTATTGATCAATTTGGTACGATGGAAAGAAAGTGGAAGGAAATCCAAGTTTATTCATTGATTTGTGTAATTTTTTTTCTTCCATTTTATTTCCATAAAACCAAACGGACCCTACATGTTGAGAGTGACTCGTATGTCATATCAGCAAGGCACTGTTCACATGTACATTATCTTGGCCAAAGTAACAGGGTCGGCTTCTTATAAAAGGGACTAAAATTAAAGGTTAAAAGTGCTATTATGAAAATTAGAAATCAAAATTGTCAATTTATTATTATTCAAAATATTGAATTCAAATAGTTAATAAATTTCTCTTAAAATGAATCATTTGAGAAATTTAAATTTCAAAATAATTTTTACAGACTTTATTTACCTCACGATCAAACTTTATATTATTGGGGCTTCTTTTTCAATGAATTAGATGGTTAATACAAAAAAAAAATGTCTATTTTTTTATTAAAAAAGATGAATCAACTTTTATTTTTTTCTATAAAAAACATTTATTCAATTACATGTACCAAAAAAAAAAATTATTCAATTACTTATTTGATATTTCATCCGGTCTCATATATAAGCAAATTTACAAAAAAGTTTTTCCTTTAAAAAAAATGTCTAAATGTATTTAAGTCATACACTTTTCTTATTTTACCCTATCTTTTGACTTGGAAACCGTTAAAAACATGAGAATGTGAAAAATGTAGGGATATATTTGGAAAGTGACATTTATTGTAATTATTAGAGGTTACTTTTGCTTATATTTGAGATTTTCAATTTTTTTATTTTGTTGCTTATATATGAAATTGGGGGAAGTATAATTTTCACTAAAACATTTCCTCTCAGTTTTTTTTTTTTATCAATTATTACCGTGTCTGTTCTTAACTTGCATATCTAGCTAGGAAGTCTATTTGGCATGTAGACTTTTTCTATTTTGTGTGGCAGTTTCTTTGATGATTTCAATAATTTGAAATTTTCTCCACTTGAAAATCTTTAAGTTTTTAAGTTATAATTATAAATTAAAAATATTTTATTTCATTATGTCTAAATCATCACAAATTAACAATGAATTGTTTTAAAGGATCAAGGACTAGAAAAACACAAACTAAAAACCCTAGCCGTCACCACTTCTTTTTCTCTTCTTTTTAGTCCATTGAAGAGGGGTGATTTTAGGTCAATTTTGACCTAAAATCATCCCTCCAAATTGTTTTTCTTTCTCGTTATTATAATAAATAAGTGTGATTTTCACATATTTGCTTGTTTTGATTTCCCGTCTTTGTACGGTGTATTTGGTTGTCCCGTCTTTGTGCGGTGTTTTTGTTGTCCCGTCTTTGTGCGGTGTTCATTTGTTTTAGGTTGAAGGAGTAGATCTGATCTAGTGCAGATCCAATCAATGTCGACTTTGGTGTCATCAACGCTACAGATCTGGAGACATGGATATTCCAGAGACTTCAATATAGTCATATTTGTAGGCATATGTAATTTGCCGTTTTATGCTATTAACATGGATACTGTGAGTTTGTTCGCAGATTTATCCTTTTTGTTTTTAGCGATTATGAATTTGTATTACATCGATGTACTCTTTTTATTTGAATGAATGAATATTGTTTATTTTGTCAAAAAAAAAAAAGGATCAAGGACTAGAGACTCTTAAGCAAATGATATGTGATTCATAACTCTTTCGCGTTGAAAAAATTTAAAAAATGTTGCCATATCATCAAAAACAAAAAACTCTTAACATCGGAGTAAGTTTAAATCAATGGATAAGATTTTTTAACTATGTATTTGGTCTAGGAGGCAAAGATTGTTTGATTTTTCCTTCCGAAATATTTGTCTTAGAAAATTTTTGAAGCATGTCAAGAAAATGGTAAGTTTTCTTTGAAATAGTTTGAAAATGTGATTTTCAGTTCTTATGAGGAAAAAACCACTTTTCCTTTGACTCCTATCTTACCGAAAACTATTTGTAAGTTTTCGAGTCTCAAGGAAAAATTCAGGTCTAAATCTGCAAAAGAATTCAAGTATTTATCTTCTTTGTACAAAAAGTAAATTATACTCCCCTTTTTTTTCTAATGAAATATACTCCCTCTTTTAATTGTATATATATATCACCGGTATTAATTAATCAAACAAACTTTAAGACCGTTTTATATTATTGATTGTATATAATCAGTTTCCTTAATTAATCCTATATAGGTAAAAGAAAATGGTCAAATAGTCCGGTGAATAGAAATTTAACCTTTATGATAGATAAGTATGATGATCGGGGTTTGAATTTCGACCCCTGCATATATATGCAATATGGGACAAGAAAATTCATTCTGAAACAATTTCAATTAATGGATTTCAACCCGATATGCAAGTGTGTACTATTTTTGAAGTGTACTTTTTTTTTTTTGGCTTTTCACCACTAATTTTAATCTAGTATTAGAAACACAAAGGTAAAAAATATTTTCATTTGATAATCTTGCTTTTAATCAAATTACAAAGGATGGTATATATACAATAAAAATGCAGCTGGCAATAGTAGTGCAAATAAGTGCCCAACTATCAAAATTAACTCCCTAATAAAAACTATTAACTAGCTAATAAAAAGAGTTTGACTTCTAATTTTGCACGGCCGTAAAACTGTAAGTTGTATAAATACAATAAAAATGCAGCTGGCAATAGTAGTGCAAATAAGTGCCCAACTGTCAAAATTAACTCCCTAATAAAAACTATTAACTAGCTAATAAAAAGAGTTTGACTTCTAATTTTGCACAGCCGTAAAACTGCGAGTTCAATCATAATATTTGGTTCGGAGGTCAGTTCTGGCATCCAATTGTTTCAGTCTCCTCCTAATTTTAATTGTGGGGGATCGAACTGTAGTTCTCTGTATCAAATTCAGCGACAGTCACTGTCAAACCAACTAACGATTGATGAAGTGTACTCTTGTTGTTGTTTTGAACATTTAAGTGTTTAGTTTTTTTTTGAAAAACATTTAAGTGTTTAGTTAAAATGTATATTTATACTG
This sequence comes from Trifolium repens, assembly GCA_030408175.1. Lineage (NCBI taxonomy): Eukaryota > Viridiplantae > Streptophyta > Magnoliopsida > Fabales > Fabaceae > Trifolium > Trifolium repens. Next base: position 61,830,183 of record CP125842.1, on the reverse strand, counting down.
CAAGAACTTTTAATTTTATTGTGTTTACTTACTGATATAATCTGTATATATTTAGAAAATAATAATATGTATTTATTTGTATTTAATAGTCGTTATAATTATTAATTAACATAGTAAATTGATGTATAGAATTTGTATTTATTTATTCCAATTTGCACACAGATTATCAATAAAAATCATTCGATAAAAAAATGTTGATTTGGTGTTTTGTAGTCTACGATATTTGAGATGAGATCTTCGAAATGGGGTATCTTTTATAATTTTTTATTTTTTTACCAAAATAAACTTTTTTTTTTGGGTAGAGTTTACCAAAATAAACTTAATTCATTTCAAATGTATAATAGTTCAAGAATTAGCCGCTCTAATAAGAGTGTGAGAAATCGAATTCGCTTGTCTCTTAACAAAAAAAAAATTGTACAAAAAAGGAGGGCAGAGCCTGTATCTTAACAAAAAACTTTATCTCAGAGGTTACAAATGACGATGTAATATGAATAATATTAGCAACAATTGAATTAAACAAAAAATTCATTACAATTGCAACAAAAAATTTTAATGGTAAAAACATGATTGATTAAGACAAAAAATAATAAGCCACTAGGTTTAGTTTGGTTTTTTTTTTTTTTTTGACGCAGCCACTAGGTTAAATCTAGTGATAAAAAGTTTGGATAGTATGTTAGAGATCGTGGTTCAATCTTCGACTTCATTATAAATAAAAATAAATAAAATCAAAATCGGCACTCTCCAATTGATTTATATTTATTAATCGTAAAAAAGGGGAAAAACTCAAAATGGGAATTACATTTTTTTCTTGACAATTTAAAAATTGGAACAATAAAAAAAATGAATTACAATAAATAAATTTGTAAATATGGTATATATTTATTTGACCTACTTACACATATGTCAACAACTCAAATTTTGAGCTTCTTATAACACTTTTTGAAATTCCGGCGCGCTGGTAACAGATGTGGTATATGATGTTCCAACATCGTGCCAGCGTAAAACACAATGGACAATCTAAAAAATAAATAGCAGAAGGTAAACAACACAATGATTTGATAACCCAGTTCGGTGCAAACAGCAACCTACATCTGGGGGATACCAATCCAGGAGGAAATCCACCAATAGCCCTAGTTCTAAGTCTTACAGCAAACTCCTCGTTTACAACTTATCACCTAGCAACTATCCTCGTGCACTTCTACCTGGGAACTCCTAGGTATGAGTTCCCAACTCACTCCTTAATTTCAACAGTACAGCCAGCACTGTTGTTAACTCAACACAATATGATGGAGACACTCTCCTAAACACTAGACCACTCTTACCTAAAGGCTTTGAGTGATACACAAGTAACACAATCATACTCCATGATTAAAAGCTTTGGAGAACATACAGAGTTACAACTCAATAAAACAGTCCTACAAAAGTATCAAGATGATACTAGAGAGGCTCACAAATAAAGCACAAGGCTTACAAAGACACGAAACCCTAAAAGTCTACATTTTGGTATATTGGTTTCGGTGAAGAAACTAGGTTTAGCTTCTTCCTTTAAATAGCCAGTAACATGGGCTTCAGAAGATCTGACCCAAAAGAAACATCCAGCTCACAAACATAAAATAGAACCATATCTAAAAAGATTTGATACTTTTTTAAAATAAGTCTTCACAATAATTCCTAAAACAATCTTTAAATAAAAGATCTGTTTAGAAAATAAATCCTTTCTTAATGCACACGCAAGGACTGATGAAAGAGAAAAGATCTTCTCTTAAAATAAAATATGCGCACAAAAGATATGCTAGCTGGCGCACAACTGTCAGGATCTAATGTTGTAACGTTTCATACCACATCCTGCTTAAATATTTGTTTTGCCAAAATGCAGCCAACACCAAATATCCAACAATCTCCCCCTTTGGCAAATTTTGGCTGAAACAATCCTTGACCAGCCAATAAGAATACGAGGGATACAAAAACAAACTTCCTTCAAAAACATCTTTTCAATCAAAAACACCAGAGGCATGCAACAACGGAATTTGACATACTCAGCCTCACACAACACTCCCCCTCAATATCAAAACGTATGCTCCCCCTCAACTTCAGCATGCAACCACAAGAACAGTATCGGAGCAACAAGCACATCCTCTTCTTCTTTGTCCATAGAGCCAGAAAGTATCTTCCATGGATCTCACCCAGAAACAGAACAGGATGCCAGCTCTGATACCAATTGAAATTCCGGCGCGCTGGTAACATATGTGGTATATGATGTTCCAACATCGTACCAGCGTAAAACACAATGGATAATCTAAAAAATAAATAGCAGAAGGTAAACAACACAATGATTTGATAACCCAGTTCGGTGCAAACAACAACCTACATCTGGGGGATACCAATCAAGGAGGAAATCCACCAATAGCCCTAGTTCTAAGTCTTACAGCAAACTCATCGTTTACAACTTATCACCTAGCAACTATCCTCATGCACTTCTACCTAGGAACTCCTAGGTATGAGTTCTCAACTCACTCCTTAATTTCAACAGTACAGCCAGCACTGTTGTTAACTCAACACAATATGATGGAGACACTCTCCTAAACACTATACCACTCTTACCTAAAGGCTTTGAGTGATACACAAGTAACACAATCATACTCCATGCTTAAAAGCTTTGGAGAACATACAGAGTTACAACTCAATAAAACAGTCCTACAAAAGTATCAAGATGATACTAGAGAGGCTCGCAAATAAAGCACAAGGCTTACAAAGACACGAAACCCTAAAAGTCTACATTTTGGTATATTGGTTTCGGTGAAGAAACTAGGTTTAGCTTCTTCCTTTAAATAGCCAGTAACATGGGCTTCAGAAGATCTGACCCAAAAGAAACATCCAGCTCACAAACATAAAATAGAACCATATCTAAAAAGATTTGATACTTTTTTAAAATAAGTCTTCACAATAATTCCTAAAACAATCTTTAAATAAAAGATCTGTTTAGAAAATAAATCCTTTCTTAATGCACACGCAATGACTGATGAAAGAGAAAAGATCTTCTCTTAAAATAAAATGTGCGCACAAAAGATATGCTAGCTGGCGCACAGCTATCAGGATCTAATGTTGTAACGTTTCATACCACACCCTGCTTAAATATTTGTTTTGCCAAAATGCAGCCAACACCAAATATCCAACACTTTTTTACCATAACAACACGCACAACTTACATGATATTTGAAACAAACAAAATATACGAGTCAAAACTCAAAAAATTCAACAACAAAAAAACAATTGTTTGTAGTTGTAGACAGAGTGACAATCACTATGAATTTACACATAAAGCTATAAAATTTTGAGCTAGGTTTTAATAGACTAAAATTAAATTATTTAAAAAGCACGAAAGTTTAAATATAATTTTTATTGGATAGGTGGGGTATGGGAAACCAATTGTGGAGTATATAAAAAATCATTCTTAGACTTCTTTCATATTGGGCCTCTATAAAAGTTTAAATTCCAATATTAATCTTAAGAGATTTTCTTTTCGCACCCCCGAGTTCCACAAGCATCTCCTGGTGTTTCGTTTTTACCCCCTCGCTACTTAGGAAGCGAGTGTGTAAACTTGCGAAAACGAGAACATCACAGTTCGCATCCTAGAATGTGAACCTTATAAAAGTCAATTTTTTTTGTCTTCTTCACCCTTTTTAAAGTGTAAACTGAGTTTGCTCTTTAAGTAGCGAACTATATTTTAGTTCGCACTCTAAGTAACGAGTGTCAATATTTTATACTCAAACTGGACGTCGGCACCCCCATGGGTGAAAAAATCATCAAAAAAAGAGACTGTTGCCTAGGGTGCGAATAGTGCTCGCTCTATATGATGCAAACTCTTTTTTTCATAATTTTTCCATCCATGGGGAGTGTCGGCGTTCAGTTTGAGTATAAAATATTGACACTCTCTATTTAGAGTGCGAAAAATGCTCGCTTTCTAAATGGCAAGAGGGGTACTATGGTTATTTCAGAGGATGAAGGAGGAAACCTGGGGATGCGAAAAGTACATCTCTAATATTAATTGGTTCAAAAACAAATTTCCAATATTAATTATGATTATTTTTTTGGGCTTAGTATGACTAAGGCCTGTATATAATCAATTATTTTTTTGGATTTACTTTTCCCACTCTATCAGAATTATTTTTTTCAAAGAATTCTCTTTTTTAGAACGTTTGCTCTACTTAAATAGTGAAAAGGTAAAACGGAAAAGACACATCACGCACGAAAAACTAGTACACTATGTTTGGAACAAATGAAAGATTGTGCCATGAAAGAAAGCTCAAAACCCAAAGTTTTTTCCATCGTTTGGTTTCATAGAAAAGAGGAAGGAAAGATTGTTTTTTGGTGGGACCCATGCCAAAAACTTTTCCGTCCATCTTAGAGAGGAAAGGAGAGGAAGACACCTAAATGGGCCCTACCTTTTATTTTTAAACATTTTTTTGCTTCTTAATGGTACTATGGTACTAGATTAACATTTTTTTTTTATTTTAAAAAGTGCATATAAGTCACAAATTAGAAATTAATCAATAAATTAAAAGTTAACTTTCCTTTCACTTTCACTTCTACCAAACAACTAATAAATCATCTTACTTTCCATTCACTTTTCTCTCACTTTCTTTCCTTTAACAATCTTTCATTTTACTTTCTTTCCTTTAACTTTCTCTCATCATCCAAACAAAGCCGTAGAGTCACAAGTAAATCTCTTTTTTTTGGCGTTGCACAGGTTTTGCAAACTCCTCTTCTATCAATAATTTCACATGAGCATTGCTATTTAGCATGAAATTTTTACACAAGAAATGTAAGAATTAACACATGGCAAAATCTTAAAGGATGATGTCATTTAATCTTCTTTTTTAGTGGAAAACATGGGTGGTTATGGATGTAATTAAGGGTGAGGATTTATTCTTCTCTTTCTTGTATCAAAAAATTCTTGCTAAATAGCATTTTCCATTTCACATATACAATACTCTAATGGCCGAATAATAGGTACATTCCTTTTTTAAAAATAAATAGAAATCACTGTGAGGCTTCTAAAAAGAAATAAACAATTAAGTTGTGTTCACCAATTGAGGTCTTCATCATAACCGATTGAGTTAATCAAAATTTGTGAATAAGTTGTCATATTATATATTTATACTAAATTGTATTATTGATGTCTTTTTTAACCTAAAATTTGTTGGTTGCTTGGATCCACTAGGCCACCATTATAATTGTTTCACATATACAATTAGTAGGGGCGTGCATGGTTTAAAAACTACACCACACCAAGCCTAATTTATGGTTTGTTTAGATCCAAAATCATTTTTTTGAAAAATTGGTTATTTTGTAAAACTAATTTGGATTTGGTTTATAATCGGTTCAGAACCAATTTAAAATCAATTTATAATAAAATTTTGGTTATTCGCTTGAACCAATTTTAAATAGGTTTTTTACTTAAAATATTTATTTTTAATTTTTTTTAGTTGAATAAAATATAGATTTATAAATTATTTTAAAAACATATTTTTTCTTTAATTTTATGAATGAATTGGTTTATAATCAACCCAAAAAGTTATTTTCTAAGCCCAAACATATTTTTTACTTAGCCCAGCACATTCTTTTTGCACCTCCCAAAACATATTTTTTGTACTGTTTTGAAAACATTTTTTATTATTTAAAAAGAGTAATTTTTAAAAAAGATGCTGATTTTTTTTAAAAAAATAAAACATTAAAATAAACTGATTTTTTTAATTATTTTTAAAATAACTAAAATATTCAGTAAATAATAATTAAAAATCTAATTTTTTAAATAAATTAATAATAAAATATAAAATAAATGATTAAATATTAAGGGTGGTTAGTGGCGGTCGGACGTCAGAGTACCACCTACAGCCACCGTGCCGTTCACCAGAGGTATGCCACCAACCGTCGTGTCGATTGGAGCTTTGTCGGGCCGGCCACCAGTGGTCTCGCGTTAAGCCTCGGTCCTCCACCCCTAGTTTTAATTATTTATTTATTAAATTATATAAATCATTTGAAAAACTTGACATTTGAGCTTTAATTAGCTAACCAACAAAACATTTGGCCTCAATTTACAAACCAATTACAAAATATGGATAAGGTTTACGATTGGTTCTTTTTTTATTGGAGGGGTGTGGTTTTTTTTTCTAAAATGGATTGGGAAACTAAAATTGGATATAGATTAGTTAGTGGTGAAGGATAACTGTATTTTTTGCTCACCCCTAACGAGGAGGAGTAGACACTTCTCTATTGTGGAATGGAGTGTTATTAGATATGCCCACAAGACACTATGTTCATCAGCCAAATATCATTTGACTTCACTTTACCTTCTTTCGATTTTACAAAGAAATACTCTATTGGCGGCTTCAACTTGCCATTATTTTTTGGGACACCGAGGTGAAGTTTTAATTGACCTTTAGACTTTTAAATCTTCAAGTTTTCTGATATGGAATTGGGTTGCATTGTCTTTGTGACGTTGACATTTATCACACTTTTTGGGGTATATTTTTGCGTCCTATTATATGACAGGCCAATAAAATCATGCTATAAGTAATTTATTTGTCAGGGCCCTCCTTCCCGGGTGTTTTATGTTAATGATTTCGCACGTATCACGAAGAATATATTCGGCTTCATCATCGTCGAGACGTTCAATGCGTGGTTTTAATCCTCTTATGTACAATGTTTCAATTGCGATGGAGTATGAGAGGACTATCTTTTTCGTTTTTAATGTGGTTGCAAGTTCTTTTCCTGGATTAGTTTATTTTTGTTATGCAGGACTTGAACCAATATGTAAAAGATTTCATCCATTTTCGCTATTAGAGGCGAAGGGGCCACCACCACCCGTGGAGAGGGTAGATGTGATGGTGAGGCAGGCAGTTCAGCCAACCCCTTAAGTGGGGCGGCAAATTATGATTCCTTAATGTGATTGTTGTTTGGTCATTTTGAGTGTTATTGAAAGAAAAAGACATGAAAACTAAATACGCACGTACAAATGTTTGTTGGTTAAGGGCAGAAATAAGTGGAGTTGAAATTGAGGGTACTTGCAAGGACCTCGACATTCAAGTTAGTATGAGATCAAATATAAGTATTCTATATTTACTAATATAAATGAAACATTCGCCCAACCAATGTGTATAAGTGTTCTTGTATGAATGTTCATACATAAACACTTCATTCCGGTATGAATATTCACACCAAAACACTTTGTATGAGTGTACCGGTATGAATATTCAACCTAACCACTTTGCATAAGTGTTTTGATATGAATATTCATATCTAACCACTTTGTATAAGTGTTCCAGTATGAATGTTCATATTTAAAAACTTCGTTCCGGTATGAATATTCATATCTAACCACTTTGCATTAATGTTCTGGTATGAATATTCATACCTAACCACTTTGTATAGGTGTTATGTTATGAATGTTCATACCAAAACTCTTCATTCCTGTATGAATATTCATACCTAAACACTTTCTATGAGTGTCCCGGTATGAGTATTCATACCTAACCACTTTGCATCAGTGTTCCGGTGTGAATATTTAAAACATAAATACTTCGTTCTGCTTTGACTAATATTCTTATCCAAGCACTTTGTATAAGTGTTCTAGTATTACTTTTTAAAATTATTTATTTATTAGTGACAATTATCAAAGACGAGATGATATGATTCGATGATCCAGTAAAATGTATCAAACGAGAACAATTTAAGCATATTAGAACACTGCAGTGGAGGGGATGTGCAGAGATCCAAAAAAAAAGTTGAAAAGAATAAAGTAAAAAAATTATAGAAAATAATATAATAAACGATAAAATTGGAATATATAAAAAAAAATGCAGGGGTGGAAGGAATTTTTCTCTGGTTTATTTGAAAGGACAGAAATAATAGAATTTTCTTTAATCAATGGGTCTCGCTTGATGTGTTGTTTGATAAGGTAAATTTTTTTGCTTGGTAGTGGTTGAACTTTGAAGACTCAGGCTAAAGAATTCATTATGGCGAAGACTTGGGCGTAAGATTTCTTATTTTGAATATGTGGTGGGTTTATCTTTTAGCTTATTTAAGGATTCATTATGATTACTGCGATATTTTGTTTTTCTACAATATTGAACATATTTACTTTAAATTTTGTTTCTTACGCACATCTTACGCTTACCTACTAAAAAAATAATATATTAATGCAGGGCTGAGGTTTGAACATCGGTCATCCCATTTATCCACCATAAGGGCTTGTTTGGTTCAACTGAGAAGGAGGGGAGGGGAGGTGAGGGGAGAGATTTTTAAGGAGAGGAGGTGAGGTGAGGGATTTTTAAGGAGGGGAGGCGAGGTAAAACATAATTTATTATGTTGACAAAATTACCCTCATTTTTTTATTAAAATTCAAAATTATCCTTGTTGAAATATTAAAATTCTAGGTTTATTTTTTTTTTACAACAAAAAATATTTAGATTTTCTACTCATTAGATTTTTTTTTGTTATATATCCATTAGATTTTTTTTTTGACGTAATATATCTATTATAATTTAATCCTTATTTTGAGTTTATAAGGTTAAGAGTAAAAAAGTAAATTACTTCTCTCCTTCCCTCCCCTCCCCTCGTTAAAAAATTGAACCAAACATAAAAATTTAAAATATTCCCTCACGTCCCCTCCCCTCACCTCCAAAAACTTCGAACTAAACGGACCCTAAAAGTGAAATTTCTAACCACTAAACTATTTTTAAAAAAATGAATATGCAATCCAATATGAATAATTTTTACAAAATGACATAAATATGAATTTTTGCTATTTTTGGTTCTTTTATATTCAGTAATTGCATTTGTTTAATATATATTTATAAGCATTCTTCAACCATGTAGTCTCAAATTTGCACAGCCTTAGGATCCTTGTCATTCCGATGAGAATTTGATTTTTGCCTAGAAGCTGCCAGAAGCCGCACATTGTCATGCCTCGTGCACCGGCGACCACTCCTCATCCTCATCAGACTCGGGTATTACAATAATTAAAACAACAATATATATATATATACACACATATATATATATATATATATATATATATATATATATATATATATATATATATATATATTCACATTCACAATTACAAGCTATGTTGAAGATTTGTTGTATCTTGTATTAATCTCAACCTTTAGAAGTGACTCAATGAGACCATTCTCTTTTTTCAATTTTAGACTTATTCGAATGGAGGTGAGGTTTAAGGTGAGAGGGGTCTTTAATTTTCCCATGATGGGAAAAACTTTAATTCACCATTGATAAATTGTTAAAATATTTGATGGTAAGGATTGAAGAATGGGTACCTTTTTTATTCCAAACACTTTATCTATCTATGATTATTTATAAATTTGCCTCAATTTAGTTGATAACTGTTTTTGTGCCAAATACATTAATCATGATATAATGTCCTGAATATGCATGTCACAATTAAAAAAATAATTGACTTTTTGCAAATATCCAGCTATTTTTAGCTAGTCTAAACAAACAATCAATAATTGGTATTTTTTTGAAAAATTATTTAATTATGTAAATTTATTAATTAGTTTTTTCAAAATAAATATAATAGTTAAACCTAAAAAGAAATAAATGTAATAGTACTATATCAGAAAAAATGAATGAAATAGTAGAAATAGTATGTTTTTTTTGGTAGGGAAGCTAAAAAGAAAAAAAAAACAAAACTAAAAGGAAAAACTAATTGCGAGTAAAGAGGGTCCCCATAGCGTCGTTCCTAAGAAGATCACGAACACCTTCTGCAGGAGAAGCATGAGTCAAGAAATCAGCATCTGAAGATGATCCAAGTTTCGCGAAGAAGTCTGCACATTGATTCCCCTCTCTAAGAGTATGATAAAGAGAAACATTGATTTGAGAAAGCAACTCCTTTATATCTTGGATCAGCACCGCATATATATGAAACTTAATTTGGGAACCATTGATAAGGTTGACACAATGTAAGGAATCATAGTAGCAAACAAGTTCATCAACACTCATGTCTTTTGCCAGCAAGAGACCTTTATAGATAGCATATAGTTCAGCGAACAGAATGTCAGATGACCCTTGGATGAAGCCTGAGAAGCCTGCGAGATAATGGCCGAAAGTGTTTCTAAAAATGCCGCCAAATCCAGATCGCACAGGAGAGCCAAGACAACTACCATCCACATATTAAGAATGGTACAAGAGTGGTTGTTGATGTAAATAGTATGTTAGTACTAAATAAGTAATTAACCGCCCCTTTTTATTTCCAAAAAATAAATAAGTTATTAGCCAGTCATTTTTAGTAGATTAATTAGTTTGGTGAATTTTATTTCATGCGATCTTAATTTAAGTTAGAAGAGATTTTTTATAATCTAATTTAAGTGCTCTTGACTTAACATTAAGGTTTTTTTGTAAAATAAATTATTTGAGATAGTTGTTCAGATCCAGTTGAATTGCTAATCGATTATTAGTTGAATTAAAAATTTACTATTGAACTTCGAACTCAAAAAGTCAAACTTATCCGGGGTTTTTGTCCCTCTATTGTACCCAAAAAAAACCTATCAATCTTAAAAGGTAGAATTTTTAGCCAATAAATATTAAACAAAAAAAAACTTGGCAGAAAGAGAATAGCAATATATATTTATAGATGAAATTAAAGACTCACGAGGAGTTGAGAATGGTAAGAATGATAACTAAGAATTTTATGGCAAGGCCATAACTATAAGGGGATTCCATTAGTGATAATGGAATGGTTTAACTAAGAATGATATAATGTCCTGAATATGCATGTCACAATTAAAAAAATAATTGACTTTTTGCAAATATCCAGCTATTTTTAGCTAGTCTAAACAAACAATCAATAATTGGTATTTTTTTGAAAAATTATTTAATTATGTAAATTTATTAATTAGCTTTTTCAAAATAAATATAATAGTTAAACCTAAAAAGAAATAAATGTAATAGTACTATATCAGAAAAAATGAATGAAATAGTAGAAATAGTATGTTTTTTTGGTAGGGTATAGACATCTATCATCTATAAATATATATTGCTATTCTCTTTCTGCCAAGTTTTTTTTGTTTAATATTTATTGGCTAAAAATTCTACCTTTTAAGATTGATAGGTTTTTTTTGGGTACAATAGAGGGACAAAAACCCCGGATAAGTTAAATGATTGAGTTTGATTTTTTTTTTCTTCAGTTTTTACCATCAGTTGAATCTGGTTCGGGGGTCAGTTCTGGCGTGAAACAGTTCCTTGAGTTTGAATTTTGGCCACTGCAAGAACAAATTTTTTTGGGACAAGTTTTTAGATAGATTTAAATTTGAACAAATTTAAATTATTCTTCTTAATTATACAATTTTAAATATGGAACTGTCAGACATCCTGTTAAGTTGACCTAAAATTAGGGAAGTAACCATCTCAAGCAAGAACAAAAAATGGGAAGTTGCGATACTATTTTTATATTTATAAACAAAATATTATTATAAGAAAGTACAAACGATACTTGATCTCTTAGGATGCAAAGCTAGTTATTATAAGCTTTGAAAACATGCCAAAAAGGTGTTGCGATACTATTTTTGAATTACGGTCTTTGATAATCTTGCCGGTTTTATTGAACAGAAAAACAAAAAATATCTTGCCGGTAACAAACTTTTAAGAAATAATTTATGACATTAAAATTTTGAAAACTTTTTTTTGGTAAGCATTAAAATTTTGAAATTGAAAGAGTATAGAGAGTACTACATATATTTGGATTTTTTTGTGTTGTTTGTTTCAAATCTTTATACTCTTTCTTTTAAAGTGTACTTTTAAAGTGTACTTAATTCTCTTGATCTTGATAATTTTTTCAAAAGTATTTTATATCAAAGGACCAATGTACTAGTATATGACCACCCTATCAGTTTCAACATTCAATTTATAACAAAAAATTCACACTTATTAAAAAAGTCAAAGTATAATTTTTTATGTCTTTTTAAATAAGTTTCATATAAAATATAAAAATAATTTTAACTGGTTATTGATCACGAGAATAAAGAGAAAAAACAAATTAAATTCACTTTCATTTAAAATTGATATTTTTATGTTTATAATTTTAATAAAAAATTTACTTAAAAAGCGGGACAGACAAAGTAAATTGTAATAAATCATTCAGTTTTTGTGAAAAATAAAAATCATAATCTTTCTCTCTTTAGTTTCTACAAACGACGAATCATATACTATTACAGACTCGTTTTGAGTTTAGGTAAAATAATTTATACAAAAAAATAAATTTTTATGTTAATTTGTAAGTTTTTTTGTGATAGACAGAATGTTAATTTATAAGTTTTCTCTAATAAAAATCGCACTTTTATAAGGTTTTTTTTTTCACAAACAACTTTGAAAAATTTACAATAATATATAAAAACTCAAGATCCGTTTGGAATAGTTTATTTTTGAGTTTATACAAATAATTAAATTTTTATTTATCAAGATATTTTCTTTTTTTGAAGCAGTCAAGGTAATTTATTATAAAATAATTTATAAAAATACATTTTTTGTTAATAAAAACTTATAAATTATTTTTTTTTACAATAACTTATAAATTAATATAAAATTTATTTATTTGTAAAAACTATTTTGCATAAACTCAAAAAAAAATTATAATAAATATGAAAAAAAAATTATAAATAAATTTTTAATTATTTATACAAACTATTTTATATAAACTCGAAAATATATACTCCAAATCCAAACGGGTCAAAGTTGTTCTTCCGGTCACTTGATTTTCTCACTTGGCAGTTAAGTGATTTGATTGCTATTTTATTACGTTCCACGTTCAACGCTCCTTTACACGGTAATTTCCACTTATACCCTCAGATAAAAAAAACACAGTATCCAAATCCAATAAATTCCATTTAATTTCACACTATTTAACTCAAAAAACCAAAACCTTCTCTCGCATATCGTAACGCTCACAAATCCAAACTCAAACCAAACCAAACCCTCTCTCTCTCTGCTTTTTCCAATTTCAATGGCAGGTACGATGAAAAAAGTCGACAAGATTCGTCAAATCGTTCGTTTGAAACAACTCATGACACGCTGGAAACAAATCAGTCTCCGTCGTCGTTCGCTTCGTTCCGAACCTGAAGAAACAACACCAACAATAACAACCGAATCATGTGTTACTCCTCGAAGACAACCACCTTCAGGTTTTGTCTTCGTTTATGTTGGATCGGAACGACACCGTTTTGCTATCCCTGCTCGGTTTCTTAACTTTCCTGTTTTCGCTGGTCTTCTCGATGTAACCGAGGAAGAATTTGGTTTAAGAGGTAACGGCGGTTTAGTTCTTCCTTGCCACGTGGATTTTTTCACGGAAATCGTTAAACGTCTTCATAAGAATGAACACAAGTATGGGAAATTTTCTTTGGAAGATTTTGTTAAATTTTTTTCTGACGTGGCGGTTGATTCTTATTGTAAAGAAAAAGAAAACGTCGTCGTTTTGACTCCTTTGTTGCAGAAGGCTTCAGTCTAGAGAATTTGGTTTTGTAAATGAAGATGGAAAACAAGGAAAAAGGAAAGTCTTTTTTTTTTCTGTTGTTTTTTTTTTCTTTAATTGGGCTTTTGGTTCTAATCGTCCATGAATCCATTCACTACTAAAAAAAATTTAGTGATGGGTTTCAATGTGATGTAGTTGAACTTGTCTTTTAGGGTTTGTTTTAGTTTTGTTAAGGTTGGGTTTATCTTTTACTATTTGTTAAGATTGATACCCCAAATATTCCTATTTTTCTGCTAATTAACGATATGGTCGAATTTTAATGATCAGTGAAAAATTGTAGTATTATTGTTGGCAGCACATTTTTTTTTTATTTTTAATAAAATTGTTGGCAGCATTGATAACTCTAGATCTATGTTTTTTCCTTTTCATTTGTATATATATTTTTTTAAAATTTTTATTTAATATAATTAATTAGTAGTACTGTCCAGTCAAAACAATATTAATAGTACAGTATGTTTTTCATATTCTTTTTAATAATTGTCAGTAATTAATTAATTCAATATATATGGTTTACCATTTTCTAGCGTAGGTTTTAATTATTATAAATGTGTTTTTTTTTTGACAAAAATTACTATATATGTTTTTTATTATTATTAACATGATTATTCAGGATATTTGAATTTTGTCATATATTATAATCTGAAAAATAAAAATTGTAGATTTTGTTATACACATTATGTCATTTTATGCTGTTAATTTGATTGTTGTGATGTGAGCCGGGAAGAGTTATGGTGCATAAGAATTTTCCATATGCATGGTGCATAAACAAATCTCCACCATTTGTATTCTAAAATAGCATTGGTATGATTAAGTACATCTAATAGGTTTGAAGTATAAATGGTTGAGATTTGTTTATGCATCATGTATAAGGATTTTCCTTATGCATAATAACTTTTCCCATGTGAGCCTATTTGCAGATTATTTTTATTAATTTTTAGCGAAATTGAATAGATAATGGTTTTGATTTATGTTTTGGTATTCAATATTGTTGTTTTTGAGTAAAAGAAAAATGTTACGGAGTATTTGACAAAAATATTATACTACTTTCAACCTCAATATTATTTTGTAAATTTTTTAGTTGTTATTGTCGCTTATTCAATTGCATAAAAAATCCTTGATAGAACGGTACGTAGTACCTAGAGTTATCAAATGGTGATTGAATAGCAACGGCCATGAATAATTTTCTCATCCATTGAAGAAAAAGTTGACCATTGAGAATGTATATTTTTTATTTGTCAAAGTCACCGTGTGAACCCAATTGGTCTCTATCCATTTGCATTGAGTGTAGGGACTATTAGTTGCAATCAATCCATGAAGTTGAGATTCCATTTCGGAAAAGAGGTGGAGCTACACTCCATTTGTTTCGAGATATTAACACAAAAGTAAATGGTGGGCTACCATAATAATTTTATTTTTAAATTTATTTTTGCTTTGTTTTGCTTGTTATGTATATGAAATTTAAGCCTAAGTTAATAGGCTAATATTTATGGTCGGTGCATATGTGAAGCACACAAATTATTCTTCTTACGCATGGACTTAATTTGACTTAACTTATGCTTCAAAACTTATACTTAACTCCTAGTCCTACCTAATATGGTTTTGAAATTATAAGACATACTATGAATCTTAATGTATTGAATGTTGCATTCTTCATGTATTGAATGTTGCATAATCAAACACATTGTCTAATGAGGATGAAACATTTGAGATTTCGAGTTTTAATTTGTTGAAGTCGCGATGTCAATCAATCGACTTTTGCCAATGATGTAAATTTGTTGTTATTGTCTCTAAATAATTAAACTCCACTCCTTTGTTCTCTAATCTAACTTATGTTATAAAATTAGAATAAGAAGATGTTTTATTTTAGTAGGTAATCGAGTCACAACGAACTCATGAGGTTAACCTATAATTAATCTTTTGGCAACTGCAGCCACTTGATTTTTTTTATAAAGCTAAACAATGGTATGCATTACAATATTCTTGTATTCTATATAGTCACATAAATATTATACATTTTTGTATCCAACATTAAAGAAAGATTCTACATATATATATTTTCAGGTAGAATTTTAGCAAAAGGAATCTCACCTTTTAGTTATTTTTCTAATATTCTAATTGCATCTTTACCTGGCCTATTTAACTTTACTCTCAAACTTTAGATTCCACAGATGTAACCAAAATCACCGCTATTATTTTTTGTCCTTTTTGTTTGACATGAAAGAAAATGTTGGGCATGTGTCAATTTTGGCTTGAGAGATTCCATTGATTTTTCTTGTTTTAAAAAGAAAAAAGTTACTATATATGCTTTGCTTCAAAACTTAAATTGAAATTTTCCCATATGAGTGCGATGATGAATTTGTGATCAGATTCTCGTTCTTTTGTTTGGCTCTTGACATATTTTTGCAAGAAAAATAGTGGCATGGATTGTGATATATTTTGATTCGGAATTGCGTCCATGAAATTTTCTATGTGATGGGACCTATAATTATTGCTCATACATTAGTTTTTGATTCTTTTTTCTCGTCTTGTATGATTAATGATTACTATTATGAACAAGTTGGAGTTGGAGAGCATATACTGTTTGTGAAATGAGAATAACGTACGGGGCATGCTTACAATCCGAACGTGGCTTTGAATCATGCAACTTCATATTTTTATAAAATAAAGTAAAAATTCTGCGAAATTTTATAATTAAAAATAGTTATCTTTTGGTTAATAATTACTCAATTCAATTTTATATGTGGTGTGTTATTTGCACAACTTAAAATAGTTGTATACTTGTATGTATGCACACCGTATTTTCGGAGCATGAATTTCAGCTTGCATGCAAAATCGATATTTAGAAATAAAATAATAAAAAAATTGGAAATGTAGGCAAAAAAGTATGGATATACGCCTTATACGGTGTTGGACAACCTAAAAGTACAGTCCGTCTTAAGGTCCAATTCCTAAAGTTAAAAATGATTTTTTTAATAAAAGAATACAAGTAATTTATATATAAAGAATAATATTCATTTAAATTACAAATAATGCTTTATAAACTCATGTTAATGTCAGCTCTAAGAAATAACTGTAAGGTTAGTTATGTTAGGAGACAAGCTAATCGAGTAGCCCACAGCTTAGCTCAAGCGGCTCGGTTAACGGCTGGTCACCAGGTTTATAATTATTGCCCACCTTGTATTACTACAATGATTATTAATGAAATGAAGTAATTTTATTTGCGTCAAAAAAAAAAAATTCATGTTAATGTCATCTCATATCCAATGTGACTATGTGAGATTTCTCAGCAAATAATATTTTATTAAAAAATAATAAATTAAAGATAAAATTATATCAAATAATATTCTTTATCTTATTTATTTGAAACAAATTTGTTATTTTTTTTTCTTCTTCCAAACTGATACTTTACCTTCATAACCATCCACTACCATTGTAAAAAACTATGTTACAAATAAATAAAATAAAAATTTCTACTAGTATAATTTTGCCTAATTAAATTAAATAAATAAATATATTGTGGATCTTGGTTGCAATTTGGTGATCTTTTTAAACTCATTTTGTAGAGATTTGACCACTCAATAATCTCATATTGTAAGTTACAAATCAACCTATTATTTTCCGTGAGATTAACAATAGTTGTTCCAATCTGAGCATATGATTTGGATATGGTAAAATGCAATTTGCACCTAATAATGATTCAAGGTCAAATGATGACAAAAGATAAAACAGATTTTTAATTATTTATAATACTAGTAAGAAACAATAATTGATTTCATATTAACATGAATGTAAATACTACATAGAATGCTCTCCAGATTTTTAAATTAATTATAATATTCTGTTTTTAAACTATTTATATAAATAGATCAATCCATTTCAACGGATAAGATTTGGTTTCAATTAAAATTAAAGTTTGACATTTGATGTCAACATTTTTTTTTAAGTAATAACCTTAAAAAGTTGGTTAGTTTACTTAGTCACATATATAAATTTGCAATTGAACAAAAATTATTTTGTGAATGCAACAAACAAATATATTCATATGTTTATATTTTTATTAGCAGTTTCTTTATCTTTTCTTGTGTCAAACCAATGGTTATGCTTTCACATCGAGGTTTGCTCCATGTTACTTTGTGCCCCAGATGCAACAGTGAGGAAGAGACAATGCTACATTGCTTAAGAGATTGTGAGTTCGCGAAGTGTTTCTGGAAAGCTATTGGTTTTATGGATCAGACTTTTTTCCAGGAGGATAATTTGTATGGTTGGGTGAGAAATGATATAGATGGTCCTTCAAGTTTTCTGTTTCTAGCTGCAGTTTGGTGAATTTGGCGCGCGAGGAACCACTTGTGTATGGAAAATGAGGTAGTTCCTTACTTTACTCTCAGGACGAATACAAAGTGATGGGGAATTAACACACAATAATAATAACAGATCAATATGCAGCGGAAATAAAATTCCCCAAACTTGTAAGAACCTTTGAGGACCAACACACAAATAAAAAGACAGCTAATAAAGCAAAATAAAGACACAAAAGAAAACCGCAATTTTAACGTGGAAAACCCTCGATGTGAGAGTAAAAAACCACGGGTCGTCCAGACCAAAGAAATAGCTCCACTATAATCAAATATGGGTACAAGAGAGTCTCAAAGTGATGCACAAACAAGTGCTAACAACCAATTAAACAACAAAGCACTAAAGCTTACAAACCAAGAACAAGAAGTTGAAAATTCTCCCCCTAAAACCTGATGCACTGCATACACGATTTCTCCCAAACTAGAACTGATTTCGACGATCCGAACGGTGAAACTGTAGCCCTGGAGATGCGAACCTTCCCTCCAAATTTCGGAAAAATCCAACAGTTAACGAATCGGGAAACTACATTTTAGTGAGGCTGCTGTGTGGAATACGGGATTTTCTTTCTCTCTTCTTTTCTCACTTTTTGAAAGGTTGTTCTCTCACAAAATTTACTCACTTAGTAACCCTAGTATGACCACTCTCCACTTATATAAGTGAGACCTAATGGACTATCAATCTTGGACTTTTATCCACATAGGAAGGGAGCCCAAAACCCAACAAATCTCCCCCTCACAACTATGTGGAGGAAATCGACAAACCGGCGATATCACAACATGTTTCAAATTTCCCTCTTGGTAACGCTTTGGTCATCATATCCGAACCATTATCATCCGTATGAACCTTAGCTAGCTCCAACAACTTAGCATCCAAAACATCACGTATCCAATGATACCTCACATCAATATGTTTGGACCTATTATGAAAAGTTGGATTCTTACCAAGATGAATAGCACTTTGACTATCAACAAATAACACATATTTGTCTTGAACAAAACCAAGCTCATGCAAAAATTTCTTCAACCATAGCAACTCTTTGCATGCTTCGGTAATGGCAATGAACTCTGCCTCTGTAGTAGACAATGCTACACACTTTTGCAATATGGATTGCCAAGCGACAGCTCCACCTGCAAATTTAATCATGTAGCCCGAAGTGGACTTCCTGGAATCAATGTCACCAGCCATATCTGAGTTAGAGTATCCTTCTAAAGTAGGTTTATCTCCCCCAAAGCAAAGCCTCATACAAGTAGTACCACGGAGATACCTTAAAACCCATTTTACAGCATTCCAATGCTCTCTACCTGGATTTGACAAAAATCTACTGACTGTACCAACAACATGTGCTATATCTGGTCTTGTACATACCATTGCATACATCAAACTACCCACAGCAGACGCATAAGGAACACGTTTCATATCAAATGTTGCATCTTCACTTGAAGGACTTTGTTTAGAACTCAACTTGAAATGAGTAGCAAGAGGAGTGCTTACCGCCTTAGAATTTTCCATCTGGAATCTCTGCAACACTCTTTCAATATAGTGCTCTTGTGACATCCAAAGTTTCCTCTCCTTTCTGTCACGTATGATTCTTATGCCAAGAATCTGTTTAGCTGCTCCCATGTCTTTCATGGCAAATGACTCGCCCAACTGCTTCTTTAACCTGTCAATGTTAGAAATATTTTTCCTTACAATAAGCATATCATCAACATATAACAACAAGATAATGAAGTCATCATTAGAAAATTTTCTAACAAAGACGCAATGATCTGAAGTAGTCTTCTTGTACCCTTGATCAGACATAACAGACTCAAACTTCTTGTACCACTGCCTTGGAGCTTGCTTCAACCCATACAGACTCTTTCTCAATCTACACACATAGTCTTCTTGACCTTTAACTTGAAAACCATCGGGTTGCTTCATGTAGATCTCTTCCTCCAAATCACCATGAAGGAAAGCCGTTTTCACATCCATTTGCTCAACCTCTAAATCAAGAGTAGCAACCAAACCCAACACAGTTCTAATTGATGACATCTTTACAACAGGTGAGAAAATCTCATTAAAATCAACACCCTTTCTTTGACGGAAACCTTTCACCACTAATCTGGCTTTATACCTTGGAGACTCAGAGTTACTCTCATGTTTGACTCTATATATCCATCTATTTTCCAAAGCCCTTTTGCCTTCAGGCAACTTCACTAAATCATAAGTGTGATTATCATGCAATGATTTCATCTCATCATTCATTGCATCCAACCACTTTTGATTTTCATCACTTTCCATGGCCTCTTGAAAACACTCAGGTTCACCCTCATCAGTCAAATTCACAAACTCATCAGAATTATACCTTGTAGAAGGTTTTCTCTGTCTGTTGGACCTCCTAAGTTGAACTTGAGATGATTCTGGAGCTTCACCAAGATTCTCATCTTGTGACATATCATTCTCCTCATCATTATCAGCTGGAATATTTATCTCTTCTCCAAGTTGTTGATTATCAACATAATCATGTGGCTCATCATTCTGAACATCACCACCAGTAGTATCCAGATTACGAACAGGCAACCGAACCGGATCAATATTAGACAAACTGATATCTTTCTCGGGTGTAGTCTTCTCCACCTTATCAATGTCTTCAATAGTTTGGTCTTCCATAAACACCACATCGCGGCTTCTGATAAGCTTCTTCCCTATAGGATCATACAACTTGTAACCAAACTCATCCTGCCCATAGCCAATGAAGATACATTGTTTTGACTTTGCATCCAACTTGGATCTTTCATCCCTTGGAACATGCACAAAAGCCTTACAACCAAAGACTCTCAAATGATCATACTTGACATTCTTTCCAAACCAAATTTTGTCTGGAACTTCACTGTTCAAAGCAATAGTATGAGTGAGATTAAGAACATGCACCGCCGTGTACAGTGCCTCACCCCAATAATGTTTAGGCAACTTAGCTTCAGAGAGCATACATCTAACTCTCTCAAGAAGTGTTCGATTCATCCTCTCTGCTAAACCATTCAACTGAGGAGTTTTAGGAGGAGTCTTTTCATGTGAAATACCATGCTGCTTGCAATAGACATCAAATGGACCACAATACTCACCACCATTGTCAGAACGAACACATTTCAGCTTCTTGCCTGTCTGTCTCTCAACCAAAGCATGAAATTCTTTGAACTTCTCCAACACTTGGTCTTTCGTCTTCAAAGCATATACCCATAGTTTCTTGGAACAGTCATCAATAAAAGTAACAAAATAAAGTGCACCACTAAAAGATTTTACCTTTAATGGACCACAAACATCAGAATGCACCAATTGAAGCAATTCTGACTTCCTTGAGGGAGGATGCTTCTAGAAGGATACTCTGGTCTGTTTACCAGCCATGCAATGAGAACATTTCTCCAAATCTACATTCTTTAATCCTGGAAGCACATCCTTTTTGGCTAAAACATTCAGCCCCTTTTCACTGATATGACTAAGCCTTCGGTGCCACAAAGATGCTTCCATGTCGATAGCATTCACACTGTCTCTAGCAACCAAAGCTTTTGTCCAATACAATTTAGAATTTTTCTCCCCTCTAGCCACAACCAAGTTACCTTTGCTGAGTTTCCACTTTCCAGAACCAAAGTGATTATCATAACCACAATCATCAAGCATATGCACATAAATCAAATTAAAACGGACACCAGGAGCATGTTTGACATCTCTAAGCAACAATTGCATTCCCATGTTGGTTTGCAAGCAAACATCACCAACACCAACTATCTTAGATAGACCATCATTACCCATCTTCAACACTTCAAAATCACCAAGAGTATAAGATGTGAAGAACTCCTTCCTCGGTGTAACATGCAATGTAGCACCACTGTCAACAACCCACATGCTCTCATCAGATACAAGATTAACAGACTCATGATCACGAAGAAGAACAAGATCATCATTGGTAGCAGTAGTAACACGGTCATCATCATCATGATCTCTTTGTTTATTCTTATTCTTCTTGCCTTTGTTATCCCTTTTCCACTTAAAACAATTCTTCTGTATATGTCCTGTCATATGACAATAATGACAATCCACATTCTTGTATCGTCCTTTGGACTTGCTTCTGCTATTCTCTCTACCACCCTTCGGTTCCTTTTTCTGACTTCTCCCCCTATTTTCAGTGACAAGTACCTCGGATTGAGATGAAGTACCTTGTGCCTTCCTTCTCATCTCCTCATTAAGAATACCACTCTTAGCTGTTTCCAAAGAAACAACACCTTTAGGAGCAGAACTTGTAATAGAAACCCGAAACGTCTCCCAAGACTCTGGTAAAGATAGCAATAAAAACAGTCCCAACAGTTCATCCTCCAATTTGATACCCATTCCTGACATATGATCAAGGTGCCCTTGAAATTCACTCAAGTGGTCTGAAATAGAATTACCCTCCTTATACTTCAAACTTATGAAGCTATTCAACAAGAACAATTTATTATTCCCTGATTTAGAGGCATACAAGGACTCTATCTTCTCCCACAAAGTTTTTGCATGAGTCTCATTAGCAATATGATTGTAAACATTATCTTCTACATATTGCCTAATAAAACCACATACCTGTAGATGTTCAAACTCTCATTCTTCATCAGACATAGAATCCGATTTTGTGGAACTGAATACCGGTAGATGCAATTTCTTCACAAATAGTAAGTCTTTCATCTTGCCCTTCCACAAATGGTAATTAGAACCATTCAACAACATCATCTTCATATTTGTAATTGACTCCATCATTCAAACAAGTAATAATGCCCTTAACCAAGAGCTCTGGTACCACTCTGATGGGGAATTAACACACAATAATAATAACAGAGCAATATGCAGCGGAAATAAAATTCCCCAAACTTGTAAGAACCTTTGAGGACCAACACACAAATAAAAAGGCAGCTAATAAAGCAAAATAAAGACACAAAAGAACACCACAATTTTAACGTGGAAAACCCTCGATGTGAGAGTAAAAAACCACGGGTCGTCCAGACCAAAGAAATAGCTCCACTATAATCAAATATGGGTACAAGAGATTCTCAAAGTGATGCACAAACAAGTGCTAACAACCAACTAAAAAACAAAGCACTAAAGCTTACAAACCAAGAACAAGAAGTTGAAAATTCTCCCCCTAAAACCTGATGCACTGCAGACACGATTTCTCCCAAACTAGAACTGATTTCAACGATCCGAACGGTGAAACTGTAGCCCCTGGAGCTGCGAACCTTCCCTCCAAATTTCGGAAAAATCCAACGGTTAACGAATCGGGAAACTGCGTTTTAGTGAGGCTGCTGTGTGGAATACGGGATTTTCTTTCTCTCTTCTTTTCTCACTTTTTGAAAGGTTGTTCTCTCACAAAATTTACTCACTTAGTAACCCTAATATGACCACTCTCCACTTATATAAGTGAGACCTAATGGGCTATCAATCTTGGACTTTTATCCACATAGGAAGGGAGCCCAAAACCCAACACAAAGAACTTTGCCCAACTACTTAAAACAGGTTTTCTCAAGAAAAACATAAGTCCAGCCACTAGAATGGTTCGCTGGAATGCTCGTGGTAACATTATGATCCTAAATGTTGATAGAAGAAGTATTGGCAATCCTAGCATCTCGGGTTTTAGAGGTTTAATTCGTAACTCCGACGTTGTGTGGGTCTACAGTTTTGCTGAAAATATCGACTTTTCGAATATCCTTCATGCGGAATTATTGACGGTGTACCATGGATTATCTTTGGCGTGGGAACTAGACATTAAAGATTTGTGGTGTCATTCTGACTCCAAAACTGTGATCAAGCTGTTATCTGACCATGTTAACGATTGTCACTGCTATGCTGCGATTATCTACAAAATAAAGGATCTTCTTGCGAGAGACTGGAGGGTTAGAGTGATGCATACTCTCCGGAGGGCAACGCCTGTGCAGACTACTTAGAAAAAATTGGAGCTCGTAACCTTGAAGCTTATTCTCCTATAACAGTTCCACCGGATGACATGAATCTCCTCCTGCTAGCGCTAGCAGATGCTAGTGGGGTCCTATTTTTTAGATAATTTCTTTTGTTACATTTTTCATTCCTTTTCCTTCTTGCACAAAAAAAAATCAATGGTTAAATTTATATGCAATTAATGATTTTTTTAAAAAAAATTACCGCATAAAAAAAGAGATCTAAGAATTGTTGTTTCATGCCGGACATTCGTTGAATGCGATTTCATCACCAAGATAGAGATAGGATTAATAGATAAGAATAGATTATAATTTAATAAATTAATTTTCAGTTAACATCAAATTTGATAATATAAAAATTGGTTGACTTTTAGTCCCCTAATATATTTTTTTAGCATTACATATACTCGTATATCTCCAAATATAAACTTAGAATGTCTCTAGTGATTATACTATACTCTCTGAATCAGTCGTGGCACTTTGAATTTCTAATTAGCTTTGACATAAGCTCTGAGGATAATACTATTCTGTGGTTGGTTGTAATTCTTGCGTTAATATATTGCATTATTCATGCACACGCAGTGATTTTTGATTGTTGTATACCGTTATGTTAATTATCATGTCACTGTGTGATTTGTAGAAAAGATTATATATAAAATATCTTAGACCACAACGCTAACATGATAATTAACATATAATGATAAAAACGGCATACAATAATAAAAAATATGAATAATGCAGTATCTTAACATTCAAGTTTTTTTTTAAAGTAATCTAGTGATAAGAAATTTCACTTTTAAGGTGAATAAGTAACATGATCGGGATTTGAACTTCACCTCTCTACATATATAATGCAATTGTCCTATCAATTGAGCTAAACTTACAAAACGATGCTCTGATTTTTTTTTAACAATAAATATATTATTATTAAAAATTAGATCTTTGTATAAGATGAACAAAAATTGCTAAAACAAGAGTTATAAAACAGATGCATCGTATATAAACAAAACTCCAATAAAAATACGAAAATAGACACTACTTATAAAAGGTCCACTTTTAATCTCATTTTTAAAAACACTTTCCTTAGCTTCTAAACCAGCGAGACACGGTCCGATTTAATTAGTAGGACATATTTTTGGATGAGCATTGCTATTTAGCAAAAAAAAAAATTACCCAAGAAAGACAAGAATTAACACATGACAAAATTTTAAAGGATCAGGTCATTTAATCTCCTTATTTTTTGGAAATCATGGGTGATGATGAATGTAAATAAATGTGAAGATTTATTTTTGCAATTCTCCTCCTTAAATTTTCTCGCCAAAAAACTTTTCTCTTTTTGGATAGATGTACGTGATCCAACGTCACAGTACAATGAAATGAAATGTCACCTACCATGAAGAATTGTTTCTATCATTTTGTTATTTTTTTTATTAATTTTCTCACTTCCTTTGTACAATACTACTCCCTCCGATCCTTAATATAAGAGAAACTTCACTTCTAATATTCATTGAGATTCTAATGTATTTAGTCCATAATATAGATTAGATACACTAAATTTCTAATGAATTTAAAAAGTGGAATTCTTCTTATATTAAGAATTAAGGGGAATATTTATTTTGCTAGTGCTTGAAAGAAAAAGAAAGGTAAAGGATTGAAGTCTAAAAAACAAAAGGCGATAATTTTGATGTTGGAAAAGACAACATGATAATTCAAAATTCTATCGGTAGGTAAGAAATATTAACATCTAAAAATGTACCAAAATATAAAATAAAAATTAACATCTAAAATTGTAAATATATTTATTTTCGTTAAATATGAGCGATTCAGTTACCTATTTTATGTATAATAATATATAATTTTGATTATTAATATATTTAATTATATATAAAATTATAAAAAATTTAGTCAATCTTGTCAACATTTCTTCAACAAAAAAGATGTGAATTATAAAAGTTAATATTAATTTTTATCTATTAGTAGTAGTTTTTAGAGTGTTGATGGCTTTTAATCAAGGATTAATGCTAAGAATACCTTCTTTTCAACACTCCAATTTTTTACAGAGGAAATATTTATATTTTGATGTTAGAAATAATTCTCATAAAATGATAAAATTTACATGTACTCCTATTTTCATCTTTTTAAACCATTATCTGCCTTAAATTAAAATTAAAATTAAAATTGGAAAAGAATCATAAAGTTTGTGCACGGCAGGGCAGAATACAGGGACAGCCGTAGTACTTTTCCGTATGCATGCGGATACTGAAAAAGGTCCCACTTCTCTCACTATTTCTTCCCTCAGTCCTCACATGGATTCATGATCATCAATGGAATGGACCATATTATTTCTTGGAATTTTCTAGTATTTTCTTGGAATCTAATACAGTAAGTTTTTTTTTCCTTATTGTGTTAATTAGTGTCTCTAGAACAATAATTCAAAAATTATACTATATGGCAAAATATTTTTGAAACTAAAAATATTACAAAAAGTCAATATATAAAAATAATATGAAATTAAACAATGCCCAAAAAAGTAAAAAAGCTGGACCACCAACTGTGATAGTTCGTAACTAGTGTTCAAAGTTTTCATCCATCCATAAGAGTATAGTTTCACCTTGTCTAACAGTTGTGTTACATAACATTTTGAGTTTCGAAATAGGCGTTGATTCATTTCATTCCACACTACCTGCACACATAAAAACCACATGAGTTGAAGAAAGGATCGACGAGCACAGAGACTTCCTGATGAAAAGGTGAACTAAAGAAAGTGACCAGACAAAATTTGTAAATCCACCGACGAGAAACGAATCAAATAGCAAACAAACGGCCAAAGCAAATTAACCAAAGAAACTGTAAGATAAAAACAAATGTCGAGCAAATTCGACACCGCCACACCCGGAAACACACAAATGAGCTGCTGGAGCAATGATGCCGCAAGATACCAATTTATCTTTAGTTAGCAATCTGTCTCTTAAAAATCTTAAGGCGAATATGTATACCTTTTAAAAATATAATTAAATACAAAAAGTTACTTTTTTTGGGAAATAAGTTCCCGATATATCATGGAAAAAAGTTCTGGCTTTTTCATGAAAATTTTTTCGAGAAAAAAAATTACCGATTTTTTTGGGAAAATTTTTTTCGGTCTTTTTTCCGCTTAATTTTTTAAGAAAAATTTCCCGATTTTTTTGGGAAATTATTAAATTTTTATTGTTTTTTTAAAAAATAAAATACAGTTCATAAATTCAAACTTGTTTTGAACCGGTAATAAACTGAATTGTAACTGTTTTTAAAAAGTGGTTCAGTTCAAAACTGTATTAAATGGTTCAATTTAAAATATGGTTCTGTGCAGTTCGAACTACAGTTTGATTCAATTAACTGAATTTTTGAACACCCCTACAATATAACTAGTTAAAAAAGTAAAGAAATAAAAATTTATATTAAAAATATAACTTTTTACATTTTTAAAAAGTTTACAAGTTATAGGTATCCTAGTCAAAAGTAATAGTGAAAGTAAAAAATAGTCCTCCAAAATTTCCCTGTCTGTTTAGCATAGCAGTAAAGTTTTGTGATTGATTCCTTCACATGGCTTTTGATGCAGATTACTAGTCACCAAACCACTCAGTACTCACAAGTCACAACACAAGTACGGAGGTTGAGAATTGAGACAAATAGACAATAGACCCGTGATTTCTTCATCTCTCTCTAGTTCAAAACTTACTTTCCGTTACTTTAATTTAACCTTTCTGTATTTTGTCTTTCGCAATTTACGGGTCCGCTAATTACTCTACGGCCCATTTTACTAGGGGTGATCATATCCGAACTAATCCAAAAGTAAAATTGCAAACTGAACCAATCCAAACCGAAAACCGCAAAAACCGCATTTGGTTTGGATGTATTTGGATGACTTTTCTATTGAACCGCGAACCGCAAAACCGCGAACCGCAAAAACCACAAAAACCGCGGTTAATCGCTAAAACCGCATTAAGCTTCTATTATATTCCAATACCACTAAAACCACATTAAGTTTTTATTATATTCCAATATACATAGCCCAATTACTAAGTCAATCCACCAAATTAATGGAACTTTAAGTTATTTTTATTTTTTGAATTGTAATGTTACTTTGGTGTTGTAATATTATTTTAGATCAACAACTTTTATCGGTATTATGATGTTATTTTGAAACTTTAATTATTATTTTTTGAATATTTAAAATTGTAAGGTATTGTGATGTTATTTTGGATAAACAACTTGTATTGGTACTTTAATGTTATTTAGGAAATTCAAGTTTTTTTTTTATGTTTAAAATTGTTTGGTACAGAAATATTATGCTATAAACCGCAACAACCGAACCGATCACCGCAACAACCGAACCGATCATAACCGCATTGGTTTGGTTCGGTTTGGTTTGGATGATCTTTTAAAACCAACCGAACCGCATGCATTTTTATCTCGCGGTTAGGATGACTTTTATGATCAAAACCGAATCAAACCGCACCGCGATACATTTTACCGTGTCAATTGGAAAACTAATTGGTTTTTTTTCATTAAAAAAAGAAGACTGATATCATAGACTCAAAGCTAAGATAGCATGCAGAAGGGACAAATATACAACTGAACTGAATAAGCACGGAGAATACAGGAAGCAGAGGTTTGTGTCGGGTAAAACATGGAACACGCGTACCAAGTACAGATACGTTCTGGTCAGTGTGGATCAAACGTGTCAGAATATTAAAGCGTAGACCCACTGTATCATTGATGCGTGTGTTGTACGTGCAAAGTACGGGTGGAACGTTTAGAATACTACTACACTACTCTGCGCGTGATACTAGGAGAACTGAATCAGAGAGCAAGTGGTCTAGAATGGCGAGACGTAACCTTGGCCGTTTTTACAGTTTGACACTTGACACCTACCTCAGGATCATCATCTCAACCATGATCAAACGGTGGATCCCAAGTGGAATTAATACTCCCTCTATAGCAAGATATAAATAATTTTGATCATATTACACAAATAAAAAAATGTAATTAATAGTAGTAGTTAAGAATTAATGGTATGTTAAGAGAAATTATCGGTTACATAATTTAAAAAATTGTCTTTTATTAATAGTATATAAAAAATAAATTAAAGAATCCAAAAAAAAGAAATAAATAAATACAATAGTTAACAATAAAATAGAAAAAAAGAGCATTAAAGGTAAACGGACAACAAGTTGTGACGCTAACTCTTTTTAAATGGCATAACTGATTCGCGTAAAAATAACATTTTTAACTCTAGGAGACACAACATTGTTATTCATAACTTTTTGAACTTTTTGCAAAAGACTTGCAGGCTGTGAGGTTGGAAAGCCAAAAGTGTCAAAAGCGAATAATATGAAAGCATGTTGATTGTCAAGACATGCTTTCTCATGTTAATTGTTATAAAACAGAACTTTTAATTTATAACCTGAAAACTATAAATGTATAACCTAGCCTTAATTTGTTTGTTTAACGGTATCTAGGGAACAATTTAACATAACCAAAAAAAGTTAAAAGCCTACTAAAGCTCTGATAACACATATTAAGATATTTAAAATTATTAATATTTATTTAATAATTCAAAATAATTTAATGTTCAAAAAGTAGATTGTCAAAAATAATTTATCTTCGAAAAATATATAATAGAATATATAACTTTTAAGAAAATATTGTTACATTTACGTTCTTAATATACAGTATGTCTTTAACACACATGTTAACATTTTTCAAAGTATAATTATTGCACTAAAACTAATATAAATATTTAATATTTGAAAAGTAGAATATACAATATTTTTAAAAATATTTCTATATTTTTTAGTCATTCTTATTATTATTCCCCAACTTTGAGGTGAAGTTTAATTAGTATGCACCAAACGAATGAGGTTTACTCCCACTACAGCGATGGCGGTTTGTTCTAATGATAGTCGTTGTTTATTTGAGTCGATTTCTTATCATATTGAAA
This sequence comes from Trifolium repens, assembly GCA_030408175.1. Taxonomy (NCBI): domain Eukaryota; kingdom Viridiplantae; phylum Streptophyta; class Magnoliopsida; order Fabales; family Fabaceae; genus Trifolium; species Trifolium repens. Next base: position 61,800,353 of record CP125842.1, on the reverse strand, counting down.
CATTTTTAATTTATAAAATGAATTAATTAATTTATTATTAAAAAAAAAATATATTTCCATATTAATTTGTTTATCATATATCATTTTGTCAAACTCATATTTTAGTGTCAAATAAGATGTCGACGCGAGCACGAATAGTATTAAATCTACATTCATATATATTAAATACGGATAATTGAAATATCCACTTAATTTATCTGCAGCTATCTATTAAATTATCCTATTAAATTATCCGCTCCATATCTATGACAAATTTTATTCACATATATTTGCAGGTACTAATTTTTTTGCCATCCCTAATATCAAATACGCATCAAATGAAATTTTATTAGCAGGAGCTTTCGATCGGTCATGGATTGTGGAACTTAATTTACAAACACGTCATCTACTAATTAACACTAATTAATTATCAAGCTGATAACATTAATTCGTCATGACAATGACCCTGCAGAAGCTACCGTAGTATTCATGCATGCACATTGTGACGTAGTATTCATGCTTGCGCCATACTTGCATGCATTATTTATTCAGCATTGACATTAATTAGTTTAGGGCACCTTGCAATGGGGTTTCCTTCAAGTCGTGTCCTTCAACAATTGCACCATTAGAGTCAAGTCATCCACTTCAAAATTGAAAATTTATTTGGTGAACTATCATTTTTTTTTGTGTTGTTGGTTGTTGTTTACTTTTAAACTGAGATTACGTAATACTAAACAAATATTAATATGGTAATTAAATTGTAAGACCCGTCATTAAATTTGAGGGTAAGTTGTTATGAATCAGTATCAATCAGTATATATACTATTATATATAAAGAAAATTACCACCGAACTTTTCCAAATTATTCTTAATATTCCTAATCAAAGTTAAAATTTGAGGGTCATTTTACAAATTAATTTAATTATTTTTAAATACAAATTAATTACTATTAAGTTATTTAAGGTTGAGTATTTCTATGTTTCGCTCCACTATTTAATGCTACGCAGAACCAATATAATATTAGAATTAGTTCAATTCATTCAAAATAATTATTTTTTTTTGTAAAAAAATAGTTGAGTATTTTTATTTTGCTCCACTATTTAAGGTCCATTTAACCGGATTTTTTTATGTCTTAAAAGTTATCTGAATGCTAAAAATAAAAATAAGAGCTTTTAGAAAAAGATAAAGCTGATTGGTAATTGTCGTTTTTTAGCTTCAAAGTCGTTTTATCTATGTATTTTACTCATAAAAATTAAGCATTTTTTTTTATCAAAAGCTTCTTGGAAATTTGTTTGGCCTAACTTCTCCTTTTATTGAATAAAAAAATCTAAATAAAATAGGTCAAAAGGTACCTAATTAATGCTAAACAGAACCAATATAATATTTCAAAATAATTATACAAAATGTCATTACAAAGTTAATTTCAAACCTGCCTTCTCATAAAAAATTGCAAGAGCTGACCGCTAGCTAAGCTACAACAATTCATGTGAAATAAATTGGTTACATGTTGTAGACATGGGTATGTAATATACAAGAAAATAATATATATGTAAAAAATTCTATAATTCTTTTGTAAAAAAAATTATTTTTTGTCAAGTAGTATATATAGTTGTTTAAAATTTACATACCTTTTAAGATGAATAAATAGAAATACCAGAATTTGAATTTCGATCATAATATAACATCCAATGTCACAGAGTTATGTCACGGGGAAATTTTTTTAATTCCAATATTTATATCTTTATCATATAAAAAATGTTGTATATATGTATAACTGTGTAAGCACATAAAATCCACAATGAGCATAGTGCAAATAATTGACGGAATTTAGTATAATAAATAAATTAATATTGTATAGAAATACTACATTAAGGTTGATATTTTGAAAATACTTGTGAATTTTCAAAAAAAAAAGTAAATAGATGAAATGACAAATCTATTAGAAACTCATAAAGAGGAGTTTAAACCTCGGTTGTGAGCCGGTGTGGATAAAATTATGAATTTTCAACTTTTTATCATATTTTTCATTAAGAAACATTTGTTTGATTTAAATATGCCATTTCTATATTATTATACCTCCATATCAAGAAAAGGAATTGTCCATTTAACACTTTTTAAATGCAGACCGGACAGACAGTGATTTCTGACAAACAGAATCCCCCTCAAGAAAAAGATGGCAATCTCACCGGTGAAGTTATAGCTCTCTAACAAGCGATGAGGGACGAGGTTTGCCCGGGTCAACGGATCGAAGGCACTCCACTTGCTGATAATCTCATCTTGTTTTTCTTCTTTCTTTTTTGGTAAAGTAAGTCAGTTTTGCTTTGGTGACTTCTTTCCTTTGTTTGGCTTGAGTTCCATCTCCCGACAAATGAGAAGGAGTCATCTTGCTTAGTAAGGAGCGCGGTCCATAGAAAAAAAGCCTGATTTTTGTTGTGCCCAATTGTGACTAAAGTCCATTTATATACTTTTAAATCTTATTTAATCAATCATAGATTCATAGTATATCAATAAATAAATATATTTGTCGTTAAAAAAAAAACACAACACAAGATAAATATAAGAGACATAAAAAATCATCCCCTTAAACAAATATTTTATAAAAACATTTTATTGATATTGATTTTGAAAATACGTATAAATCAACGGACCCATGCGAATGTTGCTAGTAGAAAATAACAAAGGTAACATCAAGAGAGATAGAAAACAAGGAGAAAAATGAAGAAAAAAAAGTAGGCCATCCAAGTCCATTGTAAAAAAGTTACCTTTGTATATAAAGAAAATTGATAGGGAGGGTTTGGAGGTGTTTCTGAAGTGAAATTATGTAACAGGTTCAAATGTTGATTAGAGCAGTTCCCAGTGCGTATGATACTTCTGAGACTAAACAGGATGAGGTGGTGTTAAAAGTAATTCCCATTACTATTTATTCTTCAACGAGAATAATGGACTTGGGTTGCCTTAGAATCCATGTCGAATTGTTATGGGAAATATTTTCCATGTCATCCACTACTTATACCTGCTACACACCCCTTACACAAATTATAGGTAAATAAAATTGGCTAAATTACATTTTATTTTACTAAGATTGATCTATAATCATTTTCTTTTATCTTAATTTAAGGGATCAGAAAATATTTAATATTTGTAATTCAAAATACCAAATGGAACGGAAAAGATATAAAATCCCAAAACGAAACTAAGAATTAACTTAAACAACCAAAAACAGTATAATTTAGCCAATAATATATGATCAATAACAATTCTAGCAAATAATCGAACCAAACTTACTCAAAATGAAGTGGAATTAATTTGAAATTCATTGGCCCAACTAACATATTACCAAATTCCTCACACTTGATCAAACCTAGTAGCTTAATTTTTACCACTTCTTTATTATATTAAGTGGGAATAACAAGTTACTCCCTAAACCCTAATTATTTATGCTAAATGGAGGGAAAATCACATTAAATGAATGATTTGCAGCAAAACACACATTTAATTACGTGGGAATTAGTAAAGACCTAATTGCATCCCAATTACAACAAAACATGTATTTAATTATCTCAACTACTCAGTATCAACTTTTTTATACAGTTCTGTTTCCTATGGTTTTTTGTTGTGGCTCAAGGTAATCCTTTCATCACTTACCAAGCATTATTAATGACCTTAACCACTACTCCAAATTATCTATATATATATATATATAGTCAGCTTGCTTACAAAATTTTATTTGCCAATCACAATTTTTGCTTGCCAATTTTCATCAACCATATTTCCACCTCTCTTTTCCTAACTCACTTTGCCAGCACATCAATATGAGAAGAAATTAACATATTATGAAATTACTACAGGATTTTTGGTAAGTTATATATTAACATAAATTTATTGTGTGTATATATGTTATATATTTATGTTTTTTTTTGGAAGGATATGTTATATATTTATTTTGATCACATTGTAATATGAAATTATTATTTTTGTAGGTACTTCCATATGAAGACTTTGGTGAGAAAGTTTTTGATAAGAAAGCAACAAGTATTTTTTTAGTAGATGATTGCGGTAATAAATAGAATTGTATGCTGATCTTTGTTTCCTTTCCATATAAACATTACAAGCTTGGTGGCGAATGGAAAAGAATCGTGGGAGCGCTGAGAATTGTTGTGGGAGATACTATTAAACTAGGTTGAGACAATGATAGAAAGAATGAGTCTTTAATTTGTATTTATTTATGGTATTTGTAGAAATCTGTACTTATTTCTTTATGGTTAATTTTTTAGACTTTTGATGAATGTTGTTGATGAAATGTCTATTGTTCAAATTGGAAGGTTGATTGTTATGAAATCTTTTATGCGTTGTATCACTGATTTTTTTCAGTATAAATCAAATCATTCCGTTTTTTGTTTTATTGACGATTGATCTCTGTAAAAAAAATGTTATATTGGTCTTCATAATCAACAAAAAAAAATCATATAATGAGAAAAAATAGGGGGAGATAGTGTGGCGCAAGATTTTAGGGGGAGATAGTATCACATTGAAGAACTTTTTAACTTCTTTTACTAAAAAATAGCAAAATATTAATTGGCATATATTGTACCTCTCCTATTTTTTTTTTTTTTTTTGATATTCAGGATATCTCTCCTATAGAAAGCACACGTATAATCATATTAAGAGTAATAGACTAATAGCTAGCAGTAATATTTGCATGTCATATGCTCATATGCTAATATTTGTATGTATATATTAGTAGAAAAATAAGGTCAAAGCAGGTCAAATGAATAGTATACTAAGTCATAAAGAGGTCATTTAAAATGGGACGGAGGGAGTAGCAGTTAGTAAAATGTTATTCACAGTGCTCTATAAGCATTATTTTTATTGTGTTCATACCAACCCATAACTCAACTTATTTCCCTAAAACTTTGCAATCCCTCTCTCTCTCTCTATATCAATAAACCAATGCAAAACTTAAAAAGATTATGTCTCTCTCCTTCATCATTCACTTTCTATCTGTTCTGATATTTGTTTTCTCCCAATATTTTGGTCTTATATATTTTCCCATGGTACTCCCTCCAGTCTCATATATAAACAAAAGTTAATTTTTTAGATTCATTAAAAAAGTTATATATTTAGTTCATATTATAGACCACATACATCACTTTTTTAATAAATCTAAAAATGTAATTGTTGCTTATATATGAGACCGGAGGGAGTAATTGTTTTTCAAACATTATAAAAAAAAAAGTAATTGTTTTTCAAAACATTTGTTGCTATTGCCAATTTATTAAATAAACAATATGATGATGAACTTCATGCTTTTCAAACTTTATCAAAAAAAAAAAAACTTCATGCTTTTCAAAGGGGTAATCTATGATACTACTATTTGAAATTATCAAAAATACTGTAATAGTTTTAATTACTTGATTGACATAAAAACAATATATTTGTATGCTTTAAGTAAATTTACAATTAATTGAGACAAAATATATGACCCGTGCAAGATGTCGAGTTTTTAACAATAGATGATATGAGATTTTAATATATGAATTAGAAATTATTTTCTCAAATTAAACTCAAACCAGTTCAAAAAGAAATTGTTAAGGATTAACATCTATAGTGTCCTACATTTAATTTTAAATTTTTTAATATATATATGTGTAAGATATTTTGTATATTATTAAGAAATAAAGAAAAATAAGAAATAATGAATTAATATAATATAATGATAATAATGAAGAAATAACAAATTAACGGTTGCAAATAAGGGAAAGGAAGAAGAAGAAGAATGGAGTGGGCCAAGAGAAAGCGCGAAGAAATAAACAAACAAACAAGCACCGTGTTTGTCTCTTCCGAATTGAAAAAGTTACTAATAACTTATATGCAATGCTTGCTTCTTAGAGAGAATCAATCATTCAATGTGTATGAAATAACAATGGCAATGTGTTGCTTCTCTCACATTCTCTCTCCTCCATACATCACCACCTTCATTTCTCAATCTCCTTCACAATTTCGAAGAATTGCTATCTTCAACAAACACAACACAACCTCTGTCATCTGTTCAATCCCGAAGAAGAAGAAGAAGATCTCCGCTATTGGAAATGGTGCCAGTGCTGCTGAAACTGCGGTTGTTGAGATTCAAAAGCTCCAATTCCAAGTTTCCAATGGCTACCCCTATCCCTTCGGTGCTACTGTTCAAGAAGACGGGGTCAATTTCGCCATTTACTCTCTTAATGCACTCTCCGCTACTCTCTGTTTGTTTACTCTTTCTGACTTCAAAAACGTGAACTCTTCTTTCCTCATATTCAATTCAATTACAAATTTCTCAAAACTTCTCCGAGTTTTTAGGTTTTTATATTTTAATTGAATTTAATTTGTTGCAGAATGAAGTGACGGAGTACATTAATCTTGATCCATTGCTGAATAAAACGGGATGTGTTTGGCATGTGTTTCTAAAAGGGGATTTTAAAGATATGCTATATGGTTACAAATTTGATGGCAAATTTTCTCCTCAACAAGGACATTACTATGACTCTTCTCGAATTTTACTTGATCCTTATGCAAAAGTTAGCATCTTCTCTTAATTATTGTTTTTATGTATACACTTTCTCTTGTCCTTTTATAATATAGACCAGATACATCAGTTATTCAATATTATGTTGCTTGGTGTGTGGACCCTTTATGATATAGTACTAATTTGTGTAGGCAGTTATAAGTAGAGGAGAGTTTGGGGCTGTAGGACCTGATGGTAACTGCTGGCCCCAAATGGCTGGCATGGTGCCTTTTGATCCTGAGGATGAGGAGGTACTTAATTTATTTATGGTTGTTTGTTTGCTTGAATTCTTAATTTGAAAGACTATGATTCGCTTTTTTGATTTTTGTGTTGTGCATTGTGTTTAGTTTGACTGGGAAGGAGACTTGCCTTTGAAATATCCACAAAAGGATCTTATTATATATGAAATGCATGTAAGAGGATTCACAAAGCATGAATCGAGTAACACCGAGTTCCCTGGTACTTATCTTGGTGTAGTGGAGAAGCTTGATCATTTAAAGGTGAAATTTCTGATCACATTTCTATAAATGACTTCAAAAGATCCCTGTGACATGTCTACTGATGACTATAATGTTGGTAAAATAAAAATTGATTTCTTTATGTTTTATTGCGTCGATTTCTTAAGGAAGTAATTTCAATAATTTGATGAACTAGATGGCAAGTACAGGTAGAATCTGAATAAAAAAGCTTCTAGCGTCTCTTCAATGATGATGATAATTTATCAAATAGATTGCATACTTAATAATCTAACTGTGAATAAATCATCAGAGTGGTAGATGGAAAGACTCATACTGTGGTTTTATTTAGGGAAAGGAAGAGGCATATTTTTTTTAGTGAGCCATCACATGATCACAATGCATGATTATAAATGAACCTGATCAAGGAGTCATAAGGAGACTGTGAGCTGAATCATACTGTCATGAATATGTTTGGACAACTGAGTCTCCCAGCCTTGGTGTCTTATGTTATTGTTGGACCATAATTCTCCCAAACCATGTCTGCAGAAATGTTCATCATCCATACAATTTTCCCGTGCTGTTGGATCCACAATATTAGTTTTTCATGAACACGGAATTGCATTATTTGTTTTTCCATTGTATTGCATTACTACATAAGCAGATATGAAATTCGTGATGAAACTGTTTTCATTGGGCATTGTTCATTTTGCAGGAGCTTGGAGTAAATTGTATAGAATTAATGCCATGTCATGAGTTCAATGAGCTGGAATACTACAGTTACAATGCTGTACAAGGGGACTATAGGTAAGTTAGTCATTTGGTGATGAAATTATTATCATTCTTATCAATGACTTATGGTTGTATTACTATCTTCAGGTCAGATTTTAATCACAGTCGTCCATTTATTTGTATCGTAGTCATTTTTATCATTGATGCCTTGTATCAAATCATGAACTACTTGGAAGTTATTCTACATTTGTGGCTATGTACGATTCTTATTTTTACTTCTCATTAGTTTAATCTCAAGTATATGATAAACCTGTTACAGGGTCAATTTTTGGGGGTATTCAACCATCAATTACTTTTCACCAATGATCAGATATTCATCAGCCGGCATACAAAACTGTGGCCGTGATGGGATTAATGAAATTAAGTTCCTCATCAAAGAGGCGCACAAACGAGGAATAGAGGTGATTTATATTATATATGATTTAATTTCGTTAATTGTCTATTATTTGTTCTTTTTTTAGTTTCAATTATGCTTTCGTTGCTATATTACTGGAGCAGGTTATCATGGATGTTGTTTTAAATCATACAGCTGAAGGGAATGAGAAGGGTCCCATTATTTCTTTCAGAGGAGTTGACAACAGCGTGTATTACATGGTAGCACCCAAGGTACTCCTAAACATTCTTATTCTCTCTTTCAGCTATTTGGTTGAAAATTTTGTAGCCTTGGAGGAACTCAAATCTCAAAGAAAAAGGTTGGAAAATCATAAAAATGAAATTCTTGGTGAAAGAATTAAAATCATAAATATTTAAAGTAGGTCAGTGCTTCCAGAGCTAAACAGCAGGTCATTACATTATGCATACAGAAGTAACAGAACACTACAGGATACCAAACTCCAATGAGAAAAGAAAGTTATTAGAGTGGATGTTTAAAATCCAATATTTAGTTTCCTTGACATTATACTTTCAAGCATGATAATAGCTAAGGATCAGGATTATGTACCATCCAGCAAACCAGTAATCTTTGTTAACCAACATTATTATTTATGCACCTTTACTTCTTAAGGCTTGCAGTTCGTATGCAGATTGAGTTTTTATGGATCTTTGGCTGTTTTCAAATTTATTTATAATTGCCTTTTTGGATTCTTTTAAACCATGTGGTAATGTCAACTAGACCCACTTCCATGTCTTTAGGGGGAATTCTACAACTATTCAGGATGTGGGAACACGTTCAATTGCAACCATCCAGTTGTACGGAAATTTATAGTGGATTGTTTAAGGTATGTTTACAATGATTATCGAGGATATGCTTTTATGAAATTTATTATTCAAGGATTTAACAAAAAAAGAAATCATTTTAAACCTTTTAGCGTACACCAGATGTAGCGGTTCATGTGGGATAATTCCTTAAAGCCATCAAAGAATATATAGATACCAAATTAATGATTTAGTATTTTGTGGCATATCACTTCTAACATAATTTACCTCAACAGTGCTACTGCTATGTCTTTTGCTCCATTATATGTTAATGTATAATTGTATATTTGTTCAGTTTATTGCATTGCACTCTGGTCATATTTGTTTCAATTATTATTTATAAGGGGTTAGAAATTGCTACCATATTAGATTGAAGGCCTTGCTAATTTTCTCTCATCATGCAACAGATATTGGGTGACAGAAATGCATGTGGATGGTTTTCGCTTTGATCTTGCTTCTATTATGACCAGGAGTAGCAGGTTATATACTATATAATGCATTGGTACATAAATTTATTGGAGAATGATGCATCTTACTGTACTTATTTTCCTTTTCATGTTTGTTACTAGTCTCTGGAATGGAGTTAATGTATTTGGTGCTCCAATAGAAGGTGACATGCTGGCAATTGGAACCCCTCTAAGCAGCCCGCCATTGATTGATATGATCAGTAATGATCCAATACTTCGCGGAGTGAAGGTTTTTCAACTTGCTTAGTTTTCTTAAATCAATTACAAAGCTTTGTTTGTTTAAAGTTTGACAACATGCATATATACTTAAATTGTTTCAAAGGCATATTGAACTTTTGAAATTGACAAATTTTTGTGTGTTAATTTTAATGAAATACTCAGATATACCAAAGTAATGGTGCAAACTTTGTTGTTTTTCTGTAAGCTAGCCAGGATTGTATGTATAACACTGTCTATTTACATGGTTTTCTGTTCACCAGGACGATAAAGGGGTTTAAAGCATATGAATTAAAATTTCTGCTGATATAAATAGATGAAGCTATATTTTGTGGTTGACCCTGGGCTTGCAACCTACAAGATTGGAGTGGCTAGATTGTTTTGATAATTCTCGTATTCTAGAATGAGAGACGAATGCTGACATTGCTATTGAGAATGAGAGAAACTGACGGATGGAAAGAATGGTGTTTATTAGCAAAACGGTCATGTGTATGGTTTTTACAGTTAATTATGTGATGAATATATTTCAGTGAAGCAATGAAAAGAGTTAGCATTGTTAGGGGGAAGTGAATATCACAAGGAATAAGAAAGAAATATGGGAAACAGCAGAATCATGTGTTGCTGAATTTTTTTCATTAAAGCAACTCAAACACTTGGTCAGGAAATTTTAAGAATTTAGACAATTTAATTTCAATAGTTTCTTTCAGAGTACATTAATCTAAATAGATGTTTGCGGCTGATTAAATAATTTAAGAAAATGGGAGAAACTAGTTGATATTTGCAATGGGAATTCACTGTTCGTGACTACTGTTTTACCTTTCCTTTGGGACTTGGATAGTCACACATACAAGATTCTGTTGATCTAAATTGGTATATATGGCTGATTGAATAATTTAAAATGATGGGATCTACCAAGTCATAGAAGTTATTGGGTAATAGAACTGTTATTTGCAATAGGCACTGATAGGAGACCAATGGTTAGGAGTATATGTAAGGGCAAATAAGGAAGGGAATACAACTTTAACTGAGTAGTCTTATAAATGCAAAGGACTGGGAAGTTAGTTAGTTAAGAAGTAATTCATTTGTGTTGGAGGGAGAAGTGCTCTCAAAATTGCTTTGTTCTATTCTCTGGTTGCATTGCCCAGATTGCATTCAATAACACAGGGCCACATTCCCCTTCATTCTGTTCTTTCAGTTTATCCTAGACCTTCTTGTCATAATCAGTTGAATCTTATAAGGCACTTACTGTTGGTGGTTGCCCCGATTAAAAGGACACCTTTTAAAGTAGTGTTTCCTTCTAGGTGCTGGTTTTTTCTCTTGCCTCGCCTAGATCGAATGGTTGTCAGCTTGACTCGGACATTCCTCAAAAATATTTTGATCAGTCATTTTAATCATTATTTATCATATAGATTAGTTTTCACTCGTTTGGAAGCAGTAAACTAAATATGCTTTGTTTCTTGATTTCTCCTTTATAGCTTATAGCTGAAGCCTGGGATGCTGGAGGCCTCTACCAAGTTGGCACTTTCCCTCACTGGGGTATTTGGTCGGAATGGAATGGGAAGGTCAGTGCAGACATACAACTGTTGAATTCATTAACTCATTTATTATGATGATGTGACGGGCAAATGAAAGGGTGTGGTAGCACAACTTGAATGGGACTCACAAGCATGTGTGTTAGAAAAGAGAACTTCAAAACACATAAGTGAAATATCACAATTGCATTACATCATCATATACCATATAACCTGTTTATGTGAAATTATAAGATTAGCTCTACAAGGTTTTATTTCATGTATGATATGTTATGGATGTGCGTGTTATATCAACTATTGTTATTTTGAGCAGTCGAGATTACTTACTTTTTCCTCTAAAGTGAAGAATCCTTTAAAGTGAAATACTCTGCTTTAGAGGAGCTGGATACAAACTCCATAGCAATGCCATGCCTTTTCAAATGTTCAATATTACACAAAATTGCTGGATTGTAGATTTGGCATAAAAGTGGTCAGTTAATCTGAATGATTAAAGTCGAGTGATTTTTCACCATTCCTATACCAGCCTGACTAGGACAACCAGAGGAGTGGTGATATGTACATATTTAACCAGAATCTTCTTGAATCCCTTTATGCAAACTATAATGCTGAAATTTAACCAAAGTCTGTGTACTATTTACTATTGACTAGTGTTATTTTTATTTCCCTCTACATGCTCCCCATGTTATTTCATTGTTTTCCGTGTAAGAAAATCTCTTTTCTAAAGAATACACAATCTACTAATTGTATGTTAGACATGCACTTTTGGTCAAGTTATGAACTATTTAACGCATCAATCTTGAATTTTTCAGTATAGAGACACTGTACGCCAGTTTATCAAGGGCACAGATGGCTTTGCTGGAGCATTTGCTGAATGTGTTTGTGGGAGTCCTAATTTGTATCAGGTTTATCTGTTGTCTCATGTCACACTACAGTGGTAGTTCTTTTGGAACCACATCTATTCTTATGATTGATATGATGATTATTGTAGTCGTAATCATTGTTCTTACTCTTATTGATTTCAACCTTGTTCTTTTGTGTGGTGAAAATTACTCTATATTTTTGGCACAGGGAGGAAGAAAACCATGGAATAGTATTAACCTTGTATGTGCTCATGATGGCTTCACTCTAGCTGATTTGGTGACTTATAACAACAAGCATAACTTGCCTAACGGAGAAGACAATAATGATGGAGAAAATCATAATAATAGCTGGAACTGTGGAGAGGTAGATGTTTAGAAACCTGCTTCAGAGTTGCATTTAAAGTAATTTTTCCTTCTAATTTTGTTTCTAGTGCACAGTGGTACATCATCACAAGTTGATTAGACCAACATGAATATCATTAATATTACAATATTCATGACAATATCTAAAACCCAATATGTTTACTGTTATTAATCGAACGTACTCGGTTCTTGTACCTGGTAATACGCTATGCGCAAGTCAAATTGTTAATAAGAAATGAATAAAAGAAATGCGGGTCTTATGTATTTTCTTTTATTGTTAGTCACAGATATCCATACTCATTAACCCAAACATGTCTTGTGTACTACTGTCATTATAAAACAGTGTCTTTATAATCCTTCTCCAAATTGTTGCATGTTTCTTCTTTTCCCCTTCTCCCTCAGCTGTATGCAACATGAGTTAGGCTTTTAAACTGCGTTTAGATCACGTGTTCTAACTATCTGTCATGACTAATCTCTGCTTTCAAGAAAAGTATAATTTAACATTGTAAATCAAGCATTAGTGTAACTTATAGGCCTTTATCTCTATTCCTGCCTGATATCTTGTCATATTTATCAAATTCAATAGAATGTTGAATCTATTTTCTCCCATGTTTGTGTTTAGACTAGCACATTGTGATACTATGCATTTCTGGGTTTAGTTAATTACTGTTTAAATGTCATGCCATACCTCACTTTCTGAATCCTTCAAATAGCTCCCTTAGAGTATTAGAATCTTAATCAATGAGTTACTATTAAATGCTGATTTCATTTCTTGAACTAATGTAGGAGGGGGAGTTTGTCGGTGCCTCAGTCAAGAAATTGAGGAAACGACAAATGCGTAATTTCTTTCTCTCTCTCATGGTTTCCCAGGTAAAGCCCAGTCAATAGCACAGTTTTTATTTAGAAATTTGTTAGGACCACTAGGACTTCTGTTACATATTACTAGCTAATAACAAGTTTTGCACATGAGCCTGAAATAGTTTCTTCTGACTTTTATACGGCAAATGGAGGAGCAATAAAAATCTAAAGTGACTTTTAGTTTAAGGCAAATGCTAACCATGCACTCTGGGCTGGGCTCTGGTTAAAGAATCGAATTTAAGAAATTTATAGGAAATTGCTGCCTTTTAATTTATCAATGCATTAAAATGTTGCATTTTTCAATACATGTGTTCCATTTCTTAATTCTTTAACTAGTTCCCGAGGACACTTGATGGCAAGACCCTTAGTTGAATGCCGTGGGCGTGTTGTATGATTTTGTTGTAAAATTCATGAAGTTATTCCAATTCAAATGTAGATGATATTGTTGACAACACAGGTTTGTTTACTGACTTTTAGTTTATCTTACCAGGGAGTTCCAATGATATATATGGGCGATGAATATGGACATACAAAAAGGGGAAACAACAATACCTACTGTCATGATAATTATGTAATCCCCTTATCTACAAGAGTTTTTTAATGCACATCCCGCCATATTGTCAATTCCATTAACTTATCCTCAGCTTTTTTGCAGCATAATTATTTTCGATGGGATAAAAAGGAAAAATCCTCATCAGACTTCTTCAGATTCTGCCGTCTTTTGACCAAGTTCCGCCAGTAAGTACTTTTTGCATTCTTCTTGGACTCTAGCATTCTTTGCATGTTCTAACGCTGTAATCCTGCAGGGAATGTGAATCGCTTGGCTTAGATGACTTCCCAACATCAGAGCGGCTGCAGTGGCATGGTCATTTTCCTGCAACACCAGACTGGTCTGAAAGTAGCCGTTTTGTGGCTTTTACCCTGGTATGATACTTTGTTGCCATGACATAGGGATATAAGAGTTCGGTTACTGGTAAATAGCTATGGGAATCACGTCTTAGGATCTATTTCTTATGATCTTGACTTTAAATTTAGGATTAGGACGTGTTTCAACTCTGAACTAACCAAACCTTGAGCTTACATATTTGACAATGAACAACAAAGCATTTGCAGGAAAAGAAAGTTGAAATAATCTTGCAATGATAACGGGTATTCTAAATAACAGCTTCTTACACTACATAGTTGAAATTAGTTTGTGTATCTCAACTTTTTCAGAAGCTTCCTAGTCTACCTTCTCCATAAACATTTCTAAACTTGTAAGGACTTTTACCTAAGTTAGAAACCTATCTCAGTTGCAAAGTTCCAAAAGTTGAAAGATAACCAATTGGGCTAAAGAAACTCTACATCTGGCAACAGCTGAAAGCCATTATTGAGATATTATATATAGATCCCGCCTAGGTTTAGGAATAATCAGCTTGGTGCTGCTGTTGTGTAAGGATGGCATATATATGTTTAGAACTGAAATCCACTTGACAGAAGATGTATGTTGACTTGAGAAAAGATAGATCTCCTATTATGACTGTTCGTTACATCTCCAATTCCAATTTATACAGATGTAAAAAGAAACATTTTATTCTTAGCCATTGTTTTGAAGTGCCAAATGTTTAACAGTGTTATGTTGTCATGTGGTATGAAATATAGGTTGAGCTGATCCTGGACATAAACTAATACCCTTTATGCAAAGGGGTATCCTGCCCAGATTAGCATCAGTAGAACTTTTGACCTCTCAGTATCTTCATTTACTTTTAACCCTTTTTCTAAAGAAAAAAATGTTCCATCCCTTAAGCTCTTTAGTGTACTAAAGCTCCTGTGCTTTGAACATATTTGTCATCTTGTGTAACCTTAGCTTGGATACTCCATAAATGACTAATTTCCCCCCTTATTTGGCATGAAAATCAATTCAGATGGACTCAGTCAAGGGCGAAATTTATGTTGCTTTCAATACAAGTCATTTACCCTTCACAATTACCTTGCCAGAGCGTCCTGGATACAGATGGGAACCTCTCATAGACACCAGCAAGTCTGCACCATATGATTTTCTCACACCTGATCTTCCTGGAAGAGATATTGCAATACAACAGTATGCTCAGTTTCTTGACGCCAATATGTATCCCATGCTTAGTTACTCTTCCATCATCCTTTTGCGCACTCCCGATGTAAATGCCTAGCTTGGAGAATCCTGATGCCTTGTAGATACAGTTTTCCTAGTATGCTGGAACCATAAATGAATCATTGGATCAGTAAACAAAGCATAGAGAATGCATTGAGAATTTTCCTGTCCCTTTCTTTATGTAGGAAAGGCAAAATTATGAAGAAAAATGTTGCATTAGTGATGGAATCATGTATGAATTATGATGTAAAAGTAGACAAGTTGTATTTGCATTAATTTAGACGATATGAAATTTAATGAAGTGTTATACTACATTTGTAATAGGAGGACGAATTAATAGGAAACTTTTTTTTTTCATTTAGAAAAATGACAATATTTAATTTCTTTCACAAGTTATTTAAATATATGATTATTTTACACCTCTTATTTTTTGTAAATCTAGCCACTATTGTTCTCAACCCTTTCTTCTCGTTCTCTATTCTAGGTTTGCATTGCAAGTTTAAGAGGAATATCGATTGATTGAAGATGACCAGTGACTCAATACAAACAATAAGGTCACGAGAGAGAACATATGAGAGTTTGATGACTATAAATTTAAAATAAGTTAAAGCATAGATTCATTCATAAGAAACTTAAAAATGTTTTTAAAGTAATAAAAAATATAGTTTTGAATTTTCTTAAATGGAAATTTCTGTAAAAAAAATAAAAAATTATTAAACTTTAACTATTTTCGATTGGCTTAATTTAACATTTGGTCTTTTATGTTTATGTTAGGTTTCAACTTGGTTCCTTATGTTTGCATAAGTTGGTTTTTCCGTCAGTTTTGATGTTTCCACCGTTTTAATTGAACACGTGTTCAAATGTTCACGTGTCTGTCCACATATGCAAACCGTTTGTCGTATATGATAAAATTGACAGAAATGACCAAATTGAAATATAAAATAAATATAATAGACTAGATTAAAACTTTTAAAATATAAGGGATGAAGTTGAAACTTAAAATCTACTTACAATATATTAAAAGAAACTACTACTAAAATACCAAATTTGTCCAATCAAGTTTAATAATATTACAGAGTTTATGCCCTTAAATGTAATTTTAACTCTAAACTAAAAAAAAGATACAAAACAAAAATAAGAAGAATAAAAAAAGATAAGCATAAAAGAAAAATCTCCCCTTAAAAATAGCATCTGAAACTACCTCTAAAAATATATATTAATCCAATATATTTAACAAAAAAAAATTAATTAAAAAAAATTTACGCATAAAAATAGGAACAAAAATAAATATAAAAGATACGCATAAAAAATAGTACTAACTTATTTTGAATGAAAAAATAGTAACTTAAAAATAAAAGAACATTAAAATAGTAACAAAAATATAGTGAGTCCGTTTGGATTTACTTATCATAAGTTTTATAAGGTAATTTATGAAAACAGGTTATAAAGATATAATTTTTGTAAGTGAAAACTTATGAATTAACATGCATAAAGAATCTCTACAAAAAAAAAAAGCATGCATAAAGAAAAAACTTACGAATTAACACGGGACAAGTGCTTTAATAAAAAAATCAAATCATACACAGGACAATTGCTTTAATAAAAAAAGGAATTGAATAATATATATTTATTAATATTAATTATTATTTATTACACAAAAATCATGAACAGGACAATTGCTTTAATAAAAAAAATATTAATTCAATAAATTTTACAAGAAATAACACAATGACATCACTTATATTTAAAAAATATTTTTCTGTCAAAAAAACTTTTTAAAAATATTTTCTAACATATTTCTAAATATTTTATTCTAAATAAATTTGATACTTTAGTATAATATATTAATATCAATCTTAAATATAAAAAAAAAATCAATGGACACGAGCTTTTACAAATAGTTTTTTTTTAAACAACAGAAGAATAAATTCTCATCAATAACAAATATAAAAAAAAAACACAAGACAAAATATTTATCACTAATACAAAAAAGGAATTGAATAAAAAATTCATACACAGGTCAATTGCTTTAATTAAAAAAATTTAATCATACACGGGACAATTAGTTTAATCAAAAAAATTATTAATTTAATAAATTTTACAAAAAAATAACACATGGCGTCACTTATATTTTAAAATTATTTTATAAATAAAAGTCAATAAACCCGTGCGATGCAGGGGTCTCAAGTAAATATAAGAAAGTAAATGTTGAATTAAAATGTTTAAGTTGGTTGGTTAGAGAGAAATATACCCGATGATGTCATTTAAATTGATTCAAAATTTTCTCTTATTTTTCAAAGTTATGCCATTGCAACTCCTATTAATTCCATAAAGAACACGTTTAGCCGCGGAATCATGTCTTCGTCGTCATCGTTGTTGTCATCGCTGTGGTCGAAATACCAGAAACTAGTTGTAGCTCGAGCCATGTATGGGAAACCCAGTGATTTTATTCCCATTCCTCCTCCTCTTCCTCCGCCTACTTCCTCTTTTGACTACGTTCCCCAAAGACCCTCTAAGCTTCCTCAACCTTCTACCATACTCCCACATCCACTCTTCAAAGGGGTTTATGTTGCTGGCGATCATGATGATGATGATTATGAATCCCTCTTCCTTTATACTAGAAATCTCATACCTGGTGTAAAATCTTTCCTCCACCAAGACGACGACGTTGTTTTCTGTGTTCAGGATGATGATGAGGTTGGGGGTACAGTGGAGTACAGACAATGGGATCCATTTAAATCCAGATTGGCTGCTGCTATTCTTTCTGGTGATGCACAAAATATATTATGGATTGTAAGTTTTGTTTTCGTTCTTTCTTTCTGTGTTTTCTGGTTGGTGCACTCATTAATTATCATCCATGCTTGCAGGAACCTGGTTCACGTGTACTCGTAATCTACTCACGAGATGATGCACATTTTGGAATCACAATATCACATATCTCTGATATTGTTGGCCCTAAAGGCATGGTCTATGTAGTAGAGCCATCCGAATCCAACCGCGACTGTCTTCTATACATGGCAGACAAACGCTCCAATATTGTACCAATTGCTCATAGTTACAGTGCATGGCATTACCGCATGCTTATTAATTTTGTCGATGTACTGTTTGCTGCTCCTGATCGTCGACTTGAGGTCGAGGTACCTCTTTTGTTTTCACTTCTATTATTTAATCAACTACGGCTAACTACATACTAGTAGTAGTAGTATATAGTGCATTTGATATCCATTAAAGTTTGATTCCTTTTTACATCTGTTGTTGTCTTCATTTGTCAGGTCCGGATGACATTTTTGAATGCTATCCATTTTCTTAAAACTGGTGGACATTACGTGCTTTATGTCCAGGTTTTTTTTTCTTCCTTATTATATCTTGATAATATTTTATTCATGAAATTTTTGTGAACCATGTTACAAACCAGTTGAAATGACAGGGCAATTGCATTGAATCGACAAACCGAGGTGATCCCATCTTTAATTCCCTGACCAAAGCGGACCGGGTTCAGTTCCAGCGAATGAAGCAAGTCACTTTGGAACCTTTTGATAGAGACCATGAGTATGTTAGTGGGGTTTTTCGCACATTGGAGGTGAGTGTTTGATCTATGACTCAATTTTAGTAGTAGTAGTAGTATATAGTGCATAGTAGAAGTAGGGGTATCTTAGTAGTCTTATATGGTTATTTGTCCAACTTCAGATTGACAAGGTTGATCAAAGTTGTCTGGTGAGCACCAAGTTTCCGATACAAGATTCACCTAGGTACCTTTTTTTTTTCTTTCGTTTTTTCGCTAATCCAACTTTTCGTTCTTAATGAAAAGTGAGTTAACTGAAATTTGACTTATTTGATTTCTTGAATTTATGATTGTAGGGTTGATGGGCAGCGTATTACTCTTTATGAAAAGCAATATGTACTTCATTCACTTCTTAATTTTTCATCTCTTCATCATTATTTTTGTCTTTTTCCTAGACTCTAACCATTTGATTTTCTTCTTTTTTGAAGAACCTGCCCGTATATATGTTGTTTGAATCGTCATTGGGATACATTCTCTTCCTAGCTCATGACGTGAATAAAGTTGAGAGCAGTTATGTACATACTGAGAAGTATATCAATAGATTCGATGAATTCTTTGAAATAGTTGGTTGTCTTCCTTTTAAGTCCAGTGATGAAGCTCTGATCTACCTCACCGCTGACAACAATAGTAAGGAAATTTTTACTTATCCCCCAGTAATCACGAAGTTATAGTATATATGTTTCAAATTTTCATATCAACTTTGAATTATCCTCAATACTCACTTAGTTCAAAGTTGGGAAATTTGTCTAATCGATGATGTAGTTCCCATCATCGCCATTTTCCCCAGAAAATTTCGGGCACATTTTCTAACCAAATCTAATTCCATATGTCGATGCACTAGGTTCATATTCTTAGTGGTGCACATCTCCATAATACTAAAATAGCAATTCTTGGCAATACCTTTGCATATGTCCAAACCCAAGTTGAGGTTTTCTATAATGCCAACATTAATGTTATCCAATGTTGTCTATGTTGCTTTTTATGAATTGTTGTATTTAATCAGCAATGCTTATGTTGTTTGTAGACAGACTGCCCAAGAAATTGTTAAAGTTCCTGGAGCAACATCTTCCACCAGGGATGGTGGATGTGGATGGTGAACATTGTTATTCACTTGCGCTTATTAACATGGGTATAGGGCGTGAAATAGTACATACTGCCAAAATTTCCTGTTCATCAAATTCGTCTTACGTTGATATTTTTCGTGGTGTGCGGATGAATATTGAGAAAATCTTCAAAAACATGAAGGTTTGTGTTTCTTGTAATCCTATATTTTGGTTCTTGATAGTGGCTAGCTCCTCTAAATATTCATTTGTCATGTGTTTAGCCAGGGGACTTGGAAAAAGCCCAAAGAGATCTCGCGCGAATGTTCATTAGGCAAAAGTTTGATTCACCAGACAAAGGTAAGTTACCAAAGAGAACAAAGAAGAGGCGCTTCTCTGGATAGTTTTCCGACCAGACAAAACCCAAAGAGAAAAGCCCGGGCAGATACCAAAACTAAGTAAGTGAGTTTCCCTCCTCCCTGATTGAGTTTTTGTCGCTATGATTTCAATCCCCACATTTATAGTTATCATGATAATACACAGGCATCACCATAACCACTGCATATGAATTTATAGTTAAAGAAATAAACTTCCAATTACATTTTTCCAGCTTATTCAAGTTCTTTATTTCATTCCTCATTTATTTATTTATTTATTTATTTATGGTTGAAGCACAAGGTGAGAAAATGGATGATATTGAACATCATGTTCTTCATGCTTCTCAATATGTTAAAGATGGAACAAAAAATCTTCATGGTGCTAAACAGATCAGAAAAGTGGAAGGAAGTGGATGTTCATTGGGATTATACTTTTGCTTATTATTATTATTCTCATCATTGTTATTCCTATTATCACTAGTTTCAGTAGTTCTTGAAATCCTTCTTTTATGTGTAACATGAAGAAATTCAATGTCTCTGATGCATTGGTGATGCATTGGTCATTGTTCTTTTATTCCAGTTTTTGTGTCTTTGCCGAGTTGTGTACGATGACTCTTCGTCGTTTGAATTGCCTTATGTTTTCGTGTATTTTTGCTGAATTTTTTGATGATGCAATTAATCTTATGTTCATGTAAACTCTTCACATATTAGAAATTTAGTTGTTCTCTATATCCGGTCTTCGCAATTTAGAAATAAAATTGAATTATAGCAGGATATTTGACGGAATTTTCAAAATTTACTTTGTTATACGACTCATGAGGCAACTATAGCAGGCAGCAGCCACACCCCAGACATCCACCACTATAAATCAGTTTGCACTTTGCATGGTACTTGTTGTCGATGTTAGACAGTTTTTGCTATTATCATCACTATCAAAAAACGTTCGCAACTAAGTAAGATAAAAAGATATGAAAAAGAAGGAATGAAGATTAAACTAAAGAGATTAAGGAACACAAAAATGACACAAGATATTCATCTTGGTCCACACATTCGACCATCTATGTTCAATTCATTTGTCTGAAGAATTTTAACATTTAATGCACATGTCAATTTTGATTGGTGTATTAAGCTTGCAAGAAAAGTCTTACATAAATAATCACATAGCTACACCTCAAAAGTGACATATATTTATATTGTGCTCACCTTCCTGGTTGTACTATCATAGTGAAAAGTCATGACTTCATAGCTAGACTTCAAATACTCCCTCACCTAAAGATCATATAATAGAGGAATTCTAGTATAGGCACAAATATAAATGTATAGTGTTTAGGCACACTAACATGAGTGAAGAAAGAAAAAATATAAAATAATTTAATTTAAAATATTTTTTAAAAAAGTACATGATGTGATGTTTTATGTATGTATGCTAAACACTGTTTATTTGTGTCTGTGCCTATGTAAGTCTTTCTCCATATAATAATACATCTTTAAAAGGAATGAAAAAAAAAACTTCAATTGCACATTGAAAGGCGAAACAACAACAACAAATAGCACATGAACTAATAATGAATTAAATCAAAACAATACATATTTTCTTCTAAAGAGAAAATCATGCTTGATTTACATGCATTCACATAGCAATCTTAAATCAATATGATCAAGGTATATATTACATTACAGTTATATATACAGATACAACCATGATAACAGAGTGCACCCCAAGAGAGGAAGAAAAAGAGGGAATGTTACAACAGAAACTACAGGCTCGGCCTTGAGGGTAGGCAATGGATGTCATGGCCCATATGCCATTTAAATTGATTCAAAATTTTCTCTTATTTTTCAAAGTTATGCCATTGCAACTCCTATTAATTCCATAAAGAACACGTTTAGCTAAAAAAGTTACCAACCATTTTAAAAGATATTTCATCATATTAATTAAAAAATGGTTACAAAATTCATGAATATTTTTTTTGCTTAAATACATGTTATAATATTTGTTTGTTATAAAAAATATTTTTGTATTAATTAATACTGAATAAATGTAGTAATAGAACTTATTTATTTTGAAAATAGCAATGTGATTAGTGAATTTAAGAAGAAATATTTTGAGCTAAAACAACAAAAAATAGAAAGAATAGAATATAAGGACCAGGATTGAGTGCAGTCACTAATCAGTTACTGCACTGCAGTCAGTCAGATCTAAACCATTTATTTTTAGATCAGACGATCAGAATTAAAACTTAATTTTATATTTAAAAAACAAACTAAAATTTATTCTTTAAATCATAACTGTCCGATCATGATCGGACGGTCTATATTCACCAACTGCAGTGCAGTCAACTGCATAGAATCCAATTCCGAATATAAGAGTGGACAGTGACATGTACGGAAAAGGGTGGAAGGTTTTGGAAGGAAAAAGAGAAAGAATTCGAGAGAAGTCTAGACATTACCCGCTTCTTTACTTATTTATTTATTTATTTATGCTTCCCACCATTTTTCCTTCTTATTATTATTTCTCTCATAAACCCAACAAACTCTAATCTCAATCTCTAAACCCTAATTATCGAGATTAATCTCTTCAATAACATGGCTGGACACTACAAATCCTTGAAGAGAAAAGTCGACGGCGTCGTTAATCATATCACCGACGATTTCTCCGATTTCTCTCTTTCTTCTCCGGCAACCAAAATTCGCCGTCTCGTACGTACCTTCTACTCTCTCTATCTCTCTCTTTTTCTATTTCTCTTCGCAATTGTTTCATTTTTTGTTATTAACTTTTCAATTGTTCCGATTAGGATGCTCAATTACCTCCGATTGTGGAAGAAGATGATGAAACATTTCATGCTCCTAACGACGAAAGAGCTCTCGTTCTCTTCAAGCCAATTGTTCATTCTCCTTCCTCTTTCTCTCTCACTCTTAATTCTGATCTCATCTCTGAAATCAAGAATAGTAAGTATTTTACCCTAATTCCAGTATTATACCTTAATTGTTTGTAATTATTTTTTTAATATGATTTTAGTCTATAATTCACTAACTAATTATAATGTTTTTATTTTAGTAATTTTTTATTTTTTAGATTCCGTCTGTGCATATTCAAAATTCACGTGATTTGTAGGAACTGAATCTAAAAAAAATAAAAATAAAAATAAAATCATATTTAAATGCGATTATTATTGGTAATTAAGAATGATTTTGAATTTGATTTAATTAATTTGCAGATCAACTTTCGTGGTCAAAACAATGTGATTCTTCTACTGATTATTATTATGATGACAATAATAATAATAATCGTCATTTAGCTATTGTGCCTTGGGTACCTCAAGCTTCAACCTCTTCTTCTCACAATTTTGAAGATTCTGAATATCACAACAGCAATGCAAATTCAATGGAGTTGATGGAAGCTGATGAAATGGGAGAAGTACAAGAAGAAGATGGAGCAGCTATGATGGATGTAGAACAAGAAGACAACAACAACAACAACAACACTTCAACTTTTAACTATCCAATGATGCTAAATCTACACCAACAAGTTGATGGGTTCCAGCAGCATTGTTTGTTACCTCAGATTCCTCAAAATACTTCAACTCCTATAACTTGGACAAGTTGAAAGTGATTAACTAGTTACTATCTTTGTTATTGTTGTCTTGTTGTTGTGTTAAGAAATCTAGATTACACCAAGGGTATCAGTTTTGCTGAGAGAAAAATATGGGTACTTTTGGTTTAGTTCACCAAGGAATGGGAAATGTAGTGATTAGGAGAAGTTGGTCAATGTTTATAATGGAACCTAGATGGGATGATGGAGTTTTGTTGTAGTATTTGTTCCAAATGACCCTTCAAATAACAAACATAGTTCAATGTTTAATTTTGTCTTTCATCTTTTACTTCATTCAGTATGACATTGATGAGTGAAAAAATGTGAATGTGTGATGGACTCAAAGTATATGCACATAAATTTCATTTCATGTTTGTTGCCACGTGTCAGGGATCATAATTTACTGCAGTTCACAAATCTTTGCTTTTTGATTTTAGATCGGACAATTTAAATTGTACAGTTAAATAATACAGAAAAATCATCTCAGCTGTCGATTTAAATTTGACGAATTTGACGGCTGTACAGTTAAATAATACAGAAAAATCATAGCAATTTGTAGAATCCTTGAGGATTCATGTTAGCATGAAAAATAAAAAATTGCACATCCCTGATCACTATGTATAAAAATAAAAAATTGCACATCCTGATCACTATGTATAAAAATAAAAAATTGCACATCCCGGCTAGAGTCTTGGCTATGCCACTATGTATAAGTTATTTATATAACAAAAAATGAGTATGAATTATAATAATATTATATAGTGTTAGAGGCCAAATATAACATCACTGATCACATGTGCAATGTCTGCGGGTCTATAATTTACTCATCTTTAATCAAGAGAAACAATAGAACATGTTCTCCACGCTCCAAAAAGAAAAAATGATTCCATTAAGTTGAAATAAATATAAGCAAAGCCAGCATCGGTGATGCCTGTAACTTCCAACAAATACTGAAATACATACAGCAAATAATAGAGCAAAACCAGAGCAAAAATACAAATGCTATAAAACTTGTGGGGCTAACCACATCGAAGCCTTTCAAATGACAAGAAAAAAAAATGTCAGGACACACTATAGTACAATGGTATCCCCAAGTAATCTACATAATAATCTCATTCTATGTCATACTCTGTACTAGTGGTCCTTCACAAATGTATAGATTTCCTGCTATTATCAAGCATCTCCATCACAGGGTTAAGTTTGTAGAGCAATAACAAACAAAAAGTCTATACAAAAGCTAGTCTCCAGAAACATATTTTCTTTCTTCATAGTATCTCTTCTCACTCTTGGCTTTCTTAGCATTTCGTTTCTGCATCACACAATAAAAGTGTCATTATTTGAATGAACATAGTTTGTATTTAGTTCTGCGGTGACAAAAATTGATTTTGAATGAATTGATTATGTAAAACTGATTGTGTCTAATAAAAGTGAGTTGACTATAATTTATGGCCTTTCTATTCATGCAAAAAGGAGTTGAACAATACATTTGAATTTAAAAATCAAAGCAAGAGCTCCAAATTCTAGCGTTAAGTTAGAACCAATTTTGGAGGCAAAGTCAATTTTGACTCCTAAAAGTGAAATCAAGCATACACTAAAATATCTATCAGAATTTTAACCGAAAAAGCTATAAGCAATGGAAAGCTCCAATAGTGTAAACTTTCAAATGACTAAAATTATATGATATGAACTGATAAGCCATTGAGCTTAAAGGAGTATGTGATGATTTAATCTGAGCAATTAACCATTCATATGAATACAAACATCAAAGGTTGGTTAAATATTCAGAAAGAAAGCTAAAAAGGAGGAGAAAAGAAATTACCACATAAGCATCATGATTGGCCATTATCCTTTGGGCTACTGAGGTAGTAGTAATATCTTTTGGGCTCTCAAGCAAGCGGAATATGCCAATGCTCTTTGGAACTTCATATGGATCTTTTTCACTCTGTACAATACAATTTGTTCAATAATAGGCCAGTCGAAAAAGAAAGTGATATTGTATTACACATGAAAAAAAAAATGGGTGAACTTACGGGTAATGACTTCTCAGCAACAGTGCCGTGAACAACTAGTGAGATATTGAAAGTTGTGATCTGTTTGATTAAAAAAAGAAAGTCGTGAAGATGAAAATTGAAAATATCCGATGGATTCAAACTATGTTCAAGAATTAGATTCCCTCTCGCAAGTGCATGCAATGTATGTGCACAAGATGTTGCAAATCAATCACTTCAAGAAGAAAACAAGTCAACGGGGATGATTTTTCATGAAATGAGAAAAGCTATCAGCACATTCATGGACACTATTTTCAACATTATATCATGCTGGTTCCACAAAATAACCCCGACCAGAGCTGAACATTAAGGTGTGCTGTGCTAATATTTCTCTGACCATCACGTATAAAAGAATTAAATCCTTCACTTGAATACACCAGAAAAATTGCGGTTATGAAAAAGAGTAAGTGAGTAGTGAGTACGAATCAATGCACCAATGACTATTTCAAGTAACTCGAATGAGATACAGATAATGTAGAATCGGGACATACCATATCTTTTGTAATTTCCCAAGGTGCGCCAATAATGACTTCATCAACATAACGGCAAGCTAGTACACTAAGGCTCCGCTCATGTAGATGCATAATTGGATAGTGATTTCCGCGATTTTCACTGCAGGAAATTTGTTAGTTTCTCATCAATGGTTGGCATGAATACAAGTATATACATAAAGTCAACATGATAAAAATATGTATACCTCACTGTCTCATCAGAGTGTATACCAACTAAAAGAAAATCTCCAAGTTCCCTAGCCTTCTTAAGAGTCTGATTGAACACAGAATAATGAATCAATGACAGTCATATTAAAATAACTGGATCAAATGGTTCCTGTCTGTCGGATCATGGTGATCCACAAACTTAAGCATTTGATTGAGAATAATAAATCACACCCTACATGAAACCTTTCTTTACCTGAACATGCCCCGCATGGAAGAGATCAAATGCTCCATCAATGTATACAATACGAGCATTTGGCCCAGGACCCTAAAATAAGATAAAAATGGATTATTAAACAGAAAGTTTGGCAAACTATAATGAAAAAAACAAATTTACTACCCATTTTTAACTTGAAACCACCAAATGCAGGAATATATTAAACTAAAAGTTCACCTATTGAAACACAAATTGGTTTGTACTTAGTAGAATTATGAACCAAATAGGCAAATATACAATATATCTTTGAAAGAGCAGAGTACAGCACCAGCCAAATACCTTGCCATTTGAAAACTGCACAATACGTCGGGAAGTTGGTAGGAATTGGGATAGGTGGGAAACCTTTGACTGGCATTCTTCTTGGGGTTTTACATCAGTACCATTGCGGTCTTCACAATTTTTTTGGTCGTTTAAAGAAGACATTATTCTTCCTGTATAAAAACATAGTTAGATCAAATGCATATGATTATTGAAATTAGTTCAGGAGCATCAGAAAGGTATTGATTATGAATCTCCGCATCACAAATCAGAGAAGTCCGTGTATATTTTTAATCTTAGGAAGACTAATTGCCCATGCAGTTGTTATACAATATTTTTCATGCAGGACAACTTTTCTCCTAAAAAACCGCTTGGACCCACACCCACCCACCACACAAAAAAAATCTATCAACAAAGGTATGAGGCCACAATTCATAGAACTCTTGGATTTCTTCTAATATAAGTATTGACCTCAGTACCTACGATATCTGTACTGGAAACTCCTTCAGTACGTTTAATTTGCTTGTAACGGCCAGCTTTCTTTGCCGCAGCATAAGCATCTGTTCCATCAGGAAGCAGGCAAGGATCATCGCCGTGTATGACATAGTCGATGTTGTATTCATGAAAGAGACGGTTCAAAAATTTCTCAGTAATTGCATAAGGAGCATCAGTTATGACCTCATCCACCCACTTCAATCCGCTGACAAGGGCCAGCCTGGAAGACAAATACATTTTCAAACTATAAGTTAGCTTCCAAGATTTAGTTTTCGAAATCACTAATACAAGAGAAGAGAGAATCATAATAAGTTAGCTTTAGCATTAAATAACAAGTACACGGCATCGAATTTCTGGTGTTGATTACATGATGTTTCTATAACTTCTAATATATCAACGTATTCCTCTAGCATTTTAACTACTCCTCCGGCCTTAATTATAACCAAATATTCTCTTTCCAGATTCATTAAATAACTGATGTATCGGGTCTTTAATATAGTCAAGATACATCAATTATTCAATGAATCAGAAAAGTGAATATTTGGTTATAATTAAGGTCGGAGAGAGCATTTTACAAGTCATGTTGGCACATTAGTCATTCAAGCAAATGCAAGTTTCCTTCATTGACATATTAAAACGACGAACAGAGTAGTGGATTCGTACTTTCATCTAAAAGAGAATTTTTTACAAGTATTTATACCTCTCATCCATGGACAAAACAGGAGGCCCTTTATTTGCGACGATCTCCTCATCACTTACAAGTCCAACAACCAACTCATCACCTAAAGCTTTAGCTTGTCTAAGTGCATTAGCATGACCATAATGCATCAGATCAAAACAACCATCCATGTAAACACGAACACGCCTCTTCCCAACATTCTTCTTCTTGTGAAAAATCCCTAAATTATACGGCAATGGCAAAGAAGGAACACCAATAACACCAAAGTAACTGGTTGACAAACCCAACAAAGCTGCTGTAACCATTAAACCACCAAACAAATGTGGATAGTAGTACACCCCTTCCCAAATCCAACTATTACTTTCATAATCCATCTTTTCCTTCTATAAATTTTCGGTCCCGGAAACTAACTAACTATTATAACAAGAGGAGGCACAGACCTGAAAAACATAACCATCATGAAAAAAAAAATATCAAAATCAATCTCATTTCCACCAAAATCACACATATACACATAATTGAATATCCACACCACATGAATGAAATTAAAAAATTACATTTGCATGTAAAATTCAGATGAAAACAAAAATTGAATAATTGAGGTGTCCTCAAATTCCGGATCTAACTAATCAATTCATAATAGAAAAGTGATTAATGCAAATTAGAACAAATTATTGATGAGATGAATGAATTAAGCATACAGATTCAAAAAAAAAATGTGTGAAAGTGAAAACCTAGTTGAGATCGTGAACGAGAATTGACGAGTAAGCAAAGCAAGTTGAAAAAAAAAAAAAAAAAAACAGAAAATTGAATAATGATGAGATGCAATTAAATTGGAGAAAGAAAAGAAAAGAAACCTTTGATTGTTGTTACGGTTTGTGTCTGTGTCTCCTCTTTTTCTGTTTCTTGTTTCTCTTTTTTTTTTGGGATTTTGATTGATTGATTGATTGATTCTAACGCAGAAAAGAAAAGAACCTCTCGTAGTTTTTTGCAAAGTTTCTCTTTTCTGTGTCTCAGAATATATATATAAAGAAAGGTGTATTAATATTCACAAGTGGTTACGTTGTTGTTTATTTTATGATTAATCAACTAGATTAACTTAAATGAACAGGTCTTAATCGTGAAAGTAAAATATCTGTTTATTATTAATTAATTTAATGAAAATAATAATGAAATATCTTATTTTTGGTTATTGTTTGTAGTTGATGGTTAGTTTGTTTGTTGTTCCGCACACGAGACGAAATGAAATGAGCCATCCATTTGTTTAACGTGGCAGGCATATGCATTGTGTTCTATTGCTTCCAATAGACGTAGACGTCTTCTACAATGACACAAATAAATGCTTTTCATTTTGAATGGATGATATGCATTTTCTCGTTGTAAATAATACTCCTACTTTCATTTTGTTACATGTCGACATTTAAATATATATAAATACAAGTTTGTCAAAAAAATTGATATTATATTTGGTCTTATTTTGGACCCGACCTAAGTACAACTCAACGTCAAATATAGTCTATGTTACCGTTGCTGCGTTGAGCTCGACTTACTTAGCGTTGAATTCGACTCACTTAGGTGTCGGGCTCGGCCTTATTAGGTCGATGATCTCGACCTTCCTAGGTCGTCAAGCTCGACCAAATTGGATGCCGACCCACATTGTTGGCATCATTATGCTCATTAGTGGTCTTGACCCAAATTGTGAGCTATATATACTTCTCTCGTGCAAAAGAGTCAAATACATTATATTTCATTCTCTTAACCTCTGATTTACACTTTTACTAACTTGAGTGTCAGAGCGTCACAACATATACAAATTCCCCTCCACTCACCGGAGACGATTACCACCAAACAAAAATCGACTCTGATCAAGATAAGATCATGCCTAAATTATCAAATACATCAACTTTTTAATTAGTGTCGTTAAAAAAAACACATACCATCAAGTTGTAGTAACATTTTTTTTAGCAATATTTAAAAGTTGAATATGAAAAAAAAGAAATGTTGCGGGTTACCGTCTTTGTTTGATTCAAATTAATAGATTATTTTTAATTTTGTATATTCAATCGTTGTTACAAATTTAAATCTATGAATATTTTGTCACTTTTATTTATTGTTTTGTGCTATTAAATTCGATCAGAAGTTCATTTGTGAATTCATCACGTACAATTTTATCAAGGTTAAATTTGTGTCATTTTTTACGTATTGTACAATATATTATGAATATACTAGTTTTTTTAGTAAAAGAAACGTTTTATGCTAATTAAACTTCATTTGCTTGTATAAAAAAATTCGTAGATGCCGGGTGGATAATTCTTATCTAAAATTATCTAGAAGGAAAATACTCAAATAGTATTTATGATTCCAAATTCCAATCGAAGAAAGTCATTGTGAATTTTCTCAAGTTTCTAGTAGGCTAGTAGCCAACAACAAAAGTGACCTGCTGCAGTTATGAAAACTGACTTTTAGGTGTCAGGTTGGTTTGGTTTGATCCATTCGTCATGCGTCGACATTCATTTCGATAGCTATAGCTATTGCATGATGTCAATATGTTCCTTTCATTAAATGGCTAGGACTTGGCATATGAAATTAGAGACATCTTTTACTAAAATTAAATTAATCATTCAATTAATGAGACTCACTTCAATCATATTGGAGTTTCTTTTTTCTCTTTTCATTTCGATATTTTTGTTCTTGTTTATCCTAGCTTTGAAACAAATAAAAAACATTTTTTTGCCTTTTTTAATATTAATTAAGATTTTTTTTAAAATGGTAGATTATGAAAAATAAAAAAAAGTTATATATATATATAATTATATACTATATATAATTAATAGTTAATGATGCATATCATACTCATTTAGAGACAAAGTTAAAATGATATACAAATGATCTTTTATTGAAAAAAGAAAATATCACTTAATATATTCTTTAAAAAAAAAATCTAAAATGAGATTGAAATCACAATGAAAAATTAAGAATGATTATTATAGTAAAAGTTAATAAAATATTTTTAATCAATAATTTAATTCTAAATTAAATGATTAATTATAAAAGAAAAATGTTATAAGTCAGTCTCATTAAAATACATTACATTTTTTTACGAGTTTGCAAAGAAAAATTCAGAAAGAAGAAAAACAAAATCCTTATAACCTAACAACCTAAATACATTTGAGAATCTCCACTCTTTATAAAAAGAGAAATAACGACCTACCATTCATATCGAGCTTCACAATGTCAGGCATGACATCTAAATTCTTATCTTCCTGGATCACCAATCGAGTTACCATTCATATTGAGGTTCACAAAGTTGTTCATACAAGGTTCTAAGCCACTTAATTGTTGGAAAGAGATCACAACATGAACATATGTACAATTGAGAGATTAAATTTTGTTTAGCGAATTTGAATATATAATGATTTCGATCGATATACTCTATCAATTTGAATGAATGAATATCGTTGTTTTTTACTAAAAAAAACCAAAAAAAAATATAAAAAAAATTGGTAGATAAAATGATGGAAATAATGATGAAGGGAGAAAGTAGAGAAAAAATAGTGACACTATCTGTTTAGCATACACAGAACAGCGTAGTAGTAGTGATGGCAGTATCACTATCTCTTCAATTTCCGTTCCTTTCTTCTCCGAACACCAAAACTCACACTCGCCGGAAATTCGCCTGCGTTGCGGCGGCGACGGCGAGCAACGAGATTCCTCTCCTTCAAGTCAACGATCTTCGAGCAAAAATCGTAGAATCAAATGTCGAAATTCTCCGAGGCGTTAATCTCACAATTAACAGAGGAGAAATTCACGCTATCATGGGGAAAAACGGTTCTGGAAAAAGCACTTTCGCGAAAGTTCTCGTTGGTCATCCAGATTATGAAGTTACAGGTGGTACTGTTGTTTTCAAAGGGGAAAATTTGCTTGAAATGGAACCTGAAGAAAGAGCACTTGAAGGTCTTTTCATGAGTTTTCAATCACCTGTTGCTATCCCTGGTGTTTCAAATGATCAATTTCTTGTTATGGCTTATAATGCTCGAAGAAAAAAACTTGGTCTTCCTGAACTTGGACCCCTTGAGGTTGATTATTCATTTTGTTGTCAATGTTTTGAATCACAATTCTTAATATTATCGATAATTGCGGTTAAATTTTGTTTATATAACCTTAATTGTAAATTTGTAATAGTTTAAATATCAAAAATCTTGATAATAGTTGCACATAGGTTTTAAGTTATGGTTCTGTTTGCCTCACAATCCTTGATATTGTGGAGAATTAGCTATTAAGGACTTGTTTAGATTGGACTTATTTGAGCTTATTTAGTGATATATGCACTTGTAAGATTGTTTTGGAGAGCTTATAAAAACCGCTTATGACATGACCACAAGTTGTTTTCAGCTTATTTCTATAAGTTCTACAAGATAGGTTATGAAATCAACTTATTGATTATATGAAAACATTTTGACTTTATTTTATATTTTGTTGTAGAAATAGTTTTTACATAAGCGTTTAATTAAGCTGTTTATCCAAACAGGGTCTAAATGTAGTTGATGCAAACTTAATTGCAGTCGGGCTTACACCTTGATTTTGAGACTGAGTACTGTAGCCCTTATTTATTTGTGGCTTCTAACATGCTGATTTTCTGTTTCTGTTTTGCAGTGTTTTTCTTATTTAATGGAGAAGCTACAACTTGTTAACATGAAGCCTGACTTTCTCAATAGGAATGTCAATGAAGGGTTTAGTGGAGGTGAAAGAAAACGCAATGAAATTTTGCAGCTTGCCGTTTTGGGGGCAGATTTGGCTATTTTGGATGAAATTGATTCGGGATTGGATGTTGATGCACTCAGGGATGTGGCAAGTGCAGTTAATAAAATTCTTACCCCGGAGAATTCTCTGTTGATGATTACTCACTATCGCCGAATTCTTGATCTTTTGAAACCTAGCCACGTCCATGTTATGGTAAGTTACAAACTTGCAACTGATTTTTAATGTTATTCCAAGTTTTGGACTTGAAGGGAATTAATTAGTTTCATACTTTAGGTGTGGTGAACATAGAGGGGGTAGTTTTCCTCTCATCAAGTTTTGAGGAAAACGGGGTTTAGGGGCTTAGTTTTTAGGAGTTGACACTGCTTCGCATTTGTGTGAATGTGCTCAGTTCTACCAAAGGTTTGACTGGATATTTGTGACCAAGTTCAAGAGTAATATTTTTCGAAGAAGCTTCTATAGTTTGTTGGATAACTATTACAGACATGTACATACTTGTATCTTATGGAAAGGTTCTTATTCCAAGAAGCTTACTAATTTTCTTTTGATACTGTAGTTGTAATCAACAAAGTATCTAAAGATCTTTTATATTGAGTGATGTAGTGATAACAAGGGATGTCAACCATAGGATTCAAGTTGGGTGGATGAAAATGATAAATGCCTTGGGGCTCTGAGCATATTAGAAAATTGGATAACTCCTATACTTTAGCTGAGAAGATAATAGAATCTCGTAATTTCGGTGGTTTGGGTATGTATAAGACTTGTAGAAGTAAAAGTAAGGAGGTGAATGATAGTCTAATAGTTGGAGGTAGAGGGAGATCAAGGAAAGCTATAGGCCACCATTTAGAGAATTTTTTTAGGTAAATGGTCTATCTCTGGTCCTAGTATATGGCTAGCCTTTATGGCCTCGACCAGTCATTGTCGATGACCCCATCTAGTGGATTATAAGTCCTTGTAATGAAATCCTAAAAGGAACTTCACATATAATTAGAATGCTAGTCTTATCGCATTCTTTCTCCAATTTTCAATCTCCTCCACCTCTTTCAAATGATCATTGGGATACTATGAAGAAAATTTGCTTGGGAGATTTTGGTAGTTAACAGCATGTCATTAAATACGTGGATTGTTTTTGAGTTTACAAGTTGGGCAGTTGGGGACTCAAAAACAATCCAAAGCACAAAGATTCAATTGAAGGAGGGATCTGAAGAAGTAGATTTCCTAAAGAAAGTAGCTGAACTGGCAACTTATACAATTAGTGTTACGTTTGGATGCTGAATTGACAACTTTCCAGAATTGGGACCCATATATTTAGCCAAGTTTAATTTTATTTTATTTTTGAAGAATAAAGTTGGCTTTATAAACATAGTATATGTTTGTGCTTTGGAAATAAACATATCATTGCTTTTAATATCTGTGAAATAAACATACTATATGCCCATGTAGTAGCCTCCTGGTAGAATATTGTTTATCTTATTTAGGAAGTGCTTATAGGGATTAGGATCCTCTCACATGTTATTTTAACATGACCACATTATGTGAATACATCTCAACATGTATTTTTCTAAATGCAACCTATGTGTGACTTGGATAGACAATTACCCACTAACTCACAATTTTAATTCTACACCACTGATTTCTTTTAAAAAATTACATGGTTCAGATGCATTCACATGATTCTATCATGTTGAAATGACATGAAAGAGAATCCCAATCCCCGTTATAGATAGTCTATGAAAAATTGAATGCAATGTCTATACTGTGCAATGACATGAATGGACCCTTCTTTTTCTTCTAAAATATCAGGACAACGGCAAAATTGCAAGGACAGGCGACCTATCCATGGTAGATGCAATTGAGGCAGATGGATATGAACTAGTCTCTGCTTGAACTTAATACAGCTAGTAGCGCCACCCTTTCTGACTTTGTTGTGAAAATGGAGGGGCTTGTTTCTAATTCATTTGCATACTGTCAAATTGCACGAGTTACTGTGAGTATCCCTTTCAAGATCATAATCGGGAATAGGCAGTATATAATTAGATGGGATGAGTCAAAACTTCGCAGATACTAATGATAAGTTCTTACGCATTAAGCGATGGGGGGATCATAGCTATATTTTATTTTCATTTCAATTTGAAATCTTTAATCATTCTAGTTTTTCAATATTGGAGTTTTTCCTCTAAACTCAGATGACAGTACTGCACTGGGTTGATGTTCAGTTGTTGTATCTTATGGAATTTTCTTCTGTAAGGATGAGTTTGGGAAATTGATTGTTTCACTACTTGAAGTGTATTTGAATGGTATAATTGTGTAAACTGAATAGAAGTGCATTTCAATTATTAAACATACAGGTTGGCATGTTTCTGTGCACTCAACATTGTGTACTTTTTCTATATCAAAAATAGCACTTAGCTGGTTAATGACCCTATGCATATACTAGTAAACGTGGTTGTGGTGTTAATCACTATTAATGAAGTCATGCTTGGTGTCTATGTTTCAGCATGAATCATGCAATGCCAAAAATACGTTAAGAATTTAGCAACCAATTATTCTTCTATTCCTCTGCGCCTACAGATTGTTGCCTACAGATTCCTTTCTCTGTAGTAATATGCTGGAAGATCATTTTTAGAAAAGAAAAACCACTAAAACTGATTCTCAGTGCATCAACATTAATCTCAATAATAGTCAATATCATATTATAATATCATGTTCACTTGCTATAAAACTTTTTTAGGACAAATCATGTGTTTTGCAAAATACAAATAGTCATTTCGTCTTGTATTGCTTTAGATTTGTGAAAAATGTATACAAAAATTAAGGGCATGTTTACTTTGTGAAAATGTTCCCTATTTTTATTTTTCAAAATTTGTGTCCATTTTAACTTAGTGGGGGGCTCTTGAAGTTATCATTTGTGATTGTGATAGAGAGAAGATGAGACACAATTTTACATGTTTTTAGTGTTTTTACTTGTCTATTCACAAGTTGATAAATTTCATAGAGCTAAAGAAAAAGAATTTTATTAGGAAAATAAACAAGACATTCAAATTGATATAATTTTATAGGATAAATTGTCTCGAGTCAGCCGAAAGGGAAAAAACAGAGTCGGATGAACCAAAGTATCAAACGCTCCGGAAATAGCCATGTCATCTACTTTTTTAAAAAATAAAAATAAAGCTTGAAACATAACTTCAATAGAACTAATGTGCAATGCCTCCCCTTTGTTGCTGTCAATGGCCGCTGCTGCCGACATACCAGACCCCATCCTGCCCCATGTCGTTGCTCCAAATATTACACAACGTATCCAGATTTGTGGTTTCAAGCAAGAAAGAGTTGCACATTTATTCAATAAACAAGTTTCGCAAATTTTATCATTGATAGAACAACTTTCACAAATTTTAGCAAAGGATATCACTGGTGGATATACAGATTACTTGTGAAGATACCGAAGTCCCTTTGTACTTGGTGTCAAGGTGATCTCGAAGTTCTCATGAGGCATATTACTCTTAGACAAGGAACCTCTCCTATCTGCACAATAACCCAACAAGTTAACAATAGTAAAGTCGTGCATTTTTGCACAACTTCCAGCTCCATTACAAAGTCACGAATGTTCCAATTGGAAAGGGGTGTATCAGATTTAAATCGCTTGAGTACATACTTCATCCCAAAATGTAAGAAAAAATGAGTCAAACAAACTTGATATATTTGGTTAAAGATTTGGACCAAATACATTTACTTTTGTTGACCAACTTTTGCTTATATTTTGGAACGGAAGAAGTAGATTGGCAGAGGTTGAGTATTGATGGTCAAGGCAACAGCTGATTGGTGCAGCGCAGGCGGCACCAACAATGTTGCATGAGATGACGCGCGGTGCTGACAGTTTCCTTCAGGTTGTGAAGCATCTGATTTATCTAACAGACTAGAATAAACTAATGTCACCCTGCCTTTGGTGCGCTAAAGGTAGATAATCTGAATCCCAAAACCAGAGGACCATTATAATTTTTCATTTTTCCAAACATTTGACAACCTTTCTATTTGTCTTTTTTATATTATTACACTTTCCTATTTTATATCTATTTCGGTTTTTAGGGTGTATGAAACATTATTAAAAAAAATATCACATTCCAACAATCGAAAAGGGACAAAAACTTGCTCAACTTATGAACTTTTTGAAGAATTGCTAATAATACTCTTAATACAAATTATTATTTAATCAGTCTACATTATTCTGCAAGACACGCAGGCAAAATTGATTTCTCAAAAGAGAAGACCACAAAGCACAAACAACCATAAAGAACCGCGGGTGGCCATGTGTACAAACAAAGAGTGGGGGTTACGCAGCAAAAACTCAACTTACCCAATATTGTTCTAACCTAAAACTATACATCGGATCAACCGGTTTGCCTATATACATGGAAGAAAGAGGAAACCAAAGTTGGAAAAAAAATTACTATGATTTGATGTGCACAGTTTTGCCTTTAACAAATTGTTGTCATTGACAATATAGAGAATCAATTGAAGCTGAAACACATCTCTGATCAAGTAAGATTAAACAATTGGGGCGTCAACGATCGGAACAGGTGGTTCCTTCACACTTCAATTCCAATAACATGAATTTATTTATACTTGTATAAAAGTAAGTAGGCCTGTCACCAAGAACCATGCTTACCTGAAAAAAAGAAACCGACATTGTTCAGTATAATTTGAAGTATCTGCGATGGAAGAGGGAAAAAAATAATTGAAATTTTTTATCCTCGCTATGGAATTTACCCCTATTCCTAGTTACAAAACAAAAATGTTTGCCGTGGATTTTCATAGAATTATTATGAATAAAGGTTGGGTGAATATGTGAAGCCCCATTTACTGTTGTGGTCTATTAGAGAAGGTTTCATCTTATATAGTTTGACTTGTCTCAAATAGAGCAGATACCAATCTTTACAGAACGAGAACAAGGAAGAAGGGTAGTGGGCAGAGAACCATAAAACAATAATCAGAAGATCATAGGGCATTTATCCTTAATTTTCAAGTAGATGGCTAAAAGTTTAAAATGAATGCAAACTGCAGCAAAAACCCCAATATAGCCTGAATAAGTATATCTCATGCCATGAGACTTTTGATTTCTATACTGTAAGAAGTCTTTAGCTCTTACCATTTCCCTGTTTCTTCTGAGTTTGGACTCTATCGAGGTAAGGAGCAATTATGGCATCTAACTTCACCAACCACAGAGCAAGAGCAGATGAAGTATGGGGCATTGATGCAAAAGATGCAATCGTTTCTTCAACCACGCCGTCTGGAAATTTGCACTGAAATAACCAGCACTCATTGATTGCACCAACAAAATCAGCAAGAACCTATAAAAAATAAATTCAACAGAAAATAGATGAAGTTAAAAGCAAAAAATAAAATTCAGGGACTAAAGGCAATTCGATCAAACATAGTTAAAAATAAACCTGCAAAAGCTCCACTAAAGTCGAGGTGCGTCTAAGCCTTTTGATCCATAGATTATGGGCAGACTTCCTCCAAGCACCAACCAGGGCATCTTCGGGCATAACAGACTGCACAGTGTAGGAGTATGCTTTAAAACAAATGTAAACTACAACACTTTTCAATATACAATCTAAAAAAATTGGAGAAGCGGTTCAAAAGGCAGGGATACAGGTTAATATTTAAGGCACCAATGTAATATCATGCTTATCTTGGATCAGAAAAAATATAACTATGCAAGTAACAAACTATCTGTCATATTTTCGATAATAGGACTCAACTACCCTGTCAAAATAAAACCAGGGGGCAAGTATCATTTTCCCAGACAAACAACTATAAAACACTTGCAGACCTCATATTTGTACCTTAAATTGAATTGATCTTACATATTACAAAATATAAGACACCAATTCTAGCCAGATTGAATGGGGAAAATTGATGCAGACGAATAGCAACACACCTCAATTGCATAAATTGCAGCTTTCAATGATTGAATATGTGATGACAAGACTTTATGATTCGGAAATGTATTGTTGTCTTCTTTCTCCCTGCACATGGCTATGTGGACCGCATATTTTTCTTCAAGGTCAAAATCAAGTTCAAATGTCATATGGCAAATTTTACAGTGTCTCTCATCTCTCCAGTATAGATCATGGCAACTCCCACATCTGGCGAGAGAGTCGAGATAAGACCTTCTGCCATATTTTACAACATTGAGATCTAAATAAAATGAATTCCAAATCCAAGAATCATATTTCTGAACACGGATCCATTTTTGCAGTTGTTCCTCTGCTTTCTTCCCAGCTTCAATTACCACAGCCCCAGGTGACGGCAAAGATTCTCTAGAAGACTCAGCCAGATTCAGGTTGTCTACATCAGATACTGGAGAACAGCTATCTTCTGTAACCCTATCCAGCTCAGACTGATCAGAATGTGACATACACCTCATTCCAACATTGTTAACCTTAATCCTGGACATATATCTGCATAGAGACGTTTGTCGTCTCTCCAAAGATTCAATAAGAAGAGCCTCACGTTTCCCTCTATCATCCAGAACTGACAACAATGCACACAATGCCTGCACACAGGTTGACCATATATTACAATTTATCAGTACTAAAAGAACAAGCCATATAACAGTCACGCTAGACCTATAAAAATGTGAGTTTAATTCTTTATTGTTCCATGTTCCCATGTATAATATACCAGAAAATAATTTAAATACAAAAATTATAAGAAAACCTAAGAAATTCACCTCTTCTGTATCAATCACCTCCCAGTGGCCATCTTCAGAGGATTCAAAGTAAACCCTCCGGTGGCCAGGATCATCTACATTACACGGGCCTAAGAAGAGCCAGTATCTATTGTACCGACGATCAGATCCCAAAAATACTGATTGTATGGGGTGTGAATCATCTGAACCTTTCCTTTTCTCAAAGGATGCCTCCTGCATATGGAATTTTGAGACTAACGATGAGGAATCTACTGGACCGGGGTGAGAATTCATGTGCACCTCTTTAATACATTGCATTTGTTCAACTGGGTACAAAAATGAACCAGGATTCTTTACTACTGATCTCTTAATTTTTGCTCCAGAACCACGTGGTTGGATACTAGAACTACAATCAGCTGTAACTTTTACTGGATCCTGTAAAAAAGTCATTCAGAATTTAATAGGCTATGAGAAGTTTACAAAATCATGTATTCAGTTAGTAATGTTTATGAGTTGGGAGGGGAAGGGACAGGATTGGAAGGGGAGATAATCCAAGGCCAGGACATAGCTTTGCTGAATTGTTAGTGGCTTACCTTCATCCTGATGCTGGATCCAGATGAAAGAAGACCGGTCAACGCTGCCAAAGCTGCCAATTTTTCTTCAATTTTCAAATCTGAGTATTCACTGTCCATCAGTCCTAACAACCACACTTCTCCTGCACGACTCTCATCAATTTCAGTGTAAACTTTCAGCCTATTATGTTTAACTTTACGATTGTTATCACGCTTCAATTTTCTTATATTAGAGTTTATTGAAGCGCTTTCAAAATCATCTCCACTGCTACATGTATCAGAGTTGTTGAGCTCGTCA
Source organism: Trifolium repens (assembly GCA_030408175.1). Taxonomy (NCBI): domain Eukaryota; kingdom Viridiplantae; phylum Streptophyta; class Magnoliopsida; order Fabales; family Fabaceae; genus Trifolium; species Trifolium repens. The sequence continues at coordinate 61,759,683 of CP125842.1, read as the reverse complement.
TCAACACTCCCAGAGTCCTCGGTATCTGACTCACAATCATCATTGTCCTTTGAAACAGTGCTCATACGCAATCGATATGCAGACGATGAAATCTTTTCAAATAATGTAATATCACTTGAAAGTGTGGAATATATTGAAGACTCTAGTTCCTCTGTTGTGCTGGTAAGGTTCAATTCTGCAATCTACATAGAATCAAAATAAATTTTAAATTTATCAATATAACGACAAATATTATTGTCTAAAAAAAATAGTTAGTTACCTGCATTGACTTTGCCAGCTCAGAAACTTTGCACCCATTGTTACCTCGTTCTGACAAGATTTTAAACAACTCACACTTCAAGGTGCCAGGGCACAGGCCATAGTTTACAAGAATATCCAATTCCTATTTTTTTAATAAAAAAACACACAATTATGCCTAAAAATCCAAAGCCAATGAAATTTGAAAGTGGAAACAAAATAAAACGAATAATAAACAACGCTCACTGAACTCCAAGCATCTTTAGACATTTAATATTAAATTTCACACGCTACAAAGTGATGGCCGCTCATTTTCATTCCCACCAATTAACCACAGCAGATACAGGACTGCTAATTTATTTAATTTAATGAGTAGAAATGTGACAGCTTTTTTTATTTCCTATTCAAAGTAGCTCACATTACAGTAAACCACCAAAACACACGCTATTAAGAGCTTTATTAAACAAGCGGCACTAAATGTTTCATAACCGTGTTTTGATCATTGCGAATGTTCAAAGGCAAGAAATGGTAAAAAAACAGTGACTTTAATAATTAAGCTAGTTACATTGCAATGTAGAAAACTAAGTAAATGTTTAACAACTTTTTGCCAACAGTTTTGTAGTTCAAGACCAGAATCTATTGAACTTGACCACATCATTACAGGTTATTGAAGGTACTATTAGGGAGTGGTGATAGAAAATTGTAGAAGACAATACTTCTGGGGAAAGGAAACTTTTTTCTAAATTAAAGACATGTATCCCCCTTCTTTGAAAAGGAAAATAGTGATAGCAGATGGACGTACATTCTGAATATTGCAGATTGGAATCTATTTCTTTTATGACTAAGCATATATTACTTGTAGCTTTCAGTAACATGAAATATAAGATTCAAAATAATATTTTACAAAGAAATCTGCTATAGTACATGACAGACAAGATAACAGATGTGTTCCATCCAGAACAAGACATCAGGAAGCTTTTACAAAAAATAATAATAAAAAAAACAACCCTCTAGAGTTTTCGATCTAACATAAATACAGTTATCTACACAAAAATATATAAACATAGTCAAATCTAGTCAAATATAAAATGGGCTTGTGTGATGTACCTTGCCAAGGCCATCTCTTCGTAAGGCACCTTGCTTGGAACCGAATCCAGCAGCTACCAGCACTTGACGGAGTATTTCAATCCAAGTAAGAGGATTTAGAGATCTTCTCCAAACATCAAGGGAATATTCTTGATTTTCAACCTTTCAAATACAGTGTTAGATTGTTAATCATTTTGTCTAAGTAAAATAAAATAAAAAACGCAAAACCTAAATCTCTGCTAATGAGACGAGGAAACTCACGGAGTGAAGCAGCGCAAGAAAGTTGCATGACTTATTTAAATGAGAACAAAACCCATTAGAAAGCTCCACTTCAATGTCAGATAGAAGCAGTGTGAGAAGGGCCACGTGAATCTTTCCAAGTAACATTGAATCCTGAAAGGCATTTGGGATGTTATTTACAATTTGATATGACTCTAGTAAGAACTAAATAAGAAACTGTGCTTGCAAAACGTAAACCTGAGTCAAAGATGACATATTACCTTATCATGAAATGCCTGAACAAACTCATCGAGAGTGAAGGGACAAACATCAACAACTACAGCATATGTATAAATGAAATGGAACACCTGCCAAAATAGAGTTAGCTATGTCAAATTGAAGTTTTTTTCTATTGAAAAATGTTTCAAAAGAATAAGGATGTGAGTTAGAAACTTCAGTAAAGTAAAAGCTTGGCAATGATAAAACATGTTAATCTAAGAAAGAGCATTCTGTCTTGTAAGAAATAAATCCTGCAGGGTAACTAATAAAATCCAACCATGAGTAGTATAGTTCATACAATTCAAATTGTCAAAACTATAACCTATAAGAGTCTTCCCCACAATAAGCTAGAATCGGGAAGAATTTCCTTTATACTAGTATAAACTATTATAATCATTCTATGTTATAATTCCAACAAATGTACATGCATCAAAATATCAGATCTTTTGAGTCACAGCTAATTGATAATATGCACCTTAAACAATTTCTTCACCAGTTCTGGGGAGGAGTCCCAAGGTTGCAAATGTATAGGTTTCTTCATCTTGACGGCACCTGGGGGGAATTTGACTAGCACGTCTATCAAGATTCAAAGCCACAAGCAATCAGTAACTAGTAATAATCAGAACATTCCAACGACCATTAGAACATAACACATAATACTAGGCGATACTTGTTCTCTCCAAAATTACCTGGACAAAGTGAGCCACCAAGCATTCCACTGGCAGCTAGTTGCTCTGGACAAATAAGCAGATTGGTTCCTTCTTGTAACTCTCTCAGCTCTAACTCTTCATCATCAATTAACAATGAAATTTGATCAACGCCCTCCTCAGATATTGAGCTATCTAAAGCAAGTTCACATTTTTCTATGGGAGGCTGGTTTTGAGTCACATATTGGTTTGATTCACCCTGCCAGATAAGAGCAGGTTGTAAATTTGCTAAACCATCCAATGTTACCACAAAAATGCATATTTGACTTTTTTAATTACCACTCTTTTTTGCACGAACTGTTTCCTCTTCTCCTGTAATGTAGTTTTCCTATTTGGCATCTTATTTCTTGGTTTTGCCTGTTCAATATAAACAAATCAGGATTTAATATTATAGGGGGTAAACAAAGTGTTCAGTGTCACTGGTTTGGATAACTTACATTTGTGGTTACTGCTTTCCGTGGCCTGTTGGTTGACATTGGCGTTTTAGAATTAGAGGTTAGATGAACTTCCCGGTCAGCAAACCCAAAACCAACTGGAACGTTTCTGGTATCAGGATTTGTTGCCCTCCAAACTGTCATCAGACCTTTGCCCATACCATGTTTCTTCACAGGTGCTTTCGTATTACAATTAGGATGATTTTGAATTGCATTTTTCGAAGCCTGGGAAAAGAAGACCCGATACAAATGTAATGGAGTATAAAAGGAAACATAAGAAAGATTATCGGGATGCCTAAAGTTACCTTTCTCCTTTTGACAGGCTCTTGGTCCTGTTCACATGCAGCAGTGTAATTTTTGGGTCCTAACCAAAGACAAAATAAGGCAAGTTATAAAAACTAAAACAAAGAGCTGCAAGGTATACTAAGAAGAATAGAAAAAATTAATAATTAATGTACTTTTGCTGGGTACAGTGCAAAGAGTAGAGCGGAAGGAAATGAAACGAAAATATCACTTTTACCACACAATTTTCAAAATGTTAGATGACATTTATAATTTAAAAGATAATAAATACATAGTTCTTCATATTTTTTCTATTCTACGCTCCACTCAAAAGGAGGGAACTGAGGTTAATTGCAAAATAGAAGGTAGTAGTTCATGTAATACAAAATTTAGACATGAAAGAGATACAGTCCATGTCCATCTACACCCAATTGTTCTTAGATAGATTGCTTCCTACATTATGATCATTCTATTTGAACTGTCGATAAGTGTAACTAATAAGTAAAACTATAGATATTTTTACTGTAACTATACATAATAAGATTTTGAAAGGAAAAAAAAATATTCATGCGGAAATTTAGATAACCCTCCCGAGTTTTAGGAATCCAGGCTCCCTAAAGTTTTAATACAAAGATTTTTTTTAATTGACTTCCCATAATCCATACATTGTTTGATCACGAGTACAGTAAAGTATAACCTATTCTAAAATAAAAAATTAACTAATAATTCAATACTACAAACAGAAGTAATCTATTTCATTGATCTAAGGTTATTTTAAAAATAAAATCAAACATCATTAGTTTAGCAAAATATCCACGCATTACATATTTGACAAATTAAATAAATAAATAAATAAATAAACAGCTAAAATAAATTCGCAGTTTCCACCTCCGATCTCCACTCACCAGTCACCACTAACCACCGTCCACCACCAGACACAAGTATCTTTTATTCATACCAAAAATTATCAACACTGGCAAGATTCTAATTCTAATAAAAAACCAGAAAGATAAAAACGAAAAAAAAATTCAGAAGTATTAAGCATTGTAAGAGAGAAAGAAACTCACCTGAAGGAAGAGAATCAAATTCCCGTCCCAGAGCAGGACCATCATTCAGCAACACACTGATGCGACCTGTTGTAACCAACTCTTCAAGACATTTACGTTTTTGAATTCTCTTACCGTTTCCATCAACTTCCATATCATATCTTGAAGATGAAGTAGCATCAACTTTCTCTCTTGGAAGAAATTTTCCGCCGCGAAAATAACTCGGTGGCACAATCGTTCCCTTTCCTCTCATCTTGCCGCTCAGTGTTATGTTATCATGTATCTCTCATCTGCATCACAGACAAAAATCGTAAAATTGAGTAGAGTTCAGAGTATATATACACTGAAACGAATCAGAAATGGAACTACGCGATGAAAATTGAATTGATAAAGTGATTTATTGTTTCGAATTCGGTTATGATTATAGTTAAGTGATGTGGCGGTTGTAAGAAGCAGAAAAATTGGAAACGTGAAGAGAGAAGAGATATGAGAGAAAGATGAGAAATCTACCATGAATGAAGCTTAGGTAGAATCAGTTGGAGAAATGGGAGGTGACAGTGTAAGAATGATGGAGAAGAAGGATAATAGAAATCACAGTAAGAAGGAGAAGTAGGGTTTTGGGTTTTACGGAAAACGAACAAATATCTTTCTCTCTCATCTTCTTTTACTAAATAACCCCCATGACCTTCAACCGCTAAACGATCCTTCTTTCGTCGTTTCGAATTGTTGTTTGCACCCCTCAATTTCTCTTCAACTTAGGTTTATCTAAATTTGACTCCAAAATTTAGGGGTGATCAAGAAGTAATGATCCAACCGCAACCCGTAATATCCGGGCAAACTATGGGCCATTTGGGCAGGTAAAAACGGTTTCGGGTATACAAAGAAGAAAAAACGAGTTCGTATGAGTTTACTTGGACGAGTTTGAATTTCAAATATGAAGTTCAGTGGTGTCTAGACTCGCCCGATCTATGCTCTCAAATATTAGTCCAGCTGACTTCAAAACGAGCTGGCTAAAAATTTATTCATAGACACATTCGTCCATGTTCTGCAAGACTGCAAATATTATCCCAACACTGCTCACAAACACACAAATCATGTCACACTGCAAAGCAAATGTCAAATCTAACTTTATAATTTACTCCACTACACTGGTACTAGCCACTAGTATAAATATTGTCATTTCATGCTTACTCGAAAACAATACATATAGTATAAAAAGTAAACAATTCATGTACTACATATAAGTTTTAATTAAAAATATTGTCTCCTTCATCACTTATCAGTTATCATTCATCCTCGGGCCTCTCTCTCGTTCCTCTTCTTTATCCTACAAAACACAGTGACTTAGAATACCCCGTTTGATCTACTCGCCCGTTGGATTTTATGTAACCATAGCTGGTAAATTCAATAGATCCAGAGTATTTTACAAGAGAAACATGTTATGTTCTGGTTCCTTCTTTATGTATCTATCTTTAGATTTATTCTTCAAATTTTTTCTTTCTTTCCACTTTATTTAATAAAGGAGGATTCTTCAGATTATTATGATTCTTTGAAAGTTTAAGATCAAAGTTGAAACCGCAACAACTGAATCGTTACAACCGTCACCCATCAAACCGTCACCTACGAAACCGTTACCAAAATCGGGCGAAAATGGGATACATATTATCTATTTTGGTTAACTTCAGATGTGAAATTTTGGTTCGTCACCAACCGTACCCGCCCAGTGTTCAACCTTACTCCAAATATAGGACTTTATTGTCTAAATCACCATAATTAGAAAGTTTATAATTATAATAAATTTTGTTTGTACAATAATAATAAATGTATTAATAATAAATATAATTTTACAAGTTTGTCAATATTATTTTATTTTTTATAATATTGAGGGCTTAAACCCGAGAAAATAGGAAGATTGCATAGAGATTATTTGAGGGGTAGTGACCCCCATGACATCAGCTAATAATAATTGCCTAGGTTGACTATGACACGTATCAAGGAACCATATGTTACTTTCCATAGAACAACCGTAATTTGCTAATGCATTCGCACAATAATTTGACTCACGGAACGCGTGAGCTTCTGAGACATCCCAATTCAAACACATCAGCTGTCTAATGTTTTTCACCAAGCTATGCTTCTTGGTCGCCCACTCTGGATAGCTTGAGCAACTACCATTGAATCTACATTTAAATCTATAGCTGTATATCCCAAGCTCATATACTTCAAACCTTGAACACTCCCCACAACTCTGCTACAAAGGCATTGCAATTACCAATTGACTTTGTGAATCCCCTAAGCCATTGTCTATCACTCCCTCTAATGATACCACCGCAGCCTACGATCTTTCCTTCCTTGCTCGCACCATTGGTGTTGAGTTTCACCATTGCTTCAGTCGGGGGTTTCCAGCTCACTTCATGAAGCACCTTATTTCTCACCAACACATGACCATTAACTATCTCTAATATGAAGTAGTCCTTTGTTATCCTCAAGACTTGCTGCATTGGATTGTTGGGACGATGATAATTATCATCGTGCATCTCTTTATTGCGCCACATCCAAACTCGATGACAAACCGTTGCCCATAATTCCCTTCGACCAACACCATTATTCCACGCACTTGCATAATTGATGTTAAAGGTAATCCACTCATTAAGGTCTTTTAAAGACGTTCAAAAAAAAAATTTAAGGCCTTTTAAAAAGAATATAGCTCACACTTCTGAATCTTCATTCATGGGCACTTGTTTAAAATTGTAGAAAAGGGTAAAATAATTAGAGGTATATCGATGAATAATTAAAGTGATTTAAAATTTAAAGAGAGTATTGTAAAACGAACTAAATATTTTTAAGAATATGTTATATTTATTGACAGAGACAGTACTAATAGTTGTTTAGATAACTTCCTTGTCTATCCCTTTATGGATATGTGGACTTAAGAAGTCTAGCCTAAAGCCCAACACATGTGGTTCAGGAGACGTTTCCCGAAGTTTTTTCATTGTAATTTCTCTTCCCCCCCGAAATTTTCCTTTATTTTTTGGGGGTGGGAAGAGAAATTTTTCGTATGGTGCCATAGGCCCAATATTGATAGATTGAAGTTTAGGCCCAACTTTTTCCACTGGTTATGTTTGCAAGAAAGACATGTTGTAGCTCGTCATTTGTATGAAATTTGTTTTTCATATCTCTATTTATGTTAAATTTGCATTGCTCGTTGAATTCATACATTTTTTAACATGACTCATATTTTTCACTATGCATGCATATTAAGGATGAATGTGATGTTTTTGGTGAAAACATGCTGTCTTCCCGCACTATTGGTTGTCATCTCATATTTTCTGTAGTAAATTTGTTTTCACTTTTAAGCTTGTATTGCACATGGCTAATCTTCTTCATCAAAGCAAAAGTTGTCATTGAGTCGGTACATCTATGCTGATTTTTTTCCACATAGTGGATAAACTTGTTACAGTAATTCGATAAAACTTGAAAAATACTAATGTTGATGACCTCTTAATTTAGCATTTTATTATTTATTTATTTAATCAATTTAAGCTTAATTATAATATTAGGGTTTTTCAATTTAAACATCACATGAAATTAAAAATATACATAAGCACATATAATAATAACATAATCCATAACTAAAAAAAATTCCAAGATATTATTGGGTGAAATTTAAATATTTTATTATATAAAAAACCTAAATATTTTATTTTACATAACAAAATTAAATTCACTCAATATTAAGAGATCAAAATTAGGATAAACCCCCGCAACTGCGTTCGGGAGGGGGCTGAAACCACTAGATGCTATAACTGACCCCGAACCAGATTCAACTGGCGGTGAAAAAAAATAAATTAGGATAAACCCTAAAAAAAATCATTTTAACTAGCAAAATAAATAAATAATTTCATAGTAAAAAATAAAATAAATCATTTTGTTAGGATTAAACGACAGAATATAAGGTGTCGTATGCAGCAAAGTCGAGGCTGAGCCACGTAATATAAACGACACGGCCACCACTGTAATTAGGGTTTAAGCTCTACAAATCGAAATCAAACCAATTTTGCAGCGAAAAGCAAATAACAATGGCTTCTAAGGTTGCTCTGAGGGCAAAGGGGAAAAGCTCAAAGGGTTCCAAAGGAACCGAAGATCGATCATTGGTTGATTCCGTTAAGGAATGGACAACATGGGGAATGAAAAAAACAAAGGTGATCGCTCATTACGGTTTCATTCCTTTGATTATCATCATCGGTATGAATTCTGAACCCAAACCAACACTTTCTCAGCTTCTCAGCCCCGTCTGATTCCTCTTCGGATTTTCACCTGCTTATATGATGTGATGAGATGTTATGGAATTAGGGTTGATTATATGTAGTTTGTTTGATTTTGGATAGTTTTTTAAGACGTAGTCATAAAATAATTACAATATTCAAATGTTGCGTATGGGATTTGATTTTATGTACTTGATGTTTATGCTTGATTGAGCAGGTGGAAAGTGATTTTGTTCTTGTGCTTTTTAATTTGATTGTTGGATTGTTCTGTTTTTTAGGATATCTGGTTTTGTGATTGTGACTGGTGTTTTATATTTATAGTTTTTCTTAGAGGAAAACACAATTTTGATGAATATTCAAATGACTATTTACTCCATTTTGATGAGTTTTTTGTATGTTGATATTTTGATATTCAGAAGTTACAATTCACTAGGATGAAGTCAATGTCATGTGATAGTTTCACTTATATTTTGAGACCAAATTAAGGATTTTATGAACCTTATGGTTTGAAAGGGGAAACAGTAAGGGTTTTTGACTGTTAGAACATAGTTTTTGAATCTGAGACTTGAATCATCAAAATGGTGTCTCATGGGAATGGAAGATTATGTAACTTGTGATAGTTTTTGGTAGGCACACTAAGATGGCGCGGATCAAAGCACTGTAAGTAAGCACACATATTATGTTATTTGTTTTTAAGAATAGAATGTGCTTTTCAAAGGTATACAACTTGGGGCAGAAGCATAACATGTGTTATGTTCCATGCTTGGTGCATTTGTAAGTATATAAGCAATGGAACACGAGGCTAAAAGTGAATCGGAAGTGTTTCTTATCCATGTTCAGTGCATGCCAAGATATACCTATATGCACATTGGCATAGTTATTTGCCATGGAACATATATATATAACTGATGTTCGAGTCTTCAGTCTTGTGATAGTTAGGATGGTAGTTGTCGCTGGTCAGAGTTGATTTAGATTTTAGTGTAATTTTCCCCCTTGTTGTATGAGGGTTGAATTTATAATACCAGGGAGGTAAAATAGCTGCTTAAGTGCTTATACAAAGTGAGTGACCGCACATGACCAACGTCCAACTGCCTCAATTTAGTCTAATGCTTTGTATGTTAGCTTCTACACCTCTCTACACCGATTGTCATCCAAGCTACATAGGTTTAAAGAGTGCCCCGGGGGTACTCGTTAGCAAGATCCTACTAGGATTTAACATACTAAGCCAATTTAAAGACAAGACCTTCTCTGTAATTGAGGCCTTGATGGGAATTGGGAAGTGTGTTTACTGTTTAGGTATGGTGTTAAAGAGTGGGGAGAACCATAGGAGATCCTATCATACAGCTATACCAAAGTTTGGTCTCTAGAAAAGTATATATACATGGCAATTTCCAACCCATGATGGGTCAAATTATATGGGATCTCAGGGAATGTAAGTCACGTGTTTAACCCCTCTATAGTACTAAATGCACTAATCAGTAGAAGCTTAAACCTTGATACTTAAAACAAAATATTCCTGAATTTCTTCTTTCTCATCAATTCTTGACTGATATGGCTAGTGGCTACTGATTTTTCTGATTTCATTTGGAATTTAAATAGAAAGTTGTGAAAGATATGGCTAGTGGCTACTGATTCTTCCGATTTCGTTTGGAATTTAAATCAGAAGCTGTGAAAAATACTTGTGAGTCGTAGTTTTTGTGTTTTTTTCTTGTGAAAAAACATCAGGAAACGCAGTTTTGAATATTCTTTTCATAACATTGATTTTATATTTTTTGTACTCTCTCTCTCTCTCTATATATATATATACATATATGAGTCAGGATCAAATGACACCGAGGTGTTAAAATTTATTTGACACCAAATCTTATCCACTCATTTCATTGCCTACTTGGTTATATTGAATTTTGTGTTAAATACGGTACTACTATAAGTATATTTTGTTATTTTCTGTTATTTTTATTATGTCCGGTTAAAAAAATTCTTAACGCCTTTTAAAAAAAAAAATTCTTAACTCTTTTCCTGACAAAATATTACAGAACTATAAAGTTGTGCTTGCATTGAAAGATGAATTTGTGACATACAACTCTATCCTACTTTCTGCTTGATTGTTTTTGGTTCCTATATAAAGCGATAAATATCACTAAATTTTACACAACTGCAGAATTTTGATTCGAATCCGGATAAGAGTCTAGTCAAACAATAAACGTATTGTCAAATTAAGCTAGATCTAGAGACTCCTATCTGTTTAATTTTTCTATTACCATCCTTACGTAATAAAACCTGAAGATGTGTAACTAGTAAGTGACCATGTATTTTATTCTCATAGAAGGTAAACTTGTATGTTTTTATGGAAAATTTTCTCAATATTTTTGTTTTTGAGTTATCATATTACAAGTACGAATTTTCCACCGTTATTTACAGTGACTAATCTCTCTCAATAACATATGGGACACTCAAAATGAGTTATCTTCTTCCGACGAAAATTTCTCTAATTCATTTTTTCTCAAAATTTTCAAATCTAAACAATTGATGAAAAGTAGTGTAGTAATTTTGGCTGGGTTTCAAAATATAGTCTCTTAGTTGAATTGAATAGTATACTGTTTCCTACAAGCTCAAGTCATAATATTAGATTATTATCCTCTTGATTCCTTGAAGTCTTTTGTTCTAAGTTTCTTCATTATGTCATGGACAGATCCTTTACCATGAACGGAAATGATTTTCATCTTATTTGAGACTGACCGACACCACATTTTCAATTTATGGACAGTTTTATAAGCAGAGAACCTGGACATAAAAAAGCACAAAAATATCTCTAACAGTTTAAACACTGTTTGAATGCTAGAAAAGGAACGTTTATAACTATTAAAATGTGGTCCTGGACATAAAAAAGCACAAAAATATCTCTAACAGTTTAAACACTGTTTGAATGCTAGAAAAGGAACGTTTATAACTATTAAAATGTGGTCATCTTCTAAGTCACGTAATTACTAAATATATGGCCACTAGATTTGGTTTAGTGATGAGGGATTTGAGCAGTATATATGGCGTTCAATCATTTGCTCCGTTGTAATTAAAAAAATATAGTATTTCCATTAGGTCATAGGTGTATGATCCATGGTCAACAAGCTCTTCTTTTGTTTTTTTTTTTTACTTGTTTTCCTGTTGATTTTTTTTTGTTACTATGATATTGATACGAAATTTTCAGGCAATAATTAATTTTTGTCGGGAAATTTGTGGAATATATAAAGTGAGTTCTTTTTTCCATAACACGAGTCATAAATCGAATCCCGGACTGACCTTTACCACTTAAGCCAATATATTATTGATGTGTTGAAAATAATCTTAGTGTGTTTGGAATAGCTTTTTGAGACCCAGTATCGCATTTCTAGGTGTTTTTGACGTGAAAAGTGTAAAGTCACAATTAGTAGCTTCTACTTAAACATACGTTTGCAAAGCTTCCATCGCTAAAACAAACATATACTTGAGGTATTTAAGTTGATTGAGGAGAGGCGCCGCTCTACTCCTTCCATTAACCTAGTTTCTTCATTTTTCTTCATCCATCAAGGAGGGGTGGTTTTAGGGTCGATTTTTGACCCAAAATCACCCCTCTGAATTGTTTTTAATTGTCTTTTCATTTAAACAAGTGATTTTCACATATTTGTTTGTTTTGATCTTTGTTGTCCCGTCTTTGTGCGGAGTATTTTGTTATCCCGTCTTGTGCGGTGTTCATTTGTTTTCAGGTTGAAGATTAGTTTTGATCCAGTGCAGATCCAATCAGTGTCGACTTTGGTGCCATCAACGTTACAGATCCGGAGACATGATTATTCCGGAGACTTTAATATAGTCATATTTGTAGGCATATGCAATTTGCCGTTTTATGCTATTAACACGGATACTGTGAGTTTGTTCGCAGATTTATCCCTTTTGTTTTTAGCCAAATTGAATCTGTATTGCATCGATGTACTCTGTCAATTTGAATGAATGAATATCTTTATTTTTAGTCAAAAAAAAAAAGTTGATTGAGGAGAGCGTATGTTATAAATACATTATTTAACTTTCATTTTCAAGCAGTGTGAGAGTGAGACTTATTCCTACTGATTTACTTTCTTTTCTTTAATTATTTTAAAATTAAATCTCATCACAATAACTTCAATATATAATTGACATGACAAGGATCAAGTGTGGATTAAATTAAACTGATTATAAAACTACATAGATTAAAATAGATTAATCTAAAGTATCCGACAAAAAAATATATTGTTACGTTTATTGTCTAATGCATAGTTCTGTAGTTTCTTTTGAAAAAAATGTAACATAGCTCATGAATTCTGTGACTTCTTGGTGCTTATAATAGAATATAGCTGAGGATGCACATGCCATTGCCAGAAACATGACTATAGAGTATTATATTTTGTAGTAATAAACATTCTTTTAGGGTCACTTTCTGTGACAATAATTGTATGTATCAATCGTTCTACTTCATGGAGCTGGCCTAGCCTGTCTCAATGGAAGGTAGAACAAATAAAAATTGCATATATTTGTTATACACCATGTGCTTTGTCTTGTCTTTAATGCAATTTCGTCCTCTCTATTCCTACAAGAGATATTATCAAACCAACACTTCTATGTTGCTCATTTTAAATTGTGTGGTCTTTCTTGTTCTTGTTGTCCCATGCCATCAACACAAACTTGTCCACATCTACGTCAAAATGTTTTTGTATTCAAATAGATACAGATCAACATCAAATTTATAAAATTAAAACTACTCAATATTGAATATTATTGTATTTTTTTTAGATATTCTTTTATGAAAAAAATTTAATCAGATAAAATTTAGAATTTATTTTTGAAAATCAAATAAAAAAAATTGAACATAATTTTTTTTTAAATAGTGAAGAAATTTATATATAATATTTATTAGTTTTAAATTGCACAAAAATTTATATAGAATGGAAACGAGTTCAAGTAATTGCACAAAAATTTGAATAATTTTTATAGTCGGATATTATATTAATTTATTATTTATTGATTTTAGTTATTTTCAATAATATTTATTAGTTTTTTATTAACTCATATGTTTCAAACATATTATTATCATTGTTCTGTCAAAAAAGCAAATAATTATTTTTACATTACTATTATTACAAGCTTTGTCATATTTGGATGGTATGACATTGTTATTCTCTTTCGAATAAGCAATTAGACATTGTATATTCTCATTCGAATAAGGAATCGAGACTTTACTTGATAAAAATGTGAATTTTCGAAATGTCTTTCAAAAAAATGGGAAAGAACAGCAAAGCAATATTAATATTACTAATTACAATATTAATTAAATCGGATTACATGTCATTGAAATTTTTTATCTTACAAATGTCATCCTAGTGCTGATTTATAGAATCTCCAAACCACAAAAACAGATGTTAATAATAGTAAATAATAAACAAACATTATTAGAAATAGAAATTATCTAACAAAAATATTTCCACAAAGCAAGAAATATTATTACACATTATTAGAAATTAAACAATTTATACTTTTTACGCATCGCAATATTAAATATGCTTTATGTATGTCGAAGTTGAATATAATCTTTAGAATTTTTTTTTTTTAATGAAAGTTCGAAGAACATATTATTACAAAAAATTATCGTTCACGTAGTTTTATTCCACCACAAGAATGTAATATCCGACTTATTGAAAATATTCAAAAGAATATAAATCATTTTTCATAAAGATGGTATGAACGAGATAAAACATAGTATCAAAATTCACATTCTCAATATATAATATCACAATAAATATTTCATAATCATCACACCTTAAAACATGAACTTGGTTTAAAGGATATAGTATCACCATGAATATTTTAAAATGATAGACATATTGAAACACGAAGGGTATGTTTGGTTTCACTTCTGGAGCAGCTAGAATTGATTCTGAACATGTAGAATTGATTTTGATTTGTTTGGTTTCTAAAAAATAGAATTGATTCAGTCTCAAGAATTGATTATACTTAAAGCTATAAATCGTAGCTTCTGATTCTAGAATTGATTTTTACACTCAAATTTTTTGTTCAACTCACTTTTACATGAATATATCCAAACATAAACCACTTTAATTTAAGGGTCTTGCTAACTAGTGCCCCGGGGGCACTAGTTAAGGAACTAAAAAGGGAAAGAAAAGAAAAAGTATGCATTGAAACAACAAAAATTTATACTTTTAAGATGTTGACTTCACAAGTTCCAAGACAATAATACTATATTTGGTTACCTTAACTAGTGCCCCGGGGGCACTAGTTAGCATTTGCCTTAATTTAAAATCAATTTTAGTCAGAATCAATTATATCAAAATCAATTCTCATCAGCGCAGAACGAAAGATACACTAACTTGGTTTGAAGCCAAATGGGACCCATGATTGAAATAGTTTGGTGGTGGTTGGGGTAGGATATATTTGAACCATTTAGCTTTTTGGTTTAGTCTAGTTAAAAAAAACAAAAAACAAAAAACAAAAAAGAAATAGTAGAGAATAGTCAACGGTGTTCCAAGTTCCAACATTGTGAATAGAAGCAACAAGAAGAAATAGTTGTATCAACTCATAACACGATCTTTGAGAACAACAATCAAAGAAGAATGTGAAAAGCTTTTTGAGTCTTAAAGAGAGAAAGAGAGAGAGAGAGGGAGATACACTTTTGAAATTGAAAGAGAGAGAGAAAGGAACAACCAAAAACAATGACCAAGCCAGAAGACGCCGCCGTCGCCACCGCAGCTCCGGAAGTTGGTGGTGGAGAGAAGGACGGCATAAACAGTGAGCTATGGCAAGCTTGTGCTGGTCCTCTTGTCAATCTTCCTTTAGCTGGAACTCATGTTGTTTACTTTCCTCAAGGCCACAGCGAACAAGTAACATAAATAAAACCTTTTTTTGCACACTTTTTTCTGTTATCAATGTCTTGTCTTTTCTTGTTCCAAGTAATTATCAATTCTATTATTTGATCATCTACTTATAAGAGTTAAACAGAAGAGCTTTTTGTATTGACTTATTTGAGCTTATTTACTTATATAACTACTTGTCAGACTGTTTTGGAGACCTTATGGAAACATCTTAGGACATGTCCATAAGCTGGTTTCAGCTTATTTACTTAAGCTCTCCACAATAGCTTATGAAAACAATTTATGTCTATATGAAAACAAGTACTCCTCGGGTCTCATATATAAGCAATTTTTCACTTTTTAGATTCATTCAATAACAGACTTATTTAGTCTATAATATACTGGCTAGCTAGATTCATTAGTTATTGAATGGGCTTAAAAAGTGAAAAGTTGATTATATATGAGACCGGGGGAAGTATGTTTTTTAGTCATGAAATAGTTTATACATAAGAACTTATACGATAATAAGGCCTAATTAAGTTGTTTATTGAAAATTTACCATATTAAAATTATAGTAATAATTTGTAGCTTTCATTGATTTTGTTTCAGGTTGCAGCATCTTTGAAGAAAGATGGGGATGTCCAAGTACCAAACTATTCCAATCTTCCGTCCAAGTTACCGTGTATTCTTCACAGTCTCACGTTGCATGTATGCTGGATTTTTCTTTTTAATTGTCTATCTTTTATTACTAGAGTTTTCTTTGTTGAAATTTTGTCCGTTTGTTGTGGTTGTATTTCCAGGCAGATCCAGATACAGATGAAGTATATGCCCAGATGACACTTCAACCGGTGCCTTCTGTAAGCACCGTATGCAATGTTATTATATTTTTTGCGTCAAACAAAGATGGAACAGTTTTTATTAGTTCCTGTAAATTTGGAAAGTTTCTAAATTCACCTGATTTGTTGACGTTATGTTTGCAGTTTGACATGGATGCCTTGTTAAGATCAGATATTTCTCTCAAGTCCAGCAAGACACAACCCGAGTTTTTCTGTAAACAACTGACAGCAAGTGATACGAGTACTCATGGAGGTTTCTCTGTACCCCGCCGTGCCGCAGAGAAGATTTTCCCCCCTCTTGTATGCTAATTTTTAATTTTAATCCCCTTTCCAATTCCTTGATTATACTTTCTTCAGAGTTTAATCTGGTTACTGTTTCGATATAGGATTTCTCTGCGCAACCTCCTGCTCAAGAACTTGTCGCAAAGGATTTGCATGGTAATGTTTGGAAGTTCCGCCATATATATCGTGGTATGTTTACATTCATCTAGCTAAAGTTTGAAATTGTTTAAGTACTATCAGAAACTTATCTTGTATGTAACCTGTTCACATTGTGTCAAGCACACTTCTGAAAATATTTTGCCTATCCACAATTTCCTGCCAGGACAACCGAAACGTCACTTGCTTACAACTGGATGGAGTCTATTTATCAGTGGAAAGAAGCTTTTAGCTGGAGACTCAGTTTTATTTATACGGTAAGAGTCATATTCGATACCTTTTCTTCTGTTGGTGTTTGTGGTTTACAAAGCTGTATTTCAATATGTCGGTGCTCTGCCGTTAAACTTTATTGTTTTGGCTCAACTCATTTAAGCTAGTAACTTCAAATTTTACTATATTTGCTGATTTTATACGCTTCTTTGCAGAGATGAAAAACAGCAGTTGCTTTTGGGTATCAGACGAGCAAACAGGCAACCGACCAATCTATCATCCTCAGTACTATCAAGCGATAGTATGCACATTGGAATTCTGGCTGCTGCAGCTCATGCTTCTGCAAACAATAGTCCCTTCACCGTGTTTTATAATCCTAGGTCAATATCGGTCACCGACTTTATTCTGATAGTATTAATACATAACTTCTTCGATTGCCAGTTCTCTATGCCATTTGAATTTGTATCCTCAGCTCTTAAGTTTACATCCTTCCTTTATGTGCAGGGCCAGTCCCTCAGAGTTCGTTATTCCATTGGCCAAGTACTACAGGGCAGTATACAGCCACCAAATATCGCCTGGGATGCGCTTTCGAATGATGTTTGAAACAGAAGACTCGGGAACAAGAAGGTGCTTCACTTTATGACCATGTATCATAAGAGTAGTTTTGTGAAAAATGCTATGTTGAAAATTAGTCATGAAGAGAACTCGAGTGGTTGAATATTATAACCGGAGAGATGTAAATAGCTTAGCCTGCAAGTTAGTTATTGACTGAAACAATACATCATTCTCAATTTAGTTTACACAGAAATAACATTTTATAAACTAGTATTATTACGATAGGAGACGATCGTCTGTGAATTTATATTTAACTTGGAAATAATTTTGATATGGAATATTACATTCATTTTATTGCAGATATATGGGTACAGTTACAGGTGTCAGTGATCTGGATCCCGCGAGTTGGAAAAACTCTCAGTGGCGTAATTTGCAGGTACAGTTTGTGTCATCTTTTAGCAATTCAATGAGGTAAAATTTATCATCAAAAGCAGATGAACTCTGAATCACTAGTACAGTTGTACTTAGAAAAAGAAGTTTCTTCAACTTCAAGCAGTTTTTGTAAGTTATACATAAATGTTCAGGTTGGTTGGGATGAATCCACTGCCGGGGAAAGGCGAAGTAGGGTCTCAATATGGGAAATCGAACCTGTTACTGCTCCATTTTTCATCTGTCCTCCTCCATTCATCAGATCCAAGAGACCAAGACTACCCGGAATACCTGGTAAAGAATTGTTTAATACACAACTTTTAGTTGCAAAGTGATGTTGGATTTCTCTTTGTAGAAACCTCTCTTTAATTATTTCATTCTCGACCTTTGTACTTGTTTTGTCTAAACTCTAAACTTCTGTTATTTATTATGCTTTTGTATTTTTATTTTTTGTTTTTGCAGATGATGAGCTATTTAATGTCAGTAACCTTTTCAAAAGTACAATGCCGTGGCTTGGTGATGATATGAGTATGAAGGATCCTCAGGCTTTCCCTGGCATGAGCTTAGCTCAATGGATGAACATACAGCAAAATCCCACGTTGGCTAGCTCATTGCAACAAAATCATGTGCCTTCCATGTCTGGATCCGTTTTACACAATCTTCCTGGAGCTGATATTGCCCATCAATTGGGATTCTCTACTCAACAAATCTCTCAATCAAACAACGTAGCTTTCAATGCTCCAGGGATACTTCAGACTCCCCAACAACTTGATCACCTTCAGAAGCTATCATCCACATCTAGCGGATTTGGAACAGTCATGCAGCCAGAGCAACAACATTCTAGACAGAACTTGGTAAACCAAACTTTACCACAGAGTCAAGTTCAGACTCATGTTCTTAATCCACAGGGTCTCGTCCAAACGAACAATATAGTTCAATCACAACAACAATCTGCTCAAAACCATCAACTCCAGAGAAGTCTCTCTCAGAACCCACTACATCAGCAGCTTCAACAGACTATAATTGGTCAGAACCAACAGCAAAATATGATCAGATCCGCTATACCAGATCATATTAATCAACAGATACCTATGTCGGATAATCAAATTCGGATTCAGTTGTTACAGAAGCTTCAACAGCAACAACAAACATTCTTTGCTCAGCAATCTGCATTGCAGCAGCCTGCTCAACTTATTCAAAACCAAGAGCAGCAGAGGCAACTTTTAGATGCAACACACAACTCTAGGGCATTAACTCCCAACCAAGTGTTTGAAATTCCTCCTACACTTCAAAACTCACTGCCTGGGACTAATTCCATGATCCATCAGATGACAGATCATAGTAGCCAGAACAATGTTCAGTTCTCTCATCCATCCAAGCAACCAAAGCTTCAACACCAACCACAACAAATGCAACCTGACTCGGTTTCTAAAATGTCTAGTCATGTTGCACCTCCTATTGCAACTACAACTAACCATTTATCTGCTTCTGGTTGCAGTACACGGACTGTAGCAGCTGGAACGGGGCCATCAGTAATTATTGATGATGTTCCATCTTGTTCCACTTCACCTTCCACAAATAACTGTGCTAATGTGCTTCCTCCAATGACGACATCCCACGGCCTTATGAGCACAATAGGGGATGACGCGGCTCAGTCTTCTGCGACGATCTTGAGCCAAAGTGCCTTAGAGACCATGTCATCTAGTGCAAATGTGGTAAAATATGTACCGCCAAAATATGAAGCTAAGCCTTCTTTAAATCACAATCAAGGGAATTTTTACCCTCAGACTTGCTTGAACGGTGGTGCTGTCCAGACAGATTGTTTGGATACATCGTCTTCTACAACTTCGGTTGGCCTTTCCCAGAATGATACACGCTTTCATCAGAATGACAACCTGTTATCTTACAATCCACAATCGATGTTTTGTAGAGACAACATTCAAAATGTGGAAGTTCAGGCTGATGCTAGGTGCAATATTGCATATGGCAACAGCATGAATGAGCAACTGAGAATGCCACCGAATCTAGATTCTACCGTAGCCAAAGGCACAACAAGGTCGGGCAAGGATTTTTCAAATAATGTCTCTTCCTCAGGCTTGCTTGGTGACTATGAAAATAACAATGATGCTCAGCCTGAACTTTCATCTTCAATGGTTTCACAAACATTTGGAGTCCCTGATATGACCTTTAATTCTATTGATTCCACCATAAATGATAGTAGTTTCTTGAATAGTGGTCCATGGGCTCCACCGCCGCTGCCACATCAATTTCAACGGATTAGAACATATACCAAGGTTTATTACTGTTACTATTACTATTGCTGTTGTTTTAACAGCAAACACATCTCAGTGATGGACATGCAATTCTTGATTAGTATGTCTGTTTGTAGCTATTTTGATGTTAAGTTAGTTTTTTTGTATTTTTTAGGTATATAAACGTGGAGCTGTGGGAAGATCCATAGACATAACAAGATATTCAGGTTACGAGGAACTTAAACATGATCTGGCTCGTCGGTTTGGTATTGAGGGACAGCTGGAGGATCGACAAAGGATAGGTTGGAAACTTGTTTATGTAGATCATGAAAATGATGTTCTGCTAGTGGGAGATGACCCTTGGGAGTAAGTCTAACTGCTTATTTTCTCATCAGATTTACCGTTGTTCATGTGCATACTCCTCACATACAGGACAATAATGTTTCCGAGCTCAATAATTTTGTCTCCTTATGTAGTTGACCAGTGGTTGCATGTGTTAGAATTAGACTAATTTTAAATCCTTATTCTTTTCTATTAGTTAATTTGACATGTTAATTGTTTCTTATCGATATGTCAGGGAATTTGTTAACTGTGTCCGCTGTATTAAAATACTTTCTCCTCAAGAAGTTCAACAAATGAGCATAGATGGAGATTTTGGCAATGGTGGCCTTCCAAAACAGGCTTGTAGCAGCTCTGATGGTGGGAATACTTAAATGGAGTCCAAGATTTCGCTAACTATTCTTCGGTGTTGGTAACTTAATCTATTCTAGGAGATGTAGATTATTGTTGTTGTTGTCCCAAATGTATTTATGACGCCTTTTTGGGGGGTTCTACGGACATTTCTATTCTTGCTTTTGCTGCACTGGCCAATATGAAGAACTGAAAAACAGATGGTGGTGAAGCTTGCTGTCTACAACTTCCATGCAAGGAGCTAATGAATGGAATGCTGAAAGCAATGCATATTATGTTGTTGTAAAATTGGAACCAAATTTCTGTTAGTATAGTTGAAATTGAAATATCATAGCATAGTTCAGTGTATCTATCTGCCTTTAAGAGGAGTTCTTGTCTCTTGGTATGTGAATTGAAAGGTGGGGTCTTTTGGTTGGGACTTTTGTAAGCATCAGCAGACAGCTACATTGTGACCATTGAACAAAAAGTTCCACTCTTCCACTAGTCCAAATGCTTTTTTTTTTTTTAAATTTTTTTAATGTTGTTGATAAATCAACTAATCCTAATGCCATGATTCATGTATGGTCAAATAAATACAAAAATATCAATTATATAGAAACGATATAATTTATTTTTTTTTTATAATAATTTTGTAAAAAATTTTATGCGAAATTGGGTCTAAAGTCAACCAATTATGAAAGTCTTGATAGTCGATACTCGAAGATTAGATATTTATATATATTCTGTTAAAAAATAAAAATTATATATTATCAATCCACACATCTTTCACATTGACATTTGGTTTTTCACTAACATCTAATAAAAATATACTATTTTGTCACATCACTTCACTTTTATAAGGTACTATGAAATTGATAATGTAGTGAGGACAAATTTGTGTATTTTATGTGGCAAATATATTTCCAAAATATCTCATCCCAATCTCTTATATGCTTAGAGAGCCCTTGATTTTCTCATTTTACCCTTTATCGAAATGACCATTTCGGATGAGATTTTTTTGAATTGGCCGATTTGGTACGATAGATATAAATATAACAATAAAAAAACCTTCCTTCTTCCTCGTGCATTTTTTTTAAACTCTAAAATACACAAAACCCCAAACTTTCAATCCTACTCAAAACGTAGGTTTTCAATGAAAATGACTTTCAAAGCATCACATTTTGCTTGTTTACAAGTTTTAACGACGTGGTAAGTGTTGATTTTCTCCAATTGTCATTCTCAACTCTCGGTTTTTTTCCTTTTAATTTATCAGACTTATTAGATTGATCTGTTTGGTAAGTTATGCTCGATTTCCCCCCTCATTTAGGTTATGGCTTTGGCACTATTAATTATAATTAGTTACTCCTTTGTTTTGTTTTGAATTGAATGGAAATAGAATACATTGTAAAATGAATGAAAACTGCTCTCCCGCTATATGCCCACAGGCCTCCAATTTTACCCTTTACCAGATTGTAGACGAAAATAAAATCAACAATTTTCATTT
The DNA here is from genome assembly GCA_030408175.1 of Trifolium repens. Lineage (NCBI taxonomy): Eukaryota > Viridiplantae > Streptophyta > Magnoliopsida > Fabales > Fabaceae > Trifolium > Trifolium repens. The sequence continues at coordinate 61,737,366 of CP125842.1, read as the reverse complement.
ATTTCATGGCGTCATTCCCATTTCCATTCATTCAATTCAAATATAAAATTTGATGGTTGCTCTTCTATTTACCGAGAGATATTTTTCAATAGTACAAATCTTATCCAAAAAAATCTTTGGATAATGTGTTTTCTAACCCGAGCAAGAGGCGAATAAGAGCCGAAAAAAACTCATCCCACCCCCCATGGTTCTTTTTCCCCCCCCAGGTTTCCCTTTTTACCCTTACAAAAAACTAGTTCGGGCTCTACGTTCCGAAATAGTTTAAAACCTTGAAACTGGTTCGGGACACCTTTTCCGAACCTTATTTCGGGGACTAGAGCCCGAAACAAGACGTTATATTTCAGAAAATCAGCTCACTTCCTCTCATTCATGTCAAACACTCAATCTCAAGTTCTCTTTGGTTCCAAAATCGTTTTTCTCCATTGTTGGCTCAATCTCAAGGTTTGGAGGCTATCTAACGGAATCAACACTCACTGATACATCAACATAAGGTAAATTGCGTTTCTAACCGATTAGATTTTGTATATTTTAGCTTTGAATTGACTGATGCACCTAGGTTTCCGAAATATCTGACATGCTATCGTTCGGGGAATGGTTTCCGAAAAAAGGGACTAACTATTTCGGAAAATACGGCCCGAACTTATACTTAGAAAAAATTTTATGTTTTCCTTCTGCACCTGCTACTGCCAAATTTTTTTTTTTTTCAATTTTAGGAATTAAATGTTTTGATTTGCTTAATGGTTATTATCAATGATATGTTTAATGATTATAGCTTAGATATTTGAGTTTAAGTTCCATATGTTATTTGATATGAATTGTATTTGATATTGATTTTTTTTTGTTGTAGTTATGGTGGATCATAAATGTAGACAAGTTGTGCTTGGTATAGGTGTCTACGAAGTTGTGGGCGATGTTAAGCCTGTCAATTTTCATCAACCGCAAGAAGCACCTCTTGCTCTTCCTGCTCCTCCTGTTCCTGCTCCTCCTCCTGCTCCTGCTGCTCCTCCTGAAAGTGGTCCTCCGGCAATACATTTTGATTGTAGCGCAAGTTTTTTTAGGAAGGAAGCTTTCAAGACTCGCGATGATTTACTGAAGTGGGTTCGCGAGGTAGGTGCTGGTTTAAAGTTTGCAATTGTTATTGTAAACTCTGATTATGGCGATGGAAAGAGGAAGCAAAAGCTGGTTTTGGGTTGTGAAAGGGGAGGTGCCTACAAACGAACTAGCAAGAAGCCAAAGTTCGAAGAAACGGGAACGAGGAAGTGCGGATGCCCGTTTAGGCTCCGTGGTTATTTTCATAACACAAGCAAGGATTGGCATCTAAGTGTTGTGAACGGCGTACACAACCATGAGTTTGATAAAGGGTTAGATGGCCATCTAGTTGAGGGAAGGTTGAATGCGGAAGAGAAGACTTTGGTTGCTGAAATGACTAGAAACTTGGTTCCGCCTAGGAATATTTTATGTACAATGAAGAATAGAGATCCCAAAAATGTCAGCCACAAGAAGATGGTTTACAATGCACGCCATCGAATGAGACAAGAAGATAGGGGGCCGAGGAATGAAATTCAACATTTCTTTCATTGTTTGGAGGAAAAGCAATATGTGTTCAAGTATAGGCCGGATGATCTTGATGAAAATTCCACTGAGGTGAAGGACATATTCTTTGCGCATCCTACCTCTGTTGCGTTGTTCAACACTTTCCCTAGTGTTTTATTGATGGACTCGACATACAAGACAAACCGGTATGGTAGGCCGTTGTTTGAGATGGTGGGATCGACGTCGACCGGGAGGACTTTCAATGTTGCATTTGCCTTTCTTACTAATGAGAAAGAGGAGAATTTTACATGGGCACTACAACATTGTCGGAGCCTATTGAGGAGTGAGGCCGTTGGACCGAAGGTAACGGTGACGGATAGGGATACCGGTCTTATGAATGCGGTTGGTAAGGTCTTTCCAGATGCAACACCGTTGGTTTGTCGCTATCATGTTATCAAAAATGTGAACGCAAAAGCAAAGACCATGTGTAAACAAACAGATGGAGATGAAACGACTCATGCACAAGTCGTTAACACGGCGACAAATAGCTTTATCGCTATATTGGACGCGCAAACCGAAGACGAATATACTGAGGCTGTTGTGGAATTTAGGAATGTTCATAAAAAATGGCCAATTTTTGTTTCCTATGTTGAAAAAACCATTCTTGACACCGACAAAGAAAAAGTGGTAAATTTGTGGACAAATGAGATTATGCATTTTGGGAATACAACAACCAACAGGGCTGAGTCGGCGCATGGATTGTTAAAAAAGTATTTGCCGGATTGTAATGGTGATTTTGTGAAGGTTTGGGAGGCGTGTGAACAAATGTTGTTGATAAAGTTCAGTGACATAAAAACAAGTTTTGGTCAAAGCTTGTCGGTTAAAGAACATAGGTATGGCGAGGAAAATGCTTTTTTGTACCCCTTGTTGTTGTTTAAAATATCTCGCAAAGCTTTGGACTATATTTTCCATGAGGCAAAAAGAGTAGTGGAATGTGGTTCGGATCCGAAAAAGTGTGGGTGCATTATTAGGAAATCATATGGTTTGCCTTGTGCTTGTGTAATTGCCAAGAAGATTCGCAACAGGCGTCCGATTAGACTTGATGAGATCAATTCGCATTGGAAGAAGTTGACGATCGAGTTTGGTAATTTTGAAGATGATGCTGACGAAGAAGTTGAAGATGATTACGCGTGCACCGCTGAGTTTGAAGCAATTAAGGTTTGTTTTTTAATATTTTATGCAATGTTGTTTAATATTTTAATTTGTCGTTGAATTTTGTTGAATACTAATAATGTGTATTTTTTTTTATTCATTAGGAACGATTGAAGGTGGTTGATGTGAGCATGAAAGCGGAAATAAGAAACAAGCTTCGACAACTTGCTTTTCCGGAAACAACGACTTTGACAAGTCCTCCCGTTGTTAAAAAAGCAAGTGTCGTTACAAGAAGTAAAAGTGGGGTTGAAAATTCGACGGCACGGGAGAAGTCATATTGGGAGCATGTTGATGCGCAATTTCCCGATTGTCAAAATTCACAAACCAATGCTGCAAGTTCTTCTCTGAAGGGAGCGAGAATTGGTAAATGGACTCCAAGCCAAAGCTCACAAGTTAGTAGTCCATTTTTCAAGCATATGCCTCAGTTCATGCAACCATATATTGAAGATTTTGTCGATGTGTTGGGTGACGGCTATTGCGGTTATCGTGTGGTTGCGTTGCATGAAGATGGATGTGAGGATAACTATGAGTTGGTTAAGCTTAACATGATAAGGGAGATTAAAAACCATAGGAAATTGTATGAGAACGTGTTTGGTGGTAAGGAACGTGTTGAGGTCATTATACAAGCTTTGCACCCGGGTCCAAAAAGTACACGCCGCTCGGTAGCTCCTAAGGAAAAGTGGTTGACGTTTTCGGATATGGGTCATGTGATTGCGAGTTACTATAACAGGATTGTAGTGGAGTTGACATCACCCGTTATCGGAGTTAGTGAGACTTTTTTCCCGCTTCGATCAAAACCACCAAGTAAGCCGGAATCACGGATTTTGTGCTTAGGTTTGATTCCGGGTCACTTTGTCCAAGTTAAGTTGAAGCCCGGTGCTATTTTACCCAAGGCGTCGGCGGAATGGAGGCGATATTGTAACGATGACGCTATAGCCTGGGAGTATCCTTTCATGGATGGAATGTCGGTGTTCGAAGATTTGATCGAAATTGAAAGAAATGATTTAATCAAAAAGAGGAAGATTAAAGTTAAAAAAATAGTTGGCATTGGTTCTAGCAAGGACAATCCACTTACATGCTCTGACAGTTAGTGATGGTTGTAGTTATGAACATGGTCGCTTCTTTTGTATTCATGACTTCTAATTTTTTTGGCAATGTAGTTATGAACTATGATGTAATTGCAAAGCGGCATGTATTTTGTAATGTTTTATGTAATTAAAGTTATGTAATTGAATTATATCATGTAATCGAATTGACGTATTTTGTATGTATGTTATAAAATTTTAAGTATTTTGTTTGAATGGTATGTCTGTCTGGTTTGTTATTATAGGTACATTTGAAACTGTAAAAATGTTACAGGTCCTGACTGTTTTGAGCGTTGCAGAAATTCTGCTAAGTGTTATTTCGGGCTCTAGAGCCCGAAATACATTTCTGCAAACGTTCCCCGAACTTTTAAATAACAAAATTAAAAGGTCTGGGGCGAGGGGGATTCGAACCCCAGACCTTAGGTACACGCTTGCAAATACATAAACCAGTGTCTTATCCACTGGGGCGCAATGCCAATTCATTTATAATATACACTTTTAAATATATATAACTTGTTGTAACTACATATATGTTGTAACTTATTATTTATTTTCTTATTATAACTTGTTATTATTTATTATTATTTTGATAACTTATTATTTATTTTGTTATTATAACTTATTCTTAATTGGTTTATTATTATTAAAAATTATTTATTATTATAGATATAGCAATATTTGAAACGTTATTTTTTATACTTATTAATTTTTATAACTTATTATTAATTGTGTTATTATTATTAAAAAAATATATAAGTTATTATAATAATAATAGAATTAATAATAACACGTTAAAATAACAAAATAAATAATAATGACGTTTCAAATATGCTATATATATTTAAAAGTGTATATTATAAATGAATTGGCATTGCGCCCCAGTGGTTAAGACACTGGTTTATCTATTTGTAAGCGTGTACCTAAGGTCTGGGGTTCGAATCCCCCTCGCCCCAGACCTTTTATTTGTGTTTTTTAAAAGTTCGGGGAACGTTTGCAGAAATGTATTTCGGGCTCTAGAGCCCGAAATAACACTTAGCAGAATTTCTGCAAACACTCCTATACCAGTAATAACAAAGTGTAAAAATGATATCATTGAAATATTTGGATGGAAACAAACACAAGCATAGTTTAATTAATTAGGAGGTTCAAAGGATTACAGAGACGTGTTAGCCATGTACATAACACAATGGCTACGATTGTTCACCGGAATTCATAACAAACAAGTAAAACAAACATTAAAAACATTATATTCTACGAGATGTCTATTTATAGACATGACAACGAGGGCTAGCTGTAAATTCATCAATCAGCTCAAATTTGAAAGTAACTAAGTCCCCTTCTTTGAATTGTTGGCTCTTTGAAAATTCACCCCAATTGTAGGCTAGTTTCGTGCGAAGCATGTCACCCAAGTTCAAAACACAAAGAGTCATTGTCATCCCATTATCACCACAGAGGTTGATGTATTCCAAATTGTAGCTTCGAAGAAACTGCGCAAAATCAGAATCTAGTACCTGGAAGAACAAAAACAAAAAGTTAGGCAAGATAGTATGGTAAAGGGTTAGAAGCTATACAAAGTGAAATGACTTACTAGCTTAGGATTATCAACTCGCATGTTAGTGAGTTTGAACTGAAAAAAGTCAGTTTTCTTTGGTACGAAACTGCGGCTATGAAACGGTGGAATTGAAGCGCCACCGGCCAATTTTTTGAAGGATTTGACACCAAAGAGATCATGACCAAAGTATTGTAAAACAACTTCAACATCATCCGGTAAATTGTGGAATTTTTTGAAACTCTCCCATCCTTCGTTCAATAGAAGAGGATTCTCATAGTTCTTGTTCCACTTGAGCTTGTGGTGATGTTTGTCATTCTTAATCACTTTCCATGTCTTGCCAAGATAAGACCTATGCCTTCTTGCAAATGCAGTCTCAATCTCAGCATGACCCTATAAAAATTTCCAAAATAATTGTTAGGAACACTAATAACTATATGAAAAAGTTGTTTCAATCTCCCAATTCTAATTTCATAATAAAACTTACTTGATGCGATAGACGAACAATTGAAAAAGTTTCAATTTTTGGTTGCTCCTTGGGTGTTGTGGAAGAGGATGCCATGGTTGTTGGTGTGTTTCTGCTAAGTTGAGTGTTTGTGCTAAGTTGAAGGAGATGCACTTATACAAAGTAGAGCCAAATAAATGGACATATGTTTGGGAATATTGCCAAATGAATATGGACAAATGTGTTAAGTCTAAGCATGGGAATCTTGTGCTTTATCACATGGGGTTGCAGAGACATGAGAATATACAAAGTAGAACATGGGGTTGCAGAGGCATGCCTAATATCTGTGCAAAAGCAAAGCATACTCCTGTATACGTATCAGCTTTTACTGCATATAAGTTGACTCATATTTCGGAAACTATAGCCCGAACTACAAGTTTACTCATATTTCGGAAAACGCGTTCCGAAATAGGCAAAAATAAAAATTTAAAAGGTCTGAAAATTAAAAGGTCTGGGGCGAGGGGGATTCGAACCCCAGACCTTAGGTACACGCTTGCAAATACATAAACCAGTGTCTTAACCACTGGGGCGCAATGCCAATTCGTTTATTATTTACGTTATCAAATAGATATAGCATTAATAAAGTATTTTTTGTAATAAAAACGATTACATTATAAAGATAAACCTTACACAAATTATAAAAAACAATTACATTTAAAAAAAAAAAACTTACACAAATCATAAAAACAATTACATGAAAAATAAACACCAAATATAAAAACGATTACATGAAAAATAAAAACCTTACACGAAATATAAAAACGATTTCATAAAAAATAAAAATGTTACACGGTAATTAAAGACGAATAAATAACACTATGGATCCGCTAAATTAAACGAGCAATCTCCATCTTCTGGCCGTTTCAACCTTGCAAGTATGACATCAACAGATCTGGTCAATTTGGCATTTAACTCGATAGGTCCCTTTGTGCTGTATTGGGAGTGAATTGAAAACATAGTACGGATATCCTCGTTTTTTTCAAGCTTCATGTTGGTGAACGTAAGCCTCCCATCAGACCCCATTGATGGCTTTCGATACTCCACGTTCGTGACTGTTCTGTCATCGTTCAGATTAATGCAACAGCGATTAATTTCATCAAGTTGTTGTTTCAGATCAACCATAGTTGCATCGACGAAGATCCGAAACAAGTTTGGTTTTCCACCGTCGAAGTAAACTGCAGCAAGGTGAGTGTCTCTCCGGTAACTTAGTGAGATATCCATTTTACAATTATTGTGGTATGAAACTAAATTGAAGCTTCTCTATTTATAGAGGTTTGAAAGTGTCATCCTAACCGTTAAAATATTCGGAAACGTTTAAAAATAATAATACAATTAGTAATAACTTATAATAATGAAAATACAATTAATAATAACTTATAATAACGTTTTTTATTTATTTTTATTTCGTGTAACGTTTTTTTTTTAATGTAATCGTTTTTGTGTAACTTTTTTTTTTTAGATCGCACCGACACTTTGAACGGCTAGGATCGAACCGACACTTTGAACGGCTAGGAACAAACCGAAACTTTGCATGGTTGCAAATGCACCGACAGTTTGCATGGTTACAATTGCACCGACACTTTGAACGGCTAGGATCGAACCGAAACTTTGAACGGCTAGGAACAAACCGAAACTTTGCATGGCTGCAAATGCACCGACAGTTTTCATGGTTACAATTGCACCGACACTTTGAACGACTCAGATCGCACCGACACTTTGAACGGCTCGGATTTAATTGAAACTTTGAATGCCTATAAATACGGGTTTGTTTCATCAACCATAAATTCATGTATTTGACAAATTTATAAAGATGAATAACAATAATATGAGTGCTTCCGATCGTTATGTTGCAGAATATTTAGCTAAACGTTATGATTTCAGTATCAAGTTTCAAGGTATAGAAAGACCACTGAACGTCGAGCTGAAGAGTACGCTTACAACTCTACAAGACCTAAAAGATAGAATTGAATTCTTGTATGCATTTAAATATGCGAAAGAGCTAAGGATCCACAAAATTGCATTTTACGAATCTTACATTGATATTACAGAGGATAATGCTGGTTGGTTTGACGATCATATCAAGAAATATCATTGGGTAATTTTAGAAAATGACGACGATGTGCGTTTCATGTTTAACACCATCGAAGGTGATCCATCTCCATACCGTTTGAAATGCTCTTTAGAATGATTTTCTTCTTGTAAACCTTGTTGTTGTTGTTGTTCTTATTTTCGTCTTTTTATTTTTCTTGTAGTCGTCTTTATTTACCGTGTAAGGTTTTTATTTTTCATTTAATCGTTTTTATATTTCGTGTAACGTTTTTATTTTTCATGTAATTGTTTTTATATTTTGTGTAAGTTTTTTTTTTGTTAAATGTAATTGTTTTTATATTTTGTGTAAGTTTTTTTTTGTTAAATGTAATTGTTTTTATATTTTGTGTAAGGTTTATCTTTATAATGTAATCGTTTTTATTAAAAAAAATACTTTATTAATCCTATATCTATTTGATAACGTAAACAATAAACGAATTGGCATTGCGCCCCAGTGGTTAAGACACTGGTTTATCTATTTGCAAGCGTGTACCTAAGGTCTGGGGTTCGAATCCCCCTCGCCCCAGACCTTTTTATTTTAATTTAATAGAGTTCGGAAGACAGAACCCGAAATATGGTTCGGAATGTACAATCAGAACCATATTTCTGAATGTACATTCCGAAATACTGGGATATTACACAAATGCTGCAAATGCAACATCAAAAGTCAGAACAAGCATGTTCTCAAACCTGCAATTGCAATATCAAGAGCCAGAACAAGCAATGCTGCCAACACACATTTAAATGCGCGCACAAATTAATTTACGCAAATTTTTATAATTGAACATACGTAAATTAAAAGTTTAAAAGCGAATAGCCATAAATGTCATTACAAAAAGTTTAAAAGCACGTTAATTTACACCATAATTGTCAATTATACAAACACCATAATTGTCATTACATTCATCTAAGTTTAAAAGCAAAAAATCATAAATGTCATTACAAAAACCATCAAAGTTCATAAACACTAGTTAACATCTACTGCGTAGCTGATCGAGGAGGGGGACGGCGGTAAGGGTATTGAGGTGCACCCGGAGGTCTGCGCCTTCTTGAATAAACAACAGATGGGGCAACCATAGCAAGACAACGCTGCACAGTCTCGTATATCGGAGTCCCGGGCAACGCCTCACCATCGCTAACCGCCCGCTCAAGCTCAAGCCTTACGTTCTGACAGATAGCAAAATGATCCCTCACACCTTGGCTTGCTTGCTGCTCAACCAACACCTCCAAATGCGGTGGTTCAGGAGGCTTAGAATGTGCCTCTAATCGGAGCATCTTCGGATGTGAGACTTTATAATACCATGCTATGTACCCAGGCTGATGGTCCCACGGGTTTTCCACTGCTGCACCCCGCATTTCCTCATCAATCAATCTCTCCTCCATCTCTTCCATAAACACCTGGTCAATCTTGTCTACCGTCAGGCCGGAAGGAGCAGCTGCAGCAGGAGGTCTTGGAATGGTCTGAACATATCCAAATTGCCTCAGCACACGTTCAGGCAAATGTGTGCTTGTGTCGCCTCCGCACCTTAACCACCCAGAAAACCAACATTCGTCAATCAAAGGCTTCACTTGGCGGTGTGCAGTATAGGGAGTGTACACAAAGTCTGACATCTGCATGTTATCCAGATGCTCCCTATAAGCTGCCTGATCCCTATGTCCTTGCCCAGGCTCATACCTCGCATTACATGGAAGGCTTTCTTTCCAATTGGTAGCCAATTTCCACACACTCATCCTCGGCATGTGAGATATGACCCATCCCTGAAACAAACAATCAAACGACATTTATTAAGCACAGCAAACTAAATTTTTGTAATTAATAACTAAACTATCCGAGCATAAATTACTAACATAAATTAGTAACCGTACCTGAAGTAATGACATGTATCCTGCCATTAGACCAATACGCTTCCCCAACTTCTTACAAGATTTAGCCATGTACGCCTGAAGATACACGAGGGCAGCAGCACCCCAGTTCCAGTTACCAACCTCCGCCAGGTCCTCAAAATACTGCAAATACACAACATCACAGTAATTTTGGCTCTTGTTGCTGAAAATGGTGCAGCACACCAAATACAACAAAAAGGCCTTGATACACCTTTCCCTGTAGAAAACAATCTCCTCCATAGGCTTCTTTTCTTTCTCCGCCTTCAAAGCCGCATCCTTGTTTTGCACGTAAACAGCTTGCAACTGATTGTACTTAATATGACATCCTTTTGTTTTTTTAAAATTCAGCAAAATAACTTCCTCCTCAACTCCCAAATGCCTCTTCAACAGATCCATCGCTTCGTCTTTCCTCATCCGCGAGTGGTGCAAGAAACGCCCACTAATAGGAAGATGCAGCAAACATTGGATATCATCCAATGTGATGGCCACTTCACCTATTGGAAGGTGGAAAGTGTTTGTCTCTGGATGCCATCTCTCCGCAAATGCCGTCATCAACCCGTGGTCGATTATGCTGTAACTCGTCCTCGTTAAACCCTCTAAACCCGTTGCCTCGATAGCATTCCAAAACCAGTCGTGAGCTCTAGTCCGCGGAAGCTTCGGAAGATTAATCACCTTCTTCCCGTTTGCTACAGAGCGCATCACTTTCTTCAAAATCTACAATACATACAAACAATTTATTAGCAACTAATATTAAATCGCACAAACATATTTATTAACAAATTATTAAGACAATATTTACCGGCGCTTCACTGCTCGTCGCTTCCCAGATTTGATTTGCTCTATGCTTATGGTACTCATGCAATAGAGACAAATCGCTCGGACCCCCTCCATAACCGCCTTCAGGAACCACAGCTGCCTGTCCATCATCATCACCATCTTCATCTTCAGCGACATCTTCAGCAACATCTTCAGCAACATTTTCCTCGTCAACCGGAGGATCTTCAGCAACATTATCGTCATCTCTGTCAACCGGAGGATTTTCGTCGTCTACACCTTGGGCACCATGATCTACACCTTCAGCAGCATGATCAACTTCGCCCTCAGGCCGTTGTGAAGGCATTGAACCACCCGCTGACGAACCTCCCGCTTCATAATCACTTCCTTGAAACGGCACCGGCGATTGCCTACGGGTCCGTGCTTTTTTCGGGCGAGGGACAACAGCTTCACGCGCAGAAGCATGTGCGCGTGTCTCCCTGCCTAGCCTTGTTCTTCCAACATCCTCTTCCATGTCTACAACAAAATTCAAATACAAACTATGTCATTCACACATTTTTACAAACACTTGGAGTGCAAAAATGATACAAACTAAATCAAAAACCAAATTCAATTTCTAACCAACATGCATTGATGCATACATCAACCCAATGCCACAAACAACACATAATCAACAACATCAACAACATTTACATGAACACAGAATTTGAAAAAATCCAAGAGAAAATGGAAAAATTTGATAGAAAATGAATTAAAGATGAATGAACAATCTAAGATGCATTGAAGTTACTTACTTGTCAAATTAGAGTGCTTGAATTAGTTGAAGTGTTGATCAAATGGGAGTTGTCACGTTTTCTACCCTTTTCCCACCCAACCCTATTTTCAAAACGAAAAAATACAAACTGACAGAAACTAGCGCATTTATGTTACTATATTCAATTATTTCGGGCTCTAATCCCCGAAATACGGTTCGGGGAATACGTTCCGAACTAAAAAATTACTTTTACACCTTTTCGGATTCTACGTTCCGAACTAGACTTTTCAGGGGCAAAATTGGGTTTCCGGGGGGTTAAAAAGAGTGTTGGGGGGTGGGATGAGAAAAATTCATAAGAGCCATAGTAAAGTTTTAAGTTTTGGGCCTCTGAGGCCCACAAAAGAAGTTCCAACGCAAAAACGCCAACAGTATAATAAAACTTGCGCAGCTGAGAAGAAAAAATGGAACAAGAACAATAACCGAGAATTAGGGTTTAAGCCTCAAAATCAAATCAAACTCCAATTTGCGCTCAAACCAAAAATTTGTATCATCTTTCACCTTCAGAGCAAAAAATGGAGCAAGAAGAACCAACAACACTCGGAAAACGAAGTGAACCGGAACCGGAAGCCATTGCCGGCGGCGACACTTCTTCAAAACCAAAGAAATGCCGCAGTGCAGAACGCACCTGCGTTCACGAAGTAGCAGTACCAAACAGTTACACCTCAACGAAAGACGAATCACTTCACGGAACTCTCTCCAATCCTCTCCACAACGGTACTATGGCAAAAACCTACCCCTTCACTCTCGATCCATTTCAACAAGTATCAATTGCGTGTCTCGAACGAAACGAATCGGTTTTAGTTTCCGCTCATACTTCCGCTGGAAAAACTGCGATTGCTGAATACGCAGTTGCAATGTCGTTTAGAGATAAACAGAGAGTTATCTATACTTCACCGCTTAAAGCTCTTAGTAACCAGAAATACAGAGAACTTAGTCAAGAATTCAAAGATGTAGGGTTGATGACAGGTGATGTTACGCTATCTCCGAATGCGACGTGTCTTGTTATGACGACGGAGATTCTTAGAGGAATGTTGTATCGTGGTTCTGAAGTTTTGAAAGAAGTTGCTTGGGTTATATTTGATGAAATTCATTACATGAAGGATCGTGAAAGAGGTGTTGTTTGGGAAGAAAGTATAATTTTTTTACCACCTGCTATTAAAATGGTGTTTCTTTCGGCTACTATGTCGAATGCTACGGAATTTGCTGAGTGGATTTGTAATATACATAAACAACCTTGTCATGTTGTTTATACTGATTTTCGACCTACGCCTTTGCAGCATTATGTTTTTCCTAATGGTGGTAGTGGATTGTATTTGGTTGTTGATGAGAATGAACAATTTAGGGAAGATAATTTTGTGAAGCTGCAGGATACTTTTATTAAGCAGAAGCTTAGTGAGGGGAGCAAGGGTGGTAAACCTAATGGGAGAGGCGGTAGAGGTGGTTCTGCTTCTGGTGGTTCTGATATATACAAAATTGTTAAGGTCCGTTACTTTTGCCTTTCCTTGTGTCGTTAGTTACCGAACCATAGTTAATTTTATGTGGAACTAGTTGTGTTTTTTATAATGTTATTATTATTTATTGACTGTGTTGTTCATTGTGATGGGAAACCAGCTTATTGAATATTATATTGTCAGAAGCTTTGGGATTCATGTGTCAGATTCTTAAGATATTGATTTCATCTGCACCGGCTTTTATTGAATATAGAATTTTAAGAAAATTAAGTAATGTAAACACATTGGTATTATATGCTTATTGTATATAGGGAATCAAATTTTATTCCGTTACCGAGAAAACGGCCGTGACAAAACATTATAGGAAACTGCCGTTACTGTTTTCCCCGGTTGAGAGTGAAAAAGACAAAAAACCGAAACACCGTTACAACCGCGACGAAATGCCATTACGGCCGTGGCAAAATGCTAATAGACAAGAGACTTCTTTTTTATTTTTATTTTCAATTGAAATGGATAAAAATCTCACTTTTAGTACAAATCTGAACGTAAATTACATAGTTTTATCTCCTTTTAACTCTTTCCCTAGTTCAGAACTTCATATCTATCTCTAATTTAAGTTTTTATGCATATATGATAGTACAAATAATTTTAATAAGATTTGTGCGATGTTGTAATTAATTCTCACCGCGATGACCACAATCCGCAACGCATCATTCGTAACAGCCGAAATCATGAAATCCTTAACTTGACCTTGTCCGTGGCCACTATTTAAAACCTTTATTAGGAAAATCTAAGAGCATCCACAATGGTGGTTCTTAGTTTTTTAAGTACCAGTACCTAATAGGTACTATCATTGGAGTAAAACAGAAAATAGTACTTAATAGGTACTGCTTCTTAAATAAGCATTGGTACCTATATTACTTTTATGGGACCCGCTTATAATAATGTAGAGTTATTGGTGAGATGTGTTGTTGATGGGACCCGTTTAGAACTTTTTAAGAAGTGTTGGGTTGGAGGGATTGAGTGCTTAATATGTACTATTATTAAAAAGTTATAAAAGAATGATGTGTACATGTAGGGTCCGGTTAAGTACTCAAAAATGAATAGCTCCATTGTGGATGCTCTAAAGCTTCCTCTTAGCTCAAGTCTTTTAATTGGACACCATGGTTAGTAAAATAATTAATACCAATCACACGTTACAGATGGGGCCATGGATATTTCCCCTGATGTGTGTGCAAGCTCAGAATCTGTTCCTTACCTTTTCTGTTAGTTTTCTGTCACTGCTGCTTCATGGAACTCATTGCTCTGTTTGGAAAATGTGTCGTAAGTCCCTAAACCAGTTTCACTTGTTTTTTAAGAAGTAAAGAAGCCAAATCTTTGATGCAACATGTAATGTTTGACATACTTTTGTGCATTTTAGAGGGATTTAATTCTTGCACTTTTGAGGATATTTACAGATAAGCAGTTGCTTTTGGATATGATTATTGATTAGACATATGGTTATGAATGTATAAAGCTCGTGCATTTTTAAAAGATTGTCCTTTGCACATATGTTGATGAATTGGGTCGTTTTATTACACTGATGATGTTTATTTTTCATGGGTGTACACTTATACTTTTCTATTTTATGGAAGGTTTTTAATCCTCCATAATATATTTATTTGCTCTTTATTTGAGTTGATATATTTCTTGATTTTCAGATGATCATGGAAAAGAAATTCCAACCTGTTATCATCTTTAGCTTCAGTAGGAGAGAGTGTGAGCAGCATGCAATGGCTATGTCTAAGCTTGACTTCAATACCCAAGAGGAAAAGGATACAGTGGAACATGTTTTTCGGAATGCAGTGCTCTGTTTGAATGAAGAAGACCGGAGCTTACCTGCTATCGAGCTGATGTTGCCACTTCTTCAGCGAGGGATTGCTGTCCATCATTCCGGGCTTCTTCCTGTCATCAAAGAATTGGTTGAGCTTCTTTTCCAGGAAGGTCTTGTAAAGGCTCTTTTTGCTACTGAGACAGTAAGATTTTCTTAAGCTTCTGTTTTTTGTTTTTTTATTCTTGATAAAATTTTATTGGAGGGATTCTTAGATGCACTTTTCTACAGTTTGCAATGGGTTTAAATATGCCGGCAAAAACTGTTGTATTCACTGCTGTTAAGAAGTGGGATGGTGATAGTCACCGTTATATTGGATCCGGTGAATATATACAGGTGAACAATGGTTTCTGTTTCGGGTGTTGGTGGTTGAAGAATTATTCTTTCTATTGAGGTATTGCCATTTTTACTTACTGTTGATTATATGCTACCTTTAGATGAGTGGAAGGGCTGGGCGTCGTGGTAAAGATGAGCGTGGGATTTGTATCATAATGATTGATGAGCAGGTGAGTGTTTTGCTAGTCATTTTTTTACATTTTTTCCAATTTCTAACTAAATTATGATACTTTGGCCAAGTACCAAATCATCTTTACTTTGACTGTAACTATAGGTTAGATGCTTTATATTGTGTTCACATTCTATTCTTAGTTATCATTGGTATGTCAAAGTCTCTTCTTTGACTTTGGACAGGAAACTAAAATTAACTGGTTTTGCAATTATGAACTAAATCATTATCTGATTATTTTTCACAGATGGAAATGAATAACCTCAAAGAGATGGTTCTGGGTAAACCTGCTCCTTTAGTTAGTACATTCAGGCTTAGCTACTACTCAATTTTAAATTTGATGAGCCGTGCAGAAGGGCAGTTTACTGCTGAACACGTGATAAAAAACTCATTTCATCAATTTCAATATGAAAAGGTTTGTACCCAACTATTCCCTTCAAAACCTTATTTGTATTTGGTGCAATGTGATGTTTAACTCACTGAATTGTTGCCCATATTCAGGCCTTACCTGATATGGGAAATAGGGTGTCTATCCTGGAACAGGAAGTAGCCTTGCTTGATGCTGCAGGGGAGGTAATCTTTGTTCCTGGGCCATCTGTTTTGTTTTGTTAATTATATTTCCTGTGTGATTTTTATATTTTGAAATTCGATTTACTATTTTCTATTATTCATTATTTGTGTAGGCTGAAGTATCTGAATATCATAAGCTGAAATTGGATTTAGCTCAGCTTGAGAAAAAGATGATGTCACAAATAATAAGACCTGAAATGATTCTTTATTTTCTTGTCCCCGGTCGATTGGTAAGTGATAGTTATTGTCGGTGCGGGATTGAGTTTGGATTTTTTTTGCTTCTCTAATTAATATCTGAGCATCAGCATTTAAATGAGTATATGACATTGATATCACAAATTCATCCATATGTCTCTCTGTGTATTTGTGTGTGTGTATGGATGCATGCATGAAATTTTTAAAATATATATGTAATATATGTATTAAATGTCAATTATTTCCTACATTGTCTGTGCACAATTGCTATTTTTTATTTTTTGGTTCTTTTGTGTTAAACTTATCTTATGTTTCTTCTATCAAACATCACTGAAATAGATGGTCTTCTTAATCTTGCAGATTAAAGTAAGAGAAGGCGGAACAGATTGGGGCTGGGGTGTTGTAGTCAATGTTGTTAAGAAACCTGTTGGTGGTTATATAGTTGACACTTTACTTCATTGTTCACCTGGTTCAAACGAAAACAATATACGGCCAAAACCATGTCCACCTCGCCCTGGAGAAAAAGGTGAAATGCATGTGGTAAGCTGCTATTTTGATTTTCATGCTACTTTTTCATAGTTCTGTTGTGTTACTCACATCACTTTACATATCGAAAAGACTGTTACGTTTCCCTGACTGCTTCCTTTTGCAATAGGTGCCTGTTCAATTACCATTAATCGCTGCCCTTAGTAAACTAAGGATATATGTACCTCCTGATCTCCGCCCTTTGGAAGCTCGGCAAAGTATACTCCTCGCTGTTCAGGAACTAGGCAATCGCTTTCCTCAAGGTCTTCCAAAGCTTAACCCTGTAAAGGTAAAATTTTCCATACCTAGCTATCATAAATTGTGGTATGTTCTTCACTTTTTCCATCAGAGTTAAAGGTTGACTGTTATAGGCTATTTAATGTTTTACATGATAATGGACACATAATTTTTATGTAAACTATATGGAAAAAGCTGTAGCAAATTTATTGGTCTCCAACATTGCCTCGTCCCAATATATGGGCATTTTTTATTGTTTGCACAGCATAGTCAAAACCTTGAACATATTTTTTCCTCTTCATCAATGTTAATCTTATAACTTCTCTATCTCATTGTCTTAATTTTTAGCGAGGAAGAATAGTTTAGCACATGCTCACAGCTGAGTTTTAGTTATCTTTAACAGAGTCACACTATGGTTTATGTATTATTCTTTAAATAAATTTCCAGGACATGGATGTACGAGATTCGGAGATAGTTGAGCTTGTCAATCAAATAGAGGAACTTGAGCAAAAGTTGTTTGATCATCCTATGCACAAGGTTTGCTAAACTGAATCTGATCCATATTCTGTATGTATAAATGTGATGTTGCTGGTCTTTGGTTTGAATGTTTCCACAACACTTTGCTGTATGTTAGATTCAAAACGTGGATCAAATTAAGTGCTTTGAGAGGAAAGCTGAAGCAAACCATGAAATTCAGCAACTGAAGGCAAAAATGCGGGACTCCCAGGTATTAACTTTTCTGAGGCTTCATTATTTGCTACATTTAATCTGGAAGTTGGAGTTTGGAATACAACTTGGCTCCCAGGTACTAAATGGGAGCCAAGACAATGTGTGCTATGCATTTTATATATATAGAACATATCATATGAGAATGGTATTTGTATATGAATGATAAGAATAAATAGTAGCCATCAGATTAAAATGAAGGGCTGAGATTAAAACAAGTTAAGGTGAGTCATGTGATACTCAATCCTCATACCCACACATGCATCTCTCCTCCAGGTTTCTTCTCCTTTGATTCTGCACAATTCTCCATGTCTTCGTCTTTCTTCTGTTTCCAGTTCTGCCTTCCTTCCCTTCTTCAATCATAACTTCTTTGGAATTAGGGATTTTATTTTTGGGATTAAGGATTTTGTTTTGGGGATTTCAGTTATTTCCCTTTTTTCGATTTTGATTTCAATTCCAATCTTCTAATTTCTTCTAATATCAATCTTTTTGGGATTTAG
Organism: Trifolium repens; assembly: GCA_030408175.1. Classification (NCBI taxonomy): domain Eukaryota; kingdom Viridiplantae; phylum Streptophyta; class Magnoliopsida; order Fabales; family Fabaceae; genus Trifolium; species Trifolium repens. The sequence continues at coordinate 61,719,343 of CP125842.1, read as the reverse complement.
GGATTCTATCTCAATCTTTAAAGGAAACCCAAAAATTATAACTTTTTTTTCACCTATTGAGTTATTAAAACAAGTAAAGGAAACAAACTATTGAATAAATATTTCAAATGAGATTATAGATCCATGAGTTGCAAGCAAGCAAGTTGCTTCACTTTACAATCTGTATCGGTAAATATTGAAAGAAAGTTTCTACTCTTTGTTAGTATTAAAATCTATAATGGAATTAGCCAAAAGAAAACGACTATATGCCAATCAATATTCACAGGTTGAATGTGGAACATCAATGGCAAAAGGAAAAGCAGAAGCGGTAAACACAGGAAGAAAAAACGCAGGAAGAAGAAAGGTCAGAACCTGGAAGTGCACATGGGAATAGAATTTTGTGTCACATGACTCACTTAACTTCTTTTAGTCTCAACCCTTCATTTTAATTTGATAGCTACTATTTATTCTTATCATTCTCATATGCAAATATCATTCTCAGCTACGTAACATTTGATGGGAGGTTCATTTAGTAATTTTATCCATGACAAATGTTGAGTGTAGTATGCTTGAATGTGGACAATGGATAACTGTACTGAGTACTCCTTAATTTATTTTTCTAAACTGTTGTATGATTCCATGGTTGTTTTGGTGGACTTACTAGTTATTGGGAAAAATGATCAATGTTTCAGCTGCAAAAATTTCGAGATGAACTTAAAAATCGCTCTAGAGTCTTAAAGAAGCTTGGCCATATTGATGCTGATAGTGTAGTTCAAGTGAAAGGACGGGCAGCCTGCTTGATTGACACAGGCGATGAACTCCTTGTTACCGAATTAATGTTTAATGGTGAATTAATAGGCATTTGTTCGTTGTTTTTCTGTATAGTTTGCAGTTGGTTACGTAATCTAATTATTTTTGTTTTATTCATTTTACAATCACCATTAGGAACTTTTAACGATCTTGACCATCATCAAGTTGCTGCCCTTGCAAGTTGTTTTATACCAGTAGATAAATCAACTGAGCAGATACAGCTGAGATCAGAGCTTGCGAGACCTCTACAACAGCTTCAAGACAGTGCAAGAAGGATAGCAGAGGTGTTCTATCATTTAACTTAATGTTCCTTGTGAATTTGTGAATTAAATTATTAATGGGATTACACTATGGTTACAGATACAACATGAATGCAAATTGGAGGTAAATGTGGATGAGTATGTCGAATCAACAGTAAGGCCTTTCTTGATGGATGTAATATACTCTTGGTCAAAGGTTCGTAATATATCATATTTTTTACTTGAATGCCTTCTCTACTTTTAAGTCGTTTGCTTGATTTCCAGAGTGAAGTTTATATTCCTGGATAAGTTATTATTCATATTCCTGAATAAGTTTCTAGAATAAAGTTTCTATTACATATGTCTGGGTTCACTAGTTCAAAACTATAAATTGTTGTGTAGATTGCTATTTGAACTTGAGAAACCTCTGGAATAATTTAGTTGTGCATTGTTTGCTTGTTAGCTGTTTTGATTGGAAGTTGGGGTTATCTTGTTGCTTTGGTCAAAGGAATATAAAAAACAGAAGGGAATTCCAAACACGGGCATGGGGCTTAATTCGTTGTGAGAGCCGTGTTTTTTTATTTTTTTGGTACATGTGAGAGCCATGCTTTATTCTCTACTTTATTGATTTTTGGTAGATTACTGGCTCAAATGATTTTATTTCCATTTTATATTTTCCCCCTTATCTAATTCTTGTGATCTTTCTTTTCTTCTATTCATAACTGTGACATTTTTGCTTGATAAGTAGTTGGTATCAACATGTGGGAGAAAACTTGATTCTGCTGCTACTTAGATGTCTTTGATTTTTAGAGTTCTGGCAACCTTACTGATTCGGCGATTCCTTTGTGTATTTTTTTCCTTTTTTATTTTTAAATTATTTATTTAGTTGTTCTTCTGGACAACTTTCATCGTCTGTCCTGGTGTTACTTAACCTCTTTTTGCAGCCATGTTGTGTTTGCCATTAAAAAATGATGCAATCACTCCAACCTCTTGCTTTGCATTTCTTACAGAAAACCACCTCTATCTTAAATCTTTGACAAATCCCTTTTTATTTTTGAATAAGTGATCAATACTCAAATCCTCTAACGGTTACTTTTGTCATTGTGTGAAACTGATAAATATACCCTTACCCAACAATCTTTCTATTCATTGATATAACAAATTCTTTTACAATTTTAGATACATAGCAACATGTGCCAGTATCTCTAACTAATATGAGGATCCTTTTGCTTTATAATGAACGGAATCATATCCCATGCTTAGAAGATAAATTCACAACTTAAAGTGCACATGCACACACACTTGTCTGTCCATGAAATTTGATATAATTATTTACACTTTGCGCCTAAACACACATGGTCTGGTACCCTTGATTCATTATCAAGAATTATTCAAAATAGACTCATCTGTGTTAATTGTGATACTAAATCTCATTTTAAATTGCATTCTAAAACACATAGTCATTCAGGAGAAAAGAGGAGTGGTTAATGTACTGGTTTGTAAGTTTATATTAACCTCCTGTCTTTTGTTTCTTATTTTCCTCCCAGGGATCAAGTTTTGCTGATGTTACTCAAATGACTGACATCTTTGAGGGGAGTATCATTAGGGCTGCTAGACGGCTTGATGAGTTTTTGAATCAGGTACACTGCATGGTTTCACTTTTGAGGGTTGATTTCCCCATATAAGCTTGAAATTTTGGTGTTTAATTTCCAAATTAGGAAGTGTATGGGTTAAAGTAGCGGTTGTTTAATTGTCTGGAAACAAAATATAAATGATTCAGTTGACATGATGAGTTTTTAAAGTTGTGGTCTGTGACGATCGTCTTTGTCTCTATCCAGTTGCGTGCTGCGGCTGATGCAGTTGGAGAAGCCGACTTGGAGAAGAAATTTGCAGCAGCAAGTGAAAGCCTTCGACGTGGTATTATTTTTGCAAATTCTCTGTATCTGTGACTTGTTCACCTGCAGACCTTCGCTACATTCTTGATTACTCTGGCTGGCCGCTGGCGGGCAGCTGCTACTTTCACATCCCACCGGTCTTGGTGCACTCAATTCCTTCTCAAATTTTCTCTTGTAAATACTTTTTGTTCAATTTAAATGCTCCTAGTATAGGAGTTGTTGTACACTGTAGAGTGATAGATGGCCTAGTGTTGTATGATCATTGGGTCCATTAATTATTTCAGACTAGTAGCATATTTCTCTTGTACTCGTCTAATTTCAGAACCCTTTGTCTGCATTGGGGCATGGGGAGTGGGATAGCAAAGAAATTACTGTAAAAGGTTGTCATTAATATGCAGATGAGTCATTCTGGTATGTAAACATTTCAAAGGGAAATTTTGATCGACAGTTATTATTTTAGTGATCATTTTGAATAATGGTTTTTTGTTGACAATTTTGAATAATTGGTTTTGTTTGAGGGATGCCCCTGGCAACGGGAACTAGAGGTTTGTCAGAGATTCGCATTATGAATAACTGAGTATGGGCACATATATGCTATAGTATTGTTACAAGTACTTTAGTATTCACTATGCGCCTTCATTACATAATTACATGTAAAATGAAATTTGTTAGATATTTGAATTCAGGATTTCCTAAGGATTTTTTAAAAAATTTGAAGCTACTATTTTGTTAGAAATAATATAAAACCATTGATGTGGTCAATCCTAATAGCTTAAGCTTTTGGGATAATCGGTTATTTGATATGGTATCAGAGCCTCTATGACTAAGTGGGCTAGAGTTCGATCCCCGCTCCCCTCACTTTATAATTAAAAAGTGGAATTAAAGCATATGGTAGGTGGGTCTATGCATTATCCACGCTTCAAGTCCAAAGTGGGCTCTTGTGTGATGGAGCGTGTTAGAAATAATACAAAATCATTGATGTAGACAATCTTAACAGCTTATGCTTTATGGAAAATAAGTTATTTGATATGTTTGTTTACTTATATTAAAAATTAATTAATTTTTTTTTAAATGTGAATCTTTTACATTTAGGTTCTTTTGTTTTTCTTAAAAAATAAATTTTAGAAAAACTATTACGCTTAGCTTTATATTTCAAAGCTAAAAATGATTTTTAAAAAATTCTAAAACAAACAATAAAAAAGATAAAAGTGATTTTTTAAAAGAAAAAATAGATTTTTTCTGAAATAAATCTGTAGCAAACCCACCCTATTTAAGCTTGGTCTTAAGCATCACACTAATTTTATTCTTAGTCTAAAACATCTTTGATTTTTGGCTTAATTGTAATTTTGATTCCTATTTTATTAATTTTTAGATTTTGACCCTCTTATTCTTAACTAGTTCGTGTACCTGTGCATGAGAAAATAATAATTGGAGTGATAAAATTTATTATATAAAAAGTTCAATTTTATATTTAAATTTGTAATAAAAAATGTATTTAACAAAGTTTGGTTTGATCATAAATATTTATGTTGTCTTATTGGTGTCTCTCTTCAAAACAATGACTATAGTATGAAAAAACAAAATTGTTTTCATAATTCTTACACTACAATATTATTGAAGAGTTATAATTGTCTTCAACATTTAAAATATTACTCCCTCCAATTCAAATTATAAGAGAATAAATAAAAATCAAACTTACTAAGAAAAACATAAATATCATAATTTGGAGTTTTTTTTTGTCTTTTTCTTAAAATAAGTTTCATAGAAATATGTAAAACTAATTTTCATTGGTCATTATTGCTTACTGAAAAAAATGAGAGAGAAACTTAAATGTAATTAGTACTAGTATTTAATTTCATGAAAATAAGTGAAAACAATTACTGTAAAAATGTTAGTTTTTTCTTTTGTACAATTTGGAACAAAAAAGTGAGTTTTTTTATCCTATAATTTGGACAGAGGAAGTATACACTATAAATGTTCTATTGCCATGTAATTGAATTGATCAAATTAAAATAAATGATGTTACATTTCAAATTATTTTTTTGTTTAAATTTGCAAGGGAATGAAGAGATTGTTCAAATTTTGTTGGATTACTTATAAGAGAATAAATGGTGGTGGTATCAACGAATTCTCCCTCTTCTTTATGTACAAGTTTGAGTCAATTTATTATTTTGGTTCCATTTGAGTCTTCTCCGGTAAATATAGGAAAATGTATTAAAGTAAAAGTGTTCGACGAAACAGAGGCAGCTACATTTACTTTGTTCAATAAAGATGTGAATAGACTCATCGACACAACTATTGGAACAAGGGAACAACACATAAACACCATCCAAACTAAAAATCTGCGTAACCATCCAAATATCTCGTGTCCTTAATATAATTATTGGCTTCAGATCTCAACAATGCCCTTGGTATCGGGTTTCGTTGTTCGGCTTTTTTTTCATTCATTATGTTTAAGAGTCTCTTCTCTCCTTTTTCCAACCTTCAAATTTCGCAAGGATCAAGACCAAATTCACTCCATCCATTTTTTATAAATCCAAATAATAGAATCTAACTTTATGTCACTCCATCATATTCCATCAATCTAAACATAGCCTTAAGGGACCAATGAACCAATTTATCTTTTGCAAGATCAGCTCTCTTTTTAGTCTTTTCTCTTTTCTAATTAAATTTGCAGCTTTAAAATATTTTCTTTTACAACTTTTATTTTGTTTGTTTGTTGCTTATCACAATTTGAAAGCAGGGTCTTAGACATATACAATCACAAAACTTTTGCCCCGACTAACATTCTACTAGGTTCATATATTTTCCAACTATTACAATACTTTTCAACTAGGTACATGTCAAATACTAACATTTTTTCCTTTTGGTTACTAGGAGCCCCTCTCACCAACCAGAAATGAAGTTGTTTTCAAGGATGATGATACCAGGAGAGTCGAAATTGATCACGAGACTGAGAAATTGATTATAATTTAACTCTAAACCCCACAAAGCCGAAAGCATAGGTCCTCAATCTGCTGGGGAGAGTTATCGTTTACTAGAGAAAAAACAACACTTCTCCCATTGCTTTTGCATGTCATATAAAGTAAATTTCCATCTTAGAGCTCTGCATCATTACATCAATCACAAAAATAAACAAATAATAACATTGATCACTCACCTGACAGTCAATTCCTCGATACTTGCAACTCCAGTCCGGGAAAGGAATACAATTAAGGTAATGACACCATGAGCATTGATCACTCAAATTCACTCATTTTAGTAGCAACATCATCCCAATCAACAATCTGTCAACAAACAAACCCAATTGTCACGTGATAGAAAGAAATATAATCAAATGACTTATAAGTTATATAAAAATATGTAATGCGAAAGAAAAGTTACCTATTATACTTTCAATTGTTATAATTAATTAAGACCGTAATCTATAGCAAATTGGGGTGAGTCAATTCAGAGATTCCGGAGGGTGTTCGAGATGAGAAACCGCACGGGACATCAAAATTTTAGGGGCACCAATGTTTTTTACTTAGTGCATGTGTATGTGCGTGCGTGCACTCGCGTGTGCATGCATGCGTCCGGGTGATAAAATAAATAAATATTATAACTAAATTTTAAAATAGACTTAGACACTTATGATTTTGATAATAAAATATAAATTATAACATGTGCCTTCATAATGAAACAAATTAATTAATTGATTAAACATTTTCTTAAAAAATCACCCCGGAAGATTCATAACCTTCTTGTTCATGCACACACAATAGTAGCGCATATATAGAACAAATTTGCATATATATATATATATATATAATAATCATCACTAAATGTATTATAACAATATCAACCTGAAAGTATTTTTAAATTTGTGTAAGAGAAATTACCCGACAATGGCTATGATCAAAACAGCAGTGCAACACAATCTGTTCACCAGAGGGCGAGTAAAAATGACAAAACCGAATCCTATTCCAAATATTGACCCTCCTATGTTTGCGAAGTTATCACCATGTTGAACGATTGTGATAGCTACTTTGACAAACATTATGACAATGACAATTAAAGAGTTAGGACCCTACAAAACAACAAAAATTGTCTCTTTTTATTACGGATACCAAAACATATAAAACCATAACTCTTTAATAAAAATAGCCTAAATAACAACTCTGCCAAGATGTAATGTCCAATATTCTATGACAATGTCTGATAAAGTGTCATATGTCAAGCCGACTAGTGCACCAGAGGCACCAACGGTGACACCCGTCTGAATAAATAATCCAGAGAACAAACTTCATCTAAATCCGGATATCAAATATAGTAATCCAACTCGAACTGCAAAACAACCAGCAATTTAGAAATTTCAATCTCAAATTATGAAAGTAAATATATAAAAAATTGAAGTTCAGGTAACTATCCTAAGTGGAACGTACCAAATCCAAATTTCCGTTCGAGCGGAATTCCAACTCCTAAGATAGTGATTATATCGGTCAACAACCGTGTCAACCCTTTCATGCTGCCATACATTTGAGAATATGCGCCAAGCCTGGTGCATATGAAGCACCTTTCTCAAGTCTATTTTGAAACTCCACTTTAGTGGAAGGATTAACTAGTTCCTTTTCTAACATCTCAACAATATATGTTGTTTGCATATGATTTTTGTCGGACATTTAGAAATTTTAATGTTTAAATCGTTCATAGCTGATATTGTTTCTTTGTCAACTATTTTTCTTTGGAGGATGAATTTTTTTTGTTTTGTTGAAACCTGATTAAAGCAGAAAAAATGTATTGTAATATTGAAACTTAGAAAAACAAACAAGATTATTATATCTATTTTACAAATGTATCCGACTAGTATCTGAACCCGCATCAAGCCCGAATAAAAATGCGTCTACATAAATAATATTTAAATATTCAAGTTTTCATAAAGAACAAATGAAAAATTATAATTATAGTTATAACATAAAATATGAACATTTTTAATAAGCTATGCAAAATACCCATATCATTAAAAATATGATTAATAATGTCAAAAAAAGTATATTAAAAGTATATTAAAATACGCTTAAAAATATGTTTTGTTTGTTCCCCTTGCAAATTTCACATGGGTATAACCCCTAGCAAACAATATGCAACGAGGTGCATTCTCAGCGCGCCCGACAAATTCCCTGACAGAAGTGTGTTTCATAGGGGATTTGCCCCTGTTAAATGACCAGTATTCTTATAGTGTATGTGTGTCATTTCATTAATTAAAAATTGAATTAAATATGCAACATTATTAAAAATGACCCAAAATTATACAAATATAATAATTTGGAGGTAAAAAACTTAAACAATTCAATTTTTATATTAATTAAACACATAACTTAAACAATTCAGTATTTCAATTTTTTTATTAATAAAATAGAATAATTACATATAAATGGGAGGCAGACGGCCGCTGGTAGCAACTCGTTGTAATTTTTCTTAAACAAAACTTACACACAGATAATAATTCAATTTTTCGTTGTTATATGCAACATTATATTAATTAAACACATAACTTAAATAATTCAATTTTTGTTAAACATGAAATAACACACCATTTAATTGTTGTCTTTATTTTCAATTTTAACCAAAATAATAATATATTTTTAATCAATAGAACAACAATATAAATTTGCTTTTAAAAAAAATTGAAGTTACAAATGCGACTAAAAAATTTAAAATAAATTAGACATATACACATTTTTAAAGGATAACATACTATTTGAAAAAAAATATTGCTTAATGGTTGTTTTTCACAATTTTTTTCTTCCACAATTCCTTTACTCAACATGAATAACATGTTCTTTCTTATTAGATCTGTGATTAACAATTACATAAAGAAATAATATCATAAACTTTATTCGCACAATTCATTTTATGCAATTACATCTATGGATCTGAGCTCAACAACATATTTGAAAAGAACCAAATAAGTGTATCTGCAAGAAGAACAAATCAGTCATATGCATTGTTGGATTCCTAAGAAGAAGAAGAAGATCTCTCATATTTAAATCTTATTTTTAAATAATTTTTCTTTTATCATTATAATAATATTTTCTTACTAAATATTCTTATAGATATAGTTATTTAAGAATTATTTGGACAATTTTCACAATATAAAACTAATTTTTGAGGGAGCAAATCAACACTCCAACAAAAATATTAAATTATATTATAATATTAGATTCTATTCAAATGTATTTATCTATTTTTTATAATATTATTATAATTCATGTAACTCTTATTTTCAAAAGAATTACATGTTTTTTTTTTCAACTTCAAGAATATTTTTACTGTTAAAAAGACATGTCTTAGATATGAGAGATCTCGCGTTCAAACCCTATTAATGTATTTGTACATATTTTTTAAGCCTTAAAATATTGACTATCTTAAATTGGGGCTTTCACATACATTCTCTTTTCTACTTCACCCTTTTTTATAGCACACTTTAACAATTCATTTATTATATAGCCTTTTAAAAAAAAAGTTGGTATAAATCATTTTGGTTTAACAAAAATAAATTTATTAAAACAACAAATCGTTCACTATTTAAGTTCATTTACTTAGAACAAAAATATTTGCAAATGCCTTTAGAACCGGAGTAACAGGCGGAGATACTAATAGGCACACATCAACAAGAAACTAACTCCCACTATTTTTTGTTTGACGCAAATATAATTAACTCATTTCATTACTAATAAAATGTTCAATACATGAAGGGATACTATTAAAGAAAGTGCGACTAGACCAATAAATAACCGTTCTAGCTAAAGTATAAGTTGACATGTTCGCTTGTCGCTTAGAGAACTTGACCTCAAAGCTGGTATTATAATGTAACAACAATTTAATTGACGATAAGATAGAGTACAACTCCGAAATTCCATGGGAATTAGCTTGTATGACATCTACAACCACTTTAGAATCAAACGATCCAAACACTTAAGTGATAAGGATCTTGAGACCCTTAGATAAATAGTCATGCATTTGATTCTAATCAAACGATCCAAACAAGGTACTGTATTATGGAATAAATGAAGGGCTGAGATTTGAGGAATTAAGGGCTAAGTTGTTTGACTGTTCCATCCAAGTTTCCAACTGCTAAAAGTCCATTATTACTCTTACAAGTACAACAACAAAGTGTGTGTGTGTGTGTTGTTTAGATTTAGATTTGGACGGAGCCTCCAATATAATATAACATTGCCATTGTCACTCTCTCCCTCGTTTCCATCGACTCATTCACCACCAATATACCAACTAACTCTCTCTCTCTCTCTCTCTCTTCATTCTTCATTGCATCATTGTTCCTTCCTTCTTTCATTCTCTCTCTCAATTCTTCAATGGAAGCAACAATGTCTGCGGCGTGCAAATCTCTCACTTCACCATCCACCGTTCCCGTCACAGTAACTAATCTCCTATCATTCATTAATCTTAATTACTACTAATCGCATTACTTAATTTCATATCTGAATCTGATCCAGGGTTTATTTACGGCGACGAGAGGAGGAGGATTGAATAATTCACATTCTCGGTGTAGTTTTTTGACGGGAAACAATAAGGTTAAGTTTCCGAGGCAAACTACTCAACATTCATCTAAAAATCACCGTCGTGCACTTAATTCTTCATATGCTCCTCTTGTAACAACTTGTCGTGCTGAAAAGATTCTCATTGCAAATAGAGGCGAAATTGCTGTTCGTGTTATTCGTACTGCTCATGAATTAGGGATTCCTTGTGTTGCTGTTTATTCCACCATTGATAAAGATGCTCTTCATGTTAAATTGGCTGATGAAGCTGTTTGTATTGGTGAAGCTCCCAGTAGTCAATCGTAATAATTCACTTCCTAATTAGTACTATCTTATTTATTATATATATTGTTTTTCATAATTTAACTGCTTGCATTTTTCTACAGGTATTTACTCATTCCAAATGTTTTGGCTGCTGCTTCTGGTCGCAAATGCACCATGTTGCATCCTGGATATGGTTTTCTAGCTGAGAATGCTGTCTTTGTTGAAATGTGTAGAGAACATGGAATCAATTTTATTGGCCCAAATGTCAGTAGACTAGACTTGACTTTGCATTTTCTATAATACTCGCTTTGTTTTGTTTAATACCGGTCAAATGTATGTGAGTAGTGTAGAGAATAAAAGAAACTCAATTTTCTAGCTATTAGCTACTAAGAAAGTTTTATTGGAGTGTGGCATGAATAAAATGATAGTATTGTTAATCTGTATGTAGAAAACGTTCTTGCAAGTTATGTTTGAGTTTCTGTTGTTTGTCTTTTTCATATTGAAAAGTGTTGGTTTACGACTGAAGACCAGTTTTTATACAACTTTGCAAGTGGCTTAGTAACTTAATGTTTTTTAATGTCAAATACATACTGCTTGTTTAGTTCATAAAGTTCTCTAATATTTCTCCTTCAAATTATATGGTAAAACTGAACATTTAGTCAAACATTTCAGCCTGACAGTATTCGGGTTATGGGTGACAAAGCAACTGCCAGAGAGACAATGAAGAAAGCAAATGTTCCTACTGTTCCCGGAAGTGAGGGGCTATTGCAGGTATAACATTAGACACTTGTGAATTGATAGCATCAAATAGCTTCAACAGAAAGTTGGAAGTGAATTTCAGATTCCATGACATCAGTTTAATAATAAACATTAATTTGACAGAGCACTGAAGAAGCTATCAGGCTGGCACATGAGATTGGTTTCCCTGTGATGATCAAGGTAGATTGGCTTATTGTTCTGTATCAACCTTGTTCCTATTTGAAGTGAATTCCAAATTTTATGGTTGACATTTGATCATGCTTACATTTTGTGCTCTTAAATCTCAAAATTTATATACTCGTGTGTGTGCTCCCTTCAAACTACAACCTACTACGTTTTCGTCCTTCTGTCCCTTGATCGGTAGAGATATACATGGGATGATGGATCTTATTTGAAAAAATAATTATATAATAAAAAAATTAAAATTCTTTGTGATATACAAGTGATGTATGACCCTCAATATGTTTATCATTTAGAACTGGAATATTTTTGTCCTACTGCAGGCTACTCAACTTACTACCGTAATTATATTACTATGTATGTGATATATTTAAAAGAATATGTATTAGTTTCTATTATTGTTTTTTATGATTCAAAATGTGCATTGGTTTCTAATATATTCTTTATGATTTGTTTGGCTGCTTACTTAAACCAATTAAACAGGCCAAATAATGTTCCTGTGTAAAATTTCCTTTTGCCAATTTATGTCGACTAACTAACAATCATATGATGTTTCTCAGGCAACCGCAGGTGGTGGAGGACGTGGCATGCGTCTTGCTAAAGAACCTGAGGAGTTTGTGAAGTTATTACAGGTATTTTTTGCTGAATCGAAGTTCTCGTTACGTTGTTTGTATTATAATTTGCAGTTTTTTATTTATCTGTTTAAAATTAAATGCAATAGCCATAGGTAAAAGATAAAAAGGGTAACCTGAACTCAAATTAATATAAATATAGAAGCCATAACTATCAAATATACCTATAATCAGATTAAAGTAAAAATCTAAAGGAAGGAAGAAAGAAATGCTCATGCCTCGAGTCTTTTCTTTTTAGCCGAGTAATGGATCAAAAGTTCTTAGCGATTTACTTGGGGTCAACAAGTAGAACAAGGTTTCCTGCAGTTTCAATGTGAAAATAATTGCTGTGTCATGAATACATATCTGTAGCATGACAAATTTCAGGGCCAGACCATCAGAATCTTCAGGGCCAGACCATCAGAATGGATTCTGATGGAAGGGAGATGATGTTATTGTGATTTTAAATAGTTTATCCATTGGTTAGGAATATATATTGTGTGTGCGCGTGACACTTTTTTGGTAAATGTTTTCAATTTGATTTCTTTACAGCAAGCTAAGAGTGAGGCAGCTGCTGCATTTGGAAATGATGGTGTTTATTTGGAGAAGTACATTCAAAACCCAAGGCACATTGAATTCCAGGTATTTTTTTACTGTAGCCCTTTTTCTTTTTGAAATCTGCAATTTGACCGTAGCCCGAGGATTACGAGAATCCTTGAGGGAATTTTATCTATGGAGATTGTGGATGCGAAGGAAACATTAAGGTAGAGATTGCTCAAGGGCAACCTCAAGCTCCTTATTAATGCAATAATTGGTTGCTTGCATCAAATATGAATGTCCTGTGTCTGCCTCGGAAGCTCTGAAATAGAAATTCAACTGTGCTCATTGATTGCATTATTTAGTTTTGTTAACTAAATCTATTCAATAATGAAAAAGATATACTCCCTCCGTTCCTTCTTAGTTGCCGTTTTAGGGTTATTTATACATAGTTTTATTACTTTTGATAGAATTATTTATTTTTTCTTATAATACCCTTAACTATTTAATATCTCGTTCCACCTATTTCTCCACTGTAATAAATTCTTAAGGGCATTGTTGACAAAACAATAATCAATGTTGCATTGAACTTTGAAAACGACAAGCAAGAACAGAAGTTCGCTACAAAAGTGACAAGTAATGAGGAACGGAGGGAGCAACTCCAAACACCAAATATTCCTCACCACATTATACTTCTGAGTTCTGAGTTTTAATGGTTGCTTGCATTTATAAATGATAACATTATGTCTAATTCATCAATTTCTTTTTCTATCGCTTGCAGGTTCTTGCAGATAAATATGGTAATGTTGTTCACTTTGGAGAACGGGATTGCAGTATCCAGGTGCTCTGAACTAGCATCCTCAATTTAGTGTTTCAAAATAGTAGTTTATATTATGTGTACTTGTACTCATTTTGGTCATATGACATTTAACAAAACTTGAAAATCTGTGTTCTATATACATGACATATGTGACCTTAGTGAATTCAATCAAGATCAAAAACTAAATATACTATTTAATACATACAAGATGTTTTTTTGATTGGAGTACAAGCTTTTTATAATTCTTATTGTAAAAGATTAAAGTAATGTTTTTGGCTTTATCTGAAATGATTACATTGTCATCATACTGATCATTTGGGTATATGTTCTATTTTGTTCTCTGGGAAATTTCACAAGTGTAACTAGTGCTGATATTGCTGGAAAGTAGAGGATAAAACATGTAAAATTAAATTAAAAAACCTTGGACTTGATTTATTATATTGTTTCAATTTTATCAAACAAGTTTAGAGCTGTTCTTAATCATTTACTTTCCCATTTTGTAATGATGTTGCAAGAGATCCAACCTGAAGTAATTAGTTATGTTGACTGTGGTTTATAATGCAGAGGCGTAATCAGAAACTACTTGAAGAAGCACCGTCTCCTGCATTGACCCCAGAGTTACGGAAGGCAATGGGAGATGCAGCAGTTCAGGCTGCCGCATCTATCGGTTACATAGGTGTTGGAACGGTTGAGTTCCTTTTGGATGAAAGAGGTTCTTTTTACTTCATGGAGATGAACACTCGTATCCAGGTTGAAACTGATTTCTGATATACTTGTCTAGGGATGATAAATGTACTTGAACCTAATAGGCACCTGCTATGCATAGGATTTTTCCTTATCGAGTGGATTTATTCTCAAGCCCAAGTTTATTAAATCACAAAAATGTGGATCTTAGTACAGATTTAAGTACTGTAGTACCCAACCCGCCCTATATCTACTAATATTTTTTGTTGTATTCTGTAATAAGAATTCAAAAGATCTTTATATATTTTTCTAATTGAATCTGATTAACTTCAGTAGTAACATAACATATTTGTTTTAAGAAACACATTAAAGAGAGAGCATGTTCCTTTTAACTAATGTGCATGTGGTCTGGGTTAATAGGAGCCCATCATGTATAGGTAGGAGTATGAGCATAAAGTTGCTATCTGTGCAAGTATGGGTTCGGGGACATGTCTTTTTCTTAATTGTGGATATGAGCTTGAATACTTTAGTATTGTAATACCTTACCTTCATGTTATCCATTGTCATTTTTATGTTTGTCACTTTGTCTAATAAGATACCCTAGACAAGAAATTTTGATACAAAATGGCACATGCTCAGTGTTGTGAGTTGTGGTGATTAATTTCAGTAATTTATTCTTTTGTTTTTGTGTGGATGGGGTGTTGGTTGAAATCAGGTTGAACATCCCGTGACAGAAATGATTTCCTCCGTTGATTTGATAGAAGAGCAAATTCGTGTAGCTCTGGGAGAAAAGCTTCGATACAAACAGGTACTAAAGGAAATATTTCATTTGCAACTCTTTAGAATCTTTCTCTCATCATCGTTTTTCTTGCAGGAGGATATTGTGCTCAGAGGACATTCTATTGAATGCCGTATCAATGCAGAAGATGCTTTTAAGGGATTTAGACCAGGGCCAGGTATCGTTATCCATCAGAGGCATATTTCTGTATAAATGTGTTAAAAGATAAATTGTAATCCAATTGCATTTTAACACCAGCTTCCTCAGCTGTAACATTTACCTAATCCGCAATAGATTGCATATATACATTGGGTAGTTTGGTCAATTAGCTTCTTTCTCTCATTTGAAAATGGTTTGCCAAGTGTTTGGATTTTATGGTTTTCATTTGTTTTTAATTGAAATTTTATTATTCTTTGGAATTTTCTCCCCTCAAACAACAGGTAGAATTACAGCATACTTGCCGTCTGGAGGTCCATTTGTCAGAATGGATAGTCATATTTATCCTGATTATGTTGTTCCTCCAAGCTATGATTCTCTTCTTGGAAAGGTGTGCCAATCTGTTCTCTTTGTAACTTGTCATCCACCTCTCAGTTGCTATACTACATAATGCATCTCTTTATATATTCCGCATGAAGAGCAAATGCATATAAACTGTATATATATCTACCAAATGCATTCAGTTAAATGAAACAAACATCTAATGCAAATAGATATAGTAAATCAATACGGTAATGTTAGAAAGGAAAATGATGTGCATAAAAATAAAATAAAAAATAAAATGATGCATTTCCTTTTGGAATATGATTTGCAATTGATTGTTTGTGTAAAGCAAGAGTCACCACCAGTTTAAAGATTAGGCTTGAAGTATTTCCTGAGGGACGACAACATTTAATTTATGTCTTTGCTGCCTTACACAAGTCAAGTCGAAATAATGAATGGATGAAAAGAGAAAAAAGTTGAGGGGTTCATTTTAAAGTATGTAATAAATAGGATCTAATATATTCCACATATGTGTTTCACTGTTAGACTTTATATTTAAAAACAAGATCTGATTTATACTTGTTTCCTGAGATATGATGCGGCGAGAAGGACTTGGACGCAATAAACCCAATCACCTATAAAATGGTTTTTTTTTTTTCAATCTGAAGCTCTTCCTCATATCTTGAGTTTGCGAACATTTTGCAGCTGATTGTATG
Source organism: Trifolium repens (assembly GCA_030408175.1). Taxonomy (NCBI): domain Eukaryota; kingdom Viridiplantae; phylum Streptophyta; class Magnoliopsida; order Fabales; family Fabaceae; genus Trifolium; species Trifolium repens. The sequence goes on along the minus strand of CP125842.1, from coordinate 61,703,053 downwards.
GGCTCCAACTAGAGAAAAAGCAATTGAACGCATGAAAAGGGCACTTGATGACACTATTATCACAGGTAAATCAATCTGATTTTTTTATTGTAATAATCCTTTAGATATCTATACTTGGTGTAAGTCAATTGCATGCCTGGAGCCAAGAACCTGATAGAAGTGAAATACTTGTCTTTTGCACCTTGTTCATACACTTTGTGAAAAGAACAAAAGAGTTTGTTGAAAGAACCGATTCCTCTGCAGTTTGACGCTAATTGCAGGAGTTGCAGTTTTCTGATCTTAGGGTTCAAATCAATTGATCTTTACAACAATTGATATTAAGGTTCAAATGTGATAGAACTGATCTTAGGAGTTCCTACAACAATTTTAAGGGTCTACAGTTTTAAATCGTTCTGTTTTTAAAAGAACTGCAGATGATCTTGATCCTTGGTTTAAACCCTTCACTTTCTATGATGATATTGTTAACACTTAATTTTGTTGCAGGAGTTCCTACAACAATTGATTATCATAAACTTATCCTTGATATAGAGGTAGGTGTATCTTTTATGTATTTTTTTGGTGACTTGTATCCTTTAATAGTATTTTATGTCAATCAGAACTCAGAAGTAAATCAACTAACGTATCCAAAATCCTTATTGCATTACAGGATTTCAAAAATGGCAAAGTTGATACTGCTTTTATTCCAAAGCACGAGGAAGAATTGGCTGTGGTAAGAACCTACTATAATGCTGATAATATTTATGCCCCCTAGCAAAGGCTTTCAAAATTATATCTCCATGTTATAGTTGCTAGTTGCTACAGAAAAGCTTTGATAGGAAAATACACCGAACATGCCTTTAAAATCATAAACCAGGATTTTTCAATATTATCATAGTTCCTGGTGTGTGTTATTTCCAGTTCTAGCTGAAAGACCTCTTTTGGAAGCTTATAACTCTCTTTTCAACACCTCCTTATTGGATGAAATTCATGTAGTGGGACCAAAAAAAATTTACACAAATAAAAGAGGAAGTGTTGAAAAGAAAGTATTAGAGTTGGTGTTTCTTGCACCACTTCTCTTTTGATTTTGTTTGATTTTCTAAATTAACTGTTGTCGACGTCAAATACAGCCCCCACCACCGAAGATGGTATTAGTTAACAAGGTGACAGAACCAGAACCAGAACCAGCTGCCTTGCCTGCCTGATGGATATGACTATGTGCTGCCACCCGTATGAAGAATTTGCATTGTTGTAATCAATATGTAGTCTGTGCGTGCTTGTGAAAGTTCTAATGAAATTTTGATAATTAATCTCCCACAATTGTCTGTTCAATAATTTATATTGTAAAATGAATTAATTAATTTCATGTTTAATTTATCGTTCCAAATGTTAGTGCTAGGTTATGGGATTTCACAATGTGTTATTTTTTAGAGGAACCATCTCATTTTGATTTTGTAATTCTTGTATTAAGAACACAATTTTAGATAAGAGTAATAAACTACATATCCCAGCAAGTTGAATTTGAAGCATGCTTCAATTTGTGTTGCTATACTATTATAAATCTAGCTTTCTGTACAGTTCTTAAGACTATTTTAATACACTTTCATTTATCACTTGTTTACAACCTAAAGTGCAAAGAACAACAGTTGAAACGAAGTACAGCAGTTTCTGAAGAACAACGGTTGAAACAGTTCTTAAGACTGTTTTAATACAGTCTTTTATCAAACTGTTGAAACAAAGAACAGTTTCCGAACCTGCTCTCAAAATTTGAGTATGTCATTTAAAGTGTGCTTTTACGATGACAAGGTCGTGAAAACAAGAGATACGTAAATACTCTCTTCGTACAATCTAATAATATGATCTCTCTTTACTTAAATAAGTGAGATACGTCAAATGCTAATATGTGTTCTAAGGATACATGTTGAGGAGATGAAATATATAAATTTTGTACGATACAAACCATTTTAATCTAAGATTTCTAGGTGCTAATTTTGACATTCTAATCCAACAAGACAAAAGACAGATCATGCTCATTAATAAGATTTGGATATTGGAATGAAATATAAATATGATTTATTTGTTCATTCAACTTAAAGTCAGCAAGTTATGTCCAAATTATTTGATCATCGGCATATGCACGAAGATGAGGTAAGTTTCAAATTTTAAACAGCTTTTACCCATTCTGTGAATGACAAAAATTTCTAAATACAATTGAACAGTTACAAATTACATTCATGTTTGTTGTATTGCCAATCACAAATTAACCTAAAACTTGCTTTTGAAGTGGATGCCTTTTGCAATGTCATGCATCTTGAAACACATTTTTTATGCATCACATTGTTGAAAGGATGCGCGGAAGAAGCATTAATATTTACGATGGAGTGCAGAATTTACATTTTCACCAATAATTATGAATTTGAGTTGCTTTCATATCCTGACATTGATTGCGATTCACTCATTGTGTCCTACAAAAAAACACATAATTATGTTATGCAATGCCAATACTGATGACTATAATACTATAATTTAAGCAGAATAAAACATGTTCTGTGATCAGTGTGAATTTACTGAATGTGAATGTGGCTCACTTGATTTGATGAGGAAAATCCGGTTCGTGAGTAAACGTTGTTATTTCTTGCACCAAACATCATCATCATCATAGGCATGTTTTCATCAGCAAAATCTCTGAGTTTGTTAAGCTCAGGCAAAATAACTTTCCCGAGATCAGGTCTGTCTTTTCTTCTCATTTCAGCACACTGAAGAGCAAGCTTGGCAAAATGCATTGCATGTTCAACTGGCCAATCCTCAACAGCAGGGTCAAGCATCTCGCGAAAAGTACCTTTCTCAATAGATCTTGCAACATGGTGACTCAAACCCATTGGTGGTTTTGCTGTTATCATCTGTAGAAGCATGATCCCAAGTGAGTAAATATCAGACTTTGTTCCGAGCATGCCAGTTTGTTGATACTCCGGGTCAATGTAACAGAAAGTTCCAGCAGTTGCTGTCATGCGATACTGTGTCACTGTGTCTGCAACCGAAGGAGGGACAAGCCTTGCCAACCCAACATCACTAATCTTGCTCACATAGTTCCGGTCGAGCAAAATATTTCCAGGTTTTAAGTCACGGTGCACCAATGGTTCTGGTTTTGTCTGGTGAAGGAAAAGGAGACCCGTGGCAATCTCCGCAGCGATTCGGAATCGTATTTGCCATGGTAGAACTGGCATTCTACTATTATTTCTCCTGAAGAGGCAATCATCCAAGCTTCCATTTGTCATGTGCTCATACACTAGGCAACCGAACTCTGGACACGCTCCAAGGAGGAGAACCATGTTTGGATGCCTTATGCTACTCAACACTTCAACCTGCATGAATCATATGTCAAAGCCTAACTTATTAATTCAATTCAATAATCTTCAAGTATAATTCATTCCATTAGTTACATCAGGTCTCAAATGATTTTGGTGATATACTTTTAGCAGTTATATATATGATGTATTTTTTTCGGGTACTATTAGAGTTAGTCTTATTAGAACCTTCCTCTGCAAGCTATTTGTTTAATGACTTTCTCAACAAGTTATTCTAATACTATGATAGCTTGCTTAGCAAGACACAAATAGCTTTAAGAGGAAGACCAAGTACATGTCATGTGCATGTTTTTAACTCTTCATTGCCATTTTGCATACCTCTTGTTGAAACTGCGATCGTCCTTGAGCTGCATCAGGTTTTAACACTTTTATAGCAACTGGAGTGTGATCTAGTTCAGCCCTATAGACTGGTCCATAACCTCCTTCTCCAATTTTCAGTGAGTTGGAAAAGTAGTTTGTTGCTTCTTCAATTTCCTCAATAGTGTATCTTCTGTACCGGGCAGAACCATGTAAGAAACTGTCTCCTGATCCTCCTCCGCCTCCTCCTGTCTTCTTCCTCTGATCAGAATCCGAGTGAGATTTCATTTCTGCATTCGCTCTTTTCTGTGCTTCCAACTCTGCAATTTTTCGAGATGCTTCTGCTGCATCCATAGCAACTTTACATTTTGCTTTCTCTTTCTCAGCTACCGCCAATGCTGTTTCTTCAGAGAATCGTGCGTCTTCCAACTTCCTTTGTTCGTCTAATTTCCAACGCTGAAGTTCCAATGCCTGCAGTATAATGTTTTGTTAGTAAAGACATGACACAATCTCCTTTGTTTGGAGTTTAGACTAAATTAAAATCTGCAAAAGCACCTTTTGTTTAGCTGTCAGTGCTTCCTTGCAAGCTGTACTATACATTTCCATTGTTTGCTTCAGCTCTAACCTCAATCTCCTCATTTCAGCTTCCACTTCATCCTATAATTTCAAAACACAAATTTATTTTTATCTGTCTGCCTAAGCACACAAGACAAAAGTACTACAAATATACACAATTTCTTAAAATGGTTAGCAGCCGCAATCTGAACAATGACGTCGAGGTTTTTGATGTTTCGGAGACCATAATAAATTAAGGCTGCATCAATCACGTTAGACCGCAAGATAATAAATCACGACTCAACTACTACCGCAATTTAAAACCTTTCTACTACATACTTAATTAACAAGTTAATGGCATGCTTATTAGTTCATCTCGACCTTTTTAAGTATATATATTTAACTTGGAGTTAGAATAAGCTTACCAATACCAAAAAACGAAAAAGCTTACCGAGTTTGATATTCTTGGTTGTGATGACATTGACATCCCATTCCCACTGTCTTGTGAACTGAATGAATATTCAGTTTGATCAATTGACTTAGCACCTGAGAAAGACGAACCGAAGCTTCTGACATCATAATCTGAGCCTCCTGAAAGCCGAGGGGTGAGTCCACTTCCAGAGTCCATTTCTTCATACAAAGAAGGGAACATCCTATCAACACTCGGCCTTCCACTGCTCACGAATGAGATATCGGAATCAGACGAGATCGTGGACTCGTACGGTCTGTGTGTTGGTCTTGCACCTCTTGTAAATGGTGATCTGTCCATAGAATATCATATTAGCATACACATGCTTTAATTTATATATGGCAATAATGCATATTATATTATAGCTTAAGTTTAAGCATTTTTGTTGTCTACTTAACATATGACATCTTATCATTGTTAACATTAGCTTTATTTATATAAATTCCAACCAAAGATTCATAAGTTGCTTACATGATTTCATCTTCATGGGATTGATGATGGCGAGAAAGGTGTGTTGGCCTCTCTGGTGATGCTGTAATGTAATAATAGATACATAGAAATAAATAGTGTTTTATGAGCAACATTATAAAAAACAAAATGACATATAACATAATTCATATTAGATGAATTTGCAACGCGACAAAAATTAAAAGAGAAATTATCATACGTCGTGGTGGATGGTTTCGCAGTAGTGCTTGTACATCCATTCTATCAGGACTTTGTTGTAGCTGTTGTGGCGGAGGCAATGCACGTTGTACGGCTTTCACAGGTAATGGAGAAGTAGCAGTTTTTACCGATGAGATTTTTCCCTTAGAAATAATATACACCGTGCAGAATGGGGGTGCCCCTTTCGACACAAGGCTAGGAACATCAGTTGTCCTAAATCTTCTGTCATTAATTGCATTCATAAAAATTGGATTATGTTATGTTCCGACACAAACACGGTTCAAGATATTTTCATTTTTTACTCAAACAAATCTGCAGGAATCGAACTCGGTACCCTAAAATTAAGATAACCATATAGTTGATTGGACTAATATTTTACAAGCAAGATGGAATGAACTTACCTTACAAGACCACTCTTTGATGGTGATCCAAGAACAAGAAGCTCAATGGAATATGTTGTAATACCTTCTATGATCCCCTTAGATATATCCATGTCCTCTAACAATATTTCTTTGCATTGTATCTGTTATAGATTAAGAACAAAATATATATAAAACTTATAAATTTAATTGCTCGAACCTAAGATATCCTCGACAGTGAGCCAAACACTAATCGCGTAATGTGTTAGAACTTACATTCTTTCTATTGCAGAATACACGAAACGAAGCGAAAAGCTCCTTAGATTCATTGTCCATTTGTTGCATGTAAGCTCTAGCCACATCATCATTGCCATCAATAGGTACATGATTTCCAGCTGCATTATATATTAATTCATGAATCATATCCAAATTCAATAATAATAAATTGAATAATATATATATTTATATGATTGAATGAAAATAAATTACTTGTTGTAGGAATTGAAGAAGCTTTTTGTCTAACATGGACTAATAATAAATGTTGATCTTTAGGAAGAAGATTATCAACAGCCCATTTAGCTGCATATTGACTTGTTTTATTATTTTCAATTGCCACTGCCACAACACGTCCAGCACCAAGCTTCTTCTCTTGAATAGACCTTGACATAATTATTATATTATTATTAATATTATTATGCTATTTCAATTGAATCAATGAATGAATGAATTTGTGTTTGTCAAATCAACACTATAGAATGTGATTTAATTTTATAGATTTTGTATTAGGCCTCCTAGTTAGAGACAGAACATATATGAAGAAGCTATTGATAATATATTGTTAAGTGAAGAAAAAAATAGCCACAACTAATTAGTGACTATTTTAAGAAGTAAGTTGTAACTACAAGTTAGCACATTGTTAATATTTTCTAAATATAGTGAAGAATCACGTGTACTATTGCTAAATCTTGAAATGTTCTTTGACACATTGACAAAATATTCAAAAATTAAAAATAGGCATAAATTTTGTTTTGACCTTGTGTTTTGTTTTAGACTTTTTAGTTATAATAATTGATTTTGTTATTTTTTTAGTCTAAATAATATACTTTTGTTTTTATTTGAATTGTTTATCAACTAAATATTACAAGGGTCAAGGACTGCAACAACATATCGATTATCAACCAAAAAAGGACTACAACAACATGTCCACCATTAAAGGACTACAACAAGGATAAAAATGACAGAGAGAGATAGAGAAAATTCAAAGAAATAATTTAGTTTTAATTTTATTTTTTTATAATTTAGATTTGTTAAACCGTACAAAATGAATAATGATACAATAATTTTATGAAAATATTTCATATAATTTTTTAAAATATATTTTTTGTTTTTAATTTGAATATTTTATTTTTTAAATTATTTATCTGCATTTTTATATTTAATATATTTTTTATCATTTAAAAAAAATCACAAAAAATAAAAATTATCTTTGTTACAAAATAATATCTTTCTTTTTTAAATTCTCTTTTATGTTTATAATGTCTAATGTTAGGTTTATTTCTAGTTTGAAGGGGACTTGGTAATTCAGAGTTCGGCCACGAGATAAACAAAGTCTGACCAATAGATTGTTTCATCTAAAAATTGAACTCGGATTTTTTCAAACGACCCGTCTTTTGGTAAAGTTCATTAATCACTTGAGCTCAAATATCTTAACTATTTTGTTTTTAGTTTTTTTTTTATTTTAAATACTTGCATATTTCATTAAATTTCAAATTATTATTCAAGAGTGAATGACAAAAAGATATTCTAATCTTGTTGGAAATTCAACCCTCACTCCATAATAAAATTTTAACTAAAAAGTTAAAATATGATAAGTGATAGGACTACTAATCATTTCTTGTTAGCTCAACAAAAACTAAAATAAGATAGGATAGGATAATTTATCATATTCTCAATTTTTTTTATTATAACCATCAAAAGAAACTTATTACTGTATAAGCATCAAACCCTTTTATCTCTAACATGGTATTAGAGTGATATTGTGCATCCTCAAATGATAGTGATATTCTACACGAAAAAACATGATTCTGAGGAGGAAATTTAATACTCTTTGCCACAAGAACATAGTCTATGCAATGTTCTTAGGAAGATAGCACCCTCTTATTTATGTTTACAATGTTAGGCACCATATTTGGATGGTGGTTACAAGTTAAATCTAGGACTTGTTTAGTACATGCCTTCGATAATTATGAGGTTCTAACTTCTAATTACGGTGACACCATGATTTTGTTAATATTACTAAATGTAGCTTTTGCCAATATCACTATGGCACACTGTGATTCCATCAAGTTGATCGCTAATCTAAACATGCAAGTAATAACAAATATACACTCAAATGTTTCACACTATGTTACCTCACAACTTTGAGAATATATATCATTCAATGTTGGATTCTATTTTCAAACTTAGCCTTGACAAGGATGCGTACGACGCCTCTTGATCACATGTATTCGGCCTAGCCATAGCATTAGCAAAGACACAAAGGTATGCCAATAACAATAGCTAAAAGCCATGAACTACCTAAAGTGAAGACACATGAATGAGTTTATAGTATATCTTCAACTACAACTGGAGAATTTAAAACTGCATGATAAGATCTGCTAAACAACATTCCAAGGTACCCTAAAATTCTGGTAACTAGTAAAATTCCAAGGCAGTGAAAGAAACATGGCTAACTGTAAACAAAAAGTGCACCCTAAAATTCTGCTAAACAACATTCCAAGGTACAACAAGGTACAAGTCATTAGACCATTTAGACGTCAAGTCGTAAGTGCACATTCTAAATGCTGCAATGTTAAATGTTAAGAAGAATGTAAGGTTCATGCTACCCTCACCTTAAAGGTGTGTTTCCCTTCACTAAAATTGATTCTGGCTTGAGATTTCCTAACTTAGGTTCACAGATAATATTTACAAAACCAGAACATTTTAGTTCAGTGGCTATTGCAGAAATTCCAAACATATCTGTCATTGGAATCTTGTGTGATGTGAAGAAGAAAAATCATTCATCAATATGTTGTGCTAAAACTTGTCTAGCAGTAACAAATTCAAAAGCACTCCTAAGTAACCAAACTGCAAAAAATGATCTGCTTCTTAAAACACTTCACAAAATCAGAAACAGAATTCCAATATTTCAAAGTGTGTAAAACCAAGCCGATTACAAAAGCTTCAATAAAACCAAATCATGATAGAAAAAATTGATCAACTTTGGGAAAACTCAATGTGAAAAACTTATGCATAAATTAGCATCCCATACCAGTAAGCAAACTCAAAGGACATGAAATAATGTATAGTGCTTAGTGCATATCATACAATACAACGACAAAGATGCAATGCTCAATACCTAATATACCTAATTATATACATGTGTCTATGCCTTCTCAATACAGCTTCACATCTTAATAAGCCCCTATCTTAAAATCAACATATCATATTAAAGTAATAAAAGCAATAATTGAAAGCTGAATCAAAAGTTAAAGAGAAGCCTGAAAAATATCTTCTTTGGTGATTATCAGAAATGAATTATCCAAAATAAGACCCTCAAATCAAGTTTCCTGTTAGACACCCTTGTTCTGCTTAAAATACTGCAAAGCACCAACCATGTCTCCCTCCAAGACCCTAATATGATCAACAACCTTACAGAAGAATCTTATAGCAGCATCTTCCCTCTCACACCTATCCATTGCCACCTTAATACCCTTCAAACAGCTGTTGCAATCATCAACCAGTTCAAGATACTCGAGAACACGATCCTGATGAACCTTGTTACAATCCATGTCTTTCTCCAATATCTTTTCAAATCCAACCTTAATCAACTCCAAATTCTTACTGCAGCTAAAAATCTCTGCTCTCAACACAACCCAAGCTTCATCATCATCAGTTTTCGTCTTCTTGAAACTATGCACAACATGAACTTTCTCTTTCATTTTCAAATGTAAAACAGATTCAACATGATTTGGTTTACTACTTCCCAAAAATTCTTCAACAAAATCACTCTTATCATCATCCAATGTTTCTTCAATAGAAACAGCTGATGAAAGTGACAAATTTGGTTTGTTAAACCCATTTTGACAACAACCCAGAAAGAGAAAAGCTGATGCTGATGCAGCAACAGTACCAGTGATAAAAGAGGGAAATTTACGAATAGGGTTTAAAAATTGAGGAGATTTAGGTTCTGGGTCTTGAAGAGGAGTGTCAAAGTTTGAAACTTTAACAAGAGGGTTGAAAAATTGAGGGGTTTTGAGTTCTGGGTATTGAAGATTTTGAAGAGATTCAGAAGAAGGGGGTGATGGTGAAGAGGAAGCTCTAATGGAAGATGATGGTGATGGTGAAGGTGAAGGGTTAGAGAGAAAGAGAGAAGAAGCGGTGGTTGATGACAGAGATGAAGGGTGAAGAGAGGAACAAAGAGGTTGGTGACGGTGGTGAAGTGTGGTGAGAGCTTCCATGGATGATGGAGTTGTGGTGTTTGTTGAATTGCCACAAAGAAAGAAATGGTCAAAATTTGCAGTTTCTTCTTCTCTCTTGTTTTTCACTTTTTAGAAGGTTAATTTTTTTCTTTTTTTCTTTTTTTCTTTTCCTATGAGAGGACAGGGCAAAAGGAACCACCCAAACAAAGCTAAGGGGTGGGCCAACAAATAAAAAAATTAAACCACCGTTAAACTAAATCAAACAGAATAAAAAAAAAATTGAACTATAACCGACAGTTTTAAAATCAAATTGAAACAGTTTGGTTCGGTTCATGATTAAAGTTTGGTTGGTTCAGTTTGGTTTAATGGTTCAGTTTTTTTAGTGATAAATTAGTTATGGTTTGGTTTAAAATCATAAAACCGAACCACTTTAACAGTTCAGTTCGGTTCAGTTTTAAAGACGAACAGTTCGGTTCGGTTATTATAAATTTTGAAAACAGTTTGGTTCGGTTCGGTTTTTCTCCAAAATCAAACCATTTTTATCCCTATTCACAAGTTAATAGGTGTTTACACTTTATAATGCGAGTAAATTTTAATTTATCTCTTGTAATATTTTTTTTATCTTCTGTAATATTTTTTATTTGATTTATTCTCTTATGGAATATGTTGACTTAAAATTCCACATAAATGATGACGTGACATGACCAATAAAGAGATAATTCAAAATTCACTAACATTATAGGTGACTAAATGATAGAATTTTAAGTCAACATATTCCATAAGAGGATACACGACAGAATCTTCACATTATAAGGGGTAAACGAAAAAAATATTACATGGCGTAAACCAAAACTCGCTCAAGGGTAAATACTTATCAACCCAGAAATATTTTCATTCATATTCTTTATTATAATTGATAATCAAGATTCAAAATATTAAATGTGCATAAAGTAATACACGGTTCAAAGAGCAATCACATTTTATATTCAAGAGTGGGGTTTAAATTTTTATTGTTTAATTAGGTAAAGGTATATAAACTTCAGAAATGATATTCATTAATAAACCACGATAAAGTTAAAAAGTTAAGTAGTATCAAGTAATTTACAAGTATGTGACTTGAGGCTCAAGCCAATAAAATTAAGGTCCAATTTAATTAATGTATTTGAATTAAAATGAAAATTTTGATTTCGTTTAAGTTGAATTTGTGAATATCTCGTATATTGTTAATTCACTTTTTTATTACAGAAAGGAGAGACACTTTTTTATACCCTAGCTGTTTTTTTTTTTTTTTTTTTGCATTTTATTGACTCTTGTTTTAACCTCTATGATGTGCACATCTTGTGCAAACTTGTGTGCGGTTTGTTTCTTCTTTCTTTCACCACCAATTTAATCTAATTCGAAGATCAGTTCTGACATCAAGTGGTTTCAACCACCTTCCGATCGCACAACTTGTGTATTTTTACTATTAATATATTTGATTCTTTGGTTGATTTAAAAGAAAAAAAAAATCTTCGAAAAAAATATAGGTTGTTTTACTTTTTTTGACAAATAAATGCTTATAACATTTCATTGATAATAATTGACTAAATACATATTGGGATATCACTAAAAAGATAGGAACAAGCAAGGGATTTAGTCACACCAACAGGAGTGTGAGTAGCTCAATTGACTTATCTCCTACCAAACTCATCAACTTGAGAGTTTACAAAATGAGTGCTTTGCATAACTGAGGATATAGTAACAAGAAAAAAATAGGGTGATGAATTTTGCTGTCTATGTGCCACTTCCTCAAAGGTTGCAATACCCTAATGCAAAATAATCTACATAACATTGTTAAGCAATCATTTATAAACTATCAAAATTTTCATTTTTCCAAAGATATTGGAATAGCAGTTAGCAGTCTCTCATATTAAATGTGACATTGTTTTTTTGACTCAATGTGATATAGATAGAAAACCAAGTAATGAATGAGAGTATGGTAAATTATTATTTTCATTTCATGTCAGTTGTAAAAATGTTGTCATCACCATCATCATCATCATGAACATCTCTCTCTTTCACTTGTTGAATTTTCTCTACAGCTTCTTTCAAATCACATCTTTTATCAACATCACCTTCACAACAACTCAATGCAATTTTCAAAAGTTTTTCCATCTCACTCTCACCATTCTTTGTTTCACCCATTTCTTTATCAAACACTGAACTATTCCATTCCTCAGGTACTACTGAAATAACCCAATTTGCTAAACTCACCTCACTTCCTTTACCTTGTTGTAAAAATGTAGCTGGAAATTTACCAGTTAAAATTTCCAATATTAATATTCCAAGACACCAAACATCACTTTTCTTTGTTATTCTTCCTTGTTGTAAATATTCTGGTGATTTGTATATTACCATTATGTCCTTTGCCATTTCTTGGTTTGTTACAGGTACTAATCCATAATCTGTGAGGATTGGTTCAAATGTTTCAGTTAGAAGTACATTTGAGGATTTGAGATTTCCATGTGGTGCAATTAGGCTTGGCATATCTTTGTATAGATATTCAAGTCCTTTTGCTATTCCTTTCACAATCTTCAATCTTATTGGCCAATCAAGGCTTGGTTCACCTAGTGCTTGATGTCCTGAAATAATTAACAAGTAGCCATGCATAAATAACTAAATCATAACCAAACATTGTTTTAAAAAAGCTATAGTAATATGAAGTTTGTCTGATATGTAAATAAAGTCTGATAAAAAATTGTTCAAGTCAGGGTTCTACCCTGAACGGTTGGAAATATATATAAGACATACCATGAAGGCGAACAGCGAGACTTCCATTTTGAACATAGTCAGTAACCAAAAGCTTCTCCTCTTTTCTATAATAATAAGCCACAAGAGGAATCAAATTTTGATGATTCAATCTTCCTATCCTTCTCATATGTTCTTGAAACTCTTCCTTCCCTACATTATTCATTTGCTTAAACCTCTTCACAACTATTGCTCCACTTGTCAAAGAAGCCTTATAAGAAGAACTATAACAACCACTTCCCAAAATCTCAGCATTAGCTCTCAACAACTCTTGCAAATCAAATCTTTCTCTGTCATCTTTTATAAAAGATAACTTCATTTGATCACCTCTTCTGCTGTGAGTGGAACTCACTGATCTTGTTGATTTCATACTATCATTACCAATATCTCCTCGTCCTATTTTGTTGTTGTGGTGGCCTGAAGGAGGATTCTCTAGACCTGGTGATGGCTCCTGGTTTCTTCGCCGATGAAGGATGAAAAATATTGTGACTCCGATCACAATCAGTGCCACACAAACAACCACAGCAACCACACAAATACTTGCAATTGATGGCTTCTTTGCAGTACATGCAGCCAATGGAGCTCCACATAAACCTTCATTACCTGCTCATCATTTCATACATACATGTACTGGTTAAGAATTAAGATTCATGCTGCTATATATACTTATACCATGTTTCGATAAACAGCTTAATTATGCACTTATAACAAAAACATTTATGGAAATAAAGTTAAATTGTTTTTTATATAAGCTATCCTAAAGTGCTTATGGAAATAAATTGTTTCCGTGTGTGTGAAACTCAATGACTATTGTGTGATTTTTGTTAAATCTACAACTATCCTTCTATAGGAATTGATCCTATTCGAGACAACAGACCAACAAGAATAGATTACCTATATTTTTTTGTGTGCGCATTATTCACAAACCGCATAACATGCTTTCACGAAGAAAATATCACATTGAATTACAATAGTTAATTATGCCTACACGATACATGTGTATGCAGGTGCGTGCGCGCGTATTAATCAGATAATGAGAATTGAATGTTGTTACTCACCAGAAAAGGAAGAAACGGCGATTTTACTAAGTGTGGTTGGTATTTGTCCATGCAACTGATTATTAGCTACATTGAATGATTTCAATCTGGATTGTCTAAGATGAGGAAGAGGACCAATGAATTTGTTTCCATCCAATCTCAATTCCATAAGCTTTGGTAACAAAACCACAGAAGGTGGAATAACACCTGTAAACTGATTATTCGACAAATGAATTTTCTTCAACCACATCATACCTTCAAAAGCATCACCAGGAATGTCTCCAGAAAATTTGTTATTCGAAAGAAAAATCGATTTAAGACCAACAAGTTTGTTAATCTCAGGCCAACCACCTTCAAAATCATTATTCATGAAACTAATAGTTCTAAGATATGGTAATTGCCTAAGAGAATCAACATCAATGACCCCTTTTAGCCCCATATTCTCAAGCTTCAATCCCCAAACTTTTCCTTGATAACAACGAACACCGTACCAATTACTATGATCGCCGTCACAAGGAATTGTTGTTGTGTTCCATGATGTCAATACATTGTCGTTTTTTTCTAGATTGTCCTTTACCTTGAGGAGCAATTCAGAGTCAGACTCAGCATAAGATGAAACAAGACATAACAATAGAATGAATATGGTTTTATTGTTCATAATATTAGTTATTAGTGCCATAGAGAAGAAGGATATATGGCACACACGCGCTACGGGCGGCGTGCGCGCCCAGAAAAGGTTTGATATTCTCAATGGAAATAAAAAGAGAAGATAAACTACTAGGTCTAGGGAGGAAGAAGGAAAGGCTTGATTGGAAAAGTTTTGATAGCATTGAAACAAGGAAGAGAGAGAAGATAGAAAAGAAGAGCTAAGAATAGAAGACAGAGAATGTAATTGAGAGACTCATGGTTGCATAACAATAACAATATCTAGAACTATTCGGACAACCTTGAAATTGAAACAGGATAACACTTTTTGTATGCCTATTTTTAAGGTTTCTGTTCTGCTGACTCAACCTATGGCAATATATAAAAATAACACTCTGCATCATCAATCCATGTTCATCAACCTATGCTTGCTTTATCAATCCATTCTCTGCACTAACTTTGTATCAATTTCCACTCTAGCACCAAACTAGTAGTGCACAAAAAAGTTCCTATTACTTTCTCTATTCTTATTTTTCTTTACTTTAGAAAATGGTAGGAAGACAAAGATATTAATCTATTATTATTATGAGAAAATATAAGCCAGAAAACAAGTGTGTATAGTTTTAAATATGTTATTATTCCTAAACACATGATAATTTTCAAATATTAGTTTCTATATAATTTTAATCTTTATATATGTAATAAAAACTGGTTTTAGTTCATGTAAAAAATAATATACGTTAAAGGGAATATTTTTTAAAAAGTTTAAATAAAAACTAATTCAAATAAACATCGTATTTTGAAAGGAAAAAAATTCAAGTCCATATTTTTTTAATAAATAGGATATATACCTACAAATATTATATAAAAACATTTTTTTATTGTCCATAACGCTTGCTTCAACTAAACACCTTCATCTGGATTTTTTTGAACGATCTATTCGAAAGGGAGCTCATTAACCACTCGAGTTCAGTGTATTAGTTACAGTATTTTCTCATGTTTTAGAATAAATGCTGCTTTAGCAAAAAAATTGTTCAAAATGAATGTCATTTACGCCTTTCAATGTAAAATTATTATTTTACTTTTTCAATTCTACCCTCTAATTAATTGAATGGACATTATTTCCAATGCATTACACCAATAATAAATAAGATTAGTTTACTCCCTCCGTACCAAAATGTAAGTCGCTTTTGACCAAAATTTTGTACCAAAATGTAAGTCGTTTTACAATATCAATGTATAATTAATGTTAATCTTCCTAAATTGCCCTTGCTAATTCACTTTTTGGTTATTTTTTTTAGCTTTCCCATGCCAATAAAAAGTCATCCTTTTAGCTTTCCCATGCCATTTAATACAAAACTTAAATGTTATGTTAAGGGTAAAATTGGAAGAACATTGTCATTTTTGACAAGATTCATAAAAGTTACAAATTTCTTAATATGCGTAAAAGTGCCAAAGCGACTTACATTTTGGTACGGAGGGAGTAATAAATTTGTCATGTCTTTTGATAACATCATTGAAATAAAAACCTTAAACAACATTAATTTTAAAATGGAGAATATATATTTGTAACTATAAATTTTCCTCAAAACCCAACAATAAGGATGTATCTCTGTTTGATCGGATAAATAAATGAAATGACAAAAGTCATATCAAATACACAAATTCAGAGGGAATTCAGATATGGAATCCCTCCGACAAATGAATCATGAATTTGACGCAGTCACACAACCTAAATCATTCAAATATCAATCAACAGATCTGCGATGTTCCTCCCAATTTTTCATGAACCAAGTCCAAAAGACAAGTCAGAACATGCGCTATCCAATCTTGATACAATAGTTTAGATTGGCGCCTGCACAATTATAGGGAACCCAAATTGCACCCCTTCCACTTTCTACCATGCACCAAGGTGAGTTTAAGAGCAATGTGATTTTAGTTTTCCACCCTTTTTAAACAGTTTGTTTTTCACATATGTGATTGCTTTCATTTTGATCACCTGATATTTTTATCCTTCACACATGCAACTGCTTTCACTTTGCCCTTCAATGTTTTTTCTTTTAATATTGACCCTATAGAGTCATTTAAACAAATGATCTCTTCATAGAAATTTGCTTTTCTACAGCCTAACAAACCTTTTACTCTTCCATGATGAAACATTTTTCCCGGTCAAATTCTGCATACCCAACATCAACTAGACATAGGCCATCAGGGGGAGCTGGAGGAGCAGTGGCACGCCTACATGTGGCATCCATAAGCTTTAGCAAGGCATCGTCTTCAGCACCAGCTGCAGCTTCCCTAATTGTGGTCGCCACGAGCACTCGAACCATCTGGAAAAAATGTGATTAGCCTCAGCCAAGTAAACATGCGAGCATGCAAAAATAAATAAATAATATATAAATACACACCATAGAATGCCAATTACCAGACTGGAGGTCTGTGGCATTTCCACAACCAGGGAATCAGAAAAAACTTTTCTAGGGTTTAACCCTCAATTACAAATGGATAAAAATCTAATTAACAATATAATGCTTGTGTCCTTTAAATTGATTCATTTGTTTTTGAAACATAAACATGTTAATATTTAGAACGATATAAGTTATTTTCAACACTAACACTCTTTTCAGCACTATATCCTTTATTGAGATGAAGGTCTCACCATTTTATATGGGACCCATTCTCAAAATGGTGAGACCTGCATGAATTTTACACTCCTCTAGTGTTGCTTACATTAACCTTTCAATAAAATTTTGCTTTATTTTTCATGTTTACATCAACAAAGTTCAATGGTGTGATTGTTCCAAATTGGAGAAACCAAAACCTTCGGTGAGTATGGTTTCCTCAAAGGAAATAAATAAATACAACAGTTACCTTGCGTAAAAACCGATTAGCTACTAACTCAATGCACATAACCCTCGTTTCTTCTCCATTTTCCTAGAAATGTCACAAGTGAAATGAAACATAAATAAGCTTCTCTTCAACAGCAAAGAACTCTGTAAAACTAAGGAGAATGAGTTAAAGCACAACTATAAAGTATTAAATTCCTATTGTCGTTTGCTTGGAAAGATGCAACAAATGAAAAAGTATATTGGCATAAGAATTCATATAGCTTTTCCATAGTACAAACCCAATACAGGGGTTTCTTGGCATAAGAAGCCAAGGGCATATAAATCATGAAATTGCAAATATTATGGAGACGTGAAATTTGTTAATATTGAAGTTCGTGGACAAATAGCATAATTTGCATGTTTTCTTGTGTCCTCCAATCAGAAATATGTGGTTAAAGTCATTCCTTGGATGCATCAAACATGTTTGGTAGATAGGCTAATTTCAATGCAGATTGAACTAAATGGTCAGAATTTGTAATGGAAATAATATGATAAACTTTTCATCTCATGGACACGATTACGTTGACATGAAACCACTAGTAGTATCATATATCCTGAATGCTAGCTGAAGAACCCCATGCTAGGCTGAAAAAAGCAAAATCACCGAGACCTAATGTATGATTCAGAAATTTCACTCTATTCCAAAATTTCTAACAAATAATGTCTCAGAAGATTCCTACTATGCAAGTATTGTTCTGCTTAAATAATATGAAAGGATAAATGTGAAGATATGCTAGAAATAAAGTGGATCTGTTTAGCTATTTAATGGAACTTGGGCACAGTGGACAAAACAGAATCCATAGGCCAGTAGTGGCCATGTCTAAGGATTAACCAATGTATCTTCACAAACACATGTGCCCCACTTAGGGGAATCTGTTTTTCTGAGCTAACTAAAAGCTTAGAATAGAGAGTGCAGCATGCACGCTCTGCCAATTAATTGGAGCAAGTCACATCCACAAGCACAGGAAAACATACAAAGAGCACACAAACTCAAATAGCTTCAAATTTAGAATAACAATTGTAGGCAAGAAAATAGGGATAAATGAAACTATAAAAAGAAGTTACAAAGTGAACAAATATTAAAGAAAAAATAATAAATCACTCACAGTTATAGGCAATCTGGCTTCCATAGCTCGAGCATGGTGAACAAAACACTCTGTTGGTGGACCACTGAAACAGAATGGCAGTCATAAGTCAACTCAGTGAAAGATAATTCCCCTCTTAAAAGTACTGTCAGCACCAAGGAAACATATAGGTGTGCCAGCTATTCCTTGAGTGCTGTCAAACAAAAAGTTATCACATTCATCTAACGTAATGTAGACACCATACAATTCGAGTATTGTATTAAGTTCTTACTCATTTCTTGAAGCTTTTGTATCACGAGCAAACATTTTGTAGGACAGCAATTTTCCTTCTAATTTTTGCAAAAGTTGGTTCACCTTCCTTACACTGAACTCATATGATTTCTTTTCATTTCCTAACTCATCCTTGCTGACAGAATCACAAATTTCATTATATATAAAATTGTCGCAAGACTCCCCATTGCTACCACTTTGGTCCTTATCCCATCCATCAGTGAGTGGGAAAATATAAAGGTAACGCCTCCATTTGGCTGAGAAGTTTGGATGAAAGGCACGTGATACCTACAATAATTCATATGACTATGTTATCCCATTTATAAATGCAAGACCAACAAACCATTTTTTTCTGTTTCTTTTTTTTTTTGTTATTCATGGCAACTGATAATTGTGTCAAACATTAGCTTCACATTGCATAATATTTAAAAGGATATTACCTCATATACCGATACGACCCTTAATTTTCCTGGTGCCCCGTCATTTATTGCATCTTCAATTTCTCTTGGTTTAATATCCTTCTTCCAAGTGTCTGTGCATAACGAACCCCAGATTAGGGAGAAAGGTTTAATCAAATCCTACAGAGTGCGAAAAAATAACCCATTTGTCTATTCCTCTGTCAGTTGGTTGGTCATATTTCAATATTCAGTTTTTCATCTCAGAGAATTCTCTCTTTTCAGATTTCAGTTCACTGTCCTTTAATTTCTCTCTTTCTCAACCTCAATGCTCATTTATCTATAACAATTTTACCATCAAATTAAGTTAAATTTACTAAATATAATAATTGTTACTGTTATACATAACATATTGAGTGTGTAGCAAGCAATTCATTTATAAGTTTGGACATTGCAAAAGCATTATAAGAATAGGGAAACAGCTTACAGAAAGAACAAACTTGTTGAAGGGCTGTCACTCCTTTGTCTGTTCGACCAGCAACAGCAGCGCAACCTTCAATAGGCAAACCTTTGTCTTTGAGCAGTTGAGTTTTGTTTTCATCAACAAATTTACCAAGTGACGCTTCTACTATGCTGTTTATGAAGAAATTTGTGCAAGAGCAATAAGCAGAATGACAATCCAATAAAGAGAAATTCATTCAAACACACATTTGTGTTGTTTACTATATTAATATTGTAAAAAAAAATAAAAAGGCCATGTTGGATCCAGGAGGGGGGCATGAAGCAGCAAAGGGAAAGGCGGGAGAAACAGTTGTCCCAAGTTTTAGCCTATCATTGTTTTGTCAAATATACATTTATAAACAACTTAGAGCATAACTAATAAATGTTATATTTTTATATAGATCACAGTACAGTACAAAAGGATAAAGCTGGTTTGTAAAAAAAGCATGTTATATGACCCCAAAAAAAAAATGTATGCAGTTTGTAGTATGCTCAAGGCAGCAGCATATTTGCAAAAAGTCCAACTTGCCTTTGAACAGTGTACAAGTTTGGCTGCTTTTGCCACCCATCAAAAGAACCCCCGTGATACGAAAGAACAATTTTGAAATTAAATCTTGCCCACTTCCCACTGCGGTCTTTGGATACACCACTTTCCAACTCAGTCTGATCAGAAATTTCTGGAACTCCGGAATCGTCGTGATCGGGAAGGGTCTGTTAGAAAGTCAATAATTAAGGATAGTAAACATATAAAAACTTGAAGGCATACAGTAATAATGTACAATATTGTGTTTTAAGTACAATATGATAGCCTTGAGTATCATGATATTCAACATATATTTCTAACTAATGTTGACAAAAGGTTTATTTGAAAAACATTCAACGACCGTGGTTTAGAGCCGTAAAGTCAAGTTTTTTTATGTTTCTACTGCAACACTGATTGTGACTGCATCAACTACATTTGACAGCAACTTTCTGCAATATCAAGCATCACTCGGTTGCTTTTTTTTTTTATATTAACCCTCTGGTTCCCAGAATCCTAGGGGAATAGGTTCCTTGTAATCCAGAGTTCGGCCACGAGGTAATAAAGTGTGACAAAAAATTGTTCCTCGTAGGAATCGCACTCGGGTTCTCCCGAATGATTCGTCCTAGGGGGAGCTCATTAACCAATTGAGTCAGTTACTTGGTTCAATCTTGGTTGTTATTTCCAACCTCGATGCTGATAACAAAAGAGGTTAAACACTATCTTTAGTGTCTATTTGAGAGAGTTTATGGAGACAACAAAAGTTGTTTTCAACTAATCTCCATAAACTCTTCAAGATAACTTATAGCTTATGTGATAACTTATGAAATAAACTTATAACTTATCAAAAGGAATAGAGAAATGAAATCCTAAAGCAGCAACAAGTTATGAGAATTGCATTGCATTGTATGAAAAGAGGCAGTGAAATATGAAATTAGGGTTGACCTGAGATTGAAATAGAAGAGGCAAAGAGAAATTGGCAAGAACAGTATTCAAATAAAAATCATTGACTCGTTCCCAAGGCCTTGCATACATAAATTCGAAGCTCTCCCTGTAAAACACAACAACATTAATTATATTAAATAAAATAAAATAAATCAATAATTAAAAAGAGATACAGTATTTGTGAAATAGTGGTATGAAGGAAAGTGGTACCTAGCGTTCCATCTAGCGTATTTGGAAGGATGAGTGTGATTGTAATGAACATGATGGCTATCCATGGAATTGCGATGAAAGAATAAGCGGCGGCGGGGAATGTTTTTGAAGGAACCAATGAAACTGTGTTTCGCGGTAGGCATACATACAGATACAGATTACTGTGTAACTGTTGTTGACTGTGGTTTGCTTTTTTATCAGTCAATCAACAGTTCCGGATGGTTTCTTTAGGCTCCGTTAGGATTGATGGAATATAACACAATATTTATTCAATTCCGCTCCATCTCATTCCACTCTATTCCGCTCTGCTCCATTCCATTACATTCCATCAATCCAAACGGAACCTTAATTTTTGCATATGACACTTTTTTTTAATAATAATTTTGATCTTTTTTTGGGTGGGATAAAGGGGCAAAGTCTCATCCAAAACAAAAGAAAAAAACTTACACGGACATTCTAGGTATCCAAGCCCCAATTATATCGTCAAAAAGTATACTTTGAAGCTTTCTACGGAGAGTTTCTAAAATATGAATGTCGAAAAAATTAAGAGAGTAACTAAAATTAGCTAGTCAATTTGCTCTTGTACTTCATTCGCGCCAAGTATGAGATAGAATGACTTGACAATGCCAACTCAAAGCAAAAAGTTGGCTAATGCGAAACACCAAAGTGGGGGTGCGTCCATTGAGTGGGTGAAGTTATTATGCATAAGGGTAATCCTTATGCATGGTACATAAGTCAATAACACCCATTAGATTGAGCATCCACATGTAATAATCCTAGCTAATCTCAACTCACACACTCACACCTAATCTCACACCCCCCAAATTTCTCGCGCAGCCCCCAAAATTTCTAATGCACCCCCCAAATTTTTTGTACACCCCCCAAATTTCTCGAGCACCCCCTAAATTTCTTGTGCACCCCCCAAATTTCTCACGCACCCCCCGGATGACTTGTGCCCTTAAATTTTTTTTTGTCCCCACACATTTCTAGCCTAAACCATTTTGCTGTGGGAATAGTTTCACATATATACACTCCAAAATCCTTAAGTACATAAGATGGTTTTGAAGTACAATCTATAATTAGAATCATTAATTTTTATTTTTTTTGGGTACAATTATAATCATTATTTAAAATTATTTAACAATAATTTTGGTTTCTTATATAAGACAATCTAAACCATTAAATCACAATTATTGTTTTTATTCTAATTATAGGGTTGTACTCCAAAACCATTTTATGCACCTAATGGTTTTTTATTACAATCATCTGAAACCATTCCCACAGCAAAATGGTTTAATGGTTTTTTTATTATAATCATTATTTTTTAGTTTTTTTGGTACAATTATAATCATTATTTAAAACCATTTAACAATAATTTTGGCAGAGCATTATGCAACTCATCTGTATCTAAAGTTAACTTTCAACATTTTGATAGTGTAGACCAGAAATATATTTACACCAAGAATAAATAATTAATTTAACATTTTTTGTGTTAAAAAAAAATTAACAATTTTTAAATTTATTAATTTTAGTAATTGTTAAATTTTTTTGAAATTATTAGGCCACACATCATAACTGCCTGATTCATATATTCTATTGTGTGTGAGTCTATAATCTATCTAAAAAAAATTATTTTTTTTTTTAAAAAGGTTGAGCAACAAAGTTCCTTTTTATATGAAACACCGTTTAAATTTATTTTTTATTAAATGCACAATTCAATTTGTATCCTTATTAAATAAAATCAAATATTACATTCTAATACTAGTGCATTAATTAGAGAGACATAACTACAACGTTAATTTTGGAATAAATTATAACAAGTGTTTTTTTTATGAAAAATAGTTAAATAAATAAATTTGATTAATTTTTTTTTTCAAAAAAAAGGCAAGAAAGTGAATGTCAATTCCGTAGTTTTACAGAAGACAAAGGGTGAAATAGGAAAGGGAAGCAAAGTCGGAGCGGCAGAGATAGATAAACGGAACCCTCACTTTCACAGACTTGGCTTCATCATCTTCCACATAACAATCAATCAATTTTTCTTCATTCGAGTTCAATTCACTAATCATCCTCAAAATTAAACCACAGTATCATCATCCTCTAATCAATTTTGTAAGTTCATACTTCTCACTCTAGGGTTTTATCATACCCTTTCTCCTTTCTTTTTCATTTTATTTTCAAATTTTATATTCTTCAACTCATTCTCGTTGCTCAACAATAACTAGTGTTCCTTCGTCTACAATGAATGTAGCTTTTCTTTTTTATTTAGTTTTTTTGTTATTTACGTTTTGTAGCTCTTTTTGCAGTTTACTGGAGCGAGATGAGTTCTTCTTCTATAGACGCTTTTCCTGCAATTCAGGTAATAACAAAGGATTTTTGTTTGTTTTTCGAGCTGAACATGTTTGGATTGGATTTTTGTGTGTTGTGTGCTGCTTCATAGTTTATTGTATGAATGAATGCTTCATATTGCATCTAGATGATTGTGTGCATGTTATGTTTACAATGCTTCATGTTATTTTTTCATTGGAAAATTGTCCATTGGCAGGAAACTCTGCTGGATTTCCGTGCTGGTAAAATGATTCTTGAGGGAAAAAGAGTAGTTCCTGATGCACGAAAAGGACTCATTCGTATTGCTAGGGTATGTTTTACTTGAATATTGGTTGAATTTTTTTTTATTCCTTGGTTTTTAACATTCTTTTAAATATGCATGGTTGAAGTTTGAACATTATTCTTCAGTATTTCAACCGTGACTGTCTGTGGCTTTTATTTGAAGTGATTGCTTTTGTCTCAGGGTGAGGAGGGACTAGTTCATTTTCAGTGGCTTGACCGTACACTAAATGTTGTCGAAGATGTATCCTTTTGTTCTCCCCAAATATGTATAATCGGTGTTTATTTAAATGATGTACTATTATTATTATGTTCATTCTATCCTTTGCAAGTATTTTGACGAATTTAGAATGTCATAGAATTGATAGGATAAAAAACTAGAATCACCTAAATAGGAGATTAGAACTTGTATTGAATTGCTTGATCGATTAAATTTCCATGCAAAATGAATCACTTGATTATTTCCTCCTATAACCTTTCCTGATTTACTACATTACAAATCAGAATAGAATCAAATAAATCTACACAGGGAAATTAGGAAAGGGGGTCTTTATATAGCAGAAAATAGGAAAGAGTATTTGAATAGTAGGAAATGTGGAACAGTGGAAAGAATCTGCAAGCTATTAGAGAAGAGATCAAATTATCAACAAAAGAAACGAGAAAACCCCATTTTTCATTTCTTTATTGAATATTTTGTTATTTATCGGGATGATGGGACGGGCTAAAATATACCCAAACAATACACACATGGATTATAGTTTTATAGTCCGTAGTTTCTTATTTTTTTTATTTATTCTTCTCTTTAAGTGAATATTATTTTCAGTTTCTTGTGAGGCCGATCTAGCACCCTTTCTGTTCCAGAATAGATGATAAGTTCAGGGGTTGAGTGTTTGACGAGATAAACCACATGTTTACAATGTTATAACTAGTCAAAACACAAGGGGTGTTTATGTTTTGCCTAAAGTTTAAGTTGAATTGTCGGAAAACAAACCAAGTTTTTGTTAACTAGGTGGGGTTGGCTACATAGATCATATGATGCTACAATGCTGTTTTGTATGTTAAGTTTAAAACTAGACCATTTATCTCAAATCTCTTTTGATTGTTTGGCATGTAGTAATTTCCTTTGTCTTACACGACCTCTAACTATTTGACTAATCCAACATTTCCTCCATCTGCTCAACCCTCCTGTTGTGTTTCTAATCGGTCTTCTCTCCATGCGTTCCCAATTCACCTAAGACGAGTACCATCTGTTATGTGATAGGAGATACTCCAACTTACCCGTTGAAATACAATTTATAGGGGTCAAACCGAATTAGTGGTTGATAAATAGATTTTTAATTTGTTTGTGAATAAGTTTGAATAGAATTATTAGTAAATGTAACCTATAGGGGGAAGACTATAACCTTGAATATTTATTTTTCATGGAAGTGCAGAAATGTCCTTATTAATCATCTCCCTCTGTGTGTGTGTGTGTGTGTGTGTGTGTGTGTGTGTGTGTGTGTATGTGTGTGTGTGTCTGTCTCTGTTTAAAAAATGCTTAATAGCTAGCAAATCCATGTTAGAAGTGAATAAGTGTTGGGGATAATGTTGTTTGAAATTTATTGTCTGTAAAAGAGTAGCACATACAAATTTATTGTCTGGTTAAACCTCTATAGGATATGTTTGAGCATATTGTAGCATTATTCTGTTCTTCCTGCTTTTTCCTGACCATTATTATTTTGACAACCATTCTTTTTTTTTTTACTGTATCTTATGATAATTGAAACATTGCTTGCTTCCCACTGGGTTTATTTTGATGCTTCTTGACCTAAGCGAACACAGGATCAGATAATTTTTCCGAATGAGGCTACTTTTGAGCAGGTTCCACTGCTTTTCTTTTAATATCTTGGTTACGATTGTTTTGATGGTTCTGATTTTTCGGACCTCTCTAATTATTGGTTGCTTAGGTTAATCAAACATCTGGAAGGGTTTACATATTGAAGTTTAATAGTGATGACAGAAAGTTCTTCTTCTGGATGCAGGTTGGAATAATTACTGAATATCCACTTGTTTGTCTCCCTTAGTACTTTGCCTGCATGACCAGTTCTTGGTTCTTATATTTCTAATTTCTACATGATCCTTTATTGTGACTAGGAATCTAATGCTGAGAATGACTCACAACTGTGTAGCTCTGTGAATGATTATCTTAACAGACCACTAGGTAAGTTTCTCTCCTTTTGATTTGAGTTATAAAATAGCAAGCTTCCTTTCTATTAACATTCCTGCAATTCTAATTCTGCCTACTTGAGAAAGGTTTAGAGAATTTCAAAGAAATTTTCTGAATTGCTTCAGTGAATTGCTCAGCAAGTTTAATATTAAGATATGTCTAGAAATAAATACAACTTTGTATACAAGATAATAGATAAGGATGCTACTTCAGATGTACTAGTACATATAAGTCTACTGTTATTTCACTGTCCAGTATAGTTTTTATCATAATATATATTAAAGCAGAGAAGCCAGGACAAGACAACATTATTTCCATTTTAAACATTTTTTGAGGCAAACGAAGTAGCATTTTGAAGAGAATGAAGTACTATTTGTTTCATTTAGCAGCTAACCAAACAACTCAATAACAAAACTTGTTTTGCGTGCACGAATTTGTCCTCGAACGATAAGTGAGTATTGTACCCATGTAGAGCCAGTATGTACTGGCACTGGATATTCCTTGTATGGTTTTGAACAACCATTTGGAAATACTTATACTTGTGCACATTGTTGTCAAACAATGACTATAGCGTGTCCGAACATAAACAAACTGCTGTTGTTCTGCAATATGCGATTTAGTACAAAGTGCTGTCAAATAACCACTACAGCACTGCAACGTAGTGGAATTTGAGTAAACTTCTGTTTTCTGCGGTCCACGATTGGCAACATTGCTTGTGCATCATATATTTTCATTGGGCACTTAAGGAAACTAATTAACAGCCCCATACTTTTTTCAAATCATGGAGTAATGGTTTTGTTCAGTGTTTGTGTTATACTATTTCTTCATTGGTTCTTTTTGGTTGTTTCATCCTGTTGAATTTGTGGTATTTAGGGGGAAGAATAGGGGAAAATAATAAAAAATAGAAATATCATTGATGAATGAACTAAGTAGAAATATCATTGATGAATGAACTAAGTAGAATATTTACATTGAATATTTACATATATAATGTTATGATACTACCTTGGTATTTATAGCCAAGTGAATATATTTAAATCTAAACTAAATCCCTAAATTAAATGGCTTAGAATAAACTAACCTAATGAGATATTTTCTCAACAAATATAATAAAACTTATGCATATCTTAATAAATATTTTACTATTCTAACACATCATTTTGGTTATGGTAGCGCCATTTTTTTTAATTAGAGAGCTAGTAGTCTGAGGCGACGTCATATGTACTTACACTTGCACATATGTGGTTTGATGAATATTAAATTTTATTAAACAGTGCATATTAGGTGAAACAAATGACTATGATTATTTACACAGGGGATTAGAATATTAAAGAAAAATTTCAAGTTTGCAACCTTTTATTTGGTTGAGTCACGCATAACTTTGCTACCTTTCAAAGTGACATAGGCAAATAGTTAGAATGAAATTATTATCCCTAGAACTAAAGGGAAATGTACTCATCAACATTTACTCACTAACAGAGCTCCTTGGTGACGAAGAACCTGATGGATCCCTTCCACTTCAAGTTTCTGATGATATGGCCGAGGATGACATCTCATCTAGGTACTTATTTTGGATATGAAATGTTTTCAGATGCGAAAGCTTGCAAATTAAATTGAGCTATGTGTTCATGCATTTAGTGTGGCAATTTATTTATCAAATCAAATCCCTTATGATTGCAATGCATATCTACTTATTTTCTCAAGTGAACTCTAAAGATTTTAATTTTTTTATTGGAAAGAGCTGCAAACTTGTTTGCCCCAAACTTGGGTGTGGATGCAACTAGTGATGTAACTTCTTCTGGTCCAGTTAAATTGGAAGATCTTCAAAGAATATTGAGTAACATTGGTCCTGCTGCAGGTAATATATTTCATTGAGAGATATGTTCATCTATTCCCTTATAACTGTGTTGAGACCTGACCTATTATTTTTAAGATGTTGTGTTTGCAGATAGTATTCTTGATCCTGATGGAGGTAATCACTTCGCATTATATCCCTTTCCTTGCTATCTATTGAGACAATATCATAGATTTGTCAACAGATAATATTATAATTGCATATGCTATAACATTAAATTTCAATCTACTTATACAACTTTCTATGTACTCTCTAAAAATTTAAGCTGTCAACATAAACTGTATCTCATGATGAGGGACATTAATATGCACCATGAAGGTTCAGGTTTTTTACATCGTCTTTTTTTTTTGGCAAAATTTTATTCTTGCATTTAATTAGGCTTGGAACTCGGTGACATATTGAAGCCTGATCTGATAATGCCATTAATTGGGACATTACCACTGGAGCAGCGTCTAGCTCAATATTTACCAGAGGTATACCCTAATTTAGTGATTGAGTTTTAGTATTCCTTTTTTCAGTGATTGATGTAGTATTCTTTGATGTAGGGTACTTGGTCTCCAGAAGATATATTGGAGTTGTTGCAGAGCCCACCTTTCCGTCAGCAAGTAGATTCATTTACTTATGTAAAGGCCACATTACCTCCTTTATTCTTTTTTACATTTCATTTCAAAAAATACTTGGCATGATTATATATATTTATTACCACAGGTGCTTCGAACAGGACAGATTGATTTGACTCAGTTTGGAGTTGATCCAAGTAAATGTAAGTTTGTAGGACTTTCATACTTTTTAGCTCCGCCTTAATTGTTATTGATTTCAAATCTCTGATGCACGCTTCTTCAGCTCCACTCCAGCTGTAGTTTTCTTCAATCTAGCTGAGCTGTAGGGACATTCAGAGCTTGTTTAGCAAGTTTCTCTCCCCACCTCCCCCCCTTTATTCGCATTTTGCCATTTTGTATAGCAGAGGTTTCAATATCACAAACTCGATTTCCCATACTAGAGTGGCAGTTATAAGGGAATTGCTACGGTGCACAATAGGCTTTGGTATTTCATGTGTTTAACAAAAGTAAACAAAAATTGAAGGAAAAAAATAGAAGGAACTATTATATCTGCTTATTGATTATTTAATATCGCTGATTACTTTTTTTCTTCTTTGCAGACAAGTTCACAGTTTTGTCTTTTCTTGAGGCTCTTGAGGATTCTGTCTCCAAATCTGAGGAATCCAGGGAAGATGATCAGGAATTAAGATCTCAATCTTGTGCCCCAATGGATGAATCCAAGTAGCGTGGCACTTTCATCTTTTTTCCATAGATACAAGAAACTTGGTTTTTTTGGCAAACATATATTTCTGCTTGAAAAAGGAAAGTTCAAAGGTGCTAATTTAATTGAGATTTTTCAAGGCTATAGAGGGAAATAATTGATTAAAACATTGGAATCCATCTGTTTCTTTGTAATCTGTATAATATCAAACGTCTCTCAAGGTTATGAGCTCTATAGTGCATCACTGTGACTATATAAGTTACGATGGATGTTTGATGTCTTGGAAAAATGTTCGCGTTTTTTGTCGAAATTAATTGCCAGTAAAGAATTTATATTGATTTGTTATAATGTCAATTGCTGATGTTGTGGTTGCATTGCAATGAGGAAAATGTAAGTTTTAAGTTGAAAATCAGATAATGTTTGAAAAGAATCACACATCAATATGAAATAGGGTCACGCTAACTAAAGCTTCAGGGCACTAGTTAACACATCATTTTTCTATTAAATATAATATGAAATGATGTTATTTTTTTAAAGTAAAAACGAGACATGAAAAAGATGAGGAATTGAGGATAAAGGGTGCGTATGTTTAATCTTTAAAAAAAATGATTTTTTTTTTAAAAAATCTATAGATTTTATTTTGTAGAGATTTTGAAAAAAATCTAAAGTTATTTTGTGTTTGCTTATAATCATAAAAATCTATTTTTTTAAAAAAGGAAGATCATACACTTAGGCTTCGTTTGGCCCGGCTTATTTTCCTCTTTTTTTCTTCTCCTTAAAAATAGTAAAGAAGGAAAAAATTGTGTTTGACTTTACTTTTTTTATTTTTTACTTCTTTACTTTATTTCTCTAATACTTTTAAGGAAAAATAGTGTCAAATATAATTTTATACTTCTTGATTTCGTTTAAGCTAAAATAAAAAGTAAAAAATAAGCCGGGCCAAACGGGGCCTTAGATTCCTTAGTTTTAAAAAAATAGATTCTTAAAAAGCTATTAGAAATAGATTTTCATTTTGGGGCTAAAAATGATTTTTTTAAGAAAATGATTTTAAAAAAATCTATAACAAACACTATCAACATTACAAAATGGATTTTTTTAAAGAAAAAATAGATTTTTTTTAAAAAAAATCCAAAACAAATGCCCCAAATTTAAGGATAAATTCAGTTTCCCTCTCTTTTCTCATTTGCTTTATTAACAGTTGGGAATGAAATGTTTTACATGGAACGTATACATTCTATACTTTTTTTTTCTTTTTTATAAAGAATGTAAACTGTACATTTTATTCTTATGATCATTAAAAGTATATTCTATTAAGTCATTAGGCTACTTCACAACATTCTATTATCCTTCTTAAGTAAGGGACATTCTATTATTATGATATCTTTAAACATTTTAAAAATTAATACTATAGGTTAGTATGTTTAAATTATAAAAAAAAAAGTTTATGATTTAACAAAATATAAAATTCTATATAACAATGGTAAGGATATTATTTATATTTAATTATGACTATGACCGCTTAACCTGTAAAAAAATATGCTGGCTTAGTATTCTTTTTATTTTTGTAGACAGACGAAATGAAAAAGCCATTATAAACTCTCATAAATAAGGGAGGTGGAGTTCGAACTCCGGTCATGACGTTTTGCTTAACGGTTTTGGTATTTTTTGTCAGTTGAACTTGAACTAAGATTTGTGAACTGACAGCTTAATATTTTAAAAGATATTTTGAAGCTTTTTATTTATAAATTAATATTTTTAGTTGAATAAACTTATAGAAAATACTAGCATTCCTCATTTGAAAAATACTCTAATTTGGCTAGACGTATGCTAAACCCATTAATTTCTATTGATCAACCTAATCATTTTTTTTTCAATCTAATCTATTATCACCTCTGATTGTCCAGTGTAATTACCATTTCATCAAAATTAATCTATGTATCATTATCTAACTCTTTAATTTCATTCACCTCTATCTTTTTTTTTTACTTCTTTGTTCCTTTTTATAAGAAACAAAAGTGAAATTATTTTTGTTCCTTTTTATAAGAAACTTTGACTAATTTTTAAATATTTAAAATGTTGAATTTCACTTATGCCCTTATTTATTATGAAAGAGAATATTAAAAATAAGTAAGTTAATTGAATTTAAAGTAATTAAATAGGGGTATAGATGGAATAAGTTTAAATTTATAAGAGTATTAAATGAAAATAACTATTTACAATGTGTGTTTATTGGT
Organism: Trifolium repens; assembly: GCA_030408175.1. Lineage (NCBI taxonomy): Eukaryota > Viridiplantae > Streptophyta > Magnoliopsida > Fabales > Fabaceae > Trifolium > Trifolium repens. The sequence goes on along the minus strand of CP125842.1, from coordinate 61,671,464 downwards.
ATGTGTAATTTTTTCAAACTGTTTTTTATAAAAAGGAACGAAGGGAGTAATATTTAAAGGCAAATGCTAACGAGTGCCCCTGAGACACTCTTTAAGACCTTAAATAGTAAAGTTTTTATAGAAATTTTACGGAAATACGTAAAGTCAATGCATTAAAAATTGTAATGTTTAATATTTTGAATAAAAAATTTCTATAAATGGAATACTTAAAGAGTGCCCCGGGAGCACTCGTTAGCAAGACCCATATTTAAAATGGAACTAAGGATCGAACCCAAATTCTCTAGTATACTACCCGAATTCTTCATCATTAGACTAAACCTAATGACTTCCATTCACCTCTTTATGTTCCCCAAAATAACCTTTTATTTTCTTAAATATCTGAATAGAGGTGTTAGAAGCATTCTTCTTCAATAAAAGGCCCAAGTCCAACCCTAGCTTTTATTTTCTCAACAAAATGTAATGCGCGCCTTTTATTTGTGTTTTATTTTATGCTCTCTCTCTCTCTCTCTCTGCGACTTTACTCACTTCATTTCTTCAACTGCAAGTGCCAACAACACCATTAGGTATTCATTCATTCCTCTCTTTTCTCGGCATCCTTCTTTTCCGTTCCGTTTCATTCTTATTTTCTTTTTAAATTTGTCTCGCTTGCTCTAGTTTTGTTTTTTTTTTATGACGAAAACAGCTTCTGTTTAGGGATTTTCGATTTTTTTGTGCAAGTTATAATAATGTAACTAGAGTTGTGTAAGACACTGATTAGGTTTAATATTTTTTGTATCATAATTTTAATTCACAAAAATGTTAGTATAATTTTTCTATTTTCTTATGCACTTCAGAAAATTACTATGGAATATGAAGAAAATATAGCTTCCACCTTTGAACCCGAAAATTGTCCTGAGAATCCAAGAATCGAAGAAAACGAGAATGAACCTTGTCGAGACTTAACGAATCAAGATGGTAATAATAATGAGAATGGTAATCATGTGCAAAGCTCAGATGAAATTATGAAGAATCGAATGTGTCTCCATACTTCAATTGGTATTGTTCTTTATCTAACATTTGAAGATTATGATTTTTATGGTAATGGAGAATCCAGCGAAGAAAGATACCAAGATGCTTTTGATTCATTGGCAAAACTTGCAGCATTGGTTGATGATGAATTTGCCAAAGCCATGTTGGAAGATGACACATATCTTTCCAATTGTAGTTCATATAAATTTCGAAAAGAGATCCTGGAAATTGTTTCTAGGAAAGTGAAAAACCATATCCGTGAGGAAATCGGCGATTCCAAATATTGTATAGTTGTTGGTGGAGATTATGATCAATCACAAAGGGAACACATAGCTCTTATTTTGAGATTTGTCGATAAAATGGGGTTTATACAAGAGCGGCTTTTTGATATTGTGCATGTGGATCTTAAAGAGGTCACACCAGTAGCTCTTAAGGAAGAACTTTGTGCTATACTTTCTCGACATAATCTTGATGTTTCTAACATTCGTGGTCAAGGGTATGATGGTAGTTGTCTAATGAGAGAACAATGGAATGGTTTGCAGGCACTATATTTGAATGAATGTCCTTATGCATACAACATTCATTGTTTTGCACATAAATTGGAGCTTGCCTTGGTTTGTGCATCGTCAGAAGTTATACCAATTTACCAATTCTTTTCGAAATTGACTTCTGTTGTCAAATTTTTCTGTTCTTGTAGTAGGCCCAATGATGAGTTACTAGCTACCAAGTTAGATAAAATTGCACGTTTGCTAGAGATCGAAGATCTTGGACCCTACGGAGGGGCAAATCAAAATTCTACTTTGCAACGAGTTGGAGATACTCGTCCGAGGTCATATTTTTCTTCTATTTGTAGCTTGATAAATATGTATGATGAAACTTGTACTCTTTTAGAAAAACTTACTGAAGCTGGATCAACTTATTGTCAAAGAGGGGATGCTGATATTGCTTACGAAAACATGACTACGTTTGAGTCTCTATTGATCTTACATTTGATGAGAAATACTATGGCGATAACTGATATTCTTTGCCAAGCTTTACAGCAACAACATCCAAATTTAGTTAATGTCACGCATATAGTTCGTTCTACAAAAGCACTGCTCCAAAACATGAAACAAGATGGTTGGAAAAAGTTGTTAAAAAATGTGACATCCTTTTGTGAAAAAAATTATATTAAGGTTCCTCAATTCAAGGCTCCATATTTAGCAAGACCATGGCGTCGCGAACACGAGGATGGCATCACAATCACAATAGAGGATTATTATAGGACAGAAGTATTTATGTTTGCAATTGACAAACAAATACAAGAGCTGAATAGCAGGTTTAGCGACCAAGCAATGGAGTTGTTAACTCTAAGCTCTGCTTTGGTTCCTAAGGGCACTTACAAAGCTTTTAACATTGATCATATTTGCAGTCTTGTAGAAAATTATTATCCCATGGATTTCAATGAGCAGGAGAAGGTTAATTTAAAATGTCAACTTCAACATTTCATTATTGATGCTCGCCAAGATCCAAATTTGAAAAATTTATCAACTATCCAAGAATTGTGTACATGTTTGACAGAAACAAAAAAGTCAGAAGTTTACTGTTTGGTTGACAGATTACTGCGCCTTATGATGACTCTTCCAGTTTCTACTGCTACAACTGAAAGATCTTCCTCGGCAATGAAAACTTTCAAGACTGTGTTGAAAAACATGATGGAAGATGAGTTTCTAGCAGATAACATGTTAGTTTACATTGAAAGGGATATTGCTCAAGGGTTTACTCTTGGTTCAATTGCTGCTGATTTCGAGTCACTCAAAGAGCACAATGACTCACAACCGTGTAGCCCAGTAAATGATTGCTTAGTCAGACCATCAGGTAACTGTTTGGGCTTTTTCTTTGAATTTGTAAAATAATGAGCTTTTTATCTGTTAGCTTAAGCCTTATGTTACTGGACATTCCTGCAATTCTGCTCAGTGTGTTATTAGTTTTATCAGAACATACAATTCACATAGGTTTCATTGTCTTTTTTTTTATCATGGTAGTTGTATTATGAATCTTAATTTCATGGATCACTGCATATATTAGGTAAATAAAAAAAACCATGATTAACTATGTAAACCAGTAGAGGTGCTTGGAATATTGCAGATGGCTTTTTGGAAGTTTGCAACCTTTTATCTGGTTTCTCCTGCATAAGTTTGTTAATTGTTTCAAAGTGATATAGTCAAATAGCCAAATCAAAATGTATGGTGTGTGTGACAACAATTTTCATTACTAAGAATAAAGGGTAACTGTTTACTCACTAGCAGAGTTGCTTGGCGAAGAAGAATCTGATGGATCACCTCTGTTTTAAGTCGCTGAAGATATGATTGAGGATGACATCTCATCTAGGTATTGATTTTGGATATTCAAATGCATGCTCACGTGTCTTCTGTGTTTACTCAATCTTCCGATCTTTTTACTCTGTACCATCTATTTGTTATACTTCCCATTTGACTCATTCACGTCTAATAAGATTGTTCCTCTTTGTAAGAAGTTATTAGATATCCTTCTTTTATGGGTTTATAATTTATATCCTTTTTTTCTGCCTTAGATTGATTCAAAACAGAATCATCAAGGCATGGCTATGAATCATGTAGCTTTGTCTTTTGTAGGCACAATGTTAGTTGAAAACGGAATAATAGTTACTCAAGCTGAGATTCAATGTCATGCCAGGTAGATCTAGTGAGGATAAAATATATGCTACTTTTATAGATAATAGCGCTTCTTTAAAGAATAGAATGGGCTTGAATGTCATGTTTTAAACTATGAAACTATTTTCCACCACCAATTGTATCATCTTGATCGGCCAATGTGTTAAACTCTGAACGACACATGACTTCATCTCACCTCTAAATATGTTTTATTTGGTGACCATTCTTCCTTAGTTTGATTCGTCTACTTATAACATAATGTTGTCATTTTTTTCTGAAAAAAGAGAGTTCATCTTTAACATCTACAGTGTAGATAAAATTGAAAAAAAGAAAAAGGAAACTTAAGCTGCGATGTGATCATGCATTTAGTTGCCAAATTATGCCCTTCTAATTATTTACCCAACTAGACATTAAATGGTTTGGACTTTTTGCTGTTAAAAAGATGCAGACATAAGTGTCCTAATTCCTAAACAGCCAAACTTGAGTGTGGTACCTCATCTTTCTCTCTGTCAGCAAGTAGATGCATTTACCTAATGTTTCTTTGTTATGATTTACTATTTCAGTAGACACTTTGTATTAATATACTATTAATTTATTGCCACAGCCCAGATGTAGTTTGAAAAGGATGGATAAATTTGTCTCAGTTTGGTACTGATCCAAGTAAATGTAAGTGTATAGTGCTTTAATACTCTTTAGCCTTGCCTTAATTATTATTGATTTTGATGAATGTAGGATATCTAGAGCTTTGTTTAGCATGTTGTATTAGGTATGATAGAATAAGCTTGTACAGTATAAAGTGAGTACTTGTGAGGTAGCTTAATCATAGTGACAGTTATAAGGGAAATGCTGCTGAACACAATACTTGAATTTTTTCAAACTTGAGTGTCTTTTGGGATTCAGATGTTTGTTAGAATTTGATATTTTTTGTGTTTTTAATTTTGAATAAGGAAACAGAAAGTGAAGAAAAAAAAGATAAAAGGAACTATTATTATTTATTGCTGATTCAATTTTCCCGCCTTGGCAGACATGTTCGAGGTTTTATCTTTTCTCAAGGCTCTTGAAGATTCTGTTTCCAAGTCTGAGGAATCCAGTCAAAATTATCAGGATTTAAGATCTCAATCTTGTAACCATCATGACCATATGGATGAATCTCAAAAGCGCGGCCCTTTTAGTATCTCTTGTTTGAAAATTGATTTTCTATAGATACAAGAAACTGTACTGGTCTATGTTGTAGACGAGATACTAAAACTATTCAATGAATTAAAAATGTGGAATTTTGCTTATAAATGTGGCAAGAAAGAGTATTTTTTGTTGTTGTAGCAAGTAAACAGTACTTTCTTTTGAAATAAGAAAGTTTAATGGTTTTAATTTAATTGAGATCTTTCAAGGCTATGCCTTGAAGTAAAGTAAATGATTAATAAAAATCCAAACATTTTGTACTATTATGAACTTTCTTTTACTTTAATTTGCTTTGTAATAATTTTAATTTTGATTTAGTTGATGTTACACGTAAGTGAAGGTAATTTGTTTCTTTACATTTTTTTTTTTAAATAACGATGTTACACAATGAGTCTAGAGAGTGACCCATTTAGATTTAGAAAAAATCTTGCTATAAATAGATAATTGTGACTAGTAAAATCTCTATTTGAGAAGTTTGAGTGAGAATTTTCTTCTTTGGAGCTCTTGGATTATAATTTGTTTGAATCTTATGACAATCTTCATGATCGTGGTGACGCATTCCTTCTTCATGTTTACCTCATCCATCTTTATGTGTTTTTTTCCCTTTATTAGCTAATTTATTTGAAGATATTCACTTAACAAGTCTATCACACTTTTTTTTTATCATCCTTTTTGGTGTAATTCATCAGCTCTCAAAGCATTGAACCTTTATCTTCATAGAATCTCTAATTCAAAAAATTTTAAAATGGCACAAAGACAAACTTGACTCATTTTAAAATTACAGACTAAATTGAATTTTTAATTCTTAAATTAAGTTTTTTTTGTCAAATAGCTTAGTGACTAGAAATTTTACTTGTAAGGTGGATAAGTGAAATGATCGATCTTCAAACTCAGTCTCTATATATATAATGAAATGTTCCTGTCAATTGAGTTGAGTTCACGTAATATTTTAAATGACCGAAAACTATATTTAGCCTTGTCAATCGAATTGTTTTGTGCATTTTTTTTTTTTTTTTAAAAAAAAAACTTTTGCTTTTTACATTTTTCCATTTTCTTTCAATGCGCGCCTTTCCTGTGTTATATGCTCTCTTTCTGTTCGCACCTCACTCAATCACTGTGCAACTCACTCAGACTCAGGTAAGGTTCTTTCACTTCCATTTTCTTTCACTTCCATTTTCTTTCCAATTTTTTGTTACTCGCATTACCTTTTTGTTTTTTAATATATTTTACGACGAAAACAGCTCCTGTTTAGGGTTTTTATATGTTTTGTGTATTGTCTAATGATACTAGTGTTGTTTAAGGAACTGATTCTACTTTTCAACTGTTTCTTCTTCTATCTAATGTCTCTGTCTAGGCTTAATTTTGTTGTCTAATAGTTTTAATTTAAATAAATGTTTTTTTTTTCTTTTTCCTTTTTTTCTATTTTCATATGCAGTTTAGTAGTTAAGAAAAGTAGTAATGGTCAAGAGTCAAAGAATCGATTCTTTTTTCAAGAGGATAGTTACTCAGAAAGAAGAAGAATGTTTAGCTTCCGCGTCTGAACTTGGAAAATGTCTTGAGAATCCAAGAATCGAAGAAAATGAGAAGCAACTTTCGAAAGAACAAGATCAAGATGGAGATGATGAGAATGTTAGCGATGTGCAAAACTCAGATCAAATTATGAAGAATCGAATATGTCTCAAGACTTTGATTGACATTGTTCGTTTTTTAACATTTCGAGATGTTGCTTTTATTGATCTTCGCGAAACAAGTGAAGAAAGATATCGAAATGCTTTTCTTTCAATGGTAGAATTTACAAAGAAATGTGATGATGAATTTGCCGAAGCTGCATTGGAAAATGCCTCATATATTTCCAACTGTGCTTCATTTGAATTTCAAAAAGTCGTCTTGCGTATTGTTTCTAGAAAAGTGAAAAATCGTATTCGTGAGGAAATTGGTGATTCCAAATTTTGCATAGTTGTTGATGGAGTTTGGGATGAACTACTATTGGCTCTTGTTTTGAGATTTGTTGATAAAAATGGGCTTATACAAGAGCGGTTTTTTGATATTGTGGATCTTAAAGAGGTCACGCCATTAGCTCTTAAGGAAGAAGTTTGTGCTATACTTTTTCGACACAATCTTGATGTTTCTAACATTCGTGGTCAAGGGTATGATGGTATTAGCGATATGAGAGAAATATGGAATGCTTTACGGACACTATTTTTGAATGAATGCCCTTATGCTTACTACGTTCATGGTTTTGCACATAAGTTGGAACTTGCGTTGGTTGGTGCATCAACAGGAGTTGTTCCAGTTCAACAATTCTTTTCGAACTTGATTTATATTGTCAAATTTTTCTGCACCTGTCGTAAGCCCCATGATGAGTTGCTAGCTGCCGAATTATATAAAATTTCACATTTGCTAGACAACGATGAGCTTGGATTTGGTGAAGTAGAAGATGAACTTTGTATTTTCCAACGAGTTAGCGACGCTCGTTCAATGTCATACTTTTCTTCTATATGTAACTTGATAAATATGTATGATGCAACTTGTTGTCTTTTAGAAAAACTTTTTGATGGTAAGTCAACTTATTGTCAACATGGGAACGCTTATACGGCTTACAATTACTTCACCACATTTGAGTTTGTATTGATCTTGCATTTGATGAGAGATATTATGGGGATAACCGATGATCTTTGCCAAGCTTTACAACAACAATCTCTGGATGTAGTTAATGTCAAACATTTACTCCGTTCTACCATAGAACTGCTTCAAAACATGAGACAAGATAATGGTTGGGATACGTTGTTAAAAACCGTGACGTCTTTTTGTGAAAAAAATGAGATTGAGGTTCCACAAATCACAGCTCCGTATGTAGCAAGACCACGGCGCCGTCCTCCCCAAATTGATGATCACATCACAATAGAGCAGTATTATAGGGAACAAGTATTTTTTATTGCCATTGACAAACAAATACAAGAGTTGAATAGTAGGTTTAGTGACCAAGCAATGGATTTGTTGACTCTAACCTCTGCTTTGGTTCCTAAAGATACTTACAAAGCTTTTAACATTGATCTAATTTGCACTCTTGTAGAAAAATATTATCCCATGGATTTCACTGAGCAAGAGAAGGTTACTTTAAAATGTCAACTTCAAGATTTCATTATTGTTGCTCGTCGAGATTCAAATTTGAAGAATTTATCAACTATCCAAGAATTGTGTGCATGTTTGGCAGCAACAAAAAAGTCAGAAGTTTACTACTTGATTGACAGACTACTCCGCCTTATCATGACTCTTCCGGTTTCTACACCTACAACCGAAAGATCTTCATCGGCAATGAAATATATCAAAACTATGTTGAAAGTAAAGATGGAAATGGAAGATGAGTTTCTACCAGATAGCGTGATAATTTACATTGAAAGGGAGATTGCTGATAGTTTTAGTTTGGATTCCTTTGTTGATGATCTCGAGTCACTCGAAGAGGGCATTGACTCACAATTGTGTAGCTCTGTGAATGATTACATTAACAAACCGTTAGGTAACTATCTCTTCTTTTCCTTTCTGTTAGTTTAAGCCCTATATGTCACTAAGCCCTATATGTCACCGGCCATCCCTGGCAATTCTGTCAAAAAAGGTTTAGAGAATTTCAGAAATGAAATTTCCTTTATTACTTAGGGAAGTTTCTCAGGAAGTTTGATATTTATATACATCTAATAACACACAACTTACATTTTACAAGATAATTAGTAAGGACGTAACTCCTTATACATACTAAAATGTCACCGTGAAGCAGTTTTCTTATGTAAGCCAAGGCAACATTTTTCCATATTAATTTATAAACATTGTTTTTGAAACAAAGGATGTAGCATTTTGAAGAGAGTGAAGTAGCATTTTGTTTTGTTTAGTAGCAAACCCATCAATTTAGCAACAAAACCCTGTATTTTGCAGGTTCTGCTTTGTGCTTGACTGATAAGTGCATATTCATCATGTACTCATGCATAGCCAACATGTACTGCCTCTGGATAAGTGCTCAGCGTTGTTTCGAACAACCATTTAGTAATACCTGTGCGTCATCTGTTTCATTGAGCACATAAGGAAAGTAATTAACGGCATCCATATTTTTTTGTTTAGTGTATATTAGTTTTATCAGAACATACAATACAAAAGGCATTCCTCATTGGTTATGTTTGGTAGTTTCATCTGTTGGTTACAATAGCCCCCATGTTTTCTCGTTTAGGAGCTAGTGGTCTGAGATGACTCCATATGACCTTACACACAGCTAGTTTAATGAATCTTAAATTTCATTAAAAAGTGCATATTCGGTAAATCAAAATAGCATGATTAATTATGTTAAACACTGCATATTACAGTTACTTTTTTAAGTTTGCAACCTTTTATTTGGTTTTTTACTCCTGCATATGTTTGATAATCATTTCAAAGTGACATAGGTAAACAGCTAAATGTATGATGTGTGTGAAATTTCATAACAAATAATAAAGGGAAACTGTTTACTCGCTAACAGAGTTGCTTGGCAAAGAAGAATCTGATGGACCAGTTCCGCTTCAAGTTGCTGATGATGATATGGTTGAGGATGACATCTCATCTAGGTATTGATTTTTTGTTTTCAAATAATTGCTTGTGTCTTCTGTGTTTACTCAATCTTCCGATCTTCTCACTCTTTACCACCTATGTGCTTACCCAACTGTACATTAAATGGTTTGGATTTTTTGTTGTTTAAAAGAGCTGCAGATTTAAGTGTCACAAACTTGGGCGTGGAAGCAACTAGCGATGCAACAGTCCGCTTTTCTGTCATCAAGTAGATTCATGTACTTATCTAAGATTGGTACCTCACTTTTCTTTGTTACGTTTCACTTTTGATGATACTTGGAGTGTTTTTATATTTATTTATTGCTACAGGTAGTTCGAAACGGACAGATTGGTTTTTCTGAATTTCGAATTGATCCTAGTAAATGTAAGTGTATAGTGCTTTTTATATTCTTTAGCCTTGCCTTAATCATTATTGATTTTGATGCATTTATATTAAATGCTTACAACATGTTGAAGGACATAGAGAGCTTATTTGGCATGTTGAATTATGTATGATAGAATAAGCTTGTCGAGTTTGATTTGACTGCATGAGAGTTGAGAGCTAGCTTAATCATAGAGTGGCAGTTATAAGGGAAATGCTACTGAACAAAATGGTTCCGCGTCATTTAGGGTTCAAACTTGTGTTAGAATTTGATATTTCATATTTAGATTACGGAAACAGAAAGTTAAGAAAGATAAAAGGAACTATTATCTGCTTATTCCCTTGCTTATTTATAGTTAATATTGCTGATTCAAATTTTCCCCCTTTGCAGACAAGTTTGCTGTTTTGTCTTTTCTAGTTGCTTTTGAGGATTCTGTTTCCAAGTATATGAGGAATACAGACAAGATGATCAGAATTTAAGATCTTAACCTTGTAACCATCATGACCATATGGATGAATCTAAGTATTGTGGCTCTTTCAGTATCTATTGTTTCTGTATTGCTTTTCTACAGATATAAGAAACTGTGTTTTTTTGCAAACATATATTTCTGTTTGAAAAAGATAAGTTTAATGTGATCATGACAATCATGAATGAATACTTACTTGGATACAAATCCAAGAGAAAAATATTTGGCCGCACATACAAGAATAAAAAATATATTAAAGAGAATGATTAAATGATGTCACTATTATTTTTTCGCTCTATATGGTAAACCAAATAAGCTAGCTTTTAGCTTATAAGCTAAATGCTTTGTTTGGTAACAGTTTTTGAAAAAGAGCTTATAGCTTATTTTACTAGTTTATAGCTAATTTTCCAAATGCTATTTCAAGTAGCTTATAGCTTATAGCTTATTATATTTTCTTCCAATTTTACCCCTATCATCTTACTTGAAAAGAATTAAATATTAATTAAACATATCATTTTTATGTCATTTCATACTTATAAGCTAGCTCAACCGCTAATTTTACCAAACACTACAAAGTCAATCAGCTAGCTTATTCGCTATAAACTATCTTATCAGTTATCCGCTATTTTTTACCAAACATAGCCGTTTAACTTTTTTATTTGTGAGTCTGTGTCTAAATTATTTTTTCTTGGAATTGTTCCCAACTAAGTATTCCTCATAATCAAGAGTATGAAGAGAATTTATATTTTATTAAATTCAAATGAACTTTATTTTATTATAATTGTTTTAATTTGTAATTTAATAATTTTAAGTTAGATTTAGTTGATCTCATGCGTAACTGAAGATAATTTGCTGCTTTACATTTATTTTAGAAAAGAAATATGATGCAATGCACCAGAGAGTGGTGACTTCTGGCCTATTTAGATTTAGGAAAAATCTTGCTATAAACCAAAATAGACATTTTTACATAGTTTTAAATCACAGCTGTTTATCATTACATTAATAATCAGAATTACTAAGTTGTAAACAATTATGTCCCATACATTTTAGATTAGACAGTCCTAAACTAATTAAAACCGCGTGAAAACTCTGTCTTTCTAACAGTTGTGATTAGCTTGGACATTATATAAAAGGCTAAATTGCATTTTTGGCCCCCTAAGTTTCAAAAGTTGTGATTTTGGCCTCCTATGTTTCAAAATAGCACTTTTAGCCCATTAAGTTTCAGAATGTTGCGATTTTAGCCCCCTATGTTTCAAAATAGCACTTTTGGCTCCTCATCTTCACTCTCTTTTGCAAATGATCAATTTTGACTAAGTCAACGCTGATGTGGCAAGTCATTTAAATGACTCAGTTGCCACATAAGTTTTTTTTAACTTATAATTAAAAAAAATTAATAATAAAAAAGGAGATGAATGATTAGCACGTGAGAGGCTGAGAGCATATTTCACATTCACACATATAATGTATCAGTAAAAAAAATCAAATCATATATATCCAAAAATAGCAAACAATAAAATCCTTTTTTTATAGGACTTTGTTGTTCTGTTATTGCTCCTCTTTTGAGAGTGAAAATTGGAAAAATTAGAACAACAAGCTTAACACATCAACAACTCTGCTGACATTTTTCAGCAGTTGAATTTCTCGGTGTGATTTCAATTTGAGAGTGAAAATATAATTCGTTAATTTGTTAAGATTAATGGGATGGAAGCATAGAGTGAGATTTTTTTGGTAGAGATAGACTTTATGGGAAAGAAAAACACAGACTTTTGAAATGAGATTGTTGCGTTATCTTTGATTTAGTGGGCAGTTGAATTGAATTCGGTGGCAAACAATTATTTATCTAATATTTTCCATTTTAACAAAAAGTAGTATATGAGTAAAACGTTAGTTCCTGAAATTCGCGATAATTCACGTCGCTATAATTCATGTCGCGATAAACCACATGACCATCTTTCCTTTTCTTTATTATTATTATTATTATTATTATTATTAATTATTTTATGACAAAAAAATGGATATGGCAGCTGAGGCGTTAACTTGGTCAAAATTGACCTTTTGCAAAAGAGATAAAAATATGGGGCCAAAAATATTTGAAATATAGGAGGCAAAAATCGCAACTTTTTGAAACTTAGGGGCCAAAAGTGCTATTTTGAAATATAGGGGTCCAAAATTGCAACTTTTTGAAACTTAAGGGGCCAAAAGTGCTATTTTGAAACATAGGGGGCCAAAATTGCAACTTTCTAAAACTTAGGGGGCCAAAAATGCAATTTAACCTATATAAAACATTACTACTTGATGTGATCACTGATTTTGATTAGAGTACAAATATAACTAATTGATTGTATATAATAATAGGCAACATTCAAACTTATAATAAAAGATCTAAGCCAAGTGATATCTTCAAACAAATTAGCAAATCAAAGGAAAAAAATAAAAATGGATGAGGCAGAGAAGAGGAAGAAGGAAGGCACCTCAATTATGAATGATTAAACATTGGTAAACCAATAAGAATCGTCAAAATAGAATGAAATTCATTAATAAGATTTAAACAAATTATAATCCAAGAACTTTGAGGAGAAAATCTCATTCACATTATCAAAGAGATTTTATTTCATTTCAAAATTTATCTCAAATAAAGTCACAAATGTTTGCTTATAAAAATGTCTATTTTGGTTTATAGCAAGATTTTTCCTAAATCTAAATAGGTCAGAAGTCCCCACTCTGTTGGGACTAAACCACCGTCATGCGTGTAAGGAATATTGACTTAACTTTTTTTTGTCTTAATCAGAAAGGAAAAAAAAAATGCTTTGTAAAAATAAGTGTCTATACTTTTTTTGACATAAAACCCTTGTTTATTAAAATAATTAAAATACATTTTGTGAAGAAAGAAAGTGCGCGCCTTTTCATTCTCTCTCTCTGTTCGCACCTCACTCAATCAGGTAAAGGTTCCTTCATTTCCATTTGTTACTCGCTTGTGCATTTTTATTTTTTAATATATTTTTTTGCCGTTTGTTTAGGGTTTTTCTATGTTTTTGTATTGTATAATGATACATTGATACTAGTGTTGTGTTGTGTTGTTTAAGGAACTGATTCTAGTTTTCAACTGTCTATATGTCTAGACTAGGTTTAATTTTGTTGTCTAATAGTTTTAATTTACATAAATGTTTTTTTGTTTTTTGTTTTTTTTCTATTTTCATATGCAGTTCAGTAGTTAAGAAAAGTAGCAATGGTCAAGAGTCAAAGAATCGATTCTTTTTTCAAGAGGATAGTTACTCAGAAAGATGAAGAACGTTTAGCTTCCGCGTCTGAACCTGGAAAATGTCTTGAGAATCTAAGAATGGAAGAAAATGAGAAGCAACTTTTTGACGTTTCTAGGGTTGAATATGATGAGTTTGAGAAGGATCCTCGTGAAGAGGTATCGGATCAAGATGGAGATGATAAGAATGTTAGTGATGCGCAAAAATCGGATCAAATTATGAAGAATCGAATATGTCTCAAGACTTTGATTGCCATTGTACGTTTTTTAACACTTCAAGATGTTGATTTTATTGATCTTCGCGAAACCAGTGAAGAAAGATACCGATATGCTTTTCTTGCAACGGTAGAACTTAGAAAGGAATTTGATGATGAATTTGCCGAAGCTGCGTTGGAAAATGCCTCATATATTTCCAAGTGTGCTTCTTTTGAATTTCAAAAAGTCATCTTGCGTATTATTTCTAGAAAAGTGAAAAATCATATTCGTGAGGAAATTGGTGATTCCAAATTTTGCATAGGTGTTGATGGAGTTTGTGACGGACCACTAATAATGGTTCTTGTTTTGAGATTTGTTGATAAAAATGGGTTGATACAAGAGCGGTTTTTTGATATTGTGGATGTTAAAGAGGTCACGCCATTAGCTCTTAAAAAAGAAGTTTGTGCTATACTTTCTCGACACAATCTTGATGTTTCAAGCATTCGTGGTCAAGGATATGATGGTATTAGTGATCTGAGAGAAAATTGGAATGATTTACGGACACTATTTTTGAATGAATGCCCTTATGCTTACTACATTCATGGTTTTGCACATAAGTTGGAACTTGCATTGGTTGGTGCATCAACATGTGTTATTCCAGTTCTACGATTCTTTTCAAACTTGATTTATATTGTCAAATTTTTCTGCACCTGTCGTAAGCCCCATGATGAGTTACTAGCTGCCGAATTATATAAAATTGCACATTTGCTAGACAACGATGAGCTTGGATTTGGTGAAGTAGAAGATGAACTTTGTATTTTCCAACGAGTTAGCAATGCTCGTTCAATGTCATATTTTTCTGCTATATGTAACTTGATAAATATGTATGATGCAACTTGTTGTCTTTTAGAAAAACTTTTTGATAATGAGTCAGCTTATTGTCAATGTGGGGATGCTTATACGGCTTACAATTACTTCACCACATTTGAGTTTGTATTGATCTTGCATTTGATGAGAGAAATTATGGGGATAACCGGTGTTCTTTGCCGAGCTTTACAGCAACAATCTCTGCATGTAGTTAATGTCAAAGATTTACTTCGTTCTACCAAAGCACTGCTTCAAAACATGAGACAAGATGGTTGGGATAAGTTGTTAAAAAATGTGACGTCTTTTTGTGAAAAAAATGATATTGAGGTTCCTCAATTCAGTGCTCCATATGTAGCAAGACCACGGCGCCGTCATCCCCAAAACGAGGATCATATCACAATTGAGCAGTATTATAGGGAACGAGTATTTTTTTTTGTTATTGACAAACAAATACAAGAGTTGAATAGTAGGTTTAGTGACCAAGCAATGGATTTGTTGACTCTAAGCTCTGCTTTGGTTCCTAAGGATACTTACAAAGCTTTTAACACTGATCATATTTGCACTCTTGTAGAAAAATATTATCCCATGGATTTCAATGAGCAGGAGAAGGTTAATTTAAAATGTCAACTTCAAGATTTCATTATTGATGCTCGTCAAGATTCAAATTTGAAAAACTTATCAACTATCCAAGAATTGTGTGCATGTTTGGCAGCAACAAAAAAGTCAGAAGTTTACTACTTGATTGACAGACTACTCCGCCTTATCATGACTCTTCCGATTTCTACGCCTACAACCGAAAGATCTTCTTCAGCAATGAAAGTTGTCAAGACTATGTTGAAAGAAAAGATGGAAGATGAGTTTCTACCAGATAGCGTGATAATTTACATTGAAAGGGAGATTGCTAAAAGTTTTAGTTTAGATTCCATTGTTGATGATCTGGAGTCACTCGAAGAAGGCAATGACTCACAATTGTGTAGCTCTGTGAATGATTACATTAACAAACCATTAGGTAACTATCTCTTCTTTTGCTTTGT
Organism: Trifolium repens; assembly: GCA_030408175.1. Classification (NCBI taxonomy): domain Eukaryota; kingdom Viridiplantae; phylum Streptophyta; class Magnoliopsida; order Fabales; family Fabaceae; genus Trifolium; species Trifolium repens. The sequence goes on along the minus strand of CP125842.1, from coordinate 61,655,838 downwards.
ATCGTAAAATAGTGAGTTTCCTTTCTGTTAGTTTAAGCCTTATATGTCACTAGCTAAGCCCTATATGTCACTGCCCATCCCTGGCAATTCTGTCGAAAAAGGTTTAGAGAATTTTAGAAAAGAAATTTTTTTTATTACTTAGGGGAGTTTCTCGGGAAGTTTGATATTTATATACATCTAAAAACATACACAACTTACATTTTACACGATAATTAGTAAGGATGCAACTCCTTATACATACTAAAATGTCACTGTGAAGCAGTTTTCTTATGTAAGCCAGGGCAACATTTTTCCATATCAATTTTGAAATAGTGTTTTGAAACAAAGGATGTAGCATGTTGAAGAGAGTGAAGTAGCATTTTGTTTTATTTAGTAGCAAACCAAACCCAACAATTTCGCAACAAAACCCGGTGTTTTGCAGGGTCTGTTTTGTGCTTGAGTCAATAGTGCATATTCAGCATTACTGCCTCTGGATAAGTAGTCAGCATTGTTTCGAACAACCATTTAGTAATACCTGTGCATCATAGGTTTCATTGAGCACATAAGGAATGTAATTAACGGCATCCATATTTTTTGTTAAGTGTATATTAGTTTTATCTGAACATACAATACTAAAGGCATTCCTCATTGATTACAATAGCCCCATGTTTTCTCGTTTAGGCATAAGTTTGATAATCATTTCAAAGTGGCATAGGCAAATAGCTAAATGTATGATGTTTGTGAAATTTCATAACTAATAATAAAGGGAAGTTGTTTACTCGCTAACAGAGTTGCTTGGCGAAGAAGAATCTGATGGACCAGTTCCGCTTCAAGTTGCTGATGATGATATGGTTGAGGATGACATCTCATCTAGGTATTGATTTTTTGTTTTCAAATAATTGCTCGTGTCTTCTGTGTTTACTCAATCTTCCAATCTTCTCACTCTTTACCATCTATTTGTTATACTTCCCATTTGACTCATTTTCTAGATACCGCCATTCTGTTACTTGGCGAGAAGTCATTATTTGTCCTTTTTTGGTTTATATCCTTTTTTTGTGCCATAGATTGATCCATAAAAGAATCATTAAGGCATGGTTATGAATCATGTAGATAGTATGCTTAACAAGTGCCTGAGGAGTACTGTTTAGACCCTAAAATATATGCTACTTTTATAGATAGTACAATACTTCTTTTAAGAATAGAATGGACTTGAATATCATACTGTAAACTATATCAAATTATTTTCCACTACCAATTGTCTTGGACAGAAAATGTATTAAACACAAAATGGCACCTCACCTGTAACCATTTTTGGTAGGTGACATTTCTTCCTTAGTCTCTGTCTACTCATAACATAATTTTGTCATTTTTTCTTAAATAATAATGTTTATATTTAACATCTTTGGTGTAGATAAAATTGAAAATAAGGTAATTGAATTTGTGATGTGATCATGCATTTAGCGTGGTAATTTAGTTGCCATCATCCCCTTAAATATTACATACTCTTAATTATTTACCCAACTGTACTTTAAATGGTTTGAATTTTTTGTTGTTTAAAAGAGCTGCAGATTTAAGTGTCCCAAACTTGGGTGTGGAAGCAACTAGTGATGCAACAACTCACCTTTCTGTCAGCAAGTAGATTCATTTACGTATGTTAGACTGTGGTACCTCACTTTTCTTTGTGACATTTCACTTCAGAAGATACTTGGAGTGATTTATATATTTATTTATTGCCACAGGTAGTTCGAAACGGACAGATTGATTTTTCTGAATTTCAAATTGATCCTAGTAAATGTAAGTGTATAGTGCTTTCATACTCTTTAGCCTTTGCCTTAATCATTATTGATTTTGATGCATATATATTAAATGCTTCCAGCATGTTGAAGGACATCTAGAGCTTGTTTGGCATGTTGTATATGATAAAATAAGCTTGTCGAGTTTGATTTGAGTACTTGAGAGTTGAGAGCTAGCTTAATCATAGAGTACAAGTCATAAGGGAAATGCTATGGAACCAAATGGTTCCACGTCTTTTAGAGTTCAGACTTGTGTTAGAATTTGATATATCATATTTAGATTAAGGAAACAGAAAGTTAAGAAAGATAAAAGGAACTATTATCTGCTTATTCCCTTGCTTATTTATAGTTAATATCGCTGATTCAAGTTTTCTCCCTTTGCAGACAAGTTTGCGGTTTTGGCTTTTCTAGATGCTTTTGAGGATTATGTTTCCAAGTCTGAGGAATCCAGACAAGATGATCAGAATTTAATACCTTAACATTGTAACCATCATTGACCATATGAATGAATATAAGTATTGTGGCTCTTTCAGTATTGCTTTTCTACAGATACAAGGAACTGTGTTTTTTTGCAAACAGATGTTTCTGTTTTAATTTAATTGTGATCTTTCAAGGCTATGGTGTGAAGTAAATGATTGCGAATCCAAACCCGTCATTGTTTACTTCATAATCTGGATAACATTGTCTCGCAGAAGATATAGGCTCTAAAATGCATGTTAGTTACAATATGTTGAGTTAGTATATCTCTAAACCAGCTTCTCTCATTGAGGTTTTCATGAGATTCAGTCATTGAAAATAAGCAGTAAGTGCAGTCACATGTATTAGAACTCTTCCTTTCATCCAATGCTTCTTAAACATATCATTTTCTTCATATTGAAGAAATAGGTTGGGATTAAGATACTGCAATTTCCCAAGACACCTTCACCCTTTGCCTTCCTCTTTGTCGCGACATCTCTCTTAGGATTGCTCCGACAACAACCTTCAAAATCATGAGCCTTACAATGAACTGGGGAAAAACCTTTTAATACTTGCTGAGCATATATGGGGCAAGGATGATGCCAATTGCCAAACTCTAGAAGAGTTAATGGAAGAAGCGTGTGGTTTGTTTCATTTATAAGAGATGACATTGCATGATATGAAGCATTGGATGAATCAAACAGTGCATATTCTGACTGTATGCTGTAGTGACATTAGTGAATTCACAATAGAGGTACAAACAAGTAGTGTTATTGTTTGTTGGGTATAGGTTACAATAGGGGTACCTATTTGACACTATGCCACTTCAGAATGGGTAAACTCAACCATTGGGGAGGTTAGGATGCATGTTTATGTCTTGTATTTTCGATGCATTTTTCTGGTAAAGAAATGATTGATCATTGTGATGTGCTAAAATATCAACAATCGATTCAATCAATCATTGATTGCTAATTTGTCTTGTCATGTCCAATTCATTAATTTGTCTTTGATCCTCTTACTCTTAGCAGTCTCTTGCTTGCCATTAACAGTAACCATTAGGGCAGAAGTTAGATTTTTTTGGGTAAGGGGCAGAACTTAGATTAGGGGTGTTCAAAAATCCAGTTAACTGAACCAAACTATAGTTCGAACTGCACTGAACCATATTTTAAACCGAACCATTTAATGCAGTTTTGAACTGAACCACTTTTTAAAAACAGTTACAATTCAGTTTATAACCGGTTCAAAACCAGTTTAAATTTATGAACTGTATTTTATTTTATTTTTTAAAAAAATATTTAATAATTCCCAAAAAAAATGGGAACTTTTTTCTTAAAAAAATAAGCGGAAAAAATTCTCCCGAGAAAATCGGGAACTTTTTTCCAAAAAAAACCGGGAACTTTTTTTCCGAAAAAACCGGGAACTTTTTTTCCGAAAAAATCGAGAACTTTTTTTCCGAAAAAATCGGGAAATTTTTTTTTTTCCGGAAAAAATCAGGAACTTTTTTTCCAGAAAAATCGGGAACTTTTTTTCCCGAAAAAATCGGGAACTATTGTTCCCGAAACAAATCGGAACTTTTTTTCCGAAAAAATCGGGAACTTTTTTTCCTGAAAAAAATTGGAACTTTTTTTCGGAAAAAATCGGGAACTTTTTTTCCCGAAAAAAAATCGGAACTTTTTTTCCGAAAAAAACCGGGAACATTTTTTCCGAAAAAACCGGGAACTTTTTTCCGAAAAAAACGAGAACTTTTTTTCCCAAAAAAAAATCGGAACTTTTTTTCCGAAAAAATCGGGAATTTTTTTTCCCGAAAAAATCGGGAACTTTTTTTCCGGAAAAAATCGGGAACTTTTTTTCCGGAAAAAATCAGGAACTATTGTTCCCGAAAAAAATCGGGAACTTTTTTTCCCGAAAAAATCGGGAACTACTGTTCCCGAAAAAAATCGGAACTTTTTTTCCGAAAAAATCGGGAACGTTTTTTCCGAAAAAATCGGTAACTTTTTTCCTGAAAAAAATTGGAACTTTTTTTCCGAAAAAATCGGGAACTTTTTTTCCGAAAAAAAATCGAGAACTTTTTTCCCGAAAACAATCAGGAACTTTTTTTCCTGAAAAAATCGGAAACTTTTTTTACGAAAAAAATCGGGAACTTTTTTTCCCAAAAAAAATAGGAACTTTTTTCTTGAAAAAGTCGGAAACTTTTTTTCCGAAAAAAAATATTGAAACTTTTTTCCCGAAAAATAGACTTAAACTGTTTTTCGGAAAAAACACTCTGAAATTATTTTTATCGGAAACCAGTTTTTTTTAAAAAAAATACAGAAAATTGGTATAAAACCAGTTTTTCAAAAAATAAACCGGTTTTATTAAAAAAATCTGTTTTAAACCAGTTAACTGAAACTAAACTGGTTTAAAGATGTAAACTGGTTATAAACTGGTTCTGAACTGAACTGAAACTGGTTTGAGAAATAAACCAGTTTTTATAAAAAGTGGTTTCAGTTACTAAACTGAACCATTTATATGGTTCAGTTCAGTGCAGTTTATGAACCGTGAACACCCCTAACTTAGATGATATAAGGGTTTAAATTATTTGTCAAAAAAACTTGAATGTGTTAACAGGAAATAAGTATTAGAATATTAGTTTATTTTAGATATTAGTTTTATATTATGTCATTTTAACCTTTTAACCCTTTTGATATAAGGGTTCATTCTTCCTGTCCGGTCCTGGCGCCCAAGGATCGAACTTGCTTTGATACCAATTGATACGGATTGAACCCAACTCCACCTCAAAACCATGGTTCAAAGGGGAGGATTGTCCAATCCTATATAAATCCTCACATAAGATTCATGACTTCCGATGTGGGACTCCAAGTTGGATTCATGAAGCCCAACTTGCACATGAAAGTTGGTAAAGAATGATATTATCACAAACGACCAATTGGTATCTATATACAACAGCAGGGGGCAATTTGACAGCTAAAAGATTATAGGCTTTGCATTCGAAGATCTAATCAATAACCTCTCAAATTACTCCCGGTTTCTTTCCGCAATGATAATCTGATAAAATATTCTTTGTAACGACGCAACTTGCTTCAGTAAGTGCATTTTGTAAAGAATATTTAATAAACAACATCCTAGTTATTCAAAATTGGAAAGAATAATAATAATTGAAGTGGAATGCTTAAGCTACATAATTACTTTTACCAAATTCTGCTCAAAGCAGATAAACATCTGGAAACACCATCAGGATCCAAATGTTAACATTTTGGACAGATTTTAACTGCCATCCATACAGACAAAACTTCAACTTCTAGAACAAGCTGATTTATCTATGAGTGTCAGAATCTGGAGAAGAACAGAAATTATAGTCATTTGAAGGTTGCGTTCTGCTTTTTTCCGGTTTTGCTTGGCTCCTATAGACCCCGTCTTTTGCAATTTAGTTAGCCCTTAGTCGGAGTATCATTGCTGCCCTTTGGAACCTCATAAATGGTTATACTACTACCACCACTTTGAAGGATTTGACCTTCCTCATTTGACTGAAAGTTTTCAAGGATTTCAACAACCTGACTCATGAGAGGTCTGCCTTTTGGGTTTTGGCTAAGACAATTGTATGCTAAAAGGGCGACCTTTGTTGCAGTTTTACTTGAATATTGCCCTTCTACTTTCGGGTCTAAAATTTTCAGAAGTTTTTTATTATTATTCAACAGTGGCCGTGCCCACTCAACCAAGTTGTGCTCTCGACTGGGCCTGCTCTTGTCTAGTGCTCTCCTACCAATAAGTAATTCAAGTAGCACCACCCCAAAACCATACACATCACTTCGAGCGGTCAAATGCCCTGTTCATTTTTAAAAGATAGGTTAAATAACATATTGTTCCAATTGATGATCTATGATAATGGATACACATGTTAAAGTAGTGGAATGATCATTTACTTGTAATCAAGAGATAAGTATCAGTTTTCCATACCTTAAGTTAATACTTAATAATATATATATATTGAATGTTAGAAATGAAGTTACTAAAAATTGATTCAAGGGAAAAATATCCATTGTGTTTCTTGGGAGTACTTACAGAAAATTTACTTCCATCTTTTCTTTTTCAATAAAATAAAAATATCTATCAAGAAAATGAAAAAATAATACAAGTCTGGAATTACAAGACAGCGTCTAAAGAGAAAAAGATTCAATCGCACATGTAAAGTGTCATACACACTCACACCAATCCCAATAATATGTTATAGAACCCCCGCCTATACAGAAATTTAGAATAATGAAATTCAAGTACTTGTTACTTTTTCTTCTTCCTTACTCTTAGTCCTCCATCCAATACCAAATATGAAGAAATTAAGAGGACCCAATTTAATACCTCTTCAGTTTGGTAATGAAATTCATGCAAACTTTCATGTCCAACAACAAAGTGCACAAAAAGGCCAGGAAGGTCTTATCAAAGTTGCTTATGTCAACATGAAATTGTGAGAATTCCATTAAATATTGATAAAGCAAATGTACTTTTATTGTCAATCAAGAACTTTTTATGTTTCGGAAATTTTAGAAGATAACTGACAAAATAATTCAGCAAAAATAGATTCAAATAACTTACCAGTCATGACATACTCCGGAGCAGCATACCCATATGTTCCCATTACTCGTGTTGAAACATGTGTTTGATCCCCCATCGGCCCATCCTTTGCAAGGCCAAAGTCAGAAAGCTTTGCATTGAAATCCTGTAGGTTCATGCCTCAATATTAGATAGTTGAAACCTATGCAAACTTTACTTTTTAAAAAAGATGACTTATCCTGATAAAATGAATAGGAAAGTCATATTTTCTTCTATTTGATAAATTAATGTTTTAATGGAGAAGGAAATTACATAAAAATGGTTGCCAAAGATTTATCCTAATTCCTAATAAAAAAGAAGATAACACCGACTACATTGACAGTAGAACATACTAAAGAAAACTCGCCAATCTCTCTGCGATTTGTCAGGTAATCTCTCCGAAGAAATCATTAGCTTAGCCGAGACCATGAAGGTGCTAAAACAAAACTTCATCTGATTCTTTTTAAGTTCAAGGAATGATACTTATGGATATGATAATAGCTCTACCTTTCCTTTCAAACTTTCAAATTTTTAAAATCCAAATATATCATATAATGTTAAAAAGAAGCAACTTTTGATAATGCTAAAGATTTCACTTCTAGATAACAAAAAGTTGGAAACAAAACTTGGCATATTAAAAGACAACATACCGCATCTAACAAGATATTTGATGTCTTGAAGTCACGATATATGATGGGCCTTTCTGCGCCATGAAGAAAAGCAAGCCCTCTTGCAGCATGCAAAGCAATCTTCATTCTTTTTGACCAAGTCAGTGTTGAGCCCGTTCCTACCATCAAGAAACAATGGGATGGTAAGGACTGTAAGAGCCAGTTTCCTTATCAATTTTTATCATAGTATAGCATTAAACTGATTTATTCAATGAACTAAAAGAATTGAATGGCGAGAATCATGAGAAATGGGACACTAAGCATATGAATTGATGATAAACATGAGTATTAAATCTTTTAGACATGGAGATAAATATGTAGGACTTGGTCAAAGGCAAGATAAATCACAACTGACACAGTGCAGATACAAATACAATTACAAATATATGTTGATTATGTGAATAATAATCTGGTCTCAGTATATAACCCTAATACTATTATTAAAAAGTAGAATACTGAAACTTACTGCGAAAAAGATGTTTCTCCAAGCTCCCACTAGCCATGTATTCATAGACCAACAACCGGTGTTCATCCTCGCAGCAATACCCAAAGAGCTTCACAAGATTTGGGTGACTGAATTGACCCAAGTAGTTAACTTCAGCCTGCAATTCAAACAAAATCAGACCATTTCAACTTTGTCATGTTCATTACTCGCACACATCAAATCATTCTCACCACTCTAACTATCAGTCATTGTTCAACCACAAAATATGTATTTGGTTTCATGCTTGATTGTATCAGCATTGGTTGATTTTGCCTCTTGTGTTTGGTTTTTCTTAGGCAAAATTGATTTTGACTAGATATGGTAAACAATTTCAACAATTTTTACATGACATTTGTTTTTAAAGTAAAACATACAAACAAAAATCACTAACACTTCAAACTCAATCTAAACCAAACCAACTCAACGAACATACTCCCTCCGGTCCTTAATATAAAAATCAAATAACTTTTTACATCAGTTATTCAATGAACCTAATCAGATATCCACGTTCTTAATATAAGAAAGAAATCACTTTTTAAGTTCATTGAATAACCGATATAGAAAGTGATTTGTTAATGTGTATCATAAAACACATTAATAGAAACCTAACTTATTTAGTAAGGAAAACATAGATAACATACGAGCCATTCTCTATCGCCTTGAAATCCTTCGCGATTAAGTTCCTTAATAGCGACTTCAGTGGATTTATAACCGGTTCTAACAGTATCATCAATGACACCTTTATAAACAACACCAAATCCACCTTCACCAAGAATGAAATCAGGACGAAACTGCTTAGTAGCAAGCCTCAATTCTTGATATGTAAAAATGTGAACGTTGCTGTATCCAGCACCTTCGCGAAGTTCTTTGATATTCATGGAACCAGTACCTAATGGAGTTGTCGCTCGTGCAACACCGGAATCATTTCCTACAGATTCATCGATCAAATTGAATAACAAATAGAAACGGATCGAGGAATCGTGAATTGAATTGAAGTGATGGAAGATCGTATGTATACCTGATTTAGGTTTATTTGTTGAAATTGAATCGGAGAAGGAAAAGTGTTTTTGATTTTCTTCAATGCTGAAGCAAATCCCCATGAATCTGGATCTGAAACGAAAGCGCGTTGTTTAGACACATTGAGAAGAATTCATATTGTTGGAGAGAATGAGAGTGGAAATTGAACAGTTAGTTAGTTAAGTTTATGTTAGAGAGAGAAAGAAGAGAAAGAAGAATGATTCAAACAAACAAATAAGAGTGAGTGGTAATGCTGTGTGCGTAGAAAGCGCCAAACTAAAGGCTCTCTCTCAATGTTGTTTGTTTCCATTTTTTGCTTCCATTTTTGTAATATTACAAACTAAATCAAAATAAATGTCACTTCTACCGATCGTTAGTTGATTCAGTGGTGATTGATGCTGAATTTGGTAGGGAGAACCACGGTTCGATCCCCGCAACTATGATCGGGAGGGGACTGAAATCACTGATGTCAGAACTGACCCCCGAACTATATTCAACCGGTGGTGAAAGAAAAAAAATATGTCACTTCTGCATTATTTCCACTTTTTGACATTTGGTGTCCCTCCTCATTATTTAACTTTCAAGTGATAAAAATAATAATTAAAAAAATAAGGAAAAAAATGCAGAGATAGTATAAATTAATGTCAATGTATATTTATTAAACTCTTAAAATAATGAAGAGAAAAAAAATATAAATTAAAAAATCAATATTAGATTATAAGAGGTATTCTTCTATTTTCTTCTTAGTCGCTATTTTCATTTAACTATCAAATAAAATAGAAAAGGCAGTCCCATGAGCTTAGCTCAATTGGTGGACATTTGCATTATTATGCAGGGGATCGGGATTCGAACCCCGATCATCCCACTTATTCACCTTAAGGTGGAATTTCAAGCTAGGCTACTTGACAAAAAAAAATAGAAAAGGCAAAATTTAGGTGAAAGTATGAAGAAAAATAAGTAACGGAATGGAACAGATGAACCAATAATATCTTATGAGAACCGACGGCTTAGACTTTGACGGCGGTATAGTTAGGGTGATAATTTGATCCATTAGACAAACAATAGTTGTGAAGAGGTTTAAGTTAATGTAAGAAAGGAAGAGTTTCAAAAACATATGAGAAGGATAGGAAGATTGAATCATCAAAATTTGATTTCTCTTGTGGTTTACTATTATAGAAATAAGGAGAAACCAATGGATTTTGATTCTTTTCCTTCATAATTAGGAGAAGCCAATTTGCTGCCTAAAATTTACATTTTCAAAAATTCGCATTAATTAGTTGTTCCAAATTTGGTTCATTGCCTTCTTTTTATATAATTTTTTTTTATAAAACCTTCTTTTTATATAATTAAAGTCCCAAGAAAAGAAAGATAGCTTATGAATGTGAGACAACAATGTTACACAGAGACGAAAGTTATTTTACTTAGCATCAACAATAAAATCTAAGATCAACTAAAAATTTATTTTCATAACAATAGATTAATAGTCAAAATTTCACTTCTTCAAATAACTAAAAAAGTTATGTATAATAAATTCAAAATTCTACACAAAATTTCAAAAAACCATAAAACCAATTACAAAATAAGTCGGTCCTGTAGACTTAAAAAATTGTTTTTTCTTTTATTTTATTAAATACTAGACATTTTTTTTAAAAAAACTTTGTCTTTTTATTTATAAAAAAGTGGTCTGAGGTTAGACTATAAAGTCTCCACTTTCCATTAGGGTTGGGAATAGGCTAGGCCGAGTTAGGCTTTGCCAAGCCTGAGCCTGGCCTGCTAAAAAATTGAAGGCCTAAGTCTGGCATGTGGCCTGTCATAGGCTTATTTTTTAGGTCTGGGTCTGGCCTTTTGAAAGTCTGATATGGCCTATTAGCCTGTTTAAAAGTCTATTTCACATGAATATATTTAAATAAATAATTATATTTATTTTTTAAATATACTAATGAACTAATAAATCAATGATATTAAACTTCCTTTGATATTTAACATGATATTTTAGAGAATTTGACTATATATGTCATCGTATTTCAATTTTAGTTTATAATAATACATTTATATATGTGAAAAATTAATGTAGATTAATAAACTTAAACTACTGCAAAATTTAATAGATTTATAATTTAATCAAAGTACAAATTTTAATATATAATAATAATAAATGTAAAAATATTATTCATATTTACTTAAATAGGCCGTCATAGTAGGCTTAAAAGACTTTTTTCGTGGCCTGAAGTCTGACATTTTTAGCTAAATAGACTTATATCAAAGCCTTGGTATGCTCTATTTAAATAAATAGGCCGGCCTGACCTGAACCTATATAGACTAGGCTGTAGGTCCCTGTAGGCTAGTCTGGCCTATTCCCAACCCTACTCTTCATAGACTGATCTAGCTCTAACTCTGTAACAGTGGTACAGTAATTGATAACTTGCCACTTGTTAGAAATCTAATTTTTATCTTTATTATATTGTTTTTGTCAATTTTATTTTTTATTTTCTTTTCTCACCCACGAAATTGAACACCTCCTAGCATTATGCCTATAAATTGCCACATCCAAAACAACACACCAACTGCCATTGCACCATTGCTAGCTATCTATCTAGTTTAAACAAAACATAATTTATTATAAACAAAGTTTGCACAATTCTTTAAAAAAAAAAATTAGTCACAAAAAAAGCATGGAACATAATTTCTATCTCTCCATTCTCCTTCTCTTTGTCTCTCTCATTTCTCTCTCACTTTTTTTTCTCTTCAACAAACACAAATCTCCATGGAATTTGCCACCAGGAAAAATGGGTTATCCTATAATAGGTGAAAGTCTTGAATTTCTATCCACAGGATGGAAAGGAAAACCTGAAAAATTCATTTTTGACCGTATGATTAAATATTCATCTGAACTTTTTAAAACATCAATCTTAGGTGAACCTACGGTTGTTTTTTGTGGTGCCGCATGTAACAAGTTTTTGTTTTCAAACGAGAATAAATATGTTGTTGCATGGTGGCCAGAAAGTGTGAACAAAATATTTCCTACTACTTTGGATTCTAAGGAAGAATCTATAAAGACTAGAAAATTGCTTCCTCAATTTCTCAAACCTGAAGCTCTACAACGTTATGTTGGTATCATGGATACTATTGCTCAAAGACACTTTTCTTCTCTTTGGGAGAATAAATATCAAGTCACCGTCTACCCTTTGGCTAAGAGGTCAATTTCTTCATCATTATTATCATATTCTTCATCATGACATATATGCATCATATTCATATGTTATATATTTCTCTTCAATTAATTCCCTTACGTGCATGTCAATTAATTCCCTTACTATACATATAGTATAGTATACTAGCTATATATCTATATATATAGTGTACCATTGTAAATTAATAAGGTAGGTGCATCATAAAGTTGATTATTTGAATTTGCAAATATAAATTATATTAAATTTATGAAATATTCTCTTCAGTTACGCTATTTGCTGATCTTGATTGTTTGATGAAGATCGAACCAAAACTACTTGATTGTTTGATGAAATATTCTCTTCAGTTACGCTATTTGCTTATATTGATTGTTTGATGAAGATCGAACCAAAACTACTTATATTTTAAGTTGTGTTTTGAAATTGATTAACTATGCGACAATAATTTTTTTGGAAGAGTCGGATGCCTTAACATTTTTAATCAATATGTATACCTTTTCGTTGCGCTTGTCGATTGTTTTTGACTTGTACTTTGACTATATCAAATCAACTTTAAAATATAATTTTGAAATTGTGATCGTTTGATCTTCATTCAATGACTTTTTAATATTACTCGACAGGTATACTTTTATGCTGGCTTGTCGTTTGTTCATGAGCATCGAGGACGAGAACCATGTAGCGAAATTTAGCGAACCATTTCATTTATTGGCGGCCGGAATCATATCGGTGCCGATCAATTTGCCCGGAACGCCATTCAACAAAGCTATAAAGGCTTCAAACTTCATAAGAATAGAGTTGCTAAAGATCATAAGGCAAAGAAAGATGGATTTAGCACAAGGAGTGGCATCACCAACACAAGATATATTGTCTCACATGTTGTTGACGCGTAATGAAAATGGAGAGTTTTTGAATGAACTTAAAATTGCAGATAAGATTCTTGGCCTTCTGATCGGAGGACATGACACTGCTAGCGCCGCATGCACTTTCATTGTTAAATATCTTGCCGAGCTACCTCACATTTATGATAAAGTCTATCAAGGTAAGTAATACTATATCATCATTAATTTTCTTCCTCATCCATTTCCAATTCTCTCTCTATATATTTTTATTTTTGTGTCATACTCATACTAACTAGTAACTAGTGCTAGTGCTCGAAATATGAATTATTCCAGAGACACAAGTTAGCATTTTCATTTATTTAATTCATATACACCGTCAATGTAAATAATTTACACCATCAAATTATTAAAGGCATTTGACTTTTTTATAATTACTTATATCTGAAGAGCATTTATTAACATTTTTTTTATTTATAAATTTTTATACAAAGTTAATTGTGGATGTGAAAATGTAAAATTTTACACGACAATACATAAAAATTAATAGTTGACCCTACTAATAGGAATACCTGGCCATGAGAAAGGTATACCTGTTGAGTATTATAATTAGAAGTTCAGTTCATAATTCATATCAATACCAATATGACACTCAATTACCATTAATTAGCTGGTCTTACTTAGTGAATGATATATATACACTATAGCTTAGTGTGTAGTGTAATTAAGGGTATATATATATATATATATATATATATATATATATATATATATATATATAATTGATTGTTAAATACACGTAACATCCAAGTATGAAAAAATATTTTGACTAAATTTCAATTTATATTAATGTAGTTAATAATAGGTTTCTTATTTTTATTTACTTATTTATAAAAATCGTGTTTGTCGGTCAATCTATTGACCAAATGAGTATTGTTTTCAAATTAAAACTCAGTTGGTAGTAAAGTGTGGGAGTAAGAAAAGAAAGAAAACATGTACTCATTAAAATGAAAAGTTGTTGTTTTCCCTTTTAGTCTTACGTGTGTATCGACTATTTTAGAAAAATTCAAAGTTATCCGTAAGAAAGTCAATACTAATATTAAGAAGTGACATTTTTATGTGATTTTTTGTTTGTAATTTTCATGAAAATGATGAGTACGTACTTACTACTTACTACTCCATAGTTATTTTTAGACACGACATTCTTATAACTCAACTACTCATATTTAAGTTTCTAACTTCTAAGAATAGCATGTAATCATACACATGCTGACATGCACCGAGTATTTAAAGCCAACTCTAACAAATCATAATTTTCATTAAATGTATGCCTCTTAAGATGATTCGGTCCATGTTTGAACTAGAATACTCCTCAGTGTGAGTAATTTTTATTACTTTTTTCAAAGAGAGAGTAGAATGATAGAATTTCTCAATGGAAGCAAAAAATAAAAAGAATATGATAGAATATATAGTGAGTTAGGTTCCAAAATAATTTTTAAAGCCGACTTCATTACTTTTTTTTTTTTTTAAGGTAAAAGGATATTATTAATGGATCAAACTTCATTACTTATGTAACAAGTAATTTTGTGGATCTAATTTCGCGCTATTTTAGACAAAATTATGAAACTAAAGTCGCGTTTATTTTCCCATGAGTTTAATAGAGATGTATTGACAGTGTAAAATTTACACGATCATTCAATAAAAAAATCATCGATTTTCCATATCATATTAAAAAAGTGGAATGAAAAATATGATGATTATTAGTTGAGAGTATAAAATTATTTTATATTGTCGGTGCATAATTTTTTTTCTATTTTTTTTTTGTCAAATTCTTTTTTCTCTTTTTTATAGAGAAAATAGTAAAGAGTGTCTTAGAAAAAGTGGTGTGTTCATTTTATTAAAAGTTTACAAATTGTTATTTCCAATGAAAAAAATTATATTTTGCTTTTATAACTATTTTTTTATGCCAGTTGTTATCCTTTATTCATCCCTACGACTTAACCCTTTGATTATTTAATAAAATTATACTTTAATCAAAATACTTTTGTACAATGATTCTTTTATAAACTTCCTCAAGAAACCATTATTGTAGGTTGGTCAAGTATTTTAGGAAAGTTCATAGTGAAATAACATTATAGATGTTTAATTTGTTAGCAATATAGTGCCCCTCAAGTCTTATTCTGCCTTTGCACTCCATCGATCTTGTCGATTAATCAAAGACTAAGGCTTACTTGATTTGGAAGCAGATTTTAGTTTTGAAATCTTGCCTTAAATAAATGCTGAATAACCAAGTCAACCCAAAAGGCAGAATTGGAATTTAATTTTTTCAAATTTAATGTCAAAACAGAATTTTGAAAAGAAAAGAGAAATAGAATAGTTTTCATGAATGAGCAGGGTATGGCAAACATGATTTGCCAACACTAACGTACTACACATTTTCCACAAGATATACACAGACTTTAATTTGTGTTCCTAATTTTTTGCAACATGTTTAGAGCAAATGGAAATTGCAAAATCAAAATCACCAGGAGAGGTGTTGAATTGGGATGACCTCATGAAAATGAGATACTCTTGGAATGTAGCTTGTGAAGTAATGAGAGTTGCCCCTCCACTCCAAGGAGGTTTCAGGGAAGCCATCACTGACTTTATATTCAATGGATTCTCAATTCCTAAGGGATGGAAGGTAATTCAACATATATCTCTTTTTATTGCCCTTCATTTTAGCTTATATTGAAAGATATTACATGACATAATATGATGAAAATACTAGGAATTGTTGTTCATTGTTTGTATGGTTGCATAAGGTATGACATGAGTGCTACTATTTTGTGGTCACCTATTTTGTTTATCAATGTGGTCACCTAATTTATTTATTGTTTTGTTATTTATTATGTGTAGCTCTATTGGAGTGCAAATTCAACACATAAGAACCCAGAATGTTTTCCCATGCCAGAGAAATTTGACCCAACAAGATTTGAAGGAAATGGACCAGCTCCTTACACATTTGTACCATTTGGTGGAGGACCAAGGATGTGCCCTGGAAAAGAGTATGCAAGATTAGAAATACTAGTTTTCATGCACAATTTAGTGAAAAGGTTCAAGTGGGAAAAGTTGATTCCAAATGAGAAGATTATTGTTGATCCCTTCCCTATCCCAGCAAAGGGCCTCCCAATTCGCCTTTATCCACACAAAGCTTGAAAAGAAATTCAATTTGGCTTGTGCAAGTCGTTGGTGCTGCTTGATATACACAGCTGTATACATGTATATCCCAGATATCTGTCTTCCTGTATTTGCTCTTTTACTTTGTAATATTTATTTATTATTATCGTTCTTATCAACCTAAAAAATAAAGTAGTCACAACAGCTCCCTAGATGTTTTTGGAGACCAAGCTTTGAAAATGTGACTTGCAGAGAAGTTGAATACATGTTAGTTATGGCTTGTATTGTATAGTATCTATCAAATATTGAATGATTATTTTTTTTAATTAGTTTGATTTGGATGGTTGGAGTCATTTTGATACCATAAACATATATATGCTAAACCCAGTTGTATTTCATTGTATTTACATAGTTATGATGATTCTCAATTAAATTAGCATCTTATAATTGTCATGTAATGGGAAGTTAACATTGAACCATTATGAAACTATTTATACTCTCACGTTCCCAGCATCTCCAACCTTCATTTTCTGTTTCCTAACTTGGACTTTCCAAACTCTTCATCAATCTTTAAGGTGTTAAAAATTGTTTGGACACTATATTTGAAACAATAGAAATCATAACTCTATCTTAGCTATCTCTTTAATCGTTGCAATAAATATACAGATTGTTCCTCTATAGAAATTTTAACAGTTAAGTATACAAAGTTTAACCATATTAGCTGGTTAAATGAATTAATGTGGTTATGAAAATTTACTTCCATAGCCATTTCGAGTTAATACAACTCTATTTTCAAATACTCTAAAGCCTAATTCTTGTTGAACCAACAAATCATTAAAGATGATACTCCATCAGATATATAAAATAAAACTGCGATGTTCCCCTCACCAAAACACTGCAAACTCGAGTACTCCGCTTAAAAGTTATGATGAACAATTAATATTAACTCACTCCATAAGTGATCATTCAGTTCTTGTGAACTCTTCTCAAGACTCCTCTTATATATAGTGGTGGAATGTAACTTCTTCCATGGATGGATACTGATACACTAATTACTTAATTATTCTAAGACCATTCAAAATTGTCAGCTCTTTTTTACAAAGATGAATGTGGCTTTTTAAGATTCAAACATAGGAGGATAGGAACCTATATCATAGCAATCTCCTCTATGCATTTGAACCAGGGATTTGAATAACTTAACTAACTCCCTCTTTTTAATTCATTTTATTTGAATTGCTATTTCCAACACATGTAAGTACTCAATACAACTCAAGTTATAATTGCTGGCTTGGAAATTTTGAAATTTTCATTTGATACATGGAACTGCACTATATATGGGGAAAAAAACACTCATTCAGGGAAACTGAAATGCCTATGATGAATGACTAGACACTCGCAATCAATTACAATGGAAAATGATACATTGATAGCATACAACATGAGAAATTGGCGACCAAGATACAAGATATATAGATAAAAAATTAGAAGGTAACATCCAGGACAGCATATGACAGGAGCATGGTGGACGTTTGATAAGCAATGCTGGAGATCAGAACAGAAGGCCATTTGCACCATGACACCAAAGTTACAAAGAAATTTACTTACAAAATTCAAGGCTGGTTAACATACAAAACAGGGACCAGTCCAGCCATCTTGCCATCCCTGCCAGGGCGTTTCTTCTTAACCTGCAGCAAGCAATAGACAATCAATAACTGATTTTCCCATGCAAAAACACAATGAATCCCAGCAAATTATGATTTATAGATCTAGTCATGCAATATTACTTCAGACAAGATACAAAGAGGTGACTCCTCAAAGACTTACATAAAACCAGCCATCAACTTCGTACTCAATCTCTACTTCTTCTCCAGCGGTTAAACTCAACTGCCAGGAAAACAATGAAATTAATTATCACCCATATTTGCACATAGAAAATCAATCCTGCATTACAACACATCAACGAAGTGGATACAACAGGCCAGAAAGCCTAATTAACAAATATATGCATCAATATGTGAGTCCATGTCCTCGGAGGAGTAGCAGGGCCGGTCCACCAGCTTTTGAATCCTAAGTGAATGTTAAGATGATGAGGCATTTTAATATCAATTAATATTATTTTATTATGTTTCGTATAAAATTTATCTTTCAAATTAGCATCTTATAAAATCTTTTAAATTTCATCATATTTTCATTGAATTTATGATTTTTAAACTTTTAAAATTACAAAGATCTCAAACTCATTATAAATACATATCCTCAACTCAAATATTTAGATTAAAAAATAATTGAAGATATTTTAACTGGAAAACTTAATAGCAGAGTTAAATTTATTTAATTTTAAAAATAAAAGTTTTCTTGGCTGAACAAATTTAAATTACTCCAAATCTAAATTAAAAAGATTAATAAAAAAAAAAAACATTGATAAAAGAGAATTGACAAATTATGTTACAACACATCTCCCCCTAACAAATTAACCGCTAGCAATTTGTCTATCAACAAAAATATGTGACCCCTTAACAAAGAAAATCCAACGATAAAATTTTAGAACAACTTACTTCATCATCACCTCCAGCTGTGAAATCATAAAGTGCAGATCCAAATTGTGGATTTCCAGATGAAACTCGTTCGTCATCTTGAGACTCAAAACTACGAGATCCTGTCCCAGCTAGAGGGTTCTCAAATGATTCATTTCTGTGCATCCCAGGAGATGAGTATGGTGGAGGCTCCTCTCTTATCTGGAAAGATTTTGAGATTTAATATCAATACTTAAATTAGAAGATTAAAATGTAACTAAAAAGGGAAAAAAAGATCTTACCGGAGAACCAATACCCTCATAAATAGAGGGACCACTGCCTCGGCTAGCCTTGTCCTGCCATGGATGATTCAGATTTTCATAAGTAATTACAAATACAAAAAGTAAATTGATAAGAGTATGACTCAAAATGTGAATGAACCAGTGATATTACAATATTGAAAGGTAATATTAGGAACTCATTGGTCCAAAATCATTCTTCGAATATCTACAAATTTATCATAGCATGAGATAATCGTGCATAAAAGATTAGGAGAATATTCCGTACCGCTCCATATGAATTCGGCCGTGAACTGAACAGTGAAGGGTAGCTCATTCCACCAAAATGGGATGATATTGATGTTTCAACTGATCCAGTTGAATCTGGAGATGATGATCCCAATGACTTCGCATCATCTTCCTGTTATTCCAAGGAATTGATTTCAGTTATACACGCCATAAATAAAGTTCAAGACCTAAGCCATCTTAAAAGGATCTAGCTTAATCTTTACCTCTAGTTCTGTAGTTTCTAGAAGTGTTTTTGCCCACATATCATCATAGCTAACAGAAGGCCTAGAGATTATATTCTCTTCATCAACTTCTGGGGCATCAGTTCCCGCACCTGCCAGAAATTCGTTTACCTGATGCCAAAATAAAGAGCATTTCAATGAAAGTCAACTAAGTTTGAAATAACAAGGAATATTAGCATTTATTTTTGCATGTGTGTGTGTGTGTTGGAGCGATAGACTGTAATTCCCAAGAAATACATAGAAAGAAACATACTTTTAGTAAGTATTCATAAAATGAATTCTTTTATTAGATTGAAATGAAGGAAAGTAAAAGACAAAAAAAAAATTAACAAATTCATACCCTATTCATTGCTGGGGCATTATTTCCCCACAAGCCGTCGTCGCCAAGGTTCGCTGCCCAAGCATTTACTAGGTCATCATCAAGGCCATCAGGCTCGGCAGCAGCTGGTGTTTTAGATGATTCATAGATCAGGTCAGATATACCAGTGGCAACAGCTGGATCACTCAAACCAGTTGATGCACTAATATTGTGGCGTGTACGATAGATGTCAATGAGCTTGGCACTGTCAAAAGTATCAGAGGAAAACCATATTAAAGAACGAAACCAATAACACAACCACAACAAATATGTGTTTCATGGTTTAACCAAAACATCCTGATTAAAATATGTAAGATAGCTGTATAGATTTGTCATCTATATATTACATTATAGAATATTAGAAACTATAAAGAGATTCTTTGATCTCTGAAAATATAACAATGCTAAGTTTAAAATAAATATTTGATAATGCTATGTAATTTATATCCTAACTCAACTAACGGGATTGTAAACATTGAAGTGGTTAAATAAAAATAGGCCTTTTCTGAACAAATAAGTTATATTTTTTAAATGAGGTTGGTTGCTCCTTTCTAGTTCAGTTAACAGATTGTTACCGACAAACTCTGGTTGTTAACTTAGAAATTGAATTGCGAACTAAGCCAAGAATAAAATAAAATGGAGGTGGATCATAAGATAAACGAATCCTAAACCAAAATATTTGAAAATTTATTACCCTAACATGAAATTGCCCAGAACTGAAGTCACACTCAAAACTAACCAAACAAAGTGGCCATTCTACCGCTTCCTCTCATATGCTGTAACTCGTCCCTGCCTTTTATATTGCTGTGCGTCAGATTTTCTTTTAAATTGTAACAAACCCAACTACTTTGTTTTGCTTTCAAATTCCTGCACACCGCCGCTTCTTTTCCCAACACTATTGGATACCAAGGCATAATAAACTTACAGATACAGAGCGCTAAATAAAGATCTAAATTCTAAAGGTTTTTTCTATCATATGCAAATTTGCACATGTTAAGAAGTTCAAAATAGCAAGTTTCTATTGAAATTTGTGCATTTTATATTAAATGTATAACTTTTTAAAAATAATTGTTGTTTTTCAATAAAATGTTACTACTTTTAGTTGCTTTAACATGTGCAATATTGCACATGTTAGACAAACCCAATTCTAAATTAGAAAAAATGTTTACGCTCAAAAACCTAAACAAAGTTCCTCGGCCCATTTTGAAAAGCTATCCCACTTCCGATGCACTCCATTTTGAAAAGATATCCCCACTTATGATGCACTCCATTAGATACAGAATGAGAAATTTGAATGATTGATCCAAATACAGAATGCACTTTAATAATTTAGTACCTTATTGGACCCAATGGTAGATACTTTGTTCTTGGAACATAACAGAACAATGAGACAAGGTCTAGCAGCCTTTCATGGGTTTCATATAATTTCTTCAGTTCATCATCAGTCCACTCTTTCTTAGCATTGTCATGATTGCGTACTTCCCTAATAAGCAAAAGCTCACGGATATCAGTAATCAGGATCAGAAAACTTAGATCAATCATGAAATTAGGATAGGACTCTCACTTGATCAAATCATCTTGTGCGCTATACATCTCATCCAGAACCTTTATCATAGGACTTAATAAAACTCCAAGGCCTGTACCACTAGCTCCTTGATCTTCTCCATTGCTAAGATGCATATCAGAGAGTTGTGACTGCAGGCCACCTTGTGACAAAGTGTGCAGAAACTCGTAAATCTGTAACCTGAAAGGTTCACCAGATCTAATTGCCATTGTTGTAAGAGCCTGAGCAGCAATGATTCGAATCTGCAAGTCCAGTCAATAGAGAATAATAAACAGCAAGAACAAACAACCGTGCAGTAAAAATATGCACAAATACCCAGTGGTTGAATCTGACTACAAGTCTAAAACTACGGGTAAGCCAACAACATTGCACTATAATTACAATACATATCAATGTTCATAAAAATATAGAGTAATACCACTTAACAAATCACTTAAAACTTTGAAATAAGCGTAATAAAGAGGTAAATAAGGAAAATGACTCAGATGAGTTATACCTCCCAGCTTCCGCTGAATGCACACCTCTGAAGCCTGGTCAAGGCACCAGCTAGAGTAGGATTACGAGAACTAGCAGCAGCTACCATTTTATCAGCATCTAACATCATTAATGCAGTACCAGGAGGAGTAGCAGATTCCCAAGCATATTCGGAAGCAGCATAGTTTGCATTCTCTCCAAGAAACCAGACCTAAAAATATAAGTAGTCAGTACAAAGAAATTAATTTGACATATTCTTTGGGTTGCAGAAGCTAAATAAGTAAGATCTTCTGTATAAATAACAATGCTTACAGCAGCTTGGACTAGTCTTTGTAATGCAAGAGCAGACTTTGGATCAGATGCAGACACTCTGTCCACAGAAGTCAGACCAAGCATAGATCCTGGTTGTGGAGGGGGTAGATCAAGAACAATCGTAACTGCTTCTAAAGCTTTATGTTTCCCATCAGGACCAGCTCCAACAAGACAAGTCTGAAAACAGATTAATCATTTGGTAAATTATCCATTTAAGTCAAATCCACTACTGAAACTAACATTGACTATTATAAGAACATGGTATAAGTGTGTATGAATGCAGCTGTATGTGTATGGATGTGTCTCTATCTCTACTTAAGTCAAATCCATTACTGAAACTAACATTGACTATTATAAGAACATGGTATAAGTGTGTATGAATGCAGCTGTATGTGTATGGATGTGTCTCTATCTCTACTTATCACCATTTCACCACTCCATTAAAACATATGCATATCAAACAAATAACAAAAAATTGTCGAAGTAAAAAGTATAAAGACTTACTTTCCAAAGTAGTTGTAGCACATCAGCATCAACCTTTCCCGGAACTTTAGTAGCAAATATTCTAGCAATTTCAAGAAGAGTAACAGCCATATCTGGAGAAGCCTTCAAAGAAAAATTGAAATCAATGTTAGGGGAATTGTATGCTATCCATTTTGTTCATTTTTTTTATAAATTTTAAGCATTCCATTATGCACGAATACAGTTAACAAGGAAGTTGACAAAGTTAACAAGGATCTTTGACATTCAGCAAATTAACCTTATATTCTTGGCACACAAATCCCATGGATTAATCCTAATCATATTAGTATATCCACCACTCCTTCGAGTAATGGTTTATTAAAGCACCCTACAGGTGCTTAAGAGTGATTTATTACTGATAAAAGATAGTTTGGTTACCTTAAAACGAGCATGTAGAGTGAGTAGTACATCATTCAATAGACCTGCTGACCAAGCTGGATCAGATAGCTCTGATGCAATAATAGATTCTAGTTCATCAAATGAGTCAAACGGGCCTTGCATCCAGATTAACGCCTTGATCACCATCGCTCTTACATAAACACATTCACATGCAACTGTTGTCCGTACCACTTCCATTAATGAAGCCAACATACCCGCAATGGTATCTCTACCAGCAGTTCCATTAGATACTGAGGAAGTTCTTCGGATACCTAAGACAAGGTATCAATTATGTAATTAGATGATAGTTCAGCATGCATGGTTAGACAACCTATTTATCCTTTTTGTGCACCAACCTGGTCATTATGTAAGATTACAGATTACACACATGTAGAAACATGCAAAAATAACTAACTTAATTGCAGCATAAATCATAATGTTTTTGTTAGAATATCCAAGAAATATCTCATGACAACATTATTTAATCATATAATTAATATGTTAGAGCATCTTAGATTATCTCTTGTAGTTTTCATATTCTCTTCTATATCATGATTTGTTTCAGTATTTAATTAGGATTGAAAAGACTAGTATTCGTATGATTGAGGATAAGTGATTTGTCTCTTGTAATGACAACCAAAACATCATTCAAATCAATATTATCGTAATTTCTTTATACTGAGGGAACTATCATTCATTTCCCCCTCTATATTTAGAAGACTAACTCAATAATGTCAACAGTTGTAGAAGTATTAGAACAGAATATAGTCTAGCATAGGACATCAACGAAACCATGTGAGTGGGCTTAATTTACAAAAAGTAACGGAACATAAAAATATGGAAAGAACTTGTTACTCGGTAATGCAAGCATACAATTATATCTCCAGCTTGCAGCAGTATGCAACAAGGGTTATAATCATAAAATCCACCCTATTGGTCATAGAAACCGCCTCTGAACTTACAATCTATACACAATCATGCAGAGAGAAATTTCAATTTTTTTTATAGAATATTATTAACAAAGGACAATACTACATCTGTGCCATTGTATGTGTTATAAGTATTGGGCTGTGCTGCTGTAAGTGCTTTTTGTTCAAGGCACGTGTACTAAATCTAGGGGATCCTCTAAAAAGAAGAAATGAACACCTCTAAAAAGAATAACTGAACACAAATTAACAAAGAAAAAGGATGCATCCTAACATAAATCTCTTAGAGAGTGTTACAAATCAGTTTTGTCTCTTCTCTGAGAATGGTTCTACTTCACAGAACCTAAATACCTCAGAAGGGTACCAAGGCTAGCCATATTCTACAGTGATCATGGCTACTGAGGTAGACGGCTTCTACAATGCAACTAGGGATGATTTCCTTATAGACAAGAAATAACGGGATACTTTGAATTAATTGGAGAATTGAGATAACCTAGTTCCTGAGGTAAGAAGCCAAATATAGTGCTCTAATCGGACAGAATCAGAGTATTGCGATATCACCAAGACTGAATTTGAACTAGTGTGGATACAGGATACTATGTCACCTAATGAGATTGGTTTGACTAGACATATGTAACTATATGATGTTGTGGCAATCAAGCTGCACTTATGATCTATCAAATTTGGGTTTTCATGAAAACATACACACACAAATTGAACTGGTCTTTCTGTGACAAAAATATCAGAAATGATTTATTTCTTCTTGCTACAAGTGGACCAGAGAATTAGCAAACATCTATATAAAAGCTCTGCGTCAGAACAGAATAGATTAACCTCTATGATACCGCTTGAGGAGGAGGGGTGGACAAGAATAGAATGTGCTGGGAGTATTAAACAAGGATTGTACGGTGCAGTAAGGTTATTTTACTAGTATAAATAAATAAACAACTGTGAAGGAGAACCCAACAAATATAATGTCATCAATATCCTGAAAAATATCACAACTGTGAAGGATTGGCTTTCGTAAAATCTTTGGCTGTTTGGTGAAGGCCCGTGATTGGTTTTTATATCCCTAACAATGATATTTAATATTCAAGAACCTTTGTAATCATATCAACCAATATGTAATTTTCTATAATAATTATTTATGACGATGACGACGATGGGGATAAGAAAGACAAAAAGCCTTGTATAGACTAGTAGACTTCTATACAAGCATGAATCATTAAAAAAATTAAATAACATTACTTTCAGGATGTGTACTTTCATCCGAATCATTCAAATCTGAAGCATCAGCAAATGTATTGACATGTGCTCCTTCGTCAACATCCTGTATGCCCAAAGCGAACGCAGCGGCCCGACTTTTCCCCATCTCCTGTACAACTCTAGCTGCTGCATGAAGCACAGGTCTAGAAAAACTACGGAAAGAACTCTCTAACCTGAAAAGCAGTAAATAGTAGACAGTGTGTATAAATATTAGGCAATTTCTACTTCAGCCAAGTTTGATGACTTGAGAATTCAAGGAGACAAAATAGACAAGCATGCAGAAAAAACAAATAAACGAGTTTATGAACCTTCTCATTACAAGTTTTATAAGAGGCTGTGGCCGTTTTATCTTCTGTGATTTATCTTTTGAACTTTCCTTCGATGGTGCATCTGGTAACTTGAGAATCTCCCTGGTCAAACGGTACCACCCAGAAGCACGCTCCTCGGTCCTAAAGTGTTAACATGATAAGATTACAATCCAGTCAATGAAATTATGGTAAAAATTTTGCAAAATTTATAACCTAGCCAATCAAATATTTTATGGTTACAGAGGAGAGAATCGAAACTTCACTATATGATATAAATCACACCTCTCAGCGCTGTCATATTTTCCGAGTACACACAAAATTGCCTCAAAACAGACTCTTTCACTAGGATCCAACAGAAGTTGATAAAGCACTGAATTGAACTGGGATCTAATATCTGGTCTCTCTGTACATGCATGTAAAATAGATATTTAATCATCACAAACTTCCAAAGGATCAATTTTCATCAAAAAAACAAAGATCTAAACACACCAACCATCTAAAGCTTTAGCTCTTGATATTGTACAGCATAACCTCGCAAGAGAAACTCTAGCAAGAACATCGTGCAAATGGAGAACATCTTGTAAAGCCCCTGCAACATACACCAAAAAATTATGACCAGACAATCTAATTTTGTACAAAAGCATAAATATAGTAATCAAAACCTATAAAGCTTAATTTCTTACTATGAAGGGAACAAGTTAGAGCAGAAAAACTCAGGAATCGAGTATACAAACATTTTCCTTGTGTTTTGATTCTATGATTTTTTTTTATTCTATAGTTTATTAAATACCTGAAGTAATGCAAGAATACCTCTCCACATACACACAAAAATCACAAGGCAAATCTTGATTAAAATAGGTGCTTTGATATATTTCATCAACACAAAACCAGTTCTTGGTCCTAGTTTTTACTGAATAAAGAAAACATCACATTTAAAGTCATGTTCAAACACATACCTCCAGGCTGCACTTGCTTTCCTGCAGAAGAATACCCAGTAAGTATTAGATTTGAGGTAGTGAACTATAGAGAATTTGTTTCGAACATTTATTTGCAAGAGAATGTGATAAATCACCATTTAAATGCAAAATTATTATGAAGATTGTATATTACCTAAGGCCATTGCAACAGCATAAGGGTCCCTTGCTGCTATCTCAGAAACAATTTCCAGAGCATTCCTCACAGCAACCGGATCAGCAGATGAAATCCTAAAGTCAACTCTGTTTAGATCTGGGAACTAAACAGGAGAAACAAGGGAGAAATGCAAAAGCTACAAAACGATGAAAAGTTCATGCAAGCTCCAAAATAAAAGAAAGGAAATAAACAAAAACATATATCAAACAAAGAAAGCCGGTGAATAGTCCTGTCTAAACCCTGGTTCCTGAAATTCCAAAATCCAGTGTTCCTCTCAGTCAAAAGATACTACTGTGAACAAAACTTATCTCCGCAATACTCTATTATTGTTCTTCCAATATTTTGAAACAACCTATGAAATGTACCTTTTTTATGAAATGTAATTCATGTCTTTTTATCCTTGACACAAGTTTTAACAACTTAGCTCAAAACAATGCAGAAATAAATTATGATCAGCCTATGGTTTCAAGAAACATATTGGACACACACAGCAAACCACGAGTCAAAACAATTTTTCATGTAACAAAGCATTATTATTAGGAATAAAGAAAGGAAAACATAACAAAGGGGAAGATGAGATATCCCACCATAACAGAAAAAATCAAGAAGAATATACACATACACACACACACACACACACACACACACAGAGAGAGAGAGAGAGAGAGAGAGAGAGAGAGAGAGAGAAGAATGCAGCAGAGCTGTTCAATCGCAATAAATCAGATATGCAAACCCCCTTTGAGAAATTCAACTAATTGGAAAAAGATTCTGAGAAAAAACTTACAAACCACAAACAATATTCAACTGTTTGGCAGATTTGATTTAGACTACATATAACTCTGTTGCTTTGGCTTCAAATCTTATTAATATTACCTATGTTTGCTGCTTTCTCATGTCACAATGTAATGGCATCCAGTATCTTCTATTTGTTTAATAATTCTGTTTGTAGCATGCTCCTAAAATTGTGTATCTTCTATTAATTGAGTAACTATTAGTTTGCTAGATTAGTATATTTGACATCTATAAATACTGAGCCAAGGAAAAGAACCCTTAAAAGAGCATTAGCCCTGCCATATATCATCTGAAAAACCAAACCAGAAGGCATTGCTAGTTGCTACAATCAGAGAGAGCAAAGGATAAAGGAATATTGTCCGTGGGTCTTCTATTATACTCAAACCAAATACACCGCAAAATAGGAAAGAAAGTACAATTCTATAAAACGTTACTTAAACAAACTCATGCATGCCATATGCAAAAGAAAATTCATTTGCATGTTGCAAAGAAAAGCTCCAGGCAATAATTAGTAAATATTAAATATAAGAGCAGCTTACCCTAGTACCGCATAATGCAGAAATGCTGGATTTCCAGGATCTAGAGGAAGTCTTCTCAAAGCACTCAAGGAAGCATATTGTAGATTGCTTCGGATGATAGACTATATGGTCAAGCAAATTAAAAACATTAATAGGAGTGCTAACTACATTCATGTGTTTCTATTTGACAATATTTAGTTTAGCATAAAATGTTTGCATATTATAGTATATCATTCAAAATACATTACACAAAATAAAAAATACAAAGATCTCTTATAGTATATCATTCTACAGATAAAATAAATTCCAAAAAAATAATACCGGCTCTAAAATGTAAATTAGACCCTTTGAGATAGTGATTCAGATACAACATTTTCGGTACCAGATAACGAGAAATTTGGGGGCACTATATTTCCTCATTTTAGCAAAATTATTTTTACTTACAGATTTTAGGCTCAGGGAACCAATTGAATATTGCATGAGGAAAATCCCCAATAGAATCAATCACGAAGAAGACACGAGGAAACTAAGAAAACCAAAAGCTTGTGCTACAAAATACTTAACTTTTAAGAATTATTGGTCAAACGATATACCATCAAGCTCAATGTGAATTGTAGGTGCTACGTAGGTTTATACATCTATTTCACCTTCTTCAGGGGGTGGGGATTACATATTTAGGAACTTCAATGTGGGGAAATATCAATATATTATATGATGCACCACAAAGATTCATACAATGTCACGGTCTATTGTTTCCTCCTTAAAAAAGAATAATGTTTTATCAGAAAGAACGAGAGGTCAAAATTTGTTTGAATATCTTGCTCTCACTACATTATTTTTAAGAGCCTTGAATTTTGAAGATCATTGATGGCAAGATGAAACAGTTCTATAAGGGACTGAAAAATATTCACCTTAAATTTTAATAAATATGTTTAAACACACACCCACTGACTCATATATATCAGGACAACAGAAAGAAGAATAGTTCAAAGAAATAATCATACTTCTTTATCACCGCCTTTACCCCCAAGTATGCCTTTCTTTTTCTTTTGCGAAGGATCACCAACCTGAAAATTGAAAACGAAAATAACTTTTTGAATTGCAGAGTATCATCAACCTAGAAAACTGGAGAAATTTGAAGTACCATATTTTCACAACTCCTCTGACAAAGAAATAATCTTTGCTAGAGAAAATAAAGTCGGAAAAGGAGAATAGCATATCCTCTAAATGGTAAAACTAAATTGAAAAGGAAGATAGAAAATAGAAAAGTACAAACCTTCTCTAGTATGCCAAATACAATTTCATATAATCTGGACAAAATATCAGAGTTAGTTGAAGGAGCATATGTAAGCGCCTTCAAGGATTGCAGTCTTCGAGCATGAACTTCAAAATACAAGTTGAACAGGAATCAAGACATTATCTCAATATGGAAGACATACTTCAACAAGCTATGTTTAACAACAATATGGCATTTCATTGTGCAATTGCATAACAGAAAACTTAAGTTTAATTTCCAATAATTCTTGCTCAGAATTGATCATTCGTCAATTCCAAATAAACAATAAAATTGTTGACTTCAAATTTGATACCATTATACAATTGCATAACAGAAAACTTAAATTGTATTATTTTCTCCTTTCTCTCATGGATTACAGAATTGTTTTACTGGATTCCCCATTCAAAGGCGATATCAAGGATAGCCAGGCTCCACTGTTCAAACATAAAAGGATTCGTCAATCAAGTCAGTTTAGTTCTCATGTCCAGTTTAATTAGTCAGAGCATATTATCAACCAATTTCTTCATTTTGTTCATTCTTTATATCCAGACATTCCCTTCTGAGCATAAAATTACATTTCTCTTAGTTCCTTCCTCTCATGTACCAATCTTACTTTTTGCTACTGCTTTGAGTCTTCATAGGCAACTTATCCAAAACTACGTAAACCTAGTAATTCCCCATCTCTCCGGTCTTTTGTCCCCTTTGCAAAGTTAATTCATGTAAAATTGCAAAGGATATCAGAGAAGAAAGAACATATGTCTTGTCATCATATATATAATATGTCAAAGGTTGTTGATTGAAATATTTTAACATCTTAAGGTAAATTCCTTTGCAAAATCAAAGCAACAAGCCCTTAATTCGGCCACTATGTATGAGTTCAATGTAATGTGCTTACATGGAATGAAATTCAGTTTAACAATCCAAGATCAACAATAGCTATGTCTAAAATCAAGGGAAATTATAACTGTGTGTGCACAAATATTCACTGTGTGATTAAATCTTTAAAACCATAAATAAAAAAACAAAATCAATTAACCTTACATTCTACATCAGCATTTGTGGCTCCTGCACTGAGTTGTTCTATTATTCGTGGCACAACATCAGCGCGTGTAACACCTCCAACTGCATCAATGTCGGCTAGAGCATCCCAGTTAGGGGTGGGTATCCCACCACCTGAGCTCAACCCTTGGGAACCAGTGTCAGATAAAATTCTGGCTAGATAGTAATAGACATATCTCAGGACACTTTTATCCTCACACTGCTGATTAAGCTACAGATGAAAAACAAAGACTGTCATTTTCCCAACATACTAAGCAAAGGTAACCAGTTTCATAAGAAAAATGCAGTATCCCACTATATTGTATTTTTCATAGAGCATAGAACTCAGTAGTAGGTCCATACAATAAAAATATGAACTGCCACATATACACAATAAGCTTAGAACGAAGCACCTAGGGGACTAAACAAGTTTCAACCTGGCATCCAAAAACAATAACACAGGCTTTTAAAAAAAATAATAATAATAAATGGAAATAGAGCATACCATGAGAAGAGAAGGAGCCAACGAAGGATCGACGGAATTATAAACTGCAAGTTTTGGAAATACATGCTGCACTAATTGCCGCTGAGAACTTCTCTGAAATCATATTATCATCAATCAAAAACAAACATGAGTGACTTTCAAAATTCCAGTACAAACACAAAATCACAGCCTCACAAAGAAATTTGCCACAATTACCTGATCAGAAGTAGCAGCTAGTTCATGTATACTTCTGGCAAGTTGTGAATATGAAACTGGCTGTAAAAACAAAGATCAAACACACAGAATTATGCATTATCAACATAAACTTCAGCACAAATAATAACATGAACATTTCAACTACAACTACAAAATCAATGATCCAAGATGCAGAACAAAATTAACTATGAAATTAATAACGGAACCTTTTTCTTTTGCTTTTGAGGCATGATATTGGTTCTAACAGCAGCTTTAGCAGCAGAAATGGTATCGTTCTGGATCTGCATCAATGTGGCTCTCTTCGATTTCTTTTCGGTAGCAGGTTTACCTAACGTGGAAGATAGAGATGTTGATGACGATGCCGAAGGAGGTGGAGCAGAAGTCGACGACGAAGATGAAGCCGGTGCCGGAGTTGGATCAGCCGTTATCAGATCCATTAGCGTTGTTCCAGAAGAATCCTGCATAAATCGAGAGTTAGGAACGTGAAACGTGAAGTTCGAATTTGGTAAAGTGTGAGAAAGTGAGGGATTACCGCCATTGGTGATTTGTGAATTGTGAATTTTGCGTTCGGTTTTGTGTTTGTATTTTCTTCTTCTCTGTTGTTATTGTTTCTGTTGCTTCGTCACCGTGAGGGTGGCCAACCGTGAAAATGGACGAATTCCGGCATTGCTTTATTATTACTTTCTTTAAAAAAAAAAAAAAACTAGTTAGCCATATTATGCATTTCTTTCATTTTTTTTACTTTAAAATATATTTTTTATGTTTTTTATAGAATATTGAGCTAAAATATTTTAATTCAAAAAATCTGTATTAGCTATTTTCTGTAAAATTTAATTTTAATACAGGGATAGTATAAAATTTCTAATAAAAAAATGACAACGTAAAACTTTTTTTTTGTTACCATGCAAAAATAGAATACTTAATAAAATTAACAGGGTATTCTCCTTAGCACAAGGTGTATTGAAAATTTGAAATAGTTTATAAAAGTATCAATTAGGAAAAATAAGGCTAATATAATTAGTCAATACTCAAACAGATAAAGGGGTTCGGCCACCACATATAGTAGTTTGAAATTAGAGAGATGTTCATCCATCATCGCCTTCAACCACCAATAAGAGTAGAGTTTAACCTTGTTCAACAATTGAGGTAAGAATTTTATTAAATTTTTAAATAACCGATGATTTTTTCATTCCACACAATCAAGCACATACTAGTCAGATGAGTTGCATAAAGGACCGCCGGACTCGAGGGCCACCTAATGAATAAGTAAGTTGAAGAAAGTGGTCTGATATATATGGAGAGTCCACCGACGATAAGACAATTCATGACCAGACCAACGACCAAAGAGAAGAAATAAAAAACTACTTTACACGTGTGTTTGATCGTATCACACCATCTAAATATTTATAAAGATATTTTAAAAATTAATGGGTGGATTGCAAAATACCCCTTGAAATTTAAAAATTGTCAAATACCACATCTGAATTTGTAAGACGTCAATCAAATACTTCTCTGCTCTGCTAACTTTGTCTATTGTGATGACATAGAAGTTAACTGCATGCGTGGCACCTATGAACGTGCATCATGGGGAGTAATTAACCATAATACACTTCATATGGGGTAATTGACTAAAATTTACAAAATAAACGGGATAATTGATTGAAAATTAATTTGCATAAAAAAAGGGAGAACGGGGGGAGAGAGAGAGAGAGAGAGAGAGAGAGAGAGAGAGAGAGAGAGAGAGAGAGAGAGAGAGAGAGAGAGAGAGAGAGAGAGAGAGAGAGAGAGAGAGAGAGAGAGAGAGAGAGAGAGAGGGTGAGTTAGAGGAAGGGGATAGAAGAAAGGGAGAGGGAAAGAGACGGGAAGAGAATGAGAACAGTTGCAATAACAACAACAACAATTTTAATAACTGTTGAGACAAAATCCTATTTTGATGTTTTAAAGATAACAAAATATCCTTAATTAAGTTTTAATTATATTCTGATTATTATGTGATCTAACAAGTGCTTTTGAGTGATTTAATATAAGGGAGATGCAAAGATTTAATATCACTATGTTTTAATCACAATAAACAAATATGCAAGTTTTTATCTGGAGAATGGTCTCTGAATGGTCTCTCAGACTCACGTATTCATTGGATAAGCACTTACTTAAGTCACCTTCATATGGGACAAGGATGAACTTTATACAAGACTTAAATATAGTATCACAACAGTTTGGAATAAGTCTTTTAAGGCAAGGAATAATTTTGATCCTTGAGCTTACTCATTTAAGTGCTTTTAAGGAAGTAAAAGCTCGCAAATTATTGACAAGGTCTTATGTTCTCCAAGAACATCATTAAAGAAAAATCCAGACCAATGAGAATTAGACAAAGAATGCAGCAAATGACTGATTTACTATTTGCAAGTACAAGCTAAAGAAAGAGAAGCTTCACTTTGTCATACAAGTGTCCAAATCTTACTATTCACATGTCCTTTGGAAGTACACTTGAATAGTGGTTATGCTAGGCCTTGCTAAGTCTTCTACAACTGTCAAACAGCTTGCAACAACTCAGCAAATCTGTTTGCTTCTTTTCTTGCACAAGAAGTCTTGGTCTCCAACAGACAGGAGAATGGTCTCCAGCAGACAAGAGAATGGTCTCCCAGATTTTGGCTACAAGCTACATTCTTATCCATAAGCTATTTTGGCACATGGGCTATTATTCTACAATGGTTATATCATCAGAAACAGCTCATTACAGTTGGCAAAAAGAATATACTTGATATTCCTACAGATCCATATAGCAGAGACCATAGGAAGAATGGTCTCCAGGCTCACTTAAAAAGGACATATTTGAATGGACTGTTTTGCCCATTTGACAACGGCTATTTCACACTCTCAACAGTCATATTTGAAGTTCAAAAATCAGAGGAACTTCATCATCTATAAATAGCAAGGTTGGTCACAAGGAAGAGCAAGAGTTTTCAAGCAATCTAAAGCATTGATTCATATTTCACTAAGCAATCTTAAAGCTCTCCTTTTTCACTCATACTTCAAAGCTTTCTAGCATCTAGGATCTGAATTCATTGAGTATCTTTAGTGTAATTTATTTTAAGCATATACAACTAGTTTAGGTTGGTATAAGCTTGTAAGATCCAAAACCATTTCATATCTTTGAAAGATCTAACTCAAGTCATTTAGTTGAGAATTGATTGAGTGGAAAAATCAGTTGGTGATAACTGATTTTGTTACTTAGCCCTGGTTAAAGTTAAGGGAAGAATTTGTTGTAAATTTTAGTAAATTACCCCTTGTGACGTGAATCATGATCAATTAAGTTTCTTGTAGCGTGGCGTCACGTTGACATGTGTCACATATGAAGTTTAAAAGTCATGTCATCACAACAGACGAAGCTAATGGAAGATGGGGTATTTGATAGACGTCTTACAAATTCATGGATGTATTTGTCAATTTTCAAATTTCAGGGGAGTATTTGACGGATTTTCTGAAATTTCAGGGGGTATTTAGCATTTTACTCAAAAAATAATCTATAAAAATGGTACTATAATTTAATTTATTACATTTATAAAAATATTTTACAGACGCAAGCCCGCAATTAATGTCTCAAAAAATCAAACACTAATTTTGACATCATATAACATAAACATACATATCATTGAAAATCAAAACATAGTCAAAATCGTAATTTTTTCAAAAAGTTGTATTTCAAAAATGATTTTTATGAAAATCTATTCGAAATAGCTTCAAAATTAAGTGATTTTTTGAAATTTTGATATAAAAAAAAATCAATAAAATGATAAAATACCTAAAATAACCATTTAAGATTAACTATTCAAAACAAATTTTTATTTGAAATCATTATAAAAAGTTTCTTTGTAAATTTGTTTTGCACAAAATTATGCAACAGCAATACTATAAAATCCATTTTTAAAAAAGTCAAAACAAACTAGCCCTTTATCAATTACCATTTTTTGTGAAACAACTCATTTTTCACTTATTCCTTTTTTTTGGTTTGGTACAATCAATTAATACTTTATTATTGCTATTGTTTATAGTTCTGTATTAGCGAAAAACACTTTTATCACTTAATCTTTTATGAAATTTTATTATCACATCCTAAAAAATCTAGTTACGCCAAATTTCCATTCAAATTTAATCATAATACCAAAATTGTCTTCTATATACTCCCTCCGGTCTCAAATATAGGAAAAAAAAAAAAAACACCCTTTAATAAAATTCGATAAAGTATAAAAAAAGATAGTCATTTTCAATTCTACCCTTAATTTTAGTTTTTAAATAAATTATCAGTACTGTAAGAATTTGCTTACATGCAGCAGTTGTGCACAGACTTTTAAAACCCAAAATAGAAACAACCTCAAAAGAAACTTTTGGTATTTTCTTCCACATCACATGGCTTATGCGTGAGACTTTTCAACTGCTGAAATTAAAATTAAAATTTGATCACAACACCTAAATTGGCGTGTGGAAGTAACAATGCATTACCGGGAGCAGTAGAAAACCCTTGGAAACAGTAGAAATAATGATTATGACTATAGCCTTGTAGTAGTAGGAGAAATATTGGAAAAGTCAAATCAAGGGTAATATTGGAATATAAAAAAGAAATGCAATTATTGTAGTTGTTTTTCTTATATTTAAGATTTTAAATATTTTTTTTTTGTTTCCTATATTTGAGACCGGAGGGAGTAATTTTTTAAAAATCGTTTTTCATCTTTTATGCTTATACTTCACACTTGTCTATTTCATGAACCCAATAATGTGTTATCTCTCACAAACTAATGTGTCATTAATCACAATAAAAGATTGAACTTTTAAAATATTATGTTAAGACTTTATTGCATAAGTTAGTGAATTTATACTTTTTAAATTCTAGACCATTAATTTTTTCATGTGATTTCATGTTTGTCTGTGAACTACTAATGTAACATAAGATTATGTACCTGTAAAATAGACTTCAAATCATACGTAAATTGAGTTTATATAACCCGATTAAACTCACTTCACATAACCTTTCATAAACTCAATTCACACTTACACTCGACTTATGGGGTTCTTGTTAATTCAGTTTACATGAACTGAAGTAAACTCAGTTTGCATAAGTATGTAAACCTAGTTTACATAAACGTACATAAATTGAGTTTCCATAATCCGAGTTTACATACACGTACACAAACTATGTTTAAGGATATTTTAGTCAATTTAGGGTACAACCATATTTTTTGGGGTGCGATTAGAAGAAATGAATAAAAAATTGCTGTAGTTTTTGTTTGGTTACATATTTGTGGATAAATGAATAAAAAATTCAACCAAATAATATGAATAATAGAATTTTGAGTGAATTCTACGTAATTTTTTCTTTCAATTTTCTTAACTGTGGTTTTGAATAAGAAGAAGAGAAAAAAAGGAAGATGTGAAAATCAAAACTAATTAATTATCTAAAAAAAACTAAAACTATTTAACATACTAGTTGGTTATGGTATTTCTTTTATAATGATGAGGGCATAAGCCCAAGAAAAAAAAAGATATATATATATATATATATATACTAGTTGGTTATGTTTTTTTTTTTTTATAATGATGAGGGCATAAGCCCAAGAAAAAAAAAGAAATATATATATATATATTTCTAATTATGTTAGTAAATATATTTCCAATTATAACAGATCTATTGAAAAATTATATCCTTTCTTGGTTTCATCTTTAACTAATTAAGAATTTAAATTAGCTTTATATAATTGAAATAAAAATTACCGGAAAACGAAAAAAAAAATTAATTTGGAAAGTATTTTAATATTAATATGGCATGGTTGCTAATTTATATTATGAAGAATAGAATTTAGACTAGTTGTTAGGGTTTTGAGAGTCATGTGCCATCATATTTATAACGGTTGAAAATCGTAAAATGAGTTCAAGCTTACCATCCAACGAGGTAGGTGAAAATCAACGTGACAGGCAAAATAAAAAGGAAGAAGAAAATACTACTATCTCAAATTGTGATGACAAGATAAATGGTAAATATGTTAGCAATAAAATCAACATGAGTGAAGTTGGTTTGTGAAAATTGTTTGATGTTGATGATTTGTGTGGTGAAAAAAGTAATTGACGATCTTAATATATCGTCAAAAGATGTCCTTATAGGTAAATTGCTTATAAGAAATTGGAAAAATGTTTGAAACCAAAGAGGTTTCAAATTAATGGATGTGACTAATGCATTTTACATGAATTAACTCAATTGTGTACACAACACAATAAAGTGGAGTCCATTTTAGTGGAGTGTATTTTACATGAATACTTAAACTCTTTGGATTTCCCAATGTGGTTGAAGTGAAAAACTCGTTTTGCTGGGATCCTACTTGAACCATATATTTGTCCTTATATGCATAGATAAAATCCTAAATGACATCAATATGCTTCCCAGCGACTTTTCAATTTGTCACAGGACGCAACCGTAGTGGCGCCCTTTTGAAGTGTCTTTTCACTACATGTAAACAAACGATTAATTGTTGCATTTGTCAAAGTAGTCAATGTATAAACCATCAAGGCCTCTTAAATCGATGTCAACATCTTGCAAATACTTATTGATGACATCCACACCATCTTTAAGAATAGGTAAAAATCAAATAGAGATCTCTTTAGAAGATGGAGAAAATGTTGGTAATGAGATGGAAAAAAAAAGTTGTCGTTGACTACCCAGTTTAGATAAATAAAGTATTTTTAGAAAGAATGATTTGGGATATGACATTCAACAAAGAGTGAGGAAAATTTTGCATTTGTGGAGATCTTAATTACCAACTTTTATTTTTATCCCTATGGAAAAAAGTGATTTCTCCGTCCCTACAAATTTTTTGCATTCAATTTTATAGTCCACTACAAAATTCAAAATTGTTTAATTAACTTTAAATAAAGATTCACGCACGTTTTTAAATTTTTCTTTTGATGCATATTATATTACTTGTGTGTATATATCATTTTAAAATATAATCATTCTTTAACCTAACAAGGTAACCAACATGGTTTGACCCAACGGTGAAGGTGTGAGACTTTGAAGTTTGCTGCTTTCAAGGTCTTATGTTCAAATCCTCTCGGTGATACGAAATTTGTGTCCCTCATATTTGTGGGTCTTTGGGCTGAATGTCGTGTCTGGAAAAAGATTCTTTAATCCAAATATTTAGCCATATTAATTACTCGGCCACCGAATTTAGTAACTCACATAGCCACATTAGTTATTGATGCAAATTATCAATGACAACATCAATAATAATTGTGTGAATTTTTTATATTTGCTCACCAAATGGATTAAATATTTGTGTGGGTTCCCTGGTATCCTTTTATGAAGTCATATTAAATGTTTATGTGTGTTCAATGTACTTCTCTTATAAATACAAATTAACATTACCAATGGAAATACATTTAATTTTACACGAGGATTCGCCGATAATCCGACACTAATATTTTGTATAAGCTACATTTGCATTTAATATTTTTTTGGGCTTGAAATATTTTCACCCACGCAAAGAGAAATTAACTTGATAGTACATTATTTGACAATTCATTTATCAGCTTGGAATTTAAAAACTTACCACCAATTTTCCAATACAATAATATTAAATAAAAACATACATTAGCTTGACTTTTGTTTTCACAATCTTATATCCCCTATCTCAGGTTAACTTTTTGCGTCAAAATAATATTTTTGTATTTTTTTAAAAAAATATCACAATTATGTTTACTGGAAAATTTTATTTTAGCCGGATCTATTTTCTAGCTACACTAGAAATATGAATTTGAGTAAATATTTAACTCTCATAAATTATTATTCTCTCTCTTCAAATTTTATTTTCTATATTGCTCGTGAAATATAAATAGAGAGGATGGGTAGAGGATCTATTTAAATAAATATTTTTATCTATTTCTATTGATCAAACTAATGATCAACACATACTCAAATAAACACACACAGGAAAAGAGGAAATGTAGTGACCCAAATTCAAAATAAATTGATTAGTTTTCTTCCCTCTCTTTTCCCCCCTTCTTCACAACTATATTCAATATTCAAAGTATTACTGATAAAAGAAAATTAAAAAATGTAAAATAATTAATAAGAAAAAATGATTCTAAACAAACGACAATAATAAAATAATATGGAGAGCAATTTTTTATTGAAAGGTTAAATTTATCTATTCCCAATACATTGAATATAATTTTTTCATTAAAAGATAAAGATTTCCTATACAAAAAAATAATAATTTAATTTCCAGTACATTGAATATACATTTTTCATTAAAATATTATTATTCTAGATTATTAAACAATATTCTTAAAATACTCATTCTACAATTTTCATTAAACAGTGCCTTAAAATCACACTTTAACAATCGAGATGTGTGAAAAATCTAGGACCACGACTATTTTAGAACATGCAGCTCTCCATTAGTCACAAAATAAGCGTTATATTTGCAAAAAAAAAAATGCTTAGAAAGATTGTCACCTTAAGTTTCCAATGTTATTTTAATTTTTTATTGTTCAAATTGTACCCTATAATTAATATGGTGTACAACATCATTCCCGATTTATTATTTTAATTTGTATTTATGATAATAAAAATATAACAATAGTTATAATACGAACAATGTGTTAATAATTGTGTTATTTGAACATTAAAAAAATATCGGTATCTATCAACATACTCGCGCGAGTAACTAACTTTTGTACTCGTGCTCATATTCTACGAGTATCTCTAAGCACCCACCCATTATCCGCACTTTAACTAGAAATAAATCGAATAATTATAAACAAAATTATTACTAACCTTATGCTAAAGTTGATATCTGTGTTGATATATTCAAATTGTGTCTGCATTATGTTATAAATAATTTTTTATTATTAATAATGTGTAATAGTTTAATAGTGTTATTTAAAAAAAAAATTGATATGCATATCTTATTATATAATACAAATAAAATAAGTAAATATATATTGCATGGGTATGAGGTAGGGTCCCATACCCGCCCAATTATGCGGTTAATTACTCATATCATCCTTGTACTAAAAATACCAGGTTTTACCCTACACGTTGTTGGTAGTTTTTGGAGTTATCCACCAACTATGAGTCAAGTGTCATTCATAATTAGTTTTGGTTTTAACACATATAAACGGGCGACGATAACTTAAGTCAGGGTAACCATATTTGTCATCATCATTGGGAAAGAGCAAAAATATTTATAATCGTCATTGGAAAAAAGTAAAAGTTGTCAGATGGACGGTGGGGATATCTTAAAGATTGAGTAAACAAAAACACAAATGAACGATGGGATGTCTCATAACAGGATAAACAAAAACACAAATGAGCGTCGACGATAACACATGTCATAGTAGAATTTATTACCAGAGAAAAAAAGTGAG
Organism: Trifolium repens; assembly: GCA_030408175.1. Lineage (NCBI taxonomy): Eukaryota > Viridiplantae > Streptophyta > Magnoliopsida > Fabales > Fabaceae > Trifolium > Trifolium repens. The sequence continues at coordinate 61,615,373 of CP125842.1, read as the reverse complement.
TAAGCGTACACTCCTCTCTAACACTTAACCCAACTCGAATATGTCACAAGGAGTGCTTAAAATAGGAAATGTTATTACAATAAAAAACATTTTAGTTTTTAATTAATATAATAATAACATGAGTAAAGTAAGTGAAGACTTTATAATGTTAGAAGTTGAAGAAATAAAAAGACCAGTGAATGAGACTAAGCATAAATAAAATATAAATAATTGTAGTATGTGACAAAAAAAAAGAGTAAACACTAAATTTATCTCCAATTTTATAAATTATTTTTAAATAAGTTCGGCATCATGAATATTTCAAAAAAAAAATTACGATTCAATAAAATTTTATTCATATTAATCATTTAAGAAAAAAATGTTAGAAACAAAATAAACATAATCACCATTTTTTTACAACAAACACGAATCTTTTTAAAATATTCATAATAATATCAAGAATCTAAGTACCCACCTATTACCCGCACTTTTATTAAAAGTAAATCGATCAATTATAAAATATCATGTCATTTTAGTAAAATTAAAATAATTTCAAGGAATTTAATGTTGACTCATGAAAATTATAAACAAAGTTATTACTAACCTCATGCTAAAGTTGATATCTCAGTTGGGTCTGCATTATGTTATAAGTATTTTTTTTATTAAAAATGTGTAATAGTTTAATAGTATTGTATTTTTAAAAATGGATATACATGTATTATTATAAAATAATACATATGAAATAAATAAATATTACATGGGTATGAGGCATGGTGGATACTTAGGTACCTGTATCCGCACTCATTCCCACTCATTTTTGCGGTTAATTACCCATATCCGTCCTTGTACAAAAAATACGGGTTTTTATCTTATCCTTTGTTAGTAGTTTTTGCAATTACTCAATGTATACGAGTCAAATTGTCATCCCTAATTAGCATTGATTTTAGCACAAGAACACAAATAAAAGGTGACGGTAACCTAAGTCAGGGCAACCATATTTATTATCATCATTGGGAAAGAACAAAAATATTTATCATTGTCATTGGAAAAAGCAAAAGTTGTCAGATGAACGGTGAAGATATCTCAAAGATTGAGTAAACAACAACACAAATGAACGATGAGATATCTCATAACAGGTGAGCAAAAACACAAATGAACGTCGACAATGACACGTGTTATAGTATAATTTATTTGAGAAACAAAAAGTAAAAGAAAACGTTAGAAACACAATGTAGGAAAAAATGTGAGTAAGTGTACAGTCCTATCTAACACTCAACCGAACTCGAATATGTCACGAGGAATGCTTAAAATACGGAAAAATGTTATAATAAAAATCCATTTTAATTTTTAATTAATATAATAATAAAACGAGTAAAGAAAGTAAAAAATTTAGAATGATATAAGTTGAAGAAAGAAAATGACCGGTGAGTGGAGACTAAGCATAAATAAAATAAAAAATAATGGTAGCATGTGACAAAAAAAATGACTAAACACTAAATTTATCTCTAACTTTGTAAATAATTTTTAAATAAGTTCGACATCATGAATATTTTTTTAAAAATCCGATTTAGTAAAATTTTATTCATATTAATCATTTAGGAAAAAAATGTTAGAAACAAAACTAACATAATCACGATTTTTTTTACAACAATCACGAATCTTTTTAAAATATTCATAATAATATCAAGAATCTATCTTAAAGTAGTATGTGCAAACTACAAATTTAGGACTAATTTGGTGGTTAATAAAAAAGGAAAATGCTAACGAGTTTTTTAGGGTACTCTTTAACAATCTTAAATGATATATTTGTTTAAAAGTTTGTGCATTTGATAAGTTTTTATAAAATTTTGTGCATTTTATGTATTGGAAATTAAATTGTTTAACTTTTTAATTAATGATTTCTTAATACAGTGTTCCAGAAGAAATCTTCTCGTTTAAGCTTGTTCAATTTGCTTCTAATCAATTCATAGATGTGTGACACGTGGCAAACGAATAATCAAGGGATCAAATCTGTTGTACTAATCCGATTTTGAAAAGCAAAAACAACTTTCAAGATTCATCGAGTAATGTATGTATTTGGACAAGAAAATGATCTAAATACATGTTTTATACGATGAATAATCGATAATTAAGAAAAGAAAGAAAACAAATGAATAATTGTTTTTTTCTTATTAATTAAAGAAGAAGAAGAAAAAAAGAAGTAGAGAGAGAAATAAAACGAAAAAAGAAAGTCATCCGTTTTCATTTTTTGTTGTTGCTTGGTGTGTGGCTTCCTCGGTACGGGAAGAACTCAATCTTGTCTATATATTCATCCTTTCTTCGATCTCTTCTTTCTCTTCATCACTTCATCATCATCGTTGCTTCTGTACTTTACTCAAACCACCTCTCTCTCTTTCTTCAGGTACTTCTTTCTTCTTACACTTTTTTTCCTTCAGATTTTAGGGTTTCTTCATTTTTTCAACTGATTTTTTGGTCTTTCATGTAAGATCAGCTTCGGTTTTGTTAATTGACTCTTCAGATTTGATTCATAAGCTCATCTAAGGATTTTCAATTTTTTTTTTTTTTGAAATTTTTGAGTTCATTTATATTTTCTCCTTGTTTAGCTCTCGTGTCTTAATTTAGTGAATTCTCTTCCAATTTTGCTTCTTTTTGCAATTGATATGAGGGTTATGCTGTTACTTGAGCTTATTACTTCTAATCAATGGTTTTAGTTTCAATTTTAATTTTTTATTATGCTTTGATTTGCGTACCCTAATTATTTTCTTTGATGATTTAGAAGCAATTTAGTCAAGCAAGTTTTTATTTTTTATTTTTTTTAAGTTGGTTTGGTTTTCTTGTTTTTCAACATCATGTGTCATATGCATTTGATTCTTAGTTTTAAGAAAAGCTGACGATGATGTTGGATATTAAAACTGTTTTTATTGGTGAGGTTCACCAGCTTCAGACCAAGCTCTTTGTGTGTGTGTGTTTTGTCATAAAACCCAAATATTGTTGTCGGAAGCTCTCAAGTTTCAATTTTTTTGTGTCAAAAAAAAAAAGTTTCAATTTTTTTATTTTATGATTTATCCAAATGTTGGATTGATGTTGTTACCTTTGTTGCTGTGATTGAAAGCTGTGTAAAATCGTATGCTAAAGTTTTTGTACCACTGTTTTTTTTCTTTTTCAGGTGATTGGTTTAGCTTGCAGTCTCTGATGCTGAAGAAATAGCAAAGTTTGAAGGCTTTGCTTTTCTGTGTGAAAAAATGTTGGAAGGCGGTGCCAAGTTCCCAATAGATCTCAACAAGAATAATAACAACTTTTATGATTTCTCCCAAGGCTTTTACCACAAGCTTGGTGAGGGTACCAACATGTCAATTGACAGCGTCGGGAGCTTGCAAACAAGCAATGGAGGAGGATCGGTTGCAATGTCAATTGATAACAGCAGTGTTGGGTCCAATGATTCTCATACCCGCATGTTGGATCACCAAGGGTTGAAGAGGCGTGCCAATGATAACTATTCGGTTGCGCACAGTGCCAATCGTCGGGGAAGAGTCACACATGCATTGAGTGACGATGCTTTAGCTCAAGCTCTGATGGACAATAGTTCTCCAACCGAAGGGCTTGAAAATTTTGAAGAGTGGACAATTGATTTGAGGAAACTAAATATGGGGGAGGCTTTTGCTCAAGGAGCTTTTGGAAAACTCTACAGAGGTACTTACAATGGGGAGGATGTCGCTATCAAAATCTTGGAGAGACCTGAGAATGACCTATCAAAGGCTCAGTTGATGGAACAACAGTTTCAACAAGAGGTCATGATGCTGGCTACACTGAAGCATCCCAACATAGTTCGTTTCATAGGTGCATGCCGTAAGCCTATGGTGTGGTGCATCGTTACTGAGTATGCCAAGGGTGGATCAGTTCGGCAGTTCTTAACAAAGCGTCAAAACCGAACAGTTCCCCTCAAACTAGCTATCAAACAAGCTTTGGATGTTGCAAGAGGCATGTCATATGTTCATGGTCTGGGATTGATCCACAGGGACTTGAAATCTGACAACCTGTTGATTTTTGGTGACAAGTCAATCAAAATTGCTGACTTTGGAGTCGCCCGGATTGAGGTGCAAACTGAAGGAATGACTCCCGAGACTGGAACATACCGTTGGATGGCTCCGTAAGATTATTTATTTTTCTCTCTCATTTGGTATTAATTAAATATATGCTCTGCTTCCATGTTTATGAAATTATGTTTTGGGTAGGTTCTTTATAGATAGCTAAAATTTTAAATGCTGAGAACAAACTATTGATCCTTTTTCCCCGAGGGTCAACATCATGATATCTTTAATCTTAACTAGTTGTCTGTGATCCTTGTTGCTTTCTATTTTGGTTTGGTGATTGCTGTTGTATGAACCTGATTAACATAATTTCTCTCTGTGCATATATCTGTCTTCAATTGTTGTGTACATACCTTTGATGTCTTGATGGATATTAGTCGATGTATCATGAGGTCAAAATGGTTGGGTTTTGCCACAAATCACAGTTGGATGTTTAATTTGTCATCTTTTTAATCACATTGTGTTTTTTGGTTTGTGCTACATCCTCAATAATTGTCTTTTAGTTTGAGAGAGAATATATTAGTCATACTGCCAGTTGTAGAGACATTTGATGATATCTTGTTTTGACAATTATTTACGATAGATGCTTCCAAGAGTCATATTTTTGTGCTGGATTTGTGATATATTTTTCAAAAACTCCGGATACATTATTTAGTTTTTTTTAGAGTGTCCTTGATGGGTAGCAGAAAACTAGAAGACCAAAACATTGATTCTTTTTCTTGAAATCTGGTGGATGGAAGTGGAGTCTTTTTCATTTTTGAAATTTGAAATAGTTTTTTGATAATTTTGTTAACTTTTGGTGAATCTTGAGCATGCCCACAGAGCTTGCAGGATTAAGAAAATAATAACGTTTTAATGATTTGCTTTATATATATATATATATATATATATATATATATATATATATATATATAATATTCTATGTTTTTTGTTTGTTCGAAGGGAAATGCTGTATTTATGTGTGTAACTTTTTTACTTAGTAGTAGTTAGGTTAAAACATGACCATAACATGTGTTGCGGTTAAAAATTTAGAACAAAACATGACATTAGGTTAAAAAAATGGTACATTTTTCCCACTTTTATTTTGTCAATGCTACCTAGGGGTGTTCACGGTTCATAAACTGCACTGAACTGAACCATATAAATGGTTCAGTTTAGTAACTGAAACCACTTTTTATAAAAACTGGTTTATTTCTCAAACCAGTTTCAGTTCAGTTCAGAACCAGTTTATAACCAGTTTACATCTTTAAACCAGTTTAGTTTCAGTTAACTGGTTTAAAACAGATTTTTTTAATAAAACCGGTTTATTTTTTGAAAAACTGGTTTTATACCAATTTTCTGTATTTTTTTTAAAAAAAACTGGTTTCCGATAAAAATAATTTCAGAGTGTTTTTTCCGAAAAACAGTTTAAGTCTATTTTTCGGGAAAAAAGTTTCAATATTTTTTTTCGGAAAAAAAGTTTCCGACTTTTTCAAGAAAAAAGTTCCTATTTTTTTTGGGAAAAAAAGTTCCCGATTTTTTTCGTAAAAAAAGTTTCCGATTTTTTCAGGAAAAAAAGTTCCTGATTGTTTTCGGGAAAAAAGTTCTCGATTTTTTTTCGGAAAAAAAGTTCCCGATTTTTTCGGAAAAAAAGTTCCAATTTTTTTCAGGAAAAAAGTTACCGATTTTTTCGGAAAAAACGTTCCCGATTTTTTCGGAAAAAAAGTTCCGATTTTTTTCGGGAACAGTAGTTCCCGATTTTTTCGGGAAAAAAAGTTCCCGATTTTTTTCGGGAACAATAGTTCCTGATTTTTTCCGGAAAAAAAGTTCCCGATTTTTTCCGGAAAAAAAGTTCCCGATTTTTTCGGGAAAAAAAATTCCCGATTTTTTCGGAAAAAAAGTTCCGATTTTTTTTTGGGAAAAAAAGTTCTCGTTTTTTTCGGAAAAAAGTTCCCGGTTTTTTCGGAAAAAATGTTCCCGGTTTTTTTCGGAAAAAAAGTTCCGATTTTTTTTCGGGAAAAAAAGTTCCCGATTTTTTCCGAAAAAAAGTTCCAATTTTTTTCAGGAAAAAAAGTTCCCGATTTTTTCGGAAAAAAAGTTCCGATTTGTTTCGGGAACAATAGTTCCCGATTTTTTCGGGAAAAAAAGTTCCCGATTTTTCTGGAAAAAAAGTTCCTGATTTTTTCCGGAAAAAAAAAAATTTCCCGATTTTTTCGGAAAAAAAGTTCTCGATTTTTTCGGAAAAAAAGTTCCCGGTTTTTTCGGAAAAAAAGTTCCCGGTTTTTTTTGGAAAAAAGTTCCCGATTTTCTCGGGAGAATTTTTTCCGCTTATTTTTTTAAGAAAAAAGTTCCCATTTTTTTTGGGAATTATTAAATATTTTTTTAAAAAATAAAATAAAATACAGTTCATAAATTTAAACTGGTTTTGAACCGGTTATAAACTGAATTGTAACTGTTTTTAAAAAGTGGTTCAGTTCAAAACTGCATTAAATGGTTCGGTTTAAAATATGGTTCAGTGCAGTTCGAACTATAGTTTGGTTCAGTTAACTGGATTTTTGAACACCCCTAATGCTACCTCACATACATGTCCAAGAAGATTGTTTTGTTTGATTCTCTTTGGTATTCTTCAAAGGAACAACATTCAGTAAATTTCCTTAGGCATTCAGAGTAATTATAATGCTGGTTAGGTATAGTTCTTTTGATTTTTACCTTCTTTTTGGGGCATTCTTCTAATGATAACTTTGCCATTTTTTTTCTTATTTTATTGCAATACTATTCTTCTATTGAATGAAAGAAGATGTTGGCTTTCTAGATCAAGTTGACACTCAATACGACAATAATTGTGCGGATATTTATGCAATTAATTTGAGAACCCATGATAAGAATATCTATGGACGCTGGCGGTTCATTTATTAGCTGTATATGATATAAATCTAGTCATGTCTGCATCAAAGCCAGCATGTTTTCATATGTTTATGTTATCGCTAAAATTCAGTTGACGATGTATCATAGTATTTGTTAGCTAATTAGATTGAACTTTTCAAAATGCTGAAATTCATATATGGTTTTAAATGATTTATGCTGTTCTGAAAGATTGTTTCATGTATTGAGATGATGTTTCTTGATCTATGCAGGGAGATGATCCAACATAGGCCTTACACACAGAAAGTGGATGTATATAGCTTTGGGATTGTCCTTTGGGAGCTGATCACTGGTATGCTTCCCTTTCAGAACATGACAGCAGTACAAGCAGCATTTGCAGTTGTCAACAGAAATGTTCGCCCGATATTGCCCAATGATTGTTTGCCTGTGCTCCGTGAAATCATGACAAGGTGCTGGGATCCCAACCCTGATGTCAGACCACCTTTCACTGAAATTGTTGCAATGCTTGAAAATGCCGAGATCGAGGTCATGACAACAGTTCGGAAGGCCAGGTTCAGGTGTTGCATGACTCAACCAATGACTGCGGAGTAATCCTGTTCAAAGCATGTGAAAAAAAGAAAGTTATAAAACATAGACTTGAGTATATGGAGGCAAGATGAGACTCTGACTATATAATAGCTTTGTTTATTTGTGTGTTTTATTTCTTTCTTCTGAAGGAGAAATGAAAATATTGTCTGAAGACCTTTTATTATTTGGTTTATGTTATCGAACCGTCTTTTGAATTAGTAAAGAGATGATGTATGTTATACTTGCATGTATTACAATTATGTATAGCTTCTGAGGGCAAGATGGATTTAACATCATTGTCGAAACTTTTGTTGTGTATGAAGAAGGTTGGTTGCAATACAACTACCCCTCCTGGGATTGATATAACATCATTGTCGAAACTTTTGTTGTGTATGAAGAAGGTTGGTTGCAATACAACTACCCCTCCTGGGAGATTGATATACTCCCGGAGCTGGATCATTGAAATTTCTTGAGTCTTCAAAATTTGATGACAGCCTTAAATTACAAAAGAAATATTCGAGTTCTTAATAACTATAGGTAAATTATGCAGGAAGGGGTTGTGATTGGTTAATAATATCAGCAACAAAAGCTAATCTTCAAGGTGTTCAACGGCGGACACCAATCTATTTACATTTCTAGTGTATACCTGGAAGGTAAAATTGATTTTTGAAGCACAAAATTGATTGATATATTTGATTTTTCTTGAGTACTACTGTGAGTATTGATTTAAAATTTATCACTTAATTTGCTTTCATGGAAATGTATCTAGAGTAGACACTAATCACTTTATGCTTTTTTTTTTGTTTTTTTTTTGTTACAATTTTATGCTTAATTTTCACCACTGTGTTGAAATGTTCTGTTCATTTTTTTTTTTGACACAAATGTTCTGTTCAAATTAGTTTTGAAAAATGACATTTTCTATATGATTGTTAATATTTAAAATTTGTAATAATTTGTTTACTATAAAACTTTGTATGCAGCATGTATTTTTTTACTCAAGATCTAATGTATCGCAAAATTAAACTTTTAATAAATGACTAATTACTTGTGTAGTGACATTCTAAATCCAAACATATCTATCCTTTCCATTTTTTTTATAAGCTATCTAACCTTTTCATTGATATTCATACAATAACTAAAGTATATGTTCACAAGTTCTAGCTCAACTGATATAATACGTCAAAATTGTTAAGTTGGACCCCATGACCGGGATTTGGACCTGACTCCCTCATTTGTGCGTGTGAGTTTATGATGACTTTGTCATTTCATCTATGAAAAAACAAACTATTTTCTTATCTGAGTAATAAAACTAACATTAATTCATAGTTGCATTAATAAAGTCCTTGCCTTTAAATACAAAATTTGGCAATAAGATAGAAATGTAAAGTCAGTGAAACAACATCTGAACAAAATTTAATCTCTAAGAGGAAAAAAAACAAAAAAATTCAATAGAAAAAGAAAGTTGCAATTGCAATGATAAAAAAACCTATCTATTAGTTGCTTTTAGCTTCACCAGTCCAGTAAGTTTTTTCAGCAACAAGAATCTTTTCTGGATTAAAGGGTCCACTTTCATGATCCATTATGTTGCTCCTCCATTTCATTGCATCAGTAACACTTTTAATCTTAGTGAGAAGCTCTACTCCTTCTCTGAATACCACTGTCCCTTCTGGCCTTAAGATTCTGTCCATCTCCAATAGTATAACAGTAATGTTGCACCTTGAATACATAACAAACAATTCATTAAGTCAAAAATATATAATAAAACATAGTAGGAATCATACCAATTTAGTCACCAAATCATATGGTCAGACAATTTGATCATTAAAATTAACAAAAATGTTGCGCTTAGTAGTTCAACTGATTTGAGCTAAGGACAATTTGGGTTATTTGCAGTCAGCAATTTCACACATTCACGTAGTCAACACATCAGTGATCGTTGAATTGAGATCAGACAGTCTAGATTTTAAAAATTTTAACATCTAAAATACCGGGCTTGAAATCTGGACCGTCCAATTTTTATCGAATAACCACTAATGTGTGTGATTGTGACTAAAGTGGTGGATCACTTGTCATAATAGCATGTGAGAATTAACTAAAGCTAAAGGGTTAGATAATGTGGAAATACTCACCTATCTTGATATATGCCAAATACATTAGCTGCATGAATGAGATCATATGTTCTAGGGTAAGTTGAGAAAGCTTCACACCAATCATGGTAAGTACCAATGAAACCTCTTTCATAGATTGCACCAAGAGTGTCATGAGCTGAATTTGAGGGAACAACATTCATAACCCAAACTGGAAATTTAATTAATGCTGCAGCAAATCCACCAAGATAAGCATTCATATCAATAATATTTCTATATCTTCCTTGTGCAATAGGAGTAATATGTTTGTAATGTGACATCCTATCCTTCCATAATTCATTGTCCTTTTGAAATTTCTCTGCTGTGATGCTCGGTATTGAACCACTAGCAATTCTTGGAGGTACTGTAAATGCTCGCTTTGGCCATTTTTCGAGTTCCCCTCCAGCTACTTTGCTTGAGCTACTAACTTCTGGTAATGGAGTTATGCATTTTTCCATATTTTGGTACCTTTTTCAATGCAATGACACAAAGAAAAATGGTAAAAAAAAAAAAAAAAAAAATTGTAGAAAGAGAACTCATTTTCGTACAACAAAATTCTAATAGGTCCAAAAAACATTATTTATGAATCTATCAGAATTATCCACCTCAGCAGTGTACCGGTATATATCCAAATAAGATGTGTACAGAAGAATTCACCAATAATGGTATAAAGAGTACTTACCAAGCCATGTCAGGATTATCAGACTGGCAAATATGTGGTGTTTTATAAACTTGTTTAGTTTGTTGACATTCAAGATGATTTTTAGGCTTTTGCCAAACGGAAAGGTCATCTTTCTCAACAACTTTCTTCCAACATATACGTTTGGCAACATCTTCAATGGAATCTTGCTCTTGCTTCAAATCCTCTTCTGTCCTTTCCCAACCTCTCCAGTATTTCTTCCATCTAATAGGTGGACCAGAAAGAATCCAATAACCACCTGGCCTTAGGACTCTATCCACTTCAATCAAATACATACCATCTGTGTCATAGAAATTAGATTCTTATTAACAACTAGCCAAAAATGCATAGCTTTTATTATAAGTTTATTAGTATAGTTAGAAATTTTCCAAATTGTATAGTGAATAAAATAGTAGAAGTGCGAATACTAACCATATTTGTGCCATGGTATGAGGCAGCGAGAACAATGAGCCATATCGAAAGCCCTTGCCGGATATGGAAGCCTCTGTGAAGCCATGATTCCAATCATAGCAGGAACTCCTCTCTCCAATGCAAATTGTACTTGAGCTTCATGTGTATCTCTTGGTGCAAATGACATTGCTTGGATGTCCCTTTTCAAAAGGTAAGCACCCCAACTTGCTACCTTTATAATTAGAGGTACATCATGGTATATAAAGTGTTAGCATTTACTACATCCGTTCCTAAATATACGACTCTCTGAACAAACTTCTATTAGAAAAACATAGAAATAATGAAGATAGAGTATAAGGATGATTGAACTTACACCACATCCTGTATCTATTGCAGTTCTGATAGTACCACTAGTAAGAGGAATAAGTTCATTAATGTCATCAATGTAAGCATCGGCTCCGCGAGGAAACATAGTACCTCCACCAGGGAATCGAAACCGGTCGCCTTCAACTTGAATCCAATTTTGAACAGCTTTCTCAATACTAAGTTCTTTGTGTGGAATATTATCATACCAAGCATAATCTCTACTTTGAGGCCATTTAAAAGGTGTTTTATATTTTGGTGGAGCAGGAATAAGACAATACAAAAGTTCTTCTTTTGTAGGACAATGTCTCTCCCTATATTTCAACATGTTTCTATCAAATTTTCTACCTCTAGCTGGATCTTGACATGGTGTGTATTCACTATATGTCATGTCACATGGTGGAAACTCTTTTATCCCTCCAGAAGTACTTATTTCAAGTGAATGATGACTTGAAAAATCTAGATTCGACGACGATGATGAAACTGAGGAAGAGCCTCCTGTGTTTGATGCAGCATTACAATCTACTTTTGAGTATGTCTCAGATTGGTTAGTAGGTGTTGGTGTATTTTTCCATGCACCCATTACATAGGATAAAATACATAGTCCACTTACACCTAAAATCCATGTGAGTCTATTTCTTTTGGATTCAAGTTGATTATAATGTTTTGGTGATCCATTGTAATCCTTGGGCATTTTCTGTAACTTTTTAGCTCTGATCACAAAATTTCAAATAAACAAATCACATTAGATTATGTTCACAAATCACTAGTTTGAGCTAGATAACTAGTTTATTATTGTCATAAATTTAATGAAAGGTTAACATACACCGACACACATCGGCCCTTTGGACCGGTTATGGAACTAATCTCTAGTTTGGCCGATTGGGTGGAATTTTATCTTTGATTTTCAGTTTTTCAATGTGGGAGATTTCAAAAGGATTTGACCCGAATTTTCGGGTCTTCTCCTTTACGGGAGTAAGTTGCTTCGACTTGACCAATATTACATTGGTCAAGTCATTAGTATTTTTTTTTTCTTTGTTCGTTAAACCTATTGGTATGCTCATTTGACATATTAATATTATTATTGCAAGTAAATTAAGGAAAAATGTAGAAGTAATTAATGCAAAAAAAAATATTATCTTAAAAAAGGGAACAAAAGAGCATACCTAAATTTTTATGGTGAAATTTAAAGTAGATATTCTACTATTTAAATGTAATCTTCCTAAAAAAAATTGAACTATACACACATGTTAAGTTTTAAAATGAGGAACAACATTGAGACAAAGACAAACAAAATTGAACAATGTGATGATAATAACAACAAAGAAAGAAAAAGAAGGTAAATGTTGTTAACATACCAGATATAGTAACTAAGTAGAAGAATGTGACAATATTGATTAAGAAGAAAAAAAGATAAAAAGAATAATAATAGGAAGGTGTGGTTTTTTTATTGCTATATTTTGCATATTGCTTTGTTCCCTAACTTCATGTTCTTCCTTTAGTAACATGAAGGAAGCTGTGGCTTGAAAAGAAATAGGTTAAGTTGGATTTAGTCAACAAAGCTATTTTTCGTAAAGATGGAAATTAATAATTATCATCCTATAAAATGAGACATTTTAGCCTTTAATTACTCTTCTTTCAACTGCTCCCAAAAAGGGTGACATTTCCTCTTCCCGCAATAATAGATATTTTTAGTCACATTAAGTAACACAAAGTCTATCTATGTTCATAAAATATATGTTTACTCTTAATATTTTTGGTGAATAATTGAGTGATGAAATGAAAGGGTACATTTGTCAAAAAAAAAAAATGAAAAAAATGAAAGGATATAAGGCTTGTTTTATTTAGATTGGAGACAAAAGACTCTTATTAATTAGTCGTCGCTGATGCTTAATTCAACTGACAAATGTTAAAATTGTTAGATTGAATATATAGTATTTTGGATCCAATCCAAAATCTTCATTTATGAGTGCGTTTATGTAGTATCTATCATTTCCCTGTTGACGGAAAACAAAGCTAGTATTAATCTCTCGAAGAAAACTATTGGATTATATTTGATTTTGAATAAAATACTTTTAGTTTGTAAAGGAAAATAAAAATTGAAATAACGTAGTCCTACTCCATCCACAATAAATAGAAAGACAATTACTATTGTTATTTTTTAATCTAGTAGTTTGGTGGTTAGAAATTTTCCTTTTAAAGTGAATAAATGAGATGTGTGGAATTCAAATTCCGACCCTGCATATATAATATGATATCCTTACTAATTAAGCTAGATTCATGTGACCTATGAAACACTGACACTTCTCGGATTAGGTGTGTCTTAGGGTGCGTTTGATTTGCTAAAAAACAGGGGACTGTACAAGACAACTTTTGTTGTACCCTGTTTGATTCAGAAACTAGTTATGGTACCGGACAAAATAGGCAGTAAGGGACAAGACATAAACAATAATTATTGTCCCTCATTAAACCACATAACAACTTTTTATCCATTGTATAACTATAAAAAATACGAAAATACTCATTTTATTTTCGAATATAAAAAATATTATCTCTCTTTCTTTCACCAATGTGATTTTGTTCTGTCCTGTTCTACCTTGTTCTGTCATGTTTTGTCTGTACTGTTCTATTCAGTACTTACTGTTTTGCAAATCAAACACACCCCTAGTGTCAGACACGTGCCGATGTCAGACATCGACACAACACCAACACTTAAAATTACTACATTGAATTGTGTTAATTTTTCAAATTATTATCGGTGTTAATGTGTCGATGTTCGTGCTTCGACAATTAGAAGGACAATTATATCATGGACAATAATTGATTTAACAATTGCGTAAAAATAATAATTTAATTAACAATAATTAAAAAATAACAATTCAGTCACTTACTGGTAAAAGGGACAATTTGGTCCCTAAAATAAAAAATGTTCATAAATAAATTATTCTTCGATAAATCATCTATTTTTTCCCTATATAGCATTTTAAAAGAACAAATAATTTGTCAAAAAAAAAACAAATAATTTCTCTCAAGTAGTTACTCATCTATAAGCCAAACTCATAATTATCAAGGTCTGCTCTCTTGAGAATCGAAAGGATAACAAATATGGAGGTTGCTTGAATTTTTGTAGTTTTTGAATGGCAAAATAGGGAGGTTGCTTGAATGTTATTTATGTACTTTTTCTTTTGTAGGGACCAAATTGCTCATTTTTAAACTGTAGTACTGTTCCTTAAAAAAAATCTAGTGCAGATAAAAATTAAATTGTCCCAATTTTTATTTGAGAATGTAAAATTTGCTTTTATTCACTATTTGAGAATATAAGATGAATGATATTCAAAAGTTAAAAAAATAATAATGACATTTTTTATGTATTTTAAAAATGTGTGCAAATTGCAAAGTGTAAAAGATGAAAAGAAGAAGATAAATATAAAATGTGTAGATATTCAACTCTCAATATAATACGGATATGTAGATAAATAATTCTTGTATAAGTACAACTCTAAATAAAAATTATCTAAACAGACACAAATGAAAAAAAAATTTAAATATAAACTTATATATATGTATTTAAATAAAAATTATTTAGGTTTGTGCTCGCTATCAAAGTCAAACTACTAGCTAGCTTTGTTTGAAGAAAAAGTAGCCTCCAGTCACCCAAGAAAACACGTTTATTTTAAAAAAATTATAGTTTTTCCAAAAGAAGAAATTGCAACGTATTTTAGATAGGCAAGGACCATAGTGTAAGTTATTTTACCATAAATATTTAGGCTATGTTGAATTGATAAAATATAATGGAATGAAGCGGAATAAAATGCAGTGGAATGAGATGAGCAGAATAAAATAAATATTTTATTTTATTGTTTGGATAATTTAAAAATGAGAGTAACAAAATTGAAGGTAAAGTGGTGGTATGAGATGAAATTCATTCCATCATATTATATTTTATTCCATTATTATTTTTCAAATCCAAACAATGAAACATTATTCAATTACATCTCTTTCCATTTCATTTCATCAATCCAAACATCCTTTATAATAAAATAAATGATTTTATGCAAAGTGTAAGGTATTTTAGATGAACATGTTATGATCACTATCACTCTTTCTATAACTCGGTAATAAAATCATTTTCTAGTGATGATGAATGATCATGCCCGGTGTATTTAATAGTCTAATGATCAAATTTATATTTTAAATTGATTGAAAAATAATAATTTAGAATGTGAAAAAATAAGGAATTTTTAGACTACTTTTTATCAATGACTTTATAGTCATCAACTAACGGCACATGTATTATTATTAGCCCTTTATTTTAGATTTTTTTCAAAATCATTTAAGTTTATGCAAATAGCTTATACAATTTTTGCGTATTACTATAAGTTTTTTAAGATAGTTTATAATAAAGTAACTTATAAAATTACAACTTTTATTAGTGTAAACTTATAAAATAACATAAAATCTAATTTATATTGCATAAGCTGTTTGTATAAACTAAAAAATAAGTTAATTCAAACGGGCCCCAAGACTCAAAGACACAATGTAGAAGAAGATTCTAAAACAAACAAAAAAACGCGTTGGCCAATTGAATTGAATTAAATTAAATTTAGAAAAGCCATCACTATCAATCTTGTTTTTTCCAAGCATTTTCCTTGGACAGCTGTTAGCAAGAATAACAATTAAATCTTCATTTTTTTAAGAACCAAATTGGATTCAAGAAATACTTAGTAAGAATTATTGTGCAGGTAATTCTCCAATTAATATGACACTCTTAAGTTCAAAAGTCAAATTTATTCTTTTCAACGCGTATATCAAACTATATAATATAATAATTATAGTATACTTATGTGGTTCTTGTAATTGCAGCCAAAGAAACTGCAACTGCAACTATGGAGCACAAGAAATCAACAAGCAGGAAAAAAGAAGGCTTTGCATGTAGGATTCATGAATATGGTAAGTCACCTTTCAAAACATTTCTCTCAATTGAATTTGCAACTAAAAATAGAGACTGAAAAAATGAAATACATTTTAATTAATTATTTTTAAGTTTTCAAGTTTTGTTTTGTCTTGCTGTGATAAGTTATAGATGTAAGAACTTAATATTCTAAGATGATATAGAATTAGAAACTCTTTCAAGATCTGTTGGGCTACTTGATATCAAGTTAATTTCCGCTATTGGGCCACTGTTTATATAAATGCACCAAACTCAATAGTGATTGATGTGAGGGGGTGTTAAGATGTCATGCACCGGATGTGAAATGCCCTGAACATATGTAGAAGTAATCTTCACTTTATAAACCGGTTTTGTAGGATTGAGTTAGGTCAAACTCTTAATTCTAAGACTAAAATATGGTTAAAGACAATTAAAATCGTGGTTAATTGTATTCGATGAATGGCTAATGAGTTGCGACCATCTACTCAAACTAATTAACTATATATTTGAATTGTGTTAACCATCTAATTTAAATTGTTGAAATTTGATGTCAAATTTGTGTGTTATAAGACAAATTAAAAAACCACAAATTTTCAGTTCAATTTTTTTTTCTTTCTATTTTTAAATTCTATTGAATAGTAGATACATTTCTAATATGTTTGCATATATGTTTTGCAGTAAAACTAGGTCCTAAACTATCTGAGACACTGAAGGGTAAATTGAGTTTAGGTGCAAGGATAATACAAGAAGGTGGGAGAGGGAACATTTTCAAAAATATTTTTGGTATGCAAGAAGGAGAGAAAGTTTTGAAAGCTTCACAATGCTATTTATACACAACAGCTGGTCCTATTGCTGGAGTTCTCTTTATCTCCACAAAAAAAGTTGCATTTTGTAGCGAAAGACCAATAACCTTCTCTTCTGCAATAGCAGGAGAGACGGTTAAGGTACCGTATAAGGTAAGCATTATTAGATGTAAAAATTAGATATAGTAGTTAATTCACTTTGCAATTTGGTTGTGCGATTGAGTCGACTTTGATGACAAGGATTTAATTAGGTGCATTAATACGCAGGTTTTGATACCAATTGGGAAGATAAAAGGAGTTAATGAAGGACATAATGTGAACCAGGAAGAACAAAAGTATATAGAAATTGTTACTCAAGATGATTCTGAATTTTGGTTTATGGGATTTTTACGATACGAGAAAGCTTTTAGGAATCTTCAGAAAGCCATTTCCATGTCTATTTAGCCCCCAAAAAGATGTAATTTTGCACATTGTTTAGTTTTTCTGATATTTGAGATGTAAATAGTTGTTTGACATATGGGGAAGTTCTGTTATGTACATGGGATTTTCAATGTTAAGTTATAGAATTATAGTTGTATGAACTATATGCTGCATAGCTGCTTAATATGCTTATCCCAATTTTCATAATGTATGGTCTCGATTAGCATATATAAAAACCTGCTGTGGCGTATTTGTAGAGGTTGTCTTCTCACTATAGATTTTGGCGGCATGACCGGGTGTGAATTGCTCGAGTGACCGTGTCTGTGCTCTTTGTGAAGACGGTGTGGAGAATAATCTAATTGCCACAGTAGCATCCAGTGTTGGAAACAGATTGGTTTCTGGTGTTGTTATACAACAGAATGACATATTATTTCCAACCGCATCAGTTTTGAATCAATCGTTTTCACAGTTCTGCAGGCAGCACTTAACCGGGAACAGGTTTCCCGTGTTGTGGCTATGCTTTGGAATATTTGGAAGCAAAAAAATAACAAAGTTTGAAACAATTTGGTGGAGCGTGTTTCGCCCGTGTGTGTGTGACTGTGGCAGCAACAAGCTCGTAGCAGCAGACGCAAACAGGCGTGTAGTTACTATCAACAGTCTGTGCACCTGCAGGTTCTACTTGGACCAAGCCTCAAATATGTAATTTTAAATTGCAAGGTTGACGCTTCATTCTCCACTGAGCACGGCAAAGTGGATATTGGTATTTGTATCTAAGATGATCCGAGTCATTTTGTTCTCGCAAAAAATTGAGTGGACTCTAAACCAGTTGTTGACTATTTTCATAATTGAAAAGAGAGGTTTCTGAATTTGAAGCAATTATGATCAAGTGCAGGCACATTTTCCCTTCTCACTTTCACAACTCTCGTGTTAAGTTTATTAAAAGACAAGTCAATTTCATGCATCAACAATGACACCACTTACACATCTTTAGATAGTATCTATCTTGTCATTGAAATTTTAACATCTACTCTAACACATTATTATCATTAATGAAATGGGACAAAACACCTTTTTATACGTAGAAGGATTAGGAACAATTAATTTATCTTCATTGTAAAGAAAGTTCTGCTAAAAAAATTCACTTATTCAGCCACTATAAAATATAAAAGTCAAAGCTGCTGAAAAATTAGAGAATCATTACATCATAATAAAGAGAACACAACTAGATCACATTGACTAAATGCATTATTTAGATGTCTTGCTTTGACCGTATTTTTAAAAAAATATATAAATGCAAATATTATCATATAAGATCTTGTTTGATTTGTTTCGATGAGTATTTTCGAAACATTAAATTTCTATAATTTTTACTAATACACAATTAAAGATATTCACAATCAAAATTATGCATTGACATACGTGCAATAGCCAAAAAGTTCTTATATTTTGGGACGAAAGTATTATATGTTTTAATTTATATGTGTTCTAGTAATGCATCAATCTCATTGATTTAACCACGTTCATTATGCTTGTTCTAATTTGATCACTTGTAACTTGATTTGAAATTTTACAAGAAAATACTCTTCGGCTCTGTTTGGTAAAAAATATCGGATAACTGATAAGTTAGCTTATAGCGAATAGTCGATAAGCTAGTTTTTAGTTTATAGCAAATAAACTAGCTGATTGAATTTGTAGTGTTTGGTAAAATTTGCAGTTGAACTAGCTTATAAGTATAAAATGACATAAAAAAGATATATTTAACTAATATTTTATTTTTTTCAAGTAAGATGATAGAGGTAAAATTGGAAGAAAATATAATAAGCTATAAGTTTATAAACTACTCGAAATAGAATTTGAAAAATAAGCTATAAGCTCTTTTTTAAAAACAGTTACCAAACAGAACTTTTAGCTTATAAGCTAAAAGTTAGCTTATAAGCTAAAAGTTAGCTTATTTGCCTTACAAAACAGAGCATTTAACTTGGAGATTGATCAAACAACAACAAAGCAAGAATAAAAAACAAGGGAGCAACAAGAAGGAACATTTGATTATATTTCTCTTCAACTCCAATCCAAAAATAAACGAGGCTCACGCTTCCGAAAAATCTAAATTTTCTAATCATTTTTCTACGTAATTTCAGTGGTTCATCCATCAATTAATATTATTGACCGCATGTAATCGAAATTACTACAACAACATGAAAAATTACTAATACATGAAATGTCCAACCCAAACAATGTCAAACTTTTTTTTGAAGAAAAAAAAAGTCAAACCTAAAAGGACCAGGATTCCATTTATTTTTCCTCTCTTTCAATACAAACCATAAAAAAAAAGGAGCATCCGAATCAGATTCATTCAGCAATAGGAAAAGGTACCGAGAATCTAAACAAGAGATTGCACTTGCTTGCATACATACAGCAATAAAACAAACTCTTTTATATCAAAAAATAAACCCCCTCCAAAAAAACAGTTCCAGCCGGGTTCAGAAACTCTAAACCCATTAACTCCGACCCGACCCGGCCCGTGAAGTGAGTAACACCAACAACAAACATCCTCAATTCTTTTCTTCTACTAACACCAGTGAGTGTGTCACACAGGTTTCCCATCGCCGCCGCCGCACTAACTCTCTTTCTCCGTTCCTCTCACCGGTTTCCCATCGCCGTTCGCCACCTCCGTTAAAGGTATATTTATTGCAATATTATCTTATCTCGTTGTTTCTCTCTCTGTTATTTTCTTCTGAACTTTAGATTTCTAATCGTTCTTTGTTTCTACAGAAACCATTGTTCAAGCTTCGCCACTGTTACTCTTTCGTTACTCTGCGCCCACCCTTTATTCAAAAGGTAGGAACTTTACTGTTTAACACCAAAACTTAGTTACACCCATCACTCACCATTGCACACTTTTCTCTCTGCTTTTCTTTAGTTCTTAAAAGTTTTTTTCTTTCTTAATCTCTATTTCAGAGCTTCCCAATACTTGATCGAGTATATGGCAGCTGGTAGAGAAATTGCGGTATCTGAATTCCTTCAGGTTTGTTTTTACTTTATTCCCTCTCTCTTTCAAATTTCAATCAGCATCATAAAATATATATTTTTTTCAAACCATTTTAAACAATCGTTTTTTAGTTTTTGTTGTTGGAATGGACTATTTGGTATAATTGGGTTTATTGGGTTTGTGATTTTGGTTTCAGGGGACATGTAGACAAACTTTGTTTTTGGCAAAGAAGCCTGAAAAACACAGAAGTCAATTGCTTTGGGGTACCCTTTGTAATAGGAGTCGTGTTTCGAGTTGTTCAACTCGTAAGTCATTGCGTTTGAGGTGTAAAGCTCAAGAAAATCCGAGAGTTGTGGTTAGTGGGAGTGCTGCGGGTTCGGTAGAACAACAATCTGGCTTGATTGAGAAGCCTTCTGCGGAAGTTATTCATTTGTATCGTGTACCGTTTATCCAAGAAAGTGCAGCTGCTGAGATTTTAAAGGAAGCTCAAGCGAAAATCTCTAATCAGATAGTGGACTTAAAGACCGAGCAATGCTTTAATGTTGGTCTTGGTTCACAACTTTCAAGCGAAAAGCTTTCGGTTCTTAGATGGCTTCTTTCAGAAACATTTGAGCCTGAGAATTTGGGAACTGAGAGCTTTCTTGAGAAGAAGAGCAAGGAGGGTTTGGAGAAAGTTATTGTAGAGGTTGGTCCCAGGTTATCTTTTACCACAGCTTGGTCTGCGAATGCTGTGTCAATTTGCCAAGCATGTGGTTTGACGGAAGTTAATCGTTTGGAACGGTCAAGAAGGTATTTGTTGTACACAAATGGTGAATTACAAGAACATCAAATTAGTGAATTTGCAGCTATGGTGCATGATAGGATGACTGAATGTGTTTATACTCAGAAGCTAACATCCTTCGAGACCAGTGTAGTTCCGGAGGACTTTTATTATATACCTGTAATGGAGAAAGGGCGGAAAGCATTGGAAGAGATTAATCTGAAGATGGGTTTTGCTTTTGATGAACAGGATTTGGAATACTACACCAAACTTTTCAGAGAAGACATTAAGCGTGATCCAACTAATGTTGAATTGTTTGATATTGCTCAGTCCAACAGTGAACATAGCAGGCACTGGTTTTTTACCGGAAAGATCTTTATTGACGGACAACCTATGAATAAGACTCTTATGCAAATTGTCAAAAGCACTTTACAGGCAAATCCGAATAACTCCGTTATTGGCTTTAAGGATAACTCAAGTGCAATCAGGGGTTTTCAAGTGAAGCCATTACGACCAGTTCAGCCTGGTTCAACAAGCCCGTTAAATTTGACAGAACGCGACATGGATATCTTATTTACAGCTGAAACGCATAACTTTCCATGTGCTGTGGCACCTTATCCTGGTGCAGAGACAGGTACAGCTAAGCAAATAGCCCTTATGTGTCTTGAACTTATACTGAATGCAGTTAATATAAATCTCGTAACTTTTTTCTGATTTTTTTTATAATCGCCAATCAAATGGAAATATTTTATCAATTTTAAGCCTTTTTATTAACAATTAACAATATTATGACAAATCATTGATTCATCTGGTATATAAATATATGATCTATTGACGAGTTTAATTGATCGATAATTTTCATTTTCGATGTTAAAAAATTATAGGTGCTGGAGGTCGCATTAGGGATACACATGCAACAGGAAGGGGTTCGTTTGTCCAAGCAGCTACAGCTGGTTATTGTGTTGGAAATCTCAATACAGCAGGGTTATATGCTCCATGGGAAGATCCGTCGTTTACTTACCCGTCAAATTTGGCACCGCCTTTGCAGATTCTTATAGATGCAAGTAATGGTGCATCCGACTACGGGAACAAATTTGGAGAGCCATTGATCCAAGGTTTCTGTAGAACTTTTGGAATGAGACTTCCTAGTGGGGATAGACGGGAATGGTTGAAGCCGATCATGTTTAGTGCAGGAATTGGGCAGATTGACCACCATCATATAACAAAAGGAGAGCCTGACATTGGAATGCTGGTTGTTAAAATTGGAGGGCCCGCTTATCGCATTGGGATGGGAGGTGGGGCAGCCTCGAGCATGGTTAGTGGGCAGAATGATGCAGAGCTTGATTTCAATGCTGTGCAACGTGGGGATGCTGAGATGGCACAAAAACTGTACCGTCTTGTTCGTGCCTGTATTGAGTTGGGGGATAAAAATCCAATTGTGAGTATTCATGATCAAGGTGCTGGTGGGAACTGTAATGTTGTGAAGGAAATTATTTACCCCAAGGGTGCTGAGATTGATGTTCGAGCAATTGTGGTTGGTGATCATACAATGTCTGTTCTAGAGATTTGGGGTGCAGAATATCAGGAGCAAGATGCAATCTTGGTGAAGCCTGAAAGTCACGAGCTCTTAAAATCAATCTGTAAAAGGGAAAGGGTTTCAATGGCCGTGATTGGAACTATTAGTGGCGATGGACGAGTTGTGTTAGTTGATGGTTTAGCAAAACAGAAGTGTCTCTCAAATGGACTTCCTCCACCTCCCCCTGCTGTGGATCTTGAACTTGAGAAGGTCCTTGGTGACATGCCTCAAAAATCATTTGAATTTAATCGAATTGTTTATGAGCGAGAGCCGCTTGATATTGCCCCTGGGATTACAGTCATAGATTCACTAAAGAGGGTATTGAAATTACCATCGGTCTGTTCAAAACGCTTCTTGACAACAAAAGTCGATAGGTGTGTCACCGGTCTAGTGGCACAACAGCAAACTGTTGGCCCTTTGCAGATTCCCCTTGCTGATGTTGCTGTTACTGCTCAGACTTTTACTGACGTGACTGGAGGTGCGTGCGCCATTGGGGAACAACCAATCAAAGGTCTGTTAGACCCAAAGGCGATGGCTCGATTAGCTGTTGGAGAAGCACTCACCAATCTTGTATGGGCAAAGGTGACTTCACTTTCTGATGTCAAGGCAAGTGGCAATTGGATGTACGCTGCCAAGCTTGACGGGGAAGGGGCTGCCATATATGATGCTGCGATATCTTTGTCTGAAGCAATGATTGAACTTGGTATTGCTATTGATGGAGGAAAAGACAGCCTTTCTATGGCAGCCCGTTCTGGAAACGAAGTTGTCAAGGCTCCCGGAAATCTTGTAATCAGTGTTTATGTTACTTGTCCTGATATTACAAAAACTGTGACTCCAGATTTGAAACTTGAAGATGACGGTGTTTTGCTTCATATTGATTTATCAAAGGGAAAGCGGCGATTGGGTGGATCTGCTCTTGCACAGGCATTTGACCAAGTTGGAGACGACTGTCCAGATCTTGATGACATTCCTTATCTTAAAAAGGTCTTTGAAGGTGTTCAAGAGCTTCTTACTGAGGAACTGATCTCTGCTGGTCATGATATCAGTGATGGTGGGCTCCTAACTTGTGCCTTAGAGATGGCATTTGCCGGTAACCGTGGACTTATTTTGGACTTGAATTCACAAGGTAAGAGCCTTTTCCAAACACTATATGCAGAAGAGCTTGGGTTAGTTCTTGAGGTAAGCAAGAAAAATTTGGGTATTGTGATGGATAAATTGAACAGTGTGGGAGTTTTGGCTGAAACAATCGGTCAAGTTACTGCTGCTCCATCGATTGAAGTTAAGGTTGATGGGGTGACTTGTTTGGAAGAAAAAACTAGTATTCTTAGGGACATGTGGGAAGATACTAGTTTTCAGCTGGAAAAATTCCAAAGGTTGGCTTCTTGTGTGGATATGGAGAGAGAAGGTCTTAAAAATCGTTACGAACCTTCATGGGAACTGACTTATACTCCTTCCTTCACCGACGATAAGTACATGTCTGCTGCTTTAAAACCTAAAGTAGCCGTGATAAGAGAAGAAGGGAGCAACGGAGACAGAGAAATGGCTGCAGCGTTTCATGCTGCTGGTTTTGAACCATGGGATATTACTATGTCAGACCTTCTTAATGGCGTGGTCTCTTTGCAAGAGTTCCGTGGAATTGTGTTTGTTGGTGGGTTTAGCTACGCCGATGTGCTTGATTCTGCTAAAGGTTGGTCTGCTTCCATAAGATTCAACGAGTCCGTTTTAAAACAATTTCAAGAGTTTTACAAGCGTCCCGACACTTTCAGTCTAGGCGTATGCAATGGTTGTCAGCTCATGGCTTTGCTGGGATGGGTACCAGGACCTCAAGTTGGGGGTGTGCATGGTGCTGGTGGCGACCTATCGCAGCCTAGGTTCATTCACAATGAGTCCGGGCGATTCGAATGCCGCTTTACAAATGTTACAATAAAGGACTCACCGGCTATAATGTTCAAAGGTATGGCTGGTAGTACAATGGGGATATGGGCTGCTCATGGTGAAGGAAGAGCTTATTTCCCAGACGAAGGTGTGTTGGAACGCGTTGTTCATTCAGAGTTAGCTCCTGTAAGATATTGTGATGATGCTGGCAATCCAACAGAGACATATCCTTTCAATGTGAATGGCTCTCCTTTAGGAGTAGCGGCTATTTGTTCTCCGGATGGAAGACATCTTGCAATGATGCCTCATCCCGAGCGTTGCTTCTTAATGTGGCAGTATCCATGGTATCCAAAGCTGTGGAATGTGGATAAGAAGGGTCCTAGTCCTTGGTTGCGCATGTTCCAGAATGCTAGAGATTGGTGTTCACAAGATGAAATATCTAGCTCTTGACTTGAGGTATTATTTTTCTCCTAAATTTTATTATTTTGGTTGGGTCAAGAATTTCTACAACGTAATTGAGGTTATAAGATTTTTTTTTACCTTTTTTGTACCACTTTTGTGGCAATTACCTTTTCACCATCAAAGGAATATGTGGTACTAATCTTAAGGAATATGTGATACTAATCAAAGGAATATATGGTACTAATCTTAAGTTTTTTCAAAAGATTTCTGCGTTCAATTTTGAATATAGGATTGCTGTAGTTGTTTTACTGAGTGAGTAAAATATCTCTATTAAGTGTATTATGCTGTTTTACCTCAATTTGTTCACTGCTGATTAAGAAAAGGGTTCTACATTTGTTGTACTGAAATCTTAAGTTTTGATCCTACAATTTCCTGTAAGGGCTGTTCTGATGCTTTGTGATAACTTATTTTAGTAATAAGTTTTACCGATTATGACTTATGTATGATTGAACTGTAGTTGATATCCTGTTGATCTGTTCTTGTCTGGAATAAGATATACAATATGATGAATTGAACAGGACATTCTAACACGGATTAATCGATGTAGTCAATTTCTGTTAGTTGGAAAAGTCTTTGGTTGTTAGTTATTGTTGAAAGCTTTTTAGTGTTAAGTATTATTCATAATGTGATTTTATTTGGTTTCTTTTTGTTATAATATTAACTAATTCTGTATCCCAAACAGGTACTTGAATAACCATTTAAGCTCGACGCTCACTGTATGCTGGCAAGGAAAACCAGGCACTCGTCTTAAGGAGAAGCTGTGTTTCTTTCTAAGACCTAAATGCCATCCTTTATTCTTCGATTGAAATATCAATTCAACAGAAGCTTCGTTTTGTTTTTCCCGCATTCTTAGTACTTGTGGATTGCATAGAATTGTTCTTTCTTAATCGACATTGTTACTGTGTTAGCTATAGTTTAAGAGAGTGTATTTGCAGAGAACTAGGAATTGGAGTAGCAGCAAACAAACTTGTTGACTGGTTTTTTGCAGTGATAGTCGGAGTTTGCTGGTATGCAGCCAGCGATAAGTAATACAGTTTTACGTTTTTGATGAATTTGAAGCATTTTCTTATGATCATTGCGGCGTGTTTGAAAGTTCTGTCTTTTTTTTTTTTTTTTTAATCTTATGTCATTTCAACAAATCTGAGAGCATTTGATTATTGGGGCTGTCATCAATAGAAACATGATTCATAAGAATCATAACTACTGAATTAACAATCTGCATTCATATGGCAGTGTATAAATTTTGACTTGATCACTTGTAACTGTATTTTTAGTCTTGCAATCTAAATAATTATTTAAATGTTTTTATTTTGCTTCAGCAGGTTATATTGATATAACCTATAAGTATCTGTTTCCTTTGCAAAAAGAAGCTTGCAACAGTTATACAATAATTTTTCCCCCCTTTTTAATGTCTATTATTAATTATTAATAATTAGTTATAAAGTTACATACATGCCTAAAGTTGTTTAGACCAGATAATAAAGAACTTATTTGCTGATGCAATATTTGCAGTTGCTTTCAAAATAAAAAAAATTAATGTGCTGGTCGGCCCGTCTTACCCGTCTCCGCCCTGCTTTTTGAAGTGAACTTTTTCCACCCCAAATATCTTTTTCACCTCGAAAAAAAATAATTCGATTTACGTTTACCGAACTTTTTTTGCCTTAAGGGGGTGAAAAAGATTTATGGGGTGGGATGAGAAATCGTCCTGCTTTTTAAGTGAATTAAATGGTGGGCCAATTTAAGGTGTCGAGTTCAAAATGTCAACCCAATTCGCCTAAAATAGCAGTAAAATAGAAGGTTAAATAGGTTGACTCGATACTCAATAGATTTTGGAACTAAGTGAAAGTGAGTAATACCGAAGACGAATTTCCCCTATTGTGTCCAGGAAAAAAAAAGAGTAATACCGGAGAGGTGATAATAGATTTAAGTGAATCTGATTATTGTTTTAGAATATTAATAGTGTGGAGATTAGGTTAATATGATCTTGTCCATAAATCAGAGTTCAACTGGTAAAAAAATGTTAAATTGTTAGACCGAATGCATGACCATGGTTTGAACTTAAGCTTCTTCACTTGTGTGTGCGTTTTAGTCTATGTAAAAAAAAATTAATATGATCATGAAAACTAAATTGGACATTTTAATTTGAGGTGTGAATATTACCATTGTTGATCATTTTAGATTATAAGGTGCAATTATTGAGTAAAAAATGGAAGGTGCAATTATTAGTATTATATAATTGATTTTTAATTCTTTTGACCAATGTATGTATTTTGATTTATTTTTCTCATTTTGACTTCAAATGCATGAATATTACCTCTATTTGATATTTTGTTGAATCAACATTTCTTAATATATAAAAAAGTGTTTGTGATTGTGATAACCAAAGACTCTTTGGATTATAAAAAGAACAGAACCAAACATGATGATATACAAAGACTTGTTGAGCTGTTTGATTTGTCATCTCCATTCTCCTCTCTTAGAGTAAAAGGATAAACATCGTTGGCATGCCATTGCTGTTCATTTATTTAAATAAATGCTATTAACGACAGTGCTAACTAAATTGTGGTAATCTTAATTTTTTTATTTAATTTATATTAGTGTCACAGTATATATGTATGCAATGTAATCCCTTAAAAGCCAACCGACATAGTTTTATAATCAAATACTTGTAACTCACACATATGTAGTCAAGTCATATATTAATATTATGACTACAATGAATGAATAATGCTAAATATAGCAAAAGGAACTATCAACAATAATAGCTTAACTTAGCACCACTACCTACCTGAATTCTGCCAAACCCTGCCTCTTCTTCTCTAAACACAAAACAGAAACACCTCGTGAAATGAATGTTTATCCTTTTTTTTTTGTGACAAAACTATGTTTATCCTTTTAATATTTCAAACATGTTTGAATATTAAAATGAACCCTCAAAATAAAAATGCAAAAAAGATTAAAATGATTATTTTGAATTTAAATTATAAATAACATAAAAAATACAAAAAATAATAATTAAGGAGATATTCTAATTAGTAATTAAGGATTAAATTTGATGTAAATATTGAAATGGCTCAATTGTTGAGTTTGTGTCTATATATATTGGTTTCAATTAGTAAGTTTTTCAAAAAAATTATCAATTATAATTTATAATGGCTATAAAAAAATTATGCAGAAAAATAATATCGTAGAAATTTGAACCACAGACCTTGATAACAAATGATATTTTATGAACATTGATAATTCATAAGTAATATTGTACAACCTTAAAATTTTGATAATAAGACCCCTAAAACTTTCAAAATTTTAAAACTTGGTGTTGTCGCACACCCGACATATGGGGAAAGATTCTCTTCTCCCCCCATGACTCTTTTTAACCCCTCAATATTCCGATTTTATTCTTGTACAAAAACTTCGGAACGTGTTTTCCGAAGTTTTTCTAGTTCAAATTCGTTGAAAACTTCGGAAAATACATTCTGAAGTTCGTATTCAAGGCAAAAAAAACTTTGAAAAACGCGTTCCGAAGTTTAGAACTAGAGGCAAAAACGGAAATCCAGAGGGGAAGAGTCATGGAGGGTGGGAAGAGAAAATTTCACATATGGGTATAGGTCGAGCTTGTATATGGGTTAAAAATCTTAACTTATAATATTCCAAATTTATTTTAAAATATGAAAAGTTAAAATCATATTCATTAAGCATATAAAAGATATTTTTTAAAAAATCTATATAGAAAATGAATACATTTAATATAATTATTTTTTAATACATGTAAAAGAAGGTAAGTTACTTATATAAAAAAATGATGAGAGGTTATGTTGCGTCTCAATATTATATAGTGGTAAATTCACTAATGGCGGCAAATGGGTGGTGTGGGGGTGGAGCCAAGACATTTAATCATGTTGACAAACACTAGAAGTAAGTATATGATATGAATAACATTAAATTGAAATATAGAAAAATTAATAAGAGAAGAGAATCAAAATATTGTCATCCCACACAACACAATCTGAAAAAGACAACAATTTACACGTACAGAAAGATAATAAATTAGTTTTTTATTATTTTATGATTAGTTCATCATAGACCCATAATCAAGTCACGGGTGTGGGAAGCATAAGATCTATCGGTTATTTTTGGGCGGCAAAATAAAAACACTCACAAAAAACACATGGACATGACATTGAAGGTTTAATTTGAATGGATAGAAGTATAAAACGGGTTAACATAATTAATAGAAGGATGATGATGACAAGAAAAAATGATTTTGAACAGAAAAAGATCTTTACATGGTGTGACTCATGTGTCCATCTAGAACTTTGTTTTATAGTAGATAAATTTGATATAGATTGATAAACTTCAAAATATAAAAATAGTGTGATATCAAGTGGTAGATGATTTAACTTTTTGTATGAAAAAAAGTGATAGATAATTGAGTGTATTCATGTGTCAAAATAAAATAAAATTGAGTCTCTTCATGCTTAAAAATTTATCGAAGACTTGTGTAAGTCTCTCTAAAATGTGTATCTTGAAGAAAATCCATGACCCATCACTTAAATAAATAAGTTTAAAAGATATGTATTATAGCGAAAAATATGTGATTAGTTGATAGTGTAAAATTATTTTATACTATCAGTACATATTTATTTTTCTCTAATAAATTAATATTTCACTCTTTAGTTGTTAGTATAAAAAAATGGCAGACAAGTTCATCAAAAATGTAAGTTTAGGTGCCGCATTAGATTTTTCAAAAATTAATTGTCAAGAACTAGTACTTTCCCAATTTTATTTATATAAAAAATCTTCATTTTTTTAGCATAAAATATAAACAAAACTCATTAAATTCAACTATATTCAATATTATTGTTTCAAAGAAGATATTCTTTCTCTATAAAAAAAAAGAAGAAGATATTCTTTATTAATTCTTCTAGTATTTTTTAAGATGAATACATTGATTAAAAAAGAATTGAATAATTTGTTTCAAAAAAAAAGAAAAAAAAAGAATTGAATAATAGCAATAATAAATCGACCCAGAAAAAAAATTATTTTAGTGACACTCCAACATCCATATTATCTGGACGTGCAGCATCTACATTAAGCCTGTAAAAATTTTACTAGGGTAAAGTCCATTGAATTACGAATTTAGGCATTGGAATGGAATGCATTATAGACTGAATTAATGGAATTAAAGTCCATTACGAACAATCATCAGATTAGTGTGTTTGTGTCTGACACGTGTTCGTATCAGTATTCGATATCAATACTGATACTTATAATTACATTGAATTCTATTATTTTTTCAAATTATTATTGATGTTGACGTGTTAGTGTCGTGTCCGGTGTCGATGTCCATACTTCATAACTTATGTGCACTATTCCAACAAGATAAGGCATTATGCAAAAAAATTGTAAAAAAAAAAAGGCATCAAGCAAAAATTATGTATTTGATATTTTAAAATTCAAAAATTATTTTGTTCAAAACACAATTATTATTTAAAGTATCCTTCACATATGCTGAAAATCACTTATTAGCATCGCCCATAAAGTTAACCGTTTTTAATAATTTGATTGTTATATACTCCATTGTTAAGAAATTTTTTGTTTTTATTTTTACCGTCTAATTTGATTCGAGAATTAGTTCTACTATCAAGTAGTTTCACTCTCTTCCTAATCTCAATTGTGGGAATTGAATCGTGATCCTCTGCACCAAATCTAACACTAGTATGAACCAACTAACGATGAGTTAAAATTGTTAAAAACTTAAAAAAAAAAACATTTAAAAAATAATTAACTATATAATAAATGAGTATGAATGAGTAAAAAAGTGGAAATTAAGCAAAGCATATGATTCGTTGGAATGCAATAATAATAATGGTGTTAACACGGAAATGACTTAAATCAAAGAGTGGACTTAGTCAGCAGTCATAATTCCACAAAAACAAATCCTTTTCTTCATTCAAATTTTACATCCCCAACCGATGCAATGTTTTCTTCTTCTATATAATCAAATATTATTATTTTATCCTAATCGAAATTCTCATTTTTTCTTCTTATTTATTTATATTTTAAAGTTCAATTTAACCTTTTATGTATGTATCTACCGTACCAGAAGTGGTTGTGGGTAGGTATTTCTGTGGATACACAGTGGCGAAGATCCCTATGAACAATTCTTTTCATTTTTCGATCAAGCTTCAAACTTGAACACAACCCAGGTCAGCAATCATCTTCTATTTCAGTTCCCCTCTCTTTTATTCCTCCAATTTTCACGTTTTCTACTTCAAATCCGTGTTTTTTCTTATCACTGTTTTCTGATATTTCTATGATTTTTTATTTTAATTTAATTTTCATCTTTTTTGCAGCTATTTCGGATACCCTTTTCCTTAAAATTAAGTAAAAAAAGTTTAATTGAGTGAAAAAAAATATTTTTTATTATTTTGTTTGTTTGTGAAGTAAAGAATCTGTGTATGGTGGGGAATTGGAAAAGGGTTGTGGAATTGGTGGATATGGAATTGGAAGTTGATGAGGATCAATTCTATGATACTTGTGAGGATTTGTGTTCTGTTTCTGATGAGGGTTTTGATTATTGTTTAGAATCTTGTTCTGGTGGTGGTAGTAGTAGTAATGATTATGTTACTAGGTTCAATTTTTGGACTAAAAAACTTGAAAGTGTTCATCATAGACGAATCAATTTTTTAAGATGGATGGGTTTGGAGTATGATGAGAATTCAATTGATGGAGATGAGTTTGGAGAAGATTCGTCTCGTGGAGTTGACCGAATCACTTCAACTAGTGGGGAGGGTTTGAGAATTGTAAATCAGATTGTGTTGGATTCCTTGTCAAATGAGGCAACTAGTGGGGATGGTACTGAGAATTTGACATGTATGATAAAGAATTTAGATGATGGAACACAGTATGTTGTAGATAAATTGGATCAAGATGGAACGCTTAATACCTTGCGTGTTCTCGGTTCGAACCAATTGATTAGTTTGGACGAGTTTCATAAAAATATTGGGCCGTCATCATTTGTTCGTAGACATTTGCAGAGAGATGCTGAAAGCACTAGATTGTTGAGTGTTGCTAAAAAGAAGATGAAGAAAGGTTGGTTAAGCAAACTGGATTCTATTGCTTGTTTTTATCATAATCAAGAGTTTGATGAAACTTGCTGCAACAAAGACTTAGATTCTAGGATACATAAAGTTCGTGTTCAGCCGCATAAGAAGCGAATTAAGGAGCTTTCCTCTCTTTACGCTGAACAAGAGTTTAAAGCACACAAAGGCGTTATTTTGACAATGAAGTTCAGTCTTGATGGAAAATATCTGGCTAGTGGCGGTGAAGATGGCATTGTGCGTGTGTGGAAGGTGGTTGAAGATGAAAGATCGAATGAACTGAACATTCTAGACAATGATCCATCCAATATATATTTCAAAATGAATCAATTTACTGGTTGTGTGGCTCCTCTTGATGTAGATAAAGAAAAATTAGTCAAAACAGAGAAGTTGAAGAGATCATCTGCTTCAACTTGTGTGGTTATCCCACCAAAGACCTTCCGCATATTGGCAAAACCTTTGCATGAATTCCAGGGGCATAATGATGACATTTTAGACCTTGCATGGTCCAAATCAGGGGTTAGTTTCCTACAGAAGCAAGTTATTCTTATTTTTTATTTTATTTTATGGCTTGCGCTATCTTCAAATTTGTTTACATTCTTCTGTCTGTTGCAGTTTCTATTGTCATCCTCGGTTGACAAGACAGTGCGCTTATGGCAAGTAGGGATCAACAAATGTCTTCGAGTTTTCTCTCACAATAATTATGGTGCGCCTCTTACCTAGTTTTTTATAAGTGTGTTGAATGATTTCGGCAATATTGGTTTTTCTGTACCTGTATTTCTCTACATTTTTCAAACCCTATATCGTGTTATTTGGTTTTGTTTTGCTTAATAACACTTTATTTCGATTTTCCTTTGATGCAGTGACTTGTGTGAATTTCAATCCTGTCAATGATAATGTTTTCATCAGTGGTTCAATTGATGGAAAGGTGCGCATATGGGAAGTTGTTCGCTGTCGGGTTGTTGATTATATTGATATCAGAGAGATAGTCACAGCTGTATGTTTCCGCCCTGATGGAAAGGTCTGTTTCGTTATACGTTTAACTGCAAGAACATTGTGACAGGAAAGTATATATTTTTATCTTGTTCCTAATTTTTTTGCTCGTTATTGCAGGGCACAATTGTGGGTACCATGGTAGGCAATTGCCGTTTTTATGATATCCTAGGTATGCACACATTTAATGCTTGTGACATAAAAGAGTTTCTGAATTTAAATTATCCATCCTTAAAATGATTATAAATAGCATTACTAGTTTCTAATGCTAATTTTATTCTTTCATCTTTGGTGGTTCAGATAATCACATGAAAATTGATACTCAAATGTCGTTACAAGGCAAAAAGAAGACATCGGGGAAAAGAATCACTGGCTTTCAGGTTGGTTATTTCTGTCACACCACACTGTTTTCCGGTTTATTGTCTTCCTTTCTCTTCCACCCTATATAAAATTATTGACAAGTGGTTATTAATCTTGTATGATTATTTCTTCAGTTTTCACCCAGTGACCCGAGCAAATTGTTGGTCGCCTCTGCTGATTCACACGTGTGTGTACTCTCTGGCGGTGATGTCATCTACAAATTCAAGGGTAGGTTCTTCACGTATGATTTCCTTATTTGAAAATATTATAAAATGCATCCCACATATATATGCCTAATACTTCTCATGTTGCATCTTTTAATTTGAGCTAGGCCTTATTTAATCCCTTAAGACCAATTTGTAAGATGAGGACTGCCTAAGCCTATAAGCACTGCAAAGGTCATATGCATAACTAGTCGATGTGTAACTAAACCCACCGTCATACACCTAACGCAATGAAGGTGCTGGAGGCTGCAAAGAAGGCAACTCAGATTTGCCGCAATTAAGGCAGCTAGGGACGAACCACAATTATGACGGAATTTCTAACATATGATGTTTTCCTATGTGTATTTTAAATTCCTGCAATGAGGACTTGATATTGGAAATATATGGGATTTTCCAATTTTTGTGTGCTTTGAGAACTGATTTCCATCATTGTTTTCGTTTTGTAATATTATGTTCATTTTAATAATAAGTTATTATATCTCTTCTTCTTGTTTTGCCTTCAGGTCTGAGAAGTGCAGGTCAGATGCATGCTTCCTTCACATCCGACGGGAAACATATCGTTTCACTTAGCGAAGGTTCAAATGTTTGTATCTGGAATCACACTGGCCAGGATAGGAATGCGTCCAAAGCAAAGCAGATTTTGTCTTCGGAGAGTTTCTTATCCCACAACGCAACAATCGCCATACCTTGGTGTGGCATTGAGTCAACGCCGTTGTCCCCTTCACTCGATGAAAACTTGATTCAGCGGTCATCCTTGTCTTCTCCCGATTGTTTCTTCATGGGTCGAGGATTTCTTTCCGAGTTAGTCCCAAAGGTTTCTGCTACATGGCCAGAGGAGGCGCTTCTCGATCCAGGGCAAACTGTTGTTTCTCCTACAATATGTAAATCAGAGTATAAGTTCTTGAGAAGTGCTTGCAAGGGAATGTCTAATTCTCATTTATGGGGCCAAGTGATTTTAACAGCAGGATCTGATGGATTCATAAAAGTGTACCAAAATTATGGCTTACCCGTTCGCGTTTGAAACACGAGAATTTGTTTGTGTATTCTAAGGTAAGTTACAAAACTTCGTCGTTTGGTAACGCTGGGATGCCATCATGTAATATTATTCTTTATACGAAAGTCAATATCAATTATATGATTCTTTAATTTTTAAGGATTGTCAGTTGAGAGAATGTAAGTTTCAGTTTTGCTGATAGTCCTTGTCAAAATGTAATTCCTGATTGTTGTATAGTATATAGAAATTTTCATTCAATTTTAACTTATAGATTCATGAATTTATACATGAAATGCATAATGACTATGCCCTTGTCCGATGCTTGCATAAATGCAAAATGAAATTTTTTGTCTTTGCTTTTTTGCAGCTTATTGTTACTTTTCTTAAAAAAATAATTTGATGTTTAATTCATTTTTATATTATTTTTATAGATATTTTGACATTTCTAGATTCCTCTAATTTTCAAATTATTAATAACCATTCCTACATGATCATGTGAGTGGTTGACCTTGGGCCCAACCCAAAACATTAATCAAATTTGTGTGTAGAAATAGTGGCCTCTGCAAAGGAAGATTTGATTGGATGAATGATTTGTAGGGTAACATTTTGTCAAACAAAATTTTGTTAATACATATTTCTAGAAGCAATCACCTTACCTTGCTTTTTATTGTACGGATTACAATAAGATTATACATGATTCACATGTTGTGTGTTCTCTCTTTGAAGTAAATTTCTGTGTCATAATCATTTTCTATGTGAATTTGATAATCAGAAGAGAAACATTTGTTGCACAAAAGTAGATGATAGACATAACAATATGTGGTTAGAAAAGTTTTGACTAATGCATACTAATAAATTAATGGATGACATGGTTTTGTGCCACTCATTTTACTTTCTCTAGCTTAAGTATGTATGAGTTGAAAAGATTTGTAATGTATATATTCCTCTAATCTGAATGTTCATATATGCTTTATTCAATATCTAAGTTGGAATCATTGTGGCAGTCATTGTTACTGATAATGATGATCAAAATTAGAGGGCAAGGGTTGAAGCTTTAACGTGTGACATACCTAGTGCTTTTATCTTCAAAATTTGATATCTATGATGTCATTTAATTTCTCTATGTGTTTTTAAATAAATATAATTTACATAAGAAAGAAAATTCAAAGAAACACGGTGTTACATACGCTATGATGAGATTTAAATTAAGTTTAAACTCATTTGCTACATTTTCTCTTCTCCGTACAAAATTTTCTTCTCTTTGAGCTTGTAGCCATACCATCATTGTGGGAATCATATTCAAAGGGATTGAGAGGGGATCAAAATGAGTTTGATTCAAGCATCCCATTGTGAGGATCAGGAGGATAAAAAACTGGTTTAGGAATGATGATTTGATAAGGTTAATCTAGCATCTAAGAGCATCCACAATGGAGATCTCCATTTTTTGGTACTTAACTGGGCCTCACGTGTACACATCATCTATTTATAATTTTTTAATAATAGTATCAAATAGGTACTCAATCTCTCCAACCCAGCACCTCTTAAAAAAATTTAAATGGTCCCACCAATAACAAATTTCACCAATAACTATACATCATTATAAATGAGACCCACAAAAATAAAATAGGTATCAATGCTTATTGTAGAACCAGTACCTATTAGGTACTCATTTATGTTTTGCTCCAATGGAAGTACCTATTAGGTACCGATTCTTAAGAAATAGGTACTCACCATTGGAGATGGTCTAATGATGAAGGTTTAATAAAAAATGATCACCATGCACGACCTAATAAGCTTATGCACCATAACTTAATAAATTTATGCCCCATGGAAGAATATGTTTGTGGCTATTACATGTATTATTTAACCAATCATCTTCGTATACAATATAATAATTTAAACATTACGACATTATCTCGACAAAAAAAGAAAGAAAAAAGAGAATAGACTACCACCATTAAATCATTTGTTGGAACATACTAATACACTTTAAAATGTTTTTTTCCCAATGAAAATTTAAGATTGTTGTTAGGAGCTAGAGTTGAACTCACGTCTTTACATAATGTGAGTCGATACTTTATCAACCGGATTAGGGATGTCAATTTCATCCGTAAATGGAGATATCCGCAGAGATTGTCCCGTTTGAAGATCCGAAGTTGGGGAATTTTTTCTCATGGGATGTGGATGGAGGAGAAAGTCCCCCGAAAGAGGTTTGAAGATGGGGACGGTATTTCATCTTCTGCCCCACGGAGACTTTGTCTCCGAAAATTATTAAAATAACATTTATAAATTTATATTTAAGTATTTTATAAATTACTTTTAATTATATTTTTACACAATATGTGTATACATTTGTTTCTGTATGATGCTTATAATTGTCACAAGATGTACAATAATATTTTAATTTGTTTAATAATTAATCTTGAATATTTTTTTACAACTAGTTTGATTGAAAATAATAAAAAATTTATATTTTTTTTAAGTTGATGAATATCCGCGAGAACTGCAGGGATCCGCGAGGATAAGGATGGAGGAAGAATACTCTCCGAAGCGGGGAATGAGGATGAGAAATATTTTAGATGATGGGACAAGGAGTGGTAAAATATCCTCCGGTCAATCACCGCCCCGTTGACATCCGTAAACCACATCAACCTACATTACCAATTAAAGTAATATAGATCAGATTATAATATGTATGAAATATTGAATGGTGAAAATGAAAAGCTAGTCTTTATGATCAATCAGGCTTGAGTTGTGTGACCTAGTTTTGTATCTTAAAAAGATGTTTGAATTTCTATTGGAGAATGTATAATCTAGTCGTCTAGTGCATTTTCTCCCTCTCTAAAAATGTTATGTAATACTACATCATTCAACATTTACTTTAAGCAAAATTACATAGAAATCTTTTAAGTGAATCACGGTAACTGATACGATATTCTTACCAACTGAACTAAACTAACGGTGACCTTCATTTCTTCTTAAAATTTGAATCCTCAAATTCAAAGTTCTTAAAATTAAATTATTGAATTAATCGACGACTTAAGAGATCCAAATTGGTGGTCACTTCAATGAATGAGATATTTATTATTTGATGATCATTAATTCTTTACCAATGACTCGTCATTGGATTTGGTTTGTTTTATGAAAAAAAATCCCCTGGAAAAAATATTTTTCTGAAAGAGAGCACCCTCTCTCATCAGAGGCGCATGTTAGTAGGTCCCATGCAAAAACACCATGAAAAAGATACTCTTCAAATGACAACCACCACATGGAGGAGCCCGACCCCATGTTCTTGTTCTCCATTTATTTTTTGATTTACAAGAGGTAGTATATGTGTGTATATATATTCTATATATATATTATTCATTTCAATATGACAACTCCAAAGGAGCTTTCTCGTATATATTTTGTATCATCTTCTTCCTTATATACAAAGTACAATTAATTACATCTCAGAATAATTAACAAATAAGTACAACTAGATTTTTCCTGGCACTTTCACTTATAAAAGATCCAAGGTTAACATAATTAAGGCTCCATAATCATTGTATTAATCATAGCACCCAAATCTAACTAGCATAATCTTAAGCAATTACTGTATACTTTAGAATTCTAAGTTCTAACAATAAAATACTCCCAAGGTTTGCCCTAATTAAGTAATCAAAATATATAATTATCATATCATACATTGAAACATTTACTTGTACTCCAGATCATAAGACTAACTTAACTGGCCACAGCTAACTCTCATTCTTGCTCTATTAATTAAAAACCTAGAGAGAAATTATATTTATATGTATTTTTTCCATAAAGTTCTATATATATGTAGGAGTTTTTTTTTCCCCCTATTGCATTGTCCCAACCAAGAAACTTCAAAATTCAAGGTGATTAATTAAGTCCAAGGCAGCTTTTGGACCCTTAGAAATCATGAGTTCGGAAACCGCCCATAACCTTGCAGCTTCAGTTGAGTTGGATCCCAATTTGGAAGTTGAGGCTTCGTTGCAGTCAGCAAAGTATTTGCCGGACACATTGAAGAGCCTTGGGTGGGTTGCTACATAACATGTTGTTGCAGCTGCCTACATATTGTTAATTTGACGTAATTGAATTAGAGCCCAACAGAAGATAACAACAAATAATAATCTTATAACGCGTGTAATTAAATATGGGAACTATTTTCGTTAGCGTAATAAAATAGAGGAACAAAAAATAAAAGTAACCCTAAGAGAGATTAAAAACAATCAAAGTTGTCTAGTTTATTATATCACACACATGCATGAAAAAAGTTAGGAATTAGGATCATTTCTATTTCTCAAAAGAAATGGATGGACCATTGAAAACATTTTATCTCTAATTGCAAATATATATATATATATATATATTGAAACAAAATAATGTACCAAGTGTACATCATATATTGAAAGAAAAGAAAGCTCCACATATTTCTCTCTTATAATATCAATAATTGTATGCATAAATATGTCAAAAATAATACAATTTATTTGACAAATTTATTATTATAACTATTTTTTTAATACACTTTTTGTTGGATGTCATTATAATAAGATATTAAGAGAGTAATATTGAATTTGCTAGTACTACTATTTACCTGAGGAATAGTCTTTAAGAGCTTGGAAGCCAAAAAGAAAACTAAATCTGTAATTTAATTTTAGAACAGAAAAATAAAATCTTAAATCAATTAATGGCTGAACTGCAGACATTAAAAAGAGGAACCAAAATTAGCAATCACTCAAAAAAGATAAGATTATTGTTGTTCATAGTTCATACCTGTCAGAAAGCCTTCACGCTCTCTGGTGAGTCTGGTTCTCACAACGCCCGGATGAACACAGTTCACAGTCACGTTGGCATCCATTTGCTGCACAAATTTAATACCCCAAATTATTATTTTATTTGCTTATCTGTTCAATGTTCATCATCATATAATAAAACAAATATACTGTTAAAAATTATAATAAAACAAATCCTAGTTCATCGGGCAGAAATGTCAAAATTGCTAGTTTGGACGTCATGACCGGAGTTTGAACTCCAATCTCTCCATTTTGGGTGTGTGAATTTTTTGTCTTTGTAAAAAGTATAATAATAAAACAAAAATAATGTATAAACTAAATTAATTAGGCTAAAATGAGTAAGGTTAAGCCGAACCAAGCCGTGGGGCATTTGAATATGATAACTGTCTACTGACTACCAGGAAACAAACAAATTTGACTTTTAAATATAGATAGGATCGATGTAGATCATAGATCAGAATGGATATTGTGTTATTTAATAAATAAAATTAAGAGAAATGAATGGATATTAGTGAGTGAGTGTTATAGTATATGTTACCTTGAGTCTGCGTGCAAGTTCATTGGTGTGGAATACATTGGCGAGTTTGGAAAGAGCATAAGCACGTGTGGCATCATAGTGGCTGGGGGACATCACATATTCAGCACAAACATATTTTCAATCCAACAAATTACTAGAAAACAGAAACAAAAAAGGTTTATGGTGTAGTGTTTGGTAAACATGTCACAACATTTTCATTTTACTAGACAGTTATAGGATCTTAAAAATATAAGAATAGTAATTCTTCTAGTCCATTTTACAAGTCTTTTAACTATATTTTATTACATAGTTACTGAGAAATGCTATCATGCAGTTTTTGTAGTTATCACGCACTAGCTAAGTATTGTATTCTCTTATACTATGAAATACGGACACAGATATAGATACCGAATACGACATACGGATACTGACACTGATATTTGAAAAAAATAACATAATTCAATGTTATCTAATTATAAGTGTTTGTATCGTGTCGCTGTCAAATTCTCCGTGAATCAACATAAATTAAAATTGATAAGGTAAATAGCACGTAGTAGTTGTGTTGTGACCTTAATTTGTTGCGGCATATAAGAGACAAATAGGAGATGACGTCGCCAGTAAACCAATTGTGTATAGAAGACGACACGTTCACTATCCTCCCTTGTATTCCTGTCGTCTTTGCCGTTTCAACCATCGTCTTCATCAACAACTTTGTTAACACAAAATGACCTGATGGAATTAATGGAAGGAACATATATAATAATTTTATTAATTAGTTATATCAATTCAAATATTATTATTATTAGGCTTAATAGATCTTTAGGTCCCTGTATGTTCTCGAATTTTTGGTTTTAGTCCCTGTATTTTGTTTTGTTGCAAATAAGTCCTGAATGTATAAATTTTTTTGGTTTTAGTCCCTAAAGTCAAAATCCGCAGGAAAATTTGCAGTTTTTGTGGAGATTTTTCTTCAGATTTTCCTGCGGATTTTGACTTTAGGGACTAAAACCAAAAAAATTTGTACATTGAGGGACTTATTTGCAACAAAACAAGATACAGGGACTAAAACCAAAAATTCACGAACATACAGGGACCAAAATATCTATTAAGCCTTATTATTATAACAAAAATTATATACCTAAATAATTAGTGGCAAAGGTCATTTCAACTCCATCCTCGGAAATCGCATGCTTTTCTGCAAATTTTCCAGCATTGTTTCTAAACAACAACAGTAGTAGTCAACAAACAAAATCAGAAAAAATAATTAATTATTTTATTTAATACTGTAGATTAATTAATTAAAATCAGAAAATAAAAATAAATAAAGTATGCATGTATGTGTATGTATGTATGTATGATGTATGTAATGTGGACATGGGAGAATAATAATGTATACATACATGAGGAGATTGAGAGGAAAATCGAAGGAGTGAAAGCGAGTAACGAAATTTGTAACAGAATTGAGAGAACTGAGATCGAGTGCCATAACAATAATCTCCGCCTCAGGAAATTCCGTTACGATTCTACCTCTTGTTTCTTCTGCATTTTTTATGCTACGCGCCGGAAGAATCACTCTCGCACCACGCGATGCCAAAACACGCGCCGTTTCTGCTCCGATTCCAGAAGTACCGCCTGTGATGATGGCGGTGATGGAGCGGAGATCGCCGCAGCTTTCAGTGACTTGTTCGGCGGTTGATTTGGACCCGAATCCGCTTGGACCTGCCGATCCGATTAAGTATTTAACCGTTTCGAGCATTGTTTGTGAAATCTGAATGAAAGTGGTTTTGGTTTGGTGAATGAGTGAATTTGTTTGACCGGTATATTAATGAATTGAATACAGTAGAGTAGTAGCTACTAGGTTGAAATTGAATTTTCTGAAAAGGTAGTTCTCTTTTTTCAATACTACGTGTCAGAGGATGGATTCTGAGATGCTATGCTATGCTATACAATTCGGCTGTTTCTGCGTGCATTAAGTAGTACAGTACATGCAGAAGAAAGGAAAAGAAAGGATAAAGGAAGAGAAGCATAAAAAGCTAAACTAGTCTGAGAGATAAAAGAAACAAAAAAAAGGGAAAGAGAAGAGATCTTCGAATCTTCAGCGTGCGTGATAACTGATAGTGATAACTAAGCGTGCGTGATAACTGATAGTGATAACTAAACTACCACCCACACAACAGATTGTTTAAAGGCTATACAAACCAAAAATGTTCTACTTATATAGTACTACTCACCACTAGGGGTAGGGGTGTAATTGGACCGGTTTGGATCGGTTTTGAGTGAATCTGATATCCGAACCAATGAATCTTCGATTGGTTCGGTTTTTAGTGTTTTTCAAAAATGAATCCGAACCAAATTTATCGGTTTGGTTCGGATACTTTAATCGGTTTTTTCCGATGTATTCTATGCTATTATTTTTTCCCGATATATTTTTTTCCCATAAGCTCATCAAATACAAAATACAATTTTTTTTCCCATAAGTTCATCAAATACATATACATAATACAACCATATTGAAAACAGATACAAAATACAATTTTTTTCACTTAAGTTCATCAAATATATAATACTCCCTTCGGTCCTTAATATAAGAAGAAACTCACTTTTTAGATACATTAAAAAATTGATGTATCTAGACTAGATACATTCACTTTTCAATGTATCTAAAAAGTCATATTCTTCTTATATTAAGGACTAGAGGGAGTACAACCATGTTGAAATTAAGTTCATAAGATCGTCAAATAATAAAGTGCAATAAAAATAAAACATCAAGTCTATTCCCACTTAAATCAAAGAGAAAAAAAAACAACACTTGAGAGGTTATAGTTCTGAGGGTTTGAGATGAGAATAGCAGCGTGACGTGAAAGTGTTGTTTGCGTAGTGTTGAGAGCAGCTTTAGGATGAGGGTGAGGTGAGATAAGAGCTGCATTTCTGAGTTTGCGTTTGTGGCTGTGAGTGCTTCTAAATTTGTGTTTTTAAGTTAAAGTTTCTAAGTGAGACAAATTTTATTTTATTTTTTAGAAGTAGTTGGGTCAGTTGTAGTTTTTGATGGATATGAGCTACCTAAAAAAATAATTTAACATATATGCTATATATTGGTTCGGTTCGGTTTGTCCATTAGATCTGAAAATTGGAACCGAGAACCGAACCAAACCATTTCGGTTTTCTATTGGTTCGGTTCGGTTTTTGATCCGAACAATGAAAATCGGTTTTTTTTTCGGTTTGGATCATCGGTTCCATTGGATTTTTCTGATCCGCTTACACCCCTAACTATGGGTGACCATGGTAGGATTTGGGCCAAAAATCGTCAAACTGATAAAAATCGCAATCTCTTAATTTGGACCTGATTTCCACCATTTACATTTTCGGTTTGTTCGGGTGTCGGATCATACTGGTATGACGGGTCGGTTTTAACGGATTAGATCAAAATTTTGTTGTTAAATCTAAAATTTCAATGATCAAAAAATTATTATTCTTCGAATAGTTCAATATTTCATGCTCACTGCAACAAAAGATACAACAAAAATGATAAGACACAATTACTTTGTTTCAAATTTGTAAATCCAATAACAATAATATAGTAGATGAGAAGTAAAAATTAAGATAAATGTATAATATTATTATCTTTCACATCTCTATTATCAACATATTACAAGCTTGAACTTGTAAAATATGTACTATTTTTCTCCTCTATCAAAGTTAGATAAAATTAACAAAGTGAAGAGAATAAGAGATTAAGAGAGAGAGATGAGTTGCTAAAAAATTTTAAAAAAATAAAAAAATTGTATTTTAGTAATTGTTCGGTAGGTTTCGATTTTGAAGAGATGAATTTTTAGGGATCCACACCCGCCCGTATACAACTGTCCATGACCTATTTTTTGCAATTGTTGATCTGAGACCCGACCAACACCCGATCGAGTACTTTCATACGTTTACGGTTTCGAGTCGGGTTGCAGGTTCATGCTCACCCCTATTACTCACTACTATGGCTCGATTTGGTTTTCACCACCAGTTTTTAATCTAATTCAGGAGTTAGTTCTAATATCACGTGATTTCGGTTCATCCGATTGCATTTATAAAGGTCAAACTGGGGATCCCTGCTAAATTCAGCGTTACTCGAATTCTTACTCAAATTCTTTCAAAATGGAGTAGACCTTATTTAAAGCTCATTAATATATCAACGATTAATGAAAAGTTGTTATTCATGTATCAAATACTAAAAAAAAGTTGTTCTTTGTGTAAAAAAGTGGTCCTTAATCACTAGTGCTGTCACTTGCTGGGGAGGGTGGTAACTGTTGGAACAAAGTGGGTCTGACATGAACCTCTAATGTTTTAAGTGGTTTTGATGATAACAAAGTATTAAAATTACAATTGGTATTACTAATGATTATTCTAGTGTGCAGAATTACAAGTTAAAATTCATTCAGAAGCACTATGAATAGTAGCAGAGAAGCCAGTCAAAACAAGCTCTGAAAGCACGTCACTGTTCGTCAGAAGCTTGAATTTTGAATGCTGAAGAAAGTGACTCTGAGGATAAAACAAGGCTCTGAAGGACTCAGAAGCTAAAAGACCTCAAGAAGCTATGGCAACAGCATCAGAAGCAAAAAGAATTTACATCACTCAAGAACTGACAGAATCAGATTCAATGATTGAAGAACTAACTACTTCAAGGCTCTGTCACATCTACAGGAAGGAATATTCGTTGGTACAACGTTAACCTTATCCATAAGTGGAGCGTATTTGAGGATTGTACAATTGTACTATTATTACTCAAAATGGATGAGTGATAAATTGAATAGCTAGGTAGTGGAATTGGAATTCCTTACCAAAGAAGGCAATATACAGCTATCAATTGTACGAGTAAATTCCAGCTGGCACAAAGCTCTCTGCAACGGTCATCATCTTCTTCCAAGTATAAATAGAAGACTCAAATGGAAGAAATGACTACTGTTCTAACGACTGTTCTATCACCACGTTTAAGACTCTGAA
Source organism: Trifolium repens (assembly GCA_030408175.1). NCBI lineage: Eukaryota > Viridiplantae > Streptophyta > Magnoliopsida > Fabales > Fabaceae > Trifolium > Trifolium repens. The sequence goes on along the minus strand of CP125842.1, from coordinate 61,570,504 downwards.
GCATTCTGACATTATCGTTTTATCTGTCATTCAAAGTCTTTAAACAAATTGAGTTGTATTTTGTAAACACCTCTGATAGTATATCAAGTGTTCCTTAACATTCATTCTTATTATTAAGTTTGTTTGAGAAGTCTCTTGTTAGGTATTAACTTGAGCATTTGAGAAGTCTCTTGTTTAGTGAAACTTGAGCATCTGAGAAGTCTCTTGCAAGTGTGCTTGTAATCTTAAGTAGACTATAGTGAAAATCTCTTGTTAGTAACAAGGGGACTGGAGTACTCTCGATTTGTGAGAGGAACCAGGATAAATTTCGTGTCTTTCTCTCTTTCTCTCAGCATCTCTTTTATTTTGTGTTTTATCCGCTGCAAACTTGGTTTTATTTCGAAAAAGTTTTAATTCTAAAAACACAATTCAACCCCCCCTTCTTGTGTTTTTCCACCTTCAATTGGTATCAGGAGCTGGGCTGTTGCCTAACTCTCACCTATCAGTGAAACAGTTAAGATTCAGGGAGGAAAAACATGTCTGCTGAGAAGAATCTCAATGAAGTTCCGTTTGACTATGATTCTAATTCTAAAGACAGAAGATCTTCTGACAAAATTCCCTTTTTCAATGGAACTGAGACTGGTTATCCATTCTGGAAAACCAAGATGTACAGTCACATCATGGCGATTGATTGTGATCTGTGGGACTTGGTAGAAGATGGAGTGAACTTTGAAAATATGGACTTAGAAGGTGTTGTTAGCTCTAAAGACAGAAAGGCTTTTACACCTACTCAAAAGCTGGAATATAAGAAGCATCACAGTGTAAAAGGGATGATGACAAATGACATCTCTCATGATGAGTACTTGAAAATTGGAGATAAGAGAACGGCTAAGTCTATCTGGGATTCTCTTAAATCCAAGTATGAAGGAAATAAACAAGTTAAGGAGGCTAAGGCCAACTTGTTAGTACATCAGTATGAATTATTTAAAATGAAGGACGGAGAGGACATTGAGACAATGTTCTCTAGGTTTCAAATTCTTGTCTCTGGACTTCAAGTTTTAGATAAGAGCTATACTGAGGCTGATCATGTAAGGAAAGTACTCAGAAGCTTGCCGCCAAAGTGGAGACCAAAAGTGACAGCGTTTCAGGAATCTAAGGATTTAGATACTGTGTCTCTTGAAAGCTTGGTTAGTTCTCTAAAGAGTCATGAGATGGAACTAATGACTGATGAATCAACCAAGAAGATGAAAGAGATAGCCTTAAGCTCCAAAAGTTCATCAAAGGCTCTGAAAGCTAAAATTATGGAATCTGAAGATGAGGCTTCTGAAGAGGGTCAAGAAGATGAGTCTGATGATGAAGAAGAGATGGTGCTGATGGCTGCTAAGGTTTCACAATGGGCAAAACGAAGCAAGAAATATGCAGGCAAGTTCGGAGGATCTTCCAAGAGACTCAGTACTGCTAAAGACAAGAAGGAAGATCAAAACAAGTGTTTCAAATGCAACAAGCCTGGTCATTTCATTGCTGACTGTCCAGAAAACAAAAGTAGATCATCAAAGCAAAGCTCTAGCAAGGAAAGGTATAAGAGTAAAGTCAAGAAGAGCCTTCTGGCAACATGGGAAGATCTTGACAAAGACTCAGACTCAGAGGGTGATGAGGAAGCAAATCTAGCACTGATGGCAACTACCTCTGACAGAGAAGACTCTGAAGCAGGTTCAGACTCTGAAGATGAGGAAGAGGTAATTGCTAAACTATCTAGAACTGAATTAGTAGATTCTCTTAAAGATGCCTTAAAAATGCTCACTAAAAAGGCAGGTGAATGTAAGGTCTTGAAAAAGGCTTACAATAACCTAACTGAGAAAATGAACATAATAATTGAAGAAAATGAGTCTCTAAGTAGTAGAAACTCATTTATGGAAACTCACTATGTTTATGATGATAAGGTTCCTCCAGAGCATGAATTTGCTCTGCAAGAATTTCTTATCAATGGCATGAAGAGAAGTAAGATAGAATCTTTAATATACCATGTTAGTAGAAACAGAGGTGAAGGTCTTGGATTTTCACGTTTTAAAGATAATCCATTATTTTCTAAACCCTCTAAAAATGATAATCCAAAACCTAAGGCTGTATTTGTTAAAAGCCAATCAGAAGCAATAGGTATATCAGAACCTGAAAAATTAATTGTGTCAGAGGCCAAGAAGCCTCAGATTCTGAAACCTTCAGAGTCTAAGGTTTCCAAACCTCAGACCAATGTCACAATAAATAAAACTCTGGTATATTCTAAGGCTAAGCACAAGAGTTATACAAAGCCTAAAAGTTTTTCAAAATGCTTCAATAACTCTAGAGCTCCTGATAGGCCTTGTAAACAAAAACAATCTAAGGTAATGAGGACTAACTCTAAAGGACCCATAAAAGTATGGGTACCAAAGTCTGAGATTGTATTTGCAGCAGATCTGCACTCAAAGAAGGCCAGAGCAGCATTCTTGGTACCTGGACAGTGGCTGCTCGCGTCATATGACAGGAGACAAGCATATGTTCCAAACCCTGACTCTGAAAGAGGGAGGAACTGTGGGATTTGGAGGAAACCAAAAAGGGAAGATCACTGGTACTGGTACAGTTGGTAATTCTTCTCTTTCTATTAAAGATGTTTGGTTAGTTGATGGCCTCAAACATAATCTACTAAGCATTAGCCAATTTTGTGATAGTGGATTTATTGTTAAGTTTAATAAAGATGCGTGTACTGTAATCAAAGAGTCTGATGAGTCTATAGTATTCAGAGGCTTAAGGAAAGGCAATGTTTATAAAATCAATCTGTCAGAACTCTCAGAGCAAAAGATAGTGTGTCTTCTATCTTTGAATGATGAGAAATGGGTCTGGCACCAACGCTTAGGACATGCTAACTGGAGATTAATCTCTAAGCTCAGCAAACTAAGCTTGGTTAAAGGTCTACCCAATCTTAATTATCACTCAGATGCTCTGTGTGGTCCTTGTCAGATTGGAAAGATTTCAAAAACTTCATTTAAACCTAAAAACATTGTCTCTACCTCAAGACCTCTTGAATTGCTTCACATTGATTTGTTTGGTCCTGTTAGTACAGCCTCAATCAATGGAAAGAAATATGGACTTGTTATTGTTGATGATTACAGTAGATGGACTTGGGTTAAATTTCTTAGAGTAAAGGATGATGCATATGATGTGTTTACCATCTTCTGCACACAAGTACAAAATGAGAAAAGTCTCAAGATCTTAAAGATCAGAAGTGATCATGGGGGTGAGTTTGAAAACGAACCCTTTGCAACCTATTGTGAAGACCATGGAATTATTCATGAGTTCTCAGCTCCTAGAACACCACAGCAAAATGGTGTTGTAGAGAGAAAGAACAGGTCTTTACAAGAGATGGCAAGAACCATGATGCATGAGACAAAACTTGCTAAGTACTTTTGGGCAGAAGCTGTCAACACAGCTTGTTATATTCAAAATAGGATCTATATCAGACCTATATTGAATAAAACTACATATGAACTTTTTAAAGGAAGAAAGCCCAACATCTCTTATTTTCATCAGTTTGGATGTACCTGTTACATTTTGAACAATAAGGCCTACAAAAGAAAATTTGATGCCAAAGCTTGTAAGGGAATCTTTATAGGTTACTCTGAACGCTCAAAGGCATACAGAGTGTATAATTCTGAAACCAATACAGTGGAAGAATCTATACATGTGAGGTTTGATGACAAAGAGCCTGACAATAAAATGTCAGAGCAAGATAATAGTTATGCAGGTATTCCATATCTATATAACAATTCAGAATCTGAGAAAGCATCAGAGACAAATGAAACTTCAGACGCAGTATTGGAAGAAGCCTCTGAAGAAGAACCTCCAACAGAAGCATCTGAAGAACATGATAATATCTTAGAAGATAATACCCAAACAAATGCTGAAACTAATGAAGCTCCAAAGAGAAAATTCAAATACAGATCATCACATCCAGAAGATCTTATTCTTGGAAATAAAGAGAGTCCAAGAAAAACAAGATCAGATTATCAACAACATGATTCACTTCTAGGACTCATATCCATGATAGAACCTAAAAATGTTGATGAAGCTCTTTCTGATGATGGATGGATTATAGCAATGCAAGATGAGCTCAATCAGTTTCAAAGAAATGATGTGTGGGATTTAGTACCAAGACCAACACACAAGAACATCATTGGAACCAAGTGGGTATTCAGGAACAAACTGAATGAACAAGGTGAAGTGGTAAGAAACAAAGCTAGACTAGTAGCACAAGGCTACAGTCAGCAAGAAGGGATTGACTTCACTGAAACATTTGCTCCAGTGGCAAGACTGGAAGCAATCAGGTTATTATTATCATATGCAGTTAACAATGGAATAACCTTATACCAAATGGATGTTAAGAGTGCCTTTCTAAATGGTGTTATTTCTGAAGAAGTATATGTCAAACAACCTCCAGGTTTTGAGGATTTAAAAAACCCTGATTATGTTTATAAACTTAAGAAATCACTCTATGGTCTCAAACAAGCTCCAAGAGCTTGGTATGAAAGACTGAGTAATTTTCTTTTAGAAAATGGTTTTCAAAAAGGCCAAATTGACAATACGCTATTCAGAAAGACAACTAAGAAAGACATCTTAATTATTCAAATTTATGTAGATGATATAATTTTTGGTTCAACTAATGCTTCTCTTTGCAAGAATTTCTCTAAGCTTATGCAGGATGAATTTGAAATGAGTATGATGGGTGAGCTAAAATTCTTTCTTGGAATTCAAATCAATCAAGGAAAAGATGGCACTTACATTCATCAAAGCAAGTATACAAAAGAGCTTCTGAAGAAGTTTAATCTTGAAGACTGTAAGATAATGTCAACACCCATGCATCCTTCAAGCAGCCTAAGTAAGGAAGAAATTGGAAGCAAAGTGGATCAGAAGCTATATAGAGGTATGATTGGTTCTTTACTCTACCTAACAGCTTCTAGACCTGATATTTTATATAGTGTATGCTTGTGTGCAAGATTCCAGTCAGATCCTAGAGAACCTCACTTAACTGCAGTTAAGAGGATCTTTAGATATCTGAAAGGAACTACTAATCTAGGACTTCTTTATAAAAAATCCCTAGATAGTAAGCTAGTTGGATTCTGTGATGCTGACTATGCTGGAGACAAGATAGAGAGAAAATCCACTAGTGGAAACTGCCAATTTATTGGTGAAAATCTCATATCTTGGGCCAGCAAAAGACAAACAACTATTGCTTTGTCTACAGCAGAAGCAGAATACATTTCAGCTGCTAAGTGTTGCACACAGCTTCTCTGGATGAAATATCAATTAGAGGATTATAATATAGCTGAGAGTAGTATTCCACTATATTGTGACAATACTGCTGCTATTCATTTATCTAAGAACCCAATTTTGCATTCCCGAGCTAAACATATTGAAATAAAACATCATTTTATAAGAGATCATGTTCAAAAAGGCACAATAGATATTCAATTCATTGATACTGAACATCAATGGGCTGATATATTTACTAAGCCTTTAGCTATTGAAAGATTTGATTTTATTAAAAAGAATTTGAACATGCACTATATCTCTGAAGAAAGTTAGCTCTGAGATGTAAATTAAATTTAGCATCTGAAGCTCCTTCAGAACCTCTGGTAATTTAGAGTCTCCTTTGGGAAGCTCTGAATAAAACGAGTTCTGAAAAGTAACAGATTCTGATGAGGTGAAAGATACAAATGAGTTTGGCTCTGAACTAAACGGAAATGAAACGTTTAGTACTAGTTAGTGTACAACAGTTGTTTGTACACGTGTCAGCTTGATTAAGCCTCTCCTGCACGTGTCTAGATCCTGATGGGTAGAGAGCAGTTAATGATGAAAATGCAGTTATGCAATTTAAAATTAATTTTAAAAACTACTCACGCTCCCTCCCAATGTTTGCTTTCTCTGTGTATGTGTGCTAGTTACTATTTATAAGTCACTTCACTCACTTTGCACAACTTTTACACATAATCACTTCCCACACAAACCTAAAACTCAGAAATTCCCAAATTGCTCTGCGTTGAAATCATGGCTGCTAGATCGTCAATCGAAATCGTTCAACGTCCGTTCAACCTGGTCTTACCACCCGTTATTGATCTCAAGTCTCAAGGAAAACTTGTATTCAAAGATAACGAAACCGTCGCTGGTCCAGAATCCTTTGAGTTTATAACGGAAAAGTTTGTTGATTTTGAGAGTTTGAAGGTAAATGGAATCGACATTCAGAGTTTATTCTACGATCAACAATGGAAGAATTATTTCGAGATGCTGAATGGGTTTGTCTATTATGACATTGTGAAATACTTCTGGCAGAAAGCTACCATCTTTGATAAGTTCAATTCTGATGAAGAGGTTAAAAAGATGGTAGAGAAGGATGGTTCTCTGAAAGGTAAAACAAGAACTCAACTTGGCTTAAGACCCTATAGAGGAAAGGAGATTAGGTCAAATATCATGGGTATCAATGTTCTTATCACTCAAGAACATATTGCCAAAATTCTGGGTCTGGACAATGAAGGTGAGAATGTGGATGAATATGGTGAGAAGAGCAAACACATTGAATCCATTAAGAAGGATTTATTCCTGCCTGGCTGTGCCAACAATGACTTTGGAAAAGCTAAATTCATGAAGCAAAACTTCAGTTTTGCCTTCAAAGTGTTTCTGGCCTCCATCATCACTAGAGAAGGAGGATATGATACTATTTCTCTACCACATCGTCACTTCATCTGGTTTCTGTACAAGAAGGTGAAGATAAATTTGGCAAAGCTTCTGTTTGATCACCTATGCTTTACTATATCCAAAAGCAGATCCAAATCACCTTCAATGATTCATCATCCAAGGTTGATTTCTGAAATCATTCGACAGACGAAGCTTACTCAAATTATCAGTACCAAAGAAAAACTAAGGGTCTTCAACACGGCTAAGTATGATGCAAGTGTTTTGGTAAACATGCATCTAAAGACAAAAGAGGAGCTGAAGTCAGCCAAGAGCCCTCTGGAGCAAGTTTATGAGAAGTACTTCTGGTGTGACGGTTTCCCAACCATATCAGAATTTGATAATGATGAGGTTATCAAGAACTTCATGGAGTTGGTTAGATTGGACTCTGGTGTAAGTGTGCCAGGAGTATGGTGGTTGGTGTACCAAACTGGGACATCTTCAAAGGACCCAAACAAATCACAAGGTCTAAAAGAAAACCTCAACCAATTGAACAAGATATTGTTGAGGAAGAACAATCTGAAGAAAGGGTTGATGGTGCTGAAAGAATAACCACTGAAGAAACAGAAGAAGTCAGTAAGGAGCAAGTAGCTAAGATTGCTCAGAGAAAGGCTGCTCAGAAAGAAAGAAGAACAAAGAAAAGGCAGGATAGGCCTGCAGATGCTGAGGAGGAACAACCTGTCAGAGCCACAAAAAGAAAGAAGTCAGTTGTATCCAAACAAAAGGCTGCAGATTCAGGTAAACATTCTATGCCTAATATTGATAGTACTGTTAGTGCTCATCCCTCTACCCAATCACCTCCCATAGACTATACACAGCCTATTCGAATGATCCAACCTTCTCCTAAATCATCATCATCTGAAGAAACTCTTTCTGACTCCAGCATTGACTCTACTGAGTTAATTGCTGAACTTGACAAATTAGAGAAAGAGAAACCTGTACATAAACCTACCAAAAGAATCACTAAAAAACCCATCCTCATCGTTTCTGATGAAGAATCCCCCACTATCATTGATACTTCCATCCTTGACCAACCTACCAACACAACAACAATAAAATCACCCACCATTCTTGATCATCTGTCCACTCACCTATCTGGTGATGCCTTCACTCACTCCAACACAGCATCACCTGACCATTTTCCCTTTGTAAATACTACTTCTAATTTACCTAGTGATCCACCTCTTCCAGAACCAAAAATTCAATCTCCACCCTCCTCTCTTGCTGACATAGAACAAGAAGATCCACCCATATTCACACCAGCCCAGGATGAAGTCATGACTCATTCTGATCATATCACTACTAAACCACCCACACCACAACCTGAACTCTCCACTCCTGAACCAACACCAGAACCACAAACACCTTCATCAAAACCCATCTATGGCTCAGTTTACAAACCCTTAACCATAGAAGAACTTTGTCTACCCATTGACTTTGCCCTACCAATTCTGGAGGATCTGCTAAAAGCAGAAATTAATGTTGATGATGATATCATAACCATTGATCCCTTAGACAAAATCAAAAGAATCAAAATAATTCCCCTCAAAAGGAAAAGGCCTGAACCCACCATTCCTTTCAATAGAAACCAGCCCTTCTTCAACTACAACTCTGAACCAAACCTTGAGCTTCTAGAAAGTGCTATTAATATTAGTCTAAGGAATTTTAAAAGCATGGAAGAAGAAGTACTGATATTTCCCTCAGATATTGATGCTAAGATCAGGGAATTAGAGGAGAAGTTCAGTCAGTCTCTGAGGTTGTTGGGAGGCTATGTAAAAAGAAGGATTGAGGGAAGAGGAATGGAAGCTCTGTCTCAGATTATGAATGCTGCTGAACGCTCTCATGCTCTGAAACTTACTTTTTTCAACCATGAAGAAGAATGTCAGAGGTTAGCATTTTTAGCTGCTGTAAATGAAAGTATGAAAAGATCTCTGGATGAAGAGCAGACTAAGATAGCTGCTGAAATGGAACGTCAGAGGCTTGCTGAACAAGAAGCCTTCAAGTTATTGGTTGATAGAGCTGTTCACATTGCTGTCATTGAGACTAATAAGATTATTGAGAATCAAGGAGCTGCAGAAGATTTTGTTATGAATGATCAGAATCTTAGTGAACCAGATTCTGATAAAGGTAAAGCTCCCATTGTTGCTTCATCTCCTCCTAGATCTCCACCAGTATTTGTCCAAGGCTCTTCTTCATCTGCTATACCCTCTGTTATGCAAGAAGCTCTGGATGTAATCAAGCATGACTTAAGAGAGGAACTAAGAAATGAAATGGATGAATTCAGGGCCGATATAAGAGAAGACATGAACAGATCTGGTGAAGCTACTAACAAGAAGATAGATGCAATGATGGAACTTCTTCTAAAGCTTACTCAACAGCAACCCAAACCTTAACCCTTATGTCTGAGCACTTATTTGTTATTAGTTCTTGTGTAATTTTTGGATAATTTTTCTTTAATTCATATCTATATTATCCATATTTGTGTGTTTGTTATTTGCTTATATGTTTGTTTTATATTTGTTTTTCAAAATTTAACTTTTCTATATACCATGATATTGTCTGGTACTCTTGAGAATTCTGACTCTAGTGAAAGATGCTGAAGAGCATCTTAGTTTTTAAACTAATAAGCCTAGGATTTTCAAAACCTAAGAGTCCCTCTCATCAGTACTCCTGTTTACTCATGAAATAGCTTCTTAGTATTAAAGCCTGTTTAACAACGGGGCACCAATACCGAATGAGGCGTGTCTGGTAACTGGTTTTCTGACAATAGGAATGAGGTATATATATATAAGAAACTTGCTCAAAACAAAGGGAATTAATAGCATAAACTCCTTTATTAATATTATTGAAGAATTTTTCTATTACATAGAATGATAAGACTCTACTTAGAGCTAGGCTTAACTTCAGAAGACTCTGCATCTAGCTTCTTATGTTTCTCCTTAATGTAAGCAAGCAAGTTGGCAGTGGCATTTTGCACTAGTTCTTCAGTGTTCTTCTGAACAGCAGCCTCGTACTCTTCGTATGGAGTATCATCATTGTATGTCCATAAAAATTCTTCCAGATCAGAGCCCATTTCCTCCTCCTCTGACTCTGTCAAAATTAGTTCTTGCTTGTTCCTTTTGTAGCGAAGCTTGTTTTCTTCGCAGCGCCAGGGCTCTGCTCCCTTCTTGCTCTCTCCTTTTGAGCCTGAAGCATCCTTGGTAACCTGCCTATCCATTGCTTGTTTTTCTTTTGATGTTACTTGATTACTCTGGATGAGTAAAATGAGAGGAATCATCCCTTTTTATAGTGTCATCAAGCTCTCTTGTCAGGACGGTTTTCAACACAATTCATTAAATGAATTTAGTTGTCATCACTTTTTGACTTGACTGCCTTGTTATGACGCATTTGACTGCTTGGTTTTCTGTGTCTTTTTGACTGATGCCAAAAGGGGGAGTAAGAGTAGCGTTAAAATTAATGTTGATTCATTCATATACTGCTAAATCTGAAACTGTAATGTTAAAAGCATTATGAATCAATATTTATCTCTTATGATTCTTTCTCATTCTGAACGATTATTGAAAGGGGAGAAAATTTAAGAACCTAAAATAAAATTCATAGACAATGTCAGAAGAGCTTGCAAACCGCTTCTGAGCATTATCAAACTCTAAGAAGCAAAGCTTGCAAAACTATGCTTCTGAGAGTTAAATATGAAAATTTATTTTAAGTTAATAAATCAACTCTTAAACTGTTTTAATTAATTATGGATAAAACTTAGGGGGAGCTTACAAACCTACCCTTATGGATTATCAGACTCAGGGGGAGATTGCAAACCTTTGAAACCTGAAGTCATCATAATTAAATTAAATCAACAACAATTGAATTTTAATGCTTTGGTTTGTCATCATCAAAAAGGGGGAGATTGTTGGAACAAAGTGGGTCTGACATGAACCTCTAATGTTTTAAGTGGTTTTGATGATAACAAAGTATTAAAATTACAATTGGTATTACTAATGATTATTCTAGTGTGCAGAATTACAAGTTAAAATTCATTCAGAAGCACTATGAATAGTAGCAGAGAAGCCAGTCAAAACAAGCTCCGAAAGCACGTCACTGTTCGTCAGAAGCTTGAATTTTGAATGCTGAAGAAAGTGACTCTGAGGATAAAACAAGGCTCTGAAGGACTCAGAAGCTAAAAGACCTCAAGAAGCTATGGCAACAGCATCAGAAGCAAAAAGAATTTACATCACTCAAGAACTGACAGAATCAGATTCAATGATTGAAGAACTAACTACTTCAAGGCTCTGTCACATCTACAGGAAGGAATATTCGTTGGTACAACGTTAACCTTATCCATAAGTGGAGCGTATTTGATGATTGTACAATTGTACTATTATTACTCAAAATGGATGAGTGATAAATTGAATAGCTAGGTAGTGGAATTGGAATTCCTTACCAAAGAAGGCAATATACAGCTATCAATTGTACGAGTAAATTCCAGCTGGCACAAAGCTCTCTGCAACGGTCATCATCTTCTTCCAAGTATAAATAGAAGACTCAAATGGAAGAAATGACTACTGTTCTAACGACTGTTCTATCACCACGTTTAAGACTCTGAAGCATTCTGACATTATCGTATTATCTGTCATTCAAAGTCTTTAAACAAATTGAGTTGTATTTTGTAAACACCTCTGATAGTATATCAAGTGTTCCTTAACATTCATTCTTATTATTAAGTTTGTTTGAGAAGTCTCTTGTTAGGTATTAACTTGAGCATTTGAGAAGTCTCTTGTTTAGTGAAACTTGAGCATATGAGAAGTCTCTTGCAAGTGTGCTTGAGCAGTTTGTAATCTTAAGTAGACTATAGTGAAAATCTCTTGTTAGTAACAAGGGGACTGGAGTACTCTCGATTTGTGAGAGGAACCAGGATAAATTTCGTGTCTTTCTCTCTTTCTCTCAGCATCTCTTTTATTTTGTGTTTTATCCGCTGCAAACTTGGTTTTATTTCGAAAAAGTTTTAATTCTAAAAACACAATTCAACCCCCCCCTTCTTGTGTTTTTCCACCTTCAGTAACCACAAAAGAAATAGAAGAAAAATCAACAATAGCAAAAAGGCAAAATAAAGAAAGAAAAAAAAAATTTGTACTGTACAAGCTACATACGTGTCACACATGACAGATACTAATATTTTTTAAAAGGTTTATTTTTTAATTTTTATGAAAAAAATTAAGATGAAAATGATTTTGTCTCATTTCAAAATATTATAGAAGAACTTAAAATTTAAAAAACGTTACTCCTTCCGTCTCATATTATAAGCAAAAAAAATCACTTTTTCTTGTTCCAAACTATATATAAGCAAAAACAACTCACTTTCATCATTTTCAAGATTTACTTTTACTTACTCTCATAAAATTTAATAGAAATTGCATTTAATTTAGTCTCTCTTCTTTTCTCCATAATCAATAACCAATAAAAATTATTCTTACATCTTTCCATAAAACTTATTTCAAGTAAAACACAAAAAATCATACTTCAAATTATCACTTTTTTTTTTAATAAGTGTGAAATATTTTTTTTGCTTACAATATGAGACGGAGGAAGTATATATTTATATTTACCTCTTTCTTTTTAAAATAAAATAAAAATTACCTCTTTCTAAATATAATATTGGAGTTCAAATAGAATCTTTTATTTTCATTCTATCAAACTTTTATACTAGTTAGTAGTTACTACATCTGTCCCATTTTATTAGAGTTATTTTGATTAAATGGTATTGTTCACTTATCATTTTTTGATCATACTTTTTTAACAATATATAGATATAAATATAAACATATAAGATCTTCTTTTATTTGTTTTGATGAGTATTTTCAAAATATCCAATTTTTATAATTTTTACTAATAGAGAATTAAAGATATTAGTGATCAAAATCGTGCATTGGCATACATACAGTAGTCAAACTAATTCTTTTATTTTGAGATTGAGGTAATATTAATTAATTATTAAAATAATGTTAATTTAATATTTTTAACTAATATTTTATAAATACTTTCTTTGATTATATTTATAAATAAATTTGACTTGTTTGGTACATTGAAAAATGAATTTATGTGATCTATAATATAGGTCATATATATTCATTTTTCAATATACAAAAAAGATAAATTTGACTATAAATATGACGGAGAGAGTATTAATTAGCATAATTTTTAATTACTATTATTAGTATTGATTAATTATAATTGGCAAGTACTTATACTAACTTTAATTGCTTTTTGCTCTTGGCTTTGCTCTGTAATCTGTGTGCCAGGTTAAGACACGAAAGAGATCATACCATAATGCTTTTATGGCTTTACTTGTTGGCAGTGGCACTATCTTTGCTCCGATTATTATCTTATCTGGTTCTAATACGCCATTAAGTAATTAATTAACACAATCTAAAAAGAGGAACGAATATACTGACCGTTAACTTTTTTCCACGATCAATGACAATGTGTCAGGTTCAGAGATTAGACACTGAAATTATAAGTTTGACTTTTAAATAACCTGGACAGTATGTACAAAAAAGAAATTAACATAAGGTTATTAGAATATTAGTATGAAATTTCCACCCTCATAATTATAACTACTTTCTATCGAATTTGAAAGAATTTATAGGACATATATAAGATAGATTGTTTTCTCATAACCAAATTTTCTTCACATGTATGAATTAAAAATAAAATATCTATTATTTGAACAGATTTATTATTACTAGCCGTCGTGCCCGTTTGTATGATTCGTCTTTTCTATTCTACTGAGGTATATAAATTGTAAAACTATATTTGTTGTAACTGGTTTTGTTATATAAGAACTTGTTAAAAAAAGAGTAAACCATAATTGGTGGTTATTTTTTTGTTGGTAGTTTTATTGAAGAGCAAAATAAAAATAATGAAAAAGTCATCCCAAAAATTTGTATCTTTTTTATATATAGTTGTTTACTTTTTTTGTTGGTAGTTTTTTTAAGGGTACGATAGGAATAATGAAAAAGTCATCCCAAAAATTTGTATTCTTTTTATATATAGTAATAGATTACGCTTACAGCTATTTTAATTAGTCTAATCTTATCAATTTTTAAGACAAAGTATATACTATAGGCACATATTAGCAAACTCTATATCATATTAATTAGTATTTTTTAGTGCGTTTGATTTGAAGGAAAGAAATATAGAATAGAGAAAAATATAGAAATTAATGAATGAATTTGGACTAAATTTATGTTAAAAAGAACAAATTTTATCATTTTAAAATATTGAATACACAATTTTAAAGAATACACTTATTCTAGACCAGATTTTTAGGCTGAACTAAGTCTAATGTCACATCCATCGACTCAGTGTCACATATATTGGCCTATATATTCAACCTTTCACCACCTTCCAATGTGTGCATTTTTCTAACATCTATATCCACCTCAAACTTATATTGACTTGGATGTCAGATCATTATCCACCGGTACCACCTTTTTGCATTGTCGGTCATCTCAATTTTCAACTCGGAGCATTTCTTCCACCGATCCACCAATGCAAATTCTCTACTTTTTTATCTCTTCGAATAAAACTTGAGTTCTGTTAAGAACAATGCTCCTTCCAATTTTAAATATAAACCAAAAAAAAATACTTTTTATATTTATTAAATAACGAATAAATCTGATCAATATAATATTGTTCAAGTTCTTCATTAAACTAAAAAAAATTCCATTTATTGTTTTTTTAACGAGTGAGGACACTTATTACTATTTTTTAAGTATGTATTTTCTCCCGTTATTATTATAAGCAAAAAATAATATCTTAGGTTTATTGAAAAATTGATATGTTTGGTCTTATGTATTTGGCTTATATTTTGGATTAGATATATCAATTTTTCAATAAACTTAAAAAGTATTTATTTTTGCTTATAGTAGTAACCGGATGTGTAAATTCGTTTTATTTAATTTTGGGGGGGACTTTGATGAAGTTGCAATTTGGAAAGGGTTTTGTCGGTTGATTAATAAATTCCAAATGAATGTGAAAGAATTGGAAGATGGTCAATCACGGGTATCAATGCATGTACTCCCTCTAGTTCTATATATAAGAAAATTTTAATTTTTTAGATTCATTGTAGAATTAATGTATCTAGACTATAATATAGTCTAAATACATCAATTCTCCAATGTATCTAAAAAGTAAAATGTTTCTTATATATAAGACCGGAGGGAGTAGTAGTGACAAAGCTTGGAGGAATCAATCACCCCACACGTGAGGAAAACAATTCATCAATCAATGTGTGCGGTTTGAGACAGAGTGTTAAATGGGTCGGATCGATTGTTTGAGTGGTTAATGAAGTGTTTAACTTAATACTCCCTTCGGCTTTAATTATAAATAAATTTTATTTTTTAAATTCATTTGACTATCAATATATTTGGTCTTAATTAGGGGTGTAAGCGGATCAAAAAAATCCAATTGAACCGATGATCCAAACCAATCCAAACAAAAAAAAAACCGATATTTATGGTTCGGATCAAAAATCAAACCGAACCAATTGAAAACCGAAGTGGTTTGGTTCGGTTATTGGATCCATATTTCAGATCCAATGGACAAACCGAACCAAACCAATATATAGTATATATGTTAAATTATTTTTTTAGACATGTAATATCTATCAAAAACTACAACTGACCTAATTACTTTTAAAAATTAAAATAAAATTTGGCCTAACTTAAAAACACAAACTTAAAAACACATACAGCTGCAAATGCAAACTCAGAAACGCTGCTCTCATCTCACATCATTCTCATCCTCAAGATGCTCTCATCTCACATCACCTCATCCCCAAGCCGCTCTCAACACTACGCAAACTCTCACGTCATGTTGTTGCTCTCATCTCAAACCCTCGTAACGGTAACTTCTCAAGCGTTGTTTTAATTTATTTTATTTTTTCTGATTTAAGTGGGAATATACTTGAAGTTTTATTTTTATTGCACTTTATAATTTAAAGAACTTATAAACTTAATTTCAATATAGTTGTATTTTGTATTTGATGAACTTATGAACATAATTTCAATATGATTGTATTATGTATTTGATGAACTTAAGCGAAAAGAATTGTATTTTGTAGTTGATGAGCTTATGGGAAAAAATATATCGGGAAAAAATAATAGCATAAAATACATCGGAAAAAACCGATTAAAGTATCCGAACCAAACCGAACCAAACCGATGAGTTTGGTTCGGATTCATTTTTGAAAAACACTTAAATCCAAACCAAACCGAACCAATCGAGGATTCATTGGTTCGGATATCGGATTCACTCAAAACCGATCCAAACCGGTCCAATTACACCCCTAGTCTTAATTAAAACCAAATACATTGATAGTCAAATAAATCTAAAAAGTGGAATTTGCTTATAATTAAAGTCGGAGGAAATATTACTTAAGATGAATGGTTTGAAAGAATAAGTTTTTTGATTATTGGTGAGAACAGTTATTGAGATTAATACAGAAAAAAATGACAAATTTATTTTTTTAAGCTGAGTTTGTTCTTTTGAAAGTCTGATATACAACTTATCATATATTTTATTAAAATTAAAATTTGTGTTAGCACAATTTACTTACCATAAATCTTAGTTGCAGTTTTTATTATTGTTTGTGTAAACTGATCAGCATGAGAGATATAGTTCCTTCCAATTTATTAAAATTGAGTTACCTCTTGGACCAAACTTAGGGATGAATTTTTAAATATTGAATGATGTATTTTCTTGAACTTAAATAATGAAAATTTATTTCTTTTTTTGAAAATTTAAGTATCACAAGTGTGTTCATTGTTCACCAAATCACTTCTTTTTTAGAATTAAAAATTTGCACGTTTTACAAACTCAACTTAACTTATTGATGGTCTCGGTTAACATTAGAAGTATGAATAACAAACACTCACATAAATCAACAAATACTTAATTAAGCTAGATATTGAATTTGGTGAAATTTGACCCAAATTAATTTAAAAAAATTTAGCTATAAATTAGTATCGCCTCAAACCATATTCATTTGTATACGATATTAGAAATTCAGAATACAATATCGGATATAATTTTATGAAAATTGATTTTGTCATCTAAAAACAATTAGCTGCTCAATTTATTTTGTCTGTTTGCCCTTTATTCATGTGTAATTATCTTAAAAATATATAAAAAAACGAAAAAAATCCATCTAAATAATATAATTGGTTTGTAAATAACATAGTGTAGACCTAATAATTCTATATAAACAATTGATGAGTAAATGTTTACACAAGTACTACTATATATATCTTTGGTTGCCCTAGACATTTGTATACCTAAAAGTTGATTTCTCCTTGATCTATCCCCTGCATATCCGAACCCGTGCTATCAAGCCCTAGATTTTCTAAGCATCTTTTATTAGCCACAATCAAAAATCAAATCTTCCCGTTTATGCATTGCTTTGGGCCATTAATTATTGATTGCTAGCCACCTTTATTTGACTAATCCGTTGTGGAACTTGTAAACAAATTCCATTGTTCAATTATTCAATTGTATATGTTGCTATTATTCTCCACTCACTCATTCTAGGGTGGCTATATATGTATATATTGTTTTCATTATTGAGTGATGTTATTTGAATGCAAGGATTCTCCAATGATTATTAGCTCTTTTATGCGTTAGAATCGAATCTTAGAGGACCACACATCCTTGGTATTAGGATTAAGCTTTTTTATAGTTTCTTAAATAATCTATAGTATATAAATTATAAAATTAATTAGTGATACTAATCATCTTTCCACCGCTATATTTTATTATTTGATTGATCATATCAAATAATTTATAGCTTATTACATGTGTTGATTGGTAAGGTAAGGTTGGTAAATCACCACCAAAAAAGGAAAAAGTAAAGAGAATGGAGGGGTGTGGGGAATGAGGGAAAGGTTGGTGACAAATGCCAGATGAAGTTTTCTGACTTGTGAACCAAAATAGATATATATAGTTAGACACATTATATATAAAGATTACAAATTGATATAAATAAATTTTATTTTAGATTTCATTTTTGATGAATGTCCTACAAGTCGTGTATCTTGTGGAAGAGAAAAAGGTGAGGCTAGTGCAGAGGTGGGACACTATTTATAATAAGAAATCCAGTTGGTTCCACCATATAGAATTTGTACCAATCTAGTGCCTTAATTTGTACAAAACTTGTGACTTAAAATCAATTTTGGAGGGGAAATTTCAAACCTCAACTTCAAGTTAGAATAGTTTCTTAAGTGTGTTTTTGAATGAGTGAATTTAACAAGATAATATAGTTTTAGAGAGTAATCCATGATGTAAATTACTTTGTTTGGATAACAAATTTTAAAAATTTGCCAAATAAATAAATTTAATGAAAATATTTTGTAAGTTAAATTTAGAAAATTTTAAATATCACTTATAAACTAAGAATTAAAAAAAAAGTTTATTTGTCCTCTAAAATGTCAATATCAAATTGGTCTATATAACTTTTTTAAAATTATGCACATCGATTATTATAAACAATATAAGGCCACATTATATTTTTAGTCCCTTACATTAATTTTATATTTTATTTTGGTCTTTTAAGCTTCTTTTTTTTGTGTCATTTTTGTCCCTTAAATTACAAACATTAGATAATTTTTTATCCCTTAAATATTTTTCGTTTTATTTTGATCCTTTAAGTGAGGACTAAATTCTCTAAATTTTGTAACTTAATATATCAAAGTGTTTCAATAGTCATAATTTAAGGGACTACAATGAAACAATTCTTTTTAAAGGACTAAATTGTATAATGTTTGTAATCAAAAAAAATAAATTGTATAATGTTTGTAACATAAAGGACAAAAAAAATTAATGGATCAAAGTGAAATCTGGGATTAAAAGTGTAATTAATTAGCAAAACAATAACTAAGCACAATGATGTTTGTATATTTCAATTTTGCATTAAAATCTATTTTTTTGGATTTGCACTTTAGTCCCATTTTTCTCAAAATTTGTTGATTGGTCCCTTAACTTTCTAAAATTGTAATTTAACCATTTCAAAAATATTTCATTTTAAACCACTTTCTTTTTATATTTATACTTTTACCCCAAATGGTTCTATGATTAGAGATGGCGGAAATGCATCTCAATTCCCTTAATTTTGTTTTTCATTAAAAAATATATATTTATATCCTCTTCTCGGCTCAAAATTGTGACACTTGAAACTAAAATTGTGCAAGAGGGACTAAAACTGATTGAAATCAAAATAGGGGACCAAAGCTGTAATTAAGTAAAAAACAAATCTCTTGATTTTGTTATTCCACGTATCATTCAAAAACCATGTTGATTTTAGCAGGTTCTTTTAGGTATGATAACAACAAATTGAGCTCCTTGCTAGTGGCCACTGTCCTAATTATAATGCCCTTACAAGTTCAACTTTTTTTTGGGTCACCGCATGTTTCCTTTGAAGGAAGTACTCTTGATCAAAGCAAAGTCGGACAATAAATGTCAACATCTTTTCTTTTCCACGTGATTTAAACATTGATTCGCTGCGTTGTAAAAGATTAGTCTTTCCGTTAGACTCAATTCCGATTGTTTTAACTTATTGAATCATCAAAAGACATACCAATAAAGTTTGGGTTTGAATAAGAATCAAATGAAATATTACGCATCATGTTGCGTTTTATTATGCAAACAATAACAAGCCCACTAAAAAACTATTGTTTCTAGAAAACCGATTTTGTTCAGATGCGTCATTTTGGATGGTAAAAACGCATCATTTTCTTCGGATGCGCTGCTTAGAGGAGGAAATGATGTTTTTCGGCCATCCAAAATTGTACAGTCGAACACAATCAGTTTTTAAAAAACTAGTGGAGAGGTTAAAGAAGCTTTCACAACTTCTATGTGGGCCCAATATTTGCACCATTGGGTCATGTTTGAGCCACCACACGCCATTGCTTTAAAACAAAGGAGCTTCTTTTTCACCTCCCATAATTTTTAAAAACTACACCCGTTTAAATTTATCTATCCTAGATAAAAATACCAGTTTTTTAATTTACAGAAAAAACAAGGGTAAAAAATAAAAATAGTTCTCTTCAAAAAATTAAAAGTTGCAAGTAATACTATCAAATAGTACAAAAAAGTCTTGGGGATTGTCATCCCCTATTAAATTGTTTTTTTTTCTTACTATAAAATAAATTGTTCACTTTAGATGAGTATTAT
Source organism: Trifolium repens (assembly GCA_030408175.1). NCBI lineage: Eukaryota > Viridiplantae > Streptophyta > Magnoliopsida > Fabales > Fabaceae > Trifolium > Trifolium repens. The sequence continues at coordinate 61,550,551 of CP125842.1, read as the reverse complement.
CGTTTCAAAACAGAAGTATATATATCCAAACTGTGTAAATTATCGAACATGCATCTATTATCCGAAAAAATAGTCCATTCTTGCAGAAGTTTTTGGGTATGTTTATTTTAGATTTTGATGAAGTTAAATAATTATATTACTGAAGTCAATTTTCTTATAAATTTGACACAAAGAAATTTATGTTTCTATTACAGAAAAGAAATTGATATTTAGATATGGCAATTCAGAGGAATTTTTAAATGCATATTTAATTTTAATTTGTATGTTTGCAAAAATAAATGTAGTTTCATACGTTAAATGTAGAATCAATTCATGTTAACGAAGGAGAAAATTTTAAAATTTTCACTTCTATCAAAAATTAATTTTATCCATTGTAAAATGATTTTACTTGCAGCTGGTATTTTCTATCCAAACACTCCTTATTCTAAAAGTTAGCCGCCTTACAGTGAGAACAATACCACCAATGGAGCACTTTGGTGGAACAGATTCACTAATGCAATCATTTGTTATAAATTATTGATATGTGATGCCATCCATCACTTTCCATATTCTCTAAACACAGTGTAATAAAATGTATTGGATATGGAAATCAAGCTCTGCACTATCTCTGCTTTATTAGCTTTTACACGTAGCTTTTCACGCAATTACTAACAGGTTTTCTTCAACCACTCGAGCAAAAAATGACTTTACTGAGTAAATTCTTGAAGTATACCAAATTTATTGTACCTTTCATTTTTTAGAGCATATCAACATTCTATTTTACGATCTTCAGGCCATCCAAACTCCTCCAAGAATGCCAACACAACTCCATTCGACCAGCCAAAACCAGTCTGCATTGCAGTACAACCAGTCAGATTCATCTTGAAAGTGATATCATATATGATATGAAGCATACCAGACACTGATAGTGATTAGAAAAATGAAAGAAATTGAATGTAACTACATAGCATATCATTTATTTATTTATTCTTCCTTTGAAATAAGAATACTGGTAAATAAATCTATTGAAAATATACCCAGCTAATTTCTTCCGGTCTCTTAAGTCACAACATATGGTTTTCAAATGTTTCCCTAGACCAAAAATTGCAATGATAAAGTATAGCCATAGTCATACCTGAGGTACGTATTCACCCCCACCTCCGAATTCTCCGCAATGCTCCACGTCAAACTTTTCGTGCATTACATCTGTTTTCTTGTAAACAATATAGTTGGTAGTGATCCATCTGATGGCAATTTCCTCAGCCAATGACCTTGCTTCTTCCAACCCTGATTTTACCAGACCTTCAACTAACATGTGTTGAAGTGGAGCCCAACCATTTGGAAAATCCCTATTGCAAGATTCATAAGAATTATTAAAATATGAAAGATTAAGTAAAATATTTTACCTCTAATTCCAAATTGCTTATTACTTACCACTGCTGTCCTGAATCAGTCAAAGAAGTTGCAATTCCAGCAGCACGAAGCAGTCCAGAAGTTTTGAGACTTTTGAGAACATTACCCACAAGGGAAGCATCTTGATAAATATAAAAAACACATTAATCATCAACACATAGTACAAGAATTTCTATTTTTAAAAATCAGACAAAAAAGGTAAAGTTGTTGCATAAAGGACATTATATGTATTCGATATCTGTTTATGCCTTTATGGTGTATGTTTGGTATCAAGCAAAAAAATTGAAGTGGAAATATGCAAAAAAGACATTAACTATTCCACTGTGCATTCAAGAGGAATTCCTTCATATTATAAATCAATGAATGACATCAATGAAAAGTAAACTAACCTTACACCATTAAATAGGAAATCACTAACATTTATAACCAATAACTGACGTGTTCAACATTTAGAAATGTTCTGGAATAGATTAGATATGCATGTAGAATTTGTATACCTAATTAGTTTAATCTAGAACTGACATTTCTCCAATATTATGCATATAACCTAAAGGAAATTATTGACATTTCTACATATACTAATCTCAAATTATCTAGCAATATATCCAAATGTTAAAAGACCAGCTATTTGATTTACATACTCATTAATCTACAGTAAAACCTAAAATGTGGCATACAACTGGTTAACTTATAAGTTATATAATTGAATAGTCATTCTGAAGACAGTCGCGATCTATAATAAATCATATGGGTGGAATGATTACATGTCTTACACTTCTATTTGATCCTAAGTTCCTAATTTTCAATCTCAATAGATGTGCATGCGCATTCAAGGAAACTCCGAGATTTTATTTTTTTTTTTCAAAAGAAAAATAACCATCAGGATCGCTGATTATAAAAATAGCACAATTGCAACAACCAGTCATGCACTTAAACTTAATTGCTACCAGAGTTAATGTGGATATGTTATCAAGAATACCTGAGTAAAATGGCTTCATCCACAAAGGAACAAAATTGGAAGCAAATACATTTTGATTCTGGTGCAGAGTATCCCAATCATGAACCTTCTAGAAGTTTCAAAAAGACAGTTAGCAGATCTGCTGAAGGCCAAGACAGAGCTGCCTATATGGTAAATTTATACGAGTAGCACTTGAAAATACCTCATGTGTGGTATTGCTGAGCCAGGAATCAAGCCACTGTTTCATGTTTGCATTCCAGAAAATAGAGTTAATTGCCTCCTTTCTAACATCAGAAATTTGCAGGAAGCGTTTGGCAGTGCTATGATCTCCGGTAACATTTGCAAAGAAGGCAATATTAAGTTCCATCTGAATCAATATAGGCATCACATGATATAATCAGGTTACAGAAAAGTTATTTCAGGTCTTCTTTACTCCACGGTCTGAGACTTACCCCGAGTATAAATGCATTTAAATCAACAGGTATCACTGACGTTGTAGACAATGTTGTGAAGTTGGGAGGATGTCTGCATCAAAATATGATTTGATTTCTCAGTATCATAAGTATTGTTCATTACTTAAGAAAAGCAACATGTTCGAAATAAGCTGATGTGTGTTCTAAGAAAAGTGAGCATTTGATTGAAAGTGCCGTGCTTATGCTAGGCAGTCTAATAAACACTGAGTTGACAAAGCTGCATTTCAGTGTCTAGGCACACATTTATATGGCTTGTATATAAAGTAGTACCTCATCCATCTTGTGCTGAAATCCCATCCTGATTCCGCTGCTGATGCTAGTTCACGGTAAAATTGTTGTTTTTCAGAAACAGTTGTGAACTTGGAAGCAGATGCCTTGTCCTAAGGCATGGAATTACCCAAAATTGATTAAATGTCATTTCATTTATACCACTGTTATTAACATACCACACACACCATTATGGACGACTCCGGTCTGGGTTTGTTCCACCTTGCATAATAGCGATTTAAGGTATGAGTGCAACCTTGAGCATCCGAAACAGTCACTTTATGTATATCTATAATAAGACAATAAAAGATAAAACAATTAACATGGGCAACGTAAGAGGTATGGGTATATTCAAGCATCATCCAACCATAGATAATAAACTCTCAAATGATATAGGCATAAGTTTTGGCATAATACCTGAATTCCAAAACTCATGCTCTTTTAGTAGTGCAGGTAGAGATCTTTTAACTAATTCCACATCACCAGTTCTATGGTATATCTCATAAATCATAGCGCTTAAAAGAGGAGGCTGGCTGTAAAGTCATAGTTAAGCTTATTGTTATATTTTCTGTTTGAAAGAGCAAAACTTATGATAATAATTACTTTTTATTGCAAAAGGTGCAGTAAATATATGTTGAGAATGACCACAAATCAAAGGTGAAACAAAGTGTGTAAAATTATGCTATCATATCCTTTTGAAACGTATTCATTAAGTTATTCTAAGATCAGAAGTACGAAATTATAGGACCTGAAAATCAATTGTTTTTAAGTGCAAAAAAAGATCAACATATATTTCAGAAAAAGGATAAGAAATTTAGATGCCTAATCCTCACTATAAAAGGTACTCAAATACATCATCTGCACACAAAACAAAAACTAATTAAATAAAGGTTCAAGTTGAGACTTAGACTAGTCATTAAAACTGATGATTTAGAAAGTACAGTAATTATTATTGTATTGACAGTACTTCATATATTCAGGTTCCACACATTAAACATGTGACATATTAATTAATTTTGACTGTCCAATCTCAAAGCAATCATATAAATTATTTAAAGATGATTTTATAAAGAATAAGTGGATAGATCTCAAATCAATGATTGAGAACAATTAATGCATGTAAATGTTTGTATTTGTTAATGTCGTCTAGATCCATATTTCACACCACAGCACATTGATTTCACATCAGCATTAACCTATTTTTGATATATATAGTATAAAAAATTTCATGATTTGTGAAAGATGACAAAAGTTTGAAACCAGTAAAAAAAGTACTTGGGGGACCAATAACAAGAGATAAAATTAGATAAAGTAAGGGCAAACATCCATTTTGGTCCCTGAATATCTAAGTCGATGTCACTACGATCTCTAAATGTATTGAAATTGCAAACATATCTTTAGCGCCTCTTTTGTTAGTAAATTTATGAACTAAATTGACCAACAAAAAACACATTCAATGACTAAGTTGACTACCTAAAAACAAATTTGAGAACCAAAATGACTAATAAAAGAGATAATCATGAATGTACTAGTATTTGCAATTTGATACATATAGAGATTAATATGACAGCGAGTTACATTTCTAGGGACCAAAATGATAGTTTGTCCGATAAAATAATAGCATGTACCTCCTATTAGTGTAGTATGCTCTAGCACCATTAAGAACAAACCCATATTCCTCAATGAAGGAAATGAGATTGTTGACAATACCTTTAGCAGTCTTATACATTTTACTTGCCAACAAACCCCTGAAAAACAAACAAAAAACACCATCAAATTTCCACAGTAGCAAAAACAGCATAAAATTAGAAAGAAAATGAAATGAAAGGAACAAACAAACAAACCTAATTACCCAATAAGAATCCCAATAATAAACTTCGCGAAATCGCGAACCAGGAATAACAACAGAATCAAGAACAGGAAGCAGAGTATGAAACTCAGGATGAGTCTTCACCTCACTAGAAACTTTCCTACTCAAATTTTTCCAAAGAGAATGAACCTTAATCGCCCAAGCTCTAACCTCAGGGTTTTTCACTTTAGGCAAAAAATCATCAGGCACAGGAACAAAATCCTCTGGATCAAAGTACACCAAATCATCACCTGCACCTTCAAAATAAGTTTCAATAAACCGGTTCAAATCGTGAACGGAAACTGAACCGGTTGATGATTTAGGAAGATTCTGGAAAGCGTGATCGGTAACGGAAAGGGGAAATTTGAGAGGTAAATCAACGTAGGTTTTAGGATCGAAATTGGAATGGTTGTTGAATGTGTTGAATGCGGTTTGTTGAAGACGTTCGAGGAATGATACGAGAGGGATTGAAGATTTTACATCGTCCATTGATTTAGATGAAGCTGTTACTGTAACGGTGAAGATTAGTAGTGTTAGTAAAATGTAATCAAAATTGTTCGCCATTGTTGCGTAAGAAACAAGGTGAAGTTAATAATAATTAATAGTGATTATTGTTGATTTTATTTATGAATATTAAAAAAAATGGTGGTGATGATTATGAATTAATGATGGAGAAGAAAACAAGAGAATGGAGAGGAGACTTGAGAGTGACCTGAGGGTGTGTCGGCAGTTGACGCAAGGTAGCGGTCTTTGTTTTGATTGGAATGTCGCTTTTTGAAACCCCACTCACTCACTCAATCGGTTTACTTTTTATGCTTATGAGATGAGAAGATGATTGTCAAAGAAAGAGGACATAATGTGCGACAAAATCAAAATTCATTAATTAGGGTCGTTAACCCTATAGCCACTCAAAGTATTTCACGACCTTACACACGACTTTAATCTTTCTTCTTTTTATGTGAGACAACAATAATTGACTTTTTTAGGAGACGGATGCATCATTATGACTATTGTGAGTTCCATTTGCATCAACTTGAGTTCGATATGCATTAACTTTAAAGTTAGAGGGACACAATCAATCAATCGTTGGTTGGTTTAGTGGTAATTGCCGCTGAATTTTGTAAGGAGGATTACGGTTTGATCTCTGTCATTGCGATCGGGAGAGGGCTGGAACCAATTGATGTCAGAACTGACCCATGAACTAGATTAAACTGGTGGTGAAAGCAAAAAAAAAAGTTAAAGGGACACAATTAGTTGAGATTAATCTTTGAGTCAACAATGAAACATTTATTCCTCGCCATCATCGGCTATGTCCTTATTGATCCCGGTAAGTTGACTTAATTTGTAGAGTGGTGACACGAAAATACTAACAACTTTATCTGTCGGTTGGGGAGATAACATTGACATTTATATGATCATCCTCTTGCTTATATTGTCGTTGAGGTTGAGACAATTCGACTATCTCTGCTCAATGTTTGGCCTGACATTTTCGCCTACCCGCAGTGGTTGATTCCTTCGCTAACCCGATCCAAGATTCTATTCATTTCTAAAAGATCAACTATAAATATGTTAGAAAATAGAGCAAAAACAAAAAGTTCAAGTTCTAGAATTCAAATTCTCAAAACACGCTCCAAGTTCTAGAATTCAAACAAAATACTTTTAAATTTTTAGAGGAACGTCAAAGTGTTAAGAGGAGAAATTCACATCTTAGAAGCCTCATTTGGGCCGGCATCCAAAAGATGTGATGGGAGTGGGCTTGTCTTTTTGAAATTCCAAATGGAAAAGAAAGTCTCTTATCATACCCCCTTTAACTGAATCTCTCACTCCCCTATTTTTCCAAAATAAATAATACGGAGTAATTACCTTTCCTCTTCTAACAACGTATGGTAAAACTCAAAATTTGAGTTTGCAGAGTTTATATTGCGTAAAACTAAAAAAAAAAATGAATATATCACTAAAAATTTAACATTTTTATTTTATGGTATTTTATAAAATTTATAATTTAAAAAAATCTATCTATGAAAATATAAATAAAATATATTATAGACATATTTTGATTTATTTAAATTTTTGTGGGGATGGAAGGATTAGAATTAGGGTTAAAAATTGATTTTAATCCAGATATACTATTAGTGTAAAATAGTTTTATACATAAATATAATCACATCACCATATATATTATTGCAGAAATATTTTATAGAATATTATAACCAAATAACATAACAAAGAAATAAAATAACATGTATGTGCAAAACTTTTTATTATGATGCATAACAATTAAATTCATGAAAAACAAATGAGAGGACTTATTATTGTGAGAGATGAGAGGAACAATTAACAACCGTTAGATTTATATCAATGGATGAGATTAAATGTAACATTAGATAGTGCACTCACACACAATCTCTTCGGCTCCCTCTACCCAAAATCTGATACACCGTTTCAGATTCAACCATTCAATTTCATTTTCATCGAATCTTATTCTTTTCTACATGAGCAATTTCTTCACTTTGCAATATCCAATTTATGATTCCATGGCTTACAATTTTCAACATAAAAAATCTCAATTTAGTTTTATTAGACTTCCCAGTTTTGCTGCAATACCATATATTTGTGAAATTATGATTCTTCAATGGGTTTTCACCTTTGTTAGCAACTACAAAATTATAATGGGTTTTGTTAGCAACCTTAAGTTAATTCTTAAGTGTGAGCGTTTTCATCTATTTTTTTCAAGACTAGAACTAGAACCCATTTTTTCAAGCGAACCCATTTATGAATCATTTGTTCTTATTAATGGAAGAAAAGCTTTGCTGGTGAAAATGGTTTCAACTTGTAGATAGAACCCTTCTACTGAAAAGCAAAAATATATGTCAATGAGATGCATAAAAACCAACGTCTTACAAAACTTCGTCAAAACCGTTAATTTTTATCCTTCTCTTTAACCCATCAAATGGTTTCTGATTGATGTTAAATTTTATAGACATGATCTATAGCTTTGAATCTAACGGTTGATTTTGTAATACGATTATCCGATAAAGAATTATCGGAGGTGTCATGTTACTAAGTTTGACACCTTGGTGTCATTTGATCCTGACCCTATATATATATATATATATATATATATATATATATATATATATATATATATATATATATATATATATATATGAGTCAGGATCCGTTGACACCAACTAGTTTGACACCAAATGTTACACCTCTCAATAACGTTTTAACCGATATATATAGATAGAGAAAAAAATGAGATATTGGAGTGGAGAGTGAGGTGTCAAGCACCGATCTTAAACAATTTAAGAGCGAAAACCAAAATATTGTATTTGTTTCATGGATGCAAAAATTAATCCCAGGATTAATGTTCCCATGAATATAATAGTTGGAACTTTATTCAAAGGAATTTTACCAAAAAAGGGTTTGGTTAACAAATTAGAAATCTTAGGAATATTTTTTTATTTATCTTTTAAATAAAAAAAGCCCACTCGCATCGTGGGTATATATGATGCTCTCAATTGCATTATCAATATCATATGTTGCTAACTGCCATTATAAGTTTATAATCACCGGGAATAAATTATTCCAGCTTTTCTTCCTTGGGAATAGAATGCCTATGTGCACAGTAGGTTGGGAACAGGTCAGGCCAGGCTCAGGCCTACAGTAGGGTTGGGAACAGGCCAGGCCAGACCAGGCTTTGACAGGCCTGAGCCTGGCCTAAGAATTTTTTTTAAGCCTAAGCCTGGCCTATGGCCTATCAAATGCAATTTTTTTGGCCTGGCCTGGGCCTGCTAAAAGTCTGGTCTGGCCTTATAGCCTGTTTATAAGCCTGTGTTACATAAAACCCTCTATATAATCTTTTTAAATATATAGGCTAATTAAACATGCCTTAAAGCCTATTTCACATTTAAATTTTTTAATTTCTACAACATTAAGAAAAAACTAATAAAATGATTGTCACAAGAATTAAAAGCAAATAAAATAACAAATACGATTACGATAAAACCTATTAAGTATGCCATAATACAATTTTTTTATTAAATACTAATGTTAATCGGTGTAATTAGCAACAACCAAAATATATATTATAATTTGTCTTTGTAAAAAAAAATATATTTTGTCTAATCAATATTATATAAAATGATATTATATAAATAATTATTATTAAATATAAACAGGCCGGCCTATCAGGCTTCACAGGCTTTTTTAAAAGCCTAAGCCTGACATGTTTATATAAACAGGCTTTTTTCAAGGTCTGAGTCTGACATTTTTAATAAACAGACTAGGCCAGGCCAGGCCGAAGACCCCTGGAGGCCGCCTGGCCTATTCCCAACACTAGTGCACGGGTATCTTAATTTCCTGGGAACAATTTGTTGCTTGGAATAATTTTTGAATCCCTTCTACCAAACATGGAAATAAATATTTCTAATATTACATTCCTGAAATCCATTTTGTAACCACGAAACAAACAACATAGTCTAATGCTGTAAAAGAGTGAGGGTGTTCAAATATTATGATAAAGCGAGGATAAGAAAATAGAAACATTTTGGTTTTATTCCAAAAAAAGAAGAAGAGAGAAACATCTTGTTAAGAGAGGTATAAAATATGATACATGTTGAGGCAATTTTAAAAGTTTTACGATTCAAACTCACTCCTTATTATTAACTCTATTATGTCAATCCTTTTCTTGTGTCAAAACTCAAAACAAATAAATGATACCTAGTATATTATGGAAATAGAATAGACTAAATTATGCATTGAGGCACCAATCGTTAGTTGGTTCGGTGGTAATTGGCGCTGAACTTGGTAGGGAGGACCACGGTTCGATTCTGCGATCGGGAAGGGGCTGTAACCACTTGATGCCAGAACTGACCCCCGAACCAGATTCAACTGGTGGTGAAAACAAAAAAAATATAAAAAAAATATGCATTGAGGCGTTAATTGTTTCTGACGGTTTGATCACAAATGAATAGTTAAGATTAAATTCTATATAAAATTTGAATTATGTATGTTTTATGGATCACCAAGATCACTTACTATATATAAATAAAATAAAATATGTATCCATATGTGCAATAAAAAAAACAATAAATAAAATATGTATCCATATATTATTGCTATTATTACTCCTATTATTATTTGAACATGAGAGGATCTAGAGAAGACTAGGAATCTAGGATTCAACATAAAAATAATAACATAGAGGATCTATTTCCTTGGGAGACGATCCTTGGAAGAAAATAATGAGAGCGGATCATCTCATATGAACTCCATCCGGTTTCATATATAAGCAAATTTACAAAAAAAAATATTCTTTTAAAAAAAGTGTCTAAATGCATTTAAGTCATACACTTTTCTAATTTTATCCTTATTTTTTGACTTGGAAAACGTTAAAAACATGGGAATTTGAAAAAAGTATGAATATATTTGAAAAAGTGATATTTATTGTAATGATTAGATGTTATTTTGCTTATATTTAAGACTTTCAATTTTTTTGTTTTGTTACTTATATATAAGACCGCGAGGAGTATTATACAATGGGTTGAAATTCAACCTAAAAAATAAATGAGCGAACTCATTCACTAGTATTAGCTTTAAGCCTATTAATTACGAGTAGATGATAACAAGTGTCCTAATGATTTTTTTTTGGGGTACATCCTAATGATATTTTTTATACAACCTTATATAAAAATATCAGTCTCATTTTGTTTTGTGAAAATATTTTTTTATTTTATTTTTTAAAATATGTTAGGTCTTTATTTAGGTTATCATGTCGTAAGTACAAAAACTTTATTGTCGTATTTAATAGTAACTAACTTCCATTGAAAATTTTATAGAACAGCATAAAAAGAATTTTCTTTCTCCAATCAAATTTTCTCCATAGCAAAAGTAAGGGGTCGAATTTGTAACTATCTACTTAAAAGATCAAATATATTATTATAGACTTGAAATGAAATACCAAATTTTAAACATTATAGTTATTTTATTTTTGAGAGACGAGAAGGAGAATCTCAGGGAATCCGAGTGCAAAAGTGTAAAGTACCATAAATAATCTGTATACTATGTCTCTATCAAAAATTGACAGTTTCACGCAGAAGATAAAATTGAAACCACAGCACAGGCAGTGAGTCAAGCTTAAGCATTTAATTATATTGCTCTAATAAAAAAATAGTAGTATTAATTAAAATATGGCTTAGATGCTAAGCTGTTAATTTGTCTTTTGGCAGTAAATAGAGAAGCAGAGCACAGAACAGAAGACATCAGTCCTGGGATTCCGGACGTTAGACCAGAGATGCCAAAGACCACTACTGATAGCACAAATTCAGCTCTATGTTTGACCAAAGATACCAAACTTCATTTCCTTACTATATTGCCTTTACTATCACCATTTTCATTATTATTCAACCTCAACCATAATTTTAGTATTATTAACTCTTACCAACATACAGATACATAGATTCCTTTGTAGTTAGTTGTACTCCTCTGCTTGCTTGACTCAAGGAAGAATATGGAACCTTCTACATCTTCAGAAAAACAAGCACCAAAAGGAAGAGTTTTGAAGGAGAAGAGAGCAAAGTTTTACATTATTAGAAGATGCATAGTTATGCTTCTCTGTTGGAAGGATAAAGGAGACAAGTAAAGCAATACCGGTAAAACACACTTACTTTAACGAACACTGTTTCTACTGTTCATATATATTCCATTATTCTAAGGTAAATAAAACAGGTTATAATATTGCAGTTATTTTGTTCTGTTCTGCTCAAGGATGACCTGAGAAGTACTGCAAGATGTCAAAAGCAACGTATATACAAGGCTTTTTTACCTACCCAGAGAATGTGAAGATGTTGCTGATCTACTATATGATTCTTTTTTTCTTTCAGTAAGTTTATATTTTTGAATACAAAAGCAATACATCTGTAATAGGAGCTATAGAGTGTATCAGTTATTTTACCCACACACAAGCACAGACAAAAACAAGGTAGATATAAGAGATGAAATGAAACCTAGAACAAAAAGGAAGTATAGACCTCAGCTTAGCTCAAATGGCATCCTCTATACATATAACATGCTTTATAGAGATTTCCCATCCTCCATAACCAAAAGTAGCACTCCACTTGCAACCTTTCATAGCCTCACACTCAGTGCATGCTATTGTATATCGTTTGTCATTTTAGTGCAAAATATTATGTAGTTCTTAACTAAGACTTTTCAAGATTAGTTTGACATTCATAACTTTTTTTATCTAGACCGATTTGATTTTTTAAGTATTGAATTTTATGAACTAAGTTAAAATATTTGCTAACAAAGAATAATGTCAAGAATAAAATAATCGACAATTTACAGTTGAGGACTTTCCTTAAAAAAATTCTCTTATTTCAAAGACCCTACAATTTCAGAGATGGTTTTTAGGTGGGTTTTTCTTTTGGTTACCATATTATAGGCACAATGTTTCCACCACTATTTAATGATGACTAATATCCACAGAGGAACTTGTGGAACACACAAGGTGGGTTCTACCATTCCAACCGGATTTTCCCCGTACGCAAGAGTCAGAGATCAAACCAGTGATCACTTGCCCGTTTTGATGTTCTATACTACACAAAAAATATCAACCATCCAGCATATTTATAACTAAATCCACTACTAAAATTGTTGCAACAATTCTACTTCCATAGCAGAATTTTTTGTATAGACTTCATCAGTCCTATAGACTAAATCAATCAAAAGATTAACACATCTTCATTTTAATTAGATGATAATAACACAAATTCTTGTTCCACACGATAATTTTACATTTTAATGATGTGCCAATTATTTTTAACATTGAATCTTTTGTCCTAAAATTATGACCGAATAATAGGATCATAACCATTGTTCCACCCGTTTCAATTTGGTTATCTTCCATCCTATCATACAATTGTAGCTATATATAAATTTTACAAGTGCCATAAAACACTTTTTAAGACAATATTAAGAAACACAATGAAAATCCTTGATAAGTGTTTTGAGCTGTTTTTCAAGTTTTGAGTATGCAGATTCCGTTAGAGACCCATCAGCTTCAAGCCAGAAAGCAATCATTTGACATCCAAATGAATTGAAACTAGGAATTGCAACCAGCAAATTGGAAAGCATCAGGGCATTTTACATGTCCACTAAGGGCTAATTAGACTGAACTTTCATCTTAACCTGTACTTACAGATTTATTATATAAAGTAGGGATAACTAAATGATGGGTTGGGACGAGTTATACTTTGTCCCTATCCAACCTTAAATATTTATCGGTTATTCTTTAGATTCTAGCCTGTCCCTATTACCTGAATATAATCAAATTCTATGGGTCAAAATAAGATAGAGTGTATTTAAGATGGGATCAGGTTGGTCCAAAGGAAGATCGAAACAAAATTATAAGGTAATGATTCAATTGTGATTTAAAGTTGAATGTGAAAGATTGAACTATTTTAGTATTTCATGTCTTCAAACTCAAAACATGACTCTTACAAAAGTACTTTACTACAAGAATTCTACCTAAAGTATCATAGATTTCACATCAAATATTTTGTTTATAAAGCCTCATTACCTAAGTGAAAGAGCTAACAATTAGGTGCGAGGGGTGAGTAAGGGATGGGCAGGGAGGGATTATACTCAACCCTAACCCATCCATAAATTTTGGTCGGGCTAATTATTTACACCCTAATCCGTCCTTAGACCCAAACAAACCGAATGCTTTGCGAGTCAAATGGGGTCAGAGACAAGATACAGGCTTAGTATTGGTTCTTGCATACATACCCTTAATATTAAGGAAAGCAGCTTGCACCGACATATCTTTCATGTTTTCTTCATCACTCAGACTCCTTTCTAAACGAACCCAATAAATCGAAACATTCCACCGAATGTCCACATCTTTACATCATAATTCAATAACATCTACACAAACTTCATCACATTAATGAAAGTATCAAACCATATTGGATCATATGTTCGTACCGGTATCCTAATTAATAAATCCGGTCCTAGGTAAGGCTAGCAAACTCATGAACAAAGTTAAAAGATTGACTAAATCAGATTGTTACATTATAATTTAGATTAGATCCACATCATTGATTAATCAAACAGTTTCCAATTATTCAATATCAAACAAACAAAATCAAACATGAATGAACGAAATTAATATAGAAACAATAGCATAATAGTATCAAACATTAATTATATAGGCACACAAAATGGAATCAAATGTTAATTATCCATCACATTGAAGTTCCACAAAGATGTGCATAAATCGAAATTCAAATCCCTTACTGATTATACATTTAATAATAATAATAATAATAATAAAGGAGAAAAAGGTATATACAGCGAACCAGCATCGACGACGAAGACATCGTATCGATTCAAACGGGAAGGTTGGTGACGTCGTTTGTGTTCTGAACGGAGGGATTAGGAATGTTGACGGTGGTTGGTGTGATTGCAGCGGTTGGTGTGGTTGTTACGGAGGAGTAATCTTCGTCGTCTTCGTCGTTGTCTTCAGGATCAGAAGTAGCAACGTTGACGCATGAAAAACGTTCCAAGGAAGAGAAGAAAGCGGAAGAGACAGTGGAACCCACCCAGGTGGCCACCTGATCGATCATGCTGCCGTTGTTCTCCATCGTCGCCGCCCAATCAGATCCAAAATCTGTTATAATTCTTTTCGTTTTTTTTTTTGACAACCGAAACGGTCTTTTTTGTTTTGCTTGAGATTTTTGACGAGAAGAAGCAACAACCTGTGAAATTACCAATTGCCCTTTTCTATAGTTTCAAGTCTGCGCGTCATTATTACTATTTAGTGTTTACCATTAGTCCATAGCCGCCTTCCCATTGTTTTCGGTTTTTTACAATTTTTTTTTTTTTTTATAATGGACGGTTTTTTACAATTTTATGTCTACTGTATTTTATTTTATTTATTTCATTTTTAATACTATATAGTATAGTATGCGCGTCAAGATATTATATTAGGGGTGAACATCGGGCAGGTTCGGTCGGATTCGGACCCAAAATGGTTCACCCGGAAAAAATTGAGAGTGTAAAATCTTGGCCCATCATCGACCATTTCAAATTTCGGTTTTGTCGGGTGTCGGTTTATATGGGTTACGGGTTGGTCGGTTCGGTTTATTCGAGTTAGCACATTGATAAAAAAAAGACACACATATAGAATACCGTAATAAAATAACTTGTTAGTGAATACCATCTAAATATTAGATCAACAATATGACAAATATATAATTTAACTTTGCAATAATACAGTCTAGCTTGAGTTTTGTGTGTAAATAACTTGTAATGTATTTTTTTATAATAGAAACGCAACTTCAATACATACGATAAGACGGAAAAAGACTCATGATTTTACAACCTTGGTCGGGTTCGGTTAACAACATATTTAAATTTTTAAAACTGAACCCAACCGTATTTAACCGTTTGTACCCATTGTTTGTCACCCGTAGACCCGATAACCCATTCGATACACCGAACTTAACCTCGGTTAGAATGGGTTCGATCGGTTACGATATTTTTACTCGCCCCTACAAGATATAATATCTTTTTGCAAAATTGTATTCTCGCATTTTATAAGACAAATTTCAAAGTTTGAAAGTGTTCCTGGGAATTATTTTGATAGTCGGATATCATTTTTAAATAGTAGTGAAAAGTTTTATCTAACGATTTCATATTTTCATGCAATTATTTTTTCTATGTCATCAGTAAAGAGTCCAACTACAACGTCCACTCTTATCTATTAGCCTAAGCATCTTCAATTATATAAAACACTAAATTAATATAAGTTGGATAAGACTCATAAATATCAAATGAGCACCTGAATCACACCCTATATTTGCTAACATTTCAACACAAGGATTAGCCCCCACGATATGTGTGTTGGATCTGAATCTAATTGAAGGATAATTTTGAAAAGAGAATTTTTATATTATTGAAAAACTTAATGCAAAAATTATTTTCTTTAATTCTTATGCTTTTATAAAAGAAATTTTATATATTGAGCCGAAGGTAGTACATACAAATATAACACGGTTGTTTAGTTGTGTCTAATTTTCTTCAGAAAACACATGGTATATGGAAAAGTCAGGACCCATGACCACTAGTTTATGACATACAAGTGTACAACTCTCCCGGCTCACGTCTAAGGCAAGTGTGGAGTAAGCGACGTTATCGGACCTCAATTTTATCAAATATTTTAATTTCAAAAACTAACTTTTTAATTATCACTTATAAGTCAGTTTATAGTTTAATTTTATCAAATGGAGTCTTAGTGTATGTTTGATAACATAAATAAGTTAGCTTAGAGCGTATTAAATTAACTTATAAACTTGTTTGATAAAATAAAATGTGTTCAATAAAATTTTTTTTTTATAAACTTGCTTTCATTGAGATGATATTTCAAATAACATTTAATCTCAATCCTGTAAAAAAAATATAAAACCGAACAAACTTTTAAACTTGTGGTTAAGTATGATATTTGGAAAATATTTTAGTATTTTAAACAATTTAATCCAACAACTATTCTCATAATTTAGTGAGAGGGATACAAAATTCAGTTTTTATCAAGTTACATGTCCCCCTATTTGAGTTTTTTATTTTTTATGAAAAAACACATATCTAATTTATATAAAAATTAGATGAATTAATAACAAAATTTTATTGAAAATATTTATTAATTTACATATATTTATTTTATTTTTAACAAAATCAAACCCAGAGAAAATAACTAATAGTCTAATAGTCTAATTTTACCCCATTTTCTTTTTTTTACTATGCATGTTAAAAATAATAATCTAATTTCCTACTCTTTTTTCTCCCCCTAAAGATGTACTCCTGATCTATTGAGTTTGTTGCAGGTTGTACTTTGTAACTTTGCAACCGCTACATAGGATCTATCCTCAGTTATACAGTTACACTTACAACTCCCAACCGTACACTCCCCAAATCTAAAACAATCGGAAAGTCACAAAACAAGCACGCACGAACGCAAATATGAACGCCAAAACAAGTACAGAAAGCTGAAAATGTATTATCTCAATAAAAATCTAGACACAAAAACGGAAATATTACAAGTCATTTATCTATGAATAAAAATTTCTGGAGAATTCTTCACAACTCTCCCTGATCATAAAAATTTAACCTACTAAGATTCCGCTTGACCTACTACTTCTCATCATTTCTTGCTCTGCTTTAGAAGTGAGAGCCAAATGTGAGCAAACACAAAATTCTCTAGAGCTCGTCGCGAGAGTCTTCATCTTCTTCCTCGCCTGATGCACCACCTGGAGCTCCACCTGATCTCTGGTATACAGCAGTGATAATTGGGTTGCAAACGGCTTCAACTTCTTTAAGCTTCTCTTCGAATTCTTCTTTTTCAACAGTCTGGTTGTCATCAAGCCATTCAAGTGCTTCTTTCACAGCAGTCTCAATTTTCTCCTTTTCGTCTGATTCCAACTTGTCAGCCAACTTGTCCTTGTCACTGACTTGGTTTTTCATGTTGTAAACATAGGTTTCAAGAGCATTCCGAGCATCAATTCTTTCCTTGACTTTTTTGTCTTCCTCGGCAAACTCTTCGGCTTCACGAACCATCCGGTCAATTTCCTCCTGGCTCAGACGTCCCTTCTCATTTGTAATTGTGATCTTTTCTGATTTACCTGTGCCCTTGTCTTCTGCCTTAACATTTAGAATACCATTTGCATCAACTTCAAAGGTCACTTCAATTTGAGGGGTACCTCTGAATTACCACAAGAAAACCCAATTAATTACAATACAGACAACAACAGAGAAAATTCAGAGAATGCTTCATAATAGCACAAAACCAACCTTGGAGCTGGTGGAATTCCAGACAGATCAAAGTTCCCGAGAAGACGGCAATCCTTTGTGAGACTCCTCTCGCCTTCGAACACCTACATATATATTAAAACAAATGGCATTCAAGTTGAATTCAATCCCATTAAATTTCATTATGCAGTCAACATATTGTTGTATTTAAAAGGAAAACAACCTAGTAATATGATGTCGTATAATGGTAAAGTACCTGAATAGAGACGGTTGTCTGCTGATCCTGGTAGGTGGTAAAAACCTGGGATTTTTTGGTAGGGATAACAGTGTTTCTAGGAATCAACTTAGTCATCACTCCGCCAACAGTTTCAATTCCAAGGGTTAGAGGAGCAACATCCAAGAGAAGGATATCTGGATCCAGAGAGTAGAACAACAATGAGAACGTGTAATGCTAGGAAATATTTACTTGCATTAATAACAAATCGCATCTGGCTAATGCTATGAAAAGGTTAAAGTATAGACTATGGTACCTTTGGTTTCTTCACCACCCTCTCCACTCAAAATGCTTCCTTGAACTGCAGCACCAAAGGCAACTGCTTCATCAGGGTTGACACCCTTGTTTGGTTCCTTTCCATCAAAGTAATCCTTCAAAAGTTGTTGTACCTTTGGAATCCTTGTACTTCCACCAACTAGAACAATCTCATCAATTTGACTCTTCTGTAATCCAGCATCGTCCATTGCCTTCTTAACAGGTCCCATTGTCTTCCTGAACAAGTCATTGTTCAACTCTTCAAATCGAGCACGGGTAAGTGGCTCAGAGAAATCAACGCCGTCAAAAAGTGATTCAATTTCCACACGGACTTGGTGCTGGCTACTAAGAGCTCTCTTAGCACGTTCACTCTCCCTTCTCAGTTTGCCAAGTGCTCTGTTGTCCTTGCTAATATCCTTACCATGCTTTTTCTTGATCAATTTAATGAAGTACTCCATTATTCTCTGGTCAAAGTCCTCACCTGGTGGTAAACAAGGAAAGAGAGTTAGCAAGCATTAACGGTAGACGGAAAACTTTATACAAAGTATAATTTTACTTAATTTAATCATATGCATTCTATTATATGTACTCACCTCCAAGATGGGTATCTCCATTTGTAGCAAGAACCTCAAAAACACCATTATCAATTGTCAAGATACTGACATCAAAAGTTCCACCTCCAAGATCAAAGACAAGAATGTTCTTCTCTCCACCTTTCTTGTCCAATCCATAAGCAATGGCAGCAGCTGTGGGTTCATTGATAATTCTAGCAACATTCAAACCAGCAATGACACCGGCATCCTTGGTGGCCTGCCTCTGAGCATCATTGAAGTAAGCTGTACATTTAAATGAAAAAGTTAGAGAAAATAAAATAAAATAACGACAAAAGGTGGCAGATAATAATCAAGATTGCAGGAGGAACAAATTGTAATTTGCCTATTTACCTGGGACAGTGACCACGGCATCACGAATAGTCTTGCCGAGGAAAGCTTCAGCAGTTTCCTTCATCTTACCAAGAATCATGGCACTGATTTCCTCAGGGCTGAACACCTTGGTCTCACCATCCTTTACTTTAACCTGAATGTATGGCTTTCCATCCCTATTGACAATCTTGTAAGGAACAAGCTTCATGTCTCTTTGAACTTCCTTATCTTCAAATCTGCAAAAATAAACGACTCAGTCACCCTTGTTCCAATTAATGTAACCAAATTATAACAAATCATTTATGAACAACACATCTAATGACGTCTTACTTTCTTCCGATAAGTCTCTTGACATCAAAGATGGTCCTTTCAGGGTTAACAGCTGCCAAATTCTTTGCAGCCTCTCCAATGAGTCTCTCACTGTCGGTGAAAGAAACCCATGATGGTGTGATACGGTTACCTTGGTCGTTGGCTATGATTTCAACATGACCATTCTTGTAAACACCAACACACGAATATGTTGTTCCAAGATCTATCCCAATAACAGTCCCCAACTTGGTTGCTTCCTCTTTCGCGGTAGAAAATGCAAATAGACATCCTGCGATAAACCCCCACAATGTTTATAAGTATATAAGTATAACAACAAAAGCTCAAAAACATATAAATCGCATCGAATCAAATCAAATCATGTAATCACATCCCACAAAAGCATTAGCACAAAACAACAAAAATCAATTATTTAATGGCACCATTACTAATAGAAACCTAAATGGAAAAATTCCCATTCATGGAATCATGGTACTATGAAATGAAAATATTAAAAAATGGATTTAAAATGCACAGTTTTACACTTACATACAATAATAATCCACTAATCTACCACATCACCTCACTCTTGTATAGTTATTTTGAAATTAAATTGTGACATGACATGAAAGAATAGTGGTCCAGTGTAAACTCTTGAAAAAATACATATCCATTTGAAGCCAATAAAATAAATTAGTAAGCATGTAATTAATTACACATGTTTGTACTTAAAAAATGAAAATCCAATATTAAGGGAAGCCATGAACTTTAAAAGGCAATAAGAAGATCAATAGTACATATTAACAGGACCACAAGATGCAAAGCATAAGTTCATAACGATAACTAATAATTGCCGATCGAGTTTTCTTAGATGCAGATTGCAGAGAGAAACACGTTAAAATTATATTACTCATTGATACAAATTACATAGCAATAATAATTAATTAGAATGTAATGCAAGTAGGGTTAAGATCTAATCAGATCCAATCAAAATCTAAGATCTAAACAAAACAAGCAATGGAAAAAAATTGTTGAATGAGATCTGAGTAGTGGATGAAGAGAAGAATGAAGTTACCGAGGGAAATGATGGTGAGAAGAAGAATAGACCCGCGTGAAGAAGAGCGAGCCATGGTGTGTTTCAGTGCGTTCGTCGTCACCGCCTTGTGATTGAAGATGATGGAGTTGTATTGATGATGATGCGAGTGTTGCTCTGCCATTTTTATAGTGTTAAGTCAAATTTTCGAACATGTCATTGGTGATGATGTGGACCAATCGTAAATCGAGTTAGGACGGTTTTGGCCAATTAAATTGCACCTTGTGTGTGGTAACACCTCATAACCCTTCATAACTCACTACTTCACGATTCATTCTTTTACGTGTTATAGACTTTGTAGAGAGCTGCTACCGTCAAACGCTTTAACAAACGCCATCAAACACACGCGTGATTATTAGCCCACGTCATACAACTTTATAAGTTTAAAACCTGTTAACCGGCATAGCCAGTTAATAAAATTTAAATTTTTATTTCTTCATTAAATTAAAAATAAAAAATCCAAGAGCACACCTTCTATTTTCCCACCTCTCTGGTCAGTTTCATCCATGCGTGAAGATCTAAAAGAAAATAGGAGTATCTTGTAGTATCTTCTTCCGGAACGAATTTATAGGATCTTGCATATCATAAAAAAAAGGTTTTGTAAAACTAATTCTCTCACTTCCTTGATGGAGGCTAGTTCTTTGTTCCTTTTCTTGTGCTGTGCGATGTTATGAATCATTCGATCGATGTTCTATGGTAGACTTGCGCCATTAAAAAAACAATCTATGGTAGACTTGCTATATTGGGTGTCATCCAAGGGTTATCATTTTGCATAAATCTTTAATTTGTATCGATGTTGTAAGTCAGTGGTTAAATCTTTCTTGTGATATGGGTTGTGAATGGAGGTGGGTGGATGGGTGAGTGTGATGATGAGGGACATGGATTTTGGTCCTGGTGGTTTCCAGGTTTGAGCTTTGGAAGAGAAAGGTTTTTTTTTTTTTTGAAATTAGAGAGATAGAGAGAGAAAAAAAAAATTGATTGAAGGTGTGGACTATGGAGAGCCGGTTGCCTGTTTTACTGATTGACAAGTAGTGTGACGTGGCACCGTATAATGGAGTGTGTTTGTTAGCGTGTGTCAAAGCGTTTGATAATAGCAATTCTCTTTTTTTTATCCTAATATTCTTTATAATTCATTTTCATGTGCAAAATTATATAATTATAATAAATGTAAATATATTTACATTTATTCTTGGATTTTTGGATTTGGATCTTCGCCAATTTTTTCTCTCATGTTATCTCTTCAATTCTTCATAGGTTTTTGTTAACCGAAAGTATATCTGAATTAATATTTCCTCGTAACTTCTTATTTTAAGTAAAAGCAATATTTTTCCGTTCATTATTCAAAATATTTTGTTCCATGCATGTCGCACGTAATCTAATTTAGTAATTAATGCATTACAATACGTGTTGATATATTAAATGTACCATATTTGGGTGATTGATCGAGCGTTCTCTTGTTAGCGAACTACTATTTTGTTCCATGCATGCCGCACGTAATCTGATTTGGTGATTAATGCATTACAATACGTGTTGATATATTAAATGTACTATATTTGGGTGATCGATCGAGCGTTCTCTTGTTATCGAACTACGAGACGTTGGACAAAGATTGTGGTTTGCTAATTGCGGAAAGAGAACTGCATAGGGAATGATTTAGTTGCTAAATGATGTCCCTTCTAAATATGCGCCGTGCGGATCGAACAATAAATTATCAATGAGATGTGTATCATCCAAATGTACAAGCAATATGATCGTAGTTAAGAGATTTATACGTCATCAGACATTGACTCTTTAGGGCTACTTAGTGGTTGGTATAGAAATTCTTTGTGATTTACCATAACAATTGTATATGAAAAAGTAGAATAAGTTGCGAAGAGATACCTTTTATCTGCATGACAAGTGTCAATGCTTGTTAGATCACTATGGCAGGGAAAACATCTAGGTTCAAAGAATTGGGGACAAGTTTCACTTGGTTTTATATTTATTAAAAAGGAATATTGTTTCGTTAATTATTTATAAGCTTTTGTTCTAAGTTGTACTTGATCTAATCTATTAAGTATTGCATTATATATTGTGTCAAAAAAAAAAAGTAATGCATTATACATGTGTTGCAGTATTAAGCGTAGTGTATCGGGCGATCGATTAGGGAATTTATCGTTAACGAACCAAGAGACCATAGAGAATTATTGTGATTTACTAATTTGGAAAGATAATCACAACGGAAATGATTCGCTTGGTGATCAGTGTATTTCTAGTGCACTTTATTTAATCTTATTCTATATCAATAAATCGATTTCTCCCGTTACATTTAGTGTTTTTAATGTGTTTTCTAAGTTTATGATTTTTTGCTTTTATTTTGTTTTCAGTACTTATTTGATGAATAACCAGCATTTTGACCTCTCCTCACTCAGCAGGCCATAACTTGAGCTACGAGTATTGCATTGAGGCTCGTGACCATGCGTTGGAAAGCTAAGAGAAAGAGCACAACTTTCATATTGAAGTCGAAAGCCAATTATGAAAGCCCATCGTGCTACGATGGGATCTCATCGTGCCACAATGAGAAGGAAGCTTAGTTGTTAAGAAAAAGGAAATCTTGTGCGCCAAGTATCCGGCCCTATCGTGGTGCGATGGGCCTCATCGTAGCACAACTTGCTTGGTCCCTAAGTCTAAAAATACTATAAATAGAGCCTCAATGTCTTAATTAATGGGAGCACTCAATTCCAGGACATTAGTTTTGATAAAAGTAATATTAATGTTGAACCTTCTACTTCAAGTGATCAATTGATTGTCATTCATAGTACCCCTCAAGTTCAAACGGGTATTAAACAATCAATTATTGAGATTCCACAAGCGGCTGATGATAATCTAGTAAACGAAGATGTTCAAAATTTTATGAAATTATTAAACAAATATAAAGGAAGTCCACTAGAGAAAGTAAGCCATATATATATATAGTGATAATGTGGTGTATTTACAAGAGTCAGACTATAATATTAGTGCTGGAAATAATCCTAAAACATTTTCACTTAGATGTGAAAACTGCATTCCTAAATGGAGATCTAGAAGAAGAGGTTTACATGAAACAACCATAAAGATTTTCTTCTAGAGGTGATGAGCATTTGGTATGCAAGCTTAAGAAGTCCATATATGGACTCAAACAAGCTTCCCGTCAATGGTATTTAAAATTTCATGATGCCGTCTCTTCCTTTGGATTCGTAGAGAATATTATGGATCATTGTATATACCAGAAGGTCGGTGGGAGAAAACTTTGTTCATTATTTTGTATGTGAATGACATTTTACTTGCTACCAATGATAAAAGTTTGCTATATGAGGTGAAACAATTTCTCTCTAATAGTTTTGATATGTAGAATATGAGTGGCTTTTCTTATGTCATTGACATAAGATTTAAAGAGACCGAGTTCGTAGAATTTCGGGGTTGTCACAAGAGGCTTATATCAATATAAGGTATTAGAGAGGTTTCAAATGAAAGATTGTTCACCAGTTTAGCACCCATCATGACAAATGCTTAATATTCGATATGCTTCCGTTGTTGGAAGCCTAATGTATGTTAAGGTTAGCACACAGCCTGACATTACATTTGCAATTGGGATGTTAGACATGTATTAGAGTAATCCAGATATGGAACACTGAAAGCTGCAAATAAAGTAATGAGGTGGCTTCAATTAATTGAATTGTAAAAAAATGATGGCATGAGAGAAAAGTAACGAAGAGAACAGTACAACTATAATCATAGGAACAAGTTATGCATCAATTTTTAATTATATAGAAAACCTGAAACCTATGTGCTTTGTCATGCTATTGAACTACGAAATTTTTTTAATTATATAAAAAATGGACAATTTTTTTTATAGTAAAAAACACAATATTTTATTTTATTCACAAAAAAATAATAACTATGGAATTTTTTTCTTTTGGCAAGAACTATGGGAATTAGTGAAAAATAAAATGGAAAAAAAAAACCAAATGGGAAATGCTTAATTATGAATTTATGATGATAAATATTTTTTTTTGTTTTTAATTATAGAAAGTATTTGGTGTGCATTATTTATTTTGATCAGAGTTTAAACCTTTGGATTAAATGAAATTAATGAATGTGATTTGGTGTCAAATTTTGACACTTTGGTGTCATTTGATCATAACTATAGTAAATTAGAGGGTGAAAATGGAGTTTATTAGTTAAAATAATAAGGATATAAATAAAAGGAAATATGATAAAAGCTATTAAAAGTCATTTATTTTCGAAATCATAAAAATCCATAAAGGCTCTGTTTGGTAAAATTAACCTATAAGCTAGTCTATAGCTGATATCTGAAAAGCTAGCTCATAGCTGAAAAGCTACCCGATTGAAATTAAAGTATTTGCTAAAATTATCTTTTAAAGTGGTTGATAAATATAAAATGACATAAAATTAAAATAATTAAATTAAATTAAAGATTAAAAATAGAAAAAACTGTAAAAGCTATAAGCTGAAACGCTACTTGAAATAGCATCTCAAAAAACGTTATAAACTAATTAAAAAAGCTAATTGCCAAACACCTCTATTTTTTTCAAACAAACTTATAAGATAGTCCAATAAGCTATAAACTAGCTTATTGAATTTACCAAACAGTGCCAAAGTACCGTGAAATCTTAAAAGTCTGTATTAGAAATCCACCGGAATCTAGTGTTAAGAATCCTAAAAGTCTTTAAAATCTCACAAAATTCTTTTAAAATTTTCAAGACTTTTTTTGTCAAAATATTTTTTCAAAATCTCAATCCAATTAATTGATCGCCAAACATCCTTACTACACCACAAAATCACGTTTGATGTTCCAAACGCACGTCCTAAACGCTGAACCAAAATCATAAATCAGTACCCAATCCTCCCTTAGGCTCCGTTTGAATTGATGAAATATAATGGAATGGAGCGGATCAAAATGAAATATAACAATGTTCCATTGTTCCTAATTGTAAAAAACCTTTCAAAAAAAATTCTTTTCAAATCTCACAAAATCAATTAAAATTTTCAAGACTTTTTTGTCAAAATATTTTTTCAAAATCTCAATCCAATAAAACCCCTTAATTGATCGCCAAACATCCTTACTACACCACAAAATCACGTTTGATGTTCCAAACGCACGTCCTAAACGCTGAACCAAAATCATAAATCAGTACCCAATCCTCCCTTAGGCTCCGTTTGAATTGATGAAATATAATGGAATGTAGCGGAACAAAATGAAATATAATAATGTTCCATTGTTTGGATTTAAAAAATAATAATGGAATGGAGCGGAGCAGAATGCAATAAGATGGAATGAATTTAATATAATATCACCCCTTACAATCAATTTTGTTTCTCTCCTTTTTAAAATATCCAAACAATGAAACGAAATATTTATTCCATTCTGTTCCATCTCATTTCACTCCACTCTATTGCGCCTCATTCCATTCCATTACATCAATCCAAACAGATCATTAATTCAAAAACAAAATTAGTATTAAAAAAAACAGAAATGTTATTACGACACCATATAACATACACCAAACATACACCACATAGAGTACAGCACTACACACCGTATGCACTGTTCATCAATACTTTTTCTTTTTTTTTTTCTTCCTATTTTCCTCAATCAGCTCACCAGATCTCTTTCCAAAGAAACACCAGATCTCTCTGCTACGCGTTTCCGGCCACCACCACATCCATCACCGGGAACAACCATCATCGTGGCATAAGAGAAAGGGCGGCGCGCCGTGGTGCTGTAGCATGGTCGGTTTGAGATTACGGTGTGGTTGTTTCGTTTCGTCCGATGGAGGAAGGAAAACAACGTGATGGTGGTGGTGAGGTCGGCGACGATGGCTGGCTGTAGTCCGATCAGATTGTGGTGGCTGTGGAGTGAGAAAGTTGCAGTACGTGGAGAGAGAAACTGAAGGAGGAAGAAGAAAGGTGGGAGTTTTTACCAAAATATCCTTACTTTAAGAATTGAATTGCCAAAAATGCCCCAGTGTAGTATTTGTGTAAAACATTTTATGTCAAAATAACATTTCTGTAAAAAAAAACTCAGCCCCAACAAAATCACATTTGAAGATAATCGCCGCTATTCAATAGTCCGCGAATGTAATAGTTTCGGTTACCGTCGTCACCATTGCAGTTGTCGTCAACGTGCGCTCCCATCGTCGTGGTTGAGGTTACCGCAACCATTGAGTTTTACTAGTCCAATGTTTCTCAGTTGGGGGAGAAGAACGAAAGTATAAGCGCAGCATAAGAGTGAATTAATTTGATCAAAACAATCAGGTTCGGTTATTTGTTCTCTAGTTCGGGTTCGGTTTATTAGGTTCGGTTCGTAATTCACATAAACGGTTCAGTTAATTTTAGAGCAGTTCGGTTCAGTTTTCAGTCAACAATATAACCCGTCCAAGGATCCGGGAGTGACTGAATTGAATTTGAGTTTTCATCATAACTTCGTAGAATCAAAGCACACAAAGAATAAGCACCCTTGCAATTTTCCACATTCTTGTAACTCACGAATTCACGTTCATAATCACACTATGAGGCTCTTGACGGTAGCTACTTGCAATCTCAACCAATGGGCTATGGAATTCGATTCCAACCTTAAACAAATCAAAGACTCTATCTCCAAAGCCAAACAAGCCGGTGCCGTCATCAGACTTGGACCGGAGCTCGAGATTCCCGGTTATGGCTGTGAAGACCACTTCTTAGAACTCGACACCATTAACCACTCGTAATAATAATAATTCTCTATTTTTCTTTCTTTTATTGTTTCACATGTCAAGTTTTGTTTTTTGTTGAGTGAAACTGGTTTTGTTGTTGCAGATGGGAATGTTTGAAAGATATATTGGTTGGTGATTGGACAGATAACATAGTGTGTAGTATTGGAATGCCTATTATCAAAGGTTCTGAGAGATACAATTGTCAAGTTTTGTGTTTCAATCGAAAGATTATTATGATAAGACCCAAAATGTGGCTTGCAAATGATGGTAATTATAGAGAACTTCGATGGTTTACTGCATGGAAACAAAGGGATCAACTTGTGGATTTTCAGCTTCCTGGCCATATTTCTGAGGCATTGGGCCAAAATTCAGTTCCTTTTGGTTATGGTTTCGTTAAGTTTCGAGACACGTAAGTTGCTAATTCAAACTTTATGTATGTTTTACTTGATATATATATAGTGTTTGATATGAAGCACTTACACTCACACATACACCATACTGACATGTCGACACCAATAATGATTTGAGAAATAGAAGTGATTGCATGTAGTCACAAGTATCAATGTCGTGCCACATAGAATGTTTGGTTAGTTTGAAGTATATGTTAAAATAGGATACAGCAGTTCTATGTTTTGTGCATGTTGAAAATAGAACACACAAACTTAAGGTAAAAAAAGGTACAAGGATAATATTCTCCCCCCAGAGAAAATTTTGAATTATTTTTGCCATCTGCTATTTAAGTAGCGAACGTGGTGCAAACGTTTGCTACTTAAGATAATATTCTACATTTGTTCTTCTTGCGGCTAAATTTGCCTTGTAATATTTTCAAATGAAATATAATAGTTCCTTTGGAGTATATTTCATGAATCAATGACATCAAGACAAACAATAGTGAATTCAATCATCAAATATAGAAGTAAACATACTATAAAAAAAGGCTAGTGACAGTGATTCAATCATCAACTTGCATCCTTTGTTGTTCCGCCAAACACTGCTAATTTCAAACTTCTTACGCGTTAATGGCTGCCTGTAATTGTTCGAGGCTTTTACCTTTGGTTTCTGGTACTACTGAAACTATAAATAATATAGCTAGTGCATTGATTACAGCATAAAGAACAAATGTACCTGAAAATCATGAATACAAGTAAACTTCTATGTTCTATAGGTTTCTTGAATTAATCTGATCATTACTCCTTTAAATTGAATTAATCTGAAAAATAATGTATTTACCATAGGAGCTCCAACTCATGAGAAAATTGAAAGTATAGGAGCATAACCATGCACCAAACCAGTTCACTAATGTCGCTATGCTTCCTGCTTGCCCTTTAATATTTACAGGAAATATCTGCAACAGAAAGTAATATTTGAGGACACGTTTTATAACTCGAAATTTCGAAGAAAAATAGAAAAAATAATTTCCATCTCTTCTCTTGTTCTCATCTTATTGACATCAAAAACTGAAAGCCTAGAAGAGAAGGTGGCGTACCTCGGACATCACAACCCACGGAATTGCTTCCATTCCGATTGAAAATGATCCTATATAGACCTAATATCAGAAGTAGAAAGAGTAATGTCACATGGAGAATGAATTTATATTTATGAGATAAAATATAAAAAATTAAAAAATCAATGACGAAAGAGTAGTAGCCATACCAGTATGCCAGTTAAGGCAAAGGCCGGAACTGCTCCCACAGCCACATCATGAACCTGTTACTCACACAAGGATATCAATTTTACACAAATCTAAGGGTTAAAAATTTGAAGCTATAACGTTCTCAGTTCGGATGTACCTTAAGATAGAATGCAACTGCTGTAAATATACATCCTGCAACCAATCCTGATCCAGATACCTAGTTTTCTGTTTTAGGCCAGTTGTCATTGATATTTTCCCTCTCCTTGTGTGTATAGGAATTCTATAAATATAGACTTCCATTCCCTTAGAAAGTATCTTATGAAAAAAAAATTGTTTTGACTGGTTTCAAACCAGTGTACAGAGAGTATCTTCTCTGGTGTATCTTTATCTTTTTCTTATCAACATTGATGTGTTTTGGCATCCAATTATTGGGTTCGTAACACACTCTAAAGTTGACATATGCATCAGCGTCGTGTCCATGCTTTAATCTTGTGATTGATATACCCGCATATTCTTTCATACACTGAGTAGTGTTTTCCAACTATTATTTATGTATGTGTTTAATTTATGTTTTTTGGGCCTTCCAACTTATACTCATATGTTTATTAAGATCTGAATATAAAAACATTTTCCCATTCTTAGAGCTATTGCAGCTGAAGTATGTGAAGAACTTTTTACTCCATCACCCCCTCATGCTGAGCTTGCATTAAATGGGGTTGAAGTGTTTATGAATGCAAGCGGAAGTCACCACCAACTTAGAAAGCTTGATGTTCGTCTCCGTGCTTTTATAGGTGCCACTCATACTCGTGGAGGGGTCTATATGTACAGTAATCACCAAGGCTGTGATGGTGGTCGCCTTTACTATGGTAGGAAAATATTTCCCTTAATTGAATGACATTCGTGTTTTTTCATCAATTATGACCATTGTGCGTTCTGGAGAGTAAAATGAATTCAACATTCATGAAGTTGGTATACGGACAGTTCAATTTCCATTTAGGCTTGCTCAATTTTCAGTTATGTAGGCTTTTTTAATTTGTTTAATTATGTAGGCTTTTTCATTTGTCTAAAATTGTATCTTGTCTTTCATTTTATTTGTAACAGATGGATGTGCCAGTGTTGTGGTAAATGGTGATGTCGTTGCTCAAGGTTCCCAATTTTCTTTAAATGATACTGAGCTCGTGGTTGCTCAGATAGATCTAGATGTGGTATGCATTAGTTTCCATATTTAAATGTTTGCAATGTAAAATCATTTTGACCATAAACTATTGACATCAGATTGGTACCTTTACTCGTTTGTCTACTGGTAGGTTGCAAGCCTTAGAGGATCTTTAAGCAGCTTCCAAGAGCAAGCAAGTTGTAAAGCCAATGTTCCTTCAGTAGATGTGCCATACAGTCTTTGTCTTCCTTTTGACCTTAAAATACGCCTTTCCGTTCCTCTTAAGGTTAGTTTATTGTCATTTCGAGTTGCAATTTTCAGATAGCTAAAAATAGTCAGCTATGAAGATGCACATATGATGACGTCTTGAATATCACTTTCTTTTATGGAGTAACTAGCTCCACGTTTTTTTTTTTCATGTCAAATTTTGAATTCTTCTATAGTGATATCATAATGTTACTGCTGAAGTTAATCAGGCATCCAAGTTGCTAAGTTGAACATGATGATATATTACAGATAAAATATCACTCTCCTGAGGAGGAAATAGCATTTGGACCTGGTTGCTGGTTATGGGACTACTTACGAAGAAGTGGAGCATCTGGTTTTCTGCTCCCTCTTTCTGGTGGAGCAGACAGTTCCTCTGTTGCTGCGATTGTTGGGTGTATGTGCCAGCTGGTTGTGAAAGGTACGCTTGAAAGCAACGACAACTACTGTGCCTTCTAAGTTTCTATTTCCGATCAACTTGTGATAGTATTTTAAAGCCACATTGTTGTGCATACTATCATAGGACTGCTTATTCAGAAGTAAACAAATTATTCAAGTGACTAGTAATCCAGCTTCTGTAAGTATCAGTCGTGTAAAGATCTCAAAAAGAGTATTTAAGAGGTCATACATATAATTGTCTGACAGCTTGACAGTTGAAATAACTGAGAAATGGAAATGAATATTCATATTTCCTTAGAAAATTGATTGAAAATATTGAGTTTGGTGTCCTTTTATTAATTAAGTGTGCTTTACTTCTTGCAGAAAAACTCAGTTGTATAATCTTGGTTGATAGTAAAAATGAGACAGACTATTGACCTCTCTTTCTCTTATTTGTATTTGCTTGCAGAAATTGCAAATGGGGATGAACAGGTTAAAGCTGATGCAATACGAATAGGAAACTATAAAGATGGACAGTACCCTACAGACAGCAGAGAATTCGCTAAACGAATATTTTATACGGTGTTTATGGGATCTGAAAACAGGTGATAGTTTTCACGTTCTAGTGTTTTATGATCCATGACTGTGTCTCTCTAAGTTTTTCTATTTACTATATTCCACCAATACTTCATCAACATTTGCTGCATTTTGTTGCATAACTCCCATAATTAACTTTTTACGTGAGTGGCATTGAATAGCGCTAGTTGGTTTTGCTGCTGAAACACATCAATGGTATTGCAGATATATGATCAGTATATGTGCTGATTTTTTTCCCTCTAAATCAACTATGTCCAAATGTTTGTGGTTTCTGTGAACCTTGATACCCGATACACTGCTAATATTTTTTCGGTCCAATGTGTTTATAATTAGAATATTTTTGTATAATGTATATTGTGTAATATCTGATGAAAACCTTTTATTGTATCCATTGGTTTAAGTTCAAGCAGAATAACACATTCCAATATATTATTTGAAATTAACTGAAATGACTTGTCTTATATATTATGGTCCACTAAATGTATTCACCTTGCAGTTCGGAAATGACAAGGTCACGAGCTAAGGTACTGGCAGATGAAATTGGTTCATGGCACCTTGATGTTAGCATTGATGGAGTTGTATCTGCTCTTTTGTCATTGTTCCAAACACTTACAGGAAAGCGACCACGCTACAAGGTAAATGATGCACGGACTTGTCCGTTATTTTAATCATTAAAACAATACTAGAAAGAACCATGTCATCTCTGATGTGGTCACTTGTCACACTTGGTTTTTCCACAGAAGCATGTTGGTTTTAACGATGAGTAGTATTTTGATTCTAAAACAAGTCAACATAGATCTCCATATCAGGACATCAGTCTAGTAAAACAACTGTGTAACGTCCTTATGGGAAATCTCACTTTTTTCCAGGACAAAGATTAGGTGCATGTTAATATTTTATATATTTCTATCACATTGTAGCCTCAAATTATATTTCTTGTATGATTTTGTTTATACAGGTAGACGGTGGATCTAATGTTGAGAATTTAAGTTTGCAAAACATTCAAGCTCGAATCAGAATGGTGCTAGCTTTCATGTTAGCGTCACTCTTGCCTTGGGTTCACAACAAACCTGGGTTTTATCTTGTCTTGGGTAGCTCCAATGTGGATGAAGGGTTACGTGGCTACTTGACCAAGGTATCTCTATATAGCGTTTTATAAGAGCTTTATGGTTTAAGATTATTTTTTATTCTATTTCATATTTCATTGATAAGTTAAAAATATGTCGCTTTGTTTTTTGGAAACAAGAAACAAGGAAAATAAGATGACATTTTTGTAATTATTAGTAAAACTAAAAATAGAAACAAGTTCTGTCTTAAAATGGGCACTTAGTTTCTCATTCATTTTCCCTAGTTGCGCATGTTTGTGATCCATTACACTCTTGTTATCAAAACTCATCTTCTTACAGTATGATTGCAGCTCAGCAGATATAAACCCTATTGGTAGTATAAGTAAGCAGGACCTTAGGTCATTCCTGCGATGGGCAGCCATCCATCTTGGTTACTCATCGTTGGCAGATATTGAAGCTGCTCCACCCACAGCTGAACTGGAGCCTATTCGTTCTAACTACAGTCAGGTAGTGTTTTGTTCAGTTACACTTCCGGTCTTGCTGGTTCTGAAATATCTTGATCAATCCTTTCATGTGTGGCATACTGTATTTGACAAGTGATTTTTATCAATGCTACTATGCTAGATGGAAAACAAGATACAATTTAACAGGAGCAAGAGCTTAAATCTTAGCTCATAATAATAACTTTGTAAAAATTTCATAACTTTGTCTACAGAAGTTGGTTTCTCGATAATTGGTTTGTGCTTACGAAATTTGTTGTACATTGTACATCACTTCAATGTCATAATGCAGTGGAAACATAAAAAACGTTTCCAGTGACCAACTCTTACAGAGTTTTGTTTAAAATGTTCACGAAATTCCTTTTAGAAATATAAAGGAAATCATACAGCTTGTTACCGAAATTTTGCCACTTTCTGGCGATCAGTTATGTGGGTGATGGTTGGGTGAAATGTTGGAACTCGTATATTCATTCGTCATCCCTTTAAAAGTGATCTATTACTTGTTGGTTGTTGGGTATTTGACTTTTGTCTATAATCAATTTTTGAAAACTATAATTGAATACCTCATTCTTTCTTGAACAGCTTGATGAAGTTGACATGGGAATGACTTATGAGGAACTATCAGTTTATGGAAGACTACGGAAAATTTTCCGTTGTGGTCCAGTTTCCATGTTCCAGGTACATCTCATCTTTCTCCATCCTGTCTTATTGACGTCGTTAAACTCTCCCTTGTTTTTCATCTTATAATGTTTGAAGGGATAGTGAAAACACATGGTGACATATTGGATCGGATGTACGAATGTACACCTAAGTTCTAACTTGGGTGAGCTGGTAAGCACCAGTTTTCAGCAGCTTTTACCGAGTTGATGATGTCAGATTCGGGTTAGATACACATCCGATCCAATATGTTGACCAGATAGGTCATTGTTCCAATTCCCGGTCAGACCGACCGCTCTGGTTCGAGTTCAATAACACTGGTTTCAGTCTCAATAGAAGGTTGTAATTTAAGACTGTCCATTTTGTAGTTCAGTCATAACCTGTTTTTAAATTTGCTGTCTCAGAATCTATGTTACAGATGGGGTGCAAGATTGACTCCATCACAAGTGGCTGAAAAAGTAAAACATTTCTTCAAGTATTATTCTATCAATCGACACAAAATGACCACCTTGACACCTTCCTATCATGCTGAGGTATGCAGTTATTATGATGTGAATTCAGGGTTGAGGTTGAATTCTGCTAGATAACCTTGATAACCCTTATGATTTTTGCTGCTACTTATACCCTTTTATTGGCTGATGAAATTATACAATCTTTCACTCAACTTGCAGAGTTATTCACCAGAGGATAATAGGTTTGATCTTCGCCAGTTTCTTTATAATGCAAGATGGCCATATCAATTTCGGAAAATCGATGAACTAGTACATGAGCTGGATGTCAAAGATGTTCAAGAATCAGGAAACCATGAGACAGTGGCACCTCCATCAGATAGTGTTGGTGGGATGGGAGTTGCTGCAGCAGGTTCAGGCAATCCAAATGTTGGAATCTAATTGAAGTTAACCTCCTCTTGTAAAACAAAACAAAATAAATTATAGATTTGCATATGCAATATTGCAAATCTGGTCCAGACAGTGATATAGGGCCTGGTTGAAACCCTTTTAAAAAACTCTCAATTTTTAAAAAATAAAAATTGAAAAACTTGTTTTATTGCCACTTTTGTAATACCAAGTTTTGGATTTTTTTTTTTAACTTTTCAAAACTAAAAAACTGAAACAGGTCTGTTTTACATTTTAACATTGGTCTGTATAATATTTCTCTTATACTGTAGCTATGAGTATGACATAAAATTTCTTTTATACAGTGAATCGCTTACAATTTTTTTTTTTTCGGAAATGTTTTGTTGTTGCATACAATTCTTTAATTTCAATCCTATATGAATGGTTCTTTAACAAATCATATCCTATAATAACGAATCATGTGTCGTTCCAAACAGATAGATTCCATATTTTTATAGCACTCTTTATGTGAATAATGAAATTCATTCAACCTTTCAAGTTTCAACCCATGTGTATGTCAGGATAAAAACATTTTTAAACTATCATTCAATATTTTGATTCATTACAAAAAGAAAATTTAGATGATGATGCAATATGAAAGGAAAGCTTCAAAGTTCAGATTAGAGCTCGTTTATTTTGCCAAAACATTTTCTATTTTCTTTTTTTAAAAAATTATGTTAATTTTAATTTTGCTAGTTAAAAAATGTGACTCTTAAAATGAACCATTGTCAATAGACTCTTAAAATATGAGACTATTAAGTTTTTATCTATATTTATTGTTAAGTGAACTTATAAGTACGTTTGATCTGTTAAAAAATAAGAAACTGAACATGACAACTTTAACTGTGATGTGTTTGATTTTAAAATGGTTTTTAAGGCTGAACAACATGGGGCCAAGAAACTTGACAAAATTGGAATCATTGTCGTTAACTATATACCACATAACGTTTTGTCCTATGCACTATCTAAAATACCGAAATAATAGTTTGTCCATCAAACATCTACAGGACAAAATTTGTTTAATTCTTTAAAGGTTGGTTTGGTGGACATGATAAAAGACATGATAGAATATAGATGTTATATTTTGTCTCAATCTAGTATTTGATGAAATGAAACAACCAGATATGATAAATTAATATTGAAACTTATCTTATTCTGCCTTCTGTAGTTATAATTTTTGTCATGAATATGAGTTGAGTTAAAAATTAGCAGGATAAGATAAAAAAATTGAATTACTAATTTATACTTGTAAAATATGAATTTAAAATTTTAAAAAAATGAAAATATAATAAAATATAGATTTAAAAATAATTTAGTATTAAATTAAAAATTTAATGATTTATTTATTGAAATTAGAATATTTAAAATTACAAAAATAGATATTAAAGATATTTGTAAGTAAAAAAAATTATAGATAAATACAATCCATATTACAGAGTATTTTTTATTATTATAGGATTGATTTTTTTTTATTATTAATTAACACCCAAATAAGGCCGATGGGAGTATATATAAACTACTCTTACGATTAACATTTGCCATATTATACAAGTAAAAAAAAAAAAGATAAATACAATCCTTAGCCAAGCCCCATCCACGCCCATGTGATGCGTGCGCGATAGCATCAGATTTCAATATTTGTGAACCTCAAAATATTGAGATCCTATAATAATAATAATAATAATTATTATTATTATATATTTTAATATTCATAAAACATTAGTTATGTATTAATAGATCGGTGGTAACTTATAAGCTTTGAATATTTTTGGATACAAAGTCCATAGTTCGAATTCTTACAATGCTGTTTTTAATATTCACAAGTAGAGTTGGTATGTTTGGTTCAAGAAAAAGAAATAGGGAAGATAGAAAAACATGAATTTCAATGAATGAATTTGAACTAAAACACAAATTTCAAAGAATGAATTTAGACTAATATCAGACCAAATTCATTCATTGAAATCCATATTTTTCTCTCTTCTCAATTTCTTTCTTTTGAACCAAACACACGTTAAAAGACCGGCATAAACCCCCATCCTTAGCATTCTTGTGTTTGGTATCCCACTTATTTCATAATAAATAGCAGTCGCCATTAACTCATGTAGTAGTAGTATAACGCAATACGACGACCATATGCATTCTGTCTCACGCCATATCTTTCCCCTACGGTACTTCTTGCTAGTTCTAGGAATATTTTTGGAAAGATAGACTATTAATACTCTCTTCCATCACATTTATATGCAATTTTTTTTATACATTTAAGAATAAATATACGTGGTCTATATTATAAAAGATAAAATGTGTTTTTTGTTCCTATAATATTAGTGAATTTAATGCACCAAAAAATATATATTAGTGAATTTAAGTTTAATCCCTAAAAGAAAACTTCTAATTTGCCCATGTAATTTTTTATTCCTTTTGTTTCGGTCTCTAATTTGGTAATCTTACACAAAAATGCTGACATGACTATAGTTTGTTGATTGAACCACTGTATGTGTTTAGAAGGCACTAACTTGGTATGTACCGAGGAGGAAAAACCAATAAAGAATTGTTCACATAATAAAGGACTTAGACTTTAAGTAAGTGAATGGAGATTAAGTCTCTGATTTTTATGTTTGGAAAAATTGGTTGAGAAAAAGAATCTACATTGTATGTATGCTCAACATATTATTCAGCGTAAATTGATCACAGATAAATAATGGTAGAAACTTCATACCAATAATAAATTTATAGACTTTATATTATTTTACTTTGGTGTTGATGTTCCAGTTTCTAAAAAAAGGAGACTGATAATTCAAATTTTGATTGCAAAATAAATAAAATTTCAAACTATTTTTCTTAAAATTAAATTTAAATTTCTCAAACTATTTTTCATAAGAAGAGATCATTAATCACTTGATCTCGACCACAATTTAGAACTTCATATCCAAAACACATGTGACAAAGAAACAATTACAATGTAGCATATGATCTGATTGTGTGAGAAACTATATTAATATATTAGTATTCACCTTAAGCAAATGTATGAAAGGGTAATTCCTCTCGATTAGATGACTTGTTTGACAATTTTTGCAGTTTAAGAAAATAT
Organism: Trifolium repens; assembly: GCA_030408175.1. NCBI lineage: Eukaryota > Viridiplantae > Streptophyta > Magnoliopsida > Fabales > Fabaceae > Trifolium > Trifolium repens. The sequence goes on along the minus strand of CP125842.1, from coordinate 61,512,981 downwards.
AATAATTTTTGTCAAAAAAAACAAATTAATTAAAGGAAGAATATGAATTTTATTTACAGTTGCGCTTAAAATTTATTAATGATTCATTTGAATGTTATAAAAATATGGCTTTATAATAATAATTAAAATGTATAATTATAAAATATTGCATTAAATGTCAAATAAGTTAAATATTCTGAGACAAATTTCTACTAGAATAGTACTATTTCATATAGGTATCTATTTTAGCAGTGTTATTAAGTTGTGTAGTAGCTTATTTTTGTTGAATAAAAATTATAAGGTCAGTTATATGATGAGACGAGTTAATCAAGTTGCCCATAATTTAATTCTGACGATTCATTTTAATACTAGTCACCAAATTTTTTACTATTGTCCACCTTATATTGAAACTACAATTATAAATAAAATGCCCTAAGTTTGTTCTCGTAAAAAAAAATTCTCCCGCACCTATCTAACAAGTCACACCATCTCTCTGTACGCCATTTACTTCACCTCCCAACCTTCACAACTTTCTTAATTATTAACTCTCTTTTCAACCTACATAAACCTCATCTTCTTCTCCCCCTCCCATATTTCCGTTATTCAACCTTCACATCTTTCTCAATCTCTCACCAAAGAAACCTTCATACCCATATCTTACTAACATGCAAGTGTCTTTTTTTATATTTAATCAAATCAGCCATTAATTAAACCATATTTAATATGAAATTTTTCCCAATGGAGTATAAAATATATTGATATGTTTAGATTAAACTAATATTTAATAAGAACATTTTCCTAATGGAGTATAAAGTATATGATATGTTTTCTAGCAAAGGATTTCTAATGGAATATAAAATATAGATTGCATCACAAGATAGGATTTTAATTATTTATTTTTTAGTCCAAAATCCTGAGCATTAATTAAGTCAAGGAAACACACACAGCTAGCGCTGGTTGCAATCATAAATTCATAATGAATTGAAGGCAAATCTTACTTAATAACACTACCTAATAGCTGATCTATCTGACCTAGTTCTTGCCAAGCTCTAGCAATTCCAGTCGCAACATTACGGATGACAAAATGGGTTGGGCCTGTTGGGCCGGCCCGCTTAGTCCGTTATTTTTGACGGGGTGAGTTGAGATTTTGAACTCGCCATTAGTAAGAGCTTCACCCCGCCTAATCCCTAAAAAGACGTGACGGTGACGGGGTGGGGCGGGTTGGCCCGCCAGACCTAATAGTAATTAAAAATATTTTTTCCCACCTCTTTTTATATATAAGTCACAATATTTTTCAAATTTTTCTCTAATATATAACTCTTTTAATTAAATTACTTTAGTTGTGTGATTTTAAGCTCATGTATCTAATATTTTTTAAATCGATGAACTCATTATATTTTCATTTTTGTTGTCTCGTTGGTTTATTCTAGATATTTTAGGTTGCATTATAAATTTTTGAATAATAATTTATATTAACTCAATTGATACATATTTTACTTACATAAAATATTTTTTAATTTAATTATTTTTACATTGTTTTGTGAATTTTTAATTAATAATTTTTTATTTGCATAATTGGCGGGGTAACCCGCCAACCCGCGGGCCCCTTATAAAACGGAGGTGGGGTGAAATTTTCAATCCGCCATCTCTAATTTGTCCGCTTCGCTCTGCCCTTTTTTTGACGGGCTAATGGCGGGGCGGGTTAGCCCTTTTTGCCATCCCTAGCTAGCAACACTACAACTCGATCAATATGTACAAAAATAAGGGGAAGCTTCCATAAACCAAGGTCCCACTCCCAGTGTTCCCAAGGTGTAGTTCAGTGATAAAGGGTTGAAACGTCGAAGAAATTTAGAAGGATTGACTACTAACATTTCTCCATCTTTTCTAACAATATGTACCAACAAGTAGGAACGAATCCAAAAATTTTAATAAGTGGAGTCAAAATTTGTTTATCATATATGTGTGTTACCATGCAATTATTCAAAGATTAATTTTTCATATGGTTGCGTATTTAATTCTTCACAAATTAATTCATAGAAGATAAATTTATTTCGATAATTGTAGTTGTTAAAGGAAAAACAATGTTAACTAATATTTTTGAAATACTTTTTAAGAATCTTAAATAGTAAGTTTTTATAAAAATATGTAGGGTCAATGCATTGAAATATAAAATATTTAACTCTTTGAATAAATACATTTTTTTAAGAAGTTAAATTAACCGACCCAAATTGGCACCAAAGAGAGAATAAATAATTTTTTCTTAAAATAGAATTTTAAAAATGTTACGAGAGGACACTTGTCAGCAAGACAAAAGAAAATTTAACTTAATTGGTAGGAACATCGCATTTTATATGTGGGAGCCAAAACTCGAACCCTGAACATTACGGCTCTGTTTGGTAAGCCAAATAAGCTAGCTTTTAGCTTATAAGTTAAAAGCTCTGTTTGGTAACCGTTTTTAAAAAAGAGCTTATAGCTTATTTTTCAAATGTTGTTTCAAGTAGCTTATGAGCTTATAGCTTATTATATTTTCTTCCAATTTTACCCCTATCATCTTACTTGAAAAAAATAAAATATTAATTAAATATATATATTTTTATGTCATTTCATACTTATAAGCTAGTTTAACCGCTAATTTTATCAAACACTACAAATTCAATCAGCTAGCTTATTCGCTATAAGCTAAAAACTAAAAGTTAACTTATAAACTATCCGTTATAAGCTCATCTGTTATAAACTAATTTATCAATTATCCACAATTTTTTAATGAAATAAAACCTTCATCTATTCTCTTTAAAAGGTAAAATTTTAACCACTAAATGACCTAAAGAAAATTATAATCCATCCACTTCTTATCGCGAGCCTTTAGAATTAGTAGCATAATAGACTTATGTGGGGACAACATTAAATTTGAAAGGGGTCCCTATAGAATTATCTATCTACTCCGTCGTTGGTAGTTTAAAAAATAAAGATGGAGTGGGGTCGGTTGCCCCCAATGGCAACAACTTAGATCCGGTATCTGCTAACAACAAGTAAAAACTAACATTAACATTTGTCAATAAAAAAAATAAGCATATTGCTAAATGGTGTCTCAGACACTGTTTAAAGATTCAATTTAAAAAAATAATTTATTCAAAATGTTGAACATTTCAATTTCCAATCCGTTAACTTCATACATTTTCAATTTTTTATTATAAAATCTTACAATTTAAAGGCTTAAAGGGCCCAAAAACACTATTTAGCATTTGCCAAAAAATAATAAAAGCCCATCTCTACTCTCATGATGAAAATTTATTCTCCATAGAAATATGTTTTTAGATCTTACAAAGTCTCTAATTATTCTAGTTTTTCTTTTAAATAATTTTTATAGTGTATTATTTTTTTTGTTAAAATTTTTTAACAAAGAATTTTTTTATAATTATTTCAAACAAAAATTGATCTAAATAGTTTTCTTAAAATTTTGTTTTAAATATTTCATCATTTTGTTAAAAAAGAAATTGGATCATAATTTTTTTTTTAAAATCTCTAAAAAAGAAGTTATTTTAAATAGCTTTTTATAAAAATTATTTTCGAGAGATATCTTTTTTTTTTAAAAAAAAATTATGTAAAGTTAAAATCACTCTTTTAAGTTGCAAAACAATTGTTAAAAAATAAAATTTTTAAAAGATAAATTTGAAATATAATTTTAATTAAGTTATCATTAAAATCATTTTAAAAAATACAAATAAAAATCACTTTTTTATAAGTTAAAACAAAAAGGCCCAAAAGGACGTTATTTTAAGTTAGTTCATATTAAATTTTAATTAATTTTAGTTCTTCGTAATATTACCGTTTGTAAGAATAGTTCTTATTTACCAAAAAAAAAATGAATAGCTCTTATTTTGAAAACATTTAACAAAAAATAGATAATTTGAGGGATTTTAATTGAAAGCTCATAATTTTGTATGGACTAAAAATGTAGTTAACCAATTAATATTACAGAATGACAATTATCGATTTTAAAATGTATAAAACAGTAAAAAAGATTAAATTAAACTAATAAGTAGTAATAAAATAATAAGAAATAAATAAATAATAGGTTATGCAATATATTAAACTAATAAAAATAAAAATAAATATTAAATACATGTATGTGATTTAAATTGATTTTGAAAAATAAATTTAAAATCCAATCTAATATAACGGGTTTCACAAAATGCACATTCAAACAACCAAATGTTAGTTAGTCCAGTGGTGATTGGCGCCGGTTCGATCCCCCGCAAATGCATTTGGAAGAGGATGTAAACTAGTTAATGTCAGAACTCGCTCCGAACTCTCGACTACTAGGACATCTTTCTTCTAAAAATCAAAGGGTGAAAAAAAAAATACATTCAAACACGTTTATATTGTTTTTTGGTTTCTTTTGGGGAAGTTTAGATTTGGACACTTGTATTCCTTATTGCAAATTTTGAATTATATTAGTATATCGTTGATAGCTTCCTCTTTGACAAAAAAAAAAAAAAACTCCTCTTATTTTCATCTATAAATATGCTTAAAGGACCCTCGCAATTTTCACAACAATCCTTGTTTACGAATTCAAATTAATAGCTAGCTCCCTTTCCATTTCCATTGTGTCGTAGAAGATGAGGCTTTTGAATGTGGCTACTTGCAACCTGAATCAATGGTCTATGGACTTTGATTCAAACACCAAACAAATCAAAGAATCCATATCCAAATCCAAACAAGCCGGTGCCGTCATCAGACTTGGACCTGAGCTCGAGATCCCCGGTTGTGGCTGTGAAGATCACTTCTTAGAACTCGACACCATTAACCATTCGTAATAACTCTATGACCAACACTTACGCGGTCACAACCATAAATTTAAATTATTGACGTACATACAAATATATACGTGAAAAAATGTTTTTGAAAAAATATTTTTTCCGTTTAAAATAATTAAATAATATGTATCTATTTTTCCAATTTTTCTGCCTCGCATGTGAATAATTTTTTTTTAGTGTAGTGGCATGGATGTTTTTATTTTTTTTGTTTTTATAATGAAGTTGTATGGTTTTGTTGTTGCAGATGGGAATGTTTGAAAGATATATTGGTTGGTGATTGGACAGATAACATAGTGTGTAGTATTGGAATGCCTATTATCAAAGGTTCTGAGAGATACAATTGTCAAGTTTTGTGTTTCAATCGAAAGATTATTATGATAAGACCCAAAATGTGGCTTGCAAATGATGGTAATTATAGAGAACTTCGATGGTTTACTGCTTGGAAACAAAGGGACCAACTTGATGATTTTCAGCTTCCACCTCAAATTTCTGAGGCATTGGGCCAAAAATCAGTTCCATTTGGTTATGGATATGTTAAGTTTCAAGACACGTAAGTCTCAAATTCAAACCTTTTCCAAATGCATAGCCTATAGAATTTTATTGACAATATATATATATATATATATATTTTTTCTTTGCTTTTGCACCGGTTTCCGACCCACCAAAGATGGGCGACTAATCCGGCTTGTGCGTAGAAGCATGCGCACTGGCCAAACGTTGTTCCGCCTGGGAATCGAATCCGGTATTTCTTGGATACGTTCTTGGAATGAGTTCCTTGCCACTGGAGCCCAAACAACTTGATTATTGACAATATATTTAATTGTTGCTACTGTTTAAAGAAGTCTTTAAAATTAAAATTGTTTAATTAATACTTTTTTTCGTCTTTTTTTATAAAAACAATACATTTTTTAGATTATTAAAAATCGATGTATCTGATCTATAATATAGACCAGATACACCAATTATTCAATGAATTTTAAAAATTAACTGTTTTTTATAAAAAGGACCGGATGTAGTATATGATTAATGTTGCAAGATTTATTAAACAAGATAAACCGTATTTAATATATCAAAAATGAAATGTTAATTTCTTGATTATAAAATTATGAAAAATGATTTTTGCAACTTAAAAAAAGCAAAAATATTATTATAAAAAAAATATAATTTATATAATACTCCCTATCAATTTTCTTTAAAGTTTTTGTCAAAGTCCACAAAATTTCCATGCACTAAAAGTCTTAAATTTTTGTCTAAGCCCACAAAAATATTAAATATGCATAAATCTTAACAGCGGAATAAGAAGTGTCGGTATGATCCTAAGATAAAACCTAGTTTCTGTCTTGTATTGTGAGTTGTGAGGTGTTATAGATGTGTCAGATAGCAGCTGCTAAAGCCAAAATACATATTTAGAAAATGTTTGGTGTTTGTGCTTGTAGACAGGCTGCTGGAGAATATGGTACCACAATATTCATGTGGCTTACCCCACATTGTTTGATTGTGTGGGACACATGAATTCTTGCATATGTGAATATGGGACCAGTTGAGATGAGTTATAATCAACCTTAATTTTGTTCTAAGAATCTAAATTTTAAATGAGTTATTTTGAAGATTTTAATTTGTCTTTAAATTTGAACAAACTTGATATTTTATAGGTGAATTAAGTGCTGAACATAAACCATTTTCCCTCCTTTTCTTAGAGCTATTGCAGCTGAAGTTTGTGAAGAGCTTTTTACACCATCTCCCCCTCATGCTGAGCTTGCATTAAATGGAGTTGAAGTGTTTATGAATGCAAGTGGTAGTCACCACCAACTTAGAAAGCTTGATGTTCGTCTTCGCGCTTTTATAAATGCCACTCAAACTTGTGGAGGGGTCTATATGTATAGTAATCAACAAGGTTGTGATGGCGGTCGCCTTTACTATGATGGATGTGCTAGCGTTGTTGTAAATGGTGATGTTGTTGCTTTGGGTTCCCAATTTTCATTAAATGATGTTCAAGTTGTGGTTGCTCAGATTGATCTTGATGTGGTATGAATTATAGTAGTTTCCATATTTAATTACTTGCAATGCAAGCAAAGTCATTTTTAGTTTTTTACCATAAATGATTGGCATTCGATTAACGGTTCCTTTGATTATTTTGCGAGCCTTCAAAGATCTTGATGTGGTATGAATTACAGTAGTTTCCATATTTGATTGCTTGCATAGCAAGCAAAGTCATTTTTACTATAAATGATTGACATTGCATTAATGGTTTGTTTGATTATTTGTCGAATGGTAGGTTGCGAGCCTTCGAGGATCATTAAGCAGTTTCCAAGAGCAAGCAAGTTGTAAAGCCAAGGTTCCTTCGGTAGATGTACCATACAGTCTATGTCTTCCTTTTGATCTTAAAAACATACGCATTTCCGTTCCAATTAAGATAAAATATCACTCTCCCGCGGAGGAAATAGCATATGGACCGGGTTGCTGGTTATGGGACTATTTACGAAGAAGCGGAGCAACTGGTTTTCTCCTCCCACTTTCTGGTGGAGCAGACAGTTCCGCTGTTGCTGCGATTGTTGGGTGCATGTGTCAGCTGGTTGTGAAAGGTAACTTCAAATGTAACATTATTTGATCTTTTAAATCCAAACTTTGTAGTTTGGATATTATTAACTACGGATTCGTATTTGCCTTCAGAAATCGCAAATGGCGACGAACAAGTTAAAGTTGATGCAATACGAATCGGAAACTATAAGGATGGAGAGTATCCTACAGACAGCAGAGAATTTGCTAAGCGAATATTTTATACGGTGTTCATGGGATCTGAAAACAGGTAAGTGATAATTTTCATGTTCTAGTGTTCCAATATGTTATCTAAAATCAACTGAAAAAGAAAAACTTCTCGGATTTTGAAGCTCACTAACAGTATTCACTTTGCAGTTCGGTAGAAACAAGGTCGCGAGCTAAGGTGCTGGCAGATGAAATTGGTTCATGGCATCTTAATGTTAGCATTGATGGAATGATATCTTCTCTTTTGTCATTATTCCAAAAAATTACCGGAAAGCGACCAAATTACAAGGTAATCGCTTTGTCTCATATTAGGACGTTAGTCCAGTTAAACAAGTGTTTAGTTTTATGGGGAACTCACTTTTTTTCAGGACTAAGATTAGGAGCATGTTGTTTTTCTATCATATTGTAGCCCAAATGATAGTATTTTTTGTATGATTTTGTTTATACAGGTTGATGGTGGATCTGATGTTGAGAATTTAAGCTTGCAAGACATTCAAGCTCGAATCAGAATGGTGTTGGCTTTCATGTTAGCAACACTCTTGCCTTGGGTTAACAATAAACCTGGGATTTATCTTGTCTTGGGGAGCTCCAATGTCGATGAAGGGTTGCGCGGCTACTTAACAAAGGTATCTATCTATATAGTTTCAGATTATGCATTTTTGTTTACAAACATTTGTACACAAAATGGCACGAACAATTGAATCTTCGGAAACAAGAAACAAAGCGAAAATAAGACGAAATTTTTGTAATTGATATAGTAAAACTAAAAATAGAAACATAATAAATTTTGTCTTAAAATTAATGGCACTTAGTTTCTCATTAATTTTCTTTAGTCTCTCATATTTATGATCCATTACACTCTTCTTATCAAAGTTCATCTTCTTACAGTATGATTGCAGCTCAGCAGATATAAATCCTATTGGTAGTTTAAATAAGCAGGATATTCGGGAATTCTTGCGATGGGCAGCCATCCATCTTGGTTACTCATCTTTGGCCGATATTGAAGCCGCTCCACCCACAGCTGAACTCGAGCCTATACGTTCTGACTACGTTCAGGTAGTGTTATATTTCTGTTACACTTTTCAGTACTTATTGTTCTTGAAAAGGAGAAATTATATTAGGTCCAAAGGAGGAGAAGATTATTTTACATCCGGGACACAACTATCTCCGGTAGTGTATTTTGTCCGTTTGAGCAGCACGGAGGAGAAGAGCAATCACCATTAAGCATAATCATATTTTCAATATCTAAGCCATATCTTAACAAATACTAATCAAATTTTCAATATCTCAATTCTCAACCATATCCATTAGAAATTGTTTATAATCAAATTTTGAAAACTATTATCGAATGCCTCATTCTTCATTAAACAGACCGATGAAGATGATATGGGAATGACTTATGAGGAACTTTCGGCTTATGGAAGACTACGGAAAATATTTCGTTGTGGTCCACTTTCCATGTTCCAGGTATATCACATGTTCTAGGTCTTTTCATTTTTGTATTTTTCATCGTATGAAAGACTAACAGAAGTAAAGTTAAAGGACTAAAACAGAACAAAAAATAGTTATCGAACCAAAGTTAAACCACAATCATAACCTTTTTTTATTGCTATCTCAGAATCTATGTTCCACATGGGGTGCAAGATTAACTCCATCACAAGTGGCTGAAAAAGTAAAACACTTCTTCAAGTTTTATTCTATAACTCGACACAATATGACCACCTTGACACCTTCCTATCATGCCGGGGTATGTAGTTCTATATTATTGTGCAAAGTCGGGACTTAATTCTGCTAGATAACTCTTGATATCCCTAAAGATTTTCTGCTGCTTATATTTTGTTTTTTTGGCTGATGAAAATGTACAATTTTTCACTCAACTTGCAGAGTTATTCACCAGATGATAATAGGTTTGATCATCGTCAGTTTCTCTATAATACAAGATGGCCATATCAATTTCGAAAAATCGATGAATTAGTACATGAGCTGGATGTCAAAGATGGTCAAGACTCAGGAAACCATGAGGCATTGGCAGCTGCATCAGATGGTGTCAGTGGGATGAAAGTTGCTGCATCAAATAGTGTGATCAGTTGGATGGGAATTTCTGCGTGAAATGTTTGAATTATAGATTTGCATGTGATGCTTTTTGCACTATGTTCTGCTTTTGAAAAATAAAAACCATTGGAAATATGGTCGAGGCAAAGATATAGATTTGATCTATGAAATTCATTCAACTTGTTGTCTCGTGTGTGCATGTAGTTGATGTGCAATTTGTGTGAGTGTTGTAAACTCTTGAGTATTGAGTTTGATTTTTAATAATAAAAAAATGTGAAGATTGTTATTTTTTGTTTAACTTTATTTGATGTGATGATATATTCCAAATAAGCGAAGAGAATTAAAACAAAAAGAATAGGGGGTGAGATGTGTCTCTTTATCATCCAACAACATCGGTATATAGCTTAGCCCACTATATGTTTTTCTTCATCATATCAATCCTTTTTTCTCTCTGTTCACTCACTTCGTGAACCTCTGAGTTCATAATAAGCAGTTTTTGATCCTCAATGGCGACGGAACGAATTTCATGTCGTTATAGATCTTAGTTATCTAATAAAAAGTTAAGATTAATTTTTCTAATAAAAAGTGTATAGGAGTGCATAGAGGATGTTTAGACTATCTAATAAAGCATACAATAATTTGCAAGTAAAATATAAGAGAATAAAAGTAAAATTCAAGCTGATACAGCAGAATAAGTAAAGTCTTTTCATAAACTAGCAAAAAAGGGAGTACAAATAATTTGCAAGTATGTTTGATCACCAAAAAGCAAGCGCAGGGGAAATTTTTGATTCCTCCACCTATCAGACAAATTAACAGACTCTGCCTAACCTATTGCTTCTCATCATGTCAAAACATCTAGAGTTCATCATGAGATTCATCCTCCTCGTCCTCTCCTGATGCACCACCACCTGGGGCACCACCTGATCTCTGATAGACGGCGGTGATGATGGGATTACAAACAGCTTCTACTTCTTTAAGCTTCTCTTCATATTCTTCTTTCTCCACGCTCTGGTTGTCATCCAACCATTCCAATGCTTCCTTCACGGCGGTCTCAATTTTCTCCTTTTCATCTGACTCCAACTTGTCGGCCAGCTTGTCTTTGTCGCTGACTTGGTTTTTCATGTTGTAGACGTAGGTTTCTAGGGCATTCCGGGCGTCAATTCTTTCCTTGACTTTTTTGTCTTCCTCGGCAAACTCCTCGGCTTCACGAACCATCCGTTCAATTTCCTCCTGGCTCAATCGTCCCTTTTCGTTTGTAATGGTAATCTTTTCTGATTTACCTGTGCCTTTGTCTTCTGCCTTAACATTTAGGATACCATTGGCATCAACTTCAAAGGTCACTTCAATTTGAGGGGTACCTCTGTTCAATTACCACATAAATAACCAAAAACCAATTAATTACAATACAAACAAGAATTGATTTAAATTCAGAGAGGACATAAGAAGAAAGTAGAAACAAACCTTGGAGCTGGTGGAATTCCAGACAGATCAAATTTACCAAGGAGCCGGCAATCCTTTGTAAGACTCCTCTCACCTTCAAACACCTGTACATATTATAAACAAAGCATCCCAATTGAGTTCAAGTTCAAGCAGTCAAGCATCTTGTATTTAGAAGGTAAACGTCCAAGCAATAGGATTAGGCAGAATAATGAAGTGAAATAATACAGTACCTGAATGGAGACGGTTGTCTGCTGATCTTGGTATGTGGTAAAAACCTGAGACTTTTTGGTAGGGATGACAGTGTTTCTAGGAATCAACTTTGTCATCACTCCCCCAACAGTTTCAATACCAAGGGTTAGAGGAGCAACGTCCAAGAGAAGGATATCTGGATTAAGAAAATAGCACAACAATGAGGACATATGGAAATCTACTTGCATTAATGACAAATAACATCTGGCTAATGCTATGAAAAGTTAAGTATAGACTATGGTACCTTTGATTCCGTCACCACCGTCTCCACTCAAAATGCTTCCTTGAACTGCAGCACCATAGGCAACTGCTTCATCAGGGTTGACACCCTTGCTTGGCTCCTTTCCATCAAAGTAATCCTTCAAAAGTTGTACTACCTTTGGAATCCTTGTACTTCCACCAACTAGAACAATCTCATCAATCTGACTCTTCTGTAATCCAGCATCGTCCATTGCCTTCTTAACAGGCCCCATTGTCTTCCGGAACAAGTCATTGTTCAACTCTTCAAATCGAGCACGGGTAAGTGGTTCAGAGAAATCAACGCCGTCAAAAAGAGATTCAATTTCCACACGGACTTGGTGCTGGCTACTAAGAGCTCTCTTGGCACGCTCACTCTCCCTCCTCAGCTTTCCAAGTGCTTTGTTGTCCTTGCTGATATCCTTTCCATGCTTTTTCTTGATCAATTTAATGAAGTACTCCATCACTCTCTGATCAAAGTCCTCACCTGGTACATAATGGAAGAGAGTTAGCAAGCATTAATGGTAAAAGGAGAATTTTATATAATGTACTTTTTCTTAATGTAGATAAGCACACACCTCCAAGATGAGTATCTCCATTTGTTGCAAGAACCTCAAAAACACCGTTATCAATTGTCAAGATACTGACATCAAACGTTCCACCTCCAAGATCAAAGACAAGAATGTTCTTCTCTCCACCTTTCTTGTCCAATCCATAAGCGATGGCAGCAGCGGTGGGTTCATTAATAATTCTAGCAACATTCAAACCAGCAATAACACCGGCATCCTTGGTGGCCTGCCTCTGAGCATCATTGAAGTAAGCTGCACATTGAAATGGAAAAGTTAGAGAAAATAAAATAAAGACAAAAGGTGAAAGTAAATAAACAAGGTTGCAGGAGGAACAAGTTTTAATTTGCCTATTTACCTGGGACAGTGACCACGGCATCATGAATAGTCTTGCCGAGGAATGCTTCGGCGGTTTCCTTCATCTTACCAAGAATCATGGCACTGATTTCCTCAGGGCTGAACACCTTGGTCGCACCATCCTTTACTTTAACCTGAATATATGGTTTTCCATCCTTGTTGACAATCTTGTAAGGAACAAGCTTCATGTCTCTTTGAACTTCCTTATCTTCAAATCTGGAAACAGACCATTGATCCCATTAAATCAAGTTATAATAAATCATCAGTAATTAATGAACAAAAACATATATAATGATGTCTTACTTTCTTCCGATAAGTCTCTTGACATCAAAGATGGTCCTTTCAGGGTTGACAGCTGCAAGATTCTTTGCAGCCTCCCCAATCAATCTCTCATCATCGGTGAAAGAAACCCACGATGGAGTGATACGGTTACCTTGGTCGTTGGCTATGATCTCAACATGGTGATTCCTATAAACACCTACACAAGAATAAGTTGTTCCAAGATCTATCCCAATAACCGTCCCCAACTTAGTGGCCTCCTTAGTGGCCTCCTCTTTCGCAATGGAACTTTCAAATAGACATCCTGTGACAAAATTTCTAAACGTTATAGTTACATACATTATTACACATATTAACATAATTAAATTTGCATTTGCACAAATTTGTTCTTAACAAATCAAAGCCACAAAAATACAATCAATAACATGAAATTCATCAACACAATTATCATTTTAGTGCTTTCATTCATAATTATCATATTCAAATCAAAACATGAACTCATACGATAAACACATGCAATGATAGCAAAGATACAAAACCCAAATTAAACCAACATAAGCTTATTCACATTGCTTAACACTAATCACTGTGATTAACGTTGTGAAAAAACTAATCAAAAATCATAGAAAGCAACAAACAAGCACAATGCACCGTCACTGTTGATGAATTTTCCATATGCTGAACTAATCTAACATAATGTTATTAATTTACATTTTCATAAATAATTAATAATTAAAATCATAAACCACTACGAATAAGATTAAATTACAATGATTTGCAACACAGTTGAAAAAAACGGATACATGTAGGTTTATAACAAACTAAGATTTCGTTGCATTTTCCGTATTAAAATTAAAGTAAAAATAAAAAACGATCAAATCTAAGAAGCAGTGAAAAAATTACCTAACGAAATAATGCCGAGAACAATTACAAAGGCTCGAACCATTGCTCTCTATGCGTTGTGTTCTTCTTCTGAATAGCGTTGGCGATGACAATTGAAATGGTGAAGTTGAAGTTGGAATGAAGAAGTTGGTGGTGCAATCGGTTTTTCAGGTTGTTGGATTTTGGAAGAAACGATCTGAGCCGTTTTATAGTGGTTCGTTCGATTCTTCCCGAAGGTCCTTTCGTCAACTCAAAGCTTTATTACGCACGAACATGTCACTGCTGTGACGTGGACCAATTGGGTTTCTGCATGCGCTTGTTCTGACCAATTATATTGCTCCTTGACTTGGGATCAGATCCACCGTTCATTCTCGAGACCTTGACGTATCGAACAATCAATTCTGTGCCACGTAATAATTTATAGTTTATATTATATTATTTGCGGTTTTTTTCTTTTGACGCAAGTATTAGTGGTTAAATTTTTTTATATAAAAATAAATAGTGATATTATTGGTGTTTCTTTCAAGTCTAGTAACTAGTAATGACATTTTCTTTTGAGAAATTTAGACGTTAAAAAGAGATACAAACACATGCAGATTATTAGTTATAGTTGTATTAAATTGGTAAGCATATTCGCACATTTGTTTGTTTCGTAAAATTTATCACGAATATATGGAAATTGTTACCCGATAAAGGATGATTAAAAGTGTTGACGAATAATATAACTCTAATTATGGCAATTGCGATTTGTGAATTAATCTTGAGAGTGAAGTCAGGTATTTAAGCTTATCAATTTATTTGAGCCTATATATATGCCCTAAAGTTCGATTATGATTGACGTGCAAGAGCCTAGTGTACAAATAAATAAGCCATTTGGAAATTGATCAACACCACCACACGTTGCATGGTTATGATTGTTACGTATAGAAAGTAAGTGTATCTGCACATTTGTTTGTTTCATAAAATTTATTACGAACTGATGAAAACTGTTACCCGATAGAGAATGATTAAAAGTGTTGACGAATAATATAACTCTATTTATGACAATTGCAACCTGTGAATTAATCTTGAGATTGAAGTCAGGTATTTGAGCTTATCGGTTTATTTGAGCCTATATATATGCCTTAAAGTTCGATTATGATTGACATGCAAGAGCCTAGTGTACAAATAAATAAGCCATTTGGAAATTGATCAACACCGCCACACGTTGCATGGTTATGATTGTTACGTATAAAAAGTAAGTGTATCCGCACATTTGTTTGTTTCGTAAAATTTATCACGAACAGATGAAAATTGTTACCCGATAGAGAATGATTAAAAGTGTTGACAAATAATATAACTCTATTTATGACAATCGCAACTTGTGAATTATTCTTGAGAGTGAAGTCACAATATTTGAGTTTATCGGTTTATTTGAGCTTGTATACAAGGACGGATGCACATAGTGCAAATTGGGGTCAGCTGACCCCACATGATATTTTTCTTTTTAACCTATATTTAATGTATAAGTGCTTTTGTCTTATGAACTTACTTGTGAAATAATAAAGTGCCCCCACATTATAGTTTCATAATTTGCGGTTGCACACACGCCATATAAACTCTATATTTGATGAAACTAGTGCAAACTAATTTTGTTGAAACTGTCATTTTAATTATAGGTTAGTTTTTAAATTAGAGTTAAATACGTCAAAATTTTGTCATTAGAAAATTGGGGAATGAAAACATGTGTTTTTTTTTTTGGTTTAGTTGTATTTTTAGTCCTTCTATTTTATTAAACTCATGAAAATAGACACTAAATGATCTCTTAAGACATTAAAAAATACCATTTTAGAGAAGAAAAAAAATAGATTGAAACCAAAATTGCAACATATATGAAAATAAAGACCAAGAAGTTTGATTTTAAAATAAAGGGACTATTTTCATGAGTTTGATAAAATAGGAGATAAAAAATGCAATTAAACCATTTTTCTATAGGGATGAAAATCAAAATTCGACAATTTTATAAGGAGAATTTTTTTTCTTAAGTGTTGATATAATTGACATTGACCCCACTTATCAAAATTTCTGGATCCGTCACTGCCTGTATATACACCCTAAATTTCGATTATGATTGACGTGCAAGAGCCTAGGATACGAATAAACAAGTCATTTGGAAATTGAACAACACCACCACACGTTGCATGGTTATGATTACTACGTATAGAATAATTTGCATTGTGCTCGACAAATTATTACCTAAAGGAGCTCGCCATCGAACATAAATTTATCCCCGTGCTCCCTGTGATGAATATGTAGGAATGGGACGACCGATTTCTACATATAGTTTGACGTCTCAAAATGTAAAAATTTGCGAATAAATGGAAAAATAGTTTTTTAAGTAAGTAAATAAATAAATAAAGAAGGGAGTTTGTGTCCGTCTAAATGATCCAAAGTCAACTCCAAAGAACAAACCCTAAGACAACTAAATGTTATTGATATTAGCTTTGAAAAGAAAAAATGAGTCACCAGTCTTGATTAACGACAAAGAAATTAGCTTATATATATTCTCGTTGATGTAAAATATATGAGATTAATGTACTATTCAAGATGATATTCCTTACCAAAAACGCCAAAAGAGGGAACAATGTAGCAATTAGGGTTTATTTTAACACAAAACCTAGCAAAATGTTGCAAGTATATAGGGAAGTATGAGAGTCAACGCGCAACATGGTACCAAGTTGTGAATCGAAATGTCATCACGTGTCATTTTAATCAAAGGAAGGTTGAGAACACATACCCAAAAACAAAGTTTTCAATAAGATTTTCGAGGAATGAAACCAATATATTATTTGTACACCATTATGAAGTGATTCATTGCTAACTATGAGTTTAATAAAGTGTGAGAATATTTTCCCTCTTCGATAAAATGAATAACGAGAGGAAATACCATTCATGTCAATAATCCCAATGAGTTCAGGTTTCCTCCATTTGATGATGTCTCCATTTAGATCATTGATTGCATGGATGGGTGCCATGTGTAAAAAAAACATCTGATGGCTTAGATTAAATTCCAATAATTTTAATAAAAAATTAAAAGGAAACATTGTATAGTCTCTCGGCCGTCGTGAAAGTGCAATCTCATGGCCACCATCCCCTGATATGTATATTTCCACTTTTCCTATATTCAATTTTTTGATGAAATTGGAATCGGTATTCTCTAATAGAGATAAAGAGTTGGTGCTTGGGTCAATTTCAACAATGGAAACAAGTTTATGTAATGAAGGGTTGCTGCTTGATTTAACATCTGTGAACTAACAACAACAACCACCTGATTTCATCTTCGTGCTTCACCACCTCCTTTGCTTTCTTGCCGCCGCTGTAGTGGTGCCACTATAGTCTGTTCTTCTTCTTCTTTCTTTCTCTTAAATTCATTGTTTTGAATCTGCAATTTTTCCCAATTTTTCTAGATTTGCAATTTTTTTTTCCAATATTTTTATAACAATAATCTTCAACCAAATACTGAACCAAGAAAGGAGTTAATTTATACCACAAAATCAGTATCAAAGTTGCAATTTAAAGTTGATTTTTTTTTCAAAATTAGAAACATAAATTGCCGTTTTGAAATTGACAAGAACAATAGCAATGGTGTTGGGTTTGTTCGTAATAGTGGCACCGCTTCAGCGGCGGCAAGAAAGCAAAGGAGGTGGTGAAGAAGATGAAATCAGGTGGTGGTTGTTGTTGTTAGTTCACAGATGTTGAATCAAGAAAAATTGCAAATCTAGAAAAAATTGGGAAAAATTGCAGATTCAAAACAATGAATTTAATAAGAGAAAGAAAGAAGAAGAAGAAGAACAGACTATAGGGTATGGTTTTGATTTTTTATTAAAATTTTTGGTACTTAATCTCAGCCATGAGATATATTTTTTACACATGGCAGCCATCCATGCAATTAATGGTCTAAATGGAGACATCATCAAATGGAGGGAACCTGAACTCAATCCCAATATGGCCACTATGAACCAAAATGTTTTCAAGCTCTGTTGTCGTGAAACATATGATTGTTTTCTTGCCTAAAAGGCAAACAATAGAGGTCTCAACCCAAGGTTTACGCCAACATTCACATTTTTCAAAAGAAACTTTGGCTTTAATATGACAATTGGGTCAGACTTAGTTAACATCCTTATTACAATGATCACCATCCCACCAAGAAAATTTTGAGAAAAAAGATCTTTTACAATTATTTCAACAATTTTGAGATATTTATAGGGACAACAAATATATTTAACTTTTTATATCAAGACTCGAAAGTGATATGCCCGTGGTTGTTGTTATCTTCATGCAAAATTTATATCAACAAAATAAAAAATCAATTAACCATTGATTATAATAAGTTTCAATAACATATTAAAAGATTTTAATTTCTGTAAAAAATTATGAATAAGCAATATGATATAAATTTTCAATCCAACAACGAATTTTATAAGTTTTGTATTTGCTATAATGATATTCATCATTTGTAAACCATACACCACTCTTTTATACATACAAAGTCTATAGATATACTTTTTGCCACCCTAACCCATCTATCACATGCTCTACAAAATTACCAAAATATACATGTCTGCTACTTAAGTAGCGGACTCTACCTCTAAAATCTATAAAATTTCATGTTAGGAGGGTGCTTTTTTTTAGAAAAAGTTTTCAAGTTGAGGATGTTATAAAAATGAGAATTTTACTTTAGGTGTTTTTTTTCTTATCAAATTTCGTATTTTTATAATGTCTGTTACTTAAGTAGCGGAAGTAGAGGACCAAAATTTAATGTAGATTGTTTTCATATAGATTATTTTTTAAAAAAATAACTCATTCTTATAATGTTCGCTACTTAAGAAGCAAAGAGATAAAATGAGAAATGTATAGAGTGCGCAAGAAATTGGTAGTGTGAGAAAAGTAAAACACCAAAGTCTATGTTCGAATCAAACATGACTCGACCCATCTATTCCAGCCCACATGATAAGAGAAAAAAAAAAAAAGATGGAACAAACATTTCATTTCAAAATGAAAATAAAGCCGTTGATGAGATAATCATAGGGCGGAGATTAAGAATATTTGAATCAACGGTAGATATTAATTCGTGTCGCTACGTGTGTAAATAAATGATAGAAAACGAATATAAAAAAGAGGAACGAAGAAACAAAAATTTAACATTGGCGTCTCTGCTTTTTCCCACTCTCTCTTTCTCTCTCTCCCTGCTAGGGTTTCAGAGTCGCCGCGCTTCACTCACTTTCTATTCCCTCAAACTCGCTCCCTTCACTCTTCTCTTTCCATCGCCGCCGATTCAACTCGCTACTAACTCGCCGTAAGTTTCTTTTCTTTTCGTTGATTTTCACTATTCGCTTATTTTTGCTTTGGCTATTTTTTTTCTTCATTACTTGTTCCGTCGCCGATCCGAGTTTGTTATCAATGGTTGATATTTTTACTTTCGCAGATTAATTTGATTTCGTTGTTTCTGATTAGAATCAGTTCATTCTGTTAACTATTTTTTTTAGGTTTGTTTGCTTTCTAATTAGATTTATTCAAATCGGTAGGGTTTAGTATTGCTGATGCTCACTGTTTGTTTGGTTGGTTGCTGATGAAATGTAGAAAATTGATTTTTACCTAATCTTATTGTAATTTTCGATCTATTAGTGCCCTATATAACATTCCTCAACTAGGTTAAATGTATTTTTGTACCCTAGTTTGATTTTGATTATCCGGTTTATTGATTGTTTGTTTTATATGTGCATTTCCATTCATAATTTATACATTATATATTTATGCTTATGTTTGTTTTATTGTTATATACTAGTACGGGGTTTATATTGGTCAGATTAGGGTTTATGTTTGTCAAATTAGGGTTTATCGGTGGCTTTGGTCAAATTATCATGCCTATTTAAATGGTTGCGTTTATTTTTGTATGTATTGTTGAGACATTATTTTGAGTTTATATGCAACTCGTTTAATTTATCTCGCTGTGCAATCCTTTTGTTTAAAACTTGTTATTCGGAATCACTTTGGTGTTTTGTTCTTGATCCTTTATGCTTTTGACTCTTTATTTTATGTTTTTCCTAGTTCTGTGTCCTTGTATTACCATTCTTAATATGATATTAAGTTCATGCATATGGTTGTTGAGCTTTCCCCTCTTTGCTGATTTAATTTAGATATTATGTGGTTTAGTTATAGTTTGCTTTTAAGTTTGCAGTAGCTTTATTACTTATCTAACAAGTTTTTGTTGCTAGTTTGTTACTGTTATTTAGTTTTAATGTTATTTGTTCTGTTTATTATATGTTCAGATGGCAATGGAAGTTACGCAGATCCTCTTAAATGCCCAAGCAGTGGATGGGGCTGTAAGGAAACAAGCTGAAGATAACTTGAAACAGTTCCAGGAGCAGAATCTACCAAGTTTCTTATTATCTCTTGCTGGGGAATTGGCAAATGATGAGAAGCCTGCGGAGAGTAGGAGGTTAGCAGGTTTAATTCTCAAGAATGCTTTGGATTCAAAAGAACAACATAAGAAGATAGAATTTGTTCAAAGATGGCTGGCTGTGGATCCTACTTTTAAAGCCCAAATTAAAGCACTTTTGTTGAGGACCCTAACTTCTCCTTCTCCCGATGCTCGATCAACTGCATCTCAAGTTATAGCAAAAGTTGCTGGCATTGAGTTACCTCACAAGCAATGGCCTGAGTTGATAGTATCCCTCTTGTCAAATATTCATCAACTTCCGGCCCCCACTAGGCAGGCAACTCTCGAGACCCTTGGATACATTTGTGAAGAAGTATCCCCGGACGTGGTAGACCAGGATCATGTAAATAAGATACTCACTGCAGTTGTTCAGGGAATGAATTCTACAGAAGAAAACAATGATGTAAGGCTTGCTGCCATACAGGCATTGTACAATGCATTGGGTTTTGCTCAGGCCAATTTTTCCAATGATATGGAGCGGGATTACATAATGAGAATTGTTTGCGAAGCCACTCTTTCCCCTGAAATAAAGATCCGACGGGCAGCGCTTGAATGCTTGGTTGCTATTTCTTCTACATATTATGAAAAGTTGGCTCAATATATCCAAGATATCTTCACTATCACTGCCAAAGCTGTGAAGGAAGATGAGGAGCCTGTTGCACTTCAGGCAATTGAGTTTTGGAGTTCAATTTGTGATGAAGAAATTGATATATTAGAAGAATATGCAGGTGAATTTAGTGGTGATTCAGATGTTCCTTGCTTTTATTTTATAAAGCAGGCACTTCCATTTCTTGTTCCCATGTTATTGGAGACGCTGCTAAAGCAAGAAGAAGATCAAGATCAAGATGAAGGAGCTTGGAACATTGCCATGGCTGGAGGTACATGCTTGGGACTGGTTGCAAGAACAGTCGGTGATGATATTGTACCTTTGGTTATGCCATTTATTCAAGAGAATATAACTAAACCAGATTGGAGGCAACGGGAAGCTGCAACTTATGCATTTGGCTCAATTCTGGAAGGTCCATCTCCTGAAAAACTTGTGCCACTTGTGAATATGGCTTTGAGCTTCATGCTCAATGCTCTGACAAATGACCCAAACAATCATGTGAAGGACACTACTGCATGGACTCTAGGGAGAATGTTTGAATTTTTGCATGGATCAGCTTTGGATACTCCCATCATTAATCAAGGAAACTGCCAGCAGATTATTAATGTGCTACTTCAGAGCATGAAAGATGTTCCAAATGTTGCTGAGAAAGCCTGTGGTGCTCTTTATTTCCTTGCCCAAGGTTTTGAAGATGCTGGATCCTCTCCATTGACCCCCTTCTTTCAGGAAATTGTTCAGTCTCTTCTCACTGCAACTCACAGAGAGGACGCTGGAGAGTCCCGTCTCAGAACAGCCGCATACGAAGCTCTGAATGAAGTAGTGAGGTGTTCTAATGATGATACTTCTCCAATGGTCGCTCAATTGGTTACTGTCATCATGCAAGAGCTTCACCAGACTCTTGAGAAGCAGAATGTGTCATCTGATGATAGGCAGAATGAGTTGCAAGGCCTTCTGTGTGGTTGCTTGCAAGTCATCATACAAAAGCTAGGATCGTCTGAACCAACAAAACAACATTTAATGCATTGTGCTGACCAAATTATGGGTTTGTTCTTGAGAGTATTTGCTTCTCGAAGTGCAACAGCGCATGAAGAGGCAATGCTTGCCATCGGTGCTTTGGCTTATGCAACTGGCCCTGAGTTTGTTAAATACATGCAAGAATTTTACAGGTATTTGGAGATGGGTCTCCAAAATTTTGAGGATTACCAGGTTTGTGCTATAACAGTGGGTGTGGTAGGCGATGTGTGCAGGGCTTTGGAGGAGAAAATATTAACTTTTTGTGATGGGATAATGGCCCAACTCCTTAGAGATTTGTCTAGTAATCAGTTGCATAGGTCTGTAAAGCCTCCAATTTTTTCATGTTTTGGTGACATCGCCTTGGCAATTGGAGAAAACTTTGAAAAGTATTTGATATATGCTATGCCTATGCTCCAAAGTGCTGCTGAGCTCTCTGCTCATACTAATGGGGCTGATGACGATATGACAGAGTACACAAACACTTTAAGAAATGGAATCCTTGAGGCATACTCAGGGATCTTCCAAGGATTCAAAGGTTCCCCAAAGACACAGCTCTTGATGCCTTATGCTCCTCATGTACTGCAGTTCATAGACAGTTTGTACATGGAGAAGGACATGTAAGTAACTTTCTGTATATTCAAATCTTGCCAGTGAATTTTTCTTTTATGAATTTTGATGTTGATGTCTATTATTCAATTTTTAGGGATGATGTTGTGACCAAGGCAGCAATTGGTGTGCTTGGAGATTTAGCCGATACGTTGGGTAATGCTGCTGGCACCTTGATTCAGCAATCAGTATCTAGCAAAGACTTCCTGAAAGAGTGCTTATCATCTGATGATCATTTGATCAAGGAATCTGCGGAATGGGCCAAGTTGACAATCAGTCGAGCAATTTCATATTAAGGCCACTGCTGCTGTTTCATGTGTTCTAGTTCTTGCATACATCTGCATTGTTGCGTTGGAGTCTCAACTGCATACCATGAGTCGGGCCATCACCATTTTTGGGCACAGGTGTTTCGGTCATTTGGCTGTCTGCATTTCTTGTCAGAAATATGGAGTCTTCTTTTTTCATTTTTATTTTTTACATTTATTATGCATTGCTATGGAGGAAGTCGGTGGGTGATGACCATCTTTCTGCTAACTTGGCAGAAAAGATGCGGTAAGTAGAAACCGGGTCGAATGGAGGATAGCAGAAAAGGAGACATCCCTATGATGGCAATACTGTCAGTATTGAGCTTTTGCATGAGTTTTTATTTGAAAAATGTTTGGAGTCTATGGTGGTCCATAAATATATGACATTGTCTTTTTTCACTTTTACTATTTGTTGTAGAGTGAAACAATCATCTTTAGTCCATCTGGTGTTTTAAACACAGGTAATGCAACATATTTTAGACCTACCCAATTTACTCAAATAATTATGCACGTAATATCTTGTTTTGCTTTAATTTCTTCATATGAACGTATATTACCATAGTTTCTGCGTAGTTCGTAAGCTTCAGCGTGTTTTGTTTTGTTTCCTTTGCTTTAATTTTGTATAAACGTATATTTACCATATTTTTCACATTTTGCGTTAAAAATTAAATATTTTTCTTACTTTTTGTGGTGGGAGTTAAGTTTGTTGGGTTCTTGAAAACAACTGCACTGGTAAAATGTTACTAGTATATTTACCATATGAATTATTGAATAATTCATTAATTCATCTCATCTATTGTTTGAATGTATTTCATATTAAGAGAGGTTATAGATAAGCAAGACAATTTGCAATCTGAAAATGTGGCTCATCTAATCCATCGATCAATAATTAAAAAACCCACTAATACTGTTGTTTACTTTTTATCCAAAAATGATTGTTAAGGTATATTGTGTGTTCGTTATTAATCTTTATGTGCACAATAATGTTAAATTTTTAATAATTGGGAATTCAATACTTTAAAAAAAATTTATCAATATAAAAATGAAAAATTCTCTATCAATAGTCGTTAGAACACAAATAAACAACACCTTATTTTTTAAGGCAACCTTCTTTATGTATTTATGAAACCACATTATTCTTTATGTATTTATGAAGCCACATTATTATATCTTTTGTTGATTTTTAAAATATTTTTGTAAATATATAAAATAATACATTTACATTAGTTTCTCTTAATATAGGGTTCATTTGTATTGACTTATTTATAAGCTTATGCAAAACAATTTATGCAAATAAATAAACTTGTATATATTGTTATTAGTCTTTTAAGGTAGTTTATGAGAAAACAACTTATAATGATATACGGTAATTTTTGTCAGTGAAAATTTATAAATTAACATAAAACTTTATTTATTTGTATAAACTATTTTTTGGAATTCAAAAATAAGTCAAATTCAAACAGACTTATAGTTTAATTTGTAAAGATAATACATTTTAGAATTTTCTTTTTATTCATCTCAATTGAGAAGACTTTTTTTTTTTTTTGTGGTAATCTACACAGAAATGTGAGATCCCGGGTTCGAACCTCCTCCGATCGCAGTTGCGGGGATCGAACCGTGGTCCTCCTACCAAGTTCAGCGCAATCATCACTAAACCAACTAACGATTGGTAGAAGATTTTTATTCTGATTATGTATTAATTTGAAAAATAAAATAAGTAAAGATTACTATGGATAAGAAAGTCAAAAAGTACATTTATTTTCTTTAATAAAAAGTGAAAAAAGTACATAATCTCTCCTCCACACACCCTTTGAACAAGTGCAGTTCTTCACTGTTCTCTCTCTAAATGTAATCATTTTTTCAGTACAAATTTCAAAACCAAACAAACCCTCTCATCAATGGCGATCTCATCACAATCCTTCCCACCTTCCTTCATCTCAACACCCAACGATTTGACTCGTCCAACTCGTCTTCCCTCCCGAGTCACCTTCACTCACTTCCGCAAAACCCAAACCCGCTCTTCACCTCTCCGATTCACCGTTTCTTCTCGTCTCAACTCATCTAAATCCTCCGATGCCGGCGGTTCACTTTCTCCGGACAACGGCGATGTTCAATACGAACTTCATCACGATCTTTCTCCACAGCGTCGGAGACGCGGATTGCCGGTGTTTGTTACGCTTCCGGTGAAATCTGTTGGGAAAGAGGGGAAAATTTGGAGGCCGAAAGCGATGATGCTGTCGTTGAAAGCTCTTGCTTCTGCTGGTGTTGAAGGTGTTGTTGTGGAGATTTGGTGGGGTGTGGTTGAAAGGAATGAGCCTAGGGTTTATGATTGGAGAGGTTATCGTGAACTTGTTATGATGGCTTGCATGTGTGGACTTAAAGTTCGAGCTGTTCTTGCGTTTCATCAACATGGAATTGATGGTGATGATCTTAATGGGTATGTGGTAATTTAATTCTCATCAATTTTCATTTTGTTTTGGTTTTTAATGTGTTTGGGGATAGCTTTAGTGTGTATATAAGTGAGCTTTTTGATGATAGTTTAATTGAATATTGGATGAAAATGATTTTGTTAAGTGGATTTTACTACTTATGTTTGGATATTTTTATTCTGAATTCAGGACTGATGTAAATTATATCCAATACAGAAGCTACTTGAAATCAATTTTGGATTGGTTTGGATAAACAACTTAATTAAGTGCTTAAGTTATAGGATAAGTGCTGATAAGGGATACACTCTTATCGGATAAATGCTAATAAGCACTTTTATATTAAAAAAGAAAATATGACATTGTTTTGACTTTTGATATAAGCTATTATGGAAAGCTTATCGAAATTAGCTGAAAACGACTTGTGGACATGTCATTGGCTGTTTTTAAAAGTTATATGCTAAATACCTTGTCAACTGCTTATGCTTATGTAGTAGAAAAACCTAAATCAGTTGTTCATAAGTCAATCTAAAAGCAGCTTTTGTCTGAAACACGTTTCTACTAAAACCTCATGGGTGGCAGCAAAATAAGTAAATACTCATTTAGTTGAGATTTCACCATATTCCATTTTTGCTACCTTCTTCAGCAAGTTCAAACCATATTCCATTGGCTGTTTTTGAAGAATATCACAACTCTTTTATCCATCATTAGTTTAACCATATTCCATTTTTTCTTATTCATTCACTCTTTTTGCTACCTTCTTCAAAAGGTTCAAACCCCCATCATCACAACTCCTTTTTTGAAACTAACAATGAATACAAGAGTTGTGATGATGGGGGTTTGAACCTTTTGAAGAAGGTAGCAAAAAGAGTGAATGAATAAGAAAAAATGAAATATGGTGAAACTAACGATGAATAAAAGAGTTGTGATGTTCTTAAAAAAAAAGGAGTTGTGATGATGGGGGTTTGAACTTGTTGAAGAAGGTAGCAAAAAGAGTGAATGAATGAGAAGAAATGGAATATGGTGAACTATTGTTGAAGAAGGTAATGTAGTGTTGAAGGAGGTAGCATAAAGAGTGAATGAATGAGAAGAAATGGAATATGGAGAGGTGAGAGAGACACAAAAGTTGTTGCTGAATGTAGTACGTAGTGGCTGCAAGTTTATGGTCTCTCTCATTTTGCACACACACTACCTGCAATTAGATTTTGCTAGTTTGCAACCATTCACAAAACAGTTTCACAACTCTTAGCCCATTGCCTTTGATTGATCCTTGTAGTTCATTTTACTTGGCGGGATAAGGCATTATTTTTGTTATGATTTAAATTTGTATGTTTGATGGTTGCTTGTCTTTCACATAGACAGATATATGGAACTTATTTTTCAATAGTGTATGCTGACAGTGTGGGAAAATGACACTTCCAACCTGTAAGTTTTTTTATTCAATAGTGTGTGGACGTTTTACCTGGGTAGTCTTGTTCCGAGTATAGTCGATTTGGTTTATTTTGAATTATTACCATTTTTGTAGGTAGCTATTGTGGTAGCTATTATTTTTTCTTGTCATAAGCCTCAGACTCTAGAAGGTTGTCCCTCCTTGTGTAGGATACCACTTCCTCTATGGGTGCTTGATGAGATACATACAGACCCGGATTTAGCATTTTCTGATAGGTTTGGAAGAAGAAATATTGAGTACATTTCCCTTGGGTGTGATATTCTTCCTGTGCTGCGTGGACGTTCTCCCGTTCAAGTATATGCAGATTTTATGAGGGACTTCAGGGACACCTTTAGGCCTTATCTGGGCATTATCATTACAGTAAGGTTCTATGATGATTTAGGGATGCTTAGTCCAATGAAGATTCAATTTTCCAGCTATTATTATCAAATGTTTATGGTAGTTTGTGTAACCCTGATCATTTTGCAGGGAGTCCAAATTGGCATGGGTCCTGGTGGTGAGCTAAGATATCCTTCACTGTCTTCTCAAAAGCTAAGTTTGGCTTGGTCTCGTGAACTTGGAGAGTTTCAGTGCTATGATAAGGTTGGTTGTAAATTCTGCTTTAGCTATTAGTTTGTAGGGTTGCAGTTTTTTTATTGCTTTGCGCTCTAGGAAACTGGTGATAACCAATTTGCATAATTTATGTTGTATGGTTAGTATCATATCGAACTTTCCTTTTCGCTTGTTTGTCAACTTCCAGTACATGCTTGCTTCTCTAAATGCCTCTGCAAGAAATATTGGAAAGCGTGAATGGGGAAATGGCGGTCCATTTGGCGCCGGAAGTTTGATGCAAAATCCCGAGCGTACTGAATTCTTTAGAAACGAGGGTGGCTCTTGGAATGTGCCATATGGTAAATTTTTCCTTGAATGGTACTCGGACTTGCTGCTACAGCATGGAGAGCGAATTTGTAGGGAAGCTGAAACTATATTTAGGGGTACTGAAGTCCACATATCAGCAAAATTGGCAGCCATTCACTGGCACTATGATACACAATCCCATCCATCGGAGTTAACAGCAGGCTATTATAATACTTGTAACCGGGATGGATACTTACCAATTTTACGCATGTTTAGTAAATACGGATTCACAATGTGCTGCTCTTGTTTTGAAATGCAAGATGTAATTATGAAGAAGATCAACCCTGATAGTAGCCCTGAAGGTTTTCTTAGACAACTTTTGCTGGCTGCTAGGCTCTGTGACGTATCACTTGAAGGTCAAAATTTTTCAACTGATTTGGATGACGACGCATTCACTCAGGTGCTGGAGATGTCAAAATTTTACTCAAACGGGATTGAGAGACGCCCCTTCTCGTTCAACTTTGTAAGAATGGACAAAAATATGTTTGAACCCCGAAATTGGGACCGGTTTACTCGATTTGTGAGACGAATGTCCGATGGAAACATGTTTCGAGCCAGATTAAATTCTGTAGGAAACCTACGGTTGAAAACTACAGTGGCTGCAAAAGTTGGATTGTTATACCAGCTATACCAGTACTCTTGAAGGTTGAAACTAGTTTTGGTCTTTGTTTTAGTGTTGTGAAATGTGTAGTATCTGCTGATTCTTATGATTCTTTTATTGCCTTTGGGTAACTTTTACTTCTTCAGAGAACAACATTATACATGGCCTTCCAGAGTTTTTATATGGTTGGCATGATATCCACTTGTATCTATATTTCAAATAGACTGAGATATAATCTTGGATCCAGATGCTGTTGGAATCTCTAGTTCACCAAGTTCATAAACTTCATGATGGATATCTTAGAGCAGATTGTATGCTTGAATTTCAAATGAGTGTAAATTGCCATCGAACATTCGAACCACTTATATTCTGTTTTTTGTGTTGTAAAATTGTTTAAATAGAGCCACAAACATTTGTACCTTACATTGTTGCAAGTATTCTAAGATTTTATCAAACTTTTATAACCCAGGCATTTGTCACACCCTTGATCCCAAGCAATTAGGTTTTTTTTATATATACAATTTTTTTTTATTTCAAAGAAGTATATGTAACTTAATTAAATATTTTTAGTCCCAGTTCTTGTCTTGAAAAATAAATAACATCATTACTAGTCTTCTCGTCAAATGAATGTTATATAGTGAATTCTTCGGTACACATTTTATTTAATGTGTATTGGTACATTTGTTTATGTGAACAATTGTGATAGATTCATAAATAGTACTTATTTTTTTTTTTTTAAATACTTTTTGTGGACCTATTAGAATTGTACACATTAGCGTACCAGTACATGTGTGTACCGAAGTACTCACCATATTATATATGAGAAACTTTCCCCACCATTAAACACTACTTTGGATGTAAATATTTGAAAATGATGTTTTCTGATGTTTGGAAGTGTACTTTTGTGGTGTTTTTAAAAATGAGAGAATATAAAAAGTAGAGCTTGATGCTATGTATGTATAAATAGATCATGAAATAATTTGTTTAAGTAATTACGCAATTAAACTGATTAGAATTTTTTTTTTGTGTGGGTATTCTCTGGTTGAAAAGATGGACTTCCAGCTAGTTTGTTCCATAACTAATGTATGATTTAATTAACCTTAACGTTATTTTGTCACAATCATTAGGGAAATGTAATGTTTTTATGGAATTAAGTTATTGCTTTACATAAAATAATGACTTCGGCAATGCAAGGAGGAATATAATAGATGGATTGGTTACAAGGCACAAATGTGAATGTTTTGACTAGCTACCAACCATATATGGACTTGTAATCACATAAATCTAACAGTCTAATACTAAAGTCGATTCATTCATCGCCTCTCATCCAACACATTTAAGATTTAGTCCAAATTCATTTATTGATTTTTGTATTATTTTCTCTACCCTATTATTTTTTTGCAAACCAAACACACTCGTGAGAGTAGTGTTCTAAAACTCATATCAATGATGGTTGATGGGTTATAGGTCAAATAAGTGGGTCAATGATCTAATCTAGTGGTGGAGACCGAGGGTTTGGGGGTTTGATGAATTTAAAAAAATATGCATTATGCAAATATGTCTTTATATATTTTGCATTTCGAAAAAAAAATATATGTATTTTATTTTGTCCACAGCTACATTAGTTAATAGTTTTATACTCTATTGTGGTGGTTAAGATGGTGGAAATTATTAAAAAGAAATGTTGCAAAATAAAATTCTCGTAAAGTATGTGTTTTAGAGTTGGATTTAATTTGTATGCACCGACAGTGTAAAATAAATAATTTTACACTGTCAACCAATGATAACCATGTATTCCGCTACGTCACCCCACTTCATCCCACTTTCTTCATATAACATGGAAGATTGGTGGTTTCTTATTAGATTACCATATAAAATTATTTTACACCGTCAGTGCATATCAATTAAACTCGTTAGAGTTACATTGAACATTCTTATATGAATTGAGTATTTTCTGTTTATGATCGTAAAGATTAATCTCTCAAATCAAATAAGGTCACAATGGACATTAAGAGTTTCCCTCCAAAGGTTTAACATGATATAAAATAAAATTTCAGCAAATCGGCCATGATTGACTAGCTAGCTAAAGTGTTGTGTCCTCACAACCCATCGTTTTGTTAATCCATCAGTATTGATTTAGAAGTTCATCTAACTTGTTTCAACACATTAATTATGATCTGCATGAAAAAGAAGCATTATCATTTCTGGTAAATTTCAGCCACAGGTGGAACTGTCACATATGTATAGTCAACAACTAGATATTTATGTTTCTTAGACCTACATAAGATATATCTTCAAATTGATTCTATATAGAAATTGAACTTAATAATTAAAATTTATTAACCACGTAAACTCAAACACTCGAGCAAAACAATTCATATCAATTTTGTGAATTGCTGCACAATTCTCCCCGTATAATTAGCGTAGATTAATTTACACGAATAATTTACACTAATAAAGTTGAATCATACGAAAATATGTGTTTACTTTCCCTTAATTTGTCGTGGAATGGAGAAGCTGAAAATAGTAGCGTTAAAGAAATGCGCGTCTACTGCCCCTTCACCGCGGATCCAAAGAACAAATACTATTCATTGAAAGCTCTGTATGGAGCATAGCCATACAATGTGGCAGTACCAAGTTAGCATTGAAAAATCATGTGGTGAGTGGAACCTACATTATCACTATTCATTAGCATGAAAAATACTATACATCATATACTAGTATAGTTCCATAAATCACTCATCATTTCATTGACTATCTTTAAATGGAATCATTAATCAGTAACTAAACTACTTCGGATCGAACAAGTCACTTTAATTTATCATGATTGTACAAAAAACTGAATATAACCAAACATAATAAAGCAGCGGTGGTGTAAGTGTAACACACAAGTCAAGTGCTAGTTTGTGAGTTGCTTTTGGTAAGATTGATGTTTTTTTTATAGGTTGCAAACTAAAAGTTAACTTGGCCCTCTTTGGGTAAATTACTTGTATTGCAAGTAATTATAGATAAGTGCTTATCATATAAGTTGTTTTTATAAGCTTTTTTAGAGAGTTTAGTACAGTTAGTATAGTTGACTTTTGGACATGATAATTACTAATAACTGTCTAATGGTTAGACTCACGTATTTTAAGTATGAAAAAGTAGAGAATTCAGAGTTCAAATCTCGTCTCTTCAATAATATTCCTGATAACTAATAACCCTGTAACACTCAAGGGACATAATGATATCGAGCATTATCTTTATTCACAAATCACAATCATCATGAAAAGCTACTAGTACATCCAACATGTTTCTTGTGTGAACTTCAACCCATTAGTTTTTGGATATATTCAAGTCCAATTTTTTTCCATTCTAAGGCCTCCTTTTTTCTTTTTTTTTTTCCTTTTCTTTTTTGAATGTCCATTTTAAGGCCTCATACAATCCCTTAAAAAGAAAAGAAAATAAAAAAGAAAAGGGCTCTCATTCATAATGTCATGTATACATATATATACTTTATATTATATATAAAAGCCTAATATTCCCCTTGCTTCGTTCAAATTGGCTATATTAAACTTTATGGATCTGAAGCTGAGAATATTTATTGTGATCTTCCTTTTGCTCTTTGTTGAACTGTATCCAGGTAAGCACGTTCTTGAGATGTACTTTTAATTTTAATTAAAGAAACAAAGCTACCAGAATGACAACTAACTAATTAAGCCAAGTTGGTTTATTGTAGCTAGAGTCAACAGCTTGAGGATTAGATTCTATGTACTAAAACCATCAACTCAGGTAAAGTACATATTTTCATTAACTAGAAAATTCTTGAATTAATTATGTACACAACACATTTCAATTTAGTTTGTATTCTATTTGTAGTTTGTATAAGCTATAACTACTATAGACATCGATAATTGTTAGTAAGTGAGTATGTTATTAATCGTAGTTTTAAACGATAAAAAAACAAATCAGAATTTGAATTTTAAACCTTATTCTCAAACTCGATTATTTGAGAGTTCGAATTCAACCGCTTGAGTTGTGAGATGGGACAAGTAGATTTCTCTATGAGGTTAATAAGATCATATTTATTGTGCCTAAATTATAATAATATCTATTCTAAATTAAATTTTCCATGGTTTTGAAGGTCTCAAGTTTTGAGATGAAGGGAAGAGAGCTTATTATGAAAGTTGATATGGATGACTACAAAGAATATGATTCTAATCACAAGAATGATCAAGGGAAAGTGAAGCCCCACGGTTGAACTTTATTCTAGCTGTGTTGTAATATTATATTAGTATATACTATTTAAATGGAATGAATAATTCAAGCCAACACTTGCTTGCAGCCAAAATATTTAGAAGCAGATATATAATTAGAAAAGATGGCGGCCAACGATTTCCTTCTACTGCAATATTTTATGTTTTAATTAAATGCTGAATATTGTTTAACAAGAGCTTGGACAAATTTTGTATTAAGAGAGTTTTATGAAATTATATATTGCTTACCCCCTCCTTCTCGTATCACTTGTCATTATTCTTTGCATATAAACTTCTCCAACTACCGAGAATCAAATGACCTGACCATTTCCTAGTTCAACCGAGGAGGAGGGGAGATGTGGGGAGGGATGTTTAAAGATGGAAGACGAGGTAAACTATAATTTATTATGTTGACAAAATTATTCTCACTTTTTTATTAAAATTTTAAATTATCCTTGTTGGAATATTAAAGTTCTAGGTTTTTTTTTTTTACAACAAAAAAAATTTAGGTTTTCTATTCATTAGATTTTTTTTTGTTATATATCTATTAGATTTTTTTTGACGTAATATATCCATTATAATTTAATCCTAATTTTGAGTTTATAAGATCAAGGGTAAAAAAGTAAATTACTTCTCTCCTTCCCTCCCCTCCCCTCGTTAAAAAGTTGAACCAAACATAAAAATTTAAAATATCACCTCCCCTTCCCTTCAAAACCCCCGAATCAAACTGACCCTAAAAATCTCTACGAGTTTTCCAACTAAATTCACTTTCACTAAAATAACATGGCAGGGTTTCTTTCACTAAAATCTCTACGTGCTTAGTCGTCGGCGTTGTTTCTTTTAGTTTGGAAGGGTTGGGTTCGGCAATAGTGTGTTCTGTGGGAGATATTTTCATGCTGCTTCATTTATGTTTCATTGTCTCGTTCTGGATTAGGGTGATAAGGAGTTATTGTAAGGGGTGGGTTTAGGTGATTGTTTGTTGTATTTTTTGAATGGTTAAAGTGTTTTCATACCTTGCATTTCGTTGTATGTTTTTCCGAAAATCTCTTATACTTCTTGCTAAGGGGATTTGTCTTTTAATAAAATTTAGCCGATTAAAAAAAAAACTAAAATAACATGGCAATTGTTCATCAAAGTAAAAAAATGACAAAACTTACATGTATTGCTATACATGCAGTTCTTACTTTTCCTCTCACAAAGAGGTAGTTATTTTAATTGAAAAACAGTTTTCTTTTATTTTTTTTAAATTAAAAAACACAAAAAACCACTTCTTTGTGAGTGGAACATTAAAAACTGCACATAAAGCAATGCATGTAAGTTTTGTCCAAAAAAAAACCCTTACAATTTTCTTATTAAATACTCACTCCGTTACTTCGAGTAATTAATCTCCGCAGTTGCAGACAGAGATATCTTTGATTTACCAAAATAAAAAAATAAAAGTGGAAGATAAAGTTTTTGGTTTGACAAAATTGTCCTTCCTTTTTGTTAGTAAAATGACAAAAATATCCTTGTATATGTATTGTGTAAAATAAAGTATATAAGAATATCATTTCTCATTGACTTAAGTAACTGACAACAAAGATCTACCTCTATTAAAAATTTGACTTCACGACTTAATTTGTGCAATTGAAGTTCAAGAGATCAAAATCATCATGATACATAAGGATCAAAATCAAATTAAGCCTAAATAGTATTCAAAAGAAAGCTGAGAATGTGTTGTTTTCTTTGGCTGCTTAAACAATGTCAAATGTTTTCAAATGAGAATGTGAGATAGCTAGACCGGGATTTTAAAAGCCTTCCTAATCCTATGGGTTGCTATAGTTACCAGAGATTTTTGTTGCTAATTAATGGAAGCTGCTTAAATACATATGAGTAGGTCAAAACAGAAATAATAATTAATTTCTGCTGATTACTACTCCAACCTAAATAGTTGACAATCCAACCTAAATATTTGATCTGCCATGATATAATTAGTTGAATGTCAATAATTGTTGTTCGTTTGTCTTATAAATGGAACAATTACATGAGTATAAGGATTGATCGTACTAAAAAAAGCAAGACATAAAGTCAAGGGTAGATGCATGCTTAACATGTCTTCAATGGCACCAACTACTGCTCTCTATGAGTATGAGGGACTCTTTGAAGGTGAAATATTCCAAAACGCATTACTACATGATATGGACCAAACACATTGACACAAGTCTTGAAGGCAGCGGTAGCATCTGGCAAGCAATTTGTCAGACCATATTATATACTCCTACCAGCCCCCAACTATACGAATTGCTCACTCGGTAAAAATTTTACTAATATTTCACTTTCACCACATTCATATCATATGATAAAGAAAATTGAAAAATATTGACATGATTTTGAAATATCATGGTCATTATCAAGTGAAAGAGTTAAATGGGACAATTGTATGTTTTGGTCGAGATTATGTTTATGTTTGACACTTTGATTGCTAAGAATATTATCACACTCACTCTCCTCTTTCTTTTCTTTTTGAAACGGCACTCTCCTCTTTCTTATAGTAGTATCTTAATATAAGAAAGACTTAACCAAACAATTGAGTACTAGTATATATTTTTATTTTGGATGGAACAATTCTTTATTAGATTTTGATTTTTTTTTTACAGTTATTAGATTTTGATTATCTTCAAACCAAATTTTGAATTATTAGAGAAAAAGTTAACGAATTAAATGTGGTAAAATAACAGAAAATATAAATATGAGTCATATAAATACCTAAAAATTAAGAAGAATAAATAGAGTATGCCTCACCCCAACATAACTAATACAGTATATTTTTAGTGTTAATAATCTAATTTCAAGAAAAGAAATATCTAATAGTAAAAAATTTGGCATAAATAAAAAGAAAAATTACAACGAAATTGTTTTTTTTTGGCTGAAAAAAATCAATTAATTTAAATTGAAAAATGTATAGATCGTTATAAATTTAAAATTACTAAAAACTGTAAAAGGTGAATATGCAAACAACAGCTAATGCTATGGTGGACCACCTTCACAAGTGGTCTACCATGGACCAGTGATCGATACTACTATAACGAATACGAATTTTACAAAATTCATCGTTGGATTGAAAGTTTATATCATATAGATCATCCAAACAAATTTTTAGAAAATACAAAAATCATTTGATATGTTATTGAAACCTATCAAAATTACTAATATTTAATAAAAATTTATAAACCGTTAATCTTAATGGGTCTCAATAACATATCAAATGATTTTCAATTTTTCTAATTTTTTTTTATAGATGATCCATATGAAACAAACTTTCAATCCAACGGTGGATTTTGTGAAATTTATATTCGTTATCGTGTTATTCATAGGTGATTCACCATAAACCACTTGATGAAGTGGTCTATTTTAGAATTTGCCGCAAACAACACCCATATTATACGATAGCAATATAAGAGTGCCTACAATATGGATATTGTTAGAATTTATTTATAGAAGAAAACATATGAATTAATTAAATTTAAGTTAATCCCTCCCTGATCTGAAGCTTATCTGAAAGAAAAGAGTAGTGGAATGACAATACTAACCTAAGTGACAGGTAGACACAGAGAGACGTTGAAGAAGAAGCAACCAACAACAACACAATTGAGAGTGAAAACTGAAAACTCCATCACAGCTTACACACCTTTCATAGATAGCAAACCATAATCATTCACACAACATCTTAACTCACCAACTCCATCCATTAACAACACATTTCCATTTTCTTATCCTTTCTTCTTCCTTTACAAATCCCTCTCACCCAAACACAACACAACACAATCTCACTCAAATTCTCTCTTCCTAATAATTCATTCATTCATTCACCATGCCTGGTCTCGTTTCCCCAGGTGGACCTCCGCCCCGTATCACTTTACCCGAAACCCCAACCCAAAGATCCGAACCATCCAAAACACCATCACCACTCCCCAAAAAACCACCCTCTCCTTCACCTTCTTCTCGCTCCAAGAAAAAAACCCCCGAAACCCCAAACAACAACACTTTACTCTCAGAAGCTTCACTCGATAACCCAGATCTAGGCCCATTCCTTCTCAAAGTAGCCCGTGACACTATCGCTTCTGGCGATGGGCCTGCCAAAGCCCTCGACTACGCAATCCGGGCTTCCAAATCATTCGAACGATGCGCTATTGAAGGTGAGCCGAGTCTCGATTTAGCCATGAGTCTCCATGTGTTAGCTGCGATTTACTGTAGCTTAAGCCGATTCGAAGAAGCTGTTCCTGTTCTTGAACGCGCGATCCTTGTTCCTAACGTTGAACTCGGTGCTGATCATGCTCTCGCTGCTTTTTCCGGTTATATGCAATTAGGTGATACTTTTTCGATGTTAGGTCAAGTTGATAAATCAATTTCTTGTTACGATCAAGGTCTTCAGATTCAGATCCAAACCCTAGGTGAAACCGATCCACGCGTCGGTGAAACGTGTCGGTATTTGGCGGAGGCGAATGTTCAGGCGATGCAGTTTGATAAAGCGGAAGAGCTTTGTAACAAAACGTTGGAGATTCATCGTGCTCATAGTGAACCTGCTTCTCTTGAAGAAGCTGCAGATCGGAGACTTATGGCTTTGATTTGTGAAGCTAAAGGTGAGTACGAATCGGCGTTGGAGCATCTTGTTCTTGCGAGCATGGCGATGATCGCGAACGGTCAAGATAATGAAGTTGCTTCTATTGATGTAAGCATTGGAAATATTTATATGTCGCTGTGTCGATTTGATGAAGCTATATTTTCTTATCAGAAAGCGCTTACCGTGTTTAAATCTTCGAAAGGAGAGAATCATCCTTCCGTTGCGTCGGTGTTTGTTCGTTTGGCTGATTTGTATCATAGGACAGGGAAGCTTCGTGAATCGAAATCGTATTGTGAAAATGCGCTTAGAATATACTCGAAACCGGTTCCTGGAACCACTGCTGAAGAGATTGCCAGTGGTTTGACGGAAGTTTCAGCGATATTTGAATCTGTTGATGATCCGGAGGAAGCCTTGAAGCTGTTGCAGAAGGCGATGAAATTGTTGGAGGATAAACCGGGACAGCAGAGTACGATTGCTGGGATTGAAGCGCGGATGGGAGTGATGTATTATATGATTGGGAAGTACGATGAAGCGAGGAGTGCTTTCGAGAGTGCTGTGTTGAAATTGAGAACTAGTGGGGAAAGGAAATCTGCGTTTTTCGGTGTTGTTTTGAATCAGATGGGTTTGGCTTGTGTGCAATTGTTTAAGATTGATGAAGCTGCTGAATTGTTTGAGGAAGCTAGGGGAATTCTTGAAACAGAATGTGGACCTTGTCATCAAGATACTCTTGGAGTATATAGCAATCTTGCAGCAACTTATGATGCAATGGGAAGGTATAGTTCAATTCCCTTTCTATTTTTAACAATTTTATGTTGGATGCAAGATTATGGCATTGTTTGGATAAACAACTTAATTTGAACCTTATAACATAAATGTTTATCATAATATAAGCTTGTAGTAAAATAAAGTTAAATTGTTTTCATATAAGATAAAGCTGTTATCATATGCTATCTTGGAGAGCTTATGAAAATAAGTTGAAAACAGCTTATGAACATGTCATAAGCTATTTACATAAGTTCTCCCAAACAGTCTCACAACTGTTTATGTTAATAGATAACCTCAAATAAGTCGATCCAAACATGCCCTTTTAATTGTTTGATGTTATATTAAATTAAACCTTTGTGTTGTATGATGGCATGGTTCAGAGTTGGAGATGCAATTGAAATCTTAGAATATGTGCTGAAGTTGAGGGAAGAGAAGCTTGGAATAGCGAATCCTGATTTTGAAGACGAGAAGCGTCGTTTGGCTGAGTTGCTGAAAGAAGCTGGCAAAACACGAGACAGAAAAGCAAAATCTTTGGAAAATCTTATAGATCCAAATTCAAAGAGGACAAAGAAGGAGAGTACCAAGAGGTGGCCTGGTTTGGGGTTTAGAATTTAATTAACCACGAATATTTTTTTTTTGTTCTTTCTCTCATCTGTTATTATTTTATATTGATTTGAATGCACATTATGTAACATAGGATATCTTTTGTATAGCTTTGAGTATGTAATTTGGGAGCTTCCCTGTTTTCCTGCATCTATTGTTTTTTTCTTGTTTTTGAGTAATTGTTTTTATCAATTGTGTTGTGACCTTTTAGATGTACCCCAAAGTTCCATTCCCGTTGTCCTTTTCTGGAAAATATTGAAAGCAATTTTTTATTCTGAGTGAATAATTTTGATGTGTGTTTTGTGTAACTGAGCTCGCCAAATTTTGTTCTTATTTGTCATCTTCAAATTCTGTAAATATACTTAGTTTCATTTCATCCAATTTTTGTTACATACATGCATTTCTTATTTAGTACTGTTGCTAGAAAACTGGAATTGCAGCTTACAACATATTGACTGTCAATCTATTATAGATGTTGTTTCAAGAATACATGAGTTGATCTTGCAACCATGCAGCCACTACAAACAATTACACAATTTCAACGAATTGCTTAGATTCATATAGAATTACGTATGTGTGAAGTTTTTTCTTTTGCTTTCAATATCTTACATATCTGCGGTACTACTTAGGAATTGTTAGATTATTGAAGTTCCAGATAAATCCAACATGTATTTGTTTGAATTCGAAATTGAGATTCTATTAACTTGTTAATCACATATTTGATATATAGAACACTAACATTTAAATTTAAATAGAATGCTGATTTTGTGTTAACAAGACTAATTTTATGTATAGTGGTTTAAGGTGAGATTTAAAGCCTTTGATTGGATTTTTAGTTTGTAGTGGAACAACCCTTTGTATTGTCTTGGATTAGAGGTTCCTTAGGGCCGGGATTGATATTGTCACCCCTCTTTTCTTCTTCATTTTTTGTTTTTTTTTTCTTTCACCACTAATTTAATATGGTTTGGGGGTCAGTTCTGGCAATAAGTGGTTCCAGACTTCTCCCGATTGCAGTTGCGGGGATCCAACCGTGATCTTTCCTACCAAGTTCAGTGTCAAGTCAATCATCATTGAACCAATTAACAATTGATTTCTTCATTTTTTGTTTTGATGTAATCGATAAGTTTTTTTTTTCTTTGAATAATTAACTCTTATGATTTTATTGGAAAACTTATATTCGAATAATTAAAAATCATTAAATATAGTTGAATTTAAATCAAGGTATTGAGTTTTTTTAATATTTTAATGGACATATAAACTTATCATTCTCTCATTCTTTTTTTTTTCCTTCCATTTTCTCCACATGCTGTTACCTTTTCTCCTATAATGAGACATCATGTACCTATGGCACTCACTCCGCCTACTTTAGATCATAATCTGAGCACTAAACATACGTTCATGATCGTTTGATGGGATAAAATATAATTAGTCACCATGTGAATTAATAGCTGAAGTTGTTATGTCAACCCGAATCAAATGAATACCGCAACAAGATATGAAAGCGAACGAACACCGTACGAAAATAGAAAATCAAACGAAGATCACACAAAAACAAGAGATCTCCACATGCTTAGATATATCAATTGAGTGTATTTGTTGATGTTTTCAAATTTACAAGTATGCTACGATTTTTACTACAATACAATTTTGATTATAAAGGACTTCACCATCATTATAAAAAGAGTGAAATTGTTTTATAATGACGGTAAAATGCAACAAAGACATTAGATATTTTAATTAGAGTTCGAATTTGCAGTAACATTTTTTTTCATGCTAGTGTGTGAATCTTGTCACTCAATTCTTTGGGAGGAAAGAAATATGGTGAAATTTATGGACGGAATGCTTGAATGACTCTTTAAACCGTATACTGTGTCTTAAAAAAATGATTGAATGACTAGTCCGAAATCCAAATTCTTAGTGACCAAGTATAACTCATAATAAAAAGAAGTTATAATTCTTCGTAGACACATATTCCTTGCATATAGTACCTATTGTTATTCTAATGCATACTTTATGCTTTATTATCTTATTGTCAAAGACGTAATAAAAAGGTTGGATTAGATTCTTAGTATTTGTTGTGTTGTTAGCTCCTCGTTAACTCTAGGTTCATAGTGGATCGCCATATCATGTAAGCTTCCAAAGAACATATGCTTCAATTCAACGGAAAATTCGATATCATTTTGTGGGCCCATCTTCGGCGACCAATGATATATCGAGGTAATTGAGATCAATTTAAAATGTTTTTATTCTTTTATAATATATATATATATATATATATATATATATATATATAAGTTATTAATTGGAATTTCTACATAAAAAAAGTTAATATAAGTTATTTATACGCTCTACGGTTTTTAAGAAAATGCGTGTTAGATAATATTTCTATTACTTCTTGTGTTTGTAAATTGTTTGCATCATGATTGAGTTGAGAGTGGTGATTGAACTCTAAATCTCCTTATAACTTCAATCTTTAACTCTAAATTTAAATCATGTTATTATAGCATATAACTAGTTTACGGTATGATTTATAAATCCCTTCATTTCGTATGTTCCCTTCTTGATGATCTTTTATTTATCTTGCATGACACAGACTTCATTTTTTCAACCACGGTCTTTAGACTTCAATCAGTTTTTGTCTTCTTCTTTTCCCGACAATCTCACCCAACGTTATCTTATCTTTTTAATTTTATTTGTATGGTTGTAAATTAGGAATAATTTTTAGGTTTTGTTACAACATTTTATTAATTATTATGTTTAAAAAAATCACACAAGCTAATACATTCTTCGCATAGAGAACCAATGTATTCTAGTTCTAGATACAAACTATTAATATGCATCACCAAAACAGTAACTAAGTGATTGGGATCAAATAATTATTAGATTTTATCAAATATTACTTACCTTTCAGCCTAACTTTATATTAATAGAGTCTCCTTTCTCTAAAATGTCAAACTACATTTAGTAAAAAAAGTGTTAAATTACACTATTTCCTAAATAAAATTAAATATAATTATGGGTTTTCTATAAATTTTGGTTCGAAGTATGATATTGTGCATTATCAAACTAGTGGTATGTATGATTTAATAGTTCTAGTACTTTTTTTCGCTATAATTTGTTGATTTCTTTTTTAAAAAAAAATTCTAGTTTTTTATTTTCTATATATATATATATATATTGTATTAACAGTAATTTCATGAATTGTGTATCTGAATTATATATACATGTTATATTAGCATTAATTATTTTATATTTATTGTGTAACTGAATTATCAAGATGAATTTTTTTTTAGTAATGCCTAAAGTTTTTAGCTCCGCCAATTATTTGTGTCCAAGTTCGCCCCTGCTTCGAGTGTGAGACAATTCATTCTTTGACATCAATCAACAATCATATCAATGGGACACAACATCTAACCATCATTGTTATGAAAACTTTCGACCAAGGGAGCTAGCCTCTTTGGTAATCATGAACTCTAATACTATTGTTGAGTCATGAGGGAATTTTTAAAGACCGTCTTACCTGGCTAAGTCCAACAACATTTGTAACTACATTTTTATTGCTAAATGTCCATCATCTAATTACAAAACAATTTTGTAAGATTAAATCAAATCCTACTCAAATTTCTAAGATCATTTAACCATATAGTCTTAATGCATAGTAAAAAAATTAAAGATATATTATTTCTTCTAATTTATGTCAATATCATTGTTTTAGCATGCACTTGTAGGGTTTGTATTGCAGAATCATCCTTATATATAATGTGGTAGGACATGATGCAAAGTTAATATATTAAATTTAAACACCTAATGGTTGGGAGGAAATAAAGAAGATTGGACGTCGAATGTTCCCAATAGGTGCGGTAAATTCTCACTTACCTACGCAATGCTTCAATTCTTCTGGCTTTAGTTTTCACTACAAGAAATATGATTTTTGTCAACAACTTTTTTTGATACAGGTCGCTGGCAAAACTATTTTGGGTAGTTTTGCCAGCGACTTGTAACAACTTTTAACAAAAAAATTTGTTGCAAAAAATCATATTTCTTGTAGTGTTTACCGATTGGACAATAGGTAAATTAATTTTAAAATCAAAAGCTCTAAATCCTATGATTTCGCCCGTTTAAATATTTGGAGTTTTATATTCAAAAATTTATTTATATATTTATTGTTTAACTCACCTGTATGAACATATCCAAATATAAATTAATTTTACATAATCACTCCACTTAAAATCATTTTTTATCACCTCAAAACCAAAGATACAATAAGTGGCTTTTTGTTTTCCACAATCAAGATAGATTTCACAAATGTCCAATCGACTGTGTATGTTTGATTATACATACATTAAATTTGACAAAATCACCGCAAGTTCTTGTGATTTTGCAAAAGATATAATTCTTGAGTTTCAACATTATTAGAGTGCCGTTTTGACTTCATAGAATTTATCATAATTCTAAATATGAACTAGATTTTATAACCTTTCATAATTTTGTGTTAGAGTCGTTTTGGAATGCGATAAATACAACACAACCACTACTATTCTAAACGTCATTTAAAAAAAAACTATTCTAAACAGTAAATACATATTTATAGTATATATATATATATATATATATATATATATATGGATGACAAATTTCACAAAATCACAGTAAACTACCGTAATATAAACAACAGCTACCCTCGAGTTTTAACAAAATCATAATGTTAATATCACCCTAATTTTCTAAATATGGTCTAAGGGAAAGTAGACAACTACTTGCACTTATATAGAATCTCCCTTTGGCTAGTGGGCCCAAAAGAGGTTTCTGTTTACAGGTGGAATTTTTCCAAAAGAAATTTCCCTTTCTATCTACTAGGTGGAATGAGATGTCATAATAATCCAACATAACATATGAAATCAACACAAACAAATCATGCATGAGTTCCCCCATAACAAATAAAATAATGCTTGAGTGATTATAGTTTTAAGTGGTTAATTAATTATTTTAGGATA
This sequence comes from Trifolium repens, assembly GCA_030408175.1. Taxonomy (NCBI): domain Eukaryota; kingdom Viridiplantae; phylum Streptophyta; class Magnoliopsida; order Fabales; family Fabaceae; genus Trifolium; species Trifolium repens. The sequence goes on along the minus strand of CP125842.1, from coordinate 61,469,779 downwards.
AATTATTTAGAAGAATTTAAATTTAATTCTTAATAATCGTTTTTTGTCAAATTTGATTTACTTTGCAGTCGATTTCTAAATTATCATCACACCTTTCTTTTGGAATTTGTTCTGGACTGGGCCTTTCCTCGAAACTCTGCGTGGCGAGGAAATCCCTAGGCCATGGAACGCAGAAAAACTTAAGCAATACTATAGTTAGAGGTTAAGGCCACTAACAAGAATGCGTCGACCTCCACGCGACGAGGGGACATATTTAGACAACGGATGAATGCTTAGGTACGGGCATGATTCTAGAACAACAAGAAAGACAAGAGGTTTGTACCTCGTCTTGACGAGGATCGACTCCAAGCGAGCACCATCGTTTTTAGTACACGTTAGGCCACGAGTCCCAGCTCGCGATGGGAAGTCGTCGCCGTGGTTAAATAATCGACACAAGATTATTCTTACCACAGAAAGTTCGGACGCTACGCCCGAGCACTCATCGGAGTTCCACAAACTCTTCGAGCAAGGCGCTCAAGGATACATGCTATCCGAGCAGCGACCATTCGTCGTTGTACTTAAAGTTTGAAAATGCTTAAACATACAAGTATCAAATATTCAAACGAACATAAGACAACATCCACAAGCGTAAAATCATTCAAACAACGAAAGGATAAAACGCAAAATATAGAGCAAAGTACATTTTAAAAGAACAGCCATGAGGACTGTATAAATTGTCATTACAAAACCTGGCGAACGTAGCGCCAAAATATCCAAAAGAAACCAAGAATGGCGAGCATAACGCCAACAAATATTAATCACAGAAAATACAAGTCATTGATCAACAGGAGGAGGAGTCCGAACAGCACCATCAATCACCTCCTTGCATTCGTCGAGACCATCCAGCCTTAGCTCGACGTCAGCATTGAGGGCCTGAATTTGGGAGACGGCGTTGCGGAAGCTCGAAGTGGCCATCTCAACTGCCGAGTTCTGAGCATCCATCAGTTGCCTAATTAGAGACCCGCGAGAAGTAGTACTAAACTCTCCGAGCGGATCCTCTTTCTGTTCCTCCTCGTCAGGAATGGCCAACTTTTGGAGTTGCCCTTCAAGGTCAGCAACCCTCGCCAACAAATCTTCCTTCTCCTTGGCCAGACGCTCGGCTTCTTCCTCCTTCATCTGAAGAGTATGGGTGAGCTCGACTTGAAGCTGATACTTATCTTTGTAAGCATCATAAGTGGCCCCCAATTCCTCATACTCCTGGCGAACCTTCTTCAGCTCGGCATCCATCCTCTTGTGACTTTTCTCTAGGATCGTCACCTTCTTTTCCATTTTGGACCTTTCATCCACGAAATGGCGCTCCCGAGCGTTGAGAAAGTTCGCAACTTCCATTAGCTTCATGCAATGCATGGAAGACTCAGCGATCACACCCTTCAGCGACTCCGGACCCATATCCGTCATAATTGCTTGATCGGCTTCAGGGATGATGACCTCGGTGTTTTTGTCGAACACCTCACCTCCATGAGCAAAGGTTGCGGGCAGCACAAACCTTCCCGCTGGGATCCCAGGTTGCAGACGATGGAGACCCTCCGCCGGCGTTAAGACACCCTCCATTCGAGCATTCTTCTCGGGCCTAGTGTTGTCATCTGAGGAGCTCGGCCCCCTCTTCTCGCCAACCACATCACACCGAGGAGATGAGACGGCCGAATTAGTCCCCGATGGAGGAGGAGTTGCAACAGCCGAAGAACCCCCAGGAGGAGTCGGAGAGATAGAAGAATTGACGGGACCAGAAGAGCCCGAAGCCAAGGTCTTCCCCGCCTCTTTCGCTTTGCGAGCCCTGGTGACCTCTTGCATCCTTTTGAACTTTTCCTGGTTGCTCATCATATCTGCACGGCAAATAATAACAAATAATTTAGTAAAATCACTAAAGATAAAACTATTCTACGAAACGAGCAACACATGAAAGTTAAAATACACGTACTAAGCAAAGCTTCAGCTTCGACACGAGTCGAGCAGGCAAGCAAAGCTTTGGTTTCGATGAAACGCTTCGAAGTCAAGACGTTTCCTTGCTCGTCCACTACAGGGTTCCCCTCCTTATCCGTTCGGATAGCGGGGGTAAAACCGTCCACGAAATCGCACAGCACCTTAAAATCAGCAAGCATAGCTGGATCCATCTCCTTCTGAGCCCGACTGAAACTGCTCGCCGGGAGGAGATAGTGATTCTTCAACCACTTGAAGGGGAAGCGGCTACGCTCGACAATGACGGGCGAACCGTTGGGGCGTAAAACAGGGTGTCCATTGGCGTCAACTTTCGGGGATCTTGAGACAATGGCCCTGAGACCTTCCTCGCCTTTGGGGAAAACCCCATACCAATTATCTTTAAATCCACGAACAGATTCCTCGAACATCTCGAAGAGTCTACGCCTTTGGGAAAACGAAACCCATCCATGCTTTTCCGCATCTCCCTTAGGCTTATTGCGTTGTATCCGGAAAAGGTAGAAGAACAAGTCGAGGGTGGGAACTATCCGAAGATAAGCCGCGACTATCTCAAAGGCGCGAAGAAACGCCAAAGAGTTTGGATGAAGCTGCGAAGGCGCCAAACGAAGATGGTTGAAAACGTCTATCTCAAAGTCGTTGAAGGGAAACCGGTATCCAAGCTCCTCGAATGCTATCTGGTACATAGAGAATACCCCCCATCTCTCGAAACGTTGGCATACCCTGCTACGCCTTCCAGGGATCATAATCTCCCAATTATCGCGTCCAGGGTCCTCGATCGTCGAAAACAGATACGAAGGCCTTTCAGCTAGCCCGGAGTATTTTGAGCGCGTGTGCCTCGGCTCATCCGCCACCCACGCGTAAGGGTCAGGATCCGAAGGGCCAACCATCGGTTCATCCTCAACGATCTCGTTTTGATGTTCCGCCATTTTACACCTGAAAAGCCGAGGAAGGAAACATGAATTCGACATTCAAATCCACCCTTCCACCGCCGATCAAGTGAAAGGGCGAGGAATAGACTCCCATCAAAACAAAACAAAATCCTAAGGTAACAAATCCCTGAAATTGCTCGCGCAATGGGACAAGTAACGGTTCGAGGATTAAACACTTCGAGGCGAGCATTCTTCAACTCGTGAGCGTTCGAATATCAACGATGAATCCTCGACACTACCGGGAAAGAACCCACTAAAAAAGGCAGTTGTAAAGGCGAAAACCGCCAACAACCGCCACTTAGAAAGGGTAAATAAGCCAAAAAGCTACAGTTTTTCCCTAGAAACTACCATTTGTGGGAGGGTAAAGGGTGTTAACCACCACTTACAAACCCTCTACCACCGTATCATCACCACGATAATATCTCCAAGCGTTTCCTAAACTACTCAATCAAAGCAGAGAACAAACAACCATTTACAAGAACAAGAAACAAAGATTGAAGTAAGCCACTTACTTGATAGAAGAAGAAGATGAAAACTTGTTTGGAGTTAAGATCGCTTGGTGGTACGGTGATGAAGAAACGGAAGTTGAGAGGATTAAAGAGAGTTTGAAAAATGAAGTGAAACTTCAAAAATCCCTCCTTTCTGTATTTATAAGCAAATCCCCAACGGATGTACCTGTATGGAACAACGCAACACCTCACAAATCTGAACCGTCGCTTTGATCCAAAGGCAATGATTCAAAAGAATCCAACGCTTCAAATCAAATCTGAAGGTAATCCAAAAGGCGCGTAAATCCAACGGTGTACATTCGAACCTCGAGAAGCCAACTACACAGATAGGCACTCAAGTATTTTAATAGCCTTTACACGTGGCAGCACAAGACGAAACGATTTGTCTTTTCAAATGTCCCATCTTCTGCTCGCGAAAATCTCGGTCAAATCGAGAAAATCTCTCGAAAATCCCTCAACTACAATCCGCTAATCGCGGTCCTCGCCTCAAATCGGATATGCAATCAATGCTCGCAATAATCAACGGATCTTTAAGATCCTCAACAATAAATACGGGCCCGCAATCAATGCTCGCAATAATCAACGGATCTTTAAGATCCTCAATAATAAATACGAGGATTCTGGATCGAATCTACAAGATCACGATCTTTGAAACCTCCGAAAAGGAGCACAAGGCACTCGACGGTTGCATATTTATATGACGAAGACATATTGCTCGAATGACAAAATCTAAATAATACAGATAAAGTCCAAAATTATGATCAACATTTGCCCGACGCTAAGTCATCACGCTCATATTCGAGCATAACGACTTGGGGGGCTCCTGTTCTGGACTGGGCCTAAAGCCCAAAAGACTCGAGCAAAGCAAGTGCGACTTCAAGCACCAGATGCTCTGCGAGCATCCTAGCAATTGGCAATACCAAGCGTATTGTAACGGCCGACACCGGAATAATGAGCATTTAAAGCTCATCATGACTTTTCAGCCGTTTTCCGGCAGCCAATTGATGGGCATTTATTGCCATCATTGGCCTTAGCCCAGCGCTGGGGGCTATATATACTCCTCATTTGAAGGAGCTCAGGTACATTCTACTCTCTCTGAAAACCTACATTCCACACTTACTAACTTGAGCGTCGGAGTGTAAACAAGTACACAACCCCCTCTCATTCCACCGTTACTAGGGGCGGAGCACCGTACAACGGACGTTGGTCGACTCTGATTCTTGTAAAGATCAGAATTAATACCAAATAAAATAAAATAATTATGCATGAATACCTCTCACCCCACCCCATTCTCTAAACAGAGTCTACCTGCTTCTCTACTTTATAGATAAGGAAAGGTTTCGCTTTCAGTTAATGAAGCCTATCGAATTCCAAACATGAACTGTTGATAGTGGTGTGTCACTACTTCTCTATAGTTTCACTGAATAAATTGCACTTCTTTGAAGCAATATAATTAAGAAAGAAATTGAAGCAAGAAATTGCACTTATTTATTTTTTAATTGATCTTTTATTTTAAATTTTGAGCTTTTTAGGATTAATGTCACATATAAACAAAGGAAATTTGGTGCTAGACACGGTTTTTTTTTACAACGGGGTTGAGAATCGAACCCAGGGGCGTCTCAAAGTTTTTGGAGGCTCTGTGCAAAATATAAAAGTGGCCCTTTAATAATAAAAAAAATAAAAATTAAATTATCGATTTAAATTGCATATAATTTTTTTAAAAAAATAAGCATTCTTATTCTTGTAAACATATAGCTTATCAATATTAAGAGCTAAAAAAAGATTATCAATATTAAACCAATTGCATTAAATCAAATAGGAAAAAAAAATACCTCAAAAAAAAAAGGACAAAAAATACAAAATAATTATCTTTGTATATAACGTCAAAAAGGAACATCCTAATCTAAGATTAAATTTTATACAAAGATTAAAATGGACTAGAATTATATTTACGAGTATAGATAACTAATCTATTGATACTCATTTGATATTTTATGAACATTAACAATATATAACTATTATTTTAGGGCCTAAAAATTAATCGATTAATATACATCTGATATTTTATGGGTATAAATAATATATAAGTAATATTATATGACCTCAAAATTTTGAGTTGAGACCCTTAAAATTTAGATGCCCGGTGTCGTCGCACATCCCACACATGTGTGCGGGACGCCCATAATCGAACCAATTATTTCTAATATACTATCCAAATATCTCACCATTAGATTAAATCCGGTGGCTTTGAGGCTAGATACAATGTCAACGGTGAAACTAGATATTAGAAAAAAATTACAGCATATATATTTATCATTAGTTATTACTCTTTTTACTTTATACACTGTACACACATTTAAGAAATACACATAAATAAGTATTTTATAACAAAATTTTAACATTAAATATTTTTTTTTAAGTATAATGTTGGGAATAAGTTTATACATAATTTCTCATTTCACTATAAAAATCTATTTTGTAAGGATTATAGTTGAGATCAAGACCAATATAAAAAACTAAATAATGCTAGCATTACACTTATTGTCACACACTTTTTTATTTGTTCAAATTTTACGAGTCCCATCAAATTTACATGGAATCCAAATAATTTGATGGGACTCAAATTTTAACCAATAAAAAAGACAATGTCAAAAAATGTGTTATAGGGGATGCTACTAACCAGGGCCGTCCTTGGCCACGTGCAGGCAGTGCTCTTAAATTGGGCCTCACAATTTATGGGGCCTCAAAATTTATTTTTTTTAAACCCATCATATGAAAAATAGATTAAGTATTATTTGAAGATACAATATTACAAGAAATTGAAGTTTGTGCAGTGGAGCGCGTCTTGATCCTCTAGCTGCGCGAATGTGTGCTCGAGTCCCATTGGTGGTATTTTTTGGTTTTCTCTTATTTTAAGAGAACAGAAAAATGGAAGATCAGTGATGAAGGGAATGACCACTCTACAACCAACAAATAATTGAAACACTACATAATACATTTAGATAATATATACCCATAATACTTTTACATAATATATACCCATTCATATTGAATATTTGGATAATATGTATCCATTCATATTAAACTTTACATTGTTATTATTGATTTTAATGATATTAGCTTGAAGGTGTATTTTGTTATTATTGATTTGAAAGTGATTATTTTTTTGCATTATTGAGTACATTAAATTATTTCATTTTCTTAAGTACATTAAATTATTTCATTTTCTCAAATTATTATCGGTATCAACATATCAGTGTCTGTATTGTATTCGGTAGATGTTTGAATCCTGAGCAGTGAGCAGCACTATAAATCCATTCGTTTATGAAATTTGTTTCCCAATTTGGAAATTGGCACAAAAGTCGTGTGGTCCTAATGTTCCGGTAGGGAGTTTGGCACGCAAATTTAAAAAAGCGAGTCATGTGTTACTCCCTCCGGCCTTAATTATAAGCAAATGTTGCTTTTTAGATACATTGAATAACTAATGTATCTAGTCTACTTTTTAGATTAGATACATTGATTATTCAATGTATCTAAAAAGTGACATTTGCTTATAATTAAGGCCGGAGGGAGTACATGTTTGTGGTGGTTAGTCACTTAATTACTTGAGACATGCTGCATGAATTATTATTAATCGGTTTGAAAACTTGATTACTTGGTAGTAGTATTCTGATTAGGGCGGCGAACTACCAAAAATAAAGCAAAATAATATTTTCTAAATTTTGAATAAATTAACTCGTATTACACAATTTATAAGACAAATGCTATTATACGTCATATTTTTTTTATAAGAGATAATATCCATGTTAATAAGTGTCTTCGAAATACTAGTTTAATACCGTATATATTGTGTAGTTAAGATTATATAGGTTTCAAGATTTTTTTTTTACCTATTTTAATTTCTTAACTAGTGTACACTAGTTAACATTTTTCAAAAGATAAATAACTTGTTAAATTAATTGAATAAAATGTATTTGATCTATATTATAGACCATTATATATATAATTATTTAATAAATCTAAAAGGTGGTTTGTTTTTTATATAAAAAATGAACTGAGTATAGGACTGTTTTAGTTTTTTCTTATTATGTGTCACATTTTTCTAAATTTAAAATGTGTTAATCTAAAACCATTAAAATACCAGACAATAAAAGGAAGAAAAAAAAGACGAGTTTTAATTTACCTCAGACGGGGCCGGCTGACTATAAAAAGAATACATGCATTTATTCTTGACTGTGCCATTTAATTGAGATTCTGTTCTTTATATCTTGAACCGTTCTACTTCTACATCATCTTTTTCAATTTTATTTTGTGATAACAAAGTTGCTTATTTAACATGTACAGTATGTGCAGTCATAAATCACTGAATAACTTTATTTAATAAACGACATAGTATTAGTAGCACTAGTAATTCTGGTACTCCATTTATTTCATGGTATCTGCAAGGCATTAATACTTAGTATTTCATAGTAGCACTAGTAATTCTGGTATCCATTTATTATAATGTAGTATTAAAAATTGTCACTTTTTAAAACATATTCATTCAACCAATAATAAATTCATCCAAGTGTTAAAAGTTTTAGTAGTCCCCTTAAATATATAATCAGGGATTCGATTTATAGCACATGCGTATGAAGAAAATCCGGTTGGGATCATGAGAGATCCCACCTTGTGTGCCCCACATATTTTTCGACAGAGATTAGTCATCACTAACGATGATAGAAACTTCGTACTAATATTATGGTAACAAAGAAACATATTCATGCATTTATTCATTCCTCGTCATAACCAAATCATTTTGACCAAATTACACAAATTAATAAATATAATTACTATTGTATAAAAAAGATAAATTATGAGTTATATTTATAAAATTGTTCTTCATTAATACTATGAAAAAGATAAATTAAAGAATTAAAAGAAGATAAAGTAATAATTAATTAAGGATATAATAGGAAAATTATAACATAAAATACTTTATTGGTATCGTAAAAAAACATATATTTTGGTATAATTTTTTTCTTCTCAAATCCGATTTATAATTTGATAGGTAGGGAGTATATGAAAACAAAAAAAATACTATAAAATCATGTACAAGATTGTATGTTGTGAAGGAATATACTTCATAATGTTCTTTTTATAAGAGATATTTGGTATAAACAAAACTTGATGCATTTAGTTTCATCAAATTTTGTTGATTCATATGTCTATTAAAAAATAATTGTAGTATACAGAATTCTACAACATATTATTATAGAAAATGGGGTTAACTCAATTGAATAAATGATTAAATTAAATCATGTTTAAATTTAAAATTGTGAATTTTTGTTAATAACGTGTTTAACTAACCACAATTTTATTTTTTAACCGTTAATTAAGTAGGCAAAGAGGTTTGTTAGAAATAGAAACACTATATTAAACAACTTAGTATATATACTAATTATTGTTCATTATTTTTGTGAATAAAAAACATTGAGGAATTTAGTCGCTTTCTAATGACTGTGGAGCTTGGTGAGTAGGGTATGAGTATCTCACTAAGAGAGTGACAAATTAAAGGAGTTAGCATAGAAATTATGTTATGTTTTGTACTATTTAAGAAGCACTAGCTATGTGATCTTACTCACAGGTGTCTCAACCTACCAGCAATATATACATGTCATGCATATGATCAACCTTATTATATTCATCACCGTAACACCAAATTTCATTTAGCTACATCTAGCTAATTAATTCCTTTTTATCACATTTCATATACCTCATCACTTACAACTAAAATCTTCTTTCAGCTTTGAATCATGACTGCAGCAGCACATATTGCTCGAACAGTTGTTGGAATTATAGGTTGGTCAAGTTTCTTTCAACACTACTAATTTATTTGTAAGCATATATATAATTTTTTTTTATTTTTTGCTTTTTTCATTCTTATGGATCTCTTTTTCTTCACAATTTTCATAACTTCAGGAAATATAATCTCTGGTTTCTTGTTCTTGTCCCCAGTGTAAGCTTCATCTCACTCTGATCTCTTCTTCTTTTATGTATTTATTTTAGCAACTTGTCTATGCAAATTATATAAATGGACATTATTTTATTAGTTAAGTTTAAATTTAAAATTTCATACTTGACAATTTTTTTTAAAAAATTTCATACAAAATGCTTAAATTCTTATAATTGGTTGTTCAATATTATTATTCCGTTTCTAAATATAAGATTTCCTATCTATGATTTACAATGGTGCTGAGCATATGCAGAGACAAGGCCCGGCCATCCTGGACACTTTCCCGAACTCTGTCCAAATTTTTTGGTATTTTAGAGATTAGTTTATGATAAAACTAGAATTTTTAGAAATTATTTTAAAGTAAAATCGAGATATTTTGTTCAAAACTAGGATTTTACAGTGTAAAACTACGACTTTTGTTTAAAACTGAGATTTTGCTCAGACTTTATAATTTTTTTTGGCTCGGCTGCTGATGCCGAGTATCGAACATAAAACTTTTATCATATCTAAACCTCTCACCACTAGCATACCATTTCTTATCTATGAAGTCATTTCACAATTTTTTTTCTTTACCAACATATTTTTATTTAGTTTACATTTTTCTTTGCAACTAACAATAAAAACTATAATGAAAACATAGACTAGTTTTTTCTTTTTTTTTTTAAAGGATGAACTTATAAAAATAAAATATTATTAACAAATTTTTTTAAAATGATTTAGCTAACCAACATGTCATGATTTAGCAATATTTAGAGATGGAATAAAATATAATGAAGTTTATAAAATTTTATATGTATGGACCAAAATATACTTACATAAAATGTAACTCCATAACAGCTTCTAAGGTTGTACTCCTACTAAATTTCCTAAAAAAAAAATGGTTGTATTAAATAAATTAGTGATTCTCATCAACCAAACAAAATAGTACTACTGCTATGTAATTAGACCTCTCTTAATTCATTCTTTTACTGTCCTCCACCCATTGAAATTTGAAATCCCTCCCAAACCCAAACAGTACTGTATTACTAAAATCCCAAAAGAGGTGGTTTGTACTACTATTTATATTTTGCCCCCTTAAAAATAGTTGAAATGAATGAATACCATCAAAGTTGGAGTACTACTTACATTTAATTAACATTTTTTTAATCACGATTCAACATATTTTTAAGAATTTACTAACTTTCATGCATTGTCAGTGAAAGAATCTTATACTATCAACACATCACTTTTTAATCACAATTCAACATATTTTTAGGAATTTAACTTTTATGCTCGGTGTAAAAAATCTTATATACTATCAACATTTCACAACAAATATTATGTGTACGACTTTAGAGTTTATTTAAACAATTATGATTATGACAAAATTAAGTGAAATGTTTATAATGCTCAAATGATTGACTGACATTTTTAGGAGTTTACTCTCTCTGGTTTTGAATCTGAGCAGCAAAGAAAAAAAATACAGCCTTTTAAATAATGGATAAAATATATTAAATGATGATAAAAAAGTATTTTATTTCTAATTTTATGCTTGTTTTTTGTTAGATGACCTTTGATATGTCACATTGTGTGCGAGTAATATTAGTACTTTGAAAACCGTAGAAAATTGTAACGATTTTAGGCATATGAAAAATGTTGGAAAATTAATCTAAGGATGAAATTAGAACATTGACAATGACAACAAATATAATAATTGCAGTAGACTTTTGTATATACTATTTGAGAATATTGAAAGGAGTAACTTTTATGCATCCCTAATGTAAACAAAATTATATTGTCAACATATTACAATCAATAACTTTAAAAATGATTGTGACAAAAGCAAAATGTTTATGTTTATAAGATGTCAAGATGAAACGATTATGATAATTGACATGTAAAAACTCTTTTAAATTGACGATGCATATAAAATCTTGTTTTTAGTAATAAAAATAAATTGCAAATTGATAATATCCTATCATCCCAACTAAGTAAATACACCTTAATTATTCTTTTAAAGTTTTCATTTTTTTCCAACTTATTTGTTAAAGTAATTAAGCTGACCTACCATTATGTCTACCAACTAAATTTAGAAACTGAACAAACCAGTACTCCATAGCTCTCCCATTTTTGAACAGGCAAGTTGTAGGCAAATTCATCTCCCTTTACCATCTCCAAATACATTGTGATCAATTATTCATGTACGAAGACAATAATTATTAAAGTTATAAAAGTTTTAAGAAAACATTAAAATAATTTAACAAAAATTAAAGTTTTCATTAATAATACTAGCATATCTTAGATTATTTTGTTATTGTTTGTACCCGCAATCAAGGTTTTAAATAAAGGTCCGCGACCGCGAAAACGGCCGCAACAAAACAGTTTGGCAGGTGCCGATACCATTACCGTTATGACCATTTTTTATATTAAAGAACAAATTGTGATTAATTCACACCGCGACGACCGTATTTAGTTTCGTAACACCTGTACCGACCAAAATCGCGAAAATCTTTACGTAACCGAGACGCGGCTGTGAACGTTTTTTAAAACCTTGCCTGTAATGTCATATTGATGCAAGAATTTCCTTTTTCTTTTTGACTTAATTTTCTTTCTTGGTGAAAAACCAATTGCTCTTGTATGATTTGTATATATTAACTGTTTTCCTTATTTAAATTGAAATGAAATATACTGCAGGCCAACTTTTATTGAGATATGGAAGAAAGGATCAGTGGAGCAATTTTCACCAGCACCATATTTAGCAACACTTGCTAATTGCATGGTGTGGACATTATACGGTTTACCCATGGTGCACCCGGACAGCTTGCTTGTGGTAACCATCAATGGCTCAGGCTGTGTGGTCGAAATCATATATGTCACGCTCTTCTTGATTTACTCTAACCGCAACAAACGGCTCAAGGTCCTTCTATGGCTAGTTGTTGAACTCATTTTCATCGCAACTCTTACCTTCGTCACATTGAGACTTGTCCACACCGTCAAGAAACGTTCTGCAATTGTTGGTACCACTTGCATTATCTTCAACATTATGATGTATGCTGCACCTTTAGCTATCATGGTGCGTAATCATCAAACAATTTACTTATTTAAATTTGTTGTCTTGAATGCGTTTAGATTGAATTTGAAGTATTTGATAAAATTTACTATTGTGGTGCAGAAATTGGTGATCATGACTAAAAGCGTCGAGTACATGCCGCTTTCCATATCTCTTGCTTCCTTTGGAAATGGCGTTGCATGGACCACTTACGCTCTCATCGAATTCGACCCATTCATCACTGTAAAAATAATTTAAATCCTTATTTTTATATCAATTTTCTTTCCCTTTTTCATCAATGATGACAAAATAGTTGTGAAGCAAATTAAATGAATGACTTATGATTATTGTTCTCAACACTCAGGTACCAAATGGGATTGGAACATTGTTTTCTGTGGCGCAACTGATTCTATATGCTACCTATTACAAATCCACACAAATGCAGATAGCTGTTAGAAAAGCCAACAAAACAGAGGTGAACCTGTCTCAGGTTGTGGTTGGCAATAATGACCAACGATCCAAGACAAATCATTGACCATTATGGATTAAATTAATGTCCAATCTTTATCCTTTCACCATTGCTACTATTAAGTTAATGTCACTTTATCATCTTTTGTTTTCCAACCTTGTTGGAATGTTTTGTTTCTAAAGATGCAATACCATCATGTCTGAAGTTCATTAAGTAGAAGTGTTGAACAACTTTTTGCATCTTTTGGGCTGAATTAGTAATCAGATCCACCCACCAGAATTTTAACTTCTAAATATCTCCTTAATTATATTCACAATATTAACTGTTGTTATTTATTTATAGTTTTCCAACCTTGATTAAATTAGAATGTACTTTGCAGCTCATTTGAGTCTCACAAGGCTCAAGAAATTAATCTCTACAGTTGTGCGCAGAGGATACCTGATTTACGCCAAAAAATAAATTACAATGTACTAGATAACATTTTCCAAAGCGCAATCGAATATTCTATTCAATATTATTGAATAGGCTGTTCATGACTACCATACTTGAGTAGAACAAATTTTAGGAAAGATTTTCCACACCCTCAACATCACTTCGGATGTACACACGCATTTTTATTTTTGTCGTCCAGAAGAGGACTTCCCAAAAATTATACATGCCATAAAGCTCCTTAAATATGGGGCCTTCACAAAGAACACATGTAATAACCAACAAGCTGAATATCAGGTGAGAGGGGGGGAGGAAAATAGATATGATCACTGCAAGACCCCTGATTAAACCAAGTTGAAAAAATTTCAAGTCAAGTGAGGCTCAGTCATCATTGCCAAACCCTAGAGGACTGTCAAGGGTGATGAACAGAGAGACAACTGCTTCAAATTTTGTAGAGAAAACCCCTTTTCAGAAGAATAGAATTGATACGCCGATTGTAAAACATCCAGTGGCCACACAGGGGCTTAAACGTTCACCTGCACAATATCATCATGTAAGTGAAAGTAGTCAGGGGGGAAACATAAAGCCACATTGCAAGCTAAAGATAAACACCAAACTAGAACATTGCTTCCTAATTATGGTTACACTTCCTAGAATCCACTTGACACATTGTAACTGAGTTACAAGTCTCCAAATGAGGAGTCAGTGAATAATAAAATTAAGCAAATATTTTCTTTAGGTGAATAGTAAAATCAGCTAAACACTTGTTCCTACCTAATACAAATACAAATAAAAATCAAACTTCCCTTGAAAATGAGAAAACATAATTAAAAGCACAAAGAAGTTGTAAAACCATGACACTATGGGGGATCAACATTTCACTGTGAAGCCATGGAATCTTGTGGTGACTGGTGGTGCGTTGTTGGCTTTCTTACCTTATAAAGGTGGTGGTCATATGGGAGAATGTTTCGACAAAAGATAATCAAACCATGTCGAACAAAAAAATTAAAAATGAAGAAAAACTTAATGTGAAACTGCAACTGGCGGTTCCTGTGATCATAAAATGTTTAAGGTTTTATAGAAATCACTTTATGTTTTTTAATCTAACATAAACATTTTGAATTTCTTGGTCTTGTTTTTCACATAACTTAATAAGAAAATTAAGTCATAAGTTACCTAATTTTCTGAGCTTTAATATACTCCATGCTGCTGAAAGCATCGTAGATCTTACGTGTTAACCTTGCATCCCATCCAAATTTTGCTAAATTTCTTCAGAAGTAATTTAGTAATGTCAGTAATCATAACTCCCCTCAATTTAGTAATGGCGAAGAGAAGATGTTGTTTTCCTGTATGTTTTCTTTAATTAATCAATAATATAAAAATAGAAAATGTCAGGGATGGTTTTAAAAATATAAAAATTAAATGAAACAATTAACAACTGTTGGATTGGTTTTGATCTTGAATCCGTCCGTCCATTCAAAATACCAATTCTTACATCACAAAACACATCAGTCATCACCCGCCTCTTCTTCTACTTCACCAAAACACACACTTTACCTAGCAAAACACCATGACAACATAAACCAAAACCTCCTCTGAAATCAACACTATAGAAACACTGCATTCAAAACCTTCTTCACACATTTTACTCTTTCTTCTTCCTCCAACCTTCAACAATGGGAAGAAAACCAAAAATACCTAAAGGTTGTCGTCCTAAAGAAATCTCTAGCAAGTCTATTTCTTTGTTGTCAAATAAAAAAAGATTTAAACTTACTGATAAGCATGGATTGAGGTCATGGAGGCACCTTAAAATAGCACCATTCAACCAAGGAGATTCTCGTAAGTTTTAGTTCCATACTTATACCTTGTTTCATTTTGTTGATTTTTTGTTTTTGCTTAAAATGATTTTTCTTCCTTTTCCTTTTGTATGTAGCTTCTTGTTGGGCTGTTACTGTTTGTAGATCCATTCAGGCCTATTTAAATATATATGGCACTACATTCAGAACCACTTCTATGCATTTCTCACCTCAGTGCTTGATTGACTGCGTGATCAGAGACAAAGTTTTGTCCAACTGGTACACAGAGGATAAATCCTACTCATATGGCACATTTCAAGCCTTATGTTTTGCTGCAAAGTATGGCATTGCTGCACTCGATGACTACAAGTACAACGGGAAGATGTTGGCTTGCAAAGAATACAAACCAGTGAGTTTTATTTTTGTTTTATTTCCAAATTACATGTCTGAAATTTTTTCTTTACTAAATGGTGTTATTGATAATCTATGATAAATATGTGCTCATTTTTCGATATAAGGGTCAAATAACAACTTTGCAGTCATAATATAGTAAGTTCTAACATCATGAGAAAATGCAGCCATAATATAGCAAGTTCTAACATTAGTCCCAAAAAGAAGCAGCAAGTCATAGCATATTCAAGCGTATGTTTAGCCGATAATAACACTGTTTAGTAAAGAAAAAACTTCAAACATGTTATTTTGGAAATAAAACAAAAATAACAACTCACTGGTTTATATTTTTTGCAAGCCAACATCTTTCCGTTGTACTTATAGTCATCCACTGCGGCAATGCCAGATTTTGCAGAAATGCATAATGCTTGAAATGTACCTTATGCGTAACAATTTTCCTTTCGGTGCCAGTTGGCCAGAACTTTGTCTCTAATAACGCAGACGATACAGTCGATCAAACACTGAGGTGAGAAATGCAGAAAAGTTGCTCTGAATGTAGTGCCATAGATATTTAAATAGACATGATGGATCTGCAAACAGGAGCAGCACAACAAGCAGCTACATACAAAAGGAGGAAAAATCATTTTAAACAAAATCAATAAAATGAAACATAGTATAAGTACCGAACGAAAACTTATGAGAGTCTCCCGGGTTGAATGCTGCTATTTTAAGGATCCGCAGCCATGACCTCAAATCATCCTCATCAGGAATGCTAAGTACAAATCTTTTTTCATTTGACACCAAAGAACGAGACTTGCTACGAATTTCTTTAAGCTGACAACCTCCAGGTATTTTAGGAGGTTTTATTCCCATTGAAGGTTGGAGGAAGAAGAAATAGTAAAGTGTGTGAAGGAGGTTTTGATTTGTGTTTCTATAGTGTTGATTTTAGGAGGTTTTGATTTGTGTTTTCATGGTGTTTTGCGAGAGGGAAGAAGAGGTAAAGTGTGTGTTTTGCTGAAGGAGAAGTAACACACGGGTGATGTGTTTTGTGATGTAAGAAGACCTGCTATTTTGAATGGACGGACGGATTCAAGATTAAAACCAATCAGACGGTTCAAAAACTTTGGTCATTGTTAATTGTTTCATTTAATTTTTAATTTTTTAAAACCATCCCACACATGTGACATTTTGTACTTTTATATTATCAATTAATTAAATAAAAACATACAGGAAAATCAAACACCGTGTTTCATCTTCTCCTTATAAGATGAATGGAAAAGTTAGAGAAAATAAATTAAAGACAAAGGTGGCAGAAAATAATCAAGATTGCAGGATGAACAATTAGCAATTTGCCTATTTTAACCTGGGACAGTGACCACGGCATCACGAATAGTCTTGCCGAGGAATGCTTCAGCAGTTTCCTTCATCTTACCAAGAATCATGGCACTGATTTCCTCAGGGCTGAATGCCTTGGTCTCACCATCCTTTGCTTTAACCTGAATATATGGTTTTCCATCCTTGTTGACAATCTTGTAAGGAACAAGCTTCATGTCTCTTTCAACTTCCTTATCTTCAAATCTGGAAACAGACCATTGATCCCATTAAATCAAATTATAACAAATCATCAATAATTAATGAATAAAAACATATATATAATGATGCATTACTTTCTTCTGATAAGTCTCTTGACATCAAAGATGGTCCTTTCAGGGTTGACAGCTGCAAGATTCTTTGCAGCCTCCCCAATCAATCTCTCATCATCGGTGAAAGAAACCCATGATGGTGTGATATGGTGACCTTGGTTGTTGGCTATGATCTCAAAATGGCCATTCTTATAAACACCCACACAAGAATAGGTTGTTCCAAGATCTATCCCAATAACAGTCCCCAACTTGGTAGCTTCCTCTTTCGCATTGGAACTTTCAAATGGACATCCTGCGGTGAACTTTCTAAACGTTAGTTGCATTATTACAGATAGTAACATTACATGATTAATTTTGCATTTGCATATGTTTGTTCTTAACAAATCCAAACCTCAAAAGTATTTAATTTAAAACATAATTCCTACGCAAAACAAAGGGTACAGATTACAATCAATAACATGAAATTCTTAAACACAATGATCATTTTAAGTGCTTTTATTCATGATTATCATATTCAAATCACAAACATGAACTCGTACGTTAAACAAATGCAATGAAAGCAAATATACAAAACCCAAATTAAACCAACATAAGCTCATTCACATTGCCTAGCACTAATGTCTGTGCTTAACATTGTGAAAAAACTAATCAAAAATCTAAGAAAGCAACAAGAATAATAAATCACTGTTGATGAATTTTCCAGGTGATGAACCAATCTAACCTAGTGTTATTAATTTTCATTTTAATAAATAATAATCAAAATCCCAAACCACTGCGAATAAGAGTAAAAGTTTATAAATACCAAAATGGGCACTAATTTTTCAATTTAAGATTGCAAAAGTTTATAAATTATAAGTAAATTATGAAGAATGAAGGAGATTGAAAGCTAGATCGACATAGTGGAAGAGAAAAAAGAGAGGGAAACTCACGAGCATAAAATACGATTCAGAGAGAGGCACCGACGACGAATACAGAACAGGTGACGGTGGTAGGCGGCAACTCTGGTATGTTTGGTTTGTTAGAGAAATTGTGAAGAGAGAAATAGGTATGAAGAGAGAACAAGAGAAGAGAGAAAGAGATGAGAAATGTAGTAGATTTGAGAGATTCTTTGGTATAAGAGGAGTAGGGATGTCAATGGATATCCATGGACGTGGATAGTGTGATATTCGTGTCTGCTCCGTCAGACAAATATGATATCCGTGTCCGCTCCATATCCGTGCGGATATCCGCTAAACGGGTAATCCGCGGATATTGACGTATCCACGGATATTAACAAATATCTATGGATGATATTTTTTTATTAAAAAAAGAACTAATTTTAAAAAAATAATAATTTTTTTTAAAGACAAAATATAAACACATAATATTCATAAATTTTGCTCTCTATTTGTAATGAAAACACTCAATTTACAAACAAAAATCACATCACAAAATTGCAAAAGAGCCTAACAAAAGTATAATTTATATAAAATAGTCAAACTACAAAAGATAAAATATAAAAATACAATTTTATTATATAAAAATTCTAGAATTTATATTTAAATAGAGATATTTAAGTAATTTTACTAATTATTTAGCGGGTATGGATATCTGCGGGCGCGGATAGTACTAAATCTGCATCCGTATCCATGGATATCCGTATCCATTAAACTATCCGCTCTGTATCCGTGACGGATTTTATCCGCAGATATCCGCGGGTATGGATATTTTTGTCATCCCTATATAAGAGAAATAGAAGAGAGAGAAATATCATAACTTTTGAAATGACAAACATACCCTTTAACAACCATATTAATGTAATTAATTTAGGGGTGTACGTGGGCCGGATTGGGTTGGGTTTGGCCAAAACCAAAACCCGAACCACATAAGGTACTATGGGTTGGGTCTATAAAAATAACCACCCGTTATAACATTGAGTCAGGTTGGGTAAACCCACTAATTTCCGGGTTGGATTGGGTTGGGTAGTGGGTTACCCAAACTATTTTTCTATTTTTTTATATTAAAAATATAAATATCGAATCATCATATTTTTTCATAAAAATAATTCAACCATTGTATTTTATTGAAAAATAGTGTTACTTTTTTTCACTATAAAAAATAATCACCTGTTTTTTATGTATACCCGCTAATTTATGGGTTGGATAGTGGGTTATCCAATTGATTTTTTTTCATTTTTTATAATATCAAATGACTAAACGAAGAATCATCATATTTGTTTATAAAAATTATTCAATATTTTTATTTTTAAAATAGTGCAATGAATTATCATATTTATTTATAAAAATTATTCAATCTTTTTATTTTCTTAAAAAATAGTATAACTTATTTTCAATATAAAAATATTTATTGATCAAAGACAAAATCTTTAGTATTTTCATAAAAATATTTCAAAAAACATAACACTAGTGGGCTGGTGGGTTTTTCGGGTTGGGTTCGATTTTACCAAAAACCTAATTTTTTTATGGGTTTTTCATTTTTGAAATCCATATCCACCCACTTGCCCGACCCAACCCACTTTTTTGGGTTGGATTGGGTGGGTTTGACCGGATCGAGTGGGTTTGCCCAATCCATGTACAACCCTAAATTAATTTATTTAGTAAATTTCCTTTCAAGTAATTTTTATAAGAGTTTAATTTATATGCACTGACGATGTAAAATAATTTTACACGGTCATCCAATAAGAAACAACAATTCTTCCATGTCATATGAAGAAAGTGGGGTGAAGTGAGCTGACGTGACGGAATACATGGTTGTCATTGGTTGACAGTGTAAAATTATTTTACACTATCGGTGCAT
Organism: Trifolium repens; assembly: GCA_030408175.1. NCBI lineage: Eukaryota > Viridiplantae > Streptophyta > Magnoliopsida > Fabales > Fabaceae > Trifolium > Trifolium repens. The sequence continues at coordinate 61,449,821 of CP125842.1, read as the reverse complement.
ATAAATTAAATTCTTTTTATAATTAGATTATTTGTGTTTTTTTTTACGATAGATTATTTATGTTATCTTTCTTACATACCTTAACTAGTTAGCATTAATTATTTCAATAAATTTTTTTATTTCAATTAATTATTTATTTATGTAACATTAAATTTAAACTAAACACACCATAACCTGAAAAAGTGTTTTAAAACCGAACCGGACCGTCCGGTCGGACCGGTCTAACCCGGAACCGGAGCCTAACCGGTCCGGTCAGTGTGTTGGATCGCCCATGCAATTGAACCGGCGGTTATTCAATTAAACCAGTCAGAATCCATGCGGTCCGGTTCAAAGAGAAATAAACCGCGCTAGTTTTATTTTTTAAAAATATAGAAATGACTGAAGGTGGGATTCGAACCCGCGTCCACAACATAAAGGGTTAGGCGCCCGGCCACTCGACTAGCAAGTTGTTGATGATATGAATGTCACTTTGTTTATTTATATATCTAATTAACGCAAAATCTAGTTTCAACTTTTAAAACATTATATGCTTATCTAATATTAGTAAATAATTAACTAAAATATAAATTACTTTTAGATTAATTTCAATCATCATCTAAAAAAAAACCTATATTATATTAGGATTGAATGAGTCGTACACGGTGTGTAACAATTTATTTTTATAAGCTTATCAAAAAATAATTTATACTAATAAATTATAATGATTGATAGCTTTATATTGAATAGATAAATACCTATTATTATAAGTATTAAATTTAAATGTTCTTAAAAATATTATAATTTTCTTAGAGACCGAGTCATCCGGTTCAACCCAGTTTAATACCTATATAATTTTGTTATAGCAACCGGTTTATTCAATCGGTTTATCTGGTTTTATCTGGTTTAGTCATGCGGTTCGATCAGTGACCCAATGGTCCGACCAATGAACCAGTGAACCAATACTCTTGCCGGTTCGATGACCGGTCCGGTTTTTAAAACATTGCCTGAAACAGTGGGGTGATCCAGATCCCATTCTTTCCTAGCTTCCACAATTTCCACAATTTTTTGTTGAACCAATTTTTCCGATCCACCGTCACTCAAAAAGAGCACCTTTTTCACCATGAGCCTTTTCAATACAGTGAGAAATATTATTCAAAAAAAGAAAGGAAAAAAACACAATTACAAATAGGATGAATACTTGAAAAATACCAAAACTAGTGTAATTGCAGTCCCATATTTTTACTGGTTTTCATCAACTTGCTCCACCATTTTGAAAGGGCTAATATGTATATAGTGAACCACAAATAAACAAAAAAGAAAGAAGGTAAACCACTAAACCAGGGGCATAAATGGAATAGAAAAATACAAGCTTGTCTTCATCCAATTTCTCTTCACTTTTGCGAAGAAAGCAAAAAGCAGTGGGTCCCGCCGTTCTTTTGTCTCTCTTCTGTGTTTCTTGTCAAACCAAACGAGAGAAATAGTGCCTCTCTCCTCTGTTTCTCTCTTCGATGACTCTCTCGTCGCTATTTCTTTCAAAACAAACATAGTGTAAGCTTCAACGTAGAAGGAGAAGATGAAACACGGTGTTTTGTTTCCCTATATCTTTTTTTAAATTAATTAATAATATAAAAATACAAAATACGTCACATGTGTAGGATGATTTTAAAAAAATAAAAATTAAATGAAACAATTAACAGTGACCAAAGTTTTTGAACCGTCTTATTGGTTTTAATCTTGAATCCGTCCGTCCATTCAAAATAGCAGGTCTTCTTACATCACAAAATACATCTTTACCTCTTTTTCTCTTTCGCAAAACACCATGAAAATACAGATCAAAACCTCCTAAAATCAACAAACACAAATCAAAACTTCATTCACACACTTTACTATTTTTTCTTCCTCCAGCCTTCAATGGGAAGAAAACCTCCTAAAATACCTAGAGTTTGTCAGCCAAAAGAAATCCGTAGCAAGTCTCGTTCTTTGGTGTCAAATGAAAAAAGATTTGTACTTAGCATTCCTGATGAGGATTGTTTGAGGTCATGGCTTCGGGCCCTGTAAATAGCAGCATTCAACCCGGGAGACTCTCGTAAGTTTTCGTTCGGTACTTATACTATGTTTCATTTTATTGATTTTGTTTAAAATAATTTTTCCTCCTTTTGTATGTAGCTGCTTGTTGGGCTCCTCCTGTTTGCAGATTCATCATGTCTATTTGAATATCTATGGCTCTACATTCAGAGCAACTTCTCTGCATTTCTCACCCGAGTGCTTGATAAACTGTATTATCTGTGTTATCAGAGACAAAGTTCTGACCAACTGGCACCGAAAGGAAAAAAGCTATGCATATGGCACATTTCAAGCATTATGCATTTGTACAAAATATGGCATTGCCGCACTGGATGACTATAAGTACAACGGAAATATGTTCGCTTGCAAAAAATATAAACCAGTAAGTTTTTATTTTTGTTTTATTTCCATATAACATGTTTGAAGTTTTTTCTTTACTAAATGGTGTTATTGTCAGCTAAACATATCCTTGAATATGTTAGGTTTTGCTGCTTTTTTTTTTTATCTAATCTTAGGATTTGTTATATTATGTCCGAATTTTCTCATGATGAACTTTATAAAGTTCGGAACTTGAACTTAAAAGCACATCATGAGAAGCACCAAGTTCCAAGTTTTGAACTTTATAATGGGAAAATGCAGCCATGATACAATAAGTTTTGAACTTTATAATGGGAAAATGCAGCCATGAACTAACATATTCAAGATCAAGGGTATGTTTAGCCGCTAATAACACTGTTTAGTAAAGAAAAACTTTAAACATGTTATTTTGGAAATAAAACAAAAATAAAAACTCACTGGTTTATATTATTTGCAAGCCAGCATCTTTCCGTTGTACTTATAGTCATTCAGTGCAGCAATGCCATATTTTGCAGAAAAGCATAATGCTTGAAATGTGCCATATGCATAGAATTTTTCCTTTCAGTGCCAGTTGGTCAGAACTTTTTCTCCGATAACACAGGCGATACTGTCGATCAAGCACTGGGTTGAGAAATGCAGAGAAGTTGCTCTGAACGTAGTGCCATAGATATTTAATAGCTCATAGAAATTCAAATCTTAGTATGAGTTTATAAAATAACATAAAACCTAATTTATGTTGTTTAATCTAATCTAAACGGACCCTTATTTTAAAGTTTATGTAAATAAATATTTTTATGTATTATGATAAACTTTTTGAGGTAGTTTTTGAAAAATACAATTTTTGTCAATGAAAATGTATAAGCTATTTTCATAAACTAAAAAATAAACGAGTACTATAAACACTTGTATATGCTATTTATTCAAATAGACCCTATATAATACAGGAAATAATTACAATTTTGTTTTCAAGTTCCACCAACAAAATATAAAAAAGGAAACTGCAATTTGTTTTTTTCTTAATTTTTTTAAGGCAAAATTATACAAATGGTCATTTATCTTATTTTTTTGTAACACTTTAGTTCTTTATTTTATTTTTATTTCATTTTGGTCCTTAATATTTTATAATACGCACGCATAAAACCTTTTTCTTAGTTTTTATTAAAAAAATGTTGAAAATTTATTTTCAAAAATACATTTTTATTAAAATTCAACAAATCCAGATTTATATGAACATTATTCATCATCATCATGAATTTCTTCCTATCTTCATCTTTTTTCTTAAAAACAAATTCCCAAAATTCATATATTTATCATCTTGTTCATCAATATCTTCATCATCTTGTTCTTGACTATAAAATTAAAATTCCCAATTCACATTAAATCCTAAAATCTCCAAAATTCACAAAATAAAATCAACCAAAAAAATTCTGAATTTGTTGGGTGCCTACTCTGCATATGTTTTGTTTTGGGTTAAAATTTCTCCAATATAAAATTTGACTACTCCTAAACGTTTTGTTTTGTACTCACACCGTAACCCAATATTTCCTTGTGCCTAGGGATGACAACGGGTGTCCACGGTTGCGGGTTTCACATTACCCGCACCGCACCCGAAACTAACACCCGAACCCAAACTTAAAGGCTGTTTGGGTGGCAAATCAAAACTCACACACATCCATTGGGTTCGGATTTTTCCACCCAAACTCGCAGCAAAACAATAATAAAATTACAATTAAAATTAAATTACAATATTTTTTTTTTTGAAAAGACAAAATATATTAATAAGTGAATTAAGCAAAATGATAAATTAACATAGCCTCCAATTAAATTAGAGAACAAACATAATTGTATTTTTCATAAGGATACACTAATATATATATTTAAGAGAAATTAGGTAATTAACTACATAAGCGGGTGAGTGTATGAGTTTCAGGTGTGAGTTTGAGTGATTCCACACCCACACCCGAAATATCGGGTGACACACAAACCCGAACCCGAACTCAGTCAACTTGGATTTCACCCGTTAACCCGGGTGCGGGCGAGCCCCACAAGTTTGGGTTTATTTTTCATCCCTACTTGTACCTTCTATCTTTATTGGGATTGATAGATCAATCAATTAGAGTACTTCATTTTGGCAATGCCAATTTTATCTTTCTATTTTATATTATACATGTTGTCAATAAATTATTCCGTGTTATAAAATTGATTCTTTTGCAACGATCGTAGAAATATTAAGATCTAGATACATTTGGATCTTGCTTTTAGATTCAACAAAAAAAATCAAAATGTTAAAAAAAAAAATCAAAATGTTAAAAAAAATAAAATAAAGGATTATTTGTGTAATTTTGTCTTTCTTTTTAATTAAAAACAGAAAACGATTCGTTTTATCATGTTAAGAGAACAACTTAGATTCTCCCCTTTCCCGCGTTATGACCTCGCAAAATTTTGGTTAGGAAAGATTCAAAAGGTAAACGAACAACAATCAACAACCAGTTTCAGTTTCTGTGTGCATGAGTTCACTCCAACAATGGCCGATTCGAAGAAACGATGGACGGTAACACACACAAAACACGTCAAACAGAAACGCAAAGCCTACCAAGACGGATTCCTCGTGCTCAACGTTTCCACCGGCAAGGTTTTCCCTAAATCTTTTCACACTCTAAATTACCGCCAATTTTTTGAATCAATCGTTTATTCGGATCTGAAATTGACATTGATATTACTCAATTACAAAATCTAACGAAAATTTTCGCTCAATTATTGTGTAGTTATCGCTGTATGATGAATGCGAGAAACTGTTGGGGTGTAGGATCTTGAAGAACGATGAAACTGTTGAATCTGGTGAGAGTTTGATGTTTAACGGTCACCTTGTTGATATCGGTAGTCTCGAGGGAGAAAACAAGCCTCAACCTCATGTGAATGTTGATATTAAACAAAAGAATGTTTCCAGATTCAGGACTCCTGGTATCAACTCTCTCACAACCTCCTCTAAGTTTACACACACACACACACGATATACGTATGATATATATCTGTGTTAGAATTATGCTCTGTTTGGATAAACAGCTTATTTTGCAGCTTATAGCAGAAATGCTTATCATATTAGTAAGTGCTTATGAATAAAATAAAGTTGAACTGTTTTCGCAGAATTTATAAGCTGTTTTGATAAGGTATACTGGAAAACTTATGTGAAAACAACTTATGAACATGTCATAAGCTGTTTTCATAAGTTCTTCCAAACAATGTCACAAGTGCTTATGCCAAGAGATATGCTCAAATAAGCCAATCCAAACAGGTCCATAGCTGAATTGGAGTTTTTTAAAGGTAGTTGCAAGTTGATACACTTTTTTTGTTATCTTAACTAAGCTAACTAATCTTAATCAGCTTGAAATTAATTCTAACCAACTTGCAATTGCCTTTAATAAATTTCAGCTAATTTTAACTATTTGTGTGTGTATTTTTTGGTCGAATTCTAGAGATTTTATTTCAAATCCTTAATCATAATTTTCTGTTTTTCTGGTTTGTGTGTTGATGCAAAAGACGTCAAAAGTAATGCAAAGGAGACTATTGCGCGGACACGGAAACCTCTCAGTCCGTCACAGAAAATTATCAAAGGTTAATATTGGCATCATTGTTTCCGGAATTTGGCTGCTAAGCTTTGTGAAAATATGTTTGCGCTTTTAGAATATTCTTGTTGAGTTTTTAAGAGCTTTACGTATTCAAAGTACAAAAAGAAGATTAGTGTGTCCACAGTTTCACGGGAAATGTATGTGTATTTTTGCTGCTATTTGGTGTATATAGATGTTTCTTATTTATTCCTTATGCAGTTTTGTGCCATTGTTCTACAATGCTACAAGTTAAGATGGTAGTTGATTAGCTGTAGCCTCTAGGTACCTGCACAGTATGATCTGCAGTGCAGTACAGTTGTATAATTAGTATGGTTGTAACATTGCAGAATTTAAGAAGAGAGAAATTCTTAAGTACGAGTCACCAAAGATCAGTTATGAAACACCAAAACCTAGTACAACAACAGGTTAGTGTCATTCTGGTTTGACCCTGCTCTGCATACCTTTTACTTTTACTTTTTTTTCTTCCACTCTGGTGCAAAAAATGGCAATGCAACATAGATTCTGCCTATTTACTCACTCTTAATTTAAAGTTGAGATACAAAGTGAACCTTACAGTATGTTGCAGGACATAATGTGTAAGAAACTTCCATTTTATGGTATATCTATCTTCTAACTATCCGGATTTTTTCTATATCCAATTAGAGTGGCAAGTTCTATACACCAGTCAAATGACTCAGAAGGCAAAGAAGTATCATGATGGTTTTGTAGAGCTTGTTTTATCTGGATCTCGAGGGGCACAGGTTAACTTTCAAACGTCTATTTCATTTTAAAAAAGTCAATATGCTCTGATTTCAGGATATGATCGGTGATGTCATTTTAATAGATACACCCTTAATCATTTTTTGTTTGTTATCCTTTGTGTATTGTGATTCTTAGCATGCTTGCTTGGATTAGCTAAAATATTAAGGAAAATAGAACTCACACAGTAATATTTTGACTACAAGCTATTTGGACACAATACCTGGTGTAATACAAACAAATGCTAAATGTCCTAACAAAGTATTTAAATATCAGTTCAGTCTGGGTTAGATGAAGTGCTCAATAAATGGTCTATTCTCCCTTTTTCTGTCAATATTTCAGGTCACGATGTTTGACGCATGCTGGAAACCTTTAGAAGATAACAGTGATTTTATATTACAAGCTATTTTGAATACAAAATATTCTGATCCAAACACTTAACATCATTTCAACTTGTTTTCAAAATTGTTTGTTTTTATCCAAACTGGCTCTAAATGCTAAATATCCTAGTTGTAGCCAGGATTGTATGAGGGATTTAATAAATGGTTATTCTTTTACATTCTTTCTATATTTCAGGTTAGGCTGTTTGATGCAAACAGGAATCTCTTAGATAGCAGGTTCCTTAAGAAAGATGACTCAATGAAACCTGGTGAATCAATTTCATTTGATACATATTTGGTTGACATTAGTGAGGATCAAGGGAGTCATACACCAGATTCCATTGTTAAGGAAGGAAATTGCACTAATGTACAAAGAATACAAAAGATAGACAGACAGCAAACTTCTCTGGACACTGATACTGATACCCATGTAACCGTTGGAAAACGTGGTTAGTTGACAGTTGTGTTTTGAAATTATGTTGAATTTGGCTAGTTGGTTTTAGTTGCAGCTGTTCTTTTTCAATTTTTATTTAATAAGATGCTTATAGATTTCACTAGCATTTCATATTTTCAATCAATTTTAGTTACACAATAACTTTCTTTCTTGCTACTCAGTTCTGTTATTTATAGATGTTTTAAAATTGAAGGAAGAATAGAGAAAGATGAAGAAAGAAAAAGTGTAGAGTCTGCATGCGCAAGTCACTGATGTGATTTGGTTTGGTTAATGAGTTGAATATGATTTATCCGATGCATATAGCTATTCTGTTTAATGACACCATTTGGAACTAAAATACAGAATTTTCACTTTTAAGAAAAAGAGTAACGCAACACCATGTTAACTGAGTTTCAAATAATCAATTTACAAAGTTTTAAGATTTAAACTGATATTACATACAACATTCCGTGAACATATATGGTTGACACTTATTTATAGTTTTATCATCAATCAACCTGAACCAATATGTGAATCAATTAATGGGCCCTATTCTTTCTTTTTCATGGATTCCTTCCTGCTTGTATATGGTCAATTTCCTTTGGCGCTGAATTGCTTCATTTGTTTTCTGCCTTGATTATCTTCAGTTTTTTCATCTTCATTAAGTGTTCTGTGTTTACTTGTATATCTCTTTCCTTTTCAATGTAGAATGGCAGGTCCTATACACAACACAATTAACTCAAAAAGCAAAGAAGTTTCATGATGGCTTTTTACAACTAGAATTGTGTGGATCTCTTGGGCGGCAGGTCAATTTTTTCACTTGCTATAATTTTCATTTCCCTCTTTGTATTGCCATATGTTTCTTTCATTTCCCCCTTTTAATAACAATAGATCTGATTTAAACAAACACACATAATGTTAAATTTATTAGTTACTCTCCTTTTAATGTTCTCTTTCCAGGTCATACTGTATGACTTGAGCAAAAGACCTTTAGAACGCAGGTTTCTAAAGAAAGATGAAGTTATAAGAGCTGGCGAATTATTATATTTTGCTGGACATTTAGTTGATGTCGGAGAACCTGAGGGTAGTCATCAATCTCCAGTGAAGTCTAGTGAACGAGGGACTGGTGGCGAAAATGTTGTTGAGAAGAGACAACTAAGACATGGAGAAAGGGTCCGTCACAAGATCTATCCATCTATTGCTAAAGGTTAGTCCTAAGTTATTCTGAAGTTTCTGCAAGTTAGCGTATGGTTGTACAGCTCTGTACTTCTGTGCTTGTAATTTCATTGTTTTGAACTTATTATCTTCCATTTTCTTGCATACCAGGGTCTCATTAAGAGAGAGCATATATTACCATTGTATTATATTTTTTGCTTATTTAGTTTTTATGTGTGTTCTTATGCTTCTGTCTTGTCTTCAATGTTACCCATTAATGACACCCATCTATCTCAGAAATTGAATGCAAAAGAATAAATATAAAATAATAACCATTTAGAAGCAGAAAGAACCCCTCCTTAAATGCAGACCTTAAAATCAGTGAAATTGTAAGCGAGAAGGAATCTAAGAATATGGAAATAATTCTCAAAAATCACAATAATAAACACCTAATCTGGCTCTAGAAATAAAAAGACTGTTTGAATAGCATGGTTTGATTTGAGTCAGCTTCTACTTATTGGTTTCATGTGGTAAATCACAAATAACTTCAAATTGTACCAGACATGCATGAATTAATGCAATCAATAATTTAGTATAACCAATTTGTATCAAGTTTGAACGATTTTTTCTTACTTTTTTTTTACAGTAAGTTTGAACGATTTTTTCTTGTTTTAACCAATTCTCATCAAAATATTGGATAATCAAATAAAATTAATTTCATAAATGAAAAGAAACTAAAGACATGCTATTGGTATTGGGTGCACCCTGATAACCACAAACAGGAATCATGTCTTGAATGAGATGTCGACAGGTTTTCATTTTTCACTGTCATCTGTATATGGTTATACCATGCAGAACAACAACCTTCAAGCAGGCCTTGTCTTCGGCAAGATGCAGGCTTGAACTCTCATTTTTCAGTGATAGAAGAGATAAAATCAAACAAGACAGTAGTCAAGCCTTCATGTGAAGGTTTGTACCTCTGGCCTCAACTCTAATATTGCATAATCAAATAAAATTAATTTGTTAAACAAAAAGAAACTAAAGACATGCTATTGGTATTGGGTGCACCCTGATAACCATGAGCAGGAATCATGTCTCAATGAGATGTCGACAGGTTTTGATTTTTCACTTTCATCTGTTTATGGTTATACCATGCAGGGCAACCTTCGAGCAGATCTTGTCTTCGCCAAGATGCAGGCTTGAGCTCTCATTTTGCAGTGATAGAAGAGATAAAATCAAACAAGACAGTCCCAGTAGTCAAGCCTTTACGTGATGGTCCGTACCTCTGGCCTATATTGATTTACATACTCATACTAGCATTGGCATCTCTAATTTAACATAATGAGGGGGGAAAATAATATCAAAATATAACTTGGTGAATGGTGATAATATGCATTATTAACTGTGAAGTAAAATAAATTACAAGCTGCCTAAGGTAAAATTGGATCATCCTAATCATTCTGCGACAAAGAGACACAAGCATGCAATGCCTGTGATATGACATGGGACTCTTCATCAACATTGCTGATCTCAATATCATATGTCACTTCACTATTTGTTTGTCACTTCATCAACATGGGCTGATTTCTGGTTTCTGTGCAGCCGATCAAATATTGTCCTTTTTACAAGACCCTAATGACTGTTACGTGAAAGGTTAGAAACATAACCTGGTTAGATATCAAGCTCTCTTGAGGTAATAATTTAGCCACTGTGCTGGATTTCTATAGGTGGCCGATCTCCCATTAGGTCATATCAAAATATTCTGGATAGGGAATCAACGGAGATTGTGAAATCCCCTGATATTACATCTACCAAAGGCAAGTTATGATGGATTTCTTGCTCTATTTTATTTTTGGACAATCTTAGTAGCTGTTCTTTGTTTTGACTTTTGAGATTTCAGTAGCACCGTTAACACTGCTTAATTTGGGTTCTTGCAGCAGCATGTGATGGTGGTAGATTCCAGTTTAGGGAGAGTGTCAAAATGTCCAACCAGGTCTATTCTCTCTCTCTCTCTCTCTCTCTCTCTCTCTCTGTTTGCATTTTCTCTAGGGTGCCATTTCATATAATTTCTTTCTGTGGTGGATCAGACGCCGTCATAACACAACTATTATCTCTTGTTTTTAGAGGATTGGTTAGTGTTTTTAAAAAATAAGTATTCAATGAAAAGTAAGATTTTTATGTCACTTTCTATTTCTTGATTTTTTTAACAAGTGTCGAGCAAGAGTACAAACATTAGGATTGTATAGAAAATAGTGGCTGCAAGAATGCAGAATCTGAGGCATTAGTTTCATATAGTTGAGAACTTTTCTCAGGCATTGTTTGGTACCTGGAGAAAAGGACTTTTGCTCAATGAATTTTGTCTATTTTATATATACTAATGAAATATCTACAGTTGTCTCAAATTTATATACGTGGTTTTGAAATTGTATATGTAGGCCTACTCAGACAAGAAAGCTCAAGAAAATATTGATGAGGCAAATTTTGACTTATTACTATCAAGTCCGGGTGGTCATTCTTCTTGCCCCATTTCCAATGAAGGAGAGACTGCTGAGGAGTTCTCGCCTGAAAGGGAAGCGTTCCCAAGCTTCGACCTTGGATTTTGACGGGTAATGCATCTTAGAAGTATGTATATATTATTTTTCTTATCACATAATCATTTAAGATTGAAATGAGTATGACAAAAGAAACATTTCCCATCTATTTCAAATACATGAACTGGTGTGTGCATTTGTTCTATGTTGTTTCGTGCAGGCCAGTGTCTACACAGTCTGCTAAATTCGATATGCTATTTGTTTATATTAGAAATGAAAAAAGGATGGAATGGAAGAGTTATTGTGATAGTCCGGTGGCCAAGCAACACATTGTAATGCGCATGTGCTGGGTACAAAATACAAATTCAAATCCCGGTAGCCACGTCCCTTTTCATTTTGCCATTTAAAAAATAAAAAAAAAGGAAAGAAAGAAGCAAAAGCTTCACTGTTGGTGTAAATGACTATTAAACTATGGATTTGAACTTCTGAGTTCTGAGTATACAAGGTTATTGCCCAAATTAAAATTAATCCATAAGGGTTCGTTTGGTATGATGGAAAGAAAGTGGGAGAAAAGAAAATTACAGAAAGCGATGAATGAACTTGAATGATAAAGTAATTTAAATTCATTTATTGGTTTGTGTAATCTTCTTTTCTCTCATTTTCTCTCCATAGAACCAAACGAACCATAAAGGTTATAATTCTAATATTGAACTTTTATGGAATTCTGATTTGCAACCAATACTTTATTCAGTTTAAAGTGGAAAACATTCGATTAGCAATTTGATACTCATTATCAAACAAGCAGAAACAATGGGTTATGCATGTCGAAGCATCCAACAATGGCATGTTTAGTATTAGATCGTAGTTCTTGTTTGATCCATGTCACTTTTACAGCAGTATTTTAAAAAATTGGATGGAAGAATTTCTGGTTCAGTTGAACCAGAAGTTAGTTAGTTAGTTCACCCATTGATTCAATCTCATTTGTCAAAGTCTAATAAAATTGGATTGAATCTTACCGGTTGAGTTCTTGTTGGTTCAATTGATTTTTTTTATAACTATTTTTTAATATTTGTTATTTTTTAGTAGCGGTATCTTTAAGTTTATACCTCTTTGTATTGAACATTTACTTTCTAATGAAAAATTACGTTGCTAATTTTTTTGAGTGATAAATAAAAATAATCCTCATAAAAGTTTTCATTCGGATTTTTTCAGTATGCATGAATAAGGAATCAACCACATTCTTAAGAAGACTAATATCCTTACCACGTGAACCAATTCATTGTTAATATTTTATGCTTCAGCATATTTCCCTTAATCATGTAGTTTATTTTCATATATAAAAATAATTGTTTGAGAAAATTCAAATTTTATTTTTAGGTAAAATAATTTATTTTGTAAGATTTTATTTATTTTACGGTTGAATTATGAATTATAGGTATTTATTCATTAAAACAGAGAGTAAATAAAAAATATTAATTTCTAATTCCCAAAAAAGAAATTTCTTCATTTTAAAAAATAACTTTGCAAAATAAAAAGGAAAACAATATGACTGCATTTTATATTGCGCTGTGTGCGTTGAGTTGGCCTTATCTGGATTCTATCTATCTCCTTCTTTCTTTCGGTTACAGTTCATCTTCTTCTTCTTCTTCTTCTCAGCAAGCAAGCAAGCAAAACCACAGTGGCATCAATGATGGCATTCTCTTCACTCACTTCAATTCCTCTTTCATCTTCTTCTTCTCTTTACGCTCCTTCCATTTCTTCTCCATTTCGCGCATTTCCTCAATCAAACTTTCACCTAAAGAACAACAACAACTATTCCAACTTCTCCCTTAAAGCACAAACCCTAGACTTTACCGGTTCCTTCTTTGAAGGTGGATTAGGTTCTGATGATGATGATGATGAAGACGACGATGATATTGTTCTTCCAGGAACCGGGTTTGCTGATCTTGAAGAAAGAGAAGAACCGCAATGCCCACCCGGACTCAGACCTTACGAAACCATGGTGGTTTTGAGACCTGACATGTCTGAGGATGAGCGTCTTGCACTCACCCAGAAGTACGAAGAGGTCCAATTCTCACTTCTTTCTCATACATGTTTTTTGTTTTATAACTTTTGAATTAATCTAATTGAACTTATTATATATGTTCTTCTAGCTAAACCTTATGTTTTTGCTTCTGTTACTTATAGCTTAATTTGAATTATAAATTATAATTTAACTCTTCTATGATGAGTAGCCAGTAGGTTGTATCTAATATCTATGTGTGTTTATCAGAGGTGAATAGATTTGTATAATTCATTATTTGAATCACATGAACTGATTTGATTCGGAAAACTAGCAATTCATGTCATTCGATGAATTACAAATGCCTTCATGAATCAGTGGAATTCTGTATCACCAATACAAACCTTTAGTTATTTAAATATTTATCTATTTACTTTTCTGTCACCAATTCTCATCGAAGAAACTGAGAAATCGGAGAAGATTAAATAGATAGATGAAAGAAACTAGACCACTACTTAATTCATTATTGTTTGGTTAATTTGTTGCTTTGTCTTCATTATTTCAAAATACACATTTTACGTGGTCATTTGATTACCCTATGCTGCCTTGTTTAGCTAGCCTTATTTGAATAATTCATTGCTTTGTTTTGTTCTTCCGAGACGTATTTTGTCATTGCGTCAAAAAAAAGAAGACATATTTTGTCATATGAGCTTTAAGCTCAAATTGAGGTCTTACCAAACAGCGCCATAGGCTTAATGCAATCACTTTATGTGTTTCCTAAGGAAAAGGAGGGATAACTGATTTTATGCCCATAAAAAAAATGTGGGGTACAAGCTCTAGGGAAGAAACTACCATTTTTATCTAGAACAAGAATCATGAATTTTGAATTTCTGTTACTTGTGTGTTAACTGTTATGAGTTCTTATTTACCAGCTTTTATATTAGTTGATAGTATGACTCAGTTATGACTTATTATTTTGTTCTCTGAGACTTATGGTTAAGCTGTTTGGTCAATTTATACCTTAAAATTACTGAATTGACCATCAAGCTTCATTTATTATATATATTTCAAGAAGTTAAGCTTGAGATTTGATACAATTTATAATTCAGAAGTTAAGCTTGATAATTCACAACTGCAAATGTTACGGAATTTGAACTGTGATTGAATATCTGAGTTTGACTTGACTCAAACTGCATTATGTGGAATGTGCTGCACTGCTGATGAATTTTTTTTTGCTATTGAATTATGTGAACTAAATTTTTACACATTCTATTCTCATTGGTAAAATGCACAATATTCCTATGATTTTTCATCGTGCAGCTTCTTGTTGCCGGAGGTGGCATGTATGTAGAGGTTTTTAACAGAGGTGTTATTCCACTAGCATATAGCATCCAGAAGAAAAACAAGGAAGGAGAGTCCAACACCTATATGGATGGCATCTACCTCCTATTCACATACTTCACGAAGCCCGAATCCATAACCGCTCTTGAGGATACACTATTGAGGGATGATAATGTTATCCGAACAACGAGCTTTAAAATCAGGAAAAGGAGATATTAGTTTTTTGGCATCTCGAGTAGCTCTGAAAAAAGGATGGATAGAAAAAAGAATGTAACAAATTCATCATTTGTTGTTGTGGTATGATTTTTTTCCTTCATTTTCATATGGATTAAAGTATTTTTGTAACGTTGTATTAAATTAAAGGAGAGATGTAGGTGCTATTACTAGCAGTGTGCAGAGTCATAATGCCTAGTACAAAGTGCTATATATTGTCAATTAAGCTATAAACATCTAGTTGTTCACATATTAAATGTCTAAAATTTCACATTTAGAGGTAGAAGCTCATTTTATTATCTTAAATCATATTAGGAAGAAAAATTACAAAGAGAAATAGTGATAAATTGGAGAATAATTTGCTTAACTTCAGAAATTATGGTGAAAATTGCACCTAAATAAACATTTATAAATTGAGATGGTAAAATGCATTTTCACAAAAAGTTATTAGAATTTTTTTACAAGAGATGGATCAAAAGGCCTTGTAACTTTACCTTATAATAATCAATTGGTGTTCCCTGGTATTCAACCCAATAATAAAGTTATAGCAGCA
This sequence comes from Trifolium repens, assembly GCA_030408175.1. Lineage (NCBI taxonomy): Eukaryota > Viridiplantae > Streptophyta > Magnoliopsida > Fabales > Fabaceae > Trifolium > Trifolium repens. The sequence continues at coordinate 61,434,449 of CP125842.1, read as the reverse complement.
GATGGAACTGCTACATAGTACATACCACATGGAAGGAATTTATTTTTGCAGTAATATAGATGTGCCCTTTACCACTAGCTTGATTGTGGAGTAAACCACCAAATCGGTCCCCGAGTTTGTAAGATACTCTTAAATATATTCTTGATTCTGTATATTTCAAAAAGGTCTCTGACTTTGATAAATTTTATTCATAATAGTCCTTCAAAAAATAAGTTAGGTAATAAATTGAGAATAAATGGATAAACTTAAGGACCAAATTGATCGTACGTTGTAAAATATAAGGATTTAATTGATAATAATTGGTTAAATATAGGGACCAATTTGACAATTTAACAAAGTCAGGGAATTTTTTGAAATTTTTTTAAAGTTAGGGACCTATTTGAGATTGTTTTACAGAGTCAGAAAAAAAAATATAAGAGAGTTAATTATATGGTGTATAAGCGATATAAATTCTGTACCTTGCATAAGTATGTTTCAATCATTGAATTAATAAATCTCACTATTAAATAAATATGTACCCAAAAATCTCGTCATAGACTCATAATTGTTTACTCCCTCCGTCCCAAAATAGATGACACATTTGGTCATTTCACGCATATTAAGAAAAGTGTATAATGAAATGAGAGATAGTATTAATTTTACCAAATTACCCTTATTATATTATTTTTTTATACTAAAATCCAATTTTAAAAAAGAGTTATTGTTTTGTCTTGTTAGAATAAAGCATTGATAAAAAAGCTGTCAACTTTTTTGCTCTCATCATTACTATAGTTCACTCTATGCATATACTACTTTCTACAACCAATAGAATTTAACTATAGGATACATGGAGACATGGAGTAATTAAAACGTGTTATGCCTTCACCAATGCAAACTGAAGTACTGAACGGTTGTTGTTCCATGCAAACAAAAGTGCCAAAATTTTATTTTCATTTGGTGCATGAGCGCCATTTCTCTACTTGCCAAATTTTCATTTTCAATTTAAATTTCCCACCAATTTAATTCTATATAAACATGATCAGCTGTATTGGCAACACACCAATGCAAAACAAAGTTAGAAAATGTCTATAGTGGGTAGCGCTTTTTCAATCTCATGTTAAGAGTAGTTACTAACTAGGGTGAGCTAGTACTACTACTTAGAGTACGAGTACCTATGTTCCAAAGATTGAAAGATTGCATGGAAATATGCAACAAATGTGGTGTCCTTTTTCTGCCCATTAGAAAAGCATATGCATTTATAAGGGGTAAAAATGGAAAAATAACATAGAGAATTGAAATGTGTCAAGTATTATGGGACAATTTTTTTTTGCAAATGTGTTATTTTGGGACGGAGGGAGTAGTACATAAGTCTATCATCTCCTTGGTGACAATTTAAAAAAAGAAAAGAAAAAGGAACTAGTGTCTCAAATGAACTATTACTTTAAAAATAACACGTTTCTAACTGCTTTGCTTACATAATCTAGATGAACTAGTGTCCCAAAATTACTGGATGTAGTAATGTGAAAAAATGCAAATGTAAAATCAACTTGAGCTTGAATTCCACTTTAGGGCATGTAAGGGGCAAAGACAACTACTGAATTGTGTCCACCAAACCCAAATGAATTGGAGATAGCTGCATAGAGATTAATAAAGATCAGTAACATATTCTTTTTACATTTTAAAAACATAATAAAATGCAAATGTAATATTCACACCAAGACAACCTACATACCAACATTAACTTCATGCTTTTTCTTAACATTATGAACAGTGTCAATTGTAACATCATCCTCCAAGTTCTGTGGAAAAAGGAAAAAATATCAGACATGTTAGTCATTGAAATCTTGAGGTTTGTTTGAATTAAACTTAGTTGAGCTTAGGGATGGCAATGGGTAGGGTATGGGTAGGGTACTATAGTCCTCATCCCCATACCCGCACTTTAAAAAAATACCCGTACTCATCCCCATACCCGTGTGGGTGACAATCTTTGTCCCCGTCCTCATACCCTCTGGGTATCTAAGTACTCATACCCGTACCCGTTACCCGCATTTTTGCTAAAAATAAGTTGATCAATTATAAAATATCATATCATTTTAATATAATTAAAAAAACTCAAAGATTTTAATGTTGACTCATGAAAATCATAAACAAAATTATTAGTAATATCATGATAAAGTTTATTTCTCTGTTGATATATTTGTTTTATATTATAAATAAACATTTTTTTATTAAAAATGTGTAATAGTATAATAATGTTGTATTTTTTAAAATTGGTTTACATATATTATTATATAATAATATAATTAAAATAAATAAATATATATCATATGGGTATATGGGGTGGGTACTAAGGTACCCGTACCCGCACCCATACCCGTTCAATTTTGTGGGTAATTACCCATACCCACGCCCATACTCAAAATGCGGGTTTTTACCCTACCCATTATGGGTATTTTTTATGGGTACCCACTGGGTATGGGTAAATTGCCATCCCTAGTTGAGCTTATGTACCGACATGAATATTTATGAGATTGTTTTCAGCTTATTTCTATGCACTTTTAAGGATAGGTTTTGCATGTTATGATAAACACTTACTCCCTTTAGTCTTGTAGGAAATAGATAAGGTGCAACAAAAAAATATTTCATTTAATATTTTACTCTTGCTTTTGGGTTTGTTTATGACATTAGTAGTTGTATGGATTGGTGGAGTGGAGTAAAATTGTGTTGGAAACTGCAAAAAACAGTGTAATTATAATATGTTTATAAAAAGTTTAATAACTTTTGCTTATATTTGAGACTTTCAATTTTTTTGTTTTGTTGCTTATATTCGAGACCAGAGGGAGTATGCTATAAGCAATTTATTAAGTTGTTTAGCTAGAAATTGATTAATAAGATAAGTTGCAAGCCTGACAATACATCTTGGTTAATAGTTGGATGCAACCAGCCAGTTGTTATTGCTTTGATAGTTGCTATAGCTTCCAAACCACCAGCAGCACCAAGACAATGGCCAATCATTGACTGAAAAAAAGAGAGAGGAAGAGACTATAATAATAAGCTTCAAGATCAATAAAAGGATGTTGTTAGGATTCTAAAACATATACAGAAAGTAAATAAATTTCTTACCTTTGTCCCATTCATTTTCAATTCTGATGTATCCTTAAAAACCTTTTTGATTGCATTTACCTCAGCCAAGTCACCAGCTAGTGTTGATGTGGCATGAGCATTCACATAGTTCACCTTTAGAAATTAACCAATTGATTAGAATTAATCAATTTTTACATGAATGTGAGAATTTGAGCTGTTTTAGGTGCATATTCGAAATCTCATTACGTTCGACGAAATCACGGTGGTATTATGATTTTGTTAAAATTTAAAAATGAAGTTTTTTTTACTAAAATCACTGAGGCACATCATGATTTTTACATGCACTAAAATAATTTTTTCCAAGTTTTCATATCACTGATTACTTGTTGCTTACCTCTTCGATGGAAACCCTAGCATCTTCTAAACTCTTTTTTATGCAAGATGAAACTCCAAATCCATCAGACCTTGGATCAGTCATATGATGAGCATCACATGTTATGGCACCACCTAAGTATTCAGCAATTATTCTTGCTCCTCTCTTTGTTGCACTCTCCAAACTCTCCATTATCTTCTCTCAATGATGGCATCATTTGAATTGCATTAGGTGAACATTAGTTAATTGAAAGAAAAACATGCTAGGACACAATGCTAGTAAAATATATTGTATAAACTAAAATAATGACCAAACTTCGTTAAAAGCGAGCAACACACTTTAGAGAGTAAAGTGGATAATATCAACCGTTGATTTTCTCACTATTGACTTTAGATGAGTCAAATCTGTGAAACAAAATAGTAAGTTTAAGATTCTACCAGGATACCAGAGCCTTCACCGATGACAAAACCATCGCGATTTTTGTCCCATGGTCTCGAAGCCTTCTTAGGTTCTTCATTCCTCTGAGACAAAGCCCTACAAGCAATGAATCCTCCAACACCAGAAGGTATAATTGAAGCTTCAGTACCACCAACCACCATAATATCTACTTCACCACTTCTAATATGATGAGAAGCAGCACAAAAGCAGTAATTTGCTGTTGCACAAGCAGTAGAAATGGAATAATTTGGTCCCTTTAGGCCAGTTTCTATAGCCAACAAAGCAGAACTCATGTTGGGGATGGAATAGGGAATGAAAAATGGAGAAATTTCACTATGTCCCTTTTGAATGAGAGCATCAACAGCATTGCTAAAAGTGTCTACACCTCCAAGTCCTGTTCCCACTAGAACTCCTATTCTTGTTTTGTCCATCTGTTAGAAGAAAAAAAGATAATGAACCTTAAGATGTTTGATAACGAAGTTCGGTCAATTTTGTTTACGTCTCTGACTGCAGAGCGGTTGTAGTTCCTTTCTATTATTTCAAGCTTATGGTTTACGGTTTACCATATATTATACAACATATATTTAAATATTACGGTTCAGATTATAACATTACCTCTAAACTCTAATCAACTATTGTGGTATCAATCCTAAGTTATAAAACTTTTCGATTTTGACTTACAGTGTTAAGGACTTCTTGTCCAAGATTAGCATCTTCAAGTGCTCTCTTGCCTGAAACTAAACAATACTTCAAACAATCATCGAGGTGCCGGTGATTCTTGTCATCGATGTAACCTTTTGTAGAGAAATCGCGTATCTGACCACCAAAACGGACGGGAAAACTTGAGACATCAAACCTATCTATTAGGCTTATCCCACTTTCTCCTTCTAAAAGCTTGTTGTAAAATGTATCTATGTCACTTCCAAACACTGACACAAGACCCATTCCTGTTATTACTACTCTCTTTTTTGGATCTTTCTCTCTTTTAGGTGCTGCTCTTGTTGGAGAAGCCATAGCTTTGATTGTTTTGCATTTCTTTCCTGTAAGATGAACACATAACACATTTTAGTTTATATCTGTTTACTCTGAAATTTGGTAAACAAGCGATAGTTTAGATTTTATTACTTGAAGGATCAACTAGTAAATCCTGGGACATATTTGTGCGTTGTTTTCCAGAAAAGTATGAATATCGAAAGTACAAGATAACAATATCATATTGTTCTGACTACAAAATCAAGTTGATGAGCTAAACCTAGTAGTGCTTAAATTCAAAACATAGAAGGAAAATGTAACTAAAAATCTAAACTTTTTAAACATGTGGAAAATGAATAATACTAGTGAAAAGGGAATATGTATTGTGTCCAATGAGAAACTGCTATCGAAAATGAGCTTACATGACAATATCATGAGTTCTCGTTAAATGTTACACCAACACAATAGTGTATCTCCATTAAACTCTCAATACTATTAATTTATCAACCTATCTAGCAAAAACAGAAAATATATGTATTTTATTTTTTAAGATACTGAATCTATCCATATTTAAAGCATTCTAGAAACTCAACATCATTGTTTCTATTCATAATTGAGCTAAAAACAAGGATCAAGAGTAAAGGATGAAGAACAAATACCTGAAGCTAAAATGTATCTTTTTGGCATGCATGTAACTGAATACATTTGCATTCTTTGAGTCAATCTAAGACCTTCATACTTAACCAAAGATACCTCAAAAGAACATGTACCAGAAATACCAAAGCATGCCATGTTGGTTATCTTTCAAAAGGGGAGGCTTTGTTTTGAGTTTGGTTTGTGAAGTGTGTGACACTTTTTTATTTACTACTAAGTTTTGATTTTCATTTCTTTCATTTTTAATAATTGCCTAATAAGTAATAACTACATAAACAACTGCATTCAACCTTCAATTAAAGAATGTCATATTTGTTGGTGGATTGTGATTATTGTCCAAAACTACTATATACCGAGTCTGAGACATACGTACTATATTGTTCAGATGTATGTGCTATGTAATATGTATATATGTCCTTGGATTGATAGCATGAGACAGGATTATTATTCAAATCAAATCAATCGTTTTTACTTCAATTTTAATGCATCTTTCACCAACACATGTTATAGTAATAAATGATACAAAATTTAGGACTTGTCCATATTGAGAGTCCCTCCCCCTTCTTGATCATAAAATATCATTTTACTCTTACTTTTTGTTTCTTCTTAACTGTATCATAATATATTATTTTTACCTTTTTTTTTTTGTGAAGTATTCTAGTGGCTAAAAATTTCACCTTAAAAGTGAATAAGTGGAGTGTCCGGGGTTCGAACCCCGACTCCTGCACATATAGTGCGATGTCCCTATAAACTGAGCTAAACTCACGAGGACTATTTTTACTTTTTAATTATAGAGCTATAAAACAAATATTATTATTTATTATTAAAAACAGCATTTATTTTTCATTTAAAAGGGGCTTTGATCCTTTTGTTTCTTCTTTTCAAAGTCCTTAGAATAAACAATTATAGGTGCAAATGAGATGTTGGGCCAAAAGGGTACAGTGAAAGTAAAATTTCATTTAGAAATTATTTCTTTTATTTGTTTGTCATGAGCATGAGATAAGATGGATCATTTTCATAAATAGTTTACTATAAATTAATGTTTAAAATTATCATAAATTCTAACAATTGTTGACATTCTCTTTAAAAGTGAAAAATCACAGCTCTCCTTGTCTTTACTGCTAAAATAATGAAATGATTGACGTCAAAGTTGTTGATTAATGTGTAATTCAAATCCTATCCTTTATGTTTTGATTTGGTCTAGGTAGTTACAGTTAGTTGATTTGGTCTAGGTAGTTACAGTTAGTTGGTTACAACTATGGATTGGCAAAAACTAGTTAGTTTAGATTTTGTTTTAAAAATTCTATAAATGCTAAGAGTCTTAGCATATTGTATAACTCTCATTTTTGTTCATCAATAAAGCTTTACTTTTCCCTAAAACTTTTCTGTTTTTTCAATTGAGCTTGTTTAAGTTCAATCTTCATCTTCTTCATTAAGATTACTTGCAGAACAAGTAATCTCTGCAACATTCATTCTTTTCTGATTTGCACTATCAAATTGGTATCACGAGCCTTTTGGTTCATTGTGTAGCATCACAAGATTCAGGTTCTTGGGTGATTATTGTCAGGTTCAAGATATGGCAAGTGGCAATGGTGGATTACCCAACAATCTTCCAATTCTTGATGGGAAAAATTGGGATAGGTGGCAGAAACAAATGAAATCCTTGTTTGGATTTCAAGACACAATGGAAGCGGTTGTGAATGGTGTTCAAGCATTGCCTGCAAATGCTAATCAAGAAGCCAGAAATTCTCACAAAGACATGAAGAAGAAGGATTACAAGGCACTGTATGCAATCCAGGCAGCTGTTGACACAGCAAATTTTGACAGAATCTCTCATGTTGACACAGCGAAAGAAGCATGGGATATTCTGGTAAAATACTATGATGGTGGGGAGAAAGTGAAGGCTGTGAAATTGCAATCATTGAGAAGGCAGTATGAGTTACTGCAGATGGAGAAGAGTGATTCAATTGGATCTTATGCTGCAAAGGTTCAATCTTTAGTTCACACAATGAAACATTGTGGTGAACAAATCACAGATAAAATGATTGTAGAAAAGGTAATGAGAACTTTAACTCCAAATTTTGATCATGTAATTGTTGCCATTCAAGAAGTTGGAAACCTGGCAGAGCTAAAGTTAGAAGATTTGGTCGGTTCTTTGGAGGCTCATGAGTTGATGATCAATGAAAGGAAGGGTGTGCAAGATTCAGTACAAGCTCTTCAGGCACAATCATCAAAGAAACATGGAGCTAACAAAGGTAAGAATCAAAGTAAGTCCAAGAATTCTTCACAAAAGCATGGAAAATTTGATGCTAAGTCTGAATCCTTCAAGAAAGGAGGAGGACCATCAAACTCAAAAAAGAAAGATAAAAGTCATATCCAATGCTATAGTTGTGAAAAATGGGGTCACTATGCTTCTGAGTGCAAGTCTAAGAAGGTGCAGGATAGTGATAATGAAGCTAATGCAGCAGAAGATGACTCAGATGAAGGCACTGTGACCTTCATGGCTGCTATGTCAGATGGAAAAATTGCTAATGGAGAGTGGTTCTTGGATACGGGGTGTTCAAATCACATGACAGGTCACAAGGAGTGGCTAATCAAGCTTGATAACTCCAAGAAAAGCAAGGTGAAATTGGCAGATAGCAGTTCTTTACAAGCTGAGGGCATTGGAAACATGGTGATCACTAGAAGCAATGGCAGTTCTGCAGTGATAGAAGATGTGTTCTATGTGCCAGGTATGACATGCAACTTGCTAAGTGTAGGTCAACTTATTGAGAAGAAATTTTCTGTAAGCATCAAAGATGAGTTTTTTGAACTATTTGACCCTGCAAATGTATTGGTTTTGAGAACCCCTGTGTGTAAAAATAGGACTTTCAAAACTAAAATCAACACTACAGCAGTTGAATGTATGAGTGCAGTATCAGATGATATGCAGAATTGGATTTGGCATTTGAGGTTTGGTCATTTAAACTTCAGATATTTGAATCAATTAGCTAGTAAAGAGATGGTTAAAGGTTTACCAAAAATAGAGATACCTAACAAGATCTGTGATGGTTGCTTAATTGGTAAACAATCCAGAAATGCTTTTAACAAATCAATGCCAATGAGATCTTCAAATGTGCTAGAGGTTGTGCATTCTGATGTGTGTGGTCCATTTGATGAGAATTCTCTTGGAGGAAACAGGTACTTTGTCACATTTGTAGATGAGTATAGCAGGAAAATGTGGATTTACTTGTTAAAAGCTAAAGATGAAGTGTTTGATGTATTCAAAAACTTTAAAGTGCTAGTTGAGAATCAAAGTGGTAAGAAACTTAAAATTCTAAGAACTGATGGTGGAGGTGAGTACACATCAAAGAATTTTGAGTTATTTTGTGTTAATAATGGAGTGGAACATGAAGTTACAGCACCATATACTCCTCAACACAATGGCCTTGCAGAGAGGAGGAACAGAACTATACTTGATATGGCAAGATGTATGGTTAAACACAGAAATTTGCCAAAGACTTTTTGGGGTGAAGCTGTAAGTACTGCAGTGCACATATTGAACAGATCACCAACAAAGAAACTCAATCAGAAGGTGCCAGAAGAGGTTTGGAGTGGCAAGAAGCCTAGTGTGAGTCACTTTAAGGTGTTTGGGTCATTATGTCACAAACATGTGCCAGAAGCTAAGAGGAAGAAATTGGATGATAGAAGTGAACCTATGATTCTAGTTGGTTATCATGTGACTGGTGCTTATAAATTGTACAATCCAGTTTCGAAAAAAATGATATTTAGCAGAGATGTCATTGTTGATGAGGCAAAGAGTTGGGATTGGATAGCTGGTAGTAGCACTAGTATACCACAGTTTAACCAAATTTCTGATGATGAAGCTGATTCAGTAGAGTCAAATGATGAAATTGAAGAGAATGAAGCACCAGTTCAAGTTGTAGATGATATTGACATTGTTACAGATACTGATGTTGTTGATGTAGGTAACAATGATGGAATCAGGAAATCTACAAGGCAAAGAAAGACACCAGCCAGAATACAAGACTGTATCATTGCAGATGACAATGAAGTGAATGAAGATGGTGATCTAGTTCACTTTGCATTGTTAGCAGGAGCAGAACCTATCAATTATGTTGATGCCTTGACTGACAAGAAATGGAAGCAAGCTATGATTGAAGAATTGTCTGCTATAGAGAAGAACCACACATGGGAGATGGTGGTATTGCCAGCAGGAAAGAAGGCAATTGCAGTAAAATGGGTTTTCAAACTGAAACTCAATCCTGATGGTTCTGTGGCTAAATACAAAGCAAGGTTGGTTGCTAGGGGCTTTCTGCAAAGAGAAGGACTAGATTACTCTGAGGTTTATTCACCTGTGGCAAGGATTGAGACAGTAAGGCTAGTAGTTGCCTTGGCAAATGCAAGGAATTGGCCTATGTATCACTTGGATGTGAAATCTGCGTTTCTTAATGGTCCTCTAGAAGAAGTAGTTTATGTCACCCAACCTCCTGGGTTTGTATCAAATGAGAAGAAGCATATGGTGTATAGGTTGAAAAAGGCACTATATGGATTAAAGCAAGCCCCTAGAGCATGGAATAAAAGAATTGATGGATTTCTTGTGAAGCAAGGTTTCAAGAAATGCAAGTCTGAATATGGTGTGTATGTGCATAAATCAACCTTGAGCATCATTCTTATATGCTTATATGTTGATGATCTATTGGTTACAGGTAGTAATGCTTCAAAGATTGAGAAATTCAAATCTGTCATGATGAATGAGTTTGAAATGACAGACTTGGGAAAAATTTCTTATTTCTTAGGCATTGAGTTTCTGAACACTTCAAAAGGACTAATGCTTCATCAAAGGAAGTATGCTGGTGAAATTTTGAAAAGGTTCAACTTGACTAACTGCACTTATGCTATAACACCAATGGAGACAAATCTCAAATTGGAGAAGAATGTAGATGAAGATGCAGTTGATTCTACATTGTTCAAACAAATTGTTGGTTCCCTAAGATACCTTTGCAATAGCAGGCCTGACATATGCTTTGCAGTTGGTTTGATTAGTAGATTCATGGAAGATCCTAGACAATCTCACATGAAAGCTGCTATTAGGGTGTTGAAGTATGTTGCTGGCACACAGGACTTTGGAATATTCTTTCCAAAAACAGCTAAAGATGCAAAACTAGAAATAGTGTGCTACTCTGATGCTGACTGGTGTGGTGACAAGATGGATAGAAGAAGCACTACAGGCTATTTTTTCAAATTTCTTAAAGCTCCAGTTGCCTGGTGTTCTAAGAAACAACCAGTTGTGGCACTCTCTTCTTGTGAGGCTGAGTATATAGCAGGTGCTTATGCTGCTTGCCAAGCTGTGTGGATTGACTCAGTGCTCAGAGAATTACAACTTGATGTGAAGAAGCCTATCACACTACAAATTGACAATCAATCAGCAATTAATCTAGCAAAGAACCCCGTGCTCCATGGCAGGAGCAAACACATAGAAGCTAGGTTCCATTTCTTAAGGGAGCAGGTGAATAAACAACTCATTGAAGTTGTTCATTGTGCTACTGGTTCACAAATTGCTGATGCCATGACTAAGAGTTTGAAGATTGACAGATTTCTCAACTTGAGAAATGCACTTGGAGTGTTTCAGCTTAGGCCTTGATAGTATTTGAATTAAGGGAGCATGTTGATTAATGTGTAATTCAAATCCTATCCTTTATGTTTTGATTTGGTCTAGGTAGTTACAGTTAGTTGATTTGGTCTAGGTAGTTACAGTTAGTTGGTTACAACTATGGATTGGCAAAAACTAGTTAGTTTAGATTTTGTTTTAAAAATTCTATAAATGCTAAGAGTCTTAGCATATTGTATAACTCTCATTTTTGTTCATCAATAAAGCTTTACTTTTCCCTAAAACTTTTCTGTTTTTTCAATTGAGCTTGTTTAAGTTCAATCTTCATCTTCTTCATTAAGATTACTTGCAGAACAAGTAATCTCTGCAACATTCATTCTTTTCTGATTTGCACTATCAAAAGTTACATTTTTTTTGTTTCTTTAGGCTGATTTATATCCCAAAATTCTCAAATTTTTCTTTATATTGGGATTAGGTGATATGTTCTGAAATGTTCGAAAGTTCGGCATCTTTTAAAAGTTACTACGTCCTAATCTAGTTTAACATAATACTTAGAACATAATGGTTGATTCTCATATGCGTAGCATTTTATCTAAAACATAAAAAACTTGAGTTATTGACATCCAAACCCTATTCTTACTTCACTTCAACCATTGATTTTCACCAAACCAAGATTAAAGACATTGTATTTGTTGTCACATTTCTTCACACATTCCGAAATTTTTTACCAAGGCAAAAAAAGTTTGAAAAACACATTGCGAAATATTTATTCAAGAGAAAAAATGAAAATAATAGGAGGTAGAAAAGAAACAAAAGGGTGGAAAGAGAAAAAATCTTTGAGCAATTGAACTCGATGTCCAACCCAATTTGAGTTGAAACTAATGGTTTTGGGCCTCAGGTATGCAGTATTTTATACTTTTAATATTTTCTGTAATTCATGACTTCATGCCAAATATTTATAAAGATTTGTTTTAGAAATTACCTAAAAAAGTACTCAATGATGTTTTACTATTTCACCCTTATAAATTTTTTAAAATATATTAAATAAATTTTATTATATTTTTAATGAACTAAGAGTAGTAATAACTTAATTTATCAAATTTATTATTTCTTAATATGTTATATTCAAACTTAAAAGAATAAAAGATTTGAGACAAAGTGATTTCTTTTACATTTGTTGCATGTACTAATAGAAAAATTAACGAACTACTAACATTTTATTGAAATAAAAAACATTTTATTGAAATACGTACATCTAATTCAACTTTTAAAATTTTTATAAATTAAATACACAATTTTTTTAAAAAAAGAGATGTGTAACTTTCAGCAGGTACGTGAAACCCACGCATGTCTACTGATTTTGGCTTCAAATCCAACGGAAACTATCAGAACAACACTCATATTTCAAGGAATCACCGTTTAATCCTTCGGTTAGTCATAGTGTACCTAATAATTAGGACAACAAAAGTCTCTCGTCGATTAACATATTGCACCCAACTATGCCGAACAAACACACGGAAGGGTGCAATATAACTCACTGACAAACGACTATGCGTCCAATTACACACGAAATAGCAAAAATTAAACAGTCTAACATTACTATAAAATAAAAAACGATGCAGGGGAAGTGAAAGAGAAAGTTGTGAGTGACGAAAAATTCTCATACCTTCCATTTATAGTCAATTTGGCCGTTCATGTGGCCAATTAAAATTGGCCACGTGGCAGACCATTGACTGAAACAAGAGTCACTTACAACCGACAGTTATGTGCCTTATGCCACAAACGTGCGGTGAAAATTGCTCAATTTTTGCTCACTTTTTTCTACATCTGTGACTTATGCCACAAAAGGTATTTTGATTATTTTGCAGGGCGCGCGAGTAACTCTTAGATGGCAAAAGTAATTTTCTTCTGTAATTAATGACTTCATGCCAAATAGATATTTTTAAAGATTTTTTTTTAAATTACCTAAAAAAGTACTCAATGATGTTTTACTATTTCACCCTTATAAATTTTTTAAAATATATTAAATAAATTTTATTATATTTTTAATGAATTAAGAGTAGTAATAACTTAATTTATCTAAATTCTTAATATGTATAGTCAAACTTAAAAGAATAAAAGATTTGAGACAAAAAGATTTCTTTTACATTTGTTGCATGTACTAATAAAATAATTAACGAACTACTAACATTTTATTGAAATAAAAAACATTTTATTGAAATACTACCTTTATTCCAAAATATAAGATCTTTTTCACTTTTTTACTTGTCCCATTTTATAAGAACTCTTTCCAATTTTCAAGTACATTTATTATTTATTTTCCTCAATATCCTTAATCATGATACATCGTTTTCTGCAATTGGTAATAAATACTTTGTAAAATTATCAACTAATTCTCTCTCATAAAGGATAAACTTGTAAAAATAATACTCCTCCGGTCCTAATTATAAGAGAAAATTCATTTTTTAATACATTGAAAGTTTAATGTATCTAGTCTATATTTTTGTCTAAATACATTAAGCTTTGAATGCATCTAAAAAGTAAATTTTTTCTTATAATTAGAACTAGAGGGAGTACTAATAGTCAACACATTTAATATCATAATCAACTTTCTTCACTCTCGTGATTTATCTAAAATGATCTTTTATTTTGGGACGGAGGTAATACGTACATCTAATTCAACTTTTAAAATTTTTATAAATTAAATACACAATTTTTTTAAAAAAAATAAACTTGTTAATGTTATCATCATCCAATAATTAATTAATCAATGAGTATGTAATGATTTGGTTGAAGATATTGAACTTTGTTTATAAGGAAAAGAAAGAGTATGGATGGAATGGTAATTTGGATTAGAAAGGGGACACCAAACACGGGGAAGCAGATTAAGGTTCATCGAAGATGACACAAAACGACGTGCCCGCTAGTTACGGACCACACACATCCAAATGTTTTCAACAGTGCCACACACGCAGCCATACATACATACATATATACACACTCAAAGTCTCACACTATTATTGCTTACGCGTCAAAACTTCCATATCTTAGCAACTAAGGAAATTTAATCCTTTTTCTTAAAAAAAAATAGGGCAAGTTCAATTTTTTTCTTCCAAAATGAAAAAAGATAAAAAAATTTCTCAAGGTCAATTGACAAATTGGAAAATATCAAGAAACTCACACATTTCAAATGAAAGTGTCAAATGACAAATATAAAAATATTAGCATTATCGGTTTATTTTTATCACTGTTTATATGTTAATACACAATTTTGATCATTAATATTTTTAATTATCTATTAGTTAAAAATTAAGAAAAGTTTATATTTTGAAAATATTCGTTGAGAACAATATTTTATACAATAACATGTATTTTTATATATTAATAAAAGAATTGATCAAAGTAGATTATGTAAATAATGCACATAATCAAACTATGACACTTAAAAAGGAACGAACACAGTATCATGTTTTGACTGTGTACATTTTTTTACTTCCTAATTGGTATTTTAGGACATGCTTAAAAAGAGTAATGCAAAAAAAAATTATACAGAGTAATATTTTTCATCAATGAGTAATGATAATTTTTTTTAGTAATGCTATTTAGCAAGAAAAGAGAAGAATCCATAAAATTAGGTTATTTGACCAATTAAATGATGTCATCTAAGATTCTTCTATTTTTTACATCAAAAAATTATTGCTAAATAGCATTTTCCATTTTTTTTATAATAATGAGTAATGATAATTATACTTATAAAATACTCTCTCCGTTCCAAAATATAAGTTGTTTTAAGAAAGAAAAAAATTGTACTAAATTATAAGTTGTTTTACATTACCAATGGAGTATTTAATGTTTTTTTCCTATTATATTCTTAACTATTTATTTTTCTTTCTTCTTCAAATTCTTCAATTTATAATTTCCATACCATTAATGATGGACAATTTTGTAAACTAATTCATAATTTATTTTTTTATACAACTTTTTCTTTTGTTGTCAAGTAGCCTAGTGGCTTGAAATTCCACCCTTAAGGTGAATAAGTGGGATGACCAGGGTTCGACCCCGATCCACTGCATATATAATGCAATGTCCAACCAAATGAGCTAAGCTCACAACTTTTTCCATACAACTTTAATTATATTTCTTAATTTATGTAATATAGTCAAAATGACTTATATTTTGAAATTGTTTTAACTGTCAAGAAAAAATCAGTCTATTGACTTGATGTAATAATTAATATTGAAATAATTGAATTGATAAGACTTTCTTAAAATTATTACAATGATTTATTTATTTTTGGTGTAAATCATGTGTCATATACGTATAACTGTATAGACTAATTTTTAAGAATTTTAATGTTGTTGCGTGTCCACACTATCACATTATAAACTCACGCATATAATTGGAGAAGTCGGAGTTCAAACCTCGATCATAGCATCTGATCCAACAATTTTAGTTTTTTTTATCAGTTGAACTAAAATTTGTGAATAAGAAATCAAATTTTAAATGCTTAAACAATTACTCCCTCCGTCCCATTTTAAGTGACACATTTGACCATTTCACACATATTAAGAAAAATGTATAATTAAATGAGAGATAATATTAATTTTACCAAATTACCCTTGTATGCACTTTTTCTGCCCAATAATGATTAGAAAAGCACATTCTTCAAAAACATTTATAAGGGGTAGAAATAGAAAAGTAACCTAGAAAATTGAAATAGGTCAAATATTATGGGATAATTTTTTTTGCAAATGTGTCATTTAAAATGGGACGGAGGGAGTAATATCACTATCTTCAAGTGTACACATGTTAACATTTCTTTTGTAAATGTTTGTAAAAAATGATTTAATATCTGTTTTTTTCTTTTCTTACAAACAAAAGAGCAGTAAAACATTTTGCACAAAAATAGTAAATTAGTAATGATAAGGATAATGAGTAGTAAAATAAAGTGTTGGTGTGAACTCAATCTTGGTGAGAATCAGAAGTGAAAACTGAGTCACGAGATTGTTCTTCTAACGTCTTCTAGAAAAAGTACACGAAATCAAAATCCAACTGCAACCTTCCACTTTCTGCCACCTCATCACATGTACGCGGTTTTTGCATCATCATCACTCACTAATCACCGCACCTAATTATTACTCTAATAATCAATTTAAAATTAAATAAATGAATGAAAATTAAATTCTAATTACTGCCAATAATCAATTTTCGTTATTTTCGACATTTGGCAGTTACACGCAAACCCTCAACCTCAACCAAGTTAAGTTAACCCCTTGTTTTTTTGGATTTCTTTCTCCCGAAGTTTCATTTCAACATCATTCCTTTTTCCTTTTATTTAGTTTATTTATTATAATTTTCATAAATTCAATATAATTTAATTATTTTATATATGTATAACTGTAATTTTTAAAACATCTAATTTTATTTGATAAAAAAATATTGTTTAGTACCCAATTTCAACTTATATTATTGGATATTTAAAATATAAATTTTTTAAATATAAAATGATATAAAAGTATAAGACATTGAATTTTGACTAATTCAAAAATAAATTTGAGTATTAAGTGATCACAAAATAATCCAATATTATATTATATACATTTTATAATATAAACGTGAGTCATGCTAACAAATACATCGGTTAAGAAGTCAAAAAAGAAAATTATTATTACAATAAATTTTTTATGTAATAAAAAATTCATGAAATTTTAGTCAAATTTGTTTAATTATGTACATAATGCAATTATGCATAAAATGTTATTTCTTTGACTTAAATATAAGTGAAAAATATATTAATCTGGCTTAAATTTAGACTAAATTCACCAGAAATACATAAAAATTAAAACAACGTTTTTTGACTAAACCTCAAATACATAAAAACTACTACATTTAATAAATTTGTATTATTATTATTTAAAAAAAAAAACATATATCCAATTCAGATCTTTATTTATATATTAGTAACACTTGTCACTTTTGTTGTCATTTCTCCCAAACATTTTTCTCTGCATCTCTCTCTCTCTCTCTCTACACTCTGTGCTTATTTATACACATAAGGTATTACACTGTTATAGTCATAATCATAGAAATTTGAGATTAGTTTTGAAGTTTACAAGAATCACTGAAGAAGAGGAAGAAGATGGAGAATAACAACAACAACAATCAACAATCATTTTGGCAATTCAGTGATCAACTTCGTGTTCACACATCAAATCTAGCAAATTTATCTCTAAATGATTCAATTTGGGGTACAAGTTATTCATCCTCCAAAAAACCTGCTGCTGATCAAAGAAAAAATTTTGATATCAAAGTCGGTGGCCAAATCATCAACAACAACAACTCTGTTTCTTCTCTTGGAAAATCCCCTGTTTCTGATTTCAACAATCATGCTTGGAAAAACAACATCGACAACAACATGCTTGGTGTTGTTGATGTTGGTCTTAACCTTAATGGTGCTTTCAACAAAGGAATTTATTCAAATCCTTCTTATGCTAATTTCAATACTAACAACAACAACAACAACTTGAATATCAATTTCAAAGGAAACAATGTTGTTGGTGTTGGTCAAGATGAGATTTTTCATCTACCCAACAAATCTGCTAAGAAGAACACAAACCCTAACAAAAAACATGGAGACAACAACAATAATAACAGTGATGGTAACAACAAGAATAAGGATTCTAAGGCTGCTTCTGACAAGAGATTCAAAACATTGCCACCATCTGAGTCTTTACCTAGGAATGAAACCATTGGAGGGTATATTTTTGTTTGTAACAATGATACTATGGCTGAGAATCTCAAAAGGCAACTATTTGGTATGTTCCTTTTTTTCCTCTATTTTTTCCTTCAATTATGCAATTCTTATTATTATTATTTCCGATTTATTTTTTTCCTTTAATTATGCAATTGTTATTATTATATGTTAGATCCGTTCCTAATTTATTTATTTATTTTTTTACTATTTTGGTTTCCATGTGGGTGATTTTACTGTATTGATTACTGTATTTTGCTGGTTTTTAGCAGTATGTAATTTATGAAGCCTGAAATTTTGCACTAATTGTTGACTCAGCCTCGTTGCTTAGCACACCCAGATTTTTAGAGGGCGCGCTAAGCAATCTGGGGGCACGCTAAGCAATCTGGGGTGAATTAAGCAATTTTCATTATTTATGCACCATAACCGCTCCCTTGCATTTGTTATAGATTATAGATTTTAGATTGGTGTGTTTAGTTACATAACCATTTAAAGGGATAATAATCTGTTCTAAGTGTCCTTTTGATCTGCAAAATGTTAGTACCGAGACATAATTAGACAAAATTTTAAGATATTGAGTATGTTGTTTTTACAATGTTTGGTGGTGAAAATGTTATTATGATGTTGACATCCTGTTCTTGAGACAAAAAGTTGTGCCGTGATTTTTGAGAGAATTTCAACTATTGTCCTCCAGCCCCTTTCCCCTAATTTGTGTAGTTTCAAGAACAGTTTTAAAATTAAACACAAAAGTTGTCATGTCCGTTGAAATCTTTGAGGTGTTTAATTATGTTTTTTCCTTTATGAATGAATGTTTGTGTTTTTAGGTTTGCCTCCAAGATACCGGGATTCAGTTAGGGCCATTACTCCTGGGTTGCCCCTTTTTCTTTACAACTACACCACTCACCAACTCCATGGAGTCTTTGAGGTATGTTATGTTACTTGGTTCATATCATCTTCTTTCTCACCTAATCAATTTAATGAAACTGTTTGGTAGGGAAGCTGAATTATCCATTCAAATAAACTATCATTTTAGTCTCTAAGAAATACTAATTATATTTAGGAACTAAATTGGAGGCAGTGTGATAGTTTATGGACTAAATTGATAGTTTATTTTTAAAAGTATGCATTAGGCTAGAAAATAAAATGATTAGCAATTTCATGTTTGAATGCATTTTGGAAGTGTCATAACATGTGGTGGTGTTGGTTGGTATATTCAGGCTGCAGGTTTTGGAGGAACAAATATTGATCCAACAGCTTGGGAGGACAAGAAGTGTGCTGGCGAGTCTCGTTTCCCTGCTCAGGTAACATCTTCAATCCAACCTCTAAAACTTTTGTATGGTGCAACTGTTGTAGGGATCGTCAGTCCCTGCCACCGTTGCACCATACAGTTAGTTGTATAGGGTCTGAGTTTGTGTTTTATTGTGTCTCTTTGATTTGCTAATTTGTGTAAGCTAAGAATGTTTTGATAAACAAACATTGATGAATGAATGAATACAGGTAAGAGTGATTACTAGGAAAACTTGTGAGCCACTAGAAGAGGATTCTTTCAGGCCAATTCTTCATCACTATGATGGTCCTAAGTTCCGTCTCGAGCTCAATGTTCCTGAGGTATTTACTCTTTTTTAACTTGTAGTTCATTTTTTTTTTCTTCCATAATTCATTATTTCAAACTAAATTGTGCTTTTTTCTATTTTGGTTTGTAGGCACTGTCTCTGTTGGATATTTTTGAAGAACAAGATACTTCCAACGACAGTTTCAAGGTTATGGCAGCATAAAAGAGTTACAATTTACAAAGAATAAAGGAGAAGCAATTACAACAAGTCAGAAAGACAATACTACTAGATAATTAGAGATTTGGGGTTTGTTTTTATAACTATGGACTTACAAATAAAGTCCAAAGATATATAAAACAAATTGAATATATTTACCGGAGTATGGATATTCAGCCTATATATTGTGTTCTACTGTTTTTGTATAGAGGCTGCTATACATGACATGGTTTGCCAATTTTTCTTGTGTTTGGTATAATACTATCATATCATATTAAGGAGAATGCAGTAAGAATGAATGAACTATTTTGCTTATGGGTTTTTGCAACTAGAGAAATCTCTAATCATATTATCTCGTGATCTAAGATATATGCATGGTTTACACCCTTAGTGCATGCTATGGTACTAATCTTTGAGATGGTTATGTTGTGACATTTGATTTTCTCCACACTGACTTTTGAAATTGAACTCGGATTATTTTCTTCGTAAAAATTGAATTAATTTTAATTGTTGTTCAATGATTATTTCAACTTGGATTTGACATTCTCATTGTTGAGTTTTGATTTTCTAAAAATCAACAATTTGACTTGGAAAATTAGACTAGTACAGTAGTAGTATTATCTTTGTCAACAAATATTCTGCTAAACTAATACTTTCTTAAATCCTTTTTATAAGAAATGCTTCACCTTTTTATAAATTCATTAAATAATTAATGTATCTGTTCTATAATATACATCAAATATATTAATCATTCAATAATTTAGAAATGTGAAGTATCTTTTATAAAAGGATTGGATAATCTTCTACTAATGAGAATACTTTGCCAATTATTAGGTGATCTATTTCATGAATGATGAAAGTTTAAACTAATGTGATGAATAGATATGTATGGCTTGTTGAGAGTATGAACATGCTTCAATTATGAATCTTGTATGTGCTATGGTTTGGTAATCTGAATTCCTAATCAAAGGCCAACAATAAACGAATATGCCAAAAGTATGTTCTTGGTTGTGTATGTTAGGTGATTGATCATAGAAGTGGATAAACTTAAAAGCCACGTTGATCCATCCATAAAATTAAAAAAAATAAAATGGTCCTTTCATTTTTTGGGAGGCTATGTATGATAATAATAATTACATTTTATCCACTAATGAAGTCTTAATTAATATATAATGGAATGTAATTTTACACATTTTAAAATATATGAATTAAATCCTTACTAACTTGAAGAACCTTGTTTGCTTGTCAATGATCATACATCATACTAATTGGACCGAGTTAAAAACAAAGAAGCATTCTTTCAACTAATCGACTATAGTATAGTCAAATACACATTTTCATTTTTTGTGATTATAGTTCTATTCAAATTATGCTTCAATTTGGCAGTTGGTATGTCGATGACTAGCTGGCTACAGCTATTTCTTTGGAGGAGGTGCCTTGCAGTATAAGTAAAGAAAAATATCTTTTTCTTACCACTTCTTTTGGCTTTTAGTAATGTTTAGAATGAAGGTGTGAAAAACACAAGAAGGGGGGGGGGTTGAATTGTGTTTTGGGTAATTTAAAAATTTCTTCTAAGTTACAGAGAACTTATCAGAGGTTGCAGCGGATTAGAAGACAAAACACAATTACGAGTAACTTTTAGGGAAGAGAGAAAGAGAGAAAGATCGAGACAGAGATTTTTATACTGGTTCCTCTCACAATCCGAGAGTAGTCCAGTCCTCTTGTACTTCCAAGAGAGTTCACTATAATCACCAAAGATTACAATTGCTCAAGCACACAAGCAAGAGACTTCCAATGCTCAAGTATACAAACAAGAGACTTCCTAATGCTCAAGCACGCAGGCAAGAGACTTCAATACACAAGTTTAGAAAAACAGAGTCTGAACAATTGATATAAAGATCAATGTTCAGTTACAAATTAAATACAACTTTTGATACAAGACTTAACTTAGAATCTTAATACAAAATTCTAAGGTTCAACTAATGAATTAACAGAAGCTGAAACTGGAGTCTTGGATTTTGAATATGAGTTCAAGTTGTATTTGCAGTTTTGCGCTTTAAGATGAATTTGGCAGAGTAACAGCTCTTTTTAAATTGTTCGAGTATCGTATCTACCAAAGCTTCAAACTTGCTCCAATTTATAGAAGAAGGTGGAGCGTGTTTGATTTGAATTAGATACAGTGAGATTGCGCCAGCTGTAGGATAGTACCTTTGATATCCAAATCAGGTAACCTTGTATGCGATCAATCTTGGGTGGAAAGATTTATCCAAATCAGGTAAAGAGTTCGTACAATAGTACTAACGTCACTTTTCTGTGGATAAGATTGATTCCATCAGCTTTTGGAATGTCAGAGTATAATCACTGATGCAGAGAATGTTCTTCTGACAAAAACGGCTCTCACTGCTCTTTATCAGAGTCTGATATGCATCTTCTGATGAATAAAAATTTGCATCTTCTGATGAACCAAATATGCATCTTCTGATGTCTTCAAGTTCTGATCAGAGTTTGCTTTGCCATATCAGAGCTTCCAATGTGCTTTAAATGAATATAAAAATAAAAATTAACTTGAATATCTGCACACTTGGATTAAATAATTAGTATACCCTATTGTATATTAATACTTTTGTTATCATCAAAACTTAATTGGATCATGTCAGAACCTCTTTTGTTCCAACATAGAATATATAAATAAATGAATAAAAGATAAAAGTACCCTGAGTCTTTTTTTTGTGGTAGTACATCGAGTCTATTTTGTGTGTGGAAATAAAAGCAAATCAAATATTTGAATATAGAATTTTAGGCTCTATTGTTTGGATATTTTATAACGAAGCAAAATTGATTTTTTTACTTCACAGTTTGAAAAGTGGATGGAACGAAAGGAAACATAATTTTTTTTATTTCAATTTTAACCATGATTTGAAAAATATTCGAACTTTGCTCGAAAGTAAAAAAGAAAAAATTATATTTGTAATAATAGGTTAATTATAATAAGTGATTCGATCTTATACCCCCTAATTGGAGGGGAGGCAAAATAAAGGGAGATGATGGAATAAAATAGATCCCATCTTGTACCATCCCATCCCAACTATATTTTTTTTTTTAATTCAAAAAATTATTTCATTCCATTTCATCTCATATCACCGATCCAAACATAACATTAAGGAAAAATATATTAGTACCATTTAATTGTTCCATCTTAAAATTTGCTTATATGTTTAATCCAGTTTGAAATTTGAACCCTATATTGCTTGTATAAAAAATTCGAGTCATTTCCACCATGATGAACTCATGTTTATGTTTATAGATATGATGTTAAATATAAATCTATCACATATATTTTGCTAAATTACTCTTTTAGAGTTTTTAAGGAAACAACACACTATTAAAATCATTATCATAAATTAGGCTAACAAACTATTTTAGACTTTTTAAAAAGTTAGGCATTTTCATCAAAACTTTGACAACCCTTCCTAAACTACTTCCAAAAAGTGTAGCTTGAGACTTTTTGGACCTCCTTTAAGGTTTGAAAGAAAAGTTAATGATCTTGAAATTAAAGATTAATATACCCGTAGTAATCAAATAAAAATACATATTAAGTTTTATATTTATAAAACTGAGATTCACTTCTTTTTTATACGTATATATATATATATATAAATATTTAATTATTATATTCCCGCATGTTATTTGTAAACATGGTTTCCAATATTCAGTGGCGTCGTTAACCTTGATTTTATTTTTATGATTGTTGGTTACCTATGGAGCTATTGGTAGAGCCGCCGCTACTTTGGGATAGTAATTTCTCTTCTTAATGGACTTGTGATCGGAGTACTAACGTCTACATGCAATGGAATAGAAATGTATATCATGATTACATCTTGGAGATTAACATCTATGTTTCTTTTTCTTGCATCCTTTCCGTGTACCCAACAACTACGCTCATTATGCACATCTGTGACCAAGAGGTTCTGCTCATTTTGCACATCCAGGACTATGAGGTTGTTGAAGAGATGGTGTAGCAATTTTACACATGTGTTTAGATCTATCTGATTGGTGTAATTCAAAACCAACAGCTATGTTTTTTGTTTAACTTCATACATTTTTCCTTGCATTCTTTCAGTGTACCCAATAATTCAACGTTCTGCTCATTCTGCACTTCCATATGGTGGTGGATTAGATGTAGCAGTTTCACATATGTGTGTAGATCCCTATGATTGTTGTAATTCAAAACCAACAACTATATTTTTTTGTTTAACTTCAAACATTTTTGTAGCTTCTGAAATATGACAACCAAATCGTTGTGTTGTAAAAAAATAAAGTTTTAGGTTTCTAATTTGTGCTTTGTTTGTTATTGTGCTATTTTGTTAATTTGTTTATAATCTGTGAAATAGGAAAATTATATGAACCAATTTTAGCAATTTGTTAATTTGTGCTTTGTTTAAGTATTTTATTACTTTTTTAATCTTTGCTTTGCAAGCTTTCATTTTTCTGTTGTACTCATACTCTTTCAGTGAGACTATGCCATATTTTGCAGAAAAGCACAAAGCATGATACATATAAAGTAAGTTTGAATTTTTCTGTGTGTTTAGCTATGTATAAAGCGAGTTGAATTAGTTAAAGGAGCTGTGTTTTGGCATGTGTGAGTGGTGGTGTACGTATTGTCGATAAAGATTTGTTGGAAATGTGGTATGTACACATGTTATGAACAAATGCCTCGAGATGTAGTCAACCGCATAAGTGCCAAAATCCGCATTACTTGTATGCACTTGTAAAATTAGTCTTTTATCACCATCCCACTTATATTTCGTAACAACAACGGCATGATATGTTGGGTCATAAAATAGTTTATGAATCTTGTGCATTAATGAGACGTAGTAGACACCCTAAACAAAAAATAAATATTCACCATCCTTTTTGATTAATAAATACTAAATAATTATGATTAATTTAATTAAATTACCTCTCCCGTGTAATTGTTGTAATCCTTAAAACATTGAAATGTTTCAAGCATAGGAGACTTTTGTAGATACTCAGTAATCTTTTCATCATAGGCCACCTTCATATCCTCAGTGATGGTTTGGTCAAAACCGATATTCAATTTTTCTTCTTTGGTCTTCGGTAAATTCTCTGCTTTTATTTTTTCACTGAAGGATTTCTCATACATTTTCAAAGATACTATTGATATGGGAGCAACAATCTACTGAAGGATTGTTTTTTTGTTTAAAATAATTTTTGTTCATTTTTTATGTAGTTGTTTGATGGGTTCCTACATATCCATCTACTTACACCTTTGCAAAAGCGAAGGGGTGGAAAAATATCTTTAAGGGTATTGTTTTGGAATAAACTTTGGTATTTCACCCGCCCCACAACAGTTAATTTACCAGTTAGCGTTGAATTCATGGCCAAAATCCATACTATCGCCATTTCCGTGTCCCCAAAAGAAATAAAGCAAACAGTCTCCTTGTTTGGAGCTTGCGACCATTGCTTCTAAATTCTCCATCACTTGTCGATGACCCTTAAGCTGTTCAACGACAGTTTCTGACGAATGTGGTATTTGAACATCATCAAGTTTATCGACCATAATCTTTATTTCAGATTAATCAAAACTCAAGTATCTAACCAGCTTTTTGTAGAATAGTCCAAGACTCGGAATGGTTGCGGTAGGCGTTTGGTCCCCGAATAAGCTAACGCAACTAATAAAATGTGAATCTCAAAGATACTGAAGGATTCTCCATACATTTTCAAAGATATTATTGATTTGAGAGCAACAATCTACTGAAGGATTTCTCATTTAACTACGTACTGCCGATAAAGGTTTGTTAGAAATTTGGAATGTAGGCAAATAATTATCAGAGATTAGAGGATTATTTTGTGTGCTTTTTAAAATTTAATCTCTTTCTCGAGTCCATATATGTTTTTATGTTATTGATGATGATTTTTGTTTTGTTTGAGTTATTGTTGAAGTAAAATTTAATTTTAAAAATAATGGGAGGTTGGCAACATTGGAAGAAAGGCAAGGCTTACAAACATTGATCATGTTTTAACATTGGAAGTTCTTATTACCTTATCATGGATGAATGTTCAAACATGAATCAATATTTGTTGGAAATATTGAACGCACCTCCTCTCAAGATTGTTTAAATGTTAAACATCCTCAATTTTTTTTTAAAAAAAATAGAGGGAATACAAGGGATGTAAGGGACTATAACTCCTAAAGGAAAATAAGCTGTTTTTTTATCTGAATGTGAAGCTATTCGCTTTTACATAGAAGGTAATAGTTATTTTTGGATCTATTTTAGTCGCATTTGGTGCAAACAATTAAATGAGATTCATCCTTTTTATTTCCTTTGCAAAAAAATTCAACGTCAACTTGCTTATGTTTATTACGAATATCTATATTTGTTTCTCGAAGGCCTCGATTCTTCAATTTCTAAAATAAAATATACATCTTAATTAAATATAAGAGTTTGATAAATATTAATTTTAAGAACATATTAATCATTTGGTGAGTCATTATTTCCACATAAACTACTAACAAAAATAGACCGTGTTGAGCATGAGATTGTTTGTAACAGATTAAAAAGAATCATGATCACCTCGTCGAAGAGAGTAGTCAGATAGTTTGGATCAAAACATCGAATGAGTATTTCACCTATATAACATTGACCACTTTACTAACTTGTATCATCGTATAACTCAATCATCTTAAATATCGATCACGAGCTACAATATTTTCACAAATTTATTATTTTTTTAAAGGTCGTCTTTCTATCTTCATATTACTTTTTACTCATTGTTTTTGCATCTCTTGCCCATCACAACTTATATCTCCTTTTTCCATCACATCATTCATGACTTCTTCTAATTGGATACTAACTCAATCGTAAAAGCTCAACTTTATAATCTTAAGAGATGATCATTAATACCACTATTAATAATACAATGCAATTTCTCCTTTCCCCTTTTTTTCAAAATAAGTTCTTCCCTTTTACTTTCCTTTTCTAATATTTTTCATTGCTAGTAAATTCACTCTAAAGTTAAACAAAATGTATACCTTACAAAAAAAAAAAACAAAATGTATGCGTGTAAAAATGTTGTGTTTATCTATTTTTTTTCACTACCTTTCTTTCTTTTTTTTCTCATCACTTACTTACACATCTTATTCTTATCTCTTTTTTTTGTCTTTTTTTCTTCTTCTCATTATATCATTCATCATGTTTTATTGGATTCTCTATAGGGCTGCAACTTATATAGGTCAGCCCAATTTTAGCTTGAAAATTGTATTGGCTTGAGAATATTTACCTCTACTTATAGAAAGAGACACGATTTTTCCCAATTCTACTCTTTTAACTCCACTTTTTAAAATTGATAGTTTGATGAACTCTTGAAAAATTGAACACGAATAATACAAATTTGAAATTTAATTTACCCTCATTTTATCAATTTCACATTTATCTTGATTAATTGTTTTGTACCTGCTTGTATTTGTTAGTCTTGTGTTATGGGTTGTTTGTATTGTATAGGTTTTTTTTTTTTTTTTGACAAAGTATTGTATAGGTGTTTGTCCCTATTTTTATTGTCCTTTTTGTATCGCTCATGAGATAATGAGTTCTGCATATCTTGTGCATAACTCCCTGGGCCCTGGTTAATAAACTTTTGCTTCTGCAAAAAAATCAATTTTACATATTTATCGATTTCTTATCTTCACATAGAAACAACTCATACATATCAGAATTTCAACTCACCATTCCATTGTGTCACTAACATCAAATTTGAACAAGATTGATTTATTTACTCAAAAAGTTACATAGAATAGAAGCATGAAACCAAATAGAAATAAGTGATGCAACCCATTTATCAAATAGAAAGGAAAATGGGTTTCACTTTATTCAAACCCTCATTCAATTTCACATATTACAACCCCTAAAGAGTAAATTTATTTTATGAAATTAAAATTTATTTTATAATATATTTAAAGAGTAAATTTATTTTATGAAATTAAAATTCAAACCCATTTTAGTAATTATACATCTAAAAACAATTTTAATTAAGGTTTTCTAAAAACAACATAAATTGATAAGAATCAATTCTATCAAAAAGTATCCAAACATAAATCAATTTAGATTCAACTCAGTTCTATCAAACTCAATTCTACTAAACTCAATTCTTCCTGCCGCACAACCAAACATACACATCCTAAATCATCATTTTCATATTCCAATCTTACAAATCTCAACATGCAAAGAGAAGTAAAAGAGAATTTCATTCCCACTCAATCATATGATAAATTTTAAAGGCAGAATCCACAATCCCAAAAATCAATATACAAAGAAGGACAAATTAGGATATCACCCCAAAAATCAATATACAAATTAGGTCCTCCTTGACAACCGAGTCAAACTCGCCGAAGTTCGTCTCTACGGCGACACGTTGTTTTGCGTTATGTCAGTTACACCGATCCAAGCACTAAAAACTACTTTCTCCCAGGATTCGAACCTGTATCAGATTCGAACCTATCCTCTAAGTCATTATCACTCGACTTCGGAATACGGAGACTAGACCATGTCGCTGGAAACGTACAAATTCACCGGTTTCCACGAATTCGCTGAGGTTACAACGGACGATGTTGGAACCATTGAAAGTGGATTGAACTCATTGGTACTGGCCAACAACGACGAAACAGTGTTGTTAACGGTTATCGAACCGGTAATTTACGGAGCGAAGAGAAGGAGTCCGATAGAAACTTATTTGGAACACAATGAAGGTGCTGGGGTACAACATTTGGCATTGATGTCAAATGATATATTTAAGACATTGAGAGAGATGAGGAAAAGAAGTGGTGTTGGTGGTTTTGAATTTATGCCTTCTCATCCAATTACTTATTCTAGTAATAGTAATTTGAAGAAACGTGTTGGAGATGTTTTGAATGATGAACAAATTAAGGAGTGTGAGGAGCTTGGGATTTTGGTTGATAGAGATCATCAGGGTACTTTGCTTCAGATTTTCACTAAACCTATTGGAGATAGGTATGTTTTTTTATCAATAACACATGGGGATTTTTTTTTTTTTTTTAAAAATGTAGTTTCTTTAGCTTCAATTTTTTATTATCAAAAAGAGGTAAGTCATTACTGTCATTGACGATTTTGGTTTTTTTTGTTTTTGTTTAACATGTCCTAGACATTGTTCCTACAAATTATTTGGGTGTCATTGGTAGTGATACAAAACAAAATCGTTAAGGTTAGCGATGACTTTCATTAAAAAAAGCATCAAAGTCGTCAACGGCAATGAAGACTTACCAATTTAGTGCATTAGTTAATAATAAATATAGTTGCAAAAAATGAATGTTTTTCGTCCAAGCATTTTCCTTATTATTATTATTAGTGTTTTTTGTCTTCTTATAATTACTTTTCTCACCCTATTTGCTTCTTAAATTTTCAATTTTATAGTGTGGTGTGTGTTTATAATCCTCTTGCTTTGTAAAATGGGGGATGATGACTTTTGATTAATGTGCAGGCCAACCATATTTATAGAGATAATTCAGAGAATTGGATGCATGGTGAATGATGAGGAAGGGAATGAGTACCAAAAGGGAGGTTGTGGGGGATTTGGGAAAGGCAATATCTCTGAGCTTTTCAAATCCGTTGAAGAATATGAGAAGACTTTGGAAACTTGGAGAAAAACTACATAAGTCATTGATTTTTGGAAAATGTTTCATTGAGAGTAGAAATTTTTTATGTATACCCCAGCAATATAAATCGGATATATTTGTGAGTTTTATTGTCACTAAATACCTTGTTTGTCCCTATTTTTATTGTCCTTTTTTTTATCAAACTTGCTTTTAGATAGTGAGTTTTGCAGTGTATAACTCTCTAGTTAATAAAAAATTTACTTCTCCAAAAAAATAAATTTTACATTTATCAATTTATTATCTTCACATAGAAACTTATGATCATTCCATTCTATCACTAAATCAAATTTGAACAAGATCAATTCACTCAAAAGTTACATAGAAGAATGAAATCAAATAGAAATGAAGATGGGTTGCACTTTATTCAAACCCTCAATTCAATTTCACATAGTTTAAATCAATAAACAACCTACAAAATCAACATCAATGACAAGAAAACCCATTACAACCCCTAAACTTAATCCAAAATCAATTTACAAAGTATAACAATTAATCTAATTACACAATAAACATGACCAATTTGATTTATTTATGAATAAAACAGTACTATAGTATGTATTATGAATCAATATATGATTACATAACAACAATTCACAAAAGTATATTAAAATTCAAATACAAGCAGGGCAATGAACTAACCCATTTTCATTACACTTAGGACACCTCTCAATTACACCTCCAACAGAATTAACCAACTTACAACTTCCACCACAATCATAACAAGGAACAAACCTTAACCCACCACACCCCCCACAACCTTGTCTACCAACACCTCTCTCCACACGTGTCGCATTCAATATCCTCCCAAGTCTACCCGTTTCATCAAGCTCCATTAACTCATCCAAACCACCCAAATACCTTCCCTTAACAAACACCCTTGGCAAAACAACCCCACTTCCTGATTCTTCTTCACTTAGTAACAAATCTTTTACTTCTTTCAAAAACTCTCCGTGAAGTGCCACGTCACGCTCGTCGAAAATCACCCTGTGATTTTCTAACAAGTCTCTTGCTTTGTTACAGTTATCAAATGTTTTTCTTACACCACGTAACGACGTCGTGTATATTACTACGGCGTCGTTACCATTTGGTGGAATTTTTTCTGGGTAGTTACTTAATGGGTCTCTTCTCAACCTTTCGAAATTTGATTCTCTCTCTCCTTGTTGTTTCTCCAATCTATCTTTCTTTATGAATATGTTATCCTTCAATTTCGATGATACCGAAGGTAGTAATGTTTTCACTGGAACATCACCAACATCAGCATCGTCGACTTTTGTTGTTTTTTGTTTGGAATTGGAATTGGAATCTTTGCTGTTGTTCTTTGGGCTTAATTTTGCATCTAATTCTTCAAGTGTGTGAAATGAAGCAACTTTGCGAGGTGGTTGTGGTTGTGATTGTTGTGATGGTGGTGGTGTCTGTGGTGGTGAGGGTGGTGGTTGAACTTGAACGGTGGGTTTAAGGTGTTGAAGTGTTTTGCTAACTTCATCCCATGATTGAGGAGATTTTTCAGTGGCATCAAGGATGTGGAGAATAGGAGGAGGGAGTTTTTCTTCATGGGATATGGTGGTGGTGTTGGTGTTGTTGAGGTGTTTTAGCCATGGTTCTTCGATGGCGTTTATGTCAAAGACGGCGAAGCTAGTTGGTGGTGGTTGGTATACGGCGGGTGCGGTGGCTTCAACACGTTTAGAAGATGCACAGCCCATAATTTCCTTCTTTGTCTTTCTCCACAAATGCCAAAATGCTAGCTAGCTAGATAGATAGATGTAGTGAGTGACTCTTTCCTCAAATGCTCACCCACATATTATTATCCACATACACATACTAGTAAAGTTTACATATGATATGGTATGATATGGTACGTGTCTTAATATAGACTAACTATATAAAAATGTTTTGGTAGGAATTTCCACAGTCACTCATATTTGGCCAATCAAAAATAAAATAAATATGAGAAAAAAGGTATATGCACCGATAGTGTAAAATACTTTTACACACTCAACCAATACTAACCATGTCACCCCCACTACACCACACCTTCTTAGTAAAATGATAATTTTTTATTAGTTGATCGTGTAAAACTATTTTACAACGTCAGTGCATCTCCATTAAACTCAATAAATATACCATACACTTTTCATTATTTTAAAGATTAAAAATAAATTGATGCGCAATTATCATCTATAGACAGGATCTAATTATTAATTTACATATATCATCCAACTAAATAGTTGTTGTGTTATAAAACGAATTTTAACATGATAGATATTCAATTTGAATGTTTTTTAACCATACTTTATGTTTTAATTTCTTAAAAAAAAATCTAAATTCGTATAAAAATCACGTTTTTATTTATTTTAATCTATATCCAGTAACCGTTAATTGGATTAATTAATTACTTGTTACAACTTGATAATTTGACAACAAAATTATCATGTACACATGAGATTTATGCATCTGGGTGCACTAAACAATGCATGCAGTTTCTAATTTCGTCTGTTTGATTTAAATTGGACCGTTTAAATTAAAAATTATATTTTTCTATTCAAATTGATCTCAGTCATTAAATCAAATCTGACAGTTTAGAACCAAAACAGCGAATAACTGTGGGGTTGTTTTAGAACCGCGAATCGAAATGCGAGATTTATATGAAAGTAGTGATGATTAAGAAAAAGAGGAAGTATAAAAGTAAATTCAATTAATTGAAAAAAAGTGAAAAGATATACATCGAGACCAGCCGATATTTTGGTGTACAGGTGGGTAAGAGAAAACATGTATGTGTGGATTTGATTGGAGTATCCTCACTTGTGGGATTGACGATTGAGGATTTTACTGTAGGACAGTCTGCACTCAAAGTTGCTTCAAGCAAAGTGGCTAAACATGAGAGTGTGTTCTAACAATCAAACATACATTTATACCATTTGCATTGACACGTTTGGTTTCCTAACATCAGATGCTATGAATATTTTGAAAGAGTTCAAAATGTTATGCATAGCAATATGATGTCTCCGAAGTCTTTAGATATAGTATTTAAGAGGATTAGTTTTTCTATTCAAAAAGGGTTAGCGGCGCAGCTTGTTGCCCGTTATCATACATTCAAATATAATTATTTCTACATATGTATAAAAAATGGATTTGTCTAACATGTGCAAGATTGCACATGATTAAACAACTAAAAGTAGTAACTATTTATTGAAAAATAACAATTATTTATTAAAAAAATTAAATATTTAATATAAAAGCACAAATTTCAATATAAATTTACTATTTTAAATTTGTTAACATGTACAAATTTGCAGATGATAAATAAATATATTAATTAAAAATTGTGTCTTAGTCCCATGAACTTAGCTCAATTTGTGGACATTTGCATTATTATGTAGGGGATCGGGGTTCGAACCCCGGTCATCCCACTTATTCACCTTAAGGGCGAAAATTCAAGCCATTAGGCTATTTGACAAAAAATAAAAAAATAAATTGTGTCTTATGTCAATTTACCGCGTGATTTACATTTATTACCGTATATATACCATCTTGAATTATGACTGCAATGTGTGGATAAGCCTCAAACTAGTTTGAAGATAATTCTAACTCTAATGCAATACTAAGATTGATACACGCATGGTGAGTGTGAGATATGAAAATTATGTGGCTTTAAGTAGAGGATTATCCATCTAGTTAAGTTTATTATGTAGGACAAAAATTATATGGAGAGTTAGTAAGTGAGTGATAATGAAGGTAGGAAACATGCAGACCTTAAGATAAACGTCTGGCAATTGTGTTACTTGCGTGGACCACTGAGACACAGCCACCTCATATCTACCGGAATGTTTTTGTCAGTTTTGGCCTTACTGTCTGAGTGGTTGTGATTTCAACCCAAGACTTATACATTCAAACTTATTTATTTATACTATTACTAGGTGAGAAAATATGCTATCTTTGTTTTTGAGCTATACATGCTAAAAGAATTATAGTATACAGAAACAACTATATATTCTAATTTTTTTAATCTAAAAATTGCAGAAGAACTGAGCTAAAAGAAAAATCAATAGGTCATGGTCAGTACCCCCAAATTATATTAACTTGGTATTAATTTTAAAACTTTACATGATATTAGTAAAAAAAAACTTTATATGACATTGTATAATGAGATTTTTTTATTTAATATATTGGACTTTAAAAACTTGTTTTTATTAATAAAAATACTTTAACCAAGTAAAAAAATACAAAACAAGTATGAAGATTAATTTTTAGAAAGCTAATTTTCTTTTTTTTCTTTTTTTTCTTTTTGAAGCACTATTGCTGAGTTACAAACAACAACAAAAAAAATAGACATTTGAAATGTTAATCATCTAACAACATCAACAATGTTATCAATAACCAACGGTGAAGTTAGCCGTTTTTCTTAAAGGGGGCCAATTTTAAAAATATATATTGAGTATTGTTTTAAATATTTTTAGTGTTAAAAATTCTCTTTATAGTTATTTAAGAGCCCGAAAATGTTAAAATAAGACAATCAAACAAGTGAATATTTGTAAACTCTTTATTTCTACTAATTTTTGATAAATAAACACATTTGTGATAGCTTATAACATATTATTGAGGTAGCTAGCTATTTTTAAAATATACCAATTATTCAATTAAAATTATATATTTGGGGTAGCAAAGGTTACCCCATAGCTTCGCCCCTGTAAATAACAACTATAATACATGCATTTTTAACAAAATAAATTAGAAAAATAAGACTACAAAACAAGATAGAATATAATTTTTTTCAAATATTTCATAATTATTATTTATATTTTTTAACAAGAATTATTATTTTTATTAAAGATAAAATTATTGAAAATTTATCTACAAAAAAAATTTAGGGAAATTTTACCTAATTAGTAACTTAAGACTCTATACCAAAAAACAAAAAATACTTTTAAGACTCCGCTTGCCAACCATAAGCCCGCAGATACAATACAACGAAGCCGGACTTAGCATCACTTAGCATTTGGACCACAGACACCTTGGAATCAGTTACCATTATAATTT
Source organism: Trifolium repens (assembly GCA_030408175.1). NCBI lineage: Eukaryota > Viridiplantae > Streptophyta > Magnoliopsida > Fabales > Fabaceae > Trifolium > Trifolium repens. Next base: position 61,400,096 of record CP125842.1, on the reverse strand, counting down.
CCTTTTGACACCTTAAATAAATCTATTTTTTAAGACAAAATTAGAGTAAATACATTATAATAAAATTAGCGACATTTTAACTATGTTGGCATTTCATAATTAAAATAATATTTTTCCACACTCTAAAAATTTATTGAATGATAAAATGAAAAAATTAACAAAAAATGGAGGCATAAACCAAATTTGTGATACTCCATTGCCTTTGCCCCAAAATTGGATTCACCGCAATCAATTTGATCATACGATTACATGGATCATACGATACGAGCAAATATTGGGTGCGTTTGTTTTGGATTTTTTTGAAAATAGATTTTGTAGTGTTACATAATTTTATGTAAAAAAAAATTACAAAGAAACTTTTTATAAAAGCTTTAAATGAAAATTTGGTTTGAATAGTTATTCTTAAAATGTGATTTTAGGCATTTCATCATTATATTGAAAAAATTTTTGGATATCAAAATTTCAAAAAAAATCATTTAATTTGAAGCTATTTCAAATAGATTTTCATAAAAATCATTTTTGAAATACAACGTTTTCAAAAAATTGTGATTTTGACTATGTTTTGTTCTTCAATAATGTATGTTTATGTTATATGATGTCAAAATTAGTGTTTCAATTTAGAAAAAATGAATATAAAAAAACTTATAATATTTTAAAAAACGGTTTTACAAAATCCATTTTAAAAAATACAAAGAAAAAATCTATTTTTTTAAAGCTAGAACAAACGCACCTATAATTAATTTGTATTTCGGAACAATTCTCTAGCCTCCTTATCCTACAAATAAATTTATTTTTTTTGGTACATTACAAATAAAACAATTTACTTGAGTTAGTTTGCAGCCAATAAAGATATACTGTATTATATATATTGTAGTTCACACGGTTGAATGCAACTTTATCTCTTCTCTTTCACCTAGTTCTTTACTTCAATAGATACATTACTTTTGTACAAAAATTAATCCTATATTAACAAATAAAACAAAAGAGTTATGTAAATTATTTTGTCCATCATTTTTTATATTTTTTGGGATTGTATAGTGGAACGTCACAAGCAGTTCAAATGGGATTAAAGCATAGGTGGATGCAGAGCCTCTAGCTCTCATATTTAAATTTTTTTGTCTGTTTCTCAATAATAATAAATTGAAGAATCTACCTCTTATTCTGTTGTTTTCCCTTTGGATCAGTTCTTATCACAAATACAAAGTTTTTCAATTCTCAAAGTAAATAAATCCCCAACGGTCCAATTTCACATGGCCACCAACTCTAACATTAACAAAACTACACAAAACATAAAATAAACAAATCTAAGACATGACTGACAGTAACTAACGTGCATGACACAGTATGAGGACAAGTTTTTGCCGAACACAAGAGATTTCAAACTTACAATATAAACAAACTTTGAGAACAAACCTCAATGTCTTCTATATATGTTAGTATAAAACAGTAACAAAACAACACTGAAAATTATATTGAAACATTTAATCACTGAAATTTATCAATCAAATGGGGAATTGTTCTTTCAAGGGTACAACTGGAGAATGCCATCACTCTCTTAGAGTTCTAACTGACACTGGTTCTATTTTACAATTCAAAGGTCCTAAAACAGTTGCTCAAGTCCTTGAAAATCGCCCCGGTTATGGTGTTTTCCGACAAGGTTGTGCGTCATCGCCGTTATCGGACCAAGAGAGTTTAAGCTATGGTCTTCTGTATTATCTTCTTCCCTTGAAGGAGGACATAAAAACTAGGAATGATGAGAGAGTAAAGAACTCGGCGTGTGATTACGTGGACAATCTTTCGAATGGTTCGGCTCTTGAAGTATTGCCATCGGCTAAAAATGGTGTGTGGAAAGTAAAGTTGATGATCGACACAAGACAACTAGAGGAGATTTTGTCAGAAGAGGTGAATATTGAAGCATTGATTGAGAAGATGAGGATGGCTGCAACTACATACTCTATTAGTAGTCCTACAAGGAGCAGAACCATGAGTACTTGGAAAATGGGATGAAAGCCGACATTGTTCAATACGTTCTTTGCGCCAGTTAACTCCGGGAAAATTACTAAAAGCATTGTTGTTCCAGCTGCTACTGCAGTTAAAGAAGGGTCAAATTTTGATTTGAGTTCTTGTTAAAAGGCTTCCTAGTTCATCCTCAATAATAAAATTTATGAGTATGTAAATTGTTAATGCTATATTTGGATTACTAGTCCAGATATTAATATGGATGTGATATCATATATGCAATGGATGCAAGTGTTATTGAACAATTTTCAACGTGATACTAGTTATTGGTTTCTATTATGAATGGCTCATAAAACTAAATTGACTAAATCATTGGAGCTTTAGGAATCGTAAAAATGGTGTTGCAGGTAGAAGGTTATGTCCCTGATGTGAGGTGCTCCAAAGCAGACAATTGAAAATGGTTGTGTTTTTTAATCTTAGTAGATTTTGTTGAGAAAACATAGCATTGGATTTTAAATTGTAACAAAGTTGTATATGGATTTATATATTTTTAATATTTTCAGCTTTTCAAAGACTCGAGTATTTGAAAAGGAAAATGCTTAACATTACGAAAAATGAAGGCAAGAATGAATTATGGCAAACTTTGATTGGCTATTCCACTCATGATTTCCGCTCTACACATACTGAACAATTACAAGGCATTATTGAAAACTAACTATTCTTGCATTTCGTAGGCAAAATTCATCCTAATATTTAGCATAGCTCATTTGAAAACTAGATGAGAAACTACACAATGGAGTTTCTAAAAATCACTATGGAGGAACTCTAAACTCAAGTGGCAAGTGCATGTGCTCTGTAACATCCCATTTTATTTATTGGTCGTTTTAAGTTTAATTATTTATGTTTTAGTGAGGTAGAATATTTTATTAGACAATAGTGTAAAATAATTAGTTTTACCGCGAAATATTAGTTAACGAGCGAATGTACAGTGTTAATGGGCCTAAAGCCCATTGGGCCTAAGACCAATAGTGGGGCGCCACTTAATGGTTTGGTTAGTAAGAGAAACTCACATTTCTCTTGTTCTTGAAGAAGTAGAGAGAAGGAAGAGAAGAGAGAAAGCTAGGGCAAGAGAGAAGGAGAAGAGATTTCAAGAGGAAGGACTCGAGTTTTCAACCGATCTAAGGTAAGAGAGTAGATTCTTAATCATGAGTGATCCGAGAAAGGGGAGAGTGTCGATTTCTCCGTACCCAAACTTTCTCCACTCATTTTCGTTTTTGGGGGTGAGAGATTTTCTTAAAGAAAGTTGAAATTGTTGTTCCTAACATGTTTAATGAACTTATACCATGATGTATGTACGAATTTAAAGGGAAAAATGGGAATTTGTAGATGTTTGAATCAAGTTTTCTTGAGTTTTATGAGTTTTGAGTAAATGTGTAAAATCTTGCTTTATGGTATGAATTGGTGTAGATATGTGTATCTATTGGTGTTTTTATGTGTATAATCATGTATGTTAACTTAAATGAAGCTCATTTATGAGTTATAGCATGAAAAATGGAATTTTGGGTCGATTTTGAGTTCAACCCATAATGCTGATTTTTCATGAACTGGTGTTGCTCGCTGAGCGACCAGTAGCGACCAGCTCGCTGATTTTCGCCAAAAGCTGTTTCTATCTGACTTCTCTTCGCCATGGCTTCGCTCAGCGACCAGTACTGGGTCAGACTTATTTTGTGGATGTTTTAAAGTGTAATTAGGCACTTGTAACATGGATTAATGGTATTCTAACATGCAATTAAGTGTTTGTAACTATGATTGATTGCTTGTTGATGAATAATGATGTGTTGATGAATTGTTGATTATATTTGTGGAATATAATTGTTGTTGATTGTGTGGATGATGTTTGTTGAAAGGTCAAAGAAGTATATTAAGGTGTTAATCAACTTAATAAAGAAGGATATTAGAATTGTGTTAGTCTAATAAGAAGAATATTAAGATTACGTGAGATATCTTAATAAAGAAGTAAATTGGATTGTGTTCCACTTAAATTAAATGGAGATGTCTAATACCTTGTGTATTGACTATGTGTGTTGTATTTATGAACATCATGCATTTTGTGGAGCAGATACTTTAAGTGAACCTTAAAGTATAGTAGATATTTTAGTAGCTGCGGTTGACTAGAATATATTTGGGATACGTTTATCCTTGCAGAGTCCGTCATGACTTAAAAATGAACAAGGAGCAGATGGGTATATATATCTACCCATGGAGAGAGTCCGTCATGACTTTAAAATGAACATTGGGGTATGTTTATCCTTGCAGAGTCCGTCATGACTTAAAAATGAACATTGGGGTATGTTTATCCTTGCAGAGTCCGTCATGACTTAAAAATGAACGAATGGTACCACATGCATTAGATATGTCTAGAGTGACATAGCATGATTTGTGGCATTAGATGCATTAGGATGATGTGCATATTGTGTGATAATTGATATGTGACATTAATCGGATTTGTTAATGAATTGTCTATATGTGTTAAGACTTAATTGAAGTGTTAGATGTTTATTAACTCTAAATGATACTTCTATTTGTTGATGCGTCATAAATCTCATAATTGAACTAAGATTGAGAATGTATTTTTGTGTGATTAATTGTCTTTGTTTGATAAGACTAGGGTGAATATAAATGTTTATGAATGCTTATATTCTACTTTGATGTATTAAATCTTAAATCATATGTGTTGATTAATAATAGATTGGTATGCTAAGGTTAGATTATACTTGATAAACTCATGTGGTACTAAGCGTACTTTATGCTTATGATTTTATTTGATTATGTAATCTAACTCTCCGTTTTGTGTGTTTTACTGGTTTGGGTCCAGATTTCTCAGGTTGTATGTTATCTTCGTATGAGTCATCGGTGAAGCTCCGCTCTGATTGTGACACGGAAAAAAGGGGTTTTATATTTATATAAAGTCTGTTTATCTAGGTTGTTTCGTATAATTAAAGAATACATTTTTTGATTCAATAATTTGTATAATCAAGATTTTACTAAATTAAATACAATAGTATTAGTTTGTTAAGAGAAGTGTAATATCTCGAACCAACATTTTATCAATCAAGTGATCTAAGTCTATATCTTTATTCCGTCTGTTGCGTCGTTTTTGAAAAAGAAATTTTAAAGCCAGCAATAATGGGTTTGGGTGTTACATGCTCCAAACACATGCTCAAACATGTGTCAAGGTAGGAAGAAGACTACAACACAAAAACAAAAATTTGCACCCAACTTTCTTTATAAATTATAAATTAAAATTGTTGCATTCTCTTCACTTCTACCACTACATATCTGACCAAGAATACAAGAGCTCAATCATACACAAGTGCAGAGGATACAATCCACGTAAGCATTAAACAGCATATGTGAATGAGAGAAAAGGATGACAACAAATGTGATTATCTAAAAAGAATATGTGCCACAAAAATATAGATCCCAATTGTATGCCAATCATCAATGCTAAATCTCATAAAAAGAAATGGTACAAAGAATGAAATGACAAAGCAACAACATCCATTTAAACCTCTCAATGGATGTCAAAACCAACACAAATCAAAAGCTAGAGTTGCAAAAGTTATCCCTGTTTTTAGCAGAATGCTAATTATACAGACTTCAAGTATGGCAAGGGTCAATTGACACTAGCATTGTTGAAAGGTTTACTATTCCTTTTAATCTCTCTTACCCTAGGACACAAATTCAAGAAAGCAAACAATATAATAGCACATGAGACTTGAGAGTCAGAAGAGACAATCTTTTGTACTCAAACCAAATGGTGTCTGCTCTGGGGGGAGGTGTGTACGGCCACTCATCTGTATATAACCAAACTAAACCAAAAACTACCCGCAAAGAACTAATAGGAAAAAACCTTGTGTTAGCAAAATGCACCAATAAAAAAGAAACAAAGAAAGATATGGAAGGAAATATCAGATTACTATATTTATTAACATTCATTCCACCTTCTCTGGAGTCATCCTAAAATAGCTATACTCTAGCCAGTTGCAGTACAGTTAAAAGAACATGATTCATAGTGATTTCAAATCCTACGCAAATTTAGATTACACAGAAAGCAAAGCCACATCCACTTAAGAGTTGAGACACCAACTAAATATGACCAAGAAAAATGTGGCTTCAGCATTCATCAGCTAATGACATGAACACTTCAATGAGCAGATGGGAATCTGCGCATCCTTAAATACGCGACTCCATTTTCTCGATCGCTTCTTCTATGGCAGGCACACAATTCTTAAGGACTTCCCACTGCTCCCCAGACAAACTTATTCCTGAAACGCAAGAAAAAAAAAATAGAATTCAGAAACAGTCTTCAATTATAGAACACAATTATGCATTGTAGGGGGGGGGATTACAAATCAAGTCAGCAACAATTTGAGCTTTCTTTCACTAGGCAGAGTTGGCTACATGAACGACTATATGTCATAATGTCCTTTATCGTAAATCAAGTCTACTATAAACATTTGAATAAAAAAAATTATCTAACATTTGAATCAACTCATGATTGGTCATAGAGATTAATTTGTTGAGTCTATTCAGTGCAACTCTTGTATTCATTGTATATAAAAAGCAAATAAGGTCAAATCAATAAACAATTGTGTGCAGTGTTATGCAAAAGTTTTTTTTTTTCATTTTTATATTCAACTCTCGCATCTTTTTCAATTGTGAATGTGTTTCAACAATTGGTATCAGAGCGTGGTGTGTTCCAACACGACCCATTTTTTATCTTGTTGTTTCTTAGATATTAAATGAAGCATAACATGTGCTACGCTTGAAAAGCTCAATTTAATCCATAAACGTGTCCAAACTTCATAATTTTTTATGTGCCCAACTTAACATTCATGATAAAATGCTAAAGAAGCATAGAAGCCAAAGGCATTTGAAACAGAACAGCACCTATACTATGTAGTCATGACCAATTCCTGAAATTTTGAATATGGAAGACATGTATAAAACATCATAGAACAAGAAATAATATACTTAAAATAAACCGTCCCAAGAAACCAACTTGAGATAACAACTTGTTTATCTATTGTCATAAGCACTTGTGAAACTTTCTGGAAGAATTTATGGAAACAACTTCTGACATGATGTCCTAAGTTGTTTTCAACTTATTTTCATAAGCTCTCCAACCTAGATATGGTTTTTCCATAAGCACTTATGACAAGAGAGTCTGGATCCTCTCCATTAGGGGAGGAAATGGCAATCCCAATTCAATTGGCATGTGGTAAATCAAATATCAATGCCCAGATTTCCACTCACGGGGTTTATTGGAAGTACACTTTTTGTGGGGCTTTTGTCAATCATTTTCGGGGACACGTAATGCATATGTATTACAAGTTTTTGTCAAAATTAATTGATTGAAGTATTTACTGGTGTGAGTGAAGCATTTGCTGGATTGAAATATTTCAGATGTTATCTGCATTATTAGTTTTATGAGCCCATTTTATAGCAACACAATTATTATGATACTTTTACTTACACTTTCATAAAAGCAACACACTTAAAACGTATGTGCGTCTTTAACTTTAAAACAGATTGGCCACAATCAGTAGCTCATCAACCTCACTGTGCTCCCGGCATCGCGATAATCAATCGCAACACCATCAACAACCATCTCTTGCAGTTTTAAAAATGAACTTATTTAAGTTAATTATAAATCTAGGTCATTGAGATTTCCATTTCCTCCCAAAATGGAGATGATCCAAACTCATGATAAGAGCTTATTATACTATATTCACTTAATTAAGTTGTTTGTCCAAACAACAAGACCTAAAACATATAACAAAACTCCTCACCAATTCCTACCACCAAAAAAAATCATAAACTAAACAAATTATCCTATGGAATTTGAATAAGAAGAATTTCAAACAAGCATATAAAGGGAATAAGCAAAATGCAATTTACCTTTATTAGAAGGAAGTTCCTTGCCATCCTTGGTGTAAAACTCGCGAATGGAGACATACCTTCTCCCTTTGAAATCCTGAATGGTCACCTTTCTCTTTTTCGTAAGCTGAAATGCGAAAAACAAAATTGAAACAAAATGATAATCTTTTTCTAATTGATTCATCATTAACCAGTGAAACGGAAGGGAAAAAAAAGTAAAAAAAGACGAAACAGACCTCACAAATGACGAGATCGCCAGAATCGACGTAGACATTGCTTTTGCTGGAAACACCTTTTTGTTTAACCTCTTGCTTTTCTTCTTCTTCTTCTACTTCTTCTTCTTCTTCTTTCTCTCGCTGCTTTTCTTCTTCTTCCTTTTGTTGTTGTTGCTGCTTCTCCACAAGAAAATCTTCGATGATTTGTTTCACCAAAGCTTTGAATGGAGGCTGGTTTAGGTTTAGGTCCAATTCGGTGGAGGCTTGTTTTCGGATCTTTGATTCAGTTACCTCATCCATGTTTGATTCGTGGAGGATCTTAAGAACTGTTTCTTCGATTCTTGCTTTTGTTTCAGTATCTTCCATTTTCGCACAGAGCTCAGTTAATGGTTCAAAAAGGGTTTTAGGGATTTGGCTTTCGGAGACAGAGAGAGATGAATTATGACTTTGTTTGTGAAAAGAAAAACACAATTGAGTCTTTGTTGAACGTTGAGGAATACGGTGTGTATTTTTAGTACTACTTCTTTTTAAGAAAAATGCTAAATAGTTGGCCACTAGTTAAAAATACCAAAAAAAGTAATTTTTATATTGATAATTTATGGAATATGCTGTATCTCCCGAAAACCTCCCTCACGAAATCTTCCCGACATGAGGTGGCATATTGTAATTGGATAATTTATAACACATACCACCTTTGAATTCCGTCTAAATCCAAGGTATAGTTATTTTGGAAAGTTAATAGTGCGTTCGTGATCAATTCGGGATAAAGAAATTCGGGAGATATAGCATTGCTGATAATTTATACTGTATTTTGAAAAGAATGATTGTACAAGTTTCAATTCTATATTACTATATTAAGTTCTTTAACTCGTGTCTTAAGGCACTGATTAGCATGATACTTCTTTTAATTGATAATAAAATACTATAAGTTATGAATAGATTTTTAGTAAAAACAAAAGTGATGAACAATTTTATAAAATTTTGAAATATTCATAATAAATATTAATATTATCTTTAAAATATTTATATCATTATAGGACCCGTTTGGACTAACTTACTTTTGAGTTTATGAAAAATAACTAATGCAAATAAATAAATTTTTATGTTAATTCATTTAGTAAAAATTGTATCTTGATGAGTTATTATTTCATAAAATACCTTAAGGCTCCGTTTGGATTGATGAAATACAATGGAATGGAGCGGAATGAAATATAATAATAATGATCCAATTGGACCCGTATTTGAGAAAATATTTTGTCAATAATGATTGTTAATATTAGGATTGGATTATAGTCCAACGAGGTACGTTAATAACAGATAGAGATTTTTTTTTTTTTATTAAACTAGCAATGTTATACACAGCCAAAGGCTTGGCATGTTTAAAACTATCTTACATGGTACACAAAGGTTGGAGAAAACACCTATCACACTTTTCATCGTCTTTTGTATTACCTCTATCCCAAAATATAAAAACTAGTTTGACTACTGCACGTATGTCAATGAACAATTTTGATCACCAGTATCTTTAATTCTCTATTAGTAAAAATTATAAAAACTTGATATTTTGAAAATACTCATCAAAACAAATCAAACAAGATCTTATATGCATATATATATATATATTACTAAAAAAGCATTGTTAAAGCAAAATAAGTGAATAATATCATTTATTCAAAATAGCTCTTATAAAATGGGACGGAGGTAGTATTATTTTAATCATATAGTTAGTCATCTTGTAGTTCGTTTGTGTTTTAATTTATCTATCTTCTTTTGCCTCCTTATCTTTGTTTTAGGGCAACCACCATCTCCTAAACAATAGTTTATTTTTTCTATATTTAACCTTATCAGTTGAACTTTTTTTCCTTTCGTGTGTCGTGCATCATCCATGGAAGGACACAACTAAGTGCAAAATACACTAAATGGAACGGTCAATAATTATTAACAATGAGTTACTAAATAAAGTAACTCATCTTGGAGCATCTTGGAGCTACTATTGTGAGTTGCAGTCAATATATTTTCACTCTTAAATTAAAATGAATAGTTACTTTTGGACAACATGTTCCCAATCTTAAATAAAATGAATTTTATTGATGACTAAATCTATAATTCACAAGTAAGATTTGATCCGAATGGTAAAAATCCAAAACTTATTGTTCATATCATCATATGTGATCCGGAATTTCCAAATCTCGAAGATTAAATGTTCAAAACAATCAGTCATTAAGCTACCTGACAAAAAAAAATCAAAACAACTACTCCCTCTGGTACTATTTATAAGAGAAAGAAACAAAAAACAGCAATACCAAGGAGCACATCAATTGTTGTAATTTCTACACCTAATTGCCAAATATATCCTTATAATCAAATGATTTTTCTCACATAGAAAAAGAAACAAAACTGACACTACTCCACTTGCCCACACTTGTCAACAAAATGACCCATTTTTCTTGTTGCATTGAAGAATTTTTTGCAGACTTTTGAAAGAGAAGAAGCAAGCTCTCTCATGTCTTTTTAACTTCTTTTTTGTTCATTGAAAACAGTAAATAAAGTGAAACAATCAAGAAGGGTAAAAATGACAATTACCGATTAAAAGTTGTATTTTTTCTTATATTAGGACCAAAAATTTGTTCAAAAATCTTCTTATATTAGGGACCGGAGAGAGTATATATTATTTAGGTTTTTGTTAATTAATTTTGTTGTAATTTTTATCAACAATTTAGTTTAATAAAAAAATTATTTATTCTCAATATCTACTATTAACGTACGTCGTTGGACTATAATCCAATCATAATATCAATAATCATTATCGACAAAATATTTCCTCAAATATGGGTCTATTTGGATTTGACATATTTTTGAACTTATGCAAAAACAACTTATTCAAAAGAGCAATGCTATTTAGCAACTTCTCTTTCTTGCATCAATTTTTTTTTGTTAAATAGCATTTTCCTATTCAAAATGCCCACAACACGGATGATGTAGTATATCTTAAACTTATAGACAATCCAACTCAAATATACTCCACAACTTCATATGAATTCAAGAGTTGTGATCCTCTCCATTTTGTATGCTTTCCATTTCTTTCATTATTATATAGTTTTGGAAATATAAATGCAAAAATGTGACAATAAATGAGTCAAAATCTCTTTTACACCCTTCAAAATATTAAAAAACTTTGGTAATAGAATAAATTGAGAGCATAGAAAATGGAGAGGAATTTTTTTTTTTTTTGGTACAATAGAGGGCAAAGCCCCAATTAATGGAGAGGATCTTTACTCTCAATTCAACCTTAACTGATGTTTATGTATTTTAAAACTAAGTTTGTCAGTAATATTTATTTATAATTACACTCCACGTTTCTTAAAATCTTAAAATTTATTACATTTAAATATATATTAAATTAAATTTACATCACGTATAGTATTGGGCCGCCAGATACTAGAGATCTCCATAAAGCCGGCCCAAAAAAATGTTCAAAGGGGGAAAATGCATCGTAATTTGGCGCCATTTTTCCTATATACTCTCCCACCTCCCCCATTGGTGTTTGCTCCCTCTTTCATCCACCAAACCCTAACTCCCACCTCCATTTCCATCCTTCAATGGCTTCAACTCCCAAGAAGTCTCTTCTATCTCCCTCTAAATCCAAACTCCGTTCACAATTCTCACCAACTGCAGCACCCGTTACTCCACAGTCTTTACCTACACGCAGATCCACGCGCTTAAGCTCCCTCCTCACCGATTCTCCTAAAACTCCCAATCTAGTTGATGCATTCAACCAAACTCCTAATAGAGGGAGAAGAAACGGAGAGAGAACTGAGCCGGTGGCGAAATCTCGTCTTGATTTCTCTCGTAAAGATAAAATTCTAACTCGAAATAGCTCAATTAAAGTAGAAAATGAAAAATATTCTGCTCAATTTTTGAACAAGAGAAACAAGAAGAGTGAATCTGATGAAATTCCGTTTGCTCCACAATCGCCGGAGCAATCAAAATCTGTAAAGAGAAAGAGGAAAGTGGAGGGTGAGAAAACGATTGAACTGTCGAAGAAGAGAAATGGAAAGGATGAATCAGTTAAGGTTTCGTTTGCTCCGACGTCGCCGGATCAATCGGAAACTAAGAAGAGAAAGAGAAAGAATGAGGTTGAGAAAACGGTTGTTACTCGAGCTAGAGCTGCGAGAAAAGAGGGGAAAATTGCGAAGGTTCAGTATTATAAAAAAGTTGTTTATGATGGTGGTGAATTTGAAGTTGGGGATGATGTTTATGTGAAAAGGAGAGATGATGCTACTTCTGATGAGGAAGATCCTGAAGTAGAGGATTGTAAATTATGTTTTAGTTCTGGGGATGAAATCATGATTGAGTGTGATAGTTGTTTGGGTGGATTTCATTTGAAATGCTTGACGCCGCCGTTGAAAGAAGTTCCTGAAGGGGACTGGATTTGTGGGATCTGTGAGGGTCGTAAGATGGGTAAAGATGTTGATTTCCCAAAGCCTCCAGAAGGTAAGAAGATTGTTAGGACGATGCGTCAGAAGCTTCATTCAAGCGATTTGTGGGCTGCTCGAATCGAGAGGTACGATATACTGTATATTTTATTGCTCAATCACATAATGGTATGTTGTTTTATTTTCATTTTATTAGATAGTAATCATGTTGATGCCGATAACGGGGTTTATTTAATTTGTTTAATGTGAGCAGTATATGGAAGGAAGTAGATGGTAGCTATTGGTGTCGGGTACGGTGGTATATGATACCAGAAGAGACTTCTGTTGGACGACAGCCACATAACTTGAGCAGAGAGCTATATCGGACCAATGATTTTGCAAACATTGAGGTAATGTAATTAAATGATTTAGTTGTTGTATAATGTATTAGCAAAGTGCTAGTATGAATGGAAGTGTCGTAGTTATAGTTGTGCTTCCAATCTATCAATCAATCAAAGCAAATTGAACATAACATGTTTAGTGGTAAACTTTGAAAAGTTTGAAACATCTAGATGGCTTGAGTTTTCTTCTCCACAGTTCATAGTTCATACTCAATTAAAGTCTGAATCTTATTTGGATAAGAATGCTCAAGGTATCTAGATGTACCAAAAAATGATAGAACTAGAGTTTAATTGGGTAGACAATAGCTGGAACGATTGCTTACTTTGATAGATTGATTACATTTTTTATTAGTTCAGATTAGCATATCTACGATCATGTCTCTAGATATAGGTCAACTTGCATACGCCTTAATGACTGTAGTCAAACTTTAACATTCTTATGCTGGTTGGTTGACTTGTTTTTACTAATAACTTAGATTATAACATGCAATGTCATACCCATGTTAATTTAAATAGTTGGAAAATAAGTTCAACTATTAAGTTCTATTGTGCTCCTGATTCTTTTTGAAACTTTTTGCATTCAATATTATCAGATACAAAAAAAGGTGACTAGAGTTATAATAATGAAACAATTTCTGCAGATATGAGATAACACTTATGTTATTAAATGAATAGAAAATTGCATCCTTTTTGTTGGGAATACATTGAAATTTATCCTTGAATTTTGATAAGCTCAGTCTTTAGAAGAAGGAAGTGACATTTTCCAAAAACCTAACAATTGGAATTTACCTATTCTGGAAGAAGCCACTCATCATCTTTAGTAAAGGTGATATTGTGAAGAGTTGATGGATCCCAATCCCAAAAAAGTGAGTGAATCTTTAGGCAAGTGTTAAGCATCACATGTGTATTGTGCAGTGAGTATCATTTCTTGTAACTTTTGAGTAAGTTATGTCTGCTTGTAGGATGAATCATGATGCACAACTAGTGGCGAGAGTTTAGTTTCATAGAATTTTAATCTGTTATTTTGAGATATTAACCATTTTGTTGAAGTGTTTATGTGAATGTAGGCAAGAGGTGCAAAATAGTGTAAATTTTGTCTCATTTAGTTTCATAGAATTTTCATCTTTTATCCTTGTGCATGCAAATTTCTCCCAACATATAACTGAACATAACCTGTGGTTGTGTGTTTCATGACTATTGTTAGTATTTCTATAGTTTCACGCATAATGTTCAGGGTAGTCTGAACTCTTCCTTTTTCTCATCATGGTGTGCTTATCTGTTCAATATAGATGGAATCTGTCCTCAGACATTGTTCTGTCATGACCCCTAAGGAGTATGCCAAAGCTAGCGACGAGGGAGATGATGTTTTCTTGTGCGAATATGAATATGACATCCGTTGGCACAGTTTCAAACGCTTGGCTGATATTGATGATGAAAGAGAGGTAACCATCTTAGAGAATATATGTACAAGGACCGTTCTTCTCATGAAAGGAGATAACCATTTAACAGTGCTAATATTGATGAGTTTATTCATACATGGTTGAATGGTAACCAGACCAATCATTTAGCTGTGTACTGATTCATTTATATTTTTACATGGTAGAATTCTGATGACAGTGACGGTGACGAAGACTGGAATGTAGACAAGGAATCAGACTCTGATACAGATGAAGATGTTGAATACGAAGAGGAAAATATTAAAACTACACAATCTCAACCACCAACAAGCCATCAATTAGCTGCAGTATGAATATTATTGTTCACTTGTATTCATTGTGTGTTTGAGTTCCTATGGAAAATTAATGTGTAAATGATACAGAATCTGCACAAGGGACGATTCTTTGGACTTCAGAAGATAGGCGCAAAAAGAATTCCAGAGCATATAAGGTCTCACAAACAGACTAATCTTGAAAGAGCAAAGGCATCACTGTTGTTAGCTTCGCTGCCCAAATCTCTACCTTGTAGAAATAAGTATGTTGAAGTTTGAACATGATTTTTTAACATTTAATTTATCTTTATTAAGTTACTATTACTAATCAAAGCATGCTTTTATTTAGAGAAATGGACGAGATAACTACATTCATTAAAGGTGCTATTTCTGACAATCAATGTCTGGGGCGTTGCCTCTACATTCATGGTGTTCCGGGAACTGGCAAGGTACTATCTTCTTGAACCAGCTATGTTGTTTTTTAGTCTAATTTCCAGGGAGGCTTTACTTTAGCTATCATAAAGCAAATCCTACTTTTTACTCATTTTTCCACATGTAACTGTAGACAATGAGTGTACTCTCAGTGATGAGGAGTTTGAGGTCAGAAGTTGATGCAGGAAACATCAAACCGTACTGTTTTGTAGAGATTAATGGTCTGAAATTGGCTTCGCCAGAGAACATTTATAAGGTAAAGTTCACAAAAGTTATTCTGATTTTGGTTCTATGAATATATTCCTTGGTTGTCTTATGGTTCTGACTTCCAAACTATTTTAGGTCATATACGAGGCATTAAATGGTCACAGAGTCGGATGGAAAGAGGCTCTCCGTTTGCTGAATGAGAGGTTTGTAGAAGGGAAGAAAACTGGAGAAGAGGCTGACCGACCATGTATTTTGCTCATTGATGAACTTGATCTACTTGTAACCAGAAACCAGTCGGTAACTAACAAATCCTCTTGCAAGAAACTTTTTATTAGGTTCACATTCCTTATTATATACAATCAGATTGGCATGACTTTCCTTTAATCACAGGTTCTGTACAATATCCTTGACTGGCCTACCAAGCCACATTCCAAGCTAATTGTGATAGGTTAGATTTAATCTCTTGTGAATTATAATTACAGATGTAATATAAAATAGTGGGATCACTAGAATTCAGATGATTATAACAACTACAATGGCTTTGTAGACTGCAAAAACTTATTCTTTTGTATTAATGTAATGAATTCAGGAATAGCAAATACAATGGATCTTCCAGAGAAGTTACTTCCTCGTATATCAAGCCGAATGGGCATCCAGAGGCTCTGCTTTGCCCCATATAATTATCAGCAGCTTCAAGAAATCATTTCGAGTCGCCTCAATGGAATTGATATATTTGAAAAACAGGCTATGGAATTTGCTTCAAGAAAGGTTAGTCTCCAAGTCATTTGAAGATTGGTTTCCTTTAATCTTATATCCACAATGTACACTTCTTTTGGTACAATAGCTTGTTGATTTACATATGAAATGATCTTTATTTATCCAGGTTGCAGCTATCTCTGGAGATGCACGCCGTGCTTTGGAAATATGCAGACGTGCAGCTGAAATTGCAGACTATCGTATTAAGAAGCTAGCTACAAATCCTGATAATGTTGCTGCAGGTATATTATGTGAACAAGCCCTATAGATTTTACATGTCATCACAGGAGAAAGGGGGATCACATGATGTTTCCTACTTTTCGTTAAATATATTTTGTATCATGTTTAAAATGGTATGTTTCCTACTTTACATGTTGCCAGGTAGTTACCTGTGCCTTCACAAAAGTGTCAATTGTTTTTATACATATTTGTAAACGATATGTGGATATATTAATAAGCCTGTGTATACTAATAACTTCAAATTTAAAATGAGCAAGTTTGATAATTCTTCTCCCGCATAAACAACTCGGTTACTCGAGAACAAAACAATATGAAATATTTCAATATCTATACGATTTCAGGATCCAAGACCTAACTTCACACAATGATTTGTTTCATCTACAATATGCTAAAAGACTGATATTGTAAATTTAGTATTCTCTTTGACTGCATCAATATAATGAATCCTTTGTCACATGGCAGCGGACAGAACTAACTGATTCCCCATGTTTTTATTCTTATGGAAATACAAATAGCCAACATCACTCGTAAGCATGAATTCTTTATGTCGGAGATAGTTCTTAAGGTCACTAATTCATTTGTGTCTGCTCTCTAGGAAAGGGACTTGTTTGCATGGCAGACGTTGAAGCAGCCATTCAAGAAATGTTCCAAGCACCTCATATTCAAGTGAGTTGAAATTTGCAGTGTGCTAATACTTTAACTTGACATTTCATTCAAATAATTTTTTTCCCAAGTGTTGCAAGATTCCTAATTAGTCTCGACTGTGAACAAAGTCATGATGTAAAGTTATTAATATACATGATATATTAATACAAATGTTTCTGATGTAACTGAGATATTCACTTTTAAAAAGCAAAAATGAGAGGTTTCTTTAACTGAGGATTATACCATGAACAGAGACTTTATTCTGTTTTATATGGCCTTGTTGTATGGTAATTATAAAATAACACGCATATGCTATTTTAGTTTGTTAGATATGACTGCTAATCTTGTGGACCAGTGATCATAGGGCATAGTAAATAAGTAAAATAGGAAATTAGTGGTAATCTTCTAAGCCTATTTGAGTTGTTTGGTTCAATTATTTGGTGGGGAGGGGAGCAATATATCTCCTAAGCCAATTATAGCTCCCCTCCGAAAGAGGGGGATTTGGAGGTCGGAGAGTATTTATTTCATATTTGGACTTAAGTATTTAATGTGATCTTAAATATTAAAATGGTGAAAAATGTAATTTTACACCTACCTACCCTCCATTAGAATTTCTCCCCTCCCCTTGTCGAACCAAACACAAGATTTTAAAACCCTTTCCCTCCCCTCTGAATAAGCCAGATTCTCGCAAATTCCATGAAATTACTTGGGACAGAGTCATAAGCACTTCTACATATTCATTTACCTGGAATACGGATAACATTTTATTTTAGTCTTACATCACACACATATTTTTATTTTGAAGGTGATGAAAAACTGCTCCAGACTTAGCAAAATTTTCCTGACAGCTATGGTGCACGAGCTTTACAAAACAGGAATGGGGGAAACCACTTTTGAAAAGGTCTGCTTTTGAAGCTTCTTTCTGTTAACTTAATTAATCTTGTTTGGCATTCGGATCATAAGTTTTTCACCTTTAAATTGAAGAGGTGGAATATGCTTACAACCTTGGTTTTCAGCTCCTTTTCAGTTTAATGGCATTACACGAAGTTTTTTATGCTTACATATGACTCAATATATTAATTGTCTAGGTGAACTTGGGATTTTATATTCTTGTGTCGACTTTCTAATAGAAAAGGCGTTAATCGGAGCTTAATGCTAATTTGTATAAGTGCTCTTATGTAAGGTTTCCTTTTAACAATGCAGTTGGCAACGACGGTTTCATGTATCTGTACCAGCAATGGAGAAGTGTTTCCCGGATATGATATCCTCCTGCAAGTTGGGTAAGACTTATGTTTGTTTCCTACTTGTTTCTGAGTCAAAGTGGCCATAGAAGTGAAAATAGGGGAGGGGTCTTACTCTCTACTTGTATACAAGTAACAAACTGATTAACTGCTAAGTGTACGAGATCCATCCTAGCTGCATGTCGATTTTAACTAAGAAGCCCTTGTTCCATTTTTTGCAGCTGTAAGCTGGGTGAATGTAGGATCATTTTGTGTGAAGCAGGTGCCAAGCACAGGTTGCAAAAGTTGCAGCTAAATTTCCCAAGGTTATTTCTCAAAGCCCTTCTTACTTCTTTAGCTGCTTGTGATGAAAAAACAGATGACGAAAAATATGATTGGTGTCTTTTAAGTTCAATTAACCAACTCAGTTATCATTTTCCTGTAGTTTTGATTTCAATTATCATTTTCCTGAATTCTATTCATTTGACTGGTTTCATTCTACTTTATGACAGTGATGATGTAACCTTTTCACTGAGAGACTGCAAAGATCTACCTTGGTTGTCCAAATATTTAATGTAGGAATGAAATTTTGATTCTGTTCTTAAAGAACATTTTTTATCAATAACTTTTGTTCAATTTTGTTTATTACTTACATAATTGTTGTCATCTCCGATCCTTTTAAGAATGCAAATGTTAGCAATCACTGTTGTATGTTGGACCCTGGGTGGTCTATTTATGTATTACACCTGTATTAGGCCTTGTTTTACCTGTTGCAGCCCACAAAGGGGCGCATCTCAGCCACACTATTAAGACACTCTTGTATCTTTCTCATATCAGAACTAATAATACAGTTTATTCTTTCAATTTTCCCAGTTTCTCCATTTCTCTCTGGTTCAGTTTTAAAGGGTGTTTTGAAATAGTTGATGCTACAACTTCTGTTCTACGAAAAGTGAGGCTTTTACTACAGTTATTTTTGAAACAAGACTTAGCCAAAAACTAGATAGGAATCATAAGGTGGGGAGGATATAATCTTATGTGTCTGTTTAGAAATTTACATGTTTGTAGAGTAGTTCATGAACTTAATATTTGTCAAAAAGTCTGTATTAATGGGATTTATGTTGGGATACTTCAATGTAAAAAATGATTGTGACAATAAAGTTTGTTAGAGTGATATCGATTTGGAAATGTCATTACTGTAAAGGGTGAATTCTATTTAATCATTTTTAGGTATATTTAAACAACTAAATGTTTACCTTTCTTGAAACTTGTCCTAACTATTAAAATAAATGAATCATCCTGTAGGTTAAAATTGTTAGGAGTGGCAATGGGAACGATATCCGCATCCTCTTATTATTCTTTCTTAGGAATTGTCCATCAAACATTAATGTGTTGAGATGAGACATGTAAATATTACTTACCAAGTTACCAGTGTTCACTTTTTCATCCTGAAAGTTGCATTGATATTTTTGGTCATAATATGCTTGTCGTGATGTTTACATAATTAAAGAAAGTGAGATAGGATGCTTTGTTAAGTAAAAGGGGTTGTCTCCAACTCCAAAACATAAAAAGAGTAAAAGGTGCGGTGTTAAACATAACTCCCTGAAATTTATGGTTTTTTTGGTGGAATTTTATCAGATTAGTTATCAATCTAGTGCATTGGAAAAAGTATTTATCAAAATGGATACTCTCTCCGGACATATTTATAAGCAAATTTGACTTTTTTGGTACATTGAGAAATGGATGTATGTGGTCTATAATATAGGCGACATACATCATTTTTTCAATGTACCAAAAAAGTCAATTTTGCTTATAAATGTGTCCGGAGGGAGTACATACCATGAACGACATCATTGTTCTTTTTATGGAAGTTGTACATGAATGATATTGTCAACTTTGACCAAAATTGTACTACAACTTCCTTTTTAATTTTTTTAAATATTATAAAAAAGACAAAAATATTTATATATTGGTTCAACATAAAATCTTAATGATAAGATGTCCCAAGCTCTAGTTCTACAATGAAGTTGTATTCTATTGTGTTTTGGTTGAACTTTGAGGTCGCAAGCTTTATTTCTTGAGCTCGACCGCCTCCAACGATTAATTCAGATCAGCAGCTTGGTACACATGTTAGAGTCGGATAAGAGATACACACAATCCAGCTCAACTCATTATTTTGTATAGATAGCACTGCTGTAACTAAAATCAGTTTGAAAAACTTGTATAATACCCGTGTGTAATGGGTTGTGGCGTTGTTGCGGTATCTTTATTATAGGACGAATATTGTATAGTGCAAAATTTGTCCCGTTATAAAAAAATCGGCTAAATTATATATTTGGTCCCTTATATTTATTTTAAGTTTCAATTTGGTCCCTTACGTTTATTTTAGGTTTCAATTTGGTCCCTTCCGTTAGTTTTTGCTTATGTGGCAGACAGTTTGCACACGTGGATTGACACGTGGATTGACACGTGGACACCTGGACACGTTGACACGTGTCCAATTGAAATAGTGGAACAGTGGAATCTGACGGAAGGGACCAACTAATGCAAACGTTGATAACGTAAGGGACCAAATTGAAACTTTTTAAACGTAAGGGACCAAATTGAAACCTAAAATAAACATAAGGGACCAAATATGTAGTTTAACCTAAAAAAATCACTCTAAATGCCAAAGTTAAGAAGTTCTATTTAGCAATTTGGCACATATATAGCCATTCCTTGATCAATAATATCAAAGTTTTTCTCTCAAATTAAATTACTCTCACATTTTTTTTGGTTACCATGAAATCGAACCCCTAACCACATTTAAGGTGATCAAATCTCTTACCACTTTGACGATAGTGGATTCTCTCAAGTTCAAAAATAAATAGAGGAAATAATGTGAGAAATGAGCCATTAGATTACAAATATAAGACAATATTTAAATATAAAAGAAATGGAAAAAACTTGATTGATGGTTGAGATGTGAAAATTGAGAAAAATTTAGGAAAAAGAAATTGAGAGATCCATTCTCCACTTTGACCAATTCGTTGGTCTTTTTTTATTTTATTTTATTTGATCATCTCAATTTTATATAGTTCACTCAAGCAATTAGTAGGTTAGGGAAGACATGACGTTTTGACCTGCAATTTTATTTTATTTAATTCGGGTAAAATCATAGTCACCTTGCAATTCACTTCGGTACGTGGTACGGGTTCGGGTTTGCGGTACGTAACCTTAAAAGAATTTGGTATGTAGGAGGTATACATAGTCAGTACGCTATTTCGGTTCGTTTTACGTTCTAATATATTAATCGATAAGCTGTGAATTAGAAAACTTATTTAGTTAAAACAAAAACAAATTATATGATGAAAAATATTAACATCATCATAATAGTGAAATTGTAAAACAAATTAGTTTAAAGACCAAGAGATCTATCGATTTTTATTCGATATTTAAGTTCGTCATTATATTAACATAAAAATTTATATATTGCATTTTTGTTTCTACTTTTTTGTTTTTAATTTTTGATTGTAGACATGATCTTCTTTTCTGGATAAAACTTAGTGCATCTCTTTAGATGCTTTTTGCATGATTCTAAACATAAAAACTATGAATTCCTCGAATTCATGATTTTTTCAAATTTGTTATATCAATAAAATATGAATTTTATGTTAAGAACCA
Source organism: Trifolium repens (assembly GCA_030408175.1). Lineage (NCBI taxonomy): Eukaryota > Viridiplantae > Streptophyta > Magnoliopsida > Fabales > Fabaceae > Trifolium > Trifolium repens. Next base: position 61,378,295 of record CP125842.1, on the reverse strand, counting down.
TATGAAAAACACCTAAAGAAATGCAAGTTTTTTTTTTATAAAAGTTGGTCTAATCTTTTCAGTTTTTCCTCATGCATCTTCTTTTATTAGGTTTTTCTATTTTATTAAAGGTGTTATAACTTCTTTTTTTATTTTTGATAAGTTGTTATATGTTATATTGTGTTACTGTTTTTTCTGCGTATCTTTTATCATAATTTCTATTCCTATTTTTATGCATATATTTTCTTTAGCCCATTTTATTTTAGACTCTTTTACTCAATGAAAGGAAAAGTTAGGTCAAACAGATTTTCAAGATAGAAAAAAGTTCCTTAATTTTTATGAGTATAATACATAGATAAAATACTTTTGAAGATAAAAAACAACAATTACCAAACAGCTTTAGGTTTTTTTTATTTTTTATTTTTTTTTTCAACTGGGAATCTTATATATATATATATATATATATATATATATATATATATATATAAATAAAATAATTACACATTAATAAAAGGTAGACGGACAACAAGCTGCGCCGCTAACCCTTTTTGTATAGCAAATCCTAATCTTTGAAAAACTAAATTCATAGATTTAGGTGCCACAATATTACTATGCATGACCTTCTCTGGAGTCATCCTAAAATAGCTATACTCTAGCCAGTTGCAGTACAGTTAAAAGAACATGATTCATAGTGATCTCAAATCCTACGCAAATTTAGATTACACAGAAAGCAAAGCCACGTCCACTTAAGAGTTGAGACATCAACTAAATATGACCAAGAAAAATGTGGCTTCGGCATTCATCAGCTAATGACATGAACACTTCAATGAGCATATGGGAATCTGCACATCCTTAAATATGCGACTCCATTTTCTCGATCGCTTCTTCTATGGCAGGCACGCAATTCTTAAGGACTTCCCAACAATTTGAGCTTTCTTTCATTAGGCAGAGTTGGCTACATGAACGACTATATGTCATAATGTCCTTTATCGTAAATCAAGTCTACTGATAAACATTTGAATAAAAAAAAATTGTTAATATAACATTTGAATCAACTCATGATTGGTCATAGTCATAGAGATTAATTTGTTGAGTCTATTCCGTGCAACTCTTGTATTCATTGTATATAAAAAGCAAATAAGGTGGTCAAATCAATAAACAATTGTGTACATGCATGCTTTCCACCTACTCGTCCATACACCATCACATCCGCTGGACGAAGTGTCGATCTTCCTTCTTGTGGGTCTGTCAAGAAGTTTACTGATGCCTCTTTTTTTTACAGAAATTCCTGCACGTCTAAAAATATCAAAGAGCACATCTCTAACCAGGTCATGACTATATTTGAAACCTGAGAGCTCCCTACAATGAACCGCATGCTCCCTAAAAGTGTTGAGGCACGCTTTACGAGAAACAGGACAAACCTCATCCTTAAAAAATAACAGAATCATGAGGCGATACTTGAGGATGGTACATCACATTTTTTTTTTTAACTCTTATTTCACTTTTTGCGAGGCACACGTTGAACAAAAATTCCTAAAATAATGGTTGTTGAGATAAAGAAGTAACAATGAATCACAAGCTTGAATACCAAGTCAAACACAGTTTAACTCTAATAAAACACATTTTCTTTGTGGCACTAAAGATATTTTTTAAAATAAAATCAATTAAAAACAAGTAGAAAAATAATTATTAAATACATAGTGATTTTTGTTTAATTTATTTATTTTCAACGATATTTAGGATCCGTTTGTTTTGGCTTTTTAATTTAACGATATCCACATGTCCTCTTATTATTCTTCCTTAGGAATTGTCCATCAAACATGTTGTGTTGAGACTTGAGAGATGTAAATATTCCTTCTAGTCCTTAATATAAGAAAAAATTGACGTTTTAGATACATTAAAAAATGAATATATTTAGTCTATAATATAGTTTAAATATATAAAAATTATAATGTATTTAAAAAGTGAATTTCTTCTTATATTAAGGACCGAACAGAGTATTACTTACTAGTGTTCAATTTTTCATCCCGAAAACTGCATTGATATTTTTGGTCATAATATGCTTGTCGTGCCGTTTACATAATTAAATAAGGCAAATGCTAAATAGTGCTCCCGAGCACTCTTTAAGCCTTTAAATTATAAAAATATGTGAAGTTAACGCATTGAGAATTGAAATGTTCAACTTTTTGAATAAATTATTCCCGGGGCACTTTTTAGTGAGACCCATTAAATAAAGTAAAAGAGGTTTGTCTCTGAAAAAAGAAGTAAAAGGGCGTGTTAAAAGTAATTCCCTAATATTATTGTAAAAAATAAAAAATCCTTATTATTTTTTTTTACATATCCAAAACTTTAGAAGTTCTACTTAGCAATTTTTTTTTTTTTACACAAAGTTCTACTTAGCAATTCCACTTCCACATATTGATTTTTTTTTTGTTCTTCAATGATATTTAATGCAGCTTAATCTGTCCTTAAGCTGGCATGTGGCACATCTAGGCGTTCCTTGAACAAAATGATTTATGTTACCGGAGTTAAAAAACCTTGTATATCTTGCAAGCTTTGCCAACTTGAAAGGTCATGTAAAAATTGACGAAATAGAGATAACAAGAATGATAGCCATAAAGCCAAAAAAAAACTTGTTTTTAAGGGACTCATCAATCAGTATTATCAAACGAATTTATGGAGAGAGAACCAATATCATAATACTTACTAACTCCCTTCCTAAATATGTGGAGTTATAGATAAAAAGAAAGAGTCTAGTGGTCGTATGTTTAGAGAAAAAAGTTAGCCCTTGTGATATTTTATTTTCTACCAAATATACAGGTTATACTCGGTCAAAATAATAACATGTGCTCCTATTAATTAGCAATTGCAAGTGTGTACCAACAACATGAAAAAAGTGATAATAAAACATAGAGTCTACCTTTTATTTTTAATTCACACACTAATATGCTATTTGTTCCAACATGATATCAAAATCTTTCTCTCAAATTAAATTACTCTCACGTTTTCTTTTATTTGATCCTCTCAATTTTATATCTCACTCAAGCAATTAGTAGGTTAGGGAAGACATGGCGTTTCCGGCTACAATTGTCATTCTTCCTTTAGGCACTCTTTTCATTCTTTCAGGCCTCATAGTTAACGTAATTCAGGTAATCATTCATTAATTATTTATATTACTGTATTATTTTATGTAATTAATTCTTCATACACATGCATTTTCTTCTATACATTCGGATCTAATAATAATAACTCCTCAATATGTAATGTTAAAGAAAAGTACAAATTGAATATATGATGCACATTGACATGAGGTGCCATGCAATTGTGTCTTGCAACATGTTGCGCAATTCATTTTTTTTCTTTCTCTTCATAATATTTTGTTATTGTATAACAATGTTTTGAAAATCGAACCAATGAGGTTATGGTTTAACGGCCTTAAACTGCTCAAACCAAAACTGTGATTGAAATGCCAATAACTGAACCCTTGTAAAGGTCAGTTCAAAGGTTCAATTGCTTGGACTGTTCGGTCTTTAAAACGCTAAACTATATATATGCATGAATATCAAATCAAATAGTTAGTACTTCTATGTACATAATTTTGATCAATGGTTGATGCCTTGTTTGTTATATATGATCCCTTTTGGTCAGTTGGCATTATTATTTCACCTAATATAATTATATTAATTTGCAGGTTGTCGTCTATGTCCTTTTTCGTCCAATATCAAGGTACTATTACGAAAAAATAAACAAAGTTCTCACCGAAGTACTATGGTTGGAGCTCGTATGGCTAGTTGATTGGTGGGCCGGCGTCAAGGTGTGTTTAATTTGTGTAATCTCCATTCTCTGCACCTCAGAGTTGTTAAATAACGATTATAGCGGACTATAGGGCTATTGTACTATTGTATAGTGAAATTTGAAAAAAACATTATTATCTGCGATATGCTATTTAGTACAAAGATATTATGAAATAGCGGCTATAGTCATGCTATAGTAATGTTCCGCATTATTAGTATTTGAACAAATTGAAAACACTTTTGCAACTGACATGGTTGCATACTATAGTCTAACTAGTTGAATGATCTTTGGACTGCAGATTGAACTTTATGCAGATTCAGAAAATTTTGAATTATTTGGTAAGGTGACAGCCACTAGGTTGTTATTAAGTTCTTAAATATCTTTTTTTTTTCCTCTTAAACATTATGTTGCTATAGGATCTCACAAATTTGCATTTTTATTTGCATTCTGTTGCATTTTTAGGTAAAGAAAATGCACTTCTGATCTGCAATCACAGGAGTGATATTGATTGGCTTGTTGGATGGGTCTTAGCTCAGGTGCATATTAATTTACTTATAAAATACTACAAATTATATCATACTCTAATAATAATAATAATTAAATTACATCTTTGTTTTTCTTTGAAACTAAACCATTATGATTATGATTTATGTGTACATGCAACTGCATGCACTATTTGTTACCATTTCTTGATTTATGTTTTCTTTGGCTTATCTTTTTTATATATCTTATGGATTCATTCATTCATGTATGACAGCGTGTGGGTTGCCTTGGTAGCACTGTAGCCATTATGAAGAAAGAAGTCAAATACCTTCCTGTGAGTATTTGTAAATCCATTATTCTCTCTTCCTTAATTTGTTTATAAGTTAGGAATTGTATGAAGCTTTTAGTTTTATGTTAATGTTCATTTTATTTTTATCACTTAAATGATAAGCGCTTATGTTATAAGGAATTAATTAATCTTTTTATCTAAATAGAGTTAGTGAGATGAAAATATGATCTTAACTGATCAATGCAGGTTCTAGGTTGGTCAATGTGGTTTGCTGATTTTTTATTTCTGGAAAGAAATTGGACTAAAGATGAACAAACATTGAAGGTAAATCCAAAGAAATCACCCTACTAGAATGTTCCTTATAAGAGTTTTATTGATACATCTCTTGATTTTTGTTGGCAGTCAGGTTTTAAGCAGCAAGTGCGCAATCCGGTGCCTTTTTGGTTGGCTCTTTTTGTCGAAGGAACTCGCTTTACACAGTCGAAGCTTATAGCAGCTCAAGAATTTGCTACTTCAAGAGGGATGCCTGTACCGAAAAATGTTTTGGTTCCTCGTACTAAGGTCAACAAAATTGACGCGCTAAGCACATATAAAGAGTAGTAGCTTTAATCATGCAGAAAAACTTCAAACTAAAAAATAAAAAGTCACTGCCCTTTCTCTTTCGGAACTTCAAGTTTATAGGAGAAAGCAGTGATATGACTACTAAAATAATTGGTGTTAATAGTTGGAGCCATAAGTTTCATACTGTGTGTTTCACATTTTGATTTTATTTTAGATGATAAATATCTTTCACTGCTGATAATCTCTTACCAGGGTTTTGTCACAGCTGTAACACAAACGCGGACATTCATTCCAGTGATTTATGATTGCACATTTATAGTTTCGAAGAATGAGCCTTCACCTACAATGTTGAAAATATTTAAAGGCATTCCTTCTACGGTAAGACAGTGAAAACCTTGACAAAAGTTAAATTAGAGGAAATAAGTGGTGTTGTTTATGTTTTTCTCAACTTCTTTACTAGTATGGTTGTTGGACTTAGATTCTCTATTCAATGCAATCATTTTTATCTGGATTATATCCACAATCCTATATGAAATATTTGATACATCGATGAGTGAGATGATATTTATCAACCTATTTCTTGAATTTAGTTTGTGGTATTGTTATAGCCATTAATACCATGAACCACAACTCAACCAGACACAAACTTAGTTTTGTCTATTATATGCTTTTTACAAATATTTGTAATTTTTCAGGTGAAGGTTCAAGTTAAGCGACACAAAATGGAGGAACTTCCAGAAACAGATGATGGCATTGCACAGTGGTGTAAAGACATTTTTGTTGCCAAGGTATTACAAGTAATGTAAACGTTGCGTTACATTTCTTGCCCCGGTGAACAACAAGGTGGCCTAACAACATTGACATTTGTTAAAACTTAAAACACATGTTCATTGATGTGTAAGAAATGCAGGAAATTTTTATATTTATGAAGTTTGTAGTTAGGTGCTGCAAAGTTGATTCTCATAAGCTCAACCAACGAGACGAATATTTGCTAATTAGTCTTGCTCTTATGCATGAGATCCCATTTTGTACTGTGTGTAAATGTCTAAAGGAAGTGTTTTTCTCACCATCCAGGATGCTTTACTGGAGAAATATAATACTACAGACAAATTCAGTGAACTCGAACTTCAAGAAATTCGCCGGCCTAAAAGTTCTATAATGGTAAGTTGATATGTTTGGTTTGAGAAAAAGTTTACCAAACAGATGAAAAATTACTGATGCTAATTATGAACAGGTTGTGCTAAGTTGGTCTTGTCTTCTCGGATTCCTTCTTTACAAATTCTTCAAGTGGTCTTCACTGCTCTCTACATGGCAAGGAATTTTGTTTACAGTACTTTTCCTGGTAATTGTATCAGTTATTATGGAAACGCTCATTCATTCATCTCAATCAGAAGGTTCTAAACCCGAAACTTTACCTATACAAGACCCCATCAAGCAGAGGCTTCTTCAGACATGAGCAAAGATTCACCATTAGTTAATGTTAATCACATAACATGTCTTTATCTCATTAGGATACATATGTACATTGCATGTTTCTTGTCCCTAACTTTTTGGTTTGAAAATGCAGGATTTGTTAGGTAAAATAATGTTATTGATATCAGAACTTGTTTGCTTTGTCTAGCGTGTATTATTTTTGGATTAAAACAGAATTATTAGACAGTTTGTAATTTGTTACTTCTTTTTTTAAGTAATTATAAGAGCCGAATAACTATAAGAGCTCGTGTGTAAATATAATATTATTCTTGTAAGCATAGTAACAAAGATATGTATTTTAACACAATTCTTGTATCAGAAAAGTAATATTAATGACAAGGAACTGATGATCAATGAAAAAGAAAGAATAAGCTGTGGAGATTTAAATATTTCATTTAGATGATGCCATTGCATTGCCCTATTTTCCCAATGTGTCGATAAGACATATACATGTCCAGAATCCTTAAAGAATATAGACGAGAAATCACCGACATTTTTTTGCCCATCTGCATGAATTTCCATGGTTGTATTTGTATGTCACCTCAATGAAGCAATGGCTGGTATACTCCATGCAAACACTTACTTCTTCGATTTCTTCGAACCTTCCTTTTTGTTACTGCAAAATTTGGCACATGATATATGTTACTGATTAGAAGTTAAAGAGGCTAATAGAAGCTCCAAGTTAAAAGAATTATCTTATAGATGGAACCGAAAGTGCGAGTGAAATCATGTAAGAAGACTAATAGAAGCTCCAAGTTAAAATTTATCAGATGGATGATAGCCTATAAATTGAAGGTAGAGGTAAACGTAGAAAGACTTAGAATCAAGCTATTTAAAATGCTTTTGAATTCAACGGCTTTTCTAAAGAATTGGTTTGAACAAGAAAAAATATATGGTATCATACTATCATCTGATCATTTAATCAACCTAAGTTATAGGAAGAGGTATTGATTGTTGTTGTTATGTTATTACTTTTCTCAAAAGGATAAGGAGGGAAGAGGAAACCATTACAAAAAGTGATAATCAAAACTGTGATAAGTAAAATATAAGACATGCATCTGCGGTGAATGTTGCCTTTCCCTCGCTATGAATGCAAAGAAATTTTACAGTGTTTGGTTAGAGAGAAATGGATGGGAGAAGGAGTATTTTAAATCTTACTTGTCCGGTTCCATTTTCTATAGAGATGCGAGGAGCAAAATCCCTATAACGCAATTTTTGTCCTCTCCCCAAGGGGACTCGGAAGGGAGAAAATATAGGTTTTTTATAATTTTAAAGGCATTAACCAAATATACTTAACATGTATAAGAAAGTTAGAAGAATATAAAATGTAATTCGCTTGTTAAAATCATTCTCATCTCCTTGCCAACCAAACAAAATATATCTTCTTCCCTTACATCCCTTCGTTTGAACCAAATAGACCCTCGAAGCATATTAGTGTCTTGTTTCAGCTTCATGAATGATAAGTTTTTAAGTATAACTAAGATTTATCTATAGTATATTAGAAAGAGACAATACATACCTTGACTTGGAAACAGTTGCAGATGGTGGAGAGGGTGCTTTGGTTTTACCACTACCGGAGACAACCTCGTCCATGCTTTGTCCCTGTCGTCTGTACCTACCACCGGAAGCCACAAATCCAGGACATGGTCTGTAAGCCTTTATGGGCCACCATCCAAAGCCAGGCACCGTTGCAATACCACCTTGCATCCTTCCTTCACCATTGCATCCTTTCTCTATTTCTTGACTTCCACATGCTTTACAACCACTGTTAAAACATGTTCAGCAACTACACACCTCAAAATAAGTTGCTATCTTTTTTCTACGTGACAGAAAAAGATACCTTATAGCAATTTATTTATTTAGTTTGAAAAATTATATAGCAAGTTTTTTGTTATTAGCTGATAATAATTGAAGAGTTTTAAAATGGAAAAATGGATGGTATGGTACCTCTGTTTGGAGGAGAATTCTGATTGATTAGGAGCTTCAAGTTCTTCTTCATCTGATGAAGAAGAAATGAGGGAAGTTGGAGTAGAAGAAGGAGGAACAAGTATCTTAGAAAAACAAGGGTAAGTAGTAGCTGGCCATGAATTTTTTGGCTTATACAGTTGAACCTTATGATGATAATGTTGAGGCGTTGGAACTGAGAAGAAAGCTATTGCCATTCTCTCTCTCTCTCTCTCTCTCTCTCCTCTCTCTCTCTCTCTCTCTCTCTCTCTCTCTCTCTCTCTCTCTCTCTCTCTCTCTCTCTCTCTCTCTCTCTCTCTCTCTCTCTCTCTCTCTCTCTCTCCTCTCTCTCTCTCTCTCTCTCTCTCTCTCTCTCTCTCTCTCTCTCTCTCTCTCTCTCTCTCTCTCTTAGGAACGAGTAATGTGAGCCACTCTTTTAATTCTACCTATCCTAAAGTCCAAAGCACTCACTCTATCAGAATGAACCATTACGCTATTTCATCCTTAAATTTCCCCATACATGCAATTTTTATTTTATCAATAATATCAAATAAAATAGAATTATTTCTACCAATTAATCCCATTTTACTTGGCAGTGGTATCTGTGCAGTAATTTTTTTAGCAACTCTGCAGTAGTACTTACTTACTATTTGACGTGTAGAACAAAAATCTACATTATAAACCGCACCTAACAAATTATGATACCCATGAAAAAAATATATCATTACCAAAATATTTCTTAGATCGTGATTTCCTTTTGATTATATTGCTTCAAACTGATGTAAACAATCTGATAAGATTGACAGCACTGTTGAAGTTTTATGTAAAAGCAGTACTTCTTGGACCATCAATTCTTAATCCTTAATAATCACGCTTTACAACAAAATCATCATTTGTTAGCATAAGTTTTGAAATTTTACTCAGCAAAAGTTACACACTAGTGCTAGAACTAGAATGCACGAAAAGTGGAGAATGCTTTTGCATTTGCTCCCGCGACTGCGCAGCCTTGGTTTACACAATTCTCGCCATAAATTAACATTTGATTCCAGCCAACGGCCCTGATCCAACCTTGATTCCAGAAATCACAGGTGATCTTTTTCATCCATCTTTTGTATTTACTTTAATCTACTTACTCTACATATAACTCTTTTCTGACCCCGAAGTAAAAAAAAAAAACTTTTCTGGCCCCATCGCAATTTCCTGTATTATATACAGTATGAAAATAAAACTGAGATTCAAAACTTCAAAAATAAAAGGATCTTCCAATTATGAAAATTTCAAGCATCTTTGCTTCTGCAAATAAATCCCCTTCTGTAACCAGTATCAGACACAATAAATATCATCATCTCTTACTATTACCCAAGCATATTTTGTTGCTCCACATCCCCATTCATCACAGAAATGTGATGATGGACCATATACCAGCGTCCACCATGGAACTCAAAGACATTGGTCACATTGAACGGCCCTGTATCCATGTCAACATATGTTTTCATGGTAACCCAAGCCATGTCTGTCAAGACCCGAGCACGTACATCCCGAACCTGAAAGTTCAATCCTTGCTCCCAGTTGAATATGAGTTGCCAGCTCTGCATTACTGAATTATACCTGCAGCATGGATTATTGTGTTACTCAATAGTATTTGTTTGCATCATAAATTCAGAAGTCCAAATGAAATAAAAGAAAAGTCTATAATTTCACGAAATTGCAAGAACTCTGAAAAAAAACTATTTATCCAATAAATAGGAGCTTCATTCCAATTCCAATAATGAAAATATACATTTTATCATATGTTCAAACTGTCTGTATCTGTTGAGTGACAAGCCCCTAGTAACCAAAAACAGTTATATTGGCCTGAAACTAGTGCTAGAGTTCACTAGTTCAGTCAAAATATCCAGGCTAGAAAAACACTAATAAGAATTTTGAACAGCTCATATTGCTAGTCCTCTTGATGAGGTGTCTCCGGCAAAATGAAACACAGTGCCTTAAAGAAATAACAAGAGCGAGGAAAGGAAAGAGGGTTTTAGGTGGGTGCCTACTGGGAACCAAATTATAATCTGTTTCTAAATGATTGTTGTTTCTGTTTTTCACACACTAAAAAAACAATAAGTGAAAGCATGAGTAACAATTTTATAAAATCGTCCTTATTAACCATTGGGTGTTGATCATTGTCAAAAATACAAGGTCCTCTGGTTTCTGTATAAATAAATACAAGACCAGTTCAGATTTTGATTACCCGTAAACAAAAAATACTGAACTTAGTCATATACAAGGATCCAAGAACTTCTGCCAATTTAATATACATAGGACCTAACAAACAATCTCTTTCAAATATCACGGCATATAGCACAAAGTGTCCAGCATGATTGTTAAGCGCAAGAGAAAGATCCTGAGATTGTAAAATCTAACATGTTTTGCTACCTCCACTGTGTCGGAGAGGAACAAAAATCACCGGAGAGGCCGGAGCAGAGAGAGCGTAGAGGAAAATCATAAACGGGTGGGAGCAACGCTCTGTCCCACTCCGTTTCGACCCTTTTCCACACTGTTTTGACCTGCTGTACGGTTTCGACTAGGTGACCCGTTTTGACCCGTCAAAATGACACCTTTTTTGGCTCGGAAGTCAACTCGTTTTTTCATTGCAAACGAGTTGGTGGGTTTTAATTGGGAAATTAATTACATCCCAACTTGGGAATTGAATGCACAATTGGGAAATTTACCTTTAGGTCAAGCTCTTATCTTTATAATTTAATTAATCATTATAAAGTTATGTTTTTCTATAAGGAAACATATCCCGAGTTTGACAACCATGGCACAAAGACCAAAAAAACTAACACAAACAAGATATCCCAATATAAGGAAACAATATTCTGGCTACGCAAAATGGATAATTTTATAAACATGAAAGAAAAAAAGAGACCAAGTACTCGTGAAACAAAAAGTCATACCCCGAAAAAAGTTCTCCTGAAGCATGGATGCACTTCACATAATCTGCATTTAGCCAAAAACGTCTCATTGCCGAAATGGACTTATCTCTAACAATATTGAAGAATTCTGTATTAACAATCACAATTGCTCTTGTAGCAGCATAGTAAGCCTTCCACCCATTGCTTGGTGTAACACTATCTTGTTCCAAAGTGAAGTCCTAAACACAGAATTTCAAAAAGATTACTATAGAAAGATACAGAGAAAAATGAGAATCACAGAACTCATCTAAACAGTCCAATCCAACCCAAGTAATCATGCAAACTCTCAGTTAGACAGGGCAAATTACAGAATCTTTAGGTTCGTCTCAATTTGCTTTATTCCTTAGTATCATAGAACATGATCATTTCAATTTTCACCAGTATCATTTCAAATTCATCAGCCCCTTCCATGGACACTAAAAACCAGTAGGTCAGGGACGATAAAAATCGGAACAACCAGCAATTTCAGGCAAATCCGCTTTTTTAAACTTAACCCCACCTCTCATTTAAGGGCAATAAAAGGTTTTAAATAGTGTCGCGGTCACGTTAAGGATTTCACGATTTCAGCTGTTAGGGATGATGTGTTACGGATTGTGGTCAACGCGGTGTGAATTAATCATAACATCGCAAAAATCATTAAAATTACGTGTACTATCATATTCGTATGATAACTTAAAGTAGAGATGGATATGAAGTTATGAATTAGAGAAATAGTTAAAAGGAGATAACACTATGTAAATTTATGTTCATATTTGTAATAAAAATGTGATTTTTATTTGAATTGAAAAAAATGGAATCATCTGTCTATCAACAATTTATTGCGGCCGTACAGCGTTTTGTCGTGACTGTAACGGCGTGATAATTTTTCACTCTACAAAAAAAAAAAACGGTAACTGCGCTTCCTATACTGTTTTGTCGTGGCCAACCGTTTTTTAAAACTCGAGTAATTCAAACACATGACAAAAAGCAGGCAAGGTGAGGCCCAAATGAATCAATTATTCAACTTAACCCTTTCATACAAGGTTTTACCAAACACTGTTTCCTCATGCTTTCAAACATACACATAACATTATATTGATAATGGAAAATCACATGCATTGGGGACATCACAGAATTTTACAACTACTTACTTCAGCTCAAATATTCTTCTAACAGTAATTGTTCAAATCATATGTGATGAATACGATAATTTCAGTTTCGTCTATTGTTATATAAGCCTATGAATTCAAAAAAAAAAAATTGCATGATGAGAAATGAATTAACCTTGTGATAGAGGGCTTTCCAGGCATTATCATCATTGGCAGCTTTTCGCATCAAAGAATTGGTCATTGAAAGACGACACAAGCTAGGATAATCCAAGTAACTAAGCGCGTGCGTTGTAATCTCCGGAACAAGTTCCTCCATCATGGAAGAACCAGTACGACGATCAGCCAACACAACCGGCGCCGGAGATTGACTGATTTCCATCATTTCAGAAACACCACCGTTCAAGTAGGGCACAACAGCGTCGGAATCGGAAGAAGCGCGTTGTTTGCGTGACGGCGTGAATCTCCGGAGCGAGAAGAGAGCGATGAAGAAACAGAGGGAAGTTACAGTAACGGCGAGGATGAAAGGTTGGGAGAAGGAAGAGAAAACATCCATTGAAAAGACATGAAAACTTGGAATTCGCAGAACTTGAAAACCCTAAATTTGAAGAGGGAAATGGAAAAGGGGTAGGTAACAGTAGTAATGAGAATGAATTAGGGTTTTGGGTTTGAAGTTGAAAGTGAAAGGCGTAAGAATGAGAATGAATGGAAATGGAAACGGAATATGCTAAGCTATTCTCTCACTCACTCGGTTGCTCTCTCACTCATTCGTCACTCAAAACGCCCAACCCCTGCCCTCATCATGCACTCTTTTCAGTCATATTCTTACTACGATATTCTTTCATTTAAATTAATAAAGTACATTGATATGATTATAAATTTAAAATTACTAAAAACAAAGTATAAATTGGTGGACATTTGCATTATTATGCAGAGAATCGGGATTTGAACTCCGGTCATTCCATTTATTCACCTTAAGAGTGGAAATTTAAGTCATTAGACTTACAACATCCATAGTAATAACATAAAATGGTAAATTACCCCTAGATTTGTAGTGGTGATGGTACCAAAGTCATTAATTTGATCTCCACTAATCGACTTTAATATTTCAACCTGAAATAAATAAACACCGCACCAAGACGGAAACACAATACGCCCCACAAAGATGGAAAAAACGGAAAGAGTGGGTGCTATGTATATTTTTATGGAGCTAAAAGACACCTTCACGGAACTCGTTGGCTATCTTTTCAATGATATATATATATACACCAAAGTTTAAAAGAATGTTCCGGGTTTAATTTAAAATAGAAAATCAATTAATAAAAAGTGTAAGAATTTTTTGACGTACATTATGCTAAGTTGCTCTCTCGCTTGGTTGCTCTTTCTCACTCCTTCGTCACTCAAAACGCCCACTCCTAATCGTGCACTCCCAATGTCCACGGTCCCTTTTCACAGGAACTAAAAATATATTTAATTTTTTAGAAATAATTTAACTATTAGAATTTTATTTTTAAATGTGAATATATGTGGGATGAGGTTTGAATCTAAACTCTGCATGATAGCATATTTGGTAATTCACCGTAGATGTGCGTCTACGGTTGGCCGTCGATTGATTGTAATATTTGTCATGCTGTAATTTCCAAACATAATTGACATCCTTCCAAATATATGTGAAGTTATGTTGACGAGGAGTGAGAACAATACTGTTAACAATTTATTTATTGCTGGACTTATTTAAAGTTTAATTTATTTTAACAGTATATATACTATGTGACAAAGCAATTTTGAGTAAAAAAATTATGTAAAAATAATTGTACCAAAAAGAAGAATACCATTTATAAATAACAATCAACAATCAATTATTTGTGTAATTTGAACGGTATTTATAATCAAAATTTGGTTTAAATATAACTTTAGTATTTTTTATTTTTAATTATGAAAAGTTTTTCATGTTGGATTTAATCATGTAAATTTTAAGATGAATTATTTTTAGTCTCCGACTTCATATGTAATCCAATAAAACAACTCCACGTGGTTTGATAAGTTGATGTCAAAGATTTAAAGCAACAATTTTTAAATTTGCAAAGATCGAGTTTAACAAAAAAATCTTGTAGGATTAAAACAAAAAAGTCATAATCGTAATTATAAACTAAAATAAATTACATATACTAAAATTATATTTAAACTTTAAAATATATTGTATGGAGTAATTGTTTATAAATGATTTGACGATTATATTTGATAAATAGTATAAAAAGAAATTTAGATCAAACTTTGTGTATGAGTTAAATTATTTAACTATTATTGTTCTAGTATTTTATGGACATTAATTAACTATGATATTTATATTAAAGTTATATTTTGATGGTAAAAGTTTAGTCTTATAATTTTAAAGTATTTAATTTAAATTTTCAGGAGATCGCTGAAAAATGGTAATTATTAATAAAATAATTCTCTTTTTCCAACATTTTTTTAAAAGTAAATTAATAGACAACAAAATTATATGTCACATGAGTTGATAGGACATTACATTATATATGCAGGGGGTCGGGTTTCGAATCCCGATCATCCTACTTATCCATCTTATGGATAAAATTTCTAGCCATTAGACTACATGACAAAAAAAAAATACAACAAAATTATATATTAATGACTAGGGGTATAAAAACCAAATCAATGACCTAATGATTCTGGCTACTAAAACCAATTTAATTGGTTTAGTATTTTTAAACGTTAATTTTTATACTTTTTTAAAAGTATTAACTGGTTGAACCAAACCAACTGTTTAATGTTTGCTTTTGTTCAGGTTTTTAGTGGGAGATGATCCATAAATACAGTTTAGTAGTTTTCGTAAAAAAAAGAGAGGAATATGGCCAAAGAGGGTTGAATGAAGGTACAAGTGTACAACAACCCATTGAAGGTGTTTTATTGCCAAAATATAGGACAATTTATCATTGATAAACATATATATATATATATATATATATATATATATATATATATATATATAAATAAAAAACACACGATCAATATTAATTTCATTTGTATTTTTATAATATTTGATGACAAATTTGTTAACTTATTATAATAAAATGAAATTTTATTTCAATTTAAAGAAAATGTTCATTTTTGTTTGTTTATTTGAGTGTTATAATTAAGTAATAATTAGTTTGAATTTCAATAAGTTGATATTCGTATAAAAAACTTAAAAGGAAAAAATTTCAATAATATAAAGACCACGACGGTGAAGAAGTATGTTGCTGGTGTATAGAAAAATCACTCTTGACCTCTAGTATGGTAAAAAATTTACTACAATTTTTTATGTTTAATCATTTAGTATCTAGACTCACAATATAAAGAATAGAGAATCTGAATTCAAACTCCACTTGACCAATACTTATAAGACAATCTGCAGCAAGTTCAAGGTGTGTGTGTGGTATTACATTTATTGTTCAAATCTACAATTATAAATTTCAAATTTTGCTAGTAATATAATTCTTTTTATTTTATCAAGAAATTTCACTCTTGTTAAAAAACAATTATATAAAGTAAATCAATGGTTCACAGATTTGTTCTAAAAATTGGCCGATTTACACTGGTTCGCACTGGTTCAATGGCACGAGACCAATCCAACACTTAGTTCGAGTTGATCATAAAGCCGAATCTCAATTGTACTGGTTCGACAAGCTGGTCGGAGCCAATTTTTAAAACTCAACGAAGAGTATTTTGTGAGAACTAACAATGTATTAACCCCAAATTCTTTTGAAAACAATTTATCTATTTGCTATAAATTATTATTCTGATACCAAAAATAACTAGTTTTTACTTTCTCTGATTACAGATCATCGTAACAAATTTTAAACTTGAATAAATTATAATCCTTCAATTCCAAAATAACTATCAGAGACTCCTCCAACCAAACATCCCTTTGAAAGGATGGTCATTATATTGTAAATCATGCCAATATGATTAAACTAATACATTCAACTAATTTTTTAAAATCTTGTACAGAAAACTATTCTTTTTAAATACAACAGACTATGAACAGTTATGAAAAATAAAGCATAATACAAATGGTATGAACAAAATTCATAGCTGAACTAAATACATATACTTCTGTTATCATTGAAATGCTTTGAATGCAGCCGTTCATGCATAATCCTTGGAGGGATCTTGCTCAAGTTCAATTTCCAATCTGAAGCACCGATTGGCCCGAAAATCCAGTAACAACAAAATCTTGGTTTTAGAAGAGGATTGAGAAAGAACTCACACGGTTTCTTCTTTCGATTGAGTTTGTATGGTATACTCCAAATCATGCACTTGTTCTTTCATGAATGGAAGGTTGCCAGGCATTTCCTCCTCCAAAAGATGTAAAGTTGTTTGCGGAGGGTATTTGTTCAAAATGAAGTCTATTTCATCGCCACTCATTTCCCTCTGATTGAGAAGAACCTAAAGTGAAAATTTATAAGCGGTAAGCACCACAGAACTTATAAATGGATTATTTTTCGCCACAGTGGTATGAAACTGGTATAAATTACAATCTTTGGTAGCACCAAAATGCTTGCAGATATTATACTACAGTTACTTCAAAATTTGAATCTACTCATAAGCTGCTTTTATTACTTAATGTTAGAGAGATAATTTATATAGTTTCTAAGAATTCACAAACAACATCACTAAGATCTCACTCCAAATTTACCTTGATAGTTTCAAGCAAAGCTGCATGGTGCTCCCTCAGGCGAGCCACTGTCTTTCTGTACATGTCACGTATCAACTCTTCAGTTCTTTGTGCAACTTGAGCATCCAGATTAAAATTTAGGGGAGGCGCAGTCAGGTCGTAATGATCATAAAGAGACCCTTCAAAATCCAGCCTTGGTCCAACAAATTTAACTTTCTTCCTCCAAGGTGGTGCTTCTCCATGTATGACCATTGGATCCTCCAAATTCCAACTGCATGTAGAAAGAGGGAAATGAGCTTATGACAAAAGAAAATAAACACAAATGTAATATAAAAAATACAAGTAGTCATCCTCACATGGTTAAGATTTTGCGAGCAAGCCAGGATGCATGTGCAAGGTATTCAACTGAGGCTTTTGATGTGTCACGCCCATAGATGACCTCCTCAGCAGCTCTACCTCCTAGCAGAACCTGTATACCAAGACAGAGTCCTGAAATAAATAATCTAAAAAAAAGGACGCGACTTCATATACTTGAGAGTAATTTACAACATGCCTGAAGACGATGCAACAATTGAGGTCGGCGTTCAAACATATATGATTCATCATCAAGCCGATGGAATACCAATTGAGATAATGTCTGTCACATGGTAGTTTTTTTCGTTAGTATATATTAGCAAATAGCCTTGCAATTGTATATATAGAAATCATACGGCCTTAACTAGAACATATTTCAGATTGGCTCCTAACGGACTTTTCTTCCTATTCATTCCTATGCGGTGCTTCAATTTCTACTATAACTTTCAATTGTCACATATTTCTTATCTAATTTCCAACTCTACAGTCTACACTCTATTCCTTGCCTTTTCTCTCCTTTCTAATTCACATGCTTGGATTATCACAATATTTAATCCCAGACCCAGATTCTCCCATGTTAACAGTAACGAAACTGTGTACATGTGTATCTATCTTCTTTATTAATTCCCAAATATTGGCTATTTTTCAAACATGAGCATAGGAAAGATTGACAAAATGATTCTAGGAGATAGTTGAGGATAATATATAGTGAAGGAAGCTGAACAAAGACCTGACCACGAGGTACTATTGAGATTCGTTCGCAGTATTCAACGTTTGCATTCTCATATCGCCGGAGCAGATGAGAAGTTACTGCAACTCCCACTTCAGTAGTTGCTCTACGACACTGTCCTTGATAACCTAAATCTACTCCAGGACGTTTAGGTCCCACAGTAAGTCTGTCCACTGCTTCATCCATATCTGACTGAAGAACTGAGTTATGTTGCTTCCTGACAGCCACAAGAGCAGCCTCTTGGACCAATTGTGCCAATCTTGCTCCAGACCAACCTGAAATTAATATTTGTTCAGAGATTGAAAAGAAAATTTCAAAGCTAAAACAAAAAGTCCGTACCAGGTAGGTTCTGAGCATAGCTGGACAAATCAACAGAATTTGACATTTTTACTTTGTTAGCATGAATTTTCAAAATATCAAGTCTTCCTTTTGCATTTGGAGGGAGAATTTTGATCTACATGAAGAAAAACTAAATGACCATTAACAGTGCATTCCCATTGAAATAACTACATATAACACAAAAAAAATCAAGCAAGGTTGTGATAAGACAAGTAAGTTTTGCATTTAATAGGAAAGCCAAAGAAGATTCTCTTTCCATTTGTGATTATCTCAACAAATCAAAATAATTTACCCCGAACCCACCAATAGAGAGAAAGAAATCCACTAACTCAGCCACAGAAAGAAACCTTTCTATCAAGGCGACCCGGACGAAGAAGTGCAGGATCTAACAAATCCCTACGATTTGTGGCAGCTAGAAATATGATCCCCTTTCCAGTATCAAAACCATCAAGCTCTATCAACAATTGGTTCAATGTAGTTTCTCTTTCCTGGGTAGCTGCATTATACTTGCTACCTGTTCTCTCCTTGAAAGTACCTTGTCGCCTGATCACACACAGTTCAAAATCAGTTGGGGAGATTCCTTAGGGGGCTTAGCAAGTAAATTGACAGCAGGTGTAAAATATGCAACATCACTAGTTTGGTAATGGTTTCAAAAAATTTAGTTTCCCATAGTGAACTTCCACAATTCGAGAACTGAAGCAAAACAATCAACTACCATGAAGTAAATTGGACTTCGGAGAAGCATCCCATGCCCTTACATATAGTGTCTGCAAGATTGTAATTAAAAACTATTTTTATAAAAGCACCTAATCCCCCACATCCCCTGTCCTTTACCACTTGTAAAAACGGCATATGTGACAACCAATGCCAAGATTAGACCAACCAATAGATTAACATTCCAAGCAACGCAGTGGCCCTTGCAATTGCTTTGTATACAAACCTATTGGGAAGATTCAAATGTCTATTGGGTTTAATATAAAGTTCAATGTTTGGCCAGGATTCTAGGTTTGCTAAGTTACCCGTCGATTCATTTGCCGTATGGTTGTATAGTGTGGACGTTATAAATTCATTATTTCCACTAAATATGTGAACATGCCTGGAAAGACACAATGGACAATGTACATAATATAAAATCATACAGTCATACCTAGTAGCCAATGCATCAATTTCATCTATAAACACAACTGATGGTTTGTTTACCTGCAAAGAGAAACAAATATTTGAGTACCCACACCAACCACTAACATAAAAACCTGAAACTATACAATGTAAACCATTTTAAATAATAAAACGCAAAAAACAAACTTATACTCAGTCATATCACATGTTGACCATCCACCCATTTTTAGCAACAAGTGAAACAAAGGTACTGAACTTACCAACAAAAAAAAAAATAGAGGAAGGAGCAAACTTAATGAATATCCTTTTAACATCATCTAAAATTCTAGAGAGCAAGGAACTGAAGGATTATTATTATCTTGACCAAACAAATAACAATTCATAAAGGAATGAACTGTTGAAAATTGCCGTATGAATAAAAGGTTGTTGAAAATGTTCAATATATTTGACTAAACAAAGCAAAAAAAAATGTGTGTGCGTGTGTGTGTGTGTGTATGTTGTTTCTTTAAGTGATCAATACCCTTAAACGGCCACCTAACCATTCACGAGAACCAAAGGATTGTGTGATCAGAATTCAGAACAATCTGTAGCATGTGATGCTATACAAGTTAACTGTACATTGGATGGAGGAACAAGAAAACAGGATTCAATAATGTAATCACATTAGCACTGCAGCAGCAATACATTGTTTAAAAAAAATCCAGAAGAAAAGGTAGCAGAATCACCTTGGCTCTTTTAAACAAATCCCTAATACGTGCAGAACCAACACCAACTAAAAATTCCACAAATTCTGATCCAGCCATTTGATAAAATGGAACACCAGCTTCACCAGCTATAGCCTTGGCTACCAAGGTCTGCAAAAGCATGACAAAAACTAAACATATCAAGACAACAAAATTCTTACATACAACACAACTGTGGAATAGCTATCTGACCTTGCCACATCCAGGCGGGCCCTCCAGAAGAACACCGTGCGGAGGTTTGATCCCCATTTTATCAAATAGCTCGGGATTTTTTAGGTACCTCACCAACTAAAGAGAATAATACATAACCTTCATAAGTTTGCATCCATTACAATAAGCAGTAAGCAGAGACTACTAAAATGAGGAATAAAGCAGAAAGAAAAAAACGTTGAAAATTCCAGGAAATAACTGCTGATGGGGTGACAAAGTTATATTATTCAAAATAATTAAATAAAATCGTCAAAAAGTTAATATATGTTATGGCTTCTTCAATGTTTTTTTGTGCAGTTGTAATGTATTGAAGCGTTATAGACTGTTCATAATTGTGCACAGCGCCACAGCTACACATCAAGTTGGAACTTTCATATTTGTGAGCTGCTGAACCAGCCACAAAAGTAAACTGAGATGTTTTCCTGGTCTGTTAGATTTGCATAAATTAATGAGCTAGGACTATATGGGCAATTGCCTGCAGCCCAAGCCTCTGTTATGAATGAACTGGGGAGTGAGGGGGAAGTTAAACAGTGGACAATGGACCCCAAGCTGAAATCAGACACAATCTCACACACTAAATCAATAAAATATCTTTCAAGCACGGAGAGTAAAGCAACATATAAAGCGAAAAAGGGACATGCCCTGTCAGTGTAAATTAGTTTCACCCTAACATCGAGCCAGAATAGAGTATTTTGTGGTTATTTTTAAATTGCAGTTACAAAGTGGGCCTATGTGGCAATATCATAAGTTCTCATTGGATGTTGGTGTAAAATATTTGACACGCAGGGACGGAACCATGAATATTCAAAAAGGGGCTGTCGCCACCCCATAATCATGTAAAACTACTTACACCTCAATATACAAACAAGCACCTGCCCCCTGTGTAATAATATAAGAGTAATCAAAACAACTCACCTTTTTAAATTGATATATGCTGTATTATATAGTATAATAATTACTTATTCATATTTCCACTTAATCTACACACACTTACTAATAACTATTAATATTTGAGTGCGTCTAATATAACATGGTATAAAGTGAATAAATTTTAAATAAAATATTATACATGTTCTCAATTTTTTTACAAATATATGTTCTTCATTATTTATTATTATAATTATATTTTTTTACTAAAATGGTAAGGTCCACCTTTTAATCATTTTTTAGAAGTCTATATTAAACAAACCTCTAATATTTCATAAAAATGTAAATATAGTGCTAATAAAAGATATGATCATCAAGCTTAATAAAAGAGTAGCTGGAAAACAAAGTAAATTAATTCCCGAATTCAAAATAGCACAAACACAATGTTTGGTATTCTTCTCATTTCACAATAAAATGGTCATGAAGTTTGTGAAAATTATCGATACTTTAACAATTTAAATAAAAAAGATATTGCAAAGACATTTGCTATAGAAAAATTATGCAAGAGAATCTATGAAATATAGAATTTACAAAAAATGAACAAGCTGACTACACTTAAGTATGCATTTTTTATTTTGTAGACGACATTATATTTAAATTTTTATACAATTATTAATATATATTTTACAAAATATGATTATTAATGGTAGAAATTAACTTTTATTGATTTTGTTTATCATATTATCTGGTTCCGTCCCTGTTTACACAGACAATACATCTCCATTTAACACATAAATTTATTTAAAAGGTTATTAAATGTGGGGAGACTAGCACCCCCTATATCTCTCTCCTCCCCATTGTATCCATATGTAATGGAAAGTGTATTAAGCAGAAGAGTCTAACATGCAGCATCGATCAAGCAACAACCTTCAAAAATACTTTAAATAAAAAAAGAACTATATTTGATTATCAACAGTGTTAAAAAAAATTGGAATATTTTAATTGAAACATATTTGCCCCACTACAGCCTTCTTGTATAAAAGAATTACCTCTTGAAGTTCATCTACAGCCTCATCAATTCCAGCCACGTCAGAAAACCTTACTCCAGTTGAACCCTGAAAGAATGTTATTCCAAAGCTAGAAACTAAGAATGAACTTAAAAAACTTTAAAACTAGAAAAGTAAAAAGATTTAGGAATGGAGAGATTAATGTAAAGAAAGACGTTAACACACATCAACACGAGCTTCGGCTTTTGATAAGGAGAAGTTCATTCCCTGCCATAGATCCTGTATATTGAATAAATATCTCTTAGAGTGTACTTATCAACCAAATCGATTGAACAAATTAGCTCAAGAATTCATGCATAACTTTATGAATCACTTAGTCACATCACCTACCCACTTCCTGAAATTTTTGGGTTTTCTTGAAAGAGTGAAGCGAACAAGAAGGACCATACCCACAACTATAGGCAGGGTTACTGTCAGCATCCGAGCGCTGGAAGTTAAACCAGCAATAGTGCAAAGCTCACGAATCTTAGACAAAAAGCCACCGTCCATGAAAAAGTCAAGAATTTTATCCCAAACCTTCTCCAGCATTGAACCAGCAACTCTAAGAAAAAACTTAAGAATTGGTTGGGCTATTGGCCACGCAACATAGACAGTTGCAACAAATATAAAACTGGTAACAACAAATACTGCTGCTGAAAGGAAGCCACCAACTAGAATTGCTGCTAAACCCACTACTACTGTCACTGCTCCAAGCTCGGCCACCACTCTGCTAGATATGGAAGATGCAACTGGATGAGGGTAGTCTGACATTATTCCCACCCAAGACTGCAACAATATAATTTCAGAGTTAAAAGAAAAATTACTATATGATCACCCACAAAAGGATATCATTTTCTACGCTGAATGACTTAAACTCTGAGTCTATAACTACAAACTATGCAAGAAAATATATAGTACTTAAGGTTTATTTGGTTTGAAAAAACACTTGCTGTTTTCATTTTTAATTACAAAACTATAACCTTTTTTCAGTCTATTTCCTATTTTCAACAATATGTACGGGAAACAATTAAAAGTGAAAATATGAAATAAAAACAGAAAACATTTTCTTAAGCCAAACATACACCCTTGGGAAAAGAAAATGAAACCTAGAACAACAAAGATAATTCATTCTCCCCTAATAGCATCAACAATGCCAATGTCTCACAAAGTATAGATTATTTTCAAGTATGACAAAAATAACTAGATGAACAACCGTAATACGCCGACTCTCTATCTCATATCGTGGTCCAGAATATTCATCCAAAATTGCTTGAGCTTCAATGCTATCCACCCTAAGAACCCTACAAAATTTCACACACAAAATCTATCAACAAAAACCACAATGCACATAGAACAAAGCATAGAAAACCACATACAAACAAACCAAAACATCATTTTTTTTTTCTTTTACCATTTGGTAACTTGCAATCTCTTATCACCAGGAATTTCCTTCAAATCCACAATGTAATCCTTATAACCAACTCCATAATCTTCCTTTGAAGTTTCCTTTGAAGTTACCAACTTAATTTTGTCTTTACTCAACGCTTTGGCAAAATCATCAATACTCATTTTTGGCAACTTGTTCAAATTCTCATTGAACTCTTCCTCTTCGGACAACGGTGTAGCGAAAATTTGCTCCGGAACATAAAGTTTCCCTTTATAATCTTTAACTAAATCATTCAAATACACAGAATCTCTCTCTCCTGAAACCTCATCATCACTCTCACTCTTCTTCCTCTGAGAATTCTTCAAGCTCAACCTCTTCAACAAATCAAAAATACCCTCATTTGATTTTTTACCCAAATTCTCTTTTTCTCGTAAATTATATAACTTGTTACCGATTAGATACTTGGGTGGAACTTGGCTTGGATTTTCCTCTAAAACACGCTTCACGAAATCATCGGAAGTGGATGAGGAAGAGGATTTACAGAAGACTGTGAATGGTTTCCGAAGAAGAATTTGTTTTGTTCTGTTGTGATTGGAATGAAGGGTTTTATGGCGGTGAGTGTGAAAGTGATAGGAATTGTTG
The DNA here is from genome assembly GCA_030408175.1 of Trifolium repens. NCBI lineage: Eukaryota > Viridiplantae > Streptophyta > Magnoliopsida > Fabales > Fabaceae > Trifolium > Trifolium repens. The sequence goes on along the minus strand of CP125842.1, from coordinate 61,353,608 downwards.
TTGGGGTAGCAAAGAATGTTCATGTTGTTATGATAAATTCATGTGAGGGTGAATTAACATGCGACACTGAAAGGGTTTATCGAATTAGGGTTTTGAGAAAGAGGAACGATGAAAATGCAAGAAGAAGAAGAAGAAGAAGAAGAATGGAAGAAGAAATCTGTAAATTGATTTCATTTCCCACCCAATCCGATAAACCTCATCTCGCATGGTTTTTAAACCGGGTCGGGTACCGCTTATTGTATGACCCATTTTATTGTAAGAGAGAGAGAAGGGAAAATTATTGAGTCCTGCAATTTGTTACGGGAGCATTGCCAAACGAATTGCAAGAATAACACTATTAATGTGCTAAATAAACTGACCATGCAGTTAATATTTGTTGTTTGTACATAATCATGGGGGTGGTGATTTATAATGAAGGGTGGAGATTGCTTCTTGCCTTTCTTATTTTGATTATTCGTAAACATTAGCATTTCTCAAAATTATTAAACTATCAATTTGATTATTAAACTATGTCTTTCTAATTTGGTCGATAAATAAACTATGAATTATGAAAAAATATAAATAAATAAATAAACTATGAAAAATATAATGAGTAGTTAAACTATTATTAATCAATATACTTAATATATCAATTCTTTTGAAAATAAGATAGAAATTAAAGAGTGTCTATTTTGATAGGTTAAACTTAAATTTAGTTTAAATATTAACTCCTCCAACGTTAATTTTAAGCAGAAACATTTGGTCTAATTTTTAAACTAATTTTTTTAGTCATTTAATTAAATGTATCAACTTTTTTTATTCATATTTGCTTACAATTAAGGTTAGAAGAAATACTTATTATATCTCTATGATTTAATAACTAACAAATACCTCTATCAAAGTCATGCAAGCACGATTTAATATCTATCTTCTTCCGTTTCTTTTTAATTGTATTTTATTATCATATTTAGCGTTTCTATTGAATTGTCCTTTTTGAATTTTATGGGTATGATTTGTCAATTATACCATTTGTCAATTGCTCTTATTTTTTTCCATAAAACAAATTAATACTATATATTTGGAAAACTAATTTTTTTTTAAAAGAATTTTTTTGTTGGTACATAACATATTAAATTTTGTTTTTTTTATGTAATACTAGCCGCCAAACGGGCACTGTGCCCGTTTGTATAATCGATATTTTTTCTTTTTTGTGTGTGATCGATATTCTGTATTGTGCAAATATAAATAACTACTTAATCTCTTTTTTTATTGAACTTTGTTAATTGATAATTACGTAACCTCCTTTTTTTTGTTGTGGTTAGTTATTAAGAAGAATTTTTTTTTTTACTATAAAAAAACTGAAAACATACTTTTATGTGGAAGTTGTGCTTAGTTATTAAGAAGGAAAAAAATTATTTACTAAAAAAAACTGAAAATCTATTTTTATGTGGAAGTTATTTTTTAAGGATAAAATTGGAATAATAAAAAAGCCATCCCAAAAATTTGTATCCTCTTTATATATAGTATAGATATTAAATTTATTGGAAAGAGAAAGTGTGGGCAAAAAAATAGGAATTTATTGGGTGATTAAAACGAGGGTATAATAGGAAGATAATGTGCAAAAATACACTTCCTTAATTTGGTGTTATCATTCTAAAAAGACAATTAAAAAGAAACGGAGAAAGTATTAGATATGCAGGGAATATTGTTAGTAGATGTGTCAAAATAAAAACCCAATGAAAAAATATATATCTGCCAAAAAAACAAACAAATATCATTGTCCTATTTCATTAATACCATTACATTCAACACAAATAACTTTGCCAAACACAATGTTCCGATTTCTCCTACTTAGTTTTTCTAAAAATTGAAAGAAGGTAAATAAAAGAAAACAAATACTTCATTCGTACCACAATATAAATCGTTTTGACTATATTACATAAATTAAGAAATGCAATGATTGTTGTATGTAAAAGATAAATGATGAGTTAGTTTATAAAATTGTCTTTCATTAATAGTATGAGAAAAATAAATTGAAAAAAGAATAAGAAATAAATAGTTAAGGGTATAATAAGAAAAATTGCATTAAATGTTTCATTGGCAATGTAAAACAACTTATAATTTGATACAAGTTTTTCTCTCAAACTGACTTTCTAATTTAGTACAAAGTAAATAATTCTAAATTCATATTTTGAGTCCCTATTAAAAATATTTTGACATTTATAAATCAGGAAAACTTAAAAAAAAATTGGCAAGCACTTAAGAGATAAAATAAAAATAACAAATAAGGAATAATAGTTTTAGCATGCATGCAATATGCTTATTAGAATTTGTCTACTTATATTTTTGCATAACTTTTTTTTTTTAGACGAAAGTTTAATGAACAGATTGATTAATTAAGATATTTATTTTCCTATATTTTTTATTAAATTTTTTTTTTTGAAGTAAATATAAGATTTTTTGTGGATCTTAAATTTTAATGAACATGTAGTAGTTTTTGGCAAATTATACTTTGTCCAGTTGAAAATTATATGTTCACAAAATTATAAACAGATGACTTAACAAGATTACTGGTGAAATTAGGCCCAAAGAAACCTTTCATCAACAAACTTAAACTTGAATTGGTGGGGTGCGCCAGCCTATGCAGTAGTGCAACGCATGGGCGACACACGAAAAGCCCAATAGCAAGCTATTGTAGTGGCTCCTCCCCTTAAAAAAAGTAATTTAATATCGTGTGGCCCATGGGCCACATATCAGATATTAAACTGATAAGAACAGATACTACACTTGATCTTAGCCAAAAGGCCGAGAAAGGTATGAATTGAACGTTGCACTGGCTTCTTTATTTATATGCAACACTTACTCACTTCCTTTCTTGACTCCTCGATGTGGGACTATTTCACAACAGCTATATGAGACTCACTCACCACTGGTACAAACCATTGTACGCATGAGTTTATGAGGCCAACAAAGAGCAATTACCAAGGAGAATCTCATGTCGATAAAACATTTTGGAGATTTTGAGAAGCTCTTTAAAGAAATTTTTAATCACTTTATGAAGAAAAATGAAGGAAAAGGAGGGTTAAAAAAGGATGAATATGTCTAAGAGAGTGAATGATGAGTACAGTTCTGTGAATTGAGTTTTGCTTCTGCTTCCTTTGTCTGAATTCATTTTCTTCCAATTCCAAAATCATTGAACTCAAACTATGTTGATGTACCATATCCATTATAAAGAGTGAACACTGAAAGATTTTGAGGACACTAGAAACAACCAATGCTTCATGAAGTGTAATATGACTATTGGAATGTAAATATCAGCTCTCATACTCAAAGTAAAGTAGCTTGAAATCATACTTCTTTGATGCCATCCACAAATATTGCTAGAATATTATTTTCTTAGTATTGAATTTGAGAGAAATTGTGAGTGAATTTCAGTGAATATCAATTGAAGAATGTTTTACAGAAACATACAGCTTTATATAGCAGAGTGAGTGTGCTAACTAACTAACTGAACTGATGAAACTGAGAGCTTTATATGGAAAGTGAATCTTTATGTATAGACCACAAATCTCCTTACTCCTAAACATAATAATCAGAATAATTGCCAGCATTAGCTATCATGAAACCACAACTTATTTTTGTACTTTCTAAGAGGTGAAGATGTCTTAATTTAATACTATTCTTAATTAACTTATCCGTTCATGCTGTTGACTACTAAGTCCCCATTTGGCCCGGCTTATTTTTTACTTTTTATTTTAGCTTAAACAAAATAAAGAAGTATAAAATTATATTTGACACTATTTCTCCTTAAAAGTATTAGAGAAATAAAGTAAGGAAGTAAAAAATAAAAAAAAATAAAGTCAAACACAATTTTTTCCTTCTTTACTATTTTTAAGGAGAAAAAAAAGAAGAGGAAAATAAGCCGGGTCAAACGGAGCCTGGCTATTAAATAAACCCTTCATCGTTGTTCACTCAATCGTTTGAGTGCCTGTGTATCTGTTTAGAACTAAGAACACCAAGCACTCAAAAGTGTTAATTAGAGGCATATTATTATTGATAGGAAAATTTGTATTCCAATTAAGGACAGAATAGAACAACACGCTCGTATACTAATAGTCATACTGCAAGTAAGAAAACCTTTATTATCTATTTTCATCTGAAGCAAACAAGTTATGCAAATGCAACGTCTAAGTTACTGTAATAATTTATCATGCAACATTGTGAAATGCTAATTAATATAGATCAACTTAAAAGTCTTGGTTACAAGTTGAAACAAAGACTTGTTATCTCCTGCATATGCTATGCTAACAATAGAACACGAACTAATTTTGTCTAGTTTCAACTTGGTTCAAAGCTATTTTGACCCATGTATTTTCAAAACTTTTTTTTTCCCACTTCCCAAATTTTCATAAACCACTCTTTTTTAAACTTAGATAAGTTATAATCATATAAGTTTGGTAGTGTGGAATAACAGAGTCTTGTATACATTCTCTAAACTCGTAAACTTTTCCTAAAATCCTACAAAATGATACGGAATCATAATGTATGATACAAAATCATATACATGCCTTCGATTAACAATGAAAGTTTTAACAATTTCAGGAGTTGTTAATTTTTTCTCGTTAATTTTTTAATTATTAATTAGAGATGTTTTAAATATAAAAAAAATAATTATAGATGTTTTAAAATTTCCTTCTGAAATATAAACCAGTTTAGTAAAAAAAAAATAAGAAATATAAACCAGTTGCTTTAAGAGGTTGTAAATTCAAATCTAATTTCTTGCTCAAATTAGGATCCAACCGCAGAGCCAGAAAACGGAAAACAACAATAACGACATAAGTTCAAGAACTTCCAAATTAAATTTCTTAGTTCTGGAAGTGTTCCTTCCCATTTTAATTCATCGTTTTTTCTTGGTACAGTATACATTGGACTTTTTTCTACCATTGCATTATTACAGTATAATTCAGTTGCAGCAATGCAGAATACTTCATTTCTTTCTGAGTATGTGCTTGTTATAGTTTTTTATTACAATACATGCTCCGTTACAACCTCAAAGAAAACATAACTATGGAATTCCACCCCCATAGAATCTCCCAAGAGGAAACTACTGAGGCCATGAGGAGAAATGTATAAGATCTTCACATTCCAGCCCAATACTCTGGACATTAATTCTCTTTTCTAAGAACCTGCGATAGAATCACATTCCAGCCCATAGCAAACTTTCCCGAATACTCATTCCTCAGAATTAATCCCCATCATGTGCAATGTAGCACAATTTTCACGGTGCAAAATCCAACATATATGCACAGTAACCCGATGAAGCAAGTTTCTAAAGCAGTGAGCAAATGTTGCACCTAAGAAAAAGGTTAACAACTAACAATAACTCAAGAAAACTTGTTGAGGATGAAATGGTGCTATGGGAATCAACTTTTTCTATTCTGTTGGGCTGTTTCAACATACTGCTCTGCGAGTTTCTTTACTTTCTCACCTTCCTTTATGAGGAAATTAGCATTCTTTGATTTGGAATGATACTTCATAACCTTATCAGTGGTTTTTGCAACAGCCCACCTGTACTGTTCAGCCGAGATAACACCACTCTTGCACAATGGCCTGATATGCTCTTTGATGTATGCTTCTACCTGTACAAAAAAGACCAGCACTATTAAGGAAATATGGCAAATAGACAGATAAGCACAGAAATTGAATATTCAGATATTTGTATAGAAAACTGTGTTTTTTTTACAGTGCAAATCTTTAAAAATAGAAAACAAATGAAGTTTGTTAAAAAGAAAACAAATGAAATTTGTAATTAAAAGTGAATATAGAATTTTGTCAAAAATAAAAAAGGAAGTGAAAATAGAAAATAAAAAATAAAAACAAATAACATTTTGTTAAACCAAACATATCCTCATTATCTAATACCTTCTTCGCTACTTGATTTTCATTATTGGACTGCTGGGCAGGGATGTCAGATTTCTCTTCCTTCCTTTGAAAATTTTCATCGGTCTCAGATATATTAGATTTTTCCGTGATAGTGGGGACAGACGCATTTTCTGCAAGATTCTCATTCCTGACTTCAGCACCATTTTCTAGTTTGTCTAAGACTTGTTCTTCGTCCTTATGGCAATCATTATTCTCGCTTTGACTTTCTGTCTTGCCTTCTCCGTGTGGTGATAGTAATTCACTATCTGGAAACTTTTTTATAAGTGGTTCTTTATCAGGGCCATATAAGTCTTCAAATTCTGAATCAACCGGCTCAACAGCACCCTCACATGGTTGTAGCCCAGAAGAAGCAGAAGGCTGGCCAATCTCCGCATCAATGGTAGAATCCCTGTGGACTGCATCACTGTGACAGTTTGGTGAGCGAGAGGCATCTCCTGGCATTTCATTGTTTTCAGACCCCTTGATGTCTGCAGAATCCGAAGCATTATTTGTTTTCTTCAAGCTCGTGGTGGAAAAAATAAGTTTCACTTTTGGTTCACTTTGCTCTTGTGTTAGGTTTGGGATATTTGTAACACTAGCGCCTATGTAATCATCCTCTTCCAAATCATACTCAAAATCACCATAAATATCCAGCTCAGGATGAGAATCTAATTCAAGTATATCATCAGGCCCTGACATTGCATTTTCATTTTGTATTTCTTTGTTCTTATGTGGACTGCTAGGTGGCGAATCCGACAACAGCCCAGCATTTTGCAATGCTATTTGAACTGCAGGGTCAGTAGAAAGATCATCAGTATTCAGTTCAGATTGATCAGTCTGCACTGGCGGTTCTGATTGATCAGTATGCACTGGCGATGAGGTTGGTGGACTAGTGTCTGTGTCTACATTGGATTTTGTGTTATTTGTGCGACGCAATAGCTCTTGTGAACAAAGATTCTGATACACTAGCTTGCTGTTTGATCTGTCAGCAACCTCCTTTTCAATATTAATTGCATCTGCAACAGCCAATTCTGTATATGCAGTTCTGTGAATAATTGTCAGATTTGTGTTCCTCAATAAGCGTTCCGTCAGGCGGTAAAGCTGTGTCTGTTCAATACATTAAAAGTAACAAACACTTAAAAGGATAGAATTCAGTCATATGTTTTCAGTCATATGTTTCAACAACAAAAAAGTGCTTGGCTTTTTTAATCTCAATTTTTCTTTTCGAACTATATAACACGTGTCTTGAAAGGGTGGAACTGGAAATCAAAGGTACAGCATACCTGCCTCACTGATAAAGGAATTTTATTGTGGCGACAAGGTGCCAACACTGGTCTCATATCAGTTGGTAATTGGGCCTACTCACAATGAAGAAAAGGTGAAAAATTATATTTCTGACATCAACGACAAAGATTATAAAAACAATTGCAGAAAAATAATAATCAGATAAATTACATACAAGCAAAGGATAATTTCCTTTAAAAATTGCATCGTCTTCCTGACTTTCATTTGCTGTGTTACTGCTTGCAACAGCTGTTTTCCTTGCAAGAACCTCCAATGCCCATTTTCTTTTATCACTTTTCATAGAATCGGATTTCAGGCCTGACTCTTTTGTGCCAACTTTGGCACCAGCTGAAGAAGAAACTGATGTCCCTTCTGAGTGACTGCTTAAATGTACTTTACCAACCGGACCGCGTACAATCTTCTTATCTACTTTTTTCTCAGAAGAACAAACTCCGGTCTTTGATAAAAGATTATTTACCTCTGTTGCTTTAATAGTCATGTTATCAAGAGATTGATTTGGTCCTTTTGCTGTTGAGTTATTTTGTTTAGTCTGCTCTGAAAAAGGTTTGACATCAGCTTTCCGTGGGAAAACAGATGTGTCTGCTATATACAATCTGGAGAGAATTGGATTCTTGGCCTGAGGTTCAGGAGCTTGCTCTGATTCTGGGTTCTCTGAACTTTTTCTTAAGAGATCAAGAACTGATTTTAAAGTTTCAATCTTTTCAGGCTTTGAAGCTCTCGTGCAACGATATTTCCAAAACTCAATTTCACAGTCCCTATCCCATGCACGCTTTCTTCTTCCATTGGATGCCGCAAAAATTTTCCTTGTTAGATTTTCTCGTACTTTTCCTTTCTGCAACATTGACTTCCTTGCCTTCAGAGCTGAGGGGGATAACTTATTTACAAGTTCAGTTTTAGGCCCTGTTATAGCAGCCCTGAATGCTTCAAGAAGATTTTTATCAAAATGGTTTTCCCCGAAGTTTATAGAGGATTTGTTGCGGACAGCTTCTCTAATTTCCTTCCTTAGATTTTGGACTAATGAGGATGATTCTCCATCATCAGAACCTCTCTTCATAATCTTTTTAACCCTCAATCCAGCCATGTTTTCTTTCTTTTCAGCCAACTTTCTACTAGCATTAGTGTCTGCAAGTCCCTTGGAAAGCCTACGGTTCGTCCCTTTAACGATATCCATTATATCTGATGCCACAATTTCCTTTGTTGGAGAATGTTTTAAAACAGGCCTCTTCTTAGTGTTGTCAGAAAGTTGAGCATCAACCGAGTCATTAGCATTAATCATTTGACTAGCAGCCGCTCTAATTTTCTTTTGTGAAACTTCAGCTGATAGTTCAGGCTTGGCATCTTCATCAACTTTTATATGAACTTGCTCGTGACTGTAACATCAAGGAAGAAATTGGAGGGGTAAATAATTAAAAGAACGCCAGGATTTAAATGTAAAGAAGTAACAATCAACAAATTTACTTCAACAAAATATGCATTTAACGATCCGAAATGATTAAGGCAAGTTTCAGAACGGTGACAAAAAAAATCAGTTTTAACACTGAGTACAAAGAATATACTTCAAAAACCAAGGTTCAAAATGCTCCAAATTGTATTTCTGTATTTCCATCTAAAAGCACAACTTCCAAAATGAAATGTTATGCCAATAATTGAATAACTACATACTTATAAAGGTGGGCATAATGCTAAAAGGCAGCCCTTATATATAAGAATTAGGCTTAGATCTCTTAGGTTTTAGAATAATATATAAATTTCTATGTGGAACAGTATGTATAGGTTCATCATCAGAACTAGAAGAAAACCATTGCACACATCTTTAGCAACATAACTAATGGAAACCCTGATAGTGTGTTACCCCTTGAGGAACCCAAATACTATTGGTGATTTTCCTTCACAAGAAGAGGAAAAAAGTGCGACCAAAAAGGTGAGTTACTGATCCAAGACCACTGGTGAGCATCCAACCCCCTTCTTCCCCCATTTAGAAGAAAATAATCAGCCGCAAGTAGTGATTAGAAATTTAGAAACTGGAATTACTTGATATTGGTAATTCTCAAGAGTTGGAAGAACTACAGAAAATATTATGGGTCAAGGACGCATTAAATCCTAAAACCAACTGTGATTAATTGGGGGTTTGAATCTGAGTAATGGATTCCTGTTAATTAAGAATTGATTTCCAGGTGATTGATTAGTAACTAATTGAATACCTTGAATCTTTCCATCTAGTATAAAAAAAATTTGGACAGGTCTGCAGACCCTAAAATTCTGCAGTTTCTACTATTTATTTTATTGTTTTGCAAGTGATTATAATCTCTGTAATAGCGGGTTGTCACTACTTCTCATGTAAAAAAACCGAGTTCCTATCAATCCCACAACTCTGTTAACAGTTACAATGACTAAGGAGCACAACCCATCTTAAAAGATATTAGATTTAAAAGAATTATTACCTGATATCAACATGCTTCCTCTTTCTACCAGTCAGCCTGGCATTGTCCTCACAAGCATTGGTTTCAATTTCATCTCCTGAGAACATTTTATTAATGACATTATAAGGTTTAAAAACTAATTCAAATGCTTCTAAGCCACTAATATGATCCACCCGTGAATCCCACAGTCTAAGAGTGGCCTAGAAATAAAGAAAAATTAACCATATTTTTCAGACTGTACAGTACCTTTCAAAAGAAATTCTTCTGGACTCGAGCATGGGACATTGGTTGCTTGATCTTTTGTTTTGCTCTTGTTCACATTATCAACTAGAAGTACATTAAGACTATGACAATCAGACTACCTTACAATTGCAGAGCATACACACAAAAAAACTTATAATGATATGCTTTTCAAGCTAACGAAAAGGTAGTGATATGTAATACAATTTACCGGATAAAAAAGAGCCCACCGACAAACCAAGATGAAGACCCATATCAGATTCAATTTTGCATGGACTATTGGACTCATCAAATAACTTGACTCCGTCAAAGCTACTCAGTTCACATCTTGTTCCATTATCACTTTTCTTTAAATCATTTAGGACGGAGGATTTAGAAGTTGGGTTACATGACATGTTGTGTGATAAGGACAGTTCTAGTTTTTCTCCCTCCATGATCGGTGACATAGTTGTCTTCTCTGTTCCCTGCAGCTGATTATTTTTTTGGGACATTAAACTGCATGATTCAGTCAAAAAATCCCTATCAACTTCAGGAGGCAATTGACTTCTCTCGCTTGTTTCTGGAACCCATTTGTTTCTGTCAACCATTGAGACAACAACAGCAGTCTCTCCAGTATCAGCAATGGACACGGAGACTAATCTGGAATCCTCAGCATGACATTTAATGTTATTGTTATCTGGGTTACATTCCAGGGTTGCCTTCTTTATTGAATTGGTATCTGTTTCTTTAGAAACTTCATCAACCACACATCTAAAACAAACCCTGAATTAGAATATTATAGGACAAAAAACAAGATACAATATACTATCAGAAAAAATTCTACAATTCATATGCTTATGTTTGTAGGCGACAATAATTAGATACAGACTTAGCAATATGTTTAGCACGGCATTCCAATAGCTAAGATTTTCTTTTCTTTCTTTTGATTGCTAACTGCGTCTTAAATAGTTTCTAATTTCCTGTTTAGAATTAGATTATCAATTGTCCAACCAACTTTATTTATCTTGGAGACCCCATACTGAAAAGAAAATTTCAGATAAGCAATTCGAACTCATCATGTGCTATGTGGCATGTTAACAAATAGGACAAGTGGAGATTTGAGAATAAAAATAAATAATATAACAGTAATACCAAATAGTACAGAATGAATTCCATACTCTTTTTTTGCTGTATTTTGATGGGTGAATACCTTTTTACTCTTTGTTACAGGTGTATGATATAAATGTTGTGTTGTCATTGATTTATTTCAAATTTGTGAAATTCATGCATAAAATGATTGTAGAAAACAACAGTCACAATGAAAAGAAGTAATTACAAGCACAAAATATCCAACAGATCAACTGGAAAATTTAACCTACCTTGGGCATAACCATGTACTCTCAGATGTACCTTCAGTATCAAATCCCACACAGAAAGCATGATACCTGTCACAATGGAGGTAAAGCAACAATCAGGGGGTATTTCTCCAAAAACTCTTGAGATGATTTCATTAACTGGTATCCTTGCCACCCATAAAAGTGGGTTACAGAAACACTTGCACAAGCTATTTTCTACTATTTTATTAACGCTGTATCTCTTACAATCATGATCCACCGTTTATTTAGAATGGGTTGATCATTCATGGCCAATTGGCCATACTTTAATAAGGTCAAGGTAATCTTAAGTATGCAAATACATGTCTGACTGTATCCATGACTTGCATAAAATTTCTGACCCACCTTCTAGACTTAACTATCCATCTATAAGTGTTTGTTATGAACCTATGACCAAGGTAATCGGCAAATTTTGTGATAAGCCGAGTAATGCAAAACAAAATTCTGCCAAATGGCTCTCGTGGATGAGCTCTAACAACAACAATATCATAGATATATAACACAATACCCTACATAGATTTTACCCACTCAACTAAAGACATATTCAATCAACAATAGATTTGACAAACTGCATATCTGAAACTTACTAACCTAATCCATTCACTTGTTCTTACCATATATCACATGAATCACAAGCAATTGATGTATCAAGACCAGAATCTCCTTCAATACTTGCCAGTCCATTTCGAATTTTGCAATCATCACCATCCAAGCATGTAACTGCCTACAAAATGATGAAATGCCTAAAGATCAGTGTTATACATGTGCTGCAAGGATTTTTTTTATTTAAAAATGATGAGGAATATGGAGAAGCATCAAGTAACTGAGATAAAGAATTAGGTAAATAGTTGTGTGTTCTTTATTTTTGTGTATTTACCTTTTCACCCATTCTCTAACCATGAAAATAAAGTACAACAATAAACATATAAATGATAAATAAAACCATATCAATTATAACACATTTTTCGCATCAGATTCATGTTAGTTGTATGGTCAGATATATATTGCACACAACATTAAACTTCCTGCATGACTTTGGAAAAAGAATGTGAAATATGACTCTGAAAATAGTATAAAATATTAAGAAAACACTAGAAATAAACTTATGATATGAATCAGAAGATCTTTGCATATAAAATATGCGCTAATCCAAAAACACAAGAAAAGCCAGAAGCAGGGTTGCATCAATCTGAACTAACCAGATGCCAACATGTTTTGCCTAGTATTCTAAAGTTGTATTATGCAGAAAACAATTACATTTTCATCAATGTAGTAAGAGGGAAATGACAGACTGTTAGTCTCCCCTTCAATCGACCAGTCATCGTCATCGTCTCTGCAATATTGAAGGAAAACAGTTAAACTTAAAAGATTATAATTTTTTTACCGCAGAAACATACAATTGTAAAGCATCTATTCAAAATTAAATGATAAAACAATACACTATTCTTCAAATTTAGTCAAGCGACACAGGATAGAAATCAGTGTGCAAATTTCTTCAATTCACGACTTTAAGTTTAAAACAAATTCTTAAAATCCCAAGTTCGATATACCTACATAATGGTGGGAAACTTACCCGAAGAGTGAGCCATCTTCAACTTTATTGCTCCCTATGGTATCATACACCTTTACAATTATGAGTTTCATACAGTTAGCCATGCACCAAATATTTTCAAATTTCAGTAGTATTTCCAAGATACTAAATGCATAAATACCATAGGGGTTTGATAATAATACTAATCAAAACAACAAAATGCATGGCCCCAAACATAATAAATAAGGTGGACAAATTCAATTGTAACCTGAAGAGTTATACTAAAGCAATGAAGATAAAGCAGCATTCCGCAAATTTATATCACTCACTGGAACACAAGTAATCAACTGAAACTCATTCTGGCAAAGTGGGCAGAGATTAGTGATGGAAGCCCAGTTGTCAATGCATACAAAGCAGAACCTGTGAAACAAATGGACCATGCTAAAAATATCATATTCATTTTTCAACATACACTCTGAAAAATGAAGGAAATAAAACCAACATTTAATGAGAACTTGTAGAGATAAACATTGAAAACTTAACATAAGAGACATGAAATAAATACTAATAGAGTCCCTTATACTGGTACAAATGAAATCCCCCAAACATACACAGAAAATTCTTCTTAAAGGTCACACAACACAATCCAATATAAGTAAAATTTTACTCACCTAATGTGAGAAGGCTTATATTGTTGTTGCAATGCAACACAATATCTGAGTGGCCTCACAATTCAATTGAAACCAAGTCCAACAATGACTTGATCCCACATATTGTCACAATTACATTTTAGCATCACATTTCATCGACAATTCTACTTACCCATGCAAGTATCAGGTCTATTATAAAGATCTAAAGCACAATCCACAATGTATATCGCAGGTCAAGATTAAAATAAAAAACGAAAAACATATATCATAAGCTTCCAATTACCAAAATTCAAGAAGAAACAGAAGAAAAATAAAAATACCAGTGCTGACAGCAATCCAGTACTCCCCTATCAATAACCATATCCATACATATTCCACATCTTTCCCCTTCAACATCTAAATTATCCTGTTAATTCACATATAATAATAAGAGTTCAGGTCAAAATTAATCCATAATTGTGCAATCTTTCATATTATTAAAAATCAAATTCAAATATTCATGAGCTAGCAGCACAAAATGATAAAGAAATCAAAGTTTCAACATTACTTGAACAAGCCGCAATAATTTCATTTTCCTAAAGCTAGAATTAGAGTTAGGTAAATTAAACAATTAAGAAGCATAAGCATGATGATGAGTAAGGGTTTAAGAAGTGAAAAAGTAATACATTGTCATTGGTATCAAATGAATCTTGTGACAGTGTGAGGATATCGTTCGTTTCAAAATCTGATTCCATTGAGAAGCTAATTCGAAGCTGGAATGTTGTGGAATCAAGATGAAGCTGCTGTAAGGAATGCTTTCTCGATTCCAGAAACAGCGACGAAATTTAGGAACGAAAATCGTAAACTCGTAATTCAATTTGTGAAACTTGGAAGGGTTTTGATGAAACAAGCAAATACAATTGAGTCACGGAATTTCGAAGTCCATGGAAAAGTGATTCCGGCGATGCTTAAAATTTTCAACTAATTAATTGATATGCCATGTTTGGAAATTTGTCACAATCATTTATTATGATAATCGCTTATACAAAAAGTTTTTATAATTTATTAATTTTTTATTAATTTTTTGGTTTTTATAAAATTAATAAAAAAAATTAATTATTCACTTATACAAAAATATTGTTTATAGTTTAGGCAAAAAAAAAAAAATTCTCATTCTTTCTAGGAAAGTTTATTGATAATTTGAATTTGATTATTGAGGTACCTTCAATGATGCAACCCATCTTGGGTTCTTTAGGTGGACATCATAATGCTACATAACTATGAACCAACACCTTCATGATTTTTGTAGAAATTGAGTCATCCGGGTCCGCTTAGTTTATTAACTATATATTTTTGTTATAGACATTGATTTATTCAATCGAGTTATCCGATTCTATTAGATTTAGTCATACTGGTTCGATCAGTAACTCGGTGGTTCAACCAATAAACCTGTGACTCGGTACTTTCATCGATTTGATCACTGGTTCGGTTTTTGAAACATCGACTTTAACTCACATATTAATATTATATTTATATTTAATTTTATTGCAACATAAAATATTAATTTAAGTATTTCTAATTAATATTAATATGAAGAAGAATTAATTAATTTATTTTTATAAAAACTGAACTTAATTTTTTTTTTATAAAAAAAATGAACATTAAATACATAATACATATAATTAAAAACAGTCAATGTTAATTATTTATATTGTAACGGTAACAAAATTGAACGACATATCTTGTGCTGAGAAGACTATATATATATATATATATATATATATATATTCTATTTTTGCTTGTTAAAAAAAATGACCGGTCATGTATACTGTAAAAATGGTAGAAACACAATTTCATCATTTTCTCCATATTTCAAATTTAAAATAATATTATTGTATAGCTCATTTGTCAGTCATAAACGTTGCTTCACCAAGCAACCGTATAGTGTAGCATGGCGTAATCCATTGAATGAACCATGACATCTTTAATATTTGTGGTCTACAGCTGGCGGACATGGAGTGAAGAACTGTAGTTGAACATGCTCTTAGTTATAAGCTTATGTAAGTTATTTTTATAGAAAAATGAAAATTTAATTTTTTTGGTTACAGAAATTTAGGGTGAGGGGATGGTGCCCCAGTCCAAGGCAGGGAAGACCTTAGGGCTCAAAGAGCACTTACAAAGGTAATTATATTTACCTCCCTCCAAAGAAATTTAAATTGTTTTTTTATAAGATAATTTAAATTGTTTTTATATATATTTTAAGTCATTTTGAAAAACTTGTAAAATATAAATCACTGTTATTTTTAATTGGAGGAAAATTATAAATCACGTGGTATTTTTTGTAGGTGCATGTATTAACCCGCTGGCATTGACTTTATAAGCTTTGATGTGCTCATGTATAGCACACGTATAGAAAATAGAAAAACAGAAATGTTTGTTTATGTTAAGTTTATCATGGACTTAAAATGTGTTAAAACAGCTACAAACTACTTTTATAAAAAAAAAAAAAACAGATTTTTTTTTCAGTATTTTTATATTTAGCAAAGAAAATGATGAATTTGACTTAAACAACTTAATCTAATTTTATTTTTTTTTGTTTTCAAACTTGATCAAAATATAAATATAAGTAAAGATTTTGGTGTATAATGTTGTGACAATTAGTTTTGTTATGTCAGCTTCATAAATAAGAAAATAAAAAGCTTATTCTTCATGTATAAGTCTGTTTTAAATTTTTGTTTAATAAATAATGGATACAAATAGCTTTTGAGTAGATCCAAAGGGCATTGTTGAACACACATCAGAGCACATTCTGATTTCTGTAAGTCTTCTCTGTCCATTTTCATTAATTATATGTTTGCAGTTACATAATTTATTCTTCGATATATCCAAGGATGATTAATGCTTAACTAATACATGGATCATCTTCATATCTTACTATCACACATTAATCCATTATTTCTAAGTTTTGACTTTTTTTTATTCTTTCATCTCTAAGCATTCATTAAAATGAATATGAGAAAATTTGTTCCTTCTAGCACAGTCTTATACAATCTGATCAAAAAAGATACGTGCCGTATATTTTATTTTTAGAGTCTAGTGGCGAAATTCACACATACGGAATGTTAAAATTGAGGAATTGCGAGTTAAATCTCGTGCTATAGCAATTCAGCATGATTCTGTTAGAAATTAATAATTGGAGCAGATCAAATATAACTAACATCATGATAGAGTATTTTCAAGTTCTTTTGTATCTGGAAGAATTCAGGAGTGATCGGTGTTGACTTTATACCACAGTCTTGTTAAGTTTGATCTATTTTTAGAAGGCATTAATTATATATACTTGAATCGTTAACACGACTCGTTTGTCTTTGGTTTGCTGCGGCAGGTCCTATTGTGTTAGGTAATACTCTTTGAATTGAACCAACTATTTCTTCATTTCAATGAGCTGTTTTTGCTTGACGAAAGGAAAACCAAAAAATAAGCGCGAACAATCTGCTATTCTTGCTCAGGAGACATCCTGTAAGTACAGAAATCAACATCTTATTTTTGTTATTTTGAACTCATATCATTGAATTTGCTGTCATAGGATTGCGATCTGTAATACTCGGTTCTTAGGATAGCTCTATGCATGTCAAATTTCGTATGGTTTTAACTCTGAAATGTCCTTTACCATTTGACAGTTACTGTAAATGAGGTTGAGGCATTATTTGACTTGTTTAAGAAACTAAGCAGTTCTATTATTGATGATGGATGCATTCACAAGGTATATCGATTTTAGTAGCAGTAATATACAAACTAAGTACTAAACATTAGTCACGCGCTTAATTCTTCGAGACATTTATTCGTCTGCAGGAGGAGTTTCAACTTGCACTTTTTAGAAATAGTAGCAAGCAGAATCTACTTGCAAGCAGGGTACATTTTACAGATTCTGATGAGTTAGTCATTTATTTATTTGTATGCAACTAATGAACATTGAACACTTATATATATATACAAGAAAGTTGAATGCAGGTATTCGATATGTTTGATATTAAGCGTAATGGAGTAATTGAATTTGGAGAATTTGTTCGCTCACTAAGCATCTTTCATCCAAGGGCATCCGAAGACAAAAAAATTGAATGTATGAAGTTAACTTTGTATCAGAGAAATCAAACACTTATATGTTTCTATAAACTTTTAATTTTTCCTTGCAGTTGCATTTAAATTGTTTGACCTTCGAAAAACTGGATACATCGAGCACAGTGAGGTGAGTATTTTCTCTTTAGGATTGCGCGCAGTTACGCACCGTTGAGTCATTTACATTGGCAATTGTTAGGTGTTTTTTGTGTGATAAGGAGAAAAAGTTATCAACAATAGGCTATAGTTACATTTATGCATTTTATTTTACCTTTTTGAGAATCTTATGATCCTTTTTGGTACATAATGGCATACTGAAGTTGAAGGAGATGGTTTTGGCTACTTTGACTGAATCAGATGTTACAGTTCCAAACGATATTGTTGAATCAATTGTGGAAAAGGTTCTTAACATCTATCCTCCTTCAAATTCTATATTTTTTTAATCTAATACTTATCTCTTATTTTTCTTGGCTTGATGAGTTTCAGACAATGAAGGAGGTTGATTTAAAAAGAGATGGGAAGATTGATATGGAAGAGTGGAAAGAGTATGCATCAAAAACTCCTTCTCTTCTTAAGATCATGACACTGCCATATCTAAAGTGAGTCTCCAATCTAATCTAATCAATGAAACTTAATCTTTATCTAATGTGGATCTCGTTACCTTTCTTTCGAGTAAATCACCAATTTAATCATGAAATTGTAAGTCATTTAATTTAAGTTTATGAAATTAACAAAAAAATTCGTCCACATAAACATTAGTCTTTTAGAGAGACAACATTAGCGACTAAATTGATCGACTCAAAAGTTTAAATGATTTTTTATAATTGAACGACGTGGTTTACTCCGTTTCACTGTTATTTGCATAATAAAAAACACAAATGTTCTGTCTATCAGGGATATAACTATTGCATTTCCAAGCTTTGTTTTGCACACGGAGGCGGAAGACTAGCTGCTACAAACAATTGAAGAACAATGCACCAGAAGGGTTGCAATTTGCTGCTATAGAATAGAATGCATTTTAATTGTATATAGTATGATGTATTGAAAGCACTTTAGGGTACCCTTTGGCAAGTATGTGTTCCATTTGCCAACCTAACTTTAATGGATTCACTTAATTGTGTGCATATATATATGTACTGAAACCGGTTAAAAAAAGTTGTAATAATGCTAATGAATGATCAAAGAAACTACATATATAAATACAAAAAGTATTGTTTGGAAATTGTTAGAATGATTATAGACCAACAAGCATCTATTTTATTTGCATCAGCATAGAATCATTTTATTTTATTGGAACACAAGAAATGGAATTAGATCCCCGTTCGAAAGTACGAGGTGGCAATAGAAAAATTGATGTTTCAACATGAAAAGTCTAAAATAGTCAAATGTATCAATCCATGTGCATGGAACAAATTCCAGCTCAAATTGGTGGATACAAATGAGCATCAAACAACTTGTGTTGATACTTCAATTACCAGCTCTATGGCATATGTTCTTCCGGTCAAATCGCTACCTGTCTAATCTTAGATTAATTTTCATGCCATATAAGCAATGTATACTATACTGTGTCTATACTATATGTATATATGATTAAATAAGCTCATTCCTAAAGTTTTGGACACATAAACAAGTCTTTATTTTGATGGGGTGTACATGCACCAAAGCGCGACTTCAGCGTGAAGATCCAGCAAGTCTAGCTGAACAAACTTATTGTAAGCTTTTTATTTCTTTTAAATCACATCCTTGAGTTTGTGAAGTCATTTTTAATTAATTAATCAACATATTTTTCTGTGTCTATACCAGTTAATATTTCTGAAATTAAAGCTTTATATGATCTGTTCAAGAAATTAAGCAGCTCTATGGTCAATGATGGACTAATTAGCAAAGTAAGCTCTAAGAGTTCAGGCTAATACCATGATTAAAATTGTGCAAGGACTTATTACTATTGAACATATGCAGGAAGAGTTTCAGCTTGGCATATTTGGAAGCAGCAAGAAGCGGAACCTTTTCGGCGACAGGGTCAGCATAGTATAGTATATTTTGAACTGTTTTAATTATTGTAGCATATAGTATATACCATTCATTTGTTGCAAAAATGTGCGAGCAGGTGTTTGATTTATTTGACTCGAAAAAAGACGGTATGATAGATTTCGGAGAGTTTGTTAAAGCTTTAAGCGTCTTCCATCCGGCAGCGCCTCAACCACAAAAGGCAGCTTGTAAGAGTTCCTATCTGAAAAGAGTGTGCCTGTCCTAAATTTGTATTAGAGCCTTGATATGATGATAATCTCTTTGTTGCAGTTGCATTTCAACTCTATGATATAAGGCAAAGCGGCTTTATTGAACGAGACGAGGTATACAATACAAACGGCGGTGTCTTCCTATTCTACTTATAAGTTTAAGTTAATGAGTTTTAAACCACTTATAACTTTGATAATTTTGTGATGGAAGGTAAGGGAGATGATACTGGCACTCCTAAGAGAGTCTGATTTGGTTCTTTCTCATGATATAATTGAGTTCATAATTGATAAGGTATCTTTCTTTTTTTTCTTCCCCTCTCTAAGGATTAATTATATATTCTGGTTTAGTATCTACTAATAATCTCTGATATATTGCATAGGCTTTTAAAGAAGCTGATTTAAAAGGAGATGGAAGGATTGATCCAGAAGAGTGGGAAAAGTTTGTTGCTCAAAATCCATCCTTACTAAGGAATATGACAATACCATATTTGAAGTAATAATATCCACTTTTTCCTTTTATGCATTTCCTTCTAGGAGTGTTTCTGAATAGGTTTCAATTCATTTTGAGGTAAAAATATTATCTGATTCAAATATTAAAAAATAAACTAAAAATAAGTTATCGGTAGCATTAAAATAATTCGAACTTTCTAGACATTATACGTACTTTGAGTTTTATCCACTTTTCAAATCATGCATTGGGTGGATTTGCACCCTAATTTCACAAAATGTTACACGTATTTTGTAACTGTTACAAAATTACGGTGATTTATTGTGATTTTTAGACAAACACGTGGTATCAAACATGAAAGATATCAAAGTTATTTTGTTCAAATTATAACAAACACTTGCTTTTGGAATTTGCAGGGATCTAAATGTGCAGTTTCCTGGTTTTGAACAAATATCAGACATTGAAGATAATACAAACAGCATTCCATGAGAAAGAAAATGTCTCCACTCTCCATTAGAAGAACACCAATTTAATTATGCGTGTAACCATTATATATATATATATTTTATTTTTTTTGCCAAAAGATGATGGAAGCAAAGAGCAACCACCCCAAAATATAAATTAATAGAAAAAACTAGTTACAAATGGAGAGGACATAAACCAAAAGCTCCATTAGATCCATTAAACATTACAAACTCTAAAATTAGGTATTCGTAGTTGATTCCTGTCAAGACATTACAAACCATTATATATATTTATAGTGCATTGAATGATCAAATTTCTTACTATTTTATTGCTTAAGTCTTTCATCTTAATTATCAAGTCATTCTTATATTCTCTATTTAGTTAAAGAACTTATTCAAGTTGAAAAAAAAAAAAAATTAACAACAGTAGTCGTGCAATGGATCACATTTTTTTAGTTTGTGTGATAAATAAGTATTTATTTTTGTCCTAGTCAATACATGAAGATTTTTTTGGTACATTATGAATACATGAAGATGAAAATAACTAACTTTTAAAAGTAAAAAAAAAAAAGAGTAACAAGAAAGTTGGATTAATCAAGAGCTTAATATTATCATATTTTCAAAAAAAGAAAAAAGAATATATATCTCAAATATTGTGTGTGTTGGAACATGTTGGTAGTTTGGAGGAAAACGACAGAGTCACTCTTCAGATAGGAAATCAAAATAAATTTTTGAAATTAAGTGTAGTGTGAATTGAAAAAAGACAATTTAGGTTTTATGTTGGAGGGAATACTCTTTAATAGTGTTTATATATGGAAGAGTGACTCTTTGTGGAGTGTCCTAACGGGTACCCAGTTTTGGTTCCATAATAATTTCAATTTCATTTGTTTGGTTCCAGATTTCTGAAATTCGAAATCTCTCTCTTATTTTCTTTACTCACTTTTTCTCAAAATAATTTTTTTATATTGTTTTGTTATTGAGTGACTTTGCCATACTGAATTGATATTCATATCAATATCGGAGTGGTTCATCGAACCATAGGAGGTGTAATTATGTATGATCTCTATAGTGAAGTAGATTATCGGTATTCAATTTGAAATTGAGTTGTTTTATCCCGGGGACTTCGCGGTTGATAGTCTACCTTGCACAAATTCAGATAGTGCTACGAAATGTCGTAAAGAAAGCGACATAATCCGCGACTCAGTCAATAATTATTTAAGTGTTATAATTTTACAAATCGTTTTTTCTAAATCCGAAAACTACGGTGTTTATTTCTTTACCTCAAATAAAATTAAGCTAGAAGCGAGATCTATCAATAAAAATTGTACGTCCAGGGGCAGATGACCTAACAAAAATTATACCTGCATTTGTTCATTTGTTGATATTCGGATTCAACCGTTCAAACTTAAAGTAATTTTATCTGAGTAACATATTTACATTTTAAACCCGCAAACTAACCATGTTCAAATAAATGTTATTTTTTTTTGTCTTAGATGAAGTGGTAATCCACTGAAATTAAACTCACACACAACTGTGAGGTCCCGGGTTCGAGCCCGGGTTACAACATCCGACCTAGCAATTTCGGCATTTACAATTTATATATATATATATATATTAATCTTGAAGTGTTTTAAGTAAGTTAAAATTCTATTTTTTTGTGTTATTATGATATAAATATGAAATACTTAAACAATCAATTTTATTTACCATTTGAATTAATTATTCGAGTGTTAAAATTCTAAATAGCAAAATTTAGAATTATAAACTAAAAACTCAAACCTAAATTAAATTTGATAATGTTAATAACAAGTTCAACCAAAATCGATTCAATTTAATAGTCCTTCCCGTTCTAAATATAAAAAAAAATTAACTTTTTAGATTCATTGATAATCTAAAGTATACAGTTTATAATATAGGTTAGATATTTTGAATTTTCAATGAATCTAAAAATAATTTTCTTTTATATCTAAGACAGGAAATATTTGAACATTCATATATATTTTTTTTAAATAATAACACCCATAGTTCTAGTACTTACCAGAAAAGACTAGATTAATGGATAAAAGTTAATATTGTTTAATTAGGTTAATAACTAGGCCGAAGTAGTAATTTAATTTAAAATCAGAGAGCGTTTTATTTTATTCAAAAAAAAAAAAAAAAAAAACTCACCGTTAAGCTTGATTAATGACAGATGTTAAGTGCAAAAGGTTTTTTTGATATATCAAGACAAGACAAGATAATTAGTGGCAAATTACATCGATTAGGGTTGGTCTAAAAAATAGAAAATGTCAGGGATGGTTTTAAAAATATAAAAATTAAATGAAAAATTAACAACCGTCTGATTGGTTTTGATTTGAATCTGTCCGTCCATTCAAAATACCATTTTTCTAACATCACAAAACACATCAGTCATCACCCGCCTCTTCTTCTCCTTCACCAAAACACGCTGTACTTCTTCTTCTCTCTCCCAAAACCCAAATCAAAACCTCATTCACACATTTTACCATTTCTTCTTCTTCCAACCTTCAACAATGGCAAGAAAACCAAAAATACCTAACGGTTGTCATCCCAAAGAAATCTCAAGCAAGTCTATTTCTTTGCTGTCAAATAAAAAAAGATTTAAACTTACTGATAAGCGTGGCTTGTGGTCATGGAGGCACCTTAAAATAGCACCATTCAACCAAGGAGACTCTCGTAAGTTTTAGTTCCACACTTATACCTTGTTTCATTTTGTTGATTTTTTGTTTTTGTTTAAAATGATTTTTCTTCCTTTATGTAGCTTCTTGTTGGGCTGTAGTAGTTTGTAGAGCCATCCAGGCCTATTTAAACATATATGGCACTACATTCAGAGCCACATCTATGCAATTTTCACCTCAATGCTTAATTGATTGCCTTGCCTGCATCATTAGAGATCAAATTTTGCCTAACTGGTACCCAGAGGATAAATCATACTCATATGGCACATTTCAAGGCTTATGTTTTGCTGCAAAGTATGGCATTGCTGCACTCAAAGACTACGAGTTCAACGGGAAGATGTTGGCTTGTAAAGAATACAAACCAGTGAGTTTTTATTTCCAAATTACATGTCTGAAATTTTTTCTTTACTAAATGGTGTTATTGATAATCTATGATAAATATGTGCTCATTTTTCGATATAAGGGTCAAATAACAATTTGTGTGCATGGTGGGAAAGTTTCATGTTAAATGCCACGTATATATATTGGGGATGTATACACGGACGAAACTAGAAAAAATAGTTGAGGGTGGCGAAAAGATAACACGTGACAATTAATATCGAAAAATCGTAAAATGAGTCAATAACACAACTCAAATTTCAACCATCATATATTAATTTCAACTTAGGTAGAGCATCCATTAGACATTCTATGTTACCCCATCAACCGATCTATTCCTGTCCAGCAAGATCAATAGGGCTAATTCTACTACTTTTTGAACTATTGAAGCCATTTGTTAAAGTTCCCCTGCATCATGAATCAATAAAAATTAGGCAAAACATTAACTAATAAAGAAACTAACAAATTAATGTGTGAATATGTCTTTAGTCTTGTATAATTTTTTGTGTTTGGATGTCTTTTTATAAAAACCGTTAAATTGGATCGAATTTTGAATCAATTTATTAGTTAATGTTTTGCATAATATATTGAAACCATATATTTTAATAAAAATCTGTCTATTTATTATTAAGATATATTGCATTAATCTATTATCATATTGTAAGATACATATATAGCATTTCTTTTCTTAGAAAATTCGAATAACCATTGGCAAAGGCATGTTAAAATTCTGCTAAAAACACATAACCTTTTCTTTTAGTTTTTGCAATTACTTTATTCATATGGAAAAACAATTTGCGCTAGACAACACAAACAAATCCAATTGACATTATCAAATTTAATCATATGACACTAGCAGTATAGTGATACTTTATCAAGTTGTTGGCCTTTTCTATATATCTTGTTTTATATCATTTAGTAAACAAACTTAAATATATAGTGTATGAAAGTTATATATGCCTTACTCATTCTAATTAGCATATCATAATTCAGTAAACAAAATTAAATATAAACAACATCAACACTTGCATTAGATAGATGAATGATGCAACATATCAGAAACCGTTTTCTAGAAGTCTATTTTTAACTTTATGTCCTCAATGTTTTATTTTTGTTGCAATTAAACTTATATTGCTCTTTTTCATTAGATTGTTGCTCCAATATCGGTTGTATCTCTGAAAATGTATGAGGAGTCATTTTGTGAAAAAAGAGATGAAAATTTATCGAAGAACAAATGGGAGCTCAAAGAAGAAAACTTGAAGATTGGTTTTAACCAAACCATCACCGAAGATATGGAGGTGGCATCTGATGAAAAAATCATTGGGTATCTAAAAAAGTCTCCTATGCTCGGAACATTTCAGTGTTTCAATGAGGATTACCCGAAGTATAAGGGAAAGCGAACGGTAATTTAATTAAATTAATGATAATTATTTAGTAGTTATAAATCAAAAATGATAGTAAATGTTTGTTTTTTTTTTGTTAGGGTATATACTATGGCCCAAAAGAATTCAAGAGAATTTCTGATCCATATGACGAGCCAACGTACCATGCCGTCGTTGTTACCGGATATAAGTGGGATGTGGATAGAAACCTAGTTTTAGAGGTGCATACTAGTAATGACGATTTTGGGAAAGGTGGGGTGGGCTACATTTCAAGACATTTATTCATTGCAATGGAGAGTGTCGAATTGGTGTCACCAAAAGTAGAGACATCGGATGATATCTATGAACCATGAGGGTTTCAAGCATTGTTGGTCTTGGTTAGGAGTTAGATGATTAGTAATGAGCAAGAGTGTATCAAATTGAAGAAAGGTGGAACAATCTTGATTAGTGGATGCTTTTGCACAGTTTATCATTTCATTTTCATGCACTCTATATATCTCCTTATGTATGATAAGTTATTTATGTTTGGACTTTGTATGCATTTCATGCATTTGTGTTTGAACCTTAACCATGTGTGTTCATGGTATTTGTATTCTGGTTTTGATTGTATGTTTTGGATTTGCTAGGTACATCACTTTGTGATGCTATCCTATTTGTATGACATTTCCTTTGGTTATCTTGCTATGTTATGTGTTTGTGTGATAATGAATTCGCATCTATGTGTTTCTATTTACAATGTTGATAATAAACATGCCTAAGACATAATCATTCAAAATTACAAGTTTTCTTAACAGTAGAGATTAATTTTGAGTTCATGATATTTTTTTAGGGATTAAAACTTTAATAAAAATTAAGTAAAGACTAAATTTAAAATGTAACTATTTTATAGATACCAAAAATATATTTAACTTTTTTATTTATTTAGTTATCTTGTGAATAAATTGAGTGTCCAACTTCAACTCCTACATAATATATGCGATGTCCCAACCAACTGAACTATTTAACTCTACACATACATACATACATACATACATACATACATACATATGTATACAGAAAATTGAAAAAATTTGGTGTGGCCATGGCCACACTTGGCCTTAAGGTAGATCCGTCCCTGATTAATACTTGAAGAAAATTGAATATGGTTTGGCCAGATATCTTTGGCATGGAACGACTTGCAGTTAGAAACAAAATACAACAGCAAAAAGTTGTATTGTATTGATCTTAGAATTGTTGAAATTGATTGTATATTCAAGTAATACCTCTCGGATAGATTTGAATAAAATAATCAATTGTTGATTACTTTTGTGATTTGATTAATTTCATTTCATTCGTTAAGATTGTCCAATATAACGCATATAATTAATCCAAATTGATAGTTTCTAGAAAAAGTTTTAAAAGCTTCGGCTTCGCATTAAAACTTGTGTAATTCTATTCAACACTCCCCCACCTCTACAGTTGTTACCGGCTTACCGCCATATCAACCAACAGCAGCCAATTTCAAACAATACGGGTCAAGAATTGGTATATTTTGTGGAATTTAATAGATATGTTACGTCAATATAAAATATTTTTACAACTATAATTCTGCACGATATAGAACTTTTCTTGGAGTTGTGCTTTCAAGAGAGTAGCATATTGGAAATCGAAACTTAATTTGAGTGTAGTGTAATAATCTATATGTTAGAACTTTTTTCATACCCTAAATTTTGCCCTTCATTTTCTATTAGCATATCTGAGTCAAAGTCAACTTGTCACCAGTTTGAATTCTGCACACTTTTTATTATCATATTGGTTTTAGTTGCATTTTTTTTTTTTGAACATGTGAATTAACTCATTTGATAGTGAAAAGAATGTTTAGCTGTCATTTTTGTTTGGTTTCCCAATTTTGCATCATTATTATTGTTACTATTTTTATTTATTTTACTTTTGTCCAAAAAACATAAAAACAAAAAAAAAAGATCTTTATTCATTCAAAAATTCAACAACCGCAAAGGAAAATGACAATGCAATTAAATGCAAATCAAACCCAAAGAGGAAGATCATCATTCACTCATAAACCACACTCAATTGACATAATCTCATTCCAAAATTAATCAATCAACATTAATTTCAAAACTTAATTCTAATTCTAATCCTATATACACTTAAACCTTGACATTGTGAGAAAAAGATGAAAACACACACAACCTTCCAAAACTTTCTTCTTCAACCAAACTTCATCTTAACCAAAACCATCCATCACACCATATAGTCTAAACATCATACAATTTCATGATCACCATATGCCTCACTCATACCATCTCCTTGCATAACTAACTCCCGAACTCGGATATGGTCGTGATGACTTTTCCTTTTCATCTTTCAATGGTTTTATCGACGTTTTCCTTTTAATAAAAAACTCTGGTGGCAAGTTTATAGTCATTCCGAACGTATTGACGCTCGGGCATTTTTCACGGCACGACAACTTTTACATTCAGTTTTATATTCAATGTTACCGCTTATTATTTGCATTAAAACTTCTTACCATATCATTATTTGATATATATTTAATTTATGATGCTTAGTGAAACGGTAGGTAACATATTTGTCTTTTAGTTTTTAATTGTGTACTGCTTTAAAGGTCAATTTCTTCTTAGGATTATTCTTTACCTATATGCTGCTAGTATATACTTACATTGACCACAGTCGTTCAAACCAACATCAATTGACATGCGAATCTTCTTATCTTCATTATTGAATGTTAACTTTCCTATTTTGTGCCTTCTCTTTTCTCACCTTTAGGCTTTCTTATAGTGTAAAATAAAGCTCAGTTTAAAAAACTCTTAGAAAGTTTGTTTTGTTCTCTTTTTCAGTTGTTTGTTTCTATTAAGTGGAAATTCTTATAATAAATATTAAGGAGTACTTATTATGATAGAGTTTTTTTTTTACACAAACAAAATTAAGTCATTTCATTAATAATATAAGGTTCAATACAACGAGGAACACTATTGAAAAACATGCGACTAGGCCAAGAACATGCGCCCTAGCTAACGTATGAGCCGCAAGGTTCGCTTACCGCTTTGTGAACTTAACCTCAAAAGTTCGAATAATAATGTAATAACAACTTGATAGATGAGATAAGAGAGCTCCATTTCGAGTTTCCTTGATGGTTTGCATGGATAGCATTGACGACAACTTTGAAATCACTTTCAAAGACAATATTGGACCAACCATGTGCACTAGCTTCTCGCATAGCCTCCAAGAGGGCTAACGCCTCGGCCTCTGCTTCAGTAACATTAAAAGTGCAAGAGTTTGATCTTGCTACAATAAAAGAACACCAACCCCAGGCCACAATGTTTGGATCTTGTGAAAGGTTTGCATCAACATTACACTTCCACCAACCATCACGCGGTTTTTGCCAACGGAGCAGCTGTAAACCTTGAGAATCACGAGCAGTAAATTGCCCAGCAGCAGCAGGGGATCGCGCATCAGCAGTCACACCAGGTCCAGCAGTATTTTGTTGTGTCACATTGATCGTGCGCCACTCTCCAATCATATGTCCAGCTCGCATTGCTACTTCCTTCGCCGAGTCTTTGACTCCATTCCAAACCCAATTGTTCCTATGGTTCCAAATACACCAAACAATCATGGCAAAGTAACCAACAATTGAGTCAGTTTCAGACTTGCACAAATCAAATATAAAGCTTTTCACATCATTAGAAGCAAGCAATCCCGGTTCAATAACTTTTCTCAACCCGGATTCATGCCATACTTGTTGGCTCTCACTACAACCACATAGAATACTGACTTTAGCATAACATCCTTAGCCGCTTTAGAGAGAAATCGACCACACCATGAGTTGATTTTCTTCCAAATGCGGTCCTTAATAAAATCAAACGTTGCTTTTTTACTCCTCCCCACCATTCACGGTAAGCCAAGATACGTGCATGTGCCCATAACATGTTTAACTCCCATTATGCTCGACAGGTCCTCTTGTGCCGCTGAACTCGAATTTCTTCTAAAGAAAACCTCAGACTTATTATGATAGAGTTATATACCTGAAAACTGATTTTTCTCATCATATCTATTTTTGTTGGTTCTAATTGATCAATGGAGATGATTTTTTGTGAAAACTGATTTTTCTCATCATATCTGTTTTTGTTGATTCTAATTAATTGATTAATGGAGATGACTTTTTGTCAAGGACCAGGCGACCAACAAATTCAGTTCTTCGTCCACCTGGATGTGAGGTTTCTATCTCATTAGTCATAACCATCCTTAGATTCATATATTATATCGCTACTATATGAGTATACTATGATGACTTCCGGAAGAGTTGTTATAATTATGAGCAACATTTTGTATTTGCTAGATAGCAAGAGTTGGTATCTCATGATATTTGATCGTATTATTCCTTGAATTGTGTTTCTCACAATTCTAATTTAGCGACGTTGACTTGTCAAGCGGTGATCAATTTCGTGCTAAAGTTGACTATTTGGTATTTTCCTTTATCTATATTGGTTAACCTTTTATCATCATTATTTCCTTACCTTTTCTAGGATCGGAACGTAAAGTAGCCGGAGTTTTTTCATAGATATACAAACTACTACTCCTCCAATTAAGGAGGCTTCAATCATGGGATCTCATCAATCATCATAGCAACCTCCAACTCTCACCTTCAACATTATAAATATGATGATAGATTAAAAAGCCATTACCAAATTGAGGGTCATGTTCAAAATATTACTTTACTGTAATTTCTCACAACATAACTAGAAAAATATTAATGATCAAAACTTCATATTAAAACACGAAAACTGTAATTTCTCATGACATAACTAGAAAAATATTAATGATCAAAACTTCATATTAAAACACGCAAACAATACTACAACGTTCCCCAATACTACAGGATCCAGCCAAAGCGGGGCAAGGAGGAGGGGGTGGGGGCAGATAGTATGCAGCATTTTCAACAGGGAGGCTGTTTCCAAATTCACCCATGGTCAAGTGTAAAGACTATCAATATCTACTACTCCACAATAGATAAGAAGTGTGGGTAGTTTAACGAGCTATTTGATTAATTTCATTATCTCAAATAGTCACAAAGTGTAAAATCTTTGACTCCATTGGACATTTTGCACTTACAATCGTCATCGTGCTCATTATGCAAGATTAACCAACAAAATTTTAAGTTTACAATTGGTAGTGCAACCAAAAGTAACCCAGCCATCAAGCAGTCACATAAAGCACAATTGGACTTTACCATGAATCCACGACTCAACAACCGACCAGCCCTTGCAGAATAATGTATCCAACTTACAAGTATATGGGGCTGCTCGCTATATAGCCTTTAATGAAGGATACAATAAGTAGACGGAGGATGCTATAGAATTTTATATGCAAGCAAGCAACAAAATTATGTAGATACTAGAACAAATTTTCACAGAATAATAAACAGTATAAACAGAAGATCCAGAACATCATAGATACATATTTAGGTGTGAAACATCACATAGATAGCAAACTGATAGAGGTTAACATTTAAGAGTACCACAATCAAAAAGATCTGATTGCAACCATATTGTTCTACTCCCATATATAGCCTACTTAATAAAGGCCCAAATTTGCATGACATCCATAACCTATATCGGAATCCATAAATTGCCAGGGTACCTGCACAACAATAAACGGTTAATTGGAAGTTATCTGATAGACTAAATCATAAAGGAGAGTCGCAAGTAATTAGGGAATTCAGTACAACAAAGTTAAAAGAAATAGAAGAAGAATGTCTTAAAAGTAGTTAAACATACAGCTAGACACAAAAATGATGTAAAACTAACTTCAGAAAATGGAAAATCAAAGATGTTGCAAGGAGATAAAGAATGAATCTCAATGCACAATACTTGGTTAAAAAATTCTGTTAAAATATATTCAAATGAGTTAACATCCAAACCCAAAACAAACCAAAGCGTAAAACTCATTGTAAAAATCATATCATTACGAATACGCTTACTAGGAAAAGGAAAAATAAAAATGAGAAGTGGATTACCACTCGGTGATGTCAGGCTTTATAGCCCTGAGCATAATGACCCGTCTCTGATCTGTACAATCAAACACTTCTGCTTCCAAAGTCCGACTTTCATCATCATACCCAATTCCAAACTTAAGACTATAAATGTCTCCAGAAACACAACTACTCCTATACACAGTCAGGATTTTGATAAGTTCCCAGTCACGCCAATCCTGGTTCAACTGCAAAAAAGGTCATCCACCCAATCAATATTATTAATTCACGACGATGATTTGAAAAATTAAAACAACATTGACAAATGGAAGCCATATATACATAGAACCTACAGTTTGGATCAGATGATCATGCATTGCCAAGGTGGCACAACCCTTAACAATATCAATGTCATTATGACTCAAATTTTCAAGCTCGAGGTTGACAGGGTCACTCTCTGGAGTAGGGATCTACGCAGGAAATAAATAATAACAATTTAAGAAATATAATTAAAAGGAAATAACTACACTACGTCACAATGGAGAGTATTGAAAATCATAATAGCTTCAAGAATAAATAGATAAAAAATGTAAGTCTACCTCGTCACTCTTTTTAGCCCGTCCATCGTTGTATGTATTCCTCGAATCCTCGCCCATTCTCTCCGGGGGGGAGAGTAGGGTTTCTTCTTTTTCTGATCTCTGAAGATTTGGATCTGAAGCCGCTCCTGCGTTTATGCAAGGAGTAGGGTTTGGTTGACTATAGAATGTAGACCTGAATCAATTTCCAAGGAATTATAAACTGCATGCATATAAGATCTAGAATATCATGGGTGGCATTTACGTGTAAAACAACATGAAGGTTGCAAAGAGAGGTGTGCTGAGAAATGACAAACACCAGAAACTACATAGATAACAATCACCTTGTCAGTGGAATCCATAAATTGCCAGAGTACCTATACAATAGACAATTAATTGAATTTAGCTTATAGAAGAATAATCGTAACAGAAAGTCTCAAAAGAATTGAGAAAAGGATAATAAAAGAACAATGAGAATGTGTTGATATTGTATTTAAACATGCAAGTAAAGGCATGAACAAAAAAATAAAATCACAGCAGAAAACCAAATGGGAACAAAAAGAAAAAAATCAAGGATATTGCAAGTAATTAATCTCCATAGTTAAATTGAACAAAATCCATCTTAATTGAATCTATTTGCAATTAGGTATTTACTACTAGATTAAAAAAAAGTAAATTACCATTTGCTGCGAGGTTTTAGAGTCCTGAAACCATTGATACGTCTGCCATATCTAACACTATCCCACACGTCCGCTTCAAAAGTATGGCGCACACCATGACCATTCTTGGCGTCAAAGGTAATGTAGTGCCTGAATCCAGAAACAGTAACCCTACGCGCATCAACAATTTTGAGTAGGCACCAGTCGCGCCAGTTTTGCGACTGCAAAAAGGAAAGACACCAATGAATAAATACAAATATACAATACTAATTGAAGGGAATACATACTTATCAAAGTTACAGCACGAAAAAGAATTGATATATATATATATATATATGGTACATACTTTTTGTATAGCATAATCCTGCATGGCCAAGGTAGCACAACCGTCAAGAACATGAGCATTGTGTGGAGCCAATGTCTTAGGGTCAAATCTGACATGGACACCCATTCGACCAATGTTTCGTGGATTCCTCTGAATGAGGAGGAACAAAAAAATAAATAATAATAATAATAAAAATAATGACAGTAATAAATAACTAGGTCACAATGGTGAAAATCTTAAAACTAATAGATAGATAAAAAACGTACGCAAGAAAAATATTGCTTTTCCTCGGATTTCTCACTCTTTTTACCCCGTTTACTGGGCCGTTGGTTGTTTGAAGCCTCTGCCGTCTTCTTAGTGGCAGGGTTGGCAGATAGCATCAACCTTGCGGATCTTCTTAGTATTATTTCATCGCCAATGTCTGATAAGATAAAATTTTAGAGAAACATGAATTATTATGCATTAACAGAAACAGGACATTCAATCAACGGCAACGCAAACAAAACAGAAACAGAACCGATGCCTATTTGAAAATAAACAAAATAAATAAATACTCCTAGTCGAGTAGAAGGAGAGGACGAACCGGGATTCATTTTGAGGCTGATTTACGATCCTAATTTCTAACCCTAGTTGTTTCGAGAGAGAATAAGATTGTGAGTTGTGATAAGCCACGGCTGATGCTTCCATCCTCATTTATATATATATATATATATTTTTTTTTTATTTATCAGTGGTGCTATATGGTGCGAGATCAAGCATCCACGCGAAATTGCACACACGTGCCTGGCACCACTTTTCCTTCCCACTTTTTCCTTATTATTATTAATTTTTTGTTATTATTATTAGAGAAATGCTAGGTACCAACGCTCTGACACACGCTGGTGAACACACGCCTGTGTGTTAAGCCACGTCGCTTTTTTTTAAAGCCAGTAACTTGTTTACCGGCTCACTAAGTTGAGTCATTTTTAACATATTTATTATTTTTAAAAATATTAATACATTCACATCTGAGTTTCAAAGACGGTCGCCGTAGGTTTGAACATCTAGTACCAAAATTCATCTAGCATTAGTGCATCAGCAAACACCACCACTGCAAAATTCAAATCACCCATTATCACTAGCAGCCATGAGACACCGTCTACTTCCTCTCTTCCTGCAAGTACCGTCTAGCCCCAAATTTTGTCAATGTCTGTGCGGTTCCGTCACCCGTAGTATGCATCTTTCTGGGCAACATTCAAGACTCTGTAGAACTTTGAAAATGGGGAAATGGCAAGAATGTTTCAAATAGTATCAGATTTGTTTTTATGTGAGAAAAAAGAAGAGGTATTAAAAAGAAACTAAAATTAAATACCCAGTACCCAATAGTCAAGCAAAGAGAAATGGATGTGATGGAAGACAGGGTTTATGGTGGATTAATGGAGAGATTGACAATAAACGTGAACTTGGGTGGTGGTGAAAGGCTATTTGTGTCTCTGGCAATGGTTTAATTTCTCATTTGGAACAATAGAGAAGTGGGGTTGGATAGGTAAGGAATAATGATAAAAAAAAAAAAAAACAATTCATAAATAAATAACTTGAAGAACCGGTAGCCAAGTAAAGAGTTCAAAATGTGGATGACGTGGACCAATAAGAGAGGGTGTGAAGAAAAGAGTGTGTTTGAGAGTTTGATGGTAGCACTTCTCTTATTATTATTATTATTATTAACCGCCATGTGTTATAGATATTTTCTATTGTGCAAATATAAATAACTATTTAATTTACTACTTTTCATTTTTTCATTTCCAATCCTAACCATTAGATTAAACAAATATATAGAAGCTATCATAAAATTAAAACACTCAATAATATCACCTTTTTTTACTATCTTTCTCATTTGTCCAATCATTTGTCAGCATGAGTGACTACTAACCTCTCTATTCTCACTTTTTTTTTAGAAATTTTATTTAGTATTAATATTTTATTAGTAAAACTAATTTAAAAGTCAGTCCATTTAAACTGGTTTATTTTTCTCACCAAAAAAAAAAACTGGTTTATTTACTTCTATTTGATATTTAAGTTTGTTGTAAAAACTAATTTAAAATTTTAATATAAAATATAAGTGAAACTATTGTGCTCTTATTTGTAAAATTTACTAAATCAATAAATTTGATTTATTAAAGCTATTTTCCTATATATATATTTTTAAATAAGTCATAATTTTTTTAAATCAGGTGGCTTACTAATTAGAATTCCACTTTGAATAAATGGAGTGTCTAAAGTTCAAACTCTGGATCTGGCATATAAAGTGTGACGTTCCTAACAACAAAGCTAAACTCACGGGAACTAAATAAATTGTAATTAATATGTTCTAATATTTAAAAATATGTTATTAATAATTTTAAAAAAAAAAATTATAAAGAAAAGAGGAGTAGCAAAGAGCTACTGCCTCAAAATATTTAAAAATATAATTATTTTTTTTCCAAAAGTGACAAGAGATCTACAAAAAAAAAGAGGGAAACTAGGCCAGGAACCTCCTTACAATATAAGTTAAACTATTGTGCAATTTGTTATAAAATTTATTAAATAAATACATTTTGTGGATTTTTTAAAAATTCTAATTAATATATTCTAATTATTCTAGCTTTTATGTTATTTTTGATAAAAACTAATTTTTATGTTATTAAAATTTTTATTATGTTATTCAGTACTTTATATAAATTTCAATAAATTTAACCATTGTAGCGAATTTTTGTTTTAGTCCTTTATTTTTATTTTTTTATCTTATTTATTAGTACTACCTTAGCCTTTTTTTTATAACGTGCACATATAGACCATTTTCTCATTTTTTTAATTAAAAAACATAAGATAATTTTATTCTTAACTTTTCTTATTAAAAATAAACAAATTCATAATTTTGATGAACATATTCAACATCCTCATCTTCTTTTTTAATCAATGTTTTTTTTCATATCTTCATAAACTAATTTTTTCCATATCTTCCTTATATATTGTGATCATTTTCACAAATGCAGATTATTTAATAATTTCTCTTAAAAAAGATATAAAAATATTTAATCATTTATTTAGAATTATATTAATTTATAAAATATTGACTATGAACATAATTTAAATTTTATCAATTGCCTCATTCAATATCACATAATTTGACAAACAATTATATAAAAAATTGAATTTCGACAATTAGACGGTTTCATCTCACTAAGTTAGGTTTAATTGTGACTTAAAAATATTGATTCGACAATCTAATTGGTTGGGTGTAATCTCACTGGTATTATTTGGGTTTAAAATTGGGGGTCTTTGCATTGAACTTAGTTCCGCGATGTTTCCTATTTGCCAGAAAAAGATCGGAAATTTTTTTCCAGAAAAAAACCAAGAACTTTCGCGAAAAAAGATCACAAACTTTTTTTACGGAAAAAATTCGGAATTGTATTTATGTGATATTGAAACTTTTTTCCGCAAAAAAATCGGGAACTTTTTTTTCCCGAAAAAAAAGAAAAAAGATCGGAAACTTTTTTTCCGATAAAAATCATGAAATTTTTTCCAAATAAATATCGGAACTTTTTTTGCAAAAAAAAATACGAAACCTTGTTTCGGAAAAAACTCCCAAATTATATTTATTTGAAATGGAAATTTTTTTTCGAAAAAACATCGAAAATCTTTTTCCGAAAAATATCAGAAATTTTTTTCCGGAAAAAATCAGGAACTTCATTGAACAATTGATTTTCGTCCCCGTATGTTCCAAATTTTTTGGTTTTGGTCCATCATTTAACCAATACTCATAAGATTTTCTTTGAGATTGGGAACTAGCAAGACATCTTTGATGAATCTCATACCTTTCTTAGTCTCCACCATCACAGTGCCTTTGCCTTTAGATTCTATGACAGTGTC
Source organism: Trifolium repens (assembly GCA_030408175.1). NCBI lineage: Eukaryota > Viridiplantae > Streptophyta > Magnoliopsida > Fabales > Fabaceae > Trifolium > Trifolium repens. The sequence goes on along the minus strand of CP125842.1, from coordinate 61,317,055 downwards.
ATTTCCCAGTCGAACTTTTACTTTGACCGAGTCATCAATATCCTTAAAGATGCTCTCATCTTTGGTCATATATGATTGCTGCAACCGCTATTCAAGTACCAATTGCTGTTTAATTCATCATTGGAATCTTGTGTAGCATAGAAAAGATATTGCTCATAGTCATGTTGATCATTCTCACACTCATGTTCTTCAACGAAATTTGCTTGATGCTTATTTTTGCTGTAATAATTTTTCTCCTCATGTCCAAATTTCTTACAGTATCGACATTGCTCTTCCCCGATCCATCGACAATATTTCTCGGCGTGATTTGTCCTCTTGCATATGCCACATGGAGGATACTCGTCTTGATTTTTCTTTGAGAAATTTTTAGAATTCTCTCCATTCCTAGAATTTTCTGGACCATTTTCCTTTCCTTCAAATCTTTTGTCATGAGACCTTAATCTGAGCTTTGATTGAAAGACATTTTCAATTGTATCGTCATCATGCCTACTTAATCTTTGCTCATAAGCTTCTAGCGAGCCAATTAATTCTGTCACTGACAGAGAAGATAGATCTTTGGTTTGCTCAATCGTAGTCACGATTGCATCATACTTACGAGGAATGGAAATCAGAATTTTCTCAACAATTCTTTTGTCGAGAATATTATCCCCGTAGGATCTCATTTGACTTACCAATTCTTTTATCTTGGTATAGTAGTCTTTTACGGTCTCAGACTCTTTCATTTGTATCAACTTGAACTCGCGACTTAATGTTTGAAGTTTAATGGCACGCACCTTGTCACTTCCTTGAAACTCCTCCTTCAATGTACCTCATGCATCTTTGGCACTTGTAGCTCCCATTATTCTTGGAAAGATGATATCTTCTACAGCTTGTTGTAGAAAGAATAGCGCCTTTGAATCTGTTTGTTTATTTTCCTTCAACTACTTTTTCTTTTTAGCATTTAGAGTTGAAGTGTCTTCAGGAATAGTAAATCCTTCATCCACAATGTCCCATAAATCTTGAGAGCAAAAAAATGTCTTCATTTTAATGCTCCAAAAGTCATAGTTTTCACCATTGAAATTAGGGATAGTCATAGATGATGGTTGAAAAATATTAGCCATGTATTTGGGGAAAATTTAGAAATGATGTAGGATATAAGGAGAGTTTGGTTGGAAATATATGAGAAGTTTCTACGCCCAATGTAGGATCGAACGTAGCTCTGATGCCACTGTTAGTAGTTGAGGGTAGTAGTGATATAGTTTAGAATGCAGTTGAAATATAGTAGTGGCGAGTAGTGTGAGGACTTAGAGCAAGAATAGAATGTATTGCTCTTCACTTTGATACTTTACAAATGAGCCATGGTTACATATTTATAGGCGCGAATAACATATTCTAGATCCTTTATTCTAGATCTTTCATGATATGTCTTAGTATAAATCTAGTACTTACTTATTTTACTAACTACTCAAATAATCTAGAAAGTTCTACAAGTTTACATGATCACTAATAGTTATATATTCTACAAATTACTAATATATTCTAGAAACTTTTAGAAATGTGCATCATATTCTAACATAAACGTTGAACAAAACAAGAGTTTCCATTACAATTGTTGAGCAACTTATCTGTAAGAAACTTGAAGTGAGACAGAGTTATGGAAGAAGGTGATGAAAAACGGAGAAGTAAAAGTGAAAGAGAAAGAGAAAAACACTTGAAAAGAGAGTTTCTAAGGGATGAAGTAAATTTCATTTAACAAGCTTAATTTGATACATCCACCTCATGGGGTTTATATAACAAACCATTAAATTTCTAACCAAGTTACTCAACTAACTTTTGTAACTAACTAATATAATTTTTTCAATTAATATAAAGTTTCATCAAACTAATATAACAAACAAACTACTAGCAAAAACAATTAACCAAAGATGCATTCTAGAACCACTCACCAAATAAACATATGAAATAGAGACTGTCTTTGACTTTTGAGAACGTTTTACTCATATATTATTAATAACATGAGAGCTTATTTTTTATGTAATTTACACGGAAATTATATTTATACTCATGTTAATAAGAGATCCTATTTTATTTTTTAATTTATACGAGACATATATTTGCACTCATATACTAATATGAGGTCATATATTTATATGGGCCCTACATTTTGGTTATATATATTAATACAAAGCCTTTTTTTAAGCAATACAAAATTTATTTTATTGTAATTTGTATGAAACCTATATTTATAATCATATATGAAAATATGAATATGAGATACTATTTATATTAATATTAATATGAGAGCCATATTTTTTTTTTCTATATTAATACAAAGTTTATTTTTTGTAATTCTTACGGGATCTATATATTTTTATTCATGCATTAATAAATGGTTATATTTTATACGAAACCGATACTATACTAATAGATTAATACATGGCCTATAATAATTTGCGGGATTTTCTTTTGGAATAGATATGGAATTATATTTATACTCATGTTTTAATACGAGACTTTTTTTTTTGCAATTGCTACAGGGATATGTATTTATACTCATATTTTTTTGAAGAATTTAAATTAGCCCGTCGAAATTTGCTATTTATACTCATATGTTAACATACGAGGTCCATTTTTTTTAAATTTATACGAGACCTACTTCTTTGTAATTTATATGTACATGGCCTATATTTGTACTAAAATATTTACATGAGGGATTTTTTTTGTTAATTTATATGGGACCTATATCACATACATTTAGAGGAGTTTTTTAAAAAATAAAATAAATTATGTGATGCCTATATTATACTAACTTATAATGTATTAATATGCGCGTCTATTTTATTGTAATTTATATGATTTTTTTTTTGTAATTTATATAAAATATATTAGCTTAGTAATTTATATTGTGTACTATATATATGGTTTTTTTGTCGAATTTATAGTTATTGATGTGTGACAAAATCACATTAAGTCGATCAAAACCTATAAAAATATGTGACTTTCCAACACTTTTATCATATTAAATATTATTTAAATTTAACACATTACGACATACTTTATGCTTTTTGAAATTGTCTAGACCGATTATTCATCCAATCGAGGGACCAATTCCATTTTTAAAATATAAAATATTACTATTAACTATTATATTTATTTTAAATTTATTCTAAATTTATGCTAATTTATATGTTAAAAAACATAAATATATACTATGTTTTTTTAAAACTTAACTTTAGATTTTTTATTTAAATTTGATAGTTATTTTATTTTCTCGTGCTTGACACATGCTTGCACACTAGTTAAGAGATATTTAACCCTACAATTGATTATCCAAATAAACTTCGTGAGATTTTGCAATCGAGTAATATCAAGTGTAGGCTTAAATATCTCTTAATACTATGAGTAACCAATTGTAGGCTTAAATATCTCTAGTATTATAAGCTATAATGCTACGGGCCTATTTAGATTTGAATTAGTTTATTTTTTAGTTTATGCAAATAATTTATGCAATTTTATGTATTATTACAAGTTTGTCAAGATAGTTTATGATAAAATAGCTTATAAAAATTCAATTTTTTACTAGTATGAGCTTATAAAATAACATAAAACCTAATTTATATTTCATAAGCTGTTTGCATAAGCTCAAAAATCAGCTAATCCAAATGGGCTCTTACTTATTTTTAAGTTTATGCAAAACAACTTATGTAAATAAATATTTTTATGTATTATGATAAACTTTTTAAAGTAATTTATGAAAAAAAAACAATTTATAAAGATACAATTTTTGTCAATGAAAATATATAAGTTGACATAAGTTATTTTTATAAACTAAAAAATAAACCGAGTCCTATAAATATTTGTATATGCTATTTATTCAAACATACCCTAAATAATACAGGAAATAATTACAATTTTGTTTTCTAGTTCCACCAACAAAATACAAAAAAGGAAACTGCAATTTGTTTTTTTCTCTAATTTTTTGAATTAAAAACAGAAAACGATTCGTTTTATCATGTTAGGAGAACAACTAGATTCTCCCCTTTCCCGCGTTATGATCTCGCAAAATTTTGGTTAGGAAAGATTCAAAAGGTAAACGAACAACAATCAACAACCAGTTTCAGTTTCTGTGTGCATGAGTTCACTCCAACAATGGCCGATTCGAAGAAACGATGGACGGTAACATACACAAAACACGTCAAACAGAAACGCAAAGTCTACCAAGACGGATTCCTCGTGCTCAACGTTTCCACCGGCAAGGTTTTCCCTAAATCTTTTCACACTCTAAATTACTGCCAATTTTTTCAATCAATCGTTTATTCGGATCTGAAATTGACATTGATATTACTCAATTGCAACATCTCACGAAGTTTTTCGCTCAATTATTGTGTAGTTATCGCTGTATGATGAATGCGAGAAACTGTTGGAGTGTAGGATTTTGAAGAACGGTGAAACTGTTGAATCTGGTGAGAGTTTGACGTTTAATGGTCATCTTGTTGATATCGGTAGTCTCGAGGGAGAAAACAAGCCTCAACCTCATGTGAATGTTGATATTAAACAAAAGAATGTTTCCAGATTCAGGACTCCTGGTATCAACTCTCTCATAATCTCCTCTAGGTTTACACACACACGTGCGATATTCGCATGATATATATCGGTGTTAGAATTATGCTCTGTTTGGATAAACAGCTTATAGCATAAATGCTTATCATATTGGTAAGTGCTTATGAATAAAATAAAGTTGAACTGTTTTCGCAGAATTTATAAGCTGTTTTGATAAGGTATACTGGAAAACTTATGGAAATAAGCTGAAAACAACTTATGAACATGCAATAGGCTGTTTTCCCAAGTTCTTCCAAACAATGTCACAAGTGCTTATGCCAAGAGATATGCTCAAATAAGCCAATCCAAACAGGTCCATAGTTGGATTGGAGTTTTTTAAAGGTAGTTGCAAGTTGATACACTTTTTTTGTTATCTTAACTAAGCTAACTAATCTTAATCAGCTTGAAATTCATTCTAACCAACTTGCAATTGCCTTTAATAAATTTCAGCTAATTTTAACTATTCGTGTGTGTATTTTTTGGTCGAATTCTAGAGATTTTATTTCAAATCCTTAATCATAATTTTCTGTTTTTCTGGTTTGTGTGTTGATGCAAAAGACGTCAAAAGTAATGCAAAGGAGACTATTGCGCGGACACGGAAACCTCTCAGTCCGTCGCAAAAAATTATCAAAGGTTAATATTGGCATCATTGTTTTCAGAATTTGGCTGCTAAGCTTTGTGAAAATATGTTTGCGCTTTTAGAATATTCTTGTTGAGTTTTTAAGAGCTCAAACTATTACGTATTCAAAGTATAAAAAGAAGATTAGTGTGTCCACAGTTTCATGGGAAATGTATATGTATTTTTGCTGCTATTTGGTGTATATAGATGTTTCTTATTTATTCCTTATTGTTATGAGTAATTCAATTCATCAAAATATTGTAACTTGTTCTCTAAGTAACCTCTCTAACTACTTTGATAATTAGTTAGTTAGGTTTGTTTTGTACCATGTTTGTGTCTTAGAGTTAGTTAAGAGGATATAGTTAGTTAGGAGTTAGTTAGAATTGGTTAGAGCTTACTTGAAGTGCAAGTAGAGCTAGGCTATAAATACATGTACTTGTGAAATGGTTTAGCCAAAGGTGCTTTAATAAAATTCCTATTTTTCTCTTATCTTCTCAAATCTTTCTTTGAGCAAGTTTCTTTCATTAATCAAAGTGTGTGTGTGTTCATGGTTTGATCATAACCATCTCAAATCTCAAAGTGAAGTGTGATTGCTTGTTAAGCAAGGTACTGCTGCAAGTGATAGCAGCAGGTGCAGAATTGTGATTTCTGCTCCAACATCTGGTATCCAGAGCTTCTGGTTCATTTCTTGGGGTGTTTCTTGAAGTGAAGTGAAGATGACATCTCATCCTAATGGCCATTTCCCTGCAACTCTCCCAATCTTGAATTCAAAGAATTATGATAATTGGTGTAAACAAATGAAAGTGGTGTTCTGTTATCAAGATCTTTGGAATCTTGTAACTGAGGGTGTTTCATCAATTGGAGATAATGCATCAGAGGAAGAAAAGACTGCACATAAAGATCTAAAGAAGAAGGATTTCAAAGCTTTATTCATAATCCATCAATGTGTTGATGCTGACAATTTTGAGAAAGTTGGAGATTGTGAATCTTCAAAGGAAGCTTGGGACATTCTTGCTCAATCATTTGGTGGTGCAGAAAAGGTGAAAGAGGTAAGGCTCCAAACCCATAAAAGACAATATGAATTGCTTCAAATGGAAGATTCTGAAACAGTTAATGATTTCTTCACAAAAGTCACAAAACTTGTGAATCAAATCAAGAACTGTGGTGAAGTGATTACCACCAAGGCAGTGGTATCCAAGATTTTGAGATCTTTGGCTCCAAAGTTTGATCATCTTGTAGTGGCTATAGAGGAAGCAAAAGATCTATCAACTTTGTCCAAAGAGGAGTTACTTGGTACCCTTGAATCTCATGAGCAAAGAATGAGTGAAAGGAATGCAGTCAAGGCAAAATCTGAAGTTGCCCTGCAAGCTCAGTCAAACAAAGCCAAGAAAGGTAAGGGAAAATGGAATAAAGGGAAGGGAAGTAGTAACAGTGCTGGTAACAAAAACTCAAGTCAAGAAACTGGTTCTTCATCTCATAATGGTGGTAGAACTAGTTATAATGGAAATCATAGAGGTGGTAGAGGTGGAAGAGGAGGTAGAGGTGGTTACAAGAAATTTGATAAAAGTAACATTCAATGTTACAATTGTCAAAAATATGGGCACTTTGCTGATGAGTGTAATGGAGAAAGAAAAGAGACCCAAGATGAAGATGCAAAGCTGGCTAAGCAAGAAGAAAATGAGACTTTGTTAATGGTTACATTAAAAGAAGAAAGTGAAAGCAGTCAAGATCAATGGTACTTAGATACAGGTTGTTCTACTCACATGACTGGCAGAAAAGATTGGTTTGTAAAGATCAATCAAACATCAAAGAACAAAGTGAAGTTTGCTGATGATTCAACCCTTGCTGCTGAAGGAATTGGAGATGTAGCAATCAGAAAGAAAGATGGAGGAAGTGCTCTAATTTCTGATGTATTGTACATTCCAGGTATGAAGAGCAATTTACTAAGTGTTGGCCAATTGCTTGAGAAAAACTATAGAGTAGTGATGGAAGAAAAGATTATGAAAATTTATGATTCAAATGGCAAGTTAATTTTGAAAGTTCAAATGTCAAGCAACAGAACATTCAAAATTGAACTTGACATTATGGAACATAAATGCTTAGCTACAGCTGAAAGAAGAAGTGAATGGTTATGGCACTATAGGCTAGGTCATCTAAATTTCAGAGATCTTAGTCTTATGGAAAGGAAGAAAATGGTATCTGGCTTGCCTAATATCAAATTGCCAACAGAAGTATGTGAAGAGTGTGTGCAGGCTAAGCAACATAGAAGCAGTTTCAGCAAAGAGTCAGATAGAAAAACTACTGAATTACTTGAGGTGGTGTACTCTGATGTCTGTGGGCCAATGCAGGTAAACTCAATTGGTGGTAACAGGTATTTTGTGACCTTCACTGATAGTCATAGCAGAAAACTATGGACTTACCTAATAAACAAGAAAAGTGAGGTGTTTGAAGTGTTTAAAAGGTTTAAGTCAAGTGCAGAGAGGCAAAGTGGTTGTAAGCTCAAAGTCTTAAGAACTGATGGTGGTGGTGAATACAAGTCAAAGGAGTTTACAGCATTACTTGATGAAGAAGGTATCTCACATGAAGTAGTTCCACCATATACACCTCAGTCAAATGGTGTTGCTGAGAGAAAGAATAGAACTATCATGAATATGGTGAGAAGTATGCTCAATAGTAAGAATCTACCTAAAGAACTATGGGGTGAAGCAGTGTCTACTGCTACATATGTACTGAATAGGTGCCCTACCAAAAAGCTCAATGATATCACTCCTGAAGAATGTTGGACTGGTAACAAGCCTAATGTTAATCATCTAAGGGTATTTGGCTCTGTGGCATATAGGCATGTACCTGATCAACTCAGAAGGAAGCTTGATGACAAAAGTGAAGTGATGATACTAGTTGGCTATCACAACACTGGTGGATACAAGTTATTTGATCCAGTCAAGAGAAATATTGTGATAAGCAGAGATGTATTAATTGATGAAGAGAAGAAGTGGGATTGGAGTAAGGATAAGAACATACAAACAGCCAGCATCATGTGTGAAGATAGCGAAGATAGTGAAGACAGTTCAGTACCTACTCCAACTCAAACTGGCAGTTCAAGGCCACAAAGACAAAGGAATATGCCTGCTAGATTACAAGATTGTGAGATAATTGCTGATAGTGAAGTGAATGAGGAGGGTGATCTTGTGCATCTAGCCTTTCTTGCTGATTCAGAACCAGTCAATGACAGTGAAGCATTGAAAAATCCAAAGTGGATAGCAGCAATGAAAGAAGAACTGAAGTCAATTGAAAGCAACGAAACCTGGTCTTTAGTTGAATTACCAACAAATAAGAAGGCAATAGCAGTGAAATGGGTATACAAAGTGAAGATGAGTCCACAAGGCCAGATAACAAGATATAAAGCTAGACTAGTGGCAAAGGGGTTTCTTCAAAAAGAAGGAATAGACTATGAAGAGGTATTTGCACCTGTTGCTAGAATTGAAACAATCAGACTTGTAGTTGCTTTAGCTAATGCTAATGATTGGTCAATTCATCAAATGGATGTTAAATGTGCTTTCTTAAATGGGCCACTAAGTGAAGAGGTATTTGTGAAGCAGCCACCTGGTTTTGAAGTGAAGAATCAGTTAGCAAAAGTATATAAGCTGCACAAAGCTCTATATGGCCTCAAACAAGCTCCAAGAGCTTGGAATAAAAGAATAGATGGTTATTTGAACAACATTGGCTTCAGCAAATGTGTTGCAGAACATGGTGTTTATGTGAGAAAAGATCAAAGCAAAGGAGTAATTGTGTTGTGTCTCTATGTTGATGATCTATTGATAACTGGAAGTAATGAGTCATATATTGAAGAATTTAAGAAGCAAATGATGAGAGAGTTTGAAATGACAGATATTGGTCATTTGTCTTATTTTCTAGGCATTGAATTTGTAAAGTGTAGAAAGGGATTAATGATGCATCAGAAGAAATATGCATCAGAGATTCTGAAGAGGTTTGATATGGAAAACTGCAATCATGCAGTTACACCATCAGAACCTAGACTCCAGCTATCAAAATGTGATAATGAAGATAGTGTTGATCCAACAAAGTTCAGAAGCCTCATTGGATCATTAAGTAAAGAGGATACTAAGATATGTGAGAGGTACTACTGGTTGTGGAATTCTGTTTCCAAGTTGTGATATGGGTAAGGAATGCAAGTTGATTGGATTTACTGATGCTAGCTGGTGTAGTGATGTGGATGATAGAAGATCTACTGCTGGCTACATATTTTTCATCAACAATGCACCTATCTCATGGTGTTCTAAGAAAGAGCAAGTTGTAGCCTTATCATCATGTGAAGCTGAGTATATAGCAGCTTCAATGTGTGCCACTCAAGCTACATGGCTGAAGACATTGATTGAAGAAGTGACTGGTATTGATTCAGAAGCAGTGACAATCAAGGTTGATAATGTTTCAGCTATAAACTTGGCTAAAAATCCAATATCACATGGCAGGAGCAAGCACATTGAGCTAAGGTATCACTACTTAAGAGATCAAGTAGCTAAGGGAATGATAAGGCTGGAACATTGCAGAAGTGAAGTGCAAATAGCTGATATCTTGACCAAAAGTGTTCAAGAGGCTTAGAGACATGATGGGTGTGTTAGCATTAGATGAAGTGAATTAGGTGGTGTGTTATGAGTAATTCAATTCATCAAAATATTGTAACTTGTTCTCTAAGTAACCTCTCTAACTACTTTGATAATTAGTTAGTTAGGTTTGTTTTGTACCATGTTTGTGTCTTAGAGTTAGTTAAGAGGATATAGTTAGTTAGGAGTTAGTTAGAATTGGTTAGAGCTTACTTGAAGTGCAAGTAGAGCTAGGCTATAAATACATGTACTTGTGAAATGGTTTAGCCAAAGGTGCTTTAATAAAATTCCTATTTTTCTCTTATCTTCTCAAATCTTTCTTTGAGCAAGTTTCTTTCATTAATCAAAGTGTGTGTGTGTTCATGGTTTGATCATAACCATCTCAAATCTCAAAGTGAAGTGTGATTGCTTGTTAAGCAAGGTACTGCTGCAAGTGATAGCAGCAGGTGCAGAATTGTGATTTCTGCTCCAACACTTATGCAGTTTTGTGCCATTGTTCTACAATGCTACAAGTTAAGATGGTAGCCTCTAGGTACCTGCACAGTATGATCTGCAGTGCAGTATAGTTGTATAATTAGTATGGTTGTAACATTGCAGAATTTAAGAAGAGAGAAATTCTTAAGTACGAGTCACCAAAGATCAGTTATGAAACACCAAAACCTAGTACAACAACAGGTTAGTGTCATTCTGGTTTGACCCTGCTCTGCATACCTTTTACTTTTACTTTTTTTTCTTCCACTCTGGTGCAAAAAATGGCAATGCAACATAGATTCTGCCTATTTACTCACTCTTAATTCAAAGTTGAGATACAAAGTGAACCTTGCAGTATGTTGCAGGACATAATGTGTAAGAAACTTCCATTTTATGGTATATCTATCTTCTAACTATCCGGATTTTTTCTATATCCAATTAGAGTGGCAAGTTCTATACACCAGTCAAATGACTCAGAAGGCAAAGAAGTATCATGATGGTTTTGTAGAGCTTGTTTTATCTGGATCTCGAGGGGCACAGGTTAACTTTCAAACGTCTATTTCATTTTAAAAAAGTCAATATGCTCTGATTTCAGGATATGATCGGTGATGTCATTTTAATAGATACACCCTTAATCATTTTTTTGTTTGTTATCCTTTGTGCATTGTGATTCTTAGCATGCTTGCTTGGATTAGATATTAAGGAAAATAGAACTCACACAGTAATATTTTGACTACAAGCTATTTGGACACAATACCTGGTGTAATACAAACAAATGCTAAATGTCCTAACAAAGTATTTAAATATCAGTTCAGTCTGGGTTAGATGAAGTGCTCAATAAATGGTCTATTCTCCCTTTTTCTGTCAATATTTCAGGTCACAATGTTTGATGCCTGCTGGAAACCTTTAGAAAGATAACAGTGATTTTATATTACAAGCTATTTGAATACAAAATATGCTGATCCAAACACTTAACATCATTTCAACTTGTTTTCAAAATTGTTTGTTTTTATCCAAACTGGCTCTAAATTCTAAATATCCTAGTTGTAGCCAGGATTGATTGAGGGGTTTAATAAATGGTTATTCTTTTACATTCTTTCTATATTTCAGGTTAGGCTGTTTGATGCAAACAGGAATCTCTTAGATAGCAGGTTCCTTAAGAAAGATGACGTAATGAAACCTGGTGAATCAATTTCATTTGATACATATTTGGTTGACATTAGTGAGGATCAAGGGAGTCATACAGATTCCATTGTTAAGGAAGGCAATTGCACTAATGTACAAAGAATACAAAAGATAGACGGACAGCAAACTTCTCTGGACACTGATACCCATGTAACCGTTGGAAAACGTGGTTAGTTGACAGTTCTTATATATTTTATTATGTCTCCACTCTCCATTAGAAGAACACCAATTTAATTATGCGTGTAACCATTATATATATATATATTTTATTTTTTTTGCCAAAAGATGATGGAAGCAAAGAGCAACCACCCCAAAATATAAATTAATAGAAAAAACTAGTTACAAATGGAGAGGACATAAACCAAAAGCTCCATTAGATCCATTAAACATTACAAACTCTAAAATTAGGTATTCGTAGTTGATTCCTGTCAAGACATTACAAACCATTATATATATTTATAGTGCATTGAATGATCAAATTTCTTACTATTTTATTGCTTAAGTCTTTCATCTTTGTTGTGAATTCGAACCAAAAACACACCAATAATCCTTTAACTAGTGTGTGGGGCAAAACAATTAAAGCAACCAAACAGCAACAATGGATATCCAAGCAATAATAATCCAAACAAAGCTAAAACTATGAAAGCAATAAAGAACACAATAGAAATTGTTTACCCAGTTCGGTGTTAATGAACCTAATCTGGGGGAGAGAGATCTCCGTTCCACTATCAAAGCTTCCTCATACTTGATTACAATGAGATTTACAAGAGTTGCAAGAATTTAGAGTTTTCCTAAATTCTACCCTTTTCCCAAATCTCTTCCCGTGACCAAGAGATTTCAATGATAAGTGTTTCTTAGGTGTTACAATGGTTACCCCAACCCTAGAAGTGACCCAAGAGAAGCCCTCTAACACTCTAGCCTTGATGTTGGTGAAACCCCCATTGAAACCCTAATTTTTTCCTCTCTTTTTCCTCTCTCTCTGCTGCAGAAAATCAGAAACAGGGGTATATATCTGCGAATTCGCGCCTAGCGCCAACCCCCTGCGCCTGGCGCCAACAGACAGACTCCACAGGCCAAACTGGCCTCTCCTGGGCGCCGGGCGCCCTCACCAGGGCTCGTGGCCGCGCCGGGCGCCACCCCCTGCGTGTTGCCTGCTGCCTGCTGCCTGTTGAGCCCTCACCAGGGCACGTCCTGCACCTGTTGCCTGCTGAGCCCTCACCAGGGCTCGTCAGCATCCTGCAACAACTAGTACCTTGATCATGCAATTCAAAGGCAATCTTCAACAATCTCCACCTTGCCTTTAAATTCATGGTGATGTCAACTTCCCATCAACCATCATGATGCTCCACCTGTTTCCAACAAAATTGTTAGAACCACAAGTATTACCTCAGACCCTTTTCATCCCTCGGAATACCTTCCGCCCTCATGAATATCTTGCATCCCACTACCATAGGATTTTAGGTAGCCCCCACAAGATTCACCGCACCCTCTTCGACCCCCAGAGTGAACCGCTCCGTACTCTCGAAGAAACACTTGTCTCCGATTGTCCTTGGAATTTTAGGACAACCCTACAAGCTCCACCATATCCTCTTCAGACCCCGGATTGTTCATGTCCGTCCTCCTGAAGAATTGCTTGTCTCTCAACTTAACCTTGGAATTTTAGCTAAGTTCCACAAGCTGCAACATCAGACTTTCCTTGTATCCAACTACCTCCAATAGTCTACAAGTTTCCAAGTCTCAACACTGTTGCTTCCAATTGTCTCCCTGAAGATCTTCCATGTTTTGCACTTCTTCAGCCACAATCGGAACATAACCCACAAAGTTTCCATAGCCATACCACTTTGATGCAACAATACCGCTCTCCTCCCTATCTCTCATTAAATAGCCAAGAGCTATTGTTGATTGTTTGTCTTCCTCTAGTCCCACTAGTAACAAACTCCACCTCAAACCGAGATTCCTCCATCAAAGTCTCAAACCGGTATATCCACTATGTTTCCCACCTTGTGACGCAAAACTTTTCAACTACTCCGAAACACACTTCAAGCTATTGTTAGTTTTCAACACTTCCCGTTTAGTCCTACCACCTAGTAAAATCTCATTTCACTAGTTCAACTAAACCTATGTCACTAACAATTACCAACCGAAGTTTCACACAACTCCACCATATGAGAATCACCACTAGTAACTTGTGCATAACCAATAGTAGACCAACTATCCATGCATTTTAAGTCTAGGAACATACCTCACATTATGTAAAAGAACATCACCCATACCTTGAACCTTACAAGCTTTTCCGTCTCCAAGATGAACAACTCCACCTTCAACTAGCTCTAGAGTCCAAAAGTATCAATTCTTTGAACACATGTGATCGGAGCTTCCAAAGTCCATGACTTAGTACTCCACCGCTTCCCAACTTCCACTAGCATCTCCGCATTCTCATAATAAAGTTGTTGTTCCATAAGCAACCCCGAGTATTATTCCACCGCCTCTCCAGGCCGATGTTGAGTATTATTTCACCGCCTCTCCAGGCCGACACCGAGTATTATTACCACCGCCTCTCCAGGCCGATCTTCATCGCAATCTCCATTAGCTTTTTACCTTTGAGGTACCGGATAACCACACTCCATGTTTTATCCATCTTCTCAACCATTAAAATTGCTTCCATCTTCACTTTCCACAATTCAAAATTGTTTCCGGAAAGTTTCACCCATGGTGCCTTAATTTGTTTAAACCCTTGCCCCACGGTGGGCGCCAATTGTTGTGAATTCGAACCAAAAACACACCAATAATCCTTTAACTAGTGTGTGGGGCAAAACAATTAAAGCAACCAAACAGCAACAATGGATATCCAAGCAATAATAATCCAAACAAAGCTAAAACTATGAAAGCAATAAAGAACACAATAGAAATTGTTTACCCAGTTCGGTGTTAATGAACCTAATCTGGGGGAGAGAGATCTCCGTTCCACTATCAAAGCTTCCTCATACTTGATTACAATGAGATTTACAAGAGTTGCAAGAATTTAGAGTTTTCCTAAATTCTACCCTTTTCCCAAATCTCTTCCCGTGACCAAGAGATTTCAATGATAAGTGTTTCTTAGGTGTTACAATGGTTACCCCAACCCTAGAAGTGACCCAAGAGAAGCCCTCTAACACTCTAGCCTTGATGTTGGTGAAACCCCCATTGAAACCCTAATTTTTTCCTCTCTTTTTCCTCTCTCTCTGCTGCAGAAAATCAGAAACAGGGGTATATATCTGCGAATTCGCGCCTAGCGCCAACCCCCTGCGCCTGGCGCCAACAGACAGACTCCACAGGCCAAACTGGCCTCTCCTGGGCGCCGGGCGCCCTCACCAGGGCTCGTGGCCGCGCCGGGCGCCACCCCCTGCGTGTTGCCTGCTGCCTGCTGCCTGTTGAGCCCTCACCAGGGCACGTCCTGCACCTGTTGCCTGCTGAGCCCTCACCAGGGCTCGTCAGCATCCTGCAACAACTAGTACCTTGATCATGCAATTCAAAGGCAATCTTCAACAATCTTAATTATCAAGTCATTCTTATATTCTCTATTTAGTTAAAGAACTTATTCAAGTTGAAAAAAAAAAAAAATTAACAACAGTAGTCGTGCAATGGATCACATTTTTTTAGTTTGTGTGATAAATAAGTATTTATTTTTGTCCTAGTCAATACATGAAGATTTTTTTGGTACATTATGAATACATGAAGATGAAAATAACTAACTTTTAAAAGTAAAAACAAAAAAAGAGTAACAAGAAAGTTGGATTAATCAAGAGCTTAATATTATCATATTTTCAAAAAAAGAAAAAAGAATATATATCTCAAATATTGTGTGTGTTGGAACATGTTGGTAGTTTGGAGGAAAAAGACAGAGTCACTCTTCAGATAGGAAATCAAAATAAATTTTTGAAATTAAGTGTAGTGTGAATTGAAAAAAGACAATTTAGGTCTTATGTTGGAGGGAATACTCTTTAATAGTGTTTATATATGGAAGAGTGACTCTTTGTGGAGTGTCCTAACGGGTACCCAGTTTTGGTTCCATAATAATTTCAATTTCATTTGTTTGGTTCCAGATTTCTGAAATTCGAAATCTCTCTCTTATTTTCTTTACTCACTTTTTCTCAAAATAATTTTTTTATATTGTTTTGTTATTGAGTGACTTTGCCATACTGAATTGATATTCATATCAATATCGGAGTGGTTCATCGAACCATAGGAGGTGTAATTATGTATGATCTCTATAGTGAAGTAGATTATCGGTATTCAATTTGAAATTGAGTTGTTTTATCCCGGGGACTTCGCGGTTGATAGTCTACCTTGCACAAATTCAGATAGTGCTACGAAATGTCGTAAAGAAAGCGACATAATCCGCGACTCAGTCAATAATTATTTAAGTGTTATAATTTTACAAATCGTTTTTTCTAAATCCGAAAACTACGGTGTTTATTTCTTTACCTCAAATAAAATTAAGCTAGAAGCGAGATCTATCAATAAAAATTGTACGTCCAGGGGCAGATGACCTAACAAAAATTATACCTGCATTTGTTCATTTGTTGATATTCGGATTCAACCGTTCAAACTTAAAGTAATTTTATCTGAGTAACATATTTACATTTTAAACCCGCAAACTAACCATGTTCAAATAAATGTTATTTTTTTTTTGTCTTAGATGAAGTGGTAATCCACTGAAATTAAACTCACACACAACTGTGAGGTCCCGGGTTCGAGCCCGGGTTACAACATCCGACCTAGCAATTTCGGCATTTACAATTTATATATATATATATATATATATATATATATATATATTAATCTTGAAGTGTTTTAAGTAAGTTAAAATTCTATTTTTTTGTGTTATTATGATATAAATATGAAATACTTAAACAATCAATTTTATTTACCATTTGAATTAATTATTCGAGTGTTAAAATTCTAAATAGCAAAATTTAGAATTATAAACTAAAAACTCAAACCTAAATTAAATTTGATAATGTTAATAACAAGTTCAACCAAAATCGATTCAATTTAATAGTCCTTCCCGTTCTAAATATAAAAAAAAATTAACTTTTTAGATTCATTGATAATCTAAAGTATATAGTTTATAATATAGGTTAGATATTTTGAATTTTCAATGAATCTAAAAATAATTTTCTTTTATATCTAAGACAGGAAATATTTGAACATTCATATATTTTTTTTTTAAATAATAACACCCATAGTTCTAGTACTTACCAGAAAAGACTAGATTAATGGATAAAAGTTAATATTGTTTAATTAGGTTAATAACTAGGCCGAAGTAGTAATTTAATTTAAAATCAGAGAGCGTTTTATTTTATTCAAAAAATAAATATAAAAAAAAAAAACTCGCCGTTAAGCTTGATTAATGACAGATGTTAAGTGCAAAAGGTTTCTTTGATATCAAGACAAGACAAGACAAGATAATTAGTGGCAAATTAGGGTTGGTCTCAAAAACTTAATTATTATATAAAGCGATGAATCAACGGCTATAATAATAATGCTTTCTCTTTATATTGTTATTGTTACACTCTCTCTTTCTGTGATGCAATGCAATGCATGAAAATTGAATCAATCAATTTTATCGGAAGAGAAAAACCCTCTGACTCAGTGATTATAGATTCATCACTACATTATCGGAATCGCTTCCATTCTTAAA
This sequence comes from Trifolium repens, assembly GCA_030408175.1. Taxonomy (NCBI): domain Eukaryota; kingdom Viridiplantae; phylum Streptophyta; class Magnoliopsida; order Fabales; family Fabaceae; genus Trifolium; species Trifolium repens. The sequence goes on along the minus strand of CP125842.1, from coordinate 61,299,897 downwards.
CTATTCTTCCACCTTCATTCCCTTTTGGTTCTTTCCTCGAAGGTTAGAATCCCCTCTCGCTTAAGCTTTCATTCGTTCTTTCATCTTTTCGAGAGCCACACGCACTGCACCAACACTTTTCCATCAATTCATACCAAATTATACATATATTAACGCAATCCAAACTCATACTATTCTATTTCACTTTCTTCCTCATCGTAAAAATCATTCAATTTCATAGATTAGGGTTTCTTTTCTATTTCGGGTCTTTTCAAATTTATAATAAAAAAAACATAAAAGAAGACCTTTGTTGATGAATTTCATCATTGTGTGATACTATTATTACATGTGAGGCAAAAAAAATAGTTTTTTTTGTTGGTATTCAAAAAATAAAATTAGGGTTTCGACATTGAAATATGTCGGTTGCTTTGAGTTCAATTTGCAAAGAGAGGGTGTATTGGGAAGGACAAACAGAACATTGTTCTGTGGATCCTATCCTGATTTACCTGACAGTTGATAGTGTTGTTACGCCGATGCGTGTTTTGGAGTCTGATTCAATTGCTTCTGTCAAATTGAGGATTCAGCAATGTAAAGGTTTTGTGGTGAAGAAACAGAAGCTTGTTTTTAGTGGCAGAGAGCTTGCTCGTAATGATACACTTATTAAGGAGTATGGCGTCACCGATGGTAATGTTCTTCATTTGGTTTTACGCCTTTCGGATATTCTTTTCATTGTTGTTAGGACAGTTTCTGGTAAGGAATTTGAGTTTCATATTGATAGGCATAGAAATGTGGGGTATCTTAAACAACGGATTAGGAAAAAAGGGGAAGGTTTTATTGATCTTGAGGAACAAGAGCTTTTTTGTAATGATGAGAAGCTCCATGATGAGATACTCTTTCATGATATATGTAAAGGGGATGATGATGTAGTTCATTTGATTATTAAGAAATCGGTTAAGGTTAGAACTACACCTATTCAAAATGATTTGAAGCTTTCTCTTGAGGCTTCTATACCGGATGAGAGAATCAATCAGAGAGTGTTACAAGTAGAAGATAATAAGAATAGGATCAAGCCGATTCAGATAGCAAAGTTACCACCTGGTGTCAGTTTCTGGTTGGAACCTATTGTTGTGAACCCCAAGATCAATTTTTTGCCTTTCCTTCGGGACATGATCAACTCCACATATGAGGGGTTGAAGAATGGACATCGTCCGATTAGATCCTCGGAAGGAACAGGAGGGACTTATTTTATGCAAGATTCAACTGGTCAGGAGCATGTTTCAGTTTTCAAGCCCTTGGATGAGGAACCAATGGCTGTGAACAACCCAAGAGGCCTACCAAGTTCAACAAACGGCGAAGGTTTAAAAAGAGGAACAAGGGTGGGAGAAGGAGCTTTGAGGGAGGTTGCTGTTGGTGCACAAAGATGATAAATGAATGAAAAGAGAATTGTATTTAATGAACTTGAAGATGACGGCTACAAGAAGAATAAAAAGGCACTAACTTTTATGATGATATTACTACTCCTATTTATACACAAGGACTATGTCATAAAGACAACATAGCAAAATACTAAAATACCCTTAAATATAAATTACTTCTAACACCATCCCTTAATTTATATTTACACAAAACTAACAACACCAATTCCATCCCTCAAACGAAGAAATTGGTCAGTCTTGATTGCCTTTGTCATCATGTCTGCCAGCTGCTTCTGAGTGCTACAGTGCACAACTTCTAACACTCCATTCTGAACCTGATTCCTTAAGAAGTGATACTTGGTCTCAATGTGCTTGCTTCTCCCATGCAGCACTGGGTTCTTGGCAAGATTGATTGCAGACTTGTTATCAATCATCAGCTTCAGAGGCTTGTTTACCTTAATCTTCAGATCCTGTAGCAAGTTCAGAATCCACACAGCTTGGCATGCAGTCAGAGCGCCTGCAATATATTCAGCTTCACAGGTTGATAGAGCCACAACAGGTTGCTTCTTGGAGCACCAAGAAATAGGACCTCCCAGGAATTTAAACAAGTACCCAGAAGTACTTCTTCTATCAACCCTGTCTCCGCACCAATCAGAGTCTGAGTAGCTCAGAAGCTCTGATTCGGTCTTTCCTTCAGAAGGGAATAGCACTCCATGCTTCAGAGTTCCCTTGATGTACCTCAGAATCCTGACAGCAGCTTGGTAATGGGACCATTTTGGTTTGCTCATAAATCTGCTAACCATTCCAACTGCATAGCAAATATCAGGTCTGGTATTGCACAAATACCTTAGAGAACCAACCAACTGTTTGAAGGTTGTAGCATCCACATCCTCTCCATCAGAATCTGAGTCCAGCTTCTGATTGGTATCAGAAGGTGTAATTGCAATTTTGCAATTTTCCAGCTTAAATCTCTTCAGAAGCTCAAGTTCATACTTCATTTGATGTAAAATGATTCCTTTCTCAGAGTACATAAATTCCATCCCTAGAAAGTAACTCATTTTACCAAGGTCTGTTATCTCAAATTCATTCATCAGAGCCTTCTTGAACTTAGCTATCTCTTGTTCAGAGCTTCCTGTCAGCAATATGTCATCAACATATAAGCATACCAGAATCATATTGCCTTCTGAAGTGTGTTGAACATAAACACCATACTCCAATTCACATTTCTGAAACCCATGCTTCTTGAAGAAAGAATCAATCTTCATATTCCAGGCTCTGGGTGCCTGTTTCAATCCATACAAGGCTTTATGTAATCTATACACCATCCCTTCCTGATTCTTTTTCTCAAAACCAGGAGGTTGTGACACATATACCTCCTCTTGTAATGGACCATTCAGAAATGCAGATTTCACATCTAAATGCATCAGAGGCCAATTCCTGTTAGCAGCTATTGCAATTACCAGTCTAATTGTTTCATGTCTTGCTACAGGTGCAAACACTTCAAAATAATCTAGCCCAGGTTTCTGCAGGAATCCTCTTGCTACTAACCTTGCTTTGTATTTGCCAATTGATCCATCTGGCTTTAGCTTCTGCTTGAAAACCCATCTGACACTGATGGCTTTTTTGCCTTTTGGAAGTTCTGATAGCTTCCAAGTTTTGTTTCTCTTGATAGCATCAAGTTCTTCATTCATGGCCTGCAACCAGACTTGTTGCTTAAGAGCCTCTTCTATACTCACGGGTTCAGAGTCTACTAACATAGCACACTGAATAACTTCTCCCTCAGAGTCTACTTCAGTGTCTTGCAGCATATTAAACCCTGCAAACCTTCTTGGAATGCTTCTGATTCTCTGTGGTCTTTGATCTTGTTCCACATGATTTCCTTCAGAGGTGGGAGGTTGAGAAGTACTATCTTCAGAAGCTTCAACATCAGAGCCTTGACTTTCAGAGTCTCCTTCAGGACCACTTTCAGAGTCTGAATCACCTTCAGAACCTGAATCACCTTCAGAACCTGAATCACCTTCAGAATCTGAATCACCTTCAGAATCTCCTTCAAGAAATATCACATCAGAGTTGGATTGAGTTTTGTTCCAATCCCAAGTTTCTAATTCCTTCACAATGACATCTCTGCTGAATTCAATTCTATTAGTCTTTGGACAATAGAGCTTATACGCACCTGTACTGTGGTACCCCACCAATAACATAACTTTGCTTCTATCATCCAGCTTCTGTCTTCTAGCGTCTGGAACATGTTTGTAACAAACAGAACCAAACACCTTCAAATGACTAACACTTTGCTTATCTCCAGTCCACTTTTGAATAGGAACTATTTCCTTCGACTTCTTCGTTGGACATCGGTTGAGCACATAACATGCCGTTGCAACAGCTTCACCCCATAAATTATGAGGAAGCTTCTTCTCTTTCAGCATGCTTCTCACCATATCAAGCAAAGTACGATTTCTTCTTTCAGCAAGACCATTGTGTTGAGGAGTGTAAGGAGCAGTAACCTCATGCTCAATTCCATTCTCCTCACAGAAAGTTTTAAACTCATTGGAATTAAACTCACCACCACCATCCGTTCTGAGAATCTTCAGCTTCTGACCACTCTGCTTCTCAGCTTTCACTTTGAACTTCTTAAACTCAGCAAACACCTCATGTTTGTACTTTATCAGGGATACCCATGTCATTCTAGTAAATTCATCTACAAATGACACAAAGTATTTATTCCCTCCAATTGATGCTACCTGAAATGGACCACACACATCAGAATGTACTACTCCCAATGCATGTTTTGCTCTTGGAGCTACTCCTGATGCAAAAGACAGTCTTGGTTGCTTTCCTTCCATGCACACCTTGCATGACTTCTCAGGTTTCTTGATTGTAGGAATTCCATTTACCAGATTCTTTGATTTCAAATGCCCTAGGCTTCTGAAATTTAAATGACCAAATCTTCTATGCCACAGCTCACTATCCTTCTCAACACTTGTTGCACTAAGGCATTCAGAGTCTGCAGTTTTAACATTCACCTTGAATGTCCTGTTCCTTCCCTGTTCTGACTCCATAATCAGCTTCTGATTACGATCATACAGCTTCAGAAGATTGTCCTTCATGGTAACTGAGAAACCTTTCTCAATCAATTGCCCTACACTCATCAGATTGCTTTTCATGCCAGGTACATACCATACATTCTGAATCAATGCTGATTTGCCATTGTTCAGAGTGACTCTGACATTTCCCATACCTTCAGCATTAAGGTATTTATCATCAGCACATCTGATCCTTGTACTCTTACTCGAGTCAAAGTCAACCAACCACTTCTTGTTTCCAGTAAGATGATTTGAACACCCTGTGTCCATATACCACCACTCTGATGAATTCATATCATCAGTCTCAGAAGCCATTAGCAACACAGATTCACCATCAGAGTCATCAGAGCTTCTGGCTATATTTGCTTCTTCTGACTTCCTTTCTTTGTTTGACCGACACTCAGAAGCAAAATGACCAAACTTCTGACAACAGTAGCATTGAATCTTCTTCTTGTCAAACTTCTCTTTTCCCTTCTGATACTTTTGCTTATCAGAGTTTGAAGTTTCAGGCTTCTGAACTCCATCAGACCTTCTCTTGGCTTCTGACCAAGACTTCTTCTGATGATTCTTACCAGAGTCTGCTTTCAGAGCCTGCTGCTCTACTTCTCTTTCAGAGTTTCTCTCAGTCAAACGCAACTCTTGTGCTTCTAGACTGCTTTGTAGCTCTTCAATTCTCATGGAACTCAAGTCCTTGGAATGTTCAATAGCTACCACAATGTAATCAAACTGAGGAGTAAGTGATCTCAATACCTTCTCAATGATTACTTGTTCTGAGAGTGTTTCTCCACACGCCTTCATCTCATTAGTGATCAAAATCATTCTTGAGATGTACTCAGGGACCTTCTCATTGTTCTTCATGTTGAGATTCTCATACTGCTTTCGTAAGGACTGAAGCTTCACCTTCTTCACTGATGCATCACCACCATAGCATCTGATCAGTGTGTCCCACGCGGCCTTTGCCGTTTCTGAGTCAGCAATCTTCTCAAACACGTTTTCATCCACACACTGATGGATGTAGAACAACGCCCTCTGATCTTTCTTCTTCGTATCCTTCTGAGCAAGCTTTTGTGCATCTGTTGCATCAGCTGCTACTGGAACATAACCTTCAGTAACAAGTTCAAGTACATCTTGAGCACCAAACAGAACAATCATCTGTTTCATCCAACGATTCCAGTTTTTGCCATCAAACACTGGAAGCTTGGTACTCATACCACTGTTTCCGTTCATCTTCAATCTTTGTGCGTTCACTTAAATCTCACTAACACTCGTGTTTCCCAATCCCGCAGAATCAGAAAATGTGATTCTGTTACAACTTCGTTCAAGATTCAACTCGAATTCAAGAAACGAAATCAATCACACAACGCCTCACGTTTCACTCGTGTTTCCCGTGGATTCGAACCGGAGCTCTAGATACCAATTGTTGGTGCACAAAGATGATAAATGAATGAAAAGAGAATTGTATTTAATGAACTTGAAGATGACGGCTACAAGAAGAATAAAAAGGCACTAACTTTTATGATGATATTACTACTCCTATTTATACACAAGGACTAGGTCATAAAGACAACATAGCAAAATACTAAAATACCCTTAAATATAAATTACTTCTAACAGTTGCAGCTTATGTATTAGATCATCCAAGGAGTGGGCCGCGTTTGGTGACCGGTGAAGAGATCGGGTTTTCCGGTGTTCCTCCTACTGTTATGGTGCAGTGCTTACACCAAGAGTTTCACCACCCAAATGGTTATGCTTGCTCATCAAAACATGTCAAGATTGGATCATTACAGAAGTTCGTGAATAATGACGGTAATTGTGAGGACATTGGACCCGGGGCATTTCTGTTGGTTTGTAATTCAAGCTCTGCTGAACTCTGATGCTCATCAGAAGCTAAACTCATCAGAACCTGAAGCGACCAACTTCTGATGCTCACACAGCTTCTGAAGGTTACAGGTTCTGATGGAACAGGTTCTGAAGCAACAGCTTCTGAAGCTGCTTAGCTTCTGCTCTGTTTTAGTAATTAGCTAGCGTAGTTAGTTAGTTAGTTATTCTTTTGTTTTGTCCTAGGTAGTTAAGGCAGTTGCACTTTACGCAACCCCCTCTTGTATATATAACTACTAAGGCCCTTTGTGGAAGAATAAGATTTACCTTTTCCTTTATTCATTCTCTTCAAGTTTTATTCATAGTTCTCGTTTTCTTTCTTAGTGTTCTAAGTTCTTTGTTGTTCATTCTTTGTGAGAGTTTATCTCCAACAAAGTGGTATCTAGAGCTCGTACGATCCAAAGGGATCTTGATTCGTTCTTGAAAGAAGAATCAGGTTGAAAGTGAATCAACCATGGCTGGGAACAACAATTTCCATGCGAATTTGCCAGTTTTCGATGGAAAGAATTGGGATAGATGGGTGAAGCAGATGAAGGTGATATTCAATGTTCAAGAAGTGTATGAACAAGTGAATGCAGCAATCACTCCTCTACCAGAAACTGCAAATGAAGAACAAAGAACAACATTCAGAGAAGCAAAGAAGAAAGATAACAAGGCCCTGTTTCTCATTCATCAATGTGTTGATTCAAAGGTGTTTGAGAAGATTGCAGATGCTGAGACCTCCAAAGATGCATGGGATATCTTGCAAAAGAGTTATGGTGGTGATGCAAAAGTGAAGAAAGTAAAGCTTCAGGCCTTGAAGAGACAGTATGAACTGTTGCAGATGAAGAATGATGAATCCGTTGCTGATTACTTCACAAGATTGGTGACTCTCACCAATCAGATGAAGAATTGTGGAGGTAATCTAGATGAGCAAGAAACGGTGGAAAAGGTACTAAGAACTTTGACTTCTAAATTTGAGCATATAGTGGTGACTATAGAAGAGACTAAAGATTTGAGTGAGATCAAGATAGAGGATCTGCAAAGCACTCTTGAAGCTCATGAGTTGAAGCATGGTGAGAGGAGCCATGGCAAAGAAGATGAGCAAGCTCTTTTCTCAAAATTCAAGAAGTATCAAAGTGAGAAGAAGAAATGGCAGAACAAAAAAGACTCCAAGAAAAGCAAGGAGAATGCTGAGACAGTGCCTGAATCCTCTAGTGGAGGAGGAGGGAAACAGAAAGATAAGTCAAAGAAGAAGGACAAGAGCAAGATTCAGTGCTACAACTGTGACAAATATGGGCATTATGCAAATGAATGCAAAAATCCAAAGAAAAAGAAAGGTCAAGATAATGAAGAAGAGGCCAAGGTAGCACATGATAGCTCAGGTTCTGATGACGAAACCAGTTTCATGGTGACAATTGCTGATGAAGCAGCAGATTCCATGGTTTGGTACTTTGATTCAGGGTGTTCTAACCATATGACTGGAAATAGAAGCATCTTGACTGACTTTGATGAATGTCTCAACACAAAGATCAGATTAGCCAACAGTGATTCCATTAAGGCAGAAGGTATGGGTAATGTGGTGATCCAAAGATCGAATGGGAAGAAAGCTGTGATTGAAAAGGTTCTCTATGTCCCTGGTATGAAGTGTAACTTGATGAGCATAGGGCAATTAATCTCAAAGGGTTTCAAGATAGTAATTGAGGATGAGACTCTGCAACTTTTTGATTCCAAGAAGAGACTGATTTTCAAAACAGCCCAAAGCAAGAACATGATCTACAAGACTCAAATCAAAGCTATTGAAGCTACATGCTTGTCTGCAACTGCTGAAGAGAAAGATAGTGATCTATGGCACAAGAGGTATGGGCATTTGAATTTTAAGAGCTTGTCAATGCTTAATTCAAAATGCATGGTGTTAGGATTGCCTAGTGTCATAACTCCAGTTGATACATGCACTACTTGCCTGTTAGGAAAACATCATAGATCATCATTTAAAAGTCACCTTCCTATGAGATCTAGTGATGTGTTAAATGTTGTGCATTCTGACATTTGTGGACCATTTGATGTGTTATCAACTGGTGGAAACAAATACTTCATGACGTTTGTTGATGAGTACTCTAGGATGATATGGTTATACCATATAAAAGCTAAGAGTGATGCTTTTGAGGTGTTTAAGAAGTTCAAAACACTGGTTGAGAAGCAAAGTGACAAGTCATTGAAGGTTCTGAGAACAGATGGTGGAGGTGAGTATACCTCTACAGAGTTTGAGAATTATTGCAAGGAACAAGGCATAATTCATGAAGTTACTGCACCATATACTCCTCAGCACAATGGTCTTGCAGAAAGGAGAAATAGAAGTATTCTAGATATGGCTAGAAGCATGGTGAAGCAGAAGAATCTGCCCAAGAGGTTCTGGGGTGAAGCTGTTGCTACAGCTGTGTACATTCTGAATAGAAGTCCTACTAAGAAGCTGAAGGATAAGGTACCTGAAGAGGTGTGGTCCAAGAGTAAGCCAAGTGTAAATCACTTAAAGGTGTTTGGCAGCTTGTGCTACAAACATGTACCTGATGCTAAGAGAAAGAAGCTGGAAGACAAGAGTGTTCCTATGATATTTGTTGGATATCATAGAACTGGTGCCTATAGACTGTATAATCCTACAAGTGACAAAGTAGAGATCAGCAGAGATGTGAAGGTACTGGAAAATGAAAGTTGGGATTGGGGTCAGAAGCTCTCATCTAAGAAAACTTGTGCAGTGGACTTAGGTGGTGAAGCAAACACTGCTAATGAAACTCCCACTTTTGTGAATCAGCATCAAGGTAATGTAAGTGATGAAGACATGCATACTTCAAGTGATGATGAGGATACTAATGTACCACCAAGACCTCAGAGAAACACTCAACTGCCAAGAAGGTTAGTTGACTGTGAGATTGTATCAGACAATGCAGTAGACAATGAAGGAAAAATTGTGCATTATGCAATGCTTGCAGATACTGAACCTTTAGATACCAAAGCTGCACTGAAGAGTAAAGTTTGGATGGAGGCAATGGTTGATGAGTTGAAGTCTATAGAGAAGAACAAGACATGGGACTTGTGTGAATTGCCCTCTGATAAAAAGGCAATTGGTGTGAAATGGGTGTACAAAGTCAAGCAAAATCCTGAAGGCAAGGTGATAAAATACAAGGCAAGACTTGTGGCCAAAGGATTCCTTCAGAAGCAAGGTTTGGACTATGATGAGGTATTCTCTCCAGTGGCAAGACATGAAACTATAAGGCTAGTGATTGCATTGGCTTGTAGTAGAAGATGGCCCTTATTTCATTTAGATGTGAAGTCAGCATTTCTAAATGGACCCTTAGAGGAAGATGTGTATGTGAAGCAGCCTCCAGGGTTTGAATTGAAGGGCAAGGAAGACAAAGTTCTGAAGCTGAATAAGGCTCTGTATGGTCTGAAGCAAGCTCCAAGAGCTTGGAACAAAAGAATTGATCAATTCTTTGTTATGCAAGGCTTCAGAAAATGCAGTGTAGAGTATGGTGTTTATGTGAAATGCAGTGATGACAAACACATGTTAATCATATGTTTGTATGTTGATGATCTGTTAGTAACAGGTAGCTCATCGATAGAGATAGAGAAATTCAAATCACAGATGAAGTGTGAGTTTGAAATGACTGACCTAGGAAAGTTAACTTACTTTCTGGGAATGGAGCTCTTAGAAACTCCAAAAGGGATGATATTGCATCAAGCTAAATATGCCACTGAGATTCTGAGAAAGTTTGAGATGCTTGATTGCAATTCATCAGTCACACCTGCAGATACAAGAGCCAAGATTGAAGAAGATACAAGCAGTGATGCAGTGGACTCTACCATGTTCAGGCAATTGATAGGTTCACTGAGGTACTTGTGTCAAACTAGACCTGATATCAGTTATGCAGTTGGCTATGTAAGCAGGTTTATGAGTAAACCACTGAAGTGTCACCTATTGGCAGCTAAGAGGATACTTAGATACATCAATGGCACAATCCACTATGGTGTTGTATTTCCATACTCTAAGGACAATGGAAAACTTGAGTTGAGTGGGTTTTCAGATGCAGATTGGTGTGGTGACAAGGTAGACAGGAGGAGTACCAGTGGTTATTTGTTTAAATTTCAAAATGCACCAGTGTCTTGGTGCTCTAAGAAGCAGTCAGTCATAGCACTCTCCAGCTGTGAGGCAGAGTATGTAGCAGGGTCCCTAGCTGCATGTCAGGCAAATTGGCTGCAATCACTTCTCAGTGAGATGAACATTATTGCTGACATTACAGTGGTGCTGAAGATTGACAACAAATCAGCAATCAACCTGGCTAAGAACCCTGTTAGCCATGGGAAGAGCAAACATATTGAGACAAGATTTCACTTTCTCAGAGATCAAGTTACCAAGGGAAAGTTGAAGTTGGAATATTGCTCTACTGAAAATCAACAAGCTGATATTCTAACTAAGGCTGTGAAAAGAGACCAATTTCTCAAGCTCAGAAGAGAAATGGGAGTTGTGAGTTTTGACAGCTTGAATTAAGGAGGAGTGTTGGTTTGTAATTCAAGCTCTGCTGAACTCTGATGCTCATCAGAAGCTAAACTCATCAGAACCTGAAGCGACCAACTTCTGATGCTCACACAGCTTCTGAAGGTTACAGGTTCTGATGGAACAGGTTCTGAAGCAACAGCTTCTGAAGCTGCTTAGCTTCTGCTCTGTTTTAGTAATTAGCTAGCGTAGTTAGTTAGTTAGTTATTCTTTTGTTTTGTCCTAGGTAGTTAAGGCAGTTGCACTTTACGCAACCCCCTCTTGTATATATAACTACTAAGGCCCTTTGTGGAAGAATAAGATTTACCTTTTCCTTTATTCATTCTCTTCAAGTTTTATTCATAGTTCTCGTTTTCTTTCTTAGTGTTCTAAGTTCTTTGTTGTTCATTCTTTGTGAGAGTTTATCTCCAACAATTTCCAGTGGAGGAGGTGCATAAGATAACTGTGCTTGATATAAGAATGGCCAATGCAGACAGACATGCTGGGAATATTTTGATTAGAAAGGAGGCAGGTGGCCAAATTAAGCTCATTCCCATTGATCATGGCTATTGTCTACCAGATAAAGTAAGAAAAACATTTCTCCTTATTTCCTCTTTTGTTATGCGTTTCATTTTATTTGTCTGGTCTCTTAAGAGTTATATTTCCTGATAAAAAATTATTTGTTGAACGTGCATTACAAGTTACAGCTTATTTTTTTAAGCAGCCAATGTGTATGTATGTACTTATATTATTCGAGTGTTGCATTGATCCATAGGTAATATTAGTTCATATTCTGCTAAAATGTAGGATCCTTCACATTGATTAATGTGGACTGATGTAGTTGCTTTATCTGCAGTTTGAAGATTGCACGTTTGATTGGCTTTACTGGCCGCAAACACGTCAGCCGTACTCACGCGAGACAGTTGATTATATCAATTCTTTGGATGCTGAAAAAGACATTGAACTTTTGAAACTTTATGGATGGGATATTCCACTTCAGTGTGCGCGAACACTTCGCATTTCCACAATGCTGCTGAAGAAAGGGGTTGCAAGAGGTCTTACTCCGTATGCAATTGGAAGCATCATGTGTCGGGAAAATTTGAACAAGGAATCTGTAATTGAGGAAATTATAAGTGAAGCTCAAGATTCCTTGGGTCCTGGCGTGGGCGAATCGGCGTTTCTTGATTCCATCTCCCAAATCATGGATTGCCATCTTGATAAGCTCGCAATATAGACATTTTTTTTTCCTTTTCTGATTTATATATTGGAGGTAATATTTACATGCAATGTAATTCAGTGAGTGACTCTAGTCCATTTTTGGATGGACTGCATACGACAGGTTGTGCAAACAAAAATGTCATGGATTGATGTGATCTGGACATAGGCCTGAAGTTCTTGTTTATTTCTGGCTTCTTCTGAACTGTTTTTTCAGGATTGTATTGCCATGTTCAACAAAAATAAAAGATCTGAATAAGATGACTTATACTAAGACGAGATTCTGTGTATCGTAGGATTGACTGTAGATCCTTGACAAAGAAACTGGATCTGTCATTTGTACATAATAAATACGATGTGTTAGATTTTTTATGTTTTGCTTCTAAAATAGTCTTATATAATAAAAACTAACCTGTGATATTTTTATGTTAAAAATAATAAAACTGTGCAGTTTCTTACTGTGAATAACACAGGTGTCTATTTGCTGCTGTATTTTTTTTTTCTTCTAACCACAAGCCATTCCAATGCCAAATATATCCAGCCAAACCATATTCAATTTTCTTCAATTATCATTGTTAGGATTATGAGGGTGAGATGTCAGAAGAATATGTGCTTCTCCACATAAATTGAATGAGAGAAGAATAGTTTATTCCTTCATGTCCTTAGTTGCACCAAAGGGAATGGGTAAATTCAGTGGCGGTGCTCGGACCCTGGCTCAGGGGGTGCAAAATTTACATTGTAATAAAAAAAATTACATATATATGTTTTACAACTATCTGCTACGCAGTTTCATATTTTTAATTCGCTTAATAACTAACTAATTTTTATTTATATATATTGTTGAACAAATCTCTTTAAATATAAGCATTGTTTTTAAAAAAACATAAGTATTGATTATCTATCAAATAAAAAAATATCTAACTATAAAACAGTGCATAAGTATTGATATAGTAACAACAAAAATACACAATTTTGTGATTAGTTTTCTCATTGCTCGATGTACGTCAATTCTTTTTATCTATCACTTGAGTATATACAGACTAATAACTAACTAACACAAAAATTAGCTTCATAAAAACACTGATTTTCAAATGCCTAAAATTGAAACTAATTTGTGGATGGTTTAACTAGAAACTGTAAAACATAAATCCAAAGATACATTTGGACCAAATTAAAAACTACAAACAAGCAACCCACAAAGCACACAAATATGTTATTAGAACTACAGTTGAATAATCAATCAACCAATTTATCAATATTGAAGTTGTATAAAAAATCCTAAATTTTTAAAATGCTAAACCACAGATTTTTTTTATTGATTACATTAGTGTTGTTTCAAGGATATTTGAGGATTTATCACTATTGTATGTATTTGGTTTGATATTTTGTTTGAGAAGATTTAATTTTAGAGAGAAGTTGGAAGAAAAGAATAAGAAAAGTAGAAAGTGTTTTGAATTTTTGAATAAGCGGTGCAAAACAAAAAAATCAGAGGGTGCAATGTGCAAAATACATAGACATAGTAGTAAAAGAATTGAAATTCCAGGGGGTGCACCTGCACCCCCTCACTACTATGAGGCACCGCCCCTGGGTAAATTATATTGCAAGAATTGCTGATTTAATGCTCTAAAAAAAATTGTTGGTTTAATAAATCAAGCAATACTTATGGTTTAACTGTATCTTCAAATATAGCATAGAATTTGGAATGAAGAAGAAAGTGCAAAGCTAATTTATAGACTTAAGAAGTAAATTCTCTGTCTCTGTTCTATCTCTTCATCTTCTCTCATTCCACTCTCAGGTTTTGTGGAGAGTGTAGCATCTCTAACCGTATTCAATTTGTAAGGTAATGGCACAACTTGGGGTGGTTACCAATCATTGAAAATCTTATTTTAGATATAGATAGTTACTGCATGTTGTTGGGATTTTTGTGTGGAAGTAGGCAGTAGCTGCTTAACCACAGTGGTTCTTGTTAGGGGTGGGCATGGTTTGGTTAAAAACCAAAACTGCATAAAAACTGAACTGAACTGTTTCTACAGTTCAGTTTTTTTGAACTGAACTGTTAGTAAAAATATAAACCGAACCAAACAGTTTGGTTAACCAGTTAACCGGTTCAGTTAATCAGTTAACCGTAACTGTTTTTTTTCAAATAATACAAAAATGATAAAAATAATCTTTCAAAATTGACAAAATAATAAAAAATAATATTAATAATAATATAACAATAATAAAAAATAAGTAAAATAATAATAAAAATAATAAAAAATAAAAAAATTGACAAAATAATATTAAGGCGGCTACTAATATATTAGTAGAAAATTATGGTTCCAAACACAACTTGATATTTAGGCGGCTACTAAACTCCAATTTCATCCCCAAAAAATCGGCCGAAACACAAAAATCGGTCGAAAAACCAAAAATCGGCCGAAAACCCAAAAATCGGCCGAAAAATCGAAAATCGGCCGAAAACCCGAAAATTGGCCGAAAACCCAAAAAACGGCCGAAAACACAAAAAATCGGCCGAAAACCGAAAATACAAAAAATCGGCCGAAAACTCAAAAAATCGGCCGAAAACCCGAAAATTGGCCGAAAACCCAAAAAACGGCCGAAAACACAAAAAATCGGCCGAAAACCGAAAATACAAAAAATCGGCCGAAAAACTGATTTTAGGTTTTTCGGTCGTTTTTTAGTTTTTTCGGTCGATTTTTGGGTTTTCGGGTGTTTTTTGGATTTTCGGCCAATTTTCGGTTCTTCGGCCGATATTTTGAGTTTTCGGCCGATTTTTGGGTTTTCGGCCAATTTTTGGGTTTTCGGCCGATTTTTTTAGTTTTCAGCCGATTTTCGGTTTTTCGGCCGATTTTTGGGTTTTCGGCCGATTTTTTGTGTTTTCGGCCGATTTTAGATTTTTTTGCCGATTTTTGTGTTTTCGGCCGATTTTCGGTTTTTCGACCGATTTTTGTGTTTTCGGCCAATTTTTTGTGTTTTCGGCCGATTTTTGGGTTTTCGGCTGATTTTTTGTGTTTTCGGCCGATTTTAGATTTTTTTGCCGATTTTTATGTTTTCGGCCGATTTTCGGGTTTTCGACCGATTTTTGTGTTTTCGGCCGATTTTCGGTTTTTCGGCCGATTGTTTGTTTACTTATTTTAGTGTTATTATTATTATTATTTATTTTTTAAAGAATTTTATTATTTTTTAAAAAGTGTCAATTCATTGGATTTTAGGGTTTTAGTAATTTTTCGGTTTTTGGTTCAGTTTACAGTTAACTGGTTTTGTATTTAAAAAAACTAGTTAACTGAACTGTTGTCTCACAAATAGTTTGGTTCGGTTTTTTTAAAAACAGTTTTGGTTTTAAATGGTTTAGTTTGGTTCAGTTTAACTGTTTGGTTCAGTTTTTTGGTTTTTATGCCCACCCCTAGTTCTTGTATGCTCTCCTACTACTTTCTCCGTGGTGTCTTCATGCGTGTTCAGTTCATTGTTCTATCAAATGTCCTTGAATGGGTTCAATTCAGTGTATGTTTGGTTTTGCGATGACGAGAATTGATTTTGATAGAATTGATTCTCTAAATTTGATTTTGGCCAAAATTGATTTTAAGTTAAAGTGATTTATGTTTGGATATATTCATGTAAAAGTGAGTTGAACAAAAATTTTGAGTGTAAAAATCAATTCTAGAATCAGAAGCTACGATTTCTAGCTTCAAGTAGAATCAATTCTACTTTTGAGAAACCAAACAAGTCAGAATCAATTCTACACGTCCAAAATCAATTCTAGCTGCTCCAGAAGTAGAACCAAACATACACTCAGTTGTAGATGCCACATAAAGTTCTCTAGAAAACATATTTCCGCAGATAAATTCACATGAAATGATATCTTTCCGCAAAAAAATCGTTGGCGATGAATTTTTTTTTTGCTATTTTTTTTATTAAATCCCAAAAGGCATATTAAAAAACATTTTTATTTAAAAGTATATTAATATTTAGCTGAATCACTACTAGTATAAACTATCAAAACATATATTCATAAATGTAGTGCAAAAATGTTCAAACATCATCAATTTTTGCCACAATATAAACCAAAAGCATAAATGCTAAATGCTAAATTACAAATAGAAAATAATCCCTATTCAGTAATGATCACTTATGCCTTCATTAATGTCTTCATGATCAAATTCATTGTTGACATCTCCATCAAGTTCTTCATCAACTTTATTGTTGTCATCTCCATTAAGGTCTTCATCAAATTTCATTGTGCCATCTTCCCTTTTCCCTTAAAATTCAACTTGATTGGAGTTATCTCTTTCTAGGTTCATATTATGATCAACTTTCTGTGAACTATTTAAGGCTGCAGAGAATTCTTAGTGTCACGGAGCTCAATTGCCCTTTAAACTCACTTGATGGTCCTTAATTGTCAAACAATCACTGACACCATAATATTAGTGTCAACACCAAGGAATTTGGTGCCAAAACACTTAAATACACGGAAAGATTCTCTCCTCCCCTTACTCTTTTTAACCTTCAAATATTTCGATTTTATCCCTGCACAAAAACTTCTAAACGTGTTTTTCAAAGTTTTTCTAGTTCAAATTCATCAAAAACTTTGAAAAATACATTTTGAAGTTTGTATTCAAGACAAAAAAAACATTCGAAAAACGCATTCCGGAGTTTAAAATTAGGGGTAAAAACGAAAATCCGAGGTATGGGGGGTGGGAAGAGAAAATTTCAAATACAAGTAGCATTACCAGAAGTCCATAATCCATTGACTTTTTTAAAAAATAAATCCTTTTTTAAAAAAAATTACACATTCGGATGCAAAAGGCTATTTACAAAATTTTTTGTTTGGTTCAGGATGAACTATAAATGTAATGAAATAGTTGTTGTTCCGATCCAACCTCACGTCCATATATTCGAGAGATTGTCCGCTTTGAGGTTAATCCGTAATGGTTTTATCTTTTGTAGAAAAGACACCTGAATGGTTTGAAAAATGTGATTGTATATAAACTACACTTTGTCTGGATTACCAAACGATGTAAAACTATTTAGTATATCTAGGACAATTATACTATTGGACGATTCAATCAGTTAATTCTGGAATAAATTTTTATTTCGTTTTTGTTATTTTGACAATTCAATTATATATATATATATATATATATATATATATATATATATATGGTACAAATTCAATTATATTTCAATTTGAATAGTTTAAGACAGTTGGACCATGATTTAAAGATCATGAGTTTCATGACAATTTTATGCTTGATTCAATCTAAAAAACACTTTGTATATATTTGTTTAGAATTACTATGAACTTGATAAAATCATGGTGCACTCCAATTTTATATGAATATAATTTAAGACTTTGTTTTTGGGTTATAATGTAAAAGATGTAAAATGTAATTAAATATAAGTGCGGGGGTTCAGAGTGGATATATCAATGTTTTCATTACTTGTCCCACATCCATATTTTAAAATTGAAGAAACTCCAAACTCAAACCCAGATTATTCAAATTTCCCCATCAAAATCGAGACAAGTACACCAGGTATAGTTTATACTGCCATGCCCATAGACTAACGTGTGCTAGAGTAGATCTTAAGACTCGATGTTTAAGAAAATATTTCCATCTTTCATTATATTTCTCTCCTATAACATATTCCCTCTCATTTTATATCTATCAATTTTTTTTCACTTTTTCTTTCTCAAAAATGCTAAAGTAAAATATTAAAAACAAGGCAAAAGTGAAATTTGATCTCCTTCACTTTTTTCTATATCTCCCCTTCATCTAAGTTTCTCTTAATTTTACTCGCTCTAGCGAGTAAAATTAAGAAAGATAAACAAACATTAGAGAGCCGTAGAAATAAGTGAAGGAAAGGTTATGACATATGTTAAAAGATCTTAATATAAAAATTATGTATTTAATTTAAGTGTTTAAAAGACACGCACTGTCAGTGTAAATTTATTTTATACCGAGAACTAATAAAAATGATTCAATGTAGCATTTTATATCAAGAAAGTGAAATGATATAATAGAAATCATGATTATAATTGATTGACAATATAAAATTATTTTACGCTCACACTACATGAGTACATGTTTCTCTTTCTCTTGTAATTTAAAAAAGGGTCATGCTAACTAGTGCTCTCGAGGCACTAGTCAAGCAAGCAAAAAAATAAAGTTTTACATTGAAAACAACATTTTATATATTTTAAAAATATTAACTACACAAATACCAAAATAACTTTTCTATATTTGATTTTCTTAACTAGTGCCTCCGGGACACTAGTTAGCATTTTTATTTAAAAAATTTAATGCTTAAAAAATTAAAATACACATAATAATTTCAAAAAACAGTGCTCCTGTTAACATTATCGAAAGTTGTACTCACATCTTACAATACAGCGAACCAGTTACTTCAATTGACCAATTTCTTAACTTTTTATGACATCCTCATCATGTGGGGTTTTGTTTAATCAAATTGGTCTTTTGGCTTTTACCTCATCTTATGTTATGTTATGTTATGTGCACCCACTTTGCTCTCAGCCCCATAATATTAACATAAGATCCACCACCACCATGTCGGATAGACCCATCATCCCCACCACCACCACCACCACCGCCTCAACCACCAGGCCAAAGAGACCACGACCACCGTCAGGACGCACCAACCTAGCGTCATGTGTAGTTGCTACAATCTTCCTGATTTTCATCATCATCGTCATCCTCATAGTATACTACACTGTTTTCAAACCACAAGATCCAAAAATCGCCGTCAACGCCGTTCAACTTCCATCCTTCTCCGTTACTAACGGCACCGTTAATTTCACTTTTTCCCAATACGCTTCCGTTAGAAACCCTAACCGAGCTGCTTTCTCTCACTACGACAGCTCACTTCAAATCCTCTATTCCGGCAGTCAAGTCGGTTTCATGTTCATTCCCGCCGGCGAGATCGACGCCGGAAGAACACAATACATGGCAGCTACTTTCTCTGTTCAGTCTTTTCCGTTATCAGCGCCACAAAATATGGGTCCCACACTGGCGAATGGCGATGGTGTTGGATTTAACTTTGGGTTGAGAGTTCAACCGACGATGGAGATTGAGACGAAACTGGAAATGGTAGGACGTGTTAGGGTTTTGCATTTCTTCAGTCACCGTGTTATGGTCAGAACTGGTTGCAGAGTTGCCATTGCCGTCAATAATGGTGCTGTGTTAGGTTTTCACTGCTAATTTTTCTTTTTTATTTATTTTGTAATTTGTAACTGTAGACTTTAGTGGTAACTCTAAATATAGTAATTAATTATTAGTGATGTTGAGTAAGGAAAGCATCAAAATCAAAATTGTAAAAATGGATTTTCAATTTATATTTTGGAATGCAGAGTTTTGGCATTGTATGTTCTTAAAAAAAAAATTGATTTCATTTAGTTTTGACTTTGTTGATTTGATTGATCTCTTGCTAATTAGGAACTAGAGATCAAAGATGCTTGTTTGTAACTTGTAAATGTTATAATTTTTTTTATTTTTTTTTGACAAAAGGGTTTTTAAATTTTTAAATGTGTGTGAAATGGGTGGGAGTAGGAGAGTGGGGACAGAAAGACAAAGGAAGTGAGAAGTGTGATTATTTATTTAGGTTGCTTTATGGATACAAGTTAAAGGGTTAAGTAAAGAGAGTAGTGGGTAGGGAAAAGATGATGAAGAGAAGATGGAACTCGATGCACGCTTTTTTGTGAGCTACTTAATTGTAGGTTAAGCAAAGTTGGATGCCATGACTATGCTACATTTGTGATAGATAGTCATACTAATTGACAAAATGATGCACTTTTTGTTGCATTGAATTAGGTGGTTTGAATATGGGCCGGCTGAGATTGTTTAAACCAAAAAAAAAACATTTTTCAATCTAGAATGTTTGATTTAAAATTGACGATTGAGATTGAAAATTGTGTATTATTTTATATAATAATTTCAGTAGCAAATCATGGTCCTAGTATCTTCCATGACGGAGCCGGATTTCCTCCAGTTACTGCACCACGCAGTGACTAATCTGGGCCGTCCAATCAAGAATCAGTGGTTGAAATTGTTTTAATATATAAAACTGCGTGTTAACGTTAAGTCATAACTGTTTGATCTAAAATGGATGATTGTGATCTAATACTGCGTGGAATTCCTGCAACAGGAAACCCGGGTCCCTTCCATGACCGACTCCAATCACATTGTTCAAAAGAATTTGAGTTTATTTTTTAAGAGAAACAATTTTTAGTCGATTTTTATTTATCTTTTTGGCCGAATTCTGAATATCGAACCTCTTTTTTCTTGGAACAAGAAACTTCAATCATATGAGGTAGTAGTATACTTCCAAGATGGAATGATACATCTTCAAATTTTACCAAATATTATAAATTCAACCAAATTAATTTATCTGCTATAAAATAAGCTAGGTATCTCTTGGTAAAGATTTCCCAGCATCAATGAACATCAAATAAGCTAGTTCAAATACTTGATACTATTTTCCAAAATGGGAAAGATAAATTATTAGTATTAATTAAAGTAACACAAATGACTGATTTACACACCTATCTATCAGCGAAGCGAGGGGTTTGAACTCCACTCCTTAAAGTTCTTACCATTGAACTCGTTCCTTAAAGTTACAAATGTCAAGCTCTTGCTTGCTTGCTTGCCCCAGATAACCTATCTATAATAAATTTATGAAAAAAATGACAATACAAAGATACCCTCCAAAATTTAAAAATGAATTTTGTCAGTCTTCACATGAAAACCAGAATCAGCAAAATCCCAATAAATTACCATAATGACTACATGAACTATTTGTAATTGTAGAGCTTGTATTCAAGTCTCAAGTCAGGTTGCCACCACTGATGAATCCCATGAGCTTCTTTGAAATCGGAAGGAGCAACATTAATCGTCAGAGAAGCTGAAGGAATGAGGTGCAGTGGTTCAGATGGTTCAGATCCGTTCCCACCGAATGCACCCATCAGTAAGCCACCGAGTGAGTTTTGAGTTGCTAACCTTTCAATCACTCCTGCGCCAATATCCTCCATATTTCTCCTATGTTCGAAGTATCCAATATACTCTGAACATATATAATCAGATGGATTCACAAACAAACATGGGACCCACGCAGACAAAGCAGCAAATGGGTCGATAATTAAATCCTTCGACTGCTGCTTTGCTTTCATAGCTAGGCTGAGTCCAGCTGTTATCACGCTGCCGGCGAATCGAATGCCATGTTTTACTCTCTCATCCTTAATCTTCTCAAGTGGAGCAGATGTGAAGGGAGGGTTGAAAAGAAAGGATTCGATAAAATTGCCATCCTTTGCCATGGTTTTCCCGGTAAGCAACGCCATCGCTGATCCTAGGGAGTGTCCAGCCAACCAAACATTTGAATCACCTACGGTTGCTACCGTGTTTCGAACCGCTTGGATAGCTATGTTAGAGCGCGAAGTTTTATGAAGACCTTGTCGGATGAAGTGGATATCTAACTCAACATCACGTGAAACCGAGTGTGCTTTCGTTAGAGTTCCTCGAAAGGCAATCACATAACGTGGACTTCGATATAAAGTGTCGTTACTTTGTGAAGATGGAGGCTTGAACTCATAGATTGCACCAAAGATGGAATCATCAACATCATCTACAAGTGGTCGAAGCAGCTCAAAATGGAAAAATGTCCACCAAGGCGGCGCAAGAGCATCCGAACCTTCACGTTTTTCCTGCCGGTCCCTTTCTAGAATATAAACACCTTGGACTAAACAAGCAGCAACTGACATTCGATGATATGGATTGTCCCTGAATCAAATGGTATAATGGAAGAAAATAAGAAAGATTTAATGGAAAAATGTGGAAAACAAGACAAAATTTCTTTACAATGACATTGGTAACTGATGTAAAGGAATGTAGCGCAGCTTGGTAGCGTGTTTGTTCTGGACACAAAATGTCACAAGTTCAAATCCTGTCTTTCCTATCCGTAACTATTAGTTATCGTATTAGCCAAATTCTTCTAATTGGTGGAGAAAAACATATATTCTCAGATACAATACAAATACTACAATTCAGAATGTCCTATAGGCATTAAAAAAAAATCATAAACAGAACACTTAGTAAAGTGCTTAAATGCAGAGAAGAAAAATAGGTCTTGAAAGACATGCATTTTCAGATATACTGATATGAACACAAGATTATGCACTTGATGATGATATTAATTTCACTGTTAAGTACAATGAGGGGAATTGATACATCAGATATCAGACAAGGTGGAGAAGAAACGATATAATTGAATCACACAAGATATAATGAAAATAATTATCATCGAAGTACAAAGCAAATAAAGAATAGCAAATTTCAAAGTGGAAGATTTATTTGAAGATCTTACCATAAAACATAAGTCAAATGCAAAGGTCCTGAGAGGTCAAAACTTTCCCTCTCAGAAGCCATGACACACTCTACGTAATCTCCTTCGCCTTTCGTCTGAGCAACTTCAGAGATTGTAAAACAATTCAAAAAGGAAATAAAACAGATCAGTACTCAGCCAAACAGATTCTCAGTATGTCAATGAATAGAAAAGGACCATGAAATCTGCCCTTAAACATGATAAACTAATTCATGTGGAAAAAAAACCATTTCTGTTAACAACATAAGTCAATAACTGAACAAACATTACTCTGCTGCTTGAAATGCAACATAACCGCAACATGTTGATGTTCCAAACTTACAATTTCATGCTGTGTTGAACTAATCAAGTATAATAGGGGAAAAGAAATAGTACAGTATAACCCCATAAGTTAAATTTATGTCATTTATACTTATTTACTACAACAACAAAAACATAAACATAAACCCAAACAAACATGATGTCCAACTTCCATAAAATAAACGTAATAAAGAAAAATCTGCAATATTCACACGGATGCAAGAAAACCCCACAAGACAAAACTAGGAGAGATCTGAATCTCACTATAATATAAAAAAAAATCAATAAGTTTTATTTAATTTAAAAATTTGATTTTTAAGGTATCAGATTCAGGAACACATTTTGGGCAATAACAAAAAATGATTCTGGAACACATTTCATTTCATCTCATATTCAAACCATTAAATTTCATGGTTACATCCAATATTAAATAGTTTAATCAACAAAAAAAAAAGTAATATTCGTAGAATATTCTGAGAATTATTATAATATGAAAATGAGGATAAGGAAAAAGCAATTGGTGAAAGATAAAAATTGTGAGAACGAAAGGCATATATAACAATATTGTATCATATGGAAATCGTAGAAATGAAAGTGAAATGTGAGATATAGATCGCATTTTGATAAGCATAAAAGGAAATGATTTGAAGGTAAATGAAAATGGAAAGAAGATTCTTACGTTAGAATCGTAGAGGATGGTGGTGAAGCAAATTATTATAATTCTTTAGATCTATGAAGGAACATAACAGAACAGAACAGAACAACGTTGTATTGTATTATATGCTCCTCCGGTGATGATGGGATCTGCCACCCGACCAAACCAAATCACGTTTTTTATTTCTTAAACTACCTCTTTCATTTCCTTAAATATCCAAGTTGCTTTTAGAACAAAATTTGTCTTTATTTATTTGTTTATTTATTATTATTATTATTATTATTATTATTATTATTATTATTATTATTTTATGAGTAAACCGCCAAATTAGTCTATGACTCTGTAAAACAATCTCAAATAGATCTCCAACTTTAAAAATATTTCAAAAAGGTCCCTGACTTTGTTAAACTGTCAAATTGGTCCCTATGTTTAACCAATTATTATCAATTAAGTCCTTACATTTTACAACTTACAATTAATTTAGTCCTTAAGTTTATCCACTTATTCTCGATTTAGTCCATAACTTATTTTTTGAAGGACTAATATGAATAAAATTTATCAGAGTCATGGACCTTTTTAAAATATTCATAAAGTCAGGGACCTATTTGAGAGTGTCTTACAGAGTCAGAGACTAATTTGGTGGTTTACTCATTATTTTATTAACAATCTGATTTTTAAAAGATATTTGTCTTAATAAAAGTTCATTAACCGTTTAAGCGAAACAAAGTAAAAAAAATTATATTAATATTTTTTTTATATAATTTAAAGACATTCACCTTATAAATTTCAAAATAATTTTACTAAATTTAATTTCCAACTATGATGTAAACAATATTGGCCTTGCCATTTCATTCCTTTGTGTCAGGATATATACAAATAGAGTTTCCATACATGGTTTCTATACAATTATGACTAATAAAATACAATTATTGCTAGTCAAATACAATCATTGCTAATCAAATAAGGAGATATGCACAATAATAGTCTAATACACCCCTGTAGTCGAAACGGGAGGTTGACGAATGTTGAGACTATCACGAAAATCTTCAAAGAGTTGCAACGGAAGTCCTTTGGTGAAAATGTCAGCAATCTGGTAACGGGAGGGAACATGTAAGACTCGTACTTGGCCGCGAGCAACTTTTTCACGCACAAAATGTATATCCATCTCGATGTGTTTGCTGCGCTGATGTTGAACTGGGTTTCCTGATAGATAAACTGCACTCACGTTATCACAATAGACTAGAGTAGCTGTTGTAACTGGGCAATGTAGTTCTAATAGTAAGTTTCGGATCCAACAAGACTCAGACACTACATTAGCTACTCCGCGGTACTCGGCTTCTGCACTAGACCGAGAAAGAGTGTGCTGGCGTTTGGCAGACCATGAAATTAAATTGTCACCAAGATAGACACAATAACCAGAGGTGGACCGCCTAGTGTCCGGACAACCAGCCCAATCCGCATCGGTGTAAGATACCAATTTGCTGACAGAGGAGGGATATAAGTGAAGGCCAAAATCAAGAGTGCCATGAATATACCGAATGATACGCTTCAGAGCTGACATATGTTGCGTTTTAGGGTCATGCATGAATAAGCACACTTGTTGTACTGCGTAAGATATATCGGGTCTTGTAAAAGTTAAGTATTGCAATGCACCTGCAAGACTTCGATACTCGGTTGGGTCATGATATGGATTCCCAGAAGAGCCACTGAGTTTTGACTTGGTGTCTACTGGTGTAGGTGATGACTTGCAAGAGGACATGCCTGCTCGTTCGATGATTTCCTCTGCATATTTCTTTTGAGATAGAAAAAGACCACCTGTATGTTTAGTGACAGATATTCCCAGAAAATAACTCAGAGGACCCAAATCCTTCATGGCAAATTCAGAGCTAAGTTCAGACATAATAGATTCACGAAGAGCATCTGAGGAAGCAGTAAGAATTATGTCATCGACATATAGAAGGATGTAAGCAATATCAATACCTCGACGATAAATAAATAAAGAGTGATCAGAGATGCTGTGAGAAAAACCCAATTTAGCAACATAGTCAGTGAATCTTTGGTACCAGGCACGAGGGGCTTGTTTGAGACCATAAAGAGATTTCTTAAGTAGACAAACATGCTCAGGATGTTGTGGATCACGGAATCCAGGAGGTTGGTGCATATACACGATTTCATCAAGTTTTCCATGCAAAAATGCATTTTTGACATCGAGTTGATGGAGACACCATGACTTAGATAATGCAATGCTAAGTACCATGCGAATAGTGGCTGGTTTGACGACAGGGCTGAAAGTCTCACCACAATCAACACCAGTTTGTTGATTAGCACCGTTACCTACAAGACGAGCTTTGTATCGCTCAAAAGAACCATCAGACTTCTTCTTGTGCCTGAAAATCCACAAACTTCGAATAACATTAGCATCAGGGGGACGAGGAACTAATTCCCACGTCTTATTTTTAATAAGAGCATCATATTCGTCTTTCATGGCCATTTTCCAATTATGATCGTTTAATGCATCAATAGGGTTGGTAGGTAAAGGGGATATAATATTGTGGGTTGAGGTGTGAAGGTTAAATAGCTTACGAGGTTTGACAATACCATGTTGTGCTCGGGTAGTCATTTGAGGGGAATGAGGTGCAGGAGGGGAGATATGTGTGTGAATAGATTTAGGTGAGGTGGAATTTATGGTTTGCATAGGTGCGACTGTGGTTTGGGAGGGAGAAGTTTGTTGGGTTATGGGTGTAGGTTGAGAAGGAGAGGTGTGTTGGACGGTAGATGATGCTTGTTGGGCTGAGGAATGAGTTTTGGTTTGGGAGGGAGAAGTTTGTTTAGGTGTGGTTGGAGTGTCTGATGTTATGTTTGGAGAGGAAGTTGGTTGAGGTGTAGGTGTGGTGTACATTTGTGAGGTAAGAAGCGGGATTATGCCGTCATCTAAGAAATTATAGTTAGTCGTTGTAGGAGCATTCATGGTGGAAAAGGGAAACATATTTTCTTCAAAAATAACATGTCGTGAGATAATGATTTTATGACTTGACAATTCATAGCACTTGTAACCTCTATGATTAGACGGATAGCCTAGAAAAACACATGGTGTAGACCGAGGCTGAAGTTTATTCCTAGTGGTGGATGGAATTAAGGGATAACAAAGACATCCAAATACTCGGAGGTGTGAGTAAGACGGGTCTTTTTGGTAGAGAATTTTGGTGGGTGATTGGAGAGTGAGTTTCTTATTTGGAAGTATGTTGTGTAGGTAAGTGGCCATTTGAAGGGCATGGTGCCAAAAAACGGGTGGAATAGAAGCATGAGCAAGGAGAGTTCGGATTATGTTATTGATTGTACGAATTTTTCTTTCGGCTTTTCCATTTTGAGGGGAGGTGTGAGGACAAGAGAATCTGAACGACATTCCATTTAATTCACAAAACTTATGAAAGGAAGCATTATCGTATTCTTTGCCATTGTCACATTGAAAACATTTTATTTCACGTTCAAATTGTGTTTTAATGTGAGCACGAAATTGTAAAAATATGGAATGCACTTGTGATTTGTTTGAGATTGGAAAAGTCCATAGAAAATTAGTAAAATCATCAAGAAATAACACATAGTAACGATGCCCTCCGGAGCTTAATACCGGAGAGGTCCAAAGATCGCTATGAACGATATCAAAAGGCATACAAGTAAATGATAAGGAATCATAAAAAGGCAGTTTTATTTGTTTCCCAAGTGGACAAGAGTGGCAAAAGAAATCATTTCGAAACTTATTACACGACAAAAGTTTGTTTCGATGAAGAGAATTTAAAATAGGAGCTCCTGGATGTCCTAAACGACTATGCCATAATTCGGTAGATGAAGCGGCAAAAGTTGATGGTGGTAGTGTTGTTGTGTTTGGTCTTGTGGGAATGGGATAAAGGTCACCGGAACTGTTACATCTCATTAAAAGAGTTCCTGTCTGAAAATCCTTCACAGAAAAACCAAAAGGGTCAAATTCAACAGAGACATCATTATCAATTGTAAATTTTCTGACAGAAACAAGATTTTTTATGAGTTTTGGTGCATGCAAAACATTTTTTAAGGTTAAAGAATTAGGTAAAGATGCATGTCCACAACCTATAACAGGAATATGATGACCATTTCCAACAATAATATTATTACTCATATTAAAATAAGACGCGAGATTACCTCCATTGCCCGTCATATGAGATGTTGCTCCGCTATCCATATACCATTGTTCATCAGGAGGAGAGATGGAGAAGGTGTGCATGGCAGCCTGAATATCTGTCGGAGCATAGTATTGCGGTGCTTGTTGACCAATAGAATTTGACTGAGTTGTGGTTAAGTGGGCTTGCTGAGGCCTAGGGCCAAGTATTCCAGACTGTTGCTGCCGTGCACCTGCCGTGGGATAAGGACATGGTGGAGTTGGCCATGGTTGCCATGGATATGCCCATGGCTGCTGCTGATAGGGAGATGGAAAATAGTGTTGAGAACGCCCTCCACCACGGCCATTGTGTCTTCCCTTGCCACGACCACCGCGGCCATTGCTTCGGCCACCGCGAGTATTGTTGCTGCCGTGAGTGTTGTTGCTGCCTCCGCTGTTATTGTTATTGCGGTTTTGACCGATCGAAGCTGAAGCATCATTGTGAGAGGATATGAAAGCAGATGGCTCGGCTGAAATTGCTACTTTCTTGGCCTTGGCAGTTTCCTCTAGGATGATCATGGAGCGGGCTTTGTAAAAAGGAGGAAGAGAATCTCCGTGACGAATTTGGGATCCGACGGTGGCATAAGCATCGGTGAGGCCAGATATGAGTTGAAGCACGAGCCTTTCATTGGACACGGGAGCACCGACATTAGAGAGTTGGTCGGATAGTGATTTGAGATGCTGGCAGTATGTAGATGCATCAGGAAATTGTTCCATAATGCTGGCAGTATGTAGATGCATCAGGAAAGCGTTCGAAAATTCTTGCTCTAGATAGAGAGCCCTAGAATTTTTGTTGTCATAAAAGATATTGAACAACCTGTTCCATGCTTGTTCTGCGGTTGAATCACGCTCGATAATGGTGTGAAGGAGATCATCTGATATGGTACCGTAAATCCATTGAAGGACAACGGCATCGAGACGTTGCCAAAGTTGAGGGTCAGTGACTTTAAGTTCGGGAGAGGGTGCAGGTTCAGTCGGAATTATGTGATCAATAACCTGATGAACTCGAGCATGAATTTTGAAAAGTTCCGACCATGTGTTATACTGACCTTTTTCGATACTCAAAGTAACCTTAATGAAGTTGCTGATGTTTGAGATCGTGAAAGCAGGGTGGATTGGTGATGGAGTTGCTGCTGTCATGGCAGACTTGGGAGAGGAGGTCGAGTTTTTGGTAGGAGATGAGGGGGAAGAGTTACTGTCATTGACCATGGTGATAATATTATGTGATATGGGTTGGTCAATTTGATAAAATATATGATAGAGACAGGTCAAATTTGTTTGTCGGTGAGTTAGCAAAAGGAATGAAATAAACAAAAGGATAATGATAAAAGAGATAATGACACAATATATGTGTTGCTTATGGAGAGAAGAATGAAGAATTCTAGCAGCTGCTATATTTGTTGGAAAGGAAGAAAAGAAAAGTAAAGAAGTGGGCGGCGCTTGCTGCTAGGGAAATATTAGGTTTTTGGATCAGTATGCTTACTGATACCATGTAAACAATATTGGCCTTGCCATTTCATTCCTTTGTGTCAGGATATATACAAATAGAGTTTCCATACATGGTTTCTATACAATTATGACTAATAAAATACAATTATTGCTAGTCAAATACAATCATTGCTAATCAAATAAGGAGATATGCACAATAATAGTCTAATATATGAAACTAGTTAGCATTTTCTATAACATAATTACATGTGCGTGTCTTAAAATAGAAGAAATAAACAAAAAAAGAAAATCATAAAAAAGAAGAATAGGAGAAAAGAAAAAAGTTGTTGGTGTTGAATTGAGAGGTTCGAATTCGGCATTCATGTCATGAAATGAATGCTATGTGTTAGTAAATTTAACTTGTCCCGATAGTTCTTTTATAATTCTCTACAAAAAGTATCATACTCTGATTAGATCTTTGTTTTTAGTTGATTTTATTTGTCTCTACCTCTTTTAATTAGACTTTAATTTTTCTCTTCCACACTTAAACCTCTTGTAATGACAAAAAGAAGAAAAGTGAAGCATTGAGGTGTAATAATGGAGTAAAAGGGTTACTTGGCTTAAACCAAAGAATATAAAAGAACTAAGGAAAACAACAAAACGTTGAGCCTTTGTTGTCACAATACTCAATCACAAACACAATCACCATCACTCATTCTCATCCAAACCATCCAGCACTACAAATCTTTGGACTTGTGTCATTGTCAGCCGTCGGGTATAAAAAAAGTTTACGAAGAAGAAAGATGACAAACTAAATGGCTAGCAATAACATGAACACAATCCACAAACATAGACCACGTATATTTTTCTTAGCTCATTCATTGTTTGATTTTAAGCAAAATTGGCCTCCTACCAAATCATATTTCAACGTTTCACTTCTACTATTAGTTAGATTTATAAATTAACGACCAGTTTAGAACCCGGACACTGAAGAAACGTAGGAGAGATTGCAAAGCTAAAGAGTCGGTGTAATGGTGTGCTCTTGGCCATTGCTAAAAGTGGAGTTGGATTTGATGATGACGATGGAAGAGCTTATGTTTGTCTTTGGTTGATGACTTGATGGTTTTTGTCAAATGAACCGGAAACAGAGAAACAATGATAAGACTTTCACATTAATTCTCAAACGGCTTGGTTTTTAAAAATAGTGTAGCAAAGGTGGGGGAATTCTCAAATGAATCGTCCTTCCAGTTCCATAGTAATCTGACAGGGACACAGGGGAGTATATTAAAAACAACTCAAGTTAGTAGAAATTCAAACAATCTTTGAAGCTATCGCATGCAGAAACGTCATGTTAATTATTAAACTCAAGCAGTTGGTATTGGTATACTGAAAAATGAAAGATCTGTATGGGGGTAAAAAACACTCAAAATCATGTCACTCAAAAAAACATTTGATATCTAGTTAAAATGAAAGTACAAATTATAGTTCAAGATACTTGTATCAATATGAAGAATATAAAATAAATGGTGATACTACTCCCTCTCTATAGTATAAACGTGATCAGTGTGATCAGTATATGCATCTACTTAGACCAAGCAACTGCGTCTATTTCAGCTTGGGCACTTCGATACAACTCCAGTCTCTTTGCAAGGCCACTACGGCGTTCCATAATTGCCGGATCCTCATTCAGTAATGAGGACAAACGCTTTGTCTGCAAGAGTATATGCAGGAAGACAATGCTTAATTATTTCAACTATCAAAACCAAATTAAAAGCAACTCAATAATTTTTTGAATAAATGAAAAGCTTAACCAGGAAACTTATTCTCACCTCCATTTTTCCTAGCTCAGTGAAAAAGTGATCAAGTAGGCTTCGTTTTGCCTCCCGGACTTGACAATAAACAATCGACTTAGGAATTGAATGTCGCAGAGTAGCGCAGACCATGTTGACATATGACAAAATTGTTGTTCCTGTATATACAGAGTGAGATTGAACAGTCAGTTGTTATGAGAACAACAATATATTTAACAGTCCAAGTTTAAGACTACGTTTAATGAGACTTACCGATTCGCCTTAGATAAGAATCATTATATCTATCAAAAATTGAATGTGTGGGGTTGCCACCCTTATCC
This sequence comes from Trifolium repens, assembly GCA_030408175.1. Classification (NCBI taxonomy): domain Eukaryota; kingdom Viridiplantae; phylum Streptophyta; class Magnoliopsida; order Fabales; family Fabaceae; genus Trifolium; species Trifolium repens. The sequence continues at coordinate 61,268,725 of CP125842.1, read as the reverse complement.
ACGTCTTGAGGAAGCTTCCGAAAGAAATCAACCGTCAGATAGCCAGACTCCATATCAACCAGTTGTAGTGTTGCCTTTTTGCTTTCATCTCTCATTCTATCTAGTGAATCAATAGCTGCAGCCCCAACCTCAGCCCGTAGACCAGGATATTGCCTCAAGTCCTGTGAATCAACAAAAGCCAATAGTTTCATAGTATTCATGAGAAAATTGTGAGTATATGAAAAGCCAAGAAAACTCCAACTACACTAATTTAATCATAAGCAATCATTACAAAAAGGGCAATTCAACCTGTGCATAATTGCAAGAAAGTAGCAATGAAAGAACAGAGACCAAAAATCATTGCCAATACCCATAGATACACTGGCATTCTCAATGCCCATTGCATTACAAAAAAATACAATTATTACTAGTATTACAGTTTCATATTTTATTGATGTTTTAAATCAATAATGAACAGATTTATGACGTAACAAACTACAGTTATCATTGTTTGGTCAAATGTCTCTACTCAAATGTACTTTTCACAAGTACAGATTATATGATTGGATCAGATTTTAAAATCAAAATTGAAAATAAATAATATCGGCTTATTTTCTGCTTGAATACCCTAACACATAAAAAACACATCTGATGAAGAAAGGCAGGTTCCTTTTTAGAAAAAATAAGCCCACATGTGACGTTGGTTTTTTGTTTTCAAAAGTTATGGCAAAGCATTTAGAATCCCCTTTTCTCAAACACTTCTACAATTCTCAAAGCAAATACAGAGGGATAGTAGTTAGAACAAATATCTTAATACTCAACCAACAAAACCCCCAGAGATTTGCGCATTTACAACTCCTAAAAATTGAAGCCATTCAAATGATGTGAACCTTGTCACTAGAATGCCCCGACAAAATGAATGCACCAGAAATTATACAATTTATTGAGCACAAATATAGCGGCAAGGAATACAACAGAAAATAAATGAGAAGTTCCAGGAACAAACCAGAGTCTCGCTAACAGCTTTGTGAACCAGGTCCTTTAATAGGGAATGAACCTGGAAGAATACAATCCAAAACGATACTTCAATGAGTAAGAACAGAGAGACCAACATAAGATTAAAGTGTAATGCTTAGATAAATCATCTATGACAGAAACACATAGCACCAAAATTATCAAATTTTAAACAGTCGCCAATTTACAGGCCTTCTGAAAATGTTGATGTTGATGTTTTTTCAAATTCCTTGCTAATAAAGAAACTAAGTCATCAACTCAGAAATATAAGAAACAGGGGTTCTCTTTAATCAAGTATTGAAGTAATTTATTTCAACACATTCTTAATGGCACCACCAGTGCCACATAAGGTCTAAAATAAAATGCGTACAAAATTTCAAATGATATTTATGATTCTCTTATGTAAATCATACCGCGTCAACAGCTGCCTCGGCAGGGCCTCTGATTGTAACTAAAGTGGATTCAATTAGACGACGGTATCCTTGTTCTGGAGCTATAAGATGAGGTTGGTACCCATCAGCTTCTGTAATAAGTTTCCTTATATTTTCCATTGAAAGCTGCTTGTCAAACTGCAACCTTTTCAAAGCAGCAGGGAGCTGATTATCAAAGACATTATAAATTTTATCACCACCAGGTCGCCTGTAGAAGATTGACACATTAATGAAGTTAGCAAAGAAAAAGAAGAAATACAGCATAAAGAAACAATTGAATTGCACAGTAAATTGTTAAGTTCAACCAGAAAAGTATAACACATACACGCCATCAAGATGGTCTTTGAATATTTGATCAAATGAGCGACATATTTCCATGATTGCATATAACTTGCCCTGCATGTGATGGGCAATCAGTCATTACAGAATTCCAACATGAAACACTAAATAAGGATCCTAAAAATGGAAAATCAAACTATCTATTCATCAAAATAATAGTACATGATGTGGGATGGATGCTCATAAAAACACAAATGGAAAAAGTCTGGAGGGAAAGACAAGGACTTTTGAGCAGTTACTTGTACCAGTAACCAATGATTTTGGAACTGAGAATTTAAACTGGCTGAGAAAATAATAGCAGACTTACCCCAGCATCAGCTGCAACAGGCTTTCCCAAACGAGTCAGTTCAGTTTCAATTTCATTAATTGTTTTGCTAATGAGAGACTGAATGCCTGGAATTTTGGACTTGATTACTGTCTCCAAATGCTGAGATAAAAAGCAATATTACTTTAGTCATTGGAAGATACTAAAACAAGATTTACACAAAAATGAAAACCTAACATTTCAGTCAAAGGATGCTGCAAATTGTTTTTGATTTACCTTTGAGAGCATCTTCGCCAGATGCTCAGACCCCATTCTGTTAGCTAGGTGTTTATATTCAGGAGTACTATTAAAGTATTCACGTTCTCTACGCCTTGCAGCAATCATGTCAACATTCTTGTTTATGTCTGCTTGTGATCTATTCACAACACCAATCCAGGGAAACTTTAACTTATATGCTCTCCCTTCCAACATCTGAGCAATCAAAAGTATATAGCACATGGATCAGTACGGAATCAAGTATTTACTTTTATCGATTCTTAGAATAAAAAAGATGATCATTATTCAGGAGTATGCTATAAACTTTAAGAGGGGTGAGCAAGGATTAATAAGTTTGTGGCTACTGTCAATTCTGCAAAAGGACAATTTAACACGAGGAATTGTGAGCTTTGTGAACAATTCATCCAACTACTTAGTTCTTATAAATATGAAACTATGTCTAGAGTCCATTTTTAACCAAGTAATATTCATACAAAATAAATAAGAATACAGCGCCATGTGAAATCAAGCTCATATCCTCAATAAGGAAAGCTAACAGTTACTTTTGGCAATTGATACCCACTCCATTTCTAAACTTTTGATGTTTATGGTTAACACACACATTAAGAAATACTCCCTCCATCCCAAATTATAAGCAAATTTTTTTTCACACTTATTAAGAAATACTCCCTTCGTCCCATAGTATGACTTCTTGTGTTTTCCTTGAAATATGTTTCATGGAAAGGTGTAAAAATAATTTTTATTGGTTATTGAGAAAAGGAGTATGACTTCTTGTCATATTGTGTTTCATTACTTGCAGATAATGAGTTTTTTAAGGTTATTTACACAAATGGGATTATAGGCCAATACCTAGAACTATAACGTTCCACACGCATATAGATTATATGCACCAAATAATCTCAATCTTGGGGCATTTGAGAGATTTGGTGAGAATGTCAGCTAGCTGATAATTAGATTTTTTTTAACTGTATCGCACCGTGTCGACGACGTATCGGGATTTCTTTGTTTTTTGTGTTAAATAAATAAATTGAATACTCCGTCGACACATACTGCCGTATATCGGGTACAATACAGACGGCAGTCATTTTCGCATATCCGTGCTTCAGAGCTACTCATCAATTAATTGTTTGATCTAGAAAAGCTCACATGTAATAATGGTAGACATATAGAAGATTTTTTACATGTCATATTGTATTTCATCACTTACAAATAATGAGTTTTTGTAAGGTTATAGTCACAAATGGGCTTATATGCCAATACCTAGAACTATTACATTCCCCCACACATATAAATTATAGGGTAAATAGGTTAATACCCCCCCCCCTGCAATGTGGGCGAGTTTTGGTTTTCCCCCCTATAATTTCTTTTGTGTGACTCGCCCCTTGCAATGTTGATTTTTTTTTTCTAGTTCAATTTTACCCTCTACAGGGGAGTAAAGGCCAACATTGCAGGGGGGTAAAATGAACTAGAAAAAAAATAAAAACATTGCAAGGGGCGAGTCACCAAAAAAAAAATATTCAGGGGGAAAACAAAACTCGCCCACATTGCATGGGGATATTAACCTATTTACCCTAAATTATATGCATCAAATCAAATAAACTAAATCTAGGTCATTTGAGAGATTTAGTGAGAATATCCACTAGTTGATAATTGGACTTTTTAAATGTATCGTGTCATGTCGATGACGTATCGGGGATCCGGGATCTTTTTGTTTTAAATAAACAATTTGAATACTCTGTCGACGCATATCGCGGCATGTCGGGTACGATCCGGAAGCCATTTTGGAGTATCAGTGCTTCAGATCTACTCATCGATTAATTGCTTGATCTAGATAAGCTCACATGTAATAATTGTAGACAAGTTGAAGATCTTTGACCCCTTTTCTGTTGTTTTGAGCATCTTTGACCTTATAACGAATTATTACCACATCTTTGCATTTTATTTTATTTTTGACAATCTTTGAATGTTATTTTTTGACAGTTTTTGCATGTTATAATTATATTAGAATAAAAAGTGGTGGGACTTACATCAACAGCATCGGTACCTTTGTCCATTAGATCAATCTTTGTCAAAACTCCAATGGTCCTTTCCCCTAAAAGTTGAAGCAAATAATCCAAGGATTAGAAAACCAATTAACTGTTTATTTTAAGTTGTCCAATTCAGTCAGCTAAGCTTGTTCTCAAATAATCAATAATACAAAAAGTTACAGTCATGGTTAAATCTATGTAGTAATTATTGATTCTCAACAAACCATAAAAAGTTTCATTAAGTGCATTCAACATGAGGAACACTAGAAGCCAAAAGAAAAGGAAATATTGAAACTACCTGTAGGATCCACTTCGCGGGAAATTTTAATTGCGTCAGATGTTGCAATATCTTGATTAGCCGGTGAAATAGCCAAAATTATACAGTTTGGCTGCAAAATAACATGAATTTCAGCATACTACATTTTCATACATGGGCATAATTTTTTCAAAATATTCTACCAAGAACTTCCCTCAGTTGTTGAAAAGAATGATGTTCATAAAAGGTAAGCACAACAAGGTTTTTGCAAGATAATTTTTCTAGCAAAGCAATTTGATCATTAAACATTTTATTTCCTAGTAAAAGCTTTAGCACTTGAATGTTGAATGAACACTACCTTCTCAATGTAGGAGCGAACCATATTCTCAATGTCATGCACTATACTATCAGGCTGGCCCTCTGTAGTTATGCAAAAAAAAAATATCTATTAGCATCTCGCGCACATTAAAAAAATAAAATTCCTGCCAAACAGCCTTAAAACCACGGACAAGAAAGGCATGTCAATTTATTGCATACCTACAGCTACCTTCGTAAGGCCAGGAAGATCGATGAGTGTCAAGTTAACAACTGCAAGAGTCAAACAAAGTCATCCATAATTAAAAACTTCAATAAAACGAACAAACAAATAGACCACAAAATGCTGCTGCTATATTTAAGCATTGTTTCCCACAGATCTTCATATTATATATAGAAATACGGGAGGCAACGGTAGATAATAACGAAAAAACAGACGAACCACTGGGAGAATATATGCTAAGATGAATAGGGACAGTTGAAATTTGTTTGCTGCTCCGTCCGGTCTCTCTATCGGTTTCATCTGCTATCTCCTTTCTCACAGCAGCTACACAAATTAGATCACCATCATTAACATCCATTCATACGTACATGGAAACATTTTCAAATCAGTCAATAGAGTCAAATAGTCAATAACATTCAAATAAGTAAATCCTTAGCGAGAAACACACACAATACAAACATTTCCTTAAGAGATTGAAATGACAAATAACACGAAAAGAAAAAGTACCAAAATCAGTGAATCTTTTCCTCGGAAGGTGAAGAAACTCTGCATATTCTCTACTTCCCTCGTCAATCTTGTGAAGCTGCAAAACGAGTGGTCTCCGAGTAACGATCCCTGCAAAAAAAAAAAGGAATCAATTAGCAATAAATTTGCGAACACGAATTCACAATCAGCACCGATCTAAGTACAAAAGTGAAAAATGAATAACTACCTGATCCACGAGGTAAGAAATCTTTGCCGACAACGCTTTCCAAGACGGAGGACTTTCCAGAACTCTGAAAGAAAAAATAAAGATAAGAAAAGAGAAAAAACGAGAGAAGAGAAGATAAGGATCGGAGAGAAAGATGACCTGGCCACCGACAACGGCGATAGCGGGAAGAGAATCCCATAGAGTAGGGAGTGCACTAGATTCACCGTGGTCACCTAAGGCAGTGCAAGCTCTTTGAATTTTGTTGACTAAAGATATTAAGTTATCCATCTTGATTTGTTAGATCGGATCTATTCGACGGATGAGTTGTAGTTAGAATTATCGCCGCGATCTGGTGGATCGACGGCGACGGTTACGGAGAGGGAGAGGAAGCGGTTGGAATTGGTGGTGTTGTGAAGTGAAAGAGGGTTTTGAAGGTAAAGCGCGTTTGTATGGAGAACGGAGTGTGTGGATTTTGGTTTGAAAAAAAGTTGATGTGTAAGTTAAAGCAACCCACACCCAACGGGACAACAGCTTCAAAATAGTATGATTTACTTACTGCTAGATTTTCGTTTCCGTGTCCTTTCTTCTTCCATGTAAATGTAATTTTTTTTTTAATAGTACACATATTTTTGTGATAATAACATTCTTTTGTTTTTTTTTTCTCAATAAAATAAAATCTATTAAGAATGTCGAAATTATTAGTCCCGCCATGATTAAAATTTGAACTCCGACTCCTCCATTTCATGAGATTGCAGTTCGAAATTATTAGGCACATGGATGAGGACGATTCTTGCCCTTGGTGCCATGCTACTCCTTAATCAATTATACCTCCTTTAACTTCATCGGATAATTTGGGAATTTTCAATTTGAGATTACATAATTGCCTACATTGGAATTAGTCTCAAAGAAAATACTTATATGGTCACTCCATTTGATGATTTCATTTGGTCACCCTCACACAAAAATAGATATCATTTAATTATTTCAAAAATATATATTACTTTTTATCAAATATGTGCGAGTGATCAAATATAGTGACCAAATCTTTGTGTTTACACAAAACTTTCTCAATCTCAACATTATATTGGTGCGACCGTTGCAAATCAGAATATCTTTTTCGGAATGGCTATCAATGAAATTTGGAAGAGAAATTTGGAGGACTTTCATTGATCATGTCCATTGCAAGACAAACACTTGCAAACAGAAGTGCGAATTTTCTTACTAATCCGGGCCATTCATCTTCCTTTAAATAAATTTATTAAATTTAGCATGTCCAGCTTTGTCATTTTGTTACTAGATAATATTAGAGGTATTTCTCTATCCTTTTAGTATTTTCTTTCGATTTTCATAAAAAAGAAAATATTGTTTTAAAAATTAATTTCCAAGTATCAACGGTGTGAATTTTTTTTACACATACATTTAATTAAATTACACACCATAATGTCACTTTTATAGTTTAATTCCTAAAATATCTTAAAAAATTTATATCACAGTGGTTTAATTAAATGCATGTATAAAACAATTACATTGCTGATGTATACAAATTAAACACTTATATTTAAAGTTTACATTTGCATGTGTAAGTGACCTCCACTATTTAAATTTTTGGTTTATATTCATATATAAGTTACATTAAACTCAGTATCTTTGACGAATACTTTGTCCGTATAGGTTATCATGTCAGTTATTCAACTTAAAACTCGAATTAACTGCAGTTCAAACTGTTTTTGTTAAATTATACTGTAGATGGCCAACTCAGAGCGAAAATAGGAGGAAAAAAATATATATAATGGGGTAAAATCATATCTGTAAGTCATCTAGTTCTAAAATTGTGATTGAGATTTACAAAACGGGATGCAATCATGTTGAAGAACATGAGAGGATCCTCATTTAATAACCTGTAAGCTGGAACCTAAAGAATCATTAACTTAAACCACTACTTATTTGCCTCATAATTAAAATTCATAATTACAATCTTAGAATTGCTAAAGAAAAACTCTAGAGAAAACTGAATTTGTAGTGGCCTATAGGTTCAAAAGAGAACTTATTTTGTATAAATATAAATAATTGATCCATATGTTAAATGGATTTGAAAAAATCTTCACTCTTAATTAGATTCACCATAGCCATAAGGGTTTTTGCTAGCCCAATTCCATTGATCACGGCACATATCATCGATGCCATATTTTGCCCTGCACAAGGAAAATTAATTTGTGAGGAGATGAGAGGGAACAATTGATTCAAGAAAACTTGCCCAAATTTCTTATCAAATGAAGAAAATATTCCTAATATAGTATTTGCCAAATTTGAAGACACCAAAGTTATCCCTTGAGAAAACCAACACTTACTTCCAGTTCAGTTCTTTTTCTGCTTTTGCTGTTGATGCATAAACAACTTCAGCATCTCCAGGTCTCCTATCAGCCTTTACAATTGGAATTTTCTAAACAGTAACAAAATTGTATAAATTAATTAGTCCAGTACTAAAGAATAGCTTAATCTGAATGTAATATAAATGAGTTTGTTCAATATGTTCAATATGATAAATTTTGTAATAGTAAACTGTTTTGCAAGTGCTTCTTATGCTATATAAATCCAAACAAACTCTTCTAAACGCCCCAAACTAAATAACTCGGCATGCTGAATTCAAAATCCAAGGAAAAGAAGATACATAATGAAAGTGAGCATTTATAAATGACCCAAAAAATGACGGCAAGGGATAGCAATAGATAAAGGACCCTAAGTAGAATCACCAGTCTGTTACCTTTCCAGAGGCCTGTTCGAAAGCTTTAACCATCTCAAAAACCGATGTTCCCTTTCCTGTTCCCAAGTTATAAACCTCACAACCTGTATGTGCAGACATGATATTTTACCAACTGAGAACATCCAAAAATGAGCCATGGAATAAAACTAGTATTGACTATGGGAATCCAACATCAGTTCACAACCATTGCTACTGCCACGGAGTCTACCAAAATGAATGGCTTGAAAATGATAAATTTTGTAATAGTACCTGTCTTGGGATCATCTAGTTTACGCAATGCAGCAATGTGCCCATCTGCTAGATCAACAACATGAATGTAATCGCGAACCTGCAATAAAGATAAGACCTTTCACGTAAGAACCTCAAAAGAAATCAAAGGTACATCCTTATCACCGAAATAATCCAAATCGAAGGGAAATAAGGGTTAGCGCGTGAGCTTAGCATGCAGCTTTCTAAGTAAAAACTTCACTAAAACAAGCCAAAAACAAAGAGAACATACTCCAGTTCCATCACTTGTGCTATAATCTGTTCCAAAAACTGTCAATGCAGGGCGTCTGCCAACTGCAACTTGCTGAACAAAAGGCATGAGGTTGTTGGGAATTCCACGAGGATCCTCGCCAATTTGGCCACTAGGATGTGCCCCAACAGGGTTGAAGTACCTCAACAGTGTTATTTTCCACTCTGGATCTGAACGGTAGATATCACGACAAAATTCTTCAATGTATAGCTGAAAAGAAGAAAAAAAACCTCTCATTAGATATCATTGCTAGATTTGGATAGGATACACCAACACTGCTATCTGCAATATACAACAAAATATAAGATAGAATCATTGCTAGTTTCTTAGCCATACCTTGGTTCTTCCATAGGGGCTTGCAGCTGACAAAGGGAACTCTTCAGTGCAGGGGACCTCCTTTGGCCAACCATATACAGTGGCTGAAGAGGAGAACACAAGCTGAAATCATACAAGAAATATTGAATCATGTTAAGTAACAAAAACACAACAACCAACCTCACAAGACACTTTGAGATAGCAGTGTTATAACGGCACTAGAAGAAGAAATATCTAGAGTCTAGACTATATAATATATATTATGATGCAGCTTCAATTGAATCTTTTCAACAAACAATTGCAAATTAATGGCTTGATAATTTCCAACTACAAGTAAACAATTACAAATTGAAGCCAGATCATTTAGGATTTAAGATTTAACACACTAAAGTGAAGTTACCTTCTTGCATCCATGGGCAGCCATGACTTCAAATAGAACAATTGTCCCAATCAAGTTGTTGTCATAGTAGAGCAGTGGTTTTTGCACACTTTCACCGACTGCTTTCAGTCCAGCAAAATGTATAACCGCATCAAACCTGAAGGAAAAAAATACACAGATATGAAACATGTATAAATCAACGATCAAGTGAAATTTTAAGAGAACCTGAAACATGGACAAATGTGCATCTTTTGTATAAAATACAAAATTGCAGAAGCTTCTGCACAATCCTTACTTTGTAGAAGAAAAGATTTTCTCAAGTCCATTTCTGTCCCGCAGGTCCAACTGCAGAGTGAAGAATCAAAATGAAAAATGTCAGTCATCATAAGTAACAAATTGAAAAACTGTGTAAGGTGAAATACTTCATCAATGTCAATTGCAGCTAAAATTGTAACTTGTATGTTATTTTCATTCTCCCCATATGATAGTTTATAAAAATAACTTACATATTATATGATAACAATTCAACTATACTTTTGATTTATATAATAATTATTCATGATTAACTCATTTGGGTTGGTCTGGTGGTATTGGTTTGGAACTTGGGAGTGTGCTCCTCCTTAAGGTCTCAGGTTCGATTCTCTATGGTGCCAATTTGGATGGGCTAATTTAGCTTCTTCAAAAAAAAAATATATTCATAATTACTTATTCATTCCATAAGCACTTAATTAAGTTATTTATTTTCACACAAACATTTCCTTCATTTTTACACCATCAAGAATCTTCTTTTTCACATCTCCTCTTTAAAGGCATGGGGTAAAAAGGAATCAAACTTATATAACACATCGGGAGGGGGCCTGAACCACTTGATGCCAGAACTGACCCCGAACCAGATAAAACTGGTGGTGAAAAAAAAAAAAAAAAAATTGAACTCATAAATTACCGGTGACTTTAGCAAAATTATAATATCCTGCTATGATTTTGACAAAAGTTACGCTTTAAAATTTCAACTTAAGACCGTAATTTCATCAAATTTACCGCGAATGAAAAATGTGTACGGAATCAAAATATAAATCATCACGGTAGATAGAAAAAAAAGCCAGACTGGATGGATCTATAACGATATAAACAAAACAAACATCACATCAAAAAGTATGTAAAGTATTTGTCGGGCCAATTGTGAAACAGACTCAGCTCCAAAATTAATAATCAAAAATTAAAAATAAAAAGAATAATTCGATTTCAAATCTTCCACCGTCTCTTTATTAACTACTTCACGGGATATATAAACTTTTGCTTTCACTTTCATCTCTCTGATTGGGTCCACCGGAAAATAAATTACTAACTCAATTATGTAAATTAGAACAATCTTAACATGTTCAGCAAAATAAAATATAATCAAATCATAGAAGACAGTGCAACCAAATCATTTTTTATTAATTAATTAAAAAAATGAAGAAAGAAATAAAGAATTGAAGAATGAATGTGCGTGGTACCTTATGAAATGAAAGGTTACCGGCGAACTCAGCGGCGAGTTGTTTGACTCTGTCGATGGATTTTTGAGAAGAATTGTCGAGATTATCTACGATGACGGCTTTGTAACCGCCGAGAAGAAGCTGGAGGACGGTGTGGCTGCCGATGTAACCGGCTCCGCCGGTGATGAGAATGGTTTTGTTTGACATAATTGAAGCGTTAACGAGATAGAGAGAATGAATGAATGAATGCGTGAATACGTTGAAATTGAAGATGAATGAAAGAGAGAAAAAAGTAAGGGAGATGTTTTATAGGAAGGAAAAGCGTGAGAGTTTGTTACGCGCCACGACGTTTTAGGACAAAGTGTTTATTTTCATTTTGCTTTGTGTTCATTTTTGTTTTCTTTAAGCGGAATCTAATGTTATTTTTTCTTTCTTCTTTTTGAATACTTTAATAAAAATCTGTCTTTGTGACTTGTGAGGATAACTCAATTGGTAGGGATATTATAGATGAAATGTAAAAGATTGAGTTCGAACTCTGGTACTTCCACTATTTCATATTAAAAAATGAAATTCTAATCACTATACTACTTGACAAAAATACCGTTGCTTTTAATTGGTGCAAGACCGACTAATTCGAGATCAATCACACCATCCGCTAAGAGGGTTTAGTTGAAAATAGAGTATATAAGTATACGCAAAAAATAGCACTAGATTCCAAACATGAGATGTTTTGAGGGCTCAACTCAAACCTTAATCGGGACTGATTTAATATTTAGAGTGTGGTAATTTGTGCTTTTAGGATGTGTTTTATGAGCTAAAAAGAAACAAGACAATTTTAGTTGTAATGCGTTTGATTTTTAAAACTGTTTATGAGATTGAACAATTTAGATAGCAGGATATTAAACAAAACTGGAATTTTTGTCTTTCACTAAACTATAAGACAATTTTTTTTTTCTTTCCAAATGCAAGTTGACTAAAATATCAAAATAACATTTTTGTCCATCAAACATCTAAATGACAATAGATTTTTCAAACCTTAAAAGTTTGTATTTTTCTGTCAAATACTTACCTACTTTTTGCAGGTCAAACTAACTCTAAATGTGCATGTTAAAGAACCAAATTGTTAAATATTTTACATTTAAGATAAATGATATTTCTACAACTAATTTAAAACAACTATCTCAAACTTATATTGTTTTACTTTTTTTTTTTTGTCTCTCTTTCTCTCCGTATTGTTTTTGTCCAAAAAAATAATTATATAGAGAACAAGAAGGTTATCTTAAATCAATTGTGCTAATTAATTGTACAAATTTTATATCCCTTCGAAGACATCGGATAAAAAATTGTACAAATCTTATCACTTTGAAAGAATAAGTTTTAAAAAGTTAAATGCACGAATTTTAAAACAAAGTTTTTTAAATTGTATTTTCACAACGCATACAATTAGAGCACGCATCATCATTTTTCAAATGTTTAATATTATTTTTGCTTTTTTTTATAAGAAACTGATTATTATTTATATTTATTGAATAATTAGATCATCAATTATTTATAAATCTATAAAGTGAATTTATAAAAAAAATAAAGATTGTAGTTATTTATAGTTTAATGTTACAGATCATCCACGTGGATTTCTAGTGTGTCTGTACCTGATTCGTCTTAGAGTTTTCTTTATTCTTTCCATGGTTGTCACTGGTGTTTCTATTTTCTAATTACCATTTCTTTCTCTTTTGTGTTTTGTGTCTGATTATTTTTTTTAGGCAATGCGGATGATCATTGGTTATAGGAGCATATGTTTTGGATCAATGATTGGTTAATCATTTTATAGAAAAATAAAAGAAGAAAAAACTGGTTAATCAATAAATATGTATGACAGTTACACTCTCTAGGTGGAGTTTTTGTTTGTTAGTTTGGTTGGGTGGTTACTATTATAAACTATAAATAAAATAATAACTTAAGGGCTATAAATAAGCTGTTTCACTTTCCACTTGTATTGTTATCTATCTTTATAAGAAATAATAATTTTAGTATTATACTAATTTTGTTCTTTTCTTTTTTATAATAGTATTGTTAATTTTTGTGGTTAGTTACAACTTACAATTTTGTTGACATTATTCTTTTTCTTTTTTTGGTATTTGCTAACATTATTCTTTTATGTGGTAAAAAGAATACTTATTATAAAAAGAATAATTTATTTTTGTAAGATTTTCAAATTTTGTTTTGGTATATTGTTTTTTTATTACAAGTCTAATCAAAACAATAAAAAGATGCAAAAGAAAAAAAAAAAAAATTTTAGAGGAATAAAACCATGGTCGTGTCACTCCTAAGAAGACTAAGAATGTCTTTCGGCAGATAAGTATGAATTATTAATAGATCAACATCCAATGAAGATTCAAGTTTAGCTAATAAATATGCACTTTAGTTTTGTTCTCTAAGAGTGTCGCACAAAGTAAAATTTTGAGAAAGCATCAAAACAACTCTTTTTTGTCTCGAGTCAACACAACATAAATATAATACCTGTATGAGGGCCTAGTAAATGACATATAACTCAGCAAACAGATAAGCTCTTCAATAGCCATATCTCTTGCCATAACAAGGCTCTGGTAGATGACATATTCACGTTGCAAACATAATATCAAGTGACCCTTGAATGAAGGAAAAAAATTGATAAATAATAGTCTGAGTGTTTTTGATAATTTTTCCCAAAACAACTATAACAGGTGAACAAAGGCAACTTCCATTAATATATATTGTTCAATTATTTGTGACAAATTGCGTAAGAAAAAAATAATGATAAGAATTTTATTAATTCATCACCATTAGGAAAAAAATCGATTCTTTAAGAATTTTATTTAATATTTGATACCTATTTTTTGTCAAAATATTTGATATTTTTTAGGCAAAATTACATTTTTAGTCTTTTAACTTAACTTCATGTAACATTTTAGTTCTTTATCTTTTTTGGGTAACATTTTGGTCCTTTTTCCATGTTTGAATATGAATTTCCAGCTTCAAAATTATTTTTTTATTTATTTGTTCGTTTTCAATCATAAATATATATGTCCCAAAAGAAAATCATAATTTGAAGCTTTGAAAAATCATATACAAACTTGGATAAAAGATTAAAAAGAACTAAAATGACATAAAAAAAAAGGTAAAGTCTAAAGTGTTACTTGAAATTAAATTAAAAAACTTAAAATGTAATTTTACCTAATTTTCATATGATAATATATAATACTATGTTTTATTTAACCAAATACCTTTTGTGCATAACTACATATATCAAAGTTCTCTATCAAGATTTTCATTGAAAAAAAAGTTCTCCTTATGACTAAATTTGAAATCAGAATCTTTGATTAAATTAAAAAGACACTTACCATCTCTCATTCAAGTACCCTCATATATATATATATGATAATCAATCATCTTATTTTCTTAAAATAAATATAATATGAGTCATGTTAACTAGTATCATGAGGATACTAGTTAAAGAAGTAAAAAAAGAAAATTTTATATTAAAAACAACATTTCTTTTATTTTAAAAATATCGACCACGCAAATATCAAAATAATTTCTCTATATTTAGTTTTCTTACCTTATTCCTAAAGTTTAAGCTTTCTCTCGTTTTTGGTACATAAGTTTAGGCTTTCTATACCGTAAAAAAAAAGTATAGGATTTCTCTATCTATACTAGAAAAAAAAGAGTTTAGGTTTTCTAGTACAACAGATTTCGTGGATACGAAATCCTTAAAGAGCATAAATCCAAAAGTTCCTATAATCTCACGATTTCAACTCGTAGGAGTTCATTCATTTCAAAGAATTGTATGTATTTGTCAAAAGAAAGAATTGAATTGCTGGCCAAAATTGGCAAAAAGCCTAAACAGGCGCTTACGCAATCCAAAGTGTAGCAGCCAAAATTGACGATCACGTATTATAATTGTACTCTTAACATTTAATTTAGTTATGCTTTCGTGTGTTCAAGGAAGTTGCATACCACTAGAAAATAAGTATACTTTCCGGTTGTATAAAAAAAATAAGTATACTTTTGGTGCAGCAGTGAAAAAAAAAATATGAAGATTTTATTTTAGAAAATTGAGTTGAAGATAGTTTTTTTTGTTTTGTTAGAGAAGAAGAAGATAAAACTATTTAGATTAGGATATATTTATGTAAAAATGAGTAGAACAAAAAAATTTGAATGTAAAAGTTAATTATTGAATCATAAGTTACAATTTTTAGCTTCATGTTTGATCAATTATATTTAAAAAAAAAAACAAAATATGTCAAAGTTAATTTACACTTTTAAAACTAATTTTGATCCATTTAGTCATTTAGAAGTGGTATCAAACATTCACCAAGTCAAATAAGGGACTTATTCACCTTATTCAACTAATCTATCATCCATATTTTAAATAAAATTCACCTTATTCAACTCTCTTCTCCACCTTTGACCCCCATTCCCCTTTACCATCTACCATTCAATACTCATTTAAATTAAATGTTCTCATTATTTTTATATTACTTTAATATTGACCGGTTCAACACTCATGTGAATCAATTAGTAACTCATCAGTTCAACCAATGATTCAATGTAATGACAACTCGAAATACATGAATGATATTTTGTCGGTTCTGCAACTATTGAAATGTTAATTCACACAAGCCTATTATTATTGATGTTGTCAGGGGAGGAGCTGTTAATGGGATGGGGAGGACCGCAATCCACCCCAAATTTTGTAAAAAACTTCATAGGTATAAGTTGTGACGGTTTATAATCTATTTTGCGGCAATATTCAACCCCCGCAAGATGTTCTATGAATGTTGCACCCGACTCTCCAGTTTGCAGGGATTTTTTAGTCTATGTTGCGGTGGTTTTAAACACCTGCAAAATAGTTTGTATCGTTCAGGCCCAAAAATCTACCTATACTCTTTTAGTTTGGAGGGTTAAACCCTCTCTAATATGTTTGTGCTCTAAATTGCGTGGGTTTAACCTCCATTATATTGTTTTGTAGAAAAGAAAAGTCCACCTTAATAAATAATTCACATCGTCCTTATAACTTTTTTGAAGCATCCATCTAATTTATTTTGTCAAAGTACTCAAATATTTATTAAAAATAGAGTTTGACGTATAAAAATTCATTTTTGATTAATCTTTTGCTAAAAATTCTAAATTTTTCTCAAAAAGATTTATAAAATATTATAAATATAAATATAAAAACTCACTAAAAAAATATGAAGTTTACACATGAGTCGACTTAAAAATAACAACTAAATGTCGTGATGAACAATATTTAAAGATCAAAACTTGTTGAAATTTTTTAAAGAAACGAAAAATCTTATACTAAGGAACATAAAATACATTTATAATATTTTTTTTGCTCTAAATGTTTTATTATTATAAAATTCATATTTTTTTATACTAAAAGTGGTACATCTTTAAATTTTTGAGAGGTCCATATTAGACACACTCTAATATAATATGCATTTTTTTGTGTGTAAATTTTCTTTAAATATTTAAGTTATACTCCCTCCGTTTCTTTTTAATTGTCCTTTTAGAAAGATAACACCAAATTAAGAAAGTGTATTTTTGCACGTTATCTTCCTATTATACCCTCCTTTTAATCCTCAATAAATTCCTATTTTTTTGCCTACACTTTCTCTTTCCAATAAATTTAATATATTATATACAAAAAAAACAAAATTTAATATGTTATGCACCAACAAAAAAAAAAGATTTAGTTTTCCAAATATATAGCATTAATTGGTTTTATGGAAAAAGATAGGAGCAATTAACAAAGGGTATAATTGACAAATCATACTCATAAAATACAAAAAGGACAATTAAATAGAAACGCTAAATATGATAGTAAAAGACAATTAAAAAGAAACGGAGGGAGTATATTATAGTGGCTCATTCCAACATTTTGGTCACTGCCATTAGATGCCGTGTCATACATTATGTCGTGTATGTTTGATTTTTCCGTGAGAAAAATTGAGTTTGACAGAATTAATCCTGACCAAAGTTAATTTGAAGATAAAATGATTTATGTTTGAATATATTTATGTAAAAGTGAGTTAAAAAAAAATTGAGAATAAGAATCAATTCTACAATCAGAAGTTACGATTTCTAACTTCATTTAGAATCAATTCTAAAAGCAGAATCAGTTATACTTTTGAAAAATCAAACAAAGCAAAATCAATTTTACACATCTAAAATCAATTTTGGCCGCTCAAAAATTGAAACAAGCAACGCATATTCCATATAACCTTTTTATGGTTTTGTAGGACCTTCTCTATTATAATTCCTTTAATTGGAGTACATCCAAATCATAAGAGAACATGGAGGAATATGAAATGCTGTATTTTCGTTAATATCTTCTCTCCTTGTTGAGGATAAAGGAAACTACAAACAAGGCCAGCCAAGATGGGAATAAAAAGAAAATAAATGAGGACTCATAAAACATGGAATCATCTTAAGAAATAACAATCATTGCATGAAAATCTGACCAACGTGCTGGCGACGGTGGTAAATGTAAATCCAAAAACATAAACAATTTTGGAATCCTACCTAACCTCAAGTGATGGAGATATACCATAATAATTGATGTGACACGTAAATTATATGATTAATTAATTTTAATTTTTTAAGTTATTTCTTTTAAAAAATAATATAGTGACCAACTGAATGCATTCAAATAAAAAGGATTAATTAATTAGCTGAATTAGTAACTCTTGTGTTAAAGAAAAGTTAAACTAGTAATATAAACAACTATATTTGTTTATCTCTAAATAAATTAAACACTTTATCTCAATCGACAATAATTGTTAGACGTCGCAATTGTGTATGTGATTTTCAAGTGATACTTGCTACTTCGAATACTGACCAAAACAAAAATTAAACTCTGGAAACGATCTTGTTAACTAAGTGATTAGACACAAATGATTAATAAGTTCCGTTTAATTACTAATAGTTTGGAAAAGCCCGAGTTTGAATCTTACATGGAACAATTTTTGGTCAGTTACTTCCCATCCGAATTCCAAATTATCAGGACATATACTTGATTTGTACCTGCATTTGAAGAGAAAGACAGTCATGAAACGCAGAAGGCTTTTTACCTCTTGTGGAACTTGCAATTTCCAAATGACATCCAATTACCTGCCATAAACATATCACCACCTAGATGTCAAGAAAAAACTACCCTGATAGGCATGATCTTAGTTTGCAAATCACCTAACGAGAAAGTAAATTTATTACTTATTAGATGAGTATTAATCTTTCAACAGCCAAACCTATCATGCGACCATTCACACACAAAATCCAATATAATTTCTATCAATTGATCAATGGATACATTCTGATAAATTGATTAAAGTCAATTCACACAATATAAACACAGATATTTTAACAAATATAGAACCAAGATGATTAACAGAGGATTTACAACATCATGTGCTGCTATTTACCTCTGACTTTAAAAGCCAAGAGGATTGGGTTTCGGAGCTGACAAGTATTTGCAATTAGATGCCAATTCCCATATTTATGATCATAATATACAAGGCAGTCCTTCTCGAGAAATGATGATGGCGATTGTTCTAAGATACCAAAATTTCAAAGATCTATCTTCTAAAAAGGCAGAGGTGACGGAAAGCTGCTCTTTTGCTCATTCAAGAACAGATCATTGAGCATGGAAGTGAAGCTTCAACTAAACTAATGATGTAGCATACAAACCAGACGCATCTACAAATCTTTAAACTTCGTCCAAAGGGATGGGTTGGGAGCTAAGAAGTCTTTCGGCTTCATCATTTGCTTCTGCTTGCATTTTCCATCTCTGCATAACAAAATAAAAGAATACATTTTCTATAACAGCACAAAGCAAAGGCCTCCTACAGTATATGGGTTAAATTGTTACTATCATACAAAAAATCCTGACAAAATAGGAAATGGATCCTCTCCATTGCTCGTTCTGTCTATTTACTTCATTTTTATAGTTTTGAGCTGTATTAGATTGTGAAGTGAATTTAAAATCATATTAAAGGGAAGAGTATCCATCTATCAAAGCTGGTGAACAAGTCTAAGGAGAAACTGCAATCATTCAATCAGGGGTATTGAGGAGGGATACCTTAAATTCTTAGCTAGACATTCATCTTGGTAGTCTAAGAAATTTATTATTTGGGAGGAATTATTTTACAAGATTTAGTTAAAAAAATTGGCTATGTTCATAACTACAACGCCGGATAATAGTTGCATTTTAGGAGAATATACCTCCTCTAAATTTTCAAGCTCCATGATTTGCTCTATCTGTTCAGTGAAACCATCCTGAAAAACAAGAACACTCTCAGCAAAGTAGCTACTTCTATAGCAAGATTTCACGATATAAAAGAAATATTGATAAAGTGGTTTACCACATCACTAGTAGTTCCAGCAGCCAGAACATCAGTTTCCATCTCCACTTCAATTTCAATCATTGAGGAAATCTAACCAAAGAACACTATCAACACCATTTATTGATTTTAATATACAAAAGCAACCAGGAGTTTTTTTTTCTGTATTTCTAGGATAGAAGGTTTTCTCTTCACACTTTTAAAGAAAACATACCCTAGCATAGCTAGCAATCAGTTCAATTCGTCCCTGGAGGGAGTTCTGCAGGCTCTCTCGGACCCTTTTGACTTTACTTATCCGATTCCTAGATATAAATGAATTGATAATGGTAACTTCAGACAAAACCAAAGTAAGAGGAGCCAAACAATTAATGAAACTAGAGGTCACCGACATCATCGTCTATGAAAGATGTTATATTATTGGTTATACTAGAAACAAAGATGTATGATGTTATAGCAATTCACCGATAAGAAGGTTCTCCAACAGCTGAAATTTTATTCTCAAGTTGGCACATCCGGGCTAACATCCAAACCTTAAAAAAAAAATTAATCAAATTATATAACTCAAACAACAGGTGAGGAAATATTTTATTTTATTTTTGCAATAAAGGTGAGGAAAATATTATCTTAAAAAATTATTTTCATACAATCTTACTCTCATCATGGAAATAAGATATAAAACCAATAAATTTTGCTCAAATAATTTCCAGAGGATAACAACGACATTTTAAAGTTTTTCTGTCAGCAATTAACAATTAGGTTAATATATACAATCCAAATATTTCATTTTAATTATGAAAGTATTCTGCATTAATTTCAATAATTTTAATCTAGAGCACTAACAGCAGGAATATGCATGAGATTTCATACAAATTAGAACCCAATGTGAAAATTTAGAGTGGAAAGAGTGGATTATGTATGCATTTTGTTAGATTCTATAAAGAGCCATATCAAAAGCTTTTTGATCATTGCCTTCAACAATGTAACATTGTATTTAAAGGAACTCAACCACAGAGGAATTTTATTGGCAAGGATGCACAGTAGAGATGAAGTTCTCCAAAAGAATATTATACTTTGCAACCACTCCCTTGCCCAAAAATAAGTAAATAAAAAGGTCAACATCACCATGCCAATTACAAATTATGGAAAATGCACACCTCTTTTTCAGCTGCTTCTTTTAGGCCATTGATGCGCGACTGAAGCATGTCATATTGAGATAAAAGACGTTGTTTGATTGCAGTTACTTCCACTGATCTTTGCGGAAGCTGTAATCATAAATAAATGAATATGAACTTAGTATGTCTTTTTTGGGAACATACACAATTGCCACCTGTGTGAACAGTGAATAAAGGGGCCAGCGGATCAGAATTGGAGAGGAATTATATCATTTTGTCTTAAATGTTTACATTCAAGGATGTGCAGGAAGGAAACAAAGCACAAGCATTCCTGTTGTGAAGTTGATTTTGAGAGAAAAATAAAATTATATAAAGGCAATTGTCAACAGAAGATTGCTTCTTTTGAGAAGTAAAACAAGTTGCATGAAGAAAAAATAAATTACTATCCCTTAATGTGAAAAGAACTGATGAATTTACTATAGTACCTGATTAAACCGGGGAAAAACAAAGGAATTCAATGCAGAGCCAACAGCAAGAGATGAAACTGCAACAACTGATAGGAATTGAGGCAGGCTGGGGTCAATAAGTCCAGAGGCAGCATCACCGGTGGCAAACAAAGCAATAAGTGGAAAGAGGATGGAAGGTTTTAGTAATGATGAATTTTCATCTTTTCTAGGGGCTCTTACAAGACGTGATTCCCGTCCATCTTTGTGGTTTGTTATGCACATAGCCTCACCAGGATATAAATCCGGGGATCTTGAACTTAATTTAAAGGGCCCCAACTTTCTATATACATTTGATGGAGCTGCCACAGCAACAGTTACCCTTTCGCCTTCTTGTGCTGGTAGATCAACTGTCTCAGTTGCAAATCTGTGAGTTCGGGCCATACCAGAAGGGGTCTGCACCTAAATGGCAGGAGAAGAAAGGAAAAGAGGCAATGAAAGTGAGACATTATAAAGATATCAGCAATTGACACGGATTATTTCAGAAAACAAATTAATAGAAAGTAGAAACAAAAACTAATAATGAAGCATTACTTAGTGCAGTGTATATACCACAATAGAGTGAACAGCAGAAGGAATGCCTTGTTTCATCAGTTTCAGGAATCTTAACCCCTTTTCCCATGCTGTAACGTCCATGCTGCGTTCGGCAGGAGGAGATCCTTAGAAAAAGTGAATACTCCATGATCAACACCATACACATAGTTAAATTAACAAAAGGACAAACATGGTTACACTGGAAAGGGGGGGAAAGAGGGCAAATACTCGAACAAATTAGGTGTAATGCATCCCATGGTAACTACAGGATTCATAGAATAGGTCAATCAAAATTGGGTTAATACTTAACATATCATTCAGATTTTTTTGAACAAAACATATCATTCTGATTAAGAGGAACAAAATCATAGAACCATGCCAATAAATCATATAGTTTGGGGTTTTTTTTTTTATCAATTGCCAAGATGAGAGAAAGTCATAGAGTAAATGATATGACTAACCAACCTGATTTCTTCTGATTGAATGCTGACTATGTCTCCCGAAACAAGTTCGTATTGGTAGCGACACTTTGCACAAGATACTATCTGCTCAGAAATGTTTATGTCCTCATTTATCACAACAAAGAACCATGACAGATAATATTTCACAATTTTTGTAAACAATTCATTCCTCGTTCTATACAGAGTATTAATCTTCATTGGCAAAATTCAATCAAGGAATCTGTCTGTGAGACCAGAACTATCAACAATACTCATGTAGTCCAGTATAACAAAAATTTCACCAAAGAGAATTGAAAGAGAGTAAGTTGTGGAATAAATCCCTGTGAGGGGGAGTGGGAATTATCCATGTTGTACTAAATGTTATCATACCATTAGCTTGACAAGGTCATAGTAGTTGAATGGCCGGGTTTTATGTCGGCACAATGGGAGGGAGAGTGATACACAATTTATTTACTTTTGCACTGAATGGAAATTGAAGGACAAGCTCGCCATCCTCAACTTGTCCCAAGGATTCAGAGATAATAATATATAGCAGAATTAAAAGTTCTCGCTCGAAATTGAACTCAGTAAATTACATAGGAAAATTGTAACAAAAAAATCTAAACAGGAAAACCAAACTAAAAGAATAATGTTGTGTACAGACAAGGGAGTAATAAATACCTGAATACCTTGCTGTGGCTGTGCAACTGCAACAGCTATCTGACAACTAGGACACCTCACTATCTTCCCAAAGGGAACCTACAACAATTCCCATAAGTCAAAAATGAACAAAGCAAGTCCAATTTTTGAAACACCAGTGCCGTGAAATGAAGTACTCAAGAGAAACTAGGAAACATGAAAAACTATTGAACCGTACCTCCTCGGAAGGAGAGACACCCACTTCACAGATATATTTAACCACACTAAGAGCATCCGAAACCCTCAAAGATGCCGCCAAACCCTGAATCAACGATGTATAAACACTTGCATTTGGCCTTGACCACTGCCATCTCTCAACTAAAGGACCATCCTCACTAACTGATCACAGTGCACAAACAGACAGTTCATCATCAAAATCAAATTGTAATGACTACAAGCCTCTCTAGAATCTGGATTTACTTAATTTAGTTTGTCTACTAGCATATACACTTGTAACTTGTAAGATCGTTTGGGAGAGTGGAAATAGCTTATGACATGTTCATAAACCGTCTTCAGCTTATCTTCATATACTCTCCAAAATAAATTGAAAACAGCTTATCGCTTAGATTGAAAACAATTTAACTTGTTAGAAATAAATTATAGGGTCATGCTAAACAGTGCACCCGATGCACTTGTTAAACATGCTAAAAAAAGAAATAAAAGACAAAAGTAATTGTGATAAGATAACTTTTTACGCTTTCAAAACATTTAATGCACAATTTTCAAGAAATTTTTTTCATAATAATTTGCTTAACTAAGTGCACTATTTAGCATTTTCCTAAATTATATAATATATAATAAATAGTTGATTGTTATTTTAACATCAAGATACTACACCTTATATGTTTATCTCTATCTGTCTCCTATTATCATGAGAGCTTATCTATAAGCACTTAATTAAGCTATTTATCCAAACAGGCCTAAGACAACAATAGTGAAATAAATAAGTACTACTCATATTTAGAAAAAATAACCTTGATGAAAAGTGGAGCGCATGGCATAAAAAATGGACAAAGCAAGTTGGTGATTATTCCGATCAAGAGCAGCAGAAATAATAGAGCAACAATCAGCAGTAGAAACAACACCGCCGTTAGCGGAAGAGTTATCGGAAATTAACTGCAATGCCTCGTCAGCGTCTTTGGCGGTGGCGGCAAGTCGGTGAAGAAACTGTTGATCAAATATGTTGGAATTGGAAGTTTCATTTTGGCTTTCGCTAACGGAAGCTTTGAGGTTGATGAATTTGGAAGGTTTGGGAAACGATGAAGTTGTGAAAATGAGAAGAGGATAAGAAGCGTTGGTGTTGCGGTTGGAACAAGTTTCAGAGAGTTTAATTGAAGAAGGGTGAGGAAGTGTGCGAGAGAAGGAAGGAGGTGATATATTTAGAATCATAGCAAAAAAAGTAGTTAGTTAGATTATGAATTTAATCGATTATTCTCACTTTCTATGTATGGTTTGTGAGAAGAGAGGCAAAGGAGGAAAAAGCAGAAAATGGAAGTTCAGTTGAGTGAGTAATTCAATTGTGGTGGATAGATTAGAGAGAATCGATATATGGATAAAGTGCAATTATTTAATTTGATAAATTAATTTATTTATTTCTGGAAAAATTTAAAATATTGTTTTTTAATTCGATATGGTTGAAAAAATGAGTTAAAATGGAGGTGCGGGGAATCGAACCCCGTGCCTCTCGCATGCGAAGCGAGCGCTCTACCATATGAGCTACACCCCCTGATGATAAGTTATCACACGTTATAGTATTTAACTGTTAAATAATGAATGCCTCAAAACTCTTCATATGATGTACAGTACTTGCCACGATTTTAGTTTATTGGTCTCATTTGGTTATGTTTCATTAACCTTATTCTGAATTTCGTTTATTTTATAATTTTATTTTCATAGTTTAAATTCATTTTAAGGCATTAAAACTATCTTACAATCTTGGCAAAAATAAAATAAAATTATCCTACCATAGATTGGAGTTTTATTCTTTTAGGATAGGATGTGTGTATAATTAGAGTTATATTCTTAGTTTCTTACTCATACTTTTTAATCAAAAGGAAAAAAAAAATAAAAATCTTAATTTTGAGAGGAAAATCATTCCACTAGCATTTTAGTAAATTAGATATGAATGGTACGTAGCAGTTAGCATCTAGAAGTTCTTTGAACGTCTCCTTACATTTTGAATTCATCGTTGAATTGTGTTCAAGAATTTTTTTTATTAGATGTTAATTGCTCTTTTGTTTTGCTTCAATCTTTTTTCATCTAACCAAATAGATGTTCAAAATCAATCTCGATTGTTTATAGTCAGAAATGTTGTACTATTAATGAACAAATAATATTGTGCAAGGGTTGATTTGAAAGCCTCATTTATTTTGTTTTTACATATTTTTTGTATTTATTTCATGCATCTGTTAAACAATATAACGTCATGTACCAAGAGGGCAAAGAGCATCCAACTTCAATTTGTGACTATATAACATAGTAAGGCTTTATTTACGACTTGAATGGCGTGTTTGGCCTAGCTTATTTTTGAGCTTATGCAAACGGCTTATACAATATAAATTAGGTTTTATGCTATTTTATAAGTTCAAACTAGTGAAAATTGAATTTTTATAAGCTATTTTATCATAAACTACCTTGAAAAACTTATAATAATACATAAAAATTGCATAAGTTGTTTGCATAAGCTAAAAAATAAGCTAGGCCAAACGGGCCCGAAGTGTGACCAATTTATCTTGAAGTGGACAATGATGATGAGTTTGGGGATAGCAATAGCGAGGCAAGATAAGGACCCGTGGTAGAATATGCCTCCAATGAATTTCTACATATAGGGCATGTACCATTCA
The DNA here is from genome assembly GCA_030408175.1 of Trifolium repens. NCBI lineage: Eukaryota > Viridiplantae > Streptophyta > Magnoliopsida > Fabales > Fabaceae > Trifolium > Trifolium repens. The sequence continues at coordinate 61,242,953 of CP125842.1, read as the reverse complement.
TTTTGAGCCACTCATCAATACAAGCAACATGAAAATAATGGTTACACTCAGGGATGCTTCTCAATGTCTCTTTAGGTTGATATTCAGATAAACAAATTGAGCAAGTATTGTCATTTGGCTTCAATAAACGTCCACTTTCTCCAATAAGAATTTTGGGATACTTTTCAATTGTGGCACCGTCAAGACCCGTTACAAAAAAGGGGAGTGGCTCTAAGGAAATTGATATTGTAGGAACATTTGATGAGCTTCTTTGTTCATCAAGTAGGGTTGTTCTCATCTTACCACAACAAAAGCAAGCAAAGCCAATTAGACATACAAGTATAGGTATTCCCACTCCTATTGCAATACCGTATTTGGCACTTCTTGAGAGACCTATATGTCAAATATATATATATATATATATATATATATATATATATATATGTCATCTAAATCAATGCTACAAACAAACTTAATTTAAAAATAAATAAATACAGAAAAATTAACAAAATATGTGTTTTGGAAAAGGAAAAAAAAAACAATTCAAAATTTATATGTGTGTGTGTGTGTGTTTGAATATGGTTTTATAATTAATAAGTTAACATATGTTAAAGACTATGAAACAGTGGGAAATTGTTATTTAAAAAAAAAGAGCTCAATCACTTAATTTATTTTTAAAAATTTACAAAGTTATTTGAAAGTAAGTGAAATTATAAATCCTTATATAATTAATTTATAAGGATTTAATCTAGCAATTAATCTCTAGAATTTAATTTGTAAACATTGATAATGTAAAACTTTTTTGCACATATATCTAACTAAATTACATCATGTAGATATTTGTAGAAACATATAAAAGTCACACTGTAATTTGATTAAAAGTATGTGTAAAACAATTTTACAGTGTCAATAAAAATTAACTATAATTTAATTTGAACAAAATTGTACTAATGGCAAAATAATTTGATTAAATAAAAAATGCATCCAAACTTAAACCTACTTAGCTAAACATCTTAAATCCCTAAGAATTTACGGATGATATTTATAAATTGAAGAAGGTTGCATTGCATGCCTCAATCCTTGAAAGAAACTTGTTTGTCACATTGTACAACTTGTCAAAGATTGTGCTTCTACCATTCAATTAATTAATATCCATTGGTATGTGTCTAAAAGTCCTAAAATATGTAGAATTGAAAATGATATATACATTTCTTTCTTTCTTTCCCTGTTTCACACATTTGTCTTTTCTGGGGAGTACATTATATATAAACATAAGAAATTATAGCATGAAAACAAACCAGCCACATCTAAGCCACTATATTTAGCCACTCACAAGATTCCAAATTTAAATGTATTTGAAGGGTTGAATAACCTTAAAAAAAATTATAAAAAAAAAGGTGAATAGAATTTTATTAATTTTAAGTATCCATATTAATGTTGTTTTTGCAGATAAATTTTTTTAAATTGAAATTGTTAATATGAAAATGTCGCCCTTATAAACATATTTTGAAGCAATCTCTGAATCAATTAATGACTCTTTCTTGCACCTAACACTATTGAATTTGATTCATGAATATAAACATATAGTTCAATAAGTTTTGAACAAGACTATGATATTATATTAATTTTTTGGACTTAATCTAATTAAACCCTACAAAACTAACTTGTAAGATAAAAATTGTTCTTACTTATAAAGATGTACAGTATATCTTAAAATCATCTTTCAACTAATATAGAACTCTTAACACTTGATTTCATTTAAAACATTCTTTTTTAAAAAATATTAATTATAAACGGATTGTAATTTTGCAGCAAAAAAACTCAAAGGAGGACGGCCTTGTGTATATTATATAGAAGGGAATTCTACTGATTTTTTATTTGTTATCGCAACTTTTTTTTACGATTTATTATGGCAAACTTATAAGTTATAACTAAGATATTAGACTCAAGTTAATGAGCTTTTAGATTATCGGATCTCCTTTCCGTGAAAGATTGTTACGATTTTATATGTAGTCTCTAAAGCAGTCTGAGCAACTAAGTTGAGGCAAGAAAATTAAACGTTATTGTTTAGAATTAATCACAGCCATTAGCCATAGAATGTAAAACTGAAAATGAAAGTAGCTAGGGTACAGAAAGAAGAACATACCTTCATTGGAGGAATTGTCAAAACATTGAACTTGAAGGTTATTTTTAAAATCCTCAGAAAACCCACAAACTTGACCATTAAGTGCACACCCACCACATCTAGGATCAGTCCACACCAACTCAACATCACTGTTAATATCACGCCAAAATGGCCACATATTCACATCCTTCCACGGCAACGGAACAAAAGCCGTTGAAATCACCTCACACATTTGAATTAGTGTCGTATTCGCCAAAGGTGGCGCCCATAAAACTACAATCGAAGAAGAAGACAAATTCGAATATTTTTCATCGTTGCTTAAACAAGAAATTGGTGTTAGTGGAAATTGAAATGATGATGATGAAGAAACTGTAGTAATGTTGGAAGGACAACGAAGGAAAGTGAGGTTAAGATTGTAAATTTCGGGGTTTAATTTAAAAGGTGAATCTGAAAGGTCAAAATTGTCATCTAAGTAACGTTTTGCGAGACATCCTTTGGGGTCGTTGACTTTAATTGTTTGGGTTTTGTAATCGATGTTTTTAATGATTAAGTTATTTGTTTCGGGGAGGTTGAGGATTGTTTGGTTTTGGCTGTTACAAGAAAGTTGGAAGAATGGATTTGGAAAATAGCTACAACGAGGATATTGATCAGCATCTATTAAGTCGAAAGGAAAAGCAATATCCATGTCACCACATGTTAAGGTTTTGCATATTTGTTTGCCTTTAGAAGTTTGAAGGTGGAAAATAATAATTAAGACATAGTAACATACACATATTAGAGTTGAGGAAGCCATAAAAAAAATTGAATGCAAAAAGGAGTGAAGAAAAATTGGAGTAGAAATGGAACTAGAAGTAGAACTCTGCAAGTCAATTCTTAAATGTGTAAGTCAAATTTAGAAATTAGATAGAAAGAGTTAGCGTCCTTAGCTGGTGATTTTACTAGTAATCTAGTACAATAAATGACAAATAATGTTAGACAATAGGAATGGACAAAAAAAAAGACTTGTGTGTGGAGTTACTAGTTAGTGGCAAATGGCAATGTAATTTCCCCAACAGCGTCAAACAATTGTTGGCATGTGGAATTCAAATTTTCTCTCAAGTTTGGTCTTCCAAACCTTTACATTAAACCCTTACACATTAAAAGAAAATGGGAAAGGAATGAACATAAAAGGAAAGAGTGATATAAGGAAAAAGAATAGAAAGTGAATATTTTGACTTAATTGTATGTTTGGTCTTTACTAAAATAGTATCTTTATTCTGCAACTGTGATCGGGAGAGAATTGTAATCGCTTGATGCTCCAACTGACCCCCGAACAAGATTAAACTAGTGGTGAAAGTAAAAAAAAAATCAAATTTTTTGATCATCTATTTTCATGTTTGTTGTAATATTAGTCCCAACCCGTGTTTCTTTTTCTTCTAAAAATAGTTATTTTTGACATTTTAAAAAATGATTTGTTGTCTACGAAGTTGAGCTTAAAGATGAAATATCACATTTGAGACCATAATTCACATTTGTTGGCATCAAAAGTCACGAGGGCAAAAAAAAAAAACATGAATTAAGACTAAAATTGCAACAAATATGAAAATAGAAGCTAAGGATCCAAAAGTTCGATTTTAAAATAGGAGGACTATTTTCGTAAGTTTGATAAAATATGGGGGACTAAAGTGCACTTAAGCCAAATATTTTTTAGTTTTTTTTAGCTAAGCAAAGTATCTCGACATCAGAGAACACCCCACCATTTGCCTATATATTCTAATATACTCCGGAGAGAAAATGAAATGAAAAAATGATTAAAATTTTATCTTCTTTCATTTGATTAAATGTTTAATAAGAAATGTAAAAATATAATTTAATCAAATGAAAGAAGAAAAATAACAAAAATGAAATGCAGAAAGAAACAGTATTTTTTTAAAAAAAATTTGATATCCGGCCCAATGACCGACTAATCCAAGGAGACCAATCCGGACCCCATTTAAAATCAGAGTTTTTTTTTACTCTGTATGGATTAACCCACCGAAATTGACACCATGGAGAATCGAACTTGAGACCTTTAGAAGAGCAAGCTCCAAGGATCCAAACCAACATCACTAGACCAACCCAAGTGGGTTAAAGAAAAAGTATATCTAACTAGTTGTTTGTCATTTTATTAAAAAAAAAAAATCATTCCATCGGACTTTTCTTTTAGGAGTATTTTAGGAGGAACCATGTTTCTTTATTAACCCCTGCCAATTTTTTATTTTTTTTCCTTGACATTTTATTTGAAAATCAAGCAAATGAAATGTTCCTTCACTTTTTTTTTTGACAAACGAAATCTTCCTTCTTAATTCCATATGTAAAAAAACGTTGCCTATTACCGTTTAAGTAACGGTTATTTAGCGTTGTTTAAAGTAAAAAATGTTGTAATGTGCGTATTAATGAATAAATGGATGATATTGTGCGGGGCTTAATTTTAAATCCTCATTTAATTTGAGATTACTTGGTTCATATGTTGAAGAAACAATAATATTTCAACCAAGTAGGTAATAAATTCTTGTAAAGATTAATTGATCAGAGTTTGATACCTAAGCGTAAAGTTTAGTCAGACTTTACTTTTCTGCTAGAATACTTGGAATCATTCCCTATAGAACCAAAGAGTTAAGAAAAAAAGCATGACATTTATTGTCTTAAAAAAAAAAATCAATTTACAATGGTATAAGTGTGTAATATTTAGTCCAAAAAAAAAGTGTGTAACATATATAGTGACTATTTCTCAGTATCTAACTACAAATATATGGCTTTATGTGTGACCAATTTATCTAGTAGAGGGCAATGATGAGGAATTTGGGGATAGCAATAACGAAGCAAAATATGGACTAGTAGAAGCATATACCTCCGGTGAATTTCTACAAATAGGGCATGTACCATTCATTTTGAGCCACTCATCAATACAAGCAGCATGAAAATAATGGTTACAGTCAGGGATACTTCTCAAGGTCTCTTTAAGTTGATATTCAGATAAACAAATTGAGCAAGTATTGTCATTAGACTTCAATAAACGTCCACTTTCCCCAAAAAGAGTTTTGGGATACTTTTCAATTGTGGCACCGTCAAGACCCGTTACAAAAGAAGGGAGTGGCTCTAAGGAAATTGATATTGTAGGAACATTTGATGAGTTTCTTTGTCCATGAAGTTGTGTTGTTCTCCTATTATTACAGAAGCAAGCTATGGCAATTAATAAAAGTGCAGGTATTCCCAATCCAAAAGCAATGCCGAATTTGGCACTTTGTAAGAGACCTGTATGAAATAAATCATCTAAATCAATGCTACAAACAACTTATTCAAAATGAGTTGTTAATTTATTTTTGGGTTAATACGCTTTTACTCTGCAAAGTAGGTGAGTTTTACTCCTTTTACTCCTTTGCAACTTTGTGAGAATAAATTGTAAGGTGAGAGTTGTCTCCAATTATAACATATTTTCAAGTGATCATTTTTCAACTAATACGAGACTCTTAAAATACTTTCTCACATCCAACATTATTGAGTTTGGTGTCATGTTATGTGGATATAAATGAGGGTAACCCGAAATGAAACCTAATAGCTAGTGGTTTAATGTATCTTAGAAATTTTTTTATATTATTTTAAAATTTTGAATTGAGTGAAAATTACCATTACTTATATATAAATATAATTTTAGGCATTTCTCAACTCATGGAAAACTCTTAACAACAAATTAAGTCACACAACTTCTTAGAGTTGAGTTGGGTCTAATTCATAATTACAAAACCTGCTTGTATGGTGATGACTGTCTCTTACTTATAAACACTTATTCAGGCCATCTCACAACCGATGTGAGATTTCTTTAACACACCCCCTCGCACCCAGCGCTATTGGGCTTGCGGCGCAGATATAATTAGTAGATGGCTCGATAAAAAACCTGATAGCACACAGTCCAACAGATCGGGGAGGATTGTCACTTCTTAACACAACCCCTCACGCCCAACACTATTGGGCTTGGTGTGTAGATATAAATGGTGGGTGGCCGATAGCGAAAACCTAATAACAGACAGCCCAGCGGATCATGGAGAGGCTCTGATACCATCTTAAAATTGAGTTTAGCATAACTCATCCTTACAAAACCGGCTTGTAAGGTAAGGATTGTCTTTTGATTATAAACATTTATTCATGTTATCTTGCAACCGATGTGAAACTTCTTTAACACAACCATGTGACTATTTTGGTTGTCCGATAAAAATTTATTGATTTAGATTTTTTAAAAAAAATCAAAATTTGATTCATAATTTAGATTGCCTAATCTCGAACAAACAAAGATATTATTGATTAACATAACCTCAACTACCAAAACTAATTAGGAGTTTTTTATTCGTGTAGTAGGAAAATGTTAACATCAGAGTATTGTTGAGAATTAACCAGAGCCATGGAATAAAAAACAAGACAGATGAAAAAGAAAGAACATACCTTGATTGGAAGTATTAGGGAAACATTGAACTTGAACCATATTTTGATCCTCAGAGAATCCACAAACTTGATCATGAACTGCACAATTCCCACATCTAGGTTCATTCCACACCAATTCAACATCACTATTAAGATCAGGCCAAGATGGCCACATAGTCATATCCATCCATGGTAACGGAACAAGAGCCGTTGAAATCACCTCACACGGATGTAACAACGTTGTATCGATAAATTCAGTCGGTACCCAAGAAACTATAACCGAAGAGGAAGACAAGTTCGAACGTTCTTCCTCGTTGCTTAAACAAGAAATTGGTGCTAATGGAAATCGAGATGATGAATAGGTAGTAACGTTGGAAGGACAACGAATGAAAGTAAGGTTATCACCATTAGTGTTGTAAATTTCGGGGTTTAGTTTAAAAGGTGAATCTGAAAGGTTAAATTTTTTATTTAAGTAACGTTTTGGAAGACATCCTTTGGGATCGATAACTTGGATTGTTTGGGTTTTGTAATTGATGTTTTTAATGATTAGGCTCTCTGTTTTGGGGAGATTGAGGATTGTTTGGCCTTGGTTGTTGCAAGAAAGTTGGAAGGTTGGATTTGGAAAATAGCTACAAAGAGGATCTTGATTAGCTTCTTTTAACCCAAAAGGAAAAGCAATATCTATGTCACCACATGATAAGGTTTTGCAGATTATTTGTTTGGCTTTAGAAGTTTGAAGGTGGAAAATAATAATTAAGACATAAAATACAGTTATTATAGTTGTGGAAGACATAATTTGAGAGTTTAGGGAACTGAAGTGAAAATAAAGTGGTCAAGTGCAAAACAATTGTATAATAATACTATATATGATCAAGTGTCTAAAATAAAATTAGAATAGAAATAGAAGTAGAACTCTACAGTATATATGTGAACAAAAGTCAATTTAGAAAATACATAGAAAGAGCTCACGTACTTGGGTGGAGATTATTATTAGGTAAATGCTAACTAGTGCCCCTGGGGGCACTAGTTAAGGAACACAAATAAAGTAAAAAATATTTTGAAATTTGTGTAGTCAATGTTTCAAAAGTGTATAAAGTGTTATTTTCTATACAAACTTACCTTTTTTGTTATTTTAACTAGTGCCCGGGGGCACTAGTTAGCAAGACCCTTATTATTATTATTATTAAACTGAAGACCAGTTTTCATTTCTCACAATTTTTTTAGAGTTAATATGAAAATGCAAGAGGATTTATTAGGAATTTATTTTTGTGAGACACTAAATTGTACGGTTAAAAAATTGTAAAAATTAAAATGAATCTTTTTTTCAATAGACGGAAATAAAAAATTGAAGAAGCCGATGTACGAATTTCATTCATAATGTTTGGCTTAATAATTTCAATATTTTTTATCAATTGAGTTAGAACTTGTGAACGACTAAAATGAGTTTATATTATTTTATTTTTTGTCACAAGTCTTTGCTCTTATTATTATTAGTAGTAATCTAGTAGGTACAAAAATTGACCAATAACGTTAGACATTATGAATGGACCAAAAACATGACTTGTGTGGTGGATGGAGTTCTTGTGCAATATTGAGCAAGAATCATTTTATTACTTTTAATTCTTGTGCTAATCATTTTAAAAGTCCAATATTGAGCCTAATCATTTTATTACTTTTAATTCTTGTGCTAATCATTTTATTAGTTTTTTCTTAATATTGTAGAAATTATACAAATTTAAATATGAAATAGGCTTTAAGGTCTGTTTAATTAGCCTATTCAAAAGAGGCATTTATGTAACACATGCTTTTAAACATACTACAAGATCCGACCAAACTTTAAATAAGTCCAATCCATACAAATAAAAAAATAGCATTTAATAGGTCATATGCCAAGCTTAAACTTAAAGAAAAATCGTAGGCCAAACTTAGACCTATTAAAGTCTGGCATGACCTGGATACCGGGGTATTCCCAACCCTTGCCTGTTTATTTGCAAACCAAGCAATGAAATATTCTTCCCTAATTAGTCCTTTCTCTCCACGTTTTTTTTCTCCTATTTTTTTACTTCTGATTCTTTCTAATTTCTTGGAACCAAACATTTGTTTTTGGCTAGTGAAATGTTCAAAAACATAATAGTGTATTTTTTGGATCAAATAGTCTAATAATTAAAAATTTATCCCTTTAAATAAACAAGTGGGAAATCCCTTCAGATGAAAAAACATAATAGTGTTTTTACATTAAAGAAACAAAAATTTGTGGTTATTAATAAAATAATAATTTTTTTTATCATAAACATATACTATTTTTTTTCTTTCCAAAATTTATTAAACTATATTCACATTAATACCACAAAATCCGTTCAAACAAAATTAACCATCTTTACACTCTAAATTGACACTTATCATAAAACAAATATATGTGTCGATGTTCTTCAAATATGTGGTGTGATCGTGTGAGCCTCTATTGATAATTTATGAGCAATGTTTTGTTCTTCACAGTTCACCTAGAATAATTGTTAGTATCTAGTTTCTTCTTTTTAGACTTAACAAAAAAAAAAGAGAAATGTTATTTATACAACCATTTTATGCTCTCTTCCATTTCATTTCATGCTCTCTTTTTTTTGTCAAGCATTTCATGCTTTTTTATCACTATCTATTTTTTGACAAGATGGTCTAAGACTCTTTTTATTTTATCTTCAAGTTGCAATAACTTATATACCCAAGTTTATATATATTTTAGCAAAAGTATAAATATTTTTCTCAATATCGCCAAAAAAAATCTCAAGAAAAGATTTGAAAAAAAAAATACTATTTAGGTTTTTTTTTTTTGTTTACAACGGAGCATAGAGTTGAACTTAAGACCTTATGCATACTATCCAAATTTTTCACCACAAAACCAAATCTAGTGGTTTAAGAAAAAAAATGTTTAGTTTCATTCATTGTAAAGGAGACAAATAGATAGTAAGAAAATAATTGGCATTTAACTAATCCACAACACATAAGAAGCTCATCCTTTCCTATTCACTATGTTACAATTCCACAATTATTTTTACACCCCTTCATCTTTTCATCCAACTGTTACAAATTAATCACCCCTAGCTAGCTACTACTTATATATATAGACCTTAAGCAAGTTTTCACCATTGCAATCCAAGTTTATCGATCATAGAAAAATATAAACTTTTTCTTTTAATACTAAAATGGCTTCCTCTCACAAAGCTTTTGTTCTTGTTGCTCTTGTGATCATTGCTTTGGTGCCATCAACATCTATGGTAGAGTCTAGGAAACTCTCTAACCCTTCCAACTTGATGAGCCTTGAAGCAAGATTGAAGGTGAGTGGTGAGCCTTCTAATTGTTGGGAGTCACTATTCAAGCTTCAAGCATGTAGTGGTGAAATTGTAACATTTTTTCTAAATGGTGAGACTTATTTAGGCAATGGTTGTTGTAAAGCAATTAAGGTGATTGGACATGATTGTTGGCCTAATGTTGTTGCATCACTTGGATTCACCAATGAAGAGACTTATACATTGGAAGGTTATTGTGATGAAGTTGATGATGTTCATTCACCTCCAATCCTACACCACTAGTATAATTTGTTGTTGAGTCTCAAGTTGTTCCATAATGGAATATTGTTATGTAACTTTGGTCTTTTATGGTTTTCATTAATAAAATAATTTCAATTATTTTTTCTCTCTTTATTTTTAATCCATCCTTACTTTATATCACTTAGAAACTTGTAATTATACAAAATGAATGATTCATCTCATCGCTTCATACAAATTAAACTAAAATGTATAAATGACTGAGAACCGGAGAGTTAATAAAAGAAACTGCTAGCTCCAATCGTAGTCAAATAATTTTATATCTAATAATATATAATATACATATAATACTCCAACTATACAATAAAAATAATTAAGAAGTTGGTGATACAGGCAAAAAGGAAGGAAATGAAGTAGATCTCTCTGGAAAATTTCTACACAAAGGGCAAGTAGCATTACCCTTGAGCCATCCATCTATACAATTCACATGAAAATAGTGATTACATTCTGGGATAGTCCTCAATACTTCATTTGGTTGGTATTCACAAAGACATATTGAGCAAATATTGTCATTGGGCCTAGGCAATCGTCCACTTTCACCAAGTTGGGTTTTAGGATATCTTTCTATTGTTGGCCCATCAAGGCCCATAACTACAAATGGGGGGTGTGGCATAATCATGGTGGAAAATTCAGTGTCTCTTTGACGATGTAATTGATTAGTTGTGTTCTTTTTGTTGCATAACATACATGTAAGCACAATAATACCTAAGATTCCAGGTATTCCAAGACCTAGAGTTAAACCATACTTGACTTTCTTCGATAGACCTACATACAAAAATTATGAAACTGTGTAATTAATAAGGAATCATACAGGACTTACAGTGGAGAGGAGATTCTATGTCAATAGTTTTATTTTCTTGTGTAAGAAAAAAGAAATTAGTTTGTTAGAATTAAGAAATACTCAAAAATACAAGTTGATCCTAACAAAACAAATGCTCAACTGCTCAAACCTATCTAACCGACATGAAATGAAAAATAGTAATTTAATCATTTAAAATCTCAATTGCCGATCAAATTAGTCCTGACGAAGACTAAAATGATTTTTTAAAAGTATCTTGAAAATGATATTTTTTCATCTATATTTGACTAAATTGGTATTTTTATTATATTGTGTTAAAGATATTTTTTTACTCGTAAGTCATATTTATCTTTGAGATTTTTTTTTAAGGAAGATAAAAAGAAAAGAAAAAGAACAAAACTAAAAGAAAAAATTAATCATGGAGAAAGAAAGCTCTCATTGCGTCGTTTTTAAGAAGATCACTATTGCTTTCTGGATGAGAAGTATAAATTAAAAAATCGGCATCTAAAAAAGCTCCAAGTTTATCTTTGGCATTTTTAAAAAGAAATCACTATTTTGTTTCTTAGTTTATTTATGACAGAAATAATGTGGCAAAAATAATAGACCTCTGTTACTAGACAATTCTTTCCACTCTATTTTTCCAACATGCAATTAGGATTTTCAAATTTATAAGGGCAAATTGAAAATTTGGAGGGTCTGAGAGAAATAGGGACGGGGAGAGATTTTTTTTTTATTGAGTCTCTATATCGTTAGCTATGGGATAATAAAAATAAAAATGAGACGGTTGAACAGGTTGTAGCACGCGCTCAAAGCGTGTTGTGCGCATGGCAGCAAGCACAACAACACTGATTCAGCCATTGCAGCGCGACACAAACATCATTTAGAGTCTCAAACTCGATGGAAACAACCACTAGTAGTTTTCTTAAAGTGCAATATTGATGCAGCCATATTTGACATAAGCAAGAAAGTTAGTATGGGAGCTTGCATCGGAGATGAGAAGGGACACTTTGTTGTGGAAAAATCAATGTATACAAATGTTGTGAATATGGTCTACTTATTGATGAGTGTAGAACCTTACACTCAAATCATACCGATTTTATTGTTGTTTTTACTAGGCGTCACCGTCAAGAAAACGGCAGCGCTCATACTCTTGCACGAACAGCTTTCCTACATGTTTCTCGTGTTACTTCTGATGTTATTCCAAGTTGTATTAACACTATTATTATGAATGAAATGTATTGAATTTGCTTGCGTAAAAAAAAATATATATATTTTGGAGCACTGAGACTAATCTTGAACTGACAATAATATATCTGTAATTTGTTTATTTCTTTTATATGCGAGTATATTGTTTCTCAAATAGACAACTTTAGAAATTGAATTCAAAGTCTTCTTATCAACTCTCTGCAACCTACTATAGTAAAAAACAAGAAAAGAAAAAAGAAACTCTGCAACCTATTAAGATTTTTTAACAAATTAAAAAATCCAAACTTTTCAAAAAAATAAATAAAACCAAACAAATCTAAATTTGCAAGAAATGAATGAAAATGAAATACTAGTATAAGTTAGGAATTAACCTTGAGTGGTGGGAAGATCATAACAAGCAATGCTAATAAGAGTATGCTCTTCAACCAATCCGCATCTTCCTCCACGAGCTTCACAATTTCCACAATTAGGACTATCCCACTCCAAAGGTATATCAGAATAATAATCACTCCAAAACAACCAATTATTCCCTTCTTCTTCAATAGGTATCAAAGCCGATGAAATAAACTCACACAATGATACCCACGGTGTAGCAAAAACAGCATCAGACATCATAGCCACAACCGAATAATTCATGTTCTTGTTTTTTTCATTTGTGCTTAAATTCAAACACCTTATAGGTGGTACCATAGATAAAACAGTTGAATTTGAAGGACAACTAGGAATGAAAAATTAACAAAAGTATAATAATCCCCTAACCGAAACGGTGAATCTTTAAGGTTTAACATGAAGTTATTATCATGATGATCAAACATGAAATGTTTTGGAAGACACTTAGGATCGTTGACCCAAATTGTTCGGTCTTTTAAAGAGATTCGTTTTACAACAAATTGTTCGGAATTTGAGAGAGTGAGTAAAGGTTCGCTGAAGAAGGTGGTTGTGGTGTTGCTACATGTGAGTTCGAAACCTGGGTAAGTACAAAGATTTGTTTGGTTTGACTGGTTTAATGAAAATGGGAACTGAATTGGAAGTCCAAAGGTTTCGCATGATGTTGTTTTACATGTGAATTTTTGGCTTTTTGTTGTTAATATTAAGATGAAGAAGATGAATAAGGAAGTTAAAGATGGTAGATGAGTAGCCATTTTAGTAGTAATTTTGAGGAAGCTAACTTCACTGTCTAAAAAGTCTAATTAAGCAACTCAAAATTACACATAACCAGCAATTTTTATAGGACTCATTCAACAAAAAAATTTCATTGTTTTTTCTTACTAATTTAGATTTAAGAAATGAATTCAATGGTCAAATGTTGGAATGTTAATATTTTATTAAAAAAAAAGGTGTTTAATGATTTTTGTTCGTATTGAATTTTCTTTTGTTTTTGTCAAGTTTATATAGATGTTGGTTTACTATTAAATTTGAGATTGTTTTATTTATCAATATACACTTAGGCTCCGTTTTGATTGATGGAATACAATGGAATGGAGCGGAATGAAATATAATATAATGTTTCAAATTATATTATATTTCATTCCGCTCCGCTTCATGTCATTGTATTCCATCAATCCAAACGGAGCCTTAGTTCAATTGGCATTGGGAATGCAGTGAACATGTACTGGTTTGATTCTCACGGAAAGCAAAAACTTCACTAGAGAGGGGGTGTGGAGAAGATCGTGAGGTAGCAGTGCCGGGAGCGCCGAAGGCCTGAACTGTTACACACATAGCCATTGAGATTTTGCCCCGGGCGAAAATATTCAAATGTAATTCCTACCTTTTCTTCACATATTTCGTCCCATGTGAAATTTCTTGTGCTTGGGGCGAAATTTTCAGACAACTTCTCACATCCATTTCTAGTGTATTCCTTTAAACACAATCTCACTTTTCATGCATTTTCTTCATTTCATGGGGATAAAGGACTCAAATAACCTCCTAAACTATTTGGATTTGATCACTTTTTTATGAAATAATCGAGAGTTATCACAATCTCAAACTGTGGATGATTATCTCAACAAATTTGTTCAAGGGCATCAAACACAATCAAGTTAAACAATACTTCACAACACTTCAATGATCAATCATATGATGAACTTACTTGCACAAAGACTTCAAATTATGAAAACTCAAGAATTCTTCACAAATATTCATCAAACTATAATCACTTCACACCCTCACAATTTTCATCAGTAAAATTTAACCCTTTACATCATTTTTCATCTCGATTCCTAAAAAAATTGAAATAAATAAATAAAATGTTTGCGGGCCAACTCGGCCCTCCCCGCCTCTGTCCCATGCTTTTTAAAACTTAAATACTTAATTAATATGATTCAAATTTTTTATTTATTTTTTTTTGGTACAATATAATTCAAACTTATTCACGTCAGTTTATTCATTTTTTTGAGGGAATGTTATATGCATATATTAATTTTTAAAAATTTACTATGTTAAAACTATTGTTTTACCCTTGCAAAATGACAACCTTATTTCCCTCCTTTTGTTTTCCCTCTTATATTCAAACTTTTTTTCTTTATTTCTTTCTTCATCAAAGCAAGAACTTTTTTTCTTTATTCAAACTTTTTCTTTATTTCTTCCTTCTATTCAAATTCTTGACAGTTCAAATTTTTGACAATTCGATTAATTACGTTGAAATTTGGATAAATTAGGTTAAAATTAACTTGAATTTGTTTCTGTTACTGATTTCCCAATCTGTTTTGTCTAAATTTTGTTGTGTTTTTATTTGAACTAGTATCCAGACCCGTGCCAAGCACGGGTAAAAAAACGTTTCTAGATTTATTGACTTATAAATAATATATTTTAATATATTTTACTGTAAATTGAAAAATTACATTTTTATTGCTAATGAAATATAATTAATGACAACAACATTAATATTTACAATCTTATACTATAATTTAATAATTAAAATGTCACTATGTGATAAAAACTTATTTGTAGGCTGACATTTTATTTATTTTTTCTTATGCTAATACATGATGTATTATAATGTAGTATATGATTCAACATTTAATGAGTACTTCCACATTTTTGTTCAACTTGTAGTGTAATCCTTTTTTTTTTTTGAGCTACATCATTAAATCATTTTTTGCTAAATCAATATGGGAGAAGAATGTATGAGAGAGTGCCACTTGTACGTAAGAATTTGAGAAAATGTTTGATTATCTGATTAGTTCATTAGGTTTGATGTAATAGATTTAGACTGATTTGGTATTTGCGAATCATAATTGGTTTCCATTACATGTTCACTTAACTTTCGTTTCTATGTGTTAGTTTTGGATTAATTATGTTGAAATTGACTTGAACTAGTTCATGCCACCGATATTAGCTTGTAATTGATTTGAACTACTTCATGATAATAATTGACTCTTACATTTTGAACTTATAGGTTACTGTTATATATCATTTTAAAACAGAATATAGAAGATATCACAGGGATGTGCCAACAGCCCTACACTAAACACTAGTACTACTAAGGGTTTTATATTTAAAAAAGAGTCTCGCTAACTAGTGTACTCGGTGCACTAATTAAGGAACCCAAAAATAATAAATTTTACATTAAAAAAATATATAACTTACACTTTAAAAAATTGGCTATACAAATTTCAAAACAATTTTACCACTTTTGGTTCATGCTAGTGCAGGGGTGCAATGTTTAGCATTTACCTTTAAAAAATGCCAATTATTTAAGTAAAACATATGCCATATATAAATTTTCAAAGTGGCAATAGACTTTTTTTTTTTAAAAGGCATTAATTTTTATAATTAGTATATATTTATAGTTTGAGGAGTAACAACTTTTGGTACGCACCACTTGTAAAATTGCCTTTTATATTATGGTGTGTGCAAAAAGATAAAAGAAAAAAAAAGACAAATGAGAGGTCAAATAAATAATTAATGCTGTTGATATTTTTTTGTGACAAGATAATGTTGTTGATGTTACTGTTAGATTTTAAAGTGATAACAAATTTTATTTTGTAATTTGTTTATACAATAATATTGTAAAAAAATTGTCTATAAAATAATAGAACCGATACAAATTTTATGTGATTATTTAAACAATTATTTGATAATAGTACTCTGTTTATCTACAATATTATCACATTTGAGTATTCACTTACACAAATAAAAAAAATGACAAATGAAGGAAAAATAATGATGATTTTATCAATTACTCTTACGATAGAGAAAAGTAAACAATTAAATTTACATTAGAAACTAATACTGACAATATTTTTTTTAAACTAATACTGACAATATTTTTTTGTAAATGGGACAATTATTATGAGACAGACGTAATAGAGTTAAAATTTACAACCATGTTATATTTCTAACTTATATAATTTCATTCTCACATGATATGTATGACTCAAATAGTCACATTTAATAAATGAATGATATGTATGACTCAAATAGTCACATTTTTAAGTTAAAATCTATGATACATTGTTTGTGCTTTTTATCTTTTCCTTAATTAATAAAATATGCATTCATTAATAAAATCAATTTCAATTTTTTATTTTATTTTTTAAAATTAATTAAGTCCATTATACCACTTATGCATTACAAGTAAGAACCCAGTCAGATCCGGTCATTAAAAATGACCTCGTCATCATGCCACATTAGCTTCCGTTAAATAAAGTTAACAGTATGGACCAATTATGTGAACAAATTTTTTTTGAAGGACCATTATTCGAAGAAAAATTTTAGGTGACTAAAAAAGAAACTTGAGACATTTATAGGTACTAAAAACATATTTAACTATTTCTTTAATTTTTTTGTAATTCTTGTAAAAACTTATTGTTGGTGAATTATCGAACTACTCTCTCTTCCAAACGTAGGTAAACATCATAGGTTGAATTGGGGAAATAATTTGGTTTGTTTATCTGATCTTTTTATCTTATTTTTGGTTTGAAATATTGTAGATTTAATTACATTTAGCTGTTAGATTAATTGCTTGGATTGTTTAGTTTGGTTGCCATATACTGTTATTTACCCACTCTTGTTCTTGTTGGAGTTGAAAAAAGATTCGAGTTCATAATTTTGTAAGGATTAAAAAAATTATTAAAATTGATTAAAGACTAAAGTCAAAATTGTTTAGTGATGATTGATGGAAATGGATTAGATGCAGTCAAGTTTGCTGCAGTCAGTGTGCAGTCAGATCATCTACATCGTCCGATCAAGATCGGACGGTTCAGATCTTAATACAGTTTTTATCTTTATTTAATATAAAATTCGGAGAAAAAATATAAACCGTCCGATCTCAATCAGACGGTCACAAATTCTTGACTGCATGACTGCATGCTCCTCTGAATGCGTGTGATCCGGATCCATGATTGATAGTTGAATTTACAGGTGTCTAGCTAATGTGACATCAAACTTGGTATTTGAGCTAGCTATTTTTCTCAGAAAATAATAAAATGTAATCAAATCATCTTTGTACAACCTTAAAAAAAAAAACTATACAAGAATGAGTGAAACTAGCTAGAAATTGTTTGTACACAAGTGGACACAATGTTGACTCTGTCTCCTGGAATAGAAAGTAACTCACGAGCAACATCCTTCAATTGAATAACACTTCCATTATTGTATCTTGTTAGCAACTCAGCTGCTTGTTCCTTTGTTAATCTAATTGTCACTCTAATTCCTTCTTTTTCTCCTAATTCATTACTAACACATCTTTTTTTCTCATATATTTTATTTTCTTCTCCCAAAATTGTTGGTTCTGAATCCACAAACCGTACCCTTTTCTTAATTGTCTTGCATGTAGTTTGCTTTTTGGTTAACTCATATCTGTATACAACTTTTGTTTGCTCTACTTTTATCTTTTTATGTGATGCTGTCTTTTTAAAGCAAGCAAATATGGTGCTAGTCATTTTTAAGTAGATGGAGTTCTGAGTTTTTTTATATCAATTAGAAACTTATGACAAAAGTTACTTATGACAATTGGAAACTTAATTATGAGGAGAATTTAGTGGTGAATGTTGTTTTTTTGTTGTGGAAAGGAAGTGGTTATTGTTGTTGTTGAATCAAAATGGAAATCCAATAATGATTTATATACCCATTTTGTTGGACACACAGTCGCACAAGAAGTGTCAATTGTGGCACACAAAAATTATAATAATGAAAAGGTGTTGATTAATTTACCATGGAAAATTTGTTTTTTTTATTTATTTTCTGACCAAATCATGCATGGAAATTTTGTTAGCGAATGGGTGTTATATTGGTACTTTGTCAAATCAATTAATCTATTAGTCAGACTTAAATGAATACTAGTAATTAATTAAAGAAAAATAGAAGAGTTTATAAAAAAATGTTACTATCTTATTATATAGTACATCTAATTAAATACTGATATTAAAATGACTGCAGTACTATATTATTGAATGGGTCAATAGGCTATAAAAGAAATATTTGTAACAAAAAAACAAAATACTAACTAGTAATAAAATGAAGTGGTCAATGTGGGTTTTGAGGACTTAATCATTTTTATTGGTCATCTCACGTGTGTGTGAGGATATAATAATAATAATATAACACCTGGGCTGCCAATAATGAAGTTGGTGTAGTATGCACAATCTGTAAGTGAAGTTCCATGTAAACCTTTATGTGCTTTATAGTGGCAAATCTCTTATTTGGAGTTTTGGAATTCAAGTCTTGTTATAAAGGAGATTAATGTATATTTTTTTTGTAATCTCTATTTCACTTCTTGACGTCATTTTTCATGTAAAAATTATCTTTTTAATTCTTTAAACGTTTGTTAGCATTTTTCTTTAAAATTATACACCAGGATATGTTGGAATACTGCCTAGTGGAGTTGTTCTTGATTAATTTACCTCAAAGTGTAATTGAATCATTGACGAGTGATCGAGTTGATGAATTAACTGCATGCATACTATATATTGAGTGCATAGATGTCAAGAAGTGCAATATATAATAGAAGGAATATATATTTAGAAGTACGGGAGTGGTATCACAGTTGATAGGTCGACGAAGTTAGAGTTCGATCGGCTCCTTGTATCAAAAGTCTTTTTGACAAAGGTGGTAAGATGGCGTGTCCAGTTGAACTGCCACAAGAGATTGTTGTGGCAAGTGTGAGTAAAGTATCACATTGCTTAGAAGTTAGAACCGTCGATGTGTTGAACACTTTATAAGTAAGAAGACCCATAAACTAATTAACACCTTAAGATTTTAGGTTAAAGTGTGGTATCAAACTCACTTGTGAAGTTGTTCTTAAACCCAATATGAATGATCCCTCTGGCTGTTCCCCATGGTGACCCAACAGATTTCTAGTTGCGGTGGTTTTTCGTGATTCAAACATTAAATGGATTAAGGTTTTATTAAAAAGATTGGAGCGTGTGACACGTTTTATACTTATACGTGGAACATTATATTTGGAGTTGAACATAGTTAAAAAAATAATTTTCATATCTTATTTGGAGAGTGACTCAAAAGTTATGATTGACATGATTTCTGACGATTTCAAGTTAATGGAAACCATTCTGATTCTTCTACTAATTAAGATGTTGTTTAAGTTGAGATGACATGTACAAATTAATACTTGACGTGAAAGAAATAAAAATGTTAATTGGCATGCAATTCATAGCATTTTTATAGTTCATAAAAACATTCATACAAAGTCATCAAAAATTTGCACACATAAGTGAGAGAGCGGTAATTTCAATCCCAAACATGACGTCGGTCTAACAATTTTGACATTTTTATCAGTTGAACTAGGACTTATAAATAACTTAGTTTTCTCTTCTTTTAGGAGTTAAAAGAATATATATTACAAGTGCAAAACTATTGAATTAACTGCGCAATACTTGAAGGAATATATATAAGAAGCATTTTTATTCTCTACTCTCAATTCAAATTTTAATATAATTAAATTTGTCCTAGACTCAACGGGTTCAATAACCTTAGTTGAGCTGGCTATTTTATTCACATGTAAAAAATAAAATAAAAGTATTAATCACCTAATCATTGTACAACCTTAAAAAGAAAAAGAAAAAAAAGAAAAAACTATATACAAGAATGAATTAAGCTAGCTAGAAATTGAAGTAGACACAATGCTGACTCTGTCTCCTGGAATTGAAAGAAGCTCACGAGCAACATCCTTCAATTGAAGAACACTTCCATTATTGCATCTTGTTAGCAATTCAGCAGCTTGTTCCTTTGTTAATCTAATTGTCACTCTAATTCCTTCTTCTTCTCCTAATTCATTACTAACACATCTTTTTTTCTCATATATTTTATTTTCTTCTCCCAAAATGGTAGGTTCTGAATCCACAAACCGAACCCTTTTCTTAATTGTCTTGCATGTAGTTTGCTTTTTGGTTAACTCATATTTGTATACAACTTTTGTTTGCTCCACTTTTATATTTTTATGCGATGTTGTCTTTTTAAGGCAAGCAAATATGGTGCTAATCATTTTTAATTAGTAGATGGAGTTCTGAGCTTTTTTTTATCAAATGAAAGAATGAAAACTTATGAGTATGATTTAGTGGTCAATGTTGTTGAAAGGAAGTAGTTGTTGTTGAAGCAAAATGGAGAATCCAATAATGATTTATATACTGATTTTGTTGAGCATAGAAGTGTCAATTGGGGCACATAAAAATAATATAATAATGAAAGGTGTTCATTAATTTACCATGTGGAAATTTAGTTAGTCATTGGATGGATTTGAATGTCCTATATCAACCCCAAGTCAAGTCAATAATCTATGTAAATACTACTTTCCAATTACGGTGTGTTTAGTTTAAGGGGAAAAAACATATAAATCAATGAATGAATTTAAATTAACTTTAATTTAAATTTATTTATTAATTTCTGTATTTTTTTTTCTTCAATATTTTTTTTCTCATCAAACCATACTGATCATTAATGTGGAACTAATCATTAAATCGGTGTAAAATTTACAATAAAATAACTAATATTTTGGCTTTTAAAAAATTAAATAGGTGTACACAGCTTTTTAGTTTTGTTTCATATCTAGTTGACTATTTTAAATGTATGTCAATGCACAATTTCAATCACTAATATCTTTAATTCTCTATTAGTAAAAATTATAAAAATTGGATATTTTGAAAATACTCGTCAAAACAATTCAAACAAGATCTTATATGCTTATATTTATATCTATATATTATTAAAAAAGTATAGTCAAAGCATGATAAGTGAATAGTATTATTTAATCAAAATAACTTTAATAAAATGAGATGGAGGTGATAAATTAATATTGAAAAGACAACTTTTTATGCTTTTGAGATATTGAATGCACATAATTTGAGACAAAATTTCTATTTATACCCCGGAAGCACTGTTTAGCATTTTTCATAAAAAAAAAATATAAAATGAAGGGGTCAATACTCAATAGTATAGTCTTGTGGGTTTTGAGGATTTTATCATTTTTATTGGTCATCATCTCACGTGTGAAGATAGATATGGATAATATAACACCTGGGCTGCCATTATCATGGTCGAACATATCATCGGAGGCTTCAATGTTGGAGCACATGATGCATACACACTATGCACAATGTAGGTGAAGTCTTGATGTAGTGACTTTAGGCAAAAGCCAGGTCTATCATTTAGAATTACAGTACTTTCTTTTGAGGAAGATAAACTAAATTTCTTTATAATTCTTTAAAGTCCCATAGTCTTTTTCAATTTTGGATTGCAGCATTATTTCCAACTTAACATTTATTTCTTTGAAAAAAAATATCTTTCATCCTGTTTCTCATGAAAATAGTTTGACACGTATGTTTGTTGTTTTTAATTTATAAAAATAGCTTACAGATTATTCAAAATTAATTTTGACTTTATTTTATATTATAAGTTTAAAATAAGTTTTTTGTCCAAATAAATTAATTTATCCATTTATTCTCTACTTTTATGCATTATTATTACACTATTTTTATTTTTTTCAAAATAACTTTCTATTTTAAAATCGTTTCTTCCATCTGGCAACTGACAGCAATTATGTATGACGATGATAGAAAAATAAAACATCGTTCTTCAAAAATATTTTTTAAAAAATCATTATTCAGGATAAAAATTCCCGCCAATAACACTTACGACATGTTATTATTGTGTCTTTTTTTTTTTAGAGCGTACTTCTAGCACCTCTCTATTTTTTTTAACTTTCTGTTGTATTGTCTTAGTTTTTATATATAAATATTTTTCATTAAAAAAATTATTGTCTCTAATATTGTTGTATTACTGCATGTTTTGTGCTCTTATTAGAGAATTTTGGCTGACAATAATATTACAATTATTCTTGTAGTTTCTATCTCCAAAAATAGTTTTGTTATTCATTTTCTTCACTTCTTTTTATACTAATATATTATTGATGTCACAGCAAAATGAAGAAACGGACAATTTAATAAGTTCACCACTTACGATTTAAAATGATATTTTTGAACATTGTCATCCTCTTTTCTAAAATATACTAGGTTGATTAATATTTTTTGAAAAAAATTTGTACTTAGGGTTTTCAACCAATATCGACAACAATTAACGAGTTTTCCCCAAAATTTTACCACACGAGCCTAACTCTCAAATTTTGCTAGAGGTAACAATTAATGAGAATGAATCCTCTCAATTAGAAAAAACTTGAGAGAATAATGAGGAATTTAGACCATTCAAATTAAGAAAATGATAGACTTGTAATTTGCAAAAAATGATAGAAGTTGATTAAGGGATGAAATGTAAAAATTGTGAGAGAAAATATGGAAAGGATCCATTCTCAACAATTCATCCATCATTTTTTTTAAAAAAAATTCATTAGACCGTTGTAATAGGTCAATTCATCCATCAATTCTTTTGACAAATTCATCAAACCCTTGAAATAGGTTAATTTGACTAGTTATGCTTAAAACCGTGGCCCAGTGAAAAAAATTCCATCAATTAAATCATTTATTATCATCAATTACGCAACACATTATAAAGGATTGGGTTATGTTAACCTATACTCTGTGGCAAGAAACTAAAAAGGAAAAATTTTACATCGAATAACTTAATTCAATGCCCCCATAGGGATACCTATCACCTTAATTTTTGTTCTTTAATTTTAAATTTTGTTCATTTTGTTGATTATATATAGTGTATTAGTGATTGCTAATGTGATATGATGATTGTTTTTTTTTTTAATTATTATATATTCAAGATAATTTAGAATGTGATATCAAACATAGTTGAGATGGCTATTTTATTCACATATTTGTACAACCTTAAAAAATAGAAAGTAAAAAAAAAAACTATACAAGAATGAATGAATGAAGCTAGCTAGAAATTGTTTGTACACAAGTGGACACAATGTTGACTCTATCCCCTGGAATAGAAAGTAACTCACGAGCAACATCCTTCAATTGAATAACACTTCCATTATTGTATCTTGTTAGCAACTCAGCTGCTTGTTCCTTTGTTAATCTAATTGTCACTCTAATTCCTTCTTCTTCTCCTAATTCATTACTAACACATCTTTTTTTCTCATATATTTTATTTTCTTCTCCCAAAATTGTTGGTTCTGAATCCACAAACCGTACCCTTTTCTTAATTGTCTTGCATGTAGTTTGCTTTTTGGTTATCTCACATATATCTTTTATTGCTTTGAGTTGCTCAACTTGTACCTTTTTATGTGATGTATTTTTAAGGCAAGCAAACATGGTTAATTCCAATTTTTGTTTATCTATAGTTCTAATCAAATTAAAGGAATGAAGGAAAATTGTATAAGATGATTGAAAACTGATGATGATTTTGAGTGGTTTAGTGTTGTTTGTTGAGACATAATGGACAATCCAAGAATGATTTATATAGTGATATTTGGTTGAACGTGAAGTGTCAATTGGAACACACACAAAAATAATAATGATGAATTGGTCAAGTCAATAATCTTATTATTATAGTTAGGCTTAATTAAGTGAATATTGACTGTAACATATTCTCTCCAGGTGTGCTCGATTTAATCAAAGAAATAGAAGTAAAAAAAATTCAAAGAAAACATTTATATTAAAATAAAATTTAAGGATAATTTTTTTCCCATTTCAAAATAATTGTCGCTTTAAAATATCAATGTAATATTTTTTATTTTTTATTAATATACTCATATGTATTGAATTTCACTCTATTTAACGATATTAACTACAACTAATAAGAATATCTTGGTAAATAATACAAATTTTATTATTAAATCAACAATAACTAATAATTTTCTTAAAAACTATGCGTAATCATGTATGACAAATTGTTCGAAAGAATTCAAGTTTAATTTTTAATAAAAATAATTATTAATTAAACTTTACTTATCTCACGGCTGAACTTAAAATTACTAAAATTCTATTATCTTGAGAATCAAAAGATCAATACCATATATATATATATATATATATATATATATATATATATATATATATATATATACTCCGGTTCTTTTTATAAGAAACTTTGACTAATTTTCAAATATTTTAAATGCTTAATTTCAATCATGCGCTTATTTATTATGAGAGAGATATTAAAAATAAGTAATTAAATAGGGATATATATGGAATAAATTTATAAGAGTATTAAATGAAAAAAACTACTTACAATATACTGCCTTAGTCTGTGTGATTTTTTCAAATTGTTTCTTATAAAAAAGACAGAAGAAAGTATATATATAACAATTGCACACAATCTAAATAAGACATTATTCGTGTGATCTAGGATATTATTGAAAAGGTCAATAACCTTATGGTTTATGTTTTTGTTCAAATAAACCTTATGGTTTTTAATTTGAGTGCCTGATTTTTATTGGTCATCATCTCATGTAAAGGGAATATAAGTTATATAACACAACCTGGGCCCGGGCTGCTAATCAAGTTGACAACTTAGAGTATTTTGCTAATCTACGTATTTTTTCAAGCGCACGACGATTTTATCAAAATACATCTGTCGGTTACTTAAATAGTGGATACCCTAAAAATATCTACCATTATAACTTCCTCTACTTAAATAACAGACGACAATTTTTAAAACTTATTCATTTTGGCTCCGTTTGGATTGATGGAATATAATAGAATGGAGCGGAGCGGAACGGAATGGAATATAATAATGTTCCATTGTTTGGATTTGAAAAATAATAATGGAATGGAGCGGAATGGAATAAGATGGAATGAATTTAATATAATATCATCACTTACCATCAATTTTGTCATCTCCTTTTTAAAATATTCAAACAATGGAACTGAATATTTATTCTATTCTCCTCCATCTCATTCCACTACACTCTATTTCGCTCCGCTCCATTCAATTACATTTCATCAATCCAAATTGAGCCTTTATGTTGTCCGCTACTTAAATAACGAAATGATAAAATAAAAAACGTATAGAACGCGCGAGTAACCGGTTGGACGGCAAAAATAATTTTCAATGAATTTTGGCCGGTTCAAGAAAGTGACATATGTCAATTAAAGCCCAAAATAATTGGAGGCTTTCTTTTATTTTATTTTTGTTGGTCTAAATAATAGGGCCTTGTTACATAGTGTGAAGTACTTAATAAATTAATTTACTTGGAAGTCTATTGAGTAATTGCATAGAGGAGTTGATGGAAGGTTAATAAATTGCTTAATTAATCTCAAACTCAACTGAATTATTCTAAAGAAATAGTATTAGTAATTCATTATTATGTTCTTTCTGTTTTACTAAGAAAAAAAGTCACCGTATTGATTGGTTTTCTATTTCTTTCTTCTTCTGTCTCTATTGAAGATTAAGTTACTCAAGACTCCATAGAATAGAAAGTGATGCGAAGAATTGATCGTAGTGCCACGCGGTTTGAATAGAAGTTGGGTTAAAACTTAAAAGTAATTAGACCAGGTCAATATGATCAGGAGCGTCTCCAGAAATCTGGAGCAGGGGTTCAGACTATTTTACTTTATGAAAAATTTTGCTTCAAAATATTTTTTATATTTTAGTTAGCAATTGTTTTTCTAAATGGAAAATTTTTATTGAAAACGGCTTAAAATTAATAAATAGTTTACAAAAAAATAGAAAATATTTTAAAAAAAGATTATTCTAAGGTTAAATTCATCAAAAAAATTTCTACCAAAATTAATAGTCGGGTTAGTATCTTACAAAAAAGTATTAGTTAACCAAGCAAATCAGAATCGGATCGATTATTGAACGGATGTACATACCAGTTCAATAGGTCGGACCGGAGGTCAACAGATCGAACTGTTTTTAATTAAATATTTATATTTTTTTATATTTTTAAATACTATAGAAAATAATAATAAATAAAATTAGATAATATTTATAATTTCATACTATAAAAAACATAGAACATCATAAGTCAATACATAAAAACTAGAGTCGATAAGAATTGGTTCGATTAGAAACTAGACTTGAGTTTGACATAAACTCTTTTTTCAGCTCGAGTTCGACTCGTTTATAGTTTGCGAGCAGTTCGGTTCAGCTCTTTAGGTTCAATTCATTTTCAACTTGAAACTAAAATCAAGAATTCGATATGAATTATTTTTCATTATATTTATTCTCCATTTTAAATTATATAAATTTTAAATTATTTTTGAAGTGTTATTTAAAAATATATTTTTAAGTGTTATATATAATCAAGTCAGCTCGTGAACCAAACAAGTCGAACTATATATAGCTCAAGTTCAGTTCATTTAATTAACGAACTTAATATTTAGCTTAAGTTCGACTCATTTGGTTCATGTACCAAGTTCAAAACCAAATAAGTCGAACTATATATAGCTCAAGTTCAACTCGTTTAATTAACTAACTTAATATTTAATTTAAGTTCGACTCATTTGGTTCATGAACCAAATTCAAAACCAAACAAGCCGAACTATATATAGCTCAAGTTCAGCTCATTTAATTAACGAACTTAATATTTAGCTTAAGTTCTCATTTAGTTCATGAACCAAGTTCAAAACCAAACAAACCGAACTATATATAGCTCAAGTTCGGCTCATTTAATTAACGAACTTAATATTTACCTGAAGTTTGACTCATTTGGTTCATGAACCAAGTTAAACGAATTAATTGTCTAACTGATCTCAAACTTTATTCGAGTTGCTTCGGTTCATTGCCAACCAAAATAAAGAGAGAATAAAATTTGAAAATAAATAAATAAAAATTGGTTTGAGTTTATTTGGGTCAGCTGTGCAATATAAAAAAATGAGGGGGTTCAATATATGAATTATATATGAATATATGTGTATTTTTTTTAGGTTCAGGGGTTTCAGTTGAACCCCATCACTTGTATGTGGCGACGCCATTGAATATGATATACTACCGTTTCAAAAAAATATGTGTGTTTTATGAGTTGGTGGGACGGTGACGGTGATTGACGCTGAATTTGTAGGGACTAGGGAGTATCACGGTTCGATCCCTATAATTGCAATCGGATGAGGCTGAAACTACTTAATGTAAGAACTGATCCCCGAACCAGATTAAACTGGTGGTAAAAGCAAAAAATAAAATGGTGTGTTTTATTTGTAAAAGAGGTAAAAAAGAAATATAAAAGAAATATAAAAGAAATAAAAAATTATTGTGTTTACTCTGTAATAGTGTTTTTTGTCCATTTTTTTCTTTCTAATTTGATATAGGTTATTGTTACTATTTTTTATATTTATTACTTCCTTCGTTCTAAATTATAAGTCGTTTTGAAAAAAAATTGTACTAAATTATAGGTCGATTTACATTACTAATAAAATATTTAATTTTTTTTTTATTGGCAAATGCTAACGAGTGCCTCCGGGGCACTCTTTAAGATCATAAATAGTAAGTTTTTTATAGAATGTTTATAGGAGTGCGTAAAGTCAACGCATTGGTAATTGTGTGTTTAATTTTTTGAAAAAAAAAGTTTCTTTAAATGGAATGTCTAAAGAGTGCCCCAAAGACACTCGTTAGCAAGACTCTTTTTTATTATACCTTTAACTATTTATTTCTCTTTTTTTCTTTCAATTCTTTAATTTATATTTTTCATATCATCAATAAAGAACAATTTTGTAAACTAATTTATAATTTCTCTTTTCGATACAATATTACTTACATTTTTTAATTTGTGTAATATGTTAAAATAATTTATATTTTGGAAGGAAGAGATTGCTATAAATAAATAAACTAGTATGTTAGCCCGTGCCGTGCACGGGATAATTTTCTTTTTTAATATTATTTATGTATTTATTTTGAAATATTATTTGAGTAATTTGGTTTAAAATTATATGATAAAATTGAGTTAGTTTTTAAATTATATAGGTTTAAAGATGTTACACCAAAAAGCGAGATAAAAAGTATTCATTTGCTTCCCGTTCTACACTAATAGGAGACTTTTTTCTTTCATCTTCATCCCCGTGACTATTTAGGGACTCTATAAATATAAAATAATTATAAACTTCATGGCCTTAAGACTTTTTGGCAGCATAGTTTTTTATAAAATTAAAATATACCAAGATTATTTGATTGCGATAAATTCCTTTAAGGATGGTTGTGTGCTAAATCATTTCCAATCGACTTTTTTTTTCTTCTTTTAAATGTTGTCTATGTCCTTTTGTCATTTTATATTATTTAGAAGGTTGTCTATATAAATTATATATTATTTTTCAAATCAATATTAACATACTTTGACCTTGATCTTATTCTTACACTTTTCTTGTCACCGTAACACAAAGAAGTAATCTTCACGTGTGACCGTCAAATGGGAAAAAATCTATGTGTAAATCTCCACTCATATTGATAAATTAACATCCTCAAAAGAATTGAACGAAAGCTTATGGAAAGTTTAAAATTGTAATTATAAAAAAATTCCAAAGATTATAAAAAACTAAAATTATATTAAATTATTTTAGGTTTTCCTTAGATTCATGAGCTGATGGTAATTGTAATGAAAGTGTGACAGACATAAAATACGGATAACTCCCGCAATCAGAATTCAAATTTAATTATTCCTGATGCATTATTTTTAATAGTGGGGTGAAAAGTGTTATGCGTTGTCAATTCTTTTTTTTGATAAACATGAGGGCATATGCCCAAAAAAGAACAGATTACAGAGGAATCATTATAGGAATGGATACTCCCATTCTATCATCTCGGTAAATTTCTCTAAGATGAGATGGACAAACATCGAACACCATAATCTCGTGATTTAAAGAACAACCGAAATTGATCAAAGCATCGGCACACTTATTTGCTTCCCTATAAGAATGAGAGATCTCAACACACCAATCCATATCCAATAAATGCCATATTTGCTTAGCTAATGCCACTCCTAAGGAACTCCTCAAATGTCTGGTTTCCACTACCTGCACCACTGCTTTGGAATCAATGTGCAATTCCACCTTTAGAAATCCCAACCTCCTCACATACTTCAACCCTTCTAACACACCCCATAGCTCTGCCATAAACGCGCTACATAAGCCAACTCCTTTTGCGAATCCACCTATCCATTCCCCGTCGCAACCTCGGATTACGCCTCCACAACCAGCAGCTTGATTCACTTTATACGCACCATCTGTGTTCAATCTAACAAAATTAGTCTTAGGTGGGTTCCAACGTATCATAGCCATTGTTCTGGACTGTTCCACGATGATTTTGTTGTTCTTCCACACGGTGATTTTCATTTTTTATTGATATTTATTTGCTTATATATATATATTTTGAAGGTTGTTTATATCATTATACTATTTTGAATGTTGTCTATGTTTTTCTTTAAATTGTTAATGAGATTGATTTTATTTAATTTACTTGAGTAAAATAAAATATGATATATGTTTGAGGATGTTATAGGAACATAGTGGGGTGGAAAGTACGCCCCTGTTCCATGTTTCTCGTTCAAAAAAACTAAGAGATTATCTCTCTCTCTCCCCGTCTCACAAGACTTTGTAGCGACTCTATCAATAAAAAATAATTGTAAATTCTATACTATTTTTCAAATGAATATCAACAAACTTTGAACGAAAGTTTATAGAAAGTTTAAATTATTCAAAATTTTATATAAAATAAAAAATTATTGTAATTTATTTTAGAGTTTCCATAGATCTCATCAATTGGAGGTAATTACAATAATGAAAGCATGATGAAGTGATTTCACTGTCAAAATTCAAATTTTAATTAGTCAAAAGATATTTCATATTATCAATTTATATGAAATTAGAGAAGTGTTTTTCGTTTTCCGTTTCTACACCACTGAAAGATTTCATATTATCAATTTATATAATATTAGAGTTTCTAAAAAAATATATATAGTATTAAAGAAGGTCTAATTTTTTTTTTTGATATATTAAAGAAGGTCTAATTGAGTGATTCTTCAAAAAAAATTACATAAAAAAAACTGTTTAGGTTGATCAAAATAGTGTAAACTTTTGATTATTGATTGAA
The DNA here is from genome assembly GCA_030408175.1 of Trifolium repens. Lineage (NCBI taxonomy): Eukaryota > Viridiplantae > Streptophyta > Magnoliopsida > Fabales > Fabaceae > Trifolium > Trifolium repens. Next base: position 61,212,424 of record CP125842.1, on the reverse strand, counting down.
GTAATAATAAAGTAGTTTTATTATAAATAAAAAAAAATACGGTTGTTTTTTCTACAAAAAAAAAGATAGTAGCTTTCTATAAAATTAAAATACTATAAAAGTTAGATTATTGTTGTCAATGAGATTCGAACAACAGACTATATACTAATAATAAGCTAGTTTTCTCTAGAAAAAAAAATGGTAGAATTCCATATAATATTATAAAAATTGAATTTTTGTTGTCAATGCGATTCGAATCAAAGACCTCGTGTTAAAAGCTCCGCATAATTAGAATGTCTATAATAATGACACTTATGATTATTTTCTTGAGAATGCACGAGAGAACTCCGTGAGAATCTCGTAATGTATATGATAGAGATTAGAGTTTCTAAAAAAAACAATATAATATTAAAGAAGGTCTAATTGAGTGATTCTTAAAAAAAATTACATAAAAAAACTCTTTAGTTTGATAAAAATAGTATGAAATTTTGATTGTTGATTGAAGTAATAATAAAGTAGTTTTATTATAAAAAAAATTACAGTTGTTTTTTCTACCAAAAAAATATACGATTGTTTTTTCTACCAAAAAAGGATAGTAACTTTCTATAAAATTAAAATACTATAAAAATTAGATTATTGTTGTCAATGAGATTCGAATAACAGATCTTATACTAATAATAAGCTAGTTTTCTCTAAAAAACAAAAAAATGGTAGAATTCCATATAATACTATAAAAATTGAATTTTTGTTGTCAATGAGATTCGAACCAACGACCTCGTGCTAAAAGTTCCGCATAAATAGAAGCTCTACAATAATAACACGTAGAATTATTTTCTTGAGAATGCACGAGAGAGCTCCGTGGGAATCTCGTAATGTATATAATAGAGATTAGGTCACTTGTTTGAGTTGGACCAAGACGAGTGTAATGATTAACGGCGGATGATTGATTATTAGAATTACAAAGGGACCAATCAAGGTAGCGTGAATAAACGACCAGAGAGTTGTTGTGTTGATTTCTGAAATCGGAGGTTTCAACAATGGGTGGTGGTGGTGCAGCTCATCATGCTTTGAAGAGAATCCCTCGCATCAAGTTCCCCAATAGACACCAAAAACCTTCTGGTTCGTTCCTACCTCTCTCTCATCAATTTCCCTTTTACTTATGTCTAATTTCCGTATTATTATCTTGTACTTTTCCTTCATTATCAATTGTTTCAGCGTATTATAGCCATAGTTTCTAGGGTATATATATTGCGATGTTGTGTTGTTATATGCTGATTACATTCTAAACAAGCTCGCTCTGCAGTGTTCATTTTGTTCAAAAATTCCTTTTACATCACAATCAGGGATACCCACTTGAAATTAAAAAAAAAAAATATCAAGGTTCACTATTAAGAACGATTAATCTGTTATTTTTTATTTTGGATTTTGCTCAATCTAAGCCTTAGTTTCATCATGTTGTGATTCATTAGACATCTAATGTTGTCAATTGCAACTTTTCAATTGCAAAGGGAAAAAATAACAGTATTTCCAATTCCGCTCCGCTACAAACAATGATGTAGTGCCACTATAGCCGCTATTTAACAACACTTTGTGGCAGTTTGTGCTACGATTTGTTCAAATTTCGCTTTTGATATGTTAACCACTATTTGATAACACTTTGATGCAATCTCATGGCATGTTTTCCCTAACGAGCATCTTGGATCGAGCCGACCACAAAAAGTGGTCCTGCAATTAGCATCGAGCCCAATCACACTTATGACAGTTCTTAGGATTCCCCTTTTTGTTAGACTAATTTCCCATACAGTTAGCACACTAGATTTCCTTGTAATGAGTATCGTACACTTGGCAAATGATGTGCCAGGTTAGAAAACAGAATGATGCTATATAGCTAAATGTAATTCAATGAATGAAGTAAGAAGAAGTTCATTAATTTTCGGAAGGGTTCGTGATAGGATCACCAGTCACCACCCCATCACACTGCTAATGAATTTACTGATATTTTGGCTTTTAATAGAGCCTAATATAAGTATAACATTGGTTGACCTGACCCTTATAGTAAATCCATCCACCCAATGATTGGTATCTGCCATTGTTATTTGTGATGATTGATTTCTTTGAGATGAATGACAAAGTGTTTCCTAAATTCCAAATCTTAAATTTTCATTGCAGGTTCTGCTTCCGAGACTCATGCTGTGACTTCAAAAAGCGATGGAGGTTTATCATTCTTTTCAGGTTCGAATGCTTCGACAACATTAGGAGGAAAGGCCTCTCTTCAGCCCAAAAGATCTCCGGTGACCAACGAGGAGATTGAAGCAGTTTTGGTATGTAAAACATCCCTGTCAGTTTTAGGTCTTTCACATTTCCTGATTACACTTGTTAACTATGCTCATAAAATAACATATTTATGGACTGATTGGAGGTAGTAGTATCTTAAAATACATGTGAGTCGTATCTCAATTCAATACTAAATTGAACCCAATCAATACAAATCTCCAGTGTGTATCTATTTGGACATGAATTTCATCTTGAATCCCAATTTATTCGAATGAATCACTACCTAAACTTAGTCTAGCCAACTACTTTTGTTTTATCAACTTTGTATAACCAGCCAATTTTCTGTTGTCATTTGATACATGACCTGATTTGAATCTTTAATTATTTTTCGGTTCAAATATGGTATATCAGCTTATAATTTTGTTATGTGACTTGTTTTTTTGCTGAATATGTTATTTGTTATTGACATTAGTATGTTACTAATTATAATAAGATTCAACTCATGATTCAAAAAAATGCCGTTCGATTCACAATTTGAATCTCGATTTGATAACCATGTTTGGGATAACTGAGGCGTGCAATCAATTCATGTTGAATCATGAAAATTGATTTTGGTTGTCTTTAATGTTATTTCTGTTACTAATTGAAACTTCTGAACTTTTGGCAGTTGGGTGGCTGCTTCTGATCTCTTGTTCTGAAAACAAACTGTATGAACATTTTTTGTTGCTCTGATTCATCAAAGTCCAGAGACGACGGTTTCTTTTTGTTGTTTGAGTGTTATGTTTAAAAGGTTTATCAGATTCAATGTGTCAATAATGCAATCCAATCCAATCAGGATTGATATTGAAAACTAGACTGTTATTATTTCTCTGACTAACCAATTCACCTAAACAAAAGGTGCTTTAGTTTAGTCTCTTGTAATATCTATATTCTCTACTAACTATACATAACAGCTTATTTTCCCTCTTTTCAATTTTCATTGTGATTGCCAGAAGAGAAGAGGAAAAATGGAAATAATGGTACTCTACCATTATTGAAGGTCGAGAAAAGGAAGTCAGAAATTTTGACAAATATAACAGAAATTTTCCCTCTTTTAGTTAGTGGAGTTTATAAATTTTAAAGAGGGGAAATTTCTGTTATATTTGTCAAAATACTTTAAATTTATAAACTCCACTAACTAAAAAAGAGGGAAAATTTCTGTTAGATTTGTCAAAAAATTTTTTTTTTTTGAAGAAGCTATATTTGTCAAAATTTTAAGTATTCTTTTCCCTTTCACTGCAATGGTGCTTGGGGATATAGAGAAAATATCTTTTCTTTTTTTGGGTGAGATGACTAAGACCAGTAATTCTCCCTTTGTTGCTAAGGATTAATTAGATCAATAGGATGTTAAAAAATAGTTTGTTTTGATAAAAAGATTAACGTAAATGTTATTCTAACACACTTTTTTCATACACAAATACATACATATCTCTCTCTATAGAGCCCAAAATAATATATTGGGGATAATTTTATTTTCTTTCTCTTTATAATTCTTTCAAAACAAAACAAAAATATAAAAAGTCTTCTCTCCTTTCCTCAATTTTAAAACTATTCAGTTGTTCCATTAATATCACTTAAAATATTAGTGCGTATTTATCATTCAATCTCACGCTTACTAGTCATTTTGTCCCAAATTTTTGTTTTTTTAGAGTTTTGTTAAGTTATTTTTACTTTTACTTTATTATGAAAGAAAAAAAAATCATTTAATGAATTATTTTAGTTTGTAAGGATATAAAAGATAAAATATTATCTTAGTTTATTAAAAGGGAAATGCTAATATATACCCTTAGGGCACATTTTAGTGATCCAAAAAAAGAAATATTTTATCTTAATATTGTGTATCTAATTCATTTTTTAAACTTTTCACCTATTAATAACATAAATCTTAAGAGAATATTTGTACATTTAGATTCTTAAAATATGTCCTAAGGGCATGTGTTAGCAAGACCCTTATTTTTTTTTATTAGCAAGACCCTTATTAAAAAAATCAAAGTTTTAGAACAAAAATAAAAAGTTAAAAGAATAAAAATTAAGAATATAGGGAGTAATAACTAAATTCTTAGAAATAATTAAGCTTAAATGAGCTCAAGTGGTTAATGAACTTTAATTACAGTCACATTATTTAAGAGAATTTAAATTACAATGAATAATATTTTGTTAGATTTTACTAATCTTTAACTAAATTTTAAATTACTAAAAAGTTCCATTTTCTTAGGAATTTGAATGTTGTACAAAAAATAAAAAAAATTAATATGGCACCTTGTACAAAAAATAAAAAAAATTAATATGGCACCATTCAATTCAATGTTTAGATTAATGAATTTTGTATTTGGTAAATATTTTTTTAACTTTTGTACGTGTCATCTTTGCGCAAGGGTCATGCTAATATTCTCTGTATCGTTCCAATTTTATTAGATGTCCCGAAGGGACAAATATTTTTTAACTTAACATCAACATTTGTATATACTACCAACATATTATTGAATTTTATGGAATTTTATATTATTTCTTTGTAAAGAATAAATATTAAGTACATTCTTTTTACAAAAATAATAAAAAACATATTTTATGTTTTCAAAAAGTGGCATTTTTGTTTGTTTACATTTGACATTGTACTTGTCCTGTTTCATTTTTTGTTTTGGGTTAACAACGACAAGAACAAACTATTGGAGTAGTCAACTCAACGAGATGAATGTAGGTTGCGGCCTTATGATGATGTAGGCGGTGATTGAAGGGTAAATTTGTCTTTGGACGATAACCGCAACAGAACAGGTGCATAATAATGAAAGCAAATCGCTGATAGTACATACCGAACACACCCGCGTCTTGTGCTTCGAGCCACTTTCTGTTACCTTTCTCCCACACACAACACAGTATGTATCATTCTCTCTATTTTGTACTATTCATGCTCAATTTAATTCATCAATACTTCTGTTCTTATTACTATTAGTTATTCATAGCTCAATTTGTTTGAATCCTTTAGGCTCTAAATCATGATTTTATCTTACGATTATTGTTGCTCGCTTTACCGATTTGATTGAGGTTGGTTGGTATAAATCACACAAAGATTCGATCGAGTTTGATCTAGTTTGATAATTAATACTAATTGTTACTCTTAGTTGTTTTTGGTGGATTTCTGTGTTTTAGGTTTTTTACTTTTGTTTAAGATGACAAGTTGATGAGTGAGGGGGAGGGATTGGGTTGATCACTTGGAGTATCAATTGAGTATCTGAATGGAGTTTGAAAAAATGCATCTCAGCTTTTTCTTCATAGTATTTGGTGAACGCCAGAATGTTTCTGTGTTTTATGAGTAACTGGTTTTTGCCTTTAATAATGTGTTTGGATTTCAATTTCGAAGGTCTCAAACTATGAAGCACGGACACGTGTCCGTGTCCGTGTCGAACACCGACACTTATAATTTTATTGAATTGTGTCATTTTTTAAAATTATTATCGGTGTCGACGTGTCCGTATTTGTGTCCGTGCTTCATAGGTCTCAAATGTATGTTTTAGGCTTTGAGCTAATCTACCGTTTGAGTTGATCATTCTCTTTTGGTAGGTCTCCTCAGGGTTCGAACCTTGCAAACTGAAATCCAAACACACTAGTCTTCGATGGTTTCATGGAGTAATATATAACCAAATAATGGCAATATTTAAATTGATAATAATGTCTCGGTATGGTTTAAAGCAAAAGTGGTTAGCAACTGATGACTCAGTATTATGGGAACTAAGGCCAATGATTCTGTTCTAACTTGTTCATACTGTTACTGTTTCAGGATAAACCATCCTCTACAAAGAAGCTCAATGTCATGGATGATAGACCTGAAAGATTAAAAATAATCCCTGATCACTTTCAAATTCCAACATCAAGTGTAGAATCTACTGGGAGCAGAAAATCATCTACTACTGAAGAACCTAGAATTGATCAATCTTTAAGGTATTGTTTGCTTGTTAACAAAGGAATAGAAAAAAGCAATAATAAAACTATGAGTTTATTTGAAATAAGTTACTCAATTTAGCTTAGTTTAGGCCCTCGCTCCAGCTGTGGACTCGAAGAAAATTTAGGACAACTTTCATGTTGAACTTGTTTACTCTGCGAAGACTTTCATGGGGGTCTGACACTGGAGGTCAGGAAAAGGTTTGATTCTAGTAACTTTTGCGCTTCAGATCATTTGTCATTGGCGAAGATTTTGTTTTAGCGTACTCATACAAACTTGTATTCTGTAGGTTGAGCTAACAGCTGCAGAATTAGAGTCACTTCGATCAGAGCTTGCTGATTTAGAGGAGAAGGAAGCTCACTTAAAAGCTCAGTGAGTAATCCACAGTTTTTAACTTCATAGGGATTTGTTATGAGCAGTTTTCTTTTTGGTTAATATCCTTCTTTGTGTTTGTATCTATCTAGTCTCTTGCGTACTGAATTCGGTGATTAACGAAGCAAAGTTAGGAGTTAGATGCTAGCATCAGATTTGAGCATAGACATGTGTTAGATAGCTATGCATTAGTTTTCTTTAAAGTTGAAATTTCTATATTGAGAAACAAAGGGAATTTACTGTATGTATTTTCCTTGATTTTTTTTTTATTAAAATAATTATTTTTACACAGGTTGCAACATATTGATGAAGTTCTGCGATCAGCTCGTCTCTCTGGCTATTTACAAATTAGAACTGTACTGTCTTTCCAGCCCTGATTTAATTTGTTTTTCATTGTTTTCTGCTTAATTATTTTATTTTACAAAACAAGTTGGCATTGATGTGCTCGTGATCTTTCTTTACAGAGATGGGCAGCACTTCCGGGAGAACCCCCACCTTTAGATGATACTGAAGTAGATGATTGGCTTCCTCGCTTTGTCGTTCTCCATGGAGCATGTATATTCTTATATTTCTTATCTACAGGTAAGGCAATTAGCTGTGTTCCTTCTCTCCCCCTCCGTTTCTTCTTTTCCTACAAAATGGTAGAATCTTACAATAAGTGGTTTGTTCTTGTGTGAAAAATACCTATAGAAGTGTGATTAAGAAAAGTAAATCAAATTGAGGGTAACCTAATAATCAGAGATTGAAGCCTACCAAAATTATAAGCCGAAGTATAAAAAAGGATTTAAATTTAAATGATTTTTCCTTAGCATGATTTACATTAGGGTATTATTATTATATTTATGTCATTTGATCCATGAAGTCAACACTGCTTAAGAAAAAAGGCTTTTGTTGTTGTTGTTGTTGTGTTGTCGCTGCTGTATTTTATGAATAACTTGGTGCACATCTAGTTGTAGCAAATGGAATCGACCATGGAGTATGAATTAGAAGGGTCAGTAGGTCATGTTCGGTTTGATCAATAGAGTGGAAATAAGCATTCTTAGGGGAATATGTGCTCCTTACAATTTAAAGGAATTGGTATTTTCATCACAAAAATTATGAAACGGCTATTCGTTTCTGTATCTCTGAAAATAATTTTAGTCTATTTTGTATTTTTTTACTCAAAAAATAACACAGGCTGACAATTTGCATCACTCAACCAAAAAACTGTTTTTGTTTGGCCCAAAATTGAATATTTATGCCAAAGGCAGGATAAGCCAAACAAAACTTAGTTAGAAGAGTAGTAGCGGCTGGGAATATCCTCTCGAGTCTCGACAGCTTTGGTCAAAGAGGCCCGCTTATCTTGCTATGAACTAACTATCCAAAAGCCAAAGTTTTCTTTTTATCAGCATCTTTGAAAAAAATTGTACATGCTCAATCAAATGTATTTTTATCTCAAGTTTTCAGATGATAGGCGTCTGTTTACAAGGCATCAATACTTGTTCACTGATAAAATGGTAAAATTGCAGATATAAGTCCTCAGGACTCAACACTTTTATCTGATATTCTCGAAGTGGGGAGATTGCCATGTTTTAAACGTGAAAACGATGATATCCAGCATGCCTTTTATATTTTAACTCGTCATGGGTATCGATATGAGTGCTCAAGCAATTCTATGATACAGGTGTGTCCAAGTTAAGATAATTTGATTCTTCACAGTATTTGTTTATTATTATTACATTTCAATTTTGCAACATGGACATAAATTAAGTGACTTACATTGGTCATTTTAATTTTGAAAACTTCTAAATATAATGTTTTCCATGATATTTTCAGGTGGACTCTTGGTTAACAGCTTTACAAAGTTACAGCAAATTAGAATCCGATAAATCAGTTCCTAATGGTTCGATTGAGATGTAACACAATTGACGAGTTGAAGTGGCACGAAATCTAAACCACATTGTAAATATGACACTAATGTCTCTTTCCAAAGCATGTTTTGAGCTTTGCAATTTGTTCAACCAATCCTTACATAAATTGGAGTTTTGTATATACATCCAAAGTATAAAAACTAAGAGCAAACAATGTGACACTTTAACAAATGATGAAACAAATACTTGTGCATGATACAAAATTTATCTCACTTGTACACTATAGAATTGAGCTATAATGTTAATATGAATTAATATTTTAAATTGAAATAGAATAAAAAAAAGTATAAAATATATGTGGAGTCAAATATGGATGAACTCAAAAACACAAATTGAACTCTTGCTTCAATTGGAAGTGAAAATGTGTTAAAAGTTTTTAAAACACACGTGATATTTTGGGACCACAATAATTGACGACCAGAAAATAGAACTTTCTTTAATTACCGTAACAAGCAATGTATATAGCATCTTTGTAGATTGTGTTTCACGTTCAAGCTTGTGCTTTCCTCTTTTAGAACTGCTTATGGAGGAAGATAGTAACTAGACAATTGAAAAATGTTAATTAGCAGTTAATTCATTCCGTTAAGATTGATATCGAGAGATTCACAGGCTCATTGGTTGTAATTATGTGTAAAGTGACTTTGAACTTTCTTTTAGTGGAGTCATCTACCTTACCTACATATTTATTTCCATAAATGATAAACAACTTTTCGCCTAATATTATTTAGATCTCTTGAATTTCACCTACTATTAGTAGGTTAATATATATAAATTATTATTATTTTATAGGAAAAAAAGTATCTTAATGTGCTGTGGGAGGTAAAATTTAAGTTCTTATAATTATAATTTTTAAGATATTATTCATATTAAATGTAGAAGATATGAATAAGAAAGGATCCTCTCCATCGAAAACAAAATTTTGAGAAAATAACGTGTATATCTAAACCATTAAATTATAAATATGGGATGATACTTTAATTAGAGGAAAAAAAATGAGAAACGTTGGTTAATAGTTAAGACGTAAAGATCGAGAAAACTTAACGACCATATAGACTTTTGTATTAAGAAAATTACACATTTATGAACTTATATTTATATTTTAGTGATTTGTTTTCATAATTTTTCTCCACTAAATATAATAAAAAAAATTGTGACACAAAATAAAATATTACTTTCGGTCCTTAATATAAAAGAATTTACTTTTTAACCTTATAAAAAACATTACTTTTTAAATTATAGATCATATACATTAGTCATTCAATTTAGCTAATCTATATTATAGATTAAATGCATTAATTATTTAATCTTTCTAAATAAATAAGTGTACAAGTACAAAAATCGGATATGAATTCATTATTGTCAAATAATGACACAGTTTCACGTTGTAATTAATTATGATCGTTAATTTGAGATTAAACGGTTTGAATTTTTTTTTAAAAATTGTAATACAAAACAATCTCAACCACCAATAAAAAATCGGACATTCGAAATCATCATTCACACTAGCTCTTTTTCACATATTAGTGAAAAAAATTACTTGAGCACTTTTTAATATTATGATTATGACATGATTAAGATTTGTGATGATAACATTTTTCTATTAAAAATAGAATGTCCCACTCATGTAAATATCTCATATCTGAGTGATATCTCAGTTTGCAAATATTTAAATTGAAGATGGCGAAAATCGAAAATGTAGAGAAAATAAAGGAGAGAATTGCAAAATGGAACACGAATAAATACCGAGTGAGAAGAGAACATAGCTTAGCATCACACATATCACTCTGAGTCTGATCCTTTAACTGCGTGTGTGAGCGATTCATTCATCAAATCTGTAACCGATAAAACAATGGCCTCACACCTTTGCAAATCCGCTTCCAGAGCCGCTAGGTCTCTTCTCTCCGCTTCTTTTCACTCTCGTAAGCACGTTAACTCCTCATGCTCTGTTCTTTTGTTTGATTCAAATTTTATATATCGATAAATGTCTTTTGATTTTAATTATTGAATTTTAATCTGATTGATTATTTAGATTAGATAGATAACTTTGATTTGTTCCGTTTTCGAGCTTAGAAATATAATTAGATTTTGTTTCTCTGAATCTGAGATTGAGATGTTGATGAAATGAAATCTTAATTTTTGCAGAAGGACGTGCCGTTGCGGCTGCTGCAGCTGTTTCATCTATCAGGAAATTGCCGGTTTATGCTTCAAATTATGGGAGAACCGGTTCTTCTGAAAATGGATCTACCTCATGGATTGCAGGAGCACTCGCTCTCCCTGCTGCAGGTTTGGTTCAATTACTCCCTCTTGTCCCTATTATAATTTTTTATTTTATTTTTTAGATTTATTAAATAACAGATGTATTATGCCAATAATATGGACCAAATACATCGGTTATCCGATTAACGTAAAAAGTGAATTTCACATCTCGTGACAATTTTACATCAGTTATTAATACATAATTATACTGTATTTTGCTATCGATCAATTGACATCATGTCTTATCATACGTACTGCTTGGTGAACTATGGATTTGGATTGCATGCAAATCACAAATCTCACATAATCAGTACATCAGTGACCATTGAATCAAAATCAAACATTTCATATTTCAAACTCGGTATTTTAGATTTGTCAAAAAAAAATCGGTATTTTAGAGTTTATTTTATTTTATTTTTTTATAAAAAAAATCAGCTTGCTTTCTGCAATGTCTGATCTCGATTCAACAGTCACCGATGTACTAAATGTGTGGATTTATGACGGCAATCCAAATCTGTAAACTACCATGTGTGGTCATATATTTATGTATGTTAAATCAAAATAATTTGCTGATTTGGGTTTCAAGAAAACACTAGTGATGTGTGTCTTTTAGAAATGGAAGAGGAGCCTTGTACCTTGCTTGATAGTAGCATTGTAGCTTCCGAGACCTCTTCTACATAAATTGCACTTTACTCTCCGGCACAGGGGAATAAAATTAAAGTTTTGGTTTGGATGTATAAGACTTTATTACTTCCAATTGATGTCCCCTACATGCATCATTACATGAACCTGTTTTAAGTCTTTAATCAAGCCTCTAAATTAATCAAATCCAATATTATTCTTTCAATTTCTTACCTGTGTTCCTGTTGGTAATTTTCTTTTTGAACATATTCTTCAACTTTCATTATGCATATCTATCCTCCTACAACTTTGCATTAATTTATTAGTTTATCAACGTAGTGTGCATTACTTAACAACATAGTCTCAACGGATTACTTTATTACTTTATGGTTTGAATTTATTGGTAGCTTCTCAATGTTGCACATTATAAAAAGGGACATTGCACTCATCTCTTCTAAAGTTGCTTTAAAATAGCACACTCCTTTCTATTTTATTTATTTTTTTATATAAATCTTAACCATCGTTATTTTTTGAGTAAATTGAACACTTCCTCTTAGTTCTATTTAAACGACATTCCCTTTAATTATTATATAATAGACACGAACGCGTGCAATTGGAAAGTGTCAATTTGTTTTACAAGATAGAAAAAAAAGACACTGTATGTTCAGCCTTTAACCGGATATTCAACTAATAATTCTATTTAATCTTTGTCATGTAGCTTACATGCTCCAAGATCAGGAGGTGCAAGCTGCTGAGGTATGCATAAAATGTCTTTATCTACATCTGCATATCTATTTTAATTTCTATCATTGCTTGTTTTCTTTCTTTGTTTCTTAGTATGAGTAACATGTGGAAATCATGTGTTTACATTTTCCTATGCAGCTGGAGCGCACTTTCATTGCCATTAAGCCTGATGGAGTGCAGAGAGGGCTGGTAAAGTGAAAACTACTACGTTTCTTACACTTCTTTATGTGTCTTTTTGTGAAAAAGTGTGGTAGATGCAATGCTATGGAGCATTGACACTCCGACACTAGACATAGTACTAACACAGACACCGATAATAAGTTAAGAAAGTGAAAGTGATTGAATACATGTTTCGGTGTTTGAAGTGTCAGTGCTATATAGTGTAATGCAACTTTGTCTGCCCGCCTAAAAAGAAATTTTAGACTCTGAGAAGTTTCTTTCACAGATTTCAGAGATTATATCTCGTTTTGAGAGGAAAGGGTACAAGCTTGTGGGAATTAAAGTATTGCATCCTACAAAGGAGTTTGCCAAACAGCATTATCACGACCTGAAAGAAAGACCCTTCTTTGATGGGTTGTGCGACTTCTTGAGCTCTGGCCCTGTTATTGCAATGGTTAGAAATGATTCAATCTATGGCCTTATGAATCAACCGAACAAGTTGATATTTATGTTTCTAATCTGTGTTTTTCCCCCAAAAAAATTGATGTAATAGGTGTGGGAAGGACAGGGTGTTATTACCTACGGCCGTAAACTAATTGGAGCCACAGATCCACAGAAATCAGAGCCTGGAACCATTAGGGGTGATCTAGCTGTTGTTGTTGGAAGGTAATGCTTCCTCTCTAGTATATTAACTAATTATCTTTTACATTATCTGTTCTGATGAAATGTTCCTCCTTTGACTAAGTCTAAAATGCTCTTACTTTTAATCTTCCTTGAGTTGTTGAAACTATTTTTGTAATAGTGGAGTGTAGTTAAATAGACAGATCAATATAAAGTTTTGTTGAAATGCAAATATACAATGACTTTATTGAAGAAATTAATACTGTATTGATATTCTAAAGTAATAAGTAATTCAGTCAAGCAAATATACCAGACATAGTAGCCATGTGTTAAGAATCCAACCAAACTGAGAGCATGCCAGTTCATCGGTTGGTTTGATTTCGATTGTACTGCAGTCTCGTTGAATTGGATTTGAACCAGTTGAAACATGTTGGTTCCAGTCTGGAGGTCTCGCTGTTTTTTGTTTTCAAATATGATTTTCAAAAATTGTTTTGCAAAGAAACATGCCACTTCTTTATCTTTCTCTTTATTTGATCATCACTATGTTATTATTGCAGAAATATCATCCATGGGAGCGATGGTCCAGAGACCGCGAAGGATGAGATTAAGTTGTGGTTTAAGCCAGAAGAATTGGTTAGTTTCACAAGCAATTCTGAGAAGTGGATTTATGGTGATAACTGAACTGATTGTGTTCCTGTACTCCCTTCTACATGATTGAGTTTTTGGAATAAAGTATTTGTCAGTTACGGCAACATTGAACTCTACAAGCCACCACTGAGAGAGGTTTAGTATAATAATAATGTTAGCACTAGCTTATAGTTTGTCATTCTAATTATAGGAATTGTAATATTTCATTATCACCCTTCTTTCAGTCTGGTGAAGACAATTTGTGACAATGTCTTTGTTTGATGTTACCATTACCAATAAGTCAAAACAGGTCAGCAATCTGTCTTTTGAAAAAGGAATGATGATAACTTTTTTTAAGTGAAGAAATGATGATCATTTGGTTATCCTAGTAAAAGAGGTAGTTTAGCAGATTTGTTGGGTTGGATGCTTCCATGTCCAACAAAAATAAATGCTAAACCTCACGAAAGTAATTTTGCTGAGCCTAGTAGAAATCAAGGCAGCATACATATTTTTCATCTCATTCAATCAGTCGATCCTAACACCATCAACATCAACACACCAAATCATGTTCTCTTTTTCGACTTGAAATAACACCGTGGGAGAATTTAGAATTTGCATAACCCTCAGTTAACCACTTAATATTGTATCTCTGCAATTGAATGCTAACGCGCCCTTGCCATTGAATAAACTCAATCTTCCCCTTTGATAGTCAAACTATTAAACTTTCCTTTGATATATTTAATTATAGATCCCAGGTTCTTACAATGTTGCTTATGTTATTCCTTCACATTCGCTTTAATCTTTTTAAGTCTCATATCACCCCCACCCTTTCAAACGAAAATGAACACCATTTTTATTTTTGTAAAAGCTACAAATGCATTAAAAGATTATCTAAGCCAAGATGTGCTAAGATAACCAGAGAGATACAAAATATTAGTACAAGAATTCGGTATTAGCTTGAAAAGAAAAGTTACAAAATCAAAAACACTGTAAATGGTCTCCATTGTTGTTTAACAAAGAGATTATATTATTTCCTTCAAACGCCTTCAAAATTTGAGCATATTATGAATGGTCTGTCCCCAATCTTGTGAACAATCAGACCATCTGATCATACCATGGTCTGTCCCAATTATGAACATTATTATTAATCAGTATTAGTTTTTATGAAAGAAAGTATTAGATCATACTTTTATGATAGAGATTTTGACAAAATTTGTTCAACACCTTAAACTTTGTCATGTGTTGTTCTGTCTTATATTGTCCTGTACTGTTTTGTCCAGTACTTATATTTTACGGATCAAACGGACTCTAAATCATATTTTTATGAACATTATTATTAATCGGTTTTATTTTTTATAAAGGAAAGTATTGGATCATACTTTTATGACAGATTCGAACATCTGCACTACTACTATTCCTTATGCCTTTTACAAAAACAAGGAAAAATGGGCTCAACCGGTCTCTAAAATAGTAAAATTGCAAAAGCCAATATATTTTTCTTTTATAAATAATTTAGTGGCTAGTATTTTATTTTTAAAATAAATAAATGAGTGTATCAGAGTTTAAACATAAATCTCTACATATTACTATACAATGTCGTTGCTATTCTTGTGGGGACCAAAATTCAATCATGTTAAGAAGTCTCACACATCGATTGTAAGATGACCTGAATATGTCTTTATAAGTAAGAGGCAATCATCGCCTTACAAATCTCACAACCGATATGAGACTTCTTAACAGATACTGAAAAAAATGTCAAATGGACCAGTGAGCAAAACTTAGTACTTCTTAGTGGATGGATTAAATATGCAACAGATAGTGTAATTGCAAGAAATAAAAAAGGGATATATTTTGGGGGAAAATTGCAGAATATTGCAACACACGTTGCTCATTTGATTCTCCACGCGATCACGTTGCGTGTAAAAATCATTTCAAGGAACAAAAATTTGAAAGATTAAACAAAATTGCTTTGGCACAACAGGAGGCAGCGAAAGTACACAATGAGGCAATCAGAGCCCAAGAGGAGGCATCAAAATTAAGTTAGAAGGAATGCGTAAAAAAAAAAATGAAATTTTTTCAAAGTTAAGTGTCAAGGAACATTTGGATGACTATAACAAACAACTCCTAAAAATGTTGAAAGTAGAATTATTTGGAAACTTCTAAATCAATGTATTTGTTATGTTTAATCTATAATCAATGTCTTTGTTATGTTTTATCTATAATACATGTAGTTGTTAGATTTCATATCTCTATTATTTATCTAATATGAAAAGTGGTGGGAATCTACTAATAATCTCACGTGAATGAAAGTGGGTTGGGCAATATAATGGGGATTAATGGGAATCGATGAATAATCTCACGTGAATGAATAGTTCTATGTAATAGTGGAAGACAAAAACATGAATAACAAAGTAGGTTGGACAATGTGATGGTGGGAATTGATGAATAATCTTATGTGAATGAATAGTTCTATCTTCTATGTAATAGTGGAAAGAGTAATTCTATCATAGGCACAACCCCAAATTAATAATATTTGGGCACACACACATCAAAGAGAAAAATTTAAACATAAATAATAAAGTCACATCACCTATCATCAATCAATCCTTTTATATTTAAATTTTTTTAAAATTATGTGTGTGTGCATAAATGACATGTGTTGGACTTATGCCCAAGTAAGAGTTTCTCTAGTGGAAAACAAACAATGTAAATAATAAAGTAGGTTGGCCATTGTGATAGACAGTCTAAAAATATAAAATCTCTATTATATACATTACGAGATTCCCACGGAGCTCTCTCGTGCATTCTCAAGAAAAAAAGTCCTATGTGGCATTATTATAGAGATTCTACTTATGCGGAGCTTTTAGTACGAGGTCTGCGGTTCGAATCTCATTGACAACAATAATTCAATTTTTATATTATTATATGGAATTCTACCTTCTTTTTTTTTATAGAGAAAACTACTTTGTTATTAGTCTAAGGTATGTTCTTCGAATCTCATTGACAACAATAATTTAATTTTTATAATATTTTAATGTTATGGAAAGCTACTATCTTTTTTTTTAGAAAAAAAAAACCATATTGTTTGAAAAAAAAATGGTTTTGGATATATACAACTAAACTAGAGCTTCTCTTTTTTTTTTTTTTTGACTCAAACTTCTCTTTTTTTTTTTGTATCTTTTTTTATCGAGTTTTTATTATTTTTTGTCATTCAATTAGAGATTCTCTAATATTTATTTATTGTAAAAACTCTAATTTTTTTTAGTAGAATCTTCGATATTATATCTTTTTATGTAGAAATCTTTATATTTGCGGGGATTGGTATTTTTTTATTTTAGAAATCCTAATATTATATTTTAATATTATTACATAGGTGAAATTCAATTAAAGCTTTTCTAATAATATTTTTTGTAGAAATTTAAATATTATATTTTAATTATTAATATATATTATATTTTTAATGACGACAAGTTTATTTAATCTATTAAATATTATATATTTTCTATGTAAAAACTATGTGAACACTTCGACTAAAATTTGATTGGACGTGTATCTGTTATCCAATCATTCAATTACATGTTATATTTATATGTTGATTTGTTTTAAAATAAATTTAAATCATATTTCATATTTTTTTATGGGATCACTCATTTAAAATTGTATCTACCACAATGAAAACTGATCATGTGATGAAGTGTGTCCATAGATGATAGTGAGAACTGACCACGATAATTTTAGTGTAAATTGATGAAGAAAAAAATCAGATTTCATATCCTTATATAATTAGATTGCACACATTTGAGTCATGCAACAGAGATTTTATATATATATATATATATATATATATATATATATTGTGAGAGAGAGAGAGATAGATAGATATAAAGAGAATCTCTAAAATAATGTAGAATAGGAAATAACGAACACTTCACACCATACTATTATAATTATACATTGACTAAATATCTCTAAATTTTATCGAGCACGACGAAAAGTGATCCTTATAATCAAAAGCGTTCGTAGATAATAGTGAGAACTAAATACGAGAATTTTATTGATATTCATTAAAAAATAATAAATAATTAACAACTATTTTTTGTTCATGGAGCAGTTAGAGTCCTGTAACGTACACAGAAGACGGGTAGAATGGGAGAGAGAGAGAGAGAGAGAGAGAGAGTCTCAATGGTGTAGAATAAAAAACGGGGAGCATTCCACACCCCACTATTAAAAAAATACATTGAATAATAAAAATTTGAATTTAAAGTGTGGATCTATATTTTTATATTTTATCATGGGGATTATTTATTCAAAATTTTATCTATCACGATGAAAATTTTATGTATATGACAATGAAAACTGAGCATGATAATTTTATTAATATTCATTAAAAATTAATATATATATATATATATATATATATAGAGAGAGAGAGAGAGAGAGAGAGAGAGAGAGAGAGAGAGAGAGAGAGTGAGAAATCTATTAGTGTTGGAGAGATAAGAAACGGGAAGAACTTCTAACCCCCATTTTTAAAAATACACATTGGCGAATTAAAATTTGAATTTCGACGGTAGGAGTTATCCATATTTTTATATTTTATCATGAGGATTACTTATTCAAAATTTTATCTAGCACGATGAAACATGATCCTCATGATGAAAAGTGAATGTATATGATAGTGAGAACTCAACACGAGAATTTTATTGATATTTATTAAAAACAAATATAGAATTAACAACTTTTTTTGTCGATAGGTCCCTATAGATCTATAATAGAGGCGATACAGAGATAGAAATAGCGAGAGTGAGAGAGAGAGAGAGAGAGGATCTCTCAGTTGTGTAGAATGAGAAACGGGGAACACTTCCCCCGACTATTAAAAATACACATTGACTAATTAAAATTTGAATTTTGACTGCGGGGCATATCCATATTTTTATATTTCATATTTTATCACGAGGATCCCTTATTCAAAATTTTATTTAGCACTATGAAAATTGGTTCGCTATGAAGAAAAGTCTATGCAGAAGAAAGTGATAAATTAATGAGCAAAAAGAGAGATAGAAATAAACAATGGGAAACGGGAAACAATTCTCATTCTACTATTAAAAATATACATTGACTAATTAAAATTTAAATTCCGACTACGGGAGTTGTTTTTATATTTTGTGTTTATCAGACTTTCACTATATTACATCAAACTAAAAAAAATCTATGGGAATTGAAACCAAAAATAAATAAATATAATTTTAATTTTTTATAATCAATGGATTTTTTTTATAACTCCAATTTTAAGCTTTCCATAAACCTTCGTTCAAATTTTTTTCGGGATGCTAATTTATCAATGTGAGTGGAGATTCATATATAGATTTTTCCATTTTACGTTTACACGTGAAAATTGCTTCTTTATGGACAATGATAAAAAAAAGTTTGAGAATGGGAACATGGTCAAAATATGTTAATATTCATTTGAAAAATAATATAAAATTTATAATTATTTTTTGTTGACGGAGTCCCTGTAGAGATGTGAGAGAGGGAGGAAGAGATAATCTCATAGTATTGTTGAACGGGGAATGATGGATTATTTACCACCCCACTATGCCCCTGTAACATTTTTAAATTAAACATATAGGCAACATTCAAAGTAATATAAAATGAAAAATGACATAGACAACATGCAAAAGAAAAAAAGAACATAAGCAAATAAATATTATTAAAAAATGAAAATTATCCTGTGGGAGAGATGTAGAAATAGTGAGAGAGAGAGAGAGAGAGATAGAACTCTCACAGGTGTAGAATGAGAAACATGGAACATTTTCAACCCCGTTATTTAAAGTGTATCTAGACTAATTAAATTTTCATTTGAGAACAAAGTTTATAATTATTTTATATTTAAAGGGACACTATATAGTCCCGTGAATGAAATTGAGAGAAAAATTTATCTATCAACAGTGTAGAACGGGAAACGTAAAAATATTCTTCATCTCGCTCTATTTTATAACATCCTTAAACCTATATAATTCAAAAATTATCTCAATTTTTATCGTAGAATTTTAAACTAAATTACTAAAATAATATTACAAAATAAACATATAAATAATATTAAAAAAGAAAATTATCCCGTGCACGGCACGGGCTATCATACTAGTATAAATATAAAGAATCAGAGTTCAAACACTGATATGCTCATTTAAATATTTTTCGATTTCTTGAGAAAAAAAAATAGTAATATTTTTTAAAAATAAATTTAATCCTACTTTTTTTTTTTTTTTACAAAAATCTTCGTGAAGATTGCGTCTATATAAAGCTTATGTACTTGCAGTTGCACCGTACGCACCACGCAGTTTAAGCTTTATTTAAAGCTTCTTTGTCTTCCCCAATAACATCAAACAAAATACAAAAACCCTTTCATACTGTACTCCTGTAACTTGTAAGCACCACTTCATTCGATTTTCCAATCGTAAGTTTTTTCCTCCTTTTATTCATCTCTATCTATCTCTGATTCTCTCTGCTGCTTATTTTCTACGCACCCTCATAGTTTTATGTGTTGTTTCAAACCCTAGAATACATGCTTCATGCGCTGCAATTCTTGATTTTCCCATGTAATAACAGATTATTACTCAACACAAAACAAAACCACATATCAATTGACCTTTTAAATTGTACTGATTTTGGTTGCTGATTTTTATTTTGTAATTCTATATAACTTGTTTATGCTTTTATTTCAGATGGAAGCTAAACCATTTATCAACGAGTTCGTTGCTCTTACAGAGAAGAAGATGAACATGACACTAGGTTTTTTTTTTTAAATTTTTTTTTTTGTTTATAAATATTTTTCTATAAAACACCTTTATATTGTTTTTGATATATTGTTATGTTGATGTTGGCAGATGATATAATCAAAATGTCTAAAAACCCAAAACCTACTAAGCAAATTAGGGTTTCGGTAAGAGTTTTGCTTTTGAAGAATAATTTGCTAATTTGTGCGGTAGCGTGATTTTTCATGGTACTTAATAGTTATTATTTTGCTTGATTCTTATGTATGGCTATACAGAACAAGAGCAGAAAATTTTCGAACACTATTGCACACGATAAGTCTTTGAAGGCACGGCGTTATATGGAGTCGAGGTCTTCTCTTAGACAAGTGGGTTTGGTTTATATGAAGCAGAGTCATTTTACGCTTATATTATGTTTTTGTGTCTACATATTTCCGATATTAATGTGTTTAAATGCGGTGATCAGGGAGAACTTGCAAAAAGAAGGTCGAATTTCCAGGGAAACCAATTTCCCCTTGCAACTGAAGTTGCAAGAAAAGCTGTTGCTGCTCCTCTGCACTATGGAGTTAATAATCGAAACAAGATGGCTAACTGGAATAAAACAAGGTATTATGTTTTTCTTTGATTGTTATTGTTATATGCACCAGTGTTAAGCACCAGAACATGAGATAAAGTTCGAATTGAAGCTGAACTGAATGTTTTAAGTTTGAATGATGTGGTTGATAGCTGTGGCTAAATTATATTTGTAAATTGGTGCATCATTGCAGGTAACCCATGGCCCATCTGTGACATTGATGTCATCATAAATGTGCCTCCCATTTATAAGATTTTTTTGTCTGCTAAAGGAGTTGGTCTGATATTATGAATGAATTGAGAGCCAGTCACATGTTATGGAATTCTGAAATGCTTGCATTATATCGTAGTAACTATATTCTGCATAAGTGGCGTTATGTTGTTTGAGCCGACCGGTGATGTAAAGGGATAAAATACTAGTTAGAAGAAACCTGTTTTACCAGAAGCATGTCATTACGAGCGATAACTTAAGATTTTTTTCTTGTCATGAGGGGGCTGTTACCATTCAAGGGCGTCCATAAATCTGACTTGGGCTCCCAAGACAGCATCACCTATCAAAAGTTATAAAAAAGATTCCAATACAAACTTTAGTATGACAAAAATGTAGTACTAGAACCTGGAGGGGGCACAATAATTTTATACTACATTATCAAGTGAAGTTTAAAACTTTGGGGGGCCATTGACACTATTTTGTCCCTAGCTCCACCCTTGGTAGTTGCTACCATTAGACATGCACATAAAGCAGGGCAATATTACTCTTATCTAGGGGTTGGTTTGTTTTGAGAAACAGCTCTGCCGTAGTTCAGTTTGTTTGGTAGCGGTGGCAACAAACTAAGAACCTTTTATCGTGAGCTTCAGTTCACAGGGATAAGCTCATGTTGTTATCATTACATACGTATATGCACCAATTTTATACTCATCTCCTCATCATGAGTTGCAAGGCCCTGATTCTTGTTGGTTATCTATTTTCTATTAACCTTGTCCTCTTCAACAAGACTGGCTATATAAACCTGATGTTGTAATTAGCTGAGTAAATGCTGCAGGATGTGTACAGTGGTGAGGAAGTTTGGGACGGTGAACCTACTACTTTAATATTTCCTGTTGTCTGATTCTTGTTACTTTTTGCAACCACTAATAGAAACAATATCTGTTTATTATGTGATAAGATAATTTCTAGCAAGAATATGAAGTTACTGTTGTGGATTTACTTGTGGACAATGTGGTTAGCAATCAAGCATTTAAGATGGCGTCTTTTTGTGTCTGGTAAGCATTTTGTGATGGAAAGATGATGCTCCAAGACATTTGTTTCCATGCAAGATCTTATAGAACTAAACCGAGGTGCATATGGTGTTTGCTGGTGGGGAAATGGTACCCTAGTTAAGGTGTCTCTTCAGTTGGTCTACATGGATGACAACCTCCATGGTAGTAAAACTAATATGGTCTCTATAGTGAGCTTCATCCAAGTCGTTGGACACTGCTAGCACAAATACTTGACAATTTCCGTGGTAGTAAATAGATATGGTTTGGACTAAGAGTCATACAAATTGTTGGGCACTTGTAGCACACACTCCTGATCATGTTGCAGGCGGGAGATTTCTGGGGAAATTTGAAAGTTGATCCCCAAGTTTATCATCTTTCAATTATTTATTCTTTCTTTTTAGATGATATAAATAATAAGATCATCAGCATTTTAGTGAGCAGTGTTTATACTTTTGAACAACAAACTATTCTTGGTATTGAGCATGTCAGATGCTAGCCAATGCTCTTGAGGAATATCTGGAATATATATATCATGTTTCTGCTCTTCAACTATTCTGTTTTCTTTCTGGCTGCAGGTTCCACGTCCCTGTGAATCAGAAAAGGGCTGCTAGTGGAGGTTTTGTTGCTAAGGTGCGCCAATTTTCTTTTCTGGTCCTGTGTCTATATTCTAGTTGTATGTTGAATTTTGTTATTAAAATTCTTAGGGTTGAATGTTCTTTTTTTTTTTATAAAGGGTTGAATGTTCTTAATCTCTATAAAAACACGATGTTTAAAGTTCAGTTCCTATAAAATTATTCATTTTTAGTCTCCGCGGGACTAAAAATAAATAATTTTTTTTTAGACTAAACTTGAATGATAAGTATCTTATAGGGACTAAAAATGCATTTAACCCAACATTTTAACATCTTCAAGGAAAGAATGCTTTCACTGAATACAAGGTGAAGGTTTACTTCTTTGAGGTGTCTATGCCTAGCAATTCTGAATTCAATGGGGTTTTTAACATGTGTAACCATGATGCCCTTGTGTGTTTTAAGGTTTATAGTCAAGGTTGTAAAAGCTTGAAAACACTAGGAAGGTGATTAGTATTAACTTTTGGAGTTTTGGTGATTAGTATTAACTTTTGGAGTTTTGGTGATTAGGTTGAACTTAATAACATAAAAAAATAGAAAAGAAATGGTTGTGGTACTGAATTGAAAAACCTTCTTTTTATCTTTTAACATTGTTCTTAACGTTCATAGTCTTAAGATTACGAGTTATTCTGTTACGGTTGACAGAGTTTGTTTAGAAGGAGCAGGCTTCATTGATGTGAATTTGTATTTTGTATGTCACAGCCACTGCCTCCCCCTCAGCATCAGCAGCAGGGTGACAATATAAAGCCAAACCAAAGGCCTCATACACTGGATTCACTGTTTGCAAACATGAAGGAGCAAAGAATGAAAGCTTTCTCAAGTCAGAACAATGCTGTGCAGCACAATGGAGCTGGTAACCGGAGGCCTCAATGGGGAAGAGGTCGATATGACAATTGATAATTTCATGGTGTCACTTTCAGTATAGTAGTATGCTTGGCCTGCTCTGCTGCATCACAAATACTTGGTTGATTCTGAGATTTCCATTCCTAGCAGGCTAGCTGTATTTTGATGTATGGAACATCTTTACCTTCATCATCGAACGTAGTAAACTTTTTTTTATTCAATTGCCTTTCATTGTACAGTTCACTGTTTTGTTCTGTGGCATTTGCTTTGACTCTGTTTTATGTCAGTGGTCTAGCTTTTCCTGCTGGTATTCCCAGCAGTTAGCAATATTGAATATGAATGCTTCTAGGCTTCTTACAATAAAATTTATCAAGATGCAAAATCTGATTTTTAATTTTTTTTTTTAATCAATTACATGTTCCATAAGGAAAATTTTTGCATCGTCTCACTATTTTGCGAGGAAGCTAGGGGTGCTCAAATCCAAACCAATCCAAATAAAAACCGAAAACCGCAAAAAACCGAATATTTTTGGAATGAAGAAGCACTTTCTCTAAGCCAATTCTATGAAGCAAAGTTAGTTTTTCTATCATTGGATCAAATGTGATACATGATACTTATTGTACAAATGATGAAAAACACAGTTGTGCAAATGGCAACACTATTTTAGTTGTACACATTATGCAAAACCCTTTCATTATTAGCTCTGATTGAATGGTTGTGGTTAAATTCATTGCATCATTTCGAATGTTAAGATAATTTCCTGTTTATGTTAGGGTCATTCTAACAAGACAAGTGTCTTAAGGACATTGTTGAAGGAATTAATAAAAAATAATAAAAATTGTCTTTAAAATACAAATACAAATCAAAATAATAATAACTGCATCAATCTATGCAAAAATTACCTAATTTTAGTTACTTAAACTATGCCTTAAAATATCCACAATGGAAACCAAGTTGCATACCGGGTTCGATTCCTAGGGGGAACAACGCTTGGTCAGTGCGTTTATAAATAATAATGATAATGATGGGAAATTGTATAAAATAAAAAAATAAAAAATTGTTGAGCAATCGTAACCGTCTCTAGTGTACGTAATAACAAACAAGTAAGAACGTAACACATGCAGCGCTAAGTTGGCGATTCAGTTCTTTTTCCTTCCGTGTTGTAGCTTCTTCATAGCATTAATTATTATTATTGTTCAATTGAAATTCACAGAAGAAGCATTAATTAATGGGTGAAGAGAAGAAATCATTCATTGTTGAGGTTGAGAAAGCTAGGGAAGCCAAAGATGACAGACCATCCATGGGTCCTGTCTATCGTAGCTGTTTCTCTAATGATTCCTCTCCTCCTTCCATTGAAGGTCTCGATTCATGTTGGGATGTTTTCAGGTCTCTTATTTCATACCACTTAATCATATACTCATAGATCACATTGTTAATGAAATCGATCGATTTAATGAAATTAATTATGAATTTGCAATTTTGTAAATTGTGTGTGCTTCCAAACTTATTGAGAGATCTTTGATTGGATCTCTTTTGAAAAATAAATAAATCTCTTGAAAACAAGTGTGCCTCTATTCAATTTTCTAAATTTAATTAATTTGATAGATGGATTTGAAATTGCCAATGTTAATATCGTTAGTAAGAGAGTGGAGATTGAATTCTCGAAAGCATGTAAGAGAGAATCGATATTTTAAAAGTTAGAGTGAGTGTAAAGATAACTATATATTGTCATTTATGTATTAGATTTAGAACAAGAATTAAAAAAATTCTATACGACTAATGCGTCAATGGAATGCTTCATAAGGTAATAAATAATGGATATACTTTAAAAGACAGAACACGCGCGCGCACACACAAACAGGTGAAATGAGTGGTGTTTTTGTGGTTATACAGGACGGCTGTTGAGAAGCATCCAACAAATCCAATGCTTGGCCTCCGTGAAATAGTGGATGGGAAAGTAAACACTCTTTTGGCCTTTCTTTCATTTATGTTATTATATGCAAATGTGTTGTTAACTTTTTTAATTTTGTCACACTCTTTGTAGCCTGGCAAATATAAATGGCAAACTTACAAAGAAATTTATGACATGGTGATCAAAGTTGGAAATTCCATTCGTGCTTGTGGTTATGGGGAAGTAAGTAGTCACATGTGCTTACTCTTGAGAATTGCTTTTATTTGTTTTATTACTTTTATCTTCTTTGATTGTTTTAATCCAATTCTTGGATTCTCACTACATTATGCATTGTCCACTTCATCTATGTGGTCAATGTGTGAGTGTCGTGTCTGGAGTACGTGTCTGTGTCAGTGCTTCATAGTTTGTTATCAACATGAGGTGCATTGTTTCACATACTAAAGACATTTAAAATGTTCTTCATTTATTTCTCTTTGACAATATGTTCTTTTTATTAAACATTGGGATCTTCATGAATAGCTTGGTCATGAAGGACTATGATATCTTTTGCCTCATATCAGCATTTTCTCTTGCATAGTGTGACCACAAGCTTAATATGTATATTGGTTTCAGGGAGTAAAATGTGGCATTTATGGTGTCAATAGCCCGGAATGGATTATGAGCATGGAGGTATCATTTTATGCTGTCTTGTCTTGTTTGAATATTTTTTTTTTCTTTCTACTTTGTTCTTTGGAGGTTTCTGTTATAGCTAGCTATATATATACTTTTGTCCATATAATAATGTGATTGTTTGTTTTAGTGTGTTTATGATCCATTTTGAACACAGAAGGAGAACAAGGCTTGTTTAAATTGAAACTTTGTTTCATCTATTAAACATTTGGCTCTCTGTTGGACACCCTTTTCCTCCTATAGTGATGATCAATTTTATTATTGCTAAACTAGCTTCTATTATCCTTTCAACTCAAAAAGTTCTTTACATATTTTAACATAATTGCAGGCCTGCAATGCTCATGGACTTTATTGTGTTCCTTTATATGATACCTTAGGTATGATCCCCCCTTCTTTGGCATTTATCTAGCTATATCATGTTGTGGAGGCATATGAAGTGTCACCCTTGTAAAAAAACAGAAAGAAAGAAGAGAATATGTATCACTATTATTTTCAAACATTAGGTACAAGGATTTTACTCGTATGACCCGAAAATGTAAAGATTTTTTACACCGTTTGTCAATCACGATAGTTAGATCACTAATTATATTAGACTTTAATCTTATCTATCTTAAAAGTCATACAAAGGGTGAGTTGTGATTGATTGATGGTGTAAAACGTTTTGCAGCAACATTGTATCAAAATTAATCGCCAAGTATAATGGGATTTGACACCAATCATTTTAATATTTATTTTCAAAATGTTAATTCAGGTGCCGGTGCTGTGGAATTTATTATATCCCATGCAGAAGTCTCAATTGCATTTGTTGAAGAAAAGAAGATACCTGAGGTTCACCTATTGAAATAATCTCTGTGATATATTAGCAGTGTATTATTAGGAAGGATTAGAAAGTGTGTTCTGAAATTTTCCATTCTTATCAATATATGTGTTTCTGAAATTTTTCAGCTATTGAAGACATTTCCCAATGCAGCAAAGTATCTCAAGAGTAAATTCCATTGATTTTCTCAATTCCTTTTCTAAAATGAAAGAAGCAGCTGCCTTAATTTGTTTATCTATTTCTGTGTAGCACTTGTGAGCTTTGGAAAGGTTACTCCAGAACAAAAGCAAGAAGTTGAGAAGTTTGAGTTGATAATATATTCATGGGATGAATTTTTAGAAGTGGTGAGTTATCGATTTTTCATATAATTACTCACTACCATTGCAATTTATGCTTCTAACTCTGAGCCTAGAAATGATAAAAGGAAGCAATGTGTTTTGATTGTTTTATGGATATTCGATGGTTGGATTACTCATTCTAGTTTTGGATGTATATCATAGGGTCAGGATAAAAGTTTTGATCTTCCTGTGAAAAAGAAAAGTGACATATGTACTATAATGTACACAAGTGGAACTACTGGTGATCCCAAGGGAGTATTGATATCCAATGAGAGCATTATTACACTCTTAGCTGGCATTACCAAGCTACTAGAGTGTTGCAATGAACAAGTAAGTAGTTTTCTTTTATCACTTCTTTTTCTTGCATTTGTATGAACATACAAGGGACTCCTAAAATGCCTACATTTTTTCATTTAAGCAAACATCTCAAATGTGTATCGCAAAAAATAGCAGTTTGATCAAATTCTGCTACACAGCAATGTTATAGCTGTTGTTTGACATCATTTTGTACTAAATAACTTGTCGCTGAGCAGTAGCAACTTGTTCAAATGCCTCTACGCCATATCCCTATAGCTGCTACTTAACAAAACTAAATTGCTCTTAAAATGCTATTTTCGGTTTTTGGATAATGAATTTTCTGCTATCCTATCTTTAACATTCCTAATATCCTGCATTGTTTTGGTTTCTGCTTGCAGTTGCATGAGAAAGATAGATATCTATCATACCTTCCACTTGCACACATCTTTGACAGGGTTGTTGAAGAAGCAATGATCTGGACTGGCGCTTCAATAGGTTTCTGGCGTGGGGTGAGTATATATAGTATAGACTATAGATCTTGACACGTGCTAAATCTTTCATTACTTATTACTTAATGAAGGCTTAATGTGATTATAGTATATTGGATTTTTTTTTTTAATTTAATCTCAAGTAAAGTCAAATTTTGTATTTGATAATAATATAGCGCTACTTATTCAATTTGGCTGCAGGATGTCAAATTGTTGATGGAAGACGTCGCTGAGTTAAAACCAACAATTTTTTGTGCTGTCCCCCGTGTGCTTGATAGAGTCTACACAGGTAAGATTTTGGTCTTTGTTTACAGTTTAGTGATCTTTCCTACACCATGTGATTGTTTATGATAAAATTATGAATTCATGAAGAACAAAACTATACTATTTAAGTTAGTTCTTAGTCATTGAAGTGGTATTTTTCCTGAATTCCTATTCTCATATCCATCTCTTTGAACAATTTTCCCTCTCATCAAATAATAATAGATATAACAAAAACAATAATGCAATGAAAAGCTCAATCTTCATTTATTATACAGGTTTAACACAAAAGATTAATACGGGGGGCACGATGAAAAATACGATGTTCAATTTAGCCTACACATAGTAAGTATTGTTGTTTTTGCATTAATTGAGTTATATGATGGAAATATGACTAATTTACTGTATGAGTTCTATATAAATCAAAGCACACAAAATCTCATTCAGAAGATGATGATGCATTGCAATGTTCTGATGATATAAACTATGAAATATGTTGCAGCAAGTTGCATAACATGAAAAGAGGGCAAAAACATAATTCAGCGTCTCCATTAATGGACAAAATTGTCTTTAGTAAGGTGATTATATTTTCATATATTTTAATTCACTGCTGTTTTGGTTCGAACAAACAATAACCATAACATAATTGCACTGTACTAATGTACTACTACTAATAATAATGTTTTTGCAACATGATCAGGTAAAAGACGCTTTAGGGGGTAATGTACGTATTATTTTGTCCGGAGCAGCGCCTCTATCTAAACACGTTGAAAGTTTCCTGCGTGTGGTGACTTGTGCTCATATCCTACAAGGATATGGTATATTCTTTCACAACATTTGAACTATCATGAACTTACATTACCTTTATGTGATTATCTATCGATGTATAAAATCAGCATAAGTTGGTTTTAGAATTTGGACTCTACTTTGGCTGTTGTAGGTCTGACTGAAACATGTGCTGGATCCTTCGTGGCAATACCAAACGAAATGAATATGCTCGGTACAGTTGGCCCTCCTCTACCATATGTGGATGCGTGTCTGGAATCTGTACCTGAGATGGGATATGATGCACTAGCAACCACACCAAGAGGAGAAATCTGTATTAAGGGAAGTACCATTTTTTCAGGGTACCATAAACGTGAAGACCTCACGAAAGAGGTTATGATCGATGGATGGTTCCATACAGGTTCTTTCAGTTGAAGTTGTGATGATGTATATATATATTGTTTTGCATTATGTATTACCATTTTATTAATGCATGATTTATTTATTAAACAGGAGATATTGGAGAGTGGCAACCAAATGGAAGCATGAAAATTATCGATCGGAAGAAGAATATATTTAAACTATCACAAGGAGAATATGTTGCTGTTGAAAACCTGGAGAATATTTATGTTCAAGTTTCTGTTATTGAATCAGTAAGTCTTCTAGAGCCTTAGAATAGTTTTGAAGCTCTATCTTGTAATAATGAATTTATTTTCCCTTTAATAAAGGAATTAGTTTAAGCTTCTTTTCATGAGCCGACAATGTTTTGCGACGTGTTTATACCCTCCTTTGTTTCAGATATGGGTCTATGGAAACAGTTTTGAGTACTTCCTTGTGGCTGTTATTAACCCAAACAAGCAAGCACTTGAAGCTTGGGCAGGAAAGAATGATATGAAAATGGAATTTGATTCTCTCTGTGAAGATTCTAGGACGAAAAGTTACATCCTTGGAGAGCTCGTAAAGATTGCGAAAGAAAAGAAGGTTCTATATAGTTTTTAAGTCTCATAATATTTCTCTAATTTGTTATACTGTATATAATGTGTTTTTAACTTGTTGAATTTAAGAATTTCTCACAATAGGATTGAAATTTTCCATATGAATTTCATGTTGGTCAAATTTCACATTAATCCGAAATCCTGATTAATGTTCTTTTTGCAGTTGAAAGGTTTTGAATTTATTAAAGCTGTTCATATTGATCCAGTTCCATTTGACATGGAACGTGATCTAATAACACCAACATTTAAGAAGAAGAGACCCCAATTGCTTAAACACTATCAGGTATAAGTTGTCAAAACTCTGATGAATTCTGTTATGTTTCATATGATTAAAAATGATAGTGAAGTGGAAAAACCTATTTAAGTGTCAATAAGTTGACTAATCACTGTGATAATTGAAATCTAAGTACTCTGAATGTCAGAATTCACAGCTGAAATGCAAACTCAAGGACATATACGTACAAAGTAGCTACATAAATATCTTTCTGATACACTTTTATTTATTGTACAAACACTCAAGCTCCTATTGTTTCATTACTGATTACAATATTTTTTGTGCACAGAATATCATCGACGAGATGTACAAGACGACCAATAAACCCAGTGCCTGAGATATGCTTTGGGAGACAATTTATTTTATTCATTCATGTCATGGAGCTTTGCATAATTTCTTTTGTTGACTGTATAGATTATTTTTTATAGATGTGGCAATTAATATATATTGCCATGGATAACTGCTCAACCGTCAAGGTAGAAAAATACTATAGTAGGTAACATTATATTGTCAAAATATTTGATTCTTTTCTCTTCAAAACAAATAATCTCTACCACTGTCGTACAATATTGAGAAAATTTTCAATGGAGTATTGAGAATTTCCTTGTTGGGCCATTTTATTTTTTTGGTTTACAATGGAGCTGAGGATCAAATTCACGACCTCTAGTAAACTACCCAAACCCCTCACCACTAGATAAAACCTATTGTGTTTCATTTCTACCTGCCGCAGTTCCAAAAACCTTATCAGTGATTTTGGTGCAAGGCTTGAAAATGTTGACCATTTTATTGCATTTTCTCCTTGATCGCTTTCTACCATACCCTGCAAAAACGTTTGTGTAGTGAGAAAAAAACTTCTCATTAATTTTAAGAAAAATCGATTAATAATTATAGTAAATTTACATAAATAAAAGATATTTGTATATGGTTAATTTTATCACAATTTTAATATTGAATTAAGAATGAAAATTTGATCCAATCAACATTTTATATTGGATAAAGACACATCATTCATCTTAAACTGTCCTATGAATAATCCTACAACGTAAAAACAGTGGACAATAGCTCTCTGCTTGTTTTGTATGAACAGGATATGAAAAATGAAGAAATATGCAGACAATAGATATTAATAAAATTGAAATTTTATGGGGTATGAAACTAATACAAAAGATATGTCTCATACGAAACAAGAGATATGCATAAAAAAACAGAACATGAAGCTTCTAGTAAACTTGTTTGTTCCCATCTTTTTGTTGTTTAGCATACCTAAAATATAATTGTTTGTTTCTTTGGCCTCAATCTTACAACTTTCCCGCTACTTATTTTGTTTTTTAACTTCAGTGTTCAAATACTTCCAACAAATATGACCACAACCGCAGGCAGGCACCCTTTATCAGTATTTATCCATTTCTTTCTACTTAATGAAATAAGAGAAGCTTTATGCAGGAAATGGATTTCCCGCATTTGACAAAGCAGCACATTGTGGAACGCCATTCTATTATTCTCGTCTGTGTAAAATGTGGAGGATTTCGCAACTACAGTAATCCCGATTCCTTTATGCAAGACCGTCCTCTTTGTTAATTGCAATATTGTAAATTTAGAAACTTGCAGAAACTAGGAATAAGCAATGTTTCAGATCGCGTGTCAACTATTACGCTCCACAGAAAACCGTTAATCTCTTAATTCACATTACATATCTACATGTACAAAATGCAAGGTTAGGTTTGAGCCAAAGCTATATATGACTCAATCGCATTCAGTTGACATTATTCAGCTTTCATCTCATGCACATGCACTTGAGTTGCACCTAAATGTTGGTGAAAAAATCACATGAGTGAGATACATTGAACTACACTGAATGCATGTATCCAGCATAAATGAGAAAAACAAAATAAAATAATACACTGTTGATATACCAGAACATTGGAATATACAATGAACACAAAAATTTACTAATGCAACGAGAACAGATAGTTATATGGAAACAGATTGCTACATTCAATCCAATTGCTAATCAGGTATTGAGTTGTCTCTCTCACTATTTGATGCAAGAGGAAGAGACATAAACTGCAATGCAAGTAACTCATCTCTGCTATATTTCATCCTTTGATCTATGTCAAAATAAATGAAAAATTAAAATTAGATAAATCATTAAAAGAATAGCAACCAGAATATTAGAAACGTAATGGCATTACCTACAAAATATGGAGATAAGGACGTTTGTTCTTTCTTCCTAGCTGCTTGCATAGCCCTTGAAGTTAATCGAGATGGAGATGAATGCTGACGTCCATTTTCTTCAAAAGGAAGTACCGTAACAAGTTCATGCCTTACTTCAATTCGTGGATGATTTCTACTGAACGATAGGATAGCGTCTTTGGTTAAGAGCCAACAACCTCTGAGGTCCATCAGTTTCAGACTTTCAGGGGCCTTAACCTTATCAAGAGAACAATTTGTCAATACCGCATCACAGATACTAAGCTCTGTCAATTTAGGAACTGATGATAGATGGTAAAGTGAGATGTCTGAGAGTGAAGGACTTTTAAGAGATAAATATCTCAGCTCTTGGAAGCTTGATAAAGGGAATAAAGCTTCATCGGCGACTTGAGTGTGCTCCAAATTCAGCCTTTCTAATTGTTTCAGATTTTGTAGGGCCGTTAGAGAGAGTGAGTCCAAGTCAGTCCCTCCCTGGTGCAAAAACCCTGAGTCATAGTATAGATAGGAAGGTTAAAGACAGAATATTAAACTACAAGTAGCAAATGAAGATAAACCAGACAAAACTGAGAGAGATGAAGTTGAAGAAATCAGTATTTAGACATTTTGAACGCCGTTCAAAAAAAAAGTATTTAGACATTTTGAACAATCACTTTAATTGAGACCGATCACTTTAATTAATTTAAATGCTTGATCGGTCAGATCTGCAATGACAGTTGGAAACAAAGTGACCAGATAATTAATTCATTAAACAAGATGAGAAATAAGAAATTTGTGTGGAATGATTATAAGATAGATCTTATATGGATAGTAATTATTTTCTTGCTAAAGTTAACAGTACCGAATCCCATTTTATAGATCTAATACAGCTATTACATGCCTTAACAATAATATCCTAATATACACCAAACGCTAAGATTTCTTAATATGGAATACATGTTTGTTACTAGTGTGACTGTCTCTTATTTATCTGCAATTATTGATCTATTGTGCAAACACGCAACAAAGGTCATTTAATTCCACAAGGTAACTCGAATACAAGACACAGACATAGCCTAATGAGTTGTTATCTCCTAACATGTTGATGCAGGGCATACAGAAAAAGAAAAATAGCTGATCTAATTGAAGATAATATTCACTATTTAAGAAAATAAAGTAGGGTACAAAAATAAACTTCTAGATCTCTGTGCCAATGAATGTCAAATTAAAACAAATATTTATATAACAGAAGAACGAGGAATCTTTGGACTCATGAGAATAATCATCAGCAAAGTTGCAAAAATGGAAAAAACGTCAAATACAAACAGGTTTAAAGCAGCAGCCCAGCACAAGGAGTTATTAAGTGGTAAAGAAAAACTCATATATTTGTCGCAGAAATAGTACGGTTTAGCCTCACAACAGTAACAAATATGCCAAACAATCAAATACCTTTAATGTTTGTATTGCTCAGATCAACAACCTTCAATAAAGGCATCAAGCTGATAAATCCGAGGGCAGTATCATCCACTGATGTCTGAGATAGTGACAGAATTTCAAGATTGGGAACATGTCCAGCTAAAATCCCTAATCCAGCAGAGCTAACCCAAGTACCACTCAGATTCAAACTTTTCAACTTTCCACCAATACATGCAACCATCTCAACTGAATTATCATCCATCATACATGAGCTGAGATTGAGATGTTCTATTACTTTCATTTTACTTAAGAAGAAGAATTTGTCAAGGCCGGTATGGGCCAAGTCCAGAAAGGACAGGTTATTTGTATTTGCATATAATAAGGTTCCAGCTTCATTCAGGAATGTAGACCCAGAGAAAATAAGCTTTGTCAAAGGAGCTCTATCATCTTCAAGGATAGAGTCAATAGTACAATTACTCATGTTGAGGCATTCAAGAGATGATAAATTAGGCAATTTTGTGACGCTGGTCCATTCAAGATTTAGATGGGTTAACTTGGGGAATGTGTTAAGAACAGCAGCACCTTTGTTTGATATTTTACTACCCCAGAGTTCAATGTGTTGTAGATTTTTCAGTACCTAGAACAGGTATTACATCTTGAGTACTGGCAACACAGGTTTGTATGGGGGAAAAACCCATCATATAATCAACAACACAGACACGCTCTAAAAACACAACACAGTAGCCAACTAACAAACAAACAATGAAGTCTAACAGTGAATCCAGTAATTCAAGAAATGTTTGTCTCAAACCCAATTGAGTAAACGATGATAACTGACCAAGGAAAGAATAAAACAATAAACAATGATTTTGCCAAAAGTATTCTATTGAGTTTAAATGCAGAGCACAACGTGCACATAAATCCATCTCTATGAAAATTAATGGTACAGTGAATAACGCCTCATTATAAATATAAATCATAAACCAATTAAAGAAAAAGGGTACAGATCCATTTACACTGAAATGGAAGATGGCATAATTACCCCATATAATTAGTGACTTTATGCAGAAATTGAATTTACCCAATCTAACCATTGAATTGTTCATATTGCATGACAAATTTGGAAAAAACTTATACCTTCACAAATCAAGTGGAGTACATTTTCATTTAATGACAAACATACTATAATAGTATAATTTGAACCAAAAATTGATAGAGGTGAAGTGATTAGTTGGTAATTGGTATAACCCAGAACTACACAAACACAAATGTCAACCTAAAAAGAAAATGAAATACCTGTAATGAAGCTAAAGATGCATCATCGACAGGCAAACCACCCAAGTCAAGAAGAGACAAGCTTTTAAGAGAGGCTAGAAGCTTGACTCCTTTGGCAGTGACGCTAGTTTTTGAAATGTGCAACTTCTCCAAATTAGGAACAGAAAGGATATGATTAATTCCAGCATCATTAACTTTGGAGCATCTAGATAGATCCAACTCTTTAAGGCTATTCATTCCTATAACCAATTAAGCATTTATCTCATCAGCATTCAGCACACACACAGATCAAATGAGTGATAGGGCAAAACATACAGCAAGAATAGGTTAACAGTGAGTTATTGTAGACATGCATATCGACTTATTTGAGCTTATCTACTAGTATAAACACTCATGAGACCGCTTATGACACCACTGTTTTCAGCTTATTTCCAGAATAACTTATAAAAACAGCTTACACATTATATAAAAACAGTTTGACTACATTTTATCTATTGTTATTGCTATAGAAGTAGCTTATAAATAATCACTTATATGAGAATCAGAAAAAGAAGAAAAAAACGGGAATGTATATTATGTACTACCTGTGATTGGCCAAAGAGCTGAAGAATTGATTCGATGACACTCAGCAATGTTCAAATAACGCAAATGGCAAAATCCTCCCAAATATGCCATCCATTCTGCATCCACAGAGTTATCACCTTTTACATCAACCTCTTCCGCACTGTGTTTGAAAACCCTAGCCACAACAAGAAAAGTTATTATTATCATTATAACAGTTGAAGAAACGAATTGAATTGTGAAAATAAGCGTGAATTACTCGAGGAGTGAGGGGTGGAGGAGACGGCGAGTGATGAGGCGGCGGAGGAGAGCATCGGCGAGATGAGAAGGTAAGCGATCGAGAGATCGTCTCTGTAACCGCCATTTTTCAACGGTTTCTCTGCTTTTACAAGCTGCGTCTATGCAAAGTTCAAGCAATTCGATTTCTGTGTTCATTTTCGTCTTATAAAACTTTTTCTCTCTTTCTTATTGTGATTTCTGAAAATGAAAATGAAGGAGAATTTGACTTGAGTTTGATTCGGTGTTGGAATGAGATATCCTCAGATCGAGATTATTACATTCAGGACGAAGCTTCCCTCGTGAAAAATAGGGTTGGAATAGACCAGACTGCTCCGGTCAAACCAACATATTTCTTTCAATAGAATAGGTTAAGGTTTTTTTATATGTATATTTCCAAAATGTAAATAAATAAAAAAATTACATTTATTAAGAAGAGTTTTTCGATCGTATGCAAATTTGAACATGTTAAAATGTTTAAAATAATAAGTATGTATTGGAACTATAGTTGTAAAAATGGGCCGGGCTATCGGGCGGGCCTAGTAACCCTATAGTTTTATACGGGCCGGGCTGGGCTTCCAAAAAATATCATTGGCCCTTATTGGACTGGGCCATCATGGGCTGGCCCAACGGGCTTTTGGGCCGGCCCATTAAAGAATTAAAAAAAAAAACTAAAAATAAGGAATTTTAGTTAGCATAAAATATTTAGATAAAATAAGTAATAAAAGATGAGATTTGTTTTTTTTTTAAAGAAAAAGATGAGATTTATAATTTACTTTTTTTTATAATTTATAATTTAACTTATGTATTTTTAGTGGTTACGTTAAAAGTTTAGTGTCTGATGTAAGTTTGAAATTTATTAGCTTTGAGGATGCACTTTATGAATCATCATCCACAGATCTCTCGACTTTTGCATGGATATTTTGAAGTATTTACTATTTCATGAAATCATGACACTCACTTTTTTATGGATATTAGTTTGTGTGCGATACATATGTAGTTTTATTGTCCATTGAATTTTTTTTTTTACAAAAAATTTGTCAATTTTTTATAAAAAAAAATTGAAAAAATGTGGCGGGCCGGCCCATCGGTCCATGTTTATTGGGTTGGGCTAAGGGGGTCGGGCCTTATGGGCCGGGCCACTTAAGCCCAGTAGATGTCTTGGCCCTATGGGCCCGGCCCATTTGACAGCTCTAATTGGAACTTATATATTTTATATTAAATGCATAATTTTTTAATAAAAAAAAAATACTACTTTTAGCTACTTTAACATGTGCAATGTTGCACATGTTAGACAACCCCTATTAAGAAAAATAAAATGTGATAATTTGAAATATAACTTTTTGTATTTTTCTTGAAATAAGTTTCATGAGAAGATGTAAAAAAAAATTATTGATTATGGGAAAAAGAAAAGAGAGAGTAAATTAAATGTAATTTGCATTTAATTTTATGGGAAATATAATATCGATATTAGGAGGGATCCGTTGACTCCAGGAGTAAGTCTTCCATTGACTTACTCCGCTTAATAACTCGATATCGACATTATGTTTCTTCAATCCAACCGTTGAATTCAAAGATCCCATTGAGTAGATCAACTCCACAAATTTTTATAAAATTTCAAAAAATATAGTTATGTATTTTAGACTATTGAAATTCAACGGTTTTTTCTAAAAGTTTTTCATACGTTCAATTAAAGTGTTCATAAAAGGTATCAAACAATTTTGAATTTTATAAAAATTTGTGTAATTGATCTATTCAATGAGATCTTTGAATTCAACGGTTGGATCGAAGAAATATAATATCGATATCGAGTTATTAAGCGGAGTAAGTCAATGGAGACTTACTCCTGGAGTCAACGGATCCCTTCTCTAAAAGTAAACCTTGAAAATGATTAAAGTTTATTTTTTTCTTATAATTTGGGATAAGAAAAAGTTATTTTTTGTCTTACATTTTGGGACGGATGGAGTATTTAACCAAAAGTATGCTAACTAGTGCATCCGGTGCACTAGTTAAGGAATAAAAAAGAAAAACTTTTGCATTGGAAATTGTATTTTTTATACTTTAAAAATATCGACTGCACAAACTCCAAAATAACTTTACTATATTAAGTTTCCTTAACTAATGCACCGGGTGCAGTATGGCTCTGTTTGGTAAAAAATAGCGGATAGCTGATAAGCTAGCTTTTAGCTTATACGGAATAAGCTAGTTGATTGAATTTGTAGTGTTTGCTAAAATTAGCGGTTGAACTAGCTTATAATTATGAAATGACATAAAAAAACATGTTTAATTAATACTATTTTATTTTTTTCAAGTAAGATGATAGGGGTAAAATTGGAAGAAAATATAATAAGCTATAAGCTCATAAACTACTAGAAATAGCATTTGAAAAATAAGCTATAAGCTAATAAAATAAGCTATAAGCCATTTTTTAAAAACAGCTACCAAATAGAGCTTTTAGCTTATAAGCTAAAAGTTATAAGTTATAAGCTAGTTTATTTGGTTTACCAAACAGAGCCTATTTAGCATTTTCCTTTAACTAAAAAGGCCAAGTTCCATACTATTGAAAAAACTTATTAGGTCTATTATGCCGGCCTATTTAGGTCAATATGAATAATATTTTTACTATATTACTATATAATAAAATTTATATTTTGGTTAAATTATAAGTTTATTAACTTTTTCAATAGTTTAAGTTTATTAATCTATATTAATTTTTCAGATATATACGATTGTTTTCTTATCATCGTAAGACTATTAATCATACATGTAATCGTATATAAATGGAATGATTAATTTCTTATCATCTCAAGAGTAAAAAAAACTTGAGGAAATAATGTATTAGATTAAGATCTTTGAAAATATAACAGGATTGAATATTAAAATTCGAAAAAATGAAATAAATAAATTAGTTGGGGGTTGAGATTGCAAACTTGAGAAAACGTGGAAAAAAAAAAATGTAGAGAATCTTTTTCTTTTTTTTTGGTACAATTTTTTTTTGTACAAAGAGAATCATTTTCAATGTGGTAAGGAAATAGAAATCTCTCAAGTGAGAAAAAAAAAAAACTAATAGAAATAATGTGTTAGATTTAGACCCTTAAAATATAGAGGCATATACTTTGGGGATTTGAAAGAAAATGGAGAAATGTTGGTTAAGAGTTGAAGAAACAACACTCTTAAACACGTAAGAGTCATTTTTGGATCTCCGACTTTTTGTATGGTGAAAATTTGGTTCCCAATGGAAAACTTAATTTTCTGTTTGCAATGTATGTGTCACATAAATTATCTAATCTAACAAAGATTAGTGGCAATTAAACAGTGTAAATTTCATATCTATAACATTGTAAAAAAAAAATTGTAACAAAAATAAAATAATTTACCAAGGTTTTTTGTAACAAAAGAAGATGAATAATTTACCTCCCTTATTTGTGGCAAAATAAACTATGTGCTTAATTTTGTACCATGGTTTTTTTTCTTTTTCTTATTGAATTTATCTGCTTAAATTTAAGTTCACAGAAAATAACTGAAAAAATTATTAATTTATCACCATATGAGAACAAGAAACATATCAAAAAGTTTAGAGATCACGTTCTATATTTTTCAAGATTAAAATTACGCATTACTTGTCGTGGCATGATTTATTTAAAAAATATGCCTATCTTGTCAGCTGATGACTCCAAACAGTATCTCAATAAACATTTTTCTGATATAATAACTATTTTTATTCAGGTTTCTTCTAACACCACACAAAAAATTTACCTGAAATCCTTTCAATGTTGAAGCCCACCACCACTAATGATAATAAAACATTGTCCGTTCAGTAAGAAGCAGATATGCAGGATAAGATTGTTATCAATTCATTTTTGTATGTTTGTGTGCCATGCCATATTGATGAAAGTTAGTTTTACCGGCGCACTTTGATGTCCGTTCGACTTTCATTTAAGTGTAATTATTTTACATATATATAGTTCTCAAGTTCATAATTTACCTTTACTTAGTTGTAAAAGGAATCGTAGTGATTAGCAATCATTAATTTGAAATAACCAAACAAGCATTGCACAGCACATAAACATAATACTATTGCACAAACTGTTTATATATGAAGTACAAATGCTGCAAAGCTTGCAACATCATCACACACAGAAAAGACATCCAAAGCTTTAAAAAAAATACAAGTGACTCTTCTCTAACAAGTTAAGAAGTTCATTTAAATTCTGAACTTCTCAACTATCACTGTTTCTTCGTTGTCTGTCTGTCTTGTATTACTCGCTGTATATAAGTTGTAAAGCGAATAAGAAAGAGGATGAGCACTCTTTTCTTGTCTCTTCACTCCTTTCTGTTCCGCTCCTTCCATCTTATATATAAATCTATCTATTTTCAGCTATCCTAATTGAAATGCAAGATACACAAGAGTAGAAGATTTGACACCAAAATGAAAAAGGAGAATCTTAAGAACCTCTCCTCACTGCACATTTCGTATTACACAAGAAAGCATTAAACCGTAGCTGTCCAACGTTTTAAACCAAATCGATCATTCTTAGGCCAACAAGTAGTTTGCGACCGAGACATCTGCTGGAGTGGTAGAATGGATGTAGACAAATTCAAGGCTTTTACCTGCTGATAAAGAGTTAATCCATGCTGGGAATGTGTATGAATCACCAGACTTTGTGAGTCCCCAAAGTGGACCATAAAGCTTGGATATTGAAAGATTGAGAGACTTGAGATTCTTGGTTGATTTGTTAGTCACAGTTGTTGAATATCTATAGTATGTTCTGCCTTTGGCAATCCAAGAGTTGGTCATTTTCTGTTCAACGGAAATTGGGCCTGACCTTGAAGCTGTAAAAGATAAATTCTTCATTTTAGTTTCAAACCGAAGCAAGTATTTCTCAGATAATATTAAAAATTATATACTATTATATAGTACTAAAATGTACCTGGGGATGGAGTTACCCTTGGTTTGGGAGATGAACGTGGCTTGGTAACAACGGGTCTAGGAGCTGGGACAACAACTGACCTAGGAGCTGGAGCAACAACTGCAAGGAAGAAATTATATCGCGATTATTTATACTATCACAAGAAGATTTATTTATAGCAGGAGAGGAGGAGAAATTTGGGAATAATGATGACAATACCTGGAAGGAGCTGGTTGTAGCCACCATGACCGCCACTGAGACGAGCAAGAACACCTAAAAGAGGAGCATTGTTGTAGGTTGCTGGTTCTGTTTGTTCATAATTCTTTCTTTCATCAGCAAAGTCATCATATGCATCAGGTCCTCCAACAATAGCACCAGTAAGTATATTGGTGTTGCTCCTTTTGCTGCTAAACCAAGTATTGTAACCTCCAAAGCAGCTGACAAATGAAGGATTAGCCTTGATTGAAACAATGGATGAACCTCTGTGGTGAACTCTTTGAGGGAAATTGTTTCCATATCCCACCATGTAACTTGTAGCTCTTGGGTTGTCCCCAAGAATGTAGTCCACCTGAAGATTTATTTTAAAAACATAAAAGGATGAGCGACCTTGAAATATTTAGCACTGAGACTTCAGATTAAAGGTGTGTTTGGTGTCTGAGACGTGTGACACATGTAGTGAAATTCAATCACTTCTACTTTCTCAAATGATTAGTGTTTGTGTCAAGATTACATGAGACTTTGCATGAGATGTAGTGATTAGTGAATTACCTGAGACTTTGCGAATGAGAGAAGCTCGGAAGAAGGGACATTGCCGGAATTACATCTCAAGTTTCTACCAGAAGAAACAAGGTAGTCAGAATAGACAGTGGCTAAAAAGGAAGCACTTGTGACAA
The DNA here is from genome assembly GCA_030408175.1 of Trifolium repens. NCBI lineage: Eukaryota > Viridiplantae > Streptophyta > Magnoliopsida > Fabales > Fabaceae > Trifolium > Trifolium repens. The sequence goes on along the minus strand of CP125842.1, from coordinate 61,170,476 downwards.
ACTGCAAGTTGTTCCATCTTTGGCGGTATATGAGTCCACCAGGTGTCTTCTGAACATTGTGAGAACCCTTTCCAAGGCATGAACACATGAAATACTCAGACTTTTGCAGATATTTTTCAAACACTGGTGCATGAGCTCCAGCTTTTCCTTGCATCAGGAACTACAGATCAAGAAACAGTAGAAAACAGTTTAGCAACAAATGATTGAATGCATATGTAAGAACGTCGATCGTCAAATTCATTACTTAATAAATTGATGTTACCTTAGCAACTAAAGTTTGAACACCAGGATACTTAACATCCCAACTAAATTCAGTCATTTGCCAACCAGTTCCACCCATGGAGTCACCATTTCTACCAAGGTAATCCAAGTAATATTGGTTGTTAGATGCTTGATACAACCATGCAGCAGCCCAAAGCAATTCATCCTGTTCGCGTACAATTACCGACATTCAATTCAATTATTAATTTTCAAGCAATAATTGAATGTTTACACTGCCTGTTTCCAATTGAAATTATTATTTATGTGTATTAATCCACAATTGTACAAGAAAAACTTACATTGTATCCACTGATAGATCTGTAGTACTTCTGTGCAACTGTGATGCTGCTGTCATATTTGCCTCTGTATTTATCCGCAAAATCAAACAACTGCAATTTAACAAACCCAGAGACATTCAGTTCACGTTGCGAGTAATGTATGTAATACTACTATTTCGTTAAGAGCAACACTTATTTTTGGATTATTATTATTATTATTTTTCACCATCAATATCTAGCCCACTAGACATTCTAATCTGGTTCGAGGGTTAGTTATGACATCAAGTGGTTCTAGTCCACTCCCGATCATAGTTGCGGGAGATCAATTTAATTAATTTAAGTTCGTTGGATTAATTAACATTAACATTAACATGATTGATTGATTAAATAAAACTACTAGGAGGAGTATTTGGTATGCTCATTTATTAGGTTGCAACTAAAATACCTGAAACTTTATGATAGTAATAAATCTAAAATAGAATTTGAGAAACATCTATGATATTTCTTTGTTTTGTTCATTACTCATCATCTAACTATAATAAATGTATCATTAAATGTAACATGTGGCTTCACCTATAGAAACAGTGACAGAAACAAGAAGCTACTAGAGTACACTTAAAAGGTTATAATAGAGGCACATGACAGCGGAAAAATAGGTCCAATATTAGTACCAAAATAACCCGATACACATTTATGGTTGGTTTGGTTGCATACCAAAAAAATGTGATGAGTATAATTTCGAACCAAAAGGGCAAAAAAAAAGTAGCACCGACAGTGTATGTGTCCACGTGAAATGACAAAAAATTATAGTAATATTAAAACGAAGTTTCGTTTTTTTGTGCTATGTGAATCTCTTCAATGGGAAGGTTGGGATCTAATTCCACACAAATATCAATATGTACGGTCAATGCGTGACAAAAAGAAAAAGTGCTTATTCACTAGACATGAAAAAGAGGTCTTTCATGTTCATTTTTTATTTATAAAAATATTTTCTAGACAGTTAAAATATTTTTACATCGTAAATCTAAAAAATTATTTGTATGACTTTTGAATTAAATATGATAAAAGTTCAAACATTTTACCGATCAAACGGTGTAAAAATTTGTCTGTATACCTATGAATTAAATTCAAATTTTTGTTTCCGACCACAACTTTACTAGTATTTTTATATTATTGTTATGACTTATGAGTAAAATGAAGTATAAATGTTTTTTTAAGCAGTAAATATTAATAATTTTTTTACTGAAGATGGGAATCACCCACACAAAAGAGAAATGGTTAAATAAGAAGAGAATTCAACTCTTTCACACTTGTTAGTTGTTTTAAGAAAAAACCTAAATTGAGTGAACTCTAGCTTTATAAAGTAGGAGTGAAGAAGACTAAAGAAAAAGTGGGAAACAAAATTCCACAAGTGTACAAATCGTATTTTTATGGGGTCCCTAAAAATATTATCTCCACCTTCCTGCCTTTCCAAATATTAGGTACACTTGAGGAGATTTTAATATTTCCTTTAATATATATATATAAAAAATAGTGTTATACTACTACTTGTTTTGTTAAATTTAGTTTAATAATAATAAAAATAAACTGAAATGTTTGGATCACTGATATCCCATCTAAAAAATAAAAAAAGATAAGGTTTTATTGAACTTTTATTTTTATCTTTGGAGAAACTTTATGTTTATTGAATCAATAAATGTCCTTCTACCGACCCATGCGGCCCAATTTGGTAGCAGCAATAACGTCTCTAACAAAAGAGTCATAAATTAAAGTGTACTGCCAGTAACTGCCTATTAGTTACATTGTTCAACCGTTCACCAATATCAATATTTGCCGCTATCAGTAACAAGAAACAACTCATATTCACCATGCTTCAATGTTTATAATGTCTTATTTTAATGATCGGAATATTTCTGTGTGCAACTGTCAAAGATTAATCTCTCGATTTAAATAGATGGTAAAATTCTTTCTCAAAAGATTTAGTATGCCCATTCAAACCACCTTATATTAATGTCTCTATCTTACTTTTTTTTTTTCACATTTCATTTTCACATAAAAAATAGTTAATTCTTTACTAAAAAAGTTAAATTAAATAATAATAATAACAATAATAAAAAATAAATGAAGTGAACAAAGTTGAATGGTGTGAGAGTGAAACCTCATAGGCATGACGGAGGAGTTCATGTGAATAAGCAGGATTAGAACGGCGGAACACAATGGAAGCAGCAGCCATAGCGGCAGCAGTTTCTCCGGCGAGATCCGACCCGGGATTACTTGGATCAACCTTGTAAGCATGACGGTCAGTGGTCATATCCTCCGGCCTTTGCCAACACTTATGGTCAGTGTTCCCGTCTCCTACCTATTTGTCAAAATGCCCAAATCAACATCATTCATTATTCAAATAATAAATTATTTAATAACATTATTAGTAACTTCCAAATTCAACTTTAACTCTATGGAAAATAGAAAGACACTAACCCATGATTCCATGAATACTATACTCCTATATAAATATTATATTAATATGATATTAATTAATTCTTTTTGGGAAAGGAAAAGTCAAAAATAAAAAAAAAATAAAAAAATAAAAAACAGGGGAAAACAAACAGAGTGAGAACTTGGAAGTGAAATGGTACCTCTCCATAGAGAACATTAGGTTCAGGGTGAGCTTTGATGAAATAATCAGTACCCCATTTCACAGCTTCCATGGCATGACCAAGTTCACCACTAGAAGCCATTTGTTTACCATATTCAATAATGCTCCATGACATCATTGTAACAGTAAACGCCATTGGTAACCCAAATTTCACATTATCACCTGCATCATAATATCCACCCACTAGATCTACCTGCAAATATTTCAACAGAAGAAAAAACCAACAAAATGTGAAGAAAAAGAATTAAAAAAAAAACATGTATGAATGAAAAAGAAACTTACCCCACTTGCTTTACCATCTTGAAGACCAGAATGAGATCTCCATGAAACTCTCTGGTTATGAGGAAGAACACCAGATCTTTGAGCTTCAAAGAACATAATGCTTTTGCTTAGTGCTTGACCATAGTCATGACCAGCAAAGGCTAAAGATGGAAGCAGAAGAAAAAACAGGGGAAGCATTGAAATGAGTTGTGTTAGCTTTTCCATGAAAACAAAAAATGGAATATGAAGTAAATGTGTGTGTGTTTGTTCAATGCAGTGAGGTGGAAAAAAATGGCAATGCAGATGAGTTTTGAGAAGCTGAAACTTCGGATAGTCCCGCTAATTAAGGAGAGAATCCTTGCGGAAACAGAGAAGTTTCAGAAAAGAGAGAGAGAAAGAAGAAGAAGAAGAATACAGGGATTGGAAACTGAGGTGCTCGAGGCTCTATATATTAAGGGGAAGAGTGGGAAAGGGAAGGTATCAAGAACGCAGAAGTTGACACTTTGGCAGTGAATTTATTATTATATTATTACTAATACTACATTATAGTATTAAATAATTTAATAGTAGTAAATAATTTATTTCTATTATTATTATTTTGGTATTTTGGATTTTGAAGTGGCTATAAACGTTTGTGATGAGTAAGGAACAATGTCATGTGGCCTTACAGCAAGCAGTCGGTGAGGTTTTAAATTATTTGGCAGAATTGGAATTACTACTGTTTATGGTTAAATTAGTAAATGAAAATTGCTTGACTTATGGAATGGAGTTTGAGCAAGAATGTGTGATTTTTTGTGCCTTTGGTAATTTTAGTCTCACGATGGACGGTTTGTGTGTGTGGTACTATTACTTTTGTTAATGTGGAAATATTGAGGTGAATTTGGTTTATAAAGTTTGGTTTGATAAGTCCTAGCTCAACTGATAAAATATGTCGAAATTGTTAGGCCGAATGCCGCGACCCAAGTTTAAATCCGGGATCTGAGTTTAATTTTCAGTAGATTACCGACTCGACTAAGACCAAAAAATTAAAAAATATTTTTGTAGAAAATGAATCAATTTCTTATTGTAAAATCAAATTTCATTAGTCTATTTGTGGTATTATTATTATTATTATTATTTTGATTAAAAATATAAACCAAATTTTACAACAATTAGTAGCATGTATTGCGGTCCCCAAAGACCCGCGCCAAGACCCATATCAAAATCAAACGAACCCACTACTAAAGATTTGGTCTTTTTCCCCCCTAATCGTCGGCGTGATAGTAACAAAGGAAAATTGTGAATAATTCTCACACGACTCAAACTATGAGGTGATGACACCCATTTCCCACGTACCTTTTCCCACTAAATATTACACCATTTTTAATTTCTATACACTTACTTACGGTTACACTATAAATTTGAAAAGAGTGAATCGCTAAAAAGGAGTAGCTGACTTTGACCGAAAATTCTCAAATTTATAGTATAGTATAGTTAATTAATGAGACTATTAAACTATTATGGCTCTGGTAAAAAAATACTCTCTCATATGCTATATATAAGAAAAAGTTACTTTTTAGATTTTTTGTAAAATCAATGTATGTAGACAATAATATAGTCTAAATACATCAGGTTTACAATAAATCTAAAAAGTAAAATATTTCTTATATATAGGACCGGAAGAAGTAGTAGATGACTGATAAGCTATTTTATAACGGATAAACTTATTGCGGATAGCTTATACACTAGTTTTTAGTTTATAATAAATAAACTAGCTATTTAAATTTATATTTTTTTGGTAAAATTAGCGGTGATCAATTAACTGAAATTGTAAGAGTAACGGCCCCGTGACCTTTTTAATCCTAAAACTAGAAAACCCATGTTAGCTAACATGCATGTCGCAGTCATTAGTCACATCACTAACTAAACACACAGTAACATATTTTCATGGTTCACAAACAGCCCTCCCCAGATGCGTGAATGCATATAAGTGTATCAACTATAGACAGTCTAATTTCCACTAATATTCGGGTTTTTTTTTTGGGTTTTCTTGAAGTAATTTTGCCTCATTCACAATTGTTGTATCAAAATCAAATTGTATATATTTTAAGTTCGATATTTTTATTTTAAAATAATTTATAATATGATCAAATTTGAATAGCGTAACTTTTTTTTTTTTGAATAAAATTTTTAATACAATTTGAATAGCGTAACTTAGTTCAACAGATGGGTGGATAGGTTTAAGGTAAGAATTAAATGTGTTAAGTTTTAAAAGGTTTAGTCATTTAGGTTTCAAAGTTTTGGTAAAGAAGATACTATATATTAACATATAATTTCTGATTTTGACCGTTTTAAAATACATAATTTAACAACCACAAATATAGTGAAAGCTTTAAATACAACAAAATATGTGAGAATTTAAGCTTAAGGTGAAAAAAAAAATACTTTCATTGTCCAAACTTTTTTATTATTTTCTCTTTTTTGGTTTATAAAATACATGCTCCATACCCATTTCTGTTAATTTTAATACTTTATCTGATTTATCTTACAAGAGACAATTTATTTTTTAGATTCATTCAATAATTGATGTATTTGATTTATATTATATTTTAAATATATTGATTAATGAATGAATCTAAAATGTCAACAGTCTCTTATAAAAATGAACAGAAGAAGTATAATTTTGTTGTTTTTTTTTTTTTTGAATGTAGGTTAGATGTTAAAATTTCACATGTTTGAATATCAGTTCATACTAAGGATGGCAGGTATAAGCCCAAACCTGCGGGGCCCATCCGAATCCGAGTCAACGGTTAAAAATCTGAGTTGATTGGGTTCGGGTGCAGGTTTGGGATCACTCATACCTGAAACCACATTCGGTTAGATGTTAATTTACTAATTACTCATATGTATATATAAGTGTACAATAAGATTTGATTTACAATTTAACAGTTTTTTTTTGTTGCAAAAGTTTTTTTTGAATGTTGGAATCTTGTCATGAAAAGGGGAAAGGTCAATGAATTCGGGTCAAGTAATGGCGGATAATTAATTTTGTGTGTTCTTACTGCGGCTTCAAACCCGAATCCAAAAGGTGTATGTAGATTTTGTTTTACTACACAAACAACCTTTGAGTTTGGGTTCAGGTGTGTGTTTGGGTAGTGTAAAATATGCACCCGACCCTACCCGTTGTCATCCCAAGTTCATATATATATATATATATATATATATATATATATATATATATATAACACGAGTTCATGGGAAACAAACCCGCATCCAACTATGTGTGTGTTTGGTTTGGCGGTGATTAGAATTGAGTTTGATAGAATTGAGTTTGACAAAATTGATTTTAGTTAGAAGTGAGTTAATGTAAATTGATTTATGTTTGGATATGTTCATACAAAAGTGATTCTTATAAATTGATATTGTTTGGATAGTTTAAATTAAAATTGATTTTGAAAGTATAGTTACCAAACTATCCTTTTAATTGTCTTTAAAATATCTGTTCCTCATTTTTTTGGGTGCGTTTGTTTGAGATTAAAATAAAATAGATTTTTTTAAAAAAATCTATTTTGAAAAAATAGATTATTTTGTAGAGATTTTGAAAAAAAATCTAAAGTTGTTTTGTGTTTGTTTACCATTATAAAAATCATTTTTGAGAACAAACACATGGTCCATGTTTTTAAAAAAATAGATTTTGAAAGAATCTATTGAAAATAGCTTTTCATTTTGGACTCAAAAATAATTTTTTTAACAAAATGATTTTTATGAAAATCTGAAACAAACACATCAAAAATAAAAAAAGTGATTTTTTTAACAAAAAAATAGATTTTTGTGAGAAAAAATCTCAAACAAACGGGCCCTTTTTTTGACAGAGACTGTTCCTCATTTTTAGATACAGTAACAAGAATAATTTTTTATTTATGGAAGAAAGAGAAATTTATTAGTACCAAAAAATAGGATTGTTTACTATTGCAAAAAAAGGGATAGTTTATAATATAACATAGTTAATAATAATAATTTATCTGTGGTAGATCTCTGTCATCGTGTAGAAAATTCCGTCAAACAAATTGAGCACAGCACCGATCGCAAAAAACAAGTTGTTCATATATCATTTTTAAGGGAAAGAACAATTTCAATCGGAAACCAATACAATCTTTGTTCTCTTCTTCGACATACTTTCTCTTCAACAACAACCTTACCATGACAGACATAAAGGGTAATAAGGGAAAAAGAATTGGAAAACAAAAGGTAAAATTCAGAATCGATTTAGGCAAACTCAGAAGCTCCAAATTGTAGCTTCAGGTGAACGTGAGTTTGGGGACATAATTGATTTTCATTGTATTCAAACCAAACATAAAATTTTAGGATGAAACCACTTTTGACCCTTCAAACTCACGTTTGGGGTATTCTAACGCCAAACCAAACAGGTACTATATCAGTTGTCATCCCTAGTTCATACATATATAACACGATTGAATTAAGCTCACGGAAACGTGTCATTGTTATATTTGTTTTAGAATGTCTTTTTTATTTTTATTTGTTTTAATTTATGAGTTCAAATTCAAACTATAATAGTACTCCTGCTCTGCGCAATCGCTACAATAACAACAAAGATTTCTCCAACTGCCTAACAACCTTTTATTGTACACACACCTAAACCTAACTGTAGCTATAGTACACTCTAACAAAGATACAAAGTGAAAGCGGTGCGGCTTCATCAAATTACTACTACTATTGTGGTACCTCCTGGAACATCATTGCAGACAATCCTAACCCGACAATCCGACAATTAACACTCATGGCTATTAAATTGACGTCTCAAACTAATTCTAGATTGCCACCGACAGTATCCCAAGTGAAAACAATACTACCTCAAATCTAAATTATTAGTATCATACTAATAATACTTACAGTACTCTCACTAATAATTAATAAATATATTTGTCGTGTTTTTACATTTTGGAGTATGGTCTATTATCACTATTATTGGTTTATTTATACATCATCAAAATGTAATTTCAACAAATATTATTCGAATTTAACATATACATATGTACTATTACTTTTTTGATGGAGATTAGTTTAACTTGGTTTATCACTACAGAAGTTGAATCACATAACACTCAGAAGTAAGACCTTAAGAATATTAAAATAATCCAATTGAATTAACGGATGAACATAATAAAGTTACAGCGTGATAAGTATATTTAAAAATGTTAAAAGAGAGAATGGGAAAGGAAGATGTGGTCAAAACATGAACACAAAACGACAGTCCCCAATTGTCAGAAGCGCTTTATTCCCAACCGCAATCAACGGCCTCCACCGAAAATAAGATAAAATCTTTCTTTCACACAAACACTCCTTCCATTCTATTATTCTCATCACTTTCACTTTTTGAATGCATTTTTTGCTTTTAATAAAGTTGCCTGCAATTGTAGTAAGTAGTAATAACCTTAAAAAAAAAAATGAATAGAAAAAGAAACTGACACGTCGTATAAAAGTCAAGGAGGCAAATTTCCGGATTGACTGAGTGGCTCCGGTTGTGTGACGCTCACCAGCGACATTTCCCACAGTTGAGTACCCGTTGTCCAATGTTCTGCAATTCAAAATGTGTCACCCATGATAGGGTGTTCATTAAACCACGATTGTTTGTTGACCACTATTTACGCAGTTTCGGGTAAGGTCCATTTGTTAAGATGAAAGAAAATTATGAAAATCGATGAATGAATTAATGAATACGAATAATGATACTTTACTTTAACAATATATAGGAATAAAAGAAGGGTCATGTTCCCGGGACACTAGTTAAAGAAAAAAAAAGGTTTAATTATTAATTTGGTCCCTTATCTTTAATTTAATTCTTAATTTGGTCACTTATCTTTTAAACGTCTCAATTTGGTTATTTATTTTTTCTGAAGTTCTCAATTTGGTCCCTCCCGTCAAATTTTTCACTATTACCATTAAATTTGGACACGTGTCATCTGTCCAAGTGTGCCACGTGTCCAAAATTTTAAAAGACAATGGACTAAATTGAGAACTAAATTAAAGATAAAGGACCAAATTGAGACTTGCAGAAAAGATAAAGGACCAAATTGAGACTTTTAAAAGATAAAAGACCAAATTGAGACGTTTAAAAGATAATGGACCAAATTGAGAACTAAATTAAAGATAATGGACTAAATGAGTAATTAAACCAAAAAAAAATATATAGAAAGTACTTCATCCGTCCCAAAATATAAGCAAAATGAGGCAAAGAAATTTGATGCATTTGATTCAAAATTTGAACCAAATACATTCACTTTTGTTGACCAACTTTTACTTATATTTTGGGATAGAGTGAATAACACTTTTAACATTTTTTAGAAATTGATTACAAAGTTTCAAGAAAACTTTAATATATTTGGTTCATTAACTAGTGTTGCACCGCACTAGTTAGCGTTTTCCATATTTTGGAAGAATATGTAGGGACCTTAATTTGGGAATGGTTCAACAAATTCAAATTAAACATATGAAAAATATATTTGTTTGATTAGGTTCAATGTGATGGAAAATTTTAAAACATCTTAAATTTATTATATACTTCATCTCCTATATATAATTGACTTTTTAGATTCATTGTAAAAATAATGTATCTAGACAATAATATAGTCTAAATACATCAATTCTACAATATACTCCCTCCGGCCTTAATTATAAGAAAATTTTACTCAAAAAAGATGCTCCTAATGTTTGACTGTGTTGGAATTTGATTTGTACTATCTAAAAAGTAAAATGTTTTTTATATGTAGGACCAGAGGAAGTAAAATTTAAAATAAATTGTTTTCTACAGATATAAGTATATGAAATCTGTAACAAACACAGTAGAGTTTTTTCTATATCTCACACGAGTCTATGCACGTTTTTTATTTTTATTGTAGTAATGTAGTTCAAATAATGCATCTCATGGCTTGCATTCTCAAGGCCAATGTACAATTTTATTTTAAGAGTAAAGTCTTTTGATACACTTTTATTTCTTCTCCCTTGATTGAGTGCGTTAGGTCACCTTTTGGAAATTGTGGCACTAACCCTGACTTTGCACTACACCATGTCCACAACATCTTAATTTTTAATGTATAGGTGCCGTCCACGTACCCAAATTGCTTCACACTCACTTTAATTTTGGCGCTTATACACAAATTAGAGCTCCTTAGCAATTCAAATTTGCTCACATAATGATCATGGAGGGAAAAAAACCCACTTGCCACAAGCACACAAGGCGTTACTAAATACTCCAAGATATTTTCAAAGTGAAATTTGATTTTGCAAATTGGTTGCCAAACATCATCATATATAAATTGGACTCTTCAAAGAAATGCATGCACATAATAAAGTGTAACATTGTGACCCCTACAAAGTGTTAGTTAACTTGCAATTTGTTGAATTGGATTGTTATAGAAAGAGATGGTTAACGACTTATCGTTATGTATATGAACTTGTATGTGGAAGCTAGCCAAATAGAGTATATTTCCTTTGCAAAACATTGATCATGTGCATTGTACAGTATCGTTTTACTTTATGCAACATTAACTAAAAGTTCTTAATTCGTACGGATCGTGCAACTAAAATAACTGTTCATCATAATTGCATTTTACAAATCAACTAGATGTGATGAAAGTAACCGACAAAGTGGGTAAATAACAAAACTAAAACAAACTCTATGAGTGTGTTTGGGAGTTTAGAGGGGAATTGAGGGGAAAAGGGAAAATATTTCATATTTTATAGAGGGTGTTTTTAAAGAGAAATACAAATGAATATTTATTCGTAATATATTTATAGTATTGAGACTTGAGAGTGTTATTGTTATAGATATACTAGTAGTAGATTAATGGATTTGAAGAATTTATTAAAAAATCCTCCTTCAATACAATTTTTTAGTTATCCCTAATTTGAGGGGGGAAATGATATTAATCATCTGATTCTTATGAAAAGGGAAAAATACATACAGTTGTAAAAAACGGACCGGTCCATTAGGCCACGGTATTAAATGGGTCGGGTTTTAAAATATCGCCCAAAATACAATCGGTACTTTTGATCCTAAGCCCATGTAGCCCATTTAATTGTTGGATTGGATTGGGCTAGCCCATTGGCCTTTGGGCCAGGCCAATAAAAATAAAGTTGTCAATTTTGTAAAAATAATATCAATAAAAATATAAAAAAAAAAATTATCATCTAATTGATAAATTATTATAAAATATATATTTCAAAGGATATATTCACCTAAAACTTTATAAAAAATTAAGTTTCTAGTTTATTAATTTGATTCAATTTTTTTCAGGAATTAAACTAGAGCTTAATTGATTTTTAGTGTTGAATATAAAAATTATTTAGACTTAAATCAAATTGTATCTCTATAAAATTGATAATTATGATGAACTAATTAAATACATCAAAGTGACATAAAAAACAATTGAATAAACAAAACAAAAAAATGAAATGGGTCGGATCAACCCATCACATCACATGGGTCAGGACGGGTTCGTTAATATGTAGCCCAAAAATAATTGGGCTCGGTCAATCTGTCCCATTTATTTAGTTTGGCCCACCGAGCCGGACTGGCTTAGCCTGGACCGATCCATTTAATAGTTCTAATCATTTGGAGTTTAATCGTACCGTAAGTAAACTCTAGCCCACAATTATTTTTATCTATAATTGAATTTGGGTGTTTCCTAATAATTTATCTTATGAGGAGTTCATTTATAATCATTTGAGCTAAATTATTGATTTAGTTTAAAGAATTTTGCATCATGAAAAAAATTCAAAATTTTTAAATATAAAATTAAAACTGTATTTACATTTATTTATTTCTTTAAAGAAACATCCAAATCTTTTGGGTCTACTAAAGATATATTAAAATCATGTAAAGAGGCAAGGCCCCAAGTAGATCACACAACGATATCTAGGCTATAATGATAGAAGTTGGGATAGCTTGAATGGGGACAAGGGGTCCTTAATTTATAACCTCACCTTCCAAACAACGTAATAGCATTTGTTTTTCTCTCTAGTTTTCCTTAGAGATATTTAGAAAATTTATATTAAATTTATTTAGGCAATTTATTTATCTATTTTTTTGGTACAGGCAATTAAATTATGTTATAACATTTGGTAGAAGAGTAATCTTGAATTTTTTTTATAGTTATTAGTATGTCTTACTCATATGCTCTACTTGTACCTAGTTTTGAAGGTATTTCTAGTTATTTTCTTGGACCTTAGTCCCTTTCATATACAAAAAGGAAACATCATATATATTCAAACAATCAACATACAAAGAGGTTAAAAATGTTATAAGTGGGCATAACATGTTGGAGATAAACTCTCACAAAGAATGAACAACAAAGAACTTAGAACACTAAGAAAGAAAACGAGAACTATGAATAAAACTTGAAGAGAAATGAATAAAGGAAAAAGTAAAATCTTATTCTTCCACAAAGGGCCTTAGTAGTTATATATACAAGAGGGGGTTGCGTAAAGTGCAACTGCCTTAACTACCTAGGACAAAACAAAAGAATAACTAACTAACTAACTACACTAGCTAACTACTAAAACAGAGCAGAAGCTAAGCAGCTTCAGAGGCTGTTGCTTCAGAACCTGTTTCATCAGAACCTGTGACCTTCAGAAGCTATGTGAGCATCAGAAGTTGGTTGCTTCAGGTTCTGATGAGTTCAGCTTCTGATGAGCATCAGAATTCAGCAGAGCTTGAATTACAAACCAACACTCCTCCTTAATTCAAGCTGTCAAAGCTCACAACTCCCATTTCTCTTCTGAGCTTGAGAAATTGGTCTCTTTTCACAGCCTTAGTTAGAATATCAGCTTGTTGATTGTCAGTAGAGCAATATTCAAGTTTCAACTTTCCTTTAGTGACTTGGTCTCTGAGAAAGTGAAATCTTGTCTCAATGTGTTTGCTCTTCCCATGACTAACGGGGTTCTTAGCCAAGTTGATTGCTGATTTGTTGTCAATCTTCAGCACCACTGTGATGTCAGCAATAATGTTCATCTCACTGAGAAGTGATTGCAGCCAATTTGCCTGACATGCAGCTAGGGACCCTGCTACATACTCTGCCTCACAGCTGGAGAGTGCTATGACTGACTGCTTCTTAGAGCACCAAGATACTGGTGCATTTTGAAATTTAAACAAATAACCACTGGTACTCCTCCTGTCTACCTTGTCACCACACCAATCTGCATCTGAAAACCCACTCAACTCAAGTTTTCCATTATCCTTAGAATGTGGAAATACAACACCATAGTGGATTGTGCCATTGATGTACCTAAGTATCCTCTTAGCTGCCAATAGGTGACACTTCAGTGGTTTACTCATAAACCTGCTTACATAGCCAACTGCATAACTGATATCAGGTCTAGTTTGACACAAATACCTCAGTGAGCCTATCAATTGCCTGAACATGGTAGAGTCCACTGCATCACTGCCTGTATCTTCTTCAATCTTGGCTCTTGTATCTGCAGGTGTGACTGATGAATTGCAATCAAGCATTTCAAACTTTCTCAGAATCTCAGTGGCATACTTAGCTTGATGCAATATCATCCCTTTTGGAGTTTCTAAGAGCTCCATTCCCAGAAAGTAAGTTAACTTTCCTAGATCAGTCATTTCAAACTCACACTTCATCTGTGATTTGAAATTCTCTATCTCTATAGATGAGCTACCTGTTACTAACAGATCATCAACATACAAACATATGATTAACATGTGTTTGTCATCACTGCATTTCACATATACACCATACTCTACACTGCATTTTCTGAAGCCTTGCATAACAAAGAATTGATCAATTCTTTTGTTCCAAGCTCTTGGAGCTTGCTTTAGACCATACAGAGCCTTATTCAGCTTCAGAACTTTGTCTTCCTTGCCCTTCAATTCAAACCCTGGAGGCTGCTTCACATACACATCTTCCTCTAAGGGTCCATTTAGAAATGCTGACTTCACATCTAAGTGAAATAAGGGCCATCTTCTACTACAAGCCAATGCAATCACTAGCCTTATAGTTTCATGTCTTGCTACTGGAGAGAATACCTCATCATAGTCCAAACCTTGCTTCTGAAGGAATCCTTTGGCCACAAGTCTTGCCTTGTATTTTATCACCTTGCCTTCAGGATTTTGCTTGACTTTGTACACCCATTTCACACCAATTGCCTTTTTATCAGAGGGCAATTCACACAAGTCCCATGTCTTGTTCTTCTCTATAGACTTCAACTCATCAATCATTGCCTCCATCCAAACTTTACTCTTTAGTGCAGCTTTGGTATCTAAAGGTTCAGTATCTGCAAGCATTGCATAATGCACAATTTCTCCTTCATTGTCTACTGCATTGTCTGATACAATCTCACAGTCAACTAACCTTCTTGGCAATTGAATGTTTCTCTGAGGTCTTGGTGGTACATTAGTATCCTCATCATCACTTGAAGTATGCATGTCTTCATCACTTACATTACCTTGATGCTGATTTACAAAAGTGGGAGTGTCATTAGCAGTGCTTGCTTCACCACCTAAGTCCACTGCACAAGTTTTCTTAGATGAGAGCTTCTGACCCCAATCCCAACTTTCATTTTCCAGTACCTTCACATCTCTGCTGATCTCTACTTTGTCACTTGTAGGATTATACAGTCTATAGGCACCAGTTCTATGATATCCAACAAATATCATAGGAACACTCTTGTCTTCCAGCTTCTTTCTCTTAGCATCAGGTACATGTTTGTAGCACAAGCTGCCAAACACCTTTAAGTGACTTACACTTGGCTTACTCTTGGACCACACCTCTTCAGGTACCTTATCCTTCAGCTTCTTAGTAGGACTTCTATTCAGAATGTAAACAGCTGTAGCAACAGCTTCACCCCAGAACCTCTTGGGCAGATTCTTCTGCTTCACCATGCTTCTAGCCATATCTAGAATACTTCTATTCCTCCTTTCTGCAAGACCATTGTGCTGAGGAGTATATGGTGCAGTAACTTCATGAATTATGCCTTGTTCCTTGCAATAATTCTCAAACTCTGTAGAGGTATACTCACCTCCACCATCTGTTCTCAGAACCTTCAATGACTTGTCACTTTGCTTCTCAACCAGTGTTTTGAACTTCTTAAACACCTCAAAAGCATCACTCTTAGCTTTTATATGGTATAACCATATCATCCTAGAGTACTCATCAACAAACGTCATGAAGTATTTGTTTCCACCAGTTGATAACACATCAAATGGTCCACAAATGTCAGAATGCACAACATTTAACACATCACTAGATCTCATAGGAAGATGACTTTTAAATGATGATCTATGATGTTTTCCTAACAGGCAAGTAGTGCATGTATCAACTGGAGTTATGACACTAGGCAATCCTAACACCATGCATTTTGAATTAAGCATTGTCAAGCTCTTAAAATTCAAATGCCCATACCTCTTGTGCCATAGATCACTATCTTTCTCTTCAGCAGTTGCGGACAAGCATGTAGCTTCAATAGCTTTGATTTGAGTCTTGTAGATCCTGTTCTTGCTTTGGGCTGTTTTGAAAATCAGTCTCTTCTTGGAATCAAAAAGTTGCAGAGTCTCATCCTCAATTACTATCTTGAAACCCTTTGAGATTAATTGCCCTATGCTCATCAAGTTACACTTCATACCAGGGACATAGAGAACCTTTTCAATCACAGCTTTCTTCCCATTCGATCTTTGGATCACCACATTACCCATACCTTCTGCCTTAATGGAATCACTGTTGGCCAATCTGATCTTTGTGTTGAGACATTCATCAAAGTCAGTCAAGATGCTTCTATTTCCAGTCATATGGTTAGAACACCCTGAATCAAAGTACCAAACCATGGAATCTGCTGCTTCATCAGCAATTGTCACCATGAAACTGGTTTCATCCTCAGAACCTGAGCTATCATGTGCTACCTTGGCCTCTTCTTCATTGTCTTGACCTTTCTTTTTCTTTGGATTTTTGCATTCATTGGCATAATGCCCATATTTGTCACAGTTGTAGCACTGAATCTTGCTCTTGTCCTTCTTCTTTGACTTATCTTTCTGTTTCCCTCCTCCTCCACTAGAGGATTCAGGCACTGTCTCAGCATTCTCCTTGCTTTTCTTGGAGTCTTTCTTGTTCTGCCATTTCTTCTTCTCACTTTGATACTTCTTGAATTTTGAGAAAAGAGCTTGCTCATCTTCTTTGCCATGGCTCCTTTCACCATGCTTCAACTCATGAGCTTCAAGAGTGCTTTGCAGATCCTCTATCTTGATCTCACTCAAATCTTTAGTCTCTTCTATAGTCACCACTATATGCTCAAATTTAGAAGTCAAAGTTCTTAGTACCTTTTCCACCGTTTCTTGCTCATCAAGATTACCTCCACAATTCTTCATCTGATTGGTGAGAGTCACCAATCTTGTGAAGTAATCAGCAACGGATTCATCATTCTTCATCTGCAACAGTTCATACTGTCTCTTCAAGGCCTGAAGCTTTACTTTCTTCACTTTTGCATCACCACCATAACTCTTTTGCAAGATATCCCATGCATCTTTGGAGGTCTCAGCATCTGCAATCTTCTCAAACACCTTTGAATCAACACATTGATGAATGAGAAACAGGGCCTTGTTATCTTTCTTCTTTGCTTCTCTGAATGTTGTTCTTTGTTCTTCATTTGCATTTTCTGGTAGAGGAGTGATTGCTGCATTCACTTGTTCATACACTTCTTGAACATTGAATATCACATTCATCTGCTTCACCCATCTATCCCAATTCTTTCCATCGAAAACTGGCAAATTCGCATGGAAATTGTTGTTCCCAGCCATGGTTGATTCACTCTCAACCTGATTCTTCTATCAAGAACGAATCAAGATCCCTTTGGATCGTACGAGCTCTAGATACCACTTTGTTGGAGATAAACTCTCACAAAGAATGAACAACAAAGAACTTAGAACACTAAGAAAGAAAACGAGAACTATGAATAAAACTTGAAGAGAAATGAATAAAGGAAAAAGTAAAATCTTATTCTTCCACAAAGGGCCTTAGTAGTTATATATACAAGAGGGGGTTGCGTAAAGTGCAACTGCCTTAACTACCTAGGACAAAACAAAAGAATAACTAACTAACTAACTACGCTAGCTAACTACTAAAACAGAGCAGAAGCTAAGCAGCTTCAGAGGCTGTTGCTTCAGAACCTGTTTCATCAGAACCTGTGACCTTCAGAAGCTATGTGAGCATCAGAAGTTGGTTGCTTCAGGTTCTGATGAGTTCAGCTTCTGATGAGCATCAGAATTCAGCAGAGCTTGAATTACAAACCAACATAACAGAGGTTTTTAGAATCCTTGCAGTGCTTAATATCCATAACTTAATACTCTATGTTGTATAATAAGTGACCCAGTAATAATCTATTAGCATTTAAGCAGTGCATTGACATTGTGAGGTTTTGGATTCGAATCATGATAAAGATGTCTAATCTAACAATATTAAAATTGTGAGTTGAGCTAGACCTCAATGATTGAGACAAATATTTCTCACTAATACATAAATAAACACGGGACACATATTTAAACTACAAAATTAAATTATGATGACCATTATCATTTCATTTAATTCTGCTGAAGTTGCTTACTTGTTCATTAAAATACACCTATTTTTCTACTAATTTTATTGTTTAATTTTATTTATTTATTTTGATAACACGGATTGTTCACGAAGTTTTTTTTTGAAGAAATGCAATCTAAACCAAACCTATGATAAATTTTGGATTTGACGACGTTTTCTTTTTCTGTTGGATTTGATGACTTTTTTACCTCAAAAGAATTATGTTAGCAATACACTCTCCAACACTATTCTCAACACATACCTTTTCATTAATTGAATGTTAAATAGGTCCCATATAAATTTTTTGTGACCAATTTGAATTTCAATCAATTATAATATCCTAACAAATAGTGTGTGTTTTTTCACGCAAAAAATAGTGTGTTAATAATATTCCTCTTATCTCAAATTCTACCCAAAACAATCTAATAGCAAAAACTTCCACATAGTACAAATCCCAAACCATTCGAATAACAACACATAAGTATAACTACCATTCGAATAACAACACATAAGTATAACCACCGTTTTATATAAAAATGAAAGTTGGTCATTTAATAATTTTTGGTTGGTATCACTTAAAGCATATGGCTTATGAGAAACAATGTCATGTTTAGAGGATCTTTAGCAGCTAGTCAATGCTTCTATGATAGTTTTAGGGATGATTTTTAGGGATGATAGGAAAATCCAAACTCGCGAGGTTCATTCGAACTTAAACCAGAGTCTATGGGTAAAAACCCGAGTTCATTGAGTTTGGGTGACACCCGATACCATGGATGCGCGGGTTTGAGATTACTTA
Organism: Trifolium repens; assembly: GCA_030408175.1. Taxonomy (NCBI): domain Eukaryota; kingdom Viridiplantae; phylum Streptophyta; class Magnoliopsida; order Fabales; family Fabaceae; genus Trifolium; species Trifolium repens. The sequence goes on along the minus strand of CP125842.1, from coordinate 61,151,645 downwards.
AACACGCACTCGAAATTTGAAACTATACCCGATTATATGTTAAATTACCTAATTACCCCTATGCATATATAAGTTTATGTTACAAAACTATGTTATTGTTGTATTTTAATGTAATTTCTTATAATTTAACATTACTTAGTTTTTTGTTGTATTTACTTGAAAATTTGAACTATATTTGTTACCAAATTATTGTTGTTGTATTTTTGCATTTTTTTGGTGCAGATTCGGGTTTAGGTGGAAAAACCAAATTCCAACGGGTGTGAGTGTGGGTGTTGGTTTTGTTTTGCCATCCGAACAACTTTTGGGTTTGGATTCGGGTGCTGATTTCAGGTGCGATTTGGGCAGTGTGAAACCCGCACTGACTTCCAAACCCGCATCTGACCTTACCCGTTGTTATCCCTTTGTGGATCAAATAATTTTCATCTCTTGGTTTTAATTCATAAATAGGTCATATTGATTGTAATTCTTCCTTTAGTTTTTCTAATTGGTGTAATAATTTTTAAAATTGTTTTCATCGCATTTAAGGTGTGTGTATCAAATATATTGTACACTTTGTATTTTTTATAAGGCAAATGCTAAACATTGCACCCTTTGCACTAGTTAAGGAACCAAAAGTGGTAAAATTGTCTTATAATTTATGTAGCCAACTTTTTCAAAATATAAGTTATATTTTTTTCAATGTAAAATTTACTACTTTTGAATTTTATAATTCAATTGTAAGGATCGATTTCGTTTGGAGATTTTACCCAAACAATTTATGTGTTGACCAATCAATCTAGAAGAATTCAAATCTCTAAACAAAGTGTTGACATGATTCATATTTTGGCCTACGGACCTACGGTACCAACTGCTTTCTATTGAAAGCATTTTATATACTGAAAAATGGAATCTTCCATCATCATCCTCTAACCGAATTAATAAGAAATTAAAATAGAGGCTAGATTTTTTGTTTATGAGTGCTTGCTTTACTAGTGGGCTGGGCATAATTAATCATTAAAGCTACAATAACAAAATTGCAAACGCATGCATGATAAACAAATAATTAATTAAGTTAATAATGGAAAAGAAGATTTGATAGGATTTTAGATCATACTAATTTTGGAATCATCTTGAATAAATTTGTTAAGTGAGTAACTTGTTAGTTGTTACTACAATGCAAGTTATGAAGCTGAAACTGAATCTGGAAAATCATAAAGCTCCCACTTTTCTGCAATCAAGGTGAGAAACTTCGCACCGGATTTCCTGCACTTATATGTAATAATACACTTTAGTGTGTATTGGATTATTATAGTATCATTTTTCTTTTGTCTGTGGAGTGCGGACAGTAATGGTTGACATTTCCTAAAGATTGGCGTTATGTCCGGTAAGATAAACAAACAACACAAAATGGTGTTTAGAGTGTTTGCGGATTGTAGTGTATTAGATAAATAGTTTAAATATCGTGTATCTTCAGTGAAAATTAATTTTATAATGATATTTAATTAGATATTATTTGGTCTAATTTATTATAAAAAAAATTATTTAATAAAAGGAGAAGTTGGGCCAAATAGATTTTTAAGAAGTTCTTGATAGAAAAAAATTGCTTAATTTTTATGAGTAAAATATATTAATAAAAGACTTTTAAACCTACAAAAAAAAAATTATCAAACAGTGTTGGTTTTTTTCTAAAAGCTCTTATTTTCTTTTTTAGCTTTCAGATAATATTTAAGACCTAAAAAAGTCGGGTCAAACGATACATAAGAATCGTCTAATCTTCCGTATTATATTAAAAAAATGGGTTGATGTGATAAGATATATGATTATTACTCATTTATAGTGTAAAATTATTTTAGATTGTCAATTTATATTTTTTTTAGATAAAATTTGGGTTGAATGTCGAACCGGTATAATTTTATGGAAAATGCTATCTGATGCCTTTAGGGCACTAGTTAATGATACCCATTATAGTAAAGTTAATTTGGAAATTATGTAGTCTTAACATTTATAAAATATAAAAAGTATTGTTTTGAAAGCAGAATTTACCATTTTTGTATTATTAACTATAGTACATCGGATCACTAGTTAACATGACCCTAATTTTATCACTTGATTGAACCAAACCAATTAGATCATTATTGGGGTTGAGTTACATTTGGAGAATTGCAGGTCATAAAAAAAATAATATATTTTTTTTGTCAAGTTAAAAGTTTACCGTTTAAATATTGGCTTGGGACCTAGGTATATACTATTTCTAAAGGTATTAAATTTGATTTTCTCTGATGATGTCAAATTGAATAGACTAATTTAATTTCTCAATTAAAAAAAAAGAATTTTGAATTTAAATGTTGATTTTTATTTATAAAAATAATGTGATATCTTAACAACTGAGTTATATATGCTCATTTAAAAAAACCTTCTTTTTTTATGAATAGTATTTTTTAATTTATTTTTCTCTTTTTCTTTTTAGCTTCTTTAAAAAAATAATTACGACCAAATGTTATTCATTTGTTCCCAATGTCATTGGAGATTTTTTTACGAGTAATAATAAGTTAATAACAATAAATTATAAAGTTATATTATACTCCATCCGGCCTTAATTATAAGCAAATTTCACTTTTTAGATATATTGAACAACTAATGTATCTAGTTCACTGTCTAGACTAGATATATTAGTTATTCAATGTATCCAAAAAGTGATATTTGCTTATAATTAAGGCCGGAGGGAGTACTCCGTATTTTATATGACTAAGGTGAATGAACACCATTTTAAAATTGAAAAAGTTATATATCAAAAAAAAAAATTGAAAAAGTTACGTATTTTGGTGAGCTAATCCAACAACCTGTTCCTATCCCACATAACTTTAGGTAGTTTAGGAAGGTTGATTGTAATTATTGTAGGAAACAAGAGGATTGACTAAAAAATAATATAAAAAGAAACGAGGACCGTATATGAAAAATGATATTTTGTGAGGACTAAAATGAAAAAATATATGTAATTATTATGACTATAAAAGTAAAATGTGATATATTTGAAGAAGTAGAAAGTATTTAAATTTAATAACCAAAAACAAAAGTATTTAAATTTTCACACACATAAACATATATAAAATTGTAGTCTCTACCTGTTCAAAAATAATATCAATTAATAATACCTTTAAATTTTTAATAAGAGTATTTAATAGAGTTTTATAAAAGATTGAATCCGTAATTTTTTTTTAACCTAAAGAGAAACTTGATGTGGTAAAATGAACTGCATGGATTTTTTTTAAGTATTGTAAAAAAAAAGTAACTTAACTAAGATACGGTGGTATTGAATAGAATTAAAAATATATAGGGTGGTATTGAATAAAAATTACAAATATATTGTGGGTTATTTTAGAGTTGTATAAATTTTGATCTTTTTTAGTATTAAAAAAAAAAACTTTTAATATTTGAGCACGATATGTATGTTGCATAAGTTTGATATGATGTGGCATTAGATACCATTTAATACTCCTTTCATTCTTAATTATAAGCACATTTTCAAAAATAAAATTTGTACCTAAATACGGTATGAGTTACTATTTCATTTCCTAAACACATTTATTATTACTTTTTCAAACATTACCATACTTTGCATTAAAATATGAAAAGTCGGCAAAAACATTTAGTCACTCTTCACTTGAAGGTGCATATTCTCATGTATCCAGTCATATCCATACCAATATACATGTCTCGTATTTCAACGTGGAGCGGATCTTATAAACAAGTTTTCGAACATAATTATTCAAACTAGCTTAGTAGGAGTATCACTAACATCTTGGAAAAGGCCATCATACCATGAAATATTAGTTGAAAAAACGTGGGTTAGAGGGAGTAAATAAAATAGATTTAATGTGTTGATTGCCGGTGACGAAGCCATATAATTTATAAAGTCTAGACAAAATCTCAATTTTACACCGAAAAATCCCAATTCTACCCTAAACATACACTTTAAAAAAAAGAATCCCTAAAATACAAAAAAGAATCTAGCCAAGTGCCCAGGCGGTAGATCTGCCACTCCTGATTGGTATAAATGGAAAGTATAATTAATACTATTTTATTTTTATTGAATTGTTTAATTTTTACAAAGAGAAAATGAAACATGCATTGACAGTATAAAATATATTTATATTGTCATCAAATATCAACTACGCATTCGGTCAAGTCATCTCATTACACTTCAATTTCATCTCATATCGGATGTTCATGTAAAAATATTTTACACTGGCGTGACATATCCATTAAACTCTTTTACAAAACAAGTGCAATAGTAAAAAAAATGTTACAGAATGAAAGGCAAGCGGTAGCGCGCATAATATTGTAAAGTTTTACTACTTCCTATAAAAGTAGTGTGAGAGTGATAAGTGCACAATGTGATGGTTATAAAATATAAGAGGTAAGGACAAAATAGGAAATAGCAAAATCAATAGTCATTCTCCTCTCTTTCTTCACACTCGCGGCTGAATTTGAATTTTCTACCTTCAAAATATCTACATTTACATATACTCAGTCACGTTTAGTTCAAACATGTTAAGAGATAGAATGGAGAGAAATACTTCATCCGGTTCTTAATATAAGAAATTTTATACTTTTTAATAATAAACTAAATGTAGATGAATGTAGGATTCTTGAATGTAGAGAATCCAAGCGACTGAGGGGAAAGAAAAATTGTGTGAAGCCTACTATTGGAAATTTGGAGTTTTTATTTTTTGATAAAATTGGAAATTTGGAGTTGAACATACTTAAACATTACCAAATCGGCTTGTAAGGTTATGAATGTCACTCTTTATACACTACTCCCTCCGCTCTAAAATATAAGCAAAAATTTGTCAATTAAAGTGAATGTATTTGAATACCAAAAAAAAAAGTGAATGTATTTGGTCCAAATCTTTAACCAAATACATCAAGTTTCTTTGACTCACTTTTGCTTATATTTTGGAACAGATGGAGTATATAGTCATGCATTATCTTTTTTTTGCTTTAACCACCAGTTTAATCTGGTCTGGGGTTATTTATGGCATCAAGTGGTTTCAGCCCCCTCCCGATCACAGTTGCGGGAGATTTGTCAGGCATTATCTTTAATAACGTGAGATTTGGTTTTTCCAATACACTCCCTCACGCCTAGAGCTGTCAAAATGGACCTCGACCGGCCCAATTGGCAATTGCCCTGAAGTTACCATGTTAAAAATTCTAAGTTAAATCTAACTCAACTTTATACAACCGATTTATAAGATAAAGAATACCACTCTTTATAAACTATGGTCAAACCTTGTCTTTAATTAATGTGAAACTTAGTTTGTCGATATCTACATAGATTAATCTTTCTTGTCTTTTTTTCTGCAATGCCAATTAGGAGAAATATAAGATTTCCCTTCGTACTCTCTCGCTTTCTTTTCTCTGGCAACAATTTTACTCTTTCCAATCAAACCATAACCATAAGTATTCATTATTCTTAAATACACATTTTGACAATGCCATAAATTCGGATGGTTAGTGGCTTGGCAGTTTTTCAAGAAACTTAGGTCGGTGTAGTGCATATATAGCGGAGCTTTTGGGAGTTCTTGATGGTCTTTGTCTAGCATGGGACAAAGGTGCTACAAAGGTGATGGTGCATGTTGATTCGAGCGTTGTAGTGGACACTCTTAATAGCACTTATGGGATAGTGTTGTAGGATGGCGCCTTGTTCAAGAAATTTGTATGTTGGTTGCTCTAGACTGGGAAATAAAGGTGTGTCGTTCTTACCGTGAGGCGAATGTGTGCGCAGACGCGCTTGCTAACATGGGGTGTGAGCATGGTCCGGGCATTCGGTTGTATGATCATTGTCCCTCTCGATTGAGCTTGTTGTTACTAGCTGATGCTATAGGAATAATTACCCCTAGAGTCATTGTTGCTTAGTTGTTTTTTTCTTTGGGCTTGGGCCCTTTTTGTATAAAAAAAATAAATACACATTTTGACTTCATATTTTATTGATATTACTATCATAGTCAAAAAGCAAAAAGATTTCCATCGCGGCCCGGTTTTGGGCCAGTGCAACCAGACCTTTAGCTCTGGGTCTCCAAAAAATTGGGGCCTCATTTTTTTTTTGTTTAAGTCCAACATTTAAAACATTGGTTAAGTAGTAGTTTGAAGAATATGTATCACGAAATGTTGGTTGGTGTAGTGGTCCGCGCGCTAGTCCTTATGTATGTTGTGAGTTGTGAGTTCGAATTTCACCTGTGGCATTCAGCTGTTGCAATTTTTTTATTTTACTTTAAGAGATCAATTTCATGATAAATATAGTTAATATTAATATTGCAATCAATTCATAATAAATAATTTAATATGTTAACATAATAAATTCCTTAGCATATCACAATTTTATTATCATTGCTTCATTATTATCACAATTTCTAAATATTTTTAATTGATAATTTTATTCTGGGTCTATTTTTATTATTAGTTCGAGGCCTCCAAATAGTCGGAGACGGCCTTGGCTGCTAGCGCTAAGTAAGTACTTGACAATCAATTAAAAATAACATTACTCGTATGCATATGTGTGGCAAGGTCCGGCTTAGGCTTGGTGCTGTAGTTACAGAAAATACGACCAAATAAGCAGAAGCAAAGAATGTCTCATGAGTCATAACATAATGTTAAGTTTGATGGTCGCGAATCCTAGCCGTTGCTTATTCACAATCAACGGTAGAGAGCTATGGGTCCACAAATTTGACATAGACAAGTGTCTGATCGCAATCAACGGTAATTTGATGGCCGAAATTTCAGGGGACACAAAAATCGTGGCCCTATCATATACAGCCATTCACCAGTCACCACAACTCCATGTGAGTGCTCGTGCGACCTTCCCAATCTACAGTGGGTCCTACCACGTGATGCTTTTATTTCCCTCCAACCCCATGCACGTGCTCTCTCTTCCCATGCTCTTTGTTTCTACGTGTGACACGTAGCAACAAGATTCTACTGGATTCTATTTTTTCATTTTGGCTAGACTAGAAATGAGTCGAGCTGAGTCGAACTCATCTGAGCTCGACTCGATAGGAATTGGTTCAGTTTGAAACTCGGCTCGATTTTGATACGAACTATTTTTTCAGCTCGAGTTCAGCTCGTTTAAAGTTCACGGACAGTTCGGTTGGTTGGGTTCAACTCGTTAAGTCAAATCACATGATTTTGATAATTTTTTTGTCAAAATTTCAAAATTTGATCTTTAACCTTTTAAACTATTTTTTTAAAAGAAAAAAGCAAATGTTAAATTAAAATAAAGAAAAGAAAAGGTAATGGAAAATGAAAAGTCTTTTGAGAAAGTGAATTTAAAGGAGTAATTTTTTCCCGTAAAGGTAGGGTGACTAATATCAGTACATGGGAAACTGAAAAGTTCATTGATGTGTCAAGTTAAAAAGATTTGAAAAGTTTATATATATATAGTTAGTTCATGAACCAAACGAGTCGAACTATATACAATTTATGATCAGCTCATTTAATTAACGAATTTATTTTTTGACTCAAGTTCATTTGGTTCACGAGTCAATTATAGAATCGAGCTTCGAACTATTCACGAGTTGGCTCGGGTCATTGTCAGCCCTAATTTTGGCAGATAAATGAAAGAGAGATGAATAGTTACTCCTCGATCTCGTCTCATATTTTAAACAAAAAAAATAAATCAATTTTTCTTATTCAAATTATTAATAAAAATAACTCACTTTTATCATTTTTAAGTTTTATTTTTATTTACTTTTATAAAATTTAATATAAATTGCATTTAATTTATTCTCTATCTTCTTTTCCCCCTAATTAATACAGTAACCAATAAAAATTCTTCTTACATATTCCCATAAAACTTATTTTAAGGAAAACACAAAAAGTCATACTTTAAATTATCATATTATACTTTTCTTAATAAATGTGATTTTTTTTTTACTTACAATATGTGACAGAGAGAGTATATAGGCACAACCCAGAATAATATTTGTTACCCATATTAAAAAAACAAATAAATAGAAAATGGTTAAAGTGAAATAAATTTATCTGAGAATTTTATGTTTCTTTTAATTTTTTGTATTTGTGAGTGTCTCTAAATCTTATGAGTGTGTGTTTATCCTTAATTATAATCAAAAGTTATTTTTCAGATTTATTGAATAATTAATAAACCTGAAAAGTCATTTTTGCATTTAATTAAAGATAGATGGAGCATATTAATGCATTCGACTCTTACTCAATTGGTAAATATAAGGATGACAATTTGCATATTTAAAGAAATTTCCTGTAAAGATTATTTGTTTGGAGCTTTGAAGTTGAGATTTTTTTCCTAGCAAGGAAGGAGATAGAGGTAAAAGTTCCTCCGAAAATATTTCGGGATGGGGATGGGGGAAGTAGCCTCTACCATCGCTGATTCTCTGTCCCAACCATATTATTTAAGTTATATATATAACATATAATTATACACTCATTGTATTTTATTTTACTCTGTAACTTTCCTTACGATTGATTTTAACACCCAAATTTTTAAGACTCTCGACAATTAGATCATTTGTTTTTTATATTAGAATACATAATTTCTTGCTATGACATTAAATTAAATGATAAATGACGAATTGATAAAAGATTCTTAAACGGGGATCAACATTACGCAATTAAAAATAAGGGACTAAAATAACATTCTTAGATAGAAAAGAAAAAAGGAGGGAAGGGTTACTGAAATTTCATTTAAGCAAAATATAAAAACTAATTTTACAGTAATTAATAAAATTATTTTAATGATTGTCAAAATAATATATTTAAATGTAATAACCTTTTTAAATTTATCTAAAATATACGATAAATTTATTAATCACTCAACATTCTAAATTATATATATGCCCACAAAAAAAAATTCTAAACTATATATATATATATATATTAAAAATACTGATATTAAATAAATTAATAGTAGTTAATTTTTACGTGTTATAGTGAGATTTGTAACTCCGTCGCACAGTTATAAGTAACACAAGTTATATTTTTAATTTTCAGTGTTGCCATCTTTGTGTTTATGTTTCATAGCTTATTCCCACAAAATGGGAAACCATGTATTATTTTGGGTCCAAAAACTTATGCATTTTAGCTATGTAAAGGCCCAAAAAGATGCCTTTGTGGGTTATAAATCGCTAAACCAAACTAATTTTTCATTGAGTTGAGAAAAAACAGTTCACATTCTAGATAATAAACTTTTTTTCCTCAACTTTGACACCCCTTAATTTTTCTACTTAAATAGCGAAGAGGTAATATTGAAAATCTGGAGGATACGTGTGAGATCCAATGGGTGCAAAAAATACTACTCTTTTTCATTTTCAAGTTGTGGGCCTTTTTTTGTCCAAAAAAGGCTGCGGACCTTCCCATTATCCTTAGTTTCGAAATAAAAAATAAAACGTTTTTCTATTTAATTTTTTGAAAGGTCAAATGAAATCTTTCTGTTATAAAAAATTGGCTAATACAATTTATTTTTTGGTCCATGATATACCAAATACTAATACAATATAACACCACCACCAGTAGGGGTGTACATGGATTGGGTAAATCCGGTCGATCCGGTCAAATTCACCAAATCCAATCCAAAAAAGTGGGTTGGGTCGGACAAATTGGTGGATATGGATTTCAAAAATGAAAAACCCATAAAAAAAATTGGGTTTCGGGTAAAACCGGACCCAACCCAAAAAACCCATTGACCCACTAGTATTTTTATTTTTGAAATATTTTTATGAAAATACTAAAGATGTTGCCATTTGATCTTTAAATATTTTTATATTGAAAATAAGTTATACTATTTTTTAAGAAAATAAAAATATTGAATAATTTTTATAAGCAAAGATGATAATTCATCGCACTATTTAAAAAAAAAAAATATTGAATAATTTTCATAAACAAATATTTTATTAAAAAAAATTTCATAAACAAATATGATGATTCTTCGTTTAGTAATTTAATATTTAAAAAAAAATAAATAAAACATTTGGATAACACACTATCCAACCCGTAAATTAGTGGGTATACACAAAAAATAGGTGATTATTTTTTATAGTGAAAAAAAGTTACACTATTCTTCAAAAAAATGCAATTGTTAAGTTATTTTTACGAAAAAATATGATGATTCGATATTTATATTTTTAATATAAAAAAATAGAAAAATAATTTGGATAACCCATTACCCAACTCAATCCAACCCGAAAATTAGTGGATTTATCCAACCCGGCCCAATGTTATAACAGGTAGTTATTTTATTAAATCCAATCTGAAGTACCTTATGTGGTTCGGATTTTGAATTTGATCAAACCCAACCCAATCCGACCCACGTACATCCCTAACCACCAGCATCCCCCCACCCAACCAGGGGCGGATTTAAGTAGAAGCTAGGGGCTTAAGCCCCTACCGAAACAAATAATTTTCTTTTAATACTAATATTATTATTTTATTAAGCTCCTATGATATTTCTATAATCCACTTACCATAAATTTATCTTCTTCGTTTTTAACTCTTCATTACTCAAATTTTTTAATTTGCACACATTTGTTTCTTAAATGTACTTTTCTTCTCTCTTAATTCATCGAAGCATCAATTTTTTTTCTCTCAATCATTTTTTTGTCATTTTCTCTTGTTTTTATTTCTCTTGAATGGTCGTTTAGTAATTGAGAGTGACAAATTTTATAATGTTGATAGTGAAAGTATTATCGGACATTTTCAAAATATAAAAAACCTCACACGACAATTATAATTTATAAGCTTTTATATATTGAGTTTCTTATTTATCACTATAATTATATATTTCATATAATATAATTTTTTACACACTATTTTTTATTCCCCATCAACAAAAATTTCTGCATCCAAGCTAACCCACCCACCCCAACACCCCCCCCCCCACACACCCCCCAAACCAAAGCAAGAGAGGGCAAGAACTAAATCCAAGCTACCAACTGGCCACTACTAGATTGTCCCCGTGACCCCGAGAAATAACATAACCCCCATTGTTAGCATAACAAAGAAAAGTATAATAGAATTGATAGCTTGGTAGCTATCCCATATGGCAACAAGTGTTAATATGGCCACGTAAATAAGTGGTCCACACTAGATAAGTGTTATTATTTTAATTTATTTTATTTTTGAAATTTAATAACCATCAACAATATTTTTAAGAAGAGTTTAATTATGGTGCACTGACGGTGTAAAATAATTTTACACGGTCATCCAATAAGAAACCACCAATCTTCCATGTCATATGAAGAAAGTGGGGTAAAGTGGGATGACGTGGCGGAATACATAGTTGTCATTGGTTGACCGTGTAAAATTATTTTACACTGTCGATGCATACAAATTAAATCCTTTTAAGAAATAGAAACTTTTAATCTTCATATCTTGTATGGTTTAAATGATAACATAATTGATGACAATTAAATATCATATGCATTTTTGTTTATCATTATTTTAATAAAATTAATATCAATATTTTAATCGTTAGTTGGTTCAGTTGTGATTGACATTAAAATTGGTAGAGAGTACCACGGTTAGATCCTCAGTAATTGCGATCGGAAGGGGTTAGAACCACTTGATACAAAAACTGACTCCCGAACTAGATTAAACTAATCTAGTCATTATTTTAATTATAAAATATTCAAAAGATAATATTTATCATCATTGATATTTTTATCGACGTGGTCCACCTTGAACCATGTCCATATTAGAATTTGTCCTCACATCTCGAACATAACCTCACATCCACCAAGCATAAACAAATGAATAACTTCGTTACTTCACGGTCTAAGTCCCTCGAACCTGGGAGAATTTCAAAAGCACTTACAAGTGAATATTAAGAAAATGATACAAAACATTTTTTTCTTTTCCTAAGTCAAACAGGGGAGAAGAATATCTTCTCATAGTGTATTTTGTCTAATTAAACAACAGATAGATAAGAAAAACACTTATTATTTTGTTGTTTGAACATTGGGCCCATACTACTTATTTCAGAAAATATCTCTTCTCACCCCCATATTTCTTTTTCATCCCTCTAACGGACAAAAAAGTTTGGTAAATGTTTACCAAATTTTATTTAATGTAATTTTCTCTAAATTTACCAAAATTTTTTGTGTGCTAGAGGGGTGAAAAAGAAACGTGGGGGGATGGGAATAGAAACTGTCCTTATTTCATATTGTTTGGAGTTTTGGGGTTTTTAATGTTTGCACTATTGGCAACAGATTGGGTTATAGGTAGGAATTTGATTAATTTGGGTTACATGTTTGTGGCTAGTTTTCTCATTGGAAACTTCTCTTTCCATCTCCTAAATTTCTTTTCTCACTCATAAAATTTCGGGAAATGTTTCCCGAAGTTTTTCTGCATGAAAAGATAAATTTGGGGAGTGGGAATATAAACCATCTTTCTCATTTTAACATTTCAATTTTATTTTGTTGATAATGACTTAGCCATGCCCCTGTTTTTTTTTTTGGATAAATAGCTGAGTCTGGGCCCATAGATAAATCCTCCAAAAGAATTGAAGCTGAGCCAAAATTATATAAAATTAAAGCGAGATGAAGAAGATGAAGCTTTCATTATTCTATTTTATTTTTTATTTTTTTGTTAATTATTAGATGGCAAGAGAAGCTCTCGTGACAGTTGAGTCACTTAGAGGGACTTGCCACATAAATGTTACTTTGTCAAAATTAGCCTTTTGCAAAAGGGGGTAAAGATAGGGGTTATAAGTGCTATTTTAAAAATTAGGAGGTTAAAACTGCAAGTTTGTGAAACTTAGGGGGTCAATAGTGCAATTTTGCATTTTTTTTTATAGTTGTACTATTAACAAAAAGTTGTTTTGTGGTTCACTGATGGACCAAATTTATGTCCCTTACTATATATTTTGTTCAGTCCTTTTACCAGTTTCTAAATCAATCAGGATACAACAAAAATTATTCAGTCAATTCTTCTATTTTTTAGCAGATCAAATACACTCTTACTATTTTAGGCTCCAATCTAGATCTCTATTATGAAAGTCATTTCTCTTTTATTTGCATATGAAAGTCATTTGAAATTAGATCATCTCTTATATATGAAAGACATTTTCTCTCTTTTATATGAAAGCCGTTTGAAAATTATATAATCTCTTTGAGTTTGTTTTTATCTCTCTTCATTTCTTATTATATTTTTATTGATTTTATCTCCTCATCACACAAGGAGAGGGAAGGAGAGATTTAAGTTAATCCGTATTATGAAAGTCATTATTACAATATAAAAAGGTCGGTCAAATTATTTTTATGAAAATAATTACTACAACGTAAAAAGGACGTCAAAAATTCTAAACTATAAAACTAGTAAATTATTATCTCGAATCTTAAATTTTATGAGCGAAAGTGGTCAACATTTTTTTTGGTCTACGGATCAACAAAAGTTTCCGACTATACAACAAATCTTTTGACCAATTTTATTTATTTATTATATATTTATAACGAAAGAGTAATTCAATTAATAACTTTTATTTATATTTCTACCCTTAGAAAATGTTGATTATGATATTTACCATTGCAATAACAATAAAATAGAAAATTGATTAAAAAATATCTTAAATTGATTACTATCTCTGATCTTAAATTTTATATGCGAAAGTGTTTAAAAAATTGATTTTTGGTCTACGGGTTAACAAAAGTTTCAAACTATACAACACTTTTTTTATCGATTTTATTTTTTTAGTTAAATTTAAAGCGAGAGAGAGTAATTCTATTAATAAATTTTATTTATGTTTCTACCTTTAGAAGATTTTGATTTTGATGTTTACCGGTGCAATAAAAAATAAAATAGATAATTGATTAAAAAAATATAGATTTGACAAAAAAAATAGAGAAATATGTTATTTTTATTTTTAAAGTATAAAAATTATGTTTTGAATTTCATGCAACACGTGAAATATCTTTTTAAGTTTGAATTTTTACTAGTCTAGTACTCGTACTCTCCATGTAGTACTGTACAAATTTATGACCCAAGTGTGAATGTATTAAATTGCCATTGCCATTCTCTTTAGGGGCACAACTGAAATCAGAGTCTGGATCATTTATATTTTACTCGTGCTATTTTTACATATAAAAAAATGATTAATAAGTAAATTTTAAGTATAGTACTTTTTCTTTTTACTGGCCTCATTTTCAATAATGTAAGTATAATAATTAATAAGAAAACAGTTGATAAAAATAAAAATTTAAAATTTAAAAATGACATAAATATAAGCAATTTTTGTTAAACTTTTGATAAATTGAAAAGAAACTCTAATATATGGAAAAATTAATTTAACCAAAGTTGGTAGTAGTGAAAAAAAAAGTGAAACTAATGTGGGCCTCTCATTATTCTTCTCTATTATTGTTGCTGTTTGGAAAGTCATTGAACATTTTTTTTTTTGTATAAATAGGTAGCTAGTGGTGCAGAAGATATTCATTGCAAATATCTTTCTCCAATCAAATTAACAAGAAAGAAAAAATTTATACATTCTCAATGGGGAGCTCAAAGAGTGAATCATACTTTGTCTTTATGAACTATGATGAAGAATATGAACGACTTCGTTCTAATCGGTATGTCCTCATGCTTCCTATGTTTTATTATTTGTAACAATGTTTTTTGATTTATTTATTTATTTATTAATCAACATTATGTTAAATATTTGTTATTAATTTGAATATTTATGCTGTGTTACTTTTAATTAGAACTAAGGGTGGAGAATATGAGCTTGATTTTTACATTAGTAGAAAGCATGATGAGCTCTTAGCAAGTACTCTTGAGGCAGGAAGCTACAAAAAGACAACTTCTTTGGCTATTGTTGATGGGTTTATAGTGGATATCAATGAGGAACAAGTAATGTTTAGTTTTTCCTATGATGTTTCATTATATGATATTTGCACATATTTGTGGTCTATGATGTTTTTCTTGTCTTAATTAAATTGGTATACTTTGAAACAGGCCAATGTGCTCAGATCTGCAAAAGGAGTGAGAATTGTGGAGAAAAATGAAGAAATTGCTTAGTACTTGAATTTGAGATCATTGTGTTTTGAGGAGAAAAATTAAATGGTTTTGTTTAATTGCAAACTTCTTAGCTGTTAAGGTTTATATTTTAAATTTGTTGTTAAGGTAGATTTGTGTTGATCAACGTGTGTTTTATTTTTTTAAATTAAATTACCTGCTTTTGGTAGAATGACAGAGAGGAGTTTGGTAATCAGCATTCTTTGGTGCCCCACTTCTAGGGAAAAAGATTCGCTGTAACAGCGGCAGTAATTCGTATCTGCCGTTCGTTCAAATATCAATGACCGATATGATTTTAACTAAAAGACACAATTTTTAATTTAACCTGTCCAATCTCAGATGGACGGTCGAGATTAAAAACAGCGTAAAACTGTGTATGTTTATTACAGCAGTAAACCCAAATCCGTGAGAGCTACTATGTTTTTTTTTTCTCTAGATGAAACATTTGAATCACTAATTGTATAATATTAAAAGCAAAAATATAATAAATCACTATAATAAAATATAATAGTCATAAAATTTGAATCATACCATATAAATTACCCACCAAATCATCAAAGTGACATCCAAAAATAAAATGGACATTTTAAAATTTGCAACAAAAATAGCAGAAACAGGTAATCGTGTCAAAGCGTAAAAGCCAACGATTTTAGACGCTTTCAGTGATTTTAGAGCGATTTAAATCGTTTAAAATCATTCCAAACTACAATTTAACCCAAAATGGTTTCAAGAGTGTTGGCTAATGGCTAGCCAGTATAATCAGCCGACCAACATATCCCAACAAGCGGCTTAATTAAGGCGTATCTATCCACCCAATTGAATATGATTTGGTTGACCCAATCCATCTTGCAGATGGATCTTGGTGCAGTCTGAAACAATTTGTAATGAGAATGATGTCATGCACTATAAAGATAGGTTAATTTGATCTTATTTATCAAAAAAAATATAGTATATTGTACTATATGAATAAAAAAAAGCCGTACGTATAATGATCAAATAAATATTGTCCATTTGGACCTCATATAATGCATCTTCAGTTTTTATTCAAAAAAAAATATAATAATATGAAAAATGCTGATTAGCATGTTCTAAAACACTAATTAAAGAACTTGAGATCAGATAGTAAAATATTCCGGAAATATGTGTCATTTATTTTAAGTTTAATTACAATTTTGGTCTTTTAATTTTAACATTTTTATAAAATCGGTCCCTTATTTTAAAATCACCCAATTTTGATCAATCTATAAAAATTTTGTACTTAAAAATAACAATTTAACATATTTTAAATGATGCGACAAACAACAAAATAATAATAAATCATGAAATTACAATAAAGTTTAATAAAAAATTCAATTTCAATATCATAAATTATTTAATTCTTGAAGTTTAATTAATGAAATAAAACGAGTCAACATCATCAAATCGTATGCCATATCATTTTAAAAAGATATTTTTTTGGCAAAATTATTTAAAATATATTAAATCACAATTCTTAAGTATAAAAATTCGACGGAAAAATCAAAATAAAATAATTTTAAAATAGAAAGACCAATTTAGTAAATGAGCAAAAATATAAGATCAAAACTATAATCAAACCTTTTATTTCATTACATTACAAAACCTTGGTAGGGAGAACCTTTTATTTCACTTGTATATTCTTACCTTTTTTTTTATCAAAACCTTGTACCATCTTTAGTAGTACTTATTATTTATTTAATCAGTGACCCAATAAATAAATAGAATTATTTAAAAAAAAAAGAATTAAATATAATAGAAAAATTAAATATAATAGAAATTTTTTCTCGTGCTTATATTTGGCGCGAAAATCAATAGCGAGGGCAAGTATTTTGATTTTGGGGATTTTTTCTATACCAAAACGAAACCAAGTGATGGATTCATCGCCTGCTTCAAAGCGACGTCGTCACAGCAAAGACGACGAAATTGAAGCATCAGCACCGCTGCCAAAACAAATGTCACCGGTGGTTATCTTCGCTCACGGTGCCGGTGCCCCTTCATCTTCTGATTGGATGCTAAGGTCCCATTTCCCCTTTTCTTTATAAAAATAAAATGCGTTGAATCTTATTTTAGGGTTTTTTATTTTTGTTGTTGAAAGTTTGATCTCACTCTTATTTTTGTGATAGATGGAAAAGTATGTTGAAGGAGACCCTACACGCTGCTGATGTTGTCACCTTTGACTACCCTTGTGAGTTTCTTCCCAATTCAATTAAATTCATTTCATTGATTTAACATCAATGCTTAAACTTAAAATTTAGTTGCTTTAATTATCTAGATTTTGTATTTATTTTAGCATGATTTCCTGTGAAGCACGGACACGGGCACCAGGCCATGTTGACACCGATAATAATAATAAGAGAAAAATGTATATGCACAGACAATATGTAAACTAATTTTACACTATCAATCAATACCAACCGTTTATTCCGCCAAATCACCTCACTAGACCCCACTACAATTGTATGACATGGAGAAATGTTTGATACCTATTGGATGTCAGTGACAACATATCCATTAAACTCAATAATAATAATAATAATAATAATAATAATAATAACAATAACAACAACAACAATAATAATAATAATAATAATAATAATAATAATAATAATAATAATAATAATAATAATAATAATAATAATAATAAATGCGTTTCTGACACCAGGAAACGTCTAATCTTCTGAGGAGTGTCTGTACTTCATAGATGATTTCTAGTTGAGTGATGAACCTTGAGATGATTGTATTTGTTTGATGTATATATATTTTTAACTCATAACCAAATCTAATGGTTTTGCCATCCGTTAGACATGTCTTGTGGGAAAAAGAGGGCTCCTCCTAAAGCAGAAAAATTGGTGGAGTTTCATTCAGATATTGTGAAGGAAACTGCAACTAAATACCCTGGTCATCCTCTCATACTGGCTGGCAAATCAATGGGTTCAAGGTGCATTGTTATATTTATTTTTTTAAAATTTTGATTTGGACATATATGTTTGCATGATGAAGTCCTAATAAAGATTATTAGCAGTAAGATATTTATGATATGGTTATCTTGTATATTTTTTTTAATTTATTGTAGAGTTGGATGCATGGTGGCTAGCATGGAAGACATCAATGTTTCTGCTGTACTATGCTTGGGCTACCCATTAAAGGTTTGTTCTTCCTTCTGATAGTTTTATGCCAATCTTTGTGATTTTGTTGAAAATTCTAATTCTATTTTACTAGTGTTTGGATTGGCGGTGATTTTGGTAAAAACTACACTTTGGAGATTCAATAAAATCACATTTCCGCCATGATTTTGTATAACTCACCATGATTTCAAACACACACACTTTGTTTTTAATTCCTCTTAAACTAATGTAATTAGGGCCTTTGATCCTCAGTAGCACCATCAGTAGTACCTCACTACTTCGACCTTTTGGATCAGCTATTAAACAATCTTGGGTTTGGAACTTAGTCACACATGAAGCTTCTTGCCCCTTCTCAAGAGTATTTTATGTGAAAATCGAACCTTGATCTTCATTTACAAGCCCAATGTGTGTTTCCAACTGAGCCACACCCATTGGATTTCAACATCGACTTTATCCCTTTGTTGATGATTAAATTTTACTATTTAATCTCAATGTTTTTTGTATTGTCTTGCTTTTCTCTAGAATTTTACTTCATATGCCAGTTTGGCTTTATGCTAGCCATCTTAATTTGGTAACTCAAACAATGAAGTTATCATCCTAGATTCCTAGGAGCATGTGTGTGGAGCTCCAAAATATTAGGCGACTTCTTTGAATATTTTCCTTTTCATTTCTTCATGGCTTGCACCATCATTTGCACTTGTGATACTTTTAGTTTTCTCTTGAGAATTGTTGGCATGCCAAACACGAGAAACTATGGGTGGTGCATTGGTTTTCTTAGGGTGTTTCGGGAAAGCAGAGTTTGTCATTATATTGAAGGGTTTTTTTTTTTATTTTAAATATAATATAACTAAGAAACTAAATCAATTTTGTTGCTACTGTTCCAGGGAATCAATGGTGCGGTTAGAGATGAAACACTTACAGCTAACAGTTCCTACAATGTTTGTACAGGTAGCTCCCTTTTTCTAATTTGTCATTGCAGTATGGTATAGTCCTGTAGTCATAGCTCTCAAGTTTCATAACTGTGACTCTATTTTCAATTTCTTTAAGTATGGAATTCTGTAATGCACACATAATTTTTTTGTTGATGCTGATGTTTCTCCTAACACTAGTCTTGTGTGTGTCTTGAGCAGGGCAGCAAGGATAGTCTCTGTCCACTTGAGAAGTTAGAGACAACTCGGAAGAAGATGAAAGCGCTCAACGAGCTGCATGTCGTCGATGGTGGTGATCACTCTTTTAAGATTGGTAAGAAGCATCTGCAAGCAAACGGTTCCACTCAGGATGAAGCCGAAGCTGCTGCTGTCGAGGCCATTGCCGCTTTCTTTCTAAATCTCTTGAAAGATGATGATGCTCCCTTCTTTTGTGGATTCTGTAGTGTACCAAGGTTTGTATATACACTTTCTTGTATCTAGCTTGGTGGTAATCTAAACCTTGTTCTTGCAAGTGGGCTGTTTAATTATGTTTTTGGTGACTTGGTCAAGTTTTTTTTTCCCTTGCTAACAGAGTAGACATATGAATTTGTTGCTGACAGTATTAGAAATCTACTTGGTGGGGACGTTTTTTTTAACTTAACACAGTTTAACATATTCATGATACTTGGCGATGGTTACACAGTCATGTTAGATCCTAAAGTGGAACAGATCAGTGAAAATAGGCAAAGTTCAATATCTATTATCTATTATTCATCACAATGTACATGCAAACAAGTAAAATATGGGCATTTATTTGCCACAATTATTTTGGGGACAAGAATGACATAATCAAATTATAAAGGCACTGCTTATTTATAAAGATATTTTTTAATGAAACAAACTTTGCTCAGTTGCATCCCTTGTGCAGCTTATAGTTCCATTCATCAATTCTGCAGACACAAAAAACAGAGAAATCAATAGACATATCAATGAAACAATTTAAAATTTGGTCTAGTCAAACGTGCATGCATTTAATGTAAAACTCTTTTGCTTTCTTGTTTCATAAGTACATCTACCTTTGCCTTTGTCTTTGGAGATTTCTTATCATCGTCACTTTCGCTGTCACTACTGCTGTTGTTTCCCTCACCATTATTGCGGGACATTCCATTCTTAATTCTCTGGAACAAATTCATATCCTTCTTATTGTTGAGCTCTCTGTTTTTCTTAGGAGCCCCAAAGCATGTTGTAGTTGCACCATAAGGAGTAGGACCCTCTTTGATTTCAGTGATTTCTGCCTGAACTACACAAACTGTGATATGAGTTTTGGTGACACCGTGCTTCTTGTCGTGTTGGGTCTGAGTCTGACCATAGTGGTGAGTTTCTGTTTTGGTGCCATTTTGGCCATTCGATTCAACCTGACTTTGGGAGCTGTAGTTTTGGACTTGATTCTGGGTACTGCCATGGCGGGCATGGTGTCCTTTGAAAGCCTTGTTAGTTATGTCAGATATTTTTTGGCCGAACGAGCTATGTTGGGTTTTCGGTTGGCAAGCTTCGATGGTAGTAGTAGTAGAGGGTTTCAAAGATTGAGCTGAAGCCATTACTACAACAATTTATGGTTCTTGCTCACTATTGATTTGAAGTTGCAAGGTTATTGCACATTAATGCCCTTTTTATTAGCACAACAAGAGTGAGTTGGGACTAATCATCTCTTCCCATAGTGGAATAAATAAAATAACAATTCAATTATGCTATTCGAAATATGGCCTCAATAAAAGTAGTCTTATCATTTTATCAGCAAAACAGAAAGAGAACTTATTCTCTGCGTCATTTCAGAACGTATCAGCAAATAAATTATGTGAAATAACCCAATAATTTCATGGAATTAGCATCACCGATCATGCAGACATCATGAATAAGTTCCCACACAATTTGTGGACCAAGAATTGTTTTTGTAGAAAATAAAAGCTAATATGCCATTTTTGGTTTTGGTAAACAACTCATACTCATGGGTTAGTTCTATAGTACACAAATGAAATAAGTCTTACAAAATGTATATGTTATTAGTTTACACCATTTGATAAAAAAATCTCATTATTTGATCAAAAGAGATATGATGGAATTTATGGATTCAATGGTAAAACATGCACTTGTGCATGGTGTAGGACTATTTTTTATTTTTTGGTCAAGGTGTAGGACTATTTTTACTTGTGGATATTAAATAAAACACATAGTCATGTCATGTCAGTTTTGTTTTAAAATTTGTTCAATATTTTCCCTTGTTAGTCAATTATACGATGTCTTGAAAATTGTTTGAAAGTATTTTTATCTCACATACAAGAGAAATAAATTTTGTATATAAGCTATAGTTAATATTATAGTTTGAAAATGATTAAAATTTAAGAATTTATTCTAGGGGTAAAAAGGTTTAAGTTTGTTCAATGGGTTTAATACCAAAATATTTAAAAACATTGAGAATTGAATAAAAAATTAGAGAAATCATGAAAAATGTTTGAAACTTGTGTACAGTGTAGAGAATTACTAACTCAATTTTTTTTAGTGGTTTTTGAGGATTGAATTCGTAATAAAGGATATCATGATAATTTCTTAACCTTCTATCAACTCGTATTTCAACAAACCATGTATATGTTGACTACATGGGAAATCTTAACCTTTAAATTTAGGAGATTTACTTTTGTCACTTTACCCCTTTTTCGTGCGCTCTACGAATTTATCAAAATGTCCCTGTTCACTACTTAAGTAGCGGATACACCCCAAAGACATCATATCCGATTTTGTTTCTATAACGTCCGGAAGGGTAAAACAGAAAAGATATAGGGCGTGCGAAAAATTGGTAGGATGACAAAAGTAAATCTCTAAATTTATAGATGCTCTATTCAAATTAATAGAATGATGGTTTTGTATTTTTTTATTTTTTATTTTTTACATTTTTAGGTTTTTAAGTTATTTAAATATCATTTTCTTTGTCTTAAACCGATAAAGATTTGTTTTTCTTACCTAAGTGATACGAGTTTCTTTATAAATAGAGAATACTTTAACTAAAAAAAATACAAAATTATATTATTATTATTATTATCCAATTTTTAAGATTAGAATAAAGCTTCAAAATTACCTTAGAGGGCCTCTATATGGGGAACAAGATTTCATGATGTTGAAATCCACATAGTTTTAGATCAGAACTATCTGAACTAAAATGCGTGACCGAGATTGTTTATATCAACTTTATTACTGCATTAGTTTTTACCGTCTGATCCATGATTAACAGTTGTGATTCAAATTAAACTGTGAAAAGTGAAAACTGTGTGATTTTTCACAGCAGTACATTTCAATCACTTTATATGGTATGGTACGGTATGGTATCCACACGCCAAACACGGGCAGCCCTCTATATAGGAGCACAATTTTTTTTTTTACTTGTATATTATTTAAGAAAAAAGAATATGCATCGACAGTATAAAATTCTGCATCAAATCTCATCCAATATTCTATCGCGTCTCTATTATATCTTTTGACCGCCATCCAGGCCCATAAGATTTAGATGTATATCCGTGACATGATGAGAGTCAAAAAAAGATTGCTGATAATTTGGACATAAGGAAAAGATGAATATAAAGCAAGAAGATTTTAATCAACACAACAGTTTTATTCATATATATTATATATTATATGAGTAATCAATATCGACCTCAGAACATTACATGATTTTGTTTTCAGTCTAGGTCTTAAACTCATACTTGCACCATAACCAAAGTACATTGGCTTATTTTCATATATAAAATTACAATCATTGATATTTTTAAGATACTTTTAATTATTTTTTCTTAGCTACAATTTTATACTTCAATGTAGCTAATTTATTCATAATTGCCAACGATCACCACACATATTGGACTTTAGTAGCAAACTCCAATTTATTATTAGCAGTACAGTTTCTCCTCAATTGCAATGCTGCATACACAAACACAACAAAGTTTCATCAAATAAGCACAATACATAAGAAAATAATATACTTAAAAAAAAAATAAATCAAATTATTGAAAATTAGTGACAATTTTTTTTTGCATCAATAATGTATATACCTTCCTGTTGCGACGATTTTCATTGTCGCTGTCACTCTCATCACTGCTACTACCACTGTCACTACTGTGACCTGATACGCCGTCCTTGATCCTCTGGAACATATTTCTTTTGTGCTCCCTAACCCTTCTATTTTTTCCATGGCAATTTGCGGCAGTGGTGGTGGTGCCATTAGCAGCGTGCACATGATTGGCGTTGGTTCGGGTGCATTGGCTAGTTTGATTTTTGGCAACATGCCCTGGTTGATAAATCACCTCTGTTTGTTTATAGCACTGAGTTTTGGTTTGTGTTCCTTCATTATGGTGCCCGAACAAGCCAGATATCTTCTGTCCAATTGAGCCATGCTGCTGCTGCTGCTGGTGGTGTTGCTGCTGCTGGTAGTGTTGCTGCTGCTGGTGGTGGTGGTTTTGCTGTTGGCAGCTTTGTTCACAGATTTTGTAGCACTGAGCAGAGGCCATTGCAACAAAGGGTGTGTTTGGTTTTTTGCTTGGTTTTGTTGTGATTTATGCTTGATGCTTATGCTTTGAAGTGTATAGAATGAGGTACCTATTTATAAGTAACTAGTAAGGCATTGATTGATTAAATGTTACATCATTAATCAATAAACAAATTTGGAATCTGTTTCCTTTTTTTGTGGTTTGAATAATATGGCATATTATGGTATTTTATTCTATAGTGTCGTCACCTTTTTAACATTTTTGCCCACTGAATATATACCAAATTAATATCGTTCATAAGCTTTTAATATATAATTTGGCAGAGATGAAATTGAGAATCATATATATGGAGCCCTAACTATTAATGGTCAATTAATTGGTAGTCCCCTAACTGTCCCATTTTAGATGGTGCTATCTACTATGAGAATTGAAAACAGCTTTTCTTCTCATCTCACTCAACCTCTTGGAATTACACATTAAAAATAAAAAACACAATATTTGTGTGATTGTGTCGATATGTATTTTCGAACAAAAATAGAGTTATTTTCTTGTTAGAATAAATATTTCTAGAATCATGTATTTTTTTAAAAAAATGTGAGGTAGATAAAATTGCTTCTGCTACTAAAAGTTGATAAACTCAATTTTTTTCATGCCTCTTACCATTCTGCTTTTCTTTTTGATAATATCTTACCATGCTACTTTATTTAGGTTTAAAAAAATTGGCAAATTTTCACTCCAATGATTAACTTTTTTGACCACACAGAAAGGTCTCACATCTTACAATTTTAATATGATTTTTTTATGCATTGCTACCAAAAGCACTTGTTTGAGCGACAATGCTTTTTAAGAGCCTTGAACTGCTTAAGTGAATCCTACTATCTCATACTACTATTAGTTTTAGACAACTTAAACACTTTATTTTACTGGTTTCAATACTTAAGAATTTGATTTGCTCGTTTAAGTTTGGACGATAGAAATGGTGGATTATGTGATTATCATTTAATTGCTTTCACTTGGAGTTAGCTAGTCTTAATTTTGTTATATGTTTAGGATAAGACTTGGAGAAACATTGTTTGGTGTAAGTTGCATGAGCCAACACTATAATTTTTTGTTAAGGGGAATAATTGTTGTGTTAATTCTTTACAGCTTCTGGATAAGACGTGATTGATCATTTATTAAATAAAAATCAATCAATTTAATTTTTATTGAGATAATTTTTTTAGATAGACGAAATATTAAACTATTAAAAACTCACACACATAAAGTGGAGGAATCGGGGTTTGAATCCCGGTCATGACATCCGACACTAATAATTTTTGACATTTCTGTTCGTTGAACTATGATTTGTGGACGAGATAATATTAATTTTAGTTTTAAAAATGATATAATAAGACATTTTTATCAAGTAATGTTGGCTTTTTTGAAGGCTTGATGCGACTATCTTGATGTTCTTACATGTAGGCTGAGCCATAACTCATCCACCATCCTAACATTTTAAAATATCCACCTTAACACTTGTTTGGATCCTCTCCTACCTTAATGCGTTGTGTCATTTCTCATGTCTTAATTTAATGGTTGAAATTGTAGAAATAAATAAATAAATAAATAAATAAAGTGGTATGGAAAGAGAAACAACACTGAAAATCCAATAGTTACAATTAGTGCAGGACAAACAATAAGAGATGATCAACTGAAGAGAATCCATACACTTCTATGACAAACCTTTAAAACTCATAAAGAATGTCAGTTACATCTAAATCACAATGGTATAAAATGACGAAAGACAAAAAAAATTCTCTAAAAACAGATATTACAACCCTCAAGTTAGATCAAGTCTAAATTTTGTTTAATATGAATTTTGGTTTTGTCCTAGTTAGAGTTTGTTGGTTAGTTAATTAGTTATAGTTTTTTTTTTTTTTAAAAAAAAACTATAACTAATTAACTAACACCAACAAACTCAATTAGTTAGTTGAATATGAACTCAATTAGCTAGTTAGTTAGTTAGTTAGTTAGTTAGTTGAGTTTTATAAATATAGAACACTAACAATGTACACATTTTATATCTTTTATCAATTAAATATGAACTCTTATGAACTTTTACCTCATGAACATGACTATGTTATCTTTCTATCCTATGTGTATGATCTATGACACTATGATCCTATGATTCTTGACGGTCCTCCCATTGTTATTGTGTTTTTATTTTCATTCTTTTCTTTTCTTATTGTTATTTTTTCTCTTTTTTCATATATTTATTTTCAGGGTTTTTTTATCATGTGCAAAGTTGCACATATTAAGAAATTTAAAATAGTAAGTATGTATTGCAACTTGTGCATTTTATATTAAATGTATAAAATTTTAATAAATAATTATTGTATTTTAATAAAAAGTTATTACTTTTGGTTACTTTAACATGTGCAATATTAGACAAACTCTTATTTTCGTTGCTGTTGTTTTTTTGAAAAAAAATCCTTTTAAGAAATGTGCAATTTGAACATATCTTGATTGATTTATCCACAATTTGGACAATGGGGGAGAGATGATATAGTTACTAATTCATGTCTATTAAGATATGTTTTGATAAAAAAACAAATAAATTATGTCACATCATAAATAAGTCTTTAAAAATAAGGTGAAAAACTAGGATTTTACAAAAAAGTTAAATTGGTAATTGAAAAATGGGTTTCTAAAATAAAGAGACCAAATTTATTTATTTTTTGACTAACCAAATTTAATTTTTCTTAAAAAATAGAAAAACCAAAAGTATATTTACGTTTTAAAAAAAGTAGGGAAAGTATTAAATTTAATATTTTAATGTATTCATTTTTTGCATAATTCTTCTTAAAAAACACCTAATAAATGCGCATGAAGCTTACAGTTAAAGAAAAATCTCTTCATGAAGAAAGTTAGAGCATCCACAATAATGAAGATCTTCATTTTTTGGTATTTAATTGGGCCCCACGTGTACACATCATCTATTTATATTTTTTTAATAATAGTATTAAATAGGTACTCAATCTCTCCAACCCAACACCTCTTAAAAAAATTTAAATGGATCCCACCAATAACAAATTTCACCAATAACTATACATCATTATAAATGAGACCCACAAAAATAAAATAGGTACCAATGCTTATTGTAGAACTAGTACCTATTAGGTACAAGTACTCATTTATGTTTTGCTCCAATAGGAGTACCTATTAAGTATCGATTCTTAAAAAATAGATACTCACCATTGGAGATGGTCTTATAATTAAAGAGTGAAGGAGTACTACACTATGTACACACAGTTGACTGAGTCTCTGTACTAGAGAGCCAAGGTGGGAATGCTAAGTTTGGTAGCCAAAAACATCAAACTCCTTTTATTTGAAGAAAATAGTAGCGAAGCTTCCATTGCCAAATGTTGACTTTAAATAATACTATTTAGTAACAAAAAGGAAATAAGGTATTGCTAGGAAAATAGCTAGTTTATGAAAAACGCATAATTTTCCATATAAACACAAGCACTCCGGAAGTATCTATCAAAACAAAACTCTAGAATTCTAGAAGTGATTTTTCACAATAAATTTAATGGCCAAAGAACATTTGGTACAAGGATAACCAAATATATATATTAAAGGGACTAAAACAAAAAAAAAAGTTAGTATAATACAGGATCTAAACCTTAGAAAAATTATCTTCAAATATCAACTCACTTAATATTTTTATTTGTTAACTATGTTTTTGTTATTAAAAATCATTTTTTATTCTTAAATCTCAACTATCTACACACTTATATTATCATTTAAACTCAAAAATAGTTAAACATCCAAGGAAAAAATACTTGATAATTCAATCTTAACTTGCCTCTAACTTTACAAAATCATACCACACTCATTCTCAAGAAACAACATATCATCTTCCTATAATAATGTATCAGTAATTTTGCGTATTCAAATTTTATTTATTTGTATTTGAAAAAAAAACCCATTAACAATTTTATTTATTAAAAATTTAATATTAAAACTTAAGACATAAAATGTGTTTTAATATTTTACTTTATTTAATTACAATTAGAAATAATACTGTTATTAATCAAATTACTACGGTATATTAATGTGTCCCCTCTATGTAGAGTACTACTAGCGGTTTGGATTTCCTGCAGTTACTAACTGCGTCCTGTATCTAGATCGTCCGATTACAATTCGACGGATTAGATTATAACTGGTTACTTTTTTTAATTAAATCTTAACCATCCGATTAGAAATGAACGACTGAGATTGAAAACAACGTAAAATCGCGTGAATTTTCTATGACATCAAAGCCAAATCCGTGCTACCAGTATATTTTATGTGGACTTGAGTGAACCAAAGAGGAAAAAAAAAGGGTAGATGGCAACAACCATAAGCCACGTAAGTAGTTCTGTGTAAGTAATTATAGAGGGACAAAAGCGTCCACGCGGAATGAAATTTGAATATTCTCTCTCTCTCTCTGACCCTTTTTGTCTTAATTATAGTTCTAGAGATTATTAATAATCTTCAATAAAATGATGACTTGTGAGAACATGGCCCTATCATTAACCAATAGTAACTTGTTAAGGTGAAGTGGACTCAGTCAGCATTCTATTGGTCACTGATAACTGACCACACTATGCAGTCTTTAGCTGAAAAACTCGGTTTCTCAGTCAAACTTAGACTTCAACTTTCTTTTGCTCCTTTATTTGCCACTCAAAGGGTATTCACTATATATACAAGTTTTTCATTTCCTTCATTCAGCAGAGGAAAATAAGCTCAAAATAAGCCTCACTCTAACAAAATAACTTCCATTCAAAATTTCAAATCTAGTTCATATTACTATGCAATACAATTCAAACAATTTATTAAATTTCTTCAGTTTCAAACTCTGCTTCCGAGTAAGAAACTATTGGTTCTAGAAAAAGAGTGTACTATCAGAGTAAAAGTATTGCTCTCTAACAGCACAAACATACTGAATCATTTATTAAGCAATACAAGATGGAGAATGAATGTAACTGGGAGCACAACACACTCATTAATGAGCTAATTCAAGGAATGGATGTAGCAAAGAGATTGAAGGAAGAGTTGAGGACACCGTATTCCCTCGACACAAGGGATTTGCAGGTGCAGATGATATTATCTTCTTACGAAAAGGCTTTACGAATTCTAAGATGTAATGAATCGACTTCTAAGTCGCAGACTATAACTCCATTAACAACTTCGTTACCGGCGTCCCCTGCGTCTACCAATGGTAGTCCGCTGAGCGAGGACTTTGACGGAGCTATCCAAGAGCACCGGGAGGTTAAAAACAAATCAAAGAAAAGGTAAATTTATTAGACACAGTTAGTTACTTGGTGGCAGTTTTATGCCATGTAAACCAATTATGTTTGGTTATATACTGAAAAGATCCTAACAATGTTTTTTCTCAAATTGGTTTCAGAAAGGTTACACCCAAATTGGTTGATCAGATAAAAGTTAGCTGTGAAAGTGGCCTTGAAGGACCACATGAAGATGGCTATAACTGGAGAAAATATGGTCAGAAAGATATCCTCAGTGCCAAACATCCAAGGTCAGAAAAGAATTCATAAACCATATAAAAATTACACTTACCTACCTGTCTGTGTTGGCATTTCATTAACAGCCCTTTTGTTGTGACATTTGCAGAAGTTACTATCGGTGCACCTTCCGCAACACACAGAACTGCTGGGCCACAAAGCAAGTGCAGAGATCAGATGAAGATCCCACAATATTCGACATAACCTATAGAGGAAAGCATACCTGTTCTCAGGGAAACAATGCCATTGAAGCATATAAGTCACAAGAAAAACAAGAGAAACTAAACAGTTATAATAATAATGATATTCAACATGCACACCCATCACAAGAAAGCTTTACAAACTTCAGCAACACCTTGACTGTCAAAACGGATAATCTAGGAAACGAACAAAGTCCTTTCCCCTTCCCTTCCACTTCATTTGGATACGCAACACAAGAAAACCAAAGCTGGGTTCCTTCAGGCTTAGGAAATGATTCCTTCTTGAGCAGCCTTTTCCAAACACACTTATTATCTCCAGTAACACCAGAATCAAACTATTTCTCATCTCCAACTTTCCAGATGAATGACTTTGATGGGTTCTATAACAATCCTCGTTCAGAATCCGACATTACGGAGATCATTTCCACCAACACATCAGTCACAAATTCTCCAATTCCCAATTTTCATTTTCCACTCGATTCAGTGGAAATCGATCCAAATTTCCCTTTCAATACTCCAGGCTTTTTCTCCTAATTGTACTTGAGAATATATGGAATACCACGAGTATAAACAAAATCAACTTAAGCATTTTTCCACTAAGTTCGCTTATGTTTGGATTGTAAGACAATCAAACAACATCATAATGTCCTAGTGTAAATTATGTTTGAATATAAAGTCATTCTAAAATAGGGCAGTTTCAGAAAGCGACGGAATTGTAGAATAAAGAATCAGCAATGGTAGCTAGGAATTTATAAGTGTCCTTTTGTAGTTAATATTGAAAATACAATTTCAGCATGTTTTAGTCGTATTTATTTTCAAGTAAGTAGTTGCTCCAAATTTGCATTGGTGCAATCTATATGCCTCAAATCTTTAGTACAAGAACATCGCAATCATAATAATGAGAGCTATTAACCAAAGCGAGCTAAGGCACATAACTACATCATCCATTTCATTCATGAAGTATAAAAGAGAACAGACCGATAATTGCACATCAAAACTCGATATTTCATTCCAATTAATGATAAATTACAGAAATACATAATTTATATCCAATTTATTTACAAAAAATCAAGAGGATGGCAATTTAAGACAAATATCATACATCACAAATAATAATTAGAAGTTTAGAACAATGGATCAAAATATCAGACTTTCATCCCCGGTTTACTTCTCCTCCTTCGGTCCCGTGTTTTTCTCCGAATTTCCGGCTTTCCTTATGCCCTCTCTCAAACCCAACACAATGAACAAGTTAGTGAGAGTGAGAAGAGACTCAGCCCCACCATGCAACCAATCCACATTGGACAAAGAAGTTCCATAATGTACCTTAGCTGCCAAGCCACACAACTAAACATAAGTAATTATACAATCATTCCAAATTTGGATCATGCCTAATGTTTTAAAAAACCCGAACCAAACAGTTCAACCGGTTGAATCATGAATCGACACTCCATACTGTCTACAAGTGTTGAACCATACCCAGAGACATTGCCGGTTCGATTTCCAGTTCGATTTTTAAAACATTGGTTATATGTTATGCTTATCTAATTGAACTTTATTTTTAGAAAATGAACATAACTAACCATAAATTCCAGCTGGAACTGTTGAAAATAAATCAAATAATCAAAGTTAGTATTTATTTAAAGCAAGAAATTAAAAAAAAAAATCATATAATAAGAGAATTTAAGCAAGAAAAGAAAAACTAACTTGTGGCACCAACAAACGCAAGCAAAAAGTAGAATCCAAATAAGGTGAGGTTAGGAGAAGTTTTAGATTTGGTAATGAAGTACAAGAAACCAATGTAAGGAAACAAAGAAAACGCGAATAACTGTGAAGCGATGCTCTGTGAATCAATGGAAGGTGCCCATGGATCAACTCCTAGTGGTAACACGCAGACGATTACTGCTCTTTTTCTGTAGCTTTTTGATTTACTGTTTGTTGTGAAGCTGCTTGTGTGAAAATCACGTTTCAAAAAGCTCGTTGAAGGGTTGATGGTAAAATTGGGGGATTTGGAGAGTGATAGAACGGGTAAGTTGATAGCAGAAACCATTCTTCTGCGAATTTATTCGTTGCACTGTTCTGTTCTTATCTCTCTCTCTCTCTCTCTCTCTCTCTCTCTTGGATTGACGCATGATTGCAACCGCTCAATTTCTCAATCTGTTTGTCAAACGGGCTGGGCTGGGCCACTACAGCCCAAATTAACAACATCAAGACCAGTCTCATTGGGCTAGTGTTGTTTTAACACAATTCAGGCAGAGATTTACTTCTGACACCCTTTTAGGTACTTGCCATCCTATACTTTTCCTGTTTTTCTTTTTTACTACTTAAGTAGTGGATATTGTAAAAATTGTTTTTTTTTTTTTTAAAAGTTGTCCCCGCTACTTAAGTAGCGGACATTATAAAAAACAATTATGGTAGAGTGTTTTTGGGTATATCTGCTATCTAAGTAGCAGACAAAAGTATTTTAGTAAATTCGTAGAGCGTGCGAGTAAATAGGTAGGGTGTCAAAAGTAAATCCCTTCATGCAATACAACATGTTTGATGTGCAAAAGATATACGATGATTGCTCTCCGTTTCCTAAATTGTCCATGCTAAACAAAAAATATTATCGAGAAATATCTTCTACTAAAATTTGTACTATTAGAAAAAAATCTTTTGATAAAATTTGTATTACCAAGAGATTTTTTAATGTACTGAACGATTTATTGTCTTGTACGATAACCATTAAAATATATAACAGAACACCCCATGATAATTTTTTAATGTACTGAACGATTTATTGTCTTGTACGATATTTGATGGACAAAATATTATTTTGATATTTTGGATAACTTGTACTTTAGACAATAAATTGTCTTGTTTAAAGATGGACAAGAATTTAAGTTTTGTTCTACTCTCTCTTGCCTCCCGGTCTTAGGAACAATTTTTAAATCAAACACAATATTAGTGGCATGTACGGTCCTTATGTTTTAGCAATCAACCTCACCCTAATGGCCTAATGTATTACGGTGAGGACTATTTTTTTTTCCACATATTTCTTTTTGAAGCATTCCATATATTTTTTAAAAATTACACATCTCTACATTGATATTGGACACACACATACACAAAAAGCCACTAGTTCGAATAAATAAATTGAACAAATTTCATCGGAATAACCTAAATCGAAATTTCTTTAGTCTCTTTTAATGAACATCACAATCCACAAAACATCTTGAATTCAAATTCAAATTCAAATTCAAATTTAAACATGCAGCAATATTAAAAATACTGAAAATAATTTATTGTCTATTTAATTGGGTTCATGACTTCAAGTATTCCAATTTACATATACACACCACATCAAACATGGATACACATTGTTGGTCAAAGTGTTGCACCTTTTTCACGAGAAGGGGTGAGTAAAATCTAATTTTTTGTTAATGAAATAGTAGACACCATCTAAAATCTATATTCACAGTATAGTTTCAAGTTTAAACCTATGTAAAAAGTGTTTATCATTTTACCAAAAAAAAAAAGGTGTATATCAAAGCAATAGCAACATTGTAGTTGAGTTAGGCCTTACAAAGAACATTTTATAAAGTTTTTATTTTCTAAAAGGTTGTTTAAAAAATAAAAATCATAAGATGAATACGTGATACATGGATCAATGAGGTGAACGAATAAATCTTATTTTAAACTTTATATATCTAATATCTCATGCAATTTGGAAAAAGTTTAATACAAGGCATGAGCTAAAGAACCTTTTAGAAAATTAAGCTAAAAATTAGCTAAAACCATGAGTCAAAATACTAATACTAATACTAATGAAGAAAAAAATAAGAAGTGTTTATCTCGCAGTTAGTTTTCTTGTTTCCCTTTCCTTTCATTTCCATTAATTAGTATTTAATAATCATTCCATCTTCTTTGTAATTTGATTGATTTAATGATCAAATACAACATTACTAAATAAGAAATCAATACAAGTCACATAACTGCCGAATTGCAAGATTCGTAGATGATCCAAAATTCAACGCTATCTAAAACAATTTAAAACATTGCATCGTGAATCATTACACACCGTAGTATATCATATATATATAATAATAAAAACTGAAATACTACTTGCTATACACATGTTAGTTAGCAGTAAGCTACGTTTTTGACTTCTAATTAATAGTAATTAACTACCTAGCTTATATATCGCTAGCATTATTGATATAATATAATATTAATATCATAATCATCATCTAAAGTTGCATTAAGCACACGAAATACCAATAGTAGCGTTGGCCGTAAACCTCTCCGAAGCTGTCTTTCTAACGAAGTTACTAATATCCGGTGAAACTCCAGCGATCTCAAAATCAGGAAGTTCAGGAATCGTCGAAAGAAGAACAGGCTCAGACTCAAACTTATCATAAACCACACATAAACGTTCTTCTTCTTTCGGATATGATCGGAAACTATTGCTACGGCTGTTGCATGAGCTGCTAGAAATCTTGTTGTTAGATTTATTATTTCCGGATTTGAAAACAAATCGAAGAAGTTTCTGGAACGTTCGCGAGAATTTGAAAGTTGATTTGTTGTTGACGACGACATCAGAGGAGTGTAATTGTGGTTGAGGTTGAAGTTGAAGATGAACTTTACGTTCTGTTAAATGAGGCATGGAATGTGTTCTTGGTGAATTAGCTATAGCAGAATCAATTTGGCGTTTGAATGAATTAAGTTCATATGAATCATATAGCGTACTGCCACAATCCCACTTTGCCTTCGACATGTTTGATAATTTTCCTCTAAGAGATTATTTTTGAGAAGAAGAGAGAGTTAGAGATGAAAAAATATGTATTGATTTGGTGAAGATAGGATATACTCAATTTATAAATGTAATTAATAACGCGGTATAGTTTATTTATGTATATAATGTGCACTTGTGACTTAGAAATATATAAAAACTAAAAAGTGTAGTTTGGCTTATGAGAGTTTCACACACGTCCTCAAGGTATTGACTATTACTACATTTAAGCATTAAATCCGTGTGGGAGCTTTTCATATTTTTTTTAATTAATTGCTGTGCCAGCGTTGCACTTAGGATGGATGATTCTACACTACCTGTAACCGGTTAAATACGTATATTCATTGCTATACAGATAAGCTTCAATTATCAAATTCTGGAAAATAAATAAATTAATACCCCATACGTTAAATTTAAATAAACTGCACTTTAATAGGAAAATTGCCTTTTTCTTTTCTGATAAAAATTTAAGTAAGAGACTGATGAAAATTGCAGTTATCTTTTTACATTTAAATTAATAGGGTATATTTGTTTCAAGTTATATTTCTGGAAAAATTTAAATTAAGACTCCTACAAATTAATTAATGTTCTTATAAATATCAATTGAATTGTAATCACAAAACAAATACTCCTTTATTAAGGGAAATGAGGATGTTGACAACAATTAAAAATATAGACAAGGTGCATGAGCAATGGAAAAGGGTGGGCCGTGTAATAAAAGTGGTCCGTTGAGTCGTGCCTAAGTATCTATCCGCACGTTTTTTGGTAAAATTCTTAAAATAGCTTAAAGATGACGATGAAATACAGCTTATGTTATATGGAGTTTGTCATCTCAGAACTTAATTTTAGAAATTGCTTTTTGAATGAGTTAGAAAGATATAATTCAAAAAAATTATATTGATTTTCATGAGAAAACATTTATCCCCCCTTAGTTTTATCTAAGGGCCTATTTAAAAAATTTCAAGGAGGAAAATAAAAATCCATGAGTACAGACCACAAAGAATACAAAAACGATTTGTATGATTTTTTTGTATTTTAAAAAGAGAACTATTTTTCGCATCCCTCAGATTTCCTTCTTCACCTCCGGAAATGACCATAGTACCCCCACTCATCATCTAGAAAGCGAGCATTTTTTGCACTTTAAGTAGCGAGTGTCAATGTTTTATACTCAAACTGAACGTTGGCACCCTCCATGGATGAAAAAATCATGAAAAAAAGAGTTCGCATCCTAGGGAGCGAACTATTTTTTTCATGATTTTTTCATCCATTGGGCGTGTCGGCGTCCAGTTTGAGTATAAAATACTGACACTCGCTACTTAGAGTGCAAACTAAAACAAAGTTCGCTACTTAAAGAGAGAACTCAGTTTACACTTTAAAAAGAACAAAAAAATTGGACTTTTATAAGGTTTGCATCCTAGGATGCGAACTGCGGTGTTCCTGTTTTTGCAATTTTACACACTCGCTTCCTAAGTAGCAAGGGAGCAAAATGAAAAAGTTAGGGGGTGAAAAAGAGTATTGGGGGTGCGAAAAATAATTCTCTTTTAAAAATACATTTAAAAATCAAAAGACATTGCATTTGATTGTCTAAATATCATTTTTAACAATAACAAGTTTTAACAATAATATGTCTGGACTCTAATTGGTCAAACACCAAAAGAGTAAGAAAAAGAGAAAACAGCGACAAAAACACAACTGTAATGGTGCCCCTCACTACAAGATTAACTTTGACATCGTTCCTACAACAATAATTATGATAGGCATTTCACCACATGAAGGAAATAAGAAATGCCGGATGGATTCCCTTCCTTTTGAAAACTCCAGCTTCTTTGACTTCAGGCATAATAATGCAACGATATATTTACTCTAAATTATACTTGAGAGATATTTATTTATGAAATTCAGTATGAATTGTTTGATTAATTTGTCGTGGCAAGTGTGAGGTGAGTTAAGTCTTATATTGCTAAAAAAAATAGAGTTAGACGTATAAATTTAATGCCTTAAAATATTGTGTCCAACTCACTTATATGGTTGTTCTTGAATCCAATGTGGATGATCTTCAACTGCTCCCTCGCAATCCAACATAATTGAATTCAATTAATAGTATAAAACATGATTAATTTAAGTGCCTGATTTTCAAATCAAATTAGGAATTATACGTCGATATGGACCATGTGATGGTTTTTCTAATAATAAAATATACAACATTGATAGATTTAAATATTTGCATGTCCATATTGTTGTCTTGTGTTAGTGATTGAGTGCTTCTCCATGAAGACAATTAGATATTGCTTAGTCATATCATTGAATTATTTTCGCTAACTGAGTTATCAGAACGTAATATTGTATTTGATAACTGCCAATTTTACCAAAGAAATTATATACTATCTTTAATGCACTTATTGATCTTATTTTTTGTTAAGAAATGCACTTATGAAAGTGGAGGTCGATGCATTTCAACATCCTTTCTTCCTTAAAATTTGTGAGACTACCTAAGGAATAAAGGGTATTGAAATGCAAGTGGAGGTCAATGTTCAGATCAAGTTTCAAGCATGATTTGGACTTGATCAAGTTTTCTGAAGAGTAATTCCAACATCGGAGAAAGTAACGAGTGATTATGAGTATATGTTGGAGACATTACCACTGATTTGAAGTTAAAAGTGGAGAATTGTGGTGAATATCTTTGTGCTTTAGCTTTTCGGAGGTGATGATTTAAATTATGATAATGGATACAAAAATTAAAAAGTGGGAAAATCGATTCCATTTCAAAGATCCATCACATAATTTCAAAATAAAAAACCATTTCAAATGAACAAAATAGCTCAACTCTTTTTATTCTTCATCAAATTCTCTCAAACAATGTTATTATTTATTTGATTAAAGTATTCAGCTTAACATGGAAATTCACAGAGCTTTGATTTCATAACAACTTGGCCACTACTTCATTTGATTTTGACAACTATCAAGGAGGAACTGTGACCAAGAAGAAGATAAATGTTCAAATCTCTTACGAGGAAACTGAATAATGTCTTTGGACTCAAATTTTGGGGGGTTTTGCAAACCTTTAACCAAAGTACCACTATTCCCTATCTCCCATTTTACATACTGAAATAACTGTGTGTGGTTTTTCATATTATATTAATACTATACATATATAAGTTGTATGCTTCCAATTCATGGTTTCTACATACATTTGCTCAATCCACAACATCACTGCCAAACAGCTTAAATTGGTTGGCATCAAGAACCAATTTCCTAATAGAAGAGAATGCTCCTATGATTCCTGCACCAGAGAACACCACCATGATTGAGAGGTTGATCCAATAAGTCAATGATGATTTTGGAGGCTTGTGTGTTTTATTATATAGAATCATAGGCAGAACAAAATCCAGAGGAATAAAGCCAACAGCACCAACCACACCGTTTATGTCTCCAAAAAATGGTAACATGGCTGCTAGAAATCCACAGAAAATCATGTAAAGTGTCCGAAGAATTAGGCGTGGAAGAAGATTTCTTTTGGAAAATATCCCTTGCTTCACGTCAGCCGATTTCTTCTCCATTATTTCATAAGCAACTTGAGAATAAACCTGTAAATATGATGATATACTAACATTATTATTGCTTATTTCCAAGTAGCATAGTTCTAAGTTGCAATCTGCAAAAACTGCCACAATGTAAAGGTTTTGGAAACATCTGCAACCGATAGCAACTGCAATTGTGGCTGGTTTTTTCTTTTGGTTCTGAAGAGTCTAGTGGCGAAACTCACTCACACACTAATTGATAAAAACTAGGGAAGAATTGCAGGTTCAAACTCGCACCACTGCATATCAAATGTGCCTGCAGCATACATTATGAGTTGTACTTACGGGACATTTTGGTCGCATTTATCTGCGTTTGTATGCAATATCAAGAATTCATTATAATTGCAAATATAACCAAAATTGCGATTTACAATCTTGCTAAGTAGGACCATATTCGATCCCCCTATATTTGTGAGCTTACCAGACCAATTGCGAAGAGCTGAAGTAGAACGAAGATGACAGCAAGTCCAAGAACCCAAGTTGGAGCCAAAGAAGGTCCATCATCTGGCAACAAACTCTTTAAAATGTTTGAATTGGCTTTGTTTCCAAATACCCAATATCCAGAAACTGCAGCAGAGTAGAACGTAACCAAAATTACAGCATAACACATAGTAAGGCCTTTTATCATCTTTCCAGCTGCAGGAGGTGCTAGAGTTGCCTACATAAATTAATTCATAAAGACATGGTTAATCTAAGTTCAAGAATTATCAATATTTGTCAAAAAATTATTTCAATCAGAAAAGGACACAATGGTTTCTTACTTGTATCTCAGGTAATATGCCATTCCCAAAAATTGCTGCAATTATGGAGATGGCAGTAAAGGCACTGAAGGCCCTTGACGATTTCTTGGGTTCTAAGGAATAGTCCCTTGGAGGGGCATTTTTCGATGTACCTGCAAAATAATCAGCGCTCCATCAAATCATTGAAACATATCCAAATTATGTTTTTAATGCTATTTGAATATAGAAATACTGTATTTGGTATAGCACAAGAGATGAAATGAATTGAAGGTAAACTACATGATTAATATTTGTAGCATAAATGTAATTAAATGGTAATAATTTTTTACTAATACAGTACTAGTAGTGCATACCTGCATGAATACAAGCACCAACTACTAGGAAGGTGTAGCCCAAGCTAAGAAAAAGTGAACACAAGTTGATGTGTCTCAGGGAATGGAAAGTGGGAAGCTGAGACAAAATTATCATTACGACTGTCACCATTGCTACGAACTCATACAATTTCAGTGATC
The DNA here is from genome assembly GCA_030408175.1 of Trifolium repens. Classification (NCBI taxonomy): domain Eukaryota; kingdom Viridiplantae; phylum Streptophyta; class Magnoliopsida; order Fabales; family Fabaceae; genus Trifolium; species Trifolium repens. The sequence goes on along the minus strand of CP125842.1, from coordinate 61,112,706 downwards.
CATGAGGTGCAACATTGGAGTACACGATCTTCCATGTATAAGACAAAGGAAAAGCAAAAAATTACCAAAATAACAAATTCAAATATTAAATTCCATGTTTTTATATCTACCAAATATGTACACATATATTAATTAAGAACAATGAGGGGCATGGAGTGGGTGCATGGCTCCCCAGTTCCTTGCTATCCGTAGCAAAATAAAAATGTGTAATTTTTTTTTTACACAAAAATATGTGATAATTACAAGCACGAATGGTCGGTTTACTACCTATGTTCTCAAATATAGACCCTTTCAGAATAAAAAATAAAATAAAATTATAGAATACATTTCCAAAATTTTAAATGTATTAACTTTTTTAATAAATAAACCCTAATTATTGTATAACCTTTTCTATAATCTACATTTTTTTTAAAAGCTATAATCTACATTAATATGGCTCTTTCATGAAAGATAGACTATACAAATTGCTATTAGATTTATTATTATTACCAATTTTTTTAATTATCTAATTATCTTGATCTAGGATGGACAAGGGGAATGAATTCTTTCCGGTGAACTATCCACTAGAAGAGGTCCAATTGCTATATCTAGCGACTACCATTCATTTTATTTTTAAGAAATTGGAAGTGCAACTAGTAAAGGAAATTAAGGACCATATTTCACTTTATAAAAAAGCGAGTGGAAACAATCTTGTCCCATATTTGAGAGCCATTATTAGATTAAATTTGTGGACCAATTTTTAAGCCCTTGCTTGGTTCAAGAGAAAGAAAATGAGAAGAGAGAAAAACACGGATTTTAATGGATAAATTAGGTCTAATTTTTAGTCTAAATTCATTCATTGAAATCCGTATTTTTTTTTTCTCTCATCTCTTTTTCTCTCCAACCAAGCACACCATAAAGGTTCCTTCCCTACCTTAGAAATCACCAGTTTTATATATTGAATGTGAATGAAATTTAACTTGTCACTTTCACATTGATAACCCTCACCCATTTTCAGTTTGTCAGCTGTTGAATAATAAATATTTAGCTTGGGTGGTAAATAAACACCCAAACTGACATATGATGATATGATCAATAACATTTTGGGTCCCGTCTAATGTTGAATGAGTACAATGCGTGACCAAGAGGATTTTTACTATAGGCACAACACCAAATCATTTTTTTATAGGCACACACACATAGATGATAAATAATAAATCAAAAGTAATTTAGTCACATCAATTGATGTTGACTATTTTATTTGTGTTTTAATTTTATTTGAGTTTTGTATGTGTGCCCAAATTTGAATAGTTTGTGGTTGTGCCCATAGAAGTGTTCCTCCATGACTAAAATAACAAAAGGTCTCTTTCATTCATGTCACTATCATGTGAAGTCTATTTTATTTTATTTTGTTGGTAACAAGTAGTACTATTTTCTTGTTTATTTTTTTTTATTTTTTTTTTTATAAAGGAATTTTCTTGTTTACTATCTCTTGATTTGAGAATGACATTATATAAAAGAAATGTCAATTGGTCGAAAAAGACAAAGCATTGCCCCAATTTTAGAGTTTCATTTACACTTAATTTTTCCAAATTCTAATAAAGCTATAGTATAGTATAGTATAAGGGAGGAGTAAACCTGAAGGCATTCAGCAGCAAGAAGGATTGCCCCTACGCCAACTCCAGTATTGATTGCCGTTTGGATAAAGATTACAAAATAGAACATCCATCCAGATCCTGTCATCAATGAAACCAACAAAATTAAGAAAATTCATACTACCTTACAAATCTAGATATGCAGTTCTGCATGACCGGTCCTTGTTAACTTATTACTCAATTAAATGCTCTCTCTATTTCTATTATCTCCGTGAACATAACCAGAGACATCACACGTAAGATATATCAATTGAGGTTCGAGTCCTGATCATATATCTACTTATTTATCTTAAAGAGGTAAAATTTGGCCGAAGCAAGAGTAGTGGACACATCTATCATTGAAGCTCTATCTCTCCATTTTTTTTTTAAAATTTTCAATCTAAGGGCTCACATTTACCGAATGATAATGTGAGATGAAAGCAAATCCACTACTCGGGTACATGGCGAACAAATAATGAATGGTCAAAGTATATCAATTATGATAGATGAACAGTGTAGTACTTTTGACTTTAATTTCAAGTTGTACGGGTTTTCTAATTAGGTAAGTAGTAATTAATGTTTGAAATTGGCGTATTTATTTTCAAAACACAAATTGGCATATCCTAAATAAATAAATAAAAAGTTAAAAAAGAAAAAATGCAGTATGAACAAATTGCAAGCAAACATAACATGCCTTAGCTTTATCATTGAGAACAAGCTATAGCTAGCGATGGTTGCAATGCAACAAAGTAATCAATGATCACATCACCTAAAACATCGGCGGCAAGTTCCCGGAAACGGATGTGGCGGCGACCGTAGTGTTCGCAATGATCAAGAACTTTAGACATAAGGCCATAAGAGTAAAATGTTACAATACCCATAACTGTTAGGCATAACATCCCAATCCCCCATCCTAAACCTTTGAATGCGTAAGGTAGCGTTAGTATTGTGGGACCCACTATCGCCGTTGTTAAGTGAAACCCCGCGTGCCACCATTCACCTGTATCATCATCATCATAGTACGCAATTAATTAATTAATTAATTAAAGATGATTAAAAGATATAAAAAGTACTAATTAATATGGATTAAGTATGATTTGATTTGCATGCCTTTGGATTGGAGGACGAAAGCAGCTCCGGCGTCGTCATCGTTGAGGTGATTGATCTCTTTGGGTGGATTTGCCATTGGTGGAAAGAATTTAGGCACGGATCGAAGAGAGAATTAGGAGAATCAAAATTTGTTAATATAATAATGGAAAGAAAACGGGTACTTAGTGTGCTTAACTATTATTCAGCCTTCATAATCGCTGAAGAGAGACCCAACCCCCGTTAGTTGTGGTGTGGAGTCGTTTACTTTAGTTAGTTTATATAGAGTCAGTGTGAGCGGGATTCTTTCAATATTTTATTTTGGATGTATGTCTTTGTTAAATCAAATATGCGCTTACAGTTTATTGGAGAAGCTTTCCAATCAGCTTATAGTATTTTTTGAGAAGCTATGAGCTCATTTGAACTAACTTATTTTTGAGCTTATGCAAATAACTTATGCAAAATAAATTAGGTTTTATGTTATTTTATAAGTTTGCACTAGTGAAAATTGTATTTTTATAAGCTGTTTTATCATAATTTACCTTCACAAATTTATAATAATACATAAAAATTGCATAGCTTATAGCTTATAACTTTTTACATTTTATTCTGTTATTATCGTTATTATTTTCATTTTTTATTTTTTTAAAAATATAATAACTACCCACTAATCATGTACTTTTATGTCATTTTACACTTACAAAAGCTAAATTTGCCAAACACTTTAATTTCAATCTACTTGTTTTTCCAACTATAAGCTAACAGTTATTAGCTATCAACCATAAACTAGTTTTTCAGCTATAAACTAACATTTCAGCTATTAACTAGCTTATAACTTATTTTTATTTTTTATTTCCTCCGTCTCATTTCATCATTTCACACATTAAAAAAAATATAAGAATGAAAAAATATATAAATAGTGTAATTTATGAATATATTTTGTATTACGGTATATAGAATGAAAAAAGTGAAAGAAAAGAAATAATATATAAAAATATGGCTTAATGGCAATTTTGGTACCTCTATTTTTAAAAAACTTGGATTTTGGTACTTCTATTTCTAAATCAGCAATTTTGGTACCCCTATTTTATCAAATTTTGAAATTCCACTCATTTTTATTCTCTTTCAATGATGGGACACTTTTTAATATTACGTGTCATTTCTTAATTTAAAAAATCATTGACATGTCAAATAAAGTGAATATTATTATACTGATAATTGTTTTTTTTTATATAGAGAATTATATTAGTAACTATTGTTATTATAATCTATCAATAAATAAAGAAATTTAAAAACAAAAGAACATATTGAAGGGTATATATGTGAAAAGGAAGAGGGGTTGAAGAATTTTTTAGTAACTATTGTTGTACTTTATTTTGTTTTCTATTTTATTTTTCGGATTTTTAAAATTTAAATATTTTTTATATATTTTAATATAATCTGATGTGGCAATGATTTTTTAAATAAACAAATATCATGTAATATTAAAAAACGTCACATCATCAAAAGAGAATAAGGATGAGTGTAATTTTAAAATTTGACAAAATAGGGGTACCAAAATTGCTGATTTAAAAATAAGGATACCAAAATCCAAATTTTTTGAAAAAGGGATACCAAAACTGCCATTAAACCTAAAAATATTCTTATGTCTTAGACAGTATAAAAATATATTCCATCGAATTACGTAACACAAAAACATAAAAAATGTATCATATCACAAGTGATGTAACTATATCCATGTCATTATACCTTATCCACGTCATATTTTATTTCTATATATCAATGATTCAAAAAATCTAAACTATATTATCTCTCATCTTGTTAATTACTCACTCCGTTCTAAAATAAATGACATAATTTTGACTTTATGTATTATTTATTTGATCAATTTTTTTTTACTAATATGTACATATAAATATTAGCAAATGAGATATTGCTTGATTTGTGACGACGAGTACTTTTAAAATATAATTTTTATAATTTTAATAATAAATAATTAAATATATTAATAATTAAAGTTATACATTGACAAATGTGGATGTGGTCAAACAGATAATTCATTTTTGGACAGAAAGAGTAATTTTTTTTAGTGTTTTATCTATAAACTTTTAAAGTATATTTCTCAAAATAAATAATCCAAATGGAATAGAAATGTTTTCCAAATTAAAATACTTGACCTATTCCACTTTCGATTCAATATTATACAATTATATTCTCTAATTATTACTATTTTCACGACTTTTAATTAAGTTGTCAATTTTCTTGAAGAAAAATGTCCCATTCTCTCTTTAATTATTATATTTTTTAAAATCGTGTGTCAAATAATCAAACATGTCATTTAATATGAAACAAAGAATATTATTTAAGAGATTTTTTCACTCTCATGTCTTTTAATGTTAATTAGAATGGATCTCGTGCTAAGCACGGATAATTAACATTTCTTCCAGTTCTAAATATATGCATATATTATGATCTATGAAGCGCGAATATATATATAAGGACACGACACACATACTAACACATTAACATCAATAATAATTTGAAAAAAATAATATAATTAAGTGTAATCATAAGCGTTGGTGTCCGACACATGACACAACTAATCTGAGGAGCGTCCGTGCTTAATAGATCCTGACTCATATCCGCGTGTATAACAATATTTTTACTCGTATCATACACGTACCATTTGAATAACAGAGTACCCATATACTCGCACTCATTACCTTCAACTTTACTAAGAATAAATTGATCAATTAAAAAATAATATATCATTTTAATATTATTAATTTTTTTATAAAAAAACTTAATGTTGACTTTTGAAAATTATAGAAAAAATATTAGTAATCATACTAATGTTCATATATATCTTTGTTGACATATTCATTATGTTCTAAATACACATTTTTTAATTGCAAATTTGTAAGAGTTTAGTAGTGTTATATTTTTTAAAATTGATATACATATATTTTTATATAATAATAATAATAATTGAGCGGTGTAACATTACTCAAGTGTTACACCGGTGTAATTTGATCTCTCCCCATATATATATATAATATGCGAGTATGGGGAGAGGTGGGTACTAAAGTACCCATACGCGTTCATTATTGCGGATAATTACCAATGTGTGTGTTCTTTTTTTACGGATACCTATTGTATATGTGTCCACTTGTCATTCTTGAGAAAAAAACAACTCTTTAGATTCATTTAAAGTCGCTTTGAGCATGCAATATGAACTCGATAAAAAAAAACAGATTAAAATTTAAAACATAAAATTTAGTGGAACCAAAGTTCAAAGGAAATTTAAAGAGGGACTAAAAATAAAAGTTGATATATGTTATGGAACATAAAATATATTTAACTCTAAACTAAAATTATTGTGGTCATTGAATCAGTTCGTCAATTGTGAACTTTTACATAGTTCTATCTCATTGTAATCTAGCTATTTATATTATCTGTTTTTCAGTCATAAGTAAGTAATGATTTTTATCTGTTTTTAAATGTTTGACTATAATGTTTCTAGGATGGTAGTGAATGTTTCAGTATTTTTGTTGTTTTGATGATCTTTTTTATGGTCATGTTAAAGAATTAGCGACATTAACTCTTTTCGAGATACAGTTTTAGAGTTATCAAAATGTGCTAGCTCATATGGACTAGCCTGTAAAGCCGGAATAAATTATATAGGGATTAGAACTTAAAATATTAGCCCAGGTTTTTTAAGGGTTTACCCCAACCTGAAAAAGTCTGAATTTAAATATGGGTTTTTTGGCTCGGCCTGCTTTAACAGCTCTGAAGTTGTCAAAATGAGTTAGCCCGTATGCACTGGCCCGCCGAGCACAAATAAATATATGGTTTGGTTCTTAAAATATTAGCACGAATATTTTTAGAGTTTTTTTACATACCTCGAAAAAACCCGTATTTAAATATAGATTTGTTGGCCCGGTCCGATAGGACTCGTAACCCATCTGGGTCAGCCCATTGAAGGTCGGATAGTCTGTTTGGATAACTCTAATTTTATCGAACAATTAAAGGAGAATAAAAAATGAAAGTTAACTTATGAACCGAATCTCAATATTTTTGTTATTCTGATCATTTTTGTGACAAAATAGGTATTTTTATAGAGTCCGTTCCTTTCAATTTTAAATAAGTTTGTGTTATAACTCACACATGTATGGGTAACAATATTTACACTCGTACCTGTATATGAACTTTTGAGGTATTATAGTACTCATATTCACACTCATTACTCACGATTTTATTAAGAATAACCTGACCAATTAAAAACATATCATACCATTTTTTTTGGTACAAAATATGATACCATTTTAATATAACATAAAATTTGTCAAAGATTTTAAGCTTAAATAGGCAGTTCTTCCCTATAAGTTTGTGTTTTCTTAGTTTTCGTCTCTGTATATTTTTTTTTGTAGGAAATAGCCATTGAAAGATTGAAATTGTTTAATTTGATTTTGGTCTCTGACGTTAGTCATCATTAAAAAATTGAAGGTAACAATCATACACACGCGTGTCACATAGATTATTGAACACCGGTTCAACTGATTCTTTAAATTGAAGGACTAAATCTAAATAAAAATTATAATTATCAAAATCGCTAATTTCTTCTTCCTCTTCTCATTACATCTTCTTCATCCTTCATCCGCCAAATTACTGCATCTTTGACCCATATCTTTGCAAAATTTAGATGCAATCAACCCAAAAAGTTTATAGAAACAATAATATAGGTAAATTGACACATAATCTCATAAAGAATAATATTTGAAAACACAAATTTATAATAAATTGAAATTTCTATGAAGAAATATTAAGTAAAAACTCAAAAGAAACATATTTATGTTCAACAACAATTTCTTTATTTTCATAATTTTTTTGCTCATTTGGACATTTGCATTGAATGTTACTCATTCCTCTTCTAAAGAAAACATTCTATTTTTAACAGAAATAGTGAAGAAACACTTCAAGTCAACAACTTCTTCCTCTTTCACAACCTTCTGGTTTTTTTTTACACACTATCATCAAAAACTTAAATTGACACATATATTAGGTCAAGCTTCACACACACACACACACACACTATGAAATTTTTTTATATTTTCTTTCGAGTGTGAAGTATGAAGTTTATAAATACAATTAACATAGAAAATTGTTATATAATAAAATTACAAATATCGATAGAACCCACATCTAATGAGGATATCTTGTAATTCATACCCCCTTGAAGTGGGTCTTTGAACTTGCAGATCAATGTTCTTCGCACAAAAACTTCAATCCAATCTCCCTACATAACAAAGAATAAATCATTATAAGCGCACAACTCTTACAACCAATATCCATGATTGTTTTCCTAATGATATGTCAATAATAAAATCGTTCATATGAGACATTGCTTTCAGACAAAAATGAGAGAAACAAAACAATTTGTTTTTTAATATGAATGAAAATGAAATGAACTTGTGGCTTTTATTGTGACAAATGACTTATATTTATATTGAATTATAGAAACACAAAATTAAACATGATTTTATGACAATTAATAAAATATTTATTTAATTAATTATAATTTGTATGTAACCGACGAAATTGTTATGTAACGTTCAAATAAATATAAAAAATATTTATTATAATAATTGAAAATTATACGTAACTGAAATATGTTTATGAGCATTAAAAAATATATAGAAACGCTTAATGTATTGATTTTATTTGCGTATAACCTATGAAATTACATTAATTTGTAACGTAATAATGTAAATATTTTTTATTTTAGTATTTAATGTTAAATGTAACGTCATCCATTATTAAATAAAATGTAACGTATTGGAATAATAATATAAATATTATTTATTTCAATATTTAATTAAAAATGTAACGTCATAAAATATTAAATAAAAATTAATGCAATAAATAATTAAATGAAAAATACACGTGTCACATTCTTATGAATAGAGTTGAATTTGTTTATAATAAAAATAAAGATATAGATCTGTGTAAATAATACATATATGATTAAAGAATATTTTAAAGCATTAAAATACTTTGTCATAGATTGAGAATTGAGTTGCAAAATATGTGATATTAACTCATCATAGTCCAACTGAATTGCAACTATTTTGGTCTTCAAACCATTGCGTTCACACTCCTTTTGAATTCCAACACCGGTTAGCTTTCCCATAATATCTACAAAATCAGATTATACACACGATTATTGATACCACCTATTAACAATGTGATAATGACAAAAAAAAAATACATAACATACTAATATTTCTTACAATAAAGATAGTTTGTATCATAATCAAGTGAAAATGCTGGAACCGGACTTTCAATCATATATATATCGGAAGAAACTTTTTTCGAGTTGCAAAGTTTAACCTTCGTGTGGAATTGAAAATTTAATTTATACTCGTACCTAGTAGCACGGTATGAAATTGATCAGGTAGTCCGTGGTTATGAATACCGCATTTAACCTGAACTTTCCATCCTGAACCATCTGTTGCAGGTGTTGCTCTAATTTTGAATGGACAATTACATTTTTTTGTTGCAGTTGTTGTCTAACTTTCAACCTCATATTTTCCTCCTCTGTCACAACCCAAAATCACCTTTTCGTTTCTTCCTCTTTTTCCAGTTCTTATATCTGACCTAGTAATAATAACACTGACTCTGTTTGCAATTCCAAGCTCCTTAGCCCATTGGACAACAGCTTCTCGTGTAGCAAATTTTTCATCAGTTGTAAAAACATCTGTAGTATCTACTGACATTTGATTGTTATCGTTTGTTTGAGCCACATCTGTTCAGGAAAAAATAAGAAAATAAAAAAAATAAACAAAACTATATTAAAATCGGAACACTTTTTATAAAGTGTTCCGGTAAATAAAAAAATTTCAAGTCTCTTAGGCAAACCGGAACACTTTTTATAAAGTGTTCCGGTAAGTAAAAAAAAATCGCTCTCAACTACACACCGGAACACTTATAGAAAGTGTTCCGGTAAAATTAACAAACCGGAAAAAAAAAGTTACCGGAACACTTGTTGGCCAATTTTCTTCCCGGAAAAGTCACAAAAAGACAAAAAAAAAATATAAAAAATATATTAATAGTAAAATAAGAGTATAATGGGAATATTTTAAAAAATGTTGGGGTAAAAGGTTAAACGTTGGGGTGTGAGGAAAATTTTTCCTCAAATGAACACATGATATTTCTTCTTCTTTATTCGATAAACAAAAGAACACATGATAGATATAAGTTTTCAATTCAAATTAATTAAATCTTCACTCAAACTTTTCTTTTTGACACAAATATCATTCAATTTAAAAATTTCTGATATCTTTATATTTTGGAAATATTGTAATTACTTTTTATTTTTATTTTTAAGAAGCAATATTGTAATTAATTTAATGTGTTACAACTCACAACCATGAGGACATAATACAATGGTAAAGAATAATGCTTTCATATTCCAATCACTGAAAGTCTATAATAATAATCTAACATCTGAATTATTTCCAGTCGGTTGTTGCCCTTGTCACTATATTTTTTATGGTTGTGTGCAAGCTTGTGAAGTTGATCCAGGCTGAAATTAAATAATCAACATTAAAATATTAGTAATTAAATATTTTTTTAAATAATGTTAAATAATTTATGAAAGTGTAAAATCAAATGCAGGAAAATTTATGAAAGTCAAACATAAAAAATTCAAATTCCAAATAGATTAATACTCATTATATAATTTACAAATTCTATATGGTAAGAGTTAAGTTAATTTCTTTACCACACATGTATGAACATCATCACATCCACACAATAGCTTTCCATTGAGAAAGTCCGCAGCCTGAAATGACCCTCCTCCCTCACTCCTCTGCATTAAAACCCCACAAATTATAAGAATCTAAAGATTTTGAATAAGTTATATAAGGAATCAGTGATAAAATTTGATTAAATGAACCTTGTAAAAATCAACAGCAACAAAATTAGCCCAACGGTTACCAGATGCACCATAACAAGTGTGCAACATGTTAATGAGTCCACCAGAATTATCTTCACATGAGACTGGCTTTAATGGAAATGACCTAAAATAGTTTACCAACACCAGTGATTTGCCTGTGTCATTAAGAGGAGGTGATTCTGCCCTGTTTGGACAATTTCCTTCTTTCATTCCACCATCTCCATCTACAATATGGCACAGAAAGTTATAGAAATATTATTGTGTTAATTAGAACAAAATTACTAATAATGAAATTCTTGCAACAAATGTTATAGGCATCAAACTGGCAAGGTTTGTACATTATGATTCAATTACTGCTTTAAAATAACCGAATTATTGTGTAACTATAACAAGATAATTTTACATTATTCCGTTACAAAATTTTTGTGGCTATTTCAACTTTTTCAAATGGAATAACACATTCTTTAAAAGGTGTAAATAAATTTTAACCTTTTTTTGTATCAAATAAATTTTAAATTTATACTACCAAAAAAAATTAACTAAAACACTCAATGAGAATAAAACTCTTAATTTACCAATTTTTCCTTTTGACAAATAAATTTCCAAATTTCAAACGTCTAATTTACATATAATATTTTTCCAAACACGTTATTTGGAATTTTTCAAAGAATTTTTTTTTAATGTTTTAGAAAATCTAAAATGATAGTAATAGCCTAGTTGCGCTGACCCTTTCACAAAGGGGGAAAAAGCATAGTCTTTCCACTCTTCCTGCATGTGGTCATGAAACGTCTATCTACAAATTAACAAAACGACGTTTTGGAGCTTTCTCTTTATCTCTGTTTATAATTTCTTTGATGCCAAATATTCCAAAGACTTCACCAAGTCCTCGTCTTTAGTCGAGTGGGGAATTTCATATTCTTCAAACTTCTCAAATTAAAATTGCATAGTAATTTACGGTTAATTAGAAAATCTATCAAAGGAAAATGTTAAATAGGACGAATATAAGGTCCACGAAATTATATGAACTAATGGAAACAATTTTATAGAAGACTAACTATCAACAATTTTTTAAAAGAGGTGTAGAAAAACTAACAATATCCTACCATTGATTTTTCTTAAGCAAGTTCATACAGTAAAAGAGAAGGAATTGCTTCTCACACTTTTTTCTTTTTGTTAATCTTGCCCCTTATCTGTTTGATCTGCAAAATATAAGTATCGGACAGAATAGTATATGACAGTACAAGACAGAACAACACAGAACAAATTTTAAGGTGTTGAACAAATTTTGTATTTGTACAATGTTTGGTGGACAAAATGTTATTTTGATATTTTAGACAGCTTGTTCAGAGGACAAAAAGTTGTCCCGTGGTTTAGTGGAGGACAAAAATTTAGGTTTTTGTTCATTCCCTTGACACGCAGTTTGTCCAGTCCCAAGAACTGTTTTGAAATCAAACATAGTACAACTGAAGTTATCTTGTCCAGTCCCTTATTTTTTAGCAGATCAAACGCACCCTTAGAGTATTAGCTAGACAAGAGCATTGTGAATCTCTGATGTTTGTATAAGGATGTTGGATGTTGTATCGTATTTGTTTAATCTATATCTATATTTATATTATATAATAGACTAAATTACATCTTTGATCCCTTACATTTATTTTAGATTTCAATTTTGTCCCTTACGTTTAAAAAGTTTCAATTTGGTCCCTTACGTTATCAACGCTTGCATTAGTTGGTCCCTTCCGCCAGATTTCACTGTTCCACTGTTTCAATTGGACATGTGTCAACGTGTCCATGTGTCTACGTGTCAATCCACGTGTACAAACCGTTTGCCATGTAAGCAAACTGTCTGCCACATGTGCAAAAACTGATGGAAAGAGACCAAATTGAAACCTAAAATAAACGTAAGAGACCAAATTGAAACTTTTTAAACGTAAGAGATCAAATTGAAACCTAAAATAAAGGTAAGAGACCAAATGTGTCGTTTAGCCTATAAAGTAAATTCAATCATCCTCATGAGAAAGTTCCACATGTACTTTTATATTTAATTATTTATATTTATTGCAGTAGTTTAATTAGAACAAAATAAAATTAATATTATATTATTATAAAAAAATTACTATTATATTTAGTATCGAAAAATTATTAGTATCATCACATTTTTGCTAATCTTTCTTGTTATAATCTTTCACATATAGTCTTTCTTGATCATTGCTACGGTGATCTTATAAATAGTCTATTGTAGATAAGTGATTAATAATATTATATTGAATATAATTTTTTTTTAAAAAAATCGCAGTTTGATTGAAAGTTTATATCATATAAATTATCAAAAAAAAAAATTAAAAAAATTAAAAATTATTTTATATGTTATTGAAATCCATCAAAATATAAATTATAAATAATTTATATGATATGAATTTTCAATTTAACAATAAATTTTATAAAATTCGTATTATTATAAAGTTATTTATAATTGATTCAGCATAAACCAACCACTTGAAAAAAGGGTTCATATAGAATTTCCCAACCCTACTCTACCACATATGTCACATCACATCATCTTTAATTTATCCCGTGACATTTAAAATCACTTTGTCTTCACATTGAAGACTTTTCAAAAGTTAGCAAATATTACCTATAATTTAAGAGACCCACATATCAATTTAACTAGAATGGATCTCGTGCCAAGCAAGGATAATTAAAATTTCTTCCGGTTCTAAATATATGCATATATTATATCTTTAAAGCACAAATATACATATGGATCTTAGACACGACATAGATACTAACACATTAACATCAATAATAATTTGAAAAAATAATATAATTAAATGTAATCATAAGCGTTGGTGTCCGACACAGGACACAACTAATCTGAGGAGTGTCCATGATTCATAGATCCTGACTCATATCCCCGTGTATAACAATATTTTTACTCGTATCATACACGTACCATTGAGTATCAGAGTACTCATACTCGCACTCATTACCTTTAACTTTATTAAGAATAAATTGATCAATTAAAAAATAAGATATCATTTTAATATTATTAATTTTTTTATAAAAAAATAAATTAATGTTGACTTTTGAAAATTATAGGAAAAATTATTATTAATCATATTAATGTTCATATATATGTTGACATATTCATTATCTTCTAAATACACATTTTTTAATTGCAAATTTGTAAGAGTTTAGTAGTGTTATATTTTTTAAAATTGATATACATATATTTTTATACAATAATATAAATAAAAAATGTAAATATATATAATATGCGAGTATGGGGGAGAGGTGGGTATTAAAGTACTCATACCCGTTCATTATTGCGGATAATTACCAATTTGTGTGTTCATTTTTTGCGGATACCTATTGTATATGGGTCCACTTGTCATTCTTGAGAAAAAAACAACTCTTTAGATTCATTTAAAGTCGTTATGAGCATGCAATATGAACTCGATAAAAAAAAAGAACGGATTGAAATTTAAAACATAACATTTAGTGGAACCAAAGTTCAAAGGAAATTTATAGAGGGACTAAAAATAAAAATTGATATATTTTATGGAACATAAAATATATTTAACTCTAAACTAAAATTATTGTGGTCATTGGATCAGTTCGCCAATTGTGAACTTTTACATAGTTCTATCTCTTTGCAATCTAGCTATTTATGTTATTTGTTTTTCAGTCATAAGTAAGTAATGATTTTTATTTGTTTTTAAATGTTTGAATATAATGTTTCTAAGATGGTAGTGAATGTTTCAGTATTTTTGTTGTTTTGATTTTTTTTTTATTGTCATGTTAAAGCATTAACAACATTAACTCTTTTCGAAATACAGTTTTAGAGCTATCAAAATGGGCTAGCTCATATGGACCAGCCTGTAAAGCCGGAATAAATTTAGGGATTAGAACTTAAAATATTAGCCCGAATTTTTTAAGGGTTTACCCCAACCTGAAAAAGTCTGAATTTAAATATGGGCTTTTTGGCTCGGCCCGTTTTAACAGCTCTAAAGTTGTCAAAATGAGTTAGTCTGTATGCACCGGTCCACCGAGCACAAATAAGTATAGGGTTTGGGCCTTAAAATATTAGCACGAATATTTTTATAGTTTTTTAGCATTCCTTGAATATTGTTGGTCCGGTCCGATAGGGCTCGTAGACCAACTGGGTCAGCCCATTGAAGGCCGAATAGTCTGTTTGGATAACACTAATTTTGTCCAACAATTAAAGAAGAATAAAAAATGAAAGTTAACTTATGAACCGAATTTCAATGTTTTTGTTATTCTGATCATTTTTTGTCACAAAATAGGTATTTTTATAGAGTTTGTTCCTTTCAATTTTAAATAAGTTTGTGTTATAACTCACACATGTGTGGGTAATAATATTTACACTCGTACCTGTACATGAACTTTTGAGGTATCAGAGTACTCATATTTGCACCCATTACCCACAATTTTATTAAGAATAAACTGATCAATTAAAAAATATGATACCATTTTAATATAACATAAAATCTGTCAAACATTTTAGGCTTAAATAGGCAGTTCTTCCCTATAAGTTTGCATTTTTTTAATTTTCGTCTCTGTATATTTTTTTTGTAGGAAATAACCATTGAAATATTGAAATTGTTTAATTTGATTCTGGTCTCTGATGTTAGTCATCATTAAAAAATTGAAGGTAGCAATCATAGACACACGTGTCACATAGTGACATGACTATTGAACTCCAGTTCAACTGATTCTTTAAATTGAATGACTAAATCTAAATAAAAATTATAATTGTCAAAATCGCTAATTTCTTCTTCCTCTTCTCATTACATCTTCTTCATCTTTCATCCGCCATATTGATGCATCTTTGACCCATATCTTTGCAAAATTTAGATGCAATCAACCCAAAAAGTTTATAGAAATAATAATATAGGTAAATTGACACATAATCTCATAAAGAATAATATTTGAAAACACAAATTTATAATAAATTGAAATTTCAATGAAGAAACATTAAGCAAAAACTCAAAAGAAACATATTTATGTTCAACAACCATTTCTTTATTTTAATAATTTTTTTGCCCATTTGGACATTTTCATTGGATGCTACTCATGCCTCTTCTAAAGAAAACATTCTATTTTTAACAGAAAATAGTGAAGACACAATTCAAGTCAACAACTTCTTCCCATTTCACAACCTTCTGGGTTTTTTTTTACACACTATCATCAAAAACTTAAATTGACACATATATTAGGTCAAGTTACACACACACACAAAATATGAAATTTTTTTATTTTTTCTTTCAAGTGTGAAGTATGAAGTATATAAATACAATTAACATAGAATATTGTTATATAATAAAATTACAAATATCGATGGAACCAACATCTAATGAGGATATTGTAATCCATACCCCTTGAAGTTGATCTTTGAACTTGCATATCAATGTTCTTAGCACAAAAACTCCAATCTAATCTCCCTACATAACAAAGAATAAATCATCATAAACGCACAACTCTTACAACCAATATCCATGATTATTTTCCTAATGATATGTCAATAATAATATCGTTCATATGTGACATTGCTTTCAGACAAAAATGAGAGAAACAAAACAATACACATTTCTTAATATGGATGAAAATGAAATGAATTTGTGGATTTTCTTGTGGCAAATGACTTATATTTATAGTGAGTTATAGAAACACAAAATTAAACATGATTTTATGACAATGAATAAAATATTGCGACATTTCTTATTAATAATTAATAATTTTTAATAATATAACTGTTAAAACCTTAATATATCAAAACATTAATTTTATTAATTATGACTTACATGTAACCGACACATTTTTTATTTCACATCTAAATAACATATGACAAAATATGAATTTAATTACCATAAATAAATAAAAGTTAAGAAATAAAAAAATAAACAAATATCAGCTACAACTTTAATATAACAAAATATTTATTTAATTAATTATA
The DNA here is from genome assembly GCA_030408175.1 of Trifolium repens. Lineage (NCBI taxonomy): Eukaryota > Viridiplantae > Streptophyta > Magnoliopsida > Fabales > Fabaceae > Trifolium > Trifolium repens. The sequence continues at coordinate 61,096,073 of CP125842.1, read as the reverse complement.
ATTTGTATGTAACTGACGAAATTGTTATGTAACGTTCAAATAGATATAAAAAATATTTATTATAATAATTGAAAATCATACCTAACCGAAATATGTTTATGAGCATTAAAAAATATATAGAAACGCTTAATGTATTGATTTTATTTGCATATAACCTATGAAATTACATTAATTTGTAACATAATAATGTAAATATTTTTTATTTTAGTATTTAATATAAAATGTAACGTCTTCAATTATTAAATAAAATGTAACGTTATAAAATATTAAATAAAAATTAATACAATAAATAATTAAATGAAAAATACATGTGTCACAAACGGTTTAGAGAGAATAAGAAATGTTATAAAAACCTAGTGCCACTATTGAGGTTAGACTCAACCTTGAACAAAAATGTAGAATCAATCAACCCAGAAATGTCTTTAGATAGGACTTCAGACGATTTTCCCTATACAAATACAATTATTACATTAAGATTCATAATACAACATATATAATTTTTTTTTCATCACTACGACTAATTCAAATACGTTACCGCATAACTCTCAATCATTTGAGACACATTTTTTTGAACAATTTTGTTGCTTCATGGTCAAAAATGACAAATGTGGCAGAGTCGGTTGAACCAATTATAGAGACATTGATTATGTACCTAAATAATAGTAAAAAACATACTTTACACTTATATTTTTACGTGTTTGAAAAATAAAATGAATACACTTTTCATATGTTACATTTCGCTAACATGGGCCATATGTTTATTACATTTAGAACAATAGTACAAGCCCTCATCAAGAATAACTTTTTTGTTACACTCACATGCAGTGTACCACCACCCATGTGTATCAAGCAAGCCTTTGATTGTTCCCAAGACAATGTAACATGATTGCTGGATTTAAGGAAATAAATAATCATTAAGTTTTATTACTTTATACGATTAATAATATATATGATTCTAACATGTACCTTAAGTGAATATTAAAAATTATTTTGTTAAGCAAAAAAACTAACCCCGCGACTTTCTTTCGACCTCTCAATTGTTATCTTTGGCATGACTTTGAGAAAATCTTCTTCTTCGCTCAATCCATTAGAATCATGGATCAAACAAATATCAGGGGACGGAGAATCATTTTTTTCCAGCATCCTATAATCCATATTAATAGCTCCAACATAAATTGTAAAATACAACGTATAAATAAATAAGCAAAATAAACACAAAAGTTGTATGTATACTTTTTCTTCCAATCATTGACACTTATGAACTCAGGATTAAACAACAATTTAGTTAAATTAAAAGAATTTTGAATTGTTGCAGATCCTATAAAAAAACACATTTGTAACAGTTTATGAGTTTACAGTTGAATCAATTAGTATCATATCCAAAGAAAATGGTCCACTGTTGCTAGACACATCACTAACCAACCACATCCAAATTACACGAACAACAATATTCAAACTTTCACTGCTTTGGTTGATTTCGGAAATTTGGTTAATTTTTGGAGCCAAGTTTAGCGATATTGAAGTAGGCAAATATGATTTCGGAACTTTGTGAGTTTTTGTGGCAAAATGATTTGTATTTATAGATAACATTATAATGGCAAAAAATAAATATGATTTTATGACAAAATATCCGTTACAACTTAACATTAATATAAAAAAAAAATTATATGTAACCGACAAAACTGTTATGTAACGTTCAAATAAATATAAAAAATATTTAATATAAAAAGTAACGTTCTCAATAATTAATTAAAATTTAACATTTTGAAATAAAATTATAAATATTATTTATGTTAGTATTTAATTAAAAATATAACGTTATAAAATATTAACTAAAAATTAATGCAATATATAATTGTAATGTAAAATGACACGTGTCACGTTCTCATGAGTAATGTTGCATTTGTTTATAATATAGACAATGAATACATTCAACTTATCAACATATGGACAAAAAATGGTAACTTTAAACTTGAATCTGTGTAAATAATACATATATGATTAAAGAATTTTTTAAATCATTGAAATATTTTGTCATAGATTGAATTGCAAAATATGTGATATTAACCCATCATAGTCCAACTGAATTGCAACCATTTTGGTCTTCAAACCATCGCGTTCATATTCCTTTTGAATTCCAACGCCGGTTAGCTTTCCCATAATATCTACAAAATATGATTATACACACGATTATTGATACCACATATTTACAATGTGATAATGACAAAAACAAAAAATAATATATAAAATACTAATATTTCTTACCATAAAGATAGTTTGTATCATAATCAAGTAAAAATGCTGGAACCGGACTTTCAATCATATATATCGAAAGAAACTTTTTTCAAGTTGCAAAGTTTAACCTTTGTGTGGAATTGAAAATTGAATTTATACTCGTGCCTAGTAGCACGGTATGATCCACTGTTGGCAACAACTCCAAAATTTGTAATTGAGTAAACATTACCTTCCTTAAAGTCTTTTTCAAACTTATAAATTAGAGTGCGACGCACTGTACCTTGTATTTTGTTTCCCTTAACAATAAGACAATATATTAATATAATACATAAAAAAAAATCAAGAATTAGTGTAAATAAAAATTAAACTTATAGAAAATTTCTTACAGTTGAATCCATTAGTATCATATCTAAAGAAAATGGTCAATTGTTGCTTGACACATCACTAACCAACCACATCCGAATTACACGAACAACAATATTCAAACTTTCACTGCTTTGGTTGATTTCGGAAATTTGGTTAATTTTTGGAGCCATGTTTAGCGATATTGAAGTAGGCAAAAATGATTTAGGAACTTTGTGAGTTTTTGTGGCAAAATGATTTGTATTTATAGATAACATTAGAATGACAAAAAATAAATATGATTTTATGACAAAATATCCGTTACAACTTAACATTAATATAAAAATGTTATGTAACGTTCAAATAAATATAAAAAATATTTAATATAAAAAGTAACGTTCTCAATAATTAATTAAAATTTAACATTTTGAAATAAAATTATAAATATTATTTATTTAGTATTTAATTAAAAATATAACGGTTGATAAAAAAAAACTACCGTCTCTCTCTCTCTCTAACACCTTTCTCTGCCCTCTCTCTACACTAAACAACCTCCTTCTCCCTAAAATCCAAACTACTGCCTGCAAGATGTAGCCTGCTACTTTGGTGGTGCTCCTGTAGCTTCTCTGCAGCGCCACCCTTAACCCCTTTTGGGGTTGCAACCGCTCAAGGTTTGTTGTTTAACCCGTAAGGGTCTTCTCACCGCCGGTTTATGCTTGGATCTGGGTTTCTCCGTCGCGATTCTGTCCGGAGCTCTTGTTTTCGTCGATGGGTCAGTCGATCTGGGAGTTCAGATGTCTTGCGTTGATCACCGGTTGGTTCTTAAAACTGGGGATGGATCGCCGCCATCACCATGGTGTTTGGTGGGTTGGTTCGTTTTTCGGTGGTTCTGCGTTGTTATGGTTTCATTTAAAAACTAGATCTTTGATCTGGTTTTGGTTCTCTAAGTCGGTGGTTTTGCTGCTGCCGTCGTGGTCGATCCTTTAAACGTGTTTTTCGCGTGGTACTTTCAGATCTGTTGCTACCACGGCTCTGCCATTTGGTTTGCTGAATGGTGATGCTACGGTTTCCAGCAAGTTGCTTCTTGCTGCTGTAACAGTTTCTTTTGGCTAGAAATGGCCTTGTTACTTGCTGTTTGTATGCTGCAGTGAGTTGTCGGTCTGTGAATATGTCACCGTGTTGGCGGTCATGTTCATTGGTCGTTCCTCAAAAAGATGAGTTCTCACTTGTCTTTAGTTTGTTGTGTTGCTTGACGATATTTACACATCTCTTTCTTTTGCAACCTTGTTTCGTGCCCTGCGTTGGGCACGCTGGATTGTGCTTTTGATGTGTATTTGTCAGATAGTTATTAGGTTTCATTCACTGGATTTTTGTCCGGTTGTACTTTGATACCACTTTTGTTGTCTATACACGTTGTAATACCCTTTAGGGCTGATATGTGGTTGCTGGATTAGGTTTATGTCCCTCCAGCTCCTTGCACTTTTTATTTATATATATTTTCTTTTGCGTAAAAAAAAAATTAAAAATATAACGTTATAAAATATTAACTAAAAATTAATGCAATATATAATTGTAATGTAAAATGACATGTGTCACGTTCTCATGAGTAATGTTGCATTTGTTTATAATATAGACAATGAATCCATTCAACTTATCAACATATGGACCAAAAATGGTAACTTTAAACTTGAATCTGTGTAAATAATACATATATGATTAATTTTTTTTTTTAAAGAATTGAAATATTTTGTCATAGATTGAATTGCAAAATATGTGATATTAATTCATCATAGTCTAACTAAATTGCAACAATTTTGGTCTTCAAACTATCACGTTCATACTCCTTTTGAATTCCGACGCCGGTTAGCTTTCCCATGATTATACACACGATTATTGATACCACATATTTACAATGTGATAATGACAAAAAAAAATAATAATACATAACATACTAATATTTCTTACCATAAAGATAGTTTGTATCATAATCAAGTGAAAATGCTAGATCCGGAATTTCAATCATATATATCGGAATAAACTTTTTTCGAGTTGCAAAGTTTAACCTTTGTGTGGAATTGAAAATTTAATTTATACTCGTGCCTAGTACCACGGTATGATCCACTGTTTGCAACAACTCCAAAATTTGTAATCGAGTAAACATTACCTTCCTTAAAGTCTTTTTCAAACTTATAAATTAGAGTGCGACGCACTGTACCTTGTATTTTGTTTCCCTTAACAATAAGACAATATATTAATATAATACATAAAAAAAAATCAAGAATAGTGTAAATAAAAATTAAACTTATAGAAAATTTCTTACAGTTGAATCCATTAGTATCATATCCAAAGAAAATGGTCCATTGTTGCTTGACACATCACTAACCAATCACATCCGAATTACACGAACAACAATATTCAAACTTTCATTGCTTTGGTTGATTTCGGAAATTTGGTTAATTTTTGGAGCCATGTTTAGCGATAATTGAAGTAGGAAAAAACGATTTCCGACCTTTGTGAGTTTTTGTGGGAAAATAATTTGTATTTATAGATAACTTTAGAAAAGCAAAAAATAAATATGATTTTATGACAAAATATCCGTTACAACTTAACATTAATATAAAAAAAAAAATATGTAACCGACAAAACTGTTATGTAACGTTCAAATAAATATAAAAAATATTTAATATAAAAAGTAACGTTATCAATAATTAATTAAAATGCAACATTTTGAAATAAAATTATAAATATTATTTATGTTAGTAATTAATTAAAAATATAACGTTATAAAATATTAACTAAAAATTAATGCAATATATAATTGTAACGTAAAATGACACATGTCACGTTCTCATGAGTAAGGTTGCATTTGTTTATAATATAGATATAGACAATGAATACATTCAACTCATCAACATATGGACCAAAAATGGTAACTTTAAACTTAAATCTGTGTAAATAATACATATATGATTAAAGAATTTTTTAAAGTATTGAAATATTTTGTCATAGATTGAATTGCAAAATATGTGATATTAACCCATCATAGTCTAACTAAATTGCAACCATTTTGGTCTTCAAACCATCGCGTTCATACTCCTTTAGAATTCCGACGCCGGTTAGCTTTCCCATAATATCTACAAAAATATGATTATACACACGATTATTGAAACCACATATTTACAATGTGATAATGACAAAAAAAAAATACATAACATACTAATATTTCTTACCATAAAGATAGTTTGTATCATAATCAAGTGAAAATGCTATAACCGGACTTTCAATCATATATATATCAGAAGAAACTTTTTTCGAGTTGCAAACTTTAACCTTTGTGTGGAATTGAAAATTTAATTTATATTCGTGCCTAGTAGCACAGTATGATCCACTGTTTGCAACAACTCCAAAATTTGTAATCGAGTAAACATTACCTTCCTTAAAGTCTTTTTCATACTTATAAATTATAGTGCGACGCACTGTACATTGTATTTTGTTTCCCTTAACAATAAGACAATATATTAATATAATACATAAAAAAAATCAAGAATTAGTGTAAATAAAAATTAAACTTATAGAAAATTTCTTACAGTTGAATCCATTAGTATCATATTCAAAGAAAATGGTCCACTGTTGCTTGACACATCACTAACCAACCACATCCGAATTACACGAACAAAAATATTCAAACTTTCACTGCTTTGGTTGATTTCGGAAATTTGGTTAATTTTTTGAGCCATGTTTAGCGATATTGAAGTAGACAAAAATGATTTCGGAACTTTGTGAGTTTTTGTGGCAAAATGATTTGTATTTATAGATAACATTAGAATGGCAAAAATAAATATGATTTTATGACAAAATATCCGTTACAAGTTAACATTAATATAAAAAAAAAATTTATATGTAACCGACAAAACTGTTATGTAACTTTCAAATAAATATAAAAAAAAATTTAATATAAAAAGTAACGTTCTCAATAATTAATTAAAATTTAACATTTTGAAATAAAGTTATAAATATTATTTATGTTAGTATTTAATTAAAAATATAACGTTATAAAATATTAACTAAAAATTAATGCAATAAATAATTGTATTGTAAAATGCCACGTGTCACGTTCTCATGAGTAAGGTCTCATTTATATATAATATAGATTAACCCATCATAGTCTAACTAAATTGCAACCATTTTGGTCTTCAAACCATCGCGTTCATACTCCTTTAGAATTCCGACGCCGGTTAGCTTTCCCATAATATCTACAAAAATATGATTATACACACGATTATTGAAACCACATATTTACAATGTGATAATGACAAAAAAAAAATACATAACATACTAATATTTCTTACCATAAAGATAGTTTGTATCATAATCAAGTGAAAATGCTATAACCGGACTTTCAATCATATATATATCAGAAGAAACTTTTTTCGAGTTGCAAACTTTAACCTTTGTGTGGAATTGAAAATTTAATTTATATTCGTGCCTAGTAGCACAGTATGATCCACTGTTTGCAACAACTCCAAAATTTGTAATCGAGTAAACATTACCTTCCTTAAAGTCTTTTTCATACTTATAAATTATAGTGCGACGCACTGTACATTGTATTTTGTTTCCCTTAACAATAAGACAATATATTAATATAATACATAAAAAAAATCAAGAATTAGTGTAAATAAAAATTAAACTTATAGAAAATTTCTTACAGTTGAATCCATTAGTATCATATTCAAAGAAAATGGTCCACTGTTGCTTGACACATCACTAACCAACCACATCCGAATTACACGAACAAAAATATTCAAACTTTCACTGCTTTGGTTGATTTCGGAAATTTGGTTAATTTTTTGAGCCATGTTTAGCGATATTGAAGTAGACAAAAATGATTTCGGAACTTTGTGAGTTTTTGTGGCAAAATGATTTGTATTTATAGATAACATTAGAATGGCAAAAATAAATATGATTTTATGACAAAATATCCGTTACAAGTTAACATTAATATAAAAAAAAAATTTATATGTAACCGACAAAACTGTTATGTAACTTTCAAATAAATATAAAAAAAAATTTAATATAAAAAGTAACGTTCTCAATAATTAATTAAAATTTAACATTTTGAAATAAAGTTATAAATATTATTTATGTTAGTATTTAATTAAAAATATAACGTTATAAAATATTAACTAAAAATTAATGCAATAAATAATTGTATTGTAAAATGCCACGTGTCACGTTCTCATGAGTAAGGTCTCATTTATATATAATATAGATAAAGATAAAGATAAAGATATAGATCTATGTAAATAATACATATATGATTAAAGAATATTTTAAAGCATTAAAATACTTTGTCATAGATTGAGAATTGAGTTGCAAAATATGTGATATTAACTCATCATAGTCCAACTGAATTGCAACCATTTTGGTCTTCAAACCATTGCGTTCACACTCCTTTTGAATTCCAACACCGGTTAGCTTTCCCATAATATCTACAAAATCAGATTATACACACGATTATTGATACCACATATTAACAATGTGATAATGACAAAAAAAAATACATAACATACTAATATTTCTTACAATAAAGATAGTTTGTATCATAATCAAGTGAAAATGCTGGAACCGGACTTTCAATCATATATATATCGGAAGAAACTTTTTTCGAGTTGCAAAGTTTAACCTTCGTGTGGAATTGAAAATTTAATTTATACTCGTGCCTAGTAGCACGGTATGATCACTGTTTGCAACAACTCCAAAATTTGTAATCGAGTAAACATTACCTTTCTTAAAGTCTTTTTCAAACTTATAAATTAGAGTGCGACGCACTGTACCTTGTATTTTGTTTCCCTTAACAATAAGACAATATATTAATATAATACATAAAAAAAAATCAAGAATTAGTGTAAATATAAATTAAATTTATAGAAAATTTCTTACAGTTGAATCCATTAGTATCATATCCAAAGAAAATGGTCCACTGTTGCTTGACACATCACTAACCAACCACATCCGAATTACACGAACAACAATATTCAAACTTTCACTGCTTTGGTTGAGTTCGGAAATTTGGTTAATTTTTGGAGCAATGTTTGGCGATAATTGAAGCAAGCAAAAATGATTTCGAAACTTTGTGAGTTTTTGTGGCAAAATGATTTGTATTTATAGATAACTTTAGAAAGACAAAAAATAAATATGATTTTATGACAAAATATCCGTTACAACTTAAAATTAATATAAAAATAAAAAAACACATGTAATCGAAAAACTGTTATGTAACATTCAAATAAATATTTAATATAAAAAGTAATGTTATCAATAATTAATTAAAATGTAGCATTTTTAAATAAAATTATAAATATTAATTATGTTAGTATTTAATTAAAAATATAACGTTATAAAATATTAACTAAAAATTAATGCAATAAATAATTGTAATGTAAAATGACACGTGTCACGTTCTCATGAGGAAGGTCACATTTGTTTATAATATAGATATAGATATAGATTACACAATGGATAGAAAACTTATTCAAAATAACATGGAAAACTAAGTAACGTTGAAACCAATCAATGACAACATCAATCCTTTTCTATATAACATATTAAACTAATGAATAAGTTTTCATTTTTATTTGTTAACATGTATAAAAAAATATTAAAAACGAAATGTATATACATTAGTGTTAGATTTTGTCACTTTGAACTTCAGAATAATTTCTTCGGTATTGCAAATTTTCTTCACTCTATAATTCCTTTCAAACTTAGTGTCATTATTGGTGTTAGACTCAATCTTGAACAAAAATATAGAATCAATCAACTCAGAAATGTCTTTAGGTAGAACTTCAGACGATTTTTCCTATACAAATACAATTATTACATTAAGATTCAAAATATAGCATATATAATATATTTTTTGCATCACTACAAATAATTCAAATACATTACCTCAGAACTCTCAATCATTTGAGATGCATTTTTTGGAACAATTTTGTTGTTTCACGATAAAAAATGACGAATGTGGCAGAGTCACTTGAATCAACTACAAATATTATGATTATGTACCTATATAATAGTTAAAAAACAAACGTTATTGCCACATTTTTATGTGTTTGAAAAATAAAATAAATATAATAGGGTTGCATTTGAAAGTTTAATTTATACTCGTGCCTAGTAGTACGGTATGATCCACTGTTTGCAACAACTCCAAAATTTGTAATCGAGTATACAACACCTTCCTTAAGGTCTTTCTCAAACTTATAAATCAGAGTGCGACGCACTGTACTGGTATTTTGTTTCCCTAAACAATAAGACAGTAGAATAATATATTACAACGAAAAATATATTAAAACTCAGTGTAAATGAAAGTTAAACATATAGAAGAGTTCTTACTGTTGAATCCATTAGTATCATATCCAAAGAAAATGGTCCATTGTTGCTGGACACATCACGAACCAACCACATCCGCATTACACGAACAACAATATTCAAACTCTCATTAGCTTGGTTGATTTCGGATATCATGTTAATTTTTGGAGCCATTGTTTAGTAACTTACCAAATGAATTTGCGAGTTGGTTGTGGAAAATACCAAATGATTTGTGAGTTGGTTGTGGAAAAAGCTACGTATATTTATAGTTAGCTTTAGAAATATAAAAATTAAATGAATTTTATGACAAAATATCGGTTAAAACTTTTGCTATGTAACGTTCAAATAAATACAAAAAATATTTATTATAATAATTTTAAATTATACGTAACGGAAATATATTTATGATCATTAAAAATCATATAGAAACGGTTAATGTATTAATTCTATTTTGTATTAATATAAATGTTTTTAATTTTCATTATTAATAAAAAAATGTAACGTCATCAATTATTAAATAAAAAATGTAACGTCGTCAATTATTAAATAAAATTAAATGTAATAAATAATAATATAATTTTTTTGCATTTTCGTATTTAATTAAAAATGTAACGTCATAAAATATTAAATAAAAATTAATATAATAAATAATTTAATACAAAATGACACGTGTCAGCTCCTTATGAATCACCTCTCATTTGTTTATAATATAGATGAGTGGTGTGAATTAAAATAAAATAAAGTGGAACAAATAATAATAATGACAATCAAACTAAATATATAGGTTAAACAAAAATAAATTCAACCCAAAATATATCTAGAACATTTGTTTAAAACAACTGTAAAAATAAATAAATTATGTGAAACACAAATGCACACAATCAATTGCACAAAGATAAATAGGGTGGAATAACAACAGCAAGATTATTTATCTACTTCGGCCCAAATTAACCTACATATGTGGAAGAAAGTAGTTATTTGATTGTCAACAACTCTTTACAAGAGATATCAAAACCTTTTTTTTTTAAGCAAGAGAGATATCAAAACCTATACTAATATATAAAGGGGATACAAATTTTTGGGATGACTTTTTTACTATTTCAATTTTACCCTTGAAAAATAACTTTCACATAAAAATAGATTTTCTGTTTTTTTTTAGTAAAAAAAAATATTTTTTTCTTCTTAATAACTAACCACAACAAAAAAAGGAGGTTAGTAGTTATCAATTAACAAAGTCCAATAAAAAAGGAGATTAAGTAGTTATTTATATTTGCACAATACAGAATATCGATCACACACGAGAAAAAAAAATATATCGATTACACAAACGGGCACGGGTTTGGCGGCTAGTATTACATAAAATTAGTTTCAAGAGCTCGAGTAAATTCTAATTTCTACCATTTTCCTTAAATTCTCTCAACCTCATTGAAGAGTCACTCAAGAAAACAAGAGAGAAAGCTTATATCATTTGTTCAATGAATTATCACTTTTCAAGCACAAAATTTAGACCCGATCGGATTTAAGTAATTACTCATCTAAAATCAAACTGAATTACAAATAATTTTATCTTTGAATCGAATGATCAATTTTTGCTTCAAAATCGACATAAACTGAACCACGAACACCTCTACCCAAAAATATATTTATAAAATTATTCAAAAGTGCAATAAAGAGCCTTGTTTATTTTGATGTTTTTATTTATTTTTCTTTTTATAATAATCATTAGAAAGAATACTTCAACATTCTTCTTCCTTTGACAAATGAGAGTAACAAGCTGGAAGAAAACAAGTTTAGGAAATTATTCCTTTCACTAAATACTATTTTTATCTTTCCATTATTCACTTTCATTTGTATCCTTCTTTCAAAATATTTTTAAGGTGAACATTCTTATACACTAGAGTTTAGTTGAAGACCAATATTTATAGGCAAAATTCGATTTATTTATTTTTTTCATTTTTCCTATAGTACCACGCCTATTTTTAGAGGCACACTGAATGTTGGAGATATAGCAAATTTTGCACTTGTAGCATACATTTTTATGTCCATACGGTGCTTGTCACGCACGCCACTTAGTGCTTTGAGTATTATTGTTAGGTAAGGTAATTTCAATTCTGGTGGTTTAGTTTATTTTATTCCTAAGTTTTGAATTTTAACTCTATCTTCTTTTGTTTGTGAAAATGGCTAGTCATGTAGTAGTGCTGTCTTGACTTATCTCATGTTTGGATGTCTGATACGCATCGTGGGAACCTAATTATTCATTTTATTTATGGAGTGGAGCTTGTCTCCAAGCTGAGTATGTTTGTTACCCTGTACAAATCGCAAACCTAAGAAATGGAAGTAGATAAGTATTAGAATTTGGGAGGCCTATACTTAACTACAAAAATTAGTTTAAGAGTTGAGGTTTGTATTATAAAGGATATTTATATCATATTTTTAGCTGGTGTGAGACTTCTAATGCACTTACTCACGTCCAGGATTGAACAAGTTGAAACGTGAAATCAACAACAACGGGTGACCCAAATATGAGAGGTTTCTACAACAAATAACAAATGGATATAGGAAAGACTCTGATACCATATCAGAATTTGGTAGACTTATACTCAACCACAAAAGCTAACTTGAAAGTCTATTTGCACTACCCTTATAAAGGTTATCTATGTCATATCTCTAGCCAACGTGAGACTTCTAACCATAAGAAAAGAAGTGACATGTTTATTTGAGTGGAGGAGTTTGTTTGTAATCATCATTCCAAACATTGTTTTCTAGTGCTTCTTACTAATAATAAGTAAAAGGAAGAATAATGAAGGTTGAATCTTAAATATGGTTTCCAAAATGGAGTGAAATCCCCATCATGACCTTGCAATGATCACTTTTCAATAGACATGGTTTATTTGAGTTGTCCAGCTTGGTAGATGTATAAGAGAAATAATTTCATTAAAGTGTTGAAGATAGTAAATGGGAGTTGTCCAACTTTTTATTTCATAAATAATGAGTCGGTTACATCTCTCTAGCCATTTGAATATATAAAAAAGTTAATAAGTTCTTTTGTATCTTATCATAAATAGCTTTGGTTTTTTTTTCTGTAATTCTTTTTTACAGCTTCATTTTTATTTATAATTTGAAAATTTCTTGTTTTTAATCCTTCACGGTCTCTAGTGGCATTTGACTGTATTAAATAGATGGTGTGACATGCGTGTCAACAATTTTTAATAATTTAATATTTTTTTAATATTTAGCACAACAATTTTTTTTTTAAAATAACTAAAATAAAAGGGATAATAACTGTTGTCCTCTGCCATTTGGACTAGTTTTGGTTACCCCTTTAAAATGTCACCAAGCACCATGAAGGATTAAAACCAAATAATTTTCAAATTACAAAGTGGAATCACACAAGTGACAGGGGACAAAAGTACTAAGCTTGCATAAAATGATGGCCTATATCCTAAGGTTTTCATGTATCAATTTTTAGCAAAAATTCTTCCAAAATAATCATGATTTATTATAAGACCACCACAAGCAAATCGTTTACCATAAAATATATCAATCATCCATATTAACTTTTAACAAACTACAGGATGACTATTGGTCTAGGTGATCGAGAAGATAGGCTAAACAACACCTGCCTAAAAGGATACAAACACTCTAAAGATTAAAGATTAAGTCAATGGTACGAGAGCAAGAGTGAACAGTTTTTAAAGGATAGATAATGTATATATTTGTCATGTTGTAAAACATTAATAGATAGACTACATTTTTAATAATGTACAACTAGTACATTTGACTTGGCTTAATGGTGATTAGATGTGATGGGGAAAGACGTGCATATGAAAGTGATAATCATTAGACGTGCATTACAAAGGTTATCATTAGATTGACGTGCGTATAGAACGATTGTGCATTTAGAAAAACGTGCAAGTATTATTAAATGACTCATCTGTTCAACTACCACATATGCACAAATGGTAGGCGTGCAATCCAGACTATGCAAAGCATTAGACGTGCATTACCAAGGTTATCATTAGATTGACGTGCATATAGAACGATTGTGCATTTAGAAAAACGTGCATATGAAAGTGATAATCATTAGACGTGCATTACAAGGGTTATTATTAGATTGACGTGCATATAAAACGATTGTGCATTTAGAAAAACGTGCAAGTATTATTAAATGACCATCTGTTCAACTACCACATATGGGCGTGCAATATAGACTATGCAAAGCATTTAGAATGACGTGCAAGCTGTTGTGAATTCGGACTGAACCACACCAATAACCTTAGTGTGTGGAGCAAATTGAATTAAGCAATCAAACAAGCGAGAATAGCAATAGTAATCACGAACAAATAAACAACGAAGGCGATAAAGGGACACACAATATTGTTTACCCAGTTCGGCCAAATAAAGACCTACGTCTGGGGGAGAGGGCAGCTCTCCGTTCCACTATCAATCAAGTTTCAAGTTACAAAGAAATCCCAACAACAAGGGTTACAAGAAATAGCCTTCAATCCTATTCTACTCAAGTCCCGAATTTCTTCCCGTGACCAAGAAATTCAATTACAAGTGTTTACCAAGGTGTTTAATTGATTCCCAATCCCTAGAATTATTGCCAAGAGAATTCTCTATAAACCCTAGTCTTTTGATTGGCTGCAAACCCTAAAAAATCACTTAAAAATATCAGAAAACGCAACTGAATATATATAGACCCGCGTACCGGCGCCCCGCGCCAACTGGACAGAAGCCACAGGCATTTCTAGCCTGCTCCTGGCGCCAGGCGCCCTGCTACTGCTGGTTTCTCCAATTTTCTGATTTTCTGAGTTTTCAAGGCAATTCTTCACAAATCTCCACCTTGCCTTCAAAACGATGGTGATGCCAACTTCCCATCAACCACCATGCTGCCCTCTCCAACCTCCGCCTACTCCTCGACGAAGTTAATCAAGTCCAAGCAATGCTTGAACTTTGCTCTAGGTAACGATTTGGTGAACATGTCTGCTGGATTCTCCTCCGTTGCAATTTTCTTCACCATGATTTCCTTTGTCTCAATCATGTCTCTCACAAAGTGCAATCGGATGTCGATGTGCTTTGTCCTTTCATGATACACCTGGTGATTTGCCAAATGAATGTCACTCTGACTGTCACAATGTATCTTCACACACCCTTGACCAATCCCCATTTCTCCAATCATACCCTTCAACCATATGGCTTCCTTGACCCCTTCAACAAGGGCTATGTATTCCGCTTGAGTCGTTGACAAGGCTACAACTGATTGTTGATTTGCCTTCCATGTTACTGCTGTACCAAACAATGTAAACACAAAACCAGACAAAGACTTTCTAGTGTCTACATTACCTGCATAGTCCGCATCCACATACCCCTCCAAAGCATCCCTACCCGGATCTGTTCTAGTATACTTGAGACCACCCTTCAAGGTTCCATTCAAAGCTTGCCATAAACCGGATTTTCCATAAACCGACTTACCACACTAATTGCATAGGATAAATCCGGTCTACTACAAACCATACCATACATGATGCTTCCAACCCCACTTGCATAGGGAGTACCTTCCATCTTCCTTTTCTCATTCTCGGATTGAGGACACTGTTTAACTGACAACTTTGAATGATGTCCAAGTGGCGTATTCACTACCTTAGAATCTGACATTCTAAACCGCTCCACCACTTTCTTCAAATAATCATGCTGAGATAAGAACAACACACCTTTACTCCGATCCCTCACAATATCCATACCAAGTATCTTCTTTGCATTACCAAGATCCTTCATCTCAAATTCACCATTTAATTTCACCTTGAGCTGTTGAATCTCATACTTGTCAGAACTTGCAATAAGGATATCATCTACATAAAGAAGAAGGTAGAGGATGACTTTCTCATCCTTCTTCATCATGTACACACAACTGTCATAGTTGCTTCTCACAAAACCGGTCTTCAATAAGAAATCATCAAACCGACGATACCACTGCCTTGGACTCTGCTTCAACCCATACAAAGATTTCTTCAACAAACAAACTTTAGAGTTGTCTTCCACAAAACCTTCAGGTTGTTGCATGTAGATTGTCTCTTCTAATTCACCATGCAAGAAAGCAGTCTTCACATCCATCTGTTCTAACTCAAGATCATACATGTTCACAATTGCCATAAGTACCCTTATAGAACAATGCTTCACCACAGGTGAGAAGATTTCATTATAGTCAATTCCTTCCACCTGTGTAAAGCCTTTGGCTACAAGTCTTGCTTTATACCTTGGTGCTTCGACCCCTGGTATACCTTCTTTCCTCTTGAACACCCACTTGCTACCAACTACCCTTTTGTTCTTAGGTAGTGGGACAAGTTCCCAAGTCTGGTTCTTCTCCAAAGAAAGCATTTCCTCTTCCATTGCCTTCAGCCAGTCTTTACTATCTATGCTTTCTGATGCTTCCCTGAAGTTCTTTGGTTCTGAGTCTTGCACCTCTTCAGCTGCATTCAAAGCATAACAAATAAGGTCAGCATAACCGTATCTATTAGGTGGAGTAATAACTCTCCTCTCCCTATCTCGTGCTAGCTGATAGTCCGGAGCAGTTATTGGTTGGCTTCCACTCTCCTCAGGTACCAGAGTCTGATTCTCCTCTTCACCCTCATCAGTGGAAGGCTCCACCTCAAACTGAATTCTCTCTACCCCCGTTTCTGGTCTTTCTTCCAGGTCTTTGCACTTCATCCCCATTCGGGTCTCATCAAAAGTAACATCCCTGCTTATAATAAATTTTGATCCTCCAGGTTCCATCTTCCACAGTTTGTAACCTTTCACACCTTCAGGATAACCAATGAACACACACTTTACAGCTCTAGCATCAAGTTTGTCCTGTCTGACATGTGCATACGCTAGTGCTCCAAAGACTTTCAAGTTGGAGTAGTCTGCCGGCCTGCCACTCCAAACCTCCATAGATGTCTTCAGATCAATACCTGTTGATGGACATCTGTTGATCAAATATGCTGCAGTACTAACAGCTTCTCCCCAGAAACTTTTCGGTAGTCCAGCTCCCAACAACATACACCTCACCCGCTCCAACAAGGTCATGTTCATTCTTTCAGCAAGACCATTCTGCTGCGGTGTGTATGCAACGGTTCTATGCCTCTTTATACCTTTTTTCCTGCAAAACTCATTAAACTGCTCTGAAACAAACTCCAGGCCATTGTCAGTTCTCAAAACTTTCAGTTTAGTTCCAGTTTGATTTTCTATTAAGGTATGCCATTCCTTAAACTTTTCAAATGTGTCACTTTTATTTTTAATAATGTGCACCCATACCCTTCTAGAATAATCATCAATAATGCTAAGAAAATATGAACCTCCCCCATGAGTTGAAACTGATGCTGGACCCCAAAGATCCGAATGAACATACTCAAAAGGTCTACTAGATTTATGTACTCCCACCCCAAACTTCACCTTGTGTTGTTTGCCTAGTGTACAATTATCACAGAAATCTAGTTTGTTCAATTTCTCTTTTCCTAGCAAGCCCTGTTTAGCTAATTCAACTAAACCTCTCTCACTGACATGCCCCAACCTCAAATGCCATAGTTTAGTTATGTCCTCAGTTTCTACACTAACAGCTAATGCATTAGAAATAACAGTGGAACCATCTAAAATATAAAGACCATTAATTTTAGACCCTTTAGCTATTACTAATGCACCATGAGAAATTCTCATCACACCACGTTCAATTCTAGTGCAATAACCTAGACCGTCAAACATGCTAATAGAGATTAAATTTCTCTTAAGTTCAGGGATATACCTCACATTCTTCAAGAGAAAGTCACGGTCATCAAACATTTTCAGTCGGATAGAACCCATACCTTGAACCTTGCACGCCTTATTGTTACCAAGACGCACAACTCCACCTTCTTTCAATTCCAAGGTCTCAAAGTACTCCTTTCTCGGACAGATGTGATATGAGCATCCTGAGTCCATGACCCAGTTTTTCTCAGGTTCCCAATTAGTCACAGTTAGTGCTCCTGCACTCTCATAACCTTCCTCTTCACTAACGGCTATCTGAGCAGACGAACCACCGCTATTACCACCGCCCCCTCTCTGAGGACAGTCCTTCTTGAAGTGACCTGGTGTGTGGTAATGATAACATTTGAATTTTGTTGTGTCACCATTACCTCTAGGCCTAGACTTAGACCTGTGCTTCTTCCCTTTTCCTCTACCGTGATTTTCACTCCTGCCCCTTGAGACATTCAAGCCTTCTCCACTATCATCAACCTTCAAGTCTCTAAACCTTGTCAGTTCCTTGGTTCTCAGAGCCGCTTGGACTTCTTCCAAGGTGATAGTGCCCTCTTTGCCATAAAGCAAAGCATCCTTGAGATTCTCTAGTGACTTTGGAAACGCACACAACAGATGAAAAGCCTTATCCTCATCTTCAAGATTCACGTCGATGTTCGCCAAATCGTCAATAATCTTATTGAACTCAGCCAGTTGCTCCATAACCGGCTTATTTGCAACCATACGAAAGAAGTACAGTTGTTGTTTCAGTAACTGCTTATGTGCCAGGGACTTGGTCATATACAATGCATCAAGTTTGGTCCACATAGCAGCAGCAGTCTTCTCCTTGGCTACCTCTCTCAAAACCTTATCACCGAGGCACAAAATAATAGCACTGAGTGCTTTCTCATCCATCTCAGTTTTCTCCGCATCTGAGAGATCAGCCGGCATGTGTTCCACACCCTTCAGCGCCTGTTCACACTTCTGTTGGATTAGTATTGCCCTTGTCTTCACCTTCCACAGACCAAAGTCGTTACTCCCGGTGAATTTCTCGATGTCCCACTTCGAACCCATGATACTTAATTCTTTTGATCCTTTGCCCCACGGTGGGCGCCAATTGTTGTGAATTCGGACTGAACCACAATAACCTTAGTGTGTGGAGCAAATTGAATTAAGCAATCAAACAAGCGAGAATAGCAATAGTAATCACGAACAAATAAACAACGAAGGCGATAAAGGGACACACAATATTGTTTACCCAGTTCGGCCAAATAAAGACCTACGTCTGGGGGAGAGGGCAGCTCTCCGTTCCACTATCAATCAAGTTTCAAGTTACAAAGAAATCCCAACAACAAGGGTTACAAGAAATAGCCTTCAATCATATTCTACCCAAGTCCCGAATTTCTTCCCGTGACTAAGAAATTCAATTACAAGTGTTTACCAAGGTGTTTAATTGATTCCCAATCCCTAGAATTATTGCCAAGAGAATTCTCTATAAACCCTAGTCTTTTGATTGGCTGCAAACCCTAAAAAACCACTTAAAAATATCAGAAAACGCAACTGAATATATATAGACCCGCGTACCGGCGCCCCGCGCCAATATCCCGCGCCCCGCGCCAACTGGACAGAAGCCACAGGCATTTCTAGCCTGCTCCTGGCGCCAGGCGCCCTGCTACTGCTGGTTTCTCCAGTTTTCTGATTTTCTGAGTTTTCAAGGCAATTCTTCACACAAGCCTTAGATGGAAAATGGCCTAATGCCTTGTAGCGTGCAAGACTTTACAAGACATGTGCTTTTGCCACCCTACGATTTCTCTCACGCGCCTTACGATTTTACAAAAATAAGTAGCGGACATCCCAAAAAACATCCTACAATTATAACGTCCGCTACTTAAGAAGCGAACGACGTTTTTAAATTACCAATTCAAATAATAGAATTGCTTAAGCAATTTTTATTTAGGTGAACGCTTCGGTATCCAAGTTTGGTCTAGTATTACGAATTTTATTTGAATTTTGTTCAAATTTCTTATATATTTTGCAGGACACAAAGGGTCCGTTTGGTACGATGGAAAGAAAGTGAGAGGAAAAAAAAATTACGAAAATCGATGAATGAATTTGGATGATAAAGTAATCTAAATTCATTTATTGGTTTGAGTAATTTTTTTTCCTCTCACTTTCTCTCCATAGAACCAAACGGACCAAAAATGAAACCAGATAATAGATGAATCAATAAAAATGGACTGAAAATTTATCACTTGAATCTTGACAAAATTATTACAGCTAGAAAATTAAAGGAAAGCATAAGTGTTCAATACAGATTTGAACACACAAAACATCAATTCATTCTTCATCTGTTTTCTGCTCCAGCTTTGCAACAATTGATTTGTTGTATTCCTCCATTTCCTTCTTGTATGCATCCATAGCTTCAGATGCTTTTCCATTCCACACTTGTTTATCTTCCTCACTCATATCCTTCCACTTCAATGAAACAAGTGTAGTCAGCATGTTTGAACCAATTCCAGGACGTTCCTCCAATATGTTCTTCCTTGCTTCTTTGCTGAATAGAATATATGAGGATGGAGGTCTTTTAGGCCTGTTTGGATCAGAGTTCTTATCTTCCTTGTTATGTTGTTTTTTCTTCTGACGATTCAATTTTGTTTCCTTGATCATGTTTTCAGTTTTTTCCTTCTTCTTGAGTAATTGCAAGGCTTCATGTTTCTGAAGTTTCATATGTTCTTCCTCTTCCTTCATTAGATTTGCAGCCTCCTCTTCTTTTTTCTGTTTGTAAGCTTCCATTTCTTCAGCATATTTCTCTTTGTTCTTCTTTGCCATCTAAAAGTTTCAAAAATAAGTAAAGTGTAAGAAATCAAAATAGAGTTTAAAAATTGTATGAACAACAAAAAATTGTTGCATTTGTATTGTACCTCTTCATAGGGCCTCTTTTGTTTTTCAGTCATGTTTTTCCATTCTTCAGAAGTGATCTTGGAAACCTAAAAAGACACATTGAGTAAATTTTATTATTTTTGGTGTGAATGTGTTAGTACTAAACACACCACATCCATGCTATCAGGGACATTGGTGGACATACGAGTTTGACCGTGGATTATATACACATAGTGTTCGAATAATGGACGCCTTATCTGAAGTGTCCGTGCTACATATGTCAAAGAATACAATTCAATGATATTATCAATTAACTCCATGATACCCTTGTTGTCAGCAAGAAGGGCTGCTCTCCTATCATTGGTAAACAAGAAATAAGCAGACATAGGATGCTTTGGTTTCAATGGATCCTTTTCTTTCTTGTTCTTCTTGTTCTCTTTTTCTGTCTCTTGTTTGAATTGCATATACTGTTCAAGCAATTCCATTGCAGTTTTTTGCTTTTGTTCTTCTTCCAATAGTTTCATTGCTTCAGTCTCACGTTTTTCCTTTGTAATTACTTGCAAATAAGCTTCTTTTTCAGCATGGTATTTCTCCTCATAAGGTTTCTTCTCTTCTGCAGTAACTGTCTTCCATTTAGCACCAAGCATGTTTGAAATGTCCTTAAATTCTGCCTCTGGATTCTCCTTCTTAACCTGCATCAAACAATCCATAAATCCAAATTGCAAAATTGAAAACAAAAAATCAATTAATTATTAATTCTAGTAGATTTGAGTGGTTATAGTACTATGTACCTCATGCCATTGGTCTTTGACCCATAACATGTAGGCTGGTGTAGGCCTCTTTTTCTCAGGGCATGCATTCTTCTTCTTGTCTTTCACCATAGGCAAATTCTGTTGTGCAATAATACATACAATACATAAATTGACATTGACATGAATAAAAATATTTTTTAAAACATTGACACCAAATGAAAATTAAACACAATTTAGGGCAACCATTTCAATTTGAATAAATCGAATCGAGTTCAAAACAGTCAGCAATCTCATCACACTTCTTTCACATGGCCGACACATCGGTAGCTGTTGGAATTGAGATTAGACGGTCCAATTTTATTTTATTTTAAAAAAATTAAAATACCGATCTGGAATCGAGATCTGGACCTTTCAATCTCGATTCAACTGTCACCGATGTGCCGACCAAATGCAATTGAAATCCAAATTCAATATATTTTCATATAGATTTAAACCGAAATATAATAATAAAGATGAAATTGAAATGAAGAAACTAACCATGGTGGGTTTGAATTCCTTCAACTTCTGCAATTTCTTAAGTTCAACTTGAAGTTTCTCCTGCTCCTTTCCCCGATTTTCGAGTTCTTCATCCTTTTGCTTCAAGATCTCATCTTTGGCTTTCAACAACTCCTCGGTCTTCTCCTTCTCGAGACGCAACTGCTCCATTTTTTCCTGCATCTCGAGCAAATCTTGCTCGAAAGATTGTTGCTTTGGCTGTTGTTGTTTCTTTGACACAGCTTTTCCCTTCTTGGGCTGAGAAAGATTCTCAGAAAGGGGTGAAATGTTGATAGAGCGAGAGAGAAAAACTGAAAAGAGAGAAATTTCAGAAACGTGATGAAATTGTTTGTGTTTGAAAGAGTAGAGTGAAGTCGTTATTTTATAGGAGATTTGTGTAGGGTTGTAACGGTCGAATTTTTCAAATTCAAACTTTGACCGTTGGTTCAGATGAAGAGATAAATACAACAAATTATTTTACCATAACTTTCATAACAAAAATGAATTTATTACAAATCAAAAAATGAAATTACCATATAGGGGGAGATATTGAAAATGAATTGCTGGATGGTTTTAAAAGGAAGTAGCCGTTATATGCAAATTAAAAATATGATTTTTAATTATAATTGAATGATAAAATCAATAATTTTAAAAATTATATTTGTAAACCTAAGAGCAGCTCCAGCGGATGATTATTTCATGTGAGTCCTCCAGCTGGCATATGAAAAGTTAAAGAATTTTGACAAAGTCAATCTATTGAGTCCGCCACATAAAATAACGTTATGTCAGTAGAGAACCAAACTTTAGTTGTCCTTCAAATAAAATAATAATATTTGTTACTTTTGGTTATTTGACAACAAGCTTTATTACAATTTTTTTTGTTTTGATATAAGCCTTCAAATAAAATATTAATATGTATGAGTAAAATTGTGGGACCAATGTGAGTTTTTTAGAGTTGCACCATTGGAGTAGAAAATGAATGAATTGCTTCAAAATGATGTGGTTTTGATGGGACCCACAAAATACCTTAGTAGAAATTGCACCATTGGAGATGCTCTAAAAACACAACATTGTTTTTTTTTACACAAAAAAATTGGATGCATAAAAAAAAAATCAAAATTTTGGTCTAAGATGCTGCTTACTTTTTTGTGTATTTTTTTTCTTCTTCTGAAATGCATGAAAAACCATCTATAAAATGAAATAGAAAATGGTATATTTCAAGTGATTGATATCAATTGATTAATAAGTTGTAGTTAATAAGAATACTTTATACGTTGACTAATATGGGGATCATATCATATGTACATTACAAAACTTTGATCATACAGGTCACCATGAAGCTCAACTCGATCATGAGCTCATCTTCAACCCAGCTCAACTCGGCCATAAGCCCCATCTTCAGCCCAACTCAACTCGACCATGAGCTCCATCTTCAGCCCAACTCAACTCGACCCTCTTTGTCCCGCCACATATCTTGTACGGAGGAACATAGTGACGTAAGCTCCACGTGATCTGCACGGACAAGTGACGTAAGCCATTTTACGAAGTGCTCTAGGAATTCCTAGAACAGCTCACCTGTTGTAACTAATTTGTATTTACATACGTGAAGAATACCACATGTATCAACCTTTCAAATAGGAGTAACATTTTTGTTTGTATTATATTTTTGGGGGAGTACCTTTTAGTGATTATTAATGTTTATGAAGTTTAATATAAAATGAAAATAATGTTGTACTGATGTCGTCGTGCGAAATTTGGTGCCTAGTCAACTAGTCACATAGTCAGCTGATAAGATGTTATACATGTTAACTTGCACTTATGACAATGATACTAAATAAATAGTCTTCCAAGTCCAAAACAGGGTGAATGGTGTTGTGCCTGAGAACAATTTCTGATGCACTTCATGTGCATTTCCACAGTATGAAGTATTCTTGTCTTGAAGGGTTCATAATTAGAACTAAAGATGGAATCAAAATCATCATAAGAAATTGATTCCTGTTCAATTTGGTAATAGGAAGTGGGGTTCAAAAACTAAAGTTGGTTCATATGCCAAATTGAGTAATGCAATGCATGGGTTGTTCCAGAAACTGGTAGTGGATAAGAGAATTTGAAGGATGGAATATGGTGTCAACAACCATGACTTCAAATGAATCAATGTCTATGATGAAATCAAAGTCGAAGTATATAGTTCACCCTCAAGATGAATCCTTAGTTCGTCATCTTCAGCCTCCTCTGCCACACCCTCGCTGCTTGTTAGCAGCAAAACATCACCATATTCCGTTTTAATAAGCCACAAAAAGGCAATGACAAATGGTTCCCAACTTGCATGTGGATTACAATGGTGGCACACCAAAGCCACCAAGCTATCCACATGACACGGTCATAACTTCTGCAGACTTCTCCCATCTCCATTGTTACTACTACTGTTTGCCGTGAAACGGAATGATGTACCACAGTTCCAAGATTGTGGCCAACAACACTAATACAAGACAATGTTCACTTATAGGAATTGCCTCATTAGACTCATCATGGACAAAATGTTAACATAGAGAGGCAAATCCATATGCATATGCTCGCATTGCTTGTCGATGCAGGTTGTGTCACAAATTGCACAACCTGTCATGGCTGAGGCATTGGGTCTGAGATGGCCCATCCAATCTACTCTTGCGCAAGGTATCTTCTCTGTCTCCATTATTTCAGATGCAGTCTATGTTGTTAATTGCATCACCAAGATGCTTGCTTCCATTGATCCACTTGCCCAAGATTGTAGAGACATAATGCTTGGTTTTTCAAAGTTTTTTTTTTTTTTGACGCAATTCAAAGTACTTCTTATGTTTATTAGAAGAGAACATAACTTTGAAGCTCACAATGTCTGGCAAATAGAACTTGGCTGTGGACAGCTTCTGTTCTTTTTTTTTTATTGGCTTTGTTTCAGCTCATGTTTAATGAAAGTTTGTTTAACCTAAAAAAAATTGGACTCGAAGAGAGTAGTGAATCATTTTCATAGTCCGGAGAATGAAGTCACCGAACTCGGAGTTATCATTGGTGATTGTAGTCATAAACTTTCATGTCAAGTTTTTCAAGAAACAAATATATGAGATTGCACACACCTACAAGAGTGACCAAATCCTAGCTAGTTTCCAAGTGTCGATTAATATTCTTACGCGTATTCAACAATATTATGAATGAAATGTTAAAAGCATATTTCCGTAAAAAAATATTATGTAAACAGATTAGCCCAATGTGTCTACTGCTACATCATCGTCAATCCTTACTCTGCCATACTTTAAAAAAACAAATCCAACTTAGACGGACTATAATTGCAAAATTTAAAAATAGGACCAAAATTAGGGATGAAACAAAATAGAAATATCAAAACTACATAACAAACAGAGGAAGTCTATACCAATTGTTGAAGATACTAAATTGAATTAATTTTTCTATAGACATCAAAGATCAAAATATAACTGTCCCAATTACCCTCGGATCGCCCCTTCACAGACAAACAAAATCCTAAAAGAAAACAAATTGTAAAGATCATGCACTTTCAACTCTCCACATATCAAAATGAACTGTAAAGCTATAATTAAACCTTTCTGCAACATTACATCTGTATGAATATCAAGAATAATCATAGTATACAGAGAGAAATAATTCAGTAAATGAATTCACACACATGCAGAACTAGCATGAGGGAAAGGAACTGTAAGTACCATTTTGATTTGACTGATTTTGTTATCCATTAACAACCATCTCCATTATTATATCATTCCAAGAATCTATTGGTCCAGGTAAGCACCAATGTAAACAATCAGTCTGAACTTTAGCATTTTTGTCCTTGGCAAAGGGTTGAAACTGCCTGTATGGACCTGGATGCCCATCCGGTCTCATAAGCGAAAGTGGCACAAAATCAGCGAGTTTGAGATTCACTCCATTTTTCAAAGCTTTGGAAGCTGCCTTTTTAAACTCCTGTAACTCAATTTCACGAAGAATCCGGAGCAAATCCTTTATTTCCATCTCACCTTCTTTGACCGGCGCAGTTCTGTTGCATGTTCCCCCGCTAAACCACTCCCCATTTTCAAAATGGTCAGGTGTGGACGTCCTGAACAAAATTAAGCCCTTGTGATTGGAAGACACTATGAAGTTCAAGACATTTTTCAAGGTTTTGCGGTAGGCGAAGTCAAACCCTAGTTCTGTCAAGTTCTTGTTTTCAGAACAGCCGTGACAGCCCAATATATTTTCGTTCTCATGGTAGATTGCAGATTTGACAAACCATTTGCCAGTAGAAATAATAATGTAATCAAAGTTCAGGTACTGATCTGTCCATGTACGATCCAGTTTGTCGAGATATAGCTCAACTTCAGAACTTGAAACGCCGTTTATGTCTTCAAAAATAGCAGCTTCCACAAGGAATGGTGACCAAATAACTGACATACTGAAGTTGTACGACGGAAAGTGCCAGCTTTTGGACTTGTATCCCTCATCGTGATAGACTAAGACAGCTTTTTCTACCTGAAGGTCAAAATAGTTAAAACACAGTCCTACCATGGAAGAGAAAAAAATTATAGAAAAATACAAGTTGACTTGATTGGTGGTGCACACATTCATATGGCATGATCAGCCAAACTATAAGAAAGTTTGTTAGTATATAATTATTTCAAAGTCAACCATGCTTCAATGCAGTCCAAATGCAGTAAATCAATTATAGAAAGTAAATTTACTACTATCTGAGTTGTACATATTCTTCTATTTTAGACAAAAATGGTGAAAGAAATGTGTTTAATTGTGTACATGAAGAATAAACGGGAGGGAGAGAGGGATCACTTAGAAAACTAAATCTCATATGTCATGATTTAAAATGAACGCATAACTGTGAAGGCAGGTAGCAACTAGCAACTATATGTGTATGGATTTCTAACTGGCCCCAGCTTGTTCGTGCCATTAGCCGTCATACTAATTACCCTTCTTATCTCTTCTTAATTGAGTTGAAAACTTCTCAAGTTTTGCTAGTCTATACTAATTACCCTTTTTTGGCGTTATCCACAAACATTTAATGCAAGCTTTTTACTACAAATTCAATAATCATTTCAATCAAAGTTCAAAATAATATCTACCAATTGATCGTCAAATGTTGTAAATTAAAATGTTTCTATCCTCAATTACTTTGGATCTGATAAACAAAACCTCAAAATCCTAGAGTTTGTGTCCAAACCAACTGTCGATGCCTTGGATATAAAAACCGACGCCTAGATTCCAATGCAACTAAATCCCTGTGCCTTATATATTGATCTAGATTCTGATGCAACTAGATCAAACAAAGTTAATGAATAAAAACAATGGCATGACTTGATCCTCCGTTTTTTTTTCATTATAGGTTAACCCTGTACCAAAGTGTTTAGGCCTATTCTACCATCATTGTTTTCGTTTATATGCCAACAAACAAGTGCAACTAAGCTACAACTTTCTCAAACAAAGCAACATATTCTTGACTTATTCTCCTAACTCAACAAACTACCGCCAAAAACAAGATCCGTAAAAAAAGCAGTTTCTGGTCCTCATAGAAACATTCACAAAATATCAGACAAAAATAGAAAAACAACATTTGTACCTAGTGATTGTTTGTTTTGTTTTGTCCATTCTAATTTGTACAAGTTTTCATAACAGGAGCAACAATGTGACAAAACTATTGATAACAATGAACACTATAGTTCAACTTGGCAATGAAAAAGACAACAAACCTTAGAAAGTGTGCAGAGCAAAGATTGAACATGATTCCGAGAAATTGAATCACCAATAAGTGCCCAAACTTTACCACGCATCATATTAAGAAACCTTAAAGGATCAAATATAGGTAACTCACAATCTCTAGGAGCCCATTTCCAATACAAAAAATCTCTATCTGGTCTTCCATTTTTCAAACAATTTTGATGAGATTCAATAAGGTCACAAGTTTCATTTGTATAAATTGGACCCAATGGATTTGGTACCCAATCACCATTAAAATAATCACATTTCCCTGCATTATTCAAAAAATAAAAATTCAAACTTTAATTCACATTCATAAAAAAAAATAATTAAAAAACACCTATCAAGCACGAACACAGACATTGAACATAACACAGACCGACATGTCAACACCCATTATAATTTAAAAAATTGACATAATTCAATGTAAGTGTGTCAGTGTCATATCAGCGTCCGATATTGAGACACGCATAATCCGACGAGTGCCAAAAAAAGAAATGGAATTAAAAAACACCTATGAAGCTCAACACAAACACTGAAGCATCGACACCGATAATAATTTGAAAAAATGAGATAACTCAATGTAATTAGTTATATTTGTGGGTGTTGTATCGGTGTCTGACACCGACACCGAGACACGCCTAATCGGAATAGTGTATGTGCTTCATGGCAAAAACAGTGTTTCTGATTTCAGATCTAGTAATAATGTTACTGACCCATGTCGGTGGGAGAGACTTGATCTACTTCATTTTCAAGAGGGTCAAGTGGAAGCTGAGAAAGAGAAGAATTTTCAGGTGGGATTTGGAGTTCTGATGAAACGGTGGTTTTGTCGGTAAGAGGAGAATCAAAGAGAGTTGGGAGAGAATGAAAGAAAAGAAGACGAAAAGCGATAAGTGAGAAGAAAAGAGTAAGGAGTAACTTGATTAAGTAATTTTTGTGATTGAATGAAGAATCGATCCTCATTTCTTTGTTCTGTGTATAGTACTGTCACTCTGTTTGGACAAACAGGGCAAAAAAAAAACCAAATTGTTTGTGCTTACTTACACTCAGCAAAGCAAAGCATGGAATAAGGATAGAGAGATAATTTTGGGGTATTTTTTGGGTAAGGAAAAGTTTAAGACTTGCCACCAAATAGATCAGAGTCAAGTTTGTGTCTGTGTTGTTTCTAGATCCAAAGTCACAGACACAGTCATTCTTACTTTAACTTAAATTATTAATCAATTATTCCATTATCAACAACTACACACAAGTTGTAGACAATCATTATAAGTATTTAGTAATCCATAATTAGATCCTGGTTGATGCATATGACATTTGTAAATGAGGTCAACTTAACATTTTTCCGGGAGAATAATCTTTAAATTGATGTCATTGTCAATTATTTTGAGGAATTAGTCTATGTAAATACAGTACAGTGTTAACAAATTAAAGTCAACATAATAATTTGCATATATTTTGTAACAATGTACATCAACTAAATATCTAAAATCTCATGTTTTTTAATGTGGGTTTTACAGCAAAGAATTCTCTTAAATTGAAAAAATATAGAGGAAATAATATGAGTTTTTTTATTGGAATTCAGAAATAATATGAGTTTTAAGATTATTAGATTATAAATATAGAGTAATATTTAAATTGAAAAAAAAATGAGGAAAAATTGATTATGATTTAGATGTAAAAATTGAAACAATTTGAGGAATTTTTTTTTTGAGAGAATCCATTTTCGGATTTTACATGATGATCGTAATGATGAGCTTTTCAACTCTACATGAAAGAATAGGCCCTCTCCCCATTTTCTCTATAAATATAATTCGTATAAATTTAAAAATAACTCAATCCAAACGTGCCATACTTTTCTCGTGCACCTCCTAAAATTCCAAAAATACCCCCTTGCAAAATAACGAGTGTTGAAGTGGTACCTCCATTCTTAATTATAAGCATAATTAGAAAATAAAAATGGGTCATGTTAATGTGTGCACCTCCTAAAAGGTGTCATAATATAAAAAAATTATATTTAATAATATAATTTTTTTTAATGCTTAAAAGTAAAAATACACAAATTCCAAAAAATAATTTCTACATCAATTTCCTTGAAGTATTCTCAAGAAAACTAATGCAGGTTAATAAAAAATTTATCAAGTGAATATTCATTAATTGACAAAGTATTATTTTATTATAGAATTTTCACAAATTATTAATCTTAATCATGCTTTTAAGTAAATTATTATTGTATTTCAAAATTCAGTTATTCATTAAAAAATATATAAAATTTTTAATATAATTTCGATATAAATTAACATAATATAAAATATGGATCATATTCATAGACCCCGTCCAGCAAGCATTCGTAAATGTAATATTTTCAAAGAAAGAGTTGATGCTTGTCGCCTTCTTGATGTTGGTTTTGTGGGTGCGAAATTTACATGGCGAGGTCCTATCTATCATGGAGGTCAACGTATTTATGAGAGACTAGATAGAGCTCTAAGCAATGATTTAAGGAGGCTTGAGTTTCCGGATGGTTACGTTAAAGTGTTGCCAAGAATTAACTTCTCGGATCACCACCCCTTGCTAGTTTGTCCGTTTGATGGGACTCATGTTTCAGCTTCTAAACAATTTCGATTTGAAAGTGCTTGGCTGATGGATACAAGTTTTCATAGGATGCTGGAAATGATTTGGATTAATCAAAATTCTGTTTGGAAGAATCTGCAGGATATCCGGGATAATATTGACATTTGGAAGATTGAAAATTTTGATCAAATTCGCAAGAATAAGAAGGAATCGGTGGCTCGTATTGGTGGTATCCAAAGGCTTGTTCAAGCTGGTAATAGGAGCCGAGGACTGGTTGTTCTTGAAGCTAAGCTTCAACAAAAGTTAGATGTTACTTTAAAGAAAGAGGAGTTGATGTGGTTCCAAAGGTCTAGGGCGCGTTGGCTCAAAGATGGCGACCGAAATACGAAGTACTATCAAACGAAAGCTGTCACTAGAAGAAGAAAGAATAATATCCTTATGTTAAGAGGGGAAAATGATCAATGGGTAGAAGATGCGGATAAGATAAGATGTATGGCAAATGAGTTCTATCGTAAATTATTTACTAGGACTCAAGATTTGATTGACTGGCACCAAACGGCTGTTACTTATCCGAGGCTTAGCAATGAGAAGTTAGAGAAGCTAGATGCTCCTATTGATAATGATGAGGTAAGGAAAGCTATCTTCAATATAGATCCTTAGAAAGCGCCAGGGCCCGACGGCTTTCCAGCAGGTTTCTACCAGAAGTCTTGGAGCATTGTTGGGAATCATGTTTGTGATTTTGTTCGTTTAGTTTGGTCAAATCCCAGCAAAATATCAGAAGTTAATCAAATTGACATATGTTTAATTCCCAAAGTTCAGAATCCGGAATATATTAGTCAATTTCGCCCTATCTCGCTTTGTAATTCCATTTACAAAGTTGTTAGTAAAGTGGTGGTTGAGCGTCTGAAGGATTGCATCCCTGTTATTATATCTCCTTATCAGACAGGTTTTGTTCCCGGTCGTAATATTCATGAGAATATCATTGTTGCCCAAGAAATGATTCACAGTATGGTGAAAATGAAGGGGCGAAAAGGATATGTAGCTATCAAAGTTGATTTATCAAAAGCTTATGATAAATTAAGTTGGGATTTTATTTGGCAAATTTTAAAGGAGGTGCAGTTGCCGGAAAGTATGATTAATGTTATTATGCACGCCGTTACTAGTGTGGAGACGAATGTTAAATGGAATGGTGCGCGTGGAAATTATTTTCGTCCTCAAAGAGGTATTAGACAGGGTGATCCAATCTCTCCATATCTATTTGTCATGTGCATTGATAAGTTATCTCATCTTATTAGCCAGGCTGTTAATGATGGAAGGTGGAAGGCGCCTAAAGCCAGGAGAAATGGTCCAATTGTTTCTCATTTGATGTTTGCGGATGATCTGTTGCTTTTTGGGGAAGCTACGGAAGAGCAAATGGAATGCATGGCTCATATATTAGATAGTTTTTGCAAGCTTTCAGGACAACAAGTAAGTATTGAGAAGACTAGTATGTTTTTTTCTTCTAATACTAGTAGGAGGGTGCGGGATAGGCTTGTTCGTTTGTCGGGGTATAGAGAAACCAATTCGCTTGGTAAATATCTTGGGGTTCCTTTAATTGGGAGAGCACCGCGAAGACAGGATTTTGAGTATGTGATTGAACAAGTCAATGCTAAGCTTATGCATTGGAAAGCTAATCAATTATCCTTTGCCGGAAGGGTGACTTTAGCAAAGAGTGTTTTAGAAGCTATTCCGATTTACCCCATGATGACAAGTATCATTCCTAAGGCGTGTATTGATGAAATTCATCGAATTCAACGGAGTTTTATTTGGGGGGATACGGATTAGGCGAGACGTTATCATGCGGTAGAATGGGATATGGTTACAAGACCTAAAGAGCTTGGTGGTTTGGGTTTGAGAAAGCTGAGTATTATGAACAAAGCTTGTATCTTGAAGTTAGGCCGTAAATTTCAAAGTGGTACGAATGATTTTTGGTGTGAAGTCATGGCTGGGAAATATAAGCGTGATACTATTGAGGGTGCAGTTATAACAAAGGTAACAGACTCACATCTTTGGAAATCAATTGTTAAATTATGGCCTTATATTGATGCACATAGCTGGTGGATTATAGGTGATGGTAAAAGCATTGATTTGTGTCATGATGCTTGGATAGAGGAAGGTCTGAGGTTAGAGAATTGTAATCTTCAAATTCCCGTTCATTTGAGGAATAGCAAATTGATTGATATAGTGGATAATGAAGGATGGAATTGGAACATGTTAGATGTTTGGGTTCCAGAGAATATCAAGGCTAAAATAGCAGCGCTGCTTCCTCCAAGTAATAGTGTTGATGAGGATGCTCAGGTGTGTAAGGAGGATGCTATGGGCTATTTTTCTATAGCAAAGATGTATCATGCTCTTTGTGATTTTGATTTGCACATGATCAATCCAGTTTGGCTTCAAATATGGCGGTTAAAAGTTCCGGTAAGTCGTTTGTGTGGTTGGTTAAACACGATAGGCTGCTGACTAACGATCGAAAACACATAATGGGGCTGGGATCTGATCGTTGTGAATACTGCCGAGACATTGTTGAAACAACGTTGCATGTTCTGCGTGATTGCAAGCTTGTTCGATCATTATGGTTTAGCTTAGTGGATTCTTCTTTGCGGTATCAGTTCTTTACTTGTGATCTTAATGATTGGATTGCTATGAACTTGGGTAGTAAAGGTAGGAAGAGTGCATATGATGATTGGAGTTGTATGTGGGCAATGGCGTGTCATATGGTGTGGACATGGAGAAACAAGGAAAAATATGAGGATAATTTCTTTAGGCCAATTAAGCAAGCAGAGGCGGTTCGACAGCAGATATCCTGCTATGGGATGGCTGCTAACATTATGAATGATAGTTGTCAGTCACTGCAAGTTATTAGGCATATAGGTTGGTTTCCTCCTAGCTCTGGATGGGTGTGCTTAAATATTGATGGAGCTTGTAGAGATGATGTCATTGGGTGTGGTGGTGTTATTAGAGGAAGTGATGGAGAATGGATTCATGGCTTCTCTAAACTCATTGGTAGAGGAGATGCTTATATAGCGGAATTTATGGGGTGCTCTGGAAGGAATTAAGCTGACAAGACAGATGAAATTCACTAAGGTGGAGGTGAGAATAGATTCCTTAAATGTTGTTAATGATATTAGGAATAAGAAAACGTCTCAGATGTGTGGAAAGACTCTAATTGGTAGAATTTGTCAAATGTTGGATTTGGATTGGGAGATAGTGGTCAATCATTCCTACCGGGAAGCGAATTGTTTGGCGGATACTTTAGCCAGTCACAACTTTTCTATGAAGAATGAAGTTTGTTTCTTCCAGGATTGTCCAAACTTTTGTAAGCATCATTTAGATGCGGATGAGAAGGGATTTGTTTCTCTTAAAAGTTTGTTTGTGTAGTTTTCTTTTCCTCGGGTTTTAGCCCTCTTTTGTAATAAAAAAAAAAATTCATAGACCCCGTTATTGGTTAACTAGCCGCCACCGTGCCCGTTTGTGTAATCGATATTCTTCTTTTCTTCGTGTGTGATCGATATTCTGTATTGTGCAAATATAAATAATTACTTAATCTCCTTTTTTATTGGACTTTGTTAATTGATAACTACGTAACCTCCTTTTTTTTGTTGTGGTTAGTTATTAAGAAGAAAAAAAATATTTTTTTTTACTATAAAAAAACTGAAAACCTACTTTTATGTGGAAGTTGTGTTTAGTTATTAAGAAGGAAAAAAAAAATTATTTACTAAAAAAAATAAAAATCTATTTTTATGTGGAAGTTATTTTTTAAGGGTAAAATTGAAATAATAAAAAAGTCATCCCAAAAATTTGTATCCCCTTTATATATTAGTATAGATAAAATAAAAAATTAAAACTTAGGTTGGAAGCAAACTATTCCCAAAGGCGGTGCGAAACAACAAACCCAACAAAATTCCAGCCGTGTGCTATAAAAGCGAAATTTCCCAAACCAAAAAATCAAATTGTGGTTTTCGTTTCTTTGAAGAAAAAAGAAATACCTAGCACACAGTTTACCAGAAAAAATTCAAGGTATTTTCTCTCTAAGGTTTCAATTGTTAGGGTTTTGTTTTCTCTCCATGAATTTATCATTCGATCAACTTTGATTTTTATTTAGTTTCTCAGAATTTGATTGTTAGGGTTTATCTTCTCTTTTAATCGTTTGTTGAATATATCGCCTTTTATTATCAGCTAATTGTTTACATGATTTGACTCTATCAATCTTTGGGATGATTTTCTTCAATCAGTCATTAGCCAATTTGTTTCAGTTTTTGTTGTCATTGAACAAGACGTTTAGATTCTTTAGGGTTTATTTATTTATTTACTTATGTTATATATATATATAAGGTAATTACACATGAATAAAAGGAAGACGGACAACAAGCTGCACCGCTAAACCTTTTTGTATCGCAAAACTCAATCTTTGAAATACTACATTAATAGACCTAGGTGACACATGATTGTATGATTACAAAATCTCCTGTAATTTAGGGTTGTTATTCAATTTATTAATTGAAATTATTATGAGAATTTGATGATGAATTTTTTTAGATGTATCCAACCCATTTGATGTGATTATATTGGCTGATCTTTTGCTTCCAATCCTTTGTCACATGTAACCTTTCCAATTTGTAGTGACCATTATAAATAATTGGTTATTGATTTGTTTTGCATGATGTAGATGCAAATCTTTGTCAAGACACTCACCGGCAAGACCATTACTCTCGAAGTTGAGAGTTTGGATACCATAGACAATGTTAAGGCCAAGATTCAAGATAAAGAAGGGATCCCACCGGACCAGCAGCGTCTGATTTTTGCTGGAAAGCAGCTGGAGGACGGGCGTACCCTTGCTGATTACAACATCCAAAAGGAGTCTACCCTCCATTTGGTGCTCCGACTCCGTGGTGGTATGCAAATCTTTGTGAAGACTCTCACTGGTAAGACAATCACCCTTGAGGTGGAGAGCTCTGATACCATTGACAATGTCAAGACCAAGATTCAGGACAAAGAAGGTATTCCACCAGACCAGCAAAGGTTGATCTTTGCTGGAAAGCAGCTTGAAGATGGCCGGACTTTGGCTGATTATATAACATTCAGAAAGAGTCTACCCTTCACCTTGTCCTTCGTCTGAGGGGTGGAATGCAAATCTTTGTGAAGACGCTGACCGGAAAGACTATTACCTTGGAGGTAGAAAGTTCAGACACAATTGATAATGTGAAGGCAAAAATACAGGATAAGGAAGGAATCCCACCTGATCAGCAGAGGTTGATCTTTGCTGGAAAGCAATTGGAGGATGGAAGGACTCTTGCCGACTACAATATTCAGAAGGAGTCTACTCTTCATCTTGTTTTGCGCCTCCGTGGTGGATTTTAATTTTATCAATGTTGCTTGTGATGTGTTGAAGTTCTAGCACTCTTATCTTTAGTTTTTATGTTTTGAGAACTTGGGTATTGGGTCCGTAATGGCCCTCGAATACCATCATCGTAATGTAGGCTATTTAAATTATAAAAAGATGATAATATTGAAATTTGAAATTCACATTTTTTTGGATACTTATGAAGCACAACATCAATCCTTCATTTAACATCATCCTACAAATTATGGTAAATGTGTTTTAGAATTTTGTTTATGCTAAAACTCTCACAAACTTGCAGGTTCATTAAAAATATAGAATCCATTTCATTGAGGTACTATGTGAGACAGTTGATTCAATCTAAATTCTTGAGATAGAAGAGCAACATATTAGAAACGAAGAAATATAATGAAAGAAATAAGAAAGTATATTGAAAGTAATTGTTGAAGCAAAAAATGTTAGTATATTTTAGTTTTACCACCAATGCAAAATTTCAAATAATAACAATTTTTAAAAAGCATCCCAAATTATTTTTCTTTCCAGTTAATGTGGGTATTTTGATAAAAATGACACATACTAGAGGAGATTAACCGGAAAGGTAAATGTTCAAGTTTTTATAACAGAGAATAACTAAAAGTTTAACGGTGCAACAAATTCAAATCTTAAAGACCTATCTAGAGAGGTGAAAACTATGCAGAAAAGAATTAAGAACATTCAAGGAAATCTATCTCATGAATTGGATTCCCTTGACATCGTCCAACAATTCTTTTTGATCATCATTGATATGATCCAATTAGTAACGACCTAAGTGTTGCCAATAAAAGGAAATGGAGTGGACATTACAAGATAGAAAAATTTAGAACAGATGATTATATTAGATAGGAAGTTGTATATTACCTTATATAGGAAGATAAGAGAAAACCTGTATAGGCCTTTAAAAGAAAGGATTGATCATATATGGAAGATATCTTGATCAATCTATGTAGATGAGTTGGTAAAGATGACACATCTAAAAAATGAATTTTAATCTACATGATTTATGTTCAGATAATGAAAGCTTAATAAGAGAAGACATTCTTAGTTGTAGTAGTAGTTGTAACTTATAGGACCATTCATCCTGTGAAACTGATTTGTTTATTTAGTGATTATGAACAAACAACCATTATGTGAAATAAACAAAATACAATTAAAGAGTATTTTCTAAGGGCTATTGATCTGCGACTGAGTGCAGTTAGGCAGGACTTAACCACAGCATATGCTACTGCATCAGCATCGAAGACGGGCAAGAGCAGGGAAAATTTAACAGTGGGACTTGTTATGTTAGTCCAAATTTCTATATTGAACAAAACAAAAAGACCTCACTAGGATTATTCAACTCAAATTCAAGAGGATAAAAGAGCTTATAACTCAGTTTATGATACGTGAAAAATCAAATAAATGCACACAGTCATGTTGATGTTTGTAATACAAGAGAACCAATTCACAGGAAAAATGAGCTAATTTATATCTCTAAACATGATAATACCTAATTGACAAAGCTGCATAAGAAAAAAAGAGCTACCACAAACAACAGTTGTTGCGAGACTTTGATATGATTTCCTTAAGATCGTCATTATACTCCCTGAGATAATCAATCCGCAAACAGTGCTGCCTAAGGGCCTCCCTCTTTTCCTCTCCCAGGCCTTCTTCTTTCTCTTTTATCAACTTCATCAGGTCTTAAACTTTGTGTTTCAAATGAGTCACCATCCTATTTTTTGACGCAATAAGCTCACGATACACTTCTGTCATTTATTGCATATTTCTCTTTGCTTCAAGATTGACCTTGCATTCATTAAAACCACTATCAATTTGTATATATTCTTCATTCAACTTCTGATATGCATCTTTTCCATCTTCCAATGTTCTCTGAAGATCCATGTTTTTGTTCCAGGGTTTTTCTGTCAACCTTCTCTTTCATACTTCAAGTTTGAATAATAAGCTTGAAGTTTTCTCCGATTGTTTCCACATACAGAACTTCTTCTAACACAGGCTTCTGGTGTTGTAGCGATTCCACTTCCTGCTGCAATACATTCACCTTATTGGTAATGTTTTCTTGGTTGTAGATATCCTCAATCAATTCAGCAAGTTCTTCCCGCGTGCCATCCATATCACGGTCGCCATCTCTAATAAGTTTCAATATCCTTTTTACATTGTATTCAAATTCTGCAAGAAAAGTAGAAAAATTTCAAATAATTTGATTGATCAAAATAAGGTGAGATACATAAATCATGGCATATTTTGCATCATGATCTTCCATCATATCACAATTCAGCTGTCATGATGCAGAGTGTAAATTGTACCTGTTATTTTAGCTCCCTGGAGCTGCTTTTCTTTAGCAGGATCAATCTGACTTTTCACCATCTTCTCCACTGATATCCAATTTCTTACCAGTTATCAAGTCAAAGATAATTTGTTCAGTGTCGATTTCAGAAAGTGGAGTGCTGAAAATTTTAACACAATTATTTGATATTTGAGCACACAAATTTCTACATGTTTTCTTACAGAAAAACGAATCTGTTTTAAAAAAAATTCTTAAATTGTCTCTTATCTTGCTACGTTTGTGCATTTAATTTTTCATTAACATCCATCAAATGTGACAAACAAAAATAAACTAAACAACTGAAAAAATCTAACAACATATAATAACTTCATGTAATTTTAACACATGGTCAAAATACACATGGTTCAGGGAAAACAACTGGTCCAAACTTTACGCTATTAGAATTAACACGAGTAATTAAAAATAAATTAGATTATCAACCAATTTTAGTGCAATCTAGTAAAAAAAAATCAATTTTAAAACCATAAAGAAGAGCAACTAATAATCTTGAACAACTGCGTATCACTATTTCTTCTTTATCTTCATTTTCACTTTCATAAAAAAATTAAAGAAAAACAACAAAAGAATAATTGGACTAAAGTGGTTAATAAATTTCATTCAAACACAAATGATTCTAGTGAATTCGAGTCTGAATTCTAAATGACAAAATAATATCAAATTTTACTAGTAACATTCTAGCCGAACACTCAACCATTAGGTGATGGAGAGTGTTTGGAGCAACATACTCCTCTTGGTGCTCTGCAGCACCAGAGTCCTCTCCCCTTGAAACAGGAAGGTTATTATTCAATTCAAATTATATAGAAGAACAAAACTTATAACTCAGCTCATAATACCGGAAAAATCAAATTATACACACACACAAATTCATGTTTGTAAAACAAAAGAATCAATTCACAGGAAAAATAAGCCAATAATATGTCAAATCATGACTACACCTAACTGACAAAGATGCATTACAAAAAAAGAGCAAACACAAACAACAGTAGCTGCAAGAATTTGATATGATATCCCTGAGATCGTCATTAACGTTCCTGAAATCACGAACAGCTGCCTAATGGCCTCCATTTGTTGCTGTCTCACGCATTCATCTTTCGCTTTCATCAACTTCCTCAGGTCTTCTTCCACCTTTCATCAACTTCATAATGCCCTCCATGTGTTCATGAAATTCTCTCTGAACTTGCTGAAGCTCTTCTTCCACCTTTCTAAAGCTCTCTTCCTTTTCACTTAGCAATTGTTCTGTGTTCAGGAGCTTTTGGGTTGACAGGCGAAGCTTTTCCTCATGATTCCCGACATTCTCAAGCAAAGTTCTGGTCTCATTCTCTTTTTCTTCCAGGTTTCTTTTCAGGTCTACAGCTTGATGTTTCAAATCATCTACCATCTCCTTTATTGATTCACTCCATTTACGATGCTCTTCTTCCCTTTCTTCCATCTTTCTGTTTCCAACTTCAAGTTCGACCTTGCATTCATTAACCCAACTGTCAACTTGTTTATAATCTTCATTCGACTTCTGATATGTATCTACCAGTTCTTGCAATGTTCTCTGATAATCCATTACTTCGTTGGCTAATTCCTTCTTTTCTTCTCTGAGTTTTTCACAGTTGAGCTCCACTTCGTCTTTTGTTTTCTGCATGGAATGCAAGTCCTTTTGAAGATTGTCAACTTCGGCTGTGAAAGCAGTTATTTTACCTGAAACATCTTTCTCTGCCGTATTAAGCTTACGTTGGAGGGCAGAACACTCTTTCATTCTCGCTGATAATCCTTTCTCCAACTTATCTAATTTGTGTTCTTGCTCCAAATTCTCCTGTGCCAGTTGACTGATCTTATTCTGTTTAGCACTTATTTGATTTTCATAATCACTTGCTTTTTGCTTTAAAGTGTTCAACTCACGTTGGTTGGCAGTTAATTGTTCTTCAAATCTCATGTTCTTCAACTTCAACTCGCCTAATTTCCTATCAGATTCCTCTTTGAAGAAGGCAAACAATTTCTCTTTATTTTCACTATTTTCTTCCTGTATGGTGCATATTTCCAGTTTCAGTTTCTCTATCTCCATGGTTAAAGTATCTCTGTCTTCCACATTCTGAGCTTCCAAGTCAGATTTCTGTTGTTGTAGAGACTCCACTTTATTCCGCAATACATTCAGCTCATTTATAATGCGTTCGATGACTTTAACTAATTCAGCAAGCGGTTCCCTCTTCAAAATTTCTTCCGGCGTGCCATCCATATCAAGGTCGCCATCTTTAATAAGTTTCAATATCCTTTTAACTCTATCTTCAACTCCTGCAAGAAAATTAGGAAAAGTCCAAATCATTTGTTTGAAAACCACAAACCATAGTATATCTTGCTTGCATCACAATCTTCCATCATAGAGATTATACCTGTTTTAGGTCCCTTGCTTGCAGATAGTTCCTCTTCTTTCTCCTGATGATCACGATAGGAGATGTATTGGTTGTAGATATCCTTAATCAATTCATCACGTTCTTCCTGCGTGCCATCCATATCACGGTCGCCATCTCTAATAAGTTTCAATACCCTGTTTACATTGTATTCAAATTCTGCAAGAAAAAGTTCAAATCATTTGATTGATCACAATAAGGTGATATACGTAAATCATAGCATATTTTGCATCATGATCTTCCATCATATCACAATTCAGCTGTCATGATGCAGAGTGTAAATTGTACCTGTTATTTTAGCTCCCTGGAGCTGCTTTTCTTTAGCAGGATCAATCTGACTTTTCACCATCTTCTCCACTGATATCCAAGTCAAAGATAATTTTTTGAGTGTCGATTTCAGAAAATTTTAACACAATTATTTGATATTTGAGTACACTAATTTCTATAGAAATTTCTTAAATTGTCTCTTATATCTTGCTACTTCTGTGCAATTAATTTTTCATTAATATCCATCAAATGTGACAAACAAAAATAAACTATAGAAATACAACTGAAAAAATGTAACAACATATAATAACTTCATGTAATCTTTTATAACATACATATAATTAAAAGGAAATTAGATTATCAACCAATTTTAGTGCAATCTAGTAAAAATAAAATCAATTTTAAAAACATAAAGAAGAGCAACTAATAATCATGAACAACTGTGTAATAATTTCTGGAAAATTTGGATAACACATACATAATCCCTAATTTTTTATGCTGAATATTCTTATAATTGTCACTATTTTGGTAAATCAGAATAAAGTACCTTAAATATGGTTTCAGTTTTTCTTCTATCTTCTCTTCTGAATCTGTTAATCTCCAAGAACAAGATTGCACAAATTCAATCAATGCCTGCGAAGAAATTCAATGCAAGAAACAAAAAAGTGTGCTTCGAACCTATGTTCTTGATGAAAATTCAATGCAAGAAATTTAATAGTTTTACAAGATCATAACTTAAGGATCAAAACCATGTAGAACTTCAAAGAAACAACGATAATCAAAGTAGAAATTGAGAGAACGATAATCAAATTAAATTGAAGCTTACGTGAGTGATTTGAACTTCAAGCAGATTAAGTTGATCTGATGAAGAATTGAATTGAATTTGAAAAGAAACGAAACGAAACGCAAGAAGAAGGAAATGAAAATTTTGAAAAACGGAATTCAACTTTCCCGGGAAAATCAAGCTAACGTTGAGGAAATTTAATCGTTTTCTAATGCATACACACACACACATACACACTTATATAATAAGGGTTTAGTAACCAAAAAATAATTGAAATTTGATAAAAAAAAATATTATTTTTGAAATAATTTAATTTTGAGCTTATGCAAAATAAGTTGTAAATAAATAAATTTTTATGTATTATTATAAATTTGTCAATGTAATTTATTCAAAAAATAATTTATAAAAATACAAATTTCGTTGATAGGAACTTTTAAATTAATATAAAACTTTTTTTATTTGCATAAGTTGTTATATATAAGCTCAAAAAATAGCTATTGCAAACGGGCCTTTGTATTCGTAAAACAAATATGTAAATTATACAATTAAAATTTTATTTATGATCTAAGTATCACAAAATAATTTAATTATTCTTGATTTAACAAATAAAGGATTAATAATTATTTCACAACATTTCTGTCAAAAAAATAATTATTTCACAACAAAAAATGCCTAAGAAACATTATTTAAATTTTATTTATGATCTAAGTATCACAAAATAATTTAATTATTCTTGATTTAACAAATAAAGGATTAATAATTATTTCACAACAAAAAATGCCTAAGAAACATTATTTAAATAATTATAACACGTGGATAGGGTGTTCATAATGTTTCGAATGAAGACCGAGCAACTTTGAGTAGAACTGCAACGCTTTTTTGGAGCATATGACATTATCATAATGATGTAGTTTGAAATGACAATCTCAGCTTACTGAACCAAGTCGTAAATGATTGGTTTGTTGTTTATCATCTAAAGCATAATGAAAGCTATAATTTTACACCTCCTACCAATCTAAAGCATAATACACAATAATACATTTTACACACATATATCCACCTAACAATTTTGGTATTAGCCAACTGAGATGCAGAAGCCATTCAAAACTATTTTGGTAGAATGCAGAGACAAAATAGTCAGTTTTACTATGTAATGAAAGTTGTTTGCGAAATATATTTTGGGCGGATGCGAGAAGTAGGGCCGCAATATGAATATTTTGGTGAAGTCATAACATTTGACACTACTTATATTTGACGAATAAATATATGACATGCCTGTCGCCCCTTTTGTTGGAGTTAATCATCACGGCCAATCTATTTTGTTGGGTTGTGCTCTATTGTCGAACGAGGATACTAAAACTTTTACTTGGATGTTCAAAACGTGGTTAGAATGTATGCATGGACACGCACCAAATGCGATAATTACCGATCAAGATAGAGCAATGAAAAATTGAAAAATGCAATTGAGGTTGTCTTTCCAAAAGCTCGTAATTGATGGTGTTTGTGGCATTTGATGAAAAAGGTTCCAAAAAAGTTGGGTAGACACGCTAATTATAAGTCTATCAAAACACTTTTGCATGGCATTGTATATGATTCTTTGAGTAAAAGTGATTTCATAGAAAACTGGGGGAAAATGATTGGATATTATGGACTACAAAATAATGAATGGTTGAAGGGGCTATTTGATGAACAATATGACAAAGCATTGAGAGACAAACTGGAAAATGAAAGGTTGGCAAATTTTCGTTCATTTAATGCAACAATTGCTTGTTTAAGTCATTATGGTTTTGAATCTCAATTCCAAAATGCATTTACTAATGCAAAATTTAAAGAATTTCAAGTTGAGATTGCCGCTATATATGATGTATTGCAATACTTTATTTGAGAAATTGGAGGGTTTAAATTCAATATTCTCTATTACAGAAAATAAGAGAGTATTCATGTGTGTAGACTTGGTAGCAAACAACATCCACCTGCAAAATGAAATCAGTAGCAGTTGGGCTGTTCCGACTTTAAGAGCGAAAAGGGACAGTTGAGCGTCATCCTTATATGAAACAAGCCAAAGTAAGTATAACAAAGCCATGAATACCAAACAAAGATAACTAGCCTTCTTCCACAATGATCATTTTACTCCTATGCGGCAACACTTCACCAACAACAGTTTTCGATGCCAATATACACACCTCGATGATTTTCCGTACCTTTGTCGATGTCTCGTTCCTGCAGTTTTCGTCGAAGCTACTGCATAGAAGGTTACTGCTGCCTCAAGTCCTCTCACCGCCTCTGCAACCCATTGCCGTAACAGTCAGTCTAGAAGGTTCATAATCAGATGCTGGAAAAAGATGATACCATCACCTTCAACAATTGGAGAACATTCTGATTTTCACACTGCCTTCATCCTAACATCGTACCACAACAGCGCACAACAATCACGGAGTGGATAACCTCATATTACACCTTCCCCAACCAATACACACCTCAATCGCAAGGATTCCTCAAACAAACTCAAGCATCCAGATATCGGGCATTGTCATCGACATAAAAATGTTGATGTTGAAAATTGTTGGGTAGAAAGTTTGGAGTGTGTGGATGATAGAGTCAGGTGTGTGTGTGTCTTTGCCTATACCAATTTCTTCCAAAAAACAAAGATGGAAGGTGAGAGAGAGAGACAGGATAATCCAATATCTTTGTTTGCCATGTCATTCGCTTTGTTGCCAAACTTGTCCGTAAAAAATAGCATTTTCCGAAACAATAATATCAA
The DNA here is from genome assembly GCA_030408175.1 of Trifolium repens. Lineage (NCBI taxonomy): Eukaryota > Viridiplantae > Streptophyta > Magnoliopsida > Fabales > Fabaceae > Trifolium > Trifolium repens. Next base: position 61,051,938 of record CP125842.1, on the reverse strand, counting down.
ATTTTATTAACATTCTAGCCGAACACTAAACCATTAGGTGTTGGAGAGTGTTTGGAGAAACATATACTCCTCTTGGTGCTCTGCAGCACCAGAGTCCTCTCCCCTTGAAACATGAAGGTTATTATTCAATTCAAATTATATAGAAGAACAAAACTTATAACTCAGCTCATGATACCGGAAAAATCAAATTATACACACACAAATTCATGTTTGTAACACAAAAGAATCAATTCACAGGAAAAATAAGCCAATAATATGTCAAATCATGACTACACCTAACTGACAAAGCTGCATTACAAAAAAAAGAGCAAACACAAACAACAGTAGCTGTGAGAATTTGATATGATATCCCTGAGATCGTCATTAACGTTCCTGAGATCACAAACAGCTGCCTAATGGCCTCCATCTGTTGCTGTCTCACGCATTCATCTTTCGCTTTCATCAACTTCCTCAGGTCTTCTTCCACCCTTCATCAACTTCCTAATGGCCTCCATGCGTTCATGAAATTCTCTCTGAACTTTCTGAAGCTGTTCTTCCACCTTTCTAAAGCTCTCTTCCTTTTCACTTAGCAATTGTTCTGTGTTCTGGAGCTTTTGGTTTGACAGGCGAAGCTTTTCCTCATGATTCCCGACATTCTCAAGCAAAGTTCTGGTCTCATTCCCTCTCACTTCCAGGCCTCTTTTCAGTTCTTCAGCTTGATGTATCAAATCATCTTCCATCTGATTTTTTGATGTAATCCATTTACGAAGCTCTTCTGCAATTTCTTCAATCTTTTTGTTTGAAACTTCAAATTGGCCCTTGCATTCATTAAACCAACTATCAACTTGTTTATAATCTTCATTCAATGTTCTCTGAAGATCCATTTGGTTGGCTAATTCATTCTTTTCTTCTCTGAGTTTTTCACGTTCTTCTCTGATTTTTTCACACTCCTTTTGCAGATTGTCAACTTTGGCTGTGATGGCAGTTATTTTATCTGAAGCATCCTTATCTGCCGCATTAAGCTTACGTTGGAGTGCAGAGCACTCTTTCATTCTCGCTGATAATCCTTTCTCCAAGTTATCTAATTTCTCTTCTTGCTCCAAATTCTCATGTGCCAGTTGACGGATCTTATTCTCGTTAGCACTTATTTGATTTTCGTAATCACTTGCTTTTTGCTTTAAAGTGTTCAACTCACGTTCGTTGGCTGTTAATTGTTCTTCAAAATCTGTGTTCTTCAACTCGCCTGATTTATTATCAGATTGCTCTTCGAGTAAGGCAAACAATTTCGCTTTCTTTTCACTATGTTCTTTCAGTACGGTGCTCACCAAATTATCTCTTTCTTGCATAAGTTTATTTTTTTTTCGTAAAACTTCTATAAGTTTCTCTTGTTTCACATTCTGAGCTTCCAAGTCAGATTTCTGGTGTTGTAGAGACTCCACTGTATTCTGCAATACATTCCGCTCATTTATAATGCTTCCGATATCTTTAACCAATTCAGCAAGCGGTTCCCTCTTCAAAATTTCTTCCAGCGTGCCATCCATAACAAGGTCACCATCTTTAATAAGTTTCAATATCATTTTCACCTTGTCTTCAATTTCTACAAGAAAAGTAGAAAAAATCCAAATCATTTGTTTGAAAACCATAAACCATAGTATATCTTGCTTGCATCGCAATCTTCCATCATAAAGATTATACCTGTTTTAGGTCCCTGGATTTCCTCTTCCATCTTCTACAATTTCTTAGCAGCTACAAATTCAAAGAAAATTTGTTCAGTGTATATTCCAAAAAGTGAAGAGCTGAAAATTTTAAGCACAATTACTACTAATTTCTACATACCCAATTTCTTAATATGTCTCTTTAACTTAACAGCACAAATTTTGGTACTTTTGTACAATTAATCTTTCAAGAATAAGTGAAGATCTGAAAATTTTGAACACAATTATACTACTAATTTCTACATGTTAACTGTAATTTTGAAGAATCTAGTTTATTCCTAATCTGTTTTCAACAAATTTCTTAATATGATTTTTTAACTTAACAGCACAAATTTTGGTACTTTTGTACAATTAATCTTTCAAGAATAAGTGAAGATCTGAAAATTTAAACACAATTACTACTAATTTCTACATGTTTAGTGTAATTTTGAAGAATCTAGTTTATTCCTAATATGTTTTAAAGAAATTTCTTAATATCACAAATTTTGCTAATTTGGTCGATTAGTTATTCAAGAACCGTCAAAGATCGTCATCTTTTACAAGATTATAGCACATTAAATTAACTTCAAATCAAAATCATGAACAATTGCGGAGAATTAAATTGAAGCTTACGTGAACGATTTGTGTTTGAAAACAGATTAAGATGATCTGATCGAATCCAAAATCTGACACCAAATAGCTTCTTGAAGGCTTCAATTCAACTGTAACAAGAGTATACAAAATTGAATTCAATTGGAAACGAAACGCAAAGAAGAAGGAAATGAAAAATCGGAATTCACTGTTACCTGTGAGAGTTGAAAAGAAGACGATGAAGTTTGAAGCAGAGAAACGAAGAGGATCAAGAAGATGATGACGAAACTTCAATTTGAAATGAATCGCGAGAAGAAGGAAACTGAAATATGTGAAAAATGGAATTAACGGTTCCCGCCAAAATCAACCTGTATATATAATATCGGCAATATTTGTTTTATCTTTTCTTTTTTTTTTTTATAAATAATTTTTATAGTTATTATTTTTTTGTTAAAATTTTCTTAATAAAGAATTGTTTAAAAAAAACTTCAAGTGAGCTCATTAAAACACATTTTAGGATCCGTAAATATAGATTAATTTTTTTTTTTGGAACTGGATAGATTAAAAAAATTGATTATTAATTTGTATTTTTTAAAAATAATTTTCATGATAATTTAATCAAAAGTTGTAAAAGTTATGGCTATTGGACCGTGAGGAGAGCTTTATTGTGTTGTATTAAGATATTGACCACAGAGTAATTATTAGGTCTTGTCACTTATATGTTGTTTAACCGCAACTCTTCCATTAAATTTAAGATTTTAAGTTACATTTGATATATCTCAACAATTTCGAACTCATTTACAATAAATTGTAAGAGTGATTTTGATGTTTAATGATATTCATGTAAGAGATTTTAACTTTAAAAAATCACTTATTTCGAACTCTAAGTTTAGAGAAAATAAAAATCAAGGGATTGAACTAAAGTGATTAATAAACTTCAGTCAAAGGCGAATGATTTTAGTAAAGCCAAGTTTAAATTATGACTGAAATAATGGTCAAACTCTAAATTACATATTCCTAGTCGATCCTCCTCCTCCTAACACTCTAGAACACCATAGTCGAAATAGGAAGGTTATGAAAAAAAAAAAAAAAAAAGATTTACTACGTATAATAGCACAAATCTCAGATTTTAAATTCTTTGCATTGTTTTCTAAAAAATAATTAGTATTGTATTCACCATACAAAGTAACGTGAGGATTTTAATTATAGGATCTAAACAATGTGAATAAAATAGATAAATATTTTTGGCTAAAATGGATAGATATATAATTATGCATTGGTTAAAATTGAACAACACAACAATGTATGTAGATGCTACCCGCTACCAATAGTGTTTGATTCCAATATCTCATGGATCCTATTGGTTTCTTCCTTCTTCTGACATCTCTTATGTTCAGTTACCCATTTGTGCTCATTGTTCAAAATCCCTCAACGACCATTAGTGTTGTAGGAATTGTTTACTGTGATACCTGCTCAAAAGCACTTTCTCTAAACACAGTTACTCCTTGCCAGGTAAGTACTAATTATCTTGTCAAAAGAAAAAGGAAATGCATGATTATATGTATAAGTATAAGCTATTTAACGCCGACGCTTCAAGGCGTATCTGATATCTAAAAGGTGTCCGCGTCTGACTCTGACACAATAATAAGATGCGTGATCACTTTATTTTCTCTTCAATCACTAATAAGTTATAAGCAATGAATGAATTTATATATATGTATGTATGTATCTATTCTGTGATACCAGGTGTTGAGGTTCATATAGATTGCAGATTTAGAGCAAGCTCACCAAGCAGATAAGCTTCTCAGTGAACAGAACAACAGACAGATAGGGGGCACACATATTAGATATACCATCAGTGGTTGGATTTAACTGTGAAAGTGATATTGATGGTGTGGTAATTCACAGATTGTATCTTTCTGTGATAGGGGACCTCGTCTTCTTATGTGACTGAAAAGATCACAAGTTTAAAGAAAACACTATACTATCTTGTACAATTGAAAGACATGAAAGAATTATCTGTTTTAGCGTCTGCCGGCTTAATAAGCTACATGGAATGGAACAAGAAAAATAGAAACATAAAATAAAAGCATCAAAGGCCGGCAAGAACTGGTAAAATTTGATAGTGGGACTTGTTAATCCAAATTTATATACTGAACTAAACAAAAAGACATCACCGCGATTATTCAATTCAAATTCAAGACAAGAACAGAACTAACTCTGCTCATGATACTGGAAAAATCAAATTATACACACACTCATCTTTGTAAAACAAAAGAATCAATACACAGGAAAAAATTGAGCTAATTATATGCCAAATCACAACAATACCTAACTGGACAAAGCTGCATAAAAACAAATATAGAAGGATTTATGCTGCTCTCTGGCCCCTGCTGCGAGCCATTGATATGATTTCCTTGAGATAGTCATTACGCTCGCGGTGATAATCAATCAACAAACAGAGCTGCCTGATGGCCTCCCTCTTTTCCTCTCCTAAGTGCAACATATCCTCCTCTTTCTCTTTCATCAACTTCTCATGCTCTGTAACTGTCTTCTTAAGTTCAACAACAGTTGCTGTCACATTCATCTTCTCAGATTCCTCCTTTCTTGCCTTTACCTCAAGCTTTTCGACCTTCTCCCTCAGATTTAATTCCTCTTCCTTTTTACCCTGCAGCTCCTCCAACAAAATCTTTTTATCTTTCTGTAACTTTCCCTTTTCCCTATTCATCTCACTCACATATTCTTTTGCAACCTGAAGCTCGTGTGAGATGTTTGCGATGGAGTTCTCATAGTTATTGCAGTCATCGGAAAATTTCTTGCTCACAGTATCTATCCCAAATATCACACTGTTGACACACACTTTAATACTTGTGATTGTTTCGTGAAAAGCTTGATTGTTAGCAGTGATTGTTGCTACCAGAGTAGCAATCCTGTCTTCAAGTTCTCTCTGAACTTGCTGAAACTCTTCTTCCGCCTTTCTAAAGCTCTCTTCCTTTTCACTTAGCAATTGTTCAGTGACCCGGAGCTTTTGGTTTGACAGGCGAAGCTTTACCTCAAGATTCCTGACATTCTCGAGCAAAGTGCTGGTCTCATCCCCTTTCTCTTCTAGGTCTCTTTTCAGGTCTTCAACTTGGTGTTCCAAATCAGTTACAATCTGATCTTTGGACCCAATGCCTTCACGAAACTCTTCTGCCATTTCATCAATCTTCCTCTCGGTAACTTCAAGTTTGACCTTGCATTCATTAAACCAACTGTCAACTTGTTTATATTCTTCATTCAACTTCTTATATGCATCTTCCTGTTCTTTCAATGTTCTCTGAAGATCCATTATTTGGTTGGCTAATTCATTCTTTTCATTGTCAACAATTGTGAGGGTTTGTGCATGTTCTTCTCTGAGTTTTTCACAGAAGAGCTCCAATTCTTCTTTGGTTTTCTGCAAGGAAAGCAAGTCCTTTTGCAGATTGTCAACTTGGGCTGTGAAGGCAATTATTTTTCCTGAAGCCTCTTCCTCTGCCTTATAAATTTTATCCTGGAGATGACTGATCTCTTGGATGTTGGCCCTTATTTGCTCTTCATCTTCGCTATTTTTTCTCTTTAGGGTACTCATCTCCAGTTCCAGATCCCTTAGCTGCCTGGTTAAATTTTCTCTGTCTTCTATAAGTCTCTCTTGTTCCTGGGTTTTTCTACCAACCTCCTCTTTCAGACTTTGAATTTGAATCAAACACTCGGAATTTTCTCGGCTCTTATCCACAAGTTGAACTTCCAAGTCAGATTTCTGGTGTTGTAGAGACTCCACTTCCTTCTGTAATACATTTAGCTCATTTGTAATGCTTTCGACTCGAGTTGAAGCTTCATTACTTTTCAAAACGATTTGCTCTTCCAGTTCATTTTTCTTAGCAAGTAATGAACTTATATCAGCCTGCAAATTGTTTATCTGAGATGTCAAATCTGATATTTTGGAAGATGATTCATTCTCATTATCTTCGAGTTTCTTCATGATAGCAGATAGCTCCTCTTCTCTTTCTTTTGACTTCACTTCATGCTCTGAAATTTGGTTTCGCAACCCTAAATGGTGCTCTCCCAGTTCCCTTGCTTCATTAATTTTAAAAACTATTTGCTCTTCAAGTTCACTTTTCTTTGCATGTAATGCACTTATATCAGCCTGCAAATAGTTTATCTGTGATGTCAAGTCTGATATTTTGGAAGATGATTCATTCTCATTATCTTCGAGTTTCTTCATGATAGCAGATAGTTCCTCTTCTCTTTCTTTTGACTTCACTTCATGCTCTGAAATTTGGTTTCGCAACCCTAAATGGTGCTCTCCCAGTTCCCTTGCTTCATTACTTTTAAAAACCATTTGCTCTTCAAGTTCATTTTTCTTAGCATGTAATGAACTTATATCAGCCTGCAAATTGATTATCTGAGATGTCAAATCTGATATTTTGGAAGATGATTCATTCTCATTATCTTGGAGTTTCTTCATGATAGCAGATAGTTCCTCTTCTCTTTCTTTGGATTTCATTTCAAGTTCTGAAATTTGGTTTTGCAACCCTAAATTGTGCTCTCCCAGTTCCCCTGCTTCATTACTTTTGAAAATTATTTGCTCTTCCAGTTCATTTTTCTTAGCATGTAATGAACTTATATCAGCCTGCAAATTGTTTATTTGAGATGTCAAATCTGATATTTTGGATGATGATTCATTCTCAATATCTTTGAGTTTCTTCATGACAGCTGATAGTTCATCTTCTCTTTCTTTCGACTTCATTTCATGTTCTGAAATTTGGTTTTGCAACCCCAAATTATGCTCTCCCAGTTCCCTTGCATCGGTGGTGCATCTCTCAAGTTGCTCCTCCATATCTTTTTTCTGGTTTTGCAGTGATTCTAATTCCAGCCGCAGATTTGTGATTTGTGCCTCTAGTTCCCTGATTAGGTTTGAGGACTCGTTCTGATGACCTTCATGCATCTGAGTGAGGGTCGAAACTTCCCTTTCTCTCTCATCAAGTTTCTCCTTTAACTGACTTAATTCAGATACAAATTCTTGTATTCTGTTCTGAGACAGCTGAACCTCATTTGAAGCCTGTGAAAGTTCTGCTTTTAATGATTCGTCTTCTTCCTTTGTGACCTCCAGGTTGTGGCTTATAGTTGTTATTTGCTCTTCTGCATGTTTCAATTTCTCCTTCAGACTAGAAAGTTCATCTGTTACTGCTTGTAATTCTTTCGCAATCACTAACTTATCATCTTTCAGTTGATCAACGAGGTTTCTCAGGTCATCTGTAATTTTCTTTTCCTCGTCAAACTGTTGGAGAGCTGTCTCTTTCTCCGTGGCCAAGCTATTGTTTTCTATCTTCATATCCTCCAATCTTTGACTCAGTTCAGCTTCTACTTTACCAGCAATATCCAGTTGCTTATTTAGTTCAGTATTCTCAGCCAAAAGTTTTGATCTTTGAATCCCTAATGCCTCAACATCAGTTTTCAAATCCATGTTAATTTTGTCTGCTTCATGTATCTTGCTCAGGGCTGCAAGGTGTTTTGAATTTATGTCTTCCTTCTCTTCATGTGTAACTGTCAACTTCTGATCTAACTCAGCAACTTCCTGATGCACCACTTCAAGTTCTTGCTTTAATCCGTCAATTATCTTTTGAGATTCATTTTGCAGTTGTCCATTTTTGCTGTCTCTGCCCTTTGAAGAATAATCCGAATCTGAATCTGAGTCAGAGCTAGATGAAGAACTTCCCTTTTCTCGCTTGCCCTTGATCTTATTCTTTAACTCGCCTGTCAGATTATCATATTGTGTGTAAAGCAATTGGTATTGATTGTGGAAATCCTCAATCAATTCAGCAAGTGGTTCCCTCTTCAAAATTTCTGCTGTGGTACCATCCTCTTCAGGATTGTCATCTTTAATAAGTTTCAATATCCTTTTCACTTTTTCTTCAGTTTCTGTAGGAAAAGTAGAAAATGTCGAAATCATTTGTTTGATCACCATAGAGTGATATACATAAATCATAGAATATTTTTCATTGTTGTCTTCCATGATAACAAAGTTCAGCTGTCATGGGGCAGAGTGTAATTGTGGATAGAGACTGTACCTGTTTTAGCACCTCGGAGTTGCTCTTCTTTATCAGGATCAATGTGACTTCCAAACAGGGACTTTATAGACTTTCTCAAGTGATGTTTCCCCATCTTCTCCACTGATATAACCAATTTCTTAGCAATATCAAGTCAAAGGTAATTTGTTCACCATGTAGATTCTAGGAAGTAGGAAGTGGTGAGCTGAAAATGGAACACAATTATTTGATATTTGAGCACTGAGGCGCACACAATAATATTCTACATGTTTAATTTTGATGAATCTTTTTTTTCCTTAAAAAAATAAAAATAAATTATAGTAAAACAACTGAAAATGTAAAAAAGGTTACTGTCGGAAAAATGTGGTCTATAATTGTATTTTTCGTTTTTTCAACATAAGATGATATATATGAATTGGTTAGCCTTTCAGCACCAACACTCTACCATTAAGGATATTTAGTTAAGATAGTTTTTTGTGTCACCACAAGAGGAATGGTTTAATACTATACTCCTATGATATAGCAATCAAAACATATTGCAGGAAATCTAACGCAAATACTTGTTGCAGGGAAAACAAAAAAATAAAAAAAATATAGGAAAGATTGTATAATTATTTGGGGTTCATTCGAACAAGCCACTACTAATGTTTCGTATGATGGAAATTGGATTCAGTTATGGAGTATGTGATTAATAACTGGGACCATAAACTACAAAAATAAATGGTGAAAGAAAAAGGTGAATACTTATTAAGATTGTATCAAGTGTAATTGTTGTGTCCTCTCTTTTTTTCTTTGGTCTAAATTGTTATCTGTCCTCTCTATTCAATGTCAAAAAGATACTAGATGCGGTCCCAAACTACTAAAAGCTTTTAATTAACTCACCACTGGTCCCAATTTTAAGCTCTTACGGATTTAACACGATTCTAATTTTGAGAATGGAATGATCAAAATGAGATTAGATTATCAATTTAAAATAAATTAAATATGCACAAACAACTCAGTTACAATCTGGCGACAGGACAACAATTCCATTCCAAAAATTAATTTTCTTTCTGAAATAAAAAACAAACAACTTTAATAATACAACTTCAATACATAATCCATAATTGAGTCACAAAATTGACGCTACTTTGGTAAGTTCAAATAATTACCTTAAATATTGCTTCAGTTTTCCTTCTATCTTCTCGTCTGCATCGGTTAATCTCCTACAAAGAAAAGGTAAAATAGGTATAGTTATAAAAGACTAGAAATTCTAAGTATTAAGCCTCTAATTCTCAGAAGAAGAACATAGTAATCTGGAGTTCAGCCACGAGTAAGCAAAATCTGACCAAGAATTGTTAGTTAGAAAAATCGAACTCGGACTTTTTGGAACTATTTGCACTGAAGGAGCCCATTAATCACTTGAGTTCAATAGCTTGATTTAAAATATACTGATTTTGAATAGCAGTAAAGTTTTTTTTTCCTTAAATTCTAAAGTAAACTAAAAAGCAAAATCGTCAAAGATCATCATCATCTTTTACAAGATGAATTAACAGCAGTAGCAGAATAAATTAAAATTAATATTCGGATTAAGGATCAACATACGAGATTAACTATTACTAACTTTCAAATCAAAACCATATGCAACTACGGAGCATACAAAGAAACATTAATAATTAATTAATAATAATAGAATTAAATTGAAGCTTACGTAAGTGATTTGAGTTTAAAATCAGATTAAGTTGATCTGATCAAATCCAAAATCTGAAACCAAAGAGCTTCTTCAAGGCTTCAACTATAAGAGGAACAATAATTGAATTAAATTTGAAACGAAACGCAAGAACGAAACAAAAAAAAAAACGGAATTCACTGTTACTTACCTATGAGAGTTGAAAAGAGGATGATGAAGAATTTGAAAATTGAACGAAGCTTCGAGAAATTGAAAGAGAATTAGGAAGAGATATTGAGTTAATGCAAGAGAGACAGATACAGAAGCTTTGGTTAAGTTTACAAAAATAATAATAATAATAATAATAATGATAATTCGCTTTTTGTAAATTAAGAATAATGATGAAAAAGTGGCTTTGTTTGGATTAGAGTGGAGAAGCAAGCATTTTTCACCTTCAAATTTCATGAATGGAATCTTTGGATTGTTATTTGGATGTTTGCCCTTTGATTTTACTGTTTATTACTATAATGCCATTTATTTTGTCTGAGAATTATTTCTTGCGCGGGGACATGCTGGCAAATCATCATCATCAAATTTTGAAATTTTACTCATAACATGTGACAAATTAATTGACAAACGATTAAAATAGATTCCTTAGTATATTGTATATTTTTATGAAAAATGCTAAATAGTGTCCTGGGGCACTAGTTAAGGAGGCTAAATTTAATAAAAATGTTTTGAAATTTGTGCAATCAATTTTTTAAAAGTATAAAAAGTTATATTTTCAATATAAAAATTTCCTTTTTTTACTTCCTTAACTAGTGCACAGGGCACTAGTTAGCATGACCCTATTTTTATTTAAACTTGTAACTTTGATATTTTTTATGGTGCGAAAAAATAAAAATATAGGGACTATTTTTGTATTTTTTTATGGTGTTCATTTCTCGAGTATCTACCAAGGAAGATTTAGAATCTTCTTTTTGATGATATTTCCGATACTTACGTATTTAGAAATGTCTATCTAATTTTATAGTCTCGTTTTTATTGGGCTTCAGCCTTCTTTTACACAAAAAAAAAAAGTTTTAAATGGTATTTGTGGCTACGTTTAAATAAAAACATAGTACAATTTATTAATAAATTAAATATTACTATCAATTTTCTTAATTATCATAATTTAATAAACATCATAAAATAAGTATTTGACGAAAAGTGCCAGGAAGGTTAGTATTGTTTGTGTTTTTCACTTTTTTTAGAGTACTTAATAAGAAGTACGGTATAATAATATGAAGTTTAATATGACAAATTATTTATTTAAAATTAAATATTTCAATATTCAATACATTTTTTATTCAATATAATTAGACTTCTAATTCACACTTGTCACACAACGATTACACCTTATAACTTAGTTTTACATGGAGTATATGTATTTGTTTTCATATTAAACAAGATTATTAGTTAAATTTAATGAATTACATCCATTTTATCATCAATATTACAACTTTTCATAACTATGTATACTAAGGTTTGCAAAATTGCAAAAATATTTTTGTTATTTAATTTTTGAATAATAATGCAAAATTCTCATTGGTGTGAGTCTGGCAAAACAGTACTGTATTATAGTATTTTAAAAGTGCTGACATAATAAATAGTATAATGAAAATAGCAGAATTATAATTAAGAAGAAACAAAATTGCCAGAAAGGTGCATAGTAGGATGCCACGAAGATCCCTTTTAGCATGTTGTCTTTCATCGATCTGGCTCCAGCTAGCTACGGCACGTAATCACTAATCTTTAATGTTTGTATTTGAGTCTTTGACAGATTGAGAGTATGTTTTTTTTTTAATACTAATGAGCTAGAATGAGATACGTTTTTTTTTTTAAACAAGAATGAGAGTACGTTTTAACATTAGTAGCATGGTAATATCTAAATGGATCTGAATTAAAAAATTTAAAAGTTAGCTTAATGATGTAAGTTTGGAGTCGCTTTTCTCTAAGTTTCATGTTAAATTCTACCTGCGTTAACATTTTATGTGTCTATATTTTACTCTAGTTTCCTTGAATTTTTTGCTACACTACAATGACATTAGTTTTTCTGATTAATCAATTCTTAAACCGGATATAAGTTAAAAAAAATGTGCCAAAATAGATGTCTCATTTTCTTACTATTTTCTTATTATTAAGCAGTTAGGTCAGTTAGATGTTTGTTTGTTTTTGTTTTTTTATTTTTGAAAAAAAAAAGGAAGTTAGATGTTAGTTATCTGAATTGTTGGTTTCTCTTTGTATTTTCTATTTTGCCTTTTGTATAAATAATACATGAATCATCGACCAATTTATGAAATTCATTCTGTTTCTTTTCATTATATGGTATCAGCTTCCAAGTTTCATATTCTTGTGGCAAGTGTGAGGTGATAAGTCTCACATTGTTTAAAAAAGTTGAGGTTGAACACTTTATAAGTGAGAAGATCCACAAACATAACACCTTAAGGTTTTGGGTTAAAGTGTGGTGTCCAACTCACTTGCATTGTTGTTCTTAAGCCCAATGTGGATGATCTCTGGCTGCCCCCTCGTGTCCCAACACATATAATATATGTGAAACAGTTGGGTTAGTTATATGGTAGTAGTTATTGTTAAGTTGGTTAGATGTTATTATCTCAATTGTTAGTTTATATTTGGTCTACTTTGACAAAAAATAGCGGACAATTTATAAGTTGGTTTATAGAAGATAAGCTAGTTGTAGAATTAGATTTAACTATTGGGTTAGTAGATAATAAAGAGTAGCTCTTGTATTGTGCTTCAAGTATAGATTTCTTGTCATGCAGGTAAAGTGAGAAAATTAATAATGGAATGAAAAATTTATCATTCTACAAAACTGTGATTATTGGGGTCCAATAAATCAATGTACAATAAGCAGGAAAATTAGAAGTTTCATATCTTCTTATTCATTCTCATATTTGTGACCAATTTCATAAGATAGTTACAACGGTCGCGATGAAACTCAACAACCAAACAAAGTTGTCTTATTGCTTCCCTCTTTTTCTCTCCAAGGCTATCCAAATCTTCATCCTTCTCTTTCAGATTCTTTTCCAATTTCACCACTTTCTTTTCAAGCTGGTTCACTGCATTTGTCAGGTTAAGTTTTTCGCCTCCTTCTTTGCTCACTGTAGCTTCTAAATTCCATACCTTGTCTCTCAACAATAATTCCTGCTCTTCTTTTTCATTAAGTAACGTCGTAAGACAATCCACATTGTCTTTCAGTTGTTTCATTTCGACATTCATATTCTTTATCCAATCCTTAGCAAACTGAACCTCAAATAGCATTTTAGACACGTTGTTCACGACACATTCTCTATGTTCCTCGACTTTTGCAACTGCTGCGTCTAATCCATTTAGAGCAGCCTCAAATTCAAACCCCTTTAGATCAATAACCGGCGAGTGTATTACTTCACTAGCAGTAGTAGCAGCAATCCCTTTAAGCCTTTCTAGTTCATTTTCATAAAAAGCAACTTTTTCTCCAAGAATCTTGTTCTCTTGCTCATACCTCATCATTGTTAATTTGCAACTGTTTTTGTTTTCATTGTTCAGCTGTTCTGCGACGTGGATTCTCTGGTGTAACAAGCGGATATTGTCTTCCATTTTCGTCTTCACCTTTTCTGCCAATTCTTCCATTTTCCTTTCTGCCATTCGCTGATTCAACCTGAACTTATTCGACGCGATTATGGTTTCTTTTTGCTCCGCATTTATTCGGTCAATGGTCGATAACTGATCCTTTATAGTTTTCTCTTGATCCTCTATCTGGTCTGTCAACTTTGTGTTCAAATTTTCCATCTTTGCTAGGCTTTCTGCATATTCCTTCTGGTTCCGTTCGTTTTGGATCTCTAACTTGGTTTTCTGTTCATTCAAATTGTCCAACTCTAGTCTCATTTCATTAACTTCAGCTTTTAAAGCCATGATCTCCATAGAAGCTCCATTTTCATCACTGTTGTTTTCCCTCAAAAAACTAGATATATCTTCCCCTCTTTGTGTCATTGCGGCTTTCAGTTCATCGTTTCTGTCCTGCAGGGACTTGTTTTCATTCATAAGCTGTTTAATCTCATAACTTGTATCTCTTAACTGCTCTTCCATCTTATTTGTCTGGTTTCTTTGAATTTTCAATTCAAGTTCCATGTCGTTTAACCTCGCGAGAAGATCCTTTTTCTCTTCCGTCATAGTCTGTTCAGTTGATTTCGTTTCAGCTAAATTCGCCTTCAAATTTTCTATCTGGATTACGAACTGGGATATTTCTTCCCTCTTTCCTTCCATCTGAGTTTCTAATTCTTTGTTCAGATTCCCTTGAGAATCTAACTTCTGCTGCATAATGTTAAGCTTCTCCATCAAGTCATCTCTTTCGGTAGACGCTTCATTTTTATCACATTTTATTTTTTCTTCCATCTCATCTTTTTCGGTCCTCAGAGATTTTGTCTCAAGTACAAGCTCATTGACTTGAGCCATCAATTTTGCAATGTTCGACTTTGCTTGTTCCTCACTGTTATCAAGTTTCGCCTCCATATTAGATACCACATCTTGTTTTTCTTTCAACAACGATTCAAGTTCCATGACATGGTTGTGTAGGTCAGTATTCTTTATGCTTAGCTGTTTAACTTCATTCGCCTGGCTTTCAATTTGAAGTTCTAGATCCATTTTATCATTGCTCAAGCTCTTCATCTCTTCCATTAGTAAAGTTAATTGTCTTTCAGATTCTGTTGCCTCAATATTTTGGTTAAGATCCTGCCTAATAATGTCGGATACATATTTTTGTTCTTTCTCTGATGACCTTCTCCTATTACTACCATCTACTTCCTCAGAGGAAAAGAACTCCTCCGATTCTGAGTCAGCTGAAGACACCGAAGACTTGTGGTTTCTTTTGTGAGAAACCACTTTCCCAATAACATAATCATACTGTGCAAAAAGTGACTGGTACTGCTTGTACAAATCCTCAGTTAGTCCCATAAGTTCTGCCTCTTTTCTAGAACGTCTAGGGTTCCCATCTTTTTTGCTTTGGTTTTCGTTCTTGATAAGGTTCTGGATTTTTGTAATGTAGGTCTCGATATCTGCATAAAATGGAAAATCATGACATATTTACATAAATAAATCCCAAATATTTCAAAATTAAATTAGAAAAAACTGTTAAGTGTTCAGATATATAACTGCAACAAAATTAGTAAGAACATCACCAATGGTGCTTAAGTAGGTGTTATTATGCCACATTAATTTTAAGCAACTCATCTCCTTATCCTTTCAATAGTGCAGAGAACTCCAATTGGATCCCATATTTTACCCTATCTTTTCTCATTCAATGTTTCGGTTTAATTTTTTACGCATAAAGTTTGATTTCTTGTCCTACAAGCAACCATCTTTACATGTGGCGGCTAAGCCATTCCTCTACCGTGATGAACCCATTTCTATTTGATCCTCCATTGACTAGTATAAAATAAAGCTTTTAAGTAATCGGTCCTCCATTTCTATTCTGAAGCAAAGTGTTTGATCCCTTCGCAATCTTATAGGTCAATAGTGTATTCCAAAATTCATGTGTGATATATGTGTACTTAAAAGAGAGAGTCTGCACCTGTTTTGGTCCTTTGGAGTTCTTCGGCATTTTCGGGATCAATCAGACTGTCAAAGATCTTGATTGATTCCTTCGACTGGTCATTTATCATCTTTTACAATGAATGCAATGCTACATTTAGAAGGCAATCCTGATTATGGAACTCTCCCTTGTCTCCACAAATGATTAGGAATCCTGAAATTGAGAAATGAATATAAATACCACAAACAGAAGCTCATTTTGAAATGATGTGTGAATCTACATATTTGAACCAGAAGAAAAATACAACCAAAAAAGTTATTAATATTGCATCACCTACAATCAGTATTTGGAAATAGAAAATGCATTCAAAACAATAACACAAGTAATAGTATTACAGCATGCTAGTTAAAAGATGATGCTATAAGTGTTGGTGCATGGAAATCAATAGGAGAGCATGGAAATCTTAGTTCTAAAAAAAAGGAAATTACTACAAAAAAATAAAAAGAAAATAAAAGACATTGGCTGAAAGACTGTAAAAAACTCTCAAGATAGTAACTTTAAAAAAAAATTAATAATCAAACCTTGTTCTAGCAGGGTAAATTTAACTCCCTATAGAATATTAATATACAAAATTTGATAAGTTCACATCACTAGAGGTTGAATTATGAATCACAATATTTTGTTAATAATTTTACCAATAATTCACTGTATTTAAGCCTAATTTACATTACTAAAAATGGACAGCCATATTTCATTTGTCTTATTTATTTTAATAATTTAGCAATTCAATAATTTAAAACTCTTATGAATCCACTCTGGTTCATATAATTCATTGGTGTTGTGCTGAGATGTTGACAAGGTTTGTATCATGCCCTGACCCACAACACTACAAACAGCCATTCAATTGTTAGATGGTGGATATGTCTGGCTTAGGTTTATTAGGCACATGTCAACTTCCCACATTTATTTGCAAATTAAAAAACAGGACCTTAAATTCCCATGTTCAAATCCCTTACATAAAGATAAGCTTTTAAAAATTCCTTATCATTTGTTGTTTTCCTAATTTATTGAACAAAACTGTCTGTTTTCAACCAGAAAGAGACCTTTACTTTTCATTCAAAGTTCACTTATGAATGCCAAAGAAAAAAATATTATATACCAAGCGGGCCAAGCTGACAGCACACATTAATTATTATTGTATTAAGCTTAAAGTTTAGGGACAAGAATCAAAGTCCACAAAGTGGAAGGATTAAGAACTAAAAAGTCTTAAGCTTAAAGTTTATAATTACTAGCAGCCTTAGATTAAGATTCAATTAGACTTCACAATTTCTGGATTTTTTTATTTAATTTTTAAGACTTGGTATTCAGCCTAAAAACCGACTCCGACTAATCCGATCAGACACCAATTCCATAGTCCACGGTCCACTAACCGGGGCCATTTAAAGCAAGATTTTTTTTCTTTCTGTAAGGACCGACCCAACATATAAAGCGACACAAGAGAATTCAAACATGAGACATTCAGAGAAGTACACTTTTAAGGTTTCAAACCTTCACCACTAGGCCAGGCGAATTCATATGTCAGTTATAATTAATTTCTGGCATATTGGCATCAAAGATGGATAGAGAGCTAGACCAATTTTGATAAATGACATGAATCTAACAAATTCAACTTCAACAGGAATAAAAAACAACATAAAATTTCATTTTCAATAACAGCACAATCAAATCTAGAGGATAGAATTTATGATTGTTATTATACTATGAATGAATTTATGATTGTTAATCTGAATTAGTCAATTATGCATATTTTATGTTGTACAAAATTTTGTTACATTGATCATTCAAATTTTATTTTAATAACAATCGATTACATCCACAATAAATGTGAAATGTAAATAAACAAATCAACAAATAATAGATCTGATAGAATTTGCTTGCGTTTTTAGCAAATGTGTGGAAAGAATGAATACAATAACTACCTGAAAATGGAGCTTCATATTTACCAAACCGATTTGAAAAAGAAAACCTGAAAAGAAAAAGACAAAAGTAAAGTAAAAGAAGAATAAAAAATGAATCTGAAACAGTAATGAGTAGTATATAATTGTTATCGTGCCTGTCTCATTCTGATTTGAGTGCGACGAGGTAATAATGTTGGGACTTTGTTCAGAACAAAATGCCCTTCAAGATCACAATTGTTACGCTTGAAACCCCTTCAATATCAATATCATCTACCAAATGAGACACGATGAGATTTGAAACAAATCATATTTTTGTTGGTCAAGTGAAAATACAAATCATCTCAAATTTCTTATTTCACTTTATTTTTCTTGTTCTTTCTTCTCATGAAAATTTTATTTCCTATATACTACAATTTTAAAATGTTAAAGAAGTTTTTTTTTTTGGTAACATAATGAGTGACATTTGTCCCGATAACTTAGCTCAATTGGTAGAGACAATAATATTTTATACACAGGAGTAGGGTTTGATCCCTTGGACACTCCACTTATTCACCTTATGGGTGGATTTTTAAGCAGCTAGGCTACTTGACAAAAAAAACAGTGACATTTTGTCTTATGAGCTTAATTCAATTGGTAGGACAATTGCATTATATATGCAGGGGGACGATATTCGAAATTCGGTCATCCCACTTATCCATCTTAAGGATAGAATTTCTAGCCACTAGGCTACTTGACAAAAAAAAAAGTGACATTTTTATACCTAAAAGGTGTTTTTTTTTTTGTCAAGTAGCATAATGACTAAACATAAGTGGAAGAAATGAGATTTACTTCTGCCACAACCCTTCCACTACTTGCACTAAATATAAAAATGAGAATTTTTTGAAAAATGTCGTTCACTACTTAAGTAAGGTATTTTTTGGTGTATCCTCTATAGGGGTGGGTAATGGGCGGGTATGGGCGGGTTCGGGCTCAAAGTCGTCACCCGGTCTAAATCGCAGAGTCAAAAAGTAAGGCCCAATTGACCCGAAAATGAAGAGCGGTTTCCACGGGTTCGAGCTTGCGGTTTAAGCGGATTATTGGGCGGTTTGAAGCGGTTAAACATAAAATAAAAAAAATAATAAATCCAAAATTTGGAGTTTAGATCAAGAAAATATGCAACCAGAGATGAGAGAATCATAAATCAAACACAAAAGGAAAGTCTTCGAAAGACTAAATTGACATAAAAAGTAAGAAAAAATTAAAATCTCAAATAAAATTAAAAATATATCATTTGATTTCAACGAAGTTAGACAAATAAGATGAAGAATGACCAAGTTTTGCGTTTTAAAATGTTTCATGATTGTTTCAGTTTACATGGGTTTGAGGTGAAGTGAAAAAGTGTGAAATGAGACGTGAGAGGAATTTAGATTCAGCGTTTTAATTTACTCGTGCGGGCGGGTTCGGGCACCGTCGGTCCAATTTCCTCTATCCGGACTTATCCGTACCAACCCAATTCAAACCGAGTTTTTCAACCCGCTAACCCGCGACCCATTATAAACCGCCCAAATCTCTAATTTTTGGGCGGGTTTTGTTGGGTTCAGACGGGCTTCGGTTTTTTACCCACCCCTTCCTCTACTTAAAAATGAGAATTTTTTATAAAAAAAACAATTCTGGTAGAGTGTTTTTTGGTGTATTCGCGACTGAAGTAGCGGACAGGGATATTTTGGTAAATTCATAGGGCGTATAGGTAAATAGGTGGGGTGGCAAAAGTAAATCTCCAAAGAAATATATAATTGGGCTTGTTAAAAGGTCTAAATAGCAAATCCATGAGCAGCCCAACTTCCCTTTCTTCTAACAAAAAAAAATTATGAAGCCTCTAATGTCCTGTTTACCATAAGAATTAAGAACTAAGAAGGAATAATGTACTTATCAATTTTGATATCCATGATCCTTTTGTTGAGAATAACTACATCAAGAACTATCTTGCTTCCACAGAAATTGATGGTGTAGATGTGTAGTTAAGGTTTGCATGGCTTGTACATGAGATACCATTTGGATTATTGCTAATATCAGTGGATTATTGTTTTTACCTTGGGGCATCGACTAACTACACCCCCTCCCACCCCCCACTCACAAATGAAAAATCCTTAGAATTTGATGATACTTTCTGAACAAAAAAACTATTTCATGATGATTGCTATGTTCTGATTTCAAGCATTACTCATAGTCTTGCCTTCAGCTTTGAGATGCTATTAGCCTAGTACTCCCTCCGTCCCAAAATATAAGCAAAAGTTGGTCAATAAAAGTGAATGTATTTGATCCAAATCTTTAACCAAATACATTAAATTTCTTTGACTCATTTTTGCTTATATTTTGGGACGGAGGGAGTATAGATCAAAGGTTCTTTCGGTTGAAATGAACAAAAAGAAGAGGGCTGGTATGGTTTATGCATCATGCGCCGGGGTTTATGCCTATTATAGATTATAGATATCTTCCTTTGCCAGTTGCCACGGTCACTTCCCATAAGTTTGGGTCCATTGACTTGTGTCTGCTGGCCGGGGTGGGTTTTCATACTTAGTTAAAAAATTTACAAATGGTTTGAGGGAAATTTTGGCTTTGATCTCTTTCTGATTCCAAGATTGGATTCAACATGTGAGGAGCCTCGGGCTTTAAACCTGAATTTCTATTTTTCATTTGTATAAAAGGTATGTTTATATATACATGAAGTTTTGAGGATCAATCTGAACTGAAATCATTATGAAAAAGTTTAACACTGAAGATTGAACATATTAGGAGTTTCTACAAAATTCAGAGTTCAAGAATATACTCAAATCTCCCTGTAAAGTGTATGTCTCAGCGGGCCAACTTAAAAAAAATTATGCAATCCTTTGAAAACAATTTTTTCTTTATAAAGGGACTTGCAACATAAAGCACCTTGAAAAGAAAGCATCTTGAAAGTTCAATTGTAATATTCCCCTATAGTTGTATGATTGAAGTATCATTACAGCTTGACCATGCATAGATGTTTTTCTTTTGTTGCCCTATAAATGGCATCCAATTGCAATGATAGTGCCCAAGGATATACTGCAATTTAGATGGTAATGATTCCAATTCATAATGAATCTCAAATTCGACACATAAATTTTATAGGTGTCTGTATTCCACAATAGATACTTTTTTTTTACTAACACAACAGATGATGTATTAGCTGGTATGAAATCTACAATGAACTCCAGCTCATCCATTTTGATATACTATGTTATATTCTTTTTCAGAGTGAAAAATAACTTTGACAAGAACTTTTTTTGCAACAAAATATCATATAACTTTGACAAGAACATAATGTTAATTTTTATACTCTCTTCTTCAACGATAACTTTCAAGTAGGTCATCATCCCTTAATTCAATTAGCAAATGTCGAAATTGTTACTTGGATAGTTGTGCTTTCGAGTTTGAATTTGAATTTTTCTATTTGTGTGTGTTTTATGTGATATTTATCATTCTAATTGCAAACAAAAAAAAAACTTTGTAGGTCATTCACACAAATTAAAGGTAAATTATGTGAAAGAATAATAATTTTAAGTTCGCCTTATTAAGCATTGATGAAAAAAAATTACGAGTAATACAAATAATATTAAATAGAGGTCGTACAATTAAAAACTCGCTCACAATCTAGAAGAAAGGTTCTGTTGACATGGACGCCCAACAAAACTCGGTCGGTTGGCCTACCTAACAGATGATAAGATTCTCGATCGATTTGATCGAATTTTGAAAAGTCTTTCTCATTATTCAGAACAGTGGAGCTTTCGATCAAAACGTTCTCGACTCCCCCGTTTGGGCTCTCGCTCGAATCGGAACCTTTAAGAAGTGTCTGACTTAACAATTTTTATATTTACGCTTGTTGAACTAAAATTAGTGTACATTATTATTTATAAAATACAATTGTGAAACGAAGTATTTGGTTCTCCCTCCCGTGTACCCTCTGTATTTTTCACTTTTTTGACTCTTCATACCAACCATGTGATTCACCCTTTATTCCAAAAGTTGCACTTAAAAACAATTTTTACAAACACTTAAAAGACACTTGCTCCTTTTCAAATGCTAATGCTTTTAGAACTTGAACATATTAATTCTTACACTCACAAGCTCAATTTTGCTCAATTTTTGTTGTGTAATTAAGTCATGCCCATTAGATTTAATCACTAAAAATGTTAATTAATCAACACCGGATATGAATGATACTAATTCTTATAGTGATTAGTTTTCAAAAACATGTTTATTAGAGAACATGAGTCTCTCTTCTAATTTAATGACGATTCTATGTTTGATCTTGTTTTGGACAAGACTTTTGAACTTAACCAATGTCACATCCATCCGCCCAATATCATATTTATTGACTTATATATACGACATTCACAAACCTCACAAGGTATACATTATTCTAGCCTCCACATACTAACTTTGGCGTCGGAGCGTTATATGCAGATATCCCTCTTTGGTATCACCGGTTATCTCCATGCTCGAATTCCGACCTCCAACTCGAAGCATTTCTTCCACTGATACACCAATGTGAGTTCTCTATCTTTTTTTTATCTCTTCAGATAAAACTTGAGTTCTATTACGAACAGATTTTTGACTTGTGCATAAACATAAGGCAGCGTCAAAAATCTTCGAAAAAGTTTACCACTCATTTCAATCTCACAAAATTCAAGAAATTAGTCTACAAAATTATAGATAGAGGGTATCCATTTAGCGCAAGAAAAAAGAATAGTAATTAGTTATTAAAAAAAATATATATCAGAAAAGGCGGGAGGAGAGAGGAGAGGGATGGAAGCAATGAGGCAAACGCATGTGGCGCCAAAAGCTACGTGTCAGATTTGATAGAGAAAGAGAAAGGAGAATCCAATTCAATTTTGAAATCAGAAAAACCCAACCCCAAAGGGTAATCTAATCACATGGGTTACCGAAACACAAGGCTGGATATTCAACCCCACCACTTAATACTAAAATGGCATTTTCCTCTTTACCGGTCAAACCGGTTGCCTCTCTCCTCTTTTCTCTCTCACACACACACCTCCAATAACCGCCTTTTTAACCATTCCCTTCTCCGTCGATCCTCCTCCTTCTCTCTCACCATTTCTCTTTCTCTCTCTGCGCGCATTTCACAGAGACGCCGCAGAGACTAAAGAGAAATTCAATCCAATTCACATTACGTTCTTTCTATTTTCCGATATGGCTTCTCCTAAACATTCATTCGGATTCGGCGTTTTCGCAATCCTCGCCACTCTCATTTTCGCTCTTTCCCTCCCCGCCGCTGTTAACGCTCAATCTCAGGCTCCTGCACCTGCTCCTACCAGCGACGGTAACTAACTTTGTCTCTCTCTCTCTCTCTCTCTCTCTCTCTCTCTCTCTCTCTCTTTTTCTTCTCAGATCTAACATATGCTAGATCCAATACCTTAGATCTGGAAATTGTATAATACTATTATATACTTAATTTTCATTATTTTTTTTATACTATTGTTGTAATGTGTTATATTATCTATCATTTCAGGTTCATCGGTTGATCAAGGAATAGCTTATTTGTTGATGTTGTTGGCGCTGGTACTGACCTACATCATTCATTCGGCTGACATTTCATCTACCTTTTGAATTTCATGTTCATGTGTGAGAGATGTGATGTGGTGTTTTTTTATTTATGACTTTATGATTAATAATTAACGTGTTTGTAGAATGCAGAGAAGAAAGGGAATATATGTAATAATGATAGATTTGAGAGGTGTTATGTTTGATTTTCTATTGAGAAGAAAAAAATATGATGAGTGACTTTAGTGGTTGTTAGTTAGTAACAATTGTCACATTTATGTAAGTGACTGCCCTAGCCTGGGTATATTTATTGCAATCTCGTCAATATTATTTTTCTCTTGTTTTTGTTATTTTTTTTACTGCATTATTACCAAATTGATGAACAATTAAGAATTCTTGAATGAATTATTTCTAAAGTGAGAAGTGTTAAAGTTTCCCCTTGAACATACACAAATTTTCGCAAACCAAACATTATGAAAGTTGAGTTTGATCAATTGAAGACCATAACAACCATTAGAATGCTAAATTTTCCATTCATTGTTTACCTTCAAAACAAATTTTATTTTATTTTTGGAATTGAAATAAATAAATGAATTACAATTTACAACCACTCAACCAGCAGCAACAGCTGATGATGGATAATGACCCTTTCAAGTTTTAGATTCTACACTTTATGACAACCTAGCACTCTAGCAGGATTATTTATGAGTTACAATGTTCAAATGGTACCTAACATGATTGACATTGACACACTCTAGTTGAGCCATTAATAGGTCACTGGCAAGAAAAATTGAGTCAATAGCAGCAAGAAAATAATTAGAATGCAGACATTTGACACTGAAAATCATTTTCTTTAATTCTATGTTACCAATTATGATTAAAGTGGGTGGGAAGAATGTAAACATCTAGCAGCAGGATAACATTCAATTATGAAAGGTGCATGCCAATGATTTCACCTTCTCATTCAACTTCACACTTGAAACCAAAAATTATTAGAAACAGAATTAGTATACAACTTCTGCACATCAAAACTGGGATCAAATGGTAAAACCTGTGGTTAATGATGGTTGATAATACATGAACTATGAATTAAATAGGACGGGGAAAGTTGTGATACCAATACATAATTAAGCCTTCTTGCTCGTATTAGTTTCCTTTTGTTCCTGCCCAGCTAGGGAAAATTTCTTCACTTTCTGTTGAGGAAGAAAACAAAATAAAATCAGATAAAATAGAATAGAATAGAATATAGCATAAAAAAGACAAGTTGAACAATTATGTTCTAACATAAGAGAGCAGAAAACAAAACAAACTCCAAAAAAAAATAAAAAAATATCGCAACTCTATTAAAAAATGTGCAATTCTGCATTTTTTAATAAGCAATATATAATTCGGCATACAAAACCTAGTTAACAATAGAGATAAACAAATAAGAGAACAATAAATAGGCTAGAATTTCAATAAGGTAAATAGCATAGCTTATGAAATAAGAGTTACAAAGAGAATATATAATAAATCATAAAATAACTAAACTACTTAACTTATAAATACAAAAGACCCAATAACATAAGTCAAATAGACTATTATCTAACAGACCGCCTCATATATATATCCAGCAATTGAGTAGAATACAACGCTATTAATATTAAACTCTCTTAAGTGCATAATTATATGGCATCTAGTGAGGACAAAGCCACCAAATATCCATTCTGATTAAAGTGTTTTCATATTATGTTTCATATAACAGATCAAATGCAACTCAGATGATGTTATGACTGTACTGCTTTTGTATTCTACTAGTTGGAGTACCGCAACTTGCACGGGAAAAAATGTTGTTTTGGTCATGAGTTTCTATTGCTATTGTCCCCAGCTAAAGGGAAGTGCTAACCGGTGTGCTTAAGGGCATTGATTTAGGAATCATGTTAGAGTAGCAATTAGAAACTAATAACAAAAGAATAAAGACACGAAAATTGCAAACAGTCGAACATGATTATTTGTTTACGCAGATCGACGGAATGTACCTACGCCTACTATTACTTAAATCAATTAGGGTATAGCATGTTACAAAATACCCCTGAACCGTACCGTAGGGGACAATCTCTCTTCCAATGTCCAATCTGTTTGCAACTATAGCACTCTGTTATTTTTCTGTTCTTCGATTTAGACATGTTCTTTCCAAAATCAGCTTTACCTTTAATCCGCCCATCATTTTGGCCCCCCTTATACAGACCTTTACCTTGAGTTCCTACAATACAATCCTACCTCAACATTCTGTCTCATTTGAGAATGAGACAAGAGTGTACCAGTAATTACATCGAGACTGATAGTGTCTTTCCCATAGGTAAGAGTAGTCACCAAATACTTGTAAGAGCTTGGTAACGAGCATAAACATAATAGCACTGTCTTCGTCATCGACCTTCACCCCAACCTTCACAAGTTCGGTGATTATGTTGTTAAGGTATTGACATGTTGCAAATCAGATCCTTCCTGCATCTTCAAGCTGTATAGCCGCAGCTTTGAGAACAATCTGTTCATTCGCGTTTTGGACAAATACCGACTCTCCAATTTATCCAAAACCTCCTTCGGAGACGTTAAATCCAGGATATGATACATTACCTCATCTGATACACATAGACGTATCAATCCTGCAGCCTTCTCCTGCAGCTCTAACCAACCGGCATCTACCATGTCTGTCGGTTTCGTCTCACTCAATGCCTTATGTAAACCTTGTTGAGCCAACAGATCCTTAACCCTCCTTTGCCATGATCTAAAATTGCCCGTTCCGTTCAACCTTTCCACTTCGAATTTCACACCAGAGTCAATCGCCATCTGATACCAATTGTAAGATAGCAACAAATAACAGAATAATAAAGAAACGCAAATCGCAGAGAATCGGATACAATCGATTGCTTACGTATTTCAGCCAAGTGTGCCTAGGTTTGCAACTACAAAGCAGTTGTAGTTTTGTATTACTACTTGAAAGAATTAGTGTTTCCAGTGTTACAAGTCAAGTCATATATATAATACTATCTCATGTCCCACATTACAATAATATGAGCCAAACGGAAGGGCAGGGGCAAAGGTCACTTTACTAGCTACACACTTGTTCAGCTCCCTCACCCCCTCTTTTGTACCTATGAGCCATAATCAACAAATCAAAATAACAAACCAATAACATTTCACTTTTGTGTCGTATCTTTTGAAATCGCTTAGTATATTCAATGCTGTAATTTCTAATTAAAAACTCCTACTTCTTGGTTCTTTAATGGACACTAGTTACTAGTTAGCAAAACCCTATTCAAAAACCATGAAATGATACAACAATGGAAGAAATTCAAGGATGCAAAACTGATTGCATCCTGCTCTTTTGAACAAATTCATCAATTTTCTAAAGTATTACATAACATACTAACCATGCAAATTTAACTTCCCTTATCAACACTAAGAAAGTACTCTATGGAATTAATTAACTTCCCTTATTACCTAGAATGAGCCAAGTGAGAATTAATTCAGAAAATAAACAACCAGAAGACTTCAAACTTAATCAAAAGCTTAAAAAACCCTAATGTTAAACTTACCCTCTCATTGGGGAATAAAATTTCCAACTATTTTCAACCAAACAGAACATGAAATCCACAAATGTTCTTTAACATATTTCCACAAGATTGAAAACTAGTTTGTATTGATTCAGAAACGATATAACAAATTCAGTATTCGATGTAAGAGAGAGGAAAAAAAAGAGTACCTTGGCGAGTACGCACTCGCGCAACGAATTCAAAAGCTTGAGGCATTTATCTTGATCGAACGAAGGAGATTGAGTTACGCAATTCAACAGATCGAGAGCTTCTTGAGCGCAAACTGGTTTAGCAGTACCTTCTTCCATGTTCGATTTTTAGGGTTTTAGGGTAATATGTGATTAATCGATTTTAAAAGCTTAAAACCCTTCTACGAAATTTCTATTTTCTAGTGTGTTCTCTTAACTCGTGGTAATGCAGATACTGTTTTACCTTAATATAGTTATTTGAATCACTATTAACATCAAAAAGTCGTTGTAGTATAGTGGTAAGTATTCCCGCCTGTCACGCGGGTGACCCGGGTTCGATCTCCGGCAACGGCGTTTTTTTATGATTTTTGGTTAAGTTATATTTATTTTCATTTTTGTTGGTCAAATAGTGTTCAGATATGGGCTCCAGGCCTATCCTCAAAGCCCATTACATAGAATCAATAGGAAATCAAAGATTCGCCAATCTTTGTAAGAAATTATCATTCAAGGTAATGTTTTTTTTATTTTATTGTATTTTTTTTTTGTTTCTTCATTTTTATTTTATTGTTAGGCTTAATTGGATATGGTATTCTGTTTTTGCTGAATCACAGACTCAATTATTATTATTTTTAGTTAAGTAATCTACTAGCTAAAATTTTACTTTTGGTTTAATTGCAGTTTTGGTCCCCCTATTTTCAATTTTTTGCGGTTTTGGTCCCCTTATTTTAAAATTCGACAGTTTTGGTCCCCCTAACACATATTTTGTCTAAAATATGATGATACAAGATGTTTTAAAAGAACTTTATGAAAGATTTTTCTTACAATTACATCGATGTTGATATTTTTTCATCATCGAATCATATACCACGTCGTTTAAATCATATCATATCGTCAATTTATAGTTAAAAATTATGATAGGGGGACCAAAACTGTCAAGTTTTAAAATAGGGGGACTAAAACTGCAAAAAATTAAAAATAGGGGGACCAAAACTGCAATTAAGTCTTTAAGGCAAATAAGTGAAAATATCAAAGTTTGGATTTTAGTCTATATGTTACTTGCAATACCTCTACCAATTAAGTTATGTTCAAGGGAAATAGACACACAATATTAATTTTTATTTTTATGCAATAGACTCACAATTTTTATATCCGTAAATATTGTCCCAATTTTTAAAATCGTGTCCATACATTTGGGAATTTTTTAAAAACATGTATTAAAATGAATTCCCAAATGTGTGGACACAATACATGTTTTTAAAAAATTCCCAGATGTGTGGGCACAATTTTAAAAATTGGGACAATATTTACGCATATAAAAATTGTGAGTCTATTGCATAAAAATAAAAATTGTGTGTCTATTTCCCGTGAATATAACTTAATTGGTAGAGTATGATAAAAGATAATTTTTAGATATGATGTTTTAGAATTTATTGCTAGATTATGTTATGTTGTTCATTTTTTTAGGTATTTTTTCTTTAGTTTTTTATCGTTGCATTGCAATTTAAAATTAGTATTTTTTTCCAATTACAGAATTATTATTTTTGTTTCATCATTCTCGTTAATATTGTTTTTTACAATTTGTAAACATTTCAATTGCCTAAAAATCTAACTAACGTAAAATTATTTTATTGATTGTGTTTGTTATTTTATACCGGAATTACCTCATATATTAAGAAAAGACACTCAAAGGTAATATCAAATATAGTGTAGTATCATTTTCTTGATTGGGTTTGTGGGTGGCACATAAACCACTCTCATCCCTTCAATTCAACCGGAATATAGGTAACATCCTCGTTTAAGATTTGAAACTAGGCTATTCTCGTATCTAAGCAATTGTTTGATTATTAGTTCAATAAAAAGGAGTTTCTAAAAAGCAAAAAACATAAAACTCAAGGGAGATGCCAAGTTTGTCATGAAGCACTATTAAAAGAGTTACTTCAATTCAATTCCACCTTTTGATTTAATCATTCAATATCATCACAAGTTAAGAAATACGACAATACAAACACAAGTTGGAGAATAAAATGGCCAAGAAAATGAACCTTAATTTCCTCATATTTGCCATGATTGGTTGCATTATATTTGTATCCGTAAGTTCAACAACTCACATTGTTGGAGACAGCCTTGGATGGAGTATGCCTAATTACATAGGATACTTTGAGGATTGGAGCAAGAACAAAACTTTCACTGTTGGCGATGTACTAGGTATGTTTGTCTCCTTAATTCATCGTATCTCCATTACTTGATATTGATTTGGCACAACGTGTGTTCAATTTTGTAAAATATGTAAGTAGATTCCTCGTATCTCCATTCCTCGCAACTAAAATTTTATGAATTTCACAATTTTTAAAATATGTAAGTAAATTTTTATTGTAACATCTCACACGTTTCCTATGTGAAAATGGTTTGATTAGGAGTTTTCGTTTAATTTAAAAAATATTTTATAAACTTAAAACAATTTCGGGGTAGTGATATTGTCACCTTTACCCAAAATATACCGTGATTAGAGTCATAGTGTTTTAGATTTAGGTTGAACGAATGATTTGTAATTTCCTTGTTAATCTTCGCCTTTTAAGTTTAGCGTGCTTCCTCAAATTCGATAGGATCTCGCCCCTCATTAAGGTCATGTGTTTAGGCTACTCATAACTCTTGGATATGTGATAATATATATTCAAACATTGTTTGGATCATATGTCCTTCGGCCTAGTCGAGCACTTGTGGACGTGGTCCGGGAATGAGGAAGTGGGCGGTAAGAGTAAAAGTGTCCCTAATATTATAAGTTTTTACAATGGCTAAAATCCTACAACGGACAAAAAATATATATCGAAGTTCGTAGTATTAGTAATATAACTTAAAAAAACTCAATCAAAATATTTAATATTACAAATTAACAAGGTATATCAAAATATTGCAGTTTTCCAATACAACCCAGGGATGAGCACTGTTGTTCAAGTAGACAAGAATGACTATGGAAATTGCACTAGCAGAAATACCCTTAGAACATACTTCAGAGGAAATTCCAGTGTTGTTTTGGACAAGCCTGGGGACTATTATTTCTTTTGCTCTGTTGGTAAGCGTTGTGAAGCAGGCCAAAAACTTTGGGTTAATGTTCAGGGAAAGCCCTCATCTCAATGATTTGATCATTACATCTTATTAATTTGTCTAAGCAAACTTGCACGATATTAATAGTATTTAGCCCATCAATTGTATATATTATATAGGTAGATTGTGGGTACAAAATTCCTCTTCTTGTATGTCTTGTACCATAATTAGTTTTTGTTGTGTGGCCTTTTGAATTTCCCCTTGTAATATGTGATGGTCATTGATGTGATCATCTTTTCTATGTTGTACTTCGTTGTATATATATTTATAAATGTATTTTGATTTAATTTGATTGTTTCTATTGCATAATATTTTGTGATTCTGTGTTATTTAAACTTAGGCTATGTTTGGAAGTTTTGAAGGGAAGGTAAGGAAAGGTTAAGGAGGGGAAGAGAAGGAAAGGGAGGGGAGGGAGAAAGGAGGGAAAAAAGTTTTAGTTTTTTTGCCGAGAAAAAAAGTTTCTGATTTTTCTGGAAAAAAGTTTCCGATTTTTTCAGAAAAAAAGTTTCTGATTTTTTCCAAAAAAAAATGTTCTCGATTTTTCTGGAAAAAAGTTTTTGATCTTTTGAAATGAAATTAGGCTAGGGTTAAAATTGGAATTTTGAATTATTGTGAGGGTAAAATAGTCAATTTATATAGTTAACCCTCCAAAACCCTCCAATTTGGAGGAACTTTAAAATTGGATAAAATAAGCTCTCCAAAACCCCCCAAAACCTTTCCTTATTTTTTTAAAACTCCCAAACAAAGATTTATCTCTTCCCAAGTCTTTCCTTCCACTTCCTTCCCCTTCAAAACCCAACTCCCAGACATAGCATAATGTAATTTAAAATAATAACAATTAATTAAGAAACAAAGTAAATTTTCATTGTAATCATCTATTTATTTCTCGTTACTTTTTGTGTTGCTCTTAAATTTACAACTCTTGCAAGTTTTTGTTTGAGGATATGTATTCTAAGAGTGATAAAATGTAATTTTGATATAAATCGGGTGAATTTGAGCAAATTCATACGCATATACAAATTTAAGCGGATACACACATATACGAATTTTATTGTACTTTTGACATTTGTTGAGGATAACTCAAGTTTTCTTTCAAATTTGATCGATATTCAAGAGGAATTATCCTGCTACCTGGGACAAATTCTGCATATTGTAAGTATTAATTGTCCATATACATGAATATGATCATACAACGAAATCAATGATGAGGTCAAATTATGCATATTGTAAGTATTAATTGACCATATACATGTACCTAAAAGAATATGACACAGGTTAAGAAGAAAAATGTAGAATCATTCTTTTAGAATTTTTGCATTCAACCTTTCATGTATTAAAGTTTTTGTATTATTAAATACAATCGTTTTATATTTAGATATTTTAACTTGTGTCCTATGAACATATATTTGTTGTTTTGTAATTTCAAATTCTTATCTATTTAGTTAGTTGTATTTGGTTAGTTAGTTAGTTACTCAGCTGTTGTGCCAGCTAAGAGTTAGTTAGGATGGTTACTTGTAACTATCATTAGTTAGGAGAATCTATATAATAGTGTACATAGTCTTGTAGTTTGTATTCATTCATTCCAATTATTCATTCTTTTCAATAAACACTATTTCTCCTATTCTCTCTCTTTTTCTCAGATTCATCTTCTTCTTCGTGTGTGTGAGCAACACTTTGCTCCAACAAATTGGTATCGTGAGCTCTGGTTCTTGGTGTAAGATACACAAAGATCCAAGATTCTTGGGTGAATTCCTTCAAACATTCAGCAGCTATGTCAGGGAATGGATTACCCAACAATCTTCCCACTCTTGAGGGCAAGAATTGGGAAAGATGGAGCAAACAGATGAAGTCTTTGTTCGGATTTCAGGACACACTTGAAGTTGTGACTAATGGGGTTCAAAACTTGGCAGCCAACGCAACAGAAGCGCAAAGAACCACTCACAGAGATCTGAAAAAGAAAGATTGTAAGGCAATGTATGCAATACAAGCAGCTGTAGATGCAACAAATTTTGATAAAATATCACATGTTGAATCCTCTAAAGAAGCGTGGGATATTTTGGTGAAATACTATGAAGGTGGAGAAAAGGTTAAAGGTGTGAAGTTACAGTCACTGAGAAGACAATATGAGTTGCTACAAATAGAGAAAGATGAATCAATTGGATCTTATGTCTCTAAGGTTCAAGGTTTGGTTCATACAATGAAGGCTTGTGGCGAAGTGATGACTGAAAGAATGATTGTTGAGAAGGTAATGAGGACTTTAACTCCAGATTTTGATCATGTGATAGTTGCAATCCAAGAAGCTGGGAATGTAGCTACAATGCAGATGGAGGATCTTGTTGGATCCTTAGAGGCACATGAATTAATGATCAATGAAAGAAAGGGTGTACAAGAATCAGTTCAAGCCTTGCAAGCTCAAACAGTCAAGAAGAATGGTGGTTACAAAGGAAAGAATCAAAGTAAGTCAAAAAATTCCTCACAAAAACAGCAAAACTTTGATGAAAAATCTGAATCCTTCAAGAAAGGAGGAGGAACATCAAAGAAGAAAGATAAGAGTCATATTCAGTGCTATAATTGTGAGAAATGGGGTCACTATGCTTCTGACTGTAGATCCAAGAAAGCCAAAGACAGCAAAGATGAAGCAAAGCTGGTGCAAGAAGAACCAATTGAAGGAGCTGTAACCTTCATGGCTGCAATATCAGAAGATAAGATTGCAAATGGAGAATGGTTCTTGGATACTGGTTGTTCTAACCACATGACAGGTCACAAGAATTGGTTGACAAAATTTGATAGCTCAAAGAAAAGCAAAGTAAAGCTTGCCAATAGTAGTTCATTGCAGGCAGAAGGTACTGGTGACATGGTAATCAAAAGAAGCAATGGAAGCTCTGCGGTGATTGAAGATGTATTGTATGTACCAGGTATGGACTGTAATCTACTTAGTATTGGTCAGCTTATTGAGAAAAGGTTCTCAGTAGTTATTAAAAATGAAAAATTTGAGCTATATGATCCTGCTGGCACTTTGGTCCTGAGAACACCATTGGCTAAGAACAGAACCTTCAAGACTCTGATCAACACTACAAAAGTTGAATGTATGAAAGCAGTAACTGAAGACAAAGAGAATTGGCTGTGGCACTTGAGATTTGGGCATTTGAATTTTAAATACTTGAATCAGTTGGTAAGTAAAGGAATGGTGTCAGGTTTGCCTAAAATTCAAATACCAAATGAGATTTGTGATGGTTGCTTGGTGGGTAAGCAATCCAGGAATGTCTTCAACAAGGCATTGCCTATGAGATCATCAAATGTTCTAGATGTTGTACACTCTGATGTGTGTGGACCATTTGATGAGAAATCTCTTGGTGGAAACAGATACTTCATTACGTTTGTAGATGAGTATAGTAGAAAGATGTGGATATACTTGATACAGACAAAGGATGAAGTTTTTGATGTGTTCCAGAGATTTAAAGTCCTGGTAGAGAATCAAAGTAGCAAGAAGCTTAAGATTCTGAGGACTGATGGAGGAGGTGAGTACACTTCCAAGAAATTTGAATCATTTTGTGTTGAGAATGGTGTGGAACATGAAGTTACAGCTCCCTATACACCGCAACACAATGGTTTGGCTGAAAGAAGGAATAGAACTATTCTTGACATGGCAAGATGCATGGTGAAGCATAGGAACTTGCCTAAGTCATTTTGGGGTGAGGCAGTCAACACTGCAGTTTATGTGTTGAACAGATGTCCAACTAAGAAGCTCAAAGATAAAGTTCCAGAAGAGGTTTGAAGTGGTAAGAAGCCTAATGTGAGTCATTTCAAGGTCTTTGGTGCATTATGTCACAAGCATGTGCCTGGTGCAAAGAGAAAGAAGTTGGATGACAAAAGTGAGGCTATGATTTTGGTTGGATATCATGCAACTGGTGCATACAAGTTGTATAATCCAAAGAGGAAGAAAATGACATTCAGCAGAGATGTTATAGTAGATGAAGCAAAGTCCTGGGATTGGATAGCTAGTAGCAGTACAGACAAGTCACAAGCAAGCCACATCTCAGATGATGAAGCTGGTACAGTGGAGTCAGATGATGAGATTGAAGTACCTAATGTTGAAGTCAGAACAAGATCAACAAGGGTAAGGAGCATTCCTGCCAGGTTACAAGATTGTGAACTGGTTAATGATAATGAGGTAACTGCTGAAGGGGACTTAGTACATTTTGCACTACTAGCTGGGTCAGAACCTCTCAACTACATTGAAGCTCTGAGCAACTTGAAGTGGAAGCAAGCTATGATAGAAGAATTAGCTTCCATTGAGAAGAATCAGACATGGGAGTTAGTTGAACTACCACCAAATAAAAAGGCAATACAGGTAAAGTGGGTGTTCAAATTGAAGCTCAATCCTAATGGTACAATAGCAAAATACAAAGCAAGGCTGGTGGCAAGAGGATTCTTACAGAAAGAAGGGATAGATTACTCAGAAGTCTATTCACCTGTAGCAAGAATTGAAACTGTGAGACTTGTAGTAGCAGTAGCAAATGCAAGAGAATGGCCAATGTATCACCTTGATGTTAAATCTGCTTTCCTAAATGGGCCATTAGAAGAGCTAGTTTTTGTAACTCAACCACCTGGCTTCATCATAAAAGACAAAGAAAATATGGTATATAGGTTGAAGAAAGCTCTATATGGGTTGAAGCAAGCTCCAAGAGCTTGGAATAAAAGAATAGATGGGTTTCTTCAGAAGCAAGGTTTCAGCAAGTGCAAGTCAGAGTATGGTGTGTATGTGCAGGATTCAGCATCAAGTACTATTTTGATTTGTTTATATGTTGATGATCTTCTAGTAACTGGGAGTAATTTGGCAAAAATTAGAGATTTCAAGAATGTCATGATGACTGAATTTGAAATGACAGACTTGGGGGAAATTTCTTACTTCTTAGGAATTGAATTCCTGAGAACTTCAAAAGGGTTAGTGCTACATCAGAGGAAGTATGCTGGAGAGATTCTGAAGAGGTTTAACATGACTGATTGCACATATGTTGTGACTCCTATGGAGGTGAATCTCAAGTTAGAGAAGAACCAGACTGAAGAGGCAGTAGATTCTACAATCTTTAAGCAAATTGTAGGATCATTGAGATACCTTTGCAATAGCAGGCCTGACATATGCTTTGCAGTGAGACTAGTGAGTAGATTCATGGAGAGTCCTAGAAGGTCTCATATGAATGCAGCAAGAAGAATACTGAGGTACATAGCAGGCACACTTGATTTTGGAATTCTCTTTCCAAAGTCAGCAATGAAAGCAAAATCAGAGATAATTTGCTATTCAGATGCTGATTGGTGTGGTGACAAGGTAGATAGAAGAAGCACTACAGGGTATTACTTCAGATTCATGGAAGCTCCAGTTGCTTGGTGTTCAAGAAAGCAACCAGTTGTTGCACTGTCATCATGTGAAGCAGAGTACATAGCTGGCTCTTATGCAGCTTGTCAAGCACTATGGATTGATTCAGTTCTGAAGGAGTTGAAAATTGATGCTGAGAAGCCAATTGTGTTGCAGATTGATAATCAGTCAGCCATCAATCTTGCAAAGAATCCAGTTCTACACGGTAGAAGCAAGCACATAGAGGCTAGATTTCATTTTCTAAGGGAGCAAGTCAATCAAGGTAGCCTATAAGTGAAACATTGTGCCACGGGTTCACAAATAGCAGATGTTCTGACAAAGAGTTTGAAAACAGATAGGTTCTTGGCTCTGAGAAGTGCACTAGGAGTGTTTCAGAAGGGTTCAAGAAGTTCTGAAAAATCTCAGAAACTCGAAAGGTTCAGAGGTTCTGAAGACTCTGAAACTCAGGCTCTGAAGAGGCGGACTCTGAAACTCAAGTTCTGAAGTGTTCAGATTCTGAAACTCCAAACTCTGAAGACAACGGATTTGAAATTAAGGGAGCATGTTGTTTTGTAATTTCAAATTCTTATCCATTTAGTTAGTTGTCTTTGGTTAGTTAGTTAGTTACTCAGCTGTTGTGACAGCTAAGAGTTAGTTAGGATGGTTACTTGTAACTATCATTAGTTAGGAGAATCTATATAATAGTGTACATAGTCTTGTAGTTTGTATTCATTCATTCCAATTATTCATTCTTTTCAATAAACACTATTTCTCCTATTCTCTCTCTTTTTCTCAGATTCATCTTCTTCTTCGTGTGTGTGAGCAACACTTTGCTCCAACAATATTAGCACTTGGCACAACCCTAAACTTTATGTTTCTTATTGGAATTGCATAAATTAACTATTAACCAAATGGTTAGGCTCAAATTGTTTATGAATTATTCTACCAAACAAATGTTCAAGATATTTGAAATTTAATTTCTTGTAAAATAATTTTTAATTGAATTTTTTTTTATCTTTTAGGCTTTGTTTGGATTGATGAAATGTAATGGAATGGAGCGGAGCGGAATAGAGTGGAGTGGAATGGGATGTAGCGAAATGGAATAAATATTTCGTTCCATTGTTTGGATATTTTAAAAAGAAGAGGAACAAAATTGAAGATAAGTGGTGGTATGATATTAAATTCATTTCATCCTATTTCATTCAGCTTCATTCTATTATTATTTTTCAAATCCAAACAATGGAACATTATTATATTCTATTCTGTTTCACTCCATTCCATTATATTCCATCAATCCAAGCAGAACTTTAGTCGAACACTAAATTATTAAGATGTTTTTCTCTAAAAATTGAAGGGTAAAAAAATATATAATTTAATATTTTTGTGATATGTATAGTTTGATCAATTTATACTATATAATTTTATTTCATAGAAATTATTACATAGTGCAGCCTATATTATTCACCTAATTGGTCTTGTCCGGCAAAGAAAAGAAGCAGCACCACTGCCATGTTCAAATTGCTTTTACCACCTTCAAAGTGTACACAAGTGGAAAACATATAAATATGACTGGAGCAAGGCCCCATTCTTTAGGATTTTTTCTATAGAATACTCCCTTATAAGTTATAGACTTACTCATCGATTCAACATTAATGGATACAACAATTTTCCTATTATTGTTAGAACATCTCATAGAAAGTTTCATAGACTTATGATCCGTACTTTAATTTTTTTTTATTATTGGAGTTCCATGACGTGACATAGAGAGTATCAAAATTGATGATACGGTATCTTATTTAAGGTACCGTAGGTACCGTATCATCAATTTAATATTACATTTTTTTGTATATGAAATTAAATATAAGGTATCACTTGCTAATAATGTATGATACCCACATTAATATTACCATTGAAGCAAAATATGTATGAGTTGCATAAACATTACATGATATTGTAGGGACCACTTGTTAGTGACATATAATACCCAAAGTGATATCACCATTGGAGATGCTCTTACAACATTAATAGATATTCAAGATTTTTTTTTCGTTACTATGATATTGTACGAAATTTTAATTATGATGATTAATTTTTATCGAGAAATATGTTGACCATACAAAGTGAATTCTTCCATTCTAATTAAATTTTAACAATTGAACCGCCAATCAAATGAACTAAAATTCTTACTATTTAAATCAATTC
Organism: Trifolium repens; assembly: GCA_030408175.1. Taxonomy (NCBI): domain Eukaryota; kingdom Viridiplantae; phylum Streptophyta; class Magnoliopsida; order Fabales; family Fabaceae; genus Trifolium; species Trifolium repens. The sequence goes on along the minus strand of CP125842.1, from coordinate 61,014,458 downwards.
ATAGTTGGTTCAACTATCTTTTTTCAACGGAACATAATATTTGTTACTTACTTATTTATATATAAACATTAATGGAAATTAAAAAAACATTCATTCCAATAGCTCATGATAATTACTAAGAGCATCTCCAATAAAAGTATCATAGAGAGTTTCATAGACTTATGATCCGTATCTAACTTTTTTTAATCATTGAAATTCCATAACGTGACACAGAAGGTATCAAAATTGATGATACAGTACTTTATCATCAATTTAATGTTACATTTTTTTGCATATAAAATTAAATAGAATGAATCATTTGCTAATAATGCATGATACCAAAAATAGCATCACTATTGGGGCAAATTATGTATGAGTTACATAATTATTACATGGTATTGTAGGAACCAGTTTTTAGTGATGTGTGATACCCAAAGATTATTACCATGCTCTAATATTCATTAATAAACATAAATTATCCCATTACACAAATACCCATAATAATAATAATAATAAATTTAGTCTAGAAGTCCTAGCTCAACTGGCAAATTCCGAAATTGCTAGGTTGGACGTCATGACCCGGGTTCGAACCCGGGACCTCACAGTTGTGTGTGAGTTTAATTTCATTGGATTACCACTTCTTCTAAGATAAAAAAAAAAAAAAAAATTATAAAATAAAAAAAAAATGATTACAAACCTTTAATCCTTCCTAATTCTACGGTACCCTTACAAAACTTGGCTTATTTCTCCATCAATGAAACAACAGTAACAGGATCCAAACGAAATAAATTCTCTATATCCTGAAAATCAGTATAATCTCTGTTCCAATCTGTTGAATCTAAATTCAAACTCTGATTCGAAGTATCAACAAAGTTTCCATTAAAATTATCACCATCGGGGAGTAAAAACATGTGTTCAAACTCCATCACATTATCAAATACATCATCATTTCTTCCAAACTCATCAAACAAACTATCACTACAATTTGGAAAAACTGACTCAAATTTAAACTTATTATCATCATCTTCTACAAACAAATTCCCCCAAACAGAGAAACATTCATTTGAATCATTTCTTGGAACATGAACAACATTGTCTTTTACTATTACAGATTCACCACCTTCTGAAGAAAAAGAAGTAGAACACTGATTAAGTACTGAAGTAGCAGAAACAACGTTGTTACTGAAACATTCTTCGCCGGATTTTATAATCTTCTTCCCTATCGGTTGAATAAAATTCGTAACCGCGTCTACGCCACGAATTTCAATTGCAGCTTTATCATACTCCATAGCAGCTTCTTCAGCAGTATTGTAAGTTCCCAACCACCGTCGCACGCGCATTTTAGAATCTCGTATCTCCGCCGACCATTTCCCCCAAGGTCTCTGTCTCACTCCGCGGTATTTCTTCCCGGAGTAAATCACCGGCCGCCGTTGAGTCGCCGGAGATTTTTTAGGTTTGACTCTGTTAGTTTTTTTCTTGGAAATGTTGTTGTTGTTTGGTTTCTCGATTGTGATTTCGTTGAGGAAGGTTTTGACACGGCGGAGTGGTTGATGTTCATCGTCGGTGATGTCGTTGTCGGTGAGAAGTATTCGTACAGTTTTGGGATAGAGATTGTTCATTGAGTCGTTGTTGATTAATTTGGTTTGTGTGTAGTGATGTGTGCGTTTGATATTGGAAGGTGTAGAGACATGTTTATGTTGTTGGGGACACAAATAAAGCATTGAATGCTGAAATTGGTGAAGTTGGTGAAAGAGAGAGAAAATGGATGGAAAATTAAAGTGAAAAGGGAATTGGGAGAGAAAGAATTGGGCACGGGTGGGGAAGGAGAATAGAGGGAAAGAGAATTAAAAAGAGATTAAATAGTGTTTACTAGTAGTATTAAAGTATGAGATATTTGTACCAATCGTTAGTTGGTTTATTGGTTATTGACGTGTAGGGAGGATCACGGTTCGTTCCCGCAAATGCGATCAGGAGAGAACTGTAACCACTTATGTTTGAATCGTCCCCTGAACCAGATTCAACTGCGGTGAAAAAAATAAGTATGAGATATTTGTTGAAGGAAAGTGAAGAATCAAGAAAGTGACGGTTTAAAAAGTGTGCGTGAATGAGGTGCCACGCCACCCAAATGACAAAATTTCAAAAAATTGGTGTTTCGGTAACTACGAGACGAAATTGCGTGTTTTATGCCCAGATGTGCACGACAATGCAAGTCTACTATGTTTTAACATAATTTCGTCGTCTAGGTGACAAAATTTGTTGCATTCGTTATAAGGGCATTTTGGTCACGACGGGGGGCCTGCGAGTAATACTAGGGGGCCTAAATAGCAAGCTTCATAACTTCCTCCTTAGGAATTGTTCCTTACTAACTAGTAGGGGTGTCAAAATGGATGGATTGGATGGATTGGATTGTTAATGGATGGATCAAAGTAATCCATTTGTCCATTAACAATCCATTAAAATGAGATCAAAAAAATCCAATCCAATCCATCCATTAAGAGATAAAATTCATCCAATCCATCCATTATCATCATTTTAATGGATGGATATCCAATCCATCCAACAAAATTAATTCAAATATTATTTTTAAATTTCATAAAACACTAAATATTATTTTATAATTTAAATATTATTTAAAGGTTGTTTCGTTATAAAATATCCAAATATCGGCCGAAAAAAAAAAAATCGGCCGAAAACACAAAAAACAACCGAAAAACTGAAAATCGGCTGAAAACACAAAAATCGGCCGAAAACCCATAAATCGACCTAAAAAACAAAAAATCGGCCGAAAACACAAAAACGGCCGATAAACCGAAAATCGGCTGAAAACTCAAAAAATCGGCCGAAAACACAAAAATCGGCCGAAAACCCAAAAAACGGCCGAAAATAAAAAAAAACGGCCGAAATCACAAAAAATCGGTCGAAAAACCTAAAACAGCCGAAAAACTGATTTTAGGTTTTTCGGCCAATTTTCGGCTGATTTTTGGGTTTCGGCCGATTTATGGTTTTCGGCTGATTTATGGGTTTTCGGCCGTTTTTGTGTTTTCGGCCGATTTTTGTGTTTTCGGCCGATTTTTTGTTTTATCGGCCGATTTATGGGTTTTCGGCCGATTTTTTGAGTTTACAGCCGATTTTCGGTTTTTCGGCCGTTTTTGTGTTTTCGGCCGATTTTTTGTGTTTTCGGCCGATTTTTGTGTTTTCGGCCGATTTTTTGTTTTTTCGGCCGATTTATGGGTTTTCGGCCGATTTTTTGAGTTTTCAGCTGATTTTCGGTTTTTCGGCCGTTTTTGTGTTTTCGGCTGATTTTTTGTGTTTTCGGCCGATTTTTGTGTTTTCGGCCGATTTTTTGTTTTTTCGGCCGATTTATGGGTTTTCGGCCGATTTTTTGAGTTTTCAATTGATTTTCGGTTTTTCGGCCGATTTTTTATGTTTTCGGCTGATTTTTGTGTTTTCGGCCGATTTTTTGTTTTTTCGGCCGATTTATGGGTTTTCGGCCGATTTTTGTGTTTCCGGCCGATTTTTTGAGTTTTCAGTCGATTTTCGATTTTTCAGCTGTTTTTAATGTTTTCGACAGATTTTTTGTGTTTTCGGCCGATTTTTGGATTTTTTGGGTTTTCGGCCGATTGTTTGTTTTTTATTTATTTTAGTGTTATTATTATATATTTTTTAAAGAATTTAATTATTTTTAAATAGTGGCAATCCATTGGATTTAAAATTAATAATGTCAATTATCCATTAGATTTTAAAATTAAGGTGGATGGATTGGATCCATCCATTTAATTAAATGGATGGATCAAATCCAATCCATTAACCAACTTTTTTACTAATGGATGGATTTGATGGATAAATTTTTAAATGGATTGGATGGATAATGGATAAACGGATAATATTGACACCCCTACTAACTAGAATTGTGGAAAGGGGTGAGTAAGGTGAGAGTAGATATTTGGAATTGTTTCATGTGGCACAGATATTTTAGATTTCTAGTCAAGGAAGTTTGCAATGAGGTGGAATTTAGGCAACATAAGAGGAGTTGTTGCTTCTGTATTATCATTATCAAACCTGTTTTATAGGATCCGATACTGATAGAAACAACAAATAACTAATGGCTTGTGTAAAAAAATAAAATAACTAATGGATAATCTCATCCAATATTAGATTTAAACCCAATTATAAGTTTTTATGCAAAATATCTTATGCAAATAAATAAAATTTTATATAAATTTATAAATTTTTATTTATAAAAACTGTATTTTCATAAATTTTTTATTTTTTCATAAACTACTTGAACATACTTATAATTGTTATGGATTTGGCTTAGAAGTCAATACACCAATCTATTTCCCCTTTGCTGGCAAGGCCTAACAGGGCGAAACCCAACTACACACAGATATCAAATCGACAAATCCTTTAAAGATTATAAGCTATACAATATAATATGTTTCACGAAAATAACTTATAATATTTACATTGACGAAAATAGCTTATAAAATTCACAAACAATTACTGTATATGTTTCACTTTTTCATAAAAATGTTTATTTTATATTAGTAAATTCTTCAAAATAATTTATTATAGAAATGAACAGAAATTATATTTTATTTTTTATTATAACAAATGTATTTGTGCTGGAAACTATAAATAATCTGTTTATTCGAAGAAAAGAGAAAAATCCAGCAAGCTACTTCAAAATGGCAAATACTAAACCGACACGTGAGAGGGCAGAAGGCATACCAATCACGTGAGATGAGATGAGACACTTCGGATCAGATTGTTACTTTTTCTTTGACTGAAAAGCAAGAATAGCCTCCAATTTCATGAACTATTAAAAATGAACAACTCTTCAATCTAATTGTCTTAAAAAAAAAAAAACTCTTCAATCCAATTTGAATCATTTGATATGCTTGATTCAATTTTAGAGTAGTTAAAATTGATTATAGATGTATATAATTTGATTTATTTAAACTAGAATTAATTTTGATTGACCTACCAAAAAAAAGAATTAATTTTGATTGTAATCAACTTCTTACTGAATTTTTTTTTTTGGAATTATAATTGCTTAACAATCTTTATGAGTACTGTGAAGCTGAATCATCCTTGCATTTATTTTGTGATTGTCCCTTTGCTTTAGTAAATATATTTAGAATAGAATTGTTTCTGTTCCATTTTGAGCTAGCAAGTTGACTTTTTCTTCCTCTCATAATGTCATTTCTATTTGTGATAGAGATTGGAGAGATCAAATAAGTGTGTTGCAATGCAATTAGGGGTGGTAACAGCCCCGACAATTTAGAGGCTCGATCTTGAATATTAAAAGTGGACACTTTAATAAAAAAATAATAAATTTTAAAAAAAAGAATAATACTCTTTTAAATTGTAAATAATATAAAAAATAGTCATATTATAGTCAATACCAACAAAAGTATCTTCTAACTACTTAAAAAAAAAAACCTCTTTCTAGCGGTGAGACGAAGAAGGAGAAACTATACACGTTTTTGTTTGTGTTTGAGACAAGAAAAATTATTTTTTAATTCATTTTATTTTTCTAAAACTTGAACCTAATCACTTTAGGTTGGGTCAACAAAAATAGATTAAAAAAATATTTTGACTTTTTAGTTAAATTTCATCTAAGTAAAAAAAAAGCTTGGATTGGGCCAATCGCCCAATTTTTATATAAGTAAAAAAAAAAGCTTTAAACAAAGTATATCTCACCTTGTTTTTCAAGCGGTGCGGGGCGGGCCAACTTAAGGCACCAGGCCGAAAATCTAAACCAGACCCGCCCCAAACGGTGGGTCAAATAGATTGCTCCGTTTTACCACACCTAGTTACAATGAGCTATGTCTTAATTTAAATTCGTTCTTCGATTTTCTTGTTTTTTTTCATTTTCCCTTTCTTTTCACCCAACTAATTCAGAGTCAGAGGTATGGTAGAATAACTTGTGATGGTATTATAGAGATTGCAGTTTTGTTGATCATGGTTGTTTCACCATTTATCTTGGTAATTCTTTATTTTCTTGGTACATATAAAACTTGGTAACTATTATAATGTTTTTCATGTTAAATATTATATATTGTAATTATTGGGCCATGACTACTATTGAGCTTGGGCTTCAAGAAAGGTTTTTATCTTTTCTGATTTGTCTGTAATTTGCAAACGATTATTTTTGCTTTCAAATATGAATCTTTGTTGAAAATTTCTTTTGTCATTTTACCGGTTACTTGTGTGTTCTACGCATTTTCCATTTTATATTTATGCTATTTAAGTAGCAGACGATTTTTATATCGTCCACTACTTAAGTAGCGGGCGTTATAATTTTTGAAAAAAATGAGATATCTAATTATAATATATGTATAGATTCTTTCCAAAGAAACACATAAATGGAAAAATCGATATAACAAGTTGCATGTACTCAGATGGTGCTAATGATTGAAAATAAACATAAGTGAATTCAAATGTGACACTTAATATGAGCTGGATTTTTTTGACAAGATAATATGAATCGGATAAAATATACATATGTTGTGAAAAATTAAAGTAATTATTCTATTTTTTGTTATTAACCATCTCTAATATCGGGGGAGACTTTGCTCCATAAGCTTTGAACCCAAATAGTACTTCCATCGACGGAAAAAAAAGTAGTTCTTATAGAGAAGATGAATTCAAGTACTTGAATGGATGGAAAGAACTTTATTGTGGATGCTCTTAATTTACGGTGTAGAAGAGTTTTTAAATTGATTCTCATTGTCTCAGTTTAGGACAATATAATTCAGGTGTTTTTATTTTACGTTGATAGTTAAATTATTTAATTAGAGTTTTTTTTTTATTAGAGATTGGGAGAACTGAATTTCAGGTATATGGTAATTGCTATGCAATGTTCCTATGCCAAAGGACGGTGGAAAATATGATGGGTATGTATTGTATTATAGATTAGTAGTAACATTAATCCGTGCTAAGTGCTAAAACTAGTAATTGTATATAGTCCAAAGTACACTGTTACTGTACAAAACAAAAAAGATGGCACAAAACAAGGATCATCATTCTCCACGCACTATCCACATGTTATAAGAACCGGGTACTCTTCATTTGTCTTATTTTATTTCACATAGAAGAATGCACACATGTATAAACACAGAGTTTCTGAATAATACAAAGCAAATTATGACATTCATGACTCTATGGATTGGAGGATGATAGTGTGATGTGTATGAATATATGCTCTCATATATAATGAATAATCTTACCAACCAACTGATTTTCTTCAAACAAATAGCAAATGAAAAAGGAAAAGAAATAAGTTACTAACATGGTTTTGGGAATGATGGAAGAAGCCACAATCATAAACATTAATAAATTAAGAGAAATCTACGATAAAAGAGGAGTTACACTCACTCACAATTTCACTAAGAAATATAGTAGATTTTGACCTGAATGATTTTTTTTGGAAAATAGATTCTCTAAGGTTAAAATTATATATCAGTACATTAGATAGAATCTAATCACTCATTTATCCCTACGGTATCAACATAGTCAAAGTTAACCGGATGAGAGTCTCACCTATATACATGTTTATAGATAAGTAAATAGTAATATGGAAGAAAGAAAATGGATGGTGTCAGGAAATAGTTAACCGGAATAGTAATAGAAGTGTGCCCACAATTGTCTCTTTCTAATGAAATGTTGTCTTCAAGCACTGGTCCTATGGAATAAATGTCGAAACCAAAAAAATACAAACTTTATATTATGTCCACTTCTGGAGATTTCTACTACTAGTTAACAGGATTTGGGGCATTGATAGACATGGGAAGGTTCCAACACGTGAATTCATTTGGCTCAAGTTGGAGCATTAAATACCAATCTTAAATGCTTGTGCTCATCTCATTGTAACCATCCAAATTCCACACCAGTGATGCCGTCATTTTATCGCACCGTAGATGGCGTAGGTTTGAACAAACCGTAAAATGATACGTGTTTTAGATTAGTAGTAAGTTTGACAGAATTACGGTAGACCGGTGAGATTTTGACAAGCTACAAGCCGAAACTTCAACAAAATCACAATGTCAATTCACCATAGTTCAAACATGCGTTTTAAAAACGATGAAATCATCTACACTTACATATTGTTAATATTTTAAAACATTTTCAAAATAATAAACAACTTGCTATTGCATTGTGTTCTCAAGAACCTTGGAAACAATAATCAGATCAGTTCAGGTTGATATACATTGGAAAAAAAAATTAGATCATAGTAGAGACTTGTTTGTGGCTTTGGTGTGATGAGATTCTCCACGTTACAACTCATTTCCACACAGACAAAGATACAAAGAAATGCTTGATAATGTAAAAAAAACTAACCGTAGCACCAAGCAGGTGCTAATTCAGGAAACTTAAAAAACACATGGAAAAATTAATAGTAGTTAATTATCTTGCTCTTTTTTAGAACGTGGAACAGATACACTTAATGAAATAAATAGCAACAACTTTGTTTTCAATCACTTTCTTTTGGTAAGGGGGAAGAAGTGGAAGAAGGGTAGTTATCATTGTCGTTATCACGTTGAGATGATAATTTAACTCCTCCTTGGTTCTCAGACGATGGCCGAGTTTGTGTATTATCAATCTGTCTTACATTTTCTATCATCTTCACAACTTCTGACATCTTAGGTCTCTGATCAGCCATTCTTACCACACATGACATAGCAATCTGCAACATCTCAACCATCTCTTCTTCTATATTTGGATATCTCATCAACTCTAAGTCAAACACTTCGGCCGTCCACTCCTCTCGCACAACTGAATGAACCCACCTCACCAAGTGGATAATCTCATCGCCGCCAGTATTGTGGATAGGCGATTTCCCAGTTAGAAGCTCTAGTAACACCACACCGAAGCTGTAAACATCTGAAGGTTGTGCTGCTTTCCTTGTGTCTGTAACTTCAGGTGCTCGGTAACCGGCAGCTCGCGAGACTGGTAGGGGAAGTGCGGTTGATATGGTTGCTAGACCAAGATCAGATACACATCCATGCTGTTTAGTATTGAGAAAGATGTTTGAGGACTTGATGTTTCCATGTACAAGTTTACCACCATTTTCAACATGGATGCGAGCGATGCCTCTTGCCGCACCTAAAGCTATTCTCAACCGAGTATCCCAATCTAAAGGCACCTTTTCCTCTCCTCTTTTCCCTGAAAGTCTCACAAAGCATAATAATGAGCGTATATTATGCAGTTGTGTAATGTGTATGATGTACTACTTTAACATTTTTAAGACAAGTTGTTTCCATTTATTGAAAAATTAAAACACAAAATGTTGTGTATAATCTATAATGTTGTGTTCAATATCACAAAGACATTAATACAATAATACAATAAGCAATCAGAAATTGAAACATCAGCAATCAGATAATCTGCAGAAATATATATTTTCATTGCATTAGCACAATGATATAATGGATTCGAATTCACTGCAGACAATCGACGTTGAACAGAGATCAAATGGTTCACATTGTGACGTTGGCAAATTGAGAACTTAGAATTCAACAGTCCTACCCTTCATCAACTGCAGAAATTATTGACTGACTAGAGTTACTACTGCCAGCCACATCAAGTCACCTTAATTGTAAACGATCCTAATGTTTTTGAAAACGCTAACAAGAAAGCTAACTACATTTTCAAACTTCGAAGTTCGTATTGCGAAAATGGCAATTCAATCGTTACTTGTCAGTAGTTACAACTAAGCTAGAAAAGTGAACATGTACACCAAGCTACTTGAACAAGCAAGAAAGTAGAAACACCTTTTCTTATGAAAAATTCCTATGAAAAACATTGTCATTATCTATAATATAGAAGAAACAAATGAGCACATATTTATACGTATCTATCTATTTTCATTTAATTCAATCTTAGTAAACATATGAAATTGCAATTTGTTAAAATAATGGTACATACCATGCAACAAAGAAGAGACACTCCCTTGGTTGTAATAATCATATACCATCAGTTTCTCATCTTTGGAATAATAATATGCCTTCAGCTCAACCACATTCTCATGTTTAAGACTTCCAACAATCTCCATGAATTGCTCAAAATCCTTCTTTCCAAAGGCTACCTCCTTCAACCTCTTCACAACAACCCCGGTTGCGTCCTCAAGAATGGCCTTATAAGCGGTACCAAACGTTCCCTTTCCCAAAACCTCAGCAGAAGCTCTCAACAAATCCTCCAAATCAAATGCATAATTACATCCCTCAAAGAAAGTCAGTTTATTATTAGCATCCATGTTCCTCGAGACCGCTTTTTCAGGAGACATTTTACCCTTATTCGACATTCCAACAAATGCATCATCATCATCTTCGCCCTTTTTTCTAGAACTACAACACACAAACATCAAAAAACCAAATGCTACAAGCCCAAGAAAACCACCAACAATAATAATTCCAAGAAGCGCCGTCTCACTTAGCCTCCCACGTTTCTCAGACCTCGAAGAAGGCTCGTAAACCGGCGAAATCACAGGCGAAACAGCAGTATAATTTCCAAGAGTAATGTTATTTCCAATGAAAGCTGAATCAGGAAACCTCTTTAAAGGCATAGGCACAGTTCCATGTAAATCATTGTTAGACAAATTCAGCTGCTGCAATCTCGAGAAATGAAGATCAGGAATTTCACCAGAAAGAGAATTATTTGCAAGGTTCAAACCAGAAAGCTGAGTCAAATTAGAAAGTGAAAAAGGAATAGTTCCATTGAATTTGTTATTTGACAAATTAACAACAGTAAGATTCTTCCAAGCTGAGAAATCAGGTAAAGGACCTGACAAATCATTGAACTGAAGATAAAGAAAAGACAAGTTTTTTAGATTGGAAAAATCAGAAGGAAAAAACCCAGTTATGAAATTGGATCTAAGACTCAAAATTTGAAGAGCTGAAAGGTTACTAATAGTATTAGGTGGAATATTTCCATGAAATCCAACACCTGGTAAACGAATCGCTATTACTCTAGACCTATCTTCATTGCAAGTTACACCAGTCCAATTATCACAAACAGATAAACTCTCATTCCAATTCAAAGTCCTTGAAGGTGAAAACTTGTTCATAAACTCAAGCAAAACCTCTTTATCTTCAACAGGTTCACAATTTCCATGCCATAAACTCACACTCAAACACAATATGCATATAATAAAACATAAAGTATGAACAAGTTTCATGTTTTTTTTTTCCCACTTCCAGCAGCAACAAAGAATGAAGTGTTTCTGCAATAGATTGAAATGAAATTACAAGAATGTTAGCATATAATAATAAAGTAAAGAAAAATGAAAACTTCCCGCTTGTGAAAATCGAAATAAAAGAAAAGAGACAAAGGGTAAAAAACAGAAAAAGAGAAAAAAGGGTTAGAGAGAAAATTCAAATTCTGATTCCTAGACGGTTGTCTATGAAAGTAGAAGCTGACACTGAGAAACTTGTTGCATAAAAGAATGAACTTTGCAGATGCTAATGTTTCTTTTCTAATAGTAGTAAATTTTTTATTTTAAAAAATTAAATAAAAAAAATAAAAAAGTATGTGTTTCAAATTTCATCTTTTGGGTCTTTCTTTATTCAGTAAATAAACACTTTTCAGTGAAGATATGAGAAAATCGAGAAAATTTCAAATTTTATAAGAAAGTAAAGTAGTAGTAACAGTAGTAGACTCACTTGGCTCAAAGACTTGTGTTATTACAGATCTGAAATAAAGAATATCTTTTTATTATATAACAAAACACACTTTAAATGGGTTGTGTTGTGTTGTGAATGTAGCGTAGAATGCAAATGAAAAAATGAAATAGTGGGGTAGTAGTAGCACTAGAAGAGTTGAAAAAGAAGAGTAAAGTAGTTTTGTGGTGGTGAAGAACATAACATAACATAGAGGGGATTTTAAGAACGGTTGTTGTTGTTAACGGCTTTATTTGATGTGGTGGATGTAACGGTGTGCGAGAAAATTGGTGTGAAATGGAACGGCTCTAACTGACAGAGTTAATGGAAGCTCCACCACTACTCGTAGTAATGTGTGTGTGTGTGTGTAATGATGAATGAATGAATGAGTAAATAACGGTGAAACGTTGGAACGGAAAACCGCTGTTCATGGAAATGGTGGTGGAAATAGTGACGTGGGAGTAGTATTACATGTGGGGTCTTAATGTTACTTCTGTGCCTTTCATACTTAAATGACTTGTTTGGATTTATGTTTGTTATTTGGATTTAAGGTCATTTTTATTTATATTTAAGGTCAATTTGTATTTTTATTGATTTTTTTTTATGTTAATCTTTCGATTTTCTGAGTAAAAGAGTTTAGTAATTTGGAGTTCGTTCATAAGGTAAATAAAATTTGATAAAAAAAAAGTTATCTAAAAATCAAACTCAAATTTCTCTCGAACAATTCATTTTTTGGTGAAGCTCATTAATCATTTGAGTTCAATATCTTAGTTATTTTTATTAATATTAGTATTTTAAAGAATTTAGAACTCAACTTCACAACAATAAACAAGTGATATATTCTATGTTGATCTTCGAACAATGGTGTTTAGCCGAAATTCACATCTATATAGCTTAAAATTAAGATGTGGTATTGAGTTTTTTTTTTGTTTTTTGACAAAGGTATTGAGTTTTCTTTAAAATGACAAAAATTAGTAATTAATAGTGAATGCTTAATTTTTTTCACTACGTGATATTGGGTTTGAGGCACCCTAAGGCTTGTGACATTTTTTTTTTGGGTTTTGATAGGCGTGGGGTTTTATGTTTGTACTTCTTTGTCTTTCATCCTTAAATGATTTGGATTAATATGTCCTATTTTTAGGTTTGTATTAAATGTATTTTTTACACTTATAGTTATATTATATTTTTAAATTATTAACTCCAAAGATTTGATCAAGTGGTAAAAAGACAGGTATTGAATTCGAGAAGTCCCGGGTTCAAGCCCCGCTAGTTCCTTTGGAGGGAGGTTAATGTAATTATTTTTGTAAGTGTTCTTTGAGCTTTAAGGTCTTCTCTGCCTTGGACTGGGACACTATTCCTTCACCCTAAATTTTATATATAAAAAAAAATTAAATTTATTTATTTTAGTTTATTTATTCACATAAGTTTTATCAAACTATTTAAAAGAAGTTATTATAATAAAAAGTATGATATTTTTTATAAGTTTTTTGCAACTTATTTTCACAAGTTTACCAAGATAACTCAACGATACCTATACGGAAACAATTTTATTATTTATTATAGAAATGTCTTGCATAAACATATTTGCAAATGTATGTATTTAAGTATAAATTATTTTGTATTAAAATTATTTTTAACAAAATATTTTATTTGGTGAAAAACTAAAATCTATTTTACACTTTTACTATTGTAAAAAAACAAAATAAAATCTAATTTACATAATGAAACACACAGTAATTCCCTTACATTATATGTACTAGCCGCCAAACGGGCCCGTTTGTGTGATCATATTCTCTTCTTTATTCTTTGTGATCGATATTCTCTACTGTGCAAATATAAATAACTATTTAATCTCCTTTTTTATTGGACTTTGTTAATTGATAACTACGTAACCTCTTTTATTTTTGTTAGTTATTAAGAAGAAAAAAATATTTTTTTTTTTACTATAAAAAAACTGAAAACTCACTTTTATGTGAAAGTTGTGCTTAGTTGTTAAGAAAAAAGATAAAATATTATTTACTAAAAACAACTGAAAATCTATTTTTATGTGGAAGTTATTTTTTAAGGGTAAAATAGGAATAACAAAAAAGTCATCCCAAAAATTTGTATCCCCTTTATATATTAGTATAGATAACAATATGATTGTTCATAGTATCATTATTTCCTTTGAATTGTTCAGGAATTTTGATAAAAAATAAATAAAAAATATTCCATCCGTCTCAAATCTTTAGTTCTTTTAAGTTTTAACATTTTAGTTTTGTTCCGAGATGAAATTAATAATGTTTTACTATCCGTACCCTTACAAAAACTAAAATATTCATTAAATGGGTTTTTTTCTTTTTTAATAAAGTACAGTTAAAAAAGACTTAAATTATCAATTTTTATTATTTATAAAACTCTAAAAGGACCAAAGTTTTGGTACGGAAGGATTTACGATTTTATATTTTTATGTATATTCAAAATGAAATGGAAAACTTTAAATATCACATATAGTGGAGTTTTTCTTCGCAAACACTTTTTTTTTTATTAAAGTAGTCTAATTGTTAGAAATTTCATCTATAATTGAAAAAAAACATTAAATGCTTTATTAATTTTGTAAAGCGATTTATATTTTGGACCAAATTTTTTTTCCAAAACGACTTATATTTTGAAACTGAGGGAGTATTGAACTAATATCTTAAGACACTGTTTAGCATTTTCTATTTTTATTTTAAAATGTTTATGTTAGGATTGAGGTGTTTTCCTCAAACATATCATAAAGGCTTAGCCTATCATAAATCAACATTAGAATTTAACTATCTATATCATCAATAACTCGAGTGCATAATCACAATAGTACTGGAGTAATATCAAAAAGATAAAGGCATATGTGCATTGATTACATATTTTGGAGGGTAGGAGCAATGTGGGTGGCAGGTTTAAGTGGCTAGAGGGTGGTGCTGAAATGATCATTGCCTCATTGGCACTTTTATAATAACGACAAACAGTCAACGTTGCCAATGGTCCAACATCAAAAAGATGACTTGTACAAAAATGCCCAAAGGAGGTTCATGGCAAAGGGTAAGGATATCCGAATTACTGTTATTTTGGAATGTACTAGTTGTGATAAAAAGAGTGTTAATAAGAAATCTGATATTCTATAATTCATTTGATCCTCATTCCTCATTTACTACCTCCGTCCCAAAATATTAAAATTTATTAACCACTGCATGTATACCAATGTATGATTTTAATGACGAATATCTTAAATTGTCTATTAGTAAAAATTATAAAAATTTGATATTTACATTTATAGATTTTTTTAAAAAATATGGTCAAAGCAAGACATATAAATATTTAATCAAATAAGTTCTCGTAAAATGAGACAGGAAGTAGTATAATCAAGTAATTACTGTTTGTGAATTGTGATTTGGGTGGTGTTAGGGGTAAGAAGCAAAGACAAGGAGAAAAAGAGTCCACTTATATATTCATGTCATTTTCCTCCAACTGCCTCTGTCCTTTTCGATGGCTTAATACATAGAAAAACATTGTTGGTTCAGGAAACGGGATGTGGATCAAATTCCTCAACAATTATTTAGGAATTTATGTAACCTTTTCTGAAAATTTATAATTTATGGATTGGAGTTAGGTAAAATAAAATTTAAAAAGGTAAAAATGATTAAAAAAGAATGTGTCTTTCTTTTTAATAAAAAAGAGGGCCTAAACCTAAAAATGAAGAAATACATGCAGATTAATTGACTAAATTTAGACGGACACGTCTCAAAGAAAACACTTCCATATATATTCCACTGAACACTCTTAGCCAACGCATCAGTGCAAAAAAATTGTTCCATGATAAGAATAATGCACATCTACTTCCCACTCCAAATCAATATATAAGTCTTCTAATGTGTTCTATTAGAGCTTTCTTAATAGGATTAGTACTCGTATTGGACTTAATGTTGCGCACCACAATCTCTGAACCTATATGAAGCTCCACTGCTTTGAAATTAAGTCTTCCTTTTAACTTGTTGAAGTCCCTCCAAAATATCCCACCACTCTGCTAAATAAGCATTGCCATATAGTATGATATATTGTTCATCTAATTCGCTAAGTGGTTAATGACTTGAAAATGCATGGGTAATTCAGTTCATTGGATGATAAGTTTTATTTATTTTTTACATAATTAATTTATTTTTCACGAGTACTAATTGAATATCAAATGAATAACTTAATTGTGGGTTTGAATTTTCTCCTTCATCTATTTCTCTCATACTCTCCCATTCACTCATTTGTATCTATCTCTCTCTTAATTTTTCTTACACTTCTTTTCTTTATTATTTTTTTATTAATTTCCTCTTTGAAGAGGAGAAGGAGAGGATCTAACCTCCTTAATTATATATAGTCGATAACATACTAAATAGTACTTTGTTAATTTAAGAAAAATGCTAAATAGTACCCCTGGTGCACTAGTTAAGCACATAAATAAAGAAATTTTATTTTGAAATTTGTGCATTCAATACATTGAAAGTGTAAAAAATTGTCTTTATAAACATTAACTTTATGTTTTATTTCTATTTTTGGCATGCTTAACGAGCGCACCGTTTAACAAATCCCTTTAATATTGTAAAGTTTGGTCAACTCTTGGAAATGCTTTTAATAATTTGACCTTCTTTTTGCTATTGAAACTTGTCTGCAGTGTCTAAGACTGTACTGTTTGTAATTACTAGTATTTTTGCTGGTTAGAGGGATACCATAAATCATCCATTGGTGTGGCCCGTGTGTGTGGGAAAGACATGTTTCACAATCATATGCAAGTGTTTCAACATTTAGTTCATTGTTTCCATAGTTTGATGTGCCAATTTGGTGGGGAAATGTTACTCTCTTGATATGTTACCACTACCTAAGGCAACTTTTGGTGAATACATGCACCTATATCCTTTGGGGGCATTACCATTTTTGGTAGGTCATCTACACGTATTGTCTTCCAAAACATCAACTATTGATAATGCAATATTTGCTTTATTTTTAAATGGAGATTTCATTAGTTTGAAAATGTCATAATTTTCGCTTTTTTTATTGCTCTGATTGATTTTTTTGTTAGGCAAGGGTTGGTACTTGGTAATTACTAGTAGTTGATAGATTAGTATTTTTCACTTTTACTAAGATTTGAACTAGATCTTCGTACTTTTGATTGCTCGGATTTTAATCATGTCTAGGGTTTATAGTCTTGAATGTTTTTGAACAATTAAATTATGCAAATCTATATTTCATGCTATTTTGGAGCATCAACTTATCAAAATCAGGGCAATCTTTTAATTACGTAGGGGTGTAAAAGATTTGTGAAAATTAAAACAATATCTAACCTTGGCTGAAGCTCCTCAATAGCCGAAGAGCGGTAGGAACAATTTATTTGAATTCGTTCTGTGAGTTTAGCTCAATTGGTAGGACATTGCCTTATATATGTAGGAGATTAGGGTTCGAACTCTAGTTATTTCACTTGTCCACCTTAAGGGTGGAATTTTTAGTCATTTGGTTACTTGACAAAAAAAAAGAATTTATTTGAATTCTTATTTCATAAACATGGAGTAAATAATTATTTAAGTTTTTGAAAGATTTAGTGAAAAATTCAGCATAGAAAAAGATATAGTTGTTAATAATACTTTATCTATGTCTATCCTGTAATAGCTTGTGCCACAAGCTAACCATTTCTAGATTAGTTAGTTGTTGGTTATAAGTTGTTAAGAGTTAGTTATAACTTCTAGATCAAAGACAGTTATGATTGAACTCTATATAAGGTGTAACATAGCTATTGTATACTTGACTTGATGAATAAAAATTTTCTTCTTTACAATTCTCTCTGTTATGCTTTCTTCTTCATCAAACAACATCTAAGTTCTTCATCTTGTACCTTGCAAGATCATATCCATGGCATACCTTGCTCACATTGATATCTCTTTACATGGTATCAGGCCTCCAATGGGGGTATGCCATTGATTCTTCTTCTCCTTCTTCATTCTCATTTGCAATTTTCTCTCAAATTTGCTTGTTCTGTTTTCTATTTTCTTTCCTTTTCTAACAATCAAGATTCCATTTTTCTCTTCTTCTTTACCTTGATTCATCATGTCTACTGAAAGTACTGGTAGTGTTAATGGTGGGGGTAATTCTGGTAATCAAAATCACAACAAAGGTTATCAAACTGATACCCTTAATCCCTATTTCCTTCACCCCAATGAGAATCCAGGTCTTGTGCTGGTTAATCCTCCTCTTTCGGGTCCCAATTATCATTCTTGGTCTCGTGCAATGACAATGGCTCTCAGATCCAAGAATAAGCTTCACTTCATCAATGGATCCTTTCCTCGACCGGATGATGAAGATCATGACTCCATAGCTTGGGATCGGTGCAACACTATGATCATGTCGTGGATTAGCAATGCTGTTGATGCAGAAATCTCACAAAGTGTTCTTTGGATGGATACAGCTTCAGAGATTTGGCAAGACTTGAAAGATCGTTTTTATCAAGGTGATGTTTTTCGTATCTCTGATATTCAAGAAGAAATTTACACCCTTAAGCAAGGTGATAGCTCTATCTCTACATATTTCACAAAGATGAAAAAATTATGGCAAGAATTAGATAATTTTAGGCCAATTCCCATTTCCAATTGTGTTGATAATTGTGCTGCTATTGCAAGAATGAAACAGTACAAAGATAGTGATCAAGTCATAAGGTTCCTTAAAGGACTTAATGAACAATATTCTGCTGTTAGATCTCAAATAATGTTGATGGAACCTCTTCCCCCTATTGGGAGAGTTTATTCATTATTTGTACAACAAGAAAGACAAGCTGTCATTCCATTAGATGAGTCAAAAATCTTGGCTGCTTCTGGGCAGAAAGATTATGGTGGAAGAGGTCAATCTAGTAGAGGTAGATGCTCTAGAGGTGGAAGATCCACTGGTGGTCGTGGTAGAGGCTCAAAACTATGCACTTATTGTGGCCAAACCAACCATGTTGTTGATTCTTGCTGGAAGAAGCATGGTTATCCACCTCATCTCCAACATTTGCAAAATGGTAATGGAGCAGTGAACAATATTGCCAATGGTGATGATGATGAAGCTCAATCAGTTCATTATGAAGAGGATAATATTGACTCAGAAGCTGGGAAATTGTTCTTCACACCAGCTCAGCACAAAGCTTTACTAGCACTCCTTCAAGGTTCACAAGCATTGCCCTCTCATAGCTTAAACCATGTGACCACAAATTCAGGTATATTATGTACCATTCCTTCTTCAAGTGAATCTGATAGCTTCATACTTGATACAGGAGCTACTGATCACATTTGTTTTTCCCTTAAATTTTTTCAATGCATCAAAAGAATTCCACCAATCAATCTAAAATTACCCAATGGAACTATTGTCTCAACTTCCTATGCTGGCACCATAGTTTTTGATAAACATCTATACTTAACTGATGCATTGTATTTTCCCAATTTTTCTTTTAATTTGATTTCTGTGCCTAAATTAACCTCTCATTTGCACTGTCAATTAACTTTTGATAATGATAAATGCCTGATACAGGACAATTACTCAAAGATGATGATTGGTTCAGCTGAGATGAATCATGGTCTCTACATCCTCAAAACACCTGCTGTTAGCCTAGGACAGAATCAATATCTACCTAAACTTGCTTGTATTCATTCTATTAATACCTTACAAACACCTAAGAGTGATGATTGTACATTGTGGCATAGAAGATTTGGTCACCCTTCTGATGTAAAACTCATTGAAATCAATAAAATGTTTCCTTTTGTCAATTTGTCTAAATCTCATTCACTTTTACCTTGTGATGTTTGTTTTTATGCAAAACAGAAAAGATTACATTTTCATAATAGTAATCATATTTCTTCTCATAATTTTGACCTTGTCCACATGGATATATGGGGACCATTGTCTATTCCATCCATGTTGGGTTTTAGATATTTTCTTACCATAGTTGATGACAGGTCTAGATTCACATGGCTCTATTTCATGAAACTTAAATCTGAAGTTTCTATGCATATTCAGTCCTTTCATGCTATGGTCAAAACTCAATTTAATGCCAACATCAAATGCATCAGGAGTGATAATGGCCCTGAATTTTTCCTCAAAGATTTTTATTCTAAAAATGGTATTTTGCATCAATGTTCATGTGTAGCTACACCTCAGCAAAATGGTATAGTGGAGAGAAAGCACCAGCATATCTTAGGCATAGCTCGTGCTATCTTATTTCAATTCAACTTACCTAAAATTTTCTGGTGTCATGCTGTAGGTCATGCTACACATATCATAAATAGATTGCCTTCTCCTTTTCTTAATCAAAAATCCCCTCATCATATGTTATATGATACATTGCCTGACATTGAAAATTTAAAAGTTTTTGGTTGCTTAGCTTATGCTTCTACTTTACAAACTCATAGACACAAACTAGATTCTAGATCAAGAAAATGTGTTACCCTTGGTTTCAAACCTGGAGTTAAAGGGCACATCTTGTTTGATCTAAAATCTAGAGAAATTTTTCTTTCTAGAGATGTTACTTTTTTTGAGCATATTTTTCCTTACTCTTCACAAACATCAGATGTTAATACACCAACATCTTCTAAATCCACACACAATCAATTCACTTATGATGACACAGATTTCTATCAATATCTCATATCACCTCAAAATCCAAATTTACCTAATAATTCACTTGACATCAATTCTTCTCCTAATCCACTCACCTCTAACACTACTCCAAATTTACCTAATAATTCACTTGACATCGACTCTCCACTTCCTTCACATATCTCCAACACACCTACTCCTGATCCACCTCCTCTCCCTCAACCTCTTAGACAGTCACTTAGACAAACTAAACCACCACAATATCTCCAAGATTATCATTGTAACCTTATCACTGAGAATTTCCATGATTCATCCACTGCTGCATTTCAATCATCATCTCAGTGTAAGTACCCTTTATCTAATTTTGTTTCTTATCAAAATGTTTCTGCTGCACACAAACACTTTGCTCTAAATTTATCCACCCTTACTGAACCAACATCATATGAGGTGGCAATGAGTGATGAGCATTGGAAGAATGCTATTAATTCTGAACTGACTGCACTGGTAAAGAATAAAACCTGGACTATGACCAAGTTACCTCCTCATAAGAAGACTATTGGGTGTAAATGGGTCTTCAAACTTAAACTACATGCAGATGGGTCAATTGAGAGGCATAAAGCAAGACTGGTTGCCAAAGGGTACACACAAACTGAAGGTACTGACTACATAGATACATTCAGTCCTGTGGTGAAAATGACAACAGTTAGAACCTTTATGGCCATTGCAGCTATTCAAAACTGACCTCTATTCCAGCTTGATGTGAACACTGCATTCCTTCATGGTGACTTACATGAAGAGGTTTATATGCAACCTCCACCTGGCTTACATCTTGATCAACCTGACTTGGTGTGCAAGTTACAAAGGTCTTTATATGGGTTGAAACAGGCAAGCAGGCAGTGGAATGCAAAATTGACTGAGACCCTAATTGCTTCAAATTATGTACAATCCAAAGCTGACTATTCCTTATTCACCAAGAAAACTGATGTTGGCTTCACAGCCATCTTGGTTTATGTTGATGATTTGGTGATGGGGGGCACTGACATAAATGAAATCAACAAATTGAAAGCTCTTCTTGACCATAAATTCAGCATCAAAGACTTAGGGTCTTTGAAATATTTTCTAGGTTTTGAGGTTGCCAGATCTGACAAAGGGATTTCTCTATGTCAAAGGAAATATACTTTGGATTTGCTACAAGATACTGGCTTACTTGCTGCTAAACCTTGCCCTACTCCAATGCAGCCTCAATTACAGCTACATAAAGCTTCTGGTGAACCTATCACTGACCCTACCACATACAGAAGGCTCATTGGAAGATTGCTTTATCTAACTCACTCTAGACCAGAGATTTCTTATGCTGTAAGCAAACTAAGTCAGTTCTTAGATGTACCTACAGATGCACATATGTTAGCAGGACTACATGTTCTCAAATTCCTTAAGAACAATCCTGGCCAAGGCTTGTTTTTTAGTTCATCATCATCACTTCTCCTCAAAGGTTTTTCTGATTCTGATTGGGGAGCATGTCCTGACACAAGAAGGTCCACTACAGGTTTTTGTTTCTTCCTTGGTTCATCTCTAATTAGCTGGAAGAGTAAGAAACAATCTGTTGTTTCTAGATCATCATCAGAAGCTGAGTATCGAGCCCTTGCTCAAGCTGCATGTGAAGGACAATGGCTACTATATCTATTGCAGGATTTTCTCATCAATCATGAAGGACCCATCCTTATATATTGTGACAACAAATCTGCAATGCACATAGCTGCCAACCCTGTGTTCCATGAAAGGACCAAACATATTGAAATTGACTGTCATGTCATAAGAGACAAAGTCCAAGCAAACATCATACATCTACTACCAGTCACTTCTAAAGAACAGATAGCAGACATCTTCACTAAGTCTCTACACCCAGGCCCCTTTCACACACTTCAAACCAAGCTTGGAATCATTGACATATATCCCAGCTTGAGGGGGGATGTTAATAATACTTGATCTATGTCTATCCTGTAATAGCTTGTGCCACAAGCTAACCATTTCTAGATTAGTTAGTTGTTGGTTATAAGTTGTTAAGAGTTAGTTATAACTTCTAGATCAAAGACAGTTATGATTGAACTCTATATAAGGTGTAACATAGCTATTTTATACTTGACTTGATGAATAAAAATTTTCTTCTTTACAATTCTCTCTGTTATGCTTTCTTCTTCATCAAGCAACATCTAAGTTCTTCATCTTGTACCTTACAAGATCATATCCATGGCATACCTTGCTCACATTGATATCTCTTTACAATAGTAGAATTTTCTCACTATTTCACGGTAGAAACTTTATTCTTTCTTTTTGGAGTGGATTGTCCATTCTTTGCCTCTAGATGTGTTCGGATTTGACTGTTATTATTACTCCCTCTTATTTTTTATTTTTCTTTTGAGTAAAAAAAATACTCCCTCTTATGCCAAAAAAAGGTTAGAAATATTTTCTACCAAAAAAAATGCATTAAATGCTTATTATAAGAGTTTAATTAATTTGTGATATTTTTTTCAATAAACAAATTTGTTTTATCCTTAAAGTCTATTTGATACTTAAAAAGTAAGTGTACAAGATAAATTTTTAAAATATGGAACAATTTTTTGTATGGAGCAAGATAATAAAGTTTACTACAATATCTCATATGAATGTAAATATTAATAGATTAATAGATGATAGAAAGAGCGAGAGAGGCAAAAGGGAGATGGAGAAGAGAGAGGGAGCAAAGGAGATGGGAGAAGATAAAGTAAGAGAGGGAGAGAAGAAAAATTAGGAGATGAGATGACAGAGAGAGGGGTGTGAGTGAGAGAAGGGATGGGGGAGATAGAATATTGTTTGAGTAGAAAATAAATAGATATTTTGATATTTTAAAAAAAAAATGTAGTTACGACAAATTATTTGAGTAAGCATATTTTAGTTTTTCAAATGAAACTAAAATTAAAATTTTAACTAAATTATATATGGTTCATATAATAATATCTTATAATGCTAGCTTGAGGGAGGGGCTAAATAATGCATAGTTAATTGGTGAAAATGAAGATTTTTCAATTACACACTCTCATGTAATGACATTGAAATTTTAAAGGAAAATGCGATTCTAGATTCACATTTGTTTAGATCTGACATTTAAATTATCTTCTAAAATTAAATAAAAGTGATTTTATTGGTACTCAATTTTTTTTTTTACACAAGTTTTGGTTCTTGTCCTCGTGATTTTGTTTTTCTCAAATTTTTTATTAGTGATATTATTTTAGTTTTACTTTTATCGATTATAAAAAAATAGATAATTTTTTTTTTTACAGGAATAATAGGAAAATAGATAATGGGTGAAGGTGAAGCAGAAGCATCGAGTTAAACATTTCCGGCTCAACGAAATTTGATATAGTATATAGGATAAGGGTATTTTCAATTCTTGAGCCGGAATTTCTTGTCCTCCTTTTAGCTAAAATGACTATTCAACTTTTCTCAACCCCACAGATACTTTAGATTACAAATTTGAAAGGGAAAATAATAATACAATTTTTACCGTTCAAGTGTGTCTTTTTTAAAAGCAAAAGGAAGAATTATTAAAATCATATAATTTTTTAAAATATGGATGGATAAGCCATTATGTTTGGTCCAGCGGTAAGAAGTTCAGGTAGTATGAATGAAGTTTTAAGTTCAATCTTCGTTGCCATTACTGTAAATAAAAAATATGGATGGATAAAGTTGGACACTAACTAAAGAGAATTACTTTTCGCATCCCCCGAGTCTCACAAGCACCCCCTGACGTTCTGTTTTTACTCCTCTCGCTACTTAGGAAGCAAGTGTATAAAATTGCAAAAACGGGAACACCGCAGTTCGCATCCTAGGATGCAAACCTTATAAAAGACAAAAAAAATTGTCCTCTTCACCCTTCTTAAAGTGTAAACTGAGTTCGCTCTCTAAATAACGAGCTATGTTTTAGTTCGCACTCTAAGTAGCGAGTGTCAATATTTTATACTAAAACTGAGCGCCGACGCCCCCCATGGATGAAAAAAAATGAAAAAAAGAGTTTGCTCCCTAGGATGCGAACTCTCTTTTTCATGATTTTTTCATCCATGGGGGTATCAGCGTTCAGTTTGAGTATAAAATATTGACACTCGCTACTTAGAGTGCAAAAAGTGTTCGCTTTCTAGATAGGAGGGGGGTAATATGGTCATTTTATGGAGTGAAAGAGGAACCCAGGGGTGTTAAAAGTAAATCTCCTAACTAAAATTCTAATGAAATGGGCCATTGAAGCCCATTTTTTAACCCCAATTAGTTTAGCAATATTCTTTTTTCACCATACATTTTTAAAGAACAACATGTATTATGTACAATAAAACTTTGTGTTTTGTCCAAAAATAAACTTAAAATGGCACAAAAATATACCTTCAAAGATTTTTTGTCAAAAATCAAAATTCAATTATTCGACAACGTTAAATCCACCGATGTAGATAGCTACCTTCTACTAGGGTAAAATATAAGATTAATCCAAATTCAAACAAATACAACCGCAAACTCTCAAATTGCTTTGACTTTATAAATTTTCTAAATCCTGACTATCTATGCTAGTTTGAAATGAAACAAATGCCACGGAGAGACACCATGCGCTACAAAAACAAGAAAACAAAGTACCTAGACAAGAAGCAAACTAGAAAAATAAGAGAAACAAGACTACCTCCTAAGGCTATGGTATCCTTTACAACACAAATAACAAAATATGACAAATTTATAAAGGGTCCGGCTAACGAGTATCACTCAGACATTTTTTAGGCATTTTATTTGCATTGAAAACAATGAAGACGGTTCTTAATACAAAAAGAGAACTCAAAAATTTAAGAAAATGAGAAAATAAGCTCCCTTTGAACCTATTAAGAAAATGAAAAGAAGTTGGACATTAAGTTACATTAAACCAGTATAAGAAGACTTACACGTTTGCTTCAACTTGTTTTGGCCATGGTCAAGATAAAATTTTGGTGTTCTAAACAAAGAGGAGAGGAAAGAAGAAAAAATTAGAAGTTTGATTAAAACAATAAAGGTTATATCAAGAGAAAATCTTGGGTGAACACTTAATGTACAATTATAATTATTAATTTTTTAAGTCCTGTGGAATTCAAATGAGCGGCCAACAATTTTTTTAAAATTTTAATGTTCTTGTATACTCAAATTTGATTCGAACTCGAAACCTTGATTAAATTAGAAGATATCCATGTCATTTCATCTTAGAGTTGATTATATACTTTATAGGTTAAATAAAAAAGATGGTGATAAAAAAATTGAATGCTTTACTATTTGATAGAATTATTAACTTAATTCCTTAACTTAATTTCAATTAATAATTTTTGCATTATCAATTTTTAACAATTTTTCTCCTTTATTTCTTTGTTCACATCATTCTTATTAATTTTTTTTCAAATTTAAAATCTATTATTTTCTTTTGAACATAATATATATTTATGATTAAAAGCGCACTTTGAAAAAATCCATAAAAATAAGAAGTTAAATCATCGTAAAATAAATAAAAAATAAAATTATCATCTAAAATTAAGTTTTAGACCCTATAAAATTTTTGTACTATTATTATTTTCTTATAATATATTTTATCCGTTCCAAAATATAAGTCGTTTTGAGAAAAAAATTGTATCAAATTATAAGTTGTTTTATATTATCAATGAAGTATTTAATGATTTTTTCTATTATACCCTTAAATATTTAATTCTCCTTTTCTTTCAATGCTTTAATTTATATATTTTACATACCATTAATGAAGGACAATTTTGTAAACTTTACTCATAATTTTTCTTTTCCATACGACATTGATTACATTTCTTAAGTTGTGTAATATGGTCAAAACAACTTATATTTTGGAACAGACGGAGTAATATAATAATTTTTTTGACAAATTATAATGTAATAATCGAGAGAGAAATTTCTACCAAAATAAATAAATAAAAATTTGAGAGAGAGTCCTTACTCCTTACCAAAAAAAAAAAAATTGAGAGAGTAATATAAAATGCTAGCTGGCTCCGATCGTGTAGACTGTGACTGTTATTTTACTCTGTTGAGGGTGACTGTGAGACGTATCAATCGCCCATTGACGACGTAGTAGTTTTCCCGTCGATCTTCTCCGAAAATGAACGACGCTGATGTCTCCAAGCAAATCCACCAGATGGTGAGGTTTATCCAGCAAGAAGCTGAAGAAAAAGCCACCGAGATCTCTCTCTCGGCCGAAGAGGTACCGCCATTTCTCCGATCACTCTATTTTCTCGATCGCTATCACATTTTCAATCTTCTTTTCACTTCAACTCTACTCTCATTTTTTCTTCATGTAGGAATTCAATATCGAGAAGCTTCAATTGGTCGAAGCCGAGAAGAAGAAGATCAAACAAGAATACGAACGGAAAGAGCGCCAAATTGAAATTCGAAAGAAGATGTAATTTACACTAAACTCTTTTTTTTTTTTTTTCTATGTTTATTTTCACTCTCATAATTCCAAATTGACATTTGTTTGTGGAAATGGTTGAAATTGAATTCTGGCAAACGTTTCCGATCAATCGCAATTTCAATTGTATATGTTCTGATAGTAAATATATTCGTATAGATCTTGCATTTGGATCGTTGTGTGTGATAGTGACACGAAGCTTATTGATTGTTATTACTTGTTAAAGCTTGATATCTGGTCATTGTCTTGTGGATCATAATTGCAATGTGGTAAAATTAACTAATGTTAGCTTAATTGAGCCTTCTCTAAATGCAGTTAGATGTTTAATTTAGTCTATCTCTATCTTTTCATTTTGTTTTTCGGTTGAGTTAGTTCAGTTATATGTTCAATTATTTTCAAACGATTGGCATATGTGGCTAACTCTATAGCACCGACAATCCTAATATAAGGTGTGTCTAGTGTCTGACATGTGTAGGTGCCGGACACCGATACAAATGTTTATATTCAATTAATTAATTTAGGTATTTTCAAACTTTTATCAGTGCTGACACGTCTGTATCCGTGTGCATCTCAGTGTCATGATTGGTGTATGTGTCTATCTCAGCGCTTCATAGGTGGCTATTTACTTGAACTCAAGGTTATTTTTTGCCAAAATATGATGAGTGGAAACCTTTTTTTTTCAGGCTTAATTTGTTTCTTGGTTTGAAATACTTTGCATTGCTATTCTAACTTTCAAAAATAATGCTTGTTGATATACTTTTATTTTTTGTAACACAACTGTTTGTTACAGTGAGTACTCAATGCAGCTGAATGCTTCTCGGATCAAAGTTCTTCAAGCTCAAGATGACATTGTTAATTCAATGAAAGAAGTTGCAGCCAAGGAACTTTTGAATGTGAGCCATCATCACCTTGTTGAGGATATTTTGCATGTGGGCCATCATGAGTACAGAAACCTTCTAAAAGGTCTCATTGTTCAGGTCAGTTAAAATTTAAATATTATACACTTAATCATCATTTGTTCTTGCATTTTCTATAAGTATCTTTATCATTGATATATTCTTGTTGACACTTTTTGGTAGTGTTGCTGATAGCAACCAGAGTTGTTTTTAGTTACTTACAGTGTCCTAATTTTATATTATTTGTAATTGTAATGATAGCATTTTTGTAGTTATAACTAGTATATTCATAAAAAATTGCAATGACCTGGTGGCCTTAATGAACCATTCTCATTGATTGTTTCAAATTATAATCATAGGCTGACATGGGGAGCAACCTTAATTTTTATGGTAACCTGTTTAATTTTGTGGGTTCCCTGCCCTTTCCCTTCCTTCTTTCCCGGGTCTTCACGATTCCCAAACTCATTCTTCTTTAATTATTCTATGGACCACCTTCTATGTGCTAGTATGTGTGGACTTGAAGTATAATTTAAAATTTGTACATTACAGAGTTTGCTAAGACTGAAAGAACCTTCTGTCTTGTTGAGATGTCGGAAACATGACTTGCACATGGTAGAACATGTGCTTGATGAAGCTGCACAGGAGTATGCTGAAAAAGCAGGTGTTCATCCACCAGAGATCATTGTTGACCATGATGTCTATCTTCCACCAGCACCCAAGCATCACAAAACTCACAATCCCTACTGGTAATGTTTATGTTTTAGACTTCTATTTAAGTATTAAGGAACTTTTTTTGAACAGAAAATAGTAAGGGACTGTATGGATCGCTTAATCAGGATCTTGCTTCTTACTCATGCTGTACCTTCTTTGTCTTGAGTAGTTACACTATATTCAGGTAAAAATTAATCAAGAGTGTAAAACCTAAGGCTACCGTGCTTTTAGTTGATTGAGGATACTACCTAAAGCTGTATTAGTGTGTTTGAGAGACTTAAAAAATGACGGTAGTACAGCACGGTCTTGCAACTCTACAATTTGTTGCATTTGTATTTATGCATTGGTTTGACATTGGCACGTGAGAATGCTATTCGTTGTGTATCTGCTTTAATATTAGATATTCGTTTCAGTATACCTGATTATATTTGTGAATATTCAGCTCTGGTGGGGTGGTGTTGGCTTCTCGTGATGGAAAGATTGTGTGTGAAAATACTCTTGATGCACGACTGGATGTAGTGTTCCGTCAAAAGCTTCCAGAGGTAATTCTTGTGTGCATAACTATTGTCATGTTCCGTGACTTGTATCTCTTCATTATACTATATACTTTCTGCTTAACTATTTGTATTGTTGACTTTCATATTATTTTCAACTAAAAGGATAGCTATTTTCAAGATATTTGAAATTCGACAATGATAATAACACTTCAGCTTAATCATACACACTTTGATAGAAAACAAGGACAATTAACTTGAATGTATAACGGGGAATGGAGCTGGGTGGAACTGAACGACATAGGTTGACTATTAGCGTTCAACAAGGAAAATAGACGAAATTCTTCAAACAAAACTCTGTGAGCTGGCTGCTGCTCATTCCCAGATTACTTCTAACATTTATGATTCTCTTTCCTCTCTCCTCTCTCAAGGAGTATTTTCTTGGATTGTGCTGTGCACTTCAGTAGTTAATATTCTAAACTTCTGAATTTTTGGCTTGAAAACCAGGGATATATTTCCCCTTCTCTTTGTTCGTACCTGTGTATTTACTATACTGCCCCAAAAGATTCTTTTCACAAATTATTCCTCCCACATTATCATCAACCATCATCGCCCCACTTCCCATCAGATTATATTTGTTGACTTTGGACATTGTTGTATAGGATGAAAACTTTGGTTTTTTTTGGAGTGTCCTGATAATGAGAATATGAGGGCTGTCTCATTTTATTTATTTGGCTGATTAGTCTCGGACTCTCGGGCTATTTCGTCTCAGCATTAAATAATTGTCACATATGTTGGCACTCGTGTGTAGCTAAAAGGAAGATTTGACTATAGGTCATATGATAATTGAAGTTGTAGTGTCTACATTATTTATTTTTTTGGCTTTCACCACCAGTTTAATCTGGTTCGGGGGTCCGTTCTGGCACATTTTTTTTTAGTTTCTTCTGTTTTATGTATGGTGTGTTGAAAATGAAATGGTTAGCCATGTCTGATGACTAATGAAGTTTCTCCCTCATTGTTGCAGATCCGAAAACAGCTCTTTGGACAAGTTGCTGCTTGAAGACTTTCATTGCATTTGTTTCCCCTGGAATACATGTATCATGAATAGATGCCATTGCTTGTGTAAACTTGTTCTTTCATAACTTCATTTATTTTATAGAGCCAGTTCTCATATCATGTTTGATGGGGGCATGCAGCATTCAAATTTTATTTATTTAATTGATGAATATTGTCACATTGACAGTGTTTGCTCCGACTAGTTGCAAATAATATATTGGACATTGTTGCCAATGTTGTGATGTTTACTGTTCTCCAATGGTGTGCCTGGTGCACGTATATAATTGTTCTCTATTGGAAATATAACTCTTATGCAAATAATGGATTTATGATATCTACCCAGGAGAGGTATCATATAAATATTATGTTATTTTCTTTATTTGTTTTTGAAAAAATTGGTTTCCTCTTTCAAGAAAGTTTGAGAGCTGGGTCTTAAACTTTGAATTCTTATCAACAAGGTCAACTTACTGTTTAGAGCTACTTCTTTTATTATATATTTTTTTGGTGAGTAGAGCTACTTCTTTTAACACATAATAAAAACAATGCTAAATTTTAAAAATTATTTATCTATTGCAATTTGTAAGATTTTTATTAAGTGTTTCTTCAAAATCTGAGTTTCATATTTAAACTTAATTTACTTGGCTGTTATCTTTTATGTTATTAAAATAAGAAATTGCAAATGAGTCATATTAAAGTGACAGTTATGAAAAACAAAAGGTTTAATTATTTGATACTTTGTTTTGGATTTTATTTTGAACTCTATTGTATAAAAAGTTTTGGTCTCAATCGTTTCAAACATTATATCAGGTTATTTCTTTCAGTCAAATGGCTTACAAACACCGTTTTGTTTTTATTAAGTGTTTCTTCAAAATCTGAGTTTCATATTTAAACTTAATTTACTTGGCTGTTATCTTTTATGTTATTAAAATAAGAAATTGCAAATAAGTCATATTAAAGTGACAGTTATGAAAAACAAAAGGTTTAATTATTTGATACTTTGTTTTGGATTTTATTTTGAACTCTATTGTATAAAAAGTTTTGGTCTCAATCGTTTCAAACATTATATCAGGTTATTTCTTTCAGTCAAATGGCTTACAAACACCGTTTTGTTTTTATTAAGTGTTTCTTCAAAATCTGAGTTTCATATTTAAACTTAATTTACTTGGCTGTTATCTTTTATGTTATTAAAATAAGAAATTGCAAATAAGTCATATTAAAGTGACAGTTATGAAAAACAAAAGGTTTAATTATTTGATACTTTGTTTTGGATTTTATTTTGAACTCTATTGTATAAAAAGTTTTGGTCTCAATCGTTTCAAACATTATATCAGGTTATTTCTTTCAGTCAAATGGCTTACAAACACCGTTTTGTTTTTGTTCACATGGTAGTAGGCTAGTAGCCATATCTCTTATGACATCGAATTGGTGATATATAGACTTAATTAGATATTTGATCCATTATTATGTTTATTTTCATAGGATTCCAAGTACCTGAATCAATCAAAAGTTTCGGTCTATCTGAATTGGTCATTTTCAAATGATATCCACAGTATTTGCAGATATGCATTTTTTATTTCAAAAGTTTTGTATAATTTAATTTACTACATTTTTCGCATTAGTTACATATAGGTCTTTTATCTCTTCTCCAAATTCTGTAGTTTATGATGTCAACCAAATTTTAGGGAGGCCTATTTAGGAGAGAGTGGACGAAAGAAGAATAAAACTAGAAAAAGGGAGGGAGAAGGGAGGCTTATGGTTGTAAGAAGGCGTTACGACATGAGAAAATTTGTATCAAGTGCGAGGCCGATTGTTGATGAAATGAGGCATGGTTAAAGTTAGATGACGCCTTCTTTGTCACGAGTGTGCGGGGTTCGAAGGGCTAACAACAATTATTGGTGTAAATGCTAATTGAGATGACATTGTGCGATTCTGATAAAGAACATTGACAATATTGACAAGTTGTACCCATGAATTTTGAGACATGGTCACTATTGAGGGTGTTGTTGGTGGCAAGGGAGTATTATACATCTATGCCCTAACAAAGGTGATTGTTTGCGGGTGCAACCCATAAACAAGTGTGAGTCTTTTAAGATCATGGATTTATAATAATAAGTGGAAAAGAAGATGAAACTAAAATAAAATAGAAATTATATTTTAGTGGCCAATTTTTTCTATAAGAGACCAAATATAATTAAACCTCCATGTAAGTTTTGTAACCACAAGTTGAATGTCGTAAAAAGATCAACTTCATGTTTTATAAGCTATGAAGCCCCGATACTCTAAAATTGGTGAAGTATCGTGTCCGATACGCACCCGATACCGATACTCTTCCGATACGTCCCGATACTCGTATCGGAAAAGTATCGGTTAAATCTTTATTTTTAAATAAAAAAATAATATCCGATACGCGTCCGATACTTCCCGATACTCGTATCGAAAAGTATCAGGTAAAATATTTATTTTTAAATAAAAAATAATATCCGATACAATCCGTGTTTCCTAGTGAATATCAAACTATTATGTTGTTACACGAGTAACTAACTACAATATGTCTTTTTTTGGATAGTACTAATGATGTTATTTTTGTATAATACTTAACTTAAGATGTATAACTTAAAATGTACTGATGATTATTATTTTTTAGGACAATATTAATGAAACACAAATACTTAACTTAGTATTATTGATTTTAGTCATGTTTATATATTGTGCATTATATATTTAATTTTCAAATTAATTTTTAAATAACGTATCGCGCCAGTATCGGATATGAATTTTTTAAAATTTTCACGTATCGGCGTATCGGTATCGTATCGTATCCGTATCGTGTCGCGTATCGGGGCTTCATTGTTTATAAGCAAAAACAAAGTTGTTTGTCAGTCACTTAATAGAAAATGTCAAACTTGATATGATATTTAAAACATTGAAAACAAAAATGAAATGAAACTTTTAACATTAGTATACGAAACTAAAATAAAATCTAAAAACATAAAAATAACAAATAACAAATATCAAATAAAAAAATTAATACACCAATTGGATTCACTCAACCAACAATATACAGTCATTAGATTTGGTCTAGGAATGAAAAATTAAAATTGTATATCATCAATCATCCAAATCAACTATCCAAACGTTCCGACCACCTTCGCCGTTCTCTTACCACTACAACTCCACCGCCAGATCTCTCTTCTCGATAGTGGCGCTCGGCTTTGCCATTGTGGTGGCGTGCGGCTTTGTCGAGTGGTGCCGTGCGGCCAGGCCGCCACTGCCGTTGAACCTTACCATCATTTGCGGTTAGTTACTCGCTTAGTCTAGCTTTTCCAAATAAAATCATGAGATAACCACGTGGCAAAGTTTTGAGCACCAGATCTATCCAACAGACTAAAACTCTTCAATACATATCTGTAAAATATCTGGTTATCCAAAAAAAAACAACAACCTGGGTTTGACCATATATATATTTGAGCAGTAAAACGCAGTCGTTTAAGTGAACATATTGAAGTTAACGGTAGCTCCTCGTTGGTGGTTAAGTCACTGTCCTTTCACACCCTCGACGAGTCCGCCACCCCCCAAAAACAACAACAACAACACTTCACTTTACTTCACTTCTTCCCCTCTCACCAAACAAATATTCTTAATTGATTTATAACCTCACTCAACATCTCATTTCACCAACCCCTTTCATTTCTCTCTCCCGCAAATATCAATTCAACCAAATGGACGCTTCCACTCTCTCCCGCATAGGCTTAGCTGGCCTCGCCGTCATGGGCCAAAACCTAGCCCTTAACATCGCCGAGAAAGGTTTCCCAATCTCCGTCTACAACCGCACTACTTCCAAAGTCGATGAAACCGTAGATCGGGCCCACCGTGAAGGCTCTCTTCCATTAACCGGCCAATACAGTCCTCGTGAATTCGTTCTCTCTCTTCAACGTCCTAGATCAGTCATTATCCTCGTCAAAGCCGGCGCTCCCGTCGATCAAACCATTGCTGCACTTTCCGATCATATGGAACCCGGTGACACCATCATCGACGGTGGTAACGAGTGGTACGAAAACACTGAACGAAGAATTCAACAAATTTCTGAAAAAGGTATTCTCTATCTCGGTATGGGAGTTTCCGGTGGTGAAGAAGGTGCGAGAAATGGACCTTCTCTTATGCCTGGTGGATCCTACCAAGCTTACAGCAATATTCAAGATATTCTCATGAAGGTTGCTGCTCAAGTTGAAGATGGTCCTTGTGTTACTTACATTGGTGAAGGAGGTTCTGGTAATTTTGTTAAAATGGTTCATAATGGTATTGAATATGGTGATATGCAACTTATTTCTGAAGCTTATGATGTATTGAAACATGTTGGTGGTTTATCGAATTCTGAACTTGCTGATATTTTTGCTGAGTGGAATAGTGGAGAATTAGAGAGTTTTCTTATTGAAATTACTGCTGATATTTTTAAGGTGAAGGATGAAGGTGGTGATGGTTATTTAGTGGATAAGATTTTGGATAAGACTGGTATGAAGGGTACTGGTAAATGGACAGTTCAACAAGCGGCTGAGTTATCGGTGGCCGCACCAACGATTGCGGCTTCGTTGGATTGTAGGTATTTGAGTGGGTTGAAGGATGAGAGGGAGAATGCGGCCGCAGTTTTGAAGGAAGCGGGGATGAGTGAGGATTTAGGAGGGTTTGTGAGAAGTGGGATTGATAAGAAACGGTTAATTGATGATGTGAGACAAGCTTTGTATGCTTCCAAGATTTGTAGTTATGCACAAGGTATGAATTTGTTGAGGGCAAAGAGTGATGAGAAAGGTTGGAATTTGAATTTCGGGGAATTAGCTAGGATTTGGAAAGGTGGGTGTATTATAAGAGCAGTGTTTCTGGATAGGATTAAGAAGGCTTATCAGAGGAACCCTAATTTGGCTAGTTTGATAGTGGATCCTGAGTTTGCTAAGGAAATGGTGCAGAGGCAAGGAGCATGGAGAAGAGTTGTGGGGTTGGCTATATCAGCTGGGATTAGTACTCCTGGAATGTGTGCTAGTCTTGCTTACTTTGATACATATAGGAGAGCAAGGCTTCCTGCTAACCTTGTTCAAGCTCAGAGGGACTTGTTTGGAGCTCATACCTATGAGCGACTCGATCGCCCCGGCGCATTTCACACGGAGTGGACGAAACTTGCTCGTCAGAGTGGTGCCGGTGTTCTTAATTGATCATATTGATGATGTGTCTCTTTTTGTGGTTAGTTTGTTGTTTAATGCAGCATTTGAGTTGCAAATTTATGTTTTGTTTGAGGATCTTTGGTAAGGCAGAGCAACTATTGTTTCCTTATTGTTGTAGCTGTTTTTGCTTTTAATTTAACAAATAAAAGAAAAGCTTTGTCATTTGAATTAAACAGGCTTTTTTGTTTCAAGTTTCATTCCTTAAGTACACCTTAAAGATTGTTGGTGCTTTTTCTCTTAGATACCTTTCAAGCTGTGTTTAAAGATTGTGTATTGGCAATGACAGAAACATCCTCTCAGGCTTCAATATATTTTGGATTTTGTGTCCTTACCTTTACTTTACATGTGATCTAATCTTGGCGCTTTTCCCTTTTTCCTGCCTTTTGTAACTTCAATGTGTGACCAGTTTTGCATGCATGCTCATGCTCATGCACCACTTCCACGGTTTTTAAAGCTCCACACATGCATGTTTCCTTGCTACCATACAACAATATCATAAGATAAGCGCAAATATGCTCTTCTAAGAGCCCTCTTAATCCTGTTTTAGAACAATATTTAAGCATCGAGGCCTTGCAGAATGACAAATGGTTCCTCCTGAACTTGCTGCATTATTTCCTATGTTCTTTTTTTCAGTTGACTCAAATATGTAAAATGCATAAAATTAGGTTCTATGCTTCTGATTAAGGACATCTCCTCAGTACCCTTGGTTTTTCTAGGGGTTTCAGTACCGCCATAATAAATTCTAATAAGAATCTAACAAATCTGTTAAATTGCCTGAAATATGTCTGCTCTTCTCTTTTCAATTATATGTAATTTAGATATAACTTTCAAGTTTTCATATTTTCTAACTAGTCATACCACCGGATTTTTGTATGAAAAGAAAGAAGCACCAAGTAAGCTTTTAATTTTTTGTATGAATCTGCTGATTGAGCTTTGAATTGTCGGGAAGAACCAAAAATGCTCTGGATTTTCATGTTAATTTCACTTTAGTACAGTAGTCAAAGTTTAAAGAGCCTTGATTGCTGTTCATTCTTGATATTTTGAATCCAAAATAGCATTATATGCATTAGTATAAGAGTACTATACTTTCAGATGAAGCAATGGTGAACCAAACAATTTACCTTTCCTTCTATTAGCGCGTTCAACAAATATGGACATTTTAAATGGATTACACCTCCAAGTCTCATCCCAGCCGACCATGGTAGACATAATCATCTATATAGCACCAAAAATTTAGATTGAAGGCGCGTTTGGTGTTCAACACATGTAATTACATTTAACCACTGCTATTTTTTCAAATTACTACCGGTGTTTGTGTCAATATTGTATCAGGTGTCTGTGTTTGTGTAAGCGCTTCATAGATAGTCATTGAGATAAATGAGATTGCATTCTTTCTATATTTATCTCTATATTTTACAACTGTATTATCATCATCATGTGGGAGGATATAGAAGTAAAACTGGTTGAACATCATCGGCAGAAAACAACACTTATTTTATTATATATTCATGTATTAGATGATTTTGCTTTTCTACTAACCTACATTAATTTGGCTTTTCTTGTCACTTTACTTTGGTAGCATGCTCTTTACATTTTGAAGAGTGTCTTCCTACCTCAGTGGTCATTGTGCTTGAATACAAAGACAAACTTTTAAAGAACTTTCTAGGCTGCAGGCTTTGGCACAGAAATTCAACAATGGATCATCTAGAACAACCCACTTTCATTCTTTTGAGGCCCGAGAAAAGATTCAAGTTAGAAAACCTCACACCTTCAACTGAGTACTCTTGCAAAGCTTTAATTTTCAGCATCTTTTTTACAATTTGGTGCATGCTTTGTAGATTGATTGTTATTGTTAGTTTGGCATCTGATTCAAGGAATCAGGAGTAGGGAATGCTTTTCTAATATTGTTTCTTCTGGATTTTATTGGAGTCTATGCTCCACTTCCCCCTCAGTTTATCTTTATTGAAGTTAATTGCATACACTTTACAGTTGTCTTAGACTATAAATTAACAAATGCGAATTGCTTCATGCGATTGGGAAAGGTCACTATTTGTTAATTGTGGCGATTCACCCTAGTATAGAACATATTCCAAGCCACTAGGACAGTAATATTAAAAGACATCTTGAAATATCTAGGAACTAGGAATTAGGAAGGAGTTACTTCATTTATGATCAAAATACAAAGGCAAATGCTTTCCTCATTGTACAGCAGGAACAGATCTTGTAATATATGCAGTGACATAAAAAGACTAATATTAAAGTGACAAGTCTAATTGTGACATGATAACATACTGGAAAATGGAATGATTTACGGAGCAATGTTCTCAAGAACTGGCTGAGTTCTTGTCACAGCTGCAGAAGGCATTTTACTATCGCCAACCCATCTGCTTTCAAGAACCATATCTTCGATAGCTTGTTTTTCCATAGCTTGGATTTTTTTGGTCTTGACAAGTCTCAATGATGAAAATCCCACATAACCTAATGTTATCAATCCGAAAAATCCAAGCACACACCCAATCACCCACATATACCACTGTCGCTGCTTCTTCTCCAATGGGAGAACAACCGAAAAATGACCCTGGTCTCTTGAGTGGCATACACCAGGGGAGCTCATCACAGTGAGTTGAAATGTTCCATTTCTATTAAAAGATACACATCTAGCCCTTGAGTCGTTGTCACTCATAAATGATACATTTGGGAATTGAATAGATATAGGATGCCCCATTGTGTTGAGAGTGAGGTTTTTGAAACTTCTATCCCTTACATTTGATGCATCAAATACCATGAAGCCAACAACAGAAGAGATAAGTGAGTAACCTGGCAAATTGTAGTAGTGGGAAGACCAGTTACCTAAGTTCTGATACACAATAGCCAACCTCCTGACATGAGGGATAGACACAGTTCTTGGTGGGATCTGAAAGTAGCTAAAGTTTGCACCTTTGTTCCAGAGCCTCCGGCTTCTAAGACGTACTACTGAAACATCCATACCAGAGAGGTTCCACGGAAGAAGAGTATCATATAGAGCACCAGTTTGATGTCGGTGTTTCACCATTGACTGGAAAGCAAAATCTTGAACCAGGGAATTCAATGATTCACTTGCAGTATTGTTCAAGCTGTGTACCAAGGAGCAGCAACACAAGGTGAAAATCAACACCCAGATGAAATCCCAGATCATGTTTTGGTTGGCACCAATAGTCAAACACCGCAGCCTCTCAATAACACAGGAAAGAACTATGTAGTAGAACTGTTTTTTAGGTCTTGTTGCTTTATTTTCTTTAGAATAGAACTGATTATAGATGTGAATGCAGAACCATGTTCAATTATGGTTGCTTTCCACAAAAGAACAGGCATGCTCAGGGTTGGGTCCCAACCAAGGACTCCAGAATGAAGAAAGACTCATAAAGTCACAATTGACTTGGGGTCATTCTGATCCCATTTGATAACTTAAGGCTGTGTGCTAAGTTAGTGCATGTGTCTAAGAATCTTTGTCACTACAAGGCCAGAAACAACTTTATCATGCGTTGATTTCTCAATTCTCCCGCATTGGAAGGCAAAATTAGCAAATGAAATGATTGATTCCACTTAGAATTGAAAACCATGAAACCGTATAGCCCAAATTTGGCCCAAAATAAATGTGAATAAAGAGGATAGTTTCTCTTCCCAACCCCCACATTTCTTTTTCACCCCTAGCACATAAAAACTTTCGGAAAACACGTTCCGAAGTTACTGAAATTTACAAATTTACAAAAAAATTCGGAAAATGTTTCCCAAATTTTTTCTGAGTAAAAAGAGAAATTTGAGGGGTTGGAAGAGAATGCCCAACCCAAAATAAGAAATGGTGTAACTTTGATAACAAGAATAAAATGGGAAGATGATAAGTATATAACAGTAATTTAATACTCCATATCTCCAATTACAAGCACTCATCGGAAGATAAAAACTTGTCCCTAAATTTTTTTATTTTTTTTAAGTAGTTTAGTGGTTAGAAATAGAAATTTATTTGTTTTTTAAATTTTTTAAAAATGTAATCCAAATTAATAATACTACTAAATACTACTTTAACTTTGAAATATGAAACGTCAATATTAAATATATCTATATACAAGATAAAAAAAAATTAATTACATGGAGAGCCTAGGCCCGATGAAAAATAAAGATGATTACACTACAATCAAATGAGGGGTAGAAATTCCCATCATATCTCAGTAAACAAATGACTAAACTGACTCAGATAAACTTAAAAAAAAACCATCACACATCGAACAACCGAGGTTTACCAGAGCATCCGCATATTAATTGGCTTCACGATAAAAGTGATGAACCACAACCTCCCACTCTAAGTCAATGAGCCTCTTATTCTTCATAATGAGTGATTTACCTCTTATGCTCCATTACCAGAGGTAGTAATAGCCTTCACCACCACTAAGGAATCAATATGCAACTCTACTGCACTAAAATTAAAACGTCTAGCAAGCTCGAGTTCTTCAAAAACTTCCCATAACTCCGTCACAAACAACTTACCTTGACCAATAAATTTGGAAAAACCTCCCAAACATTCCCCATCACTCCCCCTCAACACACCTCCACACCCAAGAACATCATTATATCCGCAAGATCCATCTCTGTTTAATCTAATTCTAACCCACTCCATTGGAGGAGCTTTCCAACTAATCATAACCTCACTTCGTTGCACTCTCTTTTTCCTTTTGATGGCTTTATCTGCTAAGTAGTAATTTTTTATACCATCCATTACTATTTAGCAGATTTAGGTCATAAATCAAAAAATTAAATTATAAAAGAAATAAATAGTATGATTAATTATTATTTTTTGAAACATCTAATGTTAACAGTTAATAATTAGTATTGTTAATTTTTGCTAAGGGTGGAAATTGAATCTCTAACATTTTCATCTCTACTTTCTAACACATTCATCCTTGACCACCAAGTCATACTTAGTGTGACTAAATTCTTTATCTTTTAGGAGTAATTGTTTTTTATTTGTGTGTATATATCCAAGTGTTGCTCAAAGGTCACCAAGAAAGAATTGAACAGATTTGTTACACTTCTAAGTTCTAACGAGAAAGTGAATTTAAATGTTGCTTTAGTTGGAAAGTTATATTTTTTAATTGGAATTGAATCCCACGATTTAAAAATAAAAAATAATAATTTGGATCTCAAGATGGTACAGAGCAGCGTCTTCACTGATATTTCAATTAAAGCAAATCCTACTTGAGAAAGAAGATGGGATGTATGCAACTATGCATGGACTTGTCACCAGTGAGTGAGGAAAAGGTGTACATGATTGCACCCATTGAAATGAAATGCTAATAAGAAGGACAAGCAAAAAAGAACACCTATGTTTATCCCTCATTTGGTAGCCAGCTTTTTTAGTTTTCCTTGACTAGACACCAATTGTTTTGTAAGCTAAAATATCATTTGCGCACAACCGTAGAAATTAATATGTCAAGATAATTTAGATCTATTAATGAATTACAGTAATCTTTTTCAATATATATATATATATATATATATATATATATATATATATATATATATATGCATCGTGTAAGAATTGAACTCCGAAACCAAATACTTAAGAGATTTAAATGTCTACGATTTGTGTCACATGTTGGTACCAACCAAGACACCAATTTGATGATATGTGTAGCTACCCATACTCAGTGGCGTCGCCACATTGAGGTGAGGGGGTTCAACTGAACCCCCTGAACTTAAAAAAAATACACATATAATCCTATATAATTTATATTTTGAACCCCCTCATTTTTCTATATTGAACCACTGACCCAATTAAACTCAAAACAATTTTAACTTACTTATTTTTAAATTTTATTCTCTCTTTATTAGGGTCGACAACGAACCTAAACAAGTTGAATAAAGTTAGAGATCGATTTGACAATTAATTCGTTTAACTTGTTTGGTTCATGAATAAGTGAGTCAAACTTAAGCTAAATATTAAGTCCGTTAATTAAATGAGCTGAACTTAGGCTATATATAGTTCGGCTTGTTTGGTTTTGAACTTGTTTCATGAACCAAATGAGTCGAACTTAAGCTAAATATTAAATCAGTTAATTAAATGAGTTGAACTTGAGCTATATATAGTTCGACTTGTTTGGTTTTGAACTTGGTTAAAGAGCCAAATGAGTCGAACTCAAGCTAAATATTAAGTTCGTTAATTAAACGAGTTGAACTTGACCTGTATATAGTTCGGCTTGTTTGGTTTTGAACTAGGTACATGAACCAAATGAGTCGAACTTAAGCTAAATATTAAGTTCGTTAATTAAATGAACAAAACCTGAGCTATATATAGTTCGATTTGTTTGGTTCACAAGCTGACTTGATTATATATATAACACTTAAAAATATATTTTTAAATAACACTTCAAAAATAATTTAAAATTTATATAATTTAAAATGGAGAATAAATATAATGAAAAAAAAATTCATATCGAATTCTTGATTTTAGTTTCAAGTTGAAAATGAATTGAACTTAATGAGCTGAATTGAACTGCTCGCAAACTATAAACGAGTCGAACTCGAGCTGAAAAAATAGTTTATGTCAAACTCACATCCGTTCAATAATCGATCCGATTTTGATTTGCTTGGTTAACTAACACTTTTTTGTAAGATACTAACCCGACTATTAATTTTGGTAGAACATTTTTTTGGATGAATTTAACCTTAGGATAATTTTTTAAAAAATATTTTCTATTTTTTTAAACTATTTATTAATTTTAAGCCGTTTTCAATAAAATTTTCCCATTTAAAAAAACAATTGCTAACTAGAATATAAAAATATTTTAAAACAAAAATTTTCTTAAAGTAAAATAGTCTGAACCCCCTGCTCCAGGTTCCTGGAGACGCCACTGCCCATACTAGGGGGCGGGTTTAAGGGTAGTTAAAGTAAAGTGTGATTTAGTAGTCGGCATGTTCGTGGTTATTTTGATTGCACATAATCCAAACCACCAAAACCTAGGCAGAATCCAAAATGAGATTGTTCGTCTTATAAAAATTAGGCGTTCTAAATTTAAAATAGTTTAAGTAATAGAGTAATTAAACTACTTCAAATCTAAACTGTTCAATTTTAATCAGATCATGACCATATATTTCCTAATAACATGACTACATGATATTTTAACTACATACGATTCAGATTAGATTCGAGATTATAGTAGACTCGTAGCAAGATTTTTCTTCTCCTAAATTATTATAAAAAATATTGTAAATAATCCTCCGTTAATTCTTACAGCCACTTGTAAGAACTTATAAAAAATGACTTGAAGTTAAGTTGGATATCGATACTCTTTAAGTGAAATTCAATATTAATTTATATTAAAATAAATTTAAATTTAATTAGATTTTCTCTATAGAGTATCGGATTTGAATCCTCTCATTCACTAAAAAGAGATAGAGGGATAGAAGAGTAAAATTAAAAGAGAGATAGAGAGTTAGGAGAGAGATGTAGAGAGTTGGTGACAATTTTTTTTTTTTGAAAAATAAACCATTCATAAGATATTTTACTCTTTTTTTGGGATAAGATATATTACTTATATTAAAATTTAATAGTTAAGTTGTAATAAAATTTAAAAATTGATAGTTTAACTTATCATTTTTTTTATAACTATTGAATTATTATTTGTGTATAAATATGTTATTAAGGGCGTCATTGATATATTTTTATTTAAGGGATTAAACACAAAATATAACACATATTGGATAAAAAAATTATTTAACCCTAAAAATTACTTAACCATATCTTTGTTCCATTTGAGCTTATAAAAAGCCATGAGTGGGGAGAATGGTTCTCATACATGTTCACTGTCTCTATCCAAGTTGCTTGCTCTTTGACATAGTGGCTCAGGTGGCCTTTAAAGAGTTGCTAACTCACCGATCGTCCTCATAAATATAGGTCATTTATACTTTTGTAAGATATAATTTGTTTCATTTCTTACAGTTACCATCTTCATTATTAACTAACCATGCTTATATTATATTATTCATGAATATATATGTAGTACATATTAGATCTAGTTGATAGAATGCATGGGGAATGAATGTTAGAGAGCTTTCTTCAGTCCACACATAGGTTGTGGTAAGATTTAATTAGCTGCCGACTCATTCATCCAAATGTTGAGTGAATAGTATATATATACTCACCAAATGACTGAATGATGCGGGAGACAAATTGAATCTTAAGCTATCTCTACTTGGACTGAAGGGAGCTCCCTTTCTTCAATTCATTACAATATTTTACTATGTTATTATTTATGAATTCTTCTTTTTTCTGATATTTTTTATCTTTTTGATCTCCTAATTTCAATTTCTTTTCATATTTGGATTAATTTGCTCATGATATATATATAATGATACTTTGATTAATTTT
This sequence comes from Trifolium repens, assembly GCA_030408175.1. Classification (NCBI taxonomy): domain Eukaryota; kingdom Viridiplantae; phylum Streptophyta; class Magnoliopsida; order Fabales; family Fabaceae; genus Trifolium; species Trifolium repens. The sequence goes on along the minus strand of CP125842.1, from coordinate 60,970,969 downwards.
TCTTGTTGATGGCTAGTGGTAAGATCTTGAACTGTATTTATTTGCTCAATTATGTAAGTATGACTCACGTGATAGAGATTAAAAACATTGATTTACAAGTCTTGTGTTCGAAAATAATTTTTCTTTTATTTCTCTATATTTAAGGTGTATGAGTCTTGTCGCGTTGCGGAGTTACTTGATAAAAAATGGTATTGTGATATGGGAATAGGTTTGTACTTGTACTTGATATACGAGTTTTTCAATTAGAGTTAGCTAAGCTAGGTTAAGGATTGAAGCTTACTACCTTGCGAGTTAGGCCTCCATAGATGTCTTCCTCACAAATGCATGACCATGATCGTGTAAACCACCAAATTGGTCCCTGACTCTGTAACTCGCTCTCAAATTGGTCCCTGACTCTATCAATATCTCAAATTAGTCCCTGACTCTATCTAACGTTTCTCAAATTAGTCCATCCGTTAACTTCTATTTGCTGACTCTGTTAACTCTGCTTCTGTTTGCTGACAGATGATAAGTTTTCACTTGATAGCTCTTATAAACTTTACTCTAAGAACAAAAAATCTCCCAAGAACATTCAGGCGCATCACATTTGGCTCTTACTCTTGTTTTATCATTCTTCACCTACATTTGATAGAGTCAGCAAACGGAAATAAGAGCCAAATATGATGAGCCTGAATGTTCTTGGGGAGATTTTTTGTTCTTGAAGTAAAGTTTATAAAAGTTATCAAGTGAAAACTTATCATCTGTCAGCAAACGGAAGCAGAGTTAACAGAGTCAGCAAATGGAAGTTAACGGATGGACTAATTTGAGAAACGTTAAATAGAGTCGGGGACTAATTTGAGATATTGATAGAGTCAGGGACCAATTTGAGAGCGAGTTACAGAGTTAGGGACCAATTTGGTGGTTTACTCGACCATGATCAGGGTTTAAGTTTTAGCAAGACAAGATATATTAATTTTTTTTTCTTATTAATTAATAATGCTACTAATTTTTTGTTGGTATTGAAAGTAATTAATTAAGTGGTCAGGTGTTGAAAGTATGCAACGCATGAGATGTGAAGTTGAGAGAAGCAAAAAGAAACAAGAGGAGAGGAGGGTGTCATCCATAGTAATAATCTTATCTCGGGTGTCGTCCTTAATTTCTGAGCAACAAGTTCCTAGACTTAATTTGATGTCTCCCACACCACCGCTAACTAGCTGCACTTACCAATATTATACTACTATCCTCCATCTGTTGTCTTTGCCCCTTGTAAATTGTAAATTGTAAATTGCAAATTCAAATTGTGTGTATTTTTGACTAATAATTATTGTGCCGATTAATTTAGACATTTTTGTCTATCAAATAAGTAAAATGAAAATGCTAAATATTGTTTCTGGGGTACTCTCCGGCCACAAATATAAGTAAAATTGCACTTTTTAGATTCATTGAATAACAGATGTATTCGGACTATATTATAGTTCAGATACATTAATTATTCAATAAATTTAAAAAATTCACTTTTGCTTATATTTGTGGCCGGAGGAACTCTTTAAGCCTTTAAATAGTAAGTTTTTATTAAAAAATTATGAAAATGTGTGAAGTCAACGCATTAGAAATTGAAATGGTCAACTTTGGAAAAAATAATTTCTTTAAATAGAACCCTTAAAAAATACCCGGGAAGCACCGTTTAACAAAAAACTAAGTAAAATAGTCTTGTATTGTATACAAATAGTATTTTTTAAAATTTTTTTTTTTTGACAAAAGTATTTTTTAAATTATTAGATCAATATATTTCATCATATCTTATTTGATTTAAAGATGTAATTTATTAATCTAATAATAGAAATTAACATGGGCATGATATCCTACTTGTTTCGGCTTTGTTTGACTTGTGCAACATATATCATCGGCCAAGTTAAACTTTGGTCTTTCTTTTTCACTTACAGATAGATGCTCTACTCTTTCAAAATGGACGATTCGTTGATAAATTCACATAAATTAAGAAAAAATATAAACAAGAGAGGACGATAATATTTTTACTAAATTAAATTTAATCATGTATGAATGTGTTCACTTTTATCACAAATATAAAGTAGTATAAATTGCTAGACCAAAAACAAGTAGTATAAATTAAATAGTATGATTGAAAAAAAAATTGTTATATTGAAAATGTTAATTGTTATAGAACAATTTTATAAAATAATTCTTACTCTTACTTTTCTTAATAAATTATTAATTTAGTTTCTAAATTATCATTCTCTTTCATTAATTTAGAGTTTAATTTTTTATTTTTAAAAATAAATTAAGACAGTCTTTAAATCATTCTTAATTAATCTATTAAGACAGTCCTTCATTTTTTTTTGGTACAACAGTCCTTCATTTTCTTAAAAAATAAAAGGACTATTTGATGATTTAAAAATATAATAGAAATATAAGGACTATTTTGATGATTTAAAAATTGATGATTTTTAGATCATAGAAATACATATGAATCATTTTTTAAGGACTATCTTGATAGATTAATAGTTTAAAAATAGTTTATGAACTGCTTTGATAGACTAAAAATAGAAATATAAGAGTAATTTTTTAAGGACTATTTTGATAGATTAAAAAATGTGATGATTTTTATTTATTATTTTCATAAATAAAAGTAGTGACTATGTCGATGAGCACAATGTTGAGGTCTCTTAATTAATTAATTAAACAATTGTTTGATTTGAACTTGTGTTCAAGAAAGATACCATAAAAAGAAAGGTTTAAATTTTGAAAAGGTATTTCCTTCCCGAGAACAATGAGTGAGTGGGGTAGTGGACAGAGGCAGAGACACTCACTGCATATGAGGTGTTCTTGTCTAAATCTGAATCATGGCAAATCCCTACCATCTACAATTGGATGCTTTTTGTTATTGATACACCAAAATAGTCTCACATTATTTAGTACTCGAGGTAAAGAGTAGTTTATATACAACACACATACATTTTAAACTAACCGATGTGTCAATTTCTATAAAAAATAAAACTGTGACGGATTAACCCCAAAGCGGACAATCTCTCGAAGATGCGAACTTGAGGTTGATTCTAAACACTTTCTATTCTATTGTTGCTTGCTAGCAAGCAAGCGTCTGTATTTTCTTCATAATCACTTTTGCGTAAAAGAGTTTTTTTTTTTTTTTTTACAAACAACAACTCGATCATATCATTACATTACATTATTCTATAAAAGACTAATACATAGGTAACATTTCAAAAGTATAACGATTGTACTAAGAAATGATCGTTCTAGCAAGCGTATAATCAACTATATTCGTTTGTCGTTTTATAAACTTTGCAACAATATATTTTTAATATTACAAATAATTGAACTAAACTCGGATAAATCAACACGTAAGTTGTGAATTGCATTCACACTCTTTGAGTCTGTTTCAAATATAACGTGTGTGATGCCTCTATCCTCCACTTCTCTCATTTCTTCAAGTAAAGCAATCCATTCCTTTTTAATTATAGAACAATTCCCTCTCTTTCAATAGTGTTCCTTCGAGGACTTGGTGACCTTTTGTGCCTCCGAGGACTCTCCCTTCTCGGGGATCTCGACCTTGTCACCGAGCGATCCCTCCTTCGCGGGGAAGGTGGCGGGGATCTTCTCCTGTGCGCGTTGAGCGACAGCCTCGCAGCGCGCGATTCCTCGACAACTTGCAGCCTGCGATTCTAGTCGCGGATGATTGTGCCCTGCCTATTGATGACATTGATGAGTGGTGCCATCATTTCTTCTATTGGGGTCCCTACTGCTATTGGTGGGATATCCAGTGGTTCCTCAAGGGGTTGAATGGTAGGGCCAGCAGATGCTTCCGATGGTGTTACTGCGGTGAAACGTCCATCCTCTTGGTTGTTTGGCGCTCCGTTAGCATGGAGATGGTTCTCATCGGTGCTATCATTACCGTTTCCGGCCATTGGTCGTACCGGGATTTAACGACCAAAAAGTCATCACGCTCACATTCAAGCATAACGACTTGGGGGGCTCCTGTTCTGGACTGGCTCTTCGAGCCCTGATAACGCTCGAGCGACATAAACCACGTTCAAACAACATAATAATCGTCGAGCACTCCTCCTCCTCGGAGAGTCTAACGGTCAAAGATACAAAGCATATCGTAACGGCCGACACCGGAATTATGAGTATTTAAAGCTCATCATGGCTTCCTAAGCCGATTTCCGGCAGCCAATTGATGGATATTTAATGCCATCATTGGCCTTAGCCCAGCGCTAGGGGCTATATGTACTCCTCATTTGTAAGGAGTCAGGTACATTCTACTTTCTCTGAAAACCTTCATTCCACATTTACTAACTTGAACGTCGGAGTGTAAACAGGTACACAACCCCCTTCCACTCACCGGAACTTGGGGCGGAGCACCGTACAACGGACGTTGGTCGACTCTGATCACAGGTATGATCAAATAGGTTCCTGCCAACACAAAATTTCCGGTATGGTCACGCAAACACCATTTTAATGCATTGTCCCATTATCATATAATCACTTTATATGGTTCTGTTATTTTATGGAGGTGATAATGGGTATTTATCGTGTGGAGGATAAGAATATGGCTGGCGATGTAGCTATGGTAATGTGGCCAATGTAAAATGAAACTATATCTCATAAATTTTGCAATACAAAATACTATATTATTTATTTTTTGCTTTTAAATGTGTAAATTATGACAAAGAGGTGCTTTTCTCCGTAGAATGGGAGCAATTTTTAAGAATGATGGTGAATAATTTATATGGAATTGGTTTTTAAGAATTGAGGAAAAAAAATGGCTATTTATTTTTTTGCCCCCAAAGCTACTACCCCACCCCCCACTCCCAAATATCCAAAAATACTCCTTTACAATGTGTTTGGATTTTAAAATTCAAATGTCATTTTTTTTTATAAATTCTGAACATTTATTATGAGTAATCTCCCTTTTTGGACGTGTAAAATTCTATTTTAAATAATCCCCTTACTAAATGAGAGGTTTCTCATAATAAAATGTTCAGAATTTATAATCTGAAATAAACACATTCGAGTTTCAAATTCTGAATGTTTTGTAACTTATATGGGGATGATATATTTAAATTTTTAGGGGACACATGAGAACTGAGAAGTTTAGGAGGGCGAAAAGAAAATAGTCGAGAAAAAAAAAAACCTTAAAGTTAAGCAATGAAGCCCAAGCTATAAAGAATGAGGCCCAATCTAAAAAGAATATGAGGTTAGGATGAAAAATTCTCTTCTTTCCTCTTATGATTTTTTTTAACCCCAATATTCTGATTTTACCCTTGATCAAAAATTTTGAAACGTGTTTACCGAAGTTTTTCTAGTTCAAATTCGGCAAAAATTTCGGAAAATATGTTCCAAAGTTTGTGTTCAAGGCAAGAAAAAAATTCGGAAAACACGTTCCGAAGTTTAAAACTAGGGGTAAAAAAGGAAATTCAGATGAGAATCAATTGAGGATAACATGGTTACATGAATGGGTAATATGATCCAACCAATCACTAATCAAAAGGAATGTGAAATGGGAAGCTTTGCAATGGAGTGTGAAAAACTTGAGATGTTTGAAGTTGGACCATGCAAAGATTCTTACGAAATGGGTTTCTTAATAGGCCAAAGATTTTCACAACGGATACAAAACAGAGTTGATGCAGATACCATACTTCAAAATCAGCTTCGACCTTTTGCTCAAACACCTCAATCAGAATCACTTCTTAAAGCACTTTTTGATAATAATCAAAGCAAATTCCCATTGTATTGGGATGAACTGCTGGGAACTGCAGCTGGAAGTGGTGTGCCTCTTCTTGATGTAATTTCAAAAGTCACTTCAATTTCTTTTAGTGGCTAGAATTTCAGTCTTAGGGTAGATATGTAGAGTATCCGTGGTTTGAACTCTGACTCTGCCTGCATATATATTAATTGCAATGTTCCTACCAACTAAGCTAGACTCACCGGGAGACTTCAACTTTTTCTACTATAGAAACATTATGTTGTTGCATTGTGTATATATAATTAATAGTGATATTTACTAAATGTCTAGTTAATTTTTTTTTTTTTGTTTGTGAGCAGATTTTACTGATTAACTTCAAGAAGGAGATTCTTGCATTTGTTCCAAAAGGAGTGAAAAGTAATTTAGAAGATGATTCATCAAATGAATGTTCTAGTGTTCTTGTTGTTGGTGAATCTATGGCCATTGTAGCACATAATGAGGATGCAAATGTTAACCTTTTTGGTCACACGTAAGATTTTAGATATTCATTCATACTATATTGTTTTGGAATTTGAATAAAATGGCTTTATGAGTTTTTTTTTTTGTTTTGTATGCAGTTACTTAATCAAAGGAATATTGCCAAATGGGTTGTTCTTCGTTGGTTATACATATGCTGGGGAGCTTCCAAGTTCTGCATTTGCATTTAATAGCAATGGATTGGTAAATATTCTTTATTGTCTAACAACCTTTTTATTCTTTACCAATTTCAGCTTTACAACCTAAAGATGAAGCATAGAAAATTTATTTATTGTTATTAAAAAGAAAGTGTGTATAGGTTGTGAAATTATAGGAATCATGTACAAGTAAAATCAAGTATTTTTACCATTTAATACAAATAGAATGTTGAGTGTCTCGTAATTGCAAATAAGAAGATAAAAGATTGCGAAAACATTTGATATACCTGATGCCTTAAGATTTTGGAGTAAAGATGTGGTGTTAAAATCTCTTTGTATGATTGTTCTTATTCTAATGTGATGATCATTTGGGATCCCCTTATGGCCCAAAAATAAGTTAGGGTGCAGGTTCGAATCCGCAAACTCACAATGTCCCTCTTATCTGCGCTTATTGCGTATAAGTTTCATCACAATGTCCCTCTGATCTGCGCTTAATGTGTAGAAGTTCCGCAGCTATCCTTTTTAAGAGACAAAAGACAGAATAGATTGCAGAGTGGATTATTGATTCAAATTCTGAAAATATTGGTGTTAAACAATTTGGTCTATAAAATTAATGTAATTTCAAATGATCTCTAAAATTAAAAAGTATGTAGTGTAATTTCTTCTTTTTGCTTTGAAGCGATATAGTGTAACTTAAGTACCAAGTACACAATTTGCTTTGTGATCCTTAGGCATTCACTCTGAACTCAGTACCACCTACTGAAGATGAAATTGTATCTGGCGGAATTGGGCGCAACTTCATTTCTCGGGGCATTCTTGAAGCAACAGGCATTGACGATGCTATAAATGTTCGATTTTGCAGTCTTTGCATATATATATATATATAGGAGGGATCAAATTACACCAGTGTAACACTTGAGTAATGTTACACCGCTCAATAACGCTTTGACGAATTAAAATTTTACAAAATCCACCGTTGGATTAGAAGATTATATCATATAGATCATTTATGTTGAGTTTTATAAAAATCTAAAATCGTTTGACATGCTTTTGAAACACATAAAGATTAACGGTTTATGCGTTTTTATTGAATACCGTTAATCTTTATGTGTTTCAATAACATATCAAACGATTTTAGATTTTTGTAAAACTCAACATAAATGATCTATATGATATAATCTTCCAATCCAACGGTGGATTTTGTAAAATTTGAATTCGTTAAAGCGTTATTGAGCGGTGTAACATTACTCAAGTGTTACACCGGTGTAATTTGATCCCTCCCCATATATATATATATATATATATATTTAATCTTACTCACTCTTATCTTACGAGTTTAATGTTTATATTATGTTATGGTATTGGTTTAACAGAAGATTCGTTCATCAGAAGTTTCAGTGGGGCATTCTTATAATCTGATTGAAATAAGTACTCGTAGGATTGTTAATGTCGAAACTGCTTCAAAGAAACGAATTTCAATTCATGAAGTTGGAGAAACACCTTTCTTCCATGCAAACATGTATCGTCACCTACATATTAATCAGGTAATTTATTCATAAAATACAAGTATTGTTTTGCAATTTTTTTACTAGGATCATCTTATTTCTAATTACTAAAATCACACACCCTTGTGCCATTGCATATAATTAAATTGAAGGCACAAGATGAAAGTTCAATCAGCAGGCTGAAAAGGGCAAATGTCATGAGAAAAACAACAAAAGACGATTTTCTGTCAATTCTAGGAGATGCAGATGACAAAAAAAATCCTATCTACATGACAGGTAAATGTAAATTAGATACATTTGAATCCCTTGTTATTTTTCTTTAGATTATCACTTTTTTCTTCTTCCTTATTCTCAGGTCCATCGCTTCACACGCTATGTACTGCTGTTATCGATTTGGACGAACAAACATTATCAATAATTGAAGGCAATCCGAAAAAAGGAGATGTTTCAATTGTTTTCCCACTTTCCCCAAAGAAGTTGATCAATGGCCAACATGATAATCATTTATAGCAGACTAATGTGATTAGAAGTTTCAAATTGTAATTAAATGGAAGGAATCACTGTCTTTCCGTCGATTCAACATTAATTTAGTTTAGAGTCCGTTTGGCGGTCGAGATAAGAGACATGATAAAATAATTAGACATTGTACCATTATGCATTGTGAAAAGAAAATTAGAGAAATTGAGAGATCAACAGAAAAAGTGACAATGTGACAATAGATTGTTGGGCTATTTCTCAATAGTGGAAAGTAAGGGACCAAAGAAACTCTATTGTATTGGTTTTGATCTTGTTTCTCTCTACAGTCTATTCTTTAGGTTTTTAAGATTCTTGTTAGAATCAAAGTTAATTCATAAACTCTATAATCAATCATGTTAATTATCAAGAAATAATATAATCATAAGTAGAAGTATATATACTTGAATTCATAAATAATAATAGATCAGTTGTTGTTTGGTTTTTTAGATCAACACATTCTTTATGAGAATACTATTTAGTTATTATCTCTGTCATTTGAGACCATAATATCCTTATTTATAAAATCCAAATTAGGGTTAACACATATTTTGTCTAAAATATGAAGATACAACATGTTTTAAATTAAATTTATGAATTATTTTTCTTACAATTTTATCGATGTTGGTATTTTCTCATGATCATATAGGTAAAAATTATGATCAGATCAAATATCATGTCGTTTAAAACACATCGCACCGTCAATTTATAGTTAAAAATTATGATAGGGGGACCAAAATTGTCGTGTTTTAAAATATAGGGACCAAATCTGTAAAATGATAAAAACAAGGGGACCAAAACTGCAATTAACTCTTATCATTTTTGTTTTGTTCGAGTTTTTTTTTGTGCTGTTTGCTTTGTTTACTCTATTGGTTTCTTTGTGCAATTGGTTTATGGAAATAATTATTCTATAACAGGTGCATGGCATGCTTCCCACTAATTAAAAAAAAGTCCCACTAATTAAAAAAAACGTCATTTAAAAGTAAAAATTTAAGGAAAATGTTAAATAGTGCACCCGATGCACTAGTTAAACATATAAATAAATAAAAATTGTCTTAAAATTCGTGTATTCAATATATTATAAGTGTAAAAAGTTGTGTTTATACCAATCGTTAGTTGGTTCAGTGGTGATTGGCGCTAAGCTTGGTAGGGAGGACCACGGTTCGATCCCCGCAACTGCGATCGGGAGGGGGCTGGAACCACTTGATGTTAGAACTGACTACCAAACTAAATTAAACTGGTGGCAAAGTAATAAAAAAACTACATTTATCTTCTTAATATTCTCCTTAAAAAATTATAGGACAATGATCAATTTAGTGAACAATTTTTTGTTTGGACAAATTTAGCGAACAAAATTAGTGATTTGAAAATGTGAAATTGGTCGCTGATAGATATAGTGATATTAGTGACTACTACTCAGTGATAATAAAAACTTTAGAACAAATACTTTTTACAAATAATACTCCCTCCGTCCCATTTTAAATGATCTCTTTTTGACTTAGTATACTATTCATTTGACCTGCTTTGACCTTATTTTTCTACTAATATATACATGCAAATATTAGCATATGAGATGTTGTTTGATTTGTCTCGACGAGTACTTTCAAAATATACCAATTTTATAATTTTTAATAATATATAATTAAAGATATTAACGATTAAAGTTGTGCATTGGCAAATATGTCAGTGGTCAAACATGTAATTTATTTTGGGACCGAGGGAGTACTATTTTCCGATTCCAATTACAACAACTACATTTTGAATATATAGATGTTCCATGATGGTTGCTTCCATCCGCATAGGCTGACTAAATAGCAAAGTTGCTCATCAATTCAACCATTCATTTATTCTTGGTACTATAATATTCTCACTTTTTATTGCTGACCAAGATTTCATTACTTTATTGCCAGTTAGTTATAGCTCAATCAAATTACAGTAGAAAATTGTTCTTTAGGTAAGTGTTAGTGTTGATTTGATGGGTAATTATTTGTCTTATTATTATTTTCTGTCAAGTTGTATTGTGATTAAAATTTTACATTCTTTTCAACTGCGATCGGGAGGGAGTTGGAACCACTTGATGCCAGAACTGACCCCCGAACCAGATTAAACTTGTGGTATAAACCAAAAAAAAAAAATTACATTCTTTTTCAAATTTATATCCAGTTTCTGCAAATTATATATGATTAGTTAAAGAAAAACTCTTGTAAAAAAATCCTCTCATTAATGAGTTTTTTATCTACATATATTATTTTATTCTAAAATTCAGCACGGCAATTTTTTTAAGAAAATTATTTAAAATGACACTTGCAATAAGACAGAATGAAACTTGTTAGATCTAAGAATATTTTATACAGTACATAAAAAAGACTTAGTACATAAAAAAGACTTAGCTGTTACTCACTTTACAAATACCTTTTGACTATTTGTTACTAAGAAGTTTTTTTTTACACACTACTAATAATATTTTAAATGGAGTGGACTGTTTCATTTTCAACTGGGAGCCACTCAATTTAGTTGTTTTTTAATCTAATTTGAGCTAATCAAATAAATGCATTCAAGTGGTTTGAGCAAAACTAATTATTAGTTACATATTGCCAAAGTCTAACTTACTAATTTTTTTTTTAAGAAATAGATAGATAGAGTTAAAAATAAATCTAATTTAAATTACAATTTAATTGAACTGAGTTAAATAAATTCTTGTACATTACATACAATATTTGTACCAACTGAATTGTATGGAAAACATTACATACAATATTTATACCAACTGAATTATGTGGAAAACATTTTCCAAGATATGAGACTTCTAACAACTGAATAAAGTAATTTTTTTTTACGATGGATTGATATTACAATGTATATACATTAGAGTGGACTATAGTATAGATGAAGCCAGCTAATGTGGTGCCGTGGAAATGAAGAACTTTCAACGAGTGATCTAGGACTCACCAAACCCATATGGCTGAATTGAGCAAAAAGTTCAACATGGCTTTATTTTTTTTGCCACTGAAATCTTGATCTAACCTAACTCCACCAACCAACTTGTACCGGAATTGCCAACATGATGAACATATAATAAAACTAAAAATAATTAACATAATAATATGTGTGAGATAAAAAAATAACTAAGAAGGACGACAACTATCCAAGGACACACGAGTGTTACGAGCAAAAATCAATAGGAAAATGTTATTTAGTAAGAATTTTTTGATGCAAGAAAGAGAAAAATCTTATGTGGCAACATTTAATTGGTCAAATTATAATCACTCTCTCATATATGGTTAGCCAAGTTTTAATTGATCAAATTTTCTAATTTTATGGATTCTTCTCTTTCTTGCATCAATATTTCTTGTTAAATAGCATTGGTCAAACCAATATTATATCACAACAAATGGTATTTTCAATAGTGGAGCCGGAAAATTTATAAGATCTTGGCAAAATTAATTTTGCACAGAATTTTTAATCTTGCAATGAAAAATCTCAATTTTACTTTAAACTAACCTATAAAAATACCAAATTTTTTGAAAGAACCTGGCCAAATACCCGAGCTTGCTAGGCGGTGGATTCGCCATGGATGTCTTTGCTAATATGGCTAGCTTGCTTGTTACCTTGGTCATTTTCAAATACGCAATTTGAGATTAGTAATTTTGTTGTCAAAGTAACATAGTATATTTAATATTTTTATGTTATTGTCAAAAGAAGGAAAAATAATTCAACATAATTACAATTTTCTACATAAATGCAAAATAATTTCAAATAAGTGAAAGTTTAAAATAGAAAAGAAATTAGGTATATTAAAAAATATATATTACCTTTATATATTGTTATAAATATATCCGTAGATTATAGATGATTAGATCACAAATGTTAATACTTTGGCTAGTGGGTGGGTGTAATATTTGGAACGCTATGATGGGCACCTGTGGAAATTCAGCGTGATATGTATGCTTTTTGCTGGGTATTTGTTGGTGTGCTTCAAACAAGTCAAGTGGGGGGTATATATATATTTGAGTGGTATGAATATGGTCCCTTTTTCATGGAAAAATATATAGGCCTTTTTTTTTTAAATTCTAATATGGACCATTTTACTAAGTGATTCATAGCGGATCAGTTACAAATAATATTACAATGAATACGAATTTTACAAAATCTACCATTTGATTGAAAGTTGATATCATATAGATTATTTATAGCAAATTTTAGGAAAATTGAAAATCATTTGATATGTTATTAACACCCATCAAGATTAACCGTTTATTAAATACTGTAAATCTTGATAAATACTAATAAAATATCAAATGATTTTCAATTTTTCTAAATTTTTTTATGAATAATCTATATGATATAAAATTAATTTCAATCTAGACAAAAGCTAGCTTCTAGATGTTCTTTGCCTGAACATATGGAGGAAGCAACCTTCTGGCCTCTGTACCAGTAGTGGAGTGGCTTGCTACTTTAAATCAGAAAAGGAAAATTACCAATAAATTTTATAAAATTCATATTTGGTAGATCACTTGTCCACGATGGACCACTTGTGAAGGTGGTCAACCGTAGCATTAACCGAGGACTTTTACATTTGAAGACTGGTGATTTTAATCTACGGGTCATGTTAATATGTTATGTTAAGGATCTCAAAAATATGTATGTTAATAAATTATCAATTAAGCCATATATTTTACAACTTAGTATCAATTTAGTCCCTAACTTAATTTTTGAAAGACTAATATAAATAAATTTTTTTAGAGTCAGAACCTTTTTGAAATATATATAGAGTTAAGATTCGTTTTGAAAGTGTCTTATAGGGTAAAAGAGTGATTTGATGGTTTACTAGTGATTAAGCTTAGCTCCATTTGTTCGACCAAAATTACAATATAGGCCCACTTATTGTTGTTGGTCAAGGTGCTTTTATCTTTAAATAACAAACAATTTTATCGCAGCAGAGTAATACTATAGATGTATTTTTTTTTTGACGAAATACTATAATAGTATTTGTAGGATCAAGTTTAAATTATAGATACTTTATTTTTTATCTTAAGAGTAAAGTTTTTAATTATTAGACTATTTAACAAAAAAAAGTCAAATGTATTATGAAGTCTTTTAATTGTCGCATTTATAACATTTAAATCATTTAAATTTTTTAGATAACAGAGTTTGTTGCAGTGTTACTCTTCAAGTTATCATCTGTTATAAAAATAGGTTGCAATGTTACTCTTCAAGTTAACGTTGACTTCCACCATAATGAATATTTTGATTAAAAAGACACATTTGTATGAGGAGATTAATTTGAAGGATAACAATGCAACAAGTTTAAAACTTAAATAATCTCTACTTATTATCTAAAAAACTTAAAGAACTTAATTGTTATCAACCAAAGTTAATGTACCTTCGGATGTATTTAGCCAAAAAAATAATGCTATATATAAATTGTACCAAAAAAACAAGAATAATACTGCAATTAATATTCATATTAAATATTAATATCACAAATGTAATTTATATATTTATTTAAGTCCTAAATATTTTTTGCATGGATTAAAGAAAATAGGCCAAAGACCAACACATTGGATGCAATGCAACCTAATTTTTTTTTTTTTTTTTTTAGACAGAAAGGAAAATATAATATAAAATAAAAACAACAGATACAGAGACTGGGGGGACATTAAACCTTACCCAGTTAAACCCAAGAGGGAATATAACATGATAAAACAAACTAGGTTAACCAACCCTAATCAACTTTAACTATACACACACTCAACACACGCGCAACCCAGCGAACCCGCGTACGGGCACGAAACCAAGTTACAAAAAAAGATGAAGAGTGAAAGCATTAGCATAAATCAACAAGGGTTTAAAGCATAGCGAATGGAACGGCTGCCAACACGAAACCAGAACCACGTGCCAACAACCCCCTGAACAAGCAGCAGGCATAAAAGCTCTTTCGAGCAAGAGAGTGAACACAGTCACAGATAGAGCCGAATTGGAGGTAAACCTGACGCTCCTGAAACCTGCAGAACTCAACAGACCTGGAATAACAGAGAAACAAAGAGCGCAGGAACAACAACACAATCAAACAGACGCAAACAAACTCAGATCAATGAGCCGATCACGTTAGAAAAAAAACCCTCACGGGTTAAAATAGAACCAACCCGACCAAACGGGTTTATGAAACCAAATGCTACACCCAATCTCTGTAAGAACAGGAACGCAACAAACAATACAGGAAAGAAAAAAACATAAACAGTACAAACACATAAACATCACAGGAGATAAAAAATAAAATAAAAACGATACAAGCACACAAACTCAAGAACTACCATAAAAGCCATCTGCTACCACCACAAGAGAGATGGTGACAGAAACAGAAGCTACAAACAACAGGGAAAAGAAAAGAAACAAAGAGCCAAAACCCAAATCTAACAACACCGGCGAGAAACCCATCTGAAAGCACCACCCACCATGACCCAAGCCAAACGATGAAGAAACGAAGAAACCAGAAGCGTCGGCGGAGGAAGGGACACACGAGGGAAACGAGACAAACGGCCGCCAGGAGAAGAGGGGTTTTGACCAACCCCAAAGGGGTGATGCGGTGGTGCGGCCAAAAGCGGCGAAACACCACCGGAGGAGATGCTACATCGTGAAGGTGATGTTTGGATTGGAAAGGGATCTGAAAATTTGGATCTGAAGATTACTTTTTACATGCAACCTAATTTTAACCTACTCGTATAATACAGTATAGTAGTACGACATATAAACTTAATAAAGAAGAAACTCACTTGGGTTGTCTGGTGATATTAATTTAGGACTTGAGAGTATACTTCTTAAGATCTCAAGTTCAATTATCTTTAGTATCAATTTAGGTGGACTAATTTTGCTTCTTCGAAAAAAAATATAAATTTAATAAGATCGAACATAATATCAGTAGAAAAAAAATCGAACATAATAGTCATATGTTTCTTAAAAAAGAAAAATATAATAGTCCTGTTGACTTTCGTACATCTTGGGGGTGTAAATAATAAAACACTAGCTTATTGGTATATTTGAATTTGGTATCTCGAAGGTAAAAGTAATTAAAAAAATTTAATGTATTTTAGTTAATGCATTTTGAAAAAAAATATTATAAAATGGTATAATAAAATTTTGCAAAAAAAATTATATATTAGGACAAAGGTTTGTCATAAAATAATTCAATGTTAGATACAAATTTTACAAAATATTATATACTACGGTGTTTAGCTTTCGTTTTATCAAATTCATAGTTAATAAAGTCTAATTCAATTGGTCGTGTCGATGTAAAACTTGACATTTTTACCGAGTTTGAAGTGGTATCTCATAGTTGAATTATGCATGAGTTTTAATTGTATTTGTCACTTTATCATATATATATATATATATATATATATATATATATATATATACATATAAAATGCGGCAATTTAATTTAATAATCATGTACAAAATGTGATATTAATTATACTGCTAGCTTTTCTTTACGAAAAGTGTCCAATTGCTAAATTAAAGTCTTCTTCAACTCTTATAAAAGGGCACCACCAGAAGCACAATCTAAACTATAAGTCCCAATAATCCCTTTTCTCCTATAGCTATCTAAGGAGAAAAAAAATGGGTGCCAAAATTCCAATTCTCTTAGTTTTTATAATGTTGTTTGCTTTAAGTTCAGCTAATCCAAGCATGAGAAAACAATACAAACCATGCAAAAACATAGTCCTTTATTTTCATGACATAATTTACAATGGCATGAATGCAGCTAATGCAACATCTTCAATAGTAGCAGCTCCACAAGGTGCTAATTTAACAAAATTAGCAACTCAATTTCACTTTGGTAACATAGCAGTTTTTGATGACCCTATAACACTGGATAATAACCTTCATTCAAAACCAATTGGTAGAGCACAAGGCTTTTACATTTATGATACCAAAAACACATACACTTCTTGGCTTGGTTTCACATTTGTTCTTAATAGTACTTATCATCAAGGAACCATTACTTTTGCTGGTGCTGATCCAATTATGCAGAAAAGTAGAGATATTTCAGTAACTGGTGGTACTGGTGATTTCTTTATGCATAGAGGTATTGCCACTATTATCACTGATGCATTTGAAGGCGAGGTTTATTTTCGCCTTCGCGTCGATATTAAGTTTTTCGAGTGTTGGTAAGTTACTAAAAATTTATATTATTAACTGTATGAACTTTTGCATTTGAAGGTGAATGTGAAGTTTATGACCAATGGTAATATAAAAT
The DNA here is from genome assembly GCA_030408175.1 of Trifolium repens. NCBI lineage: Eukaryota > Viridiplantae > Streptophyta > Magnoliopsida > Fabales > Fabaceae > Trifolium > Trifolium repens. The sequence continues at coordinate 60,954,316 of CP125842.1, read as the reverse complement.
TAAGTTCTAATAATTGCTGAAAGCAAATACATTAAGAAGTTATTAATTTCCCTTTTCATTGTTGGGGCTGGTACTGTGTGTGGTTCTGTTCTGGTGTTGTGGCAGAGTGTTTTTATTTTTTGGGTGTATCAGTGTAATGAGGTGTTGTAGCTTGTTTCTAAGGACATTTTGGTTGTTCTACAAATTTGAGATGTTTCTATATAGGTCTGTCTGCTGTATTGATTTTGTAATCTCCTTTAGCTCTTGTATAAGTTTTTTAGCTTTCAGCACTAGTTTAATTTGGTTTGAAGGTCAGTTCCGGAATCAAGTGGTTTCAGCTCTTTCTCATCGCAGTTGTGGGGATCAACCGTGGTCCTCCCTAACAAGTTAAATGTCAATCACCACTGAACTAATTGACGAATAATATTCTCGGGTAAATTTGAGTGAGCGGTCTAATAAAGTTTGTTTTTTTATAGAGTACATCAATATAATATAAATTAAAATCGTTTAAAATAAAAGGATAAATTTAGAAACTAACTCATAGTATTTTATATTAATAGTATTAAACGACAAATTAAATAAGTTTACATTGTAACCAACATAGTGTGACACAAGTGGTAGATACTTAAGTCTCTTAAACATTTGGTCATGGGTTCGATCCATGGTTGGTGCGTATGGAGAAACATTTGTTGGGAGAGATCATCCCCTTAAATAAATCTCAATTTTCCAATTAGTCTCTACAGTTGCGCATGAGGATACTTTTAGTTTAAAAAAAAAAATTTGTTTGACGCAAAATCTAATGCTATTATAATTTGTTGACGATTTTCTAAGGAAAATTATCCACATGACATTCCTACTATGATTTACTCCTATCAGCGTTTTGATAATTTTATATTGAAATTTAAATAGCGTCTCATAAAAAAATTGTTCTGAGTGTTTCATCTTTTTATTACGATTTTTTTTGGATGGTAAAGTTTTTTAAAAAATGTTTAAAATCACCTTTAATTTAATGTATATAACAAATGGGTCATAATCTATTTTATCTCAATTATATATATTACGAGATTTATATTTAAAATCACCTTTAATTTTATGTATTTACTTCTCAAAGAAGAGGAATGTATAATTTTAAATTAAATAAATGAAGAGTGTACTCAAGTTTCTTTTACCGAATGGGGCATAATTATTTACTCAGAAGTTGTTTGTTACATATTAAAAAAATGATTTTGTTATTAAATAATTTAGATATTTTATAAAAAATAGAATTCATTTAATGTTTATTTATTGTAATAAAAACCATTTTTAAGGAAAAAAATATAACTTGTTTGAATATAACTACATAAAAATGAGTTTTTATTACAAAATAGTTCTTCCATATGACACTTATTTTCTCTCCGCTTAAAAAATTATTTTTTAAAAAAGTATTCTTAACAATTTCAGAAGGGTCATGCTAACTAGTGTCTCTGGGGCACTGGGCACTAGTTAAGGATACATAATTGGTAATTTTTGCATTGGAAATAACAATTTTTATATTTTATTAACATTGACTACACAAGTTCCAATGTAATTTTTCTATATTGGGTTACCTTAACTAGTGCCCCGGAGGCACTAGTTAGCATTTTCCTTGAATTTATTTTTCAATTTCTTTAAATCTGATTTTCTTTAAAAAAAATTGTAATAAATATATGCAATAGTGGTAAATGTGACAAATAACAGCCTGTCAATATTTTTTGTATAGCATTTTCCAAATATAAAATTCAAATATTTTTCAAATAAATAATCATTTTAATTCATGAATGTGTGAAGTGTTGATTATAACCGTCCCACACAAGAACAAAGTGACCACTCCCTCTGATTCGATATAAATAAACTTTATTAAATTGGAGAGAGTATTTATCAATAGATCTAAAAAAATAAATTTTTTCTTACATATAAAATCGGAGGAAGTATTTACTTTTTCTTTTTATAAGTCTAACTAGTTAATGAAACAGAAGTAAATAGAAAAAGTGAAACTGGGAGGATAGCAGCAGCGTTTATGAACTTATGATCGTGTTATTCATATCCTTGAAATTTGATTCATCGCCTTTTTATTTCGGAAAAGTAATAGTAATAAGGCCAAACTATATAGTTGATCCTTGCGTTTATTTTAGGTTTTAATTTGATCTCTTACGTTTAAAAAATTTTAATTTGGTCCCTTATATTATTAACATTTGTATTAGCTGGTCCATTCCGTCAGATTCATTGTTCCACTGTTTCAATTATACACGTGTGCAAACAGTCTGCCACGTAAGCAAATTGTCTGCCACATGTACAAAAACTGATGGAAGAGAGTAAATTGAAATCTAAAATAAACGTAAGGCACTAATTTTTTTTTGAAAATAGGAATATATTCAATCAAAAGAGGTTAAAAAGGGAGCGATCTTTTTGGATACACTCTACAATACAAGGGGGGGTTTCATGCAACCAGGTTTTGTTGGGCTCATGATAAGGCCCAGTTAGCTAACTAATGGGCTGCTTGATTGCCTGCTCTTCTGATCCAATTGATGGTAGACTGAGGGTTCCGTTTGATGAAAGTGTTGCAGCGTCTTGTCACTTTACCCCAATAGGAGCGAGTAAGGTTTTGCTTCTGAACCGCCGTGACAATGGTTAACGAATCCATCTCAAACATAATCCGAGTTATACCAAGGGATTCCACGAGATCTAAAGCCGCGTTCAAACCCAGAGCTTCACCTTCCAACGTCTCGTCCGATCCTCTTACTAGCCAAGTTTTCAGCGTGTCCTAAAATTCCACAGTTGAAGCATACCTGGGGTAGTTTTTCGTATCGAAAGTCTATCCAATGTGTTCCATCAGTTGCATTGCCAATTAAGATACCAGAGGTTATAGGTTAATGAACATCAATGGCTACTTTAATCTTTATGATCATCTTTTTCCCGGGATATTCGTAGAATTCTGATGCCTCAACACTGCCTAGTAATTCTCCTATACTTTCACCCACTTTCTTGGTTTTGCAATGTGGTGGTAAACCCCACAGTTGGATCCACACGCCTGCATGATCAAAATCCAGAGTAGCTGGGTCAGTTTGTCTATCCCAAGGATGCACAACCAGCCATGAATTTCTGAAAATCCATGGATTGCCTTGTAGTATGCGTTCTTGATCCATTATGTCATCCATAAAGAATTGGAGGATCTTTCCTTCTATCTCTTGGATCTTAAGCCTTGGAGGAGATCCCCATATACTATCCAATCCCATTTGTATGGAATTAACATGGACAGGTTTGTTTGTGATCATCTTGCCCAATATGCTTCTCTGACAGGCTGAGATACCTTCTTTCACAAGGTTTTCTGGGTACACAAAGAAACCAGGGGGCTTTCTTGGGGTAGTTTTGCTAGTGGAAGCATTAGGACTATCTTGGTTGGGTTGAGGGGTATTGTTACATGGATGATTTTGATATCCAGTTGTAGTTTCAGGGATGTGAATGGTGATATTTGGGATAGCACTTCTTTGTTGTGAGATGGATTGGTGAGGAAACTGAGTATTGTTGTTTTTTGGTATTTCGGTGGCCATGATTTGGTGAGGAATATGATTGTTATTGTTATTCTGATTTGCAGGTTTCATGGTTAAAAACAACAAGGAGCTGGGAACAAATAAGGCTTGAACCAAGACGGTTCAGGTGAAGAAACAGCAGAAAACAAGAAGAAAGGAAGATCAAAGGGGCAGAAGAAGAAGGATTATAGAAAGGGAAACCTGTTTACAGAATGTTGAAGATAATCTTTGAAGGAGAAACCACAAAACCATCCATAAAGGAGATAACTACGAATCAAATGACAAGATTAAACCAGAGGAGTGGAGAGGAAGCTTCAAAGAGAGATGAAGACAGTTCTTGGGCTTGAACATTTTCTTGGAGCTTTCTTGGAGCATCACTCATTAACATGTCATCTCTCTCCAAATATCATTTTTGACGTGTTCTATGATTTGTGAGAGTCAATAGTATTTTGCATTTAACGATCTTTAATCAGTAATAAGATAATTTGCACAGGTTTGACGATGCATAAACGGCAGTATATATAATAGGTCATTGACTTGTACGAGCAGATATAATGCCAGTGATCACGTAAGGCACTAAATTAAAATGTTTTAAACGTAAGGGACCAAATTAAAACCTAAAATAAACGTAAGAGACTAAATTGAAACCTAAAATAAACGTAGGGACCAAATGTGTAGTAAACCTTACATTAATGTTAATTATAGAGAGCGAACTCAGTGTAACTAGTAAACCTTACATTAATGTTAATTATTATATACCTTATATACATGATCTCATTATACAATTATGAGGATGATCACTTGATTTTTTCTATAATTATTATTTAAAAAAATTGATTTTTATAAAGTTCGCTACATTAATGTTAATTATTATATACCTTATATACATGATCTCATTATACAATTATGAGGATGATCACTTGATTTTTTCTATAATTATTATTTTAAAAAATTGATTTTTATAAAGTTCGCTACATAGGAAGTGAACTGTGGTGTTCCTACTTTTGCACTTTACACACTCGCTCCCTAAGTAGCGATAGGGGTAAATTAGGAACGCCAAGGGGTGAAAAAGAATGTTGGGGGTGCGAAAATAAATTCTCATTTTTTTAATCTGAATATAAAGTTTGGATTGGGCCATAATTAAGTCACCTACATGACTTGGTTTGAGAAAAACTTCTCATTTTGCCACCCTATCATTTTTTTCGCGCACCTTATAATTTTATAAAAAATATTCTTTTTCGCTACTTAGATAGTGGATACACTCAAAAACACTCTACCATTATAACTTTTCCTACCTAAGTAACGGACACAATTTTTTAAAAAAATCTCATTTTTATAATGTCCACTACTTAAGTAGCAGTAGTGTAAAATGGGAAATACGTAAGACTCGCGAGTAACTGATAGGTTGGCAAAAATAATCTTCTTTGAGAAAACCAAACTCTTCGTAGATCAAGATTTAGGTCCAAATAATCGAATATTTGTATTTTTTAACATATGCCATGTTAAATATTCTTAACTAGTGCATGGAATACTATTTAACATTTTGGCTAAACTACATATTTGGTCCCTTACGTTTATTTTAGGTTTCAATTTGGTCCCATACGTTTAAAAAGTTTCAATTTGGTCCCTTACGTTATCAACGTTTGCATTAGTTGGTCTCTTCCGTCAGATTCCACTGTTCCACTATTTCAATTGGACACGTGTCAACGTGTCAATCCATGTGTGCAAACCGTCTGCCACGTAAGCAAATCGTCTGCCACATGTGCAAAAACTGACGGAAGGGACCAAATTGAAACCTAAAATAAACGTAAGGGACCAAATTGAAACTTTTTAAACGTAAGGGACCAAATTGAAACTTAAAATAAACATAAGGGATCAAATGTGTAGTTTAACCTAACATTTTTTTATAGATTAGAAGTGTTGATTAAAGCTAAATAATGATTGTGTTGGAGGATTTTTTTCTCTTCTCCCCCCCCCCCCCCCCATGTTTCTTCCAACCCCTCCAAAAAGCCAATTTTGCCCTCATAAATAGTTTTTGGAAAATGTTTTCCAAAATTAATATTTTTTCGGATTCTATTTTCCGAATTAGACTTAAACATAGTTTTTAGATTTATATTTTTCAATTCATATTCCACTATTTCGGATTCTATTTTTCAAAAAATTAACTCTTTTGAAAAATGTTTTCCGAAAATTCAAATACTTAGGAAAGTAGAATCCGAAATTGCTTTGGAAAACATTTTCCAAAATTATGTTATATATGATTAGAATCGCAAATTTGTTGTTATAACCTGATTTTTCATAGTCTCGATATTTTTTACCCTATTTTTAATACTAAGTAGTATCCAAACATAATCCGAAATATTTCTACCCCATTTTTTCATAGCAATTGACAAGTTAATTAAGAAAAATTGTGTAGAATATTAATATTAAATATATATTATAAATCATATGGAGTCATCGTGAAATGTTTATATCTCACATCCATCAACACAATTTTATTTTGGATTATGTTTGGATAATGATTAGTGTTAAAAACAAGGTAAAAAGTGATTGTGACTGAAAAATTAGGTTGGAACAACAAAATTGCGGCTCTGGTCATATATAACAGAATTTCGGAAAGTGTTTTCCAATATCACTTTGAAAAATGTTTTCCAAAGCAATTTCGGATTTTGCATTCCAAAATATTTGAATATTCGGAAAATGTTTTCGAAAAAAATTAACCTTTTAGAAAATAAAATCCGAAATACTAGAATGAGTGGAAAAAAATAAATCTAAAAACTACAATATAAATATATTTTGGAAAATATATTCCGAAAAATTGTGAATTTTGAAAAATATTTTCCGAATATTATGAGGATAAAATTGAAATTTCATGGGGGGCTAGAAGAAACATTGGGGAGCAGAAGAGAAAAATTTGTGTTGGAGGTACATGGGCTCACGTGCTTTGTAGTGAAATGCATGTAGCCCACCAGCCACACTCACATCTTTTATTATACAATTTATAAGAGAATGTTTCTACTTTTAAATTCTTAATAACCTTTTATTTATTTATTTATTTATTTATTTATTTATTATATCTATAAGAAGAAAGTTTCAATCATTTGTTTAATTTCAAAATATATCAACTAAGGTATTTATTTGTTGTATGTATCTACTAGCCGCCAAACGGGCACATTCCGTGCCCGTTTGTGTGATCGATATTCTCTTCTTTATTTTTTGTGATCGATATTCTCTACTGTGCAAATATAAATAACTATTTAATCTCCTTTTTTATTTGACTTAGTTAATTAATAACTACGTAACATCTTTTTTTTTTGTTAGTTAGTAAGAAGAAAAAAAAAAAAAATTTACTATAAAAAAACTGAAAACCTACTTTTATGTGGAAGTTGTGCTTAGTTGTTAAGAAAAAAAATTTATTTACTAAAAACAACTGAAAATCTATTTTTATGTGGAAGTTATTTTTTAAGGGTAAAATAGGAATAACAAAAAAGTCATCCCAAAAATTTGTATCCCCTTTATATATTAGTATAGATAAGAAGAAAGTTTAAAAACAACTAACTCGTCATAATTAATCAATATTCTCACTTTTTTTTTTGACAAAATCAATATTCTCACTTAGCACCACCAATCTTCATCAATATTTAATTTCTAAATATACCAACACGTGTGGTGGTATATTTGTTAGTTTTTTTTTTAAGGTCAAATATTCGATATTTATAGAATGAGAAAAATTCTAGAAAACAATTAAAAAAGTATATTTATGTTTTTGAAAATATATATATATATATATATATATAGAGGATGTATATTATGAGAATGCTAAAGATATATGAGAATGAATAATAAAAATTAAATTTAAATGAGAGGCTAAGATTAAAACACAATTTTAAGTGATTGATGCACCTAATTTATTTCTCCCTCTCTCTCTTTTCCTCTACCACCGTAATTTATTTCTTCCTCTTTCTCTCTCTTTTCCTCCACTACTGTACACCATTTGCCTCAACATAAAAATCCATTCTTCTTCCTTTCTCTCCGCCCTTTTGCTATCATAGGCCGTGGCTTCCTCACCAACGAACCACCGTTCGCAATACCTCTCCCTCTCTCCTTACTAGCCACACCACCACGAACAACAACAACCTCTTCCCGTTGTGAACATGGCGCAATTGATGGAAAAGGGATGCACCACCATCAACGATTGTGCTTGAAATCAAGGAGATTAAAATCACTCTATTAATTCAAGTTTTAATGAATTTTCAATTTGAATAATGAACTCAAACTTACCCTGAATTTCTTCCTTTCGTCTTTTATTATTGCTTTTCCTTTTTATGAGATTAACTTTGATGTGAGATTATTCTGAAAAAATAAACTTTGATGTGAGATTGATTTCAATTTTAAGCAGAAACAATTTGTGTGTTGGAGAAGATGTACATGTGAATGGATTTATGAGATAAAGTTTTGCTTTTTCTAATGGGTTGCAGAAAAAATTAGCAGATTGTTCCTTTCCCTGCTTCTTAACCAGAGTCAAGCTTATTGTTTTAATGATAATGATGGTGCTGGTGTGAAAGGGTGGGCCAAGATGTATTGAGTTCAATAGACGGGCAGTCGATGTGGCGGTTTTGGGATTTGGATCCGGGTTCATGTGAGAAGATAAATCGGTAAAAAGGAAATGGAGTGGGGTAGAGGAAATAATTGCACGTGAGGCAGCTTAAAAAGTATTTTTTAATCTAAGCCATCAATTTATATCCAATGGTAGATATTCATTCTTATATTCTCATATAAAGATGCCATTCTCATAAGATACATCATATATATATATATATATATATATATATATACTCTCTTCGGCTATAAATATAAGTAAAAGTGTACTTTTTATATATCGGCCAAAACACAAAAATCGGCCGAAAAATCGAAAATCGGCCGAAAACTCAAAATATCGGCCGAAAACACAAAAAAATCGGCCAACAAACCTAAAAACGGCCGAAAAACTGATTTTTAGGTTTTCGGCCGATTTTTGTGTTTTCGGCCTTTTTTTTTAGTTTTCGGCCGATTTTCAGTTTTTGGCCGATTTTTGGGTTTTTGACCGATTTTTGGGTTTTCAGCCGATTTTTGGGTTTTCGGCCAATTTTTTGAGTTTTCGGCCGATTTTTCGATTTTTCGGCCGATTTTTAGTTTTTCGGCCGATTTTTAGTTTTTCGGCCGATTTTTGGGTTTTCGACCGATTTTTGGGTTTTCAGCCGATTTTTTGGTTTTTCGGCCGATTTTTGGGTTTTCGGCCGATTTTTTGAGTTTTCGTCCGATTTTTTGGTTTTTCGGCCGATTTGTGGATTTTCGGGTGTTTTTTGGGTTTTCGGCCGATTTTCAGTTTTTCGGCCAATTTTTTGAGTTTTCGGCTGATTTTAAGATTTGCTATTTAATTTGACGGAACTGAGTGATGGATTTGAGATTTGACGGAGAGAGGATTTTGAGAGAGAGAATGGATTTTGGGATTAGGGTTCATCTTTTCAATTTGGGAGAAATAAAAAAAAAAATTATGGATAAAATTTGGACATTGAGTAATTTTATCATAATATTTGGTTGTGGTCATGGTTATGGATATCTAAATAAAAAACTAATTGGTTTGGTTATAAAACCCAAATATAAATAACTGATTTTTAAAATTGGATATGGATTTGGTTATGGTTAATCCATGATAACCGGTTAAAATGCTCATCCCTACCTACTATGATCAATACATAATCTTATTTACAAATGTGCTCTTCCATAAATGAATAATAAAATAAAGGATTTTGCTAAAGAGTGTCATTGGAACACTTTTTAAGAATTCAAATTAAAGAAAATATTTTTAAAAAATTTAAACATTTTTAATTTTAATGTGTTGATTTTATACTTTTTCTTAAAAATTTCATAAAAATCTACAATTTAAAATTTTTAATGAGTGCCCCATGAGCACCCGAACATTTTTTTAAAGGGTCAGGATCAAATGACACCAAGGTGTCAAACTTAGTAACATGACACCTTTGATAATTCTTTATCGGATAATCGTATTACAAAATCAACCGTTTGGTTCAAAGCTATTATTATATAGATCATGTCTATAAAATTTAACATCAATCGGAAACCATTTGATGGGTTAAAGAGAAGGATAAAAATTAACGGTTTTGACGAAGTTTTGTAAGACGTTGGTTTTTATGCATCTCATTGACATATCAAATGATTTCCGATTGTTGTTAAATTTTATAGACGTGATCTATATAATAATAGCTTCGAATCCAACGGTTGATTTTGTAATACGATTATTCGGTAAAGAATTATCGGAGGTGTCATGTTACTAAGGCCCCGTTTGGCCGGCTTATTTTTTGCTTTTTATTTTAGCTTAAACGAAATAAAGAAGTATAAAATTATATTTGACACTATTTCTCCTTAAAAGTATTAGAGAAATAAAGTAAAGAAGTAAAAAATAAAGAAAAGTGAAGTCAAACACAATTTTTTCCTTCTTTACTATTTTTAAGGAGAAGAAAAAAAGTTGAAAATAAGCTGAGCCAAACGGAACCTAAGTTTGATACCTTGGTGTCATTTGATCCTGACCCTTTTTTTAAAATAAAATGTTTCTGTTAACCATTTGTATGTTGAATTTTTTAAGGGTATATGTTAAAGATTTTAAAATTTAAAATTTTGTATTAAATTAGATGTACTACTTTTCCACCGTAACTTTTCTTCTCTTCTTTTTTATTGTCAAAAAACTCTACATCAAAGAACACATCATCTGTAATATTTATTGTACAATTGTGGTGTGTTTTTATTTCTATTTTTTCAAGGTATAAACTGTTTGTTCCAAGAGTGTGATGAAACCGAAGCTTGCTATTTAGGCCCCCTAGTATTACTCGCAGGCCCCCCGTCATGACCAAAATGTCCTTATAACGAATGCAACAAATTTCATCACATAGACGACGAAATTATGTTAAAACATAGTAGGCTTGCATTGTCGCGCACATCTGGGCACACAACACGCAATTTCGTCTCGTAGTTACCGAAACGCCAATTTTTTGAAATTTTGTCATCTAGAAGACGAAATTGTGTGTTTTGTCACCTAGAAGACGAAATTTTGGTTAAACGTAGTAGGTCTGCCTTGTCGTGCACATCTGGGCATAAAACACACAATTTTGTCACCTAGAAGACGAAATTGTGTGTTTTGTCACCTAGAAGACGAAATTGTGTGTTTTGTCATCTAGAAGACAAAATTTTGGTTTTTTGCAATTTCGTTCCCTACGTGACGAAAATTTTTCAACTGTAGTTTAGGAGTATTTTGGGATTTTAGGGGGGCCTGATAGCAACCCAAGGGGCGTAAATAGCAATTTTCGATGAAACCCGCATCATTGGGCTTTCTATAGTCCACGACTCATGTTTGAAGCCCATTAAAGAACGGTTTTGTTTTGTATGCCTCAACATTGAAACTGAGAGTTTGTTTTTGACACTCCCTAAATTTTCTTGCGTCCTGTATATTTTTAAATAATACTTTTGTCTACTACTTCAACAGTATAGCATCAGCTATTTAAGCAGTGAAATGAATACAAATATAAACGAGCAGGACGCATGAGAAACTCTAAAACTTTAGCTCATGTTTTGTTTAATTGTCTAAATATTCGAGAATTAAGACCATTCTAATGCTCCATTGCGCCATGCATAAACTAAACCAACAATTAGGTTAAGCACGAAGATGAAAGCTTCTATAAATACGGATACCCCCAATACTCGGGAAATCGATAGTTAAGGGATATTTCAATTGAGAAAACCCTCATATCGACTTACTTAACAAAGAAAAAATAATTTAATTATTCGGTTAAAGCAATCAATCATTATTAAACACATATACTAAGAATCGTACTCCATATCCACATCAATATTTCATACCCCACATTTTGACAAGTTCTACTTTTACCATTGAATTTTAATTACTTTTCTTTCACAATACTTTAAAATTTTAGACAAAAAATCAATTTTTCAGAATAAAAGAGTTAAATTGTGTTTAAAAAAAAGAATAAAAGAATAAAATTTTCAATTTTCCATAATAGAATCTTCTAAATAATTTTTCTCCAAATTGTTAAAACAATATGGCTAATGCGTTTTTAAAATACAAATTATTAAATTCTTTATAATTCAAATTTTGAAATTGAAGGAAATCCTCGTATTATGAAAAAAAAATTGGAATTGAAGGAACATAAACACAATCTAAGGTACGTACCGATTGGCCTAGCTTATTTCAAATTTTTTTACTCAATAAAATGAGAAGCTAACCAAACAGATTTTCAAGAAGCTCTTGATAAAAAAAATTGCTTAATTTTTATGAGTAACATACATAGATAAATTTTTTTTGAAGCTACAAAAACAACAATTATCAAACAACCTTAACTTTTTTTTAAAAACTTTTATTTTTACTTTTAACTTTCAAATAGCTTTTATTAATTTTTACTACTCCCTCCGTCCCTATTTATATGAGCTAGTTTGACAAAACACGGATATTAAGAAATGAGATTTTAGTATTAACTTGACTGACAAATTATATTGATTTTACATGTTTACCTTACAATTAATTGTAGTGTTTTGTATCAAACAAAAGAGAATTTAATGTTATTAAAAAAACTATGCAAGGTAAATAAGGATAAGTTTGTAAAAAATAATAATTAATGTCATTGATAATTGTAAAGGAGTCTTATAAAAGATGACAAATTTTTTGTCAAACTAGCTTTTATAAAAAGGGACGGAGTGAGTAATAAAATAGAAAGTAAAGTTGTATATGCAATTTAGATCTATTGGATGAGAATAACGGCGACATTAATTGTTCCACACATTCATGATCAAAATAGTACTTGTATATTTTTATGGAAAATGTTAACGAGTGCATCAGACATTTTTTAAGCATTTTAACTTAAGTAGTAAGATTTTATAGAATTTTTAAAAAGGTGTAAAGTGACACATTGAAAATTGTAATGTTTAATTTTTTAAATAAAAAAATTTCTTTACATAAAATACTTAAAAAATGTTTTGGTGACACTTGTTAGCATATATATATATATATATACTACTACAACAGTATGTCTTTAATATTTTTTTATGGAAGCTATTTTGAGTTTTATATTGAACTAATAAATGGTTCTTTCAATTCTACGTCATATTTTTACAACTCATATTCATTTTGTTTCAATGGTAAAAAAAAGATGGTACTATATATTAATATTATTCATGATGATGTGATACATTATTACAACTAAATTTAGTTCAATTTAGTTATAAATATATAATATGACAATTAAATTTTTAGTTGAGTTGGCAAAGTTGAAGTCCCCCAAATCCTTTTTGACTCAAATTTAATCCTTAGCCTTAACAATATTTAGATTTTCAATTTATTTTTCATACAAATTTGCGTAATTTTTTAAAAAAAATTATAAGGCCACACAATAGAATCTGTTTTAGGCATCTAATTATGTTAGGTCAGCCCTTCTAAATATTAATAATGATACCGTATATTTAAAGTACATTTTGTAAATTTTATGATACTCACATTACTACGTCAAATTTCTGCAATAGAAAGAAAAAATAAGAAATGCATTATACTTTTATGAAACTTACTAAAATACTTCTATCGGATATACTCTAAATGTTGCATTAAAAAACAGAAAAAGGGAAACTAGGAGGAAAGCAGCGTTATGATCGTGCTTTCAATTTAATTCATTTCACCATCTATATTCATTTTTGGGAGGTAGTAATAATAATGTTACTAATTATTGAATGCAATATGTGTCGGGTCCTTTTGCCTCTTGTTTGATAGTTCCATCTTAAATCTCGCATGCGCTTTCCTTCCTCCTTCAGTCTTGCTGCTTTTTTTTTTTTTGTTAATGGCACAACACTTTATTGATGTCCATTGAACGTTTTCAGTATAGGATGGATGAGGATTCACGCACACTATTCTGGCACATCAATAAAAGTTCAATGGACATGTGCTCAAATCCAATATATTAATATTTTTGTGGGCTCTCACTCGAGGAAGAAATCACTGGCTCACCTAACTCCATATTTCCCCCCGGTTATAATATATAAGTAAAAATCCACTTTTTAGATTATTATATAATTAATATATTTGGACAATTTAATATTCAGATACACCAATTATACAATGAATCTAAAAAGTGCATTTTTGTTTATATATTATAACAGAGTGAGTACTATCGATAATATTAATATGAAAAATGTTAAAAAGTGGTCCTGTGACACTAGCCAAGCCTATTAATATAAAAAATTCTTGTAATTTGTGTATTTAATTTAATGTCTCTAAATTTAAATTGTATTAGAAAATTATCATTTTAATATTTTTTATTTTTTTATTTTTTGGTATACTTAACAAGTGTTTCAAGGTAATGTTTAGTATGACCCTGTTAATATTAATATTTCTAAGGAAATCACCAAATATGGGATATATTGTACCCCTAATAAAAACATTGGATCCAAAGGCCAAATATAGCAAGTTTATGGATTGATGCTGCCGGTTTTCACACATTTATTACACTGTATTAAATCATGCTCATTAGTTATAGATTAGACTGTTAATATTTTTAGCCGCACAATTTAGATTAGACGATAAGGATGTTAAAAGGGCACATGATAATATTCTCCTTATACTTATGCAACCAATCATTAATGATAAACCTATATCTTATTTTGGTCAAAAATCACTTTTTTTGTCCAACAACTGAGTGGTTAAACTCACATACTGGAAAAAAAATAGAGAATTTAAAGTTCGAACTCTGACCCTCCAATAATATTTCTAATAGCTATCAACTAAACTATCGAGACAAAAATTTAATCCCGATTAATATCTATCAACTCTGACACCACACTATGGTTCAATGATCCATGACCAATAACAATAACTTTGTGAGTTTGGATTTAGTACCCTTGTACTTAATCCCAAATTGTGGGAATAGTACCATTTGTACTTATTGCCAATAACATAAAATTAAAAAGAGGAATATACTATGTAAATAAAAAGGTAAAATATGTTTTTCGTCCTTATAAAATTGGCGAATTTGAGTTTTAGTCCTTTGTAAAAAAAAGTCCTCCCGTATTATCCTTGTAATTTCAAATTATTTAGATTTTAGTCTTTAATGTGACAATATCACACAAATTACAGGGACGGAAATCAAATTTTGCACCAAACAATAGGGACGAAAACCAATCATCCATTAAGTAAATGAAAATGTTATTGAGAAATGGGCAAGCTGCGTTGCTTCACTAAGGACGTACTGGTATTACAAGCTGACGGACTTGAATGACAATCTTCAACAAAAACACAGTCCTTTGCCTCAGGTTGGCAGACAAAAACATAGTCCCTCCACTAGAGGTGCTGTGGGAGTGTTTGCTAAGCATTCCACCGCAAAGCAAGCACACCATATACGGATATACCACATCTGACACAATCAGTATATAGCTTAAATAATACTTCTAAGTTTCTACTAAATGTAAAAAAGTACATATACATGATAGTACATCATGTTAACATTTGTTTTCAATTGATCATTTGAAAACCACAATTAATAATTTGTTTTACTACTAAATATATCAACCAAGTATTATTTATTATTTTTATAAGAAGAAAGTTTGAGAATAACAAAATCACACTAGATCAATATTCTCAGCACCACCAATCTTCACCATTTCAAAGATGTATATGCTCCAACAATGCATTTTAATATCAAAGAGATCAATGATCTTTATATAAAACTTGTGCAGGTCAAAAAACATGTTACATATATGTTGGTATATTTATTTATTGTTAGAGTTATGCTTTGATAGTATTAGGGAAAATTACATTAGTTGGAAATGTAAAATCATGAGTGATGATTGAATGAAAACTTAATGAGTTACTTACATAGACAAGTATATTATTTTTATTTGACACGGCAAATTATATTTGATTAAACTCCCATGAGTATAATAACGAGTACTCAAAGGAGGTGCAGAGGTACAAAACCTGCATAATGCTGCAGGCAAGGAATGCATATCACGTAGACTATATTTTTGATAATTCTTTGAATTGAGCATTGAGTCTAACTCAACTTTATAATTAAATTGGCTAAAGTAAGGATTGCCTTTTACTCTTTTTTTTAGACAGAAATAGCCTTTTACTTATAAATATATATTTAGTCCATCTTATATCCGATGTAAGACTTCTTAATATATTATAAATCGCTTTACATCTATGAAGCATGGACACCGACACAGACACTGACACGGCGACAACGATAATAATATGGAAAAATAACATAATTCAGTGTAACCATAAATGTCGTGTCGGGGTCAGACAGCGACATGGACGGTCCATGTCGGACACGGACGCCTAATCCGAGAAGTGTCAGTGCTTCATAGCTTTACATTACCATTGTAACATTTAATGATATTTTTTCTATTATACCCTTAATTAATTATTACTTTTTTTTCTTTCAATTATTTAATTTATCTTTCTTATACCATTAATGAAGAACAATTTTGTGTAGTTAACTCATAATTTTCTTTTTGTCAAAAAAAAAAAAACTCATAATTTTCTTTTTTTTCATATGACATTAATTAATTACATTTTAATAGGGAAAAATATATTTATGTTCTGAAAAATAAAATAAAATATAATAATGTGGTATGATAACGTGTACATTAAAAGCGCATGTTAAACTATCTTAATATATAAATTTTGTATTTTTTTTTAAAGATAGAAATTTTGTATTTAATATTATAAAAATTTTAATATTTGAAAAGTAAAAATAAACAAGTCCCAACAAATAATTTAATTTGCTTCCTCAACATATGACACGTTATATATATATTTTTTATGCTAACAACACATTATCATTCTCCATAAACTTATATGCATATTTTGCTTTTATTACTTAAAATGTCTCGTTCCATCCGTAGGTAGACAAATTTGTTAAAGAATGGCTCTCCTAGTTTTTGCCCGAGACATGTTATTTGAACAATTAAATTGTATAATTTTTTGGACAATTCTCTCTCTCATACTCACATTATGAGAGAGAATAAAAATATAATGTGAGTATGAAAGAAAGGGTTGTCCAAAAAGTTGTACAATTTAATTGTACAAATAACATTTCTCTTTTTGCCCCTTGATGCTTGATCTATGTGGGTTGCTTAGGGTTGTGCTTAGAGCTGGGTATACGGGCCAAGGTCCGCGGGCCGGCCCGTTTAACCCACAATTTTGATGGGCTTAAGTCCAATTTTTTTTGCCCGTTTATATTTTTACCCGTGTGGGTTGGATCGTTAAAACCGTGGGTTATGCGGGTTAATCCGCGGGTTCGTGGTTTGACCCCTGACCCTTTTTTTATATATATAATTAATTACAAATTTTATCTCTTTAGTTGTATTACTTAGCTAAAGAAGATAAATAAACCCAAAAATATCACAAACTTTATTTTTTTATTTGTTACTTACGATTTATATGACATAACATAAAATTGGCCTTAAACTAACATAACATAAAATTGTTAACAATATAGTTTTTTTTAGCATTTATTATATCAATATTTTTGTTTTTTCTTTGAAAAAGTGATTTTTAATTTTTTTATAATAGTTCGCGGGTTAACCGTTTAACCCGCGGACTTATGCGGATCGAACTCGGACTTATATATCTTAACTCGTTTACATTTACTGGCGGACTTGCTCGCCCCGTTTAATACGCGGACTTATACGGAGCGGGTTAAACGGAGTGGGTCAGCCCGTGTATCCAGCTCTACAGTTGTGCTTGTGCTCGTGGATTTGAACCTTTTTTTGATCTAATTGTTAGTGAACCGTGCACGACACACTTGTACGTGGACTGTCCAAAATTACACCACCTGAAGTTGCTCTTACTCTTTCTTAAGAATGGCTCTTTCTTGCTTTTTGACATAAAATAAAATAAAATAAAAAATCCATTTAGATTGATTCGGTGTTGTTGGCTTGAGTTACTTCTTTCAAAGTTTCAATTTCGGTGTACTAGTTCATACAGAGTAAAAAAAACTCTAACTTTAAATGAAGTCCCCACAAGTAGACAATGAGATTGGTTTCCCCAAATTAATCGGTCCTTGAACTAAATACCAAGTATTTTTAAAATTAAAATATTTAAATATAATGTACAGTGATTATTAATATAGAATTATTGATACATAGTAACAATAAATTGATAACATTGGATCGTGATATCCATCTTGATTTTCTTAAACATTGTGGTTAGAGTTTAATTTCTATCTCATATGCTTTAGTCTGTCTCTAAAACGAGAGGAGATCCTCTTCTGTAAATTTATCCTTCAGTTGAATTCTATTCATCCAATTTTTTTATTACAAATAATTATAATAAATAAAATGATTATGAATGGTGAAGATGTAGACTGGATTCCCTCTAATTTTAATTCCACGGGAGAGAAGCCGGTGTCCTCTAAAACACTATTATAAATAGAACTTATAATGTATAATATCTTTCAGGGCCATAAGATTAAAAATCCCAACCAAAGAACAATTAAAATAAATGATCAACTAAATAAAATTCTAAACTAACTTACTATCCTAATTTATTTTTGGGTCAAGTAATTCTGTTATTCAAAAATTTCACTCTTAAAATAAATAAATGGGATGATCAAAATTCGAATTTCGACCTCCTGCATATATAACGCAATTGTCATTGTCAACTGATCAACTAAGTTCATGAGACACTATCATATTTATTTAATTAATCCATAATCTAATACTATCACTGATCTATCACAATGCCTAGTTTCTTACTTGTAATTCACTAAACTTCACATAATAATCGTTTACAATTGTTGGCTAAATTATATATTTTATTCCTTCAGTTATTTTTAGATTTTATTATATTGGTCTCTTAAATATTCTTTGTTTTATTTTGATTTCCTAAATAATTTAATTTTTGTAATTTAAAAGACAAAAAGTGTTATCTTTGGTCTCATATATAAGTAACAAATCATTTTAAGTTCACTCAATTGCAAATATATCAATGATTTATTGTTTAATTATATACTATGAAATAGTAGGTAGAATTTAAAGAGTTATTTGATGTTTATCATTTAAAAGTTAAGAGATTTAAATAGTACGAATAAAACTTAAATGATTATCTAAATTAAATTTAAATGACAAAAGTATAGAATTGCCCTTATAAAAAGGCACTAGAACCACAATAAGATACACCAACGAGTCCCTCCTCAATTCCAAGTCCATTTCTCATATTCTTTCACTTTCACACGTAGCTAATTAATGAATAAAATGGGTGCCAAAGTTCCAATTTTCTTTGTTTTTGTAATGTTGTTTGCTTTAAGTTCAGCCAATCCAAGCAAGAGAAAGCAATACAAACCATGCAAAAACTTAGTCTTTTATTATCATGACATAAGTTACAATGGAAAGAATGCAGCTAATGCAACATCTTCAATAGTAGCAGCTCCACAAGGTTCCAATTTAACAAAATTGGCACCTCAATTCCACTTTGGTGACTTATTAGTTTTTGATGACCCAATCACATTGGATAACAACCTTCATTCAACACCAATTGGAAGAGCACAAGGCTTTTACCTTTATGATAGCAAAAAAAAATACACTTCTTGGTTTAGTTTTGCATTGGTTTTTAATGGCCCTCATCATGAAGGAACCATTACTTTAGCTGGTGCTGACCCATCGTCTATGACGAAAACTAGAGATATCACTGTGACTGGGGGCACCGGAGACTTCTTTATGCATAGAGGAATTGCTACTCTTAAAGGTGATGCTATTGAAGGTGATGTTTATTTTCGACTTCGTATTGAAGTTAAGTTCTTCGAGTGTTGGTAAAATGGATAATTTTGAGTCTTATCTTAGATTCGAAATTATCTATGTGTGCATTTTCTTAAATTTAAATAAATGGTTTCTACATGGATTGAGTTTACCGTTTGGTTTTATTTTTTTCTTCGTCTCAGTGCGATGTTGTTTCCTACTTGGTGCGGTGTTCGTTTGATTTCTCGTCTTTGTGTGGTGTTAGTATGGTTTTCCGCCATGTTATATGGCTATTTGTTTGGTTCAGATTAAAAGATCAACTTCGATCAACTACTGATTCAACCAATGACTAAGTTCGTCAACGAAACAAATATGGAGGCATGAGTGTATGTCATTTTATGCTATTAACTTGGATGTTGTGTGTTTGTTCACAGTTTCATCCTTTTTGTTTTTAGCGATGTTGAATTTGTACTTGTATCTAATATACTCTATTAATTTGAATGAATAAATATCGTTTTATTTTAGTAAAAAAAAATAATTTAATGTCCATTTTATATATTTCCCTTAATCCGGTGGATCTAGATTCCTGGATTGCATATATAATATGAATTTGTATCCCTTTTATGTGTGTTTACATTTTGATCGAATAATTTAACAATTTGACTCACATGCTTTACACGCGTGAAGAAGAGAAAATTTTCATATTCTAACTTAAATTCCTCCATATTGACGCTCTTGCGGTTACAAACTGATCTTACCTGATCAAAGTTGACCTTATCCGGTGGTGCTCATCTTCCGTTCCAGTGAATTAGTGGGAGATTTTGTACATGCAGATGTTTCGACGCTGAAGTCAGTAAAAGGTGGAGTGAGATTTTAAGAATGAGATAGAGTGTATACTTGAATCATCTCCATGAGAATAGTATATATAGTCTCTGGTGCTTGACCAAGACCCTTGATGGACACATCAATACAATTAAGTAGTTGTTGGAAAACAACTAAAAGCTATGATCATTCCGATGTCAAACATTACGATACGCAAGAGACATCATTCGTTGCCTTGAATCTCATGATCTTGGACTTCTCTACGAATCAGGGGCGGAGCCAAGAATTAAACATAGGGGGGACTAAGTTTAAAATGCTGTATAAATTTTTTTTTAATAAAAATTGTCGTATAACTTAGTATATATAAAATGTTGTTTTAATATAAAAACTATTACATATATAAGAAATTTAAGAACATATAAGCAATATCCAAAATCAATATATGTAAATTTTTTAAGTATAAAGAATACTCAAAAGCTAACAACATGTTTTATGTTACAAGTTAAAAATCAATACAAAGTCATTTTTAGCACTATGAACAAAATAATACATAAGTTTCACACACCAAAATAGCCAACAAATACAAGCAACCACAATTACTAACCAAAGAGCCTCATTTCCAAAAAGTGTCAATAATAAATTTCATTCTAAACACATCTCATGCTTGCACACTTTTTTTACAGTAAAAGACAAAGACCCAATATATATAAATATATAGTAGTACTTCTTCTTGTCCTTTTTATAAGAAACAAATTGAGTCAAAAAAATTGATTTATCTAAATTATATTATAAACCAAATACATCAATTTTTATTGACTCAATCAGCACCTATAAAAAAGAACTAAGTATCATATTACTACTACTATGTAGAAAATATTCAAAGAAGTAGGGGGACCACAGCCACCCCTGTCCCCCTCTGCCTCCGCCCCTGCTACGAATAGCTTGTGTTTGACTGATTGTGGAAATGAGCTCCCTTAAATATTGGATCTTAAGTCCAGTCCAGAAAACCAACCAAGCGTGTTTGTTATTTCCATAAAGTATCACCTTTGTACTTGTTTTCTCTTCCATTATTAGCAGGGCCGACTAAGTGGCAGTGCAGCCAGCTCTTTATATCAGGGCCACACATTTACAGAGGCCTCAATTTCTCAATGTATGGTGCATACAATACAATAGGTTACAATCCACATTCCACATTCTGTTTTATTAACATAAAACAAAAGGAAGTCATGCATGATGCATCCGAGTATGTATAGCTATATATAGGCAGGAAAATATGGGCATTAAAAAATGTAGTAATTAATGTTAAGATGTTACACAAAGAAAAGTATATTACATAAAAAAAGTATATGAAATGTGGCCCTTATTGATATATGGTGTACACACTTCACTTAAGCTTTTATATACTACTTATTAATCGGTTAATCCTCTCATAAACAAAATTCTCACTTGATTTTCCTTTTTTTCTAACCCTCCATTTTTTAGAGAATTGGAGAAAAAGACATGGTCATTTAAAGTTCTAATAGAAAGTAAGTAAAACGTCACTAGTAATTATTACAACTAAAATGTGAATCTAGGTTCTCTTAAACAATTTGTTATTAACTAGAGCTTATTGTCTACTTGAATATAACTTATAAGTATATATTTTGTGAGATTAATTTTTTTTATCCCTCTAATTTTTAAGAACAATGAATTATGGTAAAATATTTGAGCAATACCAACAAGAAGAAGGATAACCCTTTTTAAGTGCTAGTTAGAAGGTTGATAATAATAATATTAAATTGAAGTTACATTTGATTTATTGATTGAAATGTGACATTTTTGTGTTATTTATATGAATAACTATTTTTTATACTATTGATTGATTTATATAATTTAAATTTAAATAGAGAATATTTTTTTTAAAAAATGTATCTTTTATTAAGGTTTATTATTAATATTAGAGTCGGGCCTCCAATTTGATCGGGACGGCCCTGATTATTATATGATCAATAAATAACAATTCTCTTATAAACTAATTTGTACTTTTTCCGTCTTAATTTATAACCCCGTGTGACATTTTCTTTTTGCATATTCAGAAAAGTTAGTAATATATATATCAAAAAAAAAAAAAGTTAGTAATATATTTAATGTGTATAATTTGTTTAAAATTATTACTAAATTTTGTTTGTGGAAAAAGTAATAAAAGTATCTAAAAATAAATTTGTAGAAATTTTATGATTTATGAATAAAGAAAGATGATTAGCTAGGCAAGAGCAATAATATTAAAAGGAGTCTGTCCAAAATAATGAATAATAAAAAGAATGTCTGCGCACACATAAACATAGTGAGTACGGTGTCATTACTAGAACTAGTAATAAAATAAAATCAAGATGTATATGTATATTTTGATAGATAATATTTGTGTCTTGTATTATTAAATCCAAAAGATTAATTGACTTTTAACTTTTTTTTTGTGTCTGTTTGGATTTGACTTATTTTTGAATTTATAAAAATAGTTTATGTAAATAAATAAAATTTTCAAAAGTTTTCACGGACAAAAATTATATTTTTATAAGTTGTTTTTATCATAAACGTAACTTCTTAACAAATTAATAATAATAATACATAAAAGTGTATTTATCCGCATAAGTTGTTTCACAAAAGCTAAAAAATAAATCAATCAAAACAGACCCTTAATATAATTGAGATTTATTAAAATTGCTTTATAAAAGAAATTGAATGGAGTAAATTTTATCTTCCATGAAAAATAAATGCATAGAACAGATTATACTCCCATTTTCTAAAAAGATCCTTAAGTTGTACTCTTCTCTCTTAAAGGCTTAAATAGATAGTGTAAAATAAAATAGATCACATCGTGTGGTCACATAGTGATGAAATGAGTAGGTGTACTGCATGAAGTTGATGATGGCATTCAAGTGCACTTTCTTTTTTAGTTTATATTCTTCAAGTACTATCTCTTTGTACTTGTTTTACCCGTGCAAGGCACAATCATTATAGAATATACCCGAAAAGCAATTTTTCTCATCATATGTGTTTTTTATTGTTGGTTCTAATTGATTAATGAAGATGATTTTTTGTTCGGGATCAGGCGACCAACAGCATCAGTTCTTCACAATTTCTTTGTATCACATCAGTCCGTGATCACATCTGCAAGAGTTGTTATAATTATGAGCAACAGTTTGTATTTGGTAGATGGCAAGAGTTGGTGTCTTATGATTTTGATTGTATTATTCGATCAAGTGTGTTTATCACAATTCTAATTTGTCAAGCGATGATCAATTTCGTGCTAAAGTTCCGAATACAATGAGGTTGTTGACTTGTTTCCGAATTAACCCATGGTGAAGTGCAAAGACTATCTACTATACTCCACAAAAGATAAGAAGTGTGGATAGTTTAATGAGCTATTTGATTTATTTCATTATCTCGAATAGTCACGAAATGTAAAATGTAAAATATACTATTTAATTTACCAAACAAAATTAAGTAGATACTTGAACAAATTTTCACAGACTAGTAAACAGTATAAACAGAATAACTAGAACATCATGGATACATATTAATTTAGGTGTGAAACATCACATAGGTAGCAAACACTGACAGAGGTTAATATTTAAGAGTACCAAAAATCAAAAAGATCTGCTTACACAAACATATTGTTCTGCTCCCATAGCCTATGTCGACATCCATAACCTATATCGGAATCCATAAATTGCCAGGGTACCTGCACAACAATAAACGGTTTAATTGGAAGAATCATATCATTACGAATACGCTTACTAGGAAAAGGAAAAATAAAAATGAGAAGTGGATTAATTACCATTCAGTGATGCGAGGCTTTATAGCCCTAAGATTAATGACCCGTCTCTGATCTTTACCATCAGACACTTCTGCTTCCAAAGTCCGAGCACTATCATCATACCCAATTTCGAAGTTAAGACTATAAATGTATCCAGAAACACTATGACTCTTATACGCAGTCACGATTTTGATAAGTTCCCAGTCACGCCATTCCCCGTTCAACTGCAAAAAAGGTCGTCATCCACCCAATCGATATTAATTCACGACGATAATTTGCAAAAATTAAAACAACATTGACAAATGGAAGTCATATATACATAGAACCTACAGTTTGGATCAGATGATCCTGCATTGCCAAGGTGGCACAATCCTTAAGAATACCAATGTCATTATCACTCAATTTGTCAAGCTCGAGGTTGACAAGGTCACTCCCTAGAGAAAGGATCTGATTAAGAAATAAAAGGAAATAACTACATCACAATGGAGAGTATTGAAAATCATAATAGCTTCAAGAATAAATAGATAAAAAACGTAAGTCTACCTCGTCACTCTTTTTAGCCCGTCCATCGTTGTATGTATTCCTCGAATCCTCGCCCATTCTCTCCGGGGGGGAGAGTAGGGTTTCTTCTTTTTCTGATCTCTGAAGATTTGGATCTGAAGCCGCTCCTGCGTTTATGCTATCAGTAGGGTTTGGTTGACTATAGAATGTAGACCTGAATCAATTTCCACGGAATTATAAACTGCATGCATATAAGATCTAGAATATCATGGGTGACATTTAGGTGTAAAACAACATGAAGGTTGCAAAGAGAGGTGTGCTGAGAAATGACAAACACCAGAAACTACATAGATAACAATCACCTTGTCAGTGGAATCCATAAATTGCCAGAGTACCTAAACAATGGACAATGAATTGAATTTAGCTTTATAGAAGAATAATCGTAACAGAAAGTCTCAAAGAATTTGGGGAAATTGAGAAAAAGAGAATAAAAGAACAATCAGAATGTGATGATATTGTATTTAAACATGCCAGTAATAAAGGCATGAACAAATAAACACAGCATAAACCAAATGGGAACAAAAAGAAAACAATCAAGGATATTGCAAGTAATTAATCTCCATAGTTAAATTGAACAAAATCCATCTTAATTGAATCTATTTGCAATTAGGAATTTACTACTAGATTAAAAAAAAGTAAATTACCATTTGCTGCGAGGTTTTAGAGTCCTGAAACCATTGATACGTCTGCCATATCTAACACTATCCCACACGTCCGCTTCAAAAGTATGGCGCACACCATGACCATTCTTGGCGTCAAAGGTAATGTAGTGCCTGAATCCAGAAACACTAACCCTATACGCATCAACAATTTTGAGTAGGCACCAGTCGCGCCAGTTTTGCGACTGCAAAAAGGAAAGACACCAATGAATAAATACAAATATACAATACTAATTGAAGGGAATACATACTTATCAAAGTTACAGCACGAAAAAGAATTGATATATATATATATATATATATATATATATATATATATATATATATATATGGTACATACTTTTTGTATAGCATAATCCTGCATGGCCAAGGTAGCACAACCGTCAAGAACATGAGCATTGTGTGGAGCCAATGTCTTAGGGTCAAATCTGACACGGACACCCATTCGACCAATGTTTTGTGGATTCCTCTGAATGAGGAGGAACAAAACAAATAAATAAATAATAATAATAATAATAATAATAATAATAATAATAAAAATAATGACAGTAATAAATAACTAGGTCACAACGGTGAAAATCTTAAAATTAATTAATAGATAAAAAACGTACGCAAGAAAAATATTGGTTTTCCTCAGATTTCTCACTCTTTTTAGCCCGTTTACTGGGCCGTTGGTTGTTTGAAGCCTCTGCCATCTTCTTAGTGGCAGGGTTGGCAGATAGCATCAACCTTGCGGATCTTCTTAGATTAGTAACACCTATAAAATTTTGAGAAACAATAAATAAATAAATAAATAAATAATAAAATTAGATATAGGAAAGACAAGCAACCAGAAGGTGATGAATGGCCAAGCAGATTAGGAGTGGAAGACTCGGACAGTATTATTTCATCGCCAATGTCTGACTCTGATAAGATAAAATTTTAGAGAAACATGAATTATTATACATTAACAGAAACAGGACATTCAATCAACGGCAACGCAAACAAAACAGAAACAGAACCGATGCCTATTTGAAAATAAACAAAATAGTCGAGTAATAATAGGATTAGGGCTTAGGAACGACGCGACAAGATTTAGAAGAACCGAGGACAAGGAAAATATAATAATTTATAAGAAATATATTGACTTATTTATCATTAAGATATCTACATAAAAATATTTCCCACACAAACAATATTTACTACATGATACTAACTACCTTCGCTCAAACCCACAAGGAAGTTGTAGAGGAAATCAAAGTTGTGTCTTGGAACTGGTTTTTGAGCACCAAAAAGGTGAATATTTGTCTCCTATATGAATGTTTTTTCTTTAGTTTTTCTCTGCTCTAACTTTTGGGAGGGAAAATTAGAGTAACTTTCTTTAACTTTGTCTCTATCTCTCTCTTCCTATATCTCCTCTCTAATTTTTTTCCTGCAAAATTTATTCATATTTTTATATTTTCTCTTTTATGTTTTGCCTAAAGTTACTTAAGGTAGGGAAAATGTAAAGTTAGAGAATAATTTTCCGTTAGCTATCTGCAGTCAGTGGCGGAACCAGGAATAAAAATGTAGGGGGCCACTAAAATAAACTATAATATTTAAATTAAATACCAAAACACTCTAGAATTTCTATTGTAACTACTAACTTGTAAGTCCTTTTTTAATTTTATTTTTTGAATGTGCTAAAATTTTATTAATAACAAAAGTACAAGAACTAAGAAGTACTTTGGAAAACAAACAAGGCAGTAGCAGCCATAATACAATCACACGCACACTCAAGGAAAACAATGAAAAGCAACACTAAACAAGGCAAACAACTTGTAAGTTTGTAAAATCAAATCAAACCAACAATACAAGGCAACAATAACACAACACAAACCAACAACAATCAATTCTTTACCAACAATTTTTCAGAGGTTGTGATCAATTCCAGATTCTCAACATAATTCTCAACATCAAACCACATATTGTAATTTCTAAATCTCCTTCAAGAAATCACAGTTCACAAAATTTCTAAACCCTAAAATCATTCATTCAAAATAACCGATCAACAATGTGTTGATTAAAGAGAGAGAGCTTATCTTACCTTTCCAAAAACAGATAAGTATCACGGAGAGGGAGAAGGGGTTGCAACTCGCCTTCGGCAGTCGCCGCAAGTGAACGGTCTTAAAGGAGAGCGTTTGCGCCGTCACGTTTAATACAGAGGAGATAAAACCTTTAGCGATGTTGATCGAACTAGAGAAGGAGATGAAGCGAAGACGAACAGAGCGGGAACGGTTTCACTTTTTTTTTTTTCTTCATATAATCTTTGTGGTGGAAAATACATTTGTAATATATTAAAGGAAAATGCTAAACCGGGGCACTCTTTAAGAAAGCAAAAATAGCAATATAGTATTGGAGTTTGTGCAGTCAACTTCTCGAAAATCTAAAAAGTGATATTTTCAATTTAAAAATTTCTTTTCTGGGTATCCTTAACCAATGCCCCGGGGGCACCGGTTAGCATGACCCTATATTAAATATGACAGGGGTATCTTCGTATTTTCCAGTAGTGCTCTTGCGGTTTCTTTTTCTGTGTTTACTGCTGTTGGATTTGCGTTTTCTTTTTCTGTGTTTACTGCCGTTGGATTTGCGTTTTCTTCCCACACACACAACCAATATTTTCTTTTTCTTCTGGTTTTTGAGGGGGTGGCGGTAGATATATGGCCCCTTTTTTCAGATTTGTTAGTTTTGTTTTTGGGCCTGGTCTGTTTTTGAGTTTGGGGGTTCTAATACTCATTGGAATTTTTATCTTCTCCCCCCAAATGTTTCTTCTGACCCCCTTAAAATTCTAATTTTACTCTTATAATTTTTGGAAAACGTTTTCCAAAATTTAATGTATTTTTGGAATATATTTTCCAAAATATAATTAGACTTAGTATTTAAATTATTTTTTTCACTCATATTCTATTATTTCAGATTCTATTTACCAAAAAGTTAACTTTTTCGAAAAATGTTTTCAAATATTCAAATATTTCGCAACTCAAAATTCGAATTTGCTTTGGAAAATGTTTTTCGAAATTCTGTTGTATATGATGAGAGCCGCAAATTTGTTGTTCTAATATAATTTTTCACCAATCTCAATCATTTTTTACCTTATTTTTAACACTAATCAGTATCCAAACATAATCCAAATTTTAAGAAATATATTTTAGTTTCAAATCTATAGTACATTTAAATATAAAAAATTAAAATTATCAAATAACTTTTGCATTATTTCGAAAGTTCTTGTTATTACTTTTAATATTAGCCCTGTGGGGGTGCTTGATTCGCGATTGGGTTGGTACATCCTCAGCTGATCCGATTTAGATACTTGACCACTTTGTTCAGGTTGTCCATTCTGCAGGTGGTACTTGAGTCTGCCGCTCTTTCTTGCAGTTATTTTGGTTATGTAGCAAATGGGGTGTGGCATGAGCGGAATAATAGAATTTTCAAGACAAATGAATTTACAGTCCTTCAGATGTTAGAAAAAATTAAAGTTCATTCATTTTGGTAGATGAAAGTTCATAATGTGAATATCAGTTTAAATTCTCATATGTGGTGGTCGAAACCCTTTTATTTGTTTGGGTATTGACTAACCGGTGTTTGTCTGTAATGACTACTGTAGATTTCTGTTGTTTTGATTGGCACACCTTGTGCTGACCAAAACTTATTGTTAGTTTTAATAAAAGGACTAAACTTATGTACAATGTTTTAGACACAGTTCTTACTGTGCTAGATACATGGAGGTGGTTATTATTATTAAGAAAATGGTTTTCTTTTATTTTTTTTAAATAAAAAATATAAGTAACTAACTTTTTGTGAGAGACACAGTAAAAACAACACCTAAAGAAAAGTATATAAGTTTTGTCCTTAATAAAATTCATTTTCACTTGTTAAAATAAACTTTCAATATTAAAGAACCTTAGGCTCCGTTTGGATTGATGGAATACAATGGAATGGAGCGGAGCAGAATGAAATATAATAATAATGTTCCAATTTGAAATATTATTTATTATATTTCATTCCGTTCTACTCTATTCCATTGTATTTCATCAAATTAAACAGAGCCTAGATATTTGCAGCTTATTTAACACCTCTCATACGCCAAAATTTAGAAACGAAAAAGATTGCTGTCAATTCCTATTCCTTTTTCTCTGGGATAACTATTGTGTACTAAGTAAGTACGACCACAAATGCAACTAATTTGCCATACACATAAAATATATACTATTTCCTTAAAAAAAAGTTATTTAATTATTTTAAGAGTTTAATTATTGTACACTGTCAGCGTATAAAAAATTTACATATGCATCCAATGATTTGTTGCCACATTATTTAGTGAATGTGATACATCATGTGTTTTTAAAATACAATACATTATGTGTTGGTATATTATTAGACGCATGTATAAAATAACTTTACACAGATAGTATATATAAATTAATTTTTTTTTTAATAATAATAAAATTGATTTTTTTTTTCTTTTTATATTTTTTTATGTGCATGCCTAAATAACTTAGATTTGTGGTTGTTAGACAACTATTGCTATTAATTTCTCTATTTTGATAATTGTAAGAACATAGAGACATGGCAATTGAACCAATCAATTATTATCTTAATCAACTATGATTTCGTGGTTTATTTCAACTAATTAGTTGTACTCCATAAAACTGATGGAGCTGATATCTATCTATGGTAGAACCACTCCCTTTACATATGTTTGGAATAGTTTAACAATTAACACCGATTTTACACCAAAGAGTCAACTCAATGTTTTTTTCTTTCTTTCACGTTATCGTCTACTCAATAGTAGAACCATAGTAAATAGTAAGTGGGAGAAATAGATTAACCACTAACAAATCACCCTTGACTTTTAATATTTTATTACACGAAAGGTTCGACGAAAATCCCTTCTTCTAATTTGAAATTTATAAACAGATTATTTAGTGATGGTACGGTGAAATTTGTCTTCAAATTTTACTTATCACTAGTTTGGATACTAAAATAAGTGGAAACCAAAATAAAAATAATTAATTACTACTTTTGTCTCTAAATATACGACCATGTTGACTAAATCACGGGATTTGAGAAAGTTGATAATAATAATAATAAATTTATTGATAGTGAAGGTGGTTTTTATAATTTTATCCTTTAAAAGAGAATTTTTTATGTTTTATCAATATGTATTTATTGTAAAGTGTAGAAAAAGATATAGAATAAATATGTGGTTGAAAATTCAAAGAGGGTCTTATAAAAAGAGACAAAAAAATTGTCAAAAAAGGTCTGATAAGGAGCAAAGGTAGTATTTGATAGTTTTTAACATATTAAACTTACATATATATCTTATTAAAAAACCAAATACATCACTTATTGAATGAATCTAAACTATAATATAGACCAAATATATCACTTATTGAATAAATCTAAAAAGTAAATTATCTCTTATAAAAAAACAGAGGGACTAGCAAAAGATTATTCTAATTAATTAACCTCTAATATGAGGAACTCCAGCTCGTTTGGTCAGATGTAGGTCTACGATGTCTAAAAAATGTGTTCCAACAAAAGGCCGTGGAAAAGAAAAAAATAATAATATTAGTCATTTCTAATTGCGGTGGAAATATATGTGTGTGTGTTTGGTTTAGCTTTAGATAGAATTGATTTTGATAGAATTGATTATGGTAGAATTGATTTTATCATAATTGATTTATGTTTGGATACAGTTATGTAAAAGTGAGTTGAACAATAAATTTCAGTGTAAAAATCATACTAAAAGCCAGAAGCTACAAATCATAGCTTCTAGCAGAATCAATTCTGGAGGCAGAATCAATTCTGTTTTAAAGTAACCAAACATCTAAAACCAATCCAAAATCAATTCTACACCTCTAGAATTGCTTTTGGATCTTCCAAAAGCTAAACCAAACACACACTAAGTTAAATAAAGAAAAGTACTATGAAAATTAAAATTATTGCACAAAAGGAACTTTGATCTTATCCCAAAAGCTAACTTTTAAGGGTAAAAGTGATCAAATACATTTATACACTCAACAACCCGACAATCCGAACAATGTGAACTCCAAACAACTTCAACAATATTAACTTCACAAGCTGCTATATATTTTGTATTCAATATTCTAAAATCACTTACTGTAGTAGTATTAATTTTCTTTAGAAAATTGAAACTTAGAGATGAATCATATATTTGCTGTAGAACTTTTCGTCTGCAGGGTGCATCCAATTAATTCGCAAGTCGTAGACAAAAAGCTATACTAAACTAAAATAAGCTGTTTTACAGTCTAAGTGCGTAACTCCCGTTCTTGGATGATGATCATTAGCATAACTTTAAAGACAAGCTTGCATGTTCTCAAAAAAAGAGAAATAAGACAATTCTTAGCACACAGATTTTTTTTTAAAAAAAAAACTATTAATTAATGTTTTTTAAATAAACATATGACATTTTTCTAAATTGTACGACGAAGATATTGAACTCGAGTGGTTAATGAAATCCTCTAAAACAGATCGTGTTCGAAAGAACTCGAGATTGGCCGGACTTTTTAGTATTTGATTCCTTAATAAGTGTCTTGTTAGTTTATTTTCTAAAAACAAATTAATGTGTATCTTAAAATTTGAAAAATAAATATGTATAGAGAAATTAAAAGGACAGTTGTGTGTATATGAGGGAGAGGGAAGAGGGAAATGAATTGGCTGTTGTAATCAGAGCACAAAATTTCAATCGTAGTCATTGATTAGAGATTAAACAGATCAGATTGATGTAGTTATAAAATATTATAAAGAATCATAGCCACACATTTTAGATAAGACGGTCCTTATCTCAAACTGTGTGAAAACTGTATTTTTTTCAACAACATTAATACATGTCATTATAAAAAAGAAAGAATATGTCATCCATTTATCTATCAATAATCAAGCATATTCTTTAGAAAAGGCAATCTAACAACATTTAATTAATTGCAACATACTTTATGCATTTGGTGTACACCATTTATAAATAGTCAAGTTCATGAACCCAATACATTCCACAATTAGATTGAACCAACAATCTTGAAAGAAAAAAAAAACAATGAGGCTCATTTCAACTCTCCTCCTCTTACTCCTAATCTCTTTGGCACAATATTCCTCTGCCACTCCAACAAGATCAAGAAAAAATGCACGTATTCATAAACCGTGCAAAACATTAGTGTTCTATTTTCATGACATTATTTACAACGGTCACAATTCCAAAAATGCCACTGCAGCAATTGTAGGAACACCAGCATGGGGTAACCGAACCATATTAGCAAACCAAAACCATTTTGGTGATTTGGTTGTTTTTGATGACCCAATTACTTTAGACAATAATTTACATTCACACCCTATTGGTCGTGCTCAAGGATTTTATATTTATGATAGGAAAGAAATTTTCACTGCATGGCTTGGTTTTTCATTTGTGTTTAATTCTACTCAACATAAGGGTACCATTAATTTTGCTGGTGCTGACCCTTTGATGAATAAGACTAGGGACATTTCTGTAATTGGTGGGACTGGTGATTTTTTCATGACTAGAGGTGTGGCTACTCTTTCAACGGATGCATTTGAAGGTGAAGTTTATTTTAGGCTTCGTGCGGATATTAATTTGTATGAATGTTGGTAATTAATTAATTAGCTAAATCAATAGTTTTCAGCTAATAATTACTACCAACTTTGTTTCATTTTGTGTTTGTTTTTTATTTTTTGGTTTTTCTTCTTTCTTTCAAGTTTTGGAGCCTTTGGAGGGATACAATGTTGTTGAATTGTTCCTCCTTATTCAAAATTGAATAGTGCTTCACGTTTATATTTTGTGTAATGTTTTGTTTTGTGAAGATTAATCAAATTCTTAATTGGATATTTGGTCATTTATGTTTTATTTTGTGAAGATTAATTAAATTCTTAATCGAAGGGTCAACAACAGCAAAATTATTGCTATCCTTAATGCAAATTTGGAATTGGGCTCAAAATGAAGTTTGTTGCTTCAATGAAATTTCCTTTCAAATAACTAAAATTTAACCCTATAATTTGGTATAATAGATAAATTCTAACAATTAAAAATACTAGTGTCAATGACAAAATTTAAAATCTAGATTGACACATATCATAACGAAGATACAAAGGACAAATGTTATAGTTGACAAATCATTAAAATGTCATTTGTACAAATTATATAAGAAGAAAATCGACGATATATAGATAAGGAATAGTATCAAAGTTCAACTATCGGAAAGAGCCGACGGAGTTGAGGTTATGACTAAAACATTCTTATGATTATAGTCTAATGGTTTGTGTGTGAGGACTTCTATGTAGGTGTTTCAATTTGATCTTGAGTCTCCATACATGATACATCTTCCTCCCCATGTGTGTGTTTTATTTCGGTGTATCTTACTAATAATAAAAAAGATGTTCGACTATCAGAAAGAGCCGACAGAGTTGAGGTTATTACTAAAACATTCTTATGAATGTAGTCTAATGGTTTTTGTGTGAGGACTTCTACGTTGTTTGTCGACCTTTAGCTTTTAGGCCCTAAACATTTCAATTACAAAACAGCATGAACATGGCATGTCACCAATTGAACCGTTACTGTCACTTGCTTGTCTAAAAATAAGAGTTCAATCAATGTATTAAGAGTAATCAATGTATTAAGAGTGATAATTTTTTTGCCGCCCTACTTAAGTAGCGGACAGCTGGACACCTCTAAAAACATATAGCGGACATGAGTATTTTGATAAAATTATAGGGCGAGTTAGAAAAAGTGTAGAGCGGCAAAAATGGCTGTCATTAAGAGTTGGATACTTAATTTTCGAAGCTTACTTCCAAATTTTAACAAATCCAATTTAATTATCTCAATCATGTCTTATTTTGATTTAGATATCAGCAAGTTGCATTTCAATTCAAGTCCAAAATTTATTTATTTTTTCTACATTTACTTTTACATCTTTTACAATTCAAACATTTTTTCTACATTTACTTTTACATTTTTTTTGTTAAAAAAAAACATTCTGATTTACCTTTTTTAATTTCTTCTTAGTTAAATTTACTCCTTCATGTCTTTCACTTTAGAATCCAAAAACATTTTCTTTAGTTTCACTTTCATACACATGAGATTATCATTTAATTAACTTGCATTTTTACACTCATTTGTGGTCAGATTTAGTAGATTTCAGATTTCACTATTAACAAACACAACACACAAGATAATTCTATGTACAATCATAAAATGGAGTAGTTGAGGTTTTTTATTGTTTATTTTTATTTTTATGAGAAATGTGGTGAGTAGTTGCCATGTTAATTATAACTAAATAAGATTAAGTATAACATAAAAACTTGTTAATTGTCATCATGGAACAACCCATTGTTGACCGACCACACAACTATTAGTTGCCAACCACTAAGCCAAAGCATGGGCTGGCTAAATTTGACTGCTTTTCAAGATAGACAATCACAACCAAGAAAAAGTTGTTGTTATGATTTAGGTAATCTTAGACTTGAAGCAATTTGTGAAAAATTAAATTAGAACATCCAAATGAGAAAAGTGGTCCTTCCCACTTTCTCAGATACAATACAGTATACTACTACTAGTTTACTACACTATTTTTGTCTAAATATTGTAACATGGCTTCTAAGCGAGATAATAACTTGAGTAAAACTCAAGTATACTATTAGCCATACTTAGCTACCACAAAAAATACACAAAATATTTTGGAACGGGATATAAATATTGGGCCCAAAAGTCAAGTTCTTTTTTATACGCTAAAGCTATCTCCCACCTCCCCAATCATAGTAAAATAAAACATTTTATCCTTTTCTTTTATTATTCTTTATTAGCAAACTCTCAAATTATATTTTCCTGATTAGTCTTAGAAAATGTTCAGCTTCATATTTATGGAAGGGATCAAATTACATTGTTATAATATTTGAGTAGTGTCGTACTGCTCAATAATGTTTTAACGGATATAAATTTTACAAAATTCACCATTAGATATATTGATATTTTATATCATGTAGATCATTCACATAAATTTTTTAAAAAAAAAAAATCTAAAATCATAATAGTAATAGTAATGTATAAGTAACATTTTGACAAATAAATTAATAATTATATTATATTATAATAATGATAATATAGTGAAGATAGTCAATTTACCCAAAAATTTATAATCCTAAAGAAACAAGTTTGTTAGTGGAAATCTATATATTTTTGGGCCGACGGCCTGTTGACCTTAGTCAATTCTTATTAGGCCATGAACTTCAAAAAACAGACCATGGACAAAGAAGCTTGGCCCTCACTATTTATTGGGGAAGATTCTTTTCGCACCCCTGACCTTCTTGCATGCCCCCTAACCTTTCAATGTTATCCTCTCGCAGATTATGTAGCGAGTGTGTAAAAATACAAAATCTGGTAAAATATAGTTCATGTGCTGTTAACCAGCAAACTGAGTTTGGATTTTAAAATGTGCACCTGTCAACAGTAAAAAAAAGTCGGCCTTGTTGTTAAACTGCCCTGACAGGTGGCTAATTTTGATTCGCCATATGTGTGGTGTGACATAGCATCTATTAATCACAAGTCTCGGTGATTCTATAAATTGACACCCTTGTTATTTTGTTTTTTCTCAGACTAAAGTGTTATTTCATTTGGGGGCGTGACGGGTGCAAACATTTGGGTTGGGTTAAAAAATTGTCATTCACTACTTAAGGAACAAATATAATTTACTACATAAATAGTGAAGGGGGTAAATTTGAAAAAAAAATAAGGGGCGCGCAAAAGTGGCATGAAGCGCGAAAAGAAATTCTCATGATTGGGGTCAACATTTCCCCTCACATGTTAAAAGGAGACATACATGGATTTCTATGGACTAACTAGAACTCTTAATTACTCCCTCTGTCCCAATTTAATTGACATAATTGACTGTTTCACGCACGTCAATGCATAACTTTGATGATTAATTTTTTTATATGCATAATAGTAAAAATTATAAAAATTTGATATTTTGAAAATACTCATCGAAACGAATCAAACAACATCTTATATACTAATATTTATTTTTGTTTATTAGTAGAAAAATAAGGTCAAAGCAACATGTGTAAATAGTACACAACAATCAACTGTGTCAATTAAATTGGGACGGAAGGAGTATAATTTAGGATACTTTCTCCAACTTCCGTATTTTTTTAAAAAAAAACAAACATGATGGTTTCACATAATTTGTTTAGAAGTCTATATTCAGGCAATATAAAAACATGTGCTTTCAATACCCAAAAAAAAAAAAGTGCTTTTTTAATGTGTACATTCGAAATTATATAGTTACCTAGCATTTGAATGATATTATTCAAGTTTATTAGACATTCCGCATCTGAATCATATCTTAAGAATGTAGCACATTAAAATACTTGAGCGAGAACTTTACCGCTCATTGTAATTTTACATATTTATGAATTATTTCCAACAGTTGCGCCTAAAAGATATTCACTTTTATTTAAAAAATATATTGAAGTGTGAAAAGTTACTCTTTTTAGCATTGGAAGGTCCACATAAAAATGGGTAAAGATTTGTACAGGACACCTTGTAGAGATTTGATTCCTATAGTATCTAGCTTCATGAATTTTTTCTCTTGTGTATAATTTTCAGCCAACTAAACCTAGTAGTATAAAATCTAAATGATTGCTATGGACAGAAGAGAAATGGCTGACTTTTGTTTAAAGGGCCCAGCCATTATTGGGAAAGAATTTGTTCTTTCAATTCAACCAGGCAAATCAAGACCGAACGAAGTCTCATTAGATTCTAAGGATATTTAACAAACTTTAAGCATAACAACATGTTGGTGTTGTTCTGGCCACAGTTTATATTCTGCAGATTGTGCACTATGGGTGAAGCATGAAATAAAATACATTTTGTATTGTATAGTGGAATATTCTTTATGCTGCGATAAGAAAATTATACACGCACTTCTTATTCCCCCTTTGTACATTTTTGACTATTTTGAGTATTTGTGCCTTTTTCTTTTAAGAACTTTTTGTGTGTTTTAGACTATCGAATTTTTTTTGTGTTAAGTAGTCTATTAGTTAGAATTTCACTTTATAAAGTAAATAAGTTGATGAAGCATAGTTTGAATTACATATTGTATACAATATCTCTATCAACTGAACTATGTTCTTGGACGACTATCAAATACTTATTCCTCTGTTTCTATTAAAAAAATTAAAAAGTAATTATAAGGGTATTTATAATAACAACTTGAAAATTTTGTTTATTAATTCAAACACATCATAGCATATATGATCAAACAAGATTATAACATGGTACTGTGGTACAAATAATATACTTATGAAACAAATTCATATTTATAACAAAGTCTTAATCGATTTTTGTAGTTCTCTTTTACTTTTTCTTTTTTCTTAAAAAAAAAAAAACTAACCACATGTGTCAGAAACCGAACATCTAATCACATGTTTAAAAAGATCAAAACTCTTATTTCTTGAATTAATTCATTATTAATACATAGAAATAGTTTTACTCAATTCAATATTGTAATTCGTTTCAAGGAGGAAATATATAACTCTAAAAATTTACTTCCTTCGGTTTTGAATATAAGTAAAAAATCACTTTTAAAATTTATTAAATAAAATATGTATTTAGACAATAAAATAGTTCAAACATATGATTTATTCAATAAATCTAAAAAGTACTAGGTTTTTTCCTTATATTCAAACCTGGAGTATTACAGAACCAATAGGATTTCAGAAAATTCATGTACGTAAAATAGAAAAAGGATTTTAATGAAATTGTGTGTATATAGTGAAGCTAAGAACGTGTCTTAATTAACTTGCAGGGAAATGAAGATATTTTGATAGTTAGGGTCTGTTTGGTTCAATTGAGAAGGAGGGGAGGGGAGGTGAGGGGAGGAATTTATTATGTTGACAAAATTACCCTAATTTTTTTATTAAAATTCAAAATTATCCTTGTTGGAATATTAAAATTCTAGGTTTTATTTTTTTTTTACAACAAAAAAAATTTAGGTTTTCTACTCATTAGATTTTTTTTTTTGTTATATATCCATTAAATTTTTTTTTTGACGTAACATATCCATTATAATTTAATCCTTATTTTGAGTTTATAAGGTTAAGAGTAAAAAAGTAAATTACTTATCCAAAATTTAAAATATTCTCTCACCTCCCCTCCCCTCCCCTCCAAAAACTTCGAACCAAACGGACCCTTAAAAAAGACAGACATATGTGAATGTGGTGTGAGTCATGAGATTTAAAGTCGGTGGTAAGAGACGTGGCAGTTCATCGTCCATCCCTAAGGTGCGTGAAATGGAAAAATTGGAAAATGGTGAAAGGGACAAATGATTGAGGTTTTTGTGGAGAATTGGGGATGGACATACATCACTCTCTTAGTCTCTCTCTACCCACCACATTGTCTTTTATCACAAACTCTCACATTCTTGATATTGAAACCCCTCTTATAGACCTTAGGCTTTGTTTGCGAGTTTGGAGGGGAGGAGAGAGCTTTGGAGGGAGGGAGGGAAATAGAGAAAAAATTAAAGAAATCTTTTATATTTTTTGAGAAAGTATTTTTTATATAGAATGACAAATAAATACTTATGATTAATATATTATGAATTTAAGAATATTTTTTTTTTGAGGGATGAATTTAAGAATATTATAACAACATTAATTAAATTTGAAGAATTCATATAAACACTTCAAACCCCCTCCAAACCCTCATCTAATACAATTTTTGAGTTCCCCAAATTGGAGGGTTTTTGTGTTATGAAGAAAAAATAACCATTCAAACTCCTTTTCTCCCAAACTTCTCTACTCCTTCCACTTGTTTCTTCCTTTTTAGTCTTTCATTCCCTTCCCTTCCCCTCCAAACTCGCAAACAAAGACTTAGAAAATGATGATCATTGTAGTTAGGATGGCATGGATCAATCCGCTTAACCCGTTATTTTTAGTTTGATAGGTTGAGATTTTGAACATGTCATTAATAGTTGATCCGTTTGGTCTAATTCGCTAGAAAAGCAAAGTGGTGGCAGAGCAAGGTTGATCTGCTAGGCCTAGTTGTAATAAAAAAAAAAATCAACTCTTTTTATGTATACGTTGAATACAATTTTTAAAATTTTTTCTTATATTTGACTAGTAAAATAGAGATTTTTATTTTAAAATATTTTGACCTAATTAAGTAAATTTTTTCAATTACTCTAACTTTATAACTTTAAAGTTTAAACTCATCATCTTTTTAATAGTTTTTAATCGGTAAACTCGTTTACTTTTTTTTCTGTTGTCTTGTTGGATTATATACATATTTTTGTTACATAAAAAAATATTAATTCAATTATTTTTACATTGTATTTGTATTTTTTTAATAATAAAACTTTATTTTAAAATAGACGGATAGTCTACTATCCCGCCATGAAATGAAATGGGGTGAAATATTTAGGGTGTGCTTAAGTACATATATCGGTTTTTATGTTTTTATTTTTTTCTTCTTTATTTATCTTCTATCAAACAATACATTACTCCCTCCGGCTACAATTCTAAGCAAAATTGCACTTTTTAGATTTATTGAATAATTAATGTATCTGAATTATAGTATAGATCAGATTATAATACAGACCAGATAATCTGCTATCTAATGAATATAAAAAGTGCACTTTTGCTTATATTTGTGGCCGGAGGAAGTAATTTGTTATCTTAGTTGGCCCATTCCACACTATTTTTAACGAGTTAATAACAGGCGGATTGTGGTCAGCATGTTGGTCAAATTTACTACCCATAGTCTAAGCTGCCGCAGAGAAATTCTAAGGTAAGTCCACACCTAAGCATTAATAGGTAGATATAATCAATCACATAATTATAAATCATTAATATATTAAAAAATTACAAGTAATTAATTGTGTAATAATTAATGAAACCAAATCTTTTTAACCAAAAACAATTAATAGAGATAACTTTCTAAAAACAAGAAAAAGAAAAAAAAACACACACACATGTGCACTTTATAATTATTTTCACACGCTCATATTGTATTTTTGTCCATACTAATAAGTTGTCTTTCTAATTTTTTTATTTATTTCTTCCAATTATTCTTATATATTATTATTTCTCTATTTTTCAAAACTTTTTTTTACTAATTGAGACCTTGTATTTATATTAATAAAATAATTCAATTAGTTTATAGTTTATATTTTATTATTTTTCTTTCATTTTATTTTTATCATCTTACTTGAAAATAATTAAATATTAATTAAACATTTTTTTATATCACTTTATATTTAATAGCCAATTCAACCATTAATTTAACTAAATAATACAATTTGAATTAGCTAATTTATCGATTATAAGCTACCTTATAATTTATACGACATAAGTCACGTTTATTAACTATCCACTATTTTTTATCAAACAAATTCATAATAGTTTGGACGGTTCCTATGTTTCCTAAAAATAAAGAAATAATAATGAATAAAAATAAAGTAAATTCATAATAGTTTTGTTTTTTTGATAACTCGTGATAAAATAGAGGGCCTAAACCCGAAAAAGGAAAAATTACAACATGATCAATCTAGGAGCTAAAAGCCCCATCCTGTCAGCAGAAAGGAGATGACTAATTTGGTTAGGACACTCTTCAAATAATGTAGTATCAGTCCTGATGGAACTTTTCGCAAGTATACGAATGTCGCAAGTAATAAAAGATTATCGATCCACGGAGATTGTTTTTAATCGAATTTCAAGGCAATTAGAATTATAAAACTATTATCTAACATACACATAATTGGGGGGTTTTCAAGTATCAAGTTCGAAACAAATGCAATTAGCAACGAATTTTTCAAGTGCGAAGTTAAAAACGATTGAACCTCCATGCTTCTATGAACTCATTAAGGTGTAGTAGCTAAATTCACGAGTATTGAATCAATTTCATGCAAGATTGATTAACCTAAGTTGCAACTACAAATCTCTTTGCTAGTCACACTCTCTAAATACTGTCAATTACCTAATCTCTTAACTAATTCAACATTAATAGAGGATTAAGAACGGTTAATCATGCAATCACACACATACATACAAAATCTCTTAAGCATACACATGTGTTCTATTAATCTAGATCCATAATTAAAGTGTTATTCTCATAGAAACTCAATTACTAGATTCAAATCTAACGAGATCAAGGAAAGATAGGCATTAAACACAAGATTAAAAGATGCATAAACTTTGAATTCAATACAAGAATTTAGCTACAACATGAGAGAGTTCAAGTTACATGGAGATTCAATCCTAAAGAGTCTTAGCCAATGGTCATGGTGGATTTGAAGTGGAATTCTTCATCTCCATTCATCATCATCAATCTTCTCTTCAAACCTTCTTGGATCTGGTCCTTGGAGGTAGAAAATCCTCAATACTAAGCTTCCAATCTTCCAAATCCGAACCTGAGCAAAGTGTTGAAGTTTGGCTTTTATAGTTTTCTCACGATTCGCGCACGCGGAGCATTTCTCGCGCGGACACTCGCGCACGCGAAGCCTTGTCTCGCGCAGACACTCGCGCACGCGAAGCCTTGTCTCGCGCACGCTAGCCCGGTGTAGCACAGGAACTCGCGCACGCTAGCATGAATCTCGCGCAAGCGAAATCAACAGAACGATATCAACTTTCTCAGCCACTTCCCCGCGCACGCGAAGCAAGATCTCGCGCAAGCGAATGAGCTTCATCCTCTTTCAACCATTTTTATGATATTTTTCCCTCCTTTTTGACATTAGCTTGTATTACAAGTAATCTCTCAAAACCTTCAATTCCAACACTTGTAGCTTACTTTTATTTGCAAAAACCACTAAAAACCTTTGAAATGAACCTTGATTTAGAGGAATAATGAGATATCATCACAACCCCAAACTTATCTCGTTCCTTGTCCTCAAGGAACACTTTTATCAAACGAAAAATCACAAAATTTTGACAACCTTCTTAAATCACTTCAACACACAATTCATTTGATCTTTTCATCAAACACTTCAATTGATCAAGCCTTTCATGCAACATTTCCCTACAATGACTTCAATTCACACAACCATGGACACATTCACAATATTTGATAAACAATGATCACTTCACACCACTCACATTCACTCAATTATATAGTAGGCTAATCACTCAATCAACACAAACCTAACTCTTCTACCATAAGCTTGCAAGCATTCTAAAGATAAATCAAATAGCATATGAAACACACACATTAGAGGACTTTCAAGGTTATAATGGGGCTTAAGGTAAGGTGGATGTTTTTGGGAAGTGAGTTAAAAACTTGGAGTTAAGAACAAACTTTTCACACAATTTTCAACACAAACTTCCATTTTTCAAGGCTATACTAGAGAGCATTTTGTTTCCACAAGTATCAACAATCATACAATCACAAACCATTCTTTTTTTTCCAACTTTTCAAAGATTTTCTTTTCACAATCTTTTTGAAGAAGTCAATTTTTTTATTTTTCAACTTTTGGACTTCTTATTTCTTACAACTTTTCAACAAATTTTTTTTTTTTCATTCTTTTTCAACAATTTCTTTTTCATTCTTTTTCAACATATATTGCTCTAGTATACCCACCCCAAACTTAATTTGTTGCTAGTTCCAAAAGCAACCCCAAACTTATGCATTTGCCATAAGAACAAACAAAAACAATCAACTTAACTCCAAGAAAACAATTTTTTTAGAAAAAACAAGGGTTAAGAAGACAATCAACCAATAAAATTTGTTTTTAGGCTCAAAAGTGGGTTAGCAAAGGATATAACATGATAAGGTAGGCTACAAAGGCTCTAGGTACCAACAAACTTGCCTCGTGTGCTAATCAATGCTACTCAATAAATCAAGAGAATAAAAGCAAGTTCTAGAGTCGAGAGAGATAGTGGACTCACATATTCAAGCAAATAGAGTGTATAGGCTCAAATCCTCACGGTTTAAAGGCTCGGATCATTAGATCATCAAATACGTGAATGTCCCCTAGCTTGTGCTTCAATCCATGCATTGCAAAAATCCATTGCACTTCAAGCATCACAAATCCATGCCTAAGGTCAAAACCAAACAAACCATACATCAAAGCAATTCAAAAATGTAATCAAAAGTTTGAGATATTCCAAAAGATAAATTTGTGCCTAGACAACAATTCACAAGACAAAATTAAGAGTAATGGTTCATCTAACATCATTCAACTTATTGAAACAAGAGGGATAGAAATACTAAACCCATGGGTTGCCTCCCATGAAGCGCTTGTTGTTGACGTCTCAAGCTTGACGTATCATCACAATGTTAGGGAGGATACTTCATCTTTGACTCCACCCGGCTCCTCTTGAGCTTCTCCACAAGGATCGCCTCTTGAGCAACACATAAAACTTTTTCAAGAACCGGAGAACTCATGAATTCTTCCCACTTGTTCTCCCGTTTGTTTCTATTTGTCTTCTTAGCTTTGGGAAGAACCTTCTTTGACTTTTTCACAACATTTTTCTTCTTTTGGACAACTTGAGCCGAATCAAGCATTCCGGACTCAACAAGCTTCATTACCTCTTTCCGCACCAATTCCTCCAAAGAT
Organism: Trifolium repens; assembly: GCA_030408175.1. NCBI lineage: Eukaryota > Viridiplantae > Streptophyta > Magnoliopsida > Fabales > Fabaceae > Trifolium > Trifolium repens. Next base: position 60,910,569 of record CP125842.1, on the reverse strand, counting down.
GGGTTAGGAGGGTCAAGTGGCACACTACCCGGATTAGGCTCTTCTTCATACTTGACCGGGGTCACACAAAGAACCGGAATAACACCATTCAAATCAAAACCGAGGCCACCTTAACCTTCCTTAAATTTCTTCAACAAAACCTCTTCTTCCAAGGGAGTGAGAGAGCTACTAACGATAACCGGATCCTTGGAATCTTCATTCAAGAACACATACTTCCAATTGGGTGGAAGTTCTTTCAATTCCAGAACGGTAGGCATAAGTGCCTCATCACTAGAGCTATCCTTCACAACTTCTTCATTTGTCTCCACTTGGAAACATTTAGGCTTCTCTCTTTTGTAGGGCTCCATTCCTTCAAAGACTTTGAAGCTCACACTTTCCTCTTCCAACCTTAACATCAATTCACCCATGGCAACATCAATTAGTGCACGACCGGTTGCTAAAAATGGCCTTCCCAACAAAACCGGTGTATCCACGCACTCATCCATATCAAGAATCATAAAGTCGGCCGGAAATACGAATTCGGCACATCTCACCAATACATCTTGAAGTATTCCATAAGGGTGTGTGATGGATCGATCGGCAAGGGTGATTTGCATCTTAATTGGCTTGACCACGGCACCGGGAATGCGCTTCATCAAACTAAGAGGCATCAAATTTATGCTAGCTCCCAAATCACAAAGGGCTCTTCCTACATGCAAATTCCCAATTGAAATAGGAATTGTGAAGCTACCGGGGTCCTTTTTCTTTTGAGGTAGTTTGGATTGGATAGTAGCACTACACTCTTCATTCATCAAACCCGGCTCATCCTCTTTGAGTTTTCTCTTCTTCGTCAACACCTCCTTCATAAATTTGGCAAACAACGGCATTTGCTCCAACACATCGGCAAAAGGAATGTCAACTTGTAGGCTATGGTACATTTTCATGAATTTCCCAAAAGCTTCCTCTTGGTTCTTCTCTTTTTTCGGTGCACGAGGGTAAGGTAGCTTATCATATGGAGACACTTCTTGAGGACCGATATCATTCATGAAATCCCTCTTCTTTTGCTTTCTCCGTTTATCAATCTCCTTCCTCAAGGCTTTTCTCTCATTTTCAACTTCGCCCTCATTCTCCTCATCACACTCATTTTCAACTTCTACCTCAAGCTCACTTTTTTTCTCCTTTTCTACTTCTCCCTCTTTTTCTTTACCTTTCTCATTTTTTTCAACTTCTCCCTCAACCTTTCTTTTCACTCTTGGCTCTCTTACCGGTGGTGGAGGAAGCACTCTAGATCTCAACTCAATAGCATTACAACTCTCCTTTCTAGGATTTTCACAAGTGTTGCCCTCAAAGCCTCCACTAGATGATGAAGCCATTTGCTTGGATAATTGACCAATTTGAACCTCCAAATTCTTTATAGATGCCTTGTGATTCTCATTAGAAGTCTCTTGGTTAATCCTCATGGTTTCAAAATTGCTTTGCGTCATCTTAATGAATTGAGTGAGTGTGTCTTCCAATGGTGAAACACGACTTTGTTGAGGTGGATTCGGGGATTGATTTTGGTTTTCACCCCACCCTTGATTGTAGGGATTACTTCTCCTAAAATTTGCCATATACTTTGCCTCTTCGGACCCTTTAGGCATGCATTCCCCATTCTCATGGGCTTGTTTACAAAAATCACATCGGAGTCCTTGCGCTTGACTAACTTATGCCTTTGATTGGTGTTGAGCGGACGAAGCTTTGGTGAAATGTTGGACTAATGCTTCCATTTTGTTGTTCATCAACTTTTGTTCGGCCAACATCGCGGAGTTTGCCTCAAGTTCAAGCATGCCCGGCTTCTTCTTTGCTCCTCGGTCATTGTTGGCCCTATACTCATTTTGAGCCATCGATTCAATTAATTCCATTGCTTCTTGCTCATTCTTATTTTTCAATGAACCACCCGCCGAAGCATCCAACAACATCCTTGTTTGTGCTCTCAACCCTTGAGTGAAATGTTGCATTTGAGCATGTGTATCAATGCCATGCTTGTGACACTTCTTTAAACACAATTTGAATCGCTCCCACGCATCATAGAGTGACTCGGCATCCCCTTGCTCAAAATTAACGATGTCGGCTCGTTTTTCAAGAAACTTGTGAATCGGAAAATACCGCTCAAGGAACTTTCTCTCTAGTTCTTGCCATGTGTTGATGGCACCACTTGGCAAGGTATCCAACCAATCCTTGGCTCTCCCGGTGAGTGAAAACTTGAACAACCTCAACCTCTTTTGGGACTCGGTAACACCCGGTGGGTCCGTATAATCACACGCCTCATAGAACCGTCCTAGGTGGAGATTCGGACACTGACTTTCCGCCCCCGAGTATTGGTCTTCCTTCAAAGCATTGATAACGGAGTTCTTGATGTCAAAGTTAACCGGGTTTGCCGGTTGGAACCCCAAATTTGCTAGTTGTCCGTCATCCCATTGACCATAGTCGCCTAGAGTCCTCCTAGGTGGAGGTGGTGGTGGTGGATTCTCTCCCATCTCAAGGACTTCCACTTCTCTCTCTTCTTGAGCTAAGTGTGCTAAACGAATCGCTTTCTTTGTTGCTCGCAAGGACCTATTACCTTGCATACAAAACACAAACAAGAAAAGGTAATTCCGAACAAGCAAACAATTGAAATAGAAAATTAAACGCTATCCTAATTTTTTTGGTTTTGGTTTTTAAATGAAAATTACAACTAAAAACAGAAAATTAAAGCTAAACACGGTTCCAATTGCCTTGTCGATTAACGACAATCCCCGGCAACGGCGCCAAAAACTTGATGGAACTTTTCGCAAGTATACGAATGTCGCAAGTAATAAAAGATTATCGATCCACGGAGATTGTTTTTAATCGAATTTCAAGGCAATTAGAATTATAAAACTATTATCTAACATACACATAATTGGGGGGTTTTCAAGTATCAAGTTCGAAACAAATGCAATTAGCAACGAATTTTTCAAGTGCGAAGTTAAAAACGATTGAACCTCCATGCTTCTATGAACTCATTAAGGTGTAGTAGCTAAATTCACGAGTATTGAATCAATTTCATGCAAGATTGATTAACCTAAGTTGCAACTACAAATCTCTTTGCTAGTCACACTCTCTAAATACTGTCAATTACCTAATCTCTTAACTAATTCAACATTAATAGAGGATTAAGAACGGTTAATCATGCAATCACACACATACATACAAAATCTCTTAAGCATACACATGTGTTCTATTAATCTAGATCCATAATTAAAGTGCTATTCTCATAGAAACTCAATTACTAGATTCAAATCTAACGAGATCAAGGAAAGATAGGCATTAAACACAAGATTAAAAGATGCATAAACTTTGAATTCAATACAAGAATTTAGCTACAACATGAGAGAGTTCAAGTTACATGGAGATTCAATCCTAAAGAGTCTTAGCCAATGGTCATGGTGGAATTGAAGTGGAATTCTTCATCTCCATTCATCATCATCAATCTTCTCTTCAAACCTTCTTGGATCTGGTCCTTGGAGGTAGAAAATCCTCAATACTAAGCTTCCAATCTTCCAAATCCGAACCTGAGCAAAGTGTTGAAGTTTGGCTTTTATAGTTTTCTCACGATTCGCGCACGCGGAGCATTTCTCGCGCGGACACTCGCGCACGCGAAGCCTTGTCTCGCGCAGACACTCGCGCACGCGAAGCCTTGTCTCGCGCACGCTAGCCCGGTGTAGCACAGGAACTCGCGCACGCTAGCATGAATCTCGCGCAAGCGAAATCAACAGAACGATATCAACTTTCTCAGCCACTTCCCCGCGCACGCGAAGCAAGATCTCGCGCAAGCGAATGAGCTTCATCCTCTTTCAACCATTTTTATGATATTTTTCCCTCCTTTTTGACATTAGCTTGTATTACAAGTAATCTCTCAAAACCTTCAATTCCAACACTTGTAGCTTACTTTTATTTGCAAAAACCACTAAAAACCTTTGAAATGAACCTTGATTTAGAGGAATAATGAGATATCATCAAGTCCCCAAAGAACAACCTATGTTTGCCAATGCATCTGCGCAAGTATTTGCCTCTCTATATGAATGAGTAACCTTTACCTCCCATTCAAACCCCAAAAGTCTTCCAATGCCTTCCAGCAAGGCTACTCCCAAAGCACTAGATGTTGCCCCGGCACGAATAACTAATTATGTTAATGATTTATAATCATGTAATTGGTTGTGCCTAACTACTATTAATGCTTAGATGTGGATTCACCTAAAAATCTGCCGTATACTTAAGTATGTATGATAACTTTTTATTCAAATTGCATTTATAGCAACTACCTAAATATAATCGAGGTATAGTTACTTGAGCATTAAAGCCTAATATTTATTAAGATACACACAAAAAAGTTTAAGAAAATTAATTAAAAAGATAATGAAATAATATTAAATAATATTATTAAATTATTTTACAATTAAATTTTCTTTTTTGTATATGTGTCTAAATAAATTTTATTTAGAGTTGTGCTTATATAAAAATTGGTAAATATTACAGTGATGTTATTCAACACCGCATATAAATAGACATCAAATCCCAGAGGGAAAAAAAATCTTAAAATATAATAATTTTATAAACTAACTGATAATTTTTATTTTCCATCCAAAATTAACTATAGTTCAAATTTTTGTGAAATTGTGCAAGTAAATTAATATTTAGGAATGATATGATAAACAATTCGTAAAAGTTAAAGATGGCAACTCGCAAGATATCATCAAAGAAAAAAGAAGAAAAAAAAAGTTGAGTACTAATACTTTTTTTTTTAAGGAGGTGAGTATTAGTACTCCCTCCGTCCCAAAATATAAGTTAAAGTTGGTCAACAAAAGTGAATGTATTTGTTCCAAATCTTTAACCAAATACATCAAGTTTGTTTGACTCATTTTTGCTTACATTTTGGGACGGAAGGAGTACTTGAGTAACAAGATTCATTGGAAAGGTTTTGTAGGATAGGAGACACATGATTGGAGTGCACACGATATATGATTGAACCCAGAATCTCATGCATATTTTTTTTATGCTTTTGCTATGTTTTTTTCCTCTTTTTCTATGTTCTTTTATTTGTTTGTTTTTAATGTTAACCTTTTGATTTTTGAAAAAGATGATTCAATAATTTAGAGTTTGACGGCAAAATAAATAAAATTAAAATAATAATTATTTCTATTAAAAATCAAACTTGGATCCTCTCGAACAATTTATTTTATGACATTTCATTAATTACTTATTTTTCGCTCTTTTCTTTACAATATTTATTTTATGTGGCCTGAAAACAACAACACAATAATAAAAATATGTAGTTTTCAATTCATAATTTATATCAAATTTCATTCTTTAAACTCTTTCAACCTATCTCAGCTTACCGATCAAACTATTAATGAAAAAATCTTAAGAGTACTTGTTCAGAAATTGAATTTAAAGTTTTGTATTCAAGTGATATATTTTTCTATTCTTCAATAAATGTGATAAAGATACATATATATTTTCTTTTAGAATAAGATACATATTATTTGATCAATGAAAAAAAATACATATTAAAAAAATTCTTACGTATAAAAAATTATAATTTACATTTTAAACAATTTTGAATAAGAGTGTATAAAAAATAATTTATGATTTGATGACACGTGACATAGCACGTTGTTCAGGGAACCGAATATCAAATGGCATATTCTATATTCTTCTTTGTGGTGTAGTGTAAGTGTAGTACTTCGTATACTACAAAAATAAAATTAAAAATCATGACTATCTGTTATGGAAGGCAATGCAAACCTTTTATAGTCTACATTTAAATTAGGTTTGAATTAGCTTATTTTTTAACTTATGCAAACAGTTTATGTAATTTTTATATATTATTATAAGTTTGTTAATGTAGTTTATGATAAAATATGATATAAAAATACAATTTTCACTAGTTTGAACTTGTAAAATACGATAAAATCTAATTTATATTACATGAGCTGTTTGCATAGACTCAAAAATAAGTTAATCCAAACGGGGTCTTATTTAGATGAGATTTTGAGCTTATAGCTTACTATGATTAGAAAAAACTTGTTTAAAAAATGTTTTTATAAATAGCTTATAACTTATTTTATTAATTTATAGTTTATTTTTCAAACTCAATTTTAAATAGTTTATGAACTTATAACTTATTATTTTTCTGTCAATTTTACTCTGCATCTTACTTGAAAAATTAAATATTTCTTAAATATATTTTTTACGTCATTTTATACTTATAAACTAGCTCTGTTAATTTTATTAAACACTACAATTTCAATAAGTCAGCTTTTAAAATTAACTTGAAATTTTTTTATTACAAGGTAATCCGTTATAAGCTACCTCTTCAAATATCTCCTATAATTTACCCAATTTAAATCAAGTCAGCTTTTAAAAATTATACTTTAAATTATTATATTTTCAATTTTTTTAATATGATACGGGAGTAGTGCTGGTGCAAATTAATCTACATTGATTTTTATTTAAATTTAAACATCATTTTCATCCTTGGAAGTTTGTGTTTTTTTTTTAGTCCATGTATTTTTTTTTGTTGCAAATTAGTTCATGTATGTTCAAATCTTTTGGTTTTAGTTCCTTAAAATTAAAATCTACAAATTCTCCTGCAAATTTTAATATTATGGACTAAAATCAAAATGATTTAGACATACAGAGACTAATTTACAAAAAAAAATATAAACTAAAATAAAAAAATTATGAAATTACGGGGACTGTTTAAGCCGTTTATTTATTATTTCTGTCAAACAAAGTCATACTGTACGTTCTGAGGGGGCGCGGGGGACCAACTTAGAGCCATGACGAAAAGAACCGCAACCGTCATTTTTGGCCTAAAAAACTCATCACGTCAAGTTGTTCACGGTAGACGACTTCGTTCCGCCACGCCGCATGATCTTTAACTAACCCTCTGTTTTTTTCTCACTTTCACAGGCCACGTAATCCTTTAATTAGTCCATTTTAAGTCTCACGCAACATGTCAGACCTAAGGAATTTTTTATACAATAAATTTAGGTAGACCGTCAAACATAAATTATACGAGGATGAATGTATCTGGACATCATACAGTCCGTATACTTTTTTTTAATATTTTCCATTTATGATTAATTTTTACAGTATTGGAATATTAATTTTTTACTGATTTTTATGGAAAATAATTTTCTTTTTTTACTGATTGAATAAAATTATAAAACTATAATCGATTTGAATTAAAATTAATATTATTTACTAATTGTTGACTTCAATTTTATTTTTCAATTTTAATTAATAAAATTGTAAAACTATAGTGGATTTTATGGAAAGATAGTGGTGGGTATATGGTATGAACTTCAATTTTGTCACAACATTTGGATGATTTTCAAGAAACAATTTTTAGCGTTTACTTGAATAATTGTACTGAAGGATATCGTTCTCTTAAAATCTAACATATTTTGGTACTTATACTATTTGGTAAAATTGTTCAAGACACATGAAAGTTAAATTTGATATGACCAAATTAGAAAATAATTTTTTTCTTTGTAAGCAACCCATGTTCATGATTTTCTTCTTGTTATGTCTATTGATTGATTAGACCGCCATATGTCATCAATGTGTATTGCATAATCCATAAATATCATCTCATGATTTTATTATTTTATGTTTATGAGGTTTGTCATAACTCATAAGGTGTCAATAATTTTGAGAGCACGTACGTAGTACACTGCAGCGAGCTTACATATCTCAAACGGAGACGCAACTTTGTTTGGAATATTCTTTTTGATATTTTTTGGCAGGTGATTAAAGGTTCGATTTTTAGTCGATTGTGTGTATGAAAAAAATTTAATTTCAAGAGTAATTTATAGATCCCCAACAAATCCTAACCACCATTATTAGTTTTACTATAGTACCATCGCCATATGTGTATTGCCTTTTACAAAAATTATAAAGTGAAAGTATTTAAACAAAGAGTGATGTAATAATATTAATTGAAGAGTGAAATTAGAAGATAAATAAATTAGCAGGTTTATTAAAAAATGGAACGGTTTAGTAATTTAAAAAAAAAATGTTTTTGTATATATAAATGAGTACCAGCTACCTAAGAAAAAATACTCTACATGTTTAGTGTTATTCTTTTTCTTTTTTTACTCTACAAATTTTCTTTCTATTTATATTAATAAATAATAATTACACGGGAGAAAGGTAAACGGACAACAAGTTGCGCTGCTAATCCAATAAATAATCCCTTTTTTGAACATGACAATGCTCAAACTCGGCGGAAAATCCGTAAAAATCTGGTAATTCTACATTTTAAGTATTCTATTTTTAGTAAGATATCCGTATACACATTTTCTCCACTCAACTTATAATTAATCATGATAAAATAAATAACTTAATTGTGTATATATATATATATATATATATATGAGATAAGCTAAATAAATATATGACATATCTTATAAAACTACTAATGCAAATAATTATATTTAATTTGTTATAAAATCAAAATTAATATCCCTTTTTTGAACATGACAAAGCTCAAACTCGGCGGAAAATCCGTAAAAATCTTGTAATTCTACATTTTAAGTATCCTATTTTTAGTAAGATATCAGTATACACATTTTATCCACACAACTTATATTTGTCCTTAAAAAGGCACTTTTGTGGATTGAAGAGTGTGACTGTTGTATATAATCAAACTACTGTTGACCTCGATTCTCAAACGATGAGAGAGCTTTTAGGCATACCTGAACAGAAATCAAAACTTCAAATAGAAAAAAAGTAACATTATACTAAACCAAAGTGAGAAACCTGATTCTATCGTGTCAGCTTACAGGACAACGCTCAGACTCAGTCGAGATGCCGTAAAAATCTTGTAATTCTACATTTTTAGTATCATATTTTTAGTAAAAATCCATATACAAATTTTCTCCACTTAACGTGTACGAATAACAAATCACCTAATCTAAAAACAACAAAACTTTTAATGTCGAATAAAAACCATTTATTAATTATATTTATTCTTAATTTCTTATTGTACAATGGCGTGTCATCTTCTAACTTCTTTTCTACCACGAATAATGACTATATATATATGGGGTGGATAACTTATATATTTATGTTCACAAATTCATTAAACATCAAGAGAAGGGAAGTTTAGATGCTTTTTAAGATAAAAGAGGGTTAAAGCCACTAGGTGTGATTTAATGGCGAGGGATTTAAGTCTCTACACTAGAGGTTCTAGATTCGATTCTCAAATTCATTGTAAAAAAAAAGGATGAAAAAGAATAAAACTGCAAGATGATCAAATGTGAGCAAAAAATCCATACAATTAACTATTAGAAAATTACTAATTTGATTTGAACAGATGTCAATTTAGAAATCATTTTGGTTTTCAAATAAGTAAACCATATTGCTAATGAGGAAATGCATACTTCAAATAAATAAAAAATTACAATATAATAAACCAAAATGAAAGAAGCCTCGTTCTGTCGTGTCAGCTTGCACGACAATGCTCAAACTCGTGGAAAAGCTGTCACGATCTTGTAATTCTACAATTTTAGTATCCTATTTTTAGTACTATACATGTATACACATTTTTCTACTCAAATTGTACGGATAATGAATAACCTAATCTCAAAATAGCAAACCTTTAGTCTATTACTATATTTTGTAATAAATTTAAAATTAAATAAAATTAATTAACTCTTTCTGACTAGTTTATTCTTAAATTTTAAAATAAATAGGAAATAAGTAGGTGAAAAATAAAAAGAGAATAGAGAAAAACATAACTCTAAAACATGACTTAGAACAAATATACCTTTTTTTATTTATGCTCACAACTTTTCTGAACACCAAAGAAAGGGCAGGTTTAATATTAGTAGTGAGGGAATTAAATACCCCCTCCGTCCCAAATTATAAGAAAAAAAAAACTCAATTTCTTTGTTCCAAATATACGAGAAAAAACCTAAATTTTTTCTTTTCCAATAATTATTTCTATTTATTGTCATAAAATTAAATGCAAATTTAATTTAATTTTCTCTCTCTTCACTTTTATCAATAAGGAATAGCCAATGAAAATTTTTTATACACATTTCTATGAAACTTATTTCAAGAAAAGTACAAAAACGCATACTCCATATTATTATGGTTTGGTTTTTTTTAGTAAGTGTGATTTTTGTTTTTTCCTTTATAATTTGGGACGGAGGATGATATTTTAGGTTTAAACTGTTGACATCTATTAAGCGTGTGTTATGTCTTACGTTGATTGGAAGAGTTAATGTTAAACAACCTCTACGTAAGAGAAGTCACAAAGCTAATGTCTTAAAAAATGGGTAAAAATGTTCTTGCAATTAATTTGAAGTTAACAATGCTCAACATGGAAATAATTTTGGATTTTAAATAACAATTTCATATTGTTGATGGAGAAAATCAAAACGTCAAATAAAATAAAGTTACAAGATACTAAATCAGAATACGAAAAACTTTATTCTGTCGTATTAGCTTGCACGGCATTGCTTAAACCCGCTGGAAAAATTGTTAAGATATTGTAATTCTACGATTCTATATTTAGTAAAATATATGTAGACACGCTTTCTTCACTAAACTTGCACGGATAACACACTTTCTTCACTAAACTTGCACGGATAATAAATCATCTGATCTCAAAACAACAAACTTTTAATTTTAAGTATAAAAAAGAAATATAACTTTTAATCGTGTCAGTAGAAAAAGACTCTTGTTTAAGTAGAAGAGTGTGACCGTTGTAATAATCAAACTACTGTTGACATTAATTTTCAAACAATGTGAGAGTTGTTAGGTGTACTGGAATATAAATCAAAACTTCAAATAGAGAAAAGTTACAACATACTAAACCAAAGCGAGAAACCTCATTCTATCATGTCAGCTTGCATGACAATGCTCAAACTCGGTTGAGAAGCCGTCAGGATCTTGTAATTCTATATTTTAGTATCTTGTTTCTTGTAAAATATCCGTATACACATTTTCTCCAGTCAATTTATACTTGTCTTTAAAAAAAGACCATTTTATGGGTTGAAGAGTGTAAATGTTGTATATAATTAAACTACCATTGACCTCAATTCTCAAATGATGTGAGAGTTTTTAGGTGTACCAGAACAGAAATAAAGTTACACCATACTAAACAAAAGTGAGAAACCTCATTCTATCGTGTCAGCTTACATGACACTGCTCAAACTCGCTAGAGAAGCCGTGAAAATCTAGTAATTCTACAATTTTAGTATCCTATTTTTAGTAAGATATCATTATACACATCTTCTCCACTCAACTTGTATTTGTCCTTAAAAAGGCACTTTTGTGGATTGAAGAGTGTGATTGTTGTATATAATCAAACTACTGTTGATCTTGATTCCCAAACGATAAGGAAGCTTTTAGGCATACCAGAACAAAAATCAAAACTTCAAATAGAAAAAAAGTTACATCATACTAAACCAAATTGAGAAACCTCATTCTATCGTGTTAGCTTACAGGAAAACGCTCATATTTAGTCGAGATGTCATAAAGATCTTGTTAGTCTACATTTTTAGTATCCTGTTTTTAGTAAAAAACCGTATACAAATTTTCTCCACTTAACATGTACGAATAACAAATCATCTAATCTAGAAACAACAAAACTTTTAATATCAAATAAAAACCATTTATTAATTGTATTTATTCTTATTTTCTTATTGTACAATGGCGTGTCATCACCTAATTTCTTTTTCTACCACGAATAATGACTATATATGGGGTGGACAACTTATATATTTATGTTCACAAGTTCATTAAACATCAAGAGAAGGGAAGTTTAGATGCTTTTTAAGATAAAAGAGGGTTAATGCCACTAAGTGTGATTTAATGGCGAGGGATTTGAGTTTATACACTAGAGATTTTGGATTCGATTCTCAAATTCATTATAGATAAAAAATAAATAAAAGAGGACAAAAAAAAATAAAACTACAAGATGATCTAATGTGAGCAAAAAAATCACACAATTAACTATTTGAAAATGACTAATTTGATTTAAACAAATGTCAACTTAGAAATCATATTGGACTTCAAATCAGTAATCCATATTGCTAATGAGAAAATCCATACTTCAAATAAAAAAAATTACAATATACTAAAGCAAAAATGAAAGAAGCCCCGTTCTGTCGTGTCAGCTTGCATGACAATACTCAAACTCGTGGATAAGCTGTCATAATCTTATAATTCTTCGTTTTTAGAATCCTATTTTTAGTAAAATACATGTATACACATTTTTCTACTCAAATTATACGGATAACGAATAACCGAATCTCAAAATAGTAAAACTTTTTTTTATAAGAAAAATAGTAAACCTTTAATCTAACATTATATTACTATAATTTATAATAAATTTAAAACTAAAAAAAATTAATAAACTCTTTCCGACTAGTTTATTATTAAATTTTAAAACAAAAAAGAAATAAGTAGGTGAAAAATAAAAAGAGGGGGAATTAAACAGTATACATGAGATTTTAGGTTTAAACTGTTGAGATCTATTTTTTTTTTTTACTAAACTGTTGAAATCTATTAAATGTGTGTTATGTCTCACATTGATTAGAATAGTTAATGTTGAACAACATATACGCGAGAGAAGCCACAAAGCTAATGTCTTAAAAAGAGGACAAATATGTTCTCGCAATTAATTTGAGGTTAACAATGCTCAACATGGAAATAATTTTGGATTTCAAATAAGAATTTCATATTGCTGATGAAGAAAATCAAAACTTCAAATAAAATAAAGTTACAACATACTAAATCAGAATACGAAAAACTTTATTCTGTCGTGTCAGCTTGCACGACATTGCTTAAACCCGCTGGAAAAATTGTTAAGATATTATAATTCTACGACTCTATATTTAGTAAAATATATGTAGACACACTTTCTTCACTAAACTTGCACGGATAACACACTTTCTTCACTAAACTTGCACGGATAACAAATCATCTGATCTGAAAACAACAAACTTTTAATTTTGAGTATAAATGAAGTATAACTTTTAATCGTGTCAGCATGCATGACCATGCTCAAACTCGGTCGAAAAGTCCTTAAGATCTAGTAATTCAACATTTTTAGTTTCTTGTTTATAGTAAAATATCCATACATATACAAATTTTTTCCACTCAACTTGTATTTGTCCTTGAAAAAAACTTTTTTGTGGGTTGAAGAGTGTGAATTTTGTATATAATTAAATTACCGTTGACCTCAATTCTAAAACAATGTGAGAGTTTATAGGTGTATCAGAACATAAATCAAAATTTCAAATAGAGAAAAGTTACAACATACTAAACCAAAGCGAGAAACCTCATTCTATCGTGTCAGCTTGCATGACAATGCTCAAACTCGGCGGAGAATCCATAAAGATCTGGTAATTCTACATTTTAAGTATCATATTTTTAGTAAGACATCCGTATAGACATTTTCTCCACTCAACTTGTATCTGTCCTTAAAAAGGAACTTTTGTGGATTGAAGAGTGTGACTGTTGTATATAATTAAACTACCTTTGACTTCGATTCTCAAACAATGAGAGAGATTTTAGGCATACCCAAACAGAAATTAAAACTTCAAATAGAAAAAAGTTACATCATACTAAATCAAAGCGAGAAACCTCATTCTATCGTGTCAGCTTACAAGACAACGCTCAAACTCAGTCGAGATACCGTAAAGATCTTGTAATTCTGCATTTTTAGTATCCTACATTTAGTAAAAATCCATATACATATTTTCTCCACTATAACGTGTACGAATCGAAATCTAAACTTCAAATAGAAAAAAAGTTACATCATACTAAACCAAAGCGAGAAACCTCATTCTATCGTGTCAGCTTACAGGACAACGCTCAAACTCAGTCGAGATGACGTAAAGATCTTGTAATTCTACATTTTTAGTATCATATTTTAAGTAAAAATTCGTTTACACATTTTCTCTACTTAACGTGTACGAATAACAAATCACCTAATCTCAAATCGAAACAACAAACTTTTAATATCAATTTATTAATTTTGTTTGACTAAAAAAGGAAATAAATAAGTGGCAAAAAAAAAATTAGAGAAAAAAATGTAACCCTAGAATGAGGTAATAAATTTGGGTGTAGCGTACGCCCACAGTCTTAACAGTAAAGACGCGCCTCTTCATCCTTATTCCTACCTCTCACTCTTTCTTCTCTGTCGGCATCTTCACGTATTTTTCTCTCATCTCTATCTCTCTGTGTGTGTCACTCACACAACCCATTCTCCAATTACAAAAACCCTAAACACCAGCCACTTCTCATAATCCAAATCCAATTCCAATTCAATTCAATTCAAATCGAGAGACTACATAGGTAATTAATTAATTCTCCCTCTGATCTTCAATATTCAATTTCAATTCGATTTCTCATGCAACCAACTCAATTATCATTTCAGTAACCTTTTATTTTCCATTTCATTCTTTTAAATCTGGAATTGTATTCAACCGTTCGAGCATGTGAACTTTGGAGCTAGAATTTTATTTTATTCTATTCATTTTTTTAGCTCTGTTACTGGATTTTTGGTTTTGATTGAAAATTCTGAGTTTTCGAAGTTTATGAAATTTATAACAGTGTAAATTGAATCGAAATATTTGTTCTTCTTCGTTTTGGCACCTAAAACTGCTTCTTGCTTAATTAACTTCAATTTCACCGATATCCGATCAAATTCAGCATATTCGGATGCATAGTAATAAGTATTAGTATTAAATATTTCAATTTTCGTGCTTCTATTATATTTCTTTCCGATATTCTCTTTTTTGGGTAAAGGTTTGAGATTATGATTCTCCGCAATCTTCCGTTTTTACCAAAGTTTTGCTCTGATATGCTCTTTTTTATTTTTTGAGGAAAAAAAAGGTGATTTTTTGTCCATATATCTAAAGAAGATTTGATATTGTTTAGTTGTGATAAATCGTACTCTCTTTTTGGTTGGTTTTAATCAATTTTATTTATTTATTTCTGATTGATTGATTGATTGATTAATGGCTGCAATATGTATACTATCCTGTTTGATTAGTGACTTTTTCAAGTGTTGGTTCACTTTGAGTTGGGCTATCTCTCTGGTTATTTGGGTTGTGGTGTGATGTTCAAATTTGTGGTGAATGAGGTTATTTTTTTCCTTTCAGATTTTGTTAAACTAGATTTTGGAGATTTGGACATGAAATTTTATTCTGTTCCATTTGATCTGTTACAAACTACAGTTTTTAAGTTGGCTTATGAATTTTAGTCAAAAAAAAAAAGTTGGCTTATGAATTATGATGATGCCCCTTTACTTCTGAGATTATGTACCTTGTTTATTTATTAATCTGTTATTACTGTATGGATAAATTAATACGTGTTCTTTATGATTTATCTCAGATTTCAACTTGCATGGAAAACAATTGTTTAAAACATTTAAAAATATTGTTTTTCTGTTTTAGATTTATAGTATTTTTCTTATTTTGTGCCATTGAGAATGTGTGGTGTTTCCTATTCAACAAGCTCATGGATTTTTTGCTGTTACTTTCCTGTACCATGTATTACCCATTTTAATTCAAATTGATGCTAAATAATGTCAAAATGTCACTGCAACCACATTTATTATGGCTGATGTTCCAGTTCTGACCATGGTCTATTGTCAACAGGATAATTGCTCCCGCCATGGTTTTTCGAAGGAGTCTGATGTTATTGGGTTAATTTACACTTACAACAACAGATAAACTCAATCTCAGTTTAATCTTTCTATATATTAAATGGATCGACGTGATACCTCAGGGTTTGTAAGCGGGGGTGCATTGTACTCTTGTGGAGACTTCTAACCCTAACTTTGTAGATATAAATCTCTTTATGCCCCGAAGTCAGGCAGGCTTTTCTGTTGAAATTTCATAAATAGGATTATATATTTTATTTCTGAAGTTGTTTTATGGAATCAAGGTTCCAGCACTTGGGATTTCCTGTTAATAATTCTGCAAATGCATTCAAGATTTTGGGCAGCTCTATGCAAGTCCAAGGAAGTGGAGCTGATTATTATGGTACAGATACCGTGTTACGACTCGATTCCCCTGGTTCCTCAATCGCCTCCCTTAAGCCTTCCTCTAGGGGAACAAAAAGGAAGTGGGATTTTATTGATGGATGTATGAGTCAGACAGTTGGCTCTTCCTTGTCACTTGGGCTTGGGCGTTCAACCAGTTCATCAGACAGCAAGGGAAGTTCAGCCGTTGCTTGCACTGCTATGTCTTCAGGAAAAGATATTGAAGAGGAATCATCTATGGATATTGAACTGGACTTTACTCTTAACCTTGGCTCTGAGAAGGTACATAGCCTTAAGAAACCCGTTGATTACAATATGAAGACATTAGAGCTGCAACCGAAGTTTGATTTGGAGTTGAGCCTTTCCACCGGACCGTGTGAGTCAGATATTACAAGTGTTCATCTAAATCCATCACATCCTCAATTGAATATGGAGATGGCATCAGTATTCAGTGGGACACAAAATCCAGACGAGGGATCTACGTCATGCAGTTGGAAGCCAGGGGTTGTTTTGCCATCTTTTAAGGCATCATTAAATAATGAAGCTAGTTTCCTTTTTAATCAGGCTCCAAAGCAGTTTGATCATAGTCCCGTTGTTCAGGACCACTCCTCACCTGGAGCAAAAAGTTCAGTCACATGTATTTCTGGGCTAACACATCCGCAACAGCCGCCACATCGCCATAGTAATTCCAAGATATGTCAAGTTGAGGGATGTGGAAAGGGAGCCAGAGGTGCCTCTGGACGCTGTATATCTCATGGTGGCGGTAGGAGGTGTCAGAAACCTGGCTGCCACAAAGGAGCCGAGGGTCGTACTGTGTACTGCAAGGCTCATGGAGGTGGCAGGCGGTGTGAATACCTTGGTTGCACAAAGAGTGCAGAAGGACGGACAGATTTTTGTATTGCCCATGGTGGTGGCCGGAGATGCAGCCATGATGGTTGTTCTAGAGCTGCCAGAGGGAAATCCGGACTGTGTATTCGGCATGGTGGCGGCAAGAGGTGCCAGAGAGAAAATTGCACCAAGAGTGCAGAAGGTCTATCAGGTCTTTGCATCTCACATGGTGGAGGACGTCGATGCCAAGTATCTGGATGTACAAAAGGGGCCCAGGGCAGCACTATGTTTTGCAAAGCTCATGGTGGGGGAAAACGGTGTACAGCACCAGGGTGCACCAAGGGTGCTGAGGGGAGCACCCCCTTTTGTAAGGGCCATGGTGGGGGCAAACGTTGCACATACCAGGGTGGTGGAATATGCACCAAAAGTGTTCATGGAGGTACCAACTTCTGTGTGGCACATGGGGGTGGAAAGAGGTGTGCTGTAGCAGGCTGTACAAAGAGTGCCAGAGGAAGGACTGATCACTGTGTCCGCCACGGGGGAGGCAAAAGATGCAAGTTTGAAGGGTGTGGAAAGAGTGCACAAGGCAGCACTGACTTTTGCAAGGCACATGGGGGAGGCAAGAGATGCTCGTGGGGCCATCCAGGGTCAGAATATGGAATCCAGGCAGATGGTCCTTGTACTTCATTTGCAAGGGGGAAAACAGGTCTGTGTGCACTTCATAGTGGACTAGTACATGATAGGAGGGTTCATGGAGGTCTCTCTTTGGGATCTGGTCAGGATCCTCGTTCTAGCATGCCAGATCATCTAAAGCAGGTACTCTTTAACAAAGAAATGGAAGTGGCTATGATGAAAATAGGGAGTAGCCTAGGCACTGCAACAGCTACTGGAACTTGTTCTGACTTGAACCAACTTGAAGTTGCAACTGCTCGTACCTCAGCTGAGGAAGGTGGTCATTTTCCTATGTCAGTTGCTGTTCCTGAAGGCAGGGTTCACGGTGGAAGTCTGATGGCAATGCTCTCGGCGGGTTCTAGTAGTGGTACAAGCAGTGGAAAAGGTCTGGCTAGCGGTGATCCATCCATTCCAATCAAAGGTTACAATACCATGCCCCAGAGTTGGATTTAAGGCTAGCTATAATTTATGTTGTTATTACTGTTTCTTTATTTAACATATTTTATTAGCATTTTAGTTTGAAATCCCCTTTGACGTTAGATTCTGTACGGTAAGTGCTATTCTAGCGAATACACAAGTCGTTTAACAATCTAAACGTAGGGGATATAAGGGTAGGCCCGGTAGGGACATTGTACTTTGTTAGGTAGTTGGTGATTATGTTCTTTCTCCGTTCCTAGTTCCTATGTAAATATTATTATTATGATGAAACATTGTGAATACATGTTTGCTACCTGTAAGGACTGTAGTGTGCCATGTATTCTATTTAATAATCAATCAATAAAGCCTCCCTGAGTCTGTATGTCTTGTTATTATTGTGCACGAGCTTGACAACCATTCTACATGCTATATACATGGGCGATGGGACTGAGGTTGTTGTCATTTGATTATATATAATATATCCAGTTTTTTTTTCTTCCTCAAAGAGGATATATTGTTTTTATTCTTTTCATTAGCAATATTTTTATTCTTTGAGTGGTGTGCACGGAGACGTCCTTGGACTTGGAGGAAAAACAAGTATTTTTAGTAGTTTTGAATTTTGATGACATGATTTTTTTTGACGCATGTTTTGATGACATGATAAGAAATATACATATTTGTGTGAACTATGTTTGATCTGCATATATATTTTCGTAGCAAAATTATTTATTCACAAATAATTGAAGTGCCGCGAAGAACCCACTTTCTATAATTGAGCTAATAACAATTGCCCACTTTATTGAGTATATGTTTGGATTTTCAAGAAACAAATTTAAAATTGAATTGTTTTATTTTCGCCGCCCTTTCAATTTTACCAAACATGAAATGAGAAACGTCTTCACAATTAATCTTTGTTTTAACATTTTTCTTCCACTAGAGCCATTTAATTATATTATATTAATATTAGACATCAGTTTTACAAGAAAAGGCTACCTAACATTGTTTATATACTTAAAAAGTTAGGCGATTAAATAAAAAATATTGAAGAGTAAATAAGTGGCTTGTGGCCGTTAGGTGAATTTGTTTTATTTGATTTAGTCATAAAAATGCATAATATATTAATGTATAAAATTCACTACTAAGAAAAAAACAAAGATGTATACTTTCATTTGGTTCTTGGATGGCTTAATTGACAATATTTGACATGGGATTGTACATCATTAGAGATAAATGTGTTGATTTCTAAGCCTAAACACCATTTTCATTTTGGCGCTGTTTGGTAAAAAATAGCGGATAGCTGATAAGCTAACTTATAGCGGATGAATTTAAAGTTAAAAATTTATAAGTTAGCTTTTAGCGAATAAGCTAGCTGATTGAATTTGTAGTGTTTGGTAAAATTAGCGGTTGAACTAACTTGTAAGTATGAAATGACATAAAAATATATGTTTAATTAATATTTAATTGGAAGAAAATATGATAAGCGATAAACTCATAAGTTACTTGAAATAACGTTTGAAAAATAAGCTATAAACTCTTTTAAAAACTGTTACCAAATAGAGCTTTTATCTTATAAGCTAAAGACGATAAGCTAGCTTATTTATCTTCCTAAACAGAGTCTTTGTTATAAAAAACTTGTAACAAATCCAGTTTAGAAAGAAAAAAAATGTAAATATAGAAATGTTCATGTTTTTATTTTTATTTTATATAAATAGAAAAAGATTGCGAAACCAAACAAGGTAAAGAGACACCTTTAACATTGTCAAATAATATAAGAGACACCCTCATTGGTAAGAAAATCTGCACATCTTTTCATGTTGTGGTAAACATAATTGTCTCTTGTAGAAGAGGAAGAAGGAAAGCATTTATAGAAGTCATGGAATGAATCATATCCACAACAATTTTAGAGTCCTTTTCAAAATATACCCATTTTAAGTCCAAATTATGAACTACCTAGATACCAATTCTAGCCTAGGAACCCACAATTCAACCTAGACTGAATTACAGGTTCCAACTTATTGTAAAAATCTTTGTATAAGATGACCATATTTGAACTCTCCCTAATCCTCCACAAACAATGGTATTCAAATTAGTATTGAAAGAACCAATATTTATCTTATAACAACCAGTATACTAGGAGGAGACCAAGAAATAAGTTTTAGTCCCTCCATCAATCTTTTTTATACATGATGATTTAAAATAGAGAATACAAGATGATGATAAAGATTTATCCAAATGAATTAATTATTTACATTTTATTAATTAATTTATAAGAACGAATAATGTTTGAATTGAAACCAAAGTTTTAAATGATTTTTCTTGTAATTTCATGATTTTTTATCATGAAATTGGTTAATGACCCCATTTTAAAACCACCCGGTTTTGATCCCTCTATCAAATTTTAATACTTAAAAATGATGATTTAATATATTTCAAATAACATAAAATACGATTTGATGATAAAGATTCATCCAAGTTGATTAATTTTTTGCGTTTCATTAATTAAATTATAAAAATGAATAATGTCTAAAATTGAAACTGAATATTCTAACGATCTTTCTTGTAATTTCATGATTTTTTTATCATTCAATAACATCAAGTTTGTATGCTACATAATTTAAAGTATGTTAAATCACCATTTTAATTACAAAAATCTAATGAGGAGATCAAAACTATTGATTTTGAAATAAGGGAACCATCACGAATGAATAAAAATAAGTGGATCACAACTAATTAAGTCTTAAAATTAATAATTTTGTGATTATCCTAATAAAAAAAATTGTTGGTACAAATTAAAGATGAACTTACATTCAAATGAAAACAAGTCAATTATCATTTTCAAATTGCCCAAACTTTTGAGACCGGTGCTACTATGGGATAACTTTGAGATTATTGCTACTTTTGAGACCGTAGTTCATAATTTAGTTAAAATCAATTTTATTTTTTTATCATATTTTAATTTATATTTTCTCTTTTTTATTTTGTCTATGGATGAAGTTATAAATATTACGGAACTTATAAACTACAAATTTTGGATTAAAATCCCAATGAAAGTCTAACAATTTTAATCCAGCTAAGCCTCATCGATAGTTATTGTCTTTTTGATTGCCAAGGAAATCATATAATTTTTCACCTAAATTTTTCAATATAATACTATCTTCGATTTTAAATATAACAAAAAATCGAGTCAACAAAAATTAATACATATGATTTAAAATTTAAGCAAAATATATCAATTTTTATTGAACTAATTTTTGGTATAGTATAAAACTATCTTCGATTTTTGTTTGTGTGTTTTTGGCGGTGTTCGGATTTGGCGTCGCTGGGGTCAAGTTTCGGTGATTATTGTCGGTACTGTGGTGAGGTGGTGGTGGCGGTGGTGGTGGTGATGAGATTGCGGTTGATGTCGCGTGTTTGGTTTTCTTGTTGGCTGAGGCTTTTCTTGGTCTTGGTAGTTGTCCTGGCGCGCCCGAAAGGGCGAGATATGTAGACACTCCGTGTTGACGGATGTTGTTGTTTTATCGTACCTCCGGGACGTATTGGTGACGGGGAGATGTTGGATGGTTAATGCCGAGTGTGAGTGGATTCTCCCTGATATGAGAGTCTCTGACCATTTTTAAATCTGGTGAGATTTGCAGGACTTTTGGAGTCGCTGAGGGGTGTTAAAGTCTGTTGAGATTTGCAGGTCTCTGGTATCTGGTCGAACTCTACTGCATCAGGTGTTGACTGTCGATTCTCTGACTACCGGTGTCCCTCTACCTTCGACTTTTGGGGCTACTTTCTGGATCTGATGGGCCGAGTAATTTTAATTCGAGTTCGGAAGTTAGTGTCTAGTGGTGTCTCCTAGGGTCGGATAGAGATTTTCTCTGGTAGGTTTAGTGAATCATTATTGGTGTACGGGTGAATTGGGGCGTTTGATTAGGTGTTGGTAATTGTGTTATATCACGTTATCTTTTGTCGTATGTTCCACAACAATTCCTTACACTTCTTGTGGAGGAGTTGTTTTTTAATAAAATTTAGCCGATTCCAAAAAAAAAAAGGAGGATTAGGTAGTAATTTTTTTCTCCTGATTTTTTTTTTACTCAATAAAAATAACTAATCACAATAGTTTCTTCAAAGTTAGTTTATTCAGTTATTTACATTTACAATTAGTTACATTTTCCGTTGATAGTTTAGACATAAAAAAATACCAATTTAGTCCTTTGTTGTGTGTGTACCGGCAACCTCCACGTGGCAAAGACACAACACAAACTTTTTCTTCCCTCTTTCTCCGACAACTCACTCTTCTCCATTGACTTCAACTCAATGGGTGGCAACTGCAGCACCGGCACCGGCGCCGGAATAAACACCACCACCACCACGTACTCCGATCATCCACCCCAAAACCTCCCCAAAATCCTCCCACAAAACTCCAATCCTTCGCCCCCTCCACCTCCCTTATCCACCACCACCCACGGCCGCGTCCTCGGCCGTCCCATGCAAGACGTCCGCTCCATCTTCATCTTCGGCCGTGAACTCGGCCGTGGCCAATTCGGCGTTACTTATTTGGTAACCCACAAAGTCACGAAAGAACAATTCGCTTGCAAATCAATCGCTACACGAAAACTCATAAACCGTGATGATATTGATGATGTTCGCCGTGAAGTTCAAATCATGCACCACCTTACCGGCCACCGTAACATTGTTGAACTCAAAGGTGCTTATGAGGATAAACACTCTGTTAACCTTGTAATGGAACTTTGTGCCGGCGGTGAGCTTTTTGATCGGATTATTACTAAAGGACATTACTCTGAACGTGCTACTGCTAACCTTTGTCGCCAGATTGTTACGGTGGTTCATAACTGTCATACTATGGGAGTTATGCATAGAGATTTGAAGCCTGAGAATTTCTTGTTCCTTGGTAAAGATGAGAATTCGCCTCTTAAAGCCACGGATTTTGGTCTCTCTGTGTTTTTCAAACCAGGTAATGTAATGTTCATTTGTTTACATTGGTGTTTATTTGTTCGTTGCATTCATGGACTTGTAAAAACGTGATTAGTGGAAAAGTTAGTTAGTTATTATTAATGTAAAAAAAATGTGATTATTATACTTGCTTAAGGCCCAGTTTTGTAAAAATCTAAGATGGTATCAGAGTCCATTGTTGATTGGGTCACGCACGCTTCAAATGTCCAATCCTAAAGGTGAGATGATGTGTTGAGAGTCGCACATTAGATATGATATGACCTGAAAAATATATTTATAAGTGGGAGGCATTCATCAATGATAAACTGGTTTTGTAAGGACGAGTTAGATCAAATATGAAAACCTAATAGTTATTGGTTCTGTTTTGATTTATGGGAACAGGAGATGTGTTTAAAGATCTTGTTGGGAGTGCCTATTACGTTGCTCCTGAAGTGCTGCGTAAAAGTTATGGGCCTGAAACTGATATTTGGAGTGCTGGGATTATATTATACATTCTGCTTTCTGGTGTACCCCCCTTCTGGGCAGGTAAAAGTCTCCTTCATTTCCTTCATTTCTATGCAAATTCTCAGAGGCTCAGTTTTATTTGTAACATTGATTACATGCATTGGAGCCTATATATAGTTGCATGGAAATGGAATGTTGGATGTTAATGGTTGTTGTGCAAACTTGTTTGTTGGTTGGATGGAGGAATATGTGCAAACTTGTTATACAACTCGTGAGCTTCGGTATAAGATTTTGTTGGTCCTTTGGTCGACACAAATTCATTGCAGTCAATAATTCCGGCAGTCACTGCAATCAGCCTATCTAAGCTGTTGGATATAGTGATCAGATTACTATCATTGTGACTTTGGCAAATAGGGAACTCAAAATCTCAATCATTCAATCTTCACCGACTTCGAGGATTATTGACTGCAATGATCGCTGATTACATATTTGCTGTGCTTTAGTATACATGTTTTCTTCTACTATCTTAATTTACATGTTTTTGTAACATCCCAATGTTTTTCACACCTTATTCTTATTTATGATGTGAAGAAAATGAAAAGGGTATCTTTGATGCTGTTCTTCGTGGACATATTGATTTTGCGTCGGATCCTTGGCCTTCTATATCAAGTAGTGCCAAAGACCTGGTCAAGAAGATGCTACGAAATGACCCCAAAGAACGGCTTTCAGCAGTTGAAGTACTTAGTAAGTCAAATTCTTCTAGTATACAAAAAGTGATTTGTTTTACTCCGAAAGTGGTTTATATTTGATTTTGATCATGTTGACGCTGAGGGAAATTCTGGCATTGTCTGCTCACCGAGAGAGATTTTGATCATGTAAGGTGCTACATTATGATTCAGTGAGGCTGAGATAACAAGCAGGAAATAGGGTATGAATATTCAAAATAGCTGTATCTGATTTGACTCATTCAATAAGAGATAGAGAAAAACGGAAATTTATTTTCACATCTAAAAACCCTTAAATTAAACTTCAAAGAAAAATGCTTATTTCCGAACTTAGACTTTCTTCCTTCATGTAAAATGTGTTATTTTCTGTCTTTCTTTCACAACCCTCTCATAAGATGACTTTGCGCTTCATGCATTTGTCATTTTATCTAAAGAGTAGTATTCATGAGTTAATTCGTTGATTAATATTTTGCTTTCAAAGTGACTGGTAATTTTTCTTAAGCACATTGTAAGAACATTTGAGCTATAACCTTCTTGAAAGTGGCTTCATTTCATGAATCAGCCGTAACACAATGTTTTACATACTCCAGATCATCCTTGGATGAGAGTAGATGGAGATGCATCTGACAAGCCTCTCGATATTGCTGTTTTAAGCAGAATGAAACAATTCCGAGCAATGAACAAGCTAAAGAAAGTAGCTCTGAAGGTAAGCTATTTTCTATTATCATTTTTGTTGTCATGAACATCATAATCAATCTTTTAGCAAAATATAATTACCACTATTAGTAGATAAAATGGAGAAGCCATTCATAACTGAACTAGATCATGGAATTGGATTATGTTGTTCATGTCAAATGATTTCAGCTCCGGCTGCTAGAGAATCTGTTTCCTTATTGGCCAACCAAACCATGAAGTGTGTTAAGGAGAAATAATTACATGATTAAGACCTTGCTTGGATAAACAGCCTAATTAAGCGTTTATGTCATTAACACTTACTATAAGTGCTTATATATAAGTCATTTATGTAACAAAATAGTCCAATTGTTTTCAATATAAGCTACATGCCCATTTTCATAAACTAGAGCTTATAGAAATAAGTTGAAAACAACTTATGGACATGTCACAAGTTGTTGCTATAAAGTCTCCCAAACAGTCTCCCCAATGTTTATGTCAGTGGATAAGTTTGAATAAGTCAATCCAAAAAGTCCAAACAGATCCTAAATCCATGTAATTGGATTTTAAGCTTTGTTGAAGGGTTTGGTTTCTCACAGAGCCCATCCAACAATAAACTACATCTCATAAGTATTTTATTTTTTACAGGTTATCGCCGAAAATCTTTCCGAAGAAGAAATTATTGGCTTGAAAGAAATGTTCAAATCTATGGATACAGATGACAGTGGAACAATAACTTTTGAAGAGTTGAAAGCTGGTCTCCCTAAACTCGGCAGTAAAATGACCGAGTCGGAAGTAAGGCAGTTGATGGAAGCGGTATAAGATTACTGTTCTTTTCTTCTTTTGGTATACCATAATTTATTGGTTCTCCCTGAAGATTTGGTCTACAGTCTACACTCTACAACTCTTGTTTGTCATAAATACAATTTTGTCACCTTTTTGCAATCACATCTTGTTTTGTTGATAATCTTCTGCATCCAAACCTTTTGTTTGGTTTTCAGGCCGATGTGGACGGCAATGGAACCATTGATTATATTGAATTTATAACCGCCACCATGCATATGAATAGAATGGAAAGAGAGGATCACCTCTATAAAGCCTTTGAATATTTTGACGAAGATAAGAGCGGGTATTCTCATTTATTTTCTGTCCATCAATTATAGTTTAACAACATTATCGGCTTATATGTTGATTTAGCATGTTTTCTTCTGGTTTCAAAAGGTACATCACAAAGGAAGAATTGGAATCTGCTCTTAAGAAGTATAATATGGGTGATGAGAATACAATAAAGGAGATCATTGCCGAAGTTGATACAGACAATGTATGTTAATTCTTTGTTACACTTTTCTCTCTCAAGTTTAGTAAAAAATAAAGTTTGTCTTATATTGTTTGAACCACTAACTAACTCCGAAGAGAGTTGTAATCAACACAACTAATCAAGCAACTAATTTCATATTTCTGTTTCGTATATATGCAGGATAATAGAATTAACTATGATGAGTTTGTAGCTATGATGAGAAAAGGAAATCCAGATATAATAACTCACAGACGTCGCAAATAAGCTCTGCATAAGCTGTTTTAGTAACACGGACGGAATTTCATTCAGCAGAGTTTACTCACCTGTTGTTTCAAGGGAGCGCTTTTGCATAACAATTTTTCTGTGCTGTCTTTTTGCCTGTTATTTGGTTGCAGAGATTGGGCATTTATATATCTGATATTTTCAGGCCTAGTTGCACTGAGTTTATTTCTACTGCATGAGTAGATACGAATATGTACAAATTCCGGAAAGAAAAGAAAAAAGGTCAATAGCATTTTCCCCAGTGAGGTTAAAAAAAGGAAAATGGTATATATATTTTCAGCTTGTATCTTGGTTGTTTCCTCTATTCACTAATACAGTATATACCAATCATACATATATTATGGTATGAGAATTTGATTATATGCAAAAATGGTATTCACCAATATCAAATATGAAAATGAGACAATTCAAACTTGTAAAGCTCTAGTGGACTAGATTCAACAACTATCTTTCAAAACTGGAACAAAAGTCAAGATTTGTGTTGGTGCACAAAGATGATAAATGAATAGAAAAGAGAATTGTATTTAATGAACTTGAAATGACGGCTACAAGAAGAATAAAGGCACTAACTACTATGATGATATCACTACTCCTATTTATACACAATGACTAGGTCATAAAGACAACATAGTAAAATACTAAAATACCCTTAAATATAAATTACTTCTAACACCATCCCTTAATTTATATTTACACAAAACTAACAACACCAATTCCATCCCTCAAACGAAGAAATTGGTCAGTCTTGATTGCCTTTGTCATCACATCTGTCAGCTGCTTCTGAGTGCTACAGTGCACAACTTCTAACACTCCATTCTGAACCTGATTCCTTAAGAAGTGATACTTGGTCTCAATGTGCTTGCTTCTCCCATGCAGCACTGGGTTCTTGGCAAGATTGATTGCAGACTTGTTATCAATCATCAGCTTCAGAGGCTTGTTTACCTTAATCTTCAGATCCTGTAGCAAGTTCAGAATCCACACAGCTTGGCATGCAGTCAGAGCGCCTGCAATATATTCAGCTTCACAGGTTGATAGAGCCACAACAGGTTGCTTCTTGGAGCACCAATAAATAGGACCTCCCAGGAATTTAAACAAGTACCCAGAAGTACTTCTTCTATCAACCCTGTCTCCGCACCAATCAGAGTCTGAGTAGCTCAGAAGCTCTGATTCGGTCTTTCCTTCAGAAGGGAATAGCACACCATGCTTCAGAGTTCCCTTTATATACCTCAAAATCCTGACAGCAGCTTGGTAATGGGACCATTTTGGTTTGCTCATAAATCTGCTAACCATTCCAACTGCATAGCAAATATCAGGTCTGGTATTGCACAAATACCTTAGAGAACCAACCAACTGTTTGAAGGTTGTAGCATCCACATCCTCTCCATCAGAATCTGAGTCCAGCTTCTGATTGGTATCAGAAGGTGCAATTGCAATTTTGCAATTTTCAAGCTTAAATCTCTTCAGAAGCTCAAGTTCATACTTCATTTGATGTAAAATGATTCCTTTCTCAGAGTACATAAATTCCATCCCTAGAAAGTAACTCATTTTACCAAGGTCTGTTATCTCAAATTCATTCATCGGAGCCTTCTTGAACTTAGCTATCTCTTGTTCAGAGCTTCCTGTCAGCAATATGTCATCAACATATAAACATACCAGAATCATATTGCCTTCTGATGTGTGTTGAACATAAACACCATACTCCAACTCACATTTCTGAAACCCATGCTTCTTGAAGAAAGAATCAATCTTCATATTCCAGGCTCTGGGTGCCTGTTTCAATCCATACAAGGCTTTATGTAATCTATACACCATCCCTTCCTGATTCTTTTTCTCAAAACCAGGAGGTTGTGACACATATACCTCCTCTTGTAATGGACCATTCAGAAATGCGGATTTCACATCTAAATGCATCAGAGGCCAATTCCTGTTAGCAACTATTGCAATTACCAGTCTAATTGTTTCATGTCTTGCTACAGGTGCAAACACTTCAAAATAATCTAGCCCAGGTTTCTGTAAGAATCCTCTTGCTACTAACCTTGCTTTGTATTTGCCAATTGATCCATCTGGCTTTAGCTTCTGCTTGAAAACCCATCTGACACTGATGGCTTTCTTGCCTTTTGGAAGTTCTGATAGCTTCCAAGTTTTGTTTCTCTTAATAGCATCAAGTTCTTCATTCATGGCCTGCACCCAGACTTGTTGCTTAAGAGCCTCTTCTATACTCACGGGTTCAGAGTCTACTAACATAGCACACTGAATAACTTCTCCCTCAGAGTCTACTTCAGTGTCTTGCAGCATATCAAACCCTGCAAACCTTCTTGGAATGCTTCTGATTCTCTGTGGTCTTTGATCTTGTTCCACATGATTTCCTTCAGAGGTTGGAGGTTCAGAAGTACTATCTTCAGAAGCTTCAACATCAGAGCCTTGACTTTCAGAGTCTCCTTCAAGACCACCTTCAGAGCCTGAATCACCTTTAGAGCCTGAATCACCTTCAGAGCCTGAATCACCGTCAGAGCCTGAATCATCGTCAGAATCTGAATCTCCTTCAGAGTCTCCTTCAAGAAATATCACATCAGAGTTGGATTGAGTTTTGTTCCAATCCCAAGTTTCTAATTCCTTCACAATGACATCTCTGCTGAATTCAATTCTATTAGTCTTTGGACAATAGAGCTTGTACGCACCTGTACTGTGGTACCCCACCAATAACATAACTTTGCTTCTATCATCCAGCTTCTGTCTTCTAGCTTCTGGAACATGTTTGTAACAAACAGAACCAAACACCTTCAAATGACTAACACTTTGCTTATCTCCAGTCCACTTTTGAATAGGAACTATTTCCTTCAACTTCTTCGTTGGACATCGGTTGAGCACATAACATGCTGTTGCAACAGCTTCACCCCATAAATTATGAGGAAGCTTCTTCTCTTTCAGCATGCTTCTCACCATATCAAACAAAGTACGATTTCTTCTTTCAGCAAGACCATTGTGTTGAGGAGTGTAAGGAGCAGTAACCTCATGCTCAATTCCATTCTCCTCACAGAAAGTTTTAAACTCATTGGAATTAAACTCACCACCACCATCCGTTCTGAGAATCTTCAGCTTCTGACCACTCTGCTTCTCAGCTTTCACTTTGAACTTCTTAAACTCAGCAAACACCTCATGTTTGTACTTTATCAGGGATACCCATGTCATTCTAGTAAATTCATCTACAAATGACACAAAGTATTTATTCCCTCCAATTGATGCTACCTGAAATGGACCACACACATCAGAATGTACTACTCCCAATGCATGTTTTGCTCTTGGAGCTACTCCTGATGAAAATGGCAATCTTGGTTGCTTCCCTTCCATGCACACCTTGCATGACTTCTCAGGTTTCTTGATTGTAGGAATTCCATTTACCAGATTCTTTGATGTCAAATGCCCTAGGCTTCTGAAATTTAAATGACCAAATCTTCTATGCCACAGCTCACTATCCTTCTCAACACTTGTTGCACTAAGGCATTCAGAGTCTGCAGTTTTAACATTCACCTTTGTTGTGAATTCGAACAAAAAACACACCAATAATCTTTTAACTAGTGTGTGGGGCAAAACAATTAAAGCAACCAACAATAACAATGGATATCCAAGCAATAATAATATCAACCAAAGCTAAAACTAATGAAAGCAATAAAGAACACAAAACGATATTGTTTACCCAGTTCGGTGTTAATGAACCTACATCTGGGGGAGAGAGATCTCCTTTCCACTATCAATCATCTTCCTCAAACTTGATTACAATGAGATTTACAAGAGTTACAAGAAATTAGTGTTTCCCTAATTTCTACCCTTTTCCCAAATCTCTTCCCGTGACCAAGAGATTTCAATTGATAGCAATTACAAGGTGTTAGAAAGAGTACCCAACCCTAGGATTAACCCAAGAGAAACCCCCTTGAACCCTAGCCTTCATATTGGTGAAGCCCCCTTTCAAAACCCTACATTTTTCCTCTCTCTCGTGCTTAGAAAATCAGAAATAGGGGTATATATCTGCGAATTCGCGCCTAGCGCCAACCCCCTGCGCCTGGCGCCAACAGACAGACTCCACAGGCCAAACTGGCCTCTCCTGGGCGCCGGGCGCCCTCACCAGGGCTCGTGGCCGCGCCGGGCGCCACCCCCTGCGTGTTGCCTGCTGCCAGCTGCCTGTTGAGCCCTCACCAGGGCACGCCCTGCACCTGTTGCCTGCTGAGCCCTCACCAGGGCTCGTCAGCATCCTGCAACAACTAGTACCTTGATCATGCAATTCAAAGGCAATCTTCAACAATCTCCACCTTGCCTTTAAATTCATGGTGATGTCAACTTCCCATCAATCATCATGTTGCTCTCTCCATCCTGATTACACCACACCTTCTTCGAACCCCGAAGTGAAACGCTTCGTACTCTCAAAGAAATACTTGCCTCCAATTGTCCTTGGAATTTTAGAACAATCCTACAAGTCACACCACCACCTTCAAACCCCGGAATGACTTCCGTACTCTCGAAGAAAAATGCTTGCCTTCAACTTAGCCTTGGAATTTTAGGCAAGTTCCACAAGCCGCAACTTCAAATTCTCTTGTATCCAACTACCTCCAATAGTCCCACAAGATCCCGAATTTGAACACTGTTGCTTCCAATTGCCTCCCTGAAGATATTTCAAGTTTTGCACTTCTTCAGACACAATTGAAACTTCAATCCACAAGGTCTTTATAGTCATACCACTTTGATGCAACAATACCGCTCTCCTCCCTATCTCTCATTAGATAGCCAAGAGCTATTGTTGGTTGTTTGTCTTCCTCTAGTTCCACTAGTAACAAACTCCACCTCAAACCGAGATTACTCCACCAAAGTCTCAAACCGGTATTTCCACATTTCCCACCTTGTAACGCAAAACTTTTCAACTACTCCGAAACACACTTCAAGTCATTGTTAGTCTTCAACACTTCCCGTTTAGTTCTACCACCTAGTTAAACTTCGTTTCACTAGTCACACTAAACTTATGTCACTAACAAGTATCAACCGAAGTTCCACAACTCAAACCATATGAGAAATACCTCTAGTAACAAATGCATAACCAACAGTAGAACCAACTATCTATGCATTTTAAGTTCAAGAAAAAACCTCACATCATGTAAAAAAGAATCACCGATACCTTGAACCTTACAAGCTTTCCTGTCTTCAAGATGAACAACTCCACCTTCAACTAGCTTTAGGGCTTCAAAAATATTCTTTCTCTTGACACATGTGATAGGAGTATCAAAGTCCACGACTTAAGACTCCACCGATTCCGAACTTCTCACCACTAGAATTTCCGCATCCTCATAACCAAGTTGTTGTTTCAAAAGTCACCTGAGTATTGTTACCACCGCCTCTCCAGGCTGATGTTGAGTATTATTTCACCGCCTCTCCAGGCCGATGTTGAGTATTATTTCACCGCCTCTCCAGGCCGACCTTCATCGCAATCTCCATTAGCTTTTTACCTTTGAGGTACCGGATAACCACACTCCATGTTTTATCCATCTTCTCAACCATTAAAATTGCTTCCATCTTCACTTTCCACAATTCAAAATTGTTTCCGAAAAGTTTCACTCATGGTACCTTAATTTGTTAAAACCCTTGCCCCACGGTGGGCGCCAATTGTTGTGAATTCTTAAATCTCACACCAATAACCTTGATGTGTGGAGCAATTCGAATAAGCAATCAAAGAAGTGAAATAGCAATAGTAATCACGAACAAATAAACAACCAAAGCGATAAAGAGACACAAGCAATTGTTTACCCAGTTCGGAATAACCTAGTCTGGGGGAGAGGGCAGCTCTCCTTTCTTCACTATCAATCAAATTTCAAGGTTACAATGAAATCCCAACAACAAGGGTTACAAGAAATAGTCTTTATCCTATTCTACCCAAGTCCCGAATTTCTTCCCGTGACCAAGAAATTCAATTACAAGTGTTTCCCAAGGTGATGAATCAATCCCCGACCCTAGAGTATTGCCAAGATGTTAGTCTTATAACCCTAGACTTTTGTCGGCTCAGAAATAACCCTAAAACCCTGTTAAAACATCAGAAAACGCAAAACAGCATTTTATATCCGCGTGCCCACGCCCAGGCGCAGCTTGCCACGCCCAGGCGCAGCCTGCCCACGCCCAGGCGTGAGAGGGCAGTAGCCACAGACAGCTCCAAACTTGATTTTCTGATTTGTTTTCAAGGCAATATCCAACAATCTCCACCTTGCCTTTAAAACGATGATGGTGCCAACTTCCCACCAATCACCGTGCTGCTACACTTGTTTACACCACACCCTCTTCGAACCCCGAAGTGTACCGCTTCGTACTCTCGAAGAATTGCTTGCCTCTCAACTTAACCTTGGAGTTTTAGGTAAGTTCCACAAGCTGCAATCCTCACATTCTCCTTGTATCCCAACTACCTCCAGCAGTCCTACAAGTTCCTGAATTTGATTACCGTTGCTTCCAATTGCCTTCCTGAAGTTCTTTAACATGTTTTGCACTTCTTCAGCCACAATTGGATAATAAACCACAAGGTCTCCATAGCTACACTCCTTTGATGCAACATTACCACTCTCCTCCCTATCTACTAGATAGCCAAGAGCTAATGTTGATTGCCTTCTTCTAGTCCCACTATCAGAAGCTCCACCTCAAACCGAGATTCCTCCACCAAAGTCTCACTATGTTTCCCGCCTTGTAACCTGCAAAACTTAAGTATTCTTATCACTGCCTCTTCAGGCTGATGTTGAGTATTATTCCACCGCCTCTCCAGGCCGATGTTGAGTATTCTTACCACCGCCTCTCCAGGCTGATGTTGAGTATTGTTCCACCGCCTCTCCAGGCCGAGGTTGAGTATTCTTACCACCGCCTCTCCAGGCTGATGTTGAGTATTGTTCCACCGCCTCTCCAGGCCGACAACCATCTATGGTTCAAAGCTTGTGACTATGAGTGCTCCTGCACTCTCATAGCCTTCCTCATAAGCTTCATCACTAACCGCAACCTGAGCCGACAAACTACCATCACCTCTTCTCCGAGGACAATCCTTCTTGAAGTGACCCGGTTCCTGACAATAGTAGCATTTGAACTTGCCACCACCATCACCCTTTGGCCTAGACTTGGACCCATGATTCTTTCCTTTCCCTTTGCCTCCGTTCTCGCTTCTACCCCTCATCACATTCAACCCTTCCGCACCATCATCAACCTTCAAGTCTTTAAACTTGGTCAACTCTTTGGTTCTCAAAGCCGATTGGACTTCATCCAAGGTGATGGTACCTTCCTTGCCATACAGCAATGCATCCTTGAGGTTTTCATATGACTTAGGTAAAGCACACAACAGATGGAAAGCTTTGTCCTCGTCTTCCAACTTCACATCAACGTTCGCCAAATCGTCAATGATTTTATTAAACTCAGCTAGTTGCTCCACCACAGACTTGTGTTCAACCATACGAAAGAAGTATAGTTGTTGCTTCAGACACTGTTTTTGTGCCAAAGACTTGGTCATATACAATGAATCAAGCTTTGACCACATAGCCGCCGCCGAAGTCTCCCGCGCTACCTCTCTCAACACCTTATCACCAAGACACAAGATAATAGAACTCAATGCTTTCTCATCCATCTCAGTCTTCTCCGCATCTGAGAGTGTAGCCGGCATCTGTGTCACACCCTTTAACGCTTCAACACACTTGTTGTGAGTTAATAATGCTCTCATCTTCACCTTCCACAACCCAAAGTTGTTACTCCCGGTGAATTTCTCAATTTCCCACTTCGAACCCATGATACTTAATTCGTTTGATCCTTTGCCCCACGGTGGGCGCCAATTGTTGTGAATTCGAACAAAAAACACACCAATAATCTTTTAACTAGTGTGTGGGGAAAAACAATTAAAGCAACCAACAATAACAATGGATATCCAAGCAATAATAATATCAACCAAAGCTAAAACTAATGAAAGCAATAAAGAACACAAAACGATATTGTTTACCCAGTTCGGTGTTAATGAACCTACATCTGGGGGAGAGAGATCTCCTTTCCACTATCAATCATCTTCCTCAAACTTGATTACAATGAGATTTACAAGAGTTACAAGAAATTAGTGTTTCCCTAATTTCTACCCTTTTCCCAAATCTCTTCCCGTGACCAAGAGATTTCAATTGATAGCAATTACAAGGTGTTAGAAAGAGTACCCAACCCTAGGATTAACCCAAGAGAAACCCCCTTGAACCCTAGCCTTCATATTGGTGAAGCCCCCTTTCAAAACCCTACATTTTTCCTCTCTCTCGTGCTTAGAAAATCAGAAATAGGGGTATATATCTGCGAATTCGCGCCTAGCGCCAACCCCCTGCGCCTGGCGCCAACAGACAGACTCCACAGGCCAAACTGGCCTCTCCTGGGCGCCGGGCGCCCTCACCAGGGCTCGTGGCCGCGCCGGGCGCCACCCCCTGCGTGTTGCCTGCTGCCAGCTGCCTGTTGAGCCCTCACCAGGGCACGCCCTGCACCTGTTGCCTGCTGAGCCCTCACCAGGGCTCGTCAGCATCCTGCAACAACTAGTACCTTGATCATGCAATTCAAAGGCAATCTTCAACAACCTTGAATGTCCTGTTTCTTCCCTGTTCTGACTCCATAATCAGCTTCTGATTACGATCATACAGCTTCAGAAGATTGTCCTTCATGGTAACTGAAAAACCTTTCTCAATCAATTGCCCTACACTCATCAGATTGCTTTTCATGCCAGGTACATACCATACATTCTGAATCAATGCTGATTTGCCATTGTTCAGAGTGACTCTGACATTTCCCATACCTTCAGCATTAAGGTATTTATCATCAGCACATCTGATCCTTGTACTCTTACTCGAGTCAAAGTCAACCAACCACCTTTTGTTTCTAGTAAGATGATTTGAACACCCTGTGTCCATATACCACCACTCTGATAAATTCATATCATCAGTCTCAGAAGCCATTAGCAACACAGATTCACCATTAGAGTCATCAGAGCTTCTGGCTATATTTGCTTCTTCTGACTTCCTTTATTTGTTTGACCGACACTCAGAAGCAAAATGACCAAACTTCTGACAACAGTAGCATTGAATCTTCTTCTTGTCAAACTTCTCTTTTCCCTTCTGATACTTTTGCTTATCAGAGTTTGAAGTTTCAGGCTTCTGAACTCCATCAGACCTTCTCTTGGCTTCTGACCAAGACTTCTTCTGATGATTCTTACCAGAGTCTGCTTTCAGAGCCTGCTGCTCTACTTATCTTTCAGAGTTTCTCTCAGTCAAACGCAACTCTTGTGCTTCTAGACTGCTTTGTAGCTCTTCAATTCTCATGGAACTCAAGTCCTTTGAATGTTCAATAGCTACCACAATGTAATCAAACTGAGGGGTAAGTGATCTCAATACCTTCTCAATGATTACTTGTTCTGAGAGTGTTTCTCCACACGCCTTCATCTCATTAGTGATCAAAATCATTCTTGAGATGTACTCAGAGACCTTCTCATTGTTCTTCATGTTGAGATTCTCATACTGCTTTCGTAAGGACTGAAGCTTTACCTTCTTCACTGATGCATCACCACCATAGCATCTGATCAGTGTGTCTCACGCGGCCTTTGCCGTTTCTGAGTCAGCAATCTTCTCAAACACGTTTTCATCCACACACTGATGGATGTAGAACAACGCCCTCTGATCTTTCTTCTTCGTATCCTTCTGAGCAAGCTTTTGTGCATCTGTTGCATCAGCTGTTACTGGAACATAACCTTCAGTAACAAGTTCAAGCACATCTTGAGCACCAAACAGAACAATCATCTGTTTCATCCAACGATTCCAGTTTTTGCCATCAAACACTGGAAGCTTGGTACTCATACCACTGTTTCCGTTCATCTTCAATCTTTGTGCGTTCACTTAAATCTCACTAACACTCGTGTTTCCCAATCCCGCAGAATCAGAAAATGTGATTCTAATAAATCACACAACGCCTCACGTTTCACTCGTGTTTCCCGTGGATTCGAACCGGAGCTCTAGATATCAATTGTTGGTGCACAAAGATGATAAATGAATAGAAAAGAGAATTGTATTTAATGAACTTGAAATGACGGCTACAAGAAGAATAAATGCACTAACTACTATGATGATATCACTACTCCTATTTATACACAATGACTAGGTCATAAAGACAACATAGTAAAATACTAAAATACCCTTAAATATAAATTACTTCTAACAGTTTGTGAAAAGATAAAAGTGGGAAGTCACTATGCTTACACATATTCATCAGCGACAACGATGTCATTATGCACCTCATAAGTATAAATTCCATTCATGCTTATACAGTTATACATCATGATAAAGATAGAGATTGAATTGGTTACGTTATTTATGTGAAAAGGAAATATTTGTCTAAGCTAACAACTAGAGGAAGCAAAGCCATCCAAAAGTCTTTCAATTATTTAGGCTGTGTTTGATTTTATCCTTTAAAATAAATAAGTGAGAAATGTAAGTTATAACTCTGAATGCTACACGTAACACATTGTAATGTTTTCTCAGGATTAAATATCTACAAAATTATAAAATATGAAAAAATAAACATGGAATGAATGAGTAAGACAGGCAAGATTGGAATCAACACTAAATAGACTGTACTGTGATATTTGTTTTTGCTTTGTTAACAAAAAAGTCGTCTAATTTTTTCATTTTATTTTATTTTTCCTAACCATGCAAGCTCTAAATATTTCGTCAAAAAATATACTTTGAAGTTCTCTAAGGCTCTGTTTGACCCAGTTTTTTTTAGCTTTTTATTCTCTTAAGAATGAGAAGTTCGGCCAAACACAATTTTAATAAAGCTCTTAGCCATAAAAAACAGTTTTTCTTTAATGTGTAAAATTGAATCAAAAGAGCTTCTAAGAGAAGAGGTTGAAACCTACTTTTAGGCAAAAATTCTGAGTTTTTTTTTTTTATTATCTTTAGTAAATTTAGTTTAATCTAGTTTGTTATCATCTTTTCTTAAGTTTCATATTAATCTTTAGTTTGTTATTATCTTTCTTAAAAAAATATATATTTTACCAAATAACTTTGAAGTTAAAAAAAACAATTTACCAAACAACTTTATTTTTCTTTCTGAAAAGTTATTATTTTCACTTTTAGCTTTTGAATAACTTCTAAGACCTAAAAAAACCAGACCAAACAAACCTTAGAAGTCTCCAAAACACAAATGTCAAAAAAAATAAACATCATCTGATCTTTCATTTAACAAGCTTTTTAAAAGAAAGTATTATTTGTATGTTTTTTTAAAAGATAAAATAAAAAATGCACTTATGAATAAAGTTTAAATAATTTTTGCAATGCACTTATGAAGTTATGAGTAAAAAAATAAAAAAATTTATAAGAATTAAAATTACTTATATTTACATCTCATTTGCATATTTAAATCTATAAATAATTATTTACTTTCATGTTTTTACACTCCAACCGATCTATTGTGTTGGTTAAGCCTCATTTTGTTGATCGAGTAAAAAAATGGAAAATAATCGTTTGTTAGGGAGCTGGATTCTCTCCTTCCCTCAATGTCTCCTTCTCTCTCCTTCTCCAAATCTAGATCACAAGATCAATCCAACGGATAAAATTTGTCCTAAAAAAGTATGCCATGTATCTTTGAACTTTTTCCTTTTCATCTTCCACATAAAAATGTTTGCAATATCTCTCTTGATCTGTTCCAAATAGCTTGGATCTGGATTTATTTGCAGTGTGTTTTATTTCACCAAATCTTGCAACCATTTTTTTTAAATTAAAAACAGTATATATAGTGCAGGCTTGAAGCTTCCATTGTCATAGTTCTCCATCTACCTTTGACCATCGATGCAACATCAATTATTGGTGATCGCAACCCGCCGCCCATCTTCAACCCCTCGTTGACTACCACCGTCGACCTTCCCCGTGTGTTTTTCCATATTGTGGCTGCCGTGTATCTCGCCGGTCACCGTGATTAAGAGTCGTCCGAGTTGGTGGTGGTTTTGTGGAATCCATAACTGTGAGAAGCATTGAAGAAGGTAACTGTTCATGAAGGCTTTTTTAATTTTTTTAATTTTTATTCACGTTTAAATTCTGAGCCTTAAGATTGATCTAACGATCAAAATTTGGAGAAGGAGAGAGAAGGAGACACTTAAATTAGGAGAGGATCCGGATCCGTTTGTTAGTTTGTTACAACAAAATTGAATGCCAGTTTACAATGGGAGAAGAAGAAAGAAACAGTCCCATAAACAGTTAAACTGATTCAATTCAACACTTTCTCTTTCAAACCCAAAAAAAAGAAAGAAGAAACTCTTCGCTATGAGCTCAAGCGATGCGAATAGACAACGAGGTTCATCAACAATGGTAAGTTTTTCTTTCTCCACAATTCAAACCCTAACATAATCACACAGTTGATTCTAATTCTTTTTCTTCTTTCTATATTTCGATTTTTATGGCTTTGATTCAAAACCTTATGTTGAATGATGATGTTTTGATTCAGTAACTATTGATTTAAGTATCATTTTGTTGAATGAATTTTTCCACAAAAGGATACTACTTAGTGAAACTTAATTAAGATCAGTTGTTTGTTTCGAACTCGATCATCGACGGAAACATGGATCACAGTTTTGTTGCGTTTGATTTTGAAATTTATGAGGCATGGAAGCGATCACACTGAGCATACAATGTATTTTGCAATGCGAATTTCTAAATGCTATGTCAGTAGAAACTAGAACCTGCTTCTGAATGTGTGATAAATGTGATATCCTTTTCATCATATAAAAAATGAGCAGTTCTATGCATTGCAAGTGCAGGGGAAAGAAAAAAGAAAAGTTGATTTACTTTTTTGAATATCTTTATTGGCTATTCTAGTAGTGTTCATGCTTTACTTTAGTTGTTTAATTGCATTTCCTCATTAATGAATGTGCGATTGGTCTGAATGATAAGAAACTCGAGTACTTTAACCAAGTGGCGAGGAGTTCAATTCCTAAATAACTCGAGCACATGCTATACAGCGAATACGTCGTGTAAGCATTTGCTTTGACACTGTCATTTTTGCAATAGTGAAAAGGGTGCACCGACCTGTTGGCCACTGCGACAGTGGCAACATTAGATTCATTTGTCAAAAGATAAAAGTGAGAAGTCACGATGCTTAAGCATAATCAGAGACAACAATGTCATTATGCACCTCGTAAATATAAATTCTATACATGCTTATGCATCATGATACAAATATAGAATGGATTAGTTATGTTATTTATCAGAAAAGGAAATGTTTGTCTAAGCCAACAACTAGAGGAAGATTACAAAATATGAAGAAAAAAACATGAAATGAATTATTAAGACCCAAAAGATTCAGATCAACACTTAAATAGACTGTACTGGTGATCATATTTTTTTGCTCTGTTAACAAAATCATCTAATCTTTCATTTAACAAACTTTCTAAAAGAAATACAGTATTTTATTTATTTTTATGCTTATTGAGAGGACAGAAAAAGAAACAGAAAAACAAACAATCTAGCCAATTCGGTGCCTGAAAATCCAGTAGTCAACCAACAAAGTGAGAACTAATTGCGGAGGAGAGTCCATATCTTCATAGCATCGACATTTGTATTTAGTTTACTTTTATGTTGATTTTTTTAAGATAATAAAATATAAAATACACTTATCAATAATTGTTGAGATTTTTTATGAATTGAGTAAAAAAAAAAAAAAAGTTTTAAATTGTATTTTTTTTTTTGTAGACAAAGTGACAATTACCACCAGAAACACACAACAAGTCTCGGGTTGGAACCCGGGTCAAACTGCGTGTCCAGCCTGGTGGCATTTGCCGGTTGAGTTAGACCACAAATCATTTGTTAATTTGTTACGGATAAATTACTCAAATAAAAAATGTTTACAGCATTTTTCAAAAGCCAGTTTGCAATGGGAGAAGAAATACTCCCTCCGGTTCTAAATATAAGCAAAAACTCATTTTCAAGATTCATTGAATAATGGATGAATCCGGTCTATATTATAGACCAAATTCATTCATTATTCATTGAATCTAAAAAGTTACTTTGCTTATATTTAGAACCGGAGGGAGTAGTCCCTTAAACTAATTCAATTCAACGCTCTCTCTCAAAACCGAAAAAAAAACTCTTCTCTGTTCTGCGTTGGTTTCATTATGAGCTCAAGCGATGTGAGTATACAACGAGGTTCATCGACGATGGTAAGTTTTTTTTTCCTCCGCAATTCAAACCCTAACATAACCACAAATCAACGATGGTAAGTCGATTTTAATTATTTTTAATCTTTCTAGATTTCGACTCTAAGGCCTTTGATTCAAAACCTTATGTATGAATGAATATTTAATTCAGTAACTATCGATTTAGTATCATTTTATCGATTTTTTCCTCAAAAGGATAATTAGTGAAACATAAATAAGATCCGTTGTTTGTTTCGAACTCGATCCTCGACGTAAACTTGGATCACAGTTTTACGGTGTTTGATTTCTAAATTTATGAGGCATCGAAGCGATCACACTGAGCATATAATGTATTTTTGCAATGTGACTTTTTATGCAGAGAATATATGCTATGTTACTAGAAACTAGAAATTGCTTCTGAATGTGATAAATGTGATATTATGCATTTCTGTATCTGATACTGTTTTTTCCATCATATGAAAAATATGAACAACTTATTGAAGTTCTATGCATGTACAGGGGAAACAAAAAAGAAAAGTGGCTTTTTTTAAATGCCTTTCTTTATATACTATCCCGGAAGTGTTCATGTTTTACTTTATATAGTTGTTTAATTGCATATCCTCTTTGGCCTGAAGTTTGTTTTATTGAAATTAAGTTTGTTTAATTATGTAAGTGCGTTTTGGAATCACTTTGGGGGTGAGTTAAAAGGATTCTGAAGGCTTAAAACTGATTTTGGTATGCTTCTACAATTGATTCTAACATGAAAAGCCAGAATTTGTAGCTTTTACTTCAAAAATTAATTTTTAGGGTCAAATCTATTGTTCAACTCATTTTCACGTAAACATGTCCAAACATAAAATCAATTTACCTACTGTTGAACCAAACACATATTAAGTCTATAATGTCTGATTTCTTTCTATTGATAGGTGGAGTGCAAACCTCAATGTAAAGCACTTTTACTTTTGACATACCAGAGTTTGGGCTATCTGTTTGGTGACATAAGCCTCTCCCCACTTTATGTCTATCAAAGTATATTTTCTGGAAGACTGAATCATGTTCAAGATGAGGATGCAATATTTGGTTCATTTTCTTTGATTTTTTGGACTCTCTCTATTATTTCTTTGTTGAAGTATGTTGTTTTCATGTTGAGTGCAGATGATAATGGCGAAGGTAAGGATTATTGTTCATTATTATTCTGAAAGAGATTTGATCCCCTGCCCCCTCCTTTTTCAAAAACATTTCTCTTTATTATATGTATTAAATGTAGTAGTGCTAATGCATTCAACTTGTGCAGGGGGAACTGTTGCTTTGTATTCACACCTTTGCAGAAATGCAAAATTTTCTTTGCTACCTAATCATCAAGCATCTGATGAGGAGCTCTCTACATATCGCAAACCTGGTTACTCAAATAGAAATATACCACCCTCATCTTTGAAAAGATTCATTGAAAAACATAAGAGCACAAAAATTGTTTTGCTTAGTTTTGTTTTACTTGGTGCTTGCATGGTAATTTGTTATGGTGCACTCATGCCTGCCATTTCAGGTAAGGCAACATCTTTTTCTCTTCACAAATATATCAGTTTTGTCTAGTAGAAACTTATCTGATCGATGTTTTGCCTTGTCCTTTTGTTTGCCGCATATTAGCTCTATTAGTATCTCTATTGACCAGAATTTTATCTTGCAGTTCTTTCTTCTGTTGAAGGGTTGAAAATTGAAGCGAAGATTAAAAACAATAGTAAGTGGATAAAATGCTATTCTTCCACAATCAGTTTTCATATGCTCAAAACTTAAATAAGCTAAACACAATTAATCAATGAGTTAATATATCAACGAAGACTATAGAAAGGGAGATAACTTAGATTTTAAGATAAAATATGGAAGGTTATTCCTGAAAATGCGATTTTCACTATGTATGACCTTTGTTAGTTGTTACGGTCTATAACCTAAATTATTTATCCTCTCATACCCCAAGCTCACTGTCTGGTGCATGGATTGATTCAAAGAAAAAGTTCTGGTATATTGGGTAGGTTCTGCTTTGTGACTTGAAGAGCTGTTTCCAAAAAGTTCAGTAATGGT
Source organism: Trifolium repens (assembly GCA_030408175.1). Lineage (NCBI taxonomy): Eukaryota > Viridiplantae > Streptophyta > Magnoliopsida > Fabales > Fabaceae > Trifolium > Trifolium repens. The sequence continues at coordinate 60,867,949 of CP125842.1, read as the reverse complement.
TGCTTTCCAGTATTCTTCAGTATAGACAAAATCACCATGATATTGATTCTGAAATTTCATACACTAAATATTCCCCCACAGTTTCTATTGTTTCGAATATAGGTCATTTTTCCATTAACACTATGCTTATATCACTATGCAGGTATGGTGCCTCTTATTTCTTGTGTTCTACTGGTTGGACTATTTGTTCTGCAACACCGTGGCTCCCACAGGGTCGCCTTCATGTTTCCTCCCATAATCATCCTATGGTTACTGTCTATTTTCATGATTGGCATTTACAATGTCATCAAGTGGAATCCAAGGATATATCAGGCTCTTTCTCCATATTATATATACAAATTCTTTTCGGTTACAGGAAAAGATGGTTGGACTAATCTTGGAGGCGTATTTTTGTGTGTTACAGGTCTGTGTCACTTTTAAATTTCAACTTCTGTTTGAGCGATATCCTCACCAAATAATTATGTTTTTCTTGCATAACTTCAGGGACTGAAGCTATGTTTACAGACCTTGGGTACTACAAACAAGCCCCTGTAAGGGTAGGTGCACTTAATAAGTATTAAGTAGAATTTCAGAATTTAAGTGTTGTTAAATATCCGGTATAGCGCCGGTATACCGGTATTGCGTATCGGAATTTTGGCTATCCGATACGAAAGCCGGTACGGCATCTTGACTCCGCTATGCTCAAAATTGCGCCGATTTTCTCATAAGCCGGTATAGCCGCTATGTATAGATATCGGAATTGGTTAATGTTTTAGGCTTTTAGCAGTGGAAATAAAACAATGCGAAGTGGTGGAGTGAGTGCTGAGTTGGTGTGGGTGGGTTTATGTATAGATAATACTATAATATTACCCTAAAACCACTACCTAGGTAAACAAACTCACTACTGACTCGCATATCTCATAACCGCTGCCTCCACCACCCTCGCTTCTCTTCTCCTTCACACTTTGTTGCTCTTCTCCTTCACCATTTCACTAGTTAGAGCTAGAACTACCGATTATTAGTTGTTTTGAAGTTTGAACTACTTAGCTTTTGAGTTTTAAGTTGTTTTCAATTTCTGTTTTTTGCTTATTAGTTGTTTGAATTTGACATTGTCAGATTAATGTCGGTCAATTTTTTTTAATATCATGTAGCTTTATTTGTGTTTTATACCTAGGAGTATGCTTTATTTTATATATAATTATTTATTTTAACCGCTTTGTGGCTTCCGCTATTTGCCCGCTACGCTATCCGATATTTCTCATATTGTTTTTTTGGCAATCCGCTATTTTCCGCGATTCGCTATTAACAACACTGGAATTTAATGGCGATGTTCAATTCATGAATGTGTACCCTACAAATAGATACCCGAGATTAGTATTATGACTGCCGGTTTCTTTTAGGATGATGGAACTTTCCTTTTGTTTGCGACTCGGTGTGTATACCTAGTTATGCTATACTTTTCAGACCTGGACATGTTAGATGTGCCTGTTATATGTGGAAGAATTAAATTGTGGTTGAAACCATGAAGGAGCTGGGACTTAAGATGGGAAGTTACCACATTTTAAGTGAATTAATTTTAGCAGTTTATTCAGTGATGCATACTAATTTGTATTACACAATCACTTGTATATTAGTAATTTAGTACCATAGAAGTCAAACCTTTATTTTAGAGTATACATCTAGACAATGCACAGGCATTACAACCAAACTAGAAAAGCAACCGTGAGAATGTAGGTGATTGATTTAGAAAGCAATTATTGATTTGTTGCCAACAACTCTCGGACTAAAGTGGATTATGTGAAATCAAATGTTGAATTGACTTACCAGTTTGAGAGAGTGCAATATATAATTCACCTTCATCCATGATCCTGGCATATAATCGTGATTCCTCATTTTAAACAGAATGCCTTAACATTTTTAATTTTGTTTTCTGAAAAATGATTGTTTTAACTTTTGGGGTTTTATTCTTGTTAACATGCAGGTTGCATTTTCTTGTGTCATTTACCCATGTCTAATTCTTCAGTACATGGGGCAGGCTGCTTTTCTATCAAAGAATTTATCCGCAGTACCTATAAGCTTTTATGCTTCTATTCCAGGTCAGCTAATGTAAATGCTATGAATAAATATTGTCTGATAGGTCATGTTGATTTATTGAAATACATGGAACACCGTTATCTGCATTTAAAAGATAGAAAAATAGCCAGTGAATGCTTTTGTTTTGAATCTTCTGTGTTGTAACTTGGCCAATTTGTTAGTTCAGATGTCTCGGGAATTTTGAGCGAGAAAGTATTGAACTTAGTGATAATTATAGATTTTTCAAAGAATCATATATTTTGTTACCTATTAATGCTGTGAATTTTTGAAGTTGATAATTATCCCAAGTTGATAATTATGAACTGATGCCAGTATTGAACACTATTACATTCAGGTTCTGGCAATGTTCAGCCAATTTACAAGGGAGAGATTTGATAGATAATTTTAACTGTTGAGGTTTCCTTATCTAACTGGAATGTTTTAGTGGTGAATTATATTTGGGATGGATGTATTACTATACCCACTGCATGTTTTTCATTGAACCATAACCTTTATATTTTTACACCCTTAAACATTAAGTCAGTATCTCATACATATTCTAACAAATCTACCAATTATTGGTTATCTATCATTTATTGGTTAAGGTTTTATATTGTTGTAAATTGTAATGATTTATAGATTAGATTGTATTTGACTGATAGATTTGGAAAACCTACTCAGTATGATCACTTTTCTTTTCTAACAAATACCCAAACTTTCACTTGAATGTAATTGATCTTAGGAATGGACTCCAAAGGTAGTTGCAACATTCTAAGTATTGTTACTTTCATTATTTTGTATACATGTTCCTGATAAAATACATTTTATGATAAAATAAGTGGTGGAAATATCTTATATTTTGAGCATGAGTTTTTATGAAATTATTGTACATTATTATCTTTTCAATATAATTTGGCAAACAAATGGGAAGACCTGATTATTGATACAAACTTTCAATGTATCAAATACTCAACATGTGATACTTGAACCACCATAATTGGTGGGCATAAAAGTATTGAGATAAAGTCTAGCCAATTAGTTGTTTTATACCTACGAGCCTTCTTGTGCTCTTTCTAGCAATTTGTTTTCATTAAAAGAACCACCCAAACAATTCCTAGATTTTCTTCTCCTTAGCTTCCGATATGAATTGGATCATAAGAAAAAAATTGTAGTTTTTTTACGAACCCCAATCCAACTCATTCACCAGTGTTTGGGCAGCATTAAGAATATGAAGAATGTGCAGAAAGAATGTGATAGATATGGCATTACTTACAAAAGAAAGCGCAAAAATAAAAGAAGAAAAGCACGTCCACAAAAGATGCTTCTAGTGAAATGCATTAGATGTGACTGCCCACGTGGCAGTGAGAGAATAGGCTCAGGCTCCTATTTATGCGCTACCAACCATTGGGAGTCAGTAAGGAATATTTCAGTTTTAGTAACTGCATGGGAGTGCAAGAGCAGCTCGAAATGCTCCACTATCTTTCCGAAATTTCTGCATTTTGTTATCTTCTTCTTCATAGTATATTGTATCCATAGCTAGATCCCATTTGAACTCTAGTCTTATTTCATAAATAATACAATATACCTCCTATTTTCTGTTGATTCTGTTTATTTTTCTTAGTCTAGACCAGTCGAATCCTATCAATTGGTATCTAGAGCCTTGGTTAGATCTCACCTGTGAATGGTTGCAACAACACGTCGCATCATGGATAATCGTTTGGAGTGTGTTGAACAGAGAACGAGCATGATGGAAGCAACAATAGAGCAGATGCGACAGATGATGGTAGAGATGCTCGCACGACCTCAGATCTCACTCGAGCAAGTTCACCAACTGATTGAAACGCAACCACGTCGTCGTAATGGACAAACTCGTCATGACAATGAAGGTTGGAGCGATCATAGTGCTGTTTCGTCCGGATCGCGTTGTAACCAGGGTGGTCACCATCTGAGAGTTGAGACTTTGACGGAGAGTGAAGAAGATGAATGATGTAAGTCCTGGAATGAGATGACAAAAACTTGCAAAAAGTGTCGCTACACCAAGCGTTTTCACCTCTTTCCATTCCATTAGTGTCTAATCTAACTTGAAAATAATTGGGTCCTCACCACAACATATATGAATTACAAATATATTTCCTTCATGCGCTGTTATAAATTTCCCTTTCTGCCAGTTTTTTATTATAAAGTTCTCTACTGGGCATTTGGGTGGAGGTATTTCCAGAACCCTCCAAGTACATTCAAGTGGGTCATACAGCCCTAGCCAACCAGTGACGCTTAGACAATAAAATAACCCGTTAGAAAAGACAAGCTTATCCCATATGCTAACGACAAAAACCAAGTGGTGTTTGGTGACTAACAGTCGTCCATTCGTTTGCCCCAGGATAACATGTACTAATAGCAACAACAATAGAGCTAATATGTTTAACATTAAAGATAACAAATTCAGCTGATGTTGGAGCACAAGAGAAGGCAACATTGTAGAATGTCCTTTCAAATCTTGGCAGCTTGATCAGCACCCTAGTAAATGGATTAAAGAGAAAAAAAAAATGGTGACTTATGGTCCACTGCCGCCGACATAGCAATAACCAACTATCTTTTGAATAGCAAACACGACAGTCATCCAACTCTGGAAACTCAATGGAGTAGGTCTTACGCTGCACAGGATCATAGAAGTCATAAAACTTATCAGTCTTTTGGAAATACATAAGCCAAGGTGATTGGTCCACTACACGTGCAAAACCGGCAAGTGATAGAATCACAGGCAATAGAAGAGCTGCTGCAGAGGTGAAAAGTGAAAATTTGGCGCAACAAGCCTGGGCCGATCTCCCTGCTGAACTCTTAGAGTTGATCTTGTCTCGTTTGATTGTAGTGGATAATGTTTGTGCGTCTGCTATTTGCAAGAGATGGTATTCAGTTGCTAGTTATGTACATGTAGTGGACCAATCACCTTGACTTATGTATTTCCCAAAAACTTATAAGTTTTATGACTTCTATGGCCCTGTGTAGCGTAAGACCTATTCCATTGAGTTTCCAGAGTTGGATGACTGTCGTGTTTGCTATTCATAAGATGGTTGGTTATCGGTATGTCGGCGGCAGTGGGCCATAAGTCACCATTTTTTCTCTCTTTAATCCCTTTACTAGGGAGCTGATTAAGCTGCCAAGATTTGAAAGTACATTCTACAATGCTGCCTTCTCATGTGCTCCAACATCAGCTGAATGTGTTATCCTTAATGTTAAACATATTAGCTCTACTGTCGTAGCTATCAGCACATGTTATCCTGGGGCAAACGAATGGAAGACTGTTAATCATCAACACCGCTCAGTTTTTGTCGTTAGCATATGAGATAAGCTTGTCTTTGCTAATGAGTTATTTTATTGTCTAAACGTCACTGGTTGGCTAAGGCTGTATGACCCACTTGAATGTACTTGGAGGGTTCTGGAAATACCTCCACCCAAATGCCTAGTAGAGAACTTTATAATAAAAAACTGGCAGAAAGGGAAATTTATAACAGCGCATGAAGGAGATATATTTGTAATTCATATATGTTGTGGTGAGGACTCAATTATTTTCAAGTTAGATTAGACACTAATGGAATGGAAAGAGGTGAAAACGCTTGGTGTAGCGACAATTTTTGCTAGTTTTTGTCATCTCATTCCAGGACTTACATCATTCATCTTCTTCACTCTCCGTCAAAGTCTCAACTTCATCGGCTTCGTGCGATGTCGAGGATAAGGAAAAAAGAAGTCAAAACGGGTTTGTAAGGTGAGGACTGCCACTTGCTTATAAACATTGTCAATGTCATCTCATATCCGATGTGAGACTTTTTATCACACCCCGCTCATGTCCAGGACTGAACAAGCTGAAACGTGGACTCAACAACAACGGGTTGCCCAAAATAACATGTAGTCCAATGGATCGAGAGGCTCTAATACCATGTTAGAATGAAGGAGGAGCAAAAATATTTTCTAAGTTGGACCTAAAGTCTAGCTATCATCAAATTAGAATGAAGGAATCTGATATAGCTAAAACAACATTTAGAACCCATGAGGGTCACTATGAATATTTGGTCATGCCTTTTGGCTTAACCAATGCTCCTTCGACATTCCAATCCTTGATGAATGAGGTGTTGAGGCCATATTTAAAAAAATTTGTGTTCGTTTTCTTTGATGATATCCTCATTTATAGTACTAACAAGGCTGAACATGTGTTACACTTAGAATTTTTTTTGCAAACTCACAAACTGTTTGCAAATAACGAAAAGTGTTCTTTTGGCCAAACTGAAATTGAATATTTGGGCCATATTATCTCTGGAAATGATGTATCAGCTGACCATAAGAAGATAGAAGACATGGAAGTGGGCTATCCCTAATGACTTGAAAGGGTTGAGGGGGTTCTTAGGCCTAACTGGCTATTACAGGAAGTTTGTAAGAAATTATAGCAAGATAGCTTGACCACTAACACAGATATTGAAGAAAGACAATTTCAAATGGGGTGATGAACCACAACAGGCTTTTGAGACTTTAAAGAATGCTATGACTACCATTCCAGTGTTAGCCATGCCAGATTTTAAGAAAGATTTCATTCTTGAAAATGATGCTTCTGGTCATGGTATAGGGGCAGTATTGATGCAGGAAGGAAAACCAATAGCTCACATGAGCCAAACTCTATCTGCTAGAGCACAAAGCAAGTCTGTGTATGAAAGGGAGTTAATGGCAATAGTCATAGCTGTACAGAAGTAGAGGCCTTACTTATTAGGCAGGAAATTCCAAGTACACACAGATCAAAAGAGTTTGAAGCACATCACTGAACAAAGACTAATGGGGGAAGACCAACAGAAGTGGGATAGCAAAACTCATTGGATTTGACTTTGAAGTGAAATACAAACCAGGGAAAGAAAACAGTGTTGTTGATGCCCTTTCAAGGCAAATGCAGTATGCCACCATTGCCATGGTGCAGTGTGAAGCTTGGGAAGGTTTAGAAGAAGAATTACAAGGTGATGAAAAGTTAAAAAATATGATACAAGATTTAATGAGTAATTCTTTGAGTCACCCTGGTTATGAACTGAAAGGAGGTAAACTGTTTCATGAAGGAAGGTTAGTGATTCCTAAGCAATCACCTAGAATTGCTTGGGTCCTACATGAGTTTCATGATACAGCCATTGGTGGACACTCTGGTTATTTAAGGACATAAAGAAAATTGCTGGATTGGTGTATTGGGAAGGGATGAGAAAATACATCAAAGCCTATGTTGATTCTTGTGAAGTCTGCCAAAGAAATAAATACCAGACTTTGAGTCCTGGAGGTTTGTTACAACCCCTACCTGTACCTACTCAGCTGTGGAGTGATATATCAATGGATTTCATTGGTGGTTTGCCTAAGGTACAAGGTATTGATACTATAATGGTAGTGGTTGACAGGTTGACAAAATATGCTCACTTTGTGCCAGTAAAACATCCCTACACAACCAAAGATATAGCTGAACTATTCATCAAAGAAATAGTGAGGCTACATGGTTTTCCTAGTTCCATAGTCTCTGGCAGAGACAGGGTGTTTTGAGCTCTTTTTGGACAGAATTGTTCAAACAAGCTGATACAAAATTGAAGTACAGTAGTGCATATCACCCCCAATCTGATGGACGGACTGAGGTTGTGAACAGATGCTTGGAAACGTACTTGAGATGTTTAACTGGTAGATTACCTTAAATGTGGCCAAAATGGTTGTCTTGGGCAGAGTTTTGGTACAACACAAACTACCATGCCTCTATAAAATCCACTCCTTTTGAAGCACTATATGGTAGGAGCCCACCAGTTCTGATTTAGAGATGTAAATCTTTCTGCAGTAGATGAAGTCAACAAATTGACTGCAGAAAGGAATGAGATGATCAAAGTCATGAGAGATCAGCTGTTGAAAGCCCAAGATCAAATAAGGGTGCAGGCCAACAAGCATAGTAGAGAGGTTGAATATCAAGTGGGGGGGGGGGGGGGGGGGGATGGTTTACTTGAAAATTCAACCTTACAAGTTGCAGAAGTTGGCAAAAAGATTCAATCAGAAACTCAGTCCAAGATGTTATGGACCCTATGAGATATTGGAAAGGGTAGGAGTTGTGGCTTACAGACTCAAACTACCAGAAGATAGTAGAGTACATCCAGTATTTCATGCTTCATTACTCAAAAAAGCAGGTGTTGAGACTCAACCATTGCCTGAAGAGGCTAGAGACACTAGAATCAATGACAATGGAGAGCTGGAAGTGTTAGTAAAGTAGCATGGCTTACCAGAGTTTGAAAACTCTTGGGAATCAGCACAAAAGATGAAGCATGACTTTCTCTTTGAGGTCAAAGAGAGTCTTGAAGAAGGGGGTATTGATAGATATGGCATTACTTACAAAAGAAAGCGCAAAAATAAAAGAGAAGCACGTGCCACAGAAGATGCTTCTAGTGAAATGCATTAGGTGTGACTGCCCACGTGGCAGTGATAGAATGGGCTCGGGCTCCTATTTATGCGCTACCAATCATTGGGAGTCAGTAAGTAATATTTCAGTTTTAGTAACTGCATGGGAGTGCAAGAGCAGCTCGAAATGCTCCACTATCTTTCCTCTGCATTTTGTTATCTTCTTCTTCATAGTATATTGTATCCATGGCTAGATTCCATTTGAACTCTAGTCTTATTTCATAAATAATACAATATATCTCCTATTTTCTGTTGATTCTGTTTATTTTTCTTAGTCTAGACCAGTTGAATCCTATCAGAATGTAAATTCCCTGGAGATTTGAGAGATCCAGACATCTCCGATTATTTCCCACTCAATACAAATTGAGCCCCCTCTAATCCACCCTCATTATTTATTGCCTATGCTCTCTCCCTGTAACTAACATCCTGAATAATAACTAGTCAAATTCACTTGTCAACTAACTAACCATCAACTTTGCATGCTGGTGTGTGCTGTATGCCATCAGTGGAATAACATAACCCGTTAGCATTTTGGTCACTGGTATTCAATAAATATTACTCTAGTAGTATATAAAGCATAATAGTTGAGCTGACGACAATGTCCAGCAATATGTTTTCAATGAGAATGCTGTGATTAATATAAAATAAAAATATAAAATGAGAATGCAGTGATGTTTTTGTCATTTTACAGATGTCCTCTTTTGGCCGGTATTTGTGGTGGCTGCTTTGGCAACAATAGTTGCAAGTCAGGCTGTCATCTCTTCGACATTCTCAATTGTCCAACAATGCCATGCATTTGAATGTTTCCCTCGTATTAAGGCAGTACATTCCAGAAGGTGGATTAATGGTCAGACATATATACCAGAGATAAACTGGATTCTTATGGTAATCAGCTTGGTTGTGACAGTTGGATTTGGAAATACGACCCATATAGGATATGCTTATGGTAAGCTGTGTTACAATGGTATTTAAAATCCTTATTAAGAGTTCATGGGTATTCATAATTTTGTTTTATCTTATTGGCTATTTAATACTACCTCTGCCCCTAAAAATAGGACCCTCTTGACAATATTTTTGTCCCTTTTACCTCTTTTGAATTTTCAACTACATTAATTATTTCTTTACCAACATACCCTAGTTATTTTATCTCTTTTTCTATAATTTACAATAAATAATAGGATGGGGGAACATAAAATAAACTCTCCTGTGAATAATAAATGTTAAAACAAATCAACTATTAACAAATTTATTATTACTCCCAACTTTCATAATTCCTGTGATTCAACAAGGTCCTATATTCAGGGATGAAGATATATGATTTTTTTAAGATAGAACTGCCTTCTCTTATATATATTACTCCCTCCATCCCCAATCTTTGGTCCTTTTAGGTTTTGACATACGTTAAGAAATAATAAAGTTAGATGAGTTGATATCCTTTTACCCTTAATTTATTTAATAAAAATTAAATTGATTTAATGCATTTGTAAGGGTATAAAAGGAAAAGCATCATTAATTGTGAAACACTCAGTGAACTACATACATCATGCCATCTGTTTAGAAATAGTAACAAAGTTATTAGAAGTTAGAATTAGCATAATGCCATAATTTTGATTTACTATCCGGTTAAGACTTTCCTACAAATCATCTATGACATGTTATCACAACATTAAACGAGTTGACTGATAAAAGGTGCCTAAAGAGTTCAAATTCTTTGAACTATGTGGCGGCACATTATTGGATGTTACTCATGCTAATGTAAAAGAGATACACTAACAGTGGGTGAAAATTAAATTGTTTTAAAATGGTTTATCATGTAACGTAAATGGTCAATTGATCTTGATAGATTTTTTTTCTTCTAATTTCTGGATAACTTTATCACTCGCTACTGTATTTCGGTAGATGATTGCTAATGCCATCATTTTAATTGCAGGGATTGCATGTCTGATTGTGGGATTTGTGACTACATGGTTGACTTCACTTGTCATCAACCTTGTATGGCATCGAAGTCTTATAGTTGCTGTGGCATTTCTCTTATTCTTTGGTTCGATAGAGGTCCTCTTTCTTTCATCTTATTGCATGAAAATCCCAAATGGGGGCTGGCTTCCAATTGTGCTCTCTGCAGTCTTCATGGTTGTTATGTATGTGTGGCATTATGGTTCTAGAAAAAAGTATTTCTTTGATATGCATAGCAAAGTTTCAATGAGGGGGATCCTTACATTGGGTCCTAGTCTTGGGATTGTTAGGGTCCCAGGGATGGGCCTTATCTATACCGAATTGGCTACTGGAGTCCCTGCCAGTTTCACTCATTTCTTGACAAATCTACCAGCTTTCTACCAAGTGGTTGTTTTTGTTTGTGTTAAGACTGTGCCTGTGCCTTCTGTGCCCCATGCAGAACGTTATCTCATTGGCCGAATTGGTCCAAAATCCTATCGATTGTATCGGTGCATTGTTCGACATGGTTACAAAGATGTTTATAGCCATGAAATCGATTTTGAAAATGAACTGGTGATGAGCATAGCAGAATTCATTCAATTGGAAGCTGAAGGTTGTTCTGGAAACCTAGATGGTAGTGCAGATGGTCGTATGGCGGTCGTTAGGACGTCTGGGAAGTTTGGAACAAGATTGCGAATGTCAGAATCTGCCGGTGTTGAAGAAAGCGACAGTAGTAATCTTCCCGGAGCTTTGACTGTTAGTAGCAGTAAATCTCCGACATTGAAGAAGCTGCAGGCCATGTATGAGCAGGAATCACCGGAACTCAACAACACTAGACGGCGGATTAAATTTGAGGTTCTAAATACAATATATAGAGATCCGCGTGTCAAGGAAGAGCTCATGGAACTTGTGGAAGCCAAGCGTGCTGGAGCAGCATATGTAATAGGTCATTCTCATGTAAAGGCCAAGTGGAACTCTTCCTTTGTGAAGAAGTTTGCTGTAAACCTCTACTCTTTTCTTCGAAAAAATTGCCGCTCCCCTGCTGTTGGACTAAATATTCCCCAGACTTGTCTGATTAAGGTAGGAATGAATTACCATGTCTAGCATTAAGATGCTGAAAATATCATGACTGGGGATGTGATTCATGCAAGCCAGAAAAAATGCCACCTCGACCTGCAAGATTATGCTAATTTGGTATATTCAACTGATATAGATGTCATTCAAAAATCTCCTCTTGGCATGTTGTAAGAAAGAGCGGCATGTAATTGCCAAGATTTTTGACTTTATGATGGCGCTGACAGTATGTGATTTACTAATTCGAGTCTCGTCTGTCTTAAGTCTTGTTTCGTTAAAAAAAATTTCAAGTATACAATTCTAATGCTGCCTTTGTACTTGTATGGAAATTTTTTTGGTCATTTTTGTAATCGTCTTCAGCGTCAGCAAAACTAGGAAATGATTTGTAAACAGAAAGAATGGAAAATTATACATGAACTATATATAGACCTGTCACATATCCCAGCAGCATCCAGATGTTAGATTTGAATTTTTGATCTAGTTATTTATTTTGGCAACTACAGAAGTCATCTTTCAGGTTAGTTGGCTTTGCTGAGTTTGCTTCAACTAGCTTTTAATTATTTTAAAGTTGTTCCTTCTTTTCCCTGTACTCTAAAACATTCTGTCCTATTGTTTAGCTGAATTGTATTGGACCAGCTCCACAAAAATACAGATTTTATCAACTGCAGCCTCTTAGTTACAATAAGCACCCTCTCTATCCTAGCTAAAATCTATCATTGTAGGATCCATTTATATTGGTAGGCCTATTTAAATTTTTTTAAGAGGTGTTAGGTTGATGGGATTAAATGTTTATTAAGTATTATGGTAAAATTAAAAAAATATAAATAAGTAATATGTAGGCATAGGATCCAGTTAAATACTTAAAAATGGAGAGTTTCACTGTGGACGTTGAAACATAAATTACGGACGTGAAACTTAAAAGATGTCTTTTTGTCTAAGTTTAACCAAAGATGGGAAACAAATTAGTGAGTTCTTTCATACAAATTGAAATAAGTACCATTTCTCTTAATAATGGAACTTCTAACCAAGGGACCAAAATCTCTTGTCACTCTGACCAAACACCGATGATGTTCGTCCTTTAAACTCTTATAAAATATTTATGTAAAATTATTTTACATCACCATAGTATACAAATTAAATTCTATTAATAATAGAAAAATCATAAGACTATTGATAATAATTCTATAAAAAAATATATATTAATATACATTTAAAATTATTCATGAATTCTATATATCAGTTTTTTATTACCAGTTTTCTATTTTTAGTTTTGTCATATCATATCCATTCTTTATATCACTTTATCACAATAAAAGATATCATTGGATATACGTATAACTAAAAATGAAGCTAATTTTCTAAAAATAAAAATATAAAACATATTGTAATGTATATTATAGTAATATCTTAATGGTAATTATTTACATAAAAGATATCATTGGATTGGATATGTGTATAACTGAAAAAATGAGCTTGTCAAAAAAAAAAAAAAAACTGAAAAAATGAAATGATGTAACAAAAAAAAATGCATATTCCATAATGAATAATCCATATTCCTTTTTACCTACCTACCTACCTACCCCCACCTTAGATGCTTTTACCCAATCCATCCATCCATCCATCCATCCATCCCTTCTTCTTCTTCACCATAACCCGTGGGATTTGTCCTGTCTTGTATTCTTTGTTGTGTTCAAATCAATATCAACACAAGTTTTTTCCTTTTCCAAAACCCTCCTAAATTTTCTGCCTCACAGATACAAACAAAATCCCATTAACATCGCTATATTTAATTAATAATTTAATAAATAAATAAATAATTAATTACTGTAGTTATTAAGAATTTTAGAAAAGTTGCAAAAATAGTTGTCTGTCGTGTATGGAAGAGACTAGAAGCAAAAGTGGAAGAACATCATCTTCAAATCACATTCCCTAAACTAAACCCTTCTTGATTGATTGATTGATGTGTTCGTGTCTCACAATTAATCGATTCATAAATGTTGTTTACCTCTTCTTCTCACTCTCTTTTTTCTCGTCAATCTTTTCTTCCAATTAAGCCTTTTCCTCGTCCTTTTCCAACCACCACCACTATTCGGATCTCTAATTCTCGTATCTATCCTCCAAACAACGTAAGTTCTATGTTTTTCTGCCAACAACTTTTCTTTTTTATTTTATGTTGTTTCTTATTTTTAATTTTGTGTTATATGGATTGCTTTTTAATTTTTATATTTTAATTGAATTGCTGAGTAAAAATAAAAGGGTTTTAAAAAGTTTTTATCTTTATCCCAAATGAACCTTAGAATCTGAAACCTTTATTCAAGGCTTTGGTTGTTTAGTGGAGTGTTTAAGTTCTTTATTAGTTTACTTGTGTGATTATTAGTGAAAGTAGTGTGGCAAGTGTATGTTTGGAACCACGGTGGGTCGGTTTGATGAAATCACGGCGGTGGCAGTGTGATTTTGTTGAAGCTATGAACTGCAGCTTTTGTAAAATTACAGTGGCTCACCGTGATTCTGTCAAATTCACCGTGATTTTATGGTACATACATATAATGATATGTGTTTTGAATTTTTTTGTTGACAAATATGTGTTTAAGTAATTAGGTTCACTTTTTTTGCTTTGATGTTTTAATTGCAGAAATTGAGTATTCTGTGCTTTAGGCATGAGGAGCAACATTCTCCCGAAACTCCCAAACCCGAGATTATAGACCACTGTCTTCTTGAAGAATTGGTGCAATCTGAATCCAAGGACCCTGATGTCACCAAAAGAGACTGGAAGTCAATCCTTCCGAAGGTTGTAAGTGACGTTTATAAACAACTGGTTTTATGTTTTCTATGCTGATGCTTTTGCTAGAGATTTAAATATTTGTAATCATTATAAATGAATATGTGCTCTTCTTAACAAAATTGAAATATGCATATTTTTATCCCTGCCACGTTAATGTCCTAAAAGATGAGCTATGTAGTTATTTGGTGATGTCTGCTGTTTAGTGAAAGTTATTTGGTAATGTCTGCTGTTTAGTGAAAACTTACATGATTTAATTTAAACACTACTTGATAACTAGGTATTTGCATTAGAGGATTAGTTCTCAAACAGACTTTGTCAATCATAAGGATTGCTGGGTATGGGACTATGTGGGGGGAACAATATATTAAGTGAATATCCGTGTGTATATTGACTATTTGAACTGTTGGATTGATGGAAAGAAACTAGAATTGGGTTTCCTTTGTCATACCAGATGTTTGATTGTAGCTGTATAGACTTCAAAGTAAATATCTGTTTGTATTTGGTTGTTAAAGAATTAATGGAATCAAAGGAGCATGTAGATTCCTTTGCCATTCCTAATAGGTCGTTTTTTTAATTCTTTTTATGTAAGATTGAAGTGGGATTCGAGATATAGGTTTTCTCAGATGGAGTTAATGGTATATTAATGATGGATTCAGTCCATTCAGATTATAGACTGAAGATTCGATGGATGCATGTGTGGGATAGAGTGACTTGCAGAGGAGAATAGGTGGTTTTAGGGTTCAGATGGATGAGTGTTTGATTGCTGAGATTGGTATCTGCATTATCAGGATTGTCATTTTAATTTAAGGACAACTCGTATAATGAATCAGGATTTTGATGTGGGACAAATCGCAGTTTTTGGCTGCATCATCACACAACCAAGATGAATGCAATTTTCTGTCTACATACAAATGACCATTCTATTTAAAAAAAGCACTGCAGCTGTTTATATAGACCTATTACTTTTACTTTTCCTGTAAGATATAGAAATAAAACGAAATCCCATTGTTTGTATTACTAAGCCCACCAGGAAAACATGGATACTAAGGTATTGTTTTGATTTTTTATGGTTAGAAGAATTGGAACTGGATGTGATAGTATAGGGTGGAATGTACTAAAATTAAGTCACTGTTAGATTGATTTTTTTTTAATGGAATGGATAAAAAATGCTTCCATCGTGTATCTCCAATTGAGGAGAAGAAAAATAAGGGTATTGGACCAAATGCCATCCGCTGGGTTTCATTTGATTTCTTCATGTTTTACATGATCAATTATCATTGCTTTCCACTTCCTCCTATCAATTCAAACATAGGCTTAAACAAATTCATTAGCAGGCAATGTTATAAATCTCAGCCCAAATACCACCCCAAGATTTGGGAATGTAAAAATTCTAATTCTGATAGATAAACCTTTATTAGCTGTTAGTTAGTTAGTTAAAAGGGCTAGGAGGTGATTTTGATGAGTAGGAGATAGGGTCAGTAGTTAAAAATTAGAGTTGAAGTGATCTTGAACCATCCCTAAGATTATATGTTCTAAGTGTTAGTGTCACCATTGACCGAGACCCATCAAAAAAGCATTCCTTTTTCTGTTGTGTGAATTTCCCCTACTTCCTTCTCAATTACCAGTTGATCCTATCAAATTCCTAGATTGACTTGAGGATAGAAAGATAAGAAACAGTTATCCGTAAATGACTATGCTCTTGTCATGTTATTATGATATGGAATAATTGAATTTTAAATAGATTTGAAGCTGAATCCAAATTTTGAGATGACTTGATCTTTAAATTATGCATTATTGATTTTACTGCATCCTTGTCATCTTGTTTCGCAGTTAAAATATAAGTTTTAAATTTTCTTTGCATCTTCAAAGGTAGAAACAAACATGCATCACTCTGTCAATGGTTGACGGAGTGGAAACATACATTAAATGTTTATCTTGTATGAATCTGTTTACCCAAAAGCTCGATTTCCTTGCAGGCTGCAAATGAAGTATTCAATGGGATTGGTAATCGATGGGTTGTCCCATGGTCGGCAATCACAATATTAAAAGTAAGCAGTTCTCTAAAGTTTGATCAAAATATAATTATGTAAAATTTCTCTTATGTAAAGTTCCTCACAGTTAAAATTTATGGTAGATGTGGTATGGTATCCCAAATTGATCAGAGTTGAAATTCTGAACAATAAACGTTCAACATGAGGCTGTAATTCGTGCAACCTATGATGCAGGTTATGCTTCTTTGGACATCGGCATTTTGGTTCATAGGATCTTGGATGATTCCTTTTGCAGCCCATATAACTGGCTTTAGCAAAGATTCTTTGACATTTAGAGGACAGGCACTATTTAGCCTCGTCACCGATGTAACCGAAGGACTAGCTGGAATTGCAATTCTCGTCCGCTGCCTCTCTCGGTTTCGTCCCCTTCCACCCGACTGGTTCAAGTTTAGCCCAAAAGGGAAATGGCATTTCGATGTCATCATGGGGTGTCTCATGTTTCCTCTTGTTAATCGTCTCTCTCAGTTCAACCTTGACATACTACCTATCTTACCATCGACACAGATCACCCTTTCAAGCGTTGAACAGTCAATAAAAGCAAGGGATCCTGTGGCTATGTTATTGTATGCAATTGTAGTCACGGTCTGCGCTCCTGTGTGGGAGGAAATAGTTTTCCGCGGTTTTCTACTCCCATCTCTTACCAAATACATGCCTGTATGGTCTGCGATACTGGTAAGTTCAGTTGCGTTTGCGCTTGCACATTTTAACATACAGAGGATGTTGCCACTTATATTTCTTGGGATGGTCATGGGCGTGATATTTACGCGGTCAAGAAATTTATTGCCATCAATGCTGTTGCATAGTCTTTGGAATGGATTTGTCTTTTTAGATTTGATGAAATAGCTTATTTAAACTTATGATGATTCTTTAGTAAGCAGGTAGTAGGCTATTATTGTAGATAGCAGTGCATGCTAGAACAGTACCTAATTGTTAAGGTACAATGATCAAGTGTATGTGTAATGGATTCTTACAATTGTATATTATAAAAATCAGGGACTTTGTCTATATCTGATGAATATGCGGTAATATTTGATTGGTATAATTGAAACGATCCATTAAAGAAACTATTTTCTTTCTTGCAAAGATTCATTTCAGTTGCACTGTGCTGTATTTTATGGCATCAAGTCTTGTATTTAGAGATGGAGATAATATAATTTAGTGTGAATGTTTATAATAATAAAATTATACATATTTATGAATTATGATTAAATAAATAAAAAATCATACACTGACATACATATATGTAAGAATCTGTTTGTGCAGTAATAGTATACTATCTTTAAGATTATTTTTATGTTTTTACTACTTTTTAAATGAGAAGATTTCTTGCATTTGGCCATAAATTCTAAACTTATCAGTTACTCTTTCCAACCATAATTCTACAAAGAAGAGTGGTGGATAAAACTTCATGTTCTAAAGCAGTTTTCATTCTGAAGCCATTTGATCAACTACGATTTCCAAATTGAAAAGCTTTTACACTAAAATTACTAAAAGAGGAAGAGATGCAAAGTTGGAAACAGATGATGATGTCAGTTGATCTTCTTCAAAGCACAACGTTGTGTGACCTTTCAGCTGTTGTATGGGATACTGTACATGGAATCTGTGGGTATACTCCCGTGCAGTTGCAGAGTTGCAGCCAATAGTTATGCTGCTGCATTCCATGTCACGTGCTATGCAAGTGGTGTTGTATCTGCAGCCACCAACCAAAGTATTATGATTCTGAATTTCTGACGTACTAAGTTGTATTTGTGCAGGCCCGGCTTGCACACATGTGCAGGGTGTGCGCCGGTGCCGGGCCTCCAAAATTTCGAGGCCTCAATTTAAAATTTTGAGCTTTTATAATATTAGTTATATATTATTTGTACTCATAAAATATCAGATGTGTATTAATAGATTAATTTTAATACCCTAAAATAATAGTTATATATTGTTAATGTTCATAAAACATCATATAGGTATCAATAGATTAGTTATCTATACTCATAAATATCGTTCTACTACATTTAAATTTTAAATTATGATATCTCTTTTTAACATTATATATAATGATAATTATTTTTTATGTGTTTCTTATGTATAATTTAAATAGAGAATAATTTTTAATAATTTTATATATTTTTATTAGGCCAATTTTTAAAATTTGAACAGGGTCTCCAAATAGTCGGAGACGGCCCAGTATTTGTGCCACTTGCAAGTTTAGTATAGGTAACTGTGCCCATATAGGCAGCTAACTTTACAAGTTACAATGCATAGTATTTTCTCCCATGATATGACTATGGTTTGATGCATTTTCTTCCAACTTGCCAATTGGGCCACGGAAGGCACAATTTGATATCCAAGATATTATTGTCCCACCTTATCAATCAACTACCAGTATACTACTATTATAAAAAGGAAATGAGGAGTACTAGTACATATAAATTGTGTTTAAAAAAATAATAGTAATATTATGAGTTTCAAGTTGATTATGTAGAAGTTGTTTGTAGTTTATTTAGAGTTTTATATCACTCAAAGTTTATAAATTATTTGATATATAAATATGTTTGAACATTTTTATCTTTCCGGCTACTTTTTAGAGTGAGATATAAATCCATTTAACAAATAAGATAAGAAAATTCAATTATGTGTTTAAGTTATGATAGCCCCCAAAATTATTTTTTTTAATTGGACTCTCATTGTATGTTTGTGTTTAAATTATATAATGTTATGAATTTCACTTATGTGATAAGAAAACTCAATATAATATTTTATTTTTTAACGAAAAAAGCTTAATTAATTAAAGAAAAATGTTGACACAGAATAATCTTTTGAGTTTGATAATTTTTGTAAGGTTTACATTAGTAATTATTGATTATTAGAGTATTTTTTTTATAGAATTCTTCGAGTGTTCAAATAGCATTGCTCTAAACTATTTGCCAAAAAAATAGCATGGCTCTATAAAAATGATTACTATAAATATAATTACAAATATAGCATTGCCGTACCTCTTTATTATATGTACCGAAGGATTTTCCTCTTTAATTACACAGTCTGAAAATAGAGGAGACATTCATCAAGTTAAAATTTGTAGAAATGCACCAATTATATCTCACATGTTGTTTGCTGACGATTGTTTCCTTTTCTTCAGAACAACAAAGAATGAGGCTGTGACAATGAAATATTCTAGCCACCTACGAAGTTGCGTCCGGTCAGTCCATTAATCTGTTAAAATCGGAGTTATTTTGCAGTAGAAATGTTCAAAGTCCTCTTCAAAATTCCATTGTAAATATTTTGGGAGTTCAACAGGTTTTGGGAACAGGCAAATATCTCAGACTCCCTTTTATGATTGGTCGGAGCCGTAAAGCAACTTTCAGCTTCATCAATGACAGAATTTGGAAAAAGAGAAACTCTTGGAGTAGCTAATATCTATCTCAAGCGGGCGGGGAAGTACTCATAAAATCAGTGCTTCAGTCTATTCCTTCTTATATTATGAGCATTTTCCTTCTTCGCTTCTGTTATTGATGATATTGAAAAGATGTTAAACTTTTTCTGGTGGGGACATAACATAGCACAATCTAAAGAAATACATTGGATGTCATGGGAGCGTCTTAGTGTGCGGAAACAAGCAGGAGGTATGGGTTTTAAAAGTATGAAAGCTTTTAATCATGCTATGCTCTGTAAACGGGCCTGAAATTTTTTGACAAAACCATATGCTTTAGTCACTAAACTCTCCAAAGCTAAATATTTCCTGCGCAGTGACTTTCTTAAATCGAGTATAAGACATAACCCAAGTTACGTTTGGCGCAGTATATGGAGCTCCAAATTTGTGGTGAAAAGTGGACATCATTGGAGTATAGGTACAAATCATAATATCTCATTTTGGGACCATAATTGGCTCTGATGGGACTGTCATGAATAAGGCGAAAATTCTTGATCCGAATCTAGCACATCTAATAGTAGCAGACCTATTACACCATAATGCAAAAGAATGGGACTCATGCATGATCCATGGATTGGTAGACGAAGCTACAACCAACAAGATTCTGCAAACACCACTTCTTTCGTCAGTCTAAAATGACAAGATTATATGGAAATCTGAGAAAAATTGACTCTGTACAGTAAGAAGTGCATACCGAGTTTACATAAATAATAATTCTCATAGGGAACAGTATCATGTTGAAGGAAGATGACATCTTATATGGCGATCCAAAATGTCACCAAAATAAAAAAAATCCTATGATGAGTATGCCGGAACTGTTTGCCCACAAGAGTAAGATTACATGATCGAGGTGTCGATTATCCGAACAATTATGTTCTATGTGATGCGGGTAATGAAGATAGATTGCAATTATCTACCAGTCTACTCCACAAACAAAGAAAAACATGGATAGATTATATCCCTCATTACTATACTATTAATCAGATCCATCGTTGACACAAGGCATTGTCAAATATTATTTGACACCAAATTTTATCCAATTATTTTATTTGATCTAATTGTTACTCTTTATTCTAATATATCTAATTTGTATAAAAAGCGATTAATATAATATTGTAAACAATAATCTTTCTCGTCTATTTCTCTGGACACTTTCAATTTCATTTTTTTTACTGCTACAACTCCCCCACAATACTCGATAAAAATCATAATCAGCAATAACTATGAAGGAAATTTTTCTTCTTCCATATTTTCACACATTTCTCTAATTAGAAACAAAATGGAATCCTTGATTAGAAACAACTGTCAATGTTGATAATTTTCATTCTAAAATGTAATAATCGTGTTATGTTAATAGAAGATATATTTAACAAATTTAGATTCTCAAGAATTTTGGCTTGCTGCGTCGTAATTTTCAAACAATACATTTATAAAAATTAGAGAAGAGGAAGAAGAAAGAAGAAGGCAAATGAGACTGCTGTTAAAATATCCTCAATGTATTCATCTTCAGTAGTATAATCAGGGTAAATCTCTTCATCAATCAGAGTATGGGAACGCGTGTGCATGACATGATCCGTTTTTGTCGCTACAATTGCTTGATCCGAGGTTGGATTGGGTGGTAAGGCAAGTTTTGTTTTGAATATACATTAGATTTTTATTTTTATATTGCATAGTCTTATTAATACCAAAGTCAATCTTAGGGGGAAATAGATACAAATGCACATGTTTTTGTGTTAGTGGTAATCTTACAATCGTTAAGTAAAGGCTACAACTTTGTTATATTTTGCTAAACAATATCTCTAAAATTAGGTATGATATAATAGGACTGTTACAGAAGCATGGCTTCATGGCTTCTAAACACAAGTTTTTTGTAGCGGGTTTAGAATTGTGTACAATTTTGCTTGTTGTGTCGTAATTTTCAAATAATATATTTATAAAATTAGAGAAGAAGAAGAAGAAGAAGAAGAATTGCTTGTTTGAACACAAAGTAAATTGGTGCTTAGAACATACTCCATCTGATTCTATATGTAAGCAAAATTTAACATTTTAGATTTATTGAAAAAAATAATGTATTTAGTCTATATTATTTACTAGATATATTATTTTTTCAACAATTTATAAAATTAAATTCTGCTTATATATAGAACCAGAGAAAGTAATTTTGTAGACTTGCAGTAGCAATAGAGACAAATATAAACCTCATCCTCAAATAGAAGAAGAATATTAATTGCCTAAGATATTAAAAGACTCTTTTTAGAATTTATAAGATGAATAAAATCTTGAACATTAGTTCAAATAAAATAAATAGAGAGAACTTTTTTTTTTATACAATAAATAGAGAGAACTTAGTATCAAAATAAATATTGATACTTGATGTAAATGAATCTTAACTCATTATTTATTTTGAGCTATGAGTTAAATAGAGTTGAAAGATCTCAATTCAATACTAGTGAATAAAAAATAATATTATCGACCTAACAATTAATTATTAACATTGATCGTTTTAAAAAATATTTTGCATTACTTGTTCAAAAAAAAAATATTTTGCATTAATTGCTATTAATAGAATTAGTTTTTTTTTATAAATTAAAGTCATTTTATTATTTAAATTTACACAATTAAACATTTTTTAATAATTATACGCAACTCATTTATCAAAAAAAAAAAAAAATAATTATGCGCAACTCATATGAAACATATAGAATGAAATCGGACAAAACTCATGTCCATCTTAAATATTTTTCCTATGATTCTTCATATAAAATACATTCTTTGAAGTTATAACAAACTTTAAAGAATAGTTCATAAAGTTGAAAAAGTATGAGTTAGTTTATTATAAAAATCATACAAAAAATCACATAAAAAAATTCACAAGTTTTTTGTGATGTAGAGGAGTAACCAAACAATTACATAAAATAAAAAAGTAAACAATTAACTAAATAAACCATTGGGACATGCAGCAATCACCTTACTTTAGCCTAAGGATAATAAAAGCCAGACTTTAAGAAAAATAAAATAAAATAAAATGGTAAAAGCGACAAAGTAGTGACACGTACCAATAAGTAGAAATGAGTCACCCAGCTTTCTATTTAAAAAACTCGTTCCTACTTTCAGTCACTAAAAGCGGGAACATAACTGATAAACACCAAACAGAGCATTATCCATTTCCATTTTCTTCCTCCAAACTTCTTCGCCGCCTTAACTAATCACCATCACTTGAAGTTAGGGTTTCATTCAATCAATCAATGGAACAGAAAAGCTTTTTGATATCAGCGCTTAGTGTTGGGGTTGGAGTTGGAGTTGGAATTGGATTAGCTTCTGGACAAACTGTTTCTAAATGGGGAGGAGGAGGATCTACTTATTCTTCTTCATCTTCATATTCTTTTATTACTGCTGATCAAATTCACCATGAAATGCTCCGTTTAATTGTTGATGGCAGAGATAGCAATGTTACTTTCGACAAATTCCCTTATTACCTAAGGCACATGCTCTAATAATTTGCTTAATTTTAATCAACTTTTTATCTTTCATTTATTTTCATAATTTTAATAGTTATGCTGATAATTATAATTACAGTGAGCAAACACGGGTTTTGTTGACAAGTGCTGCTTATGTTCATTTAAAGCATGCTGAAGTTTCTAAATATACGCGTAATCTTGCTCCTGCTAGCAGAACTATTCTTCTATCAGGGCCTGCTGGTTAGTTTTACTTTCCATCCTCTCTTTTCTGATTAGGGATTCATAAATTGTTATCACAATCTGCAAATTGTATCTTAATTTGAAACAAACTTAAAAGTACTAATCGATCAGAGTCATTTTGTGTACCGCTCCTGTCTCAAATATAATCAAAAATTTGTATCTAGTTTAATTTAAAATTTTGAATCAAATATATAGATTTTGTTTCACTAATTTTTACTTAAATATAAGCAAAAATTTGTATCTCGTTTAATTTAAAATTTTGAATCAAATATATAGATTTTGTTTCACTAATTTTTACTTATATTTGAGACATGAGAAGGATCTGTTTTTGACATAAGTTGAATGAATCTCGATTGATCTAGGCGCAATAAAAATAATTGATGGGAAAATATAAGTCTTTTATTGAATTTAAATATGAGCCTTTTTATTAGGATCAAACTACAAGTCTATTCTTGATTTATAAGAGTAAGAGCCAAATTTTTTGAAAAGAAACTAAAAAAAAAGCTGTTATGATCAAAAGATTGCACAAAATAAAGATAAAAATCATTATGGCTATGTATTGCAATTTATCTCTAAATTTTGTGTAACCAGTCTTTTTTCTGTCATTTTATTGCTATTTTGATTTGACAAAGTATTTTGAAGTTTTTTCACATATGTTAGTTTTTTTTAACTTTAAAATATGATATCTTACAATCCATAATGAAATTCTTTATAAAAATTTGAATTTGTTTCTTAATAAGATTTGTTTGTGATCCATAATAAAATTCGATTTGCGATTTGGAGGAGGATAGATTTCCTGATTCATAATTTAAATCTCGAGTTGATAACCATGAATTGATATGCTTCGATGTTTCTGTTCTCACTTGGAGCTAACTATATTTTCATGTCTTAAAGAACTCTACCAACAAGTGCTTGCCAAGGCTTTAGCTCATTACTTTGAGGCCAAGTTACTTCTCTTGGATTTAACCGACTTTTCATTGAAGGTGAGTGTTATATGTTTTGATTCATTCAACTCTTTTCATTGAAGGTGAGTGTTATGTATATTAATGGTTGATCTGCTATGATTTCTGCAGGTTCAAAGTAAATATTGTTCCGGCAACAAAGAATATGTAAGACATTCCTAGTTTATCATCTATTATTTGTTCTCATATATGTATTATGCAAGCTACTTAAATCATGGATAAACAGGATGTTCCTTCTTCACCTAATTTTTGCTACCTTTGATTGTAGTCTTTCAAAAGATCCACTTCAGAGTCAACTTTGGAGAAGCTATCTGATCTATTTGGGTCATTTTCAATCTTTCAACAAAGAGAGGAACCTAAAGGTACACCAAATAGATTAACATCTTAAAATCCATGGTGAAGAGTTAGATTAATAATCAACCAAAAGCTGAGTTGTTTAAAATTGATTAAAAGGACTATTAAATCAACATTACTGACCACATGCAAAATTAGTTGCAGGAAAATTGCACAGGCAAAGCAGTGGAATGGACCTACAATCAATGTAAGTAGAGTACATGAACTTACTATATTCTGACTGTAAGAAATAATATAACTTTCATGCTATTTAATTTTATATTATTATTTAGTATTTGTCTTTTGATTTTCAGGGGTAATGAAACATCTTGTAATCCCCCAAAGCTCCGTAGAAACGCTTCTTCTTCTTCAAATATCAGTGGCCTTACTTCGCAAAGCAATCCTACAAATTCAGGTATTTTTTTCATCATGTTTTCCTGAATCAGCTACAATTTGAAGTCACAATTTATTTTACAATTTGAACTAGACCAATGCACAGTAAAATCATTTTCACCTTATTTTTTGGACATAGTTGTCAAATTCCACTGTTCTCTGTTTATAATAGTACCTTAAAATCTCCTTTCAGCTCCTTTGAAGCGCACAGCCAGCTGGTCTTTTGATGAAAAACTACTTATACAGTCTCTTTACAAGGTAATGTTACATTTAATCATATAGCAATTTCAGGGGCAAAGTTATTGTCCATAAAGACAATCTTTATGGACCGTCCATAAACCAATTAAAAGACAACAACTTTACTCATGCGCCTCCCATTTTACTCGCGCGCCCCCCATATTATTCACACACTCCCCAACTTTCTCGCGCGCCCCCCAACTGACTAGCGCCTCCATATTTCTCGTGCACCCCCCAAATTTCTCATGTACCCCTCAAATTACTTATGCACCCCCCAAATTTTTCACGCACCCCAAAAATTTCTCATGCACCCCCCAAATTTCTCATGCACCCCCTAAATTTCTCATGCACCCCCATATGACTTTTGCCCCCCAATTTTTTTTTTTTGATCCCCTCCACATTTCTATCTTAAACCATTTTGCTGTGGAAATGGTTTCAGAGATATGCACTCAAAAACCATTAAGTGCATAAGATTATTTTAGATTACAACCATATAATTAAAATAGAAATGGTTTCGATTGTCTTATATGAAAAACCAAAATTATTGTTAAATGGTTTTAAATACTGTAATGATTATAATTGTACCAAAAAAACTAAAAAATAATGATTATAATAAAAAACCATTAAACCATTTTACTGTGAGAATGGTTTCAGATGGTTGTAATAAAAAACCATTAGGTGCATAAAATGGTTTTGGAGTACAACCCTATAATTAGAATAAAAACAATAATTGTGATTAAATGGTTTAGATTGTCTTATATAAGAAACCAAAATTATTGTTAAATGATTTTAAATAATGATTATAATTGTACCCAAAAAAAATAAAAAATAATGATTCTAATTATAGGTTGTACTTCAAAACCATCTTATGCACTTAATGATTTTGGAGTGTATATATGTGAAACCATTCCCACAACAAAATGGTTTAGGCTAGAAATGTGTGGGGACAAAAAAAAATTTGGGGGTGCATGAAAAATTTGGGGGGGGGTGCGCGAGAAATTTGGGGGTACACAAGAAATTTAGGGAGTGCACGAGAAATTTGAGGGTGCATGAAAAATTTGGAGGGGGTGCATTAAATATTTGGGGGGTGCGCGAGAAATTTGGGGGGGTGCGTGAGAAATTTGTGGGGTGCATGAGAAATTTTCCTCACTTATGGAGGTGTATGAAGAAAAAGTATGGTGTGGATAGCAATCAGCTGAAGTTTATGGACGGTCCATAAAGACCCCTTATGGACAATAACCAATCCCCAATTTCAGCATCAGATCATTCCTATGTTTTCCGAAACTAGACAAGATATACATATTCATCTGCGAAGATATATTGATTTCATAATTGAAAGTTTTAATTGCAGGTTCTATTGTCTGTGTCTAAAACCTATCCCATTGTGCTATATCTGAGGGATGTTGATAGGTTATTATCTAGATCACAGAAGATATATAACATGTTCCAAAACATGTTGAAGAAACTCTCTGGACCAATTCTGATTCTTGGTTCGCGAGTTCTAGATTCTAGTAATGAATTTGAAGAGCCGGATGAGAAACTTACTTTGCTCTTCCCGTACGATATAGAAATCAGACCTCCAGATGATGAATCACATCTTGTCAGCTGGAAATCTCAATTGGAAGAGGATATGAAGATGATACAAGTTCAGGATAACAAGAATCATATCACGGAAGTGCTTGCAGCCAATGATCTCGATTGCGATGACTTGGATTCCATCTGTGTGGAAGACACAATGGTTCTCAGTAACTATATAGAAGAGATTATTGTGTCAGCAATCTCTCATCATTTGATGAAAAACAAAGACCTTGAATATAGAAATGGAAAGCTAATTATTTCTTGCAATAGGTGAGACTTGCAAGTTAACTGCATGAAACATGAAATATGTATACTTAATGTACTTACTTATGGATGCTTGTGAAACAGTTTGTCGCATGCACTGGGTATATTCCGAAAGGGGAAATTC
This sequence comes from Trifolium repens, assembly GCA_030408175.1. Taxonomy (NCBI): domain Eukaryota; kingdom Viridiplantae; phylum Streptophyta; class Magnoliopsida; order Fabales; family Fabaceae; genus Trifolium; species Trifolium repens. The sequence goes on along the minus strand of CP125842.1, from coordinate 60,840,607 downwards.
AGTGGAAGTGATACATCAAAATTGGAAGATCAAGCTCCAAAATCTGAGGTTTGCACTACTAGATATGTTTGTTCAATTAGTTTAGAACAAAAACTACTAACTACTTTGTACTAATATGCGTATATTGTTCTCTCTTGCGTGAACATATAGATTCCAAGTGTGGTAGAAACTGTTGCTAAACCAGCAGCGAAGGCTGAAAGTGCTGCTGCTCCAGAAAAAAAGGCTGAAGCAGAAATATCAACTTCAGCGGCAAAGACAGGTGTTGAAAAATCAGTTCCACCATCTAAAGCTCCTGTAAGCCTTTTTTTTTAATCAAGACTACTCAATTAAAACTTCATCTATTTGTTTATTGTCTCATCTCAAAACTTAATACTTTGGTAGATAAGTATTGGTGCCGACTTTCATAATATCTTAGGATTTAGGAACACCTTATTATGTTCTGTTGACACCTCTTTCTTTTATTTCTGTTCTTGTGTTATGCAATATGAATTTCACTTTAACATTTACTACATTTATTCACTTGCAGGAAGTTTCTCCTGATAACGAATTTGAGAAACGAATAAGGCCTGAAGTTATACCAGCAAAAGAGATTGATGTCACATTCGCTGATATTGGTGCCTTAGAAGAAACAAAAGAATCCCTTCAAGAACTAGTAATGCTTCCTCTCCGAAGGCCAGACCTTTTCACCGGAGGACTTCTAAAGCCATGCAGAGGAATATTGCTATTTGGTCCTCCTGGAACTGGAAAGACAATGCTAGCAAAGGCCATTGCAAAAGAAGCTGGAGCAAGTTTCATTAATGTGTCTATGTCTACCATCACTTCTAAATGGTTTGGTGAAGATGAGAAGAATGTTCGTGCTTTATTCACACTTGCAGCCAAAGTCTCTCCTACTATTATATTTGTCGATGAGGTTGATAGCATGCTTGGGCAACGAACAAGAGTTGGGGAGCATGAAGCCATGCGGAAAATAAAGAATGAATTTATGTCTCATTGGGATGGGCTCACAACAAAACAAGGAGAGCGTATCCTTGTTCTTGCAGCAACCAATAGGCCATTTGACCTTGATGAAGCTATTATAAGGCGATTCGAAAGGAGGTACCTCAATTAGTTCTGAACTTGCTCCATTATTTTATTATAACACTATTTCTTCCTCTTGTGTATCTTTGTCGCATTATTCCATCTTCATCATCTACTTCCTATAGTTAATTTATGGAATAAACCTTCAATTTAGTTCTTCAACTTTCATTCTCTCTCCTATTTAGTGTGAGAACTAGAGAGAAATATAATAAGCAGTCCCTTAACTATTGTCAATCCATCTTATTAGTCCCTCTATTATTTTTAAAAAAATATCAGGGATTATAATAGTTCATGGATTAGATAGATTGAGAATAGTTTAAAGACCACTTATTACATTTCTATAGTTCATGGACTAAATCGGAGAGAAGCTGATAATTTAAGCACCAAATCAAGATTTAATCTTAATTTATGTTGAGAGAGGATGAAAAATGATGGCATACATATATATCTATATTTTGTGTGTTACTGTTTGTTAGTGAATTTGTGATATTTTGATCATTTGAATCTGTTGTAATGCAGAATTATGGTAGGACTACCATCTGTTGAGAACAGGGAAAAGATTTTAAGGACACTTTTGGGAAAAGAAAAGGTGGACAAGGAAATTGATTTTAAGGAACTAGCCACCATGACAGAAGGATATACTGGAAGTGATCTAAAGGTTTTTTGTTTAATATTTTCTGATATCGTTTTCAATGGACTTAACATAACTATGTAGCAGTACAAGTGCTTTTGTTATATATGAGCTTTTGATTATCCTGTGATCTTTACTGTCATAAACTTTTCAATGCAGAACTTTTGCACAACTGCTGCTTATCGACCTGTTAGAGAATTGATTCAGCAAGAGAGATTAAAGGATCTGGTAATCCTAGAATTTATTTTTAACAACTTGTATAAATATAATCCTCTAAGACTTAGTTACATATGCTGGTTATGTTTTTTTAACAGGATAAGAAACAGAAAGCTACAAAGGAACAAAGCAAAAATACCGAAGAAGAACCGAAAGAGGAAGTTCAACAAGAAAGAGTTATTACCTTGAGGCCATTGAATATGCAGGATTTCAAAGAGGCCAAGAAACAAGTTGCTGCAAGCTTTTCTGCTGAGGGTGCTGGAATGGGTGAGTTGACTCAGTGGAATGAGTTGTATGGAGAAGGTGGTTCTAGGAAGCAAAAGCAGTTGTCATATTTCCTGTGAAAAATATCCATGAAGAGAAAGAACGTTCCCCTTTTCAATCAGTGTTTGTGTGTGTCATTTTCATTAGTTATTTATGTCTATATTTTCCAAAGATAACTTTGTTATTTTGTCCGTTGCCACCAATATAATTAGTTACTAGGTGTAATATATTTTTTATATAAATGTTCGTTGATGTTTATCTACTAGCACTTTATATGATATGTTCAGGTTTTTAGTTGTAGTTGCAAGGTTTATAAGTATAATCCATTAGATATCTCAACTGAAGGATGAAAAAAAATTGGTGCCTATTGATAACACACTTGTATTATAAATTAAATATATTAATTATCACTTATCAATTATTTGATGAATTTAAAAAGTAAATATATTTGATAAAAATAAAGAAGACAATATAAGTTTGGTGCGCAAAAAACAAGATAATAGAAGTTGATGTAATTATATAAATTTAAGATCTAGTAATTTTGTTAAAATCTATTATGTTGAACTAGTTAAACGTTTATCAGGCACTAATGTTAACAAAATATAAATGAATAAGTATACAGATTTTAAACTGATGGTTAAAGTAAATATATATACTCCCTCTGTCCCAAAATAAATGACATGTTTGACCACTGACACGTTTATTAATGCACAACTTTAATAATTAATATCTCTAATTATCTATTATTATAAATTATAAAAATAGTATATTTTGAAAGTACTCGTCGAGACAAATCAAACATCTCATATGCTAATATTTGCATGTATATATTAGTAGAAAAATAAGGTCAAAGCATGTCAAATGAACGTCGAGACAAATCAAACATCTCATATGCTAATATTTGCATGTATATATTAGTAGAAAAATAAGGTCAAAGCATGTCAAATGAACAGTACACTAAGTCAAAAAAATGTCATTTAAAATAGGACGGAGGGGGAGTGGTTATGGTGCATAAGCTTTTTCCTTATGCACCGTGCATAAATAATGAAAATTACTTAATACACCCCCCAGATTGCTTAGTACACCACTCAGATTACTTAGCGCACCCCCTAGATTTCTAGCGCACCCCCTAAATTTCTAATGCACCCCCTAAAAATCTGGGGGGTGTGCTAAGTAATTTGGGGGTGCGCTAGAAATCTAGGGGGTGCGCTAAGTAATTTTGGGTATTTATGCACGGTGCATAAACATGGCTTATGCACCATAACTTATGCCGGACGGAGGGAGTATATCATTATAAAAAAAAAAAGTATACATTAACAATATTAAGACTTTAAACCATGTAGCTCCTGATATGAAATCCTTCTATTTTTAGTCTAGCATCTTATATATTTTTCATTAATAAATTTTAAAGACCAGTTCATTGAACTTTATATGTTTGAAGAGCTATTAACTATTTTTATGTATCCAAGAGAGGAAGTAGAAGTGTTTCCATAAAAGAGTTGGAAAATATTTAATACTTCCTCCAATCCTTTTTATAAAAGATATTATAACTTATAAACATTAAGAGAAAGGATCCATCGACTCCAAAAGTAAATCTCCATTAACTTACTCAATTTAATAACTCGATATAGACATTATATTTCTTCAATCCAACCGTTAAATTCAAAGATCTCATTGAATAGATCAACTTCGCAAATTTTTACAAAAATTTAAAAAATGTAATTATTTATTCAGCCTATTGAAATTCAACGGTTTTTCTAAAAGTTTGTTGTACGTTCAATTATGATTATAGTAGTGATAACAAGATATCCAGGTAATTTTTAAGAAGATAATTTACCTTCATGAACACCATCATAACTTTCTTATGAAAAAAATGCTTGATGTAAACAGTCTACGCTACACTAAACAAGAACATGTTCAAAGTAAGTATAACTTTTGCAACCCTCACAATGCAAAAATAAAATTTTTAAAAAAAATCCTTTGGTTCCCTTTGATATAAGAGCAAATGGGTCGTATGATCAATACATATAACAACAATGCATACTCATAGTGCATTGCAAAATTCAGTATGTTAACTAGATAACCTCAATTCCTAAAACCACTCCATAGAAACAGATAACCTCAATTCATGATTTCCTCAAGTCCTAGTTGTTTGACTAGATGGTAAACCTGCCTAACATAACATCTATGGGATTGTTGAGAGAAATCCTATGAAAACATTCAAGTTCAGAAAGTAATATATTCATGATGTAAAATACAACACAACAGAAAGTCAACCATAAGCATATAAGATATTCCAAGACTTACATGTAAGCAGCACAAAAGCATATAAAGCAATTCTTCGGACAATGTCTACTAACAAACCCTAAAAAATAAAATTATAACATCACAGGGTTTTAACTGATGATGAATCCGAATGTAACAACATCGATGAAACCCAACTACAACGTACTTGTCAGCACTTCAATCTTTCTTTTTGTCTTTCAAAGGTCCTTTGGGAATCTTGCTCAAAACCTTTTCATCAAACACAGCATACTGCTTCTTGAACTCAGCAAGTGCCTTCTCACCAAAAGAGTCCACCCGATCTTCGTACTTCTCATAGAGCACAGGTACAGTGTGAAGTAAAACAAAAGCTGTTTTCACAAAATTATGGGCAGACAACACATTAAATTACAGGGCAATAGTCTACTAGTATATACAAAACATACATGATACAAATTAAATTTGAACTTTCATGGAAGTAAATGTCAATAAAAAAAGAGGGCATTTCATTACCTATGTAGAACAATGTCAAGAAGTTGGCCCAACCCCCAACAATGGACAAAACCCATAATCCAGCAATCACCTAACCAATCCAAAACAAAATTCACAATTAATACAAGCTACAAGGTAGAAATTAGCATAATACAAATACTACTCATCATCATTGCAAAGCACATGTCCTCCTGCCTTTATTCAGCAGCAGAAAATTGCCAGTTTATCAATTTGCCATGATGCCACTTAGCAATTCATATGTACAACAAAGACATCAATTGCAGTATTAAACATTATGGGACATAGTAAATCCCACCCACCCCCATTTAATGAAAACCAATTTCCAAAAGGATGGAGCAAATGGAACAAATGACAATAAAAGGATGATAAGGAAATCAACATACTGAGAGAAACTTCTTGAGATCCCTGCCAGAAGCAATATCCCTTAATAGAGCAAAAGCCCGATTGAGCTCAATTCTAATAGCAGAGGCAATCTGTAAAACAGGCTCCTCAGGAATGTGCACCTGTGGGATCTTTGGTGGAGACCTAAACAAAATAAAAACACGAAAATTCAATCAACTAACAAAATGTGAAACATATCAAAAGGCCAATCAGAATCATAATAAAAGCAGATTACTTGTTGATGAAAGTAGACGCATTTGACCACAAGAACAACACCGCGAGAGCAAGTATTGCTAAGTGGGAAATCAAAGTCAAGAGGTGGTATTCAAGTAATTCAAACAGAACCCATAAAGCTGTTGCCACTCCAAGGGTTGTTGCTGATATCTTCTTATTTCTCCATAGAAAAACATCAGCAGCTGCTCCATAACAAGGAATTCAATGTTACCAAAAATATAAATAATAAAAATAACAAACCATCCAATGTACAGTACAAACATACCAGGTGAACAAAAAGGGCATGCATATCAGGAAAATAAAAATTCAAAGACCATTTCATAATTTAAGATTAAAATTTACTATGAAGATAAATCTCTGTGTTAGACTTTGAGTCTTGACAAATTAATTGCAGTAAAAATGTAAAATTTATGCAACACAAACAAATCCAGCAATAATCCCAGCTAGGAAATTCGATCTTCTATCACACATGATTAATTAGGGGTTAATTTGGGGGAAAATAGCATAAAAGGTGAACAGGGTATTGTAGATCTAAACCGCAAACTTTCTGCATATTATTATGATTTTTTTTCAGATTTAAATAAATAAAAATAAATAAATATCAATCCAATCAGAAAGAACAAGATCTGACTAAAACCTCAAAAACCCTAGACCAAGTAAAAATCAAGTAAAACACTGAAGAACAAGAATCAAATTTCTGAATCGATACAAATAAGTAAACTATAGCATAAATTGAAAGCAATTAACTTCAATTTTAGACAGAACAAGTAAAACAACAAATTAAATAATAGTAAAAGAAGAAAAAGATAATCGCATACGTTTTCCACCACCAAGAACATTGTGAAGAGGTTTTTCTCTGCCGAAAAGCCTGAAAACCTTGTTCTTAATGGAAGTAGGAGAAGATGTCTTTTTCTCTTTCTCGTTGTCTGAATCAGATGAAGATGAAGAATCATGGTCATGGAGTTTTCCTGAAATCTTCTCCAACAAAGATTCACTCTTAACTTCTTCGTGTTCTTGATGATCAGCCATGTTAATTTCTCAGTTTTGAATCGGCGATTGTGAAAGATAAAAAACCCTAAATTGAAGATTCCGATGGAAGAATCTGGAAGGAATAAGAAACTCCCTCTTCTCTCTCAAGTGTGTGAAAAAGCAAAACTAGCATTTACTTCAGTTTCTATCTCTAAATAGCGAAAGGGTGATTGTGGTAGATGTAATCTCGACCGTTTATTTTTTGACCCGAAATATTGATGGTTCGGATCTTGATTCGGAAAAGTAAACCCACCTGAAAACGCAAGTTAATCTCTCGTTTCACTAACGCCAAGGGGCCCAAGCCGTTATTAAAAATTAAATTAATTAAAATCTCGTATTTAAAAATTGAATCAAATAAAATCTCGTATTTTATTTTAATTTTATTTAATAAAAATGGCATGGAATTTGGACGCGTGGCGCAAAAACCGTAATCTGTGCTTCAGAATCACACACGCGGTTAAGCAAACAAAAAATTATGAATTCAGCACACAGTACTCCAACACGTAGTAGTTATAGTTAAGTCATGTGTGGGGGACCCATGATTTTATTACTAAATTCCCGTCTCAAATAGTAGATTTAGTAATAATTATTTAACGGAAAATGTTAACATATGCCCTTAAGACACATGTTAAAAGTAAAAATATAGCAATATTTTCTTTGTAAATTGTGTATTGTACCTTTTAAACATTAAATTCTTTTGTGTCATTAAATGCAAGTTTCTACTTTTGGATACCTTAAAATGTGCCCTAAGGGCACAAATTAATATTACATTTGTTCCAAAATATAAGAACTAGTTTGAATACTGCACGTATACTAACGCAAAATTTTGATCACTAATATATTTAATTCTCTATTAGTAAAAATTATAAAAATTGGATATTATGAAAATACTCATCAAAACAAATCAAACAAGATCTTATATATTTATATTTGCATCTATATATTATTAAAAAAATATGGTCAAAACATGAAGTGAATAGTATCATTTAATCAAAATGGTTCTAATAAAATGGGACGGAGATAGTAGTATGGTAATTGGCCAGTGTGGAAATCGGCAAATTAAATAAGTATTTTGTTCTTATGGGTATGATGTGTCAGTGAACTCTCTGAATTTAAGGTCAGAGAAACCTCCTAGAATTTGATAGAAAAGAAGAGAATAATTTCATTCCTATCGAAAAAAGGTCCAGTACAAGGTAATATATAGAATAGCAAATCTTATCCTAACAGATTATTCCTTTAGCTGGCAGTACTAACAATACCAACGGTCTAATGCCACGTCTAATATTCTGGATCCTTCTCACTAGCCTCCAAATTGGTGACGTAATCGATCAGGTGCCTTGGCTGCTTGATTTCCCTTTTTGGCCTTGGGTCCATTCTTGGAGTATTCTCAATCATTGGGCTGCTATTAACTTCAGGGCCAGCCTTGTTATTGGGCTGCAACACATCAATATTCCCCCCTTGAAAATCAACCTTGTCCTCAAGGTTGTGAATACGGCATAAGTCATTCCAATTTTCCCAAGAAGTGTCATCAGGAAGCAGTCCCCGCCACTGAACTAAAGCAAAACGAGTGAGGACGCCAGCTACAATTTGTGATTGAAAAGCCAACACTGCTAGAGGGGTGACCAAGGGGTGATTGTCAACCGAGTCTGGTGGTATTTGATCCACAACAGCAGGAGGGGGACCGACATGCAGCTTCAGAACGGAACAATGAAAAACATCATGAATGCGGGAGTGCGGTGGCAATTCAAGTCGGTAGGCTACAGCTCCAATCTTAGCAAGAATCAGATATGGTCCATAAAATCGCTTGGCTAACTTGTGATACTTAACTCCAGACAAGGAAGTTTGCCGGTACGGCTGGAGCTTCACGTAAGCCCAAGACCCTACAGGCAGGTCAACATCACGACGGCGTTTATCAGCATAGAGTTTCATTCGAGCCTGTGCCTTAGTTAAATTCTTGCGCAACAGATTCAGAATTTCTTCTCTGGAAGTCAGCATCGTAACACAAGCATAATGGATGATGAACCAGTCACATAGGAGGGAATGGAAGGAGGTGGCTTACCAAACATGACTTGGAAAGGGGAGAAGCCTGATGCAGTGTGAATGGATGTATTATAGTGGTATTCTGCCCAAGGAAGTAATTGAACCCACTGAGATGGCTTAGCATGAACGAAGGCTCGTAGATATTGCTCAATAGTTCGATTCATCACCTCCGTTTGCCCGTCGGTTTGAGGATGATAAGAGGAACTCATCCGAAGCAATGTGCCGCTAAATTTGAACAAATCAGACCAGAATTTGCTAATAAAAATCGGATCCCTGTCCGAAACAATGCTTTTGGGCAACCCATGAATCTTACACACCATAGACACAAAGAGTTCAGCAACTTTGTAAGCCGTAAATCCAGAAGCAAGCGGCCCTAAATGAATTCCTTTCGAGAAACGGTCAACCACCACCACAATGACAGTATATCCCTTCGATGGAGACAACCCTGTTATGAAATCCATCGAAACGTCCTCCCAAACGTTGTTAGGAAGGGGAAGTGGTTGGATCAAACCACTAGGCTTTTGGGACGAATATTTGGTTTGTTGACAAACCACACATTGGCCAATGAAGGTCTGAACTTCCTTTTTCATATTATCCCAATAAAAGTTCTCGGTCAAACGTTTCATAGTCTTGGATATGCCAGCATGACCGCCTACCAAGGTTTCATGAAATTCTCGTAATAGAAGATGTTTAAAACGAGAAGAAGGGCTTATCCAAATTCTCCCCTGCTTCAGCAATAACCCATCAACCACCTTGAAGTCAGGGAGAGACACGGGATCCTGTAAACAACGATCTCGTAACTCCATGAAAATCGGGTCAGAAGCTAATTCCTTCTTTAATTCATCCAGAAACAAAAACTGAGGGACAGTTAATTGGAAGGAATGAACTGAATCAGGGATCGGTGGTCGTGAAAGAGCATCAGCAACAATATTGGTGGATCCCGGCTTGTATTGTATCTCATAATTATAGCCCAATAGTTTAGAGAGATAGTGCTGCTGTTCGGGGGTTTGGATCAATTGGGTGAGTAATTCTTTGAGACTCTTATAATCCGTCTGTATAATGAAGAAGTGACCCAACAAGTATTGTCGCCAACGTTTGACCGCACTAGTGATGGCATGGAGCTCACGGATGTAAGTGGAAGCTTTAGCCATTCGTGGACACAGAACACGACTGTAAAAAGCCAAGGGTTGTTCCTGTTGCAACAGCACGGCGCCCATAGCATAACTGGAGGCGTCTGTTTGAATCACAAAGGGAGACGAAAAGTCTGGAAGTGATAAAACTGGGGCTGTTGTCATGGCCACTTTAAGTTTATCGAAAGCTGATTGAGCCTCATCAGTCCATTTAAATGCATCCTTCTTGAGGAGGGAAGTTAACGGGTGAGCTAAGGATGCATACCCACGAATAAACTTGCGATAATAGCCGGAAAGTCCTAGGAATCCCCTAAATTGTTTTAGATTTTTAGGACTTGGCCAATCGACCACTGCTTGCACCTTGGTAGGGTCTGGAGCTACTGTCCCATCAGTAACTATGTGACCAAGATAGTCCACTGTCTGCAAGGCAATTGAACATTTGGAAGGTTTTAAAAAGAATTGATGCTCAGTCAAAAGAGTAAAGACCTGTTCCAAATGAGTTAAATGATCCTGCTCTGTGTCACTATACACCAAGATATCATCAAAAAAGACAATGACTGTTTTGCGTAATAACGGGCGAAAAATGTCGTTCATAGTAGCTTGAAACGTTGCCGGTGCATTACACAATCCAAACGGCATGACTCGGTATTCATAATGCCCATCATGAGTACGAAATGCCGTCTTAGGACTGTCTTTAGGATCCAACCGTATCTGGTGGAACCCAGAGGTGAGATCCAATTTGGAAAATACGCGAGCAGACCCCAATTCGTCCAATAACTCATCAACAGTAGGGAGAGGGAATCGATCCTTCACCGTGACAGCGTTCAGTGCTCTATAATCAACACACATTCGCCATGACCCATCCTTTTTCTTGAGGAGAAGTACGGGTGAAGAAAATGGGCTATTGCTAGGCTGAATCCACCCATTCTCTAAGAGCTTCTGAACTTGTGATTCAATTTCGAGCTTCTGCGCATGAGGGTACCGATATGGCCGAACGTTAACTGGAGCAGCTTGAGGGATGAGTGGGATTTTATGGTCGGTAAAACGTGAAGGAGGAAGTTGTCGTGGCTCGGTGAACAAAGGAGCAAACCGTGTCAAGAGATGATGAAATCTAGAGTTTTGTTGACCCGGTAATGTCGAAGGACTGGAGGGCTTGGCAATGGGCCTGGTGATCTGTAGTGAAAACAATTGGGCCGTGGGCTCATGCTGCACAAGTTTTTTGAACTGATGGTATGAGAGACTGGTGGGGGTGGGATTAGTCTCGCCCTTTAACTCAACCTGTTGGTCCCCATGTGTGAACTTCATGGTAAGGGAGTCATAGTCCATTAAGACCGGTCCAAGAGTCTTTAACCAAGGGGTACCCAATACCACATCTGGCCCACTTAAATTCAAAGTGTACAAGTCCACAACAAAAGTGTTTCCTTGTATTACTATCGGGACCTCCTTACAAACCCGATCGCTAGTAAGCTCATCCCCATTACCCACTATGACCTTCAAGGTAGGAGAGGGGGTGTGGTCCAGGCCCAAAGTTCTGGCCACATGTGTTTGAATGAAATTCAAAGTACTGCCTCCATCAACCAAAACATGAACCGAATGTTGGGCCACACTACCCAAAACACGGATGGTTTGTGCTGTTTGCACCCCAGACATGGCGTGATAACTCAATTGGGCCAATTGGGCTTCTCCCGTGGCTCCATCGGAAGAATTGAATAAGGCCATTAATGAATCCTCAGTCAATTCTGGCTCCTCCTCTAAAACACCCTCTGTGTCAGTGTTAGCAATCAACAATAAAAATCGAGCTTTACACCTGTGGTTACGAGAAAAGCGCTCATCACAATTGAAGCATAACCCCTTCTCTCTTCTTTCAGCAATTTCAGCGGAGGATAACTGCCGGAAACGGGTCTTAGGCGGTGGTGGTGTGGGCAGTAAAGGTGGTGTGGATTTTGTAGCCATGGAATCACCTGTTGATGAAGGTGAAAAGGTCCGAGAGGATGAAGATCCGGGCCACAGAGCAAATGAGGACTTAGGTCGGGCTAGTTTTAACAGATCTTGAAATTTCTCTTCCTGTAATCTAGCTAACCCAGCTGCCTGAGATAAATCACGGGGTTGTTGCGAGAGAACCTCACGACGGATCTCCGGTTTCAGACCAGACACAAAACAGCTTAACAGATCGGCCGGTGATAAACCCACAATACGATTGGCTAGAGCCTCAAATTCACTCAGATAAATTGCGACAGAAGTTGTTTGTTGAAGTTTGAACAACTTACCACGAGGGTCATCGTACGCAGTCGGGGCAAAACGGAGCTCCAAAGCTCGGAGGAACTGATCCCAAGAAACAATCTGACCATTTCGGTACAACCACTGGTACCACGCTAACGCAGCTCCATCAAGATAGAAGGAAGCCACCGTGATACGTTCCTCCTCCGGCGTGTTGTGGTACGCAAAAAACTGGGTAATCTTAAAGATCCACCCATGTGGGTCGGTGCCGTTAAAACGGGGAACATCAAGCTTCAAGATGTGACGATGAGGTTGATCTCCTGGTGTCGGAACGGTTTGTGTGAAAGGCGGAGGAGTGGGTGGAGGGACCTCCTGAGACTGATTCTCCAACGACTCCACGCGGCTTGCAACATCATCCATGCGATTGGTGAATGCTTCGCGAAACGAGATTAGCATTTCTGCTAAATCGTCGAGTCGTTCGGCGTTGGTGCGGTTGCCGCCAGCCATAATGCTAGTGGTGTTTGGATGTTGAGGGAGGAAAGGAAAAGGACAATGAAAGCACCAAATGATGTGTCAGTGAACTCTCTGAATTTAAGGTCAGAGAAACCTCCTAGAATTTGATAGAAAAAAAGAGAATAATTTCATTCCTATCGAAAAAAGGTCCAGTACAAGGTAATATACAGAATAGCAAATCTTATCCTAACAGATTATTCCTTTAGCTGGCAGTACTAACAATACCAACGGTCTAATGCCACGTCTAATATTCTGGATCCTTCTCACTAGCCTCCAAATTGGTGACGTAATCGATCAGGTGCCTTGGCTGCTTGATTTCCCTTTTTGGCCTTGGGTCCATTCTTGGAGTATTCTCAATCATTGGGCTGCTATTAACTTCAGGGCCAGCCTTGTTATTGGGCTGCAACACATCAGGGTACAAGGTTGTTAGATTATGGGCCCGTTTGGATTAACTTATTTTTTAGCTTATGCAAATAAATAAAATTGTAGGTTAATTTACAAGTTCTCCTTAATGAAAACTGCAAATTTTATAAGTTATTTTTTTCATAAATTACTTTGACAAACTTAAAATAATACATAGAAAATTATGTATTTACATAAACTGTTTTACATAAGTTAAAAAATAAATTAATCCAAATGAGACCTAATACTACTTCCTCTGATCACTATTATAAACAAAAAAGCATTGAAAAAAATAATATATCTGGTATATATTATTGACTAGATATATTACTTTCCTTACAAAAAAAAAGACTAAATACATTATTTTTTCAATGAACCTAAAATGTAAATTTTTATTTATAATAATGATCGGAGGGAGTATAAAATTATAAAGAAGTAATGTAAAAAATTCTATTTTTTACTATAGTATGAATACGAATAATAATAATAATAAGAGAGGATGTTGACACCAACAATTAATAACAGTAGATAGAATGGAATTAATGAAGCATTGAAATTTTGAATCTATATTGAACATAAACTTAGCACTTAAGAAAAGGTGGAGTCAGCAGCTACCGCGGTAGAGAATTTTGAAGGGGAAGAAGACATATTAAGAACCTAATCAACACATAATCGAAGATAAGATTCTAGTAGTTCTAGCATATGTGAGAGAAAAATAGACAAATAGAAGAATCTTCACGGGGTGCATGCAAAGCAAAAGTGGACCCAGCAAACGTGATAAGTGCCCCACTTGATTGGGCCTGTGGGTCGACCAATGTCAATTCAATTAGCCCACTCATAATTGGATTCGTCATATCAATTCGCCATAGAATTTTTTATGTTTCAAAATGAATACTCCGATTTTAATATAAGCAGAAAAAATGTTTTGGGTTTAATGAGTAAAATATGTATTTAAAAATAATCTAAATATATATTTTATTCGATTAATTTAAAAAGAAATTTTTTGCTTATATTTAATATCAAGAAACTAAACTAGGACATACGTATATATTAATTAGTAGTATTGATGAATTTAATATAGTAGTATGATGATACAATATTAACAAGAAACTAAGACATACATAACTATACATATCATGACAAACATATATATACATACCTTGTGTTTTGGACTGGGCTTAGAGCTGGCCCAATCTAGTCTCTGCTCGACGTAAGGAGCTCAGAGCTCCTGCTCGACGTACAGGGCTACAAGTTCCTCCCCAACAGTCTTCAAGCATCCTGTACGGATCTGCTGCACTGCTGTAGTTCCCAGGTGTTCCTATTAATCAGGGCACGTTCCAGATGAGCTTAACTGCCTCCCCACGCGATGCGGGACAGCTCATCACCAGGACAAGGACTAAATGTCAGTTCCTTACTCCAACAACGGAGAAATCCTGGCAGTCTCTCCTATTGGGCCGTTGTGCACAGCCCATTAAGAGGACTTTGGCTCAGCGCTGGGGGATCTATAAATACCCTCCTTCACTGGAGGGTCAGGTATTCTATTCTCATTTTTTACTCTCACTCTTTCGTACTTGTTCACTCCACTGACTTAAGCATCGGAGCGCCTGCAGGTACAACCCCCCTCCGTTGGTGATTTACTGCTCTACTCAACTCTTCAACTCAACCAAAGGATTCATCAAGTGAAGGATTTGCTGGCCCAGAACTTTTCTGATCAACAGGTTTGATCACCTTGCCACCCTGTTTTTGTTGAGTGCTTTTTTTTTAGAATAATTTATTAGTGAAAGGGGGTAAAAAAAATGCATAGTTTTTAGCCTTTTACTTCACACAGACTCACAATTTTGTTCGAAATTGGTGTTATAGTTTGATTTCAATTTATGTTTTCTTTTTCTAATCCTTTATAATTGAACACCAATTTTAACTTTTTTTTACGATTCTTATGGAGAGAAGATTCATGAGAAATAGAAACCAAGTTTGAACACTTATGGAAAACGGTTCTTTCAATTGTACATTTCACTAAAGAGCGATAAGTAAAACTAACATTTCAAAACTAATTTAGGACTCGTTTATTTTAGTTTTTAGATAAAGATTTTTTCTGTATTTAAAAAAAAAATGATAATTCAATTAAAAAAAGTAAAATTTATTTTAATTTCAACTGTTTATAAATTAAAAGTGTGATTTTGACATTTAGTAACTTAAATTATTGTTTTGGAGAATTTAGCTTAATAAAAACCACATTTAAAAAATATATATATCTCAAAAATGATTTATATGAAAAGTTATTTAAAATTGCATTGTACTACGTATTTTAGAGATGTTTTGAAATTTTATCATCCAAAAAATTTGTAAAAAAAAAGATAAAATACTTAAAACAAATTTTAGAATAAGCTATTTAAACTAATTTTTCATTTGAAACTTTTTTAAAAAAATCTTTGTTAAATTTTTTTATTTTTTTTTAAAAACACTATAAAAATCATTTAAAAAATAAAAACAAAAGCAAACTGCCCTTAATCTACCTATATTCCTAATCATGGGAAACTACTAAACTAGCATATAGAATTAGAAGGACGTACTATGAAAGCTTCTTTCTACGAATGACTTACAATGAAAGCTGGAAAGGGTTAACCCCTCATTACTTTTGTACCTCCTCAGATTAAGACCAGCCCTTTACAGATTATAACCCGAACATAAAGGAAATATGGCCCCATATCCAACGAAAAAGATCAAAAGCGCACAACTTACTTCAAAGAAGAAACAAACACTGTGATTTGTGAACAAATTTAAAAACAAGATAAACAAGAAGAACCAAAAGCATACAACAAATCATTTCAAAACTCCCGCAGCAAAAATTGCAAACTAAAGATCCAATGGGAAGAATCCCATGGTGTAATGATATATTTATCTAGAGAAAAATGAGTCTAAATTTAGACTTTGTTAATGAAGTAGAATGAGGTGGTATGAAAATGAAGTACTATTATTGTTTGCGTATTTATGAAATGAGTGGAATAGGATGATATCCATTTAGGAATGTCAATGGATATCCATGGACGCGGATAGTGTGATATCTGTATCCGCTTCGTTAGATAAATATGATATCCGTGTTCACTCCATATCCGTCCGGATATCCGCTAAGCGGGTAATCCACGGATATTGAAGTATCCATGGATATTAACAGATATTCATAGATGATATTTTTTTATTAAAAAAGAATTAATTATTGAAAAAAAAAAACTAGTTTTTTTAAGACAAAACATTAACATCCTTTTTTGTTGTGGCTAGTTATTAAGAAGAAAAAAATATATTTTTTTTTACTATAAAAAACTGAAAACCTACTTTTATGTGAAAGTTGTGCTTAGTTATTAAGAAGAAAAAAATATTATTTACTAAAAAAAACTGAAAATCTATTTTTATGTGGAAGTTATTTTTTAAGGGTAAAATATGAATAATGAAAAAGCCTTCCAAAAAATTTGTATCATTTTTATATATAGTAATAGATAAAATAGCCAAAATGCAAAAGATAAAATATAAAAATACAATTTTTTTTATATAAAAATACTAGAATGTATATGTAAGTAGATATATTTAAGTAATTTTACTAATTATTTAGCGGTTATGGATATCCGCGGACACAGATAGTATTAAACCTGCATCCGTATCCATTAAATGAGGGTAATTGAAATATCTATTTATTTTATCCATGGATATCCATTAAACTATCCGCTCCGTATCCATGACGAATTTTATCCGCAGATATCCGCGGGTATGGATATTTTTGCCATCCCTATATCCATTGCATCCAATTTTATCCTCTTCAGCCATTTTTCCCCTCTCCATTACATCCATTCCATTTTTATTTCGTCCGATTTTTAAAGTGATTGACTCATATTTATTTCAATTAATTAGAGGGTCCGTTTGTTCTGCAAAATATAAGTACACCATACAAGATAGCAAAAAATAAAACAGCACATAATAAAGTTTAAGGTGTTGAACAAATTTGTATTTGTACAATATTTCGTGGACAAAAGGTTATTTTTGTATTTTAGACAACTTGTGCGGAAGATAAAAAGTTGTCCCGTGGTTCAGTAGAGGACAAGAATTTAGGTTTTTGTCCAGTTCCTTGGCACCCAGTTTGTCCAGTCCAAGGAACAATTTTGAAATCAAACATAGTAGAATTGAAGTTGTACTGTCCAATCCCTTATTTTTTAGCAGATCAAACGCACCCCGGGTGTCAAAGAGAGAGTGTTGAAAAGATACTATTCTTAGCACTTCTTATGCACGGTATGACCCTCAAAGGCGTTAGAGAGAGATCTATATCCACGGCAAATTTTTATAATCATTCATCTATTTTTTTCTTAATCTAATGGTTAATTGAGAAAGTGCTGAAAAGAAAGAAGAAAATAAAAGAGAAAGTGCTGAAAAATATCCAAATCCGGTAGAGAGAGAGGGTCGGACACTCTTTATAACACTCACATAAAAAGTGGTAAGACTTTCATAAATTTCTTCCGATTAGAAAGGTAAGTATGAGGCTAGAAAGGTAAGTATTAGAAAAAGTGTTGAAAAGAGAGTATTTTTAACACTCCTTTAGCAAAAAAAAAAAAGATTAAATGACTGATCCCAAAGAAAGTTACATGAATATTATAAGGACAAAATTCGAACTACAAATTCTCTATTTTTTTTCGCTTAAAGTGTGAGTCTAACTACTATATTATTTTATTTCACCACAAAAAAAAATTGCCTAAAGAATACTATATAGTATATACAACTAATTGAAGATAAACTAGTGAGAGAGTAACGAAGGTGCATGGATTATATCATTATCTACCCTAGCATGTAATGAGACATGTGGATTAATGCAAGAAACAAATAGTAATTCGTTATCTTGGTATTTCATCATATAGCTTAACTTATATAGAATTTTAGAAGCGTCAATGAAATGAATAGCAAACAAAAACTTAGCAAAGCTAGAGCGAACAGTAACATAACATCCTCTGTGAAATTTGTTAGAGCATAAATTTGAATGTGAGCTGTAAAGTTGGAGAGAGATATATTTACCTTAATGAATTCTGAAAATGCAGAAGGCAGAGAAAGCAGAACAGGCATGAGAAGCAAAGGAGTCGAATTGTTGAACCATTTTTTTTATTCGTATCTTTTGTGTAGTCTTTTGGTTGTAAATTGGATCTATTTGTCCCTAGTAGGTAAGATTAGAACTTATGATATTTTTTGTATATGTATTAAGTGGCAATTGACACAAAGGACATTTCAATTTGTTTTTGTCTGCAAATGATTGCATGATTGGAAATTGGGTGTTATGGTAATTTTGATAGTGGAGAAGAATGAACCGATTAGGTAGAAGATTCGTCAATGATATTGAGAGGGAACATTTAAAGAATATGCGTTTGCTATACCCTTGGCTATTACACGGTGCAATTCACATGTAGTTACCATAATGCAGAGGTTTGGTTAGAGGCCCAACCCAACCAAACTGGATTTAATGTTGAAAAATTGCTCTTTAGACCTCCTCCGTTGCTTCTTAGGTCCTCAAGCTAACAAAAATTATTCTAGAGTATTTTGGAATCTAGGATCCGACATTAGTTAATTTCGAAATATAAGTTCCGAAGCGAGATTTTTTGGTTTCATTTATATGTGTCGTGTTGTTGCTCCTCTTCTTCATTCTAATATTCTTCTTATTTCGGAACCTAGGTTCCAAATTGTTGAATTTCGAAAGTTACGTTCCAAAATTTAAAATTTTTTGAAAATAAATGCCACTTCGGAATCTAACTACCGAAATGATGCTACATTACGAAATTTCATAAGTTAAGTTTCGAAATCTAAATTTTTTTGAGAAAAATGCCATTTCGGAACGTAACTCCCAAAATGGTATTTCTGTGTTCCAACTCTTGCGTTTATGTTCCTTAAACAGTGATTTTGGATTCTACAATCCGAAAAATTGAGGACATTTTGGATTTGTATTTGGGTGATTTAAGAGCAACTAAGGGGCGAAAAGAACAATTTTCTCAATGTTGCCCACATTCATAAGCCCAAATCATGAAACCATAGTGATCCATGATCATTGCATTATGACCAGCCCACATTTTTTACCAAGTCTATTCGGATCCTTTCTCAACAAATAATAGAAAATAAAAATATTATGCCACACTTAACAAAATAATTAAATAATCTTTGACCCAAATTATAAATTATAATAATGCCAAAAATAAAGTAATTTACAATATTAATTGAACGTTAATATTTTGTTTCCTATCATATACTTTATTTACTATTTGACCTTGTATGCTTAGTTCAGTTGATAGAAAAATCGAATTATTATATTTGTAATTGTCGAAATTTGAACGCTAAACACTCAACTTATTCAACAACTTATTACATTTAACAGTTTTAACAAACATAATATGTTATTACATTTAATAATTTTATAAAATTGTTCTTACTAACTATTGGTTGTTACCATTGCCATTAAACATAATGAGATTATAATGACTTGAAACAAAAAAATGTACACAATATAAATTTTAAAAAATTGATTAACTTTTAGTAAAAAAAAAGAAGATTAATTTTGCATTAAAAAGGTAAGTTATCACTTATTCATATCTCTTGTGATAGTATAGTTTATTTTATTTTTGTCTTAGATAAAGTAGTAATCCACTAAAATTTAACTTACAATTGTGAGATCTCAGGTTTGAATCTGAGTCACGATGTCCGACCTAACAATTTTGGCATATTTTACCAGCTGAGCTAGGACTTATGAGACATATAATTTTCTTTTATATGTCACGTTAATGACAAATGTTAAAGTATCTTATTATAGAAATTTTTCATTTAATAATATAAAAATTTAATGTTTAAAAAATTAAAATACATAAATTCTAAAAAAATAATTTTTATATTTGGGTTCTTAATATGTGTCTTTAAGGTTGTATTTGGATTAATGGAATGAGATGAAATAGAATATGAACGAATGAAATAAATTAATGTTTCATTGTTTGGATTATAAAATTAACAATCGAATGAAATGAAATACGATGTAATGAATATCACCCCATATCATCATTTTACTCTCAATTTTGTAAACATTTTGCTAGTTCATTATAAAATATTCAAACAATAGAATGATATATTTATTTCATTCCATTTGATTCTACTTCATTAAACTTTGTTCCATTATATTTCATCGATACAAAAAGCACACTATAAGACTAGTTTTGCTGTGTTTTGGGCATAGGCCCTACTTTAGAGCATCCACAATGGAGCTTTCCATTTTTGAGTACTTAAATATACACATCACCTTTTAACTGGGTCCCATGTGTACACATCATTTAGAATTTTTTAAGCACTCAATTCTTCCAACCAAGTAATTCTTTCAAAAGTTCTTAATAGGTCCCGCTAATAACTCTACATCATTTATAATTGGTTGATAGTTTTTAATTATGGTGGAAAAAACAAAGAAAATAATAAGAACTGGAGAGAGAAAGTGCTTAAATAGGAATATGTACTTATATAAGTACCATTTTAGTTTTGCTCCAATGGAGGTACTTAATAAGTACTAGTTCTTAAATCATAAGAACTCCCCATTGTAGATGCTCTTAGAAGAAAGAAAACTAAACTAATTGGCTTATGGTGTTTTATGAAACACATAGGACCGGTGACATGACCCTACAACCATGAATACAGACAAAATAAAGGCATAACAAAAACAAAACTATCTTCTTCTCTCATGTGTTAGCTTACCTCTACTTATCACTCACCTCACCACCTACCTTCTCTGTTTGTTACTCACTCACTCACGCAAACCTTCACCACCACCATTTCAGTATCATACATACATACTGGCTATTCCAACCATGGATGCTCTTACTTTGCTCAAATACTGGAAACCTACTCAAGAAACACCTCAATCCACCACCACACTTCCTGAGGTTACTACTGCCGAAGAAGAAGACACCGACGATATCCAAACTACTGACGACGACGAAGAAGAAGAGGAAGAAGACGAGCCTTACTTTGACCTACACTTCACTGTACCTGAAGAAGAAGAACAAGAACAAGAAGAAGCTAATGAGTCTGATAGTGAATTCAGGTTTACTATTTCCCCTGCAACTAACGACAAAGTTCAATTGGAACTTGATTCCTCCCAACCTAACTCCAAGCCTCAGTTTACAGCATCATTCTTGAAATCTGCTACCAAGTTCCGTGTTTTCATGTTGGGTCTCAACAAATCCAAATCCTCTTCTCAAACTCAAAATCCCAACCAAAAACAAGAACTAGAGTCGCAGAAAAAGAAGCTATTCACAGTGAAATTCAAGGTAGATGAAGTTCCATTTGTGTCCTTCTTCACTAGAGATAACAGCTCCAAAGGAAAAAGTACTACAAATGATAATAAAGCTTCTCCAAAGGAAAACAAGAAAGACAACACTGAAGAAGAATCACAGTTACGTTCACATTCACCTTCTTCTGAGGACAAAATAAGCTTCTCAAAAGAAGTAATGCAAAAGTATTTGAAAAAAGTGAAGCCTCTCTATGTAAGAGTTTCTCGGAAATATGCGGAGAAGCTAAGATTTTCTGGTCAGCTAAATAATTCGCCGGTGAAGAAACCGGCGACGGAGAAGGTTGAGACGGAAGTAGATACTACTAAGAATGGGGGAAACGATGTAAAAGGTCAGAAACAGGGGACTCTGCCTCTGTCTGCAGGGTTACGAGTTGTGTGTAAACGTTTGGGGAAGAGCCGTTCAGCGTCGTCCGCGACGCCTTCGCCGGATGCAACAGCAGTGTCGTCGCGGCGGCGAGATGATTCGATTGTGCAACAACAAGATGGAATTCAGAGTGCCATTTTGCACTGCAAAAGCTCCTTCAATGCTTCTTCTAAAGGTAAACTACTTTCTTTATGTTTGGGAGAGGACCATTTGTTTTTTTTTATTTAATTTTGAATGGTAAATTTAATTAACAAGGGTTGTTTAAGATCTTTAATTATTACTTGAATAATATAATTCATGTGTTGATACAGAATGTGAGTCTTCTGAGATTGAATCGTTGAAGAAAAGTTGCTTGCAAAATGAGTTGGAAGTTGAGGTAGGGTCCTTGAATTGAAGTGTTTGTTTAAGGCAAGGGGAATGCGTTACGTTATGAAACGTGCCACTATTACTAGCTAGTTGTGCTGTACAAAGTAGTAAAAAGCTAGTTACTCCTATACTACACTATCCTACTAGGTAGCTGGGTAGTTTAATTAGATTTAATATGAGCATGAGCATGTATTTATTGTAGCAGAAAAAAGACGTGAAAAAATGTTGGGTTGTAGGGGGCAATAGTGGCTATTGCAGGTGACAATAACTGTTTTCCGATGAAGGTGTCTTGCATTATTTACTACTACTACTAGTACTGTTCTTAAATTTAAGATCAGTGTTTTTCTTTCTGAACAAGATATTAAGATCAGAGTTACAATCTTCTTTAATGGTTACTACTGTATTTGGTAATTTTTAAAAACAACTCTCAGCATAGTATAATGCAATGTCCTGTTCTTAAGTGGATAAGTGGCGTGTTTGAACTTTGATCCCTGCATATATAATACAATGTCATGCCAACTGCTTCTATGACCAATAGAAATGCTATTGGATCGAATTGAACGCTTAATCGTGTTTGACACTAAATTGAACTTAGGTTCGATCCATAACAATAACAATGTCTCACATTTATTTAAGAATTAAAATGATCGTTTATCTGTATTTTATCCAAGAAAAATATGAAAGAGAAATCATGATACAATGATAGAGAGAATAAAGAGATCATGATATAATAAGAGATAGAGACAAATCGTAAGTGTCTTTTACATTTAAAGGTAAGAGGTCCGGATGAGTTATCTCTAATAGAAAGTGTTGGTGTCTTTTACGTTTAAATGTTTCACATATACCTTTTTGTTTTTTATGATAAAAAAAACATGTTTTCTTTATAATGAATCATAGTACTGCAAGATCCACCAAAATCCTAACTATCCTTTTTTGTGGTATTGAACAAACAAACAGGTCTCCATGCTCCATCCTTTTTCTGAATCAATGTATGTTTCCAACCTGCTTCAGTGGTCCAATGGATGTGAATTGGAAAAAATATTTAATAATAATTGGTGTAGATTTATTTGATAAAGTTAGTAATATTGGAGAATCATAGTAACTCGAGACGACGGAAAATGCGGTGAGAGAAGTGGGAAAGATGGGGAGACATGAACAGTGAAAGTAAGATTGTTTTTGGGTAAAGGGACGGAAAGTGTTCTTGACTCAGACAACAAATCAGGACTTAGTATTTTCTTTTTGACTAAAAAGATCTAACAATTTTCATAATTTTAATGTCAAGAAAAAAAAATGTTATAAACTAATCAAAACATTCGACTCAAATGATTAATGAGTTTCTTTTAAGACGAATTATTCTAAAAAATTAACTTTGATTTCTCATAAAAACAATTTTTAATCCGGCCAATTTATATATTATTGCGACCCTTTTTTAAAAACCAGAGAGTTAATAAAAAAGTACATCATATACATTGGTTGGTGGATATTAAATTATGATTCACTTACACAAATCAAATGATTTTATTTTTTTCAAAAAGAAAATGATTTTATATTTAATTAGACTTTTGCTAAAAAAAAAAAAAAATTGGTACATGAAGAGGACAAAACGCAGAAAAAAGAAGAAAAAAAACTACGGCGCTATGCGCACAATTCTAGGCATGCAAACACCAGAAATGTTATCAAAGAGGATACTTTGGAGCTCTCTGGGAGGAGTCTCCAGCATCACTACATCAAAAGAGTTATGAGTAAATCTATGATTAGCTAACCAATCCGCACTTCTATTTCCTTCCCGTCGTGTGTGTGAATTGAGTTTGCCAATTCCTACTAATAAGATCCTGAATACGTCGGATCAAAATGGGCGTCTCCCCATCGACAAACTGTAACAGCCCGAATTTTAATAAGTAAATTATTAAAAATTACTTTATTTACAAAATAGTTTAAAATAGGATAAGCGTCTCAACGGACTATTACATTACATTAAATTCTCAATTTATAAAAACCCATTTTTGCCCCGTACACGCTTCAATTCCGATCATCAAACAAGCATCTCCTTTGGTACCTAAAATGTTATTTGTAAAGGGTCAATTTCCTTATCCAAATTGAATCATACTCACCATAAGAAAAATGTCATAAAATAATAACAAAACACTTCACCAATCAAAAGATTTTAGAAAAATATATAATTATTTATTTTCCAAAAAGTAGGCGGACGTCTTATAATCAGTCATATACAGAAACATATTAGAACATCACCAAAGGGATACAATATCACAACTCACAATTAACAAATTACACACATGAGCACACCCAATAGATAAAACACAACTTCATTAATTTAAATAAAACACAACTTCACTAAAATGCATGCAATGCGCTTAGACTCGCTAAATGCATGTGGTACCAATAGCAACGTCATATTCAGTTTTATGTCATGAAGGACACAACGTCATTTATACAACACCGGTAAACAACGTCATTCTCAACACCATATATACAACACCGGTAAGCAACGTCATTCTCAACATCATTTATACAACACCGATAAGCACCGTCATTGGACACATGAATGAATGCATGAGCGTATAATAGACTCAACAACAACAACAACAACAACATCATTAACAGCGTCATTTTATCAATATCATTAGCAACGGCTTAATAACAACATCAACCAACAATATTAAATGAGATTGACAACGACAACATCATTAGAAAATCAATATAGTCCTCCACAACAAAACACACAATAATCACACAAAACAATCAAATTAATTTCTTTAAATTAGTTCATTTTAATATCCTCCAAAAGATAAAGGTCCTACTACTATCTCATAACATAATTCCTAGGTAGTACGAGTGTATGGGGAAAAAGCTCTTACCCGAATGCTTCCTATAATTGACTGCACGATCAAATGCTTATTGTTTCTCGACGGTTAAAAATTGCACTAGCAGTAGTGTTGAAAAATTGTGTGCGCTCATTTTGATTTGATTTGGTAGAATGCAACTTTGAGAACGAAAGTAAAACTACCAGATGATATAAAGAAATGAGGGATATGATTTTCTTCTTAGACCTAAGTGAGTCCACGTTTTCTTTTCTTTTTTAAAACCTTAGCTAGGCAACCTCCCACTTTAATTTGTTTCTATCCTCTATAAACTATACCTATAATCTTGCATCTTAATTAAAGAAAATGAATTCTATTTAATTATCATAAAGGGTATTAATGCACAAAATTTCAAACGTATACATTTGCTTGGCAACTAAGTTATGATCAATAATTATAAAATAATAACAATGACAATCTAATAATCAAAATAGCAATTGGCTCTTGTATCATGTCTATTCATATTAATTACCTCTCACTAAATCACGTATCAAAGTTAAAACATAACCTCAAAACTAATTCAATTTTGACTTTATCAAAATTAAGACTAATATATAATTGATTTCAAAACTCACAAATTAATTGAATAAAATTAAAATAATCACCTTCTCATCAAATAATAAAATAAATAGAATTTATTTATCAAATAATAAATCAATAAGATACATATATAAAATATTGGGGCGTTACAACTCTCCCCCACTTATAGAATTTTCGTCCTCGAAAATTAGTTACCTGAAGAAAATAATTCTGAAAAATTAGAAACTATATTACCACGTATATATTCTCATCATCAAAAAAATTATTCTTTTCAAAATGAGTGACCAAAATTATTGAACATGTACTCCACCCAAAAATAAATCGAGTGTTTAAACTATAGCTCATCTTAAAATATTTTTTTTAACATACACTTTTAAAATCGATAATAACAAAATAATTAAGTTTAAGAGTGAAGTAAAATGTCATATTTCCGCTGCGCACTCTGATAAAAATTCAACAACATAAATCCAAAAATAATTTGCAAAGGTAAATTCATTTATGAATAGTATATCTCAAACAAAAATAGTCCAATTACTTCAATAAAATTTTCACACAATTCAAGATAAAACCTTCTTCAATAAAATAGCACTTCATACTTCTAATTCACACCTCTCATGCTATGATCACTAATCACAACTAAGGTCGGGATTTCAAATATTTGTGCCTATAGAACTCTCTATTTCGATAAGAGACATTTCAAATAACATGAATTTAGTAATTTATGAACTTATCACAATTTATGAATATCTCAATTCTCTACTCCCATAAACATAACACGTCACACTTTGAATATGAGTGATCAATTTATTCAATTTTTTTAACGCACTTTTAAATAAAAGTTATGCAATTTAATTCATCACTCTACCAACCACCCAACACTAGCAGGATACAACATTACAACATAATTCAGGATTGAATCATATTCAATTAATATATATATTCTTCAAGTCTATTACTTCATGTAAAAAAAAATCAAATATTAAACACACTTCTCCAAATTTGGCAAAAATTGCCTATATCACACCAACAAAGTCAAACATCTTTTATCTCAAAATTTCAGTACGAAATTAGTACCCATCAAGATTAGAAACATAACACACAATCAAACAAAAATCAAAGTACATGCGTCACAGTCGTCCCACCCAAAAAAAAATATTGTCCGAGGATTATTGCTCTGATACCAATTGTAACAGCCCGAATTTTAATAAGTAAATTATTAAAAATTACTTTATTTACAAAATAGTTTAAAATAGGATAAGCGTCTCAACGGACTATTACATTACATTAAATTCTCAATTTATAAAAACCCATTTTTGCCCCGTACACGCTTCAATTCCGATCATCAAACAAGCATCTCCTTTGGTACCTAAAATGTTATTTGTAAAGGGTCAATTTCCTTATCCAAATTGAATCATACTCACCATAAGAAAAATGTCATAAAATAATAACAAAACACTTCACCAATCAAAAGATTTTAGAAAAATATATAATTATTTATTTTCCAAAAAGTAGGCGGACGTCTCATAATCAGTCATATACAGAAACACATTAGAACATCACCAAAGGGATACAATATCACAACTCACAATTAACAAATTACACACATGAGCACACCCAATAGATAAAACACAACTTCATTAATTTAAATAAAACACAACTTCACTAAAATGTATGCAATGCGCTTAGACTCGCTAAATGCATGTGGTACCAATAGCAACGTCATATTCAGTTTTATGTCATGAAGGACACAACGTCATTTATACAACACCGGTAAACAACGTCATTCTCAACACCATATATACAACACCGGTAAGCAACGTCATTCTCAACATCATTTATACAACACCGATAAGCACCGTCATTGGACACATGAATGAATGCATGAGCGTATAATAGACTCAACAACAACAACAACAACAACAACAACAACAACATCATTAACAGCGTCATTTTATCAATATCATTAGCAACGGCTTAATAACAACATCAACCAACAATATTAAATGAGATTGACAACGACAACATCATTAGAAAATCAATATAGTCCTCCACAATAAAACACACAATAATCACACAAAACAATCAAATTAATTTCTTTAAATTAGTTCATTTTAATATCCTCCAAAAGATAAAGGTCATACTACTATCTCATAACATAATTCCTAGATAGTACGAGTGTATGGGGAAAAAGCCCTTACCCGAATGCTTCCTATAATTGACTGCACGATCAAATGCTTATTGTTTCTCGACGGTTAAAAATTGCACTAGCAGTAGTGTTGAAAAATTGTGTGCGCTCATTTTGATTTGATTTGGTAGAATGCAACTTTGAGAACGAAAATAAAACTACCAGATGATATAAAGAAATGAGGGATATGATTTTCTTCTTAGACCTAAGTGAGTCCACGTTTTCTTTTCTTTTTTAAAACCTTAGCTAGGCAACCTCCCACTTTAATTTGTTTCTATCCTCTATAAACTATACCTATAATCTTGCATCTTAATTAAAGAAAATGAATTCTATTTAATTATCATAAAGGGTATTAATGCACAAAATTTCAAACGTATACATTTGCTTGGCAACTAAAAAAATAATTATAAAATAATAACAATGACAGTCTAATAATCAAAATAGCAATTGGCTCTTGTATCATGTCTATTCATATTAATTACCTCTCACTAAATCACGTATCAAAGTTAAAACATAACCTCAAAACTAATTCAATTTTGACTTTATCAAAATTAAGACTAATATATAATTGATTTCAAAACTCACAAATTAATTGAATAAAATTAAAATAATCACCTTCTCATCAAATAATAAAATAAATAGAATTTATTTATCAAATAATAAATCAATAAGATACATATATAAAATATTGGGGCGTTACACAAACTGGTGAAATCCCCACCCCCATCTACTCCTACGGTAGTTAGTAAGAAGACGACCATGCACCGCTAGCCACATAAAAGTTTGAATTTTGTGTGGGCCCTTCCAATTCCAAATACTAGACCGATCTCCCAATATTCCCCTGTTGCAAATCATAGGCACTCCGAACCGTAAAATGACGAGTATTTGTGCCTCTCCATCCCATTCCTACTAAATCTGGACCATATGTCTCTGTAGGAGCCAAGAGCGCTACCACCTGGTTCACGATGTTGTGAGTTAAATTAAGGTCTCATTTCCCCTCAGATGTAAGCACATCTTTCACCATAAGAGTTGAATCAATTAATTGATTGGTAGCTATCGCCATGAGAAAGAACTATTGGGCACTCATTTGTCCATCCAAAAGTTTATGCGATGACCATCCCCTACTTGCCATACAATGTGTTGATGAAATTGATCCCAAATGCCCGCAAGAGACTTCCATAAAGGGGAATCATAAGGTTGGGAGTTTATAGCAAGCCACAAGTCTTTGTTACACCCATATTTACTATAAAGGACCTTACACCACAAATCATCGGACCTGTTAATCATTTCCAAAGCATCTTCATCAAGAAAGCGATGTTCATTTGGAGAGGTTTTCAGATACCCATACCCCCATCATTTTTAGGTAAACAACACACATCCCACTTGATGAGGTGAGGTTTTTGAATTTGCTCAGTGTCGCTCCACAAAAAACCACGTTGAATTCTTTCCATCTCACATGCAAGTTGACCCGTGTTGATGTACAAAAGTAAGTATAGATTTATCGTCTCCACAGGGACTGATGCGATATCGATGCCGTTCAACAATCAATATATCGTTTTAAGTATTGAAAAAGATGTTTGTTATGAAAACTTGTGAAAATAAAGTAGTAAGTGCAATAAAAGGAATTGTTATCAGAGAGAAAAGTTTGCTGAGATTAGATTTCACCAACCCAATCGCATGTATCATTCGAATCAGTTACACAGGTTCTAGCTATCAATCAATTCTATCACATATCACTCACGTACGTGTCCGTTTCCAGAGCACGATGAGAATCCCGCTATATTCATTAACCCTCGATGTCTCGAGTGATCGATCAATATACCGGCTATATCGTATTGCTCAAACTCCGATGTCTCGGACAATTTAATCAACACAATAGCTTTAAAACTTGATATTTAGAGTGAATATTAAACCTAAATCTATGTCTAGAGTTTAGAGTTTAATAGATGATTGTTCTAGGTCTCGGATTCAAAAAGCATACGTCTATACCATTTCAAAACCTAGAATTAAAACATACAATTCAAGAACAACATCAAAATTGATAAGTAAACTAAAACCATATATAACACCAGATCAAAAGAAATACATACAAATAGAGTCAATTACACCTAATCCCAACAAAGAGAGATTAGCTACTCATTTTCATGGTAGCTTTACAAAGATTAAGGATAAAAGAGATGAACAAACTTATCAATGATGATTTCTCAACTATTGTAGTGAATCCACCTTCAAATCCCCTTGAATCTGGCTCCTAGGGTTTCCCTCTGCTTCTGCTACTCTATTACAAGTTATCTCACAAGTCCCTCTTGACAGAAAGCTCTATTTATAGAGTTTCTGAAAATTAGAACTCGCTGAGCGAGCTCCAGCTCGCTCTGGCGAGTTGATCTTTCTTCACCAGAGGGTTACTGCCACGTCATAAGTGAGTTTTGAACCGCCTTCACTCGCCCTGGCGAGTTGTTACTCGCCCTGGCGAGTTGCTGCTCGCTCTGGCGAGTGTATCAGATATCCAATTTGATGCTCTCTGCCTCTACTCGCCCTGCATTCGCTCTGAGCTCGCCCTGGCGAGTTAACTTGCAATTTTTCTTCAAATTTCTGCACAAATGTTGAGATTTAGGGAGACTTAATTGAAATAAATGACTTAAACAAATATGTACATTTAAGTGAGGAAAAACTAAAGAATATCTTACAAAATAGTTAATAAGTGCTTAAAATATATATGTGATTTTAGCTACTTTTTGGCACTTATCAACTCTCCCCAACTTAAAACCTTGTTTGTCCTCAAACAAAAGTCCAAAATAAACTTTGAAAACATGGCTCAATCATCATTAGTGCACATTCAAGCTTTGTAATCAATCAAAAACTTTATATGTAAATCACTTCAAGTTTGCATGATTCAATATGTTACAAGTTCAAAATCAATCATTAATAATCATCAAAGAATCAAAGCATGAATTTGAAATAGTTTCGAAACTCAAGTAAGATTTCAAACTTTCCAAATTAACAACATAATCAACCAGAATCACAATCCTCACAAGTGTTTCAACTCAAGGGTGAAGTGTATCTCTCAATCCAAACAATGTGTTCACAACAAATCAATTCAAACATACATCTCAACATAATCACAAAACATGTTATCAATCATGGATCACTAAGGACTTGTAATGGGGCTAGGCTACAAGAAATCATTGTTTTTCTTTGGATTCAAATAGCCTTAAGGATAAGAGAGCATAAGCTTTGAGTATCTTCATTACATAAGTTATTCACCTCTCTCACTTTCCCCATTCTTTACTCTTGGTGATTCTTTTGTTTTGACACAATTTCTTTTCATTTATTTTTCTTTGATTTTCAATTGTGTGTCAAATGACTTTCAATATTTTTCTTTTTCTTTTTCAATCACCATTTTCAACTACTTGTTACTTTTCTTAATTTGATCAAATAACCTCTTTCTCCCCAACTTGTTTTCAACCCTACATAAACTTAATGCTCGATCATCCTAAGACAAGGGTCAAGTCATTGATTTTTCTTTATTGTGGTTCAAGGGTTCAAACAAACAAATTTTCAAAATTTTGGCTCAAGGGGGGTAGCAAAGGATCACACTCTCACAAGGTAGGTTATTTTAGGCTTAAGTAGTTGCACTCAAATAGAAACATGGCCTTGATCATTTCCATGACTTCAAACACATCAAGTAATAGCAAGATTCAGTTAAAATCAACAGAGTTAAACACAATTGTCGGCTCTCAAATATATAAACAATTGAAGGTTCACACAATCTCACCCGGCTAGGTCTACGTGATTCATCATCAATTAATCATGTTAAAAAGGAATGAATGAAATCAAATTGAATCAAGCTACTTAGTTCAAATTCATCCTATCATTCAAAGATAATCACAAAAGGTTGATCTCAAACTATAGCAATTGAAAGAAAATCATTCTAATCATGCATTTGCTTTTGATTGATCACAAGCCTAGACATTTCATTTCATATGCACATTACCAGTTCAAGGACTTTGTTTGCATACGAGGCTAAACATGTTCAAAAACTATTATAACATATGCGAAATTAAAAAGTGCACTAAATAAAAGCTAAGGAAAGAAAATTGGGTTGCCTCCCAACAAGCGCTTGGTTAACGTCGGTAGCTCGACGCCTTTTTGGTTAGGGTGGCCAAAATGAGACGGAAAGCACATCATCCGTCTTTTTCCTTTGGTTTGGGAGGAATTCCATGAACTTTAGAAATACATGTTGTGGAGTCCAAATCCTCCCCAATTCTTTCTTCTTGAACAAGGCACATATTTCATCTATGACCCGATCAATCTCCGCCTTGTTCTCTATCTCCTTCTTTCGTTCATATGTTATTTCCTTGTGAAGTAATCCTTCAATTACCTCTGCATCCATCATCACTTCTTCATTATCAACAGTGTCGTCCTCCTCAGTAGATGGAAATTCTTGAGGAATTTCTATTTCGCGTGGTGTCTTTGGTTCCTCAGCTATTTTCTCTACACCACATCCTTTGAACATTGTTTCTTCCTCATGTGTTTCAACACATTCTTCAACACTCTGTCCACATTCTTCATTCATTGTCAGAGTATCATCTCTCTCTTCATGAGTGGTTTGAGTGTTGGTTTGAATTTCCTTGCTTTGGTTTTTAGCCATTTGCTTGAGCTGAATTTCCATATTTTTGCTCCGTGCAAGACTGTTTTTCATATATTGTTGGTGCTGGTCTTGCATCTGTTGCATTTGGCTTATTTGCTGCTGCATTTCCATGAATTTAATCATGGTCTCCTCCAATCTAGCCTCTGGAGTTTGCCCATAATTATCAAGAGGACACTGTTGATACGATTCATACTCATCCGGAGTATAGAAGTTGTTATAACCACGATCAGTCATGGTTTTGTTTGTGATGAGTAACCTGAAAAAGGATTGAACTAACAAGAAAAAATTCTCTGACTAGCAAAGAAGGATTAGTGCAAATACTTAAAAGAATACAAATTGTTGCAATGCTCCAATATCTAAACGCCAGTCCCCGGCAACGGCGCCAATTTGTTGATGTACAAAAGTAAGTATAGATTTATCGTCTCCACAGGGACTGATGCGATATCGATGCCGTTCAACAATCAATATATCGTTTTAAGTATTGAAAAAGATGTTTGTTATGAAAACTTGTGAAAATAAAGTAGTAAGTGCAATAAAAGGAATTGTTATCAGAGAGAAAAGTTTGCTGAGATTAGATTTCACCAACCCAATCGCATGTATCATTCGAATCAGTTACACAGGTTCTAGCTATCAATCAATTCTATCACATATCACTCACGTACGTGTCCGTTTCCAGAGCACGATGAGAATCCCGCTATATTCATTAACCCTCGATGTCTCGAGTGATCGATCAATATACCGGCTATATCGTATTGCTCAAACTCCGATGTCTCGGACAATTTAATCAACACAATAGCTTTAAAACTTGATATTTAGAGTGAATATTAAACCTAAATCTATGTCTAGAGTTTAGAGTTTAATAGATGATTGTTCTAGGTCTCGGATTCAAAAAGCATACGTCTATACCATTTCAAAACCTAGAATTAAAACATACAATTCAAGAACAACATCAAAATTGATAAGTAAACTAAAACCATATATAACACCAGATCAAAAGAAATACATACAAATAGAGTCAATTACACCTAATCCCAACAAAGAGAGATTAGCTACTCATTTTCATGGTAGCTTTACAAAGATTAAGGATAAAAGAGATGAACAAACTTATCAATGATGATTTCTCAACTATTGTAGTGAATCCACCTTCAAATCCCCTTGAATCTGGCTCCTAGGGTTTCCCTCTGCTTCTGCTACTCTATTACAAGTTATCTCACAAGTCCCTCTTGACAGAAAGCTCTATTTATAGAGTTTCTGAAAATTAGAACTCGCTGAGCGAGCTCCAGCTCGCTCTGGCGAGTTGATCTTTCTTCACCAGAGGGTTACTGCCACGTCATAAGTGAGTTTTGAATCGCCTTCACTCGCCCTGGCGAGTTGTTACTCGCCCTGGCGAGTTGCTGCTCGCTCTGGCGAGTGTATCAGATATCCAATTTGATGCTCTCTGCCTCTACTCGCCCTGCATTCGCTCTGAGCTCGCCCTGGCGAGTTAACTTGCAATTTTTCTTCAAATTTCTGCACAAATGTTGAGATTTAGGGAGACTTAATTGAAATAAATGACTTAAACAAATATGTACATTTAAGTGAGGAAAAACTAAAGAATATCTTACAAAATAGTTAATAAGTGCTTAAAATATATATGTGATTTTAGCTACTTTTTGGCACTTATCAACCCGTCGTTTAGTTTGGAACGATAGTAGACGGTAGAGAGAAGGTTTCACCTCGATCAATTGATATAGACTTCCCCGCACTTCTTTGTCACACAAATTCTTCTGAATCTCATCAATCCCTTATTATCATATGAAAAAAAAAAAATTAGGCTTGATGATACTAGTTTAATCCAGAATATGAGAAGAATAAAACAGACAATTGTGTCTTTAAATTATCAATTTCCTGCAATTAAAAACCAATTAAACTAGCTAATTGCAATGCAACATCTTTTGTCCGATGCAACCATTTTACATCTCAAATTGGATTAAACGAATCAACAAATTGAATTATTCACTTGTAAAAAAAATTGGAATCATTCTCAGTTTAATTGATTGAAACGGTCAGTTCCATCCAAGATTTAAAACACAAATTCAATTCACCCCCACGTTGTTTCAACAAGATACTCCAAGCCTCCAACATTAAATTGAGTAAAAAAACACCTTCAGCATTTAAATTGAATAATAGTAAAATAATTGTCAAAAAAAATAATAGTAAAATAAAAAAGCCTCCAAGTCCAACATTAAACAAAATCAAAGCATTTCAATTTTCAACACTCGAAATAAATGAGATCGTGAGGCTGCCATCCAACATTAAAGAATGAATTGAAAATTTGAACCCATGAAACAAGATGTAATGAGTTTGATATATCAAAAAAAAAAAAAGTTGTAATGAGTTTGAATTTTGTTTTTGTTATGAAAAAAATTCTAATGAAAGTGGAGATATTATGTTTTTTTTTTTTATATATATATATATACAAGGGGATAAATTAAGTTGTGTACCCTATAAGTTTTTGAAAAAAATATTAATATGTACATTTATGGCACTATTAAATAGTCTAATATTTCTGTCAAAAAAAAAAAATAGTCTAATATAAACATATTTTTAAGGTACTTGTATAAATAATTTTAACATTAAATTTCTTATATTATTTAATATTATGTTTCTTTATTTAAATAGTTTATCCTATGTTCTTATGCATACAGTGGTGGATCCAAAAAAAAAATTGGTGGGGCTAGAAAATATTACAACCATTGAAAAGAAATTTAAATGTTTAATTATTTTTTGTTACCATATTATATATAGATTTTAAATTTTCTCAGACGTTTAACAATGATTAATTTTTGTCAAAGAATTTGTTAAAGGTTTTAAAAAAATTATAGTAGTATTTTGTTTACAATTTTATGGGGGCTTAAAATATTATGATAACATTTTGTTTGCAATAAAAAAATTTAATAATATTATGTAAAATAGAATTTGCTCCTTGTAGGGCTTGAGCCCCCAAACTATAACACATAGATCTGCCTGCGATTACATATGTTAACACGGCCTTTTATCTACCTACATACACATGTCTTTAATCAGGATGTGTTAATCTCTTAAGCAGAGTTTCGGAGGATGTTCGGGAGTAGTGGTGGCATATGATACCAAACTTTTAGGGGCACCAGATTTTTTTTATCACATTATATATATTGATTGCTAGTGTGAGGTGCTATTGATATATGTTCGGATTGATTCATACATGCACGATGCTACTGATATATGTTCGAATTGATTGATACATGTATAATTATTTTTGTCATAATTCTATTGTAGTTTTGATTTAGTGTGATTTTTTCAATATTGATGTATTGTTTTATTTTTTTACAATCATTTATAATCATGACTTATAAACCCATCAAAATAAAATAAAATTGTGACAAAAATGGGACACCAAATTCACAATCCCGACAGAGCATTCAAAATCTCAGGGATGACTCTGCTCTTAAGGAAGGATTATGCCGGTGATTATTTTATATGCATTAAAATGACCATTTTACGATTATTTTTGGGAGAAATTAAACTAAGCAACTTAAAGTTATATTGTTAAACTCTTCTTATCACTCACCTAGTACCTCAACTGTTAAAAAAAATTATTAAATTTTTTTTATACATTATGGGTGTGTTTAATTTGCTAAAAAATAAAAGACTGGACATGACAACTTCAGTTGTACTGTGTTTGATTTTAAAACTGTTTTTGGGACTGGACAAACTGGGTGTTAAGGGACTGGACAAAAATTAATTTTTGTCCCCCACCGAACCACGGGACAACTTTTGTCCTCCGCACATGTTGTCTAAAATACCAAAATAACTTTTTGTCCACCAAACATTGTACAAAAACAAAATTTGTTTAACACCTTAAACTTTGTCATGTGCTGTTCGGTCTTTGTACCGCCCTATACTGTTCTGTCCAGTACTTATATTTTGTAGATCAAACGGACCCTATATATATAATTTATAAAAAAAACTATTAATTTAAACTTTGAATCTATAATTTCCAATTTAGTTCAAGTGCTCGAACTCGAAGTGGTATAATTTTCATAGAACAAACACTTTTTTGGAATTTCAAAATTCTTTTTAGTCTCATATGAAATGACGTCAAATCAACTCATTAATTACTGAGTTGGGATGATTTGGACTTAATAGAAAAATGATGACATATTTCTCATAACGCCATGCACATGTACCCCATCCGTAATAAAATATAAGCAAACGTTACTTTTTAGGTTCAATATATAATTATTGTGTATTTAGACTATATTATAAATTAGATAAATTAATCATACAATGAATCTAAAAAATAACTTTTTACGTATATTGGAAAATGCGAATTTAACTGAATTTGTCTTGACTTTCCATTTGAGAGGGACATCTACCTATTCCAAAAACAATGTGGATACAACAAATCCAAAACCGGTTACTTACAGTTGGGTGGGCCAAGCTTCACTATGACTCTTATGTGAGTTTAATTTGTTTTAGATCTGCTTTTTATTGATGATAATAACTAAGCTGAATCTAATTACAGTATTTAACAAACAATGACTTTCTGCTTTAAATTTTCAACAAAAGATCAATACTAGTATAGTATAGTACTATAAAATTATATGGGCATATTATTGATGATAACAAAGTGATTCTTCCCAATTTCTTATTTTAGTTGATTTCATATTCTTTGGAATGCAAACCAAACTTTGATCATTTAACTAAATTTGATTTATTTAAAATCATAATGAGATTTACATGAAGGAAACTTCAAATTCTATTTCACACAATGTTGTCTTAAATTGTTTACATTCTTCATTTGAATGAAAACTCATGTTCTTGGTCAAAAAAATGTAGATGAAACATTTCTAACTAAGTATTTGAGAAAAAAAACAACCTAAAGAGACATGTTCTTTTTGGTATAATATATCTACAAAAATACTATAGTAAAGAGTTTTACAAATATTGTCTTCGTAGCTCAGACGATATAAGGATGCAGAAACATTTGATATGTTAGCACGCCTCGTGTTTGCTAAGCTCGCAAACGTAAACAAAAAAAAAAAAGTTCTCACACAAAACCTTAATGAAATCTAAATATTAACATAGCCAACACAATTATCACCACGTGTGATTGCAAGAGAAGAGACATTATATTGACTAGTACAATTCAACTCAACCCCAACTTTCCTCTTAAACATATTCAATATTTTTACCTTTCCACTCATCCTTGTATAGGTGCTAAAATTCAAACCTTGATGATCTCTTATATCTATAATCCATGCTTGATTATCCACAAGTTTTTGTGGATTAATCGACAACGACACGTTGAACCTCGATGTTCTTTGCGCCTTAGCTTTCCCTGGCGGATTTATTCCTTCTCCAATTTCAATTCCATTATAGAAAACAGAAGTATTAACTACTCCATACCTGAAAGTGAATGAATTTGTATTCTTCACAGACATATCAGCAAAAATTGTAACGTTATTCGAAGTGCCGCTGAAATTTCCACTGATAAGAGTAACACCATTCATTCTAACTTCAGGTTCTTTTACATTGTAGACAGTAAAAGCTAGAACTATGAGTATAACTATAAATAACAAAAGAATTGCAGTGATGCATCCACACCATCTTACACATGTTTTGATCCGTTTTGTTTTGCGTTCCGATAAGTGTTGGTGTTGATTATCTGCACTTGGGCTGCTGAAATGAGTGGTTAATGATATGAAATTTGGTTCTACAGGTTTGAATTGCTCTCTTTGTGTATGAGCCATTTTTTTTGTTTTTATTTATGTGCCTTTGTTATGGTGTTTTTGCTACTTTCATATACAGTGTATAAGTTTTTTTTTGTCATTGGGTGTACTTATTAAATGGTGGATCCATAATCCATTTATTATGTCACATGTGTAAGCAATTTTCAAATGGTTGATCATGTGATAATGATGGCTATGTGTCTTGTGTTTTAAGTTTAAGTTAAGCATTTGAGGGATTTTAATGAGTCTAGTCAATGGTTGATATATTCCAATACGCGTTTACACCAATAGCTGCGGCTGGATAGAGCCGTTGACTAATAAATGAGGGGTATGGGTGGAAATAATGAGAAGGGTATGATTAGAAAATGGGTATGACTGGAATTAATTAGAAGGGTATGATTAGAAAATGGGGTAATAAATTATGACAAAGGGAAATTGGAAGGAATCAAGACATAGCGTGCTTGAAGGGGATACGTCTGTCCTATCTAGAAGTAATGTGAAATGCATAATAAAAGATCAATTCAATGGTACTACTTTTTCTATAGAAGTTTAGGCTCAAAGTGCTTTTAACGTTGAAAGATAAACTTAGATACTATACTCCCTCAATTATACTAGTATAAGTTTAAGGTGAAGACGTGTAAAAGTGGAGGGCAGGTTAAAGTGAAACATCTCTCGTAAGGTTATGAATGGTTAATTTTATAGGGCAATAAATATGACAGTGTCGATTTGTCAAAAAAAAGAAAATATGACAGTATTGATGAATGTGATATTGAGCCTGATCTAACCTAAAATTTAAATCCATAATAAAATGGTTACTGAAAGTTGAAAATTGAAATATTTGTTCTAAAATAAAATATGATGATTATTTTGATGTTATAATTCAAATTCAAATTCTTGGAGAATTGATTTTGAATCCTTACCAACTAGACCAACATAGGTTGGCTCCATGTAATAAATCTTGCTCTACCATCATTTTTTCCCTTGAATATATGAATACTTTAGAAGTGTAGAATAGTCTAGAATATAAATAAAAGACTACCTCACTCTTTATGAAATAATTAAGCTAAATACTCAAAAACATAATTGTAGTTATTTTTTGACGCAAAATAATTGTAGTTATTAAAGTACTTTATATTTCAGACTAAATGTTATATATTCATTTCATTTTTTGAGGAAACCTTTGCCTCTTATAATAAGTCTTTTTTTGTTTTCACATACTCGTTTATTAAAAATGTTTAGTACATATTGTATCTAAACAAAACTTGTATTATTAATACTATTAATTCATCTTAAAGTCAGGGACAAACACATACCCTAATTATTTAACAAAAATAAAGCAGGTCAAGTTCCATTTCCATCCAACTATTTTATTGAGTTTCGCTGGTTGTGATTTGTGAATCAGCTATCTACAATTGACTTATTCAAGAAAGACAGGACTTGGAATTTATAACTCCAAAAAAAGACAAGGCTTGGAATTTATAAACTTTTTTTTTTTGTTATGCCGGGGAAAACGGAAGAGCAGAAGAGTTAAAATCCAAGTGATCAAATTCAACAAAAACAAAGATCAAATAGTATTGACTTAGGCATGAAAGACAAGGCTTGGAATTCATATAGAAAAATATCACTTCCTCCGTCCCACAATGAGTGACCCATTTTTTACTATATGTATATCTGCATATAGTAATTTTGTTTCAAAAGTCTTATAAGTTGTATGTGAATTTGAGGTCATGCTTGTCACTTCGTTTACGGACAAAATAGTCTTGCTGAACAAATGTTTGAAGAAAAGAGTGATACTAAAACAGTCAAATGGAACCTTCAACACTTTTCATGAGTTTTTGAAATAATCAGGGTGGCCAGTGAAAAGCCACTGTTAGATCAAATTCCCCAATATACTTTGATGGTGTTAGTAAACTAAGTGCAGATAGGACCAATAACCAAAGCAAATATTTCACCAGAAGAGCACATTAGGAGTCCATCAACTCATTTGTTTAATTTGTATTCTTCACTATCTATCCATATAATGTGTAGTATGATACAAAAGATAAAAGAATAACACTAATGGTTACCTTGATAAAAGAAAATATAAAACACTAT
Source organism: Trifolium repens (assembly GCA_030408175.1). Lineage (NCBI taxonomy): Eukaryota > Viridiplantae > Streptophyta > Magnoliopsida > Fabales > Fabaceae > Trifolium > Trifolium repens. Next base: position 60,800,525 of record CP125842.1, on the reverse strand, counting down.
ATTAGTCTCATTTATACACATATAGACTCTCCCCAAAAGAAAAGCCAAACCAAAATCAGGGTTCTGTTGAGACAGAGAGAGGATCATAAAAGCAAGTGAGAGTCACCTTTTTTCATCCTCATTTTTTTTCCGGAATTCATCGAATTTACTCGAACGGAAAATTAGGAAGTTACTATTAAGAAAATCCCTTGTCCCCTTGCCTTCTTTATCCTCAAAACTGTCGATTTCAATTCACTGTGGATCTATCTGCAATAATCAATGTAGCTTCCAATTAGGTCAAATGTTTCCAACATTTGTAACGTGTAATGTATAATACATAAGCTGCTGTTATCTCTTCTTCTTTGCAGCCACATGAATGATGATATGCCAAGCAAGTTTGCTGTGTGGTATGTACGTGCTTCACATTCTATACAGAAAAGGTATTAGCTTATTGGACATGAGCTTATAATCAGGCCATTGGTCTCAGCTCCATCCAAATTAGTTAGAAATGCTCCTTGTGGAATTCAAACTTTGTTGGACCCTTCTCATTGAACTCGAAGCATAACTTATTAAGTTCTTTGGCCAAAACCGGTGCACCACAATAAAATACCCCTGATATGAATCAAGACAGCCATAATGTCAGCTCAAGAAAAACAGAAAAAAGTCTACCATGCTACCATGTATGAAGTACCGATATATGCTTGATGGAGACTAACCTATTCTTCCACCATAGTGCTTGGAACACATTTTAGAGAAAACCTTCTTCCAATTAGGCCTAGCAAAATGTGTTCGTACCTGTTAAGTAGAAATTCAAAGCAGTTCTAATTTACTCACTTTCGACTTAGAGATTAATAGAGCATCAAGAAATAGAAGGCTTACCCTAGTTCCAGAAACAATATCAACTCCATTTTTGGCATGGTTTAGTGCTTGAACCATGGTGATAAGGGCAGATCTAGCATCTCCTTCCTCATATACGCTAGTCAAGTAGTTGTGCATCTCAATGACACCCTGAAGTCCATAATATGACGATCAACATTAGCCAATTGCAAGTAATCCTTATTCATCTTGCAGAAGGGAAAAGGAATACGTATAATTCTCCAGGAGCAAGTATCTATAACATAAATAAATCAATCTTCTGCAATATAAATAATACCCTTTGATCAAGTTCAGCTACTTCGTTCATGACTCCTTTGAACCAATCAAAAGAGCCTTGCTCTCTTGTAACCCAATAGAAATAAGCATTCGTAGTCTTCAGTGTTTTCTTTCTTTTAGGAGCAATTTTATTAAGCGACGGTGAATCAGTACTCCCAACACTAACATCTGAAGCTCTACTTGTTTCAGAGACTGAATCCTGGATGGAAGTAACATTGATTGCAAATTAGTCATACTATATTTACATATGAATGCTCAAATTAGAATCAGTATAAGTTGTATAACATATGAATGTTTAATATTATCAGTAGTACTCACCGCCAGCTCCTCCATTTTGATAATGTTGTTGAGAAGATCTTTCAGAATGCTGATGAAAGGAGTTGCTCCTATACCGAGACCGACAAGTAACAAAACATCATATTTTTTATAGTCTTGTGCTGGCGCCCCGTAAGGTCCATCTATCTTTAACTTTGGTAAACTTTATCAACAGTTAGCATGAAGCAGAAATATCAGTATAATTTATAGTTGATGACCAAAAATTTGGAGGCAAAACATATTGCAAGTGCTACGTGTACCTTTTCTTTGTCGTTTCATCAGCCCGGAGAAGCCCACTCCTCCCGGCCACAGGAGGCTCGCAGGCCTCAGAAAATACCCTTTTAAGCTCCTGAGTCCAGTCACCCAGTTGCCGAATGTGAACACTCAGAAAGTCATCCCCAGGGGCTGAGGTAATAGAGAATGGATGCCTGTCATCATACATATATATATATATTTCCCCATGTTACTGTTAGATAACGATACTAAATTGGGCAAAGATGTCATACATTTCGCTCTTAAATAGAATCAGACTCATTTAGTAATTAATTTTGATCAACTAAAAACTCATCTATCGTATGAAGCATTATGTACATTGTAACAACACAACATTCAACTAAAAAATCACATTACCTATTGCAAAATAATGTAAAAAAAACAGAAATGAAACTTACCACTCAAACGGAGACACAGCAGAGCATTGTACAAACATGTATTGTCCACTCTTATAGCGAAATTGAGGAGGCTTGGACATTTGCAATGTGAGGACATTTCCAGGATAAATAGCAACCTAAAGGGAAAAGAAAAAGGAAAAGGTAAGAAGTTTACGTTGGTTCATTTACAGGTAGTTTGATTTATAAAAAATATATAACTCCTGAGATCTGGGTCCTTGCAATTTTTACTTTGTATGACTCCACTCACAGGATATATACAATTAGCAAATTGGATTCCATACAGTCAATAATTTAACGCATTCACAAAGTAGCCACACCTGTAGTCGCTGGATCGAGATTGGATGGTCTAGATTTTCATGCATAATTTGATTATTTGTCTTAAAAATAAAAAATTATAAAACTTGAAATCTGAACAGTCCTATTTCGATCACACGACTACAAATGTGCCGACTGCATGAATGCGTCAAACCTTTGATTGTAGGCAATCCGAGTTCAACGATTAGCCCAAACAAATAAAATGTATGCTAAACAAATAATGAACCTATATTCATAATTAAGTTGAAACCAATTTTAAGAGCCTACCACTAATCATTTCACTTCCTATGCTCACCTTTATTAGACGGACTGTATAAAGACCAGAACGAAATAATCTGAGTGTTCTTTCTGACGCATAGAGTAAAATTGGAACCGCAAGATACATCCATGTCTGTAAACAAAAATCAAGTCAGATAACTAATCACCTTGAACAATCCATTTGATAAATTTCCTTAATGATCAAAATCCAATAATAAAAATTATATACCGTTTCAGAGTGCCATTTGCGCACAATGTACATTTTTACACCATGGATGATGAGCAGGACATAGACAATGACAAACAGATGGTGTGAATACCAGAAGGCATTGAAGCCAGTGAGCCTACTAAATGGTTTAGGCAGCTTAATGAGATTTCTCCTGAACCATTTTGTTGCGAGGGTGAATGCTATTGCCATTAACACCACCATCAAAATTCCAGTGACACCCTCAATCCCTTTAACTATGTCTATATAAGTAGGTCTGTTAGCACCAAATACACCTTTCAAATACTTCTGATAATCAGCTTCAGACACACTTACAAGTCTTGGAAAATCACAAGCAAGGTGATCCCCGGCATGAAGTATAACACCAATCACGATTGCCCCAGCAATTGTCTGTAAGAATCATTAAGTAAAAATGGAAATCATAAGTACTTCACAATAGAGTTTACCATACATAGATTTTTTTTTTTTTTGACAGTTTAAAATTTTGAAAAATATTAAAAATTATTTAAATAGTGATTTGAAATTATTTTAATACATTAAATGCTAATGAAAAATATTTGTAAAAGAATAAAAAAGATTGATTCAATCGATCAAATATGTAAAAAAATATTTATTTATTAGATGTAGTCTCAATCTGGACAATGCCGGCACCAAATCATGTGAACACATCTCCCAGCAGAGATTAAAACCTTGGTTCACCATATTGTGTGGGTCTAGCCTCTTTCACATTATTGAAATTTATTTTATGAGCGCGTTTTATATTTCAGTGTGCATTTTCACTTAATCTATTGGGGATTAATCAATTTTACTACTGATTATTACTAGTTTTAAATCTGCAAGGTGTGAAAGAATAAACATGATATGTCAACGGACGAGCAAAAAAGAATAGTCTCTGGTTTCCTTGTGGTATGAATGCGTACCTTATGGAAGTTGATGTTATCGTCAAAAGGTACAACATATGACAGTTTTGTAGACCTGAGCCAAGTTATGGTGTTTCTACAGACAGGAAAGAGTATGAGTGCCATATTGAATTTCAGGGTCTCAGCTGCACCTTTGGCTGTGAGAAGACAGTAACCCATGACATGAAAAGCATCCTTTTTCTTGTATTGAAAAAACTTCCACATGAAGAGGCCAATCATTATGCAAACCCACAAGGTTAAAACCCATATTCTCCTCCAATTCTCTTGCAAATAGTAAAGAAATCTGCGGCTCATCCTGCGTATAGGACTTTTCATTCTTAGCCCCTGTAGGTTCTGGCTCAGTGCTTGGCTTGTATAGCTTAGAGCTTGACTGTAGTTGAGATACGTGTCCTTTTGTAAAAGAAGTGTCTCCAATTGCCATAGCTGCATGCATATCAATAGCATAATGACCATCCAAAATGTCGAAAATATCAGGGGTTGAATCGTGTAAAACATATTTCAGCATGTCAACTATATGTATTGTTAGCATTACAGGATCAACAAAAAGGTATAAGCATAACCAGTGCAGACACACTAAAGAGGAATTGAAGCTTTATGAAAAGAATTTGGATATATCTGCATTGGCTCTATTAGTGCATTGGATCGTTGGATTCAGATTAGACCATCCACAAAATATGCAAATTTGGCATTTTTGTAAATCCGAAATACCAAATATGAAATATAAACTGTCTGGCCTTATTAAACCATCACAAATCTATTTCATGTCATAAACTCATGGCATAAACTAATTATAACTAGTTTTATCGATTCTTTTGCAATTTACTATTAGGGAGCCTGGGGAGGAGGTAAACTACAAAAGAATCAATTCCCATAACTTGTTTGCAAGTCCGCAGTTGAGAAAAGAAAGGCAACTAAGATATGGGAATTAATTGATGAACAATATTCCAACTAAGATAGATAAGAGTGCAATAACTTCAACTATACCCCGCAGGTTTTCTTCCACCATATTGTTCACATTTAATTTTGCCATTGAAGTTAACCAGTTCTGTTTAACAATTGTAGAAAATATCTTCTGAAAAAAAATGTTATGTTATTCCTAATAAATACTTATATTAATCAGCATCCCTACTTGCTTACTCAAGGAATTGAATAATTGGAAGTATCAACTTAATCATTATACATAGTGACAAAGTCGTCCCTGGCTAGCTACTTGAATTTATGTTAAATTTGTTGACAAAGCAAAAGGATGAAGAAATAATATAGTATTTAGAGTAGTTACAAATAATGCAGTGATGTTAATTGGACATCAATTTATTTGTTTAAATTATACTGCTAGCAGTTTGGAATAATTTATCATTTATCAAGTATGCCAGTTTTTTTTTCTTCTTCTTTTTCTACACGGTTGAGCAACAATGGAAATGTGGAAATGTTGTGTGATTGGATCAATTACACAATTTGGGCCCAACTGTGTACTAAAGAAAGGGTCGTAGTCCAAACACTGACTGAATAAGGTATGTAAAGTAAGACGGCCTAGCAAGTGGCAAATATACCTGTGGAACATTATTTTATTTTCTTGTCTAAAGGAAATTATTCATTTAAAATGTCAACCACGCACCAAGATATTTTTTTTTTGTTGCTAAAAACCACGTACCAAAATCTTTATTTTTAATCTTTAATAACTAATATATACTATAAAATTTAAAAGCATTTGCTCACCAATTCTTTTTAAATTTTGACAAATATTTAGTTATTTCTTCGTTGTTTACTGGGATATGCTAATCTGCAATGAGGTTGACATTAAAAAAACAAACTGCAAAATTGTGACGTTCATTCAAATTCAACTATTGAATTTATCAACAACAAAAATTCAACTATTTCAATTTTAATCTCTATAATTTCTTATACAACTATTGTTAGGTGTGTATTTTAATTATATAAAAATAGTGTAACATCCCACAAGTGTAGCTTAGTTGTTACTAGTAGATAGTAGACATATTATTGGAAGAGCCGAAATTCTAACCACGAAATCCCTACATTAGTAAAGTGTGTTAATCTTAACTAGTAGACTAATTTAACAAAAAATAAAATAATGTACATTATCATTGCATTGTTCCTCTAAAGTGTCCATTATTATGAATATGGGGTTAAAATCAAATAGTTTAAATTTAAATAGTACCTCCGTCCCTAAATATAAGACCATTTTGAGAATTTTTTTTTTGTCCCTTTTTATAAGACATTTTTCAATTTTCGAAGAGCATTAATTACTTTTTTTTACCAGCATACCCCTAATTATAGTGCATATTTTTCTACAATCTGAAATAAAAACTTTTTTTTTTAAAAAAACATCAACTCATTATCTCTCTTGAAGGATAAAATTGAAAAAACAATACTAATTGTCAACAAATTTAATATCATAATGAACTTTCTTAATCTCCGCAATTTTCTCAAAGGGGTCTTATATATATATATATATATATATTTGATATCATTGGGGTCTTATATTTAGGGAAAAAGGTAGTAATTAATATGAGCAGTATTGTTTATCGCTTATTTGTACTATTAATACTCCCTATGTCCTAGTTAATGCCTCGTTTATATAAAATATCAATGATATGTATAAAATAAAATCTATGTTATTACTACATCTTCGTGGTCATAACTCATTTGATAGGAACATTGTAATATGCATAGGTCGAGATTTGGATTCGGAATTTCCCACTTGTTCATTTTAAGGTGTAAAATCCTAAATACTAACTAGTGCCCCAAGACATTAATTAGGAAATAAATAGTAAAAATATTTTAAAATTTGTGTAGTCAAACTCTTAACATGACAATACCTCAATGTAGCCAAGTCTCTCGGGGTCTAACTCTTCCATAATCAGAGCTGCATATTCTTCGGCCTGCTCCTGCAGTCTAGATAACTTATTTGCAGAAGCGCTTAACATAATGATCTGGAGGGCAGGAAATAAAGCAAGAGTTAGATAATTTTCAATATTTAATTAATGTAAAAATTAACTAAAAAGGAGTACGTGTTTAAGAAAGTGTCTATCTTGTGACAAAAGAAATGCTTTTTAGCATGAAATGACTACCACGCCCCCACCAACTCCACTCTGAAAACGTCTTCACTATGAATTCCAAGAATTTGGTAAAATCAGAAAAATGAAAGCGCCATTTCTATGACCAAAACCACAAAAAGTAAGACATATATAGTTCACTAACTCTTGAATATATCTACCACTACCAACTAATATTATGCTCTACACACGGAAAATTAATGTCAAATATTAACTGAATTAATACTTACTTCATTTTGAAGTATTTTTTTTAATCATCATATTTAATTTTGAGCATGAGAGCCTAATGTTGATTAATTAACTAAACTCATGAATGGAACGTTTGATGTAACATATGAAGAAAAACTTATTACTATTTAAAAAATGAGTAGTATTTAAATTACTGTACGAAGCATCAACAACATTGATTGTTCAAACACATAGTAATAGTAAACAAATAGATTAGTTGAATATAAAATGAGGGATAAAATAAAATTGAATACATAAGATAAAATAAAATAAAAAACCTCTGTACCTCTTTTACTTCTTCTTCGGTGATTCTTCCATCTTCGTTCTTGTCCACCCTATGAAGACATTTAAGATTTATTATTTTAATTTTAAAATTAAAAACAAGGCACTCAATGATGATAATAATAATTGAATTACAAGCTAAAGAAAGCTTCAAAGTGACATTTAAATATTGAAGTAAATATACGGTGACATTTAATAATCAGGTGTTGAATTTGACATTGGACAGTGCCAGTACAAGTTTTAAAGGTAACCTTAGAAGATTATTAATCACTAATTAAATAGAGCTACAACAATAAATAATAAACAATTAAAACAATAATCATTGAAAGATTACATATCGAAGAAGATCTGGAGCCGTGAATCGAAACTCTGATCGGTAATTTGCGACCAAAATTCGTAAAGTTCTTCCCTGCTTATCTTATCAACCTTCAATCTTCGTTTACGACCCAAAGCATCAAAGAGTTCCAGAGCAAATTCCTTTGAATCTTTCATTCCTTCAGAAAAAGTACTATTAGATTAAATCTCTATCATCAATGGAAAGTGAAATGAAATTTCACAAAACTAATATGCATTACGGATTAATTAAACAAGTAATTAGTGTAAGATTAAGGATCGATAATTGAAAAAGAAATTAACCTATGCATTGACCGAAATCGACGCGATGAAGAAAACCGTCCTTGGAAAGTCTATCGAAATTCTTCTGAACTTCGTTCCACGCATCAACGCCGTTTGATTTACTGCTGATGAATTTCAAACTACGGAGTGCTTTATGAGCACCGGTGCGAGTCCGATCAAGCTGCGCGCGTTGCTTCCTCAGAGCTCTTGCAGCCAACGCCGTTTCAAAACCACCGCCGGCGGTGGCGCTAGTTCCGGTATGACCAGCGGAAGATGAAAGAGTGCGGGAAGCATGACCGTGACTCCACGAGAATCGCCGTAGCTCCTGTGAGAATTGCTTTGCTTTAGCAACCGCTTCGGCTTTCAGTTCCTGCGAGAAATGCCGGAATCCTCTCGAAGAGCTTCTCCGGATCGACGGCGACCTAGGAACAGACACCGGAGTATCGTAACCGCTTCCGGCGACGGAATCGTCGATATTAATAACAGCAGGCTCAACACTACGAAGAACGATTGTGTCATCGTCTCGAAGATCGAGAGTGACCTCCACAAACTCATCGGCGCCAAAACTAGACTCTGTTCCCGGCGATGTTCCGGCGCTGACAGTTGGTTTTCCGGGAACACTATCTGACGCCCAACGGCGCTCGTGCTTGGGAATAATATCATTCATTGATCAGTTGTATTTATCCTTTTTCTCTTTTTTACCCTTTCAGCTGGAATTTTTCATTTCAAAAAACGAAAAGGAAATGTGAAATTTATTATGCAATGCTATTGTTTGACACGCGTTGCTAAAATGGACAAGTGTAGAGTGATTGAACAAAGTTTAAAGAACAAGTTTATATAGAAAAGAAAACTTAGATTAGTACTTGGATTAGGCTCTGTTAATTATGGATTATGGAATACTAGCTGAGAGACAGAGACATAAACGAATAGCGGAATGGAACTGGGGGAGGGGAGGGTATAAAAGCAGGAATAAGACAAATTGTTTTGATTTTGCAGCAGAGATTAATTGATGGCAAGTGAAATTGATTATAATGATGGTATTAGGAAGAACGAAAATGTATGGTTTGGTTTTATAAGAAGTTTTTTAAATAATAAAATAAAAATATACTAAAAGTGTTTCACGTTGGATTTGGTTTTATTAGTGTGAAATGAAATTAATTAAGAATTACTAAAGCTGAGAGGATAGATTAATAGTGTGGCCACCAAAAGATGTTTGTGTTTCATTTTATAATTTTTTTTTAATATATTTAAATAAATTAGTATTGTTGTTGTTATAGCTATAGTTAATTTGTTATTTGTAATTATTGTTATTTATAGAGTTGTGTTTTTTTATTAAAAAAAATAATAAATGATTTTTTTTTTAAATAAAAACTAAAATTTTTGTTGTTGCTATAATTATTAGTATTTTTGTTAAATAGTCTAATAACTAGAAAATTCATTCTTAACTATAATTTTTTTCCTACAATTGAAAAATATTTTGTTATATATATATATATTAGATAATTAATTACATTTTAATGGAAAACAAATAAACAAAAACTTTCGTTGCTAATCTTTTTGAATTGTAAAATCAATCATTTTAAACACTGCATCTAGAAATAAATATTTTAAGAATGAGTGATAAATTCTAAGAATTTTAACATTAATATATGTTGAAATTAAGATAAAAAATCTTAGTTATTCATTTGTGTTGTTTTTAAACCATATGGGCTCAAGTGATAAAAAATTTAAATCATATGTTCCAAAAAAAGATGTATATTCAGCTGAATATTATGTTCCAAAGAAGAAAAATATTGAGCTGAATATTATTATGTGGCGTGACGCGGTTGGAATGACTTGGCTTTTGGAGTAGTGGATGCAGAAGGTGAGAGAGAGATAAAGTGTGGGAGTGGCGGGTCGGAAAATGAAAGGGAATATCTCTGTTTTACGTTAGTGGGACCGGTGATTCCACACTCTTTGACTCGACGGTAGGGATCAATCTCAATGTCAACTCCACTCACACATATAATTTCCTTTCATCGTTTAAATTTTAGTTTTAACATTTTGGTTAGTAACCGATAGTTCCTACGTTCTTAATTATAAGTAAATGTGAATTTATAGATACATTGAATAATTAATGTATTTAATCCATTTTTTAGAGTAAATACATTAGTTATTCAATGTATCTAAAAAATGATATTTGCTTATAATTAATGCGGGAGGGAGTAAGTACTAATAGAGTAATTGTAATTAGTCAAAAGAAAGAAGAAAAAAAAGAACATTTTGGCTAATAAGATACATTTTTTCCTTATTATATTTTAAATTCTAGTTTTTAAATTTCATAAAATAAGATAAATTTTCTTATCATGTTTTTATTTATTAATTTGATTCATCTATTTGGAAAGTTTTGATTAAGTTATTTGTTTTTTCCTTTTAAAAGTATCTTTTATCGTAAGAAAGTTATACGAATTTTTATTTTATTTTGAAATGGTCCTTTAATTTGCAAAAGTTGATAGCAATGTAGATTTTTCCTACTCAATTTAAATGGAAAAGGACCACATAGAAATAAATAATAAATTAAAATTATAACAAAGTATCATATTAAAACCTTTAAAAATATGCCGATTTTTTCGCTAAACTTGGAGCATCATCAGACGCCAACTTCTTGACTCCTGCTTCTCCTTCAGAAGGCGTCCGCGATCTTCTTAGAAATGATGCAATGGAAACTTTTTTTCTTCGTGAATAGTTTTTCTTTTTAGTTTTCTTTTTCCTTTAGCTTCCTTACAAAAAAAAATATTAAAACCTTTGAAACTATTTACCAAAAAAAATAAAACATTTAAACTTACATTATCAAAGTAAAATACAAAATAAAGGACTAAAAATATATTTTAGTGTAATATTTCTTATTTACAAAAAATAAAGTGCCACGTTTACACAATCAGGTACAAGAATGTTTTTTTAAGAAGCAAAAATAATAGTATGATGAACAAAAGAACTACTCAAGCACAAGCGTTCAAGGAATATACAAGAAGCTTATAGGAAAAAAATAAAATAAAACGAATATACAAGAAACAATATGTAATAACCAAGGTTGTCAGAACCGGACCGGTCATCGAACCGGTGAGCTTACCGGTTCAAGGTTCAATGGTCGGACCGAGGTCAGACCGGGATCGGACCGTTTTTAATTAAATATATAATTTTTATATTTTAAATAATATATATTAATAATAAACTAAAAGTTAGACAATATATATATATAATTTTACACTATTAAAAATTGAAGTCCATATAAAAGCTTATAATTGTATAATTTAAATTAAAAAAGAATAGTTATTGAGAAATTTGGTTGCTTTTATCTTTATATTTATTTTACATTTGTTGGTAATTTACAACAAATATAAATTTAAGTATGTTTTATAAAATAAAATAAATATGTCTTTTTCAATCTCATTACAAATTATTAATAAAAAATAAAGTTAAATGTGTTTTGTAAATAAAAATAGAGTGTCTTTGTATATGAACTACTCTATGAAGTCCCACAATGAAGAAATCTCATACTTGAAGTCTCCCACTTGGATATAAATAAGCCTTTGTTAGGATGTTTCTTTAGTGTATTTTAAGTCTCCCACTTAATTAGTCATCATTTAATGTGACTTTTAGTGGTATGAGATTAACCCCACCTAATTTGTACATTTTTTTAATTTTTTCAATTAAAAAAATAAGTAAATTTTTAAAACCGGTTCAGGTTTTGAACCGCCGGTTTTTTCCGGTTTTTCCCGGTTTTTGGCCGGTTTTTCCGATTTAAGACCGATTCATGCGCAGACCGGTTTTGCGGCCGACTCGGACCGGATGCAGGTCCGGTTCCCGGTTCAACCGGTCCGACCGGCCGATCCGGTCCGGTTTTGACAACCTTGGTAATAACAATGTTGAAGATAGCTATTATGTTTTCTTCAATTGTTCAAGCAGTAGAAATGTATGGAGTATGTGTAGCTTTCTTCCTCTAATTGTGCAGAACTTTGATTTTACGCGTGCACATAATATGTTGCTTGACTGGTGGGTTGTACAAGCTACCAAAGCTGGTGTTGTTGCGGACCAGCATACAATACAAGTTCACAGATGGAATATGCCATTGAGTGGACGGATGAAATGCAACATTGATGCGTCCTTCTCATCGGTATATAATCGAGTTGGTATTAACATTTTTATTAGAGATGAGTTTGATGCTTATGTTTTGGCAAAGTATGAGCAATTCACTCCATTATGCGATGTGAAGATTGGTGAAGCTCTCAGACTACTCTCCGCTCTTAACTGGGTGCACGAACTAAACTTAAGTCCTGTGGATTTTGAGCTCAATTCAAAGGTTGTGGTGGAGAAATTTCACTCCAATAAGATTGATGGCACAAAGATAGGAGATATTATGTCACATTGTAAACGACTTTTTTCTACTTATTATAATAACTCTAGTGTTGAGTTTGTTCGGCGACAAGCAAATGAGGTGGCTCATAGATTAGCTAAGGCGGCCTCATGTATAGCTAGTCCCCAGATTATGGTTGAAATATCATATTGTATTGAACACACTTTGATTAATGATATAATATAAATATGTTTCCTTAAAAAAAAATAGTTGCAAACTATAAAAGGAAGATATATGGTATTGGTCATCAATAGAAAAATGGCTAAACTGTTCATTTGGTCCCTTACGTTTATTTTAGGTTTGAATCAAGTCCCTTACGTTTTAAAAGTTTGAATTTGGTCCCTCACGTTATCAACGTTTGCATTAGTTAGTCTCTTCCGTCAAATTTTTCACTAATTTCGTTTGATCCTTACACGTGGCTGACAGTTTGGATAGGTGGAAGTGATTTTGGACACGTTGACAGCCATATAATAAACAAAACCTTCACAAATAGAAAAAAAGAGTTAGTGTTTGCAAAGGTCTTTGTCGTATTTTTTTTCTATTTGCGAATGTTCTGTTTATTATATGGCATTCCACGTGTCCAAAATCACTTCCACATGTGTAAACTGCCAGCCATGTGTAAGGATCAAACAAAGTTAGTGAAAAATTTGACGGAAGGGACTAACTAGTGTAAATGTTGATAACGTGAGGGACCAAATTCAAACTTTTAAAACGTAAGAGACCTGATTCAAACCTAAAATAAACGTAAGGGATCAAATGAACAGTTTAACCTAGAAAAATCCAAACACCCGACACCAAGAGACTAAACCCATTGGCAAAACCAAAATCCAAACAATAATGACTATTAAACTCTTATATTAGGACTTGAATCTAACTCAATTTTACAAATTAGACTTATAAAGTGATAATCGTTTCTATTTTATAAACTCCTATACTAGTATAGATCATCTCACATTCGATAGAGACTTCTTAACACACATTTAACATTATTGGATCACCTACCATTTATATTCGCGTACCAAGTCCAATAATATTAAACAAGAGGGAATGTTAAAAAAACCCCACATTAGATGAGATTGTTTGAACACGAGTTTATGTAATAAAGACAATCTTTACCTTACAATTTATTTTTGTAAGGTTCATAAGTAACATATTAAAGGGTTATTATTCCACCAATAGTATAACTGTATATAAGTTATCATTAAAGCCTTTGATTTTCAATTTAAACACCACCACCAAAAGAGAAACTTAATAAGACACCCGATATTTAATGAGGAGTCTTTTGATCAAAATGTTTATTGTTGCGCTTAATGGCTGAGCCACATTGATCCCAAAATGTGCAACCGCACACGTTCAAATTTTAACATTACACTATTTTTATGTAATTTTTGTACTTTTGCGCCGCTTAATAACTTGTACCTTAAGGTATCTTTGCTGTCATTCAAAAATTCAAAACTAGAACAAAAAATGGTCATTCATAATTCATATAGAATTTAAGAATGGGAACAATTTTTGCATAAACTCAAGAATTTAGACGTCTCTTTTAGTCACACACACAAAAAACTACAAATTATATTATTATTGTAAAAGTACATCTAAAAATCTAAAAATTATTTTTGACCATCTAAAAATTATATGAAGAAAGAAAAAAAATAGAGGGAGTTATGAATGTTATTGTTAAGAAAATTTATTTTGTCATTAAAAAAAAATTAGTGGCACAGCACAGCTTGTCGTTGGTTTTCATTTCCTTCAGATATAATTATTCAATGTTTATTAATGAAAGGACATCTATTATAAGGAGATGAAAAATAAAGTTCATTTGACAAAATATACCACCAACCACTTTCATCATAAAATATACAACAATTAAAACGTTAGGAAGAAAATGTTCCTCCATGGAGCACACGAGTTTCTTCTTTCTACCGCCAGAAGAACAAGACTTCCACGGTTTCACCTAATTATATTAACAATTGACTTTGCCGCGTTAATTATTATTTTAAAAAATTAAATTACATCTTTGGTCCTTACATGTTGTTCTCCTTTAATCAAAAAAGTTCAAGTTAATCTCCTACTAATTTGTCATTTTAAATCATTCATGTGATTAATTGATTTTTGTTAAAGAGTCGTGTTAATTAATGTATTCAAAACACAAGTTAAAGATGGGCTTTAGCCCTCAATTATATCAAAAAAAAAACACTAGTTAAAGAAATTAAAAGAAGTAATTTATATATTGAAACAAACATTATTTGTAGTACTTTTAAAATGTAAACTACACAATTATCAAGACTTGTTTATCATATTCAATTCTTTAACTAGTGTTATAGGAAAACAATAATTAGCATTTTTCTTAAGTTAATTTTTTTATTAGGTAGTTTAGTGACTAGAAATTCAACTCTTAAATGGATAATTGGGATGACTAGAGTCTGAATCTCGTCTTCCTGTATATATAAGATATTATCCCTACCAACTGAACTAAACTCACGTGAAATGCATTTTCCTAAGTTAATTTAAAGAAGAAAAATGACAACTAGTGTCACCGAGACACTAATTAAAAAAATTAAAAGAAGTAAAGTTATCTTGTAATAGGTGTAACTTCTTAAAAAAAAATATTTTTAATATAAAAGGTACTTCTTTTATTTTCTTAAAATTAGTGTTTACAATGCCTAATAGACATTAGTTAACATGATCTATTAACTTAAAACCTAAAATATAAGAGACAAAATATGCAATATAATCTAAAAATAAAATAACTCTCAGCTGAAAGATGATTTATTTGTCAATTAAAATTTGTTTTTTAATTACTCCTAAAAGTGAATTAATTCCAATGATGAGAGTTTGGATCTCTTTAAAAGATAATCAGAAGGTTAATTAAAAGGGAGGAATTCATTTTATATCTCCCACAATTATTTATTAAAAAAAAAAAAAATCATCGTTAAGCATAGTAAAAACTTTGTACCATTATGGTATCATAGAAAAATATTGTTTTTTCCTAAGAAGTTGACCGACTTGTTGAATTTTGATTCACATTTATTTCTATAGACCAAAAAGGCAAAAGAAAATTTGATGCATGCATGACTAAAAAGGCAAATGTACAATACAACTAAACCAACCTTATAAGTCTACCCATTTAATTAAGATATTTGTTTGCAAGTTCACGTAGATGATGCAATCTTTCTTCGCATCTAATTTCTTTTATTTTTTTCATTTCTTTTCAAATTTTAAGTGAAAATGTCTAGTTTTGACCACCACAACTTATTTATGAATTCTTCAATTCCCTCAAATCCTAGAGAACCTATAATGTGAAATATATGGAATGGGGTTTGGTGGGGTTGTGAATCCGGGACACATTGATTTGGTCTTTCACTTAGGCTTTGTTTGCGAGTTTGGAGGGGAGGGGAGGGCTTTGGAGGGAGAGAAATAGAGAGAAAATTAGACAAATCTTTTACATTTTTTGAGAAAGTATTTTTTATAGAGAATGACAAATAAATACTTATGATTAATATATTATGAATTTAAGAATATTATAACAACATTAATTAAATTTGAAGAATTCATATAAACCCTCTAAACCCCCTCCAAATCCCCATCTAATACAATTTTTGAGTTCCCCCAAATTGGGGGGTTTTTGTGTTATGAAGAAAAAATAACCCTTCAAACTCCTTCCCTCCCAAACTTCTCTACTCCTTCCACTTATTTCTTCTTTTTTAGCCTTTTATTCCCTTCCCTTCCCCTCCAAACTCGCAAACAAAGCCTTAAGAGACGAGACTAATTAACGTGATGTGGACATTCAATATACCTCCAAATTAAAAGGTTTAACTTTCCTTATAAATATTGTGTAAAAAAAAACTTTCCTTTTCTTTGGTGTAATTCCTATTCCCTTTCGGTGTAAAAAAAAACCTTTCTTTTTTTAAAAACAAAATTCGGTATCCGGTTTAAGGACCGACTAATTCAAGGAGACCAATTTAATCGTTCACTTGCGGAGTTTCGTTTAAAGCTAGAGTTTTTTTTATTCTGTATGGACTAGCTCACCGAAATTAACACCAGATGAAATCAAACTTAAAACATTGAAGGGAACAAACTCCAAAGACTCAAGTCAAAGTCAACACCACTAGATCAATCCAAATGAATTAACTTTCCTTTTAAATATATTGGAATGCATATAGAAAAATACTATCTAAGGTGAGAACAGATTAATTCAGGAAAATGAGAAAACTGAATTTCAATATGGTCATTGCTAATTTGTTATGCATGTATATGTATATGTATTATGTAATAATATATGCTTTGTATAATATCAATTTATTTTTAAATAGGTGGTATTATTATATATTTGGAAAACAATAATGGTTATTATTATGAAACCTCGAAACATCAACTAACAAACACGCAAACTGATTTGGGATGTATTTTGTTTCATCTAAAGCCACAGCATGATAAACCAATTGTTAGTTGGTTCAGTAGTGATTGACGCTGAACGTGGTAGAAATGTCTGCGGTTTAATCCCCCGCAACTGCGATCGGAGGGAGCTGGAACCACTTGATGCCAAAACTGACCCCCGAACCAGATTAAACTAGTGGTGGAAAAAAAAGCCACCACATGATATATTTTCACTACTTAAAGCCACCGCATGATATATTTTCACTGCTTTAATATATTACTTAAAGCCACCGCATGATTTCATCTAAACTCACTTATTCATTTTAACTGATTTGGCATGTATTTTAAAAAGCACTGCCATATATTACGATAACTCATTTTCACTTTAAGTATTTTCACTTATTCATTTTAAAAAATGAAATTCTAGTTAATAAATTACTTGATAAAAAATAAATAAATAAATTGATTTAGATAATAAGAAATATAAACTCTTTAAATAAGAAGAGTTTGATGATTTGCTCTTGTGAAAAATTTCAATGGTAAAGAGATAACTCACACACTAATACGTATTCTTTTGAGTGTGTGTCCAAATTTATTAGTCACATTCACGTAAGAATTACTCTTGACAATGGATATGGACCTTTGAAATAGCACGTACAGAACCTGGCCCCCAGTTGGTCAAACAGCATATGTATAGATAGTCAATTATAAGAGGAAACCACGAAATGACTTGAAAGATAAACACTTTAATTTGGGGTTAAATTTAATACGAAATTAAAGAGCTAACTGCTAGTTTTATTTTTGACCAAATGTTAGTCCCACTAACTGCTAGTTTTATTGGAATTTTAGCTATTAAAATATTATTTTATATAAATAGTCATTAAACTATTTGCAAAAGATAATTAATAATTTAATTGTCTCAGAACAAATGGACGGAAAATCTCATAGCCATAGTCATATGTCCGTGAATAAATGGTTGGAAAATCCGATGGTTTCCACTTTTACGATAATGTTTTCACGCGTTTAAGTAGATAGATATAGTCTTAATTTTAAAGGTAGATGTGTATTTTAAGAAACTAAATGTGAGCATATGGTATTTAATGTTTTCTAATTCTATAAATTACAGCCGAAAAAAAAAACTCTTTCACACTAAGCCCCAACAGGTCAAACTAGCTGGGTTTGGATCTTCCAATACTCATTCCGTCTTAAAATATAAACAAAAATTAGTTAATAAAAGTGAATGTATCTAGTCTAAATTTTGAATCAAATAGATTAAATTTTTTGACTCACTTTTACTTATATTTTAAAAAAAAAAATTATAATCTTTTTCCGTAATAAACAGAATTGAATTGCCCAACATTAAGATAAGTATATATGTACAAGTCAACCACCAGATTTATCAGTGGCAATTAAAAAATCTAGAACTTCTATAATTCCATTTGGAGGGAGCATAACAGATATACATATAAACTCATCAAAATAATACTATACCATAATTTTTTTTATTTCAAAGTAATTGAAAAATTTCCCTTTGTTAGCCCATATTTCCGCTAAGCCAAAATATGTTCTAATTTCTAATTTTCATTTAAGGCCATTAAATGCTATTACTTCAATGAGTAATGAATTTAAGAACAAGAAAACTTTGATTGATTTGTTTTTGACATGAAGGTAAATGGTAATATTTTCAAGAACAAAGAGAGTCCTAATGAAGAGTATTCAAATGTCTCATCAAATCTCTTCATTTCAAACAAGTTGAGAAGGCTAGAGAGGTCATACTTCAACTTCACTTCCAATTTATCGAAGAAGCACTAGGGTCGAAGCGTATTACTGTGTACTTGAGCAATTTGTGGACTTAGTAAAATTTCATGCGTTTTGGTTACTTCGACTTCGACCCATGCAACGGTCATATCAGGGAACGTTGAATAAAGATTCAAATTTGAAGATACGTGGCGAGACACGCGTCGAGTAGTTAAATTTATAGGCATTATTAGCAGTTATTTGTATTTGTCTATAAGTACTAGTTATCTGTGATCGAGCAAAGGGTCACAAATCATTTATAAAAATCCTTACAAACTCAAAGTATCCATGTTAACGCGATAAACGAGTGCAAAATGACCAATGTATGCATCTGTGAACCATTAAACTTCTGTAATCATTTACATTTCAATGCAATTTGCAATTCAAGCAAGTTTATTGTCTTTTCTTTATGTTTCGAGCATTTAAATTCCTTGTTCATTATGTCGAATGAATTTTATTTTTTTTGCAATTCAAGTTAATTCATAAATAATGTTTTTCAAACAACAATAAATGTCTATTAATGATGATGAATATTCAATATTCCATGAAAATAAGCAAGACACTATGTCCCAGGATTTACTAGTTAATCTTTCAAGTAATAACTCAAACTAGCGTTTATTTACCAAAAATCAGTGTAAACATCCTTAAAAAAAAAGTTATTAAAAAATTTGATAACTAATTTAGTAAATAAAATGGAGCATTACCGTTGTTTACCATATCTATTTTATTACAAATAGTACATATAAATGTTATATAAATATATAAATGTTGTTAAGCAAAAAACATAACATGGTATCACAATTTATGAACTAAATTGAGTGTTACAACTTTTTTTAGATATTTTGAGACCAAAATGATTTTGATTCTAAAATTATAGGAGTATCTTACCAAATTATGAATAAAACAAATAAGGGTTTGTTTGGTTCAACCGAGGAGGAGAGGAGGTGTGGGGAGAGATTTTTAAGAGGGGAGATGAGGTAAAACATAATTTATTATATTGACAAAATTACCCTCATTTTTTTATTAAAATTCTAAACTATCCTTGTTGGAATATTAAAATTTTAGGTTTTATGTTTTTTGACAACAAAAAAAATTTAGGTTTTCTACTCATTAAATTTTTTTTGGTTATATATCCATTAGATTTTTTTTTACGTAATATATCCATTATAATTTAATCCTTATTTTGAGTTTATAAGATTAAGGGTCATGCTAACTGATGCCCCCATAGCAATAGTTAAGGAAATCAAAAATAAAAAAATTCAAATTAAAAATAATATTTTTTAGACTTTTGAGAAGTTGACCGCACAAACTCCAATATCATATTATTATATCTGCGTTTAGCATTTTCCAACAAATAAATAGATGACAAACATTCAAAAGGATAATAACAGCCTCTATAGTGTACAGTATTATGTAACATAAATGCATACAAATAAAAAATTAGAGTTCATTTTTTCTTCTTCCAGCAGCCGGCCCTAAATCCCCTTCTTTTAACTTTTTTTCTCCATTGTTGTTCATAGGGAGAGGGGTGATTTTAGGTCATTTTTGGCCTATAATCACCCCTCTACATCTTTCTTTCCTTCTTTTTTAACATAAATAAGTGATTTTCACATAGATCAAGTTTTTTTGTTTGTGTTTTCCGTGATTTCGTCGTATGAGTGCGGTGTTTCGTTGTTCGTCGTCTTGTGCGGCGCTATTTGATTTCTCGTATTTTGCGGTGTTCGTTTGATTCTTATTGAAAGATCGGCTTCAGTCAATTACAGATTCAATCAATGATTTGGGCATCAACGTTGCAGATCCGAAGTCATAGATATTCCGGTCATTTTAATTTTATCATATTATTTGTAATAGGCATTTTGCCGTTATATGCTATTAACTCGGATGTTGTGAGTATGTTCGCAAATTCATCCTTTACGTTTTTAGCGATATTGAATATGTGGTTGTATGAAGTATTCTATCAATTTAAATAAATGAGTATCGTTTTGTTTTTGTCAAAAAATAAATGCATACAAATACAAATATTGTTAAAGAATATTTATCTTATTTGAGACAATTAATTAAACCATTAAATTTGGTTCAGTGATGAGAAGTTTGGATAGTATGCTAGATGTTTAAGGTTTGATCCTCAGTTTTATTGTAAACTAAAAAATTTAAGTTGGTTAATTTAGTCATAGTTCAAATTGGAAAAAATTCTATTAAAAAACTTTTTTAATACAAAATGTTTAGTCTAACCTATTTATTAGTCTACCCTGTTTATTTATCAAAATGTTTGTTGAATACAAAATTCTTCATTAACTCTGTATCTTTATATATTTTTTAATTTTTTTGTTATCTTCTTGGTTCCAAGTTCCAACATCACGCACATATGGATTGTTTTATACAACTTTTGTGTCTAAATAACACACCTTTTTATTTAATATAGATTCATGTTGAAGACAGTATCTCTTTTTTAAAATTTTTTTTGACAAAATGAAATGTCTATTTAAATTATAAAAAAAAAAAATTATTTTTTAAAAAAAATAATCATAAGACTATTATTGTTAATAAGCTTATAGGAACAACTTTTTATTATTTAAAATAGGTTAATATTTTTTTATGATTTTAATATACAATAATAAAGGTAAGATGATTATAATAGTAAAAAAATTATCTAAAATTAATATCCTTTTTTCTAAAATTAATTTAATATCATTTGAATGCTCTAAATTTGATCTTTTAAGCTAAATTAATATCCTATGTTCAAGAAAACAAACTCATTTTTTATTTAGTAAATAAATACTGTTGTCCAATATCTCTAATTCTGAATTTAGAATTAGATAATAAACTTCTAACAGATAATACACTTATATTTCTAAAGAAAATAATAAAATCTGGACAGTCATCAAGATCCTCCCTAGTTTACAATTTTTGGGATTTCACCAAAATAAAATTATTTACTTCTTATACAAGGAACAAGGGAAGTACAGACCGTAACATGAGAGAAGAATTAAACAAGAACAAAAATATGGATTTATTGAACAGGTGGGCTTCTAGAAGAGTATTACGCCAAAAGCCCAGAGAACTCTAGGGCCCACCAAATTCCTCCAAGTCAAATACTCACCAACTCCTATTGTTGCAAAAGAATCCATTATAGGTAGAGAAAATAATACTAACATTATAAATAATGTTACTTTCAGATTCGACCTCAAATCCACATCTTCGAGAAATTATCCGCTTTGGGGTTGACTTGTTACAGTTTTGTCCTATGTAGAAAAGTCGTCTTGATTGGTTTGAAATGTGTGCGTGTTCCAGTCGAGGCTGATGGGCTGAAGGGTGTCAACCCACCAGTCGTTTTCCACGGATGGCGCTACTGTTCAGATCCGACCTCAAGTCCACATCTCCGAGAGATTGTCCGCTTTGGGGTTGACTCGTCACGGTTTTGTTCTTCGTAAAAAAGACATCTCAGTTGGTTTAAAAGGTGTGAGTGTTATATATAAACTATCATCTACTTCAAATATCAAGTGATATGAAACTATTTTGGTTTTAGAAAAATAAAAATTATCGTTAATGAAGTCTCCAATTTATTGTCATTTCACTTCCTCGTATAATCAATTAATTATTCTAATAGTAAAAGGTACTAATGTGTTGTAAAGCTTATGAGGTTTGCATTGGCACCCACTTAAATCCGACAATTTGATTGGCTCTATCATTTTCCTTGACTCTTTCTTGTTCCTCCCCCTTTGTCCATATCCGGCCGGCTACATCATTCTTTTGGTAGCACGTGCAACTAAAACTAGTGCCTTTCTTCTGGAAAAATGGATGCTATGTTATGTTATATGGATTTAATAGTTCAGAAAAAAAAGGAAAGTTATATGCGAGTTAATAATGACTACTTTTAATCTAGCTTGCAGAGATTTTGATTTAGATAACTACTCGATATCGATACTCTTCTGATATGTTTCGATACTCGTATAAAAAATGTATCGGTTAAATCTTTATTTTTAAATAAAAAATAATATCTAATACGTCCCGATACTCATTTTGAAAAAGTATCGGTTAAATCTTAATTTTTATATAAAAAAAATAAAATCCAATACAATCTGTGTTTCTTAGTGAATGTCAAACTATTATGTTATTACATGGATAACTAGCTATGTCTTTTTCTGGATAGTACTGGTGATGTTTTTTGGAATAGTACTAATGATGTCATTTTTGTATAATACTTAACTTAAGATGTATAACTTACGATCTATTGGTGATCATTATTTTTTGGGAATAGTATTAAGTATTAACTTAAGATGTTCTTATTTATCAAATCTTGGGAGTTTTTAGTATTGATTGACTTTGGCTTATTATGATGCTCATGTATCAGACCTGCTTGTTTGTATTTTTCGCACTTCCTGTGCTTTTCCTTTGTCAATATAATTTTTTATTTTAAAAAAAAAACTATGGTGTCCTACTATATATCAGGTTGTTAAGCATTTGAGCTTGTCGCAAAATTCTGGTATAATGCTTTTAATTATTAATATTATTGATTTTAGTCATGTTTATATACTGCGTATTTATATATTTAATTTTAAAATTAATTTTTAAATAACGTATCGCGATAGTATCAGATTGGGAATTTTAAAAATTTCCCCATATCAGCGTATTAATATCATATTGTATCGGTATCGTGTTCCGTATCGGGGATTCATAGATACTATGTGATAATTATCATGATAAAAATTACAAAATCCCAGCATATGAATACAAAGTAAGTAAGTTCTTTCAAAAAAAAAAAACGAATACAAAGTAAGTGCATTTTTGGGATTGTGGTAATTTTAATGAAATTATAGTAGTCATTATAATTTTATAAAGATTACACTTTTAAGTTTTTACATAATACACTATATATACTATTTCCGTCCTTAAATATAAGATTATATTGACTAAATCACGGGTATTAAGTTGATAGTAGTAATAAATTTATTAATAGTGGCTATGACGTCTACAATTTTATCATTTAAGAGAGAGAGAATTTATTTATATTTTATCAGAGTATTTATTGTAAAATGTAAAAAAGAAATCAAATACTTAGGAGTATCTTTGATAAAGTAATAATTAATGTGGTTAAAAATTGAAAGAGAATCTTATAAAAAAAGGGACAGGAGAAAATTACAAAAAAAAAAAAAGAGAATTCTCCAAAACAATCTTACAATTAGGGTCAAAGGTAATAATAATTTTATCAAACTCATTATGATTCCAAATAATTACACTACGGGTCATTCATTTGACAAAAACAGACCAAGTTATTTTATTTTTTTGGTAAATAAAACAAACCAAGTTATATTAGACAATAAAATAAATCAAATTTGATAGTGTAGAAGAGAAGTCCATTTTTTAGGCATAAAAGTTGGATGGGTGCTAGGTTTTTAACTTTTTATATTAGTTGAATCTTTATAAACTCATTTGAGTCATTTCAATCTCTTATACTTATTCTATAATGTGGAACTATATAATAATGAGGCTAATGGGAATAACTTGACTCGTTAATTGGGAAACCCATTTGTAATCATTTGAATAATTAACAAAGGGTGTAGCGTTATTGTTTCACGATGGGGAAATGGACACATATAAACAAGTAGCATTGTGTCCAATAAAGTGAACTATTACCATGCAAAGCATTATTGGGATACCAAAAAAGTCTCTCATATAAAGTCTAAAAAAAAGGAGAGAAACAAAAAGACATAGATGATAGATAAGGCTTTTGTTGTCCAAAATTAAAAATGTTGGATCTCATTTTCTTCCCAAGAAAAGTGGGTAAAAGAAAATAACAAAAGAAAGGTGGAGTAGCAAATACGCTAAGAGTAAAGCAAGACAGTGAGGTGAGAACTATGCATGTAGAGTCATGGAATTGGTATTGACCTTGACTGTGGTTTGTTAATGGAGTGTGAAGAAATAAGTATGCATGCATACTTGGAATGGTCCTTCAATAATCCTTCCTAGTCCACGCGTTCATGGGGAAAAGGGGATGAAAAATCCATATACACGTCTTCAAAGAAAATACTACCTCCGTCTTATTTTATAAGAGCTCTTTTGAATAAATGACATTATTCACTTAATTTGCTTTAACCATACTTTTTTAGTAATATATAGATATAAATATATGCATATAAGATATTGTTTGATTTGTTTTGATGAGTATTTTCAAAATATCAAATTTTTATAATTTTTACTAATGGAGAATTAAAGATGTTTGTGATCAAAATTGTGTATTGCCATACGTGCAGTAGTCAAACTGATTCTTATATTTTGGGACGGAGTTAGTAATAGATATTCCCAATCATGGAATTTCTAGTATATATTCATGCACTAAAGAATTAGAATCTCACTAGTGCACATCACCCGGTGCACCGATTAAATAAATTATTATGAATTTATTTTTTTTAAAAATTGTGAATTCAATGTTTTGAAATGTAAAAAGTTATCTTATGGCTATTACTTTTATCATTTATTTTCTTTTTTAAGATGTTTAACAAGTGTACTGAATGTACTGTTTAGCCTTATGCTAAAAATTATTATAAGGGTTATGGAACCTAAAGTATGTGATAAATAATTCGATCTCTAAAACTTGATTATAAAAAGAAAAATAGTTACCGCACATTTTTTTTGACATAAATTAGTTTATTATGACTTGAAGCAAGTTGTCGAGAGTTTGATCTGCGACACATAGAGGCATATCTACACTACACTTATGTGAGGGGTGCAGTTGCAACCCCTAGAACTTTACTATCTTATATCATATACTATTTACACAATAAAATTCTTTCGTTGGATCAAGTACAAGATTTTTATGTTTTTTCTCTTTGTACTGTATAATTTGTATTTATTGTTAATTAAAGTTAAAAAGTTAATCATAAATATTAGTTCAATTGAAAAAGTTTATAGTTTTAGGTTGAATACGTTTATTTTGGTTTGAATCTGAAACTTTAAAGTTGTGTGTGTGATTTGGCTGTGTTTGTCACTCTGTCTACAAATACAAAAAAAAAGTTAAAAAAATTTGTATCCCTAACTTAGAATTTTGGCTCCGCCACTGGACTCATACATACGTATGGGAAAAACTTGATTGAGAGAAAATAATCTCCTCTGTATATCCAATAGTTTCTCCGACCCATATTGATATATTGTTACTTGAATCAATTCTTGTTACTACATGTCTCACAAAGTTAATGATAATAAATCATATTTTTAAAAGCTTTTATCATTGTAACTGTGGGCCTGGTTTGACTCACAAATTAAAGATTTACTTTTCGCACCCTGGAATCTCACACGCACCTTCTAGTATTCACAATTTATTATCCTTCTCGCTACTAAGGATGCGAGTGTGTAAATAACAAAAATTGAGAAAAAAGAGTTTGCATTCTAGAATACAAATTGCGATATGAGTTCGCTTTCGAGGATGCAAACTTTATTAAAATCAATTTTGTTTGTCCTATTCACCCTTCTCTCATCTCCCATGAAACAACTTTGAATGAAACACAATTTCCAATTAAAGCGTAAACAATTCATTCACCTAATTTCCTATTTTCCGTCAAATTTTTCAATTCTTATAGCCTTGACACATGTCTATTGTAAGTATAAATATAAACTTGGTCATATCAAAATAAAGTGACAATTCAGTATAGTTATCTTTATAGTGTGTATGATCGGTCGATAATGTCACAACCGCTCCAGTGACAAATAAAAATATGATATAAGATAGTGGTCACATTTTTATAAGGTTTCATTCACTCTCTAAGTAGCGAACTTTTTTTTGTTCCCACTCTAAATAGCGAATGACAATATTTTATGCACAAACTGAACATCTACACCCCTCATGAAGAGTGCTTCCTATCTAGGATGCGAACTCTTTTTTTCATAATTTTTTCATTCATGGGGGGTGCGGATGTTCCGTTTGAGTATAAAATATTGTCACTCGCTACTTAGAAAGCAAAATTTGCTTTACTATAGATGCAAGGGGGTATTATGGTATTTCAGGGGGTGAGGAAAGAAATTTGGGGTGCGCAAAAAGTAAAACTCCAGAAATTAAAAACACTTTCGGCTTATTTCTATTTGATGGGTCTTTGGTTCTTTCTTAGTTTTGGGCTGATTTTTTTAATGTGGCCTTTGATTATATTCTTTCGGAGGAAAAATGCTTTTCCCACCTCTTGCATATCTTTTCTACCACTTAGTTTTTCAATTTTTCCCTTAAAAAAAATTCAAAACGCGTTTTTCGAAGTTTTTTTTGCCTTGAAAACAAATTTCGGAACATATTTTCCCAAGTTTTTTTCAAGGGCAAAATTGGAATATTTAGGGGTAGAAAAGATATGTAAGGGGTGGGGAGAGAACTCGTCCTTTCGGAGAATCAAATTGGCATAATAAGATGGTAATGCTGCTTTGTAAAAAATCTGAAAGGAAGAAGCATGATAATAAGGGAAAAGGAATATGAGTTATGTTAACTACTAACTAGTAGTGCTTCGAGATACTAGTTAAGAAAAGTAAAAAAGATAAATTTTGTATTGAAAATAACATTTTCTATATTTTAAAAAGACAAAATATACAAGTTTCAATACAATTTTACTATATTATTATGGCCTTTAACTAATACCCCAGAAACATTAGTTAACATTCTCAAAGAAACATAACGAGAAAGAGATAAAAAATGGAGAAACGCCATTGTTGAGAAAAAATAGAGAATCGTGAAAGAAAGAAAAAAACAGAGTATGAGATAAGGGTTTGTGAGAAAATAGAGCGAAAGAAAGCTGTGGTTATTTGTTGATTGTTCATTTTGAACATTGGCGCAATGTTAAGTACAAATTGTATCGCTGTGACGTATCTAGCTAGGGAAGACTCAACACACCATTTTATCTCATTCTTGCTTTCTCTTCTCAACTCAAGATACCATTGATCCAACACGGGGGGAGGATATTCAATACTATATTGTTTTCTTTCTTTCAATCTTGCATTCTGAATACAAGTTATTTCAGCCAAGGAAGGACCAAACTTGTATCACAGTCCATGCAACTGACTTTGGCTCAGTTGATAACAAAATTACTGGCAAACTAACTTAACTAAGTAAGCTTGTATTCCCTCTAGTCTTGTATATAAGAAAATTTCAAAAAAGCTATTCCTTTAAGAAAGTAGTTAAAATACATTAATCGAGGAGAAAAAACACATTATACCTTCTTGGAAAATGTAAAACATTGCATTTATTTGTTGAAATTGGAATAATGTCATAAAACTTAATAATTGAAGTAGATTTTTGCTTATATTTAAGACTTTAAATTTTTTTATTTTGTTTCTTATATATGAGACCGAAGTATCTATTACTAGTAACATATTTGACAAACCTTGTGCATAGTAAAATATTTTTCTCACTTGTATATATTACTATATTAGGCAAAACCTTTAATGAAAAAGTTACCATGACTCAATCAATTACATTTAAATAGATCCACGTTCACTATACATTATGAAGTCCTTGTACTTTAGAGGATGCTAACTTTTAATTTTTTTTTTGAAACGGCAAATTTTATAAATGAACAATTCCTAAACAAGAAGTAAATGAATTGTTAGAACATACAAGGTAAAGTGACGAAACACTTTAACCAAACACCAAATACACCAAATCACACTCCAAACCACCCCTAACAATACACCAAATACGGATCACTAAGCCCACCAGGTAAAACATCACCCCAACCCAAAGAGACACCCCTAGGCACTAACTCCCGAACTCGAATCAAAATTACTCGGCCCATCAGCGTCTAAACAGCAGCACCTTGCGTCACAGTAGTGGAACACCGGTAGAAAAAGAAACCAACAGTCAACACCAATGCTAACTTTTAATTAACAGCATGGCATTGGCATCACAACTATACAGTTAAGATATGTTGTAAATAACTCAATTTACTTTCACAAACAATCAAAGAAAGATCAATTTTTCAAAAGCAGTATCATATAGATTAACCTATAAGTTATTGTACACAAACAGGCAGTCTCAAGATTCAGAATGAAATTATAAAGTAGAGTCTTAGATGTATTGGAGTTATTACAAGGTTTGTGATAAGCTTGCTTAAGGCTCTGCTACTTCAGACATGCTCCATCCATTTCAAATAAATAAAAGTTCACATGTGGCTGAATTCATTGGGCAGAGAGTTAATTCCTTGCACATTTGGAACTTTGTATCCGATTCTACGGATTTGGCAATCTGAATTGTCATGGTGCTTAGTACTCTTGAATTCTGCAAGATATATTTTGCAAATGGAAACTCCCAATTTATGCGGCTGTAATTTTTAAGTGAGCATGTTGTAAGATGATATAAGAGGCATCCAGGAACAATTTTTGGGTCCTCATATTCTTCATCATCGAAGGTGTCTACTATACCAACCTGACAATGATACACAGTTAATTTTTTATTTTTTTTAATAATATATAGAAGTATAACCGGAAAAGAAAAAAAGAGGACAAAAATTAACATTAAAACCTCATGAATGATAAGAGTTTGAAGTTTGGGGGATTTTTGAAGCATCTTCATCACCCAACTCCACTTCAACAATCCTAGACCAGGCGTAATGTCTAATGCAAGCTCCATGTAGGTTAAATTGTGAAACATGTTGTGTAGTCTATAGGGGAACGTCTGCATGAGTAACAGAGACATAAAATTGCTAGGATGTGGAGGCAGAAAACACAAATGTGATATATTATTGGGTTAATTAATAGGCTTTTACCCCTGAAAAGTATGTGAGTTTTGCGTTACCTTGTAATTTCTTTGGTTGAGATTACCAACATTTCAAGGGGGTAATCTCAACAAAAAAAATTACAGGGGTAACGCAAACTCGCATACTTTGCGGGGTAAAAACTTATTAACCCTATATTATTTGAGTAAATCAACATTGTAGCCCTTACCACATGTAGCTGCAGATGGTTTGCATTGTGAAGGCAGTCGTACAAAATATGGTCTCCAGAAATGTTAGCTCTGGATAATTTGGATAACCCTGTGACGTATGTGTCTGGACATTCAGGATGCACACGATAAATTTCCTTTACAGTTAAATCTTTTGTCTCCAACTCCTCTAGAACGGGACAGGAGGATAGGATTTTGATCATGTATTCATAGTGCGTGAAAGTGACCGATTCCAAGTGAAGGAATTTGAGCGAAGGAAGATCAACAGAAGGAAAATCGTCTAATAGTAACCTCATCAATTTGAGGACTGACAAGAATTTGGTAGTTAGAAGAACAAAAGTAGGGAATAGTGAGTTGGAGAGATCAATGCTGAGGTCTTGAACATTCCATTGAACTGCAGTATTAACAAAATTAGGGATATCGTCTAAGTTGAGTATGCGTTGTGAGAACCAGAGTGGTTTCCACCTCTTTGAGAGGATGATGGTGGCGGCAGCCTCTTTTGCCGGAATAAAGGAGAGAATGTGGTGAAGAAGAATGTCTGGCAGAGTACTGATTATGTCTGCGGACGGTGACATTGTGGTGGTGGTGGGTGAGGAAACAAATGATTCAGATTGAATCAAAAACCCTAAAAAAAAGAGGGGCGATGGATTCACACTCACACATGAAGCTTAGGAAATAATAGAAATTGAAATTAATAGAAAACGGGTGATGGAGTAGAAAACCTGATGTCTTCAATTCTTCATACTATTTCATGGAAACAGCGAACGGTTGTTTTTTTATTTATTTACTAAGGAAAGGAAGGTTTAGCAGTATCTTTTTTTATTTTTACGGTGATGGGTGAGGAAACACTTTGGGCTTATTTCTATTTGTTGGGTCTTTGGTTTTGGAAAATTTTTTCCTCCACCCCTACAATTATCCCTCTACACCTACAAACTATTTAAAATACCAACTTTAACCCTTTCTAAAATAAAACTCATCTTGTCAAAAAAAAAAAACTTATCCACCCCTTACAACTTTTCCGGTAACATCAGGAGTCTTTCGGTAACTGTTAGTGTTTTGTAAGAATAAGAGAAAGGAATTAGAGAATGAAAAATTATTATGAAAAGCTTATTATTTCATTAAACTAATCATGAGTTTATATACAATAGTTTACGCACCAAATAGGTGTTCACTGTCAAATACTCTAACTGTCAACTGCTAACATCTTCTTCCTCCTCTGCCTCCGACGGAAGAAGGCATATTTTAACAGGTGAAGTTTTAAAAAAAGAAAAACTGAAATTACAAACAAACTTATTTCAATTACAAACTTGAATTAACTTTCAATAGTAACATCATAACATCATCACTTATCCACCCCTTACAAATATCTCTGCAACCAACAAGAAGATTTGTTGAGGAATACAAAATGGAATAGGAAGAGATTCAATTTGAACTTGAACAAGTGATGCCAAACAAAATATGAGTTTTAGGGGTGGTGGAGCACTATAGCTTATTGACAAATTGTACATGATCAACTTTCTCACGCATGTTGGGATTAAATTGATACATAAACCCTAGAATTCAATCATGTTAATCATCAAGAAAAATTACCATAAACATAAGCATAAGCGGAAGCGTACCTGAGTTTGTCATCGGAATAGATCAAAGAGATTACGGGCATATGATCTTCCAACCGTAGAGTTCCTTATGGGCTCCTTGATTCTCCTCTGATGGGGATGAAGAGAAAACCTTTTGTCTGAGCCGCCGTTTTCACGTTATGTCTACAGTCGGGGACCATAACCCCTATATATAACCTAGGGTTATTTCCTAATTTTCAATATTCTAATTTGGCCCCTCATCAAATTAGATATTGACTTATGGTCTCTGCACAATAAATTATTTTTCATGATATTTATGCTTTTATTCATAGACTTATTATTAATTAGACCACTATAGCTTTGGCTAATTACACAATGGCCCTAACACATGTAATATTACAATTGTGACCCAAAATTTCTAACAACGCAATGACCTTGAATCTTCGTTTAATTTGTTATCGTTGTTGTCGGCGATGGAGACACAAGATGAAGGGGAAGATGCGTTTTATTTTTCTGTTTCAAAAAATTTGTTCTTTTTTATTGATACCGGAACACTTTTAAAAGTGTTCCGATTTGTATTTGTCATACTGAAACAGTTTTAAAAGTGTTCCGGTTTGTATTTGTGTCCAATTGTTAATACCGGAACACTTTTAAAAGTGTTCCGGTTTGTATTTGTATGTAGAAAACATATTTTATTGATACCGGAACACTTTTAAAAGTGTACTGGTTTGTATTTGTGTCTAAAAAATATATTTTATTGATACCAGAACACTTTGCAAAAAAAAATTATAAAAAATAATATAATAAATAAAGGATAAAACGGGAATATTATAAAAAATGTAGGGGTAAAGGGTTAATTGTTGGGGTGGAAAGAAAATTTTCCTTGGTTTTTTCTAAGTTTTGGGCTAAATTTTTTAATGTGGGCTTTGATTATATTCTTGAAAATTATTTTTGTTGCCCTAAAGGTTATTCACGCGCTCTACGTGTTTTTCATTTTAGCCTTCTGCTACTTAAGTAACGAGTGTTATAGAAATAAGAAATTTTGAAAAATGTCATGTGCTTCTTAAGTAGCGGATGATATAATTGTATGATATTTTTGGAGGTATCTGCTACTTAAGTAGCAGATATGAGTATTTTGGTAAAATCGTAGGGCGCACGACAAAAAGCTTAGGGTGACAAAAGTGGATATCATATTATTTTCGAAGAATCAAATTGGCATAATAAGATGGTATATCTGCTTTGTAAAAAAATAAAATAAAGGAAGAAGCATGATAATAAGGGAAAAGGAATATGGGCCATATGTTAACTACTAACTAACTAGTAGTGTTTCAGTCTTATGAGCTTAGCTCAATTGGTGAATATTTGCATTATTATGCATGAGATCGGGGTTCGAACCCCGGTCATCCCACTTATTCACCTTAAGGGTGAAATTACTAGACAAAAAAAAAACTAGTAGTGCTTAAAATCACTAGTTAAGGAAAGTAAAAAGGATAAATTTTGTATTTAAAAGAATATTTTTTATATTTTAAAAAGACGAAATATACAAGTTTTAAGACTATTTTACTATATTATTATGGTCTTTAACTAGTACCGCAGAAATAAAAGTTAACATTTTCAAACAAACATAGAAAAAGATATAATATTCGAGAAACATCATTGCTGAGAAAAAACAGAGAATTAGGAAAGAAAGAAACAAAAAGAGAACAGAGTATGGGATAAGGGTTTGTGAGAAAATAGAGGGAAAGAAAGCTTGGGTTATTTGTTGATTGTTCATTTTGAACATTGAAAGGTATAATATAACCGAGAGATTTTGTATTTGTAACCCAATAAAACTCTTTGATTGAACAAATACAGTTGAGAGGGACTAAAACCAACAAGATTTGACATTCATTGATGTAAGATATAAAGGGATTAAAATAAAAAATTCACGAACATACAGGAACTAAAATGATATTTAAACCTACAATAAACTGATCAATATATCTTCTTTTTTTTTACACAATATATAAAAAAAAAAAACTCGGTATCTCGCTCAAGAATCGATTAACCTGAAGAGATCAATCACACCACCCACTTAAGGGTCTCATATAAAAACTAGTTTTTTTTTTGCTCCATATGGACTAACCCACAAAATTTGACACCAAATAAAATTAAACCTAGAACTTTAAGATGAGCATATTCCAAAGTCTCAAGCCAAAACCATCAATCTAATCTTAAACCTTTAGGAGAATTGTTTTGTATATATTTTTGCTCTGTCAGGGTTATTTAAAAAAATGTCGATTAAATAATACCAACTCATTTTATTTAACTATTGATTCAAATAAATAAAATAGTACTACTTACGGTTTTTAATATAAGAGAAATTTTATTTTTAAAATTCTTAGAAAATTTAATCTATCTAATCCATATTATTGACTAAATGCATTAAATTTTTAATAAATCTAAGAAGTAAAATTTCCCATATATATTTCATTTTATCATTAAATTTCCCTTATATTAAAAATCCAAGGAGTAATTGGGATTTTTTTTAAAAGAAAAAGAGTGAGCAACAGTTCAAGAAGATAGTACTCCCTTCGTCCCAAAATATAAGCAAAAGTAAGTCAACAAAAGTTGATGTATTTAGTTAAAGATTTGGACCAAATACATTCAACTTTGTTGACCACTTTTTGCTTATATTTTGGGACGGATGAAGTACTATTCAGTTGCTCAAAATCAAAATTACGCACAATTTCCATCCGCTTGAAATATTTGCGACTGGATTGGACCCAAGTCTATTTTGGTCGGTCACTCCATTTCAGCTTTTCTTGACATTCTGTACCTCCTTTTGTTGTAATTTTTTTTTGTAAGTTTCCTTTTTAAATTTGGCAAATGCTAACGAGTGTCCCCGGGGCACTCTTTAAGACCTTAAATAGTAAGTTTTTATAGACTTTTTATAGAAATTTGTAAAGTCAACGCATTGAAAATTGTAGTGTTTAACTTTTTGAATAAAAAGTTTCTTTAAATGGAATGCTTAAAGAGTACCCCGGGAGCACTCGTTAGCAAGACCCTTTAAATTTTATGTCAAACTAAGTTTAACCTTTCTTACCAAAAAAAAACTAAGTTGAACGTTTTAAGTAACCCACTACATTTTATTTTAACTAGTACTAGTAATATTTTACACAGATTTCATTTTTAATCCCTTTTATTATATTTTTAACCTCATATTTAAATACAGATATAAAATATTTTACATGTCAACCGTTTTTAATCATAAACTTGTATGAATTATGAGAATATTATGTTAAATTTCTAACCACATTTTTTCAGGAATATTTGTCTTAATTATGAAACAAACACACTGAAATTGTAGCAACATCTAAAAAAATACACTCTAAAATTTGAATTCCGGTTAAAATATGTATATATCCACGCATTTCTAATAAGCATATAATATACTCCTCCGTACTAAATTATAAGTTACTTTAAAAAAAAATATTGTACTAAATTATAAATTGCTTTATATTACCAATGAAACATTTAATATTATTTTTCCTGTCATACCCTTAACTACATTTATTACTCTCTTTTTTTTCAATTTTTCAATTTATCTTTTTTATATCATTAATAAATGATATTTTTTCATATAACATTAATTACATTTTTTTTAATTTGTATAATATACTACTCCTAAAAAACAACTTACATTATAATATGAGGGAGTAACTAACTTACAATGAAAAAGAAAAAAATGATAGCCAAGGTACCTGTCAGTTAAACAAGGCACCGCCCCTTGGTGGTGTGATAGTGATGGAGAAGGTAATGATAATGAAATTAATACAGTACTAAAATAGTTTAATCAAAGAAAATTGAGTTTAGAAGTTAGAACATCATTATTACTAAGTTGATCTCCTCATTGTTCCGACAAATTATATACGGCGGCGGATTTAGCCAAGAAAATGTAACATAAGCAAACCAAGCTTTGAAAACAAGCAAGATATAGTAAGTTAAGTGTTTATCAAATTATTATTATACCTTGCCGACCTACGTGTCACTGTTCAATACATATATCCCAAAATATCTCTCCCCGGTCAAATCCATACATATGTAGTACATTATTAGTTATTACTCTGATCGAACATTTGATAAACTTACTTATTTGTTCCTAATTCTTTGTCAAGATCCTCACTTGCTCTCCCTTAATTTAAATTCACATAGTCCTTTATTCTTGATATTTTTCTTTTCAGAATTTGATGTTGGTTGGTAGTATCAACTATTGAACTAATAATGTGAATTGTTTCTATGAAATGCCAACACAAATATCAACTTGATAGTCTTCGATCATAACTCATAAGATCGATTAATTTGAAGAGATAGTCCTATTAAAATCAGAGTTTATCAAATTTAAATATTGAGAAAAACATATTTTAAGGTTTCAAACCAACACCTCTAGATAGTATTAAAACTCATTAATATTAATTAATTAAAAAATTAGAATAACTATACATAACATAAATATCTCATTGCCGTGTCAGATAGACATCACATGACATAAATATATATCTATTTATGTTAATTTAAATGCATATATTAATTTAAATGAAGTTGGTGATGTCCATCCCTTATATCATAAAATAAGTAAAATATCATCATTGTATAATCACTAAGTAACTATTAACGGTTAATGTAGCTTTCACAATTTGACCCCTTGAGTAGTTAATTTATAAATTCCTACAGAACACCTAGAATTATTATTTTTATACAACTACACATTAGCCTTTTAGCCGTTTCCGTACCTCAAATTATTTCTTAAAAACTCCTTAATGTTTCTCAATTACAACTTGCTAATCATAAAATTAAAAAGTAAAAGAAAGAATCAAAATAGATGAAGAAACAAACACAATGCAAGTTGTCCTACCTAGTTGTAGACAGTAAAAAAAACCTTTTGATAAAGACACAAACACATTCAACATGATTCCGTGTCTATTATTTCATCTCTAAAATCCCGTGTGCTTAGTCCACCCTATGAGCATTCTTTGTGGACCAACTTGCGTCATGTTATTTTTTACCTTACAAAAACAAAAAACAACATAAGTGTGAACACAACTCACACATAGCTGCTACCTATAAATAAATAGTAAATAACAATATAATTATAGGAAATGATCCTCTAAAACTCAGAGTCTAGCTAAGTACTAGCCATTATCATAGTGTTGTTAAATACTAACATCATCATAAGACAAAGGTTGAAAGTGAAGGAAAACATTGAGAGAAAGATCTATGAAGGTGTTTCCTAGGTTCAAGTTTTTGTCAAGAGCAGTGGTTCATGAAGAAGGTGATACAAAGAAGTATCCTATTGTAACAGAAGGAAATTTGTGTACATCTTTACTAACGGTTTGGAAAAAATCTCTTGTAATTAGTTGTAAAGGATTTACTGTGATTGATTCATATGGTAACCTTGTGTATCGTGTTGATAATTACTCCTTGCACCCCCATGAAGTTGTTCTTATGGATGCTTCAGGAAACTCTCTCCTCACCATGCGCCGCCACAGGGTATAATAAAATCACTTCCTTTTATCCTTTCTTATGCTTTAATTGCTTTTATGATCTTGTTATAATTGACAAGATGCTATGATTTGATTGCAGAAGCTTGGATTAGTAGACAGTTGGTGTGTGTATGAAGGGGAAATTGGGAACCAAGGTACAAGGAGAACTACTAAGTTGGTTAGGACAAGAGATACTCCTGTTTGTTGTGTAAAGAAGTGTGTAAATATTTTAAATGGCAATCACAATGTTCAGGCATATGTGTACCGTGTAGCTTCTAACTCGGATAAACGGCAGGCGGCGTTTATAGTTGAAGGTTCTTATGCTCAAAGAACCTGTAAAGTGTTGGATCAGTATAAGAGAGTGGTAGCTGAAATCAAGAGAAAGGAAACCAATACCAAAGATGTGTCTTTTGGGATGGAAGTTTTTCAGTTAATTGTTTATCCTGGGTTTGATCCTGGTTTTGCTATGGCACTTGTTTTAGTGCTAGATCAAATGTTTACATAACACAATTCATAGAGTAATAATAATACATTTTGAATTTCTATATCTCTGCATGCTATTGAGAAACATCTTAAATTTGTACTGAGAAGAGAAAGAAAGAAACAATTGCAATAGACTACTGTTTTTTGTTGGCTAGAAATTGAATCTGGTACTTTGAAATTTACAACACTCTGCAGAATGAGCATCAGTCACTTGCGCTACTGAACTGCATTCTTGCAGTAAACACACCTTAAAAGAATGAAAACTGGATATTATAATCCCATCTGCGTAAGTGAGCGTAGCGCATAAATAGCACAAGCATTACCGAGGGGTATATATTGCACGAAAAAGGTATTCTACCAGATTTCTGTAAACTGGTAATAGCAGTTACAGTTTCCTAAAGCTCATAACAGACACACACCCACACAATTCACACAAGAGTAAGCAATGAATTATGCTGTTTTATACACCTGTGTTTTAACTTTTTAATGTTACAACATTTGAATCATGTTTGCCCTTGGACAATACATTGGCAACAAATTCATTGCAGTCACAACATAATAATAAATATATACAAAGAGCAGCCTTTCAATAACCTAAACATTTACTAATCATACAACAGCTGCTAATGAGTCTACAGTCAATTATTATTGATCAATCTGACTTGTCCCTTCCTCTTTTCCAATCCATCAATACAAATTTTCCGACTTGATGTTGACCATCATAAGTCTTATCCAAATCCCTTGAAGGTGGGGGCATCATCATACAATGTTGCTGCTTTATGATACTCGAATTTGTACGCTTGTTTTCTACAATCGAGTCCCTAACTAGTTTACTAGGTAATGATCTACCTGATTTTGAAGTAGGCCACGGACAGGCTCCTTTCTTTACATTATTGGAGTGTCCGATATTCTTATTCTCAACTGTGGAAAGCCTTTGCTTCTTTGAAGGTATTATTTGCTCCACACTTTTGGACACCATGTTAGATCCAACCAGTGAAACTGGTGTCGTGGGCAGGTCTTCCAGTTTCCCATTGGATTTAAAATAACAAGTTTTCATGGCCTTGTGTGAAGGTTTTCTTTGCCATCTTAAAATTCCGTCTGAGCTCTTCCTAAGTGAGTGAGTTTTAATTTCACAGAGAGTTTGTGCAGCAGCTAATACGGTTGGGCAATGCTCATCTGTTGCAAACAAAAATGTTAAGCAGGAGGTATTGCTATAAAAGCAACTTCAGTATCGTATATAGGTAAAAGAAAACACCATGTATGGAAATATTCAGACAACTGTCCACTTGCAAAAAGAAAAAAAGATTATTTTACTAAATAAGATCTTACCATTTTCTTTAGTAGCAACTTGGCCTCCAAATTCTGCATTTTCAGGACAGAGATCAGTCAGACGACTCCAAAAGGGAGAAAATGAAGGGAGAAGGGAAGTAGAGTGAAACCCCATTTTCAATCCCAATCTTGATAAGTGTCATCATATATATTAGTCCCTACACTATAGAAAATATGAATAGGAGGAGTTCTCAGTTTATGTTTTTGTTGGTCACCCCAATTCTGAATCTATGTTTTTGTTGGATGCCATAGTCATCAGCTATGGACTAAAATTATTGATGGAAAATAGGTTGACTCCTCTTATTTCTGAATCTTAGTACAGGGACTAATTTATGATAACATGTGCCGAAGTTGGGGATTGAAAGAGGTTCACCCAAAGAAAAAATAGAGATACAAATTAAGGTAGCTTATCTTTACCTGTGTTAACATGAAAATCTTTAGAACATGTAACAGGATTCGATGAATCCAGCCGACGAAAAGGAAGATTAGCAAACAAAGATTGAAAAGCTTTGCTTTCTGAATTTCCAGATGATGGAACAAGGCTCTGATCATAACTAAATGAATCGAAGTTTGTGAACGAACTGCGATCAATATCTGTAGAGCTAGCAATGAGACCTATCCTTGCCCATTTACCTTGGCACATGCTTCTACTTGTCGATAACTTAGCTGTGTCAGAATTAGTTCTACAATTGCCACCAAAAATGTGTGACCATGGGAAGGATGGCAAGCTTGGTCGACGAGATACCTGCTTGCCTGAACGTAGATCATTACTATTCTTTGTACTAATCGACAGTTTGGAGACATCAATCAGCAAAGACTCAAAATCTCGGAATGGATGTAGTGCAATCTGTTTTAATACATCCTTAGGTTCACATAATGGAAAGTCAAGCGGACTAGCTGTACATTCTGTATCGTTACAAGGATCCTGGATGTCAAGCACTAGTAAGTACAAAATCACATTAACATTAACACTACATATAGATCAATCGTCAGTAGTAAGTAAATTAATATAAGAGTAAATGGCCAAGTACAAGCAATAAGTTCCGTTTAGTAATCAAAGAAGTCAAATATGATGGTTCAGCCTTCATGAGCAGTCCACTAAATTTAAATTTTATTTTATCACAGTAGAAACTGAATGTATACTTGAAACCATTCCATACTAACCTTCTGACTTGAAGATGTATCTGTTGAACAAGACAGCTCTTTATCCCCGTTAACAACGCTTTCTACTGCACAAACTGGACTAAATTGGCATGTGGACATTTTCTTGTTGGAGGAGTAATCCATCTCCATATTTTGAGACAGAACAGGTTTTGGGAACTGAATGATAGAGCAGGCCTTTCTAACTGAACTCAAAAAACTATCATTGCTACTTGATGCTTTCTTCCCTTTATTGTTGGTTATAGTGGGGGAGTCAAATGTGCCCTTAAGGAGCTGATCTAACGGGGGCTCATCCATGAGCTTTGTGACATCATGAAAATCATTTTTCAGGCCATATAAACCTAGCAAAGTGTTTACAAAAATCCATAGAAATTAATTTGAGATCAGCTCAGTAATTGCAGAAACCAATCATGAAAAAAAAAGAGAGCATTCAGGTAGATAATATCAGCTTTCAACTCTAAGCATCAATAAAATAAAAGAGCATATTTATTACTTGAAATTGTAGCTTAATGATGGAATGGAAGATTAGGACATATTGGCAGATGTATGACTGCATGTGGGTTAGAGACTTGCTGTCAGGTATTATTGGTAGGTGGTACAAAATCATATTTAGGATGCCATTATTTTGATAATGCTCAGTTGCTCACATAAAAAGTAAGCTCAGAAATTAATGCCGTACTATTATAATTAAACCAGAATAAATGACACTAAAGTTTAACAAGAGCAAATAACTGTACATGAATAGTAGAAATTATATAAATTGTATAAGCTGGATAAGCATGTGATGAAACTAGACATGCTATGGCATTTTGACAGGGTAATTTAGGATTTTTTGCAGTTAAAAAATACCATAATAGCATTTGGACATCTCATCTCTCACTCTGTTTCACCCCAACGGTCATTGTTCAACCTCTCACTGGTAAGTTGCAGTTCATCAATGAATTTTCATGAATATAGTATAAATTATATAAATTGTATAAAAATTTAAAAATAGCAGCCACGTTGCTCCTTGCTATCCACAATAGTGTTTTTGGGGTTGGCCGCTATCCAGGGTAGAGCTGTCAAAATGGGCCGGCCCGAATGGGCGGCCCGAAAAGCCCAATTTTTTACCGGGCTTTGGCCTTAAAAATCTAGCCCGAATTAGCATCCGGACTTTTTAGCCCGGCCCGATAAAGCCCGCAAAAAATATGGGCCGGCCCGAATGGGCCGCGGGCCGCCCGCAAGCCCGATTAAATTATAATAAAAAAATAAAATAAAAAATATGAGTAAACAAGAATAGGTGTTTATAATATTTTTACTTGGGCCACCAATCTAAAAGTCCACACAAACATAATAAGTTAACGACACGGCAGCAAGACAACACACATGTCACACACACCTTCCAATTTCATCAAACGCGCATTTAAGAAAATAAATATGCATCAGTAACGCAAATTATATACATGCACTAGTAACGCAAATTATATACATAAGGAAATGAAAAGAAGCTAAAAGTAAAAATAACTTATCGTGGCATTAAAACAAATAAATAAATAAGCTAAAAATATAAAACCACGATCGTAAAATATTTCTCTACGTAATTACTCGTAAACTGTAACTAGCTTAAATAACTTTACATTAATACTAACAAATTTCAACCTATTTGTAATTAATTAATGTTGTGATCTCTTTGTCAAATTTATTGGGCACTTAAATTTCTTTTTTTTTCATTACCCTTCATCTATTGCTTTAAAAATGTTTTTTTTTAAAAAAAAACGGGTCGGCCCGAAAGCCCGAGAGCCCGTACCGGGCCGGGCTCGGGCCTTGATTTTGTAGCCCGTTTTTTATCCGGGCTTTTTAAACCCGGCCCGACAAAGCCCGAAGCCCGAATGGGCCGGCCCGAAACGGGCCGGGCCGCCCGTTTTGACAGCTCTAATCCAGGGTTGTTAACACTCCTAAAAACAAAGCCTCATATGTGTTTTGAACTTTATTACATTTGAAGGGGGAGAATTATCTATACAAGCAATAGTCAAACCGACAACTTTAAAAGGGTTTTGCCTGAACATTAAATGGAGTGACCTGAATTGTCGGATAGCTTGAATAATTAATGCTATAAAGTACAAACTCGTAAATGAGGTAAAAAAAAGGACCAAACTAGTCCGCGGCTATATACTAAATCAATCAATCACAATATGATAGGAAAGTAAATATATACATGAATAAGTTTAGGAAGAAAGGGAAACTACAGGAGATTTACAACAACAACAAAAAAGAGAGAGAACAATAGCCCTAATAATTACATTACATACCAAAAAAGCTGTTCCCTCCGCTAGCAGAAGTGAAGATTGATGTACCCATTTTCATAGACGATGACTCGAATTTAGTCTTTGAAGAAGGCACTTTAAAGTTCTTCTTATCACTACGCTTGCTATTATTGCCCTTTTGCTTTGGTAATTGACTTTTGTCTGTGTACCAAAATAAAATCAAGGGAAAACAGGTTAAGAGCATGTAACAGAAAGCCACTGATTATTTGTTAGAGGAAAATAATACCTGGAGCAGAACACTTCAGATTATGTGATCCAAGCTTGTCAAAACTATCCTTTGGCTCTTCAGTTCCTTTAGGGCTAGTATAATCTTCTGATTGGGACATCCTTGACCTTTTTGAACTTGAACTATTACTCCTATTAGATTTTGCTGATTTTCGTTGTAATGATACACCTTCCATTGTGGAAGTAATTAGAACACAATTTTTTCCATTGCCACTGATCTTATTTTTTGATAAATCTTCGCCCTTGAGATGGAGAAGCTGATTGGAATTCTTACATGGTTGAAACTTAGTAAATTCGTTACAGGAAGGAAAATCCGAAGCTTTCATATTTGCAACATCTGGCACAACAACATTGATTGAATAAGATCGTGCAATTGTCAATAACAAAAGAAAAAAGATGAAGAGCATATCAAAAGTTAAGAAGACCAACATTGATAGCCTAAATCTCCTAAAATGGATAATTCAACCACTGCGATATTCATGAAACAATGGCAGGAGGCATCCGCCCCAACACTGATAGTCATGTCAACACTTAACTAATCATCTCCACCACTAACCAAGATCACTTGGTAGATTTCTCACAGCTCCGAACATGTAACTAACATGCATATATAGCATGCAGATCATATTATAATATGAAGCGCCGACACAGACAATGGACACCGACTATGACTCTAATAATAATTTGAGAAAATAGAATAAATGTAACTACATTTGTCGGTATCATGTCACTGACACTTGTTGGATATCGGACGTGCCTTCAATATGGAGTGTCCTTATGCAATTTCAAAATCAACCATTAGTTAAATCTAACCCGCGGAT
Organism: Trifolium repens; assembly: GCA_030408175.1. NCBI lineage: Eukaryota > Viridiplantae > Streptophyta > Magnoliopsida > Fabales > Fabaceae > Trifolium > Trifolium repens. Next base: position 60,757,596 of record CP125842.1, on the reverse strand, counting down.
ACCGACAAATGGATATTATAAAAACTATCTTGACCAAACTTGGATCAGTCGTGAGTAGGTTCATATTCAGTTATGAATGTGCTGAAATCAATAGCCTAGTCAAAGAGAGCATAATAACACATAAAAAATCATATAAAAAAATTGAAAAATAAATACAATTATAAAGCCGAGTTTATCACAGAAGTTAGCTTTTCCCAGGCATGAAATTTACATCAGTTCTGTTGGTGCACAAAGATGATAAATGAATAGAAAAGAAATTGTATTTAATGAACTTGAAGAATGACGGCTACAAGAAGAATAAAAGGCACTAACTTTTATGATGATATCACTACTCCTATTTATACACAAGGACTGGGTCATAAAGACAACATAGCAAAATACTAAAATACCCTTAAATATAAATTACTTCTAACACCATCCCTTAATTTATATTTACACAAAACTAACAACACCAATTTCATCCCTCAAACGAAGAAATTGGTCAGTCTTGATTGCCTTTGTCATTACATCTGTCAGCTGCTTCTGAGTGCTACAGTGCACAACTTCTAACACTCCATTCTGAACCTGATTCCTTAAGAAGTGATACTTGGTCTCAATGTGCTTGCTTCTCCCATGCAGCACTGGGTTCTTGGCAAGATTGATTGCAGACTTGTTATCAATCATCAGCTTCAGAGGCTTGTTTACCTTAATCTTCAGATCCTGTAGCAAGTTCAGAATCCACACAGCTTGGCATGCAGTCAGAGCGCCTGCAATATATTCAGCTTCACAGGTTGATAGAGCCACAACAGGTTGCTTCTTGGAGCACCAAGAAATAGGACCTCCCAGGAATTTAAACAAGTACCCAGAAGTACTTCTTCTATCAACCCTGTCTCCGCACCAATCAGAGTCTAAGTAGCTCAGAAGCTCTGATTCGGTCTTTCCTTCAGAAGGGAATAGCACACCATGCTTCAGAGTTCCCTTTATATACCTCAAAATCCTGACAGCAGCTTGGTAATGGGACCATTTTGGTTTGCTCATAAATCTGCTAACCATTCCAACTGCATAGCAAATATCAGGTCTGGTATTGCACAAATACCTTAGAGAACCAACCAACTGTTTGAAGGTTGTAGCATCCACATCCTCTCCATCATAATCTGAGTCCAGCTTCTGATTGGTATCAGAAGGTGTAATTGCAATTTTGCAATTTTCAAGCTTAAATCTCTTCAGAAGCTCAAGTTCATACTTCATTTGATGTAAAATGATTCCTTTCTCAGAGTACATAAATTCCATCCCTAGAAAGTAACTCATTTTACCAAGGTCTGTTATCTCAAATTCATTCATCAGAGCCTTCGTGAACTTAGCTATCTCTTGTTCAGAGCTTCCTGTCAGCAATATGTCATCAACATATAAACATACCAGAATCATATTGCCGTCTGAAGTGTGTTGAACATAAACACCATACTCCAATTCACATTTCTGAAACCCATGCTTCTTGAAGAAAGAATCAATCTTCATATTCCAGACTCTGGGTTCCTGTTTCAATCCATACAAGGCTTTATGTAATCTATACACCATCCCTTCCTGATTCTTTTTCTCAAAACCAGGAGGTTGTGACACATATACCTCCTCTTGTAATGGACCATTCAGAAATGCAGATTTCACATCTAAATGCATCAGAGGCCAATTCCTGTTAGCAACTATTGCAATTACCAGTCTAATTGTTTCATGTCTTGCTACAGGTGCAAACACTTCAAAATAATCTAGCCCAGGTTTCTGTAAGAATCCTCTTGCTACTAACCTTGCTTTGTATTTGCCAATTGATCCATCTGGCTTTAGCTTCTGCTTGAAAACTCATCTGACACTGATGGCTTTCTTGCCTTTTGGAAGTTCTGATAGCTTCCAAGTTTTGTTTCTCTTAATAGCATCAAGTTCTTCATTCATGGCCTGCACCCAGACTTGTTGCTTAAGAGCCTCTTCTATACCCACGGGTTCAGAGTCTACTAACATAGCACACTGAATAACTTCTCCCTCAGAGTCTACTTCAGTGTCTTGCAGCATATCAAACCCTGCAAACCTTCTTGGAATGCTTCTGATTCTCTGTGGTCTTTGATCTTGTTCCACATGATTTCCTTCAGAGGTTGGAGGTTCAGAAGTACTATCTTCAGAAGCTTCAACATCAGAGCCTTGACTTTCAGAGTCTCCTTCAGGACCACCTTTAGAGCCTGAATCACCTTCAGAACCTGAATCACCTTCAGAGCCTGAATCACCTTCAGAGCCTGAATCACCGTCAGAGCCTGAATCACCGTCAGAATCTGAATCTCCTTCAGAGTCTCCTTCAAGAAATATCACATCAGAGTTGGATTGAGTTTTGTTCCAATCCCAAGTTTCTAATTCCTTCACAATGACATCTCTGCTGAATTCAATTCTATTAGTCTTTGGACAATAGAGCTTGTACGCACCTGTATTATGGTACCCCACCAATAACATAACTTTGCTTCTATCATCCAGCTTCTGTCTTCTAGCTTCTGGAACATGTTTGTAACAAACAGAACCAAACACCTTCAAATGACTAACACTTTGCTTATCTCCAGTCCACTTTTGAATAGGAACTATTTCCTTCAACTTCTTCGTTGGACATCGGTTGAGCACATAACATGCTGTTGCAACAGCTTCACCCCATAAATTATGAGGAAGCTTCTTCTCTTTCAGCATGCTTCTCACCATATCAAGCAAAGTACGATTTCTTCTTTCAGCAAGACCATTGTGTTGAGGAGTGTAAGGAGCAGTAACCTCATGCTCAATTCCATTCTCCTCATAGAAAGTTTTAAACTCATTGGAATTAAACTCACCACCACCATCCGTTCTGAGAATCTTCAGCTTCTGACCACTCTGCTTCTCAGCTTTCACTTTGAACTTCTTAAACTCAGCAAACACCTCATGTTTGTACTTTATCAGGGATACCCGTGTCATTCTAGTAAATTCATCTACAAATGACACAAAGTATTTATTCCCTCCAATTGACGCTACCTGAAATGGACCACACACATCAAAATGTACTACTCCCAATGCATGTTTTGCTCTTGGAGCTACTCCTGATGAAAATGGCAATCTTGGTTGCTTCCCTTCCATGCACACCTTGCATGACTTCTCAGGTTTCTTGATTGTAGGAATTCCATTTACCAGATTCTTTGATTTCAAATGCCCTAGGCTTCTGAAATTTAAATGACCAAATCTTCTATGCCACAGCTCACTATCCTTCTCAACACTTGTTGCACTAAGGCATTCAGAGTCTGCAGTTTTAACATTCACCTTGAATGTCCTGTTTCTTCCCTGTTCTGACTCCATAATCAGCTTCTGATTACGATCATACAGCTTCAGAAGATTGTCCTTCATGGTAACTGAAAAACCTTTCTCAATCAATTGCCCTACACTCATCAGATTGCTTTTCATGCCAGGTACATACCATACATTCTGAATCAATGCTGATTTGTCATTGTTCAGAGTGACTCTGACATTTCCCATACCTTCAGCATTAAGGTATTTATCATCAGCACATCTGATCCTTGTACTCTTACTCGAGTCAAAGTCAACCAACCACCTTTTGTTTCCAGTAAGATGATTTGAACACCCTATGTCCATATACCACCACTCTGATAAATTCATATCATCAGTCTCAGAAGCCATTAGCAACACAGATTCACCATCAGAGTCATCAGAGCTTCTGGCTATATTTGCTTCTTCTGACTTCCTTTCTTTGTTTGACCGACACTCAGAAGCAAAATGACCAAACTTCTGACAACAGTAGCATTGAATCTTCTTCTTGTCAAACTTCTCTTTTCCCTTCTGATACTTTTGCTTATCAGAGTTTGAAGTTTCAGGCTTCTGAACTCCATCAGACCTTCTCTTGGCTTCTGACCAAGACTTCTTCTGATGATTCTTACCGTTTCTGAGTCAGCAATCTTCTCAAACACGTTTTCATCCACACACTGATGGATGTAGAACAACGCCCTCTGATCTTTCTTCTTCGTATCCTTCTGAGCAAGCTTTTGTGCGTCTGTTGCATCAGCTGCTACTGGAACATAACCTTCAGTAACAAGTTCAAGCACATCTTGAGCACCAAACAGAACAATCATCTGTTTCATCCAACGATTCCAGTTTTTGCCATCAAACACTGGAAGCTTGGTACTCATACCACTGTTTCCGTTCATCTTCAATCTTTGTGCGTTCACTTAAATCTCACTAACACTCGTGTTTCCCAATCCCGCAGAATCAGAAAATGTGATTCTAATAAATCACACAACGCCTCACGTTTCACTCGTGTTTCCCGTGGATTCGAACCGGAGCTCTAGATACCAATTGTTGGTGCACAAAGATGATAAATGAATAGAAAAGAAATTGTATTTAATGAACTTGAAGAATGACGGCTACAAGAAGAATAAAAGGCACTCATTTTTATGATGATATCACTACTCCTATTTATACACAAGGACTAGGTCATAAAGACAACATAGCAAAATACTAAAATACCCTTAAATATAAATTACTTCTAACAAGTTCAAGAAACAAGAACAGTTGCATGCTTAATTTCATAAAATTGGAGAGCATCGTCAATTAAAAAAAAGGTTAAATTAAAATAAAAAAAGGATAAAATGAAATAACAAGATTAATTAATTAATTAATATACAAAAAAAAATGAAGAAATTGGAGTAATAAAATGATAAGAGAAGTGAGAAACTGACCATTTTGGAGTATGGAAGATTCGGAGTTAGAGAATTGAATTGAATTAGAGTGGGTAGGTCTAGCAAAAGCCTCGGATCCCATGAATTTAGGTGAAGACCGTGAGAAAGGAAAGTCAATTGGAAAGAAGAAGAAGAAGAAGAGAGAAGCTAAATCTTGGGTCTCGGCATCGTGATGAAGAAGATAGAGAAAGTGGTTTGGTAGAGATGAGAAGGAAACATGATGGATGTTGCGGCTGTTGAAAGTGGTTTTTAGGGTAAATTGGAAGATTGAGAGATGGTATATATAGTTTTCGGGAAATGATCTTATGTCTTCTCATATAGTCCGTCCGTTTCGAATATTCCGGTGGTAAGTAAGGCCGATCTTACAGCATTGTATTATTTTTTTTTATTTTTTTTTTCGGCGTCTTCGTTTTAGGGTTATACAGTAGTACTTGTACTTACTACTTCCTTCACGTGGCATTATCCATTTTGCTCGTGGTGGATCATTTCTTTTCTTTTATAAAAAATTAAAATTAAAAATGTTTTTATCTCTCAAATATTTTTTCTCGAGATTTTTGGGATTTGGATTCTCTCCTTTTTTTTCCTCTTCAATTTTCTCTCCAATTTTTTTATGTGTCTTTCTCACTCATCATAACTTGTTTATTTTTTATTTTTAATTTTCCCTCTTCACACTCACAAAACAAGGAATTGGAGAGAAACCAAAGGAGAGGATCCAAATCCCGATTTTTGCTCTTTACTTTTATGTCATTGAAATTGAAATTTTGATTGTTTTTTTTATCATGTTTAATACATTATAGATAGATAAAAACTATTTACAATGGAAAAAGGTTCCAGCCGTGTCACTCCTATGGTTTCTAGTAAGTAGTAATAATAGAATTTTACAAATTTTAGAAGTGTTTCTATATTATTTTATTATAAAGTACATTGACTCATCATGGTTGTATTGAATTGTAATTTTAAGAGATTGTGTTGATAAAAAAAATCTTGAAGATTTTAAATAGATTATAATAACACTTGTTTAAAAGACTCTTTTCTTTTCTATAGGATTTTAAAAGATATTTTCCAATTAAAATTTTTAATAAAAAATTTTGATGAATTTATATGACAAGTTTTTAGGATCTCAATGTACTTGATTGATTTTTGAGATTTAAAAAGAACAAGAGAAAATAATGAATTTATAAGTGAATAAAATCGACAATAAATCAACAACATCTTTCTCCGTGAGAATGTGTGTGTGTGTTTTTTTCCAGTTACCAAATAGAGTGCCTTCGTAAAAGTGATTTGGCAAAACAGAATATATTGAATATATGTATTATATTTCGTTCATTCTGATAATAAAATTGAAAAATATTTCGGACATTTGTTATGCATATTAATAAAAAAAAAATTGAAATTTGTGCATTTTTTTACATAAAATTTGTGCATTGAATACCTTTAAAGTATAAAAAATTAGTTTTATCAATGTTAATTTTGTTTTCTTATTTTTTTAATTGCTTGACGAGGACTTTCATAACACGGTTTAGCATGACTCAATTTCAAAAAAAAAAAAGTCATCCTTTGCGTCAGAATTTATGGGAGAAGCTATGTTGTGTTCCATACATGCTTGTTCCAGTTGGAAAGTACAAGAGGGCTATTGAATTCGCCCCTTTATGATTTTATCTCAATATATATTTTATTACACGTCGGAATTTCCACTAAATTTCAATCCAATACACGTTGAAGTCGTAGTTTCCGCTAGGAAATAGAGTTGGACGTGATCTTAGTCTTATTCCAAACATTATTGTAAGGATATCAACATATATGGCAAGAGAGTGGTGGTGCATATCGGAGTGGAAATGATTAATGAACATATGTCAAGGAAATAAAACATAGTACCTCCGTTAGGATGTCGGTGAGACCTTCGTACAAGGAAAAAGAAAGTGAATTGAGAGAGAGAGAGAGAGAGAGATGATCAGGTGCGACAAAACGTGGTATATTCATGAGAATGAGAGCAAAAGAAAGTCTCAAAAGAATTGAGAAAGTGAAGGTCTCAAAAGAGTTGATAAAAGTTATATCATGTCTATTTTTAACTAAAAAATCTTACAAAATTTGTTCTATGAGAGAATTTATTAAAGTCTATGAATTTTTAAATATCCAGCGACATTTTAAAGTTCCTAAGAAATCTTAATCGGATGTAAATGAATTCAATTGTCTTGCAAAAAAAAATCTTGATTGTCATAATTGAATACCACAAAATTTATTTAGATCTTATAAAAGTTTTAATCGAATACCGCAAAAAGGATTTAACATAAAAAAAATATCTTTTAAAATCTTTTGAAATCTCACACCACCCTAAAAAATGATACGTCGTTTAAATCTTGCCACCTTAACGCATTTTAATAGCCACATCACATTGGCATGTCATCATTTTAGTCTACTCGGATTCAACTTTTAAAATGTTAGAGATAAAATTAAACATGCAAGATGTCACGAGCTAAGGGAGCGCTAGTTTTACGATTGAGAATTTCACTTTTAGGAATAATTTTTTCAGAAAATAATAATAGGCATTTTATTCCCATTTTTTTTTTAAAAGTGTGTTTGGTTGATAATAATCATGTTCTCGGAAGTTATTTATAAGGCGAGTATGTGAATTTTTTTTCTACCCATTTTTTTGGTATCCGGATTCTCTCCCGTGGACTATCCATTAGAGGAGGTGTAGTTAAATCATGGTTGTTCATTTTAATAAAAATAAAAACAAAATTGCAAAAGTAATAAAATCAAGTGAAGAGATTGCATTGCAAAAACTAATATATTGGAGAGGATACTTTCTCTCTTTTTTTTTTAATCAAATTACAAGGGCAGACACATGTGTATTTGAGAGGGTGCAGGCGCACCCCCTGGATTTTCAAAATTTACATCAATTACCCTATTATTTTTTTTATCATTTTAAACCCCCTGAATTTTATATATTGCAACTGAGATCCAAACGTCTCTCTTCTCAAATGCACACATAGCCCACTTAGTCTTAAGCGGGTAATGTCTTGTTTTTCCTGACCCAATCTTTTTGTTCTTCTATGACTTTCCGGCCATGTACACAAGTATTTGAAAATTGTTCTTTAGCCACCCTTGGTTGCTGCCAAACCCCCCACCAAAATCCTAAAATACACCATATATTGGTCTCAGGGTACTTTGAATCATACAATCTGAAATGCATGTATAGGTTGATTTTGGAAGTTATACGTTCCGAAATTAAGCATTTTCGGTTCGTAAAATTCGAAACATAAAAATATTTCAAAAAAGCCTCATTCCGGAACGTATATTCCAAAATCAAATTTTCTATTACATTTTGTTCAACAACTACGCCTTTTTATATATAAGTTTGTTTTGAAATATACATTCTAAAACTTTTGTTAAGGGCATTTTCATCAAAATAGGGGGTCTAAATAGCAACAGAAGGAGCTAAAGAGCAATTTTTCAAGTATTTACCACTAAAACAAACTAGTTGACATGCAATTTGTACACAAATACCGTACATAACATAATGCAGAATAAACCACAATTCCAATATACTATTCTCTAACTCTAATTATCCAATCCTCTTTTATTCCATCACCAAAAATTTATTATTAACGCTATTTCTATTTCAAATTCCAAGTGATTAATATTATAGTTTTTATTTGTCAAAATATCATGAAAGATAGGAGATTTTGTGTTCTTTAATAATATTTTTTATTTGATTGGATAAAGAGTACAAATTATAAATGTTGGTAGTTTAAATAAACGATTGAACTTATTTTTATTTGGTAAAAAAGGTTTCTCATGATTTTATAGTTTTTTTTTATTAAGGTAGAGTATAATTGACACAATGTACCTTAAACTATCATAACGACATTTTAAAATAAATGGAGGGAGTAATAATTTTTTTATAAATTACTTCAAATAACATTTTGTTCCTGCGTGGAACTTAGGGGGTATGTATTTGCTAAAGGTTAAGGTTATGCAATGGTGTGTTCTTGTGATATTGCTTGCCTTTCTAAAATGCGTTGGGGGTGGTATTTATAGAGGCCTATAGCAGAGCCACCTCATTCCCATGATCCCACGATCTTCCCTCCAAATGGGGGTGTAATGGGCAGTTACCAAGCTCCCACGACCCAGGATTGAGGAGAGTGGGGTGTATTTGGCGCCAAGCCTAAATAAGGCGGTTCGGGACACATTTTCCACGTGCCCCTATTCTGACTGAAGCAGGGGTAGTGGGGGCACGCCTGCTGCACGTGCAGGGAGGGGGCGATCTGGGCCTGTTAGCTGGCGGACCGAATTGGGCCTGTCAAGGGATTGGGCCTAAATTTCTTTGACCGGTACACAGCCCCCCAAGCACAAGGCTCCAAGGAGGCGTAGTGCTGATAAGCTCGCACTGTTAGGATAACTTCGCCTTTTAGGCACGTTTAGATTAGGAAGACGAATTTAGAGATATGTGCTCCTGAAATATCTCCATCTTGACGCGCTCGGCTCCCTTCACTTTCGCCAATTTGGGAACTGCTGACCCCTTGCTGTCCTTTATAAAGACTGGTACTCGCAGCTCCATTTCTCACGATTTACTTTTCATTCCTACTCATGGCCTCCACTATAGACTCCTTGATTGATGCTTTACTTTCGCAGGCTCCGGAAGATTTAATGGACGATTATGAAGACTTTGCTTCACTGGCGACTAACCTCCGAAATTTCTCCTGGCGTCTGACCCCGCCCCAGAAGGAATTCCTTAACCGTGTGTTGGCGCTGCGGGATCAGATGATCAAAGATTTTCCCTTTATTTCGGCGGTTGAAGAGTCACGCTGTCATAGCCAAAGAACCATTGCAGCGCTCTTTGACGAGATGTGGCTCACGAAGGAGGGCATGCGTATGTATGAGAGCAATCTGGCCGTCAATTTTGACCAGGAGGATGATGTTGATCATCAGCTGACTCGCCTAAGGGGCGAAGTGGACCAATTGGAGGCGAAAAAGCGCCAGCTGAAGGGCGACATCAAGGATGACATAGCGAAGCTACTGGACAAACGTCGTACTTTGCTTGAACTGCAGGACCGGATGCGGATCCATGATGGGCAGGCTTCTGAGGAAGGGGATGATTCGTCGGTTACGGTTGAGCCCAAGGTGGGGGTTGCCAAGTCTCCCCAGGCGCAGCCCCCCAAGTGATGTTTTCTAGGGCCGGAGTAGTTTCTTTATGATTTTTGTTGCTTTCTCTTCTTTCTTTTTGATGTAATGTTCTAGGCGAGCTATGCCTTGTGAATGAATTTTTATCTTTGGAATTTCTCGTGTTTCTTTGATAACATTCTTTTAAGCTTGATGATTCTTGCGTGTTGTCTCATATTTCATACTTGCACGGTGTGTTACCTCAATAACAATAAAACTGCGCCAAAGCCTTAGACTTACATGGCGAGTTACTTTAACAATAAAACCGCGCCAAAGCCTTAGACTTACATGGCGAGTCGCTTTAACAATAAAACTGCGCCAAAGCCTTAGACTTACATGGCGAGTTACTTTAACAATAAAACTGCGCCAAAGCCTTAGACTTACATGGCGAGTTACTTTAACAATAAAACTGCGCCAAAGCCTTAGACTTACATGGCGGCCATGATAATATGCACATCAACGCCTTAGTCTTACATGATGGCTATGACGATTTGCACACCAACGCCGTAGTCTAACATGGTGGCCATGACGATATGCACATCAACGCCGTAGTCTTACATGATGGCTATGACGATTTGCACACCAACGCCGTAGTCTTACATGATGGCTATGACGATTTGCACACCAACGCCGTAGTCTAACATGGTGGCTTTAATAATTTTGCACGCCAATGCCGTAGTCTTATATGGCGGCCTTGATAATTTAGCACGCCCAAAGGCGGTTTGGACGAACGAAGTCGCTTTATATATATTATACGCGCGTCGTAGCGTTTTACGTTCCTTAGCTATATTGGCTTTTGACCTTTAAGGTCGCCACGACATTCCGTTTAGCGTTTATCAGCTCGCACCTAGATAATGATCGTTCAAGCTAACAGATGATCCGATATAGTTTTCAGTTGTGTCCTCGAATTCCCACAAGGCGGTTACATGATTTTGACGGCGGTATGAAGACATCATATTTGAAACAAAGATAAGCGAAGTTGCACCACTGATAGTTGGAAGCGAGACGACGATGTTGGACGGCGACAATGATTCGGCGAGCTGTTATCCTTGAGATTTTAATCGAAAATTGCTTGTCCCTTTAAGTATCTTTGAGAAGTGCGGCCGAGAATAACATTTATCAAGATATATCACTTTTTCTTCAAGATTTGAATAAGAACAACAAAGAAACAAAAGCTTCCACAAATATTAGACAAAACAAGTATACCAACTTGATATTATCTAGAAAATTAACCTTTTGTTATATAAACCAATTAACCAAATATGCCACATTTCTTATTCTAGCAGGACGGAATCTAACCTTTTAAATATTCTTCACAGGTTATAATTATATGCTGATATTCAATTTCAAAACTTAAAATAACAACAAAACCAAACTATTGGCGGAGATTGAAGCATCCAACACATCTTGACTCTCGATTGCATCATAAAAGATGGAGAAACATAATTAAATAGTAATAAGTGAATGCTTGCACCTGATGTATGTTGTAACTCAGAATAATATCTTCGATATCCATTCTCTAATGTGCGCTTGTTGAGTGATACAAGAGGACTTTGTTTCTTCCCTTCGATCTCTATATGAAGGTCGATATAAATTTGAGGACTTTGTTTTTGTCCTTCAACATTCTCTATGCATTAAGATGCTTATATTTTGGTTGTTACTATTGAAATTATTGAGGACTATGCTCTCTGATGCATAAAAAGAGTTCTCAGTATTTATGGTCATAATTAAGTAGTTTGTTTACAAACAAAAATAAAGGATTGAATGCACCTGGATGCAATTGATTCAAACTGAATTTTGCTAACTGGCGCCGTCATGGCTACTTATGCCTGCTCCAAGAATTACTCCGATCGATTTATCAAATATGCCGTCATGGCTACTTTGTCGCCTTGTTCATATTGCTATGACGATTTAATATATCCTTTGCTTGTTTATTTGATTCACGCCATGCGATCTCTTTCCTTCCTTTTCCAAAGTTTCAGCCGTGTTGGGCTGGCGAGTGGCGACCATGATGTCTCCCGATAATTCTCCAAATTTGGCGAGACGGCGAAATTAGATCCATGTCATTGTAAAGAAAATCAAACATGGTTGAGCCAAATTAAAATAGAAAACATATATGAATGAATCTAACATGACATTAATTCATTGTTGTCTATACCATAAGGTGCTATAGGTTTATGAGGCTGCTACTCATTATCTATAACATGCCAAGAAGTATCTTGTGACTTTGGACCCTTTTAACCAGGAATGTCGATCCAGGAGTGTTAAATTAGGGTGGAGATACTAAGTAACTAATTAACTATGCATTGAGAAGCTGGTCTTAAATGAAAGAATTATCATGGGAACAAGTACTCATAATTTTCATAAACAAAGAATGAGCTGCAAGATTCTGCGTGAAACAGTTACTTCATAATTTGCACAATTCTACGTTTTTGGTAAGTAGACCATACTGCAAGACTATATTATGCACCGTTTCAAGCAGTTTCCTATTCCAATTGAATTGCTAATTTTAATCACCACAGATGCAAACAGGATTTTTACTTCGCAAATTGATCTATAATTAAATGGGAAAACAAAATTGCAATTGAAAAGCATATATGAATAAACCCATGGGAAATTCACAGGAACTTTGTAACGATGACACCTGGTTTAAGTGCGTTCAAGTTGGCAAACGATCTGATACTGCTTCCCTTTGTCCGCCTCGTTTTTTATGATCGCCTCTTGAAAGAGTTTTGCGCTCCAAATATTTTGCACATGTAAGAGAAAAGGACAAGCAACGTTATGACAAATGGAATTAGAGATATATCAGAATCATAATTACTAAATTGTTTATCACTTTATTTTTGAGATGGCGGTATAATCAAAATGGTCGCCTGAAAACAATCATATAGAATGAAGGTAAACAATACTCGCGTCTAACAATATATTTGCTGACGTGACTATATAAAGGAGCATGTAAGTATAGCTGCTAAAGACGCTTCAACCATAATAATATAATTACTCGCAGTTCGCGATATCCCTCGGCAAAAACTGATTATCCAGTCCTGACTTATTACTATTACTATAGTTATTGTTTTTTGGATCAATATTAAGCACAATCACATTATCTGCTTGGCCTTCATTGAGTTGACACTATCACATAAACATACATGATTAACTAGCAGTGATATTTTTTGAATTGTCTTTAGTTTTGCAAGAATCTTCTTATTTTCTTTTTAGATGAAAACCAATAACAGCAAAGTAAGTGCTAAATAATAAAATTATAACATCATAATATGTAATTGAATTGATCAAACATGCCAAAATTCTCCTGTACATGACTTGTAACTTCAAGTAGCATAATTACTACTGAATTCCTTGTGGAAAATTCAGTCCTTATACTATACCATCGTAAATAACATGTGTGATTTTGGATAAAATAAATAATTAACATGTGTAATCGGTGGTTACCATACTCTATTAGTATGCAAGGGCCAAGGGCAGTTTTATATGATTCTATGTTGGAGATTCTTTTGTTTCATTTTCTATTTTTGGTTTTAAATTAATTAAAACAAAACCATCATCAGTGGATTTGGGAAGTTATGCACGTTCAGTATAGTACTCCTGATTTTTACCACTATCAAAGAGATAATAACTCGTCTCAACTCTCAAGTAGAATATAGATGTCCTTTGACTAACAAAATCAACCGAAAGGCAATAGCAAATTAGGCTATAGGTTAATTCACAGATTCTATCCCCTTTCATCCAAGTAGTAGATTTGAGATACATCAAAACACTTTTATCATATAATTACGATGACACCAGCGTTAAAAACAACCAAAGTTGGATTGATAATTAGTTTAGTAGTCCATTATTCAAATTACCAAAACGATCAACTAAACAAAAACACGAATATAGATACAATGGTAATTTTTCATAAAATATTGAATAAATAAATATGATAATATTTTGCTTTTCCCATCTTAAAAATATTAATTTGATGAAACAATTGAACCTGGGAGCCTCGGTGAAGATGATGCAGCAAGGACACCAACTGAACTGTCCCGGTCGAAAGTTGCCAGCCATTGACACTGAGATATTGAGCGATTGTGTTGGTGGGATTCCTCGATGACGATCGTTACTGTTAAATGTGGTGTCCTTCACGAATCTGACAGCAGCGACGCCGATTTCTCCATGAATCCTGTAGTGATGATGACGATGTTTGAAAGGCGGCCAGAGGTCGCAACGCCAATAATTGACGGCGAGACAGCAGTGTCGGACGGCGATAACAATTCGGCATGATGGTACCAGAGTTTAGATTGATATCACCTGGAGTGTGATCATTTAAGCTAGCAAATGATTTGATAATGTTTTTGTTTGTGTGCTCGGTTTCATGATTTTGACGATGATGATGTCCACGTTTGAAAGAAGGCGAGGTGTCGCAACACCGATGATTGAGGGCGAGACGGAAACATCAAATGCAACGGTGATAACAGATCGGCAAGATGGCACACCATTGATCAAACAAAATCAAACATGAATCAAATTAAAGAGTATAAATTATCAAAGGCATACTACTCTATTATCATGATCAAATAACAAATAACTCGTTGTCTCATTATGTACACATGATATATCAGTGTTTTTATATCAATTAGAACAAAGAGTAATACAAGAAGATAATATCAAATCTTCTAGATGTTCAAGTTTAGAATTAATATTAGTCTTTCCCAAATAAACTTACCACTTAAGCTCAAACAATATCCAAGCCTCGTCAAAGCAAAAGACTTTATCAAAATAATGCTTAGTAACGAATTAAACGGACATATATATGAATCTTAAACCTCTCTCATGGTTTTGCAAATTGATTTGTAAATGAATGGAAAAACAGAATTGCAATTAAAGAGTATGTGCGACTAAATTCCTGAGGTGATTCAAAGGAAATTAAACACATATGGGTGGCAGTCTAAACGAAGCAAGGCGAATTAAACACAAGCCGTTGTCTCACATCCGACGAGGCTGTCAGTTCATTCTTCAGTGTTGAGAAACGAATTGATGGCCTTTCTTCCAATGGTTGTTTGGTGTCTTATGGCCCATGTTTGAGACGACGACGACCCAAGTTGCTACGCCGGCAATCGACAGTGAGAAAATGACGTTGGCAATGGCGGTTAAACAACGGTAGTTCGGCGACGCGGTTCGTGGCGGCGGTTTGGGTGACGGCAGATTTGGATACGAAACAAAACAAGAATTCAACACCTGATTATGGTGTGTGACGGTGAACGAGATACAACTTGAGGCCTGGGAATCGTTTTACCGAGGCCCCACGGTGGGCGCCAAATGTTCCTGCGTGGAACTTAGGGGGTATGTATTTGCTAAAGGTTAAGGTTATGCAATGGTGTGTTCTTGTGATATTGCTTGCCTTTCTAAAATGCGTTGGGGGTGGTATTTATAGAGGCCTATAGCAGAGCCACCTCATTCCCATGATCCCACGATCTTCCCTCCAAATGGGGGTGTAATGGGCAGTTACCAAGCTCCCACGACCCAGGATTGAGGAGAGTGGGGTGTATTTGGCGCCAAGCCTAAATAAGGCGGTTCGGGACACATTTTCCACGTGCCCCTATTCTGACTGAAGCAGGGGTAGTGGGGGCACGCCTGCTGCACGTGCAGGGAGGGGGCGATCTGGGCCTGTTAGCTGGCGGACCGAATTGGGCCTGTCAAGGGATTGGGCCTAAATTTCTTTGACCGGTACACATTTCATCAAAAAGTTGGCACTTTACTAAATTTATAGACTTGCACCCCCTAATCCAGGGTCTTGGATCCGCCACTAGATTAAAATAATGGGAAAGTGAAGTTATTAAGTTTAGTTTAATGGTAAAAGATTTGGATAATACACACGAGGTTCTACGTTTGATCCCCATTAGCTGCAATGTAAACCAAAAAGTAAAATATAATGTGAAGATGGAAGTTATTTTTTCTTAAGTATATTTTATTCTTTGGAGTTCATTTTTCATATTTATAACTTCTACATTCCTAAAAACAAACACCCCATAAGAGTAATATATGGCACATGAAAATTGAAAGATATGTATTCTTGAAAGATATATATTGATGGTATCTCGTATGTAATAATAGGCGATGTTCTTTGGGATCAAAATGGACGGCACAACCCATATTTAATTTATAAAAGTGGAGGGAAATCAATTGTGTTATTTATCTAACGTTAAAAAATAAAATAAAATTAGTAATATGTTTTTTTTTTTCTTTTCTTGTGGGGGCTAGAGCCCCCAATCCTTTAGTCATTCATCTGGCCATGAACTTGACCCACAAACACCCCTAATTGAGGCTGAGTTTTTTTTTTTCCTAGAGAAAATAATCTCAACGATTGGTCGGGAACAATGTTTAATTTACATAAAAAATGCCATGAAAAAATATCTCAAATTAAAAGTTCTCAATTACTCTAGATGAAGTTTATAGGTTGAACATCTTTATGATTCGAACTCCAAATTTTGCAATGTAAAGTAATGTATATTACTCTATTAGAAAAATCCAATAAAACAACCAATATAAAATCCGTATATATTTTTTGTAAAAAGAAGAACACTTCCATATATTAAAAGAAAACAAAAAGCACTTTTAAAAGAATACAAACAAAAAATAAAAAACAATTACAACACAGGGTTAGTTTTGTCAAAGCCAACATACTGGGGTTGGGCAAAACATCAGGAAATTGAACCGAATTATCGAATCGAACCAAACAAAAAATAATTTAAACATAATTAATAGTTTTAAAATTGAATTGAAACAGTTCGATTCGGTTCACAATAATTTAGTTTGGTTCGATCCGATTTGTTTTAATGATTTGGTTCAATTTAATGGTTCATATTGGTTTTTTGCTTAAAAATAATTTGATTTTTTATATTTTTTTTTCAACTGTACTAATAATAAGAACTTAACTAAAAACAATTTCATTAGATTCAAAATAGTAAAATTTAATTGTATAAAAGTTAGCTACGCGGTTCAATTCGAAACCATAAAACAAAACCATTTTACCAATTCGGTTTAAGTTGGAAGACAAACTGTTCGGTTCAATTATCATGAATTTTTTATCATGAATTTTTTCAACTCTACCTTCATCGCCCTGATCCCCAAGATTGACTGTCCTCAAAGGCTCAATGATTTCCGACCTATTTCTCTGGTGGGGAGTCTCTACAAAATTCTGGCGAAAGTTTTAGCAAATAGGCTGTGCCTTGTGATCGGTAGTGTGATCTCGGAAGCTCAGACAGCTTTTGTCAAGAGCAGGCAGATCCTTGACGGCGTCCTCATTGCTAACGAGGTTGTGGATGAGGCGCGTAGGTCTAAGAAGGAACTTCTGCTTTTTAAGGTGGATTTTGAGAAAGCTTATGATTCGGTGGACTGGGACTATTTGGATGACGTTATGGGGAAGATGGCTTTCCCGGTCCTGTGGAGAAAGTGGATAAGAGAGTGCGTGCGCACGGCCACTGCGTCTGTTCTTGTCAATGGCAGCCCTACGGAGGAATTTCACCTGGAGCGGGGCCTTAGGCAAGGGGATCCGTTATCCCCGTTTCTCTTCCTCTTGGCAGCTGAGGGTCTGAATGTTCTGATGACGGCTGTTGTAGAGCAAAACATGTTCACTGGTTATAGGGTTGGTGCTCAGGATCCTGTGGAGGTGTCTCATCTCCAGTTTGCTGATGATACGCTTCTCCTAGGAGCTAAGAGTTGGGCGAATGTGCGTGCTCTGCGAGCTGTGCTTGTGTTGTTTGAAAGTATGTCGGGTCTGAAGGTTAATTTCCATAAGAGTATGTTGGTTGGGGTTAATATACCTGACTCTTGGTTGTCCGAAGCTGCTTCTGTTCTCCGCTGTAGAGTGGGAAAGATTCCTTTCCTTTATTTGGGACTCCCCATTGGGGGTGATCCGAGGCGTCTGGCTTTTTGGGACCCGGTGGTGGCTCGGTTGAAAAACAGGTTATCTGGGTGGAAGAGTCGCTTCCTATCTTTCGGTGGTCGCTTAGTTCTGCTAAAATATGTCTTGACTTCTCTCCCTGTCTATGCGCTTTCCTTCTTTAGAGCTCCCTCAGGTATCATTTCCTCTATTGAATCTTTGTTGATTAAATTTTTTTGGGGGGGGTGTGAGGATTCTAGGAAAATCGCTTGGGTTACGTGGAAATCTATTTGTTTACGATAGGAGTATGGAGGGCTGGGGGTAAGGCAGTTGAGGGAGTTTAACTTATCTCTGTTAGGCAAATGGTGTTGGAGGACGCTAGTGGATAGAGAGGGGTTATGGTACCGGGTTTTGGCAGCCAGGTATGGGGTGGAGGGAGGTAAGGTGAGACGAGGGGGGCG
Organism: Trifolium repens; assembly: GCA_030408175.1. NCBI lineage: Eukaryota > Viridiplantae > Streptophyta > Magnoliopsida > Fabales > Fabaceae > Trifolium > Trifolium repens. The sequence goes on along the minus strand of CP125842.1, from coordinate 60,739,375 downwards.
GAGCGGGTCGGCATGGTGGAGGGAGATAGTGCGCATTCGGGAGGGAGAGGAGTATGGGGGCAGATGGTTTGAGGAGCATGTTTCGAGGAGGGTGGGGGACGGGTCAGATACTTTCTTCTGGACCGACCCCTGGGTGGATGGTACTCCTTTGTGTGAGCAGTTTGGTCGCCTGTTTGACTTGGCAGAGACCAAACATCGCACGGTGGCTGAGATGTCTATGTTAGGGTGGGGAGCAGAGGGAGGGGCTTGGGTGTGGCGCAGGCAGCTGAGGGGGTGGGAGGAGGAGGAGTTGAGGGAGTGTCAGGCTTTACTTCTAACCCGTGTTTTGCAGGATCAGTCTTCAGATCGGTGGCAGTGGCAGCCTGACCCTGATATGGGCTATACTGTCCGAGGAACATACCAACTTTTGACTATGCAGGATTCGGTGACACTGGATGACGCCGCGAAGCTCGTTTGGCACCCTCAGGTCCCGCTGAAGGTTTCTATCTTTGCTTGGCGTCTTCTGCGCGACAGGTTGCCCACGAGAGCAAACCTGGTCACTCGAGGCATCTTATCTGCTGCAGCTCAGTTATGTGTCTCTGGTTGTGGGGAGGTGGAGTCGGCTCATCACTTATTCCTCTCATGCAGTACGTTTGGCCTCATCTGGGCATTGGTGCATTCCTGGATTGGCACCCCGGCAGGGGAGTATACGTCTCTTCGCGATCATTTCGTTCAGTTCACTTTTTCCGCAGGTGGTTCCCGGGCGCGACGTTCTTTTCTGCAGCTTGTTTGGCTAGCGTGCGCTTGGGTGGTATGGACGGAGCGAAACCACAGACTGTTCCGTGGCTCGGCGTGCTCTCTTCAGCAGCTCTTGGACAAGATCAAGCTTTTCACTTTTAGGTGGTTGAAGGCGACGAATGTTACTTTAGCTTCTAACTGCCATAGCTGGTGGTCTAGTCCCATGCTCTGTTTAGGCTTTGTATGATCTTTTGTTTTGACTTTGTTGCGACTTTGTATATACTCTGGTAACCCATCCTGGCACACCTTGTGCTAGGGGGGTGGTTTTTATTTTATATATATATATATATATATCTCATTTTGGCTTGTTCAAAAAAAAATTATCATGAATTTTAAAAACAATTTAATTCGGTTTATTTGATTTTCATGCCAAACCAAACTATGCCCACCAATACAACTCATACTCTCGTCCTTGCATTTCTCTCTTTCTTGAAAGTCGTATCCTCTCCCTCTATCACCACCACCATGTCATTGAGAACATATAGAGTGATCCAGTAAAGAGAGAACAACACATGACAAACGTTAATGGTATTGACCAAATTTTATTTTGTGTGATGTTTGAACAATTTGTATAAATGATAAAAAGTTGTCCATTGGTTATGTGGAAGACAAGAATTTATGTTTTTGTCTAGTCTCTTAACCCCAATTTGTCTAATTCAATTTTATTTTTTTAAAATTAAACATAATACAACTAAAATTATCTTGCTCAATTTTTTAATTTTTAACCGAACAAACGCATGCACCTAAGAGAGAGCGCATGGGGGTGTATGTATGTTGTATTTATTTTTTTTGTTTTCGCACCGGTTTTCGACCCATCGAAAATGGACGACTAATCTGACTCGTGATTAGAAACATGCACACTGGCCAATCATGTGTCAAATAACGTTTTTTTTTTATAATGAATTGAATACGAGTAATCAAGCCGTTTAAAATTGAAAAACGGTGGATGGAAACCTGTCGGTAATTACCATCATCAGCATGATCACCATCATTGTACTGTGATTGTGATGACACTAAAAACCTGATCCATTGAAGCACACTCATAAAACCAAATCAAAGTGACAAAATAAAGGAGAAGCGCATGTGTCATGTGACATTTGAAAACCACATCAACCATTACACGTGCGAGTGTGAGGGTCCCACACATCCACCCCCCTTAAAATTTAAATTTCCAGATAATTTTTTTTCGATAAAATATTTGACCAGAGAAATTTTGAGATAGGGTTGAAGATTCAGCAATACACATAAAGAATTAAATAAAGTAAGGTATAAATAATTTTTAATTTAGATATTTGCATTTATTATATTCCAAATTCATTTTTTGACCTACACAAAATATAGTCGCATTTTGCTGTGGTTGTGTCCAACTGCGCTGGCTAGGGTTCCTTCCCAGTGCGGTGCCCCTCCCAAACACAACAACAACGATTCTTCTATATAACTCCGTTTATCGTTTTCGACTTACTCTCTCTCTCTCTCTCTCTCTCTCTCTAAACCTAAAACGATAACCGTTTTTATTTTGTTGCTGTGTGCGGAGGGTTTTTGAAATTATCTTTGGAGATGGACGAAACTGCTCTTGACGATATCATTCGGAAACTTGTATCGGCGAAGAACGGTAGAACGACGAAGCAAGTTCATCTTACGGAGGCTGATATTCGTCAGCTTTGTTCTTCTGCTAAAGAGATCTTTCTTAGTCAACCTAATCTTCTTGAACTTGAAGCTCCTATCAAAATTTGTGGTAAATTTATTTTTTTTCTTATTTGTTTTTTGTTTTCATTTCTTTAATTAATTATAATCTTGCTTGTTTCTACTGATTATTATAATTCATTGTTTGTGATTTTTTTATGTTAGAGTTCTGTAATTGAATTGAATGAAAAAAAGATTTAAGTGAAATGGACTTGTAGTTATGTTAATTGATCATACTTGTTTAGTGAAGAATGGCTAGGTTTTGGTTATGCTTCTTTTGAATTATTTTGGTACCATGAGTTGATTTTGATTTGGGATTTTAGTTAGGTTTGTTTGATTATTTTTTTCAGGTCAATTAAGTGGACATGATACGATAGTATTTGTTCTGAGTTAGGTTTGCTTGAGCTCAATTATTAACTATTCTTGTGCTTGTTAATCACTGTGTGTCAAGGATAAGGAGTCTATAGAAATGTATCAAGTTAACTGTGTGTCAAGTTAATGCTTGTTCAACATTGCCAATGGGGGTGTATAATGTACTGAGGCTGGATGACGGTAGGGGTCGGTCAGTCCTTTATGGTATTTTATGCTGCGCGTTTGTCTGGAACATGTTGCCCTATGCTTTTTTTTTTGCGGTTTAGGTCAGATTTTTGGCATGTTGACATTTGTGTGGTACTTGGTTTAAATGGTCAATAATTGTAAACATCTTAAAAGCCTACTTATCTAACTTGGTAACTCGCGAGTTTTAATTTTAGGGCTCCAGTTGTATTTAGTGCGTGTTTGATTTGATGTTTGGAAAGTCCCAAATCATGGTTTGGGCAAAAGCTTGTCTCTTTTAGATTTTGCACATACTGTGGTTACTGGTTTGGCAGTTCCAAATGCCAAACCAAACACACTCTTAGACTTTAGAGCCTATTGTCAACTGATCATTGCTATTGTAAGTATTAAATAGTGTATGACCTATGTTTTTAAAAAATCATTTGCAGGAGATGTCCATGGCCAGTTTTCTGACCTTTTAAGGCTGTTTGAGTATGGAGGATTCCCACCCGAATCAAATTATTTGTTTCTTGGAGATTATGTTGATCGTGGTAAGCAGAGCATAGAGACAATATGCTTGCTCCTTGCATACAAAATCAAATACAAGGAGAACTTCTTTCTTCTCAGGGGCAACCACGAATGCGCCTCCATCAATCGCATATATGGTTTCTATGATGAGTGCAAGAGGAGGTTCAATGTTCGCCTCTGGAAGACATTTACTGATTGCTTTAACTGTTTACCGGTGGCTGCTCTAGTAGATGAGAAGATCCTTTGCATGCACGGTGGACTCTCTCCTGAACTTAAAAACTTAGATCAGATACGGAACATTGCTCGCCCTATTGATGTGCCAGATCATGGCCTTCTCTGTGACCTTCTGTGGGCTGATCCAGATAAAGATCTAGAGGGATGGGGAGAAAATGATCGAGGTGTTTCATTCACATTCGGGGCTGATAAGGTTTCTGAGTTTCTTGAGGAGCATGATCTTGATCTGATTTGTAGAGCTCACCAGGTAATGAACCCTTTAGTTTGGTTGGTTTCAATGGTTTTAAAGTTTCTTCTTGATTGACCATCCATAGCTATAAATATCGTTTTGTTTATACATGAGTCAAGGCGTACATAATAAGTTTGCAATTTACCGATTATTACTTAAATTGTTTAAAAAGAATATAAGCACATGCTTAACGATGGAGACTCAAAGGAATTAGAGAAAGACTATATGAATAAAGATATGACAAAGTTGGGTTTTAAGACAAACAAGTTAAATACTATTGCGAAGTCTTGAGAATCTATGACGTTTAATGCGCTACAACACGACTGAATATGGTTTTCTTGTGGCTTCCCCTTTCCTTTCTACTTATCACCAACTTTGACATCTCATAAATATAGGGTCATTCCTATTTGTGTTTAACCGTTGATCTTTTGTTTAACTGCCTTTTTCTTAGATGTCCTTGTATATTGTATTATATATTTGTCTGTATGCTGTTGTATTGGGCTTTTCTTTGGCTTGGGGGTCTTAATTATTTTTAATTAATCAGTACATCTGATCTCATGTTTTCCTTTTAATATTTTTGATGCTGCTTCTCAGGTTGTAGAAGATGGATATGAGTTTTTTGCCAAACGTAAGCTGGTGACTGTATTCTCTGCACCAAATTACTGTGGTGAATTTGATAACGCTGGTGCTATGATGAGCGTAGATGACACATTGACATGCTCTTTCCAGATACTTAAGGCTTCTGATAAGAAGGGGAAAGTTGGATTTGGCAATAACTCATCAAGACCTGGAACCCCACCTCATAAGGTAAAAAAATAAGGATTGTTATGCATGCTCATGTTCGTAAAAACACGTGTTTCTATGTATATGTGTATGCCGGTTTATGTTTTGCATGTATAAATGCCAAGTGTGTCACAAATTTGAGTTATAATCAAAGAAGTCGAAAGTTTCATAACTTCAACTAGTAGTATTAGCAAATGTGAAGTTTCATGTCACTTAAGTGGTTATTGCACACATGATGATATGCCCGATTCTGTATAGATTTATGTATCATTTTAAGTATCAAGACATAATATCGATAATACGAAGTGCATTCCTTTAGGAAACATCTTGGGTGAGATCCTATGAAGGTTAAAACCCATTTATGGTGTTCCCATTAAAGTTAAAGTGTCCAAAAAGAGATCAAACCTCCCTGGGTTAGAGCAGTCTAATTTTCATGCATGACTATCCTTAGTTTGAAAGGTTAGAGCAGCAACCTATAGTGCAGTGCATGTGTTTTTTCCAGGGGCATAGAAGAGAAATGGCTATTTTCTTTGAGGCAATTTTCTTCACGATGTTTACACGTTGCCAATTTCTAGCGTTTGTTGGTATTCAAGAGTTCACCCGAGTTGTCTAAAACTGCTGTCTTCACGAATATTTAGGACTTTATGTATTTATTGGTTGTTTTTAAAAACATGTGAAAATTGACTTACTGCTGTCATTTAATTGAATCACAATCTACATATCTTTTGTGAAATTTAACAAGTTCTGACCATATCCGACCTGTTTGTTCCAGGGTGGGAAGAATTAATTAACTTCTGAGCGATGTAACTATAAGGTCAGTGAGCTGGATGATAGCTTTCATTCTCCACATTAGGTTAAAGGCTTATTGTTCTGCTGCCTGGTATGATTGATGATGATTCACAAGATATAATTGCATTTTGCCTGCCTTCCTTGGCAGCGATAACTAAAGACAGTATGTCAGGGACATGGCACTTTTTATTGTGCAACTCCGAATGATCCCTTCCCTTTGTTTCTTCTTTTTTTCTTTTTTTTTATAGATTTATTTTTCCTTAATATTATTGTACAATGGGAATTCAATCTCCATAAGGGGGTAATCTTGAGTATCTTGTTATGGTGTTGCAAAAAATTTATTATATGATTGCTTCAACTTTATATGCCTTTGTGACTGCCTATAGCGAGGGTTGTCCATTTCTTTTTTGGGTATTTACTCAAAAATCATTGAAGTGAATAAGGCTATTCGAGGGGGGAAATGACGCTAGATGCTCGTTCGTATACTTTATTTTCTCACTTCAAAATACAATAATAAAGAGATATTGAAAACACTAGAATAATAAGGATACACAAGTAAACACTAACATGAATGAGGTTATTATAGGACAGACATTTGCACGTTTTTCATTACATTAGAGAAGGGGTCTTGGTAAATTAGAGTTTGACACAAGGCAAAGAAAGTTTGAACAATGATTGTTTTAGTAATGGAGATTGAATTTGACTATTTTCAGTCAACTCGTCTTTAATTGAATTCATTGATCATTTGAGATCAACCAATCACTTGATATCCATGTGTTTTTGTTGACATGTGATTTAAATATTAACATTATTTACAAGGGAAATTTGCTAGAGTTGTTCGACACCAGTTCTTGAATTTCTTACATGATTTAATGAATTAGCCAATTCTTCAAAGGATGATAAGTTTTTATTATTTTGCTTGCTTTGACATTTATTCTTGGGTCTAATGGCTAAATTCAAATTACTTTTTTTTTATAATGTTGATCCTATATTGCACATGAAATAAATTAATAAGCCATTTTTTATGTACATTTTGAAATCTTGATCATATATCTCATTGCTCCCACAGTTATGTCCATACAAAACGTCAATATGATAATGATTATATGGAGAGTAAATGAGTAGTAGATCTACTGATCATATACCCTTTTTTTGTGTGTGTCGAAGGTCATATGAATGGTGCATCTTTCACTAGGTCTTGTTTTAAATCCAAAGGTTTTTAGAACCGGACCAGTCATTGAACCCGTGAGCTTACCGATTCAAGATTCAACCGATCGGATCGGGGTCGGACCGGTCAGACCGTTTTTAATTAAAAATATATTTTAATTAATATATAAATAAAAATAAATAAATAATTACTTAATATTCCTTATTTTTACACATAAAAAAGATGAAATGTCATATAGTTAATACAAAATTAAAACTTTAGTACATTAGTCATAAAATTTCTAATTCAAACTAAATTAAAAATTATATAATAAGTAAGTCCAATAACACAAAATAGTACTATAACATCGTTTTTAATATTTCTTTTACAAATAAAACAAAATAACATCGTTTGGTGATATATGGATTTTTTATTAATGTAATAAATCACGATATAATTATTAATCAATTGATTGTTATATGAATGGTGCATCCGTTCCAAAATGCAAGTCACTTTGACCATTTTACACAAATTAAAAAAAATAATTATTGTTATATGGAAAAGAGAAATTATGCGTTAGTTTACAAAATTGTCCCTCGTTGATGGTATGAAAAAAATAAGGGTAAATAGGACAATACCCCCCTGCAAAGTTGGTGTGTTTTGCCATACCCCTGTAAAAAAATTTCTTGTAAATACCCCCCCTACTTTCTCAAGATTCCTTATTTTACCCCCCTGAGTGCACACCGTGGCAGTGAATCTACACGTGGCGTGTCCACATAGGATTTTTTTGCCACGTGCCACGACGGAAGAGAGATGGGTTACTTCGAGATTTTTGTTATGAAATAGAGAAAGAAAATTGAAAGAATGATTCATGCAATATGAGGGATTCAATGGATTAAGTTAAGGAAAATTCAATGGAAAAGAGGAACAAGACCAACAACACATTTAAATTTTGTTTTTTGTTTTTTAATTCAAAATGTTTTCTATTTTCTGATAATTAATAAATGTTATTTTGTAATTTTTTGTTTTTTTTTTAAATAAAATTAAGGGATGACGTGTCAAAAAAGCCTACGTGGACATGACACGTGGCAAAAAAATTCTATGTGGACACGCCACGTGGAGATTCACTGCCACTGTGTGCACTCAGGGGGTAAAATAGGGAATCTTGAGAAAGTAGGGGGGTATTTACAAGAAATTTTTTACAGGGAGTATGACAAAACACACCAACTTTGCAGGGGGTATTGCCCTATTTACCCAAAAAATAAATTGAAAAATTAAAAGAATAAAGAGAAATAAATAGTTTTTGGTATAATAAGAAAAAGTACATTAAATGTTTCTGATTCATAATCCATGTTTGGCCTTCCTTATAAAACTCAATGATAATATATATTTCTTGCAGTAGAATACTTGAGTATAATATTTTCTTTTTTCTGTTTCTCTGTTAGTATTGGCAACACATCAATATAATTTTATCGTTATTGTTATTGTATCAATCAATGTACCAAATTTACCAAACAATTTATTCATTCTCCAAAATGTTGTAGCAAGTACAACCCACCAGCCAAACATATGTTTTAAATTAAAGCAAGACATCTCCATTTGTTTGATCACACACCAGACCAATATTTTGACAGTTCTCACAACAATTTCGAGGTCTAGTCTCCTTCTCATACACCTTTTTTATGTGTTTGATCTATGCCATTTGATGCATGCTTGCTGCTTTCTCATAATTATGATCTGTCAAACAAATGATGTAAATTGTTTAAAAATAATCGGATATGTTGAAAAAAAATGAAAAAATAGGGATAATTGTTGGAAAAATGATGGCAAACCGATGATTTTTTTTTTGGATAAGGGACATTTGAGACCTTTGTTTCATGTTTGCCTTGTTGTGTTGCCAAACAAAGTTGACCTTCTTTTTAATCGTGCTATAATTGCATACTAAGTGATGTTATTTTGTTGCTCTATTTTTGTGATATATCCACCACTTGTTTAAACCTTTGATCTTGATCATTGATACTTTTGCTTTTGTCAACTTGGATTATTGTCCACTTTGTAGGCGTTGGTTGATCAATGACTTCAACCGCATTCCAAAGTAAGTCGGACACGCTCAACTCTTCCGCACTGACCAATATTTTGACAGTTCTCACGGCAATCTCGAGGTCTAGTCTCCTTCTCACCCACTATTTTTATGTGTTTGATCTATGTCATTTGATGCATGCTTGCTGCATTCTCATGATTATGATCTGTCAAACAAATGATGTAAATTGTTTAAAAATAATGGGATATGTTGAAAAAAATGAAAAAATAGGGATAATTGTTGGAAAAATGATGGTAAACCGATGATTTTTTTTTTGGATAAGGGACATTTGAGACCTTTGCTTCATGTTTGCCTTGTTGTGTTGCCAAACAAAGTTGAAGTTCTTTTTAATTGTGTTATAATTGCATACTAAGTGATGTTATTTTGTTGCTCTGTTTTTGTGATATATCCATCATTTGTTTAAACCTTTGATCTTGATCATTAATACTTCTACTTTTGTCAACTTGGATCATTGTCCACTTAGTAGGCGTTGGTTGATCAATGACTTCAACCGCCTTCTAAAGTAAGTCGGACACGCTCAACTCTTCCACGTTTACTTTGTCTTCCTACATGTTGAGTTTTTCTTCGGTATCAAGTCTTCTTCAATTTCCTTGTCTGTCTCAATGTTGAGAGCACACGCCTCTCTCAAAGACCAACATTTCTTATCATCATCATCGTCACTTGGAGGAATGTAATATGTTTTGTCTAAATTTTCGTCATAAGTTGAAGACCATTATAGGAAAGGGATGACTCATCAACATTGTTATTAACCCTCTCATGCATAGCATTTGAATTAGATTTGGCATGGCTATTGAACCACTCAACCATAAGTTGTGGGGGTTTGGAATAGACCCATTTTACAATTTCTCCATGCCTAGATTCATCTATGTTGAAATCTACATGGAAAGGATTTGAAGAAGAAGGAGGTCTCTATTTTTAACAAATTGTTAAAAATATCTATTTTTAACAAATTGTTACAAATTGAAAACCAAAGAGAGAGTTTTGGACTCTTTTTGCAAACATTATGACCCGAAAACGAAAAAAAATTCTTCAATGAAACATCTTTCCATTTTTGCCCCCAAGAGGTCGCATAATTAAAAGTTTACAAAATAAAAATCTCTTAAAGTTTGCTAACCCTCTGGATAATGAAAATGTTTGATTATATCTCTCAATAGTTCATTTTTTATAATAGCATGACATTTCAAAGAAGTGTGAAATCATTAATTAATGAAGGTGCAAATCGTAAAGAAATCCATAATATAGTGTTATGGTTTCTTTAAGAATTAGAATGGATAACATAGTCTCGCCCCTTGTTGTTACTACGCACTATTATAAAATTCGGGAAGTCATGTAATTGTTGTTTTTAAGTTTCTGTTTTAAACTTTTCTTTTTTTGCTTTCGATTCTCTTATTTTAAATTTTACTATTGTTTTTTTCTTCATTGAGTTTAGTTTTAGATTGACTCCCAACCTATGAAGCCGTGATACAGAAATTTAAGAACTGAAGAAACAAAGCATTAGAGAAGAATAGAAGAAACTAAGAAATAGAGCATTAAAGCAAAATGAACAAAATTTTACTTACTTGATGGAGGTTAATAGTGTTGTTGATTTTGAGATGGATGAGGTATCGTTGATGTTGAGATGGAGGAGGTAATGAATCGTTGATGGATATATATATCAAATGATTTGTCTTGATGTGTCTCAATAACATAAACCGTTAATCTTGATGTGTCTCAATAACATATCAAATGATTTTATACTTTTGTAAAACTCAACATAGATGATCTATACGATATAAACTTTCAATCCAACGGTGAATTTTGTAAAATTTGAATTCGTTAAAGCGTTATTAAGCGATGTAACATTACTCAAATGTTACACGAGTGTAATTTTATCTCTCCCTATATATATATATATATATATATATATATATATATATATATTTCTTATTTTGTTATCCACTCTTTCTTTAAACGTGAAAAAAAGCAAAAATAAATATAAAAAACTCTTGCATATGTATCGCGTACGTATCGGGACTTATCAGCCGTCAGGGCCGTCCCCGACTATTTGGAGACCCTGTTCAAATATTAAAAATCGGCCTAATAAAAAAATATAAAATAATTAAAAATTATTCTCTATTTAAATTATACATAAGAAACACATAAAAAATAATTATCATTATATATAACGTCAAAAAGAGACATCATAATTTAAAATTTAAATGTAGTAGAACAATATTTATGAGTATAGATAATTAATCTATTGATACTCATATGATGTTTGATGAACATTAACAATATATAATTATTATTTTAGCTTTAAAATTAATCTATTAATACACATCTGATATTTTATGAGTACAAATAATATATAACTAATAATATAAAATCTCAAAATTTTAAATTGAGGTCTCGAAATTTTGGAGGCCCGGCACCGGCGCACACCCTGCACATGTGTGCAAGCCGGGCCTGTCAGCCGTATCAGACCAAAATCAAGCCGTACCGGACACGTATCAGATATTAGTTGTTTATTTAAAAATAATGATTTAATCGATACTTTTCTGATACGCGTATCGGGACGTATCGAAAGCGTATCGGGAGCGTGTCGAACACGATTCGTCACCATTTTTTGAATATCGAGGCTTCACAGCTCCCAACCATATGAAAAATGCTTTGGAATTGAAATCATAACTGGCTTGTAATTCGATAGTTGTTATCAACACAACCAATTCCTTCCCTTTGCAGTGTCCAGTTTTCTTTTGGGCCAAAAGAATTAAAGATTAAACAATTGTTGTCAATAGATCACTTTCATAGTTTCTTAACATAATTAAGCAAAAAAAAACCAAGACCTTTGTTGAAACAATAAATAAACATATTAATGCAATGAAGAGAAAATAAAATAGTTCGAAGAAATAGAAAACAAATAATAACACATACATTTTGGTTTGAGAAAATAAAAGTAATGTTGTAAATCACTCAATTTGAATACATGATTGATCCATGTCAAAAAGAAATCTGAAACATATAATAAAAAATAATAACATATAAATGGTAGAGGTTCGTGTGGTTATTTTGTTCTTTAATTTTCAAAATGAAGAAAAATTAAAATTGAGAAAGTGGAGAAAAGAGAGATGAGAAAGTAGATGTTGTTATTTTTTCTTTCTTTCTTTTTATAACATATAAATATTCTCTCCGTTCCTTTTTATAAGAGACATTTGATTTTTTAGATTCATTCAATAATGAATGTATTTAAGTATAATATAGACTAAATACATCAATTATTGAATGAATCTAAAAAGTGAATTGTCTCTTATAAAAAGAAACAGATGGAGTATTTTTTTTTGGGTACACTTTTTTTTTCTTTCTATATTGCTACTTATATTATTACCTATTTTAAAAAAATATATTTATTATTCCCGTGTAGAAGGCACCGGTTTTTTCTTTCAAAATTTACAAATCGTCGTCTTTCAATAAAGCGTGTACATAAATATATTGGTACACTTTAATTTATCAATCTACTATAAAAACTTCATATTAAAAACAGATAATTGCATACTCCAAAATGCATGCAACATAGTTTTATTCGTAAATCCATAAAAAATATTATTGTAAAAGGAGATGTGAAAGAATAGAAAAACAAAAAAGCGAAATAATGACCAATACTTATTCTCTTGATTTCTCGTATATATATACCAATACTCTAAAAAAGAAAAACAAAAAGAGCTTATATAATTTATAACATACTAATATTAATGTACCAAAAATACTAATCTGAATTAAAAGTTTATGTGAATTGGATCAGGGTATATATATATATATATATATATATATATATATATATATATATATATATGATATATTATTCAATCCATGATAAAAAAATGAAAACATGTTGAAAAAATTAGGCCAATGCATAAAGAGGGAAAGAATAATTACTTCAAAAAAACAAAAAAATATTGTAGGGAAATTCTTTAAATTATCAATTTCATTTTATGACTTATGTAGGTAAAATTCATTTTTCTCTCTTGTAAAAAAAACAAAAAAACTAAGGTAAAATTCATGTGTGACTAACGTGAAACCTCGGTCCCCTTGAAGTAGCGCAGTTGTAAGATCTTGATCGTTGATCTTTAGCAACAGTAATTAGTTACCGGTGAGGTCCGAATCGGAATCCGTCGTCGTAATTCAAACCGAAACTCATAAATTGCAATCAACAACACGAAATGCAGGTTCATACAGTGAAGTGAAAAATCGAAATCAAAATCGCATAATCAATGAAGTGCAAATCCGTTGCGTGCATATGGTCAGGCACACTCTTCCCTTCCGCTCATAAAGTTACCGCCGTCGCCGCTTTCACCCAACCACCGTCACCCGCCTTTTACACCGCCGGATCCGATGGCTCCATCATCTGGTGGTCACTTTCCACTTCCTCTCCCTCTCCGGTATTTCATTTTTATAATCTTTGATACTATAATTTTTCATTTTCTCTTCAATTATTTGTTAATATGCTCTGTGTTAGATTATATAGTTGGATTGATCATAATTTAATTCAATATTGTTTAAGGTTTTTACTAGTTAGTTATGATTAATTAGAAGTTCGTTGTATTAGTTACCTTAAGAAGTTGATATAATTTTAAACTCATTGGATCAACTCCTTTAATTTTATCAATTGTTAAATAAGTATTTGAAGCTCAAGAGCTATGTTGATTTTTCAGGAAGTTAAAGCGGTTGGAGTGTTGTGTGGTCATGCATCACCGGTCACTGATCTCGCTCTTTGTAGTCCAATTGCATCTGAAGAAAACGATATCGTTTCAAGTAGAAATAATTTCGGTGCTTTGATTAGTGCTTGTTCTGATGGTTTTTTGTGTGTGTGGAGTAAAAGTAGTGGACATTGTCGTTGCAGAAGGAAATTGCCACCTTGGGTTGGTACTCCTCTTGTAATTCGAACATTGCCTTCGACTCCGAGATATGTATGTATAGCTTGTTCTTTTGTGGATAATTATTCTGTTAATGATGAGTTAGGAGATAGAGAAAATCATCACAGGAGTAACTCTAAATCTACTATCCTTATTGTGGATACGTATTTGCTTTCCATTACTCAAACTGTTTTTCATGGAAATTTATCCATTGGTTCTATCAAGTTTATGTCACTAGTTTTTTCTGACGATGATGAGAAGAGGAATTCAGTGTTTATGGCCGATTCTTATGGGAAACAACAGATGGTTCCGATATCGGATGAGTCTCGTAATTGTGTGGAAAATTTGGTCAGTCCGCACAGTGACAAATCTCCATTGGGAAGTTCTTTTCCTGTGGAGGGATTCAGCGGTGTGGATGAAGTAATTTCAGTTTTAACGTTCGGGAACATTGTTGCTTTTATATTGAAAGATAGATGTATTTTTAGGCCATTGTCTAGCGATATCACGATTGGAGAGGTTTCTTTTGTGAACAACCTCTTCTTTTCGGATGGGAATTCCACTGAAGCTCATGCTATTGGTGGTGTTGTTCTTGAGAGTGATGATATGGGGAATACACCTGATACATATGAATGCAGCAACTTCATTCCAGTATATTTTGTTGTGTGGAATAATAGAGGTTATGCAATTACCTACGAAGTATCATATCAGAATGATGTTTTTCAGTGTGAACCCTATTCTGAGATTCCTGCTGGTCATTATCAATCTGATATAAGATTATCTATTTTTTTCCTACAAGTAAATCAAAATCTCGTGTGTATCAAGTCAGTTTGCTTTCATCACGAGGAACCTTTAATATGGAGACCACATATCACAATTTGGTCACTGCATCAATTTGATGATAAACCCGGAAAATTGTGCCGTCAGTGCAGAATGATCAATGACGGTGTATCTTCCACCAACTGGTTTGAGACGTCTACCAAACTCAATAGTCATGGTGATCTAGAGAGTAAATCAACGTTTGGCAGTGAAAGCATATGTAGTTATCTTCCTTACAAGGGGAAGATAGTTTCTTCTTCCATGATTGTCGCTGAGAACCTCTTTACACCTTATGCCATCGTATATGGATATTTTAGTGGAGAAATAGAGGTCATACGATTTGATCAGTTTCAAGGGATTTTCCTAGACGATGCAAGTTCCAATCATGATGAAATGTCAACTGCCCGCAAACAGAATTTCTCAGGACATACAGGTTCTGTACTTTGTTTGGCAGCACATCAAATGATGTGTAGTGCAAAAAGCTCCACTTTTAAACGGGTTTTGGTGTCTGGCAGTATGGATTGCACAGTTCGTATATGGGATCTTGACACTGGTAGTCTTATCAAGGTAATGCATCATCATGTCGCCGCTGTGCGTCAAATTATTCTTCCCCCATCAATAACAGGACATCCTTGGAGTGACTGCTTTCTTTCAGTGGGAGAGGATGCATGTGTTGCCCTTGTTTCTCTTGAGACTCTGCAGGTGGAAAGAATGCTTCCTGGACACATGAACTATCCCTCAAAAGTTTTATGGGATGGTGCAAGAGGTTATATTGCCTGTCTCTGTCAAACACATTACGGAACTTCCGATGGGGATGTATTATACATTTGGGATGTAAAGACAGGTTCTCGTGAGCGACTACTACGTGGGACAGCTGCACATTCAATGTTTGATCATTTTTGTAAAAATATCAGTATGAATTCTACACCTGGCTCTGCGCTGAATGGAAATACGTCAGTCTCTTCATTACTTCTTCCAATAGTTGATGACGCAAGGTTCTCTAACTCACCCTTAAGTCATACAGAGAACTTGCTTACTTCATCAAAGTCATCACCAAATATTTCAAGTATGAATGAGCTGAATTCTTCAAAACCAAATGTAGGTAAAGGAAATTCAGCAAAGCCAAATTCATCTTTGTTTGATCTTTTGAGTAACAACCTTCCTATCAAATGCTCTTGCCCGTTCCCTGGTATTGTGTCTCTGAGTTTTGATCTTGCGTCATTGATGTTCTCTTTTCAAAAGAATGAGTCCAAGAAAACTGGTGATGGCAAGCCAGTGAATATCAATTTGAAGCAGAAGGGTGTTCAGGAGCAAATTCCAAGCTACCATAATCCAGAAACATCAGAAGGGTGTGATTGGGTTAGCCTTTTTGAAGAATATTTACTGCGATACAGTTTGTCATTTTTACATTTGTGGAACGTAGACAGCGAGCTTGATAATTTGCTGATAAGTGATATGAAACTAAGGAGACCAGAAAATTTTATGATAGCTTCGGGTTTGCAGGGAGATAAAGGGTCATTGACATTGTCATTTCCTGGTCAGAGTGCTACTCTTGAGGTAATTTGAATTGTATGTTGGGATTTATTTTCTCTTGTCGCATTTCAATAGTTCCTGAGATATTAAAAACCATCTTTCAGCTGTGGAAATCCTCATCTGAGTTTTCTGCAATGAGATCATTGACAATGGTATCCCTTGCTCAGCGTTTGATTAGCTTGTCTCACTCAAGTTCAGCTGCCAGCAGGTATAGTGCCAGTTACATTAGTAGAAGGGGAGAAAACCGCACTAACAAGTTATTTGTATACTTCCACAATTTCTGTCTTTTAATATAATATATAATATAATATATAATCACATCTTGCTTGTAGTTTTTCAATAGAGGAAACCCTTTTTTACTGAACTTATCTGGGAAAGATGCTTTGAAATGAGATATTTTTGAAAAACTAAAACAAAGTTTCAGATCATATTTGAGGTTCTTTACAAACTGGAATAACCATTCTTTTTTCTTATATAGTTCCAGGTGTTATGGATAGTGCCCCGTTTCTTTTATGTTTTGCAGGTGGGTCTTGGTATTTTTCAGAACCTAGTTGAACCGTGAAATTTTTCTTGCAACATATAAATATTCTTTCATAAATAGCAAATAAATGAAGAAAGATGAAAAACTAAAAATGTAAAAATACGCCCTGCTTAGCCTTTCCACGGCAAGATATTTTAGGTCCTGCACTCGCATATTTGTCCATTTGGTTAATGAACAATGAGACAATTAAGTTAGATGTTTTGGTAGATGTTAAAAAAATATTTAGTACGTCTGTACGTGCAGGCCAGATAGCCATTTTTTCATGTCTGGTTGGTTCCCATGATGTTTCCAAATATTAACTTTTATCTTGTGAATTTTTTGCCTTACTAATTTGACTTTTACTGCTTGGCTAATGACATTTCTATGTGGCTTCCCAATATGTATTCACCCTTTCTTCTTTAATTCTGAAAGCTTTAGCTTATAATCAATGTGTGTTCTCCTCTTTGACTTTTGCTTTGAAAAGGTGTGCTGATTAATGGTAGTATCTTTATCATATGCAGTGCATTAGCAGCATTCTATACCCGAAATTTCATGGAAAATTTTCCAGATATGAAGCCACCTTCGCTACAGGTTATAATCTTTAAAAATGCTATTGTTGTTTTATAATGTTAATCTAAATTGATTTTACGCATCTTATGTTATTTGTGAGCTTGAGGGGAAAGCTGGGTTGTGTCATACTGGTCTACAGTCCATTGATCTGACTTGATTTCACCAACCATTCCAGAATTTTTTGGTGCTAGCATTTCCCTACTTCCATAATTTTAGTATCAATAATAAAACTGGTTCTGTATGACTGATCATATTTATCTTTTCTTTTTCCCATGGGATGTAATCATGCATTATACTCATGCATTAGTTTCTGTGTTTTGACTTAATATGTCCTTTAGTCTGATTGATGTACATGCTGTGCTTGGGTCTACATTATTTCAGTTAACTAGATCCATATTCCTTGCTTCATTAGGGACCTTGGTGTACAACTAGGTGGCACAATTAACATATCTTCTCGCCTCCCCATAATAAATGCAACAATTTGCTAAATAATAGGTGGTATTTAAATCAAGGAGAAAGCACTCATTTCATTGAAAAACTCCTTTAAAGGGTGCATCTGCATTTAAATTATAGTGGGTTAAGATCATGATGAACTTTGAATAAAATCAAGAGTCAATGTGTATTAATTCTTAATTTCTTGCTTTGAGGCAAACTAACTTCATATTAACTTTGTTTGTGTCCGAGTGTCTGAAATAGTTTAAAATTTGGCAGTATTCCATATTCTTTGCTGCTGCATAACATTATTAAATCATATTTTTATTGTTCCATAAGATGATATTATTATTACTGTTACAACTGCTGAATATATACTGTGGTTTGTTATATTATGGGTGGTTGTGTTTGTGAATTATGTGTTATTAAACCAGTTGCCTGTTGCTTGATATCAAGTGCTGAAAGTTATCCCCTTTTACAGCTCTTGGTGGCTTTTTGGCAAGATGAAAGTGAACATGTACGTATGGCTGCACGCTCTATATTTCACTGTGCTGCCTCTCATGCTATTCCCTTACCTCTATGCAATTCAAAATCTAATGAGTCAAATAATACAATCTCCCGAACTGGAAGTAGAGACAAACGCCAGGGAGATGCGACAGTAGAAAGCATATCACCTAATGCCAAAAAGCAAGGAATTTCCCAAGATGAGGAATCCAAGATACTTAATTGGCTAGAATCTTATGAAGTGCAAGATTGGATTTCTTGTGTTGGGGGAACAAGTCAAGATGCAATGACATCTCACATTATTGTTGCTGCTGCATTGGCTATCTGGTATCCTAGTCGTGTGAAACCTAGGCTTTCCATGTTAGTTGTTCATCCATTAATGAAGTTGGCTATGGCCATGAATGAGAAGTACAGCTCCACTGCTGCTGAGCTCCTTGCAGAGGGCATGGAGAGCACGTGGAAAGAATGCATGGTCTCTGAGATTCCTCATCTAATTGGGGACATTTTTTTCCAAGTAGAGTTGAGTGGTCCATCTTCCAAGTCAGTGACAGAAATTCCAGCTGCATCTTTTTCTATTAAACAGACTTTGGTGGAGGTTCTCCTTCCAAGTTTAGCGATGGCTGATATACCAGGATTTTTGGCAGTGATTGAAAGCCAAATTTGGTCAACTGCATCTGATTCACCTGTCCACTTGGTATCCTTGTTGACTCTCATAAGGATTATGCGTGGTTCTCCAAGATATTTGGCTCAGTACCTTGACAAGGTTTGTAATGCTACTTGTTACTAGGACCCACTGGACTTTTCATTGATGTTTCAGATAGATTCATGTTACTGCTTCTTGTTCTAGGCTGATTTTGTTCACCAAACTTCATCTTTTTGTTCAATATCTACTTCAAGATGTTCATTAATACTACTTTTCTTTTTGTTTTATTTTCAATTACCATTTGTTAAATGCGAATCCTTGAAATTCAACATAATATTAGGATTTCTCATTCCAGACTAATTCCTCTAGGTGAATGATTTTTATTTTGAGATAATTATTTCTGAAGAGCAATTGGAAAGAGAGAAATGACGATGCTTTGTTGTTTGCAATATGGCACTTTTATTTCTTTTGGTTTTTTTTTCTTCAATATATGAGATCTTTTGATCACAGGTGTTTATTTGCAATATATTCATGTTGACAGCTAAAACTATTTAGTATTTATATCTTGCAAACTGAAAATTGTCTGTATCCTTTTATCAGTTATTCATTTTAAGATCAAAGCATTTTTTTTTGGATGTGTTGGTGAACTCGTTTTTAGAAATTCCCATTCTTGCTTATCTCTTTTATCACTTACTGCTGTTAGATTCTATTCTTGGTGGTCAGGTGCTGAGTGATTCTCTATTTTGAGTGGCTATCTTGTTTTCGTTCTTACTTGTTTCCAAACGTGAAAGCATGAATTTCTGTGACAGTGTGTCCGATCTGCAGGTTGTCAACTTCATTTTACAGACTATAGATCCTAGCAACTCAGTTATGCGGAAGGCATGCTTCCAGAGTTCAATGACAACTTTCAAAGAAGTTGTACGCGTATATCCTATGGTTGCTGTCAATGAGTCTTGGACCAGACTCGCAGTTGGAGATGTGATTGGAGAAGTTAACAATGCAAGCATTAGGGTTTATGATATGCAAAGGTATCAGGATTAAGGAATAAAATACTAATTTTAAATTCAGGATTTAGGCTGACAATATGTAAATACCCTGTCGTTGTTAGTTCTGTCACGCACATGTACTTGAGAGAAGTGCACTTACGTGATTTGTATCATTTATGTGTCATATGCAGGGTGGTAAAGCAAAAAAAATAATAAAAAACATGGCATGGAATTGGAATGAAATTTTTAAGGGGAAAAATAAGAAATTTAAATCATTAATGAAAAAGACAGATATTGATTTTATAAGCATAAGTATTTTAAATTTGTACAATCAATTCCATTGTAAACATTTGGAGAAATTCGTAAATCATAACTTCTTAAATTCCGATTTTCAACCCGTTTGTGACAAATGTTTATTGAACCGTGGATTGGCCTTGGATGATATCAAATTCATTTAGAACTTTAGTGTTGGATTAGAATAAGTAAGAACAGTATATGATAATCGCATTTATAACTTGTTAGGCTCCCTGCCCCCTCCCAAAAAATAAACCCTTATATTTATGCTTCCTCTTGAAACTTATGATATCTAAATCAGATTGTTGTCTACTTGTGTTTATTCGCTCTGTGATAACTAAAGAGATAATAATTTTCTATAATGGAAACCTTTGTTTGTATGCAGTGTGACAATGATAAAGGTTTTGGATGCAAGTGGGCCTCCTGGACTTCCAAGTTTGCTCACAGCAACGGATTCGGGAACAGTGTTAACTACTGCAATCTCAGCGCTAAGCTTTTCCCCAGATGGAGAGGTACCGAGGAATTGTTGATAATTATCTTTCCTGTATTGTAGACTCCTTTCCCAATAATATCATTTTGTTAAGAAATTAGTTCAGTCAGTGTGTTGTTTGAGAAAATTGATTGTCTCCCTTAGCACGCTACTGTTTTTTCATTTCCATTTGAAGTTTTGGTTATAGGTTTGATTTATTGCTGCAACTCATAATAATTGCATCAACTGAACTCCCTATAATAACAGTTCTGTGATATCCCTTTATATTCTAAGTATTTTGTTTCTCTTTACTGTGAAATTATTTGCCCTAGGGTTGATGCTTCCTGTTCCCACAAGTATCTCAAACTGATAACTGATTCCCTCCTGCACTTTTAAACAATCTTCTCTGCAGGGGCTGGTTGCTTTTTCAGAACATGGGCTCATGATTAGATGGTGGTCACTGGGATCTGTCTGGTGGGAGAAACTAAGCCGGAACTTCGTGCCGGTCCAGTGCACAAAACTAATATTTGTTCCTCCTTGGGAGGGATTCTCGCCTAATTCTTCCCGGTCAAGCATTATGGCCAATATTTTGGATACTGAAAAGCAGCTGAATTTGCAGGTAATTTTCCCACATTCTTCGTTCTTGTCTTCTTTCAGATACAAGTCTGACTTGAAGTGAGAGAAACTAGAACTTAGCCATTTGGCAAATACTGATACCTGAGTGAAGTTGCAATGACATATTTAGAAGGAAATGTCGATGGCTAAATTGAAAATTCTTTTTGGTTTAAACACGGTAGCAGCAAATGTTGTGAGCCTAATAGAAAGTTGATTGAAAGCATGCTTTAATACATTGAATAGGTTGAAATGCATGAATATAAATGATAAAGATCTCTTGCCACATAGTCTAAATAGCTTGGGATGAATGATGTATTACTTTTTACCACCTTTCATTACTGGTCATCAAGTTATCTACCATTATTTCCTTAAATGTATTTATCCTTTTCCATAATACCACTGGTATTCCCTTTTGTAGGATAATGCGAAAGATTCAAATCATGGGGAGAGTTTGAAGCAATTGCTTCATAATCTGGACCTCTCTTATCGATTAGAATGGGTTGCTGAACGGAAAGTACTTCTTACAAGGCATGGTAGTGAATTGGGGACTTTTCAGTTGTAACCATTCTCTAAAATTTGTGCCGGAAATTCTCGTGATTTCAACATTTTTGTCGAGGCTTTACAGTGAAATGA
Organism: Trifolium repens; assembly: GCA_030408175.1. Classification (NCBI taxonomy): domain Eukaryota; kingdom Viridiplantae; phylum Streptophyta; class Magnoliopsida; order Fabales; family Fabaceae; genus Trifolium; species Trifolium repens. The sequence goes on along the minus strand of CP125842.1, from coordinate 60,717,666 downwards.
CCCATTCAGCATGTATAGCAGCTCAAACCAGCAACAGAAGATTTTTTTAATCAGCTCATACTAGAATATTATTGAAGGAAATATTCATTGGAGCACACTTACAATTCAACACCGCTTTTATGAGGATTGATTGAGATCAGCAATGGATTCAGTTCCACTTAGTGATGCTCCTCAGGAAGTCCTTTTAAAAGGAATGTTTTGGTCGGAACCGAAAGCCAATTGGATGGTCTTAGTATGATGTGAAATAGTAATTGGCGATCATTTTGAGAAAATACTGATAAAAGGTGAAAGAGACCATTACAGTTTCGGAACTTTTGGCAACTTATTCATGGTTGTGGGTCAACAAAATTGTTCAAAATGAGCCACCACTGTGATTGTTTATTTGGTTATTGCATATAAATTAGATACATAGTTTCTCAAGTCCCCAAAGAATAACGGGGAAATGTTAGTCTTGGTAGTTAGTGTGCAGTTTATTTTCTAAAAAATATATTATCAGAGCAAAGTACGTTGATCTCTTGTTTATTGTACAGGCCTTCTGCTTCTCTTAAAATTTTTTCGAGTATAGTCTGTTTACTGATGATCACATTGAAATCATGCCCAACATGATGTTGATTTAAATAAGAAATCCAATAGAGTATAGAAACTAATCAAGCAAGGGGGGTCATTGGTTCAGATAACACAGCTGTTATTAATATGCCTTTATTCCGTGACGTTTTTCAATAGGAAAGTTGAATTGAATTGCTACAATGATTCTGAAATACTAACTATTGTGCTCCCAACCTATGTTGCCTAGGTACGGTACCGGTACGGGGTATGACATTTTTAGAAAAATTAAGGTACGGGTACGTCTATAAATATTTTTTTTAATATAATTATATAAATAAAATAATAGAATTATAGTGTTAAAACAAATAATTAAACATAAAAAATACCACATAAGTAATTCAAATTATTCAAAAACATCAATACATCAAGATTTGTATGAATAAAATTAGATTGAGCCTATTTCTTTCCAATGAATGAGTGAATAAATCCAGCTACTATTTTGTTATTGCTTATTAGTAAGGTTGCTACTTTTATATTAAACAAATAAAAAACATAAATCTTCCTATAAACAAAAAAAAATGAATAAAAGAAAAAGAAAAAAATTGCATTTTTTTGGATTCGTGTACCACAGGAGTACCACGCGTGTACCCGTTGCAAAATAAAAAATAAAAAATAGATACATCATCAGTGCGTATCCAAAAAGTACCGTACGCGTACCGGTGGCCCGGTGGCCCGGTACGTACCCGGTATCGGTACTCTCCCTAAAATGGAGTACCCATGCTCCCAATGAAGGGATCTAAAGTAGAACAAAAAATTTAGTGGATGAATCAAAATAATAATTTACCCTGTATAGTATACAGAATAAAAAAATCCCTATACCAAAATGTTTTAAAAAAAATTCTTTCCTTTTCTTAGTCTTAGTTTTTATTCCGTTTAACGTGTAAAAAATGTGTACTACATGCAAGTGGGGCATCAATTCACCGACTGTCCAGCTCAGCTGCCAACCCTTCCCAACTGACAACTGGAAAAGAAAACGACATTTTGACTTATACAAAGTCTAAAATAAAATTCCACCTTTGTTAACTTAAATTGAGAAAAAAATCATATAAATCCAATCACATTTCAAAATATAAATACTCACATAGATTAAAAAAAGTCTTGCTAACCGGTGTATCCAATGCACTAGTTAATGAATCAAAAAGTAGTAAATTTTACATTAAAAAAATATAATTTTATATTTTAAAAAATAGGCTACACAAGTTCCAAGACAATTTTACCACTTTTAGTTTTTTAACTAATGTAAGGAGTGTAATGTTTAGCATTTGTTTAAAAAAAATATAAAGCGGTAACACCTATACTATTCCTTAATAATTTGGAGACATTTAACAAATAAATTAGGTGCAATTTACATTAGAACATTGTAATAGATCTGAACCGTCTGATTTATAATATGCGGCTAAGTTATTTTTACAGGAAAAAAAAACTAGAAAAAAAAAACTTTTATATTGATGCGAAAGGTACACATCATTCTTATTACCTCTGAACTCACTTAGATCTTTCAAAAATTAAGTGTGTGAGCGTTTGCAAGTATACTATCCTATCAAAGAGCTCCTGATATCCTCACCACCTTATATATGATAAGCAGAGATGAATAATATTTGCAGGAAACAAAGATACTCTAATTCTTCATTTAGAGAGCAAGACAAGACAAAAGAAGTTGAGCAATAGTTTTGAGACTATCAATATTGCACCAAGGACATATCAACATGCATGCATATATAGTGCATTTCAAAGAGTTAATTTATTTCTTGTTAAAAATATGTGTTTTTCATTATACCCTTTTTGTTTCTGTAAATGAAATATGTTTTAACTTCGAGATTAGTCGTTATAACTGTATGAAAATTTTCAGTTGTAATAAGTTTTGAGTGCCTCTTTCATTATACCCTATTTTGCTTATAAAAAAAAGTCATTTGTTTTGTTTAAGTATGTCTGTTCATTACTTTAATTAGGAGAGACAACTCTTAAATATATTCTAGTAGAACAAATGAGTGCAGGGAATATCCTCAAAAACAAAAAATTAAATGACATGGAAATAAAAAACTATATATATTTCCATATCATTCAAATGTTATTCTAAACATATATACTATATATATACAAACAATAAAATCTAATAATATCTCATTTCTATTTAATTCATCTCATTTTCTCTTCAAAATCCAAACAAAGTTTAATTAAGGAAACTAATTACTAACAAGTGTCATCAAAACCATCCCTAAAAACTGCATCCATATATAGATCTATATAATCTATGCATGTTATTGGTACTTATTATCTAGTCCAATAAATTCCTCTAGCTCTTTACTTGGAATCCAACCATCATCACATAATTGAGAACCATCCAACCATTCAAGAAGATGATGATCTTCCATATCCTCCAATATTCCATTACTTTGTTCTTGCATACTTACCTCATCTTCAATTTTCACCAAAGTTGTATTTGGAGAGTGAGTTACTACTAAGGAATTGATAGAACAAGTTTTTTGGGCACGAGTTAATGTGCTAGAAGAATGTTCAACCAAGAGATTATTGTTCTTCCTAGTGCTTCCGGCTAACGAGTTTCTTCGAGTTGGTTGAGGATGATTATGTTCTGCCGTGTATGTAACTAAATAAACTTTTGGATCCAAATGATTCTTTTCAACTTGTTTTCTTGCCAAACATCCTTTGGAACTGCTACATCTATAATAACTTCGTGGATAAGGTGAACCCTTTATTGGTTTTTGTCCATATTTTCGCCATGCCCATGCATCACAAAGAGTACCATCCACTGCTGTTACTTTCTTCACAATATTCTTGTTCTTTTTCTTGCTGAAAATTAAAACATCAACAACATATACATGTTATTTTTTTAATGGTAAAATATATATTATATATAAAATGCAATAAGAACAAGAGAAAGTTCAGAATACCACCAGAAATACACTCCATCAACACCTAACAACTTCTAAAAAAAACCATACAAGAACTTTGCAGTATTACACCAACTAGAAAATTCTATATATATTGTAGTTTTTTTCAAATTATATGATCAAATAGATGAAGATTCATCTCATAAAAATAATAAGCTTCAGAGATTGATATATAGAGAATTTTTTTTGGTAAATATGTGAATACATGGAATACTCTATGTATAGAGCCTGTAAAGAATCAACAAACTAACTATTAATCAACAAACTACTCGCGACGAAACTCTAACTAACTTTTCTATTTCTATTAATTTTTACAAAAAAAATAAAATAAAGATTATATCTTATACTAGGTAGGAGTACTCCAAACACAATAAAAAGACAAAATTAATTGCAAGACTATGCATAAAAAGGACAAACTTCACAAAAAGAAAAATAGCCAAACCATTATAAATTAATGAATATAATTAATTTGTAAAACCAATGAAATAAAACTTTGAATTTGATAGAACAGTTAACTTATATATACCTTTTTTTACATTTAGGTACTGCAGGAACATACAAATCTTGAGAAGCTACTTTCTTTGATGCTTTAATTTCTTTGACTTCATGATGAGGCTCTTTAGGGACAATAGTAGTAAGAGAACTTGTTGTAACGATGGTTTGAGATGAAAGAGGGTAGCAAGGTTTGCAAAGCTCTTCAAATTCATCAATAAGGGCATTTTTGGTTTTTGAGAATTCTGGAAAACTTCCAAATAATAACTCATCATCTTGTTCAGAAAATAAATGAGAAAAATAAGGATTGTTTGTTGTTGGAGCTAATTCATTGATAGCATCCAAATCCCAATCCATTAAGAAAGCAAGCTCATCCATTATAACAAGTGGTTAATTATCTCAAGCTAAGTAAGATATTATTGTTGTGAGAAGGGTTTTGATGAAAAATGTCAACTAATGTTTGGATATATATATAATTAATATAGAATAATTGGTGTAACGTGTATGGATTGCGTGGTGAATATATTAAATATTTGATTCAAGTTGTTCAAAGTTCAAAGTGGCAAGCTAGCTAGCTAGACAATAGTATTGAGTTGACTAGATTGTAAAGTCAAAGTGTGGATGCAAGTGGGGAAGTGGTAAGTATTGCATTGCAGCAATTCGGTGCTGACCTTATTATTGGTTTTGTGTACATATATTCTTTCTCTATTTTGGGGGATTGTAGGCGATTATAAGACAAGTGAATAATAATAATAATAGGACATTTGAATCAGTCAAAGTTAAGCCAATATAGTAATATGATTGGTTGGAGGATTTCTTACGTAAGATGTACGTGGGCACCAATAATTGGATAAAACTATATATAAGCTTAAATAAATTTTGTTTTATTTTTGCTATTAACTTGGTTCAGAGTTCTCATAATTCAAAGTTTGATTGTAAGATAAGTTAAATTCAAAGATTTTATATGATAATATTGACATTCACATACTTTTAAAAAAATACGATCAAAACAAAACATGGTTGTTAATTGCCCATTTTTCTCTAATCACCGACAAATATAGTCAAAATGTTGAACTATAAAGTTAATTCCTGTTTGGATTTTATGCCGGAGACTTAGAACGCTGTCTAAAGTTTATTTTGTAAACTGCAATGTTCACTTTTATTTATTTAAAGGATGACTAAGTTCCAAACAGAAAGCTAAACAAAAATTCTACCGGTTAAGTCACAAAAAATATCATGTATATCAACAATAAAGAATATCTAAATGAGGGTATCAATTATTGGTTATGAATCATGTTTGCAACTCAATTCGCAGCCGCTACACCATTAGTCCATTGATAGATAGATATGAAAAATCTTCATTTCCCACTCTTTACTACAGGAATGCTGCCAAACCTTAATCATAATCCAAAATGAGAGTTAGAACTTAGAAGAGCATCCTTTAGACACAAATTTAACGACAACTTTTGAGTCAATTACTAATCATATTAAACATTTTAATTTGAGTTGCCACCTAATATTATGTTCTAAAATTTTTGGATAGGAAAAAGTTTAAACAAGATAGAGCATAATGTATACTTTTTAAACCTAGCAATAATATGTGCGTATCAAATGGCCGTGCAATAATTTATCATTTTTTGTGGAATTTTTTTTTTGGGTCTTGCTAAACGGTGGTCGCAGGACACTTTTTAAGGATTTCATTTAAGGAAATAATTTATTCAAAAAGTTGAACATTTTAATTCTCAATACGTTGACTTTACACATTTTCACAATTTTTTTTATAAATAAAACCTTACTATTTAAAGGCTTAAAAAGTGCCCCAATTATGCAAATCAATTACTCATAAATATTCAAGATAATTACACATGAATGGAAGACAAATAGATAATATGTTGTGCCGCCAACTCTTTTTTAGATGACAAAATTAATTATCGTAAACACTACATCGAGAAATCTAGGAGATGACACAATATTGTATGCATGACTCTTTAAACTATATTCACAAGATCCACAACTTTTGGTGCTTGGAAACTAGAAGTATCAAACACAAATGGTATGAAAGCATGTTTATTTCATAACACATTTTCTCATATTTGACCATTTTTCCTAAATCATCTTTGAAGACCGTTTGACCCACAGTAAAATTCTCATTCCCTAATTCCACAAGTGAAGAAACTACAATCAAGTTCAAAAAATGCATATTTATCACCTACCCATCCGTACACCAGGATATCTATTGGCCTCAAGGTCGATCTCACCTCTTGTGAGTTGGTCAAAAAGTTCACAAATACTGGTGCGCCTGAGAGCATAAAAAATGATATCTCTTAGAATGTTATATATCTATTTGAAACCTAAATATTCACTACAATAAACTGCATGCTCTTCAAATTTATCATTTGAATTTTATTCACAAGACTATTTGAGAGCATTTCTATAAAAAAATATCTAAAAATTTATTATTAATATATTTAAAATTTTAATTAGTATAAAAACATCAAAAGGATTTGGAGAATCTAATCCCTCCAAAACTGTAACCATCTTATTGAAATTTGATGGCACAAATTTTGTTGCAGTTTAATTTTTTAAAATAGGAAAAAATTGACTTTAAAATCCAACCATTCAATTTGATTTGGACGGTATAGATTCACCGACTGCATGCATTCAAGGCAGTCGACCGCATTCAATCTATATCCATATTTTTTTTTATCTCTTTCTATCTTTTTCGCAAAACACTTTCCTCCTCTCCTTAGGCTATGTTTGGGAGTTAGGTTTTGGAGGAGAAGGGAGGGGTAGGACTGTAGGGGTGATCGCGGTGCGGTTTGGTTCGATTTTGAGCATAAAAGTCATCCTAACCGCAAGATAAAAATGCATGCGGTTCGGTTTGGTTCGGTTGGTTTTTAAAAGGTCATCCAAACCAAACCAAACCAAACCAATGCGGTTAGGATCGGTTCGGTTGTTGCGGTTTACTCCATAACATTTCAGTACCAAACAATTTTAAACATCCAAAAAAAAAAACTTGAATTTCCTAAATAACATTACAGTACCAATAAAAGTTGTTTATCCAAAATAACATCATAATACCTTACAATTTTAAATATCCAAGAAAATAAATTTAAAGTTTCAAAACAACATCATAGTACAGATAAAAGTTGTTGATCTAAAATGTTGTTACAACAAAAAAGTAACATTACAATACAAAAAATAAGAATAACTTAAAGTTCCATTAATTTGGTGGACTGACTTGGTAATTGGGCTATGTATATTGGAATATAATAAAATCTTAATGTGGTTTTAGTGGTATTGGAATATAATAGAAGCTTAATGCGGTTTTAGCGGTTAACCGCGGTTTTAGCGGTTTTTACGGTTCGTGGTTTTGCGGTTCAATAGAAAGGTCATCCAAATACATCCAAACCAAATGCGGTTTTTGCGGTTTTCGGTTTGGATTGGTTCGGTTTGCGGTTTTACTTTTGGATTGGTTCGGTTATGATCACCCCTAGGTAGGAGAGGCTTGGGAAGAGGTCAACCCTTGTTTTGGAGTTTTAAAAAAATAAGGAAAGGTTTAGGGGGGCTTATTTTATCCAATTTTAAAGTTCCCCGAAATTGGGGGGTTTTGGAGGGTTAACTATATAAATTGACTATTTTACCTTCACAATAATTTCATTCCAATTTTAACCCTAGCCTAATTTCATTCCAAAAGATCAAAAAAAAATTTCCGAAAAAATCGAGAACTCTTTTTCCGGAAAAAAACAGAATTTTTTTTTTCGAAAAAAATCGGAAACTTTTTTCCTGGCAAAAAATCGGAAACTCTTTTCCAGAAAAATCGAGAACTTTTTTTCCCCAAAAAATCGGAAACTTTTTTTCTTAAAAAATCGGAAACTTTTTTCCCATTACAATCGGAAACCTTTTTCCAAAAAAATCGGGAACTTTTTTCCGATAAAATTGGAAACTTTTTTCTGGAAAAATCAGGAATTTTTTTTCCCGACAAAAAATCAGAAACTTTTTTCCAGAAAAATTGGGAACTTTTTTTTCGAATAAAATATTAGATCTTTTTTCCGTAATCTTTTGTTCCGAAAAAACTCCGAAATTATTTTTTATCTGAAATTGAAATTTTATTCCCAAAAAGGGCAAAATAATACAATGTATTGATTTTAAAAGAAAAAATGGTAAAATAGTAAAATTATTACATAAACCTTCTATCTCCTTATTTGTTGAATTTTCAACTCTCAAACAATGAGAAGGATTTCCCTCCCTCCCTTTCCTTCTCTTTCCCTCCCTAACCTTTCCTTTTCCTCCCCTCAAAACTCCCAAACAAAGCCTTAACGTACTCCCCAAATCTAGCAGAACCTAGTCAAGATCTATATTTAAGAAATTAACTCCCTTGTGGCCACAAGTCAGTATTATGGTTTGACAACTATACTTCAGCTACGTGGTGTATACGTTTTTCTTGCATAAGATTTCAAAGGATTCTATCTTACATCTAAAACACCCCACCCCACCCCACCGTCATGCTAAGAGCTCCAGCTAGGAATCTAGGAAACACCAAACTAAGATTAGAGTTTATTCATGTCAAACTTTTATTAATTACTACTTTTCAGTTAACAGAGTCATTCAAAAATACTTAGGATTTTAAAACATACGCTTATAACTTCTAATAAACTTTGAAAATCTATTCAATAACTCTTCAATAACTAACTAATTGTGCATTTGTAGCACTTAGCTAGTTATTGGTTCTTTGTGACAAATTATTAATGTAACTCGTGATTTTCTATAGTTTGTACATATTTTATGTCAAACTATGATTTATGTTTAATGTATGGATCTTTTAGTTATGCTTAAAAAAAACAACTTTTCAATAAAACCTAACATTAAAATTGTAGCAATCAAAGAAGTTGGATCCAGCAGAAAAAAATTAAATTTGTACGACATGTTGACAGGTATGAACTAAAATTCAAATTTCATCTGAGAAGTTTGTCCATATTGAAAGAGTGATGCCCGTACATCCTAAAATATAAGCAACTTTGACACATGACACATATATTAAAAAATATAATTAATATTATATGGAAAATAGAAATTATACTTTATTTTATAAAATTTTCATTGATTAATAATATAAGAAACATAAACTATACTTCATTTGTCCTTATTTATTAAAGCTAATTTAACAAAATACGAGTTTTAAAAAAATTGATTTTAGTATTAAATTAGTTGATAAATTATATTGATTTTACATGTTTACCCTTAGTAATGACTTTTCTATAATTAAAAAAGTACTCACTTACAAAAAAGAATTAAATGCTATTTAAAAAAATATGAAAAGTAAGTAAGGGTAATTTTAGAAAAAAAAATAATCAATGTCATTGATAATTGCAAAAGGGTCTTATAAAGAGAGATAAATTTTTTGTCAAATTAAGTCTTATAAAAAGAGATGGAGGGAGTAAGAGTTTAAAAAAAATATAATAATAATAATAATATTGAAAAACAACATTTTATCAGTATTATTAATCTATATATAAAATGTGGCAATTTTTTTAACTAAAATGACCATAGAAGAATTATTAAGGTTGTCATAATTTTAAGAAAATAACATAATGCAGAATGGGATATATAAAATAGCCAAGCAAAACTTGTGGTTCAATTTGATGATTTTATTAAAATTACCGTTAGAAATACATACCTTAATATATATATATATATATATATATATATATATATATATATATATATATACTAGTTTTGAGACCCGTGCATTCGCCCGGGTCTATTGATTTTTATTTATAAATTACTGTTAAATTATAAATGATGCCATTCTGTTATTTTTTGTAAAATATATTAAATTAAGTCATTTTTTTATTAAAGTAATTATCCCGTGTATGATTTTTGTGTAATAAATTATAATTAATAATAAAAAATATTTACTATTCAATTTTTTTTATGAAAACAATTGTTCAGTGCATGATTAATTTTTTTTATTAAAAGCAATTGTCCCGTGTATGATTAAATTTTTTTTATTAAAGCAATTGTCCCGTGTATGATTAATTTTTTTTAATAAAACAATTGTCTCGTGTATGATTAAATTTTTTTTATTAAACCAATTGTCCCGTGTATGATTAATTTTTTTTATTAGTGCAATTGTCCCGTGTATGATTAAATTTTTTTTATTAAAGCAATTATCATGTGTATGATTAAATTTTTTTTATTAAAACAATTATCCTTGTATGATTAAATTTTTTTTATTAGAACAATTGTCCCTTGCATGATTTTTTATATAGTAGTGATCAACACTTTCTTTTTTTTGACAAAATTATTGATCAACACTTGTCCCGTGATGTTTTAAGTATAATGATATATATTTACCCCGTAATTATTATAATATATATTCATCAATAATGCACTTCTTTTGTATTTTTTTATATAAGAGTAAACAAAATAGAGTAGATTTTTTTATAATAAAATTAGAGTATAATTCAAAAAACTTATTTATTTGCATAAGTTATTTCGCATAAACTCATCAATAAGTCAATCCAAACGGATCGGTTGTGTTTTTGTTTCTATTTTTCTGTTCTTTTATTTTTAAGCTCATAAATAAGTATATTCTTTTATTAGATAATTCTATTTTTATTTCTTATATATAAGTTTTTATATGTTAGATTGAGTTACTATTTTTTCATTAAAAAAAATTTACTTACTATTTTTGAAGCGTATCTTTTATAGTGATTTTTGTTGATATTTTCATGCATAAATTTATTTTAATTAAATTTTTATGGGAAAATTATTGTATTTTTTATATAAGAGTAAACAAAAATATAGTATATTTTTTTATAATAAAATTAGAGTAGAATTCAAAAAACTTATTTATCTGTATAAGTTATTTCTCATAAACTCAAAAATAAGTCAATCCAAACGGGTCGGTTGTGTTTTTGTTTCTATTTTTCTGTTCTTTTATTTTTAAGCTCATAAATAAGTATATTCTTTTATTAGATAATTCTATTTTTATTTCTTATATATAAGTTTTTTTATGTTAGATTGAGTTACTATTTTTTCATTAAAAAAAAGTTACTTACTATTTTTGAAGCGTATTTTTTATAGTGATTTTTGTTGATATTTTTATGCATAAATTTATTTTAATTAAATTTTTATGGGAAGATTTATTTGATGCTTATCTTCTTTTTCTCCTATATTTGTTTTGTGCTTTTTTTTAGAGATGTGGTTTCTAATGCTATTTTTATGGGAATATTTTTTTTATGCTTATCTTTCTTTCCTATTTTTCTTTTTTGTATATTTTTATTAGTTTAGATTTAAAATTACACTTAAGGGCATAAAACTTGCAACACCGTTAAAAGTAATAAGGACAAACTTGGATTTTTAATAGTAGTTTCTTTTAATATATTATTAAGGGCATAAAACTTGCAACACCGTTAAAAGTAATAAGGACAAACTTGGATTTTTAATAGTAGTTTCTTTTAATATATTATAAAGTAGATATATATATATATATATATATATATATATATATATATATATATATAGTACCCAACTTACAGTAGTAGTTAAAAAAAAAAAGGCCAAATTTTAAAAATTAGTATGTAATGCGTACGGATCAAAGTTCAAACTCAAATTTGATAATTTATACACATATGTCTATTTTTTGCTATTTTTTTCTAATCTTTTTCTATTATGAATTTATGATATTTCTCCAATAATACCCGCCGCCAATAGATTTTGCATGATCAACACGGAACATATGAGTTTTCTACAAAATCATATAAGTTCTTGTCAACCATTAAAGAGACTTAGGCTCCGTTTGGCCAGGCTTATTTTCCTCTTTTTTTCTTCTCCTTAAAAATAGTAAAGAAGGAAAAAATTGTGTTTGACTTTATTTTTTTTTATTTTTTATTTCCTTACTTTATTTCTCTAATACTTTTAAGAAGAAATAGTATCAAATATAATTTTATACTTCTTTATTTTGTTTAAGCTAAAATAAAAAGTAAAAAATAAGCCGGGCCAAACGGGTCCTTATTATATGATATAGATTATTAATACTCATTTTATGAAATTGTTGGAGTTTAGGAAAAATTTCTTTGAACTGCAAAAGTAATTGTCATTCCAAACAGATATATTCTTCTACACAAAGTTATCGGATACTTATGAATGATCAAGTAAATGAGAGATATTAAAAGACGACATAAGTTTAGTTAATGTTTGTATTGACATTTCCTATCGAACCATTTTTGCATACTCAAAATGAAGGATAGAGCTTCATGGTGAGATATAGCAAGACATTTTACAAATGCTAAAATAAACCCCGCTGAAATATTCGCTTTAAACTCAAATGGATCATACACAATTGCACAACCAGTATTTGTATACGAGTACAGAAAGATAAGATAATTTCAATATCTAATCCAGAGGATACACACTAGGCAGATTTTTAACTTAAAAATAAAACTGCTATTGTAAATTTGTAACAATCATTATTACAACATTTTTCGAGAAAACTAAGCAATGAAATGAAATATATCTATACTAACTCCAATCAATGCAATCTACACTTCGAACAGGTATCTCAAATCCCAAACACCCCTCAACCCTTTTTCTCCCCTGGAATGAAATGAATAAGAAAAGCCGCCAAAAATGTATCAAAATTTCATTTTCTATTAGATGCCAATCGCACTGTTTTTCCTTCAATACAAAACTTCCTACTACCTGTCAGCTGAAGTCAAGAACCAAAACATGTCAGTGTGGGAGATGGGGAGGCGACAAATATATAATAGGAGTAACTTATAAATTATAACATAGTTGTCAAATATAGTAACAACCAGCAATAGAAGTTTCAAATAGTTTCGTAATGACCATCCACAAAATTTATTATGCAATGTGATTTAAAAAGGAGATTCCATTTACATGACTTCAAAAAGGAAATCTGAGAAAACATTTTCCAATTACATTAAAATTTAAAATAGAACAGGAAGAAATTTGGTTCTATGCTATTCAAATTTTAATATGAATTGTGATAGTGTAACTGTAATTAAAATAACCATACCTTTTGCTTCAAGTAAGCAACAGCCTCTCTTTTCGAAGAAATATCGGACAGAACTGAAGATGAATGTTGTTCAATAAGAACTTTGAGTTGTTTCAGTTTCAATGATTTTCCAGGTACCTGTACATAAAGTGTGAGTAATCAATCATGATTTCACTATCAAGGAAAAAAACTTGCACCTCGAGAAATAGGCCTCACCTGGTTTAAAATCTGCTTACACAACTTCTTCAGTTTTATTTTAGGTACAACAATCTTTTCCACCTCATCATCTGTTTCGTTTTCCGCAGAATCTATGTCAGCAGAATCTTCATCGTCACTATTACCAAATGATGTCTTTTTACCCTGAAAATAGCATCCAGCCACTTTCTTGGGTCTGTCCTTGATGCCCAGTCCTTGCTTTCCTGTTGTAGATTTATCCTGGCATAGAAATCAATATGACGATAAATTATAACACAATTCAGGTTTGAACATGAAATTAAAATCATAATATAGCATTAAAATTCAAGATAGTAGTAGAACATCACCGGTAACCATCTTTCATATAATTGAAGGTGACATTTGAGGATACTAGTACTACAATTACTATTGTTTGATAAAATAATATACAGCAGATACCAAGTTTGGAAGGCACATACTTGGACTAAATTGTAAAGGTCTTCTTGATCTTGTTCAAAAAAAGGAGTTCTCGCAGTCCCACTTTTAGCAATTTCAGATGTAGAGGACTTTTTCTTCTTTGATGCAGCACCGAGAAATCCACCAGAGACAAACCCATACTTATTGCCCCACCAATCTGGCTGGATTTCAGGACATTTGCTTCCTGTAACAGTGTAATATAGACTGATTGAGGCAAATACAATTATATTAAATAACATGATTAATATATTAAGTTCAACAATCGTATGTAGAAATGTGATGTTACACGCCCAATACAAATAACATAAAAACTTCACCGTTGTTCTAGAGTATACCTTCTATTTCAAAATCTTGAGCTACAGATTTGTTTACAAAATCCGGTTCATCTTCAGATTTGTCAATATCCTCAGATATGTCACTCTTTTTAACCTATCACCAACATTAAACAAATCAGCGACAATGTTAGAAAACACTATTAGCTTGAAACTCTGATTCCAATATTCACAGATTAACATTTAAAGTAACAACATTTTTTAAAATAAAAGAATCACAAGTTAAGAGAAGCCTTGGCGCAACAATTAGACTTGCTAAAGCGTGATCAGAATACGGGTATTAGTCATGGAATCAGGCTCTAGTAAGTAAATGCATGGTAAGGTTGACGACAATATGTCCAACTTTTTCAAGGACCACGCCATGGAGGCAACTTTATGACACCAGGCTGCCCTTTTTTTGAAAGAAACACAAGGAGCAGCGGGTGTTCCCTGGCTAGTTTCCATTTGAGTTAAGTTTAATGAAGCAAAAGTCAAAAAGTGTATATTCTCTAGTATTAGAATACACAACTTGCCTTCTAAACCTGGCTTCAAAAATGAAATAATAACCGTGTATAAGTTCTCAGTGGCATTCCAGATTCAGTAATATTTATTGAATATGACCCAAACAACCGAAGTTAGAGTGCACATATTAACAAGGTTTGATGAATAGGATTATAGAATCATAATTCCAATATAAGAACAACACAATGCATCTCCCACAATTTTAGTTAAGGACTATTTGGTGTCGTACAACTGATTTCAATTTCATTTATATTGCATCAGTCACTAGATATGATATTTATCTCAAAAAGAAGAAACTCGATATCTTTACGTGGCAATGTATCAGACCAAACAGCATGTCATATTTTGTTTGCAAATCATACCAAAATAAGATATTACTCAGATTCTTTAAGATGTGCAATGAACGGCGAGTACAAAGATGGAAATGGAACTTACAAGAATTCCTTCAAGGTCCTTCAAAGAATATTTAGAAACAAGCTTCCCCCTCTCTCTTTTCTGGTATCTGAAAATAAAACACGCCAAAAATCATATATATAGTTATATAAACAATAAATAAACAACACCATGAGTCTCGAAAGCATACAGAACAGACCTTCCTTGTGGTCTAGTAGCTCTGGATACAGAAACCTCAGGAACAACAGGAACAGTTGCATCGGTTTCCACCTTATCCGTGTTACTCTCTGCACGTGCCACAGTAGATATAATCACAAACCCTCATAATACATTCATTAACATGAGAAGAATAATACAATACTAGTAATCTACTGAAAATCACAGAGAGTAAGGTTATACCTGTGTCATTGGATGCCGGCGCTTGCTACCAATTAGAAAAAAATACAAAAAAGAAAGATTTCAGTGAATAGAATATGAATGATAAAAATGAATGAGAATTAATATTTAATAAAGAAATGAAGAGAAAGAAACATACAACTTTCAATCTCTTGAGTATGTTATCAAATTGTGTGGTATCAAATGCCCATTGGTTTGGTTTCTCTAATCCAATACCTAATTAAAATTGAACAAATAAACACTAAGCATAGCATAGTATAACATAATATAACATTATAGAATACAAAATTTGCTTAATTATATTCTACTAATACATATTAATTGATCTAATAGTAATTAGTTATGATAAATAAATAAATAAATAAATAGTAAATTGATGAAAGTGGAAGAAATCAAACCAGTAGTGTCTTGTTTGTTGGAGACACGAACGTATCCTTTGATTCCTTGCTTATCTTTGCCAAGACCTTCTCCTTCTTCCCATCCCTGAAAAAATGAATCAAACACCGAAATCGAGTTCAATACAAAAACAATAACAACTGAAAAATAAGAAAAAGTAACGAGAAAGAGAGGAATAGGAGAAGGAGGAGGACCATTTGTTTGATGAGACGGAAAGCAACGGATTGCCTGGCGACACCGACGTAATTGAGAGGGGTTTCAGGCGCCGCCATGGCTCCGCCGACTGATTTTTTTACTTTTTCTCGTTCGTATGAGTGTTCTGTGTTTCTTCTATTGTTCCGTTGTTGTGTTGGCTGCGCGAGAAGAAGAGAACGAGAGAAGAAATATTGGGCTTAGGCTAACTTGGGCCGGTTCAAAGTGTGGGTTGGGCTGAATAAATAGTTTTACTTTAAAGTTTTACTTCACACCTTACAATTATACCCCTACCCCTACAATCAATAAAAAATGCCAATTTTAATCCACGAAAACTAGGTTTTCTTAGCCCTGTTTTTTGGGTAGAAATAAGATGAGTTTGCTTATAAAAGATTAAAAAAATAAAAGAGAATGGTGTAGAAAAAAACAAGAGAAATGATTCATCTCTCTCAACAGTGGTTTTCGTTTCCAATTGTTGTGGAGAATTGGAATTGATTCTTTATGCGGAGGTGCATTGTGGAGAATGGTGAAAAACAAAATTGCAAAAAATCTATCAAAGCAAACAATAAAACTCAATCATGAAACACCTAAATGTCGATGTAGTTCAGCATAATCGACTAACCTTAAGAATTTTAGTCTCTAGGAAACGATTATAACTATTACACCGGCGAAAGATAGCATGACAACATTGCGTGCGGCGGAGCGATGCATTGCAACCACTAGTAGAATAGAAACGCATAAAGCAACCCAAAAACTTGAAATCCACCAACTCCAACCCCGATGGTGATATCCACCAACTTGAAACGACAAAAAATGCTAACTAGTTAAAAACACATATATAGTAAAAAGTATATTGAAATTTGTGTGGTAGTAAAAGTTTTAAAAGTACATAAAATATTATTTTTAAAAGAAAATTATCTCTTTTGTGACCTTAACCAATGTCCCAAAAAGGACACTAGTTAACAAGACCCATAATTTAATAGGTTATTTAGGTTATTTGATTTATCTATCGTTAAAAATATATTGGTGGCAAATATGTATAAGAGGCGGTGGCATGTAGGAGGTGAGGGTGGTGTTGGTGGCAGCATATTTTTTTGTGGAAGAAGAGTTGTCTTTGGAGTGTTGTGTAGCGTTGAAAAACTTCTTTTTACATTATAGGTTGATGTTCAAAATTGTTGCAAGTGGTGTCCTAGTCCAGATTTTGAATATTCAGTCGGCGAATCTTATCTCTGATCCACTCTCATTGTTCCATTAACATGGTAGTTCATAACGACGTTTTATAGAACCAAATGTTGGAACCACCATTTGGAGTTATGAATTTTGATTCTTAAGTTGTGAAGTTTAATTCTTATTCTTATTTATTATAGTGAATAGATGAGGGGGGTGAATAAATTGAAGAACCTTAATCATATGTAGAAGAAAAATAAGAGAAATTTAGTTTCCAGCCACCCCTAAATAAGAGAAATTTGGCAAATGTGTGGCAAATAAGAGAAAATTTATTTTTTTTGTCTCTCACTCTTATATATTTGGAAGATGCAACACATTTTAAATAATATATCATGCAATCTTATGATGTGGAAATATCTAAATTGTGAAATTACAAAAAAATAAAAAAAATCTTATAAAAATTCAATTTCAACTTAAAAAATTATGCATTCATTTTTGTAATTTAATATATTCAATCCTCTTGGATGTTGATCCTACAACATCAAATTTTGTATTTCTCGTCATTTAAATATATCACGTTATTATTTTCAAGCTAAAATTTTTATAAGAGAAACCGAAACTGTGAGAAATTTAAAAATGAAAAAATTGATTAAAAATTTGAGGATAAAAAATTGTACAGTAATTAACAATTATATTTTAATTTTTAAATATTACTGTTTAGATCCGAACTCAAGTCCACATCTCTGAGAGATTGTTCGCTTTGGGGTTAACCCGTCATGGTTTTGTCCTTTGCAGGGCCGTCCCAAGCAATTTGGAGGCCCGGATCTAATTTTAGAAATATATTCTTCTTGATAAAAATTTATTTTTTTAAACAATTATTATTTATTTAAATTATAAATAACATAAAAAACATTAAAAAAAGTTATTTTTATAAATTGATATTTATTTTCTTCTTCCGAAGTATCATTAGTTATAAATTAAATTAAATCATATAAATTGGTGTATTTTTTTCGAAGAAAAAAGAAGAAAACAAAAAGAATATAGGAATATGCAAAGGATTATATTTATAAGTGTTGAGTCTTTGATAATTGGCTGCATTTTTGGAAATAAACTTTGTGCAAGATGTGCGATCCGATGCTCTGGCATTATGTAGAGCATTGAATAATGCTCAGGAGGAGCGCTCATGGCAAATGCTATTTATGGAATGTTCCGTTTCTCTTTCATGAATCTTGCATGGCGCGTTTGATATGCTTTTATGTAAGGAAGGTTGTTAATGCTTCAGATTCAGTTCAAGAATAATTCTGAGAAGAATCTCTTTGAAGAATATATTTGCTAAAGAATCTCATTTTATTTATGTGGAGTTAATGCTTGGGTCAAAGAATTAAAGTCTACGTATGTGCTACTTTCTGAAGTATTTAAAGAGTGGCAAAACCCTAATCCGAGTTAGTTGTTCACGCTGTCTTTGTGCTAGTATTCAGTATTAGGTTTTGCGTGTGTTTTATCATTGTGAGCCTTTCTTGTATCACCTTGATGCAAGCTTAGGACGTGTTCTTGAGTTGTAAGTGTGTGATCCTTCTCCTAAGCTTTGAAGTACGGAGTTAGGATTTTTGGTGTGTTTAACACTCAAAGCCTTTAGGTACGAGTGTGTAGTTTTAGGAGTGTGTCTCCAAATCTTATTTGTTATTGTGTTATTGAAATCCTTGCTGGCTGTAAGGTTGTTAGGGAGTGAGATGGGATCTCATATCTAGGAGTTCCTAGGTAGAAGAGTCATTGGTAGGGCCTAGGTTCTTAAGTTGTAAACGGGGCGTTTGCTGTAGACTTAGGACTAGGACTATTATAGTGATATTCCTTCCTGGATTGGTATCCCCCAGACGTAGGGCTTGTTTAAGCGCCGAACTGGGTTAACAAATAACTTGTGTTCTTTATTTGTTTACTTGTTTATTTTCATTCTGTTACGCGCGAGGCCGGATAGATTGTTAGAGCATCGAGTAGAGCATCGTGCATAGTGTGCCAGGAATTTCAATTGGCATCAGAGCAGGCACCCTGCTTGTTTTGGGTGAGATTCAGGACCTGAAATGTCTGGCACTGTGGAAAAGGAAGGAGGTTATATGAACAGGCCTCCCTTGCTTACTGGATCTGCTAACTATGACGCTTGGAAACCAAAGATGATGGCCTTTCTGAGATCCATTGATAGCAAGGTGTGGAAGGTGGTTCTAACCGGATGGGAACAACCCATGTATGCAAGCAAGGAAGGCACCTCAACTGGGATAGTGAAACCTGAGGTAGAATGGACGACAGAAGAGGAAGCTATAGCAAATCAGAATCACAAGGCCATCTATGCCTTGTTTAATGGTGTTGACACTAGTGTGTTTAAAATGATCAAGAACTGTGTGTCAGCCAAAGAGGCATGGGAGGTATTACAAAAGTGCTATGAGGGTACCACTAAAGTAAAACAGTCAAAAATTCAACATCTTACCTCAAGATTTGAAGCCCTAAAAATGAAGGATGATGAGAACATCCAGGACTTTCACTTGAAATTACTTGACATTGGAAACTCTTTTGAGGCTCTAGGTGAAAAAATGTCTGATGAAAAGCTAGCTAGAAAACTGCTCAGATCTCTTCCCAAAAGGTTTGATATGAAAGTAACGGCTATTGAGGAAGCTCATGATATTTCCTCAATGAAAATGGATGAACTTGTTGGATCACTCCAAACCTTTGAAAGTGTGTTGGACGAACGAGGAGACAAGAGGAACAAGAGCATTGCCTTTGTTTCAAACACTGAGGAGGAAGATGATCAGTCTGAAGATGGTGAGGAAGATAGCATAGCTGATGCTATAGCCATGCTAGGCAGACAATTCAACAAAGTTCTAAAAAGGGTTGATCGCAGAAACAGACAGAATGGGCAAGGCATCCGGTTCGACATCAACAAGCAACAGAACAGTCTAAAGAAATCAAAACCTGAAGACAAGAGCACTCAAGGCAAGGGAGTTCAGTGTCATGAGTGTGAAGGCTATGGACACATCAGATCAGAATGTGGAACTTATCAGAAAAGACAAAAGAAAGGGTTAACTGTTTCATGGTCAGATGAAGATACTGATGAAGAAGGTGAGTCAGCAAGACATGTGACTGCCCTCACTGGAACATGTGTTGAAGTTGAAGATTGGGATTCTGATGAAGATGAAGATGTTTCCTATGAGGAACTAGCTAGTACCTACAAAGACCTGTTGACTAGATATGAAGAAATGTGCAGGATTCTGGAAAAACAAAAGAAGACAATCAACAAACTCATAACAGAAGTCAATACTCAAGTTCAAAAGGTTGCTCAAGCAGAAGAAAAGGTCATTCAAGTTAATGCTCAAATGGATGACTTAAGGAAAAGAGTAAGTCAGTTGAACTCAGGAGGAGATCTTCTTGAAGAGATACTGGAAAATGTTCCAAGTGGGAAGCTTAAATCTGTTGGATACAATTATTCTAGTTTGAATCAGTATCAACAAAATCCCGAAACTAAGTTCTCATCAGGTGGAAACATGATTGATCCCTGTACTGGAAAAGTGATGCTGGAGCATCAGCCTCGACATTCGAAAGCCTTTCCTGTTCCAAAATTTGCTCTTGACCCAAAATCCTCAGCCAGTCAAAGACCAAGACCACGTACTTACCAAAGATCAAATAGTCAAAGAAGATATCGTAGATGGGTATGTCATCACTGTGGAAAAAGGGGACACATTAGACCTTTTTGCTACAAGTTGCACGGTTACCCCAACCAGAAGCCTAATCAAAATGTAACACATGAGAAGACCATTGTCAAGAAGGAATGGAGACCTATAGAAGAAAGTGCTGCATTACCTAAGGAAGAAGATGTTGGGTTGATTGCTCACACTTCCCTAAGAGCTTCTTCAAGGGAAGATTGGTACTTTGATAGTGGGTGCTCTAGACATATGACTGGTGAAGAGAAATACCTCATGAATGTTAGATCCTACAAGGCCAGTTTTGTGACTTTTGGAGATGGTGCAAAAGGAGAAATAATAGGAATTGGGGACTTGATCAACCATGGACAACCGAATCTAGAGAATGTGCTTTTGGTCAAAGGTCTTACTGCAAATCTAATAAGCATTAGTCAGCTATGTGATCAAGGCATGAAGGTTAACTTCACAAAATCTGAATGTCTGGTCAACAATGAAGAAGGACAACTGGTGCTGAGAGGTACTAGATCTAAAGACAATTGTTACCTATGGATGCCCCAAGAAGAAGCCCTCACATCCACCTGTCTTGTCACCACTGAAGATGAAGTTCAACTATGGCACCAGAAGATGGGACATCTCAATCTGAAGGGGATGAAGAAGGTCATATCTCTTGAAGCAATTAGAGGTATTCCAAAACTCAGAATCGTTGAAGGAAAAGTGTGTGGTGAATGTCAGATTGGAAAGCAAGTCAGAATGTCACACCCAATGCTGGAGCATCAGACAACCTCTAAGGTTCTGGAACTGCTGCACATGGATCTTATGGGACCCATGCAGGTTGAAAGCTTGGGAGGAAAAAGGTATGTTCTTGTTGTGGTAGATGATTTCTCTAGATACACTTGGGTGAATTTCATCAGAGAAAAATCAGATGCTTTTGATGTTTTCAAAGAACTGTGCATACAGATTCAAAGAGAAAAAGGTAGCAATGTGGTTAGAATAAGAAGTGATCATGGGAGAGAGTTTGAGAACTCCAAGTTTGATGATTTCTGCGCTGCTGAAGGAATTAAACATGAGTATTCATCTCCAATAACCCCTCAACAGAATGGCATAGTTGAAAGGAAAAATAGAACGATTCAAGAGTCAGCTAGAGTCATGCTTCATGCCAAAAATGTTCCCTACCACTTTTGGGCTGAAGCCATGAATACTGCTTGCTATGTACACAACAGGGTCACCTTGAGAAAGGGAACTACCTCCACCCTATATGAACTGTGGAAAGACAGAAAACCAACAGTCAAACACTTTCACATCTTTGGAAGTGAATGCTTCATTCTTGCTGATAGAGAGCCTAGAAGGAAACTAGATCCAAAAAGTGAAAAAGGATTTTTCCTGGGATATTCAACAAACAGCAGAGCTTACAGGGTCTATAACACAAAGACTCAAGTTGTGATGGAATCTGTCAATGTTGTAGTAAAGGACAGTTCTGACAAAGAAAATGAGGGAGTAGACCAAGGTACTCCTGTCAGTGTGAATGCTGAACCAGATGATGGAGCATCCACACCGGCATCTATGAACGAAGCTGATGAAAGGACTATTGAGGAAGATAATGATGAAAGTGCAAGGCCTCAAGCTACAAGTAAAGGGCCATCTGTTCGTGTTCAGAAAAATCATCCTTTAGATTTGGTAATAGGGAATCCTGAACAGGGTATAACTACCAGAAGAACAAATGATGTGGTAGCTAACTCTTGCTTTGTGTCTCTGTTTGAACCAAAAAATGTAAAAGAAGCTTTGACTGATGAAGCCTGGATAGAGGCTATGCAAGAAGAACTAAACCAGTTTGAAAGAAGTGAAGTATGGGACTTGGTACCTAGACCTGAAGATGTGAATGTTATTGGAACCAAATGGGTGTATAAGAACAAGTCAGATGAGAATGGAACAGTTACCAGAAATAAAGCAAGACTTGTGGCTCAAGGATATACTCAAATTGAAGGACTTGACTTTGATGAAACTTTTGCACCTGTGGCCAGATTAGAATCCATTAGATTACTTCTAGGGGTGGCATGCATACTCAAGTTCAAGCTATACCAAATGGACGTGAAGAGTGCATTCTTGAATGGATACCTACAGGAAGAAGTTTATGTTGAGCAACCAAAGGGGTTTGTGGACCCAGAACATCCCAACTATGTCTACAAATTAAAGAAAGCCCTGTATGGTCTAAAACAGGCTCCTAGGGCATGGTATGAAAGGTTGACTCAATTCTTGGAAGAGCAGGGATACAGAAAAGGAGGATCAGACAAGACACTGTTTGTGAAGCAAGAAAAAGGAAAATTCATAATAGCTCAAATCTATGTTGATGACATTGTGTTTGGTGGAATGTCGAACACAATGGTCCAGCATTTTGTTCAGCAAATGCAGTCAGAGTTTGAGATGAGTCTTGTTGGAGAATTGACTTACTTTCTTGGGCTTCAGATCAAACAAATGGATGACACCATCTTTATATCACAGAGTAAGTATGCTAGAAACATCATCAAAAAGTTTGGTATGGATAATGCTACACACAAAAGAACACCAGCACCTACTCATTTGAAACTCACCAAGGATGAGAAGGGAATAAGTGTAGATCAAAGTCTCTACAGGAGCATGATTGGGAGCTTGTTGTATTTGACTGCAAGTAGACCAGATATCACTTATGCTGTGGGAGTGTGTGCTAGATACCAAGCAGATCCTAAAGTAAGTCACTTAACTCAAGTCAAGAGGATTTTGAAATATGTGAATGGAACCAGTGATTATGGGATAATGTATTCTCATTGTGAAAACTCTACTCTATATGGTTATTGTGATGCTGATTGGGCTGGAAGTGCAGATGATAGAAAGAGCACTTCAGGAGGTTGTTTCTTCTTAGGCACTAATCTAATTTCTTGGTTCAGTAAGAAGCAAAACTGTGTGGCTCTATCCACAGCTGAAGCTGAATATGTGGCAGCTGGTAGTAGTTGTTCTCAGTTGGTGTGGATGAAACAAATGCTGAAGGAGTACGATGTCGAACAGGATGCTCTAACATTGTATTGTGACAACATGAGTGCAATAAACATCTCAAAGAATCCAGTTCAACATAGCAAGACAAAACATATTGACATTCGTCATCATTATATAAGGGATTTGGTTGAGAACAAGATTGTGGTTCTAGAACATGTGGGCACAAAGGAACAAATTGCAGATATTTTTACCAAGGCTCTTGATGCTGTGCAGTTTGAGAATTTAAGGGGCAAGTTAGGAATTTGCCTCTATGAGGAGTTGTAGCAATTACCGTTGGTAATGGCGTGGCGTGCAGCAGTTATTGCGTTCCGTTGTATCATAGTAGTGCACGCGAATCAAGGTAATCATGGGCAAAAACCACCTACAAACACGCCACCCCCTAATACCGGTTATTTTAATTTCAAATCTTTACCAAATATTCTCTTCCCAAATATAATTTCCTATACCTACAACTTCCCAACTTCTTCTCCAAACATTCTCTCCATACCTAAACTCTTCTACTCGTGTGAATCCTATTTTCTTAATCTTACTACGATGTCTCAATCATCTACTAAAACCTCTCCATCCAAATCCTCACCACAAAAATCACCACCACAAACAACCACCACCGTACCCAACATCACAGAAAATCTTTCTGTTCCCTTAACCCAACCTTCAAGCGTCATCACCGATGCTACTCCTCTTACCATGATCCACCCTTCATTCAACGCTATTCTGAACCCTACACCATCAAACCCTTCATCTTCACCCAACTCGAAAACCACAAAGAGAACCAAATCTGTAATCACTAGAAAACCCAAGAATCCAAAATCTAAATCTCGATATTCATCGGACTTCAACATGCAGGAGCTGTATCTTACTGATCTTGGTAACACCAAACCCAATGTTGCATCTGATGTCGCAACACCTGTCTCTGATCCTCCGATTGAAGAAAAGAATGAGGAAAGTACTCAAACCCTAAGTCCTAAAAAGGGGGAAAGTACTGTTGTTGATGAAAATGCTGTTCCCAACACTACCAGTGAAGAAGAAGATGCTGCTGACGTCCAGAACATTCAAATTGCTCGAGATGCCCTAAACTCACTAGGGGAATCAAGTTCTGGCGCTAAAGCTGTGCCGGATGCTTCAGCATCCTTGGCACATGATCAACCACAAGATACTAATACTGATGTGGTTGATGACCTCAATGTGCAGCAAAAGGACAAGACTGATCATGTGCTTGATGATGGTGGTAATGACCCAGATAATGTGGTTGCTGATGACAACCCACATCAAATAGAAACTGCAACTGGGGAAATTCACTCTGACAATGTTATGTCAGAGAATTTGGTTCATGTGAATGCTGAAGATGACATTGCAGGTGATAGCACTGAAGATGATGTGACTATCATGAAAATTGTAGGTGACTCTAGAAAGAAGGCTGGCAAGTCTGGCGTTGGGAGGAGACTAAGAGAAAGAAAAGAAACAGTGACTGAGGTTATGGCTGAAGAACCTAAGTCAACAAAGAAGAAGAAGAATGTTGCAGTTGAGGCAACAACTCCTTCTAAGAAAAAGAAAGTAGCAACTGAGGCTACTACATCCACAAAGAAGAAAAAGATGTATGGTCCTCTGAGGAGATCAAGCAGGGTAGAGATACCCTCCATGCAGAAGAAGCAGGGCTCTAAAAGAAAAACGATCAATTTAAGTGACTCGGACTCTGATGCTGAAGAGAATGCTCCACCAATCTCTACTGCATCCAAACAGAAGACTCCTAAGAAGAGAAAGACTGCTTCTACTACTACTGCTGAGGATGCCGAAGTGAATGCTCCTGGCATAGTATCTACACAGAAAAAGAAAGCAGGGAGATCCATTCCTCAGAATGTCCCTGATGTTCCTATGGACAATGTGTCCTTCCATTTCCCTACAAGTGCTGCTAAGTGGAAGTTTGTCTACCACAGGAGGTTGGCCATTGAAAGAGAACTTGCTGAAGACACTCTGGAGTGTATAGAAGTAATGGAGCTGATTAAACAAGCTGGGTTACTTAAAACTGTGTGTGGGCTTGGAAAGTGTTATGAGAAGCTGGTGAAAGAATTTACTGTCAATATTGGAGAAGATTGTGCTAACAGACTCAGCAACGAGTACCATCAAGTTTTTGTCAGAGGTAAGTGTATCAATTTCTCTCCTGTTGTGATCAATAGTTATCTAGGAAGAAAGGAGGATGGCTACCCTGGTTTTGAACCCACCAACAACCAAATCTGCAAGACTATCACTGCCAACCAGGTCAAGGTGTGGCCTCTTAAAGGTAAGGTCCCCTCAGCCATGCTGTCTGTAAAATATGCAATCCTAAATAGGATAGGGGCTAGCAATTGGGTTCCTACTACTCATTCATCTACCATAGCAACCAGTTTAGCTAAGTTTATCTATGCCATTGGTACTGGTGCTAATGTTGATTATGGGTCACTCATCTTTGACCAAATTGTTGAACATGGAAAATCATGGGCTATGAAACTGATTATTTCTTTCCCAACTATCATATGTGGAATCATTCTGAATCAACATCCCAATATCTTGCTTCCTGAAGATCTTCCTTGTAAAAGGGAGTCACCACTGACTCTCTCCTATAAGTTGTTTGATGGCAAACATGCAGCAGATATCATTGTACCACCAAAGAAAGTTGTGGCACAGGGGAGTGCTGCCTCAACCTCCATGAACAGGAAGGCAATGATCATCTCTATGGAAGCCACTGTTAAGGCATTGGATGCGCAAAAACTTGAGCTTGAAAAGGTCATTTTCGCCCTAAAGCAAGAGGAAGCTGAGGAAGAAGGGTTGGTAGCTGAGAATGCTGGTGAGAATGCTGCAGGTGCTGGTGTTGATGTTACTGCTGGTAATGCAACTGTGAATGCTGATGATGCTGCTGATGGTGATGCAGCTGATAATGTTGATGTTGATGCTGGAGGAGACACAGAGGAGCTGGAAGTGTCTGATTCCAGTGGGTCCTTTTAGGTTGATGTAATGATGTGTTGCCCTGTCTCTTTTTTTTGATTAATCTGTAATGGGTATGTTCTTTTGTTTCTGCTGGTTTGTACTAAGGCTATGTAGCCATAACTTCTCTGCACCTTTATCATTTGTCAAATTTGTGGCAAAAAGGGGGAGTAAAAACTTGGTTTGTTCTTGTTCTGGTTTGATTAATTCTGATCTGCACTACTCTGGTTATTGATGTTATATCTGGTTCTGGTTATGATGTGACTGTAGTGTAGTGTAGCCTGATTGAAGTATGTAGCTGGTATGTATGTTTGTGATGTGATCTGACATGCAGGTGTTGAGGGGGAGTTGTGATTGTATGATGTAGGGGGAGATGTTGGACGCAAGGCTCCAACATCCCATGCATATGTGCAGGGGGAGTAGAACTGTGGCAATGCTGAAGCATTCGATCCCACATCCCATCAAGTTTATTTTCCTGACCATTTTTAGGCGAAGTAGTTGTTATGTGTTCCGCTGTTGCATGCCTCTCTGATATTCTTAAAAGATACAATTATTCTTTCCTACTATTTTTCCATGAAGGAGTAGTATGGTAATGTTTTGAAGAATAGCCTCTACAGATCTTTATGCTTGTGTGTTTATGTTGAGAAAAAGAAATGTAGTTGATGTATCTGATTAAGTACTATCTGTATGGTCATAATTTGTTTTAGCCAAAAATTTGCCAAAGGGGGAGTTTGTTGAGTCTTTGATAATTGGCTGCATTTTTGGAAATAAACTTTGTGCAAGATGTGCGATCCGATGCTCTGGCATTATGTAGAGCATTGAATAATGCTCAAGAGGAGCGCTCATGGCAAATGCTATTTATGGAATGTTCCGTTTCTCTTTCATGAATCTTGCATGGCGCGTTTGATATGCTTTTATGTAAGGAAGGTTGTTAATGCTTCAGATTCAGTTCAAGAATAATTCTGAGAAGAATCTCTTTGAAGAATATATTTGCTAAAGAATCTCATTTTATTTATGTGGAGTTAATGCTTGGGTCAAAGAATTAAAGTCTACGTATGTGCTACTTTCTGAAGTATTTAAAGAGTGGCAAAACCCTAATCCGAGTTAGTTGTTCACGCTGTCTTTGTGCTAGTATTCAGTATTAGGTTTTGCGTGTGTTTTATCATTGTGAGCCTTTCTTGTATCACCTTGATGCAAGCTTAGGACGTGTTCTTGAGTTGTAAGTGTGTGATCCTTCTCCTAAGCTTTGAAGTACGGAGTTAGGATTTTTGGTGTGTTTAACACTCAAAGCCTTTAGGTACGAGTGTGTAGTTTTAGGAGTGTGTCTCCAAATCTTATTTGTTATTGTGTTATTGAAATCCTTGCTGGCTGTAAGGTTGTTAGGGAGTGAGATGGGATCTCATATCTAGGAGTTCCTAGGTAGAAGAGTCATTGGTAGGGCCTAGGTTCTTAAGTTGTAAACGGGGCGTTTGCTGTAGACTTAGGACTAGGACTATTATAGTGATATTCCTTCCTGGATTGGTATCCCCCAGACGTAGGGCTTGTTTAAGCGCCGAACTGGGTTAACAAATAACTTGTGTTCTTTATTTGTTTACTTGTTTATTTTCATTCTGTTACGCGCGAGGCCGGATAGATTGTTAGAGCATCGAGTAGAGCATCGTGCATAGTGTGCCAGGAATTTCAATAAGGTTTAATTTATCATGTAATGTTTGATTGGTAAATGTGAGGGTCATGTGTTCCAAATTCCAATCCCTCTAATTTAATTTTTATATTTCACTAAAAATAAACCCGTGCGTTGCACGGATTTAATTAAAATACGTATTTAAAATATATTTATAAATAAAAAATAATTATTATAATTTTTAAAATATATTGACATAAAAATATTAATTTGTATTAGAAATAAGATGGTTGTTTTGAAAGATGATATATATATATATATATATATATAAGTCAAATCTAAAGAAATAAAATAAAATATATTTTAAGCATTGTTCTGATAAATTTTATCGTCAACGAAATTCTCTTCATAGTTGCTTAAATGATCAAATGTGTTAAAATATATGAGACCAAATATATTAATCAAACAAATTAATGACCTTTTGATTTCTACTAAGCTCCCTCCGGTTAGTATGTGATTCATATACAATAGTTTTATCATTTTCATCTTTTGGTCACATTCCTTGAAATTACATATCAAATAGCATAGCCACTTATTGTCCTCTATGCAATTTAAGGTCTTTTATATTTAACTAAAATATTTTCTTGGGCTGATATATCGACTTCTTTTACAGTTTTCTTTCAAATTTTTGTTCGTCCGATTTTTTATTTTGTTGTCAGCTGGTTTACGTTTTTTTAATTTGCTTAATTCTTTCTTTTTTTATTTGGGTTTTTTCCTCTATGAAGTTTATATCCCCCGTTTTTTATTTTATTTTGTCTCTCTTAATTACTTAATAATATTTACTTGTATTTTTTTTTCTTTTTTTTTTTAAGGTAATTTACTTGTACTTTTTTAGTTAGGTTTAAGAACTTTTAATAATGAGTTTCAAATACTCCAAAATAGAAATGAGACAATGAAACAAAAAACCTTGATTGTTGACTGTGAGCCTCTAAGATCCTTGTCTTCTGTTCCTCTCTGCGCTGGTATGGTGTTGTTGTTGCAGATCTGTTAGGATCTTGGCGGGTAAGGTATTTCAACGCGGATCTGGAGGTCTTGTGTCGCGGTGGTGAGTCTTTTTGCTAGAGTGGCGATGGTGGCCGGAGGTCCTAGTGTTGCGTGGGTGGCCGGAGGTTTTGATGTTGTGGTGGTGATCTTGGAGGACTTGCGGTGATCGGATTTTTCCGTTTGCCTGTTTTTGGCGGTGGTGAGGAGTTGAGGTGGTGATGGCAGTGTTCGGATTTGGCGTCGCGTGGGTCTGGTTTCAGTGATGATTGTTGGTGTTGTGGTGAGGTGGTGGTGGTGGTCGGTGGTGATGAGGTTGCAGTTGATGTCGCGTGATTGGTTTTATGTGATTATAGATTCTCTGACCTATTTTCAAATATGTTGAGATTTGCAGAACTCTTTTGAGTTGCTGAAGGTTCCCGAATCTACGGAGATTTGCAGGTCTCTATGTATCTGAGTTGACCTCTTCCGCGTCGGCGTCAGCTGTTTTATCCTCGGCGGTGTTTTGTTTCTTTGGTGTTTTTCTTTTTGCCACTACTGGTCTCATGGCGGTGCCTCTGTCATTGTCGAGACTTGTCTACGTGGGTTCTCGTTCTACCTTTGTTTGGTCAGCGGTTCGCCTGATGAAGCTGGTTCTGGATTCTGATGGGCCGAGCGCTTTTGCTTCGAGTTCGAGAGTTAGCGTCTAGTTGTGGCAACATTCTGGGCTGGGTTGGTGACTGCTCTGATAGTCGGGGATCTATGGGGTGCCTTTCTGATTTGGGATTAAGAAATGAATCTTGATTAGGTGTTTGTTCAGGGGTTTTATTTCTATGGGTGTTCCGCATATATACGGCACCTAGGTTATGTAGTTCTTTTTATCGGTCTCTGTTCGTCTTGTGCAGAGACCTGATTAATAATATATTTTGCCATTTCAAAAAAAAAAAAAAGTGAGCGAAATTTAAATAAATCTTCATAATTACGCACTGCATGACATAACTATATTGTTGGATAATTAAAAATATTGTTTGACATAACAATATTGGTTTATGATTCATTTTTGGTGGTTTTGTCTTTTTTATCCTTTGAACTTTCTTGTAAAATTACGCACTGCATGACATAACTATTAACTTTACTTTTGTATGTAATTTAAGGTCTCTCTCAATTATTTAAAATACAACTCTTCTTTTGATATCAAGTTTATTCTTATGAGATTCTCTCAAACATTCACTTGATACAGGTAAACATATATAGTCTTTTATTGGTCAAGCTATTTTTCAGCCATGGCTTGGTTTATCTTCTTTTCAATATGTTAAATTCTTAAATAGATAGTAATAAATAAAAAAATGTAACTAATATATTTTACTAAAATCAAACAGTAATAATCTAATAAAATGGTCTATATATAGTGCTCTATAATAATAAAAAAATATACCCTCAATTTTTACAAATTTCAAGGCACTACAAAGTATAAACGGCCGAGAATATTTTTTGTGTCACAGACTTAAAAAAATATTAAGGGTCATTCACTCTTTAATCCATTGCAAATAGACCAAATTATGAATATAATGTTTCCAATTTTTTATAATTTGCATATAATTTTGGCACAATTAGATTTTCTAAATCGTGTATCAATTATATTATTTAGGGATGGTAATTATTATTTTTAATTGATAAATAAAATTAATTTATCAATATGATCATCAATTGTATATAAACAAAACTCCAATTATCAACTTGATTCAAACGATTGAATAATTATTAAAAGAATGTTTAAATTGCAACTTAAAAGGAAATAAAAAAGATGTTTGTAAGAATAATATGATATATTGTCTACTATTAAAATTCACATATATATATATATATATATATATATATATATATTCACTCAACTAACCCATATTTTAAGTACACGATATGAGATAAATGCATAAAGATTATATATTTGGACAACCTCTGAGTCAAGTCGAATCAATATGCTTCTTATATTACAATTATAAGATCTATATGATTTAGTGTCAAATTCAAAATCTTTTATTTTCTATTTTTTTTTTGTTTTTATATTTCTCTTGAATTCAAGTAGATCACCTACACATTATAGACACTTATTTATATTTCTAAATTATTTGGATTGTCCTCCTTTGATTGAAAGCCTCCAACATCAGACTACCCTCAATCTTTACATATTTTAAAGGCACTACAAAAGCAACAATTAGAAGTCTCTATTATCCTCTTCAACTTATTGACATAAAAAAGAATTAGTTATACTCACACTAATCAACAAAAGAAAATAAGAAATAAGTAAGCTAAAACATTAGACTGATAAAATAATACATGAAAAAGAAAATTAGTCTAATTACAAACATTATAGATGGCTTACACGACTGTTTATACAAATGTTAGAGCTAAATACATATTCTTACATGAACTGTCACTTCATACACAGTAAGGATGCAACAAAAGCAAAAATGGAAGCCTTGTTTATATTGTTCTCCTGAAGAAATAATCATAGTCATATTCATATTACTCAATATAAGAAAATAAGAAAGAATGCTTGAAAATTAGACTTTAAAAATATTATTATATCACTAAAAAGGAGAATTTAAATATTTGAGGAATCTATATAATAGGATAATAGACATCAAAATAACGAATAGATAAAACATATGTTAACAATGAGAAAGAAAACAAAAACTACCATTTACAAAATTGAAGAGTGCTCTTTGAGAAATTGTTTAGACAAAATAATGATTAGTGAAACCAAAATGCACACAATTATGTATTTATACACACAAAGACTATGAATTGGTGAGTAGCAATTTGTACAAAGTATAACCAACCAATTTATTAATTAAAATTTTGTATTAATACAATGAGATTGTGAATAGTCATAGTTAAGGAGTATAAGTTATGGAATATGAAAGAAATATGCATACAATTTATTTTATATATTGTTTATTTATAACTAACCAAAATCAAATTATATTTTTCTTTTAAAGGTACCTAATTATATTTATTGACCTTGTGTATTATTTTTTTGACCTTGTGGGTGGATTGATTTTTCTGACCATATGGATTCTTTCCATTAAATATATCATTAGCCATATAAACTTTATAAACTCATTGTTAACAATGGTGTACGGTTATAATAATTGGAAGTTATGATCTAAACTTTTTAACTCAAACTTTTAAAGGTGGCAATCATCATAATTATAGCATATACCTCTCTATATGCCTTAGTGTTTTTTTTTAATAGTATATTATTATTATTATATTAATTAATTATATAAAAAGAAATGATGGTAAAATTTTAGTAGAGATTGAAAACTTGTTTTTTAGAATGCCACAAGCACAATACTTGTCTATGAGCTATGTAGGAGCTTCCTTTTATAAGTAAAAGATTATATAATAGAAGGTAAACACGTTTAAATAAAAAAATTTACATGGAGGGATTCGATAGCATGACCTCAAGTATATGATCTTTAAATCAAATCAAACGGCAACCGCTAGACCACTCGAACCATATTGTTAATAGTTGCTTATTAAAATATTTAATAGATCTTGCTTTAAAAATTTGGCCCCAAAAATTCCACAATTGGGCCCCAAAAAATCGGAGGCCCGGTTCCGTAGAACTGCCTGCACGTGGTGTTGGCGCCCTGGTCCTTTGTAGAAAAGACGTCTCGGTTGGTTTGAAATGTATGAGTGTTGTATATAAACTACCATTTGCCTCGAGTACCAAGCAATGTGAGACTATTTTGGTGTATCCAGAATAGAAACCCCCAGTCGAGGCTAAGGGGCTAAAAGGTTCGAGAACGAATTTTATCGTTCCCACAGACGGCGCCACTGATCTTACCAGCGATCAGAGTCGACCAAGTCCGGTTGTACGGTGCTCCGCCCCAAGTTCCGGCGAGTGAAAGGAGTTGTGTACCTGTATACACTCCGACGCTCAAGTCAGAATAAGTGTGGGGTGGAGGTTTTCAGAGAGAAGAAATCATACTTGACTCCTTGCAATAAGAAGTATATATAGCCCCCAGCGCTGAGCTAAAGTCACTGATGGCAATAAATGATCATCAAGTGACTACCGGAAAACGGCTGAAAAACCATGATGAACCTTTAATGCTCATCATTCTGATGTCGACCATTACGATACATATAATATCTTGACCGTTGGACAGGGACAACGACGATGATGTGGGCTATTGTTCATTGGGCTGTACTCGACGGCTCAAAGGAAGGGACTCCCCAGCTATTTAGGCTTTAAGCCCAGTCCAGAACAATTACCTTGTGTCCAATAGTAGCTTAAATATTCCCTAAAATGAAATCACAGTAAAAGAATTCATGGAAGAAAAAATTAAATTGATAATGTTGGTCGTTTTTATTTATATTTCAAAGTCACTACAATATTTTTCCCGGGAAAATTAATAGTGTTGACTCTATAGTCTATATACCCCATGTCACGTGGAGTGACAGGTTTTGAGTTTTGACCGAAAAAGTATTTGAAGCAGAAACGGGATTATGTTACTCCCTCTGTCCCAAAATAAATGACCTGTTTGATCACTGACACATTTGTCAATGCACAACTTTAATCGTTAATATCTCTAATTATATATTATTAAAAATTATAAAAATGGTATATTTTAAAAGTACTCGTCGAGACAAATCAAACAACATCTCATATGCTAATATTTGCATGTATATATTAGTAAAAAAATAAGGTCAAAGCAGATCAAATGAATAGTATACTAAGTCAAAAAAAGATCATTTAAAATAGGACGGAGGGAGTACATTGTTACGGGTCTCTCCGATATAGGCATTATTCAGTACGCACGTACTGCGTAAATTGATTGAGGTTTGACCAAACATCTCAAAATATAATCACATGAGTAACTCCCAACCGCATATTTGGGCCACCCATGTGCAAATTAAATTGGACCAAGCTACACTCCACTCCTTGAATTAGAATTACTTTTGTGGTTCTATAGGTTCTCGCGTGCCATACATAATGGCCAAAATACATTTTTGTGACTTGAGTTATAGATATTAAAAAAAATTAAAAATTTTGAAAAATGTCGTCCGTAAGTTAAGTAGCGGACGTGATAAAAAAAACAACTTGGTATAATGTTTTAAGGGATATTCACATAAGGCATTTTTGTAATTTTGTAGAACGCGCCCCAAAATTGGTAGGACGGCGGCAAAAGTAATTCTCCTCTGAATTATTAGCTCACATGTCTCTTTTCAACTTGGAAACAAACTACTGTACATTATTTTACCAAAACTCAAAGAGAAATTCTTGCCAAAATAACATAGCATATTAAGTACTACAGTAATTGTGGTTTACACCAGTCTTCACATCCGTTGTGTGCTGTTGAGAGTGGATAATTTATAGTGTGTCTTCGACATGTTTTTCAATGAAGGTCAATCATGCATGTGAAGCGGCTAGTGATGCCAATTACTTTCGTCATACCAAAATATGAACATAAGTTATTTTGATCGTATTATACAAATTAAGAAATGTAATTAATATTATATGAAAAAAAATTATAAATAATTTATAGAATTGACATTCATTAATAGTGTAATAGTAAAAATAAATTTAAGAATTGAAATAAAATAGAGTAATAAGTTTAGAATTTCTGTCTATAATAATTTTTTATTAGAGTTTATTAAGCCCAACAAAAACAATATATCAAAATTCATATTTTTGTTCATCGCTTATTATTCTCCCTTGGCGTACCTACATATCAAGTATCAAATAAGAATTTTAGTACAATGATGCGTGACTATCAATAATCAAATTTTCTCTCAGTATAGATATCTTATCTCTCATTCCTATCAAGTTTTGTCCTATAGAGAAATACTTATATAGGCACAAATACAAATAATATTTATTAGGTACACTCACAAGAAATAAATAAAAATAAAGAAAAAATAATTAAAGTGATATGAATTGATGTGGCAATTTTATTTTATTTTTTAATTATTTTGATTTGTGTATGTGTGCCTAAATCTTGTGTCTAAATCCTTGTGCCTAAACAAGTGTTACTCTAGTCTTGTCGTAGATTGCTTTTGTACTACTCCCACATTGCTGCACACCTGTACTTCTCGCAAAAGAGTTAGGACTAAATTAAGAAGCAATATTTATGACTAAATATATTTACCCCTAGAGTTCAAATTGTAGGTTAGTCCTTAACTCATTAAAATCTCAGAAACAGCTCTGTTTGCATGCTAGTCAGTTCATACAATTTTTTTTCATAAACATAAATCATAATTGTTCATAAGTTGTTGGCGACTTTGTGTTATTTTCTGTAGAAATAAACATTAATCTGAATTATTCACATAATTTGTTGTTACTATTATTAAAAAAACATTGTGCATGATTTACCTATTTTCTTAGTAAAAATAATAGAAAACTTTTTCATACAGTATTAATATTGCAGTACTTTTTTTTGAAGGATAGTATTGCAGTACTTAATAACAAGTTTTTAAAAAAAAATAAATAATAATAACCAGTTTTCAAATTCCCATAATATTCATTGTTTTTACAGTATAATATTCACTACTCTTTAAACTCTACTGCTCTCACCTATTCAAACTTATTAGTTGGCGCTGAATTTGGTAGGGAGGACTACGGTTCAATCCCCCGCAACTGCAATCGGGAGGGGACTGAAACTACTTGATGCCAAAACTGACCCCCAAACCAGATTCAACCGATGATGAAAACTAAAAAAAAACTCTACTGCTCTCACCTATTCAAACTTTTCCATATATTTTTCAACCGTAAATAAATATGATTCAACAAGTATCTATTAGATTCTCTTTAAACATTAACTATTCAGTTACATGCAGTGTAATGTACTAATGTAATGTAACCAATTTAGCGGAGATTTATTTTTTATGATTCTTATCAGTAGAACATTCAATCATTCACATGTTTATTTTTAATGATTTTTTTTTTTTGTTCTTAGGGGCTGTTTGGAATTGACTTATTTTTGAGCTTATGAAAATAGTTTATGCAAAAAAATAAAGTTTTATACTGATTCATAAGTTTTTACTGACAAAAATTATATTTTTATAAGTTGTTTTATCATAAACTATCTTGAGAAATTTATGGCAATACATAAAAGCTTATTGATTTGCATAAGTTGTTTCGCATAAGTTTAAAAATAAATCAATCCAAACGGGGCCTTAATGGTGGACCGTACCGTAGGGCTACTACTATAAAATTAAAATCTTAGCTGTCGTGACTCTTAAGGTGTGTTTGGTTTGAAGAAAAAGAGAGGACAAAAAAGAAAATTATAAAAAATGATGAATGAATTTGGATTAACTTTAGTCCAATTCATCTCTTTCCTTAACTTTTTTTTCTCTCTTTTTCTTTCTTTCAAACCAATCACGTCGAAAGATTGAATGCACTTCAATCTAATCCAAGAGAAATGCTAACTTAGACAAAATCCCAACACATATACATTTAGGCACATACACATTATTTAAAAAATTTTAAAGATATATAATTTAGTTACATCAACTAATATCAATTAATTCATTTATCTTTTAATTTTTCAAAATTTTGTATATGCACCTAAAAATAAAAAATTCAGGCTTCGTGCCTATGTAAGAATTGCTCCTAATCCAGCTATGTAGTTGATTCATCTATTTTGGTTTGATGGGGTTTGTTGTTTGGTACGTCGTCTCTTTTGTAATTTTTGACCATTGTTTATTTTCAATCTTAACACATTATGTGCAGCCTTGACAAAAAAAAAAAAAAAGAAACACATTATGTGCAGTGATTGCAATGATTTAATTATCGTTTTTTTAAGATGCCAAATTTAATATCATTATTTTGATCTTTAAAAAAAATTAGTGTTTTAACGATATTTTTTTATCATATTTTGATTTTCTAAAACGGTCAAAAAATTTAGGAAAAAAGAATTAGTTCAATTCAAAGGACCAGAAGATCAGTTTATAAAAAAAAAGGTCCAGAAGATAAAAAAACGATTCATATTCGTTGAATTATTCAAACCTGTGTTGCTATACTCATATTCATCTAGATGCATTGTGTGAGATGACAAATTTTTTTATAAATGCTGGGGATTATCGTGCAATGATCACATGTATATATTCTCTTGGGGAGTATATTATAAACTAAATATATTAGTTATTAAATGAATTTAGAAAGGAAATTTTTACTTATATATAAAAATCATTTGTCAAGGTCTTAATAATACTTAATTAAAACAAGCATCTCATAATAAAAATCCAATTTAATAAAAGTGTTTAACTAAAAAATAAGAATTTTGTTAACATGTGTTCTAAAAACACATGCTTTAACGGCACATATTAAGAATCTAGGGTCCGTTTGATAGTCAGGATATGATAGAAATAAGATTGGATAAAGAGATGGATAAAAACAGGATAAAATAACTACATGATAGACATTTTTCATATCATGTATTTGGTGCACACATTTTAATAAATAAAATAACATTTAGTGCATATTCCCTCCGTCCCATATTATAAGAAAAAAAATCATTTTTTATTGTCTCAAATTATAAGCAAAAGTAACTCACTTTCATCAATTTCAAGGTTTACTTTTACTTACTCTCATAAAATTTAATACAAATTGCATTTAATTTATTTTCTCTCTTCTTTTCTCCATAATCAATAACCAATAAAAATTCTTCTTACATCTTCCCATAAAACTTATTTCTAGAAAAACACAAAAAATTATACTTCAAATTATCACATTTTACTTTTCTTAATAAGTGTGAAATTTTTTTTTTGCTTACAATATGAGGCGAAGGGAGTACTTGATCTTCTTAATCAACGTTCCACAAACATAAAGATTGAAATATGAACACGAGAGAGAGAGAGGGGGGGGGGGGGGGGGGGAGAAGGGAGAAAGAGAGAGTGAGAGGGAGAGAGAGTGAGAGAGAGAGAGGAAAAAAAAAGTAAGGATTCATTTATCCTTTCAGTGACAGGATAATTCTAACCCAACAAAAACTCAGGATATAAATTACAAATGAGTTATAGGATATGATTAAAAAAGGGAATAATTTATCATATCTCGTTGGTGTATCAAACAAAAAATTAAAACAGGATATGATATAATTATCATATCCTGCTCACTATCATGACCATCAAACGGGCCCAAAAAGTATAAAATTCTCATTATATAAAGGCTCTGTTTGGTAAACCAAATAAGCGCTTATAGCTTATAAGCTAAAAGTTCTGTTTGGTAACAATTTTTAAAAAAGAGCTTATAATTTATTTTACTAGCTTATAGCTTATTTTCCAAATGCTATTTCAAGTAGCTTATGAGCTTATAGCTTATATCTTGTTATCTTTTCTTCCAATTTTACCCTATTATATTTTAACTTGTAATAAATTGGATGTACAAATTTTTTAAAACAAAAATTATTATATAAAGTTTCTTATGCCATTTGCGCACATGTTAACACATTGATGTCCACCTAAAAGTAAGAGTCCTACTCCAACACAATCGCTTCATACTTTTGAAAATATACAATAAATGTCTCGAATTTCAAGTTGAGTGGTTGAATATTGGTGGTGAAAAAAAATACAATAAATTACTATTAAAAATTTTAATTGTTTCGGTACAACAAATGCCTTGTATTTCACTAAATTCAAAACTAAAATTAACAAAATTTCATTTAAATTAATATTGCCTCAATAATTATTAGATCAATTGACTTTATTATCATTTAAAAAACTTTATCACTAAATTTATCCTTTTTTTAATACTAAAAATAATGATATTCATTATTCTAATAATTGATAGAATACATCAGATGCAAATATAAATTTAACATTGCCAAAAGAAAAAAAAGAATCTGCGAAAAAACTCACAACATCCAAATTAATAGCATACAACAGCAAAATGCTTACAAATAGTATGATAAAATCAAAGTCACTGAATGTCCATGTTTATGGATTTGCAACATTGATGACAAAATCATTGATTGAATCTGCAATTGATTGAAGTTGATGTTTCAATATGAACTAAACAAATACCGCAACATGAGGGGAAATCAAACGCTGTACTAAGACGATGAAAAATACAACGTCACACTTAGATGAAATCATAACAAAAGAAAGAATCTAAACAACTCAATCCATGTGAAAATCACTTATTTAGATCAAAATCAAAGAAAAAATATATGTAGAGGGGTGATTTTAGGTCAAAAATGACCTAAAATCACCTCCTCACTGCTAGAAGAAGAAGAAAATTCAAAGTAAAAAAATAAAAAATAAGGGTCGGCAATGGAAGGAAGGAGCGTATTAGCATGTGAGTAGGACGGTTTTACATATCACTAAATTTATCTTTGACATCATAATATGTTAGAATGGCCTTATAACTACGCAACTAAATTTGAGGTCTATGGCACTTAAATTAAACTTACTCAATTAGTAGGAATACCACATATTCCATGTTTTATATGTAGGATTTAAAGTTCGAACTTTGAAGACCCTATTGATCTTAAGATGCAAACTATTACTAAAAAATAAAAATAAAAAGAAAAAGACATGACATTTTTTTTTGGGTAAAGACATGACATTTATTATTGTGAAAATAGTGTTTGGTAAATAAAACATGATAATATATCATCCTATTTTGAAATAATTGAAGCAACAAAACTATTTCTTAAAATAGCTTAGTTGGAGAACATAAAAAATCAGATTTTGAGTTCAGTCCGTGTGGAGTGTGTGTGAGTGGCTATTTAGTTTTATGAAACCATATATGATATGCCATTGTCGTTACCGACAAACAAGAGGGCAATAGTTCCATTCCACATGACATGTTATGCGAGTAGAATCTCTGTTACATTAGTGGTTGGTTAGTTAGCTAGTTAGACTTTATTTTCACTTGGATCCAATCCAATGCCACTTGTGTTTGCATTTATTGCTCACTCACAAAAAATTCAATACTAGGTGGAATAAAATTCAAATGGTACGTCTAGCGGGTGTGAGATGGAGATCTATCGTCTAGCGGCTTGGATTTGGATATGCATTCATCTTTTTATTTTATTTTTTACTTTTATCATTAGTTTTATCTGGTTGAGATGTTAGTTTTGGCATCAAATGATTTTAATTTCCTCTTGTTTGCAGTTGTGAGATCCGTTTGGATTGATGAAATATAATGGAATGGAGCAGAACATAATGTAATATAATAATGTTCCATTGTTTGAATTTGAAAAATAATAATAGAATGGAGCGGAGCGAAATGAAACAAGATGAAATGAATTTAATATAATATAATACTATCACTTACTATCAATTTTGTTCCTCTCCTTTTTAAAATATCCAAACAATGGAACGGAATATTTATTCCATTCTGCTTCATTTCATTCCACTCCACTCTATTTCGCTCCGCTCCGTTCCATTCCATCAATCCAAAAGGAGCCTAAAATATAATCTCGTAATCAAGTTCAACACCAATAATCATTGAATCCACCGAGGATTATTTTTATTTGTAAATAATGTATATTTATTGTACCCAATTTTTTTTAATGTGTGTATAAATCATTATAAGTGATGTTTTGGTACAAATACACATCAATTAAATGACATTGTAGAGTGGATGTTTACTGTACCAAATTTTTTGTATGTATAAATATATGGAAATTTATGATTAATTATAGTAACCCCTGTCCACTTGAAATGAAAGAAGGATGTCGATGTAGGTCGATCTAGTTGATAATTAATTCAACTCATACCCGATGATACTTAATTCAAATTCGGATGATAATTTGGAGATTTTTTTAAGAAACTAAAGAAAAATATACATTACAGCATATAAGATGTGCTAAAAGTAGGGGTGATCATAACCGAACCAATCCAAAAGTAAAACCGCAAACCGAACCAATCCAAATCGAAAACCGCATTTGGTTTGGATGTATTTGTGTGAGGAATTGCCTTGAAAACTCAGAAGCAGGAACAGGTACAATCATCTGCGCGGGGCGCAGCATTTTGAAGAATGGAATTTGTCATTCTGCCACCTGCGCGGGGCTCAGGGTGGCTGCGCGGGGCTCAGGCCGCTGGGCAAATCCGGTTTTGTGCAGATTTTGTGAAAAAATTTGTTTCGGAAAGTATCTGTTTTGGATTCTGTTTTATTTTATAAGATAGATTTGTTTCTGATTTTTAGGCATATATTTTTCTATAAATAGAGGTTGTTTATTCATAGAAAAATAGGAGAGCAACAAAGAGAGCAAGAGAGCAAAGAGAGACAAGATGTAGGGAATTGGGGTTTGCCACCACACAAGGCTAGGGTCTTAGGATCCTAG
Organism: Trifolium repens; assembly: GCA_030408175.1. NCBI lineage: Eukaryota > Viridiplantae > Streptophyta > Magnoliopsida > Fabales > Fabaceae > Trifolium > Trifolium repens. The sequence goes on along the minus strand of CP125842.1, from coordinate 60,676,004 downwards.
GAGTTTGGGCAAATCATTCTTGGGATCATCTTGTGGGATCATCTTGGGTAGACTAGGTAAAATTGAGTCTCTTGGCCACGGGAAGAGATTCGGGATTTTGGGTAGAATTAGGATTAATTCTTGTAACCCTTATGGGAATCTCTTGTAAAGTGACTTCTTTGATCTAGTGGAACGGAGAGTTGTTCTCTCCCCCAGACGTAGGTTCATTAACACCGAACTGGGTAAACAATATTATTGTGTTCTTCTCTTTTGTTCTTGAATTATTTACTTTCATCATCTCTATCAGCTTTATTTGGTTACTTGGTTAATTTGCTCCACACATCAAATTTCATTGGTGTGATTTTATCGTCGAATTCACAACAATTGGCGCCCACCGTGGGGCAAGGATCAAATCGATAATCAGGTACCATGGGTTCTAAGTTTGATATTGAGAGGTTCACCGGGAGTAACGACTACGGGTTGTGGAAGGTGAAGATGAGGGCGGTGTTAATTCAAAACGTGTTGAGGCGTTGAAGGGAGAAGCACGGCCTGGAGAGGCGGTGGAATAATACTCGGGTGACTGTTGAAACAACAACTTTGTTATAAGAATCTGAAGATGCTAGTGAAAGTTGGGAAGCGGTGGAGTATTAAGTCATGGAATTTGGAGGCTCCTATCACATGTGTTTAAAGAAGGAATACCGTGAAAAATCCGAGAGCTAGTTGAAGGTGGATTTTTTTCATCTTGAAGACGGGAAAGCTTGAAAGGTTTGAGGTATGGTTTTGGTTTGTCTTACGATGTTTGACAAATCATGTGTTTTCTTTTACATGATGTGAGGTATGTTCCTAAACTTTGATGCATGGATAGTTGGTTTACTATTTGGTTATGCATTTGTTACTAGTGGTGATTCTCATATGGTTGAGTTGTGAAACTTTGGTTGATTCTTGTTAGTGACATAGGTTTAGTTGAACTAGTGAAACGAGATTTACTAGGTGTTGGAACTAAACTGGAATTGTTGGATACTAACAATGGCCTGAAGTTTGTTTCAGAGCAGTTTGACAGTTTTGCAGGTTACAAGGTGGGAACATAGTGGAAATATCGGTTTGTGGCTTTGGTGGAGGAATCTCAGATTGAGGTGGAGTTTGTTACTAGTTGGACTAGAGGAAGACAAACATTCAACAATGGCTCTTGGCTATCTAATGAGAGGTAGGGAAGATAATGGAATTGTTGCACCAAAGTGGTATGACTATGAAGACCTTGTGGGTTATGTTTCAATTGTGGCTGAAGAAGTGCAAAACTTGGAAGATCTTCAGGGAGGCAATTGAAAGCAACAGTGATCAGACTTGGTAACTTGTGAGACTGCTGGAGGTAGTTGGATACAAGGAGAGTTTGATGTTGCAGCTTGTGGAACCGCCTAAAATTCCAAGGTTGGTTTGGAGCCAAGCAATACTTCGAGAGGACGGAGGGCACTCCGGGGGTCGAAGGGTGGTGAGGCTTGTAGGGCTGTCCTAAAAATCCATGGATAGTCGGAGGCAAGCAATTCTTCAGGAGGACGGACAGGTTCAATCCGGGGGCTGAAGAGGGTAAGGTGGAGCTTGTAGGACTATCTAAAATTCCGGTGATAGTTGGATGCAAGCGTTTCTTCGAGAGTACGGAACTGAACACTCCGGAGGTCGAAGAGGTAGCGGTGAATCTTGTGGGTGCTACCAAACATCCTATGGTAGTGGGAGACAAGATCTTCATGAGGGCAGAAGGCATTCCGAGGGATGAAGGGGAGGTACAGCTTGTGGGAAGCAAGTGGAGGATGGTGCCTATGTCGAGGTTCAAGTGGGACTTGGACTTGGCCGGTGATCTTGGATAGAAGATTCAAGATGGAGAGAGCAACACGGTGGTGGATTGGATCACCATCGTTTTGAAAGCAAGGTGGAGATTTATGAGGAATTGCCTTGAAAACTCAGAAGCAGGAACAGGTACAATCATCTGCGCGGGGCGCAGGATGGCTGCGCTGGGCGCAGCACTTTGAAGAATGGAATTTGTCATTCTGCCACCTGCGCGGGGCTCAGGGTGGCTGCGCGGGGCTCAGGCCGCTGGGCAAATCCGGTTTTGTGCAGATTTTGTGAAAAAATTTGTTTCGGAAAGTATCTGTTTTGGATTCTGTTTTATTTTATAAGATAGATTTGTTTCTGATTTTTAGGCATGTATTTTTCTATAAATAGAGGTTGTTTATTCATAGAAAAATAGGAGAGCAACAAAGAGAGCAAGAGAGCAAAGAGAGACAAGATGTAGGGAATTGGGGTTTGCCACCACACAAGGCTAGGGTCTTAGGATCCTAGGAGTTTGGGCAAATCATTCTTGGGATCATCTTGTGGGATCACCTTGGGTAGACTAGGTAAAATTGAGTCTCTTGGCCACGGGAAGAGATTCGGGATTTTGGGTAGAATTAGGATTAATTCTTGTAACCCTTATGGGAATCTCTTGTAAAGTGACTTCTTTGATCTAGTGGAACGGAGAGTTGCTCTCTCCCCCGGACGTAGGTTCATTAACACCGAACTGGGTAAACAATATTATTGTGTTCTTCTCTTTTGTTCTTGAATTATTTACTTTCATCATCTCTATCAGCTTTATTTGGTTACTTGGTTAATTTGCTCCACACATCAAATTTCATTGGTGTGATTTTATCGTCGAATTCACAACAATTTGGATAACCTTTCTATTGAACTGCAAACCGCAAAACCGCGAACTGTAAAAACCGCTAAAACCGCGGTTAACCGCTAAAACCGCATTAAGCTTCTATTATATTCCAATACCACTAAAACCACATTAAGATTTTATTATATACCAATATACATAGCCCAATTACCAAGTCAGTCCACCAAATTAATGGAACTTGAAGTTATTCTTATTTTTTGTATTGTAATGTTACTTTTTTGTTATAACATTATTTTAGATCAACAACTTTTATATGTACTATGATGTTGTTTTGAAACTTTAAATTTATTTTCTTGGATATTTAAAATTGTAAGGTACTGTGATGTTATTTTGGATAAACAACTTTTATTGGTACTGTAATGTTATTTAGAAAATTCAAGTTTTTTTTTTTTATGTTTAAAATTGTTTGGTACTGAAATGTTATGGAGTAAACCGCAACAACCGAACCGATCCTAACCGCATTGGTTTGGTTTGGTTTGGATGACCTTTTAAAAACCAACCGAACCAAACCGAACCGCATGCATTTTTATCTTGCGGTTAGGATGACTTTTATGCTCAAAACCGAACCAAACCACACCGCGATCACCCCTAGCTAAAAGAGTCAAATACAAAAATCACAAAGGGAAGAAATTCCCAAAACACTTACTAATCACGGGTCTTTGCTAAACAGGGCATTTTATTTAAGGAAATAATTTATTTTAAAAGTTGAACATTTTAATTCTTAATGCGTTGACTTCACACTTTTTTATAATTTTTTTATAAACTCTTATTATTTAAATGTTTAAAGAGTGTCCCGGAGCACTATTTAGGTTGCATATTATATATTAAAACATAAACAAAACAAAGGAGTAATCCACTATTGATTAAGGTTAAAAGACACTCCTTTTTTCCGAGCTTTCAATCACCACCAAAACAAAATTTTAATTTTATCAATCACAATCTCATTAGACACCACCTTATTTTTGAAAACTCTCCCCATTACACATTTTCCAAATATATCAACAAAACGCAGTCTAAACAAGATTAAAGACATGACTAACATCCCTACCAAACAAATAAGAGTTACAAAACTAAGTATCATGAGAAAGAACCCCAATAGCGAGCACTAAAGAGATTCCCAACTAGTGAAGCTCGTACCAAATAGCACCAAAAGAACCGCACTCGAAAAACAAGTGGTTGGCAATTTCGTTTGTTTTGTCTCTACAAAATGTAAACATATATGTATCTCTACAATTGTTATCTTCATCGAGTCACCCAACCAACTTAGATAAACATTTTTATTATAATAGTAAGTTGATATTCCATTTGTACTCTCTATACAAATATATTTTTCATTTATACTCCCCCTCTAGTCTTTTCTATAAAAATCACTTTATGTTTTTATTAATATATCTAATCTATAAAAAGATAGTGTTTTTTATAAAAAGGACCGAAAAGAGTATATATAAATAGTGTCACTTTCAATTTTCAATATAGTTACAATTTTTTTCCTTCTAATTGTACTCTTTAATTAAAATTATATGCATCACTACTACCACCACATTGTTATTTTTTTACTTTGTATTTATTGTAATAAACACATACAAATGGTTAATAAAGATATTCTAATAAAATCACATTTTTTCAGGTTGATCATTTCATATGTCTCTCCTTGATCAAGGTAATTCTTAGGCATCTTCATGTCCCGACCACATCAACTCATAGCGTACGCAAAAATACAAATAAGTAGCTATGTGAAACAAATAATAATAATAATTGTACGACAAATATATTGTATTTTACAATTTATTATTAAAAAAATAAAATAGTAGTATTATACCTAACGAACGTATACAAAACCTGAATACAAGGTCATCACAAACTCTAAGTCTATTATTTTTCTAGCTCCCACTTTGTTAACACAAAAAATACAAGTTGCATTTTGCTTATATATATAGAACATCAATTATTACTATAATATATATAGTGATGATAGTGATTGTCTGCCAACCAATTTCTGCCTAATATTCAACTGAAGCTGCCAACGTGGCATCATAGCTGATATTGTTGCCTCCTCACCTTCATGTGAACCTTCCTTATTTTTTTGGACTTGACTCAAAAATATTCTTATTTTGTCTTAAAATCAACATTAATTTTGTGCACATGCTCATGCTATAAATAACCACCCCATACTTCATTCCTAGACATTGCAATCTCTAAAATTATTTTCATTCTTACAACTTAATTCAAACATAACAATTTGCTTCTCCTCAATCTTCTTTTTTATTGTTGAATATCTCATCAATTTCATCACATTTTTTGTGGTAACCATTTGTTACCACATAATTACATTACATACACTAACATTTGAAAAACAATTTTTTAAAAGTATAATAATAATGGGAGTGATGAGCATGGAACAACCTCAATTGTTGTCTAAGATAGCCACTGGTGATGGACATGGTGAAACATCATCTTACTTTGATGGATGGAAAGCTTATGATAAAGACCCTTTTCATATTACCAAAAATCCTCAAGGAGTTATCCAAATGGGTCTAGCAGAGAATCAGGTATTAAGAAGACTGATTTAACGACGCAGCTTGTTGCCTACTTGTCTTTTGACTGATATTTTTCTAAATTCTAATTATTTTATGTTAAATATTTGCAGCTTACTGCTGACTTGGTTCAAAATTGGATAATGAGTAACCCAGAAGCTTCAATTTGTACTCTAGAAGGAGTACATAATTTCAAAGAAATGGCTAATTTTCAAGATTATCATGGTCTACCAGAGTTCAGAAATGTAAGAGTAGTGACAAGACAACAATACATACAATAATATTTGATATATAATAAATATAAACTAATAACATAATTGAATCTAAATTTTGACAGGCTGTGGCTAAATTCATGTCTAGAACAAGAGGAAACAGAGTTACATTTGATCCTGATCGAATTGTCATGAGTGGTGGAGCAACTGGAGCACATGAGGTTACTGCCTTTTGTGTGGCAGATCCTGGTGATGCTTTTTTGGTACCTACTCCTTACTATCCAGGGTATGTATGTACATTCAATAAAATTCAATTCAATTTCAACCACCTTTCTTAATCTTCATTTTTTAATTATAATCTTATCAATTATTAGAAGATAATGAAGTTTAACTTAAATCATCTATAGTTGACTTATGGTACAATCTGCCGCAGACTATTAGATTAAGAGCGAAAATATTTATCTCGCTCTTAATATAATGACCTGAAGTCGACTGCACCATAAAATAAGACGTAGATAAATCATTTTCAAGTTTGTCAACATGTTCTTCCATTTAAAATAAAACTAATTTGTAGTACTAGCTAGTATTATATTAATAATCTATTATTAGAAGCTAGAGTAGTGAATTTTGATGGCACTGACTTTTTCTTAAGGGAATAACTTTGTAATATTTTCAATTTCAACTATTTTAGTCAGTGGTCAATTATCATATTCTAGCCATCAAGCTAATAAAAAAAGAAATTGTGTTAAGCTAGTCATATAATATTTATAATATATCTAAATCTTAATTATTTTTCTAATGGGATGCTTTGATTTCTTAATGCAGTTTCGATCGAGATTTGAGGTGGAGAACAGGAGTTAAACTTGTTCCGGTTATCTGCGAAAGCGCAAACAATTTCAAATTAACAAAACAAGCTTTAGAAGAAGCATATGAAAAGGCCAAAATTGATAACATCAGAATAAAAGGTTTACTCATAACAAATCCTTCCAATCCATTAGGAACAGTTATGGACAGAACAACATTAAAAACCGTTGTAAATTTCATCAACGAAAAGCGTATTCATCTTATAAGCGATGAAATTTACGCTGCAACGGTTTTTAGCCACCCAAGTTTCATAAGCATAGCTGAGATCATAGAACAAGAAACAGACATTGAATGTGACCGTAACCTCGTTCACATAGTTTACAGTCTTTCAAAAGATATGGGATTCCCCGGTTTTAGAGTCGGTATAATTTACTCATACAATGATACCGTTGTTAACTGCGCGCGCAAAATGTCAAGTTTTGGATTAGTTTCAACACAGACACAATATTTGATGGCAAAAATGTTATCCGATGATGAATTTGTCGAAAGGTTTCTTGCCGAGAGTGCAAAGCGGTTAGCACAAAGGTACAAAGTTTTCACCGGCGGATTAATCAAAGTTGGAATTAAATGCTTACAAAGTAATGGTGGACTTTTTGTTTGGATGGATTTAAGAGGACTTTTGAAGGAAGCTACATTTGAATCAGAATTGGAATTATGGAGAGTGATTATTCATGAAGTTAAGATTAATGTTTCACCTGGTGTTTCATTTCATTGTTCTGAACCAGGTTGGTTTAGAGTGTGTTATGCTAATATGGATGATAGAGATGTGCAAATTGCTTTAAACAGGATTAGATCATTTGTTATGCAGAATAATAAGGAGGTTATGGTTTCTGATAAGAATACTACTAAACATTGCTGGCATAGTAATTTGAGGTTAAGCCTTAAAACAAGAAGGTTTGATGATATTATGATGTCACCTCATAATTCTCCAATGCCTCACTCACCTCTTGTTAAAGCCAGCACTTGAATTAATTAATATCTTATTATTATAGATTATTATGAAGAAATAACTATAGTAGTAGATTCTTTTGTTTGTTGATTTGTTTAGTTATTATTATTATGGGAACCTACAAATTATGTTCCTTTCAATGTTGGGGGCATTTTTGCTTTTTTCACTTGCAGAATCTCACATGAGTTTGTGGTGAAAGAAGTTTATAGAATTTGTATGGTTTTTTATATCTGTATTCTGTTACTGAAATTTGTAAGGTCAATGACCATGAATGAATTGTTAATAAATTTCTTCAATTATCCTTATTTGTTTCATATAATACTAAGTGTTTTTTAATGATAATAAGCAAATAGATTTAGCTCAATGAAGAAAACAAGAGGACTTAATTAAAATTGAATATTTGATTTTTTGGAATAAATAAATAAATTTAGAAACAAGAATTAACTAGGAGATTTACTGAAGAATATTTATTTGGACTGAAAGTGATTCAACTCAAGTACTAATGTCCAACTTGCAAAGCATGTGTACATAATTCCCTATTTGGTCCATATGCTACAAAATGATGCAGAGATATATAGTCCAGTCAAAAATTTGTAAAATAATATTAAGTGCGCAGTCTCTATTTGGATCCGTTGAATGAAACTTTCATCTAGAGTCATATATTGAATACTGACTTAAAGGTTGCTCAAATTGAACATGAGCAGAAAGTTTGATTTTTATCTAGAGTCTTATAGTTGGTTTTTTTTTTTATAAGTAAAATTTATTTATTATTTAATAGGAGTACGAGAGATATTTCAATCCATATAATAAGACAAGTCCCGCTTCACTTAAAGCGGACCACATTCACGCTTCAGCGCCAGTGCACATTTGATCTGCTTTCACTGTGTACAGTCGTGGAAACAATTGCATAAGTTAGTCCAAACCTATCCAATTCTCACTCCAGAAGCTGACTTTATGCTTGCTGCCCAATCTTAATATATACTTGTGTTGGGTCACCATGAGGGGGCAGCCAGAGGGATCATCCACATTGGGCTCAAGAACAACTTCACAAGTGAGTTAGACACCACACTCTTACCCAAAACCTTAAGGTGTTAGGTTTATGGGTCATCTCACTTATAAAGTGTTCAACCTCCACCATTCTAAGCAATGTGGAACTTTTCATTCACACTTGTCACAACAATCTCCCCCTCAAGTGTGAGTCCATACACTTGTACTTGTACCGTCGTTGCCACACTCAACGAGACACGCCGCCTAACCACATTTGTTAGGAAGACTTTCGATACAAGGAGCCGGTCGAACCCTTTGTCGAACCAGACTCTGATACCACTGTTGGGTCACCATGAGGGGGCAGCCAGAGGGATCATCCACATTGGGCTCAAGAACAACTTCACAAGTGAGTTAGACACCACACTCTTACCCAAAACCTTAAGGTGTTAGGTTTATGGGTCCTCTCACTTATAAAGTGTTCAACCTCCACCATTCTAAGCAATGTGGGACTTTTCACTCACACTTGTCACAACAACTTGCTACAAACCAACCTGTTTGATTATGAATTGTTGAGACATATTATAGCTTATTGGTAAGAGTTTGACTATATAATCACAAGAGACAATTCAAAGTGTCTCACGAAGACTAGAACAATATTAAACTGGATCGGGATTGCATAGTTGAATGATTTGTGTCCATTTAATTAAAATCCGATGATTTAGATTTCAATATTGATTTTAGATTTAATACCTATAATAAACTTTAATTTTAAAATATATAGACCGACGTATCTTAATCAAATGATCACAAATATTCTTATTACAGGCATAAATCTATTACAATGAAATGCCTGAGTGACACTTTAATTATAGTAATTTAGGGGGTGCATCAGAAACCTTACGGGTGCGAAAAGAATAATTCTAAAAACTATAGTGTGTTGGATATTTGTTTGTTCTATTGACCTCTAAGATGTCTGCTTGTATCGTTGCAAGAAGTCTAGGCCCAAACGTACATTTGTAGTTGAGTAGTACTTTTCACATCCCTGAATCTCACACGCACTCTTCGAATTTCCAATATTACCTTCTCGCTATTTAAGTAGCGAACTCAGGGATGTCAAACCTGGGAAAAAACAGTTCGCTATCTAGAATGCGAACCTTAAAAAATAGGGGGCGAAGGAAGGGGAAATATACAAAAATATCAGATTTTATAAAGTTCGCATTCTAGAATGTGAACTGAGTTCGCATTCTAGAATGCAAACTGTTTTTTCCCAGCTTTGGCGCCCCCTGAATTTGCATTCTAGGATGCAAATTGTTTTTTCTCTCAATTTTTGTTATTTACACACTTGCATCCTGCATTATGAGAGGGGTAAAATTGAAAAAAACCGAATTTATACTAATTTACTTTTTTTTTTTTGTATAAAAGAGGGCCAAAGGCCCATTTACTTCTATATATTATAAAAAAATAATATATAAAAATATTGAAATTATTAGATTGGATGTCATGATCGAAATTTGTACTTCAATTTCTCCATTTTGTATGAGTGAATTTTCAATAACGTTCCATTTTATCCATAAAAAAATAGTAAAAAACTCAATGAAACTATAACAAAACCTCTTGATGAACAATGTGTTAACTAGTGATGAACCAATTTTTTTTTTATACAAATATAAGCCTATTTCTTTTGTTATATATATCTTGATATTTTTTATATGTTTCAAAAAATATATATCTTGATATTGATTATATGTTTTTATTTTATATTACACAAAGTGACAAATATCAGTGAAATTTATGCACACAACTTTGAGGCTTTTGGTTCAAACTCAGGTGAAGATGTTTGGACTAACAATATCAAACATTTTGAACTATGATATTTATTTTTTAGAATCATGCTAACTTGCATCATAAATACAAAAAAAAAAATATCTCTAAAAATTTGTATATTTAATTTACTATGAATGTTACCAAAAAAAAATATAACACAAGTTCATAGGATAAGATTTGATGATGGAACTAAGGACACTTTTAAACAACCAAAAATTAGTTATATGTTGTTGAAAAGTATATCATTACAAATGACATCACTCTGTATCCCAGGAAGGTTTGGGAAATCATTGAGGCAAATCAAGACATTCTAATGCGTGTTTAAATTAATTTATGTTGAGAAAAATATTAATACTTTTTGAGAGACCTTTAAAAATACCTATCTTTCAAGTTTAATCGTTTACCAAACATTCGCCAAACAAATCATGTGTGAGGGATGACCTAAGCTATTTTGCATTAAGAAAGTTGTCACAAAATGTTATGATGTTAAGAGAAAAAAAAATTGCCATCAAGAAAGTTGTGAATTCTTAATTTTTTTTAATGGCAAAGCATGAGAAAAAGTACAAATAATACTATATACACAATTTGATCATAAAAAAAGAGTGATTACTTTAAAATTTCATCAAATACCGTCACATCCGATTTAAATATCAAATCAATTCTTAATATGATAGTTACTGGTTAATTAATGATCATAATATGGATGGATGGCATTTTCAGAAAGGATTACATCACATATGACCATACCATCTCAATAATAAAAAATTGTCTTGCTTCTGATGGTTATCATAATATGTACCTAAAACTACTAGTAAATTAGTAATATTCATGGTTCATTAGGTAGTAATTTTGTCGTAACATCATTGTTAAATATAAATAATTTACAAATAATTTTTTGAACAAAAAAGTTCACGGAAGAACAAAGTGCAATGCATGGGTGGTACCAAATAAAAGTTCACGTTTTAACTTAAATAATTAACATATAGTAGTAGTCTACAAATTTCTTAGGTTAGTTTGGTGACCCTTGCTTATTATGGGCCCAAGCAACGGGACTACAAACAATTCTCCTCCCCGCTAACACTTTTTTATCCTTTTTTAAATTTTCATTTTCGCCTTTGCAAAAATAGTTTTGAACGCGTTTTTCAAATATTTTTTGTTGTTAAAAATAATATTTAAATTTAAAAAAATTGAAAAATATGTTCTGAATTTTTTTCGCATTAGAAAAAATATAATGTGTAATTGTAGAATACAATTTTACATAAAAATGCAATTGGTTGTCTTTTTTGTCATAAAATGGGCCATTGTGATTATTAAAAAAAGGGGGGCCATTGTTTAAGTTTGTAAGATATTAATCTTTACTATTTTGAGTATCAAATTTTGCTTCTTCTAAGTTTTTAACAAATTATATTGTTAAGAACTAATTTAATATTTAAACCGTAAATAAAACTAATTTAATATTTTAAAATTTTTTAAAAGATCAATCGTTATAAACGTTAAATTTTTTGAATATATCGGCCTAAAAAATATCGCAAGAGATATAATTTTATGCAAAGTGAGAATGAACTACAAATTTTATTGGAGAATTTCAATAGAATTTACTTATAACTATGGTCGATGACAACGTTGTTATGAATTTAATTATCATGCACTCTTCCAAATTGTCAAAAAAAATTTATCATGCACTCTTCCAAATTACAAAGCAACCTTTGAGATTAATATTATGCCAATGGGCAGTGGTATATAAAGGTCACCATCAGCACCTGGTTTAGCGATCAAGTTTTATACCTTTTGAGTTAATATTTCAATCTCCCTAAAATAATGATCTTTTTATTTATTTATTTGACAACAACATCACATTTTGTTCCATTCATAACATCACAACCTTTGTCTACATCAATTTAATCTTATCCCCCAAGAAGACAATTACAAATGCTACGGTCATCCACAGTATATTATATACAAGTGCTACTCCAAGACAAGTAAGGATCTAGTATATGTGTATGCCTTTAAACTATTGATTAAAAAATTGATAATATACCCCTACAAGTAATAACTTTTGTAATGCATTAATAACTATCGAAGTTACTATCTATAATTTAAAAAATAAATAAGATTTATTAGTTTTTGAAGAAGCTAAGAACTTAAGGCTTTGTTTGTGAGTTGGGTTTTGGAGGGGAAGGGAGGGAAAAACTTATTTTTCTTTTCTAAATTAAGAACATTATAAAATGCTTTTAAAAATAATTTAAGTGTGATTGAAGTATTATGTGATCACTTATCTTTCTTTTTTCAATTATTATTTTAAAATAGTAACTATATAGACCTCAATTTAGAAAGAAAAAAAAGCCCTCCTCTCACTTCCCCTCCAAAACCTAAGTCACAAAAAAAGCCTAAGGAGAGTACATTTTTAGGTCCCAATCCAATACCTGTAGACCAATCCAAGCGAGTTAATAAAGATTTATTATTAATCACCGATTGTGCTGTTCAGAATCACAGAGGAATGACAGTGTGTGGTGGGGTAGTCCGTACTGTTAAGGGAAGTTTCATTTCCAGATATTCTAGAAATCTTGGTGCGTGTTCGACTACTATGGCCGAATTTTGGGATACCCATACCGGGTTAAAGTTCACTCTAGAGAAAGTTGAATACCATTATACAATTGCGGTGTCATTAATTTTGGAAGGGTGCAATAACGATCATCCTTGCTATCATCCGGTCACTCATATTTTAGGATTTACGCAGTTCAACATGTTTACGGTGAAACTAATAAAGTTGCGGATGCCTTTACTAAATTGGTTCAGTGGTGATTGACGCTGAACTTCGTATGCAGGACCACGGCTCGATCTCCCGCAACTGCGATCGGGAGGGGGCTGGAACCACTAAATGTCAGAACTGATCCCCGAACCAGATTCAACTGATGGTGAAAATAAAAAAATAAAAAAATTATTTGATGGTATTAACTTCCATAGTTCATGATTTTGCTTCCTTAGGAGGCATTTCTCAAAAAGTACCAAAGCTAAGTTGTGCTCATTAGAAATAGCATTACAACCCAGAGAAATACTTGGTTAGGCACAACCATAAATATTACATGTTAGACACATATTCAACAAGTAAAAAAATTTAAAGAGAAAAGAAATAAATTGGTATTAGTTGATGTGACAAATTTATTTTCCATTTAATTTTTCTAATTCTTGTGTGTGTGCCTAAATCATATGTCTATATATATATGTGCCTACGTAAGACTTGCTCTAGAACCCAATTGACAAGTATGATACAAAACTTGTCAAAAAAAAAAAAGTATGATAACACAAATTTAAATGGCACATTGAACAAGTCCTTGAGGTGGTAAATTGTGCACACATCAATTTATTCATTCAAAACCTTCATAGCCTATTTTAATACACCATTAGTCCTCTCAGGACGTCTCAATCTAATAATAATTAATAACAATAATAATAATATATCAAAACCAAATTCACATAATTTACACGCAAACATTCCTGACTTTTTGTCCAATTCCATTGAGCTCACTAATTCAACTATGGATTTAGATTCGCCGCACACTCATCAAGTTAGGAATATCACAGATCGTTGGATCTCGATCCAACAGTCTAAATTCCAAGCTCGTTATTTCAGGACTTGTTAAAAATCAAAATATGCATTAAACTATGAATTGTCTGATCTCAAACCAACATCCACCAACATGCGTGGATTAAATCTAAATCCTTGAATTCTATGCCAAGTCAACAAATAACACAACCATTTGGATTCTCTTCTACACTCTGAACATGATAATATGTAGTCATATAAGGATTATATCCTCTATATTGCTTAACAAGTTCAGCAATTTGTTCATTTGGATCTTTCTTCTTGTCATCATCTTTCTTTTTATTATCATCTTTTTTGCCTTCATCTTTTTTCTTCTCCGGCTCTTTTGCCGGCCCAACTGTTAAAATTTCTGTGTGCCATGTTTTTCTCAATTTACTAACAACATCAACAGGGTCTATGTCACCTACTACTGTCAGCTTCTTCTCTTTCATATCCATGGTGATAGAATCAATGCCTGCATTCAAATAATTGATTATTCATTATGCTTAGGCTTGCATATAATTAACAAAAATATTTTTGGACAACAAAATTGTTGTTTAACACAACATATTATGATATGTTTTGGTTTTTTATATTTGGCGTGCAAGTGATGTAATTTAATATGGGACTAAAGTACGTCCTTTCTACCCAAAAAAAATAGTACGTCGTTAGATTTTTTATATTCAAATAACATTCGCTCCATGGTTAAATAAGAGCACATGTCCAAATAAATAAATATCAACTTGGCCGTCCATTTTATTTTATCGATATAGTAGATAGTGACATTGTATGTAATATGCAGAGATTGAGATTCTAACCCTGGTACTTCACTAAGGTTTATTTTGTTGCTAATAGCTACGAAATAATCCGTTCATTTGTATACTTAGTCAGGAAAATGAAATCATTTTGTGTATGCACTTAGGGGATTATGATTTTCAATTTAGTTCATTATTAAAATACAAATTCATATGATTTGATGTCTGCAAATTTTTAATTGAATTGGTATTAAAAAGACAGGCTAATTTACTATTAATAAATCAATTAATGGAGTAAAGTTTTCCCTTAGTAGTGTAGAGACTTGGTAAGTACCTGAAAGGCTAGAAACTGATTTCATGGCCTTCTGCTTTGCTTTTTCATCATGCAAATCCAACTTTACCACTACTTTCTACAAAAACAAAAAGTTCCCAATAATTGAAATTATTAGTTAAACAAAATCAGAAACTTTAATCAGGCAATAAATTAGGATTTAAACTTCTACTATTAAACTCTGTTTAGTAGGCTATGATTAATTTCTTTTCTTTTGATTTTTAGTGAAAATGATCCTAACTAGTCTAGCTTGACATCATAATATGATGTACCAACTATCATGAACTATGTATGATTCATAGTTTAATTAATGAAACACAAGTAAGAAAATGGGGACACCAAAGAGAGAAGCACAAGCTCATTTTAGAGACTAAAAAAATAAAAGATTAAGGGTGGTGATATAAATATAAAATATCTTAATCTACTAAAAGAAATATTGAATACTTGAATGGTATTGCTTATTTGCATTTGAAAGAAACATACAAGGAAATTGCAAGGAAGCTAGAAGTGTGAATTTTATCAAAGGAATAAAAAAACAGAACATTTATGAAACCTGGAGCAAGAAATCTCACCTTCATTTTCACTTTGATGATGTCAAGAGGCTGTTGATATTTAATTTTAGGAAGGGGGTTTGAATAGGAAAATGAAGAGGAAGGAGGAGAATTGTATGTGTTGAAGTGTAGAAGGAGATGAGAAATATGGAATGCAATTTCGGGCTGGGAGAATATGTAGAAAAAATGGAAGTCACAAGGACGTTTAGAATACTCCAGAACAAGTCAAACAAGTAATTACTTTTCCTTCCTTTGTTTGTTTGTTTGTTCTAACATTTAAAAAACATGCACTTGTCGCAGTCAATCAATCTCAATGGTCGGATATGAATAATTTTGCATATATTTGATATCACAATAAGTTTAGTTAAATCACGGTGAATTGGTGTCATTTTGTAAAAACTACGTACTAAACAAACACTTTTGGTGTTTTCAACTTTGCATAACCCAAACCCTTGCCTCTTTACCAGACCCGGTCAGAAGCCAAGCACCAATATTTTGATGCATGATGATCCACTTAAAGATTTGATCTCTCCCGACAAATGGTTTTCTATACGAACCGATCAATTGAATTTATGACAGCATGCTTAAAACATCCAGCTATTTGTTGACCATGTTGCACTATATTGGTTACTATGGAGAATTCTTATTAAAGGAAAACCAAACATGTGAAATTAAATTACCATCAAATTTATTGTCAAAATACCATTAAAAAACATGTTAAATTAAATGGTCCAATAACAAACATAATTTCTTTTAAACAATATTATAAATGATAAATCACATGAAAGGTATAACATATATAATAAATACAAATTATTTATTAAATTATTATTAAGATATTTCATAGACGCCAGATGGCAGCACTAGATCAAATAAATCCAAATGAGACACTACCCTTGGAAACCATTATTACATAATATGCCGCGTAACAAAAATGTGAATATCATAAAAATTATTCGTTCTCCTAAGGGGCAAGCAATACTCTAGTGAGATTATGACAGATCACGGGTGATCTATATTAGTGAAAGATAAATTACAGTATGATCTGACTAAAATCTGTTCTAGACAGCTGCTTGCAAGGATCCTCGAGCAATGTCAAGGGCCTCCTCCACTGAGCTTGCGTTTTCAAGTTTGGCTTTATCAATCGGAGGCTGCCTTCTGGCAAGTTCAGGCAGGAGCTGAAATTCCTGATACATATTTTCAAAAAAGCACCTCTCAGGATTGATTAAATTAACATAGAACTGATTGTGAATATTATTTATTTGATTTGTTAGTGCATTTCTACAGAAGTATAACATGATAGAGCCAGATTAATAAAACAAATAATGTCTTGTAAGTTCAACTCAGATGGTAAAATGCTGCAATGATATTTGATATGCTGGGAGGCGAGTTTGAACCCGCAATTTCCCACTCTTCTACACTTAATTGCGAGTTTTGTCGTTAGGCTCTTAATAACATAGAAAAGAAGGTATTGTTTGTACACATATCTAATTCTAATATCTACTACACTAGAAAAATAGTGGCAAGTACCTCAGGGCTCCCACTTTCAACAAGAACTCCCTTCAGCTTACCTGTGTCGCATTATCACATTATCAGTAATAATCAAGATCAAATAATTACACGCATGGTGCATGCAATCGCAAATATACACGAACGCATGCACGAAAACATATTTCCTCAAGCTCAGATATAATCCACACAATCTATACAAAAGGAGGGATAGTAAAACAATCCATTACCAGATTCAATCCAAAATGTAGCTATTTTAGGATCAAAGTTTCCAATTTCTACTGTTTCTCCAACTGTTCAGAGAAAATTTAACAGTATGAGCAACAGGTGATGAAATGGGCAACAAAATAGGTAAAACAAAAGAAAGGCCAGTAAATGATATTTATTTTGTAATATTTACCATTGTCTCCAAAAAACTGCCACCATACTTTTCTAGTGCTTCCTTCATATTCAAAAACCCTTGAGTAGAAGTATGGAAGATAATCATACCTGAAAATCATCAATGAAATTCAATATCAGCAGGGACCAAAAAAAAAAGGAAAAAAAAAAGTAATTCCAAGTTGCAGGAAATATGATCCAATTTACGTGCTAGATTGTGCACTGAGTAATGCTTTCACACAGTGCTGTGCCGATCTACGAGCATGATCTACATGTTCTACTCGAGAAATACGGTTGTAGATCTGTCCAATTTTCCAGAAACACAAATGTCAGATCAAGAATGAATTGAGACAACCCATCTCATCAATTTAATACTGTACCTTTAAAGGGAAAGCAGCTACATCACCAACAGCAAATATTCCAGGAATGTTTGTCCGGAACTGACCATCAACCTGAAATACAGGATACTAAAACATTTAGACGAAGTCCTTGAACTTACTCTTTTGGCTACCCTTTAATTCTACAAACATGGAGTTCCAACAAAGGGAACAAGATCTCCAAATATTGATAATTAACATGTTCAAAAACAATCCTAACATGTTCAATTAACCACCCTCTAAGTTGGTGGTGATATTTTTAAGACTCAAATACAATTTCTAATCTTGAACATTATTCAAAATAATTGGTTATCCATCGGCCTCACCTGTATACCACCGACATCAGCATTCAAACCCACCCTCTCAAAGGGACCCACAGCAGGCTTTGAACCAATACCTATAATTACCTGCAAATTAGAAAGAAAATGTAATTTTTCATCCATAAAAGTAAACTTTTAACAAGTCGTTACACTTACAGACACATATTAACTAAAATGGAAAAAGCAAAGATACCGTATCTGCTTCAACAATAGATCCATCTTCGAGTTTCACAGCAGCTACACGTCCGTTACCATTAGAACTAGCTTCCAAATTTTTAATGGAGGCACCCTGAAGAATATAAGGTTCAAAATAAATAGAGGAAAGGATGGAGTAAGTCACTAAGATAGTAGAATGGTTGCATAGAATATCAATCATATCCATTAAATTTACAACTTAGTACTCGTTACAAATAACAGTACGGGAAAGAAAGATAAAAGAACAGGGTAGGAGGAAATACCTTCAATATTTTGACTCCATTCTTTTGGTAGAGTTCTTCATATCTCCGGGCAAGAGAAGGAGTGAACAATCTTTGTAAAAAATGATCATCTGGAAATATGATCTATTTTTTTACAGGAACATATGTTTGAGTAAGTACATCAAAAGCTTCAGAAAACAACAATCAATTTTAATATGTAGGTATATATTTAATGCCAACATACGTATGGGATTATGGACTGTCAAAGTATGCATGTATGGGTTTAACTCCCCTGTCAGCAGTGACGGAGCCAGGATTTTCTTATGGTGGGGGCACTAAATATGTAAATTTGTAACATAAATATATAAATGATACCCCCTCCATCCCTAAACTTTAGTCATTTTAGAGTGTTGCATGTGGATTAAGAAATATCAAAGATTAATAATTTAAGTCATTTTACTCTTACTTTATTAAAAAAGAGAAAATTCATTTAATAAATTATTTAGTTTTTGTAAAGGTATAAATGGTAATGGGCTTCAGCCCTCATTATCATAAAAAAAAAGGTATAAATGGTAAAATATAATTAATTATGCCTTGATTTCTTATAAAGACTTGGGACAAAACTGAAAAGCTAAAATGACCAAAGATTTGGGACGGAGTGAGTTAAAGTTATAAGCTTAAATGCTATTTGAAATATATAAGAAAAAGATATAAGTTCAAAAGAAAAACTTTTGCCAAACAAATTTTATTTTATCAAACAAGTTTATAAGCTAGTTTATTTGTGAGACACTAATTATCTTTTATATGTGATATGTGTGATGTGTTGAATTGAACTTGATTAGTTTCAATTGATGATAAATGAATGTGGGAATTAGTTAAAATATCAACACTCAACATATACTAGTAGTAGTATATAAATAAAATTCTCAAAAAGTTTGTGCAGGCAGGTGCCCACACAGCTCCCTGCCTGCCTCCGTCCCTGCCTGTCAGAACGTGAACGGGCATAAACAGCTAATACAAGTAAATTTGGTATGCCATGTCCTAATCGAGTGCCGACAAATCAACAAAATCAGTAACTAGAAAGACTTAAATGTGGCATTGTGGTATACTTTTACTTCACTATTCAGCATATAGGAGAAAACATAATGTAAAATTTATCAAACCTTTATGCAGTGAAGCAAATTGAACAACTTTTTTAGGCATAGCTCAAGAAATTAACAGGCAATAATGGAGGTCAGACCAAGAAGTTTACGTTTTGAGCAAGAAACTTATATTTTAAAAGAATACTAGCAGCACACTATAATTCATTCGTTTTCTAAAAAGTGGATTCAGTTACCTGATAAATAAACCACATTTTCAAGAGCGTTAACTTTTTAAAGAATGGACCAATACTAAAATGTCTTTAAAGAGTGTTAGAAAGAGTTTTGTTAGCATTCCTCAATGAAAAAAAAGAAGTAGGAAAAACACATACTGTTGTATCAAGTTTCCAAGCAACAGCTGCAGCAGCAATCTCCATTCCAATATAACCACCTCCAACTACTACAACCTTTTTTGCTTTTTCCTGGAAATTAAATACACCAGAAGAAAAGATCACAATGAGGAACAAAATTTATGTCCAAACTCCAAATGAATTTTTGACAGTAAAAAAAGACAACAATGTGGTTCTTGGAAGTAGCTTTAGAAGGAAATATACAGAATTTGCTACTTTTCTCAATTGACATGAAAGGACATCTGAGCAGGATCATGGCATAACAACATACCCATATGAAAAGCATTGAAATGATTAAATACTAATAAATATATAATTTGAATGGACATATATCAAATGATTGAAAGGACAGCAAAAAATTCCCCATCTTAAACGTAAATATCAATAAAATCATTGGAACAATAAGTCATATTAGAGGGGTATAAGAGATTACCAACGATGAAACCAGTGCATCAGCATCGGCAACATCCCGAATATAGTGAACACCAGATAGGTTTCCCCCAATTTTGTCTGGAAACCTAATAACACAACATAACAGATGAATTGAATTTCCTGCACCAATTTTTATGCAAATAACAGAAGGTGAAGAGCGGTAAATAGACAAATACCTTGAGGCTGTACATCCTGTAGCGATAATAAGCGATCCATACTTAAGAAGCTTTCCAGAACTTGTTGTCAAGGTTTGCTTTTGAATATCAATGTTTTCTACTGGATCTTCATACAACATCTGCACAGCAAAACCAACAACAGCGTGGAATTGAACATTTCAATAACTTAAGCGAATGAGAACTGAAAAGCACGAGAATTGTTTCCTGTCTTACTCAGTTACACTAAACTAAGAGTCTCCTAGGATAGAATGTCTCCATTTCATAATCGCTAAGATTAAGAATACGAGTTTTCAGTTTCACCTTTCCATTTCATGCAATCCAACATCCATTGCATCACACTCACTTAACAAAGCAAGAGCACTCTAGGAAAAAAACTCACTCATTTATTTGTTTTTTAATCTCTTTTCTCTCTAACAGAGGAAGTGTGTAACTAAGGCCTTGTTTAGATAAACATCTTAATTAAGTGTTTATAACATAAGCATTTAGTATATAAGTGCTTTATGTATAAGCTAGTTCTTTCTATACCAAAAGATAAAATAGAGTTAAATCGTTTTCATATAAGCTATTTACATAAGCTATTCTGAATAACTACTATATTCATAAATTTTGTCAAACAATCTAATAAATAAGTGAATTCTAACAAGTTCTAAATGATTCAAATTTGTGAAAGCATAAACTAGAGTACCTCAATCCCTTTCTCTTTATACCAATCCGGAGTTTGCCTTTCGCCACCGGATCCAACACAAGTGTGAAACCCCTACATAAGAAGAATTAACAGAGAATATGAACATAACTGATTACGGATTCGAGTAACCGAGAAACGTAATAATCAATCTTACAGGAAGACGTGCAGGTTTCTTTTCCGGTGGAAACAAGTAGGCTTTTGTTAATGCGGGACGCTCGTAAGGTGCAACTCCTTCTTTTGTAACAATACAAAGACGTCCATCGGCGACGCCGTGCTCAACGAAAGTACGAGCGGCGTATCCCGCGGCGTTTCCTCCGCCAACGATGACATACTCGCGGTTTTCATTTGCGTAAGATGCGTAACATCTTCTGAATGAGAGGGAAGTGGAAGAAGGACGAGTAAGAATTTTTGTTTGGGAGAAACCAAGCGAGAGAGAGTGTTTGAGTGATAAGGAGTTAGTTATAACTGCCATTGTTAATCTGCAAACTGTTGCATACAATCAGAGAGATGAAATAGGTTATGGAAAATGACACAGCAATCAATTACTAATTCCAATTCTATAGTAGAAGATGATGATGAACGAACGAACCTGAAGAAGGCATTGATTGATGCGTTTATAGATTAAACTTGATTGATTATTATAATAATATTAATTAATTGATTAATAGTGATGATTTAATTAATTATTGAAGAGTCGGTGTTAAGGTGGCACTGGCTATGTAAGAGGTCGAAGGGACACTGAATGAATGAATGAAGGGGGAGTCTGAAATCCAGTTCCAATAAAAATGAGATTTGTTGCATTTTCTCCATTGGAGCTCATCGTCGTCGTGTCCTTGCTTTTCCAAAAAAAGAGTGGTATGGATTCCCTCCTGTCAAATGGTACTTTGGGCCGGCCCATTGGTAGTAGAGAACTAGAAGATTGATTATTACTTTTGTCATCCTATAATTTCTGGAGCGTGCCCTATGAAATAACTAAAATACCTTTGTCCGTGACTTGTGTTACCGACACCCCCAAAACATCCTACCAATTATAACATCCGTGACTTAAGTAGCGGACGTTGTTTTTCAAAATTACTCATTTTTTCTACATCTGTGACTTAAGCAACGAAAGGATATTTTGGTCATTTTGTAGGGCGCGCGAGTAACCCATAGGATGGAAAAAGGAAATGTCAAATTTTATAGTAGATCTTATTTGTCCAGCCAAGTTTTGCTATTAATAGTTGCTGAAAATTGCTCTCGAGACTCGCTAATATATTTAGGCTCTTCAAAATTTACAAATTGTCCTTTAAATTAGGATCGGAAGATGCGTTATGAATCGTTTGAAAGATATCTGCCGCTTGATATCTTTTGAAAGTTATGTTCCGATCACCTATCAAATTGCAACTTGCAAATCAAGGCATTACATTATCTAAAATATAGTAACATGAAAAAATAATTGATTCAAAAGATGTACTACATTTTATTTGATACCAAATGAGTATAAAAAGTCTTTGTGAATGAAATAATGGTGATTTAAGACCCAATTTTCATAAAAATAATTGAACTTTAGCGAGATTTAGAGGTTGAGTGTAAAAGAAGAAATGATAGTTATGTCTCAATCACATACCGATTGATTCAAAAGTTACAATCCGATAGGTGATCGGAACGTAACTTGCGAAATGCATCAAGTGGAAGATATCTTCTTTTAAATAATTCGAAACGTATCTTCAAATCCTAATGTAAAAGACAATTTAGGAATTTTTTATGGGCCTATGAACATTTTGTTGTTGAAAGAGAGGGAGCATAAGCTCCTACAACTAGATTAAAACCCCCCTTTGGAACATATTACAAGATAAAGCTGTCATGATAGGCAAAAATTAAAAAGTCAGGAACAAAGTTAAAAAAATACATTGATCATAGATCAATAAATTATATTTTAGCTAAAGTGTCTACAACTCGGTTAGCCTATCGGAGGGAGTGATTCCATAAAACAGTTCGAAGACCTTCAATACTATGAATTGTGACTTTAACTAATTGATGAGTTAGGTGTTCCTTGGGGCAACCATCCTTTATTAACTTAATCGCCACTGCTGAATCATACACAATGCGAGTTAGATCATAATCCTTGCTACTAGAAAACTTGTAGAATATCTCATATAACAATGCGTAAAGAGCAATAATCCAATATGTCATGACCTTGGAGGGGTCTAAAGTGTCACTCATTCTCGCTCTATTACTATTTGGTTCTATAATTACAAAAAGACAGACACGACATATGCAATGTGGTGTGCTAGTAAAAAAACATTCCAAAATTTTGAAGGATAACACAAAAGTTCGTCATCAATAAAATAGGTTGGAGACTTAAAAATCTTACCATACTCCACACACACAAAAAAAAGACAAGTTAAATGGACCAACTTGATGAGACTAACCACCAATTTGGACACCATTAAAAGTACCATTTGGTCTAGTGCAAATACCAAGTATAATTTTCTATTTTCTTTTATTATTTTTCTCTGTGATAATTTAGAATTTGATTGAAAGGTAATAAAGTATGTTTAATAATTGTTTAGCATGCGATTTTTTTTTATCATTTTAATAATTTATTTGCATTCTTACTTTTTCTTTACCAAAGCATTCCTAATTCTTATTCACGTGTGGATAAACAATTTTCTATTCTGATTTTTCTGAGTTAAATATGGATGATGAATTTATTTTAAAACACAATAAAAATAATAGGCAGGTAGTGACTTGCACATCTAGCCTTGTTGTCATATAAATAAAATAATAGATTGTATGATAAATTAAGAGAATCGTACCTTAGTCTTTAGAAGGAAAAAAACATGGCCTCCATACACAAAAGTTGTTGAAATTGAGAAACAAGTAGTATGGAATAGAACAAGTCTAATCATTAACCAAGTTGGCGAATTCACTATTCCCATGATCTAATCACAAGACTTTTTCCAATGTTTCTGCTTATTTTGTGAAGAGTTCTCTTCTTACCATTAATTAAAGTCAATGTAGATGACAACTCCTTTGGAAATCTTCATAAGGCTAGCTTTGAAGATTTAATGAGAAATTAATTTGAAGAGTGGATAGGCTTCAAGAAGTTGTAATTGAATTAGACTCTCTAATGTCTCTAAATTTATATTTATATTGCAACAAGTGCTGATTAGAAATATGTTGCTGAGAAGGGAATCATTAATGTGTACATTACTTAAAAAATGGGTGCTAGATGTGATATTTCTAATGAGCTAAAATTTGTGGACTATGGCACGGTGTTTTATAGAATGTTTTAATGCATTCAAAAATTTGAGTAGTCATGAAGTCGGTAATATTGTGATCATTTAATCAAGTTTAAACGGTCTAGATATTATTTACAAAATCTGCGTCCAACGGAGCAGACATGGATATCACACTATCCATTCCATGGATATCCATTGACATTCCTAGGCATTAAGCTTTATTGATTTTGTTTTGCTATTTTTTTTCCTTTTGTAATAAAAGAAGAATGGGATGGTACTATTTACAAGCAAAGGCTTGGTAAAATTAAAGAAAGAGATCATTCATATATAAAATTAAATTAAACAACTTAGCAAGTCACCATTTAGTGAGTGCATGGAGTCATTCTATTTCACCTCAAAATCAAATAGTGAAACAAATTAAAGTCTATAGTGATGTAGATGTAGCGTGTGTTTGGTTTGGCGGTGAATATAATTGATTTTGATAGAATTGATTTTAATAGAATTGATTTTGGTTAAAAGTGAGTTAGAGTAAATTGATTTATGTTTGGATAGACTCATCTAAAAGTGATTCTTATTATTTGATATTGTTTAGATAATTTGAACAAAAATTAATTTTAAAAGTGTAATGACCAAATTATCCTTCTAATTGTATTTTAGATAATTATTGAAACTTATCTAAAAGGATTTAATGGACATGCACAGTAGTTGCAAAACAGTTTTACACAGACATCCAATAAAAATTCACCAATTTGCCACATCACTCCACTCATGTATGGTTATTTTGAAATTATTTATATAACATGGATGAATGATGGTTTCTTATTGGATGTCGGTGTAAAACAATTTTACACTGACGTTGTATGCCCATTAAACTTTATCTAAAATCATAATATGGTTTGAGATTAATTGTTGTGTACTGACAGTGTAAAATTTTTTATCGGTTCACGGTACACACATTCATTTTAAAACAATATTTTAATTTATAAGTTTAATGGATATGCTCTGTCAGTGTAAATTAATTTTACAGTGACATCCAATAGGTATCAAACATTTCTCCATGTCATACAATTATAGTGGATCTAGTGGGGTGATTTGGCGGAATAAACGATTGATATTGATTGATAGTGTAAAATTAGTTTACACTGTCTATGCATATACATTTTTCTCTTAATTTATACCGTAACATTAATTTTTAATTGGATTTAATTTAGGCATTTAAGCATCATTTTGAAATAATATTGTATGCCACTACTAATTGCCAAATCTTTATCCTTTCAAAAAAAGAAAAAACTACCAAATCTTTATCATCACACAAAACCACCGTCAATTAATTTTGATCCCTTACTCGCCGTCATATATGAGCGACAAACTCTTAATCGCAAGTTGCAATTTTTTACCAGAAACCCTCCTTGTTCTCTGTTTGACTTATTTCAATTAAACAACAACCATGACAGCCATAAAGGGTAATAAGGGAAGATGGTTTTGAGAAACAAAAATTAAAATTCAGAATTGATTAGAGAAAACGCAGAAGCTACTAATTCCTGCTTCCAGTAAACGTGAGTCTGCGGTGGAAAATCAATTTTACTTTGAAAACCCAAACAACAAAATAACAGGGTAAAATCACTTTTTATGTAGCTAACGTGCGTTTGGCCTTGTCTGCCGCTCAACCAAACATAGACGTACATTGTAGGCTAACATAGAGCCATTACATTACATTACATACATAAATCAATTAATTAAGACAACCAATTAACAAATGAAGATTAGGTCCCCTACCCTCAACAAAATAAAATTAAAATTAACCCAGCAATTGGACCAAAACCTTCATTTTCATAATCTAGCTGGGAAAGATCCAATAAAAAGAAATTTAAAAAGAAATTAAAAAAAAAAGTATTTGAATTTTACACAGTAGGTGCAGACAATTTCCCAGCTTGGTCCAAAACATGAAGAAACTCAGTCCTGGTCCTAACAAGCCTGTGGAAAACCTCTCTAATCTGTAACTGCAAAGGTTCCAACCCTTCATCCATCTTCCTACAAATATCAGCCAATTCCTCCACATGTACCTTCACCTCATCCAAACGCTCCGATTCGCCGGGAAACTGAAAAGACTCAGCAAAATCAATCAACAATTGTCCCACTTTTTCCATCTTCTGCATCTCTTCCAACAATCCAACAGAACCTTTCTTCTCCTTCTTCTTCCACTCCTCAGAAATCTTCTCTTGCAAACTAATCATGGGTTGGGCCCAGCTCAATTGCCTCGGAAACGGCAAATGGGTGCCCAACCCATTCCTCTCTTGACACGGTATCGCTGCAGCAAGAGTCCACATCACAAAAACCAATACAGTACTCATTATGTAAAGTGGTAAAGGCAAACCCGTTGCCTCAGCGCCACGTGGCGCAGCCAAATTTGATGACATGGCGTGGATTTGTTTCGCAGCTGACCAATTCCTCGCCATTGTCCATGACAATGATCGGAATGTTCCACCACCACGATCCTTATTCGCATTTCCTCTTCTTCCAAAGGACCTGTTAGATATATAGCAAGATAGTTAAAAAAATTTACTTGTAACGATTTTGTACACTTGCTGTCAGATATAATTATCGCGATATAAAGTGTATGTATCCTAGCTAATTGCAATAATAAAAATTTTCAAATTCTACCATGAATCTCAATTACATACCTGCTTCTCTCTGTACCCTTAGTACTTCCACATTCTTTGTCTTCATGCACCATCGCGGTGACAAGAGAATTCAAAGCCTTCTTGGCCCTTCGGACTTGTCCATCACCCATAGGTCTTGGTTCTAGAGCAGCGACCGCGATCTCAGCAAGCCTCTGGAGATTCCGGACAGCGTCAATGCCAAGGGTAACAGCATTGCAAACATCAAGCGATTTAACAACGCGGTCAAGGAGTTCGGGCAAGAGTCTATCAAGAGGTGGTTTGGCAATTTGAGAAGGATCACGACCCATCATAACAACAGCTTTGAATTCAGCTTCACAGCATAGAAGTTCATCGAGAAGTCTTCGAAGCCATCCAATGGAAAGAAGAGCGTCGTTCGAAGGGTCTTCTGTTGTGGAAGATAATAGATCAGAGAATCTATCTCCAACATGTTTTTGGAAAAGTTCAAGGTCTTCTAGCTCTTGATCATGGCCACCATCCATTGACATAACTTGGTTTCTTCGAATGCTTATTCGACCCAAAAAGGATCCTTGATTGTTTTCTGTAGTTGCAGGCATCTTTAGATTGTTGTTTTTGTTTGAGTATAAAAAATGGGGAAGGAAATGAAAAGAGAGAAAAAAATGAATGAAAGAAAGAAAGAGTCTCAAAAGTGTAAGAGAGCAAAGGAAAGGAAAGGAAAAGATAAAGCATTGCCGTCAGTTTTGGAAGTTATATATACGGCCGAGATTTAAGGTCAGGCGTTCTCTAAGACCAAAGACCGTTTCTCTAATTTTTCTTTTTTTGTTTTCTTTTCTTTTTTTGGATCTATATGTTGATTCAGTATCATCCTCTCATTTTCTCATAGTCAACTAACTTGTATAATATACTCCAATATTCATGCCTCTATTCTCTTTATTAATTTTTTTTACTCAAAAACAATAATATTAATTCATTCAAATTCATAGAGAATACATCAATCGAAATCGTTACATATTCAATCACTAAAAAACTAATAATGATGAATCTGCAAACATGCTCATATCATCCGAGTTAATAGGATAAAACGATCTAATGTCTATGACAAAACCTACAATTGATATGATAAACTTCAATTGTCCAGAATAATCATATATTTAGATCTGCAACGTTGATGATAATAAAGTCATTGAATTTGCACTGAAATTGGATCAAAACAAACCTACAAATCTGAACAAAAACAAACGTTGTACCAAGATGAGACAAACACCATACTAAGACGGGGATCAAAATTAAAACTCCACACTAAGACGGGATAAAAACAACACCGAATAAAAAAATCACAAAAGAAAAAATTTGAAATAAAAAGAAATATAAAATAATCAAGAGGGATGATTCTGAATCAAAATTAATTCTAAACAAAGAAAATGATGTTGGCGGCAGAGAGAAAGAATTAGGGTCTGCTAGTAAATAAAGTTTACTAGTGGTCCTTACAAAAAAAAAAATTCTATCTAGTGTTCTCGTATGTAATGGTTGTCATTATAATTTTATAATGTTAAGGACCAGATTTAATTTTGACTAAAAAAACAGAACATATATGAAAGAAACACAAAAGTAAAGGGTATATTTAAAACTATGTAAAGTGATGTTCCAATTGAAGAATCAGAGATACTTACACAGTTTTTTGTTACAGCTGCTGAAGGATTATTGATTTAGAAGGTACTATTTCTTTGTAATAAATTTGACAGTAGTACTAAAAAGAAGGAGGAATAGAAAAGGCAAAAGAGCCTGGAAGAATATATAGAACCAGGAAGAAAGTCACTGCCTCTTGATTGTATCTGAGTATGCAATATTTGAATATTTGATTAATATTAATTATGATGATCTCTTTTGCCTGTTTTAATACAGAGACTTGGAAGGTATGAGCGAGTTACTAGTTACTACCTTTGCTTTCTATTTTGATTGATGTCATTTAGTTTGTGACTGAATATTAGAAGCAATTTCATAGGCATGGTAATAATAATATATGCAGTGATTAAAATATATTTGCATAGAAATATTATTACTATTATTAGTATTAGTATTAGTTATCAGTTATGTAAGCTATTTTGGGAAATTAGTACATGTGATCTGCCACCACTATTATTGATTATAGTATCATGATTTCAAGTACATGGAATGTCTTGGTACCAAAAAAAAAAGTATATAGAATGTCTTTATACCTTGTTTTCATAGTGGTTGTTGTATTTCAAGTGCAAGTGGTTAAAATTTTACATTGACAATGGATAAAATGTTGAATATATAAGAGATATGGAGTAACTGATATACTAATGTTTTAAAATTTTGGATGAAATTGTTGTCTTTTTTGTGATTATGGTACATTGTGCACAACCTCTACCACGATGCACCTAATCGAAGAAGCAACATCTTCTCATCTTTTTTATTGATTCATTGTTACTTCGTGGATCTTGATATTAAATCAACTTTAAAATGTAGGAAATGCCTTAAGATTTTGGGTTCCACCCGAAAGTTCACTAGACTCCTTAACATGTGTTTTGTTTCATGTTTCCTTGATTCTCTTAATGCAATAGAGTACTAGAAAGTTCATAAAAGAAAATTGGATGTTTTTTTATTTAAAAAGAAATGTTGAATTCAATACTAGCTATCTACTAAATATTTCATAAAAAAATAATTTCTTCCAAATAACCCAGCAAATAACACAAAATGTGATTACTTTTCTTTATAACATAGTAGTCACTTTACTTTAAAACAAAATGTTACATCTCATTGGGTCGTCCTATTCCTAAGACAAAAAATAATACCAACTTAGTCCGTTACATCTTCATTAAAGGACAACTTATTAGTCTCTATATGAAAATATCATGTTATTTTTTGTAACATCATATTAATATATAGCCGAGTTGAATTTCCTGAATTTCTTCATAAGAACTAATTTGCTCTTTGTTGCTGCATAATAACTGTCTTATGGAACATCATATATAGGCTAGCCTAGTTGAATTTCTTACTACATAAACATTGATGTTTCAAGAAGATTAGAGGAGGAGTGTTGTCCATTGTTACCTCTTTTCATTCTATAAGACATATCTTTCTACTAAATATCGTAGGTTTTGGTGGCAAAACTAAAAATAGAAATCAACAGAACTGTTTTTGAGCATCTCTCAAGGTTTCAACTATGAACTTGATGTTTTAATTTGTGCCTCTTAAGCCCCAGGACTTGTCTTTTTTAATTCTATCTCGATATCTTACATGGTCAAATTTTTAACAAAGTACTCAAAGGAGATTATTGGTTTAAGGTTGGTTTATTTTTTAGCTTAGGTAAATAAATAAATTTTTATGTATTTTTATAAGTTTGTTAAGGTAGTTTATGAAAAAATAACTTACAAAAATACAATTTTCGCAGGTGGAAACTTATAAATTAACATAAAAATTTATTTATTTGCATAAGTTGTTTTGTATAAACTCAAAAATAAACTATCCCAAACAGGACCTTAAACTTTAATCAAATAAGTCAGTTTATGGATACTTGGCTAAAAGTTTCAACAAGAACTGATAACTTATTCCCTCCATCCGAAAATATAAGCAACAATGAGTCAAAAAATCATGATGTATTTGGTTAAAAATTTGAACCAAATACATTCACTTTAGTTCACCAATTTGTACTTATATTTATAAGCATTAATCGTGGTTTGTAATAGAAAAACTTATCAGAACATAGACGTGTTCTTTTTCGCCAAACATTGGAGCCAATAACATTGCAGGCAATGGGGGAAGATCGGGATTTCCTGCGTCTGTTTGGTAATACAAATAAGATAGCTTATAATTTATTATATTGGTTTATAAGGGTAATTTCTAATATGGATCACTTCTTCAAGTGGTTCATGGTAGATTAGTCATTAATAATATTATAGTGAATACGAATTTCACAAAATTCACTTTTCGATTGAAAATTTATATCATATAGATCATCCAAAAAAATTTATAGAGAAATTTAAAATCATTTGATATGTTATTGAGACCCATTAAGATTAGCAGTTTATGAATTTTTATTAAATACTGTTAATCTTGATAGATCTCAATAGCATATCAAATAATTTTTCAATTTTTTTAAATTTTTTTATGGATGATTTGTATGATATAAACTTTCAATTCAACGGTGGATTTTTTAAAATTCGTATTCTTTATAATAATATTGATCATTTGTCCACAGTGGACCATTTGTAAAGGTGGTCCACCGTAACATCAGCCACTTATAAGTTTGTTTTTTAAAAAAATGTTTGTTTACTAACAAGCTTTTTTTATTAGCTTATAATTTTTCTTGAGATGTTATTTTAAAGGCAAAATTACATATTTGGTCATTTATCTTATTTTTTTTGTAACATTTTGATCTTTTATCTTTCATTTGTAACATTTTGGCCATTTATCTTATCTTTTTGTAACACTCTGGTCATTTATCTTTTATTTGTAACACTTTGGTCCTTTATCTTTTATATCATTCACATATAAACCCTTTTTTTCATTTTTTTTTATTAAAAATGCTTAATTTTATTTGTTAAGATACCTTTTTATTAAAATTAAATGAAACTCATAATTTTGATAAATATGTTCATCATCTTCGTCAATCTTTTCATATCTTCATGTTCTTTAAAGGATCAAACTGTTACAAATAAAAGATAAAGGATCAGAGTGTTACAAAAAGATAAGATAAAAGACCAAAATGTTACAAATGAAAGATAAATGACCAAAATGTTACAAAAAATAAAATAAATGACCATATGTGTAATTTTGCCTATTTTAAATAGGTTTGAGTTTATTGTAATAGCATGGGCCTTCGGCGCTCCCGGTACTGTTACCTCACGATCTTCTCCACCCCCTATTGAGCTACAGGGTGAAGAAGATCGTGAGGTAGCAGTGTTGGAATCGCCGAATGCTCGGACTGTTACATTTATAGATTACAATTTTTTATAATTTCTTTCATTTTTTGTTTTCACCACCAGTTTAATCTAGTTTGGATGTGATTTCTGGCATCAAGTCAAGTGGTTCCAGTCTTCTCCCAATCGCAGTTGTAGGGAATCGAACCGTGATCTTCCCTACCAAATTCAACGTCAATTATACCACTAAAACATGTAGTTTCTTCCATTTTTATCCTTAAACTATCCATTCACTCAAATTATAGGCAAATTATAACTATCCCCTAGTTCAAGTAACTTTTTCTAAAAAAAATAATTGTATATTTTATGTTATTTTATATTTACAACAATTAAATTTATCAAATATTTTAATTTCACTATACTAATTTTTTTAACTAATAACTATAAAGCTTGCCAACTCATTTTTCAACTATCAATTAATTTACAAGTAATATTTACTTAGACACAACACTAAATAGAGGATTTCTACTATAGGCACAACACCAAATCATTTTTCTATAGGCACATACACATAAATGACAAAAAGTAAATCAAAAGTAATTTAGTCACATCATTTGATATTGACTATTTTATTTATGTTTTAATTTTATTTGAGTTTTGTATGTGTGTCCAAATTTAAATAGTTTGTGGTTGTGCCCATAGAAGTGTTCCTCCACTAAATAATACAATACATATTAGACACATACATAAAAGTTTAATAAAATTAATTAAAAAGATGATGAAGTGATATTAAATAATATGACTAAATAGTTTTATATTTAAATTTTCTTATTTGTGTGTCCAAATAATTTTTATTTAGGTTGTATCTATATAAAAATTACTCTTAACTTATAACTTAATTTGTGTTAAAATAAATAGTTTTTTTCTTACAGTAAAATAAATAGTTATACTAGTAACTAGTACTACATCCGTCCTATTTTATTAGACCTCTTTTGATTAAATGTCACTATTCATTTATCATACTTTAACCATACTTTCTTAATTGAGTTTGTCTAACATGTGCAAAATTGCACATGTTAAGATAACCAAAAATAGTAACTATTTATTGAAAAACACCAATTATTTATTTAAAAGTTACACATTTAATAAAAATGCGCAAGTTCTCGTACAAACTTACTTTTTTAAACTTTTTAACATGTGCAAGTTTGCACATGATAGAAAAACCCTTCTTAATAATATATAAATATAAGCATATAAGATTTTGTTTTATTTGTTTTGATAAGTATTTTCAAAATATCCAATTTTTATAATTTTTACTAATGGAAAATTAAAGATATTAGTGATCAAAATCGTACATTAATATACGTGAAGTAGTCAAACTAATTTTTTTATTTTGGGACGGACGCAGTATTAAATAAGGTTATCCACAAAGGCACATAGTTGTCGGATGAGTCATCGTGTAACATAAATTGTCCCAAACTTAATCCAACGAGACATGGACATCCCATAGCTGTAATCCTCTTCTTTCCCACGTGTCACCCTACAATCCAACTCACTCACTCCGTCTTTTTCTTTCCTTCACAATCACTCCTATTTTTGGTTTGGTTACTTTCTTTCACAAATTTCACATTTTAACCACATAAATAAAAATCCACAATCCTTGTAGAAAATAACAATTACTACTATTACTTTACTTCTTTTATTTATTTATTTATTTATTATTTTTATCTTAAGACTTTAAACACAAAAACTAGATGAGTTTGGTTTGAATTTGGGTAGCTATATCACTACAAAACAAAACAAGTACACAACAAAACAAACCAAACCAAACAAACCCTTAATGGTCTGTTTGTTTTTAGAGAAATTGATGCGAGAGATAAGAGCGAGAGAGTTAAGCAAAAAAAGTGGCATTTCTCTCGTTTGGATGTACAGTGAAATTAGGAAGAGAGACCAAAATATGTGGGGTCTATCACTTTTTCTTTTCTCTGCTGATGTGCGAAGAAAGGCATAGAGAGAAGCAATTTTATTCATTCTTCCATATATACCCCTCTTTATTTGTTTCAATTTTTCAAGACTAAAACGCGAATCAACACATGATAAGTGATAACACTAGATTCTAAAAAAAAAAGTAGCATGATATATATACCAGTAAAAAGAAACAGTAGCGTAGTAGCACGAATCACTTAAAATAAATATTAAATAAAACAATATTTCATTTAATTTGATTAATAATATATTAAATTAAAAAATAAAAATAATTAAGATCTATAATAAATTATCAAGGGTAATTTTGTACTTTCAAAAATAATCAACACTTCTCTCTTCTCAATTTCTCTCATTTTTCTCTTATACCAATTAACACATCAAATCTACTCTAATTCTTATCACTTTCTCTCTTCTCTTACTCTCTCTCACCTATTTCTCTCTTCTCACTTTCTCTTTACAGCCAAACACACCCTAAGTGTGGTATTGAACTAGACTTTGAAATTGAAAAACCAAACAACCTTTGTTGTCTCATATCCCACTTGGACTTCCACCTCATCCTTTCTTAACGCCATGAAAACAGGTCAGTCCCTCTTTTCTCTCTTCATCATTTTTCTGTTAATTACCACTAAATACCAATTTTTGCTAAACTTTTTCTATGCTTAATTAGTTAGTATAAGTATAGTATAGTTTTTCCTCTTTTTGTTTTGTTTATCCCTTTTCAGAATACAACAGTAACAATGCTTTATTTTCCTTTTTTGATATTCGTATTTTTGGGTCTCTTATTCAATTTTTCTTATATGCTTTGTAAATTTGTTTATTTTGATAATAATACACAAAAGGGTAGCTAGAAATAGAAAAAGAATAGTTAAATTATTCATGATAATTAAAATATTACAGAATTTTGAGTAATTTAATGTTTGTGATAATTACTTGGTGAGGAAAGTAATAATTTTGGCTTTTGGGTGTGTTGATGTGGCATTCTCTAAAACTAAAAGCAAAGTGATCGGAGGAGGAAGACATGCTAGTGCTTAATTATTCATGTAGTAGATTTTGGGTTGGTTTGGTTTACTGATCTTTAAGAGGAAAGGAACTAACAAATAAATAGCATAATAGAAAAGAAATTTAGCATCTTCTGTGGATAAGCCTATAGGGAAAGATTTTGCTTTGATTTTTTAGGTGTACAAGAGAGAAAAATAAAGGAATTTGAAATAATTAAATAAACTATTTTTTTTTTGCTAATATAAATTTTGGGTCAGGGGATAGTGTCTCAGTTCAAGTCAGAGAAGACCTTATGGCTCATAAAACACTTACAAAAGTATTTTACTTTACCTTGCTCTGAGGGCATTAGCGGGACTCGAATCCAGGACCTACGGGTCCAAATCCTGTCTTTTTACTACTAGACTATATCATTGGAGTTATAAACTATATTTTTTTTACAATAATAAATAAGCTATATTGGTGAGAAGAAACTTTTTCAAGCATTTTTTTGTTTGATAAGATCATGTATATTTTCTAACTCAAACCGTACTTTCAAAAAATAAGGATATTAGGATGATGACTAGGTGAGTAATTGATGTCATAATATAGTAGTATGATGACAAGGAATACTTATTTAAATCATTATATTTGTGCCCTCTAAGAATACCAAAGAGAAGAATTCTAATTGCATCCAAAACATGATTGTCTTTTGATAAACAATCAATTAGTAATGAGATTTGGATCCTCTAAAGTGTAAAGTGAGAAAATCATAGGTTGTTGTATTAACAAATTCATGAATTGTTATGATGTACCTATAATATCTATATTTGAATTATTATTTTTGTTCTATTTATAAGCCCTTTTGATTTTTAATTAATGGTTGATATTAGTACACACTAAAGTGAATTGCTCACTTTAGAAGAGTCAAATCCTTAATAATGGTATAATAAGCTCATACAAAAATTAATAAATTATAACAGTATATTAAAATTCTAGATTCTCATCACTGAAATTTCACTTTTTGAATTTATGTGAAAATAAAATAAACATCCATGAAGTACAATTCTACATTAAGAACTCTGAATTTTAAGTCTTTTCTGGACTATATTCAAAACTATTAAGATTTGTTTCTTGAATTGTGAAATTGTGTTTCCTCCATAAAGTTTGTATTTAAAAGATTATTTATGCATCTAAGAACAATTTAGTTTATAAATTTGCATTAGATTTGGTAGTTGCTGCTATTTGATTCGAGTGTTTTTAATGAACTGTAATTTGCATTTCAGTATTCAGTATGTGATTTGTTACACAAGTAGCTGTTCAAGTTGATCTTAAGACCTCCGCAGATATCAATACTTGATCATAGGTTATTTTGTTCGGTGTATCAAAAGGGTGGTGTTTTTAAGCTGATTTTTATGGGGACTAAGGAGGATAGCACAACTAAACCTTCTAAAACATCTTCAACAACTCAGGAGGTACCAACAGTACCACCACCGTATCCAGATTGGTCGCAGGTAGTGGAACATATGATAGATTTTTTCATCACATTTTTACTTCTATTCAAGCACTTCTGTAGACAGATTATGATTATATTTGGATAAACAACTTAATTAAGCGTTTATATAAGTGCTTATGTATAAACTATTTTTATACCAAAGATAAAATAATGTTAAACGGATTTCATAAGCCATCCTGGAGAGCTTATGTAAGTAAGCTGAGAATAGATTATGTACATGTCATAAGTTGTTTCCATGAGTTATCCCAAACAGTCTCACATGTGCTTATGTTAGTAAATAAACTCAAACAAGTCAATCCAAACAGGCCCTATGTCAGGAACTAATGATTAACTTTGTATTTAGGCCTACTATAATCCTGGAGCCGCTCCGCCTCCCTATTATGCTTCAACTGTTGGTCCGCCAACCCCCCATCCGTATATGTGGGGAAGCCAGGTAAATGTTGTCCGTCACTTGAGCTGTATGCCTTTATTATACATACTTTGAGATAATCTTCTCATGCACAATTTTGTTGAATTTTTCAGCATCCTTTAATGGCGCCATATGGGACTCCAGTCCCGTATCCTGCTATGTACCCTCCGGGAAATATCTATGCTCATCCTAGCATGGTAGTGGTAAGTCACTTTTTCATTCTCTAATATGTATACACCGCCTCTATATCTCGGCAGAAAAATGGGAATTTCTCATCTGCTTATATAGCGGATGTATAATGTGCACGTATTTTGCTAGGCAACTCTTTTGCTACATTTATCAAAAGTTTAGCATTTTAATTCATAATACTTTTTTGTTTTTTTTTGTTTCATTCTTTTTAACATTTTTCTAGACTCCAAGTGCCATGCACCAAACTACAGAGTTTGAAGGGAAGGGACCTGATGGAAAGGATAAGGATTCATCTAAAAAACCGAAGGGCACTTCTGCGAATACATGTGCCAAAGCAGGAGAGAGTGGAAAGGCAGGCTCAGGTTCAGGCAATGATGGTTTTTCACAAAGGTTTGGCAAACCTCTCATTAATTTAAGATCGTTTTGAGATTTTTCCTTTTCAATTTTCTTTCTTAACATGAATTCTATATCAATCATTGAACAGTGGTGAAAGTGGTTCAGAGGGTTCATTAAATGGTAGTGATGAGAACCAACAGGTATATGACAGATTACCATCATTCATTACATGTATTCTCACTTGTTTTCTGTATTTATTTTTTGTCTGATGACTTCTATCTTTGTAGGAATCAGCGAGAAACAAAAAGGGAAGTTTTGACCTCATGCTTGTTAATGGTATGTGTCACCTGCAATCGTTGTTGTCTTTTTTTCTTCGCTGTTTCTGAAACAAGTTAGTGTTTGCATGAACTTCAGGAGCAAACGTACAGAACAATAACACTGGACCCATTTCTCAATCGCCTGTTCCAGGAAATCCTGTTGTCTCAATGCCTGCTACTAATCTTAATATCGGAATGGATTTATGGAATGCATCTCCTGCTGGTGTTGAAGCCTCCAAAATGAGACACAATCAATCTAGCGCCCCTGGAGCTGGTGAACAATGGATGCAACAAGTATGGACTGCATAGTTGTTTTTTGTAAAAAGATGTTTTGTTCTTGTATTGCTTTTTGTGGTCAACATTTTCCATCCTTGTGCTTATGCCAATGGATAACTAAACTTCCTCTGACCTCTTAATGTGTCTCATATTGATTGATATTGATAGGATGATCGTGAGCTGAAAAGACAGAAGAGAAAACAGTCTAATCGAGAGTCAGCTAGGAGGTCAAGACTACGCAAGCAGGTTAGTTATACTTGATGTTCCCGTAAGGGGGAGACTGAGCCAGTTAGTGGTTTCCTTAATTACCTTATTTTATTTTGCCGGGCATGTGTTGTATTATTCAAATATATTTTTAGATAAAATAGGATATGCACCAACAGTGTAAAATAATTGTACATTGTCATCCAGTAGTAACCATGCAAGGAAAATCCTTCATTAAATAGTTGAAAAAGATTGTGTTTTTCTATATTCGATACTTACTGTGTTACTTCAGACAAAATGATTTGTTTGTGTTTCTCGTACCAACCAGGCTGAGTGTGAAGAGCTACAAAAGAGGGTTGAGGCATTGGGAGGTGAGAATCGAACTCTTAGAGAAGAGCTTCAGAAGCTTTCTGAGGAATGCGAGAAGCTTACATCTGAAAACAATTCTATCAAGGTATGTTTCTCTTAATCATTTGGCATATATATTACAACTTAGTACCTTAAATTTAATTGTCTGAAAACAATTGATCTAAACAGGAAGAGTTGGAACGATTGTGTGGGCCGGAAGTAGTTGCTAACCTTGAATGAAACAAATAAAACAGTTCTTGGCAATAGCGAAAATTGATTGACTCTTGATTAAGACAAATCTGCAGCTGGAATTTTCTAATCAGTGGACTGGTCTCTTAATTGAGAATAGGATATAATGTTTTTTTTCTCTTCATTGTTTTACTAATTTTATACCATTAATTAATCTTTAACTGTAATTGCGCTTATAATTTACACGTAATTTGATGTAATTTGTACCTATGTGTGACAATAGATTATGTAGACTACTAAAGCACTTCTGTTTAGAATTTAGTTTTGCAAGATGTTGAGAATCTAGCTTCAACTTTCCAACTTTTTTATTTTCACTACCTTAAGGTATTTTTTTTTATTTGTATAGGGTGGAATGAATTTGAATGGAATAAATTAGGTTAGCATCTATTTTAAAAATTAATCTGAGTTTTCATGAAGTCAGTTTTTTAAAGTTCACATTTATTCATGGATATTTGAGAAGTTATTGGCGGGTAATTGTGAGAGAGAGATAGATCATTGTGAGAGAGAGAATTGGCGGGTAATTATTTTCCATAGTTTTGTGATGATACAGTTTTGAAAATTAATATAATCTTTGCCTCAACAAAATTAATATTATCTTAGATTAATTTTAGAAGATAATATACAATTAATCAATAGGCCTGATTTATTAGTCACAAGGAAGAATGACTTAAATGATGAGTTGGGTGTTCCTTGGCAGCCATCCTTTATTAACTTAATCGCCACAGCTGAATCGAACTCAACATGGATTAGATCATGAAAATTGCCCTTCTGGCTCTTCACATTGTTCTCAGATCTCTCAAAAATTCAATTTTATCCTCAGAACTTTTCGAAAGATAACTTCCGAAATGCACCCATATAATCAGGACTATAATAGCAGTTTTCAATTACATTTTTGGAAGTCCAAACTCAAAGTTAGGCTTACTCTCCATTACCAAAACGTAATTCGTTTTCTTTCTTTCATCATCAAAGATTTCACATTGAACACCACTTGTGTTTATATGAATCCTATATAGCAAAACGTTATTCTATATTTTTTTTTTATAAGCTAAAAATTATTCTATTCAACCTTATGGCAGAACGAGCCAATAATAGTCCTAAATCCCTAATGCTGCAAGAAGATAAAAACCAGAGGCTGCACGATAATGCATTTAGAAAATTGTTTTATTTCGTTGGAATTGGGAATTGTGGTGATTGTTGTGCGGGGCAGTGAAAATGTCACGAGTTGAATTTGTGAAGAGTTGTTCTTTTCTTATCCCCTAGCCTCTCTTAGTCACCCTTGAAATTATCAAACTACCCTCGCTCGCCATCTAGAAAGTGAGTATTTCGCAGTAGCGAGTGTCAATATTTTATATTCAAACTAGACGCCGGCACCTCCCATAGATGAAAAATCATGAAAAAATTGAGTCTGCATCAACTCTTTTTTTTTCATGATTTTTTCACCCCATGGGGGTGTCGGCGTTCAGTTTGAGTATAAAAAATTAACACTCGCTACTTAGGAAACGAACGAAAACACAGTTCGCTACTTAGAGAGTGAACTCAGTGTAACTAGTAAACCTTATACATTAATGTTAATTATTATATTTCTAATATAAATCGATATATAATAAATTGTATTTATGTGCATGATATCTCACATTCATTGTAAATATTCTTTGTATTATTATCATTCATTACACAATACTATTACTTTATATACATGATGATGATCTCATGATGCAATTATGAGCTTATTTTTTGATTTGCTCCATAATTATTATTAAAAAAATTGATTTTTATAAAGTTCGCTACGTAGGATGCGAACTGTGGTGTTCCTATTTTTTGCACTTTACACACTCGCTCCTTTAGTAGCGAGAGGGGTAGATTAAAAATGTCAGGGGGTGAAAAAGAGTGCTGGGGTGCGAAAAGAACAACTCAATTGTGAAGCGACACGAGTAATGGTTGGACCTAGCCCATCGGGCCATGTTGTAAAAGTGGACTTGGCCATCCCATATTTATACTGGCCCATATATTTTGAGGTCATGTGTGGCCTAAAATACATCAGGTCAAATCCAATCAAATTTACATCTTTATTAAAGTGTTTTCTATTTAGCCAATCAAATACATCGGTCATCCTAAGATAAATCATTCGAGAGAATTTGAGCACGATTTTTAGTAGAAATGATTTTTGTTCCAACTTTACTTACATCACATTGAAATTTAAATTACCGGAACTTCATTCCCCTAAAAACCATATGATTAATAAAAAAAGTATTTTCCATTTAAAAAAATTACATAGATGAAAGTTGTGCTAGGAACACAAGGCATAATTAGAGCCATCAATTTTATGGGATCAACAAATATGATCATCATCCCTTAAATAAATACTTCAAGATATTGGGGAAAATATATATACTTTAAAATTAAATGAGCACATTTCAAATAAACCCTAAATATAGTAAGTCTTCTAAATCTAAAATTGGCTCCAAAGTTTTTAAATATTTTCATTTATGGTTTTTTTTCAAAAATAAATAAATGTTTTTCAGGTTATTTTTTAAGATTTTGGGGGGAAAATGCAATAAAAAAAGTTTTCCAAATTTTATTTTATGATAAAAATAAACTTAAAAAATGAGGGCATTAAAGTTTCTTATTTAAGTTCAAACAAAATTGATAAGATAACAAGACTGAACCAAAGACAAGTTCTTTCAATAGAAAGTTTATAATTAAGGGGCTGAGAACGGGTCATGATCTAGAGTGATCAGAGTCGGTGGTTAATGTCGAGCAGCGAACCGTTAAGGTTGAAGTTAGTGAGGCATGTATATATATAGATATTCTGACGCTCAAGTTAATGTGTGAATGTGAAATTAGAGGATTTTTATTCCAAATTCGGAAATGCATATCTTGAAATGCAATTTATACAACTTTTATAGAGAGGATATTGAGACCGTTAGAACATTAAAGCTCTGGAATTACAGGGTTATGTCCTTCAATGTCATGTTTAAATGTTGCAGGGGCGCTACGATTCAATCGGATCTGATGTCAACTGTTGCGGCCAAAGTGACAAATAGCCTTTTGAACTGGGCATTTGTGTTTCTATGACCAAATCAACATGTCAAAACATGTTCAATCAATTATTAAACATTAAAATTTAGCTTTTTTAATAGCTATAAGCAAGGGTTGACCTGTGTCAGGCTATAGCTACACTAGCCCAACCCAACCCCAATTGTTTTTTTTTTTTAAAAATAAATAAATAAATAAATAAAATGAAAACGACGTCATTTTGTATAGTGAATAGAGACAACTTGTCTGCCAGCAAAACACTTTACACGTTTTATTTTCTCTTTTTTCTTTCCTCAGTTTTCCCTCACCGTTGAACACCTCACCTCTCAGTCTTCTCTCGTTTATCCTCTCATCACGACGGCGTCACCACTTCTAATTTTAGCAAAAGATTAGTAATTGCATCTCCGTTCGCCGAAATCCTACTCTTAAGGTGGATAAGTGATCGAGATGATCATGATTCGAACTTCGATCCCCTGCATATATATAATGCAATATCCTACCAACTAAGCTAAGTTCACGGAATATTTTTAGTTTAACTTCTTAATAAATTTAATATAAATGTTATCCACTAATAATAATAATGTATGTCTGATATGTCTCTGACTAAT
This sequence comes from Trifolium repens, assembly GCA_030408175.1. Taxonomy (NCBI): domain Eukaryota; kingdom Viridiplantae; phylum Streptophyta; class Magnoliopsida; order Fabales; family Fabaceae; genus Trifolium; species Trifolium repens. The sequence goes on along the minus strand of CP125842.1, from coordinate 60,633,751 downwards.
GGTATAGAGACATTTCATCCATGACTTATATCCATGATGTTTGTGAAGGTAATATCCTTTTTCTTTGGTACAACAGAGGCATTATCCTTTTTTTTTTTTTGATATAGAGGCATTATCCTTTTATTTGTAGCGCTAATCACTAGCTAGAAATGAAAGGGGTAGGGCCAAATAACTCCATCGATCCTCCTTAAAGCCATACAATCATTTATATATCCATTTGGATTCCTCTCCAAGGTCTCTTTCAAAAATCATTTAAAAATGTCTACTTACAAAATTGTAGCTTGCGATTCATTCAAGCAAAATGTCACTTTCCTCGTTTCTATTTCCATCAATTTGGTGGTTTCATTCGATCACCCATCAGCTCCTCTCCCTCTCCCTTTCACCACTCCAGGTAAATATGTATCATATAATATACTACACACATACTTAATATTCCATTCGTCCTATTTTTTTATTTTTTTTTACTTTTATATATGAAAATCAGAAAGCATGCGCTATTTAAACCCTTAATTAAATTATGATTCAATAATGACATGGGAAAAAAAATTAAAAAATGGAAAGGAGATATAATTAATACTATAACAAATAGTTAACCACGTACGTAGACGGTATAGAAGTTTTTATTTTTGATGTGCAGTATTTGTATTTATATGTGTCGTGCTAATTATATGTTCTTAGAGTAGTGTACATGTTTAAATATCTAAATATAAAATTTAATTTTTAAAGTATAGAATACATAAATTTGTATATGCCGTATATAAGTTTTTATGTGCAGTATTTGTATTTATACGATGTCCAGTATTTGATGGTTAACTCCTCCGCTCATAAAAAGAGCAATTTTGACCATGATTCTTACCACAAAACATTTTTCAAGAGTAAATTTTAATCATATCCATAAATTGCTCAGTAGAAATTGACTATCTAAAAAAGATAAAATCATTACGAGAAATTGTCAAACTAAAGTAAGCTATAATGAACTCTCTTACCAACCTCGAAACCCTAAAAACATTGTAATGACCGAGCAAATTCATCGGCATCACAAGTACATGTAAGAAACAAGTGAACCGATGGTATATGTTTCTCTAATATAGTAAGAATATGTTTATATAAATAAATATTATTAGTTAATGTGTTTAATTAGTAGGAGTTTAAAAATTTATTTTGATATATACTGTTAGTGTAAAAAATAGCCACTACATTACTTATAATAACCAATTATATGCATAACTTTACAAGAAAAATTGAAGATTAAAGTCAAATGTTTATATTTTCTAATGATCTATAGTTATTTTGATTGATTGACAATTTTACAATGATGGTGGATTACTTTAATATGAATCTTTAAAAAATGGTTTGAATATGTGGGCTCTTACTATTTTTAATAATTTCTTTTTTTATGATAATAAGAAATAAAAGACTACTATTTTATTAAAATTTAATAAAAATAAAAAGCTCTACATTTTGATTAGTTCAAAATTGGTATGTTTTAAACTAACGGAATATATAAATTAAATTTATTTAAGAAATTGTGTAATATATTATATATTCCAATAATACCCACTTCGTCCCACAAACAGTAACCTATTTGTAAAAAATTGTATCAAAATTAACGACTTTTTATTATTTTATAATTTCATCTTTGATTTACTTTTATCACACTTTCATCAAGTCAATATATTCAACTATGTATATTCATTGTAGCAGTGATTACATACTTGATAAGGGCCTTATTGTCTCCCTCGACAATTTCACTAGATGGAGTTCAATGTTAATCTCTACTTTTCAATTTTTTTAATGAGTAAACCATTTGCATAAAACAAAAATGAATGGCCAGTTCACAAAAATGAATTGCCGAGATATTAGCTCTTTTTGGTAAAAAATAGCGGATAGCTGATAAGCTAGTTTATAACGGATGAGCTTATAGCGGATAAGCTAGCTGATTGAATTTGTAGTGTTTGGTAAAATTAGCGGTTGGACTAGTTTATGAGTATGAAATGACATAAAAAATATATGTTTAATTAATATTTAATTTTTTTTTCAAATAAGATTATAGGGTAAAATTGGAAGAAAAGATAATAAGTTATAAACTCATAAGCTACTTGAAATAACATTTGAAAAATAAGCTAAAAGCTAGTAAAATAAACTATAAGCTTTTTTCTAAAAACTATTACCAAACAGAGCTTTTAGCTTATAAACTATAAGCTATAAGTTAGCTTATTTAGTTTACCAAAGAGAGCCATAAGCAGAGAAAAATAAATAAATATACGTAGGAAAACCACTTTTGACCTTTTAAGAAATAAATAAACGTGATTGAAGTGTGGGTGTCTCGTGTGTGTAGTTATAAACTAGTGAACCTGCAACTGCAAATGTTTATTTTTTCTTTCATAGCTGATTTAATATGATTTTAGGGTCAATTCTGACATCGAGTGGTTCAAACTCTTAAACCATAATTTTCTCTACTAAATTTAGCACTAATTACTACCAAAACAACTAACCACTGAATCAACTAACATTAATTAGTGCAAGTACAATTCTACAAATGAATAAATTTATGCATCCAATTAGTATTTCTCTTAAGAAAATCACAATTATGAATACAGCCCCAATAATATACTTTAAGTCACTATTTGTTTGTCTGCTAGTGGTCCACAGGTTCGGGCAACATGAGTGCCACTGTGCCAGTATTATCAGAGTTGAAATTGTGCCGATATTATCAATGCATTATTGCATTATAGCTTTTGTACTATAAAAAGATATCATAATAATATTATATGATTATATCACAATTCAATTTTACATCATTCATATTTAAATATATTTTATAACTTGTACCAATTTTTTTTATAACTTACATAATTTAGAAAAGAAAAGTAAGTTATCTTCTCATATAAGTCAATATATTTTATGAGAGGATAAACGACAAAATTTTTATATTATGGGGATTAGAGCTATCAAATAGGCCGGCTCGACTCAGCCCGATCCCGGTTCAAAGGGCCAAGACATATAAAGGGGCTTAAGTGGTCCAACCCAATAAGACCCAAATAAATTTTGTTAAGCCCGACTTAGCCCAGTCCGTATAAAACTATAGCCGGCCTGATAGTCCGGCCCATTTTTACAGCTCTAATGGGGATAATAGAAAAAAGATAATAATTCTTCTGATCATTATTATAAGCAAAAAAATATTTTTTTAGATTCATTGGAAAACTAATGTATGTAGTCTATAATTTAGATTAGATATATCAAAATTTCTAACAAACCTAAATTTTTTTTTTGTTTATAATAATAACCAGAGGAAAGTATTATGGAAGATAAATCAAAACTAGCTTAGTTTTTTTTTAAAAAAAAATAGAGGCTTACTCTATTTGGACCACTTCTGCGATTGCCAACACCAACATCAGAGATTTGAAGAGAAACAGTTTGCCTTGGGAATCTAAGCATTGAATGCATTTTCATGTGATTAGTAGTGAACAAGAGAACCAAATATCCATTAAACAAGAAAAAATAAAACCGATGGTTAATAATCTGATTGCTGGACATATATGAATTGTGTGAAGATAAAAGACATGGGAAGGAGGATTAATTCAATTGCCAATTTTGAAAACTCTTTAAAATCAACATGATCTAATAATAGGTTAAGCTCAATTTCTCTATGTTAGGGAATCATAGATTTTTTAACCATAATGCTATAGAATTTTAAAACAATGTCTAAACAAGTATATATTTAATTTTTTTTAATATCAAAATAGTGTAAGTGCGGCTGCTACTATCGAATTCCCTTTTTTCTTTAAGTAAAATTTGTGAATTGCATCATCCACAACATTTTTTTTATAAAATTTTTAATGACAAATATAATATTAAAAAAAAATCAAAACGATCGGAGAACAAAGAGCACCAGAGGTACATACAAAGAGCAAACTAAAAGTAAAAACATAAATATAAAATCAACAATACACAACAATAAAAGGAAATATGAAACGGTGACAAGAAGACAACTTTATACCGATAGTGAAACCAACCAAAATCAGTGAAACCATATAAACCCACCACAGAAAAGAGTCTTAGGCGAACAAACAGCCACCAATACCATATCAAGAGAGAGGCAGAGCGAGCGAGTCAACCACACATTACACTACCGTACCGACACCAGCACAAGATGAGTTGTATACTACCCACTCATAATGGAAGCAGAGGTTACCATAACTTTTAGCATAAAACTATTTCCAGGAGGAAAATTGAATCATGTCGATCAATTGCTCAACATCCACTATCTTGTAGGAAAAAGTAAGATCATTTCGAGCCTTCCAAAATGTACCCCTCCATGCCTACTAAGAATAAGGGTCACCACCTCACAAGACGTATCCAATATAAAATCAGTTCCACCTCTCATTCATAGTAGAAGCAAGGGTTACAAGGGCTTTTGCCTTGTGGTTTGTGTAATTGATTTAAGGCTTAAACATCATTTTGTCCCTGTAAGTTTGTGATTTTTTTGGTTTTAGTCTTTGTATCTTTTTTTCTTGCGAATTCATCTCTGTATGTTCAAATCTTTTTTATTTTAGTCCCTAAAGCTAAAATCCGTAGGAAAATCTGCAGGAAATTAAATCCGCAAGTTTCCAGTTGATTTTCCTGCGAATTTTAGTTTTAAGTACTAAAACCAAAATATTTGAACATTCAAGGATGAATTCGCAAGAAAAAAAGATACAGGGACTAAACCAAAAAAATCACAACAAAAATGATATTTAAGCTTGATTTTTTTTTTGAAATAGATATTTAAGCTTGATTTAATGCAATCTTAATTTCTAAAAAAAAACATTGACAAATGAATTTATTCTAAATTAGAAATTATTTTTCAAGCACTTAATAAATAAATCAAAAAATCAGTTTTAGGTTTAGCAGTTAAGAAAAGCAATATTAAGTAGAAGAATAAATTAATCAATAAAAATAATTAAATTATATATAACTAATCAGATAAGAATTTGCAAAAGAATTATAATTAGCTATTCATGATAACCAAATTTCAAAATACTTCATTCAAATACACACTAAATGGGGTAATTGGAAATTCTAGGGGTCCGTTTGGTTCGAAGTTTTTGGAGGGGAGGGGAGGGGAGGTGAGGGAATATTTTAAATTTTTATGTTTGGTTCAATTTTTTAACGAGGGGAGGGGAGGGAAGGGGAGAAGTAATTTACTTTTTTACTCTTAACCTTATAAACTCAAAATAAGGATTAAATTATAATGGATATATTACGTCAAAAAAAAATCTAATGGATATATAACAAAAAAAAATCTAATGAGTAGAAAATCTAAATAATTTTTTGTTGTAAAAAAAAAACATAGAATTTTAATATTCCAACAAGGATAATTTTGAATTTTAATAAAAAAATGAGAGTAATTTTGTCAACATAATAAATTATGTTTTACATCGCCTCCCCTCCTTAAAAATCTCTCCCCTCACCTCTCCTCCCCTCCTTCTCAGTTGAACCAAACAAAGCCTAGGCTACTCAATTGCTTCAATTAAATTTCTTAAACCGTAAATGGTGTGATTAAGTTGGTGATATATATAGTGTCCAAAATAATCCTCCCCTGCACGTCGTTCTCATGAAGAGAATCTATTTTACTATCTAACGTCATAATAACAATGCTGAATAATTTCAGACAGATCAGAAGAAGGCGCATGATATTCTCTTTCGATCTCTCCTTTTCTTTTCTAGCTAGCTACTTTCCTCTTTTTTTCTTCTTCTTTTCTTTTCCTTTTTATTACCCATATGATTCTCAAGGAAATGGCCCCGGTAGCTACCAGATAAGTAAAATCAGACAAAAAATTATTTACACCAAAAATCAAATTCGAATTCTCACGACCGATTCATCCTGAGCAAAACTAATTAACCACTTAATTAAATCCAATAATACGTAGTAAATGAAGATTAAATATATAGTATGTAGCAAAGTTTAAAATTGTGGACCACATCACCTGATGCGGCCGCAATATTGCGGATGTGATAGACGGCGCAACCGCATCAGACTGCAATTGCGGTGTGAACTCAAATCATGTGTGATGCCACAACGCAACGGCATTTCGACTGCAACAGTCTCTATTCAATATTCTTTTTAAGAAAAAGCAGGAAAAAAATTCAAAGAATCTCAAAACAGAATTCAATTTTCCTTTTAATATTTGTTTCACTGGAGTTAAATTTATATCATTTATCAATATGATACAATATCTTAAACATAAATTTAAATTTTTAGAGAACTATAAATAAAGGATATAAAAGGAATTACAATAATTATAGTTTTTTTTTTTGTGTGTGTTAATACGGATAGAAAATTACTTTACGCCGCAACAGCCGCAATCTGAATTGCAATGGCCGCAACAGCAACACCCATATCGGCAACCGCAACCGCAATTTAAAATCTTAAAATCTTGGTAAGTAGTAATAGAATACCAGCACTAGGCACTCATATACGTAGAAAATTAAAGTGGTGATTACAATATTACACATAGAATATATAGTAGCTATAGCTATTAGCTTGCTAGGTATAGAGTATGAGTTGATGAAATGTCACTTTAGGGTTAGATGAAGGACTGGGGTCCTTAATATGGACCCCATGATGATCAAGTTTCTGAAATGTATGTCGATTATCGCCTGCCTACTAGGGCATGTAAATAAAGTTTTCTTCTATCACTTTTTTCATATCATTTAAATAAAGGAAGGGAGAGAAAGAAAGAAAGACTTAACAAGTATATTGATTGGGTTGCACTTGCACTTACACACATAGATACATTAATTTGATATCTTCCATTCAGATCAAAGTATGGGTCACCATTCTTGCTGCAATCAACAGAAGGTTAAGAGAGGTCTTTGGTCCCCTGAAGAAGATGAAAAACTCATCACTTACATTACTACTCATGGCTATGGTTGTTGGAGTGAAGTTCCTGACAAAGCTGGTACATCATATCATATCATATCCTTTTTCTTTTTCATTCATCAAAAACAATTCTTATATCCTTTTTCTGCTGCTGATCATGACAATTAAGTATATATATAAATTTTGTGTTTCATTAAACAATTTAAATATTGTATATATAATACAATATGATGATCTGAATGAATGAATGAATTATTTGAGTTTGGATTTGAAATTAATTATCTGCAGGGCTTCAAAGGTGTGGTAAGAGTTGCAGATTGAGATGGATAAATTATTTGAGACCTGATATTAGAAGAGGAAGGTTTACACCTGATGAGGAGAAGTTAATTATTAGCCTTCACAACGTTGTAGGCAACAGGTATTAATTCATATTCATTTAATTAATTACACAATTAGAAGCTAGCTATTATGATTTTCAATTAATTTTTTTTAGTAAGTACCCTAGAATTTTAAAAAAAAAAATTAATTTGTTGATCATCAACTCTTTCTTTTCTTCTCTTCTTACATTTTCTGTCCAGTGTGTGATATGATATGAACTTAAAATTGCCTACTTGGAAATGATATATTAGTTACTAATTTTCTTTATTGTGTGATATTATATCCAACAGCTAGCATATAAAATACATTGAATTTTAGCTAGGTATTCAATATCAAAACAAACCAAAGTCCCTAGCTAGCTAGCTCTAGTTAGTGTATGTTTGGATCTGCGCGCTAAGCTTTCTGACCTTCTGTTTGGATATGCTTAATGAGATATTGTATAATCAAATAGTAAAAAGAAATTCCTAGAGTTGAATTTAGGCTATATATGAAGGAGCTATGAAATCCAAACTTATGTTTTAGAGATGTAATTATAAGCAAGCAGGCAAGTTTTTCTTTCAGGTGAAATCTTTATGTTCCTACCCCTCAACTTCACACACAACCCTATTATATCATCTGGTCACAATTATAAGCAGAAAAAACACTTTTTAGGTTCACTAGATCGGATACATTAGTTATTTAACTTTAAAAAAAAAAGCTTGTAATATTGGCTATAGGGTGTAATTAACATTTTAAGTGACTTGTTTATAAATCTTATATTTTGTGACTGAATTTGGGAATTGAAATGCAGATGGGCTCACATTGCAAGCCACTTACCTGGTAGAACAGACAACGAAATAAAGAACTACTGGAATTCTTGGATCAAAAAGAAAATCAGAAAACATCATTCAGCCTCTAATTCTTCAACCACCACCAATAACATTAATACACAAAATCATGTTCTTGATTTTAGTTCCAATAATATTAAACTAGACCACTTTTCCAACCAAGATCAGAATGTAACAACAGCAAAACCAATATCATCATTTCAAGAAACAACAACCTTGTTTTCTCCCACATGTCCTTTATTTATGTTTGAACCAAATTCACTACTACATGGAAATGCAACAACAGAAGGTAATAACAATAATAATCATAATCTGCAAACAGATCAATACTTTCAAGATTCTGTTAGTTTGATCAGTTCTGAAACATGGAATCAAGTCCAATCATCAACAACTTCTTTTTCAATGGACACAATGAATATTAATTATCTACCACCTTTGATAGAGAATGTGGAGAACATGGAGGATGAAGCTGGTGGAGATCATAGAGAAGTACTAGAATCATGTTTTGATCAGAGGCAAGAGATGAATAACATTAATGATCAATGGCATCAACAATGTCCTAGTAATAATAATAATAATAACTTTGTTTTTTGGGACAATATGGTTCATGGACATGATCAACTTGGTGGGGAAGAACAACTAGCACCAAATTCATCAAATATGGGAACAAACACTATTACACTTTCTCCTTTTCCTTCTTCATCTTTTTGAGTTAACAATTAATGATTGTGTGAAACACTGTCCCTACTCTTTTTTCAGCCTCCTTCTTTTGACATTTTTTTCTAACTTGGAAAAAAAAAAACTTCATCATGGTCCATGCCAGGCTTTCTGAAACTTGCAGGGATTCTTCTTTTACTTTTGATGATCTTTTTTTTTTTTTGCAATTTTCTCTGTCCCTTTTGATTGCTGATTTGTATGTAAGGATTGTCAAAAAAAAAAAAAAAGTGAGTGAGTGAGTGAGTGAGAAGTACTAATATATAATATATACATGTCATGTACGTATAGCCATGCATGCGTGAAAGATTATTGGAGTGTGTTCTGCCTCTTTAGAGGGAAAAAATAATAAAGGTGATTGCTACTAGGGGTGTTCAAAAATCCAGTTAACTGAACCAAACTATAGTTCGAACTGCACTGAACCATATTTTAAACTGAACCATTTAATACAGTTTTGAACTGAATCACTTTTTAAAAACAGTTACAATTCAGTTTATAACCGGTTCAAAACCAGTTTAAATTTATGAACTGTATTTTATTTTTATTTTTAAAAAAATATTTAATAATTCCCAAAAAAAATGGGAACTTTTTTCTTAAAAAAATAAGCGGAAAAAATTCTCCCGAGAAAATCGGGAACTTTTTTCCGAAAAAAACGGGAACTTTTTTTCCGAAAAAATCGGGAACTTTTTTTCCCGAAAAAAAATCGGAACTTTTTTTCCGAAAAAAACCGGGAACTTTTTTTCCGAAAAAACCGGGAACTTTTTTTCCGAAAAAATCGAGAACCTTTTTTCCGACAAAATCGGGAACTTTTTTTCCCGAAAAAAATCGGAACTTTTTTTCCGAAAAAATCGGGAATTTTTTTCCGAAAAAATCGGGAACTTTTTTCCGGAAAAAATCATGAACTTTTTTTCCAGAAAAATCGGGAACGTTTTTTCCGAAAAAATCGGTAACTTTTTTTCCTGAAAAAAATTGGAACTTTTTTTCCGTAAAAATCGGGAACTTTTTTTCCGAAAAAAAATCGAGAACTTTTTTCCCGAAAACAATCAGGAACTTTTTTTCCTGAAAAAATCGGAAACTTTTTTTACGAAAAAAATCGGGAACTTTTTTTCCCAAAAAAAATAGGAACTTTTTTCTTGAAAAAGTCGGAAACTTTTTTTCCGAAAAAAAATATTGAAACTTTTTTCCCGAAAAATAGACTTAAACTGTTTTTCAGAAAAAAAACTCCGAAATTATTTTTATCGAAAACCAGTTTTTTTTAAAAAAAAATACAGAAAATTGGTATAAAACCAGTTTTTCAAAAAATAAACCGGTTTTATTAAAAAAACCGGTTTTAAACCAGTTAACTGAAACTAAACTGGTTTAAAGATGTAAACTGGTTCTAAACTGGTTCTGAACTGAACTGAAACTGGTTTGAGAAATAAACCAGTTTTTATAAAAAGTGGTTTCAGTTACTAAACTGAACCATTTATATGGTTCAGTTCAGTGCAGTTTATGAACCGTGAACACCCCTAATTGCTACTGGTAGGTAACACTTAGCAGAGTTTGATTTTGAAGATACTATATAAAGCATTTTTTATCATTTCAATAAAATATTTGAAAGTACGTGTGGTGGATTGTGATAATAACGTAGTACTATAGTATGTATTCATTACAACTCCATCTCCATGTCTTGTTTTTCTTTTTCTCACTAGTATTCGGTTTACTGTACCGCCTAATCTGGTTTGAGAGTTAGAATTCTGATATCAAATAGTTCCACGTAATTGCAGGGGATTAAACATTAATTCTTCTTATCAAGTCCAACGTCAATCATCACTAAACTAATTAAATGATTGGTACATTTCTATGTCTTTATTTATATATAGCCTTTGATTTTTGAAGATGTTGTGCTAGTACTAGTAGTATAAAGCATCTTCACTTTAGTACTAGTGTAGTATTGATAATATAATTATGTTTGACTGTAAATTATGTGGTGATTAATTGAATGATAATAATGTGTGTCGCACTTTAAATTTTCATGTCTTATAAGTACACTACCAACCTGTCTTTGAAAATTGGAAAAGGGAAAAAAGAAAGAGTTAAAAAAAAAAAGCATTGACTTATGACATGCTTGTCCCCAAATTACTAAGTACTACTACTAGAAACGCCAAAAGCAAAACGGAGATAAAGAAAAGGGACATGTGTCAGGTAACCATTATCTAAAGGGAACCTAGTAAGGAGAATTCTATGGTGCAGTCCAAAAAGTGCATGCATGGGTGAAGTTATTTTAATTGTCCAATAATAATGAATTGTTGACTTGGTCATTGCCACAGGATTATAAGAAAAATGTTTCAATGTATCGGTTTCATATATGGTCTATTATAGATCCTCATTTAAAATCTTAGATCTAAAAATAAATTTAATTATTGAGATTAAAAATTAAGTATTTTTTTCATTACAAACAAAATACTGTATTTGTATTTGTTTAATTAAAAAAAGAAGAACAGTTGACAAAAAACAAAACAAAAAAGAAAGAACAAAATGTTTTTCTCCATCGTCTGTCATATTGCCTCTTCATCTTCTACTCATCGCCGCCGCAGCATCTTCCCTGCCTCGCCGCCGCAGCAAACCTCTGTCCCACCGTGTTGCCGCCGTCATGATAGAAAACATTTGTACTTGTTATTACAAACAGAAGAACACGGTTTGTACGTTGTTAGATTCGGATCTAGATTGGATACTTCACAGTGACGGCGTATGAATGTGACCACATCATCTTCTTTGCTAAACTGTTTTCTAAGTTTTTGAAAATTTTAATTTTAGGTTTTGTATTTTAGACCATTTGAATCAAAATTAAAATTATAAATATATTGTACATGTTTTTTGAGATTTTCCTAAGCAATTAATCGATATTTTTAATGTTTAAATGATCTGTAACCATCGGGTTTTGTACTGATTTTACGGGTCTGAAACCGGGTCGAAGTGACTCGGCTGAAGGTTGAAGATGATGATTAATTTAATATATTTACGCTACTTGTATTTAAAATATAATTATTACATAACGCAATTAAACTTACAACTTCCTCATGCGTAGCGGTTGTTTTGTGTTCCTTTTGCCTACACGTCACGTGTTCGACTCCTGTTGCCAACGTTTCATATTAATTACTTATTTTTACAAACAGCATTGATTGAAATAAAGTTACAGCAAAAAATTAAAAAACAACAAACGTCACACAGGTAAGGCTCGAACACGGAACCTATACACAATTTTAGGTAATTTTAGGCAATATATGCATACATATTTCTGACTAACAGTGTTGTAATGTTATCACATTGATAAAAATTAATTGAATATAAAGAAGTTATTGTAGCATTTTTTTTTTACAAGTACTTGTAGCATCTTTAATTAAATTCAACCGGAATATAACCCTTAATCAAATACTATGGTTAATAGTATTTTAGTTAAATTGGAGTATCACATAATTAGACTAACAAACAAATGAGAATTAGTATTTTGATGATCGGACTCCGAATAGACCTCTTATGATAATAGTCTTATCGAAAAGACTAATTTTAATTAATGATGTTTGACTAAAACTACGAATTTTGACTCCATATTTTAATTTTTATTAATCCAATATACCTAAGTGGACTGAAAAACAAATGAGAATGAGATTTTGATGATCGTCATCCGAATGTATAGACCGTTGAATTTTACCAATCTGACTGTGTAATATCACCTAATTGGACTGAAAATAGAATGAGAATGAGATTTTGATGATCGAACTCCAAATGTATAGATCGGTTGTAATAACAGTTTGATCGGAAACCTGGTTTTAAAGAACGAGCTATGAAGTTTCACTAAAACTAACGATTTTGACTCGAGATTTTGAATTTTATTAATTCAACTGTTCAATGTAACCTAATTTGGCTAAAAAACAAATGAGAATGCGATTTCAAAGATCGTACTCTGAATGTATAGACCGATTGCATAACAGTCTCGACGGAAACCTAGTTTTAAAGAAACAACTACAAAATTTGACTAAAACTAACGACTTTGACTGAATATGTAAATACCTGAGGCTGACGAGGGCAGGGAGTGGTTGCCGGTGCACGAGGCATGACAATGTGCGGCTCCTGACAGCTTCTAGGCAAAAAACCGAATTCACGTATGAATGAGAGGGATCCTGAGGCTGTGCAGGTTTGAGACTGTATGATTGAATGAATGCTTACAAAGATTGACGGGTACTACATATACCAACAAGATGCATCTTCTTTTCGGTAGCTCATTCCATAAGAACTCAAAAGTTAAGCGTGCTTGACTTGGAGTAGTCTTTAGATGGGTGACCTTCTGGGAAGTTTCCCGGAAAACGTGCAAGTGAGGACAAAACTCGCTGAAAAGACTCGTGTTGGTTTGTGGGGTCAGTCGGTCATCCTAAAAGCAGTTTGGGGCGTTACAGAATATTTTGACTTTTATCAATCTCACTCTTTAATATCACCTAATTGGACTAACAAACAAATTAAAATTTTGATGATATCAGACTCGAATGTATAGACTGATTGTAATAACAATCTAATGGAAAACCTAATTTTAATAAAAGGGACGTGAATTTTAACTAACAATATTGATTGTAATAACAGTCTCATGGAAAACCAAACTTTTATGCATCGATTTAAAATTTTGAGGTTCTATAATATTAATTATATATTATTTATACTCATAAAATATCAAATGTGTATTCATAGATTAATACATTTTGAGGTCTTATTTATTTTTTATGTATAATCTAAATAGAGAACAATTTTTTAAGTGTTTTGCATTTTTTATTACGATATATTTTTAATATTTAAACAGAATCTCTAAATAGTTAGGGACAGCCTTAAATTTAGTCCCTTAGGCTTTCCAAATTTTTGTTCTCATTTCACTAAAATTCCTCCATCAATAAGAAGTTTTTTTTTTATATATACGTACTACTCTCCCCGTCCTAAAATATAAGTAAAAGTTGGTCAACAAAAATAAATGAATTTGGTCCAAATTTTTAACTAAATACATTAAGTTTTTTTAACTTATTTTTACTTATGTTTTCGGACGGAAAGAGTATCAATCATAAGTTTATTGATGTAGTAGTAAAATAATACTCCAAAGAAAAAGGAACAGTTTTCTATGGAAGAGGAAAAGGAAAATATTAAAGTTGGTTTAGTTTATCGGGACAATTGTTATTGGTATTATGTTTCTTCACCTACTAATTCAAAGTCTTATTTTTAGGGACCAAAATAGTATAATTTTACTTAATTAAAAATGCTACAAGTGCTTCCTAATCAATTAATTTTAATCTATATAGACATGATTAAAATGTAATAACCGTAATAACACATTTAAACAGAAATATTTACAATTGCAGTGCAGGTATATATAAATAGATATTTATAGCTAAGTTGGTAAGTGATGCAGTTTAGGAGCCAACATATTCCCTGTTCGAATCCTACTTGTGCCACATTTGCCATTATTATTCTGTGTTTTTATTTTAATCAATGCTGTTTTAAAAAATAAATATAATTCATTAAAAGCTGCCAACAAGAATCGAACCCGTGACATGTTGACAAGCAAAAAGGCAAACCTTGCCGCTACGACATATAGATAAGATATTAGTATCATTGCGTTGTCTAATACTTATATTAATAAACGTTGCGTAAATATAAGTTAATCATCATCTTCAACCTTCAGCCGGGTAATTTCGACCCGGTTTCAGACCTGCAACATCAGCACGAGACCCGACAATTTCAGATCATTTGAACCTTAAATATATCGATTAATTGCTTAGGAACATCTCAAAAAACATGTGCAATACATTTCTAATTTTAATTTTGACTCAAATGGTCTAAAACACAAAACATATGATTAAAATTTTCAAAAGCTTGAAAATGGTTACATTCAGACGCCGTCACTGCCAACTATTCGATCCAGATCCAAAACTAACAAGTACAAATCGGATTGTTACGTTTGTAATAACAAGTTCAAACGTTTTGACGGCGCGGTGGGACAGTGAAGTTTGCTCCGGCGGCGAGGCAAGAAAGACGTGTGTGGAACAGAAGGATTTCCCAGCCCCGGATGAAGAGCGCTACCGTTTGAACGGAGAATAGAGGCGGCTACTGTGGCGGCGAGGAGCAGAAGATGAAGAGGCAAGATGACAGAAAATGGAGAAATATTGAATAGCAATTTTGTTCTTCCATTTTTTAATTTATTTTTTTTTGACACAATCTTCCATTTTTTAATTAAAGAAATACTTAATTTGTAGTAATAAAAAGAATATTTAATTTTTATTCTCAGCCTTAAATTTGTTTTACATCCATGCTTTTAAATGATGGTTTATGATAGACCATATATTAAATTGATGTATTGAAACACTTTGTCCACAATATTAACTAAGTCAACATTACTTTTCTATTGGCCATAGTGGCGACTTCACCCAAGAAGTCACTTTTCTGACTTCACGCTAGAAGCTCCCACCTAGTAATAGTAAGGAAGCATACCACCGAAGATTTGATTTCCACTTTTTACTATAATTCCAAACAATTCTTCATGTTCTCTCAATTAGCAATTGCTTATAATATGTCATGAAAAAAAATACTATAACTTTTAGTTTTCAGTTAAAAATTAGGATGTCATATAAATAAAGGTAACAATTCCAATCCAGAAAACTGTAATATCAAATAAGTTGGCTAGCCTCTCGTTAAAGATAAATCCAAACACTTTTGAACTCCTAAATTTTACAATTTGACCCCAAAAAATAATAATTTGAACCCTTAATTTATCCCCAACCCCAATATACATAAGTGAGACCCCCTTTAATGTTGACATGTCTATTAGAATATTTGCTGCAAGTTGCAACTATGATTATTAAAAAACAGTAAATAAAAAAGACTGTATATAGTTTAACATAGGTGAATTCGTGGTGCGGTTTTTATCCTAATCACACGAGATAAAAAAGTACATATACTGTGGGACTTGAAAGGTAAGAATTTGGATGCAATATGAATGTAATATTTATATTTTAAACTAAAAATCTTTAAAATCCACTTCAAAAATAATTCATCTTTTAAATATATCACAAGACACATTTTATATGAGTTGCGAAAATTTCAATTAAAACATTGATGTTTAAACTTTAGAAATAATATATTTTGAAATATATAAATAGGAATAGATAATAAACATGTTATGTTAGGGTAAAATATTTTCACACAAATGTTTAATAATTAGTTTTTTCGACTCATCATAACTTAAAACTCCGAACCTTTAAAATACTTGAAAATAAAATTTCCATTATTATTCTTATCAAGATGATAGAAGTAAGACAAGTGCATCCACCATCCTATGAATATTTTTCAATGTGACACTATTTTCATCCTATGAATACAAATTCAATTCGAGAAGGGTGAATTAAGCTTAAATGTGATGGAGCCTACAAAGATTCTTTGCGTTTAGCTGGTTGTGGTGGACTCTTTTGAAAATCAGATGACAGATGGATTAAAGAATACTCATGCAGAATAGAAACCTGTGACAATCTCTTCATTGAAATGTGTACTTGAGAATGTAGTTTGCTTGAAGACATGGTTTCCACCATCTTCACGTGGAAGTGACTCAAAAGTCTGGTTGACATAATTACTAGGAAAGTTAAATTTAATGGCAATCCACCTACCTTGGTACGCCGTATATAAGAGTTTTTAAAGTTGAACTGACAGATGTAGTTTAATCATATTGTGCGAGAGCGAAATAGAACTGTTGATTAACTAACTAATTTCAAGTTCTCTCTAAAAAATTTTAACATTCATATGTTATAAAGATTCCTCTAAATGAGGTTACGAATTTTCTTTTTTATGATATTTCTGGAGCTTGTATACCTAAAAATATTCATGTATAGTTTTCTTTTTGGACGTTAGCCTCTTTTGCTAAAAAAAAATCTTGGAACAAATGTCCCTAAAAGATGTCTTATGTACACATTCATTTAAGATTTAAATATCATTTTTGTCCTTGTATGTTCCCGAATTTTTGGTTTTAGTCCCTGTATCTTTTTTTGTTGCAAATAAGTCTCTGAATGTATAAAATTTGTTGGTTTTAGTCCCTATCATTTGCTACAGTTACAAAAAATGCTGATTTGTCAAATGTTTGCACATGTGACCACTATGATGTATCAAGTTAAGCTGATCCGGTCATAAACGAATGACCAAAATCAAACCTTTAGAAAAATTGAAACAAAATTACAGTGTAAATATGCATTTTCTTTCTATTCTAAGTGTGATTTTGATCCTTCATTTATAACTAAATCGACTTAACTTGACACATCATAGTAGCCACATGCGAAAACATTTGAAAAATTAGCGATTTTAATTTTAGGTTCGCTTCTCTTCTCTCTCCTTATATCCCCAAAATACACTGCGCGCTTTATTTTAGGGTTTATACTCACTCCTCTGAGTTGCGGCAGAACTCGTTTTCATCTCCTAACCATGGTATGTTAATCAATATCCCAATTCTTAATCTTTCTACATTTTCATTGTTCTCTTCAATTGTTAACATTCTAATTTGTTATTCAGATCATTTCAGAGAAGAACCGCAAAGAGATCTGCAAATACCTCTTTCAAGGTATATTCATCACATCAATCATAATCATCACACTTCATTCGTTTATGTGGGTTTTGTTCTTACTTGTTATTGAATTTGTTGTGTGTAGAGGGTGTATGTTATGCCAAGAAAGATTACAATTTGGCAAAGCACCCAGAAATCGATGTTCCTAATTTGCAGGTGATTAAGCTTATGCAGAGCTTCAAATCCAGGGAATATGTTAGGGAAACATTTGCTTGGATGCACTATTACTGGTTTCTTACAAATGATGGAATTGAGTTTCTCAGAACTTATCTTAATCTTCCTTCTGAGATTGTTCCTGCTACTTTGAAGAAACAGGCTAAGCCACCTGGTAGACCATTTGGTGGTCCACCCGGTGATCGTCCTAGGTATTTTACCGTTTATATGTTATTGCATTGTGTTGTGTTTTTTTAGGGTTTTTGATTGTATGATTGATTGATTGTAAATCGGTGATTTTGTGAATAGGGGTCCACCAAGGTTTGAAGGAGAGCGTAGATTTGGCGGTGACCGTGATGGCTACCGTGGAGGTCCTGGTCGACCTGGTGGTGAATTTGGAGGAGAAAAGGGTGGTGCTCCTGCTGATTACAGACCCTCATTTGGGGTAAGCTTATTGTCACTCTATTGTTCATGTTTCTTATAATGATTGTTTATGTGAATTGTTTGTGGCCTTGATTTTAGTATCTTTGTTTACAGTATAAATCATGTAAGACAGTGTTAGTATCTAACTTATATTATTATGTATTTATAGGATATGCCTAAGTGCCTTGTTTAGGATTTAAGACGATGTTAGTATACTGTTATGTATTTATAGGATGCCTAATTGCCTTGTTTAGGATTCAAGATGGTGTTAGTAGCTAGCTTTCAATTATGTATGACTTCTGTTTGTTGTGGAGAGTCTTGAACCAAGTCTAGTAGGAGGAAGTCATGTTTCAATACTTGTTTTGGTATCTCATCTAATAATGTAACATTTTATAAGCTTCACATTTTTGGCTTCCCCGTGTTTTAGGCATGTGTCAATTCTTCAATATTATTTGAAGTTGCAAAGTTTACTTGAATTGTTGAGACATTTCTCTCATTTTCTTAATGCAATTATACTATTTTGCTCTTTTTCATATATCTGTAAATGGCCATTTAAAACCCTGATTTTTGAGTGAACACGGTTGTGTGCTTTGATTGATGTAGTTGACTTCTCTTGTTAGATTTGTATAAGTGCTGTTGTTGTTTTAATAGCTATGTAGTCATCATGTTCATAACTAGGTATTTGCATAAAAGAATTTTGGCAGAATTCCGTTCTTGCGTACAATAGTGCTCGCTTATTTTAAATATGGTCCCATTAGTTTTTCTTTGAAGTTTTCCTGAATCAAATGAGTTGTCTTATTGTGCAGGGTCCTGGTGGAAGGCCTGGCTTTGGTCGTGGGTCTGGTGGTTTTGGGGCTGGGGCTCCATCCAGCTCAGATGCTTAAACTATAATGTTTTCTGCTTTAGTTTTTCTGTTAAGCTTTTTTGAACAAAATTTTCTTGTAGTTGGAATTGTTTAATCCAAGTCACATTACACTCTATGTTGGTTTATCATTCAGTAAAGACTTTAAATATGAGTGTTTTGCTTAACTTGCGGCTAATCATCTAGCGCTGAATCTCTAATTATTTTCTCCTATTCCCCTTTTTTATTTGTTTTAATAATTGCCAAAGCTTTGATGCTTTACAATTAACTTTTCCTATGTTTATCAAATTTGAGCCACCAGTATCCGATTTTTTGCTTCTGTCTTGAAAACTTTGTCGTGCATGTAGGAAAAAAATCAATCACTTGACATATTGTTGCCAGTTGACTATTGTAATACACAATAACAACTCTCTAGTGAATATTTTTGAACTGTGGTGTTTCAAATCTCTTCTAATTGTTTATTTATTTATGGAAGAAATGAGTGGATGTGATTGCATGCATAAAAAATATAATTATTAACATTAACAAATCAATGCACCTGTAAATTAACGGTGGTACCTTGTTAATTAATGGTGGTAAAATTCTATTCTTTATGTTAATGTTGATGCTTCTTATTTGAAGATTACCAGTCATCTATTATGCACTATTCAGAAATGATAGAGGGGCTAAAATACTGCATGGACCAAATGAATGCTATAGGGATTGATGGAATGTATTTTAGGTACTTTAAGGACTAATTAGTGAACACGAGACATGAACTGTGTCAGTTTGGCACTTAACAATGCAGATAGAGCCTTACACCAACAGAGTCAAATGATGAAAATGGTGTTATAAACTCTTTAATTGTTCATATAATTAGAGTTTTTTTCTTTTGTTTTTCTCTCTATATTTAGCTCCAGGTTAACTATATTCTCCAGGTAACATACAGATGAAGCTGTTGCGAACTTGCAATCATTGTCCATGAAATGCAGAGGTTACACGTTTGATAATAATTTTCTACAAACAACAATTTCTGCATTCACATATCAAGCACAAAAAACACTTGTTGAGACAACAACATATCCTGCACTTTGAGTTGACTGAACCATGCACGAGATAGATACTAAGAAAAACATTTTTCACATAAAAGAATAGTTGAGTCGATTTCAAATAGAGAAGAAAAAGAAAATCTCTTCAGAACTTTATATACTCTGTGTAACACATAGAGTACATGTATATATGACTTTATAACTTATCTCTTTTCAGTTTAATCCATTAACTTATTTTCATTTCTTTACTCATTTTCATGTCATAAAGTTCAATACGTGTTGAAGTTTCAACCATGCCACTTGTTTCATTTCATATGCAATTCGTGAGTCCAGAATGGTTAGAACTTATAGGTGAAAAACAAACCTAAAAAGAGAAAGAAGTGTGGTTTCTAGAGGTTTTAACCATTATGGAATACAAAGCAAGCATCTCGTGATAAATCTTCAAAAGCAATTAATTTGATATTTTACTTTTAAAAATCACGTTATAGTTTTAGCTTTTACAGGTAGAATTATCAATAACCAAGTATTATGCTCATGATCTGGAAAACTCCATTTCAGGTTTGTTATTAAAATTTTCATTAAATCACACTTATCCTACATTTGCTTCTTTTTCACTTTCTTGTGTTTTGTTTCTCTCTCTGCATGTGTCTACATTAGCTTCCAATACATTGCTCCAAGAACAAAGGTACCCTTGTTTTTGGTGGCTTTACATTAAAATTTGCTATATAGTCAATATGTATAGTATAGTTAGAAGAAAGGGAAAATATTGTAAGGTTAACTAATAAACTGAATGCAGTGAAAAATTATGCTTTCTGTTGTTTATGCAGTGAAAAATGATGTTTTCTGTTGTTTCTGTTCTTCAAATTCACAAATTCTTTTTTGTGTATTGGAAAGGTGAAGACCCTTTGTTCCAAGTTTTAAAACCAAACATGGCAACAAAAGAGTCAAGTTCTTCTGCTTCAGCTGCAGGGGACACTAAAATCAAAAGGGTTCTTACTCATGGTGGTAAATATGCACACTACAATGTTTATGGAAACTTGTTTGAGGTTTCTTCTAAGTATGTGCCTCCCATTCGCCCTATCGGTAGAGGCGCTTACGGTATCGTTTGGTGAGTGTTTTGTTTCTTTCTTTCTTTGATGAATTATTTTTCTTGGCTTTCCTTTGAGCTAGGACTAGGCCGACTAGCAACATGCTTGAATTTGATGTTTGTTTGTTGGGAATGATTTTACGTTCACTTGAACAATGTTTCTTTTTAGTGCTGCTGTTAATTTTGATACGCACGAACAAGTTGCTATTAAGAAGATCGGTAATGCATTTGACAATATAATCGATGCTAAAAGGACTTTAAGAGAAATCAAGCTCCTTCGTCACATGGATCATCAAAATGTAAGTGCTCATCTCTTGTTTTGTTCGTTTTTTACTACTTGCTCATCAAATTCGTAATTTTTTTTGAAGTTGGAGAAGTGGGAAATTATTATTAAGTAAAGTGGCACTAATGACCATTTTACAACCGTCGGATTTGAACTCCGTACCTTGAGGTCATAAGGTCAAATTCTTACCACTGAGCTGACACCTTATGGACATCAAGTTTGTATTTTAAACTTGCAATATCTTTGGTAAATCATTCATAGTGTATAAGGCTAAATTATGCGACCTTGTTCTAGTCTCTTTATGTTATACAAGTCTTATTAGATTATAGCTTGAACACCACATCATATGAATTAGTTGTGGATTATTTAACTACATATAAGTTGTAAAAAAATTCTGACTGATGTGTAGCTAACTGATGAGTCTGAAACTTTCTAATGTTCTATATTTCTATATTAATTTCTTATATTATATAGTACTGCATAAACATAAAACAGTACAAAATCAACGAAGAGGTTATTATATTTTTGAGTGTTGAGTGTTCCATGCAATACAATTTCATTCTTTGTTAAAAACTGTCACAGAGAAGAAAGATCTTAAGAACATATATACTTCGAAGGTAAGTGACGGTTTTTGACTTTTTTTCATACTCCAACAACTATCATGGAAGAAAAAGTTACTTTCTCCACATCTACATTTCTGAGCATATTCTCCATTATGTTTAAATACTAAAAACTGCTATTATCTTTCACCAGATCATTGCCATCAAGGATATCATACGACCCCCGAAAAAGGAGGCATTTAATGATGTATACATTGTTTATGAATTAATGGACACTGATCTCCATCATATAATTCATTCTGACCAACCTCTTTGTGAAGAACATTGTCAGGTTTGATTCTAATGATATTTGCATGTCAACTACTAGTATATTTTTACTGAGCAAGTCCTGATTATGGTCTGTTTGGATAAACAATTTAATGAAGTGCTTATAGCTTAAGCGTTTATCATATAAGGATTTATGTATAAGATATTTCTATAACAAAAGATAAAATATAATCAAACCATTTTCATACAAGCTATAAAGTGTTTTCATTAGCCATCGTGGAGAGCTTATGGAGATAAGCTGAAAACTGCTTATGGACATGTCATAAGCTCGCCCAAAAAGTCTCATAAATGCTTGACGTAACTTGGTCGTACAAACTCTCATGAGAAGTATTGAGTTTTGATCTGTTATTTTGAATTGAGTTGGAAACTAAGCATAGAATTAACATTTCATGAAATTTCTGCAGTACTTCTTATATCAGCTGTTACGTGGGTTGAAATATGTGCACTCGGCTAATGTTTTGCACCGCGATCTTAAGCCAAGTAATTTACTAGTGAATGCAAACTGCGACCTTAAAATTGGTGACTTTGGTTTAGCAAGGACAACATCTGAAACCGATTTCATGACTGAGTATGTTGTCACGAGATGGTACCGAGCCCCGGAATTGCTCCTCAATTGTTCTGAGTACACCTCTGCAATTGATGTTTGGTCTGTTGGTTGCATATTTGGTGAAATTATGACCAGAGAGCCCTTGTTTCCTGGCAAAGACTATGTTCATCAATTAAGGCTTATCACGGAGGTATGGTTGTGTTTGTTTTCCCTTATAGCTCATGTTCAGCTTAAGCATTGCTAAGTTTCTAACCGATGTATTATTGCATTTGAAGCTATGATAGCTCCCTTTGAAATGATATCAGGTTCAATCTTGAATGTTGTTAATGAATGCATATATAAGTTAATATTACCGTTTGGTTATAAAAATTGATGGCCACAAGTTGTGTGACATTTTGTTTTTCCTTTTGCATAAAAGTTAATAGGTTCACCTGATGATGCAAGCCTTGGATTTCTCCGAAGTGACAATGCTAGAAGATATTTTAGACAGTTTCAACAATACCGGAAACAAAAATTCTCGTCCAGATTCCCTAACATGTTGCCTGAGGCCCTTGATCTGTTAGAAAAAATGCTTATCTTTGATCCGAACAAACGCATTACAGGTACTTATTATTATTATTTCTTGTAGAATTTGAGTTTCAAGGAGGATACTTATACTCTCATTTTCTTTGCAGTTGATGAGGCACTGTGTCACCCCTATCTTTCATCACTTCACAACACCAATGAGGAGCCAGTCTGTCCTAGGCCATTCACTTTTGACTTTGATCAACCAACATGCACTGAAGAGAATATCAAGGAGCTTATCTGGAAAGAATCTGTGAAGTTCAATCCAGATCCACCTTGTCAGTAATCCCTTTCTTATTTGTATAATTGTAGTTTCTATTGGCTGTCCGTCGTTCAGATGATTCACTAAGGACAAAAGTTCTCTTCCTTTGTAATCTAATCCTAAACCAACTACGATATGGAAAGAAACTTCTCTTGAAAAAGTCGGATGTTACACGCATTTATACGAGTAATAAAAAAGCTGTTGTATTGTTCTGAAGTTTGCTTTAGGAGGACTTGGATGTCATGACTGTACTCATGAGCAAAGCAAATACCATAGCCTGTCATCGACATGGAGCTTCTTTCATAATACCTGATTATTATATTTAATTTTCGTTTTTAAGTTTTAATTATGTATCTGGCAACATTTAAGATGCCTTCCTTCACCTATGTTGACCAGTGGTTCATCTTGTTTCATGGATAAATTTGTTGAGTTTGGCTAACTGATATATTTTGCACAATAGAGTAGGATGATTAACAGTAAATCTGTAATAAGCTGCTTGATGAAACTACATTCATTTTCAATGCAGCACTAAATTTTACCAGTTTATGTATTTTGCAAGTTTCGCGCGCTTAAAATCAATGAATTTCACAAAACGATTGCTTAAATGTGTATTTATTCTTGACTTAGAGTGTGTCTGGAACTGCATCGGCTTAGCACAACCTCGCGTCCCAAAGCACGGAAATACAAAAGCTACAATGTTTAACTTCTAGTATGTATAGTGTTCTTAACGTGCAAAGTGCAAACAAACAAACGCTTAGTCTTGTTTCATTGTTGGAGAGAAATTTTAAGTCTCCAATAGTCTTAATGATTTAAATACAAAGTACAAACAATTTTTGAAAGTATTACAGTGTTTGGATTGTTCCCTTGAACTAAGCCATTCCTTCTATACTGTCACAAATGCCTTTTATAATAAGTACATGTTTGAACCTCGACATCTTCGATGGGCAATTTGTATTCTGGGAAGGTGCATGCCCCAATATTCTCTGTTCCTTGGTCTGGCAACAGACCACATGGCACAGGAGTCACGCCACTTGAAATCCCAGCAATATCGGTGCAATTCCACGGTAATTTTTTAGCCTTCTTGGCTAATCCAATGGTTACATTGGATATACAGATTCCAGTAAATGGTGCATTAGATATACCCTCTAACTTTGCAGCCATAGTTACATTTTCAGCAACCATATCGCGATAATTAATATTCTGAACCACAGGAATTGCATTAGGATCATAGTTGTTATCAGCATGAGAACCATAATCTCCTGTCATCCAAAATGCCCATTTCATGGTTTTCATAGTCATCCTTCTAACATATATATCCCTCACATATCCTCCTCTTCCAACAGCAGTTTTGATCCTGACTCCTGATTCTGAGTTGATCGCCAAAATGTCCTCAGCCCTTACATCTTCAATCCCACCGGACATCTCACTACCTAAAGCAATCACGGCACTAGTCGGAGAAATACAAGTGAGTCTTCTTATTACCAGCTGCTTAGTTGGCATTCCATAAGCTATACCATACTCATCCCAACCACTCTTCACAGCCACACAGTCATCTCCGGACACTATATAACAGTCCTCAATCCGCGTGTTTGTGCAAGAGTCTGCATCATAACCAAAATATTTTAGCCAGCGATAGACTACATACTACAGCATCTCGGAAAAGATATCAAGGTGTTTACTAACTTACCAGGATTGATCCCGTCTGTGTTTGGTGAATTCACGGGAGCAAGAATCGTGATGCCTTGAACAATAATGTTGCTGCATTCAATTTCTTTATGTTAAAAAGCTTGGAACAATAGAGTAGATTGGTAATAAAAATTTCAAAGATAAAAAGATGAATAACCTGCTGTAAACAGGATGAACATTCCAGGATGGAGAATTAACCAAAGTGAGATTGGATATCTGAATATTATTCGAAAACATGATTTCAATCAGGTAAGGCCTAGTATAACTAAGCTCCCCCTTATGGAACTGTTGCCACCAAACTTCACCTTGTCCATCTAATGTACCATTGTCCCCTATTTGAATTCAATAATTAAAACAAGAAAATTTTAGTTGGAGTTCGATATTCGATTAGTGACGTCCTACAAATTATTTGGACTAATTAAGCTGGTTCCAAATATTACCTGTTATGATAACATCAGTGAGGTTGGTTCCGAAAATTAGACTGCTATACCTTCCACCCTGAGTGTCCCTTCCTCTACCATACGACGGTAAGGGATCAATCACTGGCCACTCACTTTCATCCTAACACAAACATAATATCAAAACACTTAAATTACATTACATTTGCATATTCTGATATTCATATTGCATATTGACTTGAAAGAGTTAAGCTATATTATCAAACCTGAGAGCCAAGAATTACAGCATCTTTGTGTAGGAATAAAGTGAAATGACTGGTGAGATTGAAACTACCAGTCAACCATCTTCCTTGTGGAACATAAAGTTGAGAGCCACCATTTGATGAGTACTGACTCAAATGATCAATGGCTTTCTGAAAGGCTTGAGTGTTCGATGTTTGTCCATCACCGACCGCTCCAAATTCTGTCACCGAGGCACTGTAAGCTCTACAGCTCATAGCACAGTACTCAAAATAGTCCAGAACCGGCGTTTTGCGCCGGCTCTCTACTGTATTCAAGCTTGGAAAAGCAACCAATAGAGCTAGTAATAACAATAACACATCCATTGAAAAGAAAGAAATTTGAGAATGAAACAATGTTGTTTTTGTTCCTGAGTTTACTTAAAAAGACATGTGAATTGTACAAGTATATATAAATATATATTAGTAGAGACTATTGAGCATTATTTTTTGTTTTCTTTTGTCCTCTACTCATTCCACCCACCCAACCACAAATCATATTGCTTATACTGTCATGTGACAACATTAACAGGAATGTGATAAAGTTGCAGCCTGCAAATTTAGTCCATGTAGTTTCTTTGCATTTAATTAGATAAGATTAAACAGAATTTGCTACATCATATTATTGAATTTTGGTTGGAATTTGTTAAGTTGGTTTAGTCTAAGGTCAAATATGCATTTTCTACATTAAGTTTCAGTCCCATTTTTTACCTTAAATAAACTAGTAGGAGACTTTTTGCAATTACAAAAATTAGCTCTATGAAGGCAAAAAAAAAAAATTAAATGCTTGCATTATTAACTTCCCTAAAGTAACTTATCATATGATAAAATAATATGTATTCTTGGATATTAGGTTATTTGTGGAAGTTGGCATGCTAGTTTTCTAATGTTAATTTAAAGAAATAATGAATTGACATTGTGGAATTTGAAAAGATGGTATGAACTGAACATAGTCTAACTATGTTAGTTAGTATGTATCTATATGCAAGATAATTTTGCACTTTTCAGTTCCACCTTCTTTTGCCTTCCATTTTCTAGCTATTTTGTTATTTTTCTCTTTAATGTGTGGTTCTTATTCCCTACTAGTGCAGGGACAAATATCATGCATAGTTTCTAGTGGATTCTATTTTAAGCTCTAGAAGAGATAGTGGTATGGGCAATAGACCATGCTGTATTGTGCATTATTTGGTGGCTAATCTTCCACTTAATAAAGGTATACAAGCACAACTTGTGTTTTATTAATCAGACTCATTCATACCCGCTCATTTTTATTCAGATAATTACTCATACTCAAAATGCGGCAACTGCATTTAGGAGGGGACTGAAATCACTTAATGCCAAAACTCGCCCCGAACTCTGAATTACTAGGACCCCTTTCCCTATGAACCAGAGGCTGAAAACGGAAAAAAAAAAATGTAGATTTATATCATATCCACTGTAAATATTTTTTTGCAAATACTCATTGGATGAGTCTAATTGTTATCCTTATGTGACATCTTATACCATCCACTCCCTTTATCTTATGTTCTTAATATGGAATTAAGTAAAATGAGCTCAAAGATGGTTTGGATGATGATGATGTTGGTTGCACTAATGAATGAGTTTTTCATGTGCTAATATAGAAAGCACTCTTTGGATGACATGTTAATA
This sequence comes from Trifolium repens, assembly GCA_030408175.1. Lineage (NCBI taxonomy): Eukaryota > Viridiplantae > Streptophyta > Magnoliopsida > Fabales > Fabaceae > Trifolium > Trifolium repens. Next base: position 60,606,242 of record CP125842.1, on the reverse strand, counting down.
TGATTATTGGTGGCCAATAACACTCTTTGGATGGGTCCACATTGGTCACGGAACTTTGTTTGAATGTATCTATGTGACCTACCAATGTACTATTGCTCTCCCGTGAATATTTCTAGTCACAATAACAAGACACGTAGACACTCCCATGATACCATTGTCGATAGATACTATTCAGTTCACGGGCCAAACTTCATTTTCTTGAGAAAAAATTTGATGTTCATTTCCCATGTAAAATATATCTTTGAGCTGAAGAATGGAAGTTAAGATCCCATTGCATTTATAAAAAAATAAAATTAGAAAAATGCTGAATATTACGAAAGGATAAGGGCAAGAATAACCACGAATACGATCAACTTTGATCTCCAAGGTACCCTTGCATTCCGTCAAATAGATTGTTTCAAGATTTTATGCAAACCTGCCATGTACTAGTTCTTGCATTTCGTTGCCAAATTCTTTCGTAAGATATAACATAACTAATAAAATTATTATCGTACTTTAGATTTTTATTTAGAAAAACCTACTTAAGATTTCAAATATCTCCTGTATAATGTATTCCAATTCATCTTCTATAGAGAGGAGTAATTTTCTATCAATTTGTTAGAGGTAACTAAGACATGCAATTAATAATCCAACTGAAACTACATTTTGAAAATGAAATCAAGGAACATGGTAGATATTCCCAAAACTATGAAAAGATTTCTTTCCCCACCCGCCGACGCTGTGTATCTTTTTAATCCCAAAAAAATCCAATTTTACTTCGATATAGAATAACAAGTGTTTCAACCGTTTATTTTTCAAAAAACCCAAAAAAAAATCGGTAAATGTTTTTCGAATTTTTCAAAAGAAACGGTTTTAAGGGCATAAATGGAAACCAAGGGGGTGAAAAAGAAACGTGGGGTGGAAAAAGAAATCTTCATTGGGCATACTAGTTCCACACCTACAAATTTTGCTCTTTAGGCCCCAATTTCACATATCAGAATTCAAATTTCATCTTCCGAAACAATCTTAAGAAGGCTATATGCAATTTAGGGAAAAAGAAGAGCACCATTTGTCTTATTTGTAGTCTGTAATTGAAGACCTGTTCAACTGCATTTCGAAAAGGTTGTTTCAATCTCTCACAACAGAGCTCAAAAACACCTAAAGAACTTGAACTCTATGGACTTGTCCAACCATGTTTTTTCTCGTGAGATTCTAATGGATTTTGTAGAGCACAAGAACCTTATCCGTTTGAATCTATTTAGAAACAAGCTTTCATAGAGCGATAAATGAGTTAGTCTTGTTTAATTTTACTCAATCAAGTGGGATTTTTAAAGAAAGACATAACAGTTAAATTTTGTACATATAGGTGATTCTATCAGATAGTACCAAAGTGCATGCTTCAATTGTTTTGTCTAATGCTTCAGTTGCATATTGCCTTCTTAAGATTGTTTCGAAAGATGAAATCTGAATTTTGTCAATGTGAAATAGCTTTAAAAGTTACATTCCGAACCAACATCAATTTCGAAATGTAATTTATTAACTGGATTTTTAAGGATAAAAATGGAATTTTTAGAGGCTTGCGAGCAACTTGGAGAGCCTAAAGAGAAAAAATTCCACACCTACATGTAATAAGTCCATTAATGCATTCAAAAGGTTGCTGCAAATTTTGTTTCTTAGAAAAATAATGATTTTTTGCTTGATTGGGTGCTGTTCATAAAAAATAGAAGTAAAATGCTTTATTGAGCTTTTATTTTTTACAAGTCTTGTCACTGGATTTGCCATAATTATTTGATCGATTTCCTTTATACCCCTACATTTATACCTTTACCCCTACAAATCAATTTATTTTCCCAATTTTACCCCTTCTATAATTTGACTTCACCCACAAAAATATTTCTAGTATGCACATTTTTTCCAAAATTGAATAAACTTTTGGAGAACTTGAACTTAGTTTTCTGGTAACCAAAATTATAAACCGGAACAGTTTAAAAATGTTTACCGATAATCATAAACATTACAAAGCTAAAACCATCAACACCGGAACATATTGGAAAAGTTTTCCGGTAATTCACTCACCCATGGGGCCATGGCTAAACTGCATATTTTCAATAATCGTCACCCCACTCAAAATCATGGTTTCTTTTTCAATAATCCATGGTCAAAAGCATGGTTCATGTTGAATTGTTGACATAAGGATCAAGATCAATCTCCAAAGCAGGCTTCTCCACACCAGTATCATCATCATCATCATCATCATCATATAAACACAATACCACACTCTCTACATGCATGCCTTGAAAAACGGCGAAATTAATAGACCCATCAGGAAAAACTAGTGGTGAATTACCGGAAAACGTGTGTTCCAGTGAATTTTGAAGTGTTCTGGTTTATAATTTTGGTTTTGTAATTTCGGCTACCGGAATACATTTTTGAAGTGTTGAATTTATGTTTACCGGAATTCATTTTTTAAGAGTTCTGGTTTTGTAAATTTGGCTACCAGAATACATTTTTGAAGTGTTCTGGTTTTGTAATTTATCCACTTGCAGAAAAAATTTGCATACGAAATATATTTTACAGGGGCTGAAGTCAGATGAAAAAAGGGTAATAATGGAAAAAAATATTGGTCTGTAGGGGTAAAGGTATAAAGTGTAGGGGTATAGATAAATTTTATGTTATTGGACTTAAGGCCTAGTTGAAAATTTCCATTATAAGTCTCACCTACACCCCCCCACCCACACAAAGCATATATAAAATATTCATTTTACCCTTACTTTTTAAAGTATTTATACTTATTCAATTTTAATACAGATTTATTTTTAAAAACACAAAAAATCGATTTTTCCTGAATTAAAGAACATCTTAGGAAAGTTAAAATTTAAGTTTGCCAAAAAGGGTTTTTCATAACTTTTTATTAAAAAGTAATAATTATTTATTAAAATATTATATATTTAATACAAAATTACTATTCTAAACTTCTTAACATGTGCAAATTTGCACATGATAGAAAATCCTACAAAAAAATATATGTTTGAAAAATTCTAAAAAATTGATAGAATATATTATTCCAAAAAATTCAAATTTTGACTTTTATAAAATAAAATTTAATTTTGAAAATCTGGAATTTTGAAAACAAGAAAAAAGTTAGCCACAAGTTAACATTATATTCTGGAGCAGGATTCTTTTTGAGTCGCTGTGTGTTTCCAAATCTGATGAGATTTGCAGATTTCCTGTATCTAGTTGAACTCTACCGCATTGATGTTGACTGTTAGTTCTCTTTCTACCGGTGTCCACCAACTTTCGACTCAAGGAGCTGCTTTTGGGATTCTGAAGTACTTTTGATTCGAGTTCAGAAGTTAGTGTCTAGTGCGTTATAGGTTGGGTTGGTGTCTTCTCTGGTGGTCATTACTTATTTTCAATTGATGTACTGTATAAGGATGAGTAGGATTTTTTTAAAAAAATGGTAGAAGTTTGGGGTAAGGGGATTAGGCAGTGGAGGTATAGGAAGGAGGTATAGGAAAGACTTTTCTATGGTCATGCTAACAAGTATTCTAAGGGGGTTGAATATACCATTTTTCAAGTCAAAATTTTCATATCATATTTCTTAATATTTTTACATTTTTTTTAAAACATTTTAGGAGTACAATTTCATGCTATTGGACGACTCTTGGAAGGGCTTAGTGAGTGTTTATTTATACAAAACTTATTTTTGAGTTATGATAGGTTACTTCATTTCTAAAATGTATGCTCTCACGTTTTTTTTAAACCGTCATATTTTAATGTTAAAATTTAGTGTGATTAATAAAAATGATGTATACTCTACCTCTTGATAATTTGGAGTATTTATCCAATATGTAAGAACAAGTTATATAAGTAGATTTGGGATATCCTAATTGAAATAATCATGAATTTTCCCTCGGTCAAACATCGGATTAACAAATCTCTCCAATAACTACAGAGATAAGAGAAAACTAATACAGTATATCATTAAAGAAAATAGATCTTGTCAAATAAAAATATCACGTGATTGTGCAAAAAAAAAAAATAAGACAGTGAGCTGGTTTTCTGGTTTTTTGTTGATTAGTCTGTGCTATACAAACCAAATGAACAGGTAATAAAAAACACTACACATAATTAGAAAAATGGATGTGGAGAACCATTACAAAATGGAATTTGTTTTTGTCTTTAAAAAATCTATGTGCATGCAGCATTAGAATAACGGATTCAACTTTTTCTTTTGTTTTGTTTTCTGATTCTTGTGGATATGTCATATGAGACATTTGTTAGCACGTTGTTTCTCTACCAAATGACCTTAGTGGTATTATAATCTGAATTTGATTGCTACAATTTCAAATAAAATTGAAAAGTGAAAATTATTGGTTTAGTGTTACTATAAGATTATTACCAACAAACATAACCTGTGGGTCTATGGTTTAATATAAGTATTATAGTGTTATAGGGTGAGCTGGTTTCTTTGTTGCTACTTTCTGTGGCTTAATGTTTTTTCAATTTTTCATAATATAAAAGGCACATGAAAGAGCACGGATTTGAAAGAGGAATAACTCTGTTCGAGAGGGGCTCAAATTGACATCAAATTAATGTTGTAAATTGTTTTATATGATGAACATATAATTAACATTGTTTAAACTCGAATGCACGAGCAAGTCTACAATATGCACTCACTTTTTGGTTGTTTATCATTAAGAACTAATTGGACATCACATGCATCATTCAGAAATAAGACTTGTATAATGCTGTATGTTTGTGTGTGTCTAAAGAGGTAAAATAAAATGAAAGGGATTTCTAAACTCAATTCGGCGTCAAACTCGGTCTATTAGATTTAGATGTCGAGTTTGGTCCAATTGCACACTGGTTCAGGACCACGGACTCCTATTCAACAGCCGCACTTTCGTAACAACCAACATCGAAATAATTGTTATTTACTATCAATTATAATTTTTTAGTTATTATTCTGACATCCATTAATGTCAAGGACACCCTGACATTGATGGTTTGGTTTTGCACTAGGAGCTATATATATATTTTTTACTCTCTAACCTCTCACTTCAGGTAAACATTGACTTGAGTGTCAGAGTGTTTTATATATACATCCTTTTTCACCACAACCATACTGAAGAGGTATTTTACCTGCCACGATCAATCCGATCAAGTAAGATCAATTTCCTTACGGCAAAATATAGTATAAGTTCCTACATGTACATATACATAGATATTACATACTCCTATATTAATTTCTTGATCCTTAGTCTCTCTCTAGTACTATATTTGTGTTTGTATATATAAATCAAGTTGTGCTCGTGTTCCACTTGATTCCCTGCGCCCCACCCAACAGCATCTGGTAATTCAAATACAAACCAACTCAATATGAAAATTGAATAAGTACTATCTTTATTAAGTTGACACTTTTATTTAATTATTAAAATAATTATTTTTTAATGAATACTTGATTAAAACTAAATCTGGTTTCTGTTTAGCCCACAGGGCTTATCCTGGTATTGCAATTTTGTGATAATTTAGGGAGCTATATATATAAACTCATAAACTTCACTTTCTATTCATTCATTCCCATTTTTCAAACTTACTCATTCTTCTTACTGCTTAAGGTTTCCATTTATTATTATTTAGCAAAATGATGAATAATACCATTGATGTCCAACATTTTGAAGATTCAGAAATTGCAAACAGATTATGCTCAAGATCAAGACCACTTCCCAAGAGAGGGCAGATAAAATCAAAGATAGTAGCCAATGTTTGTCATTTAATTGTCTCTGTTATATACCGAGCATCATCACTTGGCTTGCATTTTTCAAGAAAAAATTAATGCATAACCATTCTATTTGTATTGTTTGTATATATCTATCTATTCTACTATTTTACATTTCATAACTATATGTAATGTAATTAAGACTACTCAATGCTTTCTACTCTTCAATACCGCTAGCATTCCACCGTGGACAAGTGATCTACCGAATACGAATTTTACAAAAAAAATTGGTAGATTGAAAGTTTATATCATATAGAGCATCCATAAATTTTTTTAGAAAAATTGAAAATCATTTGATATTTTATTGGGATTTATCAAGATTTACAATATTTAATAAACCGTTAATCTTGATGGGTCTCAATAACATATCAAAGGATTTTCAATTTTTCTAAAATTTTCTATGGATGATCTATATGTTATAAACTTTCAATCCAACGGTGGATTTTGTAAAATTCGTATTCGTTATAGGGTTTTTCAAGAATGGTCCACTATGGACCAATCGAAGAAGTAGTCCATGTTAGAATTTTCTATATATATTATCCTTATCCTCCACATTAATTCCACAATACTACATACGGAAATGGATTTGGTGTTGTAATAAAGTACACAGTTTTCATTATCAATTATTGGATTAGTTTAAGTTACAAGATGATGATTTAACATTTTAATATGTACCATTCAATAAAAAATTTAATGGCTACCACACAAAACAGTGTGAAACTGTGTTTTTTACAACTGCAGCAAATCCAAGTCCTACTACATGCATACTTTGTCACGATGGACCTGGATTCTCTGCTGTCCAAAAAATACACAATTCGCAAGATCTCAACCATTTATTTAAGATCGGACAACTTGTATTATATTTTCAAAAAAACTAGTACTAAACGATCTCTATCCTTGATTCAAGATCGGACGGTTGTCATTACAGCAGCACGCAATAACTGCGTGCAATATCCTTTTCCCTGTCACAATTCCATCCACCTAAAACATGACATTCTATTATTTTTGGCATATTTATGAGACAATAACTTCTTTTTTCTTTAATAAAAGAAAAATGGTGTTTCAATCAATAAAACTATTCAAAACACAAGACATAATAGAGCAAGTATTTAAGCAATACAAAACTCTGTCATTGAAGAGAAGGTTTGAAGGCTATTGAGAGAATGAAGTATCATTGCATCTGTCATTGATTGACTGCAACTTCAAAGCATGAATTGTCTCTATTTTTTGTTTTGCTAAGTTAGGCTTTGAACCACATTGATAGTGATCATGTGGGGTATGATTTGATTTTATATTTTTAACTTAGTTGTGACATTGGTTAATTTTTTTCTTTTCTTTTTCGGACATTACTTTTGTTATGGTCCAGTTGAATTGACTTGATACTTTTAGAATGTTATTTGCAAACTATAATATTTATATGTATTCATATAAATATAGGAGACTCGTTTTCATGTCATTTTTATTCAAGGCTATTTATTGTGTCATGTGAAATTGGTTTGGAATTAATGTTACAAACAAACATCAATTTTTAAAAGTAACTTCTGAACTAAATTTAAGGGTAAAAATAAAATTTTGAACGGGTCTAAAAACAATATCGAGAGTTTAAAGAGCATAATTCATCAAATGAACCTTTACTCCAACTTTGAAAAAGAGATCCAAAGTTGAGGATTTCTCTTCCCACCCCCTGTAACTCTTTTTCACCCCCTTAAAATCCAATTTTACCCCTTAAAATTCGAGTTATGCGAGCAGAACTTTTTGAAAAGTTCTGGTTACGTAAGCAGAACTTTTTTTAGTGTAAATTTTACACTAAAAAAAAAGTTCGGGGGGTGAAAAAGTTCTGCACGCGTAAGCAGAACTTTTTTTCCAGGGGCATAAAGGGCAGCACAGGGGGTGAAAAAGCAAACCGGGGGTGGGAAAAGTTACCCTCTCCAAAGTTAATCTAAAGGTCAGACAACTAAAGCCCAAACTTTATAGGCCCACCAGCTAAAATAATTAATGCCAGTTTTTATAAAGTAAAATCCCCAAACATCTTGCAAAAAGTTTTTAATTAAATTAAATTAAATCAAAAGGTTTAATTATCAAAAGGTTTAACTAAAATAAAATGGAATTGATCCGACAGGTTAAATAATCAGGAATGATATTATGACACTGCTTTTTATACACCAATACATACACGAGGCTACTTTTGTAATTTTCCACCATCATTTCTCTCTTACTTTATCTTCATCAATAAAGTTATCAATCTAGTATGTTTATTGCATATGCCAACTTTAGATCTAATGGCTGAAAATTATGAGAACCAATACTATAAATTTGGTAGCTAAATCCATGGAAATAGAACGACATGGGAAGAAATTCCTAAGAAGTTCAGCTGGAAAAATACTTTATCCAGTAATTACCCTTAGACCAAATTTAAATAGTCTTGGACTTTATAAGGTTCAGATTAAATGGTTTAAACATCTAGAATATTGGTTTAGAAATATTGGAGATGATTTTTTATCCAAAGAATATAAAGAATTAGCTGAAAATCTCCAGAAAAAACTACAGTCTATGGCAAGATGACTGAAGAGAGTATAACAAGTGTTCTACAAAAAGTTTTAGATAACCTAGAAAAACAAACTTTATATTTAGAAAACTTGCAATCTGAAGAAAGTAAATATAAACCTCATGAAACTTGGAACTTTCATGAAGAAAATTTTGCCTGTTATGAAAAAGATGAATTGCATAGATATCCTCACATTTTTCATACAACAAATCCACAACTCAATAATATAGCATGTATGTTAACTTATGTAATAAAAAATTGTTGCTATCAAAATTTTCATCAAAGAATGGGTGAATTTCAAGAAGAACAAAAAAGAAATGTAGAAAATATCTGCATTAAATTAGAGGTTCTTTCAAAACTTTTAGAAAATAAAGAAGAGGATAAGGAAAAACAAATAGAAATCCTAAAAATACCACAAACTCAAGAAAAGATTTCTAAACTCGAAGAAACTTCTGAGACCACACAATTAAGAATTAAACCACCATCTAATTACTTTTAGATATGGATAACACAGAAGAAGCCCTCAATAGGCAATTAGAAAATTTAGAAAGACTAATGGTTTCTCTAGATATTAGTGGTAAAAGTCAAGAAACTTATGATAACAAATCGGAAGATAATAATCAGATTATTTATGACTTTAGCTCAGAAGAAGAAGCTAATGAAAATGAGATCGAAAATCCTCATTATGTAAAAATAGAAGAACAAGGAGAAACTTCGGGAAATAAAAGACCTGCAGATTTTGAAAGAGAATTTACCAAACAAAACTTCCAGAAAGTACCTCATTATTATGTACCTTCGCAAAATCCATTCCAAGGACAAGGAATTTTAGATATAGACTGCAGTGTTGATGCAGCAAAAGATCTTAGGGATTGGTATAATACAAATAGTGTGTTAATCCAGTTAAACGAAGATCTTAAACATTTAGGAGCAGTTGAAATTTTCAACTATCTTCAATATAAAACTAGATGAAATGCTTACAAATACATTTCTACTCTGCCGTCAGAAGTTATTGGAGAATTACCTCTAACAGGAATCTTAGTAGTAGACTGGGTCTATAGTTTACTAATAAAAGAATTCAAGGGATGGAAAAATTCCATTCAATCAAAAATAGCATTCTCTGACCAAAACCTTTGGAAAATCACCAACCTAAAAATCTGCAATATGTGCTATGTAGATAATTTCATATGTGAATTTCAGGATTATTACTACAATATAGATAATAGTACAAGAATCTCTAGAAACTTGTTAGAACTATTTTACGACAAGTTACCAGAAAAAGTATCGGCTCAGGTTAAGGTATTTTTTACCTCAGCATTAGCAGAAGGAAAGGTAGATGATACTTTAGGAGGAAGAATAACTTCTTTAAAAATTTGGCTTTAAGAAATGTGTAGTCAGAAGATAGCCAAAAGAGAAGCTCAAGTATCCCTTTGTTGTAGCAAACTACAAGACAAAATAGGAAACTATGGTTGTAGCTCTAGAAAGAAACCTAGAAAGGTAAGAACACAAAAACCCTATAAAAGAAAGAAATTCAAGAAGGTCCCATTTAGAAAATTCAGAAAAGGAGATAAAAAATTCTTTAGGAAAAAACAACCTTACCCTAAGAAGAAAACATGCCCACAAGGTAAAAAATCATGTACATGTTGGCTATGTCATGAAGAAGGTCACTATGCAAATGAGTGTCCTAAGAAGAAGAATCCTAAGAAAAATGTCTTACATGCAATACATGCAATAGGATATGAACCTATAGAATCAGATATAGAATCTGATGAAGAAATTTATGAATACTGCACAGAAACAGATTCAGATGTCGAAGAAGATACTTGGTAAAGGAAATCCAAGCACTACATTTATTAAAATAGTACTAAAAAATAGAAATCTTTTAGCCTATATAGACACAGGTGCAACTCTTTGTTTTGGTAGAAAATCTATCTCTAGAAACTGGGAAAGATTAGTCAAACCAAAAGAAATAATAGTTGCAGATAAATCAAAACATCAGATATGGTTTAACCTTAGAGATGTATCTATAGAAATTGAAGGATATAAGTTTTTTATCCCAACAATATACCTCCATGATTCAGGATTAGATCTAATTATAGGAAATAACTTTTTAAAGTTATATGAACCTTTTACTCAAAGAAAGGATACTATATCACTTCAATGGAAGGACTTGGGAAATCCTAAGAATAACAAAATGATAACTACCAAAATAGTTACTAGAAATGAGATCTTAAATCTTATTAAGGGAAATCTTAGAGAATTAAGAATGATGTGGGAAGAAAGAAGCTTCCATATCAATATAGAAGAAAGATTAGATGAAGTTTGTTCAGATAACCCTCTAGATAATCTTAAAAACACTAATCATGAACTTATAGTTATTAAGCTCAAAAACCCGAATGACGAGATAAATGTTCCAAATAGGATTCCATATTCTATTAGGGATGTTGAAGAATTTCAACAAGAATGTAAAGATTTACTTGATAAGAAGCTTATTAGACCCTCATCAAGTCCACATTCTGCACCAGCTTTTTATGTCGAAAATCACAACGAAATAAAAAGAGGTAAAAGAAGAATGGTAATCAATTATAAGAAACTCAACTTAGCAACTGTTGGAGATTCTTATAAATTACCAAGAAAAGATTTTATTTTAGAAAATATAAAAGGGTGCAATTGGTTTTCTTCCTTAGATGCAAAGTCCGGGTATTATCAACTAAGACTAGCTGAAGAAACAAAACCATTAACAGCTTTTTCATGTCCACCTCAAAAAACATTATGAATGGAATGTTTTGCCTTTTGGATTAAAACAAGCACCATCAATATACCAAAGATTTATGGATAAATCTCTTGAAGGTTTGAATCATATATGTTTGGCATATATAGATGATATACTTATTTTCACAAAAGGAAGTAGGGAACAACATCTTCAAGATATAGAAACTGTTCTTTTAAGAATTAAAGAAAAAGGTATTGTGATTTCAAAAAAGAAATCAAAACTTTTACAAAAAGAAATAGAATACCTTGGTTTGATCCTAAAAGAAAACGGGGAACTGAGTTTAGCACCTCATACCCAAGAAAAAATACAAGCTTTTCCAAATGAACTTTCTGATAGAAAGCAAATCCAAAGATTTCTTGGATGTTTAAATTATATTGCTAACGAAGGATTTTTCAAAGACTTAGCAAAAGAAAGAAAACATTTGCAAAAGAAAATTTCAGAAAAAATTCCATGGTCTTGGACCAAAACTGATTCTGATATTGTTAAAACAATTAAAGAAAAAATTCAAGTTTTGCCTGAACTTTACAATCCAACGAAAGAAGATTTTCTAATTATAGAGACAGATGCATCGCAAACAACCTGGGCAGGTTGTATGAGAGCCTTACCTAATGGTAAAGCAAAACTTTCTCTTAATGAGAAGGGATATAAAATTGAAGAATCTAAGGATATTCAATCAAAAGAATCTGAAACTTCGAGGGAAGGGACAGATACTATAAAAGGCAATGATTATAGTGCTTCTAAAATCCTGATAAAGGATACTGAAAAATTACATTTATGTAAATATATTTCTGGTACATTTACAGATACAGAATCTAGATACCATATTCAGGAACTAGAAACTCTGGCATGTGTAAAGATATTAGAAAAATGGAAAATTGATTTGTTACCATCAAGGTTCCTTCTTCGTACAGACTCTAAATACCTTACAGGATTTTGGAAATATAAAATTAAAGCAGACCATAAACAAGGCAGATTAATAAGATGACAGATGAAGTTACAACAATTCGAGCCATATATTCAATACATAAAATCTGAACAAAACAGTTTTGCAGATACACTAACAAGAGAATGGAGCAAGCAATAAAGCTACTTCAAAACAACATAAAGCAGAAGGATGAGCAGCTCGCTGCTATTGATTCTAGAAGAAAAAAGATCTCCGACGAGAGGGGGGAGATGATTACAACACTCAAAAGCTTGCAAAACATGACAACGGGCTTAGACAAAGTTCTCAAAAATGAAGAAAATTGGGACTTGCTAGGACAGCCTTCTGGAAAGTATGATTATTATGTAAAATATACAGCCCCGGAGAGTTCAGAAATTCCCATTGAGACAATAACACCCAATGGATGGAAATCAAATGAAGAACAGGAATTCGGATCCTCAGGAACAACTTCAGACAGCAAAAAATCATGGGCTGAAGAAGTTGAGGAAGAAGATGAAGCAAGAAAAAATGGTGCACCTACCTTCCAAGAAAGCGTTCTCGTAGATCCTATTGATCAGCAGATGGGAAAATATGCAGCATATGTCATCTTCGAAGGACCATTTAAGGGTATCTATCGAAGCTGGGCAATAGCAAAGCAGCACGTTACTGGTAAGAACATAAGGCACAAAGGTTATAAGACTATGGAGGAAGCAGAAATAGCTCTTTATAGATCATACAGAGAAATTGCAACTGCAAAAAACCTTCAAAGATCACCTACAATGGAATCCAAAAAGAAGCTGTCAATTGACAAAATTCGTCAGCTTGAACATCAGAAAAATTTCCAGATAACTGATCCAACCTACATGGAATTCAGTCTCAGATGGAAATGGTTAAACCACTACAACGAAATATTCACCACCGAATGTTTCTATCCAGTCAACAAGTTTGGCTGCACTAGAGCAATTTTACTCCCAGGTATAGATAGTCAAATCTGTTTATCGTTCTTTCAAAATGGACTAATCAGCACCATATACTTGGAAGAGCAACCAGGAAAGGCATTTGGAGAACTTAAATACCTTCCCAAAGAACTCCAAAATTTAACCCAAAAATTCAACAATCTATTTGCAAAAGGAAAAGAGATATTCTTGCAGATAGACTCAACATATCCTTGGTATGATGAAAATACCTTGGAACTAGCTACAAAACCACAATACCTCATTAAAATTGGGATCTCAAACAAACAATACCCAACAATGAGCAAGGAAAGCAATGAATGGCACCCTGGTAGCTACATTGCACAAATCAAAAACTTTCATCAAAAAATATCAAGATTATCCTCTCAAAACAACTACAGAATTATTTATGAAGATTCACCAATGATTGTATACAGCGACTCAAGAAAGCCTGCAAAAGAGAAAGATATCAATGCAGTCAAAAATCTTGAAGCAAGAGTTGACCAACTCATGGAAGATTATGAAAAATTACCTAGAGTAATTCAAGAAGAATGCTGTAGAATTTTTTCACAGTATTACAAGGGACACATGTGCAAAAATTGTTCACCAAAATCGTCGGCACAAGAAGACAAAGAAGCTGACGACACAAAGCAACACATCACAATGTAAACCATAATGCACAGTGGTATCTTATCACATCTGAGTCAGATGAGAACCACTTAGTGATAAGTTTTGAAATAATGTAAATAACTGTTTGTCTTTTTTTTTTTTTTTTTAGTGAGTATTACTTTTTGTTAGTGCATGTTACTTTTCTGAGTGCATGACACTATAGTGTGCTGTCATGGAAAGGGACGTCTTACCTATGTGAGCCCTTCTCCACTATAAATAAGAGCATTCAGCTCATTTGTAAATACAGTTGAAAAATATATGAAACTATTATCTAGTTTTATGAAGAAATATTTCTTCTGTCCTTAGAATCATTTCTAAGAAGTAGCTCTTGAGGTAATACTCTGGAGGAGCTAGATCCTTGAGGTAACACTCTGGAAGGACCACTCATACCAACAATATAATCAACAGATTATATCTCAAAACACAAACATCTTCAAGAATATTCCATTAACATCAAACTGAGAATTCAATCAGGTATGATTATATCTCTTTTAAATTCAAAAGTTACATTTCAATACCATATTATTGGTATAATAAACGAAAAAATAGTGCCAATTTTAATTGATACAGGAGCTGCATGGTCACATGTATCAAAAGAAATTTGTGATAATTTTGAAATATTATCAGAGCCAAGAACTATTTTAAAATTTGATGGTTCTTTAAAAATTATGTCACAAAGCACTATTATTCGTTTAAAACTCAGAAAATTAGAAGAGTTTCAATTACGAATACTAATTGATGAACAACCGAATAAATTTCTCTTTGGTATAGATTTTCTAGAACAATTTGAATACTCAATTACTTCTGAATATTTATTATTAAATGGTTTGGTACAACCAAGACATAAACTTCATGAAGAAACTATTAAGTCCTTTCTGAAAAATCTTCAAATATGACTGAAATTTCTCTTTTAGAAAATAAATCTAGTTATTTTGCTGATGGCATATTAGATCATAAAATAGAAGAAGCAGATTTATCCTTAACTGCAGAAGAAAACTTTAAACGAAAGTTTAATAAATTCAAGGAATTTTTCTCAAGAAAAAATATTTTAAAATTTGGAATAATGACTGGAGAAGAAGCAATTCCAATTGACTCCACTTATGGAAATATAGTCGTATCTACTATAGATAGGACACAAATTAGAAGAAGAATTGAAAACCTTTCTGAAAAAGAAAAAACTAAAATTGGTTATATTCACATATCAACCATTCAGATTTTGATTAAAAGTACTTTCATGAAAGGTATTGACTCGCCCCTAGAAATAATTTTAGAGGATTCTAGGATTGTAGATAAAAAACAATCAATAATTGCACAAGGAAAATGCAATTTGAAATATGGAAAAATTAAGTTTGATATAAACTTACAAATGGGGTTATCTCTAAAAGATAAAGATCTAGACAGATCTATAGTTTTTCACTATAAACTGGAAAACCCAAATCTTATGAAAGAAGGTAACCATCCCTTTACAATCTACTACAGGATTAATTATGCTCTAAGCAATTCACACCACAGCATAGAATTTACAGGAAAAGATACTATTCATATTGATGAATTATTCACACCACTAGTAACATTAGAATCACCTATATTTAGAAATCCAGCAAGAAATAGTTGTTCTTTAATAGAGGTTGACAAAAATTTGTTTGAAGAAACAGAAGAAAGAACATTATTTAAAAGCCAAAGCCTTAGAATAACACCACCCAAAAGAGATTTTGAAATCTCAGAACAAAAGGAGCTACATAAGCTACAAAGCTCAGTAGCAGGGTTGTCTTTACAGCTCGAAAAATTGGATAAAAGAATCTATATTTATCATGTCAATTAGACATATCATTTTCCCAAAACTCTGGTATCAGAGCATAGTTCGATTTCAGAACAAAGTAGTTTAAATATACACCATTGATTTCTGAAGGTGTACCATGTATCATAATAAAAAATAAATAAATTGAATGTATAAATGAACAGTAAAAGTATGTGTGTAAGTATTCTATAAAAAATAAGTGTAAGAATAACATTTCTCTTAAATAATAGTGTCTTTTGCAGACTTAAGGTTTAATTACGTATATTGAGAGATATTTTAGCAATTTTTTTTAACAAACATTAAGATAAATTTTTAGTATTTTCAATTTTTAAGTTTATTGGTGTGTTTCATGCTAAAAAAAAGTTTCAAATAACTAGGTCACATTTTCTTTTTATTTTTTTGAAGATACAATACCATTTTTTTTTTCAATTTTAATATTTATAACATTACCATTCAATGAAATTTTGGTGCCCTTAAAAATGGAGTCTTAGGAGGTTGCTCATCTTGCTTTGTGTTTAGGGATACCATTTTCAACTTGGAGAAATAATTAGCTAAACTATTCAAAACTACTAAGAAACCGATACAAGACATCTTAACCTAAAATTTAATTTAGCATATTTATAATTGATGTGAGATTAAATATTCACAATTTCACATTTGAATCTAACATTTATTAAGCTAGAATTTGGATGGGATAATATAAAATTCATCCTTATAACCGTTGTTTGAAAATATACATACTCAAAATTGTACATTTGTGTTAACACTTAACAAGTTAAACACTTGAGTGTTGGTTACTTAAATACTTGTATATATCCCTCCATCAAAAAATAAATACTTGTATCCGTACCTATAGTTTAAAAAAAATTAAATTTGAGGGGTCGCTGAACTTCAACATTTTTCCTAGATTTGAACTAGCTACGGATGGAAATGGATCTAGGGTAGTCATTTTTTTTGCGGTTAAGATTTAAATCCGCAGTTTTGAATCGTCTGATCAAAATCAAACAGTTTATATTTAAATGTAGTTTTGATTTTTTAATTCGGAATATAAATATTCTAATTATAAATCTAAACAGACTCATCTTAATCGAACAACTGTGATATTTTCGACTGCATACAGTAATAGGTGATGACTGATCCCAATCCAAATATCTAAATCCATTGGCCGATGAGGTGATCTCTAACTTCAAGTTGTATGGCTAAATTGAAAGAAATATATAGTATAAATATTCTACCTATAACAAAGTTGTAAGGCCACATATTTATCTCTTTAAACATAAATAATTTACATAATCTTCGAATTACTACCTCCGTTCTAAAATATAAGAACTAGTTTGACTACTGCACGTATGCCAACGCACAATTTTGATCATTAATATCTTTAATTCTCTATTAGTAAAAATTATAAAAATTGGATATTATGAAAATATTAATCAAAACAAATCAAACAATATCTTATATGCTTATATTTACATCTATATATTATTAAAAAAGTATGGTCAAAAGCATGATAAGTGAATAATACCATTTGATCAAAATGGTTCTAATAAAATGGGACAGAAGTAGATAATGTAAAAATATTTGTAAACTATTGTTTTCTTTCGCTAAATGGTATGCATATCTATATAAATAAAAACATTTTGTAAGTAGTAAGGAATCAACAATTTTAAATTTAAGTTATTCAAAATTATGTCAAAATTATTTCTTATTTTTTCTAGTGCAAGCAAATAATTCTAGTGAAATCATTAGTACGACAATAGTTTGATTTATACTTTTATTAAAAAATATTTGTTTTATTGTTATTTTACTTAGAGATGCAAACAAACCTGGAACACATTATTTAAAATATTTTTTTATATATCAACAATTAATTGATTCAAGTGGTACAAGACTTAATCCCCTTAAACATATAGTCAGGGATTCACTTCGTACCAATATTACGATAACAAAACAAAATTCTTACAATAAACTTTCTTAAAATATCTTCAATCAAATAGTAGACAATCTTTCTTAAAATATTTTCTTTCTTAGAGTATCTTCAATCAAATAGCAGACAATAAACTTTCTTAGAATATCTTCAATCAAACACAATTAATTATATCAATGCCATTACCAATTTTAGAGAAAAAATCTTACGTCCGTTTGTTATAGCTTTTAAAAATAATCAGAATCTAAAAATAATCTAAAAACAGCTAAAAATAGTAGCTTTTTAAAAAATAGATTTTTTTAGAGGAAAGAGAAAACAATAATCAAAATGTGGAGATATTTTTTATCCAAAAATATCCTTACATAAATTTAATATTCCAAAAATATCCTTATAAAAAGTACTCCCTCAGTTCCTTTTTAAGTGTCTGTTTTGAATAGTAACATCAAATTAAAAAATTGTATTTTTGCACTTTATCTTCCTATTATACCCTAATTTTAATTCACCAATAAAATCTTATTTTTTTGTACACATTTTTTCTTTCCAATGAATTTAATATATTATGCACACAAAAAATAAAATTTAATATATAATGTACCAAAAATAATTTAAAAAAAGATTTGGTTTTCCAAATATATAGCATTAATTAGTTTTATTGAAAAAGATATGAGTAATTGACAAAGGGTATAATTGACAATTTGTATCCTTAAAACATCAAATGGACAGTTAAATAGGAACGTTAAATTCGACGTTTTTAGACACTTAAAAAGAAACGGAGGGAGTAATTTTTATCAAGGTAAACAAACACAAATAACTTCTGATTTTTTCT
Organism: Trifolium repens; assembly: GCA_030408175.1. Classification (NCBI taxonomy): domain Eukaryota; kingdom Viridiplantae; phylum Streptophyta; class Magnoliopsida; order Fabales; family Fabaceae; genus Trifolium; species Trifolium repens. Next base: position 60,588,071 of record CP125842.1, on the reverse strand, counting down.
AAAATCTCTAAAAAATAATATCTAAATTATTTAAGGTCAAAATCACTTATTTTTTAATCTATATCAAACCGGCTCATAGTATAAATATTCTAACTATAAAAAAGTTGTAAGGCCACATATTTATCTCTTTAAACATAAATAATTTACATAATCTTTGGATTATGGATAGTGTAAAAATATTTGTAAACTATTGTTTTCTTTCGCTAAATGGTATGCATATCTCTATAAATAAAAACATTTTGTAAGTAGTAAGGAATCAACAATTTTAAATTTAAGTTATTCAAAATTATGTCAAAATTATTTCTTATTTTCTCTAGTGTAAGCAAATAATTTTAGTGAAATCATTAGTACGACAATATTTTGATTTATACTTTTATTACAGAATATTTTTTTTTATTGTTATTTTACTTAGAGATACAAACAAACAAACTTGGAACACATTATTTAAAATATTTTTTTACATACCAACAATTAATTAATTCAAGTGGTACAAGACTTAGTCCCCGTTAAACATATATTAGGGGTTCACTTCGTACCAATATTATAGTAACAAAAACAAAATTCTTACAATAAACTTTCTTAAAATATCTTCAATCAAATAGTAGACAATCTTTCTTAAAATATTTTCTTTCTTAGAGTATTTTCAATCAAATAGCAGACAATAAACTTTCTTAGAATATCTTCAATCAAACACAATTAATTATATCAATGCCATTACCAATTTTAGAGAAAAAATCTTTTGAATAGACTATTATACCACTTAAATTTTACATATATAAAAATAAAATAAAGATTTGCAAAATAAAAAATATTTATTTACTCAAAAAATAAAATAAAGATATTGAAAGAGTAGTTATTAGTAGTAATTATATAAAGCCATATAGTTAGGAAAAAGTGTGATAAAAAAAACAGTGTCCATCTCTCATATGATGAATGAGTGATCCAAATCATCCCCAAAAATAATTTCATCTTCACACAACAACAGTCACTCATTGACTGAGTGAGTGAGTGAGTGAGTGAGTGAGTGAGCAGCGAGTGTTCTCTAAGAACTTCTCTTTCTATTTCTATATTATTTTTATTACAAGACAAGATCTACTCACATTGTGTTTTTTTTTTTTCTTCACTACGAAAAGAAGAAATGAAAGATTCTGAGAAACTAATTTGGGAACAGATGAAGAGTTCTGCTAAATCTTGTGGTGGCACCCCCATTTCCAACGGAGGTGTAGTAGTAACACAATCTAAAACCTCTCATAAGCTTCTCGTTTTACTCATCCTCTTCGTTTCCGTAACCTACGTCCTTTACTCGCTCAAACTCGTTTCCACTTCACGCGCTTGCAAAGATTCACCATTCTCCACCGACATCACTCTCTCTTCTTCTTCTTCCTCTCTCCCAATCATCAATGCCACCGCCACAACAACAACCACAATAACCACCACCACCACCGACAAGCCAGAACTAACAGAACCGCCGACGGACCTCCGTCATGTGGTTTTCGGAATCGCCGCATCGGCGAAACTCTGGGAGCAAAGGAAAAACTACATTAAGCTATGGTACAGATCAAAGGACATGCGAGGTGTAGTGTGGTTAGACAGTAAAGTAAAAACGGAAAAAAATGAAAGTCTCCCGCCGGTGAGAATCTCCGGCGATACTTCAAAATTCGCTTATAAAAACAAACAAGGTCATCGCTCAGCGATAAGAATCTCGCGAATCGTATCTGAAACACTTCGTCTTGGAATGAAAGATGTACGGTGGTTTGTTATGGGTGATGACGACACCGTTTTCGTCACAGAGAATCTGGTGAGGATTCTTAGGAAATATGATCATAATCAATTTTATTATATTGGAAGTTTATCGGAGAGTCATTTGCAGAACATTTTCTTTTCTTATGGTATGGCTTATGGTGGTGGTGGATTTGCTATAAGCTATCCTTTGGCAAAAGCGCTTCACAAAATGCAGGATCGTTGTATTCAAAGATATCCTGGATTATATGGTTCAGATGATAGAATGCATGCTTGTATGGCTGAACTCGGTGTTCCACTCACTAAAGAAACCGGGTTTCACCAGGTGAGTTGGTTTCTAACTCGGTCTCTATTTGTTTGTTTGTGTATTAGTAATTCACTATTACAGTAGTTGTTGTTGTCGTCACTGTCTTATCATGAAACGTGGTTCACTCATCACTGTCTGTTTATTTTGTGGACCCTTTGTCATTTTGGTTCGGTGGGTGTGAAACTGCTTTCTGCTTTGTTATTTTTTTTTAATCATAATAAACTGTTTTCTTCAATAATGGTAACAATAATTCAAGTGCTAGCTGTTTTTGTAGGGATGGAGTGTTGAACAACATAATGAGTGAATGAGTTTTGTTTGTAAAAAAATAGTAGAATGATTGTTAAAGCTGTAATTTTCATTTTTAATTAACTTGCCAGTTTATTTTTGGTGTCGGTGGTGATTTAGTGACATTGTGCATTAATATTTTTGTTCTTCTGCTATCGTGGTGGATACTGAACTTCAGCATTTAATTTCTGGACAGTATAATTTAACTACTCTCCTTTTGGTTCACATAGGATTGACTTAGTTTAGATTTTGTTTGGAGGTAACTAGTGTTAGATTATACTGCTTTGTTTGGTATCACAGTGGTAATGTCGTAATCTACCGTGATTTTTCAAAAGCTACACTCTTTAGCTTCTGCAAAATCACGGTAAATCGCCGTGATTCTGGCATATTCACTGTGATAGCAAACATAGGTCAACATTGTCAGGCAAGCTTGGGAGAAATGGTTTTTTCACCTACAAGTTTGGGACCACTAGAGTGCAGGCAAGAAAATTGAGGGGGACACAAGTAAGGGTTTGAAAATTAAAGGGACTTGGATATGGTTTTGGAAATTTAGGCAACAACATTGTCAGGACATACATATAATGATAATAATCAAATGCATATTTAGATTATTTTAGGTGGCCCAAAACTTGATTCTTCTGCCGTTTTGGTGTTTAAATTTGACTTAATGATTGCAAGAGTTCCATGTGGAGTAGTAGAAGGTTTTCATTAATAAGTTGTTGCCTGGTCCCAAAGATCAAAGTTGTTGAGGCATTTTTTAGTTTTTGAGTGAAGTTGGTGAGACAATTAAGCAAAGTCATAAGGGCTTTTACCTTTTCTCCTCACTTCTTTGAAGAACCGAGATGTATTTGCTATTAAATCTCCTTGACCAAGGAGATCTTTATGGTTTTTGTTAATGTGTGTGACAGGACACATAATTAGAAATTTTTAAAAACAGGAAATTAATTACTGTATTATTAATTAAGGTTTTGTGTATTTTCTAAAAACATTTTCAGTTTTCATTTTCTAAAATTTGTCTTTTAATAGTTAGCAGCTTATAGGATCCCAAAGCAATAACCACAGATGGAGGAGCATTTGTCTTTTTAACCAGTTTTCCCCTACCAAGATATCCTGCCTATCCCACCCCAAAAAGGGGCTCCCTCCTTCCTTATTCTTATTCAACTAAAAGTAAAGTAAGGAAGATAAAAGATAAAGAAGAATCCTAACCATAAGATAACCGGATCTTTATCGTAGTAACAGAATGCATGTCTTTACCTTTGGCTAGATATAGAGTCGAGTGAGGCGAAATGAATTACGTATATAAATATAGCAAGTAGTTTTTGTTTCGTGAATGTGATTTGTGTGGGGTCAATGTAACCGAATCTCGCTTGGCAGAATAATCTTAGCCAAAGCGAAGAACCATCTTGACATGCCGCGAATCCTCTGGAAAGAGAGGGATGGGGTTTCTCTCGCTTTCTCTTTTCCTCCCAAAGTTCTATCCTTATAAACTTTATACACAAGGCAAGAGCCTTCAGGTATTCTTTTTTTCGGATGATAACCGTATGACCAAAAGGGCGAGACCCAGGATTATTGATGTATACGTAGCTTAGTTGGTGAGCCAAGGGACTTCAAAGAAGTTTTAATGAAATGTCCGAGTTTGAATTTGAAAACTAACATTCGCTGACGACAAAAAGATTAAATGGGCCAAAATATTTTTAACATTCTCAACAAAACTGTATTTCATTTTGTTGAATAAAGCAGTGTTGTCATGCATTCTATTATGTCAACTTAATTTCATACTGATATGCCCTGGTTTATTGGAACAGTATGATGTGTATGGGAACCTATTAGGTCTTCTTGCGTCTCATCCGGTGACTCCATTAGTGTCGCTGCATCACCTTGACGTAGTTGAGCCAATCTTCCCCAATGTGACTCGCGTAGAAGCCCTCCAACGGCTTACTATACCAATGAAACTTGACTCAGCCGGGCTCATGCAGCAATCCATTTGCTACGACAAATCAAAGCGCTGGACCGTTTCTGTTTCATGGGGTTTCGTTGTTCAAATATTTCGAGGAGTGTTTTCACCACGAGAGATGGAAATGCCTTCAAGAACGTTCTTGAATTGGTACAGAAGAGCAGATTACACTGCATATGCATTCAATACGCGTCCCGTTAGTCGAAATCCATGCCAGAAGCCTTTTGTATTTTACTTCTCAAAAGCAAAATCCAATGATACAACCCAACAAACGCTGACTGAATACGAAAGGCACCGCGTCCCTCACCCAGAATGTCGATGGAAGATGGCCAATCCTTCTTCTATTGACAAAGTGGAGGTATATAAGAAGCCAGATCCGCATCTATGGGATAGAGTAAGTTATCGTCGTAGTCTTCATATACTTTGTTAACCGGTTTTGGTTGATTTTAATTTCAAATTTTAACTCAGAAATTTTGGTATTCATATTTTGCAGGCTCCAAGGAGAAACTGTTGCAGAGTTATGAAGTCGAAAAAGAAAGGAACCATGGTGATAGATGTGGGTATGTGTCAGGGGAATGAGGTAAGTGAAGCATAGTTTTTACATGTCAAGTATAATAGGGAGGTGGATTAATCTTATGCATTATCTTCTCTTGGAGTTCCATACAAAAATTTATTTATTTATTTTGGTGGCTCACTCCCACGAATGAAATTTTGTAATTCTTCCCCTGGGTTGGCTGGAAGGAGGTGTGATAAAGTTGGGGAAAAGTTCATGTACAAAGAAAATTGTAGTTTAAACAATTTAGATGAGACAATGGCAAGAAAGTTTCATTTGTATTATTTCTGAAGAGCCATGCTTATTTATGATTATTTATTTTTTTGACAGTGAGCCATGCTTATTTATATCATGTGCCAGTCTGCTATTTTCACCTATTTTAATCTAATAATGTTTTTATAATAAGAATTGCTCTTGTGAATTTAATGGTATAACTATTTTTTAATTTTTTATTAACCCTTTGATTTTTAAGAAGATAAGAGTGTAGTAATTTGAAATTAGATCATAAAAATTTGACGAAAAAGTGAAGTGTTTCAATAAGGGATCAAACTCAAGTGCTTTCAATTAATTCGTTTTTAGCTGAAACTTATTAACCATTTATGCATCTTGAATATCAGCCTGTTGCAACAATGTATGAATCTCTTCACTTTTGATTTTGTGGTGACTGTTTGGAGATTATATCAGTTGCCTTTTCTTCAACACTCTCACACTACTATATTTGTACTCATATCTACTTGGACAAGTTTTGTATATAAAATGAAGGTGATGGTATTAGTTGCATATTTATTTATACACAAACTATAATAGTAATAATAGAGATGTCTATTCTTTTAAAAACTGAAGATAATTCCTACTCATTGTTTGGATGGGGTCCGACAAATATAAGTGGATCTTTGGATGCATTAGTAAACAATATAAATGATCTTGATATATTTACAAATATTCACATTACAAACCTTCAATCTATTTCAAAACATTTCAATATTTTCTACTTGGATTTAAACAAAGTTTACATGTTGTATCAACATTATTTATTGAATTTATCTTAAGAAAACATTATTTTTTATTGATAATTTAAATAAAATTAGTTATTTGATGTGTGTGTGTGGAGAATGTTAGAATGCATTAACCAACTTTTACAAAAGAGTATTTTAACAACATGCACGTTCAAGTATATGTAACAAAAAATTTTAGTTATCACTTGCTAACATATTCCTTGTATATAGAAATATTCACGTGATAAATTAGTGAAATTTATTTTAATAAGTAGAAGACCAGTGTTTCACATCTTACCATTTTTCATGTTGATATGTTCTTGGATAAGGATGCTTTTGTAATTTGTACTATCAAAAGGAGATTTATTTTTACAGAAATTATAAAAAGGGAATTAATATATAAATTTTTTTTTAAGTAGTGATTGAACTCAAATGCTTAATAAAAGTAGTTAAGAAGAATCTGAATTCAAATAGTTGCTAGACCAATCTTTAGGTGGTTTTCGCTTAGTACCTTTTGACAGAAAATCCAAATTATTGCAGCCCCTTCTTTGAGAATGAGAAGGTTAACTAATAAGAAAAATAAATATCAATTTACTATTTATAATTTTATAGATATTTATTTCGTAATATAAGAGTACCTTGTGAAGCAGATTACCAAATGATAATTAGCATTATAATGGTCTCAGTTCTACTTGCCTTGCCCAGTACGGTGTGTTGTTTTCCAAAAATATTGTTGATTCACATAAGGAATTAAACAATATATAATATATCATGGATGATTCAAAAGGTATATAATATTAACAAGTTGGAATCTTATTCTATAAAAAAGGGTTCCAATCTTATGATATGCAATCAAATAGAAACCTTCAATTCAAACCTCCTCCAAAACGGAAAAAAAACAAAACAAAACAAAAGGAAGAGACAAGAGAGGAACACTACAACTTTATAAGAAGATAAGAAGATGGCCACATTACATTAAAAAAAAAAAAAAAAGAAGAAAAAAAAGAGATGGACCCATTTCATAAAAAGATGGAAATGGGCTCACAAGTTGCTCTCTACAAACATGTAAATAAGAGAGTTTCTTTTCCCACCTCCCTTATTAAAAGTCATTTTTGTCCGGATTTATCCATTTGGATGGAGAGAACATACCACCTTTTTTCCAGATTTATTTATCTGTGAGCGAGAAACTTTGTTGCTTTTTCCAATTCGAATTAATAAATTTAGACTGTGATTTTTGTAAAAAAAAAAATGAAGATAATAAAAGTAGGTCTCAGAAATCAATTATCACTATCCAAATTCATTTGTGTGTTCAACTAATCTTGATGGAACATGCTTTTATGAAAATTATATTTGAGTAGATATTGTGAATGAAACATACATTAGCTGCACCCTTAATCGTATGAATTTTTCTCTTTACCCCCCATCACCCCCCTCCCCTCCATGTTTCTTCCAGACTCCCCAAAATTCTATTTTCCGCAATACCAAAAAATTCGGAATCTAGATTCCACTCGATAAGATTTGGAAAACGTTTTTTAAATCTAGATTCCATCGTATTTTCATTTGTTCTTTTTCACTCAATTTCAACAAATATAAAAAAAAAATGTATTTTTTGGGCTCTACAATCAATATTGGAGCATTGATAAAGATTTTCTATACTCATTTTCTATGAAAGATAAGATATAATATATTTTCTGAACCAATTCTTTTGGGTATTCTTAATTACAAAATTGGTAAGGCCTAATGTGGATATGGGCTTCAACCTCATGTCCTCATCCAAAACACAAAGCACCCAAGCAACCTTTATCTACAGCGAGTTAGGATTCTTTCCATTTAAGACTATCTCAATTTCTTCCATTTTGAAGAAAGATAGATACAAAGAAAATATATGGATCCACCATTAAATGGGTCCCGCCATTATTAATTATTTTATATTTTATTTTAACTTTTTTTATATCTATCTTTCCCCGAAATGGAGGAAAAAGAGAGGATCTTAAGTGGAGAGGATCCTATCTTATGTATAGCGCACTGCAAAAACGTTTTCCAAATCCTACTAATAGAAAAAATGACAAAACAAAGTATTGTTTATAATATAAAACATTAAATAATACAAAATCTTTCATTTTGAATAAAAATTTGTGTTCCAGTAACACGTATATTTTCTTTATCATGTATTCCTCTATGTATCCGTCAAATATGTAAATGACAACTTCTTGCCATTAAAAAAAAGTGACACATTAACATTGATGGATTTAGTGATGTATAGATATTCAACACATTAACTAACCCACTAGTAGATGCTTTGTGTGTTGGTGTTTCATCAGATTCATTTATAGGGAGCAAAGCAACAACGAGCTTAAAATGCCCCCGCTAAATAGTGCATAATTTTGGAAATCAATACTTACAAATTGCAGTTTCTTGTCATCTCAATTTATTATTTTTGGATGGTAAACTGGAGTATATTGAAACGATAGGAAGAGTGTGTACAAGGAGTACTAATAAGGGTACTCTAAAACATGGCAACAAAGCGGAAACAAAAGGTGAGAAAAAACCAGTTAGATTCAACCATGAGATAGACCAAGATGCCAAAACAAGCATGAAAGCTAACAACAATTTTTATTTTGTCATCTACTCATTTTCTCGCGCGCCCTATGATTTTACCAATATACTCTTATCCGCTATTTAAGTAGCGGACAACATTTTTAAAAAAAAATTTCATTTTTATGACATATGCTACTTAAATAGCAAAAGAGTAAAATAGAAAACGCATAGAGCACGCAAGTAACCAGTACGATGAAAAAGTAAATTTCAACTAACAAGAAGGCAAACTCTAGGGAAATGTCTTTAAACAACCATGAGAAAGCCCCATTACTTTATGTACAATTTATGTGTAACTTGACTCATAACTTAGTAGGGAAATGTCTTTAAACAAGTTGTTTATATTGTTGTATGTTTTTGCAATTATTAAAAGTTGCTTTAACATAAAATGTATGACTAAGACAAACGAATTGTTTACGGATATTTTCCTACTATAGTGATTATTTAGTGTTTATTTAATTGTTATGTTGTATATGCCATAACTTGACTCAAGTTTTTATTTTACGATATCATTCAAGAACTTCATTATAGTTTAACTATCTCCAATTAAAAATAGACGTTAAATATGCATACTCCATATCAATTTTATTTTATTTTAGGCATTTTCCGTAGCAATTTATAAAAAAAATAAAATATAATTAAATTAAATAATAAGAACAAAAATTGCACAATACACACACATGCACGAAACAACGAAGGGCTATAAATATACAATACGTATCGATCTCTCGTGGGGTATGATGCTATTCATCTACCTTTATATACACAAGTTGCATCCATTAAAGAGCATGCATCTCAACCTTAAAACCCTAGATAGTGCCTCCAACACTTATTCAAAAGGCGATTTAATTTTTTCGATGGAAAAAAAAAAGGGAGAAATTAAATCCACCGGCGAACCAATTATAAAAATGACATATCATAAAGCAAACAATTCTTATTGGCACAAGACATTGTCTTTATGAGATGAATAAGGGACCACAATCACCATATTATCTTTGATATTTTTTTTTTCTTTTCATTCTTGTTTTTAGCATCCAACCAAAATTGCACAGCCAAATGATTTATCGTCCTTCTTGAAATATTCTTTTCATTTTCATCAATAAACTACAAACATCTTTAATATTCTTCTAGAACAGAATTTTGTTTTCCACTTGTGCTAGCTGTTAGGTAAGTGGTCAAGCAATAGTTTTACCAAAAGTTAAATATAATCGTGTAAATAAGTACCATAGAAAATTAAGATTTTTTTTTAAGGATTTGAATGCTAAGTTAAAACTCTAATAGTGTAATTTAGCTAAGTTAAAACTCTAATAGTGTAATTTAGCTAGATAAAATTCAAAGATTGAAGTTATTTTTTTTAAAATCCCACTTTTTTTGGTTACTAACCCTCCAGTTTCTAGGGGAAAGGATCCAAATAATCTGAAATTCGATCGCAAAATAAATAAAGTCCGACAAAAAAAAATTATATACCCAAGAACTCCACCTTTTACTAGAGATAATACTTTATTTTTCAAAATCTAGAGATAATATCTTAGATTAGTTCATGAAGAAAAACGCTCTTACTTTACATTACATATCGATTTTATAAAGATGAATTAGACATAAAAATCTAATATACTATCAGAGTTCATTTTTCAAGTCACTTATTGACTCATTGTTTATATATTCCACACATCAAATCCATTAAGTGAAGGGGTATATAAAGTTAAATCTAATGGATTTTGTAGGAATGAGTTATATAAAAACCTAATTTAAAATTAAGCAATAGAGCATGAAATTAAATTAAACAAGTTCAAAATATATATTATCTAAAGTGTAGCTTCTCTATGGAAGCAACATCATGTATACCATAACCAATACCCAATATACTGAGCTAGCTAGTTAAAATTTAAAAATATAAATCTGTCTACTTTAATTCATTAATTTCACTAGTCTCAGTTGACCTATTAATAATTTGTTATACCATAATAACCTAATGTGATACCTCAATACGCACCTCCATGATTCAATATTTCTGACTAAAGCTTCAATCAATGACATTAATTCAACAACCTTTTCCATTGTATCATGCCAAGTCATGTAACAATTGTGTCCCCATGAGATTCCTATACGGCATAATATTTGTTCCTTCACCATCCAAAAGAGAGTATTGAACCGGTTCATCAATTTGTTCTCTTGTATAGAACATTGGACTCTGACTTGTTGATGGAAAAGCCAAACTCACTCCATTTCCACCATGTTGTTGTAACCCTAACGTCAACGACACTCCGCCACCGCCACCACCGTGGTGGAAACCCTCATTACTTGTGTAAGCAGCAACCATGTGATCAGATGAATGGTGTGTATTATAAGATGAAAAATCGATATCAACCGATCCAAATGCGTCCGCAGCTAATTGGTGATGATGATTCAAATTTTTATTAGTCTCATTTTTATTATGATCATGATTGTTGTTAATGATGGATGACACACACTCGGAATCGATTCGAACGAGCCGTGGCTTTTGATCTTCATGAGGTTGTGTTGGAGATTGGTTTTGAAGCACATTATTAAGATTTTCATCTTCATGATTAATGTTGTTACCTCCTCCTCCTCCCTCCAAAGTTGTTGTGTTTCTTTGTTGCTCTTTCTCTTCTTCTAAATACATTTCTTCCACCATTGGCTTCCATAGCCTCACCCTTGCATTAATAAACCAATTTGATACCTATTTTTCAAGTAATTAATTAAATATATAACTTGTGTGAATAAAAAATAATAATCAAAGTTGCGTCATCCAAATTATATATATTACAATAATAACCATAATATATGTCTATATAAAGACTTGCTCTTAGAAATATTAATATGAAAATTTTTGCGTGACGGGTATGAGAAGACCATATAATATAAATATTCATGTTTATTTAAATATTATGAAATTAAAAGAATTTTTCAAATGATGGATTATAATAATATATAACATGAACATGCCTGGCTTCTTGAGAGACCGGTTTGGCGGGCCAAAATATGTTTATCAACGTCGCTTGGGTACCTACAAAAAATTTTAAAAATAAAATAATTAGTAAAATATATTAATTAATTGGTAAATAATAACTATATTAGAGATAAGAAAGAAGTGGCCCTACAAAAAAGGATTAATTAAGTCCACATAAAAATAAAAAGAAGTAGTTGAGAAAGAGACGCAAAAATAAAAGAAAGAGAAGATGATAGAGAAATGATTGACAATACTATACACAACATATACATACATATGAAAAGATGGAATCTGAATGGTGATGTACACAAACTAACAAAAAATAAATGAGTAGGATAGTATAGTTTTAAATTTTTATTTTTGTTGAAGCACATAAATGAAAAAGATTCTTGATATGAGAAAACTTACGATACTTGTTCACAACTGCCAATAGTTGTATTTATTTTTTGAAATGGAGACAACATTGATTCTTTAGAAAAATCTATTTTGTACCTTACTTATATTAGAACAATGTAACTATATTCATCATAGCAAGCAAGCAATAAATAAATTAGTTATAAAGTGAGGCAACAATATGAAAAATGAAAAAAAAGAAAAACAAAAGTAGTTGATTCAGTTGTCTCTTATAAAATAAATTAGAGGAGTAGTAATTACGTACGGATGTAGAAAGTGTTCGAAAAGCCAAGCTCGAAGAATAGAAACAGAACGTTCGGGAAGACCGCGTTGAGGTCTCCAAGGATGAGTTTCCATCATGTTAATTTGTTGAAATGCTCTTTGTTGTCTTAAAACTCTATCTAGGATTTTAAGCCTAGGTGTTTCACCCTTAGTTGTACCAGGTGCAATAGGGTCTTTTTCTCCCATAGCTTTTCTAGTTGTTTGAATTTGTTCCAATATTCCATCTTTCAAACATCTAAAATGTCTTGACATAGCTTTTAAAGCTAAAGCTGAATAAACTTTAGCTGCTCCATTTCCAGCTACAGCTTCAAATGATGAAACCACACTCTTCATTTGATTACAATAGTTCTTGTACCTTCTATCAACCTTATATATCATACACAAAAAAGTAAAAAAAATAATTAATTAATTAATTTAATTTCACTTTGAAAGTTACATCCACCATACAAAATTACAAATTAAATAAAAATGAAAAAAGGTAACATTAAAAAGGTTGAATTGTCACGAGGTGAAGGCATTTGTGATAAGACCCTCACTAGCTGCTTAATTAGTTCAAGAATCAAAATCATAAAAAAAAAAAAAAAAATCCAAAGACACCAATCTCATCAACCACTCCAACGAAAAGTTAAGAACCTTGCTTGATTTTGACTTGAACCAAATTAAGGCATAGTCTTGATTAATGAAAGTTAAAAAACAAAAAATTAAATTTTGAAACATATATATATATAGTAGGGATAGTACCCGGGCTTAATAAAATTATTGCAGTTCAAAAAAAAAAAAAGTAGGGATAGTACCTCTTCTAGCATGGAAAGAAGCTTGGTTTTTCTCTTTTGTAATTCAACAAACTCTAAAGAGGTTAAAGATTGTTTGATTGAGGAACTGCTACTACCACCATTGTTAATATCTTGATCTTCCCAAGTTTGTTTGTTGTTGTTGAACTTTTGAGATTTTTGTTTTTGTAAAACTAAATCATTTTGTTTTGTGGTTTCTAAACTACAAAACTCATTGAGAAGTTGTTGAGCTGGTAACAAAAACTTAGAGTTTTTGAGAAGAAAATGACCATGATACCCTTGATCTTGTTGAGTAGTATTATTAGTAGTGTGTCTTAGTTCAAAAGATTGTAAACCAATAGATGTTGGATTTGTTGAACTAAGTGATAGTGAAAGTCCTTGACTTGGTCTTTCATTACCTTCACATGGAAAAACACATCTTAGTGATGAATCATCAACATGTTGTTGTTGCCACTGATGATGATGAACCATGTTGTTTAGATTTTGATGATCACTACTTGTTGGTTCAGTGAAATCTTGATGATAGAAATTTGAATCATTCATAGTTTTTGATGAACTTGCAGAGTGTTGACTTGGTAATTTTCCTATGAAATTTGTTTTCCACATGTTTGTGTCACTACTAGTACTATGATGTTGTTGTTGTTGAAGATGTTTTGAAAACCCTATCATCTCCATGCCAGTTGTGAGATTAAACATCTCTGGATCAGAAACAAAACCTTGAATTTGTGTTTGAATTGATGGATTGTAACAATATCCACCACTTGATGTTTTGTCATCTTCATGACAAACTTGTCTAGCCATGAATAATTAAATTTAAAAAAAATAAAATATATATATATTATGAGGGGAGCATGAAAAGCATAGTTGAGAAGAAAGATGAGATATACTTGCTCAGAAATAGAAGATGATGATGATGACCTCCATGCTAGTTTTCTCTTTTATATTTTTCTCTCTCTATTTCTTAACAAGTGATGAGTCAATGGACCAACATTTATAAATACAACCAAATTAGTATTCATATACAAACGAAATAAATAAATAATACAGTAAATATTAAGGAAATTTCCTCAATTATTTCTTACCTAGTATTAGAAAAATCATACAATCAATTAATGTTTCAAATATCAATATTCTTTTTTAATTCAATATAGATTATTCTTCTTATAATTAATGTTTATTATTATTTTTTTTTTGAACGGCGAAATAATTATATATATATATTAATTAGTTGGATGAAAGTTGTGATTAATTTAGCTTCAATAAATTGTGAACAATTATATTACTATTTTGCTGATGTGTTACTATATTATTATTAACTAGTACATTTTTTTTTAATTCAATAAATTTTATCAACATATTATATATGGAGTATATATTAATAAAAAATTATTTCAACAAATTTAACCTTCTATGCAAAGTTCATATAATACGATGGACCTGCAGGACCAGCAACATAAAGTAATGATCGTCCTATGCCTGATCCATATGCTACTATAGCCGCCACTTGAATTGTTTGTTGTATCATATACTATCATGTATGAGGGATGATTTATTATGGTTCTTTACTTTTATTTTTAGACTATGATGATTTAATTTATTGCGGTTGAAAATTTTAATTTTATAAAATATATACAATATTAATTGTCACTGATATAAAGACTGTATTACGTTCTCTTTTACACGTTTTCATGTTTTCTTCCACATTATATATTTTGTTAAAAATATTTTTTTCCCATCTTTTCTGTTTTAATTCATATACTCCCCTTTCTAAAATATAAGTAAAAATAAATTAAAGAAATTTGATGTATTTGGTTAAAGATTTGAACCAAATATATTCATTTTTGTTGACAAACTTTTGTTTATATTTTAGAACGGAGGGAATATTTATTAAAATTTTATCATTTACATTACCTATCCGGAGTGGATGATGGCCGGATTGAAGATCAATTTGAAATATTGATCATTCATTGTAATTAATGATTGGCAAAAAATGTTACCGTACTAAAAGGTACAAGACTTTTGACTTTTATATGTGGATTGAGGGGTTTCTGGTTTGCTTGAAATTTTTTTTTTTTACAATACGCTTCAAAATAATAATATTTACAAATTACTACTTTTTTTATTAACCTTTTTAATTTTCCAGAGAAAGACTCTTGATTTTTTATAAAAAATTAAATTTAAGTTCTCTAAAATAATTTATCTTAAGAAAGTTCAATAAACACTTAAACTTAATCACTTGATTACAAGTCCTCCTTTTAGCACAACAAATTCAATGCATTTAAATTTAAAATTGTATAACTACTTAGTTGTCATGGTTACTTTGGGCAGAAGATTATTAAATTAATTTGCAATCTAAATTTGCATGAACTAAAAATTAAACAAATGTGGAGATCTTTGTAGGGAACGGATCCCTAGATTGAAGTCATTCCTAAGTAAAGTCTTTTACAGGCTTTTTCAGATGAGAAAAAGGGTCTGTTTGGGATGAGTTAGAGTTAGAGTTAGAGTTAGAGTTAGGTGGGTCCTCGTTCTGTTTTCTCTGTTGTCTTTCTGAGCTAGGAGTTATTCTCTTCCGATCTGTTTCCACTCACAAGAGAGACTCAAGTTGCTCTAATATTACATTTACACTTTATTTTTTTTATAATGAAATATTACATGTTACACTATATGATATAGGTGCATAGTTTATCAAATATTTCTCCATACGAGTTTTATTTTGTATCTTATTAATTACATACATTAATTAAGTAACGAGTATTAAGTATTAACTAACAATGCATAATATGATCGTACTAGCATGGCTGTCCCTCCAAAATTTACTAAGTCACATGCTATTATATTTCTGTTTTTACACCGGCCATAATTTTTAGCACCTACAAATCAATTTTAATAATGCTAGCATAAAAGTTGTGTTAAAAAGTTTTACATTAAATGAAAAATACCATAAATTTATGGTTAAAAGTGAGAATAATTCTCATTTAATTTACATACTGACTTTATAGATTTAGATTAAACTTGGTTCAAAATTCCAAAACTTTTTATCCTCTTTCTTAGGATGCTAATGAAATTAGTTTTCTCCTTTAAAAATTGAATTTGTTGGTCCTCAAGTGTAGAATCTGTTATTTTGAACATAACTTAAATTTTTATCACTTCATTTTCTTTATATTTTTGTTAATTAGAGTTGAGTGACTAGAACTCTACTCTTAAAATGAATCAGTGGACTGTCTGACGTTTAAACTCTAACTTTTATATATACAATGTTCTTACCAACAAGTATTTTATATTAATTGTACTTTTTGTGTTAATATATATTTATAAGTAGAGATAATTATCATCTTATAAATAGGTTTTGTTAGATTGAATTATATCTAACCCAAAATTTTAAGGCAATACTTTATAGTCCCTCCAAAATTCACTAAGTCACATTCTCGTATTTCTTCTATTACACCACCCATCAATTTTACCTACGCACGCCAATTTCAATAATGCTAGTGAGAAAATTGTGTTAAAGAGTCTCACATTAATGCATGAGGGATGTCATAAAAAATATGTTTATAATTTTTTTGTCTTAAATATATGGTTTAGTAAAATTGAGTTAGACTCAAATCAAAATCCTAAGACTTTTGGTCATCTTTCTTATGATGCTAATGAAATAATTTTCTTTTTTGAAATTGAATTTTTGCCACTCAAGTATTGTATTTATTACCATTCTGAACATAATATAAATTTGGCAAATGCTAAATAGTGTATCGGGGATACTTGTTAAGGATTTGAAATTAGAAAGTTTTTTTTTTAAAATGGTATAGTCAGCGAAACAAAAATCTAAATATTGATTTTTCAATTAATGCACAACTTTTATTTTATATCTGTTTTTAATTTTTTAACTAGTATTCCGGAAGCACTAGTTAGCAATACCCTTTAAATTTTTATCATCCCATTTTCCAATTCAACCATAAAATTATCAAACCATCTTTGTATCGGATATAAATTCCCTGTAGTCAAAAAGTGACGGCAAGTGAATCACAGCTATTAGATATGATCAATACTAGTACATTTTAATATATTTTATAGTGTTAAATTTGAATATCTAATTTTAATCAATTGATTAGTTCAATGGTCTCTTAAAGATTTTTTTGAGTTCACATTGGTCCATAAAGAAAAAAAGTTCCGCTTTGGTCCCTTAAAGACATATTAGTTTTTCATTTTCATCCATTCCGTTAGTTTTTAGTAAAAAATATCAATTTTAGGACTAATATGAAATCTATTAAACTAGATAAGGGACCAATATAAAATTAGATAAGAGACCAATATGAAATCAAAGTTAACGTTTTTTACAAAAAATTAACAGAATGGACCAATACGACAAATAAAAATATCTTTAAGAGATCAAAGTATAACTTTTTTTCTTTATAAGACTAATATGAAACTAAATATCTTCAATGGACCAACAAACTAATTAAGTCTTAATAAAAAAAGTATATAATAAATCATTCACTAACTACATAGAATTCATATCATTTATCTTCTCTAGTAAACTGCAAGAATATATTTAATGTCGAACCGTATCTCGAATTGAATTACCTAGTTGAACTATTTTTTTTTTTTTTTATATCTACCTAGTTGAACTTGAAGTAAAGAAAACCTATAAGAAAAAAATACTCATAGATGATTGTGGTTCGGTGTGTGTAAAACGTTCCTAAAATATGGTGTGAGGATGATGAGGTGAGAAATTTGAGATGAGGTGGTCCTATCTTTGCACATCTAATTCTTATTAATTGGTGTAATAAAGTACTCCACCCACATCCACTCCTCACTCTCCATTTTGCATGGGAGGGACCACATCTTTTTCTTTAATTATTTTTATTCATCGTCAAATTAATATGCCTCTCCACGCGGATGACTTTTGTTTGCAATCATACTTAACATTTAATAATAGTACAAAACCAAATTTAAGACCAAAAACAAATGAACAGATTAAAAACATGTGATGACAAAACCAAATGTAAGATCACTTTTAATTTGATAGTATAAAGTTATGCATTTAGAAAAAGTTTTATGTGTTTCGCGAATTTATACCTTTATAATTTAAATTTAGCCTTCAATTCTTTGCAATTACATTTAAAAGAGATTGAAATTATTTGATGCTAGAACTGATTTCCGAACCAGATTAAACTGATCGTAAAAAAAAATTAGCCACCATAAATTCATCATTGGGAACAATGTACTTGATTGATACTCCATCCATCCTTAATTATAAGCAAAAGTCAACTTTTCAGATTCACTGAAAAAGTGATGTATCTGGACTATAATGTAGGACAAATACATCACTTTTTCAATGAATCTAAAACGTGAATTTTTGCTTATAATTAAGGATAGAGGGAGTATAGGGTTATTATTACTTGAATTATCTCTACTATCCAAAAATTTGACCAATGTTTGTATTGGAAGTTGAATAGCTCAATTCATTTGAACTACTAAGAGTTAAAACTATTGAGGTGTAAAACACATGAGTAATTACTAGGAATTGCTTCTTGACCTATTACAAATAAATACGACTAAACCATCAATTCGTCCCATAAAATTATAAGAGTCGTATATTTTTATTCTTGAAATTTTCAAATAGACAAAAATAAATCTTGATTTTATATTATGTCAAGCAACTCGATTATTCTACTAACTTATGCCTAATTTTATTTTATTTTAATCAAGAGAAAATATAATGAATAAAAAAGTACAGAAAGCTGGTGGTCATAAACCTAACTCAGCAACCACACAAAAGTGTTATAATCGACAGCAAACATCAAAACAAACAGAGACGGGCCTAAAGAAACGTATATGTTGATATTTTCTTCATTTTTTAAAGATATTGTTAAGAAATACAAGTATTTTATAGACTTTCATGCATTATAAGTGGCCTAAACATTGTACATTATTATTTTTTTATCAAAACCTTAGTAGAAGTGAAGTTGTGGTATGGTATTGTTGCATTGCATGCGCAGAGTGCGTAGTGCACAAATGCCAAAAGGATCATATGAGTGAGAGAGAAAGTGGGTAAGAAGAGGGTATGTGACATCATGGTTGTATAGGGGTGTAGGTGCAAAAAGAGTAGAGAAAATGGAAATTTGGCAAGCGGCGGAGAAAGCTGCTCCTCCTACTTACAACACCACTGCTAGCCTTATTAACACACCTCCAACTCTCATTTTAGGCGCGTCTCCATTGGATTTACTTTTTTAGTTTTGTTAGACTATCCATCTCAAAATAGAATAAGTAGTAACTTGTCACAATTTCACACATATTAATGTAACATTAAATAAAAAAAGAGTGTGGTATTTTATTATTTTATATTATTATAAAGTACCTAGTAAAAAATCACTTTTTAAACTCATTTAATGATTAATATATTTTGTCTATAATATAGATCAGGTACAGATACATCAGCGGCAAGTCCACCGCCCAACCAACCCGGTCACTTGTCCATGCTCAAGTAAACAAAATTGGTATTTTATGGGTTAATTTAGGGTAAAAATGAGATTTTATGGGTTAGTTTAGGGCAAAATTGATAATTTTTAGTTCAAAATAGAGATTTTTCAATGCAAAATTGAAATTTTTGTTTAAAAGTGACATTTGTCCCGACTTTATAAGTTTTTTTTATTCCACTACTGAAATACATTAATTATTAAATGAATTTAGAAAATAAAATATATTTTTTTGGTATATAACTTAGAACATAAATTTTACTTATAAAATATGAAAGTACGCAACAATCAAAATTAAAAGTAAAAAATCGATCACTCTCACTAACTCATCTACCAAATCATCTTATATCTCCTATTATTATTGTTATTAATTGTATTGTTTTTTTATATTTTCTCTTTTTTTTTGTATTAATATATAATATATTTAACATTAAAAAAAATTATTGTTACTATTACTAATTAAGTTAGACATGAAAAAGTTTCAAGAACCAAGGTAAAGAGTGTGTGGCCATGGGATATATAGAGGGGTCAATTGGAGACTCCACAAATGGCGGGGGGGTTTATCTGGCGGGAGTTAGAGACTGTATAACTCTGAAGCATCATTTGAGTCACATTTTTGAACAGCAGGTTAAAAATTCAAACTAGAGCAACGTGCCACACAACCAGGCTATGATCTCATATTAGCTATATAGTGTGGTCCATTTTCATATTTCTTTATGTGGATAAAAATAACTTTATTTACTCGTACAATAGTAGTATATTTGTGGTTATTAGTTAGGACCATCCTAATCCTACTATACTAGGGTTACTGCTTGTTATGCTGAAGTAGGTAAAAGCATGCAAGAGCCAAACAGAAAACAAGCAGCTTTCATTAATTAGAGGATCAATGTCTGAGATTGAGAGACGATAGTAAGGGAGAAAGGAATCTGCCAAACCTTTTTTTTTTTAATTTTCTTCTCATTAATTCAATACTTGTAGTTTTCAATTAAAAGACTTTGCAAAAATTAAGTTTTTAATAAAAAAGATTATAGTGGTATAAACAAGTCCTTGCCATTTTTCATGTCAAGTAGTCATTTATGTTTAAAAGCATCACTAATATTGAATCAAACTCCATTTTTCATCTACATATGTTATCGAAACTTTTACTTATTTCAAAATAATAACGATTACGATATTTAATAATAGGCTTTTTATTTAATCCATCCTTTTTTTTCCTTCTTCTCTAACCATAGCCGTCACATCTTTTTTTCAACTTCTTAGTTTATCATATAGGGGTGATTTAAGGTCAATTTTGGCCTGAAATCACCCCTCCAAATTATTTTTCTTTCTCGTTATAAAAAATAAGTGTGATTTTCACATATTTTTTTTGTTTAGATTTCCCTTCTTCGTACGGTGTATTTTTTTGTCCCGTCTTCGTGCAGTGTATTTTGTTGTTCCGTCTTTGTGTCGGTGTTCATTTGTTTCAGGTTGAAGAATTAACTTTGATCTAGTGCAGATCCAATTAATGTTGACTTTGGTGTCATCAACGCTACAGATCTGGAGACATGGATACTTCAGACACTTTATTATAGTCATATTAGTAGGCTTATGCAATTTGCCATTTTATGTTATTAACATGGATGTTGCGAGTTTGTTCGCAGATTTATCCCTTTTGCTTTTAGCAATTTTGAATTTGTATTGCATCGATATATATACTTCAATAATTTGAATGAATGAATATTATTTGCTTTGAGTAAAAAAAAAGTTCTCTCAACTACGATCTAATGTTGTCTGTTGCATGGTATAGTTTATCATTCGATGATCATTTACGTCGTTTGTGAAATTGGATTAATAATGTAAGTTGGTTCAAACGAGAAATTCTTAGGTGAGTCCACACCTAAGCATTAATGGTTAGGCACAACCAATCATATAATTACAAATCATTAATATATTAAAAAATTACAAATAATTAATAGATTAGTAATTAAAACAAAATCTCTATAAATAAGGAAAGAAAAAAAAAGTGAGTTATCAAAAAAAAAAACTATTATGAATTTATTTTATTTTTATTCATTATTATTTCTCTATTTTTTAAAAATTTAGGGACCGTCCAAACTATTATGAATTTGTTTGATAAAAAAATAGTGGATAGTTAATAAACAAACTTATATCGTCTACATTATAAGATAGCTTATAACCGATGAGTTAGCTAATTCAATTTGTATTATTTAGTAAAATTAACGGTTGAATTAGCTTATTAAATATAAAGTGATATAAAAAATGTTTAATTAATATTTAATTATTTTCAAGTAAGATGACAAGAATAAAATGAAAGAAAAATAATAAAATATAAACTCTAACTAATTGAATTATATTATTAATATAAATACAAGGTCTCAATTAGTAAAAAAAATGTTTCGATAAATAGAGAAATAGTAATATATACAAATAATTGGAAGAAAGAAATAAAAAATATAGAAAGACAGCTAGCGTGTGGAAATATTTTATAATTTTCCTTTCATTTTATTCTTGTCATCTTACTTAAAAATAATGAAATATTAATTAAATATTTTTTATATCACTTTATATTTAATAATCTAACTCAACCGTTAATTTTACTAAATAACACAAATTAAATTAGTCAGCTTATCGGTTATAAGCTATCTTATAATTTATATGATATAAGTTTGTTTATTAACTATCCACTATTTTTTTATCAAATAAATTCATAATAGTTTGGACAGTTCCTAAATTTTAAAAAATAGAGAAATAATAATGAATAAAAATAAAGTAAATTCATAATAGTTTTTTTTTTTGTTGATAACTCACTCTTTTTTTTCTTTCCTTATTTATATAGATTTTGTTTTAATTATTAGTCTATTAATTATTTGTAATTTTTAAATATATTAATAATTTATAATTATGTGATTGGTTGTGCCTAACCATTAATACTTAGTGTGGCCGCACCTAAGAATTTCTCATTTTCATTGGGGAACATGTGAAGTAGTAAGTTTTCTGATCTCCTAATTGTAATACACATAACCATAAATTAAACTCTTGACCATATATACTGAAAGGGATAAAGATCCTTACCGCCTGAATCAATTAAGTACACATTAGATTTTAATTTATCCAATTACAACTCAGTGCTTTTAATAAATATATTACCGTAGTAATATAATCCTTAGAGAAAAGAGAGAACGTTTAAACTTTCCCAATACACAACACAAAGGAGGGAGTATAATGTTTCAACAAAAAAAAGGAGGGAGTTATAAGAGAGAGGATTTTTTTTTTTTACTTTTTCATTACAACATTTATTTCTTTGTTGCTACATAAATCCTTTTTTTTAAAGGGCTACATAAATCCATAGTAAATAAGAGTGTTTTGGTAAGAAATATTTAATGTAAATGCGAAACATGGAAGTATCTTATAAAAAGGAAAGTGACACATGTTAAATATGGATCTCATGAGTAAAAGTGTTTCTATGCTTGAATTGGTAGAATTTAGAGGTGGGTTCAAATCTTTGGTAAATGACAAAATAATGTCCATAATAGTTTTTTATTTTATCACATTTTATTTTCATTTTTTGAAAATATTAATTGAAATATTACTGATAATATAAAATATTTTTACACTATTAACTAATAACAACTATATTTTCTACCATTTTGTCAAAAAAAAAAAAAACTATATTTTCTACCATATTATCTCAATTCACCTCACTTTATTGATTTGACATGACAAATTGATAGTTTTTTATTAGATAACTGTATAAAACTATTTTAAGTGGATATACCTTCTTTTAATTTTCTATCACTTCCGTGCAATTCAGTTTTGACATTTTTTAATCAAAAAGGGCTTAAAAGATTAATTGAGAAATGGAAACTCCAAAAGCATTAGTAATAATCAATTGACTAAATTGAGCATGACATAACTTAAAAAGTCGCCAAAAATTATCAGCATCACCACTCATATTTGCAAGACAATTTTAACATTTTTTGACAGACATTTTCTACATTGTTTAGACAACTTAACATTGGGGATTTACCGAAAAACAAGTTAACATTGGGGGCCAAATAATGAAGATTTTGGGCTTTGAGTTTTGAAATAATTTTTTAGCAAGAAATTTTTTTATGATAATTTGTCACCCTACTTATTTTCTATTGCGCCTTACAATTTTATCAAAATACATTTGTCCGCTACTTTAGTAGCGGATACACTCAAAAAACAACATATCATTATAACGTACGCTATTTAAGTAGCGGACGATATTTTTCAAAATTTCTAATTTTTATAACATCCGCTAATTAAGTAGTAAAATAGTAAAATGAAAAAGATATACGGCGCGCGAGTAACCGGTAAAGTGACATGAGTAAATTTCATTTTTGATACTTATCCGGTTTATGCTCATTTTTTTTATTTTTTATTTTTGAAAAATTAATTCCATTAAACTTTTTACTCTAGTTCTGTCAAACTTAACTGGAAGTTTAACTAGTTATCAAGATTTTTTTTTTTTAAAACTATATTAATTTATTTTATAGATAATTTTGTCTATTTATCAAAATATGGGAGTGAAAGTACAGTAGTATTGAAATTGAAGTGTACAATATATCCCTCTACTATAAACATTGAAAGGCTATAAGTCTAGCGCCGCACATCCTTTTCATTAGCTGATCCTATTTATTGTTTCGTCATTTTACGTAGTATGAGTTTATGGGGTCACCATCAAGAACACATGTTTCTTCTTCGTTTGACCAGTGTTCATGGAAAGGCCAACAATACAAGAGCTGTTCATTTTTTAGTTTTTCTTTTACTTCTGCTTCTTGATTGATTGAAAACTGAAAACGGTGTTTCTTTTCTTTCTAGGTGAAAAGAATAGATAATATTTTTGTTTTGTGTTTATGTCTAAGTTTAGGATTAGACTTTTTAAAGTGAACAATTCATTTTAAAGAGTAAAACAAATATATATATATATAATTTTAAATATTAGGATACAAGTACAAAATTTCTATTGTCGTTAGCGACTAATCTCTATCAAGAAATTTGTGAGACACACATGATAAATTACACCTTGCAACCGATTTTTCTACATACAAATGAGTTAGGGATGCTCGCGGTTTGGTTTGGATCGATTTTGAGGCAAAAATCCATCCGATCCAAAGTTATTATAACTTGCGGTTTTGTTCGGTTTTGGATGACTAATTAAAAAAATCCAATCCAATCCGATCCAATTTTGTGCGGTTTAATTTGGATCGGTTTTTTGATATCCAAATTACAAATTGAATTTTTTTAATTAAATATTAATATTACAATAACATGGTAAAATAATATATTTGATGTAAAACACAATATATAATATGTTAAAAATTAATATTTTACAATGAAAATTATCAATTATATTTGAAATCTATAAAATAGTATAAAGAAATACATTAAATTGAACTAACAAGTATTATTGAGAAAATAAAAATCAATAATTAATATATTACTGTAATGCAATATATCATAATAATAAAAAGTTAAATAAGTATTAAAAAATATATATGCGGTTTGGATTGGTTTTGGAAAATCAATCCAAAATCCGATCCAGCGGTTTTCACAAAAAGAACATCCAAACACATCCAAAAATATTCGGTTTTTTGCGGTTTTCGATTTTTTTGGATCGGTTTGCGGTTTTTATTTGGATTGGTTTGGATTTGAGCACCCCTACAAATGAGTCAAAAATTGAACATCTAAGACCATGTACAATGAGCCTGTTGAATCTAGTTTCAACACCCTAAAAATCTTGCAATGGTGGAGTTGAATTTGAGCCGGAAGAGAGAGATGTTGAATAAATTCAACAGGTTGAAAACTGACACGTGGCAGCTTGTTATTGGTCGTCCAAATTTTTATCTCATTTTATCTTTAAATTCAATTATTTCATTGCAAATTAATTTTTTATTTTTTTATTTTTATACCAAAATTCATGATTTTTTTTTTCTCTATAAATAGAGACTTGGTTCATTTGATTTGGACACAAAAAAAAATCACATTTTTCACTCTCTTAATCTTATTATTATCTTTCTAATCGGAAGTTTAATTTAAATTTAATCGATAAATTTAATTTTAATTTTAATCGATGATTGGTATCGTATAATTTTAATTTAATTTTAATCGATAATTGTATTTTTATGTAATCATAAAAATAAAAATAAAAATTTAAATAAGAATATAAAAGAAAGAGTGGTGGGGTAGGGTGTTGAATAAAAACCACTGGGGAGGATAAAAGTTGAATGGGTGTTGAATGAGTAGGTGGAAGAAAGAGAAAATGATGTGGAGAGTGTTGAATTAGAAAACCATTGCACATGGTCTAACTACGTGTTTAATTAATTAAGGGGTTACAATATTAACTATTAACTTTTTCACTTTACCGACTACAATATTCAATTATTCATGGAGTCAAATCCATAGGTTTATTGCAGCATAAACTGTCCCCGCAATACAAACCGATTCACAAATATAGAATTGTCTATGAGACTGTGCCTCTAAGACACTGAAAAGACTTGATAACCACATCTCAAATGTCCCACATTCGAGTTTCTTATTTAAGCAAGATACAAATGATAAAGGTTCAAAACTCTCAAACTTTACTTCAAACGCAAGAAATAGATAAAGAATCAATGTTCCTTAATAAAGAAACATAAAATGTTCCCACAGCTGAACCTCCAACGAAGTTATTCCTATTATACCAAGTTACCAACCCAGTAAATAAATTCAATCCCATTCATCAAAAATCAACATAAATTGACTTGCAAGAAAGACATTTGTGCCTTACATTTGATGCTCTACCATAAACAAATTAGCAACGTAATGAACCTGCCATGAACTCAATGGATCAAGTTGACCTGTCACTAGCTGCAGGTCAACCATATACCTTCAAACTATTCAATTAGCTTAACTCTTGTCCAGTAGTTACCACTAAATCGTTGGAAACTTATATTTCGTCAATGAAACAACGAAAAGAAGACAAACACCATGATTGACTTCTATTTTGCGGGGTAACATATTGCTACTATAAATTAGTTTGACAGCAACAAAGATATTTTCCTGGAAGAAAAACACACTTTCTGTGGAATATATTAATCTAGTAGGCCCTGACAAATACAAGCTCAATAATGTTATTTAGGAATATATGCCAATCAAAAATCCAAATATGTCAATGGATGTAAAGATCAGTCGAACTCAGTCAACTCATACAAATAAGCGTGGTATACCTGCATAAAAGAGGAAAAACAAAAGAATAGTCAATGGGATGACAATATTGGCCATTTGGCCGGCAATCTCACAAACTTGCACTCCAAGAATTAAAAATAAAATAATAATACTACTACTGAAGAATAGTATAATAAAACAGGTTGACTTTACAGACCAGAAATCAAGCATCGAAAATCATTACAGAGCGGCCCACAAAAGATTGCTGGTCTGAGATAAGAGACACTGACAAGGGAACATGATGTACTATAAACATTGTGGCGTTTGATAAAGATATGACTATCGAGATGCTATGACGGTATGACCACTTACCACAAAGTATGGAGTATATATCAAGAAAACTTAGTGCTCAATCAAACAAATGACTTTTGTTTTATGACATTTTAGTTTCACTATGACAAGTAAAAATTTCTATGAACCTCAAGTTGTCTTGCTACAACATGCATGAGGAAGGCGGAGCAGTCATTCATAACTCATAAGATGATAAGCCTAGGTGTAAAGGAAAACACCACAATGAGAAAAGGAAAACAGTTCCGAGTATTCTCTCTGGTTATTTCCAACAAAATAGAAGGTGACAATAACCAGTGTCATCTTCCAGGCAAAGCATCAAGAATTGAGTCTACCTAACTAGTTTCACCCAAATGTGTGTGCAACTGTACTACCAGGGTTTGACAGTAGATTTAAATACGTACAATAGTAGATGAATCAGATAGAGATGATCATGAGAAGGTTAAAAGGTTACACACCAAGTATATAGTGCAGCCATTTCCTCCACCGTGGAAAAACATCATCTTCAAGTGTGCTCAATTGATGCAGATGTAATTCGTAATTGTCTTGTCCGGTCTTGCTCTCCGTTCCTCTTCCAGAAAGCTCGTCTCCACCAAACTTCAAACCCTCTTTGAATATTTGGGCAATCTTCACCAGAATTCAAGAAACGATTAAACCAAGCAAGCAAAATTTCCTGTTGCCAGGAGAGTGGCAGAGTTAGAATTGTGTTACTAAGTCCATCCTCGATTAGATGCCTATCAAGGCCCTTGGATGCTCTCCTCATCCAACCAAAATCATCATAAAATGGCACAAGCCATGTTTTTAGAAGTAAACACCTAGCATCTTTAGAAGCCAGCAACTGTCCCTTCCCAATCCCAACAAACAACCTGGCAGTAACTCTGCTAACCTCGAACCTATGAACAGCAGGCACCTTAGAATGGGCTTCAGATAATTCTGATTCGGAGGCCCATGCTTTTAGGAAATCTTCGGCAATCTGTCTATCAATCAAAATATCCAAAATCCAATACAAATTATCAGCTTGTCGTGCAATTTGACTCACATCCTGTAGATCCGAATCTGCAGCCCGCAAAAAGTGGTGACGAAGCAACTGCATACAATCATCACATGCCGAGTATAATGACTCCTTTCGAAGATCATTCTGAGAAGAATTTTCATGGAGCATCTTCGACACCAAGCCTTTCATCTCTCGCCTGGCCTTTTCATCTTTGCCTTCAAGAACCACACGAATAAGTTTAAGCAAGACTTCTTCATTATCATTCCCCTCTTCATTTCCATTGACAACATCAGTAGAAACCCTCTTCAAAACCTCCACAGCTCCAACAGATTCAAGACGAAGTTCAGACAGGAGCGATGCCACCTTGTCTTCTTCATCTTCCGCCCATGGCGCTGCTTCCAAGTACTCCAAACAAGACAAAACCCCAGCATCAAATCCAATTGCAGCCGAAACCTAAGATAAAACAATAAAAAAAAAATCCACTCAATCACTCTCATAAAACCATGAATCACACAAATCCAAAGAAGCACAAAACCAAACTAGAAAAAATAAATGCCTTTTAACTGTTTCACATTTAGTTAGTAAGTACTAATATAATAACCTAAAATCAAAATTATTCAATAGTCTATAACTATAAATTTCTACAAACAGTTGAAATCCTAAATTCAAAATCATCAACCTAATCCTACAGTAAACTACATTATCAATCAAATCAATCTAATGAAACAGGTCAAAGATTAAGCAATAAACAACAAATTAACAAAAAAAAAACCCAACAAAACAATAAGAAAAAGACTTTACCTTTAAGATACCCAAGACTTTGGAAACATCCTCTTTCATTAGCTTCTTCCGAAGATCCTTACAATACATCAACCTCAAAGTCTCGACATAAACCTCAACATCATCACAATCAGCAATTTCAACAAGATAAGGCAACGCCGTTCGTTGCTGTTGCTGTGTCCACCTATCAGAAAGCTTGACGGAGAAGAATCTACTATGTGCAACAAGAATCTGACGATGAACATTCATAGAAACACTGAATCCATCTTTAGAACTTAGTGTAAGCTTAATATCACTGGAAGATGAATCATTGAAGTGATTACCAGGACTACGAGAAGCTGATAACAATTCAGAAATTCGATGCATCATTAGGGTTTCACGATCTTGTACTACAATTTGTGGTTTCTGAATCGACGAAGAAGTAGTAGCAATGTTGTTTGGGATCTGATTTGTTCTATGATGAATATCGGGTTCGTTAACCATCATTTCGAAGAGTGTTGGACTGGATCGGGTTTTGTCCGGCGGAGGTGACATTGGGTTAAGAAGACCGGCGGTGAGTGCGGAATTGAATTTGGTGAAGCTTGAAGGAAACGGGTCCTGACCCGAAATTGGGGAAGAAGAATGTGTGAAATGATCCATGATTGGGGAAAATGTACCGGGAGAGTAACGAACGGTGTAATTAGGGGAAGGTGAATCGGGTAATTGAGAGTCGGGTTCGGATTGTTGGATTCTGGTCGAAACGGAGGTGGAGATTGTCGTTTCACGACATTTGCGTCGTTTAGGTTTGGTGATGATGGGTTGGTTATTATTATTAGGATGATTTGGGGGTTTGAGGAAATTTGATGTTGTTTTAGTTGTTGTTGTCGTCGCTGCTGCCATTATCTGTTGTAAGGTTTTTAGTAGCGGTTGTTGTCGTTTTGTGTGTTTGACACACGCAGAAACAGAGAAAGAGAGAGAGAGTACTGTGTAATGTGTGATGACTGTGAAGAGTTAATAAATGGCGGTAGAATCGAGATGTGCTTGTGTGGGATATGTCAGATAAAATAAACATGGAAACTGCCAAGTGTGGCCGAAGAAGCATTTATTATCAGCCCATAGATTAATAAATGTCTTAAAAAAATTTGTCAAAAATAAAATCAATGGTTTTGCTACCGATTGTTAATTGGTCCGGTGACAATTATCGCTAAATTTGATAGGAAGGATCACGGTTCTATTCTCCGCAACTACGATTGAAGGCGATTGGAATCACTTGAAGTCATAACTGATCCAAACCGTATTCAACCGATGGTAAAAGCTAAAAAAAAATAAAGGGTCTTGCTAACGAGTGGCCCTGAAACACTTTTTAAGCTTTTTATTTAAAAAATTATTTACTCAAAAGGAAAACAATTCAAATTTTCAATGCGTTGACTTCACGCATTCCCATAGTAAGTTTACTAAAATTTACTATTTAAAGTGCTTAAATAGTACCCTCGAGGCACTTGTAAAAATAATACTAATGGTCAACACATTTAATATGATAATCAACTTTTTAAATTCTCGTGATTTACTCAAAAGAGTCTTATATTTTGGGATAAAGATAGTAATATGGTACTCCCTCCGTTCATTTTTATAAGAAACAAAAGTGAAATTTTTTTGTTCCTTTTTATAAGAAACTTTGACTAATTTTCAAATATTTTAAATGTTGAATTTCACTTATGTCCTTATTTATTATGAAAGAGAATATTAAAAATAAGTAAGTTAATTGAATTTAAAGTAATTAAATAGGGGTATAGATGGAATAAGTTTAAATTTATAAGAGTATTAAATGAAAATAACTATTTACAATGTATTTCTTTAGTATGTGTAATTTTTTTAAACTGTTTCTTATAAAAATGAATGGAGCGAGTATTTTAAAGAGTGTTCTTACAATACTTGTTAGCAAAATTCTTTATTTAAACCAATAAGATAGCCTAAATTTATTTAGTTCATAGGGCATTGAAGCCAAGTTAAGAGATTAATGATCTTCCTTATGTTATGTTTTTCTAATAGAGATCTTCCATATCTTTAATCACCATCTCCCCTAAGAATGATCGGATGATGATAGCATTAATTTCTTTTAACTTAATAAAAATAATGGGATTAGTTGTGAATTTAAACACACACTTTGTTAAAGGCAAATGCTAACGAGTGCCTCTGGGACATTTAGAGACACTTTTTAAGACCTTAAATAGTAAGAATTTTACATAATTTTTAAAGAAATGTGTCAAGTCAACGCATTGAAAATTATATTGTTTAATTTTTTGAATAATTTTTTTTTATAAATGGAATGCTTAAAGAGTACCCCGAAAACACTCGTTAGCAAGACCCTAAAGATAATTTGTCACATTTTTATGCTACCTCTGTTTTAAAATAAATGATTTAATTTCATCACCATGTGTATGTGTACTATTTACTCCATAGCTTGTTTTGACTATAGTTTGTTACTACAATAATTGTGAGCTTAGTGTCCCTTGCTAAGCTCAGTTGGTAGGAAAATATATATATTCAGTGGATCGGATTTAAACTCCTGTCATTCCACTTATCTATTTTAAGTAAAAAAATTAGCTAGTAAATTACTTGGAAAAAAACGACAAAAGTACCCTTAGCTCACAAGAATATTTGGTTTGCATCGAAGTTAGTAAACAGCGATAGTAAATTCATCTTCTTTTCTTTGATGCTCAGCTTTTCTTTTCGTAAAAGGTAAACAAAAGAAAAATTATTGTTTTTGATCATCATAAACTATCATTCTACATTTTGCAAATAATTTACATTTGCTGCACGTTAAATCATTTAGTGGCCGTAGGATAAGGCTGTGTTTGGTTTGGCGTTTGTAAGCCCCAAACGCGAGTTACAAACTCCAAATGCAATTTTAACCAAAACTTAGATGTTTGGGTAACTT
This sequence comes from Trifolium repens, assembly GCA_030408175.1. NCBI lineage: Eukaryota > Viridiplantae > Streptophyta > Magnoliopsida > Fabales > Fabaceae > Trifolium > Trifolium repens. The sequence goes on along the minus strand of CP125842.1, from coordinate 60,556,523 downwards.
GCAAAAGCGAATTTCTGGAACGTGCTTTTAGCCGTAAACGCGAGTATTCTTAAAGCAGGATATTGGAGCTTCCACGGTAAAAGAAAATCACGTCCAAGCAATTAATTTTCAGTGGCATGTAAACTTACCTATTTGCCCATGAATTTATTTCTTTTTCTTCTTCTTCACATACCCAGATTCACGCCTTGTTGTATGTTGTTATTTTCCTCTGAAACCCACAACAATCCAGATCTGTCTTTCCCCTTTGTAAGCTTGAATTCAACATACAACTATTGAGCAATGGAGAAATGGTAGCATGAGAGAAGAATATTGAGATATGGAGATAAAATATTGAGATATGGATATGGAGTTTTAAGAGATGGGGAGAGAAATCGATCTACATAAATGTACAAGGTTCTGGACTCCACTAGAATGAGAGCAATTTTTTATTTTTTTTACTAATGGGTTTGGTTTTTCTTGATTTTTTGTTTTATTTTTTCACTATTGAGTTTGATTTTTTATTTCTATTGGGCTGAGTTTAGTCTCAACAAAACTTTCCAAACATATATGAACAGTGTACAAATTTTGTTACTTTTTTGATAATTTTTTAAATGTGTTTTTGTTTTTCACTTTAAATAAAACCTATTTTGGTAATTAGAAATCCAAAAGCAATTTTGATTCAAATTATCCAAACAATATTAAATTTTGAGAATCACTTTTACATTAATATATCCAAACATAAATCAATTCTGTTCAACTCATTTTTAACCAAAATCAATTCTGCCAAACTCAATTCTGTCAAAATCAATTCTACCCGCCGCCAAACCAAACACATACTAAATTCATTTCCCATTTCTCAATACTATTGACATTTTCGCTCAAATAATTGTATCAATAATATAGATATACTAGCCGCCATGTGTGATCGATATTCTTTTTTGTTTGTTTGCTATGATCGATATTCTCTATTGTGCAAATATAAATAACTATTTAATCTTCTTTTTTATTGGACTTAGTTAATTAATAACTACTTGATCTCATTTTTTGTTGTGGCTAGTTATTAAGAAGAAATTTTTTTTTTTTACTATAAAAAACTGAAAACCTATTTTTATGTGGAAGTTGTGCTTAGTTTTTTTTTTTGTAGTTTTTTTTAAGGGTAAAATAGGAATAATGAAAAAGCCATCTCAAAAATTTGTATCCCCTTTATATATTAGTATAGATGATTAACAATTCTCTTTGTATTTAAATTTAACGGTTTAATTTTTTAATTTTTTTGATAAATAAGAAAGGACATCTCATCTATGTTGGCACCCTCAATTTTCCTTTTCCTCTATCTATTTAACAGTTTAAATTAGGATAGTAGGATTTTTTAATTTTGCAAATCTTCAAAGCAGATATCTCCGATAACCATAATAATTTTTAAAACATTACTAATAATTTTTAATAGATTATAAATCTTTTTTTTTAATGAAGATTATAAATCTATTTCAAATCATATTTCAATATTTTAATATAAAATACATAAATACACTGTATATAATAATATGGTATATACACTTATTAAATGGAATAATTTTATAAATGTCTAGTTAAAGAAAGGATATGCCATTCTTCAAATTATATGATATATGTCTTCTTCTTTTTTATGAGAATATATATGTGCTTCTCAAACATGTATTTCCACATTTTAATTTAAAAATCAATTATTATAATTTTCAAAAAATATATATATAACAAAAATGAGAGAAGTGAGTGAGTGTTCCGGCAGGAGATGGTATAATGGGAAACATCCACACAAGAAAACATTGAAAATAAAGAAGAGGAGGGGTATGGTAAGTAAAAAAGTGGAACAATAGAAATCCACAAGACTGAGAATGTTCTTGTATCTTAGCTTAGCTTTAGATACATTTTCCAACCTCACATAAAAAATTAAAAAAGAAAAATACTGCTCTGGTGAACAAATAAGGGGGGTGATAAAGTATATGAACCGTATGTAAGAATCAATAATTCATGTTTATTCCGAAAAGTTTTAACCCCTTTACAATGAAGCATCAGCTCCTATTTATAGATTACAATGGGTGGTAGTTATGGAGCATCACGATCATGGATACCCCATGATCATGACGGTTTCTTCTTCTTGCTCCGCCTCTCACGTGGTGGTGATGTGCGGTTTCCTCCTATCCTGGTGGTAATCGTGGTGGTAGAGGGTGGTTATTCCCTTCTGTGTACCGACGTGCTGGTAGATATTTTGAGAGGGTAGTTACGTTTAGGCGAGGGCGTCACCTGCTGAGCGCGTCGCCCCTGCCTTTCTTTCCCGCCAAGCTTATTCCTTTGAATTTAATGGGTTGTATAATTGGGCCATCTTGCTATTGGGCATATGCTATTCATTTTTGGGCCTTCCTCCAGTCCAGATACATTTCCCAACCAACATGAAAATTTAAATTGGACCACACTTTAATAAAAGGCTAACTTGATGGCTAAACGAATGTATCTCCTTCAACGCCATTTATTTCAATTTTTGAACTTAACACATGTAAACTAATTCAACACCAACTACAACATGGCAATTTCCAAATAGATTTGGGGTTCAAGATGACATGATGACAATAGAGAGATGTACCTCTTGTTAAATATGTTTGGATCTCAACCCCAAAAACTAACTCAAGCAGAGTTTCAATGAAAACATAAAAGCAATTAAAACAAAGTTCTAAACATCTAAACAACAGTCTGTGAGCTTGGAACCGTGTGTAGCACTGTTGAGGTGTTCTTGTTGTCACATAATAGGAAGATATATTAACCCATTCCCTTCCATGCATCCGAACACCTCTCCTTAAACATATGGTTTCGTGTCGACTCCAACGTCCTTTAAGTTTCTCCTCAAGCAGTTGTTGTTGTTGTGGAACTGCACACAATCGAGGGATCGGCATTCACATCTTCTTCGTTGGCCTGTTCTTGGTCGGATTCTTCTTCGTCGGCATTTTCTTGGCCGGATTCTTCTTCAGAAGGCTCAAGATTCACAACCGGAGGATCCGCATGAGCTTCTTCGTTGTCTTCTTCTTCCAACGGCTCATGATTAATATGTTTGGATCTTAACCCCAAAAGCTAGCTCATAGGGTGGGGTTGCCCTCACATATTTATACACTCAATAGCCCGGGAACCTAAAAATGGGGGACTTCAAACACACTTCAACACCCACCCTCACGCCAAGCGTGGTCTTGGGTCAAACGCCCACGTTGCAGTCCTTCACCCAGCTTTGATACCATGTTAAAATATGTTTGGATCTCAACCCCAAAAGCTAGCTCAAACGGTGAGGTTGCCCTCACATATTTATACACTCAACATCCCGGGAACCTAAGCAATGTGGGACTTCAAACATACTTCAACACCTCTAACATTTGACATTTAAGTTAGTATAACTTGGGGAGGTGAGAGAGGTTAGAAGGAGATCGTATCTTATAAGATTGTAAATGATTATTTATGTGGAGATCGAATCTTATGAGATTGTAAATGATTATTTATGTAGGCGAACTGGCATAATATTCGGCTAATGAATGTGGCATGGAGATTGAAACCCAAAAGTTCAGTTCAAAACATAAACTTCCACTCATTATTTATGATGACATGATGAGTCAAATTACAAGTATAGTTGTTTTAAAGTGTTATCCAATAAAGTTAGTTGAAACTAGTATATATCGTTACACAATCCAATCTCTATATTAAAAACCTCTCACTTCATCTTCTTACGATGAATTGAACGTCATAGTATTTAAAGGTACACCCCGCAAACGTTAATCATAACGGATTATTGTTTAATGCCGACAATCGATTATGATCACTTCGTATCACATTTGGCTATTGCTAGTTCAATGTTTGTTTTCAGTGAACTATTTAATTTTCACATACAGGAGTCTTGGTAATATGAACTTTGATCATAAAAAAGCAAGGTTATTTTAAGTAGAAATTGAATTTATTAAGCTACTAGAGTAGATTCTTTTTTTGAACAGCAAAGATATGAATTTTATTAGATAATGAAAATAGTACAAGAGGTACTCCCCCACACGTGTAGGATAAGTACATGTAGTACTCGCTCCAAAACGTCAGACAAATACTAAATAAACTACGAAATAAAACTTAAGCCCTATACAATATCCCCACAAGTTAGCGGACTATACAATCAAGAGGATTAACACACCATTCGCAAAATAAACATGGCACACTAATCTTTTTAGCTATCAACCACTTCCACGAAGAAATTTGAATTTTATCAAATAATTCTTCCACATTTACCTCTTTATCATTAAAAATCTTGTCATTTCTAGCTCGCCATAATGCCCAAACCACTGCATGTCAAACCATAAGTACTTTCTTGTGTCCATTTTTTCCAATCCTATACACCTTGAGGAAGCTTTCACACAATAAGGACATTTCGAAGGCACCACCGATGTAACTCCAAACCACCTATGGACATTTGACCACACGGCCCAAGCTATTGGACAAAAAACAAAGATGATTTTCCGATTCAATTTCCTCTTCACACCATGGACACCACGACGCCCCATCATTTGGTAATACCCCTCTATATGCTAAATTAACTCTCGTAGGTAATCGACATAGAAGTGCTTGCCAAGAAAAGACAATAATAGATTCTAATCAACTCTGTCAAAAGAATGTTGACAATTAGCCTTGGAATACTATCAATCCATTACAAGTCAACTCATAAATTATTCATTATAAATTCATCCACTATTAAATTATCCGCTATAATTTACTAAATATAGCATTAATCTCTTCTCATTTCTCCCATCTCATTCTCTGTTTACACCGAATCTCTCGGTCACAAGTACTTTACTTAAAATCATAATTTCATAATTCATATCAAATACTATGCATACATATGTCCTTGTGCATACATCCAATTCCATATATACTCATCGGGTAACCAACTCGTAAAATCACAATCCAATTTGTATGGAAGAAAGTTGTCTTCTTTTGTGGACCAGAAAAGTTGGGTCCTTCTCCAATTACTAAGAATGTGTAATCATAGATTAGAGAGAACAAGTAAAGTCCTTTTCCCTCTTCATTATGTTTGTTTGGGTCCTTTATTAATCATTCAAATTGTAAACTAATGAATGAACAGTGGATTATGGGCCACAGAAGTAGTAATGTTGCCGGCCCAATAATTTACTTGGTAACACTTTTTTTTTTCCTGTAACAAAATTACTAATATCAACTTCACCAATATGTGCCACAAGTGATACATATTTAAATCTCTTAGGCATTCAATTTGGATTTCAATTCTCTTCCGTAACATTTGTTAAGAGAGATCAACCTCTGAATTCAATTATCTCGAGAGATTAATCTTTGCAGTTGTGCGTGGATGATTTTTTTATTTAAAAAATAAATAAATAACTTTTTTTCTTTTAGTATATGCATGCTATAAATAAATTATTTTAAACTTCCTTTAGTTAAAAAGGAAAAAAATTATCGTCAACTTCCCTTTTTACCCCAACACACTTATTTTATTATTCAAAAATAAAATAAAAAATACTCATTATCTTGAATATTTATTTCTTAGTAGAAAAAATTAGGACAACTAAACATCTGAAAAATAAAAACCGGAGACTATGTGTGAGTACGTTAGAAAAAACATGTGACATTAATAGTTTTAAAGGCCCGGCCCAAAAAGATGGGCTCAATTTGTGAAAAAATTTCCTCCCACCCCGACATTTAACCCTTCACATTTTATCCTTTTTATTAGTCAAAATTACAAACCGGAAATCTTAAACAGCGTAAAATAAAAATATTGGATTGTTTGTATGGGTGAATAGTTAAATGTAGGGGTGGGAAGATATTCTTTTCATTTTGTTCATGTTTTTTATAGCCCGGCCCACACTAAAATGTAAGGCCAAAAAACCGGCCTGATGGGCTTGGCCTATTTCGACAACCCCATATTGATTTTCATTTCTTCAATATTAGTGATTTGTAAATCATATTGATTTTATCCACTAAAATAAATATAAGTAGTGTTGTAATTAATTGAAGTTTTATTGCAAATTATGTTGATATTCTCTCTTTTTTTTTATAATTATAATTTTTTTTTATGAAATTGTAATTATTATGTTCATATTCTCTAAATGTGAGAAGTGGTACTCAATATTATCACCTAAGGATTGTGATTTTAAAAGTTACACCAGTAATTTGAATCACAAAAATGAAAAACAAATGAAAATTGAATAATTTATAAAAAGATAAATTTAAAATGACTTACTATTTTTAATTAAGTTATCATAAAAACATTTTTAAAAATACAAAAGAAAAAGATCATTTTTTTAAAACTAAAATATACGGACCTTAAATTTAATTCAGGATCGTCAAACTAACATAGTTAACCATCTTAGCTACAATTAAAAAGTTTGTTTCTCTTGTACAAAAAAAAAGTTGGTTTCTCTTTTCTATTTCTCCGCAAAGCTATAGTATATGAGTCTAACCACTAGATTATCGAGAAAAAAAATTGATTACAAAAGTTGTTCCAAGAGTTTTGTAATTAAAAAAAAGAAGAGAGTTTTTAGTATTCCTTCTTTTCCTTTCTACATATCTCCTTTATTTTTGTTCATTTGAACGCGTCAATGAATCAAAGGGAACTAATTATCATTAAACAACCGAAAGAGGGAACGCCATAGACAAAAATTATTATCAATTGTAATTATGAGATGAGATTAGTGCTTAAATAAATTAATTAACAAGGGTGTAATGTACTAATGTAATGTTAGACGGTGACTATAATCTTAGTACTATATGGCTGCTGGACGGATATGTGTTGGAAAGAAATTAGTTTACAACTTTGCATTAAACAATATAAGATCTCCTTAATTTAATTGACCAATTAGATCCACTCTAGCTCTAAGGAAAAGATTCTTTAATTTTCACGGGTTAATTAATTAAGTCCCACAACAAAACGTGTGGAAAAAGTAACAAATATTCTGCTTAATGAAAATGTGGTTAAGAAGCAAAGCCAGCCCACATTCCACAAAGTAACAAGCACTTAATTTGTTGTAAAGCCAACATATGAAATTGTTCATACTTTCAAGCATCGATACCATATTTTTGAGGTATTGTCCGTTTTGCATATTGCGTAAAATCATCATTGTTTTATTTTTAAACAACATATAATAAATATGGGTCATAATATAGATTTTAATGCTATAAGATTTTTTGGTTAAGATGTGATGTTTAATTCAACTATTATCGTTTTCACTAATGTTATTTTGACAACTAAAGAGTTATCCGACAATCTCAAAACGTTTTCATATAAGGAAAGAAAAAGTTAGTTGTCCACCCGGGACAACTTTTTTAGGTGTTCAAATAACACCACTCTCTATTTCTTTTGATCTAATGTAATGATTCTCGGACCCCCCTCCCCACTTCCTCTCGGTGACCCCAATAAAGATATTAGGGCCGATCTGATTCAACCGGCTCGCATTTGTATGCGGATAAAACAACTTTCATTTGTAGGGCAACATACTCATAAGAATGGATGGACTTACTTAAAATATAAGTTAGATGACTTGTAAGCTAAAGAGCTAAATTTCCAAACACTTGGCCTCAATTTCCAAAGGCTGATGGCTCAGTTGCTTAGGCTCCTACCAAACACGTCCTGTTGCACCATTTTTAATTTTTGTTCAGATGTTGTCTGTTACGAATCTTGTGTAAACCATCACAATTTTACCATCAATAAAAGATGGTTGAATGAACAATAAAAAACAGTGCGAAATTGTGTTGTTTCACAACTGCGGTAATCCAAATCCGAAATTCTCCATTTCAATATCTACATGCTACACTTTCTACCAGTAAAAAAAATACTACAAATTATTTTTAAAACTCTACTAGTAGTACTATGCTACTACATTACATTTACAGATCATGTCTTCATTTTACTCCAATTCAATTGAATAGGTTGTGCAAGCTGTTCAAAGATAAGCTCTTCTTTCTAGCTAGCCATGCCTTACATATTGTCAGTATTTCAGTGCTTTGATTATTTAATTTATTTTGTGTTTTGTGCCTGTCCTTAATAAAAAAGTAAAAGGACATAGTACTAATACCGTACTAGTATATGCCACATACTATATAGTAAAATAATTTTAAGGTTAGGTGGTTATTGAGCCAAAGAAAAGGTTAGGTGGTTGTTTTACACTACACCATATATAATTCGAGAATCATTATATGCATCCTTGATTTCACGACGAGTTTGATAGAATTACAGTGATACATATACGACGAGTTTGACATAACAATATATGCAACAAGTATGGAACAATGATTAGTGCTGCAATATCCCAAAAGAAAAAAAAAAGATGAAGACAATGAGAAAAAGAAAGTGCATATACATTAATTACAAGGCCATTTTTTGCCTTCCATCTATCCTTTTCATGTCTTTTTCCTTTTTTTATTTTTTATTTCATGTCTTTATCTTTTTTTTTTCATTTTTTGTTCTTGATAAAAAATACTCCTTGTTATAAAATATTTTATGTCTACATCAATAATCATCAACGTGCTCTCACATGTCAATTGTAAGAGAAGTTCTTGGAAAGATGGTACTATTGACAAAGCAAAACTAATTTGCACATGTATATATGAACAAGTTGTTGATTATTGTCTCATAATCCTTTCTTATTTTTTAGCTTTTGTCAATTGTCATGGACAATATCTGACAAGCATATTGTTATGCATCATGGTATGCTCCAAATTTAAGTTTTAACTTTTTTAACTTAATGGCAGGCAACTTCTGGTGCTTTTAGATTAAAGGTTTTTGGAATCAATAGCGACATGCCTTTTATAGTATAGGAATTACCAAATTGACTTAATGATAGTACTCATTAGTAGTGAGAATCAAATTGGAAGAAAAACAAGTTAAAAATAATGCAAGTTGGAATTAGAGGACTAAACATAGTTGTTTAGGTCTTAAAGCTAAGTCATAATGGTTGGAACTAGTTGTCTTAATGACCTGTTAATCTTATCCTACAAATGCAAGAGGTTTTGGAAGGAATTTGGACCTTTTGATCACCAATATTTCATCACTAATTAATTGAACCACTACAATGAAATTTACTTTGAAGCAATGCATGTGGTTGCTTGAGAGGGGATGCAGGTGAATTTCAATGGGCTAAAACTTCATGGTATTGTGGACTCCACCACCTCATGAAGCTAAAGTTTGGGGTTAAAAGAAGCTATAATTTGGTTGGGAGAGTTCAATATTACTAATAAAATGTCTATTGAATTTGATCGTAAGTTAGTTGTTGACGGCATATCTAGTACACTTAACTCTTGCCTCTAAGTTTGGTGCTATTATTTTGCGTTGTAAATCGTTGCTATAATCTTTTTGAAACTAGAGGATAAATTTTTAGAAACAAGTAAAGATTGTCGCCCATTTGTTGGCAAGAGTGTTATGCTTACATTTTTTCCTATATCAAATATAAGTTTTTTTTTTTTGACAATATGTCGAATAAGTTAAGCCAACTTATTTTTTAATGACTTTCTTTTATTCACGAAATAAATTGGGTTTGTTTTTTAATAATAATAAAAGAGAGTCATTTAGTTTGATTGTTTCATTTTCACGTATAAAGTAAAGATTCTAGAAGACATTAAGAAAGATGCAATTATTAAAATAGATGTACTTTTTAAAAATGCATTCTCTTTGTTTTTGTCAAAACAAATTGTAACGCCGACTGTGGGGATCGAACCCACGACCACGTGGTTAAAAGCCACGCGCTCTACCACTGAGCTAAGTCGGCTTTAATGTGTTCTTGAATAGTTGCTATTCATTTTCTCTACTTCTTAATTAAAAAGAAAAATTCATAACCAAAATATCATTTCAGCAACTGATATACAAAGTACAAATTAAATTACAAATATTTTTAGACAAACAAGCTCAAAGATTTCACTAAATGATTTCATCCAATTTAGAATCAAATTTGTTGAATGGACTTGAATTTCATTGTTAAAAAAAATAAAGGTATCTATGCATATGAACATCAAACAACTAGTGGAATAATTTCAATAGCATAATAGTATGATAAAAATCTCATTCACTCAAGAAGAATAAATGAAGAAATTTTAAATGAGTTAAATAAGATTTTATTATGGTTTGGATTGGGAGTTAGACACTTGAGTCAAGGATGATAGATAGATAGGCAAAGAATGAGACAAAGGGAATATAAGGTAGATGGGTTGGGTGATTGGTGAATGGAGCCTATATATATATATAGACATTTGTCAAAAGTAGATTAACAATAATTTAATGAATAATTGAGAAACCATAAGAGTGGACCAATATTTGTCTTGGCCTCATTGAGACACCATGTCATACAAGATTAGCAATAGAGTGTGATGGTACCTGGTGGCCTAAAGCAATGCACCTGCTTGCTTACAGAAATCCAGTTTGGCCACACTCTCTCTTTTTGTCCTCGTTCACACATTTTTCCCACTTGCCCATACCATTAATAATCTCTTTGGTCTCTACCATGTTCTTGTGAAATCATAAGAAACAGATTAGTTAATCAAACAATCCAAAACATGTCACTAAGGGATGTGACCTTGATTTTTATGGAAATAATACTCATCATTTTCTATTAAGAGTCCGGTAGCCTTACACATATATAGCAAAATTTAATTTTAGTTTTTTATCTTTTTACTTTCTGCTTTTGGAAAATCAAATGTTTTTATTTTTAAACTTTGGCGTTAACATTATGTTAAAAAAAATGACGTGGCAAATTGAATACACACCGCCATTCTCATGCGAGATCAATGATAATAACACAAGGGCGGAGCCAAGACCCGGCTAACCCGGCGCTTTTCCGGACTGGTCCAATTCTTTTTATATTTTAAGAGCTAGTTTAAGATAAAATTGGAACTTTTATGAATTAATTTAGAGGAAAACTGAAATTTTTGATACAGAATTAAGATTATTATTTAAAACCGAAATTTTACACAAATTTTAAAAAATTTCTAACTCCACCACTACAATAATACCACTTAGAATGACTATACATGTGTATGTGTAAGTGATGGAACACATCAATATTAACACATGACATTCACAGGCCACTAAGAGCATTCACATCCATGTCACTCATGTGGGTGGTATAAATAGACCCCACATAATATAATATATTATTTTACACTTTTTTACTATTTAAACCACTCCATCATATTTTTCAAATATTCATACCACTCATTCAAAACTCTAATACGGGTCCACTTTATTCTTTTTGCATTTATTTTAATTAAAAAAATCTGCTAGGATACAAGTTATAAATTGAAGGATACGGTGGTATAAGTTGGAAACGGTTCCAACAAATGCTACCACAAATCAACTCAATTATCCATACCACCCTCACAGGTGTGGCACTACTTGGCTAAAGATACTATGGATATTTATGCTCTAATGACCCAATAGAGTGTGGTAGGGACGAAAAATAAAATCAGCATAAGTGTATGTTTGGTTCTGCGGTGACGAAAATTAATTTTGATAAAATTGATTCTGGCCAAAATTGATTTTAAATTAAAGTTGAACAAAAATTTTGAGTGTAAAAATCAATTATAGAATCAGAAGCTACGATTTCTAGCTTCAAATAGAATCAATTCTAGAGGCAGAATCAATTCTACTTTTGAGAAATCATACAAGTTAAAATCAATTTTACACGTCCAGAATCAATTCTAGCTGCTCCAGAAGTGGAACCAAACATATACTAAATTTAGCCGTACTTTTTTTTATTCTCTATTTTATTAATTAACTCAGGAAAACAGTCTCTCTTTTTAAAATTGAACATTTTAGTCCTTCGAATTTTAGACTTGTTGCAATTTTCATAATTTGTATCCAAAATTCTTTTTCGTCTTTGTTTCATTTTAAGGCTTATACTTTATTTTGGATATGTTTGGTAAAATTAAGCTATAAGCTTGCTTATAGCTGATACGCTAGCTGATAGCTGAAAAACTAGCTTATAGCTGATAGCTGAAAAGCTAGCTGATTGAAATTAAAGTGTTTGGTAAAATTAGCTTTTAAAGTGGTTAATAAATATAAAATTACATAAATGGACATGTAGTGGGTAGTTATTCTCTTTAGTGGATAATTTTTTATTTTATAAAAAATAATAAAATTAAAGTTTAAAAATGGAAATAACTATAAAAAGCTATAAGCTCAAACGCTACTTGAAATAGCATCTCAAAAAAAGCTATAAGCTAATGAGAAAAGCTTTTTACCAAACACATCTATTTTTCTAAAACAAGCTTATAAGCTAATTCAATAAGCTATAAGCTAGCTTATTGGACTTACCAAACATATATATTTTATATTTTGTAATTTGTTTTTGTTATGTCATTTAAAACTCGCCACATTACTATTTTCTCCAAACATCTGTGTCAGGACCAACACTGCTACGGTATGTTACACTTGAAAACAAAAAAATAATTATAAAATGAGTGAATTTTTTTTGTGAGAAAGAGAAAAATTGTAATAAGTCAATAATATGTTTATAGAGACTAAAATAAAATGAAACAAAATAAAATACATTAATACATGTTATTTCAATTCACCTAACTACTCTTTCAAAAAGTGTAGGTTTGTAGGGGTGGAAGATTTTTTTCGACCAACAACATGTATCACATATGAAAAATATCTGGATCTCTTAACTATTTGATTCAGAGTTTTATCCATTGCATACCTTAATTATAAATTTTATTTACCAAAAATTAAATTATCCCTAAATATAAGCTCATGTTCAATTTATCAATGCACCATAGAAACTCCCATTATTTCTCCAATAGATCTCACTTGACTGAATAAACATGATAATCACTTAATATTCTTGAGTGAAAAACACGCCGGAGAGGATATGTGCCCTACAAAGAGAGACAATTGGAGTATTTCACTTATTGAAAAATATTGAGTAGTGCTTACTTGTCTAGAAAAAAATAGGATAATTGTCTTAAAATTTATGCAATCAATATTTTTAAAATATAAAAAACATGACTATTTTTAATATAAAATATACATTTGTTATTAGTACTTCAAAAATATCAGTTAACATCACAATTATTTATTTACTCTTAAGTATCATAGAGCACCTGATTATAGAACCTAATATAATAAAATAATTTTAAATGTCGTGTACTTTATCTAATTAAAATATAAAACATGCTCTTTTTAATACAATTTTATTTAATTATTTATTTAACTAATGCCTATATAACACTAGTTAATTCAGTCGTCACTTTTAAAATATCAGCTCATTTTTCATTTACTTGCATCCTCTCCTTAAAAATGTTTTTATCTCCTTCTTGAACAACCTAGATTCGTAGAGTTAGAGTCTACAATATATGGAGTGATCATATGAAAAAGAAACTTAAATTGTGGATCCCAACTAGCTAGCTAGTATTCACTTTTTTCATAAAAAAAGCTAGTACTAGTAATTTACTAGTTTGGTTTGGTTAGACCGACATCTTTCAAAATTGAGTAACTCAATTCATTTTTTTCCCAAAGTTATTTTTGTGTTTGATGCTAAACTAAAAATAAAAAAATTATGTAAAATTAATTTTAATTAAAAAAGTTCAATATGAATGAATTTACATCTAAGTATTTAAATATAAAAACAAAATTTTAGTAAAAATTTACATACCACAACTTTAAATTAGAATTCATTTGAGTTCTTATAGACACTATTGTTTTAATATACATTATATTATTTTTTTCTTTTAATTTACATACCACAACTTATGCTTTTAATTGATCGGCTGTAAGAGTTATATAATTGTCTGCTATATTGCTACAGGATAGATTTGTTGAAGAGACTTGATGCCATGACTATTATGTCTCTTTTTAGCTATTATGTGTCTTTAGTCAGAACTAAGGAGCCTTTGTATGTTGAGCCTCAAAGTATTTTGCTCTTGTGCAAAATTATTGACTTTGTACAATAAACTATATTGGCGTTTATAATAATAATAATTTTTTGTCTTTCAAAAAATTATCATTATTAATATTATTGATTTTAGTTATGTTTATATACTGTACATCTATATATTTAATTTTTATTTTAATTTTTAAATAACATATCGCGACAGTATTAATTTTTAAATATTTTTTCATATCAACGTATTAGAGTTTCACATAGACAGACAAATACTTAAAAAATAAAGGTTAAAATTATTGCTGAAAACATGACATGAAATGAAGCTAACCAAAATATATGTTGGTGAAACGCATCAATCGAGATGGGACATGACTCCATGAATGGCGATGTGTTTATTTTTTTGATTCCATTTCTTTACCTTTGAATAACTTTAGACACAAAAAGAACATAGGGTAGAAAATATGCATGCAGGGAAAATGAAATGAAAGGAAAACAATATAAAAATGAAATACACGTATTCATTTATGAGTCCATATATCTTATTGATAATAATTAAAATTAATATAACTTAAAAATTATGATTTAAAAATTTAGTTGAGAGGAGAGAACTCATTTTATGCGTCCATATATTCTCTAATAGAAATTATACTTTGACGATATTTTTTTTTATAAACATTAATCTTCAACATACAAATAATTTGATAATTTTTTCTATTTATTTATTTATTTATTTACAAGATGTTTTTTCTACAAAATTTAAAAGAATCATACAAACCAATAATTCTGATATGATAGTTAAGAAAATTAAGAGATAAAATTTATATTAAAAAATACCTTTTAAAGTATAAAAAAAAAGATTACACATACTTCAAAACTATTTTACTTCATTAATTTTTTTAACCAATTACTTAATATATCTAAAAAGTTAATTTTTTTGTTATATTAAAAACCAGAGTGATATTTTCCAATTTAAAAATGCAGTATCAAATCTATAAATTATAGTTCAATGGATAGAAATGCTAAAATTACTTGTGTCGAATATTATGATCGGAGTTTAAATTCTGATATTTCCACAGTACATGTGTGAATTTTAATGGCTAAAAAAAAAAAGCAGCACCATTCTTTAGTTTTTTGGCGGCTTGTTGAGTGCCGGGGTCTAGTTTCTTTAGTGGGATCCAATTCCAACAGTGATGGTTGGTGGTACCACTTATCCTCAATTTCTTGGACATGAATGGGACATTTCATTTCAACACCTTCACCATCTTCATCTCTCTGTCAATTCATTTTTGACCAAATTACTCGATGCAATTGAATTAACAAATGAAATATAGAGTAACATTTTATCTAGATAAGTATTAATTAATTATTAGAGGGACCATCCCCAATTGAAGTGGTCAAGAAGAAATTACAAGTACAACTAATTACTAAAGAAGCAATCTAAGCCATTGCTTTCAATAGGTGAACCTGCGGATATTTTTCCCTCCAAAAGCAAATGCTTTATAAAGCCGTTACTCACGACACAAATATTGATACAATAATACTAATAATTTTTAAAATATACTAATGTCTCTGCTATACTGTATTAGTTAAGGAAACAAAACAAAATATTGTATAAAAAATAATATTATTTTACACTTTTAAAAATTGACTATACAAATTTAAAAATATTTTTATCGTATAGATCATGCTAAATAGTGATTATGGAGCACATGTTAAACATATTAAAAAAAAATAAACATAAAATTAATATAAAAACAATATTTTTATATATTTTAGGTATTAAATAAACAAAATTAATGATAATTTTTTTTATTGCTCTAGAAATACTCTTTAATATTTTCCTTTTTATATTTAGTTCTTTAACAAATATCTAAAAACAATTATTAGTTCTTTAGTATTTTCCTTTTTATATTTAGTTCTTTAATAGTATTACTATAACAAGTATTTTTTATATAATTATATGTGTCGATGCCATTTGCGACATGGAGATATATACGACACAAGAGTGTATGTGGTTCATGGAATGCTTATAATAATGAAGTATGGAGTGCCTTGCCTAATTCAAACGGCAGTTTTTATGAATCAATTATTGCTCGTCACATGAGATATGTGATTGTGTCTCTTTCCCTGTTGTTCAATTTTTACCAAGCTACTACTATATTCACCAGTTTTGCTTTAAACGCATGGTTATGATTAACAGTGTCCGGTGATTAATTAGTAAAGTGTCAGCAAGTTTCTCTAAAATAATCTTTTAGTTATCTGGATTTTCTCTTACATTCCTTGAGAGCCGTATGATACCATATTTTCATCATAGGTTACTAACTTTTAGGTCATAATATTTTTTTTTCCAAGTTAAACAGTGTTTTCGGAGCAATTGTTAAGTATATAAAAAAAATTAAAAAAAAAAAGATAAAATCAATAGTATTAGTAAAACATTTTTTGACACTTTTAAGATATTAAATATTCACAAATTCTAAAATAAAAGTTTTTTTTATTTTTTTTGGTACAAAAAGTTTTTTTTTATTAATATATTTAATTAGTACTCCAAAAATACTACTCCCTCTGTTTTTTTTTATAAGAGACAGTTGACTTTTTAGATTCATTTAATAATGAATGTATTTAAGCTATAATATAGATCAAATACATTAATTATTGAATTGATCTAAAAAGTGAATTGTCTATTATAAAAAAGAATAGAGAGTATTTAACATTTTTTTTAGAGTAAAAACAGCTTACACATAAATACAACTTGAAATTTGAAAAGTGTCTATGTCATTTCAAAAGTGATATGTTTTGAATTTGATGGTGTTATTGAATTTGAAATTGATTTTATTTCTATTACCCATCCTTAGCTTAGAAACTTCCCATTATAACAAAAATATATATAATCCAAAATAGAATTAAACAAAATATAAATAAACTACTAAACAAATCAAAGTTTGGCTAAAGCTTGACTAAATCTCGAATAAGTCAAAATGGGTTACCCACATGTAAGACAACTTAGCAGCTAGTAAATGAGAACAATAGGAATAGAAATATAATACTAGTAAAAACATCGTTTCATTTTCAGAGAACTAATCAATATCATATATTAATATTTTATCTTATATTCTTTTTTATCTCATATTATAAGCAAATTTACAAAAAAAAATATTTCTTTAAGAAAAATGTCTAAATGCATCTAAGTCATACACTTTTCTAATTTTATCTTTATCTTTTAATTTGAAAACCGTTAAAAACATGAGAATGTGAAAAAAATAGAGATATATTTGGAAAGTGACATTTATTATAACGATGAGAGGTTACTTTTGTTTATATTTGAGACTTTCAATTTTTTTTTTTTTTGTTTATATATAAAACCAGAGAAAATATTATTGTCCAATTAACCATCAACTTTTATTTTGTCTTTATTTACAAGTCCTCAATGAAAAAAAATTTATCTATAAATTTATTAGATGCAATTAGTATTCTTTTTCACATACATATTAAATTCACAAACTATTCCATCTAAGGGTTACCCCTAAGCAACAGCTAGCATTCTAATTGAATTAGCTTTTGTTGTAATACATTAACTTTTTATTTATATATATGATTTTAATTTGCAGTAAACTTTCAGATTTGTTAAGATATACAATTCTTTTTTAATCAAAATATGCAATTTTTCATCAGTTAAATGCACATTTTATTTATATATATATATATATATATACATTTTTGTTTTCTTAATTAGTATTCTGTGCCCGAGACACTAATTAGTATTTTTCTATTACTTATTCGGACACTTATTAATATTAGGCTTCATTAGTCTATAAGTTCCTTAAAAAAAAAATTTGTTTTACTTTGGTCCTTTAAAAAAAATAAGTTCCACTTTGGTCCTTATTGATATATCCATAGTCAATATGGTCATTTTCGTCCATTTTTTTCAAAAACCGTTAACTTCAGTACATGTGTCACGTAACAACCTATTTTACCGCATGTACAAAAGTTAACAGTTTCTGAGAAAAAATGGACGAAAAGGACCATATTGACTGCCGGAGATATCAATAAGGGACTAAAGTGGAACTTATTTTCTTTAAGGGACCAAAGTGAAACCAAAAAAGTCTTTAAGGGACCTGCAGACAAATTAAGCCTTAATATTATCATTTTTAATAGGGAAAAAAGATCCTTAGGCTTTGTTTGCGAGTTTGGAGGGGAGGGGAAGACTTTGGAGGGAGGAAAATAGAAAGAAAATTAGAGAAACCTTTTACATTTTTTGAGAAAGTATTTTTTATAGAGAATGACAAATAAATATTCATCATTAATATATTATGAATTTAAGAATATTATAACAATATTAATTAAATTTGAAAAATTCATATAAACCCTTCAAACCCCCTCCAAACCCCTATCCAATACAATTTTTGAGTTACCCCAAATTGGAGGATTTTTGTGTTATGAAGAAAAAATAACCCTCTAAACTCATTCCCTCCCAAACTTCTCTACTTCTTTCACTTGTTTCTTCTTTCTTAGCTTTTCATTCCCTTTCCTTCCCCTCCAAACTCGCAAACAAAGCCTTAAAGGACAAAGGTCATTGTTGGAATTTCCCCACCAAACACTCAACCTCATCTCTGCTGATTCTCTTCTCATCATCTCATTCATTCATCTATATAACGCAAGTTATTGCTTCTTACTCTCTCCCTCCTTCTCTTCATATATTCATTCACTCACAAACACACGCAAAATCAACACTGCAATTATTGAGAAATAATAAGAACAAGTAAAACAATTCTCATTCTGAGAGTTGTTCCTTACCATGGGTTTTCCAGTAGGATACACAGAACTTCTCTTCCCAAAATTAGTTCTTCATCTTCTCTCCATCTTCACTTTCATAAGAAAACTCATTTGCATCATTTTTCACTAT
The DNA here is from genome assembly GCA_030408175.1 of Trifolium repens. Taxonomy (NCBI): domain Eukaryota; kingdom Viridiplantae; phylum Streptophyta; class Magnoliopsida; order Fabales; family Fabaceae; genus Trifolium; species Trifolium repens. The sequence continues at coordinate 60,537,743 of CP125842.1, read as the reverse complement.
CTGGGTCTCCCTGATTTCATCGAACCCGACATTACATGGCCAGAAACTTCAACCCGAATACCCGAATTCGAATCCGTTTCAGCTCTTCTTATCCGTGAAATCTTACCGGTTGTTAAGTTTATGGATTTGGTGGACCCACCTGAAAGCTGTGCTGTGTGTCTTAACGAATTCGAGGAAAACGATGAGATCAGACGGTTAGCGAATTGTAGACACATTTTTCATCGAGGTTGTTTGGACCGTTGGATGGGTTATGATCAGAGAACGTGTCCTTTGTGTAGAACACCTTTTATACCTGATGATATGCAAAGTGCTTTTAATGAGAGATTATGGGCTGCTTCTGGTATACTTGAATTTCATTCTGATGTTCTTGCTTTGTAGCTCAATTCAACTTAAGGACACGTTTGGGTTTTTTTGTGTGTGTGTGTGTGTGTGTGTGTTTTTTTATTTCTTTTTAAATTTTTTGTGTATTTGTAAATAGACAGAGAACTCATGAGAAACTGAGATTTTAGTTGTATATTGATTTTATTTTAGTTTATATAGATGAGTTTTGTAGATTCTGGATCTGGGTGTTCTTCTTTTCTTGAGCTTTTTATTTTTTAAATGAAAAAAAATTAGATCAAGGAAGATACACCTATGAAAGAGTGAAATGAAATGTGAGCTACTATCATTGTTCCAATATTTTTTTCATGTGGTAAGAAATTAGTACACTTTATTTTTTCATGTGAGAATCTATTATGTGATTTAAATTTAGGAAGAAATTTAGATATTTTTGAAGGAAGGAAGAAATTTAGATATACTAGCCTATAATCGTGATGTGCCGAATTTCTAATCATGTCGGCCACAATTATTTTTTGGACTTCAATTGATGTTAAGGTATTTAAAAATAGAAATTTTGTATTTAATGATGAATGATATTTCATGTTTATAAAATTAAATACGGAGTATATTATTTTTAAGATAATATTTTTACATTTGTCTCTTTTAACACGCGCCTCTAATAATATTTTCCATTTTATTTTTAGTTTTTACATACAACAACATTGTTTGTGTTGACATATGTTCAAATACATGTTAAGATATCTAAATATGATACTTTTGTATTTAGTAAAATGTAAGTAATATCTTGTAACAAAAAAAGCACGTAAATAATATCCAATATTATAAATTGTTGAATGTAAAAAAGCATTTAATTATCTATTAATAAAAATAATAAAACAATTGATAAACATCTATTTTTTTAAAAAAAAATTGATAAACATCTGCATTTAAATTAATTTTATATAGATATTTAATAAAAATAACTTTATGTTTTGTAATAAAAAATACTCCATTTTGTTCTTAATTGTTTAATTTTTAAATTTATTGATGATTAAATATATTTAGTCTATAAACTACAGTATAAAGCTATAAGTTAGTTTATTTGTCTTCCGAAACAGAGCCTTAAATATATTACTACATTCGTTCCATTTTATAAGAACTCATTTGATTAAATGCATTATTTATATGTCTTGTTTGATTGCATTTTTCTAAAAGTCTATAAATGTAAATATTATTATATAAGATCTTGTTTGATTTGTTTCGAGGAATCTTTTTTAAATATCAAATTTTTATAATTTTTATTAATAGATAATTAAAGATATTCTTCATTAAAATTATGCATTGAGATATGTGTAATGGTCTATAAATTCTAATATTTTAGGACGGAGGTAGTATAAAAGTTGGGAGAAATGCAATGAATACAAAATTATTATTGAGATTAAAAAAGGTGTGCGACAATAAAATTGTTGAGATTAATAATGCAAATTATTACTAGATGAGTCGGTTATTTATGTAAGAAAGTTGGTGAAAGAATGAGTGAAAGAAAGCATGGGGTCCCTACGTTATTTGATTTGAGCAGTTAGAATGAATGATGATTTATGATATTTTATTCCGGAATTGCAAGCAAGCAAGCAATATTTTGGGTGGTGTAGATTGATTGATAGGGGGTATTAATTAGGGTAGGCGTTTTGGTGTTTGGAGTAAAGAGATTGAGTGACGCATATCGCCTCAGAGATTGGACAAATTAAGAGTCATAAAAAGACGTTGTTGTAATTATTCAGAGTGACGTTGTTGTAATTGCATTTGGATCGCAACTACGGTACTTTAATGCTTTACCAAATTTACAGTCATTATAATGATTATGACACTTCCTCCTTTACTTTCGTTTAATTACGACATTGAATTTACTAACAGTTATGAGTTTTTTTAATGATGAATTATTCGAAAGAATATGAGGTTGATTTTTAGTGAGAACAATGTTTTCCAAAGTTTACTTATTTTTTATCTAAATTATTTTCTTACAGCTCATTTAACTCTTTGTTTGGGTTATCTGAAACGAAAGAAATCACCGATTATTTAGAAATTTAGATACATCCGTACCTAGATTGCTGGAAAAGGTCAAATTCTGCTCATACATATTATTGAAGGCAACAAACATTAGTCTTCTTTCAAACAACCATAGATGCCAAGGCCGGTTATTTATACTACATATGTTCCAAAATAAAAGAACTAAGTTGACTACTGCACATATGTCAATGTACAATTTTGATCACTAATATATTTAATTCTCTATTATTAAAAATTATAAAAACTTTGATATTTGCAAAATATTTATCAAAACAAATCAAACAAGATCTTATATGCTTATATTTATATCTATATATTATTAAAAAAATATGGTCAAAATAAGATAAATGAATAGTGTCATTTAATCAAAATAGCTCTTATAAAATGAGATGGAGGTAGAAAATAATTTTGGCTTGTTCAAAAATTATAATTCAATAGAAAATAATAATTGTTCATTGTATTTAAAATTTAAATTAAAAATACATAACTAATGAAGAATAGCATCATTAAACTGATTTTAAAAAATAGTCAGAAAATCAATCATATTGGTAAGACTCAAATGATAAATACTAGATATGCATTTGAGTCTTTTAATCATTCAATCGGAGTTTGAACTAGTCAATGTGTATATGAAAAAATATTTGATGAAAAAAATATCAATCTTTTAAATAGGTTTTAATTATTTTGATAGATTTTGCCAAAAAAAATAAATATTATTTTGATAGATTATTAACCAAAAAAAAAATTCATAAATAACCGAGAACATAACTTAGTTGGTAGAAACATTGCAATATTCAAAGAATGGAAATCGAAGTCAAAATTTTCCATTTATTCATCTTATAGGACCACTAAACTACTTCACTTAATTCCCATAAATAAATTAAGTGACCTAGTTATTGATCTTATGGTGTATTTGAAACTTGGAAGGACTAAAAACAAAAAAAAATTACTCGACAAGAACTTAGATAAAAAAGTGGTATATTTGTTAAGATAGAGGCTAAAATACATTATCTTAACAAACTTCATGGCTCATGCAGCACTGTGTCAATTGCCACATTGAATCACGGGTTTTGAAATACTTGGAAACAACACATGATACCACATTTTTCATTTTGGTATGAGCTTTTCTCTGCTATGAACATCATAACAAATTTTATTTTATAGGACATAACCAAACAAAACTATATAACCATCAATATACAAATTGAAGTCGCAGTATAAGAATGGACAAACTGATAGGATGTAATCTCATGTCAGAAATAAAAAATTCTAGGAAAATGCAAAATAATAATCAATCTAGCCAGTGCATTTTCACCACACATATAACTGCTTGATAATATAGCTGCAAATGTACGAACTTGAAGAAAACACTGGTTACTGAAACAATGAATAGGTGCCTAGACCAACACCCTGAATTTACTTATCACCTAGAATAACCAGTAGGGGGATATCCTTGTTGTGGAGGATAAGCAGTAGGGGGATATCCTTGTTGTGGTGGATAAGCAGGAGGGGGGTAACCAGTAGCAGGATAGCCCTGAGCAGGTGGTGGGGCAGGTGGATAACCATAATTCTGCCCATATCCTGGTTGTGGTGCATACCCAACCGATGGAGGAACTTGCTGATCAATTCGGGACATCTGCTGGGGAGGAGGCACTGACATTACTGGTTGAGGTCCAAACTTCCCGTCACGCTTGTCCATTTCAACCTTGTGCTGAGTCTGCAAATAAAAGTTTTGTCATAATCATGCAAACTACATAATGATTAACAAATTGCGGGTAATAAGTAACATACTTACCTGCATGCAAGCACACACTCTGCAAAACAAAAGAAACATAAGTTTTTTTTTTGACAAAAAAAGAAACATTAGTTTAGTACACTATAAAGTCAACAATCAATGACAGTATTTGAGAGTAAGCCTTACGTGCAGTAAACAAAGTCAGCCAAACAAGATAAAATCTGAGAAGCCTCTGAAATTTCTTCACTTCCCACAATCATGGCAACAATAGAGAATATGCACGCAACTTGGTTAAGGCAAAACATGAAACCCTGAACAAAAGAATCAATATAAAATAGGTATTAGAATGTGTATCAGTCTGTGGTTTGTGTATGAATTAATGAGAGAGAGAGAGAGAGTACAATAATGCAATTATCACACTGGGTAGTTTGAATGTTAAATTCATCTTGCAACATAAAGCGAGTTGACGCAACTGAATTTCCAAAGCAGAGGACAACCTGAAACAACAATGCATAATAATAAAGTTGACAATGTTATCATCCATAAGTTATAACTCGATTGTCAAATGCCGAAATTGTAAGACCAGATATTTGTGCTGTCCCGGGTTCAAACCCGGGATCTCTCATTTGTGCGTGTGAGTTTCATGTGGTATTTACAATTCCGTGTACAGACAAACAAAAAAAATTGACAATGTTATTATTGTTATATAAAATAACTGCAGAAATTTCAAGTGAAACAAAAAAACCAGCTGCAGAAAGTCTAAAAACAGACCACAAAAGTGGTCCAAAAATCTGTTGCACTTATAGCTCCAAGCCTCTTTTACAACCATATTCAAATAGAGACTTCTTTCACTTCAACCCAATTTTCAGTACATTTTCATTTTTTTCAACTATGTAATAATGAGTCAACAACCTAAAATGAAAAGAATGGTTAAATATATTAATGAACTACGGCTTAATAAATGAAATAACCAACTTATCCATCACCTGAAAGGGTATTTTAAATCCTACGTCTTCATTTGACCATGAAACAAATAATTTAGATCATTATTGACAATGACATAAAAAATGGTGAAAAGGCTCCCAAGGTTCCACAGTCTCCATCTTGAACAAATGGTATATCTATCTAAAACCTTGTTCACAAAAATTGGTTAAGTTTAAAACCACAAATGATACTCCAGCTTTCTCAAAATATAGTTTAAAACCACAAGTTTGCTTTCAAATATTAAATATTGGCTGAGTTTATCTACAGTTTCCAATACTCTGGGGATTTTTAATTACATTCTTATATGATAAAAGTCACAGACTCACAGGTGATTTGGGGGATTTTCAATTAATTAAGTCCCAATAAGATAAAAGTTTTAAATTGAGTCCCTGGAGTTTGAAACATTCTTAATTGACTCTGTTCTTAATATAGGTCCAATTAGAAACGATGGAACTATAAGGAAATTTAAAAACGTATAAGTTAAGTCCCTATGATTTCAAAAAGCTGAAGAGGAACCACAGAAAGGCCAAGGAGGAGAAAGCGAACAGGCACCATGTTCTTGAAAAAAATATGAGGGATGACGACAATTTGAATTGTGGCTGTGACAACTAACGGCACCGACTCTTAATCACCGAGTATGTTGGTCAGCTTTGTGAAGCCGTACTCGTACAAACCGATGGAGCTAAAACTGCGCATAGCATCAACAAGGAATCCAGAACTGCCACCATATACAAAAACATATGTTGTGGCGACAAATCAGAAATCACATGCAACAACAAATGCATACAGACGCCGGTGCACCAGGAATGGAGCTGCCGGAAGAGACAGAACCCCTCAACCAGAGCCACTGAACAACGGACCACTCGCGAATGCTATTGGGTCAACAATCACATAGAATATTGACAATTTTATCTATATTGAAGAGAGAAGGTTAAGAAGGGTGAAAAATGAGGCTAGTAAGCCAACATGAATTATTAGAGGAGTCGAAAACTGAATCTAGCCCATAGTAAGACTGATGAAGTTGTATGGGATTAAGTGTTGGACAGTAAAAATGCAACAACATAGTATCGCCGAGATGAGAATGTTAGAATTAGGATTGATAGCATTAGAGATAGTTAGGATAACACCATTTGTAGAAGGGGGAAAAGGTTGAATCTCAATTTGGGAGGTTTGAGCATGTGTGGAGGTGTCTTGTAGATTTCGGATAAAGAAAGTAGATCAGATGGAGGGTAGGTCAATTGCTAGATACAGAATACCAACAAAAACTATAGAAGAAACTGTAAATAAGACTTAAGAGGTTAATAGTTTTGAAAAAGACATGACAATATGATAGAGCGTCATGGCAACATTTGATTCATGTAGGCCTTAGCCAATGCCTTGCCACCTAGTGAAATAAGGCTTGTGTTACAGATAACATGAATGGTTCGGGTAACCAAACCTCTAAGGTTTATTCTCGAAGAAAGTATAGGAGTATGGGAAATAAGGAATTAGTTTCATTGGCAGTTAGTTGCTTAAGAGTTTGGCTAATGGTTAGTTTTTCGGTTTTCAGTTTTAGAATAGTTGCTTTTGATCCTTTAATACTTTATCATGTACGAAGAAGTCTATAACTAAAGAATTCCTTGTTTGAAGGATACTTTGCAAACCATAGAATTTAATTGGTTTTATCATATGGGTGAGAGAGTATCCTTTCAAGTGTGAAGGAACAAATAAATTCCCTTTCTTCTTGTGTTCATTCAAAAGAACCCTTAACAACCCTGTTGCTGTTTTTGTATTATTTGCCTTTACCTTTTACAAAATTAACCACTATTAACATATTTCAGATTCATTATCCCAAATACGACAATAGAACTAGCAGTATTGAGCTTAATCTTGTACAGTAAAAACAATATACTAGACTAAGCATAAAATCCTTAACATGCATTTTCTTTCTCTAGCATTTTCCTACCCTGGCCATATTTTATGTCTTCAACTATTATTTCCACATTACTGCTTGAGCTAAAATTATGCAATGTCTACAGCCTCATACTACCATAGCCCAAACATGACTCAAAGGGCATAGAGATGGTCTTCCTTGAAAAACACCCATAACAGCATGTACTACAAATATCAGGCATATAAAAAAAGGAAAACAAGTAAAAGTTTCTATACCTCCGTACAAAGGCAAAATTCAGGACATTTACTTTCTCCACACCTACCACTGCAGGGCATGTAACCAGCACAACATGTGTATCTGTAACAACAAAACAAATATATATCATACAAACAAACTGTGCAACTCATTGTGGAAGTTTGGAAAAGCAGAAACTGTATCAATTACCTCGACATATCATCGTAAAGGGCTCGTTTCCGAAGCAAGTATGATACACATGGCGCACTATAATGAACAATAGGATATTATATCACTACTTGGAAAATAAGTAATATATTACATTTATGCATTCTTTGAAGGCTAAGTTAAATTGCAATCCAACTAAAAGTGCGTTGGAGCTAAAAAGTACCAGCTACCTACTAAAGAATCAGATCATTAAATTGACAAGGACCAACATGATAAGTCGAAAGCAGAGACAGGTTATACAAGCTTAAAGCACAAAAAAATACAGCACACTGAGACAGTGTGCTCTAGAATCAATTTTAAAAAAATGAGCATCTAATTTTAAGGGATGTGCTTTTTTAATAACCTTAATTACTACATGCATGAGAAAGCTTATATGCTTACGGTGTCCACAGAAGACATATTATGATCAATTTCATTTGAAAAATTCAAGAGAAGGCCACTAAACTTCATCAAGCAAAGTAACAAACCTACCACCCTCTTTTCTTACAATGATTAAATTGATTCAGCCACAAAATTGATCGCGTAATATAATATTAAGAATTTTGCTCATCAATTATACAAAATACACATCACCATTTCTTCAAAAGACATTTTATATATACGCCAAAAACTTTAGTAATGAAACTTCATTTCTTAGGGGAAATGGAGATAAACCTTACACCATCTACAGACTCTAAATTGCACAGGAGTATTAAACAAACAATATCTCAAGTTATATGAATAGTCAATGCAAGTCAACGTATATCCAAGATCTAAATCCGAAATTGACAATTCATCAACCAATTAAGAAAAATTAGAGAGTGAAAATAAATGATGATAAGATCTAAAAAAACAATATATGAAAAATTGATTCTATACTACAGTATGAGAAGTTTGAGATCACATACCACCACAACGAGAAGCAGCAATCTGCGGAGAATTCAGTTACAGAAACGACGTGAGTAATTAATAATTAAAATACAGAAATGAAAAAAAAATGGAGTGAGAGTGGGAGGGAGTGTGCTTGCTTACATGGAGTATCGACCTGGATTGTTCTCATGAGATCGGTGTGCCAGAGATTCCGGTAATTCTGCCGGAGTTGCATTTTTTCGAGGTTCTGCTGATTCGCCATCTCTTCTTCTTCTTGAGCGGAGAACTAAGAAAAACAGAAACCCTAGATCGGATTAATTGAGAGAGAGAGAGAGAGAGAGAACGCGTAAAGAATAGTGTGTTTATTTATTTATAGAAAATGGAAATGAAGAAAATAGGTAAAAATGAATTGAAGGAAATGAGAAAGAGTGTTACATGAATAAAGTAGTAAGAGAGAATGCGCGTGAGGGGTTTTGGAAAATGGAAAATGGAAAATGAATAAGGCAAAGTCTTTTATTTATTTGTTTGCCGGCTGATCCAAACTCGTATCGTATGGTTGGCTCTTCGACTTTTTCAATTGGCTGGCTGCTTGCTTAGCTGTTTCGATTGTTCACACCATAGCTGACTGACCCGTAAAAACGACGGTACGTACGTTATACTAATCCTAATTGGGCTTATAAATAATTCCAAGGTTTAAGACTTTAGCCATTAATTATTGGGTGATACTAACAAGTAGGAGAAAGACTTTCATGGTAATGTGATTATAAGCTATCAAGGACATCAATATGGACACCGGACATAAATACTGACACGGCGATATCGATAATAATTTAGAAAAATAATATAATTCAGTGTAATCATAACTGTCGTGTCGGTATCGAACACGGACACACCTAATCCAAAAAGTGTTCGTGCTTCATAGATTATAAGTAATAATTTTAAACACACTCACATAAAATTAAAATATAGAATTAATTTAGCCATTAATTATTGGGTGATACTAACAAGTAGGAGAAAGACTTTGATGGTAATGTGATTATAAGCTATGAAGTACAGACACCAACACGGAGATCGGACACCATACAGATACTAACACGGCGATATGATAATAATTTGGAAAAATGACATAATTCAATGTAATCATAAGTATCGTGTCGGTATCGGACACTGACACGCCTAATCCAAAAAATGTCCGTGCTCATATATTATAAGTAATAATTTTAAATACACTCACATAAAATCAAAATATAGAATTAATTTTTTTTAATTATTTGTAAAATAATTAAAAAATAAAATGAAAAAGTAACATTTTGTTGATTAAGTTAATAGAATTATATTCGGTCACAGTACAAAAATAATCCAACAAGTAGTAGTACATGGTTGGATAACTTTACAGACATTTCTGCGTCATTATTTTTTATATTTGTCATTTTGTTTAGAATATGTATTTTTTTTTTATAAGCAAATTTATTATAAAGGAGTAGTACAAGGAGTACTCAATCCCTTACAAAACAAAGCAAATTAAGACGTACTTTGTAAACAAGTCATATGATCTAAACACCAATTAGACAAAGGAGTACAAAATTTACGCCCGTAGCGACTAGTGAATCACACCCAGAACTTGTCTTGATATCATCCAAAAGTAAGGACGCATCTGGAATGACCCCATTGAAAATCACATTGTTTCTAAGATTCCATAATTTCCGCGTCGTCACCAACCAAATCAAGTGACGGACACGACCACTATCTTTAACTCTTACTAAATTACCAAACAACTTAAAATGATTCCAGCCTTCGACACTTGTTTGATAAGTCTTTCCTAACCAACCGAAAACAATATTCCATATCTCATTGCTAAAGGGGCAATAAAAGAAAATGTGTGCATTGTCCTCATTATGTGACAAACAAAAGACACACTTCAAATCATGAGAGTTTAGCAAAATACCTCTTCTGTTGAGGTATGCTCTTGTAGGAAGTCTGTTTTGAATACCGTATTTGACAATATATGAACAATGTCTAATATTTTGTAGTAGTTTTTTTAGTTATCTCAAGACAAAAGATAAATACCACCTAATTTACATAAAGTTATAATATTTTAGATACAAATCCAAATAAAATTATCAAAATTACTAATAGAATGATTCCTGCCAAATTACTACATAATTTTTTAAGGGTTAATAGACTTTTACCCCCTGCAAAGTAGGCGAGTTTTGCGTTACCCCCTGTAATTATTTTTTTTGAGATGACCCCCTGCAAAATTTATTTTTTACCCCCCTTTTACTAACATGGCAGGCAAAAAAAAACAAAATAACCAATTTAAAAAACACATTTTTTAAATCTGTTGAACAAAATAACCGATTTAAAAAGTGCATTCAGGGGGGTAAAGCAAAACTCGCCTATTTTGCAGGGGGGTAAAGACCTATTAACCATTTTTTTAATCAAGATTACTGCACTCCTTCGTACCAAATCATAAGTCAATTTAAAATAAATTGTACCAAAAAATATTATGAAGAACGGAAGAAAATGCAAATAAAGAAAATGTGAAGTTGGAATGTTTTTTTTATGGGAATAAAAGTTGGAATATAAAAATAATATCACTGAAAAAATAATATCAAAATAATAATAGTAGTATTTTAATAGTAAAAACATTATTTGGATAAGAAACCTTAAACCCTTACTAAAAAAACCTTAAACCTTCTTGTAAAAAAAAAACTTAAACCTAAATGACTCAATGAAAAAAGTGCACCGCATATTAATGAAATTCACATCAAAATAAATTCAAACACCAAAATAATAAGTATGTGCGCTAAATATAAGATCCGGACTAGTTGACTAGTAGTGTGGGTAAGGAAATTGTGTGGCGTTCTTTTAATAGAAGATAAGTTCAAGGGGAGACTTTTGTCACTTCAATGCAAAATAAGGGAGGTTAGTGTCAATCTAAAAACTAAAGGGGGTGTTTATGATGTTTAGAAAGAACTTAGGGGAGGTGAGTTTAATTTGCCTATGTTAAAACTATCGTGATCTTTTGGAGCATGAAACAAACTTCAAAAATGGAAGATGAGATCAATAGAAATAAATATCGAAATTCTTCTGTACATTGTTGGGTTGTGTTACATAGCTTTTGTCAATAATTAAGATCTACGAGTTTCGATTAACATTTTAAGTGACACTAGTTTTGTGATTTGATCTTAGTTTAGAATTCCAAAATTGAAATGTTATACATAATTTTTATCAGAAATCTTCAATATGATTTTCAATGTGATTCATAATTCTCTTTGAACTTTTTTATAAGCAAAAAATTTATTAATAGAATTACAAAAGATATTCAAACTCTTACAACCATAAAGATCTAGATTTACATTATAATAAAATGACAACTACCCACCTTCTATTAAGGGTTACAGAAGACTCATCAAATCATATGCTCAAAAGTCGGACATTATATGAAATATAAAGACTCCTATAAATACAATAATACAAATTCAACTTAGTGACTCAAACTTTCCACACACCATGCTCATTTCTAGATTGACACTAACCTTAAGATTAAGACATAATTAATCACACCAACACCAAGCACCACACTAAAGGACCAAGCCAAATTACAAAAAACTCACTTGCTCTTTTGGCCCAATACACACGAATCAATCTTTATTTCTGTACCAATTAAGTATCAATCAATTAATTAAGCAGGAGATTAGTGCTAATCTTTTTAAAACGTTCCTCCAAGCCATAAAATGCAAAAAGGACCCACCATGCAAGTTTAGAGAATATAAAAAAGAAAGGGACAAAATAGCAAATTTGCAAGAATGAAAATGTTATAAATCACACCAAAATACTCAAGTTTGGATGGACTGGTCTCAACTCTCACAAGTCTCAATCTGTGGTTTTTTGGCAACGTCTCCATCAAACACACAAAGATACCATAATTTCTAATTTGTCTTGTTCTTCAACAACAATTACAATATCATTCTGAAACAAAACACACATAACATAAAGATTCTTCTATGTCTTCTGAACTCTATTCTTTTGGTACCACAACTTTCCACACACATTCAACCTCAGAACATGTCTCTACTGATGGAAGTGGAGACTTACCATCATTTTTCTCTGACTCTTTTCCTTTTTTCAACACTGAAGTTACTTCTCAACAAAATTCAAATCCATCATTATTTGATGAATCTCTTATTCCTTCTTCTCTAGACCCTTTTTCACCTTCTTTTTTCTCTTTCTCTCCTCCAACTGACATTAATAATGGAAGTTTCTCGGCTTTCGATTTGTCCGAAGTTAAAAACGAGGAATCACAAATGAGTATTGATTATTATAACAATTACAACAACAATAGTAACACTCAATTTCTTCCTCATAGTTATAGTGGTGTTGAAAATGTAACAAAGTACATGCAAAGAAGCTTCAGTAGTAACTCTTTCGAGAAGAAGCCAAATTTACTATATCAAACTGAACATGATAATCTCATTGATTCATCAAAATTTCAAAGACATGATTTAAGCTCCCCTGAAAATAATTTGAGAAGGGTTTGTAGCACAGGTGATTTGCAGGTAAATTTGTAGATAATTTCCTCTGCTTTTTTCCTCTGTTTTTTTCCTCTGTTTTTTTTTTCAAATTTGATTTTATTGAAGTTTGTTTTAATTGTTAAAACAGAACATGAAAGCAAATAATATGTCTCCAACAGAGGGAAATTCGCAAGAGGAACAAAATTTCAAAGTAGGACGATACAGTGCGGAAGAAAGAAAAGAAAGAATTTCGAAATATAGAGCAAAGAGAACTCAGAGGAACTTTAACAAAACCATTAAGGTAATCAAGAATAGTAATTTATACATTAATGTGAAGTAATTATGAAAGTTTGATTATTAAGAATAATTCTGAATGTATTGTTTGTGTGGAAGCAGTATGCATGTAGAAAGACATTAGCAGATAATCGACCGCGCGTAAGAGGAAGGTTTGCACGCAACGATGAGCCCAACGAGATTCCTAAGGCTCCATGTTTAATCAGAGATGAAGATGAAGTCGATTTTTGGGTAATTATTAGTTTGTTATTACTAATTAATTTTGTTGCTTTCTACTATATCAACATCAATGAATTCAATGTCAAATATAGTGATGACATGGTTTTAATTACACTATGGTCGCATTTGTGGCTACGCTGCAAACCTTTATATTGTAAGAAAATGCATTAAAAAAAGTTACAGTTGTTTGATAATATTGACGAGACTTCAAAATTCTTTATATTACATTTGCAATTGTAGTTGCTGATTGCAGTTTAAAACCATAAAGTTTTTTATAGTTATTTTAAAAAATACGCGTAAGTTGTAAAAGATTAAAAAAAAATGAAAAAAGAAATAAACATAGAGAGAGTCGCATAATGTTTGTATTTTAATATCGAAATAACATAATTTAAGTGTTTTTCAATTATTCTACAAGTTGTATTATGGTGATTAGAGAGAGATCACATTGTAAATTATTTATGACTATTAGTTGAGTTGAAAGGGTATTGATATTTATGTGGCTATGATGTAGATGGAAGAATTACGATTGCATGAAGACGATGTAACAGTGGGAGCAGCACAACAATATTTGAAGAGTAATAGTTATGGAGTTAGTCAGTTTCAATATTTCGGCTTATGACTTATTTTAGTGTTAGGAAGAAGAAAATTTAGACTTTTTAGGCTTGCACCACTTGGTCAAGCACAAGTCTTTATTTACTTTCTTTAATTTCTAATGTTTTTGTTAATTTGTTATAAAATAAAATATATGATGTATAAGTTAGTCACCATGGAATCTCTCTCAGATGTTCCTAAGGTCAATATAAAAATTGGTTGTTAGAGGAGGGTGCTTTAGATAGCTAGTTAATTTATAGTTGCATAATATTCCTCTTTTTCATTTCTTTTATTCTAGGTATGATTTATGAATTATGATCAATTGTTTAGTGATCGTATATATAGTGTATCGTATTCCATAATCATTGGTAATATTATGCTTTTATACATTCAACATATTGTTTGACGTGGGGAATCAAATTATACAATATATCATATTTTCCACGTCAATTTTTTTATATTAATAGCAAATATAAGGAATACTCAGAAACTCATTTCATTAAATTATTAATCTGGATGCTTTATAAACAACTAAAAGGGCCGATGCACTTATCAAAAATAAAAAAGTTGTATAAGTCCCAACAAATAGAAAACTTCTAATGAAGTAATCGACAAAAGAATATGTAATTTAATTGGCTTCACGAGAAATATGACAAAGAAAATGTTGAGCTTAGACTATTCCGCAATTCCAAAATGTTGTTAGTAAGGGAGGCACACAAGTGACTAACACTACATCCATTGGACAACATAAACATTGTACAACAGGAATGAGATGCAATTGTAACATTATTAAACTTGTTAGCTACAATATACTCAATGCCTTTAAAAATGTCCAAAGTTCAGGCATGAAGACAAAACAAATACTAACATTGTTGGATCAATTTCCAACTTGAAAGATCCAAGATGATTTCGCGCCCCACACCCCCCAAGGGTCGCTTTACGACTAAAATGAGTGACCGCGCCATCATACTTGATCATAACCCAGCCCACTTCAAGAGCCTTTGACATAAATTCGTCTGAAGAATTAGCATGATCGCCTGAGTGCGGCCAAGCTCTGTGTGATAGGCTCTATTTGCCTCTTAGCATTATTTGAAGTTGTTGTACAATATATTAAGGGTTAGTTGAGTTGTAAGCATTTCAACTTCACAAGAAAAGATAATGCAAGTTTATATCCTAATGAAGACAATCCGGTGAATGAGTTAATTTACACGGTAATTAAAAAATATAGATTTGGCTTCCTAATTTTCACAAACTTGCGATTTTGACCCTCTAACTTTTACGATGCTGACATGGTATGTGAGTAACTATACACATGTGCGTTGACTTGGTAAAAATCAGTGGGTGGCCAAAAATGCAATTTAACCAATAATATAAAAGTCATTAAATTTATGTTGATTTCATATTTGGAGCGGTCGAAATTGATTTTAAATATGTAAAATTGATTTTGACATATTTTTTTTTTTGGTTTTTCACCACCAGTTTAATCTGGTTCGGGGGTCAGTTCTGGCATCAAGTGGTTCCAGCCCCCTCCCGATCGCAGTTGCGGGGGATCGAACCGCGGTCCTCGAGTATAATTAATTTTGCCTATAATCGTTTCAAACTTAAATTTATGATTTATAGCTTTTGGGTCTAAACCTAATTTTTACAAAATTTATATTGTTCAACTCACTTTTACATAATATCAATTCATTCAAAATCAATTTGTTGTTGTAGAATCAAACATGCACTAAGTTTACATTCAAACAACAAGAGAATTAAGAATAAAGACAGCAGCCTATTGGAATTTTGAACAATAGCAATTTGATTATTATCACAAAATAGAAAGAAAAAAAACAAGAGAAATTTGATCAATTATGCTAAATTCTTTCCCTTCCAACCATGTGAAGTCTATTTAGTAGACAGAAAGTAGAGTAATAGCTCAACAAGAGCTTTATAAAGAAAGAATGTCTCTACACTATGTGATTGATGCCAACGGTCACAAATTAGCAAAGATTATTCATTTTTTGTGAGTGGAACATATATACTAGGTTTCTATAGACAGCTACCATCATACCTAGTTTAACTTGCCAACTTGATTTAGCTAAGCCATTTTTTCCAATAGCCAAAGAAAAGCCACTAAAACAATTTGTTTTTTCCATCCACAAAATTGGTGCTAAGCACATGTAGGATGAAAAAACACATTGAGTTTTGGGTGGACATAGAGACAATGAGAAGCATCAAATAAAAAAAAGTTATATTATATTCTTTTACTATCATAGGTGATAAATATAGTATTGTTTGCTTAATTAAATTTAACAATTTAGTACAAGTAGTGGACTTGTATCATCCAATTAAACATCAGTCAAATAAATTCCAAGTAGTAAGGATAAAAGGACGTTTTCACACTTTAGTGCTGTCAAATCTTTTGCTTAAAATGATGATTGAGCACACAATAAACTCTATGTGTAGAGTGGAGGACTAATTAAATTCTTTCATGTTATTCACACAAGAGGCACATGCAGCCCCTCCTTTTAACCAAACACATTTCTGATAAAAAAAATAGTCTCCTTAGATATTGTTAGATGCAACCTAAATGTGATTTATAGGTATAGGAAGGAGATGTGGCTTGTTGTTAATTGCTTTTGACTAAATTTTTCGACAAGTGATATTTGAGCGGTAGTTTAACTTGGTGGAGAGAGAATATAGATCATGTATTTGGATCCTTGTATCAAAAGTTTTCTTGGCGATAGTTAGATGGTGTGTTATGTTGGTTGTAACAACGATACAAGTCTCACCTCGACTATAACTGTTCAATATTTTAAATATATAAGAGAATGTAACTCATATACGCAATGTTTTAAGATCTTAGATTGAGATGTAGTGTCAAATTCTACTTGTGTGGTTGCTCTTAGCTTAATGTGACAGTTTTCCAGTATTTTAGGGCTTCTCTCGTGACTAACAATAGTCTTAGAGTTGATATTTTGACTAGAGAGTACAAATTCTTTGAATCAAAAGTCTTTAGAACAATGGTGATCACACTGGTATATGTTTAGCAACATATAAATAAGATGAATCGTATAAAAATGCTTTAAGATTTTGGATTGAGATGCGATGATCCCTCATATTTTAGAGCTACCTTCGCGAGTCAACACATAGAAAGTCAAATCGAAAATAATTGATCAAAAGAAGTGATTCAGTCGGAACTTCAAACTTATTTTTTTTATTAATGGTTGGTTTATTTTGGTTCTTAACTTCTTAATAATCTTTTATTTCATTTTTGTCATGTTCAAATGTTAAAATTGTTTTTGTATTGTATGTTTAGGTGGGAAAATATACGTATGCTTAAATGACAAAAACAATTTAGGGAAGAAAGGCTTGAGTTGATAAATTTATGTAAACTCTAAAAGTTATTTTTAAGCATAGATATATTTTCCCACTTTGACCTATTAATTCCTTAGCTTACTTTGAGGTAAGTCAGATTATAAACTTTTGCCACTAAGATAGTGATCTGAAAGATGTTAGTACTCCAATTTTATGGGTAAAGGGAGAATTCTCATTAAATAAAGCAATTTTTTTACTTGTAATAAATTGGATGTACAATTTTTAAGGCAAAAATTACTAAATAAAATTTCTTAACATATACCATTAGGGCACATGTTAAGATTCTTCACTTTTATTGTTTTAATCGAACCGATATTAAATAAGTAATTATCTTAATTTTAAAAATGAAGAGGATTATTAATCTCTATTCTAAAGATATGACATTATTTGTCATTATAATTTTAAATATTAGTACACGGTAAATCATAATGCACATTAGAATTTGCCACAGACCGTTGAGTATGATAGTTTAATACGACTTCAAATTACATATTTACTCTCCAAAGAAAAATCTCACTGAAAATATTTTAAAATTATTATATTGTAAACCAAAGGTGAATAAAAATAATAGTAGGGCAAATGTAATCAATTTTATTTGTTCTTTTCCCCCTTTTTGTAAAAAAAGCTAATTTAAAAAACAAAATAGATGAAATTTAAAAAACTTCAATTATTGAATTGAAAGACACAAAAGGTGTGAGATTGTCTTTTAATTTCTTTTGTTTTGAATTTCAAAAGCATAATAAAGATTTGCATACTACTTTGCTCTTGAGGGCATAAAGACACAAATTGATTGCCAACTAAAAATGCTTAAATTATTAACATGAGATGAGATGAGATTAATAATATGCCAAATATATACTAGTGGGATAAGTAACAAGTGTTGAACTACCATTTTGGCAGCAATAATCCCAAATAGAGACAAATATATGTATGTGAAAAATGGAAGGAAGCTTATACTTTATGCCTCAATAGAGTATCACTTTATATTGAAAAAAAATAGGAAAAGACATTGTGAAGACAGAACAACACAGTAAGGACACAGAGAATAGTATTCGTTTATATAATTGTTCCATAAATAATTAAAAGTAGAGATGCTTCTGATTATAAAGCTTACATGTTTCCTTTTTAAACTATCCAATTTCATAGATCAACATCAACCTTCATCAAGCTTTTCAACTTTTCATATATGATTTTCATAAAATGATCATCACATCCTTTTGTGAAAAAAGAAATGAAAATTGACATGCACAAACTTTTCATTTCAATCAAAAGATTGGACGAGAGTTCAATGTAGATAAGACGATTTATATTCTGAGTTAGTGTATTAAATTAAATTTTCATAAAATAATTAATGAAAAAATTATTTCATTAGGAAAATATTTGCGAAAAATTCAATAGAATAATTGTAATCATGATTCTAAATTGCTATTATGGTATAAAGTTTTTTAAGGCACAAACTTTTCATTTCAATCAAAAGATTGGACTAGAGTTCAATGTAGATAAGACGATTTTATATTCTGAGTTAGTGTATTAAATTAAATTTTCATAAAAATAATTAATGAAAAAATTATTTCATTAGGAAAATATTTGCGAAAAATTCAATAGAATAATTGTAATCATGATTCTAAATTGCTATTATGGTATAAAGTTTGATATTGCGACAAGATGCAGGTAAATGCAACTGATGTAGCCACAATTGGGATTTTGAGTTGTTGTGAAAACATGCTCAAACTTTTTGTGGCCGCAATTTAGAACTATGACGGCAGTGATAGTGTCTTATTATGACCTAGTGAAGCCAAATCCAAAACTTACTGCCCTAGATAGTAATAATAATTGACTAATATATTCAATTAATTCGGTAAAAAATTGTGTAACCAACGCAAAGAATCAAAGATTGTGCCTTCTCAACCCCGAAAATAAATTCGCTGTATGCAAATAGCAATTGTAAGGGGGCGTTTGTTTCGCTGATTTAAAAAAGATTCCTGGGATTCTTAGTCTGGAAATAAAAGTGTTTTTGTTTGGTAGATGGGAACAAACAAAAAAAGCCTAGGAATAAAAGTTACCCAGGAAACAAAAAACACCCACGTTCACCCACGATCTTGGCAATTTTATTCCCATGAGAAGAGGGTTGGAAACTTTTGTTCCCAGGAACCATAAACCCACGTTCTCTATGAAAACCCATATTTACCCTTTGCTTTACCCACTCAAGGTGATGATAAATTGAACATAGGTGTTGAGCATTGTGATTAAGATAATGAGTGAATTAATTGATATATTAATTCAGTGGTTTCTAACCGCCACCGCCATTAATGCGTATATCATTCTTCTCTTCCATTTGGAATATACAAATGTTAGCCAATTGCACCAAAACTAAAATGAATAATGGAGATGAAAATTAAGAGAGAATTTTTGGACATCGATATGTGCAGATTTTGTAAATATGGTGATAATCATGAATAGATTTTGTAAAGTTGTCAAGGTAATATCATTGGTTTTATTGCTTATATATTAAGGGTATTTTGATAATTATTACGTTCATTACCAGGAATATACATTTCAATCCAAACATGGTATAATTATTCCTTGAAATTTTTTAAGAAAAAATGCCCAGGAATAAAATTACAAACCAAACACTTTTTTCTCTATTTTCCTGGGAATAAGGTTCCTGCATTTATGTTCCCGGGAAAGTTAATCCCAAGAGTCAATTGTGTAACCGTGAAACAAACGCCCCCTAAGATAATCGTAGTCATTTGATATGTTATGGTGGGTTTTAATTATTACCGAGTTTAAAATTTTCACCGTCCAATTTAAACATAAGGCCTGCAACACACTAATTGCATGATCGCGTCCTTTCCTGACTACATGGAATCTAAGTCCCTCCATCTCTAATTTTCAAACTTGAATGCGATCTTATAATCTCTCAGTTATATATATAATGTTAAACTAATTAGCTTCTTATTATTACGATAAGATTGTGATACAAGATAGAGGGAGACAATGCCCTTATTAATGGAGAGAGCAGTAAGGAAAAAAGATTTACTAATAAATTTTTTGTTAAGCACCCAAATGATTCCAAACCCCCACTTTTGACCAAAACAACTACATTGGCAAGAATGGATATTAAAAAATTTACTTCAACATTCTATGATTGCAATGCTATAGATTATTATAAGATGATTAGCCTCTTGTTCCCTTAGCCTAGGCTTATTCCCTATGACCCTTTAGAGAGAATTTTCTTCATAAGGATGGTGGGTGCTTGAGAGGGAAAGTTGACCATTATATAGGATTGTTTTTTTTGTTTAGTCCAATAAAAAGCTATTAATTGGTTCATCAAAGATTCCATTTTTCGGTCCATGTCCTTTGGAATATTTTTCTAGTGATTTGATGGGAGGCGGAGGCTAGCATGCACAAGGCATGTAGGTCTCCCACCATGGGAGACCACTTTCAATCCTTAGATTAAGAAGGTGCATAATAAATCATAATGATGTTTTTACATTGTATATTTTTCTCATGAGTTTAATTTGGATAGATTTTTTTTTTTTAAAAAATTTATAAAAATTCTTAATTTCAAACTGAAATGTTGAAACTTAGATCATTTATTTAAGTGTTAAATATACTCCCTCCGGCCTTAATTATAAGCAAATTCTACTTTTTAGATTCATTGAATAACCAATGTATTTGGTCTTAATTAAGTCTAGATTCATTGATAATCAAATGAATCTAAAAAATAGAATTTGCTTATAATTAAGGCCGGAGGGAGTATTTTTGATCCCTACAAAATAATGACATTTTAAATTTAGTCCTTGTTTAATTTTCATTAAATTTTTAGTCCCCAAAAAATTATCATGCATTCATTTTTAGTCCTTACCGTTAATTCAACATGTATTTTTAAATGATTTTTTCGCAGGTATGTTTAAAACATCATAAAAAGTTCCTCCGAAAAATATGAACTCAAAAATTGAGTTCCTTTTGTTTGGTAACTGTTATATTACCACAAGCTTATAGTTTATTTTTCAGATGTTATTTCAAGTAGATTATGAGCTTATAACTTATCATTTTTTTTTCCAATTTTACCTTTATTATTTTTATCTTAAATATTTTTTTTGTTTACAATAGAGCAGAAGATCAAAACCAATACCTCGTGCATAATTCCCAAATCCCTTACCGCCGGTGGCTTGGTGTTGATGATGAACTGTGATTGGTTTTTGTTTTTACGCTTTTTCTTTTCTTATTTTTTATTTTATTTTGTTAGAAAAAAATTCTAATATTAATTAGTTCTTTTTTATATAGTTTTATGATAAAAAAATATGGGGCCCACAATTGTCACGTCAGCATTCTGTTTAAAAAGTTAACAGTATGGACTAATTTTGATAACAGAACAAATTGTAGAATTTTTTTCACCATTAAAAAATGTAGGGAATATTATTGACTATAAGACAAAATATAGAGATTAAAAACATATTTAACTCAATATTTTTAAATATTAATACGATATAAATTTTATTACAGTATTAATTAAGATTGTTCCTTTATGTCAATTTATATTTATCACCTACTTATACGGCTAATTTTACTAAACACTTCAACTAACTTATCAGCTATCAACTATAAGCTATCAATCATAAATTATAAACTAATTTATCACTTATCTGCTATTTTTATCAAACATAATCTTGGACTAAATAAATAAATAAATAAATAATATAGTGTGAGGAAGAGTACCATACACTTGCAAAAAATATGGTCTCCCATGGTGGGAGACCTACCTGCCTTGTGCATGCTAGCCAGCGCCTTGATGGGATTATTAAAACTAAAAATCAATACTACATTTTACCAACATTACATCAGTCCTATTTGAATTAGACATGACTTCTTTAATTAAGGTCACAAATTTGAATTATAAAAAAAATATAATTGAAAAAAGAGCCACCACTAAAAATGGCCAGTCAAATTAGTTAAAAGAAATTTGTCGTTAACAAAGTTACTAAATATTCGCATCAATATTATGGTTAAAAAAATTACAATATTTTTATTGTTTTGCCTTGCACACGAATGAACCTTTTATTAGACATGAAAAAGTTCTATAGAATAATTTTAGAATAATGAATATAATACATGTGATCTGGCAGACAAGAAAAGTGTACATGTTATCAATGATGGAACTTTTGTCTGGGGTAAGACTGGTAAAATCGGAAATTTTGAGGACCCTTTTAGCTTGAGTGGAGAATCAAGCAAGATGGTAATCTAAAATTAAGAAAAGTTTGCCTTAACACTATTCTCCAACAACTACTTTTGTCCCAGTTCCTCTAGACTCAAGGAAATGAGAAAGCTTCAAATTAAATTGGATTTTACAAGTTGTGGTAGCTATTTTTGAATTAAGAAGACTATAAAAATCTTAATATAGTTTATGTTTTAAGATGTGTGCTATTTTGCAATACATCAACATCATGGGAAACCGTCTTATACATTTAAAAAAAGTTATTTGGGCAACAATTTGATGTATATTTGATTTATTTCTTATTACTTTTTTTTTCTATTTCTCTGAGTCATGTGATTAATAATTATAAGTAATATATTTTTAGAGGATGTTAATATTTTGATGTTCAAATAACATCACCGTGCTATGCATTGTAAGGTTATTTTCAATTCCTATAAAATTGTATCCTTTTTAGTTTGGTCTCTAAATTTTTTCTTCAAAGTGTTGTATACACTCTTCATATATTTGTCGTTTGCAAGAATAATCTTCACCGTTAAAAATTTGACGATGAGACAAATTAAAATTGATAAAACATTGATACTAGGAGTGTTCAAAAGAACTATTGAACCAAATTGCACCAAACCAAAAACTAGGGGGTGGATATGGTTCTGTTATGAAGGAAAATTGAACCGAATTGAACTAAACTGTTTTTAAAATTCATAGTAACTGAATTGTTTGTCTTTCGAACCGAACCGACTGTTAAAGTGGTTCAATTTTATGGTTCTGAATCAAACCATAACTAACTTTTCACTAAAGTGAACTGAGCCATTACAGAAAACCGAACTGAACCAAACTGATAATTAGTATAAACTAAACCAAACTGTTTTAGTTCTGTTTTAAAACTGTTAATTTTGGTTCAACTTTAAATAAAGTTAAATATTTGTTCTCACAATTATGATTCATTGACCCCGTTTAATAGATAGCAAGATTAGTTTATAGTGACAATTTTTCTTTCCATTTTCACCATCATTTTCCTCCTCCCTTTTGTTTCCGTGTGTGTAAATGTTTTGCCATAAATAATAATTGATGTTACCATGTTACATCAAAAAATCAATAATGCAACGGTTAGGAAGAAATGCTGAGGAAAAAGTTGGCCTCCCTATTCTTTCTATATTTTGAACATAGGTATAACGAGTGCTTAGGTTTGGAATGGGATTCATATATTCAAGTATAATTAGTAGTATTAATCAACTACAATATATGCTTAAGCAAAGAGAATATCCCAAAAAAAGTAGTCAAATGCTAGAGAGAGATCTCCACAAGCTGGAGATTCTTTCATGTACGTATAAAAAAGTCTACACAAAAGGCAACTATCAACTAGTTTTCCCTCAAAAGTGTTTTAAATTTAATCAAATTTCAGATAGTGACACATTTAGTGATGTTTAGTGATGTTTTACTGCCCCCACCACTTTTCAATTCAACTACACCATCGATAATAAATTTGAAAGTCATTTAGTGTGATCACAATTACAGATCCAAGTCATTTAGCATTGCACACACACACAAAAAGGCATAAATTAATTATTTTAATAAAAAAAAAACTGATTTAAAATGATCTTAACTCTAGTGTCAAAACAAAAATGATTAACTCAACTAGCAATACCAATATTATTAGGCAAGACATTTTAACCTGAATATGACCCCGAATATCTCACAATTGCATGTGTAAGTTACAATTGGTAATTATCACTTTGTCTGCAGACAATTGTTTTTCTATCCTTTCTACCTTAATCCATTTGTGTGTCTAAATAATTTATATTTGTGATTGCATTGCTCTTTACTATATGCAAATGCTCTTTACTACATGCACCGATTGATATTTGCTAGCACTGCTAACTTCATATAGTAGGCAATATAACTTTTGATATTTTTTCTAAGGGTGATTGTTTCACGGTTGAAAATTCAACACCCAAAAATTGATTATTGATGTGCATAGCGGGGTACCAAATTGGATTTCTGCACAAAAGAAAAACATATAGAAAAATGCATAAATCTTTTTACGGTTGCTACAGAAAGGGGACAAGGGGACTCTAGTAATCCGGAGTTCGATAGTGAGGTAAGTAAAAGCTGGCATTTTAAGATCATAATATGCACTCCAAAGATATAGATGTGGCACCATGAACTGAACTTATGAGGTTGCTGGCTATGCATATAAGTAAATAGTTGCAATATTATTTATTAATAAATTGCACAAAATGGATTGGCAGTAAAGAAAAATATCGAAATAATGCTCAAAACTATACCTAATAACATACAAAATTGGTGAACAAACTCATTCAATAGACTACACTGTCTTTATGAGACCTTTCGAGAAAGGTTCTTCATGCCACACCAATACATTTGAGGATAACTGACTGTGTATCTGGATCTGGTTTGCTAACAAACTTCACATCAAGAAAATCCCTTATGCTTCTAAGAGTTTCAATCCCATATTTAGAAAGTTTTCCAATGCGAACCTTTGAAACATCTTGAGGACATAGAGCACAAAGAAGAAATAGCAAACCCTATATAAACAAGAAATATTGAAAAGAAAAATTAGATATCCCCCTTATGGAAAATAGAAACAAATTGCAAGATATGCACAATCCTTCGAGTAATATAGGCATTTGAGCATACCAAGTCCAATATATGTTTGTAAGTGCAAAATAACAAAATCCAAAAATTAGGTACCTCATAAAAGGATAAGAGTCTTATTTCAAATTTGTGCTTACAAGGATTTTAATTGTGGTGTTTTTGAACTAGATATTGGGAAAATGGCATGAACTATGAAATCTAAGACTTTGTTTAAGAGTTTAGAGGGGAGGGGAGAGTTTGGAAAAAGGGAAGGAATACCTGGAAGGTTTTGTTGATTGATTTGTTAACTAAAAGTTGTGATCAAAATCTATCTAGGTAAGTTAAGTGAGACTGACAAGCAAAATACAAATAATAAAAAAAGCGCTTTGAGTTTCATATCACATAAATCCTGTTTTAGTAGCCAACACAGATTGGTGAAGTTAGTAAGGAGTTGAGTCATACTCCGCAAGGAGTCTAACTCATTCTCTAATCTCTATAATCTATTATTCTATATTTTTACTACTAAACACCGACATCGGTCAGCCAGGATCATCTACAAGTACAAAGAGTTTCCTTCCATATATCTATTTGTTCGATACCCAGTATCTATCATTAGATAAACAAAGTTTAAAGCGGGCAAAAATATCAACTTTCTAACCTGGTATGTTGAATCTACCACTCCAGATTGAGCTATCTCCCCAAGTAAAACATTAGCAATCCCCTCACCAATATCCTCTGGAGGCATCAGATCCTTTTTCTCATCATCTCCAGTATCAGAAGTTTCTTCATGCATACCATGAGAAGCGGCAGTATCGACAGAGATGTAGGAACCAGAAGTAGTCTCTGCAACTAGTGAAATTCCATATCCGGGAGACCTGTGGCAAACAAGCAGTAAAATAAAAGGAATTATGGCTTTATGCCATACGATTTTATTTTGTTTCTATCAAATATAAATTCAAAAGTCAAAATGAAATATTCCAAAATATCTACCAAAAGAAAGGAATCATACTTTCCAGCTGGTGGACCTGATCTGTGATCAGTAAAAATGTGCACATCGGAAATAAGTGGATTGATGATTCCACGTGCAGCTCTAATCATACTACTTTCAAACTGAGAAGATACTTTGGTTGAAAATGTAACTCCCCGAATCTTCTTAACAAAACCCTCATCGATCCAATTAACTGCCTGTTGGGAAGAATATAAGCTACCAAAATAAATTGAAATCAAGCATAAAAGAAGTTCAGAAACTTACAGTTAGACTCTGAACAATAGGAAGCGACAAAATAACTTCACCGCCACCATTAGGAGGTAGTCCACGGCTCTCTATTTTAAGACTCGAGGCTTCAAAGTCCACTCCAAAGCGCTTTAGTATGTGAAAAGCAGCAGACTTGAAGGTATCAACTGATGGATCTTTAGAATGATTTGTAACTCCTGATATACATACAACAGGTGCAAATCTCAAATGCATTATTAAGATATCTTCTAAATGGTCCTTATGTAGTTTTTAAGCTTTTATATACTCTGGTCTCTGGGCATGTTTGTATTGACTTACTTGAGCTTATTGACTGACATAAGCACTTGTGAGACCTACTTGGACGAGCTTATAGAAACAGTCCACAAGCTACTTCCATAACCACTCCATATGAAAACAAGCTATTATGAAAACAATTTGACTTTACTTTATCTTTTGTTATGGAAATAGCTTATACATAAAGGCTCTGTTTGGATTGGCTTATTTTAAGCGTGTGTGATATAGGGTCTGTTTGGATTGACTTATCTTTGCACTTATGTGAAACAGCTTATGCAAATAAGTTTTATGCATTATTATAAGTTTTCAAGGTAGTTTATGAGAAAGTAGCTTATAAAAAGGCAATTTTTGTCAATGAAAACTTATGAATTAACACAAATTTATTTAATTGCATAAGCTATTTTCATAAGCTCAAAAATAAGTTCAATCCAAACACGGCCCTAATCTACTGATATAAGTTGTTGTATTAGTGTTTAGGTAAATTAATAAAAAGTGTTTATCACAATTTCATAAGTTACTTACGCCATATTTTAACAAGCTCTCATAATATGCTTAACATTAGGGTTATGATGTAAGCTCTCGTGCTATAAGCACTAATACTATAAGCATCTATGTAAGTTGTTTATCCAAACGGGGCCAAACACTTACATAATAAGCATTTATTTTATAAGCTTTTGCTACCGCAGCATATCAAAATCCCATCATATTCATCCATTTAATTAATTTTCTACTTTTTTTTTGTAATATTATAAGTAATAATGAAATAAAAAGAACAATTACATCGATACAACAACAATAATGAATGATAAAAAGAACAGACAAATAAATGTGCAACCTTTGAGGGTAATGGTGAGGGGTTCCTTGGCAAACAAACACAACACAATGAGCGGTTCAAGAAAATAACCAATGGATCGTGAAACACCACAATCATATGGTTGATTTATTCTACCACCCATAATGGTTCCCGGTTTGTACTTCAATCCAGTACCTGCCAAAACGCAATCAAATTAATTATAATTTCAACCAAAAGTAGTAAACATGAAAAATAAATAATAAATTAAATTACCAGTTTCGTTGATGTCAACACGGTAGCCATCACAAACAGTTTCAAATAACCGGAGGAGTGAATACTCGTATTTGCGAAGACCAGGTTTTGTTTTGCCGCTGCGTATGTCTTCTATGATAATGGGAGTTGAAGATAGAGCGGAGAGAAGCAGCCTTTGTCTGAAGCTTTGGCTTCCCTTCAGCTTTTTGTAACTTTTTTCCATTTTACCCATTCTGCCTTAACGTTATTCAAAATCATGAATGAACAAACAACAAGTGCCGCAAATTAATAAATTTCCAAAACCCTGATTCCACCCCATTTTTCATAATCGAAAATGTTCTCCATGTAATGTATCCACCAAAAACATAATTATACTATAAATGGCGGCATATCTCAATGTAATTCATATATTTTTATTTGATGAAGAGATTAAATCAATACACAGTTTCACACAACAAGGTTAAATCAATTCCCACGTAGAAGAACAAACAAGAAGAACAGAGACGATTAGGTAGTAAGGATTAAACTCACCGTTCCGAACAAAGATGGCCGCAGGTGGGAACGAATTCGCGGAGTAGCAGGGGCTGGAGTGGGAAGAGACGCCGGAGTTGGTCGCAGAGCAAAGGGAGGGTGTCGCTGCCGTGCGGGACTGGCAAGGGAGACGAAGTTTGGGGTTTAAGGGTTTTTTTAATGAATGGAGTTGGGTTTAGGTTTGAGTGTATTGTTATTATTTTATAATTTTCGTAATTTTTTTCTTGTAGGGAATAATTTTCTTTCTATTTTATTTGTCATATTATTATAGTTTACATTTCGTCATTTTATATTTTTTTTTACGACGAAATGGTAAAGTCATTATATAAACTCACATACACAAGTGAGCGAGTCGGAGTTCGAAACTCGATCATGACGTCCGGCCTAACAACTTCGACAATTTTTTATCACTTGAGCTAGGACTTGTAGACATTTTGTCATTTTATATTATTAATTGAAAAAAAAATTATAACATAATCTTATACTGTCAACTAATAACAACTTTTGTTCTATAAAACAAAATAACAACTATGTTTTCCGTCAAAGTTGGCGTCTCCGTTAAACTCTTATTAATTTGGATGCTTTGAAGGTGAAAAAATTCATATTTTTTTCATTTTTAAAAAATTATAATTTGTGTTTGTTTTTTAAGTAATTTCTTTAGTTAAAAAAATTGTGACCTACATCTTTCTTTTATGTACTTTCATTTTTTATGGTGCGCCACATTTATCTTAATATCCATTTGTGTGTCTAAATAATTTAGAATTGTGATTGCATTGCTCTTTTTACTATATGCGCCGATTGATTTTTCCTGCTAACTTATATAGTAGTCATATTCAAGATACTGATAAATTTGATATTTTTGGGGGTTGTTTGTTTCACGGTTAAAAATTCAACACTAGGAAATAACTTTAAAAAAATGCATATCTCAAACTATGCACAATTGAGATGTATTGATGTGTATGGCCGGGTACCAAATTTGATTTCCACCAAAAAAAACATCTCGAGAAAATGTTATTTTATAGTTGCTTCACTTGACTCACCTAACTCATGACGAACATATTTCATATTTTAAAACCCGCACTCCAAAGATATAGATGTGGCACCATATGAACTGAATTTACGAGTTGTTATGAGAGAAAAAGTTAGAGAGGATCCACGTCCTAAATAGTTGCAATCATATTATATTATAAATTGCACAAAACGGATTGACAGGTTGACCTATCCAAAGAACAATTAAACAAAGAGAAATATTGAAATAATGCTCAAAATTATACATAATAACATACAAAATTGGTGAACAAACTCATTCACTAGACTACATTGTCCTTAGGAGACCTTTCGAGAAAGGTTCTTCATGCCACACCCAATACATTTGAGGATAACTGACTGTGTATCCGGATCTGGTTTGATAACAAACTTCACATCAAGAAAATCCCTTATGTTTCTAAGAGTTTCGATCCCATATTGAGAAAGTTTTCCGATGCGAATCTTGGAAACATCTTGAGGACATAGAGCACAAAGAAGAAATAGCAAACCCTATATAAACAAGAAATATTAGATATCCCCATTATGGAAAATAGAAACAAATTGTAAGATATGCACAATCCTTAGCATTTGAGCATACAAAGTCCAGTATATATTTGTAAGTGCAAAATGAAAAAAATCCAAAAATTAGGTACCTCGTAAGAGGATAAGAGTCTTGTTTCAAATTTATGCCTACAAGGGTTTTAATTGTGGTGTTTTTGAACTAGATATTGGGAAAATGGTGTGAACTATGAACTCTAGGGCTTTGTTTGCGAGTTTGGCGGGGAGGAGAGGGAATGGTTTTGAAAAAAAGGAAGAAACAAGTGGAAGAAATAGAGAAGTTTGGGAGGGAAGAAGTTTGGAGGGTTATTTTTTCTTCATAACACAAAACCCCCCTAATTTGGTGGAACTCAAAAATTGTATTGGATGGGGGTTTGGGGGAGGTTTGGAGGGTTTATATGAATTCTTCAAGTTTAATTAATGTTGTTATATTATTCTTAAATTCACAATATATTAATCATAAGTATTTATTTGTCATCAATTACTATATATAAAAAGGATACAAATTTTTGGGATGACTTTTTCATTATTCCTATCTTACCCTTAAAAACTACCAACAAAAAAAGTAACCAACTATATATAAAAAAGATACAAATTTTTGGGATGACCTTTTCATTATTCTTATTTTGCCCTTCAATAAAACTACCAACAAAAAAAGTAACCACCAATTATGGTTTACTCTTTTTTTAACAAGTTCTTATATAACAAAACCAGTTACAACAAATATAGTTTTACAATTTATATACCTCAGTAGAATAGAAAAGACGAATCACACAAACGGGCACTGGCGGCTAGTTCTCTATAAAAAATACTTTCTCAAAAAATGTAAAAGATTTCTCTAATTTTCTCTCTATTTCCCTCCCTCCAAAGCCCTCCCCTCCCCTCCAAACTCACAAACAAACCCTAAGAGACTTAATTTGAGAGTTTGGAGGAGAGGGGAGGGAAGAGTTTTAAAAATAGGGAAGGAATACGTGGAAGGCTTTGTTGATTGATTTGTTAACTAAAAGTTGTTATCAAAATATATCTAAGTAAGTTAAGTGAGACTGACAAGCAAAATACAGATAATAAAAAACAGCACTTTGAGTTTCATATCACATAAATCCTGTTTTAGTAGCCAACACATACTCCGCAAGGATGTGGGTTCAGCTCTCATTGCCGGCGCAAGGACCTCGTTGATGGGTGATTTGTAAGTACCAATGTTAGCACTCTTAGTCGCAAGGTGAGCTCCCGAGACCCAACTCACCTAAACTTTTTATAACAAAAAAAAACCTTTGGGTACCAAAATTATGGCTAATGGGATGCACGCGGGTCATTTCATTTGATGTTTTTGTCTTTTATGAGAGAAAGTTGCACTTTAAATGAATTAGATGTTTGGGAGATCCTGTCCAATCTTCTTTATATTATTAGTGGCATTGATGACCTTGGATTGGATTGGATTTGGAGGAGTTCCTAGGCAAAGCCGCAAAGCCTTGAGGTAACTCACCTAGCATGGAAAGTATCAAGCCATGTCTAATTATGTTATTGACTCAATATTCATGGCTACATACAGAACATTATGGCAATTGCCAAAGAATTTTGAAGTTGAAAACACGTTTTAAAACCAGGTTTGGGGAAATTTTAGTTTTGGTTTAGAAATTTAACCTATCTTATTGTTTTAAATTTGAATATGAACATGGTTTGGTTTTATTAATATCCAAAACATGAATATCCCTAGATGTGGTGGGTGCAACATAGAAAGGACAAAAAGGAGTAACCAGGGAAACTAATCTAAAAAACATGACAAAAAAAGTGATTATCAATGAAATATTAATTGAAGTTTACTGTAACATACAAGACGATCCAATAGAAGAGGAAAAGGTTAAGATGAGGGAAGGTGAAGAGATGCCGAAAATTAAATAGAGAAAGGAATCTAACTCATTCTCTTATCTCTATAATCTATTATTCTATATTTTTACTGTTAAACACCGGCATCTGTCAGCAAGGATCAACTACAAGTACAAAGAGTTTCCCTCCATATATCAATTTGTTCTAAACAAGTATCTAATCATTAGATAAACAAAGATTAAAGCAGGCTAAAATTATCAACTTTCTAACCTGGTAAGTTGAATCAACCACTCCAGATTGAGCTATCTCCCCCAGTAAAACATTAGCAATCCCCTCACCAATATCCTCTGGAGGCATCAGATCCTTTTTCCCATCATCTTCAAGGCCAGAAGTATTTTCATCCTTACCATGTGAAGCGGCAGTATCGACAGAGATGTAGCAACCAGAAGTAGTCTCTGCAACTAGTGAAATTCCATATCCGGGAGACCTGTGGCAAAAGGAATTATGACTTTATGCAATATGATTTACTTTTTTTCTATCAAATATACATTCAGAAGTTCAAATGAAATATTTCAAACCATCTACAAAAAGAAAGGAATCATACTTTCCAGCTGGTGGACCTGTTCTGTGATCAGTAAAAATGTGCACATCAGAAACTAGTGGATTGATGATTCCACGTGCAGCTCTAATCATGCTACTTTCAAACTGAGAAGATACTTTGGTTGAAAATGTAACTCCCCGAATCTTCTTAACAAAACCCTCATCGATCCAATTAACTGCCTGTTGGGAAGAATATAAGCTACCAAAATAAATTGAAATCAAGCATAAAAGAAGTTCAGAAACTTACGGTTAGACTCTGAACAATAGGAAGCGACAAAATAACTTCACCACCACCATTAGGAGGTAGTCCACGGCTCTCTATTTTAAGACTCATGGCTTCAAAGTCCACTCCAAAGCGCTTTAGTATGTGAAAAGCAGCAGACTTGAAGGTATCAACTGATGGATCTTTAGAATTATTTGTAATTCCTGATATACATACAACAATTGCAACTCTCAGATTTATCATTAAGATCTGAATCCCATTATATTAATTCTTTTATTTAATTTTCTACTTTTTTCGTAATATTATATGTAATAATGAAAGAAAAAGAACAATTACATATTTACAACAGAAATAATGAATGATAAAAAGAAAAGAAAAACAAAATGTAGAACCTTTGAGAGTAATGATGAGGGGTTCCTTGGCAAACAAACACAACACAACGAGCGGTTCAAGAAAATAACCAATGGATCGTGAAACACCACAATCGTGTGGATGATTTATTCTGCCGCCAATAATAGTTCCCGGTTTGTACTTCAATTTAGTACCTGCCAAAACGCAATCAGAATAATTATAATTTCAATCAGAAGTAGTAAACATGAAAAATAAATAATAAAATTAAATTAAATTACCAGTTTCGTTGATTTCAACACGGCAGCCATCACAAACAGTTTCAAATAATCGGAGGAGTGAAATCTCATAGTTGCAAAGACCAGGTTCTGTTTGGCCGGTGCGTATGTCTTCTATGATAATGGGAGTGGAAGATAGAGTGGAGAGAAGCAGCCTTTGTCTGAAGCTTGCACTTCCCTTCAGCTTCTTGTAGCTTTTTTCCATTTTCCCCATTCTACCTTAAAGTTATTCGAAACTATGAACAAACAACAAGTGCCGCAAATCAATAAGTTTCCAAAACCCTAATTCCACTCCACTTTTCATAATCTAAGTTTTCACCAAAAACATAATTATACTATCAATGGCAGCATATCTCAATGTAATTCATTGTTAATTGTTTAATATATTTTTATTTGATGACGAGATTAAAATCGATAGACAATTTCATACAACAAGATTAAATCAATTCCCACATAGAAGAACAGAGACGATTGGGTGGTAAGGATTAAACTCACTGTTTCGAACAAAGACGGCCGCTGGTGGGCGGAGTGGAGAGGGATGCCGGAGTTGGTCGCAGAGCAGAGGGGGAGGGTGTGGCTGCCGCGCGGGACCGACTAATGAAGATGAAGTTGGGGTTTAGGGTTTTTTAAATGGAGTTGGGGGTTTAGGTTTGAGTGTAGTGTAGTGTATTGTTTTTTTTTTTTCGTAATTTTTTTCTTGTAGGAATAATTTTCTTTCTATTTTATTGGAGTTTTGTCGTATTATTATTAGGAAAATGCTATTTAGCAAGAATTTTTTGATGCAAGAAAGAGAAGAATAAATTGTCACCCTTAATTACATCCATAGCCATCCATGTTTTCCACTAAAAAAGAAGATTAAATGACATCATCCTTTAAGATTTTGCCATGTGTTAATTCTTGCATTTCTTGTGTAAAAATTTCATGCTAAATAGCAATGCTCTTATTATTACTACTAGTACTACTTTATAGTGTACATTTTGTCATTTTATATTATTAAATTCTTTTTTTGTCATGTAGTCTAGTGGATAAAATTTCATCCATAAAGGCCCGGAAGTCATAGTTCAATTGACAGAAAATACCGAAATTGTTAGGTCGGACATCTACGACCGGGGTTTGATACGTAGTCACTTCACTTTGTGTGTGAGTTTATGATCGCTTTGTCATTTCATCTATGTAAAAAAAAATAAAAAAATTTCACCCATATAATAAATAAATGGAATGACCGGAGTTCCAACTTTGGGTCTGCATATATAATGCAATGTCCTACATTCCTACCAACTGAACTAAGCTCATATGACTATATTTTTTATTATGATGAATATTTTATATTATTAAGTTGGATGCTTTGAATTCATCATTTTCTTTTTAAAAATTTACAATTCGTTTTTTATACTTTCTTTAGTTTAAAAAAACAGCCTGCATCCTTTGTTTATATCTATATTTTTTAGAATTAAAAAAAAAATGTTTTAGAAAATGCATCTTTTCACTCCCAACAGTGATATTGTGTCATTTTTCTCATTTTATCTCAATTTTATTAAGAAGCTCTCACAAGTCCTAACAGAACTTATTAAAATTAAAAAAGGGAGATGAGATTAACAAGGAAAGGTATCTATAAAAATGCAAGTATTATCATGAATTATAAATTATTAATTATAGCAAACCAGTCCTTCAATAATGCAGTGATTTTTCAACATCGACAATAAAAATAAAATCAATAACTTATTTGATAATGCAACTAAAAGAGGATCTTAATTTGAGTCCTTTCTATTACGAAATAAAACACCATCAGTCTCTAAATCAGCACTGCTTTACACTATTTCTTTTCCATTAAAAAATCAACTTGATCATGTTGGAATTAATTTACTAGTTAATTATATGACATGTTCAACAACATAGATTAAACATATAATCTTACTTTAGTGCGGAAACGAATTAAACATATGAGCATGTATATAATATAAATAAGATCTACAGCATGTTAATTTATCAAAGATTATCGGAATATCCGGATAGACGAATCCATGAGACAAATTGATTGTTATGTAACAAGTAGTGTTCCTGAAACAAAGAGAAGGAAGATCGGATAACGAGCATCCGTTGGCTTGTGGTTCTTCCTCAACCGAATCTCCTTATGCCCTAAGCTCTCTTCAGATGGGGAGAAGAGGCGATATGCTGTGTCCGGTATATTGGGGACCATAGCCTATATATAGTGTGATGGCCAATTAAGGTTCCCATTATTCCGAAATGGGTCATCCTGACATCCACTCATATTGAGCCCATATCAAATTAATTAATTAATTAATTAATTAATTAATTATTTAATTTCTAAATAGAAATCTAAATAGCCTTTTTACTTTATTTGATCACTTAATCAATTAAGGCTCCTAATTGATAAATAGCTAATATAATTTTATAAAGATATTTGCCCACATAATATTATTGGAATATCATAAAATATTCCAACAATCTCCCACTTGGGCTACATATCGTAATAATTATACCATTATTTTTTAGGCGCGCATCCGAATGCTATTTATCCTTAGATTTCAACTTTACAATCTGGTCCATCTCATACATCAATAATGGGACCACCGCGGCTGTCGTCACTGACGTATAACGTGACGGAACCCCGACGACCACCATATCAATGTACTTGACGACATAGATCGATATGGATGAGTGGCATGGAAATTTCATGGAATGTGATCTCTATATCATGCTTATTTCCAACTGGTCCAACTGAAGTCTTTAATGAGATCAAACTGAAGTTTGCAAATTCAATATTTGCACAAAAGATACAGAACTGGTTATAACAATAATAACATCATACTTTATTTCTGCAGAAACTTTAACTAAATATATATATCTGTATCAAAAACCAAACTATAGAACATAAATAAAGTGTGATTCCCACTAATCCAAGGCATCCTTAGCTGACAACAACCAGATGAAAGACATCATGTGTCAAGTCTTTGATTAGTGAATCCGCTAGCATAAAATTTATCTTTATATGTTCTACCCTTCAACAACTTATAAATCGATAAACTTTATAAAACAGTTGTTGAAGCATTATATGACTAATTTATGTCACAATATAAATTGAGTTGTCTTTCTAAAACTTTCACTTTATGCAACCAAGTGACATAAATACCTATAGTCATTTCCTGAGTTAAAATGTCTATTATGTATCGACATCTAAAAGGATCAGAGTTGAACATAATGATCTCTAAATTGTTCTATCTCCGATATGTGAGCACAAATTATTTTGTTCTCTGTAAAAATCCTTATGGTTGCTTTATTTTCCACAATTCAAAATTTGAATTGCTCCAATATCTGTCAAATGATCTTATTATATACGCTATTTTCGGATGTATATAAATATGATCATACATAAGTTTCCCAAAGCTGAAGCATATAGGAAAATACTTTATTTTTCTGAATTTCCAGATTTTCTTTTGGACAATGATTGAGACTAAATAGTCTTCCTTTATGATTAAGACGTCCCTCAGTTTATAGACTTTCATGTCGAATTTATTTTCAACTTTATTGATATAACTCTTTTGTGATAACCGAATGATACATTAAGTATCAAAATGCCTAATACAAAAGAGGGGTGTGCCCAAGATCTTTTGCCACTAAACTTTTATTAGTGATTTCTTGGTTTCACACAACGATCATATATCACTGTTGACTTAATAAAATTAAATCGACACATTAAACTAAGAATATAAACATACTCCCACTGAACCTGTATAACTCACAACTCTTTATAATACACATCTCAAAACCAAATGAGACAATTATCTCGAAGCCAAATGAGACAATTACCTGTTGAGACTGTTGTGGTATGATTAATAAGACAACTTCCTTAATTCATGTGTAATGACTCTCCAAATAGAGTTTTTAAATCAAACTAAATATAATTACTCTTTTCAGTCAATGCTTTATGATACCTGATACTTTATTTCTTGAATGTATTGAGTTTGATCTTTATGAATTTCTTAACTTAATTGAGAGGAAGAACACTAATGTCCTTATGAGGATCCAAATTTACTATATAAATAGTAACTATACAAATTGATTTAGAACCAATTCTTCCTCACTCAATTTTGTTCTTTTACCATATCTCTCTCCCAAACTCAATAACTTCAAGAGATTTTAGAGTTCATGTCTCAAAATGTTCACTAACTTGAGACCAAAATTTATATTTTTCAAAATTTTCAATAATTCAATATTGTCACAAGTCACTGTTGGAACAAAAGAGGTTCTGACATGATCTAATTAAGTTTTGATGATAACAAAAGTATTAATATACAATAGGGTATACTGATTATTTAATCCAAGTGTGCAGATATTCAAGTTAATTTTTAATATTCATTTAAAGCACATTGGAAGCTCTGATATGGCAAAGCAAACTCTGATCAGAACTTGAAGACATCAGAAGATGCATATTTGGTTCATCAGAAGATGCAAATTTTTATTCATCAGAAGATGCAAATTTTATTCATCAGAAGATGCATATCAGAATCTGAAAAGAGCAGTGAGAGCCGTTTTGTCAGAAGAACATTCTCTGCATCATGATTATACTCTGACATTTCAGAAGCTGATGGAATCAATCTTATCCACAGAATTGTGACGTTAGTACTATTGTACGAACTCTTTACCTGTTTTGGATAAAACTTTCTCTCCAAGATTGATCGCATACAAGGTTACCTGATTTGGATATCAAGGTACTATCTACAGCTGGCGCAATCTCACCGCACTAATTCAAATCAAACACGCTCCTCCTTCATCTATAAATTGGAGCGAGTTTGAAGCTTTGGGATATAACTTGAACAATTTGAAAAGCGCTGTTACTCTGCCAAATTCATCTTAAAGCACAAAACTGAAAATACAACTTGAACTCTTATTCAAAATCCAAGACTCCTGTTTCAGCTGTTGTTAATTCATTAGTTGAACCTTAGAACTTTGTATTAAGATTCTAAGTTAAGTCTTGTATTAAAAGTTGTATTTAAATTGTAACTGAACATTGATCTTCATATCAATTGTTCATACTCTGTTTTCTAAACTTGTGTATTGAAGTCTCTTGCCTGCGTGCTTGAGCATTAGGAAGTCTCTTGTTTGTATACTTGAGCATTGGAAGTCTCTTGCTTGTGTGCTTGAGCAATTGTAATCTTTGGTGATTATAGTGAACTCTCTTGTAAGTACAAGAGGACTGGACGTACTCTCGATTTGTGAGGGGAACCAGTATAAAAATCTCTGTCTCTATCTTTCTCCCCTTCTCTCTACCTTCAAAGTTATTCTTGATTGTGTTTGTTTACTAAACCGCTGCAAACTCTGATAAGTTCTCTGTAACTTAGAAGAAATTTTTAAATTACCCAAAACACAATTCAACCCCCCCTTCTTGTGTTTTTCACACCTTCAATTGGTATCAGAGCCTGGTTCTGTTTTCTAATCACCTAACAGTGAAACAGTTTCCTGTTGAAAGACACTATGACTGAAACTCCAAGTGGTAGCTTGAAATCAGTTCCACATGACTATGATGTTGAGGACAAGTCAAGCAACAAGGCACCAAAGTTCAAAGGAGATGCTTCTACGTTTTCCTGGTGGAAAGATAGAATATACAGTCATCTTATTGGTTTAGATGATGAGCTTTGGGACCTAGTTGAAGAAGGGGTAACTTTTCAAGGACTAGATGAAAAGGGAAGGCTATCTGTTGAAGAAAGAAAGAAGTTCACTCCTACAGACAAGAAACTTTACAAAAAGCATCACAAGGTTAAGGATCTTCTCATTGGATGTATAACTCATGATGAGTATCTCAAGATTACAGACAAATCCACTGCCAAGAGCATCTATGACTCCTTGTGTTCCACATATGAAGGGAACAAACAGGTTCAAGAGGCAAAGGCTACTCTTTTGATTCAACAGTATGAACTTTTTAGAATGAAGGATGATGAGAATATTGAATCAATGTATTCTAGATTCAAAATTCTTGTGGCTGGTCTCCAAGTTCTAAAAAGAAGTTATACAACCTCTGATCATGTAAGGAAGATTCTGAGAAGCTTACCTTCAAGGTGGAGACCTAAGGTAACAGCTATTCAAGAAGCTAAAGATTTGGACAAACTTGGCTTGGAAGAATTGATAAGTTCACTCATGAGTCATGAGATGGAACTATCTTCTGATGAGCCTCAGAAGAAGCTAAAATCTGTGGCCTTGCCATCTATTTCAGTTTCATCTAAGGCTCTGAAAGCCAAAGTTGTAGAGTCTGAAGCTGAGGAATCTTCCATAGATAATCAAGAGGAAGGATCAGATGATGACTTCTTTGCACTCTTATCCAAAAACTTTCAAAAGTGGTCACTAAGGAAGGGCAGAAATTTTCAAGGCAGAGGATCTGGATCAAGATACAATACCAACAGGGAGAAGAAGGATGACTCCA
Source organism: Trifolium repens (assembly GCA_030408175.1). NCBI lineage: Eukaryota > Viridiplantae > Streptophyta > Magnoliopsida > Fabales > Fabaceae > Trifolium > Trifolium repens. The sequence goes on along the minus strand of CP125842.1, from coordinate 60,498,270 downwards.
AAAATTGTTTCAATTGTCACAAGCCTGGGCACTTCATGGCTGATTGTCCTGAACTCAACACCAAGGGTAAAGGAAGAAAGAGCACAATCAAGAACAAAGCCAAGAAGAGCCTAATGGCAACATGGGAAGATATAAATGAATTATCTGAGGACGAAGACTCTGAGGAAGCAAACCTAGCGCTTATGGCCATTGGTGAGTCAGACAATGAAAATGATTCAGAGTCTGATACTGACGACATTGATGAGGTAATATCTAAAATGTCTAATACTCAAATGACCAAAGCTTTGAAAGATGTAATGGTGAAGTACATGGAAAAATTGAGTAAGTTAGATTTTTGCAAACAAAAAATGAAGCTCCTCAATGAAAATCTCACCCAGACTCAAGCAAACTATCAAAAATCTCTTAAAACAATTAAGGTGCTTGAGACTGGATGCAGAACATGTCACAAACCTTATGACGAGTATGAAATCTCTTTACAAGAGTTTGTGCACCATAACATAGATAAGACTAGGGTAACTTCTATAATTCATGGTGGACTCAGCAACTATTATAAAAGGCAAGGACTTGGTTCTCTTACATGTCCTGATGTAGGAAAATCAAGTAAACCTGTCGTGTTGAGCAAGTCACCATCAGAATCTTATTCAAACTTCACTAAGGGTACATCAGAACCTCTGACTGTGTCTGGTACTCTTGTGAGCTTGGAACCACAAGATAAGGTACCAGAAGATAACTCATCTTCTGAACCTAAGTCTTCTAAAACTAAGGTTCCCCTCACATCAGTACCCATGTCTACTCAAGTTAAAGCTGTCAAAGTACCAAAGCCTGTAAATAAGCGGGGCACTAGTACTTCTAAGGCAAACTTGGTAACTGGTTCTCTGACACACTCAAGAGGAAAGTCTCAGAGACAACATAAGCCTAAACAATTTTCTAAAGGCTCAGTTGACTCCAGATCTTCTGATTATTCTAACAAGAAGGATAAGATTCTCAAAACTAACCAAAAATGACCCATCAGAGTATGGGTACCAAAATCTGAAATAGTGTATGCTGCAGGTATGCACCCAAAGAAGAAAAGAAAGCTCATGGTATCTGGACTCTGGCTGCTCACGTCACATGACAGGAGACAAGCTCTTATTCCACACCCTGAATCAGCAAGAGGGAGGAACAGTAGGGTTTGGTGGCAACCAGAAGGGAAAGATCATTGGTATAGGTACAGTTGGTAATTCTTCTTTGTCAATTTCTGATGTTTGGTTAGTAGATGGACTACACCATAATTTACTTAGCATAAGTCAATTGTGTAATAGTAATTATGATGTTTTGTTTAATAAGGATTCATGTACTGTAATTAGAAACTCTGATCAATCCATTGTTTTCAAGGGAAATAGAAAAGGCAATGTGTACAAAGTCAATTTTTCTGATTTAAAGGAACAACAAGTGCTTTGTCTTTTGACACTGAGTGATGAAAAATGGATCTGGCATAAAAGATTGGGTCATGCTAACTGGAGATTAATTTCTAAGCTTAGCAAGGACAATCTTGTCAGAGGCCTTCCAAAAATAAAATATCACTCAGACTCACTTTGTGGTTCTTGTCAAAAAGGAAAAATTGTCAAAAGTTCTTTTAAGAATAAGAACATTGTCTCTACTACTAGACCTTTGGAACTCTTACACATTGATCTTTTTGGACCAGTTAGCACTGCTTCAATCAATGGTAAGAAATATGGATTAGTCATTGTAGATGATTATAGTAGATGGACTTGGGTAAAATTTCTGAGAAATAAAGATGATACATATGAAGTGTTCAGCATCTTCTGCACTCAGATTCAAAATGAAAAGAATTCAAAAATTTTGAAAGTAAGAAGTGATCATGGTGGTGAATTTGAAAATGAACCTTTTGAAAAATTCTGTGAAGAACATGGAATTCTCCATGAATTCTCTTCTCCCAGAACTCCACAACAAAATGGAGTTGTTGAGAGAAAGAATAGATCTTTACAAGAAATGGCACGCACCATGATGCATGAAAACAATTTAGCAAAATTCTTCTGGGCAGAAGCTGTTAACACTGCTTGTTATATTCAAAATAGAATCTATATAAGACCTATTTTGAACAAAACAACATATGAACTTTTTAAGGAAAGAAAACCAAATATTTCTTATTTTCATCAATTTGGTTGTACATGTTACATTCTGAATAACAAAGTCCATCTTAAGAAATTTGACTCTAAAGCCTGTAAGGGTATTTTCATTGGATACTCTGAACGCTCCAAGTCATACAGAGTGTATAATTCTGAAACTAATACAGTGGAAGAATCAATGCACGTAAAGTTTGATGATAAAGAGCCTGATGATAAAAAGTCAGAGCCTGTGATAGATTTGTCAGGTTCTGATGAGTCAGAAGATGAAGCTCCAGAGTATGATAACAACAGAGAATCCTTAGAAGACTCTGAAACCCAAGAAGCTACAACTTCTGATGCTGCTCCAGAACATCAAACCAATGATGATAACTCTGAAGAAACTGATATTCCAAGGAACACTTTCAAATACAAATCATCTCATCCTGAAGAGCTTATTCTAGGAAACAAGAATAGTCCAAGAAAAACAAGATCAAACTTCACAAATGAAGAATCATTATTTGGATTAGTTTCCTTGATTGAACCAAAGACAACAAATGAAGCTCTCTCAGATGACGCTTGGATAGTCGCAATGGAAGAAGAGTTAAATCAATTTAAGAGAAATGATGTATGGGATCTGGTACCCAAACCCAAGCATAAGAACATTATTGGAACAAAATGGGTATACAGAAACAAATTGAATGAACAAGGTGAAGTCACAAGGAACAAAGCAAGACTTGTTGCACAAGGATACAGTCAACAAGAAGGAATTGACTTCACTGAAACATATGCTCCAGTAGCAAGACTGGAAGCAATCAGGTTACTTTTATCTTATGCAGTCAATCATGATATTACATTGTATCAAATGGATGTGAAAAGTGCATTTCTAAATGGTGTCATTTCTGAAGAAGTGTATGTCAAACAACCTCCTGGTTTTGAGGATTTAACAAACCCAGACCATGTGTTTAGACTAAAGAAATCACTCTATGGACTCAAACAAGCTCCCAGAGCTTGGTATGAGAGACTGAGTACTTTCTTGGTTGACAATGGCTTTGTTAAAGGACAGGTTGATAATACACTCTTCAAAAAGACCCTTAAGAAAGACATTTTGATCGTTCAAATATATGTTGACGATATCATTTTTGGATCAACTAATGCCACTCTATGCAAGAACTTTTCTAAGATGATGCAGGATGAGTTTGAAATGAGCATGATGGGAGAATTGAAGTTCTTTCTTGGAATTCAAATAAATCAAACAGAGAAAGGAACCTTCATTCATCAGTCCAAATATATAAAAGATCTTCTGAAAAAGTTCAACCTAGAAGATTGCAAACCTATGAATACTCCCATGCATCCTACGTCAAGTCTAGGCATAGAAGAATCTGAAGGCAAAGTTGATCAGAAACTGTATAGAGGTATGATTGGATCTCTTCTTTATCTAACTGCCTCAAGACCTGATATTTTATTCAGTGTATGTTTATGTGCAAGATTTCAATCAGAACCTAGAGAATCTCATCTCACTGCTGTGAAGAGAATCTTTAGATATCTGAAAGCTACATGTAACATTGGATTACTGTATCAGAAATCCAATGATTACAAGCTGATTGGATTCTGTGATGCTGACTATGCTGGTGATAGAATTGAAAGAAAATCCACCAGTGGTAACTGTCAGTTCATTGGTGAGAATTTGATTTCATGGGCCAGTAAAAGGCAAACCACCATAGCTATGTCAACAGCAGAAGCTGAATACATATCAGCAGCTAAATGTTGCACACAACTACTTTGGATGAAGTATCAATTGGAAGATTATCAAATCAGCAGTAACAATATTCCTTTATATTGTGACAATACTGCAGCTATTCACCTTTCTAAAAACCCTATTTTACATTCAAGAGCTAAGCATATTGAGATTAAACATCATTTCATCAGAGACTATGTTCAAAAAGGTGTAATTGATCTCAAGTTCATTGAAACTGAAAATCAATGGGCTGATATCTTTACAAAACCTTTAGCTGTTGAACGATTTGATTTTATCAAAAAGAATCTGAACATGATGGAAATCTCTGATTAACTTAGACTCTAATGAAAAATTGAGTTTGTGAGAATCTAATAGTAATCAGAAGATGAAGTCATCAGAACCTTCTGTATCAGAAGTTGTGATGAGACTATATTCTGACATACTATCAGAATCTGATTAGAAAGTAAATGGTTCTGGCGCGTAAGTAAAAATCTTTTGTAAAAACCCTTTCGTTTTCTCAAACTTACGTGTCAGTTATTTAACAATCTTCTAATACACATGTCTTGTTGCAAGAGGGTAAAGAAGTTGGTTAATGATGATTAGCATTTCATATTCCCAATTATGGTAAAATACTCTACTGCCCCTGTGTATGTGTACTTGTTTTTTGCGCGTAAGTTTCTATTTAAACACACTAACTGTTCACATTCACACTTTTGCACTCTCACAACCTACACTTTCATTCTTCTAAACCACAGAGATATTTCTTTCTTCCTTTTTAGAAACCCTAAATTCCATATTTCATCCATGGCATCCTCATCAACATTCCTGAATAGAACTTGTATGATCTTACCAAATGAATCCAACCCGACTGAATTTGCAAAAGATCAACGACCGTACAAATATGACGAAATCAATGTGGCTATTGAGAGTCCCGTTGATTTAGAAAGCATAAGGGTAAACGGTTTCGCTGATGTGGTAAATCTCTTCAAAAAGCAAGGTTTGGAATACTACTTTGATTTTCTCAACGGACCAACATACTCTGAATTGGTAAAGGAGTTTTGGATGAAAGCGTCTGTCATAACAAGAGATATCTACAATAAGAAAGTCAAGGAAACGATGGAGAAACACCCTGAATGGAAAGATAGAACCCCAGAAGAAATGGGTTTGAGATCCTTTTTCTCAACAGAGATTGAATCCTTCGTGGCTGGATTCAGAATCTCAATCAGACTCTGCCACATTCTTGAGGCTCTGAAGCTCAAGCGTGATGGTGTGATCATCAAGCAGTCTGATGTAGTAGGTCCTGAAGTGGAGGAATATCTGTTCAAACCTAAGACCGATCCTAAGGATAAGTTTGAATGGACAGACAATTGCAAAGTAATTTACAAAATCTTGATTGATAGTGTTCTGCCTAAGTTAGGAGGCACTGATCAAATATCAAGTGTTCAGAAGCTGTTCACCTACTATGTTGCTAAAGGGAACATAGTTGATATTGGTAGGCTGATTTTTGATAACTTGTGCACTTCTATTATCTCTAGCAAAGCTATTGTTAGACACTCAAGACTACTGAGCCACATGTTTGCACAGTGTGGTTTGTTGGATGCTGTTACTCCATATCTTCCTGGATTAGGTACCTTCATGCTTGGTTCCAAGATTGTGAATAGTACTTCACTAAGGTATTTAAAGCTGGTGAAGACTAATGAAATAATTCATCCAACACATCCTCTGTTACTCAGAAACTCTGAAAAAGGCATTGGTGAAAGTTGGCTTGTGCATGTCAGAGAGAATGAAGCAAAAAGAGTAATAGAAGCACATGCAGATTTCATGAAACAGCTGGGTGCTGATATAGGTGATGGAGAACCTACAAGACTTACAGTTCGTCAATCAAGGCTTTTGGAACAGCCTCTTAAGCTAGCACCAGTTAAGAGAAAGGCTGCTAAAAGTCCTGCTGGAAGAAAAGCTGCTAAGGCTCCAAAGACCACAGCTCCAAGAACATCAAGGAAACCAAAGGTCAAGAAGTTGTTGTTGGATCTAACAGAAGAAGAAAAGGAAGAAGCTAAGATACAGGAGGCTCTGGCAAAGGTTGCAGAGCTTAGTAAGAAAGAAGAGGCTCTCAAGGATAGTTATGACTGTGGTATAGAAGCATCTGCTTTTGATAATATGCACAAGAAGCTGCCACAAAGGGATGATCCTCATGTTCCACTGGAGCAACAGATTCTGTATGGTCCAGCATTTGGTAAGTATTCTAATTTTATTGGAGGCAGCTCAGCATTTAGGGATTATTTTAGAAGGCTTCAATTTCCTTCTAAAATCAGTGTTAAACATGCTTTTGATAAGATTTTAAAAGGAGTTAATTCTGAGAAAGTCAATGACATTTCTGAGAATCAACCACCATCAGAGCAGTTTAACCCCATCCTATCCTACCCATCAGAATCTCAAATTAATAGTATATACTATGCTGCAGAACACGCTTCAACAAGCTCTGCACAAGTGATGTTAGATGAAGATTCTGATAAGACACCTTCACCACCTACTCAAATAACCATTACTCACAAAGAAATTCCTACCAAAACAACACCAAAACAAACTGAACCACAAAATGACCCCCAACCTAGCTCTGAGAAAGTTCAACCTGAGAACACTCAAGAGAAAACAACAACACCTCCATCAGAACATGAACCAGAAAATCAACCCCAACCAGAACATGAACCAGAAAATCAACCCCAACCAGAACATGAACCAGAGACTACCCAATCAGAACCTGATCACGGTCAAGCATCAGAAACTCATCATGCTGATGAACATGGCCATGAGAAATCTCCACAACATGTGGCTATGGATAACTCATTTGAGTTACCAACACCAATCAAGGCACATGTTCAACAGATAAATGAGTCTATGAATCTTGAAGTTTTACAACGAACTCCTCCTAACCAATCACAACATCTCCAACACCTTCTGCAGGATCTATCTATGGACTGCATATTTTTCCCACCTCACCTACCCTCAAGAATCCTCAATGAACCCCTTGACCAAACACAAGATGGTATCTCTAGTTTGCTGCAAGCTGTTGACAAGAATCTTAGGAGAATGTCAAGTGCAATTCCAACAAGGTCTATTAATTCAGCTCATATTGACAAAGAGTGTGACCTTATGGAAGAGCATCTTGTGCTTATGATTCGTGCTGCTAGGAAGGCTTATACCACTGATTTGGAATTAAGGAATGAGATTGCTAGGAAGGAAGAGGAAGAAAGGCGTGAAAGGGAGAGATTGGAAGCTGAGGAAAGGGAGAGAAAAAGGTTGGAAGATGAGCGTATAGAAAGGGAAAGGCAAGCTGCTGAGCAAGCTAGGCTAGCAGAGGAAGCTAGAAGAGCTGCTGAACAAGCAAGGCTTGAGCAACTGGCTAGAAATGCACCAGAGTATGCTCAGCATGTATTGGAAAATCAGGAAAATTTCCAGAGACAGCTTGATGAGCATTCCTCCATGTTGGCTGCTATTATGACTACTCTTCAGAGCATCAATGCAAGATTGCCTCAGCAACCTGATCAACCTTAACCCCTAGGATTCTAAGCACATATTCTGATTACTTGTTCATTTTCCTTATGTTCTGATAATTGTTTGTAACTGGTTGAATTTTTTATCTCTTAAAGTACTCTATTGTTTATTCTATTATCTTCTGTGTTCATTATTTTTTCATATGTTTATATTATTTGTTGTCTATTTCTTTTATGCTTTCATAAATAATTTTGAGACAAAAATCAACACAAAGATTTCAAAGCTAAATAATGAGTTTATTCAATTGAAAATTGTTGATTACATAAGTTTCTATCCAACTTTTCACTTGGATCCTACATAAAACAGCTAGTCCTAAATCTAGCTTATTTGAATCTAAGGGAAATGGAAGAGTTCACGACATTCTCTTCACTTCCTTATTGAGAAATCAATGAAAAGTGATCTCATTGATTATGAAGAGAAGTATTCTTCCTTGGGAGGAACGTATGTACTCAAGAATTCCTTCCAATCAGAATCCCATTCAGATTCTGACTCAGATAAGGACTCTTGTTGTTTAGCCTTGGATCTCGTTTGATATTTGACTCTGACAGGAGCAGAAGTTGATGCCCTCATCTTCTGAAGTTTCTTCTTAGACTCTGAGTCATGTTGAATCTTCACTTTCTTCTTCTTCTCCTGCACTCTCTTACTTTTGATCACTTTTCTATCCTTCTTCATTGTTTTTTTTTTATGAAATGGAAGTGTTGAGTGAAATGACAAAGATCATGGTCCTTATATAGTAGTTTCAAAATGGACAAGTTCTTGGTTTTTACGACAAGCCATTTAATTGGAGTAGTTGTAACCACCTTGACTGCATTGAAACTCTACTTTTGACCATTTTTTTTCAAAATTGTCATTTATTTCTTGTCAGTTTTATCTTTTTGTTTAATGACAAAAGGGGGAGTAAGAGCTGTTATTAATTTATGAGATGCTAAACTGAAACCAAAACAAAATTCCAAATTTTTATTTTTCGTTTTTGTCTATATATAAATTTGAGGAAAATATTAGTTGAAATTTGAACTTCTGATATATGGTACGTATAAAAGAAAATTGCACTTTTCTTTCATAGGTATCAGACTTAGGGGGAGAGCTTGCAAACCTAGCCTCTGAAAGTCTAGTGTATTAGTTTAAGTTCAAAATTCAAATAAATATTTTTAAACTGATTTAATTAATCATTGCTGAACTTAGGGGGAGCTTGCAAAACTCATCAACCTAAGAGATGCTTGATAAATTTTATCAACAACCATTGTAAATTAATACTTGGTTTGTCATCAATCAAAAAGGGGGAGATTGTTGGAACAAAAGAGGTTCTGACATGATCTAATTAAGTTTTGATGATAACAAAAGTATTAATATACAATAGGGTATACTGATTATTTAATCCAAGTGTGCAGATATTCAAGTTAATTTTTAATATTCATTTAAAGCATATTGGAAGCTCTGATATGGCAAAGCAAACTCTGATCAGAACTTGAAGACATCAGAAGATGCATATTTGGTTCATCAGAAGATGCAAATTTTTATTCATCAGAAGATGCAAATTTTATTCATCAGAAGATGCATATCAGAATCTGAAAAGAGCAGTGAGAGCCGTTTTGTCAGAAGAACATTCTCTGCATCATGATTATACTCTGACATTTCAGAAGCTGATGGAATCAATCTTATCCACAGAATTGTGACGTTAGTACTATTGTACGAACTCTTTACCTGTTTTGGATAAAACTTTCTCTCCAAGATTGATCGCATACAAGATTACCTGATTTGGATATCAAGGTACTATCTACAGCTGGCGCAATCTCACCGCACTAATTCAAATCAAACACGCTCCTCCTTCATCTATAAATTGGAGCGAGTTTGAAGCTTTGGGATATAACTTGAACAATTTGAAAAGCGCTGTTACTCTGCCAAATTCATCTTAAAACACAAAACTGAAAATACAACTTGAACTCTTATTCAAAATCCAAGACTCCTGTTTCAGCTGTTGTTAATTCATTAGTTGAACCTTAGAACTTTGTATTAAGATTCTAAGTTAAGTCTTGTATTAAAAGTTGTATTTAAATTGTAACTGAACATTGATCTTCATATCAATTGTTCATACTCTGTTTTCTAAACTTGTGTATTGAAGTCTCTTGCCTGCGTGCTTGAGCATTAGGAAGTCTCTTGTTTGTATACTTGAGCATTGGAAGTCTCTTGCTTGTGTGCTTGAGCAATTGTAATCTTTGGTGATTATAGTGAACTCTCTTGTAAGTACAAGAGGACTGGACGTACTCTCGATTTGTGAGGGGAACCAGTATAAAAATCTCTGTCTCTATCTTTCTCCCCTTCTCTCTACCTTCAAAGTTATTCTTGATTGTGTTTGTTTACTAAACCGCTGCAAACTCTGATAAGTTCTCTGTAACTTAGAAGAAATTTTTAAATTACCCAAAACACAATTCAACCCCCCCTTCTTGTGTTTTTCACACCTTCAGTCACAACTGAATTGACTATACTGATATTTAAATTTAAAAGACAAATTGAATCTCTTGTATTTAAAATAACAATAACTAATTTATGACATTAAACCAAAAATTAAAAAATGATTCACCAAATTGTCTTTTAAGCACAAATATTATTAGTAACAACAATCTAAATAGTTGAAATACCATCAATCTTCACCGACTTGTTTCCCCCTAGATTGATGTGTCTTTCAACATCATTGGAATTTGTCAGTTTAGATCATATTTTGTTATTATTCTTTATTTGCCCTTATCTTTTGAGGTATTTACATAATGAGCACTATTTTGTTTTCTCTTGCTTCAATTATTTCTTTATTGCACACTTTATGAAATGATCCTATTAAAGAATTATTTCTAACTATAATAGTTATATAACTAATTGTGCAAATAGAACACTAAATGCTAAAGTTTTAACAGAGTTACTTTATTGTCAAAACTATAACGATTTAGCAAGATTAAATAGTTACATAATGTGCTCCTGATATTTTATTTGCTTAACAATCTTAATGAAATGTCAACTCTCCAACGAGAGTTTGTCTTTCGCCGTATTGCTTTACAAGCACTTTAATTTAAGCAAAGAAAAACATGACAAAAATTATGTCATTTTAAATAACACCTCAAATAATTTTTCTGGAATTCAAACTTTATGCCATATGACCTATGTGATTTGGAGTATACTCTTTTTCTAAACTTGAGTCTCACTTTAAATTTACTAAAATGTGAGAGATTCGAGTTCCCCCATCCTTATCAAATGTCTAGATCAGAGAACATAATATTCTTCTCATATTCCTGAGAGTTAGAATTTTAAGAATTAAAAATTCTAACACGATTTTGCAGATACATAAACTATATTAGTTTATAGAGAACAAAAAGTACTCATCAAAATACCTAGTGCACCATTGATGTCAAGCCCTTAAAAAGGTCACATCAATTGCTAGTGGCATTTTTTTTTTTTTGACAATGATAAAACACTGATAATCGATATTGACAAACAATAAATCCTTATGATCATCATATGTTTATCATTATAAATGTGAAATCAATCCACTAAATACTTGTACGAATTTACATTAACACAATTTTATTATGCATGTCAAAAAATTATTATAGAGACATGCACATCTCTATTTGTAAATTATAAGACAAAACAAGATACCAAGCGCACCATTAATCCACAATCTTTGATTGCCAAGAATTAACTGCAAGCGGTACTCTCAACGTAATGATCAAACATTGGTAATAAGTCCTGTCAGATAATGTGCGTCTTTGACACCAACCATTATCTACATGGAAAAAACTTAATAATTACCACATATTTACCATCACATGTATGTAATTATCCGACCAAACTGTGTCTTCCTTTTGGCCGACTAACAGCTCGCATGAATAATTTCACACTACATCTTTTGTAATTCCAATTGAATTAAATATCCACAACAGAGGTTACTTTTGCAACATTTTGTTTCAACCAACTCAACAAAAACTACTAGACAATTTAATAAATTGAATATATATAAATGTAATTATTCGGCCAAACTATACCTACCTTTTGGCAGACCAAAATAGTTTGCATGAACAATTTTATACATATTTTGTGATTCCAATTAAATCAAATCTACACAACAGAGGTTACTTTTGCAACATGTTGCTTCAACCAACTCAATCAAAATCACCTGACAATTCATTAAATTAAATGGGAAAAATTTTAAATTTACAAGGCACTACACACAAAATGTAGGCCATATTCCTTTATAATGTCTCTTCATAATCATATGATTAAATGACATCCCTTCATGTGAGAATAAATTCTCACCATCAAACTAAAATAGGCATGAAGAAATATTCGAAAAGCATGACAAAAGGAAAGTATTGTAGAAACCTAATAACAATAAATTCAAACATCACAATCATGCTATAAACCAAATATTTAATTCTAAACAAATAAAATTAAATCTTTATATATATATAAAAAAAATATTCATGCCACAATTGATTCACATATAGTCAATGATTCTTTAAATAAATAAACAAATCATTCTAGAATCATATTTCCAAATTAAAAGGAAATAATATTAATTCTTTATCTCTATAAATAAATAATTCTAGAATAAATGATTTCTAAACCAAAAGGAAACAAAACTTTAAATTCTATAAATAAATAAGTAACTATAGAATCTTTATTTTCCAAAAATTTAAAGAATCAAAATTTTAATTTTTTTTTGTACATGCCAAATTGCTATTTTGAGAATCATTATTAATTGCTATTTAAAGGCAATAATTTTCTGCAAAAATATATATATAATAACTATCAAATCATATCTTTATATGCCTTATTTTAGGCAACAAACTTTATGAAATAATTCAAGTAGAAAGATTTGATTTGAAAAATACTAAAATTAATCCAAATCCTTATATTTTGATAACAATGGATCAAAATCAAATTCCTGATATACATATATAAAATTATGTATTGATCCGAAAATTGTGGAATGAAAATAAATACCCATTATTCCTCAAAATAAACTTTAATATCACATTCCAGGATGTAGCAAAGGCAATATCACGTTCCAAAACCCGAATGAACGTTACTCTAGCCTTAATTTTCTTAACTGGCATGAAACATCGTTACTTTCTTTCTTTAACCCATTGAAATCAAGTACAGGATTGTTTCTCAAAATAAACCTTAAATACAAAATTAATGTCAATCAATTTTAATTTCAAATCAAATACAAAATTCTTATACAACAAGACTTTATGAATAAGTCAAACCTTATTTGATTTGAAATCATTCAAAATTAAAATCAAACTTTGCAATTCCTGAAACTGAAAATTTATTATTACTTATGGTCACACTAAAAAATTATGATCAAGACCTATAAATAGACTTGATAGAAGGAGTTCAGGTATCCTCCATTTAAAGATATCTCCATTTAGACCATTAAGTGTATGGATGAATGCCATGTGTAAAAAAAATATTTGATGGCTAAGATTAAGTTCCAATAATTTTAATAAAAAATAAAACAAACCCTGTGTTGTGTAGCGCGCGTTTTTTCTTTTGCGTCTTTTCTTCTTCTTCATTCTGTGACACAGAGCATAACAACAGCAGCCACAATCCTCTTTTCTTCCTCTTTCACAACAGCAGCCACATTTTCTTCTTGATTTCTTTAAAAATAAGTAGGTTGTTACAATTATGTGACTTATTTTATGGAATAACAATTTGGTTTTATCAAGTTTCTTATGTTTCTTCTCTTGCTCCTAACTCTAAACTTAATTATTTTTTTTAGGAAAAGGCTAACATTTAAACTACAAGAAGTACTTATGCAAAGATACAAAGCTACAACTTACAAACACGCAATGAACAAAGCAACACAGCCTGCCTGGGAACAAAACAGAAACAGCCAGAAGAGAAGAACTACACAGCTGATCGAGAAAATAAAACACAGTGCCAACACAAAGCAACGCAAACTGCACTAAAACACAGTGCCAACACCAGAGAACACGAGAACCAAAACAAAATTTCAGCAGAGAACACGAGAACATTATTGAAATTACTTTACTTATAGAGATATATCACTTATTTTAATTATACCCAAATCAATTTTATGATATCTAATCGGTCACATTCAAAATCACAATCGGGTGAGAGAAAGGAGTGGTGAGATGAAGAAGAGGAAGTGAAACATCAGAGAATAAGGTTAGGGAAGACAGAACGGCGGCGAACGGCAGCGAACGGAGAAGAAGAACAAGGTTAGGGAAGAGTAACTGTTGATACGCAGAAGGAAGAAAAGAAGAGGGTTTGGTTTTGTATTTTTATTAAAATTATTGGGACTTAATCTCAGCCATCAAATATTTTTTTTACACATGGCACCCATCCATGCAATTAATGGTCTAAATGGAGATATCTTTAAATGGAGGATACCTGAACTCTGATAGAAGATCCAAATATGCAAATCATAGACAGAAAATAAACAAACCGAATTTTATTTTCCAGAATGAATCAAATCAACCAAAACAACTCTAAATCTTTATTTGCTATAGCAACTTTATAGATAAATTAAACCAAAAAAATCGATTTGAAAACCAAAATATCAAATAAACAAAAAAAAGGTCATATCCATATTCAAAACTTTATTATTAACCTTAATTGACTGGATCATAATAAATACCAAATAACTATAATCCCTTAAATTTTGAGACTAAATAAATCTTTCGAGTCACATTTGCTCAAAATTTTCCAAAAATCAAATGACATATTGAACCAAAACCATCTTAACTTAAACTAGAAAAAGAAATATAATATCAGTTTCAAAAACGTTCACGGATCCAAAGGTTTTGCATAGTCATGTATGTAAACAAAATTGATTGATATATGGACAAACAAAAAAATTGCTATCGTAATTATACAGTGAACACAAAGCTCTATCGCCTTTTATCCGAATGCATACAGACCACTAATTCATGTATATCACATATATTAGACTTTGTCAAATTTTGAGCAAACCTCACCAAAAGAACCGAAACTCAAATATAGATATAAACAAATTATCTCAATAAATCAACATGAAGACCCGCTCTGATACCATTTGTTGGAATTAATTTACTAGTTAATTATATGACATGCTCAACAACATAGATTAAACATATAATCTTACTTTAGTGCGGAAACGAATTAAACATATTAGCATGTATATAATATAAATAAGATCTACAACATGTTAATTTATCAAAGATTATCGGAATACCTGGATAGACGAATCCATGAGACAAATTGATTGTTATGTAACAAGTAGTGTTCCTAAAACAAAGAGAAGGAAGATCGGATGACGAGCATCCGTTGGCTTGTGGTTCTTCCTCAACCGGATCTCTTTATGCCCTAAGCTCTCTTCAGATGGGGAGAAGAGGCGATATGCTGTGTCCGGTATATTGGGGACCATAGCCTATATATAGTGTGATGGCCAATTAGGGTTCCCATTATTCCGAAATGGGTCATCTTGACATCCACTCATATTAAGCCCATATCAAATTAATTAATTAATTAATTAATTATTTAATTTCTAAATAGAAATCTAAATAGCCTTTTTACTTTATTTGATCACTTAATCAATTAAGGCTCCTAATTAATAAATAGCTAATATAATTATATAAAGATATTTGCCCACATAATATTATTGGAATATCATAAAATATTCTAACAGATCAGACTTGAAATAAATCAGGTTTATAATGCTCATTAAAATTTCAGAAACAAAAACAATGACACTTGTGTTTTAAAAGATTATCATAAAATAAAATACCTAAAACACGTTAAAGTTGCCCCATCATAATAATCTTTCTCTTGTACTATATATATTCGTGACACTACATGTAACTAAAAAATGTCTTATATCATTGATATTACTAATAGAACTTTAACTAAAATCAGAAAAAAAAAAAGAAAAAAAAAAAATCAAGCATCAACCATGTGTGGTCACCAGGGTACATTCGAGCATAAAACCGATACAATCCATAAGTTCATGTAATTATTAACTTATGTTGAAGCTGTATAAAATTTTAATTTAAAAATCCTGCATTCTTGATCATTGTCATACAGATGCAGTATATTACACAGACACCACTGCACGGTTCCTTTTTAATCACACATGAGGTTTTAGGTTGGGCCATATCGTTTTTTAAATAAGACGTGTCTCTTTGCTGGATCTTTCGGCTTGCTCTTGATCTGTTGGCCTCTGTTACGTCCGGTACTGCATTGGGAAGAAAGCAACCACCGTCAAAGAATAGTTTGTATATAGCTTTGAGATGTATTAGCACAAGGCACACTTGTATCAGGCAAATAAAGAGGATACACACCTGTACTCCACATAAACCATCCCTTTTGCACCTGACATTGCACTCATCGATCCTTGAGAACGACGAGCACTTTTAAGCGCGATTTCATCTGAATCTTCTTCTAGTTGCTCTAATCCAACAGCATCATCACCAGCATTTAATACCTGATCAGTAATCGCCAGTTAGTTCTCAATCAACATCTCAATTCTAACTTCTAAGTCAACAAGGATATATACAGATGGAAACCTTTCCAAGTAGTGCCAATTGATCATCGAGATGATGGTAGTGCAAGCGAGATCCTTCATCAGATGGAGGCAAGCTTGTAATTACCTGTTACATATCATATAAAGTCTATAAGCAAACATAAATTGAGACCTTGACAAGATAGTTTTAGTGGCCAACAAACATTTCAAATTCTCAATCCCATGGCATTAGGACCAAAGTTCAAGCAGTTGTCTTCATGCAATGTTTGGCACATGAGATTAGAAAGAGAAAAAAAGTGGCCATGTATTTAGACTTGAGTCCAAATTGATGAGAACCCGATTCACACAGTAGCAATTAAAAGAGAAATTAGATAAATGATGGAAAATCAGGGAGTATATAATTTCTGAAAGTAAAAGTGAATTACAGAAGGATGAATATTGAACATCATACTGTCCACAGAGCTGACTCCTGCAGAGAACGATGTTCTCTGCCCATAACCGACACCAAAATGATTTTTCCAAGATATCCTCTCACTCTCCCTCAGTCTCAAATTCTCAATTAACAGAGTTCAATACATAGATAATCTACCCCTCCTCTCTTTTTCTTCCATTTCCTTCGACAAACATAATGTCTTCCTAGAGCACTTCATTTGAACAAATACACAACTTGGTTATAGCAAACACATGCACCCAATAAAAGCTTGTACTCATTCACATATACTTACAAGTTACAACTTGCTTTGTATATTTCAAGAGCATAACTTTTTTTAAGTAGCTTATGGCATCACAGCAGAGCAATAGCTAATTGAAATTGTTTTTGCTGGGATTAGTCCAACTTACTCTAAATAACACAAATAATTATTCTTGCCCCAGCTAACACATTGACAACTTCAGGTCCCCAGTAAAGTAAATGTACAAATTCATGTGAATCTTGAGGCAAATTACCACAAGTGCTATAGGGAGTGAGCTGAAACTTGAAAGAAAATACCTTAAAGCTGTAACCCTGATCAATTAAAAATTGCTGCCTCTTAGTTGAGTAATACATCTCCTGCAAATGAAACAGCACAATACATTATGCCATAAATTCCGTGTATGATAGTTTAAGTATTATTTTGAAGTGACGACATGATCCAATAATTCAATAATATATGGCTTGGCATGAAATAAATGTATACCTGGGTATCAGTTGACACAAGGGAATAAAAAAATGCATTATATTCCTCTTTGCCACCTGCCATCCTATCCTGAAGCTTTCCCTGCCATTTAATTCATGAATTTGAATCAGCAAGAGAACCCATTAGCAAAATGCATTATTGACAAACAAGTAGACACCAAAAATATCATGCAGCAAACTACAAAGAAATTCCCACTTTCCACAACAAACAACTGAAATTTAGAAATCAATCTGTAGGACGGGTATGGTGGACACCAAAAACTAGAACTTCAGAATTAATAAAAATAAATTACCAAAACCTACTATAGGAAATAATAATATCACACAAAAATTTAGAAACTAACCTTTGCCCTAAGAATACGACCCAGACGTTGAGCTTCTTGACGCCTTGAACCAGCATGTGAAGAGATCTGAATTATCACATTTGCTTCAGGAATATCAATTGAGTTGTCACCAACCTGAGAATAAAAGAAAGGATGCAAGGAATCAGATATCAATTGTCACATTCTTTATTAAGATGTTAACATGGAATAACCCACAATATCAATAGTATTAACAAGAAGTACTGAAGCAGACAGCTACTACACATTACAAAACATTAGCTAACCTAATGATATACCCATTCTAACTTAAATAACCCTTTCCTCATCAAGATGCTACACCAGTATGTGCTTTAACATCATGAAAAATTGAAAATTCAAACAAATAAGCCTCAAAATAAAACTGAACATAACAGGAACAGATACCTTGGAAAGAAAAACAGTATTTACGTCTTTGCTAGTTTTGAATGCCTGTAGAATTTTTGTCCTCTCAACATGGCTGCATATAAGGCATATCAGAATTTAACGTGCAAAACAGAAAACCCCCAAAACAAAACTTTAAAAGAGGTCAATTTATGTCCACAGCACCTTGTAGCACCATATATCATTGGTTTGCGAAGTTTCATGGCATACTCAGTGAGAGCAAAAAGATTATCAGCAAACACTATAATTTTATCACCACGTGCCCTTTCATGGTAATTTATGAGAAACTCGCATGCTCGGAATTTATTTGGATTCATCACATAAAGGGCCTGCACATGTAATAATCATCAATTAAGATGAGTGAAGTTGAGCAAGTAAAGATTATCACATCACATAAAGGGCCTGCACATGTAATAATCATCAATTAAGATGAGTGAAGTTGAGCAAGTAAAGATTATCACATCACATAAAGGGCCCTGCGCACATGTAAAGATCATCAACGAAGAAGAGTGCAATCAAGCAAGTGAACTAGGAATTTTTTTTACAGAAATAGAAACCGCAATCTATCACGGAAAATAGTGAACAAATTCAGCAATCGCTCCTTATAATTTCTATTAAAAAGATTTAGAGTTCCCAAAGGCTGAATTCACCTGTCTCTTCTTGGAGTTCTCTTTCTTTAGATACTCAGCAAAAAACTCTTTTGTCATTGGACACCATACTTCAGCACACTGTACATTTGCAATAAATCCACCTTTTACAAGATCTAACCAATTTGCCTCATACAGTTTGGGACCAATTAGGAAGTTCAGATCTGTAATTCTTTCGTCCTCTCTCACAAGTGTGGCTGCAAATTTAACAATTATTTCACTCACAGCATTAGAGGATTTGGTCATTGTCAGGATGTTATTAAATCAGTGATAACGGCATACCTGTGAGCCCAAGTTTGCAGTGAGATTTAGTGATACTAATGACTTTTCGAAACATATGGGCAGGAACCACATGTACCTGTCATCATGCCATGATACTATGCATAAGAACAAAAACAAAATTCCAGGAAAAAAGGATATAAATATTGCTGTAAATCTTCATAATTACCTCGTCCATAAGGAGCAATCCCCATTCTCTGTTTCTTATTTCTTCAATGATCTTTTCAGATTCTTCAGACCGTTTACCCCCAAAAGCAACCATATTATATGTTGTCACAACAACTCCAGCATTACCACGGAATCTCTCTTTGCTATCAGATGTGAAACGACAAATGTGTTCATCTCGGATAGTTGACCATAGTTTAAACTGAAAAGCCCATTGATCCACAGAAACAGCATTTGTTGCCAAACAAAGACAGCTTTTTTTTATACGGCAAGCTGCTGAAACGCCAACTAGGGACTTTCCAGCACCACAGGGTAGAACTATGATACCGGATCTTGCTCTACCTGAGGGGCGGATAATAAAATTGCACTCAGAACAAGCAGTTTATGTTTCAATGTGCATTTACATGGTACATCACTGTTGCTGAAGTCATTAAAAAAGGCTTAAAGCTTCAGTATACCAGCACTAAGTTATGCTAATCCAAATCCCGTTAACATAATACTTTAGCCATAACTTACAGTACTAGCACATAAAGTTCTAAAGTTATAACAACGACAAAATTAAGAGGAAATGTTTTTGGAAGTTGGGGAACAATAAGGACATGGAAGTTGAAACACGAGAAGTAAATTCAACCAATTTAAAATAAAAGTTGCCAGGTACTCCAAAATTAACAAGGTAAGAGTGCAATGCCAATGACACACGCTGCCAGCCTTACCATTTCCAAACATTTTACTGAGGCTCTTCTCTTGATATGGCCGTGGTTGTGCTTGAGGCTTTAGTTCCATGTCAAGGTCTGGGTTCACCTGTAGCAATAGTTTAAACTCCCTGACCATAAATTTGCAAGATAATAACATACTTAAATTTATTAATTATTTTTAAAAATATGTTATTTGATTGGGTAAATAAGAATCAAATTGTAAATGAAATAGTTTAAATGAATGGTAAAATTGAAAGGAACAAACTACACAAAAACTTCGTATCAACTTTTATATATATATAGGTATATTTGCTTTAAAAAAACTATATCTCAGTATATATAATTTAAAACAAAACATTTAATTGAATAAAGAATGATAATTGTAGATGAATGGTAAAATTGGAAGGAAAAATCTACTTGAAAAGTTGGTATCCCCTTTATACATAGGTATAGATAAATCCTCAAAGATTTATATAAAGCATTACTCACTGTATCATTTCTGAAGTCATACTCCTCCAACATAGGATAATTTAAAGCATTTGGCAAGCAACGTTGCTTTACATTTTCAACCTGTACACGAATCACAGAAATTTAAATACAGAAGTTTGATGTAAAGCAATTCCAACTACTCTTTTGTAATTTCTGATAACAATCTGGTCTACTCTTCGAACCTCTTGTTGGATTTTTCCATACATAAATTTAATTTTCTTAGAAGCTTTTTGTCGTGAAACTCGAGGAATCTTTTGGCCCTATATTATTTAGGCAAAACTACACCAGAAGTTTTTTAACTTAATTTGAAGTTTCTAAAAGGTCTTTTATCTTCTTTTTTTTTGTATCAAGTTGGTCTTCTATGTTTAAAAATGTCAACAGTGTTGGACAAAACTTCTATTTTTCATCTATAAATGTTACTAAAAGTCTTAACTATTCAAAAATATTGCGTAAAAAAAAAACTATTCACAAATATAAATTGCATCTTCAATTCATCAAGATACCATCTAAATTACATCATAATGGCCATTACAATATCTAATTCATCAAAATTAACATGATCATTTTTAGTTTTTATCTAAGATTGTGATCTCATTATTGTCAACAAGTCTTTGGAGTGGGCGGTGAAACATTCTTTATAGTATATTATTCAATGATCGTGTACACAAATTTGTAACAAAAGTGGACTAAGAATGAAAGATAGTACAACCGTGTAAACATTTTTAAAGATAAAAGACTAATTTGACATGGGAAAAAACATGAAGGTCTTGTTTGAAACTTAAATTTAAGTTAAAGAATCCCTGTTGTAGTTTTGCCTATTATTTTTTGGTAATTCTATGATACAGTCCATGCACTGTTGAATATGTTTTCTCAAAAGAGGAATTGCTATCATTTTGGTGATATATCATAGATGACAGTTGAAACATGGATGTATCTTAGAAGTGACCTAAATAAAATCAAACTTGTCGATCTGGCATTTAAAAAGAACATGATATAACACCAGAGCTGCATCACAGTCAGGAATGCATCATTATACAGCTTATTTATTCAAATTTGTTTTCCTAAACTCAACAAAATGAATTCTTCCTTTTTCTTTTCCGGAGACATGAATGACCCAATCAAACATCAACTTTTTCATGACAAATGACGGATCATTGATTCAATTTTGTGGCCTATGCCTTTATTATAATAATAATAATAATAATAATAATAATAATAATAATAATAATAATAATAATAATAATAACAATAATAATAATAAGTGGAAAACAAAGAGATTAAAACCAATCGCAGTGAAATATTCTGCAATTTTTTTCCAAAAATTCAAACCTAGATTACCTGAGCAGGATCAATTTCGAATGCATGAGCTTCTTTCTCTTCTGCAGCAGCTGCTACTTCTGCTTCATTCAGCAACTCATCATGAGTGCCTTCAATTTCACCTAATGCTTTGCTGACTGTAAATCCATCTCCACGAGCACCCTAAACAAAAACAGCAATAGGGATTCTGAACTTCACGTGCATAGGGGGTGGAATTCTGAGAGAGTGCAAATTGTAAGACCAATTACAATATTCATGGACTTTCCCTCCAATGAAATAACCATCCGGTGAAATTTTAACCATTAAAAAGAAATAAAGAGAGGGTTTAAAATTTAAAAAGAAGGGAGAGAGAGAGAGATAGAGAGAGAGAGGGAGAGAGAGAGAGAGAGAGAGAGAGGAGTTTTACGGAGTTTTAAATGTTGGGATTAAAACTAGAGAGAAGTCAAGTAAAAACTTCACTGGAGGGAATCCATCCCCAATATTCATGGTAGCTTAAGCAAATGCAATTCACAACTATACTATAAAATTTAGTGGTAAAGGAAAAAAACAAATGAGAAACCAATTCAATACAACATGGTAACTCTTAGATTTTTGGATTGGGTCTATCTCACCCTTACAAGATGTGGTTTTGTAGGATTGAGTTACATCTAACACAAATTCAAAGATAGTGCCAAAACCTATCCTTCTGGTTGAGGAAAGGTCTCTGAAGAGTTTATAAAGAGGAGGAACCATTGACCTTAAAAATTTAGTTTTGTAGGGTCGAGTTATGCTCAACCCAAATTCTAAGAGAAACATTTTAGAAGTATGTGTAACTTATATGCACGCACTAGCATTTAAAAATAAAAACCGGAAAGCAATAAATGAGGCTAATCCAATCATACCCTGCATTGATCCACTCACAATGAAGTACTGGGATTGTAATTACAGAGAGGTAGGACAGAAAATCAGCCAAGAATATCTATAGATCATGCACTAGAGAGTAGAGACATTAAACTTTTCTAATATGCATCACCATGGGAGTAGAAAAATGGTCCACCTAAGCTACTCAAGCATGTTAAATAGTAGTATCCCACAAACAAAAGATATTATCACTAACCTCGGAAGTGATCCTTGCTCGAGATATACCATCATCCCTGAGCAGTGTCTTCAATACCTGCAAAAGTTATTATGAAAACCGCATGAAATCTCACCAGCAATGATCGGTAAGGAGTAAGGACAACACAAGACATAAAGATAGTTATGAACATCATTTACACACCTCTGGAAACGGAGATTCCACAAAGTAACGATTCTTCTTAAGAACAAGTTTCACTTTCCCATAATTAGCAGTAGATTCATGGATAAATTTAATCATCTCTTTAGGAAGCTTGGTCTTGGATAATTTGTTCAAAACTGCTATAATTGTTTCAGTTTCTAAACCAACCGAAACAGCAGCATACAGCGAATGTGGAGTAAGATTGTATTCGTGCATCGACTCAGGCCTATCCATCATCAAACATTATCATTACCACTCTAACAATTTCACATATCATTCATACCACTTCACATCATAAAAAATATTTTGTACCTGCAAACAGGCTCGGCGATGGCAATGAGAAAATCATAAGCTTGTTTGTACAAAGGAGAGAAAGTCTCAAGGAATATCCGGCCATTGTCACAAGCCCAAAGAGGACGATTTATGTGATCCGGTTTCAACTCTAATTTGCTAAAATCCTTCGTTTTTCCATCTGTTTTTCACAAGAAAACCCTCAAATTACTCCCAAAAAACGCAATAATCTAAACCTAATCATATATTACATTTGCAAATGGAATATAAAATTAATTGAAAATTAAGATTACCGTCATCATCGTATGCATCATCGCCGCCATATGCATCTTCATCATCAGCGAATCCTTTTCGTGAATCTTCCTGTAACAAATAATGTGAGGAACACGAAAATGAATGAAGAACTAAAGAGAAATCGATTATAGATTATGAAACTAACGAATTTAGCAGCGGCTTTGAGCTTTTTGAACGGTCTTCCTCCTTTTTCACCTGCAGATATGAAATTGAAAGATTATAATAATAATTTTATATTTTGTTCTTAATCTTGATGAATATATTGGGAATATAGTTTATAGAACGAATGATAATGTACCGTGTCCCATGATTCTGATAAATTATATTAGATTAGGGTATGTATGATGTTTCTATTTATTTATTTTTTTCAGTTTTGATGAAGCACAGTAACAATGAAGAGAATTGAGAACGAGATTAAATGAATGATTAGGAAAAAAGCGCCAGTGAATCTGCTTTATAAGACGGTGCTTGTGCACGTCGATGCTCTTTCAACTATGGGCCGGGCCAAATCCTTTGATTTTAGAAAAGTGCACTGACGGTGTAAAATAGTTTTACACGATCAGCCAATAAAAAATCATCATTTTGCTATGTCATATTAAGAAGGTGGGGTGACGTGGCGGAAAACTTAGTTGGTATTGGTTGACTGTGTAAAATTATTTTACACTGTCGGTGCATATACATTTTTCTCTTTAGAAAATTTCTTGTCGCGTCTCCCATTTTTCTCGCGCGCTTTTTGTATTTATATTTTGGGTAAAATATGTTTTAGTATTTACTTTTACAGTGAATTTTGATTTTCGTTCATGTAAAACAACATAATTTGTGGGGCTTTGCCCCTCTTTTGTACCAAAAAAAAAAAACAACATAATTTGTTTTCATCTTTACAAAAAAATTTCCTTTATTTTTAGCCCCTAGTGGCTAATTTTTATTCATTTTAATTTCAATATTATAACATTTTTATTTTCAAAATGTGTCTATATATGTTAAATTTATATAAGTTAATATTATGTTATAAATGTCAAAAAAGTGTCTAAAGGTACAACGTCTGGAATTTCAATATTTCACGAGCTTCACCATTTAGAAGGTGAACATATAAAATCTAAAAAAATTATGTATAGAAAGTGGTTACATCCTAAGTAGCAAGGTGTTCATCTTAAGTAGCAAAGTATTCGCATCCTAAAAAATGTTTACATTTTGAAATTTTATGTATAACGAATGTTTGCTACTTAAGATGCCGATACAAGTCTTTTTAGTAATGACTTGTTTTATTTGGGATTTTAAATCATCTACTATTGTGATTTTGTTAAATTTACCATGAATCTAAATATGTGCTTGGTTGAGAAAAATGTCCACATTTAATATTAACAAGTTGTCGGTCCTTTGGTGAAATAATGACAATTTTTTATAAAAAAAAAAAATTGAAGATTTTAAATGACTTTGTGACGTTATATTGATTTTACGAGAATTTAGGAGATTTTTTTCAAAATAACTTTTTATAATCAAGATTTTTGACACATGATTTTAATGGATTTTGAGAGACTTTTTTTACAATCAAGACAAGATTTCATAATACTTTGTATATTAGGAAAATTTCAAAAGACTAAATATATATTAGGAAAATCATACATGAAAAGCTATGTGTTTTTTTAACGTATACGTTTCTTTTTTATGTTTCTAATCACCAATAAAAGCTATATGTTCTTAATCGATGTTGGAAACAAAAGAAGATAAAACAACAGATGGAGCAAATGAATCACTGATTACCGTTCATTTGAGTAATATTCTCTATTTAATTTATTTATTGTATCTTTGTCATATTATTAAATAAGTTAAATTATAACCAACGAATGTTAAAAGTAGCAAAATAGATTAGTTTTAACTAAAAAAAATATTGAACTCAAATGGTTAATGAGTTCTCTAGGAAAAATTGTACCCAAATAAAAAAAAATTAAAAATATTCTAACAAAATTTTACATAAAAATTATTTCCTAATAATATCATATCTCAAATTTATAATCTTTAAAGATATACATTTTTTTTTATAATAATCTTTAAAGATATATATATATATATTTTTATAATAATGAGTTGGGCTGACCGACTGAAAAGCGGGCCCATGAAAGAAAATAAACGGTGGAGATATATATATATATTAAAGAATGATGATGAAAGCAATTGAATGAGGAAAGGGTAAGTGGAACGAGAATTTTCAATATTTCCGTGCCAATCTTTTCTGTTACACGTAAACCCGCACTCCGCACACTCACAAACCAAAGCAACTCCATCGCACACACTTTCTCTTCATCTTCATCTTCCGATTCTTCCCTAACTCAATTTCACTGCTTATCAATCCTCCTCAATCTCAAGGTAGTACAATCCTTTTTCTGCTGATTTCTTACTGTTCATCACTTTCACTTACCTCACATCTTAGTTATCTACCTTGCTTTACAACTCAATTATTTCTGTTTAATTTCTTGTTACTCGAATTACGTATATCATGATTTACGCGTTACGATTCTTTGTTCATCATAGTTTTTTCAGTTTCAATTTTCAAATCATAGCTTATTGTTCTGATTGTTTTGCTTGTACTGTATATCGACTTGCTTTGGTAATTTACTTTTCTCAAATTGATCAATAGGATTCAGTGAATTTCAGAGATTCGGTTATTTCTACTCTCTTTCGGTTCGAGTGGAGTAATTTCCACGCATGCACGATCGTGATTTTGCGATATTTTTTCCTGCTTTCTTTTTTTGGTGAATTTTATTTTTTAAGTATTCTTTCGATAAATAGAAAAATAAATATATGATTTAAATATGATTAATTGTTAATTATATTGCGTTTTACGGTTGTTAAAAAGTTTTTTTATATTTTTTTATTTTATTTGTATTTCTCTCTCGCGTGTGTGTGTGTGGCTTATAATGTAAAATATTGATTAAATATTTAATTGACAGGGCAAAGAAATTAGAAGGATCGTGCATTTATATAGGTTGATGAAGGTGAAAAGATGCGTCCAATGCTAATTGTTATTTCTGGTTGCTGGAGATAAGGCACTATGGGCGGTTGTTGCTGTTGTGCTTCCAAGGAGACTGTATTGACTGCTCCACCTGCTTACTATTATGTAATTAACCTTTTTTTTTCCTTTGTTTTTTTAGAAGCATTGTATATTTTTTTATCATGCATCTTTCAATAGATAGATAGGATAATTAGATGAGTTAAATAGGCATGCACTGACAGTGTAAAATTAGTTAGTGTAAATTAGTTTTGCACCGTCATCCAATAAGAAACCATCAATCTGCTATGTCATACAACTAGTTTCAGAATAACTTGGTGATTTGATGGAATACAAGATACTCATTGGTTGTACTTGTTAGTGTAAACTTATTTTACACTGACAGTGTATATTTTATTTTCTCTAATTAGATATAGACTTGGAAGATGTTTTATCTTTGGTTAGGTTGCTGAAATAGCTGAATATTCTGAATGAAGTTTGTTCGTGTGAGGAAATAAACTGATGTTAAGAGATGCTTGAGTTAGGAATGTCCAATTGACCATCCAGTGGTATTTATAATGCAAAATGATTGAAGATGGGTGAATTATTTCATTAGATTAGATTCAATTGAAGGTACTATCAGTTATAGGTACAGTAAGGAAGGCATTGACTGTCAACTAACTCTAGTTGATACTTGATAGTACTATAGGACAACACATTATTAACCACCACCAACTTAACTATAGTCAAGTCACCAACTAATTTATACTCTTCTAGCATAATTGCTGTTATCTACTATATACTCTTTTGTTAAATAAATTGATGTAAGCAAACAAAGGTTGTTCCGGCGGTAGGGATACCAATCATCCTATACTGCTGTGAGTTTGAATCTGTCATTGATGTGAGTACACCTTAGTGATGAATAATTTTTCAGCATCTTTTAAGTAGTTTATGAGTTGTGTGTGAGACCTGTCCTGACCCCGGTGAGCTTCTGGGAATTGACTCACCTGAATTTTTATTAAAATAAAAAAGAAAGAAATTCATGTCACACTGAGGATTGATTTTGATCTACTTGTAACCGAGTTTATGACTACATTTTGTTTATTCTCTGATAGTTGTGTAATCAATTTGTGATAATATTATTTCATTTGCTGCATTTTCTCAGCAGTATCCAAGAGCATCTGAGGAGCATGTTCCACTATCTTCTCACCAGGGTGCTCCCTCTGCTTTCTCTGGAAGGCTCTTGGTTGATACTAACCTAGATACTTCTAGTCCTGATACTTATAGACCACCTCCTGCTCCTCTCCCTTTCAATGTGACATCTGGTGCCACTCAGACTGCACCTGTGACTCAAGAAATTAGCTGTGATAAGAACAATACTTCCTCAATTTCGACAAATTCTAATTCAGTTCAAGAACCATCTGGAGATAATCACGGAACCTCACCTAATCCAGAAGAACCAAAGGAATCAGAATGCAAAGGTCAAACTGATTTAGAGCTAGACTCGGCAAAGGATTCTGAAATTGAACTATCAAAGTTGGGCGAGCCTATAAATTTAGAGGAAGAGGAGGATACATGCCCAATATGTTTAGAAGGTAATGTGGCCACAGCTTCTATATTTAATTTTTAGAACTAACTATTTAAGCCATTTATCATGTGAAGTTTATCCTGCTTTTGGTTGAAATGGAGTGTTGTTGACAGATGCATATATTTTATATCTGAGCAGAATATGATGAAGAAAATCCAAAACTCACCACAAATTGTGACCATCATTTTCACCTTGCTTGCATTCTGGAATGGATGGAAAGAAGTGAATCTTGCCCTGTCTGCGATCAGGTTTCTCCCACTCATTCCCAATTTTCCATCTTATATTTTAGATATTTGTAAAGATATGATATGAATTATGAATAATATAATTATAAAGTGTCTTTCTTCGGTGCAGGTTATGGTTTTAACTTTTTAAGCCCTCCCATTGTATAGTACATATCTTTGATATCAACATGAGAGGCACGGGAGTCAAATATGACGCATGATAGTTTTTGAGAAGCTAGGTTACAAAACCACACTAGTATGGCAAACTGCGCATATAGCTGTATTTTGATTGTTTAGTTTTCTGCATTTCCCTGGGGTTAAATCCATTTTTTATGCAGAGTCCCTTTTGTTGGTTTCAGGAATTTAAGGGAGTGGAATGTTCACATTGTATAGTTTTCCAATTGCAAAGTGATATCAAGATAATACATGAGATGCCTTGCATAGATTTAATTAGAGAACTAAGATAAGTGTTATTACAAAACAGAATGGTCAATATGATTTTTGGTTCTTCTCTTTTTATTTACTTATAGACATTTTTCAAAGAATGATCGTATGCCCTCACTTTCGTTGTCTTTCTTTCATCTTTTATATTGAAATTGAAATGACGTTGTTTTGCATATAAGCATTGGACATAATGTGATTGCGTGAATGACGCATATAGTGTAGTTGGCTAGTCAGTCGAAAACAAACAATTGTTCATAGTTTTGTTCAGACCGGAATTAACATGGGCGACATTTGGATTCTGTAAATTCAGAACATGCATTCACTGCAGCTGCCCAACCTTCTTATAATGAAAGGAGATATAATTTGCCGCTTCACCTTTTAATTCTATGCAGAAGATAGGCCAACAATGTCTTCAAAAGTAAACTAATTCTATGGGAGATTTACTTCCGCTGATTTTTGAAAAATGTCGTATGTTACTTAAGTAGCGGATGTTATAATCGTAGGGTGTTTTCTGCCGTATACGTTACCTAAGTAACGGAAAAGGGTGTTTTAGATATTAATTGACATAGATAGGCTAGCCGCGTGTATTAAAGACAAAGTAGTGCGTAAACGGAAATAGTGCAAATTTGGCATCCGGATTCATTTGATGGCCCAAAATTGGATTTGTTATTTTCTTTTACAATTTTTTAGCCCAATTTGCAAACTTGTGTTCTTGTTATAGGATCAACAAAGCGACAAACTTGTCGGATAAAGCTCTGGAATTCACCAGAAAGAATAAATAATTTGCAATCTACTTAACTTTGGAATCCACAGAAAGAGAAAAAAATTCTATAATTTTATTCAATGAAAAAGTGCCACTCAAAACTACAATAGTTTAGCTCAAATAGTAGGAAAATAAAATAACAAATTGGGCAAAAAATCGTAAAATAAAATAACAAATCTAGCTAAAATATAGTAAAATCAAATCTAACTAAATATATAAAATCTGAATGCCAATCTCCACTATTTCCATTTATGTGTCACTTTGTCTTTAATACGCGCGGCTAGCCTTTCTACATCAACTTATCTCTATTAAATTTAACGTGGGTATTTTTAAAATACAATTGAAAAATACTCTTGTTTTAAGTGGCTAGAACATTCCAAAAGTCAATGACATATCATTCCCCCTTTGTGAAAATAAGCGCAACTTGTTTCGAATCAAGAGCCAAAAGATTAAAGTCGATTTAGTGTAGATTCAATCAATGACTGATGCTGTCAATGTCGTATGTTACTTAAGTAGCGGATGTTATAATCGTAGGGTGTTTTCTGCCGTATACGTTACCTAAGTAACGGAAAAGGGTGTTTTAGATATTAATTGACATAGATAGGCTAGCCGCGTGTATTAAAGACAAAGTAGTGCGTAAACGGAAATAGTGCAAATTTGGCATCCGGATTCATTTGATGGCCCAAAATTGGATTTGTTATTTTCTTTTACAATTTTTTAGCCCAATTTGCAAACTTGTGTTCTTGTTATAGGATCAACAAAGCGACAAACTTGTCGGATAAAGCTCTGGAATTCACCAGAAAGAATAAATAATTTGCAATCTACTTAACTTTGGAATCCACAGAAAGAGAAAAAAATTCTATAATTTTATTCAATGAAAAAGTGCCACTCAAAACTACAATAGTTTAGCTCAAATAGTAGGAAAATAAAATAACAAATTGGGCAAAAAATCGTAAAATAAAATAACAAATCTAGCTAAAATATAGTAAAATCAAATCTAACTAAATATATAAAATCTGAATGCCAATCTCCACTATTTCCATTTATGTGTCACTTTGTCTTTAATACGCGCGGCTAGCCTTTCTACATCAACTTATCTCTATTAAATTTAACGTGGGTATTTTTAAAATACAATTGAAAAATACTCTTGTTTTAAGTGGCTAGAACATTCCAAAAGTCAATGACATATCATTCCCCCTTTGTGAAAATAAGCGCAACTTGTTTCGAATCAAGAGCCAAAAGATTAAAGTCGATTTAGTGTAGATTCAATCAATGACTGATGCTGTCAACGCTACAGGTCCGAAGACATGAATATTCTAGACAATTCAATATAGTCAAATATGTAAGCTTAAGCAAATTGCTGTTTTATGCTATTAACAGAGATTTTGTGAGTTTATTTGCAAATTCATCCATTTTGTTTTTAGCTATTTTAAATTTATATTGCATCGATGTACTCTATTGACAGGGCCGGTCCCGACAATTTTGAGGCCCGGCTTAAATATTAAAAATGGACCTTTAGCAAAAAAATGTGATTTTTTTAAAAAAATTAATACAATATCAATAACATAAGAAATAGGACACATGCATCTATAGAAAATAATTTTTGTATAGAAAAAAAAATTGTACAAGATTATGTAAAAGTAAAACGTTTTGCTAAGTTTTTTTTTTTGAAGTAAACATTTGATATAAGTTGAACATAAATAAACTGTGACCTTGATAACTAATTCTTTTTATTCAAAATTATGCCATCTAAACTCAAAAGTAAAATAATTTGTCAATTTATGTAATGTAGGCATATTGTACTGGCTTGTCTTTTAAACGTGTGTTCAAGTGCTTTGGGCTTTTTCCTCTTTTTTGAACAAATATAATGTAACAATGGATTGAGTGTATTGCAGCAAAAAAAAACTTTGAGGCCCCAAGAAATCAGAGGCCCAGTTATGTAGACCAGACTGCACTGGGTCTGGGCCGGCCCTGTCTATTGATTTAAATAAATGGATATCGTTTATATGTCAAATATATATTGTAGAAATAGAAAATGTAATATAAAAAAGTATAAACTAATTTTGAAAAACTACAAAAAAAAAAAAAAGAATTGATAAATTTGTAAACTTTAACAATCCATATCAAATTAATGACAGGGATAAACTACATTGTGTAATTGTGCGATTTCTCAACTACAGTGAATCAGGTCTTTTGAAAAATTAAAAATCAATAAATAATTTCAAATCTTATAAATTGTTACATGTTAGATCTATTAAAATCCATTTTAAAATCTTTAATATTTGACCCACATTTTAATTTAGAAACTTAATTTGGTGTAGTAATTGTGTTTTAAAATTGATGGACACCAATCGTTAGTTGGTTCAGTGGTGATTGACTGATTGGCGCTGAATTTGGTAGGGACGACCGCAGTTCGATCCCCTGCAACTGCAATCGGGAGGGGGCTGGAACCACTTGATGCCAAAACTGACCCCCGAACCAGATTCAACTGGTGGTGAAAACAAAAACAAAGAATTGATGGACGAGATGATTTGTAACCGTTTTAATAAATATGTACTCTCAACCATCATATCTCAATTCAACGGTTAATATTTATTATAACATACTTTCTCGACTAATGTGGATCCAAGTCTTTTGATTTATTACGGATTCTAGAGGACCACGGTTCGATCCCCTGCAACTGCGATCGGGAGGAGGTTGAAACCACTTGATGCCAGAACTGACCCCCCAACCAGATTCAATTGGTGGTGAAAACAAAAACAAAAAATTGATGGCCGAGATGATTTGTAACCGATTTAATAAATATGTACTCTCAACCATCATATCTCAAATCAACAGTCAATATTAGTATAACATACTTTTTCGACTACTATGGATCCAAGTCTTTTGATTTATTACGGATTCAACTTGACCTAATCAATTTCTTACAACATGTATGACTTTTATATGACTAGTCAAATTAATCTTTTAAATTCTGACCAAATACAACCAACCAAGTTTGATTTAGAGAATTGATTTGATGTTGAAATTGCGGAATATAGTTACTCACCTTTTTTTTTTTAATCAGCAAATATATTCTTATATAACTCAACCATAAGTATAAGACATACTAATGGCGAGAAAAAGTACAAAACTGCAAATAAATGCAGCATAACAACACCAAATAAAACAACACCAATTCAAGTCGATGATACAATAACATCGTACACAATCCAACAACACCAATTAAAATTAAGGACACAATAACATCGATCCTACACAATCCAACTCCATCGCCTAGCCAAATCTAACTGGTCCTTTTAATCAAAAAAACAACGCCGACAACCACACACTCCATACAGATCCGAGCAAACTGCAGCCCACCAAGACAACCAGCTCGATGGAGGCCGCCAGAAATCACTGGTTTAGGCAAAGAGTCTACATTTGCAATCTGATTGTGTGGCGACCGGAGAAGGCTTATGACGAGAGAAATCAATCTTGAACTGCACCAAAACAATAACAAAGTTGCTGCCAACAAGAAACGACTGCAACTACCTTCTAGGATCGTCGCCGTAGCAACAGAACCACCACCAAAACTGTCGCCGGAGCAACAAACCACCACCTGAACCGTCGCCGGAGTAACAAACACCTATCACCCAACTCCAGCAACCAACCACCACCACTAAACAACATATCGCGCCAACACCCACCACACCAATCACCTCACCACCGCCACCGAAGCCACCTCACAACCACCACCCACCACCGCAAATCCAACATGGCTGAGAACAGAACATCAACCACTACTGAAACGAAACAGTAGCCATCGCTGTAGACAAGACAACGAGCTCGCCGAAACCGATGCTGCACAACAAGACGGTCGGGCAGGAACCACCATAACACACCATAACGTTATTCCGCCGGAGAGCAAAAAACAACACCACAACACCAAGACTTCCAGCCAACACTACCACCACACAAAGACCTCCAGCCACCATATCAGTCCAACGAAACTCACCATCAAACACCAAGACCGCACAAAAGCTTCTGGATCCGCGCCGAACCACCACACCCGCCGAAAAAACCAACGCCTCCAAATAGAACAGCGAACAAAACCATCAGATCCGGACCATCCAAGTCCAGATCCGCAACAACAAACTTCCTGAAACAGAGAAGAACATAGCTCGACGGACCAAAAAAACTCGACAGTCAATGATGCTAAGGGAGAGAGAGATCGCCGGAAAGGGAGGTGGGAAACGTGGTGGTGTGGAGTAGAGAACTCCTCACACCACCAGCCATGAAAGTTACATCTTGTGATGGAAGAATTTGGATGTTAAGGGAGGCGGCTGTTTTGAAAGTCTAGACTATAGAGAGAAGGCAGAGAAAGATATTTTAGTGAGAGAGTTTCTCCTCTCCCGACCATCAAATTCAAAATTGACGGATGAAATAATTTGTAATTGATTCATCAATTTGTAATATCAACCGCCCGAACTCAAATCAATAACAAAGATTAACTACAACATAGTTTCTTGACCTTAGCTGATCCATGGCTTTTTTTATTTGTTGCAAATTTGACTTGACCTAATTGATCTTATACATCCCCTCCTTTTTATGGGGAACATTTTGAAAAATCACATAGACGAAAAAAGCACATTGTAAATTGTTATTTTCATTTAATACTCTTATAAATTTAAATTTGTTCCATATATACCCCTATTAAATTACTCTTGATTTAACTAACTTACTTATTTTTAATATTCTATTTCATAATAGATAAGGACATAATTGAAATTAAGCATTTAAAATATTTGAAAATTAGTCAAAGTTTCTTATAAAAAGGAATAAAACAAATTTACTTTTGTTTCTTATAAAAATGACCGGAAGGAGGAATATATATGGATTTTATATGTTTGGTCAAGGTAACCTTTTAATATTTGACCCAATACATTACCCCTAAGTTTGATCCAGTAAATGGATTGGATGTTGTAATTGCGTAAAATAGTTTTTTACCTCGGCCGTATGATTTAAAATTGATGGATGATTTGCTACTGATTCAAGGAATCTATAATCTCAATCGTTCAATCTAAAATCAACAGCCGAGATTAACTATAACATAGTTTTTCGACAACAATAGATCTAGTTTTTTTTTTATTCTATATTTGACTTGACCTGATCAATCTTTTATAATATATATGGACTTTATATGTACCGTCAAAGTAACAATTTAATATCTTACCCAATACATGTGCTCAAGTTTGATTTGGAAAATTGGTTTAGTGTTGTAATAATTACATAACATAGTTATTCACCTCGATCGTCTTCTGATTAAATATTGATGGATGATATGATTTGCGATTGATTCAATGAATTTATAATCTTAGCCGTTTGATCTCAAAGCAACAATCGAGATTAACTACAACACAGTTTGACAACTACCGTAGATCCAGATCTTTTGATTTATTACCGATTTAACTTGACCTAATCAAATCCAGGCTTTATCGGACGAGACTAAAATGGGCCTGGCCCACCCAAATAAAAACCCTAATGCCTAGCCTTATAAAAGAAACAACAACACAAACAAAAACAACATATGTTTGATGTTTTTAATGTTAAAAAAATTTGTGTTGGAAGGAGTTCAAAGAAAGAAATGGTATGAAAAGGTAAGAGATTTACCCCGAGAGAAGAGGGGGATTTTATTCTCACAATCTCTCAAACCCTTTAGTCATTTATTTTGGCGCTGTATTTCTTATCCTTTTGAATCATACCTCAAATTCAGCTCTCTTTTTGTTCATTTGCAGCATTGAATTTCAACAGCAGCATCAGCTAGTATCACCACCGTCACAATCAATTATCAATTTTTTTTCAGGTTTCAACTTCGATCTTGTAATTGTATCTGTCTCTTCACATCATCATGAAACCCTTCATTTCCTTGTTGTCACCGCCATTTTTGTGATGTATTAGTTTTCAGCTAGAGTTATTGATCATTAGGTAAATCTGCTAATTATTTATACCAAATGGTCACAACCTTTCATACCCTTTTCTCAATTTTGTGTATACTTATTACATTACTCTTTCATTAGTATATGTAAACGTTATATCTTGATCAGTTTTCACTGTAAATTGTTGTTCTGTGTTTGTATCATCAACATATACAAAAGGGCAAGCTAGGTTTTTTATTGCCTCTATTTTTTGTCATCAAATTCAACACATATCTAGCATAGGAGTAGTGTCAAAAGTTCATGGCAAACGGGTCTTCTCTTGATCGTCTTGAAGCTAAAACTTTTACCGAATCTCATAGAAACGGCGATTGTCTTATTGAGGATTGTGTTGATAGTGTTGGTCATGACAAAGCTAAACAAAAATCTTTGTTTTGTCAAATTTTTTCGGTTTATCTTAAAGAGAATTCTAGTAGAGGCAATGTGAAGCCTGTGCCTGTGATGCTCGGTGACGGTCAATTGCTTGATTTATACCAACTTTTCTTCCTTGTGAAGGAAAAAGGTGGGTATGATGTGGTGTCGAGGAAAGGTTTGTGGGATTCTGTGATAGTTGAATTGGGTATGGACATTCCTGTTTTGGCTTCGGTAAAATTAGTTTATGACAGATATCTGCATGGTTTCGAAGGTTGGCTCGGCAAAACTTTTGAAGAGAAGAGTTTAAAAAACGGGAACAATGGGTGTTTGAATTCATTGCCATTAGATCTGGAAAAAGAGTTTCGAAGCCTTTTATGCTCAAATCTAAAGGACAAAGATGATGATTTTGTCCCGTTAGAATCAAGCAACATCATAAAGCACATTGATTTGGTTAACCAAAAGAGTAGTGGTTATTTACTGGATTCCATAAACCTAACCAACAAATGTTTGGATGTCCAACAAGTTGATGGTGAAGGTAATGATGATGATGACGATAAATTTTTTGGTAATAGTCTTAAGGATTATCTAGCTGCCTCTCGCAAACGTAAACGGGAATCAATATCAGGAATGGTAAACTGGACGAGGCATATTGCAAAACACCCGTTTGATCCTGTAGCTCTACCATTACCAGAACCATCAAAGTGGAAGGAGTATAAAGGAGGCAAGGACCTTTTTGTTCAGCTGCTGAGGGCAAGAGACGTTCTAGCAGTGAGAAAGAATGCGGAACCAAACAGTGGATCATCTTCTCAGGTATACTTTCAATGCACATAATAATTTTATACATGATGTTTGTTTTCACATGAATGACTAGTAATCTTTTATTGTATTTATGATTAGCATCACAATGCACTTAATTCGGTCTATGTAATAAATATATATTCGCAATCCATCGGTTTCTTTCCTAAAATAATACACATATTACATACATTCCAAAACCTCAACTTGCTAACTGATTAAGGTCGACATAGATTAATACAGTAATAATATACGGAAGTTGAGTAGCTTTGACCTAGTCTACACAATGACCAATCTCAGATTTATAGCTCTAACCTAAGGCACTTCACTATAAGAAAGATATCATGGTCAAACATTAAAATAAATTCCATCTTTACCAACAAGTGAGAAAAAGATCATTTGCATTATGAAATTTCCATTAAGAACTGTAACTGCACTATTAAGCCTAGTTATTGGTATCCTATGATAATAGCGAGTTGCATATCGATTAGAAACACCAATTGATATGCGTATCTATGCTGGATAGGGATCACAGTAGGAATCTCGATTAATTGTGATGAATCACAACTTATCTCTACATCGCACGATTCAGATTCTGCTGCGGGCGCAATCTTGAATTGACAAGGTCGCCCCCCTCCAAAAAAAAAATCACGCGATTCACATATTGGTTGGGCCGCGCAAACTGGTTTGTAAAAAGCCTTTTAATATATTTTTTTAAAAGGGACAGAATCAGCCGAAATCAAGTATTCCAAATAATCCAAGTTTGAATCGCATTGAAGAGCTCCAGCACACTATTTTTTTGGTCCTGATTCCCTCCTACAGTGTTTTTTTAATTCTTCCCACCGACACAGTTTTTGCGCCGTCCCTTCCTCTGTTTGTTTTTCCTCTTTGCTTATGTCACATTTTTGACTTAAAAATTTCATATTTTATTGATCACATAGAATCAGCCGAAATCAAGTATTCCAAATAATCCAAGTTTGAATCGCATTGAAGAGCTCTAGCACACTATTTTTTAGGTCGTGACTCCCTCCTACAGTGCCTTTTTTTATTCTTCCCACCATCACAGTTTTTGCGCCGTCTATTCCTCCGTTCTTTTTTCCTCTCTGCTTATGTCACATTTTTGGCTTAAAAATTTCATATTTTATTGATCACATATCCTATGATTCATAATCGTATTCTATTCACGATTTAGGAAATAGGTCTTTTGAATTTACGATTTGATTCTTAATTCGACAACCATGTTATTGAGCCTACTCCAAAGAGAGTGTACCTTTACATAACAGTAAGTTTGTTTCCTTGTTAATTGGTTGGTGGTCACTGGTTCTAGTCACGGAAACAGCCTTTACAAACATAAGGTAAAGTTGCATAGGTCCTATCCTAATCCTGCAATGTTATG
The DNA here is from genome assembly GCA_030408175.1 of Trifolium repens. Lineage (NCBI taxonomy): Eukaryota > Viridiplantae > Streptophyta > Magnoliopsida > Fabales > Fabaceae > Trifolium > Trifolium repens. The sequence continues at coordinate 60,460,483 of CP125842.1, read as the reverse complement.
TCCATGTTGTACCTAACCTTTGTAACGCTAAATTGAACTGCTGCAGTTGACCTCTTCTCCGGGGGTTTTCCATTCAATGAAAGGTTTCTCATTCCGTACAGATTTATGTATGCGTTAAATTACACCCTACATTCTAACTAATCCCCTTAACTAACTTAGTGTCTAATTGTTATGATCGTCCTCTTATCAACTCTTCTCTTATATTTTCTTCTGTCAATTTCCCTTTCTGACAATCTTCTTTGTTTCAGTTTTAAATTTGTTCTGGTAGTTGGGCTGTGACTAAGTTTATTGGATTAGTGTTGTTGCACGTTTTAAAAAATACCTGCTGGTGTCCCGTGAACTTAGCTCAGTTGGCAGGGACAACGCATTATATATGCAGGGGGCCGGGGTTCAAACCACCGTCACCCCACTTATCCACGTTAAGGGTGGAATTTCTAGCCACTAGGCTACTTAACAAAAAAAATAAAAACAAAAATACCTTCTGGTTTGAGAGCTAACACATACCTCTATGGTGATTTTGTCAAAAGTCAAAACCCATAAAAGTTTATGATTTTGGTCATCTCGGTTTTATTATTTTCATTGCTACTTTATTGATTCACGTCATTCCATTAGTCAGTTCTATGGATTTTTATAAAAACAGAAGAGACGAATATGCACTAGGTCAAACTGTATTAAATCCTTATCATTCTTTATGGAATCCACAATAAATTCTTCAATGAATCACTGTAGTTTTTATTACTTTGATATTAAAACATTGAGAAATGCTTCCATTAGTAGTCAAGATCTAAAATATTTAACTTAAGTGTTATGTTGAAAAAGTCTACTGAATTTTCTGAGACTGTATATGCTTTACAGAAGGTGAAGATGCATCCTGCCATGTATGAGGATCCCGTTGGTCACCAGGGTACTATGAAATTGAGATGTAGTGAAAGGCTGCCTATCTCTCCTAAATCTCGCTGCACTTGCTGCAATTCTAAATCATGCTCTGCTAATGGAAATAAGTTGCATGGTTCGGTCAATATGGCTGCCAAACCAGATGGCACTGAAAAGAAAAAATCGACTTCCAAATCAAAATCGAACAAAAAGAAAAAACTTGTGCCATCTGAGGATGATTTTCGTGTAAAATATGTTTCTATAGGTCATCTTTTCCAAGCGGAAGTTCCGCAATGGACTGATGAAGTTTATGTGAGTGACCCTAAATGGTTAGGCACACAAGTATGGCCTGTTAAAGATGACTCAAAACCTAGTACCAAAACAGACCTTGTTGTGAGAGGAAGACGAGGAAAGTGTAGTTGCGACTTTCAAGGTTCTGTTGACTGTATCAGATTTCTCATTGCTGAAAACAGGATGAAACTGAAGCTTGAATTGGGTTCTGCTTTTTACCATTGGGGATTTGATAAAATGGGCGAGGAAGTTTCGCTTCGATGGACAGTTGCCGAAGAAAAGAAATTTAAGGATGCAATGAGGTTAAATATCCCCTCTCAAAACAAGTCTTTTTGGAACAATCCGTCCAAATACTTTCTTAAGAAGACAAGAAAAGACATGGTGAGCTATTACTTCAATGCATATATTATTCAACTAAGAAGCTACCAGAATCGAGTGACTCCGAAGACTGTTGACAGTGATGACGACGAAGTCGAATTTGGATCTTTTGGTGATGGTTTTGGGAGGAGCAGTATCAAGCATCCACCTATGGAATTCATGGAGTGTTCAGAGAACAGGCAATGCTGGGATTATGAGTAGACAAAACAGTTTGATAAGCCATTTTGTGGTTGAGAAAATATCTTCTGTGACCAGACTTGTATACAACTGTCCGCTTTCTCCTTAATCAGGAACGCATTCCTTCACTAGGAAATTTTGGTGTAACATGGAGAGGGAAATAGAGGAAAGAACCTGCTAGGAGAGCATTGGCTAATGTGTTGGAGCTTGGAAGCCACTGTGGTTATGTAGTTAAAATGGAAGTGCTCATTGGAGGCTGCACAGTTGGTGCTTGCAAAACCTTTTTTTCTTCCCTTTTGGACAGCATTATTGCTGTAAAACTTTTTTTTTTCTTCCCCTTTTGGACAACATTTGTGCTGTAAAACTAGTTGTTTAGTTGGAGCAAGCCCTTTCAAGTTTATGTTTTTAGTTAGACATTTGTAAATTAAATTTACAAATTTTATTTTGGCAGGTCTTTGACTTTGGAATAGACAAATTATGCATTTCATGAAGTTTTTTCTATTAATTTTTTAAATTTTTTTTAAATTGGGTTCCAATGACTCACTAGAGTCAGGGCAGACCTTAAGGATCAAAGGACGCTGATAGTTGTATTTACAAATTAATGCAACGAAGTACTTACGTTGCCAACAGAAGTTGAATCCACACACTTGTGACGTAGAAGTCAACTCCTTACCAATTTTAATTTATGAGGCTTAATGTGAAACCCTTTGAGAACAATTATCAATTTTGCATCAATGTGTGGATCATCACCATGAGATAAGTTATGGGTTCAACTTCTTTCCGATAAATATCTTCAAAACTCTCACTTCTTTGAGGAGTGTGGATATAATGAAGCATCTTACACATGGAGATCTATAATTAAAGCTGCTGCAGTTTTGAAAAGCAGGTTTATTACTAGAGTTGGTTGTGGGAATGTGTCTTTGTGTTATGCGAGGTGGAATGTGTCTTTGTGGTATGTGAGGTGCCTTCATAAAGGTAGATTGTGTGATAGACTTCCCTTTGTTCATATAAGCGACACAACACTTCAGATTTGTGATTGGGTTCAATCTGAAATTTGAAATTTCAATTTGTTTGCTACTCAAATTCTTATAGATATTAGACTGGAAATGCAAAGTATTATTTTGAACAATACTTCAGCATACATTCTTATTTGGGAACCTGCTATATCAGACACTTAGGTCCGTTTGAATGAACTTATTTTTGAGTTTATGGGAAACAACTTATACAGCTAAATAAGTTTATATGTATTATTATAAGTTTTTCAGGGTAGTTTTATGAAAAAAACAACTTATAAAGATACAATTTTTTGTTCACAAATGTTATTTTGACATCAAAATAGTTGTCCGACCCGCCACCCTTTTATGTTTTTTATTATTTTCAGACCGTCTCGATTTGTGTGCACAGACAGAAAAATTTAGTTGTCTCAGTCAGACAACTTTTTGTGGTGTTCATATAACACCTTTTTTTTGTTAGTAAAAACTTATGAATTAATATAAAAATTTATTTATTTACATAAGTTATTTTCATAAGTTAAAAAATCAGCCAAATCCAAACGGGTCTTTACTCTGCCAAAAATGCTTATATGCGGCTTTTGAATAAGGATGATAATATGCTACCTTATGACTCCAATTGGTTATGGATTTGGAAGTTACAATTTGCTGAAAATATAAGATTATTTGTTAGGCTTATTGTACATGGCAAAATACCATACAACTTTGTTAGATTCAATCATCATATGACTAATGATGTTTCTTGTCTGAGATGTGGGGCGGCTAAGGAGGATTGTCCGAAAGCTAAAAAATATGTTGCGTTTTTCTAGTTCTCAAATTTTTCTAGTATATAGTTGTTATGACTGGACTACTCACTTTGCTTCTTAGAAAAATGGGCATCTTTTTTTTTTTTTTATCTCTTGTTGGTACATTTGGAAAGCTCGTAATGAAGAGCTATTTTGTGACACATCCTAGGAAGATTGGTAAGTTTCGAATCTTATTAATAATATGCATCTCTAATGTTTAAAAAGTTTCAAGTTAGTCTCTTATATTATGGATGTCAACATAAGTTCATCCTTTTCGTTAAATTTTGATTTACATTTTTCCAACTTTTCATTAAATTTTGTTTAAAATTAACTTTTACATATAATACCCTTTTAAGTTGTCCGCTTATGCAAATGTAATAGCCACATGAGCGATTTAAACATAAATTTGACCAAAAGGATCAATTTAAAACTTTTTAATCATAAGATACCAAATTTAAATCTAAAATAAATATAAAGGCTAAATATGCAATTAAGCCTCATATTTTATTGAGATGAAATCAAAATTTGCTAATTTTATAAGAATGAAAATATATTTATCCCTTTAAAAAATAACTTTAAAACAAACCAACAATAAATCCAAATCTAAGTCGAATGTCACCATCATGATTTTAATATAGAGAAAAAAGAATATGCTTTGACAATATAAAATAATTTTACACTATCAATCAATACAAACTATGATTTGTGCCATATCATCCCACTTCACCCCTACTTTCTTGATATGACAAAACAAATTAAATCATTATGTAAAACTATTTTACACGGTTAGTGCATCTCAATTAAACTCTTGAATATATAGATGCATCCTAAAAAAATTGCTTGCTATTGTTTCACTTCAAAAATTTAAATTTGTGAAAATAACATTGAACTTCTCAAGATATTTGTAAAATGGTATTTAGATGGTTCAAAACTTCAAATGGTTGGACTAAAAAATTAGATTTAGCACTGATCCCAACAATTTAGAAAAACCAGAGATCTTTAGAATGAGGAAAACATAGGTGTAACAAGAACAAAGTTACCGCTACATTCGTCCTAAAATAAATGACTTAAATTTGACTTATGTATATTATTCATATGATATATCTTAACCATATTTTTCTACTAATATGCATATATGCAAATATTAGCAAATGAGATATTGTTTGATTTGTTTCGACAAATACTTTCAAAATATATCATTTTTATTATTTTTAATAATCGTCAATTAAAAATATTAATAATTAAAGTTGTATATTACCAATCGTTAGTTGGTTCAATGGTGATTGATGCTGAACTTGGTAAGGAGACCACGGTTCGATCCCCGCACTGCGATCGGGAGGGGACTGAAACCACTTAATGTCAGAACTGACCCCTGAACCAAATTAAACCGGTGGTGAAAACAAAAAAAATTAAAAGTGGTTAAACATGTCATTTATTTCCGGAAGTGAATATTATATTAAAAAAAAAATTCGTGGGGTAAAAGATTCTATAAAAAAAATGGTGATATGGTGATTTTTGCAAATAAATCAAAACAAGATCGCACCGAGGCATATATCTATAATTTAAAAGATAAAACAGTTGAGAGAATTAAATGTAGCAACCCCATACAGTGGTTTGTCAATGCAAAGGCTTATGTAGAAAGTTTGGTTTCAGTTGATTGAGAGTAATTTCCTCTTAGAAATTAGCTTATTTGTATTTATGTTAGTTGACAGTAAGTTCTTTTTTAGGATTTATTGTATTGCTATAATTGAGTTTGACAAACTTACTCGATTGAATGAATTTGTTTTGAATTTTATATTTATCTTGATTCTCCTAAAATTGAAAGATAAATGACATAATACATTATTCCAAATTGTGGTGCCGGAGAAACATTAAATTTTAGTTTGCAATGAGGAGGAGGTTACTGACTTAATTTAACTGTTACTGTCAAACTTTGAGTGGCTGATTCTTCTGGTTTTATTGTTTTCGGGTGTTGTTGGGTTACTTGAAGTTTAGGTTAGGTGTGGGCTGTTTTTTCTTGTTTCTCTCCCTGGTTGTGCCGTGGTGTATATCGTTTTGGCTCCTATCCGGGTACACCTTGTCCTTCGGTATTGAGTTTGAATCGGTATGATGGCTGCAAATTTTCAGATGCAGAGTTGAAATATGTAGAATAGAAAAATTTTATGCTTTGATTGTTCTAATAATCTTAGCATTTACTAATCTTAGTTTCTTCCGTGTATCTTTTGATTTCATTACTTCAAACTATGTTGCATATAATAATAAGTTGAATAACCAAAGTGATTCTATCATTATGCTTAGAACTGGATTCATGGCATTGTGGTTGTAGCTATAACATTATGAATTTTCCTAGATTATGTGACTCTGTGTTTTAATTTTTGTGTTTCGCTTTTTCACCGCAAGTCTAATGAGTATTTTTTAACATTATTAGACTGTAACTTCAAGCACATTGGCACTATCAATGCTACATGGAAGTGTGGTAGGAAAATCTTAGAGAGAAAGGAAGTGGGAAAGCATTTGATATTACAGGACACAGAAAAACAAAGCAACCTTAGTAATTTACCATTTGTGATTTGATCTTTGTGCAACAAGGCCCTGTTTTATTGTTCAAAAAAACTAGGCACTCAGACACTGTTTTTGTCAATGTTTTTTATGACTTGGATCTTGAATTACTTTGATGTTTATATATGATATATCAAACTTATAAATTAGTTTATGTAAACATTTGATGTTTTCATGCATGTGTTAGAAGTTCCCCCACACTCATTCACAATTTCAGACAGTTTGAATTACTTCCATCTATTGTATGTCCTCAATAAGATATTTACTTCAAATTTTTAACTTTGAGCTTCACTCTCAATATAAACTTCACTATAAGTTAGTATTATATACTGTGTTCAAGCATACCAGGTAGCACCTTTAATTTAGAGCTGCAGATGTCGTTAAAAAAAAAAAAATTAGACCTAAGATATCAAGGTAGGGATAAACATGAAGTCTTATCCTTCCCCATCCTCCACCTATAACTCATATTATTATTAAAAAAAGATAAAAAGATATACATAAATTGAGAGGACATAGACCTAACCCGTGAGTTCATGCAAAAACGCATAGGACAAAAAGATAAACCAACTTCTAGTCCTAAAAGACAAAATAGAAGTCAAAAAAATTTGAGGCGAATGAACCAGCCGTCAACATGAAAACGGTCCACTTACCCGCTATTCCCTGCAACAAGCAGCAAGGTATATGACTTTTTCAACCTAAGCAGTCCGAAATCAAGAAATGATACGGATATTAAAATAGACGAATCCTAGTGTGTTGAAAGCAACTTAGACCCAATAAAAGCCAAATCGAGGGATGGTCATCCAACGGAGCTAAGCACCACGACCACGAGAAACACCAAAATCAGCCAACCCATTGGCACGACAAATGACTACTACCGTCAACACGGATTATCTACGCTCCAAACTCTTTCGAACATGCCTATTCCATTCTTGATGAATTTTGCGCGCGGAAAGCTTCCAACAAAGTTGATTCCTCCAACAGTCAATTCTTCTAAAGCGCTCTATTAAGTAAAATATATTACATTAAGCTATTATTTTTTGTTTTAATTTTTTTAATCATAGAGAGAAATAATAGACTTTTTAATATTCTATTCAAGGTAGGGGTGCTCAGGTTTCAGTTGGAAGGTTAAATAAATTAGGCATTGATGGTTCATTGTAAGATAGAATAGACTTGCAAGATCCAATGATTTCCTTTCTAACAAAAAAAATAATCAAATGGTTAAAATTAAAAAAATTAATAAGGTCTTTGGTGGACCACTTACACCTTAAGAAATCTATAATGACACATCAATTCAGTAAATAAAAAGGAACTAACAAACTAATTAAGCGTATGCTTAACACATTAACACATGTCAACATGTATTTAGTGGTCTTTAATTTAAGGTTGATAATAAATTGTTCTTTTAATTTATTTTTTTTATGTTTTTTAGAGATTTGTTCTTTTAAATTTTACTGGTCATTGAAATTTGTAATGGAATGGAGCACAGTATTACCATTTAAAAGAGATAACCATATTAGTCAAAAAAAAAAAAAAATAGATTGCCAATTTACTAATATTTACAAAAATAACGATTTAACCGGTTCCAAATTTTTTGTCAAAAAAAATAAAAACCAGTTCCAAATTTAAAAGACGAGATTAAAAAATAAGCTCGATTTAGAAACGTTAAACTTGAAAAACCAAACCCTATACATTCGAGCCGGAGACGGTTTGTGTGGACTATGAACTAAGCATCTCACTCTTCTATACTGTGTAAAGAAAGAGAGTGAATTTCTGTATTTCTTTTATTTATTTATTTTTTGAATTTCTTCTTTCAAATAAAGTTTTTTTTTTTTTACTAAATTTCTAATCTTTTTCTAATTGGGGTGTGAATCAGGATGATGACTGATTATAAGGTGGAGATGATCATTGATGACATGCAAGACTTCTTTCTGGAATTTCATGGACCTAATGACAGTAATTTTTTTGCATCCCTTTTATCAATTTTCCTTCTTTTTTTTCTGTGTATTACTTTGGATTGTATATGTTTGAATTCAATGTTTGGTGTTATGTGTTTGGATCAGTAATCAGCAGCTGCTGCTGCTCAGTGGACTGTGCTGGTTTTGTAATTGTGCTTCAATTTTGTAGCTTAGTTGTTCGCTCATTTTCCTCAATGAGGATGAATTACATTAGGGTCTATGATTTGTAACAGAAATGATTTTTTGACATCAAAATTTTGATGTCGAATAAGGTGTCCTTTGGTTTTTGTGTTTATTTTCAAAATGTGTGTTAGTCGTGCAAGGTAAGATGGAGATAAACAGATACGGTGTTTGTATTTTGATGTTCAAATAACACAGCTGTAACATTAAAGGTGGAACTGAAGTGGGTTTTTTTTTACTCTCTTTAATTTGGATTTGCTGCAGATCCTTACCAAGGAGGTGTGTGGAAGATAAGAGTGGAGCTACCTGATGCTTATCCTTATAAGTCTCCTTCTATTGGTTTTGTCAACAAAATTTACCATCCTAATGTTGATGAAATGTGAGTTCTTCATATAAACCAAGGTTTCATTGATTTATATGGGACACCGAAGGAGTTTTAAGAATGAATTCTTGGGTTCAAATCCTGGAAATTAACATAACTACTAACTTAATAACATTTTTCTTTCCACAAAAAATCAGCTTCATTGTTTTCTAACATATTTAAGCAACACCGTTGTCCTCCATGGAACCGCTATTAGCTGTTGCGCAAACGAATTGTTATCAACAGCTGATCAAAATGTTTTTCTCTGATGTTCAGGTCTGGCTCGGTTTGCTTAGATGTTATCAACCAGACATGGAGTCCGATGTTTGGTAAGCATTATTAACAACCTGTAGTTTCTGTATATATTTTTGAAATGTGAGTTGTAGAAGGTGAGAGAGATATAGATAAACAGATCAAGTGTTTGTATTTTGATGTTCAAGTAACACAACCGTAACTTTAAAGGTGGAACTGAAGTGAGTTTTTCTTCATTTTTTTTCACTCACTTTTATTGCAGGTCCTTATCAAGGTGGTGTATGGAAGATAAGAGTTGAGCAACCTGATGCTTATCCTTGTAAGTGTCCTTCTACCCGATGGTAATGTTGATGAAATGTGAGTTGTTCATAGAAACCAAAGCTTCATTGTTTTCTATGGGATACCAAAGGAGTTTTAAGAATGAATTTGTGGGTTCAATCCTGGAAACTAACATAACTACTAACTTAATAACATTTTTCTATCCAAAATATAAAAAAATAAACTTCAATGTTTTCTATCATAAGATTTGTAACTGATTCAATGAATTTATAATTTCAACTGTCCAATCTCAAATCTACAGCTGTGATTAACTACCACATAGTTTCTCAGCTTCAGTGGATCCATGTCTTTTGATTTAGAAGTTTTCTCTTTAGGCCCCCAGGTTGCTCCCAGGCCCCCCAAAATTCCGTACCCTTAAACTTAGTTCGGAAATTATGTTCCGAACTTGATGTTGGTTCGGAGCGTAGTTTCCAAACCAATTTTACATGGACAAAGTTCGGATTTTAGCTTCCGAACCACCACCATTACATGCTCGTGAGATTTAAGTTGCAGGATCTCCTTCTTTATCTTAAGCTTTTTCCTCTTATTTATGGTTTGCTATTTCATTTTTGGTTTATTTCTTTATTACATTATTATTCACCCTCTAATGTGCAAGAAGGCAGCAATGGAGCTCCCCGGAAGAGGTACACGCACACACAAACCGACCACCTTGAGATGGTGGCTGCAACAATGTCTTCTCTGTCTCGGACTCACTTGTTTTGCAGTTTTTAAATGAATTTCATGATAGTGAGGGTTGAGTTGATGTACCTTTGATTTTCTTTTTCTCTCACTTGATTTTGCTTAGAACAGTGGCTATCTTCCTCTCCCTTTCTTCGCGCTCAGTTCAATACTTCTTTTATTTCTTTATTAAATTGTTATTCAGCATTTCAACCGCTAATGTAAAAGAAACTGGTTATTCCTCTCACCTTTGACCAAAGCATCATCATTATATGACAGACAGGGATGAAAATCACGTGAGCATGTAATGGGAGTGGTTCGGAAGCTAAAATCCGGAATTTGTCCATGTGAAATTGGTTCTGAAATTACGTTCCGAACCAACATCAAATTCGGAACGTAATTTCCGAACTGAGTTTAAGGATACAAACAGAATTTTGAGGGGCCTTGGAGTAACTTGGGGGCTTAAGGAGCAACAATCTTTGATTTGACCTAATAGATTCGGGCTTTATTGGACCGGACTAAAATGGGCCTGCCCGCCCAAATAAAAACCTTGATATTTAGCATTATAAAAAGGAACAAAAACAACAAATGTTTGATGTTTTTAATGTTAAAAAAATTGTGTTTGGAGGAGTTCAAAGAAATGGAATGAAGGTAAGAGAAAACCCAGAGAAGAGGGGGATTTTATTCTCATAATCTCTCAAACGCTTGGTCATTTATTTTGGCAGCTTTGCGCTGTATTTCTTATGCTTTTGAATCAGGCTCGAGTGCTCGACCCACACCCATGTGCCAGGTGTGCGACGACATCGGACTTCAAAATTTTGAGGATATTATCAATGTTCGTAAAATATTAGATGCCCATCAATAGATTAGTGGCATACTATAATGTTTTTGTGTGTTAATGGTACAAATCCCACGATGCTATTTTTTTCCCGTATAATTTTAGTTCTAGTCATTTTAAATTAAATTAAAACTGATAAATTTTTTTTTTTGAAAACCTAAGAATTGAAACCATTGCATGTAGAATCCATTCACAAACTCAACCACTAGGTCATTTCAATCTTTGCATCAAATTTAATTCTTGATTTTGATGTCTCTTTTTGAGTTATATACAATGATAATTATTTTTTGTTATTTACAATTTATATGGAGTATGGTTTTATTTTTTTTTTAAAGGCCTGTTTTTAATATTCAAGCAGGGCCTCCAAATAGTCGGGCCCGGACCTGTTTTGAATGATACCTCAAATTCAGCTCTCTTTTTTTCATTTGCAGTGTCATTGAATTCAACAGCAGCACCAGCTAGTACCAACACCGCCCAATCAATTATCGGTAATTTTCAGTTTTTAACTTCGATCTTGTAATTCAGCCCTCTCTTTTCATTTGCAGTGTCATTGAAATTCAACAGCCACACCGGCTAGTACCAACACCGCACAATCAATTATCAATATTTTTCAGGTTTCAACTTGGATCTTGTAATTGTATCTGTCTCTTTACATCATTATGAAACCCTTTATTTCCTTGTTGTCACCGCCATTTTTGTGATGCATTAGTTTTCGGCTAGAGGTTTTGATCATTAGGTAAATCTGCTAGTAATTTATACCAAATGGTCACAACCCTTCATACCCTTTTGTCAATTTTGTGTATACTTATTACATTACTCTTTCATCAGTATATGTAAACGATATATCCTGATCAGTTTTCGTTGAAAATTGTTGTTCTGTGTTTGTACCATCAACATATACAAAAGGGCAAGTTAGGGTTTTTTTTGCCTCCTTTATTTTTTTGTAATAAAATTTAAAACATATCTAGCATAGAAGTAGAGTCAAAAGTTCATGGAAGACGGGTCTTCCCTTGATTGCCTTGAGGCTAAAACTTTTACCGAATCTCATGGAAACGACGATAGTCTTATTGAGGATTGTGTTGATAGTGCTGATCATGACAGAGATAAACAAAAATCTTTGTTTTGTCAAAACTTTTTGGTTTACCTTAAGGAAAATTGTACTGGAAGCAATGTGAGGCCTGTGCCTGTGATACTCGGTGACGGTCAATTGCTTGATTTATACCAACTTTTCTCCCTTGTGAAGGAAAAAGGTGGGTATGATGTGGTATCAAGAAAAGGGTTGTGGCATTCTGTGATAGTTGAACTGGGTTTGGACCTTCATGTTTTGGCTTCGGTGAAATTAATTTATTACAAATATCTGAGAGATTTCGAAGGTTGGCTCAGCAAAACCAAAAGAACAACGATGAACCAAAAGAGTGATGGTGCTTTATTGGGCACCAAAAACCTAAACAACAAATGTGAGGGTGTCCAACATGTTGGTGGTGATGATGAAAAAATCGGTAATGGTGTTAAGGGTGACCTAGCTGCCTCTTATGTGGATGTTTCTGGGGACGAATTTGATTCTCACAAACGTAAGCGGGAATCAATATCCGAAATGGTAAACTCAACAAGGCATACTGCAAAACATCCCATTGATCTTGTAGCTCAGAATGTGGAACCAAACAATGGATCATCTTCTCAGGTATACTTTCAATGCACATAATTATTTTATACATGATTTTACACATTGGATTTTTTGTTTCATTTCTTATCCTGAACCTGAATGTTTTCACATGAATGGCTAGTAATCTTTTTATTATATTTATGGTTAGCATTACAATGCACTGAATTCTGTCTGCGTTATAAATATATATTCGCAATCCATCAGTTTCTTTCCTAAAATAATTGGATAGCTTTGACCTAATCTACAAAATGACCGCTCTCGGATTTACAACTCTAACCTAGGAATTTCACTATAAAAAAGATATCATGGCCAAACATTAAAGTAAATTCTATCTTTATCAACAAGTGAGAAAATTATTTGCATTATGAAATTTCCATTAACTGTAGCTGAACTATGATTTGAGCCTGGTTATTGGTATCCTACTTTACATGTGAGTTGTATATCGATTTGAAACACAGCAAAGATTCCAATCAATACCAATTGATTTGCGTATCTATGTTGGATAGGGATCACAATAATTGTGATGAATAACAATTTACTTCTAAATCGCACAATTCAGATTTATTTAAGTGTTATGTTGGAAAACTACTGATTTTCTGAGACTGTATGCTTTACAGAAGGTGAAGATGCATCCTGCCATGTATGAGGATCCCGTAAAGCATGTTCCTATAGGTGAAAAGAAAAAATCGGCTGGCAAATCAAAATTGACCAAAAAGAAAAAGTCTGAGCCATCTGGGGGTGATTATCCTGTAAAGCATGTTCCTGTAGGTCCTCGTTTCCAAGCTGAAGTCCCGCAATGGACTGATGAAGTTTATGTGAGTGACCCTAAATGGTTAGGCACAGAAGTATGGTCTGTTAAAGATGACTCAAAACCTACCACCAAAACAGACCTTTTTGTGAGAGGAAGACAAAGAAAGTGTAGTTGCAACGTTCAAGGTTCTGTTGACTGCGTCAGATTTCTTATTGCTGAAAACAGGATGAAACTGAAGCTTGAATTGGGTTCTGCGTTTTACCATTGGGGATTTGATAAAATGGGCGAGGTAGTTTCGCATGAATGGACAGCTGATGAAGAAAAGAAATTTAAGGATTCAATGACGTTAAATATCCCCTCTCAAAACAAATCTTTTTGGGACAATCCATCCAAACACTTTCTTAAGAAGACAAGAAAAGACATGGTGAGCTATTACTTCAATGTATATATTATTCAACTAAGAAGTTATCAGAATCGAGTGACTCCGGAGACTGTTGACAGTGATGATGACAAAGTCGAATTCAAGGAGTGTTCAGAAAACAAGCAATGCTGCGATTATGAGTAGACAAAACAGTATGACAAGCCATTTTGAGGTTGAGAAAATATCTTCTTGACCAGACTTGTATACAACTCTCCGCTTTCTCCTTAATCAGGAGCCCATTCCTTCACTAGGAAATTTTGGTGTAACATAGAGCGAGAAATAGAGGAAAGAACCAGCTAGGAGAGCCTTGGCTAATGTGTTGGAGCTTGGAAGCCACTTTTGGACAGTATTTGTGCTTTCAAGTTTATGTTTTTAGTTGGACATTTGTAAACTAAATTTACATATTTTGTTTTGGTATGTTTGGAAATTTGGAATAGACAAATTTATGCATTTCATGAGGTTTTTTTCATTTTTTTTTTTTTTTGAGTTTGGTCTCGATGGCTCATTAGAGTTAGGGAAGACCTTAAAAATCAAAGGGTGTTGATATAGGTATTTATAGATTACCGCAACAAAGTACTTACGTTGCCAACAGAAGTTGAACACACACCCTTGCCGGGGTATAAGTCCACTTCTTACCAATTTTATCTTGTTATCAATGGGTGCAATCTTCTAGACTGTAGCCTTGAGAGTTTAAATTTTTTAGTTCTTGAAACTTTTGAGTTAGTGGTGCAAAAATAATCAAGAAGTTCAAAATACAAAATATACAAATGTATATTTGCCTTTTTTGATTTAAGGGGCTTAGTTAGTTGAACCACATCAAACCCTTGCCCCCGCCCTTGTGTGTGTGGAACAAGTTATTAGATTGAATTAAGGTTTAGTTATGCAAACTTTTTTTGGTAATTTGGCTATGCCAATTTAAGTCCGTATCATTCTATGATTGCAAATATAAGATAATGTCTAAGTTTCAACAAAGTTTAGAGACTCATATTGGTAGTTGTTATGTTGGGTAGTATTATGTTTATAAGTATTTTTTTAAGTCTATGACCCCCAACTGTCGAATCAATTAGCTTAAAAAATCGATGACACTAAAGCTCACGTCCTATATCCAACCTTTGGGACAAGGGCTAAGTCCTAATGAGTATGAGTGCAAGATGATCGCTACAAAACTCGGGACGCAAGCCTGAGCGAACGGTGCATATTTTAGTAGTAGTAGCAAATATTCAGAAAAGTGTATGACCCAACTTACATAAACATTTGATATAAAATATGTGGAAAAGGGGAAACATTATAAAATTCAATTATAGTTAATTTTTCTCTAATTTTTTTATTATAAAAATATTCCTAAAGTACCTTTGAAAATTTTGAATAGCAGTGTTTGAAATTTCTAACATCAGAAAATATTAAATAACGGATAAACAATGTCAAAATAATTAGGAAAATAATGACTCATGCAATCAATCTTTGTACCAAAAAATAAAAAATAGTTCTTGTCAAGAAAAAAAAGACTCATGCACTATGCACATAACAAAGTGTAATAGTGGAATGATCAATTTAAAGGGACAACTATAGCCACGTTAGAAACTCATACATATAAGTGAAAAAGTCGAAGTTTGAACTCTAGTTCGACTTAACAATTTGAATATTTTTTCCTGTTCAAAAAATAATAGTTTGAATATTTTTTTGTTAAAGTATACATTGATGTTATTATTTTCTCTTTTTTATTTTCTCCTAGAGTTTGAAGCACAATTAACGATAAATAATAAATATACACCTATTTTGTTTGAAATTATATCGTTCATTATAGGAGACTATTACTTTACTCTTATAAGAAAATTAGATATTTTCAATTTTTATCATCTAAGAACATCTTCAATGGTAATAATACCACTTTGAGTTTCTTACGTTAGTAATAAATGATCTTTACAATATCATAAAATACTTATGTACCAAAAACAAGTTTACTTGAATAATATAAATTATGTAATTCTTAAGATACTAGTACTAAAATCTAAATAAGTCAATCCATAAAAGTATGCTAATATTATGTAAAAAAATAAAAATTAAATTGATAATACTATAATATAAATAAGGTACTTATATCTTTTTTTTATACTCGCTATGGTACGTCATGATTGTTCTAGTGAGAAGAAAAAATTTAAAAGCAGATCACTAATCTATAAAACTTGGTTATATACGTTTATTGGAGATGCACTAATATTGAAAGACTCCGGTACATATTTTATTTGAATATGTTTCGGTACATCACTAAGGTAAACAATTATAATAGGTCCAAATTATATATATATTTAATATAAAAAAATTAATAAATACTATCTCTAAACCTACCATAATTATTCACCTCGGCAGATATAATTATTATCCACCTTAACAAAAAATCTAGTGATACATATGAGAATTAGAATTGATCTTATTTATTTTGGTACGATCATATACAGTGAAAACTTTCCCATTTGGTCTAGTTATATTCCACGTAACAAAATCAAACTTGGTCCAAAAGTTTAGCTGTGTCATTTGGTCCTAATCTTAAAATGATTTTGATCCGGTTTGGGTTTGTTTGTGGACTATGAATGAACTAACTAGGCATCTCACATCACTCTTCTACACAAACACAACACAATACCAAGTGAGAGAGAGATAGAAAACAGAACAGTGACAACAATGTCTTCCCCAAGTAAACGCAGAGACATGGATTTGATGAAGCTGTCTGTATTTCTTTTCTTTTTTTGGAATTTATTCTTTTTCTGATTTCAAATTTATAATCTTTTTCTAATTGGGGTGTGTGTTGAATTATTGTGAATCAGGATGATGACTGATTATAAAGTGGAAATGATCAATGATGGCATGCAAGAGTTCTTTGTGGAATTTCATGGACCTAAAGACAGTAATTTTTTTGCATCCCTTTTTTTTCTGTGTGCCAATTCAAATGTTTTCTTTTAGTACTTTGGATTGTATATGTTTGAATTCAATGTTTGATGTTATGTGTTTGGATCAATAATCAACAGCTGTTGAGTACTGACCTATGGATTGTGCTGATTTTGTAATTTTACTTCAATTTTGTAGCTTAGTTGTTCGCTCATTTTCCTCAATGAGGATGAATTACATTAGGATCTATGATTGGTAATGTTAGAATCAGAGATGCAAAACAGAGAAACACAAAGTGACGGCTAGGTTTCAATAATATCAGAATAACATTGCTTAACAGAATAAGGATTACAAAGACAGTTTATAGTAATACCTAATGGACTACTAGACTACTAACACATAAAGCTCAATACTTAAAGTCCTAATATATCTAACACTTCCCCTCAAACTCATGATGCATCAACAAGAAACATTATGAGTTTGTCAAACAAAATACGAAAAACATATATCTAATAAAATAAACTTCTAATACTACCCCTCAAGCAAAAGCTTACTAAGCTTTGAGCTTGTCACAAAATCAACCCTAAAAATAAACTCAATAAAACAAATAGCATTAACCGAATTGAGGAACCAGATTCGGCTTGAAATTCAGATTCAGATTTCGGACTTCGGATTGTGAGTATTCCCTCATCGGATTCAGATTTTCAGATTGTGAGTATTCCCTCACCGGATTCAGATTTTCAGATTGTGAGTATTCCTTCACCGGATTCATATGTGAGTATTTCCTTAACTCACCAGATATATTCAAATCAAAACCAGACATAACAAAACAAACCAAACAAAACAGAACCAAACCAACTGAAACTAAACAAACTAGATCAAACCAAACAGACTGAAACGAAAACAAATCTGGAATAAAACTAATTCAAAGTTTCAACCAAAACAAACTAACCGAGATAAAGAAACAAATTGACAGAGATAAACCATCCAAATTCCATATGCAAAGTACCTATTATTGGATTAATCACCATGTGTCCACCAATTATTCAATATGTTTGTTCCAAGCAAACACAAATTGCAGCAACTATCAAAGACGTAGCAGAAACAAATTTTCAAAGACCGAAGTAAATACATTCCCAAACAACAAATTTTTGGAAATTGAACGGCGGAAGCAACAAACAGTTTACGGAGGATCGAACCATCAAACAAACTGAAAATCAAATACTCGAACGAAAATAAAAAACAATCAAACACCAAAAATCAAAACAAACTCATTCCCAAATTCTTGAGAACTCGACGGCGGAAGCAGCGAATCATTCAAGGCGGATCAAACCATGCTCTCGATACCATGTTAGAATCAGAGATGCAAAACAGAGAAACACAAAGTGACGGCTAGGTTTCAATAATATCAGAATAACATTGCTTGACAAAATAAGGATTACAAAGACAGTTTATAGTAATAACTAATGGACTACTAGACTACTAACACATAAAGCTCAATACTTAAAGTCCTAATATATCTAACAGGTAAGAGAAATGATTTTTTGACATCGAAATTTTGATGTTGAAAAAGGTGTCATTAAGGGATGAATTACATTACAAATCCTCATTTTCCTCAATGAGGATGAGTTTTTTGACATCGAAATGGTTTTTGTGTGTATTTTTAAAATGTGTGCGAGTTGTAGAAGGTAAGATAGAGATAGAGATAAAGATAAACAGATACGGTGTTTGTATTTTGACGTTCAAATAGCACAGCTGTAACCAAGGTTGTCAGAATCGGGATTTTACTTTGAATCGAAAGAGGATAGTAAGATCGAAAAATCGTAAATCGCAACCAAAATCGGTGGATTCTACTCAAATCGTTTTGTTGAATCAAAAGGGGAAATCAAGATCGCATAATCGAAAATCACAATCAAAATCGATGGATTCAACTCATAATATATATATATATATATATATATATATATATATATATATATATATATATATATATATATATATATATTATCAAGTGCAAGTATAAAACAACCAAGTCTCAAAATCATAAAACAACCAAGTCTCAAATCTTAAAACAACCAAGTCTCAAATCTTAAATATAAAAGTACTCAAAAGTTTAAAACCATAATCGGTGGAATCCATATAAAATCCCGGATTTTGCTGCGATTTAGCGATTTTGTGCGATTTTATTAGGATTTTGCTCTGTTTTAGGATTCTACTCAAAATCCAAATCGTTTAGGCTGTTCAAAATCGCAAAATCCATGGATTTTACGATTTTAATCCCGATTCTGACAACAATGGCTGTAACTTTAAAGGTGGAATTGAAGTGGGTTTTTCTTCTTTATTTTCACTCTCTTTATTTGGGATTTGTTGCAGGTCCTTATCAAGGAGGTGTGTGGAAGATAAGAGTGGAGCTACCTGATGCTTATCCTTATAAGTCTCCTTCTATTGGTTTTGTCAACAAAATTTACCATCCTAATGTTGATGAAATGTGAGTTGTTCATAGAAACCAAGGCTTCATTGTTTACTTAATAGCATTTTTCCTATCCACAAAAAAATAAGCTTAATTGTTTTCTATCATATTTAAGTAACACAATTGTCCTCCATGGAACCGCTATTAGCTATTGCGCAAAGTCGCAAACGAATTGTTATACTCAACAGCTGATCAAAATGTTTTTCTCTGATGTTCAGGTCTGGTTCGGTTTGCTTAGATGTTATCAACCAGACATGGAGTCCGATGTTTGGTAAGCATTATTAACAACCTATAGTACCTTGTATATATCGGTGGTAAAGAGAATTACTTAAAATGAACTTGTTATGCATTTGATCCAACCTTGTTTGATTGTTAGTGTTGCTACCTTACATTTTTCTTATTTTCATTCAGATCTTGTTAATGTGTTCGAAGTGTTTATTCCTCAACTTCTTATATACCCCAATGCATCAGATCCATTGAATGGTGATGCTGCTGCCTTGATGATGAGAGATCGTGCTGCATATGAACAGAAAGTCAAAGGTAGTATTCGTCTGATTTATTTCGCACTATTGTTGATTATAAGTAGTCATTTTTCATCTAATTTCAATTGGGGTGAGATTTCATCAATTGGTAAATAATAAGATTTGAAAAGTCAAGATTATGCAAAATGATTTATGTTCCATATCATGCCAAACCGCTTAAGACGAGATTCTAATTCTACCATTTTCTCTACAATGCATTCTACCCTGATTTTATCTTTAATGAATGTTTTCTAATCCTATCTTAGTCTTGTGTGATCACTTGTCCAATAATTTCTTTTTTCATCTTTTCTTTAGATAAATAGTAAGCTAAATGACTTGTTTGCACCTTATTCCTTAGGCATTGGTTGGTACTATATTATAATGATAATCAATTACATTTGTTGTGTCAAATGAAGAGCTTTTAAATTCCAATATTCAAATGGGGACATTCACCTTATGTTGCTTATAATGATGTAATGTTGGATATGCTATTGAAAGCTGGAGTAATACATAATGTTTACCAAATGAATGTGAAAATATTTCTAGGCCCTGAGTTTCTGATCGAAACAAGTCATTTTCAAAAATGTTGTACCTGTGTTAAAAAACTGTTCCTAAGAGATAAACCATGATATTCTAAGATAATAATATTCTTTGATATTATTTTATATTCTAACACTATGCGCCTATTTTCATCTATATTAATTTGGAAGTGACAATAAACAGAATATTGTGAAAAATATGCCAAGCCAGAAGATATTGGAGCTCAGGAGGAAATTTCTAGTGATGATGAGCTGAGTGAAGATGGCTACGCCTCTAGTGATGACGGCATTGTTGGCCAACCTGATCCCTAAATTGTTACATACAATGTCTATCTTATTTGCATTCATGCTTGTACATGTCTACATTATATGATATTGAAGTAGCTCGAATTGGAAGAAACAAATTCTGAAGGTTGTAAGAAAAATCGTCACCTTTTTATCTTTCTATTCCTTGATGGTTGTGTAAATCGATCAATGGTTTAAATGTTTTATATGTATTTACTTTTGTGACTAAAAGGTTCACATTCTGATTTCTGAAGATTCAAGCTGCTTTTGAATATGAATGCATTAAATTTGATACCCTTTCACTGGGATGAAACTGCATCAAGACCTTTTTCCCCTTTTTGGTTCAACTTCAGTGAGAACTTGAAGATATACCATTGACTTTCACTACTATATTACCTGTGATTATATAACCTTAGACTTTAGAGTCTAGTCTATTGCGTTTGGTTGATAAAATTGCAATACAATATGAACACAGAAATAAAAATTATGTCCAGTTTCATAACAATAGCAAAAGAAATACCATGTAATCATAAATAAATTTCAGCACACACATATACATACAAAGAGTAGCACTTTTTCTAAATGTAATGTGTTCTTGATTTTATAATTTTATATGTGTTAGTTGGATCTATGTGTTAGTTTCCTGATTTTATATAATGAGTTTACATTATACTATTAATTTTATCAACTACCAGCCTCATTTCCTTCTACAAAATAAACAACACTGTCCATAATTAAAACAAAATATAGGAATAGTTAGGTGAAAGAAGGATAATATATTAATATAACATTTAATACACAAACAGCCCTTATAGCTCAGTGGTAGAGCGTCAGTCTTGTAAACTGAAGGTCCGCAGTTCGATCCTGCGTGAGGGCAATTCTTTTTTTTTTTGGATTTAAAACCTCAATATTAATTATGGTATTAATTGATAAATCTTAAAATAAGATATGAATATATTCAAGCCCTTATAGCTCAGTGGTAGAGCGTCAGTCTTGTAAACTGAAGGTCCGCAGTTCAATCCTGCGTGAGGGCAATTTTTTTTTTATTCTTTCTAATTTTAAATCTCACAATTTTATTCATTCATTATGTAATGTTAGTTGATTGATAAAGAGTAAAAAAAATCATATGAATATGGGCCTGGTCTATGAAATCTTGGATGGAAACACATATGACACATGAGATTTATGGTGCGTTTGTTTAAGCTTTAAATAAAATGATTTTTTTTGAAAAAAATTTAGAGATTTTTTTGTAGAGATTTTGAAGAAAATCTAAATCTACTTTGTGTTTGTTTACAATTTTAAAAATCTATTTTTTTAAAATAAGAAGTTCATACACTTAGATTCCTTAGTTTAAAAAAAATAGATTCTTGAAAAGTTATTAGAAATAGATTTTCATTTTGGGGCTAAAAATGATTTTTATAAGAAAATGATTTTAAAAAAAATCTATAACAAACACTATCAACATTATAAAATAGATTTTTTTAAGAAAAAAATAGATTTTTTCTTAAAAAAATCCCAAGCAAACGCACCCATATTTTTGTCACCATACAGTCCATACTCATTTACTCGTGCGTCTTATACTTTTATTAAAATACTCATATTCGCTACTTAGATAGCGGATAGACCTGAAAACATCTTACCATAATTATTTATTTATAACATCCGCTAATTAAATAACGGACGGTTTTTTTTAAAATATTCTTATTTTATAACGTCTGCTACTTAAATAATAGAAGGGTAAAGTGGAAAACACATAACCTTTATAAAATACAATTAAGCACTTTTGGTCAAAAAATAAAATTAAAAAAATAATATGGACCACTTTTGGTAAAAATATAAAATTAAAAAAATAATATGGACCACTTTCAATGCTAGTGACTTATATTAATAATGTTTGTTTGGTCAAAAATAAAATATAAAAACAATAATATGGACCACTTTCAATGCCAGTGATTTATATTAATGTTTGTTTGGTAAAAAAAAATAACCGATATTGATAAGTTAGTTTATAATCGATAAATTAATTGATTGAATTTGTTGTAGATAACTAACAAGTTAGCTTATAATAGATAAGGTATTTGATTGATTTCTTGAAATAAAAAGGCAGTTAATTGAATTTGTAATGTTTAGTAAAATAATGGTTGAACTAGATTATAAATATCAAATGTTATAAAAAAATGTTTAATTAATGTTATTTTATAATAATATTTAATTTTTTTCAATTAAGATAATAAGAATAAAATTGATAGAAAAAACAATAAGTTTTAAGTTATTTTTACTGTATTTGTAAGTTAAAAGCTACTTAAAGTAGTAATTTTTTTTTTGGAATTACTTTATGTAGCATATCAAAATATAAGCTAGTAAAAATGAATTATAAGCTCGTTACCAAACATGTAATTTTAGTTTTTTTTTTTACAAAATATGTATTTTTAGTCATACAAACTAATAAGCTACTATAACCCTTTTTCATTTTCTGACACGTGGAGATTCTCTGCCATGCTGTGACTTCAGGGGAGTATCCCAAAGAATCTTCAGTACGCAAGAGGGGGATCTCAAAAGAAAATTTACAGGGGTATTCCAAAACCGACCTACTTTGCAGGGGGTATCAGCTATTTAACCCTTAAAAAAAAGGTAGTCTTAAATAGTTTATAGCTATCTATGCAAAAGAGCTTCTACAAATAAATATCTTCCTTCTACAATAACAAGTACACAACTAAACATGTGAAAACAAGACAACCAAAATAATAGGAGATGAAATACTTTCAAAAATGTATGGTATCTCATATTTGTCTTGTAAAATATGCCATAGAAAGTTCCATGAAACAGTATAAATGACTAGTTTTATTATAAATTAAATCTATTGTATAATTCTGGAGTTTCTTACCAAAAAAAAAAAAAAAGCAAAATCTAAGCTCAGGAATGAATCTGAACATTTGAAATTAGTCTAGTGAGTTTGCTTAACGTTTCGCGAGCAAATATAGTATCCGGATGATCTTCGCCACAAATTGAACTCCGGATAAAAATAGCTTTCTTGATTAGATCACTCCCTATATCAAATTGTGCACCTCTCAGCATAAGTTTAGCTCTGGTTTCAAGTACTGTGGCTCTACATAGTGCAAGCTCTTGCCAAAGACAAGGATTCAATTGAGCATTAGTTTGAATGGATCTCCAACAAAGTGATTTGTCGAACCACTTGTCGACTGGTGTAACTAATGTTTGGTCTGCTGCTTCCAACGCATTGGTGCACAATCGCAAAAGCTCAAGTGCAGCTGTGCATCGAGAGTATGTAATGAAGGATTGAATTGCAAGAGGCAGGACCACTTTTTTCACAAGATGCAAGAGCTCGGAAACCTCTAGCTCGACAACTGCAGGGTTATGACCGAATTCGAATAGGAGAAAACATGCAGCCCACAAATGGTCTAGATGTTGAGATATTGACGCTTGACTGATAACAGCTTGAACCATTGCCCGTGATGATCCAGTAACTTCTCTTTTCCTAGCATATAGTTTGATGAGTTCATTGAATTGAATACATCCTTTCTTAGCACAGTTCCTTGCAATGTTAAAACTTAGAAGCAGTGAAGATGCTTCTAATTCTGATTTTTTGGTATGTGAGGATGTTAAACCACAGGTTAATGATCTCAGCAATCTTCTCCACAAACAAGTCGCCTTTTGTTTTTTCGGTATCTTGTGTGCTGCAAGTGCCAACAAGGAAACTGGAATTGCACTTGATGCAAACCATCCGCTTACAAGTACCATTCTAGTTGCCAAGCTCCTAGGGCCGTCTGCATGATCAAATACCGAGAAACAAACATCGAAGAGCTGAAGAAGGAAAGTGTTCTTCCGGAAGGCGTGAGCTTCTTTACTACTCCATGATGACATCTCCTTCAAGGGCATTCTGTTTATGGTATCTAAGAGCCTGCTTGGAGTTATAGGTAACTCGGATAGAATTCCACCAACAATGGCCAGGCCTAAAGTTAACCTTCCAAGTTTCTCCTCGATTGTTCGTAGAGCATCCATCTCAGCAACTGTATAGTCCTTGCCACTCGGTAACATTAGAGACATTGCTTCAACTCCAGATAAGTATGAAAGTTTTAGTGGTTCCAAGTTCATGACACGAGGAAGGCACGTTGATATGATCACATGAGTCTCTCCACCGAAACGAGGGAGAAGATCCATCACAAGTTTGTGGTCCCACCAATCATGTTCGCTTTCCAAGTTATCAATGATCACAAGATATGGAATGTTTCTCATCAGTTCTTTGCGAACTCTGGAAATAGCTGCTGCTTCGTGCTCTTCGAATCCTTTTATACTGGTTTTCTCCAGACTATTCTCAACACTCACATCAACTTCTAAAAATGACCTGAGGTTTAGATAGTTTTGCTTTATATACCTGCTCTCCCCTCCTATCCATAGCACCATTTTGTATCTCTGATGAAATCTATAAGCAAACTCGAGAATGAGTTCGGTTTTTCCAATTCCTGAATCTCCTGATATGCAAGCAATCCCTTTCCCATACAAAATCTTCATTCCTCTTTTCTTCCTAGTATACTTTCCACTGCGTTTGAGCCTTGAACGGTAGTGCCTCTGAGCAAATTCAATACTTTGCATTTCAATCTCTTTCTCCGACTCCTTCCACAAAACCGGTTCTTTCTCCTCCCTACTACTTGCATTTCTTTCATCTAACACATTACTCTTGCCCCTACCAATGGTCAAATGCCTTCTTTTGGATTTTGCCTTGAGCTCAATATAATCTTGCTTTGAATCTCCACTAACATCACCAAAAAGCATAAACTCCAATTGAGAAAGCTCTTTTTTTCTACCGATAAAATTCTCATTACGAGTGAAAGGTAACTCCTCTTCCTTTATTTTCTCTTTCCATTTTCTCAAATGCTCGGCGACACTTCTTCTACCTAACCTCATTGCTAACAATGTGACAGTCTCAAGTATGCAATCTCTCCAGTTTCCATCCTGAGCTTCCAACTTCCATTCTTCAACCCGAGATAGGGCATGGACCGCATCTTTCCACTCCTGCTTCAAGCCTCCATACAAATGCCACAGTTCCCCTCCATGTTTTTCCCAAAGCTCGCCCCTTTTCTCAATTATATCCCTTACAAGACAATCAAATGGACTCAAATCAAAGTATATCGGTACCAAATTCTTCTTGCCGGAGAAAAACTTCAGCTCCTCAATGGTATATGGATTCTTGAAAGACTTCCTTGTTATAATTACTATACCGAAAGAAGCAACATCCATAGCTTTCTCAGCAATGACTAGCTTGTTAGAGTTCCGACATGAAGCCCTGTCGGATACAAAACAACTGATACCGTGAATTTCTAACTCAGCACACAACCATTTGGAAAATCTTACAAGTGGAGGCTTGCGACCGTGTAATCCTATAAAAACATCACAGCTCGTCAATCTGTAAGAAGAAATCGATCTTGAGCCTGGTGGTGTTGATGATGACTTTAGGTTTCTCCCTTTCTTACTTCGCTTTTCTTTCTGTCCAGAATAACAATCATCATATGGATGGCAGTAACCAGATATGGGGCTACCAGAGATACCGGGCGAGGAAGATATACGGTCGAGTCTCTGCACATCACCTGAAGTACACACAACTGGAGATGCAGCAACCACATCAGAGATAGTACATTTTTGTTCTGGAATCACTGAACTAGTACTAGTGGAAGCCACAGCATCTAGATTAATTCTGTCATTTGAAGGTTCAGGTCTCAAAGTATCTGATAAATGACACGACGATGTTCTTGGAGAGAAAAAAGGTGACTGATTGGCCGAAAAGAAAGCCGAAGACGATGATGACATATTCCTTAAACTCATTGCTGCCAAAGGTCCAAAGGTGGAGGAACTATCTTCTTGATTATCCATACTTGCAGTTGCAAATAATCTGTTTCCCAATTTGGGAAGATATCAAATCCCATGCACCAACTGTTTACAGCAATAAGCCTCTGAAGTCGAGATAATAACGTTTTTATCAGAATCACAATACGTATTTTCAATCATCCAATATTCCATACAAAAAAGGAAAAAAAAACGAACGATTCAATTCATATACATTATCAGTATAAAAACCGTTTGACGTCAATCATAATTACTTCCAAAGTCTCGCATAGGACCAGTCGTAATTTGCTGATAGTGTAAAAACTCTTACTGTATCAAAATAAATTGAATATTGTACTTTTTGTATGTTTATGTTGCCAATATCACACACAATAAAATAGTAACTCATTATTAAAAGAAAGAAGAAAAAGCTAGACAAAGTGAGTCTTCTTTTAATAAAAAGTTAATAGTGCAACAACCATATATAATCTAAGTTTATAATCAAAATAAAATCCTAATATAGATCTCCAAATTTCCAAAAAGAACCAAAAGAAAATTGAATTGTGTCAATTCATAAACAGTAATTATCATTAGTGGGAAGCAACAAAGTCAACTCAAATGGAATTTAAACTTTAGAAAAAGGAGTTTGATACTACTAAACTGTACAATCAAACAAAAAACGTAGCATCATCAGCTTGAGACATCATATACTGTTATTTGTTCATTACACATAAAGGCACCAAAAATCATAAAAAGGCACAAACTGAAGAAACACAAATCTTAGTATCTAGTACTATCTACTATTAATTAATAAAATTGATTAGAAAAAAACTACATTTTGTGATTCAGATCTGAGTACTTACTTACTAGTCTGAGAAACTGAAACACCAAACCGTACATTCACTGTTTTGCTTTCAAATAACCTACGAATCTCTGCAAAGGTCAAAAAGATTAAAAACATTAAAATTTCCAAACATTATAACAGTAAAAATACAACAAACAAACTCAAACATACTAACAAACAAAAAATTAAGAAAAAAGTATAACATTATTACTATTAATGTAAAAAATGTAACCACCAATGAGTGAAGTCATAAAAAAAAATTTAAAAATAAAAATCAATGATGGTGGTGTCAAACTCAAACACCCATTTAAGAAAAAAAATAGAAAACGATAAACTTATTGATATTATTGATAATGAAAGCAAAAGCACCAACCTTTATAAGAAAAGGAAAGAAACCAAACAAGACTTCGTAGGTTCTCACAGAAACAAAACAAACAAACTAAAGTTGTCTTTTTTTTTCTTTCTTGTTCTTAATAATAATAAAAAATGAATATTTATTATGTTTTTGGATGTGATTTGTGTTGTTCTGAAATATGTCTGCAAGATTCAGAAAATGGTGACAAAGGGGGGAAGGAAGAAGAAGAAGATGGATCTGACTTGGGTATGGTGAAAAAACAGTAGGCTCCACAACTATTTATATACAACTGTTAAATCTTACACATAGCATAAGCCACTATGATTTTAGCATTTGGATTCACATTGTTAAGATTTTTTTTTCTTTCTTTCTAGTTCTAGTTCTAGTTTATGTGTGTGTGTCAATGGATCCGCATTCTGTGAATTCGTTTTTCTCATGCAGTCGTACAGTCGGTTTATTTATAGCCGTCCGATCATGATCGGACGACTGCGATTTAATAACTGCATTTATTAACTGTATTTATTTAAACCGTCCGATCACGATCGAACGGCTATAAAACAACTGCACTGTACAGTCGACTGCACCTAATCCAAATCTGTGTGTCAATGTCTAAATTGGTACAAACACATTACAACTAGATCTATATTTGATTCTATACAAAAATATAAATATCAATTTAATCCTTTTTTTATTTATAAAATAACAAATATAAACCACATTACCTTTTATAGGACTAAGTTGTTTTGTTTCTAAAAATGTAGTAAAAAAATTGTTTCTAAAAATTAACCTAAATAATTAATTTTGAATCAAACCTACAAAATTAATGAAACATTTTTTTCTGTATAAGTTTTTATCTTGTTCAATATTTTTTTTCTTTCGGTGTACTCTTGTTCAATAATTTTATTCAAGACGCGTTAAACATTAGTAAATTAAATGTAGATCTATTTTTTAATTGAGATTCAACTTTTTATTTTTATTTTCATCACCGTATTCGGTCCATTGGACTGTCTAATTTAGTTTGGGGGTCATTTCTGATAACGATGAAAATCAAATATTTTGTTTTAGAGGTTGTGTGACTTAACTTATATTGGTAATTTGATTTATATTTTAGATATTTAATAATTGAATTGATATTTTTCATTTGTAGAAGCTAATGAAAATATCTATTCTTTTTTGCCATGGGTAATTTGGTAATCTACTACTTTAATTTATTTTATTTATTTGTGTTTTCTCTATGGGTGCTTCAATTGAGAGGTATAAGGTTTGATTAAGATGGTCCGGAGAAAAACGTGGTGTTTTGTACTTTGCTGGAAGCATAGAGTTTTGAGGTTCTAAAGGAATAGTTTATCTTCACTGCCACCTTTTTATGGTTTTTCACTTTTTCTTTGCCTCTAATAGGAAATATAATATTTGGTAAAATTTTTACTTTTTTTGACAATATTTGGTAGTTTTTTTAATTTTGTTTTTGTAAATTTTGGTAAATCTTTATTAAAGACATTCTTTTGTAAATTTTTATGTAATAATTTAATTAAATCTTCCCTAGAAAAAATTAAATCATAGTAAAAAAATACTAAATCTTAGATTGATATATTTTTAAAGGAAATAAAAGTGTTTTAAATGAGAGAAATTCGAATTGTGCGGAAATTTAATACCGGCCAATCATATTTATGCCATCCAATTTATTATACATGCTCCATAAATATTTGATTCAATTAATCATTTTCCATTTTTGAATATTACCACAACTACTTGGCCCATTGGACCGTCTAATTTGATTTGGAGGCCGTTCTCACATCAATTGGTTTCAACCCCTTTCAATTGTAGTTGAGATAAATTGAACTGTAGTCGTTCCTACCAAGTCAAATGTCAATCACCTTAAACTAACTAACGATTGGTTGATTTATCGGTTCTTTTTTTTTGTGTTAGGATCAAATTATCATCATTTATTTCTTTGGGTTTTTTTTCTCTAAGTTTCTTTGGGTTTTCGGCAACCAAAAAAAAGGTTTTAGCCCTCTATGTAATAAAAGAAAAGTAACAAAAAAAATTATTTGAGTTCACCCATTCGGGAATAATAATCGTTAGACTTAGGCTTAATGTATACCGTATAAAATATATATAACACATATCAAAATTTATATTATGGATATAGGTATGCAGATTGTTATCTGCACGTGTATAAGTTCATGTACGGGTACCTTTGAAATCGCGGGTATAAAAATGTGTATATAATACCATGTTCATGCCCTACACATTGTCATTTTTATTTAGGATTTTTTTCTTTAATTGTTCCATTTTCTCATCTTCTTGACTAACTCGATAATTTATACTAAAAAAACAACAATTTTAATATAAACAAAATTTTAAACAAATTAAGATTTAATTCAATTTTGTGGATTATTTATTAATTTTACTAGTAACATATGCCATGAAATGGGTGGCGACAAATATTTTTTCATTAAAAAAGAGCCATGCACATTTTCGATTATTGCACCCAAAAAAAAAATTGTCAATTATTTAGCTTAGATTTAAGAGTATAAAATGTGTCAAGACTCAAGAGTATAAAAATAATTCAACTAACGAAAATATTAAAGCAATTAAAGATGTTAATAGATGGAATGAGGATGGAAAATATTTCTCTCACCTCTTATATCCGCTGCCTAAATTGTCTATGTTAAGGCCGGAGCATTATCGGAAAAATAAAGCATTTGCTTAACTTTATATGGAGTGTTCGGATTATTCATGTTTATCGAGAGATTAATAGATGTGCGGATGTGCTTTCTAATTTGGGGTGTAATTTTCAACGGGTGAAGTTATTATGCATAAGGGTAATCCTTATGCATGGTGCATAAGCCAATGAAAACACAACAGCTTTACTCACGCGCTCCCCAATTTACTCGCGCGCCCCCCAATTTACTCGCGCGCCCCCAAATCATGCTGAAACCATTTTGCATTGAGAATGGTTTCAGATATTTGCACTCTAAAACCATTAAGTACATAAAATGGTTTCGGCTAAAATTATGAAAGTAGTTATAATTTATGAGTTGAGTTATGACTCAATCATAGAAGACAATCAACAATCCTTACCCAATGCACTTAATGGTTTTGGCTAGAAATATGGGGGGAGGAAAAAATAATTTTAAGTGCATAATTATAGCGTTGTACTGCAAAATCATTTTATGCACTTAATGGTTTCGGAGTACAACTCTCGGAAACCATTTCAATAGCAAAATGGTTTCGGCTAGAAATCTGGGGGAGGAAGGAAAATAAAAAATAAAAAAAATTGGGGGGCGCATGACATTTGGGGGGCGCGCGAGAAACTTGGGGGCGCGTGAGTAAATGGGGGGCACATGGAGTAATAGGCTGGACTTATACAGCGTGCATAAGGATTCCTTATGCATAATAACCAGACCCCTTTTCAACATGGTTTGCATGTGTTCAATAATCCTTCTATTGAGGTTAAGATGGTTTTAGATGATGATTTTAGGGGTGTTTCTTTTCCTCGCTTTATAGCGCTGTAGTTTTCCTCCTTTCGCGCTTCGGCCCCTTTGTACTCCAAAAATAAATAAAAAATTGTCTATGTTCTTTATTATGAGGAGTTTTTCATCTATGTTTTCATTCTTGTGAATTTTCAATTCCAATGAAGTGCATTAGCATAGAAAATATGAGTGACATAATTATCATCCCTTTAAGTAGTGTTGTGTATTTGGATTCACCATATCTTCAACTTCATATTTATTTCAAACTACAAATTCTTCGGTCAAAAAAATAATTGTTCCCCTCCATATCATGAGTTCAGGTTTGCTCCATTTAGGGCAACATCCATTTAGTCCATTTAATACATAGATGCATGACATGTGGCGAATAAACATCCAAATGCTGGGATTAAATGTGGAAAAAAGTTTTTAGTTAATAAAATAAAAATTGATTTACGTTATCTTCTGTGAGATGCGACTTCTTTCTCCTCTTCCTTCCGTCGTCCATCTCCCCAACGCTGCCGTCAACCCCCATCCCAGAACCGCCCAGAACAACCTCGGTCAGTCCTAGTACCCCAAATCCATGTTCTCTCTTCTTCCAAACTATTACCTCTTGTTGTTACATCGTCGTCGTGTCGCCGTCATTTTGATCTCGGTGATGCAAAACGTCGTCACAATCACAGATCTTCGGTGTGCTCTTCGACTATGACGTCGTGCTCTTCCACTCCGGCGACGGTGAATAATTTTTAGAACTGCCGGCATTGCGGCTGCATCGGGTGAGAAATCAAGTGGAGATCTGTAAATCGACGAAGAAGTGCAGGAAAGAAATCTGGTGTGTGAGAATGAAGACATAATATCAAATATAATTATTATCAGGGCCATTGGAATTTTTTATTGCCACGTGTCAAAGATCTATAAGAGGGACTGGATAACTGGACATATATGTAACTGGAGCATACCTGAACTCCCATATCATTCATTATTCGGTCTACAAACCCAAAAAAAAAAAGAACCCACCCCTTAGCATACTCAAAAATAAGTATTTATCCGGTTATGATGAAAAACTCAACGCAAACAACAACAACGCAAATACCTAACCAAATTCATAACACAACCAATTAACTCATTATCTTTACTCTCCTTGTTGTTTGTATCTCTCATGATCCTTATGCTACTTAAGTAGCAGACGTTATAAAAAAGAGAATTTTTTGTAAATGTCGTCTGTTATTTAAATAGCGGACATTGTCAAAATAAAATCTAGTGTTTTTAGGGTGTATCCGCTAGCGAATAGGGGTATTTTGGTAAACTCGTAGTGCGCGCGATAAATTGGATAGTGTGACAAAAGAAAATTTCTCAATTTTTTTCCTTTTAGTGATCACAACAAACCAAAACATGGTTCCTCAACTTACCCAACACTACTCCGAAGGATGCACTGTCAAAGCCCAAACTAACCCAATCAACTACCCATCCAACACCTTTCAACTGGAACCACTCTTTCACCATCATAAAACATACTCATTGTATATGACCAAAGTCTCACTTCACACTCTTATCGCAACCTCGTTCAATTTCTCATTAGAACAACATATTTTTAATGAAGAAGGAAAGAATACAAAGATGCAATTTTACGCACTAACGGTGTCCATTTTAGCCTTATTGAATTTATATATAATTGGTATTCAAATACGGATGTGGTTCATATCTTCATGATGCTTAACCCCCCAAGAATGATGCATATCACTTTGTCTTTGTGAGGAAGAAGATCCTAAAACAAAGAAGACGAAGAACTAAAGAAATATACACAAAAACAAATACCACAGTGATGTATATTTTGATTACTTACAACATGTAGAATGTCTACATGATTGACATTAAAATACGGATGTATGTGGGACTGAAATGAACGGTAAATTCTCGTTAAGAGTTTTAATGTCATTACATTCTTGATCTTATCGGGATCAGAGTCGATATTTGTCCGGTGGTGCTCCTCTTCTGTTTCGGTGAATGGGAGGAGGAGTTTTGTACCTATAGGTGATGCGACACTTAAGTTAGTAAGAGGTGAAATAAGGTTTTAAGAGTAAGAGAGAATGTACCCGACTCCTCTGCACAATATGAGTATATATAGCCTTCGACGCTGGACCAAGACCATTGATGAGCATATCAATGTCATCACTGGTTGTCGAAAACCGACTGAAGAGCCTTGATGGACAGTAAATATCCATCATTCCGATGTCGGATATTACACAAGGTAATAGTAAGACTTCCTAGACCTTTGACCAGAATTGAACGACTTTGGGCCTGCAACATTTTGGGCCATGCCCCACGATAGAGGATGAGAATCTTCCTAGCTTGCTGGGCCTTTGGCCCAACAATTTCAAAGCCAGGGATGAAAACCAAAATCGTGATTATAAGAGACTCATACTATATCATCTAAGTACTTTTGAATTCATTGGTTTAAGGTACTGTTTGACCTATTTTATTTCAAATTTTTGTATTCCATAAAAAGAGAAGGTAGACCAATCAAATTTTTAAGAAGTTTTTTATAGAAAAAAGTTCCTCAATTTTTTTGAGTAAAATACATAGATAAAAAAGACTTTTGAAGCTAAAAAAAAATTACCAAACAATTTTCATTTTTTCCGAAAGCTTTTATTTTTACTTTTAGTTTTCAGATAACTTTTAAGAGCTAAAAAAACTCGGGCCATATTATACCTAATTATTAAAATATAGAAGAAAACTAAAAGTTAAACAAGAAAAGTAAAAAATGATTGAAAAATCTCAAATGCGATAAACAATAACAATAAAAACAAGCCATTTTTATAAAAAAAAATTAAATTTCCCTTACAACTTCAATCGGAAGGGGCTGAACCACTCTCGATACCACCTCAAAACGAGATTAAATTGATGGTTAAAGTAAAAATAAAATAAAATAAGGATCGGGACACTATTTAAAGAACTAAAAGAAATAATTTTTATTTTAAAAACAACATTATTAATACTATATTTAATATTTTTAAATAGTGCCCCGAGACAATATTTAGCATTTTTCATAAAATAAAATCAAGAAAGTAAATAAATGTTGTGGGAGTATACTCTAATTAATCTCTATATATATTCTCGTTTTATCCATCTATCACTTTCTTCCTTCACTGCACTTCATCGCCGAACCAGGTGAAGCTCAAAAATCTCTTCTTCAATTAATCAACGATTTTATTTTATTTTCCCCATACGATAATATATATATATATATATATTATTGCATCAGGTTTATTATCCAGTCAATTTATATATTTTTCGTGAATTTTCACGTCCATAATCGAAAATTACCCCACTTATCCTAATCCACTTATAAGAATGAAAACTCTCTGTCGTTAACTGATCTAGGGTTTTTCAAGTTTTTGTTGAAATCAATAGATTTCAATTAGGTTTTCGTCAATAATGGCACGTTTGGTTCTTCCATCCAAGACTCTGGCTTTTTCCAGGAAGAGTCTACTGAGTTTGATCTCACCTGCGCCTGTGTGTGATTGTTTCATGATTATTTAATTTTCATGATTCTGTTATATAATAATCAAAACAGCGATGAAGTTCAAATGAAATGTTTATAAGTTTCTCAACTTTTAAAGAGTTATTGTTTAATAAATTCATTTTTTTTTATTGGTTTCTAAATTGATTACATATATATTATGAGTTTTGTTGATTGTTTATTTAATTTCTGCAGCTTCAGATTAGTTGCAGCGTTAATTGTTTTCGGAAGACCTCGAAAAGTAGTGTCAGATATAGACATTTTATTGCATCAGAGGTTTCTTCATTTCCTATTTTATTTTTATGATTTAATTAAAGTTGTTTCATGTCTGTATTAGTGAACTGATTGATTGATATGGCATTCATAGGTTGTTCTCCGAAAGAATTGTAGCCCGTTTAATTCTTTGGTACAGGTAAGTTTGTATATTTTGTGCTGGAATTTAATTTCAATGTTTCTTGTTTATGTAATTGTATGTTTGAAGTTATTATACTTCCCTTTATGTCTACTGTCTCGTTAAGACTCTGCGATTATGTACAGTTTTTTTGTTTGATTAGTTGATTATTTATATTCTTGTATTATTTACTAGAGGGTCAAGAAAGCTAGTAGGAAGCTAATTTGTTCGGTTGCCACCGAACCAAAGCAATCTGAAGAATCTAAAATGGCGCAGCCAAGAGAAATATTCTTAAAGGATTACAAAAAGCCTGATTACTACTTTGAGACTGTAAGTTTATAGGAGTTTTTACTTATTAGACTATGTTTCATACTTTCATTCACGCTTGCCAATTTAGAACTTTAACATTTATTTTTTTCTTGTGTTGCATCAAATTATTCCAGGTGGATCTGAAATTTTCCTTAGGAGAGGAGAAGACAATAGTTAGTTCTAAAATTGCTGTGTTTCCTCGCGTTGAAGGTAGAATTTTATGGTTTCATTGTTGACCTTGTAACTTTTTAGATAAGCTGAACTATACACATCATTAATTGTCTTATGTTATGAAACAGGTTCTGCTCCCCCGCTAGTTTTAGATGGACAAGACATGACTTTAGTTTCAGTTCAAATTAATGGCAAGGCCTTGAAGGTATATATGTTTTTATTTTGAGCTGGGAACTAGTACTACCCACTTCGTGAATATAATCACTGTTGGAATTTCTTTGCCATTTTGCTAGTTTATAAATTATCAAGCAAGGATGCCCGCTTTCTTTTTCCTTCTTGATTTCATTATGCTGAATCTTATGAATGCAATATTTATGACTCCTAGCTGAAACCTCACTTCAGAAATACTTGCATGGGTAACAACCATGGGTGATTGGAGTGTTGCGTAGAATTGTTTTAAGATATTCTCTTATGTGTATCTACAGGAGGAAGACTATCATTTGGATGCACGCCATCTAACAATCAAATCACCTCCTAGTGGTAAATATGATCTTGAAATTGTTACCGAGATTCTCCCACAGAAAAACACATCATTGGAGGTAAATGAAATTATCCTGTTTTAGAGTTGTCGTCTTCTTCGTATATATTGCTTCTTCATTTATGCTTCATTCACTCCAGTTTAGAGTTTGAAGAGAGGGGGATGGGTATGAACTTACTGACTATGAATTTGATTTCCTGTAGGGACTTTACAAGTCATCCGGGAACTTCTGTACTCAATGTGAGGCTGAAGGCTTCCGTAAAATCACGTATTATCAGGTTGGCATCTTAGAGGAGTTAATATGATGATCGGATCTTTACTTTTTAATATTAATTTCCACATCAAATTAATATATCCTAATAACCTATCATCTGACAGGATCGGCCTGATATAATGGCAAAGTATACCGTTCGCATTGAGGCAGACAAATCACTGTATCCAGTATTGTTGTCTAATGGAAACCTGGCTGGACAGGGTGACTTGGAGGTGATATTTTATTGAACTGCATAGGCTTCCCTGATGGTTAGTTCGCTATTTATGAACATCAATTATGCTTTGCTGCAGGGTGGCAAACATTATGCTGTTTGGGAAGATCCCTTCAAGAAACCTTGTTATCTGTTTGCCTTAGTCGCTGGGCAATTGGAGAGCAGAGATGACACATTCACTACCCGCTCAGGAAGGAAGGTAGCCCTTAGGATCTGGACGCCTGCAGATGACGTACCTAAGACTGCACATGCTATGTATTCTCTGAAAGCAGCTATGAAGTGGGATGAAGATGTCAGTCATTATTTGGTTTTTACTTTTATTTGATCAGATGAACTGTTTAGATTGCAAATACATGGTTTCAGATTCTGAAGATTTTTTCTGTCTTGTCATATGATTTGCAAACAGGTTTTTGGACTTGAATATGATCTGGATCTCTTCAACATTGTTGCTGTCCCAGATTTTAATATGTAATTTCTGTGTACCTTAGTTTTTGTGAATTTCTATCAATGTAATCTCAGGGAACAGGAAGTAATATTGGTTTTCTTGTTTTTGTAATGGTCAGGGGAGCCATGGAAAACAAAAGTTTGAATGTATGTCTCTTTCTCAGCTTGTCTTGGTGTGTTGATTGTCTTAACTGTTAACACCCGACATTTATACTTCCCTTGGCTTGTTTGCAGATTTTCAATTCCAAGCTTGTATTGGCTTCTCCAGAGACTGCTTCTGATGCAGATTATGCTGCAATATTAGGAGTTATTGGCCACGAGGTTTGTAACTATCACATCAACAAATGTGGGGAATCTTTAATTTTTGAAAAACCAACTTCCTTGGCTTTTGTTGATTGTAATTAAAGTTTATTTCTTATCTATTATGCAGTATTTCCACAATTGGACTGGCAACAGGTGTGCTTCTCATAATCTTGCTATCCTTTGAACTTAGGGTTTTATGTGCACGTTTTATCATTCAATATCATTTCTATAACGCTGTTACCTACTCATTTTGGATTTATATTTGAGGTTTCATAAACCTGAGTTTTCGCATGAAAATATCTGACATTTGAAATTCAGTTTATGCCGTGCATTTGTTATTTGTATTTTTTTAATATATTCCTATTTTCATGCGTGGCTAAATATTTTATTCAATAATGATATCAGAGTGACATGCCGCGACTGGTTCCAGCTTAGTCTGAAGGAAGGTCTCACAGTTTTTCGTGATCAGGTACTGTCTCCTGACCTTAGTTGCTATGTTTCAACTGGGACATTAAATTACTTTTCTTTTATCAAGTATTTTAACATAATAACGAGCTGCATTATTGACAGGAATTCTCGTCTGACATGGGAAGCCGTACTGTAGAGCGGATTGGCGATGTTTCAAAACTTAGGAATTACCAGTTTCCACAGGTTACTTGTCGTTTTCATTTTCCATTTCTGATTTTTCCTTTGTTCAAGTTTCTGTATTGGTGGATTTTATGTCCCGATGTTATTTTTAACTGGTACTACTATTATTATTATTATTATTCATATTTTTACTATTCTTTTAACTAGAATTCTTATACTTTTATATTGATTTTCCAGGATGCAGGTCCCATGGCCCATCCAGTGCGACCACACTCTTACATCAAGGTTAGAATTTGGATACTTTTTCCTCTCATCCATTTGTCTCCAAAATCCCCCCCTTTTTTTTTGGGTACAAATCTCCAAAATCCTCCCCTAATCCCTTGATATATGCCTTGAAAGCTTGTATTTATATTTTATTTCCTCCTTGACAGATGGACAACTTCTACACAGGCAAGCTTCTTTGTTTTTCGTTCAGATTGAGTCAATGCCATTGAACTTTTATTCTGCTGTACAATGATTTCTTGTTCTGTTATGGCTAATTTATCTATTATCTTGACAACCTTCATGATTAATTTCTGATGTGGCTCGGTCATCTATGTCAAAATACAGTCACGGTATGTTCACCTTTTCTTTCGTTCCTTCATCCAGATTTTGACCAGTTTGGTCCAGTTTCTGTCATCAAGATATAGAATTGTTCATAATGAAATTTTTTATTTTGCAGGTCTATGAAAAGGTGTGATAATTACTTCTAAAATTTTCAATCCCTCCATGTCCATTAGTTTCTGGGACAGTTTGTTCTTATGATCCTATGTATCAGGGGGCTGAAGTTGTTCGAATGTACAAAACCTTATTGGGAAGTCAAGGGTTCCGAAAGGTAAGAGTGCTTGTTTGTTCAATGCCTATGGTAACCCTGATACTTGCAGTTTCATGATGCTACCAATCTGATGTGCTTTAATTTAGAATTCAACTCTCACAGATTCTCTGTATTTCAGGGCATGGATCTTTATTTTAAGAGACATGATGGGCAAGCTGTAACATGTGAAGATTTTTTCGCTGCCATGCGAGATGCAAATAATGCAGATTTTGCAAATTTCCTATTGTGGTTGGTATTTTGGGTTTTCTTTTCCAGCATTGTTATGCTAATTTCATACCTGACCGATCAACTATTTTACAGGTACTCTCAAGCTGGGACTCCTGTTGTTAAAGTAAATACTTCTTATAATGCAGAAGGACACACATTTACTTTGAAGATTAGGTATACAAACTTGAACTTTTTAATTGTTTTTGATCGGGATAACTGTACTTAAACATTGACTTATATTTTTGATTATTTATCTCTGATAATATGTTTGATGGGGATATTTCTGCAGTCAAGAGATACCACCAACTCCAGGGCAGTCCGTTAAGGAACCCATGTTCATTCCTATTGCAGTAGGTTTGCTTGATTCAACTGGCAAGGACATTCCTCTTTCTTCTATTTATCATGACGGGGCTTTGCAATCTGTTTCAAGCAATGACCAATCAGTCTCCACTACAGTCCTTAGAGTCACTAAGGTGGTTTGGAACTTTTCTTTTGATATGAATTTCCAACTCATGTTTTAAGCGAGTCTCTTAATTATACCTGTAATGTCAAACAACTTTCCCACTACTCATGTTTTCTCTTTTCTGGGTCTCTCACTTCATACAGTACAATTATGAATTCTAATTATGATTACAGATATATAACACAGAAAGGAAAATTATCAATTTTCTCATATCACAAATTATGATAATCTTATCATACGTTTATAATTTTGAAGTGAAGAAAAATGAGTGCAAAATTTTAAAACCATGTCGCGTGTCCCTTCACTCCTTGTCAGAGTTGCTCAAAGAAATAAATGATTTTTTTATTGCCTAATATTCCCAAAAATGGAACTTATTAGTTGAAATGTTATAAGATGGCAATCATGGTGAAATTTTCATCATTCATTTGAATGACAAATTTATTTGTATCCACTGCAGAAAGAAGAAGAGTTTGTATTCACTGATATCTTTGAGAGGCCTGTTCCATCTTTGTTAAGGGGATACAGTGCTCCTATTCGTCTTGAATCTGATGTCACTGATGATGACCTGTTTTTCCTATTAGCCAATGATTCTGATGAATTCAACCGGTTTGTGTTCTTCATAATTGCATTTTTATTTATTTATTTATTTTTGACAAAATCATGTTCTTTTTTATTTGATGCATAATGGAAATTCATTTACTGCTTTATTTAAATGACTTAGATGGGAGGCTGGACAAATTTTGGCAAGAAAGTTGATGCTCAGCTTGGTGGATGATTTCCAACATAATAAACCCTTGGTTCTGAATTCCAATTTTCTTGATGGGTTCAGACGTATCCTATCTGACTCAAGTCTGGACAAAGTATGCTAAGGAACCTGTTTTAAGTTTTTAAATTTTTTCTTATGGTGTGTTGTATCATATCATATGATTGTATTGATTGGACATTATTCTCTTTTATTATCTAGGAATTTGTGGCTAAGGCAATAACTCTGCCTGGTGAGGGAGAAATAATGGATTTGATGAAAATTGCAGACCCTGACGCTGTTCATACTGTTCGGTCTTTCATCAGGAAGCAGCTTGCAAGTGAACTGAGATCAGAATTCCTTAGCACAGTATGCCTTGTTGTCTGAAGCTGCCTGGAATTATTAAAAGAAATAATTTCTAGTTTTCCTTATATGAATTTCCATTAATGCATATGATTGTTTACCTTTTTACAGGTAGAAAATAATAGGAACTCAGGAGAATATGTGTTCGATCATTCAAACATGGCTAGACGAGCTTTGAAGAATGTTGCTCTTGGTATACCTTTTATTTTATAGAATTTGTAATTTCCATGTGCCTAAATAAGACTACACTCACCTGTGTATAACAACATGCAGAATAAGTACAATAAATTTTAAACGATATAACTTGCTTATGCAAATCCTTATCTATGATTTTAATCCTAATAATAAATAGAAGGATTCTATATTTTTTATTGTAACAATTTTTGAGATAATTTTTCATTCATATTGGTAGCAGGTCATCTCTAATTTTTGTTTTTGTGTGATTTGTAGCTTACCTTGCATCTCTCGAGGATCCAGAATTCACCAACCTTGCCCTTCAAGAATACAAAACTGCTACAAATATGACTGAGCAGTTTGCAGCATTGGCTTCAATAGCCCAGAATCCTGGTAAAACTCGTGATGATGTTCTTGCTGACTTTTATCAGAAGTGGCAAAATGATTACTTGGTAAATCTCTCATCTCGATGATTTTTTTTTTTTCAAAAATAAATGATATTGTTTAACAACGTAACTGTAACCGTAACCACTATCCATGAAGAGCACCATGGCCCCTTTCCCTCTTGCACATTGCTATGAATATGAAGATAAGCTCTCCTCCTTTTTGACACATTATCTAGGATGCACACACTCTTTTTGACATCTATTCTAGCTTTTCAAAATGTTCTTTTATGTTATGGACTGGTTGACTGCTAATGCAATCTCTTTTGTACTTGTCTCTCCCAAATATGCACAGTTCCATTTTGTTGTAAAAGTAACTGAGTTTGTGCTATTACGTAGTGAACTATTTTAGGTTGGTGTTTATACTTGACCTTCCTTTGCAGGTGGTGAACAAATGGTTTGCTCTTCAAGCAGTGTCTGACATTGCTGGTAACGTTGAGAATGTGCGGAAACTGTTGAACCACCCAGCATTTGACTTGCGCAATCCCAACAAAGTGTACTCTCTCATTGGAGGTTTCTGTGGGTCTCCTGTGAACTTCCATGCAAAGGATGGCTCGGGCTACGAGTTTTTGGGCGATATTGTGCTGCAACTTGACAAAATAAATCCTCAGGTCTCTTCACATTACCCATCTTTAAATTACGGGTTCTGTTATTCACATGTTAGATAAAAAATAATTATGTGCTTTTGCACAACAGCTTGAGTTATTTTGGGATGATTGATTCATGAATAGCATCTAATATAAAAAAATTTAGACTTCAATCCCTACTGCTCTCATTATTTTAGGTAAGTTAAATTTCAAGAAAAGTGCTCATTCACATGAAGACTGAACATGAAAGCATATGGAGAGATTCAATTCTTTCCTTTCAATGCATACCCACTGTTATTATTTCTGTCGAAGATGGAAATTACCGAACATTGCTTCTTCAGAACGTAGACACCTTGTCTTTCTTGCTTTTTGGTGTGATATCTTTCATCATATTTAGCAGTGCTCAAATTTCAATACAATGTTGGTTAGATCTGTTTGTTATCCATGTATGAAGCCCAAAGGGCTCTTGCATGATAACAACTTGCGTATTCGGCATGATAACAACTTGCTCAAATTGTTTTAGCTGATGCCTATATAAATATTTTAAAAAAGGAAATTGAATGAAACCAAGGGGGTGGTTTTACAATTAAAAATGAAAGCAGAAAACATTTTTCAAGCCAATCAGACCCTAAGCTTTTCGGAAAATTGGTCCATGACAGTATATAATTTTGGATTGGATTTGTCTAATGTAGGTTGCCTCAAGAATGGTGTCGGCCTTCTCAAGATGGAAGCGTTATGATGACACCAGACAAAAACTTGCAAAGGTAATAAAGTTATTACATTGGCACATTAGCTGCTGTTTTCTTAAATTATTACTGAATAACATAATCTTACTTCTGTCTGTCTTGATTTTTAAAAATAATTGTCCTGTTGCAGGCCCAGCTTGAGAAGATCATGTCTACTAATGGCCTATCAGAGAATGTGTTTGAAATTGCTTCAAAAAGCTTAGCTGCTTAAAGTGCCAATGGCTGGTAAGAAAAACTACGAAGCTGTCTTTTTAACCGTTGTGGCGTATTTTTAGCCAAATAATCGTTTCTGCGAGCTCAATAGCCTGTACAAGGTTTCCGCCACCGGTATCCCTTACACAAATGCATGTCTCAAATTGGGGTCGTTTCCTTTTCCGGATTTCCATATTGATCTTCCAAGGATTTACGCATTATTTATATGCAATAAAGAAAAGAACGAAAGTATATTTTCTTCGATTTCTCTAGTTTCAGCATTATAACAAAAGTTAGACTGTGATAACTCTCCTGTCTTGTGTTGATGATATCATTAACAAAATAGTTTTATTTGATCAGTGATTATAAAATCTTAATTTTGAACCGCGTTCCGCATCACAATAGATGGTGAGTGAGCATCTATTAAAAATGATTTTAAATAAACTTAATTTTTTTAAAGTTCATTTGATTATAAATGTGTTCGAAGGGAAATGAATGAATATTTGTTTTGTTTCACTTTGAATGGATGTTTAAAGTTTAAACCTTCTCAATAATGTTTGACAGCAACAAAACAGAATCTAAATCACATTATACATGGGCAAAATCAATGCCATTTTTTATACAAAACAGAATCTAAATCACATTATACTCTGAATCCAAATATAAAAATTGAAACAACATTCATAGTCTACTTTAAAATTTTATACCATCAATTTTGTCCCTCGACTCTATCCGACAAAACAAGCCTATAAAGTTTAGGGATTTAATTGAAGAAAAGAAGATAATTTAGAGACTAAATTGACTGTCTATTTATTTTTTTAAAAAAAACAAAATATTGTTGATCACCGGACATTTGGTGCAAAGGTTAAATACGTTAATTCTAGCATAGGTTAATTCTAATTTTGTAAAATAGGTCTTGAGAATTATTAGATGGTTAAAACATAAAATGAGAACAATATTTATTAATTTTTTTTATACTAAATTTTAAATATCAAAGACTTTCACTTTGCATTCAATAATACTCCTTTTGGTCTTAAATATAAAAGATTGACGAGTCAATAAA
Organism: Trifolium repens; assembly: GCA_030408175.1. Taxonomy (NCBI): domain Eukaryota; kingdom Viridiplantae; phylum Streptophyta; class Magnoliopsida; order Fabales; family Fabaceae; genus Trifolium; species Trifolium repens. The sequence goes on along the minus strand of CP125842.1, from coordinate 60,417,182 downwards.
AGAGTCAATAAAAGATGATGTATTTAGACTAAGTTTTAGTTTATAGGCTTAAACATAATTTTTGTCCCTGTAAGTTTATAAATTTTTGGTTTTCGTCCCTGTATCTTTTTTTGTTGCAAATTAGTCTTTGTATGTTCAAATCTTTTGACAGGAATTAAATTAGTCCTTAAAACTAAAATCCGCAGGAAACCGGCGATTTTTCCTGCAGATTCTAGCTTTAAGGACTAAAATCAAAATGATTTGCACATGCAATGACTAATTTGCAACAAAAAAAGATACATGGACTAAAACCAAAAAATTATGAACTTACAGGGACGAAAATGATGTTTAAACTTAGTTTAAGTATATAAATTTTTGTTGACTCGGGAGTTTTTATATTTAAAACCGAAGAGAGTAATACATTTAGATATTTAAGCTGTTGTGCTATTTCGTAAGGACACAAGTTCGATACAGATTTAGACCTGTTCTTAACACGATTTTCTTGAATATTATGGAAATTGTTAGATATTCTTTTTATATCTTGTTTCACACGGCAGTGACAATTCATACATAATTTGAAAGTCAATACCGAGAAAATGGAAATGGCAAATTTAAATGAAGAATAATAGTAGGTATAAATTTCTGTAAATGACAATTCAAACGAAGAAGTGATCAAATAGATAATTTAATCTGTTTTCTTCTGTGCTTGAAGAACCCAATGGTAGTAGGAGGAATTAAGATTCTCCTATCTAGTGTAGTGTTAAATCTAAAGAATATCTATGGTTCTTTGTGCATTTCATAAATTTCCTTTAACCTGTCCATGCCAACTATTTCATGTAAAATGGCTCATTGATTGAACAAAAAAGAGCAGCATCCTAAATCGCCCCAAGAACCTAACATGAAAGACCAAATTAAATTTGTCCCTAGTTACGCTTCCACAACGGGCGGGCAATATGACCCACTCCGGCCACCGAGTCCTCGCAGTTAATGGATACAAGGTGACCTCTAAGCTGGTATGGATGTTGCTGTGAATGTTGTTCAGAGTGAAATGTCAAAGAAGTGGTGGCGTAAAATTCACAATAAATGGAAGTTGTCCATGACAAAACTGGTATTCTGATTTTTCTGAGGTGACCATCTATCAATAGTGGAAAAACATTCCCATCTTACAATGTAGCTTATGCCACACCATGTTTTTGACAAAAAAAGAAAAAAGAGAAATTGTTTGAAACCGTGTAGCCAAATTTACCCCGTAGGAAAAGGATTTGATTATTGTTATAAGTGTGATTTTATGAAGCACACAAAAGAGGTGAACACTTCAGTGTCCTAGAAGTACCCTAGAGTTTAGTTTGGTATTGGTCCCTCGTATACAAATTTTTTCAATGTCATGTCATATAAAGTAATTTATATTAAAAATAAATTTAAATTTTGAATGAATTTTGCCTATAAATTACCGGTTTCCAACTAAACACTACGGGTAGGGAAGAATTAACCAATAAAAAAGGCAAACCTGCAATCATGACAGTCTTTTCAATAAATTCCTAAATTTAATTTAGATTCTTAATGTGTGATCAAATCAATTCGCTCAGATTTTTTACTAGTTGAGCTGAATTAGTTAAATGATTATAATAGTACAACCAGATCACCAATGAAACAAAAGTTAAATGAGCAACATTAGTATAATGGAAAAACTTCTAATTCAAGTCTCCCTTACATGTTGTAATCGTCTGTTAGCATAATTAATATTGGTAGTTTGTACTTGGAACTGCATTACCATTCAGTAATTGTTCAATCCTCATTCTGCGAAGATGTTTTAGATTGCTTTTTCCACAAAATCCAGGTGATAGACTTAGTCTAATCTAAGCTCGAGAAGAATGCAAATTCGCATAACTAACCAAGCAGTTCGTGTTGGTTGGGACCTTAGTTATTGGTCGGTCGTGTAATCGAACGTTTATGTGAGCAAAGCAATGTTAGGTGCTTGTTTGCTGTTGCTGAGAGTAAAATTAAATAAACATGCAAAAGATAAGAGAGTGGAGAAAAATTGTACTTTGAAAAGGAATTCCAAAGTAAAATCACAACAAAAAGATTTGCATCTAAACTCTACAAATCTAAGACAATAGTTTAGAATGATGCTCTCAACAAGCCATGCTGCAAAGTCCAAAGTATCTTCCTATGGCTATCACTTATTCTCAATGAATGTAAGAATAGAAAGGTCAATAGAATAGGCATATATAGAAAAAGAATTGCTAAGAAAATAGAATAACGCATGGTCTTCATCACTAAGCAGCTGGTGGCTCAGAACTAGCCACTTGCTCACCCTCAACTGCAGGAGGATCTTGTGGTTCACCATTAGTAGCAGCAGCATCTTTTGTAGGTGTAGTAGGCTTATTTTCTGCAGAATCTACCGCGGCAGCGGCAGTTGGTGTTGAGTTTTTCTCAGCCTTGTCATTTTCCCCTTCCTGTTTTGCATCTTTAGTGTCTTTGCCATCTTTGTTTTCTTTTGCATCTTTTTCTTCTTTTGGTGGTGGAGGCATCATATGAGATGGAGGGTTCTGTTTAAGCTTCAAAATCATTTGGCGCATTCTAGAAAGATCGGTAGGTTTCCCCGGCTTTGGACCTTGAATAATATGAACCGAAGGTTTATTATCAGCTTCTTTTTTCCCTCTCCTCTTCTCGATATTAGGAACCTCGCGAGGAATGATCTCTGCTATTGCTTTCCAGTAATGTTTATCAGCTTCCTTGTGAAATTTCTCTTGGTTGGCCAAGTATATCTACACACACACACATATACACTCATTCTCTTCATTTGCATAACACATTAAGAAGTATGGCATTTGTGCAAAAAGGGAAGAAGATTTCGATACTTAATAAATGCAATTTAGCGAACAATTTTACTAGTATACCTTTTCTTTTTCTCTGTTGTTCTGTTTGTTTGTCTCACAATTGAGTTTTCTTTTCTCATAGAATGCTTCCTTAAAGTCTTCAGCTTCCTTTATAATCTGATTTCGCATTTCCTTTTCTCTTTTCTCCTTTTCCTCAAGATGAATGGCATTTTTCCTGCATAAGTTCAACTTTGAAGCCATAAAAATTGTACTATCATAAAAGCAAATGCCAAGATGCAACAAGTATGAAACACATACACAAACACAAGCATGCCTGTAATACTTTCTTCATCACCACACAAATTGAGTTCAATTTGAGCCCCCAACAGACACAGACACAGCACAACAACAATACAGCTCTCACAAAGTAACAAACAATGTTAATAAATCTTATCCTACAATTTTTATGCACATTACAGAGTTTTTTTTAGAACATTGCCAAACATTACAGAGCTGCCCCAACATTTACATCAACTCTTTCAATATCTACACTTATTTTTAATATTATGTGAATTTTTTTATTTTCATAATCTATTAGATTTTGTTAGCAGCATACTATGTGACAATTATTTGTAAAACTTAATCAAACAAGTATTACAAACCCTTGATATTAGAGTATTAACATATTACTAACATAGAATTGAAAATCAATTTGTATATAGTGTAAAAATAGTTAACGTCTAATAAGATTTTACTATTCAATACTTGTGTAGATATATTTATTTTTCTGTCAAATAACCTAGTGTTAAGTGTGGACAAATGAGAAATTGCGAAATCAAACTTACGCCTCAACATATCAATTGTCCCCGTAGTAACCATCTAAGTCGTACTTACACAACATTTGTGAAAATATTTTAAAATAATAATATGACACATCCGAATATTGAGATTGATTAGATTAGACGTATGCGTAAAAATGGTTATGAGTGATACAAGTTCACATTCCTCATAATACAAGTCATGGATCTACAAAGATTATTTAAATTAGGCTAGTGTTGTGTCCCTAGGTACTAGGTAGTTTATCAGGATTGGTGGCGCACCTTGTTACCTGTCTATTTTTCATTCATGTGTAATTATCTTGAACATACATATTAGATAAAATTTATTCGAGCTAATTAAAATAACACAAAAAAGAAGTTACATTACATGCAACAATAATTAATGGGAGAAGAAAAGAAAAAGAAGAAATGGAACCTTCGCCATTCGCGTCTAGCAGAGCCTTCCTCTTGCATTTGAATGGGATCAGGAAGAACAGGTCCATCAGAAGAGAACACTCCTTCATCAGCTTCAGTGGTTTGGAAAGGTGTAACAAAATCAGGATTAGGAGTTGAAACTCCAAATCCATAAACAGGAGGAGAATGTTGATTATTGGTATTGGTATTGGTATCAACACTGAGGTGATGATCTTCGTCGGAATTATGATTATGATTATGATCATTCTCCGGAAATGCAGATCCATAATCGTACTGTTGTTGAGATTCGTATTCACCATAGTTGCTATTATTGTCATCGTCGAAAGGTCCGGCAGTCGGAGATTGTTGATGATGATGATGATGTGACTGCTCCTCCTCTTCAAACTCCATAGTTGTTGTTTCTTCTTCTTCTTCAGATCACAATTCTGTTACTCTGTTTTGATTTTTCATCAATCGTAACAACCATTACTAACTTCCAATTGCAACGTGTCATATGATACATATCTTTAGATCTTTTTTGTTGACAAAGACATAGCTTAAACTACATAATCAAATTTGTTTTTATGAGATTAACATAGTTTATTAATTTTTATTTAAAAATAAATAAGGTAGATTATAAAAAATTGATATCTGTAAGATCTTGTTAGGTAACAGTAATATGTTTGAAGAATTTTTTTTATCTCTAATAATAATATTTTTATTATTATTATTATTAGGTGTAATTTAACATTTGGTCCCATATGTTTATTTTAGATTTTAACTTGGTCCTTATGTTTTAAAAGTTTCAATTCGATTCCTTATGTTTATTTTAGGTTTCAATTTGGTCATTTCCGTCAGTTTTATCGCATGTGGTAGACAGTTTGCATAAGTGGACAGACACGTGGACACGTGTCTAATTGAAACGGTGGGAATATCAAAATTGGCGAAAATGACCAACTTTGCAGTGGAAACACAAAGGACCAAGGGACTAAATTGAAACCTAATAAAATAAATATAAGGGATCAAATGTTGAATTAAGCCTTATTATTATTATTATTATTATTATTATTATTATTATTATTATTATTATCATTATTATCTAATAATCATTTTTTCAACTTAACTGAGGTCTAGGTTTGATTCCACTCTCATTGTGAACCCACCTTACTTGAGAAATATAATTGTGTGTAGATGATATTCAATTTATACTAAAATAATTTATAAGTATCCTATAATCTAATAAAAAAAGACTATGTTTAGGTGTAAAAATAGTCACACCAACTATAAAAATTTGAATTTATAATATAGATGATGAGTTATTTTTGTTAATGAAGTACATAGCATGTGTTTTCAGATTCTCTGTTTAGTTTCTTAATATGGCTTAAATTTAGTTTTGTAACAATAATTCAAATAACAAAATGATGGATAGACATTTGATCATATACTCATACATGTATTTAAACTTATAATTTTTCATTTTTCAACAATTAGTGTGTATGAATTAGTTTTGATAATATGCTGTTAAAATTTAAATATGATAAATGTCTTTTTCAAATTAGTTAGATACAGCTCAAAATATGTAGGTTAATTAACTTTTTTGGTTTTCTTGTAGTGCAAGACTGTTGTAGGCATAAATAATTGATGGAAAATTTGATTACCTGACCAAGTACTAAGTCTTATCTGCTTAATTTATGTTTGGGACAAGGCCTCAAAACCATATTTTTCTAAAACTTTGGTTGCATTTGCAAAAGTCAAATAAAATGATGTGGCTCATAAACAAAAGCTACAAAACATGTGCATGTTTGGATTGAGCATTAGAGAAATATAACATCGTAATTTTATGGGTCCATATTGCTTATTTTTGAGAAATGTTAAACACTTTCTTTGGGCACTAGTTAGACATATTAATAAGTAAATTTCTTTTAAAAATTTGTTATTTAATATTTTAAAATTTATAGACTATATAAATTATACTTGTAGTTGATGGATATAATAAAATTTATGTATGTTTGGCCAGTTTCCACTATTGTGGAGTTGTTCTATGCTTTGGAATATTTTCAATTATGTTAGTTCAACAACAGAGCAAAAATTCAACCCCGTAGAATACTAAATATACAAATTAGATAAGGGTTTTGTCAGTGTAGCTTAAAGGTAAACTTTAAAAGTAAGACAAATAAATATTTCTATATTTGAGTTAAAAAAAAGAGCATATTTCTGTATATTTTTTATATTATCTTAATTACATAAAAATATTAAATATTATAATAATTTATAATATCTTAATTACTTAAACAAACTAACAAGTCATATTATAGACTTTTATCGCCAAACTATCTGACTTGATAAAACCTAATTCTATCTAAACCTATTCACAACTTTAAATAAACTGGTTTATATATATATATATATATATGAGTCAGGATCCGTTGACACCAGATGTTAAAGTATAGTTTGACACCAAATCTCAACCGTATATTTTATTTAATCTAAGACTCATAATAGTTTTTAAATTAACACACTTTTACTTACGGTGTATCCTTTTCACTCAATCAATCCTATTATTCAATAATTCAAAAACCTAATTCCCTGTAAAGGCACGCTGGTTTTCCTTGTTCGACGTAACATAGAAAAGTTTGAGAATATGTCTTCTCTTCACTTGTTTCAATTACACCGTCACCACTGTTCATACCTAGTATAGATAACTTGATTTTTCGGTGCACTTAATTGGCAGAATTGGCAACAATTCAAATTAATTTAAAGGGGTTTTTATTATACCAAAACAATAAAACTAATTATATTTATCGATCATGGTTAAACACCAAATTTGAGAAACTGAATTCTCACATCAAACCCATCCAAAGTACTCATAAATTCATTACCTTCTCCAATTGTGTCATTTTTATAAATTTGGCATGAGTTTTATTCATGAGCTGCTATCGATGCGAGAAATTAACCAAAAGGGAATAGATTTACAGACAAAAATAAAATTAATGGGTGCGTGGTGTGCATAATAAATTTCCCAGAAGAGCATAAGAAATATAATGATGCGCCAATTATACTATAAGCGATTGATGGAAAGATACACGGTAGAAACTATTATGAACCTTAGATTAAATAAAATATACGGTTGAGATTTGGTGTCAAACTATACTTTGACACCTGGTGTCAACGGATCCTAACTCTATATATATATATATATATATATATATATATAATAATAACAATAATAATAATAATAATAATTATTATGAAGGAAGACGAGCAACAAACTATGCTGTTAAACTTTTTTGTATAGCAAAATTCAATTTTTACAAAACTACATTCATAAAAGATGACACGACATTACTAACCTTTTGAATTTTTTTCAAAAGATTTACAATCTATAGTCCTAAAAAGTCAAAAGTGTCGAATACAAATAGTGTAAAAACTTATTAATTGTCGGAGGAATACATTTTCTCATATCACACAGTAAAATCTTTGACCCACAATTTCACAAAAGGTAAACTCCAGTCAAATTTACGCATGTTTTTCTTCTAATCATCCATACACTGGAATATCAGTTGGATAAAATGAAAGTTAAAATTTGAAAAAGTGAGAAGTGGAGGGTGGTAGATATAAATGGCAGTAGGTCCCAGCAAAGGTTTGTGAGTGGGATGATGCTGCGCACGAAAGTAGTGAGTCAGTCAGTCAAGAGATGATGGCTGCCTGCCTGTGTGTGCACACGTGCACTGCCGCTCGCTATCATCACTCCTCTCATTTCATCATATCTACACTTTCCTCGTTGTTCCTTCTCAACCAGATTTTCTTTTTTTTAACACAAAAAGAAAGACATAATTTATGCTCCTCAATTTTTTTTATGGACTATATTTTTTAATTTTATACATTTTTCTCAGCATCAAAATAAGTTCTTACTCTTTTTTTCACTGAACTTTTTTATTGTAAAAAAATTATGATAGAATCTTATAATCTAAATTATTTACATAAAATATCCAAGAAGACTCGGCCTGTTGGTTTCTTTAAACTTGCATGTAAGTAATTTATAAATTTTGTTGCAAAAAATGTCTATTTTTGTTTTTGATTTCACCATCAATTTAATCTGGTTTGGGAGTCAATTCTAAAAAATATGTTTATTGCAGGCTATATATGATAAAAAATTATTGGCCTACAATATCAAAAAAAAAATTATTGGCCTAAATCAATTACTAGTTTTTTTTTATTACTAAATCTAAACAATTGGATTGTGGAGTCAAAAAATAGGTGAAAAGCCCATTTGGTTTCTATCTAAACAAACAAATTTTAATAATAATTCAATAAAATGAACTGACAAAATTGACTTGAATGGTTGGGATTCTATACGAAACAAAAAATTAATTTGTTTAGAAGAGAAAAAGGTATAAAGTTAAGATCATGAGTAATAAAACAAAAAACTAATATCACATGCAGACATATGGATTAGAAATTTAAATTTGTCCCATGCAGACACTTTGTTTGAAGCCAGAGATGCCAAAGGAAGGAGTTTCAAACCTAAAAACAAACATAATTCACTAATTTATTTACTAATACTTATCTATACATAGAGTTGTAAAAACAGACTGGGCTATTGGGCCGACCCATTAGCCCTATAGTTTTGCACGGGCCGGATTTCAAAAATAAATTATTGCTCCATAGTTTAGTCTTTTTTTGTTTATTTTTTGTCCCTTTTAATGATTGGATCTCTTATGATCACCTTGTACATAACAGCTTTTTTGAATTAATAAAGTTTGTCTAATTAAAAAAAAACATCTATAATTGGCCAATTACAAAATTTCAAACTTAAACTCATATATTCAAAAGGGAAAAAGATTGTCTCCATTAACATGAGAGTTTAGTCAAATTCCAACCTTTGATTTGCATAGAGAGAATAAGAAAAGAAAAAAGTAGATTAAGGATGGAGATCTTCCACTGCATAAACATGAGGAAAATCCACTTGAGACAATCTTGATCGATTCAAGAACAATACAAAGTAATAGAAGAAAAAGAAAAAAGAAATGAAAATAAGCTAATATTCAAAAGCAATTGGTCACTACTAGTATCTATTAAAAAGAATGTTAACATGTGCAAAAATAAATCCTTTGAAGTTTGAACCATATACAGAACCACCATAAATATAAAACTCATCTCAGAAAATTAACCTTATTTGCACTATCAAAACTGAAATCTAATTCAAAATCTATTGTCATCTCATCTAGTTTTTTTTCTAAATTACAATTTTAATCCCTCTATTTTCACCGTTTCACGAAATTGGTCCATTTATTTTAAAATTACACACATATTTGGCCATTCTATCAAATTTTTGTACTTAAAAGTGGTGATTTAACATATTTTAAATGTTTGGTAAAGTTTGTCAAAAAAAAAAACATATTTTAAATGTACGAGATACAACCTGATAATAAATAAATAATCAAAAGTCATAAAATTACAAAAAAAAGAAAAAAAAAAACTCAATTAAAACTTCGATTTCAACTTCAAAATTTTTTTATTTTTGAAATTTATTTAATAAAATATAAATAATTAATACACCAGGATGAATCTATATCATCAAATCATATGTTATATCATTTAAAATATATTAAATCATAATTTTTAAAAATAAAATTTTCATGGAAACACCAAAACAATCCATTTTAAGATAGAAGTACCAATTTTATAAAAATAGAGAGAGAATTAGAACCGTAATTAAACCAAATAAAATAAAATCTATTTTGTGAGACTGAGGCCCCGTTTGGCCCGGCTTATTTTCCTCTTTTTTTCTTCTCCTTAAAAATAGTAAAGAAGGAAAAAATTGTATTTGACTTCATTTTTCTTTATTTTTTACTTCTTTACTTTATTTCTTTAATACTTTTAAGGAAAAATAGCGTCAAATATAATTTTATACTTCTCTATTTCGTTTAAGCTAAAATAAAAAGTAAAAAATAAGTTGGGCCAAACGGGGCCTGAGACTAGTCAAAATGGCATTAACAAAAATGGCGTAGCATGAAGGTTAGTTGGGTAAATCCACGACATTGGTAACATCATGTGATAACTACTACATTAAAATCATAAATATCATCATAATCACAATGATAAATATACAATAATATAATAATGAAAGTGGCAAAGTCTTTGTTAAATCACACGAGTAGGAGTAACAAACAAAGTCATTGCCGTGTTTGACTTGAACACAAACACAAACACAAACACAAACACAAAACAAAACACACCCTTTTCCTCATTTTCTTTGGTTTATACTCTCCCACACGACACATATTACACGCTACTAATACCAACCAATCTTCTTAAATCTCAAATTTCACTTCTTCTTCTTCTTCTTCTTCTTCTATAATCTATCACCATATGCTGATCGATCTAGTACCACATGATGAGAAGAGTTAATAGGAATGATGCAGGAAACAACACTTTGGATACTATTAACGCTGCTGCTTTTGCTATAGCTTCATCACAGGATCGTGTTTCTCAACCTTCTAATAAGGTATGTTAATAATAATAATAATATGATTTATTACAAATAGAGTTTTTTTTATTTATTATTTTGATTGTTTTGATGCTATGAACTTAACTTTTGGCCTTTTGGTTAAGTTTCTATAATTGATCTCTTTTCCAAAAAGAAGAGATCTTTTTGTTTCCTTTTCATTGTTTGTGTGTGTGTGTGTGTGTGGTGACATTATTAACAAATAAAGGAACAAACTTTTCATTTTTAAGATATGGTAATAAATTCCTCAAAATAATACTAATGATTAAACCAAGTTAGAATTTTACTGTTCTTAGTCTTTGACTCAATTTTCATGTTAATTAGGTCACTAGTAATAGATTGGAAATCATTTTTTTTTTTTGGTCAAACAGTCGAGAGACTAGAATTTCACCTTTTAAGATGAATACGTTGAATAAGTGGGAATATCAGAGTTCAAACCTCACTTCTGCATATTAAATGCAATCCCCCTGTCAATTGAGTTATGCTCACAGGGAAATAATTTTTTATTTTTTGTGAAAAAAATATGTAAGTAATCTATGTGGAGGCAGAGTCCCTGCAAGACGGAGTTTAGTGAAATCAACACAACAATTTGTCAATTTTGTGTGCTATATCAATTTTTTGATGATTGAATTTCTCACTTTATGGTAATCACTAATCAGATTAATTAGTATCAAGACTTTAACTAAGACTAACTAATAAATTGAAGATTAAAAGTGATTTCAATCAGAAACTCTTGCAAGAGTGAATGTTCTAGGAGTAACTACTGCTTATAAGTAATTCTAAGGTTTTAGTAATTTCATATTGTGCATAATAATTGAAAGCTATGAGTAATTTTGTCAAATAAATAACATTGTCTTCTATGATTGAAACTTAACTCATCTACTTGTGTTTGCAGAAGAAAAAATGGGGAAACTGGTTGAACATAACAGGTTGTTTTGGATATCAAAAAAACAACCGAAAGCGAATCGGACACGCTGTTCTTGTTCCAGAAACAACACCTACTGGAGCAGATGCTGCTGGTAATGCTGTTAGTTCAACAGCTCAAGCACCGCCAAGTATAACACTTCCCTTCATTGCTCCTCCGTCATCTCCTGCATCATTTTTTCAATCAGAACCACCTTCAACTGCGCAATCACCGGTCGGTTTAGTCTCTAAAACTTCTGTATGTGCAAGCATGTACTCTCCCGGCGGCCCTAACTCAATCTTTGCCATTGGCCCTTACGCTCACGAAACACAATTAGTTTCGCCGCCTGTTTTTTCGGCTTCATCAACCGCACCTTTCACTCCCCCTCCCGAGTCAGTTCACTTGACTACACCTTCTTCACCCGAGGTTCCGTTTGCTCAACTATTTGACTCCGATAACAGAAACTCTGAGACTTTCCAGAGGTTCCAAATATCTCACTATGACTTCCAGAATTATCAGTTTCAACCTGGAAGTCCGGTTGGTCCACTGATATCACCAAGATCTGCGATCTCGGGTACCTCGTCTCCTTTGCCGGATGAGTTTCAAACAGTAGACACTGCTAAGATTCTTAAATTGGATAAACTCTCAACTTATGGTAAACAGAAGTCCAATCAAAGTTCCGGGTCTATAACACCGGATACTGTAAAATCCACTGCTACTCAAGCTGGTTTTCTTCCAAATCATCAGTGGTTCTCTGATGTCAAAATTTCCCCTTGTCCAAGCAATAACCGCCGAAATGAGATTAGTGTAAATCATAGGGTCTCATTTGAATTATCGGCAGGAAAAGTACCGTCATCCGTGGAAAACAAGCCAACAACATCATCAGCATGGACTAAGCTCATATCATCGAAATTCAAAAACAGCGCAGCTGCAACAGACAAAGAAGAGAATGTATGTGATGACAAACAAGTTGTTACAGAAACTCTTGTTGATGCACCAAAGCAAACAAAAGCCGAGTTGGTTGGCGATGACGCAACTGTTGATGAGAAGGCCGATCTTCAGTCGTTAACCCTTTCTTCTTCTACGAAAGAATTCAATTTTAATAATGCAGAAGGAGGGGATTCTCCTGCACCAAATATAGTTGCTGATTGGTGGGCTAATGAGAAAGTTGCAGGGAATGAAAGTGGAGCCTCGAAGGATTGGTCTTTCTTCCCAATTATTCAACCCGGCGTCAGCTAATTAACCAGTAAAGGACTAACATATTATAGTGGATTCTTGTTCACAAAATTTGTGCTACTACTTTGCAGAATATATCAGCAACACCTGCTAAATTGAATGGTGGTGAATTTAGATTGGGAAGTCTAACACAGTGATGTCTCGGGGTTTGTATTTTGAGCGCATTGGCACCCGAAAGCAATAGTCAGTTTGAATAATTTGTGTTTGGTAGCTTCTTTACCCACCCCGCGTGCACTTCGAAAGTAAACTTTCAGAAAAATACACTTTTTTGCTGTCTCGAAGTATACTTCGAGACCAAGTGTGATGTAGGAAATAAAAGTTCCTTTTCTGTTTCTGTAGTTGTTACAAAGTTTGGGTTAGAAATAGTTGTATGTACATATTTAGTGTTTGTATCATATCCTCTCTTGATTTGCAAATAGAAAGCGTTTATAAGTCAACTAATGATGCCTATTAAAATAAATAATGATAATGATTGCTTTAATTAACTATAATAATTAGAGTTTGATTACCAAACCTTCTTTTGAAAGTGTCCTAGCTCATCCACAACAGTTTTTATGGAAGCACAAAGTTGCCATATTTCAAATTAAGACAGTTGGCGGACCGGTCATGGGTCCGGTTTTTTAAATATCGGTTGACATACATACATACATACATACATAGGAGCTCGCCTTTTTTGGGTCCTTTAAATAGTTTGGCGCTACTTTTTCCATCACTTAAAATTAGTCTGAACATTTTCACTTGGGTTCAAATCTGAGATCTCACATTTGTGTGTGTAAGTTTTTGGTGTTTATCACCTAGTTTAAAGACAGAAAAACATAGTCTTGAATATATGCATCTGAAAATGGAAATGGTGCGTCACGCAGTTACAGCTCTCAGCCGTCTGATTTAAATCGACGGCTGAGAAGATTTTACTGTATTATTTAACTGTATAATTTAAACTGTCCGTTCTTAAATTAACAGCTGAAATTTGTTACTGTGTTGAACTGCGTGTAAAAGCTCAACAACAGTAAATCATGATCCATCTGAAAATATAAAAAAACTGTGCTTCCGAACAACTTGTGCAGCAGTTCAAACTTCAAATACACACTTTCTAAACAATCTCAGTTGGTGCCTCATAGAAAATGTCCCAAGACATACCATGGTGCCGTTATCATGACTTGGAATCTCTAAATCAACAAACTTCAGGTCCAGTCCAACTAAGACCATCCAGAAAAGTTGACAAGTGCCACCTTTTTCATAAGAAAGTTCGTTAGATGTTTCCAAATTTTTAGAATAATAATAATAATATGTGCATGCTTGCTTGCTTGACCATTACATTTTATATTAAATTTAAATTATGAGCTAGTAGTCAATAATTCATTTCACGAGCCATGGCAGAGTGTCATAAATAATTTAAAAATAAACATATCATCAATACACCTATGTTTTGATAATATATCATACACGATCGTTGGATTTAGTATATAATTGGAATCAAGGTAAATAATAAATAAATGTATACCAAATTAGGCATTTCTCTTGTACTACAAGTATTCAAACATGTGAATTATTCAACTTATATCAATGTTACAAATTAGCTAACACAAAAACGTGGGATTATGAGATTATTTTATTTTTGACAGAATAGTCCTTTTAATATTTTTGGGCAAGTTAATCCACTACAATTTTATTTAATGAAATATGTCCATTTTTTTGTGAATGAAATAAATCCTTCTATAATCTATGATTGGAAGAGTTAGGAATCTCGTAAAATAAATAAAAACATATGACTAATAGGGTGGTGGAAGAGTTGACAATATAACTTTTTCAAAAAAAAAATCCTCGTTCAATTCATGAAGTTCCCAATTTGAAACGTGTCAAAGTAAAAAAAGATGATTCCGTCAATACTAAGATTAGTCTCATAGCAAGTCTAAATGGTCTATGATGTGAGAATATATTGGGGGCATGTTAAATATCTTAATTACATGTTGAATATATTGGGTGAATATTTAGTGATTGTAAGTGTTGTATACAAATAGCATTACCTCCACCAACCGTTATTGGTTCAGTGGTGATTGACGCTAAATTTAATAGGGAGAACCACAGTTCGATATCCGCAACTGCGATCGGATGGAGTTGAAACTACTTGATATCGGAACTGACCTCGAACCAAATTCAACTTGTGGTGAAACAAAAAATAGCATTACCTCCTATGAAAAAGCTTATATGATACCAAAAAAAAAATATAGAGAAATGGAATGATAATGTTATCAAATCAACAATAAATATAGAGAAATGATTGAATATCAATTTATTTTTATCAAAAAAATAAATATAGATTGTATTCGATGTAATCTATCAATTTGAATGAATGAATATCATTTTGTTTTTATAAAAAAATAAATATAGAGAAATGGAATGATAATGTTATTAAATCAACAATATCAACTACTATTAATTATTATTCCCAAATCTAACATACCAATAATATTCTTTGTAAGTTAGTCCGATGTCTATAATTGGATCAAATCAAAGCAGCGCTTGGTAGCAATCACATTGTTGTTTGTTTGTGGATATATCTTCATACTAATAATATGCAAATTAATCGATAAAAATTGATATATTTAGTTTGAATTTTAACTTAATACTCACCTTTTCTTGATTCACTTAATCAAATACATCAACTTTTAATTTTACACCTTTTAGTTTTAAATCAATTTTAACTTCCAAAAATATAGCTAACATAATATACACAAAAAATATAAACGATAGAAATACCTTGTTATTTATCCATAGATATTACATAATGAGAAGCGTCTAGTTCATTTTCATTTACATTCTTTTGTTGCACAAATGGAAAACATTTATTTTACTTTGAGAAAAAAAATTGTATCAAATTATATGTCATTTTACACTACTAATGAAACATTTAATGTTCTTTTTCCTATTATATCATTAACTATTTATTTCTCTTTCTTCTTTTAATTCTTCAATTTATTTTTTTATACCATTAATAAAGGTCAATTTGGTAAACCAGTAACTCATAATTTCTCTTTTTCATATAATAATGATTACTTTTCTTAATTTATGTAAAATGATCAAAGTAATTTATATTTTGATACGCAAGGAGTATTAGCGATACAAAATCGTGGGCACCAACTTTGACTTTCAAACATCATTGCATATCTCATGTTGGATAGCAGAATTATGCCAGCCGCATTGGTCTGACTATTTTATATATTTTTTTTTAATATTTTTGCCCCAAAATATTTTTTTACTATATATTTTTGCCTAAAAAAACATTTCTATATCTATACATCAATTCTCAAAGAGGCTTTTTTTTTTGGTTACATAAGAGAAATTCTCAAAGAGGCTGCTATAGGGCAAACTATAAAAAGATCACCAACTTTGTAAAATAACTTTTAAAATTTTTTTTATTTAATGATTATTTTAAAAAATTAGATCTAAATAATTTTACTCATATTAGTTATTCAAAAAATATATTTAAAATTAAATTAAGAATAAGTGGATGAATTTAAATACCAAAGTAAATCATAAAATATAAAAATTTAATAAATATTTAGTGGTTATCATATATAGAAACTAACTTGATAATTTAATAGAATTAGAGACTTTTAAAATATTTTTGCAAAACCTAAAACTTATTTAATACTAACATCTTATAAAGTTGAGACTAATTTAGCAATTAAATTTTTAGTTACCTTCAAATAAATGAATCTTGACTTCAAAGGCCAAAAAATAAATGGTCCAATTTGGGCGGCCAATACATGCTATTCAGCTTAGGAATAGGAACACGAGAAGAAAGAGGAAAATATATAGTATAATCTAAAAAGCACGTTGGACTTTCTATAAAAAAATAAAATCACATTGGACCAACGTTAATTATTGACTTAAATTCAAGACTTTTTTTTGCAATTGCACCTTCTAGACTCCCTCCTTTCAGAGTTAAGATCCTAAACAAATGCTAATTACTACCAACTAACTATCCCTTCCATATATATAACCAACTACCCTCACCCACTTTCTCCATTCATCTCAACTATTCCAATTAACATCTATAATCAAAATGCCACCATTTGCAGGTTCTCATCCAAGTGGATTTGTAACATCCCAACCAAGAACAAATTCAAACATAGTTACAATCGATGTTGGTGGACAAATGTTTCAAACAACTAAACAAACATTAACCTCAGCAGGACCAAAAACTTTCTTCTCATCAATCTCACAAACTTCTTCACTTTTCACACCTTTCATTGACAGAGATCCTGAAATTTTCTCACTCCTTCTCTCTCTCCTCAGAACCGGTAATCTTCCTTCAAAAGCCAAATCATTCGATCTTCAAGACCTAATTATTGAATCTCGATTTTACGGTATTGAAAATCTTTTAATCAATTCTCTCTCTAATCCAGAACAATTAGAACCTTTTAATCTTCAAAAATCGCTTCAGTTACCATTAAACGGAAGAGATTCTCCTTCCGCCGTCGCAACTACCCCTTACGGTTCTCTTCATGTTGCACACGGTAGTAAGATCACTACGTTTGATTGGTCTCTTCGTCGGAAATCGACTGTTTTAACTCACTTCACCGCCGTTGATTCTCTTCTTGCTTTATCGCCGTCGCTTGCCGCCGCCGGTGCTAATGATTTCTCCGGTCTTCAGATTCTCGATTTGGAAAACGGTTACGTGAAGGATACATTAAATTGGGAAAACGTAACGAGATCTGGTTCTACTGTTCAAGCTATTGGATCTTCGCCGGAGCAAATGTTTGTAAGCTTTGAATCTTCTCGGAGAAACTCGAATTCGATCGTTGTTTATGATTTACATAGCTTGAGACCAGTAACAGAAATCGCACACAACGAGATCTATGGTGCCGATATCGATTCAGCGATTCCGGCGACGAAATTGCAGTGGATTGAAAGTCATAATCTGTTAATGGCGTCTGGTTCCCACAGCGGTCCTTCCGGCGTTTCCGGTAATATTAGGTTATGGGATGTTCGTTCCGGTAACATTGTTTGGGAGATATCTGAGAAAGTGGATTGTTTTGCTGACGTGGCAGTTTCTGATTCGTTGGATGCTATGTTCAAAGTTGGTGTGAATTCTGGTGAAGCGTTTTATATAGATATGAAGAATTTGAGTTCTGAGAAAAATTCATGGGTTTGTTTAGGTGATAAGAGAAAGGTTTTGAATGGGAAAAAAGAAGGGTTTGGTTGCAAAATTGAAACACAAGGGAATCAAGTTTTTTGTACTAAAGGTGGTGATGTTGAACTTTGGTCAGAGATTATAATGGGTTCTTCTAATAACAGGATTTTCAAGAAGAATTTTATGGGGAGAGTGCAAGATATGGGAGGTGCTAAGATTACTAATTTGGCCTTTGGTGGAAGTAGAATGTTCTTAACTAGAAAGGATTTGCAATGTGTTGAAGTTTGGCAGAGTTCTTCAAGGGAACTTTGAGTTTTAGTACTTGTTTTATTCTTTTATTTGTTATGAAAACATGGTTGCATTAACCTACAAACTTGTACATTTTTTGTTGTTTGGGAGGTTTAGTTGAGTTGAAAATTGTTTTAATCTTTTTCTCATCAGAAATGTCATCATCCTGCAATGTATGGATGGTTAGTTTTGTGAGACAAATTAAATATAGATATTATCTTATTATTCAATGTCTATTTTGCCTATTATTACTCCCAGTATTTGTTGCTATTAGAAAAACTGATAGAGCAGGATCATTTTTCTGTTGTATTTCAGTTAACCTAGCTTAGGTCCATTAGTGTAAGAGTCTTCTCTCAAGATATTGATTAGCAGAAATGACAAATTATACTTAATCACAGTTTGCTTAGCTTACAAAATGCCTTAAACAAATATACTGAGGAATTAAGCTTATAAGTTTACTTGCTGGTGCACCCAAAAAATGAGTGAATTCTGTTTTAACACAACAAACTAAATTCATATCAATAATCAAAGCAAATTGAATCCAAGGAAGAACCAAATCATAAACCTGTGGACGAACACTAGAACCGGCCGCGTTAGCTATATACAATAAGCCACCATGTTGGCTTGACGACGAACAAATTTTACCTCAAAGCTATAATTAGACTGTAACAAAACTCTAATATTTAACACGATAGTACTAAACTATGAAATTCCTACAACTTGAGATCAACTAGGATTTTTGAGTCGCTTTGAAAAATAACATTGTGTAATTCCAAACTTCAAACCCGTGTCATAACATGCTGCAAAGAAATAGCCTCCCCTTTGTGAACCTCCAAAATTGGTGAATCCTAGCCAGTGTAAGCAGGTACGAACTGTCCTTCTGTGTCTCTTATGCAACACCAAATTTAGGCCTGCACCACCGCACTCTACTGCTAGCCTGCTCCTTGCTTCTTCTGTTTCTACTCTACTGGTACGGGCACTCTATCCACTTCACCTGAACTGAACTACACAGTTCGTGCACTGTAGTACTTTGCTGGTTCCATATCCAGTTGTTCCGCTTTTGCCATATACTCCAGATCAACATCATAACGCTACTAACAACTGTGTCCACTTCATGTGTAAATACATCCATAAGAACAACAACGGCTGTGTAAAACCGGGACATCCTATTAAGGACCACATGCCTCAATCCCGCGACTTGTCCGGCACTGCTCACTAAAAACCGCATGTTGCACTTCTTCATCTAAAATAGGAGCAGCAAGAGAGCCAATCTCCTCACTCAGAATTGGATATGTTGTTTCAGTCTAGAACCAAGCAACATTATCAAGTCAAAGAGAAAATAATTTCTTATAGAAAATATTCACTAACCCTTGAAGTTGCTCAATTGCTCATTATCATCAATCCACTTAGCTCTAGAGCGTTGAAATAGGACATCTCCATGTGAACTTAGCTCCAACAGAACCAAGATCCATAAGTTGACAAGAATTAATCATTTCCCTAAAAATATTATACCTTCTAATCGAAGCGGGTGCACCTCCTTTCTTCTCACTCAGACACTCACAACTATATTCATTAAAGTCACCAGCTAGCATACATGGCTCTATCATCTATCTGCTTCAAATCTTCCGACAACAATCGTCCATTCTCTTCATTAGGACTAGCATAAATCGCAGTGAAAAACCACTCCCTCTCATTAGGATAAATTGAAATTTCTTGTTATTTAAGGATACTGAAATAAGCTCCTTCTTCCACACCACCACAATTCCTCCAGCATAACCATGCACCTCCGTAGCTAAAAAACCATAAAAACAATTAACCGGAACGTTCTACATAACTTGGTTGGTTCGCATTACATTTATACAATAAAAAGCATTACATGTTTATGAGAGACACCACATAATGCTTACCATGGTTCAAAAGATAAATAATCGAAACAAAAATGATTGAGAGAGATTAGGGGTCTCCTCAATAACAACTTCAATATATGCATACCTTTTATTTATGTGTAATTATTTTATATATATAAATCAATCTTTTGTTAAATATCCGTCTCCATTGAGCTATTGAGTCCATTCTCACTCATATCCACAAAATCGCAAGTAACAAGTCTCGAATCCATCTCCTTCACAATAAATTGATTTTGATGCCTCCTCAGAGGCCTTAGAGTGTGTTTCTAGTAAATTTGATTGCCTGGACAGAATAGGATTAATACTAACCTGTCGGCCCATACTCATACTAGGCACTGAGCCCAGAATTTTATCAATATTATTTCCACCCCCTATTTCCCCTGTTTGCACCACGGCAAAACAATTAACATATTCCCCAAAGAGTTCTTGAACTGGACCTGTATGACTTGGTTCACATTGGTTTCCAATAAAGAAAGGGAGTTATCTACCAAAGAAAGGAAGAAAAAAAAAAGGGGGGAGTTTTTTTGTCGTCCTATGAGTCTCAATTGTCTAGGCCTCATGCCTCACATCAGATTGAGCCTCAAATTCATCGTGGTTAACATTAAAGTTAACGGTAACGTTGATGTTTTTGTAAACGTAAGATAATTGAAAGAGTAACAATGCAATAAATTAGAAACTTAAAAAATCTATTTGTTACCTAAAATACTTAAAAGACCTAAATGTTACCGAAGCAAAATTTAAAGTACCCCTAAATACATTTAGTCAAAAATTATATTTAATAGAAGTAAATAAATAAATGATAATTATGTATTTTTTATGTTATATTTTCTACTTACATTTCCTTCCACATTTTTTTATTTCACTTTTTTTTTCTCAAACAAACATAAATGTCCTAGTTTATTTTTACAAATGACTAAAATTTACATTTTTGTTTTTGCAAGGTAGCAAATTCAGTACTGTGGAGGATTGTCGTCTCGTTTAAAGGATTCAACTGATATTGGAGCTAAATTGGAAATCAAAAAGGGTCATATTTTTCATGAAGCCAATTTTTGTGCAGATAAACTTTCAATCTTGGAGATTGACCCTGAAGAGGAATTTACATATCACTGAGTTTTGATAGAGTGAAAATTATTGTATATTATATACCATAATTTTTTTTATTAAACTCTCCATGTATTTAGTTTACGAGGGGGAGTTTATTTATAGATATCTAAGATAGAAAGGAAGTCCAATTGTGTTCTTTTATTATCAATGGGACAGGTAGTAATGTAAGATTTTGTTTGAGAGTATTACTACTGTAGTAGTGTAGTGGCTCTACATCTGATTCTGATTGCCCTATTTAGTTTATGTGTAGGACAAGTACCCACCTCCCTCCCAAACTAGCTTCAAACATTGGGGACCCGCTTTTGAGGAAAAAATGGTCTCTCACTCACACACACCGTATAATGAATTATCAAGCTATAAACACCGTAATTTTCGGCTTCCAATTAATGCTAGATTCATTACTAATACTAATCACTGTTCATCCTATTTTAGGATTTTCCTTGGTAGCCAGCCAAGCATTAGGCAATGAATAGAACCGGTGGTAACCGTATTTTCGGCGACAGGAATTGTATATTAATTGTTGCTTACATGCTATACTTGGTAGTGTGGTAGGTACGTATTGCTTTCCACACTATTTTTCTAAGGTATCATATACACAAGTCTTCTATTTTAGTGGTTTTATTTAGCATGAATAACATTATAATAACATATATGTATTGCTTTCCACAATGAAAGTTTATATCATATATATTTATTATTTTTTGAAGAACATATAAATCTATCGTTATTGAGAGATATTAAGATTAACAATATTCAATAAAAATTTATATTGAGATCTATGTGTAGGGGTGTAAGCGAATCAAAAGAATCTAATTAAACCGATTCAAACCAACACAAACCAGAAAAGAAAAAAAATTGATTTTAATGGTTCGGGTCTAAAACTGAATCGAACCAATTAAAAATCTACGTGATTTGGTTAAATTCTCGGATTTAATTTTTAAGAACCGGTGAACCGAACCTATAGGTATATTATTAACCATATATTTATTTATTGTTAACCATATATATTTAATGTTCTAAATTCTATCTCTATCAAAAAAAGATGTTCTAAATTCTACCTATACATATACCGTTTCAATGTTCAAATTAAATATATATATATATATATATATATATATATTTCAATTTATTATTTCATGATGATGAATTGACTATTCAAGGGGGAAAAGAATTAATATTTTATTTTAGTTTACTTTTTTACTTGATAATAAACTTATGAACTTAATTTTATATATGATTTGTATTTGATGGTGAACTCCACTTATGGATTGTATTTTGTATTTGAAAATCTATGGATTATATTTGTCAACTTTGTTTGAATTGAAATATGTGTTTGAAAACCATTGTATTTTCTTTTATTATGGTGTATGGTAATATTTTGTTTTATTATGTGTGACTGAAAAAGTTATAGCAAGGAATATATCGGATAAAAAACAATAGTAGGAAATACATCGGAAATAAAAAGCGTTGCAAACTGATCAAAGTATATGAACCAAACCGAATCAAACATATTAATTTGTTTCGGATTCATTTTTTAAAAACACCAAAAATCAAACCAAATCAATCACAAGTTCATTGGTCTAGACTTTGGATTCACCAAAACTCATCAAAACCCTTCAATTACACCCTTATGTGTGTTATTGATGTAATATGTGTAAAATGGAGAAATGTGTTGTTCATTATGAGATGAATGAAGTCTTATTATTGGATAAGTGACTATCTCTTTTGTTAGTACACTCTAAAGTGTATATCCCCAACTAAAATAATGGCATTCAATTTGAGGTTGTGTTATGCATTCAAAGACTTTGTATTCCCTTGTTTTTTTTTGGGGTGAGTGGGTATATACTTTAAAAACCAAGTGACCATTGTTACCTAATTTAGAAACATATTTACCTGAGTAGAATCTTAATGTGTTTGATTTTAAATGTATAAATATAAATATCTCTCATCACAAAAAACAATAAACCTTCATATACACCCAACCCAACTAACTACATTGGTGGACATTGATGAGGGAGGACTCATAATGCCAAACACCGAAAGCCTAATAACCAAGGAAAAAAAAAATATGCAGCTTAATTTCAACAACTCCTAACTAGCATGATCTCTATTCCTCATTAATTGCCCCGCTTTCTGTTTTACCTTCTCTTCTATAAATCACTTTTTCTCACTTCCTTTTCTTCACAATTAAGCCACTCTAGCTCTCAAATACACACACATACCCCATCTCTTAAAACCTCTCTCTCTCTCATAGTCTTCACTACGCATTCTTTGCATTCAAACATAATATTCATCCATACATACATTGCCAACCATATTTTTTTGTATTATCGCCACCATCACTTAGCTCTTTTTCATAACCTTCACCGTTAAAGCTAGCTTAGCTACTGTATATACCTATGCATTCAACCTTAAACTTCAATGTTACCGATACCTACGACGGACAACCTTTCTCCGGTGAAACTTTTTAAGGTGTTTCATTTTTTGTTTTTTTCTTGTGCGGTGTAACTAATATAGCTATAACTACTAAAGCTGTATTTACGGTTATTGGGTCCCACAAACACATGGATACATCAACTGCTTTAATGATCTTATCAGCCATAGCAGCTTACTTAATATGGTTCTCATTCATCACACGATCACTAAAGGGTCCACGTGTCTGGCCAATATTGGGTAGTTTACCTGGTCTCATCCAACATGCCAACCGCATGCACGACTGGATCGCTGAAAATCTACGCGCGTGTGGTGGCACGTACCAAACCTGCATCTGCGCCGTTCCTTTCCTAGCTAAAAAACAGTGTCTCGTGACTGTCACGTGCGACCCAAAAAACCTTGAACACATCTTAAAACTCCGTTTCGATAATTACCCGAAAGGTCCAGCGTGGCAGTCAGCGTTTCATGACTTACTCGGAGAAGGTATATTCAACTCAGATGGTGACACGTGGAAGTTCCAGCGTAAAACCGCCGCACTTGAATTCACCACTCGTACACTACGACAAGCCATGTCTCGTTGGGTTAGCCGAGCCATAAAATTTAGATTCTGTCCTATTTTAGCTACGGCTCAGGAAGAAAAAAGCTCCGTCGATCTTCAAGATCTTCTCCTTCGACTCACTTTTGATAACATATGTGGTTTGGCTTTCGGTAAAGACCCTCAAACACTAGCTGTAGGACTTCCAGAAAACGGCTTCGCTCTTTCTTTCGATCGAGCCACGGAAGCCACACTGCAACGATTCATTTTACCTGATTTTGTTTGGAAGCTGAAGAGATGGCTTCGTTTAGGAATGGAAGGGAGCTTAAGCCGAAGCCTGAAACTCATAGATCAATATCTCTCCAACATCATTCAAAATCGTAAGATGGAGCTGAAGAATGGAAGTGAGGCGTTAAACGACGATTTACTTTCGCGTTTCATGAAGAAAAAAGAGTCTTATTCTGAAGAGTTTCTTCAACATGTGGCTCTTAATTTCATCCTAGCTGGACGTGACACGTCATCGGTTGCCTTAAGTTGGTTTTTCTGGCTTTGTATGAAAAATCCAGAAGTGGAGGAAAAAATACTGATTGAGATCTGCACCGTTCTGATGGAGACACGTGGTGCTGATGTGTTAAAATGGACGGATGAGCCTCTTGCTTTTGACGAAGTTGATCGTTTGGTTTATCTGAAAGCTGCTTTATCTGAGAGTTTACGACTTTACCCTTCAGTTCCAGAAGATTCAAAGCATGTGGTGAACGACGACGTTTTGCCAAACGGAACATTCGTTCCGGCGGGTTCGACGGTGACGTATTCGATTTACTCCGTTGGGAGGATGAAGTTTGTTTGGGGAGAAGATTGTCTTGAATTTAAACCTGAACGGTGGCTTTATAGCGACGGTGAGAAGTTGCAGGGATCTTACAAATTTGTTTCGTTCAATGCGGGGCCTAGGATTTGTTTGGGTAAGGATTTGGCTTATTTGCAAATGAAGTCTATTGCTGCCGCGGTGCTGCTGCGCCACCGTCTAACGGTGGTGCCTGGACACCGCGTGGAGCAAAAGATGTCGTTGACGCTGTTCATGAAGTATGGACTTAAGGTGAATCTGCATCCGAGGGATCTTGCACCAGTGCTGGAAAAGATAAGCAACAGAGGTGTAGGGGTTGAAACTTGAAAACGCAATAGTGAGTAAAGTAAGAATATTTCATCAATTTTAAATAAAATATATGTAATATTTTGATGTTGGAATAAATTATAGTTATTTGTTTTTTATACATACTACTCCTTAATTAAAAGATTATTTTGTTTATGTGATCGAGGACTAAATATGTTGAAGAACAATGATAATAATGATAAGTTTTTTTTTTGAAAAGCAATGATAATGATAAGTTAAGTTAATTATGTGGTAACTTAATTATGCAAGTAATAAGTAATAAGAGAGTTATCGTATCCAAGGATTGAGATAATCTCAACAATGACTAATTGGCTTAATTAGTAAATATAAAATTAAAGATATAGGGGAGAGTTTGCATACAATGATACAAATTGTTGTTTAAAACGAATATAGGAATTTTATCAAACGGTTGGCGGCGATTGAATCTCTTTGGTTCATCTCATAGTAATGTGTTTGGTGAATCATATTCTATACGCATGAATTACTCAACTAGTTTCATAGATTGAATCAATAAAATGATTAATCTCAGTCTCTTGGATACTAATCCTATCACTTAATCACAATTCTCCAATCTCTTGGATGAATGTGTGTTTAAGTGAGGTTTTCACAAACATTGATTCTTTAATCACAATTAATAATCTTAAATCTCTAAAGTGATTATCAATTGTTCAATCATTCCTAAGTCTATAGCTAATTTCCATTCTCATGACAAATCAACTATCAAAATCACACAATTTTATCAAATTACA
Source organism: Trifolium repens (assembly GCA_030408175.1). Classification (NCBI taxonomy): domain Eukaryota; kingdom Viridiplantae; phylum Streptophyta; class Magnoliopsida; order Fabales; family Fabaceae; genus Trifolium; species Trifolium repens. Next base: position 60,391,183 of record CP125842.1, on the reverse strand, counting down.
TGAAGCATTAAGTGCAAAGAATAATCAATAGAAACTAGATCATAACCATTCACATAGAATCAAGTTCACATGGTTCAAACAAATTACATTGAGAATTCCTTAAAGATTCACTCTAAGGATCTAGCCAATCATGATGAAAAGAGCAATTACATGGAAAAGAAGAGAAGAATTCATCATCGCAAGAGGTGTTGGAATGTTTCCACCCTTCTTTCTTGCTTGAATCCACTTCAATTGAGCTCCAAGGACCTTTTCTTCCTCCAAAATTCGTAACCCTTCTTCTCAACTCCAAATTTCCTTTTATACGTTTCTGAAATAGGAACGTTCGCCTCGCCTCAGATCTGCTTCGCGCGCGCGAACATCCCCTTTCCAGTACAGAAAACTCGCGCCAGCTTCGCCTACTTTTGCGCGGCCTTCGCCTGTAATTCGCGCACGCGAATTCACCAGGGGATTTTCCACTAATCAGCTCAAGGTCTCGCGCACGCGAAGCATCCCTTCGCGCACGCGAATCTGCCGGAAGGTTTTTGACCTTTTTCTCATCAATCTTCGCGCGCGCGAGCTTCTTCTCGCCTCGCGCGAACTTCAAACCTTTTAAACCAATTTTTGACATATTTTCCCTTCTTTTTGATCTTGGCTTGTGGAACAAGTTATCTCTTGAAAAAACCTCTATTTTCCATCACTAGTAGCTCATTTATTTGCTCAAACACACACTTTTTACCTTGGAAAGAGTCTTGATTTGTAGTAATGATGAGGTATCATCACAACCCCAAACTTATCTCGTTCCTTGTCCTCAAGGAACACGTTTATCAAACGAAAAACCACAAAGCATTGTTCATGTAGAAAAGTAGAAGATAAAGTTTTTGATTTGACAAAATTGTCCTTCCTTTTTGTTAGTAATTAGTAAATGACAAAAATAGCCCCCTATATGTATTGTGTAAGATAAAGTTTGTAAAAATATCATTTCTCTATTAATATAGTGAGATTTGTCGGGGTTGAATCGTGATAGAATGTCAGTAGAAAAAACTTAAGAAAAAACGTGACATTGTTTGGACATCCTTTTGAAGCGTATCAACTTGAAATTAAAATGACTCATATTTTGCAGAGTCGGTCCTGAGTTTTTGGAGGCCATGTGTAAATAATAAAAGTGGCCCCTTATTAAAAAAGCGCAAGATTTTAAAAAAATTATCCTCGATTTAAACTGCAAATATAAAAAAAATAATCATCTTGTAATTAATGTAAAAAAAAATTATATTCTAATCAATAACGATATAGTATTTTCTAGTTACTTAACATGAATGATTCTTTGAACATTTTTTTGAAGAAAATTCATCATTCAAGTAATGTATTAAATATTGTACCTCCTAATTTAGTAATACTACTACAGTACTACTATGTAAAAAAATTATGGATCTAACAATTAGACTTTTACAGGTTGGTGTAATGTAAGTTTTACATCCTTTAGTTTACTAATATTATTACTCTGTAAATAAAATTTTGAGGCCTTTATTTTTAAGAGGCCTACTGCCACAGGCCACAGTGTGGCAGTACATGTTGCAGATGTAATTGGACCGAGCCTAATATTTTGCAGTTAGTTGATGAATATGGTGCATGAGTTATACATGGTGATGAAAAGAAAAAATATTTAATGTGTACACACTTGTAGATGAAAAGAATTTAAAAGAAAAATAAATTAGTCATATCTCTTAATTATTTTACTTTTAATTTGTTTTAGTTATGTGAGTGTGCCTAAATATTCCTCGGTGATAAAATATACTTTTACATGTATTGTTTACTCTGTCATTTTTGTATTTGAGGATGATCATGATGCACCTTTCGTATGACTACTTGTGCATACGGTCATATGATGAAAAAACAACAATTGATGAAGTGCTTAAGATTAAAAAGATGGAGTGATATTGACAAGCAGCCATCAGAGTGTAACTAGTTCAAGTTTATTTTGCATTTTTCGGGTGATGAAATATTGATTGATGACATTTTAATTAGAATTATATTGGTTCTGTACATTGTGACAAATAATCGTGTTATTCACTATATTTTAAGTGAAGTTTTTTTTCAAGTTCATCATATGGTGTTTTCTATGCTTGTGAATATTAAATTTTGAAACAATTTTACCATTTGTTTTTCTATTAAATTACACCTTTGAGTACTTCCGTTGTAGAGGATGTCACAATAGATTTCTTTTTTGGCCTATGTGAGACTATTATGGAAGTTTTGTATGGTTTGACTTTGATAGCTACATAAATGTCATTTGATAAAGTCAATATGTTTTCATATAGGTAATTGCGAACGATAGATGTTACGTTACTTTGGCAACTAACTTTTGTTGTTGGTGGTCGAGTCTCTTGCTTTGTTTGAAAATCGACTGATTGTATTATCTTGTTTGTTTTGTTTTGGATCCTATTGTAAACTTTTGTAGTCTTTCTCAGCACACCTTGTGCTGAAGGGTCTACATGTTTTCGCGGTTATATATATTTCATTTTTTACTGTTCAAAAAAACTTTTAAATAAGTAAAATAACTTGGGTCCGTTTGATCTGCAAAATGAAAGTACTGGACAGAACAGTACAGGACAGTACAAAGCAAAACAGCACAGGACAAACATTTACGATAGTAAACAAATTTTGTCTCTTATGATATTTGATAGAAAAAATGTTATTTTGGTGATTTAGAAAAGTTGTGCTGAGGACAAAAAGTTGTCTCATGGTTCAGTGGGGGACAAGAATATCTGATTTTGTCAAGTCCCTTGACCCCAGTTTGTCCAGTACCAGTGACAGTTTTCAAATCAAATACAGTACAACAGAAGTTGTCCTGTCCAGTTCCCTGTTTTTTAGCAGATCAAACGCACATATGATATTTAGAGATAATGAATTTATTTATTTTTTATTTTTTGATTTCCACCATCCGTATCTGGCTCATTGGACCACTTTATTTAGTTCGGAGGTCAGTTCTAACATCGAATGGTTCCAACTCCCTCTTAATTGCAGCTACGAGAAATCGAACTGTGATCCTCCCTATTAAATTCAACGTCAATCACCACCTGACTAACTAACGGCTGGTAGAGATAATGACTTTATATGCAGCTTATTTCAATTATATTATATTGTTAATACATTTAGTTACGCCATAATTAATGTTAGCAAATATGCTTAAATTTACAAAAATATTATTAGAAAAAATAATGAATTGTTTTAACATGAAGTATTAAATATAATAATAATAAATAAATATTATTCATATTTATTTAATGATATCCACTAAATCATCCTAATAATTTGCCTGCGATTTTTTTAGCATGAAAGACATTTTAAATTAAATATGCTACGAAATACCCCTAACATTGTCTATTTTTTTAAAAAAAGTTATTATTTGATGATACTCCCTCCGACACATTTTATAAGAAAAAATTCACTTTTTAGATTCATTGAATATTTGATTTATCTATATTATAAAATAAATACATTAATTATTCGATTAACCTAAAAACTCAATTATTTTTTATAAAAGAAAAATAATCAGCATTATCTGAATCCGGTATAGGTTAAATGGTAGTACCTTATTAATAAGTCTGATCCACTTTCATTTCTAATGTCGGAGTATACCTATACAAAATGCTAAGTGTGTTTAATAAACATCACAATATTCAACAAAAAAAATACTCTTCCCCGTATCATATTATAAACAAAAAAAAATCTTTTATTGTTTAAAATTATAAGTAAAAGTAATTTACTTTTATTATTTTCAAGATTTACTTTTATTTATCCTCATAAGTTTAATGTAAATTGCATTTAATTTACCCTCTTTATTCTTTTCCCTATAATCAATAACCAATAAAAATTCTTTTTATATCTCCCTATTAAACTTATTTTAAGGAAAACACAAAAAGTCATACTTCAAATTATTATATTTTACTTTTCTTAATAAGTGTAAAATTATTTTTTTGCTTATAATATGAAACGGAGGGAATATGATGTACATGTTTAGGTCTTAAAATTTTAGTACATGTATATTATTATTATTATTATTATTATTATGTGATATACAATAATAAAATCAAACTAACTTTTTTATTAGGAGTGCATCAAAATTTAAATAATAAACATATATATACTAATATAGATAATATTATATATTATATTTAACATTAAAAAAATAAAAAACTACTGCAAACAAAGACACATTTAATATATGAAAAATATTATATATTATATTGTGTCCCATATAGTAAGTTTTCAATTGTATTACATGTATGTGGTATAAATTACAATTTATTATATGAGACAAAATATAATATATTCTGGACAAAAAATAGTATATTATATTTTTACATATAATGTGTGTGTAAAAAAAATTATTTATGAGATAAAGTAATTTCAATCTCCTCTCGATCACAATTGTGGAGGATCGAATTTGTTAAAATTATGTATTTCTTTTAATTATAATAAATATATTAGTTCTATTATATTATTTTGGTAAGACTATTGCATTATTTTATTGTTGTCTATAAATAAAATATATGTTAACCGATGAAATGAAATCACGATTAAATATGTTTATTGTCATACAAAATTTTAATTAAACTTTTTTCGTTTCCATATGTTTTTTTACATTTATTATTCCCTACATGCATTATTTATCATGTAAACTGTTTTAGTTCGTGTTGAATCAAAATATATTAATTATTCTTAAATTTTTGAATAATTTTTTTAAAGTCATTTTAAAAAATTATTAAAAATTTCTCCAAAAAACAATTAGAATTATTTAACATGAGATAAATTAATATGAATTTTAAAAATGCCAAATATTCAAGATAAAATTGACAAAAATTTAGAGTTAAAAATCAAAGTTTGAGCAAATTCTTTTTGGATGAACTTTTGATGATTTCAAAACATTATAGCAAAAAATCATTAAAAAATATAGATTAACTTAACAATAAAAACTAAAAATGTTTTCAGGATAATTTTATAGAGATTAAACTGTATATTTTTTTATTGAGACAAAAAACATATTTAACTAAAAAATTAGTACAAAAATAAAAGGTGACGATTTTATGGTTTTCAAAGGAAAAATAACATTAAAAAAGGGGTAAAGTGTAAAAAATTATTTGGCAGAAATAAGTCATTTAATTCGTTCATTGGTTCATAGTTTGGTTCAATGTCTCCCTTTTTGTCATAATGTTGGTTCAATCTCTTTAGTACTAAAAATACCCACTTCCCTTTTATAAAAAATAAAATAAAATAACCCACTTCCCTTTTATAAAAAAAAAAACTCCTTTAAATAATTCATGAATCATTTTTTGACTTTACAAAAATGATTTAGTTTTTTAAGAATTTAACAAATGCTGTAATTTATTCTATAATTTTGATATTCTTTATAATATTCATTTTGGTTCAATGTCTCTCTTTTTGTCATAATGTTTGTTCAATCTATTTAGTACTAAAAATCAACCACTTCCCTTTTATAAAAAAAAAAAATAAAATAAAATCTCCCACTTCCCTTTTATAAAAAATAAAATATAAAAAATCTCCTTTAAATAATTCATGAATTATTTTTTGACTTTACAAAAATGATTTAGTTTTTTAAGAATTTAACAAATGCTGTAATTTCTTCTATAATTTTGATATTCTTTATAATATTCATTTTGGTTCAATGTCTCTCTTTTTGTCATAATGTTTGTTCAATCTATTTAGTACTAAAAATCAACCACTTCCCTTTTATAAAAAATTAAATAAAATCTCCCACTTCCCTTTTATAAAAAATAAAATATAAAAAATCTCCTTTAAATAATTCATGAATTATTTTTTGACTTTACAAAAATGATTTAGTTTTTTAAGAATTTAACAAATTATGTAATTTATTCTATAATTTTGATATTCTTTATAATATTCATTTTTAATTTTACTAAATATAAAAAAGACTTATAAATACTTACTAAATATTATTAAACAAGGAAAAGGAAAAAACAAAAAGAGAAAGTGAAAAGAAAAGGTTAAAAAAATATAAAATCATCCTATTACTGGTGTGTCAATAAATGATCCTAATCTTAACAATAATATATAAGATTTGTTTTTGAGCAAAATTTGTATGAAATACTATTTGTCAAAAAATACAGTACTATACTCTGAGTATGATGATGTACTATTGATAGTTGAGTAAGTTTCCGTTAAAGATAAGAAAAATATTCCCTGTTTCAAGATCCACTGCACTCACCACATGATTCGCATCACCCACCACACATATCTTGTGGAAATAACCAAGGTACGTTAATCTAACGGTCATATCATGACCGCAATAAAACTCACGCGTCACAACTCACACGAAATCGCTCATTTTTCTTTCAATTTTTTAATCACCAATTTTTTTAATAATTTCCCACTAAATTTAATGCTTTAGAACAAAAAAACACACTAAAACTGTTTTTTTGTGAAGCATTGCATTTCTTCATTTCTCTCATTCTCATTTTCTTCATTTCATTATTTTTCTCTATTTCTTCATCTTTTCAACTTCTCTTCGTTTCTTCGTTTCAGTAAAGCGTCTTTGTTTTGATTTCGAAGAAATAAACACTCTGTGAGTATTGTAGGGTTACGTAGTGAATGCATTTTCGTTTCATGGTTTGAATTTTTTTAATTTTATTTTTTGTTATGGTTTCAACTTTGAAGTTGAACACTGAAATTTTTTAGAACTATTGTTGTTGAGGATCGTTTGCATGTTTTCAATTTCAGAATTTGAATGTGTTTGCCGTTAATTTGTGCCTAAATTCTTTAGCTTATGGTTTTATTTGTGTCTACATTTACTGATTGGTGTGTTGAAGTTGCATTTTGAGTTAAAAAAATTGTGAATTTTGTTTCTTATGTTATCATTTTAGTTCAATTGAGTTTGTTAAACAATTGGATCTGAGTTCAAATTTTTCTGAATTTTTCTGTTTTTATGTAATGTTGTCTGCTATTTGTTGAAATTCCCTGATGGATTGTGTTATCTGGATTATTACAAGAGAAAAATAGAAGAAAGACCTAATTTTTATTTGTTTGTTTGTTATGTTGGTAAGTTTTCTCAAGACAGGGATGGTTATTAATTATTTATGATTCTGTAGATTTTATATTTAATGTACAATAATTGAAAAGCAGGAGTTTGGAAGAGTTTTACAAATGTATAACCCATTTTGACTGCATTGGCAGAAAATATAATGTTGTGGGTAAAATTCTCAAAATTTTCAAATACCAAGGTATCTTTTGAATTATCCAACGTTAGGTGTTTGTGTGTGTGTGTGATTTGTTTCATGTTGGGATGTGAATCTCATGTCTAAGTGGACTTTGTCTAGTTTTGATTTTGAAAAAAACTTAGTTCCTAAGTTATCTTCATCACTTATTTGCTACTGGTTCACTCTTTTGATGTTCTGAAGGTAAAATGAGTGAGTGTTTTCAAGAACAAGTTGGAGCAATGGTTTCCATGGTGTGAAGGGACACTTTAGTATTTGATGCTTCTAACTGAATTTCTAAATCAACTAACATTACTGGTTGGCATTGGTGTTGTTTTATATGTTTTAAAACCATATGATAGTATGTTTTCTAACTTTTAATCAGTGGATTTTTTGTTTAGGATTTTAAAGCATCTGTAACGTATGTTGTCGTGTAGCGCGATCCAATGATTGCTGCAGTCTACAACATAAATCAGAGATTATTTAAACATAGATGATTTATTATATGATGATATATGCATCTGTCGTGTTTTGAGATTCAATCATTTTCATATAGATGATCCATTATATAATATATGTATCTGTCGTGTAGCGGGATTCAATAATTTCTATACAGAATATCCGTTATATGATATCTGTATGTGTCGTGTAGTGAGATTCAATAATTTCCGTATAGAGGATCTGTTATATGATATTTGTATCTGTCGTGTAGCGGGATTGGATAATTTCCATACAGATGATCCGTTATATGATATATGTATCTGTCGTGTAGCGAGAGTCAATAATTTACGTATAGATGATCTGCTATATGATATCTGTATCTGTCGTGTAGTGAGATTCAATAATTTCCATAGTCCACAACATAAATCAAAGACGTACTTTTGTGTCGATACTTTGTTTATTAAATGTTCATTTTTGGAAGGAGCAATCTGACATTGGAACTCTCTTTTGCAGGTTATTGTTGTGTAACGGCCGCCTAATCTATGATTTATATATTTTATAAGAATAGATTAGCAGGCTTCCGTGGAATTTAGCCGTACGCCATCTACTGAACTTAGTGTTACAAACATCTATATCATAGACTTCGCTGCAGTATCCGAATGTGAATTTACACCCACATTTTGTTGGTATTTCCTGTTCTCTCTTTTGCTGTGTGTTTGGTGCAAGCTTTTCTGAAGACATGGCGCCGTGGTGGGGAAAGCCTTCGTCCAAGGAGGTGAAGGAGAAGAAGACAAACCGGGAAAATATTTTTGATATGATACAACGAAAATTTAAAAAGGCTTCAGAAGAGAAGAGCAGCAAAAAATCAGGAGGATCTAGGAAACATCATAGTAGTACTGTCTCAAAGAAGGGATCTAGATCCTTTGGACCTTCAACAAAATCACGGTCACCCTCTCCAACCGTGTCCCGCTGTCTAAGTTTTGCAGACAATCGTTATTCTCGGCCACTCCCAGTGTCGGGCTCGCCGCTTCCTACTGCTAGTAATGCAAATTCTGGAATTATTTTAACGTCAAAACTGGAAAGAGCCGCAGGAGATCCTACACCTAGACCGTCTATATATTTTCCCCTGCCAGAACCTGGATACCTAACTATAAGGGGTGAAGTTACAGACGTGGAAGGAGATGTAGTCACTGCATCTGTTTCCTGTGACAGCTCTATTGATAGTGGTGACGAGTCTGATTTGCATCCTGTTAGTCCTCTGGCATCTGACTGTGAAAATAGAAACACAGCCACCATTAACAATTCTTTCAGGTGAGTTTACTTCTCGATACATATTATTAAATGCTCTTAATATGTGTGCCTTATTTTCTCTTCATTCAATTACTAAAATTATTTCTATGTTTGTAAAGTGCGGTGCGCAAAGATCAATCACATATTACTATTGAAAGAACCTCAAGAGCACCCTCAAAACCAGCTCATAAATTTTGCAACAATAAGCTTTTGTCTACCTCGCCAAAAAGGGTTCCTTTTGCCTCTGCAAATAGGTCGCCCGGGTGGTTTTTGCAGTGCTCCAGATAGTTCAAAGTCTAGTCCTAGAAGTCCAATGCGAGCCTTTGGTCCAGCAGATAGTTCAAAGTCTAGTCCTAGAAGTCCAATGCGAGCATTTGGTCCAGAGCAAGTGTTAAACTCAGGATTATGGATAGGAAAGCCTTATCCAGATATAGCTTCAGGGCACTGCTCTAGTCCAGGTTCAGGCCATGATTCTAGTAATAATTCAGTTGGTGGGGATCTGTCAGCATTTAGAGCACACAACAAGTGTAGCGCCGAGTGTTCCCCAATACCTAGTCCCAGAATGACAAGCCCCGGTCCCAGTTCCAGGATACAGAGCAATAATGTCAGCCCTCTACATCCAAAATCTGGAGGTGCCGCATCAGAGTTTCCTACAAGACGTCCTGATGTCATTAAACAACAAAGTCACCGATTGCCGCTTCCTCCAATAAAAGTGACTAAATCTTGTCCATTTTCTCCGACCTATTCTGCGTCTTCAACTCCTTCTGCTCCTCGAAGCCCTGCCAGACCAGAAAATTCAACAAGCCCAGGTTCACGCTGGACAAAAGGGCAGTTGCTTGGAAGGGGAACATTTGGGCATGTTTATCTTGGTTTCAGCAGGTCAGTATTAAGTGGATTCCAGACCCATTTATATGTATTATGCTGTTATTATTGATATTCATACCCATTTTTGTGTGCATGATTATGGAGTTCTCACTTCTCACCAAGGAAACTAGCATTTGAATTTGCATCTGTCCATGTTTTTTATCCTTTATCTCTTATGTATACTCTCTGGCCCTGATTCAAAATTGATATTTAATGTTTTTCAAATTGTCCTTTATCCACTTTTTTTTTGCATCAAGTTCTTTCAACTTTTTAGCTGACTTAGTTCAACTTGTGATCTATGTAGAGAAAGTGGCGAGATGTGTGCAATGAAGGAGGTAACCCTTTTTTCGGATGACCCTAAATCACGAGAATGTGCGCAGCAACTTGGCCAAGTAAGCTTGCCAATCAAAAAACTGTTTCTTTGAGCAAATCCCAGGATAGTTTTGGACTGAGTGTGTGTGTGTGTGTGTGTGTGTGTGTGTGTGTGTGTGTGTCTAATAATGAAGGGAAATGATGTTTGTACAACAAAAATTTGTTGTCAAGTGTAATTTGTGTGCATTTTTTAAATATGTGTAAAGTGTAGAAGATAAAAGGTAGGAGAGAGATAGAGACAAACATATATGGTGTCACATACATTGTCAATATTTTGATGTTCAAATAACACAACTCAATAATGAATGTTGCTTTATATGTGATGACATTTGCAGGAAATTGCACTGCTAAGTCAATTGCGGCATCCAAACATAGTCCAGTATTATGGGTCTGAAACGGTATTTATTCAGTTATTGTTGTCAACTTGTCCTTCAGTAAATGATTTCTCTTTCAAGTTTGCTTTCTTACAATCAAGATTTAAAAGTTCAAATTGTGTTAATTGCTTTATAAAATTTCATACATAATAGGTTGATGACAAACTTTATATTTACTTGGAGTACGTTTCTGGTGGGTCAATCTATAAATTGCTTCAAGAATACGGAAAATTAGGTGAAATTGCAATTCGGAATTACACTCGGCAAATTCTTTCAGGACTTGCATATTTGCATGCAAAGAATACTGTTCATAGGTGAGTTTGATTGATGGTAACATGTTTTTATGTATAATATGACTCAATTATTATCTTTAATTGATGTTGTAATTTGTGAAACAACTTGTGTTGGTTCGGTTTTGATCAGGGACATCAAAGGAGCAAACATATTGGTGGACCCTAATGGACAGATAAAACTGGCAGATTTTGGGATGGCAAAGCATGTAAGAGCATTTATAAGATGTCTTCATGTGTACTATGCAACCTCTTTGGGATTGGATAACTTGACTCGAGTAAAAAATCTCTGCTTAAATTATTATGTCATGGTGTCTAATATTGCCTATCTGGGATATTTTGCAGATAACTGGGCAGACTCTTCCATTTTCTTTTAAAGGAAGTCCTTATTGGATGGCACCTGAGGTAAGTATGATTTCTGCGTCCACATAAATCTTCATGCCAGTGGTTTTTTGTAATCTACTAATCTTCTTTGAGTGACTTCCTAAATTATATAGGTTATAAAAAATTCAGACGGTTGTAATCTTGCTGTTGATATATGGAGTTTGGGATGCACTGTTTTGGAGATGGCAACAACAAAACCTCCTTGGGGCCAGTATGAAGGGGTAAGTGAATTTTGAAGAAATATTGAAGTCTATGAATATTGTTGCATGTTCCATTTCAAATCTATTTCCTGACACGAATAAATGAATCTTAGTTTAAGCATTGAAGCTTGTATAGAAAAAAAATTTGATTGAATAACCTGTTTCTTTCTGCTGTTTCACACTCAATGCTTAAAGGTTGCTGCTATGTTTAAGATCGGGAACAGCAGAGAACTTCCTACAATTCCAGATCATCTATCAGAAGAAGGGAAAGATTTTGTCAGGCTTTGTTTGCAAAGGGAACCACTTGATCGCCCTTCGGCTGATCAACTTCTAGATCACCCATTTGTTAAAAATGCTTCGCTGGAAAGATTCATTCTGAATGCTGATCCTTCAGAATCCCCATCTTCAGTAATAAATGCAATGAGATCTCTGGTAAAAGCAATTGAAATGTGTTTGACTACTTGTGTTATTCAATTTGTGTTTGGATTTTCACAGATGCCATGAGTTCTTTATTGATCACTTCAAATTGTTCTTTTAGGCCATTGGACCGTCTAAACATAATGTATGTTTAGACTTGGAAGCAGCTGGTATCCCTGGTATCCCTCCGACTAGAAGCTTCAGAGTTGGTTATGGATCAAGGTCTCTCTCTCTCTCTCTCTCTCAAACTCAATTGCACACACTTAAGCATGATAAAGGTCACATGAAAAAGAAATGCAATTGTTTACTTTTGCATCTGAAATTTTGAAATGCTCAGTTGTGACTGAATATTTAAAAGCTACACTAGAAGTAGCTACATACATGGTTAAGCTAGAATAGTATGGCGGTGTAGAAAATTTGGTCAAATTGCCCTATGCTATTTTTGTTTAAATAAAATTTTATCAAAAAATCTTTAATATGAATGATGGTACTCAGTTTTTTTTGGCCCCTTGTTTTCAGCAATGCTCATAAACCACCAAGGATCGTCTCATGTCCCGTTTCTCCATCTTTGGGGCTACGTTTGCCTTCTAGATCAACGAATTCGAGTGGAATGATATCTCCCTCTCAAACATCTAGTTCTCATAATGCATCTGGACCATCTACCCCGCAAACCTGTAGAAGTGGGACAATCCCATATCAACAAAGAAAGCAACCTATATTTCCACAAGAAGATCTGGGTATGATTCCAAAATCTCCTAATGGTTTTCAGTCAAATGGAAGCACTGCTTATCAAGGTCCAAAGCATGGTCAGATTCAGAGAAAATCTCCAGCTAGACATGCTTGCCGCCGGGATTTAATTTCACCTGAAAATGATTCTCTTGCAAACCATAATAGGAGGGCCGTTGAAGGAGTCCCAAGAGAATTTCGTAGTGGGAAGTCTAGTTTACCTGAGGTTGATTGTACGTCTCAACAACAGCGGGAGAGGGACAATGCTCAGTCAAATGCATTCATAGATCATAAGTCTAGTGCACCAGTGGTTGGGAGAGGGACAATGCGCAACCGAATGCATTCATAGAGCATAAGTCTAGTGCACCAGTGGTTGGCTTATGATAATAGCAGTAGCATAATAGCAACAACAAAAAAATTATAAAGTAGATGCTGCACGTGCAGCATTCGATTAATTTATTTAGTTTTAGGCAAATGTATATTACAAACTTTGCGCTGTTTTGTATTTTCCGTGGTAGCTGCCAAAGGGTAGTAGTGCCAATACAGATACAAATGTGTAGTGCCAATACAGATACAAATGTCCATTGTAAAGATGGTTACAAACTCAATCACAGTTGAATCGTTGATAACTGCATATTTTGAATAAACCAAAATTTTAAAATAAATACAATTAAATACTCTAATATTATACAATACAATTAAATACTGCAATGGATTATGTCTGATGCGAATTATATACTACAAAAGCTTCAAGATGCAAGTTTTTATCACTACAGATTTCTAAATCTCTGAAAAGCTTTTTCTAACACAAATAGTTTGTTTGCACGTCTTAAGTTTGCTCTAGCTTAGAGTCAAACAAACCTCAAAGCTACTTCGAATTTGACAAACTTACACTTAATTCCCATAATTTTTGCGCCAACTCTTTATCTTTAGCTAAAGAGGTTGGGCTTGCCTTATTGCTATCCGTAAAGTACTCACCAGATATTCCATTTACTTGTGGATGTAATGCAAGGTAACATTGAGTTGCAGCTCCCTACAAAGAACACACCACCACAATTTAATCAGTAAAAGTTCTGGTCTAACAGGCAACCTCACACACTGCTCTATCATTTTTCTTTGAGCCAGAGACAAAATACCTGTTGCACATTTTTAAGGAAGTACTTGCCCACCATATTAGCAACGGCTGCAAAAACCAAGTAGTAGACATGAACAAAAATCCAAAACATGGAGGAATTGGGTAAGAGAACAACCATCTATTATAACTCCTTTAGCTTCTCTCAAGTCTTTTGACAAGACATATTACTACATCTGTCTTTATATGTAAGACCCTCTTGTAGAATTTATTGACCCTTTTTATAAGACCATTTTCAAATTACCAAATGGCCTAATTATTTTATTTTTTTTACAAAAGTACCCTAATTCAATGGATGAAATTATAAGACCAACCATTTATTTCTCTTAATAATTGAAGGATAGTTTTACAAAGAGTGTACATTGACAAATTTAATATAATAATTACTTTTCTTAATTATTGTGTTTTGGTCAATGAGAGGTATTGTTTTGGTTAATGTTAACGAATATGACCAAACTCAATTGAATAGGATATCGGATCTATTTCAATAAACAAGGATACTTATTGAACATAATACTAACCATTAACATAAGAATGATACCGCAGAATATTTGTAACAATTGTACCAGGATGAAGGGAGTTAACTGTTATTTGCACTCCTTCTTCCTGTCAAACAATGGAATATGAAAGGGTTCAACATCAAACTCAAAGTTCACCATTTAGTCAAGAAACCAGAGCGATGGAAATATCCATTATTGAAGCAGGCTATTTACAATGGGAGAAATCTATGCAGTAGACATAAGAGGCAATTTCCTACACTAGGATGTCAATAAACTCAATATTGATATATTTTTTGGAAACTCTCAATATTGATATATTAGTTGTCCCAAAAGATTGCATCAAACAAAATGTTCAAATTTCTAGGTCCGTCAATGAGTTATCATCATGGATAGTGAAATTTAACAAGTTCAACATGCATTAAATAAGGTTGAATCATATGAAATTGCATAAACAATTTTGTGCAATACCTTCAAGCGCCTTGCAAGCTCGTTGGCATGCAAAATATTCGCAAGCTTTGATTGTCCATAAGCAGAATAACTGCTGTATCTGTAAAAAATCAGACAGGGAAGGAGGAAATTATCCAACTTTGGGAACATAAAACACTAAACATGAAAAGCCTTGTAGGAGATAAAAAATTAAACATTCCAAGTATATGATTACTCTGATTCATCCTTGATCTTGTCAAAACGAATCCCTTCACTATATGCAAATCTGTGAGCTTCTGATGATACAATAACTATCCTTCCTTCCTGGTTGCATTCCTTTACAGTTTTTTTCATAGTCTCTAATAAAAGGTTTGTCAGCAGAAAATGACCTGCCAAATAGCATAAAGTATATTACCTTCATATTTTGTTTTATAGTACATCATTAGAAATATATATGTTATAATGTGAGGAAACCAGGCAATTATATATTACCTAAATGATTGGTTGCAAACTGCAATTCAATATTGTCTTGAGAAAGCATGAATGGAGTAGCCATCAGCCCTGCATTATTACTTGAAAAGAAAAGACAATATTATTTGTTTTAACTTCCAAATCTACAATCAATACATAAAGACATATAGTAGATTTTTTGCTGCTCAATCTGAAATTTGAAGAATAAACACACCCAACTTGATCTTTGAAATTCAAAATGATCCCTAGAATTGTAAAATGTTAATCAACTTTGTTCTATCTAGATCTATTGTCAAATGCATCACAGACATTATTCACTTAGTTTCAAATTCACCATAATATTACCAACTTAAAGTCATTCTAGTTCCTAGATATACATACCAACGGATGGACGAATTTGAATAAAACTTTGCAATTTCAGAAATCATTTTGAAATATCGATAATGCGAGGAACTAGATTAATACAGTCCTACAATTAATTTCAACTACCAATTTGGATATTACTAGGAAATGTAAATAACAACATCAATATACTATATACTATATCTGAAGAAACAAATCAAATCAGCTTATTATAAAACATAGTATATAATTTCTTACATTAGAATATTGAGTGGAAGACTAGAGGAATTAAAATCTGCAACAAATTTCCTAACAGATGCTAAAGAGCTAAGATCTAACTCAAAAACATCAATTTTAGCATCAGGAATTTCCTTAAGTAATGTTTGTTTAATATTGAAACCATTATTCACATTCCTCACTGCCATAACAACATGAACACCACGCAAAGCAAGAACCCTAGTTGTTTCCAATCCAAGACCACTTGATGCACCTGAAAAATAATCATAATCATAAACCAAGATCACAAATTGATCAATCCCAAATTTTGAGGAACTAAAAACAGAAATTGAAAAAGAAAGACTACCTGTGATGATTGCAGTGAGAGAGGTTCCATGAATTCCATGAGTGACTTGTTCAGCAGTTGATGAAGCTGAGAAACCCGATTCTCCTTTCCAACCAAGAAACCACATTTTTTTATTTTTCTTTTTTGTTTGTGTATACTAACTGAATAATAATAGTCAAAGTTTGAGATGATTATTCATTTAATTTTGATTTATTATAATGTTTAACATTAAATTTGCATGATCTCTTCATGATCGTATTTTTGTAATAAAAATATTTCCTTTTCTTTATTATTCACGTGGTTAATCATGTGGTTTTGATTTAAAGAAATCGTAATGGATGCTCCACTAGAACATTACCGGTAACTATTCTTTGACTAGACTTTTTTTTTTTTTTAGTAAAAAGGATATTCATTCATTCAAAATCGTAGAATACATCGTACAATACAAATTCAAAATCGCTAAAAACTGTGAAGGATGAATCTGTAAACAAACTCACAGCATCCAAGTTAATAGCATACAACAGCAAAATGTCTACAAATATGATGAAACTATAGTGTCTGAAATACTCATGCTTCCAGATCTGCAACGTTGATAACGCCAAAATCATTGTTTGAATCTGCACTTGATCGAATCTAATCTGACAATTTGAATAGAACAAACACCGCACAAGACAGGAAAACAAAACTATTAACGCAGCAATGATCACACACACACACAAATGAGATTGATTCAATTATCACACACACTTGAGATTGATTCTCTTTCAATCTCTGAACATAACAGAAAATGATGAAGTGATGAAATGAATCAAAGAGAAATTAGAGAGAAAAGAGAGAAGAGAGTTTGTTGCAATCATTCATTAGTTATGAAAAACAAGGATTACAACTAGTTTATATACACTTTACTTGCAGCACAAGTAACTAACTTGTAACTAACAAAACCACCAACTAACTTGTTAACTAACTAATCACTTAGCAAACTAACACTTTTAAGATATGGATTAACATCTCAACACCCTCCCTTAATCCATAATCTTCACAACTCCTAAGCTTTCCCTCAAAGCTTCAAACCTGTCTAGCTTTATTGCCTTTGTAAGAGCATCTGCAATCTGATCATGAGTGGGACAATGCACTACTTCAATCTTTCCATTCAAGACCTGTTCCCTGATGAAATGAAACCTAGTTTCAATGTGTTTTGACCTGCCATGTGATACAGGATTTCTGGCTAAATTGATTGCAGATTTGTTGTCTATCAACAGCTTCAAAGGTAGCTTCAGCTAGCACTTTAACTCCCTCATCAGGGATTCTAACCATATCAGGTGGCATGCTGCATATGTGCTGGCTATATATTCTGCTTCACATGAAGATAGAGCAGTCACTTGTTGCTTCTTTGAAGACCAACAAATTGATGCACCATTCAGCATACACACATAACCTGATGTGCTTCTTCTATCAATCCTATCTCCACACCAATCAGAGTCACTATAACCAATAAGCTCCACTTGAGCTGCAGCATCACTCTTAGGAAATAGCAAACCATAGTTGATAGTGCCATTCACATACCTTAGTACTCTTTTAGCAGCTATCAAGTGAGATTTCCTAGGCATATTCATGAATCTACTGACAACACCTACTGCATAGCTTATGTCTGGCCTGCTATTGCATAGGTATCTCAATGATCCTACTATCTGTTTGAACATAGTTGAGTCAACTATCTCCTCTTCACTGCACTCTTCAAGCTTTGAATTTGTTTCACAAGGATTTGAAACTGGATTGTAACTATCCATTTCAAATCTTTCAAGTAGCTCTGAGGCATACTTGTGCTGATGCATCATCATTCCTTTGCTAGTTTTTACAAACTCCATTCCTAGAAAGTAAGACAATACCCCCAAATCAGTCATTTCAAATTCTTTATTCATTGTAAGCTTGAACTTCTCTATCTCATTTGAATCACTGCCAGTCACTAACAAATCATCAACATATAAGCAAATGATTAGAGAACTTGAATCTTCTGAGCACTTCACATATACTCCATATTCCACTGTGCACTTTTTGAATCCAATTTGACTCAAGAATTGATCAATCCTCTTGTTCCAGGCTCTAGGTGCCTGTTTTAAACCATATAGAGCCTTGTGAAGTTTGTACACCATGTTTTCTTTGCCTGCTATTTTAAAGCCAGGAGGTTGCTTAAAATACACGTTTTCTTCCAATGGACCATTTAGAAAAGCAGATTTCACATCTAAATGATATAGACCCAACCTCTAAGATTAGCAAGTGTTACTACCAATCTTATAGTCTCATGTCTGGCTACAGGTGCAAAAACCTCATTGTAGTCAATTCCTTCTTTCTGAAGAAACCCTCTAGCTACTAATCTGGCTTTGTGCTTTGAGATACTTCCATCAGGATTCAGCTTTGTTTTATACACCCATTTCAAATCAATTGTCTTCTTACCATTAGGTAGTTTCACTAACTCTCATGTTTGGTTCTTCTCAATTGATTTAAGCTCATCTATCATAGCTGCTTTCCATACACTTGACTGTAAAGCATCTTTGATATTCACTGGCTCTGCATCAGCTAGTAATGCAAAATGAAGTAGCTCTCCTTCATTGTTAACTGCACTATCAGTCAACAATTCACAATCTGCAAGTCTACTAGGCAATTGTCTGTTTCTCTGAGGCAATTGTCTAATAACTGGTGGTGTTGCTACTCCTTCACTTTCTTCATCACTATCTGGCACTACATCATTCCCATCATTCTCATTTGTATCACCATCACTGTCAGGCCAATCCATGATATCAACATTAGTAAGAATGTGACTATGATCAATGCTAGACTCTTTAGCATTTTTCCAATCCCAGAATTCACTTTCAACCACATTCACATCTCTGCTCATTGTAACTTTATTATTTATGGGGTTATATAGCTTTTATGCACCAGTAGAGTGATAACCTATGAAAATAATAGTTTCACTTCTATCATCAAGCTTACCTCTCTTAGCATCAGGAATGTGCTTGTAGCAGATTGAGCCAAATACCTTCAAATGCTTCACATTAGGCTTACTTCCACTCCAAGCTTCTTCTGGTACTTTCAATTTCAACCTCTTAGTTGGACATTTATTCAAAATGTACACTGCAGTATTGACTGCTTCACCCCAGAACTTATGAGGCATCTTCTTCTGTTTGATCATGCTTCTAGCCATATCAAGTATAGTCCTGTTTCTCCTCTCTGCCAGCCCATTATGTTGAGGAGTGTAGGGTGCAGTGACTTCATGCTTGATTCCATGACTTACACAAAATGATTCAAAGTCTTTTGAAGTATATTCACCTCCACCATCTGTTCTAAGTATCTTTATGAATTTGCCACTCTCTTTTTCAACTAAGAGCTTGAACATTTTAAACACCTTTAAAGCTTCACTTTTCAACTTAATTGTGTATAGCCAGATCATTCTTGTATATTCATCAACAAAGGTGATGAAATACTTGTTGCCAGATAGAGTTGCCACTTCAAATGGTCCACATATATCTTAATGTATCACTCCTAGAGCATCACTAGCTCTCATAGGTAATTCAGATACAAATGGTAGTCTACTTTGCTTACCCTTCAAGCAAACTTCACAATTCTTTGCAGATGATTCTATCTTAGGCAGGCCAATCACTAAATTTTTAGAATTCAATTGACTTAAGCTTCTAAAATTTAGATGACCATACCTCATATGCCATAGCCAGTCAGAATCTTCATTGGTGGTAGATGACATGCACATGACTTTATCAACATGAATATTGCACTTATACACTCTATTCTTTGACAATGCAGAGACTAGAACCAATTTACCTTCTGGATCAAATAGCCTCAGTGATTCCTTGTTGATGTTGATAGAAAAACCTTTCTCCATTAATTGACCAATTCTCATCAGATTGCACTTCATACCAGGCACATATAACACATTCTCAATGACTGCTTTCTTGCCATCATCTCTCTTGATAACAATATTGCCAATACCTTCAGCTTCAAGGTTACTACAATCAGCAAGCTTCACACTTGTCCTCTTGTTTGAGTCAAATTCAGAGAGCCGTCCTTTGTTACCTGTCATATGATTAGAGACCCTGAATCCAAGTACCATTCTTGATACAGTGGATTATACTCACATGTTGTAGCCATCATTAACAGCACATTCTCTTTCACTTGATCATCACTCTGTGCTAGCTTGGCTTCTTCATCACTTTTGACCTGCTTACCACCCTTGCCAGATCTACATTCATCTACAAAATGCCCTAATTTCTCACAATTATAGCACTTAATCTTGCTCTTATCAAATTTCTTCTTTTGATTGTTCACATAACCTCCTCCTTTACTAGATTCAGTCCTGTCATCAATCTTTCCTTTTGATTTGAGCCATTTCTCTTTTCCTTTCTTCCATTTATTCTTATCTTTACCACCATTCTTTGATTGCACATATAAGGCTTGTTGCATTGTTCTTTCTGAGCCTCTATCAAGAACCAAAAGCTCATGAGCTTCTAATGAACTTTGCAGGTCCTCCACTTTCATATCTCTAGTGTCATGAGACTCTTGAATTGCAACTACTATAAAGTCAAATTTGGGAGTTAATGTTCTCAATACCTTTTCTACAATCTGTTGATCTGTGAGAGTTTCACCACAAGTCCTCATTTGATTCACCACCATCATCAATTTTGAGAAATAATCTGCAATTTTCTGATCTTCTTCCATCACCATCAATTCATATTTTCTCCTTAAAGATTGCAGCTTGACTTGCTTCACTTTATCACCACCATCATGATATTTCACCAAGATATCCCATGCTTCCTTTGACTTTGTTGCTTTTGAGATTCTTTCGAAATTCTGAGTATCAACATATTGTTGTATGTAGAACAATGCCTTACAATCTTTCTTCTTTGCATCCTTGAATGCAGTTCTTTGAGCATCTGTGGCATTTGCAGCAATATCTTCATAACCGTTTTGCACTATCTCAAACACATCTTGAGATCCAAACAATGATTTCATCATAGCACTCCATCTTTCCCAATTCTTTGCATCAAGAATCAAGAAATGTGTTGATGGAAATCCATTACCGTTCGTATTCATTATTGCAACTCACAAGAACTTTAAGAACTCACACAAATCACTCGTGTTTCCCAGTGTTTTCCTCACAATAACTCTCGTGTTTCCCTAAACCCAACCGGAGCTCTAGATACCAATTATTAGCGCAGCAATGATCACACACACACACACACACATATGAGATTGATTCAATTATCACACACACACACTTGAGATTGATTCTCTTTCAATCTTTGAACATAACAGAAAATGATGAAGTGATGAAATGAATCAAAGAGAAATTAGAGAGAAAAGAGAGAAGAGAGTTTGTTGCAATCATTCATTCATTAGTTATGAAAAACAAGGATTACAACTAGTTTATATACACTTTACTTGCAGCACAAGTAACTAACTTGTAACTAACAAAACCACCAACTAACTTGTTAACTAACTAACACTTTTAAGATATGGATTAACATCTCAACAAAAACAACGCCGCACCAAGACGACGAATAACACAGCGTCGCACTATAAGACGACGAAATCACACAAAAATAAAAAGCTAGTAAGAAAATAAATAAGTGATTTCCACATATATTTAGCTTTTTATTTTTGTGTGATTTCGTCGTCTTAGAAAAAAACGAGAAAGAAAAAAACGATTTAGAAAATAAATCACCCTAATTCTTTGACTAGACTTTTATCTTTTATATTTGGTACATTTTCACTAGTTAAGAAAATAAATTTGGTAATTTTTTTTTGGAATTTGTGTAGTCAATTTTTAGAAAATGTAAAAAGTGTTGTTTTTTATGCATAATTTTCTCTTTTTGGTATTTTTAACTAGCCCCCGGATACTAGTTAGCATGATCCAATAAATAAATAAATCTTTGACTAGAGAATATTAATTAATGGTTTCATTAATCGAAAGATCATTTCCTAAACTAAAACAAGAAACATAAACTTCTTCAAAAAAATTTAAAAAGGGACCGAAGTAACTAATTTTGGTATGTATATTGGTGAGATAACTATAGTAATTTTTTTGTTTACAATAAAGTCAATCAAGATCGAATTCAAAAGACGAAAGATTTTTGCCATGACGTGCTAGAGAGATAAGTCCTCCTGCTTCTCTATAAATTAGGGTTTTTTGTTTCACCATGTTTAAGCGCCGCCCTCCCTCTAGTAGGGATTCCTCCTTCGCCATCAGAGTTTTTCCTTTCTGGAATGGAGCTTGCTCCCTCCCCTGTGGATGTTCCTTTCCCATCTATGTGGGTTTCTCTTCCTTCTTTCTTGTTGTGATTATCTTCATCTATATGCTCTCCTTTCTTTGTTCCACTGTCAACTTCCATAATGTTTAATCCTTCCTTCACCACCAACCACGACTATCACCTTGCACGAATCAAGCACGTTGTTGTGCTCTCAAATTGGAACCCAAATTCACTGACCAACCATTCAGAGCTCTGTGGATATGAGAAAAGGCCACCACCGGAGCCACCGCCATCGGAAGAAGCGAAAATTCTGCGAGCTTGTGTTTGTGTTTCTGTTATTTTTATTGTGTTGTATTGTTTTGGTATGGTTTGTATTGTGTGTTTAATTTTAGTCTATTTTAAGTTTGCACTTATAGTGTTTGAAGTCCCAAAGATGTATGAATGCATTAGAAAATATTTTGAGCAAGAATTTAATAGTGGTTACAGCAAACCATATCTTCTTCTCCATTCGACAAATGAATCCTTCACATGTGGTGAGTTTAACCATTCTTGAGAACTGGTATGGTCGATCTGCACGTTCACAAGCCAAAGAAATAATCCGTATAATTGGATAGAGTTGAAGATTGTGGTTCCTCAACCAACTTATCATTTGTGGAAGAAATTTGTCTGGGTGCTTAGAATAAATTATTGGCTTGATACTACACTATTAGTTTCTATTTTTCTGAAAGTTTATTGATACCCAAATCTTAATTGTTTAAAAAAAACTTAATTGTTTAGTTGCTTGTGTGATTTTTAGAACGTGGATAGGGAATGTCCTAATACATTGTATCTCATTATGTCTTACTTTATTTATCTTATCTAATGTTAAATGTGTTTTTTTGTAAAAAAAGAAGAAAAAGACCAAATTTAGGATCTCATGCATTCTATCTAAACTCTTTAGCACTGGACCAAACTCAATGATTTATTGCTATGGTAATTTTTTTGGGATAAGAACAATTTGTGTAAATTATTATTTATCTACCTCTCCAATGAGCGAGAGAGTTGGGCCTAGGCCTACAAAATATCTTTTTTGGATTAGTAAGATAATGAAACAAATTTTAATTGTTTTAATGGGAAAATTTGGCAAAATTTCGGGAAACATGTTATGAAGTTCGCATTCAAGGCAAAAAAATATTTGGAAAATGCATTCCAAACTTTTTAACCAAGGACAAAATCAGAATATCGAAGTGAGAGGTGGGGGGTGGAAGAGTCCCGAGGGAGAAGAGAATTTTCTGTCTTCATGAATCTTTTCATCATGTCTTTGAATTATATGCTATTTATTATTTTTGTGTACACTTTAGTTTAAAATAAAGAAAGAGTGATAATCCGAAGGCTAAAATTGAGAGTTTATTCAATAAAAAAAAGAGTTTATTTGCATATAAAAAAGAGTCAATACTTTAGAGATTATTATCAGCAAATGCTACCAAGTGTCTTAAGGATATTTGTTAAGAACTCAAATTTTAAAATAATTTTTTTGTTTTTTTTTCAATGCATAATATTTTGTTTTATTTCTCTTTTAGTTTTTTAATTAGTGCTCCGAGAGAGTGTGATAATTAGTAATACCCTTATTATTACATCAAAAAGAAGAATAATAGTTCAAATACTAATTAAATTGATAGTTTATTCAAATATAATGTAAGAAATAAGCTCCTTAAAAAAATAAAAATAAGAAGGAAGTCAAAAACTACACCTAATATATGATTTTTAATGAGTATTTTTTTTAAGCATGGTTTTTAATGAGTTTGTTTATAAACTTAAAAATGTGTCTTTTGGTTATGATGCAGAACGTGATAATTAGTTTAATGACATATGCATGCTTCGGATTTTGAAAGGTTGAAATGAAATACTAGTAACAAAGATGATCCACATGCATTCTTCTTCAAAATGACCAATGAAGGAAACAATTTACACCCAAATCATTATCATGGATTAATAATACAAAAAGATTAACAAGAATGTCCCTTAATGGAAGACAACACAAAACACAAGATGCAAAGATAACAAGAATCTGATCAAGCCCTTGTCTTGAAAGGAATGGCTCGGATGACAATCTGGTGATATCCAGCAGCAAGAGCAGCTCCAATAAAAGGTCCAACCCAGAATATCCAATGGTCATCCCAAGCTAAGTCCTTGTTAAAGATTATGGCAGCTCCAAGACTCCTAGCTGGGTTAATACCAGTTCCTGTAATGGGAATTGTAGCCAAATGGACCAAAAACACAGCAAACCCAATTGGAAGAGGAGCCAATATAGGAACATGAGAGTCTCTAGCATTTCTCTTTGCATCAGTGGCAGAAAAAACAGTGTAGACAAGAACAAATGTACCAACAATTTCAGCTCCAAGTCCATCACCTTTAGTGTATCCAGGATTCACAAAATTAGCTCCACCTTTAAACAATTCATACCTAGCATTACCTTCAAAACCCTTAACCACACCAGCACCACAAATAGCCCCAAGACATTGCATAACAATGTAAAATATAGCTCTTGTAAGAGACAGTTTCCTTGCCAAAAACAGACCAAATGTCACAGCTGGGTTTATGTGTCCACCTATCACAAATAACACACAGATCTATCATCTATCTTAGCTATATAACATTCTCAAGCAAAATCACCCTTTTCTTTTAGTCTTTATAAAATTCATAATGTCTCAAGTTTAGTACTTCATAAATTTTCTCTAATACTACTATACTAGCCCTATTATGTTTTTCCAGGACCAAACTTATGTTTGATATCACAGTGGATATGACAAAATTACGGTGGTCTACTGTGATTTTGCAGAAGTTTCACTCACTCTGTAGCTTTGCAAAATCACAGTGGACACTGATTCTGTCATACTCACCGTGATACTAAACATACACCAAGTTGAACTTGACAAAACCACGGTGAATCACCTTAATTTTACCAAAACCAACACACGAGTTTCAACTTTCAACATGGACTAAATACAGATAACTAAAAAAACTCATTTTTAGTGTAAAAAGTTTTTTAAATAGGACTAAAACAAGACAAAATTTGAGTGAAGAGTAAACTTAAAAGTCCTAACTTTAAGGGACTAATGACACATTTAACAATTTATTTTCATATGAACTTAATGTGAATAAATTGTAAGGTAGGTAGGTACCTGAAATTCCAGCAGTGCAATAAACAAGGGCAAAGATCATACCACCAAAAGACCAAGCAATACCTTGAATGCCAACAGAGGAACATTTGGAGGTTGATCTGTTAACACCCATTACAGTCAAAATGGTGATATACAAGAACAAGAAAGTAGCTATGAACTCAGCTATTCCAGCTCTGTAAAAAGACCATGACTTGAGCTCACCAGGCTCAAATAATGGAGCTGGTGGTGGCTCTTTGTAGTCTTTGATGTCACTTTGAGCTTCTGTCCCTAATGGATGTCTCTCTGAGAATTTGTTTGCTCCAACCTTCACATCTTCCTCCTTCTCCATGATAATAAACAAGAAAGATCTCTCTTCTTTTCAATGCCAACTCTCTCAGTTTTTGAAATGTAGTACTAATTATGTTGGTATAAGATAGAATGAGGTTATTATATAGTGGAAGAGGAAAACTGAAAACATACATTCCAATTATTTGCAACAAAAATAAATATGATTATACTTTGTCTTTTACTATTATTATGAACTATTTATATTATTATAAATTTATAATACTCTCTTCAATTACTATTATAATTAAAATTGTCATTTTAGCTACATTAAATAATTAATATAAATGATATAAATTCAATGAAATAAATTTTAAGATAGATACCTAAACTTTTAGATATATTAGTTATTTATACTTAAAATATCAATTTTATTTATAATTGTGATTGGAGTTAGAATAAAATTATTTTGTGGAAAAAGAATGTTAATGTATTTGTTTTTGTCAATGACTAGAAATTTTACCCTTAAAGTTGATAAGTGAGATGATCGAAATTCGAATTTCAATCCCCTATATATAATGTAATGTCCAACTAATTAGACTATGCTCACGGGACGAATATTCTAATATACTGTATTTTACTGCTATGTTTTCGATTCTGTTATTTTTTTTAAAATTATTTTATTAGTATATTCTTAGAATTAAAGAAAATGTAAAATCAGTATTAATTGTAAAATTTAAAAGAAAAATCATTTTCTATTTTGTGGAAAGTGCGAAGGGATGTTGGTTCCCCTGTGTTGTAGTTATCCACAGCAGATTTCACTTTTCAGGGTATGTCCTTATTTAATTTTTTTTCTCAATTAGTTTAGTTATCAAAAATTTCACTTTTAAGGTGGATAAGTGAAATAATTGGGATTCGAACTCCAATCTTCTATATATATATATATATATATATATATATATAATGTCCTACCAGTTGAGCTAAGTTCATAGAACGGTGCACGGTTAATTTTTAACTTGGTGCGATCCTATTGATAAAAAGATAAGGTTTTTTATATCAAAAGATAGGTTAAAAATACAATAAAATTATTGTAAAACACTACACTTTTATTAAATTAATTATTAATAAATTAATAATAATAATAATAATACATTCCATTTATATTTGGTAAGAATTACATTCCGATTATATACAAAATAAAATATATTCTGTTTTTGTACAATTTAATTATAATTTTGATTTAAGAATTTATGATATCAAATTGAAATAATTTCAAAAAAATTCTAAATCTAACATGGCATTGGCAGCCATATCATTGGGTGTAGAGTGCCGCATCTTGAAATGAAAGGGCATGTCATAAAAATTGAAGGTCATGTGAAGAAGATGATCAAACATATAAATTTTTAAAAATGAGATCAAAATTATAGAAAATAAAATAGAGGATCAAAATTACAGATTTAGTGAAATAGAGAGACAAAAACTGCATTCAAATCTAAGTTTTTTTAGTTGGTATAAAAAAAATCTCACTTTTAAACCATTAAGCCATGAAACACTTTCAATTTTTTTGTTTTTATTTTTGCAATTTTAATTCAATCTAATAATGTTGTGGAAAACTATTAGTAGATCATTGAGTTTTTTCTGCGGATTGCACAAAAATTTGATGAATTGTCAATTGACTTAGGTAAATATTTGTTTAATAAAAGAGGACAATTCTTCAAAGATAAACCTTATGTTCACACTCACATACTCCAATTGCTTAAAGTGGAAGCCCCAAACCTCTTATATGTTATTCATTTCACAATTAAGCTCAAGAAAACTAAAGTGATATTCAAGGTTGACTCAAAAAATATTGTGGATAACAAGAGGAGGATAAACATGAAAAGGAGTCTATTATTATAAATTTTAGGAGTATTTTATCTTCATATTTTTACAACTTTTCTGTAGAGTTTTTAAGGAAAAAATTCCATGTAGTGGCTCTTCTAGGGGCAACCACATATATTACACACATACTCACATACTCCAATTGCTTAAAGTGGAAGCCCCAAACCTCTTATATGTTATTCATTTCACAATTAAGCTCAAGAAAACTAAAGTGATATTCAAGGTTGACTCAAAAAATATTGTGGATAACAAGAGGAGGATAAACATGAAAAGGAGTCTATTATTATAAATTTTAGGAGTATTTTATCTTCATATTTTTACAACTTTTCTGTAGAGTTTTTAAGGAAAAAATTCCATGTAGTGGCTCTTCTAGGGGCAACCACATATATTACTATTTTCCAAAATTGTGATGATATTCCAATAAGTATAATGGATTTGATTATTATTATTAATGAATTTGCTTAGTTTTGCTTTTACTTATTTAGAAAGAAAAAGTAGTCTATCTTTTTTTTTTTGGTAAGGAAATAGTCTATTCTGACCTCCGAACCAGAATAATTTGGTGGTGAAAGCCAAAAAAAAAGAAAAGAAAAAAAGAAATAGTCTATCCGGTAGGCCGTTTCAATAAAATTCTCGTAAGAATTAAAATCAAATAAAAAATTCTATCAGCTGGCCCCAAAATGCAACAACCTCTTATGATTGAAAAAAGATAATGATGATGCCAATATTAAAAAAAAAAATTGATGAAGTCTATATTTTATAATGGAGTAACATCACAACAAAGCATATTATCTCTGCCAGAAAGAAAATTGGGAGTATATGTGTTCATCGCTGGCAGGATTGATTTCACACAACATTTTGGTGCTAACTGCTAAGCCTTTTGACAGGGAGGATTTGGTTTCTGTTCCAAAAGATCAGCCATGTATTGTGTATACTGGCGTCAGATACAACGAATATAAAATGTTTGTCCCTTGGACAGGTTGGAGGGTTAGAGTATCCTTCAACTTCAAGGGTGCAATCTTATTATGTGTTGGAGTATGATATATGAACATGGTCTTTCCTGGCTCTCCTCTTGTCCACGAAATCCTCGTGTGCAGGAGAATAAATGATTACTAAATTGCACTAAAACGTTTTCTATATAACAACATCATTTAATAAACATTTTTTAAAATAGTTTTCCTTATATAAAACTAGAGAATAAATATATTGTTAAATAATTACACATGAATAAAAGGTAGACGGGCAACAAGCTGCACCGCTAAACCTAATGCTTGCCATTGCCCGTTTCATGAGGGTGGAAGCCATGTGCATGAGTTCAAAACCTACCACAACTAGAATAAAACTCTAGTTCTCTATCCGTGTGTATATGTGCTCAATAGATCAATTTCCTAGTTCAAATGTGACCCGTTAATAGTTAGTCCATATCGGTTTTGAATGAACTAAATGTGAGATACGATATGAGATGTGGTGTTCAAGTCTATCAGATTTGACATAGTAGGGGAGCATGCATGATAATGATGTTGAATATATATGAGATGTGACTTATACTATATAGATGTAGCTCTCAAGTCTCTTGATTATAAGGGAGGATTTTTTTTCATCCCCGACATGAGTTCGAATGAACACATCTAAACAAAATACGAATTGTGTGTAGTCTAAAAAGTACAGTTCTAAAAATGTGATTTTTTTAGAATTATGGGATGGGAAAAATTACTCCTGATTATAAAATCCCCAAACATAAACCCAAAAGAAAGTTTCATTTGATTATGAAATTTGACTGTCCCCCAAATACTTAGGATATATTTGGAGGGGAGAGATTACTATTCTCTTTTAAATTACGGACACAATAAACTGTTTTTTAAAATCGACCAAGTGTGGTAACTTTTTTTGCAAGTGTGGTTGAAGTATTATACGATCATTTTTTATATTATTTTTTTGAATTTTTTTAAATTTTAAATATATTTTAAAAATATAGATTTGACCCTCCAAAGCCCATGTTGGGAGTAATGTCTTTAGAATTTCTCATACAGTTAGACCTGGTGTTAGATAATTTAGTTTACTTGGTTGGATAAGAAGTTCAATTCAAGACTTCTGTTTTTTTTTTATCAAATTCAAGACTTCTGTTTATAATCTTATATTTGGCATTTGCCAAGTAGGAAGCAGGACTACTGTGTCACTCTACAACATAGAATTACAATTACAGTGGCATGGAGACCAGGGAAAAAAGGAAAAAAATTAAATTAGAATTGGCTATATAGACAAAAAATAAGAGGTTGGATAAAACTGTACTCTACCCAAGTTGCAATTTTAAGCTGGACTCTGGAAAGTGTAGCCATTCAACTTTAAAGCCCAATTTTACCAGGTTGATTCCCAAGCTCCTGCAAACAAAGACCCATATGATAATTCAAAGGTCTGTTTCTTTTGACCTGCTTCATTTGTGTAATCAGGTAAACAAGTGATGCTGATCCAGTGTTAGCACAGCAACCTATGATATTAGTGGCTCTCTGGTAACCTGCGACAATAAACGCGAAACAAAAAACCAAAATTATACACAAATGACATTAATTCTATATTTTCTAGACTGAGAATTCACATTTTTCTGTTCTTTTTGTTCTTTCATTTCATTCATGTGCCCATTTAAACCAATTATGCTGATAGCCAGCCATGCCGGTTACAGAAAGACATTAAAAGTAGAAAACATTTGACATTACCGCCATGGAAATTCACTTGTATCTATTCCAGCTTGGTGAAGGTCGTCAACATACTGCAATGCCTCCCTGCATTCTTCTCGGTCATCGAAGAAATCCCTCTTTTCACCTTCTATTTGATATGTTTCGTGGCCTTTGCCAGCAATCACCTGCATCATGCATATAAAAGTATGTACCCTTAATTAAAAAATCACAATCCACAAATTAACAATTCCTTCTGGTACATTAATATTTCAGTGCATTATTCTAAAATTACAAACTAAAAAAGAAATCCAAAAGAAGAGAGAAAGTCGTTAAACTCCATTTGTTATGGTTTTGGTATATTATTTTGTCAAACAGTCACTGACAGTCAAATGAAGTTTTCTCAAATTCAATAACACAAATCCTAGAGCAAATCGAGTTTGGCCATTCACTAAGAGGATGTTGTTGCACCAATCACAAGTAAGATTTTTGAAACAAATAAAATCAAAAGAATTAGCTTTCATTAGGAAGCAAGGCTACTTAAAAATGCGATAAAGATTGGGATTAGGATTCCCACATTTGAGGGGCACAGGGAATTCAGCTCATCATGGTAATCCAAGTAGTGATTTCACAGGATCACTAAAATGCCATGCATGAAACTGAATGTTGGCGGAGAATTCATGTTAATTAAGCAACACCAACTTTGATACACATCTTAATATTGTTCAATTTTTCCATAAGCAACACCCGCTTCGCAAGTACCAAATATTTTCAATTAAGTGACTTCTCCATCATGTTAATTAAGCTCATTTATAAGAGGCAATGCAGAAAGAAGTTCAGAACTTACAACAACATCACCCTCCTCCCCCATTGCAACTGCAGCTCGCACAGCTACTCTCCTTATGTCATGGAGAAAAAGCCTATGACCATTTGGAAGAGGAGGATAGTAGTCATTCTCTCCATATTTCAGGTACTCTTGCATCGTCCATCCTATCCCAGCCAACATGTCATCCAAAATATCCACTGGATAAAAAGTTAAAAAGAATGCCAGAATTAGAATTCACAAACCCTGCTAGTTAAACATTTCATATATTGCACTTAACAAGGCCATAAACATATTCCAATGTCAAAATACTTACATGGATCTTCACCCTTGGGATTGTCAGATGTCAGCATGGTCACTTCACTTTTTTCTGTCGCTATCTTTGTCATCAAGGGTCTCTTCCCCCTTTCATCCTCACCACAACAACCAATCACTTCAAAAGAAAAAAGACAGTGTGACATTCTAAATGATGAAAGTATATTCAGAACAAACAATGTACATCTTCAAAATTCGAGAATGTGAATAATTATGCAGTTTCAATCTTTAGCAGAAAATTATTTGTTTAAATTTCTCAACGTTCGGGACAAAATAAAAAAGGAAATCTTCCACGGTTATAAGAAACACACACATACCAGTTATAATCCTGCGAGGTTGAAGCTCTCTTACAGAATCAAGTAATCTAGACAAGGCATCAGGAGTACGAGCATAATCCACTATTACCCCAAATGCTTGTTCCTCATCAATTAAAACACACCTCCCAGGAACTGCATCAACCTCTTCAATCCCTCTAACAATGTCCTCCAAGGGTGCCCCAACAGCAATGCCAACTGCCACAGCAGCAAGAATGTTGTAAACACTATGCTTTCCTAATAATCCTGACGAAATTTCCAGTATCCCAGCAGGCGTATTAACCAAAACCTGTGTCTCAAACAGGGAGAGTTCAAACTTCAAGGGATGAACATCTGCATTTTTATTCTCCAAAGCAAATGTCACAACAGGAACTTCAGGACTGCCCAATGAAAGGAAAAAAACTGCATTCGGATCATCAATGTTAACAACTTTCCTATGCCGCTCAGGATCCACCATCCTCGAAAACATCTTAGCCTTCGCATCTCTTTCCATCTCCTCATCCTCTTCAGTAAACAAATTCGTAAAAACAGCAACATCAAAATCAACCTCATCGTATTTCCCCTGAGCCAGTCCACGAGAAGAAGCCTCAAAAAC
This sequence comes from Trifolium repens, assembly GCA_030408175.1. Taxonomy (NCBI): domain Eukaryota; kingdom Viridiplantae; phylum Streptophyta; class Magnoliopsida; order Fabales; family Fabaceae; genus Trifolium; species Trifolium repens. The sequence continues at coordinate 60,358,908 of CP125842.1, read as the reverse complement.
CACAGATTCAGTTCCATTATGAAGCATCTTAGCCATCAAATTCTGAACCAAAACAGCATCCATCATCTCATAGGGCGAATCCAACTGATTCTCCCCATGCACATAACTAGCAATGGAGTTAAACATCCCAGTACGTAAACCCATCGCTTCATACATACTTTTAATCAAATAAGTAGTCGTTGTTTTGCCATAAGTCCCAGTTAGTCCAATAACAGCCATATTTGTCGAAGGATACTTATAAAACGAAGCAGCCAATGTAGGAAGAACAGCATTGGTATCTTCCACAATAACCAAAGCCTTACAACCCAAAGTATCTTCGATATCAATCTCTTTACTCGCGACAACAGCAACAGCTCCTCTCTTATCAGCCTCACTCAAGAACGCGTGTCCATCGTTTTTTCTTCCAACACAACAAACAAACAAATTACCAGAAGTTACAAGCCTCGAATCGTGTTGAATTCCACTGATTTCAACTTCCAAATTTCCATAAACTGAAATAGGAACTACCTTACTCTCATCTAAAAGCTCAGCTAAACTCATCTTAAACTTAGGTTCAACTACTCTAGCTTTATTATTCTTCCCTAAACTATCAAAATCTAAATCAAACGAATATTCGGATTTCGAAGCTAAATTACCATCTTCATCAATGAAATCATCCGGAATTTCGTCAGAATTCACCGCAAATCGCTTGAGTTTCTCAATTTCTTCAACGTCATCGACTTCGTCTGGTTGAAGCTCATCAACGACTTCAATGTCCTTTTTGGCGGGATTAGGTTTAAGAAGACCTTGTTTAACGAACTCTTTACGCTTAAGAGCAATTGCTTTGTCGATTTCACCGAACAAATCCTCTTGAGCGGATTCGATAGAGGAAGGTTCATCGGGAGCATCTTCGGCGTCGGCGATGGCGGCGAGGTAAGTGGCTTGATTCTCTTTGAAATCTTGTTCTTCGCGTTTGCGAGCACGGTCGGCTTGGAGTTGTATTTGTTGGAATTTGGTGAAGCCGTGAGCGGAATCTTCGGGTACTTCGGGTGGGTCGTCGTCGGCTGGGTTTGGATAGGATTTGGCGGCGTTGGGCCGTGTAGCGGCGGGAGGTGGAAGAGGAAGTAAAGGATAAGAAGATAAGGGACGGAAGAAATGTGTAGAAGGAAAAGGGTGAAGAAAGTGTTTGGGTTTAGTTATTATTGTTGGAGAAATGAAGTGTGGAAGAGTAACAAATGGCAAAGCCATTTAAAAGAGTGGTGTATGAATTTAACTAGTGAGTAAGGAAGGAATGTTGTTGTGTAGGGTGAGCTAAGAAGAGAATGGATTATGTAAACTAAAGAGGAATTGAGTGAGGTGAGGGGTTTGTTTGGGGTTTTAGCTGCAGTTCTACTTATATTATCCTTATCAAACAGCATACTTGAATCATGGTTGCATTTTATGGTTGCATTTTATGGACAAAACCACTATAATGATATGTCAGTTATATGTGCTATGTAAAAAAAAAGTTTGTTAGTTGCTTCAAAAAAAACAAAGGTTAGTTATATGTGTTTAGGAGAAACAAATATCAAACCGTTGCTTGGACTCCAGTGGCAATGAGCTCCTTACAAAAACGTATTCGGGAAATACTGAGTTTGATTCCCGAAAAGAACAACGTTTGGCCAATGAGCATACCTAACAAAAAAATATCAAAATACTCTCTAACACACATATTTCTAGTTTTAACACTTTTTTTTTATTTCTTTTTAAAAATAATATTTTTAGCCTTACTTATGGATGATTATAATGATTTTTTTTTTTGTCATCCTACTAATTGTTAGCAAGGATTTTTCATGAGTGCAACTTTGCTCCATTTGCAAAGACTTTTTTTATTCCTTTTGATTGAACAAGTGAATGACACATGGCAAAAAGAAATCAAACGGCTGAGATTAAAACAAGCCACGCGCCTCTTCTTCCTATTGTTTATCGATATAGAACAGAAACGTGGTTCATATTCGCCTCATCGTTGTTTTGTGTAAATTAATGTGTTCAATTTTGCAATGACTTGTATTAAGTATAGGTTATGTTATTCAGATTGAATTGTATGTGGAGATGGCGGCGGGACTGTGAGATTCGGTGAGAAGCGCAGAGAATAATGGAGGAGGTATGCCGCCGTTGTGGCAGAGGAGAGTGGTGGCAACTGCGGTGAGAGAAAGAGATAAATATGGAAGACAATTGTTGAAACAAGAAGAAGACGCAGTTGTTTCTTTTCCTGGTCTTTTTTTTTATTTGTTAAAACAAATTCTTAATTAGTATAAGTTTTAATCACAGCCATCCGTTTTGCTTTTGCCATGTGTCATTCACTTGTTCAATCAAAAGGAATAAAAGTAGCCTTTGCAAATGGAGCAAAGCTGCACTTATTTTTCATCTACTAAGCTGGACACCAAAAATCTTGTGAGTCAAAGTTAGAGACAAAAGTTATACTTAGCAAAGTTTAACTATGGCACAAGATTCGTGAACTAAGATGCATGCTTCGACAAGATTCGTGAACTTAGAAGATTTTGGAATTACAATATTCGGTCCCACTTGACAAGCTTTAGAACATTAGCCAAAGCGTTACTTTGACTCCGTTGAAGCAGTGGTTTTCAAACAGTCAAACTTATTCTTTTGAAATCAAATTCATAAAACAATGATGAACTTTTAATCTTTTTCTGGAAAAACATTGCACAATATGCTCTTAGGATTTAAAAGTTGATCTCGCAAGTAATAAATTTTAAACTAGTGTTTTTTACCCAAAATCGAGGTAAATACTAATTTTCTTGGGTATCCTATAAAATTATAAAAATATCATTTACCCGCTATTTAAGTGGCGGATGTTATAAAAATAATAAATTTGAGAGAAAAAAAAACATCCTCCTTTACACGTAGCAACTTAAGTAGCAGAAAAGAAATAATAGAAAATTAGTAAGGGACGCGAGAATCTGATAGGATGGAAAAAAACTCTCAATTATAATTCTACACGTTTTATGTGCTAGGAGTATAGAGAAGTCCTATTGGGCCTATATGAAATGGACCCTTAACGGGTCGGTGTATTATTCTCAAGCCCGCTTTTCTATCTCTATATATACCCCCCTCTTGTACTGAATTAGGTTACCATTTTGTTATGGATTCTATCTAATCATAACAATATGAAAGAATATATGAAAGAATACTTTCATGTATGTTTTTTGAAGCAAGCTAAACTCATTTCATTTTATCAATGATAATAGAAAAAATACAATTTGGGGATGATAAAAAGTCATGGGGCTAGACTGGAATATAGACGCTCTAGCTAGATTGTGAGCAATTCTATTAGCTTGCCGCCGAACAAATGCTATGTTGTAGATAGCATTAGCAGTGAGAATGAACTTACAAGTTGACAAAAGAGTACCTAGTTCATTCTCATGTCTATAATCATTAGTAATTACGTTAACTACCGTTAGACAATCACTTTCAAAGATGATCCTCTCAAAACCATTTGTCGTACCTATTAACAAGGCGTGTTTCAAAACAGAGGTTTCACATTCAGTTGCTATAACAAATGTAAAATAATAAAAGTACAAAATTTAGGTACATTGTTCTATGTAATAATTTCTTTTTTCTTTCTAGTGTAATGTTCTAATTGGTTTTGACTAAAAATAAGTATAATAATCAGGAAGAATTTTAATTGAGAGGTATTTTAGAAATGACATTATTAATAGAGTAAAAATAGTTATCCTTTGCCCTCTCAATTTTGTAAAACAAAATTACAAAAACATGTTTACCAAAGTCGAGGACAGTGCAGGTGTTCTGGACTAATCCGTATTACAAAAACATATCCATAGAAAATTCCATTCACGTTACTTGCGCTTAAATGTGTACTTTAACGAATTAAATGAGTGCGGCGATAGCATTTTGATTGTTGAAGAAGCTATGATTCATGAACCTATCTTTGGTACTGGACCCGCGTAACGTGAGTGAGTGAATGAAACACATGTTATCTATCATCAAGTAGTACCCACTAAATTGCGACATCATCCCTCAAAACGGCACCGTTTCGTATAATTGGTTGGTTTAACACGGAAGGGAAATGGTAAAGTTTGTAGTCTAAGAAATCTCCGTAAGTACATTGGCTTCAGTTCAAAGCTTTCTTCATTCACAATTCACCTGTCTTTGTCATATTGTTAATTGTCCCAATCCAAATCTCATTCACTAGTATTTATTCATTTAGACTCATAATAACAACAACTTCCATTCTGCAGGATCATCATCATCGATTCATGTATGCACTTATATCATTAATCAATCCAGGTAGGTACCTAGTTCTCACGCTATCAACAGTTCAACACCAACACACTTACTTATACATATTGTGGTCCTTTTTGCTTTTCCTTTACGAATCAAAGCCACAATTATTGAATTTCAGTGTATCGTGACAGCAAGACCACTCTGTCACTTAATCTTTGATTAAATGATCGTAATCGTGAATCGTGATCATTCCTTTTTTTTTTAATAAGATTTTGTTTTTATTGATAAGAATCATCATTCAATTGTTATTCTAAATAATCAAACTCTAATTAATTATTTTGATATTTTCAGTGTCATTATTTTATTTTAACCTTTTCAAGGGTCAAGTGTCAGAGGTGAAACTTTTTTGTGGGGTTTGAAATTGTCTGTAGTACTTTATATATTTCTCATGATATTTCTCAATCATTGTGTGGATGACATTCACATTTTGAAGCTGAATGTGATAATATTGATTAATAAACCTTTTTTTCATCTTTGCGTTTACACAGATTTTTCTGATTTTCCCATTGTGGCTTGGTTGTTGAAATTGGCTAAAACTAAAAGATCTCAAATACTGATAATAGCTTGAAGCTTTCCTCTATCATGGAGAAAAGATCTCCTCCACTTGTGAACCAAAAATGCACATCGCGGATGTTTGGAATCTTCAATTTTCGTGAAGCTCATTCTGATGAAACATTGGCTTCCGATAGGCGGCATTTGAATAAACACGCCGGTGGTAAGAATTAATAGAATTTATGAATTTCTTAGTTACACATTGTATGCGCTGAAAGTCTAAAACGTAGGTGTTGTAATTTTAAATGAAGGTTTTAGGGACAATTACCATAATCTTTGTAGCAGCGAAATGGAAGGTGTGTCGGTGTCGGACACTGACACTAGTATATGTGATTATTGATTACATCCGATTGATTTATTTCATTTGAAGCTCTTACATGTCAAACCTTTTGATTATCTGAATGTTCGATGATACTCATGTTGAATCAATTTTTTCCAAGCTGCAGGAAATGGAAAATCCAGAATTAGTTCAGATGTGCTTAGCACAGTTGATGAGAAGTACCCTCATGCCGATGTAAGTTTTCAATCTTCTGATCAAACATGGTTGTATTTTTGTAGTAGCTTTGGAACTCATGCTGTTAAGAGCCTAATTCGATATGAAATCATAAAATGTATGATGTTGAAACTCATCATGGTGATTGCCATTCATGAACTCATGCCTGAAAAAAACTATAATCCACAGGTAAGTTCAAGAAGAAGAAGAGGTTATAGTTGTAAGAGTATTTGTGTGGAGAATGATCAGATAGCAAATTTGGAAAATGAAGCAACAAAAATGATAGTTAACCAGAGATTTTTCAACAAAAACTCTCAAGGCAAAGATGGTGGTGCAGACTCTCGGCCTAATCAATTTTTGGATGCTGTACAGATTTTATATTCGAACAAGGAACTTTTCACAAAACTTCTGCAAGATCCAAACTCACTATTGGTAAAACAGATTCATGGCTTACAGAAAAATCAAGTAAAAGCAGAACAAAATGGAATGAACAGGTTGAATAAAGATCAAAACTGTAGTAATTTTGATCGGTGCAATTTGAGTAAAAATTGCAAGTCACGGTCCTCTAAAAGAATAGTAGTTTTGAAGCCTGGCACAAATAATGTGAAAAAATTTGCTGACAATAGAGATGCTCATAATATGAAGCCTTCACATTTTGCATTTGGTGGTATAAAGAGAAAGTTGAGATATGTCATGAGAGTAAGGAAAAAAGAGCAGCAGTGGATGGCAACTGATTCGGCGCCAAGTAAATTTCGCTGCTGTTCGCAGAACATGGAAGATGGTAAAAATGTAGAAAAATTGGACATTGCCATAAGAAATTCGCTAAATAATGCCCATGTTAGTACTGGAAAAAATTTGAAGGATTCCAAGTTTAAGGATCCCGAGTTAAGTGTGAGACAGGAAGTTGCTTCTAAGCAAAATAAATTGACCATGAAGGACCAAGATGCAAAAGTTACATCTCACAACAAACACCAAATGGTTCTCAAAACATTTCATAGAGATGGCGAAAGTTGTTCTTATACAAGTTCTTCTTCTCATGAAATCAAGGATCCTCCAGTAGCCACTTTTAGCGATGAGTTGCAGGTTTTTGATGCGGCAGATATTAGTGTCAATACGAATCTTCCTGGCGACAATTTACATGCACATTATGATATTCCAAGAGGTAACCTAACCTCTATATATCTAGTTTTCCAACTTTCTCTGATCATATACATTCATAAACATTTGCCTCATTTATCATCTATATATATTTGTCAATTCTTTAGCATGGTCTAAAAGGCTCGTCAAATCTCGTTATCATACACAAACTAGAGATATTTTATTTATAAATATGTGTTTGCACGTGCAGATGGAGTACTAGTACAAGAAGTTACACATGATAAATTTAAAGAGAACAACCTTGTAACATCCTCTTTGGGTCCAAGGAACAGCTCAAAGGACATCATAAGGGAAGTTCTGCAGGATTTCAGCTTGAAATGTGATGAACCTGTGAAGAGTCATTTATCAAACCTATTGAATGATTCATCCACTTTTGATGAACTGAAGGGATTAACTGACCATCTTTCTGGCAGTAAAATCCTGCATGACTGTATCATCGAATGTTTCATGGAGTTATACCAAATCTGTGGTTTCCAACCTCATTTTTCATCAAGAAATCCTAACTTTCAATCATGCGTTGTGAGGAAAATTTTTGTTAGAGAGATTAATGAACTTGTTAACCTGCACTTTTTCCCTCATCCATCACCAATAAAGTTACAAGAACTTGTTGAAAAGGACTTAGCAAGACGTGGATCATGGTTGAATGATATCCAAGTTGATATAGAAGACATTGCAATTGAGGTGGAGAAAGATGTTTTGGAAAAACTGGTGTTAGAAATAGTTTCTGAGATGGATATCAGAGACTTGATACAATGCAATGAACATATGTCTAAATCATAAATTTGGTCACCGGGCAGTGTGCACAAGGTCTTGGAGAATGCAGGGCTATTTTCCGGAAATGGATTCCATGCAGTCAAATAGTGACTGCAGATGAATCTCATCCATTCATTTTATTTATGTTTTTAATTTATTGGATCAACTTTGAATCTGGACCATCAAAACAGTGTGAATGCATGACTGCAGGGAATCCAGGTCCCTATTTTCCGGAATCGCCTTCATGTCTCTTGAGTTGCAATCTTCTTTCTTTTTTCGTCCAATTCATTCAAATTATGTGCAGCAAAGCAAGTGTGGGGTTAAAAAATCCCAAATTTTACCTTGTCTTCTTTGTTACCAGTTGTTATTGTAATTAATTTTTTCTTTTTCTCCAATAAAATTGATGTTTACACATTTAATCCTTCCTTGCTATTGCCAAGGTGGAGGTTCTCTATGGATACTTAAAAGTGTTGATGCTTGAGTTGAAGGCATAAGCATCGATAACTCTTAAAGGAGATTTATTTTAAGCAAAATGCAACATTTTATTAAACAGTCAATTTAGTCTCTGAACTATCATTTTCTCACCAACTTAATCTCTAAACTATTAAAAACAACTAAAATATCCCTAAACTATATTCACATCCATCAATTTAGTTCATCCCTTAACTTCCGTTAAATAGCTGTTAGTGGTCTCTAAACTATTAAAATACTTCAATTTATAGTAATCGTGCAATCATCAATCATCACACTTGGTATAGTAAGCAAGGTTTAAGTGTAGTGCCAACAATCATCAATTTCTTATGTTATTTTTTTCAAAACAAATTCAAAGAATCTGGAAACACACTTGGTGCAATCTTAATCACTTGTGCAAGAGTAAGCAAGGTTTGTTGCAGTGCCAACCATCATCAATTTGATCGATTACCATCGTCATCTGCTATAAATTTATTTAGATTTCTTCTCTTTACAATGTTGAATAATAAAACTTTTTTATTGAAATCCTGTAAATCTTTACAGTGCTAAAGTGCAAAAATATCAGTATGAATTTGAAGTGAATGATGATCATGGTTTCTAGAAATTTCAAAGGGATAAAACATAATCACAAATTAATCCTTACAAATTTATAAAAGAGAGAACAAAAAAAACCTATTTTTAGCGGCGAGCATGGTGGTTGGTGGCGAACACAGTGCTTGTGTTGTGAATTCGTAAATCTCACACCAATAATCTTGGTGTGTGGAGCAAATCGAATAAGCAATCAATCAAGCAGAAATAACAATAGTAATCACGAACAAATAAACAACGAAAGCGATAAAGAGACACAAACAATTGTTTACCCAGTTCGGCCAAATAAAGACCTACGTCTGGGGGAGAGAGCATCTCTCTGTTCCACTATCAAATCAAGTTCTCAGTTACAAAGATAATCTCCAAAGAGTTACAAGAAATAGTTTTGATACCTAATTCTACCCTTTGGCCGAATTTCTTCCCGTGGCCAAGAAATTCAATTTGAAAATGTTTCCCAAGGTGATGAATCAAACTCCCAACCCTAGAGTGTTGCCAAGATGTTAATCTTATAACCTTAAACTTTTGTCGGCTCAGAAATAACCCTAAAACCTTGTTAAACAGTCAGAAAACGCAAAACAGCTATATAACCACGCGGGTCTGCGCCTGGCACCCGCAGGTGCTCGCCCAAAGCCCTCACGAGGACACGCCCTGCCTACTGCCTGTTGAGCCCTCACCAGGGCCTGCAACAGCTTTAAGTTTAAAAGGCAATTTCACAACAAGTTGGATTTGAAAGTTTCTGTCCAAGCATATGGAAGAGGGAAGAGTAATAATATTTTAGGGTTTTATTGAATAGTTAACAGAAAAATTAACTTTGGACTAAATTGATAGATGAAAAATAGTTTAGGGACCTTTTAGTTACTTTAAATAGTTTATGGACTAAGTTGGTGAGAGAGTGGTAGTTTAGGGACTAAATTGACTGTTTACTCACATTTTATATTCGTAACAAATAGGTTTTTAAGTTTTTAAGCAACATTTTATATATTGTTAGTATCTTTTTTTGAAACAATAATATATTATTAGTAGATTAAAATGAAAGATGTAAAATTTGGAATATTATTAAAAGTGATAAGGATAAATTTGTTCTTATTTTTATGCATATATTCATATATAATATTATTTTTTTGTATTTATCGTATTCTTTCTATATTTTTTCTATAATATTTTTAGTGAAATTACAATGATGGATATAAAACTTGTAATATTATTAAAAGTAATAAGGATAAATGAATAAGTTTTGTAGTAATCAATTTTATTATATTATTATAATTATTATTATATTAGATTAGAAGTAGACAAGTAGTAACAAATAATTGAATTAATTTTAAAAAGTAGGTTTTAATAATTATTTTGCTTAAATATATTTTTAGTTATCTAAAAATTTCATTTGAATTTTAGTCCTTAAAATTTTTCAATTTTAGTCTATCTTGTTTCACAAAAGTTCATGTAGTATATTTAAAATGACTTATTTTGATGAAATATCATAATTAAGACCTTAAAATATCTATAATATAATATCTTTAATTTAAAATCATAGATCAATTAATAAAAATTAAAGATTGTACAGTAATGAAAAACAAAAATTAAAGATAGGGCCGGTCAACTGACAAAATATGTCAAAATTGTTAGGCTGAACATCATGATCCGAGTTCGAACCCGAGATATCTCACAATTATTTGAGTTTAGGGTCCGTTTGTTACATATTAAAAAAAATAATTTTGATACTAAATAATTTATAGATAGTTTTTAGAGATTTATAGAAAAGTAGAATTCACTTTATGTTTGTTTATTGCAATTCACTTTTTTAATAAAATAATATTTAACTCGCTTGACTACAAAATTTAAAGTGATTTTTTTTAGATACAAAATAACATACACCTTTTTAATCAAAAAAAAAAATAACATACACATTTTAATACTTGTTTTCTCTCTCCTCTAAAAAAATCTATTATTTGAAGTAGCTTATCAGTTTTAGTTGTTTTCTGATTATTTTTAGATTTTGATTATTTTAAAAATCTGTAACAAACATGTACAATATTTTTAAAGTGATTATTTTTATAAAAAAATGATTTTTTTTCTTCAAAATAAGTCGTAATAAACGGCCTCAATTTCAGCGGATTACCACTACATCTAAGACAAAAAAAAACTGGGCAGGTCCAAGAATTGGACAATATAAGCAAGGGATTTCATTTTATTTTTTTGTGGAATCTAAACAAGAGCTTTAAATCCTAAATTATTAAAAGACTAATAAAAAGGACTAAAATTTTTATTGGTTTAAATGCATTTTTGGCCTCCCAAGTTTTTTAATTGTGCACTGTTTCAATCATTACTGTGTTGTAAATTTTGTAAGGTTTAGTATTTAGTGTCTGGCTCAAACTCCCAGTTTGTATATAAAGATCATGAGCATCAACAAGATATTTGTTTTTTAACTGAGCTGGAAGTGGATTGGAAGAGGAAGGAGACTAGGAAGAGATTGTTTTTGTTGGTTACTTTTTTGGTAAGGATTCTTTTTTGTTGGTTTCTAGGTTACCGTAAGTTGTTTAAAATATATTTTGTCTTCATAAAAGATTCACGTGAGTTCTTTATTTTTTTATTTTTAATCCAGTTTATTATTTTCTATACTAAACAATTACAATGTTCCATGTGTAAAAATATTGCCACATCAGTATTGTTTGGTCAAAATAAGTCAAAAATAAAATGAGGGACTACTAAGTGCAAAAGAGGATAAGAATGAGGGGCTAAAAATGCACAATTAAAATTAGGAGGTCAAAATCGCACAATTGAAAAACTTAAGGGGTCAAAAATGCATTTAAACCAATAAAAAAAAAGAATTTAGAGGTTTGAAGGAAAATTTCATAAACTAAAAATAAAAATATTTAGAAGACTAAAAAATATATTTGATCCTAATTGGTTTGTTGAGATATTTATGCAATATATATAAAAACTAATAATAAAATGAAGGATTGATTTTGCTCTCCTAAAAAGGTTAGTGGCGTAACTTGTTGTTTGTCTGCCTTCCATTAAAGTGTGTATATATATATATATATATTGATAATAAAATATATTGAAAGTTTGTTGAGATTTTTTTTAACTTTTATAATAATTAAGATAAATAATAATTACACATGAGTGACAGGTAAACGAGCAACAAGTTGCGCCGTTGATTCTTTCTGGATTGCAAAACCAATCCTTTTGAAAAAGACATCCATAGATCTAGGAGAGACATTTTTTGAACTCTTTGCAAAAGATCAACAACATCTGGTACTAGGAATCTAAAAGTATCAAACGCAAATGGTATAAAAGCATGTTGATTGTCATAACACGCTTTCTCATGTTTGGCCATTTTGTTTGAAGCAGCTTTGAGGCCCGCTTGTCCCGCAATAAAATGTCTCGTCATCAATCTTACAAGTGGGGAGACTCCAGTCAAATCCACACAAGCATGCTTCCCTCCTATCCAGCCATACACTAGAACATCTGCAGGTCTAAGCGTCGATCTCCCTTCTTGTGGGTCAGTCAAAAAGTTCACATGCGTCTCTTTCTTCACAGATACCCCTGCACGCTGAAAAATATCACAAAAAACATCCCTGACAAAATCATGCTTATATTTAAGCCTGAAAGCTCTCTACAATGAACCGCATGCTCTCCGAATTAATTCAGACACGCTTTACAGCATACAGGGCAAACCTCATCAATGAGAAATAATGGAATCATGATACGGTATCTGAGAATAGTGTGGTACTCTACCGGTGACTTATGTTGTCACAACCCATCGACGTGGATATCTAAAAGAAAATCTTGAGCATGAGACGCCCGCAAACACCCAAAAACTGCTTTCTGCCTGATATTCATATTAAAATTGACTTCCATATCCTGAACAATTTTACTAAAAAGGCCCCTTGCCAAAGCATGTTGGGCTTATGGGTGATGGTGTCCTTACTAGCGAAACTGTTAAGGTCAAAAGTCGGAATCATATCACGGAGACCATCTAGGGCAGTATGAAAGTCAGAATCCATACCGTACACTTCACTATCTCTCAATATATGATCTTGCAATACCCAAGTCTGAGCCCTAGAAGCCACAAAAGCATACAAAGCAGCCTCAACTGCTGAGTACAAGCCCAACCCTCCAGCCTGAATAGGTAAAGAAGACACCCTCCATTGAAGGTCCCCAAAGTAAGGACTTCCACCAACCACAATATCTTCAACTGCACCTCGCAGCTCTTTATCAAACAACATATCTGCCTCCTCCACGTGAATTGGTTGGCACGTTCTTAAGCCGAAAAAAGTTTGGCTATGCCCATGCAAGATCGGAGTAAAAGAAGCTCACTCTGTAGGTCCTTTAACTGAGGAAGAAGATGCATCAACTCAACCAGAGGCGGACCCAAGGGGGTGGCTGAGGGTGGCCGCGGCCACCTCCTAAAAATAAAAAAATTACTAGTATATCCTTGATAGTTTTATAAAATTACAAATGTATATAATATATATATTTATTTCAGTGTAAAACTAATAGTATTGATGGCTAGCCGGATGGTTCAAAGTTGTGCCCCTTATGAAGAGGACATGGGTTCAACTCATGGAAGGGTGCATTTTCTAGTTTTTTTTCTTGTTTTTTTTTAAACAAAATCAATCCTTGGTGACAACATTGTATCAAAAGGACATTTCAACTCTTGGAGGAGGCATTTTCTGTTTTTTTTTTAAAACAAAATCAATACTTGGTGATAACATTGTATCAAACAATTAGCAAAGACATTTTTCTAAATAAAGCTAATTTATATATATGTATCAATGCAAAAAATAACAATTTCTATTTATTTTATTTTAAAAGAACACAACTATATATTTTAAATTATAGACAACATTTTTTTTACTATATGTGTAATATAATAATAAAACATATGATTTTCTAATGATTAACTTTGTACGAGTATTAGTTCAAAGTCAACTATTAATTATTTTAAGTCACTTGCCACACATATGTATTACTTTAGGGCTTGTTTGGTTCAACCGAGGAGCAGGGGAGGGGAGGGGAGGCGAAATAAAATATAATTTATTATGTTGACAAAATTACCCTCATTTTTTTATTAAAATTCAAAATTATCCTTGTTGGAATATTAAAGTTCTAGGTTTTATTTTTTTTGACAAAAAAAAAATTTAGGTTTTCTACTCATTAGATTTTTTTTGTTATATATCCATTAGATTTGTTTTTTTGACGTAATATATCCATTATAATTTAATCCTTATTTTGAGTTTATAAGATTAAGGGTCTGTTTGGTTCAATTGAGGGGAGGGGAGGTGAGGGGAGGGATTTATTAGGTTGGCAAAATTACCCTAATTTTTTTATTAAAATTCAAAATTATCCTTGTTGAAATATTAAAATTCTAGGTTTTATTTTTTTTTTACAACAAAAAAAATTTAGGTTTTCTACTCATTAGATTTTTTTTTTGGTTATATATCCATTAAAATTTTTTTTTTACGTAACATATCCATTATAATTTAATCCTTATTTTGAGTTTATAAGGTTAAGAGTAAAAAAGTAAATTACTTCTCCAAAATTTAAAATATTCCCTCACCTCCCCTCCCCTCCCCTCCAAAAACTTCGAACCAAACGGACCCTAAGAGTAAAAAAGTAAATTACTTATCCTCTTCCCTCCCCTCAGCCCGTTAAAAAGTTGAACCAAACGTAAAAATTTAAAATATTCCCTCACCTCCCCTCCCCTCTCCTCCAAAAACTTCAAACCAAACGGACCCTTAAATTATGTAATTTGATTGTAAAAAAAATTATGTGATTTAATTTATTGTTAATCAAATTTTTATATTTAATTTATTATTTCTTGTTTTATATATATATATATAGTTCATTTTGGTTTGTTCAAAAAAATTTATATACTATAATTTTTTTAGTGGCCCCCTGGAAAAAAATAAAATCCTAGGTCCGTCACTGAACTCAACAGCTCTGACAGCTCTCTTCATAGACACCCTTTCAATAAACTTTTTATCTCGACTAACAGCGCCACTGAATATTTTTTTTTTTTTTTGAGATTGTTTTTTGTTGAATAGTTTGTTGAGAGAGATATTAAATAGAAAAAATAGAAAATCTATTTAAAAATTAAAAAGAAACATTTGTTAAGATATACGTATACGTATGTATACACGCACACTATTGATTGTTGACAAACGAGTAACAAGTAATAAACCCATAAACCCTAGAGAGATACAGCAAGCAGCAGCCATGGCGTCAAAATCAGACCTAGTTCTCATCCTTGATTTTGGTTCTCAATACACTCATCTCATCACTCGTCGAATCCGAAGCCTCTCCGTTTTCTCTCTCTGTCTCAACGGAACCTCCTCTCTTCAATCCATCACCGAACTCAACCCCGCCGTAGTCATTCTCTCCGGTGGTCCCCACTCCGTCCACATCCCCGACTCCCCTTCCTTTCCCGACGGTTTCCTTCAATGGGCTCAGTCCAATGCCGTCCCTGTCCTTGGTATTTGCTATGGTCTCCAGCTTCTTGTTCACCGTCTCGGTGGCCAAGTCGGCGTCGGAAACAAGCAGGAATATGGCCGTATGGAAATTCATGTCGAGAATCCATCAGCTCTCTTCCCTGCCGAGAAAGTCGGACATAATCAAGTTGTTTGGATGAGTCATGGTGATGAAGCTATTACTCTTCCTGACGGTTTTAATGTCGTCGCGCGAAGCCAACAAGGTGCTGTTGCTGCCATAGAGAACCCCTCTGCCAAATTTTATGGCCTTCAGTATCATCCTGAGGTATATGCATATATAAACTAATACATAGATTCTCAATTTCAAGATTAAATTAGTGTAAATCAACATAGGCTTTGTTTGGATTAACTTATTTGAGCTCACATTTTTGACAAATTCATGGTGGTACGGTAGTTTAAGTTTTACCAAAGATGTAGCAATTTAATTAAACTCACTAACGATCTAAACATGTAATTAGACTAGACTGTCATGGAATTAGATTAAGACATGTCATAAGTTGTTTTTACATATTTGAAAACAGTTTGACTCTGAATTCTTTGGTTGTACAAATAGTTTATACATAATCATTTATATGATAAGTGCTTATTGTATAAGCACTTAATTAAGTGTTTATCCAACTCTGACCCTATTAGCATTGCAATTGAATCTATTTGTTTTTTATTTATTTTTCGGAAGGTGACTCATACGCCTGAGGGAATAGAAACTCTAAAGCATTTTCTATTCGATGTTTGTGGAGTTGCAGCGGGATGGAAGATGGAAGATGTAATGGAAGAAGAAATCAAATTAATCAATAATACAGTGAGGCCTGATGAACATGTCATTTGTGCCTTATCTGGCGGTGTTGATTCCACCGTTGCTGCTACCATAGTTCACAAAGCAATTGGGGATAGGCTTCATTGTATTTTTGTTGACAATGGCTTGCTCAGGTTACTACAAGTCTATTCCATCTAAAAATATTGAATTTCAAAATGTAGGTCTCTTGGTTTTGATTATTGTTTTTGTTGTTGTTGTTTGTGTACAGGTATAAGGAGAGGGAACGTGTGATGGAAACCTTTGAAAAGGATCTTCATTTACCGGTTGTGTGCGTTGATGCTGTAGATCAATTTCTTACAAAGCTAAAAGGTGTAACTGATCCTGAAATAAAGAGGAAAATCATTGGTAAAGAGTTCATTTGCATCTTTGATGCTTTTGCTCAGGATCTAGAGAAGAAACTGGGAAGCCGTCCTGCTTACTTGGTGCAAGGAACCTTATACCCTGACGTGATTGAATCATGTCCACCACCTGGGAGTGGGAGAACTCATTCTCATACAATCAAGAGCCATCATAATGTTGGTGGTCTTCCAAAGGACATGAAATTAAAACTCATTGAACCACTTAAACTACTTTTTAAGGATGAGGTTTTACTTTTTGACTTCTTTCCTTTTTTTTGTCTGTGTTTGTCATATTATGCATTGATTTTAATTTTCATTCTCTTGTTTGAAGGTTCGTCAATTAGGGAGGATCATGGATGTTCCCGAGGGATTTCTAAAACGTCATCCCTTCCCTGGGCCTGGTCTTGCAGTTAGAGTTTTGGGTGATGTGACTGAAGGAAATGCCTTAGATGTTCTCCGTCAGGTACACGGTGCTCTTGTACATGTGTTTGTCTGCTGTATTAATTTATATATTCAATATTTTGAGTCAATTTTGTTTTTCAGGTTGATGAGATTTTCATTCAGTCAATCAAGGATGCTGGCCTTTATGATGTAATATGGCAAGCATTTGCAGTTTTCTTACCAGTAAGATCTGTTGGAGTTCAAGGTGATCAAAGAACACACTCCCATGTTGTTGCACTCAGAGCTGTTACAAGTCAAGATGGAATGACGGCAGACTGGTAAGTTTTCAACTGAAATTTGCATGGCATTGGCTATATGATGCTGGATAATTCTGTGTTACGCTGCTTCTGCATGAACATGGTTGTTATTTTTATTTTTTTATGATACCAAACCGACACTTAGGTTAAATGTGCCTCTAGCAAACAATTGAATGAAGCAAATTAAGTTGTCAAACATGTGCTACAGTTCCTATTAATTTTGGATTTTTTATCTATCTGGAATCAACACACCATCTTATTTGTGAAGATGAACATGACTATGAGTTTAACATGCGCTACAGTTCCTATTAATTTTCAGTTATTTATAAGAAACAACAAAGTCTGTCCAAATATCAGGTGGGAAAAACAAGTTTATCGTAATAATAATTCTGTTACCTCAAAATCCACACTGGCAGTCTCATGACTCCCTATGCCGCTTGACCAAAACTGAGCAATGGGTGTCAAACCCTGATGTTTTAATTGATATGTCGACCCAAGATGCACCATGTGGCACTTCTATATATCTCCTTTCTATATGACCTATTGAAATAGAAAAAATATAAAGAAATAACTGAAAGTGTTAGACTCGGTATTATCCACCCAAGACCCAGAATATATCACAGAGTGGACGGCATTTCTTAATTACATTATCATCTCATCAAGTTGTATCATGATCCTAACTAAATACTAGGGTTATTATGCTTCTTCAAAACATATCAGCTTAAGCGCATTGAATTTTTTTTTTAAATGAACTTAAGGGCATTGATGTTGTGCCTTTGATGCTAGTTCTTTTCAATAATTGGCTTTTAATGGCCCTTTTTTCATTTAACCTTTAGAATTTCAAATGCAGTGTCTTATCATCTTTTATAGCACATTGTAGTAACTGTAATTTGAATTGAATTGCAGGTACTATTTTGAGCACAAGTTCCTTGATGACGTTTCACGCAAAATCTGTAATGGTGTCCGTGGTGTCAACCGCGTTGTGCAAGATATTACATCAAAGCCTCCATCAACAATTGAGTGGGAATGATATCTCATAGTTGGTAGTTTTAGTTTTTCTATGGTTGTGGGGTGCTATTAAGTTGTAGATGCGAGAAGGTATTGCCCATTTACTTGAAGAAATGGGAATGAAGCAGGTATTTTTTATAATAGGATTGATATGATTCTTGAGATTTGCAATAGCTAGAAGAATTGAGAGGACTATAATTAGAGCTATTGTAATGAATTTTGCCTTCTTGAATCAATTAAGATTGAGATTGACATTAATTTATATTGGTTTTCTCTTATTTTTATCAATCTGGAATCAACACACCATCTTATCTGTGAAGATGAACAAGACTGTGAGTTTAACTTTTAGGTCATTGTTGATATTTGGGAAATATTTAGGTACTTAGGTATAGTGGACCACTATCTATCGGTATATATTGCTTTCATATTGATTGCTAAATTTCCACTCATAATGTCCTTCCAACTTGGTACAGTCTATGGCTCTATGCCTTGAAATGTCTTTATTATTTTTGTTTGTTTTTCCCTTGTTTTATAAGTTGCCTCTTTCGGGAGGGCTGAAACCACTTGATGTCAGAACTGACCTCCGAACCAGATTAAACAGGTGGTAAAAAAAAAAAAAAGAGTTGCCTCTTTTTCTGACATTGAGTAATCTTTCTATATGAAGACATAAATTTATTTGTCCACAAAAACGATGATCATGTGGACCATGGAGTGCATGTGACTTTAATTTGTTATATTTCTTATTTGAAATAGCAAAACTTTATTGATAACAAACACTCCGAAGCATAAGGAATGCCTTGCATTGGTGCAAAGATATAACTACTACTGAACTATCAGTAAAAAAACAACTATACAAGTAGCTGATTTGGTAGAGTTCAATTGCTCACATGCTATAATTTAGCAAAATAAATCCTTATTCATCTTTGGTTATTTATTTATTAATTTTTTTTCCTAAGTAGTCTAATGGTTATAAATTCACCACTTAAGATAAATAAGTGAATGATTTTGGATTTGAACCACGACCCTGTATATAAAATGCAATATTCATACCAATGAAGTTATGCTTATAGGGACTTATGTTTGTAGATACTACTTGAACCAAACTATTTGTTTTTGATCATATAAAGGAAAACTAATTATTCTTGTTTGAAAAGAATTAAATTAATGGAATGATGTTGAAACTTGTGTTTAAACTATTTTTTATTTAAGAAAAAGTGTATAAGATTCTATGATTGCACCATCAATGGCTAGCATGCATTTGAAAGGATATGGTCATTGTAAAGAAGGTGGTCAACAAACATCCAAGAGTGTGAAGTGTTGGCAATACTACCTCAGCTGTTTCGGACAAAAAGGACTTTTGAAGTTAAATATTTGAAGATTAGCAGTTTATCACGACCAAATCATGCACTTACCAACTTTTGATATTGTATTCATTTTGATATGTTCTTTGTCCTTTTAATTACATTGTTAAATTGGCATGAACAATATGTCCACTAGGTTTTAGCCAAATGAGGGAGTTCAAATTTTTGTTGGAAACAATTATAAAATATCAACTCCTAGAAAAAATATAAAATGTTTGATTTAGTCTTTAAATTATAAAAATAAACTAAGTAATTTTCAAACCATTAAGATAGTTTCTGAATTATCATTGTTGCTTATGCTTTTAAAAGAATCTCGAAGAACTAAATTGATGGATTAATAATAATAGTTTAGAGATTATTTAGTATATTTACATGATTCAGAACTATGAAACACGGACACGACACTAACACTGACATGTTGACGCCGATAATAAAAAAATGACATAATTAAGTGTAATCATAAGTGTCAGTGTCTGACACCGACACATGTCCGACACCAGATACGGCTAATTAGAGGAATGTCCGTGTTTCATAGATTCAGATACCAAAAAGAGATATATTAATAGTTCATCATGACCAATTTTTTTTATTTAAAACTATATATACTGAATTATTTTGACCATGTAGTATCTCTTGAGAGCAAGTCTGGATATAATCTAATGGCCATGCACATAATTTGATATACGTCAAAAGCCAGCAAAGTAGATTACTGCTTTGATCTGTGACTATGAAGAAGATTATAACTATTGTAGACTCAATTTGACCATTGACTGGAGTAGTTTATGGTAGTATGGACAAGTCAAAGAGGAGTTTATTTTTTTTAGTCTTGCCATCCAATTCAGGGAGAGTCAAAGAGGAGATAATGTGAATTAAATATAATTTGCTACTTATATTGCACGCTTGCATTGGTTTAATATTATACTCCCACTACTTTGTGATCCTTTATGTGTTTAATTTTCATTTTTATACTTATAAAATTTGGACTAGAGAGTCAAAGTAGAGGAGAATCAAACCATCTCAATGTATTTTATCTCACAATCCTATATGGTTTTTTGTGTTTTTTATTACAAAATTTGGTGGGATATATTTTTATATGGAGAAACTCTAATTATTATATTCTCATTATAAATTATAGCTATATAACTCTATATTAGTCAATTGTTACATGCAGATATGCTAGGAATTTTAATTCCACGCTTAGTCGCATTGTAGTTTTTTTTTTTAGCGTTTAGCCTTTTCGTAATAAAAAAAGAGTAGGCAACTCTGTTAGTGAACTATAAAGCCCAGATACATGATACAATACCGATAGAATATGACATCGTCGTATCACAAGACTTTTAATATAATTTTTCCAAAATTGTTTGTTGAAAAAATTTTCCACACCATCATCAAATATTTTTTTTCCCACACCTGCTCTTAGTGGGATACATGTTGAGCATCACTAGATTCCACAAGTTATCTAATATCAGTTTGAATTTCTTGAGATACAAGAATTAATATAATGTCTGTGAGGGAGAAATTCATAAACAAAGTGAGAATTATTGATTCATGTCAAATCATTGGCTAATTAATTCAGTATAAATGTCAACTAAATCTATCTACCCCATTTACAAGTAATGAAACATATGTCCATGTTACATCACCAAGAGTTATTATTGCTCAAAGACTAACTTGAAGTCTTCAAAAAATATCTCCAAGAATTTGCACTTGTGACTAAATCAATATCCTCAACTCTCTGTGTCACACTGCAATTGGCAGGAACTTATTTGAACATCTCCATGTTTTTTATTTATTTTGGAAATACAAATATTCAAAACTTTGAAGCCACTTTTTGTAGGGCTTGTTTGATCCTTTTTGTTGTTGCATTAGCTGGTCCTTTGAACTGCAAATAATAAGGATGCTTAATTTAAATAAAATTTATGAAACACTGTCGCAAACACGCACACGTCAACATCGGCAAAAATTTAACAAAAAATTAATCCAAGAGCTCACCTTAGATCTAATGATCACATGAAGCCTCCCATCAGAATCTGTAGATTGAACTGAATTAAAATCCATGTTGAGATTATTAACTGCATCCATAATTTCCAATATCCTTCCTTCTCTAGAAGGACACTTCATTTCAATCACAACTCCATTTTCACTCATACTGACAGTAACATCACTATTAGAACTTCCTTTTAAAGCATCAGAAACTATCTGTCTCCTTGTCTCACCTATGTCACATATTTTCCTCTTCTTCATCATTGGTTTCTTGCCATTGTTAGTTTTGTTGTTATAATAATCATCACAAGTCCTCTCCAACAAATCATGATGTGATTTTTTACTTCTAGACTCTATATCTATTGGCTCTTTTTGAGCTTCCAACTCTTTTATCTTTTTCTCAAGCTTGCTAAGATATTCAATTGCATCATCTAGTATAGAAACTTTGTCATCCTGCATGAATAATGTATTTAATTAGTTTAAGCAGTGATGAGATGACCTATGTACTACCGTCTACCAACACTTTACATTAAATGTGTATCTGGTGTCTGACACATAAGTTTATATTCAAATACTACTATTTTTCTCAAGTTATTATCAGTGTCGATGTACTAGTGTCAGTATTGCGCCCGTGTATGTGTCAGTGTTTCATAGGTGATGTGATGACTAAAATATAAATAAATTACCTTACTATTTGAAGGGACCATTGATCTAAGAGTTAAAAACCTTTCATTAAGTTTTGCTCTTCTCCTTCTTTCTGACAAAACATGGTTCATACCTTCATCAGCTTCTAGTCTTGTTCCCTCTCTATAGTCATTCTCTTCTTGAGATTCAACCAAACCATCCATGTGCATCCGCGGAACTTCTAACAACATCTTCTTCAATAGCTTTTGTGAGTTTCCTTGTCTTGGCCTTTGGCAATCCACTGACACTCTTTTGTTCCAAGCACAAAAGCTTGAATCTTGATGAAAGTTTTGAAAATGCATTCCGATAGTTGTTATTTGGTCATTGTTTGTCAATAGGTCTGAAAGAATTTTCTGATAATGGCAATCATATCTTAGTGGATCCACTAAGGTCATTTTTTGGTTATTGTTGCAATCTTCTCCACTTCTAGGAACAGAAGCAATAGTTTGTGATATGCAATCACTTGAATTCATGGAGTTATGGATCAAATCATCATCCATGATTTGCCAACTTTCAACCATGAATGTTTCATCTGGTGGCAGTTGATTGGTTTGTAAGGCATTTGAACTTCCATTAGGAGAGGTTTCTGTGTTGATTATGTCATAACCAACTTCTGGAATTAATTCAACATTGTAATCAATATGATCAAATTCTACATCGGCAACATCTTCATTATTTCTCAAATTCAATGTAGCTTGAACGTTAATATGATCATCGACACTTAGAATATTCGATAAAGAAGTTTTGACCTGTTGAATGATACTGAGATCTTCCATTACCTTCAAACAAAGGGAAAAGTTTTCAGCAACATGGTTACAAGAAAGAGAGGTGGAAATAACAGAATAGTAATATTGATGTTAAAAAAGGGATACAAAAATTTACCATATCAGTTGTGCCTAGCTCAATAACCCCTTTCATAAAAGGAAAGCACACCACTGTCTGAAAGTTTACAGGAAAGAAACAAATTACATATTGATTTCTAAAACTTGGATGATTATCAGTCATAAAGTATTGAGATTTGGAATCTAATAGTGCGCGTTTGTTTATGCGCTATATAGACTTTCATCGTGTATCTGCAGTATCACCACCGTGATACCAAACGATGCTAAGATAACAATTTATCATAGCAGAAACTACATGTTCCTAAATAGAAATAAGGAGGCATACTATTGCAGCAGTTCTTAGACTAAAACTATAGAGTGGTTTCAAAAGCAAGAAGACATGTCCTAACAAAGACGGAATGGTACCTGAATAGATGCACTCTGATCATGACAGAAGACAAGTGTCACAAGTGTGTTTATGGAACAAAACCAAACAAAGAAGATTAGTTTTTGAGTTTGTGTCATTTTAATCACAGTTAAGAGTACAAAAAAAACTATATATTAATCAAAATCAGAAGAAAGAACAAGCCAGGTCATGAAACCGAAACATATACCTTTGCGAGGAGAGAGCGATTAAACTCTTTGCAATCAACAGAATCCGCATCCATAAGCCAAATTGGTTCGTCGTTTGCTAGAGCTCTTCCTGGTAACCTAAGAACACACACACACACACACACAAATATGACACATTTGAGGATAAATAAGATTAGACACACACTTTCATACAGAAAACAAAACCAGAATGGAAAAAAAAGGAACAATAATGAGTGAGATTTAATTACCCTTGGCCAATGTTGAATACAAAGGACATGCAAACCAAATAGTACCATTCAGTATCTGTGAGGTCATCAGGTGAAAGTGCTGCAGAAGGCTTTTTTATTGGAGGACTTGTTTCTGTAGGTTTGAGGGTCCTAAAAAGCTCTCTCAGTTGCTCACTTCTCTGCAAGCCTATTTCATCAGAACTAAGTTCCACTTCTTGATTTGTTTTCCTTGTCTTAATTTCTCCATTGTAATATCCTTCCCCCCAACTCAACACCCTGCAAAATGGTCCAAGGTTCAAAACTAAATTTCAGTAAAATAGCTTCTTAGCAACACTCTTCAAAACAGTAAGTGAATGTTTGATTCTAATTTTGGAGCTGTAGACTTTGATTTTGACATGTTTAGATATTCTCGAGTAGAATTGGTTCTGACTCCATAATATTCTAACTTGAAGCTAAGATTTAAAATTCTTGGATGTTTGGTTTCAATTCTGGAGTAGCCAGAATTGATTCTGGACGTATAGAATTGATTCTGACTTGTTTGGTTTCTCAAAAGTAGAATTAATTCTGTCTCCAGAATTGATTCTACTTGAAGCTAGAAATCGTAGTTTCTGATTCTAGAATTGTTTTTTACACTCAAAATTTCTTGTTCAACTCACTTTTGCATGAATATATCCAAACATAAACCACTTTAACTTAAAATCAATTTTGGCCAGAATCAATTCTATCAAAATCAATTTTTTTCACCGCAAAACCAAACATACACTGAATTTTAACCTTGAATTTATTGTTCAACGGAAACACGAATGAATCCAAACATCAATTATTAGTACTTTAACTTCAGTTAACTTTTAACTTAAATCAATTATACATAATCAATTCATTCAAAATCCAAGTATATGTTTGGATTGACAAAATCAAAGTGGGCCTCCATGGATTTGGCAAAAGATTGACTTTGAAACTTCAACAAAATCACAGTGTTATCATGATTTTGTCAAAATCACCGTAAATCCACGTTAATTAAGTAGTACCAGAATATTTAACACTACATTCAGAAGTTTAAGATTCAAATAAAAAATTAATCATTAATCTAACTTAAAAAATAGATAGTTAGATTTGTTGATTAATAATTAATATAAGCAAAACAACATTAGCTATAAAAAAAACTGCAATCAAATTTAGCAGATAATGTCTCATATATCATATGAAATGGTATTGAAAAAACATGAACATAGTATGGAATAATAGAATAAAGACATTTATTGAGGTACTAAGAATGAAACAAAAACAAATAGAACCATACCCAGTTTGGTGAGGAGATTCAGACCAGAAAATTATATAACTCCATTGAATGCTTCTAACTGCCAAAGCAAGTTGTTCCTTCATGATGTTTTCTTGCACCATTATGCAGTTGGAAAATATTAATAACAGAAGCTACTACTGTATTATTATTATTATTATCTCTACAATAATATCTGGATTCATTGATTGAAGAATTTGTTTTATCTGAAATGATGAAAAGCAAAGTTCAAAGGTAGGACTATTGGTGTAGCTGAAAAGTACTTGTTGATCAGTTAATAACAACAAGATTCAGAAACAAAAAAAAGAAGGTATTATTATGGCTGAAAAAGTGTGGTTGTAGATATAAGATGTTGACTTGGGAAGGAGGATTGGAAATTTGCAATAATGTTATTTTTTCTGATAATATGGTTGGTAGTAGTAGTACAAAGTATATATGCATATATACAAATTGTTTAAAACAAAACAAGATCCAGAGAGAGAGTTGTCACTTAAATAGAAAATGAATTGGAGTATGTTATTCATTTTGCCTATTTTTTAATTCAGATAGCAACTTGTACCTATTTTTACCAAAAACAAAATACAAACGTGACACTCACTTCTGTGACCGCAAGATGGAAAAAAAAGTGGTTTAATGTTGTTGATTTTTAAGATTAAGTTAAAGGGGAACTCTTTGTTATATGTATCGGTACATTATTAAGCTGAACAGTTTTGATAGATTCTGTTTTGAATAGATCAAAATAGTCTCATTTCGCTTAACAATTGAGGTTTAAAGTAGTTTATATATAACACACCTTTCAAACTACCAAGTTGTGTTTTTTTATAAAGGATAAAATTGTGACGGATTAATCTCAAAGCAGAAAATCTCTTGTGGGCCGACACCCTTTACTATTCCGAATACACCAAAGTCTCTCGAAGATGTGGACTTGAGGTCGGATCGGAACAAGTTTACGAATAATATATTTATTTATTTTTTTTTACTATTCCGAATACACCAAAGTCTCTCAAAGACAGACTAATCTGAGGGGACCGATCCCACCGTCCAATTAATTTTTTTATATTAAACATTATTTGTAAACCTATTATATCAATAGTGTACCCATATATTTTTAAATAAGATATATACCGAAATGTTCGCATAATTAAATATGAAAAAGGGACTAATAATTCTTTTGATACAAGTAAATTCTTGACCAACCAAATAGATTTGAATCAAATGAATGTATAAGATTTTTCATGAAAATTTCTCATAAGGAAATCGTTTTTGTAGTCGGCGGGCACACAACATATTAAAATTCATTGTAAACATGTTGTATGATTAAAGGCAAGTTATTCTTTCTACTAGTATTGTAATATAGTATAGGAGGCATCAAATCCAATGACTCTAGCAGCAATTGCCATGCCTACAAGGGAATCATTTATTACAATTATTTGAGTGATGATTTTTGGCAGCAACTGCTTGTTTATTGGTCACATCCAATACTGTATTTTGTTTTTAGAAATTTATTGCTAAATCCCTTTCATCGGTTAGTTTTGTCATATACAGTACATACACATCTTGCTCCTTATTTTTATGAAAAATGCTACTATAAGAATAAGATGTAGTGACTTGTGAGAGGGGGTATATAGTATGCGTAAATAATTTTATTAATTTCATTGTAAAGGAAAAAAAAAATTGAAATTGAATTTTTAGAATTATTTAATGTAAAATTTCTTTATTTAGATAGGATGCACTCTTAAGACACATTAGCATCATCTCTATTATATTTACAGTTACTCTTCGGTTATCGGTGAAAGAGTTCTAATAATTTTCTTTTTGAAGTTCTAAGTAAATAAAGTCAAATTAAACATTATTATATTTATGAATATGACTCGAATTCTTATAAACAATTCTTTTTATAGTGAAATTTATTAAACACTTAAGTTAAATCACTTAGTTAGTTAGGCACAAAACCTTCTCAAACTGATTTGAATTAACGGTATAAATTAACGTTATGGACTAATAGTTTATAAAAAAAATGTAATGGACTAATATGACTAACAAATTGAAAAATCAAAGACTATTTTGTGTTTTCATGTGAATCAGAAACTAACATAATTGCAATGTGTACATCCAAGAATCAAAATGATTGTTTTCCCATAAAGATATAAATTTTCTCTAACTTCATTTAGTTTGGCAGAAAGTAAGGTGAAAAAATGCCGACGAAATGCCATAAAACGACCTTGAAGAAAAAATGAGATACTATATAATATAGAAGAAAGAAAATAATTATAAATGAAAGATGTTCTATTGTGGTGGCTTCTTAGGAAGATTCCTTTTGAATATATTTCATATCGTTCTTAGAAATGAAATAAATTAACTTCATTTATAAAACATATATTTCATCTCGTAGTAACTGTTACAGGAAGCCATTTTACACACATTTATCTAATCGATGTTTTTTATTAGATAAACGATATTTATTCATTCAATTTGATAGAGTACATTGATATGATACAAATTCAAAATAATTGAAAGCAAAAAGGGCGAATTTGAACAAACTCACATCACAACACCTATGTTAATAGCATGAAACGTCAAATTGTATAAGTCTACATATTTGACTATATCGAAGTATCCGAAATATTCATATATTTGGATTTGTAGTGTCGATGACAGAAAGTCATTGGTTAAATCAACACTAAATAGATCTTAATCCTGCATAATATATGCGATATTCTTATCAATTGAGCTAAGCTTGCAGAGATACACTAAATGCTATATTTGTTTGAAGAAAAAGTGATAGAAAAGAAAGATATAAATTTTCTCTAACTTCATTTAGTTTGGCAGAAATTGAGGTGAGAAAATGTCAATGAAATGATATAAAAACGACCTTGAAGTAAAAGTGAGATACAGTATATATAACAGAAGAAAGAAAAAAATTACAAATGAAAGAAATGAAAAATGTTCTATTGTGCTTATTGTGCTGATTTCTTAGAAAGATTCTTTCTGTGGGTCCCACCAAAGCTGGAAATAAATTTGGAATACTGAGTACCAAGTGACCAAAATAGTTTTTATTTTTATTTAAGAAACCAAAATAGTTTTGATTAGATATTTTATTATTAACCTTATGATTTAAGGTCTTCAAATTATTTGATGGCGATGATTCTTATTGCAAAATGGACTTCTTAAGGGGGTCAAAATTGTGCTTAAAATTAAAAGGGGTCAAAATTGTGGGGTGCGATTTATTGGCATTCATTCCATCTTATTTCATACACTAAAAAATTGAAAATAAATTAAATTTTTGTCATTGAAAATAAACTAATCTAAATAGATCTAAATTTTAAACAATTTTAAGAAATTAATCAGCTTATTTAATTGACCAATAAGATCATGAATTTTCAAATGTAAAAATTAAAATTCTCATCAAAAAATTTAATATCAAATAAAATAAATTACCTACAAAATGAAAGACTAAATTAGTGACACGTAAATTTTACGTAGTCAATTTCAGTGTGTGCAGAATGCTTTGTAATTGGTGGGAGTTGGTGAACATAATTATTTTATTTTATTTTTTGGAAGGGAAGATAATTAAATTTATGTTATATAAATAATAATTAGCCGTAAACTTCTTATCCAGTTCATACAAACAATACAGCACAGCCAATAATGTGCAAAGAGGCTCCACCACCACTCCACTCTTTTTCCATATCAATGATCATGTCATGCAATACTTGCAATTATTGAACAACACTTTTAAGTTTTACTCGTTCAATTTAGGTTAAATTGATCTTTTAGTTTTTTAGTTTTATTTTGTTCATATCTCTCTTTTTAATATATTTTGCGGGGGGCTAGCTCTTTGCTAGCTTCTCTTTGATTTAAAAAAAAAAAAGTTTTATTTTGTTCATCTAACTAATTTTTTATCGTGTTCATCCATTTTTAAAAAAATAATAAGAGCATTACTAATTTCTAGAAAAATAAGAACGTTACCCAAATTAAAATGGATGAAGAAAATGAAAATTTTATTGTCGTTTTAATTTTTCTAGAAATGGATGAAAAGATGAAGAAAATAAAAATTAACATTTTTCGCATAAAACTAATTAGAATGACTCAAAATCTAATAAAAGTATAGATAAAAACAGAACAAAGACTAATTAGGGGATCGTAATAAAACCAAAAAATAAGTTAAAATGTTAAATTACTCAAAAAATAATTTAATATTACATTTTCAAACCCTTATACTGAAGTGTTTGACATCTCATCCGGAGACTTCTGTTTGTTGTCCACTTCACTAAACTATGTTTAGAAAAACTTTGAATCTTCTCCTAATTTTAGTATGAATATATTATATTATATATTTTATTATTGTTTAGTTGTGATTAACTTCTGTTGAATTGTATGAAAAGAAAAATTTATATTCTAGTATTCTCTGGGCATACAATAATATAAGATAATTTTAATCAAATTTTCTCTGAATACAGCCGTTAAATACTCCTCCAATTATAAATTATAGGTAAAAAATTATTCTATAAAAAAAAGTTGAATAATGAATTAATCTAATTTATATTATACAATAGATTTATTCATTATTCAATAAATCTAAAAATGATTTTTTTTCTTATAATTTTGTAGTAGTATAATTTTGTTTAGTTGTTTGAACCTCTTAATTACCAGTTATATGTTGCGTATGAATGTCATTTATGTAACATAAATTACAAAATTAATATAAAAATAAACATTGGAATAACTAGCAATTAATGATTTTAGAAGTGTTTCTTTTTATTGATCAAGTAGTCTAGTGGCTGAAAATTTCACTCTTAGGGTGGATAAGTGGGATGACCGGGGTTCGAATCTCGGTCTCCTGCATATAAAATGGGACAAAAGTGCTCCTTATTCAATGCAAAACTTTTGAATTCAATCGTAGGATTGATTTTCATTTGTTTAGGTGGAAATCAAAATCCATGTTCAGCCAATTCAAACAAATGAATATATTTCAGCAAAAAAACAAAAACAAATAGCTATACTGTACCTTACTAACTGTGGCCGGCAAAAACAAAATATAGCCACAAGCCAAAATCCAACTATTCACGTTTTGGTTATATATTTTGTTTTATCTCGGAGGGGCACAATCGTCTTGTATTGTGTAATTACACATTTATCATAGTTACAGATTTTGGCTATGTATTTCGACTAACCTCTTACTCACACTTGATAGATAAAAAATGTAACTTATTTGAAATGATTTTTTTTTTAGAAAATGATGCTACTAATTAGTGAGATAAGTTTGAATAACTATTTTTTTCTGCAGAAAAAGTATAAACACCACCAAAATTTTACACACATAGATCTCAATTTTAATCCTAAATAAAAATGTTTTATTTAATAATATCAGAATTCATTTATTTATTAAAAAAATTTGTATTTAATCGTTGAAGTAGTCCTTACATTTAATGGATGGACTTTTTATATGATTGGCTTGCAATGTTACCTATTTTGATTTGGTCGTCAGGTACATTTGGGGAGAATAACGCAGTCCGAGAATCACATCTCTAGTTTTATTTTTTATTTTTTTTTTGTCTATATTAGATCTCTAATTTTTATTTTGTGTTAACTCTTGGTTTTCGGGAAAAATGGTCCGGGTAATTCAAAATTCGACCGTATAATAAGTAAAATTTGATATATAATCATTTCTACAAAAATGAAATTCGAATTCTTCTAAACAATCCATCTTACGGAAAGTTTATTAACTGCAGCTCTAAATAATGTTTCAAGTTTTAGAGTTCAAACCAATGAGACTTCTCAATCGTGATTTAGTGTGGCGTTGTGATGTGGATGAAACATCACAATATTTTGTTAGAGCTTGGGCAAGGTGTTATTTGGGAATGGATTGTCTCGTGTTATTTGGTGGTTTGATTTAGTTGGTGTTAGTAGTATTCATGTATTTTTTTGTGTGACAAAAGTCAAGAAAAGAAAAGCAAAAACCAGAAACAAAACAAAACTAAGGCTTAACAATGGCCACTCCCATATGACCCTGCAGGCTGCAGCTCCACAATAGAAGAGACATAACCAAAAACTACACCCTCCCAACTTGTCCAAGAACTCGGCAACATAATTTCCCTCCCAATGAGTGTGGTGCAACTCAACAGCCTAACCAATATTCATGTATATATAATAAGACTCCTGTAGCTTCAGTGAATATTACCAATCGGTTCTAAAGTACTACAGAATAACAAATGATAATCTTTCATCACTTATTGTTACCCATTTTACTCAAGTGCTAATACCAAATTGGTTCTTTAAGTTAAACATACCATATATTTCTCCAGTTCATTGGTTTTATAGTCAGGCGCATCAGCAACCATGCTTCCAGTTTACTCCATAATTGTTCACGAGCCTGGATTCGGAATTATCATTTTCATATTAGCCAGACACTGAAAACATACGCACAAGACACCAAGGACTTGATCAAAGATGTCTTCTACATTTCAATGTCAGGAAATACTCATCTTTCTTTGATTCTCTCTTTTGGCTTTAGCTTTACTTTATTTATTTCTAACCTTTTTTCCCTTTGTTATCACACCCCCATCATTTTGGACCAGGATTGCATCGAGGAAGCTACTCCAACCAAATCTTTAAATACAAAATTGATGGACGACTTACACTGTAAGTTGACCAAGTTCGGTAAATCAATCTCAACCGTCCAGTCTTAATGAATGGTCGGCGATGTAAACTGCAACCCACCTTTTTCAGCAAGATGGACACAAGCTTTCTCAACAAGAAGCATATTAATTAATGTTCAAAAATGGATTGTGTTAGATATGGGCCCTTAATTAGGATAACAGTTTTTATAGAAAATAACTGTCACATGATACTGCGGTTAGATTAGAATAGGTAGTTTTTATAAAAAATAATTTTCATATAGAGGTGTTGCCTATAAAAAAAAGGGGTGATTGAGAAAGAGATTATCTGGAAATTTGACTGGAAAGGAGCCATTTTGGCATTGGGAGGTGCAGACCCTCAAAGTTCTGCGGTATCATTCTGTAACCAAAGGACCTTCTCATATTTCCTACTTATATATCAGTTGGTTTCTATCAGATTGTCTGCAACAAGATGCCACTGGACCTTCTCAACAACCATTATATTCAAAATAACACCCGTTTCAGAAATAAACCATCAAATGATGTTGTAATAACTAATAAGTAATGTGTGTTCCTAATAGTTTGGCATCCAAATAACTACTAACAGCAACTGCGAGTGTGTTCCTAAGAGTCGGTATCCAAATAACTACTAACAGCATCTGTGAGCAGCGATCATGATAAAGGTAATATAGATCGACATCTGAAACTTAAACCAATTCATACTATCAGCTACGAAAAATCTAGTATTAAACTAATAATAATAGTAACTTGGGAAACAATCACTAGACAATTTATCTCATGCGATTATTTGAAGCATATTTAAACTACACCAGTTATCAAGAAACACGAATGGACATAACTAAATATTTGAAACCTTAGATTACCTACCTAAAATAACCAAAAAAAAAATGTTGCTCTGTTTGGACATAACTAGCCCAGCACAATCCATGAAATGACAAATATATAAATATAAATACATAAAATAGGCTGTTATGGGATATAGAGAAAGAAACCTTGTACAAGACTGAATCCCATCCCAGGTATCAAGAAACATGAAGAAGCTTGTTAACAGCTGAGTCCAGAACATCTACATGCCTCCTCAGAATTTTTCTTCAAACCATTAAGGATTTCAATTGAAAAACTAAGATAATAAAAAAAGGATCATGTAAAATACCAATTTGTTCCTAATCAAATATTCAGGAGAATAGTGAATAAGTTCAGCTCAAACATACAGTGTCAGCATAAACAATTTTTACACTGTCATCAATCATAATCATTATTAGATCATTAAAAATATTTGACTTCAATCATAACTACTTCTAAAATCTTGCAGTATACAAATAGTTGTATTGTATCACAATTAAACTCATAACAACAACAATAAACTAGCAAAATAATAGCCCTAAAATTGGAAGAACACATGAATATTTAGCATTTAAAATTGCAATTAGTTAGTAATTAGCAAAGTGATTGGATACAGTTGGGATGCTAGACTATCAATGCTCTTCATTTCCTCATTCAATCTGCAACAATTTCAACATTAAGTTTCTGAAGAGTGAAATTAAAAACCAAAACAGCATAATAAAAATGAGATGAAAAAAAGTACTTGAGACACGAATTTATATAGCGATTCCCCTTAGTTGCTGCATCAAGCACTGAAAAGAAAGAAGAAATAAATAAATAGGTTATTTGGAAATTGTTTGAGAAAAGAAAGGGGAATGAATGGATACCGGATTCTTGAAGGTGACCGGCGGCGTCGGTGAAGCATTGAATGTGATGGAGAGAGGTGTCGGTGGATTGAGAGAGGGATAAGCGGAGGGAAGCGAAGACGGAAGTGAAGCTCTGAGCAATGGCGAAGGAATCTCGTTCAACAACTTCAATGGCTTTCAATAATTCTGTGTGATTATTATGGTTATTGAAGATTAGGGTTTCTCTTTCTGATTCTGGATTAGGATTTGGAGGATCCTCTGAGAATTTGGCTTCTACTTCTTCCACTGTGTCTCCCATTTTCACTTCATTTCCTGATTCCATTCCACAAACAATAACGACTTGGACTTCTTCACAGATTTTTTGCTGCTTCCTTGCAGAAGATTTTCAATCTCTGATCAGATTTTTTTTCATTCTTCCATTTCTTCAAATTTTCTATTTTATATACTGAAAATAATTTTGTAAAATAATTCAGAGATAAATATGTTTATGGTCCCTTAAATATTCAAAGTTTTGTTTTTAGTTTTCGAAAATTTTTCTTCGAATATTAGTCTCCAAAAATCTTCAATAACATTTTTAGTCCATACTTTTAAATTAACTCATGTGTAGACTTCATACTTTTTAATGAAATTTTTTAAAAAAGTGTAGAATATTTTAATAATTACTCCAAAAAAAATTAGAATTTTTTAACAAACCATGAATTAAATATAAATTTTTAACTCCAAAAACATAAAAATTCATATTTAATTTATGCTTTTTTTAAAAATTCTAATTTTTTTGGGGGGGGAAGATTGTTATAGTTTTCTAAACATTCATGAAAAATTTCATTAAAAAATATGAGGTCTACACATGAGTTGATTTAAAAGTATGGACTAAAAGTATTAATTGAAAACTTTTGAATGACTAAAAGTTGAAGAATTTTTTTTGAGGAACTAAAAACAAAATTTTGAATATTTATAGGGACCAGAAACATATTTATCCCAATAATTTATAACTTTCCTTTTCATACACAAATTAATTATTATTCTTATATATAAGAAAAAATTTACTTTTTAAATTTATTGTAAAGTTAATATATCTAGACAACATTATAGTCTGGATACATCAACTTTACGGTAAATGTAAAAAAATCAATTTTTTCATATATATAGGATCGGAAGGAGTATATTATATGTGAAAAAAGTTCATCTTCCACATGCTTTGTCTTCGAACCACATTATATTGATAGATGTGTGCTCTGATATCATTTGTAACATCTCAATGGTAGATGTTGGGTCATCATGAGGGGGCAGCCACGGGGGATCACCCACATTGGGTTCAAGAACAACTTCATAAGGTGTTAGGTTTATGGGCCATCTCAATTATAAAGTGTTCAACCTCCACCATTCTAAGCAATGTGGGACTTTTTCACTCACACTTGTCACAACAGTAGAACATTATCTAAAAAATATTTAAAATATTATCGATGATATATGTTTATGTTTGAAAGTGTAATTTAATGGTTATTTTTAATTTTTTTTAATTAAAATAATGACTTAATTGACATCAATTTAATTAAAACAACATATAAAAATATGTAACTCGTACTAAATTGACATTAATAATGCCATTTTTTTAGTCGTAAAAATGAGAAAAGTCATAATTTTTACTTTTAAAAAATATTATCGACAGTCGTTAGAATTTATGATAATTTTAATCATTGTTTCACGGTCGACTAATTGTTAATCCGATTAACCAACATATAAATTGACCCAAAATTCGAATCTCACCGCTCAATAATAGAACTATCAAAATTATTATTTAAATTTTCAAATACATGTTTCAAAAGCTATTCTTAAAAATCCAATTTTTTTTTAATAAAAAAACCAGTTTTTCTATATCTCCCACAGTAGGAGACCTGATGTGGTCATCTACCGTAGCCTTGGCCCGTTACAGGCCAGCTGAGAATTAAAAAAAAGGGGCCGGCGGGAATCTCATACGAGAAATGGCTAGATGGCTAGTGTCAAAATCATCATAAATAGTCCACATAATATACTCTTAAAAATAGTTAGGAATATTTTATTTTTAACGTTACTTATACTCTAATTCGGTGAAAAATATATGAATCTTATTATATTTTGAAGTTAGAGAACATATTAATTTCACCTAATTAAAGAGTGAGTGTTACAAAAATAGAGTTTTTAGGATTTCTCTAAAAAAAATTAGGAATTCGTTTGATCAGCTAAAAATAAATAATTTGATATGATAATTTTAATTGTACTATATTTGATTTTAAAATTGTTTTGGACCGGACAAATCGAGGGCCAAAATCCAAAAGACATGATAAAACTTGAATTTTTGTCTCCATTAAACTATGATACAATTTTTTGTCATCCGTATAAATTTTCCACTTATTACTTACATTTTGTATATCAAACAGACCTTATTATTTATAGTAATAAATTTTTCAAAAGATTGTCGCTTTTATAAATTCAACGACCATTAATGGGTGTGGAAAAATTTCTCACGCGCCCCGCAAGTTACTCGCGCGCCCCTCAATTTACTCACGCGCCCCCAAATTTCTTGCGCCTCCAAATTTTTTTATTTTTTATTTTTTCTCTCCTCCCCAGATTTCTAGCCAAAACCATTTTGCTGTTGGAATGATTTTCGAGAGTTGTACTCAAAAACCATTAAGTGCATAAAATGGTGTTAGAGTACAGCCCTATAATTATGCACTTAACATTTTTTTCCCTCCCCCGCATTTCTATCCAAAATCATTTTATGCACTTAATGGTTCTTGATTGCAAATATCTGAAACCATTTCTAATGCAAAATGGTTTTAGCATGATTTGGGGGGCGCGCTAGACAGTTGAGGGGAGCGCGAGAAATTTTGTGGGGGTGTGAGTAATATGGAGGTGCACGAATACAATAGGGGGTGCATGAGTAAATTTGTTATGTTTTCATTGGCTTATGCACCCTCCATAAGGATTTTGCTTATGGACAATAACTTTTGCCACCATTAATGCCACTTGAATTAATATAAAAAATCCTTTCAAACTTTTTAATATTTTTTTTTGAAATATTCTTATAACTAGACGAGTTTGAAAATAGTATTATAATTAGGGGATAGAAGAATTATTTTTTTTAAAAAAATAAAATATATAATAATTTTTTTTTATAATTTTAATAAAAATTAAAAGCATCATTACTTACATTTGATTTATATTAAATAGATTATTAAAAATGAAACTTTATATTAAATTAAAGGAGCAAAGAAGAAAGACAAAGAAGTCTCTATCATAATCGAAAAGAAAAAAAGACAAGAAAGCAGAAGGAGTAAGAATTAAGAAATACTAGTACTAGTAAGTAAAAAATTGAACTGAAAGGAACACTAAAACTTAATTAATACAATTTAATTTAATAATTAAGGAATAAAAAAACAAGCAGTTAAGATTCAAATTCCTTAATTTGGCTTCTAATCCAAATCGACCCACCTTTTTTTCTTCCAAAATTCCAGTCCCTACCCTCACACTTTCTCAATTTCAAAACAAAACAACGAAGTTGAACTAGTACGTAACAAACACAACGCTCATTTGCTCAAACTCCACCTTTTTCTTCAACATTCAACACACACTCTTCGATCTCAAATCTCGCACCTAATTTCCGTTTCAAACTCAAAATTCACTTTATTTCGGTTCGATCCAAAACCGCGTTCTTCCA
This sequence comes from Trifolium repens, assembly GCA_030408175.1. NCBI lineage: Eukaryota > Viridiplantae > Streptophyta > Magnoliopsida > Fabales > Fabaceae > Trifolium > Trifolium repens. Next base: position 60,322,264 of record CP125842.1, on the reverse strand, counting down.
TTTCTAACTTTTTTTCTCTTTTCTTCGCTTCGGTTTCTTCTCCGCCTTCTCCTCCACCACCTTCTCCCCGCATTGCTTCCCGGAGACAGGTTCGCTCCGATCTGCTTACCGTTCTTTTTCTTTTTCGTTCTTTTTTTCGTCTTATTTATTAATTTCATAAATAATATTTCTTTTGAGCTTATAATGTAGCTGCGATTTGTAATTTACTTTTTTCTTTTTTATTTATTTTTCCAATAATCGATTTTCTTCATTTTCTTTAATAACACCTTTTAATCGAATAATGTCACCAACATTCTCATAGATTATATCACTATATTGTTAAAAAATGTAGCTTATTTTAAATTTTGAATTCCAAATTTCAAGTTTTAAATTAATCGCTTTTGTTAATTGTCAATTTTACTGAGAAGTAGCTTATTATTGTATTCATTTTGTTGCTAAGGTGTGATTTTGGATACTAATTAAGGTTGTGCTTGTTGAAATTTTATCTCTTTGTGTCACAGTGTAGACATAGTTAATCAAAGGGGAGAAGGGTATCTGAAACGAGCATGCATTGGGAACAGGAGGGAGGGGGAAAAGGGGGAACTGTGAATCAAATTGAAGAAGGTAACAACTAACAACTGCATCTGTCTCTGAAAATGGTTTGTCTGCAATTTTGCGTTCTCTATCCATATTGACTGGATTTTAATGTGGTTTTAGGTAGCCGGCTTGCACTACTAGTAGACTGGATAAATGCCGTGCTTCCTAACTTTAATCTTCCTTTAGAAACTTCTGAGGAGGAATTGAGGGAATGCTTGAGGGATGGATCGGTATTATGTAGCATTTTGGACAAGTTGGTTCCTGGTTCACTGGAGGTAGTAGGATATTGTTTGTTGTTTCCTAATTGAGCTGAAATTAAGTTAGAGATTTTTTCATAATATTATTTTTGTTCTTTTTCTTCTGAGGAATACATTTTTAACTTCAGGGAAGTGGTTCTTTGGATGAGTCGGTGGGTGTTGAAAGGTTTCTGGTGGCCTTGGATGAACTTGGATTGTCAGGATTTGAAATGTCAGACCTAGAGCAGGTATAAGAAGTTCCTTATGTGTGTTGCAATTTGAAAACATGCTGAGTTAGGTCTTTGGCTGTCTTTGGTAATTGTTTGTGGTTGTCCTAGATTGAAGGGTTGGCTAGATAGATATCCCATATGTCTTTACGTTGGAAATGGATCCTTAGTTTCACCTTTTGTCACACAATGAAGGGAGAGCCACTGTATAATTTGACATAGAATTTAGTATGTTATTGTTGTGAGGTTAATATTTACTTCAGTTGGATTTCTTGTGGATTGTGAAAGTAGTACTCAACTTTATACATGGCACAAGCATAGGCGGGGCGTATTGTGACTAATAAAAGAAATTGAATTGCTCTGTTCAAACAGGACACTGATATTCCATTTTTCTTTAACTAGACTGATATTTAATTTTGCAGGGATCTATGGTGCCCGTGTTGCAGTGCCTTGAGAATCTGAAAGCTCACTTTGTATATAATGCTGTACGAGAAAATATCCGAGGTTGTTCTAGGAAGAGGTGGGACCAGCCGAACCTAACATCTCTAGACGAAACTGATAGTTGCCTCAAGGATACTTCAAATTTCCAACATGCTGTTGATAGCTCTGTTGTATCAGGTACAATGGTCCCTTGAGAAATACAACAGTTTAAATTCATTTACTAAAAAAATGAATTTTGTTAGAGTCCAAAAAGGTCAGGTGATTCATGCATCTGATCCCACCTAACCTAATACAGTAAGGCTCAGTTGTTGTTGTTGTTTAATCACACTGTTTCTATTCTTATCCAAACACTTTTATTTTATTTGTACATTATACTTTTGTTTCCTCTATCCAGATGGAATCGCTTCTATCGATCATATTGGATTCAAGTCTAATGAACTGCTGCAGTTGAAGCAAGGACTGCACATGGATCTTTCAGATGCTAAACTTAATGAATTATTAAAATCAAACAATTTGGATGTAAGTAATAATATACTTAATTTATTGTCTCTATCAATGTTTCTTTTGTTTCTGTTCTTGCCATTAGATGATTCTTTTGACTTTTATATGTATATGCATTTGAGTTATTGCCATTAACTCATTTATAACCCTAATATATTAGTTAAATCTTTTTCTGCAGAGTGTTTCAACTCGATTTCTTTTTAACATAGTAAATAGGATCTTAAGTGATACCTTTGAAAGGAAGAATGGAGATATACCTCAAGTAAGTAGACTAAATGCGTTTACAATAAATAATGCCCAATGTTACTACTTTGCTTTGTCTTGCAAAATTAAATTTGATTGTCACTGAGTAGTCCTTCAATTTCCAATTTATTTATTATGTTTCTAGGCTCAACGTACAGCATGCCTGTTGAGGAAAATTCTGCAAGTAATTGAGTTACGCTTTTCAAATCAAGCAGAAAGCATGAAAAGTGTAAGTTTAACATTCTTTATGGCCTTTTTTTTGCAAAAAAAAAAAAGTAGTGGTTGTTTTATAATACTATTGAACAATGACTAATTTAATGTGTTGCACATCTGAAGCAAAACAATATTTTCAAGGCTCGTGAGGGAAAGTATCAAACAAAAATAAATGCGCTTGAAACCTTGGCGGTAGGGACAACCGAAGAGAATGAGGTATTTTCCTTAGTGATGCATCTGGAGGCATATTTACCGTCCCTTTTTATTATTATTGTCTGTTAATTTAGTTTTAAAAAGTTCTCTTCACTATCTATCTACAGGTTGTGACGGGTTGGGTTCAGCAGTTGAAGGTGCAAACCTATCTCAAGCCCTATCTTTGAGTTGAAGATAATCGATGATAATATCAAATATATAGATCCTTAGCTCTGTTAAATATACTCTTCTTATTTTCAATGTCATTGTTTTGTCACTGCTTATTTGTGTTGCATCTCAGAGTAATGTTTTTAATTTGGGTGAATAACTAATAAATACCATGACTAAATAATTTCAAATAATAAGAAGCCACTTGTATTGCATGGGTCTTATGTGGCAAAGGGTGTCCGTTGGCACAAAACTAGGTTTTGTAAACTGGTGGTGTACCGATATTTTATACAATTTTTTATTTTAAATGCCATATGAGTGATTATTACCTTAATGTATAATGATTAATGAAATACCTGTTTGTTGAAGAGGTGTTTCTTTTTAACATTGTCTAAATTTTTATTCGAAATGATTTGATTTATATTTAAGTGTATTTTATAAATTACAAAACTGGTAGTTTTTCTTACTTCCAACTTGATTACTGTTAACTAACTTACTACAATCATTTGTATCTTTAGTTTTCTTTGCAGCATGAGCAAAATAAATTTGAGGAGATGAAGAAACTTGAAGAGCAGGATTTTTCTCGATTGAAAAAAGACAAAGTTCGCAGTGAAATTGAAATTTCTCAAATGAAGCAAGATTTGGAAATGGCGAAAAGATCACATGAAGAACATGTTTTGCAGTTAGAATTGCAAGCTTCTGAATCTAAAGCTGAGTATGAGAAAAGGATACATGAACTTAAATGTCATCTGGCTGATGCGAGGAAGCAAGTGAAGGAACTGGAGGCATTTTCAGAATCCAGATATTTGAATTGGAAGAACAAAGAGCATACCTATCAAAGTTTTTTAAATCAACAATTTGGAGCTTTCAAGGTTTGTTTCATTGTTTTGCTGTTTGCTTAATGGTTGCTAATTTTTATGCTGTTCTATTTACCATGTAGTTTGATCATTGATGATTTATAGGAATTGAAAGCTGTCATGAAATCTGTCAAAGATGAAGTGATTAAAACAAAAAGAAGCTACTTAGAGGAATACAAGTACTTTGGTACAAAACAATATTTGAAATTCTTGTGGTTTAACATCCATTGTTTATTTTATGATGAATTTGATGTATTTACAAGATTTTCTTATGTAGGGATCAAGCTCAAAGGTCTAGCTGAGGCTGCAGATAATTATCATGTTCTTCTAACAGAAAATAGGAAATTATATAATGAAGTTCAAGATTTGAAAGGTGCATATTAATTTTTTTTAAAAAACAAATGTGCATATTATTTATAGTAATGTTCAAAGTGAACTTTTTTCTTGCTTGCTAACCTGATTTATTCTTTCCTTTTGTTCTGAACCATTTACGAAATAGGAAATATCAGAGTATATTGTCGAGTTAGACCATTTCTTTCGGGGCAAAGTCATAAGCATACATCGGTTGAGTTTATTGGTGATGATGGAGAACTAATTATTAGCAATCCTCTTAAACAAGGAAAGGAAAGCCGCAAGCTTTTTAAATTTAATAAGGTTTTTGGTCAAGCAGCAAGTCAGGGTACTTCATTTTTTTCTTTTCTTTTTCATATGATTATTACATTTTATAGATTGTTGTAGTTAATGATAATGTTCAGCTTATGAATCAAAATTTTCTTTGTAGAGGAAGTATTCTTGGACACTCGTCCGCTAATTCGTTCTGTTCTTGATGGGTTCAATGTTTGTATATTTGCTTACGGTCAAACTGGCTCGGGAAAGACTTATACCATGGTATACATTTTGTATGTTTAATACTTCTTTCTTTTACACCACAAGTGGATATGTGGTTCAAAATGTTTACTTGACAATTGTTTTTCTACTAGAGTGGACCTAGCTTATCATCAAAATCAGATTGGGGAGTCAACTATCGGGCACTTCATGATCTTTTCCATATCTCCCAGAGTAGGAAAAGTTCTATTGATTACGAAATTGGAGTTCAAATGGTTGAGATTTATAATGAACAAGTTCGTGATTTACTATCAAGCAACGGTCCTCAGAAGAGATATCCTTTTCCATTTTTCCCAGACCCCACAATAGTGAGAGTCTTGCCCTAAGCTTCCCTTTTTATTATAAGTTATGCATCTCTACTTCAAGTTATGTATTAGCATTCAACTATGCAATTACACCCACATGTATCAAAGGCTTGACATATTATATTGTTGATCTATTCGCTTCATGCCTATTTTTCTGCTGCCATGCTCGCATAATTTATTTAGGTGCAGCTGTTTTTACCATCCATTTACTTTGCAGCAGTTTTTACCATCCACTTACTTTTGTTTAGAAATAAAATATATGAAGTTTCTTTTCCTTGACTTGCACACACTTGGGATTTGGAATACTACCCAACCCAATGGGCTGGCTGTTCCTGATGCAAGTATGCATTCTGTGAATTCAATGAAAGATGTTCTTGAGTTGATGAACATTGGGTTGATGAATCGGGCAACTAGTGCCACTGCCTTAAATGAAAGAAGCAGTAGATCACACAGGTTATATTCACATTTTAAAGATTTTCTTTTATTTCAATTTTCCATTTATGGAGACAACTCACTTTTATTTTATGATCATATGACAGTGTTCTCTCTATTCATGTTCGAGGAACGGAAGTGAAGACCAACACTCTGTTGCGTGGATGTCTGCATCTTGTAGACCTTGCGGGAAGTGAAAGAGTGGATCGTTCTGAAGCAACTGGAGATAGGCTTAAGGAGGCTCAACATATAAACAAATCACTATCGGCGCTTGGAGATGTTATATTTGCTCTGGCTCAAAAGAGCCCGCATGTGCCATATAGAAATAGTAAATTGACTCAACTCCTTCAGAGTTCGTTAGGTAATTGTTGCTATTATTGAACTCAACTCGCCACTCGGTTATATTTGGTTTCGTTGGTTTGTGTTTTGATTTTAGCATATTGTAGTCATGCTTTACTTAATTGCAGTAGCTTTATTCCTCGTATTTTGCAGGTGGTCAAGCAAAAACCCTTATGTTTGTACAACTTAATCCTGATGTTGCTTCATACTCTGAAACTATAAGCACTTTGAAGTTTGCTGAAAGGGTTTCTGGTGTTGAGTTAGGCGCGGCTCGTAGCAACAAAGAGGGAAGGGATGTGAGAGAACTAATGGAGCAGGTTATTTTTGTTTTTTATTGTATTTTTCATAGACAATGCATCTGCACATATGGGTCATGAAGTGCTGAACTCAAACTTGCACCTTTTATTTTGATTGTGAAGTTCCGTGCATACATATAGTTTATATAAACCACTAAATCCAATTGCACTTTGTTAGATTGTTCGGACCAGGAAGTTTTGCTGGGGAAATAAAACTAGTAAAAATTTAAACCTTTCTGTTTAAGTCTATTTACAAGTGCATACTGACTTGTATGTTTTTGCAGATGGCATCTCTCAAGGACACTGTGGCAAGGAAGGATGAAGAGATTGAGCGGTTGCAGTTGCTCAAGTCTAATCATAACGGTGCAAAACTTGGAATGACCTCACCAAGACATGCACCATTATCACCAAGACTTGCCCCATTATCACCAAGACATGCACCATTATCACCAAGGAGACATTCCATAGGGACTCCCCGCAACAGTCCCCACAACAGCATGAGACTTTCTGGAACAAGGAGCCTTGGTGTCAATGGAAAAGTAGCTTATGACATGGATAATGGCTCAGAGTACAGTGATAAGCATTCTGAAGCTGGTTCTCATCAATCAATGGATGATTTCAGGAACAAGTCGAGTTCCCTTCAGTTGAAATTAGCTCGAGAAGATGTCGATCAAAATTTTAATGATGACATTGATCTCTTAGGATTTGGAGATGCAGATTCAGAGGAGAGATTAAGTGACATATCTGATGGCGGTCTTTCAATGGGAACCGAAACTGATGGTTCAATCAGCAGTATTGTAGAGTACACTCTTTTCCCTGATCTAGAGAAGGCAGCTGAAATTACACCAGCTAAGGATACAGCATCCAACAACCTTCCAGCTCAGAGCACAGAAAAGTGAGTTCTCTCTATGTATACTATATATTCGTTGTGATTGCTGGTACTATGTATACTATTTATCAAGCCACCGTTGAAATCAGATCCGAAATCAATTTATGTTTTCATTGAATGCAGGTCCGCTATGCCATCAAGAATTCCCAAAGCTCCGCAAGTCCAGTCAAAATTGCCCACAAGAACTTCAAGGTTATCATTGAACAGAAGCACCTCAAAGGTTTCTTCAAGTACGTATATCCAATCTACTATGCTCACATCTGTTACCATTTTAAATTGATCTATTACCTTGGTTGTTTTGCTTCTGATTTCTTGTCTTACATGCAGGTATTAAAAAACCTGCAGCCGGTGGCTCTTCGTCGGCGAGGTCCTCTAAACGATGGCAATAGTTAAGAGGGTACCACTGGGATGTTGTAGAGTGTTTGTAGAGATAGCCTGTAGGAACTTCATATTCACATTAGGTGCTCATTCTATTATTATACTGTACTCAAGGCTCAAGAGTTATAGCTTATTTCAGATTCAATGTGTTATTATTGAATGAGGCCATTGCAAACTCTAGCTTTGTAACCAGTTTGTATGTAAGCTTCATGGTCTTGTTACTGAATGTCTGAATGTGTTGTATTTATAACTTTCCTTTCAGTAATGTTTCCTGGGTTTCTACTATACTGTATAGTGTATACTTAGCTGAAGGAAGAAATGTCACAATCATTTATCATTGAAACATTTGAAACTTAGGATATTATTGATTGAAAGTTAAATTTTAATCTTGAAACGATACAATACATATTCAGAGTGAAAGAAATAAAATAATAATTTTTTATCAACTGAATGTCATATCTCATAAGGTTTAAATGTTTTTGGTCTCTGAAAATACATATTTTCCCAATCAATATAAATTGAAGTTTTCTTTATTTCTATCTTAAAAAAAGAAAAACCAAAATCATGTATTTTCAGTCTGTTTTTTTTTTATTGGCAAAATAGAATTCTTAGAATACTATATTCTATTATTGCGCCACTATTATTATATATAGTAAATAAAACACGATAGAAGTATACACAACTAGAATATCCACCACCTGAATAAAAGGTGAAAGTAAAATAAAATGATTCAAATATGAATTAAAATAAAGATTAGAATTATATATATACTATGTATTTCTCTTAATTCAAGATTGAAAGTTTTTAGTCTCCCATTTTCCTCCTAAACTTTCCAGCTAAATATACAAAGATAGAACATTCATATTACAGTTTCGAGAAGAAAGGTTTTGGTGTTTGAAGCCAAAGACATTCTTATTTAGACACAATAACATAGACACAATGTTTAGGTACACACTAATTAAAAAAATTAAAATAAAATAGTCACATCAATTAATATTATTTTAATTATTTTCTTTTAAATTTTTTTTTTTTGCTTATGTGTGTGTGCCTAACACATTAAATTTGTAATTGTAACTCATGATATATATATTTCGAAGAAGAATTAATCCCAAGTTGTCTGGGTGGTGTAGTCGGTTATCACGCTAGTCTCACACACTAGAGGTCCCCGGTTCGAACCCGGGCTCAGACATTACTTTTTTCGATTTATTCATTATTCATTTTTTTTTTCTTTTCTTGTGAAGAATCGTTAATTAATTTTGTAGCGTAGATAGGTTTATTGAGTTAAACCCTCTCTCACAGAGTGAGTTACACTTAATTAATCCAAAACATGATAATGATTTTCAGAGCTTCTCTTCAACTCTCGCTCTCTTCAAGGTTCGTTCCATTTCATATACTCTTCAATTTTTATTTTCCCTTTTTCTCCTAATTAGGTATGTAGTTCAATTCAATGTATGATTTTCGTGTGTTGCAGAGAATCTCATTCACTATGCTCCGTTGATGTGGTGAAATTTAATTGGATTGCCATTATCTTCATTTCTTCTATATCCCACAAATGAGAACCATTTAACAGCGGTTAGTAATAATAGATAGTATTATATTATCCCTATCTTAATTTCTTCAATGTCTCACTTTGATTCCTCATTATTAGATATACAAAATTCTCAATTACGGTTATTTAACTGATTTAACAAACTGTAACAAAATTTATAACTAATTGTAACAGACTCACTTCCAGATGCTGCTGCAGCATCTCAATTCTACAAAATTTGAGACACTAAACAGAATGTTAAATGTTTATGGAATGAACAGTTAATTACTTTGCAACTCATGATGTAATCTGTTTCATTTTCAGGATTTCTCTATCCAGACATTTTCAGGCTATCTGCTTTTTAAAGGAGATACAGTAAATATTTGAGAAAATGTCTGGATGCAATAAATCACCTAAAAATGATCAACATTCGATTAAATATCCGTGGATTCAACACGGAGGGGAATCGTCTAAGGATGATATTTCTTGTGTAGATTGTTCGCCTCCTCAACTGAATCCTCCTGAGATACTGACCACGCCGCAGCTCATCTCTGCAATAGGCCAGTTATGGGTTTCTGCTAGTCGTCCACTTTCATTTTTACTTCCGAAGGAAAATATGGATAAAGATAATAAAGGATTCTCAAAAGAGAAAATTCTGGGTAACATTCATGAGAATAAAAATGGTGTCGTTACTTCAAATAACACTAATTACTATTCTGTTAATCCGGGTGCTACTTGCTTCGGTTCACAAATTGTGCAGGAAAAGTTGGATTTCCCTAAGGTAACACAGAAGATGTTAATACTTGAATCTTCTTATGGAAGTCAAGATTATATACATTCTTTATTCCATAGGTTTTCGCAGGCAAGCGATCAAAATTCAAATGAATATTGTGATAAACTGGAACTTGGGAGTGAAGAAATTTCGTTTAGATCAGGAAATGTTCCTAGTGAGCTAAACTGTCATGCAAAGGTTACTGAGCCTGAGAACCTGAAAACTAATTCTTTGGTTGCCAGGGACTGCATTTCAATAGACGCAATCCCCACTTCATTGGCTAATGAAAGAGATGTATGCAATCCTGATGTACTCATACGTGAAGCTCCAGCATTATCTAATGATGCAGTTTTGAACACAAAAGAAGTTAACCCTCTGTGTTCGGACTATTTTCTTCAAGTTGTGCCTGATAATCAGATGGATGTTGATGCTTGTCAGACCCTTTCTTCTAGTATCTATGCAGACTATCATATTATCAACTCTTTAGCTACCTGTAACACTGCTAACACTGCTTCTGTGCAGTGCCAATGTAAGATTGATGATAATGAAAGTGAATTAATGGAAATTCAAAGAAGCCATTTATCCGATATAACCGATGATGAACCTAAGCTTCAGATATTCTCTGCAACTAATCGGAAGCCTTACCATTCCCTAGCCAAGCAAGAACATGCTTTTTCTGGGGCATTGGCTGGAATATGTGTCAGCTGTTGTCTGCATCCTGTTGACACAATCAAGACAGTCGTTCAATCATGTCGTGCAGAACAGAGGTCCATCTTTTACATTGGCAAATCAATTGTTTCTGATAGAGGTTTGTTCTTAAGAGAAATTACATTATTGCTAGATATTTGTGTAACTTATTTGTCTTGTTTCATTTAGATTACTTTTCCTTTTGAATTAAGTCTTCCACTAGATAACTTCTACATCGAGTTTGTGAATTGATTTCAGGTTTTCCTGGACTATATCGTGGAATCACTACAAACATTGCATGTTCAGCTCCAATTTCTGCAGTTTATACTTTCACGTATGAATCGGTTAAAGCAGCTTTGCTTCCTTATCTTCCAAAGGTAACTTGTCTTTCTGTCTTTTCTCTGATTTATTTATTTCTATATGGAATCATCTATGTGATTGAGAGAAACTGTGCAAGTTAAACGTCACTGTCAACATGGTACCATTTGATCTAGATATCTAGGATTAGCCTGGATCTTACCATAACTTCAATGCTTATTAGCACAATGAGATTTCAGCCATCTTTTCGTGCAGGAGAATTATTCTTTTGCCCATTGTGTGGGAGGTGGTTGTGCAAGCATTGCCACGTCTTTCATCTTCACTCCTAGTGAGCGAATAAAGCAGCAGATGCAAGTTGGATCTCATTATCGCAACTGCTGGTATGTGCAGTTCTTTGGATCATCTGTATCTGTCATGACATAAAACTGCTTGTTTTATAAGCATGTCCTGAATTTCTGTGTCTGTCATGAACTGTGTTCCATTATTGTAATTTGTGTTCACTCTTTGTGAAGATCTTGTAACTTTTCTACATGAATTTGGTAGTCTTAAATATTTACTTCATGTCGAAGAACCCTATTATGTCTGTGTAAGCGCATGGTTTCCAAATTTCGCCAGATGTTTTCCCATGCAAGACCTGTATAGTTGTATTAATTTTACTTTGCCATCCATCTTTATGGATATATGCAGGGATGTATTGATCGGAATTATCAGAAATGGTGGTCTTTCCTCGCTATATGCAGGTTGGAGAGCTGTACTATGCCGAAATATCCCACATTCAATGATCAAGGTTAGTAGCTGATTTCAACAGCCAATGTATGTTCTTATTGAATTAGCTGAACACCATTCGATTTTCTGTCACAAAAGTGGGAGGGGGAGGTTCGCATGAGGAATTGGTAGTCTATGCCCAAAAGTCTCTCATGCTAAAGGTTTACTATTTTTCGTATTGACCTGGAAATTTTCATGTCTAAATACTAGTGTAGTGCAAGCCCCTTGTGGTTGTTGATGTTTTCTTTCTTCCCAAGCCCCCGCTGCTCATATTCTGTGATTGCCGTACTATGTTCTTCCGAAACCAAGGTTTTATGTGTAACTGTAGTCTGTGACCCATTGTAGTTTTACACATATGAAAGCTTGAAGCAAGTGATGCCATCTTCTAGTATTCAATCCCACACATTTCAGACTGTGAGTTAGTGCTTGTTTTTTGCTGCTTATCAACTACCACTTTTCTCCCACCACCACAATGGATGTAAAATAAAACAATTTTATCAATTTCTGTAGTTAGTGTGTGGAGGATTAGCTGGATCGACTGCTGCTTTATTCACGACTCCGTTTGATGTGATCAAGACAAGATTACAGACACAGGTTTGTGCTTAGCAAATCCTTCAATTATAACACGGTTTCGGAAACTTCTCATTATAAAACTATGATGTTTGATATCTACTATCTTGTTATCCTTAATCATTTTTTAATTTGTTTGCAAATTATATTTAAAAATAATTATAATAAACATTTTTTTTTGTTGATTTATATTATTTTATTCTTACTTTATGCTTCTAATGAAAGTGAGTGCACTGCAGATTCCTGGATCAAGAAATCAATATGATAGTGTGTTCCATGCCCTTTACAAAATTAGCAAGACCGAAGGTTTGAAGGGCTTATGCAGGTATTATTTTCAGAGTCTAGTCATTATTATCATTTAGATTAGAAGAAAAAATCTGATAACAGAAACAAGAGCCACACTATCAATTCTGTCTGGGGAGTTTGATTCCGATACAATTTGCATGGTGACATTTGTTTTTGGATGTTCCTTTTATGTATGTCTTCAGGGGGTTGACTCCAAGGTTGATTATGTACATGTCTCAAGGATCATTGTTCTTTGCTTCATACGAATTTTTCAAGAGTGTATTTTCTCTGGAAGCATCCCTTCCCACTGGTTTATAAACTCACCACGATAATAAGAATGGTAGCAGCAGCATTGTAAACATGTAAAGTTTAATGGTGCCACAAGCTGCAAGCAAGTTCATAAACTGTAAATTTGATCATTGTATGTATATTAAGAACATATATAATGCAGGTGCAGAAGATACACAGCAATCAACCATTGGGGAAATTATGCTTCCCTAAGTTGACAGGATCATATTAATAAGTAACGGCTGAAAGTGTAGGGATTTTAATTTATTTATTTTTTTAAAGTAGGGACTAAAGTTGGAAGGATCCAATTGTGTAGGGATGAAATTCATATTTAACCCTAATTTTAGTGTTCTTCTAAAGAAATTTGTATTTATTTTCCGGAATTTATGTATGATTGCAATCATGATACTCTGTTTATTTATCTGAATGATGATGATTCTAGGCTTCTAGTACAAGCTAAAACTCTAACCATGTAAACATGTACTTGATTGTGAAGTCTTTCTTTTTCTTAATAACCATTTATTCAGGAGCTGAAATTTATCAACGAGTCAACAACAGAAGGGAAAAGTTTAATATAAAATAATGTTGTTTCAGAAATATTTTATTTATTTATTTATTTAGAAATAGAAGTAGTTTATTACTCAACCTGTATTAATCAAACTAATAGGGGTTGGTTGGGTGATAAACTATCTATAATCAATTCATATCTGAATCACTCAACTCCATTGTTCGTTTTTTTATTTTTTATCTAAAATCAATTAAAATAACTTATAAAAGTTGTAATCACTCTTAATATTCATGCAATTAATAAACAATGAGAAAGTAAAATGATAGTAGGGAAAAGATCTCCCATCAAGAGTATGGTGCATGATATGCTGTTGATGGACTGAGATTAATTTCATATTCCATACATCTTACATGTATCTTGTTTCAAGGTAACATGACTTTCGCTCAAGAGGCAGAGGCTATGGTTCATAAAATCTTCTCTGATTCAAAAGAAAAAAACTGATATAGGGTGCGTTTGTTTAAGCTTTAAAAAAAATGATTTTTTTTAGAAAAAATCTAGAGATTTTTTTGTAGAGATTTTGAAGAAAATCTAAAGCTACTTTGTGTTTGTTTACAATTATAAAAATCTATTTTTTTAAAAAAAGAAGTTTATACACTTAGATTCCTTAGTTTTAAAAAAATAGATTCTTGAAAAGCTATTAGAAATAGCTTTTCATTTTGGGGCTAAAAATGATTTTTTTAAGAAAATAATTTTTTAAAAAATCTATAACAAACACTATCAACATTACAAAATGGATTTTTTTAAGAAAAAAATAGATTTTTTCTTAAAAAAATCTCAAACAAACGCACCCATATTCCAATCCATTTCCCATCATTATCATTTCATTTCAGAATATAACTTTATTTCAATAAATACAAACAGGAAGAGAGAGAGAGAGAGAAGACTGCTATGCTACCTCCCTCTCTTCATCCCCTCATTCTTGATTTTATCCCATTACAATATGAACAATTTTTGGGTTTCTGTCTAATATACTTCCAAGAACTTGTTACAAAAAATGATTTCGATACCTCTAACTAATAATAACTAACATGCTACCCCTATCACCTTTATCAGCATCCCCTTCACATTTTCTATAACCATTCTGAGTGTTGTTTTACAGTTTCAGCCACCAGGGAACTGTGTCAAACAACAATTCTTCATATTGATGTAGAATCCAACTCTATGTAATCACAACATCTCTATGTCCTAGCCAACACTTTTATACTCGCGCAATAGGAGAAAAAGGCGGGTTTGGCACATAGGACCTAGGAATTCCTTTTGGAGACTTGCACACAGTATTCTTCTCGGTTGTGATCGATTTGAAAAGACACTCTACATCGTCCTCAAGAAGCATTTTCAATGAACTGCATTTAGATAACTGCTGCTGGTTTTTCTCGTTCGCTGGACCGCTGGAGGCAGAAGTTCCATGCAAAATGGCAACACAGATGGAGAATGCTTGTAATGTGGATAATTGTGCATGAAAATCAACAGCATAATGCCCCTCTTCAACCATTTTCATGCTGAAAGTAGGATTACTTTCTTTTGCTCCCTGTGCACCAAAAGTTCAAATAGTAAGTATCGGTTAAAACAATAACAATCTCGTTACTAAGCAAGGTAAACCTGCAATACAGAAGAAAACAATATCTAAATCACAAGACTATACAGATGCATGTCTCATGGAACTAATGCATTGTCTAATCCTGCACTCTAAATAATAGTATTCAGGACTCGAATCACACAGCTCAATACGAGTCAATATGCTAATGATTTATGTCATACAATGAATCACAAATTACTTTGAATCATATAATTCATACAGAATCAACTCATTTCATATTACCGATATGGATCGCAGAATTCGGTATTTGTTTTTTCCTTCTTTTCTTTTACCGGATCTCATCAATTATATTGAAAAGTCAAACAAGATTCAATTGTTAAAGGTCTGTTTGTGAAGGTATCGCAGAAATATGAACACATTTCGAAAATGGAATGCAAAGCGTAGGAAAATGTATGTGTCTCCAAATTAACTCAAAATTAACGTACTATAGTGTTTCATTTCATCTATTAAGTCCCTTGAAGAAACAGTTGCAGTGAAATTCAAGTTGTACCTGAACAAAAAGTTCTAGTGGTTGATATTCCTCCATAAGTGAGTGATCTTCGGCAAATTGAATACTAGGATTGCCTAAAAGTACGAGGGGACATGCCATGTCCCAGCCACCACAATCACAACCTCCACCGTGTCTCAATCGATCAAGTAATGGCGAGGGACCTTGACAGTCAGCGTTCGGCAAACCATGGTAGCCTGTTGGTATTACTACCTTCAACTGTTCCTGGAATTTTCTGTCATGAAGACTCTTTCTATTCTGATCAACTACTGCACAAAGATTGCTTAGGTTGGAATGTTCTTTAGCAGATAATCCATCCCCTCTCTTGTACTTCAAACTTTCTCTCTTAGAAAATGGTATTTCCAAGACAATGGCAGCAATTTCGAGGTTCAAATAGGATTCAGTAGGCAACAAAGAAAACGAATTTGATTCACCTTGAAGTTTGTTTTTGACTGCAACGTTATCTTCAACCATCTCAAAACTTTCTTCTTTCGGTCCAACACGGGAAGCTTTTCTAGTTTTAAACACATTTTGTTCACATAAAGACTTTTTTTCGGATGAAACACTATGTCTTGAGTGTGAAAGATCGTACAACACAAATTCCGTCACCATAGAGTTGTCAGATTTGTCTTTTATTTCAGAACATAAATTACTGGAAACTAGCATCTTTGCTACTATTGAGGAATCTTTGTCGAAATCATGAGATTCCGTCCCAGTAGCATTGCTTTTCTTTCTATTATCAATGGAGTGAAAGGTATATACAAAATTGAAACCATTACCTATTCTCCATGTTTTTGCCACAAACACATCTTCAGGAGACTTCACCTTAAACTCAAAAAAAGGCATTCCTTGTTTGTTTTCCAACTTGAGATTACCGTGCAAGTGAACCGGTGAAGACGCAATACCAGAATACTTGATTTCTCTGTTGATAAACTCAGAAATAATATCAGAATGTTTTCCTGTGTTCGATAAGTCATTCAGCAAATATTTTTGATAAGTTCTGTTAATCATAACATTTGCTGTCTCATTTGATTTAACCTCCTCATTAGTTTCTGCAATATGACTCAGTGGACTTCTTAAAGATTTCGACTTTATGAAATTATTCGTCTTTTTCCTGACCGGTGTGAATCGCACTTTTGCCGAGCAATCACTTTCCAAAGAAGGAGATAGCAAGTAAGAGGCTTCTACCTTAGCAGAGAGTGATTTCTGCAGCGAGTGAATTTTCTCTTTTTCAAGAAGAAAATTTCCGTTCATTATAGAATCAGCAACTTTTTCGCTTTTGGACTTCAATTTTACGGAACCTGTACCTTCTACTGCAGTAGATTTTTTACTCTTAACATCTGAATGCATGCAAATCTCAAAAAATCCATTTGAATTATCCGGCTCATGGCAAGCCGAGGACCTTGAACTAAAATTTGAATACTGAGATATATCTGAAGGCCTATGATTGGAATCTTCATCATCTGAACCGCATAAAGAATCAACAATGCTACTTGACAAAGAGATGTCACTCCTCCTTGAAAATTCTATTTTTTTCCTTCCCCCCATTTTCTTGACGTTTTTTACTTCCTCGGAACTTTGATACATGGAAACCCTCCTTGTTTCTATATCATTATTACCTTCCAATCCATGAGATCTAGAGAGACGGCTCTTACACGAAGAACTTCGAAAGCGAGCAAATTTAATCTCTGCAAAGTCCTCCTTCATAGTAAAAACTTCATCTTTCCCCAATGATTTCCCTTTTTTAGATCTTCTCTTAACATTCACACGATATTGTTGAGGTGGAAGAACAGTATTGGGACTTAGACCCTTTGAAGATTTTTCATTGAGATCCAACTCCAACTCTTTCCCCATTGACGATGAATACGAAGGCCTACAACATGACATGAAAACGAAGCAAAAATGCATATAAATTAGTTTGTGGCAAAATGTTAGTTACCTTCTAACAAAATTTATATATGATGGCTACAAGTAAAGTAGTAAACTATGTAGTCCCGACACTTCAATATTGAAACCGTGTCCGACACAAGTCGGTCACTGACATTGACGATTACATACCATCACTTCTATTTTCTCAATCTATTCTAATGTTTTGTATTTGCGCTTCGTAGAACTAATCAAAGAAGTACCTATGGGAAACCTTCTATAGAGGAATTTTTGTTGGACTAAAAAACATAAGGTTATAACATCACATTCAGAAATCAGAAGTCATACAAATGATATAAAAAAAACTTTGACTACAATAATCACAATTAGTACAGAAAAAATTATAGTTCAAATCAAAGAAGAAATTGTTGAGTGCAATTGCAAGTAGGAAAAATGATACCTGCATTGCAGAACAAAATCATCTAAAACTCTCCTAAAACATGTAATTTTAAAAATGGCAATTATGACCTTTGAAGCAATTAGTCCCACTAGTGCCCTAAAAAAGTTATACATTAGAGACAGATTACAAGGTGAAAAAAAATTAAAAAAATATAAAAAACTAAAAAGAACACCTTTGATCCAATAAATTATTTGCAAAAGAAAAAGAATGTAGTATTGTATGATCTCTATAATGCCCAGATGTGATTTAAGTAAAGTGACACCAATCAATGAGTTGTTTATAATAAATGTTTAATTTAAAAGAAGTAATAATAAAGTGTGTATTAACTACTAAGATTTTGATACCAAACCAAAACAATGGAAAATGCATAAAAAGGAAAAGGACATACTGGAGTAGATCTTGAAGAATCAGCTTCAATGCAGAATCATAAATTTCCAAACTTGAACATAAAGACTGCAGAAGAATAACTTATGAAACAAACCCATTTGAGAAAAGAGTCAAATAACTCATAACTCAAAATCACAATCCAAAATAGTGAAACCGACAGAAAAAGCAAGCAAAGTTGAATCAGCACTACAGAAGAAGCAATAAATGGTTCCAAAAAGTAATGTTAGAAACAGAAGTTACTACTACATACACAATGTGATGCATGAGAGAGAATAGTAGAGACAACAATGTTCATACTCATGCACATGAATGTCCCTACTTAATCATGTCATGTTCTTCAAACACCATCATAATCAATATCATGCTAGTTTTCTTTACTTGCTTTTTTATTATTTTATTTAAAATTTGAAATTATTATTTTTATTTGATTTGTGTCACATTCAATGATTCAACACTACTAGTCAGCATGAGACAAGCAAAGTAAGTGTGAGCAACCCAAGAAAGAATCGAGAGAAAAAAGAGATGGTGCCCTTTGTGAAATGACATGTAACACCATTGAGTTACAACCTTTGATCATGTTACTCTGTCGACAAATAGAAGGGTAATTGTGGAATTTCAGTTATGTATTGGCTCCACAAAAACAGTGTCACTGCAAGACAAGTTATCTTTGGTTATTTTTGAGTAAAAAAAAGTTGTTTGGGGGGAACAAATTATTATCTTATTATGTGGTTTTGGGAAGGGCCAGATATGACATAATAAGTATTAAAAACGGAATCCCACAATTAATTTAGAATTAAAATATTTATAGTAATAAAGTAATGAGATATTTAAATACCATAATCAGTTTTGTCCAATTCAGAATCAGATCTGAATAGTGTTCCTTAAGGCTTAAGCTGAATTTTATTGCCATGTATGCCCCTGTGTTATTCCCCAAGGCAAGCAAGAAATTTTACTAGTACTCTTTTTTAAGAAAATTAGTAAGCATTCATTTAACTTTTTTATTCATTTATTGAAATCTAAAATTTGAAAATATTCAAGACAAGATTCAGATCCGGATGCAATAATGTAGTAGGAATCATAAATGTCCAAGAGATTAATTGACCAAGTCATATTGAAGTGGCTTTTTTGGTATTTGGAGAGCATGAGTAGAGGTGAAGAAGGGGTAAAAGACAAAAAAAATAATATTTGGGTCAAACGGTCAAACTGAAAGACAACGTTAAAAACAAGATATTTAGCATTTGCATGTTGAATGAATGGATTGGATGGAGGGACAGCATGGGACACCCAAAATATATCAACCGCTATGTATTGGCTCATATCATATCAAACCCACAGAATCTTCCTTTTTCCTTTATTTTTTGAGATTGTAACATTTCTAATATCATATTATTGTTGATTTAAGTCCATTAGATCATCACAATCTGCCACCCACAACTAGATTTTATATTTAAATTATCTTAATAAAACTCAGAAACATCCTTTTTATTTCACAATACACCTATCATTAGCTCTTTGAGGGAAGCTGGCATCACATTAACATTCTACTTTATATATATTCTTGTCAAGTTAACATCCATTAGTTGAGCTATACACAACATTTTTGCTACTGCTATCATTCCAAGCCAAAATGATATTCATATAAGACAGTATATCCTTCCTAGAGTCCTAGTCAGCACGTCTTGAAGCTTCAACATTTTCATCTTTCCTGGACTTGCCAAATGATCTCTGGGCTTCCAATACAGGCGGCATAAAGATGTCGTTGGCCGACTTGTCGGATTCACGGGGACTCACCAACTTCTTCCCAGCATCTTCAAATTTTGCAGTAGCCCATGGGGCTGAGCCTACATTTCTTTTTGAATCGGATGCGTCTAATGTCAGCACAGACACCGCATCACGAGAGGCAGACCAGGAATGACCACAAGAGGTGCATTCTAGCTGAACAAAGGCAGCAACCAAACCCGAGTCATAAAAAGTGCAGGAGAATAATTTCAAAATTTAAATATCAGTAAAACATTAAGGTGCAAACCATATATCGGTCAGCATGTCCTGCGCGGATAATATCCCTCACTCCCACTGTACGCTCTGAGCAAAGTTTGCAGCGAGCATCCGTCATCTGTCTCACAAGCACAAAAGCTAACAGTCAGTAGATAATATTTACACGAATTAATAGATAACAGAAGATTGCTAGGGCAAAATGTGACCTGCATGTGCTGTGGTTCATCAGGCTCGCTCTTGGATATTTCCTCAGCAGTCAAACCCTCCTGGAGTTGAAATATTCATCAGTAAATAACCACAGAATCAACGACCCGTTTAATTTTTCCAAAGTTACTAGTAAGAACTTAATTCATTAAAGCTATAGCTATAAGCTATTTGGTGATGCTTCAGTTACAAACCAAACAGCGGAGGAGGCTTTCAATTTCAAAAATATTTAGCATTTTTCTAAAGCACAAGCAGTTCTCTAAAAGTGTATTCATTTACCAAACAATCCACCATCAAACATCATCACAGAAAATAATAAACACATTAATGACAGATTTACAACGGAAGCTGGTCATTTTCAAAAACGATACTATTTTATCATCAATTGATCACATACGGCCAATGAATTATGGGTGCGTTTGTTTTGGATTTTTTTGAAAATAGATTTTGTAGTGTTATATAATTTTGTGTAAAAAAAATTTACAAAGAAACTTTTTATAAAAGCTTCAAATGAAAATTTGGTTTGAATAGTTATTCTTAAAATGTGATTTTAGGCATTTCATCATTTTATTAAAAAAAAATTTGGATATCAAAATTTCGAAAAAATCATTTAATTTGAAGCTATTTCAAATAGATTTTCATAAAAATCATTTTTGAAATACAACTTTTTCAAAAAATTGTGATTTTGACTATGTTTTGTTCTTCAATAATGTATGTTTATGTTATATGATGTCAAAATTAGTGTTTCAATTTAGAAAAAATTAATATAAAAAAACTTATAATATTTTGAAAAACGGTTTTACAAAATCCATTTTCAAAAATACAAAGAAAAAATCTATTTTTTTAAATCTAGAACAAACGCACCCATGATTTAACCCAAGAATGATGCATCCATGAAAATACAAGAAAAATAAATCATTAGGTCCAATGCAGGGTGGTCACCGGCGCCGCCACTGCTAAGGAACAATATTTTTAGATCTTTCATTAGGATCTGACCTGATTAGAGGTTAAACAAGTGTTTAGACCTCGTCTAACTCCCCCCACCCCCAAATTTTTTTGAAACGTTTTAACTTTTAACACAATACCAATTTTTTCTCAAAATTAATGAGTAAGCAATAATCACAGGTTCAGTGTTGTCAAATTCTATAAAATTCAAGCAAAAGTATATTCTTTTACTTTACTACCATTTGAAATATGTTGAAAATTATAAAGGTTGAACCAATTGTATTGACTGAACAAAATATTCACAAGAAGCTATCAAATTAGAAATTAATACCGTAAAATTTACAAGAAAAAAACATCATATGAGCACAGAGAATTTCAAAGTTCCAAACAAAAATAAAAAAGTTGAAAAGATAGCATGCATAATACCTTCAATTCAGTAGGTGTCATACTCAATATTTTTGAAGCCTCTAGCTCCCCATCTAATAGACGGTGTAACAGAAATGCATTGTTCTGCAAAATAAGGTCACAAAAAAATTGATAAAATGATAATAAGCAAACCCATCAACGTGCAAAATTGTCTTGGTAAAATTAAGTTAAGAAAATCTGCAAAGCCACAAGAACCACATTCTCAAAACCTTAAATCTGGTTTTACCAAAAAGCTATTATTCATCTCACAACTTTGCATAACACCATAGATGATGTGGATCCAGGCCAAAAATCCAACACATTGTTTGAACTCATTACTAAACTTAAAAAGCAACAGCCATCGGTTGACGCATTTAAGGTTAACGATCCATGTTAAAAAAGTAACTGCCAACCTTGAGATTAAACGCTAATTGCCGTAGCTTTTGGCTGTACTTCTGATAATCCGATGAAAATGTATCGTGTGAAGCTTTCTCCAGAGCAACTACAGCTGGAACAGCAACATCTGGCCAGACAAAAGACTTGGAATTCTGTAGAGTGGAATGGTAAATGCTGAATTCATTATAACCCTCAAGGAAAAGGGAAAATAATAGATGATTTTGACAAATATAAATAAACCCACACAAGAGATCACAACCGGGTACGTCAAGAAGTACCTTCAGAACTTTGTCTTTAGATTCATTTGCTATTTCAGAACTTTTGTTCTTGCTTCCATTGTTGATTGCATCAGAATTGTCACTGCATTTGTCTTTTTTCTTTCTGATGTCATCAGTATCAAACAAGTATTGAACATTTTGAAGCAACATCACCAAACCTTTGTCACGATGGGTATCTCCTGTTAGTGCATTAAATTTCACTAATATGCGATAATGCTCTGAGGTACTCCCTGGTGTTTCAGGTTTCAGATGTTGGAAACTCTTTCGAGATGTTTCGTCCTCCCTTGAAACATCAAGATGTGAAATGCTCTTTTTCTTCAAGATTCTTTTACTTCTCATCAGATCTTCATGATCAGTGGGAGCTTCATCAGTCTCAATGTCAGGTAGGTCACCCAAACGTTGAAGAGTTTTCTGAACAAGCTCATCAATTTCTTGTTGATTACCGTCCTCATAGTCCTTATCAGTTAGTTTCCATAATTTCATTTCATCTGTGTCATACACCTTCTGCACAATAAACCCAGGATACTGCTTACGAGTTGGAATCTGTTTGTGTATGGGAACAAAATGCACCACACACTTATGCATAACAGATTCTGCAGGAACGTCGTCACGGTGGAAACTATAAAACAGCTCTCTGGTGTCATTTGATTGCCAGCTACCACCACCCTTTTTTTCTGCTTCATCTGGACGGTAAAACCACTGCCCTGTGATCATCAAGCTTCCTTCTATATTTTGTGTAATGTCCTGACAGAAAAACAACTACGGAAATCAGAAAATGGAAATGTGTATGTATAACTCTACATTTTGCAAAAGAGGGAGGAATAACACCCTCTCTTCCCCACACATAAGCAGAAAAGTGAAAGGGGGTTACAAAACCCATTATTATTGTAAGTTTATAACCTCATCGCAGATCAATCCGCTTCACAATCACAACATATGTTGCATTATATAACATGACAAAATTTAGAAATCTAATTACCAAAAGCCGAGAAATTAGGACAACGCGACATGACATGCTAAATCCAGCATGTGCACATACAAATGATTGCCAAGAACAAAACAGGGATAGCATGTTTAATGACCTGACAATTTATAATTGAATGACAGTGTAAAAAAATCTTCCCACTTACAGATTATCAAACTAAACTCTAAACAAATTAAACATGTAAAATTGTAAAATAAAAAAAATGTACAGTATTAATTATCAACAAAGGGAATATATCACTTGTTTGTACTCCATGTACTTTTGGTAGAATTTATTACTTATTCATCAATGTATAACAGCATACCCAGATGATCATCAAAATTCATTATTATAAGAAGACCTAAGCAGATACCATGTGTCATATAGAGCCACAATGTTCAAAACCAACATTTTTTCAAAAACAATGCATAGTTAAAATATATTTGACAAGGAATTCACCTTGATAATTGCAACATACGGCTTTTGATCTTTAACTTCAGGCACAAGAAGCACAGGGTCCTCCTGCAGAAACAATAACACCAAGAATATCAGTAAGGCTCTGTTTGGTAAACCAAATAAGCTAGCTTATAGCTTATAGCTTTTAGCTTATAAGCTAAAAGCCCTGTTTGGTAACAGTTTTTAAAAAAGAGCTTATAGCTTATTTTACTAGCTTATAGCTTATTTTCCAAATGCTATTTCAAGTAGCTTACGAGCTTATAGCTTATAGCTTATTATCTTTTCTTCCAATTTTACCCCTATCATCTTACTTGAAAAGAATTAAATATTAATTAAACATATCTTTTTTATGTCATTTCATACTTATAAGCTAGTCCAACCGCTAATTTTACCAAACACTACAAATTCAACCAGCTAGCTTATTCGCTATAAGCTAAAAGCTAGCTTATAAGCTATCCGCTATAAGCTCATCCGCTATAAGCTATCTTATCAGCTATCCGCTATTTTTTATCAAACAGAGCCTAAGTTGCACAATCACTTCACAGTTCAAAGTTCAAACACACAAAAATGCAATATATTTCCCATAATAGTATAACTCAATTTCACAAAACAACCATCATCATCATCATCCTAACAAACAATGCCCAAGCCAAACCCTAATAGTCACTACTAAGCATTCAATTAACAAATTCAAATTACATGATTAAGAAAAAAAAAACGACTAAATTGATAGCAACGTTTAGTATTATATGTTAGTGGAAATGCAAAAAAAAAAAAAAAGGAAGAGATGATTATATACCAAGTTGTATTGATCACCGTCGAATTCAAATGAGTGAAAATGCTTTTTTCTGCCTTTTCCTTTTCCAGAAACCCTAACTGGTTCACCAATGGGTTTAGCATCTTCCACTGGCGAATCATCTTCATCTTCTTCGCTAGAAGGATCCTCTTCCTCCTTCTCATCATCGTCGTCGTCATCATCATCATCATGACTCTCTTCGTGAAGCTTCCTTTTGCGGTGGTTGTTGGAAGGAGGTGGTGGTGGTGGTGGTGAATCGTCTTCATCGTCGCTGGTTGATATGAACCGTCGAGTAACCATTTTTTCAGTTCGGAAAGAGAGAAATGACACAATCACAGTGCTCACAGTGACAACACGAACTTCACCGCCGTTACCGTTACACAAATTGCAACGCTTTTTATATTTTGGAATTTTGCTGGGTATATAGTCACAACTGTAATGCACCCACTTTCATTCTCACTAGTTCTGGTAATAAAATTTGTTTCAAGGCCCGTTTAAAATTGAGATTTTTTCTTTGAGTTTTGTTATTTTGACGACTCAAAATGGACAACTAATAGACAATTCTCTCATAATGTACGCAGCCTGAAATGTAATAAAAAATTGGAAAAATAAATGAATGTACAGATAAACTTTCTCTTTTTTCTTTGTCACAAAATTAAAAAAATTGAGATGTTTTCCTAAAGGGAAAAACTTATTAGCAAGAAAATTTAAGGAGAAGAATTGTAAGAATAAATTTCTATCTTTGTTTATATCTATCACCACTTATGATTTTCACATAAAAAGTAGATTAAATGACATCATCCTTTAAGATTTTGTCATATGTTAATTCTTGCATTTCTTATATAATTTTTTTTGCTAAATAGCAATGCTCTTTCCTGAATATTAGGCATGGCAACGGGGCGGGGACGGGTTTTGCTCTCCCTAAACCCAAACCCATATAATTCGGATTTCTCCAAACTCATCCCAATTCTGAGCGAGGTAAAAAGTATAACATCGAACCCAAACTCAACGGGGATCGGGTATTCCAACGGGGTTCGGGTATCCCCGTTACGTCTTTTCTTTTTCTACATGAATTTGAATTACATTTTGGTATTTTTTTATTAAATAAAAGAAGTTAAAAGCCCAAAATTATTTTGTTTCAACAATATTTTTTAAATAAAGAGAAGAAATAGATAAAATAGTTTGTTTAATACTCAAATTAAAGATAAAAAATAAATATATAAATGTAATTTAAGAAATTGTTGAAGGATTTCTAATTTAAAAGAGGTAAAATCTAATTTTAATATATGCGGGACGGGTTTGGGGTGGGTATCAATGTCTCCATTATCCGCCGCAACCCCATCTTTTGAAATCGGAGAAAAACCAAACTCAAACTCAATCAACTCGAGTTTTTTCCGTTAAAGCGGATATGGTTTGGGCGGATATCCACGAGTATGGGTTTTATTGCCATGTCTGGTGAATATATCTCGATCAGATATATAAATTTATAGAATGAGGTTTAAATTTGGGATTTTTTTGGAAAATTTTATAGATATTTTGAATTTGACCATGAAATTTTTTAGAAGCCATTGTTTGTCAATAATATCTTTAACTGTGGAAAATTCTGGAAACCCTAAAGATAAAGTCAGCCCATATCGACCCAGTTTTCTCATGCGGGTTCGATGGCGGGTATATTCAGATAACATCCTAGATACAGTAAATTCAAACAAAACAAAAAATCAGTATCAACAAAACTTTGATTTATTGAAGGTGACCTTCATGACAATTTTTTTGACAAATTATTTCCTCGTTTTGTTTTTGTGCATCGTATGAAATCGATAATTGATTATCCGTCATCAACCCTTCCTACCTTACTACCACCAACACTCGGTATTATAAGTCTAGGTATAGTTCATTGTCCCCTAACCTCTAAATCCGACTTTTTAACTCAATTGCAAAAAATGATCTTTAAGCTATTATAAACCTCTGTGTACTTAATTTGATTTTGGTTCTACGGTTTTGTTAGAATTGATTCTGTAAAATTGATTTTAAGTTAAATTGGTTTATGCTTGGATATATTCATGTAAAAGTGGATTGAGCAAAAATTTTGAGTGTAAAAATTAATTATAGAATCAGAAGCTACGATTTCTAACTTCAAGTAGAATCAATTCTGGAGGCAGAATCAATTCTTATTTTTCTTTGATAAGCTAGTTAAATCAATATAATGACAATACTCTTAACTTTTTCAAAAAAATCTCAACAACTTTGCAAACATCCTAAATGATTACTTCACTTATGAGAAAATATCATAATTAAATTGTTTACCCTCTACTTAAGAACCAAAACCGGGATATCTAGTGGTATTTACTTCATTAACTACCTCACCTTTTTCTTTTATGGAAGCTATCTCACCACCTTTGAAGATAACACTATTTCTCATGTTCCATAACCATAATCGCATGTGTAGCTAACCAATTTAAGTGTCTCACTTTACTTCCTTTTTTGGCCTTCACTAAATTTCAAAATTCCTCAACCAAAAAAACATGTGATTGAATGTTTGACCACTTGGCCACTGGTTGCACCTATAGATTTGTGGGGGGAATATTGGTTACTCTTATAGACTTGGACAAAGGAATGAATCTTCACAATTCTCACAGTAACCACTCATATATATATATATATATATATATATATAATTTCTTTGAGCAAATATTATTAAATTTGTTGTAATGTTATTGTATATGTATGTGCCAATTGTCGTTGCTATCTTTCTCTTTTGTGCTTGATAGCATCACTTGTGTATTTAGATACCTTTATTGTTTGAACATATGTATGCGTTCATAATTCGTATTTAGTATTTATTTAGTATAACTACATTTTTTAGTTGCCAATTTTGTACATGTTTTATTCATTTTTTATTTATTTTCTATTATAAAACTATTTCTAAACATGAATAGAGAATAATTGAATAGAGATGATAATGATAGAAGAGTAGATTATGGGTGGGTTTAGTAACACAAATAAGCTAGTTTATAGCTTATTGTATTAGCTTATAAGTTTGTTTCATAAAATTAGAGGTGTTTGGTAAGAAGTTTTTTTTACTAGCTTATAGTTTTTTTCTAATGTTATTATTTTTTATTTATTTTTCCTTGAGACTATCCAACAAAATTCTATTTATAGAACATTAAATAAAATTATTTATAACATTTTCCAAGTATTAATGTATTTATTATTATACTCATATAATCGTAAAATGAAATACAAAAGTGATGCAAATTTAAAATTGATTAGATGACTAAAATAGAAACATATAGAGTAATTAATTAATATCACATTAAAAGTGAAAAGTGACAATTTTGTTTACAAATTCGTCAATTATTGTGAAGTAGAGCAGGTAATTCATTTTCTCTTGCTATTACCGGTCTCAATCCCAACAATAAGTATTTCTCAAACTATAATTTTAATTACTTTAAAATATAATCTCACACACACACATTTAATCAATATAACCTTAATCAATATCTTTTGAAAGTGTAAAACATTTTAATTTTTAAAACATTGGACTTTAATTATGATAATACACCACATTTAATTATAAATTTGATAGGGATAACAATAGTTTAATCTCCGCAACTACAATTGAGAGAGAACTATAATTATATGATGTCAGAACTGACCTCCGAACCAGATTAAACAGTGGTGGAAAAAAAAAAAACATAAATAGAGTGGATCTATCGAGATTGCAAGTAAATCTATTAACACAACTCACATTATTTAGTACACCATAGTTGAACTTAAGCAGATGATATAGTGTGTATGTCTTTTGGAGAAGGATAGTGATACGTGTCATCTTTTTTGTAGTTCAATGAGTTCAATGAGCTTTAAGCCAGTGAATTCAAATGGATCGATACTTGGTAAAAAATAGGAGTGAACATCGATCGGGTTCGGTCGGATTCGGGCTGAAAATCATAAAACCGATAAAAATCACGGTTTCTTGATTTGGGCCCAATTTCGACTGTCTACATATTCGGTTTGTTCGGGTCATACGGGTGACAAGTACATCTGGTCGGTTTTAACGGGTTACATTGAAACTTGGTTGTTACATCTAAATTTTCATTGATCAAAACAATATTATTCTTCAAATAGTTCAATATTTCTTACACATGTCAACAAATGATACAATAAAAATGATGAGATGCAATTATTATTTTGTTTAAAATTTGTTAATCCAACGACAATAATAGATAGTAGATTAGAAGTAAAAATTAATATAAATCTATAATTTTATCTTTCACATATCTTTTATCAACCTATTACAAGCATAAACTTGTAAAATATAACATTTTTTTTTCTATCAAAGATAGACAAAATTAACAAAGCGAAGAGTAAAAGAGATTCAGAGGTGTTCAAAACTGAAAAAAAAAAAAATTTATATTTTAGTAATTGTTCGGTCGGTTTCGGTTATAAAGAGATAAATTTTAGAGACTCGCACCCGTCTGTATACAACCGTTCGTGACCGATTTTTCACAATTGTTGACCGAGACCCGACCCGCACCCGATCGAGTACTTCCATATGTTGGTGATTATATCAGTTTCGAGTCGGATTGCGGGTTCGTGCTCACCCCTAATAAAAAACTTTGACCCATAAATTTTCATTTGATCATATTATGTGAAGGATAATTATCCTTAATTCTTCGTTAACAATAAATATATAATATTAGATAGACAATCGTTATAAAAAGTATCTCCTGATTCAAAGTATAATCAATATTCACCAACACGTTTGCATATTTATTTTGATATATGTATGCACAATTTTTGTTTAAAATTGAAATAAAATATAAAAAATAATTAATAATAAATTGATTTAAATGATACTCCCTCCGTTTCTTTTTAATTGTCTTTTATTATCACATTTAGCGTTTCTATTTAATTGTCTTTTTTGTATTTTATGGGTATGATTTGTCAATTATACCCTTTGCAATTGCTCTTATCTTTTTCCATAAAATCAATTAACGCTATATATTTGGAAAACTAAATTTTTTTTTTAAATTTTTTTTGTTGGTACATAACATATTAAATTTTGTTTTTTTTAATATAATATATTAAATTTATCGGAAGAGAAAGTGTAGGCAAAAAATAGGAATTTATTGGGGGATTAAAACGAGGGTATAATAGAAAGATAACGTGCAAAAATACACTTCCTTAATTTGGTGTTATCATTCTTAAAAGACAATTAAAAAGAAACAGAGGGAGTAATACATTTCACAGATTTCCCGACAAAAATTAATTAGGCTCTTTTTAGTAAACCAAATAAGCTAGCTTATAGTTTATAAGCTAAAAGCTCTGTCAATTGGTAACAGTTTTTAGAAAAGAGCTTATAGCTTATTATCTTTTCTTCCAATTTTACCTCTACCACCATCTTACTTGAAAAAAATTAAATACATTAAACATATCTTTTTTATGTCATTTCATACTTGTAAGCTAGTCAAACCGCTAATTTTACCAAACACTACAAATTCAATTAGCTAGCTTATCCGCTAAAAGCTAATTTATATGTTGGGTCTCTTTGGTAAAATTAAGCTATAAGCTAGCTTATAGCTGATAAGCTAGCTGATTGAAATTAAAGTGTTTGGTAAAATTAGCTTTTAAAGTGATTAATAAATATAAAATTACATAAAAGGACATATAGTGGGTAGTTATTCTCATTAGTGGATAATTTGTTATTTTATAAAAAATAATAAAATTAAAGGTTAAAAATGAAAATAATTATAAAAAGCTATAAGCTATAAGCTCAAACGCTACTTGAAATAGCATCTCAAGAAAAGCTATAAGCTAATGTAAAAAGGTTTTTACCAAACACATTTATTTTTTTAAAGAAGCTTATAAGCTAATCCAATAAGCTATAAGCTAGTTTATTGAACTTACCAAACACACCCGTTATCCACTATAAGTTCATCCGTTATAAGCTAACTTATCTGCTATCCGCTGTTTTTTACAAAAAAAAGAGCCTTAATATCTTTTACTAATAAAAGGAAGCTCAAAGTTATTTTTAGGCCTCCATTATGCCTATGTGGAATATCTAAATAAGCTCAAATTCTTCCTTAGAATAACTTGATTGCCTATTGATTGATTGCCCCACAATTTTTTCGTGTCCATTCATCCTCCAAAATAATTATCTATCTATAAGTTACAATAAGAATGCCAAGGTTTGGCATCACCCTTTAATGTTTTTATGCAGTTATTTTTATTGCAACCTATTGAAATTCTTCTTGGCCTTTCAATTTCACTAAAAGCTATATCTATATATGCCTTGCTATGTGCAACACCTCGGTATACCATGTATGTATCAAACAAGGATCATAATTTTCTCAAACCTTTGAGATCTCATTATACTTTTATCTTATTTTTAGATTCAGTGTATGACACTTGCAGTGCTTAAACTTTTATTTCTATCATTTGTCAATTCATATTTGATGTAGAAAATACTTGCTTACAATATATTATACATATATTGTGTATTCTATACATTGATTAATTAGGAGAATTTCATACTTATCAGAGAATTCCAAAATGATGCAAATGGAGTGATAGATCGCATCATATAAAGTGGAGAGAGTGAAGTGAATGAGAGATATAAAATGATGACAATGGAAGCAACTTATCAATATCATCAATTGTATTGGCAGCTTGAAAACATGTTATGGTAATCTCGCATCATATTCTTTCTAAAAGCTCCTTCCACTACTCATGTTATAATTACGATGATAACACATACAAAATTTCTTTGTATATTTTACATTACAATTTACAAAACAAAATTTATAATCTTAAAGTAGTAGTTCAATTTGTGCACCCTTCCAAATTATGGAGTAACATATATTAAAGTTGTATACTTTCAAAAAAGAAGTTATTTTTTTTAGGCATTAAATTGAAAAATAATAATAATAATGCATTATAGGCTGGAATTATGATGCTGCAAATCAATGGATCAAAAATTATTTATGGGCAAACTTTTACAAAACTTCCCTCTAATATATTATAAATATAACAAATATAAAAATTAGGTAAGTTGCAAATTATCAAATAAATTATATGAATAAATTTATTAGTTAGATTTTTATTAATTAATTACTAATGTCCTAATATTTTTTAAAGAATAAATTTTGTCACACCAACCTTTAAACTACTACTTTTTCCAATTCCATAACTTTTTTTGTTCTCGCTAATTCTAATTCCATAACTCTTATTCCTTAACTATGATTATTAACTCACTCAATGTATTAATAAATTGGTTACTTATAATTTTTTTTTGTTAATTTACATAGTTCTATTATAATATTTAATAATTTTACCTTACAAACTTTTGAACTTCTAATTTTTCCTATCCTCAACCATTGTGTGTATAAATATGTGGTTTGTGCACAAATACTAAATGTTTGTAGTAAAAATTTGAGTTTTGGGTCCTCGTCACTTTCCTCTAGCTTCACTTTTATCTTTTGTGCATCCTTGATGTTAAAGAAGCCTATTAAAATTGACAACTCATATAAGTAGATGTCTTTAACCCAAACATTTGCATCAATTAAGTTAAAATTTATGAATATCTTTTCCATTTTATATTGAATATATTTATTATAAAAAATAAATTAGCTACTAATCTTATAAGGTGCATGTATAGATTGAATAGAGAAATATGTTAAGTTATAAGCTTTAGTAGTAGTGTTCTTTTATTTTCTATATTTTTTTAATAAAATATAACCACACATATATTTAAACAAAAATTAAAATTCACTAAAAATTCAAAAATTATTAATTTGATTTAAGTAAGAATAAAATGACATGTTGATTGTTGAATGTCAAATTCTTCTAATATTAATATATTAAACTTTCTTATCCTAGGCCAAATAACTAAATCTAAATTCAAATATATGAAATCATCAACCAAACAAATATATTGCAACAAAAAATATTCAAGCTTATGTAGTCACAAAAATGAACTAAATATTCAACGAACAAAAAGCTAAAAGAAAATGTTATTAAATAAGAGAGACAAAACAAAAAACAAAAAATTTTGAAGGGACATAAACCTCGCAAAAAAAAAAGAAAAATAAACCAAAAAAAGATGAAGCAAATAAAAAAAATACAAACCAAACAACACACTAAAAAATATGGGACCGATAAATTCGGGATAAAATCAACACAAGAATTGAATTGTTTAGGGAAGAGTATATAGTTAAGCTATTTGGTACGCAATTTTCAAAAAACGGACATGATAAAAAAAAAAAAGACAAAACCACCATATATTAATCATTTTCTATGAACAAAGTTTATTCCAACCTTTGTCATGACCAATATTGTCGGCAAGTACATATAGATCTCTTTAACCCTTATAAAAAGTTAGAATAAAATATTAATAAGAAAACTAAGTACATATATAAAAATAAATAGCAAAATAAATTACGTCTATACAATACAACCCATATAATTAAGAAAATTATATAATTAAGAAAATTAAGTTCTTATAAATGAATACATTATTAAAATAAGAGATTCATTACAAGAAAACGATTCTCGGTTAAATGATTCTCAGTTACCTCGAGAGAAATAATCTCCGCAGTTGTGCGCGAATATACCTTTAGTATACAAGAAAATAAAAAACAAACAAATTTGCGATATAAATAAATTAAAATGTCATATTTCTAAACAATCTTTTATTTTTAACATAAATTACTATTATATTAAATATAATCATGTTTTAAAATAATATTTCCCAATTATTTAACTATATATCTAATTATAATTATCATAATTATTATTTTCATTTATAGAAATGTTGTAAGTATATATTTTAATCGAACCCGTGCAACGCACGGGTTTATCTCTAGTTATTGCATAACACTTGGCCAGAGTGTGCGTTGCCGACTTGACGTGTGTGCGTTTTGTTGTCTCCGTCTTCAACATTTATAAACCACATTTTTTTTCCTTCCAAAAAATCAGTGTATGAGAACATAGAAACGTATACACAAAGCTTCTCCAATAAAGAAGAAGCTTCTTCAATTTTCTCATCCTCTTTCACTTTCAGGTTTCTTTCTCCTTCATCACTTTCCATTTTCCATCTTCTAATTCTGCAACTATTCATTTCTTTCCATTTTTCTTTTTTTTTTTAATTACTTTTTAATTTTTGGTTATTCGATTGATGAGATTGCTTGTTTTTATTGAAGGGGATTTCGTTGCGATTTTGTGGTAAAGCTCTGCTTGTCGTTGTCGTTTTGCTTCCAAGATGGTGTCGTTTTCAAGAATATAGCTTTTACTCAGGAATCGTGTTTCAAATTTGGTATTATTGAATTGAATCTTTCGTTTAATTGGTTACTTCATAGTGAAATTGAATTTTCCTTTTGTGGAATTCATCGTGTGAGTGACCCTTGAAGGGTCTTTGTAATCAAAGGTTGATTCAATTTGGTTAGGGTTAGAGGTATATATTTTGTTGTTAAAAAATGGTTGATTCAATTGCTGCAACTTCAATTTTTTGCTACCGTCCTATTTGTGGTGGAAATTTGATTAGGGATGTATCTGGAAAGAGGAAATCTTTGAACACTTGTAGGTTTTCACCAGCTGAGTTTCTTGGTGGAAAGGTTGTTGTTTCATTGCCTTTGATTAAATCCAAACAAGATGGGTTCTTTTCGTCTTCGTCGATTAAGGCTCTTGCTGTTGAGCTTACAAGAGAAGCATTTGCTTATAGGGAAGACAAATTGCCAAAGAAAGGTAATACTAAGATTGATGGTGGTTTTGATCGTAAACCTGGTTTGTGGCCACCGGAAAATAGAGCGGATAAGCCTTCGCTTCGAAACCCTTTGCTTCGACAAGAGAGGATGGGATGTGGTTGGTTGGGTGCTATATTTGAGTGGGAGGGGGTTTTAATTGAAGATAATCCTGATTTAGAGAAGCAAGCTTGGCTTGCTCTTGCTCAAGAAGAAGGAAAACCCTCTCCTCCTGGTTTCTTAATCAAGAGAATCGAAGGTATGAAGAATGAACAAGCAATTTCTGAAGTGCTTTGTTGGTCTAGGGACCCGGCAGAGCTGAGAAGAATGGCTAATAGACAGGAAGAAATTTATCAAGCTTTACAAGGCGGGATATATAGTCTCAGACCTGGGTCCAAAGAGTTTGTCGGTGTTTTGATGCATTATAAGATACCGATGGCTTTGGTTTCTGCACGGCCTAGAAAAGTTATTGAGATTGCTATGGGGGAAATTGGTATTGAAGAAAATTTCAGTGTTGTTGTTACAGCAGAGGATGTTCACAGGGGGAAGCCTGATCCTGAAATGTTTGAGTATGCTGCCCAGCTTTTGAACTTCATACCTGAGAGGTGCATTGTGTTTGGAAACTCAAATTTAACAGTGGAGGCTGCACATGATGCACGGATGAAGTGTGTCGCTGTTGCTAGCAAGCATCCTGTGTATGAGCTTGGAGCTGCAGACATGGTTGTGAGGCGCTTGGATGAGCTTTCAGTGGTTGATTTGAAGAATTTAGCAGACATTGAAACATCTGAATTTGGGCCAGAGCCAGAGTTAGAGATGGAGTTGGAAAAAGATGATTTCTAATACATCATCTGATGACGGAAGTTTCTGGTAAATCCTATAAATGTACAGTCGATTGAACTTCATCTGATTCTTGATGATATTAGTTACAGATTAGTTACATGTGTATACGGTAACTCTAAATAGAATAATGAAAAAAATTGTCAAAAGTGGTCTGAATTGAACAATGATGTTACTACTATTGTATATTTTGTTTATACATGCATGGAATTTTTAAATTTGATTTGCTTGTGTTCCATCCATGAGGTAAAATACAAGATATCTCTATTATGTTAAGGTTGTTTGTACATATAATCCGTAATAATTATGTTGTGACAGTATAATCCATTAGTAGCTCTTGAGAAATAACAAAACCGTTAAATCAGGCGTTGTATCTAAAGATTGATAACATGTGCCTCAAAAGTGACCCTATTTTAAATTATTTTTATTCTGTTTATCCCCTCAGTCTTTAAAATAAATATAGAACGATGATTGATATATTTTTGTTGGATTGAAGTATACCAAGCCTTACTATTAATCAGAATTAGGGGATAAAGGAGCTTAATGTGATGGGAATTGCGAGAATTGTGAGATAATTTGTTTGATGGGTGTGTATATGGTGGTCCAAGGGTGGACCATTGTATCTTAGTATCTTTTATCTATGATTTTTTGCAGGATAGTCCTGAGAGAGGTAAGGAGTTGAAGTTCAAAGGGCTAGGTAGTGCAAGGGAGAGGTTGTGGTGTGGATGTGGCTGTGAGGAGGAGGATGTTGTCATTGCTAGAGGGGTTGAGGATCAAAGGACTAGAGGGGAGGAGGAGAATGCGGTTGCCATTGACGGAGATGATTGGATGGAGAGGGGAAGGATGGCAGAGGAGGAGGAGGTGGTGGAGCAATGGATTTTATGGCAAAGGTGTAAGATTTACTATTGATTGAAATGGGATCTGCTAGCTTGTAGCTATCTCGTAGATGGTTACTACCTGTGTCGAGAGCACCATGTATATCATATTGGGGGGGTTATATAGATTTCTTGGCATCAGATGCTTCGGGTCAGCAAGGATCTGACTCCTGTCAAGATACATGGGTCTGGCTAAAGTTAGTGAGCCCTGCACTAGTCATCTTGTAAAGGTTTATGAAGGGGGAGACTTAGATGGTGATGAACTCCTCGTGTAATGTTTTTGTTATTGAGAACTTGATGTGTTTTTTGAATGCATGCAGCTTTGTTGAGCAGCGGTCCTTGAATTTTAAGTCGAGGAAGGGTTGAGGAGAGACGCATGTGGGCTATGGTTAGGGAGGCTGGGTACGAAGGAAGTCTGCTTATGATGCCGGCATTGGAGGGCCCATCGTCAGATCTATTGGTCGTGAAACTTAATGATTGGTTACAAAAAAGTTTCTTTGGAAGGACAAACTATTGTGCATATGGACTAATTAAGTGCACAACCAATGTTGTGAGTCCAAGTTTGAATTGAATGTAGAGTAGACTCAGTATCATGTATGAACTTGCATCACTTATACACCTACTTTTCTGTTTCCTGCATATAATAGAATACAAGATTACAAACACAGGTGTTTCCAAGTGCATGTTTAGAATCAAGGCAATATAGTGTGTGTTTGCGGTTAGGGCCAGGAATGAAGGAATAGGTGGTTGAGTTCATGGTTGTAACTTGTATAGAGATGGTGGTGTGGTTTGAAGCACCGTGACAGTGAATATTAGAGGTGTTGTTGTTCATGGAGGAACGGTTCTTTTTTCATAACGTCAATTATTATATATAATCATCTTAACAT
The DNA here is from genome assembly GCA_030408175.1 of Trifolium repens. Taxonomy (NCBI): domain Eukaryota; kingdom Viridiplantae; phylum Streptophyta; class Magnoliopsida; order Fabales; family Fabaceae; genus Trifolium; species Trifolium repens. Next base: position 60,285,733 of record CP125842.1, on the reverse strand, counting down.
ATTTTTATTTTATTTTAGGGGTTCATAATATATCAGAACACTTAAAAGACACCTAACTCCTATAGCATTAGGTATACGCAAGCTATAGTCGTGAAAGAAAAAAATTGTTACTAAATTTGCTTCTTATTATGCTTGGGGAATCAATTAGGATGGGGAAGCATCGTGGATGTTTCATGGACTAAGCAATACCAATAATAAATTATTCAGCGTTACTTTGTTGACTGTCATTCTGCACTTGGTTAAGATTCCATGTTGATAATAATAATAATAATATTTTGTTATGGTCTATACTAACCGTTCAATTCATACTTTCAGATTCATTGCATAAGCTAGCTAAGAAAAAGTGAAAATGACATATAATTGTCATAATTCCTTTTATTCTTTCTTTCATGTGTGTATCCCTTAATATTTTTTGAATTTGTGGTCGTATTTTTCTTCTCAAATTAATTATATAGTCAAGGAAAAATTGTATTTGTTTTTTGGTACCAAGTCCTAATTCGGTCGATCAATATTAAATAAATTAAAATGTGACCTGAATTGGATATCAAAGATAGTAGGAAGGCGTGCCAACAGCGGCAATAGAATATAGCATGAAAGGAGAAAAGATTCTCTCAATTTGAAAAAAAATTGAGGAAATAATGTTGGTTTATAGACCATTAGATTAGAAATATAGAGCAATATATAAATTGAAAAGAAATGAGAAAAAGTTGATTGATGGTTGAGATGTGAAAATTGAGGAAAATTGAGGAAAAGTAAATTGAGAGGATCCATTGTGATGTCAAATTTGCTTGTATATTTGTTTCTAAGTCTAATGTGAATGATTGATCAGACTCCTCTTATTATCGAACAAATAAGAGGTAAATGAATAAATGGATTGGTGAGTGCATGTCTTTTGAGAGGATTGTGCATGTTGAGTGGAGATAAATGGAGAAAGTAAAAAGTTTTTTTCTTGGCAACATGGGATGGGAGGTGAGAGAATCGGCCCTTCACTTATCTCAATGAGTTGCATGTAAAATAAACGGGCCTACAATTTAGTTATTTGCTTGCTTGGCTCAATTAGGCTAAGAAAATTACTTCTTGCTCCCCCTGAATTTCACGCGTGCTTCCTGGCCTTCAAATACTATCCCCTTGTAATGTAGGATATGAGTGTGTAAATAGAAAAAATTGGGGGAAAAATGGTTCGCATTTTAGAATGTGAATATTATAAAGGACTAAACTTATATACAATGCTTTAAACACAGTTCTTATTGTGCTAGATGCAAGGAGGTGATTATTATTATTAAAAAAACAATTTCCTTTTATTTTTTTAAATTAACAATGTAAATAACAAACTTTTTGTGAGTGGCACAGTAAAAACTGCACCTAAAATAAAGTATATAAGTTTTGTCTTATTATCAATGTTGTCAAAACTGGATCGGACCGGTCAAGCCGTGAACCGGTCATATATCCGATCCGGTCAGGCCTGAAAACCGGACATCAAGCGAACCAGTAAAAAACCGGTCGAACCGGCTCGGAACCAAAAAAAACTGGTAAACCGGCCGGTTTAAACGGTTCGGTGGTTTAAAAAAAAATTATTTAAAAAAAGGTCAAAACTTTCTAATATCGAGTCAGTATTCTAATTAAGGTAGGAAAACTAATATTGAGTCAATATTCTAATTAGTGTGATGGTAAGAAAATAAATAAAAAATATTTTATTTGAATGAACAATATTCTAATAAAAGTAGCAAAATTTCTTAATATATTATAATTATCATCAATATAATGAATATCAAATATTTTCACTTGAATGATCAGCATTCACCACAATTTTTTTTCTAATATTTTGTAATTTCTAGTTTTTAATTTGGTTTGAATTAAAAAAATTATGTCTAATGTATTAAAGTTTTAATTTCATCTTTTTAATATGTGAAACTAAGGAATATTAAGTCGTTATTTATTTATTTATTTTTATTTATATATTAATTAAAATTTATATTTAATATATATTATATTTAATTAAAAACGTTCTGATCATTTGAACAACCTTGTCTATTATAAAATCTAATATAATTATATCTCTTCTCCTTCTATTTTTCAAGGTTCGCATTATACGATGCGAACTATTTTTTTTCTTCAGATTTAGCACCATTTGAATTTGCTACTTAATGAAGACTTTCAAAGCGCGAGAATTCCAAAGCGCGAGAAGTAATTCTCAAATAGTAAAGTGAGATGCAGAGCAAATAAAAAAATATGAAAAACAATAACATTGCCCAAAATGCTACGCAAGCAATTCTTCTTGTTTTACTAATCAAAACTAGTAAAATTTTAGTGCATTCGCACCAAGTCACACATTGCTGATTACCCATATTAAATTGTAAGTGTTTTTGACATATAAGTTAGCTATTATTTTATCAGCAGTGCTATACGGTACGACAATTAATTGTCGTTGGATTTGCACGAGCCTCACTTTTAGTGCTACATTAAGGCTTTCCACTTCACATTTACATTGGTATTTTTTTTAAACAAAATTAAGGATAACTAAAATACAATAAAAGCATTAAATATGTCAATTTTTTACTAGTTCCGTCTCTAAATATAAGATTCCTTTGTTAAAATTATGGAGATTAAAAAAGTTAATTGTGGTATTTTTAAAGGTTTTTTTTTTTGTTTTTGCACTGGTTTTCGACTTATCAAAGGTGGGCGACTAATTCGGCTCGTGCGTAGAGGCACACACACTGTCCAAGCATAGAGTCGCTATATCTTTAAATCGGTCGCTAATGTGATTAGCGACCGATTTTTGATTAAAATCGGTTGCTAAACGCGACTTTTTTAGTAGTGTAATCATAAAACTTTGAAAGAAGTCTTATAAAAAGGGACAAAAAAAATCTCAAAAACATCTTATATTTAAAGACGAAACTAGTAATCTACAATGTAGTCAACGAGATTTGAACTTAAGACATGCATATTACCTAAACTTCTCACTAACAAACTAAAAAGCTTAAAAATTCACTAAAATGAAAATTTTATAAAGACTAAAAATATAATATAGAGTTTTTTAAGTAACAAATAAGTCTTTATATTTGTAATTAGTAATATCTAAGTCTTATTTTTTAAGTAATTAGAAGACTTAGGTGTTACAAATTACAAACTTAAGGATTTATTTATTACAGAAAAAACTTTAAGTACTTATTTGTTAATTAAAAAACTTAAAGGACCAAGATTAATATGTTACAAACGTAAAACATAAAAGACCTATAGATACATTTTGTCTTTATATTATTATTATTATTATTATTATTATTTTTGAATAAATTTTACTATAAATATTAGTATCATCAAGCGTTTAGTTACTTATTAATTTAACAAAAGAATATACAAGATAAATCACATAAAGTGCCAAAGTAAAATTGTTCCTTTTGGATATATAGTCATATTAGTTGATAATAAATGCATAAAAAGATGTATAACCGCTGAGTAATTGAGGTCGTGCAATTAGACGACAATTTGTGTCTAAATAGACATAGATACAAATACAATTCAATGTAAATTTACGTAAATTAAATTAAATTGTTTTGGTGCTCACGTACATAATACAAACATAGAAGATGACATCATTAACACTATAGTATATAGAGGTTGGATGTATCCTTAGCTTAGAGGACCTCTTGCTCATCTTTTGCTCTAGCTTAGCTTATCCTAGTCTTTGTCTTTTTCGTCCCTTTTGATGGTTGGATCTTTGATCACCTTGTATAGCACTGTTTTTTGAATGGAATAATACTTTCTTTATTCAAAACGAGCCGAGCCCGCGGGGGCGACCCGTTTGGCCCGCCATTTAGGGCGAGCCGGGCTGAGGTTTTCAGTCCAGTACTCTAAGTTGGCCCACACCGTCTAACCCGCTTAAAAAATAGGTTGGGCGCGGGTCGGGGCGGGCATGCCTGTGGGCTTTATTGTTTTTATTTTTTAGTTTTTTAACATGAAAGTTGGTCATCTTAAACTCAATCCAGTATATTTTTTTTTCTTGTTTTTGATAAAAAAGTCTGATTGTTTATTATTAGTTTATTTCCTTTAAAAAGTTCATTCTTTCTTTAATACTAGAATTCCATTTGTTTATTGCATGTGACTCTACATGCATCTTATTTCCGTCGTGTGTGCTACTGCGTGTTGTGTACTCTACGTGGACTGTTGATGAAGTATCAAAGTAAGTATAAAAATTATCGTATCCGCAGGGATTGTTCCGAATCAAACAAAAGTATTTGAAATCATACGAGAGTAAATTTGCATTGATTAAAAAGATTTTTTTTTTTTTAGAATTAGGTTTCTTATAAATAAAACGGCAAGAAATTAGGATTTAGGTCAAAGAGAGAAGGCGATTGGACCTTTTCGGTTAATCTAATTACTATCATCTTGGTAGTTCATGCATGTTAACAAATTACAAATTCAGTTTCACGATTCGATTAAAAAAAGTAATTATGCTCAATCTCTTGATAACATAATCCTCTCCCTTGATCATAACTCCCTAATCTCTTAGGTGATTTATGATCAATTGAGGTTTTGGCACTTTAATATTTGAATTCTCAATTAACAATCCGAAATCTCTTAAGTGACGGTTTTGAATAATTATTCCTAGATCGATAAATTTATTCATATTCTCATAGTAAAACAAACAATTGGATTCATCACATAAGTGATCAATTTATGTAAAGCATTAAACACAATAAATAATTAACTGAAACTAACTTCGTAATTCATTAAAATATCATATGAAACTACATGGTTCAAGAGTAATAACAATTAGAATCTCCTAAGATCCAATCAAGAAGTTTAGTTACTCATAATTAAATAAATAACATAAAGTTTGAAGAAAGAATACATGATCAAGATGATATAAAATTGTTGAATCTTCCTCCCGGATGAATATTTAGTCCTAGCCCTCTCAAAAACGTGTTCCTTGGTATTTTTACCCTGAAAATCGACCCGTAGGTCAGTTTTGGAAACCCCTATTTATAGAAAAACACAATTTTAAGATGTCTTGTCCCATGGGCGTGCACAACGCAGATTATCTCGCGCACGGTGCAGAATGCAGAAGTCAAATGACTTTTTTGTCTTCATGAAAGTTGTAGCTCTTGATCTTAGCTTTCATTTGCCGCAAGTCCCGCCTCATTCCGAGTTACGGAACTCTAGATATGGTCAAAATACCGGACATACGTCATGATGCAAATTGTGCTGATTTTCTTCAATTTTCTTGTGATTCAAGCTCTCTTGTACTCGATGCAATTTGTTTTTTATATCATTGCGAAAAACATAGAAAAACCAACTAATAATGCCTTGAATTGTTGTTAAATACATAGTAATGATGTGAAGTCATCAACTGTCATATTGTATATTTTTTGGCCTCTTAGTACTACTTGTATTATGAAGTGTCGGATAATAAATCTATTTGCAGTACCAAAAGAAAATTCTTTTAGAGTTTCATGTGAGTTTCATCTACCTTATAATAAATCTGTGTTGTTTGATTCTTTTGGAGTTTCATGTGCAGTATCATTCTAAAACAAACTAGGCCACAAAAGCTCAAACGAAATTAAATAAGCCTTATGCACTTACAATTCTTTTCTAATTTGAATAGCTTGATATATCATTATAGAAGATTTAGTATATATTATTGTTGAGAAATTTAGTTGGGTAAATGTTTGAAGTCCAAATTTATAAGGTTTAATAAATTTAAATGTGAAGTTATAATTCAAATTGTAAAAAAAAAAAAAAGTATTTGGCGGGCATGCCCGCCAACCCGCCTCCCCGCCAATAAACGAGCGGGTTTGAGTTTTGAGCCCGGACACCTAAGTTAGCCCGCCCTGCTCGGACTTAAATGGATTGGGCCTAAACGGGTCGGGCATGCCCACTTTGTCATCCCTACCCTTTACGTAAACTCGGTAATAGGTATACCGCATACGCAAGCTCAAATTCGTGTATAATCAGTATCAATTTTGAATTTCCGGTTCTCATGCAAACTTAGTTCAAGCACATTCACATAAATTCAGTTCATGGATGTACCAAAAAATAAATAAATAAATTCACTTCATGGACGTTTACGTAATACTTGAACATATTACATGGAGTCAAGGATAATTTGAATTTTCAAAATACGATATGGTTTTGACTTGGAAGTTGAAACAATGGAACGAGTTTGATGAACAAAATAAGAGATCATATAATGCTACAATTATAATCTAGTGTTTGATGAGACAAACAAAATATGATAATTAATCTTAAAACTTATTATGATAAGTGAAATTTTTTATCCTGACTATGAGACAAACAAAATATGATAAGTGAAATTTTTTATCCGGATTATATGAGTAATAAGTTAGCGAGATAGGTGCTTATAAAAAAAAAGTTAGCGGGTTAAAAACAATTTACAGATTTGTCCCTATATATGAAAATATAATTTTAAAAATATAAATAAAAAATAATTTGATATTAAATTAAAAATATTAATAATTATTTTGAAATATATGTATGAATTTGTCACAAGGGTATTATCATTTAAATAATAAAAATAATTGACAACATATGTATGAGTATTTGTTTAAATCTTTTAACAAATTAAATATAATTTTCTTACAAGTTTTGTCATTTAAATATAACATGTATCATACATGTATTTGGCTTACCTAATATACATAGTAAAATTATTTAGTTACTAATAATTTTGTTTAAAAGAATCAATTGTGTTATTTAATAGTGTCAATAATTTCTTTTAAAAATGATATAAAATTGTTAAATTACTTATTTAGTTTTATATTCATTTTAAAAATATTACAAAAAATAATCCATTTGGGTTGATCTGGTGGTATTGACTTGAGATCTGAGAATGTACTTCTCATTAAGGTCTCAGATTCAATTTTTTTTTGTGTCAATTTGGATGAGCTAATTTAATTTAATTTTTTTTTAAAAAAAATGATATGATAAAATATATATTCAATCATGTTATTATGATACCAAAAAAATGATACGATGATAAAATAATAATATCGTGTTTGCTAACATGTATACATCAAACACATTATAAGATAACAACTCTTTCTTATTGATTAGTAAAAAACAGCTATTTTTTCATTGATCACAACTTATTAATTATTAGATGGCTCTTAAAATGTTTTATTTTGGAAAATGTTTATATTTATTACAATAAAAAGTGTGTAAAATTACATTTAAATGTATGAGTTTGACCATTAGACTATTTGACAAAAAAAATGTGTAAAATTTTAAAATTTGAAATAAAAGATCCATTTGAGAACTTTGACCATCCATTTTTATATATTTTTTTAGGTTTAAATAAATTTTTAATCCTCCAAATATACTATATTTTTGTGTTAGTCATTGTATTTTTTTTTTAAGTCTTTGCAAATATATTATTTTTTGTTTTCTTTTTAGATATTTTGTTTTAGTACTTGAAAAATATGTTCATTTTTTTTTTTTTTTGACGATTGAAAAATATGTTCATATTAAAATTAGTCTTTGTAATCTTTATTTTAAGAGACTAAAATCGAATATTTTCCATATTACAAGGACCAACTTCAATGAAAATTATATTTGCATGAATTAGAACAAAACAACAAAGTTTCTATCAGATACATCACTTATTCACCGCTAAGGTAAAATTTCGAACAATAAACTACATAATAAAAAATAAAAACAAGAATAAAAAATGAAATATTATATATTTACAAGGAATATTTTTACAGAGACTTAGAATCTATGAAGCCCCGATACGTGACACGATACGGATACGATACGATACCGATACGCCGATACGTGAAAATTTTAAAAAATTCATATCCGATACTGGCGTGATACGTTATTTAAAAATTAATTTTAAAATTAAATATATAAATGCACAATATATAAACATGACTAAAATCAATAATTTTAATAATGATAACTTTTTTGAAAGACAAAAAATTATTATAATAATAATAATTATTATTATTATTATTATAAACGACAATAGTTCATTGTACAAAGAGTACACACAAGTCAATTAGTTTGCACAAGAGTAAAACAGTTTGAGGCTCAACATACAATAGCTCCTCAGTTCTAACTAAAGACATATAATAGCTCAAAAAACATATAATAGTCATGACATCAAACCTCTTCAACAAGTCCATCTTGTAGCAATATCAGACAATTATATAGGTCCTGTAGCTGACCAATTAAAAGCATAAAACATTCATTCTTACACTAGAATTTTGGGACAAGCCCAAATACTTAACAAACTCTTATATAGTAGGACACCATAGTGACTTCAGAACAGTGTCAAAGACAAAAAATACTAATTATAATAAATTAAGATCATTAATACTAAGTTAAGTATTTGTGTTTCATTAATATTGTCATAAAAAATAATGATCACCGGTACATTTTAAGTTATACATCTTAAGTTAAGTATTATACAAAAAGATCATCATTAGTACCATCCAAAAAAAGACATAGTTAGTTACCCGTGTAACAACATAATAGTTTCACATTCACTAGGAATTAGGAAACACGGATTGTATCTGATATTATTTTTTATTTAAAAACAAATATTTAACCGATACTTTTCCGATACGAGTATCTGGAAGTATCGGACGCGTATCGGATATTATTTTTTATTTAAAAATAAAGATTTGACCGATACTTTTCCGATACGAGTATCGGGACGTATCGGAAGAATATCGATATCGGGTGCATATCGGACACGATACTTCACCAATTTTAGAGTATCGGGGCTTCATAGCTTAGAATCAATCTAACAATCCCTATGAAGCCCCGATACGGGACACGATACGGATACGATACGATACCGATACGCCGATACGTGAAAATTTTTAAAATTTCAAATCCGATACTGCCGCGATACGTTATTTAAAAATTAAAATTAAAATTAAATATATAAATACACAATATATAAACCTACATAAAATCAATAATATTAATAATTAAAAGCAGAAAACATCTATTCTTATACTTAAATTTTGGGACAAGTTCAAACGCTTAACTACCTATTACAGTATATAGTAGGATACCATAGTTTTTTTTTTTTGGAAAGTACAAAATTATATTGACAAAGGAAAAACACAATAAGTGCTAAAGATATAAACAAGTATGTCTGATACAGGAGCATCATAATAACTCAAAGTCAATTAATACTGGAAACTTTCAATGTCTGATACATGAGAACATCTTAAGTTAGTCCCCAGAACATAATGATTACTGATACATTTTAAACTCTACGTCTTATTGTAGTGTATTATACAAAAAGAACACCATTAAAACTATCCAAACAAAATCACAAATACTATCCAAAAAATAATCTTTGTATCGGACACATATCAGATATTATTTGTTTATTTAAAAATAATGATATAACCGATACTTTTCTGATACGTGTATCGGGATGTATCGGACACGTGTATCGGGTATTATTTTTTATTTAAAAATAATGATTTAATCGATACTCTTCCGATACGAGTATCGGGACGTATCGAAAGAGTATCGGTATCGAGGTCGTATCGGACACGATTCGTCACGATTTTTTAAGTATCGGGGCTTCATAGAACAATCCTCTTCATGACAAAATAAATTATTTTTCCGCACTGAATTCAAATCCGAATTAAATAAGTAAACCTAAGAAAAGTTAAAAAAGCATGGGTAAAAGTGGATGAAAAAGAGGACATGTGATGTAATGCGTGACCGCTATTTTTCAATGTACTTTTGTTTTCTTTTTTAATAGAAAAAACATAATAACGAAATAAAATTCGAATATAAATACTACTACTACTAGTAGCTGCTATAAAAAAGAAGAAGAAAGCATAGTAGCATAAATAACTGCGTAACGGAACGAGCGAACGAGCGGTGACTGTGTCTGTGTCTGAGTCTGAGAGAGTGTGTAACGATAAACAAACAAAATTCCATTTTCTCTTTCTTCTTCCCTTCACGTAATTAAATTCATCAACCCTAATTATTCTCAATTACTCAATTCTAATTTCGATTCTTCTTAATCTTAATCAACTAAACTTACTTACTCTAACAGTAACAGAGAAGAATAATAATCAACAAACCATTTCCATGGCTACAATCTCCCGAGTCGCTTCTTCCTCTCTTCGCCACGACACAATTCCACCGCATAACTTCCATATTCGGAAAACCTCCTTATCTTTCTCTTCAATTGATTCGTTGAAGAGAATTGTTACTTCCGGTGGCCGTAGATTGATTGTTGCTGCTAGTCCTCCAACTGAAGATGCTGTTGTTGCTACTCATCCTCTTACTAAACAGGATCTCATCGATTATCTTGCTTCTGGTTGTAAAACCAAGGATAAATGGAGGTGCGTTCATCTTTCATTCTTTTTTATTATTTTTAATATTCTATTTATTATCTCATTTATGCTTATTCTTATTTTTAATACATGCAGATATTGTTTTTTGTTCTATTATTCATGAATTATTCGAGTTCAGTCACTTCAGTGTATCTGATTTTGTCTTGTTTATATTTGTAATTGTAATCATGAATTCTGATTATTAGTTTATCATTTTCTTGTTTTTTTTTTATCTGCCATTTTAAACTTGTTTGATTAGACTTGAGGAACTGATTATAGAGTGTTAATTGTAAACACTAATATTTGCATTAGATTCAATTATCAACAATAGTGTTAAGAGTAGTACTATTAGGAGAACAATATCAATGCTATATTGTTACACATGGTTTTAAATACCAGTTGCGGTAGCATTAAGTAGTTTGCGATATTTTTTTTTTTTGGTTTTCACCACCAGTTGAATCTGGTTCGGGGGTCAGTTCTGGCATCAAGTAGTTTGCGATTTTGCTTGTTAGAAATGCTACGTTATCAATGATTGCGGTTGTCATATAATGTATTTTAACTAATTTATCATTGTTTCTTCATAATTGTAACTCTTTTCATATTATTATAATGAATTTGTTTCTTCTAAAATGGAGATAAAGTTAGTAAAAATGTGATTTTATCCATAAAATCGGGATTCTCTATCCAATTTTTAAATAGGCGGCTGAAACAGGGTTTGTTGCGGAGTAACAGCATTTTGTCGTGGTTGTTTGTTATTTCTGTTAAAACGGGAAAACAGTAACGGACACGGCTGATACAGTTTTTTCGTGGTAACGGAATGTTTTTTTAAAACCTTACTATGAGTACAAAAAGACAAAAAGAGATAATGCATAGCTCAAGTGCATGTGCACTTGAAGGGTTAATATTTGTTGAATACCTACAAATTGATTTACATTATGGGAGTCTCATTTCAACAGACTTAAAAATATATGGAAAAAAGCTTCAAACGAATAATTATACTGTAGTATTCCTCATATTACTACCAGTTATTTTAAACTTCTTCATCTAACTTATCAAAGCCGGGATTAAAGTTGAAAAATGAAATGATTTGTTGATTTTCTAAAGCAGCAAATAAAATGGGACAACAAACTTTTCTGAAGTGATAGATAAAAGTGGTCAGATGGAATAGTATCTTCGTAGGGTCTTTTGTCCACTTTTCACGAGGAGTCTTTTTTTCTTGTTAAGTTTTCATTTAAAGTTTATGTAGCACCTGATAATGTTTCTTTGAGGTATGGAATTTGAACCGTCTATTATGTTGTGTTATAACTTGTATGTCTACATGCAGTTAATTTATTCATGTTCTCTTGCAGAATAGGTACTGAACATGAAAAGTTTGGTTTTGAGCTTGGAAGCTTGCGTCCTATGAAGTATGAGCAAATATCAGAATTGCTGAATGGCATTGCTGAGAGATTTGACTGGGAAAAAGTAATGGAAGGTGATAACATTATAGGACTCAAACAAGTAAGTTAATATTTTTGTGAACAAGAAAATCAAACATGTTGTTTGAGATTTACGATTTGATCTAGTGATAAATTACTTCCTGATTCAACATTCATTGGAATGCTGTGTTATGGTTGAAGATTCCAAGTGTAATTTTTTCACACATTATGTTAACCAGGGGAAGCAGAGCATATCATTGGAGCCAGGAGGTCAGTTTGAACTTAGTGGAGCCCCTCTTGAAACTTTGCATCAAACTTGTGCTGAAGTTAATTCGCACCTCTATCAAGTTAGTTTTACGTACTTGTTGTGAATTCTAATAAAATAATCTGTTCTTTTATCCATTAGGGAAATAAATTTTGGATTTTTTGGTTCTATCCTTCACAAGTAAATATGCATCTTCATCACAGCCGTAGTCATTTAATCTTTGTATATTCCGAGTTCTGAAATAGTAAATGGCTAAATTTTTGTACTAGCTCGTCATATTTGATTTTTTGTAATCTGCATAGTGGCCAAGATATTTCTTTCAAATCTGTTAATTATTTCTTTTAATAATTTTCTTTATAGGTTAAAGCTGTTGCTGAGGAAATGGGAATTGGATTTTTGGGTATTGGTTTCCAGCCAAAGTGGGAACGCAAAGACATACCTATGATGCCAAAGGTAGTTTTTCTTTCTCCGCATTTCAAGTCCTTGAACTGATTGAGCATATCAGCATGGTAATAGTACCAGTTATAACACAGTCTATTTTTAAAATGGATAAAAGCCCTCTGTTTTTAGTCAATTGGTCATGGTTTTGGCTTGATTTCCCGACTTCAGGATTAAATAGTTGTAAGATTTCACAACCCATCTATCCATTAACCACAGTGACTTGAGATTATTGCAATTTGCAACATTTTCTCAGTCACATTTGAGCTCCATGGGAGTGACATGTGGAATTCAGATGATACATCCCACTTAGTAACCGAACAATGATAGTGCTTCTTTTTTTACGTTTAATGGTTCAATTCAATTACATGCTATCTGACTTTGTGCTGTGGCTCAGGGAAGATATGAGATTATGAAAAACTACATGCCTAAAGTTGGTTCTCTCGGGCTTGACATGATGTTCAGGACATGCACTGTACAGGTGAGTCGTATGATAATTTTCTGAGGAGATTATCAACAAAGCCTTCCTAATTTAAGCATGATGAAAATAATATCTTCTGGCAGAAGCATGTAATCAGTTCCTGTGGTTAACTTATACAGGTCAATCTGGACTTCAGTTCTGAAGCCGACATGATCAGGAAATTTCGTGCTGGCCTAGCTTTGCAGCCTGTAAGAAACATGATATTTTTAATTGCGGAATTTTTTCAGTGCTGAAAGATGTAATCATTGTTTCCTTTACAACAGATAGCAACAGCTCTTTTTGCAAATTCACCCTTCACAGATGGAAAGCCCAATGGGTTTGTTAGTATGAGAAGGTACATGAAAGTTCTCATGTGGTCATTTCCTTTCTAACGTTGCTTTATTAAGGTGCCTTATCCCATTTTCATAAACTTGAAACAGCCATATTTGGACTGATACTGATAAGGACCGCACAGGCATGCTGCCTTTTGTTTTTGACGACTCCTTTGGGTAAGTGATTTTCTTTTGAATTGTGAAGCATTATGGCTTAAATCAGTTATTTCTATGCCTTCTAATTTTAGGCTTCATGGGTTTTCATAGACCTTTTCGCCCTTTTGCTCATCCAGTGATCCTTCTTATAACATGTATTTGGAAATATACACATTGAATGGCTAGGCAATATCTTTGGCATTCATAAAGGCTACATAAGAAATAAGAGGAAAGAATTCAATAAATAGTTGACGATAATATAACTGTTATGCATATGTTTATAATGTTATCTCTTTCTTTATGAAGTCATTCATAGGAAGTTAAAATTTAGATAACATGGTGATATTCTCTGTAATAGTTCAATATTACTATTTTACCGCGCCATCGTTTTACATGACGAATTATGTTACGTTATTTTTAACAACAATGTTTTATCAATAGTATTTCATGCAATGATTTGGTTAATCTTGTTCCACTTATTTTGTTTTCAAACTCTCTGATTGCAGGTTTGAGCAGTACGTTGACTATGCTCTTGATGTTCCAATGTATTTTGTCTATCGGAAAAAGAAATATATCAACTGTACTGGAATGACCTTCAGGGTTCTCATCTATCCTTAATATTCTCGTTATCTTAGGCTATCTAATGTGTCCCTGCAATTCTTTATTGTGAAACTTACTTTCCTTGACATGTATCTTTGCTTTCTTAAGCATAGAGAATTGATTTTTTTTTTTTTCATTGTAGGACTTTTTGGCAGGAAAGCTTCCTTGTATTCCTGGTGAATTACCCACTCTTAATGATTGGGAGAATCATTTGACCACTATATTTCCCGAGGTTTGTTTTTATTGGTTTCACAATTTAACCAGTATCTGTTGATTTTTCAATTGTTTTGCTGCATATTTGTAGTTTTAGTATAAAAATCAAACATTACTCTTTCCAGGTTAGGCTAAAGAGGTATTTGGAGATGAGAGGTGCTGACGGAGGGCCTTGGAGAAGGTTATGTGCTTTACCAGCATTTTGGGTGCGTGGCAGCCTTCTACTTCTTGTGCATGATATTTGTTGTCACAGTTTGTCCTTGAGAAAGTCACATGATATATTCAAAAGAATAATGTTTTTAATAATAATTTTTTGAAACTATATTTTTATATTCAAGCAAATCAAGCCCTTTTTGCATCTTCTTCTATGAACTGCTTCAATTTGACAACATATGCTCACTGTAAATTTCCTGATTGTGCCAGGTAGGGATATTGTATGATGAGGTTTCTTTGCAACGTGTTTTGGATTTGACAGCAGATTGGACTCTAGAAGAAAGACAAATGCTAAGGAATAAGGTAGCGTCCTTGCAATATTTTTCATTTGTATCATTCAACTCAGAAGCATAAGTAAGCTAGGCGAGGTTGCTTAACTCTCTAGTTAACTATTAAACTCTCGCGGGTTTACAATTTTAGGTCACGAAAACGAGTTAACTTGCATGTAAACACTTTTTTTAGTAAATGAAAACTCGGATAAAATTGGTATACTCTATTTTACTAGTGGTTTATGATTCTAGGTACAGTCCCAAGAATGGTTTTTCTTTTTATTAAATCTTCGACATGACCATTCATGCAAAATCCATTTGGGCTTGAAGCCTGGGGCTATGCACCGGCTTGCTGTACTAGAAAAAAGGAAAATAAGGATAAACACTTGACCAAGATGGCTTTGAATCCATCTTAAAGCTTAAATTAGTTGTGAAGCTGAAGAAATGAAGCAGAACTATTTCAATTTTTATTTGTTGTTAAGGTTTTGAGTTTTGACAGGTAAATAAATATGATTTGAAACCCCAATGGAGGAATATGTTCCTTCTTTGGGCTCTCTCTCTCTCTCTGTCACACACACACACACACACACACACATCCACATACGTACAATGTACATACTGGGATTTGAGATTTTTTTTTGTTTCTTCATAAAGACTAAAATATATCATTGATCCAGTGGTTAGTATTTTACTGTATGACAATTTAAATTTCAGCTATAGTCTTTATCCACGCTAAATTTCTATACTGACAACTGGAGTCTCTCTGGCAGGTCACTGTAACCGGTCTAAAGACACCATTTCGAGATGGTTTGCTGAAGCATGTTGCTGAAGAGGTTCTAGAGTTGGCAAAGGTAAGGTGTAACTATTTTCGCTATTGCTATTACCATCAATGTTGCTAACGACATGAATCAATATGTATCTACAGGATGGCTTGGAAAGAAGAGGCTATAAGGAATCAGGATTTTTAAATGCGGTAGCTGAGGTGGTTAGAACAGGTAATGGCTTTTTAGATTACATAACTCTTAATGATGCATCTCTGATTATCGTGACATGCTTCAAATGGCCCTATTCTGTGGTTTTAGTTAAATGTGTAGAAATTCATAATTTATATCTAGATGCCAGTTGGCCCTTGTTTTAGTTAGAGACATCTTCAAAGTACTGACCAGTGTTCTGCTCTCTCACTGAACATTATTTTGACTTCACTTCTAGTGATAAGTCATGTAGCCTTTGTTCCAAGCTAACTTCTAGTAATCATACAAAGCACTTTATATAAGTGCTGCATCATGTTCGTACATATATCTCTATGATGGGGTACCAGATTCTTAAGAATACATCATATTGGAACTACTTGAAATCTTCTGTTCTCATGTTCTAATTCAAGCAAATTTTTACCAATGCAAAATTATGAAGAGTTTTTTACTTCTATACTTCAATCAATTTTAGTTTGTAATTTTATGAATAATACTGATAACGTTTAGATTTTGTGGGTGGTTTATGGACCAAAGTCATTTTTATCTTTTATGCTATAATATTTTGAGAGTTGGGATCCGTAGGCATTTGGTATCAAGCTTAACATACTTGCACCCTCAATAACTTGTAGAATGCAAATAACTAATGCAATCATTTGGTAGCTTTTGTCAAAAAAATTACCTGTTTTCTGTGGTATGTACTTAATATTTATTTTGTGGTGGCAGGTGTTACTCCAGCTGAGAGGCTTTTGGAATTGTATCATGGAAAGTGGGAGCAATCTGTAGATCATGTATTTGAGGAATTGCTTTATTAAGGTGTATCCGGCTTCTTGCTTTTCTTTCACATTTCTGTGGGAGGTTAATTGTGTAAACCGCCTTTTTTCGGTAGAATCGCGTGTAAAACTATGGTTATAGTTGTGGTTATCTCACTTGTGAGCTGCTTTTAGATATAGGGAATAATATGTGATGTAATTTTTTGCTTGGAAACATGATCAGATCAAGCTGGTATTAATTCATGCTGGAAATTTGAAAATCACATCAGATTAATCATTTTCACAGTAGTGTCGAGGTTAATGGTTTGTGGTAGATGTAATTGTTGTTTCTCTTAAAATTCCAGGCCGGAAACTGATTCCTTTTTTTTCTTTTCTTTCCATCAATTTTCATAACAAAAGGGTTTTTAAAGCCTTTTTTTAGCAATATTATTATTTACTTTCTCTTCATTTACTTTCTATCAGAATTGTTCCCCATGTTCCCATGAACTTGGTCCATTTAGTAGGGACATCGCATTATATATATGCATGAGCCGAAATTTGAACTTCGGACACCCCACAAAAATTCTAAGTATTAGCTATTTGACAAAAAAGAAGAAGAAAGATACATCTTAACCAAAATAAAGTTCACTTATGTAACAACCATTATAGGATATGTTAGTAGATATTTCAGTTTTAGCGTAGCAAGACATATAATATGTGGAGGTGTGGGTTCAAATCCGCAATCTCTCACTTCTGACTACTTAGTGTGTGTGTGAGTTTTGTCGTTAAACTCTCTGATTTTTATTATTATTATTATTATTATTATTATTATTATTATTTATAAAAAAAAACAAAAAAAAATGCTTTCCCAAATGCATGGAACAACTTTGACTGAAGTGAAGTGACTGGGGAGAGGTAGATGGTTGGCGTTGATAAAACGTTTTATCTGGTTTTAGCAAGTTAGAATTGATTGATTAACTACCTTATTTACTTCGTCCTTTGCTTGAAAAGCATTTCTCCAACATCTTGTCTTTACCTTATGAAATGAAAGCTACGTTCACGTGCAGGTATGTCACAATCACCGCATGTAATAACTGAACTTGCTACCATGGTACCACCCTTCATTTTGTACCAAAAAATATAGGGAAAAAACATCATTAGATGTTAGCTGTGTCACTGTGTGAAGAAATATCGTATAAGGTTTTGTTGATGTGTGCAAATGTATTCATGCAAATTCACATGTAATCAATCTAATTTGCTTTGCAAATCATTAAGATATTATTATTTATCAATAGTACAGCACTTTTATTTGGTTGATTGCATGAACATTTTTGCCAGTGAATAAGCAATAATTTGGCTTGATTCCTTTAACACTGAACTACAGCATCAGCATGAGAAGGAATAATATGTTTTAAATTAATTAACTTCTCTACGACGCACCTGTACTGTGTATTGTACCTAACTGCTGCTTTAGTGGGTATGAGTCTATTATTAGTTAGTTGTCTTGACTCTTGAGAAGTATACATTGCAACTCAAACTCTGATTTGACTTCATAATTGAATTAATATTCTCTATTAAGTGAATGAGTCAGAATTAGTAATTGCTTCCAACTAAAATTGACACGGTTCATATCCACCCAATGTGATTGATTCTATTTTTGTTGAGGTATATACCATAATAACATGCATGCCAAAAATACATTACCCCATTTTGTAAATAAACAACCTCTAACAGCAAAAACATTCGACTCAATTTTTGCCAAAACTCACTATCATGTCTCAAACCTATAAGTATGATTGTCCAGCAAATGAGGTGAAAATTTGCTGTCAAATTACTAATCAAAACAGTGTGACCAAACAGGAAAATTGGTCAATTTGGAATCATATTGACAGATAGGATATCAAGTGGTAGGAAGAACTGATAATTCATAAGGCCATGAGATTAGAATAATCAATCATGCAATTGCAACTTCTTGTCACTTTCCAATTCCAGCTCATTAATCCCATTAGGATTTTGACATGCCCCCCTCCCAATAGACCCACATTAGCTTATTCATTAATTTTTTTATTTTTATTTTTTTTGAGAGTCAGGTTTTCGCACAATTGCAGAGACTAATCCCTTGAGACATGTATGACTAAAATTGACGGCAAAACTCTTCTCTCTCGAGTTTTAACTTTGTTGCATTCCCGTGACTAGAGTAGAACACATGACCTTTGGTTAAGTTGAAAGAGCTAGACTCGAACCATTTCATCCAAGTGCTATTAAATTTTTATTTTATTTTCATTTAACATAAATGGAGATACCAATTATATCAATATTATCATCCTATCTCTTCTTGTATTTTATTGTACCTACAAAAGGCTTATCATTCCCACACTTCCATTCACTACAATTTTTCCCTCTAGTCTTATTTTCTACTTCTTGAAATTATCAAGAACAAAGGAAGTTATTGATAATGAGAGAAATCCTTCATGTACAAGCAGGTCAATGTGGAAATCAAATTGGAGGAAAGTTTTGGGAGGTTATGTGTGATGAACATGGGATAGACCCTTCAGGAAGTTATGTAGGAAACTCTCACCTTCAACTTGAGAGGGTGAATGTATACTACAATGAAGCAAGTGGTGGAAGATATGTTCCTAGAGCTGTGTTATTGGACCTTGAACCAGGTACTATGGACAGTTTGCGTTCTGGTCCAATTGGAAAAATATTTAGGCCTGATAACTTTGTGTTTGGACAAAATGGAGCTGGAAATAATTGGGCTAAAGGACATTATACAGAAGGAGCTGAACTTATTGATTCTGTTCTTGATGTTGTTCGTAAAGAAGCTGAGAATTGTGACTGCTTGCAAGGTACTTCCTTATTAATTACATCACTTCACACACACGGGTGTGCGCGTACACACCGTCAGTGTAAAAACTTTTACACAATCAACAAATCACAATCATCTATATATATATGTGAGTTTAAAAGCAGTTATGATAAAAGTCAAACTATTTTTATGATCTAACAATTATGATTGGTTGACGGTGTAATTTTTGTTTACACTGATAGAGTAAATCCTTGAGACGTTAGATCATTTTGCATACACTGCATTCAAGGTTTTAAATTACGATAGAGATCTTAATATTGTGAAGAATCACAGACAAATACAGCTGATGGAGTCTCAATTGTGGTTGCGTAGACATAAAATCCTTATGATCACGGTCGCAAAATTTTTTTTAAAAAAAATCCGCATTAGCATATTTAACCGCAATTCCCGGTAGTATAGTGAGACATGTATTGTTTTTTGCTTAAGAGTATGGGCAGTATTTTTAAAAATGTATGTGACAATAATCTAGACTGCGACATTAAAGTTTTTAATGAATCTACGACTGCAGTGCAATCGTGATTGAGGCCGAACTCGAGGTTTTAAATCACGGTCACAATTCTTAATATTGTAGAGAAACATGATCAAATGTGGCTAATGAAGCCTCAATTGTGGTCGTGTAGACATAAAAAACATTCAAGAATCGCGACACGGTCATGATTGATAAATAATGTCTTGTGTATGAAATTTTTTTGATGTTGACAGGTTTTCAAATTTGTCATTCACTGGGAGGTGGAACTGGATCAGGAATGGGTACCTTGCTCATCTCAAAGATCAGAGAAGAGTATCCAGATAGGATGATGTTGACTTTCTCAGTGTTCCCTTCTCCAAAGGTCTCTGATACAGTTGTTGAACCCTACAATGCAACTCTCTCTGTTCATCAACTAGTTGAGAATGCAGATGAATGCATGGTTCTTGATAATGAAGCACTCTATGATATCTGCTTCAGAACACTCAAACTCACTAATCCAAGTTGTAAGTGTTTTCATGAAATTTCACAGTACCGTGTTTGAATTGACTTATTTGAACTTACCTACTAGCATAAGTACTTGTAAGACTGTTCGGAAGAACTTATGAAAACAACTTATGACATGTTCATAATCTGTTTTTACCTTATTATCATAAGCTCTCTAAGATATCATATACAAAAACAATTTAACTTTATTTTATCGTTTGTTATAGAAATATATAAGCGCTTATCATGCTATAAGCTGCAAATTAAGTTGTTTATCGAAACAAAGCCTAACTATTATGTTGCTGTCATGTAGTTGGTGATTTGAACCATTTGATATCAACAACAATGAGTGGAGTAACATGTTGCCTCCGATTTCCTGGCCAACTCAACTCGGATCTTAGGAAACTAGCAGTTAATCTAATCCCTTTCCCGCGTCTCCACTTCTTCATGGTTGGTTTTGCACCCTTAACATCAAGAGGTTCTCAACAATACAGTTCCCTCACAATTCCAGAACTCACACAACAAATGTGGGATGCAAGAAACATGATGTGTGCTGCTGATCCACGACACGGTCGATACCTAACAGCCTCGGCAATGTTCCGCGGCAAAATGAGCACAAAAGAAGTTGATCAACAGATGATAAATGTACAGAACAAGAACTCGTCTTACTTTGTCGAATGGATACCGAACAATGTGAAATCAAGTGTTTGTGATATTCCACCAACAGGGTTGTCTATGTCTTCAACTTTTATGGGGAATTCGACTTCTATTCAAGAGATGTTTCGGCGTGTTTCGGAGCAGTTTACAGTTATGTTTAAGAGAAAGGCATTTTTGCATTGGTATACTGCTGAAGGTATGGATGAGATGGAATTTACTGAAGCTGAGAGTAATATGAATGATTTGGTTGCTGAGTATCAACAATATCAAGATGCAGCTGCAATGGAAGATGATGAGATTGATCAAGATGATGAGGAAGAAATTGCTTAGCTGCAACATGACTTTGACACAACATCAAGGTCCCTTTGTGTGTTACACATATACTTTTTCGCTACGTTTTATAAGAGACGTATAAATTAACAAAAGTTGATGTATATGATTTATATATAAATCAAATATATCAGTTTTCGTTGATCTATATATTTTTTATAAAAACGACCGAAAGAAGTATTTGGTAATGACATCGAGAAAAGAAAGGGAAATGATGGATTATATATTAAATATTATGATATTATGAGTTGGCTTGCAAATTTATAAAGTACATAAGATTTGTGGCTATCAAATTCACATGGGAGTATTGTGTTTATTATGAATTGGTTGTTTGTTTTTCATTTTGGGGCTATGTAGAGTTGAGTTGTGGGGTTTGTGAATGTACACCATGGATTTTGTTTTCTTTCTACTCTTCATCTCTTGTCTATTAATTATTAAATAAATGTTAATAATTGATATGATCAAATTGTATAGTCGGTGGAATATGTAATAATAATCTTTATTTTTGTCCCTATAAAAATATAATTGTTGTCTCTATAAAATAATTTTTTATTTTAAGAGATAAGGCTAAAATAATTGGTACTAATTATAGTTGTTTTTCTTTTTAATTGTTATCACTTTTTTTCTAATAAAATTTTAAGGTGGGTAGATAATGCATCAATCATACAATTTTTTAAGTGATACAAAATAGACAATGATACGAAATGTCATAAAATATTATCATACATTGTTCATAGAGTATTGTTCTTTGTTACGGGTGAATTTGAACAAAAAAGGCAAATATGCTTACATGTAATATTATTAGTGGTAAGTCAAAGTATAGAACATGATTCATTCTTCTCTTTCTATATCGGTTCCTTTCGTAAAAATAATCAATTCTCTTGTTAATACTATTATACTATTGTATATTGATTAAAATATTTTCTTTTGATTAATATGTTATGCGTCACTTTCTTACTCCCATATATGAGTATGAGATGCATGAATTTGCACTTTGTACTAAAAAGTGTTGTCTTTTTTTGGTACAAATGTTTGCTTCTTTTTTTTATCAATTACAAAAAAAAAATCAAGTATATTTATTTAAATGATAAGTTTTCATATTTTCTAAATGGACATTAAATTGAAAACTAATTCATTTTAAACTTCACAATATTTAATTTAATTTTAAATTCACATAAATGTAGGCCAAAATTTGCATATCAAAATATAGATTTCAAAAAAAATATATAGATGAAAAAAATGTAAGCCTCTTTTGTCACTCATTTTATTCAGTTATATATTTGTTAATACTCGTTAACTAACATCGTGTTGGGTCCATAGCTCAGTGGTAGAGCATTTGACTGCAGATCAAGAGGTCACCGGTTCGAACCCGGTTGGGCCCTATCCCAAAATTATTTTTATTTTGTTAAAATTTGCTCTACTCGCTCTGAAGTATCCCGAGTGCTGATAAATAAGACTGTTTAACACAGATCAAAAACTATGGATGATTTAGTAAACAAATCTCTCAATATACACTACTACATTACATTCATGTCCATGTTCATACATACATCCATTAATCTCTTTCTCTCTTTTTCTATGTAAGATAATTTTTTTTCACTCTACTTTTTATATAAAATAATTGATAACATAATTAACAAAAACTAGTTAATGCAAACCAATCGTTAGGTGGTTCAGTGGTGATTGGCGATGAACTTGGTAGGAAGGACCGCGGTTCGATCCCCCGCAACTGTGATCGGGAGGGGGCTGGAACCACTTGATGTCAGAACTGACCCCCGAATCAGATTAAACTGGTGGTGAAAAATCAAAAACAAAAATTAGTTAATGCAACCTTAAAATTTATAAAAGAAATGTGTAAGGAACATGCATTATGTCTCTAGTGGTGCAACCATGGTCTGCATAGAAAGTCTTATTTAAGGGACATGTTTCCAATGCCATTCAAAAATAAAAAGGACGTGTTTTCAATATATTTTTGTTTCACAATATAGGCCATTTCATCAAACTATTTTGTCACATTTTATACGTTATTTTTGTCTCATGATATAGGTCATTTGAGCAAACTATTATATCAGTAAAGTGGTGTGTAGTGGAGTGATTTGAATGAATACAAGGTTGATATTAGATGATCATATAAAATTATTTTACATTGTCATGCATGTCTCATTTTCTCAATATAAATGTAGTATAAGTTTTTTTTGGATCATGGCCAAAATTTCACTTGAATAAATAGATGTGTCAGAATTTGAACTTTGATCTTTACATATTACATGTAATGCCCCTACATGCAACTATTTTCTATAATATTACTATATCTTTTTTCAATTATTGCAATATTTATTTCCTATGTCATATATAGTTTGTTTTTTTTTTTACAATTTTATAAATAAATTAATGGCTTTGGCCACTTTTTTGTAAAAAAAAATAGAGTTAATGAGGCTGGTTTTGGAAAATAAGTCATAGTTTTTAAAAAATTAATAAATTTTTTAAGTTGTTAATCATCTGCTAAAATAACTTATATTGTCGGATGAAAGAAGTATCCTATTATTATGTGTAAGCTTCCTTGTGATTCAAAACTTTTTTTTGTCTATTATGGCTGCTGCTATTTAAATTTAAAATGAATGAGAACCCAATGACTATTGTAAGCAAAAAAATGTGTCACGAATGGTTTTATTAGGTATTAGATTCTTATATTAATGAGATCTAACTCATTTTTATATATTTGAGTCCAACTCATCTATATATATATTATTTGGGAGCCTTTCCTCAAAGCCTATGGTACACGTGGCAATCCCACAATGATTCTTCTCCCATATTGTTTTGGCAATTAATGAATTAAATGATTTAGTTAAAAAAAAAAAACAAGGATCAAAGTACAAGCATAATAAAAACATGGTGCTCAAATTATGCAATCAATTCTCTAAGGCAATCTCTAAGCAATTAATTCTCGGCAATTATTAATTCTCTAAGGTTATCAAGAAAAATTCACGTTTATATGAATAGAACATGTAAAAAAAATTCACGTTTATTTGTCTACATATCACATAGGTCAAGTCAATAAATTAACTTTTTTTTGTACAAATCACACCGCGAAGGCAAATAATACACTTTTTTCTTGGTACAGATCACACCACATAAGCAAAGACAATATAAAAAAAAATATTTCAAGCAAATCCTTAAAAAAATAGCTATTTTTAATTTTGATCAAAACCTTAAAAGAATAGCTATTTTGAATTATGAATTATGATCACAACCTTAAAAAAGTAGCTATTTTGAATTTTGATAAAAGCTTTAAAAAAAATATCATATTCAGTTATTTCTCTCCATTAAATGCTATTTATTTATTGTCCAAAGTCATTATACCTAAGCAATTGACTTATGTTCATGTGTTGTCATTATACCTACAAAAGGAAAGGCAATATTCATTTTTTTTTCAACATAATCTCTCCATTAAAATCTGCACTGTGAATCCGTATTAATGGCCCAAATACTCTCAGTAAAACTTTATACTTAATCACAAAAAATATACTCTACCTAATTTGACTTTCACACATTTAATAATTAATAGAATATTCCTTAAGTTTATGCTTTATTTTGACTTATTTTACATCTATAAATAGTCTACACAATGTTATTTTCTATTCATCACATCCAATCTTAATATCAATTCTCTTATTTACAAATTTACAAATTCTAATTATATTTCTAATGGCTCCAAAGTACGATTCAATTGCTTCTAATTATATTTCTAATACTAATTCTCTTATTACTATGGCTCTAATTTTTTATTGTAAAATTCTTGATTGTCTTTTTTCCTCTTTTGATTCATTTATTTCCTTTCACTTTTCATTGCTAATATATATAAGTTTTAATATGTTTTTTTTCCTTTACTATTAATTTTCCGGTTAGATTTTCATCTATCTTTTATTCATGAGAATTTTCTTATGTACGTTCTCTTATTTTCCCCTTTTCTATGTTTCTTTGATAGTTCTTAACATTATTTATATATATTTTTTTTTGTTGCGGTTGATTAAGTGAGAATATGTATAATACAAAAGAACAAGTTAATTTCATTTATTTGAGTAATGTTTATTTATTTATTGCTGTATATATAACGTCAAATCAACTCACATGTGTTACCCGTAGCTTTTTGTGCTTTGCTTTTAACAAATTGGTTTCAATTTTTAATATTTTTTTTATGTGAATATTAAATTCTCATTAACAATGATGAAATTGAAATGTAGAATTTCTACTATTTGTGATCTTCATAGTATTTTTCTATTTTTGGATTTCTCTTTTCTTATATGTAATAAAATTGACTTGATACCATATTCATTAATATATTACAAGAATACATTAACACATATTTGGTATAAATAAGCAATCGTGATGATTTTTTTTTTTACAGAAATTAAACACGGGGGATGGGGGGAATTAAAGTTTATGTTTGCATTTTTTTTGGGTACGTGTAGTTTTATTTAGAAATTTCATTGGCACTCAATTATTCATGCCAAATTTAGAAACAATATATATTGTATTAATTTTACTACAACACAAAATTGATCACAAATAACAAACACATTTTTTTTAACAAAACAAAATAACGAAGTCCAAAAAAATGCGCTCAACTTTTAAAAGTTGTGCTTCCGAATCCTCATTTCTTTATTTTTTTTAGATAATGACAAATCTTCAATTCTTTAAACTAATACATCAATGGTAATAATACAGAGAATAATTAGTAATTAGTTTTCAATAGTAATTAATATTTTAATATGCATTATGACCCCAAAAAAAAATTAATATGCATTAATTATGACAGCAAAGAAATTATGCCTATAAATATGTCGCATCCCTTTTTTTTTAATACAAGAGCCTATTTTTTTTGTTACTCCGGACCTAAGTTATTTTTATGTAATTTATATGGGACTTAATTTTTAAATTTATATGGGACTATATTTATATTTTATGTAATTTATACGGGCTTATTTTACCATTTATATTTTATTTGCAGATGTGTAGAAAGACTATGAAAGGAATGAATTAAGACTGAGATGGTTGCAATTGAACTTGACGGATCAATGATATTCTCTTCTTATTCCCAAACATTTAGTGGTTTTTTGCAGAGCTTTGAAGCATTTGTATGTATTGTTGCCGACTATGTTATAGTTTTTCAATAAGTACAGTTGAATCTCTTTTTCAAACTTTTTGTCCCTAAAATTGTAATTAAATTTAAGTATTTGTTAATGATTGATTTTATTTTCGAGGGACAAAAATACGGGATCCATTTCATTTTTGTATTTCTATTCATACATTAATACGGGATCCATTTCATTTTTGTATTTCTATTCATTAATACGGGATCCATTTCATTTTTCTAATTTATATTATAGCTTATATTTCTACTCATGTTAATACGAAGACATATTTTTTTATATTTCTACGAACTCTATATTTCTACTCATACATCAATACAGATGCCTATTTTTTATTAAAAATGTCTAGGTACATATATTTCTACTCACATACTAATACGAAAGACTTTTTTTTTGTAATTTTTACGAGAACTTATATATCTATTAATATAAAAACCCATCTTTTATTTTTTTTGTAATTTTTACGAAATTTAAATTTGTACTCATATTAATACGAGGACTCTTCCCAAAAAATATTAATACGAGGACTATTTTTTTTAATTACTATAAAATTATATTTTTTCATATATTAATACGGGTCTATTTTAATTTTGTAATTTATGCTTTAGTTTATATTTTTACTCATATATTAATATGAAAGTCTTTTTATTTTATTTTATTTCTACGTGTCCTATATTTCAACTCATACATGAATACGGGGGCCTATTTTTTATTGTAATTTCTATGGGAACATATATTTCTACTTATGCATTAATACAAATAACTCTTTTTTCTTTTTTATAATTTCTATTCAGATCTATATTTTTACTCATATATTAATATGTATTAATATGAAGACCTATTTATATTATAATTTTTACAGAAACTGTATTTTTAGTCATATATTAATAGGGAGACTATTTTTTTAAAATTTCAACGGGAACCTATATTTCTGCTTAAATATTAATACGGGAATCAATTTTATTTTGTTAATTACTATATTGTAGTCTATATTTCTACTATACACTGACATTTTTTTTTGTAATTCATATCCACCTCAAGCCTTTTTATGAAACCTAAAAGTCTCTTCCATATATTCCATAGAAAATTATTTTCCATCAACTTTATAATTTTTTTAGCGGAGAATAATAGAAACAACAACTATGATACATTTTTAATATGATAAAAAAACTACGAACTATACGAATCTTCCGTAAGAAAATCTATGACACTTTACTAAATTTTACAATTTTATCACAGAATATTATTTTAATTATTAAATTATAAAAGATTGTAAATATTTACGTAGTTTTTATTAATTATTTTTCATTAGCAATTAAAATTTTATATTTTTGTTTAAAGTAAAATATATTATAATATATTATTTATAATTCAACAAATTTACAAACGCATTTCTACCCGTGCTTGGCACGGGTCTGGATACTAGTTAATATTAAACTGACTTATATACTATAGTTAAATAGATTTTATTTCCTACAAAAAATCACAAGCTATCAAATTTAGTCTCAATTAAGTTTTAATTATAATTTCAATTCTCTATAATATTGCAGTTTGTGAGAATAATTTCTATATTAAAAACTTAAAAAAAACTGAGATATTTTTAGTCTTCAAAATAGTTTCCATAAAATACAAAGAGACTAAAACTGAATAATTTGTGTTGAAAGACAAAACTTAAATGCTTTTATTTTTCTTCATGGAGAAACTTAAATGCTTTGTGATTTTATACTCTTTTCAATGTATGACTTCAATTTCCCAATACATCATCTTACATCTAGTACTATTGGACATGCAACATTTATAATTTCATTGATGATTATATTAATACTGTACTGTATTAGGCTTTTATATATTGAATCAAAATCACCCTTATAAATTCCTTGTCTCTTTTTCTAATGTGAGACTTGAATTTTTCTCTATATTAAGCTAAGTGAACAACTCTCCAGAGTAACAGAAAGAATAGAGAAAAGAAATTTATTAGAAGGAATATGAATATATCAATATATATATCATACAAAAACATGTCAATATGGTAGCCATAACCAATTGTTCTTCTTCTGTACATTAAATTACAAACACAAGAACAGCATTTGATAATTGTCAAACAAATGCCAACATAAACTGACAGGTGAATCCTTTACAAACATGCCTCTCTTCCAAGTCTGTGCAAAAGAATTAATGCTTCTAGGCATGCACAAGTATAAACCTTAAAACCATCCTAAAATAACTTTCCAATAAGGATGAAACTGTAGCTCCATGTACATTTGCCCAAACATTGAGAAACCAACACCAACTTTTTTCTATGTAAAAGTTATATTCAACAAGATTTGGCTAACAACCTCAATTTGTGCTCTTTTTAGTTTCAAGTTCAGTACCCTCTTTAAGTGCCACTTGTGCATCACTCTCCTTTCCCAGTGCCAAAAGAGCAATAGCTTGTAAATAAAAAGCCATGAACCAAACAGGAGATATCATTTGTGCCTGCATTGCATCACCAAGTCCTTCGTTTGGCATACTGCTGAAAAGATAAGACAGACTACGACGCGCATAAATTGTTGGCGAAACCATGCTTCCAACATCAATAAACTACATTTCAGAACAAAACCATCATTAGAAGCAAGTTACGGTTGCTCCAGAAGAGCACAGCAAGTGACTATGACCTACTTAAGAACCGAGAAAATTACGAACCTGCGTGTAGCCTTCAATTGCAGTTTTAAAGTCCTTCTGCCGAAAAGCGGCGTCTCCTTTCTTCTTCGAGTCCAAAGTTTGCTGCATCTGATTGGTCCACATTTGGAATGAAAGCTGCTTGATGTAAATACATAAATTAGTGGACACCACAATTAGCCAATCTACAGTTGGAAATGAATAATTTATTCCAGGCTCTACAGTTCACAAACTAGAAACAAACCTCTGTAGCTGCGCCCTCGTCATCTTTATACCCGATTTTCTCCAGCACCTCATGTAGGGAAGTCAGGTCCATGCGCAGACAAGCTTCCCCGAGTGGAGTAAGGGGGAAAGCATCACTACCATCAGTACCCATCAGCACATGAGAAGGAACCTATAAAATAAAAACATTCACAGTCCATTCCAGCTTAACGAAATATGGTCTCCGTTCTAAGAAGATACAAAAGCCACTGACTTGCAGACATGACATGCTTATAATGACATTGAATTGAAAAAATCAGTACAAAGAGAATTATGTACAACTCAATAATCCTATGAAAACCAGCCTTCAAGCATTAATTAATAGGCTATCCTAATTCAAAGTATTAAGTCTAGATATCATTGTTACGTAGAAAATGCAGAACCGCATCTAAGACAGCTAACCTCAGGATCTTTCTGTAGAGGTATTAGAGCAGTGACCAGTGACTTTGGATTAGGACGCTCTCGCGGCTCAGATTGTAAGCATCGCGAAGCTAGACGAACCAATTCAGTCCCCTCGTCATCTGAAAATTGTCCTTCTAAACACGAGTCTGTTAGACTCTGAAGGTTCCTGTCCCTGATCAGGTCAAGGGCCTGGAAAAATTGTGAAATATGTCAGATGTGTAATAAAATCAAAGTTAATACAGAATGTTTGGCTCTTGCACAAATAAAAAACTACGCTGCTCTATCACCCGTAGAAGTATTAATTTTACACATGACAAGGAAGAAATGCAAGCACAAACTATTGGTTATGTGGATGTTCAAGGAAGCTGTTGATCTATACATTCATTGCCACTTTTCTGCATTATATTCTCAAATTTTTATTTTCCTTATCTTGTGTTTTGGAGAGGACGGGGAATATAGGTTGAGTACAATCTTTTGAGAGTACATTAACAGCACTATCCAGCAGGGTATACTAACCAAGGTTTGCGTAATTTTTGTGAAGGAAGGAAACTTACATGGCTTGGGGGAATGTGTTTTCCACTGAGAAGGTCGAGTAAAAGGGTTCCAAAGCTATAAGTTACGCTCTCTGGAGTAACTCTACCTGCGTGAACATAAGATATAAAATGAATATAATGATTGAATCATCATGTAGAAGAATTATTTTCATTTTCAGTTTAGAGGAGGGGATACGAATCCATTTCATTCACATTAAGTTTGAAATGACATAACAAATTGCATTAACCTGTTTAATACAAAAAGATAAAATCAGCAGGTCCATGACAGTATTATTCCACAGGAAACCTTAGGTGCTGGGCAAGAAGAATAGTATGGCTATGCCACTTAAAAAACTAATGTGAAAGCAATCACAGAAATGATACAGAAACAATTTTATGAGAGGAGAAAATTTTACCAATGTATCTGGAAACTTAAAATCACAGTACAGAATCTGTTTGATACCAAATAACATAATTTTTTTAGTACCTGTCCTGAGATACTCAGGTGGCGTAAATGCCAAATTTGTACTATAACTTTTCCCATCTCGACTGTTTTTCATCAAACCAAAGCATGAAAGTTTAGGATTGAAGTCCTGAATAACAAGAAAAAAAAAAATATAAGCATATTTGACAAAGGTTTTGTAGCCCTAGCCTCTTACCCTCTCAAAAAGGAAATGTAATACTGAACAACAGTCAATATTAAATATCAGTACTCATAAACTTCTGACTTTATTTCCATTTCCACAAAAATGGTACATTTATACAATTTACCATGTACAGTTTTATCATGGCTTAATCAGAAGTATGAATATTAGCTTCCAGTTTAATTTTTGTGTATGAATATTGGCTTAATACATACTTGCAGACAAAAACTTGATCAAATAGATATGGACTTATTGACTTGTTATGGAAAGTGAGTTTCCTATATTATATGCTATTTATTAACTTTTATGCAATTCTACTGTATACTTAATAGTTAATACAGCTTTATTAATTGTACTAAAGCTTTCCAATATTACAAATTCTTAAGCACCACCATCAACCTTTAGCAATAGATCTCGCTGCAAAAACAAGAAATGAACTTACATCATCAAAAAGAACTCTGTATGCATTTAGATCATGATACAGAGCACGTCCTTTGCTGGTACAGTACTCTAGAGCTTGGCCAAGGTGTAAAGCAACTCTAAGTCGCATTGCCCATTTCATAGGCTGAGCTTCCCCTGAATAATTGTGTGAAAATTTGTTAAAAGAAAATTCATCAGCCTATATTCAAAAGAATGGCAGCAAGAAGTAATGGCAACAAATTATCACAACTAAAGTTCACTCTAGTAGCATTGAAATTATACAAAAGAGTGAGAGCAATGAATTTACTTCAATTCAAAACAAACTCCGATAGCAAACAATTTTTCAAAATATATCTGACTTTCAATAGAAGATAGCTTTCAGT
Source organism: Trifolium repens (assembly GCA_030408175.1). Taxonomy (NCBI): domain Eukaryota; kingdom Viridiplantae; phylum Streptophyta; class Magnoliopsida; order Fabales; family Fabaceae; genus Trifolium; species Trifolium repens. The sequence goes on along the minus strand of CP125842.1, from coordinate 60,254,056 downwards.
CACTGCTAGAAGTCTAGGACATGATTTGTATGGTAATAAATACCGAAGCTAGTGCATGACAAGTTAGCTATGTACTCACAATGGAACAGGTGCTTGGCCAAAGTATCATTGGACATGTATTCTGATACAAGCAGCCTTTCATCACCTTCACAGCAGCATCCAAGCAGATTTGCCAATCTTTGGCTCCTTAGCTGACCAACAGCTCTGGCCTCTTCCTGAAAGAGGTAGTGGGAGAAGGTTCCTTATCATGCTAATAACGAAAAGCGCATTTGAGTGAAAAAAAACCATGCCACTAACCAAGTGGGTGGAACTTTTTTCAAAATGATGTAAATTTTCAACTGCCACCATATGTAAAAGGAAATCCAAAAAGCCATAAATACTTATTACTAGTTCCGCCAACTTTCATCAGAAAGTGGACCTAAATATTATTACCACGCCATAACTATTTGAGCAAAGTTAATTATTTTGATAGATCTTGCACATTACATATAAAATATCTTTGACGCACAAAAACATTGCACGCCAATATAAAAGATTAAATAAAAAATATATATATATTGATGTCAGTAAAGCCGCACATGACTTAGGAGACACTACAGCTTGTGTAAAACACTTGAACTGACTGTCTTACATTTATTTGTCATACATACGGCGACACAATAACATTCACATAAAACAAGTAATAGTGTATTCAGCCATTCCACTGACCCCGTAGGACCAATGTGTGTTCTCTACAGATACAGACTTGTGTGCACAAAATAAAATAAAAAGTAATTAAGCCGTTAATAACCGACAAAAGTACATAAACCGACAAGAGATTGTACGGGCATTAAAATGCAAAAGCGTAAACCGACAAAAGTATGGTAAAAGAAGAGATGTGCCATTATTAAAAATGAAGAAACATATATGAAAGCCAACGATGAAAACATGGAAAATTGACGTCATTAAGGCCACACGCGTGATTTAGGAGGCTTTAAACCATGAAAAGGCACTTGCATTTGAACTGTCGTGTATCTATTTTTCATAGATAACGAATCACAGATGTGCAAAAACAACAAACATGCGTATATACGACAAACTAATGATTGATTCAGTCTTTCCCCTAGCCCTCTTTGGATATATCGTGACATCTGTGGAACAGACTGACGTACACGACAAAGCACTAATGAACTCAGCCGTTAAAACCGACAAAACAAAGTAGATATTGTGCATTAAAATGCAAAAGCGTATGAGAAATTGAACGACTGACACTTACATCAAACATTCAATATAACAAATCTACACAAATTAGGAACATAAGATTCTGCATGCTCACCAAAAATTGATGGGCATCTGGCCAAGCTGATTTGTTGAACCGTTTGATGGCAATTCGCATTTGGTTTTCAAGTTTCCCTTTATAGACAACATTTGGAGCCTTTTCTCCATGCTCAGAAACTATATTTTCTACAGCAAATCCAGAGGTGGCCTTCCTAAGCTGATCAACAGTATATTCACGAAAAGACGGCAAGCCATCACCCTCAACATTATTCTCTACATTTTCTGAACATGAAATACAATCACATAATTAACAATCACTCTCAGATCATCATCAATAACATAAAGTCGACGACAACTTGATAAAAACTTACCCTCAATGTTAGCCTCAGGAACCTGAACATCACCTTGCTCAGTACTACAGCAGCATGTTGAGTACTTGGAAAACTTACAACCCATCCCAACCTATAAAACCAAAAAAAAAAAAAAACTTGTTAGTCCATAAATTCTAAAATTTATCACAAATTCCATTTTGCAAAATCTTCAGCTAAACATGTCCATTACCCAATACCTAGAAAATCACATTAAAACATGATTGGCATGGATTCAATTACCAAGATTGAATTTTTATTCAAATACTCAAAACAATTCACATCAAGTAAACATAAAAACCAACAACAAGCTTGTTTCTTAAAGAATAATTCACAATTGAATGATACCCAGAAGCTAGTTTGAAGTTTGAACAAAACCTAGTAAAAAGAAAACGACAGCATCCACAATAATAACCAAACAAATAAGCAGAATATTCATACAGGTAACAAAATCAAACCTTTTTAATTGCAGTGGCGAATCTGTGAAGTGCTGAGTCAATTAAATTCAACGGTGTTTCTTCAAATTGCAAAAAAAAAGGAACAACAATCAAATCAGCAAACAATAATTTGAGCAGAAAAATGAAAAAAATGTATTAGAAGAACAAAAAATCAATTCTTTAAGCAAGTAATGAAGAAAAAATAGTGAATGGAAAAATCAAAGATCAGAAAGAAGAAGAATTGAAGAAGAAAAAGGATAAGAAACATTAACCTTAAGGGATTCGAAACAGTCAAAACTCACAAAAGAGACAAAGAAAGTGAAAGGACTTTCTGCTGTTTCTTCTTATGATTTTTCTTCCACTTATTACATCTATTTATATACACGCTTTTAAGATTAATGTTAATTTATGATGTTGATTAACATCGTTAATTATGAAAGATTAATTAATATTAATATTTAATCAACCAAAACGTAAGTAGAGTCTTATTCAACGATGTTGCTTGCTTGTGGTCTTCTAGTGCATAAATGCCGAACACCAAATTTTACACTTTTTTTTTTTTGAAAATTAAAACTTTGGTCGGTATAATACTAGTAGTAGATAATTTAATGACTTAATCAAAAGGTTAGATAAATTTAGAAACTTTACGATTTTGGTTAACATTAATTCAACATTTGTAAAAAATAGTGAGGTTTATGAGTTTATCAACCACCTAAACATTTTTAGAGGTCTTTATCACATAGTAAAAAATTATGAAAAGAAGCTCATGGTGAAAAAATATTTTTATTACAAATAGATAAATAAGTCATCGCTATATATATATATATATATATATATATATATATATATATATATATATATATATATATATATATATTATTACCAGTAAATTAGTTGTCGTGAGAAAATGTCGCTGCAAAATTATTTTATTTCTTGGAGTGTATAAATTTATATGACAAAAAAATTGTTGGTAAAATTTTCCTAACTTGAAATTTAGTCAAATAATTTTAAAATATTGAAGTTTATAGTAATATATTTTATGAACATTTGCATATCAATATATTTTATGAACGGCGAAGTTGGTACACTAATAGTTATCTTCTTTTTAGGAAATGTGAACCAATGAAATTGTACGATCCTATCAAGTAAATCTTAAACGTTAAAAAATGATGAACGCGTATTTTTTGCAGATATATCGGAACAAAGTCCTTTATGAATTGAACCGCATAGAAGGATTCCGAGAAACATGTAATTTATTTGTACCCTAATATGTACATTGTTTTAATTATGCAAACTATTAGAAATTTAGCGGAATGCACAAACCGACGAAGTCATTGACTTGAATCGTTTTGTTACGTTTAACAGGGATCAGAGGATGAGTGGTATCCACATCTAGGATATAGGTTCAAGATTGGGTTATTCGAGGATGAGTGTTGTTGTTGTTGTTGTTGTTATTGGTATACTTCTTTTGTTTTAAAATAATTGTCGTCTTAGAATAGTTAGTTTTATTGATCATTAAAAAGTAGTGCGAAGAATATACGATAGAATTTAATAAAAAATAGCACTGCTAAATACTGCGAAGGGTTCAGCGGCAAAAAGCAAAAATATGCAACATGGAACCATGGAACCTTTATAAAGAGCTTCAAACTTTTATCTCCTTGTGTTAAGGAAATCATGTGGTGGGTGTGTATAAAATCAACGGTGAAAATCTATTATTGCATTTCGTTTTTCACTTTCTCGTGACAACTATCATTATCCGATAAAAAATGTGACTTTGAAAATCAAAACAACACTTATTTTGAAATATTTTAATATGGTAAATGATTGTTATTTTATAATGAATGTTGTGCTATTTTTTTTCGTTAATTTCTTTTCTTTTTTTGTAGATAGAAAAAAATGATATGTTATTAAAAACTCACATACACAAAGTTGAATTATCGGAGTTCGAACTCTGATCATGATGTCAGACTGTAACAATTTCAATATTTCTACCAGTTGAGCTAGAATTTATGAACTTTTTCTGTTACTTACTATGTCGAGGGACTCATACCATACTAATTTAGTTGTTCTCGCTAACATGGTTATCTATTTTCTAAAAAAGCTTCGCAACTCAAAGTTCAAACCCCATCACACATTGTCGAGCCATTTCACAGTAAACAAACATGAAAATAATTCAACGAAAGCATAAAAAACTCAAAATAGAGATAATACCTCCTCCGTTCCTTTTTATAAGAGTTAGTTTGATAAAAAATTTGTCCCTTTTTATAAGACCCTTTTACAATTATCAATGACATTAATTATTATTTTTCCAAACTTACCCTTATTTACTTTGCATAATTTTTTTATAGTATTGAATTCTCTTTTGTTTAATACAAAACACTACAATTAATTGTAAGGGTAAACATGTAAAATGCACTATACTTTGTCAATCAATTTAATACTAAAACTCACTTTCTTAATACCCGTATTTTGTCAAACTAACTCTTATAAATATGGACGAAGGGAGTATTACGACTTGAAAGCATTAGTCGCATTTGTAAGGAAAAAGCATTGCATTAGTCATCTCGTGGTTATTTTGTGTTTAGGCGAGTGTGAATTTTATAAATTAATTAATACTTCCTCCGTTTCATGTTATATAAATATAAAAAAAGAATCACATAAGTAAAATAAAATAATTTGAAGTATAATTTTTTGTATTTTTCTAGAAGTAAATTTTAAGAAAAATGTAAAAAAAAATTATTTGTTATTAATTATGGAGAAAAGAAGATAGAGTAAAATAATTAAATTGAATTGCATGTGCTTTACAATATGAGATGCAGAGAGTATGTACTAAGTTTAACCCTCTTAAAAAATTAAATTGTGCTTGCATTATATACTTCTACATTGAAAAAAAACTTGAGAAAATAATATGGGAATCTAAGTCATTGAATCAAAAATTTAGAATAATATTTAAATGTAAAAGAAGTGGTGTAAAGTTAATCAATGGTTGAAAAGTGAAAATTGAGGAAAATTAAGAGAGAAAAAATTGAGACTTACTCTCACTTTTATGTATATACATCATCGTGCGAAATTATATAATAAATAAATAGGTTTTATTAATATCTCTTAATAATTTATGAATATTTATCTAACAATTAATAAAAACAAATTATATATGTGAAATAAAAATTGATTACAAATTACTTATAAATACCATATATAAATCTACTTATATATAATTTGTTCTCATCGATAGTTAATTACAAATTATATGAGATAAAGTAAATCTCATCAGATAAATATGTATACATGTATTTTACAATTTGAAGTAAATGAAAGTTCGCAATAAATAATAGTTTTATATAGGAGTATTACTTTAAAGTTTGAGTTTAACAACTACTAATTAAAGTGTAAAAAACACTACTAATTAAAAAAAAAAAGGTTTATTTAAGTTTTTAAAATCTAGTATGACTCATTGCGTGATAACATTAAAAGTGAAAAAATCGGTATGAAAATGGGAAAATGCTTTCTTGTATATGTTTGAATTGAACAAGCTGAAATTCAGATGAAATAAAATCGTGGGCCCATGCTATGTTGAGGAAAAAACAAATGAACCGTAACTCAACTAATAAAGCACTAGAAATGATACACGCAAATTACAAAAAAGATAATTAAGTAAAAACAAAAGTATTATTTTTTTAATAATATATGGCGTCATGTGAGTATCAGATAAGTTGATTATATAATTATATAATAGTATATAGTATAAGAGATTGCGTCCAAAAAAAAAAAAATTAGTATAAGAGATTGATTTGTATAAATATTTTTTACAGAGGTGTTGATCAAATTATCATGCAATGGTATATAACTTTACTATATTCTAATGATATAGTAATATCTGTACAAATATCTACATGTTGAGATATTATTAGATATATCGAATAAAAGTATTTTTTTTATTTATACACAAATTGGGTTGTAGGCCTTACAAAATATATACTTCCTAAAAAGTAAAATATGTTTAATTATTTTTTGCCTAAAAATTGTATTAATATTGAATTGAATTGCATTTCATATCACACAAGCAAAACAATGCTTTATTTTTTCACAGTAAAGCAAAGCAGTATTTAGTGCCACTTTTTAGGGCAAAAATTTGTAACTCTGTTGTAAAATGATGCATGCAATGCAACTAATGCAAGCTTTGAAACCGTTTTAATTGTGAATTGGGGGAAAAAGAGAAGCATAAGAAGAGAATTTTAGGAACTTTTATAGGAGTCACATGTTCCATGAATACTAGTTTGATTCTTGTAAGTTGAGTGTTCATTTAGGTATTTTAAAATGGAAACAAATTTCGGAATTTTAATTTTTTTAAAATGACGTTTTTTTCTGTTCAGAATATATTTTTGTGAGAATTTAAGATTTAGAAAACATTTTTTAAGCAAAAGTACCCAATATATAAAAGAGGGAAAAATAACACAAAAGAAGGGGGACTAGGCCACAAGTCACCTGTGGGGTATGGTCCTAGTAAAATGTTAACCATAAATCACGTGACAAACTTTAGGCCCATGGAAAAGCCCAATTGATCTATGTTTTTTTTTAGAGAATTATTTTTGGCACCCTACGTGTTTTCTCTTGCGCTCTATTAATTTCCTTTTGTATTCTTCTGTTATTGAGCGAACATTATAAAAATGAGAAATTCGACTTCCCCTGCAGATTGCAGTTCTCTACTTAAGTAGCAAACATGTAAAGTCATATAATTTTTAGGATTTTACACGTCCACTAGATAACTACAGTGAGTGTCAAATTTCTTATTTTTATAACGTTCACTATTCAAGTAGCGAAGGGATAAAAATAAAAATTAATAGGGCGCGCAAGAAACACATAAGGCGGAAAAAATATCTCGGTTTTGTATCCATCCAATCATTTGATGAAGCGCACAAGGCCTAATTGAGTGTCTTTGTGTCGGTAACCAGCAAAAAAGAGCTATGGAAGCACCAAACCTCTTATATCTTGTATATATGCTCTTAAAAGAGAATGTCATGAAGTGCAAGATTATTTTGCGACCTCTACGTTCTTGTGTTACTATCCATGAAGCACAGACACTTCTTGGATTAGGCGTGTCCGTGTCTGACACCGATACGACACTTATGATTACACTGAATTATATCATTTTTTCAAATTATTATCAGTCGTCGCGTCAGTGTCCCTGTCGTGTCTGGTGTCTGTGCTTCATAGGTTACTATTGCAACTTTGAACTAGTATAACACATGCCATGCATAGGGTGTCATTTTGATATTTTTAGCGAGTTAGGTGAGGTGGACCAACTTAAAAGACCGAATTAAAAGCTTAGACTCGATTGCTAAATAGGAATTTGGATCCTCTATAATTTTCTCTTTTTTTTTTTTTTTAATTCAATAGTTGTTAAATTCCAAAGAATAAAAAAACACTTAAGAAAAGAGAGAAAATAAGTAAATGAATGGTTAATATTCTACAACATAAACAGGTTCTGACTTCTCAGGATTTATTTACGCTGGGAGAGGCGGAAGATCTTGTGTGGCACAAACAGGTTCCTTTGAAGTTCTCTATCTTTGTGTGGCATCTCATGCGTGACAGTCTGCCAACGAAAACAAACTTGGTAGCTTGTGACATTATCTCTCCAGAGGTTCATTTGTGTGTATATGGTTGTGGCGACATTGAGTCGGCTTGGCACTTATTTCTCTCTTGCAGCACTTTTGGTTCTCTGTGGGCACTTGTTCGCTCTTGGATTGGCTTTTCGGCGGCCATGTCAACGCTCTTCGTGACCACTTTGTTCGATTCACTTTCTCAACTGGAGGTATTCGAGATCTTTGCAGCTCATTTGGCTAGCCTGCGTTTGAGTTGTGTGGAATGAACGAAACCATCGTCTGTTCCAAAATGCAGCAAGTCTCGTGCATCATCTATTGGATAAGGTCAAGATGTTCTTCTTTAGGTGGTTGAAGACGACGAATGTCACTCTTGCTTTACATTATCATATTTGGTGGTCGAACTCATTGCTTTGTTTGGACATCGACTAATGTTTTGTATTTTGATGTTTCTTTTGCATTGATACTCTTGTAAAACTATTGTAGTTCTTATTGACACACCTTGTGCTAAGGCGACTACTTGTCCCTATTATATATATATATATATATATATATATATATATCACATTTTGCCTTGTTCAAAAAAAATAAAATTCTACAACATAATCATCATGAGAGAAGAAATTGGAGAGGATCAAAATCCATGTTAGTCTTTCCCTTGTAGTAATAATTAAAGGAAAATGCTAAATAGTGCATCCGGTGCACTAGTTAAGCAAAGAAATAAGAAAATTCTGTTTTGAAACTCGTGCATTCAATACACCGAAAATGTAACAAGTTGTCTTTATAAATATTAATTTGATGTTTTATTTCTATTTTAGACATGCTTAACAAGTACATCTAGTGTATGACCCATAATTAAAAGTTAGTTACCTTAGAACTATTGAATGTATTATTAGTAGTATACCCTTAATTCGATTTAAAACTATTTAATGCAAGATGTTGAGATAATTTTCCCATTAAATATAGAAAGAAAAGACAATTCAGGAAAGTTGACTTTCATTTCACATTAAATCTAAAAAATAAATTGCACCTAACTAAATTTATTAATCATTGTTAAAGTAATTTTTTATTTATTTTTATAATAGCAATCAAAAGAATATGTTTTATTATCTAAAAAATATATATTTTATTGAGAAGTCATTTTTTTACCGAAACCTTTTTCTTCACATTTTTATCTATTATATCACCCACCAATATATTTAGAACTGTTAAAATGAGTCAATTTGTATGAGACGGTCTATCAAACCAACTAAACAGAGTTCAAGTTTAATTATTTGAGCCTGGAAATTTGTAGGTTTTTTAGACTGGCCCAAAAAGATCTGTTGAAAATATGGGCCAATTTGAATTGACCATAGTTCGAAAACCACAATAACAAAAAAATAAAATAAAACTAAAATTTATCCTAAATTTACATAACAACGATGATTAAAAGTTCAAGTTTTACACATCATTAATAATTTATTTTTTTCTTTTGCATTTTCTTATATTTACTAATTATATTTTAAGTTTTTGATAATTCAATTATTTTTTGAACCTATAAATCACATATATTTATATATTTATTTATTGTATATTAGGATGATATGATTTTTAAAGTCAAGTCTGATTTGCAACCGTTATAGTATGGCCACCAGCTACTTTAGTTGTATTTATTTTTATTTTAATAACATTTAATTGTACTTCAGTAATCAAACAAAACAAATTAAAAAAGGTACTAAAATATATTATTAGTGAAAAATATATATCATGAACAAAAGTAGTTTTTTATACAGTAAGTCGAATTACAATTGAAATGTGTTATTTTAGTAAGTGCCCTGTGTTGTATAAAAAAAAGTAAGCACTCTGTCTACCAATGCATATTCTTTTATATATGGAAAGCTTGCTAGAGAAACTGTGTTTTGTGATTTTATAACTTTGTGATTTTATTTTTCCTATTAATTTAGTAAATTTTCATATTATTTTTAGTATTTTCTTACAGTATTTTTTAAAATTAAATATTTAGCTCGTTTAAGGTTGGAAAGCCTGCAACCTGTATAGGGCCAAATTCAGGTAATATATTTGGAGACCACTTTTTAACTTGAACCAATAGAGCAAGTGACCCATTAGAGCCGACCTGTTTCGTCATATTTGTTGCAATTTCTCACAACATTGTTTGTGAGGTCCTCATTACTAATGAAATTCAAAGTTATCTCTGGATTGATCAAAAGATCCTTTCTATAATTTACAATGTTGACGCTTAGATCATTGTTTATTTGCATATTCATCATTTTCAATTTTAACAAAAACGCTAAGTTGAATTTGTGATATTTTCGATTCCGACATTTTCTATCTATTGAAATAAATAAATATCTTTTGTGATAAAAAATGACATGAATTCTCAACTAACCTAAACTTTTTAACAACAAAGAAAAAAGTGACGGTACTAGTTTGGTTGGTAGGCCACAATTTCCCTCCAATACACACACTATTCTGCCGTCCCTGTTAGTCTTCTTTTGTTGTTATGTTTACTTTTTTCCCCTTTTCTGCCTTCTTGGTCAGAAGATACTTCCACCACCATTCTCACTTGTCATCACATCTCATCATATAGTGACTTGTGACTCCAAATACATACAAAAACCATTAAACAAAGAAACACTCTTTTACTCTCTATCTACTAGTATTATCTACACCCATCTGTTTCTCTCTCACACACACACCCTTTCACTTCACTTACCCCCTTTTCAAAAGCCCATTTTTTTATTCATTTTTTTCTCCCTCTTCCCATTTCCCAACTCAAACTCTTTTGTCTTTTTCTTCTCTTCCCTTTTACCCCTTTAACTTCCCCTACTCCTTCATTCTTCCATCTAAACCCTAGATTTCAAATCTGGGGTTTTGTTTTCTGCAACCTTGCAAGTCTTAGTTTTCTGGATAAATAAAATCCAAGATTCTGATTTTCCTACATTTTTTTCCCATATAGTTTTTTTTTTTTGTGGATGCAGAGTTTCAGTTCTATAAAAAGATTTTTCCTTTCTTATGTGGGGTTCTTAGATTTGTATAAGTGAACGAAAATCCCTGCAAAACCCTCGTATTTGAGCTTGTTTAAGATCTTAGTGGTACTGGGTTTTAGAATTTAGATCCCCTTATTTTTAGTTAATTTTTTGGTTAAAGATTCAATTTTTTCATCTTTTTTGCTTTATCTCATTATTAGGAGTAAATCTAGGTTAACCCCTTTTAGTATTTATATCTATTTAAGAAGTTTGATTTTGGAAGATTTAGGAGGGTTTTAACAAAGATTTTGCATTGGTACTAATCTCATAGTAAATGCATGGATAGTAGAGAGGCTATGTCATTCTCTGGTGTCCCTGGTTCATATTACATGCATAGAGGAGGGGTTGATGTTGCAGGTTCTGGTGGTTCTGGAGGGTTCCAAGTACCTCCTGGATTCAGAGCTATGCCAAACACTGGCATTATAGCTCAGCAAAATGTTAGGGGTCAAGGTGGTAATGTTGACTCTAGTTCAACATTTTCATTGGAGACTCAGTCTCATCACTCTCATGCCAATTTTAATCATGGCATTAATATTGGTGCATCTTCTGGGGTACCTTCTAGTGAGCCTGTGAAAAAGAAAAGAGGGAGACCGCGGAAATACGGTCCTGATGGAACAGTTTCTTTGAAACTGTCTCCAATGTCTGCCCCTGCTAATTCTACTCAGGGTTCATCCACACCTTCTGAGAAACGGGGTAGAGGCCGCCCTCGTGGATCTGGAAGGAAGCAACAGCTAGCTACATTAGGTATATTTTGTTTGTGAGAGTGATAATTTTTTGTTGATTGTATTTGAAACTTGGTTCATATTCTGTAGTTGGTAATTTGCTCTTCAATATTTCACCGTTTGTGCTTTGATTTCAGTGGATAGAGTATATGGCAATTCAAATACTAAATATCTTGTTGAGATTCATGCTGTTACATTTTGTTGTTGCTGTTATAATTGTTATGAATTTATGATTATTTACCAAAGAGTAAGAGGTGGATGATGCGGTGTTTTCATATTGCTAAAATCTTTAGGGTCATGTTAAACAGTGCATCCGGTGCTTGTTAAGTATACCAAAAATAGAAATAAAACATAAAGTTAATGTTGATAAAGACAACTTTTTACATTTTCAATGTATTGAATGAACGAGTTTTAAAACAAAATTTCCTTATTTATGTGCTTAATTAGTGAACTGTGTGCACTATTTAGCATTTTCCAAATCTTTATTATAATGCATTTATTAGTTTCATTGTTACTTTTTCCATTACTACTACACACATTACTGGTGAATATGTTTCTCTTTTGATTTTATCTTTGCCTCTTTTTCTTGTTATTTGCTACTACTTTGTCCTATGTTCATGTTTAACCCATACCAAGTTATCGACACTCTAATTTGGGTTTGTATTCCACGGTTACTTGTTGGTCACAAATTCTACTTTGGAAATCTAAGTAAAATACAATGGAAATAAACGGGTTTCCGGGAGATAAACGGGTCGCCATCATCATGATTTCTGATGTTGGCCTCATATGCCGACTTCAATAAATGCACTCCAGGTTCACATTTATGGATTTAGAAGGCAAAAGTCATGAGAAATTGAACACTATGTTCTGCATCTTTCCCTTTTCCACTCATGCAACTTTTTTTACTGCTTTGATGGTAACTTATGGTAGTAATAATACGGAATACTAGTAATACCTTTATTTGATTTTGCATAAAGTATATGGACTATTAACATGTTGGTTCATCATTTCACAGGTGACTGGATGACCAGTTCAGCAGGGTTGGCTTTCTCGCCTCATGTTATCACCATTGGAGCTGGGGAGGTTGTTATTTTCTTCTTGTTATAAGCAATATAGATTTTTTGTTCTTATCTGTGTAGCACTTTTGATCTTTTTCTTAATCATGAATGTTAAAATGTTTAGTTGCACACCACTAATTAGAATAAATTTGTCGTAAATGTTGGTTTGCTTTTGAGGGAAACTTTCGTGTCCCATTGATTTAGTGCCACCAAAGTCATTGTTGATATCAAAATAAGAAAAAATATTGTTTCTTTTGCTTTTGAAATTTGGTTTCTGCAACATGAGAAGTTGTGTTCAATTGTCCATATAAATTTAAAAAGCATATTGTGATGACATACAACCCTGAATGGAAATTTTCATTGACCAGATTTGTCAACATAATTTCATGAAGATTAAGCTCACACATAAAGATAGTCGTTGATTGCAAGCATTACTGATGATACTACTTAATATGAGCATTTAATTTGATTTTATGTTTCAAATAATAAGTGTAATTTCTTTTTATCGTCATGGAAAATCAAAATCTATACCTATCAATGTGCATCAATTTGTTCATTGATAATAAATTTTTATTTTTTTCAGGACATTGCAGCAAAGCTATTGTCGTTATCACAGCAGAGACCAAGGGCTCTGTGCATCTTGTCGGGCACTGGGATAGTTTCTTCAGTTACTCTGCGACAACCTGCCTCTACCAATGCCGGTGTATCTTATGAGGTTAAGGCACTTACTGTCATCTTTGTTTTTTTTTTTGCAAAATTAAGAAAAGCTTTAAATAAATTAAAGAATGTTGGAATCCTACAGAATTATCTGTATTACCTATTGGTTGTTAGTCATTGGCAATAGTATAGTGGAATACAATGGCTTGAAAGTAGTGTAGATAATATTAATTTTGGGGTAGAATTGGAGAAAACAAATAATGAATGCCACATTGAAAAAGAAAAACGACACTTATTTTAAAACACTTTTTATATGCTAAAGCAACAATTATTTAGGAACATAAGTTCCCAATATTGGTTTTTATGGTTTACTAAGAAACTGTTTTTTTTTTGTTGCTTTTGCAGGGAAAATTCCAAATATTAAGCTTGTCTGGTTCTTATTTGGTTGCTGAAGATGGTGGACCATCCACTAGAACGGGTGGCATAAGTGTTTCTCTTTCTAGCCGTGATGGTCATGTTATTGGTGGCGGTGTTGCTGCTCTTATTGCTGGTAGCCCAATACAGGTCTATTCCTGCTTGCCCTAAAATCTACAATAGAACTTCGATATTTTTATTGTTTTTGCATGCTTATTTATGTTGTTAACGCCGAAACAATATGTTACAACTACAAGGTCTTTAGGACCGAGTTATGAGAGACAAAGATAGAGATGCTAATATTAAGGCACTTTATTGCTCGCTGCAGGTGGTGGTGTGCAGTTTTGTATACGGTGGTAGCTCAAAGATAAAGACTATTAAGCAAGGAGATGCTACCACCAATGGTGAAAGTTCAGAGGCTCACAATGATAAGCTAGCTTCTCCGACCAGTGCTCCACCTAGCCAAAACTACATCTCTTCTCCAACAGGCATGTGGCCCAGACCACAGCCATCAGACGTGAAAAGCGCGCACACACATACTGGCTTCGACTTGACAAGAGGATGAAAATTGAAGAGATGGTAGTTTTGTATATACCTGTTGTTGTAAATTAGTTTGAGTTTGTGAGCATTGTGACTTAGCTTGTTTTCCTCATTACTTGGTGACAAGTTTTCACTAACATGCTGAAACAAAAGAATTATTTATGATTCAAGTGACTACTATTCTTGTTTCATCCAAAATGTCTGGTCTAGTGAAATGAAGGCGAAACATACACTCCGGTGGAATGTTTATAGTCCTGAGTTCTAAGAATCTCACTTCGATGACCGAAGAAAGTGTATGGCTACATCATTTGTTTTATATCTGTTTATCATGCATTATAACTTAATGTTACTCTAGAGTACGTATTATTAAGGTTTTTTTTTACAATAGATTATTAAGGATATGTTCATTCTTAGATATTTGAGAGAAAAAAGGTAGGTGCAACGGTGGTCTAGAGTCCAATTTCCAAACCAGCTTGTGTTGATTGATTTCAATAGATTATGACACGCACACACACACATATTCTTTTCCATTTGGTGTTTTTGTGGTAAGTTAATTTGTTATGCATATTTAAATTTGTCAAAATATGATATGTCTTCAACAAGGCAAGTATGATTCAATGCAACAATGATGATTCTTTAGTTCATTAGAATCAGAGTTGTCCATGATTTTTCTTAATTTTTGGACCAAGAATGAGTGATGAAATCATAAAAAATAAACCATAATCGCAATGAGCAATATATTAAATTATATTTGAACTTGAAGTAAAATAGATTCAAATTATTTTCATAAAAAGATATATTCAAATTATTCAGTTTTTTTAAAAACGGTTAACTGTTTAGTTTTCCTAGTTTTTTGTTTAGATTATTAGTATTGTTGGTTATTTGATTTATCGTGATAGAATAACCCAGCAAAAGATAAAAAATAATCAACACAAGATTTGTTTTGAGAAGAATAGTTTATTTTTGTAAAGGGAATATCACAATGTTGATTGTGATTAACATTTGTGTTTGAAAGAAAAAAAACCTCCCCAAAACAAAGTTTGGTAAGAAGTGTATCCTATTATGTTTTGCTTTACAAGGTACTGTCTAGTAGTAATTTTTTTACAGAACAAATTAAGATGTGGTTACTCTTTTAACCATTTTAGATAATTAGATCTTATATGATTGGTTAAAGTAATCATAAAAAATCTTGACATTATCTACCAGCCATGTCACTCCCAAATATTTTTTAATCTTAACTATTTACTCTATTTTTAATCAAAAGTACTATAAAGGGAAGGAAGAATATAAACGAAGTTACTATGTGTTATGAACAATTCTAGTTAGTAGATGTCTAATAGGTTTTGGCCCACATTATTGGCCCAATATATTGTCCTATATATATGACATATATTACAATGTAAATGACACTTGAAGAGAATAATACATATTCTACTATTTCTCTATTCTCGCTTTCTCTCCTCCATCTATATTGTTATATATTTTTAGTCATGTTTAGATTAGTTTCATAACACAACACGTTATCAGCACGATAGTCTCTCCTAAACAATTATCTCTAAAATTTGTAAGTTCTTTCACTTCTCTTTTATTTTATGTATGAATTTTATAATTATATTTCTTTTTGGATTTTTATTTTTTTTATTGATTCACAACCTATGGTCCAGAAGCACCATAGTTAAAACTTTGAAATATGAATCATGAATATTCATAGCTTACGAATCCTGAAGCATCGTGATGAAAGTTTTGGAATATGAATCCTGAAGATTCATAGCATGATGAAATTTTAAAATATGAATCCTGAAGATTCATAAACTTACGTTTCTAGAAGAACCGTAAAATAACTTTTAAAATATGAATCCTGAAGATTCATAGCTATAAGAAAGAAAAAAAATATTATAATAATAATAATAATTAAAATTATGAGTGTTCGATATTGTTTTTGCTTCGTGACCGACATTAGTATGGTGAAGCATAACACTTTGATCATTCATATTACATAAATATATTGATCGCTTATTTATTTATAATATATATTTGGATGTTCGATATTGTTCGTGTTTCGTGACCGACATATATATGGTGAAACATCGATACTTCGATCATCCAAAAAGAACACAAACATATTTATTTATATTATATAGTTCCTGAAGAACTTTGAAATTTATTCTATGAATTCTTGAAGAATTCAATAATATTTGTTCCTGAAGAACTTAGAAAACTCAATTTTTATTTATCATGAATTCCAGAAGAATTCACTAATATAGTTCCCGAAGAACTTAAAAAGGCTCAACTCTTATTATGAATTTTGGAATAATTCAATAATCATGCATCCTGATGGGTTGCACATATGAATGATTTTATATTGTTTAGATTTTCCTTTTTATGAATTCCCGAAAAATTCAATATTCATATATCCTTAAAAATTCTACAATGATAGTGATTTATTATGTGTGAGTAATTCTTAAAAAAAAAAAAATTAGAAATTCAATGGATGATAATTAACTTTTATATTTTGTTTATCCCTATTAGCGCAGATTGTAATTTTTTGTACAGTTTTATTACTAAATAAACTCACAAAAGCCCGTAGATTTTTTTTAATAAACGTGATGCACATCATCAAATTGCAAGCAAATTACCTAAATTTAAGGAACATTTAAGAAAAGGAAGAAAAACATGTGCAATTTTTCCTCATAAAATCACTATTATTATGGTGTACTATAACTAAAGTGCCTAATATAAAGGTCACATTTTCTTTACTG
This sequence comes from Trifolium repens, assembly GCA_030408175.1. Classification (NCBI taxonomy): domain Eukaryota; kingdom Viridiplantae; phylum Streptophyta; class Magnoliopsida; order Fabales; family Fabaceae; genus Trifolium; species Trifolium repens. The sequence goes on along the minus strand of CP125842.1, from coordinate 60,237,218 downwards.
ATCCTATCCAAATAAATCAATAAGCACGAAGGCAATTTTTTTTTCCTATTTTGTAAAACTAAATTAATTCCATTGAAAATAATTTTGAATGCCTTTTATTTACTTCTTTATTTTTCAATTCATTCGGATCAATTAAGGAATATACATTATGACCAATTAATTCCATTAATTTTATCACATTTGATTTCATATGACCAATTATTTTCTTAATGAATGATATTATCATTACTTTCTAAAAGTTATTATTGTCATATTTAGGCCCCGTTTGGCCCGGCTTATTTTTTACTTTTTATTTTAGCTTAAACGAAATAGAGAAGTATAAAATTATATTTGACACTATTTCTTCTTAAAAGTATTAAAGAAATAAAGTAAAGAAGTAAAAAATAAAGAAAAATGAAGTCAAACACAACTTTTTCCTTCTTTACTATTTTTAAGGAGAAGAAAAAAAGAGGAAAATAAGCCGGGCCAAACGGAGCCTTAATCTTGATGAATATAGAAGAATTCAACATTAAAGCATTCTCGAAGAATTGCTCAAATATTGCTCTTTGTTTTTGTTTATGAAGATCATATGTGATATAGTTCCCGAAGGACTATAAAAAGAAGAAAAAAAAAATCTTAATAGTGAAGCATCCTTAAAGGATTTATAAAAGAATGAATTCTATCATTGTTTTGAACATGACACAGTCCTTGCAAAAGTAGAACTTTAATATCGCACATCCCTGAAGGATTGCGGAAAGAATGAATTGCTCTTGAACATTATAAATGAGCATCATTTGCAATATAGTTCTTGAAAAACTAATAGTATAATGTCAAAGTATAAAAGAAAATGATTTTCTTGATCATAGTTTATGAAAATCACTTGCATAGTTCTTGAAGAACTTAAATATAATATCCATATATGACTTTTCATTGATATTGTAGTTCTTGAAGAACTACTAATTTAATATAAAGCAATCTTGTAAAATTGCTCAAAGTAATATTTTTGAACATCACTATATATTTGTGATATAGTTCCTGAAGAACTAATAATCATCAAACATTTTCGAAAGATTGAAATTTGTAATTTTTTGTGGTGGTTGAATTCTTGAAGAATTAAACCTTTGACCATAAATAAGATTTATAGTCCTCCTCTTGTCATATTTAAAGTATAATTTTCCAAAATATTTATCATGGGTCCTATAGAAATGATATATATGTTACAATTTTTTTAAGTTTGAATTATTTTACGATCAAGAAATATTGTGTTTATTCATCTTTTAAAATATAGTGTGTTGTGTTTTAAAGTTTGGAATTTAATGATAATTTACTTTGAAAATTAAGGTTTTATTAAAAGTTGGTTACACATTGGAGCACAATAATTATTAGATAAATTAGAGTCAGTTTTTTTTTCCCTTGTAATGAACATTTTTCCATGTTTTGTTGGCTTTATGACAAGGAAATTAGTGACATGCTATTGAGTTCCAAATATTTTATGCTAAGATAAAATGTCACGGTAATATCGAGCTTTAAGAAAAATTTGGAAAGAGTAACACCGACTTTGGCACTATAAGTATCACCCACACAAAATTTGTAAAATATTCTTGGCACCTCAAAAGTTATTTAAGGCGCCGGAAGAGCTATTATATTATTATATGGAGGAATAAAGTTTATATTGAAATCCTTCTTTTTGGATTCAAATTTTAAGTGTCATAGATATATTCGTGTAAATGAATATCATATTGAAACAATAAAGGAAGAGGTGCCGAAATCTCTATATATTATGACACGTATCTTGGATAAAATAAGTGTATTGAAAAAGTTATAAACTAGAAGTTTATACTACACTTATAAATATATTAGTGCAATTGAAGCACAAAATATTGTAAACCAGAAGCTTACAAATCATGTTAAGTTTGTCTTTGGCAAGACCGGTTGGGTTATCCCGGATCTAATATGATGCAAAAAATAATAATTTATATTTTTTATTGGATATGTATTGAAGAGCCAGAAGATTCTTCAATCCAATAATTTGTGTGTTATTAGTTCCCAAAGGAAGTTGAATAATTGAAAGAGTCTCTCACAATTTGAGAATTATATAAGGCGATATTTGTAAATCAATACACCGACCATGATCATGTGGACCAATTAATTTTTTGTAAATTTAATTGATGTATCAACTAAATGGTCACATGTATATTTGTTATCAACTCACAACCAGAAGTTTGTGAGAATTATTCTCTTTGCTAATTTGATTAATAGCTCATTTTATATATAATAGAAAGCAATTGATAAATATCGTATGCCAATTGAAATTGATATGAAACACCTTGTATGTTCAAACAAAAAAAAAATGTGAAACACCTTGTATGTTCAAACAAAAAAAAATGGACTTGAAGATCCATTCTTTATACGTCTAAAGTTAATGGCATAACCGATACTTATGAGATTATAACTTCCAATTTATATTTTGGGAACATTCAAACATGAATTTAAGATATTGAATTGCATCATGCCAACAATTATTAAATAAATAAGTTCTCCCCTAATTTGTTTGAATTTTGGTTTATAAACCAAATTTTCCATATAAGCATTTTTGGATGTGTTGTGTGCATGTCAATTGCTCCAATATAATGCATTTAAACGGGTAGTAAAAGAATATTGGAAAAAGAATTTTGATATGAATCTCCAACTATTATAAATTACCTTGAGCCAATAATTGGAGATCTTTTTATAGCCCAGTAGGTTGATTATCAAGTGATGAATTTATTTTCCCAATATCAGGGGGAGAGAATAAGCAGCTGAAAATATGAACCAGAAGTTCAAATGAATCACTTGAAATAAATTATCATTATCCCATCTTGATCCTCATAGTTTGAACCAGATGTTCAAAAGATAAATCATTTGCAAAGTTTATAAAATCAACTATCAGCTGCTAATGCTCCGAACAAAATGGATGTCCCAGTTGGACAATCTTATATTGCAAATGAGTTTTAACCACCCTGAAGCGTGGTAGACCAGTCGATTCTAAAGAATCCTCAAATAAGATAAGGAGCTAAAATGAAAGATACCCTATTGAGGATATGAAAGAATATTTGACATAATTAAATTTTCAGTTCCAGAAGAACTTATCAGATACCTGTAATAAAGAGATCTCAATAAATTATGTCATGAATGAAATATAATGGAACCACAATGAAGTCAACGTTGAAAATATTTGTGCACATAATAAAGCGCTATATGTGATAGATGACAATGAGGATCATGAGTCAAAGTCTATTAAGAATTATAGACAATGAAATGTTTGACTAAATAGATAGACGCAAGTCATACAAAATTAAACTAGCTTTGCAAAGCGAAAAGTTCTTGGACCAACAGTCCATACACCTAAAGATGGAAATAATTAGATATGAACAATTTATCACGTGAAAATAAAATTTAGAGTTTGACTTGTTATTCAAGGATATTGACAAATGTCTATCATTGATTTTCAAAAGGTATATTCACCTGAAGTGAATTCAAAAACCTCTTTATAATTAATTAAGTTGAGTAGCATATGAAATACTCACTTTATGTGAAAAATGTGTTTTTAACATACTTGAACGGCGCACTTGATAATGATGATTATCTGAGAATCCCCGAAGGATTTAATTTTTGTGAGACATATAAAATCAAATTATTGAAGAGACGACTTAATAAACATGAATAAGTCTCCTTTTATACTCGAGCAATAATATATGCATGTTGTATAATATTCATGTTGAATATTTCCAAATAAGAAATATGAAAATGACAATTTGTTCATTTTAAAGAAAATATTTAACAAGGAATTTGTTATATTTAAGATTTATGTTGATGAAACTATCATCAAGACTCTTGAAGAGCATATGAGATATTGTCATTCTTACAAAAGAAGTAATATTTTGTGAATCATGAAGCTTATATACAAAGGTTTCTAAAATGATTCTATATGATAAATAAGATCAGTTATGATACCCAATTTTGTAAGATCGTCGATGTAAACAAATGTCATTTTAGAATTCGAGTAAATGATGAAGAACTAATTGGTCCTGAAGTACCACATTTTAGTTCAAATGGAGACAAATATATTGTTGGCCTATTACTTGTTGTCAATATATCATAAAATATATATTTTGTTATTTTAGATATTTGCAGGTTATTCGTCTTATCTTGATAATGGTATATATCACAAACAAACTATATCACTCATAGAAATTTGTGAAACAAATCACAACAACAATTTCATGAAATGATGAAGAACTTTAGCGCTCCGAGAGATGAGTCAAAAATGTGTTTTTTTTGAAGGATAGTTTTCATCACATACAAGAGATTTGTAATTTTTCTCCTAAAGGGCTACAACAATTCAATATGAAGATAATGTTGCACCCATTGCAAATTTGGAGGAGATTATAATAAAGAAGATATCACAGGTCTTTCTACGAAGTCAACTTCAAGTAAAGTTTTTGAGAAATTAATATGGAAGATTATTTGATTTTTCTTCACCCCATATATAATTGTCTTTATGAGGGGGAGACATGTTCTGCACTCTTTTTCCCTTCACCATGGTTTTGTCCCACTGGGTTTTCCTGGTAAGGTTTTTAATGAGGCAGTTAAAACATAAAGGATGTTGTACTCTTTTTCCTTCACTAGATTTTTTTTCCAAAAAAGGTTTTTCTCTAGTAAGGTTTTAACGAGACATATCCTCAATGGACATCTAAGGGGGAGTGTTATGAACAATTCTAGTTAGTAGATGTCCAATAGGTTTTGGCCCACATCATTGGCCCAATATATTGTCCTATATATATGACATATGTTACAATGTAAATGACACTTGAAGAGAATAATACATATTATACTATTTTTCTATTCTCGCTTTCTCTCCTCCATCTATATTGTTCTATATTTTTAGTCATGTTTAGATTAGTTTCATAACATCATGTAAATTGTACTTAAAATTCAATAAAACCAAGCAACATGTTGTTCAGTTTGTCAGAAACCAATCCATTATGCATAACATTACTGAGTAAAAAAAAAGGGAAAGATTTTTTTTTTTGACATAAAAAAAAAAAAAAATAAAAAAGGGAAAGATTATGAAGTCAAGAAGTGATGCTTTAACATTCAAAAGACAATCATCATCATCATCTCTTCCAAGCTGAATCCATGTTGTATATGCATTCATTCAACACCAAGTAGCTTACATATGTCTCTCTGCAATACAATAAAATACACCAGAAGAATTACATAGGCAGCATAAACCATATGAAATATGAATTGATATTGATATATATGAATTTGTCTAGAATCATACTAAATGTACCTCAATGCTAAGAGGCGAGGTGGTGGGATAATAGCGATCGACCACTTGACCATCCTTGTCAACTAGAAACTTCGCGAAGTTCCACTGAATATCATCTCCGAAAATTCCCCATTTACCCGATTTCAAGAATTTATACAAGGGAGCAGAGTTGTCTCCATTCACTTCAATCTAGCACAAACATGGAGATGATATCAGTTCTTCAACTCAAAGTATTTAGCAGATGTCAATGCAGAATGGCAGTAATCTTATAATCTTAATCCAATTGAAGAAATACCTTATCAAAGATAGGGAATTCTGATTTGAAGCGGGTACATACGAAATCCAATATTTGATCATTAGTTCCAGGTTCTTCGTCACCAAATTGATTACTCGGAAAAGCTAGAATCTCAAGGCCTAATAACTAAGCTACCAATTCAGTAATCTCATCAATGTATATAAAGTATTTGGAAAATAGTAATAATAGAAAAAGAGACAGTACAGTACCTTTGTGTTTGTACTTGTCATAGAGTTGATTCAACTCCACATAATTTGAGTTGCAGTGCTGCTATATGCAGCGAAAGATCACCTCACGATTATCACGAATTGGAAAGGACCCACCTTCTTTAATTGCTTAAAAAAAAAAGGGAAATGCTTATTGTCGCGAAGACACGCATCACGAAATTTCACGAATGAGGTGCAACCTACACTATTTCCACTTATTTTATTGTTTTTGAACAGTACTTCCACCGATTGCATTGTTTATCTTAATTAATTCACGTTCTCACTTTTTTCTATCATCATTATCCTCATTTCATTTGATTTTCAACACAAACAACACCTATTATTTTCACTCTGCAATTTGTGATTTTCTTCTTCCAAAATTCCATCTCTCAATTTCCTATAGTCTCCTTTCTCCACCTCTGAAAGAGTTATCAATAGTGAGGTAGGTAGGAAATGGTAGAATTTACTTTGTTACTATTTAAGTTGAGGAGTGAGGACTAATATTCAGAAATTCTTTTCAATTTCAAAATGGAGAGGTTAAATATGTGGATATAGTGTTGGGGTACTCATGAATCATGATTTCATGTTGACCGACATAGTGTTGTGCAAGAGAAGAATACTATTACATAGAAATTAATTAAATGGAAGTTATTAGCAGCGAGTATGAAATATAAAGGGCGCTCGTGATGTTCGTGAAATTGTTTGTCGTGATATATAGCATTGCCGAAAAAAAAACTGCGTGTGCCAAAAAAGAAACAAAAGTTATGTCGTGCGGAATTGCCGCTTAATAGCGCGTAATTACCTGTTCCCAATTTTTAACCCTAAAACTAACAAAGACCACCACTGTTATGTGTTTTCATCTGTGAATTTGTGATAACAAATCAGAAAACTCAATTGTTTCTTGTGAGTTGTGATTGGAACAGAGCTAAAAAGCAGAACAAGTTCAGCATAAAAATTAACAAGTAAGTTGAACTTTGATTATTATTTGAATATTTGTATTTGGAATGAAATCAATTGTGATTTTTGAACTTTGATATTGAAACAAACATCAATTACCCAGATCTATGTTGTTCGTCTTGTATATGCACGCACCTGAACAGAGCTTATGTTGTTCTTCTTGTATGTCACTTTCTTATTTGTTTAGTCTGTTAATATAATTTTTTTTTTATTTTTTATTCATTGCACTAGTGGAAGAAGTACTTTTATCTTGTGATGAAGTGGAAGTCAATGAAGAAAATGATAAATCTGATGATAGTTTAGAAGCAAATATTATTCACGAGGATGAAAAACCTCAAGTTGGAATGATATTTAGCACTAAAGATAAACTTATAGAGTATTACAAGAAATATGCCCGATCAATAGGTTTTGGAGTTACTAAACTTAGTAGCAAAAATGGAGATGCTGGAAAAAAATATTTTACTCTAGCATGTAGTCGTGGAACAAATTACGTGAGCAAAACAAAGAATCTTTTGAAGTCAAACCCTATAACAAAAACTCAGTGTAAGGCTAGATTGAATGCATGTATTTGTTTGGATGGAACGGTTACTATTTCAAGAATTGTTCTTGAACATAATCATGACCTAAGCCCTACCAAAGCACGTTATTTTAGAAGTAATAAGAATTTGGAGCCTCATTTAAAAAGGAGGTTAGAACTCAATGATCGGGCTGGAATAAAAGTAAGCAAAAATTATCGATCTTTGGTTGTTGAAGCAAATGGATATGAGAATTTGACATTTGGTGAAAAGGATTGTCGAAACTATATAGATAAAATAAGGAGACTGCGACTTGGCACAGGAGATGCTGATGCGATTCAGAACTATTTTGTTAGAATGCAAAAACAAAATAGCCAATTCTATTATTTAATAGACATTGATGATGATAGTCGCTTACGTAACGTGTTTTGGGCAGATGCGAGATCTAGGGCTGCATATGAATATTTTGGTCAAGTTGTAACATTTGACACTACTTACCTAACAAATAAATATGACATGCCTTTTGCCCCTTTTGTTGGAGTAAACCATCATGGTCAATCTATGATGTGGCTTCTACGGTGGTAAATTCTGATCATGATGTTTTAAAAATGATGAACTGGATTAAGGACATAAAAGATAAGTTTACCTCTAAAGAAACATCCCCGAGTATTGTAGATGACGATGGTTCAGATCAAAATCAAGTGACTAACATTCTTGATCCTGTAAAGACTCGAAGTAAAGGACGTCCTCCTGAGCAAAGGAAGATTTCTAAAGTTGATCAAATTGTGAAGAAAGTAGCAAGAAAGAGGACCCAAAAAAGTAGCCAAAAAAGTGAAAACTGTCAAGCTCAAAAAAAGGTAATTTTAAGATGTGTACTTCTAGAGTAATAATTTTGAATATGTCTAACTTTTAATATTTGATAGCAGGGTATGTGTGCATCTAGAGTACAAGAGAGTGTTCGAGTAATTGATAGAGTTGGCACACGAAAGACCATTCAAGTAAGTGAAATTCATTTCTTCCAGCCTCAATTTTTTTTTCACAATTGATGAAACATTACATACTAATTGTCTAATTTTGGTACATAATAATGTTTTTAGGGTGAACAAAGTATTTTTGGGAGGAATGAACAAGGTGGTGTAAATCAATTAGCTCCCTTCAATCCAAACACAATACTTATATCTAAAGTAAATCAGGTGCAAGCATAAAATCTAGTGCTCTTTAGATTCCTAAAACATTCATATTGTGGGACCTAACAAGTATGCTTTATGTTATTTAGGTTCCATTTTATTCTCAAGTCATGAATCATGGTGGTGGTTCTTATTTTGAACTGTTGCAGGTACTATATCTTTATAGTCACAAATCTTTTTTTAATTACTTATGCTGATATGAATCATCAATTCTGTCAATGTGTTCTTTGTAGGCTCAGCACCATGTGAATGATCCGTCGTCATCAAAGAATCATACAAACATGCACTGAATGATTGGTCATTTTGAAGAGAAATTAGAAACTCTGGTATTCAAGAATTGGAGCTGTTTAGTAAGGTTTATATTCCTGCTGTGGTGAAATTTGTCTGCGGAAGGTGTTAGGACATTTTTAATAAGGCTACATTGTGGTGTTACAGGTTTAAGCTTGGCATGGGGCTGCAATTTGTTTCTGCTACAATTGTAGAAGTTTTGGCCTTTTCTATTTTTTTAACAGTGGAACTTGGTTGTGTTGTTAGTTGGTTAAGTGTGTGAGATGTTTTGTCAGTTTAGGACATATAATGTACCTTTTTATTTTATTTGATTATAAGAACTGTTGTGTCATCTCTTCAATTATCATTATCAATAGAAATAAAATAAATGTATGGGAAACATCCCCGATCACTATGACATTGTCAATCTTTTTTGTTTTTGAATAGCAAAAGTATATAAATGATGAGACAAAGTACAAATTATACTATACACTCTAATGGGGAGAAATACAAGTGGTACTAAACCTAAAAACCCGAAAATAATCCCAAGTGACCTAAGGCCTTAGACTTCCCGGCAACACTATAACAATACCCAGCCGAGCATAAACTTCCAGCCATACTGCAGTTGCCACACTAAATTAATGGATTTACAATCATTTTCCATTGATTCACTTATCAATCTTGAATGTCATCACTATGTTTTCTTGTGAATGCACACACTGCCATCATCTGGAGAGTGTAGTAGTAAGCCATGTGAAGCAATTGCAAACCTTCCTGAAAAACAAGATAACAAAAAATGATCAAGTTAATATACAATTGTTCATCCTGGATAGTAAGAAAAACAGCAGCACTATAAATATTAAGACCAAAAAACAACCAAAACAGCTGCTATCTCAGAAGACATAAACGCGGTTCAGCACGGCATTCATATAACAGACAGGTTGCGATTTTCGGATCGGGCCATCCACCACTTCCAAGACGAAACTTTGATAGCTTCAACTAATTCCGCAACTGTCCCCCTTCCATTATCAAACAAAATTGAATTCCGAAATCTCCAAAGATTCCAAACTACTGCATTGCATATCATTACCATTCCATGTCTAATTCTAAGGTTCCCTGCCTCCCTCAAAATGTGAAAAATTGAGAACAAAGTGTGAGGGAGACCGAATGGTACAATCCAAAAACATGATCTAATGCACTAGCCACCAAGTACAAATATGCAATGCTTAATCTCTTTATATCTTTCCTAAGTTGAATATAATGCAGAATACAGATTACCATCGACATGGTGAAAAAGATATTAACGATTCGATTGGCAATAGAAAATTACCCAATTTAACAGAAAATCGGTAAACGAACAATTGCAAATGAAACAAACGACGACCGATGACAAAGCATCGACAACAAAGTAACGGCAATGACGGCAATTGAGATGAGAGGCACAAATTTGGAGAATTAACAAACGTAGGTTTTGCGGTGGGAAATTAACAAAAATCAATTGAGAAAAATAGAAAGAGGAATTTGGATAATAGAAAAAACCTCAATTTGGATACAAGAGAAAGAGAGAACCCACCCAAGAAGAGCACAAATTGCAGAGATAAGAAGAATTGTTGACTTGTTGTTATTTGGGGACGGTGGAAGATAGAGGTTAGAAAAAATCAAAATCAATTAAATTGAATTAAATAAAGAAAATGGCAATTGTATGCCACGTCATTCGCTAGCTCGTCGTGAAATGTTATTCGCTAAAACAAGCATTTCTCTTTGAGTTGGTCATGCCACTGCCTCAATTTGTAAGTAGTATTTATGAGGAGTGAAGTGAAATTAATATAATTAATGAAGGTTAAAATGAAAAGAATAAAAGAGTACATACCATTTGGAAGCAACATTAACAATGAGAAGGACTTTCCCCTTGTAAGTGGCAAGATCTACATCATTTCCCTTACCATCCTGCAAACAAGCAAAAGATCATAACTCAAATTATTATAATTATGAACAGCTTCATATTTATGAGCATAAATAAAATAAATAAACAAAGAAGATAGAGAAGCAAACCTTGAGAGTGAAATCGAAGACGGATTTGGGGTCCTTGCTGCTGGATTCAGTGCTCATGTTCGGTTGGTGGATGGGATGGAGGTCAACAAACAAAAAGATACCTAGTCTGCTTATTGTCTCAACCCGTAGCAGAATTTAATTTAGAACAACCAACCACCATTAATATAGTACTACTCAAATTCTAATAATCATTTATTTATTTATTCTTGTTGACCTTCACTAAATACTCAAAGAAGAAAAAAAAAACTATTACTCCATCCGTCTCAAAATATAAGTTATTTTGACCATATTACACAAATTTAAAAATATAATTAATGTTGTATGAAAAAGAGAAATTATGTATTACTAGTTTACAAAATTGTCTTTCATTAATGGTATGAAAAAGATAAATTAAAGAATTGAAAAAAGAGGGAGAAATAAATAATTAAGGATATAATAGGAAAAAGAACATTAAATACTTCATTGGTAATGTAAAGCGACTTATAATTTGGTACACAATATTTTTTCAAAAGACTTATATTTTGGAACAGAAATAATAATTAGCAGCTATAATTTCAACTTAAAACGAATACGTGAAATGTCTCGTTTAAATTTCTATCTATTGTGCATATAAAATGTAAAGTCCTTATCAATGTAACTAAACTGACAACAATAATCATTTCAAAATAGAGTAAAATAAAGAGTAGGCTTTGATTCATTTTTTATTTTTACAATAATTAAGTTAGAGTAAACAGTTCCGTGAATACAATTCAGTTGGTAGAGATATTGCATGTAAAATGCAGAGATTGCAGTTCGAATCATGATACTTCAACTATTTTAATTTAAAAAGTGAAATTCTAGGAATGCAATCATGCAAAGTCACTAATAATTGTATTTACATCAATATGTTCAATAAGAAAAAATTAGGGATAACAGATGAGTTACTGACTTATAGGGAGAAAATAGAAGAAGATGAGAATATGTGTTAATATGCAACGTAATTGTGAGAAGTAAGTAGCATGAAGGTGGTCTGATAGAAATTTTGATACTTGATATACTTAAAGGATATGTACACAGAGAGAGAATTTGATCATTAATACTTACGTATCATTGTATCAACTCATCAATTATCAACTGTAACAACTATCCTTATACAATTTTTTTTGACACAATTATACATCACATAGAGAGAATAAGAAGCAACACAAATTTTCTCTTCCCACCCCTCATGACTCTTTTTCCACCCCCCCGGATTTTCATTTTTACCCTCCAAAAAGTCAACTTCGGAACGAAGAAACCGAAGTTTTTCTGAAAAAAATTTTACTTCGGAAAACCTTCCCCGAACCATATTTCGGAAAATAAACACCGAACTGGAACGTTATAAACCCAGAAACCAGCTCACTTTCACTTCTTCATCTTGACACTCAATCTCTTTCTCTCTTTGGAGAAAAATCGTTTTCAACACATTTAGGGCTCAAACGCAAGATTGGCACGTCCTATACACGAACCAACACTCATCCAAGCATAAACATAAGGTAAATTTAGATATCAACCGATTAAATTTTGTTTAAAACTGTTATATTAGCCTGTCAAATCCTAGGTTTCCGAACTTTTCTGTCAGATTCATCCCAATTGTAGCATAGCTTCGTGCGATGCGTGTCACCCAAGTTCAAAACCGCAAGAGTCATTGTCACCCATTACCACCACAGAGGTCAATGGTTTCGAAATTATAGCATCGAAGAAACTCCGCAAAATCAGCGTGTAGTGTCTGGAAGAAGAAAAAGAAAATATTATACAACATAGTATGGTAAAACTACAAGGGTTAGAACATGAACAAAGTGAAATGACTGACTATCTTAGGCATATCAACTCGCATTGGAGTGAGTTCGAACTCAAAAAAGTCGGTTTTCTTTGGTACCAAACTCTGGCTATGAAACGGTGGAATTGAAGCGGCACCGCCCAACTTTTTGAATGATTTGACTCCAAAGATATCATGACCAAAGTATTGTAAAACAACTTCAACATCATCCTGTAAATTGTGGAATTTTTTGAAACTCTCTCATCTTTCGTTCAATAAAAGAGGATTCTCATAGTTTTTGTTGAACTTGAGTTTGTGGTGCTCTTTGTCATTTTTAATCACTTTCCAAGTTTTGCCAAGATAATTCCTATGGCTTCTCACAAATTCAGTTTCAATCTCAGCATGACCCTATAAAAATTAGCAAAATCAATGTTAGGAACACTAATAACTATAATTTCTCCCAATAATAATGAGATAATAAAACTTACTTGATGAGATAGACGAACAATTAAAAGAGTTTCAATTTTTGGTTGTTCTTTGAGTGTTGTGGAAGAGGATGCCATGGTTGTTGGTGTGTTTCTGGTAAGTTGAGTGTTTGTGCCACTTGAAGGAGATGCAATTGTACAAAGTAGATTCAAGTTGGAAATATTGCCAAATGAATATGGACAAATGTGTTAAGTCTAAGCATGAGAATCTTGTGCTTTAACACATGGGTTGCAGTATGGAATGATGCATGAGTTGTATCAAGACAAAAAATTGTGCAAAAGCAACTTTGCATCAGTAACCTACTGCATGTGATTCAGCTTTTCTGCATTAATATTGACTGTTAATTCGGTAAACAGACCCCAAAGTGGTGTTCGGAAAACGCTTTCCGAATTGCATGAAAAAATAAAACTATGCTGATTGCCTACGACGTCCTCTTTTGGAACGAGTGGGGTTAGCAACGCGCGCAGAAGCATGTGCGCGACTCTCCCTGCCTAGCCTCTGTTAGCCTGTATTTTCGACAGGCATTAATGAATTGGAATGAGATGATGAAATCTCATTTAATGTATATTATTGCCTTTTAATATTCTCTTGGAAACTGATTCTGGCAATAAATCAAGAGAAAATCAAGGCATTTGACATCAAAGACTTTTAATGTGCAAAGTTGCTTGTCAAAGCCTAGAGTTCTGTCGAATTCGACAGAACGTGTGTTGTCTGAATAAGCTTGTCGAGTTCGACAAGATATTATTTGTGTAAAAGCATATTTTCGACACTAACTGGTAATGGTCGAAAATTATATATATGTATATATATGTACGTGTGTATGTTTGTTTGCCTAACGTACTGTGCAGAACGAAAGAAGCGTACTCTGGACTTAGCAAAATATTCAAAAGTGAGTAACGTTCGAAGGGTTCGCCAGGTGTCCAAGGAATTCAAATTCAGAAGACACGTGGAGCATAGTTAGGCAAATTGTAGTTTTATAGCAGTTATGTTAGTTTGTCTATAAATATTAGTTTCTCATATGAGAAACGGGTTCACAATTCACATGCAAATTCCTAGAATATTCAGAGTACCCATGTCAACGAGCGAAATGAATGCCAAAAGGAACATGTACGAATCTGTGTAACCAATCTTTGTAAACATTTTTACATTGTCAAATGCAATTTACTTTTCAAGTACTGATTACTTGCTTTCCTTTAAAATTTGTCATTTAAGCTTTCTGCAAATTTAAAGCTTTTCTGCAACTTTAAACATTCTGCAATTTATTTCATTGCATGTTTTACTTTTCAAAGTCTTTTCTTTAAACTTTATTTGCAATTCATTTACAAGTTTTCTGCAAATTTAAACTTTGAAGCATTTTACTTTAAACCAAATCATTTGACTTCGTCAAATGCTGTTTACTTTTTATCAACTTATCCGATTTAACCCAAAGATATGAATATGTTTTCATCATCTTCCGCACAATCCATATGTCCCAGGATTCACTAGTTGATCCTTCTTGTAATAATTAGACTAGCGGTTGTTTACTAAAAATCGGGGTAAACAAATTGGCACGCCCAGTGGGACGTCTGGATTGTGTATTTTTATTTAGTGGTTTTTGAAAACTTTTCTCACAAAATTTGTTGTTTGGTGTTTGTACTTTGATTGTGTGTATATTTGTATATGCGTTTGAGGAGTGGTAAGTCCCTTCCAGTTTTTTCAAATATACCAAAGCGTCCTCGTTCCAGAATGGTGAGACCACCAAACAATCCTAATCCCAACAATAATAATAATAATAACAATAATGGGGCAGAAACCAATCCTGTTCCAAATTCGACAGGGCAACTAAATCAACCAGTATCTGGCAATCCTGGCGCCAATCCTACTGGTGGGTCAACAAATCCTGCCCTGAATTTTACAACTTCTGAAAGTATCCCAAGCAATAATCCTAATGGTGGGGGTACAAACCCTATGATAAATTCCGGAACCGTTGGTGCAAGCGCCAGTGGATCAACAATGTCTGCCATTACTTCAAGTATGGCAGGAGGGTTTGTTCCTCCAAATACGAATGGTGCAATGATGACACAAATGAATGCATCATCCATGCCAACGAATGTATCACACATGCATGGGTACACAGACGGTAGTCAAGTTGGTGGAACACCGTCAAGACCCCCATGGTTGCCCAGAAACCCACAATTTGGAATGCCAACAACGACGATGGCAAGCCTGTATAATTGGCCTTCGATAGAAAGTTCTCCCTCCTCTTCTGCGATGGGAAATAGGGGAAATTCTCTGAACTTGACAAATAATTCTATGAATGTACTTAGGCAACAAATGGACGAAAGTAACCATGACATGGTGAACGCGTTGACCCAACAGATTGGCACAATTTTCAATCCTGTGTTACAAACAGCCAATGACAATTATTTATTGTTAGCCAATCAAATGGGAAGGATGGCAGACTTTTTTGGTGCCCCTGATGCTCCAAATAACCAAAGAGTTCCTCGTGCAAACCCGGAGACTCAAACAGAAGTCCAAGCCCAACCCGTGCGCATTGAGAGAGAACAGCCAGAACCGGAAGTAATTCTGGTTAATAGAAACCAAGATGCTGATAATGTTCTTAGGAATGTTCGACAAGAAAATGTCGCAGGGCAAAATAACTTGGCCAATTTGGTGGAAAATATCTTAGCCCAGAATGGTTTGAATATAGGATTGCATAGGCCAAATTTTGTGTCAGCCTTGTCTGAATATGTATTGCAGGCAGAATTGCCAAGGGGATGGAAAATTCCCAAATTCACAAAATTTGCTGGTGATACTAATGAATCTACTGTCGAACACATTGCCAGATATTTGGCAGAGGCAGGGAATTTGGCAAATAATGAAGATTTAAAAATGAAGTTTTTTCCCAATTCCCTCACTAAAAATGCCTTTACGTGGTTTACCACACTTCCCCCTCATTCAATTCATACCTGGACTCAATTAGAAAGGCTATTTCATGAACAATTTTACATGGGACAATCTAGGATTAGTCTCAAAGAATTAGCCAGTATGAAGCGCAAAACCTCAGAAGCCATTGATGACTATCTAAACAGGTTTCGCCTCCTTAAGGCAAGGTGCTTTACTCAAGTGCCTGAACATGAATTGGTTGAGATGGCTGCTGGTGGCCTTGACTATTCCATTAGGAAAAAATTAGATACTCAACATTTAAGAGATATGGCTCAATTAGCAGATCGTGTTCGACAGGTCGAACGCCTCAGGGCTGAAAAAGCCAGAAATTCTAAGTTCCACAAAAAAGAAAAAGTGGCATACATAGAAACTTATGAAAGTGAAAATGAGTTCGACGATGATCAGGAGTACATGGAAAACAATGAGGTTAATATTGCTGAATTGAAACCAGGACCTCCCTATACTTGTAAAATGTTAAGACCATCAAATGGGAAAAATCCCGTCGAACCAAAAAATGATAGATTTGTTTCTAAGACATATACTTTTGACATTACTAAGTGTGATGAAATTTTTGACTTATTGGTTGCTGATGGCCAAATAATTGTACCAAAGGGTTTGAAAATTCCACCTTTGGAACAACGTAATAAAAGAGGTTTTTGTAAATACCATAATTTCTTGGGTCATAAAACCTCACAATGTGTTCTTTTCAGGGATCTGGTCCAGAAAGCCCTACAGGAGGGAAGACTCAAATTTGGCGAAAAGCCAAAATCCAAACAGCAGGTGGACGAGAATCCATTGCAGATTGCTGATGCTGCTTACACAGAGCCTTTTGAGTGCCTGATGATAGAAGCATTGAACCTCACTGAAGGGGGGCAATTAGTTTCCATTCCTGAAGAGGAATATGAAAACAAAGTGGAGGAAGTATATCCACAAGCTGGAGAAACTCTACTAGATTTTCTTCAACGCTGCAAGGAAAATGATGGCGAAGCTACACTGTGTCCTCATTGTAGTGCCGTGTTCGACAAGAAAGCTGCTGCAGGCCTTAACAAGTTTTTGCCTCACAGTCAGAACAGAAACAATTGGCCAAGTCAAAGGCCAACTTATTCCAATGTTCTGAATAGCCAACAGGCACCTGTACATCAGAGGTTGGGACCACAAAAATCATTTGTCCCCTCAAACAGGACACCTGTCAACCAATGGGTCCATGGAAAGAATATGGGCTATGGTCAAAGGAATATGGAGAAAGGGAACTCCAGTAACAACAATCCCAAAAAAGATCCTGAATCAAGGAAGTATGATTACAGGAATAATTACAAAGGGAAAAATCCCATGACAAGATCCCAATGGCGTAGATATCAACGCCAGAAAAAAGTGGCTGCTCAAAAATCACAAGTTACTACTAATGATAATGAGGAAAAGCCTATGCAATTGGCTAAGAAGCCAATGAAAGAAAGGTTAGGAGAACCAAAAGCTGAGTCTTCAACTACTAACAACGTCGAAGACGAGCACATGAAGGCAGATGACTTTTTAGATTCTGAACCCGATCTCGACATAATAGTAAATGTTGTGTCCATTCTGCCAAGGGAGTTCGACGTCTGTTCTGAAATAACAGATGAAGAAGAAGAATCTGGAATGCAAATGGCCCTTCATAGGCCAGTCTGTTACTACGTTACAAGCAATGGCGCTTTGGAGGACCAAATGGCCACATTTGAAAGGCCAGATGAAGGCATGAAAAGTCACTTGAAGCCTCTCTTCATTCAGGCAAAGGTGAATAATGTCGGAATTAACAAAGTACTGATAGATGGTGGTGCCGCTGTTAACCTCATGCCAGAATTTCTGCTAAGAAAGATTGGCAAATCTTTGGTGGATCTTCATCCTCACAACATAGTTCTGTCAAACTATGAGGGCGAGACTGGTTTCTCTTTAGGAGCAATCCAGTTGGATGTTGTTGTCGGAAGCACTATAAGGCCAACCTTGTTTTTGGTTGTGGCCTCTAAGGCAAATTACAATCTACTTCTAGGTCGAGAGTGGATTCATGGAGTGGGGGCAGTTCCATCTACCCTGCACCAGCGCCTCATTATATGGCGAGAAGATGGAGTAGTCGAAAATGTTGAAGCAGATCAAAGCTACTTCAAGACTGAGGTCCATCATCTGACGAAGCACTCCTTCGACAAGAAATTGGCGACAATTGCACCATGCACTGAGAAAGACTTTGCATATCGCCTAGCAGGAAATGGTCACCATGCAATCAAACTGGATCCCACACATGGTTTCTTGTGGGAGAGAGAAGATGGAAACAGCGAGGATGGCGAGTATGAAGGCCACAACTACCCAACTGGGTGGGATGTCAAAGAGGATTACTATGTCTGAGTCCCAAACTTGGGCAAAGATTACGGCCTACATGGCTGAAAACAGAATCAAAATGGCTTTGGAAGCCAATGCAGTGTCAGAAAATATGGCTATTGCAGCCAATGACATGAGACTTGGCCAACACAAGCCAGAACTGCAAAAACTGGATTGTATCTATGATGACGAACCCTTAGGGTTTGAGAAAGATCCAATCAATCAATGTCACAAGATGCAAGCACAGGATCCTTTGCAAGAAATTGACCTTGTAGATGGTCTGATAAAAAGACCAACGTACATTAGTGCAAACATTCCTCCAGATCTGAAGGCAAAAGTGGTGCAACTTTTGATGGAATTCAAGGATTGTTTTGCTTGGGATTACAATGAAATGCCAGGTTTGAGCAGAAAGTTGGTGGAACATGAACTCCCAGTTCGACCAGATAAAAGACCAGTGAAACAATTACCTAGAAGGTTCGCACCAGAAATAATGTCAAAGATCAAAGAAGAAATTGAAAGGCTGCTGAGGAGCAAATTCATCAGAACTGCAAGGTATGTCGAATGGTTAGCAAATATAGTGCCAGTAATTAAGAAAAATGGTTCTCTTAGAGTATGCATAGACTTTAGAGACTTAAATAATGCTACACCAAAAGATGAATATCCTATGCCTGTGGCAGAAATGTTAATTGATTCTGCAGCCGGATTTGAATATTTAAGTATGTTGGATGGTTATTCTGGATATAACCAAATTTTCATTGCTGAAAATGATGTACCCAAAACTGCCTTTAGATGCCCAGGGGCATTAGGCACATATGAATGGGTAGTTATGCCCTTTGGTCTAAAAAATGCTGGGGCTACTTATCAAAGAGCAATGAATTTAATTTTTCATGAATACATAGATGCTTTCATGCAAGTGTATATTGACGACATAGTTGTCAAATCCTCATCAAATGAAGATCATTTAGATCATTTGAGAAAATCTTTTGAGAAGATGAGGAAATATGGATTAAAAATGAATCCATTAAAATGTGCTTTTTGTGTTAATGCAGGAGATTTCCTTGGGTTTGTTGTGCACAAAAAGGGCATTGAAATAAATCAAAACAAAACGAAGGCTATTATGGAGACCAAATCTCCAACTACAAAAAAGCAACTTCAGTCCTTACTTGGGAAAATCAATTTCTTGAGAAGATTTATTTCAAACTTAAGTGGTAAAGCTCAACCATTCTCACCACTGCTTCGACTCAAGAAAGAAAGCGTTTTCACTTGGGGGCAAGAACAACAACAAGCTTTTGACGAAATCAAGAGTTATTTGTCAAAGCCACCAATGTTAATGCCTCCAATAAGGAACAAATTCATGAAGTTGTATATTTCAGCATCAGATTCGACGTTGGGCAGCATGCTTGCCCAAGAAGATGAAAATGGCGAAGAAAGAGCCATCTATTACTTAAGTAGGGTTTTAAATGATGCTGAAACTAGATATAGTAGTATTGAAAAATTATGCTTATGTTTGTATTTTTCTTGTATGAAACTCAAGCATTATATAAAGCCCGTTGATGTTTTTGTTTATTCTCATTGTGATATCATCAAACATATGTTATCCAAACCTATTCTGCATAGTCGAATTGGAAAATGGGCCTTAGCCTTAACAGAATATTCACTAACTTATAAGCCTTTAAAGGCAGTTAAAGGCCAAATTGTGGCTGATTTCATAGCAGATCATTCTGCACTAGAAACTCCACAAAACTATGTAGATTCAGAACCTTGGAAATTATATTTTGATGGTTCTAAACATAAACATGGAGTTGGAATTGGGATTTTAATCATTTCTCCCTCCAGAATTCCCACCAAGTTCAAATATAAAATTAATGGGTTCTGCTCAAATAACGAAGCAGAATATGAGGCTTTGATAACAGGCTTAGAAATTTTATTGGACTTGGGGGCAAGAAATATTTTGATCAGAGGCGATTCAGAATTGGTGTTGAAACAATTGACAAAGGAATATAAGTGCATAAAAGAGCACTTGATGAAATATTTTGTCATAGCAATTTCTTTGTTAAAACGTTTCGACCAAGTTATTTTTGAACATGTACCTCGCATAGAAAATCAAGAAGCCAATGATTTGGCTCAAATAGCTTCTGGTTATAAAATTTCTAGTGAAAAACTAGAGGAGTTGATTGAGATTAAAGATAAACTCTTTGTTGATCAACCTCCTTCTATGGAATTGTCAATGCCAAAACTTGTGGGGGCAGATGTACCACAAGATAATGGTCAAGATACCACCTATAACTCTGACGAAAATTCAGAAATTTTTGAAATTTTTGCCATTGACAATTTATCTGATAATGATTGGAGAAAACAACTTGTTGAATATTTACGAGATCCAAATGGAACGACCAATAGAAAGATAAAATATAGAGCCTTGAGTTATGTCATCATTGGAAATGAACTAATGAAGAAAACACCTGAGGGAGTTTTGCTAAAATGTCTAAGTGAAACTGAAGCCTACTTGGCTATATCTGACGTGCATAGTGGTGCATGTGGATCCCATCAGGCAGGCCATAAAATGAAATGGTTGTTGTTTCGACAAGGTATGTATTGGCCAACAATCTTAAAGGATTGTATAGAGTTTGCTAAAGGTTGTCAAGAATGTCAAAGACATTCAGGCATACAACATGTACCTGCAAGTGAACTCCATTCAATAGTAAAACCTTGGCCTTTTAGAGGATGGGCTTTAGACTTAATTGGTGAAATTAAACCAAATTCGTCCAAAAACCAACGCTATATTCTAGTTGGTATAGATTATTTTACCAAATGGATAGAAGCAATTCCATTACCAAATGTTGACCAAGAAGCAGTGATTAGTTTTATACAAAGTCACATTATTTATAGATTTGGTATACCTGAGTCTATTACTACAGATCAAGGTTCAGTTTTCACTGGACGAAAAATGGTCGAGTTTGCTCAACAAACTGGTTTTAAACTTTTGACTTCTACACCATATTATGCACAAGCAAATGGTCAAGTGGAAGCTGCTAATAAGATCATTATTGGTCTGATTAAAAAGCATATTGCCCAAAAGCCTAGGAATTGGAACAAGACTTTAGATCAAGTCTTATGGGCATGCAGGAATTCTCCAAAGGAATCAACTAACACTACACCTTTTCGACTAACCTATGGGCATGATGCAGTCTTGCCAGTCGAAATTCACCTGCAATCAGTTAGAATCCAAAGGCAGGAAGAAATCCCAAGAGATCATTACTGGGATATGATGTTAGACGAACTAGTTGATTTAGATGAAGAGAGAATAAAAGCTTTAGAGATGTTAACTCGACAGAAAGAAAGAGTTGCTAGAGCTTATAACAAAAAGGTTAAATCTAAAACCTTTAATGTTGGAAATTTGGTTTGGAAAGTTATTCTGCCAATGGATAAAAAAGACAGAGTCCTAGGCAAGTGGTCACCGCATTGGGAAGGACCATTTAAAGTCGTTCAAGTTTATTCTAATGGTGCATATGAAATTGAGGAGTTAACTCCTGAGAAACGCACTTTGGGTATAAATGGTAAATACTTGAAGAAGTATAAACCAGCGTTGCAAGAAATAAAAATTGGCGAAGAATAAAATTTAAGATATGATAAACAATGGTGATCATAAAGTTGTTCGCCACAAAATGGGCATTGTCAAATTACAAACCAAAAACTTCGACAAATTGTTCAAAAAGTAAAACTAAAATTATTACAAGTTGAAATTTTTCTTCAAATCTTCATACAAACTCTTGAACGAAGAAACCTCTTTGTCGAGAACTTTGCTTGACTTCTCCAGATTCTGAATCTCTTCTTCCACTGCCGCTGAAGCACTAAAGGCTTTGATGCCCTCATTAGCCTCTTTGTCAATCCAGGCTTTAACAGCAGTAGTAAGATTGGCTTTTGCTTCGTCACGTTTGATTTTCTCTGCATCAATCTTAGCATTGAGACTCTGAATCTTCAAGTGCAATTCTGCAATCTCACCTTCCCAAGCAGCAATGTTCTGGTTGTATTGAGTCAGCTCAGCATTCGACTCGATCTCCTTCTCAAAGCGTTCGACATTAGCCTGAGCAGTCTTGGCCTTTTCGACCAATGCAGCGTGAGCATGGGTTTGAGCTTCCAGCTTCATGGCATTCATTTTCTTCCTTTGAATGGCTTGAGTAAAACCATCAATGAGGTTTTCAAGTTGGATAACCTTACTAAGTGTGGCCTCATCTGTCAAGGGATTATGGAGTTTTTTCAAGAAGCCCAAGTGAGAAAATGCACTGCTAGGGTTTGCCTCAATCAAGGCAAAGACATCCTGATTGATGTAATCTGCGTGCAATTTGAGGAGCAAGGAATCCTGCCTCACTGTCGAACTGATTTCTGTATCAGAAGCTGTCGAACTGCTGTGATGGGAAGCACCCTTGCTTTGTTCTTTATTACCTTTGCTTGAAAGGAGCATCTTTAGTGCTGCAGCAGGATCAGAATCCTTCATAGCAATGAACTCCATTTCTGACATTCCAACGTCAGCAGATAACTTTGATGTCGAAGAGACAGGAAGAATGTCAGAGCCTCCTTCAGTGGCTTCAGGCATAATATCGTCGTCAGCGTCAGTCTCCATCTCGACATCAGTGTTTTCTGATGAATGGGTAGATTCAGTGAGTTGTGCAGTTATGGTTTTCTCAGGTTCAGGATTATTGGTGGGAATTTCTTCATTCTCTTGACTTTGGCTATTTCCAGTTAAATCGACCTCGACGCGATTGGTGCCAACGTCTTGGGCCGAATTTTCCTCATTGTTAACAGGTGTAGTGGTGTTCTTTTCATTACCACCCTATTTAAAGACAAAAAAGAATCAAGTCTTAGAAGATATAATGAAGATCTATTCATGTCGCAAAGTCTTAAAAGGCGAAGAAGATATTTTACCTGAACATCAGTGATGGGCTGTTCATCAACAGCTGGTGGTGGTTGATTCTCGACTGGAACGGTTGGGATAGGAGATTCACCTTCTTTCGTTTGACTTTCAGAAGGTTTAGACTTAGACTTAACCTTCTTCTTCTTCTTTGGCTTGGTTGGCATGCTTGCTTCACTAGTTTCGACATTGGCCTTTCCTTTGTCTCCTTGGCTTTCTCCACTAGGAGCAACAGCATTTGTTGTGGTGGGAACATCATCAGCAGGCTGAAAAGAATTTGAAATCGTTAACACAAAATTCTATTCGAAGCCAAGGAAAAGTGCTAAGGGAATGTCGAAAGGACTTACTGTGGGTTCATTAATGGTAAGAGCTTTTTGTTTCTTCTTCTTGGTGGGCTCTCCAGTCTCGTTCGCCGCCATTAAATTCCTTTTTCGAAGCTGCATTTGAAATCAAGAGAGTCACAGATATGTTTGTGAAAATGGAGATTCAAAGACTAAGTTACTTTGAAATTTGGTACCTTGGCCCCAGTATTGGGCAGTGATTTCTTTTGAGTTGCAGCAGGAGTAGTGGTGTCTGTCGAAGTGGTGGTTTCCTTGGCTTTGGAAGCACCTAATGTCGAGACAATGAGAGTTTAAGCGTCAACAAAAAACACAAAATTTACAAACATTATAAAGCCATACTTCTGAATCACTCAAAGCTACCTTTGCCTTTGGGAGTCTTTTGTTGTAAAGCGTCGAATCCCGCCTCTATTGCTTGTAGAAGCACCTCATCAGTATTCTTAGCGTGCTTCTCATAGTGTAAGCTCCACCAGGTGGCGAATTCGTAAGTGCAGAATTGAGAAATCTCAAAAGCAACAGGTGTGAGCTTATAAGATTTTTCATCGGCCAGCTTCAAGCGACGCTCAAAATATTCGACAGACATTCCAGAATTGCCCAAGACGATCTCATCCTTGTTCTTGAACAAACTTTTTGGCCTGAATTGACTAAAGCCAAATTGGCGAGCAACTAAGTTAGGTTGGTACCCAACCAAACCTAAATGCCTTCTTTCAATTCCTTGTCTGGAGGATAAGATTGTAGGGTTCAAGAACATGGTCCAAACGTTTTTCGTATCCTCTTCTTCATTTGGATTGGTGGCAGGGAATGGCCTTTTAAACCAAGCAGGTCCGACAGTCCTTTTGACGAATGGAGTATTCTTTGGGGTAATTTCGTCGAACTCAAGGAGAGTTTTGAAGTAGTGAAGGAAGAGTTGTCGAGTGGACAAATTTGTCTCTCTATATCTCAATAAGGCTAACCTAGCGCCTTCTGATTGTCGAGAAGCAACAGATGGTTCCATATGAGAGGGGAGAAAGAGTTTGAAGTTTGACTCAAATGTGGCATTCAGCCAAAGTTGCAGAAGCCATACAGGTCCAGAGAAAGCGAGTTGTGACCCTTTTTCAATCTTCTTGAGCATATCACTAGCTTGCCCCAAAGAGTCATAAAGGGAAGCTAAGATGAACCTTCCTAAAGCTACATCTAATCCTTGGTGAAGCATGATGGCGAGAGGAACGAGTCTCTTCACCACTTGTAATGAACTAGTGCAAAGAACAAAATGTGATAGCCAATAAGTGAGGAAAGCTATATGTTCTTCAAAGGACACATCTTCACTGCTAAGATCATGATGATTTTTGAGGAATCCTGAAAAGGATAAAACTTTGAAGTCGAATTGGTGGTTGACAGTAGTGTACTTGGGGTCGAAAGTGGGTCCTGTTGGTCGTAAGCCAGTAATGGCAGCAACGTCGAATAAGGTTGGGGTCATCATTCCTGCTTTAAAGTGAAAAGTGTTGGTAGAGCTCTCCCAAAAGTGAAGGGCAGCTATGAGCATTTCTGCATTGTATTTGGGTCCCTCTCTCGACAGCTGAATCAAGTCGAAGATACCACTCTCTTTCCAGAAAGTAGCATATTGCTTTTCGATTTTGTTGAGCCATTTCAAATAGCCCTCACTAACCACAGGGGCAGATCTAAAAGCCCTATAGCCTGGTTCGAAGAAGCTCATGTCGAAGAAAGAGTTGGCGAATATTTTTGGTTCGCAAGTAGAGTAGAGAGGGAAAATGTTACCTATGTCTTCATTGAAGTTGTCGGATGAAGGAAGAGGGCCTGCGAAGGCAAGAGTTTTACCTCCAAGCTTGTGGGGAATCACCAACTCTTCTCCCCATATGTTGTCTTCGACGGAGATCATATCCGGCTCCGACACAAACTCTGAATCATCAATGATAACAGGTTTCTTGTCATCAACAGCATAAATGATCACGTTTCTGGAAGAAGATGAGGAGGCCATTGTTGTTCTTGTTGTTCTTGATGTTCTTGAGGTTGATGATGATGAACAGGTAGTAGCAGCAAAGAGAAAGTAAAAAGCTTCAAAACAAACTTATTTCTTGCTCAAATCTGAGAACAAGAACCACAGTAATGAGCGGAATCACTAGATGATCACGTTTGCTGGTTTAGATTCAGCAAAAACGCAAGAACAATGCACGATTTGAGGATTGTTTGACGGTGGTTCCTGAAGGAATACGTAGAGCTCTGTTTTTAGAGAGAAAGTGAAGAGTTGAAGTTTCAGAAAAGTGAAAGTGTGGAATACGTTTGCTACTTATAGGCACTCCAATTTGGCATGTATCTGGTAACTGAAACATCACCACTCTTCCATCTCAGTTGTTCACATTCTGCCACGTGTCCCGCTACTAAGCTAAAAAGTTGGAGATCATGGTTTGTGGGGATTGAGGTGACAGTTATAAATATTGTCATGATTAACAATAACTTGATGTGACGTTTACACCGTCTTTGATAAACGTGCAGAATTGGAAAAGGTGAGTATTTTCAAAACTGCCATTTCTTCCTTTAGTATCCGACACGCAGTCGAAACTGGCATTTTTGAGGGGGCAATTTGTTAGCCTGTATTTTCGACAGGCATTAATGAATTGGAATGAGATGATGAAATCTCATTTAATGTATATTATTGCCTTTTAATATTCTCTTGGAAACTGATTCTGGCAATAAATCAAGAGAAAATCAAGGCATTTGACATCAAAGACTTTTAATGTGCAAAGTTGCTTGTCAAAGCCTAGAGTTCTGTCGAATTCGACAGAACGTGTGTTGTCTGAATAAGCTTGTCGAGTTCGACAAGATATTATTTGTGTAAAAGCATATTTTCGACACTAACTGGTAATGGTCGAAAATTATATATATGTATATATATGTACGTGTGTATGTTTGTTTGCCTAACGTACTGTGCAGAACGAAAGAAGCGTACTCTGGACTTAGCAAAATATTCAAAAGTGAGTAACGTTCGAAGGGTTCGCCAGGTGTCCAAGGAATTCAAATTCAGAAGACACGTGGAGCATAGTTAGGCAAATTGTAGTTTTATAGCAGTTATGTTAGTTTGTCTATAAATATTAGTTTCTCATATGAGAAACGGGTTCACAATTCACATGCAAATTCCTAGAATATTCAGAGTACCCATGTCAACGAGCGAAATGAATGCCAAAAGGAACATGTACGAATCTGTGTAACCAATCTTTGTAAACATTTTTACATTGTCAAATGCAATTTACTTTTCAAGTACTGATTACTTGCTTTCCTTTAAAATTTGTCATTTAAGCTTTCTGCAAATTTAAAGCTTTTCTGCAACTTTAAACATTCTGCAATTTATTTCATTGCATGTTTTACTTTTCAAAGTCTTTTCTTTAAACTTTATTTGCAATTCATTTACAAGTTTTCTGCAAATTTAAACTTTGAAGCATTTTACTTTAAACCAAATCATTTGACTTCGTCAAATGCTGTTTACTTTTTATCAACTTATCCGATTTAACCCAAAGATATGAATATGTTTTCATCATCTTCCGCACAATCCATATGTCCCAGGATTCACTAGTTGATCCTTCTTGTAATAATTAGACTAGCGGTTGTTTACTAAAAATCGGGGTAAACAGCCTCGATCTCCCAAGATTTTCTTCCATATCTACTAAAACAGAAAAAATCGAAATCAATACGAATGTACTCAAATTTGATAAATCATAACTCAAACATATTCATGCATACCAATCCAATTCTACTGATGCACAAACATAATTACATTACAAAATTACAATCCAATTACTAATTATATTCATTCAAGCATTTTACCAAACACTTGGAGTACAAAATCCCCCACACTATGTCAATACTCAAATTAAACTATATATGCAACATGCAATTGATGAAAATAACTACTCAATCCCACAAACAACCCATAATCAACGCATTAACCAACATAAGCAACATTGATCACAACTCAGAAATTGAAAAAAAAAAAATCAGAGGAATGAACAAAGAACTAAAGAAAAATTAATGATCAAAGGTGCATATAATTTACTTACTTGTTAAATTAAAGTGATGAAATTAGTTGAATATGAAGTCAAAATCGCAAGTTGATGCTTTCCTCCAACTTCCCTCCAAATCCTATTTTAAACTCTAAAGTTATAAATGACAGAAACTGTCGTGTTTCTCTTACTATATAACAATACTTCAGATTCTATTCACTGAAACAAAGGGTTCAGAAAATACGCACCAAAGTAAAAAATTAAAAATTAAAAATTCGGATTTTACGTTCCGAAGTTGACTTTTTCAGGGGCAAAATTGGTTTTCCGAAGGGTTAAAAAGAGTGGTGGGGGGTGAGAAGAGAAAATTTCGAAGCAGCAGACAAATTATAAGAATTTTGATTTTTGTTTTTGTTGGGCCTAATTCCCTAAAAAAAATATTTTGGAACCCAAATTATTTTGACTTAGACGGTCGTCTTCTTTCGCTCCGTCTAAATACGGCCTTGTGTAACGTTTGGATAGAGAGATGTTGGATAAGATGATCAATTACATATTTGAACTATGAGCTCAAACTACTCAAACACCTTATCCTAAGCCCTAATTGCAAGTACCTTATATATGATCAAGCACATAATTTAGATTTTCTCTCTTAATTCAAGAGCTCAGCACAGATATCAGCCATATCACGGACAATTTGCTCAAGTTTAACTTGGTAATAAACAAATGAAATAGAGACACCAATGTATACGACCAAACAGAATCTATCATTTACATTCATACAGTAGTGAATAAGTCAAGTACACATTCTCATGAAGATGAACTAAGATCAGAGATACAAAACAACTGTTTGGGTAAGTATACCAAAGGTAGGAAATTGCACCAACATCTGTCTGCAATACATTCCTTTATTCACATAGGAAATAGTAATATTCTTATCATCCATATTCATTTATTCCAGGTTCCAATCATTCATAACTTCATGCAGCAAGCAACTTCACCAAGTCCTTCTGCACATCAGCAAAAGAAACATACTTAGTACAAAAATCCATTATGTCTATAGCCTATAGGTAAAGATTAATTTATATGTGCCATAATGCAAATCGTCTTACCTCAATGCTCAGAGGAGAAGTCGTGGGTGCATAACGATCAACAACATTCCCATTTTTATCAACAAGGAACTTTGCGAAGTTCCATTTGATACCATCCCCAAAGAGTCCACCTTTGCTTGACTTTAGATACTTGTAGATTGGAGCAGCATCGCTCCCATTCACATCAACCTAATTAAAATCAAATAAACATCATTACATTCTCAGTATGCATTTAACAGTACAGAAAAAACACGCACAGGAAAGTTGAATATCTTTCTAGCTGGACCGTGTTCAAAACCACATCATCCAAGATTAATCTTATTTGTTTAGTATTTGGAGAAAAACAGACACGATAAAATATTCCAGTGACCTAACATATTGCTGAAAAATTCAGAGTTATATTAGGGGGGGTGCTATGAACAAGTTGCTATTATTCTGCAATAGTCTAACTAGAACAGCGCTATAGCATTATAGCCAAATGGAATTTGAACAACCCACAGGGGATACCTGCTGAGAAACCTAGTTTAAAATATTACACCTCTGGGGCTGAAAATTTGCGATATCATGGAAGGAATCACCTATTCAATCGCTAATATGCTTAAACAAACAATTCATAATGTACTTAAAGGAGCTTAATTGGAGATTAAGCTAAAGCACATGTAAGCCACACAAACATGATATGAGCTACGCTAAAAGTTGGTATTGAAAGGGTCGGTGGCATGATGAGATCTTTTCTTCTATCAGCATAGAATAAAATGATGAGCAAAGTTTTTACCTTGTCAAAGATGGGAAACTCAGCTTTGAAGCGAGTACACACTGTGTTTTGTATCTCTTCAAGAGATCCAGGTTCTTGTCCCCCAAACTGATTGCAAGGGAATGCCAAAATTTCCAAACCTGAATAAAGATGACAGATTATTTTAGAAAGACTACGGGATGGGATAGCACAATAAGTTAGTTGCTTCGACCTTAAGAAGTGAGGGAGCTTATTAAAGTTTGGTATACATACACAAGTTGTCCAATTAATCTATGATTAACAATTATTTATAAAAAATTTGTTCAAAAAACAATAACCAATATTAAAGACTCTCAATTCAGTGAAAACTTGGGAGTCTCACCTAAACAATGAGGCTTATAAATCAAGGGGTTCTCCCACCTAGGGCCTAATCAGATTTACTTATTTAAAAAATAGATACCGACATAGACACTTATGAGACTGTTTGGAAGAACTTACAAAAACAAGTTATGGCATGTCCATAGGAGGATAACTTATGAAAATATGTTGTAGCTTATATGAAAACTATGAAAACAATCTGACTTTATTTTATCTTTTGTTATAGATTATACGTAAGCTCTTCTATATACAAGAAGCAATTAAGTTGTTAAGACTTAGGGCATGTTTGGATTGGCTTGTTTTTTAAGATTGTTTGGAAGAACTTATAAAAATAAGTTATGACAATTTTCAAAAGTTATTTTCAACTTGTTTTCACAAATTTTCCAATACTGCTTATGAAAATAGCTTATGCAAGCTTATACACATGCGCTTATTTGCAAATAAGTAGTTGTTATCCCAAGAGGCCCTTAAAAACAGTAACCAGTGTTTTGGTTTAGAGTTATTCCTTTGAGGTTATGGTGGTAAGGGATTTATAACAAGTATTTTGTGTTATTGATGATTAATATGATAACACAGAATGGGCAAAACAATAGAAATGATGCATGAGCAATAAAGGAGAGAAAAGAGAGCAAGACAAACCTTTTGATTTGTATTTGTCATACAACTGAGTCAGCTCAGTGTAATTGGAGTTGGTCAGGCCACTGCATCAAATCACAGTACAAGGAATTAGACTGGAAGTAAATTAAGGGGAAAACCAAAAAAAAAAAACTTGTTAAATCTGGAAGAAAAAAAGAAGAGGCATAGTAGTATTTATTTACCATTGTGAGGCAACATTGACAATAAGAAGGACCTTTCCTTTGTAGTCACCGAGATTAACATCGTTACCCTTAGCATCCTGGAAAATAAATAATAATAAAAATGAATGAATCTGGTAAAATTGTTAGAGAGAGATAAAGAATAAATTACCTTAACGGTGAAATCATGAATTGATTGGGGGTTAGATTGAGAAGCCATGGTGTGATCTGTTCTTAAAGTGAAAGACAAAGGGGTTAGAGTTGTGAAAATAGGTTTATGAATGATAGTAATAGGTTTGTTTGGAAGAGAAGAGAATGAGAAGATTGGATTATTATTGTAAGAAAAAGAAGAAGAAGAAAGAGGAAGAGCTAAAGGTAATCTTGTAAACAACAGTACGCAGCGAGTTGAAGTAGAAAGCATTGAGATTTGGAAATTAAACAACAATTTTATAGTAATATATAAAGTAGCGTTTTTCTTACAATGACAATTTTGTGTTGTGAAGTGTGATCTGATCTTACCGACAATTGTGAATGTGAAGAGAATATAGTAACGCGTGGCGTGGATGCTCCCTTCCCTTCTTCTCGTGTTCTCCAGGCGCCCGTGGATGAACGAATGCACCCCCCTCTTCCACATCTTTCCATCACTACTTACGTCATCATTATGTTTAACGTTCTTTTTTGACAAATTATTATTTAATTGTTTTTGTGTAAACGTGTCAAATTAACAACTATAATATTTATTTAAGGTAAATTCTAACAGGCACATGGTCCACTATGAAGTACTCTTCCGATTTTAAATATAAGCATAAATTATTTTTTAGATTTATTGAATAAAATATGTACTTAGACAATAAAATTGTTCTTATACATGTTTTATTTAGTAAATATAAAATGTTAATTTTTTACTTATATTCAAGATCAGAGAGAGTACGTCGATAAAAATATTTAAAATGTTTGACAAAAGATTTCTTATTATGAGAATGTAATTGTTTCCACTTAAGATGAACGATTTCTCCAAAAAAGAAAAAATGATAAATAAAAGGGAAAAGAAAGAAATAAAGATGGATTTGGTTGAGAGGATGGTAGAGAAAAACGCCGCAATCATTATAAGGATTGATAAGTCAATGGAATTCGCCTTAGTGGTAAAGATGTCATTAATAATAATCAATTAGAGTTTCAATCTAATCTAAGGCTATCAACAATGGTTTTGGGTTTAAACCCCAACTTTTTCACTTCCCAATACTCCACATCATTTTCTCTCTCTTCCATATACCAATTAAACTATTATTCAACTTTTACTCCTACAATGGTTTAGTTTAAACCAAATACTCTCTCTTCCAACTCACTTTTATATACCCCACATTCTTTATTTTTATTTATATTATTTAATTTTGTATAATAATTATTATTATTTATATTTTTTGAAATAATGAATATTTTTTACATATTTAATATATAATATTAATATTCTTTCCTTAATTTATCAACTAAATTTATGAATATGACAATAGTTTTTTATTATTATTAACTCAATTAAGATACGCAAAAAAAACTCGATTATAGTAGAAATTGTTACACATGGAGTACAATTAGTAAAACACACTATCATAAAAAAAAAAGGTAGAGCACACAATACAAGTTACTCGACACATGAAATAAACCAAACTCTTAAATCACACTTTAAAATACTTAATCAATGCTAGTCACGAAACATTCCAAATGTCTTCCAGATATGCTCGACAAGATCAGCCTTCAACTGGTGATGTGCACTTTGATCGCGTAACTCAGATCTTGAACGAACATGATTATGAAATGAGGGTAGTACCTCAGTTGAGAATTGTTGCGTTGTGTTGGAACCACTTGTATTTCCTTCATCAAAGTCGTTCCAGTTTTGTGCATATTTATCCCATTCATCCTCGACAATCATATTATGTAATATGATACAAGTCCTCATGATAATAGCCAAGTCTCCTATATCCCACATTCGGGCTGGTTCACGAATGATTTGAAAACGAGCTTGTAGTACTCCAAATGCACGCTCCACATCCTTTCGACAAGCCTCTTGATATTTCGCAAATAGCTTATCTTGTTCAGTAATTGGAAGTCTAATTGATTTGACAAATGTTGGGTATGAAGGATAAATACCATCGGCAAGATAGTATGTCATATTGTATGAGCGTCCATTTACAAAGAAATTAACTTTGGGAGTATTCCCTTTTTCAACATCGTCAAAAACTGGAGAGCGATCGAGTACGTTAATATCATTTAACGTACCTGGACATCCAAAAAATGCATGCCAAATCCATAAATCATGAGACGCAACAGCTTCAAGAATAACTGTTGTGGTTCCCTTATCTCCTCTAGTAAATTGTCCTTCCCAGGTTGTAGGACAATTTTTCCATTCCCAATGCATGCAATCAATGCTCCCGATCATTCCAGGGAAGCCTCGCATCTCACTAACTTGGAGTATCCTTTGTAGGTCATCAGCATTTGGTGCTCTCAAATAAATTGGCTCATACAATTGTATGATCCCTTTACAGAATTTACGTAAACATTCAAGTGCAGTTGTACCTCCTATTTTGATATATTCATCAACCGCATCAGCTGACAAACCATATGCTAACATACGCATGGCTGTGGTACACTTTGCTAATGGAGATATGCCTTCTTTTTTTGCAGCATCAAATCTTTGTTTGAAATAGACATCACTGTTTGAAAGGTCCCCAACAATGCGTAAATAAAGGGGCTTTCGCATTCGAAATCTACGTCGAAACATTACCTCATCGTATGTAGGTTGATTCGAGAAATAATCGTCTATTAGCCTTTGATTTGCTGCTGCATGATCTCGATGAAAATATCTTCTCTTAGTACGCTCACCGTTAGAATCTTGCATTTCAGCTAATAATTTCTTGCGACGTTCCCTAAGAGGGTTTAGAATTAACTCCTCCTCCAGACGAGACTGTCTTTTGTAGGCTTCTACATCAAAAACAAATTGAGATTGATCCATTGAGAGTTTTAGAGAAATTACTCAATGTTAAATTGATAGGAATGATCAGAGAGATGCTTTGCTATCATACAAGTGAATTGTAGTTGTAATGATAGTATATTTATAGTTGAGTGAACATTGGATGCCATGCATTATTTTTCATAATAATGTGGGTTGTCTTTCACTATTGCAGAGAACTATTCACGTTGTTTGTCTTCCACTGTTTATATAGATTCCCATCATGAATTCCCATCATCACGTGGGTTGTCTTCCACTATTGGATGTTTTGTCATTCAAGTGGGATTATTCACCATTTCCCATCATCACACTGCCCAACCCATTTTCATTCACATGGGATCATAAACAAAGACATTGATACAAATACATTGATTATAGATAAAAACATAACAAATACATTGATTATAGCTAAAACATAAACAAAGACATTGATACAAATACATTGATTATAGATAAAAACATAACAAATACATTGATTTAGAGGTTTCCAAATAATTCTACTTTCAACATTTCTAGTAGTTGTTTGTTATAGTCATCCAAATGTTCCTTGGCACTTAACTTCGCAAATAACTTCATCTTTTTTGTACGCACTGATTCCAACTTAATTCTTGATGCCTCCTCTTGGGCTCTGGTTGCCTCATTATGTGCTTTCGCTACCTCCTGTTGTGCCAAAACAATTTTGTCTAATCTTTCAAATTCTTGCTCCTTGAAATGTTTATAGTCATCCAAATGTTCTTCAACCAAGTTTAACTCTTCTGCTTTCCCCTTTCTTGAACCTTTCCCTTTTTTTTTAGTTGCATCTCTTCCTATTGGACGAGCAATGGAACCAATAGAATTTGAATCCGCACCATCACCTTCACGAGCCCTCTTAGATCCACTACTGTCTGATCCAGTATTCCCACCAACTTGAGACATATATCTTGGTTGATCACGAACCTTGAGCCATTCTTGCATTAAATTGAAGCTACCATTTCCATTATCTCCATATACAACATGAGCTTTTTCCAAAACATCATCCTCCGACCACCCACTTTGCTTCATACGCTTAGCAGCATCATATGCTCCTCTCCATCTACCCAGTTTGGTGTTGATATAGTTATAATGATTTTTACACGCAACGTGGTCGCGTGGAGAATCAAATGAGCAATGTTTATTGCAATATTCAGCAATTTTACCCCAAAACGTATCTCCTTTCTGATTTCTTCCAATTATACTATCTGTTCCATATTTAATCCATCCACTGAGAAGCACTAAGTTTTGCTCAGTGGTCCATTTGACATTTTTCTTCCTACTTGGACGAATTCCCTCAACATTTTCTTCAGTATCAACATTAACACCACTAGTGTTTCCGAGGGACATTTGAGTTGAAAATTCAGGAATTTCAGTGATTTGAACATTTAGATTTTGGTTTGAGAAACGAGGATTAGCATAGTGGGTTGTTTGGGAAGAATGGTGTCCATAATGCATCATGGATCCGTATTGTGGTGGATAATTTGGCACAGTTGAAGGCATACCAAACATAGGTGCAAAACCATAATTTGATGGATTCTGAGGTTGTGGTTGGTTAGGGTGTTGGTTGTTCACCGGAAAATTGCTTGAACTTTGGCTATGAAATGAATGATTATTCATGTTTTGGTTGTTACATGAGTAATTGTTTTGATCCATTGCACAAAGAAAAACTAGAGAATGAAGTGATAAAATGAGTTTTTTTTTTTATGTTGAAAGTATATCAAATCATATCTCTATTTATAGAGTTTTTAAAATTATGAATTTTGGTATTAAAAAAAAATATATTTAAAAAAATATACTATGCAATAATTGCCCTTAAAGTATTAGAATAAATAAAAATATACATACCCAATCAAAATATGACAAATATATATATACATTTAAAAAAAATCGAAAAATGAAAGTCCACCTACATATTGAGCAAGTGTATCACACTTGCTAAAGGTGGCCAATCTGCTTGCGCTACGTGTCCATTCATTTTCCCACCTTCCCACTTTCTCACTCTCCCACTTTTTCTCTTTCCTACTTTTCTCTCCATTCAACCGGTTGAATTTTTTCAACCCCTCTCTCCTCCAACTAATTCAACCTCTAGTTTAAACTCACCATTGTAGCATTTAAACCATTGGTTTGGGGTTTAAACCCAACCATTGTTGATAGTCTAATAACTTAAAATGGGAGATCCGACTCACTCACATTTTTCACGGGAGCAATTTTACTTCATTTCAAACTTCTTCGAATAAAAGGAAAGTCGTACAAAACTAAGTCAATAGTTTCTTTAAATCGGTGTACTTCAGTCTAGGTATTTGATGACCCCTTTTATAAGGAAAAGGGAGTCCGAGTAGTATATATATTTTTTACTAAAGAGTAATTTTTTTTTTAATAAACACACTAACTCTATATTTTATTTTATATTACTATATAGGATAGGGGCAAGACTCATTCTGTTGAAAGTGTTTGTTGCGCTGCTGGTTTAGTTCCCCACACGGATTGTCGGGGGAGGGGAATTACACAAATGATTACTTATAGCAAATTTCACCTCAAATCTAAATTGGCCATAAGAGCATCAACAATGGTGCGAACTTAGATGAGTGACTTAATCTATTTTTTGTGGACATAATAATATAATAAATTTTTATATAGCGACAATAACTACATAATGATAAAAAAAAAATGCTTTATATTAAAAAAAAGTCTATTAGTTCAACCTTTAAATTGTTATTAAAAAAACAAAACAATGCTTTTCCTTTGTACCGATGTGCCTTCAATTTTTTAATTAAAACAAGTCAAACACTAAATAGTGTTCATGGGTAATTTTTAAGCCTTTTAAATAGTAATGTTTTATAAAAGAGTTTGTCTAATATGTGCAAAAGATTGTACATGTTAAGGTAATCAAAAATAGTAACTATTTATTGAAAAACACCAATTATTTATTCAAAAGTTACACATTTAATAAAAAATGTACAAGTTTCTATACAAACTTACTTTTTTAAACTTCTTAACATGTGCAAGTTTGCACATGATAGAAAAACCCTTTATAAAAAAATGATGAAAATGTGTGAAGTCAACGCATTGGGAATTGAAATATTTAAATTTTTGAATAAATTATTTCTTTAAATGAAATCCTTAAACAATGTCCCAAGGACACCGTTTAGCAAGACCCACTAAAATAATAATATAATAATAATAATAATGTTTTTTGGTTCAAAATTAACACAACCACTAGGTATGATCCCCACTCGTCTCTATTAAAATAATAAATTTTATTACTAAGACATCCTTTACAAGAGTTGCTTTATGAATTTTCAATGCCTATTTTTAAGCCACTTCATGTCACTCAACTCCAATACTAAAATAAAATCAAATCCAGTTGATTAGTTTTAAGTTCTCATTAAGCCACTTGCATTGGAGACACAATTAATTTAGTCTCATATGAGACATTATCATATTTCCCTTCATGCAATTACAAATGACATCAACTAAATCTAAATTAAAACTTTTACTATCCTAACTTAAAACAAACTAAGAATTATTACGTACCAAATTAAAATAAACAAAGTTCATCCTAGTTTATTAAAATATGGATTAACTTCAGGCTCTTCATTGCACCTCATTGTCTTAGGTTAATGGTCTTCATAATTTGTATAATTAAAAAATAATTTAATTGATATCAGTTTGATTAAAAATGCATTAGTACTTGACTGTGATCACTATTTAAACTGTAAAAACCACAATGGTTGTGATTTTTTATTTCTTAGATGTATCATTGTATTAGAAATATCACGCTTGAACCAACAATGAATTGGTTTAAGTGGTAAGAGATTTGGTCCCTTTAGTATATAGTCAGAAGTTCGATTCCTGACACATGCATATGAAAAAATTCAATTGGAAGAGAAGAATTCACCTATGTACCCCACAAATTTCCGAAGGAGATTACTCACCACTGACGAATGTGGGAACTTCTTATCAATATCATGTTAATACAAAGAAATGAATATCAATATCACACACTCTACTTGTTTCTGCATAAAATTCTAGTCACTGCGGGAGAGAAAAAACATTGTAACATTCCACAAATTTAATTAATGAAAGAATATTAATTAAATTAGTATTGTTGAAACTTAATTGGAAATTAAGTTAAGTCTTACCCCACTAGCTCTAGTCTCTCCCAAGCCTCCCTCAATTTACTCTTAAACCCCCACTACTTAACACTTTCCTATTTAAAGGCATGAGACCTAAGCTAACAAGATCAGAATCCCACCCTCTCTTCCCTCATTCACTCACGCCACCAGCAACAACATTTAGCTCCATGAAATCATTGTCAACAAACAACCAAACTCAACCAATAATTGTCATGTAAGAATAGAAAATCCAAGAGTTAAGTATATTTGCTTCTTTTCCCTCACCCATGGGCTCAGCATCATCGTTGCATCTCCATCAATCCTGAACCTAGGCACACATGCAAGAACTTCACCTCTTTCTCCAAACCAAGATGAAGATTAAGGGTAAGATTCAAACCCAATCCCTTCATTTTTCATCAAATTAGTGTTCTCTACCTCTCTAATTCCAAACTAATTCTGTTGCATGTGTATTTATCCCTTTGATTACGAGTTTGGAGACTACTGGGAAGTAATGGGTGTTTTGGAAAGGTACGATTTTGGGACGAAACGACTGAGCCATGTCTGCTGACTCTGTTAAACTCGCCTAGCGAGCTAGGGCTCGCCGCGGCGAGCTAGCCTGTATTGCTACATGTGTTTCGCTTTCTTAGCCTATCCTAGAGAATTGGTAAGTCATTCTAGCTCTTCTGTTTTCCTTCTCAGCTGTTATTAGGACAGTATTCCATCTCTTAACCTTATCAAGCTTTAGAATGTTCCTAATTTCATTCCTTTCCAATTTTGACTCAAGAACACAATTCGGGGTTTTTCAAGTGAGTCTTGGTGCAGAGTTTTGTGGCTGTTGCTGAGCTTAAGATCAGTGTTAAAGCTTCTGAGTTAATCTCAATACAGGTGGGTTCTTTAGGATAGTGTAGATAGTTTTCCCCAAATTGAATATTTGCATGTTAACATAGGATATTAGGGATTAATTGTGTGAGGAGATTTAACTCCCAATTTCTCTTCTATTCTGTTCTATATTAATTATATTATGTTTCTGCACTTTCTCAGAGGATGATTGTAGG
Organism: Trifolium repens; assembly: GCA_030408175.1. Lineage (NCBI taxonomy): Eukaryota > Viridiplantae > Streptophyta > Magnoliopsida > Fabales > Fabaceae > Trifolium > Trifolium repens. The sequence goes on along the minus strand of CP125842.1, from coordinate 60,198,500 downwards.
TGTACTACTTTAAAATTAATGATTTTCGCAAAACAGGTGTTTTCTGCATGTACTCGCCACAGCGAGTTGCTAGCGAGCATTCATGGCGAGTAACCAAGTTCTGGGCTGATGAAACTCGCCATAGCGAGCAACTGCTCGCCTAGCGAGTTGATTTAGGCCAGGACCTGCAGTTCGCCATGGCGAGCTTGGTAACTCGCCGTAGCGAGCTAAGTGCAGGATGACTCATATTTTAATTTCTAAAATATTTCCTAAAGCACTCGTTTTATATCCTCATCTGAGACAGATAACTTACAGATATATAATGTATTTAATGTTAAACGGGAAGTCAAGCACAATTCTGAATATTAGGGGATAACTTAGAATTAGGTTTGTATGCTCCCCGGGTTTTGGGAACTTATGGTAGTAATAACTAAATTAGTTTCAGTCAATTATGAGCGATTTTGTGATATCGCGCTATGGACTCCCGATGGGATAATCCATTAGGATAAGTTATTGTGAGCTGCATGCCGTGACCGAATCGGTTGACGGATATGGCAGGCCTCTGAGACATGCTCACCTCAGAGTGTCCTTGTGTCTAAAATGAATAAGAGTTAATTTATGTGTTACACCTATATTTATGCTATTATGATATGATTATGTTAGTATTTGAAACGACTGATTTAGGTGCCCCGGCGTAGTCGCCATTAGGAGGGTAGTAGGACTCACTGAGGCTTAGTAGTCTCACCCCACTCCAAACCAATTTTTTTAGGTAAACAGGATATTCGGAGCAAGGACCAGGTAGGAGGCTGACAGTTGGAGCTGACCTTGGATTGTCCGCCTTGAAGATTTTATTTCTTCGTCTTGCTTTTTAGTTTATTATCGTGTTTACTCAGAATACTAGCAACTTCCGCTGTATTTTATCCGTTATTTACTTTGTATCTGAATCAATGTTGTATCTTGTTTATTTTTAATCAGAGAATTATTTGTACTCAGATCCTTTTATGTATGTCTCGACTAAATATTCTAGGTATTTTAGTTGGGGCGTTATAAACATAGTGTAAAAATAATTTACAGCGACTTAAAAAAAACAGCGTTGTATATCTCAAGGTGATCAGGAAAAGAAAAAGACATGATACAGATAGAAGAGTGAAGAGAAGGAAGAAAGAAAGAAAGATGAAGCTGAAAGTGTATGCGGACCGTATGTCCCAGCCATCTCGTGCGATTCTTATCTTTTGCAAGTACTAGCTAGCTACTATTTCATTCCTTCTTCCTTTTACTATTTCGCAATTTTCATTTTTACTAACTTAGTATGCACTAATTCAAATTTCTTTTGAAATCAATAATCATAGAGTGAATGGAATAGATTTTGAAGAGATCCATATCGAACTCTCCAAACGTCAGCAACTATCTCCCGAATTTCAAGGTAATCAAATTCACATATCACCGCACTTTTCAATATCTTCATGTCATATTTCCTTTTTCTTTCAGCGATTAACCCTTTCAAGAAAGTTCCTGCCATTGTCGATGGAAGGTTCAAGCTATTCGAGAGGTACTTCTTCTATTTTCAATCAATTTCATCTCATTTTTCTATTTATCTCAGGTAGATGATATTGTAATGGTCTCCATTTAGATAAATCAATCAATTATTCTATTAGCTTTAATTAAGTGCTTATAATAATAATAATAATCTATTAAAAGGAACTAATTGAAATGAGTAAAAAAAGCCACAATTTATGGATACCTCGTCAGTGGTAGTATTTTAGTAACTGTTTTTCTTATGAGATAAAGACAAATCAACTTCACTATAATTTGAATCTGATATATTATATTGTGAGTTTATTTAGGTTGGTGCTTTAATTCTTGACTTAATTATTCACGTATTTGTTGTTTTCTTCTTTGCAGTCATGCAATTCTTATCTATATTGCTTCTGCATTTCCTGGAGTTGCAGACCATTGGTTAGTATTTTCATTCTTTTCTATCAATTGAAGACATGTCAATGAATATATATGTCAGGGAGGGTATTGGACTATCCATGTATTTGATGCTTCCATTTCATTACCTAAATGTTGTATAACTGTATTGTATCTCGACAAAACAACCTCAATTTCACTCAATAGTAACAAAAAGGACCGACATGCATCCTCCTATAAGTTTCACCTTTATGTATGTTAGTCATTAAATACTGCAGGTTTCTTTCTGTTTTTGTTACATTGGTCCCTTATTCAGTGTAGACATACTCTTCTGCTGTCCTATTTTAAAACTTTTGTTCCACTTAGGTACCCAGCTGATGCTTCCAGGAAAGCTAGAATTCACGCAGTCTTAGATTGGCATCACCTGAATTTGCGCCGTGGAGCAGGTGCGTTATAGCACAAAAACAACCCCTTTGTTTGTTTGCTTTCGGTAGTCAAATTTCACTGTGGTCTCCTTTCACTAATTTCAATGTAAGAGATCAGGGATAACATTTTATTGCTTGCTTGCTTGCTTGACTGGATAGCTTTATGTTCTGAGGCTTATATGGTCCTACTCCTAGTATTTATCTTTCATTTTTGAGAGTAGAAAAGTGCAATCAAGTTAACTAAAAAATCACAGTTAAGCACTTAAGCTTCATAGAATAGGCTCACATTGTAGATGACAGCATATAGATGGCTAAGTCTTTCTTTGAGCTCATTGATGACAATGTTATTAACATTGATTTGTATAAATCTAGCAATGATGTGGATTTATGGTTAATTTGCATTCTTCTCTGCATGTTCAATTGAATTGCATTCTTTGCATTAATTTCTAATTAGTATTTTTCTTTGATAACGAGTGAATACATTTTGTGTGCAAATTTTTTCTGCTTCTTTTTACATGACCTAGTCTACTTGCTTTTGCTCTAGCCGGGTTTGTTCTAAATACTGTACTAGCTCCATTATTGGGTCTACCACTAAACAAAGAAGCAGCTGCTGAAGCCGAGAAAGTTTTGACATCATCTCTGTCCACAATAGAGAACATTTGGCTTAAGGGTGACGGACAATACTTGCTTGGTGGCTTCCGCCCTTCCATAGCAGATCTAAGTCTGGTCTGCGAAATTATGCAATTACAGGTAAAGGTGGTACTGAGGAGTTCCTATAACATAAAACTTTTCATCACCCCATACCTCATGGAGGATGTTTTGTTGTCGAGATTTATGGTTGAATTTGAAGAAAACAAATTGTAATGTAGAAAGCTTGTTCAATTTGCTTTGTATGGTAAAAATGAATAAACATAGAGGTGTGGTCTGGCACGTTGTCTATTCGAGCCTGGTTTGGCTAAAGATAGGAATTATGTCTTACTGTTAATGTTGGCCTGATTAAATTCTTTTTAGCTAGAAATGTGACATGTAGGACAGCATGCTGATAATATTGTGATAATGACATTTTTTTATGCAGCTTTTAGATGAGAAGGAGCATGATCGTATTCTTGGCCCGCACAAGAAAGTTCAGACGTGGATTGCGAGCACAAGAAATGCAACTAAACCACATTTTGATGAAGTTCATAATGTCCTCTATAAGCTCAAACTGAGGCTTTCATTGAAGCAATCTAGTCAGGCAGATGGGGAAAGGAAATCTGAGATTAAAGGCCCCATAATTTCAAAGATGTGACCAACCAACCATGCCAGTAACATACATGTGACAGCTTTATGCAACCAATTAGGATTGTCTTAGATTATATACATTGTTGGTTGCAATTGTCTGGTTTGAATCTTCAAAGAAGTTTATGTACGTCTACATTGAGAACAATTGCTTAAGTTTCACTGCGATTCAAAGATCCATGAATCAAGTCTTAAGTGCTGATTTGGCATTACATATGTTAGTATGTCTGTCCTTGAAATTTGTTTTGTAAAATAATTCAGAGATGGTATTTTGGTGTAGTATTTAGCCATGAATAAATGACAATATAAACTGCTATAGTATGCACGGGCTTGTCATCCAACACACATCATTTGATGTTGATTACACCAACAAAATCAAATTTTAATTTATATAGATTCGTTGAGAAATATTTCCATAGTCATTGGTAGTTAATTTCTCGATTTTATTTTACCAACAGGTTGGGTCTAGCGGGAAAAAAAGAATATCAATTTTTTGTTATGCTATTTCAATTTAAATTTTTAAAATAATTGTGCTGTTATGAACAAATTTATATAACAAAATGTCTGATGTAGATTTCAATTCAAGTAACCTAGTTGTTAGAAATTTCACTTTAATGTGGATAAGTGGGATGGCCGGAGTTCGAACCCCGGTTTCCTGCATATATAATGCAATGTCTCTGCCAACTGAGCTAAACTCACGAGATATTTTGGAGACATTTTTTAATATATAGATTTTGGAGTATCATTTATTATGGTATAGATAACACAAGATAATAACATTTGATTTTTTTTTGTTTTCGCACCGGTTTCCGATCCACTAAAGGTGGACGACTAATCCAGCTCGTGCGTAGAGACGTGTGCACTGAACAAGCGTTGTTCCCCTGAGAATCGAGCCCGGTATTCCCCGGGTAATAACATTAACATTAGATTTTACTACCATATATTTTTCATTTTTAATTTAACTTGCTTCCTAAATATAAATAAATATATATATATATATATATATATATATATATATATATATATATATATATATATATATATATATATATATATATATATATCAAAGAAAATTGATTGATGACAATATAAGTAAATAATTAAACCTTGCTAGCTATCTCGTTATCTCTTCCATAAAAGGTATTAATGTTAATTACTACTACTGATTCTGGGATTCAGTAACAGAATATAATGGTTGTGTGATGAGATAAGAGACATAGTAAAGAGATAGAAACAAAGTCAAAGCGGTTGAAAGTTGAAAGGATGACGGGGAAGCTGAAGGTGTATGCAGATCGTATGTCCCAACCATCTAGAGCAGTTCTTATATTCTGCAGGTAATAATTAACTCATCATTATATATTCACTTGTCTTATCCATTGATCAAACAAATTATCATCTTCATTTTGAAAAGGTTGAACGGAATTGATTTTGAGGAGATTAAAGTTGACATTTCCAAACGTCACCATCTATCTCCTGAATTCACAGGTGCTGCAAGTTAATTATAACAACTGAATTAATTAATTACTAATTGATTTTGAGGAGTATGCTACTATTATTCACCTTGTTTGTTTGTTCTATATATTTTCATTTCAGAAGTAAACCCTCTGCAGAAAGTTCCAGCTATTCTTCATGGAAACCTCAATCTCTTCGAGAGGTAACTAACTACTTTTATTTACTATAAATTCTCAAGTCAATCTTGAACTTCCCTGTGAAAAATATGTCTAGTTTTTTTTGTTTTAATGTATTATGTTATTAATTAATCATGTTTTGTTTTGGCAGCCATGCAATCCTTGTCTATCTTTCTTCTACTTTTCCTGGAATTGCTGACCATTGGTTAGTTCAGCCACTTCTTCCTGTCTTGTAAATACTACTACTCTAGCATGCATGTGATCGGTTATGTGGCGACATAAATTGATTTTGAAAGAATTGATTTTATAAAATCCATTTTGGCTAAAAGTGTGTTGAATGTAAAGTGATTTATATTTGTATTCATTAGTGTAGAAGTGGATTGATCAATAAAGTTGAGACTAAAACTCAATTGTAGAGGAAAAAGCTCTTAATTCTATTTTCAAGTTAGACTCAATTCTTGAGGCAAAATTAATATTACTCGAAAACGTCCAAACATGTATCACGGTAGGTTTGCCGGCAGTGAGCCACCATGATTTTGCAAAAGCTAAAGGGAAACCATGACAACTTGACAAGGGTTTCGTGTGCATTTCTAATGCTTGTGTTCCTCAATTAGGGATGTTCATTTGAAATTAGGATGAACCATAACAGAATAAATAACTTAGAAAATGTAGTAGTCTAAATCCAGTTTTGTTCTGCCAGGATATACATATTTCGCAATCTGAATTAGATTTAGAATTAGTTTCCATGCATTATGGATTAAAAAGGTTTATAGTTAGCTGTAATTTCTTTCCTTCTCGATGTTTCAGGTATCCAACTGATGTTTTCAGGAGAGCAAAAGTCAATTCTGTATTGGATTGGCATCACTCTAATTTACGATATGGAGCAGGTACTTTACAAATCTGAATCCAAAAATCTTCTGTCTCCTTTAAGTAATGTGAATTTCTTTGAATAGTTCCTGTTGAGCTTGTGAGATAGATAGGGTATGACAGTATGTAATGTATGACAATTGACAAGTACCTACAAACTACTAACTAGAAGAAAATTCAATCATAGGATTATGAACTTCTGCATACTTGCTATAACTTATAAAGTTATATGCATTTAAGTTCGTTCTATGGATTCTCGAGTCAGCTTTTATTTTGGTGTGTATTCTCGAGTCTGCTGAATGATGGTTGGCAATATCTTCGATCCATATGGATCAGACTGGATTTAATAATTGCATACTTGTGGAGAGCTTCATGTCATTATGTTAAATCAGATTAGTATCTGCAAGTTATGCTACAATCCATATATTCATATAAAAAGAATAGATGTTACCATTGCCGCAAGCCAAATATTACACATTTCAAGTCAGAGAACATATTTGATAGTGGTAATCACCTTTTGCAGTGAATTATGTAACAAATACTGTATTAGGACCCGCACTTGGCCGTCCGCTGAATCTAAAAGCAGCTGCTGAAGCAGAATTTTTTTTATCTTCTTCGTTATCAAAACTAGAGAATATTTGGCTCAACGGAGATGGACGATTCCTTCTCGGTAGCTTTCAACCGTCTATAGCAGATCTCAGCCTGGTTTGTGAACTCACACAACTTGAGGTAACTAAACACGACTCACTAATTGTTGATGTTATCAGTGAAGCATCCAACTCATCTCCAGTTGTATCAGAATAATGATTCGTATTATGATTGCTTTATCAAAATTTTGTGAAATTTCTAATTTAGCAGTAAATAAACTTAGGTTTTGGACGAGAAGGACCGCAACCGAATAATATCCCCATACAAGAAAGTTGTTGGGTGGATTGAGGATACAAGAACTGCAACAACTCCCCACTTTGAAGAAGTGCATAATATCCTTTATAGAGCTAAAAAGAAATTCCAACAGCAACGTTCAAGGATAGCTGAATCTGGAACTGAGGGTAACAACAACATGGGGAGAAATTCGAAGATGTGAAATAATATTTTTAACACAATATAATGGTAAAATGTAATTAGAACTTTAGAAGTATGTATATAACTCTTATATTATTAATGCATGATTGATAATATAAGAGTTATACACATAACTCTTGGGTGGATTGAGAATGTAATTAGAAGTATATGTATAAAACTTCAGGACACATAATTTACATCTCAAAAACTTCTGCATAGGTTACTTGTTGGTGCATGTAGAATAGGTAAAGCTGATTGGTAGAGATAATGTATGATGCTCACTTGTTTTCAATATAAAGACAAGATAAATGCCTTTAGTTTTTTCCGGAAGAAACGGTAACAGGCCATAGTAAGTAAGCACAACACATCTTACTTTGACTTATCATTTAAGGTCACAAGTGACTTAAGCACTCCTGGACTTATCAAGTCTGCAAGAGCACTTGTTTCTGATATAAGATATGATTTTTCCTTCACAGTGCTCTGTAGTTTCTTCGCCTCAAAGTCAAGCTGTGCTTGATCTGCAATTACACAATCCGTAAGAATATACCAACCAATTTTCAATAGAAATGAGCTTATAGACAATTAGAGAGGATTCTGAGAGCAGAATAGAATAAAAAACCTGTTTACAATATAGTATGAGCAGCATGAAATGGAATTCCGACAAACAGATCAGTTCCTGGAAACATCGTCCACGTCTGCTCAAAAGAGTCATGGTTACCACAGGTGGTACAGACCTCTTGTACTAAAAAATTAAATTTAGTGGATTTTATATTAATTTTTAGGGAATTTTTTTTATTGCTATAAATATTCCAATTTTTTATTTATTTTACTTTCACCACTAGTTTAATCTAGTTTGAGGATCTGTTATGGCATCAAGTTCGTAGTTGTGTGGGTTGAACTTTGGTCTTCCCTACCAAATTCATAATCAATCACCACTGAACTAAATAACGATTACTAACTAAAAAATTTCATCGAATTTTGGTCCTCAAAATATTTTCTATCATAGCTTTTGGTCTCTATTTCTTTTTTTTGAAAAAGCTAAAATGGAATATATATATATATAAAATCACAAGGGTAAGTAGACCCCTCAGCACATGGCGTACCAGGGAGCACTACAAAAGTTTACAAGAAGATCCAAGTAAGCAACATAAGTAAGACGACTAGTAGTCGATGCCCAGACATATTAAAGGGCTCGACCACCAAAGATGAGAGTTGGTAGCTAAAGTAACATCTGTTGTCCGTAACCACCGATAGGAGAAGAGCTTGACTTTGTCTAGAAGCTGATGTACCGAAATCGCCGTGTTTCTGAAGACCCGAGCATTTCTTTCATTCCACACTACCCAAACACAAGCTAGCCATACGAGCTGCAGGAAGGATCTCCGTGCACGGAGGCCACCAACTGAATAAGTGAACTGTACGAAGTGATCTGTGATACTGTAAGCATCCACCGCCGAGAAGCCAATCCAAGACCGGACTAGAGCCCACAAAGAACCAAAAGTACCGCATGATAGAAATAAGTGCTGAGCCATCTCAATGCCACCGCAGCCTGTCACGCAATAGTGGAGATCTGGTGCAAGAATGCCACGAGATACCAGGTTGGACTTTGTTGGTAACCGGTCGCGCAAGAGACGCCACGCAAGAATAGACACTTTCAGGGGAACCTGTCTGTGCCATAGCAGATCAGCTGCCTCCTCTAAAGTAACAAAATCCCGAGAAGTCAGCACCTGATACGCGTCACGAACCGAATAACCCGAAGTAGGATCAGGCCGCCACTGCCACCTATCAGAAGACTGAACCTGCAAAGTCACGGTAAGAAGTAAGGTCTGACACTCACCCAGTAGCTCCTCCTCCCACGCCCACAACTGTCTTCTCCACACCCATGCATCGCCCCCTTCCTACCACCCCGAGCCACACATCTTGGCAACCGTGCACGACTTGGAAGCCGCTAACTCAAACAACCGCCCAAATCTCTCACACAAAGGTATCCCGCCCACCCATGGGTCTGTCCAGAAAAAGGTATCTGTCCCATCACCCACCTTCCTCGTCACACACTCCCCAAACCACCCGTCCCTAACCCCACCTACTCCATCCCTGATCCTCACAATCTCCCGCCACCAAGCTGACCCCATCCTCCCTCCCTCAACCTCCCATGCTCCATCCCATAACGGGCCACCAGCACTCTGAACCAAAGACCCCCACGATCCACCAACATCCTCCAACACCATTTGCCTAGTTGGGCAGTGTTAAACTCCCTAAGCTGCCTCACCCCCAGACCTCCATACTCCCTACGCAAACAAATAGTTTTCCAACTGATCCAAGAGGTTTTCCTAGAATCCTCACTTCCCCCCCAAAAAAAGTTAATCAAAAGAGATTCAATAGACGAGATAATACCTGAGGGGGCTTTGAAGAAACAAAGAGCATAGACAGGCAAAGAAGTCAAGACAGATTTGAGAAGAACCAGACGACCGCCAAAGGATAGAAATCGGCTCCCCCACCCAGACAACCTACTTCTAATGCGAGCTAACACTGGTTCCCAAAAACCCAGCTGCCAATAGCCGCCTTGAATAATTTTTTGGATTCATGTTTATAATATTATAAGAACCTCTTCCCGGAATGATTTTTTGCAAGAGAAATTCTTATAATGTACTAAAATGACATCGAAAAAATAATTAAAATTTTGAATAATATACACAAACTTATTGAAAAGAAGGACAAAAAATCATGACATGAAATATTTGAGGACCAAAAGTTACTAAAAAATATATATGACTAAAAACAAAATTTGAAATAATTATAGGGACAAAAACATATTTAACTTTTTTTCTATTTAGAAATACTCCCTCCGTTCCTTTTTAAGTGTACAAAAATACCGTATTTAATGTTCATATTTAACTGTCCATTTGGTGTTTTAAGAATACAATTTGTCTATTGTACCTTTTGTCAATTACTCTTATCTTTTTCAATAAAACTAATTAATGCTATATGTTTCGAAAACAAAAGATTTTTATTTTTTTTTGATACATAACATATTAAATTTTGTTTTTTTACATAATATATTAAATTTATTGGAAAGAGAAAGTCTGTGAAAAAATAGAAATTTATTGGTGGATTAAAATTAAGGTATAATAGGAGATAATATGCAAAAATACACTTTTTTAAATTGATAAAAAAGAACGGAGGGAGTAACTAATAGGAGAACTAAAATTGTGAATCGACTAAAATAAAAAATAAAATAAAAGTGAATTTAAGTAAAAATAATAAATAAAATAAAGTGATACCATGGGCATAAAAATGCTTTAAGGATGTAGTTCAAATAATCTATAAAAAGAAATTTTTCTAAGTCAAACTTCTTTTTTTTTGAGCAAACTAAGTCAAACTTGTTAAAGTAACAATAATAATTTCATTTTTGTAAAAGTTTATTTTAATTTTCTTTAAACAATGTTTTTTTTTTGGTACATCTTAAACCATGTCTTAAAAAGTAAAAACACATGTTAGTATTTTACTTAGAAAAATAAAAATTATAAAACGTAAAAACTAATAAAAAAAAGAAATGTATAGTTTTGATAAAATCTTCTGTACAAAAAAAAGTTTTGATAAAACCAAATCTTTTTAAAAAGAAATGTACAGTATAAGATATTTGATAAATTCAAATCTTTTTTAAAAGAAATGTACGGTATAAGTTTTTTGATAAAATCAAATCTTTTTTATTGTTTTAATTTTTTACTTACATAAAATCAAATCTAATTCTGTTTAAAAAAATCTAATCAAATATTATGATTTTTAAAAATCCAATCTTGGAACAAACTATTATTATAATCAAATCTAATCTATATTCTTATGAGTTGAATAATTCAAAGTTTGTAGACTCGTTGAATGTATTTGGACACCGCACTTGACTTACCCATTCATCCCACTTGACTTTTCTCATTCATCCCACTTGACACTGAATAGTGAATACTAGCATGATTAGTTAGTTGTTGAGTTGAATGCACACAGCCACCAAATACAAACATACACACTCACGTATATCAACACGTTAACAACGTTCGCAACTTGTTATATATTATCCTAATCCTAATTAAATATTCTAACAAATAACTTTCCCCACACTCCACTTTCCAAGCAACCTCTTTTCCGTGTTTTTCTCACTCTGTAATATATAACTCACCCTAGTAACCTCTTCTCTTCACATAATAATAACACAAACAAATCAAATTATTGACTTCTTTCTGATCTCTGATCAATTCAACTTCAAGAAATTCAAGATGAGCAAGCAGAACCAAGACGAGCCACCAATCATGATCCGTGAAGTCTGGGCATATAATTTAGATGCTGAATTTAGTCTTATCCGCCAAGTTGTCCATGAATATCCATACATCTCCATGGACACTGAATTTCCAGGTGTAATCTATACACCCAAGGTTGATCGCCGTTTTCTTCAACCCTCTGATCACTACCGTTGTTTAAAGGCAAACGTCGATGCTCTTAAACTCATCCAGCTTGGTCTCACTCTCTCCGATGCTGACGGTAACCTCCCCCTAGTTGGAAACAACCGGTGTATATGGGAGTTCAATTTCCGAGATTTTGATGTTGAACACGATCCTCATAATCGTGATTCCATTGATATGCTCCTGCGTCAAGGAATTGATTTGAACCGCAATTTTTCCATTGGTGTGGACTCATGGCGTTTTTCTCAACTCATGCTCAATTCTGGACTTGTCTTCAACAAATCAGTTGTTTGGGTTACATTTCATAGTGCTTATGATTTCGGATATTTAGTCAAGGTATTAACACGGAGAAACTTACCAGACCGATTAGAAGATTTCTTAGGTATCTTAACAATACTGTTCGGTAAAAATGTATACGATATGAAACACATGATCAGGTTCTGCAATACTTTATATGGTGGTCTCGAGCGAGTTGCTACTACACTTAATGTTTCTAGAGTTGCTGGAAAATCTCATCAAGCAGGATCAGATAGTTTATTGACTTGGCATGCGTTTAAGAAAATGATGGATACTTATTTCATCAATAATGAGGCTCAAAAGCATGCTGGGGTACTATTTGGGTTAGAAATTGCGGCTTAGTTAGTCCATTGAACGCAAGAAAATTGTAATTGTAATTGAAATTGAAATATTATAAATATACATTCTTTGATTATTTTCTTTATGTCTATTTTATTGGGACTATATATATTTTTAATGGTACTAACTCGATCACTAATTAATTATTGTTTCTAAACATTGGTCAATCCATTGTGTTCAAAATCATGTTGGAAACCATTAAAGTAAAAATATTAAAAGACAAAGGTGGAGAAAGTGAGAAAATCATTGCACCACTATTTATACTAATTCACAATTTTTTTTGTTTTAAATTAATCTTGTCAAGTGTAGTTTTTAAATTTAAGAGTCAAAATTCAAATTCTCCTTGTATTGTATGACTAATGGATTGGTCAATCAGACACATTTACATTTTTTAGATATTTGAGTTTTTTAAATATTTTTTATACTTGGACAAATTTCAGTTAAGAAAGAGAAAATATTGTATGTGTAAATATATTTATGTTTTTTTTTATAGAGTAAATATATTTATGTTGTAAAGGTAAAATTATTCTAAATGTGACTTTAAACAATCCAAATCTTATTTTGACCTATCTACCTGAGCAAACTAGCAAAAAAAAGAAAGTGAACACTTAGATACTCCAAATTAGGGGAGAAGATTCTCTCTCGTTTACAGAAACATAATACTCCATCTGTTTCAAAATATAAGCAAAAATTGATCAATAAAAGTGAATGTATTTAGTCCAAATTTTTAACCAAATACATGATACAGTGGAATTTTAACCACTGATTTATTATTATTATTGGTCCAATGAATCCCACTAAATTGAATGACTATGATCAACACTCGAAGATGATCATTCCCCCAAATTAGATGAGTATGTACCCATCATCTAATAATTAAATGGGATATCAGATTTTTTATGTTAGTTATTATTAAATAAATCCAAATTAAGTAAATTTTGGTTTAGTAATCCAATCAAACTCTCCAACCTGCATAGAAATAGAAATTTACTCTCAGAAAAATAAATAAATAAATACTTAAAATAGTGGAGGAGAGGAAAAAAGCCACTAACCAAAGTTGCTTCTGATATAGTTGTCCAAAATTACTAAAAAAAGTTGCTTCTGATATGCACACTTGAGACCGCATTTCCAGCCTGCCAAAGCAGTAAGTTTCGATTCTTTCGTGGGTTATGAAAAACCACTCCTTATACTCTATTTTCTTAGCAGTTATTAAGGTTGATTTTGATTTTGAATTCAATTTAAGTAGTGTTTTGTATGTATAATCCAAATAATCACTTCCGAATCTGTACCAAACTATGAATTCAGACAGAATTGAACTAGCTCACCTTTTAGCTTACTCTATACCACTAATCACTTCCCTGGCTCCTGTTTCAATAAACACCTTAATTAATCGCTTACAGCAAACTGTTTTTATATAAACTATCTTTGAGAATTTACGAAAATAAGCTGAAAAATAGTTTATAGACATGTCATACGTTGTTTATATAAACTCTTAAAAACACTCTCACAAGTGCTTATATAAGTAGATAAACCCAAATCAATCAATCAAATAGGCCTAGACCTAAGTTATCCACTTGTTTAGGAACACATGCTGTTTTTAGTTGGCACTTTTGAGATAATGTACCCTAAAAAAACAGCAGACTGTGTTTTTAGTAGTGCAACCTTTCATGCTTCACTTTCATAATTAGAGGAGGTTATTATATGTATTAATTCTTTCAAATATGTTGGAAGGATATTGCTTTTTAATCATTCGACACTTTACAAAAATCGATTATTTACTATGAAGATCAATTGCTTAGATGGAAGAAGAGGGAACATATGCTGCTGATATTTCATCTATAAAGGAAGCACATGCCAGAATAAAATCATTGGTTCTTAAAACTCCAGTTCTCTCTTCCGCCTCTCTCGATGCCATGTCAGGAAGGCAGCTGCACTTCAAGTGTGAAAATTTCCAAAAGGGGTGAGACTGAGAACTGAGAAATCATTTTTTCTTTTTACGAATTACACAAATATTTGTTTTATTTCTTCACTTTTTTGGGAGTTATTGGTGCACTGTATCTACTGTCACACTCCAGAAAAAATAAAGAAAAGACTATATAATTCATTTCCTTTTGTATTCTATCTATGGCCACCAGTGGAGCTTTTAAATTTAGAGGTGCCTGCAATGCTGTTTTCTCTCTCAATGATGAAGAGGCTTCTAAAGGGGTTATAACACACAGCAGGTTTGTAATCATATGCAGTAATTCTACAAGTCGATTTTTTTAAAAAAAATTTGATAGTGTAAATTTATTGCTCTTCTGATGTTGTTCTTTGAAATCAGTGGAAACCATGCTGCTGCATTGGCTTTGGCAGCAAAACTAAGGGGGATCCCTGCGTACATTGTTATTCCAAAAAATGCACCAACATGCAAAGTTGAGAATGTAAAGCGGTATGGTGGTCAGGTTATCTGGTCTGAGGCCAATATGCGATCGAGGGAAGAAGTTGCGAATAAAGTGTGGCAAGAAACTGGTGCTATCTTTATACATCCGTATAATGATGGGCGCATACTAAGGTACAATGTTGAATGTTGATTATTATTTAGTTTGTTTGACTAAATGTGGCAAGAAATGCTTTCTAGGCATAATCACGGGTTCTCAGCAGTTCACCAATCAGATCACGCAGTGTATAAGCTGTGCTTGAAACTCTTTAGGTCTTGTTTGGATTAACAATTTAATTTAGCATTTATAGAATAAACACTTATCATATGAGTACTTATTTATTTATAAAGTCAAATTATAAGTTGTTTTCACAAGCTACTCTAAAGAGACTCTAAAGAGCTTATAGAAATAAGATGACAACAACTTATGAACATGTCATAAACTGTTTTCATAAGCTCTCTGAAACAATTCCACAAGTGCTTATAGTCTTTCTTTTTCAGTGCTAAACTGATTGCTGAGCTATAAGATTATGATGTACAACATCATGTCACTTCTGTTTATTCAACTTCAAAAACTTGACATATTAAATAGGCATATACTATAGGTATTGGTGACTTGCAAGTTGCAATTTGCAATTTGCAAATCACTGCTCTTTGACATGTTTCATTGATCTTGCAGTGGCCAGGGTACTATATCCTTGGAGTTTCTGGAACAAGCCCCTCAAATAGATACACTTGTGGTGCCGATAAGTGGTTTGTTCACTTTTTTATGTCAATCCATCAGCCAAAAATGTTTTTTAAAATTTGCTTTGCTTTTGGTATCCCTTTGTTGATTTTCCAACAAATGAAAACTGCAGGTGGCGGTTTGATATCAGGAGTAGCATTGGCTGCCAAGTCCATCAATCCGGCTATTCGTATTTTGGCTGCTGAACCTAAAGGAGCTGATGACGCAGCGCAATCTAAAGCAGCTGGAAGGATAATAACATTGCCTGAGACCAATACTATAGCCGACGGACTTCGAGCATTTCTCGGAGATTTCACATGGTAAAAACAAATCTTCATTAATCATATTATTAAATTAAAATAAACTTTTGTGGTCCCTTTCTGTTAATTTGTCGAGTTTGCTATGGAGCAGGCCTGTTGTACGAGATCTTGTTGAGGACATAATAACTGTGGAGGACAGTGAAATTATTAAAGCCATGAAACTGTGTTTTGAAATTCTTAAGATTGTGGTAGAACCAAGTGGAGCAATTGGTCTTGCTGCTGTTCTATCCGAAACTTTTCAGAAAAATCCTGCTTGGAAAGATTGCAAACGTATAGGGATAGTAGTTTCAGGAGGCAATGTTGATATGGCTGTTCTTTGGGATTCTTTGAAAAAATGAAAATGACTTTTCATTTTGCTTTTGTAAATTTTCATTGCTCTTGATGAATGTTATTCCATTACTGATCTAATGATTTTGTTTCAATAAGTTTATCTCAATGCTACTAGTGAACTTTCTGATTGAATCTCTTATTTGTCAATAGTTATTTAATATTTTAATCAACTTTTTTATTAAGTAAAAAGAAAAGCTGGTAATAATTTATAAATGTATAGTGTGTCCTTGCAATCCTGATACAGTACTCAATGATCCATCAATCTAAACAAAGAATACATAAAACAAGAGGGTCCTTGTTATGTTTGATAATAATGGAACTAGTAAGTCACAAATGAATATGATTTGAAAAGTTGATAAAATATTTATGTCCAATGTAGTTACTATATTACATATTAGTACAGTATATTTCAATAATTTAAATTTAAAAGAATTGAAATATGTATGTAGAGTACTTATATTCTTATTGAGTATTTACAGATATATGAAATATAAGATAGTTTTTTTCAATTGCTAAGAAATATATTTGTTATAATTTAAATTGTTATCAAATGGGGATGTAGCTCAAATGGTAGAGCGCTCGCTTTGCATGCGAGAGGCACGGGGTTCGATCCCCCGCATCTCCAAATATATATTTTATTATTATTATTATTATTTTTATTTTTTATTTTTTATTTTTAGGTTTAAGGTTCTCCATATGTTTTATATTTTATTTGTTTTGGTACAAAAATCTTCATTTGTAATAAAATCATATAATTTAAAATATACAATAAATAGAACTAATCACTAATTTTAGGCTGATATAATATAATGTTTGTAAAAATTTAAATGTGGAAACATAAACAGATTTGTGGATACATTGTGAAGGAAGCAAAATAGATTGTAACAAAATACATCCATCAATTTCTACCTAAAATTCTATTCTTCAATTACTATCTTAGTCTTGTCAAAGTTCCACCTCTCATGGTCCATAAAACAAGGATCTTCATTCATTATTTTCTCTCCATAGTTATCTTTGAGTCTATTCTATTGCTCAAATTTTTCATTCTCCATTTCCCCTTTACTTTCCCTTTGATCATTAACATTTCATCACAGGGTGTTTCTTTCTCATTGCTCACAAAATGGTATGATTTCTTTTATCCTTTCTTGCCCTTTACTTCTTTTGTTCATGTTTTATGAACGAATAAGGGTGAGAATAAGTCAGATCAACCGACACGAACTACGTCAGATTCAGGCCAGATCAGACTTTTTTTTGCCTTATCCATGAAGGAATAACAATAACTATATATTTGGAAGTGCATTTCATAGAACATTAATTTTATTATTAGTTTAATCATTGAGGTCTTAAGTTGATAACATGAATTTTTTGGGCAGGCAAACGCGGCGTCAGGAATGGCTGTGAATGATGAATGCAAACTGAGGTTTCAAGAGCTTAAATCAAAGAGGAGCTACCGGTTCATCGTGTTCAAAATAGAAGAACAACAAGTTGTGGTCGAAAAATGTGGAGAGCCTACCGACAGTTATGATGATTTTATGGCTAGTTTTCCGGCAGATGAATGTCGTTATGCTGTCTATGATTTTGATTTCACAACCGATGAGAACTGTCAGAAAAGCAAGATCTTCTTCGTTGCATGGTAACTTAATTATATAGAAAGTTGCACTTATTTTTTGGGTATACACAATTATACTCGATCCATTTTTTTAGCTACATTATTGCTAAAGAATTCGATTTTAATGATTTTCGAATCAAATATCTCTACATATGTTGTATGATGGTATCGTCCTAAACCTTGTATTAAGCGAACGAATTATTTGATCTACGATAAAATGTTGAATAGTGAATACTATTTGGTGCTCCTAAAAAATATATTGCGTTGATTATGCATCAATTGTAGGTCACCAGATACCTCAAGGGTGAGGATGAAGATGGTGTATGCAAGTTCAAAGGATAGATTCAAGAGAGAATTGGATGGTATTCAAGTTGAACTGCAAGCAACTGATGCAAGTGAGATGAGCTTGGACATTGTGAAAGCAAGAGCCCTCTAAATAAAGGATTTGTTTGGCTACTTTGGGAGCCATCTTGTACTGTCATATGCATCATTCTTCCTTGTACTTAGATGATATACCTTGTTTGGTTTTCTAGTCATTTTTTAGATTCTTGAAGAGCTATGTGTGGTGGGTTCAAGAGTAGTAACATACTATATATATATTATAGGGTGGTTCTCTAATTACATGTTGCCAATTTGACCACTTGATTTTTCACTTGAGGTTAGATTTTGTGCAATAGTTGCTACCAAAAGATTTATATATGTGTAATGTCCTCTCTCTTTTTTATTTCTTGGTAATGTATGTTCATTTTTCTATATCTTTTTATTCTATTATTGAAATGACTTTTATTAACAATAGAAGAGCCTTAATTGACATGTATGAAAAACCAATATAATCTATGAGCTTAGCTGATTAGGAAATGGATAATGATGTTTGATATAAATTTCCTCATTTAGTAACATAGGAATAGATTAAATCAGAACATAGCAAAACATGTACATTTTCTTTTTTATAAATTAAGAGTATCAAGATATTAAAGACCGAGTAAACATGCCAACTATGTTGACACCCCTAAACATTCCCACCCCTTATCTATATTTCATATTATTTAAATAGAAAAGGAAAATAAATAATTGCAAGGGTGCTAAACCTTACCCCAGAGAGAAAGCAAAAGAAACTAATGTAAACTGGTCGGTAACTAGAAACATCCAATTTATCCCTTAAAAAATCATCCGTAATACTAACGGCAAACATGTACATATATTTAAAGGAATTTTTGGAAAGGAAAATGCTGAATATTACAGAAGAATAAGGACAAGAATAATCACGATCAATAATAATTTCCTATAGATACTGAACTTGTTTTAAGATTTTATGCAAACATGCCACATATTAGTTCTTGCATTTCGTTAACAAATTCTCCCATAAGATATAGCACAACTCTTTTGGAAAACTTAGTTTCAAAATAGATGTAGTAGATGATGGATAACACTTAAATTATATTTTAACAATTTGGTATTTCATCACTTATTATAAAGGCTATTCATTTTTAAAATAAAATAAAATAATTATTCCACAAAAGAAAAAAAATAAAAATAAATTCATCATCACATCGTTTTTGTAGCACAACCCTAAATAAAAGAGCTTTGTTATACGAACACAACTCTACCAACATAATTTTGGAGAATGGATCCTCTTCATTGGGATTGGTTATTGTCCATAAGGGGTCTTTATGGACCGTCCATAAATTGCTATCCACACCATACTTTTTCTTCATACACCCCCCATAAGTGAGGAAAATTTCTCAAGCACCCACCAAATTTCTCGCGCACCCCCCAAATTTCTAATGCACCCCCCAAATTTTTCATGCACACCCCAAATTTTTCGTGCACCCCCTAAATTTCTTGTGTACCCCCCAAATTTCTCGCGCACCCCCCCAAATTTCTAATCCACCCCCCTAAATTTTTCATGCACCTCCAAATTTCTCACGCATCCCCCGGATGACTTGTGCCCCCAATTTTTTTTTTGTCCCCACACATTTCTAGGCTAAACCATTTTGTTGTGGGAATGGTTTCACATATATACACTCCAAAATCATTAAGTGCATAAGATGGTTTTGAAGTACAACCTATAATTAGAATCATTATTTTTTATTTTTTTTGTACAATTATAATCATTATTTAAAATCATTTAACAATAATTTTGGTTTCTTATATAAAACAATCTAAACCATTTAATCACAATTATTGTTTTTATTCTAATTATAGGGTTGTACTCCAAAACCATTTTATGCACCTAATGGTTTTTTATTACAATCATCTGAAACCATTCCCATAACAAAATGATTTAATGGTTTTTTATTATAATCATTATTTTTTAGTTTTTTTGGTACAATTATAATCATTAAAGTATTTAAAACCATTTAACAATAATTTTGGTTTCTCATATAAGACAATCGAAACCATTAAATCACAATTATTGTTTCTATTTTAATTATAGGGTTGTAATCTAAAACAATCTTATGCACTTAATGGTTTTTGAGACTTGAGTGCATTTTTCTGAAACCATTCCCACAGCAAAATGGTTTAAGTTAGAAATGTGGAGGGGACCAAAAAAAAAATTGGGGGGCAAAAGTCATATGGGGGTGTGCGAGAAATTTGGGGGGTGCATGAGAATTTTGGGGGGTGCAAGAGAAATTCGGGGGGGGGGGGTGCATGAGAAATTTTTGGGGTGCGTGAGAAATTTGAGGGGTGCATGAGTAATTTGGGGGGGTGCATGAGAAATATGGGGGCGCTAGTCAGTTGGGGGCGCGCGAGAAATTTGGGGGGTGCGTGAGTAATATGGGGGCGCGCAAGTAAAATAGGGGGCGCATGAGTAAAGTTGTTGTGTTTTGATTGGTTTATGGACGGTCCATAAATATTGTCTTTATGGACAATAACTTTGTCCCTCTTCATTGTTTCCCTTTAATTTTTCTCAATTTTTACATATCAACCCTTAATCAACTTCTCTTTTTTTCTTTTTCAAATTCCAATTTTATCCTCTTTTTACAATATGAATGATCTAGATTACACATTTTTCTCTTGAGAGAATCTATTATCATAATTTTGACATTGCAGCTCTAAGGGTGTGTTTGATTTAAATGAAAAATAGAGAGAATAAATTCATTGGTTTCCACATTTTATCCATTATAATAACTTTGACCGAGTTAAATATAGATAAAATTCATTTTTACTATTCGTATTATTTTTAGCTTATTAAATTGTTTTTTTTTTGTAAGTAGCCTAGTGGCTTGAAATTCCACCTTAAAGGTGGATAAATGAAGTGTTTGGGGTTCGAACCCCGGCTTCTGCACATATAATGCGGTGTCCCAACCAATTGAGCTAAGCTCAGAAAGACATTAAATTATCTTTCTATTCATATTATTTTTAGCTTATTTTATCGGTATCATTGAGACTAAACATATCATTAATCCTGAATTAAATATAGATAAAATTAACTTTTACTAACTACTTATAGATAAAAAAATTCAAAACATAAAATAAAAATTAACTTAATTATTTTCAGAAATTATATATCGAATATATTTTTTTTTTCCGGGTCGTTCATGTATGGAATAGATACCACATGGATTGTTGTGATTGGATATAATTAAAACATATATGAAATTAAACGAATTTATTTTTCTGTTTTTTTATAAAAATAAAAATACAATCGAACGAACCAGCATTGTCTTCCCAAACCCACCTAGAACCCTAACGGCGCCACACCTTTCACACCGCCGATCAAATCACAGGTAACTTTCGTTCATCGAATCAACACAACCAATTTTCATATTCTTTTACGTATTTTCTTTCCATAAAAACGACTAACATAGATCTTCACTCTGTTACGCCGCAGCTGAATCATGGAGGAACCTTCAGCACCAAATCCATCATGCTGGAGCAATATAGTGAAGAAGGAGGCACCGCCACCTCAACAACCACAACCACTTTTACAGACCGAACAAGTTTTGGAAGATGCACGTAACCGTCACGGGATTTCCGTTGCTATTGTTGATGCCAATGCCGTTATTGCAGCCGGTGAAAAGCTTCACGGTATTGCCGATAAGTTTGTTTCTGTACCGGAAGTCATGGAGGAAATCCGTGACCCTGTTTCTCGCCATAAGCTCTCGTTTCTTCCCTTTACTATCCAAACCATGGAACCAACCCCTGAATCTATCAACAAAGGTATATTTTCTCATTTTTAAGTGTTTTTAGTTTTTAATTGTACTAAATTTATTAGTTTCTTCACATTGTTACTAATATTATTTGCTGATTATGATAATTTTGTATAATTAGGGCTTTGTTGGATCAACTTATTTGAATTGACATAAGTTTTGTGAGAACTTATGAAAACAGCTTATTTATGACAATATAAATTTATAAGCTTTTTTCAACTTATTTTCACAAGTTCTCCATTATAGTTTATGAAAATAGCTCGTAGCATATAGAAAAGCAATTTATCTTTATTGTACCTTTTGCTATAAAAATAACTTATGTAAGGTTATACATAAGCACTTATCATAATAATCACTTGTGCTTTAATCTACAAATAAGCAATTTATCTTTATTTTCTCTTTTAGTTGTTAGTGTGTGTTTTGATCGACTTATTTGAGCTAGCATAAAGATTTGGGAGACAGTTTGGAAGAGCTTATGAAAACAACTTATTACATAAGCTGTTTTCAGTTTATTTCCACAAACTTTCTAGGATATATAGCTTATTGAAAATAACATAGTTTATATGAAAAAAATTATTTTATCATTTGTTATAGAAATATCGTATACATAGGCACTTAAACAGGACCTCAGCATAATGTCTTTTGTTTCTGTTTGTTTGTAATATGAAGATGCTTTTTTGGTTTCTAACTTGGAACTCTTTTTACCAGTTATCAAATTTGCTAGAATTACTGGTGATCTACAGACTCTATCAGATGTGGATATCAAACTCATGGCTCTAACTTATACTTTGGAGGCTCAAATTCATGGAACAAAACATCTCAGGGACACCCCACCTCCAGTGCAAATGCTAAATGTGAAGAGGTTGCCCGAGAAGGACATGCCCGGATGGGGTTCGAATGTTCCTAATTTGGAAGAGTGGGAAGCATTGGAACGTGAAACTGAGGACAATGCAAATTCCAATTCAAGAATCCTTCCTTTGCAAGACTTGAGTTTGAACGTTGTTCCTCAAGATGATCATCAATCTGTAGTTGGTTCAGTAGAGCATATGGGTGAAAGTCCTTTGGAAATTCCGGAGGTTGATGAAATTAGTGGTTCAATGAGGCGCAAGAATTATATACCTGAGAAGAAGGTGATAAACATTGAAGGGAAGATGGTGGCTGATGGAATTGATGTATCTCAAGGACAAGTTGATGAAAATGAAGGTGATTGGATGCCTGCTGTGAGTCGTAGTACTCACAGGAGATTTCTAAGAAGGAAAGCTAGACGTGAATACTATGATGCATTATCCAGTACTCAAGATCAACAAGACGTGGAAGAAAACATCGATGGTAGTGTTAATGAAGATGATAAGGCTTCAAACCATGATATTCCTCAAAGTAATGATGAGAAGCATATTGAAAATGTTGTTTCCAAGAAGGATGTGATATTTGCAGAGAACACTGATGGTGAAGCTCTCTCTGCAACTCTGAAGCAAATGACTCTGGAAAGTGCATCAGATGGTAGTGCACCTATGGCTGCTAAATCATGTGAGACAGATTCAGTCAATGACAAAGCAAATCACTCGGAGATTGCAAGCCCGACCAGTGAAGCTGCTGATGTTTCATATGCAGATGATGACGTCAGCGAGCAAAGTTGGATGCTTAGATCTTTGTCCGAATCAACTGTGGCCTGTATAACTGGTGACTTTGCAATGCAAAATGTTCTCCTCCAAATGGGTTTGCGCTTGGTGGCACCTGGAGGATCACAGGTACACGAGCTGCACAGGTAATTGTTGCTTTCTATTAGAAACTTGTGTGTTTTATAAAAGATTGTGCAAACTATAATTTTGCAATGACATCTGTCTATTTTTGCAATATCTAAGATGCTATTCATTGAAGCACACTATGCTATTGTATTATACATGCTTATCTTTTAATTATTTGGTATTGCAGATGGATACTTAAGTGTCATGCCTGTTTTGCTGTTACTGCTGAAATTGGGAGGATTTTCTGTCCAAAATGTGGAAATGGTGGCACCTTAAGGAAGGTAGCTGTCACTGTTAATGAAAATGGAGTAATGTTGGCAGCCCGTCGACCCCGAGTTACATTACGTGGCACCAAGGTGAGTAATATTTTTAGAGACTAATATATATCAATTTATTTTTTCTTATGCCTGTTAGTATGCTAGTCAGTTTATAACTATAAGCCTATGCTTGGATGTAAAGAGAAAATGTGAAGAGAGAAAGAGGTGAGAGAGAATATGAAAAGAGAGAAATATGTGAGAATTAGAGTAGATTTGTGGGATTGTTTGGTATAAGAGAAAGAGAGGAGAAATAGAGAAGAGAGAAATGTTATTATATTTAAAAAGACAAAATTACCCTTAAAATAGAAAACCTCACATTAAAATGATTAATTATTAGATTAATTATAAAAAATAATTATCAGATTAATTTATCTTTTTCATTTCATCCTCATGCCTCGTTAATTACTACATTACATCAATTATCAAATTAAATAAGTTTTTTTTTTGTTACAATGAAATTAAAACAATTTAATATAAATCAATTTATTTTAATAATATAATGAACTAACTTCACTAACATGCTTTCACCGCTCCAAGAAACAATTCCAACACCAGTTCACTAATATGCCTCGTTAATTACTGCACCATACCTCATTTGCCCAGCAACAAATTAATTATATCAATTCATAAATCTTGCAAATTCGATACTTTCTGCACCTTTTTTTTATTTCTTTCAATTGTTTCAATTCATAAAAATTCGATAAACCAGATATTCCACTTTCGTCCACTTTCTCCAGACCGAGATTCTCTATTAGATGATGCAGTCTTTATCTTCATTGTTTGAGGAGAAACAGGGGCAAAATTGGAAAAGTAATAGAAAAAACCTTTCTTCTGAGTTTCTTCGCTATTTTGAGAAGAAGAAGAAAAGGTGTGGGTCCCACACTAATTTGGTCTCTCTCTTCTATTTCTTCTGTGTTCCAAGCAGAAGAAATTCACCATTTCTTCTCTTATTCTCTCGCCCCTCTTTCTCTCTTCTACATCTCTCTCAAAACAAACAGACCCTAAATGTGTTCTTTCAGTTGCTTGGTCATCTTTGTAACTGTTGAATACTTGATTCACAAGTTAATACTACCTCCGTTCCTTTTTAAGTGTCCAAAAACGTCGAATTTAGCGTTTCTATTTAACTGTCCATTTGGTGTTTTAAGGGTACGATTTGTCAATTATACCCTTTGTCAATTACTCATATCTTTTTCGATAAAACTAATTAATGCTATATATTTGGAAAACTAAATCTTTTTATTTTTTTATATTTTTTTTTTGAACATAACATATTAAGTTTTATTTTTTTTGTGTGCATAATATATTAAATTTATTGGAAAAAGAAAGTGTGTGCAAAAAAATAGGATTTTGTTGGTGAATTAGAATTAGGGTATAATAGGAAAATAAGGTGAAAAAATAAACTTTCTTAATTTGTTGTTACTATTCAAAACGGACACTTAAAAAGGAACGGAGGGAGTAATAATTAATAAATGTTGGATTTGGAACTTAGATTATAATGTATTTCCCACTCTTCATTGAGAGTTATGAAACTTAGCAAGTTCTGTTTGATAGATGTTGGGTTTCATTTGTATGAATAATAATGTATCTAAACAATTGTTGATGATATGTATTATTTGTATCTTTCTGTCACTTAGCTGTTGATACATTTTCAATGATTTTATGTGCAGTTTTCATTGCCATTACCCCAAGGTGGAAGGGATGCAATGACAAAAAACATCATTCTCCGTGAAGATCAACTACCTCAAAGGGTACTTCATCCTAAAACAAGGAAGAAAGCCAACAAGGTTGTTCCTGTCATCCTGTGTTTAAGTACTTATATAGCTAATGAATTGTTCCC
The DNA here is from genome assembly GCA_030408175.1 of Trifolium repens. Lineage (NCBI taxonomy): Eukaryota > Viridiplantae > Streptophyta > Magnoliopsida > Fabales > Fabaceae > Trifolium > Trifolium repens. Next base: position 60,172,814 of record CP125842.1, on the reverse strand, counting down.
TACGAGAGTGTGGTGCTCTTCTTTTTGTCTCAATAATTTTAAATAGCTTCTAACTAACTGAGCTACTTAATGCACTTTGTAGGATGATGATTGCTTTCTGCCGGACAATGTCTTCAGCCACCACAATTATAAGGGAACTCCTTTCTCGCCTCCTGTAAGGAAAGCATTAGCAATGTTCAGTGGGAAGAGAAATCCAAATGACAATCACCACTCACGCTCGCGTAAGTAGTGGATGTTCAAAACTTCGGTTGCCTGGCTTTTCTGCCCCTCAATTTTGTTTCTTATTGCTTTATGTTGAATGTTGGAAGGTTGTTTAAGTTATAGAATAGCATAATTTAAAGCATGCTTTATCTATATATAAGATTTAGTTTGGGTGATGTATGGAATATGATTTAAAGCATGCTTCTTCTACATATAAGATTTAGTTTGGGTGATGTATGGAACATGATTAACAGCATGATTTGGATTTTATTTGCTCACTGGTACGTTGTGATCAATTTTGCACTAATGTCATTGCACACAAGATCATCGAGTGACAAGTAGCTACTCCCTAATAGAGAAGTGATATACTAAAGAATGGATCCTCTCAAGTTTTTTTTTTCCCTCATGTCTCAATTGTTCAATCTTTACCATTAAATTCACCTTTTTACTTTTTTCTTTCTCTCTCTTATCCTGAATCAATGGCTAAGAATTTTTTTTTACCTTAATGTCACATGAGAGTGATATACTAATAGAAGGGGAGTTCCTTATTGGGATGCGTATCAAGAGCCATTTTTCCAATACTTAATTTGAACAAACTCCTTTTCTTGTAGGCGGATGTGATTGTCTCCGAATCATGTGTATTGTATTGTGTACTGAATTTCACCTCTTGGTTCTATAAGAGAATCCGGTTTAGAATTTCCAAAGAAAAAAATATGCTCTTACTCACGAAATACTTCCTAACAATGGTTTTGGTTATTAATTTTCTTGCTTTATGAGCCTATCTCCAATTAACTCTCATCATTGGAATAAGGAAGACAATGAAAAAAATGGATGTACTGTTTTTTCTTTTTTTCAAGAACAGCCATAAAGTCCCTCATGAGTTTTAATGCTGTTAATAAGTGGTAATTTGAGAGTAAGGATGTCAGTGAATGAGTAAGTCTTGGTGAATGTATTTTGTAAAATATATTATTTCTTCACATAATAATTGTGATCATGTATCACTTACATAACTTTAAAAAAAATGTTCACAAATTACATAAAAAAATAGTACATCATAATAATAGATTACTGACAATGTAATTAGTTAATTACTGTTGCAACATTTATTTTATTTTAAAGTCGATATTTTTAGCATGAGTGGCAGGATTTTTATGGCCACCCTTAATTACAAAGTTTACACTTACATCAATTACTTGAGTTATTATGGATCTAAATATATAAAAACAAGTGCCACAAATGACATACCTTGTGTCCAAACGAAGATTTAACATAATCTTTACCTTATACCTCTATGCAATAAGCTTTTTATGCAGAAGTTCTAATATTTACAAGCAATGTGCCTGATCAATAAGTATACATCTCTTAGCTCCATTACACATTACCAACTATCCATACTAGTTAAATATTGGCTAAAATACATATTGGTCCTTAGTTTCAGTTTGGTACTTCAACTTTAAAGTTCCAATTGAGTCCTTATCTTTATTTTTGGTTTTGATGTGGTCCAACCAAGTCATTTAAAGTGTTTGAGTAAAAGACTACATTGGTATAAATTTTGTAAAATTAGGGACCATTTTGAAACCAAAAAAGGGACCATGATGTTATAACTTCTGTGGTCATTTTCTATAGCATAATCATACTCCTTCCATTCATTTATCAAATTTATGGACTTATACTTGTTAGCATCAATACAAGATACTTGTCATGGATTAATCCTTACACCACTTCCTTTTTCAGCAATCATTTACATGTAAACTATATATATATAGCTAAACAGAAGAAAAAAATAAAAAATCAAAAGCAGCAAAACTTAAGTTGTCAGAAAAGCATAATCGGTTATAGGTCTGCTTCAGTGTATATGGTGTTAGTTTTGAGTATTGAGTACTCAATTTATGATGAAAGTGCTAGTTCAGCCCAAGCTAAAGATTTAAGTTCCACACTTATTGATGTGTCGATTCTGCTCTCCAGCATGCTGCATAATTCTCTCATTGATGGACATACATCAGGTTCAGGACTAATACAAAGTTTTATCACCTCACATAATACTTTGAGATCATCAGATCCAAAATGTTTCAATTCAGGATCCACCAAATTTGACATTACTTCTGGTAATTCAAGATAATCCCTAGCCTGCATCACATATATGATAATAACATCAGAAACTTGATCCTTTCAATATTATAATAATCGGACAAAACTTCAGTGCAGTTCCTTGTGTGCTGTTTTTATTGTTTTTCGATCACAATTCAACTAATGAAATGTGTATCTAAGGATCTGTTTGGATATTTTACAACGAGCAGAAAAATTGCGTGCCTGTGTTTTTTAATAGTAAAACTCGAAGAATTTTCTTACCCAATCCATTAAGTACCCTTTGTCCTTGCAGTATGGAGATCTCCCACTGATAATCTCAAGTACAAGTACTGCAAAAGCATAAATATTTCCTTTGGTATCAAGATAACGTGCTTGAAGTGAGTTTGGAAGAGTACAAACAGCTCCTTGGCTACTAACGGAACCAGAATTTTTTTCTGATCTTTCAAGAATCGTCTTCCAACTTTCAAAATCAACCAGCTGCAATAAAAACAACAATATACAGCAAATAAACATCGATCCATATCAAATGACTCTTATATATGTTAAAAAATTTGAACAAGGTTGTATGCGCACCTTGGGGGAAAAATCTTCTGTAAGGTATATAGCGTTGGAATTCAACTCTGAGATAGTGAATGAAGGTTCAATTTCAGTGTGCAAGTACTTTAGTCCCCGTGCAATGCCTATGATAATTTTCATGCGCCGCGTCCAAGATAACTGAAACCCTTCTTCATCTGCAATCATAACTTCACGTTTTAAGGAATTGTAACACAAACACAAAATATGTATAAAATACTACTACTAGCTAAGAATCTCAACTTACAACAATGAAGGTGTTCATAAAGTGTGCCATTTGATGCATAATCAAAAACCAGCATCCTTGTAAAGGGACTGCTCTCTCTACAGTAGCCTAGTAGCTTTCCTGTATTCTCATGATTTATCCTTGCCAAGTCAGCCACCTGAATGGCACCAATAGGAGAAAAGTTTAACAGTTTGATTTAATTATTTTTATCGCGTATCTTGCACACTGCAAGCATTGGAATGATCTATTTACCTCTCTTTGAAAATAAAGTTCAAGGTGTCCAGTCCAATTCTCTTCCTTGATGCAGAGGGAAATTGCAGCAATCTCAGGTCCACCTTTCATTGTACCTTTGTAGACCACACTATCCGGTGAGGATCCGATTATGTTGCTGAAGTCTTCGCAAGCTACCTCAAGCTCTTGTCTGCTATACCTCGTCACATCTTTCAACATCTCAGAGTCTGCACATTGATAGTGTTATTATGTCTAAAATGTTCAAAACAGCAATAGAAATCTTGGTAGTAAGTACACAGTAGGAATCAAAGCAAGTAAGAAATCAAACCTATATATACTGCAATTTGCTCTTTTTCGCTTGCGGATTTCTTCCAAGGAATAATGATGGATGATTTGTTGTTACACCTTTGGATGGCAGTGAGCATACCAATCAGAAATAGAGCACCAACCATGGTTCCGGTCGCTATTTCTAGAGCCAAAAGCCAAGCAGGTTTTGAGCCTCCTTCATGCTTTGATACATGTACAGCTTTAGAATGGTGCTTTGGTTTCACTACTGGATGGCCCTGAGCAGGAGAAGCTCCAGCTATAAAATAATAACTCATTGTTAGATATATAAAACAAGCTAGTAACAGTTGAAATTAAAAAGTATATTCAAGTATATACATTATGATTCAGTATGATAAACATTTATGACATGTCCACAAAGATATACATTGTCTTACGTACCACATTGAACTTTAGTCCGCTGTTTTATGTCTTTGACACGGAGGCAATTCCCTTGAAAGCTAGTTCTGTAAGACAGAATTTATGTTATTTAAGTAATGAGGTTAACTAGAATGCAACCATGCCAAGAAGATTATAAGAAAACATACCTTGGAAGATACTCCAAGCATTTCGGTACGCTACCAACCAAAAAGTTATATGAAAAATCTGCAATTTTAAGCGACAAACGACAGAAGCCAGTCGATTTTGCATTTGAGGCATACCTGAATAAATAATGGGATCAATAGGAAATCAGATTAACTAGATCAAGATTTTGATGGTATTACTTGTTATTTTATACTTAATTGTGAGCTTGACTATAGTATACATGAATGAAGATAATGAATCCACAATCAAGCCATACTAATTAAAATTTAAACCATTTTACTCACATTTGATGCATATTTGAAGGAAAATTTGAAGTGCTAGTAGCAGGAATAGACCCTTCAAGCTTATTCCTATCTAACCGAAGTTCTTGAAGGTATTTCAAATTTGCAAGCTCTGTAGGTAACCTACCAGTCAAACCATTGGACTGCATATTTCTACAAGAATCCAAATAGAATTCAAAAGTCAGAAATAATATTCTCTAATTTGGAAGAGCATAGCACAAGCATATTGATTTCCTATTACATTTTTACGATTTCGGTCAAATTTCCAATCTCCGGAGGAATTGGTCCTGATAACTGATTCTTTCCCAAATCCAACACCTTAAGCGATTTTAAGGCGCTCAGTTCTTTCGGTATTATTCCAATGAGATTGTTACCATGCAGGATTCTACAAAAATAAAAACCACAAATCTATCACAACCATGATACTAATCCAGAACTATAACACAAGTTAAGACTCACTAGTTAAATAGAGTTTTCTGAATGAGAATCATACAGTTCTTGCAAGTAGGTTATTTTCCCAATTTCTGGAGCAAGAAACCCTCTTAGTAATGCCCCCGATACGTTTCTGCAAACAAGGATCCCAATCATAAGCACATGTATGATAATTTCTTATGCTATAAGCACTTCATTAAATTTACAGCCCCAAAGAAATGTGCAAAATGGACCAATTATATCTTACAGCTTGATGACATGATCTCGAGTCCCGGTGCATGAAACTCCATTCCAGTCACAAGGATCTGAATCCAAAGTATTCCAATTGGACAAAACCATATGTGGATCATCAGTCACAGCTTCTTTGAAGGCCGTAAGCGCCGAAACTGTGCAAAAAACGAAAAAACTATAGTTAAAATATAAGAAAAGCAATGCAAATTTTCATTAATGTATATGCTGAACACCATAATTCTCAAGTTCCATTCTAGAAAAGCCAATACAAAAGTAACTAATTAATATGAATGAAAAGTAACTAATTAATCTCAAAACTTCTAAGTCCACACAACTAACAAAACTATCATTTTCTTACATGATTATGACTCTACACATTGACTTCCATCTTTGAACAAAAAGAGTAACAAAAATATCAGATTAACCAAGTTTGGTGTTTTCCTTATCTTTTAACAGTAGCCAAACAGAGATTAACAAAGTCAAGAGTCAAGATCTGAGAGAGAAAATGAATACATAGCCATAACTAGTACCTTCATTTGATGCCACCAAACCAGAAGCTACATAAGAGAGCATAGAAACCAAACCCAAAAACAACAATGAAGTACACAACAACTTCATTTTTTTCCCTCACTTCCAAAATTTTCTACAGAATTTGGTGGGATTTTTTAACCTTAAAAACACATACTACAAACTAAGACAAGTTCAAAGGTTCTAGAAAAACACAGTACGATAATGTTTTATGAATGAAGAAATGAAAGATAAAAGTAGTGAAACATGAACAGGAGCAAGAGTTTTTAAATCCTAGATTTGAAAACTATATGTCAGTGAGAGAAAGAAGAGAGAGAAAAAAATTGTGAAGGAGAGAGACATAGACATTGACACAGTACTAGACTAAAGTTTGAAGACAACCCAGAAGAAGATGAAACTTGGATTCAAAGAGAGTTTATCCAAGATTAGATTTTGATGGCACTATGATGAAAAAGAGAGAATTTTTTATTTCTACTTGTGGAAAAAAAATGGCGCTTTATGTATATTTTTGGTACAAAAATTCAATCTTTTTCTCTTGTTCTGTATATATTTCAATTTCAATGTAAATCAAAATGTTGGAACAGTGTTATTGCAGTAGAGAGTAGCGTATGAAATTTATGGATTTTTGTAGTAATGATTGCATTTTCAGAAACAAATGAGTATTCTGTTATGTGTTTTTTTAAAAAAAAAATTCTTGAGATGATAAATTGATAATTTTATTTTTTGCATTAATTAATCAAAGAGAAAAATATATATGCACCAGCAGTGTAAAATAATTTTACATAGTCAACTAATACCAATTATGTTTTCCGGCACGTCACCCCACTACACCCCACCTTCTTAATATGACATGATAGAATTATGGTTTTTTATTGACTCATCATGTAAAACTATTTTACACCGTTAGTGCATTTTCATTAATTTTTTTTTTCTTTTTGGTTTTCACCACCAATTTAATCTGGTTCGGGGTCAGTTCTGGCATCAAGTGGTTCCAACCCCCTCCCGATCACAGTTGCGGGAATCGAATTGTGATCCTCTTTACCAACTAACAATTGGTTCCATTATAAACTCTTAATCAAATATCAATGGTCAAAGATTATTCCGGTTGAGATTAATTACATTAAGTAGTATAAAAACTGATTTTTCGGTATTAAACAGCTAGCATCAAAATGTATTTGCAAGCTGGAGTATATTCTGAAAGTCAAATGATAAAATTAGTTATGAGCATTTATGAGATAATATTTTTTCCTTTTTCAATATAAGGCAACATTAATTTTGTGAAAAAAGTAGTTGATATATATCTCATAAATTAAAATTAGTTGATAGTAGATTAATTTACATTTACAGCGAATAATTGATTAACTAACTAATGGCTATAGTGGATAAAGTATAGATTAAATTTGTAGTTTTGATAAGATTAACAGCTAGTAAAACAATGGTATAAGTATAAGAGTATCTCCAATGATGATACCAATTTGAGTATCACACATTATTAAAAAGTTGTTCTTACAATATCATGTAATATTTATGCAACTCATACATATTTTGCTTCAATGATGATACCACTTTGGATATCATACATTAATAGCAAGTAATCAATTATATTAAATTTGATATACAAAAAAAACTGTAATATTAAAGGTACCATGTTAAAGGTGCAAAAATACACATTTTTTTTTTATTTGGTGTATATAGTTTATAAACTATATATGTAAAATATTTGCTATTTGTCATAAGCTTAAAGTTAACCTTGCAAAATAATCTTAGGTACAGTTTGACCTAGCTTATTTTAGATATTTTTACTCTATAAAAGAATAAGTTAGACCAAACAGTTTTTCAAAAGGCTCTTGATAAAAAAAGTTGTTTAATTTTTATGAATAAAGTACATAGATAAAAAAATTTTAAATCTAAAAAGAAAAACAATTACCAATCAATTTTAACTTTTTTTTTAAAAACTCTTATTTTCACTTTTAGCTTTTAGATAGCTTTTAAGACCTAAAAACGTCAGGTCAAACGATACCTTAATCCATTATTAATTAAAAAATATATTACTTTTTTGACTTAAGAAATATAAACTTTTTAAAGTTTTAATACATATATCCACTTTCTCACAAAAAAATAATTTGATTGATGATTTTCTTTTTTGACTTAAGAAATATAAACTTTTTAAAGTTTTAATACATATATCCACTTTCTCACAAAAAAACCTCTTATAAGTCCATTTTTACAAAAAAATATATATTCTGTAAACATGAGACTTAGTTCAAATTATTAGATATATTATTTTGTTGAGTTTAAATTTGAATCTTCAATAGAATTCAAGTTCAAATTTTTGGTAGCACAAGCTAAAGTACTTTTTGAATTTTGACAAACAAATGAATTCCTTTTGAATTCCACATCATAGTTGTTCTCCATCTAATTTTTTTTCTTTTGACAATTTGTTCTCCATCTAATTAAATCCTAAAACAATTATCAAAATTATTGTCATGCGTCAATTATGATTCTGGTCTTAAGGTATAACATCCCCACCCTACCCCACTTTTCTCCTCTAAATAAATAATTTTTTTATTTGACCAAACTAAATTGTGTTTTTATGTTTTTTCTACTAATTGTTTTAAGTAACCACTACTATCACTTAATACTAGTATTTTATTTTCATGCAGCTGCGTAGTGAATTTAACTTATTAGTATATTACCATATGTTTCATGTATATGTCCAAATACGTGACTTCAAATGTAATAAAAATAAAATAAAATACGTGACTCCAGTCTCCAAATGCGAATTTTACCTAAATAATAATAATAATAATAATAATAATAATAATAATAATGTCACCACCTCAAGTACTACTCAAATTCATAATTGCTACGTATCTTAAATATTTTTTTTACCTAACTACTGCGTCCAATTCAAGAATTAATGTGTAGGTTGGTGAAAGGACCAATTAAACTATAAATGTGAAGACTATTCTTTATACACATGCATATGATATATATATATATAACAAAAGACAAGCATGACCCTCTTGAAAAGATAGTGTATATTTAAAGGAAGGAACCTTATGATCTTGAATTAAATTGCACAATAAGACTCCTTCAATTAAAAAAACACCCAACTCTCGAGCATAATTTGATGAAAAATGAATTTAATATAAAGTCCATATATTTTTTATGTGTTTTTATTTTTAAAGTCAGCTATTGATTAGCTATCAAGTATATGTGTTGATGAAGATCAAAGACAGGTTGGGTCAGCAATTGGTACAACTTTTAAAAAAAATCATAGAGATGATATGATATTTGTTGTAGCTTTATGTCAAAGTGTTCCATCCACATCCATTTCTAATTAGAGGCAGCTTCCTTTGGCTTGCTATCAAGAATCCCTCCATGTGCTTTGCTTTCATAATAAAAGGGCCACACATGCTTTTTCCTTTATTCAAATATATATATATATATATATATATATATATATATATATATATATATATATATATATATATATATATATATTCTCTTGCATATATAAGAAAGATAAATTCTTGTGTGTACCATATATATATTTGTTGTTAATTGTTAGGTTACTTCATCCAATTGGTTTACCCCCTCAATCCCCATTTACCTCTTTATCATCTTTTTATTGCTTTTTTGCAAGCCATGATTTTTTCAATGAAAATAGAACATATATAGCTAAAGATAATAAAAAATATAGGCCAAATATATCCTTAAGTGGAGCACATAGTTTTCCAAGCAAGCCAAAATATTGCGTGGCTACAAATTAAAGACTAATAGCATAAAAGTAGTCATTCTTATATTATAGCTTTCAAAATTGATTTTTTTTAAGCCAAATACTAACAAGTGCTCAAATGACATTTGTTAATATATTTTTTTTTAATCTTGGATGTGATGTACTAAGATTTTTTTTTTCAACACAAAATCTATGCACTTTGAATTCTTCACAGCTGCCCTTACAGAATTTGTTATCAAAATTTTTTTCTTTTAAACCAAGACAAGATATCTTGAGGTATTTCATTGGATGATATATGAATTGAACATAATAAGTTTATATAAATGGAGGCCATCTGTCCATAAAAAAAAACATGGAGGCCATCTTTATCTTATAAAATGTTTCTGTAGATTGAATTAGACATAACTCAAATTTAAAATTGCATAAAAAGAAACTCAAATTTGAAGATAGACACAAAATTTGATTTGAGCTTTAACCCAACAATTTCGATATTTTTCTATTTTGAGCTAAGATTTGTGGACTACAAACTTACTTTCTATGAGACGTTACATGTTTCTTAAGCAATAAGATGTGTGCAATTAAGGCGACATAATGTGTTGGGAGTTACTAATATTTTGTTCTTACTGGCTCACCAATTTTGCTTTCTTCTTGTTCTTTATGCTAAACAACTTTATCCTATATCTCGTCAAAAAAAAAAAAAAAACTTTATCCTTATAGTATATATGCTTTTAATTAGGTTTAGAAAAAGAATGCTAGAGCACCATCATTTCGTTTGGTGAGCTTAAAAATTCCTTACCTCGCAATGATTTGCCGGTTTTTAAGTCAAAATATATTTCTCATTACTTTTAAAAATCACATCAATACCACTTATCTTTAAATTGCCAAAGTCACACAATCAGCCAGAGAGAATCATTTAGTTCATAATGATCATGTAGCTTCAAATTTAAGGATGTGTTTGGCACGAAAACTTGATTAAACATGCTAATACGGAAAAGGTTCTTTATGATCGAGATCATACATACATGTTAATTATAATCTCACGTATGAATTAGTATCTCACACATATATAAATATTTGTCAATTGGAAAAATGTAATGACATATCTAGATAAACTTACTTTTATACAATAATAGAAGAAATAATCTACAAATAAGGTGTTTCTTCAAATACATAGAAATTAAATTGTATAGGACTCAGGTGAAACATAGATAACAAGTTGTGATAAATAACGCTAACTTACAAATGGCTCCAGACTTAGGTTCACTTTAGCCGATCCATCTCAAGTGTTAATATATAGTTTCAAGCTTTGTAGCTCTATTTTAATATCCTTTTCATTTTGTATGTGTTGTTGTCGTCTAATATTGTATTAAATTTAGCTATGTGTCTTCAAAATTCCTCCCGGATAATATTTTAATGTTACGACAATTTCTATAATAACAATGTTAGTTACGATATGCTTATCTAATTGGAGAAATATAATGCAATTTAAATGAATTCATCTTGTTGCACCCCGTGCGGTGAACAGGTATAAAAACTAGTAGATAATAAGTTGTGATAAAATAAATATTTAATTAAGCACAGAAGTGGAGCAAAGCTTCAAAAATTGATTTTTTTTTTTGAAAAATCATGCTAACAAATGCGCACTAAAGACATTGTTTAAGGTGGTTGGAGGCAGCTAGAGTGGTGTTCTGAGTTATTGTTAGTATAGTGGTGGGTTATGGCTTGAGTGATGGCCGAAGATGGTCAAAGTGGTGGTCGGGGACATTTGGCTATAGCGGTCGAAGTGGTGCTTAGTGGTAGTCGACGATAGTTAAAGTGGAGGTTGGCAGACAATTTACCGCAAAAACCAATAAGCCAAGCAAATCAAACTCCTCTAGTAGATCAAGCAACATGTGGCCTATGAATCTTGCACGTTGCTCCCCTACCTTTTCTCCATTTCCTATTCACACCCCCACGTTTTTGCAAATATCCCACAAACAATTTTATTTATTTTAACAGTTTCTTTATTGATTGAAAATAAATTACAAAAAGTAAAATGAGTACAACAAATTGTTTACTTCTAAACAGTTATATTTTTGAGAAAAATAATGAATTAAATTTTTAGATAACAAGTGTGTATTTGCGAAAATTGGGGATGCAAAAAGTAGTACCATATTGCCATATTGGGTTTCTTTTTGAATGGCCATATTGCCATATTGGGTGCATCATTCAAAATTTAAATTGTGAGCATAAAGCCCATCAGTAACCATGTTACAGAGTTAGCCTAATGCAAAACAATGAATAAAATGTGCAAATATGATAGCTTTGCCTTATTGCATACGCATAATGTATTGCTAATTGCAATGGCATGAACAAATGTGAAAGTTATTGAAGTGTGAAAAAAAGAACTATGGTAAAAAGGACATGCATGCATGTGCTAACGTGTAAATGAGTATCAAAGGTTCAAATGAATAATTCCTCGTTTAAAAGTTTAAAACAGTTAGCAGGTGCCATGCGTGAAATGTGTGACAACATTTTTTTTAGGCAATGTTTGACCCAAAATTTCTAGGTTTACTGAACTGAATAAAATAGTTTTATACTATTGTCAGATAAAAAATTATCAATTTACCATGATTAATTTTAAAATATCTTTATGATTTGAAGAAATGCAAAATATTCACTAAATTTCAATGTAAAATAATTTGAGATTTACTTTTCGCATCCTCTGAATCTCAAACGCACCCCCTGAATTTCCAATATTACCCCTTTCGCAATGTAGAAAACGAGTGTGTAAATAGCAAAAATTGGGGGTGGAAAAACAGTTCACTGCCTAGAATGCAAACACAGGGGGTGACAAAGCTGGGAAAGAATAGTTCGCTACTTAAGTAGCGAACCTTATAAAATTTGATATTTTTGAATTTTCCCCTTCCTTCGCCCCTATTTTATACGGTTCGCATTCTAGACAGCAAACTCAGTTCGTTACATAAGTAGCAATTTTTTTTTTTATAGATTTGGCACCCCTTGAGTTCGCTACTTAAGTAGCAAGGGGGTAATATTGGAAATCTCGAGAGTGCGTGCGAGATTCAGGGGCGCGAAAAATAACTCCCAAATAATTTTATAGTGTTGGTGTATTTTATTCATTTTCTCAAACTTAGGTAAACATTGCCGCAACAACTGGTCAACCACACTTAGAAAATTTTTCCTTCTACCCCAACATTTAACTCTTTACCCCTACAAGCAATCTAATATTCCCATTTTACCCATTTTATTATTTCACTTCACATGTATCATTAGTGAAAGTACAAACCGGAACACTTAAAAAAATAAATTCTCAAAAAAATTCGGAACACTTGCATAATGTATTCCGGTAAAATAATTGAAAACCGGAACTGTCCAAAAAAGTGTTCCGGTCGAATATTGATTTAAACATTTGGTACTATTTCTTCTTCTTCCTAGTGAACTATTCAAGGCTTAAAAGCTTGCACCTATGAACCATTTCATTCTCCGGCTGTGTTTCAAACGAAAGCAAGAAGACGAAAAAGTGGCAGTAGCACATGGTTAGTTCTTTTGAAGAAACTTTTGAGCTTTTGATTATTAAGATAAGCTGTTATCATTCAAACCGACCGCACATATTCTTCCACCGTATTACCGCAACGTTCACCTCTTCCTAAAAAACAATCACCACCGTCTCGTCACCAAACACTCTTCCCCTTCTCCGCCCACAGTCCGATTCTAATTCACATCATTTTATTCAATAAAAGTATCATTTAAAAAGGGTCCACCAACAAGTGCTCCGGTAGCTACCTCTGTGATGCACGAATTGTGGAAATTTGTTTCCATATCCCACCAGAAAACTCATATGCAGAGGATTCATGCCCAACACGTAATCAGCCTGGATATATTGGACATATTTTCAATTTAGACTAGATACTCCAACATGATATTTTATATTTTTATGAGAACAACAATGGATGCATACCTGAGATCTGGCGAAGTTTCGGTTTGCAAGTTTTTACCGGAACACTTTATTAAAGTGTTCTGAATTTTTTTTAGAATTCATTTTTGTAAGTGTTTCGGTTTTTACTTTGACTAATGGTAGGGTTGAAGTGAAATAATAAAGTGGGTAAAATGGGAATATTAGATTGTTTGTAGGGGTGAAGGGTTAAATGTTGGGGTGGAAAGAATTTTTTTCCCACACTTATGAAGTAACCGATCCAACAGTAATGTCAAGGCCCAAGGATCACAGGTACCTTGCAGTCCAACGGAAGAGTTGGTATAAGGCAAATCATTTCATAGTGTGCTTATTGAAGCATTTGTAAGTTGGCTTAAAAATTATGTTTATTAATTAAATATATAAATTTTTGTGGCAAATCACAAAGCATTTTTAAATATATAAATTTTTATTTTTAGACTTTTAAAAAAATTTCTTCAAACTTTAGTTTTTAAAATTTTTGTGTTCAATTTTAGTCTCTATTTCATACCAAAGTTTACGTATAATGTTTTAAAAGGCTTTTTAAAAAATATCATTATTAATTAAGACCTTTAAATATCATTAATTTAATAATTTAACTATTTAATATTTAATTTTTATTAATGTATTTATACTTCAAATTAAAAATTAAATAGTTAAACAAAAGATTAAATAGTTTTTTTAAAAAAGCTAAATTAACCAATTCAAATTGACACTAGAGAGAATTGAACTTGAGATCTTAAGAAGGAACACACTTTCAGGTCCCAAGCGAATACCACCAGACTAACTCAAGTAGATTAAAATAGAAGAGACTAAAATTAAAAAAAATAAAATTACATGGACTAAAATTTAAAAGAAAGTTTTAGAGGCACTAAAAATGCAAGTTGGTGTGGATACACATTGACATTTCTCAAATTCATTTTATCTTGTTTGTTTGGGTTTAATTTACAAATTTTGTATCGGTGGTTTATCAAGTAATATAGTAATTATAAATTTATTTCTTGAGGTGAATAAGTGAAGAATTCTAAATTCGTATCATGACATATAAAATATGACATCTTTATATTAATTGAATTTTCTTTTTGGGTACAATATATTAATTGAATTATAATCACAAAGAGAAAAGAAACTAACTCTTTAATTTATTGTTTGATTTATAAAAGAAGGTTATTAGATAGGAAAAAAAAAGTGGAATGAGAATTTTCTGAAAAGTGTTTTCATTATTCCTCCTATCTTTTTTCTTTGTTTCTTTTGTTCCTTACATAAAAAGTCCTAATTCATCAAACAACAGTAAATCAGAGAGAAAATTGAAGAAGGAGAATCAACTCCTAAAGCACCGTAGGCTGCACAAACTGAATCAAAGAGAGTACTTTATTTTTTTCAATGCTAACAAAGTATTCTAAGAATATTATTTCTTATAATTGAATTTTGGGCTTAACTCAACCCTACAAAACCGACTTATAAAGTGAGGATGACCTCTATTTTATAAACACATATTCAGGTCATCTAACAATCGATATGAGACTTCTTAACATACTCACTCGCGCCCAGCGCTATTGGACTTGGGACGCGAATATAAATGGTGGATGGTCCAGATCAGAAACCTAATAGCAGGCGGCCCAGCGGATCGTGGATTAGACTCTGATACCATCTTATAATTGAGTTTTGGGCATAATTCAATCCTACAAAACCGGCTTGTAAAATGGGGATTATCTCTATTTTATAAACACATATTCAGCTCATCTCGCAACCAATGTTAGACTTCTTAACATTAAAAAAAACTTTTATATAAAAATGATGTGCGTTTGATTTGCTAAAAAATAAGGGACTGAGCATGACAACTTCAGTTATACTGTGTTTGATTTCAAAACTGTTCTTTAGACCTGGACAAACTAGGGATCAAGGGACTGAATATAAACCTAAATTTTTGCCCCTCACTGAACCACGGTACAACTTTTTGTCCTCTGCATAAATTGTCTAAAATACCAAAATAACTTTTTGTCCACCAAACATCATACAAAGACAAAATTTGTTCAACAACTTAAATTTTGTTCTATGCTATTCTGTCTTATATTATCCTGCACTATTATATCCAATACTTCTATTTTACGGATCAATCGAATTAAAATTTTCAAAACAACATTCGATATAAGATTTCATTAGCGCGACTAACACAATGGCGGGGGTGTATACCCAATGCATTTCTTTTGGATGTAGAATGTACCAATGCACTTGCGAATCGATCCTCTCTATTTTTGCTCTTATTTATATCTCAATTTTTAACCAACTTTTTTCATTTTAATTATTTCAAATTTCAATTCTATTCCCTTTTTACATTTTAAATGGTTTAAATTTCACATTATTGTTTCGATTGTTTTTACAATGGAGATGATCCATTCTCTCATAGATTTCCTAATTGGAAGAACCTTTTACAAATACAAATAAAAAATGAAACAGAACTCCTTCACAAAGAGACAGAATCATAGGCCACTTATAGCGCCGCAGCCATGCAAAATTTCATAGACTCACCGAACTAATTAGCATTGCAGATGGGACTTTTTTAGTACAATGTTGGTACATCCTATAGTCTAGATCTACGTAGACCAAAATAAAATGAATATAAGTAGTGAAAAAGTGAATTTAAGGTGCCAATAAAAACGTGTGAATGAGATTACAATATTAAGAATACAATTGCATATGCACAAAACACGTTTCTGCAGTCTAAAACTTTGTTCTTGACTTGTTTCCAACTTAATCCTTATCAAATTAATGATTTGGTATGTATATGTCATCATTGTCTTTTATTAGGGTATACTTTTTTTTTTTTTTGAAATATTTATTAGGGTATACTTGATAGCTATAGGTATATATATGAATACATAATATTGCCAAGCTCGGGGACCATGTTCAATTATACAAGTCCCACCAATTAAATTAATTAAATTATGTTTATAATGACTCTCTCCAATATATTCTTAAATTTAGAAAAAGATGGATCAATAAAAACTTATTTATATAGTTTAATTGAGTCAGATTAATATATTAACTTTTTGTTAGAAGTAATTTATATTTTTAAGGGTATTTTAGTATTTTGTTGTGTTGTCTTTATGACCTAGTTTTGTGTATAAATAGACAAGTAGTTGTTGTCATAAAAGTCAGATTTTTATTCCTCACTTTTGTAGCTGTCATTGCAGAGCATTTAATAATATTCTTTTCTATTCATTTATCACCTTTGTGCACCAACAATTGGTATCAGAGCTCCGGTTCTGCTCCACGGGAAACACGAGTGAAACGTGAGGCGTTGTGTGATTGATTTCGATTCTTGAATTCGAGTTGAATCTTGAACGAAGTTGTAACAGAATCACATTTTCTGATTCTGCGGGATTGGGAAACACTGTGTTTGGTGAGATTTGAGTGAACGCACAAAGGTTGAAGATGAACGGAAACGGTGGTAAGAGTACCAAGCTTCCAATGTTTGATGGCAAAAACTGGAATCGTTGGATGAAACAAATGATTGTTTTGTTTGGTGCTCAAGATGTGCTTGAGCTTGTCACTGAAGGCTACGTTCCAGTAGCAACAGATGCAACAGATGCACAAAAGCTTGCACAGAAGGATACGAAGAAGAAAGATCAGATGGCGTTGTTCTACATTCATCAGTGTGTGGATGAAAACGTGTTTGAGAAAATTGCTGATGCTGAAACAGCGAAGGCTGCGTGGGACACACTGGTCAGATGCTATGGTGGTGATGCATCAGTGAAGAAGGTGAAGCTTCAGTCCTTACGAAAGCAGTATGAGAATCTCAACATGAAGAACAATGAGAAGGTCCCTGAGTACATCTCCAGAATGATTTTAATCACTAATGAGATGAAAGCTTGTGGAGAAACACTTTCAGAACAAGTAATCATTGGGAAGGTATTGAGATCCTATACTCCTCAGTTTGATTACATTGTGGTAGCAATAGAACATTCTAAAGATCTCAGCACTATGACACTTGAAGAGCTACAAAGCAGTCTAGAAGCGCAAGAGTTGCGTCTGACTGAGAGAACCTCTGAAAGGGAAGTAGAGCAGCAGACTCTGAAAGCAGCCTCTGGAAGGAAGGATCAGAAGAAGACTTGGTCAGAAGCCAAGAGAAGATCTGATGGAGTTCAGAAGCCTGAAACTTCAAACTCTGATACGCAAAAGTATCAGAAAGGAAAAGAGAAGTTTGACAAGAAGAAGATTCAGTGTTATTGTTGTCAAAAATTTGGCCATTTTGCTGCTGATTGCCGATCAAACAAGGAAAGAAAGTCTGAAGAAGCAAATATAGCCAGAAGCTCTGATGACTCTGATGGTGAATCTGTCTTACTAATGGCTTCTGAAACTGATGATATGGATTCATCAGAGTGGTGGTATATGGACACAGGGTGTTCAAACCATCTTACTGGCAACAAGAAGTGGTTGGTTGACTTTGACTCTGGGAAGAGTACAAAGATCAGATGTGCTGATGATAAATACCTTAATGCTGAAGGTATGGGAAATGTTAAAGTTATTCTGAACAATGGAAAATCAGCATTGATTCAGAATGTGTGGTATGTACCTGGCATTAAAAGCAATCCGATGAGTGTGGGACAACTAATTGAGAAAGGTTTCTCAGTTACCATGAAGGACAATCTTCTGAAACTGTATGATCGTAATCAGAAGCTGATTATGGAGTCATAACAGGGAAGGAACAGGACATTCAAGGTGAATATTAAAACTGCAGACTCTGAATGCCTTAGTGCAACAAGTGTTGAGAAGGATAGTGAGCTGTGGCATAGAAGATTTGGTCATCTGAACTTCAGAAGCCTAGGGCATTTGAAATCAAAGAATCTGGTACATGGAATTTCTACCATCAAGAAACCTGAGAAGTCATGCAAGGTGTGCATGGAAGGGAAGCAACCAAGATTGCCATTTTCATCAGGAGTGGCTCCAAGAGCAAAACATGCCTTGGGAGTAGTACATTCTGATGTGTGTGGTCCATTTCAGGTAGCATCAATTGGAGGGAATAAATACTTTGTGTCATTTGTAGATGAATTCACTAGAATGACATGGGTATCCCTGATAAAGTTCAAACATGAGGTGTTTGCTGAATTCAAGAAATTCAGAGTGAAGGTTCAAAATCAGAGTGGCCAGACTCTGAAGATCCTTAGAACTGATGGTGGTGGTGAGTATAACTCCAATGAGTTCAAAACTTTCTGTGAAGAGAATGGAATTGAGCATGATGTTACTGCTCCCTATACTCCTCAACACAATGGTCTTGCTGAAAGAAGAAATCGTACTTTGCTTGATATGGTGAGAAGCATGCTAAAAGAGAAGAAGCTTCCTCATAATTTATGGGGTGAAGCTGTTGCCACTGCATGTTATGTGCTCAACAGATGTCCAACGAAGAAGCTGAAGGAAATAATGCTTATTCAGAAGTGGACTGGAGATAAGCAAAGTGTTAGTCATCTAAAAGTATTTGGTTCTGTTTGTTACAAACATGTCCCAGAAGCTAGAAGACAGAAGCTAGATAATAGAAGCAAAGTGATGTTATTGGTGGGATATCACAGTACAGGTGCGTACAAACTCTATTGTCCAGAGACTAATAGAATTGAATTCAGCAGAGATGTCATTGTGAAGGAATCAGAAACTTGGGATTGGAACAAGACTCCATCAAATTCTGATATGAGAATTCTTGAAGGAGACTCTGAAGGAGATTCAAACCCTGAAGGAGACTCAGACTCTGAAGGAGATTCAGATTCTGAAGGTGGTCCTGATGGAGACTCTGAAGGTGGTCCTGAAGGTAGTCCTGAAGGAGAGTCTGAAGGTCAAGGCTCTGACGATGAAACTTCTGAAGGAAATCCCGTGGAACAAGATCAAAGACCACAGAGAATCATAAGCATCCCAAGTAGATTTGCAGAGTTTGACATGCTGCAAGATACTGAAGTAGACTCTGAGGGAGAAATTATTCAGTGTGCAATGTTAGTAGACTCTGAACCCGTAAGTACTGAAGAGGCTCTTAAGCAGCAAGTCTGGTTGCAGGCCATGAAAGAAGAACTTGATGCTATAAAGAGAAACAAGACTTGGAAGCTTTCAGAACTTCCAAAAGGCAAGAAAGCCATCAGTGTCAGATGGGTTTTTAAGCAGAAGTTAAAACCAGATGGATCAATTGGCAAACACAAAGCGAGGTTAGTAGCAAGAGGATTTCTACAAAAACCTGGGCTAGATTATTTTGAAGTGTTTGCACCTGTAGCAAGACATGAAACAATTAGACTGGTAATTGCTATAGCTGCTAACAGGAATTGGCCTCTGATGCATTTAGATATGAAATCTGCATTTCTGAATGGTCCATTACAAGAAGAGGTATATGTATTACAACCTCCTGGTTTTGAGATAAAGAATCAGAAAGGGATGGTGTATAGATTACATAAAGCCTTGTATGGATTGAAACAAGCGCCCAGAGCCTGGAATATGAAGATTGATTCTTTTTTCAAGAAGCATGGGTTTCAGAAATGTGAGTTGGAGTATGGTGTTTATGTTCAACACACTTCAGAAGGCAATATGATTCTGGTATGTTTATATGTTGATGACATATTGCTGACAGGAAGTTCTGAACAAGAGATAGCTAAGTTCAAGAATGTTCTGATGAATGAATTTGAGATGACAGACCTTGGCAAAATGAGTTACTTTCTAGGGATGAAATTTTTGTACTCTGAGAAAGGAATCATTTTGCATCAGATGAAGTATGAACTTGAGCTTCTGAAGAGATTTAAGCTTGAAAATTGCAAAGCTGCTATCACACCTTCTGATACGAATCAGAAGCTGGACTCAGATTCTGATGGAGAGGATGTGGATGCTACAACCTTCAAACAGTTGGTTGGTTCTCTAAGGTATTTGTGTAATACCAAACCTGATATTTGTTATGCAGTTGGAATGGTTAGCAGATTTATGAGTAAACCAAAATGGTCCCATTACCAAGCTGCTGTCAGGATTCTGAGGTATATCAAGGGAACTTTGAAGCATGGAGTGCTATTCCCTTATGAAGGAAAGGCTGAATCAGAGCTTCTGAGCTATTCAGACTCTGATTGGTGTGTAGACAGGGTTGATAGAAGAAGTACTTCTGGGTATTTGTTTAAATTTCTGGGAGGTCCTATTTCTTGGTGTTCCAAGAAGCAACCTGTTGTTGCTCTATCAACCTGTGAAGCTGAATATATTGCAGGTGCTCTGACTGCATGTCAAGCTGTGTGGATTCTAAATTTACTGCAGGATCTGAAGATTGAGGTAAACAAGCCTCTGAAGCTGATGATTGATAACAAGTCTGCAATCAATCTTGCCAAGAACCCAGTGCTGCATGGGAGAAGCAAGCATATTGAGACCAAGTATCACTTCTTAAGGAATCAGGTTCAGAATGGAGTGTTAGAAGTTGTGCACTGTAGCACTCAGAAATAGCTGGCTGATGTTTTGACAAAGGCCATCAAGACTGATCAATTCCTTCGTTTAAGGGATGGAATTGGTGTTGTTTGTTTTGTGTAAATATAAATTAAAGGATGGTGTTAGAAGTAATTTATATTTTTAAGGGTATTTTAGTATTTTGTTGTGTTGTCTTTATGACCTAGTTTTGTGTATAAATAGACTAGTAGTTGTTGTCATAAAAGTCAGATTTTTATTCCTCACTTTTGTAGCCGTCATTGCAGAGCATTTAATAATATTCTTTTCTATTCATTTATCACCTTTGTGCACCAACACTTTTTGTTGACCAAATATTTTCTTATATTTAAGACTGTAGCTAGATTATATTGTATATATGTCCACTTATTTATTTATTTATGGATCATGCTAAATAATATCGGTTCACTTGTTAAGTATAAAAAAAAATTAAAGACAAAATTAATGTTAAAAAGATAATTTTTTATATTTTTAAGATAAATTTTTTTTTATTAATATTTTTAATTAGTGTTTGAGACACTGTTTCATATTTCTCTTTATTTATTTATGAAAAATGCTAAATAGTGCACTCGATGTACTAGTTAAGCACTTAAATAAGAAAATCCTGTTTTAAAACTCATGTATCTAATATTTTTTTTTAGTTCAACTCATGTATCTAATAGACTAATACATTAAAAATGTAAAAATTATTTTGATCAATATTAATTATCTGTTTTATTTATATTTTTTGTATGCTTAACAACTTTTCTTTATATATTTATTTATTTATTTATTTGTGCATACCGCATGGAAGAGAGTTTTAATTTGTTCTTTGCTTCAATCCGATCAATCAATCATTTAATATGTTATATCCGTCACACTTTTCACTAAAAAATATATATACATCTTACATGTTGCATTTATATATGAATGTGATTGTCTGAATGCATGTCATTGCGACTAAATAATTAAGCTGGAGATTGATTAAATCAACATGAGTATCGATTTAATATAGTACAGTATCAAATAATAATTTGATTACATTGGACACATTTTGATTGACTCGGTCGAATATGTACATGGACTATAATGTAATCAATTATACATGCCTTGAGATATGGGCATGGCAATATATGATTTATGTATTGTACATGATATGTATAATTAGGATATGAATTACTAAGCCTTTAAAAAATGGCAATATATAATGAGACCATGAAAACTCTTGAATTTAGAATTCATATTGTACGTAATACTCTTTTCTAAAAAAATATATAGAGGGATACAAAATTTCAAACTTTATTTTTCATAAAACTTTTTTCATTCTCTTTTAATATTTTTTTGACAGAATTATTAAAATTGTTTTATAAAACACCTACATGATAATATTATAAAGAAATTAAAATAAAATGTACCCAAAAGAAATAAAAAATTATTTTTATCATATAACATTATATTAAATTTTGATACTTATCATTATAAAAAAAAATTTGATACTTATCTATCTTCCATAAATATTCAACGTATGAATCCAATAAATTTTTTATAAATCGTATAAAATAAAAATAGGGACATATAAGTTTTTTATCAGATAACCTTATCAGAATAAAAATAAGTATGAGATAATTTATTCTTTGAAAGCATATATATTGTCTTTACCTAATAACACACACCCACTTTGTTCCCAAAGGATAATGATTAATTATGCCATGTATACAAGTAACAAGAATATACTATTACCATTTTATGTTCGTGACATGCACTGCCACGATGATGAATTAACTCCTTTTGTATGATAGTGTTGGAACTAATTTGGACATTGAACTTAGCTCTCTATCTCAATGAAAGTTTTGCTTATTATAGAAATAAAAGATGATGAATTAATTCATTATTTTAACGGATAACGACACATTAAGCAAAGGCAAGCAATATTTTGTCTCCCCTACAATGACATCAACAATCACTATTATAGTAATTGGAAATGAACTACGTTCAATTCAAAAGTTGTTTTTAGTTTTCAATCCTATCTAATAACTTTGTGCTTTAATTCAAACTACTTTTTCAGCTAATTCCACGAAAAGGATAGTGTCATCTTCATGTACAAGTGCCTATTTTTATCTTTTACTAAAAGTGCGTGGTAAATACAAGTAATTACTAGTAGCATTTTTTTATTTTATTTTATAAATAGCATATAGAATTTTATGTAAAAGTATTTTTTCATTATTAGAGAATGGTGTTGACGGCTACTTATTGATTAGAAGGGCTTGTGATTTAAGGTGTTGGGGTAGCTAAATATGGTATATAGAGGATGATAGAGTTATGTTATGGGAGGGGGTGGGAAAGCTTCGTGGAATCGTGGTGGTCGAGGGATTTGTGTGAGGTTA
The DNA here is from genome assembly GCA_030408175.1 of Trifolium repens. NCBI lineage: Eukaryota > Viridiplantae > Streptophyta > Magnoliopsida > Fabales > Fabaceae > Trifolium > Trifolium repens. The sequence continues at coordinate 60,149,656 of CP125842.1, read as the reverse complement.
ATTAAAGATGTGTTTGGTATGAATGTAGATAGATGGTTTAAGAATAATATTCGTTGAAAGGTTGATGATATAAAAAGTACATCTTTTAGAAGAATAATTAATTGGGGAAAACTCTTAATTAGTACCTGTTTTTCTCGACTTTTTGAGTTATCAGTAGATAAAGATATTTCAGTTGCTGATAACTGGAGGTCGAGGTGGGGCGAGTAGGAGATATATTGTTGGAACATGATGAGAATTTGGAGGGAAACTTGGTATGTTGGTAAACACATGTATTGGAACCAAGCTAAGTGTGAATTGAAAAAAAGACTCTTTTGAGTCCCACATTGCTAAGATCACACTTGTTGGTAGTGTTTATATAGAGAAGTGGCCTCTTGGGGTGTGCCCCAAGGGGTACCCCATTTTGGAGAAGTGGGACACGTGTGCATTGTCCCGAATATCGCGCGCGCCGCCGCCGGCTTGGACCGGGCCGGGCTTGGTCGATATATTAATTTTTTAATGCCAAGAAAAAGAAAAAATTAATTATTATTTTTTCTTTATACGCGTGTCCATTTTATTCATACATGTTAATTGTGCTTCGTTACCAAGTCAGAAACGGATGTGTGTGGCTGAGTCAGCTCTAGTCCGTTACACTCACGTTTTCTTTGACTGAGCAGTTTTTGGCTCCACGAAATCCTCTGATACCAGCTCCTCACTTGCTCTATAAATATATTCATTTGTTTTTGCTTCTGATTTCACAATTCGAAATCATTCTCAGAATCGTTCATCGAACGATAGGTGTAATTATGACCGATCATTACAGTGCAGTAGTGCTTCGGTATTTTCAGTTGAAATCGGCTGTTTTATCCTGGGGACTTCGCGGTTGATAGTCTACCTTGCACAATTTGGGTAGTGCTGCGAAACGTCTTAAAGAAAGCGACCTAGTCCGCTACTCAACCAATAATTATTTTCAGTACCTTTTACAAAATTGTGTTTTTTTTTTAAAAAAAACCGAAAAGCAACATATATAGTGGAGGGAGTTGAACAAATTAGAGTTTATTTTAGATAACGTTTTAGTGCAAGTAAATGTACTAAACAAATGAATTTGGCAACTTGAGTCTGACTCAGGTTATTCAGTCAATGAATTTCATCACATTTTTACCCATATTGATGTTCTAGATACACCGTTTAGAAAAACTATATAATAATTGAGAGAGAAAATAAAGAGAATAAATGAAGAAGATCTCCAACTCCGTCCATATAATTGATGCGTTGGTCCGGTTCCAACGGAAGAGACTTTCTCAAGTGTAAATGTCACCGGAGAAAAAACAGTGAATATCTACACCCTTAAATTTCCCATGACATTCCTCATGTTGTGGTGTTTTTCTAATAAAATTCATTTTGCTGCTAAAAAAAAAAATGTATTTGTTCACAAGTTTCAGCTCAACTGACAAAAAATTACTGAAATTGTTAGACCGGACGTTATGATTAGGGTTCGATGTTCGAACTCCAACGCCTCACTTGTGTGTGAGTGTTATGAACAACTTTTTAGTTGTTCATAGATGAAAGAGATAATTGCTAAAAACTACTAATAAACTATACTAAACTAAAAATAACTAATTTCTTTCATTCATTTTGCTTGATAATTATTACATTGATAACCTCTCTATATATAAGCAAGATAATAGCATGACTCACTAAAACTTATCTAGAATATTCTAGAAACTAATGACTCATACCCTAAAATGGATTTGGACCTAATAAATCTATTATTGGACTCATCTTAGACTAGTCATTACATTCCATTGCTCTTGCACAAACACCTTACCCTCAAGGTGTAAACCAAAAATTCCCCAATGTATGGATACAACCTAAAACTGTAGTTGCCAATAAAATGCAATTCTTAGCAGCATGGGCCAAGTATGAAATGCACTTTGGGCCAAGCCCATTAAATCATTAGAGGATTTTACTGACTTCAATTCCCCATTTACTCTTATTGCCTCCTCTTCCTTCACGTGCGTTGCAGCACCAATGTGATGTTTGCAAATACCAAATTGCCAAAATACCAAATCCCTGAAAACAAGTAAGATGATGTCGCCGGTACCAGAATTGTCTCCATCCCTTTTCTATTCATCTTTCCTCTATCCAATGGCTTCCATAGAAGAGAAAGAGTGTTACAATTGTGGCTCAAATTCGACGCAGGAGCTAAGAAGCTGCAAACCCCAAATTTTCCTCTATCCCATGGCAGCAACAGAGAGAAAATCCGACGATTGCCACCATATTTCACCGCCGCACTGGACTTATCACCGCCAAGATCAAAATTGAAGGCGCATACAATAGGAAAATCAAAAGAGCGTTCAAAATTGTTGACGGAAAGCTCGTCATTCAGTAACTGTTGTTTTGTTTCTCCGAACAGAGTGCTTCCGTCGTTGCGTGTCATGACGGCGAAACGGTATGGTAGAAGTGAAGACATGGTGGTAATGAATGAACGGTGTTTCGCTGGAACCAAACTCTTAAGAACATCGCCAAATGACGTGATGGTGACATAGGCAACGCCATCTGAATCGCAGAGAAGAGGATCGTGAGGGTTGGAAAGGGGATTTGGAGGAAGTGACACTTGATCCTTCTTCGTGGTTGCGTCGTCTGTTTCAGAGATGGAGAAGACTGTTTCTCCGGCGGTCTCGGTGGCAACGACGATTTTTAAAATCGGCAACAACTTTGTGGTTTCTTCCTTATTGACTTGAAGAACTGAATCAACGGCAAGGAAAGTACAATCGCCGTCGCTGTCGTTGACTATGATCTCATGTGGTTCATCTCTTTCGTTGATTTTAAGTTCAACCAATTGTGTTGTGAGCGCAAACTCATGTTCATGAATGATGGTGGAAATGATTTCACTCTCAGTTTTGGGTTCCTTGTTTGTTACTGTGGTTGTTTCACTCATCTCGGTGGGAATAGAAAATGGTTTTGGGTGATGAATGGAGTATTGGCTATGGCAGGGAGATTTGTTGATTGAAGAAAGTGGTTGTTGTATGGGTTCCTCATAACCATTGTGGGTTTGCAGGTTGGGAGTAAAAGAAAGTGGTGATTGATGGTTGAAGGGGGTATAAGAAATGTAAGGTTGTTGGTGTTGGGTGAGTGGTTGGTGGTGGTTGAAGGAAGGTGTGAGTGTAGTTTGAAGGAGTGACACTTCATTAGCAAAAACAGAGAGGGTGTGCTTGAATTCCTCTTGAGATTGTAGAAGTTGGTTGACAAGGGACCCAATGTCAGTAGTGGAAATGGGTGGTGTGTGGTATGATGGATGTTGGGTGTGAGGGATGTAATTTGGTTGTTGATAGGGTTGTGGCTTCAACAAGGTATGAACATTGATGATGGTAGGATCATGGTGGTGATACGGGTTGTAGTAGAGAAGAGAGTTCATGGCAATGAAAGCACCAATTATTATACTAAACTACAACAACTAACTTCTTTCATTCATTTTGCTTGATAATTATTACATTGATAACCTCTCTATATATAAGCAAGATAATAGCATGACTCACTAAAACTTATCTAGAATATTCTAGAAACTAATGACTCATACCCTAAAATGGATTTGGACCTAATAAATCTATTATTGGACTCATCTTAGACTAGTCATTACAGTGAGTTTAAAAATAACTTTGTCATTTCGTCTATATAAAAAAAAACACATATTATGAACTTTTAATTTATGAAATCTAGGTCCCAGAATTCATGAACAGGAAAGTGACGGAAGATAATCCACTCCTAGCTTATACTCCCTCTGTCCCAAAATAAATGACCTGTTTGATCACTGACACGTTTGTCAATGCACAACTTTAATCGTTAATATCTTTAATTATATATTATTAAAAATTATAAAAATGGTATATTTTGAAAGTACTCGTCGAGACAAATCAAACATCTCATATGCTAATATTTGCATGTATATATTAGTAGAAAAATAAAGTCAAAACATATCAAATGAATAGTATACTAAGTCAAAAAGAGGTCATTTAAAATAGGACGGAGGGAGTATACTATAGAGTATTTTATAAAGTTTTGTGTTTTTTCCCATGCCCTATCTATTGTCTAAAACGTGCTTTTAATGGAAAATGATGATTATACACTTTCAACTTTTGCCTCCCAAGCCAAGTCTACTCTCTTTATCTCTTTCTCTCCAAACACTCACACACAGATCAAAGATTAATTTTTTGTTCCATAATAGCTTGTCCCTTGAACTGATTCCACTTCCCCTAATTTGGTATTATTTGACTTCCCCTCAAAGAAAATTACACATTTGGTACCCTAAGTGTCGTCGTTACAATTTTGCCTTGACAAATATTAAACTTGCATTTTCAAAGTAAAACATCTTTTTATGATTTTCTTGTTAGTACAACTGTTAATGAATGATGTATGAAAATGCAATGAAATGGTAAGGGTCGTGAAAATATTTATGCTCAAATTTGCAATTTTCATATTATTTGTACTTTGTTTCTGAGTATATAAAAAAAAATTAAATAAAAGAAAGTATATAAAAAAAATTAGTTTAACAATTTTTTTATTTTTTATGATATTAAAAAAATTGTTTAATTTTTTTTTTTGTTTACAAAAGGGGCCTAAGCCCAAAAAATTGTTTAATTTTATAAGCAGAGAAATTCATTCAAATGAATACAAACAGATACTCAAATCATATATACATTGAAAGCAAAGCAAGTGAATTTGTCCACAAATTAACAAAACAAACATTCTTTTTTCTTTCTTCTCTACAAATAAACCAAGACCAGCCTGCTTCTATTAACTATTGTTTTGTTGAAAATAAGTAGTAGAAGTACAATAAGTGAAAAATATATAGTTGAATTAATTATATTGGCATTTTTTATTTAAAAAATTATTCTAGTTTCAATAATAATTAGGACTCACCAAATTAGCCGTCTCTTAAACTTTCCTCCATTCATTGTCCGGTTTCAAGTGTGAGTAGTTAAGTTTCACATCGACTATAAACAGAAAGAATATTAAATTTATAAGAGATGTGACTCATTAACCTAATATGCTTTAAGGTTTTGGGGGGAGATATAACATGCTTCTCCCATCTTTTGTAGTCATGGTATTAACCATATTGTTTCTCCCGAGCTCCTGGTATTGGATCAACTATAGGATGTGAAAATTCACACTTAAGGAGAATGTTGGGTTTTCAAGTGTTAGTGATTAAATCTCACACTTTTTGAGATTTAATCAAACATTTTCCCCATTCTTCCCAATCTCAAATATATGAATGAGAAGAATATTTAATTTATAAGAGAGGTTACCATTAACCCGCCTTAAGATTTTTGGTGGATATGTAATGTATCTTTTTTATAGTTCTGAAACATTAATTTAATCTAATATTTCTCACGAGTTTCCCCAGACTTCCCAACGGTCATCTCTTTCTTCTTTCTCATCTCATTTTTATTGTTTTATGTTATTAATATTGTTTACAAATTCATCATAAAATTAATGTTGTTTTTGATGTATATACTAAATTGTATAAATGAATTTTTTTTGGTAAAAAATAAATATAAGACGGCTTAATTTAATTTTTTTCATATGTATTCTTTATGAAAGCAGCCTCCTACTATTTTGTACATTAGTGCATGATCCATAAACCCTGACTGTAACATCCATTAAGGTTTAAACTTTAAATTATTAGTATTATAGTATAGTAATTAACTATAAAAAGAAGTTCTTAAAAAAAAAAACTATAAAAAGAAGTAACAAATAAGGACATAGTTAAACACATGATAGATAATTGAATCTAATTTATAAATTTATAAGCAGTTAGTTGGAAATTCCAGGTATTTAAAGTTAAAACCACGTCAGTCTTTTAATTTCAGTTACTAGTAATAATTAACTAATTTGAAGAAGCACTTTTTCCACGAGTGCTATTATATTCAACTCAATTATATCAAAAAAGTGCTTCCTAGAAAAGTTAGTAGGGCCAATAATTGGTTTATAAATAAGCTGATCACACCTCTTCTTTCAACAAACACACACCAATTCATTCATTAGAAGCTCACAATTATAAGAAAAAATGCCAAAGATATATCCTAATCAAGAATCCACAACATCCTCTGATCAGTGTCTCAGCAATTGTAATAAAAGAGAAACATATACTGTATGGATGAAATCACTTGTTCTTCACTCAAATGGTTGTACTGTCTATAATTCAAACGGTAAAATCGTTTATCGAGTTGATAACTATGACAGAAAAGGTAGCAGAGAAATTAATCTAATGGATCTACAAGGTAATCTTCTTTGTACCATCAAAAAGAGATTATTAGCTTTTGGATGTTGGAAAGGACACAAATATTGCAGAAATTCTAATAGTAGAAATCAAGATCAACAATCATGGTTTGAAGTTAAAAGATGTAATAAGATTATCACAGGGAAAATAGCTTGTCAGATTAAAATGGGGTCCCAAAAATTATGCATAGAAAGAATGAGTATCGGAAAATCACTCGCTTTTCGGATAGTAAACAAATTAGATGGAAAAATCATTGCAGAGGCAAAGCAAAAACAATCATCTTCTGGAGTTGTTTTGAGCAATGATGTTCTAACTTTGAATTTGGCCGCCGGAACCGATCATTCCCTTATAATGGCTTTGATTACGGTCTACGGATTGATATGTGGTTTAATGTAGAATTGGATTCCACAAAATTTTCGCTTTGTAGACGGTTTTAATCGTTACTGTCTTGTAAATTTTGTAAAGTTTTGTAGTTAGTGTTTGGCTCAGTTTGTATATAAAGATCATGAGTAACAACAGGATCTTTGTTTTTTAACTGAGCTTCATCAGGATTTATAATTAGAGATATATGTTTATGTACACATATTGTTTACAATGAAAAAGGATACTAGAAATTAATGTCTAATGGAATTGGTATGTGTTTGTTTGTTCATTGTTTGATTAAGTTCCAAGATTAATGATAAAAAATTCTCTGCATAATTCATTTCTGTTTTCTTCTGTTTGATCTTCATTATAATCATGGCTCCCACCTTGATAAAACAACCTAATATGGACTTAATTGATATAATTATTTTATAGTTAAATATAGAATAAAGCACAATTTAGTCTTTGAATTATCACTATCTCTCTAATTTTGTCTTTAATCTATATAAATATAAAAAGTAGTTTTTAAATTATATGCAATCGATCAATTTAGTCTCGAAAGTATATCAAAATATGTATTTAGTCCCTAATTCTTAATAGTAGAGACTAAATTGACTAACTTTATATATTTTAGGGACTACTTATTATATTTATATAATTTAAGGACTTAATTAAATTGAAAGTCATAGTTTTAGGACTAAATTGATGGTTTATCCGTTAAATATATTACAACATTACAATAGTATAGCATCTCTTTTCAAGACCAAATTTGAATAAATTTCATGTTAATTAGCATAGCTAAAAAATTGAATTTCTTGGTTGAATTAATGGTTTCATAAGATTGTTACAAGGAAAATAGATTCAAAGGAAAAACTACTCATGAGTTTTTTATTGAACACATTCACATGATCTCTTTTCATAATTAAAAATCTTTTTAGAATCTGATTCCTTCAGTGTTGAGGATATTTGCACCACTGTCCACACTGACATGAATATTTTATATGATACAAGGATTCATTGTTCTAGCTACTTGCAAGGTCGGTTCAACACAATATGAGGTCTAAAGTGAACTCTGAAAAAAGGTATTTATATATTCTATAATAATTGTTAAAAAAAAGGGGATGGATGATGGAGTTCTCATATATATAGATAATCCGATCAAACAAAAAAATTATGAATTATTTAACTTTTTATGACTGACTCTTGATGGTAGGCCTTTTTTTTTCACCGTAAACTTTATTTTTGGTCTTGGACTATTAAGCTTATCACTTGAATCATGCCTATGTTTCTTGCTAAAAAAATTATTTTTTGGAGCCCAAAGCCCTTATTGGCTTGCTTAACTCATGGACCGGCCCTGGCTGTTTGTTTGTAGGCATCACAATGGGACGAAGATATATTTTGCCTTCTAGAAAGTGAATAAGGAAAAGCTATTAGCTATCATCAGAACGAACTCTGTTTGAGTTTGAATTTTCACGCTCATCTCTAATATCACTTAGTAACAGAGATGAGCGTGAGAACGAGAAAGCAAATGAGGAGAAGCTAATGCATATTAAGTAACAGCTGGCTTGATTGTAAACCTATATGCAGAGGGACATTGCAAAAATGTAAAGAAAAGCAAAGCATGTTGAAGAATTTGTCGGATAAAAACATCTGATATTTGGATTTAACACCCTAACCACTAGACAAGCTTTATAATGAATATGAATAATCCTTTTTTCAAATCACAAAAGCTTAACCACCTCATATTTTTACGTTCTATGCATTTTTTTTCTTCAATGTTTTGTTGTATATGCAGGAGGAGCAAGACATGCGCATGGGGTCCCAGATATGCTATAATGATTAGATCAATCCCCTGTATTGCATTTTTATGTTTCAAAACATTTAAATCTTTCGGTCAATGTTGGACCCAAAATTATGATCAAACATATGTTAGATTTGATATGATCAAAATTATGTGTCCTTTAAGATTGTTTCATCTAGCTATTCTTTTTCTCGTTTTGTTATTTGTTTACTTTTTGCTAGAACACAACAACATTGGCATGTGAACATTAGACATAGCGGTTTTCAATAATGTGACCTTTATAATATAGTTAATGGACATATATAAAGCATAAACATGTGTTTATACATATAGTGTTTCTTCCATTTTCGGTGGGGAGCATGTCTATGACCAACTATGATCATGAACAACAACTAATTAATGATTCGTGATGATAAGAGAGGTAAATTATTTAAAAGATATGCAAGGCCAATAGAAAATAACTTTACATAGATATTTAATAAAAATCTATCAGTTTGTCATATTACCTCATTTTTATATGATTATTTTGAAACTACTTTGTATGATATAAAAGAGTGGTGGTTTTTTTTTATTGAATTTCATTGTAAAATTATTTTACATTGACAATATATGTATATTAAACTCTTTAAAAAATGAGGTTATTTGAACTTTGAAGATGAAAAAATTAGCAAAGCTAATTTTTTTTATTCTTCAAAAGACAAAATTATTTATTTAAATTTTTAAATTTAATTAATTGTAAACAAAAAAATTTATACTACATAAAAATTACTAATTAGTAATTTAAATGATCATCAATTTTTTTTTATGCTTCTTTTGTTTTTCTTCCAACCTGCGTAAATGAGAATGAATTCTCTCAATTGAAAAAATAAATTGGAGAAATAATGTGAGAAATGAACCATTAGATTATAAATGTAAAATAATATTTAAATCTAAAAGTAATAGAGAAAAGTTGATTGATGGTTGAGATATGAAAATTGAGAAAAATAAACTTGAGAAGATTCATTCTCGTACATGAATAATGACAAGAGTGATGACCGTGCCTATTGAAGTAGTTTTTCATACTGGGCCTATGTTTCCACATCTATTTTCCCTTTTTTTTTTGTTATTGTTTGGACTGGGCCTATAACTATGGAGGCCATGAGCTGCGAGTCTAGTTGCCCTGATTTAGGGTCGACCATGTTTATATTGATGAGATGTACTTTTCACACCCCCCAAATTTCCTCCTTCATCCATTGAAATGATCATAGTACCCCCTTCGCCATCTAGAAAGCGACCACTTTTCGCACTCTAAGTAGCGAGTGTCAATATTTTATACTCAAACTGAACGCTGCCCCCCCCCCCTGGATGAAAAAATTATGAAAAAAAGAAGAGTTCGCATTCTAGGGAGCGAGCACTGTTCGCATCCCAGGGAGCGAACTCTTTTTTTCATGATTATTTCATCCATGGGGATGCCGGCGTCCAATTTGAGTATAAAATATTGACACTCTCTATTTAGAGTCCGAAGTAAAACATAGTTCGCTACTTAGAGAGCAAACTCAATTTACACTTTAAAAAGGACGAAGAGGACAAAAAATTTGACTTTAATAAAGTTTGCATCCTATGATGCGAACTGTGGTGTTCCCATTTTTGCAATTTTACACACTCACTTCCTGAGTAGCGAGAGGTGTAAAAACGAAACACCAGAGGTGCTTGTGAGACTCGAGAGTGCGAAAAGTAAATCTCATAATATGAAACTAATCGTCCACACTTAAATACAAGAATTTCTCTCTTAATCGCCCACGATCCTTGATCCTTTCCATTTATGCCTCCCAAGTCTTCTTTCACTCACACACAAAAATCCATTTTTTTTTCAATAATAGCTGATTCCACTTCCCCTAATTCGGTAGCTTACTTTCAGTCTACCTCAAGAAAATGACACATTAGAAATAATGGAGTTGGATTTTCCACGGTTATGACAACTGATCTGAGACGTCCGATATCTATTAGTGGTTGAGATCATTTTGCTATATAAATTTGTATTTTAAATTTGAACCGTTTGATCTCAAGTCAACGATCATGATTGATTACAATGTAAAATTGCGTTATTATTTGACAGTAGTAAATTCAAATCAAGAAAAAATTGATATATATAATATGATTATTAAATTAAATGAAAAATAGTTGATTATCATTTATCCATACTACTATAGCATTTTTAAATACAATTTAATAGTACTAGCTAGCTTCCAATAGAATTAGGACTGCGTAGTAATTTCATGTTTTCATGTGTTCTTTTTGGAAGCAACCTCCTACTTTCATTAGTAAGTTTTAACATTAAATTTAATGATATGAAGATCGATTATAAGTAATTTAGTACTCTATCGACATAAAACATGACTGTAACATCCATTAAGGTTTAAACTTTTAATTAAATGATTATAGTATAGTGACTATATACACCATATGATAGTTGTCAATTTAGTCTAGTACAAATGGTTAGATGTTTGAATATCTTAACCATTTGATTGAATATTGATTTTGATCAAAGAATGAATGTATCGGTTGTACTATTTTTTATACGATCTAGTGAAGGAGGGGATTGTATTTGTATATGCAGTGAGTTTTTTGTATGAAGTGGGATTTTAGAGTAAGAATGAATAGTATTTGAGCCTTCGGCATGAGAAGGGTATACATAGTCTCAACACGGAGCCAAGGTCAATAATGTCAGCACGAATCTAGTGTCATCAACTCCTCGCCATTAATACAAAGAGGTAAAGATATAAGCTTCTGTTTGTCAAAAAAAAAAAAAACTCCTCGCCATTAATGATTGTTGAAATATAATGGTTGAAAAACCATGGTTGACAATAAATACCAATCATTTCGATGTTGACCATTATAGATGCGCCAACTTTTATGACCGTTGAGCAGAGATGCATCAACTTGTGCCAACACATATTTTTGGACCGAGCTCGATCCTGAATTGGACTTGGCCCAGTCCAGAACAAATATTATAACGATTTTATCAATTAGTCTTCAACTTTGTAAGTGAGGACACTTTAATTTATAAAAACTAATAATAATTAAATAAATAAATGATGCAGTCGGAAGCGAAACGCTAATCCTAGTATATAGGTTTCCTGGAATCCACCAAGAAGAGAATAACAAACACTAAACTCTAGAAATAAAACTGTAATCAACCGGAGTGTAAAATTGGAATACAACGGAAAAGAGAGAAAACTCTGAAATATTATTATTAAATTGAATGAATTCTCATGGCTACAAACGATCGAGTCTTTAAATAGTAAAATAAATCTAATACTAAAAAATAGAAACAAATCTATTTTAAAATAAAATTGAATTCCACAATATATTTTTTTTATCCTAACTTAAATCTAAATCTAAAAGATTTTTTTTTATTCTAACTTAAATCTAAATTTAAAAGATTATTATCCTATTTAATAGGATAATCACTAACTTATCCTAATAATATTGAAATCAAAACAAACTAAAAAAACAAATAATAAAATAAAATCTTATCAGCCGCAATTGCTTTGAATTACTCCTCCATCAATAAATAAATTAAACCATTGAGGAGATTTGAGCCACAATCACTCTTTTTAATCTGAGTTAGTAACAATAATTAACTAATTTTAAGTCACACGAGTGCTATGATATTGAATTATCTCAAAAGGGTGGTTCCAAGAAACAACCAAGTTAGTAATAGTAGGAGCCCCAGGCATATATATAAGCTACTCATCACATATCTATTCTTTCAACAGATACCAATCAATTAGAAACTCCATCTCAAATATCATCATCACATTAATCACAAATCCTAACAAAGAATGGCAAAGGTTTATCCTAATCAAGTTTCCACAACATCTTCTGAGTCTCACCATCAATGTCTTAGCTCCAAAAGAGAAACATATACTTTATGGATGAAATCACTTGTTCTTCACTCCAATGGTTGCACTGTCTATGATTCAAATGGTCACATCGTTTATCGAGTCGATAATTATGACAGAAAAGGTAGAAGAGAAGTGAATCTGATGGATCAACAAGGCAATCTTCTATGCACCATCAAAAAGAGATTACTAGCTCTTGGATGTTGGGAAGGACACAAATATTGCAGCAAGTCTAATAGTAGAAGCCAGGAGCAACAACCATGGTTTGAAGTTAAAAGATGTCTCAATCTCACAGGGAAAATCGCTTGCGAGATTAAAGCGGGTTCCAAAAATTTGTGCATAGAAAGAATGAGTATTGGATCAAAATCACTCGCTTTTCGGATAGTAAACAAATTAGATGGAAAAATCATTGCAGAGGCAAAGCAAAAACAATCATCTTCAGGAGTTGTTTTGAGTAATGATGTTCTAACTTTGGATTTGGCTGCTGGGACGGATCATTCCCTTATAATGGCTTTGATTACGGTCTACGGATTGATATGCGGAAAAATGTAAATCAATTCATTCAGTTACTGTCTTCTAAATTTGTAAACGTTTTCTTTTTCTTTTGGTAAAATGTAAATTCTATAAGTTTTGTAATTAGTGTTTGGTTCAGAAGTTTGTATAAGAAGCTCACAAGTCACAGGCTTTTCTTTTATTGAACCATCATCAGGATCCATAATTAGTACACATATATTGTTTACAGAGAAGAAATGATAGATTTTATTGTATATATTTGATCTTTGTATTGAGTTTTTTAGTGAATCTTTGATCCTTGTTTTGTTCAATTTTTAAGCTGTGTATCAGTGAATCTATCTAGCTTTGTATCTGTTCTCAATGTTGGTTAATGGCGAGAAATTTGCAAGTATACAAAATCGATCAAGTAGTACAAAGATATCGAACACGAGGATTACGCTAATCAAATCGAGACAATGGAACTATACTAATAACAACAATTAACAACATAATTTGGGGGAGAAATTGTTCTTTAAAATTTGCAATCTAAACACAATTAAAACTAAAAAGGATTTTCTCAAGGAAAGAAAACGATTGGATCTCAATATTTCCACAAACTCATAAGGTATAGTAACAAACACATCATAATTAAACTCAATTCATGTTAAGATTTGCATGGTTTGGAGAAAATGGAGAAAACCTTAGAAAGTCTTCAAGATAGTAAAAATCATAAGGATTCATATTTGATAAAAGATGATCAATTTTGGTACAATATTAGCTCTTATATAGAGCAATGAAAGGATTAACCAACTCTAACAAACTATTAACCAACTCTAACTAACTTGGTAATCTACTAACTAACTCTAATTAAGCTATATTCTTAACATCCTCCCTCAAACTCAACATTGGGAAATTTACCAATTTGAGTTTGAATTACAAAGATAAAACCAAAGAAAGAAACAAAGCATTGAATTTTGGCTTGTAATACAATCATATAAACCATAGACTGATAGACCCCAAAAACAAGCAACATAAAATCTGCACTACTAGCCACATAACACTTTCCATATTCTGCATAAGTGCCACCTCCAAAGATCCAACAGCAACCAATCTTTGACTTTAATGACAGGGTACGAAAGATTCAAAACAGTAGGATCCAAGGCCTTACTCAATCCAAACAATTTCTATACTCCTATGTGTCTTCAATCTCTTATACACCATCATAACCCAAACACCCTGAGGGATAAAATACAAGCCTTGCATTAATCCACTTCAATAAGCAATTTAGTGACACAAGATACATCCAAATATTTTGATGTATATCAGTAACTTCCAAAATGAGTGACCACAATTGCAAACTAATTCATGGAAGCTTATACACCAACTGAGTAAAATCAATAGAGCATGAAGCAAAACCAACAGTATCAATGACAGTGATACGGTGGCCAATCCTTTAACAACAGAGCTTCATAAAGTATCACATGTTAACTTCCAAAAGTTAAGAACCAAAGCCAATATATTGCAGCAACAGATGAAATCAGAAAAACATCAGCCCCATATACCATACCATAGCTGCTAGATTTAATCCTTGGTGGCTCAAGTGAATCACAACATTTTGAAAGAAAACTGATACAACTTATGCCACTGCAACTACTACAGAAGACTACACAACTTTAACAAGAGTCTAAAAATCCAAATCATATTCAGGTGACTCAATTATGGTGAAACAATTCAAACCACAGTAAAACCCAAATCATTTGAAGTTTGAACATGATCTAAATTGCAAAATTACAATCAATCAGAGTGCAGCAATCAATTTGGAATGATAGTTACAAGTCACACCTTAGAAGCTACAAATCAACATCATCTTCTTCCCATACTCTTCCAATCTCAATTGAATATCTATCTTATTTCCAAACTTGAACAATGTTGCAGAATTGATTCCTATATTATAATATCCTCCCTCAAACTCATAGTAAGAGAATTCTTAGTATGAGTTTGGAAACAAAAACCAAACTAAAACAAAGAACATCAGTAATGCCTGAATATCAAGAGCTCCAAATACTCATCAATGTCAAAACAGAACAAGAGCCTTGCTAGTTGGATTCTTTCTTGCAAATGTTACATTATAACAGCCACTGTATCAGAAAGTTGTGAATGGAGTAACAACCGCATATGTATTCTATCAAGAATCAATTCAACTTCCAAAATAGACTCATCAAGAACAAAGATTAAGCAGCTGAATTGCCAAAATGTTTGAGAAAGGGAAAATTAATGGCTAATGCGAAGGGAAAAGAGAATGTTTTCGGAAGTCCACCGGGATCGAAAGGGAAGAGTGAAATTGAATCGAAAATTGACAAAGTAGAGAGCATAGCAGAATTGTAAAGCATTAACATAGTTCCACCGGGATCAAAAACTTCAATGTAGACACCACATAGATTGAAGAAGAAATTGATGCGCTTCAGCGTTGTTGTTGCTGAAACCAATTTCTCAAGTTTAGAAGATGAGAAACGAACCTTATACGAAGGAAGAAAGATGAACATGGTGGTTCTTGAATCGGCGATCGCATAACCGTTGCCGGAAACACCGAGAAGAGGCAAATCGAACCGCATGAAGCTTTCTTCATTACAAGAAGGAACAAATTCGTCATCTTCAAAACCAAATCCTTGCTCTTTCTGTTCTGGTACCAATTCAGATTTAGAGGGCAATAGAAAGCAATCGATTTCTCCAATTTTGAAGGATCTTTCTTCAATTGAAGGCTTGATTGTCTCAATAGGAATCATTTGCACCATTGCAGATTCTGAATCTTGACCGAAATTTCCGAAAAAGAATTCAGAATTCCCTTCCTCCGTGGTTGCAAAATCGAAATCTTGAGTTTGAACAATGGATGCAGAAACGGAATCGGTAACATTAACAGAAGCTCCATCATCTTCACATTCAACAGCGGAATCGGAATCTAGGTATGGATCGATTAAGGCGCATGATACCATGTTAAAGTTTTGAAGTTGATGGTAAAATAGAGAAGATTCTCTATAAGAGCTTAGAAAGCTTGAGAGAGAATAGAAATTGTAAGATTTCATATTGATAAAAGATGATCAATTTTGGTACAATATTAGCTCTTATATAGAGCAATGAAAGGATTAACCAACTCTAACAAACTATTAACCAACTCTAACTAACTTGGTAATCTACTAACTAACTCTAATTAAGCTATATTCTTAACAATTCATGTAGGATTTATCAACATCAATTGTGAATTCAAATCTCTAAGACATTCACACTTTCCAATTACCAATTAATTCCTAATCTCTTAGGCAATCAAATTAATAACAGAAGATAAAATTCGTTAATCACCAAATCACACAAATACTACAAAATCTCTTAAGTGATTCAAAGTGCTCAACTAATCTAGATCCATGGTTTAAAATCTATTCTCATAGTAAGATAAATCACTCATAACAATGCTATCATGATCAAGGACGAGATGTCATCAGTTAATGCATCGTCCTTTTTCTTACCATTAAGCTGGAAAATTAAGCTGTGTGCATCCATTACTTTGTATTTTTTCACATGTATAGCAAATGTTTGATGAATCCTATCAAAATTTATTCACCATCCTAATGTGGCAAGTGTCGGTAAAAATTTCACATTATTTAGAAAAGTGGAGATTAAACATTATACGTGAGAGGACCCATAAACATAACGCTTTAAGATTTTGGGTTAAAATGTGATGTCCAACCTCTAATGTGGATAATCTCTCTGACTACCTCCTCGTGACCCAACACAACTACAAGTCTAATGTAAATAGTTGTTCCCTGAGGGTCCCGAGTGTTGTAAATAATTCAAAGCAATAATTTCTCAAAAATATATTGATGTGGACTTGAGGTTGGAATCATAGTCACACGATTCGCAATTTGTTTCGGTACGCGGTATGCTACCTTTAAAGAATTCGGTACGTGAGGGATATACATAGTCGGTACGCTAATCGGTATGTTGTTAATAAAAAATTAAATAAAATATTTGATGAAAATATTAATTAGTATTAAATTTATGTTAATTAATATTATTAATCTAAAGTTTATATTAATCATAAAATTGAGAGTCAAATTTCCATCAAATAAAAGTTGAGTGTATGCTGATAGCACATGTGTTTCGTGTATCATAGAGGGAAAACAAGTCACGCGTCAAGAAGTGTAACTAACATTGAGAGGTAATCAAAGTTAGAAATAAACAGTTTGTTAGATGTTTCAATATACGGCCCAAATCCAATCTACAATGTACAAAATGCATTGTACTAGTGGACAAGTGATGTTATACTTGTAATCATCATATTCATAGCTAAATCTAAATCAGTCTCAACATTTTATATTTTGTTCTTATTTGATTGTTGGGGTGGTTCGCCGGTACTTAGGTTTTAAAGAATTCAGAGAAATTTACGACAAATCAATTCGCAAAAGTACCACGAATTAGTACGCACGAACCAATTCGCTGTTCGTCACCTTTGAGAAGAATTATGCGACTGTGGTTGGAATACAATGAACAAAAAATCAAAATTTTCAATTCTTTAAAATAAAACATTGATTGTGTCAAAAAAATAAAAAAATAAAACATTGATATAAAAATTGAGCATGAGATAATTTATTGATATAATGCTTATTTATCTTTAATTAATACCGACTTTATTCCCAAAAAGGATAATGAATGACTTATGGCTTATGCTGTGTATTAGAATAAAAAAGAATAGAGCACTACCATATCCATATGTTATGTTCATGACATCGACTGCCATTACTAATCATTAATTAATACATAATTTATAACAGATAACGACACAATTAAGCAAAGGCAAGCACTTGTCTGCACTACAATGACGTCAACTAAATTAACCGTTAAGAATAATTGGAATTGATAACTACGTTCAACTCAAAAATTGTTTAGTTTTCAATCCTATCTATCTATCTATGACTGTGTTTTTCAAAGTAGTATTTTTCAGCTAATGCTACAAATTGAATGTCATTTTCATTAGTGCTTGCTAAAAATTTCAAGTAAAAGTCAGAGAACTAAACACATAAACTAAGTCATCCAAACAATTGAGTCGTGTTGGCTCTGTCCCTACTTATTTTATAAACTCTCTTTGAGTGTATTTTCCTACGACCAATCTATTGCCTTAAACGTGCTTTAATGGAATATTTATATGGTGATTACAACTTCCACTTATGCCTCTCAAGTCTACTCTCTCTTACAACAGAGACAGGAAATTAAGAATCCATTTTGTCCCTTGAGTTAATTCCACTCCCTTGAATCTGGTACATTACTTTTTGAGGAATTGACTCACCTCAAGAAAATGACACATTAGAAAGGAATTGGTATATATAATTGATGAGTGAAATGAGAAATAGTTGTGTTAGTTAAACTCAGAGATACAGACACTGGCATATTGACACCAATAATAATTTGAAAAAAATAATATAATTAAGTATAATCATAAGCGTCGATGTCCGACACTGCCACGTGTCCAATACGGAACACGGCTAATTTGAGAAGTATCGATCTATGCTTCATAGGTTAAACTAAGCTTCTTTAAATTGAATTAAAATTGTTTTTCCTAATTAAGACATTTTAACTATATTGACACAATTATTCACTCTTTATTAAAAGATCGGTGCATTGGTTGAACTTCCCCACTTATCAAATATTGTTGAAGAAAAGTAAATTTAGTTAAAGAAATTAATTTTGACAAAAGAAGTGCCAAGATACCCCGCCTTAATAGAGTAATGATACGCTCGACAGAAAAGTAAATTTAATAAATTTAGTTAAAGAAATTAATTTTGACAAAAAAAATGTCAAAATACCCCGACAAAAAAGTGTCAAGATACCCCGCCAGGTAAACCACAATCTCCGGAAGAAATGTACGTTGTGCTGGGGAAACAATATCCCGCCTTAATAGAGTAACGATCGTCTTCTCCAAGAAGTAGACCTACTCGTCTTCTTTTGTGATTAGAGAGATCGACTGAATTTGTATTTCCAAATTCTGCAGCAAATTTGCCTCCCACAGAAATAATTGTCACCTCCATTGCAAATTTCACTGCCACGGTTGGTTTGACCCTACCCAAGTATGCTTCCAAAACTTTGTCGACCCTCCATCTCTCATTTATTTAACCAATATGCCCCTACACCAATCATCTTCCGTGTTTGAATTCAACGCACCTAAACGACAAATATTTTTCCACCACAACGAAGCATTTTTCACTTCTACCCATAGACCAAGATCGGATGAATCTCCCACTTCTTTGCCATATTTCGCCTTTTACCCAAAGTAAGTCTTTTGATGTTAGTAAACGCCACTGTCATTTTGTTAAAAGCGCAACATTTACCAAACACGTAAAATTTTAATCCACAAGCCACTACTATCCTTTGGTCGACAAACATCCATTCATTAATTTCACCCACGCTATCTTCCCCCTATCTCTAGATCCTCCCCACAAGAAATTTCTTTGTATAGAAACTATTTTCTTCCATGCACAAATCGGCATTCTTAGGTTACACATATACAAGGTGGGAGTAGCTACTAGCACCGAGTTAATTAAAGTTACTCTCTCCCCTAAACTCACAAACTTATTTTTTCAAGAGAATCGCATATAGTGCATTTAGAGAAATCAAGTTTAATGAATGACACCGAGTTTAATGAATATTTTCTATCATTGTAATTACTTTACGCGCCGATAGTCACATCTAATAGAAATCTAGTATTCAACCGCATTTTTTTGAAATTATTCCACGCCGATATGGCATATAATATTTTTTTCTTACCCAAAAAAAACTCACAAATTTGTAATGAAACGAAAAACCGACCCAATCAACTTTTGCCCTCCCTCAACTCAACTCAACTCAACTCAACCGCTACTACTAGTGGAAACGATACATGGCAAGATCTTGCTTAAGACATTCACTCCCATAACTAAAAAGGAAATGATGGCACATTTTGCGTTGCACTCAAAAGCGTCAACCGCTATTATACACTATTCATTTTTTAGTCAAAAAACAACCAAATTTTCCAATTTTGTTTTATTTTCCAAAAAAAAAAACCAATATTTCCTCTTACACTCGCTCACTCCAATTCACCTTCTTTCATCAGATGTACATTTTGCGGCGGCGTGCAGTTTACTAGCGTTCCTCTCATTCTATCTAAAGTCCCTATTCACGTGGCGGTGATTTTCAGTTCAATACAACACAACAATATTAAGGTGACATTTTCTCTCTATTCTATTTTTTTGTTGGTTGATCGATGCAATTTGAATATAATGTTGGAGCTTTACTTTTGTGCTTGTTTGGTTTTGCCACCTTGTGTCAGTTTTTTTACGTAGTTTGTTAATGCTTGTATTTGCCATGTTCGTTTGTCTTTTTCTTGTTCCTCTGTATTCTCTCAAAGTGTTGTGCGTTTTTAATTGTTATTATTATTATGAATTTAATTACATTTTGGTCTTTCCATTATATTTTCGTATGATTTAACGTATTTTAAATGGAAAATGCTATTTATCCCGAATTACTGTTTCGTGAAAAATAGCTCGAAGCAATGCTATTGGTTAATTTATTCGCACACCTCCATGATTTCCGTGCACAACAACTTTGCAATTTCGACCAACCTAAAAAAGTTTGACACGTATTGATTCAGGATGTTCGCGATTAAATCTCTTTTCTATGTATAACACTACTCATTTTAAATCACATGACATGTACACGGCCCAATCAGCGACAAATGCATGTTTGTGCTCTTTCGGGGCTCATGCCCGTGCAAAATTTTGGAGAATTTTTTTTAATAGTATAATACATTATATGTTTATTTTTTAATAGTTATCCAACATACATGAAATCTATTCAAACAAAATGTAAAAACACAAAAATCACATGAGATGAATGACTAAATGATTTTTTTTTGACAGAAATGAATGACTAAATGATATTAAATGTGTGCATAACATCCAGATTTTGATTCATAGTCTCTTCGAGTCAACCAAGTTGGTAGTGATAGATATTTTTATTAATTTTGATAATACAAAACAAAATCATTCAATCAGTAGATGTGCATTAACATTTTCTTATATTATATATTGCCTCTACTATTCGAAATTTCTGGATGTGTCCCTGGAACCAATGACATAGATTAATGTGGATTAATTATGTACATTTTGTTAATTAAATTGAAAAAATAATAATTTATGACTATGAAGTACGAGTACTCCGAAATAGTGAAGTACCCGTACCATATGTACCTCTCCGCACCCATTTATGTTAGGTTGATTCACGGTGTTGAACACCTCAAAAATGTGTTGGTGGTAGAAAAATAGCAGAAAATCTTTTGATTATTTGTTACATTTCAATTCCCTCTCTTTATTTTGATGAAAATGTATATAGTGGACAAAAAAACAAATCTCTGGAACATAATGATAATAATTTACTCAAAATGTATATTTTTTTGATATTTTATATAAATACACCCGTATCTTTGTTTTTAAAAATTTGCCGTATTTTGTACCCGTATGTATCTATGCATCATAGATTTCTGAAATTGAAGTTTTTAATGAGTTTTTTTTTTTGTAATTTCATAATTTTTAATCATTTAACATCATCATGTTGTATATCACTTCATTTAAATATTTTAAATCACTATTTTAAAGTACAAAAATTTGATTGAGAGACCAAAATTGGATGATTTTAAAATGGGGACCAATTTCATAAATAAACGGAAATAAGGGAGCAAAATTGTAATTAAGCGTAATTATTATTATTCAAATATGAAGATATAATTGTTAATGTTAGTATTTTTCTCCTTCGTCGGGATATCATGTTGATCTACAACCCTTATTTGTTCTATAACCCTTATTTACATGTTGGGTCCAATAGTTTTACTTTGTTAACTTCTTAAGTGTATTTCCTCTGATATGTGTTATAATATGTTTATAATTTTTTGTTAATTAATTTTGTTCTGCTCTAATAAGATGGTAACTAGTGTATGTCCTGTGTTGACAGAGATTTTAACTATTTGTAAATCTTTTTTTCTTTCCCTTGATTCTAGCAAATTGTCAATTATCTTTATGTTTCTTTGGTTAAAACAATGCAACAGTGTGTCACTGATCTTTATTGAAGACGATAGCTATGGGAATGAGTTTACCGGGAACGGGAAGTGCCACTGGCTGCATGGCAGAAGAACAAAACAAATGTCGTGGTAACCGGAGAGGGTCTTCTTTGTTTGTCGAAGAAAGTGACTATGCTGCTATATTTCATTCTGGTGCCAACAGCTTGTTGGCTTTCTGGTTGTATTTTGTGGTAAGCTCCTATTTCCTACTGAACAAAAAGGTCAAGTTTTTCAGCAGTAGTGTAAAACCCGAAGAGAATGTTTCTTTATACAATGTCAATGATGCTTTTTCGGAGATTCCGGATTTCGACAGAACAAATTACTATCATTCTTTGCTAAATCTCGAAGATGAAGATTCTGCATGGCTCTCAAATTCATTGATATCTGAGGACCCTTCTAGTCCTCTAAGCTACAATTCTGATTCTTTCACCGAGATTTCAGACATAGGCAGTCCTAGTTATTGGGATTCCTTGCTCAACCTTGAAGAGGAAGACAATGAGTGGAATTTGGACAAAGCAAGTTACTTGCAGTCTTTGCTAAGTCTTGAAGAGGAAGATTCTGCATGGCTTTCGGATTCAATGATATCTAAGGACCCTTCTAGTCCTATAAGCTACAATGGTGATTCTGAAACCGAGATCTCAGACATAGGTACGCCAGGTTACTGGGACTCCTTACTCAAACTTGACAAGCAAGACAATGAATGGATTTCAAGTTCAAAACAAGGAATGAAGTGTGTTCAGGATGGTTCTCCAATCTCATCTTATAAGATAAATTGGGGAACTGAGATTCTTCCTTCAGTCTCTACCATTTCTTCATTCACTGGATCAGAAGATATTTTTTCAGCAGAAGAGTTGAGTGGTGATGAACCACTTTTTTGGCCATCTGAAGGAAAATTGAGTTGGGATTCTGATGAAACTTCATTTTGTTGCTCACCTAGGAAAAGACTTGTTTTTTACTCTGGATTAAAAACATCAAAGATGAAGGGGTGTGAACAAAAAATCTTCGACGATTTCGTTTTAGATATGGACATTCCTTTGGACCAAGAATTTTCAATTGAGACATTGGTGGGGCTGAAGGAATTTGATGGACATGAGGGTCTTGATTCTGAATTTATTGGTGATGATGGTTTTATTCTGGAGGAATATCTTCACTAGATCACAAGCACATGCCCATACAGTGATTCCGAATTTATCGATTCTTAGTCTAGTTTCACTTGTACTAACATAATGTTGGTGTACAGTGACAAAGTACTGTAATGAGTTTTTATTTTATTTTATAACTAGGTAAAAGGAGATCAATTAATCAATTGATCGAGGAGGAGACAATTTGTTTATAACTAGTATGATATACTTGTTACAGCATCAAACAAAATTTGTTTATCAACATGGATAGAAATATAGTGTTATACAAGTAATAAATGTTTGAATCTTTTTACAATTTAATATTGAGTTTGATATCTAACCGGTGCGTATGGAAAAATTTATGTTTGGAATTGCGAGAGTTCAACTGTTTAATTAACGTCAATTGTTTGTGTAATTGGAATCTTGGTTAATAGATCTTTTTAAGGTGTTTGGGATGTTTTGCTGTCTTATACTTATGTATGAGTCGTACAAATATATTTACTGATTCATAAAAAATCTCAGAGTTAGTTGTCTGAGGGATACTTTGGTTTACTAAAAAAACAGAAATCATGAGAAAGACATTACTTGATGCTATTTTGGATTGTCAAATAATTGATTCTTCAAAACTAATTCGATAAAGATGCACATGATTCAGCTATCAACAACTGCAACACTAGCTTGATGACATCCTATTCCATCTATTTTTATAAGAAACAACCATTTGCTTAAATAATGAGTCAAGTGATGATTGCTTAACCTGTGTTTGTATGTGGTCATTTTTTGAAAATTACTTTTGCTTAACCTGTGATTGCTTAACCCTGTAAAATTACCAAAATACCCTCATTCGCTACTTAAGTAGTGGATTTTGCGTTTAAAATCTCAAAAATCCATGTTTGTAGGGTGTTTTTTTTTCCAAAATTCTCATTTTTATAACGTCAACTACTTAAGTAGCGGATTCTATTTTTATAACGTCTGTTACTTAAGTAGCGGACAGAATCCGCTACTTAAGTAGCTGACGTTATAAAAATGAGAAATTTTCATGTTAGGGGGTGTCTTTTACTCAAATTTCATATGTTTATAATGTACACGACTTAAGTATAGGACAAGTAAAAATCTTAAATTTTCATATAGGGTGGTTTTCTTAAAAAAATACTCATTTTTACAATATCCGCTACTTAAGTAGCGGAAGAGTAAAATAGAAAATGGATAGATTGCGCGAATAACTCCTAAGACGACAAAAGCAATTTTCCATTTTTTTTCTCTTTGACAAATTAGAAACTTAGTGACATAGTGCCAACCAGAGTCACAAGTCAAGTTCATAAAATGCGAATCACAAATTAGTCTATATATATATATATATAAATTCTTCCTTTTTGTCAAAAATAATCTAAATTTGTCATTCAAACAAAGTAATTTGCATTAAAGAATTTGAACTATACCCTCTAAAATTACATTACCTCACAAAAATCCTCATCCAAACAATGTAGGGTCTATTTGGTTCAACTACATGAGGGAAGGGATTTTAATGGACTCAGGAGAAAAATATTCACACTTGATTAAAAGTTTCATATTTGATGAAATATGATATAGACAGAGTTTATAAATGGAGACGCTATTTATCTTATAAGCTGGTTTCGTAAAGAAAAATTAGTTGAAATTCAAAATTTACGACGCTTTATGATCAGGGTAGGACCATTATCGCTTTCATAACACTTATTAGAGATGAGGGACAAGAGAAATATCATATTACAGCTGGCTTGATTGCCACCCTAATTTGAGCTATATGTAAGGGCTTCACATTGCAAGTGTACTATGCTGAACAGTTCGGATAAAAACACAGATATTTGGATTTAACACCCTAACCACCAGACAAGCTGTATAATGTCCTTTTCAGACCACAAAAGCTGCATTTCCAATATTATTGGCGTGCTATTCATCTTTTCTTCAATGGTATGGAGGTGGAGCAACACATAACCGTGGGGTCCCAGATATGCTTCAAAGATCAATCCCCTATATTCCATTTTTATGTTTAAAAATATTTCTTTTGGGTCAATATTGGCCATAAAATCATATGATCAAAATCATGTATCCTTATATTATAATCTTAACTTTTTTTTCCCATTTTATTGTCTGTTTTCTTTTTTGCTAAGAGCACAACAACATTGACATGTAAACATGAATATATTATATGTATAGGAATACCTGTTTGCAATAATGTGACATTTCTAGATGCCAATATAGTCAATGCATATATATATATATATATATATATATATATATATATATATATATATATATAACAATTAAAAAATGTATACAGATTGAATTTGATAAAGTGATGTTCTCATTTGTATTATAACAATTAAATGATACAATAAAAGAATACTATTATAAAACAAAACCGCAAAAAAAAAAACAAATTATCACCAGATTAACATTGTAGTGAGAGAGACTAAACGATACTTAAACCTTAACAAACTCTATCAAACTGCTATGATACTATATCTTGGCACACAATAATTATTAATTTGAAAGGGTTTCAGTGCTGCAACTATACAATGCAGGATCCAAGATAGCAGGAAGAAATTTTTAACCCTTCCTAGAATTCTTGAGGCTTCTTACTGTCATGACAAGCTTTTGTCTTTCACCTTCTACTTCTGCAAATTTGAGACTCATTTCTGAGTATCTTTCTTGCAATTCTTTCAATTCGGTTTCCATTGATTTGTCTCTTTCTTTCAATGATGATAGTTCAGTTAATACGTCACTGATGCTGCCATCGCCATTAGTATCCATTGTGTGTATTTCTTCTTCTTTCTCAGACAAATGTGCTGCATGACTGCCATGGCCAGAAAATGATCAATAATGAAACAATTCAATAACTTAAAGTGTCACAATTGGTACTAAAAGTAAACTATGTGTTCTTAATGTCATACAGAAGAGAGAAGGGAATTCGATGAAAGTAGAAAGCAATCAAACCTCTTGGATGATGACACTACAGCCCCGTTTTCTTCAGAGATACACGAAGTATCAATGAGATGCTCAATTGTACTTCTTACTTCTTCAGATCTGTCATTTGTAGAAGCAAGACTTGTATCCGCAACAACCTGTTGAAGTGCATAACAATGTATATTTATTGCAGATATACGATTCAATTATATCATAATTCATAAACCAACAATTCAATGATAAAATCATAATCAAGATACCAAGCAAGACATGCATAATAATAGTTTTAAAACTTCATGTAACCAAAAATACTATGAAACGTTGCCCAAGACAAATCATTAATGAAGAGAAAAAATAGTTGACATTCTCTTATTTCCATCATTCATCCATGCACTTTAATGGATATGCCAAAAAGTCATCACATTGGCCTATTGTTTGTTTAAGACATTACGTATCACAATGTACTAACTAGTATACCTTGATTCTTTGATTGAGTTCCTCCATTTTGTCCTCCAGTTCATCAACTTTGGATTGAAGTTCGCTTTCCTTCTCCAAAAGTGAAGAAGCTGATGTTTCCAAGGACATCTCCTTTGACTTTACCAGGTCCTGTCATAAACAAATCATTTTGTTAAAATGCCAACGCTCATTTGGCAGAAGTAAATTAGTTCCTAGGAAAAATGCAGTGGAATGAAAATGATAATTAGTAGATGAAATATATATATATATATATATATATATATATATATATATATATATATATATATATATATATATATAGAGGGATCAATATTTGATTATCAAGCATTTTTC
Organism: Trifolium repens; assembly: GCA_030408175.1. Lineage (NCBI taxonomy): Eukaryota > Viridiplantae > Streptophyta > Magnoliopsida > Fabales > Fabaceae > Trifolium > Trifolium repens. Next base: position 60,122,850 of record CP125842.1, on the reverse strand, counting down.
TCAAAGGACCTATCTGCTCAATCACTGGGATTTGTAAATTTACCTCGAGCATTTTTATTTTCTCACTTAGATTTGTCATTTCTTTGGAATTCTGAGGAATTGAAGCAATTGTGGTTAATGCATCGTCCTTCTTCTTCAGTTCACTTCTAAGATGGAAAATTTGTTGTCTTAGGTTTTCTTTCTCAGTCTCGTCATCAGTAAGAGAACGTTTCAGTTCACTATATTGAACTTTAAGTACTTCTAAGTCTGAATGCAAGAGTCTACTGACTTTCTCTTCTTCATCCTTGAGATGCATCATCCTATTTAGCTCACCAAGTGATCGTTCTGCTTCCTTCTTCAACAAAGCAATTGTACTCACAAGCTCGTTTCTTTCTTCCTTTCGAGTATTTAACAGGATCTCATATTCCTCAACTGATTTCTTCATAAGTTCCAAGTCAGAACTTAAGATTTCTTTTTGTTTTACTAGCTCAGATAAGCTTGAGATCTCCACTGTAAGCTTTTCATTCTCGGATTTTAGACACTGGATCTCTTCGGAGAAATCTTTACCAGCTTGTTCCCCGTGCTTTTTCTTGTTTTCAAGTTGCACCGATTTTTCGTCAATTTCCAACAACATCTGTTGCATCTGAACTGTCATGGTATCTATTTTGTTGGAAAGTTCATTCAGTTTTACCTCATAATCAGCTTTGACTGACTGAAGCTCTTCTTTGACTTTACACAGCATTTCCTCCAGTAGTCTTTTATGAACACGAAGTTCATTTGCTTCTGTCAGCGCTCTCATGGTAGCCGTCTCGTTTGCCTCAAATGTCATGGCCATTTGCATTGAAAGCCTTCTAAATTCTTCTTGAAGCCTCTCAGCAGTATTAGCATTTTTAAGTCTGGTGTTTCTCAAAGCTTCCTCGGCTCGAATGGCTCTTTGCTCTTGCTCAACTTTGTCATGTGTCACTGCATCTAAGTCAGCTTCAAATCCTTGGGATTGTTTTTCCAGTTCCTCCTCTAATTTGCTGATTTGGTTCTCAAGAGACTTGATGGTTTCCAGAGAATCTGAGAATTCTTCTGACTGTTTCTTGAGTCGACTTTCCAGATTCTGGATATGCGCTTCAAAGTCTTCTATGCCAGGAGGAGGAGAGCATTCATACTGAATTTTTAACTGTTCTTGCAGTTCGCTCTGTTCCAGCTTATATGCAAAGTCATGGTTTTCCTGTTTCAAAATTTCATAGTCCAGTGCAAGCTGCTCCATCTGCATCTCTAACTCGTCTTTGTCTCTTCTATACATCTCTATTTCACTATGGAGATCCATGATTTTTTGCTCAAGTAAGTGTGTCTCCTTGGCACTGCTTTGATCCTTAACAAGCTCATCCAATTCTTTTTGTTCATCATCATCTGTTTCACAATTAGAGGGGTCTCTCCCTAAATCACGGGAGTTTTTAGTATGTTCGTAATTATTGGAACGGCTGTGTATTTCCCTATTTTTCTGCTCCAACATTGCATCGAGGTCCTGAACAGCGAGAACCAGTTCAGCATTTGATTCTTGCGTCTTCTTTAACTGCAGTCTGAGATTTGCATTCAGGTCCTTCTCATAATTCAATTCTTGTCTGATTTCTTCAACAAGAGTATGAAGATCTCCGCTTCCTAATTGTGACCTGCTACTCACTTTGGCTTCATCCACTCGTTTGCGTAAAGACTTTAGATTTTCGCATTCTATCTTGAGTGTATCTCTTTCCTCTTTCAAGCTGATAACTTCCTTCGCGAGCTCCTGCCTACTTTTGCTTTCCTTTACGATTTGCTTCCGAAGAGTCTGAAGTTCCATGTCTGAAACATCTACCTGCCTAGCCAAAGCAGCAACTTCAGCCTTCAACTTCTCATTCTCTAAATCCGATGCCTGATGGGATTTTTCCCTCGGAAGGGCATCATGAGAGCCATGTGATGAATCGTCTGTACTCAGACCATGTTCTGAACTAGCTGAACGGTCCCGGAAATGTGATGATCTCTGATGTACATCATACATTGATGGTAAGGCATTCACAGCAGGTTTTTGAGGCTCCGAAGGGACACCATTTGTGGTTGCCTGGATGATAGTATTTCTTAGTGCAAGTTCTCGGGGAGTATCAAGTCCAGAGCTTCCATCGGAACTTGACAATGTAATGTCAGATCCACTAGATGTCCTACAATCAACACTCAATCCAGATCTATCTGTGTTTGCATTGGCAGACACATCCTGCGAAATCTAGAAAGAAAGATGAAATTTAGTAATTTGAAACATAATTTCAACTATAAAAACTAAGAATAGAAGAAGATCACAAAAACAGACAACTTTTGCTGAGAGGCAGGATATGCATGACTATTTATCACACATAGGTTGAGTAAAGGTAAATTTACAATTATGAATAATTCGTTGGCCCAGTGAGTGAAACCTTACTTCAGAAGAATCACTTTTAGTGCATCCATTAAGATCTCCATTGCTTAAATAGGTCCTTAAGCTCCTATCATTGGGTTTTAGTTTGGTATCTTCACATTCCTCTTCCTCTCTGCAAATGTTATTTAAGAAGAAAATCTGTCATAAAAAACAATTGAATATGAGGCAAAATGCCAAAATCTATTATATCCAGAAAATATACAGAAAATGAAAAAAGAAGCAAGAAAAACAAATCCCTTTATACCTTTTATCATTATTTTCTTGTAATCTCTGAATTGATACCTGTCCATTAAGAAACAAATCAGAACTATTGAAATCAAAATCAGAAAACAAGAGATCAAATCAAACACTAACATGCAAGACAGCATCAGAATGTGAGTTCTTGATGGGAAGAGAAACAGAAGAAATCTTTGTAGCTTCTGCATAATCAGCAAAATCTATAGAAACTTCCCCAAAAATACTTGCTTTTGATAACCCCTACACAAAGAACAAAACCCATAAAAACATATTAAAATCCAACACAACCAACCACATTAACATAACAAAACCCAAAAAGTCAACAACATTCTTAAAAACATAATAATAATAATAATAATAATAATAATAATAATAATAATAATCATACCGTTGAAACAACAAAATAATAAATTTTTTCAGTGAATTTTCCATTCTTAGTGTCATAAACAAATTTAACATTTTCATAAACAGGATTCTCCCATTTACAAATTCCATCAGTTACTATAGCTTTCTCTAATCTTGTAGTTGGTTTTCCATTATCTCCAGGAATTATAGACAACACCAAAGAATCCACACCAGATTGCACCACCTGAAATTAAATTGGAAATTAAAATTGAACATTAAATTGATTTAATGAAGGAATGTGAAAGAAAGTAGTGTACCTGAGTGAGATGAAAGTGGAGTTTGAAAACAGCTTTGACTTTATTTTTCTCACTCCTCCATCTGAACATTTTGGATGAGTGAAACAAAGTTAGTTACTGATCCTGAAACATAGGATTTAACGGTGGATTCCGGTGACCGGAAAAATAACTGTTCCGACGATCGAGTTTTGAATGAATGCTATTCCGTAGAGTGTGGATTATGAAAGAATGAAGTGAAATGAAATCAGCGAGTTTAAATGTTTAATAAAAAATAAATAAATAATTATATATTTATTTATTTATTTATTTAAGGAAGGAACAGATCTCAATCTTCTTCTTCTTCTTCTCATATATTAGCACGGCTTTTGTGTCCTCTTGTCTGTCATTTGCCTCTTTGCTACAGTTTTTTTAAATTTACTTACTACTACTACCAGCTACAATTATTTATTATAGTATTCAAATATTAAATTTAGAACCTTCTCAATGGATTAATTCATTTTTTTTTATGGTATGAGATGATTTAATTCTTAGATTATCATTTATCACTATCTCGTACTCTTTTTTTACTTTTTTTTTTGAAGTGTAAATATGTTAAAGTATGTTAAAATTTGTCTTTATTATTTATTGCCATTAATATACTGACAATATATTGGAAATTATTTATATTGTTTTTATGAGATTGATTGATTGTTGTGCATTTAATATTGACTAAATTTTTCTACACAACTTACTATAGTTGTAGATACTCAAACAATTATTATCAGCATTTTTCACATATAATTACTTCGATTAAAAGATTTTTTCTATAAGTTTTTACAATAATTTGGTTCATTGGATCGTCAAGTCTGATTTGGGGTCAATTCATATGGTTTCAGCCTCCTCTCAATTGCAATTGTAGAGATTGAACAATGGTCTTCTTACAAAGTCAATCGTCAATCAATATATTAGATTTATAATTAAGGACAAAATATTTAAGTAGATATATTATATATATGATAGTATATGTTATAGTATCTTTCAATCCAATGGTAGATTTTGCAATATAATTATTCGGTAAAGAATTATCGGCGGTGTCATATAAAAAGTTTGACACATTAGTGTCATTTGATCCTGACTCATTACACCTGAATGGAAGACAAACAGGCTACAAGCTGCACCGCTAACTATTTATCAATCCTCTTAAATACTACGTACATCTAGAGACATGGGAGATGTCACATTGTCATGCATGACTCTTTGAACTCTTTTTAAAATATTCACTGCATCTGATTTGTCACAACATGATCTCTCAAACTGAAACCAAAAGTGTCAAAAGCAAATGATATGAAAACATATTGATTGTCACAACATGATCTCTCATGTTTGACCACTTTGGTTGAAGCATATGATTTTAAATACTATTTTATATGATTTTAATTTGCCTAAAAAACATATGATTTGTTTTTAATTATCATGATATTAGTACGAAATTTCTATTGTCGTTAGCGATAATTAATTTGTGTCTGAAAATTTTTGGGGTACGCAAAGTATGTTCTCCTCTTTCCACCAAATTTTTTCCATATACATATGAGACAAGAATCGAATCTTTGATCACATACTTAATGGGACATAAACCCTTATTACTTGGATTAATTCTTACATTATAATTTTATTTTAATGGAAAATGCTAAATAGTGAATTTGGTGCACTAGTTAAACACATAAATAAGGAAATTCTATCTTGAAACTCATGCATTCAATGCATTGAAAAGTATAAAAGGTTGTCTTTATCAACATTAGATATGTTTAACAACTGCACTGTTTAGTATCATCCTAATTTAATTATAGTTAAATGTAAATGTTCTATTAATGAATGGGCTCATGGGAACAGTGTACATAAGATATTTATAAGCACAGTGTATATCAATTACATTTCTTTTTTTTTTATATATATCAATTACATTTCTTTTATAAATAACAAGTGTATGAATTAAATACTTTCGGAGATACAGTATGTCCTTATATTGTATAGTCACTTGTCTCATGTCTGTATTCTTTATTTTTAAATTTTAAAAAACACCAACCGGGCAAATTTATAGAATAGATTTAATACGTGGTGGCGAATCAAATTTCTTACTAGCATTATTTTTAAATTAAAAATATTCTCGCATACATTCAGTGGCGGAGCTAGAACTATATCTTGGGGGGGCCGTAATTTTTTTTTTATGTTTTCTTTTTTATAATATTAATGTATATGTTTTGATTAATAGATATTATTTATCACTAATAGTGTAGTGGTTTGTTCCAACTAATTTTAGATGTAAGTCACGAGTTCAAATCCCACCTATTGCAATTTTATGGTATTTCTTGTTTAAAATAGGATTAAAATAACAAAATGTGGAACATGAGGATCGAACCCGCGTCACCCTCATGCAAAATGTGGAACATGAGGATATAAAATTGCAAACACTAATATATATATCACTAAACAAAAAATTAATATATACACCTATAAAAAATTGAAATTTGGAGCGGGTCATGGCCCTACTCGGCCCATGAGTGGATCCGCCCCTGCATACATTGATATACTATTATCATAAATTGATATAATATTATTTGTGTTATATGCTAATAATATTTTTATTATAATAAAGATGAAGACAAAAAACATATTAGTTTTTTTTATTATAGGTAAGATAGAAATAGAATCATGAATTGAAAACTTGATAGGGACAGGCCCGGCCCTGAGCTAAGGCAATGGGTGCGACGGCCTAAGGCCCATTATTTTAAGGGGCCCGATTTATTTTTTTATACCTACCTACTATTAAAAAAATCAATATTAATTATGCTTAAAAAAAAGAAAATGTTATTAGGCCTAAGAAATAAGTGTTGTGAATAAGGTCCAAATATATTTTTTTACGTACTAAATAAAAAGTGATTGAGGCCCAATTGGTAGAAAACATAATTAGGGCATATTTGGTAGGATTACCAAAATTGAATTCCGTAGAACAAAAAACAAAACGACAGCTGTGGTTAATTTCCTAAATTTTGCTTTCTTGCAAGGTATGTATGGATGCTATGGTTTTTTCTTGTTTAGATTTTGGTGTTGTTTATATAATATATACTCGTATGATAAATTGATAATTATACTTTAATAGCTTTTTCTTGTTTTAGTTTTTGTGTTCCTAATTTTATTAAAGAATTATTTAACTTATTTTCTATAAATTGTTAATACTTAATAGGTTATTTTTTGCATCCAATTTCAACCATTAGGATCTTACAAATTCTCGATTCGTCCCTGAAGTCAGCTACTTAATAGGTTATTTTTAGCTTATCAATGATTTTGCTTCTCAAAATGCTCGAAGAAATCACCACTTATGAATTTTCGAATAAAAAGAAAGTTTTTGATATTTTGTAAAACTTATTATATATTAATGTTATTTTATTTATTGAAAGATTTTTTGTTCTTTATATTTGGCATAGGGCCCATGAAATATCAGGAACGGCACTGGATAGGGAATATATGGAATTTGGATACGGACAAAAATAAATGAAGGGAGTCGTTGGAACAGTGTCTTGAATTAGTAGAGAATTCAAATCTGTCTGAGTTACATAAACTAGGCTGCCACTTTTGTTCAATCGAAACAAAGACGTGTGAACAAACTTCATGCGTGCAATATGCATACATAGCCATCGTGGGATTACTATTTTGTACTACTAGTACAAAAATAAAATGACAGTTAGTACAAAATACAGTAATAATTTATAACATAATCAAAAATAATATTTATAATTTAGTATGCCACAACATATTTGGACTTGGAGTCATTGTGTATGCTATTTAGTCACCGACACTGTGTACTATAATTAAGTACTCTTCTTTCTTTCTGTCTCAAATTATATAAGACTTTTTAAAACAAAAATAAAATAACATTCTATCTAAATTTTAAATATATATTATTTCTATAATAGATTATTTATTAATTTAAATGGTAATTTATTTTAGAATAAAATCACAACGTCGCACTACAAAAGATGACAAAATTACAAAAAAAAAAACTAAATATATGTGAAATTTACTTAATTTGAATAAAATGAAAGGGAAAAAAATAGACTTAGAGAGGTGGTTTTGGGTCAAAAAATTGACCTCAAACTAGCCCCTCTATAGTATATGGAGAAAAAAAAAAGAAGGAGAAACTATAGGTTAAAAGAAAATGGGTATATATGTAGGATGTCAACAGGGTGGAGGTTGGGCGAAAGATACTTTCCCACTCCTGTTCCTACTATCTAAAATATTATTCATCCTTGTCCTCATTCCTCACTTTGGGGAGAATTATTTCCTTATCTTCGTGGATCTCCACAGTTTCCGCGGGGATCAACAGCATTAAAATGAATATCAAATTTCAATTATTTTCAATCAAACTTGTTGTAAAAAATATTTAAGTTTAATCATAAAACAAAAAAATATATTATTATGTGAGATTATTGTGTCTTGTGATAATAGTAAATATCACATATAAACAAAATTTATACATACGTGAAGTATCAATAAATATGTTGAACTGAGGCTACAAATTTTTTTTTTGTCATATAAAAGGATTTAGAAAATGTGTTTTCTAGGTTTGAAGATAAAGTTTACTATGCTGTTTTATGTTTAGGTCGACCTTACACATTAAGTTATAAATATAATATAACAAATTTTATACCACTTTTAAGTTTTAAACAAATATATAAAAATAGAACCAATATGTTAGATAATGAAAATATTGAATTTAAGTAGTTAATGAATTCCTTTTAAAACAAATTGCTCGAAAGAACTCCTAAAATTAGAGATTAGTATTTATATATATATATATATATATATATATATATATATATATATATATATATATAAACCAATATGTTATGTTACTATTGATCTTACTATTTTGGTTCCTCCTCTCTTATCTCCACGAGGAGACGACTTTTCCAGCACTACGTTGGATTAGTACTAGTTATTATATTTTATTTTTGACGAATAATACAAGTTAATCATTCACCAAAACTCCTATATACAGATGATTATAATTGTGTCAATTTATAATAATATTTTGACTTCTCGTACGTTATAGGATTCCTTTTTTAGGTATGATCACGATAATGAATTCTTAAATTAAGAGACCCACTAAAGGATGTAGTTTTGTGGATTTTCTTCATTTCTTATTATTCAATTTCGTGTAAAATTAAGCTTCTGACTTGACTTGTACAAAAATAAAAACAAGATTATTGTCCCCACAAAAAATCAAAACAAAACAATTGAGCTTTCCAGTAAATATTTTTTATGTTGAAATAATCAAATAGACATAAAGCAATTAGTAATTTGGGGAAATTATAGGGTCTCATTATTTTATAGTATTACTTTCTTCTGTTTTTATTGCTGAAATTTTTAAATATTATAAAATGTATACAAGTTATTTTGACTCGTTTAATGTCATATTTTTGTATTTATAAGTGTAAAATTATATTATAATAAAAAACTAAAACAATGTCCCATGAGCTTAACTCAATTGGTGGATATTTACATTATTATGCAGGGGATTGGGGTTCGAACCCAGATCTTCTCACTTATTCACTTCAAAGGTGAAATTTCAAGTCATTAGGCTACTTGACAAAAAAAAATTAAATAATAAAAAATGGAGTCATGGAGACTGGAGGTTTTTTTTTTTTCGTTCTTTGATAACACATAATCACATATGGCTGATGGCTTAAATTTATTACAAGACTTGGTTGTTAGTTTGTTGCATCGGTTCACAGTAATGTTGTAAATACATGTCCTAATATAACAGACGATGAAGGTGGGTTTTTTCATCATGGGCCCACAAAATTACTAAATAATTCATCTTCATCGTTGCCTACAATTTTATATTCAACAAAAGTTCATAATAAGGAAGGATTTTAATTTCTTGTTTTATATACACACCGGTTGTATATATAGTATTCATAAAATTATATAAAGTGTACAATGAAAAAATCAATTAGTTGGACTTGGTGGTTAACCAACTTAGTTAATACTTATTTTATAAAAATAAATAAATTAAAGTTTAAATTTTGACTGAAATAATTTTACTCTAATTTTTTTATCAATATTTTACTTGCATCATAATGGGACTTTGACCTTTCTCTTAGAAACAGAGTCAAGATAAAAAAAATATAAAAAAAAAATTGCATTGTACATGAGACGAAGACACTACAATATTTTTAATTTTAATCTAGAAATTAAGTTGTGGCTAATTTATAAGCTGGGGCTTGTTTCAAATTATTTTCAAGCTACCGCTATTTAGCCACTTAATTAGTTTACGATTCAAATGACTTATCTTAAATGCAAAAGAAGTACTACATAAGAATAGTTTCCTTGGATTTTAATTTGAATATGCTTGGCTTTAAAGTTGGTCATATGCATGGAGTGAGGTGAGTTCAACCTAGTCATTACTAACAATTATGTTACCAGAATAAAAAATAAATTTTTTTTTTTTATGAATCTTAGGTAGTGCTAGTTGTTAGGATAAGATAAGCTTTGATAAGCTTAGGCTTAGATATTCTTGTGCTTAGGGCTTACTTGTGTACCAAGTATATCTTGTAAACATCTATATAAGGCTCTTAGCCTAGCATGAATGAGATTGAGAAACACCCTTTACACAACAATTGGTAACAGGAGCCCTCATAGGGTCCTGAAGGTGTTTTCACAAACGCAGTTTGTTACACCAGCTTTGTAACCGTTTTTCTAACAACTTTTTGTTATCTTCATCCCCTTCCTTGTGATTTTCCTCTCTCTTTCTCATTTCTTCTTGTTCTTTCTGCAAATTCATGGCAGAATCATCGTTCTTGCAACCCTCTATTCCCAAGTTTGATGGTCATTACGATCATTGGTCCATGTTAATGGAAAATCTCCTTCGTTCTAAGGAGTATTGGAGCCTCATTGAAGATGGAATCGTAGTCGCACCTGCAAATGCTACAGCTGAGCAAAGAAAAGCTGCTGATGATAGCAAGCTCAAAGATCTCAAAGCCAAGAACTACCTATTTCAAGCCATAGATTGCACAATCTTGGAAACTATCTTGAATCGTGATACTGCTCGTGATATTTGGATCTCTATGCGCCAGAAATATCAAGGATCCACCAAGGTAAAACGTGCTTAACTTCAAGCTTTAAGAAGAGAATTTGAGGTTTTAAACATGAAAGATAGTGAAACTGTTGATGAATATTTTTCAAGAACCTTGGCTATAGCAAATAAAATGACTGCACATGGTGAAACAATGGATCAAACTAAGGTTGTAGAGAAGGTTCTTAGGTCCATGACATCAAAATTTAACTATGTAGTATGTTCTATAGAGGAGTCTAATGATGTTACCACTCTCACCATAGATGAACTACAGAGTAGTCTTTTAGTACATGAACAAAGAATGAAATTTGCTGTTGAGAAAGATGAAGAACATGCCTTAAAGATATCTTCTGCTGGTAGAGGTAATGGTCGTGGTAGGGGAAGGAATGGTGGTGGTAGAGGTAGAGGTCGTGGCAGGCAAAACAAGGATCTTGTTGAGTGTTATAGGTGTCACAAGCTTGGGCATTATCAAAATGAATGCCCAACTTGGGAAGAAGGAGCAAATTATGCAGAATTCAATGATAGAGAAGAGGTGTTGCGTATGGCACAAGAAAACTCTCATGATCAAGTGCATGATGATTCTAATATGGAAATGTGGTTCCTTGACTCTGGATGCAGCAATCATATGGTGGGAAGAAAAGATTGGCTGTTCAATTTTGATGATAGCTTCAGAGAGATGGTAAAGCTTGGTGATAATTCAAAAATGCCTGTCACGGGGAAAGGTAATTTGAAGTTGCATATTGGTGGCATAGTTCAAGTAATAACAGAAGTTTATTATCTTCATGTCTAAAGAACAATTTGTTAAGTATTGGTCAACTTCAGCAAAAGAATCTTACAATTGTTTTCTCTAATGATCTATGCAAAGTCTATCATGAAAATAGAGGCTTGATAATGTCTACTCAAATGTCTGTCAATAGAATGTACATAGTACATGCATCTGTTATAACTCCTATGTGTATGAAAGTCACTACAATGAGTCAATCTCAATTATGGCATCATAGATATGGACATTTGAACTACAAAGGGTTGAATGTACTAGCTAAAAAGGAGATGGTAAAAGGGTTGCCTGTGATACAAGCAACAGAAGAAACCTGTGAAGAATGCATTTTTGGCAAGCAGCATAGGGATTCAATACCAAAAACTGCAAATTGGAGGGCAAATGAGAAGCTTCAGCTAGTACACTCTGACATTTGTGGACCAATCAACCCTACATCTAATGGAGGCAGCAGGTACTTCATAACATTCACTGATGATTTTAGCAGGAAAACTTGGATCTATGTGCTTACAGAAAAATCAAATGCTCTAGCAATTTTCAAAAAATTCAAAGCAAGTGTATAAAAAGAATCAAATTGTCAAATTAAGTGCTTGAGAACTGATAGAGGAGGTGAATTCACTTCAACTGCATTTAATGATTTTTGCAGTGAAAATGGGATCAAAAGACAATTGACTGCAGCTTACACACCTCAACAGAATAGAGTTTCAGAAAGAAAGAACAGAACAATCATGAATATGGTTAGGAGTATGCTTGCAGGAATGAATGTGCCTAAAAGATTTTGGCCTGAAGCAGTACTATGGGCTACACATGTACTCAATAGAAGCCCAACTATGTCTGTCAAAGATATAACTCCTGAAGAAGCTTGGAGCAATGTAAAGCCTTCTGTTCACTATTTCAAGGTATTTGGGTGTATAGCTTATGCTCATGTTACTGATCTTCAGAGAAAGAAGTTAGATCCAAAGAGTATCAAATGTGTTCACTTAGGAGTTAGTGAAGAGTCAAAGGCCTATAAACTCTATGATCCTGCTTCAAAAAGAATTATCATTAGTAGAGATGTAAGATTTGATGAGACTAAAGGTTGGGAGTGGAATGGAAAACCTCAAAAGAATCATGATATGGAAGATATTACTGAGATATCTGACAATACAAGTGTAGCTGAAGATGTTGATCCACCAGATGTAGATCCACAGGGTGAAGTTATTGCTAATGAAACTCCAACTCAACATGTTAGTGATACAGAAAGTGAAGAATTGAATGGTGCTCTTAATGCTGAACCAATAATTACTCCAACTAGAAATAGAAGGCCGCCAGCTTAGGTCAAAGATTATGTGACAAATATTGAGAATATAGAAGATGGAGATTTACACAATCTGGCTGTGTTCAGCAATGATCATGATCCATCCACTTATGAAGAAGCTGTAAAGTTTGAGATATGGAGAAAAGCTATGGATCAGGAAATTGAATCAATAGAGAAGAATGAGACATGGGAATTAACTGATCTGCCTGTTGGGAGCAAGAAAATTGGAGTAAAATGGATCTATAAAACAAAGTACAATGAAGCTGGGAAGATAGAAAAGTATAAAGCAAGATTAGTTGCAAAGGGTTATAGCCAGCAGTATGGAATTGATTACAATGAGGTGTTTGCATCAGTTGCTAGATGGGATACAATCAGAGCTATTCTTGCTTTAGCTGCAAGCAAAGGGTGGGAAGTGTATCAGCTTGATGTGAAAAGTACATTTTTGCATGGTGAGCTTATGGAAGATGTGTATATAGAACAACCTCCTGGCTATCAGAAACAAGGTAGGAACAAAGTGTACAAGTTGAATAAGGCTTTGTATGGCTTAAAACAGGCCCCCAGAGCATGGTATAGCAAGATTGAATCATATTTTGTTCATGGAGGATTTACAAAGTGTCTTTATGAACACACACTGTTTGTAAAGCAAGGAAGTGAAGGCAAGATGTTAATTGTCAGCTTGTATGTTGATGACTTGATATACACTGGCAATAATGAAGAAATGTTTTGTGAATTTAGAAGATCTATGAAGAATAAATTTGCAATGACTGATCTTGGGAAAATGAGATATTTTCTAGGAGTAGAAGTAAAACAAGTTGACAATGGTATTTTGATATATCAACAGAAATATGCTCAAGATATACTAGCAAGGTTTGGCATGGAAAGTTGTAATACTGTATGTAGTCCTATAGTTCCAGGCAACAAGCTAATCAAAGATGAAGGAGGAAAGCTTGTAGATGCTACAGAATATAGACAAATGATAGGATGTCTTATGTATCTATTGGCTACAAGACCTGATCTCACTTTTTCTGTATGTCTCATTGCAAGATACATGGATAGGCCTACTGAACTTCATTTAGCTGCTGCAAAAAGGGTTTTGAGGTACTTGAAGGGTACAATTGGATTTGGAGTGCTGTACAAGAAAGAGAATGATTGAGTAAAATTGCAAGGGTGGACTGATTCTGATTATGCAGGTGATCTAGATGATAGAAAATCCACCTCAGGATATGTTTTCACATATGGATCAGGACCAATCTCTTGGTCATCAAAGAAGCAAGCCATTGTAACTTTGTCCACCACTGAGGCAGAATTTGTAGCTGCAGCATCTTGTGCATGCCAAGCTATATGGCTTAGAAGAATCCTTGATCAGATTAGCAGCATTCAAAGTAATGGAGTTGTGATCTGGTGTGATAATAGCTCTTCTGTCAAGCTATCAAAAAATCCTGTTATGCATGGAAGATGCAAACATATTGATGTCAGATTTCATTTTCTAAGGGATCTTACCAAAGAAGGAGTTATAGAATTGAAGCATTGCAGCACTCATGAATGTTAGACTACTAGGCTACCACTTAGAAGGGGGGTTGAATAAGTGGCTTCTTTAATCAACAACAATTTAAAAATTATTTGATTAAAAAACAATGCGCGGAAGCACCACCGGATCGGTAGTCTACTTTGCACCTTTTGACCAAAGGAAAGATAGTATAGCCTTGAACGAACTAGGAAAATTATCGGAACGCTTAATGCAAAATATCCAAATTTAATCGATTAACAAAAACAGTCCCAAGCAAGTTATACGATTCGATATTCAAATTCAATCACAATCAAGATAATCGCAATTGAACCTTTGTGCACACTTACGAACATAAAATTCCAATTGACACAAAATATAAGCGAATTGCGTAAAGTAAGAATTTAAAGCGAATCGACACACAAGAGATGATTAGGGAGTTCCCCGGCTTTCGTGTCGTCCTCGCGGTCGGCCGGGTACGTCTCCCCCCAAATAACCAAACGGGTTATTTGAGAGTATTATTGATTAAAAACAGTTTGAACACAAGTGCACAATTTACAATGAATCCAATAAACCTATATTGACTCAAAAGTAAAACTATGCTAAACCTCAATCGACGAACGAATCTTCACCCTCTGATTCCAACGATTTTACCCGTGCAACTCCTTGCAACAATCGTCCAGCTGAGTCCTTCAATTCTTCTCGATTGATCCTTCAAGATATCGAACAATCTTGAATCCCTAGCGAGCAACCAAACCTCCTTCGCAAATCAACCCGATCACGATTCTGATTCACCGCGAATCGTACCGAACGTTATCGACCAAGCGTACAACTTCTATTGGATTGATCCCATACTCAATCTTCAATGATTGCAACTTGATGGAAGATGATGATCTTGTGAAGGATACACTTTGATCCCAATTTTTCACCCAAATTGTATCCAAAGTGTTTCTCTCAAAGCACTCTTGCTTTCTCACTGGTTCTCACTAGATTTTTCTCAGTTGTGTTACAAAACAAAAGATCACACACATTGCTATTTAAAGTAAAAATAGAATGAGCAAATTTAGGCATAATTTTTCATACATGTATCGATACAAATGATCATTTGTATCGATACAAATGCTTTGATCAACGTTAAAAAATGGAAATATTGACATTTGTATCGATACAAACACGGGTGTGTATCGATACAAATATCAGGATCTTGAAATCTTGACTGATATGTATCGAAGCATGCAAGCATGATTCGATACATCATGAATTTTCTGGATTTTGAGAACATACAGATGTGTATCGATACATGCAAGCATGCTTCGATACACAAATGATGTTCTGTCTCTGAGAGACCACTTTTGTATCGATACAGACAATGTATGTATCGATACAAAATGCACAAAATCAAACAGAAGTAATTTCAGGACATATGTATCGATACAACTATGTATGTATCGATACAAAATACCTAAAAGTTAGTTTTTCAAGGTTTAGAAAATAGTTCTGTGTTGTCAAGTCATTTGTAATGTTGCCAAAATATGTTCAATCCTATTTTCATGTGTTTTGACAATTATTAAAACATGAGGATGAACTGGTGCACTTACAATGAACAGCTTGCAGATATAATGACTAAAGCCTTAAAGCTTGATACCTTTTGCAGATTAAGGGAGGACTTAAGCATGTGTGATGCCAATAGTTTTGTATAAGTTTGTTTTACTTTTCTGTTTAGTTTAACTGAATTGTTTTAGCTTTTGTTTAGTAGAATTCAGTGTAAGGGATGATATGTTAGGATAAGATAAGCTTTGATAAGCTTAGGCTTAGATATTCTTGTGCTTAGGGTTTACTTGTGTACCAAGTCATTGTAGAAACACTTATGTACCAAGTATATATTGTAAACATCTATATAAGGCTCTTAGCCTAGCATGAATGAGATTGAGAAACACCCTTTACACAACACTAGTAACTTTATTTTAATTGCTAATGTATTTATGTACCCAAAAAAAATTGCTAATGTATTTTAATTGGTAAGACAGGGTATGTGGTGTGTTGTGTTGTGTAATTGAGGAACAAAATCATAGTACTACCTTTCAAGATTCAGATGAATAGATACATAACACAACTACCATACCTAACCATAGTCCAAACATATTAATTAAATCGGGGTCCATAACCATTTGCTATCACAATCTGCTACAATTTTACCTGGATCATCAGATCATGTATATTTTATCATTGATCACATGGATATAGGAACCATCAAATCACAATATTTTCGGATCTCTAGTGTTTGCCTCTTATGGCAAATTAAACAAAGTCCATATGTTAGAATAGCTTTTGTATCCACACAAACTCTGTTCATGGTGAATGTTTGATAGAACATTTCCCAATTATGGCAGCACCGGTTTTGATGGTACGTGTGCATCTACTGTCATCTATCCGATTGAAGACATGCGTAAAAAAAATCCGATTAAACTAAAAACTACTACTATGTGATAAAAAAAAATATAGGGATAAACATCTTTCTCGTCCCTATAAATATTCAAAATTTTGTTTTTAGTCCCTCTAAAAATTTTCTTCTACTTTTAGTCTTCCAAAAATTTTCCATTAATATCATTCATATGTATCGCTCAATATGTCATTCATATGTATTTCTCTTGATCAGTCATATATATTTTAGCTATCATTCAATATTATCATGTATCGCTCATATACGTTTCTGTGTCCAGATAACGACGAGAATCACGTTATACCTATTAACCCTTGATGTCTCGAGTGATAAATCAATATAACGGCTATATTGTATTGTTTAAACTCTGATGTATGGAACAATTTAACCAACACAATAGCATTAAGTTTCGATACAAAAAATGAATATCAGTCCTAAATCTACGTCTAGAATTTAGGGTTTATTATCCTTTTTCTTTGATTCAAACATTATATCTCTATAACTATCCAAATCCTAAGATAAATCATGAAAATCAAGGATAACACTAATACTGATTAATACTCTAAAACATATATAAACATAATCAAGAGTTATACATACTCATAAATGAGCTACATCTAATCCTAACAAAGGAAAGTTTAGCTACACACGGCTATGATGAGCTTACAAAGATGAAGAGAAATTAAAGAAATAAGTGATCATCAACACTTTATGTCTCAAGTTGTGTGAATCCAACTTCCAAATCTCCTAGAAAACCTTGCCCTGAAGTTTCTCTCTGTTCTATGTGATAAAAAGTGATAGATCCCCGTTTTTCTGCATCTGCAATCTATTTATACCAGAACTGAAATTAGACTCTCGCTTAGCGATACAAGCTTTCTTCACCAGTGGGTGTGATGACACATGGCCACTGACTGCCATTTTCGCTGATGCTCGCTACTGCTCGCTTAACGAGCTCCTTCGCCGATTCTCGCTGCTGTTCGCTGACAGACCAGTTTGCTACTTACTTGTTTTCGCTTTTACTCGCTACTTCTCGCTTAGTGAGATACCACAAACTTCAATTCTTCTTTCTTGGATCAAAATCAGTTCTGATGTCCAAATACCTATAAAATTGGTTGGAATTTAGATATATTTAACAAAAATATATTGAAGCAAATATGTACATAAAGTGGAGAAAATATTAAGGACATCTTACAAAACAAGTTAATAAGTGCCTTAATTTGATATGTAAATTAACTATTTTTTGGCACTTATCATCAATGCATTTAGAATTGAAATGCTTAACATTTTGAATAAATAATTTATTTAAATAGAATGTTTAAAGAGTGTCCCGGAGACACTCGTTAGCATTTTCCAATATATATTAATGTGAAAGTTATACTTCTTTCGTTCTTTTTTAAATGTCATTTTAGAAGAAATTTTTATTCCTTTTAAGTGTTGTTTTGATAATTTAAAGTATAATTTGTCAATTATTTACCCTTACCTCAATAACTCCACTTCATATTTTTAACAAAATAAATTAATGGAAAGAGGAATAAATAAATATGCTAAATTTATTTAGAAAGAGAAAGTAAACGGTGAATTTAATAAGGGTAGAATGTTTTGGAGATTTTTATTAAGGAAAATGTTAAATAGTGCTCTCGGGGCACTAGTTAAGGAAACTTAATATAGTAAAGTTCTCTTGAAACTTGTGCAGTCAACTTTTTAAAAGTATAAAATATAACATTCTCAATGCAAAACTTTCTCCTTTTGATTACTTAACTAGTGCCCCGAGACACTAGTTAACATGACCCTTATATTAAAACCACACTTATTCTATGTGTTTGGAAGCTCAAACACATAACAGTGTTGATACGTCTCGTTGATGTAAAACTAAACAGAGTTGGGATCTCAACTCAACTAACACTACAAGAAATATGATTTTTTGTAACAACTTTTTTTGTTAAAAGTTGTTACAAGTCACTGGCAAAACTACTCAAGATAGTTTTGCCAACGACCTATAACAAAAAAAGTTGTTGTCAAAGATCATATTTCTTGTAGTGTAAACATATTTGTAGCTTCATTGTTTTCGGTTTAGTGTAAACATATTTAATGGGTCAAATTATTTTTTATATATAACATAATTCTTCATAATTATAGTAATGAAGAGGAAAAAATTGAAGAGAGAGAATGAAGATGATCCCAACCTTATATCTTGGGACATGAAAATTCTAACACAAACGCAGATCCAAAGATGCTATTAACAACCTGATTGAATCTTTTATTGTAAAATTAAATAGTACCAAATACCAATAGACAATAGTCCATTTTTATTAAACTTTTAAATCATCAACAACCATGTGCCTATGTATTCGGAGTAATAACTCATAACTTAACATTGAGTTGCTACTTATTTCTCCCTTATTGGAAATATGATCACTTTCGGGTATCGTTATTGGTCAATCGGTTCAGAAGAGTATGAACCATATTAATTGAGTGGGGTTGCATGTTCAATCTTAGAGCATCCACAATGGAGAACTCAAACTTTGAGTACTTAAATGGGTCCTACATGGACACATCACTAATTTATCATTTTTTAATAATAGTACCTTATAGGTACTCAACTACTCCAATAAAGTACTTCTTAAAAAGTTTTAAAATGGATCCCATCAATAACTCCACATTTTTAAAATTGTGCGAGAAGAGAAAGAGTTAAATGAAAATAATATTTTAATGGAAAATAAAGGTGGATCCAAAAAGAAAGAGAGGATTCTTATTTGAGAAGTGGTACCTAATAGGTACTCAAATGGGTGGTACTCCAATGGTAGTACCTAATAAGTACTATAAGTACCTAATAGGTACTACACCATTGGAGATGGTCTTAGCTTTTGTATTCTAAGATTTTCATATTCATATTATGCTTAAATATAATTTTGACTCTAAGTTTTTCAAGTGTTTAATTTTAACATTTTAAGTTTTAAATTTTAATGGTTTGATTTTAATCCTCTAAATTTTATAATTATTCAATTTTGTCTTTCCAAATTTCAATTTTAATTTCTATCTTAGTCCTTCAAGTTTAGTCCATTTAGCATTGGTAGATCCTTTTTTTTTTACTAAAAAATGCTTATTATATATGACATTATTGGTTGCGATTTGGTGTCAAATTTATTTTCATAGTGTTATTTGATCTAACCCATATACACATAAAAGATAATTACACTTGAATTAAAGGCAAACAAACAAAAAATTGTGCCACTATCTCTTTTTAAATAGAAAAATCAATCTTCTTAAATAGTATATATAGAGACGAATGAGACATCACATTGTTATACATGATTATTTGAACTCTTTTCAAATAAATCATGCTTTAATTTTATTTAAATAATATTTATCAAATAGAAAATGTTTTGAAAATAATTTTTTTTTTAAAAAAGAAAAATTTCTTTTTTTAAAATAGTTTGTAAAATAAAATTTGCATTTAAGAAACCAAAGTACAACAATGATAGTTTACAATTTGTATGCTTATAAAAACTAAAACATTCATTAAATAAATTTTATCTTAATAAAATAAGGATAAAAATGACTTAACTTATCAATTTTTATTATTTCTTAATTTATGTGAAAAACTTTAAAAGAATCAATTTTTTAGAACGGAGGTGATATTAGAAAGGAAATTACTTTTATTGCCGTACCATTTTTGGAGCGCGCCCTACAAAATTACAGAAATACCCCCGTCCGTTACTTAAGTCACGGACACCCCCTTAAAACACTCTATCAGATTTTATTTTTATAATGTCCGTTACTTAAGTCACGAACGACATTTTTTAAAATTTTTCATTTTTCTTACATCCGTAACTCAAGACACAAAAAAATATTTTGATCATTTCATAGAGCGCGCGAGTAACTCATAGGATGATAAAAATACTTATTTATAAGAAAATACTTAATCGTTGGACACATTGGTCCATTTTATTACGAGACACAAATGGGAGCCATAAGAGTGTTGATGTTATCTAGCAGGCCATCATCATTGGTCCATATTCATTATTTTCAACGAGGTGGATCCTTATTTCACTTTGTTCATTATGATTTCCACTTAAGATATTTAGCACAAATATTAATGAAAAAGGTTAATATATGCTTCTACTAAGAGAATCTAAATTTAATATTTAGTGGAAACATTTTTTTTTGTTAGATTTTATTTATTTCACAGCCAAATTTTAAATTATTGAATCTCTTTTTTAAGAACCATAGAATTAATATAAAAAAATATTTGTAAAAAGGTTTAAATGCAATTTGTTGTGGTCCTGTTATAAAAAAAAAAATAGAAGATTAGTTTCTCTTTAAAAAAAAAACAGAAGATTAACCCCTAATTTTCTTACAAAAGTTCATGTACGTACCCTATTCAAAATGACTTATTTTCATGACATATCATTATTAATACTTTAAAATTAATATCATTAGTTTAATTATTTAAATATTTAATATTGATTTTAATAATTTAATTTTTAATTTGAAGTTATAGATTAAATTAACAAAAATTAAATAGTTGAATTCTTAAATCAATCATATTTTAATGTCATAATAATGATATGTTTTTTTTTTAAAAATTATTTCGAACATCATATGTAGACTTTTGTAAATAAACGGAGGCTAAATTAAAAACAGAAAATTTAAAGCACTGAAATTTTATGGAAAATTTTAGAGAGACAAAAAATAAAATTTGCTATATTTAGACTTTAGTGGGATCAAAAACATATTTAACTTTTTTTTTTCCTATCCTAATTTCCATTTTGGTTCATTTTTTCTTGGTAGCAATTTATGTATCTGTTTAGGTCAATAAATGTTCGGTGTGTTCAAATAAACATGGTCGACTGGCCACATCATTCATGAAAAGACTATATATAAGCAAAAAAAAGACCAAAATTGCTTATAAACAATGAAATTGTAATTTTTCTTATGAAATTATTTTTTCTAAAATATAATAGTTGGCAAATAACTTTTTTATTTATATAAAAAAACTGTTAATTAACTAAAATATTATTTTTAAGTGGTTAATAAATTTCATCTAAAGTGAATCTTTAAAAGAATAGGATTTGATTAATTGCTATGAAAACAATTATTGATTAATTAAGCTTTATTTATCGAAGCTTTGTCTAATGAATAATGAGCATGTAGTTCTATCAAATTACAAAAGGAAGATTTTTAGGTTTATTATTAGCCAATGATGATCTTAATTTATTATAATCAATCAACAATTAATGAAATGGAAAGGCCTAAATTACAATAAGCTTTTTCCTAGTTCCACCAAACTCCATTACTACGTACGTAGGATCTAACTAACATGCTAACCAATTTTGATAAGAGTCAAAACTTTGCCACTTATACTCTAGTTTATTCAATTTCCTCTATATCCCCAAATGTGCAAGTGTAACCTAATGAGATGAGTTGAGACATCAAAGAAGTATTAGTTAATAATGAGGTTCATCTCTAATTAATTTGAGATTTAATTATTATAATTAATATTCATCTTATATTCATCTTTGAAGACTTATAATTAAGTACACCTTATCCTTTACAACTCACGGTCACATGCGATGAATTGTAATGCACGCTAGCTAGCTAGGGAAGGCATATATACTCTATTGTGTGCACTAATTTTACAGATGGAATGAAACAGAGTCCAATACTAGCAGTGAGTAGTAAAGCAAATTATTTGGTGAGATGAAGAATGTGCACAAAAATTCTTAATTACATGTCATCAAACTTGATATGCCAAGATCCGGTCATGCGGGAATCATTGACTATGTTCATTAGATCCTTTGCTTCCAAAACAAACTTCTACATTTATCAAATTGAGGGGAACATTAATTTGTTTAACTTAATCAACTACTTAATCTGGACGTCGTGCTATAAATATTAATTAATTATACATAAACAAAAAATAACGAGCCTAAAGAGGCGCGACTATATAATAATTATTGAGTATTTGTGTCTCTATATTTATGTCCAAGTTATTTATAAAGTAAGCAAAACATGTCTAATATTCTATATATCTTTTCCAAATTTTATTTTGCTTTCTATCTTTTTCAATTTTAGTACTCTTCATTTAAACGTTATTTTTACAATTTTGCATTACTTTACTCCATTAAAGAGTAAAAAAAGACGGAAAAGATGAGAGAATGATAAAATCAGACAAACAAGTTAGTGTTGATATATACAGTAGTTAATATTTCTAATCTAGAATTTCATATATACGTATTATTCAAATTTTTCACTACTAGTTAGATCAAACGTAGTGACTTAGTAGTAAATGTTTATGTCAACTCCTCCTGCTTATAGTATACTCAATATATACAATAATACAATTATTAGAATACTACTTTATTGATAGAAAAACACCAATCAGTGAAGAGGAAAAAGGAAAATATTAGTAATAAATACCTGGCAGTGGCACTATAGAAGAAACAAACAAATACGATCACTATCTATGCATCATGTGGTCCGAGAAGTATATAGCTGGCTAGTTTTGATATATTCTTTCTTTTAATTTCATATATAGTATATTAATATTATAGGTTATTATTGTTCCTCATGTGAATTATGTTTTTAATTTCACTTCATTATAGGAAGTGACAACGTGACCACAATATATGTGATGTGAAAATGATCCTTTACTCATTAATTAAGCCTCAAATCAATATTTTAGTTACAATTAAATTTAACTAAGATATGATAAAAATATCGAGTGAGACATATGATGAGGTTGTGTTATTTGTGTGCATGCGCACATAAACATTACATTACACATACATAAGATAACGAGAGACATGAAATTGAAAGGCAATATTAGAATGTGGTCATGATCACGTGAAGGTGGTCGACCCCATGATCCATTATCTAACATGTAGGCTATAACACAGTGACACTCACAAGAAGCCCCAAATTGCAATAAAAGCACATTGTTTAAATGGGTCCCTATCTAGGAGCTCTCTAACACTCTTCCATTCCACATGATTTGTGTTGGCCCATTTGTTTCCTTTTGTTGGAATTGTAAGCACAATCATGCACCTTATTTTGGCGCTGAAAAATTAAAAGAGATTAAAGAAAGTAAGAAAAAATAGATGCCAATTTGATGTGTTTTTCTAAAAGACTAGATGATGGTAAATAAAAAGGAAAAGATAAAGGTTCATGTGCTTATACAACCAAAGGTTTAGATGTCTCACGTGATCAAAGAAACCCTACACCTTTTGTTCACTTTGATCTTTATCTTTTTCTTTAATTATTTATCAAGTAACAAAATTGATCAAGATCGATTTGGTCAAAAAAATAAAAATATAAAAATTTGATGAAGATGAAAGGTGGTTGGTATTATGCAAACGATAACTAAATAACAAACTTTATGTGTATTATTTTAGATACTTTTGAGTTATTTTTTAACTTAAAATTATAGATTTGAGAAATTCATAAATAGTACTTATAAATATTAAGTGAAAATGAACATGAAAAATCCATAAGAATTTTTTTTTTAAATATATTCTTTTATATATATATATATATATATATATATATATATATATATATATATATATATATATATATATATATATTGTTCAATAATTACACATGAATAAAAGATAGATAGACAATAAGCTGCGCCGTAACTAAAATTTAAGAAAATGTATCTAAAATTTGCGAGGAACTTATAAATCCATGTAGACTATCATTCCAATTAAAAGGATCACACAAATTAATAAATATAATAACATGAGCAGGCTTGGTCGCCTGTTTGACTTAGCGGAGACCAAACAGTGTACGGTGGATGAGATGTACTCGTTAGGGTGGGGAGCAGATGGGGAGGTATGGGTGTGGCGGAGACAATTGAGGGAGTGAAAGGAGGAGGAGGAGGAGTTGAGGGAGTGTCAGTCCTTACTCTTACCATTTTCTTACAGGATAGTATTCCGATAGGTGGCAGTGACAGCCTAACCATGATAGAGGCTATACTGTCCGGGGAGCATATCAACTTTTGACCTCCCAGGCTTCAGCTTCCATGGATGACATGGAAAAACTCATTTGGCATCCTCAGGTTCCGTTGAAGGTCTCCATCTTCGTGTAGCGTCTACTGCGTAATCGGTTGCCCTCAAAAGCCAACTTGGTCACTCGCGACATCTTATCTACTGCAGATCAACTCTGTGTTTCTGGTTGTGGAGAGGTGGAGTCAGCTCATCATTTTTTACACTTCTTTACGATATCACTTTGTCCAGTTTACATATTCAGCAGGTGGTTCTCGGGCACGTCGCTCTTTTTTGCAACTCATTTGGCTTGTCTGCGTTTGGGTTGTGTGGACAGAGAGAAATCACAGGTTGTTCCGAGGCTTAACAAGCACTACTCATCAGTTGTTGGACAAGATCAAGCTCTTTTCCTTTAGGTGGTTGAAGGCGACGAATGCTACTTTAACTTCTAACTGTCATAACTGGTGGTTTAGTCTCATGCTCTGTCTGGGCCTTGTATGAACTGTTTTGTTTACCTTTTTGTACCATTTTGTGACTCTTTGTAATTGTTGGTAGTCTATTCTGGCACATCTTATGCTAGGGAGACTATGTTTTATATATATATATATATATATATATATATATATATATTATTTTGGTTTTTTTAAAAATTAATTGTTCTGTTTTTTTCTTTACAAAGAATTAATTGTTCTTTTACAAACCATATAATCTGTGTCTGCTACTCGATTGAATTGAACAGGCACTAGTAGTCACTACTCACTAGCTAGTTAGTGGAGATGGCTGATGGTAGGGAAAATAAATCACACTGAAATCCAAATAGTCCCAAAAGCTGAACGTTAACATGTGCGAGTGGACTTTAGGAAGGCGACTTTATTTTTTTGATATGTGGGAGTGACAATTATTGTTAGATAAAAACCGGACCAACATCCCGTATAAAGCCCAACATCTATCAATTTTACCTTTTACCTCTCAAGTAAATACTCCTATATGTTTGGATATCAAAAGTTAGTTGATTTACTGGTAATTAGTGTTGTACTCCTATTTGGTAGGAAGGATCGTATTTCGATTTCTCACAATTGCGTTTGAGAGGAAGCATTGTGCTTGGTAGGAAGACTCACAATTCGATTCCTCGTAACTGCATTCGGAAGAAGACTGAAACTACTTAATGCAGAAATTGACTCCTAAACTAAATTAAACTGATGGTAAAAAAAAAAGTCTATGGTGAAAGAGATCGTAAAGGCATAGAGTACACCATAGGTTGAAAGAGGTCTATGGTGACCTTTTTTGACACATGTAAATATGTAATGTTTTTATTAGTACATCTGTAATTGTTTTTTTGGTTACAAAAATTTAGGGTGGGGGAATGGTATCTCAGTCCAAGGCAGGGAAGTCTTTAGGGCTCAAAGAGCACTTACAAAGGTAATTACATTTATCTCACTCCAAAGACACTACATCTGTAATTGTTTTGTAACTATCTCAAAAACATACAAATTCTGTTATAATTATAAGTAATTGAAGATTTTTCACTTATTTTTGTATATAAGTTACATATCATTTGACATTTATCTTTTTTTTTGGTCTAGATATGGCATTTATCTTACTAACTTATTATTATTATTATTATTTTATTTTTGTGTTTTTCACCACCAGTTGAATCTGGTTCGGAGGTCTGTTCTGGCATCAAGTGGTTCAAACCCACTCCCGATCGCAGTTGTGGGGAATCGAACAGTGGTCCTCCCTACCAAGTTCAGCTTCAATCACCACTGAACCAACTAATGATTGGTTATTAATTATTTTTTTGGAAGTTTCTATATTACATTGAAATATTGAGAGAATGAATTTTCTCAAGTGGAAAAAATTGAGAAAATAATATGGGCAATAGACCATTGTATTATAAATATAAAATAATATTTAAATCTGAAAAAAATTGAGAAAAGTTGATTGATGGTTGAGATGTGAAAATTGAGAAAAACCGAGGAAAAAAAATCGAGAGATCCATTCTCAAACATTGAAGTGTACTAGTATATTTAACTTTTAATTCAATAAATTAATGATCATTTTTCATGAATCAAAAAGCTATTTGGTGATTATTTTATTTTAAAGAAAATCATTTTATAAGAAAAAATACAATCTAATTTTTTATAGGCATTATATTACTTTTTAACATATTTTTTTCATAAAAAATAATTAATTTTCACTATTATGAGTAATAAAAATTCAAAATTAAATAAATTTTATTTTGTTGACCGATTTAGTAAATTTATTTAGTTATTATAATTTCTTAAATGATAACAAAAAAAGCATTTCAAAAAGCATTCATTTGATTATTTTATTAATCCAAAGATTAAATGTATTAGTACATTTACTATAAAAATTTGCATTTATTTTTTTGTTTGAGACTGTCAAGTGTCAACAAACAATGTTTTAATTGCCGAATTTATCAGACTGCAAGAGGACCGATCTTTTCAAGCCCAACGAAGTTAGACGCGGTCATTAGTGTTGAACTACGGATATTGACTACCTACACCCCCAAAATTAACTCTTACCCCCCACATTGTACGTCTTCTTATTGATGCATATTATATTCGAAACGAGGATTGCTAGGAACGCTCTTTCTCTTTTTTTAATTTTCTCTAATACTCATTCTCTAATTAATTAAAGTTAATATGGATCCCTACTTTAGAAATAGGTTCACATACAAAGCGGTGAAACCCACATAAATTTTATTTAATTAAAAAACGAGTGTTAGAAGAATTGTTAAAAAAGAGTCCATGTAAGGCTTAATTAAATTGGTAAAGACATCACATTAAATATGCAGGCGTCGGGTTCGAATTCAAGACACTCCACTTATTTATCTTTTAGGGTGAAATTTCTAGCCAATACTTAATCCGTAAAAAAGAAAGTGTTTCTAACATTCTTTTATTTGTAATAGTTAGTTTCTTTCTAAAGTTACTTATTTTTAAGAAGTAATTTACAAACTAAGTAATTATTTGAACAATATTTTATTTTTAAAAAAAAAAAGATTAAAGAAAATGTAATTTTGAAAATGATGATAATGCTTTTCAAAATAAAATTCCAAAAGGTATTAGTGCTAGTAACATCATTCGAGAATTTTGAGCATAAAGTAATTACTTTTAAACAATAAATTCCTATCTTTCTAACACTAATCAAGGGAGAAAGGGAGTGCAGGAAAATGAGGAGGAGACGGGACTAGCTTAGCTAGGGGAAAGGTAGGTCCTATAAGATTTGGATGGGTGTAGATAGCAAGTTACTTATTTTTATGCACAAGAAACGTTAAAAGGCCTAGATATATATGGCCTACTTTTTTTAAGAGTTTAATGGGCGTACATACACTGACGGTGTGAAATAATTTTATGCGATAATCTAATAAAAAATTATTAATTTGCTATGTCATACCACAATTTGACAGAATACAAGATGTTTATTAAATATCCATTTAAAACTATTTTGCACAGTTAGTGCATATTTTATTTCCTCTTTTTGTAATAAAATAATGCAGAAGTAACTCTTAGCCTATTATTATCACATGAAACAATATATTATTGCACATAAATACTAGTAGTTGATTGTTTGTTTAATAGAATACTTAAAACAAAAAACTTGACTAGCATGTGCCTTAGCTAATTGAAAATAAATCATATTGAACACACAAGTAATTGAATTTATACTTGAAAACTCAATGCTCTAATTGATGATCAAAATATTTTATTTATTTTACAAAATAAACTCGCGTTGTGAAATATTCCTATTATATAATTACACATTGCATTCTAGTATGATAATAATATGATACACAATACCATAAACATAACTAGACATTTTTGTTAGTACAAATTCTTCAATTTCATTTCACAACTGAGTTAAGCTAAACCCAAATGCATACTCAATCTAACAATATATACATGCAATGAAGGTGCTGTTATTCGTTTATTAATCAATTAAGTCGAGAAGTAAGCGAAAATGTCGATGTCTCCAAGGATGCCAAAACATTTTCTGTTGGACAAGGATTGATGAGATGATGAAGAAGTTGCTTTGTTATCTTTGGCTTCAATCCTATTATAGCTATCATTCCTTTGTGAATGTGATTTGGAGCTTGTCATAGATGTTGATGCTGCCCTCTTCTTCTCAAGCCTTCGCCTAGTAACATACTCTTCCGGAATGAAGACATCCATTATTGTGATATTAATGTGTCAAAATGAAGAAGTTGTAGTTGGGTTTGAGTGAAACCAAAAAAAAAATACTATATAAATAAGGTTGAGACTTGAGATGGACGTGGTGGATAAATATATCTATTTATAGGGAAATGATTATTTGATGTAGTTTTGTGTGTCGATGCATATTTTTTAATGTGTACGTGTAAGTTATAAAAGATGAAAAAATAAATTAAGTGAAAGAGATACCATGATATCCTTCTGATTTTAAATATCGATGGGCTTATATTTGTTCCAAATTTAAATAAATATAAGCTTAACTTCTACTTATATTTAAGACCAAAGTAATATATCAATTAATATTATTTTTTAATATAATATTTTATTATTTATTAATTAATAGGAGAGACAAGAGATACCATGATACCATGGGCTTTAGTCCCATGTTTTTAGGTTTCACAAACAAACTGGCAACGCAAAGAGCCATGTCACATGTGGAATGAAATTGGGTCAGTCTCGAAAGTTTCGGCCCTAATGTTGGGAGCATCAACATAATCAACTTGCCTCTTCTCCAAACCCTAGTAGAGTTTGAATTTATAAAACAACCATTTTAGTTCTTAAATGTGTTTTTAGTTCCTAAATATGTAAGTTATTCTTACTATTAATCTTTAAATATATTTTCTGTTAGTCATTTTTTTCTTTAAATATTAGACTAATAGCAATGTTAATATAATGTTTAACTAATCACAATTTTTTAGTGTCGGTCACATGTAGAGAGGTCCAAAAGAATTTTTTTGGAACCAAGGGACAATTTATTATCTTCTGTACAAGTTGTTTAAAATAACAAGGGACAATTTGCTAAGTTGGATTATGTAATAAGTTGATTGCTATTAGTTGATCGAATTAGTTAAGTATTGCAGTTTGGTTCGGTTTTCTGAAATGAAATCGCAAACCAAACCATACCGTGCGGTTTAGAAGAAAAATGATATGTGCGGTTCACACTAAATGCGGTTTTACTTTTGAATTGGTTCGGATACGACCACCCCTAAAAATTTGTAAGACACTGTACCATATGATGAGGAAATTAAAATTAAACAAATCTACAACTTTCATCGTCCCACAATGATACATAGCTCTATTTGGTAAAATTAAGCTATAAACTAGATTTTAGCTGATAACTGAAAAACTAGTACAATAAATTAAAGTGTTTAATAAATTTAACTGTTGTAATTATAAAATGATACAAAAATACATGATTATTTTATGTCAGTGGTTATCATTTTTTTTATATTCTAAATATGTCAATGGTTAACTGTTGTAATTATAAAATAATATCGATATACATGATTATTTTATTTCAGTGGTTAGTTATACAAATTCAAATGTCTTAGCACATTACCTAAAATAATGTTCTTGTTTTCTTCTAATAATTAAATAATTTTCATCGATTAACTTGAGATCGGATCTGAACAGCGGCGCCGTCTGTGGGGACGATAAAATTTGTTCTCGAATCCTTTATCCCCTTAGCCTCGACTGGGGGCTTCTGTTCTGTTTACACCAAAATAGTCTCACATCGCTTGGTACTCGAGGCAAATGGTAGTTTATATACAATACTTACACCTTTCAAACCAACTGAGACGTCTTTTCTACAAATGACAAAACCGTGACGGGTCAACCCCAAAGCGAACAATTTCTCGGAGATGTGGACTTGATGTCGTATCTGAACAGTGGCGCCATCTGTCGGAACGATAAAATTTGTTCTCGAACCCTTTAGCCCCGTAACCTCGACCGGGGGGCTTCTGTTCTGGATACACCAAAATAGTCTCACATCGCTTGGTACTCGAGACAAATGGTAGTTTATATACAACACCCACACCTTTCAAACCAACCGAGGCGCATTTTCTACAAAGGACAAAACTGTGACGGATCAACCCAAAAACGGACAATCTCTTCGAGATGTGGACTTGATGTCGGATCTGAACAGGTATATAACAATTTAATTTATATTGAAATTTACGTGAAATTATGATAATTGTTATGTTGTTTGGGTTGTGCGCAGGTGTATAACATATAGTACTCCAGAAAATGACAGAAACTAAACGAATTTTGTTTTATTGATAAATTATACTAGAACATATATATGTTTCATACAAATAAAATACATCCATCATTTGACGAAAAGCTAAAAGAGAATATATTTTATGATCCAATTCAATCGGTTAAAGTAGTTATCGTAAAAACGTATTCATACATAATCCAAAACAGCTCTTCTCCAGAGTTTATAAACTTATAACGCCTTATCACTCCCACATTAATCCAATAATAGAATAGATTATAAGTATGATAAAACGACTCTCTTTTTTCGGCATAATATATTACTCCATTCATTTCTTTTTAATTGTATTTTATTATCATACTTAGCGTTTCTATTTAATTGTCTTTTTTGCATTTTATGCGTATGATTTGTCAATTATACTCTTTGTTAATTGATTTTATCTTTTTCCATAAAACCAATTAATGTTATATATTTGGAAAACTAAATTTATTTATTTTAATATTTTTTGTTGGTACATAACATATTAAATTTTGTTTTTTTTACATAATATATTAAATTTATTGGAAAGAGAAAGCGTGGACAAAAAAATATGAATTTATTGGTAGATTAAAACAAGGATATAATAGGAAGATAACGTGCAAAAATAAATTTCTTTAATTTAGTGTTATCATTCTAAAAAGACAATTAAAAAGAAACAAAAGGAGTATAATAAAATTGTAAAATATTAAAATTATTTTTTTTTGTACAAGATAATAATTGAGACGACCAGTTCGTAAATATAATTTAATTGATAGCTACTTTACATATTATTGAAGAGAGTTGAAATTCGAACATTAATTCTTCACTCCATTTCTCTATACTAAAATGTAATTATTCAAAAAGAAATCACACATACACGCACACATCGAGATAAATTGAAAATATATTACTATATATTTTACCGACAAGTAACTTAATACAGCTGATAAAAATATTGCATTTTATATGAAATACAATGTGTTGAATTTCGAACACTCTATTTATTCACTTTTATAGGTAGAATTTCTAGTCAATACTTACAAAAAGATAATAAGTATTGTGCTGTGTTGGTTATTATATTTTGAGGCGGTCCAATTGTGTTCCATTTTGTAAACTTCATTCATACGCCTTGCTTTGATTTATCCACTAGTTCTACTATATATAATTTCAAAATTCTTCCATGAATTATCGAAAAAAATCTTTAATGAAAATATTGCCTACATATTAATTGGAACTGAATACCTATGTTGGCACACAAAGATGTGTAAATTGTCAAATGAACCCCAAATAAAAATAAATAAAAAGAAAGTATAGAAAATACGGTAAAAATATTCAAAAATAATTAAAAATTGAATATGCTCATAAGTCACTCATAACCATATATTATTCATGGACCCCACTTGAATATTCACAATGTCTCTTACATAAACCTTTGAGCTCATCGGTGGTGAGTTCACCAAAACACCTTTGCTTGTTAGCAAGCAAGCAAGCAACTACAACAACAATAATTTAATCTCTATATATTTAAGTGTGACAAAAAAATATTCTAAGTTTAATAGAAACTCAGCTGTTGTAACCTCAACCATAGAGATACATTATGGAAGAGACATTGAAGAATGAACAATCTATTGACATCCCAAATAGACCACTTCAACCTCAAGAGCCTTCCTATTTCCTTGAAGAAAAGGAACCAGAGAATGAAGGTACTTCAAGCAGTATTGTTAAACAAGAGCGCATTGTGCGCGATCATGCTACTTCTCCACTCAATCAAATGCGCGATCATGCTACTTCTCCACTCAATCAAAGTATGTACTGCACTTGTCCCATCGTAATTACATTCATCAATGATAAACTGAAGCGACAATGATTGAATCCTACAATTATACATTCGTCGTGTTCATGTCTTTACCGATCATATTTTTGCTTAATTTGCTTCTTAAAATTGATCATCCATAGCTATAATTTGTTGATATATCTATTTTTTTCCTTTAATTTTTAATTAATCAATGTTCACATTGACCACCTATATATACAAATACATGTGGAGGGCTTAAAGAGTGAATGAAGCCTTATTGTTATCCATGAACTAAAAAAAAGAGTTTATCTTTCCTATAAATTGAATCATAATTTCAACTCAATATATACATTTTTATGTGAATGAAGCCTTATTGTTACCCTTGAAGTCAATGATCATGTTAGATTAAGGGTTGAGATTTAATTTCAATTGTCTGATCTGAATCAGTGGTTGAGATTTAATTTATTAGTTGACAGATTGATCACAGTCGTTCGATCTAAAAGCAATGGCTGTGATTCAAAACTGTTGAAAGTTGTGTTAAAATTTACTACAGCACATCTCGATCCGTTAGATTAGTCTTTGAAAGTAAGAAATTGACAAAAATGACCCTAAATAAACCGCAATTATAAAAAGGGTTAGAGATTAAATTTAATTTACTCGGATAGGAAACAATATATTTATTGAAGTTGATAAAGTTATATAAATCAAACTGATTTTGTAAGATGTGAATTTATTTTGGTCTAATTATTGTTTAAAGCATTTGGTTGCTATTGATATTTTACTTGATATACTTGGGATTTGTCTAATTAATTATCATTATATCCATCATTTCAAGTGTTTCTTTTCCTTATTATTCAAGTTTCTTATTGAGTTTGCAGTTCCTCCTGCTGCTGGAACGGATACAAAGGACTCAATTGACAGAGGTTGTTTTCCATCCAATTTTTTGTATTTAATTAATCACTGTTGAATATTTTGAGAGATGATGATTAACTCAAATTTTTCATCAGATGCTGTGCTAGCAAGAGTTGAATCACAGAAAAGATTGGCTTTAATTAAAGCATGGGAAGAAAATGAGAAGACAAAAGTAGAGAACAGGTAAAAAAAAAAATTAATTTTAAAAATTCTATATTTGATTATTATTTTGACTAACTAAATGATTGATATGAAAATGTTAAACAGAGCATATAAGATGCAATCTGCCGTTGATTTGTGGGAGGATAACAAGAAAGCATCAATTGAGGCAAAATTCAAAGGAATTGAGGTTATAATAATAATAATAAATAAATTTGATTGGTTGGTTGAATATTAGTTAGTTAGTTATATGAACAAATAAAATGTTACTAATAATTTACCAAAAAAAAAAAAATGTTACTAATAATGAAAAAATGTAACAGGTAAAATTGGACAAAAAGAAGAGTGAATATGTAGAAGTAATGCAAAACAAAATAGCTGAAATTCATCTATCAGCAGAAGAGAAAAAAGCAATGATTGAAGCTCAAAAAGGGGAAGAAATTGTGAAGGTAGAAGAGACAGCTGCAAAGTTTCGTACTCGTGGATATCAGCCAAGAAGACTTCTTGCATGTTTTGGTTTCGGTTCAAGGGTTTTCCGTTAAAAAACAAAACTTGCAAAACAAAAAAAAAACTTCTCACTAGCTTACTTAATTGTTACTATTTTTTGTTATACATTTAAGTTTAAATTTTGCTTCTTGTATTGTTTGTTTTTCTAATTAGTTGTTGGTAATAAAAGCTGAACAATGAGATTTGTATTTCAAAATAAATCAAATTACATCTATATATTATTTCAAACGTGTTATTGAAACACAAAAAGAAGATTAAGACACGTTGAAATTTATAACGTCTGTTCATCACCTTAAACATGAGTTCATACTCATATAATGATGTTTGGGTAGCATAAACAAAAAACAATTCTATTGTCTAAACTCAATTCTCTAGATGAAGCTTGGTCAAAACTAAAAATTGAGGTTGTAACTCTACATAAAATAAAAATAAAAATAAAATGTTAACTATAATCGTAGAATATAAGAATAACCCCTTAAATGGAAAAGTATTTGTAGGGAGATGTCAACTCTTTAAATAAATCTCAGTTATCTCGAGAAAATTAGTCTATGTAGTTGCGCACAAAGGATACATTTTAATTTGGTTTACCAAAAAAAAGTTTTTTCTTCCTATAAATATCTCAAATTTCACTTTTAATTCTAGTAAGCTTTGGTCCTGAAAATATTCGACGTCACAACTTTTAGTCATTGCTTTTAACTTGTGTGTACTCTTCTTATTTTTGAATGAATTTATGTGTTTATGTTCATAATATTATAAGAATGTATCCCACTAGTATTTAATTTTTTTAACAAAAGATGAATTTAACATAAATTTTTAAGCGCAAAAAAATTTAAAATTCATATTGAATTTATCTCTTTTAAAAAATTTAACATTTTGCATGAGAGATTTCTATAATGTATCCAACATGACTGCGGAAAAATTCAAAATTTTGATGATGCACATGACTTGATTTAAAAACAAGGACTAAAAGTTGTGATAAAAAATATTTGGGGATCAAAACTTTCTGAATTTTTTTTTTTTATGCATTAAAAACGAAATTTGAGAATAAAAGTTTATTAATCCTATATTTTAAATGATTTGTTACATCATAAAATATTAAAATGATAAGAAAACATCAATATTGAGAAAATTATAAGAAAATTGTCATGAAAATTTCATTTAAAATGTGTTACATCATCATAGTTTAGATCAAATATTTAATAAAGAAATTAAAATCGTCAAATTTAACATAAAGAATCAAATATGCAAAGATAAAAATAACTAAAACTACAATTTATTTATCCTATAAAAAAACATATTTAATCTTTGAGTGAAGATTAATTTTTCGATTACAAATTTCTGACAAAATATTTTATTTCCTGACAAAAATTAAATCTAAATTAGTCTTAACATTTTCATATTACAAATAAGTCCCCTATATAGTAGAAGTATCACCAATTTGGTAGAAGTATCACCAATTTGGTCAGGGAGGGCAAACTTAGCTTAATTTCTGGTAGTAGGGATTTTAATGTTCCTTCCCATGTGCTTTATGCAGATGATATAATGTTGTTCTGCAAAGGTTCAGCCTCAAACTTACAAGCTCTTGCTTCTTTGTTTATGAGATATGGGCAAGCTTCTGGTCAATTTGTTAATCCTCAAAAATCCTCCATCTTTGCAGGCTCTATTCCTCAGAGTAGGTTAACTAATATTGCTAACTCTCTTGGGTTTCAGATTGGCTCTCTTCCTTTCACTTATCTTGGAGTCCCAATTTTTAAAGGTAAACCCAAAAAATGTCATCTGCAACCTTTGGCCGATATTGTTAAGATCAAGCTGGCCTCTTGGAAAGCTTCTCTTCTTTCCATTGCTGGCAGGGTTCAGCTCGTTAAAAGTGTTATTTTCAGCATGCTCTTACATAGTATTACCATTTATACTTGGCCATCTAGTTTAATCAAAGATATGGAGAAATGGTTTAGAAATTTCATCTGGAGTGGTAATGTTGATAAAAGAAAGTTAGTGTCTGTTGCTTGGCATAAAGTTTGTTTACCTTTTAAAGAAGGTGGTCTAGGCCTTAGATCATTATCCAAGATCAATGAAGCCGGTAATTTAAAGTTGTGTTGGGAGCTGATGCACTCTAATCTACAATGGGCTCAATTTCTTAAAAGTAGAGTTTTTAAGAATTCTAAACTTATTTCTTATCATGTATCATCTTCTATCTGGAGTGGCATGAAACATAAATTCCCTGATATTTTCTCAAATTGCTCTTGGCAAATTGGTAATGGTGAACTTGTTAATTTTTGGACTGATTCTTGGTGTGGCGATCCCTTGACCGACTCTCTCAATATTCCTCAAAGTTTACATCATAGGCTCCAAGCAACTGTGAGTTGTTTCATCAACAATGCCTCTTGGCAAATTCCTATCTCAATTACAATGGCTTATCCTTCTATAAAGCATTTCATTGAGCAAGTCACTCTCCCGTTGCATCCTAAAGAAGATAACTATCTTTGGATTCATTCTCATGATGGCAATTTATCCTTCAAAGATGCTTATAATTATCATTGTCAAACTGGCCAGCAGGTAAAATGGGCCAAAGTCATTTGGAATTCTGCAATCCCACCTTCTAAATCTCTTCTTTGCTGGAGAATCTTACATGGTAAGTTACCCACAGATGAAAACTTGTTACTGAGAGGTTGTCATCTTCCGTCAAGATGTAGTCTTTGTGGTACTTCTGCAGAAACCTCCCATCATCTTTACATTGATTGCGCTTTCGCTAATAATCTTTGGAACTGGTTTGGCACAATTCTCAACAAACAATGTACCTTCTCAACTCTCGATGAACCTCTCAAGCTCTGCACAACTCAATACTCTCCTCTCTGCAATCTTGTGATTCTGTCAGCAGTGGTCAATATTTTTAATGTTATTTGGTTTTGTAGAAACCAATGCAGATTCATTGATAAAAGCATCAACAGTAGATCTGCCATCAATCTTATAATCTCAGGTACTTCTTTATCTGGTAATAGCTCCAAGTTGAATGCTAAGTCCTCTATTGAAGAATTTCTTATTCTTAAGGCCTTCAATGTTCGGTTCAGTAACACTCCTCCTCCTGTCATTAAAGAAGTTTTATGGCAGCCCCCCGTGTTCAATTGGGTGAAATGTAATAGTGATGGTGCCACGTTAGGTAATCCTGGACCCTCATCTTGTGGTGGTCTTTTTAGAAATTCAAAAGAAGAATTCCTTGGAGCCTTTGCTTATAATTTAGGTATCTCTAACTCTCTTAGTGCTGAACTGAATGGTGCAATGTATGCACTAGAATTAGCTCATCATTATGGTTGGAAGAGTTTATGGCTGGAAACAGACTCTGTGTTGGTAGCTAATGCTTTTAAGTCTTCTAAGATTATTCCTTGGCATCTTAAAAATAGATGGGATAATTGTCTTTTGCTCTTATCCTCCATGAATTTTTTTGTTTCTCACATATATAGAGAATGGAACACTTGTGCAGACAAATTTGCCAACCTTGGTCTTTCTATTCTCACTCTTAATTGGTGGCATAATGTGCCTCCTCATATTAGGGAAGATTTTGCTAGAAATAGGTTAGGCTTACCTTTCTATAGATTAGTAAGTTTTGGTCCTAAAAATATTTGACGTCACAACTTTTAGTCATTGCTTTTAACTTGTGTGTACTCTTCTTATTTTTGAATGAATTTATGTGTTTATGTTCATAATATTATAAGAATGTATCCCACTAGTATTTAATTTTTTTAACAAAAGATGAATTTAACATAAATTTTTAAGCGCAAAAAATTTTAAAATTCATATTGAATTTATCTCTTTTAAAAAATTTAACATTTTGCATGAGAGATTTCTATAATGTATCCAACATGACTGTGGAAAAATTCAAAATTTTGATGATGCACATGACTTGATTTAAAAACAAGGACTAAAAGTTGTGATGAAAAATATTTGGGGATCAAAACTTTCTGAATTATTTTTTTTTATGGATTAAAAACGAAATTTAAGAATAAAAGTTTATTAATCCTATATTTTAAATGATTTGTTACATCATAAAATGATAAGAAAAATCAATATTGAGAAAATTATAAGAAAATTGTCATGAAAATTTCATTTAAAATGTGTTACATCATCATAGTTTAGATCAAATATTTAATAAAGAAATTAAAATCGTCAAATTTAACATGAAGAATCAAATATGCAAAGATAAAACTAACTAAAACTACAATTTATTTATCCTATAAAAAACATATTTAATCTTTGAGTGAAGATTAATTTTTCGATTACAAATTTCTGACAAAATATTTTATTTCCTGACAAAAATTAAATCTAAATTAGTCTTAACATTTTCATATTACAAATAAATCCCCTATATATTATAAAGAATCGAGAATTATTTTGTTCCTAATATAAAATTATCAAAGACTAGTATAGATTTTAATTTTATCAATAACTGAATTGTCAAAAATTTGTAAAAGATTAAAATTAGTCTTCTCTCATAAGCTTTTAAATTATCAGTCATGCTAAACAGTGTCTCGGTGCACTTATTAAGTATATAAAAAGACAACTAAAAGAGAAATTTAATATTGAAAAAACAATTTTTTACATTTTTAAAATATTGAATTTATACATTTCGAGATAAATTTTTTATTTTAATATGCGGAGTTCCTGTTTAACATTTTCCTTTCCTTAAATTATTTTACCCATTATGCAAAATTAAGTAGCTTGAGCTTGACGAATACCAAAAGCTTCCTCTTCCACCAACATTGACTCATTCCAAAAACAAACCCTCGTTCATATATTCTTTCTTCTTTCGCATGCTGCTATGCAAGAGCAAGAGATAGTTGCATCGTTCAATTCATTCTTCCGTACAATGACGTTTCTCAACAATTCTCACTCTCCATTTCTCATGGATGAGTGTTTTCAAGGTAAAATTTCACTCATAAATAATTTTTGTATATTTCTTTCAATTCTTTTTAGCGCAAAGCAATTTGGTAACTAAAATTGAGAATAATTTCAATAATACATTAGCATTATTAATATTGATATTTGAATCTATGAAGCCACATACACACGAACAAGGGACATAGCACAAATGCTGACATGTCGACATCACCAAAGGTAATATGAAAGAATGACACAATTCAATGTAATTGTATGCGTCGGTGTCAGATATTGACATGTGTCAGACACCGGACACACCTTCGATCAGAAGTCGGTCTTATGGAGATTTGAATTGATATTGATCAATGCAAACACCCATGGACACTATTGCGAAGTTTAAGGAAGAATTCAGTGTTATATGCTTGAGTTTATTGAAAATTAGGGTCTTTAGGAAAATAAAAATTTTGTCCGTAAAATTTTGGTATCATTAATGGCCGGTCAGAGATAGAGAAACCTATTCCAAGCTTCAAAGTTTGTGCATATATACATTTTGAATAAATTAGAACTTTTTTATATGTTGGCCATTTGTTGACAAAATCAACATAAACTTGTCAGATTACATTTAGATGTCTCAACTTTTTCTTTGAACTCTTGGTCTTGATAAATATTTACACTTGTGCAATGGCTATTTCTATGGAAGAATAGTGATTTCTCCCTCCGGTCCCTACTATAAGTAAACATTCACATCTTAGGTTTATTGAATAACTGATGTATCTGATCTATATTAGTAACCAGAGAAAATATGGTCTTAAGGACGAAGCAAAACTATGCTTATGGCATTTGTTTTTTTGACATTGAGACCAACTTTTGAATATGAAATGGAAGTTAATAACATACTCTTCAATTTCATCCATTTGGTCGTTACCAAATGTTGTCAATTGCGAATAGTGGTAAATAACATATTCTTAAAATTCCGCTACTATAGCCTATTTGACAACATTTTGTACTAAATAGTGGTATAACATTGTTCTATTCAAAATTTTCCTTTTCTGCACCAAGTATATGAACTCATTCGTGATCAGAAAGTGAGTCTTGTATCAAAACGGCCGCCTAGGGTTAATCTTTCTCGCTTTTTCCTCCACTGCTTGGCCTTTAGTCAGATTCAATCGTGATTGAATTTGAATTTTGCACGAGGATAATGACAAGTGATTATTCTACAACATCGTACATGGTATGCTTCTTCGAATACAATATTCAACTAACTCGCCTTGGTCTCTTAGTTATTCTTTTTTCATTTCATTTTCACAAAAAATATTGTAAGGTTTTGTTTTGCGATAAGGTACGTCGTTCTTTTTGATATCGATAAGCTCTTTAATTTTGGTTACAACATTTGAATATGGAATACTCTTTCAGGCATAATTCGAAAGAATTTTGCAATTACGCATCTTTATCTTCCATGTTTCTTCGCATTATTGATCTCACGTATATTTACATGTTTTTATTAGTTCTGATTGCAATAATGTCTCATTACAATAAATTCATTTTAAAGCATGATCAAACTAAGCTACGGAATGACAAAATTTATTTTCAAAATAGCAGAAAATCACTTGGGATTTTGGCATTTAATATAATTCAAGATCATATGAGTTTATATTAATTGAAGAAAAAAGCAGAAATAGTGAATGAAAGTATCAACTTTAGTTTGTGTATAAATTGTATTTATTTGTGTGTGGCTCATAATTAAGAACTGGTTTTTGCTGTATGAACACTTATTTTCAATTTTCTGTAATTTTCAACATAAACTTTACTGACTCAAAGTTGTCATGGTCTAATTTGTAGGATCAGCTGGTGACCCAAAGTAATGTTGAAAAGCCAATGTGGTTTGATGCTTTTCTGAAAGAAAATTTCTTTGAATCATGTTCTACTCACCCGTTGCGCAAGAATGAGTTAAATAAGTATTGTATAGACTGCAATATGTTAATCTGTCAACATTGTGTATCTTCTGGTCTACATCGCCACCATAAGGTTTTGAAGGTACATAGACATCTTTGCAAGGAAGTTATATCCCTGCGTGCTATAGAAAAATACATCGACTGTTCGCAAATTCAGGTATGATTTATGGCTGACTTTAAATTTGTGATTAACATTTTTACAACACAGTTAAAATTTATGCGATTCACAACAAATTTTTCTAGCACAACTTGGAGCACTGTTATGCATATTGTTGAGAACTTTAATGATCTAAGTTTGAGGATTCATGATCCAAACTATCTGAGCTAGTTAAACTTCACTTCACCTTGTTTATAAACCATTTATTTAGTCTTAACTATTTTAGTTAAAGTGTGATTAAACCAATTTGTTTACTATGTGTCTGGATTTGATTCCACTTTTATTGTAGATCCATAAAAGGAACAGGCGACCGGTTATTTCTCTGAATCCTCTCCAATTCGATGAGTTAGGATCAAATGATCAAGAATCGTGCCAAGTTTGCAACAGAAGGCTGAATATACCTGAATTATATCGTTACTGCTCGATTTATTGCAAGGTGATGACTATATAGGATTTGAAAATCACAACCATTTATTGTCCTATAATTTTTTCCCACCCCTGACATATATATAATTAATTAGTATGTTTAATATTTTTTATCTGAACTGTCATCAGGTCGAATCAGTTTCGAAAAAGTCCGAGCTTGAAAATACAGTTAGCACAACACCAGTTGAGTCTTCCTCGGTACCTTCCATCCAAAGTCCTCCTCCTCCACCTCCTCAGGGAACACTAGAGGGCACCTCTGTGTTTTCATTCCGAAAAAGGAAACGAAAGGGAATCCCCCAGAGAGCTCCCTTCTATTGAAGGCTCATGTGGGTCACATATATTCTTAGGGTACGTTTGATCCGCTAAAAAATAAGGGACTGGACAGAACAACTTCAGTTGTATTGTGTTCGATTTTATACTGTTCTTGGTAAAATTTGAATCAATTGGAGAATTGAAATAAAATACTTTATAAAGTTCAAATAATTAAAACTGTGAATTTACTACTCATGTTGTAGTAAAGTTAGAACCATTTTGGATTTTTGGTCTTTTGTGACATATACTTTACTCCCTCTGATCTCATATATAAGCAACAAAACAAAAAAATTGAAAGGCTCAAATATAAGCAAAAGTAATCTCTAATCATTATAATAAATGTCACTTTTCCAAATATATCCCTACTTTTTTCACATTCTCATGTTTTTAACGGTTTCCAAATCAAAAGACAGGGGTAAAATTAGAAAAGTGTATGACTTAAATGGATTTAGACACTTTTTCTTAAAGGAAAAGTTTTTTTGTAAATTTGCTTATATATGAGACCGGAGTAAGTATTATCATGTGGCACTATATCATCATATATCACAATCATCTGTGTTGACTTATGCGCGGGATATTTTGGTTTATCCAACGCTTTATTGACTTTTAATTAATTGATACTTTTTTTTGTAGCATTTCATTATTAACTTCTAGGATTTGATGGCTCATGGTTAGTCTGCCCTTAATGTCTGATTAAATTGATTCATAGTTTTGTAAGATTATTTGGGAGAAATTATGAAAACAATTTATGACATTTTTTCATAATTTTTTTCCGATCATAAGTTCTCCAAAACAACTTATAAAATGTATAAATAGTTTAATTTAATTTTATCTTTTGATATAGAAACAACTTATGTTAGCTTATACGTAAGCGCTTATGCTATAAACTTCAAATAAATTGTTTATCCATGTTGCTTTTGTGTTACTAATAATCAATGCAAATTTAGGGACTAAATTCTCAAAAATAGATTAGAACTGTGAATAGCATCATCTAATTAATAAAACTAAATTAACCCATGAATGTGATTATGGATAATGACTTGGTCAAAGAATCAATGTTGTGTGTCTCACGTTTCATACATTTCCTTCATACTAGGAAGCAAACAATTAGACAATGACATATCTGTGTCCATGCAAAATCCAAAAGAAAATTAACCTTACAAAATTATAGTTGCAAACACCTTCTCCACCCATTTCACATCCATTTTAATTTTCTAAACCTCTAATTTCGCACACCACAACAACTACAAAGGGTCACAATATCTTTGGTTATTTTCATTGTAAAGTTCTAAGATAGAACAAACTATATATAACTTATAATCTCTTTGGTGTTTTAGCTGAACCCCTCACAAATTTGTGTGCTAGCTTTCAATTATTCAAACAAAAACAATAATTAGCTAGTACTAGAGGGGAAATTAAATTTTAAAAAAATTAATTAATCATCATGTCTTTCAGCGGAACCCAACAGAAATGCAAGTCTTGTGATAAAACTGTTCACTTGGTTGATTCAATATCTGCTGATGGTAATGTTTATCACAAGAACTGCTTCAGATGTAGCCAATGCAATGGCCTTCTTGCGGTACAAACATACCTTTGATACATCATTAT
Source organism: Trifolium repens (assembly GCA_030408175.1). Taxonomy (NCBI): domain Eukaryota; kingdom Viridiplantae; phylum Streptophyta; class Magnoliopsida; order Fabales; family Fabaceae; genus Trifolium; species Trifolium repens. The sequence goes on along the minus strand of CP125842.1, from coordinate 60,079,498 downwards.
TAATTAAATTGATTTCTTGTTTGGTAAATTTGTTTTTGTATATATGCTATATCAAAGATAGATCAAATTACATCTAGAGAGAATGTTGAAATGACGGAAAGGAATTTTACATATTAGTTCATATAAAACTCGTAAAAAAATAACTAGCGATATAATACTCGCTCTGTCCGTTTTTATAAGCACCCGTTTTGTGAGTGTAATAAAAAGGGATGGAGGGAGTACTGAGATTTGGTCTAACGGAAGAGACTAGATTCTCACAACATGACAAACCAAGATTCGAATTCTGTCCGGGAGAAATATTTATATTCAGTGTCTAACACGTCTTGAATAGAATTATCTCCTGTGGAGGGAACCTATGTGAAGAAAAACTTACGCGTAATGCTATGATTGGAGCTATTTTTGGGTCTAGTTTATGAAGAATGAAATGCCTCACCTTAACGACCAATTTTGTAAAGATGAGTCGGACTAATCCAAAATCTAATAGTAATTAACATTTGCAGATGAGCACCTATACATCAATGGAAGGAGTTTTGTACTGTAAGACTCATGCTGAGCAGGTTGCCAAGGAATCTGGCAGTTTTGCCGCCAAGAGATCCCTGTCAGGTAGTAACATCCTTTTTTTTTATACCGTTTTTTAATCATAGGCAGTTATGTACTAGTACTATTTTTTAGACTAACTAATCACTTAATCTTAATTGTTTCATGATTTTCAAACAGCGGGAAGGCCCAGCGAACTGGTGCGTATTGTATTCGCTAATAGTTGATACAACATTCATTTCCTTTGTTTGAACATTGTTATTCTATATGTCTTTATTTTACATTATCATTTCTTTTCATCTGTTTACAGCCTAGGGCCCCAAGCAAGCTTTCTGCTTTCTTCTCAGGGACTCAAGAAAAATGTTCAGCATGCAAGAAAACCGTATATCCATTGGAAAAGGTATATAACTTGAAGAAAAACATTATAATTATATATCTTGAGTGAGGGACATTTTTGCTGATGATCATATATATATACTTTGTGGAATTGTGTTTATGACAGTTGACAGTGGAAGGTGAATTTTACCACAAATCATGCTTTAGGTGTACACATGGAGGATGTTTTCTCAGCCCTTCATCCTATGCTGCACTTGATGGATTTATATACTGCAAGCCTCACTTTTCTCAGTTGTTTAAGGCTAAAGGTAGTTATAGCTATCTCTCCAAACAAGCTTCAATGAAGAAAAGTGAAGAAATGCAACAGGCTGCAGAGCAGAAAACCGATGATTCAGCAGCAGAACCAGCACCAGCGGCAGATGACACAGAGACAAAGGAAGAACAAGATCCTGCCGTTGAAACGCAAGAGGCGTAGTAAGCTCATAATTCAACAAGGTTGCATCTTTGTATGATATCTTTTGGTATAGTGTTGATTAGCCTCAAACATACCCCAAATTTTGATTGGGTGGTTTTGGTGGCTTTTTGTCATTAGGGAGGATTCCTGCAAAAGTGCTATCATGTGTTTCATTCATTCATTTGTTTGTGAACAGACATTAGATGATGATAAACAATGTTATGTTCATTGGGGGCATGTTATGTAGTAGACGTTTTTTAGAAGGTCAATTGTATGATTGGATTGACGGTGTGTTTGACGAAATCACAGTGACACTGCAATTTTGTTAAAACTCTAAAATGTAGTTTTTGTCAAAACTATAGTGGTTCACTGTGATTCTGTTAAACTCGACGCCAATTTCAACATGCACAACTATGATGTATGCCCCATTCATTTTCATATGTACTTTCTTTTTCATGTGTTCCCAAACCTTATTTGCTTCATATTAAGTATATATTGTACTTATTGTTTGTTGTCATTTTCATTGTACAAACTAATTAAAATTTAATCAATTGATAATGGACTAAAAAGCATATTGCAAAATGGACTTCAAAAACAAAATAAAATAAAAAAGGATCAAAATTCTTCCTGTCCATGGTCTACTCCATCTTCTCTGCCTCTTGGCGTTGGAGAGGCAAAAAAAATGCATAAAACTCAGCTGCTAGCAAAAGGTATCAGATAATTTTATCTTCTCCATTTGTGCACAGATGTGCAATAGTATCTGAATTTTAGATGAAGAACTATGTCATTAACATAACCAAGTTGACGACTTATTTTTGTTAAAAAAAAGACTTTTTTAAATTTATTTTTATCAAACGTTTCAAAAGTAATTTTTTTTAGTAGTTTAGTGGTCAAAGTCAAACACACTATAGATACGAACAACTGTGAATCCAAAATTCATTTTTGATGCCTTTGATAATAATATCTCCATACTAAACATCATATATTGGATAGATTCATCAATTATTTAATGAATTTGAAAAAAAAACTCAAAATAAAGTTGAATGGAGTCCTAAAGTATGGTGTTTAGTATAAAAAATGAATATCGATGACTAATCTCCGTCGGGGAACCTGTGGGGCACACAAGGTGGATTCTCTCACCCCAACCGAATTTTCTCGGTACGCATGAGCCAGAAATCGAACCCCTGACCACATGCTTAAGGGAACCAAGTCTCTTACCACTTGGATTAATTCATTGTTGGTCAAAAAACTAAAAGGCCATTAAAATAACTTAAAATTAACTTGCCTTAATTGCAGTTTTGGTCCCCCTATTTTCAATATTTTGCAGTTTTGGTCCCCCTATTTTAAAATTCGACAGTTTTGGTCCTCCTAACACATATTTTGTCTAAAATATGATGATACAACATGTTTTAAATGAACTTTATGAAAGTTTTTTCTTACAATTACATCGATGTTGATATTTTTTCATCATCGAATCATATACCACGCCGTTTAAATCATATCATATCGTTAATTTATAGTTAAAAATTATGATAGGGGGACCAAAACTGTCGAGTTTTAAAATAGGGGGACCAAAACTGCAAAAAATTGAAAATAGGGGGACCAAAACTGCAATTAAGCCAAATAACTTTTAATTGAGTGAAGAATACATTTGAAAAAATAAAAGGCCAAAAAACTACAACGTCACAGTCCGTGGTGCAGGATAACCCTCTGTGTTGTGAGTATCCTGCTGTGCTGCGAGCAAACAATAGTGTCTCTAGAACAAGAGTTAAACTAAATTGAAACCATTTATGAAGTTTGTTTGATTGATGATAGCACCAAAATGGGTTCCTTTCCAATCACCACCAAAACATTATTCTTCACCACAACTACTCACCTTCCATGGTTTTCATCATCAAACAGAAGAACAACAAGAACGGTTTATCTGAATAAGAGGAAAAACAACAAGGTTGTTTTTGCCTCATCATCATCAAGCTCACAACATAACGAACAAGACAAAAATACCCCTCAATTCGACAATGATGACATCATGGAGCTCAAGTTAGGTCGTTATCTTGGTGAAGACCCTAAACTCACCCTTGCTAAGGTATTCATTCATATTCTTATATTTCAATTTTTCATTTTTTTAACTATTTTTTCCAATTAACTATGTTTCGTCCATAAGTCATAGCTCAACTGACAATTCCGATATTGCTAATTTAGATACCGTCACCCAGCCGCGCAGTTGTGTGCGAGTTTCAGTGGTGTTTACTAGACAAAAAAAATATAAAAAAAATTTCAAAACTTTATAATTGGTGTCTTTGTACTTATTGTTTCAGATAATGGGAAGAAAGGCTAACCCTGATGTATCTTATCTTGATATTGAGAAATCATTTTATAATAAAAAGAAAGGTAAAGTTGTGGAAATTGAGGAACTTCCATTTGAAGTTGAAAGACCTTGGGCAAAGAAGAATTCACCTCCCCAAGGACAAGGTTTGCAATTCAAATCTGATGATGATGATGATAACGATGTTGCAATGGAGATTAAGAAACCTAACCAAATCCAAAGTAAAGGAAGAAATGTTAGAAAAAGTAGCGTTCCTAATGTTATTTTGAGAAAGCCGTCGTCGTTGAATAACAAGGAGGACAAGGATGAAGTTGAGGACGTGTCTTCGAGGTTGAGAATAAAACCGAATTTCTCTCTTAAAATGCAGAGTGGACAAGTGAAGGACAAGTTTAGTGACATGGCATTGTTGAGGAAGCCTGGATCGTCAATTGCCAAGAATATTGATAGTCAGTTGAAGATGCGGAAAGAAGAGCCGAGTTATGTAGTCAGTAACTTGACCTTGTTGGAACAACCGCACAGACCAAGTTGCAATAAAGAACTAGAGAAGTCGACAAAGCAAGAACTAGAGAAGTTTGCAAAGGCAAGTGATGAAGTCAGTAACTTGACCTTGTTGGAACAGCCACACCGACCAAGTTCCAATAAAGAACTAGAGAAGTTTGCAGAGCCAAGTGATGAAGTCGCTAAAGCGACCTTGTTGGAACAGCCAGACAGACCAAGCAGCAAAAAAGAAGAAGAGCAGTTTGAAGAGCCAAGTGATGAAGTCCCTAAAGTGACCATGTTAGAACAGCCACACCGACCAAGTTCCAATAAAGAACTAGAGAAGTCTGCAGAGTCAAGTGATGAAGTCCCTAAAGTGACCTTGTTGGAACAGCCACACAGACCAAGCGGCAAAAAAGAAGAAGAGCAGTTTCAAGAGCCAAGTGATGAAGTTGCTAAAGCGACCTTGTTAGAACAGCCACACAGACCAAGCAGCAAAAAAGAAGAAGAGCAGTTTGAAGAGCCAAGTGATGAAGTCTCTAAAGTGACCTTGTTGGAACAGCCACACAGACCAAGTGGCGAAAAAGAAGAAGAGCAGTTTAGAGATGTGAGCATCGTAGTCCAAAATGATGTAGGTGCTAATCTTTGTTGCGATTATGGAATTCAATAGTGTAAGGATAGTTTTAAAATGATTTCATGCCTGATTAATTAGGCCTTGGAGCAACGTGAGCAGAGACAACCAGAGGTCCATCAGGAGCCAATTGATTTAAATCAACCGACTGATTTAAATTTGGTTGGTTCGAAGACGGAGTTGTCCGTGCAAGCTGTAATACAAGGAAAGCCCAAAAGGTATATGGAAATAGTTTCACAGTTGTATATTTCAGTTTATGGTTGCAAATATGTTTCATTACTTAGATGTAATTTTGTTATAGATTAGATCAATATGTGAAACAAACCTCAAAAGCTGTTGGAGAAGCGACCGCTTCCCTTGATCCTGGAAGTCGCGGAAACAGCGATGAATCAGGCAATCTTGTTGATGTATCAGATGTCCAGGTCAGATTTTATGGATAAACCTAGTTACTTACTTATCTATATGAGACATTAGTTATGCATCTATTTCCCTAAATTCCATGTTTTTCTTTGCGCTTTGTGATTTTGTAGGAAGGCGAAGATGCTGATTGGACCAAGGTAGAAGATTTGTTTAAGACTGGAGATAGAGGTGATGTGGAACTAGTAAGCTGCAGCACACAGGGTTTTGATGTAAGTACTTATTTATAATTCAAAAGGGGGGACTTTCATTTATAAATAAAAATCAATCATTTTCTTAGTCTGTCTCATTTGTATATTAAGCTAAGTATCGTAAAGAAATAATAAATTAAAAAGTAGCCTGTCTCATTTATCTTCTGTACTGAATTAAACCATTTTACAGGTTTCTTTTGGCACCTTGGAAGGATTTCTTCCATACCGTAATCTATTTTCCAAGTGGAAGTTCTTCGCTTTTGAGTCATGGTTAAGGCAGAGGGGCTTGGATCCATCAATGTACAGGCAGAATTTGGTCACTACGACAAATTATGATGCCGATTCTCCTTCACTTAAGGAGAATGATGGTAACTTGGAAGATAAAATTTCACCAGATATGAAATTGGAAGATCTGTTAAGGATTTATGACCAAGAGAAAAACAAGTTCTTATCATCATTTATTGGACAGGTTTGGTATTCAAAACATAAGTACACTACCCAAATATATTTATCTTGTTTTACTGCAGTAGGTGAAACTTCAATATTATCGTTCTTAATATTAAGATGCCAATACATTGTTTGCAGAAAATAAAAGCATATGTGTTCTATGCCGACAGAAAATCAAAAAAGCTCATATTTTCACTAAGACCAAAAGAGAATGAAGAACTGACTGAGAAGAGGAGAAATCTCATGGTAAATGCTTTAGTAACATCTGTAACATTTGTTTTAGATTGAATGCAACAAACTGGTCTTCAGATTCATTTTGTGTTTCTTATGGCAGGCTAGACTTCAAGTTGGTGATATAGTGAAATGCCGCATCCAGAAGATAACTTACTTTGGAATTTTTGTTGAGGTACATAAAACATTTGATTTCAGTGTTGTGCAGTTCACTTTTACAAACACGTTTAGCTTTACATCATTTAAGCCGGTAGAAGTACTTGTGCCACAGCCTCTGTATTTAGATAAGTGCCTTAATATTCTTTCATGGACTGTTATTAATGTAGGTTGAAGGAGTTTCTGCTCTCATCCATCAGTCACAAATATCGTGGGATGCCACGTTCGACCCATCTAATTATTTTAAGATTGATCAGGTATTTTACCTTTTGACAGGTGACAAATTAAAGTCTGCTAGTTTAAACTTCCATAAGTGTTATTATGTTTACTTTTTTTGCTTAGGAGAAAAGCATTGAAACATTTGCTTGGCGTTTTCAATGTAGATGGAATCAATTGAGTACTCATGAAATCTGAAGCCTTTATATACCCATGAAATCTAAGCCTCTATATATTAATTCTTTTTGTATTTATCTTGATTCTTGATGTCTACTTCTTGGTACAGATTGTAGAGGCAAAAGTTCACCAACTAAACCCTCTTCGTGGGCGCATATTTTTATCTTTAAAGGAGGTCACGGTAATTATCTATGTAGTTATTTTCTTTAAAATGCTTCATTATTCTGAAAAGTCTACGTAAACTAAGCAACTTTTGACTCCTGATTCAACAAACAAACCATTGCCTTCCTATTACAGCCTGATCCATTGATGGAATCCTTAGAGTCTGTAGTTGGGGATCGTGAAACCTTTGATGGAAGATTGGAAGCAGCTGAAAATGATGCAGAGGTAATCTTAACATTAAAATAGAAGGGACTTTAAATACTTTCTAAAAAAATAAATCAAAGTAAACCTATTTTATTAACTAAAATATTGCATCGTTGGATCTTATTTTGTCAGTAGTTTAGCAACCAACAAAAGGCTTACGAGAATTTAATTTTTAGGCATTGATATTGTAAATTGAAATATAGAACATAAATGTCATTATTGGTATTTAAGTTATGCCATTTGTTTGTGTTCGGGTCAATATATGCTTATTGTATTTGGAAGGATGGAGCCGATCGCTACAAATTAAACAAGATTAGTGAATGATACCCAAACATTTAGATAGAGGAATATGTAATATTGACTATTCACAATGAATCATTGATAAGTATGCAACATTTATTTTATTATCTTGTTGATTATTGGTTTGGAACGATAAATCATAATGTTATGCTCGTTTTTGGATAGTGGTCTGAAGTCGAATCTCTTATAAAAGAATTGCAAAAAATCGAGGGTGTCCAATCTGTTTCAAAAGGCCGTTTTTTCAGGAGCCCTGGTTTAGCTCCCACATTTCAGGTATGGATTTGCTTTTTATTATGTACTTGGAAGAATATTTGTTCATTTTTTATTCCATCCAGGTTCGTCATCGAGCTGGCATTACCCGTATAAATCATTTTATTTTAAAAATATGTTTTTGGCTATTACTATGTTCTTCTAAACCTCAAATATGGGACTATTGTAGCTATTCAATGTTTGGTTTTTTTTCTTCGAATATTGATCTTGCTGGCTTTGTTTTTGTTTATTAAATGTTTCCAGAAACAGTTTAATATTTGTTAGCAAACTCAGTTTCTTGATTTATCTGCATGCAAACCAAATTTTGTCTAGGTTTATATGGCATCCATCTTTGAGAATCAGTACAAGTTGCTTGCCCGATCAGGAAACAAAGTACAAGAGGTAATGTTATAGTCTTATAGGATCTATTTTATCTTCTTTGTTGAACAGATTATGCTGCATCATTCAAGAATGTCTTCCCTCTCTCCCTAGTAACTTCTTTTTATTACAGAAGATGATTTTCGAGAGTTATATATAGTATACTTCATGATATTTCTTTTTGGCATGACGACGTTTCATGTTAGAAATGCTAGCAACACAATCTCTTCAATACATTGATGGAAATCACATATTTTCATACTCATGTTGAGCAGGTTATGGTTCAAACTTCTTTAGATAAAGAAACGATGAAAACAACTATTATGACATGTGCAAATAGAGTAGAATAGTTGTGGCCTGTGCTTCTAATGATGCCATCACCTGAATTTTGGTGATTATACATTCTTTTGGCGAATGCTGGCTGCATACATAGGAGCATTTCAAGGTTCGTGGCAAGGATCAAAGTTTTCTTTCCCAAAGAAAATAATGGCATATATTTCTGTTCTTTTTATGCGCACGGCGACCATTTGAGAAGTTATTTAATCTTCGTGGTCGGGTATATGTATATTACACAGATAGATGTAATTCTTGGACAACTACTGCATGTAGTATATCTCTTTGGTAATTTGCATATATATCAAATTAAGACTGGAATTGTGCAGAAGACTGGCATATATTGCTTGAACGCTGTGTTCACCAACGAGGAAAGTTTGAAATTTGTATTTACTTCAAACAAATAAAAATGGTAATGATCGATTCCCAACAAAATTTTACTGTATTTTGCAACTGTATGTTCATTTTTAGTTAATTCACAACATTAGTTGCTGTGAAACTAATAAGAATATTGTATAAATAACTTTCTGACAAATCTTTTACAAGTTTTTGTTTTTTATTTTTTTTAAATCCTCACAAAATAATGTTATTCAAATAAAGATTTAATGATAAGCAGCGGCGTCGCCACATATAGTTGAGGGGGTTCAACTGAACCCCCTGGACTTAAAAAAATACATGTATAATCCTATATAATTTATATTTTGAACCCCCTCATTGTTCTATATCGCACCACTGACCCAGTTAAACTCAAAACAATTTTAACTTACTTAATTTTAAATTTTATTCTCTCTTTATTAGGGCTGACAATGAACCTAAACAAGTCGAATAAAGTTTGAGATCGATTTGACAATTAATTCGTTTAACTTGTTTGGTTCATGAACTAAATGAGTCAAACTTAAGCTAAATATTAAGTTTGTTAATTAAATGAGCTGAACTTGAGCTATATATAGTTCGAATTGTTTGATTTTGAACTTGGTTCATTAACCAAATATGTCAAACTTAAGTTAAATATTAAGTTAGTTAATTAAACGAGTTGAACTTGAGCTATATATAGTTCGACTTGTTTGGTTTTAAACTTGGTTAAAGAACCAAAAGAGTTGAACTTAAGCTAAATATTAAGTTCGTTAATTAAATGAACTGAACTTGAGCTATATATAATTCGACTTGTTTGGTTCACGAGCTGACTTGATTACATATATAAAACTTAAAAATATATTTTTAAATAACACTTCAAAAATAATTTAAAATTTATATAATTTAAAATTGAGAATAAATATAATGAAAAAAAAATCATATCGAATTCTTGATTTTAGTTTCAAGTTGAAAATGAATTGAACCTAATGAGCTAAATCGAACTGCTCGCAAACTATAAACGAGTCGAACTCGAGTTGAAAAAAGAATTTATGTCAAACTCAAGTCTAGTTTCTAATCGAACCAATTCTTATCGATCCGTTCAATAATCAATCCGATTCTGATTTACTTGGTTAATTAACACTTTTTTGTAAAATACTAACCCGACGATTAATTTTGGTAGAACATTTTTTTGGATGAATTTAATCTTAGGATAATTTTTTAAAAAATATTTTCTATTTTTTTGTAAACTATTTATTAATTTAAAGCCGTTTTCAATAAAAATTGTCCTATTTAAAAAAACAATTGCTAACTAGAATATAAAAAATATTTTGAAACAAAATTTTTCTTAAAATAAAATAGTCTGAATCCCCTGCTCCAAGTTCCTGGAGACGCCACTGATGATAAGTAATTAAGTATAGGATGTTATGAAGATTTTACAACTCTTTCAGTGTTGTGTTCATTCATCCCAACACATTCAATCTAAAACAAATACTGTAAAAATTAATACTCTATATTTCAAATTATTTATCGTTTAAAGTTATTTCATAAGGATTATTAATAACTCCTTTTTTCTTAAACTCAATATCCAGTGCAAAGATCACTAATTCAAAAGGACCAATCTCCTTTAAAGTCAGAGTTTTCATTCTGTATGGACTAGTCCATCAAAATTGACATCAAAGATAATCGAATTAGAGATTTTGAAATGTGCATGCTCTAAAGTCTCATCTAACATCACTAAACCAACCCAAATGGATTGATTATTAGTAATAACTTCATTAGTGAAACAACTTTACTAAACCGACTTTTTTCTTTTTTCTTTTTTCTTTTTTAAGTGGTTGATACTAAATAGTAAATACTTTACTAATTAATAAAATATCAATCATTTTCATAACTTAGATAGTAGTAGTAATTTAGCAGTGGTATGCAGGGTAGTAATTGATACTCCCTCCGGTCTTATATATCAGCAACTTTTCACTTTTTAGATTCATTCAACAACTGGTGAATCCAGTTAGTATTATAGACTAGATACATTTGTTATTGAATGAATCTAAAAAGTAAAAAGTTGCTTATATTTGAAACTAGAGAAGTATATGTCTAACGATTGATTAATTTGGAGATCAATTTCATCGTTCATTATATGAGATTCTATTGAAATTTTGACAAAATTTTGTATGGACAAACTTAATACAGAAATTGAACCAGAGTATTCAAACCTGAAAAAAATTTATGATATTCGAACTTGAGAATCTAGTATATAGATCATGATATTCACATTTTGGAGTTTGGACCAATGCCCATGTTCCTTATCTTCCTCTATTCTAGCTAATGTTGTGCTATATAAATAGGGAGTAGTTTGTTTTCTTTATTTCTTGTCCTTTTGCTTTTGTTTCTTTCTTGTTTTGAAAAGGCATCTCATCAAGTCAAGACAAGTGAGAACGTTGTAAGTGGATTGTGTGACCCAAAGTTAAGACTCACAAGTTTGAATTACAAGTACTTTTGAATTACCAGTACTATTAGTATTTTTTTTATTGGTGAAGCTAAACAGTGTCCTAAATTCTCAGGTCAATTGTTAAAAAAACATAAATGTAAATAAAATTAAAAAATTTAAATATAAAAAAAATCAAATATTACTTTTAAAATAATAATATTACTATTTTTGTTTTCTTAACCATTAACTTAAGTCACCGTTTAACATTTTGAAATTTTATTAGTATTATTATCCGTTAATAAATAAATAAAAGACAGCTTTTGTTCGGTTACTTCTCACTGTTTGGTGTGCAGAACATAGGATGTCGTGTCTTAGAGTGTTGGATTTTGTTTCATTGCTTACAGAATTTGTACATTACTATCTAACACCTTTCTTCTTCTTTTTCTTCTCTCTTTTTTATTTCCATTTCTTGTTTTAGAAAACAAAAATAAAATCATTTCAATAAATAAGCACATTGCAGCTCATAATTTTCCCTTTCCCCTCTTTGGAAAAAATGGGGATGGGTACTAGCACCTTTGTTACTAGATGTATCAACTTTCTCACCATGGTAATTTTCTTCTTCCTTTTCTACACTCAATTTTTAGTTTGCATTTCTTTTAAACATGCTATGCTAGCTCTTTCATTCTCAATCTTCTATAAAAACCAGTTGAAATTCCTGTAAATTACTAAACTTTAGTACAAAAGATTATTTGGGTTTGTTCCATTTTGTGTTGGTAACTTGGTACTTTCACTTTGTGATGGTACTTTATGTTCTTGCATTTTTTGTTTTGTTTGGTAGATGAAGTGACAATTACCACCAGAAACTCACACATAATTATGAGGTCTCGGGTTCGAAACTCGGGTGAAGGTGTGTAACCTAACAATTTCAGCATTTGCCAGTTGAGTTAGGCCTTATGAACTGCATACCCACTTTAGTTTACACTTGGATGTGTTCAAAGATATGATTTTTAGTAGCTAACTTTACTTCATTCTGCAAACCCTTTTCTATTTCAAGCTACTTTTTTTTGTTTTATTTAAAAAAAAAATTATACTGAACAAAAGAACCATGCACAATCAAGCATTTTTTTGGGGGGATTTGTTGATGTTGTGCTTAGCACTGACATGGAAATACCGGTAATAATTTGGAAAAATAATAGTGGTTGATATGTGTCAGCGTCGTGTTAGTGTTGGACGCCATGCATGTCTTCAATTTGAAGTGTCGGTGCTAGTGTGCTACATGTTATAATAATATTGTCATTGTGCAGGTTTTGGCAATGGTTGTGATAATATTTGGGGTGTGGATGAGCACTCGTCATGATGCCTGCAGAAAGTCTCTCACTATACCAGTGCTAAGCATTGGAGCTGTTATTTTCTTAATGTCAGTTATTTTACAATCTTTATGATTTTGATGCCTTATTTTTGTTTTGAATATGTTCTCTTACTATATTGTCTTATATCACATTTTTGTTTTGCACATACAGATCCATAGTTGGTTTTTTGGGTGCCATGAAAAGAAGCTCCATATTGCTATGGGTTGTATCCTTGTCAAATTTTATAGAGAAATCATTTTTTGACATCAATATTTTGATGTCAAATTTGGTGTCCTTTGATTTTTTGTTTAGTTTTGAAATGTGTAAGTTGTAGAAGATTTTTGTAAGAAAGAAATATAGGTAAAACACATACAATGTCATATACGATCACAACTGATTTTGGATTAAGGGAATCCTCCTTGACGTTGCATATGTAGTATCTGATCATGCTGTTCTTTATCTTGGTGGGAATCCTGGTCTTCACAGTATTGGTGTAAGTGTGGAAATTTGTTGACAGTTATTGCCGCTTTCTACGTTATCTTTTCTTTATAATTGCTTATTGCCTCTGCCATGAATTCATGAGTTGAGTCTTAATAACACAAAGTCACATTCGAAACGTCAGATCAACTTAGTAAGTTATATAATCTTCTTCCATTGTTTCAGATTCATCGTAACTAATAATGGATCAGGTCATAGTGTGACTGGCTTGAGGTAAGGAGTCGATTATTTCATTCATGTGAACATTATTATGGTCATTCATATTTGGATGGTAACAACAAATGCTTTCTTTACTTTGTAAAAGTTCTTGAGAACTAGTGTGATTCAATAAATGACAGCCTTATTATATATGCTTAGGTACAAGGAGTATCAACTTCAAGATTATAGCTCTTGGTTTCTCAAAGAGGTAAGACTCTTGTCAAAATAGAGAAATGATGGTGTGCAGCAATGCTTCAACATTCATTTCCTTAATTGGCTTTCTTTTTTTCTTGTTTTAGTTAAACAATTCTCGAAACTGGAAGCGATTGAGGGTTTGTCTTGTCAAAACTGAAGACTGCAATAACCTATCCAAGAAATATAAGGTGTGTGGCCTATACTATTCCAAAAAATTGAGAATTGAATTCAATTGAGGCAGATTATAAATACCGGTATTTACGCCTTTTTCAATTTTCATGTTATGCAGACTCTGAAACATTATAAATTAGCTAAATTGACTCCAATTGAGGCCGGCTGCTGCCGACCGCCTTCTGAGTAGGTTCTCCTTTCTTTACAAAGAATTTCCTTATCTATAATAACCACTCAAGTTTATTTTGATTTAGAATATAGTTTATTTTTCATATAAGAAACTCGGTACATGTCTTTGAAATTCTTATATCTTGGGATTTTATTTAACATAGATGTGGATATCCTGCTGTAAATGCATCCTACTATGACTTGACCTTTCATCCAGTTAGCCGTAACAACGATTGCAAGCGGTACAAAAACTCGCGAGCTGTCAAATGCTATGATTGTGATTCTTGCAAGTAAGCATGCCTAGTTGTCGGTTTTGGATCCTCTCTGTTACTATGTTTTTGAGTGCATAATATACATATTTTTAGAATTTGTGTTTTTTAGATGAGTACATTGTCTAACTACCATTGTATTTTTCTCAATGTTGGTTCTAGGGCTGGCGTGGCACAATACATGAAAACCGAGTGGAGAGTTGTTGCAATATTCAACGTTGTTTTGTTTGCTGTTTTGGTACGACATATGATAAATAGTTTTATGATTTTAACTTGTCAACTTTTGTATTAAACCCGCTGACATTTATTTTGTGCAACTCCAGTCTATTATATACTTTGTGGGATGCTGTGCAAGACGAAATGCTGCCAGGAACCAATCTAAGGGTTGAAGAGGAACATATATGCATCCATGAGACCAGTGTAGTAGTGTCTGCAGCTAGAGATGAACTTGCGGAACACATGTTAGTTTTAGAATCCCTCAGTGTGCCTTGTATATATTCGTCAATCTTCACGAGTACCAGATCTTATTTGAATGGTTAAATATCTTAAAATGTTACTATTGATTTCGTGATTAAAGAAAATTTAGAAGCACCAGACTTTGTTATAAAAAATGACATTGCTATTTTTTGAATTGTATTACCAAGAGAAATTTGTCTTCATCAACAACCCACAGCCTTCATCTACCATCAAGAACTACTCAAGCTCAAATTTGCAGCCAATATATATCCCCTAAACAAACACAACGCAACAACTCTGCCCTCAATCCGCTGTAAACTCTCTCCTCCACCACATCCATTCAAAACTAGATATTTCTGCCAATCAAGAACAAACCAGATGGTGTACCAAGCATGCAATTGGCCACCACACACTGCATTGTACACCATCAACACTTGTGAATGTCACCCAGGTCCCTATACCCCGCATCAGCGCCGTCCTACTACAACCTAACATTACAAGCGCCTCATTAAATCGGTGTGCAAAAACTATACCAGTGGCAACAGGTGACATTAGTGAGTGTACAACAGTACAGAAACATAAACTAATGTCATTGTGGTTTTCCTTGTTAAAGGGTTCATGTCATGATGTAAAAAACAATACTGAACGTATTTGCAAAAATTTTATGATGAAACATGAATTTTTAATAACAAATATATCTTAAGAAAATATGGTTTTTTTTTTATGGCAAACATAATTCCATTAGAAAAAGGCTGGGACACAGCCAAACATAATACAATTAGTAGCAGAAGTTTCTGCATAATTTGAAATAACAGAAGCATTTGGGAGCTGCCCCTACCAAGTTCTATTTTCCACTAATCTAGCCAAAGAAGTCAAGGTATGAGCATCAACATTTTGATCTCTACTAACAAATAAGACACTAACGGTAGGCATACTAGACAACAATTCCCTACAATCTTGAGCTACCATCTCAATGGCTGCAATCTAGTAACAGAGTGCAAACCTTGCTCCTGAACAAGCTGGGATTGCCCAGCGAACACCTAACGCTTCAGCCATAACTGGATCCACTGCAATGTCATCACACTTGCTGGCACTGAAAGTTGTAATCCTGTCATGATTTTTAATCAAAAGTCCCCAAACAGTGGGGCCATTCAAGTTGCATCCAGCATCAACATAAACTGAAAAGGATGGACCTGAAACCGATGGCATGACAGCGCTCGAAGGAAGAGAAACGCATCTGTTACTTGAAGGATTTGCTACATTAAATTCCCGGACAAATGACATTGCTTCATCAACCAAACCAACATGTCCCTTACTTGAAGAAAAAGATAAACTTATTTTATTTAGAATTCATATAAGTCAAAACATGGAAAACTCCACATTACACAAATGCGATTTACCATCGCGGTGATATTAGATTCTCACAATAAATTTGTGGATCCAAAACACCAAAGATACTTATCAAGAGATGATCCAACTCACCACTATTCAAGTTATATAGGATAAGTTCGGAAGACACCATTAGAAGAGCAACACCATTTGAAATGAACAATAGGTCAACAGTAGAACATCGATCAAAAGGATTCAAGAATACTAGCTTCTCGCGGGGTATGGTCATCAATTTAGTCCAGGACTCAACAACTCCGTACTCTTTCATCAACCACACAACTAAATGAGTTTTGTTCACAAAACACAGACAAAGACGATCATTCAAAACACAAAGTGAAGGTTTGCACATGTAGTCGTCACCAACAAAAGGCAGCAACAATTCCCGGTAAGTCTCTTTCTCCAGATCAAAAGAATGAACCAAGTATTGTTTATCCCATTTATACCGTATATCATTAAACCAGTTCAGAGTGCCACTCACATAATTCCCTACCCCTGAGTGGGAGTATCGGGAAAATCCTCAATCGTTCTCCAAGAATCTTCACCAAAGGTATAAATTTTGGTAAATGATTCACCAAAATCTTCATCATCAGAATCCCCATCATCGTGTTGCACAACTGCTAACACCTTGTACTTGTCATTAACTTGATCATAGCCAAAGCCATTGTAAGGCATGGACCAATCAGGCGAAGAAATTTTGGGAGAACGTTTGGATTTCAATCCGGTAGAAGGGTTATACATTATGATATTACATTGATCAGTATCATAAACACAGAAGAACCCATTGCATGAACCTAAAATATAATAATCGTCGATTTCCAATCCGCTAAAGCTATCGGGTATAACATGGGGTGATGGATTTTCGAATAATGACTTCAAAGGGTAAGAAGAATAGTGATTGGTTGTATGGTCGCAAAAGGCCAATCGTTTATTTGCGAATTGGATTTTTGAAATTAGGGTTTTCCATAATTTACAAACGCACCTGAATTGAAGGAGATACTTCACCGGAAGCCTTAGGAGAATTTCCACGATGAGTTCGACAGGCAAGAACGGCGATGGGAAAATGTTGTCGTCGGTCGGAGAAAGGAGTCTGTGATTATTGGCGGTGAGCAATGGTTGAGTGGAGACGGTGTCGTTTTGACGGTAGCGGAGATACATAACTGGAACGTAGGATGCGTTCTTTTGCAAATGAGTTCAGTTGCTGTTGCTTCAATCCGATCGTATAGGAACATAATGCCTGCCTAGCTATATGTGCGGAGTTGAGATAGGGTGCCTTTGTAATCTTTCCATTTTTTTAAAGCTACCCATAATTGATCTCTCCATTTTGTAATCTTAGGGTTGTTTGATAAAATTAGTTATAAGTTCAGCTAGCTGATAACTGAAAAATTAACCGATTAAAATTAAAGTGTTTGGTAAAATTAACTCATGATTAATAAATATAAAATGACAAAAAAGGATAAGTATGTTAGTGGGTAGTTTTTTATTTTTAAAGAAAAAAACCGTAAAAAGTTATAAATGTTGTTTTCAATAGAACTGATTTTGGCTTTTAAAAACAATTAATGGGTCAGCTTATTGCTTGTTTACTTTATATTTATTAGCCGCCAAACGTGCCCATTTGTGTGATCGATATTTTTTTTTTATGATATTATCTATTGTGCAAATATAAATAACTATTTAATCTCCTTTTTTAGGCAAAATACATTTATAGGTCCTTTAAGTTTTATGTTTGTATCAGATAGGTCTTTTAAGTTTTTTAAGTATCAGACAAGTCCTTTAAGTTTTTTACATATCAGATAGGTCCTTTAAGTTTTACGTTTGTATCAGATAAGTCCTTTAAGTTTTAAGTTTGTATCAAACAGGTCCTTAAATGTTATTGAGAAATAGGACCTATTTGATACAAACTTAAAACTTAAAGGATCTATCTAATACTTAAAAAACTTAAAGGACCTATCTGATACAAATATAAAACTTAAAGGACATATTTGATACTTAAAAAACTTAAAGGATCTATCAGATACAAACGTAAAACTTAAAGGACCTACATATGTATTTTGCCCCTTTTTTATTAGACTTAGTTAATTGATAACTACATAACATCCTTTTTTGTTGTGGCTAGAAATATTTGTTTTTACTATAAAAAAACTGAAAACCTACTTTTATGTGGAAGTTGTGCTTAGTTATTAAGAAGAAAAAAAATATTATTTACTAAAAAAAACTGAAAATCTATTTTTATATGGAAGTTATTTTTTAAGGGTAAAATAGGAATAATGAAAAAATCATCCCAAAATTTTTTAACTTTTTATATATAGTAATAGATTAACGAATGAGATTTTTAATTCTTAAAATAAATAATTTTTAACGAGACTTTGCAACCAAATTTGAAAGAGGGTTATAAATAAAATTATAATTAAAAAAAATATTCAAATTCAATTCAATTCAATTTCATGACACACTTATTTATTTATTTAACTTTTTGATGGAGATAAAAAAAAAAAAAAACAACACTACTGCAAATAGAGCTGTCAAATGGGCCAGCCCAGCCCGGCCCGGCCCGGGCCCATAGGGCCAAGACATCTATTGGGCTCAAGTGGCCCGGCCCATTAAGGCCCAAGGCCCGACCCGCTTAGCCCAGCCCAATATGTATGGGCCGATGGGCCGGCCCAGGCCCGACAAATTTTTTAATATTTTTTTTTATAAAATATTGACAAATTTTTTATAAAAAAAAAAATCAATGGACAATAAAACTACATATGCATCGCACAAAAATTAATATCCATAAAAAAGTGAGTGTCATGATTTCATGAAATAATAAATACTTCAAAATATCCACGCAAAAGTCGAGAGATCTGTGGATGATGATTCATAAAGTGCATCCTCAAAGTTAATAAATTTCAAGCTTACATCAGACACTAAACTTTTAACATAATCATTCAAAATACATAAATTAAATTATAAATTATAAAAAAAGTAAATTATAAATTAGGTAACTTCTCGGCCTAAGTCTCTTCTTGATCTTGACCACTTGATTTTTCATACAATTGTATCTCCTCTACTTCAGGTATATCTGCAATTCATAATACACAATAATTTGATAAGTCATCAACTAAAAAGCAAATTCAAATTGCAAATAAAACAAAAGGATTATTAATTAAACTTACCAGAAGGTCCGATTTCTTTAAAATCATGCAACCAATTACGTGTACAAATAAGAGCTTGCACAGTTTCTGGGAGTAAGCAATTCCTATACTTATTTAAGATACGACCTCCGATACTAAAAGAAGATTCAGAAGCCACTGTTGTGATTGGAATGCTTAAAATGTCACACGCCATTATTGCAAGTTGAGGAAATCGAACACTATTTAACTTCCAATATTGAAGAATATCCACATCATCATTCGGAAGACATTTTTCATCCAAGTATATTTCAAGTTCAGACTTACCATCATTTGACATTTTTTGTATCATTTCTTGACGGTATTCCTAGAATTCGACAAACAAAAACTATTTAAATTAAGCTTGAATAGAATATAATCAGCCCCATTCATGCAAACAAATAAATGCAAGCAGTACTAAGAGGGAAACACAACAATTATTTGACAACAACAATAGAAATAAGTATAACAGTGGAATTAACTTATATTACCTTATTTTAACTTTTCTAAGGGGACCATATTAACATATTAATGACAGCAACACAATAATTATTTGACACATTTACTACTACTTAGACTTTAATTAAAGAATTAGCACATGCACTATTATTTAAACTTTTATTATTTGACTTACATCAATAGAAATAACTATAAGTACTTTCATAAAAATTTGAAACAATTTATAAATCTTACCTTAAAAAACGATGTATTCTTCAATGATTGACCAACTGAGTGAGATTGAGTGTTTCTTGATGAACTATCTAAAGATGAGCTTGTTGGAACCATGTCTTTTTTATATTCATCAAAGAGATCATGCAAACCATCCTTCACTTTTTTTATCTTGTCTTCATAATTATTTGGGTAAAGTTTCTTAAAGCAAAACTTCAAAAATTCTAACTTTGATGTTGGATCAAGAACATTTCCAAGTGAAAGAGTAACCGAATATTCACTCCAATACTTGTCAAACTTATCCTTCATCCTCTTGGTCATATCTTTGATCACTTCATCTTCACTATTCAAATTTTTATTCAAAGCCATCTCTATAAATGCAACTTGCATGAAGTATAAGTTTGAAGTTGTGTAAGATGACCCAGAAATTAAGCATGTAATATTATAAAATGGAGCCAAGATATTACAAATAGTTTGTGCTCTTTCCCACTCCTCAGTGCTTGGACAAATCGTGTAGTTCTTATCATTATCGCTCAAGCTAATGAATGCAGGTCGATACCTAATAGCACTTTCAAGCATCATATATGTGGCATTCCATCTAGTGCAAACATCCAACCTTAAGAATCCACCTTCTACATTATCTAGATGCACTTCTTGGATGCATTTTCTAAACTCCCTCAATCTCCCCTCTGAGGCCTTCACATATTTGACACTCTCTCGAATTTTATGCAAAGCATCACCCGCCGCCTTCAAACCATCTTGAACAATGAGATTCAAGATGTGGGCGCAACAACGGACATGAAAATATTTACCTTTACATAACAACGCATCTTGCAAATTAAGCCTCTGTTTCAATTTTTTTATCATGTTATCATTTGAAGAGGCATTGTCCAATGTGAGTGAAAATATTTTACGATCTATTCCCCAATCCTTAAGAGCACCAAACAATTTTCCAGATAATTCGACCCCTGTATGTGCATTATCCAAGTGACAAAATGAAAGCAATTTACTATTTAACTTCCAATCTTGATCAACATAATGAGCAGTGACAGTCATATAACCTTGCGTTGTTACAGCTGTCCATACATCAGAAGTTAGACAAACTCTACCTGGAATGGATGCTAACACACTCTTTAGCCTTTCCTTTTCACTTGAAAACACAAGCATGCAATCGGTTTTTGCAGTGTTTCTACAAATGGGAACAAAATCAGGATTCAATATCTTGTTTGTAGCCAAAACTGCATCATACTCGGCGTAGCTAAATGGAAGATCATGTCGTATAATGCTTCTAGCAAGTGAATCTCTGTAAGCCTTATCATCAAATTGTCACTTCTTCAATAATGTTTCTTCATCATCCAACATGAGTTCCTCATCATCACTGTTTGGAATTTTATGACACAGCTTTATATGACGCTTTAAGTGAGAAGTGCTTCCACCACATGAAAACATACCCCTACAACCATTACATGTACATTTTTGCCCCCCATCAACTTTACCAATCTTTGTAAAATGTTTCCAAACATTAGATCTCCTTACCCTTTTGTTATTAGTATTTTTTTCAACAGTGTCTCCCTCAATAACATTTTTCGTATTAGCAGCCGGAGGAGATTGTGACATTACCAAATCACCATCTTCATTAATAGTTTGCAAAATTGGATCAACATCTTCCATGACTACATTACAAAGTACAAACACATTAAAATTAAATTGAGCATTTAAATTATATTATAAAAGATAAGCACAAGAAGTACTTATAAGTTATACACAAGAAAGAAACAAGAGGCAATCAAATGTTAAGGAGGTATATAACTATATAAGATGACAATATCTAACATATATAAATCAAGTGTCATGTTTGTTTCTTTCTATCTTGTTGGCTTATAATACACTCAACCGAACATGACAATATCACTATATCAAACATATATAAATCATGGTCAATTTACATTGGACATATAATTATAACATTATGTATATAAGATAAGATGGTCAAATTTTATGTAGCTCATACTGTTCACATAACGAAGCAATCAACACAGACTTAAAACTCTTATAATAAAGTATGAAAGGATTAGAATGTGTAATCTACTTTTTGAAAATATAAATAATGTTTTTTTTAATACAAAAATTCCTTCTTTTGGTATCCTTAAATTTTACGTTTGTATCAAATAGATCCTTTAAATTTTATAAGTATCAGATAGGTCCTTTAAATTTTTTAAGCATCAGATAGGTCTCTTAAGTTTTTTAAGTATCAAATAGGATACTAGTTAGCATATGACCCTTAAAAAAGGTTTTCACGTGTTAAGAACACAAAAGTAGAAATTTGACATTGAAAAAAAAAAAGACTTTTAAAAAATTAAATACACATCTCTTAAGATGATTTTTCTATATTGAGTTCACTAACATGTGCCCCTCTTTAAAAAATTGACTAATTTTTACTTATATTATAGACTATAGTATAATATACATATTGCCCCCACTTCTCAAAATTTTTGGGTTCGTCCCTGAATGAACCGAACCACTAAGTATTAATACATTACCTTACCTCTAGAGCTCTAATGATTCTCTCCCTTGTTAACCAAGTTTGAAGCCAATTATTTGGCTGATTATACTTGCGAGATTTTCAATATTGCGGTATATATTGAATATGTCTTCTAAGAAACCTACTAAAACAAAGTTAAAAATAAAACATACAGTTATAAAATATTCGAGACATATAAATTGACATACAGACATACAAATACCATTATTGAGCAAGAAACTAGTTAGATGAAAAGTAGTAGAAGACATATACCTTGTTGAGAATAGTAGCACTATAATCTATATCTTTGTGCTTTAGATAAGAAAAAACTTATAATTTCCTTCTTATACTTCTCTATTTATAATGAATGATTAAGTTGTTATTTTTTTTTAAATAAAGATAATCATAACAAATTTGGTTTAATAATTATCTCCTAACTAACAAAATCTCATCTTTTTCCTTAAAAAAAAAACAAATCTCATCTTTTGTTACTTACTTTATCTAAAGATTTTATACTAACTAAAATTCCTTATTTTTAGGTAAATTTTTTTTTAATTCTTTATTGGGCCGGCCCAAAAGCCCGCTGGCCCAGCCCATGATGGCCCATAGGCCCGACAGCCCAGCCCAATAAGGCCCAATAACATTTTTTGGGAAGCCCAGCCCGGCCCGGCCCGTATAAAACTATAGGGCTACTGGGCCGGCCCGATAGCCCGGCCCATTTTTACAGCTCTAACTGCAAAGCCTTAAACCCTGTTAAACATACTAAACCCTAAAAGAGAACAGAAGCAGAAATGTGGGGATGGTTGATTAGAGAAGGCCGAAAAGTATCATCATCATCATCACCATGGAACCTAAACCTCATCCGTAACATGGGTGGCGGTCCTCGCACTTTCCCCGGCGGCGTAAGCAAATGGAAATGGAAACGTATGCACGAAAAACGTGCCAAAGATAAACAGAAAAACCTTCTCGAACAAGAGAAACAGCTCTATCAAGCACGCATTCGATCTCAAATACGTTCCACTCTCTCACCTTCTTCATCTTCTTCTTCCTCTACTCATAACCCTATTTCCCCTCATCAACACATCAAAGCCCTCGCTGATCGTTTCATGAAAGACGGTGCTCAAGATCTCTGGAACCACTCCGATGGCCCATTAACCCCAATCGAAGCTCAACCCCAAATTGAAGCCCAATCTTCTCCGCAAATTGATTTACGCAAACTCACACACCAATCTTCAAATCAGAATTTGCATAATTTTTCACAAATTAGGGGTTTCCGTTCTGTTCCCGATGTTAGGGATTTGAGTGATAGGAAGTGTGATTCCAGTGATAGGAAGCGTGTTGGAACAGAAAAGAAAAGAATTTGGAGAAAGAATGATTCTTCTAGTGACAGTGAGAGTGAGGATGAAGTTGAATCTCAGAATCAGGGTTATTATTCTAATGTGGGTAGTATTGCTTCTTTGGGTAAACATGATGCGAAGAGGGAGAGGAGAGTCATGCCTAAGAAATTCGATGATGGAACTGATTTTTCGGAGCAGGTTCAGTTGATTAAGTATGAGATTCATAAGAAGAAGTTGAATCAGAATGGGAATAATCAGGGTGAGGAACAAGAAAACATTCTTAGTCAGACAAGGTATTGTTCATTTGCTTCAATAGAAATGGTCTTGTATTATTCATTTTGCTTTGATATGTTGTTTTCGTAAGTTATCTTGTTAAGCAGAAAAACTGTCTCGGAGAGGTTATGGAAATAAGCTGAAAACAGTTTAGTATAAAGCATAAGTTGTTTGTTTCTATAAGCTCTCTCAAACAGTCTCGTAGTAGATCAACTCAATTAAGTCTGTCCAAGCACAGCATAAGTATTGATGTTTGATCAACAGTGGTTTGAATGTTTTGTTTTTGCTAGATTTGACGAGTGTGCTATATCACCATTGACAATCAAAGCACTTTCTTCATCTGGTTACGTTCATATGACCCGGATTCAAGAGGCTAGCCTTCCTATTTGCCTTGAGGGTATTTTCCTATATCTTTCTTTCAATCTTGCATTCCAATTTCTATTTATCATTGCATCATCATTATTAACACTCGATAATCTTACAAAAGATGCTTACTGTAAAAGTTATTGCATTACGATTCAGTTTCTCAATCTGGTTGTTTTTCACATCCACTTTGAGTATTTTATTTTGCTACTTTGCTTGTCATTACATTTCGTCTATTCTTTTGATATGGCTGTTAGATTAAATTTTGACGATCCTTGTAATTCGGTTACATTGCAGGTGTGGATGTTATGGTCAAGGCTAAAACTGGCACCGGAAAAACTGCAGCTTTTTTGGTACACCCTTGTTCTTTTAATGGACTGCATCCTATTTAGATTATTTCTACCAATGATGCTAAATGCAAACAGCTTCCTGCTATTGAAACAGTTTTGAAAGCTATGAGTAGCAATACCTCTCATCGTGCACCACCAATATATGTTCTTATTCTATGCCCTACCAGAGAACTTGCTAGTCAACTTGCTGCTGAAGCAAAGGTTTTACTGAAATATCATGATGGCATTGGAGTGCAGACTCTAGTTGGAGGTGTACGATTTAAAGTTGACCAAAAACGCCTTGAATCAGAGCCATGCCAGGTTTTGTGTTATAATAACTAAACTTCTTATGTTTCCTAGCCTGTGGTTTCAGACCAAGTGTAAGGCTGATGCTTTTTGAGTTGGGGTTGGAGGGGAAAATGGAAATGTTGCTTATTGTGTTTGATAAAAATTATCTTGCTCGCAACACACACTGATATTTGTATTTCTTATATTCAATTTTCAGATACTTGTTGCTACACCTGGTAGGTTGCTGGATCATATTGAGAATAAATCTGGGATATCTGTACGATTGATGGGCTTGCAGATGCTTGTACTTGATGAAGCTGATCATTTACTGGACCTTGGGTTTCGAAAGGATATAGAAAAAATTGTTGATTGTTTGCCCCGGCAAAGGCAATCCTTGCTGTTTTCTGCAACCATGCCAAAGGAGGTTAGGTTAGGTTAGGTTTTTTTAATCTAGTGTTGATGATTGGTTTTTGGCTGAAGGTTCTTACAAGCCTGTTTGTGTTGCTGCATTATACCATCAACAATATAACCGACCCTTCAAAAATATGCAGGTCCGGCGAATATCTCAGGTTGTTTTGAAAAGGGAACACAAATATGTTGATACAGTTGGAATAGGCTGTGTGGAAACTCCTGTTGAGGTAAGTTATAGTAACTATTTTCAGACTCTAATAGTTATGAAATGAAATACATATTGGACTGACTTCTTGATCCTTAGGCTATACAACTTATTGTATATTTCTTTTGAAATGATTGCATTTAAATTTTCCGGTGCTAGGCATTAATGTCTATTTCTGTTTGCCATCACAGGTAAAACAATCCTATCTTATCGCTCCACATGAATCACACTTTCAGATAGTGCATCATATTTTGAAAGACCATATCTCGCAAACACCTGATTATAAGGTTATTGCATTTTTGCTGTTTCGATGTTTGAATTGCTTTGTTATTAAATGTATGGTTTTAACTGGTAGATTTGCATTCAGGTTATTGTTTTTTGTATAACTGCGATGGTGACATCACTCACGTATCACCTTCTTCGGGATATGAAACTCAACGTTAGGGAGCTACATTCTCGAAAACCTCAGCTCTATCGAACCCGCGTATCAGATGAGTTTAAAGAATCCAAACAAATGATTCTTGTCTCCTCCGATGTTGGAATAAGTTATCCTGATGTCACATTAGTCATACAGGTATATACTTAAATCTTAATGTATTTCCACTCATTATTTTGTGCAATGCATGGTATACGTTCCTTGTTAATTTTCAGTCTTATAATTATAAAAATAAAAATTCTTTTTTGGGTTGATAGAGGTGAATTAACTACTGAAACTAAGGCTCCGTTTGGCCCGGCTTATTTTTGACTTTTTATTTTAGCTTAAACGAAATATAGAAGTATAAAATTATATTTGACACTATTTCTCCTTAAAAGTATTAGAGAAATAAAGTAAAGAAGTAAAAAATGAAAAAAAATAAAGTCAAACACAATTTTTTCCTTCTTTACTATTTTTAAGGAGAAGAAAAAAAGAGGAAAATAAGCCGGGCCAAACGGGGCCTAAGTTGCTTATGGGACAAAACTACTTCTTACTAAAATTGTAAAGTAGAACTTGGATTTTTTTAGAAAATTGTGGAAGGCAATAATTCTATTTTGGAACAAGTTATTTACCCCATGTCCTTAACAATATTGTGGAATCCAGGTGGGAATTCCTTCAGACCGTGAACAATATATACATCGTCTAGGAAGAACGGGACGAGAAGGCAAAGAAGGAAAAGGCATATTGTTGATTGCACCATGGGAAGAGTATTTTATAAATGAGATCAAGGATATCCCTCTAGAGAAATTCCCCTTACCAGATTTAGATCCACAGGCACAACTTAAGGTATTATTTTGATAATGTATTCCCGTTTCTCTGTGTACATAGATATTTTGATCCCCATATTCCATCTTGTCCCGACTTATATTTATTATTATTGTAGATAAAGAAATTTATTGACCACATTAGTTTTTTGTGCGACTTGGTTATAGCTGCTAATAATATGTTCTATTTTCTTGCAGATTGGGCAATCAATGGCTAAGATTGATAATGACGTCAAAGAAGCAGCTTATCATGCTTGGCTTGGTTATTACAACTCCATCATGGAGATTGGGAGGGAGAAGACCACAGTAGCTGAGCTGGCAAACCGGTTTTCTGAATCAATTGGTTTAGAAAGGCCGCCTTCTCTCTTCCGAAAAACTGCACTTAAAATGGGTTTGAAAGACATTCCTGGCATCAGAATTCGCAGATAGCTCTTGTACATTAAAAAAGCAAAGAAACTGAAGATTCATATCTTCTAATGCAAAAGGTTGCTTCTGAGTAAGCTTATTATTGTTTGGAATTTGGATGTTCCTCTGATAAGTTTTACATAAATTGAGAATAGAGAAGCTGTTGGAATAAGTTTTCACTCCACATAAGCTCTTGTGGGGGCTTTTCTAAAAATCAAAAGCTAAAATATTAAATTATACAATCAGAGCAGTTGTAAGTTCAAAAAGGACTCATGCTAACGAGCTCATAGTGTTCTGCTTTAATAGCTAACTTTCCAACTAAACGTAGAATCAACCTTTCTAAGGACTCATGAATGGAGTTGTTTAACTTTGTATTCCAATAGTATTGTTGTTCTTCAAAATTTTATTTGTAGTCCATGTGTCATCAATCATACCTTTCTAACAGATGTTCTATTTACACCCTATGATCACGTACGTACTTAATAGGTTCAATTATACGCCAACTAGGTAACACCGTGTTGATTAATTATAAGCGCTTATCTTAACCTGCTTATGGGGCCATTATACTAATCTCGCACGAAAGAACCCATGACGTATGCAATAGTGACCATATTGTGCTGATATACAATAGTCAAATTGAGTACCCCATTAATTGGGATGCAATAATCGAACTCAACCATCATCAAGACTACAAGAATTATGAGGCTGAGATGTGATCATATAGAATGTGGAATTTTATTCAAAACATTGTCTAAGAAAGCCAAGAGATTAATAATAAACATAATAGTATTTTTTTTGTTATATTAAAATTATTCTTTAAAATTTTCCAATATACTTTTTAAATATTTATTATGTCTACTCTGGACAGTTACACCGACAAGACACATCAATATTGCTGATTAAAAAACATAGAACACCTATACTTTTTTTTTGTCAGGTAGCCTAGTAGTTAGAGTATGATGCCTAGGTACGGGTACGGTACCGGTATCCGGTACCGGTACTGGTACGGGGTACGGCATTTTTAGAAAAATCAAGGTACGGGTACGTCTGTAAATATTTTTTTTAATATAATTATATAAATAAAATAATAGAAAAATATTGTTAAAACAAATAATTAAACATAAAAAATACCAAATAAGTAATTCAAATTATTCAAAAACATCAAAACATCAAGATTTGTATGAATAAAATTCGATTGAGCCTATTTCTTTCCAATAAACGAGTGAATAAATTCAACTACTACTTTATTATTGCTTATCAGTAAAGCTGCTACTTTTATATTAAATAAATAAAAAACATAAATCTTCCTATAAACAAAAAAATGAATAAAAGAAAAGAAAAAAAAAATTGTATTTTTTTGGATTCGTGTACCACAGGAGTACCACGCGCGTACCAAAGGAGTACCATGCGTGTACCCATTGCAAAATAAAAAATAAAAAAATAGGTACGTCATCGGTGCGTACCCAAGGAGTACCATACGCGTACCGGTACCCGGTACGTACCCGGTACCGGTACTCTCCCAAAAATGGAGTACCCATGCATCATAGAGTTAGACTCATATTTAAATGTGAAGAAATGTGAAATCCAGGTTCGAACTCCAGCCACTCTAATAATATTCCTGGTAGCTACCATTTGAGCTACACTTATTGGACACCGCTACATATTTATCAAAATATAAATTGATAATGAAAATACATACATGTAAATCTAAGTTGAGCCAGTTATTTCTTAAAAAAAGTTTGAAAACAAGATATGATAGTATTTTTCCTTTATTTATCATTATCCATCTACTATCGAAAAAGTTAAAAAAATAAATTAAAATCATAATAAAATATCTTCAATTCCTTATTGATCAATGTTGTTGTTTCGACATATCTTTGACTCTTGTAGATATGTTTGATATGTGTTCTAAGGAGAGATTAAGTTTAAGCATAGAAAAAATAAATTTTCTTGGGACACTTGTCTGACACGTGTCGTACGAGTGTTTTACAAATGCTAGACACTGTTCAGAGGAGTGTCAAAGTAAAAGAAAAATGAGCCTTTTTTGGACACCAATGGCAATCTAAACTATCCAGTACGTGTTTCATAAGTGTCATATGAGTGTCGGACACCGATGTATGGCAGACACCGCAATACTCCTAATGTTTGTGCTTCATACATGCCCTCCTATTATTAATTAATTAATTAGTAGAATATATTTTACTATTTGAGAGAGTGGAATGCTAGCATAATTCAAACTATCCACTAAATATGAATCCTCCTTCCAATTTATGGAAGTGTCACTTTTTTCCTGAGACATTCATTATATCCATCATATTACAGTATGCACACTTTGCCACAAAATGTTTCGTTAGGTTGATTTCTACAGTAAAATCATGTGTACCGACTATAAATTACATGTATTAATTATAGTGGTTGAACCTTTGCAAAAATAAATACTCTAAATTAGAGTTGTTGAAAGCATTTAAAGTGAGTATTTGTTTATCAAATATGTCAACAACATATATGTAATGTAGAGTAGAGTTGCTAAAATACTCCTCCTATTTCTATTTGTAGTATTTGCAAGGATTAAATATTTTTACCATTGTCGTTTACAAAATTCATTGCAATAGTATTATATTAGTGGTTTGTTTTTCAATAATATTCTCAATTATTTTTATAAGGTGAAAAATAGATGATATGAAATAATAAATAATTAAAGATATATTATCAAAATTATAGCTTGTCGTGTAAAAAAAAAAAGGAAATATATTGTAGAAATATGTTATAATTTTTGCTAGCTATTATTTTGTTGCAATGATAATTGAGTTTCGAACAATTATTATTAAAGTTATATATATATTTGTGGTCTGTGTAATGATATGGAAACAAATTTAGATAGCACAAGTCTGTTTGTGATGCAAGAAAAAATATGATACATTAATTATGTGCCAAAAACGAGGAAAAAAAAGATTTCAAATCGGTGTGGCTACTACGCCGAAGTGATATATTGGCTTTTCACATCGGCTTAAATGAGACACCGATGTGAAATCTACTTTTGTTTTTAATAAAATAAAATTAAAGGTCAGATTTCACATCGGAGATTATAAATAACGTATGTGATATCTTAGTTTTCACATTAGATAGTTAACCGATGTGAAATGTGTCAGACTTACTACATCAACTGTCTTTACGTCAAACCCTGACCCGATGTAAAATGTCAATATGGGGTATAGTATTGTGTCAAAAAACAAATGGGGTATAGTATTTTGTATTTTGAGTATTTAATTTGTCAAAATCCCGCAATTTAAGCAAAATTACCAAACTCAACTCACCATTTTGTCTGCCTGATTTTCAATTAAATAGGTGAGCATCAACTTGGGTCATGAAGTTTGAACAACAAAAAAATACTATAAAAAAATGCTTAAATATCTATCCATAAATGTACATTCTAATTATAGAAATAAATTTGGTACCACATACGTGTGCCCATGCACACACATAAAAAATGCTTAATTTTCTTATTTTCTCAAAAAAATAAAATGCTTAAATATCGAGTATCCATCAACGGTTTGATTGATTTAATTTTTCTCTCAGATCGTATTTAAATATTGTGTTTGATTTATTCATCACTTAACCAATTTGATTATCAACGCAAACATTAATGGTGGTGAAATTAAATGTCAATGTGAATGGTTGTGCTTGTGTGCGGAATAAATGAAGGATCTAACTCATCTATCAGTGATTTGTGTAAAGTGAGTAAGAGTAGTTATCTCTTGCAAGTGGATGGTGAGATTAAGTTTCTCGGATTAATTGGTCTTTGAGTTGTATATCGAGTTTTTAAAAAAAAAGTAAAAGTAATTGCTAATTAACAAATTAAATATACTATTATACATGCTGGAATTAAGATTCAAATTTCGGTCATCCCACTTAATCCACGGTGGAATTTCTAATCACTGAATTACTTAAAATAAAAAATGTACTAATAGGTACATCATAACAAGATTGTTACAACCGCAATCCTCAATTTACTCACTTTAGATGATCAAAATTCATACATGACAGCTCATAAATTAATTGCAATTGGAAAAATGTGGTATCAATTAAAGATAAATAATTATTTTGTTCCTGTAAGTTTAATTCAATTGGCAGGATGTAAGGATGTTGTATTATATATGTAAGGGGCTGAGTTTGAACATTGTTATCTCACTTATCCATCTTAAAGATGAAATTTCTAGCCAATAACATATTTGATAAACCTTGTCAAAAAAAAAAAACATATTTGATAAACAAAAAAAGATAAATAATCATTCCGTTCCAAAATAAATGACCTAATTGAAAAAAAATCATTTCAAAATACTTGACCTAACAAATAAGTAAGTTTTGTATTTGAAATAACATTTTTTATATTTCTAAAAAACAAAATAATATTAATTTCAAAAACATTTTACCATATTTAATTTTTTTTAATTAATGCATTGAGATACTAGTTAATATTTTTCATAATATTTTGTAGTACCACCAAACTTTGAGATTTGTTTAGCATTTACCTTTATAAGTAAGGTTTTTCTATATTGCACATACTAAAGCAACTAAAAATAGTAATTTTTTTTATTAAGAGACAACAATTATTTATTAAAAATTATACAGTTAATATAAAATACTCAAACTTCAATACAAATTTACTATTTTGAAATTCTTAACATGTACAAATTTTCACATGATAGAAAAACTTTTATATTAAATGAAATGGAATGAGTTCATTTTATTTTAAAAAAACCCCTTATATTTATATACAAAAGTAACTACCACATCGGTCCCGTGAACTTAGCTCAGTTGGTAGAACAATGCATTATATATGCAGGGGTCGGAGTTCAAACCCCGGTCATCCCACTTATCGACCTTAAGGTGGAATTTCTAGCCGCTAAGCTATTTGACCTTAAAAAAAGTAACTACCATATTAAATGTGTACCAAAAAAAATACTCTCACATTAAATGGTACAACCTCCAATTCTATATATAACTAAAGGAAAATGCTAAATAGTGCCCCTGGGGCAATGGTTAAGGAACCAAATATGATAAAATTTTATTGGAACTTGTGTAATCAACTTCTCAAAGGTGTAAAAAGTGTTGTTTTCTATACAAAATTTTCTCTTTTTAGTTTCCTTAACCAGTGTCCCGGGGGCACCGGTTAGCATGACCCATAACTAAATTTTAATGTTTTAGATTTATTGAAAAAATAGTGTATTTAAGAGCATCTACAATAAAAGTATTAAAGAGAATTTCATTGGATAATGATTCATACCTTTTTTTTTTCATCATTGAAATTTTATGACGTGGCATATAAAAAGTACCAAAATTGATGATACAAAACTTATTTAAGGTACCGTATCATCAATTTAATGCTACCTTTTTTATATGAAATTAAATAGAAGATACAACTTGTTAGTAATGTATGATACTTAAAGTGATGTCACAAATATAGTAAAATATGTATGAGTTGCATAAGTATTACATGACATTGTAAGAACCACTTTGGGTATCACCATTGGGAGTTGAGATATAATGTCAACATTCCTCAAAAGACGTGCATTTATATCATTGATTTATTTCAAAACTATAACAATGGACATCTCCATTTCTTTTAGGAAATGGAGAGGATCTCAACTCCACCATTGGAGATGCTCTAATATATATTGTTGATTAGATACACTAATAATTAACCAATAATAATAATAATAATATATAGAATCGAGGGGAGTATACACTTTAACTTAAAAATTTAATTAATGTACTTTGAACTTTCAAAATGATCTTATAAAATGAGACGGTAGAATTTTGTAAAAAGACGGGATGGATGTAGTACTTCCTAGGAGATAAAAGATTTGAATATCTTAACTGAAAACCAACACCTGACTCAACATGAATTAGCATGAATGGTGTCTCCGTAATGGAATCCAATCATAAAATTTCAACAAAAATTGTCTTATCTCTTTTCATAGACATCCAAAATTTGATTAGAGCTTTAGCCATTTGTTATATGGATTTAATTTATATACAACGTCATTGTAAATATTTACAATATTTTTTATACCGTCAATCAATAATAATCATCGGATCATTGAACAATAAAATCATTTTTATCATCAGCAAATCAATTCCTCTATGAAGGCACACCCAAATCACATCAATAATTACCCCAAACCTATTTCAACCCTCCAAATTTGGCTCTTTGAAGTGAGTGGAGATTAAAGGGGGAGAAAATGTTGATATTTCAACACATTCATGATTTATCATATGTGTATGTAATATCATCATTGATTTATTTATCAATGATTTATATTATTACTTATACTATACTCTAAATAAAGTCAACAGTCTCATCCTTTTCCAAGGAGTGTTTTAAGTTGGCACTCCACCACAGCTAAAGTGACAAAAGAGGACTCTTGCTACCTTGGAAATTAAGTATTATTATTAAATAGCCATGTTTTTTAATAAGAGACTCAATTTAATTCAGTGTAGTATCTACTTCTCTCAATTATTCTTAAAGCTATTTGAATGAATTGACTGAAATTCCAACAGGATGGCCTAAATAAAAAACCTGGACAAGTACAACTGTGCCAAAACAAGCACAAACTGCTTAATTCTATGTGAACTGTCAGCTAGTTTAGTCAATGATCTGGCTGCAGACCTACCTATATGATCAATGGGCACTTTTGCCATTTCATTAAAATTAAATTTAATTTTGGCTCTATCTTCGCTACAGCGTCTCTGAACTCATATTAAAGGGTGATAAACAATCCTGCATAAGATAGCAAACAAAATTCAGCCCCTTCACTTTCCTACCGGCTTATTTGGAATTTTCAGCCTCTCACAAGACAACATGGCAGTTCAATATTCAAGACTCTCCCTTCTGATCTTAATGATCATACTGATGATGACTAGCCAGCTCTCATGTTGCTGCGACGCCACAAGATGGATCAGAAAAGGAATCAAGCAAAGACGAAAGAGAAGCTCTTTCCAGCAGTTTTCAGTCTCATTGCATTTCTACGCAAAGACACAACAGCGACTTAACACACAAGAGGTCCACCCAATTTATGGAGTTTCTCTACGCGATGTTCCAGGGGGTCCAAACCCCCTTCATAACTGATCAGCTATCTCACAATCAGCTGCTTATCAAGTTATACAAGGTTTTGTAGGATTCCCGTATATAGTTTAGTTTCCTAGAAAATATGTAGAATAGATAAAGTTTGAGAGAACCAAGATCCTAGCCTCCTAAATATAAGGAAACTATACTTGATCCAATTGAAATATATGATGTATTAGTCCATGTTCTTCCGAAACGTAAATTATTTTGAAAAGGTAAACTATATGTTAGGTGTCTGAATAATTTTCAGGGGGGAAATAAACGAGTACCTTTAAGGTTTGATTTTGACATTAACACAGCGATATACACCAGACACATAGAAATTAGCAACAAAAACTTTCCTATTGGAATTGGGTTTCAGAATGTTGGCATCAATACTAATCATAACTCATTCATAGCAAAATAACATGTGATGTGAGTGGAAATAAAAAGCAGGAAATAACCATCAACCTTGTTCCTAAAAATAAGAGGAAACCAAGTGACATTTCATGTTGAAAACCTGCAAGGAAAGGATTTGGAAAAAAACATGAGAAATAAGTCGGTCGCTCAAACATATGGCAAGTAAGTTAATTGTAGAAACTTACTTAAATTATCTTCACTACATGATCTCAGTTCCCACTGGATCAACCAAGAAATGAAGAGACAGTGATTTCTGGACAATAGGCTGGAACTTAGATATCCATACCTGTTTTCCAAATCCAAATATAGTTTAGTTTAGATTCTGGCTGTGCTTGTTCTCATCAAGATATAGTCACACAGTGGTATCAATTCTTTGTACAAAAATATTTTACTCTAGGAAATTATACTTTAATTTTGCTCATTAAGAAATTCATTTAATAAGCTAATAGAACTTAAATGAAAAATTGGTTTGTAAAAATAAAAGTGTCAGCCAACAAATTATAATTTTCAATTTTGCTATTTACAAGAGAAAATTACAGATGATCCCCAAACAAAAATTCTAAATTATATTATTTATTGAAAAGGGAAATATTTAGAATCATTTCCTATATAAATTTGACATGTAAATACAAGCTAACACTAACACCAAAAGCTGTATAACAATAGCAACCCAAACATAATGTCTAAATATGTAAGAAACAATAAATTAGATTCCTTACATTCTTGTACTCTTGGCTGTGTATAAATATCTCAAATGCCTCAACTGCAGAACATACCATCATGCACCAGAAATGGTCAATTGTCAACACAACCAAGGTGAAAGAAATCAGATGTAACAAACAATGAGACTGAGATCACCTGATCGAAATCGTATCACTAATCCGTGAGTATACTCCTTAGAACTAGGATTGAAATTCAAACCTGGCAATTAAATATCCATAA
This sequence comes from Trifolium repens, assembly GCA_030408175.1. Classification (NCBI taxonomy): domain Eukaryota; kingdom Viridiplantae; phylum Streptophyta; class Magnoliopsida; order Fabales; family Fabaceae; genus Trifolium; species Trifolium repens. Next base: position 60,044,145 of record CP125842.1, on the reverse strand, counting down.
CCCAAGTAGAAAATAAAAACACAATGGAAAGGACTCTATTCATACAATCCTTTTGTCAAAAAAATGAACTGTTCTGTTGATGAGCCAACAAACCATGCTAAAAGATCAAGTTACAAAATGGCTAACACAAGGCAACATCTGAAAAGGTGTTGGTCGAACTGAAAACATACCTTGTGTAAATTGTACAATCAAGGAAGGAGATTCCAGCATCACCGTTGTTAGAGACGCCAATGCATGTTCCACTTGGTTATCTAAGGCACCCGCATTAAATGATAACAAAAGAACAAACTCAACTCCATGGCTGAACTCCTGACCCCACCCCCGAAAACAATTACTGTTAGAATAGAAAATAGGATATTCTACTAAAGACTAGTAAATAGGAACAAATACATAGAACCCAGGAGAATCTATGTTCATTTTCATTCACAATTTGCAATGAATATAGAATCTACTGCCCATAGGTAACAACATTTAGAGAAAATGTAAATTAGTACCAACCTCTCCTTTGCGAAATATAGAAAGCATATCATCGTCAACTTCAGATTCGTAATCCACATTCATTAATTCCTAAACGAAATCAGTTAAGGCCCAAGTTAAAACTTTCATAAGGAGGTTCACACAACACAACATTAAAGGAAAAATAAAGGAACAGAGAATCGGTGTTTACATGTTGGTGCATACATGGCAGTAAGTCATTACGTGGTCCTTGAGCACCTTCAAGTAAAAGGAGTTCTCATAGAACTTTTCAAGGTTTTCCTTCCTCTGTAATCGCATATACACAGCATGAGTATATTGGTCACCATTCTGAGCAGAAATGCGCCCTACAGGATCAATAAGGTCATCATCATGTGAAAAAAGTGCCCCATCACAAAATACATAAACCTAGAAATAGTTCAGCAATGCTAAATATATAAACTATATAGCACAGACACTTCAGATTAAAGGTGTGTCTAGTGTTTTATCTGACACGGCACATAGTCTATTGTTCTGTTTGACACAACACATTTAGTTACCCCCTACCGGTGTCTCTGTGTATCAATGTTGTGTCCGTTGTTATATGTTTGTTTAGTTTTACTCCCTACGTTTCAAGACGAGTGTCACTCCAACAAAAAAAAAAATTTGTTTCAAAATGAATGTCACCTACAGTTTTCAATGTAGAATTATTATTTTACTTCCAATTGTACCCTCTAATTAATTGAATGTACACTACTTCCAAAGCATTACATCAATAGGAAATAAGGTTAGTTTAGTACGTACATTTGTCATGTTTTTTTGACAACATCGTTGTATTTCTGAATTTGTGTGTAAAAACCTTAGACAACACTCATTTCGAAACAAGAGAGAGTAGTTTATAATAAATATTAAAGTGCAGTTTACCTAATGAAATTGCAATAATACCACCCATTTGATACTGAGTTGTGTACAAATAATCAAGCATATCATTCTCCTCCTCTTCAGAAAAATCCTCCTTTGCTTTGAGCAAACAAATGTGCTCCACAACATTTCTCCTACACGAAATCAAAACCCTAATCATATTTATGATTGCAGGAAAAGGAGGAAAATGAAGCTAATAATAATAGGGCAAACCACCATTTTGGTCCTGAAAGTGTAATTCGCTATTATATTAGTCCCCGAATGTATAGAAATTGCTAATAGATCCACAAATGTCTCTTTTATCGGTCATTTTGGTCCTTGAATTTGTTTTTAGATAGTCAATTTAGTCCTCAAATATGTTTATTATTGGTCAATTTAGTCCATAAAACTACTATCAAATAAGATAGAGGGGACTTATTTGCAATTTCAATACATTCAGGGACTAATATGACAGCGAGTTACACTTTCGGGGACCAAAATGATGGTTTGCCCATAATAATAATAATAATAATAATAACATTAAGCAACACAACACCTTTTCCTTTGAGAAGCAAGATTGAAGGTTTGATTGTCGTCTGCAGCACAAAGTAGTCTCATGTGATTCTTTGGTTGGCTCTTGAATCCATTCCACTGGTAAGCTGGAAAAGAAATTCAACAGAATTAATGCTGCTGATTTTCCGTTATAACAAACTAAACTAATCTAATATAATTAACTAACCTTTAAAAGATAGGGTTGGGGCAAATCGACTAGGGGCGAAAATAGAATAAGCATAGCTTGAGCATTGCATTGCAAATCCCATAATTCTCTTCGCTTCTTTTTTTTGCTTCCCCAATAAAGTGAGTGAGAGATATTAAGGTGCAGCATGCTTCAGCATCACAAAAACAAGGAGGGTGATGATAAAAATGGGTGGACCAGGATTGGAATAAACAACACCTTTCATTTTAAATAAAAAATACCACGCGTCATTTCGCGCCTTATATTCTTCCACACCTCCTTTATTTGAGTAAACCACCAAATTGGTCACTGGCTATGTAACTCGCTCTCAAATTGGTCCCTGACTCTATCAATATCTCAAATTAGTCCCTGACTCTATCAAACGTTTCTCAAATTAGTCCATCCGTTAACTTCCATTTGCTGACTCTGTTAAATCTGCTTCTGTTTGCTGACAGATGATAAGTTTTCACTTGATAACTTTTATAAACTTTATTCCAAGAACAAAAAATCTCCCAAGAACATTCAGGCTCATCACATTTGACTCTTATTTCCGTTTGCTGGCTCTATCAAATGTGGGTGAAGAATGATAAAACAAGAGTAAGAGCCAAATGTGACGAGCCTGAATGTTCTTGGAGTAAAGTTTATAAAAGCTATCAAGTGAAAACTTATCATCTGTCAGCAAACGGAAGCCGAGTTAACAGAGTCAACAAACGGAAGTTAACAGATGGACTAATTTGAGAAACGTTTGATAGAGTCAGGGACTAATTTGAGATATTGATAGAGTCAGGGACCAATTTGAGAGCGAGCTACAGAGCCAGGGACCAATTTGGTGGTTTACTCTCCTTTATTTACAGATTACTACTACTTACTACTTAAACGAAAGATTCTCTTTTCCCCCGTGACTCTTTTTAACCCCCCAATATTCCGATTTTACATATGTATAAAAATTTTGGAATGTGTTTTCCGAAGTTTTTCTAGTTCAAATTCGTTGAAAATTACGGAAAATACATTCCGAAATTCATATTCAAAGAAAAAAAAATTCGGAAAACGTGTTCCGAAATTTAAAACTAGGGGCAAAAACATAAACCCGGGGGAGGGGGAAAAGAGTCATGGGGTCGAAAGAGAAAATTTCTACTTAAACTTGCTTGCACCAAATTCATATTCATTTTTTGGCTAAACCATGTTGAAGATTTCTTTCCCCACCCCCGTGTCTCTTTTTCACCCCCTGAATTTCCCTTTTCGCCCCTGGATTTCCACACCTCCTTTATTTACAGATTATTAAACTTGCTTGCACCAAATTCATATTTATTTTTGGGCTAAACCATGTTGGTCCATGTTATAATAGTAAATTATTGAAATTGCAATGACTATAATAATTAATAAAAGAGATATATATTTTCTCATAAAAAAAGAAGAGATATATGTTGATTTATTTGTAATTTTAATACATTCAGAAACTAATATGACAACAAGTTATATTTCTAAGAACCAAGATTGTGTTTTACCATTTATTTTTGGATAAACAATGATTTGATTATTGAATGCATGAGACATTGTCCTTTGTCATTTTGGTATCAGATGTGTTTTTTTTTTCAATAGCTAATTTTATCTACAAAATTATAAACAAAAAGACACTAAAAAATGTATTTGCAATTTGAGTACATTAAAGAATTATGATGATAATGTCTAATAATACATACTCGAATAAACAATCATATGGAAAGGAGGAAATATGGTCAAAATTAAACCTATGTGAAACAAAAACTATTAAACGTAAACTTGAAATGAAAATTCATATTTACGTACAACTTCAATCCCCTCGCAAAAGTCCCCCAGACTTATCTTATTTTTGTATGCCAACATGAACATTCACCCATCAATTTTATTTTTATCTTTCATTTTTCTCTAATCTACGGGTGAAAACAATTAACAGCTGATATTTTTCGTGTTTCTTTTTCTATCTCCTAAAAATAGGTATTTGTAACACCCATACTAAGAATTGTCTAGAATAATTTAGATAGACGTTAATCACTAATATTGGATACATTAAAATTACAAATAGTTCTTGCTTGAACAAAATAACGAGAGGTCTCAAAGCAATTAACAAGCAATACATAGGTCTAAGTTGTTTAATACACAACTAAAACAATCATACTTAGTTCCAAATAACATCAAACTACAACAAAAGAGAGAGAACTAAATAAGTCATCATGAGCTAAACTCGGCACGACATCAGTCATCTGCTTTTTCCTTACCCCTAACTTGCTCAATTAGCTTATTTGAAACAAAATGTGAGGGGTGAGACAGTCACTTCATCTCAGTGATTCCATTTACCTAGAGTTAGTAGCTAAGAGGAACTAATTAACAGTTGATCATTTCATAAGTATCATCATATTTATTCGTAAATTAAATAGCATATACATACATGTGTCACACAATAATTATCTTGATTCATTTTACATAGATAATCTGAGTTGAGTTAGGCTCATAATATCTATCTAGTCGGCTAAACTCTATATTGAGGGCTAAAGCGCGACTCCTTGACTCATCTTGTCGTTATGTGGGACCCCATCTCGAAATCCCAACCAAATTATCCAACCACTATATCTAGTGATCTTTGGAACCACTAGGGTAACAACTTAAACATATAATTATTTATACATACATGGTTCAAAGTCCATCGAAATTATGATCAACTTTATTTAAATTTAACACATACATACAAGTGTACCATTAGTACTAGTCTTAAGTCAGTAGTTACTCTATTTTCATATTAATTAATTACTACCTTTATCCTAATCCTAATTTTGTCTCCTTATGCTATCCTATGTGTGTTAAAGCCATCATTATGATAGCAAACCAATCCCCAACTGTGCAGGAAAATAACAGTAAACCAGTCCCAAATTCTGTAGGAAGCTAAGAGCATAAACAGCAAAACAGTCCCGTAATTTCTGCAGGAACTATCAGCAGAAGCAGCATAAAAATGAATAGCAGAAACAGCAGAAATTAATAGCTAGACAGGCATAGCAGACCAACATTTTCTGCAGGAAACTAACAGCAGAAGTAACAGGAAAATTAATAGCAGCAACAGCATAGCAGACCAACATTTTCTGCATGAAAAATGAGCAGTGCATAGTTAAGATCCATGTATACGTCAACAAAAACAGCTTAATTGGAACCTTTATGGCTCACAGAATTTAGGGTATTTTCAAATTTCAACGAAACCCACTCCTGAAACTATGTCGTTAGGTTACATAAGTTAACTTCTGTGTGTAATAGATAGAGATAATCTGATAAAACCTGGAGTATTATTAAACAAGGCTTTAATATACAGATTCACAATTTATTTATAGAATTATTATTAGATCACACCAGTCCATTAACTGTAGCCTTGATGTATAAAAATTAAAAACAAATATCAAGAGTAGGGCAGAGCTACAAGAACCTCCTGAATATTTTTCAACCTGCTGGTCTAACTTAGGCTATAACAAATTGTCTACTTGAACTAATACTACACTACTGTTGCAGTAAGGTAATAAGGAATTGTTTACTTAAGGTTCTGAAAAAGCTCTGGAAGATGGGCATTGGTCAGCTTGGTTCTCTTGCTAATTTCACTCTTCTTCTTCTTAGGCTTGGGCTTGTTGGAAGAGATTCCTTCAATCTGTGCTGCACTCCTCCTCTTTGCAGTGTTGGTAGCAGGCTTCATTCCATTCTTTTGAAGATCCTTCTCTATATCAATCATATCACGAGGCAACTCAATACTCCGAAATAGCTGTTTTAGGTCATCGTCCACCTTGATGTGCACTTTAGGGTCATTCGGGTATGCAATGTCGTCCTGCGAATCGAAGTTGGAGAGCAGCCAAATCTGCCCTGCAGCTTTCAAAGCCTATAAACCAATATCTTAATGAGATTATATTCCATGAGAAGGCAACTATTTACGAGATTTTGACTCTTCACTTCTACAAATACATCACCTATCATTAAGGCTAGGCATATGATATGATATGATTATATACATTTTAGGCCAACTTCATCAAATAGTACCATCTTTATTTCAATATTTCAAGAAAAACATTAAAAATAAAATAAAACTCTTCCATGAATGTCTCAGTATCATGCAAACGTCCATGAGAATATAAGTAAAGAGAATGGTTTTTCAAAAATAAAAGGACAAAACAAATGCATGGGAAGTGAATGAAGAAAGTAGCAAGAAGAGTTGAACCACATTTCATCCAGCACCTTAATGAGCAAGATTTTGTAATGACTAATTAAAAGATTGTTTTCATTTCCTCAGTAACCTTAATTTATAATAATAGCAACAGTTTTAATGCAAAGGGTTAGGAGAAAATGGAAAAATGATTTTATAAAACTCCTAATGTGCAGTGTTATTATATTGCTCATAACCTTTGGTCTTCTTTCAAAAGTATAGTGTTTTGGTTCATATTTCTCCCAAAATACATTATGCGAACATAAGTCCAATCTGTGAGAAATACGAATTGACATATATCTATGAACAAAGCAACCAATGTACCAGAAAAAACAATGTCAAGAAATATTCTTCAGAGAAAAAGAAACAGCCCTAATAGAAATAATTCTACCTGCATGTCTTCCACCACAGTGGGGTAAGCATCCTTTAGGTCGAAAACAGCAATGCCCTCTGGATACTTACGTATCAGTTGAAGAAGCTCAGTTTTGTCCTTAAGGCCATACTTTGCCTATAGACAAAGCACAAACAACAGATGAAGAAGGTATTTGCTAAAGGAATATTTAAATATAAAATTGTTTAGATATATGCACCCCTAAAAGTTACCTTGTAAGAGAACCGTTGCCCGTCATAGTTTACTTTTGGGTTTTTCCTCAGATTGTCAAAAACATCTTTGTTAGCCCCCATGTCAACATAGCATGCTTCATTTATTTGCTCTGGTGTAAATGCTTGTCGTGTCTGTCAGCAAACAAAAGCACCAAATCAATATGGTTTTGACTTTTGACAAATCAATTACTAATGGACTTTCATTGGTAAGCTATCTTAAGTAGCACGGCTCTTCAAAGTAAGACTTCAACTAAGTTTAAGCGGACCAACATAACATCCATCAAACCCCAAAATATCTTGAAGATGACTGAAAGTAAAGCATAACTATGCAATTTGTAGATTGTTAGGGAAAATGCTTTTGATCACTGTTTCTGGAATACAATTTTGAAACTTAGTACCAAACCATTCTACCTAAGTGATGTGTAAATGATTAGGATATGAAACTTATGGCATGATTAGGATTTGAATAAACTGGCCCTTGATGGCAGGCATCAATTTAAGTCATAACCTGACATTGTAGGCTTAATTTGCAACCAAAAAAAAAGTTGCTTCTTAAATTAATTTCTCAAGATTTTGACGTATTCATTTACCGTAGTAGAAAAATTATGGTTAAAAATTTAGGGTAAAACTTCGATGCAGTTCCATACCTACTGTTACTCTGTTTGTGAACACACACAAAATCAGTTATTTTTATTTTACATTACAGTAAAACATTTTTACAATGCACCCGTTGATCTAGTTTCTTACAGTTATTTTACATTTTTAGTGTAGAGCAGTATGACCTGTAGTGGTAGGTAAGGAACTGCATCTAAGTTGTTTTATCATCGGATTAAAAATTAGCGTCCCAAATGGCTTTAGGCTCTCTATTGACTTCAATTTGCACGCAACGTAAGTAACTCAAATTGAGCTATATTGATTCCACTAACCTCAAAACTTAACAGCTATGCTTTGCTTCTTATATATGATATGTAAAATGAGTGTAAGTACATTTTTCCCATTCATCTCATACATGTCAATCACTACACTAGCAGCACCGGTAAGTGGTAACTAACAATAAACGAAAAAACAAACCACTGAAACCCAATTGAATTAGAAAACCACGATTACCTCAAGCAATAGATCGATAACACGCTTCATCTGAGCACCTACAGGGGCTTTCCGTATGCTGTTAATATGCTGAAGCCTTTCAGTATCTTTTGAGAATTTGACACCAGTTGTTGCATTTTTTCCATTGGTTGATCCTGCAGCCACCGGAGTATTAGGTTTTCTGCTACCAACCTTACTTGCTGCAATGCTCGAAAGCGTTGATTGACATTTCTCTTGCTGTTTCTTGAACCTATCTAGTTGTTGTTGTAAAGCCATCTTTTATCAACAATTTGAAAATCGAACGAACAAATTCACCTGCAAAAGGATTTTTATTTTTTTTTCAATTCAATATCGTGCATCAATAAAAATTTGAAAGAGACGCAATTCTATTGACGAAATTGTAATAGCATTGGGTAGGGGAAATCGAAACCCTAGATTTTAGTTAGATAATGTGAAGTGAATTCTGAATGTGGTTGATTTCAAATACTTTAGAGTTGTGAAAATAAATAAAAAGTGAAGGAAAATTGAAAAGATGTTGTAGTGATGAATGATTATAGTAAGCAAAATGGAGTGAGGGAGTGAATGTGACGGAGTTTGCCGCACCTTGCGATAACTCGCTTGCCTTGAGTTTGGTACTTTTCTCCCACAGTACACTTATAAACACTTCCTCCCTTCTATCTGCACTTTACTTCCCTTCTACGTAGCTATGACGAGTAAGCCCGAACTCGTAGGGTACAAGTTATGGTGTATAAGTCATGCATTGTGCATAAATATCTAAAATTGCTTAGCACATCCTTCAGATTTCTAGTGCACCCCCAAATTGCTTAGTGCACCCCTCAGATTTTTATGGGGTGCGCTAGAAATCTGGGAGGTGCACTAAGCAATATGGGAGTGCACTAAGCAATTTTCATTATTTATGCACGGTGTATAAGGAAAAAACTTATGCACCATAACCACTCTCAATCTGTGGGGTCTATCCGGACCTGAATCCGAGTCAACAGATAAAATTTGAGATTTTTTTCCACCCCTACACTTATTCCTTCGCCCCAACAAACAATTCAATATTCCTAATTTACCCTTTTATTATCTAACTTCACTTTTAAAAAAAAGTTGTTACCTAATGGTTAAGTTCCAAACCAGAATACTTGAGATATGAGTTCCGGAAAGTACATCCACAAACCAGGGATGAGTTACAATACCATAATACTTGGTACATGAATTCCGAAAATTTAGCCACGATTTAAACCCTGGCTAAAGCTCAAAATCTAGAAAAAAATCCATGAACTCTGTCTTTTCAAACATTTTCAGATTGTTTTTGTCACATAAGAAACTCACCACCAGCGAACTATTAAAGTTCTAGTTCTTCAATTTCATGGTGTAAAATTTCAATTTAATTTCAACCATGGGGAATTTCATGGTATAAACTCAAAATCAGAAGCAATCGAGTTGCCGCAGTTGTTAGAACTATTGCTGAATTGTTAGAATTTTCTTTTCAGATCTTAAGCCTGATAATTTTCTTTTTGCTAATAAGAAAGAAAAATTTGAGTTGATTGAAGTTGATTTGGGTTTGGATTTGGGTTTAGGTGACACCTGATACCACAAGTGTGGATTTGAACATAGCTTTAAATGTGCCGTACAAGATTTTATTTACAATTTTATAATTTATTTGTTGAAAAAAAATGAATGTTGAAATCTTGTCATGAAAAGGAAAAAGGACAATGAATTCGGGCAGAGTTCGGGAAGGTAATTAATTTTATGTGTTCTTGTTGCGAGTTCGGATTCGGGTGGAAAAACATAAACTCGACGGGCGAGTGTGAGTTTTGTTTTGCCATATGAACAACCTTTAGGTTTTGATTCGAGTTCAGATTGTGTTTCGGGTGCGGGTTTAAGAAATGTAAAACTCGCACCCGACCCTACCCGTTGTCATCCCTACTTCAATGTGTTATATTGACAAGTCATTCTTGTGGGTAGGGTTGAAGCTAGAAAGATGACCAACAACAAGGTCACAATTCTTTTAAATTTTTTTACTAATATAATATTATAGTATTGGTTTAATTTTATTTTTGGTCCTTCTATTTTATTAAACTCGTGAAAATAATTCTCTTTTAAAATTCAACTTATTGACTATGCTTTTATATTTTGTGTAAATTTTATTCCAATATACGTTTTTTCCAACTAAAAATGGTTTTTTTTTTACCAAAAAATCTTATTTATGGCTCCAATATTGAATTTAATGACAAAATATCTCTTTTGAGACCGAATTCACCTTTTCTATGCAAAAAAATGCAATTTTGATGGCAAAGTGTACGAGTTAAGATCAAAATTACAATAAATATGAAAATAGGGGGATCAAAAAGTTCGACCTAAAAAAAGTGGTCTATAAAATGTAAATTCACAATATTAACTTAGATTTATCTTATTATTTCTTGTATATGTTTTTTTTTTTTGACAAATTATTGTATATGTTATTCCTTCAGAATTTAGTGTAAATTGCGCCTTTGACCGCTTAAGTTTCAAAAAGTTGCAATTTTGGCCCCCTATGTTTCAAAATAGCAGTTTTGGCCCCCTATCTTTACCCCATTTTGCAAATTCAATTTTGACCAATTTAACGCTGATGTGGCAAGTGCAAGCCACTCAAGTGACTCAACTGCTACATCAATTTTCTTTTTTTGTCTTTTTAAAATAAATAAAAAATAAAAAAGGAGAGGATTGCTTATAGAGTGTTTAACACATACAAACAAGTATCTTCTATTTTCCAGCATGCAAGACCAATATGAGGCATAAACTACAGAGTATAAAATCTTAGAAAGTGGCGCCACTAAAAAAAAATCACCATTTTCTACCCAAAAAACAATCGGTATTAACTTAGTTCCTCAATGCTGGGTTTTTACAAGGAATAATGATTTTCATTACAATCTTCATGATGATAGCAATAAATTGGTGGCAAAATTCTTAATGATAATCATATGGAAGCAAGTAAACTGTTCATCCTACTTTGCGATTTATCTATTATTAGTAGGATAAGTTTATTTAACAGGATTTAAAATTGAGTTGGTTGTATTAAGGTACCAGTCACTAAATATTATGTTTGCCATTCCCATTGGAAATGTTTTTATTGGCGCATCAGTTGTGTACATTTATAAATATTAAGTTTGTACAAAATAGCTCACTTCATGCAACTATTTTGCCAATTTATGTGCAAAATAAGCAACATTGACTTGGTCAAAATTGATTTTATGCAAAAGGAAGTAAAGATAGGGGGCCAAAATCGCAACTTTCTGAAACTCAGGAGGCTAAAGTGCTATTTTAAAATATAGGGGGGCCAAAATCACAACTTTCTGAAACTTAGGGGGCTAAAAGTACAATTTAGCCTTTTTATTTCTAAATTTTATTTTTATACTCGGGCCTCCTTAAGCTAAATTCTTGCCTCCGTCCCGACATGTGTGATGGTAAATTTTTTTTACTAAAAAAAGGAAGAAGAAACAATATAAATAAAAAAAAGGAAATAAATTTTTTTGTGGTAAAAGAAAAGTTTTTTTTTTTTAATTGAGATAATCACAATTGCACATAAGTAAACATATTGAGGTCCCGGGTTCAAGTTCTACTAGTATCTTTAGAGGAAGGTAAATACAATTATTTTTTTAAGTGTTATTTGTGTCATAATGTCTTCTCTACTTTGAACCGAGGTATCATCCTTTCGGCCTAAAGTTTTGCAACAAAAAAAATAAATATTTGTAACACATTGAATGTAAACGGTGAATGAGCTTATTTTAAGACGAATTGTTTTAGAGAAATTGAACTCAATTTATAGTAGAAATAAATCTTACTCCCTCCGTTCCTTTTTATAAGGAACAATTAGGAAAAAACACACAAACCAAGAAAGCTCATTTTTTAATTAAAAATTCTAAAAATTAAGTTGTTATACCAAAACTAACCTTGGTGTATTAATTTATTCTTATCTCTCCTAATTATCAATATACACCACTTTTCTATGTGTAATTAATGCATTGTTAATGGAATAATTTACATTTCATTATTCAATAAGGGTAAAAAAGGAATTTGTTATTTAATAAAGATTAAAATTAATAGATGTTTCTTATATAAAGGAACAAATTTTTTTCCCAAACTGTTCCTTATAAAAAGGAACGGAGGGAGTAATAAAATTTTACTTACTTCACAATCGAACTGCACATTACGAAATTTCTGTTCAAAAGAATAAAAAAGTTAAAAAAAAAACTTGGTGAAACATTTTTTTTAAAGTTTATTGAATAAAATATATACATAAAGTCTCATAAGAATGTGAAATTTACAAGATCTAGTGATATCACCCTGAATCTGATTTTTACCGATCTACTTTTACCATTGACATATATACATTTCCACTCAAGTACTCCACTTAAAATGAATCTTTCAGCTCAGGTTACTAGATTTGATTTCATCCAGAAAAAACTAAAGAGGTCTATTATAGTCACAACAACTTTAACATAGATAATATTGGCTGACAATGTTATTTCTCCTCAACAATTATTTTTAATTAAACAAAATAGTAATATTACTAGCACACATATTCTCATTCTTTGAAAAGGTAATCATGTACTATACGTGGAAACCAACGGTTGTAGTCTGAAGATCAAGATGCGTGTTGGAACAATTAACTGGCCTAACACACTTCGGTCTGAAACTCATGAACTTATGTTTATTAATTAATTTTTGTTAGTACTAAAAATAAAAAGAAGTACTACTAGTATATTGTTCTTTAATAATCGATTCAATTAATAATGTCGATATTATATTACCATACTCTCATTTATCTAAATTTAAATCTAAAAATTACATGCAGTTGTGTGTAAATTTTAAGCGGTATTGTAATTTCGTCTAAAGATAAAGAAGCAACACAAAATGTGCCGTGCAGCATTTTTCATTTCAATTTTAGCTTCATTGAATTGAAAGAACACGTGGGTTAAGAGCCTCATTCGTGGACTCAGACAGAAAAGAAAGTTTAATAAAAAAATAAATACTAATAAATAAATAAATATTCGCATAGTAATATCAAAATAAATACTAAAAAATAAATATTCGCATAGTAATATCAATAATAATAATCGAAGACTTAATCCTCTTACTCTCTCCAATCTCCGTAGCTCACACTTTTTCTTCTCCTTCACAAACCAACAATCGGATCCTGAAATTCACTCCTTCCTCCATGAAATTACTTCTCAATTAGGGTAACTACTCTCTCGTCTACTACCTAATTTCAAGATTAGCTTCTTTTTCACTCTTAATCCTGAATATTTTGATGTTTTTCGTTAACATTTATTATTGTAACCTTCAATTGTTGTTAATCCTATTTTCTTCGTTTTGGTATTGATTTGTTTGGGAAAGTGGATGAGAAAGTAAATTGATAGCGATGAATGAGATTTTAGTTCAAATCCATGCATTAGTTCTGTTCTGTCTAGATTCTAGATTCATTTCTATTTCTATTTTTAGTTTTATTTTTTATTTAAATATTCCTTCTCCTTGTGCCTTGTAAAAGTATGTTATTGTTTGTTTTCCGTTTTATGTAAGAGGATTAGATTAATTGATCTTTAGACTGTTGAATTTCTAATTTTGACTAAGTTGACCCTAATTTCACCGGGGAGTGACAATTTTTTATTTTTTTTAAAGTGTGTGTTTGTCTGGTAAATCTTGTTTAATGCACATAAGTGGAATCTCGTTTAATGATAACTCGTATGTGTTGCGTGCAATTTCTTGTTGCTGTTATAATGAAACAAAATAGAATGCATGTTTTAACCAATTATTAGATTAAGTATGCATAGGAGATGTTTGGAGTTTTGATTGTTTAAACCAATTTGTTTTATGTTTGACAGCATAATCTGCCTTTACGAAAAATGGGAAAACCGAACGGTAAAAAATCTGAAGGAAGCAACAAAAAGATTGACAGTGGCACAAAATGCAATTCTAAACAACAGGTGAGTATAAGTTTTGAAGACTTTTTTTCTTTTCTTGGGAGGTTTTCTTCTCTTACTTAGCTAATGCCTTTCACACTTGTCACTTGGTTGATGTATCATAATTTCAGAGTGCAGAGAAAGCTAATGAATGTCTCGAATGGTTGCCTGATGGCTGGAATGTGGAATTCAGAACCCGAAAAAGTGGCCCAACTAAGGGAGGTGGATATAAGGTGGCTATGAGATTCTTTTAGTTAGCTGTTTGATATTATTATTGTTGTTGTAGCCCATTAGCAACTTTAACTAAACCATCTTTTTACTAGTTTTCTATTGTTAGTTCTTATCATTCCTTCCTTAAATACTAGCTTGTTGTCACTCAGAAAGAAACCATTTCACTAATGCATGGCTGACCTGTTAAGTCTTAAACGCACAGTTCTAAAGTTTTTGGCCTTGAATCATGAATAAATTTCGTGTACAATCGTCTGCAGAAGAAATTTCTATTTTGCAAATCTAAGATCTTATTCATAATAATGTTCATGACTATACTTTATGCCATACTATTATAAATTTATGGTAACATGCTATTATAAATTGTAGTTTTGTTCTTCCTATGTGTATGGCCTGTGAGTAGTTGCCCTAAATTGGTGAGCTGGATTTTGGGACCTATCTTTAGTGACCACCATGCTCACATTAGTTTGTAATGGTTGTATTCATTGATAGAAGCTACACTCCTCAATAGATGTGAACATGTGATTTTGTACTCCTTGGTGGTATTTATTTTCTCTTGATCTAATGTTGGACAAACTTTTCAGGCATATTAATTACATGATAGTGTTGTACTGTTTAGTACTCATTCTCATCAATAATTAATTATATACTGGTTATTATTGAAACGGGCAAAGTGAAAGTTACTTTTAAATGTTCTCGATGTTACATATTTGTGAATATTAGTAATGTAACTTATCACTCACGGTAAAACTGTTTTCTTGTTACAGTGTTACATTGATCCATCAAATACATACAAATTCTACTCCAAACCTGAAGTATTGCGACATCTTGAAACTACAAAGGGCAGCAACCGCTCTTCCAAGAAGACGAAAGGCACTGGCAAGCATTTTCCAAGCAAGGAGGAGGAGAAATGCTCTAGCAAGCATTCTCCAAGCAAGGGGGAGGAGAAGCGCACTAACAGTAACCGACATTCTCCAAGCAAGGAAGAAGAGAAATGCATTAACATGCATTCTCCAAGCAAGGGGGAAGAGAAATACATCAACATGCAGTCTGTAAGCAAGGACGGGGAGAAATGCACTAACACACACTCTCCAAGCAATGTTTGTACCTCAATACCTTTTATATCTATATCTTTCTTTTTCTGTTTGTTATTAATGAACTTCAGTTTCACCATCAATTCGACAAATCCTTTCTTATCACTATTACCCTATTCTATTTAATTTCATAATTGGAACTGTGTTTGGCACAAAGCCATAATCTGTTGGGTCATGAGGGGGCAGCCCGGGGGGATCATCCACATTGGGCTTAAGAACAACCATACCAGTGAATTGGACACCACACTTCTACCCAAAGCCTTAAGATATTAGGTTTATGGGTCCTCTCACTATAAAGTGCTCAACCTCCACTTTTCTAAGCAATGTGGGACTTAACTCACCTCACACTTGCCAGTTGTCACAACATAATCACCCTAGAATTTAATTGCGGGTGTTTCGTTTACAGTATTCGCTTACAATATTTGTTTCGTTTACATAATCACAAACATAATGACTAAAGTGTTAAAGATTAAAACATGAAAATGCGTCCTCACTTTTATGTGCTTGTGTCAATTTGCTTGAATCATGTTTCTTTTGCTCGATACTATATATTGTAAGTATTTCACGTTATAGCGTGTTTTTGTGTCTCATTTTGCGTAAATTTTAATGTGTTTTGTGATTTATGTACATTTGGGTTGTGCGCTATTAGTGCAATCCTAATGCATATGTTTTTGTTTGAAAAATGAGCAGAAAGTTTATAAATAACATGTAGATTTCATGATATTGATTATTTGATGAGCTTCTATTTAAACCATTAACTATTATTAGAAGTTGCTAGTTGTCTTCATAAATTTGTTTTCAAGTATTTAACTTTTATAGTTTTACTATGCTCTAGGTTACAGGTGAAAAGTCCACTGTGGAGGATCTACCACCTGGATGGATTAAAGAAGTAAAGATTCGGAAGCACAAAAGTGGCATAAAGAAAGATTTGGTATGGAGTTTCTTTTTATATTAGGTTGGGGTTCATGATTTGCTGTACTCTCTCTTCCAAAAATGAGGTCTTTATTAAGAAATTAAAAATAAAATAAAATTATGTAATAGAGTGAGTTGCAGATGCCCGTGTGGTTTATAGTGTGATATGCTACATTTTATAGTTTTAAAAAGTTTGATGCTTAAACAAATTATGATTGGTTTGCACTTCCAACAGTTTTATATTGATCCAGTGAGTGGATATGTATTCCATTCCAAGAAAGATGTAACACGTTATCTCGAATCTGGAGATATAAGCAGATGTGCCATGAAACCAACTAGAAGACAACATCAAGATGAAGACAACTTAACTGTAAGACTTCTTTGTACATGAGTACTATCTCATTTATGCTGCTTTTATCGAATCTTATTAGTTCCAACTCCAAACTTGAAAGGTTACATTTTGTCAGTTCTACTCATTACTCTCATTAATCATCTTTCACATTTTCCATAAAATGATAATTAAATGGTTAAAAAGTTTGAAGATGAATTTATGGTCATACATCTACACCCCAAAAAACTTGCTTATTCCCAAAATGAAATTAATGACACATGATGGCCGTAAATCTAAATTTAAAGGACATTGATTTATGTCGCCTCTAGTACATGAGTACAACACATGTATATGAGCAAGTTAAAAAGGGAGAGAAGTCTATGGCTAAAGATGAAAAAAAGAAGTGGAAGCGCTACTTTAATACAAGAGAATTTATAATTGTTGGGCTGTGAGGGGAGTCCGGGGGATCATCCACATTGGGCCAAGCGTAACCGCACAAGTGAGTTGGACATCACATCTTTGCCCAAAACCTTAAGACAATGGGTTTATAGGTCCTCTCACTTATATATTGCTCTACACTTAATTTTCCGTCCAATGTGGGGATTCTAACTCACTTTCCACAACAATAATCACCTATACTATCAGTCATGCTAATGATTACGAGAAATCAATTGAAGATAGGAATATATACCAGTAAGTAGTTACAGTTTGCGTACTAGTGTTGGAATACTTTTTGAGAAGTAGGGGTGAAATTCAAACGTTTAACGAGAGAATAGAGGAGCAAATTAGCTATCGAAAAAAATAAAGCATATTATTTTTTGTTGAAAAGTTTCCTTTCTTTTATGCCTTTAATGAGGAGAGATGCTATATTGATGAAGTGTGTGTATGTGGGGGGGGGGGGGGGGGGAGAGATGAGGGTATTATAGGAATAAATTTATCCAACAAGCTAATCCTTGGTGACCCAAAAATGTCCAAAATGACAAGTGTTAAGAAACGCAGGGAGTAGTGTTTTGTACCAATGTAGTCATCTATTATTTTTTTATCACTCACCATGTTAGTTATTTATGTTTAAAAGCGTTTACACTGTTGGACCAACCTTCATTCCCCATCCCCTTTTGTTACATATTTGTGTGGATGACAACAAAGAGACCGCAATCTTAGATAAAATGAAAAAGATCATGTTAATTTTGCTGTTACTTTAATTGTTTAGAGATTGCAGCTATTATTTTTATTCAACTTAGATGTTATTTTGATGAACTGAGATGCAATTTACCTTTATGAACGATCAAGTAAGACTTTTGGTAACAGGCATGGAAGGATAATGAAATTCGGTCCAACTTTGTTGACATTTTTAAAGATAACAGACCAATTTGACAAGAAAAAAAAAGACCAACATGACACGAAAAAAGATAAAGAACTACATTGATACAAAACAATTAAGATAAAGGACCTCTATTGCAATTTTGTTTGAAAAAATATAGGGATTCTACAATTACACCAGACTCAAGGCTAAAATTGCCTAACTGAATAACGTGCTTTACTGATTTTCATTGGCATTAGTTATCGCAAAACAAGCATGCTATATAATGTGGATCTTCTGATCAATAATGTTTCATGCTTGCATTTTAGAATTTCAACTGTGAATAATTTCATTCTTCTTATGCTTTTGTTCAATTTAGCCATCACCTGCTGCAAAGAGACAGAAACCAAAGCAGTCTACTGCACCCATGCAAAAGAATTTTGTTGGTAAGAAAAACCATAAATGAAATATAATGTAGGGACTGCTTAATTCTTCAAGTTCAACCAACTTAGGGATGAAGAATATGCCATTTATACTTAATATCCTCTTCTATGTATTTAAACTTTATACTGCAGCCGAAGAACTAGTTGAAAGCTTTGAATTGCCGGTTGTTAACAACTCAAGGAAAGGGCAAGATGTGAATGTGCCATCTGGAATAATGGTTTCTCCTGATACCTCAGGTAAATCCTTGAAAGTGGGTCGTCGGTTTTCACAGAGACTAGCTGGGGTTGAACCTGTCAATTTGGCTGACAATGTGACCAATGATCAGACTCTTCTGGTTCCAAAAAGAAATTTGAGAAAAAACAGAACCGCTCTAGCCGCTGATATGGAAAATAAATCACCTCAGCATTTCAACGGTACCCCAGAAATTGAGCAACCACAGGCAACAGACACAGGCAAGACACTTTCTGAAGTAGTTTTCAAAGAACAACCACGTCAGCTAGGAAGACATAAAACAGAAGAAAATAAGCCAGAATTTCATACCAACTCAAACAAATCCAGTAAGAAGAAAGAGCCCCACATTCCTTGTCGGGCGTCAAAACGACTGGCGGGATCTGAACCTGAGCTGATGAACTCCATATCCTGTGAAAAAACTTCCAAAAATAAAAGCAAAAGGTCCAAAGAAGTCATAGCTGAATTGCAGAGAAGTGAGGGTGCGCAAATTACCGAGCTTACAGATCATGCACCATTAAATGGAGAGTCAGGAAATAAAAGAATAAAATCTCCTAAAATCCTACCTGCCGCAGACAATCAACCAGAAAAATTTGAAGTGGATGACGAGAAATCAGAACCTCAGCTGTCCTTTGCATTTCACTACTCTTGGTCTGACCCATGTTTGGATTCTACAATCAATACCCTCACGGGTGTGTTACCACCAGTTGAGAATTCTGATGATATTGGACCCTCTACAGTCCCTGAAACTGATATTCAAAAACCTGCATTTGACATTGTCACCGGAAGAAGCAGGGGATGCCAAAAAAAATCAGTTGATAATGGACCCGCTACCGTCCAAGAAACTGATATTCAAAAAACTTCGTTTGACAACGTTACCAGAAGAAGCAAGGACAGTCAAAATAACTTGCTTGACAATGTTATAACAAGCAGGGACAAAAACCCACTGATGCCATCAAATAAATCCAAGAGAAAGAAAGAGGTCAAAGTCCCTATGCGGTTGTCGAAGCGACTTGCTGGCGTTGAACCGGAGGCAAGGCCTTCTGATAAAGCTCTTGAGTATTCCAGTAGAAAACCATGCAAAGGAAAACCCGCTGCAAATGTACTTTTAACTAATGGAACATCTGACCATCTTTATGGTAGTGAAGAATCCAAGCTTTTGAAAACAGAAGTGCTAAAAGAATCATCAAGGAAAAGTGGTAAGTTATATGATGCTCAAACTGTTCAGAAAGAACAACAATTAGAGAAAGTTGAAGCCAAAAATATTAGTGATGGTAAATCAAAGTCAGGGCTCACCTTGCCATTTGGGGAATCTTGGTCAGATCCATGCCTAGAATTTGCATTCAAGACTCTCACGGGTGCTTTGCCGGTTGATTCTGCTGCAGAGGTTTTTAAAGTAATGACTCCTGTTGTTGATAACCCGCCAAATAGTGAGTTTTATGGGAGAGTGACAACCAACATGAATGGAAAAACTCATGACAACTCAAATCAATCCCAGAACATGAAAGAGTGTAATATGGATGGCCAGTCTTCAAAGCTACTGCTTGGGCAACCAGAGTTGAGGACTAGCTCCACATCTGGAAAAAATGTGCCTGAATTTACCAATGGAGAATATCATAGTCATGAAGACAACATAATAAGGAATTTGGAACCTGTGTTGAGGACTAGCCCCTCTGGAAAAAATGTGCCTGGATGTACGAATGCAGAATCTCATAGTCATGAAGACAATATAATAAGGAATTTGGAACCTGTGTTGAGGACTAGCTCCATATCTGGCAAAGATGTGCCTAATTTTACCACCGGAGAATCTCATAGTCATGACAGCGACGACATATTTAGGAATTTGTTTGGAGAACCTCTATATGTTGAAGCTGAAAACTCTACCCAACTTCTGCATGATTCTAGAACTAATGCATGCTCACAAATACATGAAGAGCCATCAAAGAAAAATGACCAGGTTGCTGAGGGCGAATTATGTACATCGGTGCAACCACCACCTTTCCAAACTGAAACGTTAAACCATGACAATACTGAATTACAGTTCTGTGAGTCTTTTATGAATTCTTGGTCAGACCCATGCCTAGAATTTGCATTTAAGACTCTTACAGGTGTGATTCCAGTTGTGGACAATTCAGCAATTCAAGGGGGTATCCAGGAACCTGCTAACTGTCATGATGGAAGGGATGATGTATCAGCGTTGCCAGATTTTGGATCTTCCAGTTTTTCACAAAGTGATTTCTCATTTCACTTTGATACAGGAGTGAAGTCCACGCCAGGGCAGCAGTCATCAATGAGCTCTTCATTCCCGTCTCCGGGCCTGCAAGGTTGTCCAAGTGTTGATCCACAACAACAATATTCCCAGTTCAATAATAATTTTCAAAGAAGGTAAGCTATTGCTTTTGTTGCTGGTACCGGGATAACTGCTATTAATCTCTGATTGTAATTTTATAGACTACCAAATCATTGTCATTAAGAATCCTTTTGTTTCTCGGTATTTGTGAATACATTCTAAAGATAAGGTCTGGCTTGGTATTTTGCAATGTGTTGAGAAGATCTAGCTAGGTAAGCAAAATGCTAGGAGGTTTAGGAGTCAGTCCAATAGCTGTTGTAAACTATGCTATCCTTTCTGCACTATCTAACTAACAACTGTAGTATTATGTATATCCATTGTTTTCATATGGTTCAAGGTAGCTAGTAGTATCTTATCCCCCACTTGGAGGTGATGTTATGAAAGTCATGAGCTTCAGGCCTTGCTTTCAAGAAATGACTATACATTACCAGCTCATTTAAATGTTTTATCAGGACTACTACTTGCATGGCTCCGAAACATTATACAATTTGAGTGTTTGTGTTTCAATGGTGTAATTGTTCTAATTTTCCCGGATAACACTGTAATGTGGCCATTTCGATACACTTAAGACCACATGCCAATATTTTAAACCTGTTTTTCTTTTGACAACATTTGAAACATGTTTCATTTGTCTTTTAGCAATATATTCAAAGAAATTTACGTACAAATGTTCCAACGCCACAACCTTTTGCTCAATTTTTTTGTTATTTCGCCCTTTCTAATTAAGCCAACAACAAACCACTTTGAAGGTAAAGTCTAGCATCTTTTTCAAATAAATAGCTACTACAAAATTGGAGAGCATGAAAATGAGCATCAATAAAAAGAACACTTGAGAGTTGATATATCTAACCAATTTAAAATTTCAATCAAAAGCCAACCAACAAAGGTACAATTAAAGAAAAAATTGATAAGATATTTCATTCCACAATCGCCAACACAAAGTAAAAAATCCAGTTGAACCATGTCCTGCCAAATAAAGTTGTCTTTCATCGACAAACTACTCTCTGTAGTCTTATATATAAGAAAATTTTTACATTTTAGATTTATTGTAGAATTGATGTATCTAGACCGGAGGGAGTATCAAAAAACAGTCTCCACGCTATAAGAAACTTCTGGTGAAAAAAAATTATTCCAAATAATGTATGTATTTATGTGAAAGGATAACCCAAATTGCTTGAATTATGAAGGATTAAACTCATTTCACTGAATATTTATTACAACTATTTTTTTTTTTTTGACAATCAACAAACTAGTTCATTTCATTATTCAAAAGAGTAGCAATACAAGCAGGTAATGTGTTAATAATATAGCGACTAGACCAAGAAATGGCTGCCCGAGCTAACTTATGAGCTACCATATTCGCTTGTCGCTTGATAAACTTTACCATAAAGTTTGGATTAAATAACAGTACATTATTCATATGACTGATGATTGAACTAAACTCCGAGTTACCACCGCGAAAGTGTTGTATAGCATCGACAACACTCTTAGAATCAGTCTCAAAAATTACTTGTGATAAGCCTCGTTGTTCTATTTCTCGCATCGCATGTAACAGAGCCATTGCCTCGCCTTCAAGAATTGAGCATTGCCCTTCTTTCCATGTTGTTCCAGCCATAACATAGTGACCTCTATGATCCCGCACACACCATCCGGCACTCGTCTTATTTACCTCTTGATGGAATCCCGCGTCCACGTTGCATTTGTACCAATTAAAAGGTGGAGGTTGCCAAGTTGTTTGGTGTTGTTGATGAGTAGCTGCTGATGTGCTTTGCTGCAAGTGTTGAACCATATGCCATTCATTCCAATGTTGCCGCGCCTTAACACCAATGCACCGTCCAGTTTCTTTTTCATTGTTCCAAACGGCGTTGTTGCGATTTTTCCAAAGCATCCAGGCCAAGACTGCAAACTGCCCAGCCGTGTCTGCATCTTCATTCGCGCAAATGTCAAGAATCGCGTCTTTGACGTTGTTGTGCTTATGCATCCGGTTGCTAATGATATGATCAAGACCTGCATATTGTCGAGCCTGCACACTGTCAAAACATGAAAATAAAACATGCCAATCATTCTCGCTATCATGATCGCATATGGGACAGTTCGAGGAGCACTGAACATATTTCTCTTGTAAATGAATACGCGTCGGCAAACAACCTTTGCATATTCTCCAAAGGAGATGCTTTGTCTTTGGTGGTGCATGAATACTCCACAATGTTGACCACTTCTCTTTGTGTATCACCCCATCCAGCTTTCCTGTGTAATTCAAAAGCAAATTATATCCACTCTTAACATTGTATTGCCCATGAGCATCATCCATCCACACCAATTTATCTTGCTCACTCAACTCAAACAAAGGAATATCAGTAATACAATTCACAACATGCATGGGAAATAAAGAAACAATTTTTTCCTTGTCCCATTCAATACCATTTGGCTGCAAAAGATCACGCACAGTAAGTTCGTAAGCACCTTGTATTTGAGGTGATGGAACCCAAGCTCTTCCTTTCCCTCTCAACCACGGTTCCTTCATGATTTTGATGCTTGTACCATCTCCAATACTCCACCTACATCCATTCATGAGAACTTGACGTGCTTTCCATATACCCCTCCAAGCATAACTAGGATTATGACCAATTTGAGAATCAAAGAGAGATGAATTTGGAAAGTACCTTGCTTTGTATAGTCTTGCTACTAAAGTGTGTGGCTTTGTCATGATATTCCAACCTTGCTTAGCAATCATAGCCAAGTTGAAAGAGTGTAACTCGCGAAACCCCATGCCTCCCAAAGCCTTAGGGTATGTCATTCTATCCCATGCTAACCACTTTATACCTTTATTATCATTGCCTCCTCCCCACCAAAACGAATTCATCATTCTCTCAATTTCTTTGATAAGTGACTCCGGGAGAAGATAAACACTCATGACATAAGAGGGAATGGCTTGTAGCACAGACTTGATCATTACCTCTTTTCCCGCTCTCGATAAGGTTCGACCACGCCAAGAATTGATTCGTTTCCAGACCCTATCCTTAATGTAAGCAAAGACGTCCTTCTTCTTCCTGCCAATCATTGAAGGAAGTCCTAAATATTTGCCGGTACCATTCACATGTTTAACTCCCATGATTCGAGATAAGTCCTCCTGTGCTGGCCTGCTCAAATTTCGGCTGAAAAAAACTTCGGACTTTGTTAAATTAATTTCCTGACCAGACGCTGCTTCATACATTTTTAGAATAGCCATCAAATTGTTAGTTTCAGCTATAGTGGACCTGCAAAATAAGAAGCAATCGTCAGCAAAAAGAAGGTGAGACACCGGTGGTGCCCCTCTGCAAATCTGGATTCCGTGAATATCACCGCGAGCCACCGCATTTCTGATTAGGGTCGTCAGTCCCTCCGTCACAAGAATAAATAGGTAAGGAGAAAGAGGGTCTCCTTGCCTAAGACCACGCCCTGGATTTATAGGTCCAACTTTTTCGAAGTTCACCAAAACCGAATAATTGACCGAACTAACGCATAGCATCATCCAGTGTATCCACTTACTAGAAAAACCCAACCTCTCAAGCATACCGCGCATAAAACCCCAATCAACTTTGTCATAAGCCTTACTGATATCAATTTTCATAGCAAGTTCTCCTTTGCTTCCTCTAGTTCGCCGTTTAAGAGAGTGGATAAACCAGACTTCCATGTGTATGAGTTTATGATAATTTTTTTATGGAAAATGTTAAGGCACATGTTAAGAATACAAATGTAGTAATAATATTCTCTTATTACTTGTGTATTATATTTTTTTAACATTAATTTTTTTATAATATTAATAACAAATTTCAACTTTTAACATGTATGTGCCCTTAAGGCACAAATGTTAACATGACCCTTTTCTCATTTCATCTATATACAAAAAGAAAAACTTGCACGTAGGTAGTAACTAGAATGTTGAATAAAATGTCGGCAGGACTAATAAAATAGAAGGAAATTCAATAGACCTTTCCTTGTTTATTTCATCAAAGCTAATGACGATATATATTATGTAGTACATGGCGTCAGATTGAGAAATCTATCAAACTGAGAGGCTAAGACTGGTAAAATAAATAGTATATTTTATGGAAAATTTGTATGGTGCATTAGAACGTTAAATTAATGATTAAATGAATATTTTTTAAAATAAATTATTTTTTTATTATTAAAAATATTATAATATCAAACATTATTTATCAATATTGTCAAAAATATAAAATTTAATGTTTTTTGAATTTTTATTCTCAATAATAGTCAATATTGAATTTTTTTTTGAAAAAATATTAAACAGTTAGTGTGATGTTTATAAACAATGAAATTGTGTTTTTTTTTTTGTAATATTATTATATCTAAAATACAATAATGGACTAATAGTTATTTAATTTATAAAAATAGTCTTTAATTTATTAATTTACTAGCCGCCAAACGGGCACGTCCCGTGCGTGTGATCGATATTCTTTTTTTTTTGTTCGATGTGATCAATATTTTCTATTGTGCAAATATAAATAACTACTTAATCTCCTTTTTTATTGGACTTATTTAATTATAACTACTTAACCTACTTTTTTTTGTGGCTAGTTATTAAGAATAAAAATATATATTTGTTTTTTACTATAAAAAAACTGAAAACCTATTTTTATGTAGAAGTTGTGCTTAGTTTTTTTTTGTAGTTTTTTTTAAGGGTAACATAGGAATAATGAAAAAGCCATCCCAAAAATTTGTATCCCCTTTATATATTAGTATAGATAACATAATGTACCAGTATTCTAATGCACCACATAGGCTTCCATATTTTATTTGTCTTGTACTAATTGTCATATTTTTCAATATTTTTTTTATAACAATTAACTATAAAATATTTAAACCGTTTATCCACAATAAAACAATCTTTTTTAGGAACTTTTGCAACTTATAAAATCACTCATTTAAGAATAACAAATATTTGGACTACACAATCCATTATTTGGGAGCTGACAATCTCTCATTTTATATCTTTCATTTTACTAATATCACTGATCCTTCATTTTTTTTTTGAGACGCTCAGGGTCCTATATTATAACTCATGTGGGACATGCAGAAAGACTCATGTGTTACTAACACAGTGTTAGGCCTTACATGTAATACTTCACGAAATTGATCTTAAAAACAAAAATTATGACATTTGACATAAGAGGGAGGGGCTGCAGCCGCCAGCCATGCTGTTCTGCCTCCCCCATGTAAATCCTTCCTTGATTGATGGCGTGTAAACAAGTCAAGTTATGCATGCATAAGTAACTGGACTTTTCAATTTAACTAAATTTTCCACATACGGCATCTCACATTTAATTTGATAATTAAGCTGACGCGGCCTATATAAACTAAGCCACAATTCCCACTTTCTACTCACAAATTAAACACCATCTACTCTTTGTTTTGTGTTCTCATCTTGTGATTGTTTATTATTTTTCACTCCCAAAAAAATGTCTCTCATAAAAATAGCAGTGTCTATGTTAGCTCTATGCTTGGTATCTGCACAAGCAGCAAGGTTTGACATAGTAAACCAATGCTCCTACACCGTGTGGCCAGCGGCCACACCCAGTGGTGGAGGTACTCAGTTGAACCAGGGCGAAACATGGTCCATAGACATCCCAGCTGGAACTTCATCAGGCCGAGTTTGGGGCCGAACCGGTTGCAGCTTCGACGGTTCAGGTCGTGGAAGTTGTCAGACCGGTGATTGCGGTGGCGCCCTAAGTTGTAGCTTATCCGGTCAACCTCCACTCACCCTTGCTGAATTCACACTTAATGGTTGGAACAATTTGGATTCTATAAACTTATCTGTGATTGATGGTTTCAATGTTCCAATGCAATTTAGTGGATGCAACGTAGAACTAAACTGCAGGGAATCTTCATGCCCTGATGCTTATCAAAATCCCAGTGAAAATTATAAAGTGCATTCATGCCCCGGTGGTACCAACTATAGAGTTGTATTTTGCCCTTGAAATGTTATATATTGAACCTATCTCAACCCTTTTAGTATGTTTCTTTCTACGGCAAATAAACAAAATGTAATATTGTGTCTGCACTCTATGTGTAGTATATATATGTACAACACTAATACAATATTGCTTAATTTACTTGTGAAATTATAAATATATAATTTCTCGAGAAGGCAATATATGGAATAAATTGTCTTATTTACTTATGAAATTATGATAAACGAAGCTATACTACTAGTTATTTGCACCACATACAAACTGTCAAATTGTTGTGGTTTGTTCTTACAAAAATTAGAAATATAATTGATAAGATATAAAATAATTAATGTAGTGTCCGTCACATTTAGATCAAGCCTATATTAAACGATATATGTCGATATATTTAATTTCTCTCACTTATTGTTTTCTTCGTACTTCTTTTTTTGATGTTGAGTATTTTGTATGTTGGCTACATTTTGGTAACATAATGTATTAGCTAGATGCTCCAATATGTGGGTGCGATATCACAGCTGTCGTGTGTTCGTGTTTTATTTGTGCGTGGTATTTTCTGAAAATTTGCTTTGGAAATTATCTCACGCTAACTTGTGCGCCAAGATTTGCGTTTTTCTCTAGAACCAACATAAACACGGCGTTGTGTTGCTTGCTCCTTAAGATGTTGCAACATCTAAAGGAAACAATATATTTTGGTCCGAGTTTATGGTATCAGCTGTGTTTTGAAGCCCAATTTGCTCAGAAAGTCCATGCTAACCCGTGGCTATTTAAAGGAGGACGAAAAACCTAAGAAGTTGCGGACTGAAGCCGTCATGTGCCTAAAGAAATATCTAGGGTTTTAGTTTCTCCATTGTTGATTGTGAGCCACTCTTGTATTGCTTTGATACTTAAGTATAACTGTGTTTATTGAGTTGTAAACTTGTGAATCACTCATAAGCTTTTAAGCAAGAGTGATTTCTATTGTCTAGGAGTGTGTCTCATTGTTATGTTCATTATTGATTGTAAGCAACGTTGTTTGTGTTGTTATTAAAATATTCGCTGATTGTGAGGTTGAGGGGAAGTGACAGGGGTCTCATATCTAGGAGTTCCTAGGTAGAAATTATTAGCACGAGTAGTGATTAGGTGATAAGTTGTAAGCGGGGCGTTTGATGGTGGCTTTGAACTAACACTATTATAGTGGATTTTCTTCTTGGATTGGTATCCCCCAAAGTAGGTGAGTTGCACCGAACTGGATTAACAACTTCCTGTGTTATTTACCTTATGCTATTATTTTTTATGTTGTCCATTAAGTTTCGATGTAGACAAATGTTGTGACATCTCACTCAACATTCTATTTTCATAAGTGTTACAACATTGTGTACAACATCTGTCCGCAGTGTGTCAGAATTTCAATTGGTATCAGAGCAAAATGGACAAGGAAGGAGGCTTTGTGAACACTGGATCCAGCGATGTGGCTCTAGATGTGGGGAACTTATTAGAAATTCTGGTGGTCACTGGATCAGTGGTTTCTCAAGAAATTTGGGAAGGTGTAATGCTTATATCGCGGAACTTTGGGGAGTTCTTGAAGGTCTCCGGTTAGCCTATGGAAAAGGAAATACAAAGATGCAGGTGATGGTAGATACTAAGGTTAATGTTCAGACACTTAATATAATACTAAGGATGGTAGTGTTATTGGGTGGAGGCTTATCAAGGAAATTTGCCGTTTATTAGCTTTGGATTAGGAGATTAAGATTTACCACTTATAACGAGGCAAACTCTTGTGTGGATGCTCTCGTTAATATGGGGTGTGAGCATGATCATGAAATTAAGATATATGAGCAGTGTCCTGTTAGTTTGAGTAACTTGTTGTTAGCTGATGGTACGGAGATTACATCCCTTAGAACTATTGTAGTTTAATTTCGCTTCTTTTTGAGCTTAGTCTCCCTTTGTATAAAAAAAAATGAAATTAATGTGTATTATTATTTTACTATAAATATGTATTAATATTGGTGGAGAACAATCATTCTACTAAGATTTTCTATTAAACGGTCTATAATAACCCTCTAGGACTGAGATGAAATAAAATTGCTTGAAATAATATAAAATCATTGATGTACCTCTATCCTAACCGCTTAAGCTTTTAGGATAATCGTTTATTTGACAAAAATAAAAAGAACACAGGGCAACATCAAAATTGAAAGGTAAACACAACATCACAATTTCATACCAATTTTATTGAATTCAAAATTTCTTGAGCTATGAATATTAAAATATTTTTCTTTCACTACCAACAATAACAATATTAAAATTTCATAGCATCGATATTTTTAACAAGATAACTAAACTAAAAAGTAAGTTAGTATTAATTAATAATTTATGAAAAAAAAAGTTAGGATTGTTTTCAGTCCGGCCCAGCCACATGTGCAATGTGTTGTGGTAGTGGGACTCTTAAAAATGAAGGTCTCAATTTTTTTAAAGAATAATAATATTAGTAAATTGTAAGAGTTTAATTTTTAGGTCATAATCTTTTTTATAGAGTAGTAATATTAATAAATTAGCGGGTACAAAATTTAATACAATACTTGATTGATGAATTTGTTTAAAAAATGTTAGAAGAATGACTCATCTTAAGTAGTTAGAAAATATTTTATTATTGTTGATTAGAATATAAATTGTTTTATGTTAATCATAAGGATGATTATTATTGTTTTTATGTAATATACAATTTAAATTGAGAATTTTTTAAAAAAAATAAATTAAAGAACCGCTTTTAACAGAGCCATATAGGACAATATTTGTCTCGTAACAATTATCACATTTCAATATAGATTTTGTTTCTAAATAACTATCACTTTTAAATTTAAATATAGTTTTAGTTACTTTTATTTCAATCTTAATTTTAATTTTTTTTAATTAATTTAATATATATTACCATCAAATCATTACTTTATATTTATGATAATTAAAATATGTCAATGGTGAATAATTATAAATAAGAAAAATTACCATTAACTTTCTCGCTTTTATTTATTATTTTTCAATATGTGTAAAATTGTCGAATATAGAAATTATTAGGAACGAAAGAAGTAATAATTTTTAGATAAAAAATAAACTACAATAGTAATTTTTGCCACAAAATAAAATAGTTTTTCTTTGACAAATTAAGACCTTACATGTAATTAATCATGAAATTGATCTTCTTAAAAGAAATAAAATCATGACATTGACATAAGAGGCAGGGGCTGCAGCCATGGCTGCATGCCTCCCCCATGTAAATCCATCCTTGATGGCGTTTAAATAATAGTCAACTTAATTATGCATGCATTCATAATTAATTTTCCACATACGGCATCTCAATTTAATTTGATAATTAAGCTCACGCGGCCTATATAAACTAAGCCTCAATTCCCACTTTCTACTCACAAATTAAACACCATCTACTCTTTGTTTTGTGTTCTCATCTTGTGATTGTTTATTATTTTTCACTCCCAAAAATATGTCTCTCATAAAAATATCATTGTCTATGTTAGCTCTATGCTTGGTATCTGCACAAGCAGCAAGGTTTGACATAGTAAACCAATGCTCCTACACCGTGTGGCCAGCGGCCACACCCAGCGGTGGAGGTAGTCAGTTGAACCAGGGCGAAACATGGTCCATAGACATCCCAGCTGGAACTTCATCAGGCCGAGTTTGGGGCCGAACCGGTTGCAGCTTCGACGGTTCAGGCCGTGGAAGTTGTCAGACCGGTGATTGCGGTGGCGCCCTAAGTTGTACCTTATCCGGTCAACCTCCACTCACCATTGCTGAATTCACACTTAATGCATGGAACAATTTGGATTCTATAAACTTATCTGTGATTGATGGTTTCAATGTTCCAATGCAATTTAGTTCAACTTCTAATGGATGCAATGTAGTACTAAACTGCAGGGATTCTTCATGCCCAGATGCTTATCAAAATCCTAGTGAAAATGAAAAAGTGCATTCATGCCCCGGTGGTACCAACTATAGAGTTGTATTTTGCCCTTGAAATGTTATATATTGAACCTATCTCAACCCTTTTATTATGTTTCTTTCTACCGCAAATAAACAAAATGTAATATTGTGTGGCACTCTATGTGTAGTGTAGTATATATGTACAACAATAATACAATATTGCTTAATTTACTTGTGAAATTATAAATATATAATTTCTCGAGAAGGCAATATATGGAATAAATTGTCTTATTTACCTATGAATTATGATGAACGAAGCTATACTACTAGTTATTTGCACCATATACATACTGTCAACTTGTGGTTTGTTTATACAAAAATTAGAAATATAATTGATAAGATATAAACGTCCGTCACTATCAACAATAACAATATTAAAATTTCATAGCATTAGTAGTTACTAAAAGAATAACTAAACTAGAAAATAAGTTAGTATTAATTAATAATTTGTGGAAACAAGTTTATGATTGTTTTCAGCCCGGCCCAGTCACAGCAAATTGTATAAGTTCAATTTTTAGGTTTATAATATTTTTTACAGAGTAGTAGTATTAATAAATCAATGGTGCAAAATTTATTACAATACTTGATTGCCAAATTTACTTAAAAAAATGTTCAAAGAATTATGACTTATCTTAAGTAGTTAGAAAATATTTTATCATTGTTAATTAGAATGTAAATCGTTTTACGTTAATCAGAAGGCTGATTATTTTTTTTTATGCAATTTACAATTTAAATTGAGAATCATGTTTAATTTTTTTTTTTTGGTATTTTTTTAATTAAAGGACCACTTCTAACATTTGCATATGATCTCTAAAAATTCAAACCGGCACCAATTGTTTTATATGAAAGAAGTCTTCTTAAACCGATTATTTTTAAAAAAAATATTGATATTCAAACATCTGTTGAGCTTGAGCCTTTTACGGTGAGCTCCTCTTATATCTTTCAATCTTGGCTCTGAGCCCCTTGGATCCATTTATGAATTATAATTTATAGGTATGTATCATTGAAGATTTATTCGTCTTCAAATTTTCTTTGCGTCACGTCACTAACTTTTCTTTGAGTGACAAAACTTATACTAGTATTAGTCTTTGCTAATTAAAATAGAGAAACTTAATAGTATTAGACACCTAGACTAACGAACGTATCACCTACGTACTAGATAAGTTGTTGAATAAAACTTTCATAGAATTTAAGTTTAGTTTAGTGGTGAGAAAAGAGAGGCACACGTTAATCACTAAACTTAGAAGAGGAATCCAACATTAGATGACATAATTTTATATATGATCGATCAAACAAATTAATTTTTCTGTTAAGTTCACATATATAATGACTAATTTGTTGTCTATATAAAAATATCATATAGTAATTTTGATATTATTTTTTGAGAGACTCTATTGGATCGTGGGCAAAGTGTGAGATCAAAATGATTCTTTATTGTATAATATTCAAATATGGCTTCTAGAGTAATGCATGTTAAAGTCTTGGTGTCCAATTTACCAAGACTATATGCACATTTCTAGTTAGACTTTTCAATTTTCCACCGTATCGTTAACGTTATTTGGCCTTATATAAACTCAAGCTCCACACCCCCCTACTCACAAAACAATACTAACACACTCTATTCAAAATGACTCTTCTCATAAAAACCTTCTTATTTTCTCTCTTCACTCTCTCCTTCACCTGTGCCCAAGCAGCAACATTTGACATCAAAAATAATTGTAGGGACACCGTATGGGCTGCCGCTGTACCAGGTGGCGGTAGGCAACTAAACTCAGGTAAAACATGGACCATCAACGTAGCTGCAGGTACCAAAGAGGCCCGTATTTGGGCCCGAACCGGATGCAACTTTGATGGTTCAGGCCACGGTCATTGCCAAACTGGCGATTGTGGCGGATTACTAAATTGCCAAGCTTACGGTACACCCCCAACACACTCGCGGAATACACTTTAAATCAATACATGAATTTGGACTTTTTTGACATTTCATTAGTTGATGGATTCAATGTTCCAATGGATTTTAGTCCAACCTCTAATGGATGTACACGTGACATACAATGTACAGCTGATGTTAATGGACAGTGTCCTAGTCAGCTCAAAGCACAAGGGGGTTGTAACAACCCATGTACGGTTTTTAAAACCGATAATTACTGTTGTAATATTTCTGGTAATTGTGGGCCCACTGCTTATTCAAAATATTTCAAGGGTAAGTGTCCTGATGCTTTTAGTTATCCAAAGGATGATGCAACAAGTATATTCACTTGCAAGGGTGGAACCAATTACAAGGTTGTCTTTTGTCCATGAAGTGATGAACATGAACCATGGATGCGTGCACTAAATATAGAAAATAAATTAAAAAGGGAAAGGTGCATGTGTGTGCACTTTAATTATGAGCTTATCTATATATGATGAGCAAATCTAAATGATGTATGTTTGAGATTATTATAAATAAATTTTAATGAAATTAAGAAAGAAACCATAAATGTTCTTACGTGATCATAAGTCATAACTAGTTATTTGGTACCATGTATAGAGTGCATATGTAGTGTAACATTATTAGCGTTGTGTTTCCCTTACCTGTGTGATACGTAGGCGGCGTTTATATGACTAGAGTTGGGCATA
This sequence comes from Trifolium repens, assembly GCA_030408175.1. Classification (NCBI taxonomy): domain Eukaryota; kingdom Viridiplantae; phylum Streptophyta; class Magnoliopsida; order Fabales; family Fabaceae; genus Trifolium; species Trifolium repens. The sequence continues at coordinate 60,010,768 of CP125842.1, read as the reverse complement.
TGCTCCGTCAAAAATGGAATAGAAAATATCAATATTATGACTTAGAATCCAAAGTACGATTTTTTTTTTTTATATAAATATACGAATATTCTCATCTCTCTAAATAATAGTAACTTTATATTATTATGTTTTTCGGTCTTTGGCACCGAAAAACATATGTCAAACTACAAGTTAAATTTGAACTACCCAATTATAGGTGTGTTTGTTTAAACTTAATAAATATCACAACTTTTTTAAAAAAATGTACCTTTTAAAAATGATTTTTATGAAAGGGTCTTGCTAACATGTGCCCTTATACCATACGTTAAGAATCCAAAAATAAAAATATTTTCTTAAAAATTGAGTAATCAATTTGTGAAAAGTTTAAAAATTAAATTAGATTACAGCCACACAAAGTGTCAGTGACTTTAAAACCACAAACATTTACAACCACAAAATTAAAGTCGGTCACACTACGACCACAAAAAGTGTCGGTCACATTAAGACCACAAAAACACAAAAGTCGTGGTGGCATACGTGTCGCTGTTCAACCAATAACGATGAGATCATCTTCATTTGTCTTTTTCTTCGGGAGAAGTGCTTTTTCATTTTCCATCAATTCATAAAACTCAGCCATCTAGTCCAAAAATGCAGCCTCCCAACTTTCAGCTTCTGGTGCACGATAAATTTTCCATAACTTATTCTTCTCCTTCAACGTGTTCAATATGTTCTTTGGAACCATCAAATTCCTTGTCAACTGGTGCACACACTGCTTTTCTTTCGGTTTTAACCGTCCGGCAAGAATATGACCTTCCAAATTTTTCGTCATCTCATGGTTATGATCACCATACACAACACTTAGTTTTCATTCCCTAGTTGCCACAAAGTAACCCCGCAACCTGAACGGACACTCATATTTCCTTGTTGACGTGTCTTCTCTCTTTAATTTTCTTTTCGGTTCTTTGTACACTCCGCCTCTTTCGCAACCCAAAATGAAAAACAGCTTCCTTTTATTATTACCATTATCAGATTTCTCTATCACCATAGTAAATCCAGCATTTCCAGCCACATTTTTACACCATTCAATCAATTCATCTCTATTTTTATGCAGTGCGGCATTAACAAATAGATTGCTGGTGTTAACGGAAATACCGGGTGCAAAATCTGCTTCATCAATGTCGGGTTCAACAGCATTCGCTTGGGAAATGCCGGGTGCAACATATACGGCTTATGTAACGATGGGTGCAACAACCACTTCTTTACCAATGTCGGGATCATCACTTTGTTCATTCAATTGAGCCGGATGTTCGGCCATGACAACACCTTCACAAACATAATACAAAAGCAATAAATATACATAGTACCAAAATATACAAATAATGGAAATACAAAGCTGCAACAAATATGATGTATTTGTTGTAGATAACCCAATTTCGTTTTCTACACAACGAAATCAAAGCACTATAGATCCATGTTGTAAAAAATATAAAACACTATGGATCTATGTAAGTTCCAAGTCCAAAAAGAGTGATGTATAAATGAAATTAGTGGGTGCCGGTGGTGCATAATAATTTCAAATTTTAGACGGGAAACTTCTGAAAAATAATGATCGTGTTATTGTTATGGATAAAATAACCAATAACCAATGTTCCGTTTCTGACCTTTTATGGGCCTTAGGCCAAAAAAAATATTTCGTTTAATATAATAGTATTAATACATATTTCTTGGGTATCTACCATTTTAAAAACAAATTTTTCAAGAGTCTCTTGTTGTGATTTTATTAGCTCTTCCTTTCATTTTTTTTCCAGTTTTTCTTTACCACATAAATGTTTTTTAGACAGCATCTTCTAAATTTCAGATAGAAAAAAAACTCAAGTAGATAACAATAGCACATGGAAGTAGAATGCTGACTTTGAAGAACAATTGAAAATTGTAAGATCCAAATGGTTGAAATTGGATGAAAAAATAACATGTTAAGTATTAACAATTTGTAGAAAATAAATTAAATAACTTGTTAATAAAATTAGGAACACAAAAAATAAAAAACGCCAAAACCTAAACAAGAAAAATCTATAACATTCTTACATACCTTGCAAGAATGTAAGAATTAAAAAGAAAAAAACAAAACAAACTCAATAGGAATTAGGAACAAAGACAAGTGGTGCCGTCTTTTTGTTGTTCTGCATAGTTCTATTTTAATCCTACCATTATGCCTAATTATTTAGTAGGTATTAAAAAAAAAAATTGGACCTCAGTCACATTTTAAATACCAAGTATTTCGTAGGCTTAATCATATTTTCAAACATAATTGATTTTTTTTTTTTTTTGAATAAGAAAATTTTATTCCATTCAAAAACCAGATATGTACAATGGTGATCCAAGATCCAACCAACAAAGGGACAAAAAGACCAAAACTAGAAACCTAAGCTAAGTGAGAAGTTGAGCAATATGCCCCCTAAGCTTAGGATGTGTCCAACCTCTATAAACTATGGTGTTAATAATGGTTTCCTCTATATTTGTAATATTTACTCTATTACCAAAGCAAAAATCATTCCTGTAGGTCCATAAGGTGTAAATGGTCTCAGCAGCAGCACTTTTCAGTAACTGGGCCTTCCACCCTTTCCCTTTACTTCCTCTAGTGATCCAACACAACTCATCATTCCACTCCATAGGGGTGTGGGTAACCTGCAACCAGCTAAGAACATTATGCCAGACAAGCTTCAGTTCAGGGCATCCAAAAAAGAGGTGGTTCATGGATTCCTCCATGGTGCAGAAACAGCATTTGGCATCAACATTTACTCCAAATTTTCTGAGCCTATCTTTGGTAGACAATCTACCATGACAAGCCAACCAAAATATAAACAGTGCTCTAGGCTGAGCTATATTTCCGTACATAGCCACCTTCCAATCAACAACAGGGTGATCAGTTTTCAACAAATTGTAAACTTTCCTAGTAATGCCTCTACCTCTCAGCCGGTCCCAGCCTGGGATTTGTAGGAGGGATTCACGCTGTTGGAAAATAGTTTTCAATATCCAAGAACAAGATTGAGGTAGTGTCATTGTCATAATCTGCTCCTCCTTAACATAATAGCAATGAATCCATTTGATCCACAAGCTATCTGCTTTACTATGAATGTTCCAAAGAAGCTTTGCTAAATTAGCTTTGTTCCACTCCTCAAGAGAGATCAAATTCAAACCACCATGTGCCTTAGGTGTACATACCTGGTCCCAAGCCACAGGGGCTTTCCTAGTGACAACAGCCCCACCAGACCAAAGAAAAGAACGGCAAATGGCATTGATTTTATGAGTAACTTTTTTGGGGAGAGGCAAACATTGCATCCAATAGTTTGTCACAGCAAAAATCACACTTCTAATTAATTGAAGGCGCCCAGCATAGCTAAGAAGCTTAGCACTCCAATTTCTGATGCGATCCACAATGCGATCAATCAAAGGCATATAATGATGGATTGAGAGCTTCTTACTAGTAAGGGGTACTCCAAGGTAGCGAAATGGCAAAGAACCCGCAGCAAAAGAGGTAGCCTGGCCAATAACATCCTTTTCATGATCTGCTACTCCACCATAGTAGACCTTGCATTTAGAGGGATTAACAAACAAGCCTGTGGATCTAGAGAAATCTTGTAGTTTAGCCATGACAAGCTCGACAGATTTCACATCCCCTCTAGTGAAAATTAATAGATCATCCGCAAAACTAAGGTTTATGATACCAAGATTCTCACATTTAGAGTGGAAGTTAAAATCAGGGACCTGAGACAAAAGCTGGAGTTTCCTGTGCAAATATTCCATAACAATAACAAAAAGAAGAGGGGAGATAGGGTCCCCTTGTCTAAGCCCACGCCTGGCCTTCATGAAGCTAGTGTGCCTACCATGGATATTGAATTTGTAAGAGACAGTTGTAACACATAACATAACCCATCTGGTGAATTGATCAGGAAGCCCAATTTCCTTCAAAATGTGATGTAAGGCATGCCAGTCAACAATATCATAAGCCTTTTGGAGATCAAGTTGTAACATACACTTGGGGGTACCACCCTTCCTGCTATATCCTTTGATGAGTTCATAGGCCAGCAAGATATGATCATGGATGTGTTGTCCAGGTACAAAAGCTGTCTGGCTGAGATTAATAACACTATTTAGTACCTTACTGAGTCTGGTGGTCAGAACTTTAGAAATAATTTTGAACACAGTAGTACAACAGGATATAGGCCGATATTCTTTGATAGTGCGAGCTGCTGAATGTTTAGGGATAAGGGTGACAAGGGTGCTGTTAACTGCATGGTATATTGCCTCATCACGAAAGAACTCCATCACAGCCGCTAACACATCTTTCTTTATAATACTCCAAGAAACTTTGAAGAATTTAGCACCATAACCATCCAAACCAGGGGCCTTAAGGTCACCAATGCTTTTTAAAGCATTATAAACCTCCTCTTCCTGGATGGGAGTCACAAGCAGCTCTCTTTGATCATTGGTAAGGTGGGGACCAGCACGCATGGCCAGAATATCAATACCCAAAAGGTTGGAGTCTGCCTTCCCCATGAGACTACCATATAAGTTCATCACTTCCTGCTCAACATCATCATGTGTAGTAATCAGAGTACCATCCTCCCTATAAAGTGCACGAAGTTCACATTGCTTCTGCTTTGCCTTGATAGAAGCATGGAAGTATTTGTTATTGCCATCACCAAGTCTAAGCCACTCAATTTTAGCTCTCTGCTGAAGCATTTGCTCTTCTAAGTCACACCATCTTACCACCTCCTCAGTACACTCTTTCACATGCATAAGAAGAAGAGGATTCATCCTATCAGCAAGCAGGGTGGTGTGAGCCTGCTTAAGTTTGTCTCTGGCCTTCTCAAGGGTGATATTTATGCCTTGGATAGGCCTACTCAGCTTTCTGATGACAGGTTGCAGACGAAGCAGCTTCCTCCATAACACACACATGGGCCTGCCAGTGATAGGCACATTCCAACTAGTGGAGACAAATTGAAAGAAATCAGGCATACTGGCCACACAATTCAGAAATTTAAACTGGGCTTGTGGAGGGGTAGTAGTCACAGGAATACTACTAGACAGACACAGCAGGGAGTGGTCAGATATGCCGGGGTCCATGATGGTAAGGGTGGAGTCAAGGTGAGATTGGAACCAGTCCACATTGGCCAGAACTCGATCAATTCTAGAGTAGATAATGTGATCAACCTGCTTATTAGACCATGTGTAACAGTCACCCAGGCAGTCCATGTCAGAGAGGTTGGCTTTGTCCATAAGAGAGACCAAGTCAACATATTCAGCTTCATGAACCAGCGTACCACCTAAACGATCTGCAGCTCTAAGAACATTGTTAAAATCCCCTATCAAGCACCAAGGTCCCTGTTGTGAGTGATGGACAGCTTCGAGCTCTTTCCACAATTTCCTTCGCTGCTCCAGCTGATTTAAGGCATAAACAGCAGTGAACCAATTTAGAAAAGCACCATTAGTGTCAAACAGCCCACAATGGATCATTTGGGCACTACTACTAATGTGTCTCACATCCACCAGACGATCATCCCAAGTAATCCATATCCTACCATTATCATGGTGGGAGTAATTATCTAAGTACTTACCTGTACACCGCAACTTTTGTCGAATGTTATCAGATTTGTTTCTTTTGACACGAGTTTCAATAAGCACAATAATCTTTGGCTTAAGGCCTAGGAGACGGGAGCCAATCTCCCTAGCCTTGCCAGCTTTATTTAGCCCCCTAGTGTTCCAAGACAATATCATTGGCCAGTGTCTTGAAGCACTAGTGGACCATTCAAAGTCCCTAGTGGCTCAAAACCATTGCTGCAGCTGACATTGTTGATAGAAGTAGGCTGATGAGCACTTTTCCCCTTCAGTTTACTAGTACTAGGCACCTGGGTCCATACATTACCCTCCTCATCAGTGGCAGGTACTGCAGGGGTAGGCGTGGCCTGTAATGGTGGTGCTTCAGGAGGTTTAGGCTTCCACACATGCTGGGTTTTCTTTGGTGGTGGCTTGTCACATTTATGTCCCAATTTCTGGCATTGATCACAAAAAAGTGGTTTCCATTCGTATTCCACCAGCTGCTTCATTTTGTTTCCCTCATTATCCCTAATTGTGATACTCAGTGGCAATTCCTGGGTGACATCCATCTCAATAAGAATGCGTGCATATGAGACACGGAGCTTGTGGGCAGTGCATTCATCTGTGACAAGGGGGTTACCAAGGGCACTACCAATCTTGCTTAAGCTCTTTACTCCCCATAGATATAAAGGAAGCTGAGGTAACTTAACCCAAACAGGTAGAGTGCGCAACATATCACGCTTGAGACTAAAGTCAGGCTTCCAATCACGCAAGAGCATTGGCATATTCCTAATTGTATAGGGTCCCTGCATCAGCACAGCATCTTTGTCATTTGAGGAGTGGAAACGCAGGAGGAAGTAACCTTCATCATTATAGAACATGTCAGGCAGCTTCACAAAGTTCCAATGGCGAACCATAAACTGCTTGACTGCATTCATGCTCAATTCACCTCCTAACACATACATGATAAGTGAAGAGGCCCAAAATTTTACCTCAGATTCAATATCAGTGACATCAATTTCAACCTCAATTTCTCCATTCACACGCTTGGGGGCAACAAATTCCATCGCCAATCCATTCGTCGGGTTTCGATTACCACTGAGCACATCAACCCAAAGCTGCTGTGTATCGGTGCTAGGTGGGTAGACTTGCTGCGTCGCCGGTGGGTCGAGTTGCTGCGTCGCCGGTGGAGGAGTGTGGACGGCGTCACACGAGGCAGCGATTGAAGTCGTTTCACTCGGAGGGTTGGTACAGGTGGGAAGCACGATCGGAGCATCAGATTCACGGTGTGGCAAAGCAGTCGTGTGGTGGACCGGTGACGAGAGCACCGTTTTTCGTGGCCGCCCTCGTCCGCGACCCATTTTTATAGAGCTTTTATTGTCTGTTTGCCGTGACTAAAAAGTTCGACAAAAATAACAATGAGTCAAATATTTCTAGTTCACAAAAATTAATGGATTATCTCTCTAATAGTATGTTTTCTTTCTTTAAATATAATTGGTTTTTTATTTTCAATAATAGTAAGTATGTATAATAAAATATTTTGGGCCCCTAAAAATAATGGGCCTTAGGTCATGGCATTCATTGCCTACCCTCAGAGCCGGGCCTGGGCATCATGTACGTTTTCAAAAAGTGGGATGAAATACATTAATTTAATAAGAAATTCAAATTGCTTACAATAAAAACCATATTATATTTTTTTAATATATACCAAACAAATTGTTTTATTATATGAAATTAAAATGACATTTCAACACAAGAAATGTGAAAGACGGACTCAACAAAAGAGTCACATTATTACATCAACAAAACAAAGGGGACTTAAACTGACAAACCAAAAGATAAGAGCGCGGAACCTTAAAGTTAAACCAATACAGACCAGAATCTCAACACCATGTCGCAATACAAACCTAAAACCTCAATTATTTTGTTTGACAGTGACCTCAAAACCTCAATTATTCAAAAAAGACAAATAGTAATTAGTAGGAAACTAAGCCTGATTATGGACAAGTTCGATCAGTTCCAGCCTAGCAATAAACCAAATTAATTTCAGTTGATAATTATGCTTAATTTTATATTTTGGCTTGTACGTTTTCCTATTATTATGGTTTGTCATCTAGCAGTTATATCATTAGAAATTCTATTTATATTGTAACCAAAAAAAAAGAAGAAATTCTATTTATACGGGTGAGGGACTGACTGGATTTATTGTTATAATAAATTTACATGGGTAGTTGCAGTAACGATTTTTAATACATAATCTGCATTTTGATAATTTTCTATAGTATTAGATTTCGACCATTCATTTGTAATCAGCACTTCAAATTAATTACTGCGTGTAGGTGTATATGCAGTAATAGCGTTATTTCCAATCCCATGTGGTGAGCAAGGAAAAAGTACAACTTATTTGCTTCGATGAATTGAATCAACTTGTGAGTTATAGGGAGATTAGCAGATGTCACGGTACTCTGTAAACATTTTTTTAATTAAGCCGTTGAACTTTATATGATTTTTTTTTCACTACCAGTTGAATCTGATACGGGTTCAGTTCTGATATCAAGTGGTTCCAATCCCCTCCCGATTGCAGTTGCGGAGGATCGAATAGTGGTCTTCTCTACCAAGTTCAGCGACAATCACCGCCGAAACCAACTACGATTGGTTGAACTTTATATGATTTTTTATAATGAATATTGAACCTATTTTATTCAATATATTATTGAGTCTCAAAACTTATGTTTTGTTTGCAAATTTAGAAGAGAAGAGAGAGGGAGATTTTGCAAAAAGGAAGAGCAAGTGGAAAAATTAGATGGACTTTGCGGGAGATGAAAGCTTTTGAAATTCATTTTTTTTATACGACAATATTTTGAAAATTAGAAAAACTCAAAAATTGTATCGGAAGCAGTGACGGAGCCAGAAATTTTTAACAGTATGCACCAAATTTATAAATTTGTAGTATATATTAAATAGATACTCTAAAAAAATTATAAATTGATCGCGCGGATTTGATCCTTAGAAGATGATGAGTATTGTGAACTTGATATTAGTGTTTTCAAACTATACACATTATATTTGCAATGATCTCAATTATGCACTATCAAACTCTAACAATTAAGTTTTCACAATTAATGCAAATTTAAGTTTAACAAGGTAATATATGTTAATTCTAGCTCATTACAATAACAAAAGCAAATTCGTCCACGACTTTTTAGGACATTCTTAAGTAGATCTCTAAGATTATTAACATTTTAAAAAATGTTTTCACTCTTTTAAACTATATTCATATTAGTCTTTTGGAGAGTATGTTATAGACTAAATTGATAGTAAATTGTTAAAATATAGATATTTAATTGATAATGAATGATTAAATATAAGAAAAACTTGTCAGTTTAATAGAGCCGAAGACTTATTCTAAATATTAATAATATATATGACATATTTAAAAACATCCTACATAATTAGGGACTAATTTGATGATTTATAGAAATATGAATCCTATTCTTACTTTTAATTGGTGATAGATGAATGTGAGACTAGTCAAAATAACAACACTTAATATACTAATATAAGTATATAAAAAAAAATCTCAAAAAATTGTGCAGGCCACTACCCACACAACACTCTACCTCCCTCCGTCCCTGATCGGAAGAGATCTTTCTTATGGTTGTATTGGAGGAGATTTTTCGAAGGTTTGTGTGAGTTCTTCAAATTTGATTTATATTATTATAATATTTCCAAAATTAAAAATATATATTAATCATTAACATTAATTTATTATTCTCTACAAAAACATTATTAAAAAATGTAGGAAATATCTCTATATTTACTTCTACTTCCCTCCCCCCACCCCTAACTCCTCCAAAATCGCAAACAATAAAGCTTAAGTTTCTACTTTTAAAATACTTTTAACCAATTGTAAAAAAAAAAAACTTTTTAGCCAAGTCAAATAATATTTGTGTCGCTATAAATATTGAGTTTTTCAATTTTATTCCTTATAAAATAAAATGGGGTGTTTGCCTCCCTATAAAATTCTCTAGCAAGCAGTTCTAGTCCCGGCTAAATTCAAATTTATTAATCATCCATAAACTTTTAAGAAAATATTTTAAAAAATTTAAATATATTTAGAATATTATAAAAATTTCTTCCACAAATAACAAAAAGTGGAAATAGAATGCTTAAATAATACCCTGAGAACACTCATTAGCAAAACCTTGATAAAATTACAAACTTGCATGAAAAAATAAATCATAAATATAATTATATTTCATTTTGTAGGCTTGGGCTATCATGGCTATCATGCGATAGTCCACAGTGGTCCAACAACATAACTACTCTCAACTAAATAGTCTCGGTTCTACTCTCTTTTTTGGGTTAAAAACTCATTATTGCTACTTTTAATGCAGTTTTATCCTCTAGTTATTTCATACCCTTTTAAAAGTTGAGCATCCACAATAGACTAATAGAGCATCTCAATTTTGGATATTTTACTGAATCTCACATGTACACATTACTCATTTATAATTTTTTAATAATAATATTTATTAAGCATTCAATCTCTTCAACCAACACTTTTTAAAAAGTTCTAATTTGATCCCACTAATTAATCTACATCATTATTCATTACTTTAATGCTTATTTAAGCTATAGTGCCTATTTGGTACTCATGCATATTGCTCCAAGGTAGTAATTAATAGGTATCACTTCTTATTAAAATATGTACTATCTTTGGAGAAGGTCTAATGGTATTTAAAAAAGGGTCATGTTAATGTGTGTTTTAAAGGTACTTCTTCCGCCTCAGTAAAAAAAATTAATTTTATTAAGAAAAGTAAAATATGATAATTTGAAGTATTACTACTCTTTGTGTTTTCCTTGAAGTATTATTTAATAAAAGATGTAAAAAGAATTTTATATAATTATGGGAAAAAGAAGAGAGGGTGAATTAAATACAATTTACATTAAATTTCATGAGAATAAGTAAAAGTAAATCATGAAAATGATAAAGATGAGTTGCTTTTACTTATAATTTAAGACAAAAAAAATGATTTATTTTTTATAATATGGGAAGGAGGGAGTACATGTTAAGATTAGTAAAATAGCAACTATTTATTACAAAAGTTAATATTTACACTTTTGAGAAATTAAATACACACTTTAAGATAAATTTCTCCATATTTTTTCCTCAATTTTCCTCAATTTTTACATCTCAACCTTTAATCAACTTCTTTCCTTTTTTCTAAATTCCAACTTTACTCTCATTTAATAATATGAATTATCTAGATTACACATTATTTCTTTAATTGTTTTGTTTTTTACAATTGAGAGAATTCACTCTCGCTCTTAAGAGTTAAGACACACGTTAATATTTTCTTTAATAAAATAAATAGAACAAAGACTATACTACTTAATAACTCGCATTTGATTTTTTATAAGATCAATTTTTCAACAAACTTTCTTTGCTTTACAGTTGATTCTAAATTACTGAACTTTTTATTTAAAAATCAAATGGTTAATATAAAAAAACATCAATGTTAGTTTCCATAATATTTTAACTTTTTATAATAAGTTAGGCCATTTTCATATTTGTTTTCAAGAAAATTGAATTTACTATTCAAAAAGAATAGTAGTTAACTTATCGTTCGTTTGCCTCTCAATCATATATAATTTTTTTACGTTTATTAATACAAGTTGAGGAACCAGATAAAGTAAAATAAAATAAAAAGTATTTTATATTTCATATTTTGACTACTAATGTGACATGTCTCTTGTCCAATACCGAATGATATTTCATGTGTCTGTCAATTTCTATCCTTTAAGACTTGGGCCCTGACTTATTGTGGTGCTAGCTATGTATTCTTTTACGTGTTTGTTTTGAGCTCTCTAATCCTCATAGTCATAACTAACTACTATAGTTGTAGGATGAGGATTAACATTATCTCATAAACCACAGCAATTTTGAACGCGGGACCTTTTCCACTATGCTTAAGTTAACACCAGAGCTAAGTTTGATTATAGAGAGCAAAATGAAATAGAAATTGATGAAATAAAGTCCAGAGGAGTGAAACATAATAAAATAAACTTGTTTTTCTATTTTTGGATATTTAAAATTAAAATATGAATTAGAGAAAAACATGCTTCATCCATGTGAGAAAACAAATGGGTCTGATTTGTCATGGATGACACCATTGTTCCTCTTATATACACGAGTAAAAATAAAAACGAAGCAAAATTAAAGTCAGTTTTCCTATAAAACTATGAAAGAAGTGGCATTGTCCAAATAGTCTCAATTGGACAACCCTCAATTTACATTAGGGATTACACTCTCATTATATCCGCTTCAGCTTCAATTAAGCAACAATCAACTACGAGCTTTAACCCTATGTTTGGATGCTAAAGAGATAGTGAAGAGAGAAATAAGAAAGAAGAGAGATAGAAGAGAAATTGACTAGAAAATTTATATGGTTTGGATAAATAGAAAAGTGAGAAGAGAGAAATTAATAAAAATGGTAAAATAATAAATTTATCATTTTTTACAAGAAAATAAACTAGTTGAATGAGGATATTGTTGTAAAATTGTTTATTTCACTTCTTGACACATAAATCTTACCTAATATGGAGAGATTATTTTTACGGTTATTAACCATTATATTTCTCTATTTCCTTATTTATCTCTTTATCCAAACTATAAAATAAACAATTTTTTTTGCTATTTCTCTCTTTTATAAATCTACCTAAACAAACACAGTGTAAGACGAGTGCTATACTGCTAGCTAGCTACACTTTTCGCCAATGTCACATTTTACAAGACTGTCGCCCTCGCCTTCGCAAGCACACTCCCCACCTCATCTCGTAAGATAAAATCAATTTATTTGTTCTACTTTAATAAATTTAGAATAATTACATATAAATAAAAAGAAAAAAGGGCAACAAGTTGCGCTCTTAATTATTAGACTTAAATGCAGTTTTGGCGCCCCAAGTTTCACAATTGTGCGATGTTAGCCACCAAGTTTCAATTGCTTGATTTTAATCCCATAAATTTCATAATTACTTGATTTTAGCCCTCCAAGTTTCAATTGCTCGATTTTGACCCCCCAGGTTTACCCCATTTTGCATTTGCTAGTACGCCGTTGATTTTTTTTACAAAAATGTGCTTATGTGGCATTTTAAAAAATAAAATAATTTAAAAACAGATAAAAAATGTTTTTAGAATTTAAAATTGAAGATAGGAATAAATAATTTACCCCATTTTTAGAATTTACGAGAAATCAATTGAAGATAGGAATATATACCAGTAAGTAGTTACAGTTTGTGTACTAGTGTTGGAATACTTTTTGAGAAGTAGGGGTGAAATTCAAACGTTTAACGAGAGAATAGAGGAGCAAATTAGCTATCGAAAAAAATAAAGCATATTATTTTTTGTTGAAAAGTTTCCTTTCTTTTATGCCTTTAATGAGGAGAGATGCTATATTGATGAAGTGTGTGTATGTGGGGGGGTGAGAGATGAGGGTATTATAGGAATAAATTTATCCAACAAGCTAATCCTTGGTGACCCAAAAATGTCCAAAATGACAAGTGTTAAGAAACGCAGGGAGTAGTGTTTTGTACCAATGTAGTCATCTATTATTTTTTTATCACTCACCATGTTAGTTATTTATGTTTAAAAGCGTTTACACTGTTGGACCAACCTTCATTCCCCATCCCCTTTTGTTACATATTTGTGTGGATGACAACAAAGAGACCGCAATCTTAGATAAAATGAAAAAGATCATGTTAATTTTGCTGTTACTTTAATTGTTTAGAGATTGCAGCTATTATTTTTATTCAACTTAGATGTTATTTTGATGAACTGAGATGCAATTTACCTTTATGAACGATCAAGTAAGACTTTTGGTAACAGGCATGGAAGGATAATGAAATTCGGTCCAACTTTGTTGACATTTTTAAAGATAACAGACCAATTTGACAAGAAAAAAAAAGACCAACATGACACGAAAAAAGATAAAGAACTACATTGATACAAAACAATTAAGATAAAGGACCTCTATTGCAATTTTGTTTGAAAAAATATAGGGATTCTACAATTACACCAGACTCAAGGCTAAAATTGCCTAACTGAATAACGTGCTTTACTGATTTTCATTGGCATTAGTTATCGCAAAACAAGCATGCTATATAATGTGGATCTTCTGATCAATAATGTTTCATGCTTGCATTTTAGAATTTCAACTGTGAATAATTTCATTCTTCTTATGCTTTTGTTCAATTTAGCCATCACCTGCTGCAAAGAGACAGAAACCAAAGCAGTCTACTGCACCCATGCAAAAGAATTTTGTTGGTAAGAAAAACCATAAATGAAATATAATGTAGGGACTGCTTAATTCTTCAAGTTCAACCAACTTAGGGATGAAGAATATGCCATTTATACTTAATATCCTCTTCTATGTATTTAAACTTTATACTGCAGCCGAAGAACTAGTTGAAAGCTTTGAATTGCCGGTTGTTAACAACTCAAGGAAAGGGCAAGATGTGAATGTGCCATCTGGAATAATGGTTTCTCCTGATACCTCAGGTAAATCCTTGAAAGTGGGTCGTCGGTTTTCACAGAGACTAGCTGGGGTTGAACCTGTCAATTTGGCTGACAATGTGACCAATGATCAGACTCTTCTGGTTCCAAAAAGAAATTTGAGAAAAAACAGAACCGCTCTAGCCGCTGATATGGAAAATAAATCACCTCAGCATTTCAACGGTACCCCAGAAATTGAGCAACCACAGGCAACAGACACAGGCAAGACACTTTCTGAAGTAGTTTTCAAAGAACAACCACGTCAGCTAGGAAGACATAAAACAGAAGAAAATAAGCCAGAATTTCATACCAACTCAAACAAATCCAGTAAGAAGAAAGAGCCCCACATTCCTTGTCGGGCGTCAAAACGACTGGCGGGATCTGAACCTGAGCTGATGAACTCCATATCCTGTGAAAAAACTTCCAAAAATAAAAGCAAAAGGTCCAAAGAAGTCATAGCTGAATTGCAGAGAAGTGAGGGTGCGCAAATTACCGAGCTTACAGATCATGCACCATTAAATGGAGAGTCAGGAAATAAAAGAATAAAATCTCCTAAAATCCTACCTGCCGCAGACAATCAACCAGAAAAATTTGAAGTGGATGACGAGAAATCAGAACCTCAGCTGTCCTTTGCATTTCACTACTCTTGGTCTGACCCATGTTTGGATTCTACAATCAATACCCTCACGGGTGTGTTACCACCAGTTGAGAATTCTGATGATATTGGACCCTCTACAGTCCCTGAAACTGATATTCAAAAACCTGCATTTGACATTGTCACCGGAAGAAGCAGGGGATGCCAAAAAAAATCAGTTGATAATGGACCCGCTACCGTCCAAGAAACTGATATTCAAAAAACTTCGTTTGACAACGTTACCAGAAGAAGCAAGGACAGTCAAAATAACTTGCTTGACAATGTTATAACAAGCAGGGACAAAAACCCACTGATGCCATCAAATAAATCCAAGAGAAAGAAAGAGGTCAAAGTCCCTATGCGGTTGTCGAAGCGACTTGCTGGCGTTGAACCGGAGGCAAGGCCTTCTGATAAAGCTCTTGAGTATTCCAGTAGAAAACCATGCAAAGGAAAACCCGCTGCAAATGTACTTTTAACTAATGGAACATCTGACCATCTTTATGGTAGTGAAGAATCCAAGCTTTTGAAAACAGAAGTGCTAAAAGAATCATCAAGGAAAAGTGGTAAGTTATATGATGCTCAAACTGTTCAGAAAGAACAACAATTAGAGAAAGTTGAAGCCAAAAATATTAGTGATGGTAAATCAAAGTCAGGGCTCACCTTGCCATTTGGGGAATCTTGGTCAGATCCATGCCTAGAATTTGCATTCAAGACTCTCACGGGTGCTTTGCCGGTTGATTCTGCTGCAGAGGTTTTTAAAGTAATGACTCCTGTTGTTGATAACCCGCCAAATAGTGAGTTTTATGGGAGAGTGACAACCAACATGAATGGAAAAACTCATGACAACTCAAATCAATCCCAGAACATGAAAGAGTGTAATATGGATGGCCAGTCTTCAAAGCTACTGCTTGGGCAACCAGAGTTGAGGACTAGCTCCACATCTGGAAAAAATGTGCCTGAATTTACCAATGGAGAATATCATAGTCATGAAGACAACATAATAAGGAATTTGGAACCTGTGTTGAGGACTAGCCCCTCTGGAAAAAATGTGCCTGGATGTACGAATGCAGAATCTCATAGTCATGAAGACAATATAATAAGGAATTTGGAACCTGTGTTGAGGACTAGCTCCATATCTGGCAAAGATGTGCCTAATTTTACCACCGGAGAATCTCATAGTCATGACAGCGACGACATATTTAGGAATTTGTTTGGAGAACCTCTATATGTTGAAGCTGAAAACTCTACCCAACTTCTGCATGATTCTAGAACTAATGCATGCTCACAAATACATGAAGAGCCATCAAAGAAAAATGACCAGGTTGCTGAGGGCGAATTATGTACATCGGTGCAACCACCACCTTTCCAAACTGAAACGTTAAACCATGACAATACTGAATTACAGTTCTGTGAGTCTTTTATGAATTCTTGGTCAGACCCATGCCTAGAATTTGCATTTAAGACTCTTACAGGTGTGATTCCAGTTGTGGACAATTCAGCAATTCAAGGGGGTATCCAGGAACCTGCTAACTGTCATGATGGAAGGGATGATGTATCAGCGTTGCCAGATTTTGGATCTTCCAGTTTTTCACAAAGTGATTTCTCATTTCACTTTGATACAGGAGTGAAGTCCACGCCAGGGCAGCAGTCATCAATGAGCTCTTCATTCCCGTCTCCGGGCCTGCAAGGTTGTCCAAGTGTTGATCCACAACAACAATATTCCCAGTTCAATAATAATTTTCAAAGAAGGTAAGCTATTGCTTTTGTTGCTGGTACCGGGATAACTGCTATTAATCTCTGATTGTAATTTTATAGACTACCAAATCATTGTCATTAAGAATCCTTTTGTTTCTCGGTATTTGTGAATACATTCTAAAGATAAGGTCTGGCTTTGTATTTTGCAATGTGTTGAGAAGATCTAGCTAGGTAAGCAAAATGCTAGGAGGTTTAGGAGTCGGTCCAATAGCTGTTGTAAACTATGCTATCCTTTCTGCACTATCTAACTAACAACTGTAGTATTATGTATATCCATTGTTTTTATATGGTTCAAGGTAGCTAGTAGTATCTTATCCCCCACTTGGAGGTGATGTTATGAAAGTCATGAGCTTCAGGCCTTGCTTTCAAGAAATGACTATACATTACCAGCTCATTTAAATGTTTTATCAGGACTACTACTTGCATGGCTCGGAAACATTATACAATTTGAGTGTTTATGTGTTTTAATGGTGTAATTGTTCTAATTTTCCCGGATAACACTGTAATGTGGCCATTTCGATACACTTAAGATCACATGCCAATATTTTAAACCTGTTTTTCTTTTGACAACATTTTAAACATGTTTCATTTGTCTTTTAGGAATATATTCAAAGAAATTTACGTACAAATGTTCCAACGCCACCACCTTCTGCTCAAATTTTTTGTTATTTCGCTCGCTCTTGCTAATTAAGCCAACAACAAACCACTTTGAAGGTAAAGTCTAGCATCTTTTTCAAATAAATAGCTACTACAAAATTGGAGAGCATGAAAACGAGCATCAATAGAAAGAACACTTGAGAGTTGAGATATCTAACCAATTTAAAATTTCAATCCAAAGGCAACCAACAAAGGTACAATTAAAGAAAAAATTGATAAGATATTTCATTCCACAATCGCCAACACAAAGTAAAAAATCCAGTTGAACCATGTCCTGCCAAATAAAGTTGTCTTTCATCGACAAACTACTCTCTGTAGTCCTATATATAAGAAAAAAGTTACTTTTTAGATTCATTCTAAAATTGATGTTGTCTAGATATATCAATTCTACAATGAATCTAAAATGTAAAAATTTTCTTATATATAAGACCGGAGGGAGTATTAAAGAACAATCTCCACACTATAAGAAACTTCTGGTGGAAAAAAATTATTCCAAATAATCTATGTATTCTATGAAGGGATAACCCAAATTGCTTGAATTATGAAGGATTAAACTCATTTCACTGAATATTTGTTACAACTATTTTCTTATGAACCAAACTCCCATGTGTATGAGTTTATGATAATTTTCTTATGGAAAATGTTAAGGAACATGTTAAGAATACAAATGTAGTAATAATATATATTCTCTTATTACTTGTGTATTATATCTTTTTTAACATTAATTTTTTTATAGTATTAATAACAAATTTCAACTTTTAACATGTATGTGCCCTTAAGGCACAAATGTTAACATGACCCTTTTCTCATTTCATCTATATACAAAAAGAAAAACTTGCACGTAGGTAGTAACTAGAATGTTGAATAAAATGTCGGCAGGACTAATAACATAGAAGGAAATTCAATAGACCTTTTCTTGTTTATTTCATCAAAGCTAATGACGATATATGTAGTACATGGCGTCAGATTGAGAAATCTATCAAACTGAGAGGCTGAGACTGGCAAAATAAATATATTTGATTTGTCTTGTACTAATTGTCATATTTTTCAATAATTTTTTTTATAACAATTAACTATAAAATATTTAAACAACTTATCCACAATAGAACAATTTTTTTTAGGAACTTTTGCAACTTATAAATCACTCATTTAAATTAAGAATAACCAGAATATCAAATATTTGGACTACACAATCCATTATTTGGGAGCTGACAATCTCTCATTTTATATCTTTTACTAATATTACTGATCCATCATTTTTTTGAGACGCTCATTTTTATAGGGTCCTATATTATAACTCATGTGCGACATGCAGAAAGACTCATGTGTTACTAACACAGTGTTAGGCCTTACATGTAATACTTCACGAAATTGATTTTCTTAAAAACAAAAATCATGACATTGACATAAGAGGGAGGGGCTGCAGCCACCAGCAATGCTGTTCTGCCTCCCCTATGTAAATCCTATGATGGCGTGTAAACAAGTCAAGTTATGCATGCATAAGTAACTGGACTTTTCAATTTAACTAAATTTTCCACATACGGCATCTCAAATTTAACTTGATAATTAAGCTCACGCGGCCTATATAAACTAAGCCTCAATTCCCACGTTCTACTCACAGATTAATTAAACACCATCTACTCTTTGTTTTGTGTTCTCATCTTGTGATTGTTTATTATTTTTCACTCCAAAAAAAATGTCTCTCATAAAAATAGCATTGTCTATGTTAGCTCTATGCTTGGTATCTGCACAAGCAGCAAGGTTTGACATAGTAAATCAATGCCCCTACACCGTGTGGCCAGCGGCCACACCCAGCGGTGGAGGTACTCAGTTGAACCAGGGCGAAACATGGTCCATAGACATCCCAGCTGGAACTTCATCAGGCCGAGTTTGGGGCCGAACCGGTTGCAGCTTCGACGGTTCAGGTCAGGGAAGTTGTCAGACCGGTGATTGCGGTGGCGCCCTAAGTTGTAGCTTATCCGGTCAACCTCCACTCACCCTTGCTGAATTCACACTTAATGGTTTTGACAATTTGGATTCTATTAACTTATCTGTGATTGATGGTTTCAATGTTCCAATGCAATTTAGTGGATGCGACGTAGTATTAAACTGCAGGGAATCTTCATGCCCTGATGCTTATCAAAATCCCAGTGAAAATTATAAAGTGCGTTCATGCCCCGGTGGTACCAACTATAGAGTTGTATTTTGCCCTTGAAATGTTACATATTGAACCTATCTCAACCTTTTTAGTATGTTTCTTTCTACAGCAAATAAACAAAATGTAATATTATGTCTGCACTCTATGTGTAGTATATATATGTACAACAATAATACAATATTGCTTAATTTACTTGTGAAGTTATAAATATATAATTTCTCGAGAAGGCAATATATGGAATAAATTGTCTTATTTACTTATGAAATTATGATAGACGAAGCTATGCTACTAGTTATTTGCACCACATACAAACTGTCAAATTGTTGTGGCTTATTCTTACAAAAATTAGAAATATAATTGATAAGATATAAAATAATTAATGTAGTGTCAGTCACAATTAGATGAAGCCTATATTAAATGATATATGTCGATATATTTAATTTCTCTCACTTTTTTTTTCTTCATATTATTGTTGAGTATTTTGTATGTTGGCTACATTTTGGTAACACAATGTATTAGCCAGATGCTCCAATATGTGTGGGGCGATATCACAGCTGACGTGTGTTCGTGTTTTATTTGTGCGTTTTTCTCTAGAACCAACAGAAACACGGCGTTGTGTTGCTTGCTCCTTAAGACGTTGCAACATCTAAAGGAAACAATAAATTTTGGTCCGAGTTTATGGTATCAGCTGTGTTTTGAAGTCCGATTAGCTCAGAAAGTCCATACTAACCCGTGGCTATTTAAAGGAGGACAAAAAATCTAAGAAGTTGCGGACTGAAGCCGTCATGTGCCTAAAGAAATATCTAGGGTTTTAGTTTGTCCATTGTTGATTGTGAGCCACTCTTGTATTGCTTTGATACTTAAGTAGAACTGTGTTTATTGAGTTGTAAACTTGTGAATCACTCATAAGCTTTTAAGCAAGAGTGAGTTCTATTGTCTAGGAGTGTGTCTCCATTGTTATGTTCATTATTGATTGTAAGCAACGCTGTTTGTGTTGTTATTAAAATCCTCACTGACTGTGCAGAAGTTGAGGGAAAGTGAGAGATGTCTCATATCTAGGAGTTCCTAAGTAGAAATTAGCACGGGTAGTGATTAGGTGATAAGTTGTAAGCGGGACGTTTGCGGATGGCTTTGAACTAACACTATTAAAGTGGATTTTCTTCTTGTATTGGTATCCCCTAAAGTAGATGGATTGCACCGAACTGGATTAACAACTTCTTGTGTTATTTACCTTATGCTATTTATTTTTTATCTTGTCCATTATGTTTCGCTGAGTTCTTGAAGGTCATCGGTTAGCCTGTGGAAAAGGAATTACAAAGATGCAGGTGATGGTAGATACTGTTTACCCCGATTTTTAGTAAACAACCGCTAGTCTAATTATTACAAGAAGGATCGACTAGTGAATCCTGGGACATATGGATTGTGTGGAAGATGATGAAAGCATATTCATATCTTTGGGTTAAATCGGACAATTTGAATAAAAGTAAAAAGCATTTGACGAAGTCAAATGATTTGGTTTAAAGTAAAATGCTTCAAAGTTTAAATTTGCAGAAAACTTGTAAATGAATTGCAAATAAAGTTTAAAGAAAAGACTTTGAAAAGTAAAACATGCAATGAAATAAATTGCAGAATGTTTAAAGTTGCAGAAAAGCTTTAAATTTGCAGAAAGCTTAAATGACAAATTTTAAAGGAAAGCAAGTAATCAGTACTTGAAAAGTAAATTGCATTTGACAATGTAAAAATGTTTACAAAGATTGGTTACACAGATTCGTACATGTTCCTTTCGGCATTCATTTCGCTCGTTGACATGGGTACTCTGAATATTCTAGGAATTTGCATGTGAATTGTGAACCCGTTTCTTCTATCAGAAACTATTATTTATAGGCAAACTAACATAACTGCTATAAACCTACAATACGTCTAACTATGCTCCACGTGTCTTGACAATTTGAATTCTCTTTGACACCTGGCGAACCCTTCAACGTTACTCTCTCTTTTGAATATTTTGCTAAGTCCAGAGCACGCTTCAAACGTTCTGCACAGTACGTTAGACAACCAAACAAATACATATATTCATACATATATATATAATATTTTCGACAATTAGAGTAATGTCGAACCAGCATGTTTATTTAGATAAACATGGTTCTGTCGAACTCGACAAGCTTATTCAGACAACAATCGTTCTGTCGAATTCGACAAGCTTATTCAGACAACAATCGTTCTGTCGAATTCGACAGAACTCTAGGCTTTGACAATTAACTTTGCACATTAAAAGTCTTTGATGTCAAATGCCTTGATTTTCTCTTGATTCATTTCCAGAATCAATTTCCAAGAGAATATTAAAACGTAATGATATACAATAAATGAGATTTCAACATCTCACTACAACTCATTACTGCCTGTCGAAAATACAGGCTAACAAATTGCCCCCTCAAAAATGCCAGTTTCGACTGCATGTCGAATACGAAAGGGAGAAATGGCAGTTTTGAAGATTGTCACCTTTTCCAATTCTGCACGTGGTATCTTGACCATTGTCTTGTGGTACATCTGCCCCCACAAGTTTTGGCATTGACAATTCCATAGAAGGAGGTTGATCAACAATGAGTTTATCTTTAATCTCAATCAACTCCTCCAGTTTCTCATTGGAGATTTTATAACCAGAAGCTATTTGAGCCAAATCATTGGCTTCTTGATTTTCTACTCGAGGCACATGTTCAATGGTGACTTGGTCGAAACGTTTTAACAAAGAAATTGCTATGACAATATTTCATCAAGTGTTCTTTTATACACTTATATTCCTTTGTCAATTGTTTCAACACCAATTCTGAATCGCCTCTGATCAAAATATTTCTTGCCCCCAAGTCCAGTAAAATTTATAAGCCTGTTATCAAAGCCTCATATTCTGCTTCATTATTTGAGCAGAATCCATTAATTTTATATTTGAACTTAGTGGGTATTTTGGAAGGGGAAATAATTAGAATCCCAATTCCAACTCCATGTTTATGTTTAGAACCATCAAAATACAATTTCCAGGGTCGTGATTCTACATAATTTTGTGGAGTTTCTATTACAGAATGATCTGCTATAAAATCAGCCACAATTTGGCCTTTGACTGCCTTTAGAGGTTTATATGTTAATGAATACTCTGTTAAGGCTAAGGCCCATTTTCCAATTCGACTATGCAAAATTGGTTTAGACAACATATGCTTAATGATATCACAGTGAGAATAAACAAAAACATCAACAGGCTTTATATAATGCTTGAGTTTTATACAAGAGAAATACAAACATAAGCATAGTTTTTCAATACTACTATATCTAGTTTCAGCATCATTTAATACCCTACTTAAGTAATAGATGGCTTTTTCTTCACCATTTTCATCTTCCTGGGCAAGCATACTACCCAGTGTCGAATCTGATGCTGATATATACAACTTCATGAACTTGTTCCTTATTGGAGGCATCAACATTGGTGGCTTCGACAAATAACTCTTGATTTCGTCAAAAGCTCGTTGTTGATCTTGCCCCCAAGTGAAAATATCTTCTTTCTTGAGACGAAGTAGTGGCGAGAAAGGCTGAGCTTTACCACTTAAATTTGAGATGAATCTCCTCAAGAAATTGATCTTCCCAAGTAGGGACTGAAGTTGCTTTTTAGTAGTTGGAGATTTTGTCTCCATGATAGCCTTCGTTTTGTTTTGATTTATTTCAATGCCCTTTTTGTGCACAACGAACCCAAGGAAATCTCCTGCATTAACACAAAAAGCACACTTTAATGGATTCATTTTTAATCCATTTTTCCTCATCTTTTCAAAGGACTTTTTCAAATGATCTAAATGATCAACCTTTGACGAGGATTTGACAACTATGTCGTCAATATACACTTGCATAAAAGTGTCTATGTATTCATGGAAAATTAGATTCATTGCTCTTTGATAAGTGGCCCCAGCATTTTTCAAACCGAAGGGCATCACTACCCATTCATACGTGCCTAATGCCCCTGGGCATCTAAAAGCAGTTTTGGGTACATCATTTTCAGCAATGAAAATTTGGTTGTAGCCAGAATAACCATCTAGCATACTTAAATATTCAAATCCTGCTGCTGAATCAATTAGCATTTCTGCTACAGGCATAGGATATTCGTCTTTTGGTGTAGCATTATTCAAATCTCTAAAGTCTATACATACTCTAAGAGAACCATTTTTCTTAATCACAGGCACTATATTTGCTAACCATTCGACATACCTTGCTGTTCTGATGAATTTGCTCCTCAGCAGCCTCTCAATTTCTTCCTTGATCTTTGACATAATTTCTGGTGCAAACCTTCTAGGCAATTGTTTTACTGGTTTTTTGTCTGGTCGAACTGGAAGTTCATGTTCCACCAATTTTCTGCTCAGACCTGGCATTTCGTTGTAATCCCAAGCAAAACAATCTTTGTATTCCAACAGAAGTTGCACCACTTTTGCCTTCAGATCTGGAGGAATGTTTGCACTAATATATGTTGGTCTTTTTGTCAGACCATCTCCAAGGTCAATTTCCTGCAAAGGATCCTGTGCTTGCATCTTGTGACATTGATTGATTGGATCTTTTTCAAATCCTAAGGGTTCGTCGTCATAGATGCAGTCCAGTTTTTGCAATTCTGGCTCTTGTTTGCCAATCTTTTCACCATTGGCTATATCAGCCATATTTTCTGAAAATGAATTGGCTTCCAAAGCCATCTTGATTCTGTTTTCAGCCATGTAGGCCGTAATCCTTGCCCAAGTTTGGGACTCAGACATAGTAATTTTCTTTGACATCCCAACCAGTTGGGCATTTGTGGCTTTCATACTCGCCATCCTCGCTGTTTCCATCCCCTCTCTCCCACAAGAAACCATGTGTGGGATCCAGTTTGATTGCATGGTGACCATTTCTTGCTAGACGATATGCAAAGTCTTTCTCAGTGCATGGTGAAATTGTTGCCAATTTCTTGTCGAAGGAATGCTTTGTCAAATGATGGACTTCAGTTTTGAAGTAGCTTTGATCTGCTTCAATATTTTCCACTATTCCATCCTCCCGCCAGATAATGAGGCGTTGGTGCAGGGTAGAAGGAACTGCCCCTACTCCATGAATCCACTCTCGACCTAGAAGTAGATTGTAATTTGCCTTAGAGGCCACAACCAAGAACAAGGTTGGCCTTACAGTGCTTCCAACAACCACTTCTAACTGGATTGCTCCCAAAGAGAAACCAGTTTCACCCTCATAGTTTGAAAGAACTATGTTGTGAGGATGAAGATCCACCAAAGATTTGCCAATCTTTCTGAGCAAAAATTCTGGCATGAGATTAACAGCAGCACCACCATCAATTAGCACTTTGTTGATCCCCACATTGTTCACTTTAGCCTGTATGAAAAGAGGCTTCAAGTGACTCTTCATGCCTTCATCTGGCCTTTCAAATGTAGCCAATTGATCTTCTAGAGCACCATTGCTCGTCACATAGTAACATACTGGCCTATGAAGGGCCATTTGCATTCCAGATTCCTCTTCGTCATCTGTCACTTCAGAGCAAACGTCGAATTCCCTTGGTAAGATTGACACAACATTGACGATTATGTCGAGATCAGGCTCAGAATCCAAAAAGTCATCTGCTTCCATGTGGTCATCTTCGACATTACCAGCAACTGAAGACTCTATTTTCGATTCGCCTAACCTTTCTTTCATTGGCTTTTTTGCCAATTCCAAAGGCCTTCTTCCATTACCATCAGTAGTTAATGGGGATTGTTGAGCAGCCACTTTTTTCTGGCGTTGATATCTACGCCATTGGGACCTTGTCATGGGATTTTTCCCTTTGTAATTATTCCTGTAATCATATTTCCTTGACTCAGGATCCTTTTTGGGATTGCTGTTACTGGAGTTCCCTCTCTCCATGTTCCTTTGACCATAGTCCATGCTTCTTCCATGAACCCATTGGTTGACAGGTGTCCTGTTTGAGGGGACAAATGATTTTTGTGGTCCCAACCTCTGGTGTACAGGTGCCTGCTGGCTATTCAGAGTATTGGAATAAGTTGGCTTTTGATTTGGCCAATTGTTTCTGTTTTGACTATGAGGCAGAAACTTGTTGAGGCCTGCAGCAGCCTTCTTGTCGAACATGGCACTACAATGAGGACATAATGTAGCTTCGCCATCATTTTCTTTGCAGCGTTGAAGGAAATCCAATAAAGTCTCCCCTGCTTGTGGATACACCTCTTCCACTTTGTTTTCGTACTCCTCCTCAGGAATGGAGATTAATTGCCCCCCTTCAGTGAGGTTCAATGCTTCTATCATCAGGCACTCAAAAGGCTCTGTGTAAGCAGCATCAGCAATCTGCAATGGATTCTCGTCCACCTGCTGTTTGGATTTTGGCTTTTCGCCAAATTTGAGTCTTCCCTCCTGTAGGGCTTTCTGGACCAGATCCCTGAAAAGAACACATTGTGAGGTTTTATGACCCAAGAAATTATGGTATTTACAAAAACCTCTTTTATTACGTTGTTCCAAAGGTGGAATTTTCAAACCCTTTGGTACAATTATTTGGCCATCAGCAACCAATAAGTCAAAAATTTCATCACACTTAGTAATGTCAAAAGTGTATGTCTTAGAAACAAATCTATCATTTTTTGGTTCGACGGGATTTTTCCCATTTGATGGTCTTAACATTTTACAAGTATAGGGAGGGCCTGGTTTTAACTCAGCCACGTTAACCTCATTATTTTCTATGTAATCCTGACCATCGTCGAACTCATTTTCACTTTCATAAGTGTCTATGTATGCCACTTTTTCTTTTTTGTGAAACTTAGAATTTCTGACTTTTTCAGCCCTGAGGCGTTCAACCTGTCGAACACGATCTGCTAATTGGGCCATGTCTCTCAAATGTTGAGTATCTAACTTTTTCCTAATGGAATAGTCGAGGCCACCAGCAGCCATCTCAACCAATTCATGTTCAGGCACTTGGGTAAAGCACCTTGCCTTAAGGAGGCGAAACCTGTTTAGATAGTCATCAATGGCTTCTGAGGTTTTGCGCTTCATACTGGCTAATTCTTTGAGACTAATCCTAGATTGTCCCATATAGAATTGTTCATGAAATAGCCTTTCCAATTGAGTCCAAGTATGAATTGAATGAGGGGGAAGTGTGGTAAACCACGTAAAGGCATTTTTAGTGAGGGAATTGGGAAAAAATTTCATCTTTAAATCTTCATTATTTGCCAAATTCCCTGCCTCTGCCAAATATCTGGCAATATGTTCGACAGTAGATTCATTAGTATCACCAGCAAATTTTGTGAATTTGGGAATCTTCCATCCCCTTGGCAATTCTGCCTGTAATACATATTCAGACAAGGGTGACACAAAATTTGGTCTATGCAACCCTGTATTCAAACCATTTTGGGCCAAAATATTTTCTACTAAATTGGCCAAGTTATTTTGCCCTGCAACATTTTCTTGTCGAACTTGCCTAAGAACATTATCAGCATCTTGGTTTCTATTAACCAAAACTACTTCTGGTTCTTGTTGTTCTCTCTCGATGCGCACTGGTTGGGCTTGGACTCCTGTTTGAATCTCCGGGTTTACACGGGGAATTCTTTGATTATTTGGAGCATCAGGGGCACCAAAAAAGTCTGCCATCCTTCCCATTTGATTGGCTAACAATAAATAATTGTCATTGGCTGTTTGTAACACAGGATTGAAGATTGTGCCAATCTGTTGGGTCAACGCGTTCACCATGTCATGGTTACTTTCGTCCATTTGTTGCCTAAGTACATTCATAGAATTATTAGTCAAGTTCAGAGAATTTCCCCTATTTCCCATCGCAGAAGACGAGGGAGAACTTTCTACAGAAGGCCAATTATACAGGCTTGCCATCGTCGTTGTTGGCATTCCAAATTGTGGGTTTCTGGGCAACCATGGGGGTCTTGACGGTGTTCCACCAACTTGACTACCGTCTGTGTACCCATACATGTGTGATACATTCGTTGGCATGGATGATACATTCATTTGTGTCATCATTGCACCATTCGTATTTGGAGGAACAAACCCTACTGCCATACTTGAAGTAGTGGCAGACATTGTTGATCCACTGGCACTTGCGCCAGTGGTTCCAGAACTTATCACAGGGTTTGTACCCCCACCATTAGGATTATTGCTTGGGATACTTTCAGAAGTTGTAAAATTTAGGGCAGGATTTGTTGACCCACCAGTAGGATTGGCGCCAGGATTGCCAGATACTGGTTGATTTGGTTGCCCTGTCGAATTTGGAACAGGATTGGTTTCTGTCCCATTATTGTTATTATTATTATTATTGTTAGGGTTAGGATTGTTTGGTGGTCTCACCATTCTGGAACGAGGACGCTTTGGTATATTTGAAAAAACTGGAAGGGACTTACCACTCCTCAAATGCATATACAAATATACACACAATCAAAGTACAAACACCAAACAACAAATTTTGTATGAAAAATTTTTGAAAAATTCACTAAGTAAAAATTACACAATCCAGACGTCCCACTGGGCGTGCCAATTTGTTTACCCCGATTTTTAGTAAACAACCGCTAGTTTAATTATTACAAGAGAGATCAACTAGTAAATCTCGGGACATATGGATTGTGTGGAAGATGATGAAAACATATTCATATCTTTGGGTTAAATCGGATAATTTGATAAAAACAGTAAAAGCATTCGACGCAGTCAAATGGTTTGTTTAAAGTAAAATGCTTCAAAGTTAAATTTGCAGAAAACTTGTAAATGAATTGCAAATAAAGTTTAAAGAAAAGACTTTGAAAAGTAAAACATGCAATGAAATAAATTGCAGAATGATAAAGTTGCAGAAAACTTTAAATTGCATGAAACTTAAATGACAAACAAGTAATCAAGACTTGCAGAATGTAAATTGCATTTGACAAATGTAAAATGTTTACAAAGGATGGTACACAGATTCGTACATGTTCCTGTCATTCATTTCGCTCGTTGACATGGGTACTCTGAATATTTTAGGAATTTGCATGTGTATTGAATTGTGGACCCGTTTCTTCTATCAGAAACTATTATTTATAGGCAAACTAACATAACTGCTATAAACCTACAATACGTCTAACTATGCTCCACGTGTCTTGACAATTTGAATTCTCTTTGACACCTGGCGAACCCTTCAACGTTACTCTCTCTTTTGAATATTTTGCTAAGTCCAGAGCACGCTTCAAACGTTCTGCACAGTACGTTAGACAACCAAACAAATACATATATTCATACATATATATATAATATTTTCGACAATTAGAGTAATGTCGAACCAGCATGTTTATTTAGATAAACATGGTTCTGTCGAACTCGACAAGCTTATTCAGACAACAATCGTTCTGTCGAATTCGACAAGCTTATTCAGACAACAATCGTTCTGTCGAATTCGACAGAACTCTAGGCTTTGACAATTAACTTTGCACATTAAAAGTCTTTGATGTCAAATGCCTTGATTTTCTCTTGATTCATTTCCAGAATCAATTTCCAAGAGAATATTAAAACGTAATGATATACAATAAATGAGATTTCAACATCTCACTACAACTCATTACTGCCTGTCGAAAATACAGGCTAACAGATACTAAGGTTGATGTTCAGACACTTAATATAATACTAAGGATGGTAGTGTTATTTGGTGGAGGCTTATCAAGGAAATTTGCCGTTTATTAGCTTTGGATTAGAAGATTAAGATTTACCACTCTTATCACGAGGCAAACTCTTGTACGGATGCTCTCGTTAATATGGGGTGTGAGCATGATCATGAAATTAAGATATATGAGCAGTGTCCTTTTAGTTTGAGTAACTTGTTGTTAGCTGATGGTACGGGGATTATTTCTCTTAGAACTATTGTAGTTTAATTTTTCTTTTTTTTAGCTTAGTCTCCCTTTGTATAAAAAAATAAATTGAAATTAATGTGTATTTATTATTTTACTATTAATATTGGTGGAGAAAAATCATTCTACTAAGATTTCTATTAAACGGTGTATAATAACCCTCTAGGATTGAGATGAAATAAAATTGTTAAAAATAATATATAATAATTGATGTGCCTTTATCCTAACCGCTTAAACTTTTAGGATAATTGATTATTTGACAAAAATAGAAAAACACAGGGCAACATCAAAATTGAAAGGTAAACACAACATCACAATTTCATAGCAATTTTATTGAATTCAAAATTTCTTGAACTATGAATGTTAAAATACTTTTCTTTCACTACCAACAATAACAATATTAAAATTTCATAGCATCAGTATTTATTAACAACATAACTAAACTAGAAAATAAGTTAGTATTAATTAATAATTTATGGAAAACAAGTTTAGGATTATTTTCAGTCCGGTCCAACCACATGTGCAATGTGTTGTGGTAGTGGGACTCTTAAAAGTGAACGTCTCAATTTTTTTTAAAGAATAATAATATTAGTAGATTAAAGGATGCAAACACTACAACATTTTCATTCTATAACAATATCGAAAAACCGTTTTGTAATGCAAAAAAAACCGTTGTCATAGGCTACGAGAACGATTTTCAGAGCGTTGTGCACCGAGGTGTTGTCTTAGCCTTTCACAACGGTTTTTTTTCCAACGGCAACGCCTTGTAGATAACCGTTTTCTTAGAGTCTCTGACAAAACGGTTTTCAAAGTTCCCTACAACAACGGTTTCTATCCGTTCTTAGTAAAAACCGTTGTCATTGGATGAGTTAAGATAACGGTTTTCTATGGACTATCACAACGGGTTTCCACCGGTGCTCAAACAAAAACCGTTCTGGTAGACCCTTTACTATTTGATTATTTAGTAGATACAACAACGCTTTTACTGTTACAACAACGCTTTTAACCGTTGCCCAATCAAAAACCCCGTTCTGGTAGACCTTTAATATATGATTCTTTAGTAGATACAACAACGGTTTTGCTGCTACAGAAAGCGTTGCCCAATCCAAAATCGTTGTGGTAGACTCTCTACCATACGATTATTCAGTATACACGACAACAGTATTTCTGCTACAACAATGCTTTCCACCGTTGCCCAGTCAAAAACCGTTGTGGTAGACCCTTTGTTATATGACCTCTTTTGTAGCTACGACAACAGTTTCTCAGCTACAGAAACGTTTTCTGACTAATGCATTTTTCTTTTCACGCAAACTCAAATTAAATAATTAAAATAACAAATTAGATAACAAATTAAAATAAAATGGTTGTCATTCATTCATATAAATCAAAATAACATTTATTTTGGATCTTTAATGTATATCCTAATGCCAATCATTCACATTACAACTAACATCTTCAAATTGAAACTAACTACTTTAGTGTATATCCTAATGTGAATCATTCAAAATCAAACTAACATATTCAAAATATGTATCCTATTCTTCATCTTCAAAATCCTGCATATCTTCATTGATATCATCATTATTCATCATCTGCAAAATAAATGTAATATAGTTAACAATGCGAGAGTATGTTTAACAAAAATATGCAAATGATGACATGGTTTGAAATTGGTAAAAAATTTCAGCTAACTCTTTGACCAATTTCTCTTCATATTTCCATATATAAAAAGTTTTAGAATTTAAAACATAGGAAATAACTTCTCTATTGAGGACTAATTGTCTCTATTGCACTGATTTTGGTTTTCTTTTATATACAAATAAAAGATCATCACAAGGAATAAAAACTAAGCATATCAAACTAATGCAGCTGCAATTGTGTCCCAGCTACTACGTGCTAGTTTATTTTATTACTCAAACTATAACTTCATTTGAGAGATATTCTTGACCTATTTTGATTGACTTATTTGCATTTATCTAATCTACTGCCATAACTTTGAGCCTATGCAATGCAATTGAATTATCTAAACTATAATATATTGTATCAAGCACAAAATATAGTTCAATCTTACCTCATTATCATTTGGAGCATGTGTTGATCTTAAAGAATGGAACTCACTGTTAGCATCAGTTGTAGGAGCTGATATCAAAGCTGCAATAGCATCCATGTCAAAGTTTGCGATGTTTTGATTCATAATGGCTTTAAGAAGTTTAAGTTTTTTGTCCGTTTCTTCCTTATCTTGACGACGTTTCTCCTCCATCTCTTGTGTTAACCGTTTTACCTCATCAGCATGTAAAGGCTCCCAAAGAGGCCCTTATTTATAAAACCCTATGCTTTGTTGCACCTATATAGATAGACATAGTATTCATAATTTTAAAGTTAGTTTCAGTTTCAGATTGGGTGGTTAGGCAAACATATGACAATCATATACGTCAATAAATCAATTATTTTTCTGATGTACTTTTTACAATTTCACTTGCATCTAGGCATGTCTATGAATAATGAAAAATGAAACATACCTTGTTGAAGATACTCTCTCTTAAGCAACAACAAATGTCTTGATAAGAAGAAATGCAGAGTTTGAGACTGGAATAAAAACAGCAGCTGTTAATGCATCAAACATATAGTTGTTAAAGATAGTTGAGAAACTAATGCTAATTAATAATAACCTCTTCTCAATTAAAAAATTGGGCTTTCACCAATATTACAATTCAAGAGACATCAGAAAGTTGTTTCAAAAAAGAAAAAAGAGATAGCAAAAAGCTAATTGATACACTTAATGATTAATGGTTGGATCTATGACTTATAAAATTTAAATTGCCATATTTGGGTAATTGATATACAACTTGGCATTCAGGCAACAATCTTCTGAGAATTAACGCTGCTATAAAATGATGAGTTTGCTTGTTTCGTAGTCAAAAAATTGCACTAAAAATAAACAAATCAACTGTACAAATTCTGCTTCTTCTTCTTTTGAACCGAATCACAAACTCTACTCATTGAAAAACAATTTGTTAAATTCAAACAACCCAATTCACTGTGCCACACTATTTTACTGTGCGTGCAAGTAAAAGAGAATCAAATCAATCAATTTTCTCTACTTCCTATTATACAATACAAGTGCAAACTGTTTCTTTAATGACTTCCCAATTCAAGTAAAACTGAAATTATTTGTACTCTTATTGTAAAATGAGTTTCATTGGTTAGTGTATATATAGTTAATTTTTCTTCTAATAGTTTTTTGTTTATCAAGTGATTTTTTATGTAAACTTTTCTAGATATTACCCCAAATTCCTTTATTTCCATCTCCTCGGGCATCAAGTTTTTTGTGAAATTTTTTATATGTAACTTAGATTACTATATTTATTCAATGTTTAATTTCTTTATATTTCTTTAAGAGTCAGCTTTTAAATGATGGTCATGGTTTCTTAAAGTGAAAAATTGAATTAACTTAATGTCATCATATGTGTCTTCTCTTCTTCTAAATCTAAACCCAATAAAAATTAAGAAATTACACATGCCATTCCATTTTCAATTTATAAACTACATTCATGGTTGGTGGATTTTGTCATAATGTTCCCTGGTGCATGCTTTTTCTTTTTGATTTCAGTTTTACTACTGCAATAAGCCATTCTTTCATTCTTTGGTCATTTTATTGAACAATTGTTTCTATCATATCCTTCATTTACTAACATATTCATCAATTTCTTATTTCTTTGGATACACACATTAACAAATTGCACTGAATAATAGTAATTGTGGGTTACTTTCAACTTCAATAATTTATTTTAATTTAACAATGACATGAGATGAATGGATGAGTCTTGGCAAATTGTAGTTAGAGTAAACCAGACAATAGATGATATCCTACAATTTATCTTTTCACAATTAAAGATCAGTAACTATGTATCTTAAAACTAAAGAATATACCAAAGAAACACATGAATAGCCAAATTCTAAACTCAAAATTACATGTTTAGCCACAAACATAGTATAGTAAAATCAAGTTCCACAAAAACAGTATAATTTTTAAATCAACTCAAAAGTCATGTTTAGCCACAAACACATGAATAGCCAAATTTTGAACTCAAAATTACAATGCAGTATAATAAAATCGAAACCGAAATCAGCAAAATCATTCTCATCGTAATTTGGAAAGAAAGGAAAAAAAGGAAAAAGTGAGTACCTTGCGAGAACAGAATCGGAAAAGGACAAAATAGCGTATTGTCGAGAAGAATACTGGAATCGTGTTTCTTTCAATGAGGCTAGGATTTGTCGCTGTCTTGGAATGAACACGTTTCTTCAACTTAACAGATTAAGGTTCCTGAGATTAGGGTGAATCGATTTATGAGTTTGTGAGCATAGTCAACACAACAAAACGGATAAGGGTAGTAGTTCCTGAGCTGAATCGCCAGTTGTGTTTACTGTTCGAGGAGAATGGATTATGAGAAGTAGAATCAATTTGAGGAAGAATCATCAATTGGGATTTTGGGATGAAATCAACAAGAAGAAACACTATATATGATTTTGGGGAAAATAAGAATGTTTGTTTTATTTGTTTTCAAGGGAAGATAAACATAGTAACAAACTGTGAATAAGAATCGTTCTGGTAGTATATAAGGGCCCGTTTGATGGCCAGGATAGTGAGTAGGATATGATAATTATATCATATCATGTTTTAATTTTTTGTTTGATGCACCAATAGGATATGATAAATTATTCCCTTTTTTAATCATATCCTATCACTCCTTTGTAATTTCTATGCTATGTTTAGGCTGAGTTAGAAATTATCCTGTTGTGTTATTAAGAAAGTAAATCTTTATTTGCCAAAAATAAAACTACCTACAATGGAAACTTGTTATTTAATTATATTTAATTGAAAATAAATAATGATATCTTGTTTGTTATCATATCCGCATCAAACACATAATAAGATAAATATTATCATGTTAATATCATATCCTAACTTTATCCAACTCCATATCATATCCTGTATCTATCATATCCTGGCCATCAAACGGACCCTAAGAATCATCTTGTTATTTTTATTTTTTTTTCTTCAAGTAATTTTGTTTTTTTGCTACTAAATCTTTTAAAATTTCTCAAAATAAAACAATAAAAAACAGTTTTGGTGAATAATTTAAGATATATTTTATTAAAATAATTTAAGATTATATGAGTACCGTTTTTAACCGTTGTTATAAATTACTGATATAAAACCGTTTTTGTTGCAATACACTATAAAAACGGTTTTCTACAAAATATCACAAAAAAAGATACAATAAAAAATATATTTTATTAAAATAAATTTAGATTATATGAGTACTTTTCTTAACCGTTGTTGTAGATTACATATAGAAAACCGTTTTTGTTGGTATCTATGAGAACGGTTTTCTACTGTTGCATACAACTAACGAAAATATATATACTACCAGAACGGTTTATAAAAAGCGTTGTCTTTGATACGCTACGACAACAGTTTTTTTACATCCCAAAATTTAGGCGTTGTGGTAGGCCTAAAATGTTGTAGTGAAAATTTAATATATTTCAGTAAATTGTAAGAGTTTAATTTTTAGGTCTATAATTTTTTTTACAGAGTAGTAGTATTAATAAATCAGCGGGTGCAAAATTTAATACAATATTTGATTGATGAATTTGTTTAAAAAAAATGTTAGAAGAATGACTCATCTTAAGTAGCTAGAAAATATTTTATTATTGTTGATTAGAATATAAATTGTTTTATGTTAATCATAAGGATGATTATTATTTTTTTATGTAATTTACAATTTAAATTGAGAATATGTTTTTTTTTTTTAATTAAAGAACCACTTTTAACAGAGCCATATAGGACATTATTTGTCTCGTAACAATTATCACATTTCAGTATAGATTTGTTTCTAAATATATAACTGTCACTTTTAAATTTAAATATAGTTTTAGTTACTTTTTTTTTCAATCTTAATTTTAATTTTTTTAATTAATTTAATATATATTACCCTCAAATCATTACTTGCTATTTTATATTTATGATAATTAAAATATGTCAATGATGAATAATTATAAATAAGAAAAATTACCATTAACTTTCTTGCTTTTATTTATTACTCCATCCGTTTCTTTTTAATTGTTTTTTTAGAATGATAACACCAAATAAGAAAGTGTTTTTTTGCACATTATCTTCCTATTATACCATCGTTTTAATCCCCAATAAATTCCTATTTTTTTGCCCACACTTTCTCTTTCTAATAAATTTAATATATTATATACAAAAAAAAATTAATATGTTATGTACCAACAAAAAAATTTTAAAAAAAATTAGTTTTCCAAATATATAGCATTAATTGGTTTTATGGAAAAAGATAAGAGCAATTAATAAAGGGTATAATTGACAAATCATACCCATAAAATACTAAAAGGACAATTAAATAGAAACGCTAAATATGATAATAAAAGACAATTAAAAAGAAACGGAGGGAGTATTTTTTAATATGTGTAAAATTGTCAAATATAGAAATTATTAGGAACGAAAGAAGTAATAATTTTTAGATAAAAATTAAATTCAATAGTAATTTTTGCCGCAAAATAAAATAGTTTTTTTTTGACAAATTAAGGCCTTACATGTAATTAATCATGAAATTGATCTTCTTAAAAGAAATAAAATCATGACATTGACATAAGAGGCAGGGGCTGCACCCATGGCTGCTGTCTCCCCCATGTAAATCCATCCTTGATGGCGTTAAAATAATAGTCAACTTTATGTCAAAAACAAAAAAAATAATAGTCAACTTATGCATGCATTCATAATTAATTTTCCACATACGGCATCTCACAATTAATTTGATAATTAAGCTCACAAGGCCTATATAAACTAAGCCTCAATTCCCACTTTCTACTCACATTAAACACCATCTACTATTTGTTTTGTGTTCTCATCTTGTGAATTAGTGATTGTTTATTATTTTTCACTCCCAAAAAAAATGTCTCTCATAAAAATAGCATTTTCTATGTTAGCTCTATGCTTAGTATCTGCACAAGCAGCAAGGTTTGACATAGTAAACCAATGCTCCTACACCGTGTGGCCAGGGCCACACCCAGCGGTGGAGGTCGTCAGTTGAACCAGGGCGAAACATGGTCCATAGACATCCCAGCTGGAACTTCATCAGGCCGAGTTTGGGGCCGAACCGGTTGCAGCTTCGACGGTTCAGGCCGTGGAAGTTGTCAGACTGGTGATTGCGGTGGCGCCCTAAGTTGTACCTTATCCGGTCAACCTCCACTCACCATTGCTGAATTCACACTTAATGCTTGGAACAATTTGGATTCTATAAACTTATCTGTGATTGATGGTTTCAATGTTCCAATGCAATTTAGTTCAACTTCTAATGGATGCAATGTAGTACTAAACTGCAGGGAATCTTCATGCCCTGATGCTTATCAAAATCCCAGTGAAAATTATAAAGTGCATTCATGCCCCGGTGGTACCAACTATAGAGTTGTATTTTGCCCTTGAAATGTTATATATTGAACCTATCTCAACCCTTTTATTATGTTTCTTTCTACCGCAAATAAACAAAATGTAATATTGTGTGGCACTCTATGTGTCGTATATATGTACAACAATAATACAATATTGCTTAATTTACTTGTGAAATTATAAATATATAATTTCTCGAGAAGGCAATATATGGAATAAATTGTCTTATTTACCTATGAATTATGATGAACGAAGCTATACTACTAGTTATTTGCACCATATATATACATATTGTCGACTTGTGGTTTGTTTATACAAAAATTAGAAATATAATTGATAAGATATGAAATAATTAATATAACGTCCATCACTATCAACAATAACAATATTAAAATTTCATAGCATTAGTATTTACTAAAAGAATAACTAAACTAGAAAACAAGTCAGTATTAATTAATAATTTGTGGCAACAAGCTTATGATCGTTTTCAGCCCGGTCCAGTCACATGTGTTGCGGCAGTGGGACTCTTAAAAATAAAGGCCTCAATTTTTTTTATAGAGTAATAATATTTGTAAAGTAAAGGGTACAAAATTTAAGTTCAATTTTTAGGTCCATAATATTTTTTATAGAGTAGTAGTATTAATAAATCAGTGGTGCAAAATTTAATACAATACTTGATTGCCAAATTAACTTAAAAAAATGTTCGAAGAATTATGACTCATTTTAAGTAGTTAGAAAATATTTTATCATTGTTAATTAGAATATAAATCGTTTTACATTAATCAGAAGGATGATTATTATTTTTTATGCAATTTACAATTTAAATTGAGAATCATTTTTAATTAAATTTTTGTTTGTATTTTTTAATTAAAGGACCACTTCTAACATTTGCATATGACCTCTAAAAACTCAAACCGGCACCGATTATTTTATATGAAAGAAGTCTTCTTAAACAGATTATTTTTAAAAAAAATATTGATATTCAAACATCTGTTGAGCCTTTTACGGTGAGCTCCTCTTATATCTTTCAATCTTGGCTCTGAGCCCCTTGGATCCATCTATGAATTATAACTATGTGTTCTCTCCCCGTTCCTTTTTAAGTGTCCAAAAACGTCGTGTTTCTATTTAATTGTCCATTTGGTATTTTAAGGGTATACGACTTGTCAATTATACCCTTTGTCAATTACACATATCTTTTTCAATAAAACTAATTAATGCTATATATTTAGAAAACTAAATTTTTTTTTTATATAACATATTACTTTTTTTTTATGCATAATATATTAAATTTATTGGAAAGAGAAAGTGTGTGCACAAAAAATAGGATTTTATTGGTGACTAAAATTAGGGTATAATAGGAAGATAAGGTGCAAAAATACACTTTTAATTTGGTGTTACTATTCAAAACGGACACTTAAAAAAGAACGGAAGAAGTATCATTGAAGATTTATTCGTCTTCAAATTTTCTTTGCGTCACGTCACTAAATTTTCTTTGAGTGACAAAACTTATACAAGTATAATTAGTCTTTGCTAATTAAAATAGAGAAACTTAATAGTATTAGACACCAAGCTAGACTAATGAACGTATCACGTACGTACTAGATAAGTTGTTGAATAAAACTTTCAAAGAATTTAAATGATTAAGTTTAGTTTAGTGGTGAGAAAAGAGAGGCACACGTTAATCACTAAACTTAGAAGAGGAATCCAACATCAGATGACATTTTTATATATGATCGTTCAAACAAATTAATTTTTCTGTTAAGTTCACATATATAATGACTAATTTGTTGTCTATATAAAAATATCATATAGTAATTTTGATATTATTTTTTGAGAGACTCTATTGGATCGTGGGCAAAGTGTGAGATCAAAATGATTCTTTATTGTATAATATTCAAATATGGCTTCTAGAGTAATGCATGTTAAAGTCTTGGTGTCCAATTTACCAAGACTATATACACATTTCTAGTTAGACTTTTCAATTTTCCACCGTATCGTTAACGTTATTTGGCCTTATATAAACTCAAGCTCCACACCCCCCTACTCACAAAACAATACTAACACACTCTATTCAAAATGACTCTTCTCATAAAAACCTTCTTATTTTCTCTCTTCACTCTCTCCTTCACCTATGCACAAGCAGCAACATTTGACATCAAAAATAATTGTAGGGACACCGTATGGGCTGCCGCTGTACCAGGTGGCGGTAGGCAACTAAACTCGGGTGAAACATGGACCATCAACGTAGCTGCAGGTACCAAAGCGGCCCGTATTTGGGCCCGAACTGGATGCAGCTTTGACGGATCAGGCCATGGTCATTGCCAAACCGGCGATTGTGGCGGATTACTAAATTGCCAAGCTTACGGTACACCCCCCAACACACTCGCGGAATACGCTTTAAATCAATATATGAATTTGGACTTTTTTGACATTTCACTAGTCGATGGATTCAATGTTCCAATGGATTTTAGTCCAACGTCTAATGGATGTACACGTGGCATACAATGTACAGCTGATGTTAATGGACAGTGTCCTAGTCAGCTTAAAACACAAGGGGGTTGTAACAACCCATGTACGGTTTTTAAAACCGATAATTACTGTTGTAATTCTGGTAATTGTGGGCCCACTGATTATTCAAAATATTTCAAGGGTAAGTGTCCTGATGCTTATAGTTACCCAAAGGATGATGCAACAAGTACATTCACTTGCAAGGGTGGAACCAATTACAAGGTTGTCTTTTGTCCATGAAGTGATGAACATGAACCATGGATGGATGCGTGCACTAAATATAGAAAATAAATTAAAAAGGGAAAGGTGCATGTGTGTGCACTTTAATTATGAGCTTATCTATATATGATATGATGAGCAAATCTAAATGATGTATTTTGATATTATTATAAATAAATTTTCATGAAATTAAGAAAGAAACCATAAATGTTCTTACGTGATCATAAACTAGTTATTTGGTAACATTATTAGCGTTGTGTTTCCCTTACCTGTGCGATACGTAGGCGGCGTTTATATGACTAGAGTTTGGCATATGCTCCGGTCAAAAATGGAATAGAAAATATCCATATTATGACTTAGAATCTATAGTACGGATATTCTCATCTCTCTAAATAATAGTACTACTTCATATTGTTATCTTTTTCGGTCTTTGGCACCGAAAACCATATGTAAATAGAGGCATAAGTATGATAAGTTATATCCCTTGAAGAATTGTATAAACAACTTACTTAAAAGCAAAATTAAAAAATAGTTAAATAAATTTATAAGTGATACTCATAATTTTTATTTTAAAAGCACAAGAAAAAAAACTTGTATTAGAGGTTGAGCCTTATTGACATGGGTCCCTATAAAGTTTACATTATGAATGAAATTGATCAAGTTCTATTAGCAGAGTTCTGGACTAGTCATGTGCTTAGTTAATTAAGTCAAATGTCATATCCATCAACCAAATATTATAATCATTAAGCCATTATAACCACCACACTACAACCTCACTAGGTATTCAATCTAACATTGGTCTCCACCTCAAGATTACGCTAATTTGATCGTCAAAGTATTTTCTTCAGATAATTCAACTTTTTTTGTAGTCGATTATCTCTAACATTCAGATTTTGACCTCTGCCTCGGAACAATCCTTCCATTGATCCACCACTTTAGTTCTCCTTTATCCTCTTCGCACAGATAATTCAGGATTCTGCGCAAAATACAAGTTAAATTTGAACTACCCAATTATAGGTGCGTTTGTTTTAACTTAATAAATATAACAATTTTTTAAAAAATGTACCTTTCAAAAATGATATTTATGAAAGGGTCTTGCTAACATTTGCCCTTATGACATATGTTAAAAATCCAAAAATAGAAATATTTTCTTAAAAATTGAGTAATCAATATGTGAAAAGTTTAAAAATTAAATTAGATTACAGCCACACAAAGTGTCAGTGACTTTAAAACCACAAACATTTACAACCACAAAAAGTGTCGGGCACATTAAGACCACAAAAACACAAAAGTTGTGGTGATACGTGTCGCTGTTCAACCAATAACGATGAGATCATCTTCATTTGTCTTTTTCTTCGGGAGAAGTGATTTTTCATTTTCCATCAATTCATAAAACTCAGTCATCCGGTCCAAAAATGCAGCCTCCCAACTTTCAGCTTCTGGTGCACGATAAATTTTCCATACCTTATTCTTCTCCTTCAACGTGTTCAATATGTTCTTTGGAGCCACCAAATTCCTTGTCAACTGGTGCACACAGTCCTTTTCTTCCGGTTTTAACCGTCCAACAAGAATATGACCTTCCAAATTTTTTGCCATCTCATGGTTATGCTCACCATTCACAACACTTAGTTTCCATTCCCTAGTTGCCACAAAGTAACCCCGCAACCTAAACGGACACTCATATTTCCTTTATACAGTGCGGCATTAACAAATAGATTGTCGGTGTTAAGGAAAATATCGGGTAAAACATCTGCTTCATCAATGTCGGGTTCAGCAACATTCGCTTGGAAAATGACGGGTGCAACATCTACGGCTTATGTAACGATGGGTGCAACAACCACTTCTTTACCAATGCCGAGATCCTTCTTTACCAATGCCGAGATCATCACTTTGTTCATTCAATTGAGCCGGAGGTTCAACCATAACAACACCTTCACAAACATAATACAAAAACAATAAATATACATAGTAACAAAATATACAAATAATGGAAATACAAAGCTGCAACAAACAGTGGCGGAGCTAGCCCTAAAAGTTAGGGGGGGCCGCTATAGTTATAAATCAAATACTAAAAAATTTCTTAAAAAAATATATATTACGAAATATATTTTATGTCAATTCATGCTTAAACTTCATATTTTTTATTTAGTTATCTCAAACAAAAATTAAAATTTTCTAACAAAAGATTGATCAAACATAGTTTTTTATACACTAAAACTCTATTTGAAATAAAAATTTGAGTATTTTTTCTCAAAAAAAAAAATATTTGAATACTTTGAAAAAATAAATTACACATTTTAAAACATCTATAAATTATTAGAATAAAACATTAGAAGAAATACTTCAAAAAGTAAATTAGAAACAATATTTGAATGATTAATAATAGAGAATTTTTTTTGGAACAATTTAAAGGAGGTTAATAATCTTGTAAATTTAAAATATCAACTTAAAAATAGAGGGGGTTTGAAACCCCAGCAAAATAGAAAACATTAAAAAATTCTGGACATCCGAATAGAGGGGGTTTAAAACCCCCGCAAACCAGGAAACAGTGAAATTTCGCAGTCTATTTAGCGGGGGTTTAAAACCGCCGCTAAATAGTATACCTATGAAAAAAAAAATTAACAATTCTGGGACGGGCCATGGCCCTGTCCAGCCCACAAAGGGCTCCGCCCCTGGCAACAAATATGATGTATTTGTTGCAGGTAACCCATTTCGTTTTCTACGCAACGAAATCAACCAATTTCGTCACACTGATGACGAATTCAGCTTCCACAGCCAAATAAAAAAACAAAAAAATAACTAATTGAAGCTTTCCATACTTGTTATGTTATTTCAAATCAGTGTGGGTAGCTTCTATGAGTGCATCAACGTCGAGATAAAGTCTTCCTAACAGAAATAAATCGCCTTAGATAGCCCTAGCTTATATGAGTGCATCAACGAAATCAACAATTTCGTCACACAGATGACGAATTCAGCTTCCACAGCCAAATAAAAAAACAAAAAACAAACCGATTGAAGCTTTCCATACCTGTTATATTACTTCAAATCAGTGTGGGTAGCTTCTATGAGTACATCAACGTCGAGATAAAGCTTTCCTAACAGCAAAAATCGCCCTAGATCTCTTTTTGGGGGGTGAGTGTAATAGTGGTTATGATAGGACATGTAGCTTTTCTGTAAGCTATATAAGCTTACTTTGTTTCGTAGAAGACGCGAAAACCAGCGTTTTCGTTTCGCAGAAGACGACCCCAAATTTCGGCAACCACGAGACGAAAGTTTGATGCTCCTTGTGCGCGGGCGCTTGGCAAGGTTGCCCATATGCCTTCTTTCCATGATTTTGTTTTCTATGAAACGAAGTTGGTTTCATTCGTTTTCTACGCAAAGTAATGCCTTATTAGGGGCATTTTTGTCATGGGGGCCCGAGAGCAAAGAGAGGGGTCCTAATAGCAATTTCAAAACACTATGGATCAACGTTGTCTAAAATATAAAACAATATGGATCTATGTAAGTTCCAAGTCCAAACAAAGTGATGTATAAATGAAATTAGTGGGTGGTGCATAATAATTTCAAATTTTAGACGGGAAACTTCTGAAAAATAATGATAGTTTTATTGTTATGGATAAAATAACCATTTTGTAAGTTTTCAAAAAGTGGGATGAAATACATTGATTTAATAAGAAATTCAAATTGCTTACAATAAAAACCATATTATATTTTTTCTAATATACCAAACAAATTGTTTTATATGAAATTAAAATGACATTTCAACACAAGAAATGTGAAAGATGTACTCAACAAAAGAGTCACATTACATCAACAAAATAAATGAGACTTAACAAAAGAACTGACCCCCGAATTAGATTCAACTAGTAGTGAAAAAAAATGACATTTCAACGTACACAAGAAATGTGAAAGATGGACTCAACAAAAGAGTCACATTACATCAACAAAACAAAGGGGACTTAAACTGACAAACCAAAAAGATAAGAGCACGGAACCTTAAACCAATACAGACCAGAATCTCAACACCATGTCGCAATACAAACCTAAAACCTCAATTATTTTGTTTGACAGTGACCTAAAACCTCAATTATTATTTTAAAAAGACAAATAGTAATTAGTAGGAAATTAAGCCTGATTATGGACAAGTTCGATCAGTTCCAGCCTAGCAATAAACCAAATTAATTTCAGTTGATAATTCATGCTTAATAATATATTTTGGCTTGTGCGTTTTCCAATTATTATGGTTTGTCATCTATCAGTTGTATATATCATTAGAAATTCTATTTATGCGGCGAGGACCTGGATTTATTGTTATAATAAATTTACACAGTTTGTTGCAGTAATAAATTTTGGTTATTCATTTGTGATCTAACAATTTTCAATACATAATTTACATTTGTATTAGATTTCAACCGTTCATTTGTAATCAGCGGTTCAAATTAATTACGGCGTGTATGTAGTAATTGCGTTATTTCCAATCCCATGTGGTGAGCAAGGAAAAAGTGCAACTATCAACTATCAACTATCAACTTGTAAGTTATAGGGAGTCTAGTAGATGTCACGGTCCTTTGTAAACATTTCTAAGAAAAATATTACTACTCTGTTATTATATTCTTTTATCTCTAAATTATTAAACTGTTGAACTTTATATGATTTTGTATAATGAACATTGAACCTTTTTTATTCAATATATTATTGAGTCTA
The DNA here is from genome assembly GCA_030408175.1 of Trifolium repens. Taxonomy (NCBI): domain Eukaryota; kingdom Viridiplantae; phylum Streptophyta; class Magnoliopsida; order Fabales; family Fabaceae; genus Trifolium; species Trifolium repens. The sequence continues at coordinate 59,966,677 of CP125842.1, read as the reverse complement.
GTATGTTTTGTTTGGGAGTTTAGAAGAGAAGAGATTTTGCAAAAAGGAAGAGCAAGTGGAAAATTAATGGACTTTGCGGGAGATGAAAGCTTTTGAAATTCAATTTTTTTTTCTTATGACAACATTTTGAAAATTTGAAAAACTAAAAAGTTGTATTGAAAGAGGTCTTTCTTACAGTTGTATTGGAGGAGATTTTTCGAAAGTTTGTGTGAATTCTTCAAATTTGATTTATATTGTTATAATATTCCCAAAATTAAAAATATATTAATCATTAACATTCATTTATTATTCTCTACAAAAACACTATTAGAAAATGTAGGAAATTTCTCTATGTTTACTTCTACTTCCCTCCCCCCACCCCTAACTCCTCCAAAATCGCAAACAATAAAGTTTAAGTTTCTACTATTAAAATAATTTTAACCAATTGTAAAAAATAAATAAAAAATTAACCAAGTCAAATAAAAACTCACAATATTAACTTTAAATGTCTCTTGTAATTTCTTATTTATATTGTGCATTAAAAATTTACGTTTTCTATTTACTAAATTATATATACTTTTAAATTTGATCTCCCCTACTTTTAATTTCTTATATATATTGTAAAATAAAATTCCGCAAATAATGAGCTCAAAATTTGATTTCTAAGTTAATTTTTTTAATCTTTATTTTGAACTTTTTGCATTTTAAAAATTTCATATTTGATAAATACTAATTTTTGTATATGAAATTTCTATGATGTTGATAGAATGTCACAATTATCCATTTATCCACAATCATCTCATCCATCCAAATATACAGTAATAAAATGGATTCAATTCATCCATTAAAGAGTGGCGGTTAACATTAATGTATCCATTTCAATTCATCAGTTTTAATAAAGGAGAATGTTAACATGTGCCCTTAAGGTATATGTTAAGAAGATAAATGTGGAAAATATTTATTAAAGCATGTATACTATTTAATTATCTAAGCATTAAATTTTTTGTATCATTAAATGCTACATTTCTATTTTTATGTAGCTTATCATATGCCCTTAGGGCACAAGTTAACATGACTCTTTAATAAAAGGGTCATGCTAACTAGTGTCCTAGAGCACTATTTAACGATACAAAAATAGAAAATTTTGCATAAAAAACAACATTTTAAATATTTTATCAATATTGACTGCACACTTTCCAATATAGCATTACTATAATAGATATCCTTAACTAATGTCCGGAGACATTAGTTAGCATTTTCCTTAATAAAAATACAAACTTGGATGAAAAAAAAAAGGTCATAAATATAATTATATTTCATTTTGTAGGCTTGGGCTATCATGCGACAGTCCACAGTGGTCCAACAACATAACTACTCTCAACTAAATAGTCCCGGTTCTATTTTTTTTGGGTTAAAAACTCATTATTGCTACTTTTAATGTAGTTTTATCCTCTCAAGATGTAGTTATTTCACACCCTTTTAAAATAAATGGTATTTAAAAAGGGTAGTGTGCTTTAAAGGAACTTCTTCCGTCTTATATTATAAGGAAAAAAAAGATATTTTATGAGAATAGATAAAAGTAAATCATGAAAATAATAAAGATGAGTTGCTTTTACTTGTAATTTGGAACCAAAAAAAAAGATTTTTTTTCTTATAATATGGGATGGAGGGAGTACATGTTAAGTATCAGTAAAATAGCAAATATTTATTACATAAGTTAATGTTTACACTTTTGAAAAATTAAATACACACTTTACAATGATAAAATTTCTACTTTTAATTCTTTAACATATGCTCTTAAGAAGAATGGATGTTCTCCATTTTTATTTTCTCAATTTTTACATCTCAACATTTAATCAACTTTCTCATTTTTTAAATTCCATCTTTACTCTCTTTTAATAATATGAATGGTCTAGATTACATATTATTTCCTCAATTATTTTGTTTTTTACAATTATGAGAATCCTCTTGTCCAATACCGAATGATATCTCATGTGTCTGTCAATTTCTATCCTTAAAGACTTGGGCCCTGACTTATTGTGCTGCTAGCTATCTATTCTTTTACGTGTTTGTTTTGAGCTCTCTAATCCTCATAACTGACTTGACTACTATAGTTGTAGGATGAGGATTAACATTATCTCATAAACCACCGCAATTTTGAACGCGGGACCTTTTCCACTATGCTTAAGTTAATTAACACCAGAGCTAAGTTTGATTATAGAGAGCAAAATGAAATGGAAATTGATGAAATAAAGCCCAGAGGAATGAAACATAATAAAATAAACTTGTTTTTCTATTTTTGGATATTTAAAATTAAAATATTATGAATTAGAGAAAAACATGTTTCATCCATGTTAACCACATTGCTGATGAGTCTGATTTGTCATGGATGACACCATTGTTCCTCTTATATACATGAGTAAAAATAAAAACGAAGCAAAATTAATTAAAGTCAGTTTTCCTATAAAACTATGAAAGAAACGGCATTGTCCAAATAGTCTCAATTGGACAACCCTCAATTTACATTAGGGATTACACTCTCATTATATCCGCTTCAGCTTCAATTAAGCAACAATCAACTACGAGTTTTAACCCTAACACTATGTTTGGATGCTAAAGAGATAGTGAAAAGAGAAATAAGAAAGAAGAGAGATAGAAGAGAATTTGAGTAGAAAATTTATATGGTTTGAATAAATAGAAAAGTGAGAAATTAATAAAAATTGTAAAATAATAAATTTATTTTTTTTTACAAGAAAATAAACTAGTTGAATGAAGGTATTGTTGTAAAATTGTTTATTTCACTTATTGACACATAAATCTTACATAATATGGAGAGACTTTTTTTACAGTTATTAACTATTATATTTCTCTATTTCCTTATTTATCTCTTTATCCAAACTATAAAAATAACAATTTTTTTTGCTATTTCTCTTTTTTTTGTAAATTTACCTAAACAAACACAGTGTAAGACGAGTGCTATACTGCTAGCTAGCTAGCTACACTTTTCGCCAATGTCACATTTTGAAAGACTATCGCCCTCGCCTTCGCAAGCACACTCCCCACCTCATCTCGTAAGATAAAATCAATTTGATATATCAATATATGTTCTACTTTAATAAATTTAGAATAATTACATATAAATAAAAAGCAAAAGAGGGCAACAAGTTGCGCTCTTAATTATTAGGCTTAAATGCAGTTTTGGTGTCCCAAATTTCACAATTGTGCGATGTTAGCCACCAAGTTTCAATTGCTTGATTTTAATCCCAAAAATTTCACAATTACTTTATTTTAGCCCTCCAAGTTTTAATTGCTCGATTTTGGCCCCCTAGATTTACCCCATTTTGGATTTGCTAGCCCGCCATTGATTTTTTTTTTTACAAAAAATTGCTTATGTGGCATTTTAAAAACAGATAAAAATGTTTTTAGAATTTAAAATATAATTTAAAATTGAAAAATTTTATAAAATAATAATATTTGGTTTTATAAATATGGTATTAAAAATTGTTGTTTTTATGAAAGATTTAATAATTATTTTTAAAAATAAAATAGTTTACAAAGTAGTTCATAATTTTTTGTATAACAAAGTTATTTTATAAACTACATATAATAAAAAAATTATAAGTTATTTTTTAAAAACAATTTGTAATAAGATAAATACTCCATTCTTCTAAAATAAATGACCTAAATGGCATAAAAATTTATCCAAAAATATTTTATTAATCAAATTTTCAATGCAATATTTAACAACTATATATTATATAATTAATACTATTTTCACAACTCCAAAATAATATCATCTCTCTTCAACTGTTACACTTTTATTACACTCAGTACTATGCAAAATAGTTAAGGAGATATATTAAAGTACTTAATATAGAAAATTAGTTATAAGTTTTGCATTCAACTTTTTCAAAGTCAAATTATTTTTTTTGAAAAAGTTAAATTAACTCACTCAAATTAGTTTTAAAGAGATTCGAATCCGAGACCTTAATGAGTAGCACACTCTCAAGTCTCAATTCAATATCACCAAACCAATTCAAGTGGGTTCAAAATCTTATTCTTTTTAATACAAAATTTTCATTTTAAATTTCTTAACATGTGTTTAGAGCATGTAAGCAAAATCCAATAGTTAAACATGTTATATAATATTAGATTAAGACATTACATTATATGTGCATGATATAAGGTCAAAGAAACAATTAATCTCAACTTGATTATTATACACTTTCTAAAAATAGTTTAAAAAAACAAAAAAAAATAAATGTTGAATTTTTTAAATGCCTACAAAATCTTTGCATTATGAGATTGAGTCTTAGGATGGCCTTGCGTGGAATCGAACTCCATTAGTAAGGTACCCTAGAAGTTATAACTAAACTTCTATTTCAAGACAATAATAGCTTAGGCAAGAAAAGTGTGTCCTTCCAATTTGAAAGTTAAAAAAGTTACGAACAAACAATATTTCTTTTTAAGGAAAAAAAAACGGAAAGAACTAAAAAGCTTCTTGATGACGTGCGATTTAAAGGAAGCTTACATGGCGATCCTATCTAGAAGCTAAAAAATGGGACCCATATATAAAACAGAATTATTAATTAATTAATCAATCAATCAACGAATTAACGAAAATGATATACGCGCGCCAAACTTAACAAATCAAACGGATTATTATAAAGAAAAAAAATTAAAACATTCCCCATCCCAATGCTCCTTATCCAAAATTTATTTTTCAATATAAAATTCTGAAATAATATTACCAATTATCACTATAATTTTTTTCAATAAATTATCACTATATCACGTGGTGGGGTGGTCCACCGTAGCATTAACCACTAGTAATTGTTATGGAGGAGTACAATTATTCAATCTCAATCCTCACAATTGCATGTGATCGGAAAAAAATTGAAACTACTCCTGAACCAAATTAAATTGGTGGTAAAAGCAAATCTCTAATGATAAAGATCAATTCCAAAAACTCTAATATATTATCTAAACTCTTTACAATTACATCGAACCTAATAATTTTAAAAAAAATAATTAATAAAGTAACAGTTACACACAAAAAATATCTTAATTTGTTTTTTTGGATTTCACCAGTTAAATATACTTCATGGATATGTTATAGCATTAAGTGGAAAAAAAAAATTAACAAAACTGAAAAAATGAGTTGTCATCAACACTGATTTTAAAACAAATCTATCTAGTAACACTATAAAAGACAAACTCAAATTCCCAATCTCTCGCTTTTTCCTCACCTCCTTAAACATCCCACTCCTTTCTCTATCTCTATCTCTCTCTCTCTCTCTGTTTCTCTCTGATTCCATAATCAATATGGTGTCACCGTCACAAAAGATACTTGTTACCGGCGGTGCTGGTTTCATCGGCACTCACACCGTCGTTCAGCTTCTCAACGGTGGTTTTAATGTTTCCATCATTGATAATTTCGACAATTCAGTTATGGAAGCGGTCGACCGTGTCCGTGAACTTGTCGGTTCAAATCTTTCTCAGAACCTAGAATTCACTCAGGTTCGTTAATTCTCATTCCATTCATAATAATCAATCTCTTTGATTTCGTTATTATTGTTACAATCTCAATTATCGTTTTAATTTCAGGGTGATCTCAGGAATAAGGATGATTTAGAGAAACTTTTCTCAAAAACTACGTAAGAATACAAAGGAAAATATTGTATTAGATTAATTTATGTGTTTAGTTAGTGTTTATTTTTTAATTAATTTATTGATTTTGATGAAAATAGATTCGATGCTGTGATTCATTTTGCTGGATTAAAAGCAGTTGGAGAAAGTGTTGCAAATCCACGTCGCTATTTTGATAATAATCTTGTTGGCACTATCAATCTCTATGAAGTTATGGCAAAGTATAATTGTAAAAAGGTTCCAGATCTTTCTATTTTTATTATCATTTGCCAATGTATAATTCAAAATCAAAATCTATAATCATTTATATTCTCATAAATAACCAAAATTATCTTTTCATGGTTGGTTCATCTCATTGTCTAGACAAAAGGTATTTTTTATGATTTTGTTTGTGTCACAAGTCACATAAACTCTTCAGGATAGCTTATGAAAACGAGTTATAAATTATATATAACTTTATTTTTATTTTTTTATAGAAATAGTTTATACATGTATACGATAAGTGTGCTTAAACATCTTAAAAAAAATTTCCTTCTATCTTGTGATACCGTAGAATTTTTAGATTCGTGGTCCAAAAAAATGGAATGTTTAGATTCGATTCATTGAAATAATCGTGGATGATTGATTATGATTGGACGGGAGTTGATTTGGTGAAATTAGGGGTGCGTTTGTTTAAGCTTTAAAAAAAATGATTTTTTTAAAAAAAATCTAGAGATTTTTTTGTAGAGATTTTGAAGAAAATCTAAAGCTACTTTGTGTTTGTTTACAATCATAAAAATCTATTTAAAAAAAAAAGAAGTTCATGCACTTAGATTCCTTAGTTTTAAAAAAATAGATTCTTGAAAAGCTATTAGAAATAGATTTTCATTTTGGGGCTAAAAATGATTTTTTTAAGAAAATGATTTTTAAAAAAATCTATAACAAACACTATCAACATTACAAAATAGATTTTTTTAAGAAAAAAATAGATTTTTTCTTAAAAAAATCCCAAACAAACACACCCTAGAATACCAACTGTCTAATGTCGAGGTGTCTTGACCGAATGATTTTCCTATAACATGTTTGTGCTTCTGTGCAGATGGTTTTCTCATCATCTGCAACTGTTTATGGCCAACCTGAAAAGATACCTTGTGAGGAGGATTTCAATTTACAAGCCATGAATCCATATGGACGGACCAAGGTAACCGTTGGTTTGTTTCGGCATTGCTTCTTTCTTGTTTTTTCTTTTGATGATTTTGTGCTAGTAGTTTTCAATTAGGTATTACTGTGATAATAGTATTAGCAATTGTATTATTATTAAGTATAAATTCACCGAATTACAGTGGCTGTTTCTTAGGTTCTAATGAATTGTATTTGCTTGCTCTTTCACACCTCACGTTGCAGCTTTTCCTCGAAGAAATCGCGCGAGATATTCAGAAAGCTGAGCCAGAATGGAGGATCATATTACTGAGATACTTCAATCCAGTTGGAGCCCATGAAAGCGGTAGACTCGGTGAAGATCCCAAGGGCATCCCAAATAATCTCATGCCTTATATACAGCGTGTAGCTGTTGAAAGATTACCCGAGCTCAATGTATACGGTCATGATTATCCTACGAGGGATGGTTCTGCGGTTCGTACAAGCCACACATGCTTCAATTTTTTCTTTACACCATCATATAACAATGAACTCTTTTAATAATGAAAAACTCATATTCATCTCACTGGAGGAGTTGGTTTTTCTAAAATAATTAGTAATAAGAAAGTAAGGCATTTCAAAAATTCGTTACAAAATTAAGAGAGTATATCTTTGTTATGTTTGCTCATGAAATTAATTTTTTCTGTCAACAAATAATATACTTTATTAGCTTTAAAATAATAGTTCACTACTTTATAGCAAAGGCAACAGGCTATTTTTTTTAAAAAAATTGTGACAGAAAGGCAAATTATTGGGTGATAAGGAAAATAACAGCAGATATATATTCCTCACCACTTCAAAAATGCTAACCCTCATTCTGTTTTCTTAAAATTAGATTCGGGACTATATCCATGTGATGGACTTGGCAGATGGTCACATTGCTGCATTGAGAAAGCTTTTCACAACGGAAAACATAGGTGAATTATTCTTTATCTCCCCTTATCCATGCGGACAAACTTGATTTTATCTAACGTTAGGCATGTACTGGAATTGTAACAAGATTGTTGGCAAGTGTATCAAGTGTTTTTGCATTTGTCGATTAATATTGTTGCATCGCGTGTGGTAAAGTAAAATGGAACAAATTGGTTTTCAGGTTGTGCTGCTTACAACTTGGGAACTGGTCGTGGTACATCTGTGCTTGAAATGGTTGATGCATTTGAGAAAGCTTCTGGCAAGGTAAATGTATATCTGCCTTATATACAAGTATATTTGTGTGCAGTACTGCACACAAAAACTGAAATAATCAATTATCTTATTTCTTGGATATTATATCTTCAGAAAATTCCAGTGAAATTGTGTCCTCGAAGGGCGGGAGATGCTACGGAGGTTTATGCATCTACAGAGAAAGCTGAGAAAGAACTCGGTTGGAAGTAAGTACCTGATTTGAGCGTTTTGTAGTACGTAGTTAAGCAAAATTCTTAATCATCCTGGTTTTTAACCAAGTTTGCACACTAAGTTTGCATATCTGATAACAACTTTCGATTTTACGCTGTAATTATTGTTTGGTTATTAATAATTTGGACCTTTTCTTCAGGGCCAAATATGGTGTAGCAGAGATGTGCAGGGATCAGTGGAATTGGGCAAAGAATAACCCATGGGGTTACTCGGGGAAGCCTTGAATCAGCTTGGCAAAGAAACTGCTCATCTATCTACCAATATTTTCGATGCAAATAGGTCTCCCATTGTTGAAGAAGATTTTATGCCTTGTGATTTGCTTTGGCGCTTAATAATCTTTAGAATAAAGGTTTGGCTGCATTTTCATAAACAATAAAGGCTACACATTTGATTACACAAAAGTAATTATATTCTTTTTGGTATAGATATACAAAAGTAACAATAACATCTAAGTTTGAAAGACAACCAAAATTTTAACATTATCTTGAAACTGTAATTTTGTTTGCTTTTGAAGTACAAGATATACTTGAAATTAAAGTCATCATGAAACTGGTAATGTGATAAGTTTATGGGTTCAATTGGCCAAGTGCAGTTAAATAGTAAATGCTATCCTTGAAAGTGACCTCTTCCGGAGGGGAAATGGTTAAAAACAGAAACAAGTCTCGGTCGCTTTTTTATGTATTAACCTTTCGGTTCGCAGGAAAGATCTAATAATTCGTTTTAATTAAGACTCCATTCTGCGCGAAATTGAACAATTCCTAGCCAAAGTCCACACTCCAACAATACCAACTCTAGCTGCACATAAAGTCATAAACATATTGCAATCCTCATAGCAACGTCATAAACCTGCTGGAAGGCTCTCATATTTTGCAGATTGTAAAATAAATACCAACACTTTTCATGTCGATCAAATTATCATTAGTGTTCAATGATTTAAATGGGGAATTGTTTAGCCTTATTTTCCAATATTATGGTAAAAAACCACAATATGTAACAGCCTATTATTAGAGATGATGAAATGAGTTGAAATGATTTATTGATTGAGAAAGAATACAATGCGCTCAAAAGATAGATACATACAACTGTAACTGAAAATAACTGGGTTTGCACCAACTCTGAGTTGAATGATAGTAAATATCAATGTGCTTAGATCGTTCATGAAGTCCAGGATTTGTTGCAAAATGAACAACATATTACATATTGATATCACAAAACACCATTAGTGAATACAATCTCAATTTCAAAATCAACAAGTAGCCTCTTGAACCATAACACCTCACTAGCACACAAGGCCCTATACTCAGCTTCTGCAGAAGGAGAAACTATTAAGTTTTTCGGAAATCTTTTTCTCCATTATTCTGGATTGAAAATTTTACTACCGGAAAATTAAATAGTCGGAACTCATTTTCAAAGTATTTCAGTTTTTAACTTTGATTATCGGAAATATTAACTCAAGTTTTTAAAAAACTTTTACGTACTGATTTTTCAAGTGTGAAATCAAATGTTAAAAAGATAAAATTGAAATAATGAGTTATTTGTAGGAGTGAAAAGTTAAATGTAGGAGTACGCTATTCAATCTCTCCAAAAAATTTGGTATTTTAGGAATTAGTTTAGAGAAAAACTAAAAATTTTAGAGATTAATTATCGAAAATTAATTGTGGATCCCACAAAGAAAAAATGTGTTCAAATGATGACCAATCGGTCAATTTTTTCCCCTCCAAAGGGATATCCGATAAGTACCGATTCTATTCTTATTGAGCAATATCCTCCATTGGAGATGGTATTATTAGGAGATGTTAAGAAAATCTATAACTAAGAGTAAATTTAAAGTTCTCCCTAAAGGCACTTATTGTAAGAGAAATATTTCTTTATATATGGTTGGATAAATTCATGTCTGTTTTAAAATATTGAATTATTGTAAGAGAAATATTTCTTTATATATGGTTGGATAAATTCACGTCTGTTTTAAAATATTGAATTCTTATTTTTATCCTTCAATATTGTATAAATATTAAAAAAAATATTACTTTCTTTTTATCATAAAAAAAAAATTACTTGAAAATTGATAGTAGTGAGATGTTCTTTTTATAAAAGAGTTTTTTTTAATTGGTCATTTATGTTATATTACTTTTGCATTGTTAGCCTTTAAGTTATGTTAAATTACGTCTATTGTTCTTTAAATTTGTCCTTTTACACAATAATGTCATAGTGTTATGATCTAATTTCAAATCTAGTTGATTGTTCAAGCTACTTTCCAAGTTGAAGAGGTTAATGAGACAGGACAAATACATTTTTATTTTTACTCATACGGAGTGTTCAATTTCAGATGAAGTGTAATATAAACGATCAATTTGAAGAGAAAACATAAAGGATGGATTGTAGAAGAGCATGCAACCACTTTGGTTGAAATTGCAAACATGTCATCCGTAGCTCTTTTGTTTGCAATTTTATTTACTAAATTGATCTACAATACAGGTCGTTTTGACCATATTATACAAATTAAGAAATATAATTAATATTGTATAAAAAAGATAAATTATGAATTAATTTATAAAATTGTCCTTCATTAATGATATGAAAAATATAAATTGGAGAATTGAAATAAGAGAGTAATAAATAGTTAAAGGTATAATAAAAAAATGGTCATGCTAACTAGTGCCCTGAGGGCCTAGTTAGTATTTTCCTTAAAAAAATAGCATTAAATGTTTCATTGGTAATGTAAAGCGACTTATAATTTGGTATAATTTTTTGGAAAATGCTAACTAGTGCTCCCGGGGCATTAGTTAAGGATACCCATTATAATAAAGTTATCTTGGAAATTGTGTAATCAACATTTATAAAATATAAAAAGTGTTGTTTTCAATATAGAAATTACCATTTTTGTATCCTTAACTAGTACCCCGGGGCACTAGTTAGCATGGCCGTAATTTTTTTTCTCAAAGTAACTTATAATTTGATACGGAGGGAGTATATGTTTACAATTTCAACATAACTCATCGATTATAGTGACATCTCACACATTTACTACCAAAATGACAATGAGAAATGATATTTTGACACACTTTTTTTTGTTACACAATACATACATAGGGGAAGTTTGATAATATTTACCTCTTCATCTTCTTTTTTTTCTCTCTCATGTGTATGTATTGTGTAACAAAAAATGTGTCAAAATATCATTCCTCAATGACTATTTCCCTAAAAATAGTAGATTTTTTTTTCTTCCAAAAATTAAGTATCCTCTGTGCATAAGCAAAGACTAATCTTTCAAATTTTGTGGGATTTAAATGGATGACAAACTCTCCATAAAAGTTTTAATATTGTTTTATGCCCAAGAGACAAATCGAACTCAAGATCTTTATTAAGTTAGAAGATATCCGCGCAAAATAATCTTATATTTAAGGATAAATAAAATCTCTAAAAGGGTGTTATAATGAGGGAGATAATAACTTGCTACCAAGGCATTGATCTCTTAATGTGGTTACTGGTTAGTGATTGATAGGAGTGTCTTGGTATTTTGATCCAAGACAATAGAGGAGCAGCATCTTTTTTTCTTTTTTTTTCTTTGGCTAAGTGTTTTAGCTTCAGACTACATTGCAATTGTGTTGGCATATCTTATGCCTTTTTTTAAATATAATTTATTTTTGGCTTTTCAAAAAAAAAAAAAAATTTCTCACACCCGTAATTCACACTCACAACACTCTAGCCACTAACGGTTGACATTTGGAATTTCCTGCCGAAAACTAAAATTTCCACAAGCCCGATGATTGAATTTAAATTTAAAATTCCTTCCAGCAACGTGGAAACTACACACTGACTCATTATCGAGCATTGCAATTGCAATTAATCCATCTACCCTCCTCCTCCTCCTCCTCCTCCTCCTCAACTCTCTTCTTAACTCTCCATTGTTAATACTTTGTTTCTTGATGAGTTATCATCATGACCGTGATATTAGAACTCACTGTAATATCAATAGAAGGTCTAAACAATTACACTTCCTGTCTCAACCCCACCATAACACCCTTCATCACACTCACCAGATTCCCACCCACCACCACAACCACGCCTATTATGGCATGGGATAATAACATGTTCCGCGTCCCTCTTGATCCTACCTTCTTTCAAGATGCATCTTCCTATATATATCTTCAACTATTCACCAAGCGAAGAATCATGGGACAGACCCAACTTGGGTGGTGTTTCATTCTGGCATCAGATGTTGTGCTGCTTAGACCGGGTTCGGTCCAGTACCTGAGTTATAGGCTACGAGAAAGAGACGGTTCAAGGGGTCAAGCCGTCATCAACATCTCCGTCAAATTGGAGATAACAACGTTGTTGTCACCAAACATGGACTCATGTGACACTGTCATTGGAATACCAGTGACAGCCGTTCAAAGAACTTAGTACATGTATGGTATCACGATGGATTTGTCAAAATTAGTGAATCCGTACTTGTACAGATATGATGATAAAAACAACGATGATGATGTGAGACCATTATAAATCTGGAAGATCATACTCATATAATGGTTGAAGTTGTTTAGTGGGGACAGTGTCATCCTATTCGTTTGTTTGTTTGTCCTTCATCTTGGACACTGACGTGTGTGTGTGTTGTTTTTCAAATTTGAGAAAGTGGGCGAAGCCACTTGTTTTGTGGTTTGTTTTGATGTAAAATCATTTTCTCTTTTCTTTTTTAAGCCTATGAATCTTCGTTGCATGTGATGTGAGATAAGTTAGATATCTACGTCAACATTTTGTGCTTTTGATAAGTTTTAATAAAGCTAAGTTTATGTCTATTTATATTGGATTACAGACAGCGACAACCATTCAAAAGGGTAACAACGCATGTGAAGCAGCTAATTACCAGCCTATAACTTTGAATGGGAATGGTTGGCTCTCGATTTTGGTAATTATAGGGCAGAGAAATGGATTAAATAACCTGAATTTTACGGTGAATATTATATTTATAAATTAGTAATAATGAAATCAATGATCGGTACACTATACATATGCATACCAAACAAAACAAAAGTGTGTTGAATTATCAACTCCTAATTTTTTGACTTTACTAACTAATCACTGAGCTAAATTCAAATAGTCAATGTAAATCTTACTGTAGAGCAAGTTTATTAATTCAAATAAGATGGTTTTTAATAGTAATTTCCATCCTTTCAAATTTATTGAACTGTCTTTTAATTTAGCAGAGCAAAATAACGTTGAAGATTTGGGTACTTAACTCGTCATAAGTTCAATAAGGCTCCTACCATTCTAAACAAATCAAATAAACTATATACAACTGGCAATTAATTGACAAATAGCAAACAGTAACAACGATTATCGGATAAAGAACATTTTAAAAAAACAATAGCAGTAAAAAACGATAAACAATAATGTTCCTTAATCCCGACCCACCAATTTATTATGTCATAAATAAATGGACAGATTACAGATACATATAACTATTGTTTGCTCCTGTGATTACGAGGCTATGGAACCTTCAATTACAAATATACAAGCAGCAAGGGATAATACATCCCTTCTTACACAGATAAATAAAAATGGTTTTACTTTTTCTTTTTCTTTTGTGTACGAATGCATGTTCTACAAAACGTTAGAACTTACAGATTGGCAAGCGCAAAAAGTGTGCCCCTCCAAAGTTCTAACTGACTTCAGCATTGGCCTCTACTCCCAACAAAAACTTCTCTCTTTCTCTCATTGTCTTCTTTTGAATAACGCTAATAAGCCTAAGGCAGCAACAACTGCAGCTCCAGCTGCAACGGCATGATAGGCCGAGGCCCATGCTTCTGAATTAGCATATTCCAAATTTAAACTTGATTCTGTTCCATAACCACATGTTCCTGAGTAATCTAAGTGCAATCTCAATCCCTACAAAATTCACCAATTCAAACTCCTGAGAAATTGGCTGATATGTACAAATACAACAAGTCTACAACAGATGTGGATAAAAGGTCCAATTCCCAATTAATTTAGCAAGCTTTAAGTTAGAGGTATTATGTATCAAAGCTTATTTATTAGTACGTGGCTACACTTGCAATGTTGTGATGTTTTGTTTATTAAAACTGAATTTAAGCACCAGCGGTACCTATAAGATACATGCATTTTATATTATATCTGCATTGAGGTTTTACTCTTCTCATTTTAATATTATAATCCCATACAAAGAAATAGGAAAAAAAATAATTGTTAGTATGTTGCTCTAAATCCATATTTTCTTCAAAACAAATTAATAGTCCCCACAAAAATAAATTCCATTTAACGCTATACCAGCAATAGATCCACAATACCTTCAAACCAGCCATCTTTGCATGGTCCACAGCAGCCGCGAGATCACTATCGGAAGCCAATACAACTTTATCATGCTCTTCATCTTCATACTACAAACAAATTGACCAGTTTGCATTAGAAAAAGGAGGAAATATATTGTTGACAAAACCTTTAACCTTGCCAATATAAATGCAACATCTACAGTCATACCAAAATTTGGGGCTGGTTCTTGGGGTTAATGTCATCGCCTACTCTCTGAATGATGCAAGTTATAACTTCTGTCAAGCTCCGGGTATCTGAAGTTGCATGTAAACACACAAATTACTTAAGTAATATTTTACTGAAGACCCATATGCTTTATTTTATTTTTTTATAGAAGAAATTTATGTAATGTGAATGGTAACATATAATGGTTGACATACCGCATGTGAATCTATGCAATCTACCCTTCTTATCTTGTAATTTGAAGGAAAATGTGGTCTGCATGCTTGATGAATTATAAGGAATGGATCTCCCTGTTTCTCCTCCCTCGGAAATCAATTTCAAAGAAGTTTCGCTGGCAATGTCATTAAATAATGTGTAAGTGCATTAAAAATATTAGAAATATTTTTTCCTAGAAACATCAGTGCACATATCTAACCTTTGTGAATCTTCTTCCTCGTCATTTGGAGTGAAGGCCATGGCCGAATCCCAAAACTTTTGTATCATGGAGTTGGCAGCTTCATTGTTAATATTGGCAGTATTCCCAGCCTAATTAATAAAGAAAAATGATACTGTCATTGCAAATGCATCCCGGGAAAATATGACAGGAAGCTGAAACAAATTAACAATTTTGGTATCATAATGTCCGCCTATGCAACATTAACATCATCAGCAATGCTCCAAACCCTGTTAGCGTATAATGTTCATTTGAGAGAAACGGTTGAATATTTGCTTGTTGTCTTTGGGAAGTTGCACATTGCAAGCAGAAGGCAAAAGAAATTTCCATTAACTTTCAATTTCTAAAATTTTAAATTATTTTGCATGAACTTCCGGTTATTTTTTTATAAACCAAGGAATTCTCCGCACACAACTGCAGAGACTAATCCCTCGAGGTAACTGAGATCCAGTTAAGGGGTTGAACTCTCCCAAAAAATGTGTTCCATACACACCAGACATGGATTGAACCCTGGAGCAAATGGTTAAGAGACCCAAGTATCTACCACTTGTGCCACATGTTGTTGGTGAACTTCCAATTATTTTAGTAGAAAATAAGGACTCGGGAGCTTTAATTGACAATAACTTGATCGTAGCAATTAAAAAACTAAGAGATTAAATTTGGGCAAAAACTTATTTGAGAGGACAAATTCACAACATTGACCAATAACTAGGCCTTAATTATATGGTTCATATTCCGACTCTCTCATTTTAAGCCCAAATTCAAGATTTCTAGAAAATTGATAAATTAAAATTAGTTAACATCTATAATTCTTTTGTTGCTAGTGAATAATCAAGATTTCGGATTCTAATATTTCCAATATCAATATGCTTGAGCAGATGGGTGAATATAAAAGGTGGCAATATTTTCCCAGGTTTAAAACCAAAATGCTCACTACTGAGTCATACATCCTTAACTTGTATACATATTAAGATATTAATATTATTATGGAAAATATAATTTGAAAATGACTTTTAGTTTAACAACATCAGAAGTACCAACTAAGGAGTGCTAAGTTTACAATTATTTTGACAATAATTTGTTATAATTAAAGCATAAACAAAGCCAGATACCTGACTAGCTGTAGCCACAGCAGCATGAGTGATATTAATCACATCAACCGTAGCAACAACAATGCCATCTGTTTTCAAAAAACCGAAATCAGAAAAACATCAATGCAAGGAACATGTTCTGCATCTTATGCTAGTATATTACCTCTATCAACCACGGGAAGGTGCAAAAATTTTCCATTATGCATTATGTGAAGTGCATCAACAATTGGTGTATCAATTATTGCACATTCCGGATTTGCAGTCATGACCTGTAGATTGTGTTGAATATATGTCAGCTAAAAGGGAGAAGAAAAAGGCAGGAAAAATGTGATCCCAAACAAAACTAGATCTAGATATACCGTCTCAACAAGAGTTGACGATGGGGAGAGATTTTGTGCTATTACTCGCATCAAGATATCCTTTGAACTGAAATTTGTATGCACAAATATAGTCCATCAAAATTATTCCCATGATACTTAATGACAGCAAAAATTAAAGCCTGTCTGTTTCGAGGATATTTTGTTTTTATTTTTTGCTTTCATTTTTAACTAAATTTTGAAGCATCAAAATAATTTACTTTACTGTTTTTTGCGTAAATTTTAAAATTAATAAAAATATAACACTGTTATAACTTATAAGTAACAAATATATACTCAGAATATACATAACTTGATATGTCAATGAGGGGAGGGAGTGGCAATTGTAAACAAGGTTTGATATTTCAAAAAATGTAAATGGGTGGCATGTTCATAGCAACACACTTACGTAAGGATACCGCAAGGTTTGTTATCAACTGTTACAACAGCAGCACTTGCACGAAGTTCAAGCATCTTTTTTGTTGTTGACAAAACTGAATCTGTTGATGAAACTGTAGCAACCCTGGAAAGTGTCATCTTCTAAATTAACTTTGGATGATCACTCCAAACACGTAAACAAAACAAAACATGTTATTATTCTTCAGCTTAAACACAAAGGTATTACCTACTTTGAATTCTCAGGAATGATTGTAGACAATGATGGCTTAAATATCTGCTCCCGAAGAGTATCAATGAATGATGAATTGGAGCCTGCACAGAACCAAATTAGCATGAAACAAAAGTTGGCCGATAGGGAAAATGGGAGCCTAACTTAAAACACTGTCCTCCAATGTGTTCCTAATTAGAAATAAAGAGAGTAAGATGTGCAATAAGAAAATACTCTACAAACCAGAGGGAGATGCTCCACAGTGTTTTTCGATACCTTCAACAGCTGCTGCAATTGCCTTTCCCTTCTCTGCGGCCCTTTCCATACGGGCAATGGCATCATATAAACACTTAGCTATGTCAAGGATAGCAACCACTTCTCCATTCTCCACCACAGGTAAATGTCTGAATCTCCCTGCAAAACATAAATCAGCCTTGTATTCAGAAGGCACGACACAAAAACAGGCAAAAAAGCATATAGCACAAAGTGATGAGCCTTGCAACATTTACTACCAACCTTGCACCATCTTTTGAAGTGCTTCGACAGCAAGAGTGTCAGTAAGGACAAATACCGGATTCCTTGTCATAACCATGGAACAAGGTGTGTCTTCAAGATTAACCTCACGGGCAATAACTCTTGTTGTTATATCCTTTAACCACAAAAAAAATAGGATAGCAAGTTATGCATGCTAAAAGTGCAACAATCCAATTCCAATGTTTTCCCTTTTTCCTTGTTGTTAGCAGGTAATAAAAGGAAGTTCGAGTCATACCTTGTCTGTGAGGATTCCACAGAGCAAAGCATTAGAATCAGTTAATAATAGAGCATCTACTCTCCGAGCAGCCATCCGACGGCAAGCTTCATAGACAGTTGTAGTTTCAGGCACTGTCAATGCCTTTGAAAGTCGCAATGATTTCACAGTTCGCTCTCCCCTGATCCAATTCCGAAGAAACAAAGCTATCAGTGCATGAAAACAAAAATGCTGACGAACCAAATGCAAGAAAACATGACAATATGTTATAGTGTATTGTCGTAGATTGTTATTTCTCTCCAAATAAATTCTAGAATATTCAGCCATTTAGACCTATTTTATATATTGCGTTTTTTTTTTATTCATTATACAATCCTTAGAGCGTCGGCACTTATAGGTTTCCTTCTACATGCATAATAAACTCAAGATCACATCAATTCAGTATCCTTCTGTGTTATTGTTAGAATCCATCATCATCATCATCATCATAAGGTATGATTCAAATTAATAGAACCTTTCAATGTTTTTCTTTACCAAGACATAAATAGAATGCAAAGCAAAACTATAAGGTAGATGAATCCCAACTATATTGACTTTTCTCATTAATTATTCGCATCACTGTAATGAATCAACCAGATAAAGCTCAATTGTTTGAATTTCACATTTTTTTTAAGATCATTGTCTTTGTAGTTATGGCAATACAAAAAACCTAAAAATTAAAATCAAAACAACACATGAAAAAATCGGTAATAAAAGCATTGATTGAGGAAGAGAACGTACGTGGTGGTGCGCATAGAAGGAAATGGTTTACGAAAAGTGGCGTCCAGTGGTGAATAATCAGAGGCTTTCTTCTTTGACCGCGTAGGGCTAGTCGAAAACGAACTACTCTTTCGGGAAGAACCACCGAGACTAGACATTTTCTATATTGTGTATATCTGGAGAAGACAATACAGATCAAATGTTAGAGTAATGAAATCATGATTGAAACAATTTGAAAGAAAAAAGGATAAGAAGCTTACCAGAAGGGGGAAGAATTGAAGTTGTTATGGAGATGCGAAGGCAGATTAATCAGGAATGGAGGAATGAGAATGAAGTGGTCGGGAAAGTAATCGGAGAAAACCGGTGACCAGCCGGCGAGAAGAGAAGGAGAGATAGAGAGGGAGAGAGAGAGAGAGTGGAGATTGCATTTTGCGGGGAATGGTTGGAAAAAAAGGCGGGGTGATGGGAGAGGAGAACTTGAAGCCGATTCCAATGGCTTCAATCAATCACACTGCTGCACGTCACCACTTCTTTTCCTCCTTTACTCTTTTTTATTTTATTATTATATTTCTATTTTGTTTCTCCTTTTTTTTTTTTGACTCCTTATTTGTTTACTCCTGAGTCCTGTCTCCTATTTTATTGTTCAACTGAAAATCAATTTCACTTGCGTGGAGCCCTCAATTATTTTAAGCTTGGTTAAAATTTTTGTCTATAAAAAAATCTTAATTTTTTCTAAATTTATCCCTAAAATTTCAGTTTATCTCAGTGTTGAAAATAATGATTTAAGCGATACTTTACCGATATGAGTATCGGGACGTATCGGAAGAGTATCGATATCGAGTATGTATCGAACACTATACATCACCATTTTTTGAGTATCTGGTCTTCAAAGCGTTATTTCATTCATTGTCTCTTTGCGATATTTGTTTGTTTTTGTAGTCTTTGTATGATATTCGTTTGATTTTGTTAATCATAATTTATTTTTTTTGAAAATTTGATATTTGGCCCAAGTCCGACTAATTCGAGGAATTTATTCCCGCCGTCTACTTGCGGGGTCCCATTTAAAGCCAGAGTTTTTTACTGAAATTGACACCAGTGAGAAACGAACTTAAGACCTTAAGAGAGACAAACTCTAATGACCAAACCAACACCACTAAGCCAACACCTAATGTGTTGTGTTCGTTTAATTTACATTGACAAATCAACTATTAATTCAACCAATAACAAAATTCATCAACAATGCATCTAAAAGACAAATATTCTAATTAAATTAGGGTATGTTTGGATTAACTTATTTTTAAGTTTATGCAATTATGCAAATAACTTATATCATATAAATTAGATTTTATGTTATTTTATAAGTTGACATTAATGAAAATTGTATTTTTATAAATTTTTTAGCATTAACTACTTTAACAAATTTATAATAATACATAAAAATTTATATGAGCTATTTGCATAAACTCAAAAATAAGATAATTCAAAGACACCCTTAATTTATTTTATCAAATTATTTGTATTGTAGGCATGAAACATTTTATACTATATTTTTTCTTTGGCAAACGAAAAATAAAATAAAAAAATACCAACCGAATCGGTATCACGAGAGAGGATCTGAGCCGTCGAAATCATACAAAAACAAATTAACACGTGTCACCCAGACGACAGTCTATTTTGCGTTTTATGTCTGTGTTTCCCCAAATCCTCAAATCAAATGTAAACGTCACTTCCTCTACACTCCTAGTGCTAAATAAACGGTTCTAGATCCTTCTCCACTTCCCCAAGCACACTACTCGTGGTTCTTCCCTTCACTCATTTTCAATTCTTTTCGTTCGGTGCTCGTTTGTAACTGCAAAAAGGGGAAGAAAAATGGCTGATTGGGGTCCGGTTGTCATAGCAGTGGTGCTATTCGTGCTATTGAGTCCAGGTCTGCTGTTTCAAATACCGGCAAGAGGAAGAGTAATCGAGTTCGGAAACATGCAAACAAGTGGTGCTTCCATTCTTGTTCATGCCATTATTTACTTCGGACTCATCACTATTCTCCTTATTGCCATTGGTGTTCACATCTTCACTGGGTAAATGTAAAATCTCTATGTTTTTACTGGAGGGGATCTGGAATCTAGATCGGTGTATTTTCTTTCTCTTTTTTTTTTTTTTATTGTTTTTTAGTTTTTATGTTCTGTTTTATGTCTATTATGTATTGCACTTTATCTGTAGTATGTGCTTAGTGGATGGATCTCTGTGATAATGATAATACTAGTTGATAGTACTTTTTCCCAATCCCCATTTTCCCCTCCATAAATGAAAGAAAAGGGATAAGGATTCATGAGATATTGTTTTGTGTTGTGAAGATACGATTCTTGATTCTTTATGCCTTTATCACTTTTGTCTAACTTTTTGCACAACAAGCAGAGGAGGAAAAGGCAGGTAATCACTTTGCTTTATCAAAATTGATTTTAGTGATCCCTTTACAAGAAAAAGGTTTCAAGCTGTATTATTATAATCTTTTTGTGTGGGGGCCCGTAGCATGGACCACATGATTCAGTCTAACTCTAACAGACTCTCTAGTAGGTAAAACAAAACTATGCCTCTTTGTTTTGGCTGTTCTTGTATCAGCAACAACTTCATTCCATTCACCATGTGGCTGAGATGATTCATAGACACACACACACTGATTGTATGTTCGGATTGATAATAAAATAGGAAGAATCACGATTTTGGCAACTTTCATTTTCAATTTTTGAATGCTCCTACAAAAATTTCACTTTGAAGGATCATAAAATCACAATGGCACTAACTCGCAGTCAATTCAAACACACACTGAAAGACACGTGAAATCGTGTTCTTTCTGCTGAAGAACATATGTGAACATATGTCTTCTACTTTCTGACACTCCATCGTGGGAACATCGCCATTTCATAGACACACACACACACACACACTGATTGTATGTTCGGATTGATAATAAAATAGGAAGAATCACGATTTTGGCAACTTTCATTTTCAATTTTTGAATGCTCCTACAAAAAATTTCAATTTTCAAGCTACGATAACAAGGACTATAGGAAATCAAAGTCCTCTCCAATCCAATGGACATATTGTGTGTCTAATTACGTTACTGAAGTGTTCTAGGTGCTAAATTTATAGGTAAATTACAATAATGTCTTTGTCAATGAATGCTGCATCTTACTATAAAGTTGGTAAGAGCTAAGAGTGCAACACATAAGAGCAAAAGATGGGATGTGCTAAGGTCCATTGTCCTCATGCAAGAGGCTATAAGAGTGAAGAGTGATTATTTTTCTTAAGATGTACCTTTTCAGTTATTAAACACAGGTAGTGTGATGAATGGCAGCTTCTTGTTGGTCTTGCAGCAGCAAAGCAGCAATTGTTGTGTTTTTGTGACTTTACTAAATCACTGTGTTTGGGTGAATGTCTTTTTTTCAGCTTGTTGCATTTCTAACTGTTTGTAGTTCTGAATAAATAAAAGGTTGAGTGGTGTTGGTTTGTTATTGTAAGAGATTTTCCTTTAAATAATGACATGCCAAATTGAAGTTGCTGTCAGGAGGAATATTTTTTGGCATGGTCTGTAGCTACTGGAGTTTTGGAATTGGTTTGATGAGATGGAAAATGGGGCATCATCTCCATCGATAAATGATGACATGATAAATTTTGAGCAGTTTTGTGCGACAATGAGTTATCAGAAAGATTGTTGGCTGCCTTTGCCTTAGACAAAGGGAGCACAGGAAGGTTATGTCTCATATTGTTGACATGTTTTTGGTGTTTATGCTATATTCTTTACCTTGTGTTTACAGTTTGTTGTACCTTATGTTATTTGTACCTAATGTCATGTTGGCCTAGATTTTTAAGTGCTTTTGTTTGGTCTTGTGACTGGCAATCAAAAGCACGCAGTGAAATCCCACTTCAAAGCATAAGCTTGTTTTTGTTGCTTCTACAATTCATGGTGCATCCAAAAACACAATAAAAACATTGTCTTTTAAAAACCCTAATCTTTGCGTCTTTTAGATTAAGAATCTCATTTTTCACGGAGATTATCTAATTATTACCTTTGAGTGGATGTTTTGGAGACAAGTTAGCATAGTGGCTTCTACAGTGAAATCTGTATTTTTCTCTCTTCATGTCTAATTTTAGTCTAAATTTATTCATTGAAATCCGTATTTTTATCTTTCTCTATTTCATTCCTTCTCTTGAGTTCAAATATCTTAGAGTTCAAATAGCACTTATAAAAGTATTGACATTTACTAATAATTTTTATGACAAACAATTATGACCAAAATATATTTATAATAAGACACTTTACTTATTTATCTTAGAATAAACCCATGATACTCCCTTTATTTATCATAGAATTTATCGTTTCGTCAAAATCATTTTTATTTTAAATAAATAAAATACCCTCAAATACCATCTTTACACTTCATTATTTTATTTCATTTTTATAAACATTCATCATTTTCTTCATTGTAAAAGTCGTCTTTATAGTGTTAATTTCTTTTTTGATTGTGTTTAAACAAATGGAAAACTCATATTTATGATAAATTAATACAAAATCGATTAAAAAAAAACATAAATTTTGAGAGGAATATTTTGAAAAGTAGAAATAATTTTTGGGTACCCAAAGGGATACACGTAACAATTTTGAGATTTACTTTTGCTACTTAAATAGCAGACATTATAAAAATGAGAATTTTTTAAAAAATGCCGTACGCTATTAAGTAGTAGCGGAAGTTATAAAAAACAATTTTGGTATGGTGTTTTTGAATGTATCGCTACCTAAATAGCGGAGGTAAAATCTTAAGGCGCACGAGTAAATAGGTTGGGTGGTAAGAGTAAATCCCAACAGTTTTTACTTTACAAAGCTGTATTGGGCTGGATCAAATATGGACCTTAAAACCCGTTTTCTTTCTACAGCCCACATACGCATTTCTCTCTCATAGTTCCATTCCTTCCACTCTTCCATTCTCCAGCTCCACTTTCAGAGGTCACAGCTTCTTCTCTCTCATGGCGAATCTAGCACGCTTTTCCAACAAAGCCCTAAGGACCGCATACGCTGTTACAAAGCAGCACGTGCAACTGCAATTACTTTCATCAGAACGCGCTTTTGCAACTGAGGCAGCGAAATCGATTACTCCTTCACCGGATCGGGTGAAATGGGATTATAGAGGACAGAGGAAGATAATTCCGTTGGGACAATGGCTTCCAAAAATTGCTGTCGATGCTTACGTGGCACCTAACGTGGTTCTCGCTGGTCAAGTTCATGTTTGGGATGGAGCTTCCGTTTGGCCAGGTTGTGTTCTCCGTGGCGATCTTAATAAGATCAGTATCGGTTTCTGTTCTAATGTTCAGGAACGATGTGTTCTTCATGCCGCTTGGTCTTCTCCTACAGGTTAGATTTTCTTGCAATTTGGTTCTTATTCGTTTGTTTTGATTATAGTTTAGAAAATTTTGATTTTGTTGTAATTATTCGTTGATTATAGTATTAGTTGGTTTGAAATGTCTAAA
Source organism: Trifolium repens (assembly GCA_030408175.1). Classification (NCBI taxonomy): domain Eukaryota; kingdom Viridiplantae; phylum Streptophyta; class Magnoliopsida; order Fabales; family Fabaceae; genus Trifolium; species Trifolium repens. The sequence continues at coordinate 59,942,454 of CP125842.1, read as the reverse complement.
ACTATTATTATTTGGGAAATGCTGGTGTGATCCTACTACTATTAGAATGCAATAGCTGAAGATGAAGAATAGTTGACATTGGTTTATTAGATAATTTATTTTGAAGAAGCTAAATTAGCCCACTCAAATTGGCACCGGAGAGAATCGAACTTGAGACCTTAGAGGAGTACACTCCCAGTTCCCAAGCCAATACCACCAGACCAACCCAAGTGGGTTTGGTTTATTAGATAATTGATCAGTTTCAAATACCTTATTAAGCTTCTAACTCCAAATTGTACAAAAAGAATGGAAAATAGAGGATTTATTTTTTATAGGCAAATGTTAGTTGTTAGTATATTGTCGGAAGATAGAGGGAAATGTTAGTAGCCAGGGATCGAACCTTGGTTCTTCTACTTAAACTCCATCAACGTCCTTTGGGGACAAATAGAACATGTGTTTGATTTATTGTTCCATTGCTTGGCCTTTGAGTCCTTAACATAGTGACCTCTTCATATATAAATTTGAGTTTGGGTTACTTTTCTTTCCTGCAGGAATAAAACGGACTTGATAATTTATTGTAAATTCATCTATTTTCTTTTGATAATTGCTATTTAGAATACGAAATTTAAGTTTAATTGTTATTCAATTATGTAGAAGTTCAGGTTCTTGGTGATTTTTTGTCGCTGTTAATCCTCTAAGTAATTATTTGCAACCTCATAGAATTACCTTTATTAAGTCTAGACTCTATGGGTCTATTTGGGTGTTTAGGTGGAGGGCGAGGGGAAGACTGTGGGAAAGGGAAGTGGAAGAAAATATAGTCTCCCAATTTGAATGTGGGGGTTTACTTTTCTTCATATGATAAAATCCCTCAAAATTGGGGAACTAAAAATTGTATTGGAGAAGGATTTTTGCGGCCCTATTAGATGAATTCTTAAAATCCAATCTTTGTTGTTAGATACTCTCAAAATTTAAGATATATTAATCATAAACATTTGTTTATCATTCTCTACAAAACATTAAAAAAAGGTATTAGATTTCTCTCTACTTCTCTAGTTTCCTCCCCCCTCCTCCAAACTTCCAAACAGAGCATAATGATACATTTTCCCCGGATGGACTAGTTTTTGCATACTCTAATGACGCACTTTCTTGGATGGACTAGTTTTTGCTATTATAATGGTTCTATGGTAAATGTTCTCTTGACGCTGAGCCTCTGTTAGAATGCCACAAAATCTCAGAGTTAATCGTGTTATTCTTTTCCATTCAGGTGCTTGTACACTTTGTTTGGATCCCAAGAGAGATGGAGAAGAGAGAAGTAGTGAAGAGCGAAATAAGAGAGAAGAGAAATAGGAGAGACGTTATGTAGAAATTACGCATTGTTTGGATGAATTGAAATAGAGAAGAGAGAAATAGTAAAACTTATTTTCAAAGGATTGGATGAATAGAAAATTTTCTCATTGAGTTGGTTGAGAGAAATTAATAAAAATAGTAAAAGACAAACTTATCCTTTATAACTACAATTTAAATATAGGTCATTATTAAAGTTTTCACAATCCCATAACTTGACCTACAAATAAAGTTTGCATTTTGTGAAATAAGACAAATTTCATTACTGGCATAAAATAATACTCCCTCCGTCCCTATATTTAAGCAAAAAATAAAAAATCACGCTTATTAAGAAACTCTAAATTTTACCAAAACAAAGAATTAAGTTTCCAAAATTACCCTTGATCATTTTAAAAACAAGATACTCTTGGAGTAATAATTACTCATATAGAGTTATTGGAAACCGAAAAGTTGCATTGAGAAAAAAAAGGTAGTACTCCAAACACTAATTACAAGAAGGGTATTTTTGTAACAATACAAATAAAAATGATGTCTTTTGCTTACATTTTGGGACAAAAAAATGAGAGAATTTTTGCTTACATATAGGGACGGAGGGAGTACTTATGTAATTATGATTATAGAAAATGGTTGCGACGTAACACTTATTTGAAGATATGAAAAGGAATGAGGGAGGGGCAAAGTGTTACTCCATAACCATTTTCTATAATTGTTATAGCATTGCAAATCGGTATAATATTATTGCTGGTAGAAAAGGAATGAGGGAGGGTAAAAGTGGCCAACAAGTTTTACCTTCTTCTTTCAAAGAAGTCTTGCCTAATATGAAGAGAGCTTGTTTTGTTGGGTCCCACCCTATTATATTACCCTCTCCACATTTCTTCTCTCTTCCAAACTATAGAAATATCTTATTTCTCTTCCATCTCTCCCTTATTTCTCTCTCTTGTAAATACACCCAAACAAACACTGTTAAATCTACCAGGATGCAGCAATTTTTTTGGGATCACCTGTAGTTTCATATCAACACTTGATGCAAACACTTATTACCTGCGTCCCTAAATATAGGACCCCTTTGAGTAAATCACGCGAATTAGTTAATGTTCACATTAGTTTATTTATTACAAATTGCAGAAAAAGATGCAAATTAATTAGGGGTAGTTTGTAAAGAAATAATTAACGCAGTTGAAAATCCAAAGAGGGCCTTATAAAAAGGGACAAAGAAAAAACTCAAGAAGGTCTTATATTTAGGGACGGAGTTATTTTATAAGATTCTTCTTGTAGATAGCATACAATCTGTTTCTACATTACTAATTCATTTTTTATTGAGAGAATGCGATGTGGGGCTGGAGTTTGATGTGTATGCTTGTTTGTTCTGATTACTTCACTTTGCAAAGGTATTAATCCTCAGATTATATATGCAGTATTCTACAAAGTCACTACCTGTCTACCCAATATCTTTTAGTCACAAGTTAGCTGAAGTTCAAGTCACGTGCTTGTTTTTTCTGCATTGTTCAAGAAATGTAATATTATTTTTTTGAGTAATGTTACTTTTTAGCTATTGATGTCCTCATCAATCTTGCACTGAAGCACTCTGTTCTGTCGTGTAGTATCTACCGATCCTTTTTACTTGTATGAGGTGGCTTCTTCGAGAGACCTTTTTTGAAAAATAATAATGGAATAGGATGGAATGAATTTCATCTCATACCACCACTTACCATCAATTTTGTTCCCCTCCTTTTTAAAATATCCAAACAATGGAATGAAATATTTATTCCATTCCACTCCGCTCCGTTCCATTCCATTATATTCCATCAATCCAAAATATGTTTTAACTATATTTTTTTGTGAATTTCATTTAATGACTAAATCCATAAACTATATTAAGGAATAAAAAGATAAAATGATTTTGTCTTAGCATTTTCTAATAGTTAAGATGTACATACACAAAATACTATCACTAATGACTGGTGTGGTGATGGTTGACTGATTAAATTTCCATTTCTTTTTCGTTTATTATTTTCTGTATCCTAGTTGAATAGCACATGTATGTTTGGTTTTACTTTTAGAGGGGTTCAAATTGATTCTAATGGTGTAGAATTGTCTTTGACATGTTTGGTTTCCCTAGAGTAGAATTGATTTTTTCTCTAGAATTGTTTCTACTTGAAGTTATAAAAATGAAAAGTGAATGAGATGTTTAAAGAAGCATGGCTTATCTGAAGTTTGCATTTTTTGCTGACCTTTTTTCGTTTATTACTATTGCAAATTAGAATGTGATATTCATTGGAGGTGTTTACTTTTAGAGCAGAGATGCTGGTTGGCATACTTCTTTATAATTGTTTGCTGTAGTTATTTTCATTGCAGATTCTAATGCATGCATTCTTCTGTGAAACAGGCCTTCCAGCTGAGACTTCAATCGAGAGGTATGTGACTATTGGGGCATATAGCCTGTTAAGATCCTGCACTATCGAGCCAGAGGTCATTATTGGACAGCACTCCATCCTCATGGAAGGTTCATTGGTAGAGACACACTCAATTCTTGAAGCTGGGTCAGTAGTTCCACCAGGAAGGATAATTCCATCAGGGGAACTTTGGGCAGGCAATCCCGCCAAGTTTGTGAGGACTCTGACCCACGAAGAAACCTTAGAAATCCCTAAACTCGCAGTTGCAATTAATGATTTAAGCAGAGATCATTATCATGAGTTCCTTCCGTATTCCACAATATATTTGGAGGTTGAGAAGTTTAAGAAGTCCTTGGGCATTTCTATTTGATGTTCTATGTTGTTATTTTTTTAATGTATGTGTTAGCTGGACTTTTGCTTGTAAGGGAAATAAGAATTTAAACACAGAGCAAGTTTTTGTGTTTCCTTTGTGCTCCTTGCTGAAAGTATTGGTTTAAGACATCATGTCATGTATAATTTGTTGGAGATAATATGTTAAAAGATGAGATGCATTCATCGGTACCTTGGACTGTTGACATCAGTTTTTGCTTCCAATTAGAATTGGTACACATTTGTTATTTATAAAGGTAAACAGAAATAATAAATGTCACAGGGTACGACCGACTATTTTCTGCCTGGTCGGCATTTTTCAGCTGAGATTGGGTGGTTAACCTACCAGGTTCTTGCCGCACTTTTTTTTAGGTCTTTTCTGTAAACTAGTTCATGGCATATGCTATTGAGATCCAGTAAATCATTTGAGTTGTGAGTTGAAGTTTACATAGGAATTGGTTCTTACTTGGCACACTTTTCACATGATCAATATTGTCCACACTAACTAATTGTTATATGGTTCAAAGCATATCATTGTGTAAAGGTTTCTTGTAGTACTTTTTGAAAATTCCAGATGCAGTGCTCACTACAAACTATGAAATATTGAACATTGTTAAAAGGATATTCATGATTCTCATCTGGATGGGAAATAATGAGCAACCTTGTTGCATTTTCTCTTTACATGTTCAATGGATATTCGTGATTCTTCTAAAAACCCGTACAGGAAGCCTATAGATGTAGCTTTGTAGTAGTGTACATCAGAATTAGCTTGAAGCAACTTGGGAGTTGAGACATTCATATTATCAGTTTATTGAATTATATTCTTCTTACCTGCCCTGCCCATTTTCATTTTTTAATTTAATTTCCTGAAGAGAATCTAAAGCACTAAGTGGCTATAATTAATAAGACTATAATATCAAAAACTGTCTTATTGAAAGAAGGTTAGAGAAAAAAAATTATGTGCATTGTAACAGACTATCCTGATTGGCTTCTCAAAAAACAGAATCTTTGATTGGAGTTGGAACAGATGTCTATAGTTCTCAATTTCAACGGTCCACTTTAACGGAGTTTGACTGTATAGACCACATGATTTGGATCATCTCTTATTATTTCTTTGCAATTCTCTCCCATTTTTTTATGTGTCTTTTTCTTTCATCATTTTCTTCTCACTCATCATCACTTCTTTATTTTTAATTTCATTCGTAAAACAACTACTGCATTTTTGTTGCACAGAAGATTATCTAGATCCAGATCCATATTGAACTTAAGATGTAAGTTGACATTCATAGTTCATCGTCACAATTAAATGAGAAGACAAACACATGATTTATTGAGGAAAATGAGAAAATAAAAAACAATGCAGTGTACATAACTTTTTCACATAATAATGTTGCACCACTGAATAATGGAAATCCAGCTTCCTGCACTTGTGTCAAGACTCAAGAGGCTTTCTCCATCTAGTCAAAGTTATTTTTAAGTTGGCTAAATTTGTATTGCAGAACTACTTGTCAAACATTGTTAAGTAATAATTTTTTTCTCCACCTAATAAGTGACGAATTAGGCCACGGCCATAAAGTTGTTTAAAATGGCCATTAGAACAATATAAAAAAGGTAAGATAAGAATAAGGTTATCCGTTTAATTTCTTAGAATAATGTTTGAACAAAGCAATTAGTTGGCAATTTGGTAGAATATTGTTGGAAGGATTATTTTAATCAAAGTCAATTGGAAACCGGTGAGGAGAGAAACTTCACCTTTGTGGGCTTGTTTTATAAGGATCAACCACAATGTAGTCATAGGAAGAAAAAGGAAATTTATATATAAGACATATTGAGTATTGACATCTCAAATCTCAACCATCCTCATTCATTCAAACTTTTCCAATATACACAATTTTTCTCTTAGAAAGCAAGCCAATTTAAGGGTTATTCTTCCATAACCCCATAGGCCTAATTCAGTATATAGTTTTATTACAGCTATTAATTTTGTTGCTCTTGCATATCAATACCCAGAAACAAAGCATTATTTCTGCATATACAATGGTATAGAGATCGTTATGCTTGTAGTTTTTTCTTCATTTGAGCAAATGGGCAAAGATGTTGGAACGGCTCAATCAAATCAAATCTCCCTATAAGTTAGAGTCCTTTGATATGATTGAGCCGTGCCAATATCAATTTTTGTTTGCTATATATTTAGTTTTTTTTTCCCTTTCAAAAGGGTTTAAATACCGATTTAAAAGTAAGATAAATTATTAATATTTCATTCCTTTTTATAAGCACTTTTTTTTTAAATAACTTTCAGTTATAAGAAAAATTTGTTGTGTAATTGATAGGTTCATTTTGTATATACATATAACCACTTGAATTTTTATCCTAAGTTACAAAAATTAATTTACATGACATGTTATACTTCTCAACCAAGTGATCTCTAAAAAAACACATGTGACATGTTATAGCTAGTTAGTTGGTGAACAATACTAACAACACATAAGTTTTTCCTATATCTATTGTACTTTATTTGAATCTCATTAATTTTATTCTTGCCGTCTTTCTCTTATTTCTCCCCTCTCCCTATATATCTTCATTACCTCTAACTTTCTTAGGCAGGAAGTGGTTAAATTAGTTTATATAATTAATTCACTCAAGGTTATATGCATCATTTGGATGAACTAATTAATATTTACTATTACGGTTGGTCCTGTACTAGGGTCACATAGTAACATTTTGCATCTATGTGAACAAGGTTAATTTGTCCAGTGAAACGTTTGAATCATGGAAGCAGCAGTTGGAGGATGTTGTTGGTTTTGGTTGTTGAAATTGCTGCTGTTGGTTGGTTAACTTGTATGAATGCTGCTTGGAAAACTATCCTTCATTTTGAAAATAGCCCCACTCCCCAAACATTTAGAAAAATCACCATGTTTCAAGCATTCCACACTAGTCACCAACAACCCCCACTACCCTTTGAATCCGGCGAATTTTTTTCCAAACAAGACTAGGAATCTTCATAAAGGGGGGCACAAGAAGGTAAATTTCAAAGGGAATTTCTTTGGGGTGGTAGACGGGGGCACAAGAAGGTAAATTGGATAAGATGGGATATTGTGTGCCTCCCGAAGAACAAAGGGGGGCTTGGAGTGGGAGATGTCCGGGTGGTGAACATTAGTTTGTTAACCAAATGGCGTTGGAGACTTCTTTATGATGATAATATGGTGTGGAAAGAGGTTTTAAAAAGCAAATATGGGAGCGGGGTGATTGGTCGGACGGTGTTAGGAGAAGAGTGCAAGCCTTGGTATGCATCTTTGTGGTGGAAAGACATTTGCACAATTGGTTCTAATCTCGATCTTGATTGGTTCTCGCAAGGAGTGTCGAAAAAGTTGGGGAATGGAAGGCTTACTAGTTTTTGGACTGAGAAGTGGGTCGGTGATCTACCTCTTTGTGTTCGTTTCCCTCGTCTTTTTTCTATTTCCATGCACAAAGAGGCGACGGTAGCGGATGTGTGGAATCAATCAATTGCCCCGGATAGTTGGAGGTTGAATTGGCGCCGGAGATTATTCGAGTGGGAGAAAGAATTGGTAAATGAGTTGATGTTGTTGATCAATCCGGTAGTTTTTCGGATGGAGGAGGAGGATCGGTGGGGGTGGGAACCGGAAGGGGGAGCTAACTTTACGGTTAAGTCGACGTACCAAAAGGTTTTTAATTTGTCAACTCATGAGGGTGTGGTTGATCCGTGGAATGCATCCGTGTTTTCGGTTATTTGGAAGTGTCCGGCCCCGTCAAAAGTGAGTGGTTTTGTTTGGCAACTTCTTCATGGGAGAATTCCGACTCGAAAAAATCTAGTTGCTAGGAGAGTTATTGATGGTGATGGTGATATTTCTTGTGCTCTTTGCGGTGAGGAGACGGAATCTGAACTACATTTGTTCTTGTATTGTGAAATTGCAATGTTAGTTTGGATTGAAATTTTCTTTTGGCTGGATGTGCCCTTTTGCCTCCCCCATAATATTTTCTCTATTATTCACTGCTTGCTAGAGGCTGGAGGAAAGAAATCGAGACAGGGAATGGGCACGATATGTGCGGCTGTTTGCTGGAACATTTGGAGATGTCGCAACTCTATTGTATTCGACAACGGAAATGGATCGGTGATGGAGCTGGTTGAGGCAATCAAAGTCTCCTCCTGGAAGTGGTGGTTGAGCCGGTCTGCGGCTGCTAATTGCTTGTTGTACGAATGGCGTGCGGAACCGAGACTATGTGTTTTAAGATAGCCCCTGTCTTGTTGTTTTGGCTGTTTTGCGGGTGCCTAGCTGTTTTGGTGCCTTTGCTTTACTTTTTGTTTCTGCTTGTTTTATGTTAGGCTCTGTTAGGGGCTTTTAGCCTCCCTGTACCCTGTTTGTACTTCCCAGGGGTTTTTTAGCATGTCTTATGCTAATGCCTTTGTTATATATGAAATTTAGCATTTTCAAAAAAAAAAAAAAAACCCCACTACCCCGCCAAACTTCTTCAACGCATACTTTTTAAGGCTTTTGTTTGCAAGTTTGGAGTGGAGGGGAAGAGGCCCTCTTTGGATAGAAGGAAATAGAATAAAAATAAAAATAGAGACATTTTATTTATTTTATTTTTTCTTTCACCATTAGTTTAATCTGCTTCAGGGGTTAGTTCTGGCATCAAGTGGTTACAACCCTCTTCTAATCGCAGTTGCGCGGATTGAATCGTGGTCCTCTCTACCAAGTTCAACGACAATCACCACTGAATCAACTAACGATTGATACATTTGTTTTTTGAGAAAATATTTCTATAGAGAATGATATAAACAAATATTTATAATTAATATATTTTTTATTATAAGAATTTTTTCGAATTGGATCAAAGTCCATTCATGAGCCAGGTCGGATCACCTGAATCACACTTATCCAATACAATTTTTGAGTTGCACCAACATGGGTGATTTTGTATTAAAAAAATAACTCTCATAAGTCCTCCTCACCCCCTTTATTAATTCCACCTGTGTTTTCTTTTTCTTTTCTAAAACTGCTTTGAGCGGACCAGAACTAGATGACTCAGAAGGTGAGACGTGAGGAGATTACGATGGTGCTAGGCCTTTGGAACGGTAGTTCACAGTGGGGAACCTACAAAACATGTTAGCATTTCAATGTTCGTGTCAGTATGCAATTAAGGAGGAGTGAAATGAAAAATGATTGAATTGTGTACTTTGACTGCAAAACTTGTCCTTATGTAGATGGAGACGGTTATAACTGCCACTTATAGTTTGAAACATTAATTGACATAAAGCCAATTCTAATGGCGTTGCAAGGAAGATATTCGCTGAAAGAGAAATACGGAAACAGTGGTGTTCGGCATCAATAGCTTACATGAGAAACCACCGGAACAAAAGGAAATTGGATGGAAGGTACTTTGGTTGTTGGTATTGGGCCTAGCCCAAAACAAAAACACTCTCCTTCATTCTAGGGATGGCAAATAAACCCAAACCCGTGGGGCCCGCCCGCACCCGCACCCGAGTCAACGGGTTAAACCCGAGTTGACTGGGTTTGGGTTCAGGTTCGGGTGCGGGTGTGGGATCACTCAAACCCACACCCGAAACCCATACACTCACCCGCTTATATAGTTAATTACTTAATTTCCCTTAAGTATATATATTAGTGTATCCTTATAAAAGATACAATTATGTTTGTTCTCTAATTTAATTGGACGCTCTGTTAGTTTATCATTGTGCTTAATTCACTTATTAATATATTTTGCCTTTTAAAAAAAAATTATTGTAATTTAATTTTAATTGTAATTTTATTATTGTCTTGTTGCGGGTTTGGGTTTGGGTGGAAAAACCCGAACACAATGGGTGTGGATGTGGGTTTTGATTTGCTACCCGAACAACCTTTGGGTTTGGGTTCGGGTTCGGGTGTTAGTTTCGGGTGCGGGTAACCCGCACCCGTGGACACCCGTTGTCATCCCTACTTCATTCCCTCCAAACTCACAAACAAAACATAAAATAAGTTTGTTAGTTGGTCTAACACATTTTCTACCCTACATTTCACTTAATGGACACATCAACATTAATAAAGTTTTCTAATAGTTATTTACAGAATGACTAATTTGAGAAATGTTTTATATAACAGATGAAAATTAAAATATTTATATTTGTCATTTACACATCAATTTACTTTTATTTTATCAAATAATCTAATAATTAGAATTTTATCATTTTAAGATGAATACATGAAGTTCAAATTTTATAAAAAAAAAAAGAGCGAAGTTCAAACTTTATTTCAAAAAACAAAAAATAGAGTTCAAACTTCAGTTCATACATACTACTGAGTTATGCTCACGAAATCATCATACATGCATGCATTAAGTATATCTGGATTCTACTTTTTCGGACTCAAGGCAATAATGCAAATAGTGGTACACTATAGTAAGCAGCCCCATCACTTTTTTATTTTTTTGGTGTTAACCGATATACTTATCACAATTGACACGTGAAAGAAAAAACTTACAAACACACCAATGTTTATCTTGAATGGTGGTCCATTACCTTCATGCATTAATGACAAATTGATAGTACAAAACAGAAATATCTAATCTAATCTAATCTAATCCCATTGAAATGGAAATAATGGAGGAGCTTCATTATGATTCCCCTCATGAGAATGAGATTGATCATTAGAACCCATGTTATAGATTGAAGAACAATGAGCATTCTGATCATTTGAACCCAAAACAGAGTCCACAGATCCCAAGCTATGATCATGCAAACTCAAACCTAAAGGTTGCATAAAAGATGAGTGAGTAGTATTCACCATATCATTCAATCTATTTTCATGATGATGATCATGTGTCTGTGGTGGTACTGGTGATGACAGAAGAGAGAGAGCACAGGAAAAACTATTGCTGCTGCTGTTGTTGTTATTGTTGTTGTCACAGAACATTTTGCATCTTTCTGAAAATGGGTTGGTCGTGTTCCTGTGAAAAGTTGGACTCAAACCAGTTGGAAGATGTTGGTTGTTGCTGAGTGTGGCTGTTGTTGTGTTCTGGAGTTGTTGTTGTTGTTGTTGTGTCCTGTGGCTGTTGCTTTCTTTGTAGCTGCTTGTTGGAGATGATGTTCCAAGGAAAAGGTCTTGTTTTTCGACCAAATGGTGGTGCATTGGTTGGTGTTGGTTGTGGCTATGGAGCCTAACATCTCCTCCACCCCAAGTTGGATTCACCATAGCAGTAGAAGGGTATATGTGTGAACTTGAGAAGGGTAACAACTGGGTTCCTGATAAAAATATATTACATTAATTCCACAAAAAAAAAAAATTACTTTAGTCCCTTTAATAAGTTTTATTTAATTTTGGTCTCTTAAATTACAAATATTAGATTTAACAAAAAAAATAGTATACACAATTTGATCCTTAAGTTTATTTTGTTATTATTTTAGTCTCTTAAGTTATTAATGTTAAATACTTTAGTCATATATGTTAGTTTTATGTTTGAGTCCGTCAAATGTTTCATTCTTCTTTCTGAGTTACGCGTATAATCACCAAAGTTAAGCGTCGTGCAAGATTGCAAGACATATTTGACCGATTCAAATGAAAAATTGCCGTCAAGAACAAAAATAGAATGAAATAACTTACAACATCAAAATAAAACTTAAAAATAATTTAAAGAACTAAAAGTGTAATTCAATTTTATTTCAAAAATAATCACAATATTTATTAATTGTGTCCAAATGGTTGCTCAAAAGAAAAAACTGCGTCCAAATGGATTTCTAATTAACATAAATAAGAGAATAAAGGAATTTCAACCATTAATACTCTTGAAAATTTGTCTATACTTCTAATAATTAATTTGGAGAAAAATAGCTCAATTTTTTCTTATAAAAGGAGCATATGGATTAATGACTTATAATTGCAATTTGGAAGTAAATAATTGTACACTATATGTGTAGGGATGTCAATTTCATCCGTTAATGGGATCCCCGCGGAGATTGTCCCGTTTGGAGATCTGAAGTTAGGGAATTTTTTCCCGTGGGGATGGAGGTGAAAGTCCCCCCGAAAGAGGTTTGGGGATGGGGACGGTATTTCATCCTCCGCCCCGCGAAGACTCCGTCCCCGAAAATTAGTAAAATGACATTTATAAATTTATATTTTAGTGCTTTATAAATTATTTTTAACTATATTTTCACACAATATGTGTATACATTTGTTCATATATGATGTTTATAACTGTCGCACGACTCACAATAATATTTTAATATTTTTATTTGTTTTATAATTAAACTTGAATATTTTTTTACAACTAGTTCGATCGAAAATAATATAAATTTCATACTCTTTTTAAAGTTGGTGGATATCCGCAAGAACTGTGCAGATCCGCGGGGATGGGAATAGAGGAAGAATTCTCCCCGAAGCGGGGAATGGGAACGGGGATGGAAAATATTTTAAATGGCGGGGCAAAGGGTGGTAAAGTATCCTCCAATCAATCCCCTATATATGTGTAGGCATACCACTTTGTTTGGTTTAGTTATTTTTTCATTGATACTATACAAATATGACACTTAGTTTTTATTTTATTTAGTAGACACATTTTCTAAAAACAGGGTAAATTTTTTGTAGCAATTATTAGTTGAACATGAAAGAAACAAATTTTGCTAAGAGTGAGACCAATTAACTACACAGTGAATCTTTGTTTCACATGTACTCAAAAACAAGGTCTAGAAACATACTAGTGTGTTGTAAAGAAATGTCAAAATCATGGAAGAATTATTGAAGCAAATAGATAGACAATAATAGGTTAGTTAGAAATGACAGTCTAGTATAATTACTAACTAGTAGCTTTTGCCCTCTCATTCAAAAGCCTTTTGTGTGTGTGTGTATGTAATGTACTGACACAGTGACATGTTTGTTGTTTTAGTGATGACCACTAGATTATGATGAACATAGCAAATTAAGTGGACCAAATATGAAGGATAGTGTGTGTGTGTGTATGAGGTGTGCATTATGTGTTAGTATTTGTTACTCTTTTAAGATGTTTGTACCTATGTGGGGATCCTCAGCAATTGTCTACTCCAAATCTAGACAATTATTGGGTCCACTCAGATAATGTTAGCTATCCCTACAACTTTAAAGCTAACCTTGGTAATTGGACAAAAAGCTACTACTTCGAGTTATAGGTTCTGCTTGTGGCTTTCTTCTCCGTCGGTTGTGTCCATCTAAACGTTTCCTACAGCTCCTCTTTCCTTCATCAAATTCCTCCAATGAATGGAACCTACACAAATTAAGGAAATAATGTCAAAATGATTATTAATAACTTAATGCATTCAAGAATTTCACTTTCACCGCATTAAATACTAAGATTTTTAGATGGGGTCTCTCAATTGTGTCAAAAAAAAAAGATGGGTCTCTCAAGTTAGATTTTTGTTATGAGAGTAAAAAAAAAAATATTAGTAGATAAAAACTTAGATTCAGACCCCGAATTTTTTGCCAAATTTTATTTACCACATAACCTAACTCTGAATTATAAGAACCTTTTTTTAAAAAAACCAGATGATTAATACTAAAATAACAAAACTTAGATTCTGAGAGGCATGCTCTTACGCACGATCGGAGATAACCAATCAAAATTTTAGACTTTAACCCAAATCAAAATAGGTGTGAATGGAACATACAGAAAATCCAACCATTTGTGTTATAGTCAGCTAACTAAATTAATCAATATGAGGGGACAACAAAAACCCAATATTTACAAGTGTTTTAGTAGGGGATTAGCTTGATTAATAAGGAAGTATGTTATAGTTAGTATAGTCTTTATCAATTGAGAGATTCCTTCTTCTTTTTTTGTTAAGGATTGTGTTTCAAATAATTATTCTTCTAATGAAGACTAAATTAAGATACTAAAAATAATACTTGTAAAATTAGCAAGAATAATGTGTATAAATACACATAATTTAAATTTTCACATAAATAAATTAACAAACAACTAAGAACAATTTCATGACAAATCATATCTAACACATAACATAAGTTGGAACAATTTTTAGTCAGACTTCACTTAATTTTCAGCCGAATTTCAGATTATCATAGTTTTTGAAGATCAAGACCAAAAATAACACAAATATAAATACATAATTAGATAAATGCACCTGCTACATTGTTGGCAAAACCTTTGCTTATGTCCACCAATTGTGACTTGTGCAGTCTTGGAATGAAGTTCACAAACCTTATGGCGCCTATGATAATCTCTACAGTTACTAAGATCAGCTTGACAACCATCAACAAGACATGAAACTATTTGATTTCCATTGTTAATAGCTCTAGCTCTCTTAGATGACCCTGAACCTGAAGATGATGAAGATGTCATTTTTGTTGAAACTCCACTAACAACATCTTTTGACTTTGTAACCACTGATTCAGTACTAGAATTTCCAACATGGCCAAGTTTCAAGTCAACAGAAAATTCCCCTTGTGTTCTATAATCTCCAAACCTCTTTGAAACATCCATTGTTTCTATGTTGTTTAAGGTTGTTTGATCCATTTCTGTTAAATCCCATGAAGGTGCTTTCAAATTGTTCCACTCCATAACTCAAGATGCTTCTCAATTGCATGAAAAATCAAAAACATTATTATAAATTAAGTAACATAAATTGAATTAGACACTTAAATAAAATAGGTAAAGTAAACTTAAATCTAATTAAGTATATTCTTAATTTTGATTAAAGAGAAACAACATTGAAATTTTTATTTTAAAGTGAAAAAAGATAGAGTAGGGAATTTGAATAAATTGGAAGATATAAAATAGGAACTTCCTATGCAAACATAATTGACATTGGCTTGTCCTTATTAAGGAAAAGAGAGAGTGAGAGAGAGTAGAAGAAACCTGCACCAAAGAGAGTTTGGGAAAAAGAAGAAAGAAAAAAAACATGAAACATAATTAATGATAATGATAACTATAATAGAAGCCAAGTTGAGAGAGTTCCAAGGAAACTGGAAGTTACAATTAAGAATGTTACAAACATTATAATGAAGCAACTACATGTTATAAATAAAATATATTAAAAAAAAAGTAATAAAAAGTTCATGAACAAGAAAAAAGGTAAGAAAAATTGTTAAAAAAAAAATAAAGGTAAGAAAAAGAACAAATTAAATATAATTGAAAGATTCATGAAGTAGGATGCTTACCTAATAGTCAAATTTAAGAAGCTGGATTTTTTTTTATTTTCTCTCATTTTTTAAAATAAAATAAAAAATAAAAAAAACAAACAAAGGGTCTAAGAAGGAATCAAGACTAATATTACCTTATTAGGAAGATGAAATTGTGGATTTGTGAAGACAAGAGTGTGGATAATGTATGTATGTAATGGAAAGTTGAAACTGAAACTTGGGAAGTGAAAAGAGAGAAGAAGATGAACTTAAAAAGGGTGTGTGTGTGTGTTCTGTTTAACTAGTTGAACTAAATAATATAATAATAATTTAGAATTTCTTTATTACTAAAAATAGGGGGTATGTGTAGCTTGAGAAAGGAAAGAAGAAAGATAATGTCATAATAAGGACAGGCTGTTGGTTGCTTTCAACTTTTAATAATAGTCAAGAAAAGACAAGTACAAAGAAAGAATGGATGCTCATGACAAAACTAAGCATATGGAATTGTGTTTCACATTTCATAGCATGTCTTCTCCTTAGGTTTTTGTTTTCCTTTTTCTTTCTTTCTATTGATATTTTTATACTATTTACTTGGAATTTGGAAATGGAAGCCTGCAAGTTTAGAGTGTAGCCCACCCTCCTTGGAGCCACAATGGGGAACAAAACAAAACACTTCCCATTTCAAGATGACAAATTTTTAGAAATATTTTTAACTTTTATGTTTTAATATTAATTTTTTATTTTATTTTCAATGACATAAACATAAAACAATTAAAATTTTCAAGTTTAGTGAGTGTATCACGTTGAGTTGCCAAAATGATAACGACTCTCGGCAATTCTGTCAAATTCAATGCGATACATATCAAACATCTGTACTTATTATTTAAAAGTTATTATGAAACAAAATCACAATTTTATAATTAATATTAATATAAATAAAAAATGGAAAAAGTTTTCAAAGTTAAATATGTTCTAAAATACGGTCTTTCTATTTAATTGTTATTTTTGTTTTAACTTAATTACTTTTAGGGTTTTAAAATTCAGTCAATAGATAAATAAATAAAATATGATCAATAATTAATCACAACAATATTTAAATCAAGTTTTCTAGAATAATTCAACCTTCTAATTACGGTCCAACCACTTGATTATTTAATTTACTTCTTTATTTTTTAGCTAAAGAATAACTTATTGGATATGTCATCTCATCTTATTATTTTTATAATCTTTGTTTCTTACTCAAAATAGTAAACATGTTTTTTAAACATTTCCACAGCACGTTTGAACATATAAAGTTATACCGCAGTTTACTATGTTTAAATTCTAATGATGTTGAATTCGGGCAGGGGATAGCTCTAATTTGATATCGAGTGTCATGGTATGTTTGGTTATGCAGCGATAAAAATTGATTTTGATAAAATTTATTTTGGCAAAAATTGATTTTAAATTAAAGTGATTTATGTTTGGATATATTCATGCAAAAGTGAGTTGAATAAAAAATTTGAGTGTAAAAATCAATTCTAGAATTAGAAGCTATGATTTCTAGCTTCAAGTATAATCAATTTTGGAGGCAGAATCAATTATACTTTTGATAAACCAAACAAGTCAGAATCAATTATAGTGGATGAATTTATAGCGGATAGCTTATAAGCTAACTTTTAACTTATAGCTAGCGAATACGCTAACTAGCTAATTGAAGTTGTAGTGTTTGGTAAAATTAATGGTTTGACTAACTTATATAAATATGAAATGACATAAAAAAAATATGTTTAATTAATATTTAATTTTTTTCAAGTAAGATGATAGAGTAAAATTGGAAGAAAAAAATGATAAGCTATAAACTATAAACTCATAAGCTATTTGAAATAACGTTTGAAAAATAAGCTATAAACTAGTAAAATAAGCTATAAGTTTTTTTAAAAAAATTGTTACCAAACAGAACTTTTAGCTTATAAGCTAAAAACTAGAAACTAGCTTATTTACCTTCCCAAATAAAACTTATATGTGAAGCCAATCAATCTAACCACAATATGTATACTTTTGTTTTAATGACTTTTTTCAACTTAAAAATCAATACTCCATTTATAAGCGAATATTTTATATTTAGAAATTTAATAAATAATTAATGTATTTAGCTTATATTAAAGATTAGATGCATCGGCTGAAAAAAATACATTTTTTTGGTAAAAAAAAACAATTTTTTTTTTGGTAAAAAAAAAAATAAAAAATTATGTATATATCAACAAAATGAAATAAACTATTTTCATTCTCTTGTTTGATCAATTATTCAAAAAATTTAGTTTGTGATTAAGGTCAAAGAGAATGTGTTTATCTTGTAGCCCATGTGGAATTAAGACTTTTTTTTTTTACATTTATATTTTGATTCTTGTGGGTTGAACTGTTAAGACTGTGTGTAATACTGGCTAAATCTAAAGGTTTGTGGATTGATGTGGCCTATCTATTTTTATTAATACTTGATTAATTATACCTTTTATGACTTATAATTTGTCTCATGTCCAATATTAAATAGTTTTTTTTTTGTTACATATTAAACAGTTTTATAAAAATAAAGAAATGTAAACTTAAATATAAAAGACGCATAACATTTTAATATGAAAACATCACTCTCTTTTTCTTCACGACACACAACAAATCAGCATGTTATTCTCCCTTTTTAGTTTACGTAGAAAAGATGGATAAAATCATAAAATAATACGACAAACATGCATGTATCATTTGTATAGTTTTAACTCATGATATCAACTACATAGAGAAGATAGATAAAATTATAAAAAAGTCACAAACTATATATCAATAGCCAATTTTTTTAATAAATATCATTTGTAATTTATTTATTAATTTATGTTATAACTATACGTTATAACATAAAATCATTAACAATAATAGTTGTTTTTTTGTTTTAAAAAAAAAACGTTATATAATACCAATTTTTTGTGATAGGCAAATATTTTTAATGGTCTGCAGGTCAACCATTTAATCCGTAGAATAATGTGGACCGTACTCGGGCCAACATATCATAACTTTTCTTCATTTGCAAACGGATCAAACCATACGGATTTATACGTACAAGATTAAACGAGGCGTATCAGCCCGCATACTCGAGCGTTATTGACACCAATCACTTTCGCTAAACCCAATTATATGAAATATTTAGGCAAATTGATGATGGGGTACTTGTTTTTGGTGCATTAAACAAAAATAGTAGCAATGAACTGTAGTTCCTTACGAGAGAGCAAATGATGTAGTCTGGTGGTGGGGCTTTGTAGTAGACACTGAGCATTAATTTTAGAGGGCTCCAGGTTTAGATGCCTTACTGATTTAAGCCACAACAATAATGAAATGCAATAAAACATCCTTTGCACAAACACCTTTCAGCACGTGACTATTTTTACCTTATGTGTCTTAATATCAACTCGTCCTATATCTGCAACCCTTAACATAATTGATATTTAATGATTCTGGGAAAGATGATTTTATGGTGATTGCAGTATACCACCAATTGAAATATCACCCAAAATGAGTTGAGTTTGGATTTGATTTTAGTTTGGTTAGACTCATCGTAGTTGGTTTTAGCACAAAGTTCATTTTGAGTTTGTTATGAAACTTTTCTTAGAGCTATTGTACTTGACTATATTCATAATTGGGAACAAATTTAAAAGGATTGCATGTGTTTTTTCAACTTTACATACTCAAATTTCAATAAATTTTTAGATATATATATATATATATATATATATATATATATATATATATATATATATATATATATATATATATATATATATATATATATATATATATATATATTGTTGGGGGGTCCGAGGAAGCTCGGGAGAAACATCATGGGCCAATGCTCCAGGACCACAAGAGACTTTGACACCACATACCACCCAAAACCTTAAGGTGTTAGGTTAATGGGTCACCTCTCTTTTAAATCCAACATTATTCCCATACATAGTCGATGTAGGACTTTATTCACTCAACACTTGAAACCCAACATTACTCAACACTTGAAACCCAACATTCTCCCCCAAGTGTGAGTTCCCCACATGCTATAGTTGATCCAATACCAGGATCCCCTCCTGCTCCCCCACCAAGCCGAACCAGGCTCTGATACCACTGTTGGGGAGTCCGAGGAAGCTCGGGAGAAACATCATGGGCCAATGCTCCAGGACCACAAGAGACTTTCACACCACATACCACCTAAAACCTTAAGGTGTTAGGTTAATGAGTCACCTCTCTTATAAATCCAACATTATTCCCATACATAGTTGATGTAGGACTTTATTCACTCAACACTTGAAACCCAACATATATATTTTTTTTTTCTCTTAGAGCATCTTTATTGCAAAGGTACTTAGCTTGATTCTCAAACCAAGTAACCGATCCTTAAATTTTGTCGCCATTGGAGAGAGTAAAGTTGGCATTGCTTGATTTTTAATCTTAAGTAAAGTTGCTCTTGCAATGATCTTTTGATTTCGATTCTTAAATTAAAATAATTTTTCTTTCTCTTTTATTCATCACTCTTCATCAACAAACTAATACCGAGTAATCCAACAAACCAATACAGAAACAACCAGAATTAAGAGAAAATTAATCAAATCACATCCAACAAAACCAATACAGAGTAATCCAAAAAATTGAAACTTTACCCAAAAATTCAGAGAAAGAGATACACTGGTTGTTGTTGCGGGTGGTGGGAGAGATGAGACCATCAAGAGAGAGGTTGAGGGTGGAGAGAGGACGAAGATATGGTGCGGCGATGGGAGAGAGGCAGCTAATCGGTGACATGTTCTCTACTATTTCAGAAATATAATTTCTTGTTCTATATATTCTGAAACATGTTTCCTGTAATTCAATATTAGAAAATAAATTATAATTTTATATATGCTACTCAAATGCGGTTTGAGGAAGGGTTTTTGTTATTATGCAATTTCAAGAAGTTTTTTTTTTTTTTTTTATGCGTAGAGATTTTTTTTAATGTAATTTTAGAAAGAGTTATTTTCTTCTTTGAATATATATCATAATGTATATCTTCTTTTCTTATTTTTACATTTACTTGGTTCATATTTATTTATAGCATATATATTCATTTAAATATTGATTATATCATAATGAATTAATATTTAAACTTTAATCCAAATTAGGGGAAAACAAATAATATAAATATATGTGGTATTTTGGGATTTAATGAATGATGTTAAGTATCCCAAAATAAGAATCTGTGGATGGAGCAAAATGTGTCTGAGTTTTTTAAGAGTTGTTTAATGATTTTGTTTAATCCAATGAGTGTCGGACCTTACCAGTTATATTACCATATGATTTGAGTTTATACAAACACACAATTTTTAGAATTTGGATTATCTCCTTTCCAAATTCTCTACGTTTCTCTTTTTGTTCCCTATCTTTCTCTTAATTTCAATCTTTCATCAATAAAAAATAATAACGATTGCCCGAAATACTCTTTATAAATATATATTTTTTCTTCTTTTCTCTTATGTTTTGAGACTAATGGAGTAATTAATAAATTTGCTTTAATAAATAAAACAAATTTTAGTGTTAAAATGAACATAAATAGAACACTTTTATAAGAATGAGTAGAGCCACTCTCATTCACCCGGCCCTCTGTTTCCTCGTCAAGAGAAAAGCAAAAGCCATTCCAATCTCTCAGCAGCAGCAGTATGGGCATAAAGTAGTTGTGACCCCCACACTCATTGGATTAAAAGCAAAGTTATTGATAAGTCACTGTAGCATATCAGTGAAAATCAATTATACATTTAAGGTAAATGAATCACCGTTCAATGATATTGATGTGGCTTCTTGATCAAAAACTCGTGGGATTGTGGACCATATTAGGAACATGGAATCAGGATATTTGTACTCATACAGGTTTGTCACACCCAACTCTTTTAAACACATTGTATTTCCTTTTCAGTTATATTTTCTCTATCACACCATACCATGTGACAATGTCACTGTTCCTATATAATTATCGTCGGTCGGTCGTTATTAAGTACATATTTGAATTGACGGTAAATTTTGCAAATTCACCGTGCGACGATGTCTACATTTACATTTTTAATTCCAAATATGTGCTATGAATGTTGCTATTTATTTGGGTTTGAAACACTTGATTTGTTTTTGGTTGTAGTAGGACTTAAATCGATACTATGTGCTGCTGCTGAGGATTCAAAGACCAAGCGTATTGTTTCTAGGAGCAGGAAAATTGTAACCATCCCTTCTCTATTTCCTAGGCAAGTTTACCACATCTTTTCGTCTTCCCAATTTCATTTCTCAAACCAAAGTGCTAGGAATAAATCCCATTAATTAATTAATCAATTTTGAAAATTCATTTCAATCCACAATACTCACTTTTAAACTTCTACACTTAAAGAGAGAAAATTAGTTTAATCCCCCCTACCAAAAAAAGAAAAAATAGTTTAATCCCCCACAATGTTTTGACTGGTTAATTCAATTTTCATAAAACATAAATTGGTTCATGACATTTTCATATCAGATATAAACTAGTTCTTGATTCGTTATAATAAAAAGATTAATTTATCAGTTCCGTGAGTTTAGTTCAGATGGCAGGGACAATGTATTATATATGCCGGAGCCGGGGTTTGAACTCCGATCATCCTATTTATTTACATTAAGGATGAAATTTCTAGCCATTAAACTACTTAATAAAAAAAGAATTAATTTATCTTCAGAGTCAAAGGCTAATTTAAATTTTATTTTTAGAAAAATAGAGTTATAGGGCACTAGTGCCTTGAGACACTAGTTAGGAATCTAAGTAGTAATATGATACTCTCTCTGTCCCAAAATAAATGACCTGTTTGACCACTGACACGTTTGCCAATACACAACTTTAATCGTTAATATCTCTAATTATCTATTATTAAAAATTATAAAAATGGTATATTTTGAAAGTACTCGTCGAGACAAATCAAACAACATCTCATATGCTAATATTTGCATGTATATATTAGTAGAAAAATAAGGTCAAAGCAGGTCAAATGAATAGTACACTAAGTCAAAAAGAGGTCATTTAAAATGGGACGGAGGGAGTAAAAGAGTCTTAAAAAATTTCAATGCAAAATTGACTTTTTTGGATTCTTTAATTTGTACCCTAAAAAGTAGTAGTTATTATAATCCTGTTGTGAAAATCAAAGATCGGATATTTCTTTAATGACTAATAGAGTGATATAAATTACTAATATAATTATAATACTATTAATACATATAATAATTATGAATATGATGAGAATGGAGAAGTTTGGATCAAGCTTTTATCACTTGCAAAGGTGTATTTTTACATGAAGTAAAGAGTGGTATTTATACTACTAAATCTATGAATAAAATAATTTACATTCACTATTTTAAGTTGATATTTAGGTTGATAATCAACCTTACTATTTTAAGTTAAAATTTTGCATAGATATTTCAACATTAATAGTAACATATCACTTTCACATTTATTTATGATTATTATAATAAATCCTTATTTTTATTAGGAATTGAATTGTTCCATAAAAAATTTAAAAATTGACAAACATACATATGTTCACCCAAAAAAAATTACTGTTAAAACTTGAAAATTGACAAACATACATGTTCACCCTAAAAAAAATTCTATTAAAACTAGGACTAGGATATTGAGTCAAAAGCTACTCTAGACATTAGTCAATAGTTTAGGCACCTAAACTATGGACATCCTCAAAATTTAGAGTTCACACATTTTTGTGTGGATAGGGGAAAAGTGCGAAGAATATAAAAATGCAGGTACCATTCTTTCTTTGGGAGAAATCATTTGACATTTGTGATGGTTTGGTAAATGGTGAAGTGAAGCCATTCTGACAATCAAAAGGGATACGATAAGATAAGATGGAATAAAATTGAATTGAAGATACAAATGAAGCTATATTTTATATTTGATACATAGTAGTACTGCACATACTACACCATTGATCCTATATATGAAAAAAATTACTTTTTAGATTTATCGTAAAATTGATGTATCTAAACAATATTATAATTTAGATATATCAACTTTACAATAAATCTTCTTATGGTCGGGGAATTTAGGCGTTGTCTGTTTTGGTGTTATCATTGGTGTACCGCATATATACGGCGCCTTTGTTTGTAACCTCCTTTTCTGGTCTATGTTCATCTTGTACGGAGATCAGATTTATATATATATTATATTTACCGTTCAAAAAAAAAAACTTTACAATAAATCTAAAAAATCAACTGTTTCTTATATATAGGACCGGATGCAGTAATAAGTACTCTTTTCTATATGAGAAAATATATGGTCAACACTTCATATTCAGACTTTGTAAAAAAAAAAAAACTTCATATTCAGGCTTGAGTTTAGTTGGTTACACAGTAATTATCCGATAATTTAATGTTACGTCATGTTATTTAAATTTTGAATTAATTATTTTATTTTATTTTGATAAATTTATACTCCGT
This sequence comes from Trifolium repens, assembly GCA_030408175.1. NCBI lineage: Eukaryota > Viridiplantae > Streptophyta > Magnoliopsida > Fabales > Fabaceae > Trifolium > Trifolium repens. Next base: position 59,918,750 of record CP125842.1, on the reverse strand, counting down.
TCCAAAATATAAGATTTAGTTGACCACTATATGTATATCAATGCACAATTTTGATCATCAATATTTTTAATTGTTTATTAGTAAAAATTATAAAAATTTGACATTTTAAAAATATTCATCAAAATAAATCTTATAGCTATGTAGTAGTATTTACATCCATACAATATTAAAAAAAATACAGTCAAAACAAGATAAATGAATAGTATATTAAGGTATCGTTTGACTTTTTAGATCATAAAAGATATATGAAAGTTAAAAGTGAAAATAAAAGCTTTTTAAAAAAAACTAAAAATGTTTGGTAATTGTTATTTTTTTAGTTTCAAAAGTATTTTATCTATGTATTTTACTCATAAAAATTAAGTAATATTTTTTCTATCAAGAACTTCTTGAAAATCTGTTTGGCCTAAATTTTATCAAGAGCTTCTTGGAAATCTGTTTGGCCTAATTTCGTGAAATCCAGACATGCTTGAAACCATATGCCAAGTCCTAGAAAAAGAGTAAGAAAAAGAAGAAGAAAGAAGTTGAAGACAAGACAACCCTTATCACCTCAGTGCAAAAGCCACCATTGTACGCAGTTGCGTCAAATCAGTGGTTGCCTGAGGTTGATCATATGGCGAAGCAAACCAAGCCTGCTGCTACTAGTCAAGTGGTACCGGTCTTTGAAGAAGAGCATGATGTAGGGAGTGAAGTTGTGTTTGAAGAAGAGGAAAAAGAAAAGTTGGTTGAAGAAAATTTGATTGCTAATGAAGAGGAGGTTGAGCTATCCAATATCTTGCCCGAAAAGCAGACACAAGTGGATGATGAAATTCAAGTGTCCAAGGAGTTTGTTGAGGAGGTGATCCCTCCATATGCTGGTTTGGCTATGACGAATAAGGATACAACTGCATTGGAGATTACAAGTGACATTGCCCCCTGAGGACAAAGAAAAAATAACAAAATGAGGTGAAGCTATAAAGCAGGCATCTGCTGAATTGTTTGCTAGTGCCGTTCCTGAGCCAACCACATCACAATGGAGAAGGATAACCAAGATGTTGAGGCTGAAGTTTCCAAGCCTGAGACAAATAAGAGACAAAGAAAAGTCTATCCTAAAGCGACTAGAAAAAGCTATAGGCATAAAACCTAAGTGGTAATTGTCTTGCCTTTACTTGTTTGCAATAGTTTAGTTTAGTTTAAGTGTGGGGGAGAGACAATAGCCTAGAAATTTCTAGCTTTACAATGTATATCAATTAGCTTCTAGAAATTTTCATCATATTTCCATATTTTTGGTAGTTCTATCCATTGTTGCTATGCAATTTTACTCTCCAAAAATATAATTTTACCCCCCAAACTTCGGTAAATATGAACCGAATTTTTGAAAAACAGGTATTTCAACGGTTTATTTTTAAAAAACCTAAGGGGGTGAAAAAGAAACGTGGGGATGCAAAAGAAATCTTCATATTGTTTTGGGAGGCAATTCTTCTCTTTGGGCAATTATTGGCCCAAATATTAAAAGCAGACAAAGCCCAATTAAGTTATAACCGCTGACTTCGTTCTACTTACAGTCACCGACGATTCCCCTCTCCGCGCCCATAGACTGAGATACGAATTTTCAGCGTTCACTGAACTTGAATTCACCGCGACTTTCTGCTTATTTGTTTGTTTCTAACTTTTTCTTCGTTAAGTTTTTCGTTTTTCTCTGTTACTTTTTGCATTTTTAAAAACGACCGTTAAGTTTCCGTTATCGTCGCGAACAGATTGCGGTTAGGAATGAACGGCGACGGCGAGGAGTTGACGGCACAGGAGACCGCTTTGTATGACCGTCAGATTAGGGTTTGGGGAGCAGATGCTCAAAGAAGGTCACTCTTTCCTTCCAATTTTCTAATTTTTTATTTTTTTTTATTTTTAAGTTCTAACCTAATTTAATTTGCTAGTTTAATTTCATGTTGTGTCTCATCTCATATTATAGTATAGTATTGTTATTATCAACTGTATAATTTATGTTTTGATTTTTGTTTTGTTTGTGATTATGTTGTTTTAGATTAAGCAAAGCTCATGTCTTAGTTTATGGAATGAAAGGAACTATAGCTGAGGTAAAACTCATGTCTTAACTCAATTTGACTTTGACCGACAAAATTAGAATGTAAATTGGGTTTTGTTTAATTTTATGTTTGGTTTTTTGTTGTTGTTTAGTTTTGCAAAAATATCGTGCTGGCTGGAGTAGGTAGTCTGACCTTAATTGATGATCGATCGGTCACTGAGGAAGCGCTTTCTGTGAACTTTCTCATTCCTCCTGATGAGAATGTGTATAGTGGAAAGACCATTGCTCAACTTTGTTGTGATTCACTTAAAGATTTCAATCCTATGGTTCGTGTTTTTGTGGAAAAAGGTTCTTGCTTACCCTATCCCTTGTTAATTTGTTTTCTTCTCCTGCATTGTTTGTTTGTTTCTTTTTTTAGTTTTTCACGTCGTGTTTTGGTTTATGCCTTTCTATTTTGGCTTCAGGTGATTTGTCAAGTTTTGATATAGAATTCTTCGGAAAGTTTGATGTTGTTGTTGTCAGTTGTTCGTCACGTTCGGCCAAAGTACTGTGGAAACTCATTTATATATAGTGCCCGTGTTCTTTACTACTATATGGATTTCTGATATTGTAATTTTTCTTCTAACATTTTATTATTTTTCTGTAGAAACTAGCCAATGAGAAATGCCGGAAAGCATCAAGACGTGTAGCATTTTATACTGTTGAATGTAGGGATTCTTGTGGTGAAATTTTTGTAGATCTTCAGGACTATAAATATTCAAAGGTATCATTCTTGTAGTGACTTTTACTAATGGAAAATTACTCATTGTGTATGTGTGTTTCACTTGAATAGGTTTCAATTGATCTCCTGTTACTTTTCATACGATAACTAATAGATGGGGGATAAGAATAACATGATTTGAACCCATGTGTGTTTAATTTTGTACCCAAAGCAAATGCGCTACATCCCCTATACATTGGTTATCTACTTTGTTTTTTGTTGTGTCAATCCCTTTACGAGATGATGGTTCTTAAGATACCATAAATTTCTCTTCTATTTATGACAATAATGAATATGGAATGGAATCTATTAAAATCATCATTGGTTTTAGGGATTTTTCCTTGCAATCAGAAATAAAGGTTATGGGGGCAGAATTAAAGTACAAAATCACATAAAGCAGGAAACCTAGTGAAATTGAAGGTTGTGATGGATGAAATGTTAAATGGCTGTATTCTTAAGGATGCTTATGGTTGTGGATTTTAGTTTATTGGCTATTTGATAATAATGTTTTAATAAGAATTTTATAAACCTTGTGTGTTTTGCCCTTATATGTGTTTGTAACAAGCAAATTGCTTTTGCTGGGTCCGAAGTTCTATATGATAAGCATCGGTGGATGCGCTGCTTGCTTCTACAGCAATCACCAATTTGTTTTTAATGTTTCATTCTTCCATGGCAGAAAAAATTGGAGGAAACTATTGAATGCCACCTAAAATATCCAAGTTTTGAGGTATGCTTGTATTAATGTATTATTGTTGCATTCACTATCCTGCATTTATTTATCTTCTGTTCGAAATCCAGTCTCTCAAAATAGTACGGAGTATTTACTATTTAACTTAGGGTCTTGACGGGTTGCAACCCTCAAGACCTTCAATGTGTTCCAAATTTTATCTTTCACGTGGCTGAAGAGCAGACTGATTTTCACCTTAAGGATAGTTGGTTACCTAACATTAGATGTCCATGGGACATTCAATTCACCATTGTATATGCAATGATCTTATAGCGATAGTATAGAAGTCGGTAAGAATCAGCATGCATCCTCCCTTCCCCTCACATACAAAGTTTAGGTGTGTCATGTTGTACATTAGATTCTCTTGCAGATTTCAAAATTACAGAATCTTTTGGTTTTGCATAAAGGAAATTGACCTTTATGAAGTTCAAATAGAAGATCTGCAATTAGGGTTATTATGCACGCCATTCTGTCTTAATATTTTATGGATATTTCTTAGTGCGCTTTCAGTCACCACCACCACCACCACAAGTTAGATTGCATTTTACTGTAGAAACACACATGCTACACACTGTAGCTTATAAAGGAACACATTCATGTTTTGTCTACCTGCAAAACAAACACATGCTATGTCATTTATAGTTTATCTGTGTGCCTTGCTCATTTTACTTTACAATGAATTATGTATAGTTAAGGGAGCTTATATTCCTAGGTATGGCTTTGTCATTTTTCTACAGGATGCTTTGTCTGTACCTTGGAGTGCACTTCACAGGAGAATGTCAAAGCTGTACTTTGCAATGAGAGGTTTGATAAGCTATGCAGTGTTTTTTTTTTTTTTGTAAATGAAATCTGTGTAAGTGGTCTAATTGATTAGGTCTTTCAACTACGTTAAGTGATAAGAGAGAGGTGGAGAGCAAGGTTATTCATGGGTTGGTCTAGTTTGGGTTAAAGGAAATCCAACCTGCGTTGAGGGATCAGGTTTCATTTTGATTTTTTGGTTGGTTCAAGTCATTAATATATTATAAAAATATGACAAGGAACATGATCCAAAAAACTTAGTAATGCTGCCTGGAGGGGAATGCCAAAAATAACAGATTAAAAAGACTAAAGTATAGAAACATTTGAAGTATTAATGTCTGCACAACTTACAAAGTTTTGAAACAAATACAAAATCCAATGTTTTTCAAACAAATGTAGAAAGTCTAAAATGCATAACTTTGAATGTATTTAAACCAATGCTATCCAATTTACTTGATTCACTTTGGATTATCATGTTTATCAAGCTGAATCGAACATGCCTAATGGAGAGAGAGAGAAAGCTTACATTATGTAGGCTTGTTGTGTTTTATGCGGGGAAAAGTCATATTTTCGGTGTGAAGTTATAGATTACAAATTTACAACTGTTCTTCCTTCTATAGACAAATGTGCAATTAATAACATCATTTCATGTCACAGTAATAGAGAAGTTTGAAGAGACTGAAGGACATAGTGCGGGAGATGTTTCGGATGCAGATCTTTCCAGTGTTCTCAAGCTTAAAAAGGAGCTTTGTACTGCACAAGTATGATTGCTGGAATTGGTTATTTATATTTTTAAAGTTAATACAAATCAAATTATTCATGCAACCCTTCTGTTTATGTTGCAGTCTGTCAATGAATCTCATGTGCCTGATACTCTTCTAGAAAGATTGGTAGCAGATACAACAGAATTTCCCCCGGTTAGTGCTGTTATTGGGGGAATCCTTGGACAGGTATTTTCTCGGCCATCATTGTTTACAAGACAAGATGTCTTGCAATATTAGCTGACCACATTGACTGTTGTAACATTACAGGAGGTTATCAAAGCAATTTCTGGTAAAGGGGACCCCATAAAAAACTTTTTCTATTTTGATGCTTCTGATGGGAAGGGTGTTATAGAAGACATATCTGATTCAAATACTGGAAAGTAACATCTCTGAGTCGGTGTATTTTTCAGAGTCACCGGAAATCTTTGGTTGTGAATATGGAACCTTTGCATATACAGCAAAGAAAACTAGTAAAAACTTATCAGTCAAGAGACTGATCTCGTATTAACCACCTATTTGTAGTTTTCGTAGTTCCTTATTTATTTTAGACGATCAAATGTATGTATGCTGACCATCAAAGATCTCTCTTAAGTTACAAAACCTCGTGATGGTTCGGAAAGTAGCTTGTTATGTTTATGTTCTGCGTTCTCCAGCGGGTAAACCTGGTTAATAGAACTAATATAATGATTCCTTTTGTTATAGTTGAGCATGTGACATGATTATTAGAACCTTTCGTAAAAATATACTTACATGAATGCTATTAGTATTTAGCAACTATCTTTTGCCCTTGGCAAAACGAGATATTACACGTCAGAGCCGTGTCGCGTTATTTTCTCAATTAAACACAATTATGGAATTCAAATAGGCAATTTGTTACATTATTGTTACGTTTAGCTAGTTCTTACATGTTACATTCAGAACCTAAATGGTACTTATATAAACATGTTACATTCAGAACCTAAATGGGATTATATACTGAGATTGTTACTCATCAATGGCAATTTACATTATATAGTTGATTGCTTGTGATAAAATTTTTCAAGATCTGGTCGAAGCTTTCAGTTGACTTCTCGACAGGGTGAATATGCATTCCCTCGTAAGTTGTTTCTACAATCTGCTCCTCTTTGGAATTCCTTTGGATTTGTTTCTTTACATTGCAGCCTCGATAAGTGCATTTGTAATAACTTCTGAAAATAGCAAAATGAATTTGGAATGAAAATTTGACCAGGTCAGGACTAATTGCTAAAATTGAAGCCAAAGATTTGTTACCATAGCAAAGATGGGAAGTATATGCAATATTAGTTTTTTAATCATTAACTCACTTGGTGTGCCTGTTGGTGTTGGCTTTGAATTTTGGATCTTTGTAAGTGAATGTTCGGTGATATTTGATCTCTTGGATTAATCGGTCTTTAGACCAAATATAGAGTTTAAAAAATGGTTTTTTTTAATCATTTACTAGTTTCTTACCATGTTTTTGGTTGTTCAAATTCAAATTGAGTAAGAGTCGGATAGTATTATAAAGAAGCACAATGTAGCCATACCATGCTAATAATTATTTCTTAATCTTAATGAATATAGAAGCAAAGTTACTACATATATGCAATCAAAACAAAATTATCATAGAATTAGACAGACCTAGGATATTTGTTGTTTTTCACCAACTTTTCCCCGTACTTTCTCCATCGGAACCCATCGTCTAGTCTATCGATCTGACTCCTTGTTTGAAATACATATTTGTGCTTCATGATTTCTTTGCTACCTTTCTGCTTTGATGTATCCTTCCTTATAGTTTTTAGAAATAACTCTGCCTTTTTAACATGAATATTAGAGGCATTACCGGGTTTAACATCAATATGAGAAGCATCTTTTGAAGATGATATAGGGAACATCACTTCATGTCTCTCCATTATTGATTTAGAGGTATTAAAAAAGGTACCACACGAGGACTATAGCATATAGATTGCATGTTTTATATATATAATGGGAAATTATGACGAGGGTGCATGCATTTTCTAAGGATGAGAAAACACGAGGGCTGCAATTTGGTCAATAGTCAACATGTGTGGTCAAAATCAAATTTATCTGACTATAGATAAAATAAAAACATTCATGAAATGAAGTCACATAATATTGGACATGCATCACGATAATGTCGTATAAGATGGATCAGCGTGCCGTGAATAACATGGAATCTAATATATAAATAAATAAATAATAAACTATGTGCAACTATTATAGTTCCAATTTTATGTCAAAAGTTAGTTTTTCTATTGAAACCCATACAATGAATGAATTTATAATTGAAGTTGCCATGGCTTAGTCAATTTTGGATGATGTCCAAGTGTATTGAATTTCATTGTACATTGGTTTCGTTTTTTATTATTATGAAATGAAGAAAAAAAAAAGACGTGACAATTTTTGCCAACAGGAAAAAACGTGCTGCATTATATGTACATTTTTATAATTTAATGAGAAATATCAACAACATGCATGGAGTTGGCTTGGAAATGGTAGTTACACCATATTGCAGCGGACATTTGAAGTACGTATACGTCATAAGATTCGTTTAATAAGGACCACTACATATAGAAGAAAGTTTCCATGAAATTGCTCGAGAGAAGTATATAGCAACATGTCCAAAGCTAAAGACACAAGACTCATCTTTTCTTTTTGTCAAGTAGTATAATAATTAGTATAATTTCAACTAGGGTGAGCATTGGTTTGGTTCGGTCGGATTCGGGCCGAAAATCGTAAAACCAATAAAAATTGCGGCCTCTTAATTTGGACCCAATTCCGACCGTCTACATCTTCGGTTTGTTTGGGTTCGGGTCATACGAGTGACGAGTATAGCGGGTCGGTTTTAACGGGTTACATTGAAACTTTGTTGTTATATCTAAAATTTCATTGATCAAAAAAATATTATTCTTCAAATAGTTCAATATTTCGTACACACTGCAACAAATGATATAATAAAAATTATGAGATGTAATTATTTTGTTTCAAATTTGTTAATCCAACGACAATAATAGATAGTAGACGAGAAGTAAAAATTAATACTCCCTCCGTCCCAATTTAATTGACACAGTTGACTGTTTCACGCACGCCAATGCATAACTTTAATGATTAATACTTTTAATTGCATAATAGTAAAAAATATAAAAATTTGATATTTTGAAAATACTCATCGAGACGAATCAAACAACATCTTATATGCTAATATTTACTTTTGTTTATTAGTAGAAAAATAAGGTCAAAGTAACATGTGTGAATAGTACACAACAATCAACTATGTCAATTAAATTGGGACGGAGTGAGTATAAATCTAGAATATTATCTTTCACATCTCATTTATAAACCTATTACAAACATAAACTTGTAAAATATAACATTTTTCTTCTCTATCAAAGATAGACAAAATTAACAAAGCGAAGAGTATAAGAGATTAAGAGGTGCTCAAAACTGAAAAAAAAAAAATTAATTTATATTTTAGTAATTGTTCGGTCAGTTTCGGTTATGAAGAGATAAATTTTAGAGACCCGCACCCGCCCGTATACAACCGTACATGACCAATTTTTCATAATTGTTGACCCGAGACCCGACCCGCATCTGACCGACTGCTTCCATATGTTGGCGGTTATGTCAGTTTCGAGTAGGGTTGCAGGTTCGTGCTCACCCCTAATTTCAACATTAAGGTGCATAAATTAAATGTGTAGGATTCGAACTCCTCCGTCCTTACTCCTGCATATATAAGTGATGTTCCTATTAATTGAATTAAATTTACAGGTACAACCACAAGACTCATTTAACTATAGTGAACAGTTCATAAATTTTAATTTCAATAGGCAGAAATGTCGAAATTACTTGGTTGGACGCCATGATCAGAGTTCGAATTCCGATACCTCTATTATGTGTATTTGAGTTTTCAATGACTTGTTGTTGTCTATCTATATATAAAAAAAATCTTAAATGCAGTTTTTATCCTCCTATTTTTATTTTTTTTCTTACATTTTGGTCATCCTATTTTAATAACAAGTATTTTGGTTCCCATATTTTAATTTTTTATGACTTTTGATCCTCAACCAACTTTGAATTGAATTTTGATGACATGATAAAAACACTCGCGTGACATAGCTGATGCCATGAAGATAAAATAAGTACGCCAGGGCATTATTTGTTTTCTTAATTTCAATAATTTTTATTAATAAAACAATAAACTAAATTAAAAGAGAATTGTTATATATCACAACAAAACTTCACGAAATTATCACAAATTCCACTCCACTTTACTTTTGTCTTTGCCAACTAATCTATACAACAACGAAAAAATCTTAGTTGGGCACAGACCCAACACATAACATTTAGACACATCCAATCAAATTTCGTCAGCACATGAAAAATGTTTACTTTTTTTAAAAAAAAAAATCCATGGCCTCTTCTCTATGTTTGGCCCTACTTATTTTTTACTATTTTACTTCTTTTAAATTGAAGTAGGGCCAAACATAATTTTGATGAAGTTCTTAAAATAAAAAGTGTCTTTTTTATCACGAAGAAAATACAAAATAAGTGACTTTAAAAATAAGGAGATAAAAGGAACTTTAAACTGACTTTTCAGAGCCTTGTGCATACAGGTCCACTATCGAATCCCATACATGACAAAGTGTCAATTTATTTTATTTATTTATTTTTACGTACACCAATTTGTTACAGGTACACCAATTTGTTTTTTATTTGTTCTATTTCATATATACTTTATTACTACTCTATTATTTTGTCCTTTTGTTGGTTAGACTTTTTTATTTTTACTCTATGCCATTTATTTGAGATATGAATCCTGATCAGTTTTTGTCCCTGTTTCTATCTTGTTCTTTTTTGTCCATTTGTTCATTGTTATCTATTAGCTATCATGTTAAATTTAATTATACTCTTTGCTATATATGCTTGTATTGTGTTTACATGATTGGATTTTTCTTTTCGATTGCATTTTATCATTTGACGATAAAGAAAAAAACAACAAATAATATTAATAGGGAAATTTAAATATTATATTGTAAAATATTAGTTTGTTTTTAATTATTGATGATTTTAAAAATTATATTACAGTTATGGCTACTAAAGAAGTCATCCATGTAAATCTGAAAATTTTGAAAAAGCAAAGTGGAATATTTCATCAGATATCAAAATATTACTAGACATTTGTATGACTGAGATTCGTAATTGTGTAAAGCCGGGATATTTCATCGAATACCAAAATATTACTAGACATTTATTGAAAAAAGATGAATTTCATGTTATTTATGATAAATTTGTAACTTTTATAAAAATATTTTATCAAACTGATTTTAACTTAAAAGTACTCATTAAGTTGAAAAAATAAATAAATACCAAACAAATTCTATTTTAACTTTAAATTTCTTATTTTCAACTTTAAGCTTAAAGTGACTTTTAAACCTTAAAAAAGTAGGGCCAAACGCAACCACATCTATGCAACATCCATACCTCTCAACATGTTAGGTTTTGGTGAACAAAACCTTCTTAACATGTTTTATGTATTACATTTTTGTGTACATCATCATTAATAAATAATAAAAAACAACAAAAATCTAACCAAAATAAAAAGTCTTTTTCGATTATTTTTACTAAATTTTTGCATCATATATATAAAAGAACTAAGAAATCTAAGAGACAAGAAGAGAACGGGATGCAGAAGACCGAGCGAGAAAATAAATCAATTTTTGTCCCTTTCTTAAATGAATCAAATCAAAATATCTCTAATCTTATTTATAATTTATTTTTTTTGGTAGATTATTCATAATTTTTTTAATCATCCCTTCCCCATTTTTTCAATACATTTAATCCAACCACTCTTCTTCAAGATGCAGACTCCGATTCTTATTCTGTAGATCTTAATTTTTGAACGTTATTCATTATATTTTTCTGAAAAATTTAAATTTTTTCTTCATAATATTATTCATGAAATCTTTATTATAGGGTCTTAAAATTATGAGAACATAAACAGGTTCTATAGTACAAGTATAATAGTATATCTAGAGCTGCTCACAACAAGTCATCTATGTGTCCTTGATTGGATAAGTGAGCACATTTTTTTGTCCACCTGCAATACATTTTATTTCCATGGATGGGCTCCACAACGCATCATCTTATGCATCTGCCATAAACAAGAAAATGAAATAATTTTACCACGATATGTTATACCTTTTCTCTAACAATGAGCGATATTTCTGCCTTTAAACATATCATGCATGTTGTGTCAAAATAAATAAATATCATGCATGTGGGCTGTGGCTCGATGCAATTTTTTGTGACAGAAAAATATGCGTAAATAGAAAAATATTTTTTAATCTCCGTACCAAAATAAACTTTTTTTAATCATAGTACAACTAAATTATCTAAATACGGAATTTTAAAAATAAATATATAGAAGTGTCAATATTTAGTTGGAAAAATATACATAACTTATTTTGTGTGTTTCAAAAAATTTTCAACAAAGATTAATTGTCGTTAAATAATGATGAAAATTTTGAATATATATAATATAATAATAAAATCATTATCTTTTTTATATTTACTTGCCTCATTTTATAATATCTTTCAATTATTTAACGTATTATCTCCGCGTTTAATTTTTAATATCATTCTTTAGAAATTTTGGATGGTAACTTGTCATATTATTCTTTCTCGTTAATTAGTATGATAGTCAGACTTGCACATCTTGAGACTTTGTTTTCAAGTTGAACTTTTAAGGGGAGAGGAAAACATATTTTTCTTTTCTAAATTGAAAATACTATATAAAATATCTTTTAAAATTGCAAATCGACTCCTAATTTTTTTTAAAATTGCCCACAATTCCCCTAATATTTTTTAAATCTGCATGTCCTTAATTTTGTCCTTACTTTTAAATTTTCAATTTGACCTAAAACTTTTAAAATTTATAAGTTGCCAAAAAAATTTAACAATGAAATTTTCAATTACTCTATCCAAACATATATTAAAAAATGAAGTAATTCAAATATAATCATTTAAATTGTTCAGAATTTTAAATCTTCTAAAAGTTGTAATTACGACATTCAACCACACTAATTTTTTTATCAACCAATGAGCTCCTGCGGAAAGCACACTCTTATAGTATATTTGTATGTGATAGTGTTTTTTGGTAAAGTAATTTTTTAAGGGAATTCAAAATTCTTCTATGTAAATTTTATTGTTTGAATGGTTAATTTGGAGAATTTTTAAAATGATGAAAATTAATTTATAATAAAGTATTTTGTCCATGCTAAATTTAAAGAATTTCAAATGACATCTAGGAATTTGAAATTCCTTCCTCCTACTTATTTTTAAAAATAATAATAATTGACCTCTATATATTAACATTAAAAAAACTATAAATTGACCCCTAAAATTTTAAAAATTGCAAATTAGTCCCTATTTTATCTATTTTTAAATTTGCTTAAAACTTTTAATATTTATAAAAATGAACCAAAAAAATTACATTAAAAATTATATTACTCTATCCAAACAAACACATTTAAAAATGAAGGTAATTCAATTAAATCTTTTGAATTGTTTATAATTCTAAATTCTTTAAAATTTATAACATCTTTATCCAAACACACAGAAAATACTGCATATGTTAATGTTAATAATACACAAATTAATTTTATATTTCAATATTTTTTCTATGAAAATACAAGGTCAAAAAGATAAATTAATATTTTCATAGTTTATTTGAACGGAAAATTTTCATAGTTTTTAAAACAAATAAAAGATATATATTCAATAGAATAAAATAAAAGATGAGTGTTTTTAGATAGAGAAGAGATGGGTTTGAAGTAAAAAAAAAAAAAAAAAAGAGATGGGTTTGAAGTAAAAAAAAAAAAAAAAGAGATGGGTTAATAATAATACTCCCTCCGGTCTTATTTATAAGCAAAAGTTACTTTTTAGGTTCATTGAAGAAGTAATGTATCTAGTCTATATTTAAGCTAGATATATTAGTTATTGAATGAATCTAAAAAGCAATTTTTGCTTATAAATAAGGCCGAAGGGAGTATCTACTATGAAATGCATACATCAAAATCAAATAAATACTAGTTGGATAAAAGAGAGAGGAATCTTCTCCACAGTCTTACTCTATGAAGCCCCGATACTCTAAAAATGGTGAAGTATCGTGTCCGATACGTCCTCGATACCGATACTCGTCTGATACGTCCCGATACTCGTATCGGAAGAGTATCGATTAAATCATTATTTTTAAATAAAAAAATAATATCCGATACTTCCCGATACTCGTATCGGAAAAGTATCGGTGAAATTTATATTTTTAAATAAAAAAATAATATCCTATACAATCCGTGTTTCCTAGTGAATGTCAAACTATTATGTTGTTACGCAGATAACTAACTATGTCTTTTTTTGGATAGTACTATTGATGTTTTTTGGGATAGTACTAATGATGTTCTTTTTGTATAATACTTAACTTAAGATGTATAACTTAAAATGTACCTGTGATCATTATTTTTTAGGACAATATTAATGAGACACAAATATTGTCTGCTACAAGTTGGGCTTGTTAAAGAAGCTTGATGTCATGAGTATTATATGTTTTTTGAGCTATTATATGTCTTTAGTTAGGACTGAGGAACCCTCGTATGTTGAGCATCAAACTGTTTTGCTCTTGTGCAAGCTTATTGACTTGTTTGTACTTTTGTATAATGAACTATTGGCGTTTATAATAATAATAATAATAATAATAATAATTTGTTCTTTCAAAAAATAATTATCATTATTAATATTATTGATTTTAGTCATGTTTATATATTGTGCATTTATTTATTTAATTTTAAAATTAATTTGTAAATAACGTATCGCGCCAGTATCGGATATGGATTTTTTAAAATTTTCACGTATCGGTATCATATCCGTATCATGTCGCGTATCGGGGCTTCATAGGTCTTACTCAAAGGTGTTCAAACTTAATCATTTAAGTAACTAGTATTATAAATATCGAAAGACTGATTTGATGGGTCAGCTGAAATGTTTTGACGAGCCATACCTATGACCTCTCCCAGTTTGTTTCCAGTTTCCATATTCCACAAACAACTACTTTGCTGATGCATTTGCTTTTTTGTAGAAGTACATTACTATTTAAGGAGTTAAATGTGGTTAAAAAGTCTTAAAACTTTGTACTCCTATAATTTTTTTAAAAAAATATATATAAAATATGCTATTTTCTAAAGTAGCTCACAAAATTTTAAAGATTTTTACTTATATTTAACTTTTTAAATAGTGTCTCAGAGATATTAGTTGATAAAGTATTCTTAATTTGGCATAAATCCAAATAAATAATGTTTAGCACAAACATAAATTGAAAAAAATATTTAGTCATATCATATCATTATTTTTTTTTTTACATGAATGTGTGTGTCTCCAAATATTGACACGATTCTTATTATTATTTTAGACATGACATTTTCCTTATAAATATTATTATTCAGAAAATAATATACATGACATTATTAGTATATAATTCAACTAGCTACAAGAGAAAATAATACTTTTGTCAAAAATAAAAAAGAGATAACATAATACTTACGGTTAGAAGCCTACAAGTTAATTGGCACTGGGCCCAGCAGTTAGGCCCATATTTCCGGCAAATCTTTCTTTTCTGTTTAGTTTGGTCTCAATCCACAACCCTGACAAGTCATATGAAAATGTTTAACAAAAGTTTGGTTGTGACAAAATAAATAAAAAAAATAATCAAACAATTGAGTTCAATTAGTTAATGAATTATCTATAGAACGGACTGTAAAGAAGAATACAAATATAATTTTTGAAAAAAATAATATTTTATTAAATTTTACTTGTTTAGGTCGAACTCTTTTAGATTATTGAGCCACTTATGCACGCAATTTGAGACAAAATTTTTATTTTAATATGCTTAATCAGTGGTGCCCCCATCAGTGCCCTGGAGGCACTGTTTAGCATTTTTTTTTTTTTTTGAGAACTGGGGTTTAACACAAATAAATAATTAAGTTAAAATTTATGGGACTTAGCAAGGGACACCAACACCATTGTTTTTGGTGACTGTAACCCTTCATATTATAAAGTTTATGTTCAGGTGTTAGGACATTGAGCTTCCACGCCAATAAATAACAACTGGTGTTTCATAAAAAATATGTTGCCATGTGTTTAATCTTTGGGCTTGTTATTAGACAAGTCATTGATCATTCATTCATTAACTCTGAAAAGAAGAAGTCGTTGATCACAATGTTGAAGTAACAAGAAACAAAATGTATTATGTTTTTTCTCTTTTGTAATTAGACGGTCAATTATTTGTTATGACATGTGCTTTTTATGATGTGATATAATTAATAGTATTAGACAAAACAACAAGAAGAGGGGCAATACCTTGTAGATTTGCTGGTATATTGAGAGATGGCCTCGATGAAGGGTTTTCTAGAGGACCCTGCAAGTGTACATACCACATGGAATAGATTTCAATCAGAGAAATAATATATGATTAATTTGGTTACACTCTAGCACAATTATTAAACATGTTAATTATGGAGTTGAATGTTGCTGGAATTGGCGCTAAACTGATCTTGAGCAAGTCTGTTCTCTAAGTTTTGGTAGAAGAGTATTCAATCTTATTTGTATGGTTGCTCTCAATTTAAATTGTCCGCCCTCAAACAAATTGACTTTAATTACAAGATTCCTTAAATGTTGGCACATCTTTTTTTTTTTTTTTTTTGATATAAAATGTTGGCACATCTTAAGGAAATAAACAATACATAAAAACCTTCAGTAGGCGGAGAGAGAAACCGCGTCTTGGCGCACAAGTAAACACAGGAGGTTTCATAAAAAGATTCAAGAGATATGGCGCGTAAATAAAGCGCGAAATAGGGCTCACATGATGTTGTTCCCACATCTGGTCCAACATCTGACTAAGACATTGTTTTTGCAAAATATAGCCAACATAAAAAAACTCAACAAAAAACTTTCCTTTACGGGGAGTATATCCAAAAGAATGGATGCACTGACAAAAATCTTGGATGAAACGGTAAAATTAGTCTCTTGAAAATGGCTATTTTTTAGGAAGAATAACTTTTATTGCTTATTTTATGAATGTTGTGTTAACCTGGATTGTAAAAATAGATAGTTTTTTGGTATGACATCATGCTAGTTTTTTTCTTTCATGTTTTGGAAGAGGTTTTATTTGTAATAGTTTTATGATTGGGTGGAGTATTGTATGTACTTATCTCATGACTATGGATATATGGAGTACCACTTGTATTTTATCTATCTTTTGGTATCTTATGTCTTATATATAAAAAGATTCTAATTTACATTCACCTAAAAATATAACACACCTCATCGGGCAGAGCGCTATTGGGCTTGCGGCATTGATATAATTGATGGAGGGCCCGATCAGAAACCTGATTGCAGACAGTCCGACGAAGTGGCCTGACAAATCGTGGATATGCTTTATACATATTCAGGTCATCTCGCAACCGATGTGAGAATACAGATGGCGCAATGGATCGTGGAGATGCTCTAACTTATCATTACAAAACCGGCTTGTAATGTGATGATTGTCTATTACTTATTGAAAATTCTGGCACACCAGTATACGATGTTGTACACGATGTTACAACACTTTTACCCGCTTTAATAGACAAATAATGAAAAACAGTAAACAGTGCAGAAATAAACAAACACACAGTGATTTGTTAACCCAGTTCGGTGCAACCTGCAACCTACATCTGGGGGATACCAATCCAGGAGGAATTCCACTAATAGCCCTAGTTCAAAGTCTTACAGCAAACTCCTCGTTTACAACTTATCACCTAGCAACTATCCTTATGTCCTTCTACCTAGGAACTCCTAGGTATGAGTTCCCAACTCACTCCTTAATTTCAACAGTACAGACAGCACTGTTGTTGATTCAATCACTATGGTGGAGACACTCTCCTAAACACTAGATTACTCTTACCTAAAGGCTTCGAGCAATACACAAGCACTAAGATCCAAACTCCTTGCTTAAAAGCTTTGGAGAGGACCCACACACAATAACTATCTCCTTGCTTAAAAGCTTCAGAGACAATTATGATTACAACTCAAAGAACACACAGTCCTAAGCTTGCATCAATACAATACAAGAAAGGCTCACAAAACACAAGCACACACACGAATCCTAATACGGCTAGACTCAACAATACGCTTGAACAACTGCCTAAATTAGGTTTTCGTCCTTCAATATATAGATGGTAATATTGGGCTTCAGAAGCTTTGCCCACAAGAGAAACATCCAGCTCACAAATAAAATAAAACCATATCTTGAAAAGATACGTTTAGAAAATATAATTCTTCACAATATTAATTCCCAAAACAATCTCTGAGTGAAAGATATGTTTAGAAAATAAAACTTTCTTGATGCACAAGCCAAGAACTGATATGTAAGAGAAAAGATCTTCTCTAAAAATAAAACCCGCGCGCATTAAATGCTGCCGCCAGCTGGCGCGCTCACGTCAGGTCATGATGTTGTAACATTACATACCACATCCTGCCTAAACATTGTTTTACCAAAATGCAGCCAACATCAAATAGTCAACACTTATAAACACTTATTCAGGCATTGTTGCAACCGATATGAGACTTCTTTAACAATATACACCATTTTTAATTGGACTAATATATCCCTTTAACTATTTTAAATCAATTATAGATAAAGGTTAATTTTATAAAAAAAAATTTCTTTTTGTCCATTAAAAAAATGTGCGCATTGCTTATTTACACTTTGATATTTTCAGGTAGATGTAATGTAAATTAATAATCCTCTATATATATATACACTCACAAATTGAAAGTAACCAATTTGATAGAGACATGTCCACCAAAAATACTTGTCCTCTAGAGATTGTTTCCTGAAAACTATCCTCCACCTTAATTTAGGGGTTACATTAGATTAGTAATTAAGTAGTAGTTGAATAAAAATTTAATTTAATTATATTGCTTCATAAACTAATTAACTATTTCATATTCGTGTCAAATTTATAAAAAGTCATGTCGCACTAGCGCATGCAAACGTTATGAATCGGAACCAACAATGTTTGTTGCATCCATATCCATACAATTCATATCTACCTTTTGATCACATTATGGGTTTTCATCATCCTATGTTTGTCCCTCAAGTCAACTTTTTATTGCCCATTATTATTTTTGAAAAACTAACATATATACCTCTTTTGTCATGTTTTATTTGGAATTTGTCGTAATGCAAATTGCGTCACATTAAGAGTTTCATATTAAATACTACTACGTAGATAAAAATATTCAGCATGATATTCAGGCCATGATGCTCCTTTTCTTTATTAAGTACGGATTCATTAAAAAAACATTTTAGTGCAATTTTTAGCTAATTAGGACGCATTCTTAATTTCACTACAAAATTGTGGCTAATGAGCGAATTTTTTTAGTGTTTCTAACTAATTTCTCCAATTTTACACTATTTTTTTTGGAAATTTTATACCGATTGCCAAAAATATTATTCAGCACTATTACGATAGTAGTAGTAGTACTTAATACGTCATAAGTTGTAACATCGTACTATTTGTCAAATACATGAGAAATTAATAAAACAATAACTAAATAGTAGTACTTTTTTGTTTGCAAGCGTAACTATCGATCTCTATTTAGTAATCATGATGTTGAGAGGGCTTTCCATATAATCTGTTAGGTACATATCTACGTACCTAAAACAAGATATCTCATCGATCGCTAGTTGCTCCAATTGTAATTGACACTAAATTTGATAGAGAGAATCACAGTTTGATCCTCGCAACTGCAATTGGGAGAAACTGGAATCACTTAATGTCATTATTGACTCTTGAACAGGATTACATATTTCAGTGGGCCGGATAATGGTCTTGAAAAAAAAGTTATCTCATTTTCATATAATGAGTGTCACTTTTATCATTGGTGTGGTGAAAACATTTAAGTCATTCACCAACCAATCCTTTGCACACAAAAAATGCACTCAACCATTGATCCTAGCGCTAGATACTAGTACTTGTATTTTGAAGACGAAATTTTCTTTTATAAGGTCCTTAAATAATGTCTTCGGGCATTTTCTTGAGGAAATAATAATTCAGAGATACTATGGATGAACTTTTTTTTTTTCATGTATTGGATTTTTTTATAATATTTTTCCTACCGTTGATTTAATAATGTAATATTAATTAATAAATAATGAAATCTGAACAAAACAAATAATTAAGTAGTAGTATTTGATTATCTATTTGCTGAATTAATGAACTTGCATGTGATTACTGAAATCATGTTTGGTTTGGGGTTGGTGATAAGTGTATACTGAAGCACATCACATGCAGTTAACAGTGCAACTTAGTGTTCCTAGCTATGTTGCCAAATACGAATACAAAGTATTGACAAGCCATGTCTCCATCTCTAGTAGCTAGGACCCTCTATTTGTGATATATGCCCTTTAATCCATGAAAAGGATTTGGTGGTGTGACTGTGACATACTCTATCCTTAGCAAAAATAGGAACCAGATTTGTTGCTGTGCAAATTTCCTACTGTGATTCTGCAGTTTTAATTAAGAACCGTCCGTTTTAAAAAAAAAAATACCATGTCAAAAAAAAATTCCACAAAACAAATAAAATAAACATAATCTTCAAACAATAAATAAAATTAAACAAAATTAATCACAATAAAATTTTATTACAAAATCACCAATTTTTACAAGGCAAAATTGAATACCCTCTCAACTACAGTTTTTGCATGGAAAAATTGCAAACCATCCTCTTTAAGACTCAACTATTCAAGCTCCAATAAACCCAAAAGATTAGAGTTGGTGGTGAACAAAAACTCAATACAACTCTCTATATTTATAATAACTTTTTATTTCTAATTTCTTCCAACTACTTGATGTGAGACTTCTTTGATGAGTAGCCATTTTGATACAACATATCCTCCCTCGATTCAAAGTCTCACATTTTTCGCTTTGTTATCGACTTCATCCAGATAAAGGAGAATATCATCATCATTTTAACTTTTCCGTTTTCTCTTTTAGACTTCCCAACACTTCAATGACTTTTGGACATTTTAACTAATGTTTGCTCTTCATCTTCGATATCTTCCCCTGTATTCATAAGAGTTTAACGTAAATTAGATATCTTCTGCGTACAACTGTAGAGACTAATCTCTCGAGTCTCGTGGGATCTAGATGGCCGACAAATTATTTATAAGAATTTTAACTTTACTGCATGTCTAAGTCAGAGATCGAACTCTAAATTTTAGTTAAGCTAGAAGATTGAACTCTTGGATAAATATCATCTCATCTAAGCCTTGTGATAACTTACTTGGACTATATTCTTTTATTGATATATAAAAACAAATATTAATATATAAGATATTGTTCGACAAATATTTTTTAAATATTATATTTTTATAAGATATTGTAGCATTTACAAGAAAATGAAAGAAATACCCTTTTAAACTTTAATACTACCTCTGGTCCTAAATATAAGAAAATGTTTACTTTTTAAATACATTTTTACTTTCAATGTATTTAAAAAATAATTTTTCTTTTATATTTAGGACTAGAGGAGTAGTAATCAATTGTACTTCGGTAACTAATGATATGGTAGTAATTTGCGAATCTCTAACCAAGAGTACTCAATGGGATTGGCATTGTAACCTGATATATTATTGAGATCCAAGTCAAATTTGATAATGATTGTAATTTACAGTGATTGATTAAAGAGACATTCTTATATAGGCACAACAATATAGGTACAATATTTAGACACACACACATCAATCAAAAAAATTAAAATGAAAATAAAATAGTCACATCAATTAATATAATTTTAATCATTGTCTTTTTAACTTTTATTTGATTATGAGTGTGTGTCTAACACCTCAATTTTGTATTTATACCTAAGTAAGTATTTTCCTTGATTAAATTTGTTCCGTTAATTTCAAGCAATAATAGGTGGAAAGAGCAGGGAGTGAGGTATGAACTACTGCAGAAAAGATGATTCTAGAGATTGACAAAACACCCTAAGTAAGTTTTCATAAAATCTGTAAAATGTAAATTTACACAAAATAATAACTCTGTAGTAATGCTAATGCAAGTGTATATACAATACGTACCATGTTATATTCCACGTGTCTTAAGCAAGAACCTCCTCCGTTGCACGTGCCTCTTAATGTTTGCCACGTCAAGATGATGATGATGATGATGATAGAATGAGTGGCTTTAAATCATGTGGTCCAATAAAAATAATAAAATATAAAAAAATGTTAATATTTTTAAATTGTGATCAAAGTTTGAACTTCAACTACTCTATTTCATTTATGTACGTCTGAGTGATATTGTAATTTTATTTATTAATTAAGATTTAGAATAATGGACTTGACAAAAAAAATAAAAAATAGAATAATTATATGAAAATAATTCAACTGATAAAATTGATATAGTTAATCTGAACAATTTAATTTGAGTTCAACCAAAATTTCATTATTATGTGAAGTTTGGAAAAAGATTCCGTGATGTCAGAAAAGCGATTTGTAACATGCACTAGTGCTTACCTGTCGTTTGATCAAAAATCAACGACTGAGATTAAATTTACTTGAAAAACATAATTTTTAATTTAAATCGTATGATCTTAAATCGACGGTCGAGATGAAAAACAGCGTGAAACTTTGGATTTATTTTACAGCAGCAAATCTTGATGCGTGAAGTTTGAAGGTATTTATTAATTTACGTACACGCCAAACAAAAAAACTATTTCATCTATTCTAAAATTTGGGCAAATTACCATTTTAGTCGCTGGAAATGTTTTTCACTATCACATTCCTCCTTGAAAGTATAGAAATCGCAATAAGGTTCACAAATGTCTCTTTCATTAATCATTTTGGTCCTCAAATATGATTTTAAATATTCAATTTGATCCTCAAATGTGTTTTTCGATAGTTAATTACTTAATTTAGTCCATTAAATTATTAACAAAAGAGGTACTCTCTCCGTTCATTTTTCTTTGTTGTTTTAGAAGAAAAAAAATTGTTTCAAATTGTTTGCCGTTTTGATAATTTAAGATTATATTTTGTCTATTATATCCTCTTTTCTAATTTGTTTTTATTGACTAAATTTTATATAATGTTTTTATCGTATCTTTTTTTTTTTTTTACTAAACATTTTCATATAATCTTTTTATTGTACTGTTTTTTTACTAAACTTCTTCATATAATCTTTTTATTGTTTTGTTCTTTTTTTTTCCTTGCATGTTTATTGAAAATCTTGTTACACAACATTAAGAAACTCAAAATGACTACAACTTAAAAATATGATAATTTATAGAACACATGAACTTTTAAAAATACTCTACTTTAAAAATAAAAATGTGACTACAACTCAGTCACAATACGTATTATTTCATGCCTAAATAATCCTTGACTTCTTGTACTGAGATTGGATCACATTTCATTTGAATTTTAAAGTATATCTTGTCAAAAAACTGATTTGTTTTTTTTTTTTAAAAGGCAAAAAAAAAAAAATTGGTTTGTTACGATTCATCTATAATTTTTTTGGTGTTTTTTAATTTTTAGCAAAGAGAAAGTGTGTACAAAAAAATAGAAATTTTTTGGTGGACTAAAATTACAGTATAAAAAAAGGGTATTATAGGAAAATAAAATGCAAAAATACACTTTCTTAATTTGATATTTTTTTTTCAAACGACAAAAAAAAAGGAACGGATGGAGTACTAAGAATCTATTTGCATTTTTGATACATTTAAGGATCAATATAACATCGTGTTATATTTCGAGGGACTAAAATGGTTGTTTGCTTCCTAAAATTTGTGGCATAGTTTAATTTTTCTAACTATTTATGTAATTTATTTTGATCATATTTTCTTATTTAGTATATAAATATAGTTGTTAGTGTATAAAATATTGGTTGATTTATCTCGATAAATATTTTTATATTTACAAAACGTAAAATGGTCCTTTACAAAAAATGTGAATTCTTTTACACACATTTATTTAAAGATGTATCGTTATATATTCGCTGAGATGAAAAATTCTAATAGATTTATAAATAATGTTTAATATAAAAAATTTATTTGTGAACCTATTACCATATCCACCTCAGCGATATATGTTTAAATAAAATGTGTAGCGTAATATTTGGACAACTTTTTCATCAAAGTTCATGTCTGGTGGTGGTTTAAAGCAAGGAAAAAATGTTTTTGTTTCGATCTAGATCATTTGATGTTAAACCCAAAAATCTGTATAGGATTCAACACATGATAACTCTTATCTTAATTTTTTGTTGTATTTAAACTCTGTTATGTAGGCACTCATTGTGCTTAGTTTTATTTAATATAGGGTAAATAAGTTGATACCGCCTGTAATGTGAGCGAGTTTTGTTTTTTCCCCCTGTAATTTTTTTTTCTTTTGACTCGCCCCTTGTAATGTTGAATTTTTTGGACTCGCCCCTTGGGTGCACTTTTTAATCGGTTATTTTGTTCAAACTGATTTAAAAAGTGTTATTTTTTAAAACGGTTAATCTGTTCAATCGATTTAAAAAGTGCAAATTTCTTGCACCCAAGAGGGAAAACCAAAAAAGTTTACTTTGCAGGGGCGAATAGAAAAAAAAATTACGGGGAAAAAATTAAAACTAACAGACATTACATGGGTATCAACCTATTTACCCTTTAATATATTCTTTGGCTTCTTAAAAAAATTAAAAAAAAAATTTGGACAACTTTTATAATTTATTTTGGGAATTACAGAGTATAAGATGAGAAAAAGAAAAGAAACCACACACACAACACAACACAGCTACACTTCATACATTAAAAACACAAACTTTAAGGCAAAAAAATAGCCGCAGAACATTGTTTATCTCCGCAGAGTGTCTCTCTCTCTCTATAATCTCAGCAACTTCAAACCTTTGAGTCAGTCAGTCACACTAAACCAATGGGAGAGGTTTGGTTTCGTTTTCTTCAATATCTATATTCTTCTTCTTCTTCTTTTTCTTCTCTGCTTTCATTTTTATAATATATTAATTTCTGGTTCTAATTTGTTTTGAACAGGAAGAAAAGAAAACAGAGGAAACCAAAGTAGAGGAGAAAAAAACAGAGGAACCAAAGAAAGAAGAAGAAAAGAAAGAAGCTGACAAACCCACCGAAGAGAAAAAACCGGAAGAATCTAAGGAACAAACTCCGCCACCGCCGCCAGAAATCGTGCTTAAAGTTTTCATGCATTGTGAAGGTTGTGCCCGCAAAGTTCGTCGTTCACTCAAAGGATTTCCAGGTAAATAATCTCACTTTTTTCTTTACCATTTTTTTTTATTTCTAAATAATTACTAATTGTTTGTGTTGTGATTTATCAATGAATTTCAGGTGTTGAAGATGTAGTTACTGATTGCAAATCTCACAAGGTTGTTGTTAAAGGAGAAAAAGCGGATCCATTGAAGGTTCTAGAAAGAGTACAGAGAAAGAGTCATAGACAAGTTGAACTTCTTTCTCCCATCCCAAAACCACCTTCAGAAGAAGAGAAAAAAACTGAAGAAAAAGAAAAGCCTAAACCAGAAGAAGAGAAGAAAGAAGAGGTTAATTCCTTTCTCTTTCATTTTTTCTTTTATATTTTTTCAAGTGTATCTTTGATATCACGGTAGATATGTCAGAATCACGGTGATACCAAAGATAAGTTGAATCTGTGATGAAGAATCAGTTTATAATTTTTTCTATTTTATTTTATGGTGCAGCCTAAGATTAGCATAATGGTTCTGAAAGTTCACATGCATTGTGAAGCTTGTTCACAGGAAATCAAAAGACGCATTGAGAAAATCAAAGGTATATTGTTTTTTCAATTCAGATTTAAACTTTTTTATTTCATTCAATCACTTGGTTCAATTCTAAGGTCCCATCCCATCCATTCAGGAATTTGTCAGTTATATTCTTCATTATACAATTCAAATTAATTTAACATGTCAAAATCATAGTTACACTATGATAGACCTTATTATAAAATATTAACTTAATTAATTAAATATATCTGGAAGTGGTCCACTGGTCCTGCAACTTATAATTTCAATTTAATTTAATTAATCTAATTTATTATTATTATGATTATGCAGGAGTGGAATCAGCAGAACCGGATCTGAAGAACTCACTAGTGACAGTGAAAGGAGTGATTGAGAGTGATAAATTAGTTGAATATGTATACAAGAGAACTGGAAAACAAGCAGTGATAGTGAAACAAGAGGAAGAGAAAAAAGAGGAAGCAAAAGAAACTAAAGAGGAAGAGAAAAAAACTGAGGAAAATGAAAAGGAAAAGAAAGGGAGTGGTGAAGGAGAGGAAAAGAAAGAAGCTGCTGCTGGTGGTGCTGCTGCTGGTGGTGCTGCTGCAGAGGGAGATGGAAAATCAATTGGTGGTGCAGAAGAAACCAAGGTGGTGGAATTGAAGATAAATGAATATCATTATAATTATAATCCACCAAGTATGGAGTTTTATGCTTATAATAATACTGGTCAACCTTACCCTCCACAGATGTTCAGTGATGAGAATCCAAATGCTTGTTCTGTTATGTAAAAATATGGAAATGGTAAGGGTAATATTGGAATTATAAAAGATTATGAGGAGTGATAACAATATCCTGGGTAAGATGTGCCATCTGAACTTTTCCTTGCAGTATAAAAGTGTAATCTACAGATGAACTGTAGAGTTTTGCAACGCTTGTACTTTTTTTTTTTCTTTTAAAACAATTAATTGTTATATATGGAAAATATAAATAATTAAAGTTTTTATTTTTCGGTATTATTACAATTTTACATTTAATGTTTTTTTTCACTCTTTCAGTTTCAATTCAAATTTCAATGTTTCGTTTTTTAAAATCTTAAATTACATTTTTATCCTCAATGTAATTTTAAATTTCATTTTGTTCTCTTAAATTTAGTTGTTTTATTTTAGTTCTTTAAGTTATAAACATTGTACAAAAATTTTAAATGTTTGTAATTTAATGAACAAAATTGAAGATACTTTTTTTTAGTGAAGAAAAAAACTTAAAAAAATTGAAGTGTACTGTAATTTGGTATAGTTGTCCTTCTCAACTTAGTCATATTTTGTTAGCTGATATTTTCTCGAGCTAATTTACTTTCTACCTTTCTTTTAATTTTTTATGTAATAAAAAATAAATTTAATAAACTAAAAATGTAATTTGACCTTTTTTGTCTATGAACAACTTAATAAATATAAGTTGTTTTGGAAAAAAAATTGTTTCAAAATATAAGTCGCTTTACTTACAATATCAATGAAGCATTTAATGCTATTTTTCCTATTATACCTTTAATTATTTATTTATCTCTCTTATTTCAAATTTATAATTTATCTTTTTCATATCATTAATGAAGAACAATTTTGTAAACCAACTTATAATTTATTTTTTCCATACAACATTAACCACATTTCTTAATTTGTGTAATATGGTCAAAACGACTTACTCCCTCCGTCCCATTTTAAATGACCTATTTTTGACTTAGTATACTATTCATTTGACCTGCTTTGACCTTATTTTTCTACTAATATATACAAGCAAATATTAGCATATGAGATGTTGTTTGATTTGTCTCGACGAATACTTTCAAAATATACCATTTTTATAATTTTTAATAATATATAATTAGAGATATTAACGATTAAAATTGTGCATTGGCAAACGTGTCAGTGGTCAAACAGGTCATTTATTTTGGGACAGAGGGAGTATATTTTGCTACGGAATGAGTAATATTCAAAGTCTGACATTAACATATGTGTATTAGTCGAAAGAGATATTTATTTTGAGACGGATGAAATATATTTTATGATATTTCAAATTTAAATGCAAGTAAAATTATTCAATATCTTAACATATACCGAAAATATTATCCTTGTTAATTGAGTATATGAGATAGGGTCTTTTTGGATTTAGCTTATTTTTGAACTTATGAAAATAATTTATACAAATAAATAACATTTTATGTTAATTCATAGGTTTTTACTTACAAAACTGTAATTTTATAAATTGTTTTATCATAAACTATCTTAAAAAATTTATAAAAATACATAAAAACTATTTAATTTGTGTAAACAATTTTGGATAAGCAATAAAATAAATAAGTCAATCTGCTCATAGAGTCATAGCAGTAGTATCTTTTATTGTTATCTCATCTTTTTAAGGTAAAAAATATTTTAAATTTTATATTTCCATGTTGTCCGTGACTTTCTTGGGAGAAGTTCTGTTTGCACACTGTTTCCACAAGTGGGTTATTTATAGCTATGGCTTTAATTAGTTCGTGCGTGAAAAAGAAAATTTAGCTGAAATATATGACTGTTTTTAAAGGATAGAACTGCATCCGTCCTTATTTGCATAAAGAAAGTTTTTGGATATTTTACCTTACAATTAGGGTTGGGAATAGGCCAGGTCGGCAACAGGGGCCTACGGCCTAGTCTATATAGGTTCAGGCCAGGCCGGCCTATTTACTTAAATAGAGCAGGCCAAAGTTTTGTTATAAGCCTAATTAGCTAAAAAGATCAGGCTTCAGGCCATGAAAAAAGCTTTTTAAGTCTACTAGGCCGGTCTATTTAAGTAAATATGAATAATATTTTTACATTTATTATTATTATATATGAAAATTTGTACTTTGATTAAATTATAAATCTATTAAATTTTTCAGTAGTTTAAGTTTATTAATCTACACTAACTTTTCACATATATAATTGTATTATTATAAACAAAAATTGAAATATGATGTCATATATAGTCAAATTCTCTAAAATATCATGTTAAATATCAAAGGAAGTTTAATATCATTGATTTATTAATTCATTAGTATATTTAAAAATAAGTATAATTATTTTATTTAAATATATTCATGTGAAATAGGCTTTTAAACAGGCTAATAGGCCATGTCAGGCTTTCAAAAGGCCAGGCTCAGACCTAAAAAATAAACCTATGACAGTCCACAGGCCAGACTTAGGCCTTCAATTTTTTGGCAGGCCAGGCTCAGGCTTGGCAAAGCCTAGCTCGGCCTAGCCTATTTCCAACCCCTACTTACAATTTACAAGAAAAGAAAATTTCACGAATTTTAAGTTGTATTTATTATAATTAGTAAAAAAAAAAAGTAGCACTCTTGGGGTATAACAATGTGGATGTCCAAAATTGCTTTCTTTTGTGTGATGAATCTTGAATCCTTATCATATCTTTTATTCAATTGTGATCGTCCTCATAAGATGTGGTGTGGTGTTTTTAATTGGCTAATGGTTTAAAGTACTATTGATAGAAATACATTCTCACATTCTTATGTAAAGTTCGATATGGTTTAAAGTTCCATATGTAAATGAAGTTTAATTAAAGATTATAGTTAGTTTTCATGTTATTTGAATAATTGAATGACAACAATTTGGATGATTTTGAAAGATTGAAACGATTGCTTGTTTAATAACCAAACCCTTTAAAGAAAATCTTATGCTCGGTCAAATAAAAGTTTAAAGTGAGACTTAAAAAAATTTAGTGTGATTTTGAGTTTGAGGGTATTTTAATTTTGTTATATAACGGTTTGTGTGCTAAAAGAGAAATTAAAGAGAATTGTTATTTTTAATATTAATTGGTATACTATAATTTAATTTTTTTTTTTTTGACCAAAAACAACTTAGAGCATTTCATTAATAATAATATGATGAATACAAGTGGGTATCTCAATAAAAATATGGAAACTAGCTAAGGATGTGGCCACTCTTGCCAACGCATAAGCAACCTCATTGGCTTGTCTCCGAATAAACTCGACACGAGAGTTTGTGAAAAAAGAGTTACGCAACCTTTGACAATCTCTGATAACATCACCTAGCTCAGACATATCCTCTTTGTTACTATGGAACTTGGTGACAACATTTTTGGAATCAAGTTCAAAATCCACATTTTCCAACTCTAACTCATGAACCCAATTAATAGCATGTAGTAACCCCAAGGCTTCTCCCAAATCAACATCGTGAATAGGTGTGAGCCACTCCGTTTTAGCAAGGACAAATCTACCTTGATCATCTCTTATACACATACCTATTCCCACCTTATTATGGTTTGTGGAAAATGACGCATCAATGTTGCATTTGAATCTACCGGCATTCGGTTTAGTCCAAACAGGCGTCGATTGCGGTTGCTGCTGACTTGTTCGCATATTTCGGTTAGTTTGAGCTTCTTGCCATGCCGTTAGCATATCCATAGCGTGTGTGAGTACTACATGAACATGTTCTGAATTGTTACGCCATAACTTGTTATTCCGTTGTTGCCATATGCTCCAAAGTAAAGTCATAAAAATTGAGCATTGTTCTTCTGTCAGTACCTGCAAAATAGAAAAAACCAGCTCTACCAAAGTAGCATTATCATGGATTTTTTGTTGTAGAATTCCCCACCATCCTGCTTGCTGCCAAATTTGTATACTATTTGTACATGTGAAGAATAAATGCAAACTGTCTTCATAATCAACTTCACACAATGCACATTCACTAGAGCAATGGATACCTTTTTGATTAAGACGTGCTCTAGTTGGGATACAATTCCTGCATAACCTCCAAATAAAATTTTTTATTTTCGGAGAAGCTTTAGCTTTCCAAATTAAAGACCAATGACCGGGGGCAGAGAGATGTGATGTATCAATGGCATCCTCAATGCAATATCGATACGCACTTTTAACCGAATAGATGCCATTTTTCTCATATCTCCAAACAATCTTATCAGTAGCAACAGAATTGATAAGAGGGGTTTTCAAAACACTAGTGACAGTGTCGTCATCGAAAATGTCATGAACAAGTTGGGTATTCCAACACTTCTCACCATCCAACAGAAGGTCCGAAACTGTCATATTCTCCATCATCCAATCCAAGTTCAAAGGCTTGCTAATAATGGAACCATCTGAAAGCCACCAATTATCCCAGATTGGGATGTTATGGCCTGTACCTATATTCCACTTATAACCGCTACGAACCACAAACTTAGCACTCCAAATGCTTCTCCATACGTAACTTGGATTGTGTCCAATGCTTGAATTAAGAAAATCACTGCGAGGAAAGTATTTAGCTTTGAAGAGTCTCGTGATTAAATTACCTGGGTTTGTGAGTAATTTCCAGGCCTGCTTACCAAGCATAGCATAATTAAAAGCAGCGATGCTTTTAAAACCCAAGCCACCTGCATTTTTGTGCATAGCAAGACGTTCCCAAGATAGCCAATGAATTCCTTTGGATTGTTCTTTGTTATGACCCCACCAAAAGGAGTTCATCATCTTCTCAATTTCATCGATTAACGAGTGAGGAAGGAGGAAAATACTCATGATGTAGGATGGAATGGATTGAAGCACCGACTTAATCATGATTTCTCGTCCTGCTTGAGATAAACATTTGCTGCTCCATGAATTGATTTTTTTCCATATCCTATCTTTGATGAATTTAAAGGTATTTTTCCTGCTTCTACCTACCATGGAAGGTAGGCCCAGATATTTTCCTGTGCCGAGTACCTGCTGAACCCCTAAGATATGAGTAACTGCATTTTTAATAGGGGCTAATGCATTTCTACTGAATTTTTTTTCAGATTTCTGCATATTAATAGCTTGACCAGAGGCTTGCTCATAGATAGTAAAGATATTTTTCAAAACAAGAGCTTCACTCTCAGCTGCTCTGAAGAAAAGGAAGCAATCATCTGCGAAGAGAAGATGTGATATAATTGGAGCGTTCCTGCAAATTTTAACTCCATGTAAGTCACCTCGATCTTCCGCTTTTTTTATTAATGCTGAGAGCCCTTCTGCACAAAGAATGAATAAATAGGGTGATAGTGGATCACCCTGCCGTAAGCCTCTTCCAGGGACAATGGGACCAATGGTGCTGCCATTAAAGATCACCGAGTAATCAACAGTTTCAACACAAAGCATTATCCAAGATATCCATTGCTGGGAAAATCCCATGGTGTGCATAACATCTCTAAGATAATCCCAATCTAACCGATCATAAGTCTTACTAATGTCAAGCTTTAGAGCTACTTCACCTTGCTTACCTCTAGTTTTAGATTTCATATAATGAACTAGTTCAATAGCAGCCATGGCATTATCAAGAATAGATCGACCTGGGACAAATGCAGATTGGTTGTCAGATATGCATTTATGTAGCACCCTTCTCAATCTGTTAGCAAGTACTTTTGCCACCACCTTATAAAGAACATTACATAAAGCTATTGGTCTCCAATCTTTCATAGAAATCTGAGCTTCACCTTTAGGAATTAGAGCAATATTTGTTGAATTTAAGTTGGGAGGAAAGACTCCTGTTTCTAGCCAAGAACAGCCTGACATGAACACTTCTTGTCCACAAACATCCCAAAAATGATGATAAAAACCTGGACTATAACCATCCGGACCGGGACATTTATCCGCTTGCATAGAGAAAACAGCTTCCTTAAACTCTTCAATAGAAAAAGGAGCAGTCAAAGAAGCATTATCATCATTGATAATAGAAGGAGTTAAAGCATTTAACACCACATCACGGGAACTATCTTGCTTTTCGAATAGAGTTAAAAAATAATCTCTGACAATAGCTGCCATACCCTCCTGTGATCGACATACGGTACCATTTGCGTCTGTTAAGACTTCAATTCTGTTGACTCTTTTCCTAGCAGTTGCAGCTGCATGGAAAAATTTAGTATTTAAATCGCCTTCTTTATACCAGAAAACTTTGGCTCTTTGTCTCCAAAAAATATCATCTTGAGTAAGAAGAGAGGACAAATTTTTCTTCAAATTATTAAATTGCTGGACATTAGAGCTATCCACATGATCTCGAAGTCGCTCCAACTATAATTTAATCTTTTGCAATTTTTATGAAAATATATATTTGTTAAAAGGTTGGGCCTTTGCTCTCTACATGTACCAAAAAAACCAAATTGTAAAATGCTCAAAAATATTTACTACTAGTTTTAATTTCTTTAATTTAAGGCTCACATTGAGTATTGTTTAACAAAAAGTATCATCCTTTCAAAAAACATAAATTAAGTATTCTATTTTTTATATTAAAAGTAATTAATTTTTATTTTTTTGCTAAAAACGAAATTAAAAGTTGTGTATTTGAGATATTGAAAAGAGATGTATTTAATTTTTAAATTGATAAAATTAATCTTAAACCAACCCTTTTTACTTTTTTTCTTCCAATTATTTATTTTACTCTCTCGTATAAAATATATTTATTTCAAAATATGAAACATTTTACAGTATCAATGTAATATTAATGTTTCTTTTCTTATTAAACCTATATTTTGTTTACGGAAATCCAATTAACTCACTACGTTCATAATTGTGGTCACAATACTTATAAGTTATAACATTGATGTCCTTGCTAACAAATGATCAGCATTTTGTATTTGTCTCAAGATAAAATTTATAAAAAGATTGATAAAGAATAAAAGAAACTTTACACACATTAAAAGAAACTTCAAAATCAAAATTGATACCGAGTTTGTTATAATGACATCAACAACTTTCTTTTAATCAACTTCAATCGACACTCAACTTAAGCCAAAAGCTTCTACATCACAACATTGAAGTGATCCTTGATACCATAATGTC
Organism: Trifolium repens; assembly: GCA_030408175.1. Classification (NCBI taxonomy): domain Eukaryota; kingdom Viridiplantae; phylum Streptophyta; class Magnoliopsida; order Fabales; family Fabaceae; genus Trifolium; species Trifolium repens. The sequence continues at coordinate 59,886,012 of CP125842.1, read as the reverse complement.
TTTAACTTTACAAATTCGCCATGTTCTTGCGAAACACATCCTCATAGTATATCGTACTCGTACTTGCTTTGTAATTTTTTTTTCCTATCATACTTTTTGTTATTTATTATTTTCCCTTTTTTCGAATTTAATGAAAGTTATTTTTTTTATTTTGAGTTTTTAATCCTCTAGTTCTTAGGGGAAGATGGCCCCAGTGGTCTAGAACTCTGGCACGGGATAAATAAAGTCTGACAAATATTATTTTATCCAGAAATCGAATCCATGTTCCTCCAAAGCCTCTCATTTGTTAATGTTCATCAACAACGTGACGTGAGTCTAATAACTTAATTTAATAAAAGTTAATTTTGTTAATTAGTTAATCATAATTTTTCTTTCTATACAAAAATTAAATACATTTCTTAAAAAGAGTCTCACCAAAAGAAACTCAACATTCAAACCCTAGCACATTCTTTGCGAACAAACCACCTAACAAAACTGTACCCAAAAAAATACCATCAACATTTTTGTTGAACCACTTCGCAACCGTGATAAGCACGAGACAAACTAGGCAAAACAAAATTGATTTTAAGATAAATTCCACAAATGAGAATTTTAACAAATTAATTCAAAATTTAAACTCACATTAAAATAAATAATATAAAAGAATAGAATTTAATGAATGCGAAATGTCAGTATAAATTAATTTTATACTGATATTCAATAAAAATAACTATATAAAAAATTAAGGTGAAATGGAACTCCTTACAAAATTATAAATTTATTAGCGATATTGATAGTATAAAATTGTTTTACAGTGTTGGACTGTACCATACCCAACTATATCACTGTGTCCAGTTACAAGTTTCTTTCCTCTATTCTCTCGTTTTATGATGCCATCAAATGTGTACTATTCTATGCTTTGTTGACAACGACAGCAATGACTTTGGAGAGTGGAGACTAGTGTACATGGCATGCAGCATTGATCGAAGGAGCTAGTAGCTCTTGAATCAGTTTGAGAGCAAGTTTCCCCTGGCTAGATTTATAAAGTATAGTATAGGGAAGTTAATATATTTAGGTAAGAAGCATGGGATGTTTTTTTAGGCACCGTACTGCATATAATAATAATTTTACTTTTTGATAAAAAAAAATTCGATATAGTTAATAAACAACTAAATTAATTAATTAATAATTATGAAACACGAATACCTTTAGCATCAAACGTGTCGCGGTATCAGATACGGGTCGATGTCCGACACTTGTATGAAACTCTTAGACACGTGTTGAAAGACTCAAATAAGTGCTCTAAAAAATTGTTTTTTCTTTTGCTTCGACACTTTTTGGCCTGGTATCCGACACCTGTATCACTCATACAACACGTGTCTGACAATTCAGACAAGTGTTCCAAAATAATTTACTTTTTATTTATTATAACACACCTTAGACACGATTGGACACATCTCAAAAACACACTTCAAAGATGTGCCGAAACAACGTTGATCATTGATGTGATTTTTAAAACAGATCAATGAAGGGTTACATGCATTAAAATTTGATTACAACATTTTTATTTTTTTCAAAATAGATGGATGAATAAATCGTATCTCATTTTAGAACTTTTAATAAAATAAATATTGATCAATATTTGACAATTAATATTACTATTTTATTTAATTATAATAAATAATAAATAAACATATGTAACGGTGTCGGTGTTCTATATTTTTAAATTAGACTTAATTACATATTTGGTTGTTTATGTTTATTTTAAGTTTCAATTTGGTCCCTTAAGTATAAAAAGTTTCATTTAGTCCTTTTAATCAAATTTCGGTTTAAATCATTTATGTAGTTAACAAATTAGCATATGCAAACAACTTAGGAGAATGTCACCATGAAATTGTAGACAAAATTAACTCAAAATTTAATAAAAATAACAAACTTATCTTGATATCAGTATCATATATAAAGGACCAAAATAAAACGTTTAAAACATAAATAATCAAATTAAAATTTAAAATAAAAATAAAGATCAAATATATAATTAAATCTTTAAATTATCGGTGTCGACTTATCCATGTTGTATCATAGATTAGTACTACAGTGGTTTCGTTTTGGTTGGTTCCTTTTGATTTACAAACTCCTTTAATTCAGTTTAAAAAAAAGTTTGATAGCCAACAATACATCACACGACTCTGAGGTGGGTGACTGCATACAGTGTAATTACACGGATACAAATCCAAACTATATATAGTAATATGAATATGATGACGGAAATTTTTTGTCGCTTCTATTGTTTCGTTTCCGGTTTGTTGCGTCGCCATCTATAGTGTGTGACTCTGTTATTTAATCCTCTTTTTTTTTTTTTTTGAAAATTGTTATATAAGCGATTATTGAAGTAAAAGAGTAGTATATGCAATTCTTTTTAGATTTTATTTGAGTGTATAATATTTTTATACAAAAGTCTATTAGAAATGAATTATTTCTTCTGTTCTTCATATCATATTATTAAAGTGGAGTATTGGTTAGGTAATTTAATGGAAATATTCAATGACGGTATATTTTTATATCATCGGTGTGTGTCTCATTTTATCTTTTTTTTATAAAAAAAAGTTTATTGAATAGATGGATCTGATGACATTAAATATATAGTTATTTGAGAAACTTAAAAAATAAATTGTATTTTATATCACACATTTTTTCTATTACATATGCTTCACTATTTAGTAAAGTACTCTATTAGTTTTTTTCATGCCATTAGTATACATTAATTTCTTTACCAATTTTTTAAACTCTCTGCTTAAACATTTTTTTCTTTTCATGTTTATTTAATGAGCCTGAAGTTTTTTCATTTGTATTAAAATCTGAGAGAGAGTATAGAGTACCAAAACAATTGAGACCTTATTTTTTGAGTAAAGATCCATTTTGTTCCCTCACAAATTTTTAACCGGACAATTCAAAATAATTATAAAATTCAAATTATTCTCTAACATTTTTATACTGAGTACATACCAGTCCCTGATTTGTTATAACAGAGGGAATAATTTGTCCCCAATCTCCAATATGAAAATGTTATTGATTAATTAGAATTTTATTTTTGTTAACGACTAAATTATCTCATCTAAAATTTGTGAAGAACTAAAATAAATCTTCACTCTTTTTTTTTCCAACAACATTAAAACTTAAAATGAAAAATATTAACATGCGCCCTTTGGGCAACATCAGACAATACTATGTACCGAGGGAGGAAGTAATTGAATTAGATGGGATTAGATTCATTGATGATAGACAAATTACAAGATTCTCTTGTCACCAAATTATCAGAATAAATGCATAATACTACTTTATTTTTCTCCATGGACTTGCATTGTTTTCATTGAGAAATTCTTGGAAATGGCATCTCTTGGAAGACCACACCATTAGTCCTCAAAACTAATGGGCAGCAACAAACGAAACGGTTTTTCCATTCCAAGTAATGTGATTCTCATTTTCCCAGGTATAATGCAAAATCAATCCCCAATGCACACTTAAAGTTAAAAGCACACCGAATTGCATGAGATCCATGGTGGGCATTGATTGAGATTTTAGTAAATTAGTTCAAAACTCCAAATCAATTTCATCTTGATTACTAGTATCATTGTTCTTTCATGCATCCATAGTTTGCTTATTATTGTAGGACCACACATGGGCCCCCATTAGCAGGCCCAATGCCAATTTTGAAACCAAATGTTAATTTTAGAAGTTACATTCACGGCTATTACAGTGGTTCAGCGTAATTCTGTTAAAATGTTGTAGTTACTAACATGTCAAAATGTTGTAGTTTTGCTTGATTAAAGTTGTTTATAATGGTACTAAAAAAAGTGCATTATATTTTATCGAGCATTGATTAATGGAAAGATGTTCCCAGCTGAAAAAAGAAAAGGAAAAGTAAAAAGAAAAAATTGAAGTTGAATCCAATGGATTTAATAACTTTAAAATGCAAATTTTAAAAGAAAGAAAGAAAAAACAAAGACCCTTGTTCTCTGACAAAGGTACTACCAATAAAAGTTGAACTAAGTTGGTGATGGTACGGTGAGTTTGATAAATATTAATTAATAATACAAGTAAAATGTAATGAATCATTATTTTTTTTGAATCGGCTAAATTTTATTAATGGACAATTCCTCCACAAGAAGTGTAAGGAATTGTTGAGAAACATACAAACAAAGGTAAAGTGAAAAAACACATATACCGAATAACAATACACCAAATCATCACTCCAACCATTCCCTACACCAATAATGATTCACTAAACCAACCAGAGAAAACCCCTACCCGACCCTCGGAGACACCACTAGGCACTAACTTCCGAACTCGAATTAAAATTACTCGGCCCATCAGGATCTAGAAGGCAGCCCCAAAGGTCAAAGGTTGAGGGACACCAGTAGGCAGGGAACCGACAACCACACCGATGCAGTAGAGTTCGACCAGATACCAGAGCCCTTCGACCAGATACCAGAGCCCTGCAAATCTCAACAGATTTGAACACCCCTCAGCGACTCAAAGAGTCCTGCAAACCTCACCAGATTTAAAAATGGTCAGAGACTCTCCGAGCTCTCCCTCGGAGATATTATGTAATGAATCATTATAATTATCTAATGTATATCTTGGACCTATTAAACCTATAATGATTAAATACATATAGCCACACATAATTAGATGGATGAGAAACAATTGGTGATCAGTGATCGCAAAAATTTAATCACACTATTTAGTTATACACACATATTTGATAAAAGAAGAAAAATAATAATTAAATAATATATATTTATATGTGAGTGTTATCAAATAAAGTGATCAAATACTTGCGACTATATAAATATTTTTCTATAGAAATTGAGCATATATTGCACATGCAATGCCTTTTTGCCAATGTGAGTTCAATTGTTGAAAGTGGTATTGTCGAGATTTGTGCCAACAAATAGGATTTATACATAAGTTAATCATGCATCATGGCAACATATATTGATTATATGTAACTGTCTATCTATTACTCAAAATTCTAATGCAAAAAGGTCCTATGACTGTTTGTTGTGCCTAATTAAAGATTCCATCTCACATGCAAAATTCATCATTCTTCCTGCTTAGAGAGCTTTCGTTTTGTTTTCTTCTGAGGAGAATATTGGTAAAGTTTTGAGATTTAGCTGTGGCCTTTTTTTTAATAAAGCTAAAGTTTATTCAATTAAATAAAGATACTTAAATTAGCATAGAAAGTACCTAGATAAATAACAAAGCTTATTGGTGGGACAGAGTGTTCCAATTATGGCATATTAGCTAGCAAGCACGGACATTTCTTGGATTAAACGTGTTCTTGTTCGATACGTTTCCGTGTCCGTGTCCGACACCAACACAACATTTATTATTACACTAAATTATATCGTTTTTCCAAATTATTATCGGTGTTATCGTGTCAGTATATGTATCCGTGTTGGTGTCCGCGCATATTAGTGGTGTGCAAATATCAATTAAATTATAGTTAGCGTGTATGTGTATATCTGTTGTTTTTTCCCGCATGAAAGAGAGATTTAGAAAAGCATTATCAAAAGATAACTAATGTGTTGTTCTATTAATTTATTATAAGACATCTTTCTCTTAGTGCAGTTTGGTCTTCATTTGGTGATCTGTATTTTGTGAGCCCAATAGTACTGGATACGAGGAGGGAGTGTGTTAAGAGGTCTCATATCGGATGTGAGTTGATCTGAACGAAATAATTATAAGTAAGAGACAATTTCATATTACAAACCAGTTGTTTTGGGTTGAATTAGACTAAATACTCAATTTCAATATAGGTTTTCTGATTTATGTGATTCAGATCACATTATGGAACCACCTCTAGTTTTTCTATAAAAATCAGATTTTCCATTTCATTTAACAAATCACAAAAATAAAGGAAACTTTTTCGGAAATTGAAGGGCTACAACTTTGAGAGCTTTTGGTGAGAAATTTGTTCTTCAACTCTTATTAATATATATATATATATATATGGCGTAAACCGGATATCTCTATGCGCAACTATAAAGACTAATCTTTCGAGTCTTGTGAGACCTAAATAGGTGGCAAACTCTCTTATTCTAAGAGTTTTAACACCAATGCATTTCCGAACCAGGGATTTCAAACCTAAAACTTTAGTTAAGTTAGAAGAAATCTGCGTCATCTCATCTAAATGTTCTTGGTTTATGTACTTATATTTTTGTTTTTAGTTTGAGTGAGTTCACTATACTTACACTATGTTGCTATATTTGTTCTCAACTGGATTTATTGTTGCTAAACACATTCAATGAAAGTATTTTGTTTTTTAAATCGGTTTGTATTTTAATTTAGACCGATCATCATCACTAATGAGATTATGAATGTCCTCATGAAAAACTCCAACTTCACCTGATAACGCAAAGCCAAGTTGGAGATAAGTGACAAGTAAAAGAGAATATTCGAATCCCATTTGATAATAATATTGACATGCACATGAGACATGACATAACTCCCCTACTCATTTTTTTTGTCTCTAATAGGAGGAAGTTACTAGTACAGTGTATTTCTTTTTTGTTTTTTTAAGGGTAAAGTAATAGGAGGAATTTAAGAACTGGAGTAGAATAGGTTTGTGACCCAATTCATATCATAGCCTAAGGACTATGTGGTTCTACCTTCATTCGTACTGCACCACATATATGACATACCTCTCTTAACTCTATATTTTTAGGCCATGCTATATTACACGCATCCTCGGAGTAGCAAATTTTAATCTCATGGAGATTGTGCAAGTCATTTTTACAATCTAGCTAATAAGAATCGAATCCAGAATCAAACTATATGTTTGATTTTGGGGTGAGAAAAATTGATTTTGACAGAATAGATTCTGGTCAAAATTGATTTTAAGTTATAGTGGTTTATAATTTGATTTATTCATGCAAAAGTGAGTTGAACAAAATATTTGAGTATTTGAGTATACCTTATCAAAAAAAAAAAATTTGAGTATAAAAATCAATTCTAGAATCAGAAGCTACAATTTTTAGCTTCAAGTAGAATTAATTCTGGAGACAGAATCAATTCTACTTTGGAAAACCAAACAAGCCAGAATCAATTTTACACGTTCAGAATCGGTTGTGAATTCGATTAATATCACACCAATAACCTTTAGTGTGTGGAGCAAACGATTAAAGCAACCACAGATTGAGAACAGACAATTATAATCACGAACAAGAATAAAATAACGAAAGCGGTAAAGAACACAATAATATTGTTTACCCAGTTCGGTGTTAATGAACCTACGTCTGGGGAAAGAGCAACCTCTCCGTTCCACTATCAATAGAAACCTTGATTACAATGAGATTCTCCACAAGAGTTACAAGAATTAAAGTTTTTCTAATTCTACCCTAGTCCCGAATCTCTCCCCGTGACCAAGAGATTCAATCAATAATTGTTTCCAAGGTGATAGAATGTTTCTTTCAACCCTAGAGTTTTTCCAAGATGTTCTCTATTAACCCTAGTATGTATGTTGGCCTTAGAAACCCTAAAAACCACCTTCTTACCCATGAAAACGCAAAACAGCATCATATATACGCGTACCCGCGCCTGGCGCCCTCACCAGGGCTCGTGGCCGCGCCCTGGCGCAGGCACCCGAGGCCACTGCGCCTGGCGCCTGCAGACCTGCGCCCTGGCGCCCTCACCAGGGCTCGCCCTGCCTGCTGTCTGCTGCCTGTTGAGCCCTCACCAAGGCTCATCAGCTTCAAGTTTTCAAGGCAATATCCAACAGAATCAATTATGGGTGCTCCGGAATTGAAACCAAACATATTATCCAAATTAGAAGTGAGATACTTAGAGTTCAAATTGAGCTACACATAGATATTAGTATTAAGTGCACAGAAGTGAGATACATAGGGTTCAAATTCAACTACATAGACATCATAATGTCTTTCCGGTTTATCAAAGTCTTCATGTTGGCATTGGAATTTAAATTAAAATCTTTATATTATAGAATATAAATCAACTTCTTATCAACTGAACTAACTTATTATCAAAATAAAGATTGCCTTAATGTTTAGATACAGAGTCATTGTATCTGGCAAGATCTGCATATGGATTCATGCTTCATATGGAACTAACTAATTACTTATGAATGGATATGGATTCATGCTTCATGATCAAAATAAATTATATCTGGCAAGATCTGCATAAATGTTTAGATACAGAGATCTCATAAGAAAAAATAAGAGCTACTACCTTACTCTAGAAGGAAATTAATATGTCAAGGACATGTGGCTGCTGTAGCCACTTGCCAATTGCCACTAAGCAAATGCAATCTTTATATCCTTTTCCAAGAACTGACAGTACCTTGTTATGGAAGCATTGTAAGGGGGAGGCCCAGGCCCATAACATAGTCCAAAAGAAAAATTAGACTTGAATAATGTACCTACAAAAAGAAAAGCAAAGATAGTGAGATAAATAGCTTCCTTATTCGATTTCTTTCAATTCATATTACTGCTATTAACAGTAAATATCTAATTACTAATGGTCAAGAAAAAAAATAAAAGAAGATCAACTAGAATATCATGATGACTGAAGAGTTAGGACCATTTTAGGGTCAGTACATGAATTATCATATATTTATTATATACTATATGTTTTATTTAATTTAATGTCACATGGTTGGATCAGAAAAAGTTTGTACTTTTAATCAAAAAAATGTGAAATGAGAGATAAGTTATATACTGTGACACTGAGTGGGTGTCTATGTGTGGGGTAATGTTAATTATATTCCCATTACAAGAAAAACTTTGATTCACCACCAAACAAAGAGAGATTCAATCATCAATTATTTAGTGTCACATGTCTTCTCAGAGTTTGGTTGGATGAGATTAATGCTATTGACAAGGCAACTGAGAGAGTCTACGGAGTCATATTTTGATTATTGAAAAAAAAATAAAAAAATTACTTTATCAATTGCTTACTCCATAAATGAATTTCATTGCTTTAATTGATTAGACTTTTTGAATAAATGATGGATTCAAAATGGTCTTCATTTTTTGTTGATAAGTTGCAAAAGCTGGTGGAAGTCTAAAATTCTTTTAGTATTTGATTGGCAGAGAACAAAGACATACCACTAGCATCAAATCAAAGTAAAACATATAGTACTCTTTATTATTGTATATATGTAGATCATCTTTATACTTCTGATATGTAAGTATTACCATGTCAAAAAATATATTAAATGTACGTATTGCAGTATTATACTTCAGAATTAGATGACACTGGATTGGGACCTGGATCCACCGTTGTAATTGCTAATTCACGCAGTAAAGGATTTCAGCCACAAATCTTTAATTGAACGGTTTTTATTCTATTTAATCTCCACCATTATATTAGATCGGACGGCAGAAACATCCCGCGGTAATTGTGTATAATCCAAACACCAGATTGTATAGACTATTGTCATTGCATGAATTTACGCAGTCAAAGATCTAAGACTTTTTTGTCGAGATTAAACGGTCAAAATATTAAATTCAGCAATTTAATTTTTTTTCAAAATGATAAAAGTGTATAGCTTAAAAACCAAGGTAGAAATCCACGGTGGGAGAGAAGATACAACTAATAGAATTAAGTAAATGCATGTCTACCACCACACCTACGAGGAAACAAACATGCCAAAAATAAAGTACTTATTATTTGGACTGTCTTAATTGGATCCCGGTACTGTGTGGCCCTGAATCTTAAGATTGAGTTTCCACTAATGCTAATTTTTTGTATGCACCCCTAATGCTTCATTACATACCATTGAAGAATGAGTATCCAAGTAGTCTTAGACGGTATATATTTAGGATCAGTGACGGATCCAGGAATTTTGCATAGTGGGGGCACCACATGTATAAAATTGCAACATTAAATAACAATTTTTCAAAAAGTAATATCTATTACATTTCATTTTAAAAAGCATAAATATACATCATATTTGTTCTATGCGAGAACTCATGTTCTGAAAATACTTAATGATTTTCTCATTTTCAATGCCAACAAAAGTATCTTTCTCTATATAAGTAACTTGTGTTTGTATTCATGTTATTTCTTTTGTTTTGACACCTTTGTAAGACTATCGTAGTTCTCTTTGGCACACCTTGTGCTGAGGCAACTACTTATTTGGTATTATATATTTCATTTTGGCTTGTTCATAAAAAAAATGTCCCTAAGACACTAGTTAAGAAACTAAATATGATAAATAAGTGTATTTTATTTTTTAAAAGTATATATAATATTTATTCTAATATGAAGTTTATTTTTAAATTTTTTTAACTAATATTCCGGGGCACTAGTTAGCATAACCTGTATAATATATATACTATAAAAAAAAATCAAAATTTTTGTGCAGGCACTAGCCCACATAGTGGCCAACGTGCATCCGTCCCTGTTTAGGATAATTATATATGAATTAAAGGCAGACGGGTAACAAGCTGTGCCGCTAAACCTTTCTGTATATCAAATCCCAACCTACGAAAAACTACATCAAAACATTTAATATATTACTATGCATCAAAAAATGTTAACAATCTTAAGTTAAGGTTTGTTTTTGGTGGTGGGAGTTAAGTAAACACAAGTCTACAACAAAACTACAAATAATAACTTCTCTCTATTTTCACGGTAAAACACCAACAAACATGTTTTAGACTGGACTAAAGTCTAAGGATGCTGACGGCTCATTAAGCAATTAAGACACATAACTTCAATACATGTTATTAAGCAGACATCATTCCTCAAGGATAAGGACACACACGTCCTCTACAACACATGGTCTCAACCAATAAGAATACTTCATAGTACAAAAATAGTATTATTCTAGGCTCCACTAAGATAATGACATTGCCACTATTCATGCATATTCGTGCAAAGTTAATTAAGCCTATAAATAAGCTCATACCTTAAACATCTAAGGTATATATGCATTTTTAATCCAATTTTTTAGCATTTTCTCCTTATTCAAATACTGACTTGAACGTTAAATGTTAATATTTTTGCAAGTACATCCCCCCTTCGGACCTGAAGCTTGCAACCACCGCATTCAACCACTCAATCTTGCCATTGAAGTAGTTTCATTCTGCCCATTCATAGCACATACTTGGGGTGTTCATGGTCGGTTATTTTGCCAAACCAAATAATATCCAAACCAAAACCAGATATATGGATTTGGATATATGACCATAACCATTATTTTTTATAAACCGGTTATACAACCAGTTATAAATTTGGATACGGATACATAACCGGATATTTTTATAAAATCGGTTTAAAAACGGTTAATTTTTAAATCCAGTTTTAAACTGGTTATTTTTAAAACTGGATTAATAAATGGTTAATTTGGTCTAATTTTTTTTTTACGCAGACGAAAAACATATTTAAAACTGTAAAAAAAAACTATTTTATAACGCAGGAACAGGAAGAAAGCATGTGTTGTGGCTGTTTTTTTTTTGGTGTGTAGTGAAAGTGAACTCAATAAGAACATGCCTTTATATAATACACAAGGAAGCTAAGAAATATAGCTTGATCAAGGATAACAATTTTGCTTTATTCTATAACATTCCAAAACAAGTTTGGATTTTTAGTTATGGAACATTTATTTTAAAGATGGAAACAAAAAAAAAATATGCGAAGAAGATCATTCACATTCCTTCTTCTAGATTTCTTTTGTTACTAAAAAGTAGTGCACAACCACCATGATTAACATGATTATATATCGTGACTTACTATACACTGCTGTATATATTTGTATTATTATGCACTCAATTAAACAATACAAATTACAAAGTTTCTTTTTGCAACGTCATATTACTGAAATAAGAACAAAGAGGAGAAAAACTGGTTCCGCATTGAATTAACTAATTGTGAAGAATAAAGAAAGGAAAATACATGATTACAGCGGTTGGAAGCGAGAGAATGAGTGTGGTTCGATCGAAAGAGAATATCGTTGATTAGGGTTCAATTGGAGAGATTATTGTAGATTTGGGATTTAGGGTTCATCCCAAATGATAATTGCAGAGATCACACGCACATGGTGATGGTTTGTTTGTCAATTCATTTTAATAAAAGGATATTTGTTTATTGTACAAAAGAAAAGGGATATTTGTTTGTTTTCTCAAAAAAAAAAAAATTGTTTGTTTTTTTTTGTTTTGACAAAAACAAATTTGAAAAGGATATAATAACCAATTTAAACCAAATCCAAAAATTTAATTTGGATGGATAACCGACCAGATGAAAATGGTTTGGTTAATAACCATATACCAAAATCCGGATTTTTTAAAACGGATTTGGATCCGGTTATGAGTTTGGACCTTCTAACTGGATATTTTGCACACCCCTAGCACATACGTTGGCCGGTGGAAAAATGCAAAACCAAACTTGATTTTAGCCTTATACAAATAATGCCTCCATTTTTCCTTGAAACTATTTTTGCTTGAGACGATAAAAAAAGTGTTAAAATATCACGGAACTAAGAAACATTTTTATCAAATTTAGCTCCTGGACCCTTTGGGCTTGATAAAAATAATCGCGGGCCTAAAATTTAATCATAGGCTGGTTTGTTCAATTTTAGAGATTTACTTTTTGTACCTCTCAGAAGTACTCACTCGCTTCCTAAAATTGAAAAAATAACCTCTCACATTTAGGGATGTCAACGGGACGGAGATTAACCGGAGGATACTTTACCACTTCTTGCCCCACCATCTAAAATATTCCCCATCCCCGTTCCTATTCCCCGCTTCGGGGAGTATTTTTTCTCCATCCCCATCCCCGCGGATCCCCACAGTTCTCAAGGATATCCATCAACTTTTAAAAAATTATCAAATTTCTATTTTTTTCAATCAAACTAGTTGTAAAAATATTCCCCATCCCCATTCCTATTCCCCACTTCGGGGAGTATTTTTCCTTCATTCTCATCCCCGTGGATCCCCACAGTTCTCACGGATATCCATCAACTTTTAAAAAATTATCAAATTTCTATTCTTTTCAATCAAACTAGTTGTAAAAAGTATTCAAGTTTAATTATAAAAAATATTAAAATATTATTATAAGTTTTGTGACAGTTATAAACATCATATATAAACAAATGTATGTGAAAATATAATTAAAAATAATTTATAAAATATTTAAATATAAATTTATAAATGTTATTTTAATAGTTTTCGGGGACGGAGTCTCCGCGGGGCAGATGATGAAATACTGTCCCCATCGCTAAACCTCTTTTGGGAGAACTTTCTCCTTCATCCTCATTCCCACCGGGAAAAATTCCCCAATATTGGATCTCCAAACGGGGCAATCTCTGCAGGGATCCCCATTTACGGATGAAATTGACATCCCTACTCACATTCTAGGATACCAGCACTATTCGCACTCTATTTTGCGAGTGTCAATTTTATTTGACTCAAGCATAACGTTTGCGCCTCCCACAGATGAAAATATACTGAAAATAGAGTTCACATTTTAGGCGCGAACTCAATTTTCATCCTATAACACGAACTCTTTTTTTCATGATATTTTCATTCATGGGGGCGTAAAAGTTGAACTTGAGTCAAGTAAAATTGCCACTCCCAAAATAGGGTGCGAACTGAAGCATAATTCGCTATTTAGAGTACGAACACCATCTAAAATTGGAAAAAACTAAGGAGGAAATAAATAGAAATAATTACAATGAATGAAAAAATATTTTTGGGGTTGAATGAAGGGTTCAATTCACACTTTAACTTTCAAACTGTGCTTCACGGGAGATAAGAGAAGCGCGAAGATGACAATATATTTATTTATTTTTATAACGTTCGCATTCGAGGATGCGAACCGTGGTGTTCCCATTTTTGCAATTTTACATACTCGCTTCTTAAATAGCAAGAGGGTAAAAACAAAACATCAGAGGGCGCATGTGAAACTCAGGGGGTGTAAAAAGTAAAACCATCAATCTTATTTTATCGTGGGCTTTAATTTTGTGATCTAAGAATGAAAATAAAATAAGTCTCCTATCATTAAACTCGATCCATTTTCTCACCCGACCACGTTATTGTACAATATAATATGCCAAATGTTTGATTCTATGTAGATTTGTATATACAATTCCGACTAGTAAGGTAGAAATTGATTCTACTTTATAAATTAATGTTCAAACCATCTCAAATCCGTCATAGGACTAATAGTTTGTGAGATTTGTTTTACTCTGCTTTTATTTGTTCATATTTTTAACTATTGTTTTTTGCGAAGAGGCATCTCCATGTTTTTTCAAATTTTTGTATTGGTTTCAAAACGTCATTGTGCAACCATTTTCATTTTTCATTGTGTTGTATTATTTGCTGTTTATGTTAAACTAAAATTATGTTTTTTTTTGAAGAAAAATTTAAAATTATGTTAAGTCTTCTAATTTGTGAAATTTATTTTTGCTGGAAAAAGTATATCTACATATTCATTATTGGGATCAATAGTTACTATAACGAATATGAAATTTACAAAATTCATCGTTAGATTCGAAGTTTATATCATATAGATTATCCTTAATATTTGTTAGAAAAATAAAAAATCATTTGATATGTTATTGAGACTTATCAAGATTAACAATAATTTGATATGTTATTGAGACTTATCAAGATTAACATTATTTAATAAAAACTCATAAACCGTTAATTTTAAAAGGTTACAGTAACATAACAAATAATTTTCAAATTTTCAAATTTTTTTTATGGATGATCTATATGATATAATTTTTTAATCAAACAGTGGATTTGTGAAATTCGTATTCGTTATAATGTTATTTATGATTGATCCACCATGGATCATTTATTTAAGTGGTCCATATTAGAATTTGTCTGAATATAAAATTTTAAAAAAATAAAATATCCATTTTTAATCAAAATTATGATAAAATTGAAATTTTATCTTTTAAAGTTTCAAGCCCATTAAAAATAAAACATAACCCTACATAGTTAGCCTTAGTGTTTTTTCACAGAGAATTGGGCCAATCAATAACAGGCTTTAATGATAGCCCAAATTAAATTAATCAGACCCAACCACCCACCCGTTTTGTCCGGTTAGCATTATGGATATAGAGACGGATGCGCATACTACGGTTCTATAATTTTACTGTCAATGTCAGATTTTAAATTTTCATTTATGACAAAAAAAAAAATAATTTGTCTGGTGTAATAAGTTATTTTTTGGGTAAAAATTTCTTTCTTAACTAATTTTTTTTAAATAGATGAAATGACAAAGTGATTTCAAATTCATACACAAAAATGGAAGAGTGGGGTGTTTATCAGCTATTGACTTCTCAGCAGCATGTTACCTTAGACGCAGTTGAAGATCTCATTTGGTATAGACAGGTTCCTATGAAGATTTCCATTTTTGTTTGGCGACTATTGCGAGACAAGTTACCAACAAAAATAAATCTGGTGACACGATGCATCATTACCTCAGACACTCATTTTTGCGTGGTCGGTTGTGGCGCCATTGAATCTGCTCAACACTTATTCCTATCATGTAACACGTTGGCTCCCTTTGGTCGTTAGTCCAGTCTTGGATTGGTTTCTCGGCCGTCGATCCTCACATTCCTTCGGATCACTTTTTTCAGTCCACCTATTCAGCAGGTAGTCGTAGAGGGCGGCGGTCTTTTCTGCAAGTCATTTGGCTTTTATGTGTGTGGGTTATATGGCGCGAGAGAAATCAAAGATTATTCAGGATTACAACACAATCCCCTACTCAGATGTTGGACAAAGTCAAACTCTACTCATATCGATGGCTAAAGACTACTAATACTACTCTAGTTTCAAACTGGCATAGATGGTGGTCGTAATCCTTTATCTGTTTGAGACTTGATTAGCTATTCATGTTATTTCCGTTTCTTGACACTTTGGAATATTTTACGGTCTCTTCGGCACACCTTGTGCTGAGGGGATTATTCGATTAATCTATGCATTTTATTTTTGCCTCTTAAAAAAAATCTTAAACATTTAATTTTTAAATATTTCTTTTATCCATGTTCATGATACTCTAGAAGGTTTCGGGAGTGTTTATGGTGAATAAACTTTTTCCTTATACTATAGAAGGTTACGTAATGCACCCCGCAGATTGATTAGCACACCCCCAAATTGCTTAGTACACCCCCCAAATTTTTAGCGCACCCCTAAAAAACTGGGGTGTGCTAAGCAATTTGGGGGGTGCACTAGAAATATGAGAGGTGCACTAAGCAACTTTGAGTATTTATGCACGGTACATAAACATGGCTTATGCACCATAACTTATGCCGAAGGTTTCTTAAAAAAATCTTATAATTTTTTAAAATGACAAGGTTTAAATATGATTTTTTTTTAAAAAAATAAAAAATAAAATATAAAAGAACAAAAATTTCAACTTAGAAGTTAAATTTTGAATTTTATTTTCGAGAAATTTTTTACAATGTCTTCAAAATATAATTCAAAAATACACATTGATTTAATTGTATTGACCAAAACTATGTACATAATAATTTTTCAAGAATTCAAATATTCAACCTTTTTTTTTAGTTTTTATTAAAATGTCTTCAAAATATAATTCAAAAATACATTTTGTTTTTGTTGTTAACAAATTAAAAATTTACATTAATTTATAGTGAATAGCTGATAAGATAGTTTATAGCGGATAAACTCTATAATAATTTTTTCCAAGTTTAGAGTCTTGAAAAAAAAGGGTAAGAGACTAGAGACGTCGGCAAGACTAAGGCAATGGTATGCATCAAAATCAAGACACCCGACTTTTTGTCAGGAAGAAAAGATAAATACCGACAAATGATGTGACGTGTGCCACCGACCAGCAGATGTTGGGAAACGTTCACACGTGGCTTGTATATTAGGCAAAGAACCTTTGTTTAAAATATGTTTACTAACACTTTTTTAGTTTAATTTAAAATTTTGTTTGCGATTCCCGCAAGTGCAATTGGGAGGAGGGTGAAACCTATGAAGGACGGACACCAGACACGACACGAACACTGACACGGCGATACGATAATAATTTGAAAAAATGACATAATTCAGTGTAATCATAAGTGTCGTGTCCGTGTCGGTGGACACAGACACGTCTAATCCGAGAAGTGTCCGTGTTTCATAGGTTGAAACCACTTGATGTCAGAACTAACACCCGAATCAGATTAAACTAATGGTGAAAAAAAATAAATTGTTTGAGAATTCGAAATGCACCGTAAAATAAATCATTTTTTTTATTATTAAATAATCATTTCTTTTTGTTTTTTATTTAAACTACAATTCTCAGGGTGTATGATGATTAGATTTTCTACCGAGAAGAACATAATGTTTGATATTTACCAAAAAAGAAAATTATGTTTGATCAGGTGTTAACCCTCTTTTTCTATCAATAATAATAATATTATTTGACAAAAAATATTCCATTAAAAAATTGAATTCAATTTTTTTAAAATGATTTGCATTTTAATAGAGTTCATTACAATTTGAATAAAAAGTTAAAATAAATTAAATGTTTTGTCTTGGCAAGTAATTATTTTTAGGGATATAAGTAAAAATTTATTGTTTAGATTTATATTACATAATTGTTATATGTAATTTATATTATTGATCAGAGTTATACATCGAATCTAAAATGTAAACTTTAATTTTTAATTGCGTCCAGAGAAAATAAAAGATACTCTCTCCAATTTTAAATATAAGAAATAAATTACTTTTTAAGTTCATTAAACAACTTATATATATGTAGTATATCTCAGGCCTGGCCCCATGGGGGTGCAGGGTGAGCGATGACATCGGACCTCAAAATTTTGAAGGCCTCGGTTCAAAATTTTGAGGTCTTATAATTATAATAATTATATATTGTCAGTGTTTATAAAATATCAAATGTACTCAATAGATTAATTTTGAGATCCTATAATAATTGTTATATATTACCAATGTTCATAAAATATCACATAATTGGTAAAAAAAAAAAATCATATTGAAGTAAAAAAAATAATTTAAATAGAGGATAATTTTTTTCAATTTTTTAAAATTTTTTATTAGGTGTCTATTTTTAATATTTAAATCGAATCTCCGAATAGTCAGAACTGACCCTATATAATCTATATTATAAGCAAACTACATTAGTTTTTTTTTTTGATATAGCAAACTCCATTAGTTGTTCAATAAACTTTAAAAAAAAATAGTTAAAATAATTAAAACGGAATTACAGCCTGTTTGATGGTCAGGATATGATAAAGACATGATATAGAGTTGGATAGAGACATGATATGATATAAACATGATAATTACATATCATATCATGTGTTTGATATACATATGATAACAAAAAGGATAAGATATATATGATAATTAAATGACAAAATTACCCTTATAACTTAATTCATCTTTTTCTTTCAAATAAACTTGTATTATTTTTAAATGTTATTAATCAACTTAAAAATGCTAACTTGTAGTCCAATTGTCCATTATCACATATATACATAAACTACTAGATAGAAGCAATGCATCTCCGTAAGAAAAAAATTTAGTTAACGCATCATAAAATAAAATAGGCTTAATTAATCTGCAGGTCCCTTAAAGAATTTTTTGGTTTCAGTTTGGTCCCTTAAAGAAAATAAGTTCCACTTTGGTCCTTTATTGATAACTTTGTCAGTCAATATGATCCTTTTCGTCCATTTTTTTTTCCAGAAACCGTTAACTTATGTACAGGTGGCAAAATAAGTTGTTACGTGACACCTGGACAGAAGTTAAAGGTTTCTGAAAAAAATAGACAAAAATGATCATATTGACCGATGGAAATACCAATAAGGATCAAAGTGAAACTTATTTTCTTTAAGGGACCAAAGTGAAATAAAAAAATTCTTTAAGGGACTTGCAGACTAATTAAGCCAATAAAATAGCATAAAATAAGAAAAAAAATCGATGAATTGCGATCAATTGAAAAAATGTATTGTTGGTGTTGTAGATGAAATTGTGAAGCTAATTAAAATGGTGGTGGTGGGGTGAAGAATTTGAAGAAAGATAATGGTATGTTGAGATTTGAAGATGATTATTGTTATATATTATTATTATTATTATTATTATTGAATGAAAAGAAATTTAATGAGAGAGAGGAAGAGGTGGAGGACAAATAAGGAAAATAGTTGTGAATCACAATATGATATTTTTAACCCAACTTATTCTCAGGATAAAAAATACAAAGGCCGATCATGATAGGATTAAAAATAGAATTAATATATCATATCAAATTGGTGCATCAAATGCAAGATATTAATAGAATATGATATATTTATCATATCCTGTCTTTCTATTCTGACCATCAAACGGGACAATTGCTCGTCAAAAAGTGATAAGAATTATGTTATGGGATTATGTTAATGAGATGCTCACTAGGCGTTAATTAAGCATGACAAGTTTCTTAAAGAATCCGATACTGTATTAGCTCTTTTCTTCTTTCTCATGTCATGTGGTCACGCTCCCTCCCTCCCATCAAGTACATTAACCTAATCAAACTAGATTTGCTAAAAATAAAATAGATATTCAACCAATATATATATATATATATATATATGTAAGAGGTAAGTGCCTCTTTAATCCATGTACCTACCACCAACGTTGTTTGCTTTCGTAACTCTCGTTCGTACGTTTCCCCACTTTACTTTGTCTCCCAACCTTTCACTCCTAATCCTTATTCAACACTAAAATGAGCAAGTTGTGGATTTTTATCACCCAACTTAATTCCGTTGCTGGGTATGTGCAAAATCTTCTCTTTTTCCCTTTTTGTTTTCTTAATTTTAATTCACACCTCCTCAATCAAGATCTTGAATTTCAATTTGTTGTTATTATGAATTTACTCATTCATTTATGTTTTATTTTTGCAGGCCGGTTTTGATGTTATTATATCCTTTGTAAGTATTATAACCCCTCACACATATAATTAATTTACATAAACTTTGACTAATTTATCATTTATATTATCATAGGTATGCTTCGGTTGTAGCAATAGAGAGCACATCCAAAGTAGATGATGAACAATGGCTTGCTTATTGGATCATTTATTCATTTCTCACTCTTATGGAAATTGTTCTTGCTTCCCTCTTAGAATGGTAAGATTTTATTTTATTTCATTTTTTTTTTTATATTAACGTCATGGTTCACTTCCCATTGAGGACTCTGGTAATCTGGACAAGAATTATTTCAACCAGAAATTGAACTCGGATTGTTTTGAATAATCGGTTTTAAGGAGCTTATTGACCATTTGAGACCAATGTTTTTGTTTTATTTTATTTTATATGAATCAATTAAAACAAAATTAAAATGTTGGTAAAATATTTTTGTTGTTTAGCAAAAGATATTAAATATTAAATTAAATTTTGTAGGATACCAATTTGGTATAATGCAAAACTATTTCTTGTGGCATGGCTAGTTTTGCCACAGTTCAAAGGTGCTGCTTTCTTGTATGAAAAGTTCGTGAGACCACACGTTAGAAAGTACATAACTCCTGACAAAGTAAGTTAATGATTTTTTGTTTGCTTAATTTCTTTTAATCAAATTGAATTGATTCAATTTCTGATGGAATTAATCATGGTGAGGGAACAGGTGAAACATGCTTCGTGAGTGGGATGTTGAAATGGAAGGAAGGACAGTGCTGCTGAGCAATGGATGGATTATGGCTTGACCAAAAGATTTAACGTTTTATAGTGTTTATGAGCTTAATTTTTACTTGATTAAACATTAATACTAATTGTGTTTGTTTTATAATAATCTCTAATGTATGGCTTTTGCCTTTTACCACAGTTCAAATTCTGGCATTGTTGTTTCATCACAAATCATACTTAAGTAATGTTATTACTTGTTCCGTTCACTTTTGTTGTTGCAATAATTTATTACTAATACTAGTGCCCGAGGCACTTAGTTAGTATAACCATAAAATAAATTCAATAATGAGAGGAGACGGTCTAAAAGGAAATGGGATCTTTTTTTTTTTTTTTTTTGTCAAAGGAAATTGAAATCTCAAACTCATTATGATATATAAATGGCAAATGCTAACGAGTGTCCCCGGGGCACTCTTTAAGACCATAAATAGTAAGTTTTTTATAGAATTTTTATAGGAATGCGTAAAGTCAACGCATTGGAAATTGTGTGTTTAATTTTTTGAAAAAAAAGTTTCTTTAAATAGAATGCTTAAAGAGTGCCCCGGGGACACTCGTTAGCAAGACCCTATATAAATTATAAATTGGTGGTAAAGTTAAAGTTTAACGTCCCTTTCAACTTTGCAAGAATCGCAGGTATAATTAGGGGTGTAATTGGACCGGTTTGGATCGGTTTTGAGTGAATCCGATGTCCGAACCAATGAATACTCGATTGGTTCGGTTTGGTTCGGTTTTTAGTATTTTTCAAAAATGAATCCGAACCAAACTCATCGGTTTGGTTCGGTTTGGTTCGGATACTTTAATCGGTTTTTTCCGATGTATTTCATGCTCTTTTTTTTTCAATATATTTTTCCCGTATGCTCATCAAATACAAAATACAATTATTTTTCCATAAGTTTATCGAATACATATATAATACAACCATATTGAAAACAAATACAAAATACAATTTTATTCGCTTAAGTTCATCAAATACATAATACAAGCATATTGAAATTAAGTTTATAAATTCATCAAATACAAAATACAAACATATTGAAATTAAGTTCATAAGTTTATAAGTTCTTCAAATAATAAAAATAAAACTTCAAGTCTATTCTCACTTAAATCGTAAAATAAAATAAAACAATATTTGAGAAGTTATCATTCTGAGGGTTTGAGATGAGAGCAGCGTGAAATGAGAGTGTTGAGAGCGGTTTTAGGATGAAGGTGAGGTGAGAGCAGTGTTTATGAGTTTGCGTTTGTGGATGTGAGTGTTTCTAAATTTGCGTTTTTAAGTTAGAGTTTCTAAATAAGATAGATTTTATTTTATTTTTTAGAAGTAGTTTGGCCAGTTGTAGTTTTTGATGGATATGAGTTACCTAAAAAAATAATTTAACATATATACTATATATTGGTTTGGTTCGGTTTGTCCGTTGGATCTGAAAATTGGAACCGAGAACCGAACCAAACCACTTCGGTTTTCTATTGGTTCGGTTTGGTTTTTGATCCGAACCATAAAATTCGGTTTTTTTTCGGTTTGGATTGGTTTGGATCATCGGTTTCATTGGATTTTTTTGATCCGCTTACACCCCTAGGTATAATCCAGCTCCATTCTCAAATGGGTGGGGACTATTGATTAATTTGATTGTTACCGAACAAAGTTTTGAAAACACTAGCTAAGACGAGGTTTTTAAAAGCAAATTAAAACAAAAGATTATATATTTTTTTTTGGTATTTAACGGGGTCGAGGTCCAACAAAAGATCATATATTTCGTCACAATAAAAGTATTGTCCAGTTACTCCTATATATATAGACTGCATTTGACATTATTTTTTTGAGGAGATTTTGTTTGGATTTGAGAGATCGAAAATCAAATTAAAGCTATGGATCATAAAGGTCTTCGGTTAGGGGCGATTAACTAAACGGTTTGCCTAAGTATATTGAAATTTCTCGCATCCCCTCGGCGCATAGTTGACACATTACACCTAGTCATAACTTATGGTTTGGACATACATCAACTTCTTCTCTTAAACCTTCATCTTCATGGTTTAAGATAAAATCTTACTCATGTAAACTATGATACACCTTTTTAGAAATCTCAATCAACAAAAACTATGATCAAGGGAGCATGCTATGAATTCTTCATGACCTCAAGATGGTGAACTACTCATACATGAAGGTATGAGCAGACACAAAAGAATAGCAACTAAAATATGAACAAAAGAAAATGAACTAAGAACTTTTTTATTGAAACTTACAAATGTTAACGAGAGTTGAACTTGATATTAAAAGAGAATTGAGGTCTTATTTATAGTCTAGAGGAAATAAATTCCATGTACTCCAATTGTTAGGAGAGGATCATTACATATAATAAACATTAAAAGGTGAAATCAAAGGTGATAAACTGACTTTCGATTATGCAGATCTGTCAAGTCGGTGCTAGATTTGCCATGGGCCGTGCCAGGTATATTTCAAAGTCCATGATCTCTGTTTGGGTTGCCATATCTGTGACCAAGACTGGCACGATCAATCAGGTGGCTCTTAGTCAAAACAAATCAAACAAGATTTAGAAAAACACAGTCAAAACAAGATAAATAAATAATATATTTAGTCAAAGTATGCCATTTAAAATAGGACGGAGGAAATATATAATACCAAATATGTTCTCTCTTCTCTCAAATATCTTCCCTCCCTTATGTTAATCAAAATAATCCCAAAATATTTGATGTTTCGTATTTATCATGTCCCTTGTTGTAATTAACTGATCCATGAAATTATCATTCTCCAATCCAATCTAGCCTTTTCTTTATGAACGTTGATCACAAATTATGTTGATGTAAATGCTGAAGTTTATGTTATTTTATTTGTATCTAAATCATCTAACTAGATTGCGAATATAGATAACGTTAACATTAGTGTTATTTAATCTAAATCACAGCCAACTTATTCGATTCCAATCATAGATGCGTAGACACTTGTGCAAATTTTATCTTATCTAAATGTTAGTTGTTCAATTATATTGAATTATATTTTACACTGACATTAACATTCAATCATATTGTGAGTCTGTGATTACAGATTATGTTGACGTAAGATCTGTAATCAACATCATCTTATCCAAAGTTTAGTCACTCAGTGAGATTGTGATTACGGAGTACGCTAATGTCAATGGTGAAGTTAGCATTATCTTATCTAAATCTTAATCACTCAATTAGACTGCCATTATAATTTACGCTTATACAAGTGTGGACATCAACGTTATCTTGTCCAAATCATAGTCAACCTAGTCAGACTACGATTACGATTACACTGAAATCAACATTATCTTATCTAAATATTAATCACTCAATCATATCGTGATTAAAAATTATGATGACATAAGCGATGATGTCAACATTACTTTATGTAAATCTCAATTACCCAATCAATTGTGATTAGAAATTACGTAAATGTAAGCGTTGATGTTAGTGTCGTTTAATCTAAATTTCAATCATCCAACCAGATCACGATTATAGATCATGCTGACATCAATATTATCTTATCTAAATCTTAATTACTCAATCATATCACGATTATAAATTATGATGATGTAAACACCGATGTCATCATTATCCTATATAAATCCCAGTCTCCCAATCAAATCGAGAATAAAAATTATGGTGATGTAAGCATTGACGTCGGCATTATCTCATCTAAAATTTTGTCACCCGACCAGAGTGCGATTACAAATTACGTCGACGTTAGTGCTAGACAACGTTATGTTATCTAAAATTTGTGTCATCCAATCAGATCATGATTACACATTATGTTAAGGTTAGCGTTGTCATAAGATGTTTTGACGGGAGTCAAGATCCTCTCCATTTTTGCCATTACTAATGTTTTGGCGGGAGTCAAGATCCTCTCCATAAATGCAATAACGTGACATTAGGCGAGTTCAACTATTTAATATATATTTGAAAACTATTCAAAAGCAAAGTAATGGAAATGGAAAAATAAAGAGAAAAATGAAGAGGATCCCAACTTGTTTTGGCGGGCTAGGCTTTGCAAAGGAGTGAGTGTTATTTTGGAGGGAAATTGATATGGAAATTAACGTGTGTATCAATTAGGATTGCAGAGAGACAACCTTTTTTTAAATATAAGATAAGGTGTATGATATTTTTACATTATAAATATAATTATGAGGTCCTCAAATTTAAATTAGAGTAAAAATGTTCAACCTAACATATCTACCGAATAATAACTTATGAACATCTAATCCTACTTTTTTTTAAGTAGCCAATTAACTATAAATTTGTCCTTTAAAATAAATAAGTGAATCCTGAATTTGAGCTCATATATAATACAATATGTTGTAAATATTGCATAATTATTATTATTGAATTTATCCAAGTTTATTTAGCCTATTAATTAGGCCCATTAGGTATAGCATAGTCTATTTAAACTCCTCAACAATTGTACTCAGAACTATTTTATTCGATTCTAATATTATATCTATTTCATTAAATCTAACATGGTATCATGAGCTCCCGATTTTTGGGACACGCTTCCGCATAAACCCTAACCGCCATAGTTGCAATTTTTTTTTCTCTCAATTCTTTTTCTCGGTAACTTTTCCTTTGAAACTTTTTCACGGTCAATACACATCAAACTGTTCGTGTCGTTTTTTTATACTTCCAGTGATCGTATCAAAACTTATTATATACCACCGTAACCGTCTCGAAATTCCGAGTCCAACGGCGAAAACAACACCGTCAACACATCGTCCACACGCCACTTCTTTGCCGGTGCGTGACGCCCAGTCGCAGCGTCATTCCTAGCGCGTGTTGTGCACGCGCCGCCTTCTGTAACTCCATTTTTGACTTTGTTTGTGTCGGTTTTCTCGTCTCGACCTCCTCTTTCTGTTAGTGTGTTCAAAACAATTTTCTGAAATACTCAAAATTTGGGTATTTTTTGTTACCTTTCGATAGTTAACTCAAGTTATTTTGCTTCAATGGCATCTTCATCCATATTCTTTTGTGAGCACTGCAACAAGCCTTGGTATAATAAGAAAAATTGTTTCAAACTACATGGAAAACAACAGGTTCTTAGCCGAGGAGGAGGCCCTCGGAATCTGCAGCAGAATCAGGCACATGTTGCAACGGGAGGAACTAACTCGTCCTCTTTTAGCCAGAATGATGTAGAACATCTACAGTCTCTTCTTGCCTCCATTAGTAAGCCTTCTGGATTTGGGTCTTTAGCAATTACTAGTAAGAATATGAACTGCCGATCATTTACTGTTTGTGATATTATCCCTAAAAATGCTTAGATTCTTGACTCTGGGGCTACTAATCATATGACATTTGATTCGACTTTACTATCCTCCTATACATCACCTTCGAGTATTCCTTATATCACTGTTGCTGATGCTCTCATGCTCGTGTTGTTGGCATTGGAAATATTGACCTACAACCTTCATTCAAGTTGCAATCTGTGCTTCATGTTCCTACACTTTCCAACAATTTAATTTCCATCCATCAGCTTACTCGTGATCGAAATTGTAAAGTAACCTTTTTTCCTTATCATTGTGTTTTTCAGGACTTGAACTCGGGACAGACGATTGGAATTGCTAAAGAAAAGGAAGGGTTATACTACTTCTCTGATGAGCCAGGTGGTCCAAAGGTATTGTCATCCTCTCTCCGGTCTGAATCTTCCTCTTCTGCCTCACAAATTTGGCTTCAACACAAGCGTCTTAGTCATCCCCCATTTTCCTTAATTAAGTCTATGTATCCTGAGTTGTTTTTACGACATTCTGTTGAGTCATTTAAGTGTGATGTTTGTGAGTTAGCAAAACATCACCGTGTTTCTTTTTCTCCTAATTTTAATAAAAGTGTTGAACCATTTAATATTATTCATTCTGATGTTTGGGGACCTACCCCTACCTCTAATGTTTCTGGTGCAAAATGGTTTGTTTCTTTTATTGATGATTGCACTCGATTAACTTGGGTTTTTTTGATGAATACTAAATCAGAAGTACCACAACTATTTATTCAATTTTATAATATGGTCAAGACACAATTTGGCAAATGTATAAAAAGACTTCGTTCAGACAATGGTAAAAAATATGTCAATTATACTTTTTCTGACTTCACCAGTAAACATGGCATAATCCATGAATTCACATGTGTCGACACCCCTCAACAAAATGGAGTCGCAGAAAGAAAAAACCGTCATTTACTTGAAGTTGCTAGATGCCTTATGTTTCAAATGTCTGTTCCCAATTCATATTGGGGAGAGGCAGTTCTTACTGCTGTCTATCTCATTAATCGAGTCATGTCTCGCGTTTTAGGTAATACTAGTCATATTAAATCTATGCTTTCACATTTTCCTTCTGCTCCTATATTACAGAATCTTAAGACCCGTGTGTTTGGTTGTGTTGCTTTTGTTCATGTTCATAAACAATATCGCAACAAGTTGGATCCTCGTGCAATCAGGTGTATCTTTCTAGGTTAAGCACCTAACAAAAGAGGGTACAAATGTTATCATCCTCCCAGTCGAAATTTTTTTGTCTCCAAAGATGTCACTTTTCATGAGAATGTGTCGTATTTTACTCGTCCTCAGTCTCAGGGGGAGAACATAAATGACTTAGAGTCTGAGTCCGAGTTTCTAGTCCTGGGTCCTAGCCTTCCTAGAACACATGTCCATGCACCCACTTCTGTTTTAGAGGAATCAACACCTTCAACACCAATTCAGGAGTATCAGAGAAGAAGTAAACCCGTTCCGCTCCAACAGCAAACTTAATCGTCTGAACCAGTGGTAAGTACTGAAAATGACCATCCTAATGATAATTCTCATATTTCTGATACTTGTGATACTAACCCGAATGGTGTACCTCTTGCTTTGGGAAGAAAAAAGAGAACATGTCCCTCCATATATAGACGTCCTACTTCTAATTTTGTATCTTCTAAACAACTTTCACCACAATATGAAGATCCTATGAAGTTATGTTATGATAATCAACCGGTCTTAACTGACAGAAGTGGTGAAGACGGGATTACCAATAGAACAATTTAGATAACTTACTTGCAAGCTTCGAATGATTGATATCCATTCATCAGCTTGAGAGGGAGTGTTGTAAATATTGCATAATTATTATTATTGAATTTATCCAAGTTTATTTAGCCTATTAATTAGGCTCATTAGGTATAGCATAGTCTATTTAAACTCCTCAACAATTGTACTCAGAACTATTCTATTCGATTCTAATATTATATCTATTTCATTAAATCTAACACAATATATTCGTATACCAATTGAGATTAACTCACACACTCTAACCACGAGAATGAATCGTCTCAATTTACTTTTTCTCAATTTAAGTGTCTAAAAACCAACATTATTTTCTCAATTTTTTTTCAAATTGAGAGAATCCTTTCTCCTCTAACCAGTATCATAGCCTTTTTATTCTTCTACCCAGAAGTGCACCCTCCACTTACTATAAAGGAACACAACACAACCAAAATACTGACACAATTAGGTGAGATGCAAGAATGAATGATAAGGCCACACCCCGCGGCCCACAGAGAAGCAAAGAAATATTAAGTCACCTGCTCCCCAATCCAACCCATACCACCCACCCACTAACACAACCCACAGTCACTCACACTGGCACTGTGGCACATCAAGAGTCTATTTGCTTAAAATCTTTAAAATAAAATAAAAATCATTTTTAACGTTTTTGTTACATTTGTATGAAAGTTTTTTATTTTTCAAAAATTATGTTGTTAAATAATAAAAAATGGTTTCTATGTTAGAAATTAGGGGTGTTCATGGTCGGTTATTTTGCCAAACCAAATAATATCTAAACCAAAACCAGATATATGGATTTGGATACAAGACCATAACCATTATTTTTTATAAACCGGTTATATAACCAGTTATAAATTTGGATACGGATACATAACCGGATATTTTTATAAAATCGGTTTCAAAGCGGTTAATTTTTAAATCCAGTTTTAAACTGGTTATTTTTAAAACTGGAATAATAAATGGTTAATTTGGTCTAATTTTTTTTTACGCTGACGAAAAACATATTAAAAACTGTAAAAAAAACTATTTTATAACACAGGAACACGAAGAAAGCATGTGTTGTGGCTGTTTTTTTTTTTGTGTGTAGTGAAAGTGAACTCAATAAGAACAGGCCTTTATATACTCCCTCTGTCCCAAAATAAATGACTTGTTTGACCACTGACACGTTTGCCAATGCACAATTTTAATCGTTAATATCTCTAATTATATATTATTAAAAATTATAAAAATGGTATATTTTGAAAGTACTCGTCGAGACAAATCAGACAACATCTCATATGCTAATATTTGCATGTATATATTAGTAGAAAAATAAGGTCAAAGCAGGTCAAATGAATAGTATACTAAATCAAAAAAAGATCATTTAAAATGGGACGGAGGGAGTAATACACAATGAGGCTAAGAAATAGAGGTTGATCAAGGATAACAATTTTGCTTTATTCTATAACATTCCAAAGCAAGTTTGGATTTTTAGTTATGGAACATTTATTTTAAAGATGGAAACAAAAAAAAAAAACATGTGAAGAAGATCATTCACATTCCTTCTTCTAGATTTCTTTTGTTACTAAAAAGTAGTGCACAGCCACCATGATTAACATGATTCTATGATCGTGACTTACTATACACTGCTGTATATATTTGTATTATTATGCACTCAATTAAACAATACAAATTACAAAGTTTCTTTCTGCAACGTCATATTACTTAAATAAGAACAAAGAGGAGAAAAACTGGTTCCGCATTGAATTAACTAATTGTAAAAAATAAAGAAAGGAAAATACATGATTACAGCGGTTTGAAGTAATTGGAGAGAATGAGTGTGGTTCGATCGAAAGAGAATATCGTTGATTAGGGTTCAATTGGAGAGATTATTGTAGATTTGGGATTTAGGGTTCATCCCAAATCATAATTGCAGAGATCACACGCACATGGTGATGGTTTGTGCGTCAATTAATTTTAATAAAAGGATATTTGTTTATTGTACAAAAAAAAGGATATTTGTTTGTTTTGTCAAAAAAAAAATTTGTTTTTTTTTTGTTTTGACAAAAACAAATTTGAAAAGGATATAATAACCAATTTAAACCAAATCCGAAAATTTAATTTGGATGGATAACCGACCAGATGAAAATGATTTGGTTAATAACCATATACCAAAATCCGGATTTTTTAAAACGGATTTGGATCCGGTTATGAGTTTGGACCTTCTAACCGGATATTTTGCACACCCCTAGAAATAAAATAGCTTTTACGATTAATTTTTGAAAAATATAATTTTTAATTAGAGAGAGAAGCACAGTTTACACTTTACCCTTTACCTTTATTTTTCTACTACTTTATTGAAAAATTATTTTAACATATACAATTTTTTAATTTTGTTGTTTTTTCAACCATAATATATATATGTTTTTTTTTTTCAAAATATCTCTATCGAATAATTTCTAAATCATTTATACAAAAGTTACTTTTATTTAAATCTATAACAAGCTACCCGAAACATTATTTCTAATTCTAACATTGATCCGTTCATTATGGAGTATTATCATATATAAACTTAGACTATTTTTTTTTTGGTACAAATAAATTTAGACTAATCTAACACGGAAGTTGGAGAGTATGAAATCATATATACATGTGTGTTAATAATTTTTTTTTTTTTTTGAAACGGCTAAATTTTATTAAAAACAACTCCTCCACAAGAAGTGAAAGGAATTGTCGTGGAAACATACAAACAAAAGGTAACGTGATATAACACAATTACCAACACCAAATCAAACACCCCAAACCACCCATACACCAATATTGATTCGCTAAACCCCCAGAGAAAACCCCAAACCCCTATCCGACCCTAGGAGACACCCCTTGGCTCTAACTTCCGAACTCGAATTAAAATTACTCGGCCCATCAGATCCGGTGAGTAGCCCCAGAAGTCAGAGGTTGAGGGACTCCGGTAGTCAGAGAATCGACAGTCAACACCTGATGCAGAGGATTCGACCAGATACCAGAGACCTGCAAGTCTCAACAGACTTGAACACCCCTCAGCGACTCCAAGAGTCCTGCAAATCTCACCAGATTTGAAAATGGTCAGAGACTCTTGTATCAGAGAGAATCCACTCACACTCGGCCTTAACCATCCAACACCACTCCCACACCAATTCGTCCTGGAGGTACGATAAAGCAACATCATCCATCATCACGGAGAGTCTACGTACCTCGCCCTTTCAGGCGCGACAGGAACCCAAAACCGCCACCACCTCTCATCACTATCACCCACCACCACCACATCCAAAACAACTTCACACCATCACCACGACAGCAACCCAAAACCACTCTCGCTGCCCATTCCTCCAGACACCACCACCTCTCCATCACCCAAGTACCATCGGATCCGAAACACCTCAAACACCTCAAAACACCCAAACAGCCACGGCAACCCAGAGCCACAACCACCGCTGCCGGAGCAGCGACCACCACTTCCATAACCCCTCCCCGGCGAAACAGCAAAGCCGCCGGCGCTTCACCCTAACAACAGGAACCACCAACCAAGATCGGCATCACCAAAACCACGACAAAGCAAACCAGAACTCGCCGGAAGCAGAACTGACCCCGAACTAGAGCATGAACAGGTGGGTTGCTGCAACGACACCTCTCCACCGGCATCATAACCAAAACGTAAAAACGAAAACGAAAAAACGAACAAAGCAAGAACAAGAAAAGAACATAACAGACTAGAAATGAAAAAAAGATCCAGATCTAAAAACGAACCAACGAATCAGGACATAGAACGAAAAACAAAACGGAAACCGAACACAGAAGAAAAAGAAACAAACGGAAACAGAACAGAGCGAAGAAGAAGAAACAAACAGATACAGAACATAGCGAAGAAGAAGAACCAACAGAAACAGAGAAGACACAAACGAAAAAACAGGAAGAAGAAAAAGAAAAAAAAAAAGACAGAAACGCAGTGGTGCAGAGTGAAGCTCTCATCGCACCACCGTTCTCAGCAGTTACATAGTGCCGGTTTGGTTTTTGGATCAGTGGAGGGGGTGGCGGCGGTTCTTAGGTTTAGACAAAGTATAGAGAGAAGGCAGAGCTTTTTCAGTTAGAGAGAGAAACGGGTAACATATGATATATCAACGGTATACATGTGTGTTAATAATGAAATGCTTTGTACCAAAAAAATAAATAATGAAATGCTCAAAACATATATTTGTAAAATAAATAAAACAATTTGCAACATATTTATAATATTATATACTCGCAATTTTGTAGGGACTAAAAATATATATAAACTATTATATTATCAATTATGGGCTCGTTTGATTTGGAAATTGTAACTTATAAATAAATTTTTATGTATTACTATAAATTTTTTAAGGTAGTTTGTGAGAAAATAGCTTATTATAATTTTTATTAGTGAAAAATGAACATAAAACTTTATTTATTTTCATAAGTAAAAAATAAGCCGAATCCAAACGGACCCTATATTATGAATGGCACAATTGCATTTGTATTAAAACTGAATTTTAAATCAAAAGATCAATTGTCTCAAAAAATAAATAAATCAAAAGATCAATTGTACGTTCCCAAACAATCTCATTCATTCAAGTGCACTTTGGTGAGTTTGGAATCTTTTGCAATTTTTGTTTAGTACAAATTATAAGAAATTATTTTCCAACAAAAGCTAATTTATTCTCCACGTTTCCGACAAATGGTACGGTATAATACTAGAAAGTGCAGGTCAACATTTCCTATAAAAATAACATTACCCAATTTTTGAAACAGCACAAGAAGTGAGGTACAACAAACAATGGATGATAAACTAGCAGGATCCTCAAATGAAGCACAAAGCTTAAGTAATGGAAGCAAGACTAGTGGTTGGATAAGTTTCCCCTTCTTCATGGGTATCTTTTGCTTCTTTGATTCAACTTTTATCTCAACAACATTATTCACTCACTTTTAAGTTTTAACCATCAATTTTTTCTTCTTCTTTCACTTATAGTAATATAAAATAAATAAAATTTGACTAGTAATTATTTCGGTCAGAATTCCAACCCAATTTACTTTTAATCTTTTCTTTTCTTCAAAGAGCATACCCTCCCCAGTTCTAAATATAAACAAAAAATAATGTTTTAGATTCATTGAGTAAAACATGTATCTAGACCATTTTATAGTTCAGATACATATTTTCTTCAATGGATATAAAAAGTTATTTTTTGTTTATATTCAGAACCGGAGTAATAACTCACACACACTAAGTGTAAAGAAGAGAGGCACTGTAAGTTCGAACTCGTGTCTTAACCCACGCCTTAACATACCAATATATTGTCTCTACATCTAATATGTACTTACGAGATGAACAATTAGTCATTTACTTGACTTCATTAATAACTTGAGTCTAATGTATGATAATACCTATATAAATGATATTTTTTTTTTTATATTGTTGATTAAATATAGGTATGGTAGCAGGGTTGTCACTTGCAAGCACAGGAATTGTGGGAAATTTGATAGTATATCTTATAAGTGAATTCAATATAAAGAGCATCAATGCTGCTCAGATTGTAAACGTTGTTATTGGAAGCAACAATCTAATTCCAATAGTTGCTGCAATTGTTGCTGATTCGTTCTTTGGCTCTTTCTCTGTTGCCTTTGCCACTTCTTGTGTTGCTTTGCTGGTAATAAACTACATCTACAAGTACATGTTATGTGACGTTACATAATGCAAGCATTTTGTTTTATCACCTTTGAGAAATACTTGTCTCATATATAATTATTTGTTATTAGATTATATATCAATGAAATATTAATTACATTTTTTCATCAATATACTTTTATTTATTATATCCAAACTCATTCAACTCACTACAAGAAATATTAATTTTTGCAACAACTTTTTTGTTAAAAGTTGTTAAAAGTCTTTGCCTAAACTATCAAAGTTAACGATTTGTAACAAAAAAAATTGTTGCAAAAAATAATATTTTTTATAGTGACTATATGTATTTTATTGTATTAATAATAAAAAAAAGTTATCAAGTAACTCAGTGATTATAGATTCACAAACTGAGTTATAATAAAATAGGACTTATAAAAAAACCTACAAAAAGAAAAAGAAAGACTTATAAAAAGATTACGTACTAAAAAAACTTATTAAAATAGACTATAACTAACATAAATTTAATTTGACTTATTTTATCTTTTATAAAATAGATTATGTACTAAAAAAACTTAATAAAATAGACTATGGCTCCGTTTGGATTAGCTTATTTTTTAGCTTATGCAATATAAATTAGGTTTTATGCTATTTCATAAGTTTAAACTAGTAAAAATTGTATTTTTATACGCTATTTTATCATAAACTACCTTGATAAATTTGTAATAATATATAAAAATTGCATAAGCTGTTTGCATAAGCTCAAAAATAAGCTAATCCAAACGGGGCCTATAACTTATATAAAATTAATTTGACTTATTTTAATTTGTCTTTTATAATAGAAATAGCTTATATATGTAAGATTATATAGTTTATATATACTATAAACACTTAATAATAAATATTTTAATCTTTGCACATGCAGGGAACAATTATTTTATTTTTGACATCAACTATCAACTCCTTAAAGCCTCATCCATGTAGCAATGATATATCCATCACATGCAAACCACCAACTGGAATCCAATACACAGTTCTATACATAAGCATAGTTCTAATATCAATTGGTTTTGGTGGTTCACGTTTCACAGCAGCATCACTAGGAGCAAATCAATTTGACAAACCAGAACATCAAGGATCATTTTTTAATTGGTTCTTTTTCACATTCTATGTTGCTTCTGGAGTTGCATTATCTGGAATTGTTTACATACAGGATAATTTGAGTTGGGCTTTAGGATTTGGTATTTGTGCTGTGGCTACTTTTGTTGGTGTGGTTGTTTTTTTGTTAGGCCATCGATTTTATCGGGTGGATGAGCCGCAAGGAAGCGCGGTTTTGGATTTAGGCCGTGTTTTTGTTGCATCTATTCGTAAGTGGAAGTATAATCTCTCGTCTAGAGTCGAGGATTACTATACTAGTACTACTTCTCGTGATGATGTTATGGTTCAAATGTTGCCTCCGACTACACTCGGAAAAAGATTAAGGTACTAAGCACAATAATTTAGATTTCTTTCTTGGCATCTCGCAATTAAAATACATTAATGTTTAAATGGTTAACACATTTTAATGAATAGTTATTTGACATATGAAGATTTTTAAATTTGAAGATCTAAAAATGGTGATTAATCTACGTTTAAATTCATAATATATGAAGTTCAATAAATGATTAATGTGTTACGACATATGATATTATTCAACATGAAAAAACTAGGTTTGGCAGCCACATGTGCAACATATGCTGTGGCAGTGAGCCTCTTTAAAATTAAGGTCTCAATTTTTTTTCAGAGCGGCAATATTAGTAAATTAAAGGTGTGCACATCACAGTAAATTGGAAAAACTCAATTTTCAGGCCCATAATTTTTTTTACGGAGTAGTATTATAATAAACTTATACTTGATTGATGAATTTGCTTTAAAAAATATTCAAATAATGACTTATTTTAAATAATTAGAAAATATTTTATTGTTATTGATTAGAATATAAATGTTTTTACATTAATCATAAGAATGATTATTTTTTTATGCAATTTCCAATTTAAATCGAGAATAATTTTTTAAATTTTTTTTGCATTATTTTTAATGAAAGGGCCACATTGAAAGTCAAAATCGGCCCTTTTAAAAACATAGACATTCTTTATCAATTACATGGATAAGTAAGTTTGGTTACTCAATTGGTTCCCTATTAGTGTTTCCTCATTGAAAACCAAATGTTAATGGTCAGTCACTCCATGTAATTCTATTGTCATGATGGTTTTCTTTTCCATTTGAAGGAAATAGGAGTTAACAATATTAAAACTTATATTTGATATCGCGGTGGATATATCAGAATCACAGTAATTTACCATAAGTTTATTGAAGCTACTAGCTTCTGTAAAATTACGATGAGTCACCGTGATTCTGGCATAACTAAATGTGTGATACCAAAAATACACATAATATTGGTGGTGGTGTAGAAATCATTACAATAATGGTTGATTTATGTGTAGTAGTGGGCAATATTCAACAGTGTTGATAATTTTGTCTATAGTTGTAGAAGACCATAGTTAGTTGTAAAGTAGTGGAGGGGGCAACTTTTAGTAATGGCCACAATTGTCCATAGTTGTAGGTAGTAGTTAAGCTAGTTGACAAAAAGTCATATAAAAGTGCATGACTTTTTTTCTCAATTCATTTATGATATATTAAATCTACTCTACTAACTACGGTGGATCACAAGTAGTCTACCGTAAACAATTGATCTACCGATACGAATTTTATAAAGTTTACTGGTAGATTGAAAGTTTATATCATATAGATCATTAATAATTTTTTTTAGAAAAATTGAAAATCATTTGATATTTTATTGGAATTTATCAATAATTACAGTATTTAATAAACCGTTAATCTTGATGAGTCTCAATAACATATCAAATGATTTTCAATTTTTCTAAAATTTTCTATAGATGATCTATATGATATAAACTTTCAATCAAACGGTGAATTTTGTAAAATTCGTATTCGTTATAATATTATATACAACTGGTCCACCATATATGGACCACTTGATGAGGTGGTCCATATTAGAATTTACCACATAAATACTTGTATACTTGCTATCAAGGTTTTAAAAAATAGTCTGTTATTGTGAAAACGGTCGCGATAAAACATTACAAGAAGTTGCCGTTATTTTTTTTTTTTTTGAATCGGCAAAATAATATATGAGGCTTCCATCAACACAAGAAGTTGCCGTTATTGTTTTACACCGTTTTTATAGAATAAAAAAATCACAGCGAAACATACTGATATGGCTGCGATGAAACACCATTATGACCGCGGAAAAATAGTAATAGACAGAGACTTCCATTTTTTTTTCAATTAAAACGAATAAAAATCCCATTTTTAGTACAAATATGAACATATATTACATCGTGTTATCTCCTTTTTTAACTCTTTCATAGTTCAAAGCTTCACATTTATCTCTAATTATTTTTGTTATACATATATGATAGAACAAATAATTTTAATAAGATTTATGCAGTATTGTGATTAATTAACACAGTAACGGCCGTAATCCGTAACGCATGCTCGGACCACTATTTAAAACCTTGCTTGCTATACATTAACACTGTGCTAATCTATATGCAAATGCAGGTTCTTCAACCGTGCAGCTCTGATAACTGATACAGACCTAAAATCAGACGGTTCGATCAAGAAATCGTCGTGGAAGCTATGCACAATTCAACAAGTGGAAGATTTCAAAAAAATAATTGGAATATTACCACTATGGACTTCAAGTACATTCCTAGCAATACCAATAGCATTGCAAAGTAGCTTAACAATACTTCAAGCTTTGGTCATGGATCGTTCTTTAGGATCCCATTTCAAAATCCCAGCTGGTTCTATTTCTATTGTAATCTTAATATCAACATCTATTTTCCTCACTTTTCTTGCCAGAGTTTTATTGCCAGGTTGGTATAAGGTTGCTGGAAAAACCGCTACGCCGCTCCAACGAATAGGAGTCGGATACGTTTTAACTGTTCTTAGCATGGTTGTTTCTGCTCTTGTTGAATCAAAGAGGCTTAAATTATCACATGATCATGTGGAAATGTCTGTGTTATGGTTGTTTCCACAATTAGTATTGGTTGGTATTGGAGAAGCTTTTCATTTTCCTGCACAAATTACATTTTACTACCAACAATTTCCACAATCACTTAGAAGCATATCAACTGCAATGATTTCAATGATTGTAGGAATTGCTTTTTACCTTAACACGGCTTTAATCGATCAAGTTCGTCGGAGTACTGATTGGTTACCTGATGATATAAATCATGGGAAGGTAGATAATGTGTACTGGATGTTAGTCTTGTTTGAGGGTATCAACTTTGTGTATTACTTATTTTGTTCTGCTTTTTACAAGTATGAAAATGTTTAAGAGGAGGAAGGTGATGTTATGATAAATGTTATCACTCTTATGGTTGGAATAAGTAATAATGATAATTAGTTCTTCTCTTGTTATGCTAAATTACAACAGCATTCTATGCACATTATTTGACAGAATTTTTCAAGAGTTATTTATTGATATACTGTTGTTGTAAAACTTTTTATACCGTTGAGCAATCACAATCATTTTTAAGGATCCAATTATTATAATTGATAGACAGTATAAAAGATCTCTATGCATACTGTTCACGTATGTAAATATAGAATATAAAGGGTTAGCTACTCTACGGAGCAATACACAAGAAGCTCCAAGAATACTTTTAAAGGATTATAGTAAAATACAATGTTTGCCCTATAAAATGAATGTCCTCTTTTTTCTTCCAAGTGTCTCCTTTTATAGTTCAACCTTCCTTGACCTAATGGGTCTTCTTTCGGATTGAAACGTCCAAGCCCAATAAGCTATAACATTGATATCCTTAAATAGTTCGTCTGTACATGACACGTGGAGTTACGCACATGTAGCTCACGACTCGTCCGTGCAGATCACGTGGAGCTGAGACACACGGAGCTTACGTCACTATGTTCCTTTGTACAAGATATGTGGCAGACTGGCGAGGGTCGAGTTGGACAGAAGATGGAGCTCACACACCAATTAAATCTTATTTTCAATTGTTGAAACTTCCACCCAGCCCTGCCCCTCAAAGGGTGTGGCGAATTTGCTCATCAATAACAAAACAAATTAAACCTATTAAATTATGAGTTTTGCTAACATATACTCTAAATATACCCTTAATACACATGTTAAAGAATTCAAAAAGTAAAAAAAATTGTTTTTTAATCATTTTGTATAAGTTATAACACTCACATAAAAGTATGTTAAATAAAGCTTTTTTTTTTTCTTTTTTATGCCCAAACTTGGCTTAGTGGTTTTTATTGTACATAGGGGTGGGTAAAAATCCGCAAACCGATTCAAACTGAATAATCCAAACCGAAAAATGGTTAAGCGGGCGGGTTTCTGCGGATCGTCGAGTTGTCAGTCAAACATTTTCGGTTGTAGACGGGTTGAAATGGACAAGTTCGGTTTTCTAAAATCAACCCAACGGTACCCGAACCCGCCCGAGTTACATTTTGTTTAGTAAGTTTATTATATCTTAAACATTGAGTCTACTTTTTTTTTTTTTTGAGAAATTATCCTATGCGTTGAACAAATAACGCGCCGAAGGCGCGAAGGATTGAAGGCGCCGAAGACTCGAGGCACCGAACAAACAAACGCGCCGAAGGCGCGTCCCGTATGTATGCACGGGCAAGTTCCTAGTTTAATATATAAAATATGATGAGTGGTTGAACATATCTCGAAACACACAAACTCAAAACTTGTTATTGTTTGTTTCCTCGGAAAGTGGAAACAAGATACCACTAACTAGTAGTTGAAAACTACTAGCTTTCTCTCACTCAAATACTAATATCACCATACATTTATTGTTACTATTTTATTATAGGTTATATTTTATTCTATTTCACTTGCACTAATGTTCTCTTCATACCACACAATTGAGTT
This sequence comes from Trifolium repens, assembly GCA_030408175.1. Classification (NCBI taxonomy): domain Eukaryota; kingdom Viridiplantae; phylum Streptophyta; class Magnoliopsida; order Fabales; family Fabaceae; genus Trifolium; species Trifolium repens. The sequence continues at coordinate 59,846,705 of CP125842.1, read as the reverse complement.
TTTTATTTTATAGATAATTTTTTATTTGTTAGTTCAAAACCGAATTAACCGAACCGTCAAACCGTCAATCCGCATAAACTGAATCCGCACAAACCGAACTTTTAAAAAGAGTCGGATTGGACCTCATTATTGCAACCGCAAGTTAAAATGGGTGGTATTTTTTGGCCCAAATCCGCCCTACCCAACCCGTTATCCACCCCGTACATTTCTTGAAGGGGAGGGTCCCATACTGGCCAACCAAAATACTTTTTGGGCAACTTTTGCAGAAACCACCATACATCTGAAGGGTGCTTGGAGCTTGCACTGACTAATAAAGCTAGAAAGATGAGTAAGCTATCAAAAAAATTCTCAAACATTTGCTGATACTATATTATTTTCATGTTTTTTCTTCCCCTATCAGGTTTGATTGATTGATTGATTCTCAACACAATTATATATATCTCTAGTTTTGCATTTTATAACCTTCACATGTGTCCAAATCATATAATTTAATGAAACCTATTTAAATTTTAACTACTAAAAGAAATTTTAACTAATAAAAGAGTCTTGTAAAAAAAAAATATTGCTGCTACTTCTCATAATATACACTTCTTTAGGATGTTTTTTGCTCTATATTTGAACCTTTGTTAAGAGATTTTTCAAAGCAATCGCCGACTGCAATTATGCAATCATGACCTGCAGATCGTTTGATCGTGATCGAACAATTTAAAGTTTATTTATTAAAATTTCACATTTTTAAAATCAGAATGTCCCTTTGTTGTGGACCGTCTGATCTTGATCAGACGGTCATAAATCAATAATTACACGACTGCATGCAGTCAGTGATTGTATAGAATCCGGATCCCATAAATACACAAACAACAATGATAATTTTTATCAAATTTGTGTACATGTTGTGGATGTGTCCCAAAATATAATTAAGTCCCTTTAAAGAAAATGTAAGTTTCTTCTATGTGATTGCCTTAAACAGTCAATCCTTGATTCCTTTGCTACATTATTCTCCTTTCCATCCAATAATAAGGCTTCTTCAAGAAGAAATGTAAAAGAAAAAGTTAAAGAACTTCTTTTATTGATATCTATCCCCACTTTCCTTTCCTCTAAGACCACAAGAAAAAAAGATAATAAGACTTTTAGAAAAATTATACAAGATCAGTCAAATAATGTATTCTTTTCTTAACAGGAATGTTGGGGTAAAAGTAAAACAAAACAACTTATGATGGCTGAGTTATTTTTGTTTTGCACTTGAACAACAATAATTGTACGTGGCCAATGTGGAATCACAATCAGATAAGCAATGGACAACATTTGATTAATGATTTTTTGTTAGCAACTACTATTTTTTTAAATTATCTCAAAAAGAACACATTCAACAAATAGTTGATCAAATAGTAATTATAAATTTATACAAGTAGCTAGTTAATAGTTATCACTAAATGAAAAAAAAATATTAATAATATTGTTAGAAAAGCCTGCAAACAAACAATGAATTAGTCCAAATGGTAAGAGTCCCATGTCTTTTGAGCAAGTAGTCAAATGTTCGATCTCTGACCTTGTGTACAGAAAATTTTCAGTTGAAACGGAAGAATCCATCTTATATATCTTATAAATTCTTCAATGGAGATTAGTCACTATTAAATGACAGTAAAAATTTCATACCTATAAAGCCTAGCACAATGCAATATTGTTAGTCTTAATATCATTATCCAAATTCGAACTCATGACCACACAATTATACATATAAGTTTTATATAGAGAAAAAGAAAGGGCATTAGTAGCTAGACTTAAACTGAAGAGTAAATTATTAAGATTTGATATGAAAAAGTGACCAATAAACGCCACACCACTATGTCCAATAACTTTAAAAAAAGTTGTCACTTCCTTATCAAATAATTATAAAGTATCATCACTTAAATAATTTCACAAATCAATCCCTTTCCACAATCTATATAACTCACCATTTCTTGTAATGTCTCATTTCAAAGAAATAATTTTTTTCTTCTCTTTTCACATAACTACTTATACACCCCTTCTTCAAAGGTAACTTGAATCAAATGGATCCTAACCAGATCAAGAAGATTCAATCCATGAAGAGTCACAAGAAGAGCCAATTCCTAGACAATTTATATTTCTATATCTTAACAGCTTTAATATGTAGTTTGTTCTGTTGTGTCACACTTTGCTTACCCTATCTATCATCACTCTTAGTGTACATGTCAAATTTAATCCCTCTTCTTTTGAGTTCAAAGCTCTTATTCATTCTATGCAATATCATAATTTTTGTCCTTATGATAAACTCCAAAATCCTTTCCTCATATTCATCTTCAAATTCTGATGTTTACTATGATGAGTACATTCAAAGTAGTCAAACTACAAAGCCTCAAATTCAAACTTTTGAAGTCAACAAAGTTAAAACATTTGAGAAACATGTTGAAGAGAATATTATGAACATGTTTGAGAAACATGTTGGACTTGAGAAAGATGTTGGAAAGAACACTATAGACTTAAAGAGCAAAGTTTGGATTAAGGAAAGTACAAAAACAATGGAAGCCAAAAAAGAGAATGATTTAGATGGAGGTTATGATAAACCAAGTAATTTGGTTGGTTCTTCTGATGAATTGAACAAAAGGGCTGAAGATTTCATTGCAAGAGTAAATAGGCATAGGGAATTTGAACTTATGCGTTTGCAAAATGGTTTTTACTAGACTATAGTAGTAGTTGTAAAGGGTGCAAGAGTTTTTTCCATGTATAATGTCTCTGTGTGACAAATGTTAACAGATTCAATTGATGGAACAAATTAAACGAAACCATTGTTAAAAACTTAATGGTTTTGTTAACAAATGTTGATCAAAATCCAATATTTGTTTTTTCGCGTTAATCTTCTGGTTTCTAGAGGAAGGAAACTCAGTAATTTAGAGTTTGGCTATGAAGTACGTAAAGTCTGATTAAGAATTATTCCTACAAAAAACAAATTCGAATTCTCCCAAACGATTTGTTTTTGGAAGAGTTCATTAACTACTTTAGTTAAATGTCTTGGTTTAAAATCCAACATTTCAAAAAGTATTGAGTTTAAAAAAAATAATTAGACTCAATAATCACAAGCTATGTAATAAAATAAAATTTGAAAATGGAGAAATAATTAATGTGACACTAAAGAGTCGTGTAATTATATATGTATAATTTTTTTTTACTCTTTAGTGCAAATAGGTATTTTAGTGTAAATATGTATTTACACTAAAGAGTCGTGTAAATACGTATAATGATAAAAATGTAAAAATGTTGAAAGAACACTTTGATATGTAAGGAAAAGGTCTAAAATCTGCAATTTTTCACTTCTCAATACTTTGCAAAAATAATATTAATTATTAATGATCATTTTATCATTTTTTTTTATGAAACTTGAGCTATAGAAACACCAAGGAAATATAAATCATACAGTAACTATTATATAAAAAATTTTATATTACTTTGAATATTTTTTTCATTCATAATATTATTAAAAATATATTTCTCTGTACAAATAAATAATTATATATGTAGTTGGTAGAAACAATACATTATATATATATAGGGGATCAAAATTTAAATTTCGATAATCCTAATTATCCACCTTAAAAGTAAAATTTCTAACAATTAGACTACTTGTATATACGTCTAGTACGGTCTTTTACATTTTATATTCATTGACATTTTTTTGTTGGGGGTCAAGTAATTGATATATGATATATGATTAATGGATCTCACTCAGCCATGATCATCCCAAAAATGCTTCATGGATAAGCAAACTACGTACTTCCCACTTGTACGTGAATATCTTCTATACATGTGCTAATTTTATATACTAGTGCATGAAGCCACTGTACATTTAATTTAATTATTTGTCAAGGATTCTTATATGAGCTTTTTTGTGGTGGTTGCTCGTGGTTTGAAGCTTCTATGTATCTGCTAATTACCTCTCCCATAGGGACATTTCCCCCAATAACAAATTCAAATAAATTGGATAGATCAGTTTTGAGGTATTCCACAAAAATGTAAATGAGACTAATAATCTCCGGACTATATCAATTTTTTGTAGGTAAATTAGGTACCAATTGGGATCATAAGTTGCATGCAACTGATCAAAATCATTCAGAAAAAATATTTATGATGGATAAAATTTAGATTTAAAACTGTATAATTTGTTAACCAAGTTATTGGGCTCAAATGGTTAATGAGCTTCACAAAACAACGGATTTTGGGAGATCCCGGGTTCGATTTCTGGACTACTTGGGCCCCCTTCTCCTAGGAACCAGAAGGTTAAAATAAAAATAAAAACTAAATAGTTGTTCAAAATAAATTAAGTTACAATACAATTTTATTTTTGATTTTTTCTAATTAATTAATCCTTGATAATTTGGAGGTATTTACCCATCAATCAATAAAAAAAACAAACTATGCTATGCTGACTTACTATTTGCACCCCCTAGACAAATAAATAAAAATGAGGCCCCAAATATTTGGAGGTCTAGCTCTGTAGAACTTTTTGCACCTTCCTAATGCCGCCCCTGTATTTACTAAACAATACAATTAATTAATTTATAATAGATGTCTAAAAATAATTTTAATAGTTAAGAGAAAAAAAAGGTGAAAGAGAATCAAGATCGTCTATATAGTATTATGAGAGGATAAGAACCTGGTAAATAAGTTAAGAGAAGGATCGAATTGTGGATGGTAATGAAAAAATAAACTAAATGTAGAGGAGGGGATGATAAGATTTTTTTTCTTTTATATTAACGCTCTAATTTTTAAGGGAAGAGATTCCAATAATTTAAAATTTGATTGCGAGATAAGTAAACTTTGGGTTGAGATTTGAGATAGGTCTCAACTTCTTAAGAGGCATGTATAATGATTTTTATTTTTTATTTTCTTTTACGAAATGTATAATGAAAATTTATCAATTGGTTTATTATTGAGTTACAAATTATAATTAAGTTCTAGCCATCAACTCTCTAAGCCCAAGTCATACAAGCCTAACCATGGCAACACATATTTTACATCACACTAGCACTTATTGATTTATATCGAATATCATGAAATTATATTTGATAAATTCTTAAATTATATAAAAAATATAGCATCAGATAAATTCTTTTTATCACACTTTTGATTTTCACCATCAATTTAATCTGATTTGGAAGTCGATTCTAACATCAAGTAATTTCACCCTCATGCGATCACAGTTACGGGGATTCTCTTTATCAGGCTTCTTAGCATCTTTTCATGTATTAACCAAATATTTAGAAATTAATCCTTTGCAATCTTATGATTAAATTTGACTCCAAAACATCTAATTAAGTTGGAAGACAATCCATACTATAGCATTTAATTGATCTTGGGCAGGTTTCTGGAACATTTCTTGAAACAAACCGCAACACACCGATCCATATTGTTTTCACTCTGTCTGCCCTCTCTCAGAGACACATGTCCTACACTTGCCATTTGGTGATGCCACCTAATCTTATTCTTTCCTTGCATGCTTCTCTTCTTATTATATAAATATTAATTTCACCCTCAAATTAACCATATCTTTCTCAGATATTGCCACACTCTGCAATGGACCTTATTCATAAGTTCCTGAACATATTAGCTCCACCATTCACCTTCTTTTCCTTGCTCCTTTTCTTACCACCCTATTGGACTTTCAAGTTCTTCCTTTCCATTATATACACTATTTTCACTGAAAATATTGCTGGTAAAGTTGTTCATATCACTGGTGCTTCCTCTGGCATTGGAGAGGTAAAATTCTCAGTCAAAATTAATTCATAATATTTACCTGTAATGTAATGTAATGGTAACTATTGATTGATTTTAATATTTGTAGCATTTGGCTTATGAGTATGCTAAGAGAGGTGCTAGATTAGCACTTTCTGCTAGAAGAGATACTGCATTGCGTGAAGTTGCTGATAGAGCTCGTGGTTATGGTTCTCCTGATGTTATTATAATGCGTGCCGATGTTTCTAAAGTTGATGATTGTAGAAGATTAATTGATGAAACCGTTAATCATTTTGGTAGACGTATGTATATAAACCCAGATACATCAATTATTCAATAAACTTATATATTTTACTGTGTGGTGTGTTAATTGTCTGTGTGTGATGCATTCATTGCAGTGGATCATTTGGTGAACAATGCTGCAATCAGTGCTGCCATTATGTTTGAAGAAGTAAATGATATCACTAATTTGAGACCTGTTATGGTAATTAATAATTTACCTGATTTATATGTACAACTAATTTGGTTGTTTAGTAGTAGAATAAGAATCTGCTAATTATGTTGCAAATATGTTTGTTTTATGTTTTGTTAGGACACAAATTTTTGGGGATCAGTTTACACAACACGTTTTGCTTTACCACATCTCAAAAACAGCAGAGGCAAAATTGTAGTCCTTTCATCTGCTGATTCTTGGATGCCTGCAGCTAGAAGGGGTATCTATAATGTAAGTCTAATCTATCTTATGTTTCCAATTAATATTCATTCCATAGTACTAGTATTCCTATGTTCATTGAATTCTTACTTATTAAATTAATGTCTATATTGTATTTTTGGCCAAACTTGCGATTTTGATCTTCAACTTCATTTTTAAAAGGATGGCCGTCCACTGATTTTGACCCCGTCCATTGATTTTGACCAAGTCAATGCACACATAAATAGTACTTTTAGCCTCCTATGTCAAAAGGATGGACAAAGGATGGCATTGACTTGGTTAGTGGATCAAAATTACAAGATTGTGAAAGTTAGAGGTCAGAAATGCAATAATGCAATTAAGTCTAAATTAATTAAAGACTAATACTATACCATGCAGGCAAGTAAAGCAGCATTAGTGAGTCTTTATGAAACATTGAGGGTTGAAGTTGGATCAGAAATAGGCATAACAATTGTTACACCTGGTTACATAGAATCTGAATTGACCAAAGGCAAATTCTTATTAGGACCAGATGCCAAAATGGGTGTGGACCAAGATATGAGAGATGTAAGTAACCAAATATTCAATCTCATAAATTTTACTAGTATAGTACCTTAATTAAATATCTAATATAGTGACAAATTAATGTGTAGGTTGAAGTGAGTGCAATGCCAGTGGGGTCAGTAAGTGAATGTGCAAAATCAATAGTGAATGCAACATTGAGAGGAGATAGATACTTGACTGTGCCAGCATGGTTTAGAATGACATATATTGTGAAAGTGTTGTGTCCAGAATTGGTGGAATGGAGTTTCAGAATGTTGTATTTGACTGGATCAAAGAATATCCCAGCTAGAGAAGCACCTAGTAAAAAGATTTTGGATGCTACTGGAATCAAGAACTTGTTTTATCCATCTTCAATTCAATCACCTGAAGTTAAGATTGAATGAGTTTTTTCAATTGAAAAGAAATGGACTGAATCATGTAAATTGTCTTTTGACAGAATAAAATAAAATAAAAGTTGAGATTTCATCATTTCAAATTTTAGATTTTGTTTGACCATCTTGGAATTTTAAATTGGAAAATGAGATCTATGTTGCTCTCTTTTTATAACTTAAGCAAAATGCATTCTCCTTTAAATTTTACCATTCTAATAAATAGGTCCTATTTTTCAAGTAAATGAAAATGACTTAGATATTACAAATTATAGATTTAAAGATTTATTTATTACTTAAAAATTTTAAAAGATTTATTGTAATATTCAAAAATTTAAAAGACTAATCTATTATAAACATAAAATTTAAAAGACTTATAGATACATTTTATTGCAAAATGTTGATTTCAATCTTACATAAAAGAGATTGAGCCACCTAATTTGTTGCCACCTAATTTCCTCTAAAATCTCTCTTAACAAAATGTGTTTTTTAAACTAAAAAATTATTAAAATAAATTGAACTCTTATCAGAATGCTACTAAATTTCTCAGAAACATTTTTAAGTAGAACTCTTAAAAAAACCTAAAATTGTCAAGACACATATTTGGGTCATTTTTATGAGAACATAATCTTGATTTAAATGTGTCCCTTTTAACTCGAATTGGAAATAAGAAATAGTCAAAATATTTGGACCGTTTGATTTTAATTAAGCGGTTCAGATATGATAGATTTGTTGGAACAAAGTGGGTCTGACATGAACCTCTAATGTTTTAAGTGGTTTTGATGATAACAAAGTATTAAAATTACAATTGGAATTACTAATGATTATTCTAGTGTGCAGAACTACAAGTTAAAATTCATTCAGAAGCACTACGAATAATAGCAGAGAAGCCAGCCAAAACAAGCTCTGAAAGTACATCACTGTTCATCAGAAGCTTAAATTTTGCATGTCGAAGAAAGTGCCTCTGAGGACAAAACAAGGCACTGACGGACTCAGAAGCAAAAGAACCTCAAGAAGCAATGACAACAGCATCTGAAGCAAAAGGAATTTACGTCACTCAAGAACTGACATATCCAGAACCAATGATTGAAGCAATGACATATCCAGAACCAAGGAATATTCGTTGGTACAACGTTAACCTTATCCATATGTGGAGCGCAATTGAGGATCGTACTATTGTACTATTATTACTCAAAATGGATGAGTGATAATTCAAATAGCAAGGTAGTGGAATTGGATATCTTTACCAAAGAAGGTAACTACAGCTATCATAATTGTACGAGTAAATTCCAGCTGGCACACCTCTCTCTCTGCAACGGTCATCATCTTCCTCCAAGTATAAATAGAAGACTCAAATGGAAGAAATGACTACTGTTCCATTAACACTATTCTATTACTACGTTCAAAGACTAAGAAGCATTCTGACACCATAATTTCAATCTGTCATTCTAAGTCTTAGAACAATTTGAGTTGTATTTTGTAAACACCTCTGATAGTATATCAAGTGTCCCTAAACATTCATTCTTAGATTTTAAGTTTGTTTGTGAAGTCTCTTGTTAATTGTAACTTGAGCATTTGAGAAGTCTCTTGCAAGTGTGCTTGAGCAAAGTGTAATCTTGTAAAGATTATAGTGAAAAGCTCTTGTTGAAAACAAGGGGACTGGACGTACCTTCAATTTGTGAAGGGAACCAGGATAAATCTGTGTGTCTATCTTTCTCTCTCTCAGCATCTCCTTGAATTTGTTTTAAATCCGCTGCATTAAACACCTTAAGAACCAAAAAGTTTTAAATTCCTAAAACACAATTCAACCCCCCCTTCTTGTGTTTTTCCACCTTCAATTGGTATCAGGAGCTGGGTCGTTGCCTAACTCTCACCTATCAGTGAAACAGTTAAGATTCAGGAAGGAAAAACATGTCTGCTGAGAAAGGAAACAATAGCAACAACAACAACAACAACAACATGAACTATGACTATGATTCCAATTCTAAAGACAGAAGGTCTTCTGACAAAGTTCCCTTTTTCAATGGAACTGAGACCGGTTATCCATTCTGGAAAACCAAGATGTACAGTCACATCATGGGGATTGATTGTGATCTGTGGGACTTGGTAGAAGATGGAGTAAATTTTGAAACTATGGATTTGGAAGGAATAGTCAGCTCTAAAGACAGAAAGACTTTTACACCTACTCAAAAGCTGGAGTATAAGAAGCACCATAGTGTAAAAGAGATGATGACAAATGCCATCTCTCATGATGAGTACTTGAAAATTGGAGATAAGAGAACGGCTAAGTCTATCTGGGATTCTCTTAAATCCAAGTATGAAGGAAATAAACAAGTTAAGGAGGCCAAGGCCAACTTGTTAGTACATCAGTATGAATTATTTAAAATGAAGGACGGAGAGGACATTGAGACAATGTTCTCTAGGTTTCAAATTCTTGTTTCTGGACTTCAAGTTTTAAATAAGAGCTATACGAAAGCTGATCATGTAAGGAAAGTACTCAGAAGCTTGCCGCCAAAGTGGAGACCAAAAGTAACAGCGTTTCAGGAATCTAAGGATTTAGATACTGTGTCTCTTGAAAGCTTGGTTAGTTCTCTAAAGAGTCATGAGATGGAACTCATGACTGATGAATCGACTAAGAAGCTAAAAGGGATAGCCCTAAGCACCAAGAGTTCCTCTAAGGCTCTGAAGGCGAAGGTTATAGTATCTGATGAAGAAGCTTCTGAAGAAGGTCACGAGATGGACTCTGATGAAGAAGAAGAAATGGTTCTAATGGCTGCAAAAGTATCGCAATGGGCTAAGAGAAGCAAGAAGTATGCTGGTAAGTTTGGAGGTTCTTCCAAGAAGGTTGGTGCTTCTAAGGATAAGAAGGAAGAACAAAACAAATGCTTTAAGTGCAACAAACCAGGACACTTCATTGCTGACTGCCCAGAGAACCTGAGTAAAACATCCAAGAGAACCTCTAACAAAGAGAGATACAAAAGTAAGCTCAAGAAGGGGTTCCTTGCCACTTGGGATGATTTGGATCAGGAATCAGATTCTGATGGGGAAGAAGAAGCAAACCTAGCCTTGATGGCAACCACTTCTGACCAAGAGAACTCTGAGCACGAAGCTGATTCAGATTCAGAAGATGAAGATGAGGTACTTGCTAATCTTTCTCGCTCTGAATTAATAGATTCCTTGAAAGATGCCTTAAAACTTTTAACCAAAAAGGTAGGTGAGTGTAAGGTCCTTAAAAAGGCCTACAACAACCTGACCGAAAAGGCAAATGAAATAATTGAACAAAATGAATCTCTAAAAACAAGAAATGAATTTATGGAAACGCATTATGTTCTTGATGATAAGGTTCCTCCAGAGCATGAATTTGCTCTTCAGGAATTTCTTATCAATGGAATGAAAAGAAGCAAAATAGCTTCTTTGATTTATCATGTAAGTAGAAATAGAGGAGAAGGTCTTGGATTCTCACGCTTTAAAGATAATCCATTATCTTCAAAATCCTCTAATATAGATAAATCAAAACCTAAGGTTGCCTTTGTAAAGAGTCAATCAGAAGTTCTAAATGAGTCAGCTTCTAATAGAAAATCAAAGCCAGAGGCTTCAAAGTCAAAGGCTCTGAAGGTTAAAACCTCAGAACCTAAGATTTTTAAGCCTCAAGCTAATGTTAAATCTAAAGAAGCTCTGACACATTCAAGAACAAAGCTCAAGAGTTATGATAAACCCAAATTTTTTTCAACAAGGGTGGATAACTCTAGAGGCTCTGATAGGCCCTTCAAACAAAGGCCACCTAGGCTTGTAAAGACTAACACAAAAGGACCCATAAAGATATGGGTACCAAAGTCTCAAATAATATTTGCTTCAGGTTTGCACACCAAGAAGGCCAAAGCAGCAATGCTGGTACCTGGACAGTGGCTGCTCACGTCATATGACGGGAGAAAAGCGTATGTTCCAAACCCTGACTCTGAAGGAGGGAGGTACTGTGGGGTTTGGAGGAAACCAAAAAGGGAAGATCATTGGTACAGGTATAGTTGGTAACTTTTCTATTTCAATTAAAAATGTTTGGTTAGTTGATGGCCTCAAACATAATCTGCTTAGCATTAGTCAATTTTGTGATAGCGGATTTATTGTTAAATTTGATAAAGAGGCATGTACAGTAATCAATGACTCTGACAAGTCCATATTGTTTAAAGGATTAAAAAGAGGTAATGTTTATAAGGTGAATCTGTCAGAACTCACTGAGCAGAAAATAGTTTGTCTTCTATCTCTGAATGATGAAAAGTGGGTCTGGCACCAACGCTTAGGTCATGCTAACTGGAGATTAATCTCTAAGCTTAGCAAACTAAAGTTGGTTAAAGGCCTGCCAAATCTTAAATATCATTCAGATGCTCTGTGTGGTCCTTGTCAGATTGGCAAAATTTCAAAAACTTCTTTTAAACCTAAAAACATTGTCTCTACCTCAAGACCTTTAGAACTACTTCACATTGATTTGTTTGGTCCAGTAAGTACTGCTTCAATCAATGGGAAGAAATATGGATTAGTCATTGTTGATGATTACAGTAGATGGACTTGGGTAAAGTTTCTAAGAGTGAAAGATGATGCATATGATGTGTTCAGCATCTTCTGCACTCAAGTGCAAAACGAGAAAGGTCTCAAAATCTTAAAGGTAAGAAGTGACCATGGTGGTGAGTTTGAAAACGAACCATTTGCAACCTTTTGTGAAGATCATGGCATTGTCCATGAGTTCTCTGCTCCTAGAACACCACAACAAAATGGTGTTGTAGAGAGGAAGAACAGGTCTTTACAAGAGATGGCAAGAACCATGATGCATGAGACAAAACTTGCTAAGCACTTCTGGGCAGAAGCTGTAAACACAGCTTGTTATATTCAAAATAGGATCTATATTAGACCTCTATTGAATCTAACAACATATGAACTCTTCAAAGGAAGAAAGCCCAACATCTCTTATTTTCATCAGTTTGGATGTACCTGTTACATTCTAAACAACAAGGCCTACACAAGAAAATTTGATGCCAAAGCTTGTAAGGGAATCTTCATAGGTTACTCTGAACGCTCAAAAGCATACAGAGTGTATAATTCTGAAACTAACACAGTGGAAGAATCTATACATGTTAGATTTGATGATAAAGAGCCTGACAGTAAAATGTCAGAGCAAGATGATAGTTATGCAGGTGTTCCATACCAATACATCAATTCAGAACCTGAAAAAGCATCAGAAGCTGTTGAAGCTTCAGAAGCTGTATTGGAAGAAGATGCTGAAGAGGCATCTCAATTAGAAGCATCACAAGAACATGATGACACTTCAGAAGAAGACACCCAACCAAGTGCTGATGTTGATGAAGCTCCAAGAAGGAAATTCAAATATAGATCATCACATCCAGAAGATCTAATTCTTGGAAACAAAGAAAGTCCAAGAAAGACAAGATCAGACTATCAACAACTTGATTCACTTCTGGGACTAATCTCAATGATAGAGCCAAAGAATGTTGATGAAGCACTTACTGATGATGGATGGATTGTAGCTATACAAGATGAGCTAAATCAGTTTCAAAGAAATGATGTATGGGACTTAGTGCCAAGACCAGCACATAAGAACATCATTGGAACCAAGTGGGTATTTAGAAACAAAATGAATGAACAAGGGGAAGTGGTAAGAAATAAAGCTAGACTGGTGGCACAAGGCTACAGTCAGCAAGAAGGTATAGACTTCACTGAAACATTTGCTCCAGTAGCAAGACTGGAAGCAATCAGGTTACTTCTTTCATATGCTGTTAACAATGGGATTACATTGTATCAAATGGATGTTAAGAGTGCCTTCCTAAATGGTGTTATTTCTGAAGAAGTATATGTCAAGCAACCTCCAGGATTTGAGGATTTGAAAAACCCTGACTATGTTTTTAAATTAAAGAAATCACTTTATGGTCTCAAACAGGCTCCTAGAGCTTGGTATGAAAGACTAAGTAATTTCTTATTAGAAAATGGTTTTCAAAAAGGACAAATTGACAATACATTATTCAGAAAGACATCTAAGAAAGATATCTTAATCATTCAAATATATGTTGATGATATTATTTTTGGTTCTACTAATGCTTCCTTGTGCAAGAGTTTTTCAAAGCTGATGCAGGATGAATTTGAGATGAGTATGATGGGTGAATTGAAGTTCTTCCTTGGAATCCAAATTAATCAAGGAAAAGATGGCACTTACATTCATCAAAGCAAATATACTAAAGAGCTTCTGAAGAAGTTCAACCTTGATGACTGCAAGATAATGTCTACACCCATGCACCCTACAAGCAGCCTAAGCAAGGAAGAGATTGGAAGCAAAGTAGATCAGAAGCTGTATCGAGGTATGATTGGTTCTTTACTCTACCTAACAGCATCTAGACCGGATATCTTATATAGTGTATGCTTGTGTGCAAGATTCCAATCAGATCCTAGAGAACCTCATTTAACTGCTGTTAAGAGGATCTTTAGATATCTGAAAGGAACTACTAATCTAGGACTTCTTTATAAAAAATCCCTAGATAGTAAGCTAGTTGGATTCTGTGATGCTGACTATGCTGGTGATAAGATTGAGAGAAAATCCACTAGTGGAAATTGCCAATTCATTGGTGAGAATCTTATATCTTGGGCTAGCAAGAGACAAACAACTATTGCTTTGTCTACAGCAGAAGCAGAATACATCTCAGCTGCTAAATGCTGCACACAGCTTCTCTGGATGAAATATCAGTTGGAAGATTATAACATAGCTGAGAGTAGTATTCCACTATATTGTGACAATACTGCTGCTATTCATTTGTCTAAGAACCCTATTCTACACTCTAGAGCTAAACATATTGAAATAAAACATCATTTTATAAGAGATCATGTTCAGAAAGGTACAATAGATATTCAATTCATTGATACTGAACATCAATGGGCTGACATATTTACTAAACCTTTAGCAATTGAAAGATTTGATTTTATCAAAAAGAATTTGAACATGCACTATATCTCTGAAGAAAATTAGCTCTGAGAAGTAGAATAGAATTAGCATCTGAAGCTCAATCAGAACCCCTTATAATTTCGAGTCTCCTTTGGGAATCTCTGAATGATTTGGGCTCTGAAGGGCAACAGGTTCTGATATGGTATCAGATACAAATGAGTATGGCTCTGAACCTTTCGGAAACGAAACGTTCAGTACTAGTAAGTGTATAACAGTTGTCTGTACACGCGTCAGCTATGATTAAAACTCTTTCAACACGTGTCTAGATCCTGACGGGCAGAGAACAGTTAATGATGATTATGGCAGTTAAGTATATTATTTAATTTTAAAAAACTGCTCGCGCTCCCTCCCAATGTTTATTTTCTCTGTGTATGTGTGCTAGTTACTATTCATAAGTCACTTCACTCACTTGCACAACTTTTTACACGAAATCACTACCTACACAACCCTAGACTTTACAGAAAAATCCCAATCTTCATCTTCTCAATTTTCTGAAACGATGGCTGCTCGTTCATCCAACGAAATCATTCAAGAACCCTATAACCCTACCTTACCACCCATTATTGATCTCAATTCTGAGGATAATCTAGTCTACGAACATCATCAAACTGACGCTGGACCAGATGCTTATGATTTCTTCACTGAGAAGTTCGTGGATTTTGACAGTTTGAAAGCAAATGGGATTGACATTCAATACTTGTTCTACAACCAACAATGGCAGAATTATTTTGAGATGCTTAATGGCTTCGTATACTACGACATAGTGAAGTATTTCTGGCAGAAGGCTAAAGTGTACGATAGAGCAAGTGCTGATAAAGAATACAAGGATATGGTTGAGAAGAACAAGGAATTACGAGGGAAAACAAGAAAGGAACTTGGTCTTAAACCTTATAGAGGAAGGGAAATTAGGTCAAATATTTTGGGAATCAATGTTGTGATAACTCAGGCACACATTGCTAAGGTTCTGGGCTTAGACAACAAAGGAGAAGATATAGAAGTGTATGATAATAAAAGCAAACACCTGGATTCAATCCATCAGGACCTCTTTAAGCCTGGATGCTCAAAAAGGGATGTTGGAAAAATAATGCACATGAAGCACACATTTGAATTTGCTTTCAGAATGTGTTTGTCTACCATTTTTACCAGAAAAGGAAGATTAGATTCCATCTCCATTCCACACAAACATTTCATTTGGTTTTTATACAAGAGAGTGAAAGTCAATTTGGCTAAGATTCTGTTTGATCACATGTGCTTTACCATCAATGAGGGCAGAACGAAAATACCATCAGTCATTCATCACCCAAGGTTGATTTCAGAACTGATAAGGCAAACCAAACTCACAGATATTGTGAGTGCTAAAGAAAAACTTAGAGTTTTCCAAACTGCTAAGTATGATGCATCAGTTCTGGTCAACATGAAGAGAAAAACCAAGGAAGAAATCATTCCAGTAAAAACACCTCTACAACAAGTGTACGAAAAGTACTTCTGGTGTGATGGGTTTCCCACCATATCAGAACATGATAATGATGAGGTCATCAAGAACTTTCTTGAGTCAGTAAGAAGAGATACTGGGGTTAGTGTGCCCAGAAAAATGGTTGTAAGTGTTCCTAATTGGGATATCTTCAAGGGTCCTAGAGATATTACAAGGAACAGAAGAAAGCCAAGGACTACTGAGCAAGAAATGATTGATGAAGGCTCTGATGATCAAAAGCATGATAGTGCTGATGAGATTGAGGAAGGTGAAAGTGGTGCTGGAAATATGATGGCTGAAGCTGTTCAGAAGGAAAAGCGTACAAAGAAAAGGCATGATAGGCCTTCAGCTTCTGAGGAAGATCAGAACCTTGCTAAGCCTGCAAAGAAATTAAAGGTCAGAGCCTCTAAACCAAAAGGTAAGATCTCTGAATCTAATACTTCTAGCATTCCTGTAGCTCAGGTTATTGGTTCTGAACCTCAACCCTCTATTGCTCAACCCTCTATCTCTCAACCCCCTCAAACTACCAATCAAACAACTCCAATAGACTTCACTGTACCTCTTAGTGTAGTCTTACCTGATCATGAAGCTATATCATCATCATCATCTGATACTAGCACTGACTCTGAGGAATTCATTGCTAAGATAATCAGAGAAGGACCAAAGAAAACAAATCTTAAAAAGACTACCAAGAGACCCATCAAAAAGCCAATCCAACTCTCCTCTGATGAAGAAACCCCCATCATCATAGACACTACCATCCTTAATCAACCAACCACTACTGAATCTGTTCTTGATCATCTCCAACAACATCTATCTGGAGATGCCTTTACACATTCCAATCTCAACTCTCCTCGTTTTCCTATTATCAAACCCTCTACTGTTCAAACTATCCAAGAACCACCTATTGTTCAATCCATTCAAACTCCTCCCCCCTCACTTGATCACATCTCACAAGTAAATCCACCTACATTTACACCTGTTCAGGATGAGTCAATTGCTCATTCTGAAGCCCAACAAGAATCACCTCATCAATCACCCAATAAAGTCATGACTGAACAACAACATCAATCACCTCCACCTGAAGTATACTCTGATGAATCATCTCCTTCACCTTCACCACAACCTGTCTATGACCCACTCAACAAACCTCTAGTTTTAGAAGAGGTTCTTGAGCTTTACCAACACCTAACTGAAGCTGAACATCAAATATTCAAGGATTCCATCAATCTTGATGATGATATCATACCTCCAAATCTCAGTAAAATCAAAATCATTGAACTCAAAAGAAAGAAACCTGAACCAACCATTCCCTTTGACCCATCCTTACTCTTTTTCAATTCTGACTCTGAACCAAACCTTGAGCTGCTAAATAATGCTATAGGTATTAGACTTAAGAGGTTCAAACAAAGGGAGGAAGAAGCTCTTATCTTCCCTTCTGATTTTGATGCTGATGTCAGAGAGATAGAGTACTTGTTTAGTCAATCTTTACAAATTCTTAGTACTCATCTGAAGAACAAGACAAAGGACAGGGGAATGAAGACAGCAAGGGAATTATTTGAGATTGCTGAGAGGTTAAGTGCTCCAAGGCTCACAGTCTACAATCATGAAGAGGAATGTGCAAGGTTGGCAGCTTTGGATGCTGAAATCAAAAAACTAGCAATGAGTGCATGTGAGACAGTTGAGAAGCTAATCAGTGAAGAAGGTGTTTATGAGTTAGCTACTGAGCAGGCTTGGATAGCTGCTGAAAAGGCAAGGGCAGATGAATCTGAGCACAAAAGGCTAGCTGAACAAGAGGCATTGAACTTGTTGGTGGATAGGGCTGTGCACATCGCTACAATTGAAACCCACAAGCTCAATGAAAATCAAGCTGCTGAGCAAGATGTTGTAATGCTTGATCAGAATCAGAAAGAAGAAGATACTGATATGACTATTAATGAAGATACTGACAAGGGTAAGAAGCCCATTATAGAACTCACTCCTCCTCACTCTCCAATGAAGATTGACATAGCTTCTACCTCATCTGAAATACCTCCAGCAGTTCAAGATGCATTGGACAACATCAGGACTGAACTGACTAATGAAATTGATGAGCTAAGAGTGGATGTGCGCACTGATGTGAATGCTGCTGTGGAAACAGTTCACAAAAGGATGGATGACATGATGTTAACTCTTCTAAAAGCCATAACAGATGTTAAGAAACCATAGCCATTGTTTGAGCACTTGTTTTGTTGTTGGCTCTTGTGTAATATTTGGATAATCTATTTAATTCATATCTATATTATCCATATTTGTGTGTTTGTTATTTGCTTATATGTTTGTTTTATATTTGTTTTTCAAAATTTAACTTTTCTATATACCATGATATTGTCTGGTACTCTTGAGAATTCTGACTCTAGTGAAAGATGCTGAAGAGCATCTTAGTTTTTAAACTAATAAGCCTAGGATTTTCAAAACCTAAGAGTCCCTCTCATCAGTACTCCTGTTTACTCATGAAATAGCTTCTTAGTATTAAAGCCTGTTTAACAACGGGGCACCAATACCGAATGAGGCGTGTCTGGTAACTGGTTTTCTGACAATAGGAATGAGGTATATATACATAAGAAACTTGCTTAAAACAAAGGGAATTAATAGCATAAACTCCTTTATTAATATTATTGAAGAATTTCTATTACATAGAATGATAAGACACTACTTAGAGCTAGGCTTAACTTCAGAAGACTCTGCATCTAGCTTCTTATGTTTCTCCTTAATGTAAGCAAGCAAGTTGGCAGTGGCCTTTTGCACTAGTTCTTCAGTGTTCTTCTGAACAGCAGCCTCGTACTCTTCGTATGGAGTATCATCATTGTATGTCCATAAAAATTCTTCCAGATCAGAGCCCAATTCCTCCTCCTCTGACTCTGTCAAAATCAGTTCTTGCTTGTTCCTTTCGTAGCGAAGCTTGTTTTCTTCGCAGCGCCAGGGCTCTGCTCCCCTCTTGCTCTTTCCTTTTGAGCCTGAAGCATCCTTGGTAACCTGCCTTTCCATTGTATTTTTTTTGGATATTACTTGATTACTCTGAATGAGTAAAATGAGAGGAATCATCCTTTATTTATAGTACCTTCAAGATATCTTGTCAGTAGGATAATCAATGCCATTCATTGAATGCGTTTGGTTGTCACTGCCTTCTTGACTTGACTACCTTGTTTGGCGCTTTGACTGCTTGGTTTTCTGTGTCTTTTTGACTGATGCCAAAAGGGGGAGTAAGAGTAGCGTTAAAATTAATGTTGATTCATTCATATACTGCTCAATCTGAAACTGTAATGTGAAATGCATTATGAATCAATTTTTATCCCTTATGATTCTTTCTCATTCTGAACGATTATTGAAAGGGGAGAAAATTTAAGAACCTAAAATAAAATTCATAGACAATGTCAGAAGAGCTTGCAAACCGCTTCTGAGCATTATCAAACTCTAAGAAGCAAAGCTTACAAAACTATGCTTCTGAGAGTTAAATATGAAAATTTATTTTAAGTTAATAAATCGACTCTTAAACTGTTTTAATTAATTATGGATAAAACTTAGGGGGAGCTTACAAACCTACCCTTATGGATTATCAGACTCAGGGGGAGATTGCAAACCTTTGAAACCTGAAGTCATCATAATTAAATTAAATCAACAACAATTGAATTTTAATGCTTTGGTTTGTCATCATCAAAAAGGGGGAGATTGTTGGAACAAAGTGGGTCTGACATAACCTCTAACGTTTTAAGTGGTTTTGATGATAACAAAGTATTAAAATTACAATTGGAATTACTAATGATTATTCTAGTGTGCAGAACTACAAGTTAAAATTCATTCAGAAGCACTACGAATAATAGCAGAGAAGCCAGCCAAAACAAGCTCTGAAAGTACATCACTGTTCATCAGAAGCTTAAATTTTGCATGTCGAAGAAAGTGCCTCTGAGGACAAAACAAGGCACTGACGGACTCAGAAGCAAAAGAACCTCAAGAAGCAATGACAACAGCATCTGAAGTAAAAGGAATTTACGTCACTCAAGAACTGACATATCCAGAACCAATGATTGAAGAACAATCTACTTGAAGGGTCTGTCACGTCCACAGGAAGGAATATTCGTTGGTACAACGTTAACCTTATCCATATGTGGAGCGCAATTGAGGATCGTACTATTGTACTATTATTACTCAAAATGGATGAATGATAATTCAAATAGCAAGGTAGTGGAATTGGATATCTTTACCAAAGAAGGTAACTACAGCTATCATAATTGTACGAGTAAATTCCAGCTGGCACACCTCTCTCTCTGCAACGGTCATCATCTTCCTCCAAGTATAAATAGAAGACTCAAATGAAAGAAATGACTACTGTTCCATTAACACTATTCTATTACTACGTTCAAAGATTAAGAAGCATTCTGACACCATAATTTCAATCTGTCATTCTAAGTCTTAGAACAATTTGAGTTGTATTTTGTAAACACCTCTGATAGTATATCAAGTGTCCCTAAACATTCATTCTTAGATTTTAAGTTTGTTTGTGAAGTCTCTTGTTAATTGTAACTTGAGCATTTGAGAAGTCTCTTGCAAGTGTGCTTGAGCAAAGTGTAATCTTGTAAAGATTATAGTGAAAAGCTCTTGTTGAAAACAAGGGGATTGGACGTACCTTCAATTTGTGAAGGGAACCAGGATAAATCTGTGTGTCTATCTTTCTCTCTCTCAGCATCTCCTTGAATTTGTTTTAAATCCGCTGCATTAAACACCTTAAGAACCAAAAAGTTTTAAATTCCTAAAACACAATTCAACCCCCCCCCCCTTCTTGTGTTTTTCCACCTTCAAGATTGCAGTGCAATTATATCACTAATGCATAGAACTCGGATTCTTTTTAACTACTTAAATGTTATAAAAAATACATCTTAAATATATATAAAATTGCCCAATTTTTGTTTTTTTGATTTTTTGATAAAGATTTAATTTTCTCAACAAAAAAAAAGTTGCATAACTTTTTTAGGAAAAAATAGAAGTTTCTGAAAGTTTTTTGGAAAAAAGTTTCATATTTTATTTTTGGAATTCAATAATTATTATTTCCTTGAAAAATAATTTAGGCATTTTTTAAGAAAAAAGTTCATATATTAAAATAATTAAAGCTTTGGAGTCAACTTCAAATTTAGGGAAGCTATTAGCTAAGTTTGGTCTAATAGTGAGAGATTTGGATAGTAAATATAAGGTCTTAGGTTTGGTCTAATGTGAGAGATTTGGATAGTAAACATGAGGTTTTAGATTTGATTAATAATATTGTAAAAAAAAGGTTTGATTATCATCAATAATATTATAAAAAAACTTCTAATTTAAGAAATTTAATATATTTGAAATTTATGAAAATAATTAAGGCTTTGGAGTCAACTTCAAATTTAGGGAAGCTATTAGCTAGGTTTGGTCTAATAGTAAGAGATTTTAATAGTAAATATGAGGTCTTAGATTTGGTCTAATGTGAGAGATTTGGATAGTAAACACGAGGTCTTAGATTTAATTAATAATATTATAAAAAAAAGGTTTGATTATCATCAATAATATTATAAAAAACTTCTAATTTAAGAAATTTAATATATTTGAAACTTATGTGAAAGTGATTCATTTGACTTTATAGAGTATTTGTTTTTAAGTCTCATGTGAAACTAGGCTCAAATTTCTTCGTGACAGGTATTCTTTCCGCCCAAAACTTTAGTCTTTTTAGAGTTTTGTATGTGTATTAACAGATAATAAAGATAGATAAGTTAAATCATTTTTACCCTTTACTTTATTATGAAAAAAAAAATTATTTAATGATTGTTTTAATTTTTATAAGAACTATTATTAATTGTGTCTTGATTTTTTAAAAGACCAAAATTTTGGAAAAAAATTAAAAAGTTAAAAAGATAAAGATTTCAGACAAATGGAATACCATTAATTTAAGGGCTGGGCTCTACTTTGATACATAGAACTTATAATTTCCCAAATTAGATTTCTAATTATTTTTTTTAATACAAGATTTCTCATATTTGAATGCCACTTTCATTAAATATAAAAGTTTTGTATTTAATAATGTAAGAAACTAATTTAATGATTAAAAAATTAAAATACATAAATTTTAAAAAAAAGTTATGTTTAATTTCTTAAAATTTGGTCGTAGGATATACTTTTTTTTATAGCAAATATATTGCCATTATTACTTATACTTATTATATATGCTAACCTACAACATACCAACAACCCTCTCCAATAAAATTATCCAGTTATAGCTCCAACATCAACATCACCATAAATTCAAGGTGGTTGATGGACATGTACATTTCTATTTATATAAACACCCGAATGTCCTTCCAAAAATAGATAAAACTAGATAAAAAATTCACACATAATATATGTAATTCTGTATAGTTTCCAAAAGTTTGAAGACACAATTTCTACTCTAGATTGCAAAGTTGAATAAGAACTCTCAAAATAATGAGTTCAATTTCCAACATACTGAATGTAGCATTGCCTCCAATGTCACTTATTCTGCTCCCCATTACCATGCTACCTTTTCTTTTCTTCAAATTCCTTATTTATGTAAAAAGGTTGTTCTACAAAGAAAATATGGCGGGGAAAGTAGTACTAATCACTGGAGCAGCCTCAGGACTTGGTGAGGTATGAATTACAATTATATACTCTATACTAACCATGTAGAATTTTTTTATCTCTGATATCATAAGAGTTATTTTTTGTTTTTGAGTTTCGTATTAATTGAATAAGCGATTATTGAATTTATAATACGGATTATCTGCATCAGCTATTCAATTAATATGTTAAAAAATGATTAATTTCTTAAAGTAGAGATTAGAGGTACGTAGTATATAAAGACAAACGATGGTATATATAAGATATTCGCAGTGTTTAAGGAATTTAATTAAGTGTGATTAGTTTTTTTGATTTAATATAAAATATGAATAAACTTACTAGAAATAAGACTTATTTTTCTTGGAAATCACATGCGTCTTTTGAAAAGTAAGGGTGTATTAGGAATAACAGTGTTAATTACTCCAAAATTTGAAGTGTTTTTTTGCTTATAAAATGTGATCAAAGGAAATAAGCAAACTTATAAGTGAAGTAAATTTAATTTGTTGGTACTACATTCAAATATAAACATGTGACTTATTCAATTCTCATTGGTTGTTGGATAAATACTTTCAATTTTTCAAGGGTAACATATGTTTCAATATTAATAGTCAAAATTATGGATTAACATGTGTGAAAGTTAAACTACTAAGCTTATTTTGAGATGAAGGGAGTGAGAGAGTAAAATTTCCAACTAAATTGCGATAAAATTAAAGACAAAACATTGTATTTTTTATAAAACTCAAATTCATTTACATTAGTGGCGTAATTTGTGACCGATATAAATCTATATCTCAAAATTTCAGTGGTAAATTTCGTCACAAATTTTATGAGTGAGCTATAGTAAATATACTAATAGCATAAGACATTAATTTTAACAGTTAAATTTTTTTTTTTATAAGGAGTTGAAATTTACTTAAATTAATTAAGTACAAAAATGTTGCTGATAAAAATCTTCTTGTTACTATAATTTATTTATTTGAAAAGCAAATAGCTTATGAGTATGCTAGACGAGGAGCAAGGTTGTCCCTTGTTGACATAAAAAAGGAGGATCTTGTAACAGTGGCTGATATGGCAAGATCTCTTGGTTCCCCTGATGTTATCATCATTGGTGCAGATGTTTCCAAGGTTCAAGATAGTAAGCAGTTTGTTGATGAAACAGTTAACTACTTTGGCCAATGTAAGTGTCAACAATAGACATTTACATACAAAAGGTAAAGAATATTCACACAAGAAATATTATCTTTTGCAATAATTTTTTTTGTTACAAGTTGTTGGCAAAACTATTTTTGGTTATTTTGCCAATAATTTTTAATAACTTTTAACAAAAAAAGTTATTGCAAAAAATAATATTTTCCCGTAGTGATTAGAGTTTACATTAGAAATTTAGAATGGCCAAAGAATAAATTGAATATAAAATATTATTCTACAAATATATAATAAAACATAAATAAATTAAATTACCACACCGAGTTTAATGTTCAATTACCCTAATTATAACATAAAATTCATTAGATATTGTCCCCTGCGTCCCTTTTTATAAAAATTAGTTTGACAAAAAATTTGTTCATTTTTATAAGATTATTTTACAATTATCAATGACAATGATTATTTTTTTCCAAGATTACCCTTATTTACTTTACATTATTTTTTTAATAGCATTTAATTCTTTTTTATAAATGGGTACTCTATTTATTATAGGAAAATTATTACTAAGGGTAAATATGGAAAATCAATATAATTTATCAACCAATTTAATACTAAAATCAACTTTTTTAAAACTGTGTTTTATCAAACTAGCTCTTATCAATAGGGACGGATAGAGTAGTAAGTAGATGCTAGTTAGGAAAATGAGAGAGAAAAAATTTATTGACATAACTTTATTTAATTATCTCTTTGCTCAATTATTTCTATACAGTATTATATATAGGAAAATGAAATAATGGAATTTGTGTTTTAAATGCAGTGGACCATCTAGTAAATAATGCTGGAGTTGGTGGGGATCCAATTTTGATAGAGGAGTGTTCTGATGTTACTAAATACAATCCAATTATGGTAAGTTATTTTTTATGAGATTTATTTCTCTCACCGGGAGTAGTTATGGTTTATGCATAAATAATGAAAATTGTTAAATGCACCTTCTAGATTATTTAGGGCACACCTCAGATTTCTAGCGCATTTCATAAATTTCTAGTGCACTCCCTGATTTCTAGGGGGTGCCTAGAAATCTGGAGGGTGCGCTAAGTAATCTGAGGTATTTATGCATGCTTATGCACCATAACTTGTGCCTTTATTGATTACTCGAGCGCTTTATGTTTTTTCTGTTTTATCCTTTTATTATTTAAGAAGTGGATGTAATAAAAATAAATTTTTTTGAAAAATGTCGTCCGCTACTTAAATATCAGACAGACGTTATAAAAAACAATTATGATAAGATATTTTTGGGGTGTATCTACTACTAAATAACGGACATAAATATTTTGATAAAATTGTAGGGCCCACAAGAAAAGAGATAATATAACAAAAATGGATCTAATTTTTAAATTATTGATGTGTTTGAAAAACTCGTTAGATGATTTTTTGGGTAAAAGAATCAACAAAATTTATTACTCCTAAGTGAAGTACACATCAATTGGCAGTTGTCAATGTCAAGAGCTATGAAGCCCCGATACGGGACACGATACGGATACGATACGAATCCGATACGCCGATACGTGAAATTTTTTAAAATTCACAATCCGATACGGTCGCGATACGTTATTTAAAAATTTAATTTAAAATTAAATATATATAAATACACAATATATAAATATGACTAAAATCAATAATGTTAATAATGATAAATTTTTTTGAAAGACAAAAAATTATTATAATTATTATTATTATAAACGTCAATAGTTCATTGTACAAAGAGTAAACATAAACCAATTAGCTTGCACAAAAGCAAAACAATCTGATGTTCAACATACAAGGGTTTCATAGTCCTAACTAAAGACATATAATAACTCAAAAAATATATAATAGTTATGACATCAAGCCTCTTCAATTCGTCCATCTTGTAGCAATATCAGACAATTATGTAGGTCCTGCAGCTGACCAATTAAAAGCATAAAACATCCATTCTTATACTTGAATTTTGGGACAAGCCCAAATACTTAACAACATGTTATATAGTATGGCACCATAGTGACTTCAGAACAGTGACAAAGACGAAAAATACTAATTATAATAAATTAAAATCATTAATACTAAGTTAAGTATTTGTGTTTCATTAATATTGTCCTAAAAAATAATGGTCACCAGTACATTTTAAGTTATACATCTTAAGTTAACTATTATACAAAAAGAGCATCATTAGTATTATCCAAAAAAAGATATAGTTATACCCGTGTAACAAACATAATAGTTTGACATTTACTAGGAAACACAGATTGCATCAGATATTATTTTTTTATTTAGAAATAAATATTTAACCGATACTTTTCCGATACGAGTATCGGGAAGTATCGGACGCGTATCGGATATTATATTTTTATTTAAAAATAAAGATTTAACCGATACTCTTCCGATACGAGTATCGGGACGTATCGGAAGAGTATCGGTATCGGGTGCGTATCGGACACGATACTTCACCAATTTTAGAGTATCGGGGCTTCATAGGTCAAGAGCATTGATTATCACCAACTTGTATTTTGTTTCCAAACATTTTTAAGATATAGTACGATACTCCGTCCGTTCCAAAATGTAAGATATTTTGGTATTTTTATGCATATTAAAGAATTGCTAACTTTTGTGAATGTTGTAAAAAATTATAATGTTTTTCCTCTTTTACGCTTCACATAACATTTAAAATTTTGTAAAAGAAAAAAAAAATTTAATAACTTCTCCTTAGAAAAAAAAAAAAAAGGATAATTTAGAAAGATCAACAGTAATTATATATAGATATTGTAAAACAACTTACATTTTGATACATTGATATTGTAATTTAGGGAGTACATGCTTTTCTGAATTAAATAAGAATTGTAGCCTTAATAATTAGTATCTCAAAATTGGTTTCAAATTAAGGTAGCTTCTTCTATGTTTATTCACAGGATACAAATTTCTGGGGAGCAGTTCATGGCACTCTATATGCAATTCCACATCTCAAAAACAGCAAAGGCAGGATCATAGTGATTGCTTCGTATACTGGATGGTTCCCACTTCCAAGATTAAGTTTCTATAATGTAAAACTAGAAATTACTAATTCATTCAGAATTGTAGAGATAGTACAATACATATGCCATCAATTTAATTTTAATTTCCTTTCCAATCAATTTTTTTATTGTCCAATAGTTTAGTGGCTACAATTTCACCTTAAAGATGAAAAAGTAGGGTATACTGACCCCAACTCTTACATATAAATTTATGTAGTGTCCCTGTCAATTGAGTTAAATTTACGAGAAGTCGATTAAGTTTCTATAACATGACTTATTTATTTAATGGTATCAGGCAAGTAAAGCAGCTGTGATAAGCTTCTTTGAGACTCTAAGAATGGAACTTGGTTGGTGTATTGGCATAACAATTGTCACGCCTGGTTTTCTCAAAACCAAAATGGCTTTGAGGGCTTATGAACATGAGGTTGGTCAATTAGTTTCATGCTTAATATTCTGTGTATTTATACTTCCTTCGTTTCTTATTATAAATAAAATTTTACATTTTAAATATAAATTAAATACATCGTTATTAAATGAAGTTAAAAAGTAATATAATAAGAAATGAATGGAGTACCTCCTTTAATTTAAACCTTAATCAATATTGAATGCTGTTTACACTAATGTGTATTCTGATTCTTTATTCTAGGCTAGTTTGAGAATAATACCATTGGGGTCAACACTTGAATGTGCCAAAGACATAGTGAAAGGTGCATGCAGGGGAAATATGTATGTGACAAATCCTTCATGGGTCAAAATGACGTTTCCTTTTAAGGTGTTTTATCCTGAATTGGTGGACTGGGTCCAACAACATGCCTTTGGGCTTTTGCCAAAATCTTCTTCTAAAAAAGGAAATCTTCATATATTGAAGAATAATCAAGTGCTTAAGGAAGAATAACATGTTATTTTATCCATCTTCAAATTCGATCTCTTGAGTTCAAGACTCAATGAGTCATTTCAATTGAAAAGAAATGGACTGAACTATTTAAATATTAGCTTGTTAATTATGGTGTACCTTGTTTTGTGAAAGAAATTGTATTTAACACAAATATATGGAATTTTAAATTAAGGATGCAAGAACATTAACAATGATTAAACTCGTGTTTTGACAGTAGTTGTATGTTTCATAATTTGCTTTTGATTGTATTTAAACATTACAGAAAATGGCAAAATTGCGTTTGGAAGTTGAAACTTGTATTTGGAGAGCGGAAACGCTCAACCAAACACCTACATCAATGGGGGTAAGGAACGGATTTTCCCCATCAATGGGGTAAGTTAAACTGTATTCAATTCTCGGCCGCGTCTAAGATGAGGTACCAAATAGGTCCCTCATCAATGGGGCTGAGTGAAATGATCCATTATATTAGATGAATGACTAAAATGTGTTTTTGGTTATGTGCATTTTTCCACATAGCAATAATTCAAGGAGGCTTGATTGTCTTAGTAACCTGGCTGGCTCCCTTAAATTGGGGTGAACAACAAATCTTTCCTTCCTTTTCTAATGGAAAATGTTTTTTTTTCTTTTGTTTACCGTTACGGAGTTTTTATCGCTAATGTCTAATTTTAGTCGGAGAATCTATAGTATTAGAGGTTGGTTTTTTCCCAAACCAAATTTTTAATGTTTAAGAAAATAAATAGAAATTTTATTTAAATGCTACAAAACTTTTTAAGATACACAAAATGTGTTATGAATTGATAGAAGTTTTTAGGTCTTTATTTCACTTATTTTGATTTTTAGATTTTGAGACTTCAAAAAAATTTAAGTTTTGTAGATGAATTTTTTTTTATATATCTTAGATGAAGTGGTAATTCCCTGAAATTAAATTCACATAATTGTGAAATTTGAAATTCTAACTCAGATCACGATGTTTGGTCTAACAATTTCAATATTTTTGCCAACTGAACTAAAACTTGTGGGACAGATGAAAACCTAAAAACACACTCTTGGGGTTTTCCAGTGTAGAATACATTTAGAATAAAAATTGCCCTTTATTATTATTTATTCGACCCGAGGATTTAGTCTGTGAAAGAGTTCCTAAGACTAATTCTATTCAAAGTTTTTCGACTTAACCCAACACAGCAGCACCATTGTACGTGTACAGCTCTACGTGTTACGTGTTACGTGTTACGTGTTGCGTCCTCTGCATGCAGAATGCCAACATTGCATATCTTTGACTTCTGCTTTCGTACAATTGACAATGACAATTTCCTTTGTCCCTCTAAATCTGTCTCCTGTTTTCTTTTCTCCAACAGAAAGATAGATAGCTTAACTCAAACTAGAACCATGCTTCTCTTTCATGAACTCTTGGACCTTATAGTTCCCCCTCTATGCCTAATTTTCCTGCTCTGTATTTTACCACCTTATCTATTATTCAAGATTGTCTACTTCTTCATAAGATCAATGTTTAGTGAGAACGTAGCAGGAAAAGTAGTACTCATCACTGGGGCCTCCTCTGGCATAGGCGAGGTTCTTACATAACCATTTAAAATTTCAACTTTGTTGTTAATAATATATAACTAAGTGGAATTTGGTTTCTCTTTGTTTTCCTTTTTGATTTGTTTTGCAAATTAAGCATCTAGCATATGAGTATGGTAAGAGAGGAGCACGCCTAGCTCTTGTTGCCAGAAGAGAGAATCGACTCAAGGAGGTTGCTAGCAAAGCTAAGTCCTTTGGGTCCCCTGAAGTCATCACCATCCCAGCAGATGTTTCATGTGTCCAAGACTGTAAACGTTTTGTTGACTTAACATTCAACCATTTTGGACAATGTGAGTTTTTTCAAAATAATATACCTTGTACAATTTTCAAAGTTTATGGGAATGCAAATGGTTAATAATCACTTTGTATATTGTGACATTTCTTTCTAGTGGATCATTTGGTGAACAATGCAGGAATAGTTCCTCTTAGCTTATTTGAAGACACGACTGATATCACTAATTTTGCACCCGCTATGGTAAGGAATCTAATGGATTTCTATGAATAATTTTTTTAATTGCAAATAATTTTCACATGACAAATTAACAGGACATTAACTTCTGGGGTTCTGCATACGGCACATATTTTTCAATCCCCCATCTAAGAAAATCCAAAGGTAAGATCATAGCCATAGCTTCCTCAGCTGGATGGTTGCCTGCTCCAAGAATGATGTTCTACAATGTAATACACAAAACCTCAACAACAAGCTAAGCTTCTGTTGTGATATATATCTTTCTTTGCAATGTCAATAACCAGTAACCAATTTATAGCTTTCAAAATCCACAGGCAAGCAAAGCAGCAGTGATTAGCTTATATGAGACCCTAAGAACTGAACTGGGAAAGGACATAGGAATAACTATAGTTACACCAGGGTTGATTGAATCAGAAATGACCCAAGGGAAGTTCCTATCTAAGGAAGGCCAAATGGTTCTTGACCAAGAAATGAGAGATGTAAGCTAGTTTTACATTTCAAGGCACATACTAAGTTTTTCTTAGAATATGAGTTTTATTGGTTTTTTGGGGATCAACAGGTTCAAGTTAGTGTGGTGCCCATAAGATCAGTCACAGAAGCTGCCAAAGGAATTGTGAATGGCGCTTGTCGTGGAGACTCTTACTTGACAGAACCAGCATGGATTAGGACTACCTTCTACTGGAAGGTGTTCTGCCCTGAAGTATTGGAGTTTTTAAACCGTTGGTTGCTACTATCAGGGTCTTCAGAGAGGGAAACAATTAGCAAGAAGCTCATAAATCTACCAGGCTTAAAGAAATATGTGTATCCTGAGTCAGTTAGAAATCCCAAGATCAAGCCCAACTAACGTCCAATTTTATGTCTTTGAAATCTAGGTCATGCTTTGTAAATATTGAAATAATATCTGATGACACTATTACCCCACCCCAGAAAAACTTGTAATGTAAATCCATGTGAAAGAAACTTGAAAGTGTTAAAGTGATTGTTACTAACACTACTCTTTATATTTAATTTTCATCTGTTGACCCGATAGAACCAACTAAACTATGGCCAAGAGCTCTCATAGATTTGTCAGTTTTTAATACATTTGGGAAATAACGTAGTAAACCATACAAAACTAATGAGCTAAAAAGAAACAAAGCTAAAATTACCTACAAAAATTTACAATTCAAGTTAAATTACTAAAACATTTGTACATGCATTAACTCCCAACTGTAACATGATATACAGGGCAACCTGAGATTAATGGGAGGGCCATACCTTATTTTGGCGAAATTGGACACCACATTTTGATCAACTTTTCTCTGGACCTCGAATCTATAGGTCAGCTTTGAACCTTCACATCAGGCCAGTAGCACCATTTCATCTCATACAGCCACATTTCTAAGTCCATCTTACTTCTGCTAGAACTTTAGGAATCAAGGAGTTTGGTGAAGTATGGAGAACAGTTTATTGTCATCTTCAATATGTAAGGGATGCTATGGCGGGTTGCTATGGCATCTTGCCATTCACATTGCGTTTACTGGTAACATTTTGAGCCAAACTCTCTCCCAGCCAAATTAGGAACATTAGCCATTCAAATAATTATGGGGATAAAACAATTGTGTCTGAAGGGAAATGTTTTTGAGCTTGTGCAGGGTGGTGAGACTTCAACCTTCTCAAAAGGGACCAAGCATCAGATTTAGGACAGCCTTGACTCATGTCTAGAGCAAGTGGAAGGGAATATTTTCTATTTAATTCCACAAGTATTACTCCCTAGAGATTAAAAAAAAAGTGAATTAACAGAATGAAGAAACAACAATTAATTTGCTGCTAGCTGACAACTGATACAAAGAAAGATTTATATTACCTCAAAGTTTGCCAAGAAAGCTTGGAATTTCCGCATAGTCTCCTTCATGTTCTGGGCTATATTCATGTCAGAAGAAGAAAGAGCTGCAGTGACCTCGACAGGAGAATAACCAATTCCTTTCTGTACAACCTAAAATATTTTACCAATGATTAACATAGTACGCAAAAACGATAAAACTCCCACACTAAAAGCTTAACTTTTAGAAAAAAACTCACATCATGATCAATAAGGACTTCGGAAATAAGACTACCATCATCTATATATGCCTGAAGCTCGTAGGTTGTTCTTTTCTTAAACTGGAATCCTTTTACACCGGTTAGAAAGCACTACAAAAAAGTAAATAATGTCTTTTAGTATTGAAAAATAGAGATTACAGAAAGAGGTGAGAACAAAACATGTGGATTCAGCTCAAAGAACTTTTGACAACAGCAGAGTACAACATATTTGAACTTTTAACAACATAACGTCATCGTAAAACATGTTGGTAGGTAGCTATTCCAAACAACTCATATTGGCTAAAAACTCAAAAAAAGCAATTTGAATACTGGTGCTAAAAAATGCACGAGCTAGAAATAACTACCCAAAGAAAGAACACTGGACAGTTTAAACTTCTTACCTTAATTTTACCCCGAACCAGAGGATCTGTCTCCTTCATTGCAGCCCACTTGGCTGACAAACTAGCTAAGTATGTGAAAGGAACTTCTCGGTCTCCAGACAGTATGAGCGGATTGTCACTGGCATCATCCATCAGGATATCTTCATTGTTAAAAACACTGGAGGAAGATCCATTCAGAGGAGTATTATCCGTGATTACAGGAACTCTGTTCCTGTCTGTCTCGACTCTTTCAGAAACAGGAGAACAGTCAATAGTCACAGAACTTTCTCCTGTTACATGAATGGTGTCTTCATGGGTCGTTGCAACATTTGAGTTCATGTGAAAAGATCGGTTGCAAGCAGAGTTTTCCCTGCTAACATTAGCAGTATCTATATGCATCTCCTCAGCTATTGAAGAAGTCCAGTTACCCATTGAACTATTATGGGACACAGGAATGGTACCCTGCCGCATATCAATATTCATTGGCTCCACATTTGAAGCCATGTGAGGTGTTGAATTCGAAGTAGCAATTTGTGCATCCATAGGCGAAGCATCTTCAGTTGTTATTCTGGCACCCTGCTGGTGTTGCATATCAATATTCATTCGCTCCACGTTTGAAACCATGTGAGGTATTGAATTGGAAGTAGCATT
This sequence comes from Trifolium repens, assembly GCA_030408175.1. Lineage (NCBI taxonomy): Eukaryota > Viridiplantae > Streptophyta > Magnoliopsida > Fabales > Fabaceae > Trifolium > Trifolium repens. The sequence goes on along the minus strand of CP125842.1, from coordinate 59,814,009 downwards.
TTGTGCACCCATGTACGAAGTATATTCAGTTGTTATGTTGGCACCCCGCTGGCGTTGCACATCCATATTTATTCGCTCCTCGTTTGAAACCATGTGGGGTATTGAATTGGAAGTAGCATTCTGTGCACCCATGCGCGAAGTATATTCAGTTGTTACGCTGGCACCCTGCTGGCGCCGCATGTCAACATTCGTTTGGTCCACGTTTGAAACCATGCGGGGTATTGAATTGGAAGTAGCATTTTGTGCACTCATGCGCGGAGTATATTCAGTTGTTAAGTTATTACCAGAGACAGGAATACTGTGGCCGGTACCTGGTGTAAAACACATACATAAGGAGCAGATGAGATCAGAGTCAATCATAGGTATGCAGTGTACACCCTCCCTCACACACATTTATGTACTCTAATCTAGAAATTAAGGACTTACCTTGGTTGTTTGCCTGGACTGTATCAGTACTGGGCAACATTGAGCCACTGTGACCGAGATCATCAACTCTACTTGAAGGCCATGCAGCAAGAGTCGCTCGGGTTGCTAATGGAGGAAGCACTCCATTTCTGGTTCTGCATGAGGATAACAAAGATTAACTAATCAGGTTTTACCTATATACAGTAAATAACAGATTATAATAGTGTAGAAGTCGGCAACAAACATAGAAACAACAAGAAAGTTTGCACCAATTTAGCTTCCCTGTAAAATATAAATTTTCATTGTTCATATGGGTCTGAATAATCCAATTGGAATAGTTAATTTGTACCTGTTTCCCCTTGCTGGCTTATTTAGTTCGTCAACCAGCCGCTTTCGAGCTGCATCCAGCTGCTCAACTAATCCTCCCAATACTTCAATGGTTTCAGGAACCAGCATCAAAAGTCCACGACGCACTTGTACATTCGAGATTACAACCTACAAGTACCAATAGATCCCTCAAGTTCACCCTTACTCTTGGAGAATAGCAAATAAGTAATGCATGTATGCATCAATAGCAGATGCCACAAAGTGATAAACAAAGAGAAGACCCCTAAAAGACTTAAAATAAGAATGGACCGTTACTTATTTGATTGAGCATTTGAGCTGATATCATATGCCCAGATCCATTACTTAAATCCACCAAAAGTAATACATCCAAATCAGCATTGTTGCAAAATTATCTAATCTAACTATAATAAAACATGCAAGAAAAAATCCAATAAGAGCAAGTTTAAATGTAGAAAATAACTTATTCCATCAGGCCAAATAAAAGCATTATTGGCATGTATTTATATTCAGATGAAAAGAAAGGATGAGTTATGGCTTTGAATAAACCTTTAAACCAGAAGACGCACAAACTTCAAGAGCTTTAATAGGCCTGTACTCCATTCCAAAAACTCTCTGAATACCATCAGTCATTGACAACTTCAAGCACCTTAAGCACCTTTTAAGCCCTGGAGGAGCTTCTTGATATCTGTTTCGTAGAGGACAAGTGATATTGAGAATTTCATCAACCTGCCAATGCATTCGGGTATAAAATCTTCAGGTTCCTAAACGAAATTGATCGCAATAAATGACATATGGAAAATACATATCATCAACCATCTAAACAAAAATTACTTAGCCTAGTGTCCATCACATAGGAGCATAATTTTGATCCCATCAACCTAATTAAGATGTTAATTTTTTTTAGTGGTCAATCATATTATACTTAAGATAATTACACATGAACCAAAGGTAGACGGATAACAAGCTGCGCTGCTAAACCTTTTTGTATAGCAGATCCCAACCTACGAAAAACTACATCAATAGACCTAGGCGTGACAACATTGTTATACATGACCCTTTGAATTCTTTTCAGAAGGTCAACAGTCTCTGGCGCTGGGAAGCCGAAGGTATCAAAAGCAAATGGCACTAATGACCATTTTACAATTTTCCCCAAACACAATTTGAACTTCATTCAAGCTCTTAATATTGAACTGATATCTCATTGACTGATTAAAGTACTAAAGTGATGCTCAAATTCAATCATATCATAATAATCATAATAATAAAATGAAGAATGTAACTAATTAACTTAATCGTTGAACGGAGCGAAATCAATACCTGCAATACGTAGGGACCAGGGAGAACATCGAGATGCATAGACTCGACATTAGGAGGAAGAACACCGGAGCCACAGAAATTGAGATCGGAAAACAGAAACTGCTCGAAACAGAGTTTAGCTTTTGTAGCAACATCAAACCCTTGGAATCCGTTTACCGAATCCCCTAGTTCGCGAAGACAAGTAGTAAGCGAGTCTCTCTTCAAGCCAAATCCAAGGCGGCGAAGAAAATCGTTAACTGGACAATCGGAAGGTTGTGGTTCAGGAATAGGTGGAGGAGTAACCAAGTCATCGGGGATGTCGATGAAGTCGTCGTCGGAGATTTCGACGGGCGGTGAGGGAAAATTGGTGGAGTTTTCAGTTTGATGTGTGACTGTTTGAGGTTGTTGCTGCGGCTGAACTGCTTCGTCGGCGGCGTCTTCTTCGTCGTCGTCGTCGAGCCTGAGACGGCGTATGTGCATTTTTTTTTCTCGGCGAGAAGAAGAATAGAAGCTTTTTTTGAAAATGTGGTTTTGTTTTGCCTTCTTTGTTTTCCCTTTACGGGAATGAGCGGGAATAAATGTGGTTTTCTTACTTTTCTCGAGTAAAAAGGGGTGACGAATAGCAATTCATACTTTTATGGGCAAAAGTGTGAAGTAGGCCAATAGTAGCCCAATTGTTTTCTACATAATAAAGTTGATAAATTTTTTCTCACTCTCTAAGCCTCTTGTGCACCCCCTTAAAATCTAAAATTTATTTTTTGGTGTAAATCAGGCATCTTCTGCACGCAACTGTAGAAACTAATTTATCGAACCTTGTGGAACCGAAATCGACAGTAAACTCTCCCTAAGAGTTTTAACGTTGTTGCATGCTCAAGTCATCGATCAAACTCAAAATTTTTGGTTAAACTAAAGAGACTCGTGTCATTTTATTTAAGTGTTTTTGGAGTATATAACTCAAATTCTGTTTTTAAAGAAAATTATTTCTACTAATATTTGAACGTGTGTACTGACATTAAAATTGTTTTTCGTTTTGAAAAGAGCCCATATTAATTTTTTTGATTTTAATCCCTGCAAAATGTAAAAGTTTTGAAAAGAGTACCTGAACATGAATCATTGATGTTATGTTACCATTTTATTGACGTAAGATTTCCTGACTGTGTTGAGTAGTACACGTGTCCAAAAAAAAGTGTTTTAGTCCCTGCAATCGTCCATCGTTTTGAAAAGAGCCTCTGTTAAAAAAAATTGAATTTAGTCCCTGCAAAAATCATTAGAATGGTAATATGACATCAACGATTCTTATTCAGGGGCTCTTTTCAAAAATCAAAACTTTTAAATTTTACAGGGACTAAAATCAATTTTTTTTAAGGATGACTCTTTTTAAAATGAGAAACAATAGACTACATGTTGATAACTTGATAGGCAAGCAAACTTTGTACCCTTTTTTTTTTTTTGGTTTACAATGTTGCCAATGAGGATCGAACCTAGGACCTCATGGATACTACCCAAATCCCTCACCACTAGACCAAACCTAGTGGCTTAACTTTGTACCCTTTTAATTACCAATCATATACTACACATTACTTCCTTAATTTACCTCTAAACAAAGCTACATACCACACATAAATCTTTCTATGCTAGCAAATTTGCACAAATAATCCATCCTCATCCTCCAGAAACATCAAAACAGTAGCCAAACTTTTGCCAATTCGTAACACACTAACACTGAACTGCACTCACATACTGCAGAACTTCAATTCCACCCAACAACTCACACCCAACTTTGAATATCAATTAGTCAAAAATGAAACTTTGAATATCAATTAGGCAAAAATGAAAAACTTTGAATATCAAATAGATCACAAAAGATTTTTATATGCCACTGATAAATCAAATATCCAAAACCTCTAAATTTTTCATTTGGTACATTTATTTAAGACTCTAAAATTATAGAAGTATCTTCAATAGAAAATTTTTGAATTCTTTTTTTCCTTTAAAGGGGTATTTTACTTGTATTTTTATTCGTTTAATTAATCTTATCATTTCACCAACAAGATGATTGGCGGGTATTACTACCCATGACTACCGAATGAGTCATATCTATTCTTTGTTTTTGGTGCATGAATCTCAATAAGTCTAATGATATCTTCTTTTCCAATTTTACAAATTTAAGATAGTGAAAATTTTTAGTTTAAACATATAGATAACTCATGGAATCATTTTAAATTGGGAAAAGGCTTATAGTCCTAGAGTTGAAAGTTCATGAATTCATTGAATTGTATCGGTTGAGATATATTAACATGTGAGTTAAAGATTCATATTAGATAAAATAATGTTGAGATTCAACGACATATAAACAAGTTAACTTTTAAACTCAATGTCTTCTTAAGATTGTGGGTGAAAGTGTGACGTCCAATATTCACTTTGTATGATTATCTATAATATGATGATCCAATTCAGTGAGACTTCCTTACATAATCCAACAAGAATATTAGTGTCCGATTCAAATTCAACTTGATGGTAGAGCGAGAGAGATTCTATAAGAGAATGAATAAACTGTATATTGCATTATTTTGTGAGAGTTTACAAGTGGTGTATATATACACAAATATAATAACCTAATTGGAGTGAATTAAGGTAACAAATATACTCCAACAATTAAGGTGTTTGACTTTATACAAATCTAAAATAATAATGATAGTTAAGTGCTAATTATTATTGATATCCTCCCGCAAGTTGGGCGACCTGGAAGAGAGATGCAACTTGGATAGTAGAAACTCAAACCGAGGGCGAAGCAGAGGCTTGGTGAGAATGTCAGCAAGCTGGTCGTTGGTAGAAACAAATGATACACGAAACCGGCCACGTTGGACGTTTTCACGGACAAAGTGATAAGCTAAGGCTATATGCTTCATTCGGGAGTGGAAGACAGGATTAGCACTTAGATGTGTAGCACCAAGATTGTCACAATAGATAACCGGACCAGATGCAGGAGTGTGACCAAGTTCTGTAAACAAGGAGAGGACCCAAAGGAGTTCACTGGCCGTGTAGGCCAAGGCTTTGTACTCAGCTTCAGTGGATGATCGAGCAACCGAGCGTTGCTTGCGAGAACTCCAAGAGATAGGAGTGTTGCCAAGATAGAGCAAGTAACCAGTGGTAGAGATATAATCATCTTTATCACCCGCCCAATCCGCATCTGAGTACGCATGAAAGTTCAGGGGAGCAGTTGCCGAGATGAATATGCCTTTGTCGGAAGAGCCGGCCAGATAGCGAAGTAGACGTTTGAGTGCCAACCAGTGCATTGTGCTCGGGTTCTGCATGAACTGAGCAAGTTTGTTTGTGCCGAAGGCAATGTCTGGTCGAGTAAGACTCAAATACTGAAGACTGCCAACAAGTGCTCGGTATTCAGTCGGGGAGGGCAAGGGATCACCAGAATTCTTGAGCAGCTGAGGAGTTGCAGTTATTGGAGTGGATGCTGGTTTAGCTTCTGTCATGCCCGACTTGTGAAGAAGATCAGTGATGTATTTCCGTTGTGAAAGAAACATACCCGCAGCGGAAGGAATGACTTCAACACCCAAGAAATAGTTGAGATAACCAAGATCTTTCAATGAGAAACGAGCACCCAGTGTAGCAATGAGGCGGGATAATTCTGTCGAGGAGCTCCCCGTAACAATAATGTCGTCGACATAGACGAGTAAATATAGTGTCGCGCGTGGTGTCCGCTGAATAAACAAAGATGCATCAGCGGTGGAGTTGACGAAGCCAATGGAGAGCAGGAATACACGAAGTTCCGTATACCAAGCGCGAGGTGCTTGCTTTAACCCGTAGAGCGCCTTCTTGAGGCGACAAACATGATCAGGGAAGTGTTTGTTAACAAAGCCAGGTGGTTGTACCATGAATACCTCCTCTTTGAGCGTCCCTTGAAGAAAGGCATTGTTGACATCAAGCTGTCGAACAGACCATCCTTGTCGAACTGCCAGGGTGAGGATGATCCGAATTGTCACCGGTTTAACGACGGGGCTGAATGTTTCTGTGTAGTCACAACCAGGGCGTTGATGGAATCCTTTAGCGACCAAGCGAGCCTTGTACCGATCAATGGACCCATCCGGATTCCGTTTTATGCGAAAGACCCATTTACAACCAACCAAATTTGGAGCAGATGAACGACCAACGAGTTCCCAGGTGTTGTTGCGATTTAAGGCATCAAATTCAGCCTGCATTGCGGAGCGCCAGTCCGGATCACGAAGAGCTTGTGTGATAGTTCCAGGTTCAATTAGGGATGAGGGATGTACATGGAGGTTGAGTTTGTGGATGGGTTTGATTATGTTGTTTTTGGACCTGGTAATGATCCCACCTCCATTGGGGTCAGTGGTCGGGTCGTTTGTGGTGGTGGGAGCAGCGAGGGCTGTATGGACGAAGAGAGTTCATGACTAGTCGCTTCATTGGTGGACGAGGATTGGGTTGAGGTCGGTGAGGAAATGTCGGACGGGGAGGGAGGCTCAACAAATGAGTTATCCGGGGATGTTGGGTTGGTGCTCGCAGCAGGTGGAGCGATGGGTGACAAGAGTGGGAGTTGAAGTGGACCAGTTTGTGGGGTGGTGGACGTGGTCGGTTGGGTAACTAGAGAGCGGAAAGGGAATTCAGATTCGACGAACTTTACATGGCGAGAGGTGTAAATCCGTCCAGTTGAGGGATCAAGGCATAGATACGCGTGTTGATCAGCTGAATAACCTACAAAAACACACATAGCAGACTTAGGAGCAAGTTTATGGTTAGCATAAGGTTTAATCCAGGGAAAACACAAACATCCAAAACATTTTAATTTATGATAATCCGGACTAATGTTGAGCAGTTTAGAGTAAGGTGATTGGTGACCGAGGATTGGGGTTGGGAGACGGTTAATGAGGTAGGCTGCAGTGGTCATGGCGTGAGGCCAATAGGTGAGGGGCAAGCCGGAGTGGTGAAGGAGGGAGAGGCCGGTTTCGGCAATGTGCCGATTCCGCCGTTCAGAGATGCCATTGTGTTCGGGTGTATGAGGTGGAGTGGTGTGGTGACTTATACCATGAGTACTTAGAAAGGGACGAAGTCCAATGTATTCGCCACCATTGTCAGTGTATAGGACTTTGATTTTGTGTTGGTAGAAGTTTTCAACCAACGTTTTAAATTTGGGAAAAATATTTTGCACATCAAATTTTAGTTTCATTGGATATAGCCATATATAACGAGTAAAATGATCAACAAACAGGCAATAGTAACGAAGACCATCAACAGATAAAACAGGAGAAGTCCACACATCCGAAAAAATTATTTCTAATGGATATGTTGATGTAAGAGTGGAATCATGGAAAGGAAGTTTATGACTTTTATTAATTTGGCATGAATTACAATCTGATTGCGAAAATTTATTTGATCCTAAAGAAAAATGCTGTTGAATAAATTTGAAAATGGAAGTTGAAGGGTGTCCAAGCTTGTGATGCCATGATGCAGATGATTCCGCTTGGACGGTGTGGACGGAAGGTGAGGTGGTGGGCAATAGATAAAGTCCATTCACACATGAGCCTTTATGGGTTGTTTGGCGTGTCTGCAAGTTCATGACATAAAAGGAATTTGGTAAGAAAACAACGACAGAGTTAGTTTGTTTGGTGAGTTGAGAAACAGAAATAATTTGTTGTTTCATGGAGGGAACACACAGAGCATTAGACAAGGATAAATCATTAATTAAAAGTGTTCCAGAGTGAGAGATGTTTAAACCTGAACCATTCCCCATGAATAGTGAGTCGGGGCCAGTGTATGGATGATGAAGTGCCAGATTTGCAAGGTCGTTGGTCACATGATGTGTTGCTCCACTGTCGACCAGGAAGTCAGTCGAGGATGGGCCAGCAGTAGCAGTGTAGGATTGGGCCTGGCCAATGTTGCTCGGAGAGGGACGAGGAGGTGCTGGGACACTGGGGTGTTGATTCCGGAAGAGTTGACAGTCAGATAGGACGTGTCCTTTGACATTACACCATTGACAACGACCGAGGAAGGGTCTGCGAGTGCCTGGGCGTTGGTTGGTCGGTGCAGGTGCTTGACTAGGTCGAGGCTTGTTGTTGGTGGACCGAGCCTGAGCATGCAAAGCGGTAACCGGAGCAGGTGATTGTCGTTGGGCAGCAACAATAGAGAGTTCCTGGATGAGGAGCTTTTCGAGGAGATCATCAAAGGTGATCGGAGTGTCCCGTGCGTTGACTCCATCAATGACTGCTCGGTAACCATCATCAAGACCACGCAAAACATGGTCGGTCATGTCCTCGACGGAGACAGCGGATCCGAGGGAGGCGAAGAGATCAGCAGTTTGCTTCAGAGACTGCATATAGGTCGTGATGGATTGAGTACCTTTCGAGGCCATCCGAAGACGTTCCTTGAGTTGTTTGAGATGACTGCGCGAAGCTTTGGCATAGGTATTCTTGAGGAGAACCCAGAGATCGTGTGAGGTCCTCGTCTGGGACACCAAGGAGGCCACCTCGTCGGACAGAGTGGTGAGGATGGCACCATAGATGAAGCGATCTTGGCGTCGCCATGTTTGATGAGCAGGGTTTGGTGATGTCACCGGCGGTGTTGCGGTGGTGGTGATCGTTGTTGTCGGCGCAGGAAACGATCCATCAGGGTATTTGAGTAGGTCAAAACCATCAAGGAAGGCTTCTACCTGGAGTTTCCAATTAAGGTAATTGGTAGGAAGAAGCTTGGTGACACCGCTGAGGGTGATGCACGCAAATGGTTTGGAGGGTTCATAGGGATTAGCTATGTAGTGAGAACCATCGGAAGCCATGTGAGGCAAGGGTGACGACACAAGGTAGAAAAACGGTGTTTTCTGGTTTAACAGGGTAGGGCTGGAACGTTACCAACTGATACCATATAAGAGAATGAATAAACTGTATATTGCATTATTTTGTGAGAGTTTACAAGTGGTGTATATATACACAAATATAATAACCTAATTGGAGTGAATTAAGGTAACAAATATACTCCAACAATTAAGGTGTTTGACTTTATACAAATCTAAAATAATAATAATGATAGTTAAGTGCTAATTATTATTGATAGATTCATGATGTTGAATCAGAGACATAAAGAGTCTCACACATATTGAAATATATTAAGTATGAGTTGAAATTCCAGGTTGGGCGAAGATGAAAGAAGTAACCCTTAAATTTTGAAAGAAAATTATAGTATCAATTATCAAATTCACTTGTATAGTCACTCTTAGCCTAATGTATCATCCAACTTAATAAAACTATTCTCATAATGTTAGAAATTATTAAGAAATAATAATTATGAGCTTAACTCAACCTCACAAAACTGGCTTGTACGGTGAGGACTACCACTTGCTTATAAACACTTATCAAGATCATCTTCTATTTGATGTGAAACTTTTTAACACACTCTCCTCACGTACAGAACTGAACAAACTGGGATATGGATTGAACAATAATGTGTGATCCAAATAACGGGTAGTCCAATAGAATGGATCGAGAGGCTCTGATAGCATATTAGAAATTATTAAGAAATACAGTTTTTGCCTTTTATTAAGGAACACATTCATTACTATAGTTTTTGCCTTTTATTTAATCAAAACAAAAAGAGAAGAGGACTTTCCAAACACGTTACTAGAGGCAATAAGATCAGAACAATCAGAATTCATATCAATCCCCATACTGTGTGCTATCTAAACCAACAACAACACACCATTAGTTGCATGATATACACATGGCAATGTGCTGAAATACACCACCTTACATTGTTGACAAATAATTCAACTTTCATTAAATCTTTGCAGAAATTTAATTATGAACAATCAGTCAATCAATATGATTAATATCACATAAGGATAGGTACATTTGAAACGTAAATATTTGGTACTCCTTCCTTATAGGATGAGAATAAGCTTGAACCAAGCAAGTCTATCTGTCAAAAAAATTTAAAGCCTAATTAAATTTGACATATATTTTTTTATAAATTTATTATTTGGGCTTCAATGTGTATGCTTGAAATCCATTTCAATATACTCGCTATCTTTAAATTTTTGGTAAAATTTAGTGTATCTAATATTACGCCAAATATGTTAGAATTGGAATTGGATCCTCTCAATCTCTATTTCTCTCAATCTCTCTCAACCATTAATCATAGCCATTATTCTAAATCTAATGGTAGAAAGAGAAAAACACATCCATAAATAGAAATACCATATAACAATTTAATTTCCTAATTTGAAATTTTTCTTTTTTTAATAGTATATGATTGGCTTTAATTCCCTTTTTTTTTATTACGATAAAAATTTAAAAGTAAAACATTCCCTTAATAGAGAAAATCAATCCATTTGCATTTACATAAAAAATAAAATGAAAATATTTGTATTTTCTTCCTAAAAGAATGTTATAATTTTATTTGTATATTGTTTGCCTTATAACTCTATTAGTACAGTAGTATAAAACTAATAGCAAGATCGTGAGAAGTTTTTTTTTTGTTTGTACAATATTAATTTGAATATTAAAAGTTGTATATGTGATTAACATAATTTAATTAAATTTCTTCAAAAAATTAAATAAATTTCGATTTTCTTATAATAATTAAATTTCAAAATTTAATTCTATAGTTTTTCAATTTTTTTAATAATAAATAAATTTTAATTTTATATTTTAATATGTCAAAAAAAAATGCCAAAAGAAACACGATTCTTGTTATGGTGTATTTCTATTTATGGAGGAGTTTTTCTCTTTCCACCGTTAGATTAAATATAGCAGCTATGATTAATTGTTGAGAGAGATTGAGATAAATGTTGATTGAGAGGATCCAAATCCTGTTAGAATTTCATTGACCCAATCATAATAAATATGATAAATATACTTACTATACTTTATAATTTCTTCAAAAATTATGGTGAATCACCGTAATTCTGTGATATTCATCATGATAAATACATAGAGTCACACTCACACAATTGATTACAAATAAAATATCAAACGGAATAATATATATATATATATATATATATATATATAGTCAGGATCCGTTGACATCAACTAGCTAGTTTGACACTAAATGTTACAACTCTCAATAATGTTTTAACTGATATAAATTTTATAAAATCCATCATTGGATTGAAAGTTTATATCATATAAATTATTTATGTAAAGTTTCAGAAAAATCCAAAATAATTTGATATGCTACCGAAACACATAAAGATCAAATATTTTTGGATTTTTTTGAAAATTTACATAAATGATATATGATATAAACTTTCAATCCAACGGTGGATTTTCTAAAATTTATATCGATTAAAACATTATTTAGAGGTATAACATTTGGTGTCAAACTAGTTGGTGTCAACGGATCATGACTCATATATATATATATATATATATATATATATATAACATAAACACATATTTATTGGACAGACTAAATTGGGTTGTCATATATAACTTCCAACTGTGTATTGTCATCTTGTCACCAATTTTTTTCAACCAAGCTCTTACTATATAACTTGATTGAAAGAATCGATAAACATGCACCAATCTCAGCTTTTTTTTATAACTTCTATCTGCTCAATTTCTTCTGCATTTTAATTTCCTTAACAACTTTGTTTCATATTGGTATGTCACTTTTCCTTATTTTGCATGCATATTGTCATATTTTATATATAAAGACTCTTTTGTAACATATTTTTGGTACTATATATTTTTAAATTTTGAACAGGTTCTTGTATCTAATTATGCTAAATAAAATGAATATAAAGTTAGGAGAACCAACTCTTGTTCTTCCTGCAGAACCAACAAAGAAAGGACTATACTATCTTTCAAACCTTGATCAAAACATAGCATATCCAGTTCGTACAATTTACTGTTACAAGTCATGTTCTAAAGGCAATGAGGATGTTACAAAAGTGATTAAGGATTCCTTGTCAAAGATTCTTGTTCACTACTATCCTATGGCTGGAAGGTTAACAATAAGCTCAGAAGGAAAGTTGATAATAGATTGTACTGAAGAAGGTGTTGTGTTTGTTGAAGCTGAAGCAAATTGTATGATGGAGGATTTGGGTGATATGACAAAGCCTAACAATATTGAAATTCTTAGAAAACTTGTTTATGATATCCCTAATGCAAAAAACTTACTTGAGATACCTCCTCTGCTTATTCAGGTACCTGTCATGAATTGTGTTTGTGCATTAAATTTATAAGCTCATGATTTTAATTAATTCTCATGAAAACTTATACTACTCATTTGAGAAAAAATTGTTTATTAGTATTATTTTCATTTAAATTGCACCTACCTCTGACCTCTCCTTAAATAACACACATTCCTCTTTATAAAATTGTTCTCTTAATGTGTATGTGGACAGGGTAAATAGAAATTGTAGTGAAATTATAATTCAAATGTTTTTGTTGAAATTTTATTATTTATAATTTTTTTTTTAAAGTTCTTCACTCTTAACTTTTTATTTTTGGTTATTTTTTTAATTTTTTTTTATATACAAGTATAAATATAAAAGAAAAAGTAATACAAATGATAATTTAAAAAGAAAATGATAATTAATGCCCCTGAGACACTAGTTAAAGAATCAAATGTGATAAAATGATCTTGAAATTGTATAATTGACTTTTTAAAAAGATAACGAACACAATTTTCAATAGAAAAATTACTAGTTTTGGTATCCTCAACTAGTGCTGGCATGACCTTTTTAAAAAATCAAGTCAAATTTGAAATTTTAAAAAGTTTTGAAGGACTGATTTAATAAATATGAAAAATAGTAACCAATTTGCAATTTTTAATAATTTGCAGCAACCAATTTGAAAATTATAGGGACTGGTTTGCAATTTTGGAAAACTATATGGATTCAAGAGTTTTTTAAAAACCAATGTTATTTGTTAAAAAAAATATTTTTTTATTTTTTGACAAATATTAAAATGTTTTTATAGTGTTTAAATCATATACCTTTTTCTCAAACTCCTTCATATGTTGTGTGCTCAACTGGATAGGATTCCTTTACTTAATTTTAAAAAATAGTTTAAGCAAATAAATAAGTTTTTACCTTAATCCATAAATTCTCATATTTTCATAAACTGATTTTTCATAAACCACTTATAATAATACATAAAAACGTATTTATTTCCATAAATTGTTTGTATAAGCTCAAAAATATGTCTTAATTTGACAAAGATATAAAAGTTATCTAGCAATGTCATGTATTTAAGTTTGAGCTAAACCTTAATTTTCAGGTGACAAAGTTCAAATGTGGAGGATTTGTTTTGGGAGTAAATGTGAATCATTGTATGAATGATGGTATAAGTGCTATGCAATTTGTTAACTCTTGGAGTGACATAGCAAGAGGACTAGACTTAAAAATTCCACCATTTCTAGATAGAACAATACTCAAACCACGTAATCCTCCACAAATAGATTTTCCACACCATGAATTTGCTGAAATTGAAGATTTATCAAACACAAACAAATTAATTCATGAGGAAGAAGAAATGGTCTACAAATCCTTCTATTTCAACCAAAACAAACTTGAGCTTCTCAAGAAAAAAGCAACAGAAAATGGTATTGTGAATAAGTGCTCAACTTTTGAAGCACTTTCAGCTTTTGTTTGGAGAGCTAGAACTAAAACATTAAATGTTCATCCAAATCAAGAAATGAAGTTACTTTTTGCTGTTGATGGAAGATCAAAGTTTGTTCCACAAATACCAAAAGGGTATTTTGGTAATGCAATTATATTGTCAAATGCTATGTGTAAAGCTGGTGAATTATTGAAGAATCCATTATCATTTAGTGTGGAAGTGATTAAAAAATCAATTGAGATGGTAAGTGATAGTTACATGAGATCAGCTATTGATTACTTTGAAGTTAAGAGAAGTAAACCTTCTTTAACATCAACACTTTTGATTACAACATGGACTAGATTGTCTTTTCATGAAGCTGATTTTGGTTGGGGGAAACCTAGGAGTTTTTGTCCTGTTACTTTACCACAAAAGGAAGTTATTTTGTTCTTACCATATGGTGAAAATACAAGAAGTATTAATGTGTTTGTGGGTTTGCCTGCTTCTACTATGAAAATATTTGAAAAGAATATGGAGATATGAATGGAGCATTAATTGGATGAAGGAACAGGAAATGGATTAAATGTTGTTAATGTGTTGATGCAGTATTCATTTTCAACCGTCCGATTAATAATAAGTGGTTGAGATTAAAACTATGTTTAAATTACTCTGATCAATCAGAGCCGTCCGATTACTTTTGGACAGCCAAGATTGCTTATTGTGTGTAAATGTGTGAACACTTATAGCAGGTAATCTTAATTTGAGGGAACATAATGTTTTTTTTTTTTTGATATATAGGGAACATAATGTTTGTAGTATACCTAATAATATTATTAAGATATACTATTTTTGTCTGTAAATATAAGAAAAAATTGAATCAGTAAAAAATAATGTATTTGGTATAAATTTTAAACCAGATATATTACTATTTGTTGACTCAATTTTTTGTTTTATTTAAGATTAGAGGTAGTATATACTTTTTATTTGTTTTCTTTTTGTTTTACATGACCACAATTATATCATATGTGGCCTATGGTAGACTATGTTTTTGTTGTTAATGGATGTTGATGTTTCATATACAAGTGTTATATTTTGATAATTGATAGACTTTTCAGGTCATTTTCTCTATACTGCAATTGTTTGTATTAGTCTATTGTCAATTTTTTTAATGGGTTAAAATCATTAAAATAAAAAAAAAAAAAAGGAAGCAAGATAAAGATGTGGTAGCTCTTGCTAATGTGACTTACTCTATTAGTTTTTCTCTTACTAACTTTAAAGTGTTGAAAAAAATTTAAAGAAAATATGTCCACTCTTCTCAAGAATGAAACCAAAATTATATGTTTGGCATCCATTAATGATTAAATGCGACAACATTCAATGTGTAATAATGTGTTCATTTCAAAATCTACTTTGGTTAGTTGAAATTCATGGACTCTTTCTTTTTTTTTTCTTTCTTTCCAAACATATAATATACCCCCTCCGTTCCAATTTAATTGACACAGTTGACTGTTTTATGCACACCAATGCATAATTTTGATGATTAATATTTATAACTGCATAATAGAAAAAATTATAAAAAAATGATTTTTTAAAAATAGTCATCGAGACGAATCAAACATCTTATATGTTAATATTTATTTTTGTTTATTAGTAGAGAAATAAGGTTGGAGTATTTTATGTGAATAATATACAACACTCAACTGTATCAATTAAATTGAGACGGATGAAGTATTAATAAGTGATAATAAAGTCATGAAAATAAACTCCCAATCAAAACAACATAATACAAGGCCACTTCATGTACCTATATTGCTTGGAGGTTGTTAACATGATAAATGTGGAAGTTATATTTCTATTTTGGGGAATGCTACGACACAATGAAAAAATTGTCATGTACTGATACATTAAACATGATCACCAATAATTATTTGATACGTGTCATATTATTATTATTAAAATTGTTAAAATATAAATATAAATGCTTACTTGGACAAAGTTTATATTTTTATTGGTTAAAATTCTTATAGTACTAATACAATGGATTTTGACAAAAGTACCATAAGGAACAAGTTAACATGACCCATATTGTTTTTAGTTAAGTAAGTAATTTTTATTTTGGCTTTCACCACTAGTTTAATCTGGTTCGAGGATCAGTTTTGGTATCAAGTGGTTACAGCCATCTCCCGATCGTAGTTACGGGTGATCGAATCATGGTCCTCTCCTTACCAAATTCGGCGTCAATCACCACTGAACCAATTAATAATTGATATTTTTGTTAAGTATTTTAGTTACAAGAATTTGAATTCACTTTTAAGGCTAAATATATAACTGAAAAATTATGAATTCAAATTTCAATTTCTGCATAATGCAACATCTCTATCAAATTTCGATTAATACAAATTTTTGACCAAAAATTCATCCTTAAAAAACATAAAACATCTTATATTCGAGTTTTATATTTTAATATTTCAATTTCTCTATTAACTGAGTTATTCAATTCATTACTATGTGATAGAGGTAGGAAGTACGAGTTTTGATCAAAATATTGCCATAACTGTCATCACACGACGGATTGATATAGATAGAGTTCACTCATAGCTTTTTGAGCTAAGAGCTTGAAAGATTGTGATGTTACATTGTTACTTAAATGAGAAATGCGACCAATCAACTATAGCTAGTAGATGATATTATGATAAGATCCAACACTTGACCAACTAAAATTTGACTGTGCAAACCAAAACAATTCTATCAACATCTAGATATTATGTTCAATTCAGAAGAATGCTTCTGCCTTTCATAAATGTGTAAAACAAAAATGTTCAAAGTGATTGAAATTTCATTTCATCAAAAATCACTAAAGTTATTAATTTAAATTTATTTGTAAAATGATCATTATTGTCACTTAGATATCAATTTTCTTATATTAATATATATATAATAATTACACATGAGTGAAAAGTAAACAGGCAACAAGTTGTGCCGCTAATTTTTTCTGGATTACAAAACCAATCCTTAAATTAATAAAAAGTTAGTTAATAAAAAATTTTATTTTTTATTTTTTTCTAAATTGTCCTTAAAAAAAGTACTCCAAAAGTATAACAACAATAAATAGGTTAAATCGTTCAAGGATAAGGCTCTTGAGCATATTTTTAAAATAGGACTTGTCAAACTTGGAACCGAACATTATTTCAAACATAGGTCGGATATTTGTATTAATTATATCACTAAAACAAATATTAAATATGAATTAGAAGAGATATAAAAATTTAATATTCATAGTCCCATTTAAATTATCTAATGTGAAGTCTTGTGAGCTTATAGCTCAATTGATAGGAGATTACATTATATATACAGAGAATCGAGGTTCGAACTCCGGATATATCACTTATTCACCTTAAAAATGGAATTTCTAGTCACTAGGCTACATGACCAAAATAAAATAAAATTATCTCACGTGGAGCCTTTTAAGAAACAAAATCAAAATTAAACAATATTCCACACACACACACACACACACACACATATATATATATATATATATATATATATATATATATATATATATATATATATATATATATATATATATACAGGGGAGGAATCAAATTACATTGGTGTAACACTTGATATATATATATTAAATATAAGATAATTACACATGAATAAAAGGAATACAAACAATAAGTTGTGCTGCTAGATCTTTTTGTATCGCAAACCCCAATCTTTGAAAAACTTATTCATAGATCTAGACGACACAATATTACTATGCATGACCTTCTGAATCATTTTTAGATGGTCTATCGCATCTGGTGGTAGAAAGCCAAAACTGTCAAATGTAAACAATATAAAAATGTGTTGATTGTCAAAGCATGTTTTCTCATGTTTGACTATTTTACTTAATATAGCTTTGAAGGTTGTCCGTCCCGTTGTACAATCTCAGACGCCCAAAAAACAATTTAAATGAAGGGGCTCATTATTTGGCAAAATTTGCTATTTCTAGTTTGTCATATTTCATATGGATGAAGGAAGCTCCCGCTTGTATTGAAATTTGATTTATTTTCACAATTTGATTAATGAAATCAGTTTCCTATAAAAAGTAAAACAATTTTGGGACATATCCAAACAATAAAAGAATCAGTGACTTCTAAAGTGATAGATCAATTATGCCTTGTGAAGCACAGATACGGATACAGATATCCGATACGATACGTATCTGGTATAACGATCATTGAGAAAATTAAACATAAATTAATTAAATTCAATTTATTTTTAACTAAAATCAATGATAAAAAATATCACCACATAATCACTCAAACACAATGCATATACCTATCATAACTTAATATTCATTTTGATACATATCTACAAACATTTATTTTACAACTTTATACCAAAACCTCGTAATTTACATCACAACTCAGGTTATAAGAAGATCGACAAGAAAATGAAGAACAAGAAACTGGGCTGTGTTTGTGAACTATTGGAAAATTGCAACCCACAAAACCCATATCATCACTCTCTATCTCAACAAGTGCCTCATAAAAAAAGTCAACATCACAAGGAAGCCATAGAGGACCATCATTTGTATAACCATATTCATTCTTAACATCTTCTAAAAGTGTTTTGAACAAAGGATGATTGAATATTTTGATCTTGATTATGAATTAACCTTATATAGACAGACACCAAGACGAGTAAATAGTCTCACACGTCAACCCACCCTATTATATTTATTTATTTATTAGGTTTTGATTAATTATTATATTCATAACTACGATTACAATGGCCTTATTGCTCTATTTTAATCTAATTTATCGGTCCACACATGCTGCTTTTGGACTTTGAAGTTTGAATAATTCTATGAAATTGTCTTTGAGCACCTTATTCGTCAACTCAACATGCATAATGCCTTAAGTGGATTTTAGAGAATCAAATGATTTTATAACATGCTTTCTTACTAATTCAAAGTTTCGGCTAATCGTAACAAAAAGATATAGGTGATATATATAAGTTTCGGCTAACCTGATTTTATTAACTGTGGATTTTGGTTTTAATAAAAATAGATTGACATTGTTGTGATTGGTTAGATATTGTTGTGAATTCGATTAATAGAACCACACCAATAATCCTTTAGTGTGTGGGGCAAAACAAACAAAGCAACCAAATAACAATGGACTAAGCAATAAT
Source organism: Trifolium repens (assembly GCA_030408175.1). Classification (NCBI taxonomy): domain Eukaryota; kingdom Viridiplantae; phylum Streptophyta; class Magnoliopsida; order Fabales; family Fabaceae; genus Trifolium; species Trifolium repens. The sequence continues at coordinate 59,795,206 of CP125842.1, read as the reverse complement.
AATCAACCAACAAGAATAAACGGTGAAAGCGATAAAGAACACAAACTATTGTTTACCCAGTTCGGTGTTAATGAACCTAATCTGGGGGAGAGAGCAGCCTCTCCGTTCCACTATCGATAGAAACCTTGATTACAATGAGATTCTCCACCAGAGTTACAAGAATTAGAGTTTTCCTAATTCTACCCTAGTCCCGAATCTCTCCCCGTGACCAAGAGATTCAATCAATAAGTGTTTCCAAGGTGATAGAATGTTTCTCCCAACCCTAGAGTCTTCCCAAGATGTTCTCTATTAACCCTAGTATGTATGTTGGCCTTAGAAACCCTAAAAAACACCTTTAAAACCTCAGAAAACGCAAAACAGCATTTTATATCCGCGTGCCCACGCCCAGGCGCAGCCTCCCACGCCCAGGCGCAGCCTGCCCACGCCCAGGCGCAGCCTGCCACGCCCAGGCGTGAGAGGGCAGTAGCCACAGACAGCTCCAAACTTGATTTTCTGATTTGTTTTCAAGGCAATATCCAACAATCTCCACCTTGCCTTTAAAACGATGGTGATGCCAACTTCCCACCAACCACCGTGCTGCTACACCTGTTTACACCACACCCTCTTCGAACCCCGAAGTGTACCGCTTCGTACTCTCAAAGAATTGCTTGCCTCTCAACTTAACCTTGGAATTTTAGGTAAGTTCCACAAGCTGCAATCCTCAAATTCTCCTTGTATCCCAACTACCTCCAGCAGTCCTACAAGTTTCCAAATTTGATTATCATTGCTTCCAATTGCCTCCCTGAAGTTCTTTAACCTGTTTTGCACTTCTTCAGCCACAATCGGATAATAAACCACAAGGTATCCATAGCTACACTCCTTTGATGCAACATCACCACACTTCTTCCTATCTACTAGATAGCCAAGAGCTAATGTCGATTGCCTTCTTCTAGTCCCACTATCAGAAGCTCCACCTCAAACCGAGATTCCTCCACCAAAGTCTCACTATGTTTCCCACCTTGTAATCTGCAAAACTTAAGTATTCTTATCACCGCCTCTCCAGGCCGAGGTTGAGTATTCTTACCACCGCCTCTCCAGGCTGATGTTGAGTATTGTTCCACCGCCTCTCCAGGCCGAGGTTGAGTATTCTTACCACCGCCTCTCCAGGCTGATGTTGAGTATTGTTCCACCGCCTCTCCAGGCCGAGGTTGAGTATTCTTACCACCGCCTCTCCAGGCTGAGGTTGAGTATTCTTACCACCGCCTCTCCAGGCTGATGTTGAGTATTGTTCCACCGCCTCTCCAGGCTGTCAATCATCTATGGTTCCAAGCATGTGACTATGAGTGCTCCCGCACTCTCATAGCCTTCCTCATAAGCTTCATCACTAACCGCAATCTCCTTTACCTTCTTGTCTTCGAGGCACCGGATAATCACACTCCATGTTTTATCCATCTTCTCGACCATTAAAATTGCTTCCATCTTCACTTTCCACAATTCCAAATTGTTACCGGAAAGTTTCACCCATGGTGCCTTAATTTGTTTAAACCCTTGCCCCACGGTGGGCGCCAATTGTTGTGAATTCGATTAATAGAACCACACCAATAATCCTTTAGTGTGTGGGGCAAAACAAACAAAGCAACCAAATAACAATGGACTAAGCAATAATAATCAACCAACAAGAATAAACGGTGAAAGCGATAAAGAACACAAACTATTGTTTACCCAGTTCGGTGTTAATGAACCTAATCTGGGGGAGAGAGCAGCCTCTCCGTTCCACTATCGATAGAAACCTTGATTACAATGAGATTCTCCACCAGAGTTACAAGAATTAGAGTTTTCCTAATTCTACCCTAGTCCCGAATCTCTCCCCGTGACCAAGAGATTCAATCAATAAGTGTTTCCAAGGTGATAGAATGTTTCTCCCAACCCTAGAGTCTTCCCAAGATGTTCTCTATTAACCCTAGTATGTATGTTGGCCTTAGAAACCCTAAAAAACACCTTTAAAACCTCAGAAAACGCAAAACAGCATTTTATATCCGCGTGCCCACGCCCAGGCGCAGCCTCCCACGCCCAGGCGCAGCCTGCCCACGCCCAGGCGCAGCCTGCCACGCCCAGGCGTGAGAGGGCAGTAGCCACAGACAGCTCCAAACTTGATTTTCTGATTTGTTTTCAAGGCAATATCCAACAAGATATGATGTTTAGTCCCAATAATTGTGAACAGTAATAATGTGATTTAGACACTAACTTTGATTTAATTTGTGTAGAAATAAAGTGTAGGCCCAACCTCTGGTGTATATAATGGGTAGTATGACTAGGGTTGTTATCTTATAAATAGATAGGCTAGGTCCACTTAATTTATCAGCACACTGAGAATGTACGCTGATTTGTGGTTGCCCCATTGAAAACCTAATCCTGGAGCATGTGATAGGCAGAGGAAGATCTCGTCTAATATATCAATGTTTTTGATACTGGCAATTCCGATAAATATGATTGTTGATTCACAAGTAACTGTATTCTAATTTCATATGATATATCGATCGCTATATTTTAATTCTGACTCACAGTTACAGGGCACACCAAACAATCGGAAAAAGAATAAACTAGACATTGTTGGACGTTGATATGTTTGCTAAGTCAACACACATTGGTAGTGCTAGCTAGTGGGAACAAAATCGACATAATATATATTCCTCTAATATTTTAAAGTCAAAGAATAATAAAGTTAGCCATAGCGCAGTCATTTTTGACGGGTAAATTGACAAGTTAGCCCACAAGCTGTTCATCAATATCAGAACTTTCTCTTTTTCAACTAGTAGTTAGTAAGTAGTCTACTACTACTACGACGTAAGATGGGATACGATGATGCTTTCATTGCATTGCAAGAAATTGATCGTTGAATAATGAATATCAATCATCATCACTTCAAACTCTATTTCAAAGTTTTGAGATCATTTATTGAAGATGGCATTGAAAAGAAACAATGGCATGTGCTTGACTACAAGATAGTAGAACACAAGTGTTAAATGTTAATTAGCTCATAAACAGAGAGTGAGAGAACCAAGCTAAATATACATAATACATGAAAGTTTGAATATCCAACTAAACAATGTGAATTACATTAGACTATTTCATTGTTGGACACTGTTTTAGAGTTACATTAGACTATTTCATTGAGTTAGGGAATTAACTGTTTTAGAGTTTAAATTACGGAGAATTCTATGGTGCAGTCCAAAAAGTGCATGCATGGGTGAAGTTGTTTTAATTGTCCAATAATAATGAATTGTTGACTTGGTCATTGCCACATAGGATTATAAGAAAAATGTTTCAATGTATCGGTTTCATATATGGTCTATTATAGATCCTCATTTAAAATCTTAGATCTAAAAATAAATTTAATTATTGAGATTAAAAATTAAGTATTTTTTTCATTACAAACAAAATACTGTATTTGTATTTGTTTAATTAAAAAAAGAAGAACAGTTGACAAAAAACAAAACAAAAAAGAAAGAACAAAATGTTTTTCTCCATCGTCTGTCATATTGCCTCTTCATCTTCTACTCATCGCCGCCGCAGCATCTTCCCTGCCTCGCCGCCGCAGCAAACCTCTGTCCCACCGTGTTGCCGCCGTCATGATAGAAAACATTTGTACTTGTTATTACAAACACAAGAACACGGTTTGTACGTTGTTAGATTCGGATCTAGATTGGATACTTCACAGTGATGGCGTATGAATGTGACCACATCATCTTCTTTGCTAAACTGTTTTCTAAGTTTTTGAAAATTTTAATTTTAGGTTTTGTATTTTAGACCATTTGAATCAAAATTAAAATTATAAATATATTGTACATGTTTTTTGAGATTTTCCTAAGCAATTAATCGATATTTTTAATGTTTAAATGATCTGTAACCATCGGGTTTTGTACTGATTTTACGGGTCTGAAACCGGGTCGAAGTGACCCGGCTGAAGGTTGAAGATGATGATTAATTTAATATATTTACGCTACTTGTATTTAAAATATAATTATTACATAACGCAATTAAACTTACAACTTCCTCATGCGTAGCGGTTGTTTTGTGTTCCTTTTGCCTACACGTCACGTGTTCGACTCCTGTTGCCAACGTTTCATATTAATTACTTATTTTTACAAACAGCATTGATTGAAATAAAGTTACAGCAAAAAATTAAAAAACAACAAACGTCACACAGGTAAGGCTCGAACACGGAACCTATACACAATTTTAGGTAATTTTAGGCAATATATGCATACATATTTCTGACTAACAGTGTTGTAATGTTATCACATTGATAAAAATTAATTGAATATAAAGAAGTTATTGTAGCATTTTTTTTTACAAGTACTTGTAGCATCTTTAATTAAATTCAACCGGAATATAACCCTTAATCAAATACTATGGTTAATAGTATTTTAGTTAAATTGGAGTATCACATAATTAGACTAACAAACAAATGAGAATTAGTATTTTGATGATCGGACTCCGAATAGACCTCTTATGATAATAGTCTTATCGAAAAGACTAATTTTAATTAATGATGTTTGACTAAAACTACGAATTTTGACTCCATATTTTAATTTTTATTAATCCAATATACCTAAGTGGACTGAAAAACAAATGAGAATGAGATTTTGATGATCGTCATCCGAATGTATAGACCGTTGAATTTTACCAATCTGACTGTGTAATATCACCTAATTGGACTGAAAATAGAATGAGAATGAGATTTTGATGATCAAACTCCAAATGTATAGATCGGTTGTAATAACAGTTTGATCGGAAACCTGGTTTTAAAGAACGAGCTATGAAGTTTCACTAAAACTAACGATTTTGACTCGAGATTTTGAATTTTATTAATTCAACTGTTCAATGTAACCTAATTTGGCTAAAAAACAAATGAGAATGCGATTTCAAAGATCGTACTCTGAATGTATAGACCGATTGCATAACAGTCTCGACGGAAACCTAGTTTTAAAGAAACAACTACAAAATTTGACTAAAACTAACGACTTTGACTGAATATGTAAATACCTGAGGCTGACGAGGGCAGGGAGTGGTTGCCGGTGCACGAGGCATGACAATGTGCGGCTCCTGACAGCTTCTAGGCAAAAAACCGAATTCACGTATGAATGAGAGGGATCCTGAGGCTGTGCAGGTTTGAGACTGTATGATTGAATGAATGCTTACAAAGATTGACGGGTACTACATATACCAACAAGATGCATCTTCTTTTCGGTAGCTCATTCCATAAGAACTCAAAAGTTAAGCGTGCTTGACTTTGAGTAGTCTTTAGATGGGTGACCTTCTGGGAAGTTTCCCGGAAAACGTGCAAGTGAGGACAAAACTTGCTGAAAAGACTCGTGTTGGTTTGTGGGGTCAGTCGGTCATCCTAAAAGCAGTTTGGGGCGTTACAGAATATTTTGACTTTTATCAATCTCACTCTTTAATATCACCTAATTGGACTAACAAACAAATTAAAATTTTGATGATATCAGACTCGAATGTATAGACTGATTGTAATAACAATCTAATGGAAAACCTAATTTTAATAAAAGGGACGTGAATTTTAACTAACAATATTGATTGTAATAACAGTCTCATGGAAAACCAAACTTTTATGCATCGATTTAAAATTTTGAGGTTCTATAATATTAATTATATATTATTTATACTCATAAAATATCAAATGTGTATTCATAGATTAATACATTTTGAGGTCTTATTTGTTTTTTATGTATAATCTAAATAGAGAACAATTTTTTAAGTGTTTTGCATTTTTTATTACGATATATTTTTAATATTTAAACAGGATCTCTAAATAGTTAGGGACAGCCTTAAATTTAGTCCCTTAGGCTTTCCAAATTTTTGTTCTCATTTCACTAAAATTCCTCCATCAATAAGAAGTTTTTTTTTATATATACGTACTACTCTCTCCGTCCTAAAATATAAGTAAAAGTTGGTCAACAAAAATAAATGAATTTGGTCCAAATTTTTAACCAAATACATTAAGTTTTTTTAACTTATTTTTACTTATGTTTTCGGACGGAAAGAGTATCAATCATAAGTTTATTGATGTAGTAGTAAAATAATACTCCAAAGAAAAAGGAACAGTTTTCTATGGAAGAGGAAAAGGAAAATATTAAAGTTGGTTTAGTTTATCGGGACAATTGTTATTGGTATTATGTTTCTTCACCTACTAATTCAAAATCAAACTAACCAATTAAATAAAAAGTAATAATTAAAAAATCTGAACAAACTTAAACGCAAAATGACGGAAAAGGGTAGCAATTTTAGTGACTTGATTAAGTTTTATACTCCCTCCGTCCCTAATTATAGGAGCTAGTTTAACAAAACACATGTATTAAGAAAGTGGATTTTAGTATTAAATTGATTGAAAAATTATATTAATTTTACATGTTTATCCTTACAATAAATTGTAGTGCTTTGTATCAAACAAAAGAGAATTTAATGCTATTAAAAAAACTATGCAAAGTAAATAGGGGTAAGTTTGGAAAATAAATAATTAATGTCTTTGATAATTGTAAAAGGGTCTTATAAAAAGGGACAAACTTTTTGTCAAACTAGCTCCTATAATTAGGGACGGAGAGAGTAATTAAGAAAATGTTAAATAGTGCCCCGGAGCACTAGTTAAGGTAGCTAAGTATAGTAAAGTTCTCTTGAAACTTGTTCAATCAATTTTTTAAAAGTGTAAAATGTAATATTTTCAATGCAAAACTTCTTTTTTTGGTTCCTTAACTAGTGCCCCGGGAACACTAGTTAGCATGACCCTTATAATTATATCGATAGTATAGATGGATTATATTGATAGTAGATAAAGTAGTAGTAAAAGTAGACATTTATTCTCTTATAATAAACTTAATGTTTAATTCAAGATTTAGTTTCTAATATTTATTTTAGGTTTTAATCTAGTCCCTTATGTTTTAAAAATTTTAATTTGTCTCTTATGTTTATTTTATGTTTTAATTTGGTCCTTTAAATCAATTTTGTCATATGTGACAGACGGTTTGCTTACGTAGACAGTTAAATTGGAGTATCACCTAATTAGACTGACAAACAAATGAGAATTAGTATTTTGATAATCAGACTCCGAATGTATAGACCGCTTGTGATAATAATCTCAACGAAAGCCTAATTTTAATTAAAGAGTCATGATGTTTGATTAAAACTACGAATTTTGACTCGAGATTTCAATTTTTAATAATTCAATCGTCCAATATACCTAAATGGACTGAAAAACAAATGAGAATAAGATTTTGATGATCGAACTCCGAATGTATAGACCGATTGTAATAACAGTTTGATCGGAAATCTAGTTTTATAGAAAGAACCATGAAGTTTGACTAAAACTAGCGATTTTGACCGGAGATTTCGAATTTTATCAATTCGACCATTCTATATCACTTAATTGGACTAACAAACTAATGAGAATGAGAATTATGATGACCGAACTCCGAATGTATAGAACCGCCAGTTGTAATAAAGGTCTCATCGGAAACCTAGTTTTAAAGAATGAGTCATGAAGTTTGACTAAAACTAACGATTTTGACTTTAGATTTTGAATTTTACCCATCTGACCGTTTAATATCACCTAATTGTATTGAAAATAGAATGAGAATGAGATTTTGATGATCGGACTCCAAATGTTTAGACCCATTGTAATAATAATTTGATTGGAATCCTGGTTTTAAAGAAAGAGCCATTAAGTTTGACTAAAACTAACAATTTTGATTCGAGATTTTGAATTTTATTAATTCAACCGTTCAATATCACCTAAATTGACTAAAGAACAAACGAGAATGAGATTTCAAAGATCGAACTCCGAATGTATAGACCGATTGTAATAACAGTCTCGACGGAAACCTAGTTTTAAAGAAAGAGTCACAAAATTTTACTAAAACTAACGATTTTGACTGGATATTTTGACTTTTATCAATCTCATGCTTTAATATCACCTAATTGGACTAATAAACGAATGAGAATTTTGATGACCGAACTCGAATTTATAGACTGATTGTAATAACAGTTTCATCAAAAACCTAATTTTAATGAAAGGGGGTGAATTTTGATCAACACTACCGATGTTAACTATAGTGCATTTTTTTATATAATATATCATAAATACTCTAAAAATATATTAACTCATTATATCGCTAAAAGGATAAAATTGTAAAAACAATAATAATTATCAACAAAATTGATACTACAATCCACTTTCATAATCTTTACAATTTTTTCAAAAAAGTCTTATTTTTAGGGACCAAAATAGTATAATTTTACTTAATTAAAAATGCTACAAGTGCTTCCTAATCAATTAATTTTAATCTATATAGACATGATTAAAATGTAATAACCGTAATAACACATTTAAACAGAAATATTTACAATTGCAGTGCAGGTATATATAAATAGATATTTATAGCTAAGTTGGTAAGTGATGCAGTTTAGGAGCCAACATATTCCCTGTTCGAATCCTACTTGTGCCACATTTGCCATTATTATTCTGTGTTTTTATTTTAATCAATGCTGTTTTAAAAAATAAATATAATTCATTAAAAGCTGCCAACAAGAATCGAACCCGTGACATGTTGACAAGCAAAAAGGCAAACCTTGCCGCTACGACATATAGATAAGATATTAGTATCAATGCGTTGTCTAATACTTATATTAATAAACGTTGCGTAAATATAAGTTAATCATCATCTTCAACCTTCAGCCGGGTAATTTCGACCCGGTTTCAGACCTGCAACATCAGCACGAGACCCGACAATTTCAGATCATTTGAACATTAAATATATCGATTAATTGCTTAGGAACATCTCAAAAAACATGTGCAATACATTTCTAATTTTAATTTTGACTCAAATGGTCTAAAACACAAAACATATGATTAAAATTTTCAAAAGCTTGAAAATGGTTACATTCAGACGCCGTCACTGCCAACTATTCGATCCAGATCCAAAACTAACAAGTACAAATCGGATTGTTACGTTTGTAATAACAAGTTCAAACGTTTTGACGGCGCGGTGGGACAGTGAAGTTTGCTCCGGCGGCGAGGCAAGAAAGACGTGTGTGGAACAGAAGGATTTCCCAGCCCCGGATGAAGAGCGCTACCGTTTGAACGGAGAATAGAGGCGGCTACTGTGGCGGCGAGGAGCAGAAGATGAAGAGGCAAGATGACAGAAAATGGAGAAATATTGAATAGCAATTTTGTTCTTCCATTTTTTAATTTATTTTTTTTTGACACAATCTTCCATTTTTTAATTAAAGAAATACTTAATTTGTAGTAATAAAAAGAATATTTAATTTTTATTCTCAGCCTTAAATTTGTTTTACATCCATGCTTTTAAATGATGGTTTATGATAGACCATATATTAAATTGATGTATTGAAACACTTTGTCCACAATATTGACTAAGTCAACATTACTTTTCTATTGGCCATAGTGGCGACTTCACCCAAGAAGTCACTTTTCTGACTTCACGCTAGAAGCTCCCTTAAATTACTTATTACTTTAGACTAATTCATTGTTGGACACTGTTTTAGATTGGGACTAAGCCCAATTTTGGTGTTGAACTCGGCCTACCTTGACTAGAGTTCGGCCTAATTGCACGATCACGATGGCTCAGATCCACACATTTATGCGAACGGCCCTAGAAGCTGTCACTTTCATAAACGTTCCTATTAATATTTATTATCAATCATAACTTTTCTATCGTTATTTCGACATTTATTAATGTCGATGACGTCAGATTCGCTCTCACATATATACCACACTGGTATTTTGAAAATACTCACAAGTTATAAAAAAATGTCATGCTAACTAGTGCATCCGGTGCACTAGTTAAGAAAGCCAAAATAAGCAAATTTTGTATTACAATAAACGTTATTCATACTTTTAAAAAGTAGATTACACAAGTTTCAATATTTGTTTAACATATTTAGTTGTTTAACTATTGCACCGGGTGCACTAGTTAGCATTTTCCATAAAAAACTATCTTATTAAAATTTAAAAATTTATTTTTGCAAATATAAGTATAAAAATCCACAATGAGTGTGGTACAAGTCATAAAGGATAAAAAAAAGTCTAAAGAATACATTAGTGGTTTTCGCTCCGTGTTGGTGATATATGTATATCTTTTTCATACAGAAGGACACTTTGTATATAGTTTTTTACTCTGTAACCTCTCATTTCATGTAAATATTGATTTGGGTGTTGGAATATTTTGCAAATTCACTCATTTTTACCATCACTGTATCGAAGAGGCGTTTCACCAGCCACAACCGTATTGATTAGAATAAATTAAAACAACCTTTTTGTTCAAATAAATTGATGATATGAATAGATTAGATACATATGTCTGCGTATCAACTAAAGGTGAATGCATAAGAACCGTGCTGCTCAATTTGGATTTATTATATTATAGTCTATGGATGTATAAATTAGCGGAGGTAATCACCACTTTTTAAAACCTTATCCTGAGAAAAGTTGATATGCTTTTCTAGAATCTCTTCATCTTTTTCAAGTTAGCTGAATTTCAAGTAGTTAGATCATATAGGGATTTCAAATGACTATTATATCCGTGGAAACGTATTTGCCCGTTTGAACGTATTTGCCCGTTTATTTTGAATTTACATGAGAATTGACAAGCTGAATGCTAACAAGTGTCATTACAAAATTTCTTTAATGAATCAAATATACTATTTCATCCGTTACTAATTATAAGTTCTTCCTAACCTTTTTTCTATTACATATATAAAATAAAAAAATCGTAAATTTAATGCGTCAGAAAGGTTTCTCAAACAATTTGAAAGTTAATTTGGCAATAATAAAAGAAACGCAAAAAATTCTAAAAATAAAATAAAGGATAAAACTTACATGCATTGTTATAGGTGTATTTCTTACTTTTCCTCTCACAAAGAAGTAGTTTTTAAATTGAAAAACAGTTTTTTTTAATAAAAAAAAATTGATTATAGCATCTGAAGCAGTAAATGTTTTATCCAAAAAGAGTTACGGCGGCAATATTGCACTCAAAATTGATATTAGTAAAGCCTTTGATACATTGGATTGGAACTTCTTGCTTGCCGTCCTTAAGCAATTTGGCTTCGGTGAGACCTTTTGTACTTGGATACAGGAATTTTGCATTCTGCGAGACTGTCGGTTCTTGTGAATGGTAAATTGACAGTGTTGGATATGCCTTGAAATCTCAGAAAATCAGAAAAACTGAAGAAACCAGCAGCACTGTGGCGCTAGGCGCCAGGAGGCATCCAGAAATGGCTCTGGCTACTGACTTGGTGGTGCTAGGCGTAGGGTACTTGGCGCTAGGCGCCAGCACGCAGCCAGATTGTGCAGTTCCGGTTTTTGTGCAGATTTTGTGGAAAAATTTGTTTCGGAGTGTATCTGTTTTGGATTCTGTTTTATTTTATAAGATATATTTGTTTCTGATTTTTAGGCATGTATTTTTCTATAAATAGAGATTGTTTATTCATAGAAAAACAAGAGAGCAAAGATGTAGAGGCAAGGATTAGGGTTTGCCACCACACAAGGGCTAGGGTCTTAGAGAGGAAAAAGAGTTTTCTCTTGGTACAACTCTAGGGTGGGCAAACTATCTTTGTGGTACACCTTGGGTAGACTAGGTCAAATTGAGTCTCTTGGCCACGGGAAGAGATTCGGGATTTTGGGTAGAATTAGGATTAATTCTTGTAACACAATTGGGAATTTCTTGTAAAGTGACTTCTTTGATCTAGTGGAACGGAGAGTTGCTCTCTCCCCCAGACGTAGGTTCATTAACACCGAACTGGGTAAACAATATCTTGTGTTCTTCTCTTTTGCTTTGAATTATTGCATCATCATCTCTATCCGCTTATTATTTGGTTGCTTGTTTCGCTTGCCCCACACATCAGTTTATTATTGGTGTGAGTTTATCGTCGAATTCACAACAATTGGCGCCCATCGTGGGGCAAGGGGATCGTTTGATTCAAGTACCATGGGTTTGAAGGAGGATATTGAGAGGTTCACCGGGAGTAACGACTACGAGTTATGGAAGGTGAAGATGAGGGCGGTGTTAATTCAAAACGTGTTGAGGCGTTGAAGGGAGAAGCACGTCGTGGAGAGGCTGTGGAATAATACTCGGGTGACTGTTGAAACAACAACTTTGTTATATGAATCCGGAGATGCTAGTGAAAGTTGGGAAGCGGTGGAGTATTAAGTCATGGACTTTGGATGCTCCTATCACACGTGTTTGAAGAAGGAATACCGTGAAAAATCCGAGAGCTAGTTGAAGGTGGAGTTTTTCATCTTGAAGACGGGAAAACTTGAAAGGTTTGAGGTATGGTTTTGGTTTGTCTTACGATGTTTGACAAATCATGTGTTTTCTTTTACATGATGTGAGGTATGTCCCTAAAATTTGATGCATGGATAGTTGGTCTACTATTGGTTATGCATTTGTTACTAGTGGTGATTCTCATATGGTTGAGTTGTGAAACTTTGGTTGATTCTTGTTAGTGACATATGTTTAGTTGGACTAGTGAAACGAGGTTTACTAGGTGTTTGGAACTAAATTATAATTGTTGGATACTAACAACGGCCTGAAGTTTGTTTCAGAGCGGTTTGACAGTTTTGCAGGTTACAAGGTGGGAACATAGTGGAAATACCGGTTGGTGACTTTGGTGGAGGAATCTCGGTTTGAGGTGGAGTTTGTTACTAGTTGGACTAAAGGAAGACAAACATTCAACAATGGCTCTTGGCTATCTAATGAGAGGTAGGGAGGAGAGTGGAATTGTTGCACCAAAGTGGTATGACTATGAAGACCTTGTGGGTTATGTTTCAATTGTGGCTGAAGAAGTGCAAAACTTGGAAGATCTTCAGGGAGGCAATTGAAAGCAACAGTGATCAGACTTGGTAACTTGTGAGACTGCTGGAGGTAGTTGGATACAAGGAGAGTATGATGTTGCAGCTTGTGGAACCACCTAAAAGTCCGAGGTTGGTTTGGAGCCAAGCAAGACTTCGAGAGTACGGAAGGCATTCCGGGGGTCGAAGGGTGGCGAAGGCTTGTGGGGCTACCCTAAAAATCCATGGATAGTCGGAGGCAAGCGATTCTTCAGGAGGACGGAAAAGGCACAATCAGGGGGCTGAAGAGGGTAAGGTGGAGCTTGTTGAGCTATCTAAAATTCCGATGATAGTTGGGAGCAAGCGTTTCTTCAGGAGGTACAGACTTGACCAGTTCGAAGGCTAAAGAGGGTGCGGTGAATCTTGTGGGTGCTACCTCACATCCTATGGTAGTGGGAGACAAGATATTCATGAGGGCGGAAGGCATTCCGAGGGATGAAGGAGAGGTACAGCTTGCGAAAAGCAAGTGGAGGATGGTGCCTATGTCGAGGTTCAAGTGGGACTTGACCGGTGATCTTGGATAAAAGATTCAAGATGGAGAGAGCAACACGGTGGTTGATTGGATCACCATCGATTTAAAGGCAAGGTGGAGAATTGTTGGATATGCCTTGAAATCTCAGAAACTCGGTGTTGGGATAGATTTTTACATATATATATATATATATATATTTTTTAATTCCAACATAAGGGTCAATCAAGTGAAATGGTAATCCAATACCAAAGCAGAAGTCCAATTGAAATAATTGTTGTACAAAGCATTCGAAGTAATGTTTCGAAGCGGTGGTTCGATCTTTCGTTTTGAGGCGAAGTAGTTTGGACTAAATTTGACTTTAGCAGAGTTCGTTGAAGCAGAGTTTTGTTCAAGTTTCGAAGGGAAGATATTGTTTTATTGGGCCAAAGGGTTTAGGCCCAAAGGAAAACGGGAGATAAGTCCAAAGATCTAAGCGCGCAAAAGAGCGGTTTTCATAGCTGAAGAACGTGGGTTGCAGAGACTCAATCTGGAGCGTTCAGATCATCAAGGCAGTTAGGAAACGATCGAAGTATATATAGTATTTCCTTAGAAGGAAAAAGGGTCGCAAAATCATTACTCATAACTTCTCTGAAAATTCTGATTACTCGAGCGTTAGAAGGAAAAGAATATTGAAGAGAATTAATGTATGTTTTGTGAACCATTATTCATTGTATTTGCTTTTATTGTTTAAATGCAATTTTACTTTCAGTAAAGTATCGTTTAATTTTACATTCCTTTAAGATTTATTGATTCTGAGGCGACTCAAATCAGTACATCTTTGTTTGTTCTTGAACGAAGTGAAGAAAACAGATGTTTGTTGAATTTTGATGAACATTAAGTCATTTTTCTAACAAAAACAAGCATAAAATTGTCCTGAGATTTCTAGTCAATCTCGTAAGTTTCAAAATACTTAGACTAGCGTTTGTTTACAAATTTTCACTGTAAACAAATTGGCACGCCCGGTGGGACTGGTTTTGTGCTTTGTTTCTGTAGAATAAGTTTTTCTGTGTTGGTAACTGCCATTAACGATTATGGCTAGAACTCATCAAATGCATGGGTCTACTACCAGTCAAGCTATAAGTTCTTCGAGCAGTGAGGGCAGTCCTTCTCCCCCTCCAGATTCGAACGCGGCGAGTGTTACAACTACTCCGCCAATTCCTAGCCCAAGTGGTTCTGGATATATTCCTGGAACTACAATACCAATTACAACTATGGCGTTTCATTCCGTTTCGGGTAGTTCAAGACCTCCTATGGTCACAAATCCTTTATATGGTTTTATACCAACACCTACTCAGAATTTTGCTTCAATACCCACTTCCGAACCTGAGAGATATACTACCCCTAGAGTTACCCCAACGCCTCTAACTACAGCATATGTGTTGTCTTTAAGACAACAGATGGATGAAAGTAACCATGATATGGTTAACCTCTTAACACAACAAATTGGAACTGTCTTCAACCCTTTAATCCAAAATACCAACGACAGTTACCAGATGTTAGCCTACCAAATGGGTCGAATTGCTGACTTTTTTGGCACTCCTGCCCCTCAACCTCAGCCTAGGATTAATTATGTGGCACCACAAATGATTTTACCCGCTATGTCTGCCACTCCCTTTAACCCAAGGCCAACACATGTACTCCCTCAAGTTACGCAACAGCAAGAGCCTGTGCCAATGGCTCAAGAGGAATATCAATACCAGAATGAGGTTAACCAACCTCCTCCAGTGGTAATGGTTCGAAGGAATCAAGACCCTGATGATGTAGTTCGAAATGTTCAGAATAATAACAATTTCGCTGCACCTAATAACTTAGCAAATTTAGTCGAAACTATTCTGAACCAAAATGGCCTTAACACTGGTACTCGAAGGCCAAACTTTGTTTCTGCATTGTCTGAATATGTGTTGCAGACAGAGTTACCTAGAGGTTGGAAAGTTCCAAAATACACTAAGTTTGCAGGAGATACTAATGAGTCAACTGTTGAACACATTGCTAGATACCTAGCAGAGTCTGGAAATTTGGCAAATAATGAAAACCTGAGAATGAAATATTTTCCTAATTCATTAACCAAAAATGCTTTTACTTGGTTCACAACTTTGCCTCCCAATTCGATTCATAACTGGACTCAGTTAGAGAGATTATTTCACGAACAGTTTTACATGGGCCAAACTAAGATAAGTCTCAAGGAGTTGGCTAGTGTTAAAAGAAAAACACAAGAAACTGTTGATGATTATTTGAATAGGTTCAGATTATTAAAGGCTCGATGCTTTACATCAGTGCCTGAACATGAACTAGTCGAAATGGCTGCAGGTGGTCTAGACTATTCAATTAGGAAAAAATTAGATACTCAATATCTTCGAGACATGTCTCAATTGGCTGATAGAGTTAGGCAAATCGAAAGATTAAAAGCTGAAAAGGCCAGAAATTCTAAGTTTCATAGAAAGAAAGATGTTGCTTTTTTAGATTCTTATGATAATGATTTTGGATATGAAACTGAGGATGAGTATGTAGATGTTGATGATAGTGATATCAATGTGGCAGAACTAAAACCAGGGCCTCCTTATACTTGTAAATTGTTGAGGCCTTCGAATGGAAAAAATCCAGTCGAACCTAAAAATGAGAAATATGCTACTAAGACTTATTCTTTCGATATTACTAAATGTGATGAGATTTTTGATTTATTAGTATCTGATGGTCAAATAGTTGTTCAAAAAGATTTGAAAATACCTCCTATTGAACAAAGAAAGAAAAGAGGTTATTGTAAATATCACAATTATTTAGGCCATAAAACTCACCAATGTGTTCTTTTCAGGGATCTGGTTCAACGCGCATTGAACGAAGGAAGGCTTAAGTTTGCTGAAAAAACTAAGCCACCAATGAAAGTGGATACTCATCCACTATCAACTGCTGATGCTAGTATGGTTGAAATATTGGACTGCAACATGGTCGAGATCAGTGAAGCTGATACGGCTGCTGCTATCAAGGCCATACCTGAAGGGGAGTATGATCAGAAGGTGAAGGAAGCTTATCCTGCTGCTGAAGAGGAATTAGTGGATTTCCTCAATAGGTGCAAGTTGAACAACGCTGAAGTCATGCTATGCCCTCGCTGCAGTGCTGTATGTGATAAAGAGGCAGTGACAAACCTGAAGAAGGCACTAGTACAAATATGACTTATTAATAAGGGTTTTACATCTGTGGAAAAGATAGCAGATGCGAAAAGAAATATGGAATACAATTTACATCTGGTTTCAATTTTATCAGTAGTGAAAAATACATAGACACAACATTTTACATCTGGCTATAATATTCCCAGATGCAAAATAAAACACGGTGGCAATTCTGTAATTATTGTAAAAATTGTCTAAAATAAGTTTACATCTAGTCATATTTTCCTCAGATGTAAAAGGTATTGTAGTGACTTTTTTATTTTTATTTTTGTTTGAATGAAAATTAGTTTAGTGTTCACACAGACACTCCCTCACGCGTAAACACAATCCATCAGTATCAAACTCTTCCCTCTCACTCGAACCCTAACTATCGCTCTCACTGAATCATTCAATCTTCTGTTTTGAATGGCACTCGATCTCACACATCCTCCTTTCTGAATCGCAATCCCTCTCACTGAATCGCAATCTCTCACACGAAATCTTCCCTCTCACTCGATCTCACACTCAGTCGATCTTCTCGTTCTGAATCGCACTCTCAGTAGATCTTCCCGTTCTGAATCGCAAACAGGTACTGTTATCCTGGCTCTCACACTCTCACATGATATTCAATGTTCTTTTCGTTATTTGTCTTATCAAACGCTTTTAACCTAAAGATAGATTGTTATTTATTAGATAGATTAAGCACTTCGTTGTTAAAAAATTTAAAAAAAGTTGTTGAATAACTTGAAAGGATGTAGGTTTTGGTGTTTAGTGGCAGTGGGTTTGTGTCGGTGAGTTGTTACTATAAAAGTGATAGGGCAAACTGAAGATAAGGACCAAGGTTACAATGTAATGCACAAATTCTTTGGTAACATGGATGACACTAACATTATTTTAATTTAGGGTTTTAGAGGAGAATATTTTGGATTGTATTTATTTGAGATTTTAATTTATTTTGAAAGATAATAGATTATCATATAACCAACTAATGCTCAAGTGTTTAATGATTTTCCCTAAGACTGAATTTCGGAATAACCTAGTTCAATTGTTCGGTAGAGCAGTTATCGGCCAGACTTTACTTAATTTCTTGCCGAACTTCAGATTACCTTACCTTGTAAATACAAAAAAAGAAAGAAAAGAATACATTATCATATAGAATTGTCCTGCTGTGTCGACCGGAACTGCTGCTGTTTCTGCGTTCTGTTTTGTTGTTGCTGTCCTTGGTTTACTGTGTTTTTGTGCTATGTTGTGTTGTTGCTACTCCTTGTTTATGCGCTTTAGTTTTCTTGCTGCTGTTTGGGCTGCCTGCGTGTTGTGGCTAGTTCCTTTTCCTTTGGCTATAGGAGTGTTTACTCTTCACTGTGTTTGTATACTGTTTTGGCCTCTTTAGTACACCTTGTACCAAATTGTGCCTTTAATAAAATTAGTTTGCCTTTCAAAAAAAAAAAATGATCCGAATCATTTTGATGCAACAATGATAAAGAGCATGTTATTTGATAATGAGGGAATAATGGACAAATCCATTTGATATGCACCACACAATTGAAAGGCATGGGTTAATCAAAATATCATAGACTTTATTAGATTGTGACACTGTGTTAAAGAGATTGACTTTGAGAAGCATTTATTCATTCTCTTTTGGAGAAGCAATATTTGATATAGAGTACAAGGTCAGAGAAATATTTATTACACATGAATTATAATATTATATGGGTTCACAAGAAAACTTTTGTTTCGGTTCCGTGTAAAAAAGAAAGATCACAAACTTGTTATAGTTACACACATGATAATGAATTGATATTGTTGGGGAATTTGAAATTGCATTCTTGTTGTCTTTGTTTATGTGAGAAGGAAACTAAATACAAGCTATATCTATGAGTAGAGTTTGATTCAGTTTATGTAATTGGATAGTTTTTTTGACTTATAGTTGTGGTGTATCCCTAATTGTTATTGACATTTTGGAATTCAATCTTTGGATGCATCCTAGGTGTGGATATTGACACTAAGCTTAATATTCCGATTCCAATTCCTCTTGGATTCCTGGAAAACAACACCAAAATGAGGTGCATACTTTGATTTTATCTCTATGTCAATGCATTTCTATATCTATCTATGTATCTATCTGTTTATAGATATCATATTCTGTTTGATTGATGAATAAAGTGAAGGATGAGGGTTCTATATCATGGAGAAAAAGGAAGAAGCATTTCTTTATTCTTAGCAATTCTGGAAAACCTATATATTCTAGGTTAGTTTTTTTCTTTGTTTATTAATTCATTCATCACTTAACAATCACATGAACTTATTAAGTTATTATTGATTTGTTTTTGTTGCATTGTTTTGTTATGTTTACATATTATTAAGTATTAACAATCACATGTTCTGTTTTCTTGTTAATTAATTGAATTGAATAATAACACTAGTGCATATATTTTAATATGATTTTGCAATTGGCACTTGTTAGGGGTGATTCTGTCAAATGGGTCAGGGCTGGAAAGCATCAGGTTTGATCATATGCTTTTTATTGTTTTTATTATACTTGAATTTTTTATGCTTCATTATTATTAATATTACTTGGTCTGCATTAGCTCCACGGAAGAACCTTATGAGTCATTAAGGGGACAGTTGGAACTAATTTATGGGCAGGTATAATTGAGTTGTTTCGTGAAATTACTGGATTTGATTACTTCTGAAATTGCTATTGCTTAATCGGGACATTTAAATGGACATATTATGGTGTTGTTGTTATATAACATGACATTTTTCTGTTGTCCACACGTGTGCAGATGCTTGTTATATTAAAAAGAATCCGCAGTTTGATATGACACCCTTACTTGGTGGAACAAACGCCGTCTTCTCTTCTCTAATCCACTCTTTCAGTTGGTTTGTTACTCTGCTCTTAGCATGCCTTGTTTCCGACGTTCTATTTTATGTCTTCGTAATAAATATTGTTAGTGTCTGACTATTTCAGGACTTGCTCGCCAAAATGAGTTGTCTCGCAGATCTGCACATCAGGACGTTGGTGCTTCTAAGGTAATTCTAATGTGTTTCTTGTGGCCTGTATAGATGGAGCTTATCTCTAAATCTTATTGAGCTATATACTAATGAGAAAATCCTATAATTCCATCAGTGTTCGAATATCTTCTTGACGAAAGATTGTGACATACGTCTCGGTAAGTTATTCTATGGTTCTTTAAGTTAAGGTACAAATCATTGAAATTTTGCTTACAATTGATCAATGATGAAGCAGGTGATAGCCACAACAGAGGTGTTCTTGCAGTTACAACTGGGCTAGAGTGTTGATATCAGAAGTGTATTTGCTAGTAGCATCTTGTGTGTGCGTCTCGGTTAGGCATTGGATTTAGTTATAGCAGTAGATTCCAGGTCTGCTGCGCTGTGTTTAGTTGTTGGGTCGGTGTGCGCTTTATTGTGGTCTGCCGCAGAATATCTGTTTAGTTAATTTTTTTTGTTTTTGCTGTCACTTGATATACAAGCCTTATGAAACTTGTGAATTTTCCATTAGAAATAACTTCTAATTGATCTTCTATGTAGTTTTTTCTTCTAAATTTAGTTGGGGTTTGATTCATGCTTTCTTAAATTGATGCATAATCCTTGGTTTCTTCAATGTTTGAGTTGGTGCTATGTTAGATCTTGATTCACATTGCCAACTCACAAATAATTAACTACTTTAAGAAAATAGAATGATTGAGTATAAAAAATAAAATGCAGGATTTGAAAAAAAAAAAAAAAGCAGGATTATTATTAAAAAAAAAGTGGAGATTTTACATCTGTGGAAAATGGCACGCAGATGTAAAAAGTCCAATTCAATTTTAAAAAATAATTGAAACTTGCACCTTTTACATCTGACGGAAATAAGAAACAGATGTAAAACGTGAACCTTTTACATCTGACGGAGCCAGTTGTAAAAAGTGTCCAACTTACTATAACTCGTGCGTTTATGACTGACCGGAGCCAGATGTAAAAGGTGTATTTGGCCAGTTGTAAAAAGTGTTTTCTGCACTAGTGAGGTTCTGCCTTATGCTGATCACAAAAGAAAATGGCCAAGTTCCAAGCCAAATAAGAAGAGCTGGCCATATCAGAAGATTGATTGGGGTAAGTCTCACAATCAAGGCTTGTCTGTTCATCAGAGGCTTGGTCCTCAAAGAACTTTCAAACCATCCAACAAAGCACCTACAAACCAGTGGGTCAGTGGCCAATATGTGGCCTTCGATAAGAAGTGGATGGAGAAAGGAAGCTCTAGCAATGTCAATGTGAAGTTTACTGCTGGAACTTCAAAGGTGTTTGCTGAATCAAAAGTGGTAGCTGGATCAAAACCACAGGTTGGTTCGAAAGTGGTTCTTCAACCACCTAACCCTCAGACTGCAACTGAAGCCAACAAATATGGTTATCGAAATAACTATAAGGGTAAGAATCCCATGACTCGAACCCAATGGCGTAGGTTCCAGCGTAGGAAGAAACTTGCTGCTCAGGAAGGTAAGGCTGGGGGCAAGACTGATGATAGAGAGAAAGCTGAGATGGTCAAAAGACCAACCAAGGAAAGGCTTACTCCTATAAAAGAGTCAGAGGCTGAAAATCAGAAGGATGCTGATAAAGAAGAAGATTTCATGGAAGATGATGATCTTCTAGATGACGGGTCTGATTTCGATGTGTTGGTGAATGTGGTGTCAGTTTTGCCACTGGAGTATGATGTCCCAACAGAGATCGAAGAGGTGGAAGAAGAGTTTGAGGCTCTTGAATTGGCTAATCACAAGCCAGTTTGTTATTATGTCATGGAGAATGGCTGCGTGGAGGCACAGGATGCTATCTTCGAGAGGCCAGATGGAGGGATGAGAAATCACCTCAAAGCTTTATTTATTAAAGCTAAAGTGAATGATGTGGGGGTCAACAAAATCCTGGTTGATGGTGGTGCTGTAGTTAACATCATGCCCCATTTCATGCTTAAGAAGTTGGGTCTTTTCGATACTGACTTACACTCTCACAATGTGGTCCTAGCCA
The DNA here is from genome assembly GCA_030408175.1 of Trifolium repens. Taxonomy (NCBI): domain Eukaryota; kingdom Viridiplantae; phylum Streptophyta; class Magnoliopsida; order Fabales; family Fabaceae; genus Trifolium; species Trifolium repens. Next base: position 59,773,635 of record CP125842.1, on the reverse strand, counting down.
ATTATGAAGGCAAAACTGGCCACTCCCTTGGTGCTATACAGTTAGAAGTTTGTGTGGGCAGCACAGTTAGAAAAACTCTGTTCATGGTGATTGCTGCCAGGCCAAACTATAACTTGTTGTTAGGCAGGGAATGGATTCATGGGGTTGGCGCTGTCCCTTCTTCCCTTCATCAAAGGCTGATTCTGTGGAGAGATGATGGCCTTGTTGAAAATATTGAGGCTGATCAGAGTGCTTACTTGGCTGATTCAAGCACTGTGACCTTGCAAAACTTCGATAAAAATCTGGCGAATATTGCTCCATGTGGAGAGCAAGATGCTGCCTTCAATCCAAACATGGTAAGTCCTGACAGTGTTTACCATTCTGTTAAGTTGCATCCTACCCATGGTTTTAGTTGGGAGAGGGAACCTGTTGATGGAGCCCATATGAGGTATGCACCTGTACCAGCTTCCGGTTGGGAAGACATTGAAAATGATACTGATGTTTAAGTCCCCAGAGTGGAGCAGGATTACGGCTTATGCTGCCGAGAATAGAATAAAAATGGCTATTGAAGCTATGGAAAATAATGATAATATGGCTGTTGAAGCCAATGATAATGTAGAAAACAAATTGGCAACAAATGCCAATGCTTCGAGTGCTGACAATAACCACAGATTGGATTGCATTTATGATGAAGAGCCTTTGGGTTTCGAAAAGGATCCAATCAGTTCAAGTCAAAAAATGCAGGCTCAAGATCCTTTACAAGAGATTGATATTGGAAATGGCTCTGTTAAAAGGCCAACTTATATTAGCGCCAATGTTGATCCAATGCTGAAAGGAAAGTTGGTTGAATTGCTTAAGGAATACAAAGACTGCTTTGCTTGGGATTACAACGAAATGCCAGGATTAAGCAGAGAATTGGTCGAACACAGATTGCCTCTTCGACCTGACAAAAGACCTGTGAAGCAGCTTCCAAGGAGGTTCGCTCCAGAAATCATGACAAAGATCAAGACAGAAATCGAAAGGTTGCTCAAGTGCAAGTTCATTAGAACAGCCAGGTATGTTGAATGGTTAGCTAACATAGTTCCTGTAATTAAAAAGAATGGCTCACTTAGAGTTTGTATAGATTTTAGGGACTTAAATAATGCTACACCTAAAGATGAATATTCAATGCCCGTAGCGGAAATGTTAATTGATTCAGCAGCAGGCCATGAATATTTGAGTATGTTAGATGGCTATTCTGGTTATAATCAGATTTTTATAGCTGAAGATGATGTTGCTAAAACTGCCTTTCGTTGCCCTGGTGCTTTGGGCACTTATGAATGGGTAGTGATGCCCTTTGGATTGAAAAATGCAGGGGCAACATATCAAAGAGCAATGAATTCAATTTTTCATGATTTCATTGAAATTTTTATGCAAGTATACATTGATGACATTGTTGTCAAATCTTCATCCTCTGATGATCATCTAAGTCATCTTAGAAAGTCATTCGAAAGAATGAGGAAATGTGGACTAAAAATGAATCCACTAAAATGTGCTTTTTGTGTACATGCAGGAGATTTCCTTGGTTTTGTTGTGCATAAAAAGGGCATAGAGATCAATCAGAACAAAACAAAGGCTATCATGGAGACAAAATCTCCAACAACGAAGAAACAGCTTCAATCTTTGCTTGGTAAGATAAATTTCTTGAGAAGATTCATTTCGAATCTAAGTGGAAAAGCGCATCCTTTTTCTCCACTGCTAAAACTTAAGAAAGATGAGGTTTTTCATTGGGGGTTCGATCAACAGAGTGCATTTGATGATATTAAAGCTTACTTGTCAAAGCCTCCTACTCTAATGCCTCCAATTCGAAACAAAGAAATGAAGTTGTATATTTCAGCATCAGATACAACCATTGGGAGTATGCTTGCTCAAGAAGATGAAAATGGTGTAGAGAAAGCTATTTACTATTTAAGTAGAGTTTTAAATGATGCTGAAACTAGATATTCTGTAATAGAGAAACTTTGCCTTTGTTTGTATTTTTCTTGTACCAAACTTAAGCATTATATAAAGCCAGTTGATGTTTATGTTTATTCCCATTTTGATATTATTAAGCATATGTTATTGAAACCAATTTTACATAGTAGAATTGGAAAATGGGCATTAGCTTTAACAGAATATTCATTGACTTACAAACCTTTGAGGGCTGTTAAAGGCCAAATAGTGGCTGATTTCCTTGCTGACCATTCAGTAAGTGAATTTCCAATAGAGTTTGTTGACATCGAACCTTGGAGTTTGTATTTCGATGGATCTAAACATAGACATGGTACAGGAATTGGTGTTTTTATACTCTCACCATGTAAAATCCCCACAAGATTTAAGTGCAAAATTAATGGGTCTTGTTCGAATAATGAAGCAGAGTATGAGGCTTTGATTACAGGTTTAGAAATTCTTCTAGACTTGGGGGCAAGACATATTAAAATTAGAGGAGACTCTGAATTAGTAATTAAGCAATTAACAAAAGAATATAAATGTATTCAAGAGCATTTAATGAAATACTTTGTGATTGCTTTTTCTTTGCTAAAACAGTTTGAGTCTTACGTTATTCAACATGTGCCTCGAAATGAAAATCAGGAGGCAAATGATTTAGCACAAATTGCCTCTGGTTATAAGATGTCGAAAGACAAGTTCGAAGAGTTTATTGAAATTAAAGATAAGATGATTTCGAACGATTCTTCAGGCGCACAATTGTCAATGCCAAAACATTTGGGGGCAGATGAACATGATTTTCAGGAAAATTTTGACAATTTTGAAAATTTTCAACATGTTGACATGCATTTCGAAAGTTTTGTAACAGAAATTTTTGTCATTGACAAGTTGAGTGATACTGATTGGAGAAAACCAATTGTAGTCTATTTGGAAAACCCATCAGGAAGCACAGATAGGAAAATAAAATACAAAGCCTTAAGTTATACCATTATTGGAAATGAGTTATTCAAGAAAACCCCTGAGGGGATTTTGTTGAAATGTCTTGGCGAAAGCGAAGCATTTTTAGCCATTACCAATGTACATGGTGGGTCATGTGGCGCTCATCAAGCAGGCCACAAAATGAAATGGCTATTGTTTCGAAGAGGGTTTTATTGGCCTTCAATGCTTAAAGATTGTATAGAATTCGCTAAAAGCTGCCAAGAGTGCCAAAGACATGCAGGCATTCAACATGTTCCTGCAAGCGAATTACATTCGATAGTTAAACCTTGGCCTTTTAGAGGATGGGCTTTGGATTTAATTGGTGAGATTAGGCCTGCATCATCGAAAAACCATCGTTTCATTTTGGTTGGAATTGATTATTTCACAAAATGGATCGAAGCTGTAGCCTTACCAAAGGTGGATCAAGAAACTGTGATTGGTTTTATCCAAGATCATATCATTTATAGATTTGGATTACCTGAAACTATTACCACTGATCAAGGAACAGTGTTCGTTGGACAAAAAATGCAAGATTTTGCTAATGAGGCAGGTTTTAAGCTATTAACATCAACACCATATTACGCTCAAGCAAATGGTCAAGTTGAGGCAGCCAATAAGATTATTATTGGTTTGATTAAAAAGCATATTGCTCAGAAACCAAGGAATTGGCACAATACTTTGAATCAAGTATTATGGGCCTGTAGAAACTCTCCTAAAGAATCCACTAATTCAACTCTGTTTCGATTGACTTATGGTCACGACGCTGTGTTACCTGTCGAAATCATGGTGCAATCCATGAGGGTACAAAGGCAGATGGAAATTCCTAATGAACATTATGAAAGCCTCATGATGGATGAATTAGTTGATTTGGATGAAGAAAGATTGCAAGCTTTAGATGTCTTGATCAGACAAAAAGTCAGAGTTGCCAAAGCTTACAACAAAAAAGTTAAAGGTAAGACCTTTAATGTAGGAGATTTGGTGTGGAAAGTCATCTTACCCATGGATAGGAGAGATAGAGTCTTTGGGAAATGGTCACCACATTGGGAAGGACCATTTAAAATTGTTCAAATTTATTCTAATGGCGCATATGAGATTGAGGAGTTAACTCCTGAGAAACGTGCTTTGGGTATAAATGGGAAGTATTTGAAAAAATATAAGCCTACTCTACTCGAAGTAAAAATAAGCGCAAAATAATACTCAAATACAGGAAATAAAATGGCAATAATTGAAACTCGCCATGATTCAAAAAGCATGAAGAACAATATTGTTTTATTGCAATAGAGGAGTGCTGTGATACATCATGAGGGTACAATATTACTCAGGCTAAGGTTTAGTTTTTGGGAACTTTTAAATCCTCTGGTTTCATTGTACCCCTATAAAGGGCTATCGCTATGTCAGCAAGCTCCTGGACCTCAGGAGGATAATCATCCAGCCTCTCTTCATGTGTCCAGAGAAATTCTTCCAGATCAGAGCCCAATTCTTCCTCCTCTGATTCGGTTAAGATTAGCTCTTCTTTGTTTCTTTCATAGCGCAGCCTATTCTCCTCACAACGCCAAGGTTCTGCGCCTTTTTTGCTCTTATCTTTAGAGCATGAAACATCCTTGCTAACAGGTTTTTCCATAACTTGATGCTTTGGTAAGTTTATTCAATTATCATGGGGGAAGTAACTTAAAAAGGGAAAAGATTCGTCTCTGATGATGCCGCCGTTGGAAATCGTGAAGCATTTATGACCTGTCTTTTCAAAAACGTCACTATCTCATTCGAAGTTATCTAATCGAAAGTGCCGTTTTTGGGGGGCAATTTGTTGGGATAGATTTTTACATATATATATATATATATATATATATTTTTTTTTTAATTCCAACATAAGGGTCAATCAAGTGAAATGGTAATCCAATACCAAAGCAGAAGTCCAATTGAAATAATTGTTGTACAAAGCATTCGAAGTAATGTTTCGAAGCGGTGGTTCGATCTTTCGTTTTGAGGCGAAGTAGTTTGGACTAAATTTGACTTTAGCAGAGTTCGTTGAAGCAGAGTTTTGTTCAAGTTTCGAAGGGAAGATATTGTTTTATTGGGCCAAAGGGTTTAGGCCCAAAGGAAAACGGGAGATAAGTCCAAAGATCTAAGCGCGCAAAAGAGCGGTTTTCATAGCTGAAGAACGTGGGTTGCAGAGACTCAATCTGGAGCGTTCAGATCATCAAGGCAGTTAGGAAACGATCGAAGTATATATAGTATTTCCTTAGAAGGAAAAAGGGTCGCAAAATCATTACTCATAACTTCTCTGAAAATTCTGATTACTCGAGCGTTAGAAGGAAAAGAATATTGAAGAGAATTAATGTATGTTTTGTGAACCATTATTCATTGTATTTGCTTTTATTGTTTAAATGCAATTTTACTTTCAGTAAAGTATCGTTTAATTTTACATTCCTTTAAGATTTATTGATTCTGAGGCGACTCAAATCAGTACATCTTTGTTTGTTCTTGAACGAAGTGAAGAAAACAGATGTTTGTTGAATTTTGATGAACATTAAGTCATTTTTCTAACAAAAACAAGCATAAAATTGTCCTGAGATTTCTAGTCAATCTCGTAAGTTTCAAAATACTTAGACTAGCGTTTGTTTACAAATTTTCACTGTAAACACTCGGAAAATCAGAAAAACTGAAGAAACCAGCAGCACTGTGGCGCTAGGCACCAAGAGGCATCCAGAAATGGCTCTGGCTACTGACTTGGTGGCGCTAGGCGCAGGGTACTTGGCGCTAGGCGCCAGCACGCAGCCAGATTGTGCAGTTCCGGTTTTTGTGCAGATTTTGTGGAAATATTTGTTTCGGAGTGTATCTGTTTTGGATTCTGTTTTATTTTATAAGATAGATTTGTTTCTGATTTTTAGGCATGTATTTTTCTATAAATAGAGGTTGTTTATTCATAGAAAAACAAGAGAGCAAAGATGTAGAGGCAAGGATTAGGGTTTGCCACCACACAAGGGCTAGGGTCTTAGAGAGGAAAAAGAGTTTTCTCTTGGTACAACTTTAGGGTATGCAAACTATCTTTGTGGTACACATTGGGTAGACTAGGTCAAATTGAGTCTCTTGGCCACGGGAAGAGATTCGGGATTTTGGGTAGAATTAGGATTAATTCTTGTAACCCAATTGGGAATTTCTTGTAAAGTGACTTCTTTGATCTAGTGGAACGGAGAGTTGCTCTCTCCCCCAGACGTAGGTTCATTAACACCGAACTGGGTAAACAATATCTTATGTTCTTCTCTTTTGCTTTGAATTATTGCATCATCATCTCTATCCGCTTATTATTTAGTTGCTTGTTTCGCTTGCCCCACACATCAGTTTATTATTGGTGTGAGTTTATCGTCGAATTCACAACAGGCAGGTTTCTTCCCTTGCACTCGGGGAGTTCGACAAGGAGACCCTCTCTCACCTCTTCTCTTTTGTATTGCGGAAGATGTATTGAGTAGATGCATTTCAAAAGCCTCAACAGAGGGGAAACTCACTCCGATGTCCTTGTGTCGTAATGTTCAGGTTCCTACTCATGTTCTTTATGCAGATGACATCATGGTTTTTTGCAAAGGCTCTAAAAGAAACATTAGAAATCTTATGCACATTTTCCATTTATATGGCGAGGTGTCCGGTCAGGTGATTAATAAACAGAAAAGTAAGTTCTACTCCGGTGCTATTTCTAATTCTAGACTATTGTCCATTACGAATTTACTTGGATTTGGTTCGGGTAGTATTCCTTTCAATTATCTTGGGTGTCCAATTTTTGTTGGTAAACCGAAAACCATCCACTTCAGAGCTATAACTGATAAAATAAAGGTGAAAATGGCTTCTTGGAAGGGTGTATTGCTATCGATAATGGGACGCGTGCAATTAGTGCGGGCAATCATACATGGAATGTTGGTATACTCTTTTCACGTCTATTCCTGGCCCCAGGCACTTCTTCGTCAGGTAGATAGATGGATCCGCAATTTTATCTGGAGTGGGGATATAAACACCAAGAAAGTGTGTACGTTCGCCTGGCGAAATGTATGTAAGTCGTATGAGGAAGGTGGCTTGAACATTCGGTCTCTTTGTCAGGTGAATGATTCTTTGATGCTTCAGAGGTGTTGGCAATTTTACTCCAGCAATGAACAATGGGCAGTTATGTGTCGAGCGCGTTTCTTGAAATGGGGCCAGCCGTCGAATACGTTCTTGAAATCTTCTTTTTGGCATGGTATCAAGCACCACGTACCTACTGTAAAGGCTAATACCCATTGGATCATCGGCTCGGGGACTGAAATCTCCTTTTGGTTGGATAATTGGCTTTCGGAACCTCTGGTTGACGTGTTAAACCTTCCTATATCCGCTTATCCTAAACTAACGGCGAGAGTGTCCTCCTTTATTGTTAACGGCGAGTGGAATATTCCCACTAGTATTGTGCAGCGGGATTCTGAGATTCGTGCTCGCATTGACAACGTGGTCATTCCATGACATGCTCTGGAAGATATGTTAATTTGGTGCCCCTCGAAGGATGGCACTTTGAGTGCCAAGCAAGCCTATGATTTTTTGTATACTGCCCAACCGCAGGTAGACTGGACGAAATGGATCTGGCACACTTTTGTTCCTCCGTCGTCATCTTTTATAGTTTGGCGATGTTTCCATGATAAAATGCCAACTGATGAAAATCTGATAAAAAGAGGCTGCATAGTTGTTTCCGGGTGCAATCTTTGCCTCTCTAACTCTGAAACAACCACTCACTTATTCTTATCCTGTGATTTTGCAAATCAAATTTGGACTTGGCTGGGTTCATTGTTGCAGATAGTTTTTAATACTAACAGTTTCCGTGAATTATTTGACAGTTTTGACACAGGTTGGAGCCCATTCCTCATTCTAATTGCTAATGTCGCCATCATTCATGCATTACATGCGATTTGGTTAGCAAGAAATGGCATCCGCTTTAATAATGCGGGAATATCCATTCACACAGCAAAGATAAAGATTCTCACCGCAATAAAACTCAGCACAGACACGATGACGGGCCGACCCAAAAATGAGGAGCAACCGTTGTTACAGCAGCTGTCAGTCACGCCTAGGCTGGCTACCACTACCTCTGCGGCTGTAAAAATGGTGTTGTGGTGCACCCCGAGTATCGGATGGATGATGGTAAACACCGATGGTTCTGTTACTAATGCTTCAGCTGCATGTGGGTGGCTGTTCCGCGATTATTTGGCGAACTTTCGTGGCGGATACGCTCAAAAAATAAGTGGTCTATCAGTATTGCATGCGGAACTTATGGCATTGATCCTTGCTATGGAAGTTGCGCATAGTAAAACTTGGCATTATCTTTGGTTAGAAAGTGATTCATTGAATGCGCTTTGTGTTTTTGATGACATGAATGTGGTTCCATGGGATTTACGGAATAGATGGTCGAATTGCTTGAATCTTGGTTTAACATTGAAGTGGTCTCATATTTTTCGAGAAGGAAACACATGTGCTGATAAACTTGCAAATTTAGGCCACAATCACTCGCAAATGAGGTGGTGGAATTCCTTACCAACTACACTTCGGGATGATTTTTTACGTGATAAACTAGGACTCCCCCAATACCATATCACTTGATTATGCAATTTAGCTTGTTTCTTTGGGGTAAGGCCTCGTCCCCCCCTTGTAAATATTTTATTTTTTCTTTTAATAATACGAGCTATAGGTAAGGGATGGGAAGGAAGCGAGGTGCCAACATAGTTGGGATGTCGTTTCTAACCTTGATATCTAGACGCTTCTAATTTATCAAAAAAAAATTAAAAAACACAAAAAACCACCTCTTTGTGAGTGAAAAAGTAAGAAATGCACCTATAGCAATGCATGTAAGTTTTGTCATAAAATAAAATCATCTTGTATAAAGAAACTCACATTGGTGAAAGGAGACAATTATTTGGCTTTTACCACCGGTTGAATCTGGTTCGGGGGCCAGTTCTAGCATCAAATGGTTTCAGCTCATTTCCGATCGCAGTTGCGTTAGAAACAATTATTTGTAACCGAGCAACTAACAACAATAATATATCTGAAACGTTATATAAAAAAATTATATAAAAAACAAATAATTATACAAATACGGAACAAGTTATGGTGTATAAGTCATGTTTATGCATAAATACCTCAAATTATTTAGCGCACCTCCTAGATTTCTAGCGCGCCCTTTAAATTGTTTGACGCACCCCCTGATTTTTTGGGAGTGTATTAGAAATCTGAGGGATGCATTAGAAATTTGTGGAATGTGCTAAAAATTTTGGGGATGCACTAAGCAATTTAAAAGATGTATTAAGCAATTTTTATTATTTATACATGGTGCATGAAAAAAAAGTTTATGCAGCATAACCACTCTTCACAAATACATGGTTGATGTTTTGGTTTAGTGGATATAACTCCCACCAACAAGCATGCACTTCACTTAAATAAATATAAAAACGAATATTGATATGAATAATTTTAATTTTTAATCTTCTAAGAAACAAATATTAGGCGTATTTAATTTTGAAAAAAAAATAATAAATGTACTTAGGAACAAGATTTTTTTTTAAAGGGGCTTATTAATAACAGGGGACTAAAATCAACAGTAGAGACCATGTCTTTTAAATGGTAAAATTATTGAAGGCTAAAAATATAATAAAATTTAGATAGAAAGTAGAAACTAATCTTAGTATATATAACATAAATGTAAGGACCAAAAATATATTTAACTCTATATTCAAACCTTTTCTTTTTCACTTTTCTTCTTTTCATACAGTCGCATCCGTATAATCGTGTATTTAATTTGTGCTCGTGGCATGTATTCGTGCTCGTGCCATTGAGTGGTCCGAAACAGGGAAGAATTATTATGCATAAGGATTTTCCTTATGCATGGTGCATAAATAAATCTCCACCATTTGTATTCAAAAGTACTTAATAATGTCAAAATCACTTTGGAGTACAAACGGTGGAGATTTGTTTATGCACCATGCATAAGGAAAATTCTTATGCATAATAACTTTACCTCTTCTCGAATTAGGCGTGTCCGTGTCCGACACGTGTCCGTGTCCGTGTCAGTGTTCGACACCGACACGACACTAATGATTACATTGAATTATGTCATTTTTCCAAATTATTATCGTTTCATAGTCTATTATCCATTATTATTATCTATACCGAGAATACCCTCTTTCGCATGGACTTTTCTTATTGTCATTATTGCCCTTAACTCTAATTTAATATTTGTATATTTTGAAAAATAACTTCCACGTAAAAATAGATTAAGTAATTATTTATATTTGCACAATAGAGAATATCGATCACACAAACGTGTCCATTTGGCGGCTAGTATATATATATATATATGCACCGACAGTGTAAAATAATTTTACACTATCAACCAATAACAACTATGTATTCCGCCACGTCACCCTACTTTACACCACTTTTTTCATATGAAATGGAAGATTGGTAGTTTCTTATTGGATGACCGTGTAAAATTATTTTACACCGTCAGTGCATATCAATTAAACTATATATATATATATATATATATATATATATATATATATATATATATATATATATATATATATATATATATATCTTTCTCATACATAAGGACTTTGTATATAGTTTCTTACTCCGTGAATGATAAGATGTTGAAGCTTGGGAGTGTGTTGAAGCATTTCTACTATCCAATTCCACTTCTTAGGCCAAGTTTTACCCATTAAGTTAGAGAATAGCTCAAGTTGAGTTAGATTGTAAAAAATGGGGACAGGGACACAACGGGGCCATGTCTGCATGAATGAATTACAAAGACAAGAAAGCATTAGAAAGCAATCATCATAATAATATTTTGTAAAATGAAAGAAACTCTTACTTACCATCTTTATACTGAGACTGAGTGCCATGGAAAGCAAGAAGAGAGGAATAGGTTCGTTATCACAAAGCTTGGCCGTCACCAAATTGGGCAAGCATTTGATCTTGTCTGTTTTTATTGGCTCAACTTTTTTCCCAGAAGGGTTCCTAAACTTCTTATACAATGCCGTTTCCTCTATAATAATTATATCATTCGCTAGCAATTCCTCTAGAATGGGAAAGGAAAAGAGAAAGTCGACGATAATTGTACGAGTCTGGAAACGAACATGATCTAAGTGGAGAGTTTTGAGGCGTGAAATAGGATTGTTTATTTGAGGAATGCTGTGGCGCCGGATTACTATGTTAGTTAATTTGAGAACAGTAAGCGTCCTACAAGTGAATATGTTGAAAGCTAATTTATTGTCTAAATCTAGAAAAATCATACTAAGTTCAAGGGTTTCAGTTCGTCTTTGTATTGCGGCAATGATAAGTTGCTTGATATAGTTGGGTTTGTCGTGTTTAAAACTACACCTGAGGCGGAATGATCGTATTGGCAGGTTGTTGTGGCGCGATAGCATGACTGTGTAAATAATACAGCAGAGAAAGGCTGTGCCGAGGAAGTTGTGGTCGATGAAATCGAGAGTGCCGACTGAAAGCCATAATGGTTTCCACCTCTTTGAGAGGATGCTTGTGGCAACAGTGTCTTTGGTTGGGAGAAAGGATAGAATATGACAAATAATTGAGTCTGGAAGGGAGCTAACCCTGTCGCAAATCATCGACGATGATGATAGCTGCTTCTTAGACATCGCCGACGCAATTACCAGGAAACCCAATTCTGATTTCAAACTAACCCCTATCTCTGCAAACCCTAATCCCCTTTTGATTCTAAATCAACTCGTTGTGGCGAGCAGTCTGCTCGCCATGGTGAGTTTCATCAGCTCAGTAAGATGGACAATAAACTGTTCTCCATACTTAAAATTAAAATTAAAATTAAATTAAGTTTATTGGTAACATTACAATTAAAATTAAGGTCTTCAACATAGTAACATAATTAAAATTAAGTTCTACAATAGTATAATTAAATTACAACTTTCCAAAAGCAACATTGTAACTTATGTAATTTTACACTTATATATACTTAGAGATACTTATGTAATTTCGTGTATAAGCGGGTGAAGATGACAATAAACTGTTCTCCATACTTCACCAAACTCCTTGATTCCTAAAGTTCTAGCAGAAGTAAGATGGACTTAGAAATGTGGCTGTATGAGATGAAATGGTGCTGCCATCTGGCCTGATGTGAAGGTTCAAAGCTGACCTATAGGTTCAAAGTTGATCAAAATGTGGTGGCCAATTTCATCAAAATAAGGTATGGCCCTGCCATTAATCTCATGTTACCCTGTATATCATGTTGCCGTTGGGAGTTAATGCATGTACAAATGTTTTAGTAAAAGTTAAATGTAAATTTTTATGGGTAATTTTAGCTTTTTTTGCTTTTTAGCTCATTAGTTTTGTATGGTTTACTACGTTATTTCCCAAATGTATTAAAAACTGACCAGAGAGCACATCGATGAGAGCTCTTGGCCATAGTTTAGTTGGTTTTATCGGGTCAACCGATGAAAATTAAATATAAAGAGTAGTGTTAGTAACAATCACTTTAACACTTTTGTCATACCCCAATTTTTGACCTAAGATCCCACATTATATTCTCATTATTCATTTTATGCATCACTAGCAAAAATCCAAAAAAATATGTCAATTTATTTAATTTGTTATTATTAGCAACTTTATGGAAAATCCAAAGTATATCAAATTAGGTAAGTTTATATTTTTATTGAAAATAATCCAAAAAATATGTTAATTTTTAGTATAATCACTACTATTTTATTTTCTTTTATTATCATTCATCATTAATCTTTACTATATTCACCCTTTCTTCCATTTCACTTCATTATTATTATTACTGTTATTTTTAAAATGAAAAATATATATATACAAAAAAAAAAAGAGGTAGCTGTGCGCTACCCCCCTTTCCTCTCACTTTTCATTCTTTTCTTTTTTTTATATATATTGTTGTAGCATCCCAATTTTGTCTCGATCATTTTTTTTTGTCTAATATTTTCATTTGTTAATTTGGGTCGGTTTATTTGTCAGTATGTTTGTGTCTGCAAATTTTGTTTAATCAAAGTCAATTTAGTTGACTAGAAAGGTAAATTTTTTTTTTTTTCCTTTTTGTCCATTTATTCTCATTTATTACTTTTATTTTCAATTCTCCTTTTATTTTCATCATTGTATCCTTTCAATAATTATTCTCATTAATTTTATTTCCAATCTTAATTGTCATTTATTATCATTTACTTTTATCATTATTATCATTATTAAGACAGTTTTAAAAAAAAATTTCCCCTTTCATTTTGTTTTTTCCTTTACCATCATTATTTACTATTAATTATTTTAAACTAAATATAGAAAAAAAAAAAACAAAACAGAATCTCTTCCTTTCCCCTTGTTTTTCTCAACTTCTTTTTCTTTCCTTTTATTATTATTGTTGTTTGGTTATTATTAATAAAAAAAAAAACTAAAAAAAAAACAATAAAAAAAAAACGGTGGCTTATGTGCCAACCGTACTTCTTTCCCCATCCCTTTCTTTTCTCTTTATTTGTTTTTTTTTTAACAAAATAAATAATAATAATTAAAAATAACAAAACAAAACAAACAAGAGAAGACAAAATAGAAAAAAGATCTGAACAAGCAACAGCAGCAGTGGCATGCCTCTCCTCCTTTCCACTTGCTTTTTCTGAATCTCTGTACAACTTTCTCCAACACTCCAAGCAATGCAGAATATACATCATTGCATATCTCCTTGAGCATTGCAAAACCAAATCTGCAACATAAAAAAATCTGACTTTTAATTTCAATCAATGAATAAAGAATTCATTATTGTGGTCTATAAATTGGAAGCAAAGATCAGTAGGAGAATCAGAAGCCAAAATCAAAAAAATACCACAAAGAAAAACTTTCAACCAAAAAGAAAACTTCTCAAACTTTTTTTCTAAAATCCCATAAACACACACAACTCCAAATCCGAAACAGATCGAGCAGAGAAGAAATTGAAAGTTAGAAAGTTTGTTTTTTTTTTTTTTCAAAATTGAAAATCTAGATTCAGGATTTCTCAAGCTTTTTTTCTAAAAACTAAGTTGAAATCCGAAATCTAGATAAAATTTGATTTTAGAAAAAGGTTTTTTTTTTTAAAAAGGGAGTTTTTTTTACTTCCGGTGGTGGCGCCGCCGCTCCGGCCGCCGCACCACCACCGGAATCTTCATATGTTCTTGATGAAATGATGTACAGGAGTGAGAGAGAGAAGAAAGAGTGGAAACCAAGTGAGAGAGAGACATAAAGAAAAATAGAAAATCTGGAAAGAAAAAACATATATCCTGTCTTACTCCGTGCACCCCCCAATTACTCTATACACCCCCAGCTGCGAATTGCTTTCTACACCCCCTGGGTTGCTTGACGCATCCCCCTCTGATTTCTATTTTTTTCTTTTATTTTTTTGTTATTTGTGTGAGGACTAACTGTTTTTTGCAGGTTTGGGCCTCTGGACTTAGGCCCTTGCGTTTTGCTAAACGCACCAGCTTTCTACTTTTTTCACCCTTTTTTCGTTTTTTTTCTTGTTTTCCTATATACTTTTTTACTTATTATTTTTTTTTTTTTTTAAGCACACATATTTGCATGCAACATTACTAGGGTTGTAGTTTAATTTATTGCATTTTATTATTATTATTATTATCTATTTATTTAATTATTGTGATTTAGAATGTATTTAGGTACCAATGTAAATATAAATGAGAATCTTGCATCGCATGCATATTTATTTATTCCGCTTTATGCCCGAAAAACGAAAAAACTCCAAGGAAAAGGGGACTTTCATCTTGATCCGATATCATTATGAAATCCCTCGCGTTTAGTTTATTTTATCATGCTTAATTTTTTAGAATAACAAAAAATCACAAAAACATTCAAATATTCAAAAAAAAAACTTTAACAAAAAATATTTTTCTATTACTAAACCTTGGATTTCAAACCAAGTGATTCCGTCTTTTTTTCCAAATCAAACTTCAATCAATTTAAATCACATTTAGACTTTTCTTCACAATTTAAAATCAATCAACATCACACTTCATTTTCCTATGCCATTTCGGCCTCTTACCTTTTCCAAAAACTTTTTTTAAAACTTTAAAATCAATCAAACAAATCACTCGACTTTTTACCCCGAACTACGAGATTTTGATCCTTAGCGGGTACGTAGTGCAAAAGACTTCGCGTCTTCCCAAATCAAATAAAAAATAACAAAAACATTTTTCTTTTCTTTTTCAATTATCACTTTAACTTCTCACATTTTTAAATTTTTATTTACAAGTAAATAATTTAGCACAAAGATAAATAAAAACAAGAGGTTCTTATAGAGTACTATAGACGTTTAGGGTGCTAATACCTTCCCTTAACGTAACCAACCCCCGAACCTTTAATCTCAAAAAATAGGGTTATTTCGAACTTTTCCCCTTTTCCTTGGAAAAATAAAAGCTCGGTGGTGAATCATAAATTTGTGAGTCAAAACTAATCAATAGTTTGATATCCAAAAATCACCGCGACAGAAATGGCGACTTCACTGGGGACTCCCTTAAGAGGGTTAAGCCTATCTTGTATTTATTTTGTCTTTGCGCTTGTATGTTGTTTGCTTGTACATATATATATGCATGTTTTATGTACCTTATTTGGGAAAATTGCTTGAGTGAGATAAGTTCTAGCCCGGACTTGAGTGAAACAATAAGATAGGAAAGTGGTATAATCAAAGCGACATGCCCAGAGTATATTTTGGACCATGGCACGCATATGATACAATCACACTTAGTTGAGGAAGCTTGGGGGTAACAATGTTGACATGAGTAATCGTGTTCAGCGTTCTATTCCCGAGGGACCGACGACACTATGGACCTTTAGAATTACCTTTAACCCATCTTGACTTTAGGATGTAGTGCGGTGGCCAATTAAGAGTCAATCTTAAATTGGTCGACACGCGATACTACACTCAAACGAGATCGTCTTGCGGATATTGTTGGGCCGAGAGTTAATCTCGTGAGCCGATAATACTCATGAGACGGTTTATAACTTTGGGAACTTTGTAGAACCCGAAATACAGGTACAAATCAAACCATAGTCTTTACCATGTGGGTGGTTCTTACCCTTAACTCCATCAATGTATACCTTAACCCCACCATGTTTTCAGCATAATCATGCATACATGCACTCATTCATAAAAAAAAATTTATCGTAGGACTTAATCAAATTTTTTGTAAACATTGTTGATATCTTATAAGAAGAAACACCAAAAAAAAAAAAAAGGAAAAAAGAAAAGAGAATTACTTTGTAATATTTTAGTTATCGTAAAGATGTTTTCTACAATGGTTACAATTAATTTATAAGTCCTTCGACAAAATAAAACTTTGCATATTTTAGCATACACATGCATCATACTGCATTCATAAGTTTCAACACTGAGTCTCATTTTTTTTTCTCTACCTCAGTCAAGGTAAAAGTGGCCCGACGTATTCATTACAAGTCTACCCGTATCTACGGCACTCGATCAAACATAAGAAAGAAGATGGATCAACTTGAGCAAAATACTCTGGCACTCCGTGAAGAAGTGACATCTATGAAGGGCGAGATAGAGAGGTTAACTACTATGATGACAGATATATTGGCCGCTCAGGCTCAAGCACAAGCATCGGTCCCTCAGCTCACCGACACTTCTTTGGTTCAGCCGACTTCAGCTGTACTAACTAGCACTCCTCAGTTTACTATGCCTGAAGGTTACCCATGGGGCATACCGCTACATGTGTTCAGCGAAGGATTCCGTCCTGTGATTTCTGGAATTCAAGCCTCTTTCGCACAACAGGCAGTGCCAGTTCCTCCGCCTATCCTATCATTTCCTCAAGCTACAATGACTTACTCAACACCCCTTGTCCACACCATTCAGCAAGATCATGGACATATCTTTCATACTGAAAGTGTAGAAGCGTTTGATAGGGTGGATGACCTACAAGACAAATACAATGAAATGCAACGAGAGATGAGGGCTCTCCGTGGAAAACAATTGTTTGGTCAAAATACGCATGAACTCTGCTTGGTTCCCAATGTAGTAATTCCACACAAATTCAAGGTCCCTGACTTCGAGAAGTATGAGGGGAGCACTTGCCCTAGAGCTCATCTGGTGATGTATGCAAGAAAAATGTCATCTCAGACCGACAATGATAAGCTACTCATCCACTATTTTCAAGACAGTTTGACTGGTGCCGCACTAAGGTGGTACATGGACCTTGATAGTACTGATATCTGTAATTTTAATGATCTGGCCAATGCTTTTATTCGACAATACAACTACAATTCTTACTTGGCCCCAGATAGGGATGAACTTCGGGCTTTGACTCAAAGAGAAAAAGAGTCTTTCAAAGAGTATGCACAACGGTGGAGAGAACTTGCTGCACAAATCCGTCCACCTTTGGAGGAAAAAGAGTTGACCAAGTTATTTCTTAACACTCTCAACCCATTTTACTACAAGAAGATGGTGGCCAGTGCGCCAAACAATTTTACCGAGATAGTAGCAATGAGAATGCGTCTCGAGGAAGGAGTCCGAGAAGGACGTTTGATGAAGGGGGATGCCCCAGCTAACAATGCAAAGATGTTTGGCAATGGTTATCCGAGGAAGAAAGAGCAAGAGGTTGGCATGGTAACCTACGGAGGACCCCGATTAGAATATCCAGTTTACCCACATGTTGCTGCTATCTCACCCATTCCTCAACAACCCTTCAACCAGCCAAATCATACCCAAAGAACTCAATCATTTGACCATATACCCATGAAGTACGCAGATTTGCTTCCCAATCTACTTGCAAGAAACCTTGTCCAAACCAAACCACCTCCTCCTGTACCAGAAAGACTTCCTGCTCGGTACCGTACCGATCTCACATGTGCTTTCCACCAAGGAGCACCAGGACATGATGTTGAACACTGCTATGCTCTTAAAAAAGAGGTTCAGAATTTGGTCCGTGCCAACCTTTTATCTTTTAAAGATTCAAACACAGATGTTCAGATTAACCCTTTGCAAACCATGGGTCATCTATCTACTTGATTCAAGATTATCAGGAAGCTTGTCCCTAGGATCACTAGGCCTTTTATTTTCAAACTGTTATTTCTTTCTTGCCAAGCATTTGTTTGCTTTTAAAATTGCACCTTTTAATTAATGTTTCTAAAATAATGAGCATGCATTTTTGGAATCCATTCATTCGTATTCACTCTTTTCTTGTGCCATCACAAATGGCAACGCTTTTCCATTTTACTTTTCATGTTAACAAATTAGAGGGGAGAATGATGTAAACTAAATGGCTAAAATTGCTGATATATGCTTTCATTAGTAAAACCCGGTTGATGATGTAAGGCATTTTTTCATTTCCCAAACACTGGAGAAATAAGGAGATAATCTGTAGTCAACCCCTTTGAGCCAGAAGTTGATGTTCTTTATGCTATAAAAAAAAAAAAAAACCCTTAATCTTAAACCGGGGCAGGGGAGTCTTTTAGTTAATTCAATGATACATCTCAATACAAGAGGATCAATTCATCTAAAATAGAGGAGGTCATGAGTGGACAAAACTCGCAATAACTTGTGGCAGTCACAACTCTCATACATCAAAAAGCCCGCTAAGAAAAAATTGGGGCATCCCGATGGACCACCAAATTCAAAAGAGTTGGCCCATGCAAAAATAAGGGATTAAAAATAAAAAATGAAAACAAGTTTGTAAATGAAAAGAAGTGACTGCCACTTAGAGAATCTCATCAGGACTTCAACCAAGCGTCCAACTCAAACATTATTGTCAAAATTCTCTTGTCGACCTAAGTGTGTCCGATGAAGTAATTGAACTTAGGAATGAAGGACATCAAAGAAGAATGGGTGGGTTAAAACAAAACTTTGAGCCTAATAATCTTTTTTTTATTCGAAACCATGAACCAGGCCACGTTATAACCCTCAAAAGACCTAATTGAAGCTAGGTTCACTATGAAAGCATAATCAGCACAATCATTATTAAAAAAAACTGACTCCAACTGTTTGTTGAGTAACTGTCTTTTACACACATCACATATGATTCCAAAACTTGCATGTGCATTACATCAGAAACAATTTTCAAAAGAAAACAATTCTGTTTGCAAATCTATATTTGGCATAAAGGAAATTCGAGCAAATAGTCTAATCAAGGGCGAACCAACTCAAAACACTCCTAACTTTGGGCAAATTACTTCAGGATCCTGCCAATCAGGGGCAAATCCTTACATCTAGGGGCATACCCTTTAAGGATTCAAGTCAGTGGCTATGAGCTCCCACGGCCTGTAAATGCTGATACATTCAACAAATGCTTTGTCTAAAAAAAAAGAAGAACAGCTCGGTAAGTCGAAAACCTGAAAAGGCGGCTTAGGCAAAAAAAGAGCGTCCCGGTGGATTGAAAACTCGAAAGGGCAATCCAGGCAAAAGTTAGGGATTCAAAAAAAACAAAAAAACCATGACTGTCGAAGCGCACCCATGAGAAAGCACTCTAGTACGGTTTGCAAATGGCGACTTCTGCCAGACTTTTGATTAATGGGCTTTACCCCAAGAAATGTTTATTCCACTTTCAGTTGATACACGGTGTCGGGCATTACCTCGATGTTGGCTCAATTCATTTGCCATGATGTTAGCCCCAATGAAGACTGCCGAGTGGTTGTATTGTTGTGTCGGTCCACTTCCCATCTCACTTGCCCGATCTTGTCTTGTCCAGTTATATACAGTCACACTGTCATACAAATACAAGTTTCATACATACATAATACATTCATACCTACATGCATACAAGCATTCATAAATACATACATACATACATACAACATGCTAACAAAATCATTCATACATGATTGCATTGACCATCCTATGTTTTGCTTCAGTTGTATCACAAAAAGGAGTCATCCCCAGTGTGTCTGGTCCAGAGATGTCTCCATCAAACATATTTCACAAAAGAGTCATTCCCAGTGTATCTGGTCCAGAGATGTCATCATCAAACATATTCCAAGTAGCATATTTTGCCAACAACCCATTTGCAAATTTACATTTAGTTTCCCCAAAAAGATCACCTCCAGTGTGTCTGATCACAGACAAATATTTTTCCTTGTTATGTCCTGCTCTCCTACAATGATAGCAGACAATACCTTGTTCTTATTGTGTCTTGCTCTCCTACAATGATAGCAGATAATACATTTTCTTATTGTGTCTTGCTCTTCTACAATGACGGCGGACAAAAGTCTTTGCTTTTTATGTCCTTGCTCTCCTACATTGACAGCGGACGTCGCCTTTTCTTTTTATGTCATTGCTCTCCTACATTGACAGCGGACAATGTCTTTGTTTCATGTCTTGCTTTCCTACATTGACAGCAGACAATACCTTTATTTTCTGTCCTTGCTCTCCTACATTGACAGCGGACGATGTCTTTATTTCATATCTTGCTCTCCTACATTGATAGCAGACAATATCCTTTCTTGTTGTGTCCTTGCTCTCTTACATTGATAGCGGACAATGTCATTGCCTTTATTTCATGTCCTGCTCTCCTACATTGATAGCAGACAATATCCTTTCTTGTTGTGTCCTTGCTCTCTTACATTGATAGCGGACAATGTCATTGCCTTTATTTCATGTCCTGCTCTCCTACATTGACAGCAGACAATACCTTTATTTCATGTCTTGCTCTCATACATCGACGGCAGACAATATCTTTACTTTGTATGTCCTGCTCTCCTACATTGACAGCGGACAATGTCTTTAAAATTTGTTTTGCTCTCCTACATTGACAGCAGACAATATCTTCACTTCATGTCCTGCTCTCCTACATTGACAGCAGCCAATATCTTCACTTCATGTCATGCTCTCCTACATTGATAGCAGACAATGTCTTTATTTCCTGTCTTGCTCTCTCACATTGACAGCAGACAATACATTTTCTTGTGGTGTCTTTGTTCTCTTACATTGACAGCGGACAATGTCTTTATCATTTGCCTTGCTCTCCTACATTGACAGCAAACAATGTCTTTTATTTATGTCCCGCTCTCTTACATTGACAGCGGACAATGTCTTTATCATTTGTCCTGCTCTGCTACATTGACAACAAACAATGTCTTTTATTTATGTCCTTGCTCTCTCACATTGACAGCAGACAATGCCTTTTCTTCATGCGTCGTTGCTCTTCTACATTGACAGCGGACGATATCTTTATTTCCTGTTTTGCTCTCTAACATTAACAGCAGACGATGTATTTTCTTCATGTGTCCTCGCTCTCTTGCATTTGATAACATACAATATTATCCTTTTATACTTTGTCCTTACTCTCTCACATTGACAATAGCCAACGTCTTTTTTTTTCTATGTTACACTAATGGTAGATAATGGTTGTCAATTTGTTCCCCAGTGTTAGTAGTTTACCTCTTGCATTTACATTTGCATCATAAACATTCTTGGCATCTTAGGTCCAAAATTGTGTATTCTATATTTAAGTCTCTTCATCCCGTCAAGATAAAACTTTCATTTTCATCTCTCCGGATAAAGAAACTTAAATAGGGGCATCTTCATTTTTCATGTCTCCGGATGAAGAGACTTAAATAGGGGCATCTGTCATACCCCAATTTTTGACCTAAGATCCCACATTATATTCTCATTATTCATTTTATGCATCACTAGCAAAAATCCAAAAAAATATGTCAATTTATTTAATTTGTTATTATTAGCAACTTTATGGAAAATCCAAAGTATATCAAATTAGGTAAGTTTATATTTTTATTGAAAATAATCCAAAAAATATGTTAATTTTTAGTATAATCACTACTATTTTATTTTCTTTTATTATCATTCATCATTAATCTTTACTATATTCACCCTTTCTTCCATTTCACTTCATTATTATTATTACTGTTATTTTTAAAATGAAAAATATATATATACAAAAAAAAAAAGAGGTAGCTGTGCGCTACCCCCCTTTCCTCTCACTTTTCATTCTTTTCTTTTTTTTATATATATTGTTGTAGCATCCCAATTTTGTCTCGATCATTTTTTTTTGTCTAATATTTTCATTTGTTAATTTGGGTCGGTTTATTTGTCAGTATGTTTGTGTCTGCAAATTTTGTTTAATCAAAGTCAATTTAGTTGACTAGAAAGGTAAAAATTTTTTTTTTTCCTTTTTGTCCATTTATTCTCATTTATTACTTTTATTTTCAATTCTCCTTTTATTTTCATCATTGTATCCTTTCAATAATTATTCTCATTAATTTTATTTCCAATCTTAATTGTCATTTATTATCATTTACTTTTATCATTATTATCATTATTAAGACAGTTTTAAAAAAAAATTTCCCCTTTCATTTTGTTTTTTCCTTTACCATCATTATTTACTATTAATTATTTTAAACTAAATATAGAAAAAAAAAAAACAAAACAGAATCTCTTCCTTTCCCCTTGTTTTTCTCAACTTCTTTTTCTTTCCTTTTATTATTATTGTTGTTTGGTTATTATTAATAAAAAAAAAAAACTAAAAAAAAAACAATAAAAAAAAAACGGTGGCTTATGTGCCAACCGTACTTCTTTCCCCATCCCTTTCTTTTCTCTTTATTTGTTTTTTTTTTAACAAAATAAATAATAATAATTAAAAATAACAAAACAAAACAAACAAGAGAAGACAAAATAGAAAAAAGATCTGAACAAGCAACAGCAGCAGTGGCATGCCTCTCCTCCTTTCCACTTGCTTTTTCTGAATCTCTGTACAACTTTCTCCAACACTCCAAGCAATGCAGAATATACATCATTGCATATCTCCTTGAGCATTGCAAAACCAAATCTGCAACATAAAAAAATCTGACTTTTAATTTCAATCAATGAATAAAGAATTCATTATTGTGGTCTATAAATTGGAAGCAAAGATCAGTAGGAGAATCAGAAGCCAAAATCAAAAAAATACCACAAAGAAAAACTTTCAACCAAAAAGAAAACTTCTCAAACTTTTTTTCTAAAATCCCATAAACACACACAACTCCAAATCCGAAACAGATCGAGCAGAGAAGAAATTGAAAATTAGAAAGTTTGTTTTTTTTTTTTTCAAAATTGAAAATCTAGATTCAGGATTTCTCAAGCTTTTTTTCTAAAAACTAAGTTGAAATCCGAAATCTAGATAAAATTTGATTTTAGAAAAAGGTTTTTTTTTTTAAAAAGGGAGTTTTTTTTACTTCCGGTGGTGGCGCCGCCGCTTCGGCCGCCGCACCACCACCGGAATCTTCATATGTTCTTGATGAAATGATGTACAGGAGTGAGAGAGAGAAGAAAGAGTGGAAACCAAGTGAGAGAGAGACATAAAGAAAAATAGAAAATCTGGAAAGAAAAAACATATATCCTGTCTTACTCCGTGCACCCCCCAATTACTCTATACACCCCCAGCTGCGAATTGCTTTCTACACCCCCTGGGTTGCTTGACGCATCCCCCTCTGATTTCTATTTTTTTCTTTTATTTTTTTGTTATTTGTGTGAGGACTAACTGTTTTTTGCAGGTTTGGGCCTCTGGACTTAGGCCCTTGCGTTTTGCTAAACGCACCAGCTTTCTACTTTTTTCACCCTTTTTTCGTTTTTTTTCTTGTTTTCCTATATACTTTTTTACTTATTATTTTTTTTTTTTTTTAAGCACACATATTTGTATGCAACATTACTAGGGTTGTAGTTTAATTTATTGCATTTTATTATTATTATTATTATCTATTTATTTAATTATTGTGATTTAGAATGTATTTAGGTACCAATGTAAATATAAATGAGAATCTTGCATCGCATGCATATTTATTTATTCCGCTTTATGCCCGAAAAACGAAAAAACTCCAAGGAAAAGGGGACTTTCATCTTGATCCGATATCATTATGAAATCCCTCGCGTTTAGTTTATTTTATCATGCTTAATTTTTTAGAATAACAAAAAATCACAAAAACATTCAAATATTCAAAAAAAAAACTTTAACAAAAAATATTTTTCTATTACTAAACCTTGGATTTCAAACCAAGTGATTCCGTCTTTTTTTCCAAATCAAACTTCAATCAATTTAAATCACATTTAGACTTTTCTTCACAATTTAAAATCAATCAACATCACACTTCATTTTCCTATGCCATTTCGGCCTCTTACCTTTTCCAAAAACTTTTTTTAAAACTTTAAAATCAATCAAACAAATCACTCGACTTTTTACCCCGAACTACGAGATTTTGATCCTTAGCGGGTACGTAGTGCAAAAGACTTCGCGTCTTCCCAAATCAAATAAAAAATAACAAAAACATTTTTCTTTTCTTTTTCAATTATCACTTTAACTTCTCACATTTTTAAATTTTTATTTACAAGTAAATAATTTAGCACAAAGATAAATAAAAACAAGAGGTTCTTATAGAGTACTATAGACGTTTAGGGTGCTAATACCTTCCCTTAACGTAACCAACCCCCGAACCTTTAATCTCAAAAAATAGGGTTATTTCGAACTTTTCCCCTTTTCCTTGGAAAAATAAAAGCTCGGTGGTGAATCATAAATTTGTGAGTCAAAACTAATCAATAGTTTGATATCCAAAAATCACCGCGACAACTTTCAAGTTTCTTTCACATGGATTTACTTTACAAGTTTTTCTGGGGTGGGGTAATAGTGTCATCAGATATTATTTCAATATTTACAAAGCATGACCTAGATTTCAAAGACATAAAATTGGACGTTAGTTGGGCTTGATCTTGGGATTTCTAACTGACTCAGGATACACATATTTCTTTAAGCCTGGTAGATTTATGAGCTTCTTGCTAATTGTTTCCCTCTCTGAAGACCCTGATAGTAGCAACCAACGGTTTAAAAACTCCAATACTTCAGGGCAGAACACCTTCCAGTAGAAGGTAGTCCTAATCCATGCTGGTTCTGTCAAGTAAGAGTCTCCACGACAAGCGCCATTCACAATTCCTTTGGCAGCTTCTGTGACTGATCTTATGGGCACCACACTAACTTGAACCTGTTGATCCCCAAAAAACCAATAAAACTCATATTCTAAGAAAAACTTAGTATGTGCCTTGAAAAGTAAAACTAGCTTACATCTCTCATTTCTTGGTCAAGAACCATTTGGCCTTCCTTAGATAGGAACTTCCCTTGGGTCATTTCTGATTCAATCAACCCTGGTGTAACTATAGTTATTCCTATGTCCTTTCCCAGTTCAGTTCTTAGAGTCTCATACAAGCTAATCACTGCTGCTTTGCTTGCCTGTGGATTTTGAAAACTATAAATTGGTTACTGGTTATTGACATTGCAAAGAAAGATATATAAACAGAAGCTTAGCTTGTTGTTGAGGTTTTGTGTATTACATTGTAGAACATCATTCTTGGAGCAGGCAACCATCCAGCTGAGGAAGCTATGGCTATGATCTTACCTTTGGATTTTCTTAGATGGGGAATTCCACACAACGACAAGACGAGCATAGTTACCGCGCTCTAGCCCTGATATGATAGGGAATTTAGCCGGGTATGGGATACTCTGAAACTGCTCAATTCAGGGTATTCGTAAAATGAACTCAGATAATTGTGTGATACACTCTACTGCTTTTATTCATTATATATACATATATATTATAAAAACATATTATCAGGATTATGAATCAGGATTAAGTCAGCATTAATACTTCTCTGTTTTTGTATTAATCTGTCTTGTTTCCATTAGTTTCTTTCCACTGTGAATCTTGTAAATGAGAATCTAGACTTAAGCATTGCTTCCATCGATCGACTGAATATTCAAGCAACAAGCCCAGAATCAGACGTTACTGGATCATATAATCAGTTATTTTCAAATGGATCAAGCACTGTTACCGACCGTTCTGTAGGCCACTGTAAACATAGTCTATCAGATGCAGCTAGCAGAAATGGGAGCAAAACAAAGGATAATGAATCCCGTAACGAGACTGAATGGGTAGAGCAAGATGAACCTGGTGTATATATTACTCTCACTTCCCTGTCAGGCGGTACAATAGATCTTAAGAGGGTTCGATTCAGGTATGGAATGCTTTATTTGCATTGACATTGTTTTTTACTTACCAACTTGCACAACTCATGTCCAATATTTGATAAGAGTAATGTACATTGTGTTTGATGGTAACAAGCAATTTCCTTATATGTTTTATTAAGTAATTCAGTATCTGATGAGAAAGCAAAATTTTACCAGCAACTCAAATAACTATGCGTACGTTAGCCATGTTATAACCAGGAAAATCTTTGGGTTTGTGAATGCAGTCGCAAGCGGTTTAGTGAGAAACAAGCAGAACATTGGTGGGCTGAGAATCGGATAAGAGTATATGAAAAGTACAATGTGCGCATG
Source organism: Trifolium repens (assembly GCA_030408175.1). Taxonomy (NCBI): domain Eukaryota; kingdom Viridiplantae; phylum Streptophyta; class Magnoliopsida; order Fabales; family Fabaceae; genus Trifolium; species Trifolium repens. Next base: position 59,747,374 of record CP125842.1, on the reverse strand, counting down.
ATTGACAAATCGACCATTGGTATTGGGAGTGTGGACCTGGCTCATTGATGTGATCACCGGTAAATGATTGAGATGTTTTGGCTGGAGTTAAAGCTAGAATGTATCATCAGCTACATTTGGCTTCCATCTAATATTAAGCATTGAGGGAAGCTGCGAAGGGCATAATAGTAGGACAGGATAGGGATTTGATTGTGATATTTTAATTTCACTTCTTTCATTTTTGTTTTCCAATTTGATTTCACTTTTCATTTTTCCCCTATATCTACCTTGTGTGGGGATTGTAAGGTGAGAAATGTAAATTCTTGATAGGATACTCTCTCGCCGAAAGTAGCTGTTATGTAAATTTCATAGGTGAATGCATTTACAAATATTTCTTCTACACCGGTTATAATATACTTAGAACCACCAATGCGAGAGGTGGTTCGAAGTAGTTAATATAGATTCCCTTCTGCCGAATGCATTTTGTTCTTCATTCTGTTACAATACTTTGCAGCATCCGTTCTTTTTTATGTCATTTTTGTAGCAAACCTTTGTCCTAGTTGTTATTTTTAAAGTTCAATAAAATACTTCCTCCGTTTCTTTTTACTTGTCTTTTTTGAATAGTAACACCAAATTAAGGAAATGTATATTTACATTTTATCTTCCTATTATACTCTCGTTTTAATCCACCAATAAATTTCTTTTTTTGTCACACTTTCTCTTTCCAATAAATTTAATAAATTATGGTTAAAAAAAAAAATTTAATTAGGATCACAGATTTTATTATAGACTATCTACAGCATACTATTTCCTGTAACAGTTGAATGACATGAGCGTATGACCCTTGAACCCTAAATCAAGTTCATCAATATAAACAATTGTGTAACCATAAATGTTAATTGCGGTGTTTTTTATGAGAATAATTGAAAGTATAAAAAAGGTATAGAACCTCGAACAAATTTAAAGAAAAAAATATCAAATAGGCTCCATAAAAATCTTCATATCTAAGAGGCACTTTTGTGAAATGATAATGATGTTAACACGGTGATCAGAAACTCACCCACGGTGGTGTGATTGTAAGGAGGAAGAAATGTGCAGGTTCAAGTTGACCGAATCTTAAAATAAAGAAGAGACGATTTCGATGGTAGTGGTCGTGTGGCTATTGGTGAGACAAGAAGAAAAAGAAAAAAAAATGGTGGATTCAAGCTTTCCCGCTCTTACATTGATTCACAAGATCGTCTGTACTATGGTCGCTCCTTTCTAATTAACCCCAACCACCCTACACTTGAAAAAATTACTCAATAGATTGTCCTTTACTGCTTGAAAAATCTAACCACATTTGCATGATAGTGTAGCTTCTGGTGCGGATTGAATAGGTATCATAAATTATCAAGAAATCTCATTATAAGCAATCTTGTGAATGGAACTTGTAGTGTATTTTCCCTCCATTGTGCTGTGCTGACCATAACTCCAGAACTTCGAAAAGCAAAATTGCATATTCTGGACAAAAAAATAAAATAGAACGTGAGATACATAGCACACCAAGTGGTACAAAGATTAATTAAGATAATACAACAAAATCTCTTCAACCCACTTTTCCACCTCAAGTTCTTCCAATGGGTAAAATAATAATAATAAGAAGTCGCATTGGTATGCTTAATGGAAATTTTGATGATGGCCCAGAGCTTTAGCGTAAATCCGGTCTTTGGGTACTGCTTCTGCTCGGTACCTTCAATATTTCTATTGAGGCTATATGTCTCAAGGAACTAGCCCATCTTTTCCCTCTCCATGCTTGGTCTTTCACCTTCTTGGGAACATAATAAATAAACGAGATTTTTTGAGGTGGTTAGTATTTTAAGTTATAATACTCTTTTCGGTGATCAGGAGGTGTTTTAAAATCCTGGACCTTGGGGATTCTGAAATAAGATGCTTATTTATGGTTGTGTTCTTCTCATAAGGTTTTGATTAGACGACACCTCTATGGAAGTTCTTTCGATAATGCACACAAAATATTTTATACAGATATTGAGTCACATTCCGTTATGTTAGACGACAAAATATATTAATTCTCAGAGGTTATTTTTGTCAACATTCCGATCAATCAATCCATTGCAATGCAGGTACCCGGACTTTCGAAAATTAGGCATATTGGACAAACAACAGTTGGAAGTGCTGCTATTTTTGGTCTTTTTTTGGGTGCCGGAAGTTTGATACATTGCGGGAAGTCATATTGAGCGCGCAAAGATTTTATCTACCTACTTGCAGAGGTTTGCTTGCTGTCCTTGTAAAGTATGAGTAGAAAAGGAATTTACTTGGTTATTTTTCAATTTTCTTTTTGTTGGATCTTGGAAAAGGTTTAATTGCAGTAGCTGCAACACTGTTTATACAAGTCCAAAGGCTGATAATTCTTCATTTGAATGAAGGTTAAGAGTAATATGTTTAATTAAGAATAAGAGAATTGTAATGAAGATTCTATATAAGTCCAAAGGCTGATAATTCTTTTTATCAAAATCCAATTTTGCATTTAATACTTTTCAAGCACCATAAATGTTCATTTCAATAATGAACAACACTTTCTTTTCAATAATCAATGCACAAAATATACCCCAAAATATACTCCCTACTTTAAAACAATTATCATTTTCTTAAGCATTCATCTAATCAAAATTTACTTAATATATACCAGAATTTCCTACCTCATGATTAACTTTCATGAGAAAGGTTTAGAGCGTCTCATACAAGGAAAAATTTATGGATAAGCTAGAAAATTATAGGTCAATCCTCCCTTACTCGGTGGTTGTTGACAACACATCATGGATCACCTTAAACTCATCTTGAATCATTTTGGAAAACACAGAAAAATTCTCCAAAAGTTGATCAACATTTTGAGAAAGTTGATCAACTTTTTGGGAAAGTTCATCAATTTTTTGGTTGAGCATCACACAGCAGCCCTGTTCAGCAGTTTTCTTCAACTCATCTTGAACATTAGTATCACCTTGTTCAGCAGCATTTTTCTTCAACTCTTCTTTCTTACCACCACCACCAGCATCTTCTTGACCACCACCAGGAGCATCTTTTATTATTCTCAGTTTCTTCTCACTCTCTTTCCATTTCTCATCTTTTTCTCTCTCTCTCAGAATGGCGCATGACTTACCCATTGTTCTTCAGAAAATGATGGTTTTAGGGATTTCTTTGTATGGTCGGAAATGGAAACGTATGAAAGAGGACAAAGAGAATTTGTTTTTCCCAGAAAAGCTCAGTACTTCTAAACTACAGGTATATTTTTGTTCTTAATCTAGAAATTAGATCTTGAAATTATATTTTTCCTTTATTAACATTTTATTTGATTTTTTTTTAGAAAACATGGGCTAAAATGAAGAGTGACCCTGACTTGGCTGATTTGAGGATTCACATGCCAGTAACTTCTTGACCACCACCACCACCAGCAACTTCCTGACCACCACCACCAGCAACTTCTTGACCACCACCACCACCAGCAACTTCCTGACTGACCACCACCACCAGCAACTTCCTGACCACCACCACCAGCTTCCCTAGACTTCATTTGATCAATGACTGAATTATCCTCTGCAATGAGCATATAAGCCTCAGGAACTGGCATGTGAATCCTCAAATCAGCCAAGTCAGGGTCACTCTTCATTTTAGCCCATGTTTTCTATAAAAAAATCAAATAAAATGTTAATAAAGGAAAAATATAATTTCAAGATCTAATTTCTAGATTAAGAACAAAAATATACCTGTAGTTTAGAAGTACTGAGCTTTTCTGGGAAAAACAAATTCTCTTTGTCCTCTTTCATACGTTTCCATTTCCGACCATACAAAGAAACCCCTAAAACCATCATTTTTTGAAAAACAATGGGTAAGTCATGCGCCATTCTGAGAGAGAGAAAAAGATGAGAAATGGAAAGAGAGTGAGAAGAAACTGAGAATAATAGAAGGGGTCAGGATCAAATGACACCAAGGTGTCAAACTTAGTAACATAACACCTCCGATAATTCTTTATCGGATAATCGTATTACAAAATCAACCGTTGGATTCAAAGCTATTATTATATAGATCATGTCTATGAAATTTAACAACAATCAGAAATTATTTAATATGTCAATGAGATGCATAAAAACCAACATCTTACAAAACTTCGTCAAAACCGTTAATTTTTATCCTTCTCTTTAACCCATCAAATGGTTTCCGATTGATGTTAAATTTTATAGACATGATCTATATAATAATAGCTTTGAATCCAACGGTTGATTTTGTAATACGATTATCCGATAAAGAATTATCGGAGATGTCATGTTACTAAGTTTGACACCTTGGTGTCATTTGATCCTGACCCTAATAGAAGATATATAAGCAAACTAAAATCGTGCGAGAAATACCTTTCGTCGTTTTGATATAATCATTTCTGCGTTTTGATATATCAAATAACAAACCACAATCGCGCGGATCGTGCTAAGGATACGAATCGTGTGTCTGCGTTTTACTCCTTTTTTGAACATCATTACTGCGTTTTGATATATCAAAGTGGCTATAAGTTTAGTGATGTGTTTTGTGAGTGAGTAGTAACATTCTTATAGAGAGAGAGAATCATAAAACCTTTGATGGTTTTAGAAAACCCACTGTATGTTCACGTTTCTCTAGTACCTCCACCAACCCACAATGATTATTTTTGTTATTTTGAGACACGTAGCGCGTGCATCTCATTTTTTATTATTATTATTTCTTTTCTTTTCTTTTCTTTTCTTTTTTTTGAGTAAAATCATACTATTCTATAGATATATCAGTTAAAATAATTGACTTTCAAATGGCAAAAATGAATTTTTGAAGCGCGAAATTAGATTAGTTCGATCTTTACATCAGTTAAATCGAGTCAATTTACTTTTAGTATTTTCGAATCTACACAATTTTGTTTAGTCGGAGTTCATTTAGTTGAATAAAAAATCAAAACTTTTCTTTTATTTTATCATAGTCATTCCTATTTTTTATTTTCAAATTATCTTCCATTTCTAACACCATTTATCATCATTGTCATTTACCTTATGGAGAATGTTAATATGATAAAAGATCAAAGGTAGAAATTATTTCTTGAAACTTGTGCATTTTTACTTTTAAGCATTAAATTTTTTTCATTATTAAATGCATAATTTCTATATTATGATAGCTTATCATGTACCCTTAGGGTACATATTAACATAACACTTACCTTATTTCCATTTTTACTATTATTACCCTTATTAATAAGTATCATTGTTATTATTTATTTATCAACATTTATCATTAATTCCATTTTTATTACTATTATTATTATATTATTATCAAATACCCCATATGAAACTTTTTTTTAATTAAAAAATTAGTGTCTGAGTACAAAAAATCAATCAATAACAAGTAGGCCTTACATCTATAAGTTCATCAAATATTGAAAGCATGCAACAAAATTACACTTGGGCTAAAACTTAAAAATATTACTCTGAAGCTCCTTCAAACAAATTCATGCAATAGCTGGATGTTGCATTTCTTTTGAAGAAGAATTTTTCTTCCATCTCTCAGTAAACATGGAAACAAGCACCTTCCATTGTTACAAGCCTCTATTTGCCGTACTATGAAACTTAATGAGTAGCTAGCTATTGCTAAAACTGTCTTGTGCAAAGCTTCAAGTTGTTGAGCTAACTGGGACTGGAATATCCAGATAAGTACCCTATTTCCTTCTTCAATTTTATCCTTCCGCGCTCTAAGGTTGAAAAACGCAATCATGATTATTGTCAAGGCAAAGCAATTGCACGTTCAATTGAGTCATCCGATGCAGCATTCTCGAGCTCTGCTCGTAGTTTAATTGCACGTTCTACTAATTCTTCCTCTGAAAATGGCATGACAGATGGTAAAATGAAGTATCAAACAAAGAGTTAAGTCTAATTCTTGAACAGAACAAAAGTCCAGATCAAAAGTTCACAACACAATCAGTTCAACTTGAGAATATGTGTACAAGTAAAATCTAGTAAGTACCTAAATGAGAATAGTTAGAATAGAGATGCTCTAAATAACCAAGTAAATATGCAGACTTACAAGCAAATATAGCAGAAGACATATAAAAGTAATGCTTATGTCTACTTCTTGCGATAAAGGAATCTATGAAATTGGTAAACTATGAAGTTAAAAAACTGCAATATATGAATAACGGCTTTGTTACCAGACTCGGCAGTTTTATTTAGATCAAGAATACCATCCTTAGCATCTTGGATTGAGCTGCAGTTTTCTTCGCTGACAATCCTGCAAATAGTACATGAATGTAACCTTTCGTCATAAATAAAAAGAGCCAAATTTCAACTCTTTTTAGGAAAACATGTAAAACATTTTATGAATCATCTGATATGTCTTACCAAACTTGTATCCCAAGCTGAGGCCAAATAATATAACATTTGTAGCTGCATGAGTCCACAACATATATCTTGCACAAGACTGCAAAAACCAGAACTAAAATGACTTACTTCTTTCACATTGGACCAAATGACTTGAAAATGAAGTTGCAGCTTGTAAAATCATTTGTATCCACTTAAATTCAAAAGTTCACAAGATATAATGGCCATGTTGCATATCTTGGATTAATGAGGACAGAGAAATATACCATGTCACAATTATCGATAGAAAACAAATCAAAATAATCAATGGTTAAAACACATTTTCAATACCTGCATCATTTGAGTATTTGCAAGTAAAAGCTCTGCTTTACACAACTATCTTACCACACTGTCATCCAAGTGGAACAACCACAGTAAACAAAAACTATTACAAGATAAAAAGAGAAAAAATAGACATTAAATTAACATAAAAGTTTACTTTCTATGAGCTAGAAGCTTCATTATCATTGTAATTTCCTGGAAAACAAATTCTAAATATCCATGGGGTAGAGATGATAATCATAAGCCAAAAAAATGTAAATTCAATCAATAATAATATCACAGAAACATGCACTCTTCATCTATCACTTACCCCCTATCGAACATAAATGTATCTCTCATAGTTTGAAGTCGACGATGCCGAAACTTTCAAAACCGCCTTAATCGCAGAACTTTGGAGTAAAATAGGGAGAGTTAAGAAGTTGTGGACACTAAGATTAAGAAGTTATATAAAACCCCCCAAATTCAACATTTAACTAAAACCCTGATAATCAATTTCGGGATACAGGAAAAAATGAGGTTCAAATTAAGACAAGTTATAGATTGAATGTCAAATTAAGACAAATCAAAATTTTCTTTAAATTGTTTTAGAATGTTTCATAAATATTTGAGTACAAAATGAACTATATAATTAATCTTTGATCATCAAAATAAAAATAAATAATGAAGCTCTACATATATTACATAAAATCACATAAATGAAACAAATCAAAAGGCTATCAAATAAGTTTATCTGCATTGTGCATAAATAATCATTAACACTGCCAATCTTATGGTTGATGGAGCTCATTTACAGTCTACTTTTTGTTTGAGAGGTAAGTCCAGTTTAAGCAACTTGGTGAACTACAATACATACATTTAGTATCATATAAAATATTCTCCGACATCGGTGTTGTCAATCGCATTTCACAGAAAATAGTAGTAGTTTGTTCAAATTTCGCTATGCTGCAGTGCTATAGCGCCACAAAAAGCGACTGATAAGACTTTGTACTAAATAGCAATTTTTTCAAAGTCTGCTGCGCTGTTGCCGCTATTTGGCAACATTGTAGGAAATAAAGTAGAATAAAAAAACTTGCTAGCAATCGCTTGTGGTGAATGGTATGTCATCGAGGTGCACTGACATCTCAGGTGCATTTATTACTGATAAACGCACCTGAGATGTCTTGAGTTCTGGTTCATCCCACTCCAAGTATGAATTGCTTCCTTCAATTATTCATGTTCCAGCATATATCAAAGCACCTAGTTCCTAAATAAAAAACTTGCTCGTGTTATGATTCATGCAGTGTTGTTAAATATTAAATATCTAACCTCAATTATTTTCCTGAACGAGCAAACTTTGTTAATAGTATTCAAAGAGTGTTGGGATAAAAAATTTCTTAAAATCTCAACTATGCAAACTGAATGTGACATTAAAAATATTAAATATCTAACCTTTTCCACCCATGCTGACCTGATGCCAACGACAAACTCACTCTCCTCCTCCAAACCAAATCAACCTCGGTAGTTTTCTAATCATTTTATTTGGATCAATTGTAACTTTTTCGCAGACTACCTGCCAAAAACACGTGCGTAGATAAAGGATTCATCCTCAGGTTAATCTTGGAAAGTCTAAAATGAACAATATCCAACAACTCAAGAAAGAAAATAATTTGGAAACAAAATCAAAGATGCATTGGGAAGTGTATATACTTTAACAAAATAAACTTGCCTCTAATTCTCCATATGGTCTCTCTTACTATAGTAAACTCAATGCGTCCTTCGGACTGTATGACCAAAATCAAACAGAAAACAATAAGAAACAATCACAAGCATCAATGAGAAAAACCATTAAACGACAGTTTTATAACAAAGCCCTATGCAACAAGTTAAACCTGGGAAGTAGGTTGATAGAGTATAGAAGATAACACATGTTAGACTTGTTTAGTTAAGTGTCAATGTAAGCTTAGCTTAGTCACTGTACAACTGTCACTTAGAAGTGCCAGCTAGATCTAAAGTCCAAAGGACTATAAATACCTGTACTCTTCATTGTAACAATTCAATTAATCAATAACAAATTCAGTTACAAAGTCAGTTACAGATTCTCTTTCTTTCTCTCTTTCTTTCTCTCTCAAATCTTCATCACCAACAATGGTGAAACTATAATATGGTATCTTAGAGCTCTTTTTTTTCTCGATCCTAAGCCATGGCTGAATCACCTCCCGCTACGCCTTCTCCCTCCGCAGCTGCACGCGTCACTGCTGCTGCTGCAAAAACCTTCAAACACATCGTCTCCGTCAAGCTTGACGACTCCAACTATCTCCAGTGGAAACAACAAGTAGAAGGAGTTCTTCGAGGTACGAAAATGGTGAAACACGTGATTTCACCGCAAATTCCTCCCGTTTATCTCACCGATGCCGATCGCGAAACCGGATCGGAGAATCCGGCCTACACCGCTTGGGAAGAACAAGATTCGCTTCTCTGCACGTGGATTCTTTCCACGATCTCTGCAACTCTGCTATCGCGCTTTGTTAGCCTTCGTCAATCTTGGCAAGTTTGGGAAGAAGTGCACAATTACTGTTACACTCAGATGCGAACTCGTTCTCGTCAACTCCGATCTGAACTTCGCTCAATCACAAAAGGTTCGCGATCAATTTCTGAATTCATAGCGCGTATTCGTACAATTTCTGAATCTCTCATGTCAATTGGAGATCCCGTACCACATCGTGACCTAATTGAGGTAGTTCTTGAAGCCTTACCTGAAGAGTTTAATCCTGTTGTTGTTAGCGTTAATAGTCAATCTGAAATAATAACCCTAGATGAACTTGAATCGCAATTACTCACTCTTGAGGCTCGACATGAAAAATTCAAGAAATCTTTAGCTGTAGAACAAGCTAGTGTGAATTTAACTCAAAATCCTAGCAAATCTGATGACAAAGCCTCACCCTATCAAGCGCAATTTGGTGCTAATCCTGGCCAGAATTCAAATTTTCCTCAAAATTCATATGGTAATAATCAGTCTCAGTACCCTAGCTATAATAATGATGGTAGATCTGACAATTCTAGAGGCAGAGGTTATCGTGGAGGTCGTAATAGAGGTAGAGGTGGTCGTAACTATGGAAGAGGTTCTATCCAATGCCAAATCTGTTATAAAGTAGGACATGATGCTAGCTACTGCTACTACAGGTTTGATAATGCTCCTTATGGAAACGGAGGCTTTGCTATGCCTCCAAATGTATGGATGCAGAATGCTGTTCGTCCTCCTCAGTACAATCTCCCAAGGCCTAGCTTTCCACCACAATATGGCAATCCTAGACCTCAAGCACCTCAAGCCTTTTTGACTGGAAATGAATCCATTGCTTCTAGCTCATTCAACAATGGCTGGTATCCAGATTCTGGTGCTACTCACCATGTCACACCTGATGCAGCTAACCTGATGGATGCTGCCTCTGCTTCAGGTTCTGATCATGTACAAATTGGTAATGGACAAGGTTTGGCTATCTCATCTATTGGTTCAATGAGTTTTTCCTCTCCCTATTGCCCTCACACTACTCTTAAACTAAATAATCTGCTTCATGTTCCTTCAATTACTAAAAACTTAGTCAGTGTGAGTCAGTTTGCTAGGGATAATCATGTGTATTTTGAATTCCATCCTTATGACTGTTTTGTAAAATGTCAGGATTCTTCTAAGCTTCTCCTAAAAGGACGGCTTGGGAGTGATGGCTTGTATCAATTTGACACTCCTCTTCAGCTCAAAACTGAAGCTCCTGTTTCAAGCAGTTTCAAGTCTACTTCACAACCTACTAGTCAAGCTCATCATGCCTTAGTCTTAGGACCAAAATATAGTAGTACTTCTACTTTCAAAATTCAGTGTAATAATGTTGAAACTAGCAATAGTTCAAACAGCAGTAGTTCTAGTCAATATTTTCCCTCTTTGTATAAGATTTGGCATGACAGATTAGGTCACCCTCATCATGAGGTTCTCAAATACATTCTGAAATTGTGTAACAAAAATATACCTAATAAATCTCTGCTTGATTTTTGTTCAGCATGTTGTTTAGGAAAGGTTCATAGATTACCTTCCTATCCCTCTACTACCACTTACACAAAACCTCTTGAACTTGTTTTCTGTGACCTATGGGGACCTGCCCCTGTTGAATCATCATGTGGTTACTCTTACTTTCTTACTTGTGTAGATGCTTTCTCACGTTTCACTTGGATATATCCCTTAAAACTAAAGTCTCATACCTTGCTAACCTTTCAAAATTTTAAAGCAATGGTTGAATTACAATATAATCTGCCTATTAAAGCTGTTCAGACAGATGGTGGTGGTGAATTTCGCCCCCTCACCCAATACTTAACTCCTCTAGGCATTGCTCACAGACTTACCTGCCCTCATACTCATCATCAAAATGGGTCTGTTGAGAGAAAACACAGACACATTGTAGAAACAGGCCTCACTCTTCTAGCTCAATCAAAATTACCTCTAGAATTTTGGGATCAAGCCTTTCTAACTGCCACTTACCTCATAAATAGACTACCCTCTCCTACATTGAATTATAAGTCACCATTCTTTCTTTTACATCTACAAATACCAGATTACAAGTTTTTAAAGACTTTTGGGTGTGCATGTTTTCCTTTTCTTAGACCTTACAACACACAGAAAATGGATTTTCACTCTAAAGAATGTGTCTTTTTAGGCTATTCCCCAAATCACAAAGGCTACAAGTGCCTTGATTCCAGTGGCAAAATTTTCATTTCAAAGGATGTTGTGTTTAATGAAATTCGTTTTCCCTATCCTGACTTGTTTCCATCAACTTCAAATGTGTCTGTATCTACTATTGGGCCTACTCTTTCTAATTTTCTGCCCACGCCAACACCTATTTCCACTGTGACCTCTTCATCACAAATAAATAACATGTCTCCTCCTCCTATCCCCACCCCCATCTCCCCTAGTTCTAATAACATCTCACCTAGTCATAATCCTACTGAGTCATCTTCACCATCTGTATCCACTACAAACAATATACCTGAACCTAACACTCCAAATCCATCTCACTCCCCTAACACTACTCTCAACAATGGTCATGTTCTAAACCCTACTCCCATCACCATTATTCCTTATTCCTCTCTCAATGAGTCTCAGTCAACAGCATCAGTCACTACACCCCCTCAAGCATCTGTCACTACACCCTCTCCTCCTCCTGTTTCTTCTGTTGTTCCTCATCGTATTCACCCTCATAACACTCATTCTATGTCAACTAGAGGTAAACAAGGCATTGTCCAACCCAGATTAAACCCCACTCTTCTATTAACACATATTGAACCTTCAGGCTACAAACAAGCTATGCAGCAAGCTGAATGGTTTCAGGCTATGAAAACTGAATATGATGCCCTTATGACTAATAACACATGGTCCTTGGTTCCATTACCAGCTAACAGACAAGCCATAGGCTGTAAGTGGGTGTTTAGGCTCAAACAAAATGCTGATGGATCTGTTAACAAGCATAAAGCCAGATTGGTTGCTAAAGGTTTCCATCAAAAGCAAGGTTTTGATTATACTGAGACATTCTCTCCTGTTGTTAAGCCAATAACTATAAGGACTGTTCTCACTCTAGCTGTGACAAAGAAGTGGATTATTAGGCAGTTGGATATCAATAATGCCTTCTTAAATGGTGTTTTAGAGGAAGAAGTTTACATGACACAACCTCCTGGGTTTGTATCTGCTGATTCATCTCTGGTGTGCAAGCTAAACAAGGCATTATATGGGCTCAAACAAGCCCCTAGAGCCTGGTTTGAAAGGCTCAGATCTGCCTTAGTCAAAATGCAGTTTGTTCCTAGCAAATGTGACCCATCTCTGTTCACACTCCACACCTCTCTGCATACTATATTTCTTCTGGTGTATGTGGATGATATTATCATCACTGGCAGTTCTTCAGATCTCATTCAGCAACTCATTCAAAAACTTCACTCAGAATTTGCCCTCAAAGACCTTGGAAAATTGGACTACTTTCTTGGTATAGAAGTGCATCATTCTGACTCTGGTTCTCTACTTCTGACTCAAACTAAGTATATCAGGGACTTATTAACAAAGGCAAATATGGCTACTGCAAACAGTATAGCTTCACCTATGGCATCCAGCACCAAGCTAACTAAATTTGGCTCAAATCATGTGTCAGATCCAACATTTTTCAGGTCAATTGTGGGAGGCTTACAGTATGTAACTGTAACAAGACCTGAAATATCTTACTCAGTGAACAAAGTGTGTCAATTTTTATCTTCTCCCCTTGAAGATCACTGGAAAGCAGTTAAAAGGATTCTTAGATATCTACAGGGCACTCTTCGCCATGGGTTACTAATTCAACCTGCTCCTCTTAACACTCCTCTTACCTTGACAGGATTCTGTGATGCAGATTGGGCATCAGACCCAGATGATAGAAGAAGCACCTCTGGTGCTTGTATTTTCTTAGGACCTAATTTAGTATCTTGGTGGGCCAAAAAGCAAACTCTAGTTGCCAGATCAAGTGCTGAAGCAGAATACAGGAGTTTGGCACTAGTCTCTGCTGAGATTTTATGGATGCAGTCCCTACTCAAGGAACTCAGAATTCCTATCAAAGTTCCCCAGATCCTTTGTGACAATCTGAGTGCTGTCTCCCTAGCTCACAATCCGGTTCTCCATTCAAGGACTAAGCACATGGAACTGGATATATTTTTTGTTAGAGAGAAAGTCATCAACAAGAGCCTTATTGTTACTCATGTTCCAGCACAGGATCAGTGGGCTGATGTGTTAACAAAGCCTCTCTCCACTCCTAGGTTTCTACATCTCAGAGACAAACTGAGGGTTTTTGACACCCTCAGTTTGAAGGGGGGCTGATAGAGTATAGAAGATAACACATGTTAGACTTGTTTAGTTAAGTGTCAATGTAAGCTTAGCTTAGTCACTGTACAACTGTCACTTAGAAGTGCCAGCTAGATCTAAAGTCCAAAGGACTATAAATACCTGTACTCTTCATTGTAACAATTCAATTAATCAATAACAAATTCAGTTACAAAGTCAGTTACAGATTCTCTTTCTTTCTCTCTTTCTTTCTCTCTCAAATCTTCATCACCAACAATGGTGAAACTATAATATAGGTCAAATTCAATTTGTAAGGATTACAAGCAAAAATAACATTTTGCCGATATTTACATATATCAAAAACAAATTAATTTATAATCCCACTCTAACTAAAATTCACACAAAACTAATAATGCTTACTGAATTTTCAAGGGAAAATCATTGTCGAAATCAAACTAAGCCAGAGGAAGGATCAAAGCCAGATTATCCAAAACTTTGTTGATTGAAGCTTGATACTCGATGTTTTCCTTGTTTCTGCCATGTTTCATTATCTGCAGCAAAAATACAATCTCCAAGTAAATCAGAAACTGTGTCTCTGAAGTAGATTCCTTTAGGGAATTTAGTGAACTTTGTTTTGAGCAGATGTTCTAAATTCTGAGGTGTTGAGGTTATGATGAAATTGACACTAGTGAACCGTGGCCCTTTGAATCTAAATGTTCTATTTTGATTTTTAAGTATATATCGGTTATCCCTTCATATATGTTAGTCTTGAGTCCTCCAATCATTCCAATGATAGGCCAATTGGGTAGGCTATGATGTTTCTTGGATCGCAAGGAATGAATGATTAAGAAAACTATTGATGCAATAATGATTTCTATGATTTGAATATTTTTTAAGAAAAAGAGAATGTGACAAAACAAGTCTTCTGTGGCTGCAGCCATGTTTTGAATTGCAGAATGAAGATATGATGTTGAAATTGGAATTGGAACGATCAATTGATCATAGGGAATGTGGGAATGATCAATTGAATGTGTTATGTTATATTGTAGTGTTTTTTGTGTTTCTAATTGAATGTGAAATAGGATCATATATATAAATTATGGGATGACATATAATTTGTGATACGATATGGGTGAGGCTGATTAACTAAGTTGCAACAAGTCAAGTATCCATGTGATGTGATTGTGCACATCATGTATAACTATCAAGGTAGTTTATCATCCTGTTCATATTCTATACTATTGAATAAGACATCCGAACTAAAATGTTCATATTATCAGAAAATAGCCTCTAAATTTGTCAGTGAGAAAAATATGTTTTCTTTACTAGGTGTCAATTCTTGTGCACATGGTAAGTCAGAGAAACTACTTTGTTTTAAGGAAAGTTTTCTTCACTACAAATAATACTAAAAAAGGTATTTTCTTTACTTGGTGTCACTTCTTGTGCACATGGTAATTCAGCTTATTCTCAATACTACACACATATATGTGACAGAGTCATGTATTTTAAGGTTAAGTTTTAGGACTATCACTTCAATAATATCCTTTCTTTACTTATAAAAAAAAAACCATGCTCTATTTTGTAGCAACATAATAAAAGAATTAATGGGACTTTAGACTGATCCATGTATGTGAGCCAATCAGGATTAATTAGCGACCAAAATGAAGACCACTTTTTGTCAGTTGAAAATCCACTAGTTACTAGCTATCGGGGACAGAATCAGCTACCGATCTTTAGTGTTATCTTAACATTGGAGAATAAAAGGACACTGGGTTATGATCAAGTAAAAACAATATAACCTACTCGATGTCAACGTTGAGTATAGTAATCTTAAGGTTGAGTATAGTATATAAATGATTTTATTGTAGGTGTTAATGTTATACAATCTTATTGAAGACATAACTATTATACCCAAAACTATCCTCTTGTAACGCACATTGACACAGCCAATAAGCGTGCGAACAAAAATGTTAACTACGCCGCATCAAATTTGGTATATAAAATAAGCACCCACACACACACACAAAAAAAAAAAGATGCACCAGAAGCACGGTGATTGTATCATGGTCATCTAAAGAATGTTGATTAGACGAACGGAGAAATTAGTCATTACCTGGTTCAGCAATTGGTAGAACAAGTAGTAATTGCAGGACCAATCTGTTTCCAGCAGAAAATGATGACAAATGCAGAAGTGAGCTGAGTAACATCGTCGTTTCCAGCAAGGACGTACCGATCCTAAACGACATGTCACAGAACTAAGGTCTTATGGCTGCAATGAGAGATGGGGAAAAGTAAGAATTGTTATATAGGTAAAATACAACTTCTAAAAATAAGATAAAACATGCACTTCTATAATCATCCATACCAAATATATAGGTAAAATACTAGAAACGATCAGGCACATGTAGCATTGAATTGTCAAATATATAGGTAAAATACTAGAAACAATCACATGAGTTATTTGGATTGAACTACTTGAGTGTATGCCCAAATTATAGCATATATGTAGTATAAGATGTTAAGCTTAAGCCTGCTAGCAATTATTGGACTTGCCCAAATTTGTTCAATCAAATTACTATGAAAAAAAATCTGGTTATAACAATCAGACATAACTATAGTATATTTGTAGATTGCTACTCTTGAACCTAACTTTCCTGTATGAAGGTTTAGAGTTACTTGTGATTCAACTTCTTGTCCAAACATTAAGTAGCCTAGAATTGGTGCTGCTGCATAACCAAAAGTGCATGCCAAAAATTTGAACATATTAAGAATTTAAAAAGAAACAAAGTAACACAAGTATATAATCAATACATTTATTTTCATATTATTCTGAACTGATAGAGACATTCTAACAAACACCGCATATGCAAAAACGATGCATAAATCCCATGGACATGTATGTTGTGCAAGATTAAATAAAGACCAGGGACCAATGCTAGTATATCCAACCTGTGACATCTTTGGAATGGCCACATTTAATTGTTTGATGACTGAAGGTTTCTCTGAAACACTGCACACAATCAAGGTTCTATCTGATGCCCCATAAGCAAGTAGGTCGGAACTCATGTTCCCAAACTTTAACACCACCGTAACTGCGCATCCAGCTTTTCATAATTAATTAGTTCACTAAGAAAACCAAGCATACCAGAGATAAGTTACAAAAATCCAAAATACCTGTGGCAAAAAAACTAACATGACTATACTTTCCTCCCAATTTATTATTCACCCACACAACTGAACCAGGAAATTATGTAAATTAAAATATCAGTTTTCAAATTTTTCTCTAAAAATGAAATTTCATTTCATGCCAATAAACTTCTTTTTACATAGTAATTGATATTAATATCCAAAGGAGCTTTTCTTCGAAATTATAACTCATTATTTCAATTTCACAATATTTCTATGGTTAAGAACAAACAGAGTAACAATAATAAACTTCAATCTAAATTAACCCCTAAACACAATTTTAGAGGCATTATTAATTCTTCTATGAGAAAAAACTTGGTAACAAATTTTGCTCGTGAATAAAATTGCCCCTAGAATTCCAACTATGAGGCTATAACCGTAAAAAAAAAACCAGAAAACGATTTGCACGAACCTCATATGCAGCAAGGATTTGAACAAATCATCGAGAAGCAGTGGAATCGTTCCTTGACTCAGCGAGGTCAGGGTGAGTTTCTTCCGCTAATTTACGAAACGACGTTTTGATCTCATCGAATGACCTTGTTTCCGATACCTCTACAAGCTCGTATGCGTTCTCTATGGGATAATCTGTCCAAACTCTGCGGCTGAACTTCTGAAATGAAATAAAATGAAATAATCCCGCACGACCAATTTTTAGGTTTGAATTCAGTGCAGTCGTGCTGCATGCATTCAGTACATCTCTATCGTCTGATCAAAATCAAATCCTTCGGATTTTATAAATGAACTTTAATTGTTTATAAATAAAAAATTTGATCTTAAATTCTGGATCATAGGATATTAATCAGATGGTGATTATTTGGCTGACTGCACTGCAATCACTATTTCTCGACAGCACACAAACATTTCGAATGCAGTCACTATAGGTCAATTTTCTTTAAACTAAAAAGTAAATTTTATCGATCCCACCATTCAATATCGCCTGATTGAATCGACAAACGATTGAGAATCATAATTTTTATAATCAGTTTCTGAATGCATAGAAAAATTGTAAGAACAGTCTCATCAGAATATTTGTTTCTAAGAAAGTGTCGTGAAGTTCGACTAAAACTATCGAAATTGACTGAAGACTTCAAATATTATTAATCTGATCCGACCGTTCAATATCACCTAATTGGACCAACAAGCGATTGAGAATCAAAATTTTTATGATCGAGCATCGAATGGATAGACAGATTGTAAGAACTTGCAACTTGTGTTTTCTTGTTTCTGAACTAGTTTTTGCTTTTTTCAAAATATAGGGTCAACATTGGTGGTGTGGTGAGTGGTATTGGACCCTCCATACCACCTCCTCCCAGATCTGTCATTTTGTGGTTTCACGATCTTATGGGTATTGTGTTTTTCTTTTGTGTGTGTGGGTTGTATCACTAGGTTGGTTTTGGTTGTTTTTTCCTCTGTCTCTGATTCGCTGTTGTCGCCTGTCAGTAACTTTGATAGCTCTGTTTGAGTTCAAAGTTCAACTTTGTTGCAGCTTTTGTAGGGTGTGTTGTTGCTGATGGTGTTCTTCGAGATCCCGGTTGGCTGCTTTGTTTCTTTGACGATATTGTTTCTTTGTGTTAGTGCTCTAATGGTGGTGGTGTTTTTGGCTCCGGTGGTGGTTGCTTTTTTGTGCATTTTTGTGGGTTTACGTTTTTCAGTAAGTGGTTGCATTTTCATGGGCTTGCGTTTTGCCGGTGGTGGCTGCGTTTTTGGCTCATCAGAATCATAATTTTTACGATCAGTTTCTGAATGCATAGAAAAATTGTAAGAACCGTCTCATCAGAATCTTTGTTTCTAAGAAAGTGTCGTGAATCTTTGTTTCTAAGAATATTTGTATCCCTGAAAAATTATAACTTTGAAGCCACATAAGCATATATATATATATATATATATATATATATATATATGTATATGAGACAGCCTCTACTGCAAAGTTTGTAACTTAGTTCTCTAACCTTAATAGGTAAGAAAGCGAACCTCCTTTAAAGATTTTAAAAAAAAAACTTTTATCAACTGCAACGTCTTACTTTAAAGAAAGAACCTGCAAATTATTTTAGTTACTTACTTAAAATTAATTAATTACTATTTTTCTTTTCAGAAAATAATCAAATCTAGGGTAAGGAAAAATTGTCTTTATCTTCCTCCCTCTTATGCGCCCACTTTTAATTTCAAGTCTTTTACTAAATTTGATTTTAACTTATATGTATAGCTTATACTATTGAATAAGTGCTCAATCAATTTGTTTGCCGAATACTACAAAAACCTTATAATATAAGCTGAATAAGCTGTGCAAGCAAATGGATCCTTTTATATATGTTATACCTTTCTTTTTGGTATTATGTTAAACCTTACATACACCATTTCGTCATGATTAAGGTTGTATAACATCGTCACGTAATTAACATGATGCAATATTTGTTACTTGAACAGAAAACTCCAATTTAGCTTCTTCCTTAAAAAATGGTCCATACTCTAGAGTGGAGACATCTGTTACAACATGCCTTAATCAATTTGGCTTGCATAATTTTGCTTGTTCTACATTAATATATCCACTCAAACCAATTATGTCGGCAAATTCAAAGCATTCACGTTTTAATATTCAACAGTAAAAATAAAATTATGTTTGACTAGAAAAAGTTAACATGCATACATTAAGAAAACATGCATGTAGTCTCTTTAAATGGGAATTTAACATTTGGTCACTATCTTCTATACAATTTCCCTGCCCAAATAAAAAAGCAACCACAAAAAAATAAAGGATATTGGGGGAAAGGAAGAATATGGACCATTTTGTTCTGTATCCCATGAATATTTGAATAGATAAACGAGTGGAACAAAATGAGAGGGTTTAGCCTGCAATCGGTCAATTCAAAGCATTATATTTGTAAGGCCGGATTTTATTGCCACTTCTTATTAGATAAAAATAAAGGGATGCAAGTTTCCTTTTGTTTTTTTCTATATTGTTTTTATACAGTTTTTAATCTTGATCGTTGATTGCAGATTGGACGGTTCAAATTAATATAGTACTAAAATCACTTAAAACAATTAGAGCCGTGCATATTTGATCGGACGGCTGTAAGGCATTACAATGTTAAAACTGTGTGAAAAAACACAGAAGAAAATCTCTTTTCAAAAAAAAAAAGATGTGTATGGTATGGTACTAGTGTAGTCAAAATGGTTTAGGAGATTGAAAAATTGGTGAAGTGATATTGATTTGAGTTTCTATTAGTGGTATAAATAGGACCGGCATAAGGGTCAAGCGACTCTTTAGGCCCAAAATAAAAACGAAAAATTTGGCAAGAAAAATAAATCTCACACAAATGATAAGTTTGATAGTTTAAAGATAAAAAAAGAAATTTATTACTCTCACCAGTAATCAACAATAAAAAAAACAAATAATTCCAAAAAAATTGTTTGAGCAGGTTATTTATATTATTTCTCCATCATTCATCCCCTTTGTTTTGATAAAAATGTTATTAATATATGATATATAAATCCTCTTGATCCGAAAAATAAATGCCTATTTTTGGAGTTTGTTTTACGCCGTCTATTATGTTGAACCATTCCTGAATATAAATAAATGATTTAAAGAGAGATTTAAAATGTAAAATATATAAAAATATGTGTTTTTTTTTTAAGTTCAAGACATTCCCAAACCCTTTCAATATGGGGTTTAAATTTAACATGGTTACTGCATGCGTGACACAAATAATTGTTTCTAACTAGAAGTGAGAATAGGTTAGGTCGAGTTAGGCTTTGTCAAGCCAGAGTTTGACCTATCAAAAAAATCGAATGCATGTGTGACCTATCATAAGCTTATATTTTAAGTTTGAGCCTGACATTTTAAAAGTTTATATGGTCTGTTAACCTGTTTAAAAGTCTACTTCACATAAATATATTTAAATGAATTTATATATTTATTTTTAAAAATACTTATGAACTAGTAAATCAACATGCTTTTGATATTTAACATGAAATTTTAAAGAATTTCACTGTCACCATATTTCAATTCTAGTTTACAATAGTACATTTATATATATGTGAAAAACTAATGTAGATTAATAAACTTAAACTACCGAAAAAGTTAATAAATTTATAATTTAATCAAATTACAAATTTTAATATGTAAATAATAATCGAATTAAAAATATTATTCATATTAACTTAAATAGGCCGGTCTAATAGGTTAAAAGGTTTTTTTAATGGCGTACATGCAGCCTGACCTATTTACTTAAATAGGCTTATAAAAAAACTTTGGCATGCTCTATTTAAAAAAATAAGTCAGCGTGACCTGAGCCTATGTAGGTTAGGCTTTAAGCTATATAAAATATTTATGGCAAATTTTTTTTACTTTGTGTAACCACATAAAAAGTAAATTCAGATCTTCAATATGTTCTAACTCTGCCACCTTGGCTTGGCTCATTGGTTTAAGAACTCCCAACTCCATTCTAAAATATAAGCGTGGTTTAGGAATTTGTGATTCAAAAAATTATTAATGAGTGAAAATAAAGGTAACAATTTAACAAAATTGTCAACAACAAAAAACTATTGGTTGTTAACACATATGATAACTTTAGTTAAATATATTTAAAAAGTAATATATTTGAAATAAATAAATTTCTTAAAGAGTGAAATAACAATAATTTTGAAACATTTTTTTCTTTCCAAAACAATATTTATTTTGGAATGAAGAGTGGCATTGTAGCAAAAAGGGTAGTGTTTTTTTTTTTACGCAGCAAAAAGGGTAGTGTTAGTTATAAGTAGAGTGGTAAAAAAAACTCTACACGTTTATCGTTTATAAAATCACAAAAACTTTCAAGTATATTTTATGACACAATAAAATTCGCATTTTTTGGAATGTATATACCCAAAATTAATTTGGGGCATGCAGGAAAAAAAATCTAGTGATAATTTTATCATTTTTTTATATATAAGGTAATTTTATCATTGATAATTTATAATAAACGAGAGATCATAGATTCGAATTCCAATCCTCCATTTAAAATATTATTCTGCCAATTGAACATACTCATTCACAAAATTCCTAATTGTAAACATAACAAGTAACAAATTAACGATAACATTTTCAGCACTAAAAATATCAATCTATCATTAAACAAATTCGACATTCCTCAAATTTTGCCAAATCTAGCAACAAAATAAAATCTCCAAATCAATTATTTTTTAAAATATCAACCAACAAGAAATCCAAAGATAAGATCAAGCTATTGCTTTGTATCCATTAAAAATAAAACAAATCTTAATCGAACCAATTAGGATCTTGAGTAGGCCCCATGCTGCTGCTTTGTGGTGGTAAAAAGTTTAAACTTAATTCAGCATCAACCTTGGACAAGTCATTGAAATTTGATTCAGCTTCAAATTGTGGATTTTGGAGTTTATGATAAGCAATTTGATTTTGGATTTTGGCTAGCTCAATTTCTGTATCATGGATTTGTTCATACAATTTAGAGATAATCCCAACACATCCATAAACAGGATCTTGAATCCTACATTGTGCTTCTAAATACAAAGTATTTGTAGTTTGTTGTCTTACATAGGGAGGCAATTGCTGCAACAATATTAAAATTCCACAATGTGATTATTTTATAACATAAAATTTTTTACATAACATAGAATAACATATTTTTTTTCAACTTTAATTGACATTGGTTCATTAAAAAAAATATTTTTTCCATGCTATAATTATATACTAATAATACATTAATAATGCAATAAATCTAAAAAGGTGTTTTTTTGCTTATATAGTGTAACGGATGAAGTACTAGATACTAAATTATTATTAAAAATACCCGAAGCATTTTTCCAACATTGCTACCGCCATAGATTCGATGAACGGAAGCATATCTTTGAGGATCATTGGGAGGGAAATATGGAGAGAAAATGCAATCTGAAGGACACCTTCTTCTTTGATTTTTGCAAGCTGCACACCTACCATTAATCATGATATCAAAATCAAATCTTCGTGTAAAGAAGAAGGAAATCTTGCACAAAATTTGATCAATTATATTTGCCAAGGCTAGAGTATTTGTATTGTAAACTAGTCTTTTAACCCGTGCGTACGCACGGTTGACTATTTTTTATATTGAATTCTAAAATCTATTTTTAAACATATAAATAACAACGAATTAAAAATAAAAACCTACTTGTAATTTGCAAACATTGATAACGTGAGAGACCAAATTGAAACTTTTAAAACATAAGGGACCCAATTGAAATCTAAAATAAATTTAAGAGACCAAATGTTTAATTTAGCCTATGTTTTATGCTTTCATTGAAGGTTTTAGTTCCATAGCATGTTGGCATTTTTTCTACTGAGAGGTTTGAAAAGATTAAAATTGTATTGATGGTCTTGTAGGACAACTATACGGTATAGAGTTTAGGCATGTGGATGAATTTCATCAAAATCAGCAACCATGCTAGCAAGAAATAAAAGAAAGAAATAGGAGAAGCAGCAAGCAGCAAGCAGCAGCAGGTGAAGCAAACCATTAAAACTATAGAAATGGATTTCTTAATACTAACCAAATATCATACACATGGCAACCAATTTGTACCGGAGTATTGTATAGTCTCAAAGCTGATTATAATAAAGGATTAAAATATAAGTGGAACTATGCAGAGAAAGTCATTGTTCTCAAATTTATCAATGATAAATTGATAACAGTTTCAGTAAAATTATTAGAATCAGTAATTGTAACCGAATCAAAAGATCTCTGTTTTGCATCTTCAATCTTCAGGTGGGAATTCCTCATCCGAGGTACTCTCCAGGAATGAACCAAGGGTTTTCCTCAGAACGCTGAAAGTTTTATCATCCTGTGACAAAATAATAATTAATGAGAAAATCACTAGTGCATAAGCGAGTGTATGAATATGAGAGACAAACAGATTAACCATAGTCGGTGTATAAACCTGTTGACAGTGCTGCTTAAGGTCCGTTTGGTTCGAAGTTTTTGGAGGGGAGGGGAGGGGAGGTGAGGGAATATTTTAAATTTTGGAGAAGTAATTTACTTTTTTACTCTTAACCTTATAAACTCAAAATAAGGATTAAATTATAATGGATATATTACGTCAAAAAAAAAATTTAATGGATATATAACAAAAAAAAATCTAATAAGTAGAAAACCTAAATTTTTTTTTGTTGCAAAAAAAAAAATAAAACCTAGAATTTTAATATTCCAACAAGGATAATTTTGAATTTTAATAAAAAAATGAGGGTAATTTTGTCAACACAATAAATCTCTCCCCTCACCTCCCCTCCCCTCCTTCTCAATTGAACCAAACAGACCCTTAATCAATAGTTTGCGAAGTTATTTTTATTATTATTATTATTTCAAGACTGTAAACGTTTTGTTGACTTAACATTCAACCATTTTTATTGTCAAAGGACAATGTGAGTTTTTTCAAAATAATATACCTTGTACAATTTTCAAAGTTTATGGGAATGCAAATGGTTAATAATCACTTTGTATATTGTGACATTTCTTTCTAGTGGATCATTTGGTGAACAATGCAGGAATAGTTCCTCTTAGCTTATTTGAAGACACTACTGATATCACTATTTTTGCACCCACTATGGTAAGGAATCTAATGGATTTCTATGAATAATTTTTTTAATTGCAAATAATTTTCACATGACAAAATAACAGGACATTAACTTCTGGGGTTCTGCATACGGCACATATTTTTCAATTCCCCATCTAAGAAAATCCAAAGGTAAGATCATAGCCATAGCTTCCTCAGCTGGATGGTTGCCTGCTCCAAGAATGATGTTCTACAATGTAATACACAAAACCTCAACAACAAGCTAAGCTTCTGTTTATATATCTTTCTTTGCAATGTCAATAACCAGTAACCAATTTATAGTTTTCAAAATCCACAGGCAAGCAAAGCAGCAGTGATTAGCTTGTATGAGACTCTAAGAACTGAACTGGGAAAGGACATAGGAATAACTATAGTTACACCAGGGTTGATTGAATCAGAAATGACCCAAGGGAAGTTCCTATCTAAGGAAGGCCAAATGGTTCTTGACCAAGAAATGAGAGATGTAAGCTAGTTTTACTTTTCAAGGCACATACTAAGTTTTTCTTAGAATATGAGTTTTATTGGTTTTTTGGGGATCAACAGGTTCAAGTTAGTGTTGGTGCCCATAAGATCAGTCACAGAAGCTGCCAAAGGAATTGTGAATAGCGCTTGTCGTGGAGACTCTTACTTGACAGAACCAGCATGGATTAGGACTACCTTCTACTGGAAGGTGTTCTGCCCTGAAGTATTGGAGTTTTTAAACCGTTGGCTGCTACTATCAGGGTCTTCAGAGAGGGAAACAATTAGCAAGAAGCTCATTAATCTACCAGGCTTAAAGAAATATGTGTATCCTGAGTCAGTTAGAAATCCCAAGATCAAGCCCAACTAACGTCCAATTTTATGTCTTTGAAATCTAGGTCATGCTTTGTAAATATTGAAATAATATCTGATGACACTATTACCCCACCCCAGAAAAACTTGTAACGTAAATCCATGTGAAAAAAACTTGAAAGTGTTAAAGTGATTGTTACTAACACTACTCTATATTTAATTTTCATCGGTTGACCCGATAGAACCAACTAAACTATGGCCAAGAGCTCTCATCGATTTGATCTCTGGTCAGTTTTTAATACAGTTGGGAAATAACGTAGTAAACCATACAAAACTAATGAGCTAAAAAGCAAAAAAAGCTAAAATTACCCATAAAAATTTACATTTAACTTTAACTAAAACATTTGTACATGCATTAACTCCCAACGACAACATGATATACAGGGTAACCTGAGATTAATGGCAGGGCCATACCTTATTTTGATGAAATTGGACACCACATTTGATCAACTTTGAACCTTCACATCAGACTAGATGGCAGCACCATTTCATCTCATACAGCCACATTTCTAAGTCCGTCTTCAAGGAGTTTGGTGAAGTATGGAGAACAGTTTATTGTCATCTTCAATATGTAAGGGATGCTATGGCATCTTGCCATTCGCATTGTGTTTAGTGGTAACATTTTGAGCCAAACTCTCTCCCAGCCAAATTAGGAACATTAGCCATTCAAATAATTATGGGGATAAAACAATTGTGTCTGAAGGGAAATGTTTTTGAGCTTGTGCAGAGTGATGAGACTTCAACCTTCTCAAAAGGGACCAAGCATCAGATTTAGGACAGCCTTGACTCATCTCTAGAGCAGGTGGAAGGGAATATTTTCTATTTAATTCAACAAGTATTACTCCCTAGAGATTAAAACAAAAAAAAATGTGAATTAACAGAATGAAGAAACAACAATTAATTTACTGCTACTAGCTGACAACTGATACATAGAAAGATTTATATTACCTCAAAGTTTGCCAAGAAAGCTTGGTATTTCCGCATAGTCTCCTTCATGTTCTGGGCTATATTAGTGTCAGAAGAAGAAAGAGCTGCAGTGACCTCGACAGGAGAATAACCAATTCCTTTCTGTACAACCTAAAATATTTTACCAATGATTAACATAGTACGTAAAAACGATAAAACTCCCACACTTAAAGCTTAACTTTTAGAAAAAAACTCACATCATGATCAATAAGGACTTCGGAAATAAGACTACCATCATCTATATATGCCTGAAGCTCGTAGGTTGTTCTTTTCTTAAACTGGAATCCTTTTACACCGGTTAGAAAGCACTACAAAAAATAAAATAATATCTTTTAGTATTGAAAAATAGAGATTACAGAAAGAGGTGAGAACAAAACATGTGGATTCAGCTCAAAGAACTTTTGACAACAGCAGAGTATAACATATTTGAACTTTTAACAACATAACATCATCGTAAAACATGTTGGTAGGTAGCTATTCCAACCAACTCATATTGGCTAAAGACTCAACAAAAGCAATTTGAATACTAGGGCTAAAAAATGCACGAGCTAGAAATAACTACCCAAAGAAACAACACTGGACAGTTTAAACTTCTTACCTTAATTTTACCCCGAACCAGAGGATCTGTCTCCTTCATTACAGCCCACTTGGCTGACAAACTAGCTAAGTATGTGAAAGGAACTTCTCGGTCTCCAGACAGTATGAGCGGATTGTCACTGGCATCATCCATCAGGATATCTTCATAGTTAAAAACACTGGAGGAAGATCCATTCAGAGGAGTATTATCCGTGATTACAGGAACTCTGTTCCTGTCTGTCTCGACTCTTTCAGAAACAGGAGAACAGTCAATAGTCACGGAACTTTCTCCTGTTACATGAATGGTGTCTTCATGGGTCGTTGCAACATTTGAGTTCATGTGAGAAGATCGGTTGCAAGCAGAGTTTTCCCTGCTAACATTAGCAGTATCTATATGCATCTCCTCAGCTATTGAAGAAGTCTGGTTATCCATTGAACTATTATGGGACACAGGAATGGTACCCTGCTGCATATCAATATTCATTGGCTCCACATTTGAAGCCATGTGAGGTGTTAAATTCGAAGTAGCAATTTGTGCATCCATAGGCGAAGCATCTTCAGTTGTTATTCTGGCACCCTGCTGGTGTTGCATATCAATATTCATTCGCTCCACGTTTGAAACCATGTGAGGTATTGAATTGGAAGTAGCATTTTGTGCACCCATATGCGAAGTATATTCAGTTGTTATGTTGGCACCCCGCTGGCGTTGCACACCAATATTTATTCGCTCCTCGTTTGAAACCATGTGGGGTATTGAATTGGAAGTAGCATTCTGTGCACCCATGCGCGAAGTATATTCAGTTGTTACGCTGGCACCCTGCTGGCGCCGCATGTCAACATTCGTTCGGTCCACGTTTGAAACCATGTGGGGTATTGAATTGGAAGTAGCATTTTGTGCACTCATGCGCGGAGTATATTCAGTTGTTAAGTTATTACCAGAGACAGGAATGCTGTGGCCGGTACCTGGTGTAAAACATACATAAGGAGCAGATGAGATCAGAGTCAATCATAGGTATGCAGTGTACACTCTCCCTCACACACACATTTATGTACTCTAATCTAGAAATTAAGGACTTACCTTGGTTGTTTGCCTGGACAGTATCAGTATTGGGCAACATTGAGCCACTGTGACCGAGATCATCAACTCTACTTGAAGGCCATGCAGCAAGAGTCGCTCGGGTTGCTAATGGAGGAAGCACTCCATTTCTGGTTCTGCAAGAGGATAACAAAGATTAACTAATCAGGTTTTACCTATATACAGTAAAATAACAGATTATAATAGTGTAGAAGTCAGCAACAAACAAAGAAACAACAAGAAAGTTTGCACCAATTTAGCTTCCTTGTAAAATATAAATTTTCATTGTTCATATCAGTCTGAATAATCCTATTGGAATAGTTAGTTTGTACCTGTTTCCCCTTGCTGGCTTATTTAGTTCGTCAACCAGCCGCTTTCGAGCTGCATCCAGCCGCTCAACTAATCCTCCCAATACTTCAATGGTTTCAGGAACCAGCATCAAAAGTCCACGACGCACTTGTACATTCGAGATTACAACCTACAAGTATCAATAGATCCCTCAAGTTCACCCTTACTCGGGGAGAATAGCAAATAAGTAATGTGTGCATGCATCAATAGCAAATGAAAGTGACTGCAAGCGTTTGTGCTGATACCATATGCCCAGATCCATTACTTAAATCCACCAAAAGTTATATATCCAAATCAGCATTGTTACAAAACTATCTAATCTAACTATAATAAAACATGCAAGAAATAATCCAATAAGAGCAACTTAAATGTAGAAAGTAACTCATTCCTTCAGGCGAAATAAAAGCATTATTGGCATGTATTTATATTCAGATGAAAAGAAAGGCTTTGAAGAAACCTTTAAACCAGAAGACGCACAAACTTCAAGAGCTTTAATAGGCCTATACTCCATTCCAAAAACTCTCTGAATACCATCAGTCATTGACAACTTCAAGCACCTTTTAAGCCCTGGAGGAGCTTCTTGATATCTGTTTCGTAGAGGACAAGTGATATTGAGAATTTCATCAACCTGCCAATGCATTCGGGTATAAAATCTTCAGGTTCCTAAACGAAATTGATCGCAATAAATGACATATGGAAAATACATATCATCAACCATCTAAACAAAAATTACTTAGCCTAGTGTCCATCACATAGGAGCATAATTTTGATCCCATCAACCTAATTAAGATGTTAATTTTTTTTAGTGGTCAATCATATTATACTTAAGATAATTACACATGAACCAAAGGTAGACGGATAACAAGCTGCGCTGCTAAACCTTTTTGTATAGCAGATCCCAACCTACGAAAAACTACATCAATAGACCTAGGCGTGACAACATTGTTATACATGACCCTTTGAATTCTTTTCAGAAGGTCAACAGTCTCTGGCGCTGGGAAGCCGAAGGTATCAAAAGCAAATGGCACTAATGACCATTTTACAATTTTCCCCAAACACAATTTGAACTTCATTCAAGCTCTTAATATTGAACTGATATCTCATTGACTGATTAAAGTACTAAAGTGATGCTCAAATTCAATCATATCATAATAATCATAATAATAAAATGAAGAATGTAACTAATTAACTTAATCGTTGAACGGAGCGAAATCAATACCTGCAATACGTAGGGACCAGGGAGAACATCGAGATGCATTGATTCGACATTAGGAGGAAGAACAGCAGAGCCACAGAAATTGAGATCGGAAAACAGAAACTGCTCGAAACAGAGTTTAGCTTTTGTAGCAACATCAAACCCTTGGAAGCCGTTTACCGAATCCCCTAGTTCGCGAAGACAAGTAGCAAGCGAGTCTCTCATCAAGCCAAATCCAAGGCGGCGAAGAAAATCGTTGACTGGACAATCGGAAGGTTGTGGTTCAGGAATAGGTGGAGGAGTAACCAAGTCATCGGAGATGTCGATGAAGTCATCGTCGGAGATTTCGACGGGCGGTGAGGGAAAATTGGTGGAGTTTTCAGTTTGATGTGTGACTGTTTGAGGTTGTGGCTGAGGTTGAACTGCTTCGTCGGCGGCGTCTTCTTCGTCGTTTTAACGTTTTTGCATGCTTAAGTCATAGATGATACTAACATTTTTGGTTAAATTAAAAGAGAATCGTGTCATTTTATTTAAACGTTTTTGGGTTATATAACTCAAATTCTGTTTTTAAAGAAGAAGAAAGAAGTGACCCATAAATACAATATTTTGATATTTTGAAAGAAAATTATAGTATCAAATTCACTTGTATAGTCACTCTTAGCCTAATGTATCATCCAACTTAATGAAACTACCCTCATAACACAACAATATGAATAAAGCAGTTTATTTTTTAAAACAAAAAAAAAAGTTAAGGAAGACACATTCATTACTATAGTTTTTGCCTTTTATTTAATAATCAAAACAATTATCAAAAAAAAAAAAATAATCAAAACAAAGAGAAGAGGACTTTCCAAACACGTTACTAGAGGCAATAAGATCAGAACCATCAGAATTCATATCAATCCCCATACTGTGTGCTATCTAAACCAACAACAACACACCATTAGTTGCATGATATACACATGGCAATGTGCTGAAATACACCACCTTACATTGTTGACAAATAATTCAACTTTCATTAAATCTTTGCAGCAATTTATGAACAATCAATATGATTAATATCACATAAGGATAGGTACATTGGAAACGTAAATATTTGGTACTCCTTCCTTTGAGCACAAATATTGGTGGGTGGTTTTCCACTTGTCACCACTTGTGTCATGAGAGTTGGGATATTTGGCTCACTTGTGGTGTCTTTGTATTACCACCATGTCTAAAGATGGAACCTGTGTCTTTTGATTTTTTTAATAGTTGTTGGAATAAAATAATAGAAACAAAAATATAGTATTGGTTGTTGTGAATTTTGTAGGGTCCATGTTATAGTTTTGGATGAGTAGTATGGATATTTAGAAAGTATGATTGAGTGGTTTAAATAGTTGAAAAATATAAAATAATATAAAATATTATAGGGGGGACTCATTTATACCACTCACATAAGTGGCATGGATATGGATGCTTTTTATAGAATGAGAATAAGCTTGAACCAAGCAAGTCTATCTTTCAAAAAAATTAAAGCCTAATTAAATTTGACATATATTTTGTTATAAACTTATTTTTTAGGCTTCAATGTGTATGGTTGAAATCCATTTCAATATACTCGCTACCTTTAAATTTTTGGTAAAAATTTAGTGTATTTGATATCACGCTAAATATGTCAGAATTTCATTGACCCAATCATAATAAATATATGATAAATATACTTACTACACTTTATAACTTCTTCAAAATTACAGTAAATCACTGTAATTTTGTGATATCCATCATGATAGATACACAGAGTCACACAATTGATTACAAATAAAATATATATAGATTTTAAAAAACAGTTGCGGTCGCGTCTCTGTTACGTAAATGTTTTCACGATTTTGGTCAGTACAGGTGTTACGACACTAAATGCGGTTGTCGCAGTGTGAATTAAACGCAATTTGTTCTTTAACGGTAACAGTATCAACACCTGTCAAAACTGTTTTGTCGCGTCCGTTTTCGCGGTCGCGGACCTTTATTTAAAACATTTATATATATAACATAAAAGACATATTTATTGGACAGACTAAATTGGGTTGTCATATAACTTCCAACTGTGTATTTTCATGTTGTCACCAATTTTTTTCAACCAAGCTCTTACTATATAGCTTGATTGAAAGAATCGATAAACATGCACCAATCTCAGCTTTTTTTTATAACTTCTATCTGCTCAATTTTTTCTGCATTTTAATTTCCTTAACAACTTTGTTTCATATCGGTATGTCATTTCCTTATTTTGCATGCATATTGTCATATATTAATTATATATAAAGACTCTTTTGTAACATATTTTTGGTACTATATATTTTTTAATTGTGAACAGGTTCTTGTATCAAATTATGGCAAATAAAATGAATATAAAGTTAGGAGAACCAACTCTTGTTCTTCCTGCAGAACCAACAAAGAAAGGACTATACTATCTTTCAAACCTTGATCAAAACATAGCATATCCAGTTCGTACAATTTACTGTTACAAGTCATGTTCTAAAGGGAATGAGGATGTTACAAAAGTGATTAAGGATTCCTTGTCAAAGATTCTTGTTCAATACTATCCTATGGCTGGAAGGTTAACAATAAGCTCAGAAGGAAAATTGATAATAGATTGTACTGAAGAAGGTGTTGTGTTTGTTGAAGCTGAAGCAAATTGTATGATGGAGGATTTGGGTGATATGACAAAGCCTAACAATATTGAAATTCTTAGAAAACTTGTTTATGATATCCCTAATGCAAAGAACTTACTTGAGATACCTCCTCTGCTTATTCAGGTACCTGTCATTAATTGTGTTTGTGCATTAAATTTATAAGCTCATATTTTCAATTAATTCTCATTAAAACTTATTATACTACTCATTTGAGAAAAAATTGTTTACTATTATTTTCATTTAAATTGCACCTACCTCTGACCTCTCCTTAAATAACACACTCCGCTTTATAAATTATAAAAGATTCTCTAAATGTGTTTGTGGACAGGGTAATTAGAAATTCTAGTGAAATTATAATTCAAATGTTTTGGTTGAAATTTTATCATTTATATATTTTTTTTTTAAAGTTCTTCACTCTTAATTTTTTTTTGGTTATTTTATACTCTCTCTATCCCTTTTTATAATTCGTTTGAGAATTGTGCACATTATTCATATAATTTACTTTGATGTAATTTTTTACTAATATATATAAAAAAAGGTAAATATGTTGATACCCCTGTAATGTGTGCGAGTTTTGTTTTTTCCCCCTGTAAATTTTTTATTTTTTTTATTTGCCCTTGCAAAGTAAATTTTTTTGGTTTCCCCCTTGGGTGCAAGGAATTTGCACTTTTTAAATCAGTTGAACAGATTAACCGTTTTAAAAAACAACACTTTTTAAATCGGTTTGAACAAAATAACTGATTTAAAAAAGTGCACCCAAGGGGCGAGTCCAAAAAAAAAATTACGGAGGTGAAAAACAAAATTCGCCCACATTACAGGAGGTATCAACCTATTTACCCTATAAAAAAATATTAGTATATAAGATGTTTAATTTGTCTCGACGAGTATTTTAAAAATATAAATTTTTCATAATTTTGTATAAAAGATAATTAAAGATATTAGTGATCAAAGTTGTGCATTGACATATGTGCAGGAATCTAAAACGACAAATAAAAAGGAACGGAGGGAGTAATTTTTTTAAAAAAAATTGGTATACAAGTATAAATATACAAGAAAAAATGTTTTTTCATAAACCACTTTAACAAACTTATAATAATATATAAAAATGTATTTATTTTCATAAATTATTTTCATAAGCTCAAAAATAAGTATTAATTTGACAAAGATATAAAAATTATATAGCAATGTCATGTATTTAAGTTAGAGCTAAACCTTCATTAAATTTTCAGGTGACAAAGTTCAAATGTGGAGGATTTGTTTTGGGAGTAAATGTGAATCATTGTATGAATGATGGTATAAGTGCTATGCAATTTGTTAACTCTTGGAGTGACATAGCAAGAGGACTAGACTTAAAAATTCCACCATTTCTAGACAGAACAATACTCAAACCACGTAATCCTCCACAAATAGATTTCTCACACCATGAATTTGCTGAAATTGAAGATTTATCAAACACAAACAAATTAATCCATGAGGAAGAAGAAATGGTCTACAAATCCTTCTATTTTAACCAAAACAAACTTGAACTTCTCAAGAAAAAAGCCACAGAAAATGGTATTGTGAATAAGTGCTCAACTTTTGAAGCACTTTCAGCTTTTGTTTGGAGAGCTAGAACTAAAACATTAAATGTGCATCCAAATCAAGAAATGAAGTTACTTTTTGCTGTTGATGGAAGATCAAAATTTGTTCCACAAATACCAAAAGGGTATTTTGGTAATGCAATTATATTGTCAAATGCTATGTGTAAAGCAGGTGAATTATTGAAGAATCCATTATCATTTAGTGTGGAAGTGATTAAAAAATCAATTGAGATGGTAAGTGATAGTTACATGAGATCAGCTATTGATTACTTTGAAGTTAAGAGAAGTAAACCTTCTTTAACATCAACACTTTTGATTACAACATGGACTAGATTGTCTTTTCATGAAGCTGATTTTGGTTGGGGGAAACCTAGGAGTTTTTTTCCTGTTACTTTGCCACAAAAAGAAGTTATTTTGTTCTTACCATATGGTGAAAATACAAGAAGTATTAATGTGTTTGTGGGTTTGCCTGCTTCTACTATGAAAATATTTGAAAAGAATATGGAGATATGAATGGCATTAATTGGATGAAGGAACAGGAAATGGATTAAATGTTCTTAATGCGTTGATGCAGTATTCATTTTCAACCGTCCGATTAATAATAAGTGGTTGAGATTAAAACTATGTTTAAATTACTTCATTCAATCAGAGTCATCTGATTACTTTTGGACAGCTAAGATTGCTTATTGTGTGTAAATGTGTGAACAATTACGGCAGGTAATCTTAATTTGAGGGAACATAATGTTTATAGTACGTATACCTAATAATATTATTAAGATATACTATTTTTGTCTGTAAATATAAGAAAAAATTGACTCAGTAAAAAATAATGTATTTGGTATAAATTTTAAACCAGATATATTACTATTTGTTGACTCAATTTTTTGTTTTATTTAAGATTAGAGGTAGTATATACTTTTTATTTGTTTTCCATGACCACAATTATATCATACGTGGCCTATGGTAGACTATGTTTTTTTTTGTTGTTAATGGATGTTGATGTTTCGTATACAAGTGTTATATTTTGATAATTGATAGAGTTTTCAGGTCATTTTCTCTCTACTGTAATTGTTTGTATTAGTCTATTGTCAATTTTTTTTAATGGGTTAAAATCATTAAAATAAAAAAAAGGAAGCAAGATAAAGTGTGGTACCTCTTGCTAATGTGACTTACTCTATTAGTTTTTCTCCTAATAACTTTAAATTGTTGAAAATAATTTAAAGAAAATATGTCCACTCTTCTCAAGAATGAAACCAAAATTATATGTTTGGCATCCATTAATGATTAAATGCGACAACATTCAATGTGTAATGTGTTCATTTCAAAATCTACTTGGGTTAGTTGAAATTCATGGACTCTTTTTTTTTCTTTCTTTCTTTCCGATATATTAATAAGTGATAATAAAGTCATAAAAATAAACTCCCACTCAAAACAACATAATACAAGAGGAGTTCATGTACCTATATTGTTTGGAGGTTGTTAACAAGATAAATGCGGAGATTATTTATTGAATTTGTGGTTCAATTTTTTAAACATTAAATTTTTTTATCATTAAATGTTATATTACTATATTTAGGTATTTTAACATATGCTCTTAGGGCATAAGTTAACATGACTCGTATTGTTTTTAGTTAAGTAAGTAATTTTTATTTTGGCTTTCACCACATATTTAATTTGGTTCGAGGGTCAGTTCTGACATCTAGTGGTTACAGGCCCCTCTCGGTCGTAGTTGCGGGTGATCGAATCGTGGCTCTCCTTACCAAGTTCAAGGCCAATAACCACTGAAACAACTAATGGTTTATATTTTAGTTAAGTATTTTAGTTACAAAAATTTCACTTTTATGGTTAAATATATAACTGAAAAATTATGAATTCAAATTTTAATTTCTCCATAATACAATGTCTCTGATTGAATTTCAATTAATACAAATTTTTAACCAAAAATTCATCCCTTAAAAAGAATACATAAAACATCTTATATTCGATCAAAATATACTGTTTTCACATAACTACTATATATATATATATATGCTGTTTTCATAAATGAGTTATTCAATACATTACTATGTGATAGAGGTAGGAAGTACGAGTTTTGATCAAAATATTGCCATAACTGTCATCACACGATGGATTGATATAGATAGAGTTCACACATAGCTTTTTGAGCTAAGAGCTTGAAAGATTGTGATGTTACATTGTTACTTAAATGAGAATTGCGACCAATCAACTATAGCTAGTAGATGATAAGATCCAATACTTGACCAACTAAAATTTGACTGTGCAAACCAAAAAAATTCTATCAACATCTAGATATTATGTTCAATTCAGAAGAATGCTTCTGCCTTTCATAAATGTGTAAAACAAAAATGTTCAAAGTGATTGAAATTTCATTTCATTAAAAATCACTAAAGTTATTAATTTAAATTTATTTGTAAAATGATCATTTTTGTCATTTAGATATCAATT
Source organism: Trifolium repens (assembly GCA_030408175.1). Lineage (NCBI taxonomy): Eukaryota > Viridiplantae > Streptophyta > Magnoliopsida > Fabales > Fabaceae > Trifolium > Trifolium repens. The sequence continues at coordinate 59,711,404 of CP125842.1, read as the reverse complement.
TCTTATATTAATTTATACTAATATATAAAGGGGATACAAATTTTTGGGATGACTTTTTCATTATTTATATTTTACCCTTAACAAATAACTTCCACATTAAAATAGATTTTCAGTTTTTTTAAAGTAAAAAAATATATATTTTTTTCTTCTTAATAATTAGCCACAACAAAAAAAGAAAGTTACGTAGTTATCAATTAACTAAGTCCAATAAAAAAAGAGATTAAATAATTATTTATATTTGCACAATAGAGAATATTGATCACAAAAAAAAAAATCGATCACACAAACGGGCACGGTGCCCGTTTGACGGCTAGTATATAATAATTACACATGAGTGAAAGGTAAACGGACAGCAAATTGTGCCGCTAATCTTTTCTAGATTGCAAAACAAATCCTTAAGTTAATAAAAAGTTAGTTAATAAAAAATTTTATTTTTAATTTTTTTCTAAATTGTCCTTAAAAAAAGTACTCCAAAAGTATAACAACAATAAATAGGTTAAATCGTTCAAGGAATAAGGCTCTTGAGCATATTTTTAAAATAGGACTTGTCCAAACCTGGAAACGAAACATTATTTCAAACATAGGTCGGATATTTGTATTAATTATATCACTAAAACAAATATTAAATATGAATTAGAAGAGATATCAAAATTTAATATTCGTAGTCCCATTTAAATTATCTCATGTGAAGTATTGTGAGCTTAGCTCAATTAATAGGAGATTGCATTATATATGCAGAGAGTTGAGATTCGAACCCCGGTCATCTCATTTATTCACCTTAAGAGTAGAATTTCTAGCCACTAGGCTACTTGACCAAAATAAAAAAAATTATCTCATGTGGAGTCTTTTAAGAAACAAAATCAAAATTAAACAATATTATATATATATATATATATATATATATATATATATATATATATATATTAAATATAAGATAATTACACATGAATAAAAGGAAGACGGATAATAAGCTGCGCCGCTAGACCTTTTTGTATAACAAACCCCAATCTTTGAAAAACTTATTCATAGACCTAGACGACACAATATTACTATGCATGACCTTCTGAATCCTTTTTAGATGGTCTACCGCATCTAGTGCTAGAAAGCCAAAAGTTTCAAATGTAAACAGTATAAAAACGTGTTGATTGTCAGAGCATGCTTTTTCATGTTTGACCATTTTACTTAACGTAGCTTTGAAGGTTACCCGTCCCATTGTAAAATCTCCAACGCCCAAAAAACAATTTAAATGAAGGGGCTCATTATTTGGCAAAATTTGCTATTTCTAGTTTGTCATATTTCACATGGATGGAGGAAGCTCCCCAATGTATTGAAATTTGATTTATTGTCACAATTTGATTAATGAAATCAGTTTCCTATAAAAAGTAAAACAATTTTGGTACATATTCAAACAATAAAAGAATCGTTGACTTCTAAGGTGATAGATCAATTAAGCCTTGTGAAGCACAAATTCGGATACCGATATCCGATACGATACGTATTTGGTACAACCATCATTGAAAAAATTAAACATAAATCAACTAAATTCAATTTATTTTTAACTAAAATCAATGATCAAAAATATCACCGCATAATCACTCAAACACAAGGCATAGACCTATCATAACTTAATAATCATTTTGATACATATCTACAAACATTTATTTTACAACTTTATACCAAAATCTCGTAATTTACATCACAACTCAGGTTATAAGAAGATCGACAAGAAAATGAAGAACGAGAAACTGGGCTGTGTTTGTGAACTATTGGAAAATTGCAACCCACAAAACCCATATCATCACTCTCTATCTCAACAAGTGCCTCATAAAAAAAGTCAACATCACAAGGAAGCCATAGAGGACCATCATTTCTATAACCATATTCATTCTCAACATCTTCTAAAAGTGTTTTAAACAAAGGATGATTGAATATTTTGATCTTGATTATGAATCTTTGTCTCTCAGATCCAACATAGACACAAAGACAACCATTTGGTGGTTTCTTATTATTAATATCCTTTTGCTTTTTGTGACACTTGTTCTCTAATATTTTGCCATAGCTTCTTCCACTTCCACTTTCTTCTGAATCATGCAATCTCTTGCCCAATACTCTCTTACACTTCTTTACAAAATTCATCTCTATAAATATGATTTAATTAATTACTATAATAATTGATACGAAGATTATACCCGTGACAAACAATTAAGATATATAATTTGTATATATATTATATATCTTGTTGTATGGGGAAAACTAGAGAGTTACAAATTATGTTGATTTGTGCATGAAAGGTTCCTAAGAATTAACCTTATATAGACAGACACCAAGACGAGTAAATAGTCTCACACGTCAACCCACCCTATTATATTTTTAAGTTTTTGATTAATTATTATATGGAAAATGCTAAACAGTGCCCCTGAGGCATTAGTTAAGCATATTAAAATAGAAATTTTGTCTCAAATTCCGTGCATTCAATACCTCAAAAGTATAAAAAGTTGTCTTTAAAATATTAATTTTATTTTTTATTTCCTTTTTTAGTATGCTTAACAAGTGCCCCGAGGACACTGTTTAGCATGACCCTTATTATATTCATAACTACGATTACAATGGCCTTATTGCTCTATTTTAATCTAATTTATCGGTCCACACATGCTGCTTTTGGACTTTGAAGTTTGAATAATTCTATGAAATTGTCTTTGAGCACCTTATTCGTCAACTCAACATGCATAATGACTTAAGTGGATTTTAGAAAATCAAATGATTTTATAACATGCTTTCTTACTAATTCAAAGTTTCGGCTAATCGTAACAAAATAGATATAAATTATATATATAAGTTCGAACTCCACTAATATCTTACATTTATTTATAAATATTCTTTAAATTTAAAATCGTGACAGCTTTAAATTGAAATATTATTCACTCTGCGGTTGAATATGAACACTACAACAAAACCCTCATTTACTTACAAATAAATTTTAAAATAATTTTTCAAATTTGTTATACTCCAGCTAACATTTTACCAATCAAATTTATCCATATGAAGTCAATTATCTAAATCAAACATTTTAAAAAAAAAATTACTGTAAAGTAATTTTGAATACCTTTATTTTCGATTAATAATATTTTAGGTCATCATTTTTTATTAATTTACACGTTAAATAGATGTTATATATTAATTCTAACATATATGTTATTAATTATAGTGTTTGAATACTTTAATTAAGTTACGTTGCTTGAATGTTTGATTACATTGCTCATATTTTGACTTTTATAAATTAGTTAAAATGTTATTTTTAAAAAACAATTGAGATAATATTAAAAAAACACTACCACTATTATTAAAAATTATAGTTTGTACTTGTAATTTTTTATTCAATATTTAATTTTATTAATAATGATCATTTTTGTGAAAGATGTACAACCTCTTTAGTAAATGACAGGAATATATGTAACTTATTATATTTTTGCTAATTATAAATGAATATATATTTTTTTTTTACAAAAATATATGTTTGTTTTACAAACAAATGTGTACTTTAGAATGTAATAATAATGACAAAATTTTAGAAAAAGGAACTGTCAGACACTTTGATCTATTAATTGTTTTTCTAGTATGTTAAATTAAAAAATGTTAGACACTTCGATCTATTAAGTTTTTTCGTTTGATTTTGGTCCTTGACATTTGCAATTTAAAATATCAAAGCGCTTAATGTTTGTAATTATATTTTTTTTTATCCATAACTTTGGATTATAGATTTAATTGTTTAATTCATTTTATAGATTAAACTGTTAATTCATTATAGATATTAAATATGTTCTTCTCGGTCGAATAAACTTCAGTGAGACCTCGTTTGTGATCTATCGAACTTTGGTATGCTTGTTTTTCGACCATGGGCAAATCTTTCTTCTCGGTTGAATAAACTTCAGTGAGATTTTCACTTGTGATCGGTCAAATTTTGTTGTGTTTGTTGTTTGACAATGGTTCAAACTTTCTTCTCAACAAATCAGAATAAATTTTATACGTCCAGAATCAATTCTTGCTGCTCCAGAATTGAAACCAAACATACATTAAGTGAGTGATAGGTTCAAGATTCAATCCAACCTTACTTATTGGTTTGAGTTTAGGTTTAAATGAGTGAGAGATTCAGGATTCAATATATCAATATATACATAACATTAACAAAGGAGAAAAATATCGATTTAACAACTAATTATTAACTTTGACAGTTTAAAAAATAAATTGCTTGAATGTTGAATTAATTATGTAAATTTTTTGAATAACGGTGTAAATCATAAATTCCAAGTTAGGTGCATAGTAAACCTTATGAATTACTGATTTTTCAAAGTCCTTCAAAGTTAAACCTTCCAACTTAGCTAGCCATTATCCACAGATAAAACCAACCACTAAGGATTTGATATTGTTCAAGCAAAATGTAGAGCAATCAAGAGAGTGGCTCACAGTTACAGGGCACACTAAACAATCGGAAAAAGAATAAACTAGACATTGTTGGACGTTGATATGTTTGCTAAGTCAACACACATTGGTAGTGCTAGCTAGTGGGAACAAAATCGACATAATATATATTCCTCTAATATATTAAAGTCAAAGAATAATAAAGTTAGCCATAGCGCAGTCATTTTTGACCGGTAAATTGACAAGTTAGCCCACAAGCCGTTCATCAGAGGGTACAAATATTTAGACACAAAATTTAGCCACACATACACAAAACAAAAATATAAAAAGAAAAAAAAAATAGTCAAATCAAATTATTTTACTTTATTCACTTTTTTTTTTTATATTTATAACAAGTCTGTGCCCAACAAATCATATTTATGTTTGTGCATACCAAAGAATTGGTATGTTCATCAATATCAGAACTTTCTCTTTTTCAACTAGTAGTTAGTAAGTAGTCTACTACTACTACGACGTAAGATGGGATACGATGATGCTTTCATTGCATTGCAAGAAATTGATCGTTGAATAATGAATATCAATCATCATCACTTCAAACTCTATTTCAAAGTTTTGAGATCATTTATTGAAGATGGAATTGAAAAGAAACAATGGCATGTGCTTAACTACAAGAATAGTAGAACACAAGTGTTAAATGTTAATTAGCTCATAAACAGAGAGTGAGAGAACCAAGCTAAATATACATCATATACCATATAAGAAAGTTGTTGTCTCTGGAAAGGATAAAAATAATTTTGCTTTAAATATTGCCACTTGGCAAAAATGAGGGCATTTGATGTCCAAAATTTATATAACTGAACCAAATGAAAATGTGACCAAGCCATTTTTTATAATAACCAAGCCAGTTAAATTTATTTGTGAGACAAATGCCACTTTTTGCAAAGCCCAATGCAAGCCATGGTTTGAAATTTTAGTTGCTTTTGAATTGTACTAAAGAGAAAAGGACATCAAAGTACTTTTCCAGAAAAATCAGATCAATTGAATGCAAATAGACACATTTTTGTCTCTCTCTCTATTTTCTTTTCCTGCATAACAACATATTTTCCACTCTTTGCAAATTCAACATTTTCTTTCAAATTCACTATATTTTCAAAAATTATAAGTGATACAATTTCAAAAATAACTATCATATAAATAAGTTCGCACTAATACGAGAAACATTTAATTATATTATACTAAATAAATTATGCACTGGATAAAATATACTATCGAAAAAAATACTAAAAAAATGTATAGATTACATATAATTTTTTCATCAAATTGTAACTTTAAAAATTAATAACTAAAAATAAAATAAAAACGCGTAACGTTTCGACCCGTCCGATAGGACGGGTTATCTACTAGTAATACGTGAAAGTTTGAATATCCAACTAAACAATGTGAATTACATTAGACTATTTCATTGTTGGACACTGTTTTAGAGTTTCATTAGACACTGTTTTGAATTAACTGTTAGGGAATTAACTGTTTTGGATTGAGTTAGGGAATTAACTATTCCTTTATAGACTATTTCATTGAGTTTAAATTACTTATTACTTTAGACTATTTCATTATTGGACACTGTTTTGGATTGGGACTAAGCCCAATTTTGGTGTTGAACTCAGCCTACCTTGACTAGAGTTCGGCCCAATTGCACGATCACGATGGCTCAGATCCACACATTTCTGCGGAACGGCCCTAGAAGCTGTCACTTTCATAAAAGTTCCTATTAATATTTATCGTCAATCATAACTTTTCTATCGTTATTTCGACATTTATTAATGTCGATGACGTCAGATTCTTTTTCACATATATACCACACCAATATTGGTATTTTGAAAATACTCACAAGTTATAAAAAAAAAATGTCATGCTAACTAGTGCATCTGGTGCACTAGTTAAGAAAGCCAAAATAAGCCAATTTTATATTGCAATAAGCGTTATTCATACTTTTAAAAAGTAGATTACACAAGTTTCAATGTTTGTTTAGCATATTCAGTTGTTTAACTAGTACACCGGATGCACTAGTTAGCATTTTCCATAAAAAATTATCTTATTGGAATATAAAAATTTATTTTTGCAAATATAAGTATAAAAATCCACAATGAGTGTGGTACAAGTCATAAAGGATAAAAAAAAGTTTAAAGAATACAGTAGTGGTTTTCGCTTCGTGTTGGGGATATATATATATATATATATATATATATCTTTCTCATACATAAGGACTTTGTATATAGTTTCTTACTCCGTAACCTCTCATTTCATGCAAATATTGATTTGGGTGTTGAAATATTTTGCAAATTCACTCATTTTTACCATCACTGTATCGAAGAGGCGTTTCACCAGCCACAACCGTATTGATTAGAATAAATTAAAATAAATTAAAACAACCTTTTTGTTCAAATAAATTGATGATAAGAATAGATTAGATACATATGTCTGCGTATCAACTAAAGGTGAATGCATAAGAACCGTGCTGCTCAATTTGGATTTATTATATTATAGTCTATGGATGTATAAATTAGCGGAGGTAATCACCACTTTTTAAAACCTTATCCTGAGAAAAGTTGATATGCTTTTCTAGAATCTCTTCATCTTTTTCAAGTTAGCTGAATTTCAAGTAGTTAGATCTTATAGGGATTTTTGTCAAAAAAATAAATAAATTATCTTATAGGGATTTCAAATGACTATTATATCCGTGGAAACGTATTTGCCCGTTTGAACATGTGCCCATTTATTTTGAATTTACATGAGAATTGAGAAGCTGAATGCTAACAAGTGTCATTACAAAATTTCTTTAATGATCAAATATACTATTTCATCCGTTACTAATTATAAGTTCTTCCTAACTTTTTTCTATTACATATATAAAACAAAAAATCGTAAATTTAATGCGTCAGAAAGGTTTCTCAAACAATTTGAAAGTTAATTTGGCAATAATAAAAAGAAACGCAAAAAATTCTAAAAATAAAATAAAATCATCTTGTATAAAGAAACTCACATCAGTCGTGAAAGGAGACAATTATTTGTAACCAAGCAACTAGCAACAATAATATATCTAAAACGTTATATAAAAAAATTATATAAAAAATAAATAATTATACAAATACGGCACAAGTTATGGTGCATAAGTCATGTTTATGCACCGTGCATAAATACCCCAAATTGTTTAGCGCACCCCCCAGATTTTTTGAGAATGCACTAAAAATTTGGGGGGTGCATTAGAAATTTGTGGAATGTGCTAAAAATTCGGGAATGCACTAAGCAATTTGAAGGATATATTGAACAATTTTTATTAATTATGCATAGTGCATAAGGAAAAAGTTTATGCAGCATAACCACTCCCCACAAATACATGGTTGATGTTTTGGTTTAGTGGATATAATATAACTCCTACCAACAAGCATGCACTTCACTTCACACAAACAACACAACACAAGGTACCACTAGGCTTTAGACGAAAAAAAACAAAAAAAAAGGTACCACAGGCTTGACTATATTGTAGTATAATTTTTCTCGGTTAACTAATACTTACTCTTACATGTTCCAACAATTTATTTTTTTTTTCAATAGAGATAACGATGAAAATTGAACTTAGTATCTCATACATATTATCTACCTACACCATTTACAACTAGACCAAATTTAAAAACTCCAAAAATCCCAAAATACAAAAAAAAATAGCAAAAATAAAAATCTATGGCCATGTGTGACGGGTCATTTTGCCCTTACACAGGGCCGACTATGTCGATTAACTTTATATATGAAACTTCCTAAAATATCCGTTATATGTTTTTTGAATGGAAAATATATTATCTTACATAAATATAAAAACGAATTGATATGAATAATTTTAATTTTGAAAAAAATAATAATAAATGTACTTAGGAGCAAGATTTTTTTTTTAAAGGGGCTTATTAATAATGGGGGACTAAAAATATGTCTTTTAAACGGTAAAAATATCGAGGGCTAAAAATATAATAAAATTTAGATAGAAAGTAGAAACTAATCTTAGTATATATATCATATAAATGTAAGGACCAAAAATATATTTAACTCTATATTTAAACCTTCTCTTTTTCACTTTTCTTCTTTTCATACAGTCGCATCCGTATGATCGTGTATTTAATTTGTGCTCGTGGCATGTATTCGTGCTCGTGCCTTTGAGTGGTTCGAAACAGTTGTTTATATTGAAAAAGACATGAAATCAATTATGTATAAATTTGATTACTGACATTATTGTTACTTTAATTTATTTTTTATATAATTAATTTTGGTTTTATATTATTAGATTAATAAAAACTAAAATGTATTTAACAATTGATTTATTTTTGTTTATTGGTTAAGTTTCATATATTAAATTTAAAAATTAAACACTTATTTTTCATTATATTTGATCACCTCATAAGAGTTATAATAGCATCCTTTGTTACTTCATAACAACGAGTTCTACCTATAAATCTTGCCTTTACAAGGAGAGCTTAACAAAGCTCTTTCCCCTCCTATACAAGAAAATTTAAAATAAAAAAAAAACAAAAAAAAAAAAACTAACTTTAATTAAAAGTCATTAAGACTCTACTCTATCTTATGTTAATTTTTACAACTTTATAACAAAATCTCATAATTGGTAGCAGAACTCAAGTTATAATTAGAACGACAAGACAGTGAAGAATGTGAAACTGAGTTGTGCTTGTGATCCATAGCACTCTCTATCTCAACAAGTGCCTCATAAAAAAAGTCAACATCACAAGGAAGCCATAGAGGACCATCATTTCTATAACCATATTCATTCTCAACATCTTCTAAAAGTGTTTTAAACAAAGGATGATTGAATATTTTGATCTTGATTATGAATCTTTGTCTCTCAGATCCAACATAGACACAAAGACAACCATTTGGTGGTTTCTTATTATTAATATCCTTTTGCTTTTTTTGAAACTTGTTCTCTGATATTTTGCCATAGCTTCTTCCACTTCCACAACTTTCTTCTGAATCATATAATCTCTTGTTGCTTCCCAATACTCTCTTACACTTCTTCACAAAATCCATCTTTATAAATAATGATTATTAGATTAAACCCACAACAAGCAAAGATATTTAGTTTTTATATATATATCTCTAGTTGAGGGGGAAAAGCAAAGAGAGATTAGAAATTGGAGTGCTGGTTATGTTCTATAGACTACCCAAGAAGTTGTATAAGTTCCTTATATATAGACCACAAAAGTCTCACATGGTCCCTACCATATATATTATATATATGTATATATGTATCTTTCTTCCACTTGTTGCTCTAGACTTTGATCTTATATATCACTCAATTTTTTTATTTTCATTATTCATTTTATAAATTAATCAGTTCACACTGAATTTTGAATATTACTCCATCGATGATTGTTTTGGACTAGTTTAAACTCAACTCAATGTCAAGCACAATCCACTTAGACGTTGAACACAGCCCAATGCCGTGGTGACCTAAAGCCACGTATTCTTGGTCAACAGTCAATGAAACTGACAAATGTAAGACGACATAATTATTAGTATTTACTGTCTCATGACTTTTCAACGGTTATTTCGATAGCTATTAACGTCAAGATTGTGGATCCGCACTCATATAAATCCCACGGCTTCGTTCTAGAGACTATATATACTTGTCGTGCATAATTGAAGGATCAAGAAACTTATTCTCTTACTCTGTAACTTCTCACTTGAACGTTGGAGTGTTTTGCATATATATCCCTCTTCATCACCATCGTATTGAAGAGGCGTTTCACTTACCATGATCAATGTAAATTATGTGATTAAGTAAGATAACGATGTATTTTTGTTTAAATTTTGAAAAAATACATCAATTATTTTTATTTTTATTGTACTAAACATCAATTATTTTTAGTTGTAATTAAGAACGGAGTAGTATTTATAAATTTACCAAGTACTATATAAATATACCTAATGTGACAATGGGGAGAGATGTAGTACGTATTATGAGGGTGTATAATAGACTTGTTTGTGTTAGTGTTGTAATTCAAATATATTGATTAAGTGTTTGTAGTTAGTTGGTTAATTAGTTATAACTGATATCTCATCTCCATTAGGTATTAAAGTTACACAATGATAGTTACAAATGATTTGTATAAAATAAGGAATACCAATATTGAATTAACAATTTTTGCAAACTATTGTCTCTTGCACAATGAACATTCTCATTTGCTATGTGTGTTGTATCAATTCTTCTGCCCGGAATTTTTTCGGATTTATATCAACCACTCCACTGCTTGTTAATTAGCATATATAACCTGAAAATAAAACTCAATCAACTCATGGTTGGTAGTGGTTACTGTTAAGAATATAGCTTAACTATAGTTAGTTAGTAGATTACCAAGTTAGTTAGAGTTGGTTAATAGTTAGTTAGAGTTGGTTAATCCTTTCATTGCTCTATATAAGAGCTAATATTGTACCAAAATTGATCTATCTTTTATCAAAATGAATCCTTATGATTTCTATTCTCTTGATGATTTTCTAGAGTTTTCTCAACTTTCTCCAAATTATGCAAATCTTAACATGGTATCAGAGCCTGGTTTCGATCACCGAGAGTACGTTCCGCTTCCGCCATTGTTCCTTTACCGGAGGATTCTTCCATTGCTTATCACAAAGAAATTTATACGGTGCTTTTTGATCCTCCATCTTTTCTCATGGTTTATTCGATTGTTTGTCATTTGTGGAAGAAATCTAAGATGAAGAAATTCTTGCCACTTCCTCCGATTCCACTTCGAAAATCATCGCAAGAATCTTCAATTGATATTCAAGAACCTTTGAGTGATTCAATTTCAGAGGCAGAGGAGGAGATTTCAAGTGTATCCACCTCTGTTCTTGAATCAATTTCAGCAAATCATCATCACTGCAATCTCAGTTTTGGTACTTTTCATTCCGTTAATGTTCCGATCAAGTTGATCAACGCAGTTCAGCCACAAATTGAAGGATGCGCGATCAAGATTGGGGAAATTACATGTTCTCTCGTCTCCTTCAACAAATCTGAATCAGTCACGGAATTGAAGGAGGCATTTCAAGAATCAATCGATCCAGTGGTTCTGAATCGTCGCCATGATTATTTCGACATCGCCGTGAAAGCTCACTCGTTCTCCTTCGTTAGTCATGTTCTTGAAGGTATGGTTCATCTTGATCTCAATTTAGCTTCGATGTGCATGAGTTCCTTGCTTCACAGCATCAACAACACCATTATCGCCGTCGAAACTGTTTTCGATCCCGGCGGTGTGGTCGAGCCTTTGTTTGTCACAATGCTCTGCGGTGCGATAATGTTGATATTTTCTCCAATGTCAACTTTCCATTTGTTCATCATACTCGCCACTGTTGAATTCGTTGTTATCGTCTTCGATCCCGGTGGAAATCGCCACCGGACTTAGCTCTCAGTTCTTTGCATATACGCTGTTTGAGTGTGGGGATAGAGCAATACAATGCTCACAAGGTGTTTGTCAGAAGTTGTGTATGAAAATAGGTTTAAAATACTTCTTGCTTTGCTTAGATGGAAGAATGGTTAATGGTACATAGGCTCATTATTCTATTGGATTTTAGGATATGCATTTTCTGTTGCATTGATGACCTACTTCTAAGATTCCAGACAAAATGATATAGAAGCTATTTCTGCCTTCAATACTATCCTTGCTAGAATTAATTGTCAATTGCTGAGCTGCAAGCTACAGGGTGTTTGTGTGTATTCCAACACCATATTAGTAGTTTGATACATTTTGTTCTATTGAGTTTGCAATTTCATTCATGTTTTGGAGTTATTTTGGGAGCAACTCTAAGAATTGATATAGATGATAATAGTTGAAGTTGTTGAATCACTTTTTTTTATTATTCTGTTTGGTTTCTTATTATTCAAACTCATACTAAGAGTTCTCTTACTATGAGTTTGAGGGAGGCTATTATAATATAGAAGTGAATCTTACACAATTGTTCAGTTTTGGTTGTGGCACATGATGAGCTATGAGATGTTATTACAAAGATTTCTTCAACTATGAGATATAATTGCAGTTTTGTGGTGAAATCTGATCTTGAGGTTTTGAATGAATTGATTCTGCTAAGAACTGTTACATTTGGTTTATTCATGGAGTTTGGAAATGGTAATACTCATTAGAAGCTTGGTAAAGGTCACCATTGATGAAAGTGTTCATTAGTCATAGTGGTAGTTCATTGGATATTTCTTTGGAACTATTCCTTATGTGAATTTATCTCTGCACAAATGATACTTGCTGTTTTGACTCTATTTTGGAATCAACCTATGTTGCTTAAACGGTTTTGGCATGTGATGAGATTGAGATGTGAGATTTTGTTTGTTGGCTGCTATGGCATAAATGTTTCTGAAACAGCCCCAACATTTTTTTTATGTGTTCTGGATATTGTGAGTCACTTGTGCCACCAATGGTTGAATCTAGAAGCTATGATATGGGTGTTTGGCTTATGATTGAGACACATATGCATCATATAAATCCCTTTTCAGTAGCTAGTTGATTGGTCATGATGCTTATGGTTTTAGATTGTGTGGCTTACTAGCACATAGAAACTTATTGTTACTAGCTGGTTCCTCTATTTGGTGAAGCTCTGCAACAGGTTGTTCTTTGGATTCTTTCACTAGTGTATACTTGCTACTGCCAAGACAGGAGGTTGTAGATATGTGCTTGGGGACATGATTGGTTTCCACTTTATGAGTAGAGCTAGTTTGGAGATTATGGTTTCAAGACTCAATATGGCTGTTCCCATTTATGGCTTATTCCCTTTGTTATTAGCTTCACATGCACACATTGGCTGCACTATCTCTCAAATTTGGTGATTTTGTAATCCAAACTCAAATTGGTAAATTCACCAATGTTGAGTTTGAGGGAGGATGTTAAGAATATAGCTTAACTATAGTTAGTTAGTAGATTACCAAGTTAGTTAGAGTTGGTTAATAGTTAGTTAGAGTTGGTTAATCCTTTCATTGCTCTATATAAGAGCTAATATTGTACCAAAATTGATCTATCTTTTATCAAAATGAATCCTTATGATTTCTATTCTCTTGATGATTTTCTAGAGTTTTCTCAACTTTCTTCAAATTATGCAAATCTTAACAGTTACAGAAAGACATATATTCTTCTACGATTTTTTAATTAAAAAAAAAGGTCAAAGAATAATAGAAAAAAAATGGGGCCTAAAATTAAAAATATTATAAAAGGTTGTTCCCCGCGCTGTCATTCCTGACGGGTAATTGTGAAGTCTATAATTTCTTTTCAAGTACAGGGAGAAAACACCACATGGGGTTTTAATCAGTCAACACTTAATTATAAACTCCCTTTAATCTTATCTTATTATTACTATAAGACAAATTTTGATAGACATACATGCATTTAATCTATTTTATTTAGATAACTTTTATTTATGTTTATTTATGATCAAAGTGTCATAACTCATAAATAGGAGCACAATTTTTTTTATCAAAGAGGACAAGTTAAAGAAGTAAATATAAAAGTTTTATTTTAAAATTTGTGTTGAAAATAAAAATAATTTTATATTTTAAAGAATAATTACACAACTTGCAAGATATTGAAATTTCTATTTTTTTTAATCAGCTTAATTTTATTAAACGACAAATCTCCTAAACAAGAAGTATAAATGTTTGTCGGATCAAATAAAAAAAATATAAGGTGATGAAAACACATTAACCAATCAAAAAGTACAACAATCATATCAATCCGATAGTTTAAATGTCTATTTTTGTTTTGCTAATTTGTGCCCTTACAACATTTTCCTAATTTTATTACAATATTGATACTTACTTGAAGCAAAATAACATGATCATAATAATTTGGACACACACATAATTAAAAACATATACTATTTAATTATTTTAATGATATATATTATTATTATTATTATTTTCTATCTTTCTTCAAATATATAAGTGTGACTAAATATTAATCGTGTCCATACTTGTGAGCACACAAGAAACTTCTTTTGTTGCCTGAATTGCACAAACAGAAACCGGAGCTAGCGTTGAATATCTATCATCACTTTAAAGAAAGGAAAAGAAACAATAGTACAATGTTGTGCTTGAGTACAAGAATAAAACCATCCACAATAAGCACACCAAGCTAAATACATGAAATGTAGACTTAAATCAAACCCAACTAAACCTAATAAAGCAAATTAAACACCAAGATTAGTTCAAAGCATGCCACTAAATGACACTGTCTGCGTTTAGTCCACGCAGTGTCCTATTCTAATTTATATTATATAGTTACTAGAGCTAGTATAATAAACTCCATGGATGTATAAATTATTGGGTGGTAATTAGCATTTTTTTAAAACCTTTACCCTAAGACAAGTGGATTATCCCTTTTCTAGAATCTCTTCATCCTTTATAGGTAAATCTTAATTTCTTGCTTTAAAGTCACAATTATACCACTAGAAAACTTATTTAATTTTCAAGTTTGACCGTTTGCACGTGCCGTTTAATTTGAATATATACTAGTACATGATCAGTGGTAGTGGAGTCCTTGTTTTATCTTTAAACTTTGAAAATAAGCTAGAATGTTACTGCTCTTACTAGAAAAACTGCTTGTTTTTTGGTACATTACTAGGAAAAACAGCTTTTAATAACCAATTTAGAGACTTAAAGAAATTAGTCACTATAATCATAGTCCGGTCTTTAATGGCTGATTCCAGCCCTATGAAGACTTTTACTTTTGGGCTTTGAAAAATTGATTCCTCTTTTTGCGATATATTTTTTTAATTCATTGAATAATTGATGAATTTAATCTATATTATTTAATAAATTTAAAAAATAGTTTTTACTTATAATATGTTACTGAATGAATATATAGTAGTAGGATTTAAAAAAAGACTTTTTTATTTTGATCAAATAGCCTAATGGCTAAAAATTTCACTCTTATGGTGGATAAGTGAGATGGCCGAAGTTCGAACTCCGACCTTCTGCATATACAATGTAATATCCAACCAATTGAGCTAAGCTCACGGAACAAAACAAAAAAAACAAAAAAGACTCATTTTAGAAAGGCCTGGTATTATCTGTTGATATGTCCTTATTCAAAAATAAATAAATGGTACGCCCAACTCAGTGGCGACTCTAGGAATGTTAGAGAGCCTGGGCAAAATTTTAGAGGGAATTCTATCAACCCAACTTCCGAGTACAGTAATATTTTAAAGGGTTGATAGGCTTTTTGATATTTTAAAAGCCGGAATGAAACTTTCATCGACCGTTGGTATTCACTGAGTCGTCTTTTATATTTATAATGAGAACATATTTTCTTGTAAATAAAAGGTTAAGTTTTAAAATAGATTTTAACTGCGTAATTTAACTGCCCGCTTTCGCGTGTCCAACGTGTTACGACACAAAATCTTATTTATGAAAATAATTACATTTAATCACTCAAAAAGTTGCTTCAGGTAGAAAAATTAATTTAAAGGTACTGTCAGTTGTCGCATGTTCAGTATCGAATTTTAAGCGTATAAACGCCCGCTCTTGCGTGCCCGTTTACACTCTTAGAATTACCTTTTTGAAAACTGAATTTTTCCTAATTGATAAAAAATTGCTTTCGCAGTGTTTAGAATCAAAAACTGAATTTTTCTACGGTCAAATAAAGTTTTTATTCTTTCAAATTGAAACCGGTATCTCTGTGTTTCTACTTTCGCAGTAAACTATGAGTTCTAAAAACAAAACTACACTACAAGAAATATTGTTTTTGGCAGCGACCTTGTCGCTGCCAAAAACGCAAAGTTGCTGCAAAAAGTGTTTTTCGCAGCAAAAAAAATGTTGCTGCATGTCGCTGCCATAAGTGCCGTTGCGAAAAGTTTTGCAAGGACAATTAATGTCGCTGCCATAACTGGTGTTTTGCAGCAACAATTAATGTCACTGACAAAACTAATGTTTTTAGCAACAATTAATGTCGCTGACATAACTAGTGATTTTTTGCAACAACAATTATTGTCGCTGTCATAACTTGTATTTTTTGCAACAACAATTATTGTCGCTGGCAAAAAATGTGTTTTTCGCAACGAAAAAAATTGTTTTTCAAGGACAATTAATGTCGCTGCTATAACTAGTGTTTTTTGCAGCGAAATAGTTATTTTTTGTTAACGATATAAATTATTGTTATATCATTTTTACCTCAGCAATAAAAATTGTTGGAATAAATTATATTTTCAAAAAATAAAAGATATATAACATAAACCAACAAATTAGATTCACAATAAAATATATACAACATAAACCAACAAATTTATTTCCCAATATATATTTTGAAATAGATCAATTTAAAGATAACAAACAAGTGTTTTAAAAATCATAATAATACAATTCCTAAAGATAACAATCTAATGATAACAAATCAATCTTTAAAATATAGTCAGATAAGCTTCCTACTCGGAACAAGCTTGTTACAACATATTTCCTACTCGAAAAACTTGCAAAAACGGTCTCCATTCGTAAGCTCCCTTCTTTGTATCTCTTAATTAGTCATAAAAGCTTGTTATAACTCAACTCACAGGAACAACTGTTTAAAATCTTCATTTGTGTGACAAAGCTTAACAAACCTGAAAAGCACAACAAACTCAAAGAAAACTGAATAAGAAAACAGCGACTTTTTCTTTTAGTAATGACTATTCAAAGGCAAGTTATTAATGCGATAAAAAAATAATCTATTATATTATGAATTAAAGTAACATATGAATATTTGTACCCAAAAAAAAAAAAGTAACATATGAATTATTATAACAATAATTAGTAAGTAACTATCCATAATATTAGTTAACTTTACTATGTGGTTACTTGATTCCTGTCAATTAGTTACATCCTAACTAGCATAACTCCATTATACAAAAGCCACGAATTAATCAATAAAAACATATTATGAATCATAAACTCAAAGGAATCAAAATATTAAAAAGAAAAGGGAAACAAACAAGGGAAAACGGAAGGAGGGCAAGGTCTCATCAACTATTCTTATGGTCAATACTACCCCTATGCATGAACAATCCCCCCCTTACCTAGAATTTGCAGAAATGTCCTCCAGATAAATTGGGATATCTACTGTGCCCTTGCTCCTACGGTCGTTCAGCAACAAACGGAATCGAATTCGGACTTCGGATGAGAAAGTTATGAGTATTTTAGTATTGCTCTCGAAATCCACTATTTGGTCATAAAGGGTACACGAATTTTTGTATGTAAATTGTGGTAATCCTAATTCTAAGTTATTTTGCTTTATTTATAGAGGAAGTTTATATTTTTCTTTTTCTAAAAACAAGCAAGATTCATAACGAATGTGTTTCTATTTTAATTCCCTAAAAACTCTCATCTTATTCCTCATGAAAATTCAAATCTTTTATTTTCATGTTATATTCCTAAAATATACTGTATTTCAAAATTATATCTATGATTCTAAAATATATCTTTATTAATTTTATCTTTCAAATATTTCTCCTGTTCTCACTATATTAAATAAATTCTAATTTATCAAATAGTTTACTTAGCACATAATCACTTAAATAAACTATATTCTAAATAAATAACTATTTCTAAATTTTAGGGTGTTACAAAAATATCCAATTAGTATAAAAAAAAATAGAATAAAAATCATGCATATCCCAAATAACATAATTTCTATTTAATTAATAGATTTAGTAAAAAAATAATTAATAGATGACAATTGAACCTTTTTAGGCGTCAGTTAAATGTTTATGCCTATCCAATTAGTTAAAACATACAAATATTATTTTTCAATTTGAAAACAAAAAAAAACATTGTAAATACTAACAACTAACATTGCCTATAAAAAGAAAACAAACAAAAAAAAGATCATGTGTATCTCAAATTCCAAATAACATGATTTCTTTTTAATTAAAAGATAACATAAAAAAATGAACCTTTTTCATTTAATTCTCCTAAATTAATTATTCTATTTAATAATTAACAATAAAAAATAAAGTAGTTAGAAATTAATAAATTAAATAATTAAAAAGTAATTAAAGATAATCATAGAAATATTACTATTAATAACAATTTTAAAAATAGTAAGCATTCTCATTAGATGACAAAGGAAAAATTTGTCAAGGAATCATTTTGCTTTATTATATTCAAATTAATATAATGTATTTCTATTCTATTAACAATATATTAAAAGGAAAAAAAAACTTAATTTGTTCTCATCAAGTATGATAATATTTCAAATATTCAATCCTTAAATGTAATTATTAAAAAAAAGATGCAAAACATAAAAATAATAACAAAATAATAATTTTATGTTAAAATAAATTTACGCATAAAAATAGGAACAAAAACCACGATAAAAGATAATATAAAAAAATAGTAATTGAGTGGTTTTCCAGCGACTTTACAAGGTTGATGCAAAAAAGTTATACTATTAGCGACAATAATAATTATTGTTGAGATAATTAACTTTTCCCAGCGATAATGTAATTGTTGAGAAAAAGACTAACTTATAACAACAAGTTTAATTAGTTGTTACTATATGTATATTTTTATCAACAATTTGAATGTCGCTGCGAAAAAGTCGCTGCCAAAAATCTTATTTCTTGTTGTGCTAATTCAGACCTTAAACAATTCTCACTATAAACATTTATTTTCGACCCAATGAAATACAGTTGGAACGACGATCCTTACATTCCGGACCTTATAAAAAAAAATAGTGGGACAGCAGCCCGGGCACGTGCCCAGGCATGCTGTCCGGTATAATCGCCACTGGTCCAACCTAATTAAGGTTGAAGACCCATTACTGCTTCTAAATTGTGAAAAAAAGTGAAAACTAAATTCAAGTTTTTTTTTTTATGGTAAGGTGCTTAGCATATTATTATTATTAATTAAAATGTGATCAATATAATATGAGATATAATCAAAATTTGAACACTAGCTAAAAAAGGTCCGTCGTAGCAAAAGTGTGGGAAATCTCATTTGTTTGTCTCCTTACAAATTCAACACTAGATCTTACATTAAAAAAAAATAAAAATAAATAACTTTACAATGTTGAATAATAGCACTGAACTCCGTAAAGTCTTTTCTATGATATCGAAAACTATCAACTACCAATTTGGAGTCTAGTTCTCAAAATCAACCAGATGTAAATTGAGTTCATGCACCCACCATGAAGCAAAGAGAAAACTAAGAACTTCTCCAACATGAATTTCAATTCATTTAGATTTTTTTTTTTTTTGGTAGAGAATTACAGTCAAGATTTATTTGTTAATCGTTCGATTTTCTTCGCTTTTAATGCTAATTTATTTTTTTTCTTTGTTAATTTGTGATTTTATTTAAAAATTGCTAATTATCTCTTAATTTTATTCAAGGGTCCATTTTTAATATCTGAGGTTGATCGACATCATAATCAAATTAATTAGCTAGTGACCAAATATTTAAAATTATTTACTAAACGCAAGTTGTTCTCTAAATTTAGTATAAAAAAAAATATATATTTTACATGTATTGAGTAATAATAATCGAGATATCCATGTATTGAAAGTGAGAGGGAGAATATAGTACTCCATCGAAAACAAAATAGAAGTAACATATAAATCATGAAGGAAAATCTTATAAGTCACATTTATTCCAAAAGCTACTAATTAGCAACACAACTCGTGTATGAATATTTTTTGTGACCCATTGAAAAATTGCAACTAATAACAAAATATTTGTCAAACACTCTCTATTTTTCCACAAGTGTCTCACAGAACAACTCAACATTACAAGGAAACCATAGAGGACCATTGTTTCTATAACCATATTCATTCTCAACATCTTCTAAAAGTGTTTTGAACAAAGGATGATTGAATACTTTGATCTTGATTACAAATCTCTGTCTCTCAGGTCCAACATAGACACAAAGATAACCATTTGGTGGTTTCTTATTATTAATATCATTTTGTTTTTTGTGACACTTATCTGATAATTTGTCATAGCTGCAGCTTCCACTGCCACTTTCTTCTGGATACAATCTCTTGCTGCTTCTTCCACATGCCCTCTTACACTTCTTCACAAAATCCATATCTATATAAAAATAATTAATATGATGATATATGATGAAGATTAATATACCTGAGACAAGCAAGATATATAGTTTGATATATAATGTGTGAAACAGTGAACAGGTCCAATAGGCCATATATACTACCCAACAAGTTGTTAATCTTCTTATATATGACGACTAATGTCTCATAAGGTCCTACCATACATCCCCTCCTCTATTTGTTGGTCTTATATCTTTCTATTTTTTAAATTTCATTGTTATTATTTAAATTTATCAGCCACACGTGTTATTTAGATTTTAAATATTGTTTATGAATATATATATATCTAGAGTACTAGTACTCTCTCCGTCCCAATATATAAGACCTACTTTGATTAAATGTACTATTCATTTATTTTGTTTTTACAGTATTTTTTAATAATATATAGATGTAAATATTAACATATAAGATCTTTTTTCATTTGTTTTGATGAGTAGTTTTAAAATATCAAGTTTTTATAAATTTTTACAAATAGACATTTGAAAATATTGGTGATCAAAAATATACATTGGTGTACATGTAATTTTCAACTAAAGCTTATATTTTGGGACGGATGAAGTATATGACCAGGGAAAGAGAGATGGAGTTGTTATAATTCGTTAATTTGTCTCATGTCATATAGATTTTTTTTAATTTCAATCATAACTTTCGCTAATGAACGGTGAGATTGATCCTTCACATTAATGATTTTTTGAATTGTATACGGAATTTTCAAAGATAATGTGTTTGATTTGTTAATATATATAAGTGAATGAACATCACAATTTCACGAGGTGCTATTTTAAATGGACACCTCTTTAAACGGTGGATGTGAACGAGAGGTTGTATTTGTAAACACTCCGAAGTCTAAATCATAAGAGACTCTTCTGCATTATAAGGATATATATATAGT
Source organism: Trifolium repens (assembly GCA_030408175.1). NCBI lineage: Eukaryota > Viridiplantae > Streptophyta > Magnoliopsida > Fabales > Fabaceae > Trifolium > Trifolium repens. The sequence goes on along the minus strand of CP125842.1, from coordinate 59,689,971 downwards.
CTCCCGCACTGAACCAAAATCATTAATGTGTGGACAAATTTGGCGTTCTCAACATGAACGGTTGTCAGGATAACACCTGAAAAGTCATGCTTGACAGGAAATGCCAATCATTCTAAAGTCGACCATTATAAAAGTGTCAACTTTTATGACCATTGGACACGAATGCGTGGTCTTGGACCAGCGTACTATTGAATTGAGCTCGTCGCCGAATTAGACTCATACCAAGTTCAAAACATATCTTATCCAGTGTTATACGACAATTTTATTATTTTTCTTAAGTTGTGTGCAAAAAATGGAGAAATAGATTTTTTAAATTCTCAGGTAGTAATAGCAATGTACTACAATGGCGTAAGACTAGATACAACGAATGATGTTTGCTTGCATTGCACAAACTGGAACGTTGAATATCTATCATCACTTTCAAACTTTTTTTCAAAGGCAGAGATAATTTATTATTGAAGAAAAGAGAAACAATAGCTTGTGCTTGAGTTGAGGACAAGAATAAAACAGAACATATATGATATTAACATGTAATCGTCCTTTTATTGTCATTAAACAAATCAATAGTTCAAATAATTGAATGATTAGATACATGTCTGCGTTCCAATTAAAGGCAAATGCACATTGCACAATATTCTTGGAGCCAAATTCGGATTTATAGGATGAATTAATAATTTTTAAATCCTTAACCTCGGACAATTTTAAGTGGCTGTCCTTTTTAAGGTTTATCATCTGAATTAAGAAGTTAATTATTAGATTTGACCGTTAATTTGCACACGTGCCCAATTATTTAAACAACATGGTAGTGTACTACTACATCATCAGTATAAGACATGATACGATGATGTTCTTTGAATTGTACAAAACTGGAATGTTAAATATATCTAGAAATCTTGAGTTAGGTATATTTATAACTATTTTTTGAACTCTAAATTGTTGATTTGATACATGCGTCTGCGTTTCAAGTTTCAACTATTGGTGAAAGGAAAACAGTGGTGCCCAATTAGGATTTATTTATATTATTATAGTAATAATAAAGTGTATATATTAATTTGGTTTATGGTTGTACTAGTGTATAAATTAGTGGAGGTAATTAACAATTTTTAAAAACCTTGCCCTGAGACAAGTGGATAAACTTTTCTAGAATCTCTTCATCCTTTTCAGCTTATCTGAATTAAGTTGGAGTATTTAACTATTAGCTAGGTTTGACCGTTTCCACACGTGCACATTTATATTGAATATACTAGACATGATGAGAATTAAGGGTACATATTACATTTCACATATATAATTAAACAACCATAGTAGTAGTTTGTCTATATGGCTTTGCTTTGCTTTTCAATTTGACCTCATGTCATTGTAATTGTCTATATGGTTTTGTCTATATAATTGTAAATGTTTAACATTTATAAGACACTTTTAAATACATCATTAATTTTATGAATATTTTAAAAAGCTGATGACTGTATTTTTTTTAACAAACAGTTCATGACTATGTTAAATTTTACTAAAACTACTTAATCGTTAGTTTGTTTAGTGGTGATTAACGCTGAACTTAGTAGGGAGATCATGGTTCGATCTCCCGCAACTGCGATCGGAAGGGCACGGAGGTTGGAACCACTTGATATTAGAACTGACCCCCGAGCCAGATTAAACTGGTGGTGAAAGTCAATTATTATTTTTATACTAAAATCAGTTCTTCAAAGAATATATTAGTGACCAAATTGAGATGAATAGATAAATTTAAGGACCAAATTGCTAGTATGTGATAAAATATAAAAATTTAATTGATAGTAACTAAATAAATATCGCGGCCAACTTCACAATTCAATAGAACCTTTTTAAAATGTATATAGAGTCGGAGATCTATTTGAAAGTGTCTTACAGAGTTGAAGATTAATTTGATAGTTTACTCTTTATTATACTTTATAGGTGTATTTTATCAATAAAATCTTTTTGCTTTTTCTATAAAAAGAAATACGCAAAAAAATCTTATGAGTATACATTATGGTAATTATAAAGTACATATCAGTACAATACTACGATCATGTAAACTCGTCTTTGTTTTGCATAAATTTATCGTTGATATTTTTTTATTTATTTTTATAGATAGACAAAATAAAAAATTCAATATAAACTTGCATAAACAAGTGAAGGAGATTGGAATTCCGGTCATGGCACTCGACCTAATAATTTCAACAATTTTTATTAAATGAGTTAGAACTTGTAGACATTGATAAATTTATTAATAATATTTCTTAGACAATCAGTGAAATTTAGGAAATTTATTAGATTCAATGGGATAAAATTTGTGGTGAAGAAAAAAAAACACAAGAAACATATATCATGAAGTAAAATCTATTTCATTTTAAAATTCACAAAGTACTCTATCGTAGTACAACTTTATACCACAAGCTGGTAATTAACATCACTACTACAACTCAAGTTATTAGAATGGCAAGACAATGAAGAAGGTGAAACAAAGTTATGCTTGTGACTCTTTTGAAAATTGCAACCCACATTATCATCACTCTCCATCTCCATCAATGTCTCACAAAACAAGTCAACATCACAAGGAAACCATAGAGGACCATCATTTCTATAACCATATTCATTCTCAACATCTTCTAAAAATGTTTTGAACAAAGGATGATTGAATATTTTGATCTTGATTATGAATCTTTGTCTCTCAGGTCCAACATAAACACAAAGACAACCATTTGGTGCCAATTTTTTATTATTTTGTAATTTTTTGTTGCTCTTTTCTGATAATTTTCCATAGCTTCCACTACTAGTTTCTTCTGGATTATGTAATCTCTTGTTGCTTCCCCATACTCTCTTACATTTCTTCACAAAATCCATCTCTATATATGAGCTAGTTAGATATATAGTTTGTATCTATATATCTTGCCGCAGGGGGAAAGGTAGAGAGATTGGAAATATGAAGTTGTTGATTGTGTTTGTGCATGAAAGGATTATTAAGAATAAGATCATATTATATAGAGGACCAATATCTCACAATGGTCCCACCTATGATTAATACTAATTAATATGATGTAGAATGGTCTTATACTTTGGTCTTATATTGCTCTATATTATTTTTTATTTTTAATTGTCAATCCACACATGCTGTTTGATTTTGAATTTGTTTTATATATTATGCTGTTTGATTTAATTTCTGCTTTTGGGTAAACCACATTATTTCCTTTAACTTTCCTTTGTTTTAAATTTAATGTATTTTCTTTGTAAAAGAAAAATGAATGTATTTTCTATACTCTCCGACTTCAAAAGTACATAAATAGGATCAGGAGTATTATTTAGTTTTTAGCCTATGTATCTTTCTTAGAGCATCTCCAATGGTGATACCAATTTAGGTATCAAACATAACTAAAAAGTGGTCCCTACAATGTCATGTAATATTTATGCAACTCATACATATTTTGCTTCAATGGTGATATCACTCTAAGTATCATACATTATTAACAAGTTTTTAATTCTATTTAATTTTATATACAAAAAAAGGTAATATTAAATTGATGATACGGTACCTTAAATAAGGTACCGGTATCATCAATTTTGATACCCTCTGTGCCACGTCATGGAACTCCAATGATAAAAAAAATAAGATACGGATCATTAGTCTATGATACTCTCTTTGATACCCTTATTGGAGATGCTCTTACAACTAGGGATGAAACAATAAAATTATTATTCAAAACTTCAAACATCCATGATTTATAAAATCAAATAAAATATTTAGTTTATATTCAAGGATAATATTTATTCTTGTGAAAAATTTCATCATGAATAATATTGCAAATAATGTGTACTACTTTATTTCTATATATTTGCATTATTTTAATTAAACTATAAGCTATAGATTCGGTTAGTTGAGTTTCATTTCCTAAATAGATCAAAAATAGAAGATTCATGTATAATGAGTCGATGTTTTTTTCAAAAAAAATCGTTAGATTCGACGGGCCAACTCACCCCGTCACCGCCCCTTTTTTTTCGAGTTAGGCGGGGCGGGACCCGCTACTTTTGCGGTTGTTCTTAGTATTTTCTTAACCACATTAATCTTAGTATTTTCTCCGACTTTATTCATAAGTAAAAGTTAATAAAAAATTTAACCTCAAAAGGATAATCAGATTCTGACTTCTCATCCGTCTGATCCTTTGGACGCTGCAGCCGAACTTATATTTAGCACAAACATGTTCCCTTGAAGTTGTCTATTTTGTGCTTGGAGACTGTTGAAAGACAGGTTGCCAACAAAAACAAATTTGGTGACTCGTGGTATCATTGCTCCAGAGGCTTAGTCTTGTGTGGCCGGGTGCAGTGACATGGAGTCAGCTCAACACTTATTTATTTTTTGCAACAACTTCGACTCTCTTTGGTCGTCAGTTAGGTCGTGGATTGGCTTGTCATCAATTGATCCTCTCCATGTGGCTGACCATTTTCTTCAGTTTACTTTTTGATCTGGTGGTCTTATAGCACGTCGCTCCTTCCTACAGCTTATTTGGCTCCTATGCGTTTGGGTTATTTGGAATGAAAGAAATCAACGAGTATTCAGAAATTCAGAGAAGTCCTTACCTCAGTTGCTGGACAAGGTCAAACGTTATTCTTATTGGTGGTTGAAGACAACAAATATCAATTTAGTCTTTAACTGCCATATATATAGTTGGTGGTCGAGTCCGCTTACTTGGGCTTGGTGTAACTGCGTAACTTTGTTTTCTCTTTTGTTTTTCGCTCATTGTATCTGTAAACTCTTGCAATTTCTTTTGGCACATTTTGTGCTGAAGGGACTAATTGATTGCTTAATATATTTTTCATTTTAGCTTGTTCAAAAAAAATTAACCTTAAATATAAGCAAAAATTACTAAATTCATCTTTATTTAATGTTTTATTCCAAAAATACCCCTTATTAGTTGTTCTGTTAGTATATTGTAAAAAATAGTTCAGTAAATATAACAATTTTTTAATTTAATATAACAAATTATATATCCAAAGTTTTAAAAAAGTGTCAAAGTTCAAAGAATAATTAATAGAGGAAATAAAAAAGATGAGAAATTGTTCCTCTCGCAGTCATTTGAGACGGACGGGTAATTGAAAAGAAAAGCCAACAATACACAAATCTCAACTTTTCTTTTCACACGAATCAATAAGCCGCTACCAGACTTCTGCGTCAAGTCAATTGTGGAAATTTTATTTCATTTTTTAGTAGAATATTGTTTTTTGTTTTATTATTATTATGAGATACTCACAACGACGTAAGACAAGATACGATGATGTTGGTTTGCATTGCACAAACTGGAACGTTGAAAATCTATCACTATCTATAAAACATGATACCGACACTGACACAGCGACACTAATAATAATTTAAAAAAATAACATAATTTAGTATAATCATAAGTGTCATGTCGGTAATTCAGTATAACATAATCTAGAAAAATAACATAATTCAGTATAACATAATTTAGTATAATCATAAGCATGTTCGTGTCGGACACGGACACGTCTAATCTGATAAATATTCATGTTTCATAGATCATTATCATAGTTGATAATAACCGTTCAACTTCGTTCTATTAATAGTATTAAACTACTACTACTAGCTAATACAAACACGCTTTTTGGTCAAAATAATCGAATTACATGATGTCTGCGTTTCAACTAAAGGTGAATGCAACTCTCAAAAAACTAATGGTGAATGCAGCATTTTATTAATCCTGATGCCAAATTCTGATTTATCTTATATTAATATTAAACTCTGTATATTATATATATGATTGGTTTATATGCATGTATTTTAAAGCCTTATAAACAAGTGGCTAATCTTTTCTAGAATCTCTTCACACTTTATAGGTTATCTGAATTTATAAGTTCACTCTCATCTCGGAATATTTAATTTTGTACCTTATATCCTACGTTTATACTTTTATTATTCCTACACATTATAAAAAATTCCAAACTTAACTTTTGACATTTCTCACCCCATATATAAAATATTTTCAGTAGTAAAAGTTCTACATGAAATTACATCACCGGAAAACCTGCTCCTCAATATTCCGGTGTTTATGAAAACCTTCTCAAATTAAATTAGTTTTTGTGTCCACATGATTATACAATTTGGTTTTGATAAAAAGCTTCTCACATTGAACCAAATCCACATGATTATTAACCACATAAAAATCACTTCCCTTTTCATTAGTTTTGAATTAATTATATTTTTCTCCAAAGTTTTTCTTTTTCTCAAGTAACTTAGTAGCTAGAATTTCACGTGAATAAATAGGAACACCAGCATTCGAAATAAATAGGAGTTGCCACATATATTATGTGAAAATATATTTAAAATTAATATATAAAGTACTTAAATATACATTAATAAATGCTATTTTAATAAAGTTTTTGGGGATGGAGTTCCCGCGAGGCGGCGGATAAAATCTCGTCCCCTTCGTCAAACCTCTCTCTGGGAAATTTTTTCATCCATCTACATTCCCACTAGAAAAAATTCCCAATTTTGAATTCTCAAACGGGGCAATCCTTGTTTCCCGCAGAGATTCCCATTTACAAATCTAGTTGACATCCATAAATCCGTTTAATCCGATCTGACCCGCTGCATCAATCTAAATATGTGTCCCAATATGACCCGACCCATTAATTGGCTACATATAAATGAGTTTGACTCGACTCATATCGACCATGTGGGCGAAGGCCACTTCCATTTTAAATTTTTATTTATTCGCTCTTTTTTATTTTCAATTTTAGTTTATTCACTCTTAATTTTTTTATGAAAATTTAAAAATTTATTAAAAATTTATTATAAAATTTATTACAGTCTATATAAACTGACCAATCATTCATATACACGGTAGAGTTTTTCATCAATTTATTTCGGCCTATATAACCTTTATAATTTTTAAGCCTACTTAAAAGATATTTTATTCGTCCCATGAGCTTGGCTCAATTAGTTGGACATTGCATTATATGCAGAGGACCGGGGTTCGAACCCTGGTCATCCTACTTATTCACCTTAAGAGTGGAATTTCAAGCCACTAAGCTACTTGACAAAAAAAAATACTTTATTCAATCCCTGTTAAGCAATGAATCTTATGCTGCTGAGGATATCAAAGATAGAGAAGAAGTTACTTAGTTACTTCCATTAGTTATAGCTAAGTGGTAAAATTAGTTTCACTATTCTTAGTAACTAGACACAGTTATCTAGTGTAGTTGATCTGTATAGAGTGCTATGCACTACAACTACTTGTATATATATGGCTTTTAGATTCATTTTTTCTGTAATGAAACAATTCATATTCATTCAATAAATGATTATTTCTTATACTCTAACAATCCCCATAAGCTTAACTTAGTTATCAGAAACATCATTTTTTATAGAAAAATGTTATTTAGCACGAATTTTTTAATGTAAGAAAAAGAAGAATTTTAGGTGGCAATATTTAATTGGTCAAATTATAATTACTCTCTTCCTAAACCAAGTTTTAATTGGTCAAATTTCCTAATTTTATGGATTCTTCTCTTTTTTACGTTAATATTTCTTATTGAATAACATTGCTCTTTTTTATATGCATAGGCTGAAATTCGTACTCCAAACACTCCACATATTTACCTTAAGGTTGAACTCCACATATTTACCATCAGGATGAAATATCTATCCATCGACCTATTTAACAAAAACTCCATTCAAGAATTAGCATATTATTAAAAGTGAAGCAGTAAGTAGAATTAGCATCGTGAAGTTCTAATTAATTAACAAGCTTCTCCCATTCAAGAACTAAGAAATTTATTTAAAATAAAAAGAAACATATATTATAAAGGAAAATTTGTTTCATTTTTCACAAGAGTACTAACTAGATACTGTATAACTCAAGGTTGTCAGAATCGGGATTTTACTTTGAATCGAAAGAGGATAGTAAGATCGAAAAATCGTAAATCGCAACCAAAATCAGTGGATTCTACTCAAATCGTTTTGTTGAATCGAAAGGGGAAATCAACATCGCATAATCGAAAATCGCAATCAAAATCGATGGATTCAACTCATAATAATATATATATATATATATATATATATATATATATATATATATATATATATTATCAAGTGCAAGTACTCAAAGTTTAAAATCATAAAACAACCAAGTCTCAAATCTTAAATATAAAAGTACTCAAAAGTTTAAAACCATAAAACAAACATAAAACAACCAAGTCTTAAATCTTAAATATAAAACAAAATAACCCAAAAATCGGTGGAATCCATATAAAATCCCGAATTTTGCTGCGATTTAGCGATTTTGTGCGATTTTATTGGGATTTTGCTCTGTTTTAGGATTCTACTCAAAATCCAAATCCTTAAGGCTGATTAAAATCGCAAAATCCATGGATTTTACGATTTTAATCCCGATTCTGATAACAATGGTATAACTTGTCCCAAGAGTCAATTATATCTACATCAGTAAATTTTACAACTCTATACCAAAACCTGGTAATTTACATCACAACTCAGGTTACTAGATCGACAAGACAATGAAGAATGGGAAACTGGACTATGTTTGTGAACCATTCACTACAAGAATTATGCAATTTACCTAAAAAAAAAGTCCTAGGAAACAGGGCAAAATTCGTAGGTAATGTTGATTTCCGAGTAATTTTCCGAGGAAAATATTCCTAGGTAAAATCGATTCTACTGCTAGGAGTTTACCTACGAAATATGCCGTTTAAGAGGAAACTGGATGTCAGAGGACATTTCCCAGGAAATTTTCGTAGGAAACGGCTCTGCTAATACTGCAACAGCAGGTGTGGGCCAGAGTGATGGGACAAGTCGTTTCCTAGGAATGTTTCGTAGGAAACAATAAATATTTAAAAAAAAATTATATATATGCTGTAAAATTAATTAAAAACAATTTCAATTTAAATATTATAATTTCAAATAATTTATTATAAAAAAATTATTAAATTAAAATTTCAGAAAGCCGCCAAATTCGATTTCACCAAAAATTTCAAATTTCCAATTTTTGTTTCTCTTTCTTTGCTTTCCAGATCTAACTTTGTTGCATCATAGAAGCTTGAACATAAACAACTCCAACACTTTATATCTTGGTTTTTTTTTTTCAACAGCTAAGGAAAATATATATTAAGAAGGCCAAATCAATACAACATAACATCACAGACCTACACCCATTCTCTTAAACACATAAACACATTAACTACCCACTTATACAAGGCTTCAAAAAAATAAAACAAACTGAATATTTAATAAAGAAATACACTTGAAATACAAATATCTAAACAAAGCAATGGAAATACAAGGGAACAAAGTTCTCATGATCTCCCAGCAAAGCACAATTCGATAGTCATCTAAATGCAAAAATTCCTCATAAGCAATCAGCCGAAACAAGAATAATACTTCAAGCGCTAAATCCTTGGGATTCTGGTCCTTGGGATTATCCGATACTGGTTTTAGAATTGTTTTCCAGTGAATCTTTCTACAAAACCCAAAAACAAAAATATTAAGGAAATTAGAAAAAACAAAACAACAGTATAGTAAAAATATTGTTTGAATCGAAAATAGAACAACCCATGAAAGAAAAATCCAAACCGTAAGGTTTTGAACCATGCCCATTAACATACCTTAGAAGAAAAATCCAAACTTTAAGGTTCCTTCTTCCAGATCCATAACATGCACAGTTTCAATTCTCAAAGAACAATTTTTTTCAAAAACTAAAATTTAAGGTTAATGGGTCATAGAAGAGAAATTTGAGGTGAGTCAGTGAAGATGTGAGGCGAGTGAGAGCAATTGGAGGTGAGGAGAGAAAAAAAAATTGTGAGAGAAAATAGGGAAAATGAGTCAAAGATGGGGAATTAGTGGATAGTGGTTGTGATGATCTTTGTGTGTACCGTGTACTTAGAAATGAGGAGTTTTTTTTTATTTTTTATTTTTTTTTTGTGTTCAGTATATTAACTGAGCAAATTATCCTCACCCATATAATTAATGAGTGCCAACTGTAAATTTGATGGTCTCAACAACCATATAATGTTTTCCTAGAAAATTAATGCGTCTACCTATGAAATATTTCTAGGAAAGCACTTTGACTGGGTCAAATATGTTTTCCAACGAAAGTTTCCTAGGAAACGAATTATGGAAAAACGCGCCACCCTGACAGCCGGTTTCCTACGAAAGTTTCCTAGGAAAACGCTTGGATTTTGGTATGAATCAATTTTCGTAGGAAACCTTTGTAGGAAATTCCTAAAATTCTTGTAGTGATTGGAAAATTGCAACCCACAAAACCCATATCATCACTCTCTATCTCAACAAGTGCCTCATAAAAAAAGTCAACATCACAAGGAAGCCATAAAGGACCATCAGTTCTATAACCATATTCATTCTCAACATCTTCTAAAAGTGTTTTGAATAAAGGATGATTGAATATTTTGATCTTGATTACAAATCTTTGTCTCTCAGATCCAACATAAACACAAAGACAACCATTTGGTGGTTTCTTATTATTAATATTCTTTTGCTTTTTTTGAAACTTGTTCTCAGATATTTTGCCATAGCTTCTTTCACTTCCACTGCTTTCTTCTGAATCATACAATCTCTTGTTGCTTCCCAATACTCTCTTACACTTCTTCACAAAATCCATCTCTTGTTGTAGAGGAGAAGCAAGAGAGAGCTTACAAAATATATAATTAAGGTGTTGATTTGATTTGTGTATGAAAGGGTGCTAGACTAACAAAGAAGAAACTCGTTATATAGAGAACTAAAGTCTCACAAGGTCCTACCTTGTTGATATTCATATAATATATAATGGTTATATTGGTCTCTCTTTTTTGGTAGAAATGGTCATACTCACATTAGTCTTATTGCTATATTTTATTTTAAATTGTCAGTCCACACGTGCTATTGGATTTTTGGAATATACTATTTTTCTTATGAAATTACCTAGTAGGCTGGTGCCTGGTGGTATGAATATCACCATGGGAAAGATATGGAGTGGTTGCAACTTATTATGTTTTTCAATGTATAAAACAAACTTGCTCTGTTTTACGGTCAAAATCAATTATGCCGCTTTCAATTTTTAAAAATTTAGGTAGAGGGAGGATTTTAAAGTCTATGCAAGAGTAAATAGGGTTGAGAAAAATAGGGTAGAGGATCGGGTGAGTTAGGTTGGATTCGGGTTTAAATTGGCTCACTAGAGAAAATCGAGAGTGTAAAATTTTGATTCATCATTGACTATTTCAAGCTTCGATTTTGTCTTGTGTCGATTTATATGAGTTACAGGTTGATCGGTTCGATTTATTTGGTTTAGTACATCGATAAAAAAAAAGACAACACATATAGAATAATAAAATATTTGCACTTTAAAAATATTTGCACTTTATCAGTAAGAAATAATTGTCTTATTTTTTAAATAAAAAAAAAACTATCTGTTAATTTTTTTTTGTATTAGTGATCAATACTTATCCTGTGTGACTTCTTAAGCATCAATCACAAATATTTACACCATAATTATGAAGTATAACATATATATATATATATATATATATATATGGGGAGGGATCAAATTACACCGGTGTAACATTTGAGTAATGTTACACCGCTCAATAACGCTTTAACGAATTCAAATTTTACAAAATCCGCCGTTGGATTGAAAGTTTATATCGTATAGATCATCTATGTTGAGTTTTACAAAAATCTAAAATCGTTTTATATGTTATTGAGACACATCAAGATTAATGGTTTTTGCGTTTTTATTGAATACCGTTAATCTTTAAGTGTCTCAAAATCATGCCAAACAATTTTAGATTTTTGTAAAACTCAACATAGATGATCTATACGATATAAACTTTCAATCCAACGGTGAATTTTGTAAAATTTGACACCGGTGTAATTTGATCCCTCCCCTATATATATATATATATATATATATATAGAGAGAGAGAGAGAGAGAGAGATGTGATCAAATGACACCAAGGTGTCAAATTTAAATTGACACCAAATCTAAACCACCTATCTCATTTAATCCTAAGGCTCTTATTTGTTGAGATTTGTTCACACCAATTATGATACATAAGATTTGCTCTTTCAATATCGAAATTATATTAAATATGGAAACAATAAATTTGCTCTTTCAATTTCTTCTTTCAACGTTCTCTCTGTAATCGGTATCTCTTTTAACATGTACTCCCTCCGTTACAATATATAAACAAAAATTCACTTTTAAGGTTCATTGTATAATTAGTATCTAGACAAGTTTATTGTCCGAATACATTAATTATACAATGAACCTATAAAGTGTATTTTTGCTTATATATTGTAACGGATGGAGTATACGATTTTCTTCATCCTCTTTCATATATATGGTCATGTACAATCATTTACATAAAAAACGTATTAAACATATACAATAGAAATTTTGAACCAATCTTTCATGACACTACAAAGAATTAAACTTTTACTTGCTTTTTCACTCAATTCTCATAATTGCAAATTACTTTTGTAGATGAATTTTATATTGAATTTACGTAAAAGTAAAAAAAATATTTTTGATTGCTCGAATATATATGGTGATCAAACATTAGTATCATATATTGAAATTTCCCTAGAAAACCATGCATGTAATTCTGTGATAGTATGCGCTAGTATGAATAAGAAAATTGCGTTTGAGATAAATTCATCAATGTTTTATCTTTAATTGGACGATTTTCCAATATGAATAATTTAGTCATTAACCGATGGTAAGCAGAAGAAAAAGAAGAAAGATTATACCAGAAAAGAAATGAGAGAGAGATAAATTGTTGGAGAGGAAGAAAGAGAAAATTAAATTGTCAAAAATTAAGAGCATTTATTGGTGAAAAATAAAATCTTTATTATCATGTGACCATTTAAAACAAATAAGAGCCTTTAAATTAAATAAGATCAACGGTTTAGATTTGGTGTCAATTTAAATTTGACACCTTGGTGTCATTTTTTATATAAGTTGTTACTCCCTTCGTTTCTTTTTAAGTGTCCAAAAACGTCAAATTTACCGTTCCTATTTAACTGTCCATTTAGTATTTTTAAGGGTACGATTTGTCAATTATACCCTTTGTCAATTGCTCATATCTTTTTTCAATAAAACTAATTAATGCTATACATTTGGAAAACTAAATCTTTTTTATTTTTATTTTTTTGGTACATAACATATTAAATTTTGTTTCTTTTTTTGTGTGTGCATCTATACTAATATATAAAGGGGATACAAATTTTTGGGATGACTTTTTCAATATTCCTATTTTACCCTTAAAAAAACTACAAAAAATAAAAATTATGCACAACTTCCACATAAAAGTAAGTTTCCAGTTGTTTTATAGTAAAAAAAAATATATATATTTTTCTTCTTAATAAGTAGCCACAACAAAAAAGGAGGTTAAGTAGTTATCAATTAACTAAGTCCAATAAAAAAGGACATTAAGTAGTTATTTATATTTGCACAATAGAGAATATCGATCACAAAAAAAAAAATATCGATCACACAAACGGGCACGTTTGGCGGCTAGTAATATATTAAATTTATTGGAAAGACAAAGTGTGTGCAAAAAAATAGGATTTGATTAGTGAATTAAAATTAGGGTATAATAGGAAGATAAGTTGCAAAAATACAATTTTTTAATTTAGTGTTACTATTCAAAACAGACACTTAAAAAGAAACGGAGAAAGTATATGTTAGATTGAGTTATTATTTTTATACGTATCTTTTATCGTGGTTTTTGTTCCTATTTTTATGCGTAGATTTGTTTAATTATAAAAAAAAATGTTCCTATTTTTATGGTTTGTATCTTTTTTTTTATTTGTATTTTTTTTTTTGTATCTTTAGAGGTAAAATTACATTTAAGGGTAGAATATTTGAAATATAGGTAAAACTATTGAGGACAAAAAAGGTTTTTTAGTAGTGTTTCCTTAAAAAAAAACAGTAAGCATAACTTGCTGATCACACTAGAAATTATATAAATAGAACCATTGTGGAGATGAAAACTTAACCTAAAAAAAAGATTTTGGATCCTAACTTGTTAAATCAAAATAACACCACTCTTTCTCTCTAAACCTTCATTCGAGTACTTGCTAACATTGCAATTGAAGAAACTGTTTATGTGCACTGAATAGAGGTATCATTAGATTACTTTGCTCGTGATTAGAAACTTTTCTGCTTCAAAGGTTCCGCGTTTCAAGAGGTAAACCCAAAACTTTTAGTTTCGTGTTGTTAGTTTTGTATTGTTTGATTTGTGATTAATGGTTTAATCAAGATCCGTTCATTGATTGTTTCGCCAAGAGGAATAAAATTTTGAAAAACTCCTCTTAAAATCCCAACCACGTTCAAAACTTTGCATGTTTTGCGAAACAAAAAGACAATCAAAATCATAAAATTAGAAATTTAATTAGGAATGTTTAGGGTAATTTAATAAATTTTATAGTAATTAACTTTATTATATATTTTTCGTTCATTTTTAAGTGTCGTGTGGCTGTAAGTTTAACATTCCTATTTAATTGTAGTTTTGATATTTTAAGGATACAATTTGTCAACTATACTCTTTGTGAACTACTCTTATTTTTTTTCTTCAATAAAACTAATTAATATAATATATTTAGAAAACTAAAGTTTGTTTTATTTTTAAAATCAAAGTTTGTTAAGAGATGTGCACAATATTTGAAAAATTGACAATTGTTTGTTATTATGAGAGAAAAAATGTGAAAAAAATAGGAATTTGTTGGAGAAAGTTAGTTATGAGAGAAATATAAGATATTAAATATATTGGAAAGAGAAAGTGTGTGCAAAAAATAAAAATTTATCGATCAATTAAAATTTGAGTATAATATGAAGAAAAGTGCAAAAATACACTTCGCTAATTTGGTGCTACTATTTCCTTTGAGATTGTTTTAAGAGTCTGTTTTAAGATTGACAATTGTTTTATTTTGATTTTATAAAAATCTTGATTGAATATCACAAAAAGTCTTTAACATAAAAAAGTTTTTCCAATCAAATCTCAATCAAATCCAATACATATATATATCAGATATTCTTTCTATTCTTATGTGTTATTTTATTTCCTTTTTCTTTTCTACGAGACTATTGTTTTTGTTTCTATTTTTATGTGTATATTTTTAATATAGTAAAATTACATAGAAAGGTAAACGATTTGGAATATTATTAAAATTAATGAGGACACATTAGAAAACTAGATAGTAATTATTTGTCAATCTCATCTCCTATAGGGATGACAAAACGTTCCAACCCACCCCGCCCGCTTAAGAATTGGCAGAGCGGGGCAGATAAACCATAAATAGGTTATGATAATTGAGTATTATTTTCTAGAGAAATACTTGCATAGTCTCCCCCTTAACACTTAATCCATAAGGTCAACCAACCAAAATAGGACACATCATTTAACTAGAAATATATGGAATTTATATGAATATATAAACGGAAGGATTTCATTCAAATTAAATGTGTTTGACATCCATAAATGCAGTCTTATTTTATAGGTTTAAATTAATGTGCATGTACACATTTTATTTTATTTTATAAAATCATGTACACATGTTTTTCACCGCATAACTTCAAATTTTCATATTCAAATTAACTTACTATTATTATTTTAAATTCAATTAATTCAAATAAATAATTATTTTCGAATTTAAATTACTATTATTATTTTATATTGAATTAATTTTTAAATTAAAATTAATATATTATTTTCGTCCAAAACCTTTTTCAAAAGAAAAAAATCGATCAACTTTAAATAATTTACATATATAAATTACCAATATAATAAAATATTATAAGAAATCTGAAAATAAATTAAAAAAAGTAATTGTATTAAAAGAAATAACATGAACATGAAATACTCATTCGATTGACAACAAAAAGAGGGAATATTATATGAATATATTAGTTGCTAATAAATGTCAATGATTTTCTACAAAAAAAAAGAGTCAATGATTTGCATTTATGGATATCAATCACATTTAATTTCAATGAAATCCTTCCTTTTATACATTCATATAAATTATATGTATTTCTAATTAAATGATGTGTCAAATTTTGGTTGGTTGAACATAAGGATTAAGTATTAATGAGGAGATTATGCAAGAATTTTTATATTTTCTAATATATGGCCAAAAATAGAAGATTCATGTATAATAGACCGAGATTATTTTTTATTTATATAAAAATGGTTAAATCCGACGGACCAACCCACCCCACTAGGGGTGGACAAAAACCAGCAAACCGATTCAAATCGACCAATTCAAATCGAAAAATGGTCAAGCGGGTGGGTAACTACGGGTCGTCGGGTTGTCAATTACACATTTTCAGTTTTAGACGAGTTGAAATGGGCGAGTTCAGTGTTCTAAAATCAATCCAACGATAATTGAACCCGCCCGAGCTACATAAATTATAAGCTTTTTTTATTCAATATATAAAACATAATGAAATGACCGGACATATCTCAAGATACACAATCTCAAAACTTGTTATAGTTTATTTTCTTGGACAGTGAAAACAGGAAACCACTAACTAGTAGTTGAAAATCATTAGCTTTCTCTCACTCAAATATTAATACCACCATACATTTGTTATTACTATTTTATTTTACGCTGTACTTCATTCTGTTTTATTTTCACTCACACCACACAATTAAATTATTTTTTTAGATAATTTTTTATTCGTTGGTTCAAAACCGAATTAATCAATCCGTCAAACCGTCAATCCGCATAAACCGAACCAATAAAAACAGAACTTTAAAAAAGGGTTGGATTGTGCCTCATTATTACAACCGCAGGTTAGCAGGTTAGCATAATGAGACCCATAACTTTTGGCCCAAATCCGCTATACCAAACTCATTGTCCAAACCTACACCCCACCCCGTCCCCGCCCCCATTTTTTGTGCAGGTAAGCATGTCGAGACCCATAACTTTTGCCTAGTAAAAATGTCAACCCCACCCCACAATCAATGACGGGTTAAATAGACCAACCCGACGAATTTGACTGGTTCTGCCATCTCTAATCTCATACTGTACTTCCTTTTTCCCTTATATATTTATTATCATTAATTAATAACAAACACCTAAATAATTTGATTTTAATTAAGGGTCTTACTAACGAGTGTCCCCGGGCACTCTTCAAGCATACCGTTAAAGAAATTTTTTATTCAAAAAGTTAAATACTACAATTTTTAATGTGTGGACTTTACAAATTCCAATAAAAATTCTATATAAAACACTTACTATTAAGGGTTTAAAGAGTGCCCTCCTCGTTAGCATTTGCCTTTAATTAATGAAAAAATAATTTGATATAGAAATGAATCCCAATAGCATAAGCAACCCAAACAATAAAACCTAAACAAATTTCCTCACAATTTCCTTCTACCAATCAAACACACAGATTAAGAAAAAACCTTTCATATTTTCTTTCCTCAAAGAATCGTTCCTCTTCTTCTTCTTTTAAAACAATAATAATTTTCCGTTTCTATTTTTCAAACATTCTTATTTACTTTCAATTTTCAATTTCTAACCGTTGTTGTATCTCTAGAATATTCTTCTTCCTTTCTCTGCCATGGATGTTCACGTGAAACAAGAAGCATTCGACATTCCAACTCATCCGTTAAGAAGAAACCGAAGAAACTCCGGTCCTCCTCCTCCTCCTGACTCGGTCATCGAACTCAGTAGCAGTAGTAGTAGTAGCAGCGATTCCGATTCCGATGGTGATTTAGAATCGATTGTTGCTAGTGTTGTTCAAACGGTTGAAAGTCCTTCCAAGAAAAGAAAGGTTAATGATAAAGGAGCGATTCTACCGGCTGGATTTCTAAGTCCATTACCTCCACCGGCGCCGTCGCACAATGCTGTTCTTTCTTTGCCGGCACCGGACTGGGCTTCTTCGGCTAACCGTAACAATAGGAGTGTTAGCTTTGCACTTAAGGGATGTAAGCAGTTTTGGAAAGCCGGTGATTACGATGGTACTCCGAGTGGTGGCTTTGAATCTTCATCCGGTGAGGGTTTATTTATTTATTATTTTTTTATTTTTATTTAATTTTTTTTCCTTTTAGGGCTTTTTTTGTTGTTGTTATTGCTTATTATGAATCTTTGCAGTGAAGTAATGATTGAATTTGTTACTATTTTTAAAATGTGTGTTGAAATTGAAACTGAATGAATTTTATCACATTGTTCTTGCTTTGGGTAACTTTAATTTTAGAAGATGAAAGATGACAAAGCCAAACAGATCCCTAGCATGCATGTTATGCATTGTTTCAGAATGCATGTTTCTGATGTAGTTATCAGATGCAGCAATTTCATTGGAGGTTCTTATCAATGTAGTTAAAACTATTATTGTTCTGCTATACGCGATTTAGTACAATAGTTGCTGTAGCAGTGCTGTAACACTATTGGCTAGTCAAATTTGAATGAACTGATATTTTC
The DNA here is from genome assembly GCA_030408175.1 of Trifolium repens. NCBI lineage: Eukaryota > Viridiplantae > Streptophyta > Magnoliopsida > Fabales > Fabaceae > Trifolium > Trifolium repens. The sequence continues at coordinate 59,671,502 of CP125842.1, read as the reverse complement.
TGCAATCCATGATTGTCAACACTGATTTTAATAATGTTATTTTATAGCTCCTATGTACTGCCTCCGGTCTCATATATAAGCAAAAATTAACTTTTTAGATTCATTGAAACGTAATGTATCTCGTCTACAAATCAAGAAACCCTGTTTTTGGTTTTTTGACTAATGAAGCCCTGGATTGTTCTCAATGTTTTTTCTTGTCTTTATGTTTCTGGTTGGTTTTGTATTTATTTTTTCTGGCTTTCAAAACGTGAAGTTATTTGAGTTAGCCCATGTTCTTGAAAATGCAATTATAGATTGATATTTCTTGCAAAATCTGCAGTTGGTATGGATCATGTCAGGGTTCACCCCAAGTTTCTACACTCTAATGCCACAAGTCATAAGTGGGCTCTTGGAGGTAAAGTGAGCATATTTGTAGCCATTGTTAACTATTTTCATAATATTGAGTGAACTTATTTTCTTGTCCCCCATCACTTCGGGACTCATTGTAATATACCATACTTTGATTGTTTTTCTGCAGCTTTTGCTGAGCTATTGGACAATGCATTGGATGAGGTATTCCTTGCTTCACATCTTTTAAATAAGCACCGAGTGTTATTATTTTCCTCTGTGACTTACTTGAATTTGATTTCAGGTTTGTAATGGTGCCACATATGTAAATGTAGATATGGTTGTGAGTAAGAAAGATAATTCCAAGATGTTGCTAGTAGAAGGTATTTTTTAATCTATCAATCATTTACTTATTTCAATCTATGGAAAGAAAAATGAAAATGGGTGATGGTTCATTGTTGTTCTTAGAATTTGAACTTGAGGCCTAACTCAACTCCCACAAAACTAACTTATAAGAGGATAGCTGCCCAGGTCTTATTTCCGCCACTTTCGCCATATCTTTAATTGAACATCTAGAGAATGAAATCTAGAGAGTGAACAAATGCATGTGGAAATACAAAGATCTTGTCCCAGAGAGTCACTGTCAGCGCAAAAAAAAAAACTCTGGATCGGATACCATGATAAGAATTGACATGTAGAAAGTTAAAGAAAGAATTATATTTCTGATGTTGTCATATTTTGTTATGAACTTTGAAGCCCAAATACCTAGTACAGGTGCAATACAACTTGGATACAGAAAATTGTGAAATTCAATATACTACACTGCTTAGATATGTTAATAAGATTTAATTAAAAAATTATATAGATGTAGAATACCTGAAAGCAATATACAGTAAAAATTTATCATAATACATAGCTATAATGACCTCAATTTACAAAACTTATTTGTGGTTAAAGCAATAATTCTGGAGTTTTTGTCTAAATTGGAATATTTTAATGTCATTGTCGATGCAGGACTTGTCACAACAAAAACGAAAAATAACTTCGAGACTTCTCTGTTTATGGGGAAGAGGATCTTTTCTTTCAATATGTAAAAACTAAAGGTTTTAAAAATATATTTATTCTAAGACCAAACACGTCAAAAAATATGTAAAAAGTTTAAAACCATAATGCTCCCATTATTTCACGTCTATGTTGTACCCCCAATGAAGACATATTCACAGTATTTTAAACGTATTATGTAATATAAATTTTTAAACAATAATAGAAATTGGATACGTACAATATCTCAAACATATCTGATATTGCAAGCTTAATTTTGCATGAAAAGAAGATGTGGAAAAGTTGTTGTTGAAATTTAATTTATGAATGCCTTGTGCTAAGAGTCCTTACGATATTGTTGTGCTTCCCTGGTATTCTGTTTGTGTTCCAAAATTTCAAATGTTTGATTGTTTATTCTTATTTCAGATAATGGCGGTGGGATGAATCCTGATAAAATACGTCAATGCATGTCACTGGGATATTCCGAGAAAAGCAAGCTGGCAAATACAATCGGACAATGTAAATCTTTAATATAGTGTAGAATATAATTGTTGAGTATTTCATTCATTTAAAAGGGTATACTGATTTTTTCTTCTTTGTGACTTCATGTGATAGATGGAAATGGATTTAAAACAAGTACCATGAGGCTTGGGGCTGATGTAATTGTGTTCTCCCGTTGTAAAGGAAAAGATGGGAAGAGGTTTGTTTGATTTTTCTTATTGCTTCATTCAATTTTGCTTACATGTTTGAGACTTGTTTTTCATATAGGGAGAATTAAATTTTGAATTAAAATTGGGGTGGGTGGGTAGCTCAACTGGTTTGAGCTAAGGGTGAAAGGAGTTAAGGAGTAAAGGTCTAGGGTTCAAGTCCTGGTGAGGTGAAAAAAACTAACACTAACAACTAATTAGTAATTACTAACTTTGGCCATTTAAAAAAAAATTTGAAAAGAGGGGAACTTAAATGAGTGGCTTAAGTTACTTTTTGTGGACCCAAATTGCAATGAGGGGAACTTAATGGTGTACACCTCCCTTTATTTCTTCGTCATTCGGTACAAAAAACCCAATATATTTAAATTTTGTAACTATGTGTCTACTATCTAGTCTACTATCTATATTATATTCATATTTTACAATCTTCGTTTTTCATGGCATGCTTCTATATCTAACTAGGTGACGTGGACATTTTTATTAGGTCTACACAGAGCATAGGCTTGCTGTCTTATACGTTTTTGAGGAATACAGGGAAGGAAGACATTGTCGTGCCCATGGTAATTTGTTTTGTCTTACACCAGTGTAACACTTTGGTAGTGTTACATTGCTCAATATTTTCTTTTCTTCTGAATACATGTTTTACAAAACTCACTGTTGGATTTAAAGTTTATATTATATTAATAACTTCTATAAATTTTTACATAATCCTGAAGTTATTTGATATGTCATTGAGACACATCAAGATTAATGTCTTTTAATAAAAGCACTTAAGACATTAATTCCGTGCTAGACATTCATATACTAGGTGTTTTCTTATTAATTTTGGTTATATTTGAAGTTATATTCTCTATTATGCATCTAACTGTGGTTTATGCTGAAAACGAAAGCTGGACTACGAAAGAGATGGACAGGGATGGAAAAGGATTTTACGAACTTCTCAGGATGATTGGAATAATAATGTTGAAACGATAGTTCAGTGGTCACCATTTTCTGATGAGGCCGACCTGCTTCGTCAGGTAATCACATGCTATTTATTCTTCAAAAACTAAAATAAAGATCACATGCTATTTATCCTTTCATTTTTTTGACATTTCATTTTCTCGGTGCATATTGCCCAATGTCACTATGTCATCAAGTTATATGTGTTTGTATGTCAATTAAGTGTTGTTCTTACTCTTATATGTCTTACCCAATTTTTAGTTCAACCTGTTAAAAGATCAAGGTACACGGGTAATTATATACAATCTCTGGGAGGATGACCAAGGTCAGCTGGAACTCAATTTTGATGACGATCCACATGTATGTCCGATAACTGAGATTCATGCTTCTTGTCCCCACAAAATATATTTTTATCAAACAAATTCCATTTACATTTTTGTTTATTTTTATTTCAGGATATTCAAATAAGAGGTGTAAATCGAGATGAGAAAAACATTCAGATGGCTCAAAGTTATCCCAACTCTACACACTTCTTAACTTATCGACATTCGCTCAGGGTAAGTCTATACAAGTAACTATCAATGCTAATTGTTTAAGATAAACAACACATTAAGCTGATTCCAACAATCCTGGTCTGCTGTATATATATATATATTAAATAAAAGTTGAAAATTTGAAAATAGAAAATTAATTAGACGACATCTACTCTATAAAGCAAATTAGTTGAAATAATGAACAAGTTTTGTTTTTGGTCCAATTTCGTGTAGGCATGTATTTGACTTGTGTGTCTTTATTGTCATTGCAGAGTTATGCTTCAATTTTGTATCTAAGGTTTCCTCGAGGCTTCCGAATTATTCTTCGTGGGGAAGATGTTATGCATCACAATATAGTCAATGATATGATGATGTCTCAAGAGGTCACATACAGGCCTCAATCTGGACTTGGTGATGGGATTATAAAGGATTCAAATGTACCGTCTTTTAAATTTAAATTAAATTTGAAGTTCGATTTTCCTAACTTGTACAGCTGTGTGATTTCTTTTTTTTTTTTTTGTGACAGATGGTTGCTACTGTTACTATCGGATTTGTCAAGGATGCAAAACATCACATTAATGTTTCAGGGTTTAATGTTTATCATAAGAATCGACTTATCAAGGTCGAGTTTATTATGATTACCAAAGGATGATGAACATTATTATCTTCTCTATATGTGTCTTTGTTGATTTAATCTACTGCCATTTAACATTAGAACAAGTTTTATATATGTACATAATATTATTATTGTTCTTGCAGGCTTAGAAACAATATATAGTACATAGTAAATATAATAATTTGTATTTGTTTTCTTAGTATCATCATTTTGCAGTTTGTCTCCTATGTTGTTAAGGTTTATCAATCATGAGTGTTTGCTGGGATCAGTTCTGAAAATGTTTTTCTGTTTTAAACCAATCCTGTGTGACTTATGAAGAAATGTCTTTCTAACTAAATTAACTGGTTGGAACTTGAATGTAAATCAAGGACTTCAGATATCCTTTTTTGTTCAAACAATCAAAGCTTCTTTTGCACTACTAGAAGAATTAATTTTTTGTTTCGAGGGATTAAATGCATAAGTCATTCAATGATAAAACAATCGACTTGGGGAAATTGGTGCTTTTTGTTTTGTGAAGGTGCCTTGTAGTTACAATTTATTCTTACTCGTGGTTTTCATGATTGTCAGCCATTCTGGAGGATCTGGAATCCAGCAGGAAGTGGTGGGCGTGGTGTCATAGGTTGCACATTTTCTCAATTCTTTTGAGGGCCTCTTATGAAATTGATTACGCATTTTTAATATAATGGTCATTTGTATTTGCAGGTGTATTGGAAGCCAACTTTGTTGAACCTGCTCATGACAAGCAAGGCTTTGAACGTACATTAGTTTTATCAAGACTGGAGCAACGGCTGATACAAATGCAGAAATCTTATTGGTGATTCTTGATTTGTTATTGGGTTATTCATAATAATTACCTGCATAAACTATGAATTGTTGTTTCACTAATATGTTATTTTGTACTTTATTTAGGGGAGCTAATTGCCATAAAATCGGCTATACTTCACATCGAAAAGAAAATGGTAGTTCTGCTGGTAAAGGTATGAGAACTGCTTTGGTGTAGTTTGATACATATCGTGCTTGCTTAGGTCAGGGTTAGTGATATCTTATTATGGACAACCGTGTGATTTTCAATCAATGTAACTTGTTTTGTAGAGGCATCTCCCGACACTGTTCCAGAATCATCCCGACCTAAAAGGAAATTTTCGGGCACAAATGGCAAGGCAACAACACCATTTGGATCAGACAAACAATATTCAGACTCGAAACAGAAACCTATACGAACAGAATCCAAAAGATATAGTGAACACACAAATGGTCGCACATCAGTTTCCCCTGAGAGTGGGAACGAAAGTTCATCAGAAGAATCATCATATGCTGCTGATGACAGTGATCAAAATGATAATGTCTCATCAAAGAACCAAGCAAAGGGTCTACACAAAGATAAAACACCACGGGGAAAAGCCATGCGGCCTACTCAAGGATCTAACCAAAAGGTTGTGCATATTGCCACATCCCTCTCTTTCTGTTATCTCTTTTTCTGCTAGTATACATGCATGTTTTCCAACTTTATTAAGGGCAGTTTTGCTGCATTTACCCAAACACATGAATGAAGAAAGAGTGACCAAGATAACTAGGAGCCTAAAAGGCAGTGTATTTTGATATTTTTCTTACTGTTTTGTGTCATTTGGAATTGTTTCCTAATCAGATGTTGATTTCAGGGAAAAGATGTTAATGATCATGAACAACCACAATATGATTTATCATCTCTAGAACAGTTGAGAAAAGAGAATCGTGAGTTGAAGGAGAGGTATATTGTAATTTTAGAAATTTAACTCCACATCTTGGGTTATCTATAAATAAACCATTAATTTAGTCCCTAAACTATCACACTCTCTCCAATTTAGTCCATAACTATTTATTTAATATAATATGTAATCCGTGAAGTATATTAAATCTGTCAATTTAGTCCATGCTATTAAGATATTAAAGACTACATTGATGTATTTTATATCGTTTGAGATTATTTCTTATATTTTTATCGTTTAGAGACTAAATTGGAGAGAATAATAGTTTACGGAATAATTTGATGGTTATTCATTTATTTATTGAATATAATTATAATTCATTCACTCTTAACCTTCTCCATTTCACTGTTTTTGGATTCTAGATTACAGAAGAGAGAGGAAGAAATATTAAGCGAAGTATCACAAGCCTTACAAGAGGAGAAAGAAAAGTGCAAATCTCTTGAAACTCGGGTATGAGCCATGACCTTTTATTTTGGAGCAGAGAAAAGATTAATTTAAAAATTGTACTTAAATATTCTTGAATTAAATATAATAAGGTATTGCAACTTATCAACTGAACACATTTAACCATGATTCCTACATATGTATATTTTTCAAACACCTAAAAATCATGGTTAATTTTCGTAAAAAAAAAATCATTGTTAATCATGTTCAGTGGATGATTAATCAGCTGCGACACCTAGTTATGTTATTTTACCATCCACTAAACAAAATTAACATTTTTAATTGCGTCAACCATCTAAATTATTGTTGATTATTTTTCCTGTTTATAAATTAATGAGGATGATGCTGCTCTTTTTAATTGCTTATCAACTCTTCTTACTTGACCTCTACAAGCGTCTTCTCCTTCACTTGTCCTCTTGCCATCTTTATATTAGGGGGCTACTACAACTTCCTATCAAATACATTAACCTCTGTTTTTATATTTTCCTGTATCCATCTATCCCAACACAACTGTCTCATGTTTATATTGTCCCAAACAGTGTTTTGTTCAAAGGAAAGGAGGGAAGGGGAGGGAAATTACAATTCCCATGTTTGATTAGGTTGAAAGGGATGTATATTCTCTCTTAAGCTTGAGAAGCATGTTTCAACGACATACAAATTATACAATATGTGAATCCTTCAGTTTACATTTCTCTCATGTCTCCTTCACTTTGTATGGTAGATCAATGATGATTAAGTTGTGTGATTTTTAATATGGTCTGATCTCAATTTTAACCCTATAGCCAATGCTAGGGTTCACACTGTTGAACTGGCTTTTAATACACTCCATATTTACCTATGACTAGACACCATGTGATCCCAAAGCTTTTTTATATAAATCTGTTTTCCATTTACATCTTAGGGTTGTCCTTTGCAAGTTTTATATCCAATTTATGGTTGGAGTGAATAGAAATAATGTCGATTAATTTGAAACATAATTTGAGGACATTGAATTCATCTAACCTGTAAATTTGCTTTTTCCTTTGTTAATTTTTAACCTATATCATAAAATTTCTCTTTTTTTATCAGCTCCGTGATGCCGAACAAAAGATTGAAGAAATGAACAAGGAGCAAGAATCTATTATTGACGTGTTCTCTGAAGAGCGGGATAGGCGTAACAATGAAGAAAAACATTTGAGAATGAAGCTCCAGGTTTGACATTCTTATCTAATTCCCCTCATTTCCCCCAATATATTAAAAGCGATTAAGTTCTATGTGTTGAAAGTGTAATTTCTTTCACACATGCATCCAATCAAATCACATCAAATATATATTTGAGGTATATTTTAGGAATCTACTTGAGAAAATAACATTATGGTGTGATCTGATTGGATGCATATTAAAAAGGAACAAACTGCGGGTGCATAGAATTTAATTTTACACCGACATTCAATGAGAAACCACCATATTTCCATGTCATATTATTATTTTTCAAAATACCCTTGTAAAAGTGAGGTGTTGTGGCAAAATAGTAGATTTTCATTCAATGTTAGTGTAATTTTTTTTTTTACTAGTATTGTTGTTTAGAATCCAAAATATAGTAGAATCATGAGCTTCACACGATTTGTCTTTCCTTTTAGGAAGCATCAAATACCATCCAAGAGCTGCTCGAGAAGGTTCGATCACTTGAAAGGAAGTCTTCAAGTCAAGCTGCAAAGTAGAACGATGGAAGACTAATTTTTTTTTGTGGGCTGGTTTAATTTCCCAGGCAGTTCCTCACTAGAGATGTAGGTTGAGACCATTTAGATTATTAATATTGTATATATCTTCTGCCTGGATATTTACTACTAACTAGATTTTCTGTGGCCCAGTAGATAGATTAGAATGGATTGTTGGCTAATTGAACAATATTTATTAACATTAACATGGTATTTGAAGCAATTCTACGTAGAAATTTCTTTGAATATTTAGTTCTCCAAAACTGTTTAAAGTGTAAACTGTGGTAAAATTTGACGGAGTCGCTTGAAAAAAAACCTTCTGCCAAACTGAGAAGGAAGTTTGCGAAAGGATTTATTCCTTTATGAGATCATATGGTATGCTGAAAAGGATTTGATCACAGGGTTAGGAGTTGTACATGTACGAGCGTCCAAAAATAGTAAAATATACTGTTATGTTACCTTTATATATTAGATTAAGAGTTAATAAATATTGATATAAATATTGATACACCATCTGTGTAAAAGGTTATATTGTTACATGTTTTTAATGGTTTGACGGTTAGGATGAAATGACATCGTGATATTATACATTGATAGTGTATACAAATCAAATTCTTGAATTAATACTAGTACTAATGATGAAACAAATAACTAACAAAGAAAAAGGTATTAGTATTACAATGTATAATTGTTAGTTCAATAGTTTAGCTTGGGATCTAAACGGTTTTCATGAAAATAGATCTAATGTGTCAAGCGAAAAAATACTCATTTATTCATACAAAACTGTTTTTCTTTCCTAAGTACATTCTGTTTTCACCTCTGGCTATTCTTTGCACTGCTCACTCAAACTTCTTCACATTATTTCCACATGGCTAAATTCTTCAGCATGAATACACCAATTCTGATCTGAAATATTTGTGCACATATGGTATAGCGGGAGTGGTTATGGTGCATAAACTTTTTCTTTATACACAATGCATAAATGATGAAAATTGCGTAATGCATCATCAGATTGCTTAGCGCACCCCCACATATTCCAAGGACGTACCCGAGGAATACCGATTCTCAGGGGAACAACGTTTGACCAGTGCGCATGCCTCTACGCACGAGCCGGATTAGTCGCCCACCTTTGATGGATCGGGAACCGATGCAAAAGCAAAAAAAAAATTAATTGAGAGAACAATACAACCATAGTGGCGCACTTATGGTTGGCACATGGTTACAACAATGCAGATGGAGTAAATTACTCTTACTACAATGAACATTATGAGCAATGAATGATAATTATACAAAGAATATTTACAATGAATGTGAGATATCACGTGGGTCCAATATCATGCACATAACTAAAATTTATTACATGTCGATTTATATTAGGAATATAATAATTAACATTAATGTATAAGGTTTACTAGTTAAAGTGCAAACTGAGTTCGCATTCTACGTAGCGATCTTTGTTTCAGTTCGCACTCAAAGTAGCAAGTGACAATATTTTATACTCAAACTGAACGTTCGCACCCCCTCATGAGTGAAATAATCATGAAAAAAAAAGAGTTTGTTTTCTAGATAACAAACGGTGCTCGCTATCTATAGAATGCGGGGAACTCTTGATTACAAAGTTTTTTCATTCATGGGTGTGCGGACGTTCAATTTGAGTATACAATATTGTCACTCGCTACTTAGAAAACGAAATTTGTTCGCACCCTAGATGGCGAGGGGGTACTATGGTCATTTCAAGGGGTGGGAGAGGAAATATGGGGGGCGCAAAAAGTACATCTCATTTTTTTTTGGACGAAGGTAAAATTAAACTAGGCAAAACTCAATTGAAAATCAATACAATTTATGTTACACGCCGAAAAAATATATCCAATTTGTCTAAAAAAAAGTCTTTTTTGTTGTTGTTGGTATTAACTAGAGCTGTCAAAGAGGCCGGCCCGGGAGGCCAAAACATATACATGGGCTTAAGTGGGCCGGCCCATTAAGGCCCGGTTTGCCTAGCCCGACCCAATTGTAAAGGCCTACATGGTCCGATGGGCCGGCCCGACAAACGTTCATATTTTTTGTTTTATAATAATTGGCATTTTTTTTTAAATTCAATGGACAATAAAATTACATATGTATTACACACGAATTAGTATCCATAAAAAAAGTGAGTGTCATAATTTCATGAAATAATAAATACTTCAAAATATCCATGCAAAAGTCGAGAGATCTGTGATGATGATTCATAAGTGCATCCTCAAAGCTAATAAATTTCAAGCTTACATCACACACTAAACTTTTAACCTAACCATTCAAAATACATAAATTAAATTATAAATTATAAAAAAAAGTAAATTATAAATTAGCTAACTTCTCGGCCTAAGTCTCTTCTTGATCTTGACCACTTGATTTTTCATACAATTGTATCTCATCTACTTCGGGTATATCTGCAATTTGTAATACACGATAATTTGATAAGTTATCAACTAAAAAGCAAATTCAAATTGCAAATAAAACAAAAGGATTATTAATTAAACTTACCAGAAGGTCCGGTTTCTTTAAAATCATGCAACCAATTACGTGTACAAATGAGAGCTTGCACAGTTTTAGGGAGTAAGCTATTCCTATACTTATTTAAGATACTACCTCCGATACTAAAAGAAGATTCAAAAGCCACTGTTGTGATTGAAATGCTTAAAATGTCACACGCCATTATTGCAAGTTGAGGAAACCGAACACTATTTAATTTCCAATATTGAAGAATATCCACATCATCATCTGGAAAACATTTTTCATCCAAGTATATTTCAAGTTCAGACTTACCATCATTTGAGATTTTTTGTATCTTTTCTTGACGGTATTCCTAGAATTCGACATACAAAAACTATTTAAATTAAGCTTGAATAGAATATAATGAGCCCCATTCACGCAAACAAATAAATGCAAACAGTACTAAGAGGGAAATACAACAATTATTTGACAGCAACAATAGAAATAAGTATAACAGTGGAATTAACGTATACAATATTAACTTATTTTACAGCTCTAGGGCTAATGAGCCGGCTCTATAGCCCGGCCAATTTTTACGGCTCTAGTATTAACCCTTTAATTTCTTTGAGAAGAGGGGTTTGATAATCAAGAGTTACCACTTGAGCTCAATTAATTGTTTAATGAAAAACCCACTTTAATAATTCACATCAATTGACCAATTTTTTTTTGACATTAATTGTTGATAACAACTTATTATTGTAATTAGTATATTTTTTTGTGACCAAATTGTAATTAGTATATTATATACATGTATACAAACATAACATAACAAATCATAGATGAATAAACACAAAGTGAGGAAATGAACATTTTAATTCATCGATGAACTTTTTTTACAATAATAAAAGCCAAATAATAGATGAATTAACATATCCATTTATTTTGTCACTCTGTATTCACTTTAGAAAAATCAAATAAAAAAAAAACACAACTTTACTCTCCTTTCTCATAATTAATGACAACTTTGTGTATTAAACCTTGGGGACAAAATTCAATCCTCATAAGAGATAGATAGTTGTAAAATGGTGTTATGGTTCCTAATAATTTCCTTTCTCCATTCTTTTTAAAAACTCTTTCCACACAATAATTAAATGCAAAGTGAAAACGTCATGCATAATGGTAGCAATCAATTGGTTACATTGTTTTCAATCTTTTTCGACGTTGTAATAAAAGAATGACATCATCTTCACAAGTCACCAATAACACAAACTTTTCTATAAATATATAATTGCTTGTATGCGTATTTTACACAGGAATGCTGAAAATAGAAGGATTTTGTTCAAGCAGATGGTTTCTGTGGTTCACAAGTGATGATGATTGATGAAAGCATCTCTCCAGCTCACAAACTGTCTTCACAATATAGAACAAGAACAGACAACCTTCTTGGGTGAATCATCAATCTTCTTTTCTGTTCAAGAATGAAAAATGCAAATATCAAACTTTAATTTCTTCAATCTTCACATCAAAGGTATTGTGGGACTCTTGCAAAATAGAACATAACCCATTACATGCTTCATATTTGACGATGAATCTAACCCAAATATCTCACAGTTTTTCTAACTTGTTCGGACCGGCGCAAGGTCCTGTTCTAGATCTAACCGGTGTTGAACTGGCCAGTCCAATTCGATTTTCAAAACATTTATATCGGACAAACATCTTTTTATATACATGTTTGGTTACTGTCAGACACAATTAATTTGTCTCCTAATTCAGCCATTCCTTAAACCAGTACTTTCGACAAAATACCAGTTAGATGAGATGTGTGAATCTGAGATAAGATATCAAAAGTCTATCGGTTATAAGTCCTATATTATTTTTGGGTTTGGCTTTCAATAACTTCTGTAAAATATTTATTAAACTGGTCATAGTAACAAATTCCTATAATGCAATGAAAAATATTGAAAAAGAGTTTCATACAAGGAAAAGCTGGCTGCTAACTCATCTAATCTACAAGCACTCCCGAATATTTTGTTTTTCAGCCATTTGTACTTATCTATTAAAAAAACGAGTGACTGAATTACTCCAAAGGGTTTTTTAAATCACTCTACTACCAAATATTAGATACCCAATATGCAATTATGCAGATCCAGCTTCTAAGTTCTAACATGTGGAAGTTGGTTCTGATATGAACACTATTTAATTTTCATACCAAATACATAAACATAGCAATAAATTTAAAACAAAAGCTGACAATCTACATGTCAATGTCGCTAAAGAAAGATGCATTCCCAATAGAAACTATGGAACTTACCAGCTTTAGATTTTGCTAGAGATGGCTGTACAACAACATGCATGATTATAACTCCCCCCGCAATATCACCGAACGGTGCTTTACATTGACCAACAGTCTTGTTGTTTTCCAAGATTTTACCAGAACTAATCAATTTCACTTCATTTGCTGACTTTGGCAGAACTGTTTTGCCTATATTTTGGGAAAAAAATACAACAATACAATATGAAAGAACACATGAGCAAACCCATCAATACATAATCCACAATAAGTTGTAAAAAAGAACCCAATGAAACTACATGTGTAATAATCATAACAAGTTGATAGAATAAGTAAATGCTGAAAACCACATGAGAGTTTGACTACAACTTTCTAACACAATTCTTCTTTACATAGTCCTAATGTTATAATGAGTATGTTTAATAAATTTCTTATGCTCAATGACCTTTCAATTATATCCAGATCACAGGCAAATTAAACAAGATTTTGAAATGCTCCGGAGATTTAGTTGATGTTGGTCGTCCCCAATCATTTTACAGTAAGACAACAAGGTTGATCAGAAATTAATATATTCCATATATTCTTGGAAAGGGTCAAAAACAGAAGTAAATTGTTAAAGTATTAGGGTTCTTATTGTTATAGGAACCTTATTATGCTAGGAATCATAATGGTTTGGGCTTTTACTAGTTGAATACATACTTGAGCTGGATCAACAATATAGTAAGTAATTGTAGACAATATTTTGCACCATACACACCATATCAACATCTTAGTTTTTGCATCAAACACGTATTTTCATCATATTAATTTTGGTATCGAAGCCATATTTTCATCATCTGCCGAATATACTATGCCTCACATTTCCACCTTTTTTTCATGTAATTTCAACATAGAATCAGAGCAGTATTATCTCCCGTTGCTTAATCCGATCACTTGCCGAGTTTCAAAAATTCAGAAACTCTTTTTGTTTGACCTTCCTCTCTATTGTGATCACTGTCTAGTAACCATGTCCTCGTTGGCTGAGCAAACAACTCGCTTATGACCCAACAACTCTTCATTGTGATCACTGTCTAGTAACTATGTCCTTGTTGGCTGAGCACCAACTACAACAACCACACTTGTAGCTTTCCCTCCTACTTATGGCTTCCATGCACCATTCCAGCTAACACTTGTAGTTGTGATCAACGTTTCTGGCATGCCTTTCCTCTTTCCCGCCGATGCTCGATCCAGTTCTTCACCTTCATTGACCCCACTCAAACAAGCCAATGCCACCATTTGAATCAAGTGTTGCCAATCAGTCAGGACTTGCCCAAAACCTCCATGCTGCATGCCTACATGTTCTATTTACTTACAGTGGCACTGACATGACTCTCACGTATCAATGTGTGGTAGTGCATTCCAACCATCTGAGACTCACCAGTTTTGCTCTGTTCAAGTCTTTTTCAGTCTATCAGTGTGCTCTGTTCAGTTTGTTTGGTTCGTATTTCTACTCATAATCCTATATTCTTGGCTTATTTTGGCTCTGTTATTTTCAATTTGGTTCCAGCTTGTTTTATTAGCGTGGAATATCTTATTTCAATTTCAACATAACTTAAATAGAGCTTTGGTTGGCTCCAGCTATGCAAGAAATCTTACGAAAAAAAATCTGTTAATATCAGTTTTGGCATGTGAACCTACATCGATGTCCTTAATATTGATGAGGACAGCATATTGACAGTGGCAAATGAAAATCCCATAATATATTATTCTATTAAGACAAACTTTAAACTAAACCAAGAGCTAGATGCTTGTTTGTGTTTGTGAATGAAAATTATATTTTACTCTATTCAGATCAAAACCAAGTGCTACAAGCTTGTTTGCTTGTGTGAATGAAAAATATGATGGAAAACTTGTGTACTCTTACTCTATACATTATTCAGTCTTGACACCCAAATAAACCCACATTCATAACAATTAAACTATCACATATATGACAACAGAAAAAGTAACCATTTTTGTAATATTGATAATGATAATAATCACGAAAATGCTTACTTCTTGTAAAAGTAAGCATCATGGTCCGCCGTAAAAAGGAAGCAAAAACCTAAAATGCGCTTGGCACTTACAAACGTAGTTCATAGTTTAGTCAATTCAAGACAACTACGATTTTCTTAATATCGTCAATATCACGATTTCAGTAATAGCAATAGATTCTAAATTGAACAAGTCAAAGAACACCAGATATAGACACAACCATCAAAAGACCAAACCGTCCCAAATCCATCCCGCGAACTTTTAACGAAAACGCATAACACCAAACTCAAAACGAAACGCCTACTCTCTCCACCTCATATATAAATAATTATATCCAACTCTTAAAAATAAAACCAAGATCAAAATTATTATTGATTAAAGTGACACCGAAAATTATCTTACGACCGTTCCTGAGAAAATTTGAACTCAACTTCGCCAACACAACATGAACAAATACATAAATCCAACTCATTAAACCATGTTAAAATTTCAAAAAATTAAAAAAATAATTTCCTAATATTGTCAAAAACATATAAACTAATAAAAAATGAAAGCTAAACAAAAATAAAAACTGAATTTATAAATTAAACAAAAAAAGAGTAAAGAAATGAACCTTTAGGCCAATCAGAGACAATCCTTTGCTTAAGCATATCAACAGTAGCAGCAGATGAATACCTGAACGGTCCAATATCAGAACCATCGTATAACCTAAACTTGATATCAACTAAATCCTCTTCAGGCATTGTTTTTTCTCTCTTCAACTCTTTCTTCTGTAACACAAACCCTAATTCTTCTCCTTTACCTAAAAATTTACCAATCAAAATTGATTTTATAATTATTCAATTATTATTATTATTATTTCATACGCGCTAAATTAAAGATCTATAAAGTTTGAGAATCATAGTAATAATTAAAGAAACATATGTAATCGAATATTACCTTATATGGTTTGATTTGATCACAGTAAAACCATTTCAAAGCTTTGTTTTGACTTCGTTTTGTTTATTTTTTTGGTTTGTTCTTTTTCTTTCTTCTGTTGGTGAGTGTTTGAACTCAACAACAAAAACTAAAGATTAAATTAATTGAATAAATATAAAAAATAATGTTAATTAAATTATTTTTAATTACAACGACTCAGTGAATACCAAAAACACGGTCGACATACACCGCCGTTTAGCTGTTCACGTTAAGACAAACGGTGCCGTTAGTTATAAATTGTTGATGTAATAAATAAGAAAATTAATATGAAAAATGAGGTGGATTTGGGTTTATTTGTTGTGGCCCAAGAAAAATGAGTCACTGTTTACCTGAAATGGGCTCAGTATCATCCAAATCATCTTAATGGTGGATAACAATTAACAAATGACACTGATTGACAAAGATTTTAATTCCCTTATTTCTATTTTATAATATTTATGTTGTCTAAATTTATTTAAATTTAATTTTTAATATTTAATTTATGTTCCTTCAAAAAAATAACTTTAATTTATGTATTTTTTTAATTTGGAAAAAATTATTTTGTTATGGGCAAATGTGTAACAGAAAAAGTTCGATTAAAATAGGTAGTAATTTTATTTTGTGTATATTTAAATTTAAATGTGGAAATGAATTTTTAAGTGTAAATTTTCCAAGAAAAAGTTTAACCGAAGAGTAAATAATCGATAATAAATATTAAATTGCAATTTTTATTTCTCTTTTTTCACTATTTGATCTTCATATTTTAAATTTTGACAGCTTTAGTCCCTCCAATTATTTTGTCTAAAAATTGGTGATGTGCTGTGTTTTAAATGACATGATATATATGATATGATGATGAGAAAATAACAACATCGATGAACTTGTAAGAAAATTAATTTATAAACTTAATTGTAAAATATGTCGTATCACCATAGTTTAGACAAAATATTTGATGGAGGGACTAAAACTGCTAAATTTTAAAATCGAAAGATCAATTATGCAAAATAGTGGAAATAGAAAGACCAATACTACACTTAACCATATAATACAAGTTAGAAAAATATGACTAAAGAATATGACTAAAGTCAAGTATAAACTAAACTATGACCAAGTCAAATATATTGACAATAGATGATATATCATATATATATATATATATATATATCGGTGAGTCGAGACAAAAGTGTCAAATGGCTTTAGATCCCTAGATTTATTATTGTATAATCCATAAATACTCATTTGTTTGCTAACTAAATGTGAGTTAGTTAGATCCTAAAGCCATGTGTGGTTAAAGGGGTTAATAGTTTGTTAATACGGTTACTTGAGATGCAAGTCACCTATATAAATAAGTGTTGTAATCCTCTAATTCATATCTAATGAAAATTGATTGCAACTAAGATTTCATCTTCTTCTCCCTCTCTCAAATTCTCTCACTTCTTTCAAAGTATTGTGAGTGTGCTGCACTAACAAGATTTTGTAAACAAAACTGCAATTTAGTGATGATGAGATTGGAAGGAGGTGAAATAATTGTTGTTGAAGTTTCCCAAACGATATGCAAATCGAGCTCTACATATTTTGTCCATTCATGGAAAGATGAATTGGAGACAAGATGTCTTGTGGATTGATTACCACAATATGACAACGACTTTAAGGCCATTGAGAAGATAAGTGAGCTATATTATTGGTTCTAATCTAACAAATAGTGGAGACCATGGCCTTATACTCTGCATCAATTGAAGATTTGGAGACAAAAGTTTGTTTATTTGATTTCCATGAGATGGGAGAATAGTCTAAAAAATGTAGAATTTTGAATTTGACTTCCGTGTGTTTGGACATTTGGTCCAATTTCAATCGAAAAAAATTTGAAATGAAGTTTTAAAGTAGTTCAATTTGCTGATTTTTTTCCTTAGTATAATATACGTGAACATGAAGTTTTAGTCCATATAGAGTAAAAAATACTCTGACTTTAAACGGAGCCCCCGCAAGTGGATGGTGGGATTAGTCCCCTCGGATTAGTCTATCCTGGGTCAGATACCGAATTTTTAAAAAAAATAATATATGTGAACTTAAGTTTTAAATCCGGATAAATACAATTTTGAAATTATTACCTACATACGTGAATTTGTTATTATTCAGTTAAAATAAAAAAATCCAAGTTTCCCTAGTAAAGTTTTCGCTCTTAAGGCTGTTTGGGTATTGGGGTATAGCTAGTCAAAGGAGTCTTCTGGTGGACGTTTTTGATAACTAACCCCTCATGCGTAAGTATTGGCGACTGTGAGGCCTGTTAAGTTCAATAACTTGAGGTGGAAGAAAATAGAAGTAATAAAGGTTAAATTACATATTGTATAAACTGAAAAAAGAAAAAAAAAATTTTGAAAGGTTTTTCAAATTTTATTTTTTTACGAGTATATATATATATATATATATTTGAAATATTTCATTGACAAATACTAACGAATGTCCCTGAGACGCTTTTTAAGACCTTAAATAGTAAGTTTTTATAGAATTTTTATGAAAATTTATAAAGTCAACATATTTAATATTGCATTATTTAAATTTTTGAATAAAAAATTTCTTTAAAACGAATGTTTAAAAAGTGCTCTGGGATACTCGTTTTTGTTGCTAGTGCTATATTGTTTTAAGACTAGCTCTCTATTTTAAGATGTATTTACAGGATCCAGCTCCAAATCAACATAATCTTACCATGAGTGGTCTTGGTCCTTTTCTAAGATTTTGGTGACCTAAGGAGAAATTTATATTTTGGGCCCCAAGAACATTCACATTCATACTATTTAAATTGGTTGCTTAAATGGAACCCATCAATTTTTTAATACTATCTTACACTTTTTAACTTTTTAAACCATTCAACTACTTTTTCTAAATATCAATGTCACTCATTAGAAAAATTAAACCGGGTCTCACTTACCTCACATTATATCCCAAAGTAATTTTTAATGTGAGTTAAAAATAAAAAACAAAAACAATAGTAGTGCAAATTGAAGGATTGGATATGGTGCTTTTGTTGGACAAGGAGCCAAATAATACCACTCACTAATCCTCAAATAGTGGTAGTTGTACTGACACAAGGTTCCATACCAGCTGTAGCACTGACCGATATTCATGCTCTAACTAATAAGTAATATTTTAAATTATGAAAAAATAATAATTAATTTTATTTAATATGCAAATAAATATTTATATAAAATAATTCCTACGTGCATTTTTAGATACAATCATGCAAAACCACTAATAATTGTGTTTGAATCAATATGTTCCATAAAAGAAAACTAGCTCTGGATGATTGATGAGTTGCAGACTTGTAGAAAGAAAAATATATGAGAATGATGAATGTGTGTTGATATGCAGCGTGATTGTGAGAAAATGAGAAATGCAGATGTACAGTGATGAGAAAGTAGTACGAAGATAGTATGATAAAGAATTTGATACTTTTGATGAGTAAGGAATAAGTACGCAGAGAGAATTTGATCATTAATACTTACATATCATTGTATTAACTCATCGATTATCGACAATATCAAGCATCATTAGACCAAAATTTTTGTTTGATACTTGGTACAATTATAAATTCATCAAGAAAGAATAAAGATGCGATAGACAAAAAAAAAGAAATTTGATATATTATTTTTATTGGACTTAATAGTCCCTTAAAAAAAATCTTATTTGGGGTCCAAATTTTGAACTTATTTTTATGGACTTAGGACGATCGCCCTATTCACTCTGCCTCAGATACGTCCCTTTCTCAGATGCTGGACAAAGTCAAACTCTACTCCTACCGGTAGCTGACAATTACTAAAATTAGTCTAGTTTCAAACTATCATAGGTGGTGGTCGTGCCTGTTTACCTATTTGGGCCTTGATTAGCTATTTGTATTCTTTCCGTTTCTTGACACTTTTTAATTTTTGGCACCCTTTGTGCTTATGAGATTATTCGATTAATAATATAATATATGCATTTTAGCCTCTTAAAAAAAATGTAAATGTAGTCTATATATGATCATATACATAAACAGTCCATTTAAATTTAAAATTTATTATTGTACCAAAAAAAAAATTTAAAATTTATTAGAAGAAATACAAAATTTGTACCAAAAAAAAAAGAAGAAGAAATACAAAATATGGTTTCAAAACAAGTATTTATTTACTTGCCTTACTATTACTAATTTATAATACAAATTCATTGCTTATTGCCTTGATTCACGTCCCTCTAGGAATTTCATACTCTTACTACCAAAAGTTTCCTTCTTCGACATTACATAGCCGTTAGTATTTCCTAATTTAACTTGGTAACCATTACAATTTACAATACAAATACTCTTGCCTTGACAAATATAATTGATCAAATTTTGTGCAAGATTTCCTTCTTCTTTACAAGATTTTTTTTTTAGATTTCTCTTTATACAAAGATTTGATTTTGATATCATGATTAATGGTAGGTGTGCAGCTTGCAAAAATCAAAGAAGAAGGTGTCCTTCTGATTGCATTTTCTCTCCATATTTCCCTCCCAATGATCCTCAAAGATTTGCTTCTGTTCATCGAATCTATGGTGGTAGCAATGTTGGAAAAATGCTTCGGGTATTTTTAATAATAATTTAGTATCTAATATGTATTATTAGTATATAATTATAGCTATTTTTTTAATGAACCAATGTCAATTAAAGTTGAAAAAAAATGTTATTCTATGTTATGTAAAAATTTGCATGTTATAAAATAATCACATTGTGGAATTTTAATATTGTTGCAGCAATTGCCTCCCTATGTACGACAACAAGCTGCAAATACTTTATATTTAGAAGCACAATGTAGGATTCAAGATCCTGTTTATGGATGTGTTGGGATTATCTCTAAATTGTATGAACAAATCCATGATACAGAAATTGAGCTAGCCAAAATCCAAAATCAAATTGCTTATCATAAACTCCAAAATTCCCAAACCACGCTTATATTTTAGAATGGAGTTGGGAGTTCTTAAACCAATGAGCCAAGCCAAAGTGGCAGAGTTAGAACATATTGAAGATCTGAATTTAAGTTTCATGGGGTTACACACAATAAAAAAATTTGCCTTAAATTTTTTATCAGACGACTATTGTATAATCAGATAGATTTTATCTTATTTAATGACAACTATTTATTTTAATCTAGTGGTTAGAAATAGTTACTGTGTCACGCATGCAGTAACCATGTTAAATTTTAAACCCCATATTAAAGGGGTTTGAATGGAATGTCTTGAGCTTAAAATTAAAAAACACATATTTTTATATATTTTACATTTTAAATCTCTCTTTAAATTATGTATTTATATTCAGGAATGGTCCAACATAATAGACGGGCTAAAACGAATCCAAAAAAAGGCATTTATATATGATATTAATATTCTCTCTGTTTCTTTTTAAATGTTCGCTTTGAATAGTAACACCAAATTAAGAAAGTCTATTTTTGCACTTTATCTTCCTATTATATCATAATTTTAATTCACCAATAAAATCATATTTTTTTGCACACACTTTCTCTTTCTAATAAATTTAATATGTTATGCACAAAAAAAAATTAATATGTTATGCATAAAAAAAAATATAAAAAAAAGATTTAGTTTTTCAAATATATAGCAATAATTAGTTTTATTGAAAAAGATATGAGTAATTGACAAATGGTATAATTGACAAATCGTACCCTTAAAGACAAAATGTATAATTAAATAGAAACGTTAAATTTGATGTTTTTGAACATTTAAAAAGAAATAGAGAGAGTAATATTTTTATCAAAACAAAGGGTATGAATGATGGAGACATAATACATAAATAATCTGCTCAAACAAATTTTTTGGAATTATTTGTTTTTTTATGGTTGACTATTGGTGTGAGAGTCATAAATTTCTTTTTCGATCTTTTAACTTATTAAACTTATCACTTGTATGAGATATTTTTTCTTATCAAATTTTTTCTTTTTATTTTAGGCCTAAGGAGTCACTTGACCCTTAGGCCGGTCCTATTTATACCACTAATAAAAAAACTCAAATCGATATCACTTCACCAATTTTTCGATCTCCTAAACCATTTTGACTACACTAGTACCATGCCACACACATCTTTATTTTTGAAAAGAGTTTTTCTGCTGTGTTTTTTCACACAATTTTGACGTTGTAATGCTTTACAGTCGTCCGATCAAATCTGTACGGCTCTAATTGTTTTAAGTGATTTTAGTATTGTATTGATTTGAACTGTCCAATCTACAATCAATGATCAAAATTAAAAACTAAATAAAAACAGTGTGGAAGAAAACAACAGGAAACTTACATCCCTTTATTTTTATCTAATAAGAAGTGGCAATAAAATCCTGCCTTACAAATATAATGCTTTGAATTGACCGATTGCAGGCTAAACCCTCTCATTTTGTTCCACTCGTTTATCTATTCAAATATTCATGGGATACAGAACAAAATGGTCCTTATTCTTCCTTTCTCCCAATATCCTTTATTTTTTTGTGGTTGCTTTTTTATTTGGGCAGGGAAATTGTATAGAAGATAGTGACCAAATGTTAAATTCCCATTTAAAGAGACTACATGCATGTTTTCTTAATGTATGCATGTTAACTTTTTCTAGTCAAACATAATTTTATTTTTACTGTTGAATATTAAAACGTGAATGCTTTGAATTTGCCGACATAATTGGTTTGAGTGGATATATTAATGTAGAACAAGCAAAATTATGCAAGCCAAATTGATTAAGGCATGTTGTAACAGATGTCTCCACTCTAGAGTATGGACTGTTGAATTTGTGGTATTTAGGGGGAAAAATAGGGGAAAATAATAAGAAATAGAAATATTATTGATAATGGTGTGAATGAACTAAATACAATATTTACATAGAATATTTACATACTCCCTCCGTTTCTTTTTAATTGTCTTTTTAGAATGATAACACCAAATTAAGGAAGTGTATTTTTGCACGTTATTTTCCTATTATACCCTCCTTTTAATCCTTAATAAATTCCTATTTTTTTGCCCACACTTTCTCTTTCCAATAAATTTAATATATTATATACAAAAAAAAAAAACAAAATTTAATATGTTATGTACCAACAAAAATTAAAAAAAAAAAAAAATTAGTTTTCCAAATATATAGCATTAATTGGTTTTATGGAAAAAGATAAGAGCAATTAACAAAGGGTATAATTGACAAATCATATCCATAAAATACAAAAAGGACAATTAAATAGAAACGCTAGATATGATAATAAAAGACAATTAAAAAGAAACGGAGGGAGTATAAAATAGTATGATAGTACTTGGTATTTATAACCAAGTAAATATATTTAAACTAAATTAAATCCATTAACGATAGGAATAAACAAACCTAATCATAGAAATATTTTCTCAACAAACTATAATATAAAACTTATGCATATCTTAATAAATATTTTCTATTCTAACACTCCCCCTCAAGCTAAAGCTTACTAAGCTTTAAGCTTGT
Organism: Trifolium repens; assembly: GCA_030408175.1. Taxonomy (NCBI): domain Eukaryota; kingdom Viridiplantae; phylum Streptophyta; class Magnoliopsida; order Fabales; family Fabaceae; genus Trifolium; species Trifolium repens. Next base: position 59,648,232 of record CP125842.1, on the reverse strand, counting down.
TACAAAATTAACCCTGAAAATAAAACAAATCATTTGATAGCATATCCAATGAAGAGCAGCAACCAAATAAGTAGTAGAGCAGCGGCCGAAGTAATGAATCCGTATCAAATTATGTAAAAATACCCGCGGATTAAAGCATCACAAACGGGAACCTGCGGATTAAAGCATCACAAACGGGAAGCCCGCGGATAAAAGCATCACAAACGGGAAGCCCGCGGATTAAAGCATCACAAATAGGAAGCCCGCGGATAAAAGCATCACAAACGGGAAGCCCGCGGATTAAAACATCACAAACAGGAAGACCGCGGATTAAAGCATCACAAACGGTACCCGCGGATTAAAACATCACAAACGGGAACCGCGGATTAAAGCATCGCAAAAGGGAAATTAGGACCACCAAAACAAGACCAAGAGAGACTAACGGTCAATCTTGAAAAAACGGTGGGTAAAGGTAAATGATTCATGGAAAAGTGACCGACCGTATGTCAGGATAACATACAAATAGAATAGAAAACAAAGAACATAAACAAGAATCATAAAGGGTGAAAAAAATAAAAAAGAAATCCTAATTACGGCTAAGGTTTATATGAAGAAAAAAAGGTAAAGGGAAGAATAACCGAGAGTTAATTTTTCTCGGAAAGAAGTTGCAGCGGAATTATGTTTCATTCAAGGTGGATACCATGACTCTGACACCATGTTAAATTTGTGGTATTTAAGGGGAAAAATAGGGAAAAATAATAAGAAATAGAAATATTATTGATAATGGCGTGAAAGAACTAAATACAATATTTACATATAAAATAGTATGATAGTACTTGGTATTTATAACCAAGTAAATATATTTAAACTAAATTAAATCCCTTAACGATAGGAATAAACAAACCTAATCATAGAAATATTTTCTCAACAAACTATAACATAAAACTTATGCATATCTTAATAAATATTTTCTATTCTAACATGGACCATTTTTGAAGGAGGAAGCTATATTGGAGTTTTCTGTTCAAGTAACAAATATTCCATCATGTTAATTACGTGACGATGTTATACAACCTTAATCATGACGAAATGGTGTATGTAAGGTTTAACATAATACCAAAAAGAAAGGTATAACATATATAAAAGGATCCATTTGCTTGCACAGCGTATTCAGCTTATATTATAAGGTTTTTGTAGTATTCGGCAAACAAATTGATTGAGCACTTATTCAATAGTATATAAGCTATACATATAAGTTAAAATCAAATTTAGTAAAAGACTTGAAATCAAAAGTGGGCGCATAAGAGGGAGAAAGATAAAGACAATTTTTCCTTACCCTAGATTTGATTATTTTCTGAAAAGAATTATAGTAATTAACTTTTAAGTAAGTAACTAAAATAATTTGCAGGTTCTTTCTTTAAAGTAAGACATTGCAGTTGATAGAGGTCTTTTATTTGAAGATCTTTAATGAAGATTAGCTTCCTTACCTATTAAGGTTACACTACAAGAAATTTGACTTGTACCCACGGACAAAATCCGTCACTAAAGGTCAAAAACCATAGGTATAGACCCCGTCTGAGTTTTACCGACGGACACTGCAACCGTAAACTATGTACGCCGATTTCCAACGGTTTTTCGGCCGTCTGTCATTGTGTAGTGGCCGTCAGGGAAAGTGTTTGACCTTTAGCTACGGATTTGTCCTTTAGCTGCGGAATTATAGTAATTAGAGGATTGAGTTACGTACTTTGCAGTAGAGGCTGCCTCATATATATGCTTATGTGGCTTCAAAGTCGCAATCTTGGATGTTATAAGATCATATTTTCGGAGATAGTGTGATCAATATGTGGTATGAACTTTGATTTTGATAATGCTTTGAATGATCTTCATGAAACAATTTCCTAGCTTCGACTTGAGCAGTTTTACTAGGAAGGACACTGTCCCCCTTAAAGCCAACAAGTTTCGGCGCGTGTTTAGTTTGGTAAAATTGTTCAGAACATGGAAATTAAGTTTAATATAACCACAAGTCAAAAATCAATTTTTAGGTGTTTGCAAGTAGCAAATGCTCAAGATTTTCTTCTTGCTATTCCTATTGATGGATTTGGCTAACATATGTCACCAGTTGAGAGTATCGTACTATCCTTAAATACCGCCTCATGATTCCTCTATTTCTTATTGATGATGTTTGTTTTTTTTGCCGTAAGGCGTGCCTGGATAACTTTGGGGAGCACACAGTACATAGTAGAGAGCTTTCAAGTTCAAATACATGCACGACTTTGTCTGAGATGTCCATTTTGATGTTTTAAGACCCACATGAATATTTGCGAAAAAAAGCGCGCCTGTGAACTTTTTGACCGACTCACAGGAAGGATGGTCGACTGTCAAACCGGCGGGTGTTATTGACTTATTGTGTATGAGTGGGTTGGTGGAAAGCATGCACAAGTAGATTTGAATGAAGTTTCGCCACTTGCTGGATTAAAGGCTAAGACTTTTATTGTAGGATAGGCAGTCCTTAAAGTTGCTTCAAGTAAAGTGACAAAATATGAAAAAACATGTTTTCACAATCAACATGTTTGCATACCATTTGCATTTGACATTTTTGGCTTTCTAGCACCAAAAGCTGTGAGTCTTCTGCAAAGAGTTCAAAAAATTATGAATAATAATATTGTAACTTCTATAGCTATGAATTTATTTTTAAAAGAATTGATTTTATCATTCAAAAAGATTTTTTGTTTTTCTTTTTTGTTAAGACCATTCAAAAAGATTTCTATCAAGAGGCAGGGTGAATCTTGTCTCTAATACGAGCGATACACTAATTTGTTGGAGTATATTTTAGGATGTCCTAATAATTGGAATAGGTCAAGACTCTGTTTTTCTATTTTATCTTCTTGTAATAGGTTTGGACTAATACTTCTTGCACTCCTTGACAAAACAAAACAAATACTTCTTGTACTCTCACTTGGCAACGAAAGTGGGTTGGAATTTCCAACCTAACATGCTTTAAGATTACGGGCATGATGATAGGTTTGTTAGCCCAAAATATAATCAAATTAAAACATTAAAGAATGATTTTGAGATATAAAAAGTAGGTTAATGCGTTGGTCCAACAAAAGAAATAATAACAAAAATACAAGTATTTCTGTCAAAAATAAAATAAAATTAAAAGTATTTTGTCAAAAAATAAAATAAAATACAAGTATATATATTTTTTTAAATAAAATTAGGTCAAAGGGCTAGTTTGCCTCGCTCCAACTCACCAAGTAAGGACATGATGGAAGTATTTTATTTTGAACAGCAATAATGTGAATTATATTAGAATAATGAAAGCGTTTGTCCAAAAAAAACAATAATTTTTTATGGTGATTAACTCCTCCAAACTTGTGCCACCACCACAATAGATTCTATGATAGAAAAAACAGTAACCATGATGGAAGTATGTTATAGTATTTTTCATAGTTAGTGTATTCTGTTGATTGTATGGTTCAAACTCTGAACTTCATAATTAGTATTAATTCCATTTTTATGTATTTGTACTGTATAATGTACTGCCATGTTGTCCCCAAGATTTTGAGTGCCTTATCGGAATTAAGAATTTAGTGCCTCATTTTTTTATAAGTTGCAATTTTATCTTTTTGGCGAATTTATAAGCAATATAATTATAAATATAGATAATTGTAAGAAAGAAAAAGTTTACCCCAAATCAAAATAACAATAGAATTATAACAAAAAACAGTTATGCATGTATCAATCAATTGAACATATATCAATAACATCCCACAGTAGCATTCAATGCAATGTCAAAAAAAAATTGGTGCCCCTAAAAATTTGGTGCATCTATCAATCAATTGAACATATATCCTACTACTAATATTCTCCTGTCAACTAAAAAATGATTCTTTTTATTTATCTCTCAATTTTCTTTCTCAATTAGATTTATGATTTATCAGCAAAAAAAAGATTATGGTTCTTATTATTCAATAAAATTTGAAGGTAATTAGAAACTCTATCTTCTAGTGTTAGGTGTGGTTTTTTCCATGCTGTTTAGTATATACACTTTATTGATTGATGGATTGGGGATGTGGGCTTGTGGCTTTCATGCATGCCAGCTGATTTGGACCATTAACTGCATGGTGTCCGTGTCCTTGGATGCTGAAGGTAAGGAATAGAAGAGTTTGGCGCTCAATGTGGACTTGCAAAATCCACATATGAGTTACACTATTTTTATTTTTTAAAATCAACATCATAAACTCTAAAAATCAAATGAAATTTTCATTTAATTCCTTAATTAGTACTAAATTTCGCGGCAAAGTTAGTTTTTTTCTTCAATTTTGATGAACAAATATTTAAACTTATTTGTTCCCACCTTCTGGTTAGGAAAGATCAAAGTGGTCACTCAATTACGCGCTATATAAGAAATATTTACTTCAACACAATTCTATATATTATAAGTACTTGGACACAAATAAAAAAGAAAAAGGAGAAATAACTAAATTATGGATTAAATTATCTTTATTTTATTTTCTTTCATATTGTCTAATCATTTTCATTTTTTATTTAGAATTTCGCCTATTTAAAATTTGTCTGTGTTCGGTTTATAGATGGAAGGTATACACAAAAAATCATAGACAAAAACCACCGTTAAGATTAATTGTTAGTTGGTTTAATGTTGATTGATGTTGAACTTGGTAGGAAGACCATAATATGATCTCCACAACTACAATCAGAAGGGGATCGACTTAAACTGCTTAATATCAAAACTGATCCCCAAATCATATTAGCATTTTCCTAAAAATAAAAACCAGCATGAAGAAAATAGAAACCAAATTTTTCTCAAACTAAATTATTATCATCACCAACTTAATATTTTTGGAGGTACAAAATTTGATGGATACGTACTGTCTGAGTGTCTGTATCAATCTTATAATTTGCGGACTAAATTGTAGTACCATTCATTCTGGTAAAAAATTAAGACATGGGAGCATAAAATCTCTAAAGAGTACATGTGGCACAAAATGATAGAGTTGAATAGAACACGTATTAAGATAAATTTCTGGTAATGTACAACTGAAACTTATTAATCGTTATTAATAAGAGAAAAGACAATAAAAAGGTAGTAAGAGTAAGATATGATTGAATTAAAGAATAAAGAATGAGCTAAGCAAGGTCCACCACAAAGTTGATGCATGACACAAGGTACAGCAATAGTCACACATAAATCAAATCAACCATATAATATAACCAAATCATACATATATCTATGACACCATTATGGGACAATCATTGGCTAATACAATTCATGTTAGCCACTAAAAAGTACGTATGTATAATAAAGCAAGAAATGGAGAATCATATCTAGCAGGTCGACATTGGCAACTCATGTCCATGTACTGATTGTTGATAATTTCATTAGGTAAGTTTTATAGAACTGAACACATATTTAGACAAATATCGCAATCGATGTGAGACTTTTTAACACATCATTTCACGTCGTGTATTATTAGGCTTAGGGTGTATATATAAATAATGGATGGTCCGATCAACAACCTGATAACAGACGGCCCAAATGATAGTGGACGATGCTTTGATATCATTTTAGAATTGAATATTGGGCATAACTCATCCATGCATAACTTGCCTATAAGGTGATGATTGTCTCTACTTTATAAACACATATTTAGGCCATCTCGTAACCGATGTGAGATTTCTTAACATCAATAATATTAAAATTGTTTCATTAAAATCGGGTAGTTTATATAATTTTTTTGTCAAATAGTTTAGTGATTAAAAATTTCATCCTTAAAGTGAATAAGTGCGGTGTTCGAAATACAAATTACAACCTCTACATATATAATACGGTGTCTTTATCAACCAAACTAAGTTCACAGACATCGAATAGTTTGGATTTAAAGGTAAAAAAATTTACATTTTAAAAAATTTAAATTGTATGATCAAATTTGGGCAAAATGAACTTCTCTGATGCACTAAACTGCATCTTAGCTGATTGCATTAAATCCATTTCCGCAAGTTTTATAGTACAAGAGTGAGATAAACTTTACATTATAAACAAATTAATTTTAATTATTAGATCAATAATTAAATGAAATATGATATGATTTATTGATCAAAATGTGAAAAATATACTATATATAGATGGTGCAAAATTATTTTATTTGTGCACTTTACACAAAATCATTTCATTGACATTGATATAAAGCGATATAAGAAAACAGTTTGATAGTTGACAACTACTAATGGGGTTTTAGGAGAGAGTGAACGATTTGAATATTATTCTAATAACACAGATACAAATTGTTTATTAGTAAAGTGAATCCACATTTCCGTGTTTGATGTCTCAGTTTAATCGAAAGGTTTGTGAGCAATCAAACGGAAATATATACTTTATGTGTACTATGTGGATGTGGATTCGTGATTTAATTTAACAATAGTTATATGCATATGTATTGTACTTCGTTTATATATGGCATCTCTATAATGTAGTTCTGTTTTTCTCAATCTCTTACCACGTTTGATCATCTTATGTAGAGAAAGGTTATATTATTAATAATACTTTTGTCGTTAAAAAAAATTATATGCATCCAAAAGAGTTAAGACACTAATATCAATTGAATTATTAGCGTTTTTTTAATATATTATTTTATTGTATTCTGTTAGTTTTTTTTTTTGGTACAATATTTTGTTAGCTATTTAGTTCAATTAATAGAGACATGATCATATTATATAAGAGTTGAGACTCGCATTCGGACATTCTCTTATTCGCCTTTAAAAATGAAATTTTTAATCACTAAATTATTTGATAACATGCGTCAAAAAGAAAAAGTTACTTGACAACAACAAAATTATTATAATTTAAACCCTTTTTATCTCATTTTGGGCCCATTTTACAATCATATAGAGTAACTCGACTTATTACACTCGATACTTTTACACCAATTTTGTGTTAAAAATTGGCTCGGCATGACTTGGTTTGAAGTTGATTTTTTGTATATTGGCTTAAAAGTTTTATTAATTTTTTAAAGTTAAAATTTTATTTATTACATTCCGAAATTTTATATATTTATTCATTATAGATAGTTATTAGAAAAAAAATTAAATATACTTAAACATGAAATTCTTGTTATTATATTTTTACCAACAAATGTCCACAATAAATGTATATTCTTCTTTATTTCAGAAAGTTCCAAACAAATTTTATTTCAGAAAGTTCCAAACAAATTTCATTAGTGGTTGATTATCATATATTTGGTGTTAGAAAATTATAACAAGATATATACAAAAGTTAATAAACTATTAGCTACCCATATCACTTGATGAACATTCATTAATAGAAACATTTGCTTGACTTTTCTGAGCTGCATTTTTATTGTTCTCAACAATTTCTCCATTAATTCGACCCCTAATTTAATTTGCACCGTTGTACTCCACTTCTAATTCAATATTTTAATAGATATATATGAATTATTTAGCGACCAAAACTATATATAGATGAACAAAATTAATGTTTCACTTTATGCATATTTTATACTTTTCTAATCATCCTTATATTTGTTATTAAAAATGGCATGTTTCACTCCATAAACGAGTAGGAAATTGATTTTAACATAACCCTGGTATTTTTTTTCAATAAGTAAAATTTTATTTAAAATGGACTATCTAAAAAGAAAGTTGATGAGAAGTACAAAATATCAACAATAAAAAAAAGTAACTCACCAAAATGCCTACTAAAATGGGACCTACTCCACAAAGGGAGTAAAAAAGAAGACACCTACAACATAATCCTTGTTCTTTTGTTAACTTCTAAGTTTGGCTTATTTTCCCCCAAATTTCACAATGTTTTTTTTTCCGTTTAATCATCCATGTGTGCATCGATCCTTCCCTTGGAACTTGCATCCGTGTACATAATAGTTAGTTGTTTTGGTTAGTGACTTTATAAAAACGAAACACGTACATGTAAAACGTTAAGTTGTCAAGTTCCACTTAACTTTGACGAATTCTAATACTTCATTCGTTCCTTTTTATAAGAGACTGTTGACTTTTAAGATTCATTCAATAATGAATGTATTTAAGCTATAATATAGACCAAATACATCAATTATTGAATGAATCTAAAAAGTGAAATGTCTCTTATAAAAAGGAACGGAGGAAGTAATTCCACAATCTTTGTGAACCTCTGTAGATGTGAAAAAAACTCATTTGTCTTGTATGCGGTTGTTATTGATTTGACTATCTTCATTTATTTATGAAGAATTCAGTTTAACGATTTGAAATTCGGCCATTTACCGTTCTCAACTAATAACTTAATTATTTTTAGATGTAAATACCAACTAATAAAAAAAACATTTCAATTAATCATGAGTGATTCATATAATACAACCCAAATAAATATTTTAAAATCATTCAATTGATTAATTCTTTAAAGGTACACCCTAACAAGTGGTTTATTACATCACCCCTTATCTATTTATGCTATGATATGCTATGCATGGTGGCACATCCGTTGTAGGATTGAATTAACATGGGAACAAGCCAACCATGTATTGTGCATGCATGGCAATGTTATCTTTCAATACAATCATAGGCAACTTTTTAGAACAACCATTTTGCTCACTTATTTGCGTAAAGCCTTCAAATGCTTATCTTGAGAGACGCATGCATACTCATCAATCCTATATAATGCCCTATGGTGCGTTGCGTTGGCCCATTCTTTCGTAATATCACGTTTTTTTTATTTTAATTTTTTTTAGTTAGTGCATTTTCCTCCGCCTACCATTTCCCTTTATTAATTGAGGTTATTATCTTCCAAAAATTAAATACATTAATAAATCAAAATATTTGAACCATTTAAAACAAATCATTCATCATTTTCATCTCTAGATCAGAACACGACATTTGATTAAAAAGCACAAAACGAATTAACAACACATACATAAAAGGTTGATATGATCAAGCTTTTTCTCTATGGAATGGAAAATTTGTTAAAAAGAAATTAAATTAATTTAAATTAAATAATAAAATAAACAAATCCTAGCTAACTTTTGTGTCTTTTTGCTCTTTTTCTATATAGTTGTATATAGAGTACCTTTTATTTTGAGATGTACGTTGTGTCTACCTTGCAATTGAGGCTACCACAAACCATTAAGTGGTGGGGTTTCATTTTATTTCATAGTACAAAATATCAAGCCTACCTTGGTTAATTATTTAAATTTTATCATATTGTTAAAAAAAAGGTGCAATAATAATATTTGTAAAACTTCCTACCCAAAAAAAAAAAATTTGTTTGTATCCGTTTGTGCACATATGCACATAATCATTATGTATATAGACACGTACAATTAATTACTCAAGTACTCAAATCACTATCTAGAACAGTTACTATTTCAGTTAGAACAAACTATTGTACCTTGTAGATGAGACAATAGTGAAAATGAAGAAAAAGTGTTCTCTAATAATTTAAAAAAATTCAATTGAGGAGAGAAAAGACAAATAAACATGTGGGTTCCTCTCTTGGCCTTAAGCAATTTCACTTTCACGTTTAAGCACTTTTTATTCTGTTTTGACTTTGGCTTCTAATCTAACATTTGATATTTTGAGCAAATGTTCGTAAATAAATTTTAATTAAAAGAGTCAATCTTCATAGTTTTGCATTCTAATCCAAATGTTCTATATAATTAATTTCTAATTATTGGCATTGCATATTTGCATTATCTTAACACTTTTTCTTTTGTGATGGATCATGGGATTTGACCGGATTAGATTAGTATCATTTAATCATATAGTGTCCGGTATTTTTTGTCTTGTAATTAGAATGATGCCGTTATCAAGATGAACATGAATTGTTTTTAAATTGAAGCACTTCCCCTTGTATATGACACATAAAAAAAAGCAAATAGAGAACATACACATCTCTTCACCTTCATATCATGGATTTACTTTTCAAAAACATTTAATTATGGACATGATTTGATCTCTATATCAACTAGCATAAGTTTTTTTACGTGGATACACATAATATTAGTACGTTAGTAGTATTTATGTCGATTTTCATATATTATTTGATTTGATCTATAAAATTTCTTTTTTTTTTAACAGCGATCTATAAAGTTTCTTCTTAACTTCGTTTAACGTTTTTAGAATCGGCTCCAGTATAAGACGGTCTAAACACTTTACTTTAGACCTCCGACAAAAAAAAAAATTTATATATAAAGGTTTTAAGACTCTAAACAAAAAATAAACTAAAGTTATTTGACACTAATGAATTGATACTTTATATAATGTTTACTCATATCTGTTTGTTAGGTGCAAATGTTGATTGATAATGTTTACTCATACTCATACCCTAGACTTCTTGGGATTCATATATAGTTATTTTCTTTTTGTTATTTTTATCGGTTATAAGTGTCGACTTGTTTTTTAATCCTTTGGTTTTCAGCAAAAGGAAATTCTGGTAATTTAGAGTTCGGTCATGAAATAAATAAAGTCTAACCAATAGTTGTTTTCATCATAAATTAAATTTGGATTCTTTCAAACGATTCATTTTAAAGAGGTCTCATTAACCACCTGAACTCACTGTTTTAGTTTTAAGTGTTGGCATTTAGCTTACCCACTAAGTTACTGTTGGTGCACAAAGATGATAAATGAATAGAAAAGAGAATATATTAATGAACTTGAAATGACGGCTACAAGAAAGAATAATAAAGCACTGAATTCTATGCTGACATAACTACTCCTATTTATACACAAAACTTAGGTCATAAAGACAGCATAGTAAAATACTAAAATACCCTTAAATATAAATTACTTCTAACACCATCCCTTAATTCATATTTACACAAAACTAACAACACCAATTCCATCCCTCAAACGAAGAAATTGGTCAGTCTTGATTGCCTTTGTCATCACATCTGCCAGCTGCTTCTGAGTGCTACAGTGCACAACTTCTAACACTCCATTCTGAACCTGATTCCTTAAGAAGTGATACTTGGTCTCAATGTGCTTGCTTCTCCCATGCAGCACTGGGTTCTTGGCAAGATTGATTGCAGACTTGTTATCAATCATCAGCTTCAGAGGCTTGTTTACCTCAATCTTCAGATCCTACAGTAAGTTCAGAATCCACACAGCTTGACATGCAGTCAGAGCGCCTGCAATATATTCAGCTTCACAGGTTGATAGAGCCACAACAGGTTGCTTCTTGGAGCACCAAGAAATAGGACCTCCCAGGAATTTAAACAAGTACCCAGAAGTACTTCTTCTATCAACCCTGTCTCCACACCAATCAGAGTCTGAGTAGCTCAGAAGCTCTGATTCAGTCTTTCCTTCAGAAGGGAATAGCACTCCATGCTTCAAAGTTCCCTTGATATACCTCAGAATCCTGACAGCAGCTTGGTAATGGGACCATTTTGGTTTACTCATAAATCTGCTAACCATTCCAACTGCATAACAAATATCAGGTCTGGTATTACACAAATACCTTAGAGAACCAACCAACTGTTTAAAGGTTGTAGCATCCACATCCTCTCCATCAGAATCTGAGTCCAGCTTCTGATTCGTATCAGAAGGTGTGATAGCAATTTTGTAATTTTCCAGCTTAAATCTCTTCAGAAGCTCAAGTTCATACTTCATCTGATGTAAAATGATTCCTTTCTCAGAGTAAATAAATTCCATCCCTAGAAAGTAACTCATTTTACCAAGGTCTGTTATCTCAAATTCATTCATCAGAGCCTTCTTGAACTTAGTTATCTCTTGTTCAGAGCTTCCTGTCAGTAATATGTCATCAACATACAAACATACCAGAATCATATTGCCTTCTGAAGTGTGTTGAACATAAACACCATACTCCAACTCACATTTCTGAAACTCATGCTTCTTGAAAAAAGAATCAATCTTCATGTTCCAGGCTCTGGGCGCCTGTTTCAATCCATACAAGGCTTTATGTAGTCTATACACCATCCCTTCCTGATTCTTTTTCTCAAAACCAGGAGGTTGTGACACATATACCTCCTCTTGTAATGGACCATTCAGAAATGCAGATTTCACATCTAAATGCATCAGAGGCCAATTCCTGTTAGCAACTATTGCAATCACTAGTCTGATTGTTTCATGTCTTGCTACAGGTGCAAGCACTTCAAAATAATCTAGCCCAGGTTTCTGCAGGAATCCTCTTGCTACTAACCTTGCTTTGTATTTGCCAATTGATCCATCTGGCTTTAGCTTCTGTTTAAAAACCCATCTGACACTGATGGCTTTCTTGCCTTTTGGAAGTTCTGATAGCTTCCAAGTTTTGTTTCTCTTGATAGCATCAAGTTCTTCTTTCATGGCCTGCAACCAGACTTGTTGCTTAAGAGCCTCTTCTGTACTCACGGGTTCAGAGTCTACTAACATAGCACACTGAATAACTTCTCCCTCAGAGTCTACTTCAGTGTCTTGCAGCATATCAAACCCTGCAAACCTTCTTGGAATGCTTCTGATTCTCTGTGGTCTTTGATCTTGTTCCACATGATTTCCTTCAGGAGTTGGAGGTTCAGAAGTACTATCTTCAGAAGCTTCAACATCAGAGCCTTGACTTTCAGAGTCTCCTTCAGGACCACCTTCAGAGTCTGAATCGCCTTCAGAGCCTGAATCACCGTCAGAATCTGAATCTCCTTCAGAGTCTGAATCTCGTTCGGAGTCTCCTTCAAGAAATATCACATCAGAGTTGGATTGAGTTTTGTTCCAATCCCAAGTTTCTAATTGCTTCACAATGACATCTCTGCTGAATTCAATTCTATTAGTCTCTGGACAATAGAGCTTGTACGCACCTGTGCTGTGGTACCCCACCAATAACATAACTTTGCTTCTATCATCCAGCTTCTGTCTTCTAGCTTCTGGAACATGTTTGTAACAAACAAAACCAAACACCTTCAAATGACTAACACTTTGCTTATCTCCAGTCCACTTCTGAATAGGAACTATTTCCTTCAGCTTCTTCGTTGGACATATGTTGAGCACATAACATGCTGTTGCAACAGCTTCACCCCATAAATTATGAGGAAGCTTCTTCTCTTTCAGCATGCTTCTCACCATATCAAGCAAAGTACGATTTCTTCTTTCAGCAAGACCATTGTGTTGAGGAGTGTAAGGAGCAGTAACCTCATGCTCAATTCCATTCTCCTCACAGAAAGTTTTAAACTCATTGGAATTAAACTCACCACCACCATCCGTTCTGAGAATCTTCAGCTTCTGACCACTCTGCTTCTCAGCTTTCACTTTGAACTTCTTAAACTCAGCAAACACCTCATGTTTGTACTTTATCAAGGATACCCATGTCATTCTAGTAAATTCATCTACAAATGACACAAAGTATTTATTCCCTCCAATTGATGCTACTGGAAATGGGCCACACACATCAGAATGTACTACTCCCAATGCATGTTTTGCTCTTGGAGCTACTCCTGATGCAAAAGACAGTCTTGGTTGCTTTCCTTCCATGCACACCTTGCATGACTTCTCAGGTTTCTTGATTGTAGGAATTCCATTTACCAGATTCTTTGACCTCAGATGCTCCCGGCTTCTAAAGTTCAAATGACCAAATCTTCTATGCCACAGCTCACTATTCTTCTCAACACTTGTTGCACTAAGGCATTCAGAGTCTGCAATTCTAACATTCACTTTGAATGTCCTGTTCCTTCCCTGTTCTGACTCCATAATCAGCTTCTGATTACGACCATACAGCTTTAGAAGATTGTCCTTCATGGTAACTGAAAAACCTTTCTCAATCAGTTGCCCTACACTCATCAGATTGCTTTTCATGTCAGGTACATACCACCCATTCTGAATCAATGCTGATTTGCCATTGTTCAGAGTAACTCTGACATTTCCCATACCTTCAGCATTAAGGTATTTATCATCAGCACATCTGATCCTTGTACTCATCCTCGAGTCAAAGTCAACCAACCACTTCTTGTTTCCAGTAAGATGATTTGAACACCCTGTGTCCATATACCACCACTCTGATGAATTCATATCATCAGTCTCAGAAGCCATTAGCAACACAGATTCACCATCAGAGTCATCAGAGCTTCTGGCTATATTTGCTTCTTCTGACTTCCTTTCTTTGTTTGACCGACACTCAGAAGCAAAATGACCAAACTTCTGACAACAGTAGCATTGAATCTTCTTCTTGTCAAACCTTTCTTTTCCCTTCTGATATTTCTGCTTATCAGAGGTTGAGGTTTCTAGCTTCTGAACTCCATCAGACCTTCTCTTGGCTTCTGACCAAGACTTCTTCTGATAGTTCTTACCAGAGTCTGCTTTCAGAGCCTGCTGCTCTACTTCTCTTTCAGAGTTTCTCTCAGTCAAACGCAACTCTTGTGCTTCTAGACTGCTTTGTAGCTCTTCAATTCTCATGGAACTCAAGTCCTTGGAATGTTCAATAGCTACCACAATGTAATCAAACTGAGGGGTAAGTGATCTCAATACCTTCTCAATGATTACTTGTTCTGAGAGTGTTTCTCCACACGCCTTCATCTCATTAGTGATCAAAATCATTCTTGAGATGTACTCAGGGACCTTCTCATTGTTCTTCATGTTGAGATTCTCATACTGCTTTCGTAAGGACTGAAGCTTCACCTTCTTCACTGATGCATCACCACCATAGCATCTGATCAGTGTGTCCCACGCGGCCTTTGCCGTTTCTGAGTCAGCAATCTTCTCAAACATGTTTTCATCCACACACTGATGAATGTAGAACAACGCCCTCTGATCTTTCTTCTTCGTATCCTTCTGAGCAAGCTTTTGTGCATCTGTTGCATCAGCTGCTACTGGAACATAACCTTCAGTAACAAGTTCAAGCACATCTTGAGCACCAAACAGAACAATCATCTGTTTCATCCAACGATTCCAGTTTTTGCCATCAAACACTGGAAGCTTGGTACTCATACCACTGTTTCCGTTCATCTTCAATCTTTGTAAGTTCACTTAAATCTCACTAACACTTGTGTTTCCCAATCCCGCAGAATCAGAAAATGTGATTCTGTTACAACTTCGTTCAAGATTCAACTCGAATTCAAGAAACGAAATCAATCACACAACGCCTCACGTTTCACTCGTGTTTCCCGTGGATTCGAACCGGAGCTCTAGATACCAATTGTTGGTGCACAAAGATGATAAATGAATAGAATAGAGAATATATTAATGAACTTGAAATGACGACTACAAGAAAGAATAATAAAGCACTGAATTCTATGCTGACATAACTACTCCTATTTATACACAAAACTTAAGTCATAAAGAAAGCATAATAAAATACTAAAATACCCTTAAATATAAATTACTTCTAACAGTTACAACTACATGAGACTAATTGCAACATTTATGATTTGTTAACAATGATTAAATTATAAATTCAAAATAAAAGTGTAGCTATCAATTAATCATTGTATTGTATAGTAGTACTAGACACCAAAGTTACTAAAACAATTCATTTTCATTAATACTGGAACATTGATTACGTATACAAGGAAAAGTGAACTTGAAATGAGTTTGACTGAGGAATACACTAAGAGAAGAAAATATACTACGATACATCACTTGCCAACAATTACACCAAATTTAACCACACCTTAATTACATTAATAATAAAAACTAAACACTTATACCAGAGACTAAGCACCGTTCTTGCATTTTACAATATTATATGAAATTGAAAGTTTAGGTTAATTTTTTTTCTTTTCAATTATTATTTTTTTTGGTCATGGATGATCCTTTCAATTGGTCAAATCACACTTTGCTAACTGCACCTCCTCCACGATTAGGGTCATTTCCAATCTTCACAACATCAACTATATGGCTACCACTCAATTCTTGACCCTTCACTGGTGTCTGTATCACTGGTTTTGCATTTCTATATATCAAATACACTACCATCTGAATTATGCCGAACACAAATCCAAGTGTATTTGGTAGCTACATCATACAAAAAAGTAAACATTAATTAATTAATTAACTACTCATCTTTTTTTTAATAAAATACTTTTGTTTATTCAAAAGAAGAAAAGAATCAATTTATTAATAACTTGTCCTATGTGTAAACTTTTCTAATTGGTGTATTAAAAAAAAAGTTTTCCAATTGGGAGGGAGGGGGTCCATATAGCACTTAGATTTTTTTCTTTTCATGGAAACTCCATATTAATGGAGCACAAAAAATTTAATTTATTTTTTCCAAAATTATTTCAACATTATCAAATATAAAGTTAAAGTGATATCTTCCAACCAAAAAAAATGGGAAAAGTGGGATGTGATTTTTTTATTTTTTGAATATGAATTGAACTTACAGCAACATAATAATCCCTGAGGAGAAGACCATAGAAGAACCACATAACAGCATTGATGGTTAAGGACAAGGACAAGAAAAATGGCATGTATTCGACACTCCTCGTCCTTATGACTTTGCTCTGCAAGAAAATGATCATAATAATTTAATTAATTATCACTTATTCGTATAATTATGAAAAAAAAATTTATAATCTCTAATTGAAAATTAGTGCATAAATTAAAAATTCTTACAAGCACAAAGAGTGGTGCAGCAAATACACTTATGTTGAAAACAAGACAAATCCATCCTATGATTGCAAGACGTTTTGCTCCCTTTGAGAGATAGAGAGTTGATAGAAGCATGGCTCCAAATCCGAACACATTCAACAAGAGAAGTAGTTTTATGGTTGAAAGCTGTGAGAAAAGAAGAAAAAAAAATAATTAGTACAATTTAAAAATTTATACTAAAGTTTTTTTTTTTAAAAAAAAAAATATATAAATATTTTTTAAAAAAATTTAATCAGTTTTTGTCGTTAAAAATCTCTAACAAAACTACCAAATGTAACTTTGCCAACGACTTTTAACGACAAAAGTTGCTGACAAAAGTCGCTGCCAAAAATCATATTTACTTTTAACTTATGTATGAGATTAAAGGAAAAATATGTACCCTAGACTTCTTTGTGGCATAAATTAGGAAGCATATGATATAAGCAGATTCAACAATAATTCCGAAAGTGTTAATGGTGATTAGAAGAAGAGCAGATTCTCTCTTGACAAATGCATAGTAAATCCAAAGCATTGCACTAAAAAGTGCAACAACATAAGGAAGTGCTTGATATCCTTCAGCAGATTTCTTCTTGACGATTGTGTAAAATGTTGGCCTACAAAAAAAAAATGGTTAGGAAATTATTACTTCAAAATTTTTTAATTATAAATTAATTAATTTACAATAAAACAAAAAATGGTTACTTACAATGGTGAGAGGAACACAGCAAAGGAAATGATGTTGCCTGTAAAAACAACAATAAAAAGACAAAAAAGAAATATCCATTAGCACTTGTTTACAAATTACAACTTTTGTTTACATATTTATTTGATTTCTTCAAGTAATATTGCACGATAAATTGGAGATGAAAACTTGAAATGTTTTACTAGGATTTTATGAACTAAAAAAAATTGTTTGATTAATATTATTTATTGAGAAAAACACTTATTATATGATGTATATTAGATTTGAAATTAGAAAAATGCCATATATTATGGCCATGCAATCTGCATGTTACATTTGGTTCCAATTATCATGCTCTATAGCTAATTTCAATTTTACCCTAAAAAACAATTGGACAAAAAATTAAAGCTAACTTTAAATTTGAGGCATCAATTTGCCTTGTATATGATCCAACAAGCATAACAAACTAGATGAAAAAAATTGCTTATAAAAAAAGTTGATGAAAATACTAGAAGATGATATTTGGTGAACAAGGAGAAGAAGAAAATGATGATGAATGAAGGTGTGGAGGTGATAGAGAAAGAAGTGGATTAAATTAAAATTAAAAGTGCAAACACTATTGAAAAAATTGAAAACAATGATATATGCATGGCTAGCTTATGACTTGTAAGAAACAAGTATCTACCTATTATGCCAAAGACAAAAGCCCAAGATTCACGAGTCATGGCCATCTCTTGAATATAATAAAACTATTTGGAAATTTTGGAATATAGTTAAAAATATTTGTCACACAAACACTCTCTATATTTTTCTCAAAGTGAAACCCTCAATTTAAGCTATCTCTCAAACTCTCTTTCTTTCTTTCTTTCTCTAAGTTGCACGAGTCGATATGCATAGAATGAGAGTTGTATTTATAGTGCACATAAAGTATAGTTGAGTATGGTCAAGTTGCAAACGAAATTGCGAAACATCAATGTAAATGAACCTTTAATTTTTTATTTTATTTTAATATTTATGATGAAAACGAATGTACCTTTAATTTTAGAGCACACTAGCTAAACTACTTTCCAGTTGTGTTCATCCCAAACGGCATTTACTTTAACACTATCCAAATAACTTTTTTACCCTATTGCACTCTTTAACCTCATTTGGTTTAAACCATTTCAATATACACCCCCCTCACACGAGGTAACTTGTACTATTACTAGTTACATACAAAAATTTCAGTTGGGCCCACCTATTTTCTTTCTGATGTGTCACCCACCAAGTGGTTTAAAGGCTTACAACTCATACAAGGTGCTAATACACTTGTATTGCCCATTCATTGCCTCATTCCTATTCCAAAGGGTTAGGGTGCTCTTATGACTCCTCTAACTCTCCTATGTGGGGGGTTTTTTACCTTAAAAATGTTAACGGTTGTTACCTCAACATTCATTTTGTTATCATATTTATGACACATTTTCTATATTCTTATGCTTCTCTTTATTTTGATAGAATATTCTTATATACAACTAATAAATTGATATTTAACGACATAATTGGGTTCAAGACGTTAATAAATAGTTTTTAGAATGAATCATTTGAAAAAATTTGAGTGTAAATTTGATTTTTGGTAGAAATAATTTTTGGTCAAATTTTACTTATAATTTGCAGCTAAATTTAGATCATCAGAGTCTCCTTTTATTGTTCTCAAAAGTGTAGTCCAATAGTAAATGGTTGAAACGTTGAAAGAGTTTAGGAAGAAAGTCTATAAGGTTTTAGTTCTTGGATGCTAACATTTCTCCTTCCCCTCTAACAATATACCTCTTTAACAATATACTAAGAAGTAACATTTTTCTATAAACAAATTCTTTTTCCTAAAAATAAAAGGGTTAATAAATCATATATTTTTTACTTTAGATATTTATAATCATTGTATAAATATTTACTATACAATTGTCCAAATAGGCGTATGTCGGTTGGTAGACACAACACAATATGCAAGAGTTATAATTTACACTCTATAACTTTTTACATATTTATATTAAAAGATAAAATTTTACCTTGAAGATATTGTGGTTGGTGGAGGTCCATACTTTGGGGACCTTCAATGGAGGGTGGCTTCTTTACCTATTCAGGCTAGAGGGTTGGACTTGTACTCAACAGTCGTGGCTGCCTCGTATGCTTTTGTTGCTAATAGGGCTCATACATGGATATTGCAAGATCATATATTGAGAGATAGCGGAGTGCATGGTATGCACTTTGACTTTCACATTCCTTTGGATGGTCTCCGTGATATGATTTCGATTTTTGACCTTAGCAGTTTCGCTAGTAAGGACACCGTCCCCCATAAGGCCCAACATGCTTTGGCGAGTGACCTTTTTAGTAAAATTTTTCAAGATATGGAAGTCAATTTTAACATGACTATTAGACAAAAAACAATTTTTGGGTGTTTGCGAGTGTCTCATGCTCAAGATTTCCTTTTAGCTATCCTCATCGATGGGTTGGGACAACATATGTCACCCGTAGAGTACCCCACTATTCTCAGATCATGATTCCATTATTTTCCATTGATGAGGTTTGCCATGTATGCCGTAAAGCGTGCCTGGATCAATTTGGAAAACATGCAATTCATTGTAGGGAGCTTCTAGGCTTCAAATATAAGCATGATTTTGTCTGAGATGTTCTTTGTGATATTTTTCAGCATGTAGCGGTATATGTGAAGAAAGAGGTGCCTGTGAACTTTTTGACCGACCCACAAGAAGGAAGATCGACACTTAGACCTGCGGATGTTCTAGTGTATGGTTGGATATGAGGGAATCATGTTTGTGTGGATTTGACTGGAGTTTCTCCACTTGTGAGATTGAGGGCGGGGAATTTTATTGCGGGACAAGCGACCCTCAAAGCTGCTTCAAACAAAATGGCCAAACATGAAAAAACGTGTTTTGACAATCAACATGCTTTTATACCATTTTGGTTTGACAGTTTTGGATTCCTAGCACCAGATACTGTTGATCTTTTGCAAATAGTTCAAAAAATCATACGTAACAATATTGTCTCTCCTAGGTCTGTGGATGTAGTATTCAAAATGATTGGTTTTGGCATCCAGAAATGATTAGCGGCGTAACTTGTTTTCGTTTACCTTTCACTCATGTGTAATTATTATATATTAATATAAATCAAAATTATTATATATATAAATAATCAATTTTGTTTTGAAAATATAAGAATAGGAGACTTTTTTTTTTTAAAATAAATAAAAAAATGAAGAATATGAAGCTATTTATTTTTAAAATAGTTTTAGATGCGTAAGATGATTATCTTGTTGGCCTTATTCTTGGGCAGACCCTATATAGAGATTGATAATCGAAAAGATTGGAACTTACTCTAAATTGAGATTGATTCTACTCTGATTACGTGTGATACTAGGAATCCTTTTATGATTCCTTGGATCCATCAGAATCGTTGGTTGAATTGTATTGAGTTCATAAAACATGTGTTTTTCATTATCTAACATATTTATAGAGAAGACAATTAGCGTGTTCATGGAATTGCTACTCTTGGATTGCACATTCAATACTATCAATGGTGGGACACATTTCCTAATAGTATAAATCACGCTTTCACTAGAAAATATATTTGGTTTTGTAAGAACGTAGATTTTGTTAAAATCCTTTGGAGCACTTCAATGTTTTTCCCTTCACCGGGTTTTTCCTACGGATTTGATAAGTAAAATTTTTAATGAGACAATTGTATTTGTTAGCTACCACTTAGGTATAGGCTAGTCCCCCAATTTTTTTTGTATCTTTTTTCCCTTTATAATTTATTTGAAAATTAGTTTGTTTGTGGAGTGAATAAAAGATTGCATGCCACTATAATTGAGATGTTTTTTCTTTTTTTGCTAAGCTTTCTCTATTTGATTTTAAAACAATTGTAATCCTTCAAAGTAAATAATTAACTAATAATTACTAACATTTTTCTATATAAAAGAGTAAAAGTAAACTCTCTATATATTTTTTTGGAGTATTATTATTTATAGCAAGAAATTTTACACAAGAAATGCAAGAATTAACACAGGGAAAAATTTTAAATGATTATGTCATTTAATCTCCTTATTTTGTGGAAATAATGGGTGGTGACGGATGTAAACAATGGTGGAGATTTATTCTTGCAATTCTTTTCTTAAATTTTCTTGCCAAAAAGCTTTTCCATTTTTTTTACAGGAAAGTAAACTCTATTTATTTGTTTAACTTTTACCATAATATACTAATTAATAGCCATCAAATTTTCATTTTCTCTTTTTTCCTTTTCATTTTTTTTTGGTCAACTCCTTTTCATTTCTATTTCTATATATCTCTTGTATATAACATTAATTTTACTCACACAAATGATTCCGGGTCTACCTTGTGAACTATGGTTAGCGACAGGCAAATGAATCTCCACAACTCTTTTATATGTCCATATTTTTTATGAACGTGTTTTCCTTTCTTTCTCTTTATTTTCTTTCTTCTTTTTAATAATTGGGTAGCCAGCCACCAAAAAGTTTCAAAGATGCGAAGAATGATGTAAACTTCCATTTTTGAATTATTTTTAAGTTTAATACTCTTGTTCCGTCCAATTTCATTTGCTTCTTCGTGTATGTGTATATGCATGTAATTTATTGGTTAAATTGACGAACTTTTAAATATAAAAGAAATGGAGAATTCAGAGTTAAAACTCCGACCTTGATTGTTCTAGGACTACAAAAAAAGAAACATCACATTTTCACATAAAATCCAAAATTCTTCTTATATATAGTCGATTTAGATTTAATCACTCACACTTAACCTAACACTATCCTTCCAAATATGAGTTCCAACATTTTATAATTTTATAATTGATCAAATACCAGGATCCACTCTTGTTCCCCCATTAAGCCGAACCACGGCTCCGACATCACTTGTTGGAGAGTCCGGTGAGCTCGGGAGAAACAATTGAGTCAATGCTTCTCTGGACCACAAGAGAATGAGACATTACATTTTCACCAAAAATCTTACGACGTTAAATTTAATGGGTCACATCTCTTATAAATTCAATATTATTATTACACATAATTAGTGTAGGATTTAATCACTCATATTTAAAACCCAACAATTAATTTATATATTAAAATTAACTAGTAAGATCTGTACCAAAAATAAATAAATTAACTAGTAAGATTTTCATACGGGTCCTGTGTTCTTACTCGGTCTGATTCCTTTCTAATTCCACGGTGGGGAAGAATTTGAATTGGAACTATTCTAGCTGGGCATGGTGTATCAATCTTGTTATAGTTTTTATTCAATTAGCGTTTAACAATAATCTAGATGTATTGAATTGAAGTATCTCTTAGAGCATTTTATTTTATAGTATATGTTATAAAAATACGAAAATTTGAGGAAAAACACCCTACATATAAAAAAATATTCTATATGAAAATTTCATATTTTTATAACATACGTTACGTAGCGGATTATATCCGTCCGCTACTTAAGTAGCGAATGTTATATGAAAATTTTGAAAGGAAAAAAAGGCACTCTCCTAACATGAAATTTGTAATATTTTAAATGTATAACCCGATATTTAAATAGTTGATTTTGGTAATTTAATAAAAGGCGCGAGTAAAAGAGTAAGATGGAAAAAGTAGATCTTATAAAAAAATTGCTTTGAAAAATAACTGTAAATAGTGGCACATAGGGCCAACCTAATTAGGCCAAAAATGAAAATTAACATCTACATCAACAACTAACATGTTGTGCCCTTTGTGGAAGAATGACAGAGGATCTGCTTCTATTGAAGACAAAAATTCTTAAAATGCAACCTGAGATGAGTTCTACCAAAAAAATTAAACTCTTTTTTTGTATAACTAAAAAAAATAAAAAATAAAACTTTTGATACTAAGAAATAAAATTTTGTTTAGACAAACAGAATAGTGTATATTAATTAAAGGGTAATTTGGTCCACTGACACTATATTTTTAAATGTATCCAAAAAGCGAACATTTGTATTTCTTAGTCTTTTTTGTTAGCAATTTTAAGGATTAGTTTGATCAATGTAAAATCCATTTAATAGATAAATTGATTATGTAAAAACACATTTTTGAAAATCTGATTAAAAAAATTATTTTATAGATACATTTGTAATTTTAGTACATTTATAATGCGACAATTACACTTTAGGAGACTAAAATTGTTGTTTTCTCAATAATTAAAGTAATGAACAGTAATTAAAGCAATGAACTAGATATCAAAGGAACTATAGCAATGTCTTATGCACTATTCGGTTTCTTTTCCTAGTACCAATTTGGTTTCTTTTCCTTTTCCCTGTCTTGTTTAGTTGCTCTGTCCCAAAGGGTTTTTTATATCAAAAATTACCATTACCAATGGGCCAAGCAGAACTAAATTAAAGTTTTAAGCTACTCTCACTCTCTCACTCTGAGTATATTCTATAAAAATTACCATTACCATGGGCCAAGAAGATCCAAATTAAGGTTGTAATAGATTCCATTAAGTTCCAAATTAGAGGTGACTCTAGTTTAGTGTCATTATTTTTGTAGTATAGTTGTTGTCCTATCTTTTTATAATTTTTTGAGAGGTCAAATTTGTTAGGCTACAAGTAAATGTAAATATAGTTGTTGCTAAATAAATGTAAATAGGGTTGTTGTGGATATTTTAAGTTAGTCATTGTATTGTTGAGATTATATTGTTTTTTTATAGAATATTAATTTGGTTATGGCTAACCGATACTGATTAAAGAAAAAAAAATACAAAAACAAGTAAATTTTATGTTGAAAAGAAATTATTTTCTCATTCGCATTTAAACATCACACTAAAAAAATAATTTTTTATGCCTTAACAACTTAGTTTTTAGAGGAAGAGTCTGACAATTTGAAGTTTGGCCGCAAAATAAATAAAATACTTTAAAAAAATTCTTCCATTTAAGAATTGAACTTAAGTATTTTTAGACCTTTCATGTTAAAAAGTAAATGCATTTACTAAACTACTCATAATTAATGGTCATCTTTTCACAAGATTGAAAAATATGGATATTTTTGAAAAAAATATGAGTTCCCCCGTAAAATTGAATGTTTTTGATAAAATAAAAATTGGTAATTCAGAGTTTGGCCGTAAAGTATAAAAAATTTGATTAAAAGTTACTCATTAAAAATTAAACTCAAATTTTTCTGAGCAATTCATACTAAAAAGAACTTATTAAACCATTTATATAAATTCAAAATCAAGTTAAACTTAAAATGTCAACTAGGCACCTATATATATTTGTAATGCATCGGAGGAAAGTTATGAATGTATGTCGATGAAACCCACATTCTCCTCCAACAGTTTAATGAATAATCACTTTTCTACATGATTCTAGCTAGAGAAGTTTCGGGAGATACTCTTGGGATCCATTGGTAAAATTTATTGCACTAGCTAACTAACAATAGTGTTCCTTTTGATGTGTAATCGCATTTAATGGTTATGATTTTAACTCATTTGGAATAAAGGAATGAATGAACGGTGGATAAGTAACTTATTTTAATGATGGAGAATATGCTGTCTTGCTTAAACAAGAACAACACTTTTGCAATTTGACCTAGGTATCTCAGCCGCAATGCACACTACTATGCTACTACTACTAATAGTAACACTCAATTCATGTGTCACGGTTTCATGTTGGAGTTTTGTGACAATTAGCAATAGGTAATATTCCACTATTCTAGTAATATCGTATTCGTATTTCCATATCAAAGAAAATGTCATTTTGTATATTGTTGCAAAAAGTGCACCAATCTCTTATCCATATCACCATTTTTATATATATTCTCTCCACCACCTTTGCATAAAAGCTACGAATATTATAATATTAAATTGTGTATGTAGTTAGATATTTAACCTCGTAACCATTATAAAACATAAATGTGGTAGTCGGTATAGACATAAATTAAGATAAAAAATAAAAGTATGATGTGTTTGAAATTTTATTTTATTTTTTGAAAATTTTTCTTTTGAGTGATTGAAATCGCATTTTGTTATAATTTGACTTTTTAATTTGACAGTCTGATAGAGAAGATGAAAGTTTATTTGAAAAAAGAAGATGAAAGTTAATCAGCTAAATTTAGCTGTTCTTTTGGTATTTATTTGTATTTATAAACTTATTAAACAAATATTCAGGAGTTAGTAAGTGGTCCTCTATTGTTTGATTAAGGTATATCCCCCGCTTTTAAAATTAAAGAAGTTTGTTGGTATCTTCCAAAGACCTATTGAATCAAATGCAACATTAACAGGATTGTGCTTTGGGTGTTTAGGCTTTACTATATGTAGAGTGGTATTTTTCAAGATAGTTCTATGGCTACGATTTTGGTTGTTTTGTTAATTAAGAACCTTGGCGTTATCTATGCTTTTCAAGCTAAGATTGTTGCGGTGATGTTAGCTATAGAGATTGCTAATAGAAAGAGTTGAAATTTACTTTGGATTGAAACTGATTCTACTCTTGTTTCTCTTGCTTTTAGAAACTCGTCTATGATTCCTTAAATCCATCATAATTCCTAGTTAAATTTTGTTGAGCTCACAAAACATATGTTTTTCGTTATTTCACATATTTATAGAGAAGGCAATTAGTGTGTTGATGGTATTGCTAAGAGTGCAAATTCAAGAATTTCAATGGTGGGACATGATTAATAATAGTATAAGGCATACTTTCATTAGAAATAGATTCAGTTTGCCTGAATATTGATCTTGTTAATCTTGTTTGGAGCACCACACTTTTTTTCCCTTCACCTAATTTTTCCTATCAGTTTTACAGATAAGGTTTTTAATAAGTCAGTTGTTTTGGTTCGCTCCCACTTCAATATTGGTCTAACCCCCCAAATTCTTTTGTATCTCTTTTATTTTTTTTAATAAATTTGAGAGGTAGCTTATATAGGGTGAATAAACGGGTGACAACATAGAATATCTTTACTTTTCTTGCATAGCTATCTCCTATTAGCTCTTAAAAAAGAAACCAACAAATGCTGATTGACAAATTTAAAAATAAAACTATTAATGATTTAATATATATATATATATATATATATATATATATATATATATATATATATATATATATATATATATATATAATTGGACCAAAATGACTAGCTAGCAAAACAAAATATTGAGAACTAGCTATTTTGTAATTTTGACACTTTTATAAACTATGGCAATATTGTTTGACATATTCAATCCAAAACTGATGTTGACTCAATTTTCAATATCTCTAAGTCATGTGGTGTCAACTAAGATTTTAGTTTTGTAACTTCCAAGTGTCAACTATAAATAGCACTATTATTAATAATATTTTTTTCTTTTCCAATTTTCTTTTTAAAATCTATCTATATGTCTTTTATTGACCAAACTAGTTAATCTACTTTTGTAATGTATTTTCAAAACTCTTATATGACATCTCTAATATTTATTTTATATGTGATAATAAAAAGTAAAAACAGAAAACACACTAAAAGGAAAATTAGTACCCTATGTTTGGCATAGATTTGTTGCAAAAATGTAAAGTTTTTTTTTATCAAGTATGTATAGCAGTTAAACTCATGCATTTTAAATGTGAAAAAGTGAAGAATCGCATATTCGAACTCAAATTCCTACAAATCAACATCTATACAACTAGAGACTGAACTTCCAAACTCACAAAAATATTACAAGTTACCCCAATTATAAACTATGCAAAGCCATTTAATATTATGACTTCTCTAATAATTCAATGACACTTGAAAATAGTGTAAGATTCTACACTAATTTAAATGTTAATTAATGAAACTATGAATAATTTGTACTGTTTGATAGGAGTGGTGAGGTACTAGACCACACCCAAAAAAAAATTGAGGAAAAGAGAAGATGGGTCATTGGTCTCATTTCAGAAATTATTTTCCATTACGTAAGGAATTTTTTTAATCGATCCAATAATGAAAAAGGGATATGATATTATGAACAAGTGCATGGATACAATAATCTAACAGAAAAAAGAGACAACTTTTTGTGTGTGTTTTACATATGGCCATTACAAAGTGAATAGGGAACTCTGTATATTCCCCACTACTTTGGATATGAAGCATGTGAAAAAGCAGTTTCATGTGGCTCCTACACAAGATTTAATAAATGCAATCTCCCAGAGGTAGGACACATTTTTATTACAAAAGAATTATCATAGCAATAAGCTAAAAGGGATGAAAAAGTTGAAGACAAGATCAGGTTTACCTTTAATTTTTTGATCAGTCATGATGTAAGAAACTGTGGATTTATTGTTGAAATATAGAATATCTAAAATGGATATTGCCTCAATTTTTGCTTTTCCAAAAAAATAATTGTAACATTGCCACCTCAAAAAAGAAAAGAAAAGAGAAGAACAATGTATTCCTAATTAAAGTGCTTCACACAAATCTGATTTTTAATATAAGTTCCGGATAAGAAAGACTCTATCCTCTTATTTTAATTACTTGAGACAAAAATTAATTATTTTTTAAGAATTTATCATAAAATTATATATTATCCACTAATAATGATATAAAAGTTTACCAAACACTAATTTAATTACTTGAGACAAAAATAAATTATTTTTTAAGAATTTATGATAAAACTATATACTATCCACTAATAATGATATATATAAAAGTTTACCAAACACCAATAATGGTGCATTTGGATTGACTTATAAATTATTAGAGCTTTGCCTATGGATATTTTGGTGAGGAGGTTTATAAAATAATTTATGCATATTTATAAGCTATTCATTACATTTCTATAAGCACTTCTATTTTTTATTTCATTTTTGAGAATAAAACTTAGAAACACTATTATTGAGAAACTACGAAAAACACATTGTTTTATATGGTTTACAATATTATGGGCTGGACATTATCCACAATTGATTGGGCTCAATTGCAGCCCATCTAAACTCATGAACCTAGTTAACACTAATGCTTGTCCTAGGATGTTGATCAAAGAAATTACAACTAATTAATTTGCGAGTAATACTTGCATGGTCATTTGATTTTTTTTACTCAAAACAAACGATATTCATTCATTCAAATTGTTGGAGTACATTGATCAATACAAATTCAAAATCGCTAAAAACAAAAGGGATAAATCTGCAAACAAACTCACAGACTCACAGTATCCGTGTTAATTAATAGCATAAAACGGATAATTACATGAGCCTATGCATACGACTATATTGAAGTGACCGGAGTATCCATGCCTCCAGACCTGTAGCATTGATGACGTCAAAATCGACATTGATTGAATCTGCACTAGATCATAGTTAATCCTTCAACCTGAAACAATGAACACCGCACAAAGACGGGAAAACAAAATACACCGCACGAAGACGGAACAACAAAATATACCATACGAAGACGGGAAATCAAAACAAAGAAATATGTAAAAATCACACTTATTTATTATAACGAGAAAGAAAAAATAATTTGGAGGGGCGATTTCAAACCAAAATTGACTTTAAATCACCCATCTTTGATAAACTAAGAAGATAAAAAAAGAGGCAACGGATAGGGTTAGAGGAGAAGGAGAAAAGAATAAAAGAGGTATTTATGGTCATTTAATTTAGACATATAATTTTATCACAC
This sequence comes from Trifolium repens, assembly GCA_030408175.1. Taxonomy (NCBI): domain Eukaryota; kingdom Viridiplantae; phylum Streptophyta; class Magnoliopsida; order Fabales; family Fabaceae; genus Trifolium; species Trifolium repens. The sequence goes on along the minus strand of CP125842.1, from coordinate 59,619,373 downwards.
ATACAAGATCGAGAAAAGGTAAAAAGATAAAAGAATTAAATACTGTGTATTTTAAAATAATTAAATGATATATATTATTACGTGTGTGTGACCAAATTGAGTGTCTAAATATTTGTGACCAACCAAGTATTTTTTCTAATTTATATTTCATCTAACGGCTATACAATGAAAACAACTATGATGCAAGACACGAGTGTTTAAGCTAGAGATCATATTATAGAGATGAGTTTGAGATAATATGGTGAAAGGGATGGTTATTATGAGATGTGAGCAAATGAAGATTTGGTTTAATTTCCATAGTTGCCTTGTGACTTGTGGTTCAAAAGGGTCGATTTGCATGGTTTTTCGAAGAAGATAGTGAGTGTGGGTGGAAGGTATGACTGACGGTGAGTGATTTCACTATAGTGATTTTGGGTTGATACTGATAGTGAAATTAAAATGTTAATTATATTTGGATTGATGGTGACTTGGAGAAAGAGGATGTGAAGAAATTCAAATTGTAGTTCTAATATTTCTTCCAAATGCACGATGAATTTAAAATTTAAACTCTATGAGTCTTTTACAATTTCAGTGTTACATAAGGATGCAATGTCTACATCAACATTAAAATGACCTCATAGATATTTTCCTTTTCCAAATGGAGTTGAAGACAAAATGAAGAAGAAAAAAAATCAATAATGTGCACGTTGTGAAACTTTAGACACTAATTAGGAATAAAAATTTGGTCAACACTTCTTTGTTGGGTATTATATGTTGTAAATAATCCATAATCAATAGTTAGTTAGACTTAGTCATAGGTTGTTAGTTAGTTAGTAGTTAGTAACTTGCTATGCAAGTTAGTTACTTTGGCACACTTATCATTTGTGCAAAGTTTGTATCTCTATAATTATTTGCCAAAGTGTGCACAATAAAGATAACCCTTTTTCTCCTATTTTCACTCTCAATCTCTCTTACTCTCATTCATCTCTAACAAGTGGTATCTAGAGCTTTTTCGGTTTCAATCCAAAACCTGTTTTCTTTGTTTCAAGAATCTTCCTTTCTAAATCAAAAATCACAATTTCATTGCAATGAACACTTCCAACACACATTTACCTGCAAATCTCCCAATTTTAGATAACAAAAACTGGGATTCATGGTGCATTCACATGAATGTGCTTTTTGGCTTTCAAGATGTTGAAGATTTGGTAAAGAATGGTTACACTCCATTGGCAGAAAATGCAACAGAAGCTCAACAAGCAGCATTCAAAGTGGTAAAGAAAAGAGATTGCAAAGCTCTTTTCTTGATTCATCAATGTGTCGATTCATCAAATTTTGAGAAAATTTCTTCTGCAACTAGTTCAAAACAAGCCTGGGATATACTAATCAATGCACATGGTGGTGCAGACAAAGTGAAGAAGGTGAGGCTTCAATCACTTAGAAGACAATATGAATTGATTGGTATGACAGAGAAGGAATCAATAGGTGAGTTCTTTACAAGGTTGCAGACTATAGTTAACACAATGAAGAATCTAGGAGAAACAATGACTGATCAACAAGTAATTGAGAAGGTTTTGAGAACTTTAATTCCTCAGTTTGATCATATTGTAGTTGCAATTGAAGAATCCAAAGATCTGTCCACACTTTCCTTGAATGAATTGCAAAGTTCATTAGAAGCACATGAACAAAGGTTGCAAGAAAGGAAAAAATCAAAGGTTCAGCAAGAACAGGCATTATATGCAAGAAATGGCAAGAAGAATGGTAAGGGAAAGCTGAAATGGAAGGCTGAGAAGAACAAGGGTGGTGATGATCAAGATCATCACAATGGTGATCAAGATCAAGCTGATTCTTCAACTTCAGGCAAGAACAAGAAGAACAAGCAAGGAAAGAAAGACAAAAGCAAGATTCAATGTTTTTGTTGCAAGAAATGGGGTCATTTTGCTTCTGAATGCAGAAACAAAGGCAAGAATAAAGAGGAAGAAGCTAATCATGCAAGGGAGAATGATTCTGACTCTGATGGTGTTCTACTAATGGTGACAACCAATAATGCAGATGATCAATCAAAGCTATGGTATCTTGACACAGGGTGCTCCAATCATATGACTGGACACAGAGATTGGCTTTTGGAGTTTGATGAAAAGTTCAAAAGCACTGTCAAGTTTGCAGATAATAGCATAGTTCCAGTTGAGGGGAAAGGTAAAGTGATGGTTCATAGACAAAATGGAAATCACACCTTTGTGACTGATGTGATATATGTGCCAACAATGAAGCACAATCTGCTAAGTCTTGGTCAATTAGTGGAGAAGGGTTTTGAATTGTCAACTAAAGATCAGTTCATTGAAGTGCATGATCCAAACAACAGGTTAGTGTTGAAAGCTCCTTTATCAAAGAATAGAACCTTCAAAGTGAATCTGCAAGCATCAGAAATTCAGTGTTTTTCAAGCTTGATCACTGAAGATGAGAGATGGTTATGGCACTACAGGTATGGCCATTTAAACTTTAAGAGTTTAAATCATCTAAGTAGAAAGCAGATGGTAGTAGGTTTGCCTTTGATCCATGCACCAGATAAGCTGTGTCAAGGTTGTTTTACTAGTAAACAACCTAGAAATTCATTCAACAGTACTGTGTATTCTAGATCAACACAGGCATTGCATGTAGTTCACTCTGATGTGTGTGGACCTATTGATACTTCAACTCTAGGAGGTAACAGATATTTCATGACTTGTGTTGATGAATTTACTAGAAAAATATGGATTTGTCTGCTCAAAGAAAAGAGTGAAGTTTTCAATATATTCAAAAAGTTTTGTGCCTTAGCTGAAAGACAATGTGGAAATCATTTGAAGATACTCAGGACAGATGGAGGTGGAGAGTATAATTCAAATGATTTCAAATTGTTCTGTGAAGAAAAAGGCATTATTCATGAAGTCACAGCTCCCTACACACCACAGCATAATGGTTTAGCAGAAAGAAGGAACATGACTTTGCTTAATATGGCAAGATGTATGCTTAAGAGTAAAGAGCTACCAAAGAAGCTATGGGGTGAAGCTGTCAACACTGCTGCATATGTGTTGAATAGGTGTCCTACAAAGAGATTGAAGGACAATACGCCAGAAGAATTGTGGACAGGTCACAAACCTAGTGTGAAACACTTGAGGATATTTGGTTCTCTATGCTTCAGACATATTCCAGATGAAAAGAGAAAGAAACTAGATGATAAGAGTGAACAACTCATTCTAGTAGGCTATGATGCTACAGGTGCATACAAAATGTATAATCCTAAGAATCAGAAGATAGTCATCAGTAGGGATGTAATTGTGGATGAAAAATCAAAATGGAACTGGGAATCAAATAACAAGAAGCATGTTGAAGTTCAGTTAGATGACATAGAGCATAATGTCACAACTCAACAACATGAAGATCATGATAATCATGATGCAGGCAATGCACAACATATAGAAATGAATACTTCAAGTAAAGAAGATGAAGAAGCTGTAAGAAGGTCAACTAGAGTTAGATTTCCATCTGTAAGGCTCATTAATCATGAAATTGCCACAGACAATGCAGTAAATGATGATGGAGATTTAGTTCACTTGGCATTTCTGGCAGGCACTGAACCTGTTGACTGGCATGAAGCAATTTCTGACTCATATTGGAAAGATGCAATGAATGAAGAGATAAATTCCATAGAAAAGAATAAGACATGGAGGTTAGTTGAACTTCCACCTTAGAAAAAGCGTGTTAGTGTGAAATGGATTTTCAAAATTAAGAGAAATCCTGATGGTAGCATTCTTAAACACAAAGCAAGACTAGTTGCTAGAGGCTTTCTTCAGCAACAAGGAATTGATTACAATGAGGTTTATGCTCCTGTAGCAAGAATGGAAACTATCAGGTTAGTAATTGCAATTGCTTCCTCAATGAACTGGTCTCTATTCCATATGGATGTAAAATCTGCATTTTTGAATGGGCCTTTGGAAGAAGAGGTGTATGTGACTCAACCACCAGGATTTGAAGTTGAAACACAGAAGAACAAAGTCTATAAGCTTCAAAAGGCTTTGTATGGTTTGAAGCAAGCCCCAAGAGCCTGGAATAAAAGAATAGATAATTTTCTACATAGTGAAGGTTTTGTAAAATGTAGTGTTGAATTCGGTGTGTACATGAAGGGCAATGACATATCAAATGTTGTGCTTATATGCCTATATGTAGATGATCTGTTGATTACAGGAAGCAATCATGCTTGTATTGAGAAATTCAAGAGGAGATTGAAAGATGAGTTTGAGATGGGTGATCTAGGCAAACTCAATTACTTTCTGGGTTTGGAATTTCTCTACAGAGATGATGGGATTGTACTCCATCAGAAGAAGTATATTGCAGATGTTTTGAAAAGATTTCACATGGAAAACTGCAATGAAGCTGAGACTCCAATGGAAGCAAACTTGAAACTGTCTAAAGATGAAGCTGGGCAAGCAATTGATGCAACCTTGTTTAAGCAAGTAGTGGGCAGTTTAAGGTTCATTTGTAACACAAGACTAGATATCAACTATGCTGTAGGATCTGTGAGTAGATTTATGAGCAATCCTAAAGCATCACATATGGTAGCAGCCAAGAGAATACTCAGGTATTTGAAAGGAACACATGATTATGGTCTGGCTTTTCCTAAAAGCAAAATGGAGTCAAAATTTGAATTAGAAGGTTTTTCTGACTCTGACTGGTGTGGAGATAAAGATGATAGAAGGAGTACATCAGGTATGTGGTTCAAGTTCAGAAATTCCCCCATTTCATGGTCTTCAAAGAAGCAAAGCATTGTTGCCTTGTCTAGTTGTGAGGCAGAATATGTTGCTGCTGCACAGGCAGCTTGTCAAGCAGTATGGCTTAAATCTTTACTAGATGAATTGAAGATCAAATATGTGAAACCAGTAAAGCTCAATGTGGACAATCAATCTGCTATTAGCTTGGCCAGAAATCCTATTGCACATGGGAGATCAAAACACATTGAGACTAAGTACCATTTTCTGAGATATCAAGTGACTCAAGACAAGTTAACTTTGGTGCATTGCAGGACAAATGTACAAATTGCTGATATCATGACTAAACCTTTGAAAGCTGATAGGTTCAAGGATTTGAGGACTCTAGTTGGCTTGGTGAAGATGAACAACAAAGCCTCTGATTAGTTCATAGCAGCAGATGCTGCAACTTTGTTGTTTGTCTTGTTTTTCTTTCTTTTGTATGTTTTCTGATTTTGTTTTTGCTCTATGATTTTGGATTATGGAGGTGTGTTGTAAATAATCCATAATCAATAGTTAGTTAGACTTAGTCATAGGTTGTTAGTTAGTTAGTAGTTAGTAACTTGCTATGCAAGTTAGTTACTTTGGCACACTTATCATTTGTGCAAAGTTTGTATCTCTATAAATATTTGTCAAAGTGTGCACAATAAAAATAACCCTTTTTCTCCTATTTTCACTCTCAATCTCTCTTACTCTCATTCATCTCTAACATTATACCTATAAGAAAAATTTCATGTCATATTTTTATATTAAGTTAAGAAACTACAACTCTACAAGTGTAATTTTATCAAACAATTTTAAATACTATGTAATTATTTTTATTTTAATTCTCGTGTTCTAGAAAAAAAGAACTTTAATGATTGATCGAAGATAAATAAAGTTTAATCAATAGTTATTTTAATCAAAACTCAACTTTCGATCTTCCAACCGTTTATATTTTTATTTTTTGTTACAAACCAACTATTTTTAGTTGAAATTTATTACTTGTGAATTGTGATTGCAATCAATTAATTGAGTGCTATGCAATTTGTAATGCAACTGCAATAAATTTTGTCCTAGTTGTATATAATGGATTTACTTTTGTCACCTTATTCATTTTCTAGCGCGCCCTATCAATTTGCTAAAATACTCATGTCCGCTACTTAGGTAGCTGATACATTCAAAAACACCCCACTATAATTTTTTTTATGACGTATGCTACTTAAGTAGCGGATAAATTTTTTCAAAAAATTCTCATTTTTATAACGTCCGCTACTGAAGTAACGAAAGGATAAAACGGGAAAGACGTATGTCGCGCGATAAACTGCTAAGGTGGCAGAAGTAAATCTCTGCATATATTTAGCTGTGGACTATATATGGTTAATTTTGGGCCCAAGATATCAAATTCAACCCAAACGTGTAGTATACAGAGCCCAATTGTATCCATTGGATCTTATAGTTTGAGCGGACTACAAGTCAGAAAAATTAACTTCATACCCTCCGTTTATACTTCTAACTTCAAAACACATGAACTTCCCTATTATAAATAAAAAATAAAAAGAACTTCCCAAATCCCAAGAACTATTTGAAAAAACAAAAGAGTACTTAATTTGGAGAGATTAGGGCCCCGTTTGGCCTGACTTATTTTCCTCTTTTTTTCTTCTCCTTAAAAATAGTAAAGAAAGAAAAAATTGTGTTTGACTTAATTTTTTTTATTTTTTACTTCTTTACTTTATTTCTCTAATACTTTTAAGGAGAAATAGTGTCAAATATAATTTTATACTTCTTTATTTCGTTTAAGCTAAACTAAAAAGTAAAAAATAAGTCGGGTCAAACGGGGCCTAGATATATAATTTCTATGATGTTTTAATATTCCAATTGATGCTTAAACAGAAATTACATATATAAAACAACAAACTAACTATGCTATAATAATAGATAGATAGATGGACATGTTTAATTTATGTATATCAAATGACATCTCTACCCCCCAATATATAAGATTTTACATGTATTTGAGCAACGTACACACATGGGAGCAGAGGGAAATATATAGAAACATAGACATTACATGTGCACAACAAGTATGTATTTATGTATCCCTTCAATTCATCAAACATCTCATCTCAAATCAACCCTCTTTCTGTTGTTGTAGTTCAATATTGCCTTCCCTTGGTTCTACTTGTTCCTGTTTCTTCTCTTGTTGTTTCTCTTCCTTATTATTATTATTATTAGTATCCCCTAATTCGACATCAACCATGTTTTGAGTAGGAATCACTATTACCTGCAACTGATTGTCATTGTTATTGTTATCTTCTTTGTGTTCCGGTAGCTTTTCATCATTCACAGGCTTGTTGTTTCTGTATATTGCATACAACACCATCTGAATTGTTCCAAATGTGATACCCACAAAGTTCGGAAGCTGTTCATAGAAAAAAAATACGAATAAAAATTCGAAAGTGTATATTGATTGAAAGTGAAAAAAATAAAAATTCGAAAGTATATATTTCTCCTGAATCCTTGATCTGGTTATTTTGTGTGTTTTGTTGCGGAATTTGGTGTGATATATTTTTTATATGTAGAATACTCACATATTTTTGTTTTTATTCACATTCTCTTCATTATTTATATCGCTTTATAAATAAAGCTATAAAAAAAAATCCTATCTTCAAATAATAATATAATCTTAAAAATTCTAAATTATAAATCCAAATATTATTTTTAAAAAAAAATATTTAGGCATTATTCTCAACAACTCAGTTATAAAATAAATGTGGTTTTAACAAAACTAAATTGGTTCAAGATAGATATGGTTTTAGTTGCTTGTCGAAGAGTAATTGGAGTACTTACTGTAACAAAGATATCTTTGAGGAGAATACCATAAGTGAGCCACAAAATTGCACTAATTGTGAGAAGGAGTGAAAGAGTGAAAGGCATAAACTCTACACTTTTGGTTCGAATAACCACTCTCTGAAATTGAACAAACATTATCCATGCATATAGCACATGGTGAGTATTTATCAAATATTACCACCAACTATATAAAGAAAAATTAATCAAATTTTGTAATAATCTACTAATAATAATAATTAATAAACTCACAATAATGCTTAAAGGTGCTGCAAACACACTAGTTGAGAGAACTACACAAATCCATCCAAGAAGTTCAATACGAGCAGTTCTTTCTTTTGCTAGAACATGTGTTAGAACAACAACCAAGCAAATTCCACCCAAGTTTAACAAGCAAATCAGCTTCACTGTGAAGATCTATAACAAAAAAACAAAATTAATTAGCTAATAATTATCATTAGAAATCGATTTTACGTTTTCTATCTCTAAATTCCGTCATTAATTTCTATCGTAAGACATATATTTTGATACGTTTTATTTTTTAAATATATCTCTTATTAATAATATTCATATTGACATATACAAATTATATGCAATATGTAACTGTCAATTTTTTAATTATAAATAAGGGCGAAGGGAGTATGCGTACGTACCCTAGCTTTTCTGGGGCAGTATATCATATAGATGGCGAGGTAAATTGTTTCAATTGCACAACCGAATAAATTGATGGTAATGATAAGCATTTCACCCGTTTTAATGTAAGCATAAAATATCCAAAGCATGGCACTGAAGAGTGCAGCCACATATGGAACTGATTGGAAACCATCGGTTGCTTTCTTCTTAACAATTCGATAAAATATTGATCTGCAAATTAAACAATACATATACACACATGCATGCATGATTTTATTTGAATTAGTATTCAATATTAATCATTTTTATATGTATAAAATAAAAGATATATAGTATAATTTGAATGAACTCGTGTGCTTAAAAATTTAAAATACTCACATGGGTGCTATAAAGCAAAAGAAGGAGGCAATGTTACCTACAAACATTAAACAAAAAAGTTAAGTAAGAAAATTGTGTTATTTAATTCTTGTGAGACGGATATGGCATGCATACTAGTAAAAAAGTTAGAGTTCACTATCAAATTTAGAGAGAAAAAAAAACTCCCATAATTTTTTTAAATTAAGCTCTCTATAGTCGGATTTATGGTATTGTCGATGGTAAACTGTAGTGTTATCAAAAGAATAAAAATTCTTCATTTTTTATACTTCGTATCTAACAGTTTACAATCAACTGCAATACAAAATCGATTGTATAACAGAATAAGATTCATGTTTCAACACTAAATTTAGTAACGATATCAAAGATAAATTTCTTTTTTTTTTCTTTCAAAAAGACAAAATATTCTAAAGGTGAGGTTTTGTATATAGAAATACCTAGAATATTTTCTACTTAAATAAAAAACAAAGAAGAAGAAATACCTAGAATACCAACTACGAAAATCATAGGATTATCACTGTGAGTCATGGTATCGGAATATGTTTGAGTAATATTCCTTTTGTAGGTTGAATATGAGAGAAGAGAAGGAAGGTTTTGAAGGGAAGCAAAGCTAAGATAGCTTTTAGCTTAAAATGTTCACCTCCGCACAATAAAATATGGTATCAAGGTCCCTTATATATAGGGCAAGGATTTTTCAAGAGACACTATTGAAAATTTGAAATAAACATTATGAAATTAACTACATGAGTCAAAGATGATTAATTAATGTCCAAGACATTACAATATGAGGTAGAAAAAAATCCATAATACAATTTGTGAGAGTGTGCCAACTCAGCACATTATTGTATCTAGTTGGTGTGATGTGGTTCTTCAATTAATATTTGGGCCGTCCCTTCACTAATTTATTACATAGTGAAAATGCCTAAACGTTCTCATCTCACGTGACTCTTCTCCATTATTTGCTTCCCTTTTCCTTTTCATAATTCATGCAAAGCAATTGTTAGGCAGAATAAGTGTATCATGTAGTTTACCATGGATTGATTGAATTTTGATGTTAATTGATGTTGCTACATATCTTCAATTAAAAATCTAGGGTCGACCTCCACGATCTTATGATTGAGATTATTCTTTAAACGATGGTTTTTTTCTAAACTACTTTTTATAATTGGGGTATGTATTTATTTATCGATCAATGAGAACAAGCTATATACACGTGAAATAAAAATTGGTTACAAGTTAATTGTAAGTACAACATGCAAATCTATTTATATGACATTTTTTTGTTGGTTGATAAATATTTCTAAATTATGAAGGAGACGAGTATCCCTCACCTTTAATAATATATAATCACCTTAAATAATATATAAATAATATAACAAGTACTCCTATTACGGGTATTCCGATTTAATAGAAAGAAAAATAAATGACACAATTGAAAGATCAGTAGTGTTATTATGACACATTTTTGTGTACACAAATATGACACAAACTGTTCATGCAGAAAAGTGAATGATAAAGATTCTGGTTTAACAAAATTGCCCTTTCTTTTTGTTAGTAAATTAAAATAAAAAAATATCTTTGTATATGTATTGTATAAAATAAAATGGATAAGAATATCATTTCTCCAATTGAAATTATACAGATGAAATACAACAAGCAATTGAAAATCCTACTCAAAACCCCACAAATTATCCATATTTTTATAAATAATATTGAGATTTGGAGTCTTCATATTCAAGTTTGCACCCTTAATTAGTTGACATGATGACATGATAATTTAATAAAAACAAGAGAAAATATAAATATAAAATATAGAAATTGATTTTTGAAGTTTATATATTTATTTTTCTTTTTCTTTATTTAATTAATACCAATATTGACTTTATAAGATATTTATCACGCATTTAGGAAGTGTCAAGTTCGATAAAAAGAATTTGAGATTTTTAATTTTTAATGAATAAGAGGACTCAAATATTCCCTCCGATCTCAACAAAACAAAAAAGGAAAATGCTAAACAGGGTCTCTAGGACATTGATTAAGCATATTAAAATCGAAAATTTGTTTCGAAATGTGTGCATTCAACATTTTGAAAATGTAAAAAGTTACTTTTCCAATATCAAATCTCTCTTTTATTTACTTTTTTGGTATGCTTAACAAGTGCCCCAGGGGCACTATTTAACATGAGCCAACAATAAAATTGAAAGTTTCAAATATAAGCAAAAGTTACTATATTTATTACAACTTTTTATAAATTCATAATAATTATACTGTTTTTTGCGGTTTCCAACACAACTTTACTTCACTCTACCAATGCATATAACTTCAAATGTCATAAACAAATCCAAAAGCAAAAGTAAAATTGAAAATAGAATAATTTTTGTGCATTTTATCCATTTTCTTAAATGGTGTACTTTTTTTTTTTTTTTTGCTTACATATAAGACTAAAGGGAGTACCATAAAATAGTAGTTATAAAATACTCTTCTGTCTTAAAATATAAATAAAAATCTATTAACAAAAAGTGATGTATTTAATGTAAAATATTTTTGTTAACTAATTTTTGCTTAAATTTTGAAATGAGAAATATTAATATACTATTTTAATTAAGTACTACTCCTTATTTATTATATTTTGGTACAAATTTTAATTAAGCAGAGTAATTAAGTATTTAAGTTGTGTGATTTCATTTCTTTGTAGTAAGTACTATGTTGCTTGGCTAACTGGGTATTCCAATAACGAGATGTGCAATCCGCCGCCAAATAACACAGCTGATCTGAGTCACTCAATTATTAGGCAACCGAATTTTCATGTGCTAGTGATTGAAAACGAGACAGGTGTCAAAATGAGGTGAAACCCATCACTATTTCATACAACTTGGACTTTGCTGCTTTTATTTTTATTTTTATTTTTAAACATTTTACTTTTTAATTTATTGAATAATTATGTATTTTGTGTATGTATATTATACATTAAATACATTATTTTTCTCTTTTATATAAAGAACATAAAAGAGATCATAATTCTAAAAGTACATCAAATATTTTGGAGATACAAAAAGAGGCCTATTCATCTAAAAGGTAAGAAATTTGCCTATAAATTACTTCTTCCATATCAAAATATAAGTTATTTTTCTAAAAAAATTATAGCAAATTTTAATGTGATCTACCATCTCAAAAATGGTCGCCACTATGGATATTATTGCGCTCCAATTAAATACATGAGATTGAAGTGAACCAACAACATTTATTTGTGTTGATTTGAGTGTACCTAATAATTTACTCCCTTATTTCAAAATGAATGAGTATGTGATATGTTACAAAAAGAATGCTTATGTGTATGTGATATTTATTCTATGACAAGTCGATCGTGTGGGTGATGATACAATCATCATACAATACCAATTATTACATGCAGATGGGATCATAAATAAAAAGTTTGTTATCTCATGAAGCTTTTGACTGCCACCCGTGTGTTACGGTGGAATTCAATGTCCTGCCACCCTTGGACTCATCATAACTCTTGGTAGTGTTAGAAATAATTTATATTTAAGAGTATTTTAGTATTTTATTATTCTGTCTTTATGACCTAGTCCTTGTGTATAAATAGGAGTAGTGACATCATCATAGAAGTTAGTGCATTTTATTCTTCTTGTAGCCGTCATTCTTCAAGTTCATTAAATACAATTCTCTTTTCTATTCATTTATCATCTTTGTGCACCAACAATTGGTATCTAGAGCTCCGGTTTGAATCCACGGGAAACACGAGTGAAACGTGAGGCGTTGTGTGATTGATTTCGTTTCTTGAACGAAGTTGTAACAGAATCACATTTTCTGATTCTGCGGGATTGAGAAACACGAGTGTTAGTGAGATTTAAGTGAACGCACAAAGATTGAAGATGAACGGAAACAGTGGTATGAGTACCAAGCTTCCAGTGTTTGATGGCAAAAACTGGAATCGTTGGATGAAACAGATGATTGTTCTGTTTGGTGCTCAAGATGTGCTTGAACCTGTTACTGAAGGTTATGTTCCAGTAGCAGCTGATGCAACAGATGCGCAAAAGCTTGCTCAGAAGGATACGAAGAAGAAAGATCAGAGGGCGTTGTTCTACATCCATCAGTGTGTGGATGAAAACGTGTTTGAGAAGATTGCTGACTCAGAAACGGCAAAGGCCGCGTGGGACACACTGATCAGATGCTATGGTGGTGATGCATCAGTGAAGAAGGTGAAGCTTCAGTCCTTACGAAAGCAGTATGAGAATCTCAACATGAAGAACAATGAGAAGGTCACTGAGTACATCTCAAGAATGATTTTGATCACTAATGAGATGAAGGCGTGTGGAGAAACACTCTCAGAACAAGTAATCATTGAGAAGGTATTGAGATCATTTACCCCTCAGTTTGATTACATTGTGGTAGCTATTGAACATTCAAAGGACTTGAGTTCCATGAGAATTGAAGAGCTACAAAGCAGCCTAGAAGCACAAGAGTTGCGTTTGACTGAGAGAAACTCTGAAAGAGAAGTAGAGCAGCAGGCTCTAAAAGCAGACTCTGGTAAGAACTATCAGAAGAAGTCTTGGTCAGAAGCCAAGAGAAGGTCTGATGGAGTTCAGAAGCTAGAAACCTCAACCTCTGATAAGCAGAAATATCAGAAGGGAAAAGAAAGGTTTGACAAGAAGAAGATTCAATGCTACTGTTGTCAGAAGTTTGGTCATTTTGCTTCTGAGTGTCGGTCAAACAAAGAAAGGAAGTCAGAAGAAGCAAATATAGCCAGAAGCTCTGATGACTCTGATGGTGAATCTGTGTTGTTAATGGCTTCTGAGACTGATGATATGAATTCATCAGAGTGGTGGTATATGGACACAGGGTGTTCAAATCATCTTACTGGAAACAAAAGGTGGTTGGTTGACTTTGACTCGAGTAAGAGTACAAGGATCAGATGTGCTGATGATAAATACCTTAATGATGAAGGTATGGGAAATGTCAGAGTCACTCTGAACAATGGCAAATCAGCATTGATTCAGAATGTATGGTATGTACCTGGCATGAAAAGCAATCTGATGAGTGTAGGGCAATTGATTGAGAAAGGTTTTTCAGTTACCATGAAGGACAATCTTCTGAAGCTGTATGATCGTAATCAGAAGCTGATTATGGAGTCAGAACAGGGAAGGAACAGGACATTCAAGGTGAATGTTAAAACTGCAGACTCTGAATGCCTTAGTGCAACAAGTGTTGAGAAGGATAGTGAGCTGTGGCATAGAAGATTTGGTCATTTAAATTTCAGAAGCCTATGGCATTTGAAATCAAAGAATCTGGTAAATGGAATTCCTACAATCAAGAAACCTGAGAAGTCATGCAAGGTGTGCATGGAAGGAAAGCAACCAAGACTGTCTTTTGCATCAGGAGTAGCTCCAAGAGCAAAACATGCATTGGGAGTAGTACATTATGATGTGTGTGGTCCATTTCAGGTAGCATCAATTGGAGGGAATAAATACTTTGTGTCATTTGTAGATGAATTTACTAGAATGACATGGGTATCCCTGATAAAGTACAAACATGAGGTGTTTGCTGAGTTTAAGAAGTTCAAAGTGAAAGCTGAGAAGCAGAGTGGTCAGAAGCTGAAGATTCTCAGAACGGATGGTGGTGGTGAGTTTAATTCCAATGAGTTTAAAACCTTTTGTGAGGAGAATGGAATTGAGCATGAGGTTACTGCTCCTTACACTCCTCAACATAATGGTCTTGCTGAAAGAAGAAATCGTACTTTGCTTGATATGGTGAGAAGCATGCTGAAAGAGAAGAAGCTTCCTCATAATTTATGGGGTGAAGCTGTTGCAACTGCATGTTATGTGCTCAACAGATGTCCAACGAAGAAGCTGAAAGAAATAGTTCCTATTCAGAAGTGGACTGGAGATAAGCAAAGTGTTAGTCATTTGAAGGTGTTTGGTTCTGTTTGTTACAAACATGTTCCAGAAGCTAGAAGACAGAAGCTGGATGATAGAAGCAAAGTTATGTTATTGGTGGGGTACCACAGTACAGGTGCGTACAAGCTCTATTGTCTAGAGACTAATAGAATTGAATTCAGCAGAGATGTCATTGTGAAGGAATTAGAAACTTGGGATTGGAACAAAACTCAATCCAACTCTGATGTGATATTTCTTGAAGGAGACTCTGAACGAGATTCAGACTCTGAAGGAGATTCAGGCTCTGACGGTGATTCAGGCTCTGAAGGTGATTCAGGCTCTGAAGGTGATTCAGACTCTGAAGGTGGTCCTGAAGGAGACTCTGAAAGTCAAGGCTCTGATGTTGAAGCTTCTGAAGATAGTACTTCTGAACCTCCAACCTCTGAAGGAAATCATGTGGAACAAGATCAAAGACCACAAAGAATCAGAAGCATTCCAAGAAGGTTTGCAGGGTTTGATATGCTGCAAGACACTGAAGTAGACTCCGAGGGAGAAGTTAGTGTGTTATGTTAGTAGACTTTGAACCCGTGAGTATAGAAGAGGCTCTTAAGCAACAAGTCTGGTTGCAGGCCATGAATGAAGAACTTGATGCTATCAAGAGAAACAAAACTTGGAAGCTATCAGAACTTCCAAAAGGCAAGAAAGCCATCAGTGTCAGATGGGTTTTCAAGCAGAAGCTAAAGCCAGATGGATCAATTGGCAAATACAAAGCAAGGTTAGTAGCAAGAGGATTCTTACAGAAACCTGGGCTAGATTATTTTGAAGTGTTTGCACCTGTAGCAAGACATGAAACAATTAGACTGATAATTGCAATAGCTGCTAACAGGAATTGGCCTCTGATGCATTTAGATGTGAAATCTGCATTTCTGAATGGTCCATTACAAGAGGAGGTATATGTGTCACAACCTCCTGGTTTTAAGAAAAAGAATCAGGAAGGGATGGTGTATAGATTACATAAAGCCTTGTATGGATTGAAACAGGCACCCAGAGCCTGGAATATGAAGATTGATTCTTTCTTCAAGAAGCATGAGTTTCAGAAATGTGAATTGGAGTATGGTGTTTATGTTCAACACACTTCAGAAGGCAATATGATTCTGGTATGTTTATATGTTGATGACATATTGCTGACAGGAAGCTCTGAACAAGAGATAGCTAAGTTCAAGAAGGCTCTGATGAATGAATTTGAGATAACAGACCTTGGTAAAATGAGTTACTTTCTAGGGATGGAATTTATGTACTCTGAGAAAGGAATCATTTTACATCAAATGAAGTATGAACTTGAGCTTCTGAAGAGATTTAAGCTGGAAAATTGCAAAATTGCAATTACACCTTCTGATACCAATCAGAAGCTGGACTCAGATTCTGATGGAGAGGATGTGGATGCTACAACCTTCAAACAGTTGGTTGGTTCTCTAAGGTATTTTTGCAATACCAGACCTGATATTTGCTATGCAGTTGGAATGGTTAGCGGATTTATGAGTAAACCAAAATGGTCCCATTACCAAGCTGCTGTCAGGATTCTGAGGTACATCAAGGGAACTCTGAAGCATGGAGTGTTATTCCCTTCTGAAGGAAAGACTGAATCAGAGCTTCTGAGCTACTCAGACTCTGATTGGTGCGGAGACAGGGTTGATAGAAGAAGTACTTCTGGGTACTTGTTTAAATTCTTGGGAGGTCATATTTCTTGGTGCTCCAAGAAGCAACCTGTTGTGGCTCTATCAACCTGTGAAGCTGGATATATAGTAGGCGCTCTGACTGCATGCCAAGCTGTGTGGATTCTGAATTTGCTACAGGATCTGAAGATTAAGGTAAACAAGCCTCTGAAGCTGATGATTGATAACAAGTCTGCAATCAATCTTGCCAAGAACCCAGTGCTGCATGGGAGAAGCAAGCACATTGAGACCAAGTATCACTTCTTAAGGAATCAGGTTCAGAATGGAGTGTTAGAAGTTGTGCACTGTAGCACTCAGAAGCAGCTGGCAGATGTGATGACAAAGGCAATCAAGACTGACTAATTTCTTCGTTTGAGGGATGAAATTGGTGTTGTTAGTTTTGTGTAAATATAAATTAAGGGATGGTGTTAGAAATAATTTATATTTAAGGGTATTTTAGTATTTTACTATGCTGTCTTTATGACCTAGTCCTTGTGTATAAATAGGAGTAGTGATATCATCATAGAAGTTAGTGCCTTTTATTCTTCTTGTAGCCGTCATTCTTCAAGTTCATTAAATACAATTTTCTTTTCTATTCATTTATCATCTTTGTGCACCAACAGGTAGATGATATAAAATGGGTTGCAGCTATCGGTTTTTTTGTGATTTTTTTATTTATTTATATTTAGTTTAGTGGAATATTAGTTCATTAATATATATTTTAATTATTTGTAAAACCTTGTCATTGGTTTTGTAAAAAAAATAAAAAAATTGATGGGAAATCTCACCTATCCGGCATAAAGGGATGCATGAGATTTTCAACCTATATATTTAGGGACCAGAATTTACTGCAATACAAAACACGCAGTTCCACGCTATTTTATATTTCAGCTGTTGATTATTAAATCAAATGGATTAGATTAATTTCTTTACAAAGTTGCTAGATGTATTATTAATCACACAATTCTGATCAGACGACCCTTATCTATACAGCGACCCTTATCTATACAGCATCCTGCTGTAATAGTAGGATATTTGTTTCCTATATCTAGTTGTTCCATCAAAATTAGGTGGATTAATGATGAGGCGAGGAGCACATATCCTCCGGTTACATTGTATGTGCAGTAAAATCCTGATCATTTATTTATTTTCATTATTGTAATATTAATATTAAAAGAATAGATAAATAGTGTGGATGGACACTGTACCTCATCCAATGAATGCTTCATGAGGCGAGATGTTCCATTTTGTTATCCCAAAATCCAGTATTCTAGATTTACACTAAGCCATATTTTTTATTTGTCCTTGCACATTTTAAATTTTCACATATATTAATAACTTCTTTTAAAGAAATAAAACAAATTCTCTTATCTTATGGTATCAATATGGAAAATGTACAATTAGTAGGTCTTTATACATGTAATTGAGGTCCCTCGTCTTTAAACATAGGTGAACACTTCGGTATTTATTTGAATATATACTGGTACACTGCTGAGGTGTATAATTCAAATAGGTCCACAAATAGTATTTAATATAAAAAAAATTATTAAGCATTATTTGTAAACTTATCACAATTGTCCATATTAGCAAATGTATCGGTACATATTAAATAAAATATGAACCGAAAAATTCACCTAAAGATAAGATTAAAACTCATTTAACATGATAGTAGCATAGTAGAATTAAGGAATTCAATGTTTTTCTTCACTTAAATTGCTTGTCGACTATTTTTGTGAGAATTAGACTTAAACGCAATAATGAGTATTAAAATGTTTAGGTGAAACCAAGAACATTGAACACTTTCAACTCCCAAGACTTCAGCTAATAGAGATCAAACGAGGACACAACGAATATGCATGATGACTTTGGTCAATAAAGGCACCAAGATAGGTTACATAGACATATTTCTATTACACAAGGAATGAATAAAACACAGGCCCAAGATAGGTTACATAGAACACTAATGGTCAATAATTAGAGCATAATAAGGGTGAGTCTATGGGACACAGTCTTCAATCATGCATCAACAAAGTCGTTTTAGAATCAGATTCACAAATGACTTTCTTGTATCCATGATTCCAAATCAGATCCACACCATGAGCAATAGCATGCAATTTTCAAAAATTTACTTATATATTAATGGAACTCAAACTATTATATATTTGAATTTGCCTCTTATTATAAAGTTCATTTTACAATTTTATAGCATATATTAAAAGAATAGTAACAAAAATACTCCATCGATTCGTTCCAAAATGTAAGCAAAAAAAAATTCACACATATTAAGAAAAGTAAAATGTGATAATTTGAAGTATGACTTTTTGTGTTTTTCTTGAAATAATTTTAATGGAAAGATGTAAAAAGAATTTTTATTGGTTATTGATTATGGAGAAAAGAAAAGAGATAGTAAATTAAATGCAATTTGCATTTAATTTTATGAGAATAAATAAAAGTAACCTTAAAAATAATTAAAGTTGATTTTTTTTTCTTAGAATTTGGAAAACAAAAAGTATTTTTATGCTTACATTTTGGATCAGATGAAGTATATAATATTAAAAGAAGTAGTGATATTATGTGTATTTTTGTATACAAATGTTCTTAAATTACTTCTTTTTCATATGTATATGTGTATATCTCATATTTTTAATTGCTCGATCAACACATTTAGTTGTATTAATTAGAGATATATTTAAAAATATTAATTAATAATGTTAAAGTATTTAATAATTTTAAGGTGAACACTCCTGAAGTTTAGTTGGATATCATGGTACATCATAGATAAAATTTAATGTGATGACATAATTTTATATTAATTTATATTAAAATAAATTCAAATTTTGAATTAATTTACCTAATTGAATACAGTATGACATCTATTTAGGTTAGGAAAATAGGGTAGTACGTATGTATTATATCTTGGGTGTTTCTTTTCGCTCCGCCTGACATTTTGAACGCTTCCTAAAATTCCAAAATTACCCCCTCACTATTTAAGTAGTGAGTGAGTATTGAAGGGGACAAAAATTGGGAAAACACAATTCCCTACTTAAGTAGCAAACTCAAGGATGCGCAAAATCTGGAAAAACATAGTTCGCTACTTATGTAGCGAATATATAGTTCGCACTTTAAGTATCGAACTTTATAAAATCTAATATTTTGTCCCCCTCACTCTTCCTTCACACTATATGAAAATATTTTTATTAGATTCACTAGTTAAAATATGAACTCAGTTAGCTATTTAAGTAGTTAACTATGTTTTCCAAATTTTGAAACCCCTTTAACACTCGCTACTTTAGTAGCCAACGAGTAATTTTGAAATTTCAAGGGGCGTGTGAGAAAGTTAGGGGATGCAAAAAGAAACATTGATATATCTTTAATATGTTTGGCCTATCTAGTCTAGTAAAAAACAAAGATGATAGTGATCCTTCTTGTAAAAAAATTGATAGTGATTCTTGCTAGCCAAATGTTAAATGCATTTTTTGGAATTTGGCCGTCCGTAGAGACACACATAAAAGGAACAAAAACGATTTTTCGCAATTACGATTTGAGGGTGATTGCTTTATCACTTTGTGGTTGTAGTATAATTCATACAAGAATTTTGATTCTTGACGCCATCTAGTACATAAATATAAGTGATATAGCTCTAAAGAAACCAAAAAGGAAAAGAGAAGATTCGTAGGCTCTCAATTTCCATAAGTGGCCCATCTCCGCACCAAATTCTTGATTTAATTATTTTTGAAGTGGTAATTTACTAGAAATTAAATTCATATAATAGTGAGATTCCGGATTCAAACCCGGATCACGACGTCCGGCCTAACAATTTCGGCATATTTTGCCAGTTGAACTAGGATTTATGGGACAATTCGTATATGTTTGTCTAATTAATATGTATGTGGATGGATTTGCCCTGGTTGGTATTCCTATTATCAAATTTCCATCACTCATTTCATTCGATTTATTTATTTATCTTTAGTGGATTTGAAGACGGCGGTCAGAATTGTTCAGATGCACCATTGAACAAAGAGTGTCCACGGGTGGTATATTTGGGCAGAATCGATAGTTTACCTGGTTTGAGTTAAATGTTGAAAGAATCGAAGGTTATGAGTTTTAATCAAAACAAAGAAAAAAAATATTAATCTAGCAATTAAATACTAATATTGGTCGTTTCAGAAATAAAAAAGGTGGTATACCTGTAAGGATTCCAATGTTTGAGTATGTGAGATTTTAAGAGAGTCTAAATGTTTAACCAATACTAGAAAATGTAGATTTTACCTGGGATGAGGGTCTTTACATAAGTAATGTGTAAAGGATCATGGATCTTAAAATATATATACAGTTGCTGGTAATTTTAAATATTAATAATCTATTTATTAAGATGACTCGTAAACCCAATTTATTAACGATTTCCCAAACTCCCCTCATGACCCAACTCTAGTATTAGAGTTCATGATTTCAAAAAGACCCGACTCTCCTTGTTTCGGAAGTAAAAACCTGCTTTTTAAGTTGGAGCATAACCAAATGAATAAAAGACTCGCAGTTAAGAATATATATATTGTTGTGTATCAAGTGTGAAGTTAAAAGTGGGAGTGGTTATGGTGCATAAGGTTTTTCCTTATACACCGTACATAAATAATGAAAATTCCTTAATGCACTCTTCTGATTGCTTAGTGCACCCCCTATATTGCTTAGTGTATCTCAGATTTCTAGCACACCTCCCAAATTTCTAGTAACCCCTAAATATCTGGGGGTACGCTAAGCAATCTGGGGGTGCACTAGAAACCTGGGGGTGCGTTAAGCAATTTTGGGTATTTATGCATGGTGCATAAACTTGGCTTATGCACCATAAATTTTGCCGTTAAAAGTTTTCTCGATAAATAATTGTAACTATGGACGAAAGTTGTATTTAGATAAACATGGACTATATATAAAGTATAAATACAGCAGAGGGTCTATTCAAGTGTGGCTCAAAAATAGCTAGTCAGGCCATCTTGAATGAGTTGGAATTCATACAGAGTTTTTTTGTACTCAAACAAAGAGTTAAGAGAATTCAACTAATTGATATCAATGAAAATTAGACAATGCAATATTGATACTGCTAGCTAATACTCAAACTCTGAATGTTCAATTTTGCTGTGCTTTAATTTGAAAGAATGCGACCTTTCAGTTCACACCAAATTTTATTTTGAGATATCGCTATACGTACTCTGAGTAACGAAGACCATAGTGTATTTTCTTTCTCCATAATAGACACTGATCTTGAGTGACCGAGAAGATTGGCCGAATTGGTGATACATTAGATAGCATTTCGTCTCCATTGAGGCAATAATGTACTGTTATTTCTGTTCTTTTTTAAGTGCCGCTTTTGACTACTATGCATTATTTGTATAGTTTACTTTGACTGTAATTTTTTATTAATATATAAAAACAAATGTTAGCATGTAACATATTGTTAAATTTGTCCTAACGAATATTTTCAAAATATCAAATTTTTATAATTTTTTTATAAAAGATAATTAAATATATTAGCGGTCAAACTTGTGCATTAACATGTGCGCAATAATGTAAAATGAAACTTAAAATGAAATGGAAGAAGTAATCAAAATTTAGTTGAAAGAAAATAACCCATCTTATATATCTCCGATGGCAAAAAGTAACACTATTTATTCAAAAATATATATTTTATTCCATTTTGAAAAATTTAAAGCCACATACATGTACGTTTACATTTACCTAAAATTCATTAATTGAATGTGCGTGGAAGTAGTATAAATGTATAATAATCGATATCACTATCATATGTTAAAAAAATCAGTATTATTATCATCAATATCATGGCTTGTTTTTAGTCTATATATGTATATGTATGCCTCCACAATGATGGGGCATGGTGGACCCGCCTAGCCCACTAGACACGGCTCGTATGAAGCTCATCGCAATTGATGTAAGATTGTAAACCATTGAAATTTCATTTCATTTTATTTCATGGAAATAAATCACAATGCATGCCTTATTTAGGCTCATCTAAGGAAAAGCCCCTCCATTTCATTCAATTCATTGCACCCTTATAATTTAAAGCCACCTTGTATACAGACCATAGCGATGGTGCTACTTGGTGAAACATGAACGTGCATTGGTGTCTATTATTTTTAGGAGGCATTGGTGTTTTTGTTATAGCTACGTACCTTATTAGAATAAGAAAGAAAAAAAAAAATACTGTAATAATAAACTGCAAGATGAACAGAGACCTATAAAAGAGGAATTACGTACAAAATAAAAACGTTGTATATAAACGGAACATCAATAAAAATATAAAAACAGACACCACCTAATAACATTCCTCTTTATTGTTAGTAGTAAAAAAAAAATCATTGAGAATATTTTACATCTATTTTAATCAATCCAATTCCGTCTTTAATAAATTCAGTAGAAGTTGAGAAAATGGGTAATTGGGTAGAGTGGCACAATGAGATATCTTAACACGAGATGTACTTTTTGCATCCCTCAGATTTCCTCCTTCACCCCTAGAAATAACCATAGTACCCCTCTCGTTATCTAGAAAGAGAACATTTTTTACACTCTAAGTAGCGAGTGTCAATATTTTATACTCAAACTGAACGTCGACACCCCCCATGGATGAAAAATCATGAAAAAGAAAAAGAGTTCGCATCCTAGAGAGGGAACTCTTTTTTTGTTTATTTTTTCATCCATGGGGGGTGCGATGTCCAGTTTGAGCATAAAATATTGATACTCGCTACTTAGAGTGGGAACTAAAACATAGTTCGCTACTTAGAAAGTGAACTCAGTTTACAATTTAAAAAGGGTGAAGTGGACAAAACTATTTGACTTTTATAAGATTCGCATCCTAGGATGCGAACTGTGGTGTTTCTGTTTTTGCAATTTTACAGACTCGCTTCCTAAATAGCGAGAGAGGTAAAAATGGAACGACATGGGATGCTCGTGAGATTGGGGGTGCAAAAAGTAAATCACTCTTAACACATATCCTATTATGAGCCCACAAATGAGACAATATCAATTTGGCCACAAAGTCCAAACGTAAGGTCCAATCCAGAGACTTCTTGTCTAGTCATAGTATTGTCGTATTGGATGAGAACTTTCCCCACCCTCAAAAATTCTTTTTCACCTCAAAAAAATTCGGTAAATATTTATCGAATTTTTTTTAGTATAAATTTCACTCAAATTTTTACTAAAAAAAAATCGGGTTGTGTTGACGGGATTTTTTACCTTCAAAGGGGATGAAAAACATACATGGAGGGTGGGGAAAGAAATTGTCGTATTGAAAGACTTGTGGTTTTAATGTTTCTTCATTTTTCTAGAAAATTCGTTAATCAATTCAAAGATGGATAAAATAAGAAATTTCTTGAAGGTTCTAGTTTACTCATTCTCTTCATTTAAATACCTGTGCTGTGAGTCCATTCTTCAAACCATCGAATTTACATTACAAATTTCCAATTGCAGAATTTCAATTTACATCACAGTCAAGAAAAATGTCACTGATTCCAAGTTTCTTCAGTGGTCGAAGAAGCAATGCTTTTGATCCATTCTCCATTGATCCTTTGAGGGTTTTTCAATTTCCCAGTTCTTCACTTTCAGCTTCATTCCCTGGTGAGAATTCGGCGTTTGTGAGCACACGTGTCGACTGGAAGGAAACACCAGAAGCACACGTGTTCAAGGCTGATCTTCCTGGATTGAAGAAAGAAGAAGTGAAAGTTGAAATTGAAGATGAAAGAGTTCTTCAGATTAGCGGAGAGAGGAATGTTGAGAAAGAAGACAAGAACGATCAATGGCATCGTGTTGAACGTAGCAGTGGAAAGTTCGTGAGGAAGTTTAGATTGCCAGAGAATGTTAAAATGGATCAAGTGAAAGCTTCTATGGAGAATGGTGTTCTCACTGTCACTGTTCCAAAAGAAGAGATTAAGAAGCCTCAAGTTAAGTCAATTCAGATCTCTGGTTAATTAAACTCAGAACAAACTTTGTTACTCTGTTTTTGGGTTGAGAAATTGTGTGCTTTGTTCTAATGTCCCTGTTTTTGTGTGCTTTTCTGTGTGTATGAAAGAAAAAATAATCATTTTATGTAATTTGTAATTGCAAGTATTTCATTTGAATAAATCAAATTTTCAGTAAGTTATGTTACGTTTTAGTTTTTCTTGCAAAACTTCAAACAGTTATTGAGGGATTTGAGGCGGTTCCTTATTTGTACAAGAAGATTATTTGAAACAAATTCAAAAATCAGCATAAATTATTGCACAAAATAATTCAATCAAGTATAAACATGATACATGGGATTAGTTGGACTTTTTTTAATTATGTGGATGAATATACCAAATTAAACTTGCCTCACTAACTAAACATTACTCATAAAAATTGATAAGACTAAGAGGACTAAACAATGAAGCTTAAATTCTTATAAAAGAAATAAGCTTAGTAAAAAATAAATAACCTTAATTTATATTTTTTAGAGCTTATCATTACAGATTTATATTAGGTGATTTATTTGAGACCCTCAATATTGAAATAAAATTAGACCCCGACTAAAATTTATTGGGTCATGCTAACTAGTGTCTTGGGGCACTAGTTAAGGAACCAAAAAGAGAATTTTTTGCATTGAAATTATCATATTTTACACTTTTAAAAAGTTAATTGCATAATTTTTAAGATAACCTTATTATATTTAGTTACCTTAACTAGTGTCCCGGGGACACTATTTAGCATTTTTCAAATAAATAACTAAATTAGACATATTACAACCCATAAATAACTAAATTAGACATCACATAGTACTGGCATGAGTTTTATATGGCATGAATTTTATATGTTCTAATTAAACCAGATGTCAATGAATGTTAAGTTGTAAACTCGTAAACTACTAGTAAAATTAAGAGTTTACCAAATTAACTTGAATTTAAAATAGTTTATTAAAAGAGAATTTACAACACTAGTGTAATTTGTTTTTGTGTGGATGAATTGTAAACTTGTAAGAGTTTAAGAGTTAAATCGGGAGTGAGTTTGACAACTCTGTTTATAATTTGAAATTTGAATTATGAGAGATAAGTAAAATTATATTAACAATCATTTCAGCGAGCGATCAAATCAATTTAATCTTGAAATCCATTAAACACTAGAGTTCAACCAACTAGTTAGTAATACATAAATATAAATATACAAATCAAGTAAATTATAAAAAATTGATCAATGAGTACCCTAGGAAATATGAATTAACTACAAGTGATCCCAAAGAAAACCAATGACAAGTTTCTTATGCGTTAAGTTAAGCATAGCATGCCCTTTTCAGCTGCTTTTATTGCTAAATAAAAAGCACAACCCACTTTGGCATAGAATTTATGAATATACAAAATAACTAATCCAAAAAAGAAAAAAAAAATGGATTGTTTATAATAGGATCAAAGACTCCACATAAGAGGATGAAAAACACTATACATTATTATAAATTATAAACTAGAAAGATAGGTGAGTGAGACCCATGTGTAGAACTACGAGTTAGACATTCGTTTAAAGGATATAAGGTTACCTTTTGTTGCTGTAGTCCTAAGTAAAGGGTTTCAATTCAAACAAGAAAAATATATATGCAACTTGGACTTTTATTTTCTTCTTACTTTGCTAGTGAGAGTCATTGAAAATCTAATTTACTTTGACAAATTAAAGTAAGCTCTTTAAATCAACATCTTCTTGATGAAGGAAATTAAAGTACCAAAACTTTTTTAATAATGGGGTACAAGAAGAAATGCATGCCCCAGTATATCTTAGCTGACTATATGTCCATGTTAGGTTGTGATTTTGCTTTCTTGATTTCCCCCCCTTTTTTTTGCCTTTTATCAAATTTAATTCTATGTAAACTTTACAAAACAACAATCCAAATTAATTTTGAATAAAAGTAATTTGAATGTAAGTTAATTTATGTTTTTGATAATTTAATAAATTTAAAATTTGATTTTATATTATTCATTGAACTCGAGGCAGACAAGGAAAGTCAAATCAAAGCTGATACGACTAAAAAAATGGAGCAATGATCCACATAAATCGTGAGAGCTACGCTTTTCTACTAAGCTGTAAACTCTCACAATATAATAAACTGGATATGGATTGACTAACAGGTGCATGTAGTAGACAATTTGAATCATTGATTTATGATCTAGTGGTTCAGATTTATGAAATATTAATTTAATAATTTATTACAGTATTTGATCTCACCCCTTAAAATTGGATCGGACGTTAAATCCAACTCCTAATATTAAAGTCCAAAAGACACTTTATATTTAGTTTTGGATGGTATATGGAATATGTAGCCCCTTCAATGAAGAAAACCTAAAAAAAAATTGAGTTTGTGATAAAAAAAAAATCAATTTTAAGATAAAAAGTGAAACCTAAAACCACGAGTCACTAATCCAAACGTATAGTGAGGTGTTTGATTATGTAATAACCAAACAATCGTGGTAGATAATTAACCTATTAGAGAAAAAAGAGAAGCTTTGGCTTTACAAAGATTTGCAGCATGACATAAAGTGAGAGACTCTGAGTCATCTATGCATTTTCAAATTCATAATAATGAATGGGACAAAAACATACTATACATTATCATATTGAGAAATGCTTGTTGTCGCGAAGAAAACACCAACGAATGATTCACGAACTGACGTGTCCCAATATTTTCGCTTTCTCTCTCTCAAAATCAAACGCAACTCAAGCAAACCGCCTTGAACCTTTTCCAAAACAAATTAATCTTCCCACAGCAAAGAGCAAACAATTCTATTTCTATCCTAATGTTGACTGTCGTTGTCCCTAGCTGTGTTTGTCATCATGTCGTCACCGTTTGATTGCCGTCGTTCGTCGCTGTCGATCCTTCTTTAATAAATTTTCTGTGCAAATTAGATAGATGTTTTATTCCAAATTGAATTGATAAATTTTCTGTGCAAATTTGTTGTTGTTAATATTGTGCTATAATTAGTTCCAGAAATTACCAGGATCTAGTATTATGCGGTGCTTTTGGGTGTCTGTTGAATTGATAGAAACAACAAAATTGCCACTAATTTTATGGTATTTTGCTTTGAATGCTGGTGGGTCTCTGTTAAGAGTATGGTGAAACTTGCTTTAGGTTACAAATTATGCGGCAAGTAAATAAATTATATTTTATTAATCCTTTAATATTAGAGCTTGACGTCACTTCGTGAAAATTCGCGAAAGAAACTTTCGCTACATATAGCACTGCTGTATCATATTTTCATATAGCCAAATTATATAGGGAAAGCTTTGAATACCCGTAAATTAATGTAAACAAAATTTTAAAAGCCAAATCAAGGATTATTGGTTAGTTTAGTTCATAATTTAATTAGAAACTTTTAAAAAAATTGGAGAAAAGAAGAAAGGTAACAACCCCATTGTTAGATAACTCCACTTCATTTTCAAATTGTACCAAGCGCTTGTTTACCAAAAATCAGTTGAGATTTTCTTCACTTCATTTTAGCTAACTAGTTGAGATCAAAAGTTAACGCTAACGTTTGTTTACCAAAAATCAGTGTAAACACGATGCACATACCATTTTTTTTCTTCTTCAAAATCAATTGAAACAGTGTGACTTAAAAAACGGCGAGGAAGATTCCAACTAGGTTAGCACCTCTCGATGATCTCAACTAGTTAGCAATTCCAACCAAGAAGGCCACACAACCCATAGAAATGTATGTTAAAAAAACAGAGAAAGCATGAGGGGACAAAAACCAAAACTAGAAAACAACATTGCTTAACCTTAAAGTAGCACACACACCTGGTTTATTACAATCAACGAGATGTTAGATTAATTATTTAATTAATCAATTATGGGTTGACAATAATCAATTATTAGGAATTATTATTAATATAGATTATGGTCCATTGTTATTAAGCATTTATTGATGAATTATATGATTGGACTTTTGTCTCTGATTGGACCGTGATGGGTTGAACCATTCAGTTAAGCCCAGTGAGAGGTCTCTGCTCTCAACCATTCGGCTATATAATTGTTATCCTATCAGACAGTTAACACAATGGTCAAAACCTAATTCTGAATGTCAATGGTGATGAGGGTAGTTATTCCACTCACGCTTCTTTCTGATAACTTGTGCCTAAAATCATAGAAGGTACGCACCATAATCTTCTATAGTAATATATCAATATGTTATAATTGTTGTATATAATGATTCATAGCTCATATTAAAATATCCTTCACGAGAAGCAATGCCAACAACAAGAAATTTATCTACGGACACAACAATTTTCTTCTCTAAAAATATGAGAAAATATAAATCTCATAGACTAAATCAATTGAAGACAATTTTTTCATCTTGTTTTGAGATTCTAAGGAAGAAGATCAACATTGACGAATACATCCACAACAAACTTAAAATCACACTATAACCAAAGATTTTTCCAATAATAAGTTGGATTTTTTAATTTTTATTTTTTTATAAAATTCAATAGATTTTGTTAACATGAATGGGAGATAACAATCGTCTAACTGTCTAAGATTGACCCAACAGATTTTTAGACTTAAAACAAATGTTAACGTGAATCTTTAAGTAAAATATAATATAGTTTGATCTTACAATGTAAATTAATGGAAAGCATCTAGGATTCTAACCACAGTCTTTAATTAAAAATAGAAGTCTTAACCCATTAATTCAGAGGTTTATTTTACATAGCAATTAGATAATATACATGTACCATATTAAGCTAAAATTGTAATGGGCCTAAAGTCATTGCTTTACTTGTCTAGAAAATTTCTCCTTCCAACCCACGTTTCTTTTTCATCCCCCTGGTATCTATTTATGCCTTGAACCATTATTTTAGTAAATACGGTCGAATCGAATTTTTGAAAAATTCGAAAAATATTTACCAAATTTTTTTGGGTTTTTTTTCAGGAAATAGAACCCGAAAAACATTATTTATGGGTTTTTTTGAAAAATAAATGGCTGAAACACCTGTTTCTATATCACAAAACTTCGGTAAATATTTTCTGAATTTTTAAAAAATTCGATTCCTATTTACTGAAATTTTGTTTTCATAAATTAAGAGTAAAGTGATTTTTGGGGGGTAAAAAGAAATGTGTGGGTGGGAAGAGAAATTTTCACTTGTCTAAAAGTTGGGCTGACCTTACAAGAAACATGGGGGGTTAAAATTGTTTTTAGGGTTCGATTTTCGGCCGGTGTGTATGATGAAACATTTGTTGGGAGATGTCAACCTCTTAAATGAATCTAAGTTATCAAATCTCAACAATTGCGTGCGAAAGATGATTTTGTTTTAAAAAAAAAAAATGTTTCTAGGGAAAATTAAACCCGACCCCTTTATCATCATATAAAAGTAAGGCATAGCAAAAAGCAAATTAAAAAGACCTTTAATGATAAGTAAAGAAAAATTGTTTGTCAAACATGAAACTTAGTATGTTAAGTATTGTCCCCTTTCCACAAAGACAATGTTAACTTTTATTTCTCTCTCATTATCATCCCATATTTATAAATACCATGCAAACTTAATTCCTTTCTTGTGCCTCTCCTCACTCTCACTTAATTTGAGTTGGTCAAGACACCAAAGTCTGACTATTTTTTCCTAAGTTCTTGCTTTCTTTTGGTTGTTCCAATTTAATTTCAGTGATTAAGCAAATGGATAAGCTTAATTTTATTAAAAATGGAGTGAGTAGATTACCTCCTGGATTTCGTTTCCAACCAACAGATGAAGAACTTGTATTTCAATATTTGAAATGTAAGATTTTCTCATGCCCTTTGCCTGCTTCCATCATTCCTGAGATCAATGTTTGCAAGTATGATCCTTGGGATTTGCCAGGTCAGCAACTAACAACAAATTACTATTGCACTTATTAAAAAAAAATAATTGGATATATAATATTATATACACTATATCAATAGACTCAAATATCATTTTAAATTTAGGAAATCCTTAAAAAGAAAAAAAACTTATAAACATTTCTTATAAATTTTTTAAGTGACAATTGAATTTTTTTCAATACGCAACATTTGTTCTTCTTTTTTACACTAATTAGTTATATAAATAAATAAAAAATGGTGCATATATTTGTAGTGTACATTTTTTAAAAAAATATTGTGTTTGATTGAAATAGGAGGTTGTGATGAACAAGAGAGGCACTTTTTCAGTTCAAAGGAAGCAAAGTATAGAAATAGTAATAGAATGAGTAGAACAACAAAATGTGGATATTGGAAGGCAACAGGGTCAGACAAAAGAATTTCATCTTCAACTAATTGTAATGGCAATATGGTTGGCCTAAGAAAAACTCTAGTTTTTTATGAAGGAAAATCTCCAAATGGTTCTAGAACTAATTGGATTTTACATGAATATCGTCTCATCAATGTAGACACTAGTCCCAACAACTCAACTCAGGTTAGTTACTTAATTTTTGTGTATAAAAAAAATTATTATGAAAATTAATTATATATATATATATATATAGTCATGTAGAAAAATATTTAATCCCCGTAAATATGTTATTTTTTTGTTTTTAGTCATTGTATTTATTTATTTTATTTTCTAAAAAAATTATTCATATTAAAATTAGTATATGCAATATGTAGAATAAGTAATTTTAAATCCTCAAAATAAGAAATAAAATGTATATATATTGCATAACTAATTATGATATATATATAAAAAAATTCTATAGAAGTAGAACAAATTTAAAGACTAATTAATAATCAAACACAAAAAAGTTATATGTTTCTAAGGAATAAAAATAATAAATATTTTTACTCAAACTAAAAACAAAAAAGAGTATAGTTGCACTTGTAAACATATATTTATAATCTATATATGATGATTTAATTAAATTAATGTATTTGTTTGACATGCAGAACTATGGAAATGAGATAGGAGATTGGGTTTTGTGTCGGTTATCTATGAGGAAAAGAAGTTTAGAATATGGAAGCACTAGTACTCATAATAATAATGCTACTAATTCGAGATTAATGTTTGATTTTATGATGGTAAACAACAACAAGACATGTTCTTCTACTTCCTCTTCATGTTCAAGTTCTAGTAACAACAACATTGAGGTCTCTTCAAATCATCACCAAGATGGCTATGCTGATTTTTAATCAAGAGTAATCAAATATCCATTGAAGGAAATTAATTAATCGTATGCTAGAGGATTATCGATCCATATATCAAAATCAAAATATTTGTAACATTATGTCTACCTTTGGTGTTTTTAATTTAATAGTATGTATACGTAGTAATGTAGTAATTTCATTAAGCTCGATGTGTTACATAAGCTCAAGATTATAATTTAAAACCAAGTTCCACTTGAGATAATCATTTCTCGTTACTTATACTTATCTTCTAAAATAGTAACTATATTTCTCGTTACTTATATTTCTCGTTACAAGTCATATGGTTCATGTATTTAAGATTAATATTTGATCTCTTTCAATTCACCAAATGTTTAGCAATTTAAGTTTAATCTATGTAGTAAAAGTTGTTTCAACTTTCTTTAAATATTGTATGTTTTTTAAATATGTCTTTATTACTTTGTACGCATTAAATATGTAATGTCTTTAAATATCAATTGTCTTTAAATATTTAAGTTACTTTTGTTTTTCATCTAATGCAATTATATTATATTTACAACTTTAATTTAACATACAGTGCATATTAACTTTCAATTATTGATTATACAATTCATTCATTTTACATAAATTATTACTTAAATGAATTTTCAACTAATACATAAATTTTAACTTTACGTCGCGTTATCGTACGACCCGTGCGTACTAGTTAACTATAAAACTTGATCTTTAAAAGGTTTTGATTTTCCCTACAAAAGCATCGTGTCTTATTCATGCTTTACTTTATTGAGTGCAAAAGATGTAAAAGGATTGTATACCTAATTAGGTGCGTTCCATTAGTGTGCAGTGTGCATGCCAAGGTAACAATTTTCTTTCTTTCTTTCTTTTTAATTTAGTTTTCAAATTTGTACGTTGCAAAATTTCACTTCCAAGAACCAATATACATACCTATCTCAGTGGTAATAATTTGACATTGAAACACCGAAACAATTGTAAAATAATTATTAGAGGCGGTTAAAAGAAGGTCTGAAAAATGACAATAATTTCTAATTTTTTTTATGAATGGTTAATAGATCCACTAGATTGTATCTTTAGGTGATAGTATATTCCTGTTTGGTGGGGTTTATTTTTGGTTTAAGTATCACTGATACTTCCTTTATATTTATGGGCTAGTATGGCCTTGTACTCGTTTTCATTCTTGAATATATACAATATATTTTGCTGTTAAAAAAAATTAAATCATGAATTTTTTTATCAATGTTTTTTTCTTTATAAAAAGAAGAAGAAAATAATTTAAAAGAAAAAAAAAAATCAAATAACATATTTTTTAAAAAATATTATAAAAAAATTGATGATTAATTGATTGAGAAAATGTGGATGATGTCAAATTTAGCTTGAATGTTATTCTTAGGATCTTAATCTGTGGGCCACTTTGATTTAATAACTAATCTTCAGGTGACTTTTTCTCTTACTTGACCAAAACTAGCAAAATTAGGATTTGATCAAATTCACAACCAACAATTAAAATCCACAAACACACTATTTTAAATTTTGTGCTAAACAAGTGAGTACATTTTAAAACACAACCTGTAAAAGAAGTTACAACATTACCCTTAAGAGCATGTTAGTTAAATTAGTTTCTTAAATAGCAAATTAAAACACTCTCTCTCCCTTTTTCTTTGTGAATTTCAATTCAAAATTCAACTTTTTCTATTATTGACAAAACAATAACTGTAAAAACAATATGTACAGGTGCTGTCATGTTTTTTCAACTGCCAAATTAAACCCATTAATTACAATATCTCATTCTCAACATTTTCATTATCATCATCTTCTTCTTCTGCCGAGTCTAATTGTTTTCATTTCATTTTCAAACTGCGCCTCATTACAGACAAATAAATAATTATTTATTGTCTGTAATGGGGAATGGAAATACAAAGTTAAATTCAACCGAAGGAGAAAGAGAAACAGTATCAACCAAAATCCGACCGACACTTTTCGGTCGATTCGAAGAGTTTTTAAAACGTAGGAATGTTGAATCAAGCCCCTCGAAAAAAGAACTATTGAAAGATGCCGAAGAAGAGGATGGAAGCAGCGATGTTACTAAGTCTTGTTCTCATGAAATTAATGAAACCGAAGACCATAAGGTTTCGGTTTCGACAAAAGAGGAAACAGCGGTTCCACTAGAAACCGCAGAAAAGATTTCTAGAGTTGTTCCGGTGGAAAACTTCGAATGTGAAGCTATGGAGGAGAAGGTTAACATTAACAAAGACATTGATCTAAGCGAAGATAAAGTAATCCGTGCAAATGAGAACGTTGAGACAGAGATCAAAACGGAGGAGAAAATTATTGAGGAGATAGTGGAAAAGGTAAAGAAAGAAAAGGAATTACAAGAAGCGAATGCAAAAAACGATGATAATGATAGTGACGATGAAGGAACCGCAGAACTTGGAAGATATTTATGTCCTGGATCACCGAGTTTCAGAATTTATTGCATTGAAGCCGATAAAAGAAAGGCGGAAGAGGAGAAGGAAGAAGAAAAACGTAAGAGTCCAACCATTGTCATGCACAAAAAGTCGCACAGTGCCGATAGTGTTGAAAGCCTTGAAACAAGGAACGCAATCTCAAACGAGGTAATTAACATTCTCTTACAATCTTGTTTTAAATTGCAATGGCAGCCGCGATACAAAGGTTTTAGATGTCTCCCCAACATAATCACATTTACAATTGTGACCACATCGGTCGCATTTGTCCATATTATTCTACATTATTAAATTTAACACACAAGCTGCATCTGCAACCGCAACCACAACTGCAATTTAGAAATGATCAATTGCTCAATATTGAGAACGGTTTTTGTTAACTTTGTTATTTATTTTTAATAGGTACCACAAATTGTTGAAAATGAATCAAATACAAAGAGAAAAGGGAATAGGATGAGGAAATTTGGAGCAGTGAGAACTCTTCTAAAGGTTAAGTCATGCTACTATCCAATGTCTTCCTGTACAGGCGAAAACAGAAGCCGTCTTGTTCCTGCAAAAGCAGCAAATTGATTATATATATCATATGATATGATACTATTACTTACTAGGTGTTAGAAGAATGAAGACAACTTATAATAATTTCATTTCTTTCGTTTTTTTCTTCTTTTTTTAGCCTTTTTTGGCTTGTTTAATCCTCTATCTTCTGATGAAACACCTAGTATATGTTTCTGGTTCTAGCTTTGATGTAATTATTCTCTTCTGCTTTACATATTTTCATGTCAACTAGTAGTACACTTGAGCATGGTTTGTGCCAAGGTTATGTATTCATGTAACATTGAACAAAAGTAGTTGCAAAAATTGTTGATTAAATTATTTGTAGATTCATTGTAATGTATATAGTCTCATAGTTTGCCTCCATGAAAATCATATCACATTCATTGTTTCTAGTTCTACTAGCTTTGGTCCCCTAGTAATATTACTAACAAATCAGTCTTCGGTTATGCGGTGTTTTAAAAATTGAACCGGATTGATGATAGTTCCTACGACAATCAAAGCATTTGTTTTACATATACATAGAGACTAGTGTATATTTCAGCCGTTCAATTAATTTTATAATTCTTATTTACGATTTTGAAAATGTTTTATGTTGCATAATCACATATGCAAGATAATAAAATTCCACGGATAAATAGACATACTGAGAATATATTTCATTATTTACTCTTCGAATGTATTCTCTGGATCAATTATATATTTTAAGGTTTTCAATTGTACTTTCACACATCGCGCTCATCATAATTTTTGTTTTCGATAAACGATGAGAGATCTACTATATCAATTAACTTTTTATTTCTTGCTCAATTAACTTAACAATAGCATTGAGATTAAGTTCCGATAATAGTTTGTGCATGTATACCTAACCGTGCATGTATACCTAACCGTGAAACGAATCAACATAATTTCCTCCCATCGTCTCTTCTCTAGTTCTTTTTCTCGTTCTTAGTTTCTTTTCTCATGTAATCATTTGGTACCTTTTTGTTTGTTAGATGTTAATATGTTAGCTTTTTCACCATTAATTCTTTCTTTTATTCCTAGAAACACGATGACCTTTCTTTTCTTCTCAAAAAACATGATTTATTTTTTCTTTGCTCAAAACATAAAATTGCAGAAATTTATCATACTTAAAATTGAAAATATGAAATTAAGATTAATTACAACCAAACAATCTTTCAAATAAACAATCTCCAATCTTCAAACGGAACAAGGGAAAGGCGACGGGGAAGGAAAACGGCGAGTAAGCGATGAGGAGAGAAAATAACGGCGACTGTATATAACACAGCCACTGAAGAGATGAATGGGTGATTTGTTTCATGAAAGAAAAATTGAAAGAGATAAGAATGAAGGAGTATGGTGAAATAAGATGAATCTCAATTGTTTAATCTATTTTTCCTTCTTTTTAATTTGATCCGTTGATTTCTATTATGTCCACGTGTCACTCATCTATGAAAGAAACTGAAAAACTGGAGGATAAGAGAAATGGAGCTGATCCATACTCCTATTTGAGATAAATTTTATTACAAATGTGTCGATTATTATGAAATACAGTATATAGTAATTTTTCTTAGAAAGCCAGGTTTTAAAAGAATAAATATTTATATCAAGTACTAACAAAGAAATATAATAAGACAAAAAAATATATATATCATGCGTGCAACCGTGTGCATGTGAACATCTATATTTAACATGTCATATTAAAGAGTGTACACTAGGTATACTTATTAAGCATACTAAAAAAGGAAATAAATAAATAAATAAATAAAAGTAATAGTAATAAAATAAATTTTCAAATTTTTAAAACATTAAAAAGAAATAAATAAATAAAAGTAATAGTGATAAAATAAATTTTTATATTTTTAAAACATTAAATGCACAATTTCCAAGAGTTTTTTTATAATAATTTGCTTAACTAATGCATCGGATGTACCGATTAACATTTTTCTATTTACTATTTCACTTTGATAAGAAGGAAGTGAGTCCACCAAGAGCATTTTCCATACTAATATTTGTTTTTATTTATTAGTAGAAAAATATTATCAAAATAAAATAGAAAAATGTTAAATGATGCTTCCGTGACACTGTTAAAAAAACCAAATATAATAATATGACATTGAAGTTTGTGAAATCAACTTCTCAAAAATCTAAAAAGTATTATTTTTAATTTAAATCTTTCATTTTATTGGTTTCATAACCGGTGCCTCAAGACATCGGTTAGAGTAACTACGGTGGGAGTTGTTTCACCTTTGTCCTCCAGCTGTAACCTATAAAAGTGATTAGTGATTATTTTGCCAAAAAAAATTACATTTTTTTTTTTGAATCGGCAAAATTTTATTAATGAACAATCCCCTAAATAAAAAATATAAGGAATTGTCGAATCATACAAATGAGAGGCAAAGTGATGAAAACACTTTAACCAATCAAAAGTAGCAAAAAAAAATTACTAGAGTTCGCCAGCCGTAGCTTCCGTGCTTTCACCATGGAACGTAACTTTCTGACACATCGAGTATTGTGTGAACAAAATATACTATTAGTAATAAGTTAGGTGGTAATAAAATAATTTATGAGTAAAATATTAATATATGAGGTAAAATAGTGGGACTCAATATGAGTTTTTTATAGTTGTACTATTGGAGCAGAGTTGCTTCAAGATGATGTATCTCAAATGAGACCCACAAAATACTCTTGAATGAAGTTCACCACCGAAGATGCTCTTAGTGTCATCCATCATCCAATAAAATATGTGAATAGTACACGTGATCTTTTTTTAAAGTCGAAGTCAGTAATTATCAATTGAAGAGATAATTT
This sequence comes from Trifolium repens, assembly GCA_030408175.1. Lineage (NCBI taxonomy): Eukaryota > Viridiplantae > Streptophyta > Magnoliopsida > Fabales > Fabaceae > Trifolium > Trifolium repens. Next base: position 59,582,232 of record CP125842.1, on the reverse strand, counting down.
AATTCTCATTTGGTCCTTGATTGATTCCAATTACTACAAGCAATCATGAATCATTGATTTCCAACCAAATCCGTGAAGAATTCATTCATACTAGTACAAATGAAAATTCAAAAAACAGCAATAATTGGTTTAGTACCAACCATAAACAGTGGATATCTATGACATTTTTATGGCAGCCACCTTTGACTTTTTCAGTAAAAAATTCATTTCCAACTCAGAATCTTCCATTTTCATACGCATAGTGGCAATTTCGTTATTCTCTTCAAACCCCATGTCTTCTTTCATCTAACTGCACTTACTACTTTGTAGAGAGTAACAACCTCAAACTTCTTACCTTAAACTCTCCAAACACCAAACAAATCTTCAAAATCTTTCTTAAATTTTCCGGTTACTATTCCGCCACCGCTTACGGCGGCTCCATGCGTTTTCCAAACTCTTTCACCGCCAACCACAGCCACAGCTGATAAATGGGTTGCGCGCTCGGAAAACCTACCGGTGCCGGAGCTCGAAACCGTCGGCGAGATAACACTGTTACTTATGACGGAGGTAAAAATGCCGTTAAGGTTGAGGAGAGTAAGGAATCTGAAGCTTCCAACACCGGCGAAGTTTCCGGCAATGTTCCGGCAACGGTGAGCCGGCTACCTCGAATCAATTCATTGGCGGCAACCCAACCGAGTTGGCCGCCGTGGTTGATGGAAGTCGCCGGCGATGCAATCCGAGATTGGACTCCTCGCCGCGCCAATACTTTCGAGAAGATTGCTAAGGTAAGGTGGTTTGAACTTTGAAGCTTAATAGTTAAACCCCATTGTTCAAAAAAAGAAAATTGATTATTACTATTACTCTAATGCTAAATATAGAAATCACATGAATAAAGAAAGTTGGTATTTTTATATTATCATATAAGTTTATAATTTAGGAAATAAAATTAGTTTATGTTTCTCTCATAATATTTAACATAGGTTGCAGAAAAACCAAGTGATTGAATTTAAGTGGTTAATGAGTTCACCGAGGTGAATTGTTTGAGAGAATGCGAGATCAGTTTCTGGAGGAACAATTCTTGGTCAGACTTTACTTTTCTTGCGGCCGAACATTTGGCTCCATAACATGTGCCTGTTAGAAATAATATAAAACTATTGGTATGAACTGTTAGGATAGAGCCACATCAATGGTTTTATATTATTTCTAACGGTGCCCTTTGGATAATAGGATGCAGAAAGAAAGAAAAATAAGATAGTTAGGAGTATATTGATATTTGATAAAGAAATAATTAATGAACTAACTTTGTTTTGAATGTGTTTGTTTTTTATAAGGGTGTTTTTGTTTGGCTGGTTGTTTTTTCAGATTGGGAAAGGGACTTATAGCAATGTGTACAAAGCAAAAGATCTTATTACAGGAAAGATAGTGGCATTGAAGAAAGTTAGAATTGATAATATGGAGGCTGAGAGTGTGAAGTTCATGGCAAGAGAGATTCTTGTTTTGAGGAAACTTAATCACCCCAATGTAATAAAGCTTGAGGGTTTGGTTACTTCAAGAATATCATCAAGTCTTTACTTGGTATTTGAGTACATGGAACATGATCTTGCTGGTCTTATTGCCGGCGTTGGTGTCAAATTCTCTGAGCCTCAGGTTCTTCCACTACTTTAAGCTGGTATTTGCAAGTAATTTGCGTCATATACTATTGCGATTTAAAGGTCTTTCGCATCATCATTCTTTTGCCTTAGGGTATGTTTGAATTGGTTTATTTGGGGTTATCTGCTGACATAACCACTTGTGAGACTATTTGGCAGAGTTTATGAAATCAGCTTATGACATGTCCATAAGTTGTTTTTAGCTTACGTTCAAAAGCTCTCCAAAATAACTTATATGAAAACAATTTTACTTCATTTTATCTTTTGTTGTAGAAAGAGTTTATAAGCAAAAAGCGTATTTGAAAAGTTGATGTATATGAGTTCCATCTAATCTATGCATGCATTTAAAATTATTAAGGATATAAGTATGTCAAATTTGTTAACACTTGAAGATTTTTACATTTAATATATGTAGAGTTGTGTCATTTGTTTCTCTCGGTGTATTCTTTATGACAGGTAAAATGTTACATGAAACAATTATTGTCTGGCCTTGAGCATTGCCACAGCCGAGGTGTATTGCACCGTGATATCAAGGGCTCCAATCTACTTATTGACGATGAAGGAATACTTAAAATTGCTGATTTTGGACTTGCAACTTTCTATGATTCTAAGCAAAAGCATCCGATGACTAGTAGAGTTGTGACCCTTTGGTATCGTCCTCCTGAGCTTCTTCTTGGGGCTACATTCTATGGTGTTGGGATTGATCTTTGGAGTGCTGGTTGCATCTTGGCAGAGCTTCTTGGTGGAAAGCCAATCATGCCCGGAAGAACAGAGGTATTGTTTATACATAAGTCCTTATATGATAAGTGCTTAATTAAGTTGTTTACCTAAACATGGCATTATTTTATATTCCTGCTCTGAAGTGTGTGTATGTGCGTGCCCCGCGCGCTAATTTTCTGGCTGGTATGTAACTGGTTTGTGGATTGGTTGGGCCTAGGTTGAGCAACTGCACAAAATATATAAGTTATGTGGCTCTCCATCAGAGGAATATTGGAAGAAATATAGATTACCAAATGCTACTCTCTTTAAGCCACAACATCCTTATAAAAGGCGCATCTCAGAAACGTTTGCGGATTTTCCATCTTCTTCATTACCTTTAATTGAAACTCTACTTGCAATAGATCCAGATGTTCGCGGCACTAGCTCATCAGCTCTAAATAGTGAAGTGAGTTATCGCTGATTCGCCATATGTATGTCATGAATTGAGATGCAATGTATTCACACCTTTTTTCTATGTGCAGTTCTTTACCACTGAACCCTATGGTTGCGAACCGTCGAGTTTACCAAAGTATCCTCCCACCAAAGAATTGGATGTAAAGCTGAGAGATGAAGCAAGAAGGTTCTCTTATTTTGTTATCGCGCTTATTAAATTCTAGACCGAATTTTTTCTTCGTGCATATTAAAGCTTCTATCTTTTTAACCATTCTCAGGCAAAGAGCTCTAAATGGCAAAACTAATGTAGTTGACGGTGTTGAACAAGTTAGAGTCCGTGAACGCGGTTATGCAATTCCAGCTCCAGAAGCAAATGCAGAGATCCAAACAAACTTAGATGTATGTGATATGTTTTTCTTATGTTTGTTTGCTCCCCCGTACTTGCCTACCTCGCAATTCTTATGTTATTGAGTATATAACGACGAAAATTATATTTAACCCTATAAAATATATGATATGCTACAACAGTTAACATATAATAATTTCTTATGATTTTCAGAGGTTGAGAGTTGTGACAAATGCAGATGGAAAAAGTAAAAGTGAGAAATTTCCACCTCCTCATGAGGATGGAGCTGTTGGATATCTCGGGGAGGCTTCGAATAAAGGAGCTGCTTCATTTGGAACAACCAAAACAAATTCCTTTAGCTCAATATTATCTAATTCAATACATTCTAAATCTGTTGGAAGTTTTGCAGCCAGATCTTATAAAGGTTGGAGAAGTGGTGAAGCAGATTCCAAGTTATCTTCGTGGAAATTTATGCGTTCTTTCAAGCCGTCAACAGTAGGTCTTTCATTTAATTTATTATTTGGAAGCAGAAGATAATCTGTTTCTTTGGATTTTAGCTTCCTGGAATGTATAAAGGAGTTAATGACACTTTGATAAATCAATTTTGCCTTGTAATGAGGATTTAAATTATTTTTTTTCAATGTTGATCCTATTTTTGTGTATTTCATTGGCATAAGTGTTAGCTGTTTTTTTTTTTGACAGTAAAAGTGTTTGCTGTTTATAATGTAAAATGCGGATGATTAGATTTGTATATTTAGAGGTTGATGTTTGCAAGAAAAATGACAATAAAAAAAGTTTGTTATCATTTTTTGTTATAAATTTTGTATGTACTTGTCCATACAGTGTTTAAGGAGAAAATTTGATATGGAGTTTTTTAGTGTAAACCGAGTATCTTCTATGCACAATTATAGAGACTAATTCATGAGCCAGATAGAACCACAATGAGAAGTTTTCAAGAGTTTAAGGTTGTTGTTTTCTAAAGATTTAATTCAAACTCAAGAACTTAGTATTAAGTTGAAAGGGACAGAAACAATATCATATAAACATCCTTGAGTACTTTTGATATGGACTAAACTTGAACATTTTTATTGTAATTCAAGAATAGTGGGCACTGCAGATAGTGTGAATGTGATTATGTGAACTACTAATCCAGTCATCATATATAATAAAATGACTTATTGAAAATAAGATCCATTAAGTGCATCTTTAGATTAGCGGCAAATTTAGCATAATCACGAAGATATTCGAGTTTCATTACGGTGTCTCTAAAGTGCTGCAATGATTGTTTTCTAAAGCTGGAAACAAGTAAAGTCCATATTGAACGAATAGCTCAAGGTCGAATGACAGTTTCATGGAGACCTTTGATCTCAAAGGGAACTGGAAAATTTCCTCATTGAATTTTATAAATGTAGAAAAATAAAGGATATCCGCGGGGGAGAAAAGTTTCCTACACAAAGGATTGTAATGTACAGATAAAGGCGAGAACATGCAGGAATCAAATGAGTAGCACCGAGAAAACCATGTGCATACAGACACTGATACACATACTTTACAGCCATCACATTCAAAGGAATAAAAGTGGATCTAGCCATACCAGACCAGTAACTGGAAATAAACAAAGGAGAACAACAGCCTTGTATTGAAAAATCACCTTCATGCACTAAATTCAAGCATATCATGCTTACCAAGGCATGGTTTCGATTAAAGCTGGTGATCGGCGGTCTAAAAAGGAACACATAACTCGAAACAAATGAATGTCAGGAAGCTACTTGATAGTAATGTAACGATTTGTTCCATGTCTGGCCCAATAATCCTTAAGATCCAATGGTATAGATAAATCATGGCCTTCTGATGCAAACCTACTGAGAAGTCTGATAAAAACACTGCCACTCATTTTCCGCCCTCCAATGCGAGCATGGCGCTTGTTGGGAAGCTGTGGTAGTGGATGCATTGACAATGTAGTGGTACAACAAGATGATTGCCATCCACCATTCCCCCATTTGTAGCACTGTCGTGGTACTCCGGTACACGAGCAAACTGGGACAGGCATGACAGTTTCATCGAAAGCAATCAAATTCAAGCCAACATCCTGTCTATCCCATTCGGATTTGATCTTTGTTCCTTCAGAATAAGCCTTCCTATTTAAATCTTCACCCAGTTTTTTTATTTTGGTTGGTGGCTTTGATGCCTTGTTCTCCTTTGTTCTCTTAGTTAGATGAGATTTGACAGCTTCAGAAGTTATAACAGTAACCGGGGAAGCATCTCTTATTATTATATCCGTCGTGTTATACGCTGCTTCTGCCATGTTGGATATATTATGGTTTGAAGAATGGTGCATCCGCTTTGATCCTCGTTGAATTCCACCATTGAATGGAAAGTTGGCAGCACCACTCCGACTTTGAAGGGCTGCAAGGGCATTATCCCGTTCCAATAGAGCATTATCCCTCTGAGCAAGTGCTTCATCCCTCTGCCGAAGGGCTGCATCTCGAGCAGCCAAGGCTTCATTCTTTTCAGATATAGCAGTCTCTAGTTCAAGTTCCAAAAGGGCAGCCTGCCTTTCAGCCATAATGGACCTAATTTTTTTATTCATAACTAGGGCATTTTGTTCCTTTATTTGATGCTGGGAATCCGTATTCCACTACACATTCAAAATAAAATCCAATTAATCAATGAAATAGTGCAACCACAAGTTAAAATTCAGAAAACATACTAAATCTATGCATTTTATTTACCGGGGGATGTGCTCCTCTGTAGTATTCCACCTTATGCCTACCATTTTCATATTGATGGTCATCATCCATCTTGCACCCGGAGGATTTTGCAACAGATTCAGTAGTTTGATTCAAGAAGTCTTGAGGTTTAAATAATCAATAATCTCTGGCTGAAAGATAAATCCTGTTAACAAATGAAAAAAACAACTTGGCATCAAGTCAACAAACAATGCGGGATAAGGCATGTAGAGAGATTTTTTTTAGAAGGAACAACAGGAAGCCAAGTAGAAAATCTTCACAATTAACAAATTAAGCTTGGGTAGAGCCAATCGGTAATAACAGCTTGTATAAAAAATAAAACAAGGCGCAAGAACTGCACAGTACACGGTGGTCAATGAACGAACCACCAATGTTACAGACAAAAGCACCTAAACCAAATCCAACTACCTAACGCAAGAAAAGCTGAAAAACACCGGATACAAATTGTGCAAATACAAGATAAAAGAGAAATCACTAAATTCCCCAAGTGACCAACAACCCCCTAGTAAAAAACTGTTTGGGCAAACAAATCAACCAGGCAATCTTGAAAACCAAAGCTGGACCACTAAAAGATAGCTTAGATAAATCTGCACATCAATCCACTACTGCCCACCCTGATGACAAAACCAAAAGGCTTGGACGGTCCCCACTTTACAAGTCAGTATTTCTTTGTTATTTGTATTTTGGAAACTTTGAGGGTTTCACATCCACTAGAGATAGGATTGAATAGTGCTTATAGGGCTTGGACAGTTCCCACTTTACAAGTCAGCTTTGTCAGATTGAGTTAGACCCTATATGGTACCGAAGTCTATCTTAGATCTGTTATTAGGTCACAACAATCTACGTTATTCCACCTGCATTTGTCAACACTCCATATGTCGAATCTCACACGTACGGAGGTATGGTTGAGAATTGAGATCAGTGTTATTCAACATGCATTATAGTGCATGCTTTAGATATCCAGCCCTGAGAATTAGTGCTTACAAAATTGACTAGTCCGCACCTTACAACTTGGTTTTGTGGGTTTGAATTAAGCCCTAGGCACAAAGTCTAAGAGAAACATGTTGGACAAATGAAAGATTTCCCTATACAGAAAAAAACTGATGAATGTTAAGAGACGTGTATGGATAAATCCCTTGTACTTGACACTCTAGAGAAAGCCTTTCATGCATGTTTAGGCATTAATAGTTGTTGACTAAGTTGAGATGCAATTATGCATCTCAACGGATAGTCTTAAACATTGCAAATTGTAATATATAAATACTATTTAGTGAAAGGAAATCTTGCAGGTTTGTGGCATCCATGAAGATAATATCTTCAAAATTTTACATAACATCAAATTGCACCACAAGGAAAGAAAACATTTATAGCAGGTATTATTGCTTAGTATAGCTACCCCAATCAAGACCAGATCCACAACATACAAATTGCTACTCAGACATTAAGATACAACAGTGATACAGCTGATAACCGACCCTGTCCATCATACATATTACTAACTGTGTTATCAAAAGTGCATTGTACTCATCATACGTCTCAATTTCTAATGATCTCATCAACTATGCAAGTACATAATTGATGACATCGGCATCCTAGACACACCATGTTACGTGGGTGATATATTCGAAGAAAACTGACTATTATCATATTATGTTAAACTTACGCCAAAAGAATATGACTTCAAATCATCTTCTAGAGACAAATACCAATGCCATAAATACTTAATATACGGCAAGATAATGATCACTAACTATTAATCCCTCAAATTTACAAAGTGAAAGATGTTTCCCTGTCAGCAACAAATCCCTCCCACTATTTCCTTAACACAAATCACACAATGTATTAAAAAGAAGCAGAGAATGGCAACCTAGAAAAGATTCAATTCAACATGGTGAAACCAGAGAGAGCAAAGGCTACACCGAACTGGATTGTCAACTGCTGACTGATCCCAAGGACACAACCATAACTATGCTATACGTACGAAGTATAGACCATCGTTTAACAGGGACAAATCAATGTTATCTAACCTAATGGGCACACAAGATGGATTCACCCCTCAAGCCAGTAACCGAACTCATGACCACTTGTTTAAGACTCCCGAGGGAAGTACACAAAAATGAAAGCTAATGAATACAAGCAATCACTAACCAAAAACAATCTACACTTTCAGAAAAGGGAAACAACAAAAGGCCTAAACTAAAAGGAACTTATGCAACCTAATAAATTTTCAAGTTTTGGTGACATCATTGTACTCTCCTTACACCATTATTACACATAAAGAAATCTAAAAGGAAATCTGAAAACTGGTTAAATTTCTAAAAACCACTTCAATTCCATTTGATCAGTACACCAATTTCACACCATGAGTACATACATACAAAAAAACAAATGAATATTTAAATTATAAGAAGTTAACATTTGCTAAAAAAAAGGGGGGTATGAGAAGAAATTACAGTGAAGAATGTATTTTGCAGTGAAATTGGAGAGTGAAGAAGAATAAAAAGTGGTATTGAAGAAAGGATGAAATAAGTGGAAAGTTGCAGAGTAAAAGATTACATTACCTAGAAACAAATAAAGGTTTATAAAATTAAAATGGTTATTAGAAAATAAATATATAAACAAATGTGCAACGAGAGAGAGAGAGAGAGAGAGAGAGAGAGAGAGAGAGAGAACTTACAGCTACTACAATGGAATCGGAAGACGAGAAAACCTGAGAGAGAGAGAGAGAGAGAGAGAGAGAGAGAGAGACAGAGACAGAGACAGAGACGGAGAGAGAATAATGAGAACGAGAGAGAGCGTCGTTCACCTCTCTGCGAGCGAGAGAGTGTTTCACACACTTCTTCCTTCGTTCCACACAAAACTATGCCGTTTTGATTTTATTTTTTTATTTGTTTTATTTTATAGGTTATGAAATTAAAAAATGTCCAGTCAGTTAAAATGTAAAAATGCTTAGGCAAAAGTTGTTAATAATTCTGAATTAGGTACCATTATTACCAAGTGCAGTAAGTTATTAAACTTCAATTAAAATGGTTAGGTCGGTTATCTTTGGAACCAAGCTAATTGGTAGTTCTTGATTTAGTTTAGACAACTTATTTATATTTTAGTTTTTAATTATTTTTTTTATTATTGTTTACCATGTATTATAGTTATGAATGAAATGAAGTGGGTTTGTTTTCTTAAAAAAGTTATTATTTGTAAGCTAACTATTATTTGCGTCAAAAAAAACTATTATAAAAGTAACATAAAAATGTGACTCACTTGCCGCATGGATGTCACATCATTTAAAATGTTCATGTGGTATGCGCAATTATCTTTTTGTTTGCATCGTCAGCTAGCATTTAACGTTGAGGACTAAAAATAAAGTGCGTATTAAAGCTAAAAGATTGCTATTTTCTAGGGACTAAAATATATTTAACTCAAAAAACAATTATTTTATGTTTTTGGTCAAGAAGACATTGTTTATTTTTGTAAATAATCAACAAAATCAATTAATATGTCAAAAGCTCGTAGGTGACACGGCTGTGGCACGATTTAGTATTTGTTTAAACATTATCGTGATACGATTTAACATTTGGTTAAACATTCATTTTTCCGCCTTTTTCACCTCTGGATCGTGGCACAATACAAAAGATCACTCTTATGACTAAAGTGGTCTAATGATTCTATTTTGTTTTGATCAGTCTTCTCCACTCGTGAAGCTTACAAAAGCTACTGATAAAATTGTCAAGTTTGTGAAGCATATTTTTTATAGGCATATAGTTAGTCACTACAACATCACGAACACAGTCTCTAGAAAATTGTTGGTAAATGTAATGGTTCCACTTTTACACGGTATTTAAAATATGTTTTAGTAGAAAAGTCTGTTTTCGTCTCATATTTTAATAGTTTTTGGTAGGTCGTTGTTACTGCGTGTGCATTGGATGCAATAGGATTTGATGAAGTTTTAACCAAACCTTTGAAATCACTTCCATATGATACCCCAGGTGTGACATATGTGGCTTTTAAGAATCCTAAAGGAGCATCATTATCAAAGTGTAAAACCATTGACTTGTTGACAATTTACAGAAACTGCAGACTTACTATTACATATAATAAACACCCTCCGAATATGATTTCCACCACCACCTGTCAGGCTCCACCGATAAGATCACATCACGGGGAATATTCTGAAGCTGACTAACAAGGTCCTCCTCCCAACTAAAAAGCCTCCTTTTCTATGCTAAGCTCGTAGGTGACACAATCGTGGCACGAATTAGCATTTGTTTAAACATTACCGTGATACAATTTAACATTTGGTTAAACATTCGTTTTTCGGCTTTTTTACCTTGGATCGTGGCACAATGCAAAAGATCACTCTCATGACTAAAGTGGTCTAATAATTCAATTTTGTTTTGATCAGTCTTCTCCACCCGTAAGGCTTACAAAAACTACTGATAAAATTGTCGAGGTTGTGAAGCATATTTTCCATAGGCATGTAGTTATTCACTACAACATTACGAACACAGTCTCTGGCAAATTGTTGGTAAATGTAATGGTTCCACTTTTACACGGTATTTAAAATATGTTTTAGTTGAAAAGTTTGTTTTCGTCTCATTTTTTTAATGTTTTCTGGTAGGTTGTTGTTACTGTGGCCGCATTGGATGAAGTAGGATTTGATGAAGTTCTAACCAAATGTTTGAAATCACTTCCATATGATACCCCAGGTGTGACATACGTGGCCATTAAGAAGTTTTAAGGAGGAGCCACTGCAGTTGGTAAATTTTCTAACATGCGTAAGTTCATTGTCAAAGAGGTAAAACCATTGGCTTGTTGAAAATTTACAGAAACTGCAGACTTACTATTACATAAAATAAATTGTGTCTATTGTTGTTGTCAATATTATATTGCAAGTTTTGAAACAAATTCACTAGCTTAGATTGCTTGATCACGATCATTTTTTGTACGCCTTAGCTTTGAAATAAATTATGCCTACATTATCATATTGTTCTATCTATTTTCTTGTCAGCGTTACAATTCATTTCCATCTTCTCTTCCTGCTTAGCTTAGTTCTGCTTCCTTAAGATGTTGTTTCCCTTTCCTATATTTAGATAGTAAAGTGATCCTTACATTTTGATGCGTCTTGTGTGGGCATTTCTCTTAGTTTTGATCACTATGTTCAACCCTTTCCATTGTAATAATGTGTTTCCATATTATGAATAAAACTCATCGCTTATTGTCAAAAAAAAAAAAATGAACGTGTCAATCTTTGAAAATAAATTTACCAGTAATCAACTAATCTATAGGTGACCAAATGTTGTACATCTTCATGTTCTTCTATTAGTGTAATCTCAATTTAGATTTATTCTTTTTTCCAATGGTAATTAAAACATCAATATGTCAACAATGTTGCTCACTTTTTAGCCACACCATCATTGTCTTTTACTAGTCACCAAGTATTTATTACATCGTCTCATATTGAAACTACATTGCTGAATAAATTAAAATGAGTTTAGTTGGTTTTTGTAAAAAGAAAATAATCTTCATTTATAAATTATTTTATAATAAATAGTATAATTTAATTTTTTTTAATTTTCACACAATTTTTTTTTAAAATGTGAATTTCTAATCTATTTAACCCAAAAAAAATACCATATAAAAAAATTTAAGAGAGAAAATAAATTCTCAAAATAAATTTGTGATTCAATTTGTTTTTGTTTAGACCAGTCGATGAGTCCTAATGAATTTTTGTAGTTTTTTTTTTTTTTTGCATTAGAATTAGTACCAAATGTTTTGTTTCATAGTTTTTCTGGCATCTAATTTAACCATTCTTTCCAAAACCATCCTAAAATTTCATCTCACTAATCAAAGGGAGTGGAATCAAAGTTTTATAGCATTTTCTCTTTATTTGTTGAGCAATTCTTCTATGGTCAGAACTATTTGATCTTATTATTTAGTCACACCCACATATTTTTAAAGAGTAGAAAGATAAATAAATTATTAAAGGAAAATGATGGTGTACCAAAATATTTAATAAAATTAAATTATAGACCAATTATTATGAGCGTGACCAAATAAAATGTCTAAATCATAGTGTCACCTAAGTTTTTTTTTCTGATTTGTTACACTATTTCTACACTCCACTTCTTTTATATTTGGCTGAGAGGTTTATTTTGGATGTCCAATCAAATATCACTGTTGATGATTTTGCCATAGATAAGTACTAGATTAATCCGTTCATTTTTAAGTGCCGTTTAAAGGAATTATTTTATTCTCATTTAATTGTTGTTTTGATGGTTTAAAGTTATAATTTATAAATTATATCATTGTTCTCTAATTAACTTCTATTTCATGTTTTCCATAAAACTAATTCATTCATTCTCAATAACTACATTCCTTTTTTTTTTTAAATGAGGGTAAAAAATAGGGAAAAAAATTTCCAATAGTCCACTATCTTGGTTGGAGAGGTTTATGCTAAAACGACACTTAAAAGGAACAGATGGAGTAGGCATGACAATATAACCCATACACGGAAATAACCGCCTGCCCTGCACCGATTTTGAAGGGGAAAATCCATATTTGACTGTGTTTAGATTTTCTCCGATTTTAAAAGACGGAGGTGGGACGAGTAATGGAGACATTGAATCCGCCCGCTTTATTTTGTTTTAATTTTGTTTAAGAAATCATATTGGCGAAACAAAATAGTTTTCAACTTACACATTTTTTAATAAAAATGTACTAAAACTCAACCTAAGTTCATATGAAGGTGAGGCGTAATGGGAAACCCAAACCCCGTTGGATATGTGTTTGGAGTTCTACTTTTAATCCCCATTGAGAATTGGAACGAGTTTGGAGATATCCGAACTTTATGGGTTTGAGTTTGAAGAAGACAAAATTCATCCCTGTTTCGCTCCATTGCCATGCCTAAGGTGGAGTAGTTATTTTGCCACTATATTGTTGGGAAAGGCACAAAGTCAGAGAAGAGAAAACAATGACTTATTCTCTTTGGTCTCATATATACAAGTAAAAATTGATCGTCAATTTTTACTTCTTTACGAGATCGGAGAGAGTAGGTACCTACACAGTGTATTTAGGGAGATCAATGGGAGGCTTTGTTACCCTATCCACAAATATTACAATCATGTCGTTGAAATATACTTAAATGGATCATGAGAAAATTGAGCATCAGTGCATCATTCCTCAGCTTGAGCTACTAACTTTTTATCCTTGTCAATTACTGATGCTTGAATCTTCTCCAGTAACTGAAAAGTTACATGAGAAAAGAGATAGACAAACTAATCAAATTATTTTATTCAATATATTTTTCTTTCTCCTACTAGAACTTTCTAGTGATTGGATAGGATCCCAACTCCTATCACCATGTTTTCAAAAAAAAAAAAAAACTCCTACGAGAACTTGTCCCCAGAGTTTTTATTTTTTTTTTGAATCGGCAAAATTTTATTAAAAAAGAACTCCTCCATAAGAAGTGAAAGGAATTGTTGTGGAAAATACAAAGAACGGTAACGTGATATAACACAATTACCAGCACCTAAACAAACGCCCCAGTCCACCCATACACCAATATTGATTCGCTAAACCCACCAGAGAAAACTCCTACCCGACCCTAGGAGACACCACTATGCACTAACTTCCGAACTCGAATTAAAATTACTCGGCCCATTAGATCCAGAAAGTAGCCCCGAAAGTCAAAGGTTGAGATACCCCGGTAGTCAAAGAATCGACAGTCAACACCTAATGCCGTAGAGTTCGACCTGATACCAGAGACCTGCAAGTCTCAACAAACTTGAACACCCCTCAACGACTCCTAAGAGTCCTGCAAATCTCACCAGATTTGAAATTGGTCAGAGACTCTTATATCAGGGAGAATCCACACGCACTCGGTATTAACCATCCGCCACCTCTCCAACCCCAATACGTCCCAGAGGTACGATAAAACGACAATGTCCGTCAACACGGAGTGTCTACGTACCCCACCCTTTCGGGCACGCCAGGACAACTAACAAAACCAAGATAAAAACCCCAGCCAAACACCACTTTAGTCCATCGCCACCACCACCACTGCCAGAACACCGTCAAACAAAACCCCGCCAAAACCAAACAGCACCTAAACAGAATCATCACCACCCCCACTACTGCCACCACAGCTTCACCTAACCAACTAGTACCGATACAGAACCACTCCAACAGTCAACCACCTCGGAAAGGAAAGAAACCCCTTCACCACCACCTCCACCACACCCCAAAAACGCAGAACAGAGCAGGAGCAAAGAAAGCCAAACCGGCAGCCATCACCATCAGAACCAAAACGAAGAAAACTCACCACCAACACCAAGACCACACCCAACCTCCAGAATCGAGCCAAAACCACCACCTCCACCGGAAGAAACACCACATCAACACCCCCAGAGTAGTTTGACTTGAACCGTGCTAGTAGTTTGTATATTCAATCAAACATCTAACTCTAGTTGCTAAAGAATGCATATAAAATCTAGTATGAATAATTATAGATGAAAATTCAAAGTTACAATTTAATGCAACTTAAGCAAATGGCATTCAAGAACTGTTGCATACCGAAAAAATCATGTTTGGAGAAGGACTCACATTGTGCATCCAACAAATCAGATTTGGATTTCATACAGTTATTGTGTCTATGTAGTAATGGTTGTTAACCGTCCAATAAAAAACAAATGGCTAAGATCGAACACTATGTTAAACTTACAAAACTGCACAGCATAAATCGGAGCCATTCTATCATAAATCTACGGTCAAGCACTTACTAACAGGCAATCCATCTCCCCAACAGATCCTCAAACAAAGATTAATACTAGTAGTAATTGTTAAACAACAATAGATTCCCTCATACCTATAACATGGGTATACATATTTTGCAATTTAATGCATAGCTCCCAATGCCGCTCTGAACACATTACTAGCACTAGCACTAGCACATAATTTCCCAACTACTACTTATCAGGTACTTACTCTCCATTAATGCAATCATTAAAAAAATTCTTCATCTTCCCAAATATTCCCTACCTCTCAATTTAACAGTTATGATCAATTAGCAACAGAAAATGGTCAATGGTTTAGTGGACCCATTAATAGGAGTCCCACACAACTTGGGATGAAAGGGAAAAATTACAAGAGGTAGGTTTTGTCTATATGCATTACAAGCCAGATTTGTTCTCCACATATGTAGAAGGTAAACAAGCTAACCTTTTGGTAAGTACCCAATTTTGTCAATCAACTCTCTCAAATTTTAAGAATGTGTCGGTAAGGACACGACAGATACACACAATCATATTTCAACATATAATAAGATACTAACTGTTACCAAAAAATAACCTACCTCTGATCCGATTTGCACAACCGAATTTGCCTTTTAAGGTGGTGGCTCCATCAATGTATATACAATACAAAAAGAATCCAGTTGCAATGTTATCATTTCTTCCTAACAACAGTACCGACCACAGAGACCACCATCAAATTCACATTTGCTATGTTCAAAAGGACAGATTCAAAAGGTTTCTGATACCACAGCATATGCACCCAAGAACAAAGAGCTTTGGAGAAGAAATCTAGAAGTAACCAAACATCAGCTCGTAGAATTCCACTAATTACAGTTACAATATAAAACTAATGTCTAACAGTTGAACAACAGATCAGATTCTACAACTAACTGAGTTTACAAAGTTGCAAACTTGAATCAAACTAGTACTCAGTGTTGACAATTGTTGCAGACATTGATATTAACACAATGGCATTACGCATTAGTGAAAAATACAAGGCAAATCAGAAGAATCAGAGCATTCCATTAAACCCATGATAATGACATAAATCAAACCAAACTGCGACCATATCTACAAAATAAATGTGCTAAATAGCCGCAGCAATTACTTACTGTAGTAACTACATGACACGATGGATAGCACCTGAAAATGACTTGTTAAGTTTTGAAAAACTAATTTTTTGTTTCTACTGGTATGACAACTCATCGAGAAACACCACCACATCGTAGTATCCGCAAAAAAAGGATGAAAAGGACTTGTGTTGTGCAGACCAAAGTTCACACAAGTTGTGCAAATTCAAAATTGACAATATACACTATAAATGTAAATTAATTACATTGCAAACAGATTTACGTATATAAAGTGACGGCGTATCAATTGTTGAATGATTTAGCCAACACAACTATTGTAAAAAAGGTCTACAAAAGAATTCTCCAAGACTTATAATTGCATCCTTGGTATAAGGAAACAACTTTCCAAGAGCGCTACAATGTGCTTATTTTAACATCATTTTAATGAGTTATCAAATGACAACAATACAGCTAGAATTACTTCAGGAAATGAAAAAACAACAAATTGCTCGAACAAAACTTGCAGTTATATGTACTTGCACTGGATTTCAAAAAGGATGTTTCTCAAATGAGAACCTAACGATTCCAAGTCTAAAAAAAAGAGTCATTGGAGAACATAACGATTTCATTTCAGACATGCATCTGAATTATGCTATGGCTGAGAATCCTTTTCTTCCCTGCTAGTACTACAAAAGAAAAACAAGTAAAAACTCATAACTCAGGAGAAGCCCTTACCAAGCTTCTGAATAGCACAATACAATTTTCTTCTGGATCCAACAGCATTAATTCCCATATCTTTGAGATCTTCTAATGTCAACATTGGCAAAACTTCATCATCAACCTCATGCACTTCAAACACCGGCGCATAACGACCTAATCCCAATCCATTAAGCCAAATCCTAATCCCATCTTCTCCACACCTAATCCTCCCACCATTCTCATTTCTAACATCATTTTCAGACGGCCCAGATAACTCAATTCCATCATGATGATCCCTACCCTTAAAAGACCTTCTATGCCCATCAATCCCTAAATTCTCCATTGAATGAATAGGGCTTTGTTCTTTCAAAGGACTTTCCGAATTTTCCACATCGAATTCTCGATACCCATCATCAACATCTTCAGCACCACTATACTTTTCCTCTAATTCAACAACACCGGCGCCGCCGCCACCACCACCGGTTTCATCAATTCTTGAAACCCAATTCGATCTAACTCTCTTAGTGGCAACAGAACCTCTTTTCTTTGATTCCTTAACCTTCCAGCTACCAATTGCAACAGTATTATCAATATTCCGTTCTCTTTCTTCACCATCTAGGGTTTCGTTGAAATCAGCAATAGTACTCAAATTAGTTAAAGGTCGAGTCTTTGAAGGTTTACCTGAAGCGTTGGAATCTTTTTCCTTACGTTGGTGATCAAAGGCGAGTTTCCAGCTCTTATTATTGCGTCGGCCGTGAGAATCGTAAGGTGGGTCGACGCCGATATCGCCCAATCGAACACTTGGTCTTCTCTGACGCTTGGTTCCAATTGGTTCGGTAGAGTTCAAAATTAGGGTTCCGCCACCGTTTAATTGCCCCTCCGCCGGCTGAATCTCCGCCATTTTTTGTCTGTAACAAGATTATGTTGTTCTCTCTGGTTTAGAAATGTAGAATTAGGGTTTTGTTTTGTTTTTGAAAACAAAGAAACAGAGAAAAGTGTAGAGTTTGGTGGAAGGAGCGGGGTTCAGAGTGAGTGAGTGAGTGAGTGAAGGTTAATATGTATAGAAAGCAATATGAATGTTGTGTTGTTTGTGGCGTTTTGAAGTTGGAAGTGTGAGGGTTGTTTGTTTTATTGGTAAATAAATCTATAAAATTAATTAAAGTGATTCATTAGCTACTTCTTCATCTCTCTTTCTCAAGATTGCAATTGTGGATCTAAAGATGTTCTCATAGGATCTACACTAGATACATCCTTTTTATTATAAATAAATAATTAATAATTAAACAAAATGATATTGTGATACCAAAACAAATAAGTACTTTGTTATTAATAGTTGCTTCGACCGTGATTGTTGTTGAATTTGGTAGGAAGCATCATGGTTCAATTCTTGCAACTGCAGTTGGAGGGGGACTGAACCCCTTGATTCCATAACTGACTCCTGATTCGATGGGCAAATACCGGTAGTGAAAATTAAAATACTACATTAGTTAAATAAATTTTAAGTGAACAAAACATTTGATATTAAGTATTTAATAAGCTCTTCGAAAAAATTTGAGTTTAATTTTTGATAAGAATAATTTTCTATCAGATTTTCTCATAGTTGAATTATGAATTACTGGGATATTTTCCTCTCTTAAATACCAAAAACAAAATTAAATGTAGTGTAAGTGGTAATAATTTTGTACTTGAAAGTAGTTAAGAGTATGATCTCCAATCTTCTACATGGAAAATAATTTGGTCAAAGAAGGAACTCGTCGTACATGTTTCATAAATTTCTAAGGAGTAGTTATGCTAAATAATGGTAATGGTAAAAACTTCTTATAATGTAATCAAAAAAAAAAAAAACTTCTTATAATGACAAGAAAATCCAAAAAAGAAATATGAAAATTAGATGTGTTTTCTTAATTTTTTTTGTAAAATAACAGTAAGAAAAAATCATTTGTTCAAGAGATAGAGGGTCAAGAGATAGAGGGGGTAATCATTAATAACTCTAGCATTGATTTTTTTTATATATAGAAATAACTCTAACATTGATAAATAACGTTTCTTATAATATGCTCATAGTATTACTTAGTTTTTTCCAGTTAGTGCGGCTAAAAATAATTAAAATAAATAGTAGTATCTCAAAATTCAACTAATCTATTATATGGCTGATACCATGTGCACAGATGAAATATAGTGGAGCTTATTGATTCACCATTAGATAAAGTGAAATGCAATAAACAAAATTTATTCAATGGTAGGTGAAAATGTGTGACTGGTATGATATTATTTTTACTCATGCACCATAAAATTAACGTATACTCCATAAAAAGACTCATTAATAAAATTTATAAAAATCCATAAAAAGTGGTGCATTAATTGTTCTTTATCCTGTGTAACCTTGCAATAATAGCGCAAATAACTTAATTCTACTTGGGACAAAAACTAAATAAAACATGCAGTGAGGGACACCATTTCCTAGATAATATGTTCCTCTAGAGCATCTAATATCAACACAAATAGTGTAATTAAATTTGAAGAAGTAATATTATGATTACATGACAAAACATGTGTAAAACTTGTTTATATTATGAGCGTACAGTTATTATTCCTATTATATAAATAAAAAATTCATTACAGGTCAACTTGTTATGGTTCAACTAAACAGCACAGATGCCTCAAAATTTTGTCCTAGCTGTTCTATCTTGTCCTCAACCAAAAATCCAAGTATTCGTAGTTTTCAAACTAAAGAATATGAGAAGATTAATTTTTTTTGCATATATGCCACCATACCCTGAGTAGGAACTTCAGTTGCCATTTTTTTCATGTTGATGACATATATTAACAGAAGTTTTTGAATGGTGAGGCGGCCAGATACTTCCCAACAGTACAAATTGAATGCATAGAATCTTAGTACGGTTCAATCAGTCGGTACAGTGCAAAGCAACCCATGTCCTAGACTATGCTCCAGAGGATACATGGTTGCTCTCTTGACATACCTTATATGATCAAGTGCCGCCTTTCGAAGGTTTGAAACTGCATTTAAATTTCTTTTAACTTGCTTCTTAGTTATGGAACATGAATGCAATGGATCTTCGGATCCTGCTCCAACTCTCCTGCAAAAATCATAATGAATTAAGAAAGTCCAGCAAGTTTCGGATGTAATCAATCTGCTCACAAAGTCAAGCTCAACTAACAACTAAAATATGTGATGTGTGATCAGACACATAAAGGATAGCATTAGGCATTCGGGATCATTATTGTATGCCCATAGAGCAACAAAATACTTGATATCTCTAACTTTTGCATTTGACAGATAATATTGAAGGCTCATGCAAAGGTAAACAAGCAGGGCCGAAGAGTGATGCTAATAGGAGCATGTGCCAAAGAAACTAAGAGAGTTGATACTGCAATTATTCTTAGAGAAGCAACTTAAAACCATTCACGAGCTTTCATCGAACAACAGCTTAAACTTTTGAATAGTTGCTTCATCAAAATTATACATTTATACATAAGGTCCCTAATAAAATCTATACAAAAAGGTTTTAAGGGGAAACAAAGAAAAATGTGAGGGAAGTGGGATCATTTACCTTAGTAATTTCTCTGAGGCAATCCTAGCAGCCCTAATAATATGGGGGCTTGGAACCCATTTTACCACACGGTTTGGATCAGCTCTCATGGGAGAATGGATTTTGATCAGCTAACAACGAAGAAGGTAGAGAAGGTCAATGATTGGAAAAACAAGAAAAATGATTGTACTCATACTGCTAGGCACCAAGTCAATACAAAATAAACACCATTTGCTTATGATTTATACAACATTAGCGGAAAACTTCAATAATTGACAATTATAGCTTAATAAAAAATATATATACATAATTTCCAGCCAACAATAAGGAAAATATTTTTTCCTTATGCGCCGAATGAAAGTCATCAGTATCACCTGAACCTATAAACTCCAGAATTTTAAATCATCTTCGATTCATAATACATTTAACTGTTCCTAAATGCTTTCTACTAGCAGTAGTAAGTAAAGTTTACTTACTCCCAGGCACTCCATCATCTGGTAATAAGCTCTACCATGCAACGGCGTATGGCCTTGACGAGATTCAGAGAAATATCTTGTCCTGAAATAAATTTATAAAGCATACTGATCAAGTAATCACATTTCAAATAAAGAAGTAGCTAACCAGAAATACTAATTTCAAACAAATAATTTATTACCACTCTTTATAGCCAGGATCCACAGTGAATCCATACATATCCACAGAATCACACATGGAGAGGGCAAATTCAAGAGCCTTAAGCCCAGTTCCTTTTGCAGCTGAACCAAAGGAAGCACCTAGCATGAGATATACAGGATTTTTTATAGGAAGTTCCTGCAGAAGACAAAAGCAGGTTGCTTTGCAAATGGGCATATAGAATATGTGGCACAACAAATAAAGGATCTTATATGGTGGTTTCCATTGATTAGAAAACATACCTTGATCATTTTGTTCATGATGTCGTGAATGGTTGTTTTTACTATCAAGACTTCTTTTCTTTGCTCTGCAGAAACAGCATTTATGTAAGGCACTGGTAATTCACAATGGCATTGTAACAAGTGGAACTCATATTGTAACAAATAGCTATACCATCTAATTCTACAACTTTATCCAGTGCTTTGGCAGATCCTCGATTTAGAAGACGAAATGTGCTTTTCCTACCCACATATTCAGTATAGTTCTGCAGTTTTGAATATAACTTAGTTGGCAAGGTCTTAATATTTGGGACAAAATAGAAAGAAAAGCAGAAAAACATTGTTGATCAACTAACCTCTATTGGAGCGCCATTTTCTCTTAAGACGGCATCATAACCATCAATCTCCTTTCCAAATTTTGTTTTCAAGAGATCTCCCGAATTACCAATAACAGCACAGCGCCCATACTGTCTAGGGAAGTATGGTGGTGTTTCAGGGAGCACTAGTGAAAGTTTCTCCATGCACAAGGTCCTGTTCTCGCAGCGGTTGCTGCAACACAGAAGAATCCAATTTATGAGACTTTACACTAACTTCAATTTAGAACCCCTGAATTTTATAGCTATAAGTAATTATAAATGGATAAACATGGAATATGGTAATTATGTTATATATTGAGATTAAGAAGCCCATGTTGCCTTAAGCAATGAAGGTAGAGTGGAAAAGATGGCATAAGAAAAGGTTTTATCACTTCTAAAAGAGCAAGAGAATGCTAGACTGTAGCCTGAACCAGTGAACCTTGTAATATTGTGCACGATAAGTCTACTTATTTCCTAGTATTGAATTGTACCACTCACATGGCTAATTCTAGTGATGGACTGATGGTTTGTTCTCAACATCAAATTAAAAGAAGTCTTAGAATAGACAAATTTACAGATTGTCCTAGTTCACGTGATATACCACATGCCTTACTTCAAGATGAAGAACTCAATGCCAAAATCTATTGCCTTTTAGGATAACGAAAGGTCGAAAGCTTCATCCCATTTGAGGTTTTGAAATTCGCATAACCTTTGTGGAAATTTATAGTTAACTATATAGTGTATAAAATTACTAATACTATGCTCGGTATACTTCATTTCTAATAAATGAATGACTTCAAACGCAATTTAATTTGGTTTTATTCCTTATAGGCTACCATTATTCAATGATTAAATAATAGTTTCGTAAAATTCAGATGTACATTTACTTACAGTTGTATTCCTTTATTGATCCTACGCCATGCATACTCCTCCCATCCATTCGGTAAAGAATCAATAAATTCCTTGGTGAGTATAGTGGTGCTGTTCCGCACCTGGGTAATCATTACACATAACAATAAAATGGAAGGCATACATCATAAATTCATTCAACAACACTTTCAAAAAATAAATAAATAAAAAGCTGACATGAATGTCAATAAGATGGTAAGGGTAATTGAACAGCCTTGTGGTACAATACAATCTAGCAAAATAGAATATCCAAAGCACCTGGGTTTATATCTTACGAAAGAGAGGGATTTTATATTTACAGGTATTCACAATCACAAATAGCACAAACCAAGTTGCTTACCTGTTCCCATGTAGCAACAGCTTCACATAGATTAAAATCAAAAGATAGAGCTTCAAGTTCACCAGTTTTGGGATCTCTCTGTCAATACAGAAACCTCCATCAGTCAACAATGACAACAATTGTTTAACTACTTTTAAACCAAATATGACAAAGTATATGTATATCACTATCCATAAAATTTTGAACAGGAGGAAGCTATTTTTCCGTGGGTTATAGGTGGTCATAATTAACATATTTTTTAGGACCATACATGCAATATTTTGTTTAAATTCATAGCATAAAGTCGGTGATTGATTAGGACTATTTACCCATTTGGGGATGGTGTCACCGGGAAAACTAATTGTGGTTTGACAATAATCACTACCGCTGGCTGCTTTCAGACCAAGTCCATTTGCACTCTGCACATAAATTAGCTACTCGGTCAAATCACCCAAATCATTTATACTCAGTAAAATATTGGAAGGTTGAGACTATAAAAAAAAACAAATCGAACCAATATATTACAATCTAAACTCCAAAACAAATACCACACTGCAATCAATTTTCATAAACTACTAGTATTTCACAACTCACCACCACAATCCTTTCAAGGAAACACAATATCATTCAACATTAAAAAATAGCCTTCTGAAATTCAGTTCAAGAAATTTCCCTAACCCTTACCATTACCAAAGTTCCAACATTCAATATTGCTGAATTTAGTATTCAACTATTCAACAGCATGCACATATCTTACATCAAAATATTGTTGGCATGGCATCCAATCAAAACAAACCAAAATTCAGATTCACAACCTCTTCCCATTCTACTACTTAAAACAATCATACATTCATACATTACATACATAACCTAAACAAACTAGAAAACTAAAATCACAAAAAATAATACAAATCTAAGTCAAATGCAACAACAACACAAAAAACACTAATAAACATAAATGGAAACATTACCACACACTTCTGGAAAGAGTCGTGAAGCGAAAGCAACGATTCAGCTTCTTCATCTGTAAGGTGATAACTGTGATCTGTATGAATGGTTACATTACAATAATTATTAGATTCAACGAAATTGAAAAAAATCTTATAGAATTTGAATAAGATATGATAATACATTGTAAATACATACATACATACAGAAGGATCGGAGAGTCCGGTAATGTAAATGCAAATTGCTGCAAATCCAGATGCTAAAGCAAGCAACAAGCCTAATCGAAGAACCCTCATTGAACTTAGTTGCCAAATTGAAGCTACTTGGTGAACTACGAGATATGAATTAGGGTTTATGGAAATGTTGAGATTGAATCTGGTGTTGAAATCAGGTGCTCCGTGAATGCAAAATCAATCTTCGCTAACTTCTGATCTCGTGTTGATCAAATATTGAAATTGTTAGAGCTTGCATAGAATCATTTGGTTCTCATATCCGTTTGAATCCATGGAATATAATGGAATAGAACGGAATACAATGGAATAGGGGAAGAATGTGATGGAGCGGAATTGAATAAATATTTCATTCAATTGTTTGGATATTTTAAGAAAAAGAAGAACAAAATTGAAATTATGCGGTGATATGAAATGAAATTCATTTCTTTATATTTCATCTCGTTCTACTTCATTCCATTATTTTTTCTCAAATGCAAACACTGAAACATTAAAAAAAAAAATTGGTACATAACATATTAATTTTTTTTTTTTTTGTGCGCATAATATATTAAATTTATTGAAAAGAAAAAGTGTGTGCAAAAAAAAGGATTTTATTGGTGAATTAAAATATGGTATAATAGGAAGATAAGGTGCAAAAATACACTTTCTTAATTTTGTGTTACTATTTAAAACGGACACTTAAAAAGAAACGGAGGGAGTAATAATTAGGTAATAGTTAAGTAAAACATTTTCAATTCTAAAAAAATATTGTTCCTTGCATCAAATTGAGTAGTGTGATTAATATTTATGACTAAAACAACAATTATGTTAAGGTTAAGTTTATGCTCCTTCTTTTGGTGTCAATTTTTTATTTCAAGATCGCAACATTGTATTTTTGAGATATTGTCCGTTCTGGGTTTTTGTGTGAACTCCCAACTCTTTTGTCTTTTATAAAATAGTGTCTCGTTTAATTTAGAAATTGGTTATTGTTTATAAACTACTTTTAATCTTGATTCTTAAATTTGGAACCTTCTCAGATGTCAACTTGTCGATTCATGTTTCTTTCCAAAAAGACGTTTGTTATCTTCTTAAGAGCGACGCAATATGAACCTTCTTTCTTGGAGTTTATGCTTTCTTGGTTTTTGTTCCTTTTTCTCATCTTTCTTAGTCTTGTAAGTTGTAACAAAAACAAAAGTAAAACATTGGCTCACATGATATTAATGGTGAAGAGAGTTGCATTAATCTTTCAATAAATCTAAAAAATTGACTTTATTTAATGGTGAAGAGAGGAGTTAGGAGTAGATTTTTCCATTTATTTACTTGGAGAGTAGTTGCACAATATATTAATTAATTTAACTAACACTGTGTCAATCACTATATGCAAATTGATGGACTCAATCGCTGATCTACAAACTTCCAGCAATTTGAGAATTTATTTCCCCCTAAAGTCTTTGACACCTTATGAATTTCTACAAATAATCTACTCGAATTTTAAATTCAAGCATGTAAAATACACGTTTTAAAATTCGAATACCTTATATTTATTTAAAATTTAAGGATTTTACATGTTTGGGTTCTAAAATTTGAAACTGTTTTAACTGTAACAATAAAAATAATTTAAGAAAACATAATGTTTTTCCAATAAAATGATTCATATTATAGAATCCAAAGGTGTCAAATCCTAAAATTTCAAGTCATTTTTGAACCATGTATAGTGTAAGGGAACTAGGGTTCTAAAGTTTGAACTTGTAAAATAAAGTTCCAAGCAAAATATTTTTAAAAATTCATGGGGGTGTGTGAGAGGCTTGGGAGGGAAATGGAAAAGAAATTCACCAACAATTGTGTTGAACAACTTGATGAACGAAAATGTTCTGAATGTTATAAATGAGCACGGCCCAAAAACAACCCAACCGAGAAAATGCTTACTTTATGAAAGATATTATTCACACCCCATAATTATGTATTTTACTTTTTTTTGACAAACAATTATGAATTTTACTTACTCACGCCCAAATCAGTATTTATGTGAAGTGAAGATTTTAGAGTAAGAAGAAATAATATTTGGCCCTCCTGCATGAGAATTGAGAATATAACCCCCAATGCGAAGTCAAAACCATAAACGTGAGGACGAATCTAGTATCTTCGTCCTTAATTGTTGTCGGAATAAGAACTGAAAAGTCATAATTTACGGTAAATGTCAATCATTTTGATGTCGGTCCCTTACAGAAGCGTCAACTTATATGGTCATTGAGCAAAGTTATGTGGCTTTGGGTCAACGTGTTTTTGGGTCGAGCTTGATGCTAAATGAATCGAGCTCGACGTTGAATTGGGCTTAGACCCGTTCCATAATATCTTTTAAAACAAAACACAATACAATTGAAGTTATTTTTTGGTACAGATAAAAGATCAAATATAGCTTATATTAAAATTATATATTCATACCCGGAATCTCACAATTATGTGAGTTTAATTTTCGGTGGATTACCACTTCAACTAAGACAAAAAAAAAATATTATATATTCATATGGAAACAAATTTTTTTTTACTATATATAGCATATGGAAAGTAATTAATATATTTTGTTGGGACAAATAAGTAGAGTCCGAGAGAGACAAGTAACCAAAGTGAGAAGATATAAACAAGTGGAGTATAACTATAAATTAAGTAGAAGGTGCATTGTTGGGACAGCCCATGCCTTAGAATATATAGGGTGTTATAAATCAATGTCAAGTTATATATTATCTTCTCTTGTTCCTCTAGACAAATGGGACATGGCAATTCAATGGCTTAAGGATTGTTTGTGGGACCACCACATTTATACACAATTGAGCATTGGCTCCTAGTGTCACCAGAACCATGACCATCCCCAACCATGTTGCCTCCAAAGATGGGTCCTCCCTCCCTTACTTACTAACATCTTTGTATGGAACCATTAGTGCTCTTCCAACAAAGAGGAATGTAGGCATATCATCATCTTATGTGCTTATCCTACCCGGCAACAAAGATAAGAAGATACCTTACATAAAAATTATATTAATCGTTGGGATAAATTATACTTTTTGTTCACTTAATTTTTATTGCTTTTTTAGTTTTATAAATTTCTTCTATATACAGTTTTACTCTATATTGTCGACTTAGTATGTATTTTTAAATTATTTTATTTGTAAACATATCAAAATTTAATTTATAATTCTTGTAAAATAAAAAATAAAAAAAATTATAATTCTATATTTTTGTTACTTGTATATTGAATGTTTAAATTTTTTACATATAATCCATCTCATGTTAAAATAATCTAAAACCTTTGTAAATGAATTTTATATATTTTCTGTCCCACAATGAGTGAATCAGTTGACTGTTGTATACTTTTCACATATTTTTTACTATATTTTTTATTAATAAATACAAATAAACATTAACATATAAAATATTATTGAATTTGCCTCAATGAGTATTTTTAAAATATAAACTTTTTATAATTTTACTATCATACAATTAGAAATATTAATTATCAAAATTGTGTATTGACATGCATAAAACAATCAATTGACTCACTCATTGTGGAACATAGAAAGTAATATTTTAAATGAATTTTTGTCTTAATGTTTTTTATCTCTCTTTTTTTTTCCTTCTCATACATAAATCATGAATCTAGCAAAATGTTTGGTTATCAATAAATCATTTTCATACTACATGGCATCTTTCCCGCCCTTTCACGATAAAAATACATAAAGGGAAAGTGAAATTCGTCTATTTTGCTATATAATATCAAGTTTAACGGTAATTTATTCCATGAGTTTAACTCAATTGATAGAACATTGCAATTGCATTATATATGCAAAATTAAAGTTTGAACCACAGTCATTCTACTTATCCACCTTAAAAGTGAAATTTCTAACCACTAAACTATTTGACAATTTTTTTTTATGGTAGTTTACATAAACTAAGTGTGAAGAAAAAAATATATTGCAGATTTAAATTTACACTCACACATATCAAATGTTCTTTCATTATCATCATGAGATATAATTACACTCAATTTACTGAGTAATGCACATATGATACACTAAAATGTTTACCCTTGACATTTTTTTCTTATCACAATATTCAATCCATCCTTTTTTCCACTCTCTATCACACTTACATTCATTTTGGGATCTTAAAATCATTATCAATAGCTTTTGTTAAAATCAGGGTTCTATTCAAAACAGATCAAAATTTTATTCAAAACAAGATCAAACACTAAGGCTCTGTTTGGTAAACCAAATAAGCTAGCTTATAGCTTATAGCTTTTAGCTTATAAGCTAAAAGCTCTGTTTGGTAACAGTTTTTAGAAAAGAGCTTATAGCTTATTTTACCAGCTTATAGCTTATTTTTCAAATGCTATTTCAAGTAGCTTATGAGCTTATAGCTTATAGCTTATTATCTTTTCTTCCAATTTTACCCCTACCATCTTATTTGAAAAAAATTAAATATTAATTAAACATATCTTTTTTATGTCATTTCATACTTATAAGCTAGTTCAACCGCTAATTTTACCAAACACTACAAATTCAATCAACTAGCTTATCCGCTATAAGCTAAAAGCTAGTTTATAAGCTATCCGCTATAAATTCATCCGCTATAAGTGTTAGCCTGTATTTTCGACAGGCAATAATGAATGGGAATGAGATGATGAAATCTCATTTAATGTATATTATTGCTTTTTAATATTCTCTTGGAAACTGATTCTGACAATAAACTAAGAGAGAATCAAGGCATTTGACATTAAAGTTGTCGACATGTCAAATCCTGAAAACCTGTCGAATTCGACAGGATGTTTGTTGTTTGAATAAGCTTGTCGAGTTCGACAGAGGAATTGCTTATTTAAGCGTGTCTTTTCGACATTGTTATGAGATTGTCGAAATTTATATATATATGTACATATATGTATGTGTGTATGTTTGTTTGTCTAACGTACTGTGCAGAACGAAAGAAGCGTACTCTGGACTTAGCAAAATATTCAAAAGTGAGTAACGTTCGAAGGGTTCGCCAGGTGTCCAAGGAATTCAAATTCAGAAGACACGTGGAGCATAGTTAGGCAAATTGTAGTTTTATAGCAGTTATGTTAGTTTGTCTATAAATATTAGTTTCTCATATGAGAAACGGGTCCACAATTCATAATACATGCAAATTCCTTAGAAATTCAGAGTACCCATGTCAACGAGCGAAATGAATGCAAACAGGAACATGTATGAATCTGTGTACCATCTTTTGTAAACACTTTTACAATTGTCAATGCAATTTACATTCTGCAGTATTGATTACTCGCCTTTCATTTAAGCTTTCTGCAATTTAAAGCTTTTCTGCAATTTAAACATTCTGCAATTTATTTCATTGCATGTTTTACTTTTCAAAGTTTCTCTTTAAACTTTATTTGCAATTCATTTACAAGTTTTCTGCAAATTTAACTTTGAAGCATTTTACTTTAAACAAATCATTTGACTGTGTCGAATGCTTTTACTGTTTTTATCAACTTATCCGATTTAACCCAAAGATATGAATATATTTTCATCATCTTCCGCACAATCCATATGTCCCAGGATTCACTAGTTGATCCTTCTTGTAATAATTAGACTAGCGGTTGTTTACTAAAAATCGGGGTAAACACTACAAGAAAACTGCTTTGGAGCGTCCGCCTAAAACAGACGCTAAATACCAAAAAACGGACGCTACAAGCTATTTAGCGTCTACTTAGAGTCTGTGTCGGGGTGGACGCTTAATTGCCTGAAGCTAACAGTTGCGTCTGGTAGACGCTACTTTAGCGTCTGTCCCTTTAGACGCTAAGCTGAAGCTGGTGACATGTACAAATGGCGGACGCTACTAGCTTCAGTTTTTGTGTGACGCTACATATATAATATTTGTGTTATAAAACGTCATCTTTAGAGTCCGCTCGACAGACGCTAATCTTAGCATCTGCTTTTGTTGGATGCTGTAAGTTAATTTTTGAATAATATAGTTTCAACTAAAAGCAGACGCTAATTATGTTTTTTTTTTAAAAAAAATACAGCATTTTAGCTGATGGAAAATCAACAATTAATATTATTGCATCTAAAATATATATTAATTAGTTAATAACTAGACCTTCTATTTCTAATATATAAGCATATAGAATGTCAACAAAAGGTATCATCCATCAAAATATACTAACATATGCCTTTGCAAAAAAATAAAAACCTAACAGTAGGTAAAATTGTAACCCTTGCATTCAATTAGAAAGAAAGCATATTAAAGGTCAACACTAACAATCAAAAAGAGAATCAATTAAAAGAAACAATTACATCTGCAGCATCCTAAAGCCGCACAGTTGCATCAAACGAAGATGTTGCCAGCTGAGTTGAATTTGATCTGAAGCGAACTTCGGTAATAATAACAGTGTTTTCCTTGGGTGTGCTCTTTGTTTGCAGTGTCTCTATGTTCCACAGAACAACCTAATGACAAGTGATACGATAAGCATCTGTATCTTTACACAATAAAAGTCAGTTCATTGTGAAGGGTAAAAATGAAAGTGAAAAATTAGTGGATCTGTTTATAAATTGAAAATAGTATTAAAAACTGACCCATGAATCCTTCGATCCAATTTTTCTCCATATCATAATGATACTAGAAGTAAACTTCTGATGTTATTCTAATCTTCAGATAAACCAGAAAACCATGCCAACACCTAATGAAATACGGAATTAAAGCATATGTTATTCTTATCATGTGACTATGACCTTTAGGGGTTCTCTCTGCATTCGAATCTACTTTCATAAGTATTACTATAAACTATAGTAGATAGACAACATATCTCTGAATTATGAATTCGTTGATTATGAAGTGTTGGTTACAAATACAGTTAAAGGTTTGCTTTTATAGATGGCAAACAATGACCTTGAGTTATTTTTAGGTTTCACTTTGGTCCCTTAAGCTTTTTTTGTTTCATTTCGGACCATTATATTATAAACGTTGGATACTTTTGTCCCTTTAGTTTTTTGGGTTCCAAATTGGTCTCTCAAGTTACAAACATTGACACTTTGGTCCCTTAAGTTAAGATGGAACCATATACCTAGTAGTACAAATTAATCATATTAAACACAAATGACTAGTATTAAGCCAAAATATAAAATTAAGTAAACGGACATAAAAGGATGAATCCCCCAATACGAGCAGACAATAATAAGATCGATACGGAATCACTATTGCCGCTGATTCAAGTGTATTATTACAAACATGTTAAAATAATCAATCTTGTAAAAAATAAAAATAGAACAATGTAAGATCTTTAATTTAGAATTCATTGGCAAAT
The DNA here is from genome assembly GCA_030408175.1 of Trifolium repens. Taxonomy (NCBI): domain Eukaryota; kingdom Viridiplantae; phylum Streptophyta; class Magnoliopsida; order Fabales; family Fabaceae; genus Trifolium; species Trifolium repens. The sequence continues at coordinate 59,551,289 of CP125842.1, read as the reverse complement.
ATTTTTATTTGTTTTGGAATTGTGTTATAACTATTTGGTTACTCTACTATCTCCTTTAAGGCAGTAAATTAAAGAATTAAATTCATTTTACCTTCTTGTCATGTCCAGCACTAGCTAATAATTTCCCATCTGACAAGAAATGATAGCAAACAACTTTTCCATTGCTTTTGCGTATAGAACTAACTTCACTGAAGGAAAAGGCTGAAATGGACCAATACAGGCAACGTAAATAACAAGAACTAATAGACACATAAGTACATTAAATTACCTTTTGAAGCATCTATAGCATCCTCAGAAGGGTTCCATTTCAATGTCCCAAATAAGTTCTTTCCATCACCATCATCTTGTGAGAGAAATGATTCCACATTATCATCTAAGGAGCCAACATCACCAAAATGTTCCATGTCATCCTGCAACTAAAATAGAGTGAATTATCAAGTATTAGTTATCACATGTTAGATTGCAACTTTAAAACAAAAGGATTCAGCTAATAATATAGGGAAATAAAACATAAATTCTAAGAATTTGAAACTCATTAACATATTTATTAATTTAATGACTCATGTCTCAAGAGGAAACAGTAGCAACTGCAGCATGCAGTGTAAAAGCAATTAAACAAATATAAAAGGTTAACTTTGTTCAAATATTTGGTTAATTACGTTCATTATGGTTAACGAATATAAAAGGTGTCACAACTCAATATATAACCATCCATTACAAGCTTTCCATTAGACTTCAGTAATCCAATTAGAGGTAAGAGAGGATGAGCCGCCGAAACTGTATCGATTATAAAATCCAAAGTACCTACTGTAGCCTATAAAATCATTCACATTAATTAGTCGATCATTTCATTTCAAATTTGAACTTTGAATATTAAACTATATATTATATTTGTAACATTGTAATTACCTGCATCTTATCTTGGTCGCGACTTATCAGAAATGTATCGGCTCCTAAGTGTTCTATTGCTTCGTTTTCTTTGTTAGGCGATGTGCTAATTACTGTGACATTAGCACCAAAAGCTTTGGCGAATTTCACAGCCATATAACCAAGTCCGCCAAGCCCAACAACACCGATATGAAGCCCGGGCTTGTCGAGTCCAAAATATTTAAGAGGACTATACACTGTGATACCAGCACAAAGCAGAGGAGCAGCAGCTTCAAGTGGTAAGTTATCAGGAATGCGAACCACAAAATGCTCGTTCGCAACCATTGAGTCAGAGTAGCCGCCATATGTGATTGTGCCATCACTATGTTTTGCACCATATGTGAGTGTATATTGAGGACAATAATTCTCAAGATTGTCTTCGCAATTTTGGCACGTGCGACACGAATCAACCATGCAGCCAACACCAACTCTGTCTCCAACTTTGAACTTTTGTACCTTGCTTCCCACCTCTGTCACTATACCAGCAATCTCATGCCTACATTCATACATGAATTAGAATGAAATTGAAGTTGTAGAAAAGACTAAAAAATTATATAAAAGATATAGTTGGTTAGTTAAAGTAATTTAAATTTAAAGCATACCCAGGAACTAATGGATAGGTTGACATTCCCCATTCATTTTTCACCATGTGGAGATCAGAGTGACATATCCCACAATACAATACTTTAAATGCAACATCTTTTTCACCGGTTTCCCTGAAAATTCATGACAAACAAAAGCTGAGTTATTTAGTTAACAATAATGCTTTGCACATATATTTTTTGTCACATAATCGTGGATTTGGATTATGTGCAGTCACTTATCGCATGCAGTCGTGCAATCACAACTTTCTGACCATCTGATCGCGATTGAACAGTTTAAAAAAAATTTGACTGAAATTTTACATTTTAAAAATTAGAATATCCTTTTATTGTGGACCGTCTGACCTGAAATCACTGACTGCATAGAATACAGATTCGTAATCTAGTGAATAAAATTTTCAATTTAAGATCAACAAATGGAAAATCTCAAATTCGAACTCCAGTTGCATATTATAATGTTCTTATTAACTGAGCTATATATTCACGTGAATACTCTGGACATATTCTAAGTATTCAATTACTAGCAAGATCAACTTAATTGTTCAATCTATAATAAAGCAATAAGAAATAATGAAATAAAAGTGTACAAAATACAATAGTAATTTAAAGAATAAAGAGGTGAATAAATGAACCTTCTAGAGAAATTGAAAGGGGATAGAAGACCAGAAGGGTCTCTAGCTGCCAAACCAAAGGCCTTGTTAGGATGTTCAAATTCAGGTTGTGTTGTTGCCATTTAAATTGTCACGAAAATGAAGTGTGAATAAACTATGTTTGAGTAGCAATGAAAGTAAGTGACGAATTTGAAGTGAATAAAACTTTGCGAATCTCTTTAAGTAGTGAGTAGCAACGAAAAACTATGCGTTATTATTATATGAATATTATTAGTTTCATCATCTCCCTCATGATTTTGTATGCAAATAGATCACAAGCTGAAGAGGATGAAGTTACTTACCTCGGAGCTCGGAACCGCGAGAACGGCTGAAAATGGCAGAGTGAGTGACGTTCGTCGACGGAGGAGGGAGTCAAGGAGAGATGCGCAGAGAGATAGTTCTTCGATGGCGGAGGAATTGTTCTTCGACGGCGGATTAAGGTTTCGATGGACTCATGTTTGGAGGATTAAGGATTGTTCTTCAACATAGTGTATTTAGGTTTTCTTTATGTGAAATTTGGGAAAGAAAAGGAAAATAATGTTAGTGGGAAGAGTATTATTTATTTATTTAATTTAATGTCAATATTTTAGAGTCAGTTAAAGCCCACGTTACACTATTCATTAGTAAAATTAAATATTAAAAAAACATTTGAGTCTAATAAGAGCGGAAGCTAATATGCAATGTAATTTTCTTTTTATTTAGCTTCGTTTTAGCGTCTGCTTTGGCAGACACTATAATTAATGGGTCTTTTAAAAATAAAATTAAATGAATAAAAACATTAGCGTCCGTTAGACAGACATAATTGTAACGCTATTAGCGTCCGTGTCGGGGCGGACGCTAAAATTTTGAAGCTAAAACACATTTTTCTTGTAGTGAAACAAATTGGCACGCCCAGTGGGACATCTGGATTGTGTATTTTTATTTAGTGGTTTTTGAAAATTTTTCTTACAAAATTTGTTGTTTGGTGTTTGTACTTTGATTGTGTGTATATTTGTATATGCATTTGAGGAGTGGTAAGTCCCTTCCAGTTTTTTCAAATATACCAAAGCGTCCTCGTTCCAGAATGGTGAGACCACCAAACAATCCTAACCCCAACAATAATAATAATAATAACAATAATGGGGCAGAAACCAATCCTGTTCCAAATTCGACAGGGCAACCAAATCAACCAGTATCTGGCAATCCTGGCGCCAATCCTACTGGTGGGTCAACAAATCCTGCCCTGAATTTTACAACTTCTGAAAGTATCCCAAGCAATAATCCTAATGGTGGGGGTACAAACCCGATGATAAATTCCGGAACCGTTGGTGCAAGCGCCAGTGGATCAACAATGTCTGCCACTACTTCAAGTATGGCAGGAGGGTTTGTTCCTCCAAATACGAATGGTGCAATGATGACACAAATGAATGTATCATCCATGCCAACGAATGTATCACACATGCATGGGTACACAGACGGTAGTCAAGTTGGTGGAACACCGTCAAGACCCTCATGGTTGCCCAGAAACCCACAATTTGGAATGCCAACAACGACGATGGCAAGCCTGTATAATTGGCCTTCAATAGAAAGTTCTCCCTCGTCTTCTGCGATGAGAAATAGGGGAAATTCTCTGAACTTGACAAATAATTCTATGAACGTACTTAGGCAACAAATGGACGAAAGTAACCATGACATGGTGAACGCGTTGACCCAACAGATTGGCACAATCTTCAATCCTGTGTTACAAACAGCCAATGACAATTATTTGTTGTTAGCCAATCAAATGGGAAGGATGGCAGACTTTTTTGGTGCTCCTGATGCTCCAAATAACCAAAGAGTTCCTCGTGCAAACCCGGAGACTCAAACAGAAGTCCAAGCCCAACCCGTGCACATTGAGAGAGAACAGCCAGAACCAGAAGTAATTCTGGTTAATAGAAACCAAGATGCTGATAATGTTCTTAGGAATGTTCGACAAGAAAATGTTGCAGGGCAAAATAACTTGGCCAATTTGGTGGAAAATATCTTGGCCCAGAATGGTTTGAATATAGGATTGCATAGGCCAAATTTTGTGTCAGCCTTGTCTGAATATGTATTGCAGGCAGAATTGCCAAGGGGATGGAAAATTCCCAAATTCACAAAATTTGCTGGTGATACTAATGAGTCTACTGTCGAACACATTGCCAGATATTTGGCAGAGGCAGGGAATTTGGCAAATAATGAAGATTTAAAAATGAAGTTTTTTCCCAATTCCCTCACTAAAAATGCCTTTACGTGGTTTACCACACTTCCCCCTCATTCAATTCATACCTGGACTCAATTAGAAAGGCTATTTCATGAACAATTTTACATGGGACAATCTAGGATTAGTCTCAAAGAATTAGCCAGTATGAAGCGCAAAACCTCAGAAGCCATTGATGACTATCTAAACAGGTTTCGCCTCCTTAAGGCAAGGTGCTTTACTCAAGTTCCTGAACATGAATTGGTTGAAATGGCTGCTGGTGGCCTTGACTATTCCATTAGGAAAAAATTAGATACTCAACATTTAAGAGATATGGCCCAATTAGCAGATCGTGTTCGACAGGTCGAACGCCTCAGGGCTGAAAAAGCCAGAAATTCTAAGTTCCACAAAAAAGAAGAAGTGGCATACATAGAAACTTATGAAAGTGAAAATGAGTTCGACGATGATCAGGAGTACATGGAAAACAATGAGGTTAATATTGCTGAATTGAAACCAGGACCTCCCTATACTTGTAAAATGTTAAGACCATCAAATGGGAAAAATCCCGTCGAACCAAAAAATGATAGATTTGTTTCTAAGACATATACTTTTGACATTACTAAGTGTGATGAAATTTTTGACTTATTGGTTGCTGATGGCCAAATAATTGTACCAAAGGGTTTGAAAATTCCACCTTTGGAACAACGTAATAAAAGAGGTTTTTGTAAATACCATAATTTTTTGGGTCATAAAACCTCACAATGTGTTCTTTTCAGGGATCTGGTCCAGAAAGCCCTACAGGAGGGAAGACTCAAATTTGGCGAAAAGCCAAAATCCAAACAGCAGGTGGACGAGAATCCATTGCAGATTGCCGATGCTGCCTACACAGAGCCCTTTGAGTGCCTAATGATAGAAGCATTGAACCTCACTGAGGGAGGGCAATTGGTTTCCATTCCTGAGGAGGAGTATGAAAACAAAGTGGAGGAAGTATATCCACAAGCTGGAGAAACTCTACTAGATTTCCTTCAACGCTGCAAGGAAAATGATGGCGAAGCTACATTGTGTCCTCATTGTAGTGCCGTGTTCGACAAGAAAGCTGCTGCAGGCCTTAACAAGTTTTTGCCTCACAGTCAGAACAGAAACAATTGGCCAAGTCAAAGGCCAACTTATTCCAATGTTCTGAATAGCCAACAGGCACCTGTACATCAGAGGTTGGGACCACAAAAATCATTTGTCCCCTCAAACAGGACACCTGTCAACCAATGGGTCCATGGAAAGAATATGGGCTATGGTCAAAGGAATATGGAGAAAGGGAACTCCCGTAACAACAATCCCAAAAAAGATCCTGAATCAAGGAAGTATGATTACAGGAATAATTACAAAGGGAAAAATCCCATGACAAGATCCCAATGGCGTAGATATCAACGCCAGAAAAGAGTGGCTGCTCAAAAATCACAAGTTACTACTAAGGATAATGAGGAGAAGCCTATGCAATTGGCTAAGAGGCCAATGAAAGAAAGGCTAGGAGAACCAAAAGCTGAGTCTTCAACTACTAACAACGTCGAAGACGAGCACATGGAGGCAGATGACTTTTTAGATTCTGAACCCGATCTCGACATAATAGTAAATGTTGTGTCCATTCTGCCAAGGGAGTTCGACGTCTGTTCTGAAATAACAGATGAAGAAGAAGAATCTGGAATGCAAATGGCCCTTCATAGGCCAGTCTGTTACTATGTCACAAGCAATGGTGCTTTGGAGGACCAAATGGCCACATTTGAAAGGCCAGATGAAGGCATGAAAAGTCACTTGAAGCCTCTTTTCATTCAGGCGAAGGTGAATAATGTCGGAATCAACAAAGTACTAATAGATGGTGGTGCCGCTGTTAACCTCATGCCAGAATTTCTGCTAAGAAAGATTGGCAAATCTTTGGTGGATCTTCATCCTCACAACATAGTTCTGTCAAACTATGAGGGCGAGACTGGTTTCTCTTTAGGAGCAATCCAGTTGGATGTTGTTGTCGGAAGCACTATAAGGCCAACCTTGTTTTTGGTTGTGGCCTCTAAGGCAAATTACAATCTACTTCTAGGTCGAGAGTGGATTCATGGAGTGGGGGCAGTTCCATCTACCCTGCACCAGCGCCTCATTATATGGCGAGAAAATGGAGTAGTCGAAAATGTTGAAGCAGATCAAAGCTACTTCAAGACTGAAGTCCATCATCTGACGAAGCACTCCTTCGACAAGAAATTGGCGACAATTGCACCATGCACTGAGAAAGACTTTGCATATCGCCTAGCAGGAAATGGTCACCATGCAATCAAACTGGATCCCACACATGGTTTCTTGTGGGAGAGAGAAGATGGAAACAGCGAGGATGGCGAGTATGAAGGCCACAACTACCCAACTGGGTGGGATGTCAAAGAGGATTACTATGTCTGAGTCCCAAACATGGGCAAAGATTACGGCCTACATGGCTGAAAACAGAATCAAAATGGCTTTGGAAGCCAATGCAGTGTCAGAAAATATGGCTATTGCAGCCAATGACATGAGATTTGGCAAACACAAGCCAGAACTGCAAAAACTGGATTGCATCTATGATGACGAACCCTTAGGATTTGAGAAAGATCCAATCAGTCAGAGTCACAAGATGCAAGCACAGGATCCTTTGCAGGAAATTGACCTTGGAGATGGTTTGACAAAAAGACCAACGTATATTAGTGCAAACATTCCTCCAGATCTGAAGGCAAAAGTGGTGCAACTTTTGATGGAATTCAAGGATTGTTTTGCTTGGGATTACAATGAAATGCCAGGTTTGAGCAGAAAATTGGTGGAACATGAACTCCCAGTTCGACCAGATAAAAAGCCAGTGAAACAATTACCTAGGAGATTCGCACCAGAAATAATGTCGAAGATCAAAGAAGAAATTGAAAGGCTGCTGAGGAGCAAATTCATCAGAACTGCAAGGTATGTCGAATGGTTAGCAAATATAGTGCCAGTAATTAAGAAAAATGGTTCTCTTAGAGTATGCATAGACTTTAGAGATTTAAATAATGCTACACCAAAAGATGAATATCCTATGCCTGTGGCAGAAATGTTAATTGATTCTGCAGCCGGATTTGAATATTTAAGTATGTTGGATGGTTATTCTGGATATAACCAAATTTTCATTGCTGAAAATGATGTACCCAAAACTGCCTTTAGATGCCCAGGGGCATTAGGCACATATGAATGGGTAGCGATGCCCTTTGGTCTAAAAAATGCTGGGGCTACTTATCAAAGAGCAATGAATTTAATTTTTCATGAATACATAGATGCTTTCATGCAAGTGTATATTGACGACATAGTTGTCAAATCCTCGTCAAATGTTGATCATTTAGATCATTTGAGAAAATCTTTTGAAAAGATGAGGAAATATGGATTAAAAATGAATCCATTAAAATGTGCTTTTTGTGTTAATGCAGGAGATTTCCTTGGGTTTGTTGTACACAAAAAGGGCATTGAAATAAATCAAAACAAAACGAAGGCTATTATGGAGGCCAAATCTCCGACTACAAAAAAGCAACTTCAGTCCTTACTTGGGAAAATCAATTTCTTGAGAAGATTTATTTCAAACTTAAGTGGTAAAGCTCAACCATTCTCACCACTGCTTCGACTCAAGAAAGAGAGCGTTTTCACTTGGGGGAAAGAGCAACAACAAGCTTTTGACGAAATCAAGAGTTATTTGTCAAAGCCACCAATGTTAATGCCTCCAATAAGGAACAAATTCATGAAGTTGTATATTTCAGCATCAGATTCGACGTTGGGCAGCATGCTTGCCCAAGAAGATGAAAATGGCGAAGAAAGAGCCATTTATTACTTAAGTAGGGTTTTAAATGATGTTGAAACTAGATATAGTAGTATTGAAAAATTATGCTTATGTTTGTATTTTTCTTGTATGAAACTCAAGCATTATATAAAGCCTGTTCATGTTTTTGTTTATTCTCATTGTGATATCATCAAACATATGTTATCCAAACCTATTCTGCATAGTCGAATTGGAAAATGGGCTTTAGCCTTGACAGAATATTCATTAACTTATAAACCTTTAAAGGCAGTTAAAGGCCAAATTGTGGCTGATTTTATAGCAGATCATTCTGCAATAGAAACTCCACAAAATTATGTAGAATCACAACCCTGGAAGTTGTATTTTGACGGTTCTAAACATAAACATGGAGTTGGAATTGGGATTTTAATCATTTCTCCTTCCAGAATTCCCACCAAGTTCAAATATAAAATTAATGGGTTCTGCTCAAATAACGAAGCAGAATATGAGGCTTTGATAACAGGCTTAGAAATTTTACTGGACTTGGGGGCAAGAAATATTTTGATCAGAGGCGATTCAGAATTGGTGTTGAAACAATTGACAAAGGAATATAAGTGCATAAAAGAGCACTTGATGAAATATTTTGTCATAGCAATTTCTTTGTTAAAACGTTTCGACCAAGTTATTTTTGAACATGTACCTCGCATAGAAAATCAAGAAGCCAATGATTTGGCTCAAATAGCTTCTGGTTATAAAATTTCTAGTGAAAAACTAGAGGAGTTGATTGAGATTAAAGATAAACTCATTGTTGATCAACCTCCTTCTATGGAATTGTCAATGCCAAAACTTGTGGGGGCAGATGTACCACAAGACAATGGTCAAGATACCACATGCAGAATTGGAAAAGGTGAATATCTTCAAAACTGCCATTTCTCCCTTTCGTATTCGACATGCAGTCGAAACTGGCATTTTTGAGGGGGCAATTTGTTAGCCTGTATTTTCGACAGGCAATAATGAATGGGAATGAGATGATGAAATCTCATTTAATGTATATTATTGCTTTTTAATATTCTCTTGGAAACTGATTCTGGCAATAAACTAAGAGAGAATCAAGGCATTTGACATTAAAGTTGTCGACATGTCAAATCCTGAAAACCTGTCGAATTCAACAGGATGTTTGTTGTTTGAATAAGCTTGTCGAGTTCGACAGAGGAATTGCTTATTTAAGCGTGTCTTTTCGACATTGTTATGAGATTGTCGAAATTTATATATATATGTACATATATGTATGTGTGTATGTTTGTTTGTCTAACGTACTGTGCAGAACGAAAGAAGCGTACTATGGACTTAGCAAAATATTCAAAAGTGAGTAACGTTCGAAGGGTTCGCCAGGTGTCCAAGGAATTCAAATTCAGAAGACACGTGGAGCATAGTTAGGCAAATTGTAGTTTTATAGCAGTTATGTTAGTTTGTCTATAAATATTAGTTTCTCATATGAGAAACGGGTCCACAATTCATAATACATGCAAATTCCTTAGAAATTCAGAGTACCCATGTCAACGAGCGAAATGAATGCAAACAGGAACATGTATGAATCTGTGTACCATCTTTTGTAAACACTTTTACAATTGTCAATGCAATTTACATTCTGCAGTATTGATTACTCGCCTTTCATTTAAGCTTTCTGCAATTTAAAGCTTTTCTGCAATTTAAACATTCTGCAATTTATTTCATTGCATGTTTTACTTTTCAAAGTTTCTCTTTAAACTTTATTTGCAATTCATTTACAAGTTTTCTGCAAATTTAACTTTGAAGCATTTTACTTTAAACAAATCATTTGACTGTGTCGAATGCTTTTACTGTTTTTATCAACTTATCCGATTTAACCCAAAGATATGAATATATTTTCATCATCTTCCGCACAATCCATATGTCCCAGGATTCACTAGTTGATCCTTCTTGTAATAATTAGACTAGCGGTTGTTTACTAAAAATCGGGGTAAACAATAAGCTAACTTATCAGCTATCCGCTATTTTTTACCAAACAGAGCCTAAGTGTGAACACATCTTAATTAGTGTGCGTCATTATCACAGTTTACACCTTATATATACGTATTATTACTTTCAATTTGGACATACTAATGGCCTTATAATTGGATGCAAAATGTACCCGACAAGTTGTCTATGCCGACTATTAGATCCTTTTAATATCACTCAACAAATTTACATGTCTATATGATATTTACAATCACATATACGCCAAATTAGCACCTAATAATTAAGATTATTATTTTTCGGTAAGCATGTTTAAGATTTGTTACTAGTGATACTTTTTGAGTTAGATCTTCTTCCTTCATAAATCACGCTAGTCGCTAATCATAATCCATGTTTTTAAAAGCCCATGTGAAAAGACTTCATTTTTTCATACTCTATTATTCAGTTTGAAATTTCTTAATCTTGCATTGTGTATATTTGTGTGTTTACAATTAGAAGGACTTGGATTGATAACAAAGATACTGGCATACGTACCCATACATAAATGTCGGCTAGCAAGGACAAACAAACTGATTTAACTTTTAGATTTTGTTTGGAAGTGAGAGAAAAAAATAGAAAGAAAATAAATATTAGGTTAATAATTAATTTGGGGCCTAATTCGAAAAAAGGTAAGTGAATTGTTCCGTAGAATTTTATTTAGATATATATCGGTATATTCGTTTAGATGTACAATTTTGATCATTCAAAAATAGTGTTTATTAATTTTTCTACATTAAACATTATTTATGAACCTGTTAGAATTGTTAACCTCATTGGTGTATTGATACACATTAAAAAACATATTTGGCATCTTTCATTTTTTAAAAATAAAAACACATTTCTGCATCAATAAAAAAGAAAATAAGATGATCACCATACTGATAACTCTTGGTGCTTTCTAACATATAAACTATTTTTTTATAAAAGATAATTAAAAAAACATGTAAAGTTATATAATTATATATTATATATATAACTTAAATAATATGGCCGGGGTTGGGGAATCTGCAGTGGCGGAGGGTTATTCCCCGATCCATGCTGCAAAATGTCTTTAGGGAAACTTTTTCCTCTATATCGTCCCTATGGGAGAAAAACTCCATGGCTTTGGAGAGTTCCGAACAGATAATTCCTACGGAGAATTCCATTAATAAAAACAAATTGTCATCCCTAAATATGGATAATAAGATTATTGGTAAGTTTGTTGTGTATTGACCGTTACTTCGTTAGTGATTGATGGTGGTCTTTGTGAGGAAAAAACGGTACCTACAAACACGATCAAGTTAGTAAACATCGAAGGTGGGATATTTAGCATTAGATATTACATACTTGAAATATTATTTTGACATACTTTATAAGAAAAAGAGTTGTGATTTGAAGATTTAGACTATTCTTCTCCCCTATGATTGTTACATGTGTTGTAATGACAAAGCGGTTGTGTCAAACAGTTCATGTGTCCATACCGGACGATGAGACATTCTTACATAGACACACCAATATAGGCACAATATTTAGGCACACACACATCAATCAAAAAAATTAAAATGAAAATAAAATAGTCACATCAATTAATATAATTTTAATCATTTTCACTTTAACTTTTATTTATCTATGAGTGTGTGTCTAACACCTCAAATTTATATTTGTGCCTAAGTAAGTATTTTCTTCGGACGATAAATATCTATAATCAGAGCATAATGAACCCTTGACTCGATTGGTAACTGACTAATCTTTTTATCCTTTTATGACATGGAAAGCAAGAAGAAACATAAGAGGAAATATGAAAGTGGTTAAAGAAAAAGAAGACACCAAAAAATTGTTGCAACCAAATAAGCATAGCCCCACAACCTGTCCCTAGTCATGGATGCTATGCTTGTGTTTTTTATGACATAAATATAGCATTTCCCATTATCACATAGAAGCACATAATAAGACACAACGAATTCGGGAAACTACTAAAGCAATTTCTTGCGATTTCCCCCAAAGATAGATCTAGATTCTTACCAAACAACATAAACATAAGGATGACTATAGGCCACATTGCACTTAATTATTTAGTTATTATTATTATTCAAGCAAGCATAAAATTAATTTGAATTATTATTTTTTAGTTTATCTATATTAATATAAATATTTTTGTGAGATTGTTCGAAATAATTTATAAAATTAATATATAATTGTTTATCAATTATTTTTAACTTTATTTTCATAGTGTATCTACGATAGTTTATGAAGTCATAATCATTCTAAAACTCTAAAGAATCAATCAAAATTAATTCGTAGTTAACATGCTACACAAGTTTTGTGAATTACCGATCACCAAAAAATGATCACCAAAAAATCTCATAAACAGCTAAACAATGGTGGCAAAAGGTGAATTACCGGTGGCCACATGCAATTTCATAAACTGCCATTCTAAATAATGGTTGAAAAGAAAGAAACGCTCTGAAATCTCGAACCTACACCATAAAATCCATCGTTATTGTTATTACACTTGGAAGGGAGGGTGGAAACAGTGCCGGCTCTTCGAACCACCCTATCCATATCGATCTCAACTTCCCCTAGCACCAGGGACGAGCTCTACGACTTTGTCGCGGAGCTCGATATTAAAATTTTATAATAATGAAATAAAAGTGCTACCGTCATGAAAAACAAATCGTAAATAGTACTCTTAAATTTTAAAGTTTCACCCTTGAGGGGTACACACTTAAAGTGTTAGACATGTGTCAAGCTATATGCACGTTAATTGTTTAATTTACATGTAGTTGCATAAAAGATCGATAGACTTTGGATCGATGCTGCTGACTTGTAATAGCTAGATGATCTTTCAGACATTTCATTAGCTCCATCCCTTGTCACGTTTGTCTGATTAGAAGAAGACATTTCCTGTTTTTGTTTGATACTAGCAAAACTGTTTGTTTCCGTTACATCACATAAGATTGATAAAAGATTATTATTTTGTGTTTGTTTGATACAAGACATTTCATGTGTTTGTTTGATAGTAGCAAAACTAATTATTAATTAATGGGTTAGTACTAATTCTTATAATTAATGAATTTGGAAGTGCATGTTTTCACAAACAAAATATAATTGGTAAAGAAGAAACTAAAACGTTATTTAAAGAACCAATCTTATATACAGTGTCATATATAATGTTTTTACGGTGCTAGATACAAGAAAATAGTTATTTTTATTAAAAAAACAAATTTATTTTATTTTTTCAAATTAAAAATATAAAAAATTACATTTTAGTAAACGAAACAGTAAAAACTGCACCTAAAAGACTAAACTGAATCATATAAGTTTTGTCCTTATTTAAACTCAATATCATAATAAAATGAGTGACCCACATGTAGCATAAATGGTTGGTTGATCGATGGGTTGGAGCATTGGAGAGAAAGAGGTGAGGTATTGATTATGAAGTTTTATTTTCTAACTTATTAGAATTTGAGAGACTTATATTCTACCACAAAAATCAGCCTGAAAGTTGAGGTTTGCAAACACACCTCTCACGTCCAGAACTGAACAAACTGAAACGTGGATCTAACAGCAACGAGTGACCCAAATATGGGAGGTCACCACAACAAATAACAAATGGATCTAGGATATAGGAGTGACCCAAAGTATGAATATACATATTTAAATATTATTTTAATAAAATATTCGGGGACAAAATCCCCGCATAACAAATGATAAAATTTCATCTTCATCTTCAAACCTCTTTTGAGGAAACTTTATCCTCAATTCACAACTCCACGGGAAGAATTCTTCTCCTTTGATTCACCAAACAGAACAATTTCCATAAAAATTCTCAGTTACGCATACAATTGGCATTTCTAAATAATGCCATTAATTATCGGTCAATTCACATGTAATAAATGAATTTTGTGTTGTCATATAACCATACTAGTATATTGATATTGTAGATCTTGATCATTCGGTTTTAATGATACGGTCAACATGTAAACTTTGCGTTTAAATTACTCCCTCCGTCCCAAAATAAGTGACCTAATTTTGACTTAGTGTACTATTCATTTGACCTACTTTGACTTTATTTTTCTACTTATATATACTTGTAAATATTAGCATATGAGATCTTGTTTGATTTGTCTCGACGAGTATTTTCAAAATATACAATTTTTATAATTTTTAATAATAGATAATTAAAAATATTAGCGATCAAAGTTTGACATTGGTAAGCGTAAACGAAGTCAAACAGATCATTTATTTTGGGACGGAGGGAGTAGAACAATATAATGTTGCAAAGTTAAAATACAAATTGCACATCTTTGATGGGCTGAAATCATGCATGTGAGTTGTGACTGCATAAATGAAGGATTACTAAGAGTTTGAAATCAAGCTTCTCTCATAGTCCATAATTTGTTGGTGCATGTGTAACAAAATGATTAATGATTAAAGTGTGTCAAAATTATGAAATATATTTATTTCCTAGTAGCTTTTCAAAAGTTTGGAACTGCTGGTCTATAGGAATAGAAGGCAAGTGGAAAATGTACACCAACCGGCCCATAGAATAGTTCCTGATGTCCAAATCCAGCATTGATGAACATGATTTCAAAATCATAAGGATTAGACTCATCAATGTAACAACCTTGGTGTTTTCAAACCTCAATTAATAACCTGCTTTAGCTTTAGGCATCATGTGGGTACAAAAACTTTTGTAAACAGTTAAATAAAGGATTTATTCCTCTTCAAAAAGGTACCCCTCTAGTTCTATATATAAGAAACTTTTGACTTTTTGAATTCATTCTAGAATTGATGTATCTAGACTATAATATTGTCTAGATACATTAATTTTACAATGAATCTAAAATGTAAAATTTTTCTTATATATAAGACCGGAGGGAGTAGTACTCTTCATTTCATATAGTAACTTGAAAATGTTGAAGTGTTTGCAGATATTCATCAGAAATACAAACCTAAATAGTATTTGTTAGGTATACTCACAAGAAATAAAAAAAATAAAGAGAAAATGATTTAAGTAATATGAAGTGATGTGACAATTTTATTTTATTTTTTTATTTGTGTTTATGTGTCTAAATTTTGTGCTTAAATACTTGTGTTCAAGCAAGTGTTGCTCGATATTCATACCGACTCACGCAAACTAAACCAAACCGCATCGCATGGAGTTTTGACGCTATAATCTCTTTATCACTCAAACCATTATGTACATTCTTTGGAGGAGATGCGCAATAGAGTGATGTTTTTTAAAGATGAGAATTTCTTTTGCAATTATATTCATTTTCTCGCACGTTCTACAAATTTACTAAAATATTCATATCCACTACTTTGGTAGCAGATACTAGGGGTGGGCAAAAAAACCAAAAAACCAAACTGAAATGTTAAACTAAACCGAACCGAACTAAAAAAAACTGAACCATAACCAACAGTTTTGAAACCAAACTGAAACAGTTCAGCTCAGTTCATGATTAACAGTCAGGTTCGGTTCAGTTCAGTTTAATGGTTTGATTTTTTTAGTGCAAATTTAGTTATGGTTTGGTTTAAAACCATAAAACCGAACCACTTTAACAATTCGGTTTGGTTCAGTTTTAAAGACAAACAGTTCAGTTCAATTCGGTTATTCTAAATTTTGAAAACAGTTTGGTTCAGTTTTCCTCCAAAACTAAACCATGTCCATCCCTAGCAGATACACCCCAAAAATATTCTACGATAGTTGTCTTTTATAACGTAGGTTACTTAAATAGCGGATGACATTTTTTAAAAATCTCTCAGTTTATAACGTTTACTAATTAAGTAGTGGAAGGTTAAAAATAGGAACGTGTGGGGCGTACGAGAAGAAGATAAAGCGGAAAATACTGACAATATATATGGATCAAAGAGATGAGTAGATGTGTTTCGTTTAGTTCGGATAGGGGCTTGACATGCATGAAATAAATATAATAATGAAAAATGTTAATCAGTAAGCTTACATTAAACTAAGTTAGATATAAGCTTAAAGTGCTACTGACAGGTGCATCTAAAAACATAGAACTAAGGTTCTATATATAGGATTGGTCTTCCCCTTACTTCATCACACTAGGTGATATGTGACTTCTCCACTAGCTAATATCTTTAACCTCCTTCTTTATTTAAATATTTGGACAATGTGAGACTTGACAATCAACCCTATATATATATATATGTCTTATTTTTTTGAGTTAGAGGGAGAATAGAAACAAGCATGATTGACTGACTAATGACTTTTTTTCCAATAAAAGGAAAAATGCACACAGATTTTCCTATGTAAATGATTAAAGAAATCATCATTCTTATATTTAAAGAAATCATATTCATATAAGAGTTGCAGGCAAGTCAAAATTATACTAAAAGTTGAATTTGGGGGAAAAGCTGCTCACATTTTTTCAATGGATTGCATGATTTGGGCTCTGATTGAATAAATTGACTTTTTATAAACTGTATTTCATTATTAAAAACTTCAATAAATTTTAAAATAAAGTTTCATTTTATAAAAATAAGTATAATAATAAAATTTATATATCAAAAACCAAAATTTCAATAAGCACGGAACTCGTGACTCATACAGACTCATGGATATGTTACTAGTTTATTTACAAACACAAGTATTTTGAATTTTTGGTCGTATAAGAATTAAAGACTACTCGTAGAGTGATAAGGATGATATCGAATTTTAGTTTGACCTTCAACAAAAAATAACAAATTAATATGTTATAGCATTGATTGTTTTAAAAATAAATAAATTGTCTATTTTTAAAATCAAGTTGATTTTTTTATTTTTTATTATAAAAAAAATGTATACACATGTATTTATGTAATAAAATTCTTAATTGACCTGATCACTGAAATGATCCCAATGGTTAGTTCATATATATATCCCTTGGTCTAAGATATAATATATATGTGTACGATTTGAAATTGAAAACCCAATGGCTCCACAAACAGTAAAAAAGTAGTACTAATACTAACAATAATCAAATTAAAGAAAAACACATAATAATTCCAAAACACTGAAAATTCTGCAGATATACCCCATGAAGTTAACTAAACAAAAATAAAAATGCATGGCATGTCTTGTCAAAAAAACTGTTGAGAGTACATCCAATAACATCATCAAGCATTAATCATTTCTCAATAACGGTGACAAAATTAACTGCCTCAACAGAATAACTGCCACCACCACCATAACAAAGATCAATTTTGTTACTAGTAACAATAATAATTTACATATATGACATAAATTTCAATGAGTCTGATAAGATATCTCTCTAGGATTCATACAGAGTTTCTTGAAATATGTGCATCAGAATAATTTACTAAGACTTTAGAGTCAAAATTATTATTAGAACAAAGGATCTAGAAAAAGATATGGTCTTATTTTGTCGGCATTTTTTGTCCTTTTGGCTTCCTCATCCATTAATTTTGCTACACTTTATTCATCATGTTCATATGTCACTTTAATTTGGTGGACTAGGAAAAACAGAATCCCTTCATCACAACCTTCTTTTCACTCATTCTTCTACTTGTTTGGAATTTCACTCTATCTATACTACAATTGATAATACCTTTCAAAGATTCAAATACAAATGGTCAGGACATTATAATAAAAATTTACTAAATTTAAATTTAATTTTAGTCTATACATTTTTTTTAGATTTAATTCATGCAAATTAAAAAAAATTGTTATTTTTAATCTCTAACGTCGTATATGGTCCAACAAGATCACGTCACGTGATTTATTGAAATTAACGTCATAGACTAAAAACAACAGTTTTGAATTTGTAAGGACTTAATTCAAACAAAAAATACATGTTATAATTGCAGAGATTAAAATTATATTTAGACTAATATGATATTATATGGTGTATTTTTTATAAGACATGAATTGAGAGCTTACAACATGTTTGTAGACTTTGTAGGGCAGATATGTGAAATTTATATTAATTTAAGGAACATGTATTGTTGCCGAATCCATATGGATTAAGAAGCTTTTGTCGTTGATCTTCTACATCCCAAAAAGGTCCATCAGTGTGCTGAAAATGATGAATAAGAAAATTATAATTTTCACTAAAATATTTGAAGATGATTTATAAAATTATAAAATAGTAAGTGGAAAAATCGGCGTTCGAACCCAATCACAACGTCCGACATAATAATTTTAACTTTTTTTTTTCACCACCAGTTGAATCTGGTTCGGGGGTCAGTTCTAGCATCAAGTGGTTCCAGTCCCCTCCCGATCGCAGTTGAGGGGAATCGAACCGTGGTCCTCCCTATCAAGTTCAGCGCCAATCACCACTGAACCAACTAATGATATAATTTTAACATTTCTGTCAGTTGAGCTATGGTCTAATCATTTGTCTTCATTTATTTAACTAAATGATTACGTTAAATAAATGAAAGGAAGTGTCTTAATTGAACTTCTATATTTAGAAAATATTGACAAAAAATGATCAAACTTATGTTAATTATTTAATTATGGACACCTTGATATAAGATTATGACATGAGCCAAGCAAATTAATAATCATATTAAAATCTTATGATCTAAGGTACCTCAAAGAAGGTATTTGACCTCTGTCCTTGAAGAAAAACTTGAGTTGGATAATCCAAAACATAGTGATCATTATTAGCAGTGTGGAAGCTTGTCTCAGCAAAAGGTGTGGCATGGTTGGAGCTGCATAATGCTACAGATTGTAGTGGTACTGATAATGGTGATGGTGATGTTATGCTATTTAATCTCTGAAAAAATTAAATGAGCAATTAAGTTTAATAATTTCATCATTAGACTTGTTTGAGTCAACTAATTTAGTTCTATACTAATTTCCTCACCTGATGATCTTGGTCCATTGAAAAGTCAAAGAGCATTGGATTCACTGAAGCAAGTTTCATTGACAAGAACTGCAGAAAAAATATACAAGTTTATAAGCTTTTTGGTTTATGAATCAATGACCAAAAAGTACAAATTTTATATATTTTTTGGGACCATTACCTCTACTTGATTCTGTAGGGACTGTACATAATTGATTATTTCATCCAACACAAGGGCCTTCCCAGTTACCTATTTAATATAAAAACCAAATCAAATATGGTTGCGAAAAGAGCCGATACAAAGATAAGTAGCACTGACACTTCAGATTAAAGTTGTATCTGATATTAGGAGTTAGGACACATGTTAGTGTTCGATACTAACATGACATGGATACATAATTACATTCAATTACTTCCATTTTTATAAATTATTACCGGCGTCAATGTTTTAGTAGCAGTGTTGTGTCTGGTGTCGGTGAAATAGAAACACATAACCAATGTCCCAAATTAAAAGTACACCATAAAGATTAAAGAAACTACCATTCACCTTATCACAGCCAGGCACAAGTTGCTGCAATACCTTCATCCTTTCACTTATTTTCTCTCTTCTCACCTGAAATCCATATTAATTTTGCAACATTAATACACAATGAGACATGAAGTTTTGAGGGTAATTAAGTAATTCCTCTTCAATTATTAAACAGTAATAAACCTATGTAACATCGACACTTCTGTACATCACATACCGGTGTTCAAAATCGACACCAAACTGACTCATATGTTTACATTAAATCATTCTAATTTTTAAAATTACTATCAATGTTGAAGTATCGGTGTTTAGTGTTTTTTGTCCAGTGTCTGTGTCGATGCTTTATAGCTATTATAACTCTATTGTATACCCTTTCAGCAAGGCTATGGCTATCTGTTGCCTGACCCCTTCTTGCTCTGACATGGATATAGCCAGTTGGAGCTTCTTCAACATTTTTCTTTTGATCTTTCTTCTCTTCTTTTTTCTTCTCCTCACCACTACTCTTCTTTTGTTTTTTCCCTCTCCCTTCTTTTGCATCCTATACAATAATTTGCAAAATCATCAACAAATTAGTAACAAGATCATTAACATGAACAAAGTAACAACTAACAAGATCATTAATTAACATCAACTATACCTTTGATAAGGGGCTACTCAAAGAAGACTTGTTTCTAACTCTTCTCTTCTTCTCCATAGAACTAACTTTCTGAGTAACTTGTTCTTCACCCTTTTCAAGATTATCAACAACCATAGATGATGATTCAGGACTGAGATTCTCACATAAGCTATTCTTAGAGCTGTTTTGATCAAAACAACTACTACTGTTTATAATATGGACTTGTTCATCAAGAGAAGACATCTTAGTAGTAAAATAAGCAGCAGAGTCAACAAAGAAAGGTTGTTGGTATTGGTATGAAAAAGCTGCCATATGAGTTATCAAGAATTGAGAGGTCTTTGAAAATGAAAGAAGAAAGAAGAAAGAAGAAGAAGAAGCAAAGACTGGTTTTTCTGTTTCTGGTGTTGGTGATGATGGAGTCAGGAAAAGTTAGTCTGTGACAAAAACACAGAGAACAGACCTATATATAAACATATTGTGGCATATAAAAATAAGCTGAAATCTTTAACTTAACTCATTCCCATGCAGAGACAGGTACATGTATATTTGACCAGTCTAATCTCATCAACCTCTTATGTTTTTTCTCTAACATAACATAATTGTCAATAATAAATGAGTTCCCTGTATTGGTCATAAATGAAAACAATTTTGTTTAATTCATTTTTGTTGGCTAGTTAAACTGATTTTATTTTAAAAAAAATTATTTACAAAATTAACACAATGGCTCCACATATTAATTTGGAAATTTGGCTTTTTAGTTGCTCCATAAATTAAGGGGATTTTTAGAAGTTGAGTTTAACCCAACTATTTTAAATATTGGCTTCAAATGTGAAAATTTATCCACTTTTATTACAAACACATTTTTTGCTTTTATTTTATTTTATTTAATTTAATGCGTGATTTGTAAGACACTTTCTCTCCTACAACTAGTACAAGACTAGATATATAAAGTGGCTCAAGTGATCCAATTGATACTCCCTCCCTTTCTTTTTAATTATCTTTTTAGAATAGTAACACCAAATTAAGGAAATGTATTTTTGTATTTTATCTTCTTATTATACTCTCGTTTTAATCCACTAATAAATTCCTATTTTTTTGCACACATTTTCTCTTTTCAATAAATTTAATATATATTATGTACAAAAAAAAACATAATTTAATATGTTATGTACCAAAAAAAGTAAAAAGATTTAGTTTTTTAAATATATAGCATTAATTGGTTTTATTGAAAAAGATAAGAGCAATTGACAAAAGGTATAGTTGACAAATCATACCCGTAAAATACTAAAAGGACAATTAAATAGAAACGCTAAATCTGACAATAAAAGACAAGTAAAAAGAGGGAGTATGTTTTTTGTGTTTTTTGAATTGTGGAATTTGGTGGGATATAATTTTTATGTGGAGAAATTGAAATTCTTGTTCTCATTATAAATCAATAGTTATATGGCAACTAATCCTATAAATTATAAACAAATCTTAAATATCCTAAATATAAAAAAAATAGAGATAAAACATAAAGTTAATATTGACAAAGACAATTTTTTATACTTTTAATGTATTGAATAAGACAAAATTTTCTTATTTATGTGCTTAAATAGTGCACCGAATGTACTATTTAGTATTTTTTTTAAAAATAGACATAAAAAAATAAAACAAAGAGGGGAAGAGATAAGTTACTCCCACCAATCCCAATTTTGTGTTAAGCAAAAATGTTTTAAAAAAGGCAGATTCTTTTTATCCTAACTATGTTGGCACAAAGAAGTTAACGGGTGAAGTTATTATGCATAAGGGTAATCCTTATGCATGATACATAAGTCAATAACACCCATTAGATTGAGCATCCACATGTAATAATCCTAGCTAATCTCAACTCACACACTCACACCTAATCTCACACCCCCAAAATTTCTCGCGCAGCCCCCAAAATTTCTAATGCACCCCCCAAATTTTTTGTGACCCCCCAAATTTCTCGTGCATCCCCTGAATTTCTTGTGCACCCCCCAAATTTCTCACGCACCCCCCGGATGACTTGTGCCCCTAAATTTTTTTTTGTCCCCACACATTTCTAGCCTAAACCATTTTGCTGTGGGAATAGTTTCACATATATACACTCCAAAATCCTTAAGTACATAAGATGGTTTTGAAGTACAACTTATAATTAGAATCATTATTTTTTATTTTTTTTGGGTACAATTATAATCATTATTTAAAATTATTTAACAATAATTTTGGTTTCTTATATAAGACAATCTAAACCATTAAATCACAATTATTGTTTTTATTCTAATTATAGGGTTGTACTCCAAAACCATTTTATGCACCTAATGGTTTTTTATTACAATCATCTGAAACCATTCCCACAGCAAAATGGTTTAATGGTTTTTTTATTATAATCATTATTTTTTAGTTTTTTTGGTACAATTATAATCATTATTTAAAACCATTTAACAATAATTTTGGTTTCTCATATAAGACAATCGAAACCATTAAATCACAATTATTGTTTCTATTTTAATTATAGGGTTGTACTCAAAAACAATCTTATGCACTTAATGGTTTTTGAGTGCATATCTCTGAAACCATTCCCACAACAAAATGGTTTAGGATAGAAATGTGGAGGGGACAAAAAAAAAATGGAGGGGCAAATGTCATATGGGGGTGCATGAGAAATTTGGGGGGGTGCATGAGAAATTTTGGGGGTGCGTGAGAAATTTGACGGGTGCGTGAGAAATTTGACGGGTGCACAAATAATTTGGGGGGTGCACAAGTAATTTAGGGGGTGCACGAGTAATTTAGGGGGTGCACTAAGTAACTTATGCATGGTGCATAAGGATGACTTATGCATAATAACCAATCCCAAAGTTAACTATCATAATTACCCCCGAAAAGAAAAGGCAAGAAGAAGACGAACTTAACTATCATATGCAACAAACCAAGAATAATTCATTAAAAAAAGAAAAAACAAGCACGAGATATAAACCAAAATCCATGGGAAAAGAAAATCAAACAAACCTAAAGAAAGAAAGAGTATTCCAATTATGACAAAAATCCTCCAAAATATATCAAGGTGGAAAGGGACCACACCAAGTATAATTTCAAAATGAAAAACTAAATGTGCTAACTTATGAGTGCAACTATATATTGTCCTCTCTATAAATGAGAGACAATAAATTGTAATTTGATAACGTAATTGCAGGGTATTATCCATCTAGAGGCTCCGAACAAATTAGATAACTAGGTCTTTTAAAATAAATAAATTTAGTAAAATTAATATGTTTTTTAATTAAAAAAATAATTTTTAAAAAAGAGTAATCTTTTATTTGAAATACAATAATATTAATAATATTAAAAAATAGTCATATTATAATTAATAATAGCAAAATACACTTCCACATTGATATCTTTAAAAATTGAATGTTTTTAATAAACATTGCAACTTAATTGTAAAATTTATTTTTTTATTTTTTTTAAAGAAGAAATTAATTCTTTATTTTAAAAGAAATTACAAAATATAGTTTTTTTAAAATATAAAAAATTAAAACTTATTATAAGTTGTAAAGTTATTTTATTTATTTATAGAGAAAATTAATTATTTTGTTGCTTTTTGTAAATTACTAAGACAATGAAATTTTAAAAAGCTATCATGGGTGAGACTTGAACTCACACACTTTGGATCCTAGACAAACATGGAAGCTACCGTACCAAACGCCTTTTGTCTAACAATGTCTCAGCAAAATTACTTAACCAATATTTTGTATGTTATAGACTTCAAAAATGAGGCCCCCAAAATTTGGAGGCTCAGTGCTGCGGGCTTGCTTGCACGGGCTCTGGGCCGGCCCTGGTATTATCCGATATGTCTTTTATCTCCCCAAAATATTCTTAAAATTACCCACATATTGTGACATAAGAGGTAGATATTTGGGCCTCTTAACCATTTGATCTTCTGTTCGATTCTAATAAATATGTATGGAAAAATATTTGTTGGAAGAGATTAACCGCTAAATGAATCTCAATTATCTCGAGAAAATTAGTCTCCACAGTTGCACGCGGAGAATACCTTTAATTTAAAAAAAAAATATATTCTTAAAATTCTCAAAAGCCTTCTCTTAAACTTGAAGTAAGAAATGACAATTCAAGATGGTGTGAAATTTTATTAAAACTACTATTTCAGTAACTATAATAGCGGTTGTTAACTCAACTTCAAAATTAGTCACATTCCTCCATAAAAAGGGAAAAACAAACAACCAATTTGAAGCTCTAAAATCCCTAAAAATGTCACCATAAGTCGAAGAACCCGAAAAACCTTTAAAAACACCATTTACTTTTTCTTCTCATTTTTTGTTGCTGTTGCAAATAATAAGTACTGTACATTTCAACTCATGTACTCCAAACTTAATGCCTCTCTAGTCCTTACTATAATAGAAAATTAATTTTAATTTTCTTCACCATTAATATAAACAAAAGTTTATAGTGAAAGGTTATCGTGTTATTTGTACGAAGTCTTCATTGTTGTTAGAGGTAACTAATTTTTGTTAGAAAATCTGTAAGGTATATAAGATGAATTCTCCCCTACAGCTGAACGTTTTTTGGATTTGGATCCTCTCAATCCGTTTTTATCTCAATCTCTCTCAATCATTACTCCTAATCATTTGATTAATCTAAAGGTGATAAAAAATACATCTATTGAATTTAAGAAGCACACCCGATAAAAACAAAAGATCTCATTTACTCATAGATTGGTGATAGTGAATTTTTTTCGCACATAAACTTGTGCAATTCAATATCTTATATGGAAAATACTGATTTTATGCAAATAATTGTGCAATTCGATAGAATACATATTGTAACTGTACATTAGTAATGCCAAACTATAGCCTCTTCGATTTCAATACTTTCTCCTTTATTTTTCCAAAAGATCGGTGAGATAAAAAATTTGTTTCTCAAATTCAAGTTATCTTTTCATTAGTTTCTCTTTTTCTTTTAATTAAAATGAAACGAGGTAGATTGTACCAAAAAAAAAAATGAAACGAGGTAGAGAAAATGAAGTGAAGAAAAAAGAACCATAAATAAAATACTAGAAAGCACATAATTTTAGGTGTGATTTGTTGTGTCAGCAAACTCTTTTCATTTTGTTAAGGTGTATTTCTTTTAGTAAATGAGATTTTTTCTTTCCTTCATTGAATAAATCTAATAGGTATAATTTAATGTTGAGAGAGATTGAGGTAAAAAGTGATTGAGAGGATCCAAATCCACGTTTTTCATACATAGGATCGACTAGGAATCAAATCCTGATCACCTGTTTGAGAGGCTGAAATCCATGACACTATAGACACTACTACCAATTCATTATTGGTAGACAAAATTGATTTGATAAGTGCTCCGATGTCACATATTAGAATATAATATATTGCATATCATGACAATAAAGGAAAGTTATAATCATAATGGAAATTGCTATTTAGAACAAATTTTTTGATGCAAGAAAGAGAATAATTTTAGGTTAATTGGTTAAATTATAATCACTCTCTCACCCATGTATGGTTAACCAATGTTTGATTGGTTAAATTCTTTAATTTTGTAGATTCTTCTATTTCTTGTGTAAATATTTCTTACTAAATATGATTACTCAATCATAATATATCATATCATGATAAATTAACTCTGTAACTAGTTGTATAATTTAGAACACTATAAATAAAAGACTAGAAGAAATTAAGATATAAGAAAATTTATCTCTTGAAGTCGTCCTCTTGAGATTGATTAAATGTTCTTGTACATCGACTATCTTAAGTGACTATAGGATAAGATCTTCCATCCCTTCATTCTCAAACATTAATAGGTAGAAAATACAATAACAACAAGTCCTCTCACAAGAGTTAAGAGTTCTTAGCATTATCTTCTACCAATTCATTCATGAAAAATCATAAGGTATCAAACCATAACTCTTCCGAGTTGAATGGTTTCATCTATCATTGATTCATTCAACTATATGCTACACTATATTCAAGCACACTCATCATATGATGTTCAATATTCACTGATCTCAATATGGATATTCTAAGACCCGTCAAAATAGATATAATATTCAACTAATTAATATTTAAGAAATTAATTGAAGACCAATCCTAAGAAATAACTAATGTGACATTAGAGTATTTTTATTTATTACTTACTGATAGGTGTAGAATTTATTTTCATATATTTGAGAGATGTCAATTAAAATGGATTTTGCTTCTACAATTGATTTCAACATGAAACTAAAATTTATATCTTCTGAGTTTAAATATAATTTTTACACATTCTTACAAGAAGTAAATATAAACGAATTATATTCAAGTCACTTTTTATTTTTTTTACAATCAAAAACTTATATCATTTTATTATTCAATAAAGGAGTAATACAAAGAGATAATGTCTCAAAAGTGCAACGAAAAGACCAAGAAATAGTCGTCCTAGTAAATGTGTGAGCAACCATGTTCGCTTGCCGTTTAATTATTTATACTGTTTAATCACATAGACTATAAGGACTCGTTTGGAATAACTTATTTTTGAACTTATGCAAATAAATAAATTTTTATGTATTATTATAAGTTTATCAAAGTAGTTTATAAAAAAATACTTTATAAAAATACAGTTTTTATTATTGTGAATTTATAAATTAACATAAAAACGTATTTATTTCCATAAGTTATTTTGCATAAATTCAAAAATAAGCTATTACAAACTGGACCTAAATCATTATACATAAGCTTAAAAAGGTTGAGTGAGTGGGTATATGTATATCCCCTATTTAATTTATCAATTGTTAAAAAATAGAAGCATTTGCTTCAATTGTGGCAGAAAAAACGTTATTCATGAGTGTCGGAGAGACAAAGCTCAACTTGAACTTTTGATTGTGATTGTGATTGTGATGTTACAATACAAAGGTTGTAAGTTGTAACGGTCCTTGCCACAAAAACCGGACAGTTATGTACCGGAAATTTCACATGGTAGAACAGTAGAAAATATACAAGAGCTATTACTAATAATCTTAAAACACCAGGCATTGTCTTTGGATGTTTTGTTGGTTCCATTTATTTATAGTCTTTTCATTGATACACCTGAAAAATAATCCCTTATCCAACGGGGAAAAAGTAACTTATTGTATACCGTACTTTAACTTGTTTAGGTAATTTTCATTTTATTTTTTTATGCATTAGAATATTCGTATTGATTTTAAATGATATTGACAATCTACTCTTTTGCCACATTATGTCATTTTTTTATACCGTTGAAAAATATTTATTCATCTTTTTCTTAAATATTCAAATAATTGAATAAAAGAATTATTTTATTTCGCTACATTATATTCTGCTTCACTTTATTTTGCTCCACTTCATTATACTATATTCCATCAATTTAAACAAATTTCACGTTAATCCTTAAACTCTAACCAACCGCAAATCTTTGAGAGCATATCCTAAAATTCCGCGTGCTTTATAAACATCCGCAAAACTTACAATGTACCTAGCAAAACTATCCAACCATCTTCCTTCATGATCTCCAATGACTCCACCACACCGTGCCGCCATAATTCTTCCTTTAAGGCTCCATCAACGTTGACATGCGGCCTAACTTTCCTCTGGTGGCTAGCAGCATCTATAACCTCAATGGCAACTTTAGAAACATTATCATCGGGTATCACTACATCATTTAACAAAGAAAGAGAAAATATAGCATATGTAAATGTATTTATGTGTGTTGTAAAAATAAAAATACCATGCGATTGGGAGGGAGTTGGAACAACTTGATACTAGAACTGACTTCCGAACCAGATTCAACTGGTGGTGAAAGCAAAAAAAAAAAAGTACTCTAAAATTTTGTCTAAATATAAAAATTTATGATTTTAGACTTTAGAGAATCCAATTTTTTTTACCATGTTTATGAACATGCTTTGATTAGGCCAGTGGAGCAACAAAAGAACCATTATGGCAACTTTAGTTCACCAAAGCTATAAAAAACGAAAAAAAACAAGGATAGCCCCAAATATTTCCAACCTCCATCAACATTCTTCACCCCTGCACACTTAAACAAATTGAACTCGAAATACACCTACTCCATAAAACTATCTATAAAGAGTTCAACGAAATTCCATCACACAGTTTGAAAAATATTTTATTAATTAACTAGTTGTGTAGTTTGTTGCTCATATTGTTTTTGTTCATGTGTAATTATCTTATATATAATATATAATATTAAGTGGGGTATTTTTCCTAAAAAAACATTAGAATAAAATTTAACTTTTTAATTTAACTTTAATTTATTCAATTTCATGTATTCATTTTGTGCCTCCGTACATTCTTGAGAGCTTACCTAACTACGTACGACTATAAAATTGTTTTAGTGTATTTTTTTAAATCCGGTAGAGATTTAAATGGTCCCGATGTTGATATTTCAAGTATGAATCTTACCTTGAATTAAAATGAATGTTAAGCATATTTTATAATTGAGATAATTAATAAATTTAATGTTTTAAAGTTTTGGAGTGGAATTTAACTTGCTTGTGAGGTAAGTCTGGTATAAATGATCAACGGACGCCCTCTCATGATCCAACGCCCATAAGCATAATTTGGTCGGTAGAAATATTGTAATTATATATTGGAGAGTTGGAGTTTGAACTCATAATTCTTTGCAAAAAAGGGGTGTGAAATTTCGAGTCCGTTTCGATTAACTTATTTTCAAGTTTATAAAAAGTAACTTATGCAAATAAATAAATTTTTATAATATATATATTAATTTATAAGTTTTCACGAACGAAAATTATATCTTCATAAGTTATATTCTCATAAACTACCTTGACTAGCTAGCTTATGAATAATACATTAAAACTTATTTATTTACATAAACTATTTTGCATAAACTAAAAAATATATAAGTCAGTCCAAACGAGGCTATTAAACTATACAGATAGATATATATATATATATATATATATATATATGTATATATATATATATACACACACATATACTTACATACATATAAGGGAAATTACACCGGTATAACATTTGAGCAATGTTATACCGCTCAATAACGCTTTAACGAATACAAATTTTACAAAATTCACCGTTGGATTGAGAGTTTATATCATATAAAAATCATCTATTTTGAATTTTACAAAAATCTAAAATCATTTAACATGTTTTTGAGACACAAAAAGATTAACGGTATTCAATAAAAATGCATAAACCGTTAATCTTGATATGTCTCAATAACATATTAAACGATTTTAGATTTTTGTAAAACTTAATATAGATGATCTATATGATATAAAGTTTCAATCCAACGGTGAATTTTATAAAATTGGTATTCGTTAAAGCGTTATTGAGCGGTGTAACATTACTCAAATGTTATACCGGTGTAATTTGATCTCCCCATATATATATATATATATATATATATATATATATATATATTATAAATATTGTATATATATATTATTGTCTCAAAATGTAACTTAATTATATTAGTTTCTTCTTGTTATAATATTTGAATCAATTTCAACTGGATCATTACATTCTTCAACAAATGATGCTTGACACAAGGGGTAATCCCGACCGAGTAAGGGCAATACAACCTTCGCCTAGAACCTCATAAAATGGAGGGTCTCAAATTTTCATTTTTTTTTTTTATGTATATTTTTAAAACATTTGGTGAAAATAAGTAATTACTAGATATCCATGGAGTTCTCTCTGTTGGAGTAATTGAGAGAATGAGAGAAAATGAATTGAATCGAAGGAAAGAAAGAATAGAGAAAAAGATAAGTTGTTATTCATCCACTAGGGACAAATGTAATTATATACAAGTGGAGGTTTGCTTCACTACTAAGCAATTGTAACTAACTACCTAAGACAAAACAAAAATCTCTAACTGACTAACTAACTAACAGAATCTGCAGTGTTCAGAACCTGCATGATCAGAGCCTGAGAACATGAGCTTCTCAGCTTCTGAACCTCTTGACCCGTTAGAGCTTCTGAGTCTAAAGCTCAGCTACTGACTACCAGAACCTCTTGACTCTCTAGAGCTTCTGAACCTCAGAGCCTCTTGACTCTTCAGAGCTTCTAGAGTTCAGCTTCTGAGGACATGAGAACTTGGATTACAAACATCACACCTCCTAATTCATGTTCTCCAACGATCCCATTCCTATCAGTTTCTTCAAAGCATCGAACCTAGCCTTAGCCATAGGTTTAGTTAGAATATCTGCAAGTTGAATCTCAGTGTTGCAATATTCCAACTCAAGCTTCTCCTTGTTCACTTGATCTCTCAAAAAGTGAAACCTTCTTTCAATATGCTTGATCCTGCCATGACTTACAGGATTGTTAGCCAAGTCAATTGCTGACTTGTTATCCACAAGCACCTTCATCTTTGTTACTTCAACTGCTTTCAGTTCTGATAGTAACATCTCAATCCAGTTTGCCTGACAAGCTGCAAATGAAGCTGCAACATACTCAGCTTCGCATGATGATAATGCAATTATTCCTTGTTTCTTAGAAGACCAGGAAATTGGTGCATTGCCAATCATGAACAAGTAGCCTGCAGTGCTCTTTTTGTCATCTTGATCTCCTCCCCAATCTGAATCTGAGTAGCCATATGCCTCTAACTTCTTACTACTGTTGCTTTGGTTTGGAATCAAAATGCCATGATCATTAGTACCTTTTACATATCTGAGCACTCTCTTTGCAGCAGTCAAGTGACACATCCTTGGTTGATCCATGAATCTGCTTAACAGACCAACACTATGACATAGGTCAATTCTAGTGTTGCACAAGTACCTCAATGAACCAATTATATGCTTGTACAAGGTTGAATCAACCAACTCATCGTCTGTATTCTTGCTCAGCTTCACACCAGTTTCCATAGGAGTAATTGCTGGATTACAATTGCTCATATGAAACCTCTTCAATATGTCAGCAACATACTTCTTCTGATGCAAGAAACAGCCTTTGCTTGTCTTTGCAAACTCCATGCCAAGAAAATATGATAGCTCACCTAAGTCAGTCATTTCAAACTCCTTCATAATGTCTGTTTTGAACTTTTCTATCACAGCTTTGTTTGATCCAGTAATCAACAAGTCGTCAACATACAGACATAGTATTATTATTTCTTCATGATTTGAACCCTTCACATATACACCATGTTCTGTTGTGCATCTAGTGAATTTCAAATCAATTAGGAAGCTATCAATTCTCTTATTCCAAGCTCTTGGAGCTTGTTTCAAGCCATAGAGGGCTTTCTTCAGTTTGAACACTTTGTTCTCTTGACCTTTAATCTCAAAACATGGTGGCTGCTTCACATAAACTTCTTCATCTAGAGGTCCATTTAAGAAGGCAGATTTCACATCTAGCTGATGCATAGACCAATTCTTGTAAGTGGCTATTGCAACAACTAATCTAATGGTCTCTATCCTGGCCACATGTGCAAACACTTCATTAAAGTCAAGTCCTTGCTTCTGAAGAAACCCTTTTGCCACTAATCTTGCTTTGTACTTAGCAATTTCACCATTGGGATTCATCTTCAACTTGAAGACCCATTTCACATCAATTGGCCTCTTGTTGACTGTTTTGTGCATCAACTCCCAAGTGTTGTTCTTTTCAATAGACTTTAACTCTTCTTTCATGGCTGTTTTCCATTTAGAGTCATTTAAAGCTTGTTCTAATGTAACTGGCTCCAACTCAGCTATCATAGCTTCATTGATCAGTTCACCATCTTCTGTTATTGCTTGATCAGGAAACACATCATACTCATTCAACATAACTGACTGCACTCTATCTCTTGTTGATCTTCTCAGAGGCTGATTAGATTGATCATTGGGAATATGAGTGTGATTACCAGCTGCATTATCTTCTGGTTGATCATCTATTTCCTCAAGCACAAACTTTCTATTGAGCATTGAACTTGTGTCCTCGACACTAGTACTTCCAATCCAGTCCCAACCCTTTGATTCATCAAACTTTATGTCTCTGCTTATCACAACTTTATTCTCTTTTGGAGCATAAAGCTTGTAAGCATCAGTGGGGTGATATCCCAATAGAATCATTTGCTGACTTCTATCATCAAGTTTCCTTCTTACTTGATCAGGAACATGTCTAAAACAGAGTGAGCCAAAGATTCTGAAATGACTTACACTTGGTTTAAGACCTGTCCAAGCTTCATAGGGAGTTTTGTTCTTCAGTTTCTTAGTGGGACTTCTATTGATTATATGCACTGCTGTTGAGGTAGCTTCTCCCCAGAATTTATGAGGCATGTTCTTTCCCTTTAACATGCTTCTGGCCATGTTCATTATGCTCATATTCTTCCTTTCAGCAACTCCATTGTGTTGAGGAGTGTAAGGAGCAGTAACTTCATGCATTATACCTTCATCTTCACAGAATTTTGCAAATTCTAGTGAAGTATATTCACCACCACCATCTGTTCTCAATTTCTTAACACTACAGCCACTTTGCTTCTTAACTAGTGCCTTAAATTTCTTGAACTTAGTGAATACTTCACTCTTCCTTTCAATAAGATAGAGCCACACATGTCTGGTATAGTCATCTATGAAAGTTAAGAAAGCTATTACCTCCAATGGACTTTACTTCAAAAGGTCCACACACATCTGAGTACACCATTTCTAACTTCTGAGTTGATCTCATAGGCAATTCATTCTTGAATGAATTTCTGGTCTGCTTGGCTGCACAACACTCTTCACACACTGTACTTGGTGTTCTTATCGGAGGCAAGCCATGCACCATTTCTTTTGACTTCAACAAGCTCAAACTTTTGAAGTTCAAGTGCCCAAACCTATGATGCCACACCCAATCTTCTTCTGAGTTTGTAATTGATGCAAGGCAATGATGATCAATTACATTGATTTCAATTTTGAAAGTCTTATTGTTCGACAGTGGAGCTTTCAAAATTAATCTGCTCTTAGCATCATAAATTCTCAACTCTCTATTAGCTAGCTTCATAGTATAATCTTTCTCAAGTAATTGACCTAAGCTTATCAAATTACTTGCCATAGAAGGAACATACAGTACCTCATTGATGGTTGATTCTTGACCATCCTTTCTCTTAACAAGAACAGTTCTCATGCCAGCACTAGTAACTTGACTGTTGTCTGCAAACTTGATGTTTCTTTTTACTGAATAATCAAGCTTCAAGAACCACTTCTTGTTACCAGTCATATGATTGCTACACCCTGTATCAAGATACCACAAATTTGACTTGTCTGCCTCAGAATTTGTGATTGCCATTAGGAGTGAATCATCAGAATCACTACCACCTCCATTAGCATATTGGGCTTCATCTTTGTCTTCTCTGGCCACCTTCTTAGAACGACATTCTCTTGCATAATGCCCAAATTTTTGACAGTTGTAGCACTGAATTTCTTTCTTATCAATCTTCTTCTTGGAACTCTTCTTGTTCTGATTTGCATCTTTAGTGGAATCTACATTCTGATTCTTTGAATTCTTGGTTGAATTCTCTGAATCCTCTTTCTTTTTCTTCCACTTATCTTTTCCTTTCTTGTTCTGAGTCTTGGCCTGTAATGCTTGTTCCACTGCCTTGTTTGAAGTTCTTTGCTTCACCCTTAGCTCATGAGCTTCTAAGGATGCTTGCAACTCTTCAATCTTCATAGTTGCCAAATCCTTTGATTCTTCAATAGCAACCACTATATGATTGAATTTCTCAGTCAAAGTCCTCAAGATTTTCTCAATCTTGGACCTATCAGTCATGGTTTCACCACAAGATTTCATCAAATTTGTCAAGGCCAGCATTCTCGCCAAATACTCAGAGATCGTTTCTTGTTCATTCATCTGCATCATCTCGTATTGCCTTCTCAAAGCCTGCAGCTTGATACCCTTCAATTTCTCATCACCACCATAGATTTTCTTCAATGTATCCCAAGCTCCTTTTGAGGTTTCTTCTTCTATTATCTTCTCAAAGATATTAGAATCTACGCATTGATGAATGATGAACAAGCCTTTAGCATCTTTCTTTTTCAATTCTTTGTGTTGAGTTCTTGCTGCATCATCAGCATTTGCAGCCAATTCTTCTACTCCATCAGTTACAATTTCAAGAACATCTTGAAATCTGAAAATCACTTTCATTTGTGCACACCAACGATCATAGTTTTCGCCTTTGAAAACTGGAAGATTTGCTGGAAATTGCGAGGAGGTTGTACTATTGTTCGTCATGATTCTTGATCAAGGAATCAGACGAAAACGATGAATACGAACCGGGCTCTGTTATACCAATTTGTTGGAGTAATTGAGAGAATGAGAGAAAATGAATTGAATCGAAGGAAAGAAAGAATAGAGAAAAAGATAAGTTGTTATTCATCCACTAGGGGCAAAGGTAATTATATACAAGTGGAGGCTTGCTTCACTACCAAGCAATTGTAACTAACTACCTAAGACAAAACAAAAATCTCTAACTGACTAACTAACTAACTAACAGAATCTGCAGTGTTCAGAACCTGCATGATCAGAGCCTGAGAACATGAGCTTCTCAGCTTCTGAACCTCTTGACCCGTTAGAGCTTCTGAGCCTAAAGCTCAGCTACTGACTACCAGAACCTCTTGACTCTCTAGAGCTTCTGAACCTCAGAGCCTCTTGACTCTTCAGAGCTTCTAGAGTTCAGCTTCTGAGGACATGGGAACTTGGATTACAAACATCATTATCGTGTTTTCTTAATAAAAATTGCTTAGGTGTCATTCAATTAAAGAGAAATTGTTTATGTGTCATTCAATTAAACTTCTCTAATATTATAATTATGCGGAGTTTTTAACTTAATGTCTGTTGTTCGAATCACACTAGTGATAATAATTGAATTTTTATAATATTTTATGGAAAACTACATTTTCTTTTCAATAGAAATTGTTTATGTCTAATTCAATTAAAACTTCTTAACTTACCAAAAAAAAATTAGAGCTTCTCAAATATCTTTTTTTTATCTTTTTTTGTAAAAAAATATATTTTTTTTTTTTGTAGAAACTCTAATAATATGTTTTTTTTAGAAACTCTAATATATATTTTTTTTTTTAGAAAATCTAATATTAATTTTTTTTAGAAACTATAATATTATATTTTTTTGCTGTAGAAACTCTAATATTATACAGTGAAAAATAAAAAATACAGTACTGTTTTTAGAAACTCTAATATTATATTTTAGTAGAAACTCTAATATTAACTCTAATATTTTCTATTTTTTTGTAGAAACTCTTTTTTTTTTGTTTATAGAAATTTTAATTTTGTTGTTGATAGAGTCCCTAGAAAGTACTCGGAGATGGAGACGATATATATATATATATATATATATATATATATATATATATATATATATATATATATAGAAACATAATACAAATTAATGTAACTTCATTTTTTATAATCTTTTAGAATTTTTAATTTTTTAACAATTCCAATATTAAAATTTCCATAAACATTTATTCAAACCTTTTTAGAGATGTTAACATATCCATGTGAGTGAAAAACCCCACATTTTCTCATTTGATGCTTATGTGTGGAGATTGTTTTTTTGTGGTACGCGAAAAAAAAATATTTAAGAGTAAGAACGAAATCAAATTAGGTTGATATTCATTAAAAAAAACAATAAAAAATTAACAACTATTTTTTGTTGATGGGGCCCAAATAGTGTCCTGTAAGGGAGATAAGATAGATAAAAATAGAGAGAGAGAGAGAGAGAGAGAATCTATATGTGGTGTAGAATTGGAAAGATAGAGATTTTCCCACCTTAGTATTAAAAATACGCATTGACTAATTAAAATTTGAATTTCGACTGCGGAAGTTATCCATATTTTTTGTCCACCACACTTTCATTAGAGTTACATTCAGGTGATTAATTAATTTATGGGTAACCTAAAATAAATTAATATAATTTAAATTTTCATAATCGGTGGAATTTGTTTATAATTCTAATTTTAAAATTTCCAAAAACTTTCTAGGGATTATAATTTGTCATTGTGATTAGAGATCCGCACATAGATTTTTCCATTTATGGTATAATGAGAAGAAAAAAAAGTTTGAGAATAGGAACGATGTCAAAATATATTAATATTCATGTAAAATATAGTATAGAACTTACAATTATTTTTTGTTGATTAAGTTCCTACAGAGTACTGACAGATGGAGAGAGAGAGAGAGAGAGAGAGAGAGAGAGAGAGAGAAAGAGAGAAAATCTTTCAGTACGCTTTGTTGGACGGTGAAGGGGAAATCATAAACAATTGATTAGAATTACCTATAACAGTCAAAATTTGGGAAACATAAAACCCATGAACATAAATTTAATATTTTATAATCTATGAATTTTTTTATTTATAATCTATGACGATAAACCTAATGTATATTTTGCATGAAATGTTGACTGAGGATGAGATAGTAACCACCATCTTTGAGAAGATTTATTGCAATGAAATAATCATGATATGTTTTAATTTTATGTGAAATGACGCTCCAAAAAAACTTAAGGCCGTGAATATATATATATATTCCAAAAATTATAAAGTTTATAATTATTTTTATATTTATAGGTGATATGGTTTTTTGTGTTTTTGGTATTGCGGAATTTTGTGAGATATATTTTTTGTGTGGAGAAACTCAAATTCTTGTTCTCATTAAAATAATAGGTATATGGCTCTATATATAGAGCTACATAAAACAAATAATATCTTTAAATAATAAACGAATCCTATAAATTCTAAACAAATTTTAAATATTCTAAATAGAAATATAAATCATAAACTCTAATATTATTTTATTTTAAATATAAATATAAACTATATTTAAATATAAAATCTTCCAAAAAGATATTTAGGCATTATTCTCAACACTCCTCCGTGACTTAATATCTTTTTGTTGCATCCAATCTGAGATTTGCGCTGAAATTTTATTTTATTTTTTGTTTCTCAATCTCCTCCTTAATCGAATATCTTTGTCTTGTATCCAATCTGAGATTTGAGTTGAAAAAAAAAAAATTTGAACACTCCTCTTCGACTGAATATCTTTGTGTTGTATCCAACCTGAGATTTATGTTGATTTTGTTGTTGTTGTTCATCCACATCAATTTTTTTTTCTTTCTACATCTTCATATGAGACTTGAGCTTTTTTCATGTATATGTTTTGGTTATGGGTTATATAATACAGAAACCATCTCGCATATAACATATGAAAGGTCATATGAGACTTGAGCTTTTTTCATTGAAACTATCTCGCATATAACATATGAAAGACCATATGAGACTTGAGTTTTTTTCATTGAAACTATCTCGCATATAACATATGAAAGGCCATATGAGACTTGAGCTTTTGTCATGTATTTGTTTTGGTTATGGGTTATATAATACATGAAACTATCTCGCATATAACATATGAAAGGTGTAGGTCATGGTTATGGTTTTTTTTTTCTTTCACATCTTCACAATAAAGATGTAGTCATGGTCATGGGTTGTTGATTTCATGGTTTCTTCTTTTTCTTCCTCTTCATCTTCTTCATCATCATCTTCTTCCATCTTCACAGGTCTGAACCAGGCTCTGATACCACTGATATGGTTTTTTATGTTTTTGGTATTGCGGAATTTGGTGAGATATATTTTTTGTGTGGAGAAACTCAAATTCTTGTTCTCATTAAAATAATAGGTATATGGCTCTATATATAAAGCTACATAAAACAAATAATATCTTTAAATAATAAACGAATCCTATAAATTCTAAACAAATTTTAAATATTCTAAATAGAAATATAAATCATAAACTCTAATATTATTTTATTTTAAATATAAATATAAACTATATTTAAATATAAAATCTTCCAAAAAGATATTTAGGCATTATTCTCAACAATAGGGTCGTTACATAGTCTATGGGATAAAGACAGGAGAAATAATCTCCTAATAGTGTAGAACGAGAAGCGAACGAATATTCTCATTTTTGCTCTACCCTATAACATCCTTAAACTTATATCATGCAAAAATTATCTCAATTTCATCATACAATTTAAAATCAAATTACTCAAATAATATTTTAAAATAAAACATAAATAATATTAAATGAAAATAATCTCATACACGGCACGAGATAAGATACTGGCTAACTATAAAATATAAAACAATATAGCTAATAGACTAGTGGTTGACTTATTTTTACGGGTTTGATTCCCACTAACTATAATTTTTGTGTGTAAAAAAAAAACTACAATTTTTGTATTTATTTTTTTTAAAGTAATTTTTGTATTTATTTTTATTAAGTGTCTTGTGTGTTTGCATTTTTTGTATTTTTTTTATTAAGTAAGAGTTTGATTTTTATTTATCAAGGAATTAATAAAAAAAAATTATGAAATTAAAAAAAATTAAAAAATTGCTTGGGACTTCAAAATGTGTTGAGACAGGCACTCTTGATGGAAACAGATTTTTGCAGGTAGAGTGATGTAACTGCTATGGGTCGTTCGATCTTTGATCGACGGTTGAGATTATTTTGTTTTATAATATTGTATATTAAATTTAAATCGTCCAATCTCAAATTAATCATCATAACTACTTACCATGTGAAATTGCGTCATTATGCGACAATAGCAAATCCAAGTTCCTCCTTGAAATAGAGATGATTGATGAATAATGATCTATACACTTATACGGTACTTAATACTTATGCTATAGCCGCTATCATTTTATTAGGATGAAACTTTCAATCAAACATAAAATAGATTAAGATGAAACCATAAAAAAAAATAAAAAAAATATCAAAGCTAGCTATAGATGCAAAACATGTCTTTTCAGCACTGCAAACACATGTTCTATCTTATGACCAAGTATGAGTATCTAGCTGTAGATGATCAGAAATTGAAGAAAATGTTTCGATGAAGACGAGAACAATCAACCACGCGTGATTAAAGGTTGGTGACTTTAATTAAATTAGTAGTGTACGTGCAGGTTTCTATTTCATGTAACATATTACTATCACATATGCATGTACCTAGCTAGATCCATTTATATATGTGCATGTGTAAAATGCATGATGTTCTGCATGATGTTATGAATATACGATGTAAATGGTAGTTTATATACAACATTCACACCTTTCAGACCAACCGAGGCGCCTTTTCTACAAAGGACAAAACCGTGATGTGTCAACCCCAAAGCGGACAATCTCTCGGAGATGTGGACTTGAGGTCGTATCTGAGTCATCTATGGGAACGATAAAATTCGTTCTCGAATCCTTTAGCCCCTTAGCTTCGACTGGGGGCTTCTGTTCTGGATACACCAAAATAGTCTCACATATCGCTTGGTACTCGAGACAAATGGTAGTTTATATACAACACCCACACCTTTCAAACCAACCGAGATGCCTTTTCTACAAAGGACAAAACCGTGATGGGTCAACCCCAAAGCGAACAATCTCTCGAAGATGTGGACTTGAGGTCGGATCTGAACACATGGTATCCATTCAAACTCAATTTTAATTTATATTTGTGCAACTCAAAGCTCACAGTAAATTTATATACCATGATAGTATGTCAGTTCATATATATGTTTTTTTTTTAATTGAAAATTCACATATAGAACAAATTTAAATAAAAAAAATTTAGGCGTAAACATATAATTTTAAAAATATAAATGTAAAATATCTTAATTACATTATCTAATATCATTTAATTACATTTTTCATTAATTTTTTTATAATTTTTATGTGTGTCTAAATGTAAATGTCCAACCAAGTATACCTCATGTTAATAGCAACGATGAACACATGCTGAAATGCACCATGCATGTGCTCTATGATTTTTGTGAATCACATGCAGACGTGCGTGCGAGGAAAGGGTAAGGTTAAGAAGATTGGGCCTTAATAAAATATAAAAATCTTATCTTACTTAAATAAAAGGTCTTATATTAGAAAAATTAAAAGAATTTGGAAATCTTATCTTATATTACTTGACAAAAAAAAAGTCTTATATTACTGTTTCTAAAATTAAAATCAGCTTTTTAGAAAAATTAAGAGAATTTGAAATTTGTGAAACTCTTGCCGTTAATCTAACACTCTTTTTTCGAATGGGAAGTTTAATACTTCGTGAATGATTTCACACAACTTGACTCGAAAGAGTCATTAATTATTGTTTGTTGTTGATTGTTGCAAGAAGTTTATGGTATGCGGAATATTTCCATTTTAATGGTTGTTCATTCTTAGACTTTTAACTGAGATTATTTTTAGGAATCATTTTAGATTACCTAATTTTAGATTTCCAAATTTTTATGAGTGTGGCACACTCTTAATTCATAAAAAAAAGGAAATGTGTTGTCAAATTTATTTTTCTTTCTACAAAACCCAATTACTGATAATTTGTAATGATTATTGTAGCTGAAATAGCATCAAAAGTCGGAATTTTATGACAACATATTCTAAGGACAATAACTAAGGTCCCGTTTGATCCGGTTTATTTTCTATTTTTTCTTCTCCTTAAAAATAGTAAAAAAAGAAAAAAATTGTGTTTGACTTCACTTTTTTTTTTTTACTTCTTTACTTTATTTCTCTAATACTTTTAAGGAGAAATAGTTAAATATAATTTTATACTTCTCTATTTCGTTTAAGCTGAAATAAAAAGTAAAAAATAAGCCGGGCCAAACGGAGCCTTAAAAGTCTATGAAAATAACTTTTATCTTAAAAATTTAAGTCAGATGCTTGTTCAGGTAAAATATATATTATTTTTTATGTAAAAAATATCTCTTTTAATTCATTAAACAATGCTTTAATAATATTTGTTTTTATTTCTCTAAACTCAATAATGAAGGAATTTTCTATGCCGGTGTTAAATGGAGACTAATTTCAATATAAATGTTTAACTTACTTCTTAACACTTTGTTTTGTTGTAAAGAGAAAATGAGAAGAGAGAAAGAGATGTGTGAGAGTATGAGAAGAGAGAACGATAAGAGAAATGAAGGGGGGAGAGAGAGAGATAACCCCACCACTTCTTTAATTATGTAATCTAAAATTCAACAAACAAATACTTCACACTTCTTTGAAAACTCTCTTTGAGACAAGTAGTATTTTAAGTTATTGGGAAACAATTAAACTAAATTTTACTCTAATTGCAAAATAAATAATCAACAGATACTTAACCCCACACTTCTTTTCTTTTTTTTAAAAAAACGGAAGAATTGAGATTGGGTCTTAACTCCTTAAGGGTCCGTTTGGTTCGAAGTTTTTGGAGGGGATGGGAGGGGAGGTGAGGGAATATTTTAAATTTTGGAGAAGTAATTTACTTTTTTACTCTTAACCTTATAAACTCAAAATAAGGATTAAATTATAATGGATATATTACGTCAAAAAAAAAAATTTAATGGATATATAACAAAAAAAAAATCTAATGAGTAGAAAACCTAAATTTTTTTTGTTGTAAAAAAAATAAAACCTAGAATTTTAATATTCCAACAAGGATAATTTTGAATTTTAGTAAAAAAATGAGGGTAATTTTATCAACATAATAAATCTCTCCCCTCCCCTCCTTCTTAATTGAACCAAACAGACCCTAACCGTACTACTATACCCCTCCTCCTCATTAGAACACATGTTTGTAGTTTTGAATTGGGCTATGATCGGGATAAGTCTAGTCTCTATATTGAGATGAATCCGGCTATGATGATGAGAATTCCTTTTGCCATCTCATGGCTTACTCGCGCGTCCTATAAATTGACCAAAATACCCTCCTGTAATTAAGTCACGGATGAAAGAAAAATGAGTAATTTTAAAAAATGACATTTTTTCTACATCCGTGACTTTAATCACAGATGTTATAAATGTAGGGTGTTTTGGGGGGTGTCCGTAGCACAAGTCACAGACAAAGGTATTTTGGCATTTTTTCTATGAGTCACGGATGTTATAAATGTAGGGTGTTTTGGAAGGTGTCCGTAGCACAAGTCACAGACAGGGATATTTGGGTCATTTCGTAGGGCAGCCCCAGAAATCGTAGGGTGACAAAAGTAATTCTCATAATGATAGCTTGTAATAATCAATTAATGTTACTCCATTGTGAAGTGTGAATTGTCATTTCTCATATATGTTGAGTCTGTTTTTAAAACAACCCATCAATTTTGTCTTTGGATAATAACTTTACTATTATTTTTACGCATAAATTAATTTAACAATAACTTGCATTATTAACACAATTTAAAATATGGATGATGATAAATATAACAAGAAGCTGTAATTCATTAACAACTCACTTAACACAATTAAGCAAGATGTACAATATTCAAAATATAATTATTTTATTTTTTGGTATAAAAGATCCTCAAAATGTTTCATCTTAACCGCAAACAATGGATTTGTAATAGCAACGACAATTAGTTGGTGCAGTGCAAACTCCAAATACCAAATCACCATAGAAAAAGCATTCATGATTGCAAACAGACTTATCACAACGAGGTACCTTAAAATCCTTTGTGCAAGTTTGTTTTTGCGCTTCAACATCTACACGGTTATTAAACATATAAGTTAGTATATATATAGATAGATAAATAAATTTTGAGAAATGTGGGGAATACATATACCTAAACCAAGTGAAAAA
Source organism: Trifolium repens (assembly GCA_030408175.1). NCBI lineage: Eukaryota > Viridiplantae > Streptophyta > Magnoliopsida > Fabales > Fabaceae > Trifolium > Trifolium repens. The sequence goes on along the minus strand of CP125842.1, from coordinate 59,508,547 downwards.
GTTATCATAAAAACCATTAAAAATGTGAAGAAGGTTTGACTCTTCATTTTGTTTGGTGTGGAAGAGTGATTTTTTTTTATCAAGAGGAAGAGTATTATCTACGCACGTACTTGCATAATGTAAAAATTAGAGATATATGTATGTGTATATATAATAATTTTAGTTATGCACTCCGTATATTTAAAAATTAAATTGGTCAAATAATTTAATGATGGTAAGTTTTTAAATTTGGTCAAGCTTCATATTATGTGGTCATCTCTGATAAATCAACTGCATGCATTGTATGGTTAAATAATTTAATGATATCATCTTCTCTTTTTAATGATATTATCAAAAAATAAATAATTTAAATGTTAGTGAGTTTTTAAATTTGGTCAAGCTTCAAAGTTTTTTTTTTACTCAGACACACAAAGTAGAGAGACCATAATTTGAATCCCTCTCATAGAAATTAATCTCTCTTTTTTTCGTTGACTAAAAGTTAACAAGTAATTGTTTACGGGAAATCTAATTTTGATTTCTTATTTTATGTTTACTTCACTTTCTTAATTATGTTTTTAATTAAGGAAATAAAAAATCAAATTTGTCCCCATGAGCCTAGCTCAATTGGTAAAGGACATTGCACATTTGTGCAGGGACCGGGGTTCGAACCCGGTATGCCTACTTATTTCACCTTTAAGGGGTGAATTTCTCGCCGCTAGGCTACTGACCCAAAAAAAAAAAATCAAATTTAAATATGATGTGGCAGCCATGTAATGTAGTAAGTGTCAAATGTGATAAATCATCAAAATTGAATGTCAATAAAGAGAGAATGAATGTGTAAATTTTTAAAATAAGGGAATAAAAAATACAAAAATGGGAATAGAGAGATTAAAACTGCATTTAAGCCAAATAAAAATGACAACACCTATACATCCCCACATTCAATTGTGCCCTTGCCTCTTCCATTTTATGTTATTGTACCCACACACATGGGCTTTTTTTTCCCCAAATAAAAATGAATGCGCTTTTTTTCCCCAAATAAAAATGAATGTGCTTTTTTTTTCCCCCACACACATAATTATATATATAAAATCTCTAACTATCGATTTAAAGACTTTAAGACTTTTGTCTCTTAAATTAACGAATAATTAGTATTATTGACAATTTTTTAACGAGTGATTTATAAGTATAAAGTATGTTTCTTGGTTATCTTTTTAAATCTTGAAATTTACCTCAACGATAGTAACCCAAACTTTTCCCTTATAAAAATAAATATTTTGGTTCTACAACACAAATTTTAAGATAATTTTTTTTTATTTATTTATTGGAAAATGCTAACTAGTACCCCGAAGCATTAATTAATGAACTATATATGGTAAAAAATGTATTGAAACTTGTCTACTTTACTTTTTCAAAGTATAAAAAATATTATTATCAATGCAAAACTTACTTTTTTTATTATCTTTAACTAGTGTCCGGAGGCACTAGTTAGCATGACCCTTATTTATTTTATGGCCAACTCTAGTTAGCATTTGTATTTTAAATAATAAAATAAAGAATCATGCTAACGACAATGTTTTAAAAACCGGACCAGACATCGAACCGGAGAGGGTACAGAGTCATTGGTTCATTGGTCGAACCACCGGGTCACTGGTCGAACCGCATGACTAAACCGGGTATAACCGGATAAACCGGTAGAACGAATCGGTGTCTATAATACAACTATATAGGTATTAAACCGGTTGAATCAGATGACTCGGTCTCTAAAAAAATAATGACATGACACCTAAAAAATTTGAAAAACTCAAAAATTTCATAATATCATAAGTTTTTAAATTCAAATCTTAAATGTTGTCGTCACACACAATAAAATAGTACAGTACAAAATACAAATTCAAATAAGTTTTAAACAAAATTTAATTGCAACATAAACAGAATAACAAAGTGTCTAATAAATTTAAATCCAAGGAGGCATAGTTGTTTCAATGTTGGGCTCTATTTTATTTCATTTGTTTCTTCTTTTTTTTTTTAAATAAAAATACAAAATGACGTCGTTTTGAGACTTTTAGTTGAAAAAAAAAAAAAAACGCGTGCGGTTCACCGGTTTTTTTCGGTTTTGAGCGGTTCACACCAATCTAACTGCAGGCCGATTCAACATTCGAACCAAACCGATCACCCTTTCGGTTCGCGGTCTGACCGGTCCGACCGGCCGGTTCGGTTCGGTTTTTAAAACACTGTTAATGGATGCCCTCAGACAATAGTTAAGAATTAAAAAAAGGTAAATTTTGTATTGAAAACAATACTTTTCATAATTTAAAAACATTTAAGTTTCAATGTATTATTATTATTTAAGGTTTCCCTAACTAGTATCTCAGACATACTCCCTCCGTTTCTTTTTATAAGAGACAATTCACTTTTTAGATTCATTCAATAATTAATATATTTGGTCTATATTATACTCCCTCCGTCCCAAAATTAATGACCTGTTTGACTTCGTTTACGCTTACCAATGTCAAACTTTGATCGCTAATATCTTTAATTATCTATTATTAAAAATTATAAAAATTGTATATTTTGAAAATACTCGTCGAGACAAATCAAACAAGATCTCATATGTTAATATTTACAAGTATATATAAGTAGAAAAATAAAGTCAAAGTAGATCAAATGAATAGTACACTAAGTCAAAATTAGGTCACTTATTTTGGGACGGAGAGAATAACTTAAATCCATTCATTATTGAATGAATCTAAAAAGTCAACTATCTTCATAAAGTAAAATATACTTACAAGTTACAATGTTATTAAAAATCAAATATTTTCCTTCTCCACAAACCAGTTTAACGTGGTGAAAATAATAAAAAAAAAACAAAAATCTTTTACCAAAAATAAAATATCTGAAGAAATAAACCCTTAAACCCTATCAACAACAACAATTCATAGCAATTGCCATTTCCATGGCAATTTCCACCTTAAAGTTAATCTGCAAACCCAATCTTCAACATCGCCCTATCCCATTCCAATGTGTGCGTAAGGTATCATCTTATCTCAACATTCAAAAATCAAATTCTTCAAATTCAATCTCTTTCTCTTTTTTATTTTGTATTTTTTCCCGTTTCTAGGTTGTGCCAAGATCCGTACCTTCTGTTGAACAAGAGGAATGTAGTAGAAGCTTAATTCGAAAACAAGGCAAGTGAAATTAGTGATGAATTTAGTCTAATTGAGTTGAATTGAAGTTATAATATTAATATTGTGCAATTGGAGTTTTTTGTTGAAATTTTTATAATTTTGAAATTTACATATGATTATAATTTTGTTACTTGGTCTTGTTAAATTGATGTAGTAAATATTAAGAAGGCACCAGCATGGAAGAAGTTTAATTCGAAAGAGCTTGGATTTCGAAATTCTATGATAGCTAATCCAGTTCAAAAGGTTCTCAACATGTTGAAGAAAAAGGGTAAATGCTTCTCTCACTCCTCATTATGTATTTGGGCTTTGCGTGGAAGAAAGAAACATAAACCATTTGATTGATTTTGTATTTCAAATGTGCTCATTTATGTGCATTATTATTTTTTCCCAATTAAGATAACATGGTAAAATTGAGAGAAAAAATTATAAGTTATAAACTACTTGAATTAACTTATCAAAATAAGCTATAAGTTCACAAGAAAATGACGGTTGTCAAACAAGTCTTTTTTAGTCATATGTACTTATAAGTTGTAAGTTAGCTTATTGTGCTTGCCAAACAGACTCTTAAATGCGATATACATACCTCTTTTGGTGTCAGATGTTTTGTAAATATATATTCTTAATTCTGAACGACTTTCCAATGCGATTCATTAGTCTCAATTCTAATTTAGAAATTATCATTTTGTATCCTCACCAGTACTAGACATGGTTCATTATTTCTGTGAAGTGTGAACAATCCTGCCTCTGACTTATATTTCTTCCTGAACAATCTTTATACGTATCTGGATATATTTATCTTTATGCTGTGGTATATGTTTTGGTGCGTCTCGGCTTGGTGCATTACTTGAGTGTGAAATTCCAAGGTTTCTAAGGTTTATGTCTTTGAGTTATGGGAGAGAAGTGCGTAGTTGATAACCCTTTTCTTGTTGTTGTAGGGTATTATGTTTACCTTGTAGGAGGTTGTGTACGGGACCTGATACTAATGCAAACACCAAAAGATTTTGATATTATAACTTCAGCAGATCTTAGAGAGGTTACCTTAATTTCCTATTTCGATCTTATTTTTAAATTATTTGTTGGCATGGTAGTTTAACTGGACAACTCTGTAGATCAAGAGCAAAGTGATAGCAGTTAGAACTTAGAAGGGCTTCAACTATTTTTATATTGGCATCTAGTGTTTGCAACTTATGGACTTTATATGCCTCTATCTATATAGGGAGTGACTCGGGTGAGGATACTTGGTTATTGTGAAAAATAAAAACAAACAATCATAACTTCAAGATCAAAATTAATCAAAACTAGCGGTCTAGATTATTATTATAAGATGGGAGATAACACTTCCTCATATCCGTTGTTGCCTACCACTGTGTAACAGAAAACTCTATTACAATACAACTCTTTTTTATGTTCACAAAATTTACACTTATAACGGAAAGAAAAACCGATATGTGCATTGACCCAACACTATTAAAGATATAAAGTTGGGATTTTTTCTATAGCAATTGGTTTGATTTGTCAGATTCCGTTTCTTTTTTTTTTCTTCTTGTTTTAATTATGCCCTTCAATGATGGCGCATCATTTGAGCTATTGCTGCACTATTTCGACTTGTTGGTTTTCTAAATAGCACCACTGATGCTTGTGCTGCAAAGATTTAAAGGGGAAAAACGACGACTAAATGATGAAAGGAAGGACCATTATTTTAACCTTATAGTTATGTTTGTTTGTTCTCATTTCTCACAATAACCAAATGTTTTCACTTGAGTCGATCGCTCCCTATATACATGCCTTTGATCTCCAGATTGGGTTTTTGACTAATCAAATTCGAGCTGAGTAGGCCCAATTAAATGAACAACAAACCTCTCCCAACATTCTATTTTCCATTCACAGAATTTGAATTTGAAACCTGAAGGGAAATGGAGTTCCTTATCAGCCAAACTAATAATAGGCAGGCACTGGTTGTAACATGCAGACTTTGCATAAAATCTAATTTCTAAATTGAAAATATATGTTTTGAGCTTGTCATTTTCAGACCTTAACTTTGCTTGGTGAATTTTGACTCAATTTTTAGGTGATGAGAACATTTGCTTGGTGTGAGATAGTTGGCAAAAGATTCCCAATATGTCATGTTCACATGGATGGTATCATCGTTGAGGTTGGTATATTTCTATGTTTCTCAATCTGTTTTTACCTTTGGTTAGTTATCTTTGCTGGAGCGATTCCGTGATATTCCTCTTCTCTGCTTTTCATGATAATTTTATTCTCCCTTCCAATTAGGTTTCAAGTTTTAACACTTCCAGTTCCAGATGCAAGCCTGGTAGACACTTTGCTCATGATGTCGAATTTGAGGCACCCAAGGGATGTGACAAGGAAGACTATCTTCGTTGGAGAAATTGTTTGAATAGAGATTTTACAATTAATGGGTTGTCCACCAGTTCTTTCAATTTTAAAAGCAGAAACTCTATCCTTGTGTATTTTGCTGCAAGTGTTTGTTTATGACATTTCCACTTTATATACAATACAGCTCTTTCCGCTGTTAACAAAATTTACACTATTTCAGGTTCATGTTTGATCCATTTGCAAAAATAGTATATGATTACATGGGAGGAATGGAAGATATTAAAAAAGCTAAAGTGTGCATGTATCTCTTTGATGCTGTGGTTTAATATATTTCCTTTTCTAATTAGAAATTTAAACTTTTCTATCATCATTTTATGTAAACAGGTCCGAACCATGGTTCCTGCAGCTACTTCTTTTCAAGAGGATTGTGGTGAGTTTTTGTTGAGCCATTCATGATCGATCACAATATAAAAACCTACTTTGCCACCATTTATCATATTTAGGGCAGTGTAAACTTCGTTGGACATACCTCTACTCTTCTGAATAGTGAATACATAGGCCTTTCTGCTTCCATTTGTTTCTGCAGCTCGCATTCTTCGTGCAATTAGAATTGCTGCTCGCTTGGGGTTTAGTATTTCAACTGAAACTGCTCGTTCTATTAAAGCTCTTTCATATTCAGTATTAAGACTTGATAAGGTATTTACAGTGTTATTTCTTCTCCCTGCTTTATCTTTGACATAGATGAGAATATTATGTAGCTTAGATGCCCCTCTTTAACTGTTTTAGCCTTTTAGGGTAGGCTCCTGATGGAAATGAATTATATGCTAGCATATGGATCTGGTGAAGCTTCTTTGAGGCTATTATGGAAATATGGCCTTCTAGATATTCTTCTTCCCTTTCAGGTAGTCGATGATTCTGCATTCTAATTTCTAAAGCTTAATCACGGAATGCTAGCTCAGTTTGCTTTTGACATTACAGGCTCTATACTTTGTTCGTCATGGATTTCGGAGACGAGACAAAAGAACCAATATGCTCTTGGTAACACCCATTCTTCTTTATGAAGTTTATCCTAAAAACTTGCAGAATTCAAGTTGTGCATTGGTGGTCTACCATACAAAAGACTAGTTTCTTAAACTAACTCAGAACTTGTTGGTTATGAACTTGTACCTGCTCTGTCATCCCTGATCTTTGGTCCTTTAAGGTTTGAGCACACATATTAAGAAACAATAAAATTGGACAAGTATAGACTTATTTACCCTTAATTCATTTTGTAAAATTTTTTTTTTTATTAAATGTGTGACTTTAGTTCTTGTAAGGTTTCACAAGGAAAAACATGCATAATTGTATCTTGGTTCTTACAACAACCAAAGTTTTAGAACAAAAATAAATTTTTTGAAAGACTAAAGATTAGGGACAGAGGGAGTATGTTTGGCAACTAATGCAATTCCTTCTGCCCTGCTTTTACATAACCCCTGCAAGTAAGTATTAAACCATAATATGCACAATATTGAGTTCCTTGGTTCCACTACCTGAGGATATATCAAACTCATCTGGAGTACCTAGACTACTTATCAGCATAATTAGGTCGGTCTTATTTGAGTATTTTTGGCGTCTGACTCTGAACAGTAAAGATACTCCTATTAAGAAAGAGACAGAGGACTTTCAAGTTCTGAACAGAAGATGGAAGGGGCCAGGGTGGGGGTTTATTTTTCCTAATTTGTATATGGCTTGGTACATCGTCTCAGAATTACTATGTTACTTCAATTCCGCACAGCATTTTTGCACCACATTGGCACATTTATTTTATTAGATCTTTGGAATTTTATCTGCAGTCTTTCTTCTTCAATTTGGATAAACTTTTGGCACCTGACTGTCCGTGTCATAGCAGCTTATGGTAAGACCTATGCAACAATAATGCCTATTTCTTGTTTTTACAAAGAACTTTAGTTTCCTTGCTCATAATTATCGAATTCAATCCCTTAATCAACAACTTTGTTGTGTACATGTGTTACGAAACAGTTCAAGTTATAAAATTATCCCCTTGCTATTACTTTGTTAAATTTCCAGCGTCTATCATTTGCCATGGAATGTTCTGCATCATCTTTGCTTGATTTTAGCCCAATACTTTTTCACATGCATCAATATGGTCTAACTTGGGGAGGGTTTGGGGGTAATGTGAACAAGGGTTCTTACTCTCCTATGCATAAAGTGATGGTCTCTAACTATTAGCCATTGGAGCAAAGTTCTCTCTGTAATCATCTATGCCATCTTTTTCCTTGGGGAAGCTAGTTTTTTACCATGAGGTCAAAGCTGTTTCTCAGTGCCATTGGATTTGAGTGCCAGGATGAAGAGTGTTGCACCTACTTCTAATAATTATTGCTTTCTACATCATTGCTGTTCTCTATTTTTATTTTTTCTTTAAAATCAATACCAGGTTTCAGTTCTTCAGAAATTTATTTTAAAATTGATGCTTCGGGAGCCTTTTGTTGAAGTCAGATATATCTAAATTCTTTGGTGACTAGCTTTACAATTTAATTTTCTCTATCCATTGAATTTGCTTTTCATTATTCTCTTCAATGTTAAGAATAGGTTCTAAAATGTTAGAACTATTAGTGTCCATGTGATATAAATATCATATATACGTAGTTAGAATGATTTACAAGCTGATTACATGTTAGGTCATTACGGCAAGACTCATAAGGAATCTATGCTTTCAGGGTTGGTATCCTTGCATTGCATAAATCTTTGAGTGATCAACCAAGGAATCCCTTGGTGATTGCTGCATTTAGCCTTGCAATTTATAATGGTGGAAATTTGTTGGAAGCAGTAGACATAGCTAGGAGGATCGACAAACCACACGACATCAGATTTCCTGAATTATCAGATCCTTGCGATCTGAATGCAAAGGCTTTGAAAAATGAGATTTTGGATCTTGTAGAGTCCGTTAAAGTGTCACTGCTGCAGATGACATCTAAGCACTCAGTTGCTCGAGCTATGGCTGACTATCCTCAAGCACCTTATTCAGATATGGTGATTATATCTTCTTTTTTGTTGGTTTTATTTTTGTTGATCTGTTGATTTAATGATACTGATGAACATCACCACTCTGTCATTTGTACATTATTAATCTTTGACAATTTGATAGGTGTTCATCCCATTGGCAGTGTACCTAAAAGCTCTTGGCATTTTTGACTGTCTGAAAGTAAATGCTTGTAAGAGATTCTTGTCCAAGAAAGGCAGAAATATTGATTATGAATCCTTAGCTCGTGGTGACCCGCTAGAAATACGGCACTTGTTTGCAAGGGTTGTATTTGACACTGTATATCCACTACACATTGGACAGTCCTAAATGACCGCTGGATTTTCAGGACAGTACTACAGTATTTTGAAGCTTTACTATGAATTTGGAGAAAATTGATGTTGGAGTAAACAGCTGAATTGAAAATTGGAATAGGTGTGCGGTGAAGGTCAAATTCCAGCATCTGATATTTGAGTGGCACTTGCAGAAATGATCACCAACTGTCATGGGCCAGTGACAGCTTCTGGGCAGGACTGCTATGCAACGTACCTAACTCAGTCCGCGGAAAAAATCATAACAGAAGACCACAATCATACCTAAAAGTTTAGTGTGATGTAAATTTTCTACTACCAAATTTAACATTTATGTTGTATGTCTGTCAAAATATATGTACAATAAATTCAGATGGCAAAGTCATTAAATCGCCTAAAGTTCACAAACACAAACTTTGTCCTCTTTTATTTTCCTTAAAAACGATTTTTCTTTTGCCAGCCCTTTTACTCTTTTAGCTCACCAATTCAAAAGAAAATAAAAATAGCTCTTACATTAATATTAGATTCAGTACCTTTGTTTTTTACGCCATATCATTGGTAACATGGGTTATTATATATTTCACATGACACATGCCCAAAAAAAAGTCATAGTCTCGACATGACTAACAAATCATATAAATGATTAAATTAGAAAAATTCAAACTATTGTTACACTGACATCTTAGTTATCATAATCAAGTACCAATTGAAAAAAGTTAAATGAAGAATAAAATCTGAACATTCATCTTAATAATATACTAATATGGTGGCTCTTTGGCAAAACAGGCTTTAGCTGAGAAGCATTAGAAATCTAACATTATTTGTCTGTCAAAATAATCTCTCTTCTGGATAACCAATCGTTTGTTGTTTGAATGGTTGGTTTCTATTTCGCAGGTGCAGGAGCAGCTCCACCAGAAGTTGGCCTGAAAGAGCAAACAGCAAAATCATTAAACGAAATGATATGGCAACTGACAAGTACAGCATGGACTATATACATGATGAAGGCTATGAAACACACACCAACGTTGATTAAGCTCTGACACGTAAGTACTGGTAATAATTTAAGAAAATAGAAGTGATTGAATATAATTACATGTGTCAGTGTCTGACGCCGCCATACACATCTTTAATAAAAAATGTTGATGCCACACAGGATGAAAGTAGGATATAAGAGATAAGAGGAGGTACTTACAGCCCTACAAATACTTTAAATGAATCATAGAGACCCCACTGAGCTCCAGTTAGTGTTCCAATCATAACTATACGGAGAGGAAGGCCACGAGTGAAAAGACCAACTACTCCAATCTTCTTCACTGCCTGCAAATTCAATAGTGAAAAAACTCAAGTAAGCAAACATTACACAGAAGAACATAACATGGAGAGGATGCAGTTTTGTGTACGAATGTACGCATGTATCAACTCACATCACCAACAGTGGCTCCCTTGGCATTGTTGAGAAAAGAAACAAGGTTATCAGCAGGGTGTGAGACGATTGCACACAGTACACCTGCAATATATCCTGCTGCAAAACTGACTCCAAGTTGCTTACTTTTGCTGCATTGGTCTTTGGGGGTTGGAATGACATTTTTGTAGATCATCTCCACAATAGTCTCAAATGATGCAAATTTCATCATCGTGTCTAATAAAGCCAAAATGTTTGTGTAAGGGAAGAGCAGAGAAAAAAAGAAGGTAAACACATATATATCGAATAGAATGAGTCTTAAAATTGCATAATAGAACAAGCATGAAATTTTGCATTCCGCAGAATCTGTATTATGAAATTTTACACAACACAAACAGGAAAATATGAATTATTTCACAGACTTACATGGTATCTGACGGCCCCAAAGAGGAACAAGTCCTTTATACAACCTGCACATAATATTAAATTTTGATCATATTTGAAGGTTACAAAATCTAAAACTACTAATCTACTATGAAGCACTGATATAGACATGAACATTATATACGCCTCCCAGCTGAAGTGTCGGTGTTACATAACTATATTATGATAAGCAACAACAAAAGACTAGAGGCAGTTAGCATCTAGGATAAAGAAAAAATGTACCCAGAAACACCATCAGCCTTGATAAACTTAGGTAACCCATCAGACAAACCACGAGCATAGCCGGGCTGAGTTTGAACACGAACTTTTACCGCCTCCATAGGACAAAGTGCAACATCAGCAATAACTTCAGCTGAAGCAGAACCAGCTAGATATATGAAAGTTTTGTACTTGACTGCATTCTCTGGTCCTGCAAGATCTGAGTAATACTTTTTGAAGAATTCATAGAATCCAAACTTGCAAGCCCCTTGAGCACTGTAACCAAGCAAAGTTGGCACCCAGCCTTTGAAGAAACCTCTAGCACCCTGCTCCTTCAGTAAAACTCCAAATCCTGAACTGATGCTCTTATACTTTGCAGGGTCAATCTGAAAATAACAACAACTTGCATAAATTTTGTGTTGAGTTGAAAATTTAAAATTATATTTTACATTAAACTTGCTTTCGAAGTAAAAACATCTAAACATTAACCACTTCTTTTCATATAATGGTTAACAATTTTATCATTATTGCGTCTCAATGCAGTTTATGTTGTTAGGTTGTAGCTTTTATTCGAATGAGTGTTAGGTTGAATTTCATCACGATATCAAGAAAATTAATTTTACAGAATCAATTCTATTCAAAATCATTTTCATCAAATGTTGAACCAAACAAATTAAAAATTTCATTTGAAACACCACTCATGGTGAAATTCATATGACATGGTACATCTGTTATTTTCTTAGTATTGGTATAATATGTATCTTATGTTTAAATTAAGTGGTTATCATGGTTGAATCATTTGGGGGTACCAAGTAACCCTCCCAAATTCAAATTCTGACCGTAACAATATTTAAACCAGACTTTATTTATCTTCTGACGAAATATTTGATAGACAAATAAAAATATATCTTATGATTTCTAGGATATACAAACCTGCATGTTGCACTTGACAAGATCAAGAGGAGTGACAGCCATGTGAGTAAGACCACAGCTGAAGACACCGCCGGCACTGCACGCAGCATAGTACGCGGGAGAAAACATTGGGATACTCTCATTTGGTGAAGGGATCATAGGAATATTTTTCCTAGTCCATTCATGTGATCGTGATGGTAATGAAGATGATGAATGTGATGATGGTGGTAACCCTGCATGATTAATGCTTTTGTTGATTGATGAAGAATCCAAATGGGAGAGTGCATTTGATGAGTAAAGAAATCCAGGAACAAGAGAATGACGAGGTGATTGATCAAAGAAAGCCATTGAGATTGAGATAAAAAAAACAAAACAAAATAGTTGTGTTTTTGTGTTTATGTGTCTAGGTAAGTAATTAACAAAAGGTTGAAAAAGGGAAATAGTAGTATGAGTGGAAGAGATAGATTTATGAGCGATAAAAATGGGAAGGTTTGTGGTTAGAAAATGAGAATGGTACGTATAGTATTGTTGTTGGAAATGAAATGTGTGTATGAAGGGAGAGAAAAATGAACAAAGAGAAGAAAGAGGTATATATGTGATTGTGTCCATGATTTTCGTTTAGCCTTTGACTCTGTAAATGTAACGCATTCCAATTTACATGTTAATTAGTTAATGCACCACCTTTAGCTCTTCACTATTTTTTTTTCTTTGGTAAATTCTTCCTCAAAATCTAATTAAAATATGATTATTATTTTATTTTTTTTATAAATTAAGAGTTTATAGATATCTAGGTAGGAACAGACATCTCAACTATGTTGGCACCCCATCATTCCCTTTCCTCTATCTATATCTCATTATTATTATTAAAAAAGGAAAAGAAAAGTTAATTACAAGGGGGGACTAGGCCTTGACCCCAAAGCTACAAGCTAAAACAAGTAATCAAACAGTACAGTATTGAGGATGTCCCAACTTATCACTTAAGAAAACATCCCGGAGGGTGGGAGGCAAAGAACTCCACCACCGCAAATTTGCATAAGCATGCCCAAGGCTAGCAAATTTATCCGCACAAGTGTTTCTCTCGCGATAAATGTGTGACCATTGTAAGTTTAATCCCAAGTGCAAGCAAATTGACCAACGATTGCGCAAGTCCCATGGAACCAAACCAATATTATCAAAAGCCCGGAGCGCCGTTTGTGAATCACTCTCTAACCATAGATACTTCCAGCCCTTGCTATTAGCCAAATCCATAGCAAAGATCAAGGCCATTAACTCCACATGAAGCACCGAGATAGTCTCGATTTTTTGTGCATAACCACCGTGAAAATTCCCCATGTAATCCCGGAACAGCCCCCCGCAAGCCGCCGACCCATTTGTTACGGAGCCGTCGGTATTCGCCTTCATCCAGCCTATCATTGGCGTGCGCCAAAGAACCAACAAATCATGTCCAGCAGCAATTGCGGGTTTGTCATCAATTGATAGATTTTTTTTAAATATAAATTAATATGAAAATATGACATGACATTAAATTTTACATAGTGAGTATCGGTACTCAAAGTTGAATATCAGAATATTCACCGTTAATTTTTCCTCATATGTTTGCTTTACCATAATAATTCTCTTTCGTACAATATTTAAATTTTATTTTGCCGTTCTCCAAAGTATATAAATATAAAAAGGAATTGTGAAAACAAAATATGTGTTGAAGAGATCGATGTTTAGATTATTCTTAGTAAATTCAAGAAATATGTATATATGTGAATACTTTTTTTAAAAAAAAAATTATGGGAAGGGATTTTTTTATATGTGAGTTTTTATTTAACAGGCAGTAGATCTTTTAAATAATTAAAAAAAATCAATAATTCTTATTGCTTTAATGGGTTAGTATCAATTTGCAGATTTGGTGGTAAAGTTAGGAATTATATTGTAAAAACTGTTTGATTTTAATCATAACAACTTCTAAAATTACAAATATAATTTTATTTTTTTAAAGAACACAAATATAAATAATTATTATTCGTTTTAAAAGTGTATAATGTATTAAAATTAAACTCAAACTCATTTTCTTAATCTAAATTAAAAAGACTAACAGTATTTATTTAGAAACAGATGAAGTAAATTGGGAAGGTCATTTGTTCATATGTGCATTGAAAAATTGTTAGCATTGAGAAAACTTGCCACATAACTATTTGGATTAGATTGTTACATTCCAAGAGCAATATTAACCACTCATTCAACTTCAAACATCACACATAAGCCAATTTAGTTTCTGACATGGCTTTACTTTCCAACTAAGCACCAACTACACTAAACAACACTTATCTATCAAGTATCACCATTTCATCAACCCAATCCATATCTCTTACTATTCATTCCTCTCTATCTCTATTGCCTTAGCTTCAATACAATTATGGCCTCAGTTTCAGCAACTTCTCTTACCTTTCAACCTTCTTTCAATGTGTCCACAAGGACTAACCAGGTCTAAATTTTTATTCATTTTTTCTATTATAGCATATATTTCCTTCTTATTTATTTATCTCAACATTTAAATAGGTCCATGTGATTAGAAATGTTATATGATTAGTGATTTATTTCGTAAGTGTAACTCAGTGAGTAAAAATATGCGGAGACATTTGATATATTGCGACGCAGATTTGAACTGCAATGCTCCTCTTCACCGTAATTAGTGTGTGTGAGTTTTATCGCTAGACTCGTTGAAACTATAAAGAGTGCTATATGCGCGGTTGACACATATATTAATGCATGTGTTAATGTAATTAAGAGAACATACTCATACATGTGTTAATGTTTTGGCTCAAGGCAAAATCTCAAGTTCACTTTTGTATTTTGTTCTGTTACTTTTTCTGTTTGGATAAACAATTAAGCCTTTATAGCATAAGTACTTATCATATAAGCTATTCTTATACCAAAAGATAAAATAAAGTCAAACTGTTTTCATATAAGTTATAAGCTGTTTTCATAAATTATTTTGAAACATTTATAAAAATAGCTTTTGTAAGAAGTGAAATTTTAATTTAGGGGTTAAAACATGATGCAGGTTTCTTACAGAACTTCAAGTATTGGTGCCATTTCTGTCGGATGGACGAGGAAGAGCTTTCCTTCTTTGAGATCCTCTCGTTTTCGCGTTTGTGCAGTAAGTTTGATTCTCTTTTGAATACATTTTTCCTTTAAAGAACTTGCAAGGAACAATGACAACTTTGAATTTTGTTGTAAAAAGATTCAGGCAACACCTGAGACAGTGCAGAAAGTAAGCAACATTGTGAGAAAACAACTTGCTTTGACTCCTGAAACTGCCCTTACACCAGAAACCAAGTTTTCAGCACTTGGTGCTGATTCCCTTGACACAGTAAGAAATTCAATTGTCATCAATCAAACATTGTTAGTTTACAACCGTATCCGACGGGACTTTAACTTTGTAGGTTACAAAGTCATGTTCGCACTATTGAACTGATATCTCATGAACATCGTTAGATTTGATTCTGAAGTCAGAATCAAATCTAACAATGTTCATGAGGGGTCAGCTCAGTAGTGACAAAGTCAAGGTGCTCATTACTGAGCTGACGCCTCATGAACTCTGTAAACCGGATTTGAATACGATGTTTGTCTTGTTTACGTTTGCATTGTTAGTTTTCATTTATGGTCTTATTGAATTGATTGATTCTTATTTGATGTGGCAGGTGGAAATAGTGATGGGTTTAGAGGAAGAGTTTGGCCTTAATATTGAAGATGATAACGCCGAAGACATCACAACCATTCAAGAAGCGGCTGATTTGATAGAGAAACTGGTTCAAAAGAAAGATGAAGCTTAGCTCTATGGAAAATGGAAAATACATTGTGAGAGCTGAAGTGCAATTGAGTTAGGATAATCATCAGCAATTTTCTTTTTGGCCATTATTGGTGTGCTTATGAGTATTCTTTAGGGAGGAATTTGAATATTATTTTGTAACTTGGTTTAAATTTCTATTTGTTGCAAGTGGTGACAGAAAATGTTTATTTTTTTGGAATCAAGATAAGATATGCATGCCATTTAATTTTGCAGGGCAAGATCATGGTAATGTTTGTGTATGTATTTTGTCTTTCATGTTCCATCCTTGTACCTAATGTGGCATTGGTATTTTTGGAATCAAGGAACAAGACCTTTTTTTTAACTGCACGTTTATTGACTTATTCAACCGTGACGCTTTTCTCTATTAGAAAATTGTACGGCTTCTGATTGGATACATGTGTAATTATCAGTTTATCGAATTAAATCCTATAAGATATAATTCAGGCATATGTTATTGTGACATAAATTTCCCCAAACATGAAGAACAAGATTGAAAATAGGTGGTAGAGTAAAATTTGTGTTAAGAGTGAATAGAATATTATGATAATAGTAATAATATAGATGAATTGCATTCAAAGTGGTAAAGCTAATGATGAAAGATCTGAAGCCTTTTGTAAAAGCTTTGAAGGTAGGGGCTTCTCTTTTGCCACTTCCTTGGGTTTATTGAGTTGCATTTTACAAAATCACACCCCCACCCCACCACATTATATTTGTCCATTTCTAGTTTGTTTTTTTCATAGTGCTTCTCTTCAAAATAGTATTTCCTAATGGAATTTTCTCTTAAAAATATTTTCCAAGAAAGTGGATTTTCATATCATTGCTTTCATACAATCAACGCATCGATGACCATTAAATTCAGATTAAACTGTTCACAAAATATGCAAATTTTGGTTATTTTAGAAAATTCAAAATATCCAACTAGAAATTTGAATTGTACAAAAGCTTAAGCTGTTAGGATTAGTTATATCAATGATTTTATATTTTTTCTAACACATCCCCTCAAGCAAGAATCCATTTTGGGCTTGAAGCGTGGATAATGCATAGGCCCACCTACCATATGCTTAAATTCCACTTTTTAATTAGAAAGTGAGGGGAGCGGGGATCGAACTCTAGACCACTTAGTCACAGAGACTCTGATACCATGTCAAATAACCGATTATCCCAAAAGTTTAAGCTGTTAGGATTAACTATATCAATGGTTTTATATTATTTCTAACAGCTAACGGTCCCTTAAATTAAAGAATGTAAATCAACTAAAATATGTCCTTAGGTAACGTCTATATAATCAATTAAGCATAAAATCTTCAAAATTGCGGTGCAAAATTTTGAAAAGCTTTAAGGTACTAGACTGTCTTATATCTGCATGCAACCATGCACAGCAATTTTAAAGCACTTCAAAGTTAAATGTTTTTGTTTTCGGTTGGTGGATGGACTCAAGTTTATGGAAATATTCTCTCATTTGCTACCACTAGAGGTGCCTCACATGAAGCTCCTTTCTCACAACCTGAAAGATCACTTGTTTTATTCAAGTCATTCTTGGAAGACAGATCTTTACCTGAAATTTTCTGATAAATTGTTTGTGTTTTTCTGATTTAGTTCAGAGATTGTAAGTAACTCTCCAAAATTTGTTCTATATTATAATTAGTAAAGGAATGTAATAGCTGTGCAGGATTTCAAAAGAAAAGCTAGTAACAATGATTTTAGGGGAAAATGGGTTAGGTCATGAGCAGCAATTTTTTTTAAGACTCGATATTCAGTCTAAAAACCGACCGATTAAAAAGACATCAATTCTATATTCCACTAGCGGTGTTTAAATACTACAATCCAGATTACAAGTTTATCCCTGAATTGTACTGCGGTAGCCCCTACGCCCATCACCCCCAACTCTCCAATCGTAACTCAACATATAAAGGGGCTAGGCCCAAAGCAATTGTTCTCTCTCCACTACGCTCGAATATAGAGTATTTATATTTAAGATGATAGGATACTCAATTCTTACATATCTTGTTCCATTGGTAAAAAACATCATATCTATATAAATGATGATACGAAACTTTATTATGCAACCTATGATGATATCTATTTTAAGATACTTTTACAAATTTTATGTTACCCGTTTTGTCACTTCAAGTTCATTCTTCTATAAAATTCACTTAGATACCCTCATTGAAAATATTCAACATGAAGGGAAAATGATGAAAAAAAAACCATAGTAAGATCTTAGCATTCACCACAATTGACAGTAAAATATGAAGGAAAAAAAACAACTTTGAAGATAGAGAATACCTTTGTAAGTATTCTCAATGTAGTCTTAAAAATCATCAATGTAGTTCCCGTTATTTTGACTCAGTTGGTAGCGACATCACATTATATATGCAAAAATCGAAGGACACTTCATTCTTTAAAGGTGAAATTTATAGTCACTAACTACTTAACAAAAGAAAATTACCAAAGACTTGAAAATTACCAATATACTATATTAACTTTGTTTAAGCAATTTTTCCTTAAAAAGGGAATAGTATATTGTAGGTGGCAAGCAATTTGATGTGATGATGATGATGGAACTAATACCATAGAGTCCATGATATAATAAAATATAGTCCATCACCCACCGTCATGAAAAAGAGCACATCACCGATTCACCACCCACCGTCATGATTTTCTTCATTCAACTCAACTGAAACATTAATCTTCCTTCCTTCTCTTGTATTTAACTACTAATAACTGACATGACCCATTTCCACACTCAACTCAACCACCATCTTCTTCTACTACTTTTGTTAGTACCTTATAGTTAGTTAGTTAGTTATTCTTGTTAATTTGTTATTATCATACAATACAACAATTGAACCACCCTCTAAAATCTCCCTCTATCCCTCCCCTTAAAATAAGCATATTACTTTTGCCTCCTATTGATCCGTCCAATTTTCTCTTGTAATTTCACCACAAAACACTTTTATACCATATGGCAAAACATCAAAACCAGGTTAATTAACATACAAATCCTCTTTCACACTCAACATCATTTATTCACACACACACACACCAACATAAAACACCTATCATATATATGATCATAGATTCATAAATAATCATGACCACTTTAACGTTATATATATCTTAAATCACATGCATGTTCTTCTATATAATTGCATTGCACATCCATTTTTACATTAACATCAACATTGTTTGCATGTGGGACTCTACATTGCAGGAAAAACACCAACAAGATAAGGAATTGGAATTCGAAATCGAATGCGACGAGGAGGCTGAATCTGAAATTGAGGCACCATTGCCTCTCACAGTCACTTCGAGGGTCAGTCTGCTTTGTATTTTTTTTCTTCCATTTTCCTATATTTGAAATTTCTTCTAATTTAGGGTATTTTGAAAATGTAAGTGATTATTGATAATGAATGAATGTTCAAAGTTTGAAGCTTTTTGAAATTGTTTATGGAATGGTGAAAATGGGTGATGCAGGCTTTGTATATGTTGGGAGATATAGCTGCAGGGCCTGCGTTTAGGTTCACGCAATGGCTCCAATTGGTTCGTAAACGCACTTCTAATTATCGCTCTTCTGGCTTTCCTCGTCATTCTTCAACCACCATGCTTTCTAATTCTAGGTTACTTTTTTACAACTCTTCTTGCCAAATTCCTCATTCAAATTATTGGACCGGATCATTCTAGTCCCTCACATTATCGATATTCCAAAATGATCCTCAAATTTGTCGGTATTTGTAGGGACTAGAATGACATTAAGTTGGTAATATCGGAGATGAATTTGAATCTAAGTGAATAATGTCAGGGATGCATTTGTTAGAAGATTTAGATAGAGAGACGAACTTGGTTAAAATTTTGCAATTTGAGGGTTATTTTGGAATATTGATAATGTGGGGTATTAGATTAATACAACTCTACAATTTCAGGGACCAATTTGGATACTTACTCTCGTTTGAAGTTTCTTTCTTGAGTGAATCACTAAAATAATCCCTTAAATTGTAGGGTGGTGAACTTAGTCCCTAAAATTATTAATATTGCAAAATAGTTATTGAAATTGAAAATACTCTATCACATTGATCCTTTGTTAAATCAGTCAATTCTGATCCTAAAATTGTGCAACAAGGACTAATGTGATCAAGTTTTTCAATTTCACGGATTATTTTATAGTTCTATTAATTTCAGAGACCAAATTATTTAATCCTTACAATTTCAAAGACTAAAGTGGTGATTCAACGATTTTCATTATGGCATTGATAAGTTAACCCTGTTCCCATTGGCTATGTTATTCCGTTTTCAGCGTCAAAGAATCAATTGAGGATCCCAAATGTGATATACAGCCTGATCAAACTGGAATTAGCTTATGGGAGAGACTTGGGAAAGCTGCAATGTTGGATATCGAATCAGGCTCCTTTTCTTGGGATGATCTCTCTTCACTGCACCATACTGAACACAGCAGTAGTAATGAACATTCTGAAGATGAAATGAACAAAGCTCTTGAGGTTCATCAGTTTTCTACACTTGTTATATACACTAGCATTTATATAAAATTTTCCGTGTTTAATGCGGTGTTTTTAAATGTTGCGGATTAAATAGCAAATAAGTTTGTTATCATAGATACAATTTGCATGACTCATTGCTAACATAGGTCGCATGCAAACCAACTTGCTCCATACATATTTATATCCATTTTTCATTTCTGTTATTTGTACCCTTCTATTTATTTATGACTATAAACTTGGTCGCACAGAGAGTCAGATTTGCTGGTTTAGCCTCTGCCCAAAATATTTTCACTTAGATCTTCACTGTACAGCATCAGCACCTATCCTGTTATTTCGCTCAAGTGGGCTGTTGATATCATTACCTGTGAAGATAGGTGTTCATTTTGAGCAAAACATTATAATGAGTGTGTTGCGTTTTGTATTTAGTACTAAAGAAAGGAGAAGTATGCGTCAATTGTGTATTTTCTCAATTTTTGTCTTAGTTTTTCCTCACATGTGTGCACATAGGTAACCGTGAATTCTGGAGGTGTTGTCTTCTTTGCATTTTTCAATTGTCAAGGGAGTGATGATGCTTCTCCAAATGAGGCGGCAGCTGTTATAAAAATAGCATCATCAAGAATGGCAACTCAATCTGAACGCCTTGGATATGAATTGGCTAAGTGGCTGGGAATCCAAACTCCGCAGGTAACCCTTTGGTTTTTATAACACAAGCACCACATCTTTAAGCAAAGGCTGTCCGACAGTAATTGTACCAAATTCATTCTCTTTTATTTGCAGGCTAGAGTCATTCACAATACCAGTTCAGAATGGCAGCAAATAAAGGAAGCTACAGAAAAAGCTAGAGAAGCGGCGGCAAGTTCTGGGAATGATGAAGTTGGTGAAGTGACATGTTTTGAACTTTTGGAAGCTCTTGAGCTAAGCCGATGTCTGTTTTTAATGAGGTATGGTTTAAAATTCAAATCTTGACTGGCCTGTTTCTGAAGTTTCTCCTATTATTTCTAATAAAACACATGAAAGGATCTTTGCAGACCCTTATCTCTATGTATTTGTCAATTATTAGAACTATACATCTTAGTTTTTATTTATAATAGGGGAAAAAGGGTATGTACTTGCATCCTATAGTACTAGTCAGAAGCATAAAAGTACATCTGCACGCATATACGTGCAAAAAAAAATTGACTGTTGATTCTAAATAATTATCATTTTATTGCAGTTATGTGCATGGTTCACCATTGCTTGAAAGCTCTAGTGCCTTTGAGCTACAGGAATCTGCAGAAAAAACAGCGGAAGCTCTTGGCAGGGTGCTGATGCTGGACTTAGTCATTCGAAATGAAGATAGGCTCCCTTGCCGTGAACTTAGATGGCGTGGGAATTCTGCAAATTTGTTGTTGGCTGAAAAGATGCTCTCTGGAAATACAAATACACTAGAAGCCGCTTTGGATTCTGCAATTAATCAATATAGACCAAAGGTGATTAGGGCACTTCAAAAAGAAAGAAGGTCGAGTTCAGTAGATAGCAAATTGAATTCCCATAATCCCGGCTTGATCTCACAAGCCTCTGATCTTTCAGAGATCATAGATTCACCGAGATCCACTGACATGAGCCTTATAAGTCAAATGTCAGAAGAATCAATGTCTTCTGACCTTAACATTGTAGTCATTGATTCTGGTGTTCCTCGGCGACCCCCTGCTGGAAAACGTGCAAATGATCAGGTTAATTATCCTAAGTTGGTTGAGTTGCTGATCAATAGTTCCGAGTATGCATCAAACCTGTTAAATGATATAACTGGAGGGAAATTAGGATGTCCTCTACCAGAAGACATGGATGCAACTGATATACACGCAAGTGACATGACATCAATAGTTCATGCATTTCGTACTGGTTTCCGAGCTTCTCTTAGGGATCTACAGGGATTCCATATATTCCTACTCACCCTTCATCAAAGACTGGATACTTTGTTGCGATCATTCATGAACATTATAAGCAAACTATCTTCAGGGGAATCTGACAAGGAGGACTTACTGGTTCCTGACTCGCCTTCACTTGCTGGTTGTTCCTCTCCGACAAGTAAAGAGAGATATGATAATGATAACAATCAAGATATTACTGATTCGGAATCACAGAGAACTACTTCAAGGTCATTGTCTTCGTGTAATAGAGATTGTAGTGACTCAACTTCAGCGTCAAGAGAGAGTTGGCATGGAAGGTCCTGTAAAGGATATGGGGAGCTACAGCGTAATCTCCGTTTGACAGCCAAGCTCCGTGACTTTAATAAATATGCCAAGGTAGGTAGAATAATATGACCTTGTTTACTAGTCACATGGTTTTGTGATGCTGAGCTGTACTATAAATTGCTGATTTGGTAAATCTTTTCCATTTCAATTTTTGCATATCATAATCAGTGTATCGCATATTGCTCTAATATGTAAAAAAAAAAAAAAAGACAAACTTATTGCTTGTCTATACTCAAAATTGACTAATGACTTAGGATAATTAACATTGTAGGAGCTTTTTCTGTTTTGCATTGCGGAATTTAGGTGGGATGTATTTTTATATGGAGAATACTCTCATATTCTTATTTTATTCATCATGGCTCTATATATAGAGCTACAAAAAAACAAATTTATAGATCATATCTTTAAATAACAAAATAATCCTAAAAATTCTAAACATAAATATAAATCATAAATCATAATATTATCTTATTTTAAATATAAATCTAAATTATATTTAAATCTAAAATCTTCAAAAGATATTTAGGCATAATATTCTCAGCACAAATATCATATAGAATCTTGTGTGCTGATTGGAAAAGACGAAAATTAAAGCATTTCACATGAGTTTTATATTTTATGATGGTTTTCAGGTTGATGCTGAATCTAGTAAAGAATTGGAACAGTGGAATGAAATGCTTAAAAATGACGCCGTCAAGCTATGCCAGGAGAACAATTTCAATACAGGATTTTTCGAGGGCAGTGAAAATAACAGTGTCATTGATGCATATGAACTGAAGGTTATCTTCACTTCTGCATATTCAAAATTGAAATATATTAGACTCCTTCGGTCCTTCCCCTTATGAGGGATTCCTATGTTTGATGCATTATCCTTTCAACTTTCAGGTCAGACTTGAACATATTCTTGAGAGAATTGCATTGATATCTGAGGCTGCAAGTACAGAGAAACCATCTGCTGTTACAAGCTATCTGTTCATTGGTGGAGCACTGGCTGCAAGATCTGTATACACTATGCAATACTTGGGAATCACACATATTTTGTGTTTGTGTACAAATGAAATTGGACAATCCGAAACTCAATTTCCTGATATATTTGAGTACAAAAATTTCTCGGTAATTCATCACGTTCACTTGTCTACAATATTACTTTCTATTATAAATTTACTTTTAATATTAGGTTATTTCAGGAATGTATTCATATTGGTTTTATTTACTATCCCATTTGAACAGGTATGTGACAGTGAAGATTTTAACATCACCACTGTATTTGAAGAAGCGTGTGATTTTATAGATTGTGTTGAACAAAAAGGTCAGAAGATTTTAGTCCATTGCTTTGAAGGGAAAAGCAGAAGTGTTACATTGGTCCTTGCTTACCTAATGCTCAGGAAGTAAGTGAAAATGAAAATTATAAAACATTATACAGTGTTGCAGATCGATTCAACATTATATTGCTAATTTGCTATGTGATTAAATAATTAATCTTAAGATACATATTGCCACCGAGTTTGAATTGGTTTATTTAAGTTTATCTACTGACAATAATACTAGTGAGATTGCTTGGAGGAACTTGTGGAAACAACTATGACATGTTAAGGATAGCTTATGAAAACCATTTGGCTTTATTTCATCTTTGTTATAGAAATAACTTATACAAAAACACTTTTATGATATGTGATTAATTAAGTTGTTTATCTGAATATGTTCTTAAGATTATTACTGTTAGGGAAGTTATGAACTGAAAGCTTTCGCTATGCAGAAAGTATACTTTATTAAAAGCATGGCAAAAACTGAAACGAGTTCACCGTCGAGCACAGCCAAATGACGGTTTCGCAAAGATCTTACAAGAACTGGATCAGAAACTGCATGGGAAAGTTTCAATGGAGTGGCAGCATCGGAAACCAACCATGAAAGTTTGTCCCATCTGTGGAAAAAATGCTGGGTTAAGCAGTAGTTCACTTAAGTTACATTTGCAGAAATCACATAGAAAACTATCATCAGGTAGTGTAGATAGTGCCATGACAATGGAGATCCAAAAGGCATTAACAGCTTTGAAGATTAGCCGCAGTGGGAGTATCAGCCCCACGCAAAAGACTTCTCCAAACGGTAGCAGTTTATAGATTGTTGTGTAGAAGCCAAAAGGCTCAGAATGTGTCTTTTCCTTGTTGCTTTTCTTCTGTGAATTGTAAATAAAACATAGTTATGAAAGTAGGTCCTATGGCTGCTCATTTTGTTTATATGTTCATTGGAAATATTGTTGCATGGGAGTTGTCATAATCAAGTTAATATTACAGGTCAACTAATGTATTGGTTAAGAGGTTAATGATGCAATTTTGAACCAAACGTTGTGTTCATATAATCAAGAGCACACACATTTGATCAACATGATATATAACAATATGATATGGAGTTTGATCTCTCTTAAAAGAATATCTACTATCATTTCTTAAATAATTTCTGCATTATTGAATTATTTTCATCATTATGGGGAACTTTTAATTGCCTCAAGTTCATTTTTGCAGATTTTAGTTTACTTGAATTCTCGTATTACCTTTAAGTTACTTCACCCATGATTTTTAGAGAGGCTAACCAGGTGGTTGATCTCTTAGCGAAATATAGTATGTATTTGAACAAATTTTAAGACTTTTGATTCTCCACTCTTTGTTGCTAGTGATTTCTTAGACTCTACTTGTAGTTTGAGTTTTTTCTTGTTCAGGGCTTAGCTTAATTTCATTATGAATTAGTCCCTACTACTATCGACAAGCGCGATAGACACTCATTTGATAATTGAACAAGTTTAGGGGTGGTGTTTCGATTGATTTATTTGAACTATTTACTAACATAAATACTTGTTAAACTATAAGAGTTTATAGAAACAGTTCATGATATATTTATAAATTAATATTAACTTGTTTCAATAAGTTATATGATAAATGTTTATGGCATAAGCACTTAATTAAATTATTTATCCAAACGGACCAAGATCAAGTTGCAATAGTAAGATTTGAGCATTTATTACTGCTATCATCATCCGCCATTGCGATATAAAATCTATCTAAAGTTTAAGTAAAAAATAGTTTACAGACTACCTTAGACAATACATAAATATGAGACTACCAAAAGCCAAAAGCCTAGCACTAAAAACACTTTGAAATGTTTGGCATTGATTAAAAATTGAATTTGTTCAAATATGCAGGCTATCCAAGGTAGATCCCTAACCATTTTCTACTTTGCTTTGTTGGCTATGGGCAAACGTGCATTGCAATACTACACTGGAAGAGCTTCTGACAATGAATCTGGAGCACCACTGCTACCATTGAGAACAATCACATTTCCATCGGAATCAGCATCCACTATAACAGAGTCACCCTCTTTAATCTCCCTGGAAAGCATCTTCTCAGCCATGCTGTCCTCCAAAAGTCGCATTATGGCTCTTCTTAGAGGCCTGGCCCCATAACTGGGATTATAACCTTCGTCGACAACTCTCTCCCTAAATCTCTCTGTCACTGAAAGCTCAATCTCTTTGACTTTCAGTCTCTCAAACACCTCCTTCAACATTATATCAGCTATCTCCTTAACTTCAAGTTTTGTGAGTTGCCTGAAAACAATCATTTCGTCCAGCCTATTCAAGAACTCTGGCCTGAAGTATTGCTTCAACTCCTCTGTCACCAAGCTCTTGATTCTGTTATAACTGCTGTCCTTCTCATCATAGTCAAGGTCAAATCCTATGCGACGGCCTCCTTTCTCAATAACACTGCTTCCAACATTTGATGTCATTATAAGAAGTGTGTTCTTGAAATCCACAGTTCTTCCCTTACTATCAGTTAGCCTTCCATCTTCCAAGATTTGAAGCATCATGTTGAAGACATCAGGATGGGCTTTCTCAATCTCATCAAAGAGTACAACAGTGTAGGGACGACGACGAACTGCCTCAGTCAGTTGACCACCCTCGGTATAACCAACATAGCCGGGAGGTGAACCAATGAGTTTGGAGACTGTGTGCCTTTCCATAAATTCACTCATGTCAAGCCGAATCATGGCTTCTTCAGATCCAAAGTAGTATGAGGCCAATGTTTTGGCCAACTCAGACTTCCCCACACCAGTAGGACCAGAAAAGATGAAGCTGGCTATTGGCCGGTTAGGATTCTTAAGTCCAACACGTGCTCGACGGATAGCCCGGCTAATGGCTTCTACTGCTTCATGCTGACCAATAATGCGTTTGTGTAAGGTCTCTTCCATCTTGAGAAGGCGGTCAGACTCGTCAACCGAGACTTTGTCAACAGGGATACCAGTCCAGGCAGCGACAATATGTTGTATGTCAACTTCAGTCACAAGTGCACCTACATCTCCTGCCTCACTCTCAGCCTTGTTCATCTCCTTGTTTTTTTCAATAAGTGCTGATATCTGAGTCTTAAGATCCATTTCTTTATCCCGTAGCTCTCCAGCCTATTCAGAAATTAAGGTACCGTCAGCCCGCTAATTATTGATCGGAAAGTAAAATAATTTGAAGGTATGATTGAAGAAACAAACCATTGCAATGTCTTCAAACAAAAACTAGAGAAATAGCCTTACTTGGTTTCTTTTTTTTAGAAAAATACAATGTAATCTCATAGGAAAAAAGACGGTTGAGATCCTATAAATGTTGGGTGATGTTAAAACTTTACAAAGTAAATCTTAAATTACAGCATTACCTTTTCATATTCTTGGTTGCGAACAGCTTCATCTTTCTCCTTGATTATCAGCCTAAGCTCCTTTTCAAGACCTCTTGCTTCTTCGGGTAACTGCAAGTATGTAAATCTGACACAATTAGCTCAAAAATAGACGAGACAAGAACTGCTGGTTCAGGGAATGGTAGAAGAACAATACCTGTGCATGTTGAAGTCGGACTCGGGAACCAGCTTCGTCAATCAAATCTATAGCTTTGTCAGGCAAAAATCGATCACTGCAGAAGGCATAATTATGTTATGAACTAGAAAATACTTAAGTTCACCAAGTAGAAAATAACAGGATAGAAGGTTCCGTTTGATTCATTCATAGTGAACAGCAATATGAGAATTCCAAAATAAATGTTGTCAAATAGTTAGGACAGATAATACTAAATTCCAGAAGATTAATTACCATTTAAACATGTATCGCTAGAACTATAAAAAATTAATCTCTTCCGCGGCATAAATTAAAATAGAAAATGAGCAGAGAATGTGCATAAATATAAACTATGACAAACCTGATATATTGATGTGACAGCTCTGCAGCAGCTACAAGAGCATCATCGGTATAACGGAGCTTGTGGTGAATCTCATAGCGCTCTCTAAGCCCTTTCAGAATTTGTATGGTTTCACTCACAGTTGGTTCTGGCACTTTAACTGGTTGGAATCGCCTCTCCAATGCAGGATCTTTTTCAATGTGCTTCCTATATTCATCTAGTGTTGTGGCTCCTATACACTGCATAAAAGCCAATCCAAAGTGATCATTCAGAATTTTAAATTTTTTATACTATTGATCATTCAGAGTTTTCAATTGTTTATACTATTGATTAAAACGAACTGTTGAAAGTGTTTACAGTGTACACTTCTCTTACAGATAAAAATATTCCAAAACTAATTATTGAAACTACTGCAAGCATATGTTCATTGAAATGTCAAAAGAAAATATTACCTGTAGTTCACCTCTAGCAAGAGCTGGTTTCAATATGTTTGCGGCATCAATTGCCCCTTCAGCTGCTCCTGCTCCAATTAGAGTGTGCACTTCATCAATGAAAAGTATTATTTCGTCACTTTGTTTGATTTCCTCCATTAGTTTTTTCAATCTCTCCTCAAATTCTCCACGATATTTAGTTCCAGCTACAAGTAGACCCATATCTAGGGTTATGACCTACATCATGCAGAACATGGTGTTCATGTAATTCAGGACACCCAATAATAGTATGCTAAAATCCCATATCTAAGAATTTTAATCAGATCCAAGACAGAAATGCAAAATAAACGTCACAGCCAAATTACTGAATATATAACAAGGCAGTGTGCTCCATCACTAGTCTAACCATCTTGACGCAAGAACATTACTTCCCAGTCAACATGTAATATTTCACAAGTGAACATAGTAGAAAATGGACAATATGTTGGAATCACATTAACAGATCGAGTTCATGGTGTTGAAAAATGAAAGAGAAAATCCCCTGAATCAAACCAACATCAATTTATGGACTAGAAATGAAAATAAAATACCAACCTTCTTTCCCTCTATGGTTTCAGGGACATCACCATTTGCAATCCTTTGAGCGAGACCTTCAGCAATAGCTGTCTTTCCCACACCGGGTTCACCAATAAGACAAGGATTATTTTTTGTACGACGACCCAAGATTTGAGTGACACGTTCAATTTGTGGCTGCCTACCCACAACAGGATCCAATTTTCCCTGGGATTGTAATTTTTAGGAACAAGGGAAGAAGAGAAAAATTAGTAAGCTTCAACACACAGTGAGACATCATCTACAATCTATAATGAAGAAAAATAGGAATGGTAAGTTACCTCCTCTGCTAGCTTGGTCAAATTGGTGCCATATTCCTCCAAAGTTGGCATCTTATTGCTACTACTTCCAGAGCCAACAGTTGCCCCAACACTGTCAGCACCCTCACCAACCATGCGAATGACCTGTTCCCATCCAGTGGAGTACAAAATTAACCCACAAAAAAAACTAAGTTGAAAATATGTACTATAAAATAAAATATGTGAAAGTAATAAATGAGGACATAATACTAGCCTGGGTTCGAATATTAGTTGGATCAGCACCCAGATTTTCAAGAACACGTGCTGCCACACCCTCACCCTCTCGAAGAAGACCCAAAAGCAAGTGCTCAGATCCGATATAATTGTGACCTGGAAATTCCAAAACATGAGCCAAAATTTCAGCAAGCGTAAACACGAAGTATTACACACATGAATGCAACTTTTTAACCACACTCCAAATAAGAAAGAAAGAGCAAAAAGGCCGGTCAAAATATAAACTAACACCAATTCATATATAAATTTCAACTAACTTTTTAATGTGTTTATCTCAAATTGGTCAATCATCAGATCAATCAAGGCAACAATGAAGTCATGTTGGTATATATCATACAAATAATAAGTCACGGACACATTTTTTGTAAACAAAGTAATTAATTAGATGTGCAAATCAACTATTGTTTACCAAGTTGACGAGCTTCCTCAAGTGAGAGTTCTAAAACCCGTTTGGCACGAGGAGTAAACGGAATCTCAACGGCAACAAAACCACTACCCCGTCCAATTATCTTTTCCACTTCCACACGTGCATCTTTTAGGTTAATTCCCATAGACTTTAAAACCTTAGCAGCAATGCCGGTGCCTTCACCAATAAGACCCAACAGAATCTGTTCAGTTCCAACAAAATTGTGTCCTAGCCGCCTTGCTTCCTCCTGAGCCAACATAATAACTTTGATTGCTTTCTCCGTGAAACGCTCAAACATAGCTCTTGTTACACATCTGTTACCTCTGCCAAGCCTTGGTCTACTAGTACCTCCGATTTGAGTAAGCACCTTAGAATGAAAAGCTTGTCCTGGTCTCAACATAGAATCCAAAGAGTTCAAACCAGAGAAACTAGCAGTCAATCTCGGTGCAACAGTCCGTGTTGCATACATCATTCTAACAGACCTTCTTGGTCTCACGGATCCCTTGCTGTTATTGTCATGTCTTCGACCAGCCACTAGACCGGGGATATTAATCGACTGCGCCAAAACCCTAGACATGATTCCTAAATTGTTCACTGCATTTATGAATGAAAAAACATATTAGCAGACAAAATTACCTAATACACATTCTAAGCAACAATTTGTTATTCCTCTAATTAAGCAATAAAAAAAAAAAACGATAAAGTCAATGATAAATCATAAATCTAATTTTTTCAATTTAAAGCATATCCACTCATAAACAGTAGAAAGACATAGAAATCATGGTGTTAATTTAAACATTGAAATTCGAAAACCTAGTGTACCAAACGAGAAACATAAAAGGAAGTGAGAAAATGAGAGAAGTGAATTGGAAAACCTAATTGAAGTTTCAGTGGTATAGAACAAAACAATTAAATTAAAAATAAAAATAAAAATAAAACGCAATAGTTGATAAATAAATAAATAGAAGAGGAAAAAAGAAGTTACCAGAAGCAGTGGAGTGAGGGAATTATTATCCAATAATGGGAAGATAGAGAAACGGCGTAGTTTGAATGGGTTGGGTTGGATTGAGGGAAGGAAGGAGAAAGGGGGCGAGGGAGAAAAGAAGATAAAATGGAAAACCCGACTTCAACGACAACCTAAGTATACGATAAATATTTTATGTTATCTCATCGTGTTAGTAGTATGTTTGTTATATGATGCTGTGTGTTTATGTGTATATCAGTATATGTTGTTTTGTTTGTGTAACGCCTTCACCGATCTAACATTGTACGGTGCCGTTTTGAAGTCAAAATACTATTATCTTGCGTGCCAAACTATTATTCGTTCGAGTGTTTTTAAATTAGCCACGTAATTATATGTATGTATTAGTAGATAGATTGGTAGATATAGGTTGATTCATATTGAGTATGATATCATATATTGATGTATGTATGTATGTATGTATAATATCCTTACCAAAAAATATATTCATGTATAATTTATTTATTTTTTTGACTCCATATTGATGTATAATATGTATACTGTATTATGTAACTATCCAATTTTATATACAAGTCAAAATTGAATTTTTAGATTTACTGAATAAAATAATTATAATTGGAATAAAGGATATGCACGTGTAAATTAATTTTACATCGATAAATAATAAGAATGATTCAATTCTTCGTGTTAGATAAAAAAAATGGAATGATAATAGCGGAACACGTAGTTGTTATTTGATGCCTATAACATTATTTTACATAGTAAGTACATATTACTATTACTTTTCCTCATTATAATAATTATTTAATTTGGCAGTCTCCGTAAGCGTAGTTCAGTTGATAAGAATATTACATTATATACGAAGGAAAGACAAATCTCGGGGAAGTGCAAACAACTCTACAGTTGGGCCTCCAAATTTTTATTTTTTTACCTAGG
Organism: Trifolium repens; assembly: GCA_030408175.1. NCBI lineage: Eukaryota > Viridiplantae > Streptophyta > Magnoliopsida > Fabales > Fabaceae > Trifolium > Trifolium repens. The sequence continues at coordinate 59,477,083 of CP125842.1, read as the reverse complement.
GATGCAAACAACAAGTTAGTAACCCACTTCCACCAGTCCAGGCCCATGTCTAAGTAAGCTGGTGAAAGTAGATTGCGACTTGCTGTTTACACCCCATATGCTACGATGACTTACTTTTTACACCCCCAAATTTTTATTTTTATTTTTTTTTTGGTAGTGATATATATTTATGTACAATGTAAATAGATTACTTGATAAAAATAAATAAAAATACAAAGGTATTGCTAAATATATGTTGATTGATATTGATATATCCGTGTATCTGGCTATCTACTTAATGTTGGATTCATGTATGTCGACTATGAATTTGCCGGTGGAAATTAGTTTTGTTCATACCAAAGAAACAAACATTCTAAGAAACCTTGTTAATTATTTTTATTGGTTACAAGAAAAACCTTGTTAATTTGTTCAACTAGTTAGTAATTAAAAGAATAAAAACTGGGTAAATAGGTTTTACTTTTCTGCAAAGTGGACGGGTTTTATTTTATCGCCTTGTAATATTATTTTTTTGCGATTTCACCTTTGTTTTATGAAGACTTCCCTATTGTTAGACTTGGTTGCACAACAAAGCAGATGACTCTTTCAAAATCTTGATATGGCATGCCTAGTGGCTTATATTTCATTTTTTATTAATTTAATGATAACATTCTAGTACACATCTTATTTGGATATATACCGGTACATCGTTGAAGTGTTTGCTTTAGAGTTGAATGAGCTGAAGAAACAGTTATAAGAACTATAGGAGAAGTTCTATGCCAAGCTGTCTAAGTGTGAGTTCTGGTTGCGAGAAGTGAGTTTTCTTGGTCATATGATATCCAATGGATTGTGAGCTACCAACCTTTGATTGTATAAAGTAGCTGCCATTAATTAAGAAGGTTAAACGTTTATCTTGAGAAATATAGCAATTTAAAATCATGACTAGTAATAAAGTGATGGTCGTTCCAGGGCTAACATTCTTTCTCTTTCAGCAATGCAAGAAAGATCATGACAACTATTGGAGTAAATCGAAGCAATGTAATGTTATTGAATACAGCTAGCTTTCATAGAATAGCCTAGTGTCCTACCAAGAAATAAACAACTAGCTACCATTTAAAATGATTAATTTAGCGCAAAATCGTGTTGGTCGAATTGGTATTATGACTTTATCTAAAAAAGCAAATTTTTGAAGCAATCTAAATCCAACTTCGTGCGAAAAACATCCGTCACACAGGTAACTTTAAGATTAGTTTCATAGCGGGTCCAAAAATTTTAATACTTGGATATTTGGGACCTAGAAGGATATTTGGGAATCAAATTATACACACACACAGGAATTCATGTTTGTAAAACAAAAGAATCAATTCACAGGAAAAATAAGCCAAGAATATGTCAAATCATGACTACACTACACCTAACTGACAAAGCTACATTGCAAAAAAAGAGCTAACACAAACAACAGTAGCTGCGAGAATTTGATATGATATCCCTGAGATCGTCATTAACGTTCCTGAGATCACGAACCCGCATAGTGAGCTGCCTAATGGCCTCACTCTGTTGCTGTCTCGCGCTTTCATCTTTATCTTTCATCAACTTCCTCAGCTTTTCAAGTTGGTCTTCCAAATCAGCCACCATCCTATTTTTTGACCCAATGTGTTCATGAAACGTTCTCTGAACTTGTTGAAGCTCTTCTTCCTTTTCACTTAGCAATTGTTCTGTGTTCCGGAGCTTCTGGTTTGACAGGCGAAGCTCTACCTCATGATTCCTGGTCTCATTCCCTTTCTCTTCCAGGTCTCTACCTTCAAGTTTGACCTTGCATTCATTATATTGTTTATATTCTTCATTCAACTTCTGATATGCATCTTCCACTTCTTTCAATGTTCTCTTAAGATCCATTATATTGTTGTCAACAATTGTGTGGGTTTGTGCATGTTCTTGCCTGAGTTTTTCACAGCAGAGATCCAATTCTTCTTTTGTTTTCTGCATGGAAAGCAAGTCCTTCTGCAGATTGTCAACTTGGGCTGTGAAGACAATTATTTTTCCTGAAGCCTCTTCCTCGGCCTTATAAATTTTATGCTGGAAATGACTGATCTCTTGGCTGTTAGCCCTTATTTGCTCTTCATCTTTGCTATTTTTGCTCTTTAGGGTACTCATCTCGAGTTCCAGATCCCTTAACTGCCTGGTTAAATTTTCTCTGTCTTCTATAAGTCTCTCTTGTTCCTTTGTTTTTCTGCCAACCTCCTCTTTCAGACTTTCAATTTGAATCAAACACTCGGAATTTTCTCGGCTTTTATCCACAAGCTGAATTTTCTCGGCTTTTAGCTCATTTGTAAGGCTTTCGACTAGAGTTGAAGCTTCATTACCATTCAAAACTATTTGCTCTTCTAGTTCATTTTTCTTAGCAAGTAATGAACTTATATCAGCCTGCAAACTGTTTATCTGAGATGTCAAGTCTGATATTTTGGAAGATGATTCATTCTCATTATCTTTGAGTTTCTTCATGATAGCAGATAGTTCATCTTCTCTTTCTTTTGACTTCATTTCAAGTTCTGAAATTTGGTTTCGCAGCTCTAAATTGTGCTCTCCCAGTTCCCTTGCTTCATTACTCTTACAAATTATTTGCTCTTCCAGTTCATTTTTCTTAGCATGTAATGAACTTATATCAGCCTGCAAACTGTTTATCTGAGATGTCAAGTCTGATATTTTGGAAGATGATTCATTCTCATTATCTTTGAGTTTCTTCATGATAGCTGATAGTTCATCTTCTTTTTCTTGTGCTTGTTCAACAATTGTGAGGGTTTGTGCATGTTCTTCTGTCATTTGTGCATGTTCTTCAATTTGAATAATATGCTTAAAGTTTTCTCCAATTGTTTCCACATACAGAACTTCTTCCAACACAGATTTCTGGTGTTGTAGAGACTCCAATTCCTGCTGCAATACATTCACCTCATTTGTAATATTTCCAATATCTTTAACCAATTCAGCAAGCGGTTCCCTCTTCAAAATTTCTTCCGGCGTGCCATCCATATCAAAGTTGCCATCTTTAATAAGTTTCAATATCCATTTTACTTTATCTTCAATTTCTGCAAGAAAAGTAGAAAAACTATAAATCATTTGTTTGAAAACCAATATCTTGCTTGCATCACAATCTTCCATCATAGAGATTATACCTGTTTTAGTTCCCTGGATTTGCTTTTCTATATCAGGATCAATGTGAATTTCCTCCATCTTCTACAATTTCTTAGCAGCTACAAAGTCAAAGATAATTTGTTCACAGTGTATATTCCAAAAACTGAAGAGCTGCAAATTTTAAACACAATTACTACTAATTTCTACATACCCAATTTTTTTGCAAAAATCTAGTTTATTCCTAATCTGTTTTCAAGAAATTTCTTAATATGTCTCTTTAACTTAACATCACAAATTTAATCATTCAAGAATAAGTGAAGAGCTGAAAATTTTAAACACAATTACTACTAATTTCTACATGTTTACTGTAATTTGAAGAATCTAGTTTATTCCTAATCTGTTTTCAAGAAATTTCTTAGTATGACTCTTTAACGTAACAGCACAAATTTTGCTACTTTTGTACAATTAATTTTTCAAGAATCGTCAAACATCGTCATATTTAAAAGATTATAGCACAAGAAATTAACTTCAAATGAAAACCATGAACTGCGGAGAATTAAATTGAAGCTTACGCGAGTGATTTGAGTTTGAAAGCAGATTAAGATGATCTGACCGAATCCAAAATCTGACACCAAATAGCTTCTTCAAGGCTTCAACTGTAATAAAAGTATACAAAATTGAATTCAATTGGAAACGAAACGCAAAGAAGAAGGAAATGAAAAATCGGAATTCACTGTTACCTGTGAGAGTTTAAATGAAGATGATGAAGATTGAAGCAGAGTAACGAAACTTCAATTGTAAGAGGATCAAGAAGATGGTGATAAAAGATTGTCGCAGAGGATCAATAACTGAATTCAAAATAACTGAATTCAATTTGAAATGAAACTGAAATATGTGAAAAAACGGAACTAACGGTTCCCGCCAAAATCAAGTTGTATATATAATATTGGATTGGATTAAACATTATTTTCGTCCCTGTAAGTTCATAAATTTTTTGTTTTAATCCCTGTATTTTTTTTTGTTGCAAATTAGTCCATGCATGTGCAAATCTTTTTGGTTTTAGCCCCTAAAACTAAAATCCGCAGGAAAATTCACTGGTTTCCTATGGATTTTCCTGCGGATTTTAGTTTTAAAGGACTAAAACCAAAAGATTTGAACATACAATGACTAATTCGCAACAAAAAAATATACAGGGACTAAAACCAAAAATCGTGAACTTACAGGGACGAAAATGATGATTAAGCCTATAATGTATGCAATGTTTGTTTTAGCCTTTTGGCTCAAATATCATTTTCGTCCATGTAAGTTCGCGATTTTTTTGTTTTAGTCCCTGTATATTTTTTCCTTGCGAAGTCATTCTTGTATGTTCAAATCTTAAATCTGCAGGAAAATTCGCAAGTTTCCTGCGGATTTTAGTTTTAAGGACTAAAATCAAAAGATTTGAACATACAAGAATGAATTCACAAGAAAAAAAAAATACAGTGACTAAAACAAAAAAAATTGCGAACTTACTGACACGAAAATGATATTTAAGCCTAACTTTTTGGCTTAATTGCATTTTTTGTCTCCCTATTTTGCAAGATCAACAATTTTGATCCCCTATTCTAAAATCAAACATTCTTACCCTCTAATATTTTGATTTTTTTTTACACTTTTGGTCCTCATCTCATTGTGTATGCCAAAAATGCTGGTGTGGCCCTTTTTTTATTAATTGAAATATAAGGAGGTTGATGTGGCAATATATATTTGGCAAATAAAATGACACATCAGCAAATCAATAAATTTTAAAAATTGAATAATTATATTGTAAAAAAAGATAATTTTGTAAAATTCATCCAAAAAATAAAATAAGATACTCACTAACTAAGAAGAGGCTTCAAGTACAGTATTAAAATTTTGTAAAATTGCATTGCGTTTTTTACAGCTAAAAAAGTTGTAATCACTCATGATTTTTTAGTTTTACATTGCAAAAGAAGAAAAACTCTCTTGAACCAAATTTCTAACCCTAACCTTCACACTGCTCCATTGAATTTGTGCACACTTTTCACTATCCCTTCCCCAATCTCTCTTTTTGATGAAACCAACACAACTTGAGTTCCACATAGCTCATCATGAATCAGATTTGCCAATATCAACTATCAAAATTAACATTATTTAATAAAAATTCATAAATCGTTAAATTTGATAGGTCTAAATAACCTATAAAATGATTTTCAATTTCTTTAAAAAAAAATTATAGATGATTTATATGATATAAATTTTCAATTTAACGCTGAATTTTATAAAATTCGTATTAGTTATAATGTTATTCATGATTTGTGTGTCGTGCACCGCTTGAACCACTTTTTCATGTTCGACAAAGCATATGTTATGTATGTATATGATAGAGATAACAAAGGAATATGCATTAAGAGTGTAAAATTATTTTATACACTGTCAATCTTTAAAAAACATGTTTTTCGCCACTTCACACCATTTTTTTATATGATATGGTACTTGATAGTTTTTTTTGTATGACTGAAAAAATATTTTTTAAACTCTATGATATATGATGACGTGTATGAGTATATATCTATCCGTTTCCGTTTGACCCGGCTTATTTTTTACTTTTCTATTTTGCTTAAACGAAATAGAGAAGTATAAAATTATATTTGACACTATTTCTCCTTAAAAGTATTAGAGAAATAAAGTAAAGAAGTAAAAAATAAAGAAAAGTGAAGTCAAACACAATTTTTTCCTTCTTTACTATTTTTAAGGAGAAGAAAAAAATGAGAAAATAAGCCGGGCCAAACGGGGTTATTTTACAAGTTGTCCTTATCTATCTTGTTTTCCGTCTTTGCACGCATTGTTTATTTTGTTTTTTGGCATCTATGCGGAGTATTTTATTTTTGTATTTTTGTGTGGTGTTTATTTATTTTAAGTTGAAGGATTAGTTTCGATATAATATAGATTCAATCAATGACTAAGGCTCCGTTTGGTCCGCCTTATTTTTTACTTTTCTATTTCTGCTTAAAGGAAATAGAGAAGTATAAAATATATTAGACACTATTTCCCCTTAAAAGTATTAGAGAAATAAAGTAAAGAAGTACGAAATAAAGAAAAGTGAAATCAAACACAATTTTTTCCTTCTTTACTATTTTTAAGGAGAAGAAAAAAAGTAGAAAATAAGTCGGGTCAAACGGAATGTTATAGACTTATGCAATATTTAAAAACAATTCGTATACATCTAGTGTAACACCTTCACCGATCCAACATTGTATGGTGTAGTTTTGAGTTAAAAAATTATTATATCATTCTAAGGTTTTGTTTTTAAATGAGCCACCTAAATATAATTGAGATAATAATTATAATTGGGATAAAGGATATGCACGTGTAAATTAATTTTACATTGACAAGTAATAAGAATATATAATTCTCCATAAAAAATTTAGAATGATATAGAGGAACAAATAGTTGTTATTCAATGACGGTATAACATTATTTTTTATTTTTTTGGCTTTCACCATCAGTTTAATCTGGTTCGGAGGACAGTTCTGGCATCAAGTGGTTCCAGCCCCCTTCCGATCGCAGTTGCGGGGGATCGAACCGTGGTCCTCCCTACCAAGTTCAGCGTCGATCACCACTGAACCAACTAACGATTGGTCGGTATAACATTCTTTTACACAGTAAATACATATTACTTTTCCTCATTATTAATTAGTATTTAATGAATATCCTTGAAGGAGAGTGCTCAGACGTTCGTGGAATCTGCTTTAGAGTTGAATGAGCTGAAGAAATAGTTGGAAGAACTATAGGAGAAGTTGTATGCCAAGCTGTCTAAGTGTGAGTTCTGGTTGCGAGAAGTGAGTTTTACTGGTCATGTGATATCCAGTGATGGAATAGTTGTGGATCTGTCGAAAGTAGATGTTGTGTTGCAGTGAGCGACTCCTAAATCAGTTACTGAGATCAGAAGTTTTATTTTTTGTTTGAGTGATGATGGTTTATATATTTCCCATATAATAAATTACCTTATTTCTTAATATTTATAAAATAAATTTTAAAATATTTTTGAAGAAAAAATAAAATTAAAAATCTTATTGTGAGCTATAACCGTCAACACACTTGGATTTTATAAAGTAGAATCTGCCATTAATTAAGTTTAAACGTTTATATAGCAATTTAAAATCATGGGCTAGTAATAAAGTGAGGCCAATGGTCCTTTTTTTGTGCTTCTGGTGTGGTCGTTCTAGGGCGAACATTCTCTCTCTTTCAGCAATGCAAGAAAGATCATGACAACCTTTGGAGTAAACCAAAGCAACGTTATTGAATACAGCTGGCTTTCATAGAATAGCCTATAGTGTTCTACCATACCACAAGAAACAAACAACTAGCTACTCCCTCCGGCCTTATTTATAAAGCAAAAGTTTTTTTTTAGGTTCATTGGAAAAGTAATGTATCTAGTCTATATTTAAGTTAGATACATTAGTTCTCCAACGAACTTAAAAAACAACTTTTGCTTATAAATAAGGCCGGAGAGAGTACTATTTAAATTGATTAATTTAGCGCAAAATCGTGTTGGGCGAGTTGTTAATATGACTAAAAAAGCCAATTTTCGAAGCTATCTAAATACAACTTCGTGCGAAAAAATTCACTGCACAAGTAATTTTAAGATTAGTTTCATAGCGGATCCAAAAAAATTAAGGAAAATGTTTGGATATTTGGGAACTGGAAGGAGCCAAAGACTTATGGGGATCAGCCAATAAAAGTTTTGGTCAATTTTGCAATTTTACCGAGTTTCGTAGTCCAAGTGTAGGACTTTGGCTCCTTTGGAATTGGGAGACATTTTCACACAGATTTCAACAACTAAAAGCATAATAGTTTTTCAACTTTTCCATGTTCACTTTGAAATAAAAGTTGACAACAGTCTACTAAAATGTTTATCTCTAGAATTTGCGCACAAAGAACACTTTAGTTGACGAAATAAAATTTGATAATAGTCTTATAATTTCAACACTCTTTCAACTCATCAACTCTTAAATTTCAATGTCCAAATTATACTAGTAGGACATGACCTTTAAGCACTTACTTAACTTTTTTTTTCTTTTGCCTTATTTAATCATGCTCACAACCCCAACCAAGTACATACACTTCCCGTGTTGGACACATATCGATGTCGGACCGACACTTATAATTACACTTAATTATGTCATTTTCTCAAATTATTATCAATATAGACGTGTCAGTATCCATGTCGAATTATTACTAGACATAACTGGAATTACAACACTGTCTTCTGAAGAGATAAGTGTAGAAAAAACTGAAATGAAACATGATGTATCTGCAGAAAAAATTAAAGGTTTCGCCAACTATAGTCCCCACTATAGCCCTACATTTTAACCTATAAAAATAAAATAATGAATCGCATGGTCCAAAGATTAATAGACATAAAGGACAGAACCCATGAAATAATGAGGTCCACAACGTGCTTATATATAGTGTATGTTTTTTTATAGATGATAAGTACAATAATTATTTTATATCAAAAACTATAATGGGGACATTCAACGGTGGTGCTTTCACGGAATGAAATTTAATCACGTAACCACGTTTCAAAAACACCAACGAAGACTTAGTATAGGACCACACCATAGCTAATAGTACTAGTAAATAGTGCCACCACCACAATTAAACCACCAATACCATTTCATTTCAATAAGATTTTTCATCTTCAATATCCTCCTCCATTATCATTTCCAATACCACGTGTCGATTTTCCACTTTATTGATATGACTTCAAATTCAATCTACACCGTCCACGTCTATACCAAGTTACTACTACCACACTCACCAAACAAAAGTGCACATATGTAAAAAATAGCAAGGCAAAATTTAATATAATTTAATCATCATCATACACATAAAAAGCAAGCAAAATGCAAATTGATATCCACAATAATTTTTTCAACATACTATTTTACTAGCACAATTTTTTTTTTCTACTAAAATAAGTGACAATCAAAAATAAAAATCAGATAAACCGCACTTGTATGTGATCTAATTAATTACATTAATGGGTTGAGGGGAAGGGGTTCTAGTCTTCTAGAGATGAGAATGAGAAACTATGAACAAGGTAAGGATAAATGAAAAATGCAAGGCCAATACACCCCATACCATATGGCCTTTGCTCAAGACACAAAATTACTTACTATACTAAAAATATATACTAGGACTATAGATTATAATTGGAAAGTCATATATTGAAATATACTACTAACACTAATTCCACGACACTGTCCAAAATCGGATGGAAACTCTACTACTCCAAATTCTGAATCCAAACACATACATTGTTGTCTCTGAATTAAAACTTTCTTGTTCAGGTCATACACATATTCTCTCTAACTGGATGATGTTTTTATGACAGTCCTCTACTTCTTTCCATTCCAAAGTCTGGAATCTGGATAAAACAAAACATTGTTCAATGTTCACACCATAAGAGATTTTTCTAGGAAAATTGTGTCAGTGTTCATGTATGGCAAGACAGTAAAAGATGTTGCAAGTACGAGGTAACATTATTGAATGAGGAAGTAATGTCATACTCGGATGCTAAGAAAATCAAATCTACCAAACAATCAAGCATCTGAAGCTGATTGATTCAGCTGAGACTTAGTTTCTGGTGCATCTGCACCTTCGGTAGCTGAATGATTCTCTTCATTTTTTGAACTCAAGGTACCAGGGCTCATTTTCTGAATCTCCTCTTTCGGATAGATGTAAATTTTGCGTACCATCGAACAAAACTCCCTGAGTTTGAATGTAAATAATGTCATTCACGAAAGAAAAAAAAATGTAATTCGATAAAACAGGCAAATAAGAGAAGTATAAATAGGGATCCTTACTGCCACGGGTCATCGCCAACAAGCATCATGTCACCCTCATTATCAGTGAAGACAACAAGCCAATCCTTTTGTGGAGATATTAATTCACCTCCAAATTCAAACAGCTGGTCCAATTCAGCGGTCAATTCGTCATAGTCACTAAACTTGGTAAGGTCGACTGATCTACCAAGTGCAATCCCTTTCTTGTGAACCTAAAATAAACAGTGTTTTGTTAATATTCTTGAACAGTTTATTGTCAAAAATAGTATGATAACAATACAGAAACTTACTTTCGTGCAACTTCTAGCAGAAACAGTTTGTGATTTGTGTTGAACATCTTTAACATGAGCCTGGGAAGTTTGCAACTGCTTCTCTTGATCGTCAACTACAAATGGATTATCAGCAGCTGGTTTCGAGGTCTTTGAATGCTCAGACTTATGATCATTTTCAAATGTATTATGTTGCTGTGATGAAATTTGCATGTGACTAACTTGCTCACTAGTATTACTTCTTTGTGACATGGAAGTTTCTGGCATTGTAGGGCTACTGAGAAGTGAGAAACCAAATAGCTTAGGGTCACCGTCTTTCGGCTTTGCAGCCTCACTTGAACTTGAAGATACTTGTCTGTGAGGCAGTTCTCTTGAATGAGGACTCTCATATTGAGTTGGAGGTGGTGGCGGCATCAAAAAGTTTCCATGCGGATTTTTAACTTTATGTCCATGAAGCACAGAATAATCACCGAAAGCACTGTACCTCATATTCCCTGGGACTTGGTAAGGTGTATTATCACCACCTTGGGCCGAACCTCTCGTATTAGAGTGCAAGAAATTGAGCGACAGACCAGGTGGCATTGCAGGCCATTGACTTAGCATATTATGTTTGCCTTCACAGTCAAACAAACTTTTCCTACTGTGATTGATCACATGACCAGTTTGCTCGACAAATAATGGTTGGGAAGAATGATCTCCACGGGTACCACCAAATCCTGACAGAAGATCCGAATATGTCGCTTCCTGCCTTGACATCGACATCCAGTTCTCTGCTCCATGCCTTCTTGTAGTAGAAACAGCATCAATCTTATCATCATCATTTGTTGGTGGCCACGCAACAGACTTCTCTGCAGTATAAGAGTCATTGCTTTCTGCCAGATTTCCTCTCAAGGTCGATGATTCTTGACCTTGCAAGACCCTCGGAAAACCACCAGAGGGCAAAGGGTCCATGCTTACTTTAGATGATGCTGTTATTCATCAAAAATATATCAGGCACCACAAATGTTTTGAAAACATGGAACTCCTAAAAATATAAATTTCTCACAATACCTTCGCGAGTAAGAACAGAAGAATCCGGAGATGATGGAACCACATTAGCTCGAGGCCTTTTAGGCCTGGGCATTGGAAGAGGATTTAAAGCTGGAGGAGCAAGAGCGGGCTCAATTTTCCAAGGGGAAACTCTTTCGGGGCGAGGTATGTTAGATGTTTCATCCCATCTAACCTTGAGACATCTCCATTTAGATTTAGGCCATCTTTTGGAGTCAGAGTCTTCTATTCCAACAATTGTACCTGTAAACCTGCAAATATAAATAACAGATCAAAAAATTCAATTAGAGAAAGAAAGAGGAAAAAGAAAACATCAGCAAGCAGTGGCAGCATTACAACTTAATCAGAGAAAAAGACATGGCATATTAACCGTTAATACCTTTGCTCAGGAGCCTCTTCACCTTCAAACCTCATTTTGAACCGCATGCCTATGGTATAATTATTTTTAAGAGACTCCATGTACTGATCATACGGAACAATAAATTCAGCTGGACTGGTCCTGTAAGAAAAATGGGCAAGAATGGTGTCAATTCTTTTGCACTGGGAAATCAATCAAAAAGAAACACCATGTCTATCATTTATCACTCAAGTAAGACAATAGATAGAAAAGAACAGACATGGTTGAGACAAAGTTTCATACCGAGGCTTGTAATAGACAGTGAACATGGTCCCAGTCAACACAGCATGCCAAGCAGTTGCAAGGACACCAAGATGCATGCTATGGCTAGAGATAACGGAGGACGGAACATTACCCTGCTGTCTCATTGCACGCCTGACACCCACACGAAGCTCCCCATTCTCACCTCTGAAAATTCCTAAATTAGTCAAAAATACCAACAATAACAAAAATACTGGAATCCAAAAACAATATTGTCACAAATTTAGCAAACCTTAGAAATATAAATGCATCCCCAGCAACCAGCCTCTTAGAACTGACAAAAACACTCCAACCACTTTGCAGCAAGTGCCTACGCGGTTGACCTGAAATGAATTAATTACACACATCAGACCAAAAACAAAAACAAATGTAAATCAAAAGATCAACAATCGAAGGTAATTGAACTGGTAATTAATTACCGCGAAAGATGTGCCTAAAACGCCACTCGTTCCCATGTAGATCCTTGGCCACCAATTCCTGTGTAGGTGGTTGCTTTGACATATCCTACCAACAAACAGAAAAAACTATCAATTCCAGCTGTAAGAAAAATAAAATAAGCCACACAGGGATGAAGAAAAATAGGGAACAAAAAATCAAACCAGTGGAGGAAGACATTCATCAGCGTGACGCCTAAGAACAGAAAAACCACCATGAGTACTAGTATCAGATGCGGTCAACGTTTTACAAAACGAATGGACGTGAAACCGCGGCGGAGGAGCAGGCGGAGGTTCTTTCTCCACCGCATTCTCATCTTGCTATAATATCATTCAGATCCATATTCAAAAACAACATAAAAAATAACATAAGCACATGATGTGTTTATTACTCAAAGCCAAAAAAACAAAAAGAAAATTTAGAAGATAAACAAACTCACATTTGGCTCTGGAACCAAAGTCACTTGTGCAAACACCTCATCAGTATCTGGCTCAGCCTACAAAAAAAAATTGTAGAAAATAAATCAATAATTAAAAATATTATTTATTTATATAATTACACAATTACACAAACAAAACAACTAGGTCACTGTTAGAAAACACAAGAATTTAATTAAAAAATAAAAATATAAAATAATAAGAAAATTAAGCAAAATTACCTTCAACATAACGTTGATGACCCGACAAAGGATCTTAGGTCGGAGATCGTAAACAGGCATGTGTTGTTCCGAAGCCTGATTTGTTGAAGCCTCAACCTAATGTATGTTTCAATGTTAATTTTACCATAATCAACATCATAAACATAAAAACATAAACAGACATAAAAAGGAAAAAATCCAGATTCTGCAAAATTTGTAACCAAACGAGTTGAGTGTACCAAATCTGAGTCCAGACTCAAAAAGAAAAACAAAAAAGCCGCCAACAGTAACCAACTAACTAACCAACCAAACCAGAACAAGAACCAAACCATGAATTAATTGCTGAAAAATTGATAATGAAATGTTATGTGTTTGTCTCTTTTACCTGTTCAATATGTCCCTGAGGAAAATAGAAAACGAGTTCTCCTTCTCTTGGAACCGTTACCAAAGGTCCAGCACACGCATGCCATAGTTCTCTGTAAAGTGCAGCTTCAGCTTCTGAAAAAATTAACAAAAAATATTAAAACATAAAATTCTCAAACAAAACCCTATTCTGAGAAACAAAACGACGACGTTAACGTGTAACGTGTTTACCTCTTCCTGATGATGAAGATGAAGAACCATTTTGTTGTCCATCGGCAACACAATCGTTGTTTTCACCTTTTCCGTTAACAGAATTTCCCTTCATAGATACTTCAGATGATGCCATGTTATCTCTTTCTTCCAGATCTCTCATCACAAACATTCACTCTACATGAAAATTCTTGATCCAACAAAAAACTAGATTATTCTTCTTCACAAACCTTCAATTGACCCTTTCAACTACCCACACACACTCTCTTTCTCTCTCTAGAATTTTTCTCTCTCTCTCTATATATTGTTTATTTTTCTCTCTCTTTGTGTTGATAAATGGTTGAAGGAGGACCAGAAGAAGCAGTGTCGGAAGAGAGAACTTTAACTAGAGTGGTTAATGATTTTAACCGCGGTTAAAGGAAGGGAACCGGTGATAGCCGGTGAAGGTGTTTTATGAACCGGGTATAGGAAGTGAACAGGTATTGGTGCTAGGGAAACGCAAACAATGCCATAAATAAAAGGCGGCTCGGGGGTAGAAATAAACGGCGTTAAAGAGGAAGGTGTAACGGAGTGTGTCTTAACGGTAGAGGGAAAGTTGTCCTGTTTTTATTGGGAAATGGCGTTGTCGTGCTGTGGACGGGCAGTGTAATAGGGTACGGGTAAGAGAGGGGGTGCATTTAACACCACCCGCGTAACTTAACTGTGGTATGGTACTATATTGGTATGGTTGCTTCTCCTTTTTTTAATTTTTAATTTTTCCTAGATTTATGCATTTCATTAAGGAGAATAAATCCTTTCCATTTTTTTCCTCAATTTTCCTCAATTCTTACATTTAACGCCTTAATTAACTTTCCTCTTTTTATATATTTCTCTTCTTTCAATATAGATGGCCGAGATTTCACATTATTCTTTCAATTATTTCTTACAATTGAGAGAATCGATTATCTCCATTAAGTAATTGGAAATTTAGAATTGTTGAATGTGTCTAGTTTTTTTCACGCGGTTTTGAATTTCAGTCGCTAGATAGATACAGACGGTTCAGATTTAAAATATAATTTTATATAGTTAAACGATCTCAACCGTCAATCAAGATCGGACGGTCAAGATCTGTCACAGCACTCTGCTATGACAATAGGAAATTTTATTCTTGTGTCTCACACTTGTTCTAAAAATACATGTTAAATCTGTGGTAAAAGCAAAAAAAAACATGTTAACACATTTAAAAGTTAAGTTTATATGTTGAAAAGATAAATTTTAAATATATGAAAATTTGACAATTCATACGGGTTTATCTTTGATCAATACTTAAAAAAAATTAAATAAAATACGCTGTTAAAAAAAAACAAAAAAAAAAACTTAAAAAAGATGACAATATATTTAATTTTAATGATACTATTATTTTATTCTAAATAAAATTAGAAAGACGGTTGTGTTGTGATGGGTTCAGTTTCTGTCCATAAATGAATTTATGGACCGTCCATAAAGTCTTGGACCATAAACACAGTAACACAGCCCAATTGCTAACTTACACCACGTTTTACTATTTACCCATACAATTTCTTCTCATTTCTTCAATTCCACACGCAAGAAACAACAAAACCAACGCGCCCCCAAATCCCAAACAACAACCGGAAATCGCAACCGTCTTCAACCATTTCTTATCTATCATCGCCGCTTGCCGCCGTCCTGGTGTGGTGCCGCCTTTCAAGCTACTGCAATTTTTTTATGCATTTTCAATTTTGTTCTCCTTTCTTACTCTGTCGAAAACACGTTAGATTGAAACACAACTCTCCTTCAGAAGCTTTCAAAAGAATTTTTCCTTCTTCACATCTCAGATCTGAAATTCACCAGCACCATCATTCACTTGAGCAACCAAACAAACACAATTTTCATTGTACTTTGCAAAAGAATTTCAAAAAACTGAAGATTGTTTAAAAATGGAATTGATTGATTTTTCTTTATTTATTTTTCACTCACATCTAAGATCTGAAGATTGTTGTGAAAATGGGATTGATTGGAAGTGATAAACAAATTGATCACTTAATTCTAAAATGAAAAAGAATTAATTTTGAGTGCATAAAACCAATGAAGATTGAACATTTTGGTTTAAGATTAGCTTAATTTTGATGCACAACTTTTCTTAGAGATTTTTGACAGAGTTTAAGTTGAAGCATATGAATGGAAGAGGAAGAAGAAATCACAACAGTGCAGCGGTGTTTTTTTAGAGATTTTTAAGATGTTAAATATTGACCATTAAAAATTTTAATCGCCACGTGTCTACAATCTATGAGTTAGACCGGAAAACTGGAGCGTTCCAGAACTGGAGCCGATCCAGACTCCAATTAGATAGTCCTTTTATCAGTGTTTTCTATATTATCATTATCAGCATCATCATCATTATCGGTATCTGCTTTAAATTAAATGAAATTCTTGAAACATGCTGAAAACTATTAGTATTGTTAAATGGTTTTAAGATGTTATATACTGAAACCATTAATATTATTAAATGGTTTCAAGAACAATGATAGTCAATATAAATTGTATTTAACTATACTAATGTAAGATGTTTTTTTATCTATGAATTGAAAATTAGTTGACTTAGAATGAATTCATCATTTAACCAAACTTGAGTTCAACTGCCACAATTAAGATTCTTTAATATTAATATTGAATTTACTTTCAGATTATAACTGAAACGATAAGTGTGGCTTAATGGTTTTGATAATCTTGTATGTGAAACCAAAGTAGATGTCTAATGGTTTCTAATAAAATATTTATATTGGATTTAGAAAGATTATAACCTAAACCATAAGTGTGGCTTAATGGTTTTGCTAGTCGTATATGTGAAACCAAAGTAAATGTCTTATGGTTTCCAAACCATAAGTGTAGCTTAATGATTTGGCTAGGCTTGTATCACTACTACAAAATGTTGAATAGACAACGCACTTTAGACAACGCTTATTTACAAAAGCGCTGTTAAAAGAAATACGGAACTCTTAGACAACACTTGTTATGAAAAGCGCTATCTAAAATACCATTATTTTATCGCGCTTTTTTGTAAAAGTGCTCTTATAAGGTTTACAAAAAAATGTTTAAATTTACAAAAAAATTATGTTTCACTTTAGAAAGCGCTTTATAAGAAAGCGTTGTCAAAGGCGTATCATTAGACAGCGCTTCTGAATTGATAAAAAAAACTATCTAAGGAGTATCATTAAACAGCACTTCTGAATAGATAAAAAACGCCGTGTATATACAATCTTTTTTTCAAAAAAATAAATTACAAATAATATTGATAATAATAATAATTTAAAAATAAAATAAATAATAAAATTAAAGATCAAAGATCTGTCAAAATAATAAAAGTGCTTTATATGTGAATTGAAAAAACATAAAATCTAATTTTCAAATAAATAAAAATCAAAATCATTTTCTTGTTGAGAAATCAAACACGCTGATAAACTCCAAAAGCCTTCTTTTGATTACGGATGGATAACAAACTTTTTCTTCAAAATGAAATTCTCACTAGCAGACTCAATTTGATCAATCGAAACCCTCAACTGTTCTTTGCTGAGAATTCCCAAATTCCCTTCCTTGCTTACGTATATATAAAGTATACTTCTCAAACATACTATTTAATTTTCAGTTTTACCAATCATAATCACAATATAAATAAAATCTCATACAATAATTACCTATATATATGATTTTAGTGTGGCGCTACTATTGTGTCACACTACATGTCATGGCACATGTTGTCATGCTGTCATTTCCAGACCACCACGTGTGCCATAGTGACAAGCCACATGCGCACGCTACTATTGTTCAACAATATTACATTGCATAATGGTTTTGAAGTACAACTCTGAAACCATTCTACCAGCAAAATGGTTTAGGAAGCAACAATTAAGCATTAACTCTCTGAAACCATTCTACTAGCAAAATGGTTTAGGAAGCAACAATTAAACATCAACTCTCTGAAACCATTCTACCAGCAAAATGGTTTCGGAAGCAACAATTAACCATCAACTCCCTGAAACCATTCTACCAACAAAATGGTTTTGGAGTACAACTCTTTGAAACCATTCTACCAACAAAATGGTTTAGGAAGCAACAATTAAGCATCAACTCTCTGAAACCATTCTACCAGCAAAATGATTTTGGTGTACAACTCATTGAAATCATTCTTCCAGCAAAATGGTTTATGAAGCAACAATTAAACATCAACTCTCTAAAACCATTTTACCAGCAAAATAGTTTTAGAGTACAACTCTCTGAAACCATTCTCTCAGGAAAATGGTTTAGGTATGATTTTTAACTTAGCAAGAAAGATTGATAAACGCAGTGGATCAATGTTAATTAGGTGCTAAACCTTTAACATTGTAACTTCAACAGAGGAGTTCAAATTTCCACAAAAATAATCATAAAAAATTGATAATACCATTTTAATCAATACTAATAATTTCTCATTTCTCTCATTTTTTCTAAGTAGAATGGTAAATATAAATCATAATACAATAGTTCAATTCATATATGCTCAAAATCATACCTAAAATTAGAAATCATTTGAAAACTATCAATGTAAAAGAACTTTGGTTTACACACACACCCCTTCTTCTGTTTCACTGCCACCATCTTCATTACTAAATTTTACAAGTGATTATAATCAAAGTAGAATTGACCTCATCATATATGATTTTAGATTTCAAGCTTGTGCTCCCACCATAACTTTGCAATGCTTCAATTTCAATGTCAGATTCCTTCATGTTATAGTCATAAACTTTGTCAAAAGTTCTTTGTATGTTCTCCATACATATGGTCCAATCTATGAACATTAACCAAACAAAAAAGTCAATTACATATCCTCTCGACATATATTTACTGCAATCATTAAACAAAAAAAATATCATCAAACCTTCAAATGTGTCTAAAATGAACTTATAGGGTAGCAGTAAAAGCGATTGCCTAAAAGTCTGAGACCACATCAAAATAAATAAAATAAAAAAACCAAAAAGGACACTTGACTTGATCAAAGTTGTAGCTTGCACAGGGAAGCATGCCCATAACTCCCCTACATAATAGAACAAATTACATCATATTATTTCAACTTTTTTAATAAACTTCAAAAGCATAAATTTTTGATACTGATTCTTGATGATGCATCCAAGTATCACGGCACAAACAAGTGAACAAATCAACATTTTGTATGATCATTATCATCTATATCTCAACTAGTATGAAATATGCAGAGCAATCCATTAACTGAAGTAAAAAAGAGCTTTTGTTGCTCATCAGGGACAAAATGAATCGAATAAATAGTTTGCAAGTTAATTGCCATGATAAAAACACTATGGAAACAAAACAATCCACAAATACACTTGCAACATGGTGGATGAAGATCTCTCAATATAATAGAACGGAAAATCATGTAGTAATAATTTGTAAAGCAAGAACTACAGTGAATGAAAAATAAACAAAAAAACAAATTTACAAGGTTTCGATGAAAATTGAATCGATATATCAAATTAGAGAGAGAAGCAAAGTAAGTAAGGAACCTGTTTGTGAGTGAACTCTGAAACTAAGAACTGCGAAGGGGGTGGCGCGTGGCGGTGGAAAGGAGAAGAACTGAACTCTGTGATTGTAGAAGAAATCGCACGAGAGAGACGAATGGCAACGTCGAGAACAAATTGGAAAGAGAGAATACGATTCTATGAGATCGAAGACAACGGACGATGGCGGCGAGATCGGAGACGATGATCGATGGCGGAGAGATCAAATTGCAGAAGCGATGTTTTGGTTTTGCGAGCTTTGACACAAAGACGTAAAATGGAAAAACGAGATTATTCCACGTGTAAACAAAATCTAACGGTTTATAATTGTTTATGCACCATCCATAAACATTTGGTTTATGGATCCTATCCTTTGCCTGTTGTGATAATATAAGAGGATTTTTTTTAAGGAGTGTTTGATATGCGCGCTTGGGCACTAGGGCACCAATGAAACGTGAAGATTAAACAGAAGTTGTCGCCCCCATTTCAATCTTTCATATCGCTTTTTTTATCTCATCAACAAACATTATTGCCCCTGTATTTGGCCATATTATCAACTACTAGCATAATTATTTTCCAGCAACATTCCGTGTGGATTGTGGAAATTATATTAGTATATCAATAATAAAATTATAAAGGAATTAGTAGGATAAATATTCTCTCTGTCCCAAAATAATTATTACTATTTGACTGTGTATATTATTTGACTGTGTATATTATTCATATAATCTACTTTTATCATATTTTATTGTTAAAATATAAAGATAATTATTAATATCGATGAGTGCTTTCAAAATTTTATAATTTTTAATACATAATTAAATATATTAATGGTCAAAGTCGTGCATCGACAAATGTGCAGTAGTAAAAAAAATACTCCCTCTAGCCTTATAATAATGATACTTATTTAAATATTTAAATTTTGATACCTTTTAAATAGTTAAAATCATCCATAATTGAATTTTTATTAAATTTAATAATGTGTTTTTCGATGTAAACAACTAAGCTATTTGAAAAAAAAAAAACTCTATATATTGTATTTTTAATTCTTTTTTTAACAATTTTTTTTACTAATAAAGTTTAATGTACTTGTTATAGAGACCGGATATGTCAAAATAAAATGAATATCAATCAAGTAATAATTTCTTTTTACTATAATGTTTCTACTGATTTTCATATGAGGCATATCTATCAGACTAATTAAACATAAAAATATATCTATTTATTAAAAAAATACACATTTTTTATTTTTTTTTTGGGTGGCCAAGGCTACCCCATCTATGTGGGAGGCTTCGCCACCGAAACCAACCATAATTGCTCCAACACAACTCATATTCTTAATTTATTGTAATTCTACGATAATTATGTTCAGTGTATTAAAATTATTTTTGATGGATGTGTTAATTTTGAGTTATGTTATTTGAACAACAATATTTTGTTAGATTTTGGAAGAACTCAAAAGTACAAGGTTAAATGGGCATTAACACATAAATCAAGACAAGTAAAAAATTATTAAAAAAATTAAGATGACTTTTACATGAAAGGGTTGTGAACCAAGTTGTCACAAATTAGTGTCAAAATGTAATTTTTTTTTTTTTTGACATTGTAGTCTAGAGGGTGAACCATCCATTGTGGTTTTGTTCGGGTTGGCGAAGTAGGCTCTGTCGCCACGTATACCATAGACTTAGAATAGTTTTCTTTTAATGCTCGTGTAAATGCTCATTTAAGATAAGTTTGATGTGAGCCATGTTTTCAAGAGAAATGTGAGTAAATGAAGCTCCTCCTCGAATTATTGGATTATAATTTGTTAACTTTTGTATATGAATTTCATTTCATTGTGTTGATTATACTTTGAGATTTGAGATTATGTATCATTCTCACATAAATAATGTGTGTGGTTACTTCTACCGTAATTTTCCTCAACTGAAACTGAATAGTATTTGTTTGTTTTTATTTATTATTTCTCGCATTTTATTATTCCACATCTGTTGTTTCTTTTTTGTTTCTAATTACCCAAAAATCCAAAATCACAAACCAACTTAATAGAAACAAAATGAAGCTCGCACTCATCTCCATCATGGGAGGAAACTCACAATCTCCACGTTAATTTTGGCTCAGATTCGTGTTTTTTAAGCTCATTTGGGTGTAGTATGCCTCTTTAAGTGATTATAGCTCTATTTGTATGGACTAGGCCGTAGGGCCGTCCCAAAGATTTTAGGTGCCTTGTTGAAATTATGAATTTGGTGCCCTATTTTTTCTTAAAATTATAATTTTATAATTTTGATAGATTTATAAGCCATACAATTATATATATATATATATATATATATATATATATATATATATATATATATATATATATATATATATATATATATATATATATATATATTGATCATATTATCTATTCTATAAAATGTCAAAGTTTGTTCGGCAAGATATCTAACAATATAAATTACTCTAACTAAAATAATTACTACAATGCTCGATCTCTTAAAGATATTTATCAATTGTTGATTTTTTTTCTTTCAAGTATGATTTCTAAGTTAATCAATTCACTCATAAAAGTCATGTGTGCACCACTTTGGTTCATGTTTTTAAGCCTAATCCTAAGATGAGCCAAATCATTGAAACCATCTTTTATTAAGTGACTAGTTTTAGGATTTCCACCAAACAACTTACAATCGAAACAATAAACTCTATCTTAATTCTTTTGAATAAACAAGTCAACTCCCATCTTAATCTTTTCCAATAACACAGTAGCAAATGTGATGTGAGAATGAAAACTGAAAAGCGCCTACCAACGGTGTAGTAAAATTTATTATTATATCTGCATGGGTCATATGTGGTCCAATCTACCAAATTAAACTTTTTTCAAATTACATTTTTTTATTTAATTATAGTCCAAACTTATCCTAAAAAAATATTAATATTAATTATAATTTTTTTTAACACACACACATATATATATTAAAAAAAAATGGTGCCCCTAAAATTATGGTGCCTTGTGTCATCGCTCCTCTCTCAACACCCTCAAAACCACTCTCACTAGGGCACACAATCACTAGATAATGCTTTCTTGTTTGTATATTTATGACTTTATTTCACATTTATCGTCTGAGTATTGTGATTTTACAATTTTAGTCAGTTTTTGTTTTTAGTAAATTGGACACGAAATATTTTTCACCTTTTGCATGGACTCAGATGTTCATACCACACTTGTCAAAGAAATGAGTACTTTGAGACCTTGGAATGGAAAGAAGGGGAAGTTGTGCGTCTTGTAACAATAAGGTGTGTAAGATTCAGGGTATGTGCATTATTCATCTCAAAATATTTGATGAACGAGATTTTCTTTTGAAGAATGTGAGGTATATTCCCGAACTTAAGACTCGTGCGCTAGGCACAAACACGCGATCCCTATATATTTGTGATGTGTTTTCTGATTCAAAGAGAGGAAAAATAAGGATTTTGCAGCCAACTTGATGCCCGAGTTTATAGAGAATTCTCTTGGCAATAATCATATGGGTTGGGATTGAATCATCATCGATTCACCTTGGTTAAACACGTAATAAGTTGAGTCTTTTAGCCATAGGAAGAGATCCAGACTTGCGTGGGATTAGGATTCAAAGTTAATTCTTGTAACCCAATTGAGATTTTTTTGTAAACAAGTACTCTATTGATTATAGTGGAACAACGAGTTGCTCTCAACCCTGGAGTAAGTCGTTTTAACCGAAATGGATAAACAATTTCCTTGTGTGCTACTGCTTTATTCTCGCTGTTTAGTTTATGTTCGTGATTATTATTGTAATTTCCATAGCTTGATTACTTAATTCAATTTGTTCCACTTATCAAGTTTTAATTGGTGTGTCTCTTACGAGTTCACAACAAAGTTTGTCATAACTCCGAATAAGTATTGTTTGAATTGTGAGATTTTTCTTTTGACATGATTCTTGTGACGACTTATGTTAACAAAGAAATTGTATTCGATTACTTAATTGTTTAAACTAATTTATATGTAATTTTATCTTAAAATTGCGTATCCTTTAAATAAAGGCTTATAAGTTCAACTTAATCACCAAAAAAAATAAAATTAGGACATTGTGTCACAGTTTTTTCTGAGTATCCTTTTCCCATCTCTGCCATTTTTTAAGCCCACACTCAATATCTTCTCTTTTCCACAACTTTAGCATCACATCCGCAATAAATTATTATTTTTTTCTTTCTAAAAAATGCTAATAGTGTTCTAGACTAATGGTAAGAAAACAAAAAATGGATTATAATTTTGAAAGTAGTGTATTTAATTAATACTTTAAAATTTTGAAAAAGAATATTTTAAACTTATAATTTTTATTTCTTTAACTATTATTCTGAAGCAATGTTTAGAATGATTTTTTTTAATCTAAAGTAGAAAACAGTGAGTGACTGAAAAGACAATAGAGTGGAGACACACAACACAAGTTTCTCATTGAATGGCTTTTTTGATGTAAATAATAATGTACTCACTGTCATGAGAATCGAAGTAACAATTCTCCGTGATATTAAGACAAACTTGTTTGTGCCATTGTCTAACATACTCTATAAATATTTAAGGTCCACCGTTGGACTAATTGTTAATGATCCATATTAGAGATATTCAAATTATAAATAATGTATAATTAAAATAATAATTAATTATTATGCATCAAATATTTTTATAAATAAAAAAACATAAAATTTGCATGCAATTATATATGTTTCTGTGCATTTTTATGCATAAAAATTAGAACTGGGTATACGGGCCAAGGTTCGCGGGCCGGCCCGTTTAACCCACAGTTTTGACGGGCTTAAGACCAATTTTTTGGCCCATTTATATTTTTATCCGTGTGGGTTGGACCGTTAAAACCGTGGGTTATACGGGTTAAATCCGCGGGTTCGTGAGTTTGACCCGTGACCCGTTTTATTTTATTTTTTATATATATAATTAATTACAAATTTTATCTCTTTGGTTGTATTACTTAGCTAAAGAAGATAGATAAACCCAAAAATGTCACAAACTTTATTTTTTTTATTTGTTACTTACAATTTATATGATATAACATAAAATTGTTAACAATATAGTTTTTTTTAGCATTTATTATATCAATATTTTTGTTTTTTCTTTGAAAAAAGTGATTTTTAATTTTTTTTATAATACCCCGCGAGTTAACCGTTTAACTCGCGGACTTATGCGGACCGAACTCGAACATATACATCTTAATTAACTCGTTTACATTTACTGGCGGGCTTGCTCGCCCCGTTTAATACGCGGACTTATGCGGTGCCCAGCTCGTGTACCCAGCTCTAATAAAAATGTAAAAAAGAAATATACCGGAATAAAATATGAGTTGTTGACTAAATAATTTCAGATTAATGTTATATTTTATAAATATGATCTATGCTACAATATTTTTCAATTAAACGGTCAATTTTATAATATAATTATTCAGTAAAGAATTATCTAAGATGTCATATTAATAATAAGTTTAAATCTTAATATCTTTTGATTCTGACCAATAAATTAGTATTCATTGATTAAGCAATTAAACCCCACATCATATATTAAAACCATTATTTTAATGACAAATAACTGTGGATTCCACGAGGAAAAGAAAGTGCTTGAAGTAGCACTAAGCAATGAATCTTTTTTTTCATCAATGGAGGTTCCTAACTCTTATTGAATAAACTTTCCCATTGGAAAGTAAGAAAATACTAAGAAAAACCAACTACATATTTTGCACACACCCCAAATTAGCTTGAGCATCCATATAAAAATTGACCTCACTATACGATTTACACACCTTCGTCTTTGATACTCGCAATATTATTGACAAAAGTGTTGTTATCACCGTGCTATAGAAATAATTCACATGAAGCTAAACTTTTTCTTTTTTGTTACAAATTAAATAACCTAAACTTTATAAATAATCACGAGCCAACTTCAAAAACTTAAAAAATCTCATATACAAACCATTTGTCATCTTCCACGCAAATCATTCGCCCCGCCTCGATTTTGACGAAGAAAATATGAATTGACTGGGCTTAAATTTAAGTTTGAGTTTTTTCCAATTTTAAACAATGGAGTTGAGGCGGGTAATTAATAATATACCGGAATAAAATATGAGTTATTACCCCTTGGACTCTATGGGGGGAACGTCAGAGGGATCATCTACATTGGACTTAAGAACAATTTCACAAGTGAGTTTGACACCACACTCTTATCAAAAACCCTAAGCAATGTGGAACTTCTCACCTCACACTTGCCACAACATATCCTGAATCCATCCCCGAAAAACCAACCCCGCTTATATCAAATTACATTTTATGATTCTTAAATCGATCATAAACCCTATCATTCTTAAATTAGAAACCCATAAACAAATTCTAGATTACATTCATTTTTTTTTTTGTAGATTATTACTTTCATATTTTTAAGTTAAGTATTAAAAAACCTGTTTTATTTATTTATTTATTTATTTATTTTGTGTAAATAATATTGAAACAAAATAGTTTTTTTTTAATTTTAACTTTTTTTAATTAAAAAACAAAATGCAACTAAGTTCATATGAAGGTAGAGTGGAATGGGGATACCAAAACCTCCACGGAATATCTGAACCCCGTTGGATATGAGTTTGAGTTTTCATCCCCGTTAAAATTTGGGATGGTATAAGATACCCGAACTCTATGGATTTAAGTTTAGCGATGGCAAAACTAGTCTCCATTTTGCTCCATTGCCATGCCTATTTTTGGTCTTAATACATAAGATAAAATTTATTTTTTTAAATACATTAAATAATTAATGTATTTAAACACCACACTAAAGAGTGTGGTAATTAGTAAGAGACTTGTTTGGTAAATAATGTAAACCAGACCGTAGACACCACACCAGCATGTTGATAAAACTTAGCATATACCATGAAACCTATCTTGAAGGTAAAAAAAAACGGCATATCAAAATTCTCTTCGTATACACAACTCATTTTTTTCTCTGAATAGCAAAATATAATTAATTGTATATTGTATATATATAATATAGTTCAAAAAGCACAAAGAGGTTTTTTTTTAAGAAAGAAACTCAATGCATTTTATTATTAATAATAGTGTGAATACAGGTAGGAACATCAGTAAAAATATAAAAACTATGGAGTGATGGAGTCACCCTTGCTAACACATGAGCAACTTCATTACCTTGAGTCCTAACAAACTCTATACACGAGTTTTTAAAATAAGTATTGTGCACATATTGACACTCTTTGATAGCGTCTCCTAGCTCAGATATATCAACTTTCTTGCTATGAAACTTAGTAACAACAGACTTGGCATCAATTTCAAAATCTATACATTCTCTAGTTGTAAGTCATGGACCTAATGTAGTGCTTGTAGTAAACCATGAACTTCTCCAATATCCACATCAAGTATGGGAGAGAGCCATTCCGTCTTAGCTAGAACAAACGCGCCTTGGTCATCACAAATGCAAGTACGTATTCCCACTTTATTTTGACTTGTAGAGAATGAGGCATCAATATTGTATTTATATCGACGTGTCCTTGGCTTTTTCCCAATGCGAAATTGTCGGTGTTAAGTATAAAGAGATAATTGTCCCATTGAAATAAGAATAGTACATTAAATACTTAATTCACCCAAAATCATCTAAATTAGTCGATCGAAATATAGTACAATGATAACTTTTAACCGAAACATAGTCAAATGTTTTTAATTTTGTTGTACAAGTGAGAATAATCTTTTAGTATATACAAATTTATTTTTATCATTAAATTAATAAGTTTCACCGGAGCTTTGCCAAAGCCCCTCTATTGTACCAATTTTTTTTTAATAAGTTTCACTATTAATATATAATATGATATTTTATTTAATTTAATGATGAAATTTATTAATTAAACTTATGTTTGATATTTTGATGATTCATCGTGATTTTACAAAAACTTAATTATAGCTTCTATAAAATCACTATGAATTGCTCATGATTCTAACATATCTATCTACCGCGATACCAAATATACACTAGAAAATTACTTGATAAATAATTTGTCTCACCTCTCACGTGTACATAATAAACATATTCCGAAACAAATGTAAACCTTTTTTGTTGATGGGACTTTACCTTAGAACCAACCATAGAACATTAACGTGCACGTGTTTCAACTTTCTTTGGTAGATAGTAATAATAAAGAGGTAAATTAAATTACGATTAGGACAACTTGAAAATGACAAATTAAAGGATGCAGGAAAAATGTGTGTTGAATACTATATTTTTCTTCATCTCATTCTCATTTTAATCTACATGTACACGCTCTAAAAGCTTCACCAGCTTCTCTAGAATCGTTGAACAGATGAAGGAAGAAAAAAACTAGTATAGCTATTTTTGAACCAACAGATAAAAAGTTATGGCGTGCAAATTTGGCAATTTTTATAGTCATGCACTCTTTATTGCATTGTGTGTCCAACATACATTTATTTTCTAGTTTCATTTTTTAGAAACACACATCACACATGATCTAAACT
Source organism: Trifolium repens (assembly GCA_030408175.1). NCBI lineage: Eukaryota > Viridiplantae > Streptophyta > Magnoliopsida > Fabales > Fabaceae > Trifolium > Trifolium repens. Next base: position 59,449,421 of record CP125842.1, on the reverse strand, counting down.
TTATTTCGAGTGATTCGATGCATCTAATATTTTCTTCTGTATTTGTTTAACTCGTAACAACTAAGAAATAATTAAATTTAATTAGACAAAATTGCTCATGTTGTTCGTTAACATAATTTTAGTTAAATGTTTTTTTTTTCTTTCACAATTTGGTACTTTACATTCCAAAATACTAACAGAGCAATTCTTACATAGACACAACCCTAAATTAATTATTCTTAGGCACACATACAAAATTTTGAAAAATTAAAAGATAAAAAAATTGATTAATATTAGTTGATATGACTAAATTATATATTTTTAAATTTTGTTCAATAATGTGTGTGTGCCTAAATATATATGTGTTGAGGTTGTGCCCAAGTTAGCATTTCTCATACTAACATAGGAGGAATACTTGCTTAAACACAATACCAAATAAAAAGTGTTAGACACACATAAATAACTTCAAAAAATTAAATGTTAAAATGATTAATATAATATATTAGATGATTTGACTAAATTAATTAACATTTGTTTTTTTCTCTATCGTATGTGTGTGCCTAAATGTATTTTATTTGAAGTTGTGTCCAATTAAAAATTTCTCCTAACATATATATATAGTTATCTTTGATTACAATTTGTTACATTTTCATTAAAAAATCCAAAACAACCAAAACCCAAAAACCTAGCTTGTCAAAGAAAAATAGTGTAGAAGTCCATTTTCATCACAAAACCAACATTACTATTAAAATCTAAACACTAAATGACTATAAAATTTCTATTATTCTTTGACGGTGAACTACTATGAAACCCCTATAAAATTTGAATGACACCCTTAATTTCTTTAAGTTTAGGGATAATAAGAGAGTAATTTTTGTCTTAAGTTTAAAATATTTATATTCTTTTTGTAGTAATTTTTAAAGGTTCTAATTAATTTCAAATATCGATTTACACTCTCTAAATCTAATTTGGTAGGTGAGCATTGTTTGTTTTTATATAGGAAGTATTGTTTTGTATATAGTCATTTTTTTCCTTTCAATTTATCATTTGTTTTTTGAACCTTTTTAAGACATGGTTTTGTAAAAGGTTATCAAGGAGATGGTGACAGTTATAAGTATATATTCCAGACTCGTATGTAACAAATACTTTCATATTTTAGGTAAACATCTTTATATACTAAGAATATTGTGTGCAAAAAATTGAAAGATCTATACATTTTTGGTATTTTATGCGTACTTTCGGTCATCGTATATTCAAGAGACAAATATATAAAACACTTGAATACAAAGGTACTAGTGTCAATACTTTATAAAACACAGACAAATATAAAACACTTGAATGCAAAGGTACCAGTGTCGATACTTTATAAGGTTGTTTATCGACAAAAATTAAGATGATAAATATATATAAATATAAATATAAATATAAATATATATATATATATATATATATATATATATATATATATATTAAAATAGGGTAAATATGGTTTAAATAAAAGGAAATAATTGTGAGAGAAATAAAAAATTCCAACCTGAAACAAAAGACTTGTATCAAAGGACATAAGTGAGTGGTACTGCAAAGTAAAGAAATCAAATTAAAGGACAAAAAAGAAGAAGACCAGAGAGAACATAACTGATAATTAAGTTAGTTCATAGTTAGATGATGATTGATAATTTATAATTTATAGTTGATGAGCTAATTGAAGTGTCTGATAAAATTAACTTTTCAATTAGCTGATAAATGTATAATGACACATAAAAAAACATTCTTAATAATAATAAAAAAATTATATTTAAGATATTAATTTAAATTTATTAATGTAATATATCATTTAAATATTATTAATTATTAAACTAATTTTTATATGCTAAAATTCTATTTTAAATTTATTTTAATATTTATTTTAATATTTATTTTAGTATAATATATTTTTCATGTCAAAATGTACATGTACACTAGCCAACTTGTTATACTTGGTTGACTCCATGCTTTAATAATGTGCAAAATTACAAATGTAAAAAAATATAAAAATATTACATTCTTAATTTATAATAAAATTTATATCAAATTAATATTTAAGATAGTTAAAATTAAAGATAATACTAAGTGAAATAGAGCAACGGTGAAAGTAGAGTAGGAAAGATGGAGGTTGAGTGGGAAATGACAGAGAAAAAGGGAAGGTCACACACATATAGTGATACATAGAATGTGATTTTTGTATTCTAAGCATTTAAAACATAATTATTTTATCACATAAGTCCCAGTTTAATTGACAAAATATGCCGAAATTGTTAGGCGGAACATCGTGATCCGAGATCTCACAATTATGTGAGTTTAATTTCAGTGGATTATTACTTCATCTAAGACAAAAAAAAACATAATTATTTTATTTTAAATTAAAATAAATTATAAAGGGTAAATGTGGGTTTTAGTCAAAATAATAAAAATAAAAATGATAAGCTATAAGTTCATGATAAAAAGAAGGTTATCAAATAAATTTTTTAACTTATAATTATTTGGTGTGTCAAAAAAAAAACTTATAATTATTTGGCTTATCTTCCATATCGGATAAATTTAAAATAAAAAGAAAAACATTTCTATTTCTTACATGAATTTTAGCGTATAAAATTTGTAATGTGTGTGTATGTATATTAACTATTTGATTGATAAATTAAAACTGCCAAATTTTAAAATAAGTGGATAAATGCTATAAAATATATGGTAAGAATATGGGGATAAAAATTGAAAATTGCAATTAACTGTATAAAATAAACTCTATGATTGGGGTTAGAAGAGGGGAGTTGCAACAAAAAGGACACTTAAAAAGAGATATGTATCAACATTTTGTTTTTTTTTTTTTTGGAAATTGAATTAACAAGAGAGGATTTGTGACAAAAAGAGTTGTAACAAGAGATATGCATCCAATTTTTTTTGTCTAATATATTGTTGTTCTTTATTTTGCGAAAATTGAAACACATAATCATTTGTTTTTTTACTTGTGTGTTGAAGGATTCGCTTTGTATACTATAAAGAGGGAAGCGAAATTCCCACAATTACAGCAAGATGTTGTAACGATTGTAGGTCGTCCGATCTATGATGAATGGTGGAGATTGTTTTGTTTATAAAGCGATCTATTTAAAATTTGAACTGTTTAATCTTAAATGTCAAGATCTATTAATGCGTGAAACTGCGTGTTTATTTTACTGCAGTGAATCCAGATCCGTAACTTTGTTGTTCATTCCTTGGAGGTGTGGCTGATTTTTTCTTCCAAGTATCACTGTAGTTGCAACACTGTTTTGGAGTTACTTTTTACGCATCTTGTGCTATTTTAATTTGCTCCTGATCAATAAACTTTTGCTTGAAAAAATATATTTTTATTTTCTGAAGCTGTTTTGTAACATTGTAGCTATTTATATATAATTTTTTGCTTTGTCGCGTGAATACAACTTATTTGGTAGTTGTAAAGATGTTGATATGCAAAAAACATGAGTTTGAATTTGAAATTATCCAAATATCTACGTACATCTATTGCCTATGGAGTGTGAGTGTAATCACTAAATTATATGATGATTTTATTTTTAATTGTTTTTTTACTCAAATAGTCGTCAATAGATGAAAGAAAAAAAGTTGAACAAAAAAAATGAAAGAAAAAATTGTCAATAATGATATTATTTAGCTAGATGTCTTTATCTGAAAATTTGAATTCGAATCTTGCGGTGATAATTAACACTTTATATAGAGACTAAAAAAATAAAAAATAAAAATTTAAAGTGAGAGAAGAATTAATATATAGTTTTTTTAAAGAGTGTATTCTTTTGAAATTTAAGTATTCAAAGGTTCCCAAAGGTTACATTGTAAGTCTAAGAGGCATGTTAAGTTTCAAATCATTTTTTTTTATAAAGTTTCAACTCATTTTTAATATTTTTTATTTTGAGGCTTCTAATGTAATGTGTTGTGCATCTTCTGAGCACGATCTTTATAACAAAATAAATTGATTCTTTGGCTGTTTTAAAAAAAGAAATGTTATCAATATTCATGAATAATAATGACTTGGAGTGATATATACTATGACTATCTTTGTTTGCAAACAAAATTAATATTAAAATAATCATAATGTTCTGTTTGGTAAAAATAACATATAATGGATAAGTTAGCTGATAGTTTGTAGCTACTAGCTCAATTAATTTTTAGTAGTGTGAATTAATTGAACATGTACTTTAAGACAGAAACTCTAGAGAGCAGGGCCGTCCCCGAGTATTTGGAGACCCCGGACAAATTCGACAAAGAGACTCTTTGAAGATAAAATAAAATAAATTAAATTGTTTTTATTAAAAAAGTATACAATTTTTTTAAAAGATCATCTTTTATTTGAAATCTAACTAACACGTAAAAAAATAATCACATTTAAATCGAGAATGACAAAATACACCTTCAAACTAATACATTAAATATTGATAGTGTTTTTTTAATAAAAATTACAATTTAATTTTAGGAATTAATTCTTTATTTTCAAAAAAAATATTCAAACCCTAAAATTTTTTTTTTTCAAAGAAATAATAAAATGTAATTTTTTTTATAAATAAAGTAGTTTTCAAAAAGATTGGTTTTTCCATCCAGAAAGAATTAGCCGCGCAGCTTGTTGCCTGTTTACCTTTCATCCATCTGTAATTATTATATATTAATAATTTAATATAAATATAATCCAATAAAGTAGTAAAATTATTTGTAAAAAAAAAAGTAGTAAAATTATTTATGAGTTATAAAGTGATTTTATTTATAGAAAAAATTCATCATTTTGTAAAAGGAAAGAATTTTTGAAATAGATTGATTTATAATGTTTATGGTATATGATGATGTCATTTCTTGAAATTAAACCACTATATAAGTAAAATGAAACAAACCTTAAAAAAATAAGTTGATATGTTATTGAGACTTATCAAAAGTAACGGTTTATGCGTTTTTATTGAATACCGTTAATCTTTATGTGTCTCAAAAACATGTCAAACGATTTTAGATTTTTGTAAAACTCAACATAGATGATCTATACGATATAAACTTTCAATCCAACGGTGAATTTTGCAAAATTTGAATTCGTTAAAGCGTTATTGGGCGGTGTAACATTACTCAAATAATGTTACACCGGTATAATTTGATCCCTCTCCTATATATATATATATATATATATATATATATATATAATTTTGACTTGTTAAAAAAATAAAAAAAAATACTCATATAGCCAAGATGATACATAAGTTGGAACAACGGGTAAAAGAATTTTTGACATGCGTATTGTTAGCTTTTAGGTTGAGGAGGACACTGTCGAAGTTTATCAAACTTTTGTTGGTCAGAAAGTTACTCAAAATATGCACCTCTTAAAAAAAAATGGAGCAACAATTGCGATGAGGTTTATCCTTGTTACAATCAACACCTTTTGTAACAAACTATTAAAGTTCAAATCTCCTTAAAATAGTTATTAATAGTTTTTTTTAATGGCAAATAGTTATTGATATTTAATGTCATTTTATTTAATAACAATTTTCCTACCTCAAACTTTTGTTATTTTGTGATACAAAAATATGACGTGAACACATTTCCATAGACAAAAATACAACATCATATACAATTGTTCATTTATACTTTTTCCCCCTCTATCTTCCACCACAGGCCACCATAATTCTCTCTTCTCCGGCATGGACGGAACTAAGTATAATGGGGTTGTCATTATCTTTAAAATTGTTGAGGTTGATTGCAATGTAAGTCTCACATTGATAATAAAGGAAAAAATGTCAAGGAAATTATATTAGAGAAGTCTCACATTACTTAGAGAAGTGAAAGGTAGAAGAACTCAATGCTATATAGAGACCTCAAGTTTCTTGTTTCAACACATCAAACAGTAACACCTGAAAACACTTTAAGTTTGTATTTGTGTCTTTTTTATTCTCTTATGTTCTTGTTTTAGAGTATTGTGAGATGTAGTTCAAATATTTACTTTGGAGAGTGTGGGGTATTAGGATCATGGGTGATTAAGAGTGAAGTCTATGTGTTGTAACAATTTTCACATACTGTTTATTTTTTGTTGTCGGTTTTGACAACAACCGTAGTTTTTTTACTGATTTTGGATTTTCCACATTAAATTATTGGAGTTTCCTATAAAAAATGTATCATGTTATAGTACCTAACTCTATGTACAAATATCAACCCCTGCAAATCTGATATAAGAAGATTAGTGTTCGCCACTGTAACAATTCATCACAACTTTCTAACTAATGGCATAAACTAATACTTATTTCATAATGGCTCTACTAATTAAAGAAAGACATTTGCATCAAAGAAAAATTAGGCAACACTAAATACTAACTGACTTTGCTAGTATCTTGTTTTACTCTTATTTTATTTTGTTTATAAAAAAAAAGTTTATGTTGGTCATTGTATAGTAAACTCAGATTTTTATTTTTGTAAAATTTAGCCACGTGAAATAAGTAAAACATGACAAATAATTGTTTATATTAAGAATTAAATTCGAGTTTTTGAACAATTCGTTCCAATGACAATATTCTATGTAACTTAGAAAATAATTATGGAATTACTCTAATAGTAGAAGCAAGTTATTGTTGATTTGGCATGTGTTATCCTTTCGCCACCCTCGAATATTTTTTCTAGTTTCGTGCCTGTTCTCCGGCCACCTTGATAATGGTGGTGACGATGAGAGAACTGAGAAGGGCGAGAAATCGGAGGGTGAGCAGATTCAGTGGTGGTGGATAGGGCTGGCAATGACCCGAGCCAACTTGTGAATAATTGACTCGTGAACTTGGTTCGTAAACCAAATGAGTTGAACTTGAGTCAAAAAATAAGTTCGTTAATTAAATGAGCTGAACATAAACTATATATAGTTCGACTCGTTTGGTTCATGAACTAGCTCGGTTATATATATATATATATATATATATATAAACCTTTAAAATCTTTTTCAGTTTCCCCATGTACTTATATTAGTCACTCTGGCTTTGTGAAAAAAAATTACTCCTTTAAACTCTCTAGTATTTCTCAAAAAACTTTTCATTTTCCATTACCTTTTCTCTTCTTTATTTTAATTTAACATTCACGTTTTTCTTTTAAAAAATAGTTTAAAAGGTTAAAGATCAAATTTTGACAAAACAAATGATCAAAATCATGTGATTTGACTTAACGAGTTGAACATAACAAATCAAACCGAACTGTTCATGAACTTTAAACGAGGCAAACTCGAGCTGAAAAAATAGTTCGTATCAAACTCGAGCCGAGTTTCGAGCTGAACCAATTCCTATCGAGTCGAGTTGAGCTCAGACGAGTTCGACTCAGCTCGACTTATTTCCAGCTCTGGTGGTGGAGCAAATCTGGTGGTAGTGGAAGAGAAAAGGAAAGGGAAATGTGAAACAATTTAGTTTGACAAAATTGTTCCTCTTTTTATGAACAAACTGTCAAATATGTGAATGAAATATTGTATTCCGATAACATTTATGTTTGGGATACTTTAGTCTACTCTAAGCTTATTAAAAAATTAGTAAATGTATGTTAATATGAAAATGTTAGTTTAGAATTTATTTTGTGAATTGTCAAAGTTTTTTTTTTGTGGATAAAATGTGAATTGTCAAAGTTAAATATAACGAAATAAACTAGAACTAAAACCATAATGTGAATAAAAGTGAAGAGATGAAGAAAGTGCGAGGGCGGCCACGCAAAACGGTGCCCCTGTCACCGGACCGTCTACATACCACATCGTTACACCATGAGACTGTTGATTCGACGCCGATTCCCACTGTCTGTACGCTGTCGCCTCTTGTTGGAACACCAGAAGCTCACCCTGCTGCATCTACTCCTACCTCACCTGCGAAACCCCAATCCGATTCTGATCCACCGCGTGAGCACCTATGGGTCGACATTCTTAGGGGTAATCGCAACCCTGCAAACGGCTTGGCCATGGAGTACGTTGCCCCTAACCGGGTCAATGGTGAAATTGAAGTTGAGATTGTCGATGAGGATGTTGAATCGGAGATCCAATTCTGGGCCTCTTCTCTGATTATGTATGTGTTAGGTGGAGATTTGAGTATGAGTGCTGTCAAACAGTATATGACTCGTAATTGGAACTTTGTGAAATTGCCTGATATGTTCTACAATGAAGAGGGGTACTTCATTCTTCGTTTTCACTCCCTCACTGATAAGGATGTTGTACTGATGCAAGGCCCTTACACTATCAGAAACATGCCCATGCTTCTCCGAGATTGGAAGCCTGACTTTAGCTTGAAACGAGATTTGCTGCGTACACTACCTATCTGGATTAAACTACCTCAATTACCCTTGCACCTATGGGGGATTAAGAGCTTGAGTAAGATAGGTAGTGCGATTGGAAACCCTCTTGTGACGGATGAATGTACAGCACACAAATTGCGTGTCTCCTATGCCAGGATGCTTGTTGAAGTTGATGTAACACATGATTTACCACCAGACATAATGATTAGAGATAACGAGGGGAACAAAATGAAGCAATTGGTTGAGTATGAATGGAAACCTCTCTTCTGCAACAAGTGTCAGCAGCTGGGACATATATGTGATAAAGAACCACCAAAGAAAGTCCAACCATCATGGAGGCCTAAATCAACTAGTGCTCGTGTCTCTCCGCCTCCACCTGCTCCTTCCAAGCCTACAAATCCTGCTGATGAGGGCACTACATGGACCATGGTGCATAGTAATGGTAAGAAAAAGGGTAAGGGTGTGCAACAATCTACTCTTAATGTTAGCTGTAGCAATGGTTTTGCACCACTAGAGACTTTGAATGGTCCTCTAGTGGTTCAAGACACTGGTCAATGATCCTATCTTGGAATACTAAGGGCCTCAATAAATCAGGCAAGGCTAGAGAAATTGGCTCCCGTCTCTTAAGCCTTAGGCCTGTCATTGTCGTGCTTGTTGAAACTAGGGTCAAGCTTACAAAGGCTGCTGCTATTCGTAATAAGCTTAGACTTAAGGGTAAATATCTGGATAACTACACCCACCATGTGAATGGTAGGATTTGGCTTAATTGGGATGATAGACTTGTGGAGGTTAGACCTGTTAGTAGCTCTGCTCAAATGCTTCACTGTGGTGTGTATGACACTAATGGTAGTTTCTTATATTGGTTTACTGCTATTTATGCTTTGAACCTCCTTGATCAGAGAAGAAAATTATGGAAAGAGCTGGAGGTTATTAGCCACACCCTCCAAGGCCCCTGGTGCTTGATGGGTGATTTCAATAATGTCCTGAAAGCTACTGATAGGATCGGTGGTAAAGTTGTCCACGAATCCGAATATGCTGACTTGGTATCTTTTATGGACAAAGCAGGCCTCTCTGAGATGGACAGTTTAGGGGACTACTACACATGGTCAAATAAACAACTTGCTGGTACTATTTACTCTAGAATTGATAGAGTTCTTGGTAATGTTGATTGGTTCCAACTTAATATGCAGTCTACCCTTACCAGCATGATTCCTAGTATCTCTGATCACTCCCTCTTATGTCTTAATGGACATGTTCCTGCACATACTGCTCGGCCTAAATCACTGTTCAGATTTCTCAATTGTGTGACCACCATGCCTAATTACTTTGAGTGTGTTGCTAGCTGCTGGTCCACACCTATTGCTGGAAGCCCTATGTATATTCTATGGCAGAAACTTCTTAGACTCCAACCAGTTCTGAGGAAACTTAGTAAGCCTATTATGGGTGTTCAAATTACTTTGGAGAAGGCTAGAGAAGATCTCCAACAGGCACATATCACTTTATTGGCTGACAAAATGAACCCTGCTCATATTATGCAAGTAAAAAATTGCACTGAAGAGGTCATCAAATGGTGTGACATTGAGGAGCAAATGTTGAGGCAAAGAGCTAAAATTGACTGGTTAAAGCTTGGTGATGGCAACAACAGGTACTTTCATGCCTCTATTAAAGCTAAACAGAGCCAATGTGAGCTTAGGAGTATCTACAGAGAGGATGGGACTATGATCACCACCCATGATGATATTGAACAAGAGGTGCTTGGGCTGTATGGCAATCTGATGGGTAAGGCTGACACCAACCTTATGAGTATTGATATTGTGGCTATGAGAGCTGGTCCACAACTTACAGGTGATCAAAGAGAAATGCTTGTTGCTCCCATACAGGAAAGTGAGATATACACAGCTTTGAAGAGTATAGGTGATCTCAAAGCCCCTGGCCTTGATGGATATGGTGCTATGTTTTTTAAATCAGCTTGGAATATTGTTAAATATGATGTAATAACAGTTGTCAGAGAATTCTTTGTGGAGGAGAAAATTTATCATGCCATAAATAGTACTCTTGTTACTCTCATCCCTAAACACGCTGCTGCAACAACTATAAAGGAATATAGGCCCATCTCTTGCTGCACCACTATTTTCAAAATCATTTCCAAAGTTCTGACTCTCAGGCTTAGCAAAGTGCTGAGTAGTGTTATTAATCTTAGTCAGGCTGCCTTTGTGCCTGGCCAACACATCCATGACCATATTTTGCTAGCTTATGAGCTCATTAGGGGTTATAGCATGAAGGGTGGTACCCCTAAATGCATGCTGCAGCTGGACTTGCAAAAAACATATGACACTGTTGACTGGTATGCTTTGCAACATATTCTGACTGAGATTGGCTTACCTGGGCAGTTCACTAGATGGATTATGCTAGCTGTAACTACTGTCTCTTATAAATTCAATATACAAGGGAGACATACTGGATTCATGAAAGCTAAGCGTGGTTTTAGGCAAGGGGATCCCATATCCCCCTTGCTTTTTGTTATTGTCATGGAATACTTACACAGATCCCTGCATCAGTTGATACATGTCCCTGATTTCAACTTCCATTCAAAGTGTGAGCATCTGGGGATCATCAACCTGAGATTTGCTGATGATTTGTTAATTTTCACTATAGGAGATACCAAGTCTGTGGAGCTGGCCATGGAAAAACTTTATGATTTTTCTAAATCTACTGGGCTTTATGTCAACCCCTCAAAATGTAAAATCTACTTTGGTGGTGTAGAAGAGCATATTAAAGAGGGCATCAGGCACACTACCTCCTTTGCTGATGGTTCTTTGTCTTTCAGATACCTTGGAGTTCCCCTCACTAGCAAGAAACTATCTATTCATCACTACATGCCATTGGTGGATCGCATTGTGGATCGGATTCGACATTGGAGTGCCAAATTACTCAGTCATGCGGGTAGGCTCCAGTTAATCAAGAATGTTACTTTTGCTATAGCCAACTACTGGATGCAGTGCCTACCTCTCCCTAAGAAGGTTATTCACAAAATAAATGCTATTTGTCGATCTTTTCTCTGGTCTGGTGGGACACTAATTACTAGGAAGTCTCCTGTGGCTTGGGATCATGTGTGTGCACCTAAAGCTCATGGGGGACTTGGGCTGCTGTCACTTATGGAATGGAACCAAGCCAATCTAGCTAAACTACTTTGGAATATTAATAGTAAAGCTGATAGCTTGTGGATCAAATGGATCCATAACTACTATGTCAAAAATGATGATATTTTGACAATGCAATTGAGACCCTCTTGCTCTTGGATCTTAAAGGCAATCATCCATCAGAGGGAGACCCTTACACTTATTCCAGGCTGGCAACAGATGAGAGGCAAAACCATCACCAGAAAGGTTTACAACTTTCTGAGAAGTGACTACCCTGTGGTTGACTGGAGAGTGACTCTATATGGTAATGTTGCTAGGCCTAGAGCAATTTTGATTTTCTGGCTGGCTTGTCATGGTAGGTTGGCTACCAAAGATCGACTTGGCAAATTTGGAGTGTCTGTTGATGTGCAATGTTGTTTTTGCCCTGAGGATGAGACTCTTGATCATCTCTTCTTTGCTTGTCCTATTTAAAAACCGGTGTGGTGCAAAGTACTCAGGTGGTTGCACTTTGATCATGTCCCTAAGGCATGGGGTGATGAGCTGTGCTGGATCACTCAACATAGTAAAGGAATGGGTTGGAAAGCACAACTGCTGAAAAGTGTAGCTGCTGAAGCTGTCTACACTATTTGAAAATACAGGAATGATGTTTGCTTTGGCACTCACGTAAATAATACAAACATACAAGATGACATAATTAATACTATAGTTTATAGAGGCTGGATGTATCCTAAGCTTAGAGGACCTCTTGCTCATCTATTACTCTAGCTTAGTTTATCATTGTTTTTGTCTTTCTTGTCCCCTGGAATGGTTGGATCTCTGATCACCTTGTACAGAACTGTTTTTTGAATGGAATAACATTTTCTTGATAAAAAAAAAAAAACTAGAAGGTATAACGTGGTGAATAGTATAATAAATTAATTTTGGATGAGCTTTAATTAAACACGTAACTTCCTTGCCTAAATTGTAATAGCGACGCATGTGGCCTTGGCTCAAGATATTTTTGGCCTAAATTGTAACTTTAACCTTTCTATTTTGTCTGTTTTGAATTTTAACCTTTCATTGTAAAATAGAGAATTTTAATCTTTCTATTTTGAATTTAACTTTTAACTCTCTTATTTTAGAAAAATATCATAAAATTATAGAAAAAAAACTAAAGAATTAAAAAATACCGCTCAATTACTATAAAGTAGTAGGAAATTAGTTTTAAAATAACATGAAAATAAAAGTAAATTTTCAATAACAATAAAGAAAACATCAGAATTTTTATTATTATTTATTTATCAAAATTGAAATTTTAAAAATAAAAAGTACATATAAAAAAATTAGGATAATATCTACCCACACAAATATCTATCTATATATATATATAGGGGTTTGCTAATGTAAACTCACTTAAAAATATGTGGGTCTAAATTAGCAAAGTGCATCTTTTTACTTTGGACAAAAAAACCTTGACATTTAGTTATTTTACACTGGGAAATTGAGGGATAGTTAGGTAAATTTTATTAAAAAGTATGCACCCACTTTGCTAATTTAGACCCACTTAATTATAATTCATAAATATATACAACTTAGAAAAACACATGAAAACCTAAGAAATGAAAAAAGGACAACTTAGAAAAACATATACGTTTCAATTTATTTATTTTTTATAAACAAAAAAACTATTTTCTAATTTTATATAAGCAGGCCCGGCTTGCACACATGTGCAGGGTGTGCGCCGGTGCCGGGCCTCCAAAATTTCGAGGCTTCAATTTAAAATTTTGAGCTTTTGTAATATTAGTTATATATTATTTGTACTCATAAAATATCAGATGTGTATTAATAGATTAATTTTAATACCCTAAAATAATAGTTATATATTGTTAATGTTCATAAAACATCATATAGGTATCAATAGATTAGTTATCTATACTCATAAATATCGTTCTACTACATTTAAATTTTAAATTATGATATCTCTTTTTGACATTATATATAATGATAATTATTTTTTATGTGTTTCTTATGTATAATTTAAATAGAGAATAATTTTTAATAATTTTATATATTTTTATTAGGCCAATTTTTAAAATTTGAACAGGGTCTCCAAATAGTCAGAGACGGCCCTGTATATAAGCCTATACTAATTGCGATTATAAACATGAATATTCATCTACCAAAAAGAAAAATCTGAATAATCAAGTTCATGGTTTAATTTTTTTTTCGAGCAAAGTTCATGGCTTAATTAAAGCCATTGATTCACGTGAACTACACTAATTTTATTTTTTCATGCTCCGGATTTTTCTATAAGTTTATAATAATTGTCATCAATGTTTAAATAAGAAAACAAGTTTGATCATTATCAAAAAAGAAAAATACGAAGCTTGACTATCTGGCAAAAAACAAAAAAGATGGTGAAACATGTTTTAAAAAAGAGAAACTATATGAATTGGAAAAAACTGTTTGAAAATTTTAAGGAAACATAAACTGTTTTTTTTTCTTTCTAAAACTATAAAATTACCCTTTATTTTAAACATACTTACAAAAGTGGAAGAAATGATATTTTGGTCTAAAGTTAAAAGGTGCACATTGCTATATCAACCATGAAAATTAGTGTGACTATTAGCTAGTTCAATTGGTAGGAACATCTCATTTTATTTTTTAGAGTCAAAGTTCGAATTTCAAACACTCTATTTATTCACGTTAAATGCGAATTTCTAGTTATTATGTCACCTGAAAAGAAAAAAAAATTAAAATAGAAAATATAATTTTATGTATGTTATTCGTATTATAAGTACTATAAATATACTAGATACAAAAGATGTGAGGTGGAAGGCGGAAATGAAAGAATCAATAATTTGAAATGTGATCGAAAATGGAATCACAAACCCTAGAATTTAAGGAAAAAGGATGAGATTAAGAACAAGATCGAACAAGAAGTTGGTGGATCCATAACATGAATCTGAATAACAAGAATCACCAATCAGAAACTAAATCAAAAGAGGAGAACAATGACTTTCTCACAAATGTCCAAGATGATGGAAAATGAATGGATCAAAGAACACTAAATGTCATAACCAGAAGATGATTTTTTCCGGAAAAATAGAAAGAAAAAGACAATTAAAAAATAATTCACAAAAGAGGCGAATGAAATTTGAGAAAATTGAATTTTCTCGAGAAATGCCGTAAAAATTTATTCAAGGTGGATACTACATGTGCCTTGATACCATGTTAAGAAACATGACATTCATAAAAAAGTAGAGAGAAAACTAATAAACTCTTATATTGATGATAACGAGTAGAATTATAAAATGAAAACATTATATACAAATGACAAATGTAAAAGTTATTTATAGACTAACTAATTAGAAACTAGAATAACGGAGTCCTCCCTACCAAGTTTAGCGTCAATCACTACTGAACCAACTAAGGATTGATAATGCAAATGTTCACTAATTAAGCTAAACGCATGAGACATACTGATTGCGTCTTTAATACTAGTAATAATACTTATAAAAAAAATGCTAGTAATTAATATTTGAATATCGCTAGCACAATTAGCAGAAAAATTCTGCGTATATAAAAAAAATAGTAGAAAATGTTAACTATGGTTAGCGGTTTGGATTAGGATATTAATTAAATTAAATACTCAAATGAGTAATTACTAATTAATTAGTCCCACAGAAATGGAATTTTTCAGAAAGGGGATAGACTTCTTGTGGGTATGGCTAAAGTGGGTCCCACTAGATGTCACCTATTTGCATTACACCTAATCTAAGTTGTGGGCCCAATCTAGGTGTGCTTCCTTTCTCCTTAGCAATGGCAATTTTGACAATCCCCTACCTCCTCTCCCTTGACCCCTAACCTACAGACCAAAACTTCCATTAATAATTTCATTTATTTATTCAATCACCCCTTTTCTCTTTTTTATATTTTGTGGTTGGCTTGCTAATTTTTTTATTTTTAATTATGTTTGCTGGCTAATCTTACTTAAGACGGTGGACAGCTAGTTGTACTATGTGTCTTAGACGAATATGCTATCGTGGACACCCTCTTAAAAAAAGTTATCATGGTACACAAATATTACTATTTAAATTGTTTTGTCTTTATCAAAAAAATTGGTGAATTAAAAACCTTTATCGAAAGTTTTTCTCTTAGTCATGAAATGAATATTTTTTATATAAAACATGCGACAAATAAATCAATATCTTAAATCTTAAATATATGGTAATGGTTGATTATTTGTGAAGAGAATACGGTAACTTCAAAAGATTAATCTATAGCTTTTGACATAGAGATACCTTGAACAACAACAAAATTATAGTATATATATTTTAAATGTTATTGTTATACTTCCTTTTGGGTCCTTAATAAAAAATATTTATTTTTAAATTTATAGAATAATTGATATATTTAGTTTATATTTTAAATTAAACATATTAATCATTCTATTAGTTTGATTTACTTTTCTGTTTTTTCATATTAAAGATTAAACATAGTATTATTAATTCAAGGAGCATTGAATAACATAATATGTATATTAATTTTTCTCGTTTTCAAAAATATTTTTAGCATGCTGTAGTAATTATATCACTTTACAATATAGTGCTTTTTTCCTACTAAAAAGGGGTCCGAGGTAGTATTATTTTTCAACAATATAATGTTTTTTTCTACTAAAAAATATATTATTATTATTATTATTATAATACTTATATTAGTATTAGTATGATATTTTTTATGAGACATATTAGTATAATACTCATATATTTTATAAAAAAAGAAATTGATTGAATATTTGTCATTTATAAATTAATTGGTTGAGAGAATCAGTCAGAGATTATATAGGTGGAAGAGTCGTCGCTTATCTATGAAATGGCTTTATTCTTGTTGTAATCTTTTTTATGGTTCATTGGATTTAAGTGGAACAAAGTGTGTTTGGATCACGAGGAGTTTGTAATGTGAGGTTGTTTAATTTGGCAACTCAAATTTTAATTTTTTTTAATATATTAGTTGCAAGTGTTAACTCCAAAAATATTCGATTTTCATTTTGAATTTAATGTTTATATTGATGATGTAAAGCAATTTAAACATACATTCATTCAAATCTCACAATTTGGAAAGAAAAAAAAATACTAAGAGCAACTGAGCAACAAACATAAAAAAACTACAAAATATTTTATTTTTTGAGAGATACAAAATATTTTATATAATACTGTATGTATGTAAATATTTTAATGATCAGATCTAATGGAGTTTTTTTGTCAAACTATTTTACATTAACAGTATTATATACAAATGAAGTTATTATTTTTAAAATTTATACAAAATGGTGATAATACTAAGATATTTTTACCATGTATTACACGAATCCATGAAAATTTATAAATAAAAAATAATTTATTTTGATAATCTTAAAATAAAATTATGATTAAAAATAAAAAGATGCTTTTCAAGGAGGAGGAACTAACACCTTGTTAAGTAACGACTAGATACAGTCCCTTTTTCTTTATCAAAGTCTGTACAGTCCTTGTTATCCATGACCATGATCATGGTCCCACAAATATATATAGAGGATGGTGGCTGCAAAATTGAACGCTGTATAGATGGGAAGTCCCATAATCAGCCCATCACATCCTTAGATTAATAATATAATTGCTATACATTACATTACATTACAACATGACCCAATAAAACCAACCCCACTAACTTCAGCCCCATTCTTCTCTCCATGCAGGTTACTAACAACTAACCACTGGTCTTCAATCTAGGACATTGTCATCTGCTTGACAAGAGAGTGAGAATTTCATTGCCAACACAGCTGGATTCAATTGCAAGCTTAAGAGGAGTGTTATCTTCTTTATCAGCTACATGTGGATTGGCCCCCCTGTAAATGATTGACAACTCAGCAAATTTTCCCAATTATACCAGAAAATATCAACCATGAAAAAGCGTATGAGATAACTTTCCATGAACTCAGCTTAAGTTCGATATTTAAATGCAACATGAACATATATCATGGTGCTGTGATAAGCAAATTCATGGTTAATTATAAAAACCTCATTAACTGGATGAGGTTTTAAGGAAATGTGACAATAATGAATTAGTGACACTCTCTCTACTTCCGAAATAAAACAAGAAAAAGTAAAAATACCTTGAAAAATAGCAGAATCAAATCATCAAAAATAGCAACAGCAAAGTAGAAAAATGTTATCATTATTCATTACTCAATGAACCGACGGTAGAAATGACATAAATAGAAGAATAAAATCATCAAAAAATCGATTTTCAGCATGTCCAAGTTAAGTTTTGGGGCTTATGCTTGTGAGAAAGTTAGATGCCTTACTATTCCAATACGTAGAAATGAAGAAAAGAATAGTGTGTTAAACCAATTTATCACTTTAAGGTGTATTTGCAATATCTTACAAAGTTCTGCACGTACTCTAATTTAGCATGTATGATAATACTAAAAGATTTACATCTTCCTCTAGTTTGCAGTGCAAAACTGCAAATGCATTAACTAATTGATCACATAATTAACGAGAATTTGGGTATATAATATAATGGTCGAAAATGCCTACAATACCTCAGTAGAAGTACTTTAGCAGCTGCGGGCTTCCCTCTTGTAATACAGTAATGTAGTGGTGTCCGACCTCTTGAATCACAAGCATTTACATCTGCCCCATGCTGTAGGAGAAGATCCACCATGCCAGCGTCACTTGTTAAGCAAGCCAGGTGAAGTACACTAGAACCATCTTGTATGTCCACAATCAACTGATTCTCACTTTCAGATGATTTGTTGAAATTAATCAAAGAAGCAATGTTGGAAGAGTTACCTGCACATTACTTTGTTATTCTTCAAGGACTTCCTGGCTTTTCAACACCAAATTTTTTTCAGGAGTTCAGATAACTGTGACAAGAAAACATACCAGAAAGTGCTTGCTTACTGATGGCATTGACATCCATTTCTGACTTGACAATGTGCTGGTACACTGCCTTCTTGTCATTAGCACAGATGCTTTCCAACATTTGTTGTGCAGGGGTTTTCTCTTTCCGGCAAATAAATATTTTCTCAGCATACTGCAATAAGTATAAACTATTAAGTTCTGATTTCTGACTTCAATATGTTAAACTTCCACCATGTAATAATTCAAGAACAGTCATGCACTCATGCTAAATTAGATAGAAATAATTAATAACTGGGGAAAAGGTAAATATTCAGTATAGGCATTTATTAATCCCATCATCAAAATGCATTTGGGGTATCAGATATAATTTCGCACTGTAAGAAGAAAAAGGTATGATGGGCTAAAATGTAGGTAAATTGGCTTGGTTGGGATTTCATTTGAGATCAAGTAGTCCCCAAAGTGATTCGGTACAACTTGAGACCCTAAATGGCCTTAAGTTAAAGAGAATTAAAACCATAAATTAAATATTTCATGAGTAATCATCAGTAAAAAAAATTCTTTTTCTATTTTGTACTCATGTAAGTTTTTACAACCGACTCCAGCTCATATTGCTATCGTTCCACTATTATCTTAATTTTACAGCTTCAGCAATGTATTGTAGAGAGGATTCTTCTTCTGTTTGATAGTTTCTTCAATATAAAGAGTACTATTTCTTCTTCATCTACGTCTATCTGGTTCCTATCAAAAGGATTCAAGCCTCCCCTTATCTTTCTAAACAGGAAATGTCAAAAGAAATATAAAGTTGATTTTACCTTTGCGTGAATGAACTTTTCCTTTAATTGATTAGAATCATCGTGTTTTGGTTTTCTTGCATGAAATACGCTGTCTCTATTTTCCTTGGATGAACTACATTGGAAGGTGCTTATAAACATAAGTTAAAAGTCCAAACAAATAATCCCATCAAGTTTTACAATTCTTACCCAACATGGGTGTCAACATCTTGCAAAGTACTCCTTGAACATAACAGCTCCTCCCAAACTGAGTTTGCAAAATCATTGCCCAGGGACTCAAACATACTTAAGACAGAGTGGTCCCATACTTTCACATCAAGTGTCAGTGATCTTACCTGCCAAAAGTATTCTCCACCTTAGCTATAAAAGTGAAAATTAAAACAAAGGACTTTGTTTTGAAGAAAACTTAGAAACAGTTCCTTAACTGCTGTTCATACTGTTTTCCATTAAAAATACAAAGCAACTGTCAAAAATTATATCACTGGGATGCATTTTAAAACCGTTTTGTTGTATCTGTTTAATGAAAATAACTATTTCTATATCTAGTTAGAACAGTACGATCAGTGTCTATGAGAATGTATAATTTTAGTCCTTTTGTTAACCCTTTCAAAAAAATCACCGAGTTTTATAATGCAAACTGTTGAAAAAAGGGAACAAAAAAGAAAAAAGAAAAGAAAGAAAGCAATGTAGACTCCCATTTTATAAATAAATAAATCAATTATTAATCGGAAAAATTGCTAGCAGGACTGGAATTTATTGGTCTTATATGATGATCATTAATCAGTTATTTATTTATTTATTTTAGTCAAATTGTCTTAAAATTTTTGCAGTGTTGGGACTCGCTAAGCTTAAAGATATAAAATGAGGCAAAATATGGTGTCTAAGACATGAACTTATTTTTTGTCAAAAAAAAAGACATGAACTTATTTATTGCCAAAAAAAAAAGAGATGAACATATTTTCTCCTACTTATAACTTGAATGGATATCATTATCGATCTTCATACATACATACACACATACATACATTGAGTAACAACTGTTAGCTAGCAGGTCAGAGGTCCTTTAACCCTGTCTTCACTATTATTCAGTAAAAGATCAAAATAAACAGTCTACAACATTGAAGGCAAAGATTAATGTGTTACCTCAAATACTTACTTTTGATATATGCACCCCAAGATTACGATGAACACCAGAGCATTCAATGCATATAAGGATGCCGAGATTTAGAGATGCCCAGTCTGGTTCAGGCTTACCGCAATCAGCACATTTGTCATTCCCACTCACCTTTCTAAGAACATCAATAGGTTTTTCATTTTTTATACTGCGTTTTTGCAACTGCATACTTTTAGATAAACGTAAGTGGTTACTGGGGGTGGAATTCTTGGATCCAGACTTTGCAATCTCACAGCGATCATCATCTGGAGAACTTTCTAACATATCATTCTTGTCGGCTGAGTAAGAGTCACCGGTTTCTGAGTCATCTGATGGCTGTAATATTATTTTATAATCATAGCAATCACAATTAGTATGGAGATCAAAAGATCCATTTTTAAAAAATAAGTATATTACTTACTGATCCTAGGGTCTGGACACTCAACAAGGAGGCAATTACTCCATTTATTTTTTCCATCCACTCCATCTGGTCCACTGCATTTTCTGCCTGGTTCGATTTCCTTAGTGTCATATAAGTAATAATAAAGGCCAACTACACATAGATAAATCTAAAGAATAAATACCTGCAATGTATAGCTCTTTGATGGCGAAATTATTCTGAAGCAAAATCTTAAATCCAACTGATCAGCATCAACCTTTATAGTTGACGTCAGCAGATTTACTGTATGACGTGCTACAGATTTTTCATCATGGACACCCCCATGGTAATGAGAAGAAAGCCATCGACTCAGAAACCCAGAACCATTTTCATTGGCATTATTCTTTCTTGGAGATGGTTGATCATTGCCCTGAGATAGAACACTCAGCATTTAGTCAGAATGCACATCATCTTGCTTCATGTGTTAGAAGTTGAGTATAGTTGGTGACTTACATATGACACACTCCATGGTTTGCGATAGTAATACAACATTCCTCGGCTATCAAGAACAAAATACCTTCTTTTCCAGTCACCTCTCAAATTGGAAGACCGCTTTGAAAGATATCCTTGTCGAATGATTTGAACCTAAACTTTGTACACGAGATGAACAAAAATGAAAATGAACAGGGAGTCAAAAGTGAAAAGTTGTGAAATTTAATGAAGTACTACATATCCTCAGATAAAGAGGGAAATGTATTCTAAAATACCTTTCCATTTGCGGCAGATTCCTTTATTACATCTCCTACTTCAGGTGATATCCTAGAAAAGGGATGTACAGAGTCTCCAGTAGGAGAACCATCCGGGCCATTCAAGGACAGCCTACTTTCTTGATAAACCTGTTTCTTGTATTCCTGCATTCTTTTATAAAGTAAAATCTGGTCCTTATCGAAATTTTCTTTTGATTGTTGTACATAATCCAAAACCTGCAAATATAACTTGCTTAGTCAGATATTTAGGCATTCTATCCCTTACTTCTTAGTAGTTCTTAAAGACCAAGTTGGAAAAAAAATGGTTCCCAAACTTCCCAGTTAGTAATTCCCACAGATAGACCAATATTGTGGCTCGCATGAAAGACTATTAGGTCTTATAGTTTCTCATTTTAGCCACTAAATTGATCATAATTTTTAATTAATGATACAAAAATGGTGCCTTGTAGATGGGAAAGAAAATATTCCATTCAGTCAACATATTGAATATACCAATCAAAGTTTCAAGCAAAAATTTATATTATATGCTTGTCAGTCACTGGGGTAAACTAGTGGTTTCACATCTGGTTGACGCCACCCATGGTTCAAGGTTTTGTGTTTTGAAGTACGATACACCAACAACTCCAAACCTGGTATACTAAGTTACTAACCCAATAGTCATATCATAGATAAATTAACTACATTTCAGCTGCATGACCTCATTGGTTTATAATTTTTGAAAAATCAATAGAATATTATATATACTTTTCAGTGAAAGAATTATGTACTATCAAGCAAAAATAGAGCTAAGAGCAAAACCTCGCTAATGAAAGGTTCCATCTCCTGTAGTAGCTGATATCCCTGCGAGAGAAAGAATTTCCAGATATAGCATAAGTGCAATACTACATATGAAAAGAGCCATTTATGTGAATATACCTGTTGAAAGTATCGAAGATGAGCATCCATAATTCCAGTGACAACCTCTAAAAACTCAAATCTCTTCTTGACCTCAATGTTATTAAGAGAACCAACCTAGATCATGAAATATGTTATGTAGTTAAGACCTAGTAATATACATATTTTATTCAGAGGAGCATATCCTGTTGCAAATTAAAATACCAGACTGAAACGGGCTTCCTCAAACGACGTTCTTGCATCCTTCAATTCCTGGAATGTCTCTTTACCAAATTAGATTCAAAAGGATCACAGTAACTCAAACAAGCTATTGGATTAACTTAATGAACACAAAATGACAAAGAAATCTGCTGGAAATACCTCTTCTACGACGGTGGCAATATCAATCTTAGTGCTTTTTCTCAGTGACATAAACTTTTCACGTGCCTGCATCACAAAATCCACATTGCTTGTGTTATAATAAAGAAATATGTGGGTGACCTTTCAGCAGCACTATAAACTTAAAGTAAGTCACCAATTAAAATGCTAGAACTTTTCCAAAATAGCAAATCCATGAGTTGTGTGAGCAGTTGAATATATAACAATTTTTTTTTAAGTACATCAAAATCGGTAAAGCAAATCTATGGAGGCAGAGTTCACCACCCTCTGCAATATTTTCAAAATGAGAAGTACCTGGTCATATATAAGGGAAGCTTTATCAAAACGCTTACGAGCTTCCTGCAAGCATTGATATAAAAAATATGAATTTTGTCAAAATATGTAGGAAAAATATTACCAACAGTTATATGAAGGCAAAATATGAATATATCAAATTGATATAAAAACTCAGGCTAAACAGGCATCATTTTAAAACTGAATTTTGTCAACAAAAAAAAAACTTTAAAACTGAAAGGTGGTAATTTTCACTATGAACAGTCTTATGATATTGATAGTTTCCCCAAAATAATATTAGCTACGTGTTTGAACAGAGAACTGGATCTAAAGAAAACAGATAAAATAGCGCAGACAAGAACACAACCGATTGATCACGGAGTCTGGCCAATTATGCCCATGTCTTCAACAGCAGAGTGGCCGTTGGAATTATGCCCATGTCTTAAAAATTACAACTTGAGTTTAAATATTAAGGTCCAGTTTACAAGTTTACCCCTGAACAAGCTTAACAGCTTAACCCTCACTCAGTTCCCCTTGTTGTGCTTTCAGCTCTACTCGCTTCGCTACGCTTAGTGACTGCCCACTTATCAGTAAATATGAGCCATACACAACATTATGTTCCTTCACCGATTGTAACGAGTGCTTAGGATTAAAATTAGAAACAAAATGAGACTCTAGATATGGGGTATCTTTACGGTAAAGATTGCCATAATGAAATTTTGGAAGTACTTAATCAAGCTGTTGCTTTGCTTATGATAATAACAAGTGTTTCAAACTATTAGGGCAATAAGAAATCCTAATCATAAAGTTATTAATGGAATTAGTTTAAGTCCTGGTATGGACTGTTTTGGATAGCCACTAGAAGTTGAGGAGCTACTAGTATACCACATTAACAAGTTTTCACCAAAAAGATCTTGAATTGCACTGTAAGTACGTGGAACATTCTTTGGTTGCTGCGCTAGTATCGCACGCCTTTAACTAATTTTGTTGAAAGTTTATGAGAGTGATCTAATCATGTTTTATGCCTTTAAATTTCTAATGATGACCTGGGCTATGAACTTTTAGCTAAATATTCTACTTTATAAATTTGTTTACTATTGTTTAGAGAAGAGAACGGGATAATTGCACCCATTGATTGAGACTCAAGAAATGAATGAGAAATTTTCATCTATTATGAGACCCACATTGAGTAGAAAAAGAAAGCTCAATGTAGCCATGGGGCTCTCCCACCTAATGGACAAGTCATTTGGGTTGACCTCTCCCCACAAGCCTAAGTCATAATGAATATGTGCTTTCATTGAGAGTTGGGCTACAGAAAGAGCTACATATAGACTAGATTAAAGTTAACCACGAAATGATGGAAAATACTAGAAGAGATAAGATAGGAATTGTTGCATTAGAGAGAGAGAGTTGGGGTACCAACTATTGTAGAAAAGATTATTGAATCTCAACTTAGGTGGTTTGGGCATGTGCAGAGAGACCCGTAGAGTGTAGATTACATATTAAGGAGAGTATATCAGACAGAGAAGCGCAATCGTTAGAGGTAGAGGAAGATCAAGAAAAACTATAGGTGAAACTATGAAGAAAGATTTAGAGTCAACGATTTGGTTATTAACATGATTTATATAGAACATTATTACGTCATTTGATCTATGTAGCCGACTCCACCTAGTGCGGTAAGGCTTGGTTGTTGTTGCACTTAATAAAATAACAACACCCAAGTCTTATCTCATAGGTAAATTCAGTTGCATGGACCAAACAACATAATACCCTATCATGTATTCATTTTAGAGTTGTGTGTTTACCTCTAAATCTCTCTTAATGGTTTGACCTATAGTTTTTCATTGTTGCCCGTAACTGTCAATGTCATCAAGCTATTTGTATGAAATTGTATGGTATGGGCTGCACATATCATGCTCTCTGTATTGATCTATATTACAAAAGAATGAGTTAAATTATTTGTTTATACTCTTTTCCACATGCTTACATGCTCATAATTTCATTGGTTATTTAAGGAGTTATCTATACCATTCTAATAGCAGAACTGAATATATGTGACATACCACATTATGTTAAATACAATTGAAAAAATTTGTCCAATATCAACAGTTGTACAATAACAACTTGAGAGAGGAAGGGAAGAATCAAATTTCTTTATCACTACTTAAATATACTACAGGCTTAAAATTACACAGGCTTAATGTATAAGAACAAACACTGATATCTAAAAAAAAGAACAAACACCGGTAGTATAAACATTAAAAAAACCTAGAAGTATACCTTGACTTCATTGATGTCAATATTGACAATTTGTAGTAACCGGTCATCAATCATGTGCTCTACCTATAAAGCCATATTAAGTATAGTCAGCATAGCGATATCAACTAAAACAATTGCCTCTAATTTACCGAGCGGAAAAATCACAATCAGCATCAATTGACAAATTAAACTCCCCTAGAAGCTCAAGGTTTATAGGTTAAAATGGTGGATAGCCACCAGTTTCACCAATTTTTAAGTGTTTTTCTTACTATCGCCGGTCAAAATAAAAAAAATTACAAACAAAACTGCACTAGGACATAGGCAACACAAAGACGCTATTTAGCAAGTAATAATTACAATTTATATATGCCCATTTTATCATAATTTGTTAATTTTTACTCTTTGTCCAGGAATAAGTACAAGAAACAGGAATGTGTTTAGAAACAACAAGATGGTTTAAGTGTCAAAAAGGAATCACTATAGTAGAACTTTCATCACGTGAAATATAAAATCAACCATTAACGAAATAGTACACTGCTGAAAAACAAGAAAGACAACGACAACAAGAGTTAAACATTACCTGTGACCTAAGAAGTTCCTTGTATGTAGTGATTTCTCTCAAAGCAATGGTAAATTTGTTCATTACAGGTCCTGGGAATACCCAAAACAAAATTTATCAAAATCAACAGCAAAGATAAAGTTTTATTTAATGGACTTAATGCAGTATTATGTATATTCAAAGGAAGTAACAAGGTTGAAGAAAGCACATGCAAAGAGTAAACAACAAAACATGCTTTATATCTGAAGCAATTTCACCCATATTTCCAGGGGATTTTGGAAGCTTATTTGATTGCTTTAAAGTATTCTGCACAGCATGGGATACACCTCCAGCAACAATATGCCCATTTATACCCATCTTAGTTTTCATGTCAATTCAAGCCTTACATAGCTCGTGATTATCTTCATATAAGAATCTTTCCAGTTTTTGCTTCTTAACAAGCATAGGAGAATGAAAGTCATTGTTATTTTATGAGACAAGGTAGTCAGTGGGAGAGCTAACTATATGGCTTACCTCCCAAAGCAACGAAATGAGGATCATTATGCCCTCCTCCAAAACTTTCAAGGGAACTTATAAATGCGATGTCTCCATCATATGCCTCTCCAAGCCCTTCCCTGAAAATTGTCAAAAGTGCATGTGAGAAATTTTAAGAATAAAAAGACTGGTTATTTAATTTGCCATAGTGATCAAAGGTAATCCATGATTCATGATACTAATTGTTATGGTATTTGAAATGTGTGTGGGTAGTACCATGATGAATATTTTTTAAGAGTCTTACAGCACACACAAAAAATAGCTTTCTTCCTTTCTACTCCTATTCTGTCTTTTGATATAAGTTGTTAACTAAAGACCTTGTGCACCCAACCTTGTTCAAATTTCTTTTTCTCTTACATTCAAAATTGGAAAACATTCAAATTCGTGTGCTTTAAAGGCTCTTTACATGCGCTTTTACATCCACTTTGGTAAAACCATGAAGCAGTTAGTACAGAGAGAAACTTTTCAGTTACTTGACACATTCGTAAGAGTTTACATTTCACTCGAAACACACTTTCTTGCTTGTTTTTGTTACTTGGTCAAGAAATCAATCCACGAACAAGAATCATCGTGTTGTTTATAATCATTCAACGTATGACTGTTATGCAATTCCAACAATATCATTTAAAATTGTTTTTAGTTATATACTATGAAGCACCAACCCTAACCCAGACACAAACACCAAACACAACACTAATACTGACAATTTTTTAAGACTACTAAAATTTTGAAAAAATGGGAGCGATTGAATGTGACTATACATGGTGAGGATCTAGTTATCTTCAAACAACATTTATTGTGAGAAAAATCTTAAATGCAACTAAACATTTATTCTAAGGGTCCGTTTGACCTGACTTTTTTAGGTCTTAATTCTTAAAAGTTATTTGAAAGCTAAAAGTAAAATTAAGAGCTTTTAGAAAAAAGCTAAAGTTGATTGGTAATTTTCATATTTTTTAGCTTCAAAGGTCTTTTATCTATGTATTTTACTTATAAAAATTAAGCAACTTTTTTCTATCAAGAGCTTCTTGAAAATCTGTTTGGCCTATCTTCTCCTTTTATTGAGTAAAAAAGTCTAAAATAAGCTAGACAAAACGGTACCTAAGTAATTAATCGTATATAAAAAGTGTAACAGGGCAAAATTCAAATTAGGAATGAAATGAATATGATGAAAAACATACGTATACTTTCGACATCCTTTGTAGAACTTGCAGCTTCTAAGGCGTAATGATTCTGCACTTTCCTCCAAGCATTGGAGCTGCATCCACAACCAATAAATACATTCATGATTTTAAAAATTAAACAACCTAACTAATTTCTTGGCATGGTTCCACAATGAATAGAAATAGAAATTAGAATAATCTGTGTAGAAAAACGGTAGCGTATGTAAAATGAAGATGAAATTGATAAGAACGAAAGAGAAGAAGATCGGAAAGAATTACCTGTTGACGGAACATAGGAGTGTCATCGAGATTTGTGAAATGCATTTTGGAATAAGTTTAAGAAAATGAAAATTATGATTCTTCTTCAGCAGAGAAAGAAATCGCTTATATCTATGTATGTAAGTAACGGTTGCTGTGAGAGAGAGAGAGAGAGAGAGAGAGAGAGAATGTTGAATGTTATTGGTATTTGGAGGGAGTTTGGGAAAGAAGAAGGAAGAAAGATGAGACGGTTAGCGCTGATTGCGATATTTCATGTCCATCGCACACAGTAATTTTTACCCGCCTTTTCCCTTTCTTCTCTTTCTCTCTCCAATACAACCAACGTGTCCTTTTCATTTTTTTTTTTTTCATACCTTATAGCAAGTCCTTATCATTTCATTTTATTATGCTACGGTTTTTATTAGAATATTTATTATAGATTGCAAAAACATACTTAGCTTAGTTAAGGGTATCTTGATAAAGCCAAGTTTATATTGCACAAGTAGGAAAATTCTTTCACCATACATAAATTTGTTTTCACAATTGAATCAATAAGTTTTATTATTAGATCAAATGAAATTTGATCTGATGGTGAGATTTATTGAGACAATATTAAAAATAAATTTGTATATAGTCAAATACTTGTCTCAGTCACTTATGCATGTTAGACAAAGTTTGTTCGTAAATAAATTATTAATGCAATTGAAAATTTGAAAAAGATTTATAAAAAAAGAAAAAAGTATAAATAAAAAATTTAAGAGGATTTTATATTTAAAGACAAAAATAGTATTAAACCATGTTGCGTCTATTGTTATCCAAAAATTAAATACTAATAAATCTTCTATTCTACGAAAGGGTAGTCAAATGATAAATATTTAATTGAGTTCCATGAAAATACATTTTCTTTTTTACACCAACATTCAATCAAAATTTATGTTATTGCTATGTGTTTTTCTTTTTTTGAACAAGTATTGCTATGCATTATGGAATAAGATATGGCGCAATATTCAACTCCAGTTAACTTTTTAATTTGCTCTTTTAAAATTCTCATTGACTTGAACATTGGAGAGTCCTTACAAGTTGTCATTTCATTATTTTTGTTCTGATTTGCAAGTGTGTAGTTAGTTATTCACATCAGCATAAATGGTAATCTAAAATGTAAAGCAGAACAATCTTCAATTTGAGATAAGAACACTAGTGGAAGCACCATCCCTATTTTTGAAACTGTATGGAAAGTAGACAGCTTCACTTTCACTTGCTATTGGTGCTGGAGCTTTCAAAAGGTTGTGATGATTTCAGAAATCTTTCTTTTCCTTGAACTTATTTTTTTCTATTTTCTACTAAACAATGTTGGTCTTTTCTTGATGGAACTGTGCAATGACCGAAAATAAAGTAGGTATGATCGAGGAATTCCTCGTTTGTTTTTTTGGGCTGGGGACCAAAAACCAATTAACAATAAATGAATAAGATTGTGTTTTTTTGTGAAAATTTATTGTTTTGCATTAAATGATACGTCCAACCTATTGTGTACAGTCATTCATAGTAGTTCCAAACTGTCAGTCGACAATGCTTGAACCAGAACAGAAAGAAATTACGTTTGCTATCCTACCGTTTTTGGCCGCGCTCTACGAAATTACAAAAATATTCCACGGAGACCACTTAAAACACCCTACCGAATTTTATTTTTATAACGTCCGCTACTTAAGTTACGGACGACATTTTTCAAAATTTCTCATTTTTCCTACATCCGTGACTTAAGCCACGAAAGGGTATTTTTCTCATTTCTAGAGCGCGCGAACAACCCATAGGACGGCAAAAGTAATTTTCGAACAGAATGTAATACTACCGTATAAATGAAAACATTGGAAATAGAAGAAGAGAAGAAAACAAGACAATTACTTTTTCCGCCCTACAGATTACTCGTGTGCCCTACGTATTTTCCAGTTTACCCTTCCGCTACTTAAGTAGCGACGTTATAAAAATGTAGTCAGCTACTTAAATAGCGAACGTTATAATTATGGTGTTTTGGAGTGTCCGTTATTAAATAACGGACATGGATATTTTAGTAAAATTGTAGGGTGTGCGAGAAAAAAATGTAGGGTGACATCTACTGCAAGAGATTACAAAAATACATCAGAATACATTCACCATATTCCATCTAAAATGTTACCTTCATTTCCCCTTCAATTAGGGGAATGGAATTAAAATGGTTTCTTTACTCTTCATTTTATCATAAAAATTCCAAACCATTGACTAATAATTTTATGATTTCATTTCACTACTATATATGTTTCATCAAAGTACTTTTCACTTCATTATTCAATAGATACCCAAACAGGCCCTTAACATTCCATCAATGAAGGGTTAAATTGCAAAGTGCACCGGGAAAATACAAAGCACATTGGTGGAATGCGCGACAAAACTGCAGTAGACTACAGTTTGAAATTAAGAATTAAGAATTAAGAAATAGGAAAATACCTACAAGTGGCAAAGACATATTGAACCCCATGCTATCACTCGTTAGTCGTCAATTACAAATATACAGCCCTTCCAAGACCATATGAAGAATATATAAAGGCAACTCATAATCAAGATCTAAATCAGATGACCAAATACAATTTGTGTAAATATTATACTGTCCTTCTCGAAGAAAGGGAAAAAAAGTATTCTTTTTTTAAAATACAACATCTAACTTATTTTTGAAACAAATCCCATACTAGTTAAGTGTTGTAACAAACTCAAAAAAACAGTGACCAAATAAAATCTATCCGCTGTAAATTTCCAAAATATCTCAAAATTTGTATATCATCTCATAATTTAAAACAATTTTCAACAAAGGAACCCCGCCTGATCAATTTTCTAGAAATATTCATTTTAAAGAACCAAGCACTGAATCAAATATACTCATCCAAATATTCTACTTATAAAGCCGCCCTTTGCTCTTTTGTCCTTCTTCATCCTATTTTCAATAGATGGGAATTCGATAGTGTTATACGCCAAGTCCAGCACAATAGGGTTACAGGCAATTGCCTGGAAAGCTGGTGGAAAGGGTGCAATGCGGGGTGCAGATTTCACATTTGAATCACCCACAGCAGACTCATAGACATCAAGTTTCTCCAATAGGAACTTCTCCGACTGAAACAGGTAGGAACTCATGTCAAGATATATCCATAAATGTTCATGCAAATACTATTATTGTCAACAGATATGAGACAAATTCAACAGAGTCAAAAGTCACAACTTCCCATATGACATGCTAATGCGTGACACTAAAAAATAGGATCACATGAGAAGTAGAAACATATGTACCCGCTCAGCTCCGGTCAATGATATATTTGAGATCCCTTCAGAGATATTCTCTTGAGTCCTCTTCTCCTCCATGATCCCCAATGCATGTTCTGTACAACTGTTGGAACGACATTCATTGGACAAGACCTCTAATTCTTTGATCATAGTCTGCCAAACCAAAGAGGAAAAGAAAAATTCTCACAACACAGATAATAGTGCCATCATCTGATCTTAAAAATTAACTAAAATTACCTTATTATTGCCATCTAATGTTTGAAGCTTTCTCAAGGCATCTTCCGCTAAACTGCGAGCACGACAGTACAAAGCATATGCTTCAGCCCTCTTTCCAGCCACACTGTATGACTTTGCAACATAAAAGCACCTGCACATAAGTCATAAGCATGTACACCTTTAGTTTAGGTGGCAACATCTCTTTAAAGACCAGATACAGATGTGGGTGTACTGCTAGCACCACAGTAATCACTACAACCTACTCAATTGCCCCTTCCTAAGGGCCATATGAAACGGGACAAAACCTAATCTTCCATTCAAAAACATCAAGGCATTAACCAATCACCATAGTAATCACTGCCTACTACCCAATTGCCCCTTCCATGGGGCCGTATGAAATGGGCCAAAAACTTAATCTTGCTTTATAAAACATCAAGGCATTAATCAAACAATGAAGAATATATTTGCTTATGTTGCAGCTAATTGATAAGTAAACCACTTTAACATTTATTCCAGAGTCTATTCGTCAGATAAGAGATGACAAACTGGGTTTGACCTTTCCCTAAACTCTACTGTGATGGGAGCTTTAGGTACTATGTTCCTCTATAATCATCTGTTAAAAGATATAAACAACTGTAAAAATGAGAGGACTCAAACTGTCTGTAAATAAATATCTGACATGTTTTGATCAAATTTCTTTAGTGCTATCGGTATACAGATATTCATTTTAAAGTAGAGTTAAAAAATTGGTTTCCAGAAAAAGCAAAAATAACATGGCTATGCATGCACAAATGAATTAAGGAAGCAAATAACTTAAGAAGGGATATATCTAAGATCATGAAGAAAAATTTGCTCCCAGCAAGCATACCTTTCTGCTCGAAAAGCCAAAGTTTTGCACGAACACTCTTCAGCAAATCTAACTTCTTCAGACTTTTGGTCCCTTCCAGAACTGACTAAATCAGATAGATCAGATGTATTCTGCAAAATAAATTATCCATACAAATTATCATTCCATTTGAGGAGCTAACAATTAAAAAAATAAAAAATAGCTTGGAGGATCTTTACACAGAAATGTGTTCAATTAATGCCAGTTCACAAACAAAACACAGATACCAACCTGTAGCAAGAGATCATATAAGCGAACAAGCTCTTCAGGTTTTGTGACTTTTTCATTTTTATCATCATTACGCTTTGCAAGTTTGCTTTTTGCAACCTTGACCAACAAGAGGTTGCGCTCAATGGTTCTTTCTCCTAAGACAGCACTGACAGCCTTATCAAGACCATTCAAATCATCTTTCACACTTTCTGCACTTCCTGCAGTGGCCTAAAATGCACAAAATAATAAAAATGGATAAAGAAAAATGGGGTATTATACATAATTTTAACAGCAAAAAGCATAAATAAATCACTTCTTAACAAGTAAATATATTTTGTTATTGATTCATGATTAAAAAGAAATAAGTCAAGTAAATTCAATACCAAATCAGCCCGAATAAAGCCTCTAGCATCATGGTATGCGGAAAAGATTTTGTCGAAAATAACCAATCTTTTGTCTGCGGAAATATTTTCTGCCAAGGGACCATGTATATCTTTCTCCAGCTCCTGGGCTGATCGAATTATTCAGATAGAAACATTACTTCATACAGTTAAACAAAGGTGGACTGTACTGAAAAGAAAAGTCACCATATATAAAAAATATATGCTAAATTGCATAGCCAAAAGTGTGGTTAAGTCCATCTTTTTTAAGTTTGATCCACAGCCGTCTTAAATGTAATGAGAAAGAAGCCACCAACCTTTCAAAATGGCAACCCTTGTTTTGGCATTCGATATTGGAAATCTATGGCCAAGCCAATGAAATTCTGTCATGGAAGCAGCTTGTTGAGATCTTGCCTCAGCCATGGCAGCCTGGTAAAAACACCAAGTTATCTTTCAAAATAACAAGCAATTGATTCAAGTAATAAGAATTGATCAAGACTCTTGCATGGAAAAATGTAAAACATTCTACTTAAAAACAATAGCAAATGTGACTTCTGCACATAATACTTTCTATGTGGAAAAATGTAAAACATTATACTTAAAAACAATAACAAGGGATATGATGCATATGAGGAATTACACAATTTTCTACAAGGGCCCCAGTGCATGGAATAATATGTATTATCAAATATAACCATATTAGCAAAACAGAAGGAACCGAGCATCATGTTGAATCCGGTTTTCTTCAGGTTTTGAAACATTGAGTTTGAGTATGAAAATAGGCTGTTTAAGAGTTTATTAACATTTAAAATATAATCTTATGTGTACATGATTGTGTCCTCCCTGTTGAATAAACATGAAAATGAAATTCCACCTCAACACAACAAGTTCTCAAAAGAAATATTTGAATATACTGATTTGTAAATATATTATATATGTATATCACATGACTTGTTTTCTCTTTTGTCAAATAATTGAAGCAAATGGTATATGTACCAACCTCTAGTTTAGCCTTAAAAAGGTCTAATGCAGGTCCTTCCATATCCCCAATGTTTAATAGTTCAGAGGTTTGTAGATTTGACTGGCCAATTTTGTGAAGGCAGTATCTGATACTAGGTTCTAGCTCCTCAACCCGCTCACGACACAAAACTTGGTTATCCAGATCTCCGTATTTTCCTAATTCCTCGTATACAGCCCTATTAAATATGATAATGGTTAAAAACTAGAGCAAGGTAAGTAAAAATAACAGAAGCATCACAAAAGCTAGGATGCTAGGTTACACATTAAACAAGTTTTTGTGTTTGCCACAAAAAGGCAACAATTTGAATTCTTCATTCAAATATCTAATTCAGCCAAACATAAACTTGTTCCTTTTATTATTTCAAAAGATAGCGTATCAACCTAGCACTTTTGAAGTGCTTTAAAGCCACATCCCAGTTCTGATCTTGCTCAAACAACAAACTCCCTTTCATATAGGATTCATAAGCCTGAAAATCAGTGAACAAACAAAAAGGAAAGCATTTTCTTTCTTCATCAGACATAACAAAAGAAAAATAGTCTGACATATATTTAAAAAAATAAGAGTAAATTATCAAAGCATTTGCATTTTAAAAACTAAGGACTCCTTTGCATAAAAAAAAACTAAGGACTCCTAAATTGATAAATAATTATAGAAAAACAACAGAATAAATAAACATATTATCTTGGAACCAGCCACTATAAATAATACTGAATCTTGATAGAAAAAATACATTTTACTTCCTAGAGATTGCTGTAGTGTAGGTTTAAATATGGTCTCCGAAATGTCCTATTTTGTGCTACATTTGTGGATAATATAAGAGGCAAAAAAGTTTCCAATTTGAAATCAAAGTATCGAAGTACTTATTTATTCCAAAATGATAAACTCTAAAAGGCCTTAAAAAAGAAAAAGAAAAAAAATGATTTTGTATATTACAAGAACTAGACATTTGAAATACTAATTCATCTTGTGATTGAAAAAAGACTACCAAAAGAGAGGGATGGGAAATATAATGCAAAAAAAACCAAAAAGAATAAATACTGCATTAATTAACAACAAATCATTTGATGTGAATAGAAATCATCGCAACGGGCCTTTGTTGCAATACTGATTATTAAAAGACTAACCTCAGCTTCCAAAGATGTTCTAGAATCTGCCTTGATTGCAGACAATTGTGAAAACAAAGAAGCCCATTTTACTGCCTTCCGCAACCTACCAATCAGATAGATACGTTGAGATGCATTTGGTCCATTTGGAAGCTGCCTTTTCTCCATGGCATGACTCCAAGCTCTCTCTGCTGAATAGAGAATCACATGAAGAAACCTGAATTGAAAAGTAAATCCCAATGTTAAACATATATAATATAGATAACTTGAAAAGTTGCTAGAAAGATGAAATGTTTATTTTTTTCAATTCCAAAATATAGTAAATCATTTTTTTTTAAAGGCAAACGAAGACAAACCAAGGCCTAAATGATGGTTTCATGTTAAGGCGAGGAGGATTTCAGATTTAGATAAGAACGTGCATAAAACATGCATGATAGAAATGCTAAGCAAGACATCTAGATGTGGTTCAAGAGCAAGAACGGGGAAAATTATTATTCAACAAATAAGATGTAAAAACTACCAATAAGCTTAAACTATTCACAGAAAACTTGGCCTACCAATGCGCTTATCAGTTATCGCAAAAACCAGAATTAGGATGTTTATTAGGAAATGGGTAAAGAAAAAGAATGTGAAAGGCAGAGAGAACCTAGGGAGGGTAAAATACTTATAGAAACCTGAATTCACACATCACAATAAATCAGCAAGACACTAAACAATAAAAATGTGTTATTTCTGAAATGAGGTAATTACAAAAGAATTATATTCCTACTGCGATATTGCTAGGCTTGTACAGAGAGCTATTGCTGCCGAACCATAACAGCACAACTGTTCTTCCAAAAGATAACTCACACCTACAATTTAACCTATATGACAACTAAAACTACACAGCTCAGAAAACATTTTCCACCTTTCCTTCTCTTACGGCAGCACACTATCATCCCAACTCTTCCTTTATTTTATTTTTTTCCAAGTGTAGACTTTCAAGAACCAAGATCTTAGGCCCAAGTGACAAATGGTGAACCATCTTCCCTCATGACCCAATGACTCATGGCTGAAAAATGACGAATCAGTTTTATCGGCCCATTATAGGCGCATTGCAGTACGCATCTGTTGCCAGACTAGACATTGGTTTGAAAGTAATAAGTAGTGCCAGCACTGACGGATTAATATCATTAAAAAAAATAACATTTATTAGTATCCTGATTGCTATGTAAGTATCATCATAACTGTTATTCTTAAGTGAAGCCGGAAATAATTTGACAGTAACAAAGATAGTAAAGCCTAACAGCCAATTCAAAACAATCGTTCTTTCGAACATTATTTCCTTCTATAACACAATTTCAAACTAATTCAACTACAAAAGTTCCAGAATTTGCATAGGTGAAGAGAGATAGAGTAAGCAAAGCATACCTTACTTCGGTGACATTAGCCTCAGTTAAGGTTCTTTTCGCATATTTACCACGGCCGTGGGTAAACTTCAAAGATTTATACAACCTCCTCAATCGAGCTGTGCAATACCTCCTGCAGTGTTAAAGGGAAAAGTACATCTATTACCAATCTATAGATATTTGAACATATATCAGCGAAAGCAGGGAATTAAATGAATGATTTTCATCAGTTGCAGCGATCACATTAGTTGAATGGTTAATCCACAATACCAGAAGACTTGATGTCTTGAAAATGCACACATTATAAAGGATAAAATGTTAGCCACATCATTTATAATTTATAACATGTCACAGCCATTGCCACTGGTACAGTTCAGTTGTTATAGAGAGAGAACTAGTACAATGGCTCTCTCTCTCTCTCTCTCTCTCTCTCTCTCTCTCTCTCTCTTTCTCTCTCTCTCTCTCACACACCCATGAACCATTTGTTTGGGATGCTAAATACTTGTATAGACAACAATAAAACAAATTCACATCCTGTTAGCAACAACAAAAATACATACCGATAGCGAGTGTAATCTCCATGGCGCAAACCATGCTGCATTTGTGCAGATTTTAAGAGCTGCAGTACTGTCAATCATAAAAGTTTCATTACTGAATGATGTATTGTGAATCTTTTTCATCGGTAATAAAAAGGAATAGCACGTGAACGAAAAATAAACGGCATTGGATAAGACACAAACCGTTGATTGAGAATTTGGGAGCTATCTGATCAGAATTCGTTGATTTCGGATCATCGACTTCCATAGCTGATAATTGGTTCTCTTTTCCCATCGAGTCTTCAATAATTCAAAATATTCACATAATCATTCAGCCAAATATAAATCAAATTAGATCTAGCATTAGAAATCGAAACGTGCATTTCGTAGGTGAGAAAATAAAATTGAAGCTCCATTTGAAATGCAAACACAACAATGCAACAGATCTGATGGTTCCAATTTGTGAAATTAAACATGCAAACCAGAACTAATGGATTCAATCGCACTACTTTAGCCTGAAATTGCCGAATCGCAGTGCGGATTGAGTCTCTGCTGCAACAAAATTCTCCGGTACGTTGTTGCATTTTGCTGTGGCCGCTGTCGCGGACGCAAATGGCGCTGGAATTGCAAAGCCGCGCGTGCTAAAGGAGAGGGGGAGGGAATCGGAGGAAAATGAATACCTGGACGAGTTTCTCACTGTTTCTGGATGGCGACGATCAACTCCGCTGCGTTTTCCGGCCAGTTGAGTTCAGTTCGACTCCGAGTTGTGTTCTGATAAAGGGCAAAGCTGAGTTTTCTCGTTTTAGGGTTTTAATTGTTAAAATGCGTTTAATTAATTAATTTTGTCAATCTCATTTCTTTTTTTTTTTGGCAATTTACGTTTATCTATCGTATTTTATTTTATTTTTTTGACATGGCACGCTCTGTTTGGTCGTTGAGGAGGAGAAAGTGAGACAAGATAATGTTATTCGAGAATAAAAATATTCTATCCAAAATTCAAAATGTAAACCAAATAAATTATTATTATTTTAAATATGAGAGGGTCGAAACTAAAAAAATAAAACACTACAAAGTAACTAGACAAAATACGAGAAGTAGAGACTAGTTATATCAGCATCAAAAGTATCTCTGTTTTACATCAGACACTCCTAGTATATAAGAAGTTCATTCTCAAAATCAAATGACGTATTAGTTAGATAATCTACGCAATAATTTATTTCACAGTAAACATGGCTTATCCACACTTGACAATTTAAGTTCATCATCTGACAAATTCTTTGAACTAATCGTCAACCTATAACGTTTCCACCACTACCATTTTTAGATTCAATGAAAAATCAATTAATTAGTTCTATGCACTTTTTTACTAATATTTGAAATTGGAGTAAGTAAAATAATTGCAGAATAAAAAATACTTATTCCAAAAGAATTACAAATAAATAATAAATCATCATTGATGTTTGTTGCAATGAATATACATACGAAAGGCAATCACACTTAAAGCAAAAAAGACAAAAGAACAAACAAATTAATCTTGGATGTGGCAGAAATCAAGGGAAGGTTGGAATATGTTTAGCAGTTGCGATATATTCTGACATTTCGTTAGATTGTGAGTCGTAACAAAAAGCATTTTTTAAAAGAAATACTATGAATATTTCTGATTGTGAGATGTTAAGGTGGTTACATGGTGGTGGGGGGTTTCATCATCTTTGTTTTGATGGTGTTGCGATGGATCTAAGTTGGAGTGATGTTGGTGGATGTGATGGATCTGAGATGTGGTGGTGGGGTGCTGATGTGGTGGTGTTGGATCTGGCGCCGCCGGTGTGTGGTTGATGTTGAGTGTGATTGACTTTTGATGATATGGGATTCTCTGACAGCTTTCAAATCTGTTGAGATTTGATGAATTCTTTTTTGAGTCTTTGTTGGTTCTCAAATTTGTTGAGATTTGCAAGTCTCTTTGTATCTGATTGGCCTATCACACCTCGGTGTTGGCTGTTTTAGGGGTTAACTGCGAGCTGAAACTTATCTGTTTGGGTTTTTATGCACCGTTGCTACATCAATTTTTGGCTTGCAGAGTTGCTTCTTGAATTCTGATGGGCCGATCACTTTTGATCCGAGATCGGGAGTTAGAGTCTAGTAGCATTTTTGTAGGTCAGGTTGATGTTTTCTTTGGTTGTCTGGAGGCCGAGGGGTCTCCTTCTAAAAATGGAATTAGATGGGGACCTCTGTTAGGTGATGTCTATTTTAGTTTTTTTCAGTGGTATTCCGCTTATATACAGTGCCTTCTAAAAGTGTTCTCCTTGTACCCAAATTAAATTAATCATTTTCGCTTAACATATTTTATTACACTTGGTTCATTTTGATGTAATGATCTTCTTAGACCTCCCTTTTTATATACCACTTGGACCTTTCTTCTTTTTATTAGTACACCTTTTACTTGTTGCACCCCTCCTCTTTTTACTTTTTACCTCATTATCTTCAACTTTTTGCGGTGCAATTACATCACTTTATGTTTGGACCTCACCAAATTCATCGTTGTTGTGAAAAACATCAATTGAGTCTCCAAATAAAACACGGGGGGCAATGTCTTCGCTGTCAAACCAAAAATTGGTGATCACGAAGATCCATAGTTTGGTCATCAGATAGGAAAAAGTTATCATGTACAGGTTGAAAAAAGTCTTTAATGTGTATGTGTGTGTTAGATTGTTCTTCAATATGGACCATGTAATTGGATTGGGACACTGAGAAAAACAAATCCACCTTTCCATTAGACTTAGCCGAAGATTCCATCTTCATAGCTTCGGTGACATCTTTAAGTAATTTTTTGACACCATTGACCTTATACCACATGTTAATTATCTCTTTGCACCCCATATTGCCCAAAACATCTAAAATTTCCAAAAAAAACAAACTCCATTAGTTAGAATCACAAACCCAATTGGACACTTCACATTCATACAAATTCATCGCACGTTCCACAAAATAGCCACGATGAAGTAATTGAGGGGACCGCAGCCTTAATCCCCATCAATGGAAAAGAATAAAGCAAATGAGTAGACACATTCAACCTCTACTTATTCAAAATCCGAAGAAAGATTAAAAAATAATAGCTTTAATTCATATAAAAAATCATGGCTTAATCATCATTTTATGTTCAAACATTTTGGTTTTAGTCCTTTAAAACAAAAATCCATAAAAATTCGCAGAAAATCAGTGAATTTTCCTGCGAATTTTAGCTTTAGGGACTAAAATAAAAAAGATTTGCACATGCAGAGACTAATTTGCAACAAAAAAAGATACATGGACTAAAACAAAAAATTTATGAACTTAAAGGGACGAAAATAATGTTTAAACCAAAAATCATAATCACATCAAGGAAACATTATTAACCACACACAATTCATGAAAATCGTGGTTTATCATGTTCATAAAAATAAATGCATAGGAAGAGAATTTGTCACCAAAATGAAACAATATGCAGCAAAAAAACTACTTAAAGAGAATAATTGACAACAAAAACTAAAGTGCCAAATTTAAGTCATTAAAACGTCCCTGTCCCCGGATACTATGTCTGATTGCCATGAAGAATACTTCATTTTCTTCTGAGTTAGTGACGGAGCCAGAATTA
This sequence comes from Trifolium repens, assembly GCA_030408175.1. Lineage (NCBI taxonomy): Eukaryota > Viridiplantae > Streptophyta > Magnoliopsida > Fabales > Fabaceae > Trifolium > Trifolium repens. The sequence goes on along the minus strand of CP125842.1, from coordinate 59,409,047 downwards.
TTAGAGTTTGGGCAAAATTTTAACCGCAAATTTACATGTGACATAATCTATAAATAGTTATAAATCAAAATAAAAGAAACTCGCCATTTTATCAACAAAAATACAATTTGAAGCTCAGTCATTTTATCAACCAAATTCCCCCCTTCTCCTTTTGAAACCATCTTATTCCTCAGTCTTCGGTAAAGACAAGAACTTGGCAAGTGCCCAGGCTGGCCGGGCCCAAGATCCACCTATGTTCACAAGGCTCACGCCAGAAAAGATGCAGGTAATCGACACGCGAATATTTCCAAGACATTTAATCAATACCAGCCCATTTCCTAAATTCCTGAACATGCTCAAGCCTTTTGCTTTGTGCTTCTGTTCTTGTATCTGATGCTTTTAAACTCCTATAAAGATTCTTATGAAGTCTAAGGAACTCACTTTTGTACATCAACTTGTCGGTATACATGTTACGGTCATTCATATGGCCAATGACCTCCATCACTCTCTCAAAGTAACCACCTTGAATGAAGTGTAGCAGCAGTAACTCGTATAGATCTCTATCTACAGCCAAATAGCTGTTCTTCATGAATCTCTTGATGTCTCCCCACAAGTATGTAATCTCGCGGTACATACCAAGAGAATAATATCCACGCACGAGATGAGCAAAAGTTTGGTTTGTCGGTTGAATTTTCATTTCACACATTCTTCTATATGCTCTCAGTGCATCATCCATCATTCTTGCCTTGCAGAAAAATAAGATCGAAGAATTGAAGTTATACACCAAAGGAATATCTGTCAGATTTTCATCTTTCAACACTTGAGCCAAGGCGACAGACAAATCTGATTTACCAACCGAATTTAAATTTTCATCATAAAGAGAATGTTTATCAATACCATCATCAGACAATTCTTTGTACAAATTAATTGTTTTCATTTGTTTAAGCAGTGCCTTAGCTTCTCTTTGCATTCCCTCCTTCTGATATGCTGATAAGAGGAACGTATACATGTCGGGGCCGATTGGAGACCCAACAGCCTCTAAGTCGTCCAAAATGTCATGAGCAGACTCAAGCCATCCCATCTTAATGCAAGCACTAATCACATCAGAAGACAAACTGGATCCTGCCACTGAATATTGTTCCCCTTGAATGCTAAGTAAAAGTTTTGAAAGTTCACTAATTCTACTGTCTTTCTTGTAACCAATGATAAACTTAGCCATAGCTCTATTACTAAGAACAAGTTTCCCACCCTTATAAAAAACAAGACCTTCTCTACCTTCCAATTTAAGCACAGAGTCCTTCTGCAGTAGTTCAGGCTCTACATGTATCTTTAATGCATTCTTGAGATTAGGCGATCCAATAGCAATAAAGCATGGCTTTTGTAAGTGATTCCTAGATTCTAAATTACTGTTACAATTATGTGAGCTATTCATATCCAAAACAAGCTTAGCCGCAGCATCAATGTCGTTAAATTTAAAGTGCAAGCTCAACAAACTATCATAGAACTGACGATAGTGCCGAACATAAGCAGCCGAAACTCCATCAATGTGGCATTTTAATTCCATCATTTCATCTCTCAAACCGTTCATCTCTAAAATCTGCGAAATTATCACAATCGAGTGTGCATCAGCCACTGTACCTGTCAGCGGCATTAACTCAATCAAGCACAGTCCTTTCAAACACAACTTAAACCTCACACAAGCATCAAGAACAAGATTAAATATCAAAGTATCCGGCTTCAACAAAACTGCACGTTGAGCTTTTATATCCTTCAAACTATTATAAAAATCACAAACTTGATACAAATAAGTAGATACAAGATAAGTTCCAATTTCTGTCTTCACAATATGAAAAACAATCAAGGACAATAAATTCATAGATGGCACAAACCCTTTCTCAAGCATTAACCTAAGTACAACCGAAGCCGGAGACGCCATTTGCATTCTAGCTAAAGACAAAGCAAGTTTTGTTAATGTATCAACATGAACCAAACTAGAATTCTCTTCAACAATTTTCAAAGCTAAATCACATGATTTTCTAACCCAGACATGATTAGAAGAATAACACAACTGAACAATAAGCTGATTCAATAGGTTAATCTCAGGGTAACCATAAAGTCTTCTAAAATCACGGAAAGTTTCCATTGCTTCTTGCAATTGATTATTCCTCAAAGCAAATTTAAGCTTACCCAATAGAATTTCTTGTGTTGAACGTTCCCATGATAGTCTCTCACAGTTTTCAAAAGTTAAAATTTTTTGCGAAAATGGATTGAATTGGTGGAAACAGACATGCCCACAAAGGAATTTTTGCAGAGGTGGAACCTTTTTGAGAAAGGGGTTTTGTAATAGAATGAATTTGGCAAAATGAAGTACCATGGCTGTGATGCTTGAAGCTTGTTTATTTATGCATAGAAATGTAACAAAGAGAATGGAAATTTTGAGGGTTGGCTGAGAAAGAAAAAAAAAAGAGATTTGGGGAGCAGTGTTGAATGGTCAAGTGTAAACTGTAAACCCTAATAATGTAATTGAGGAAGATGGTACAGATGAAGCAAACTTGAAAAGTGTTAGCATGTAAAAATTACACCAATCATATAAGCTTCATTGCTGAATGACGACGATCAACTACGCTGGAATTGCAAGCGAGTTTCTCAGTATTTCTGAATGGCGACGACTAACTCCGCTGCGTTTTCCGATTCCGGCCAGTTGAGTTCAGTTCGACTCTGAGTCCATAGTCCGCATTGTGAAACACAAGTCTCAAAATAAGAAAATTACTTTTGCCGCATACGATTCTTCGCGCCATACAAAATTACCAAAATATTCTCGTTCTTTATTTAAGTAGCGGATTTTACATTTAAAATTTCAAAAGTTTCGTGTTTGTATGCGTTTAAGCACTTCGACTGTTCCTGCTGAGCAAATTGAAATAAAAATGTTTGTCGAATGGATTCTTTCAATCGGTAATGGAGATGGGTCTGCAAATGAGAGTGGAGAAATTAGTTTGAATGTTCCTGATAATCTGTTAATACAAGATTCATCTGATCCATTGTGTTCCCTTATTGATTTTGTGTATCCAGATTTTTTAAAAAATATGAAGAAACCCGATTTTTTTCAAGGGCGTAGTATACTTGCCCCAACTTTGGATGCAGTCGAGTATGTTAATGATTATCTTCTATCGTAGGCCCCGGAAGTGAGCAAGAATATATTAGCGCTGATTTGGTTTGGAAATCATATGCAAATAGCGAGATACACAGTGAATGGTTTATAACTGAATTCTTAAATGATATCAAGTGTTTTAGCATTCCAAATCACAAATTGACATTTAAAGTTGGATGTCCGGTAATATTGATGAAGAATATTGATTGGGCTGCTGGGTTATGCAATGAGACTAGATTAATCATTGATGTTCTTGGAAAATATTATATTGGTGTAACCATCATTATTGAAAAAAAAGTGGGTGATAAAATTATTATTTCAAGATTGAATTTGATACCAAGTGACCTTGGATTACCTTTCAAGTTTATGAGAAGAGAGTTCCCACTGACCTTATGTTTTGCAATGATAATAAATAAGAGTTAGGGTCGGTCGATTTCTCATGTCGGCATATATCTTCTTAAACCTGTATTCACTCATGGACAATTATACGTCGCTTTGTCTAGAGTCACATCAAAGAAGGGTCTGAAGATTTTGATATTAGATGAAGAAAATTGAGTGTGGAGTGAGACCACTAATATAGTTTATCGTGAGGTTTTTAATAATGTATAATAGTGTTTTCCATTACAATAAGATTGACAGTCATCCCGCTTTTTTCTACATTTTAAGGAAATTTGGCTTAATTCTTCTAAATCTGTTAAAATATTATAATTGAGTATAAATCCTACAAATGTTGTGTGTTTGTCTACAAAAAAAATACGGACAATATGCGACATTAATTAATGCTTTATAAAGAAAAATAATATAATATATGATGGGTTCAAATAATTTTAAATAATCAATTTAGACGAAATTCTATCCCGTAGGTGCACTTACTAGTTTAAAAAAAACTCTAATATTTAGACCATCTCCAATGGTGTAGTACCTATTAAGTACTCATGGTACTTATTAGGTACTACCATTGGAGTAACATCAATTTGAGTACCTATTAGGTACTACTTCTAAAATAAGAACCTTCTCTTTCCTCTTAAATCTACATTATTTTTCATTAAAATATTATTTTTATTCAAATCTCTCCTCTTGTACAATTTTTCTATAAAAAATTTTTAATGTCAACCATATATAGATGTTGTACTCCGTTTACCGTTAGAGAAAATATCATATAAATCAATGTGTTCTCTTTGAAGGATTCTACTCATTCTATCAAAATTATCATTTAATTTATATTTCACAATGGATCCAACAAAATTTGGCAACGTTTTGGGCATGATGATCAACAAAATTAATTGTTTTTAAAATTAGGGTTAAATAAGTTTTTAGTCCCTCTAAATATAACAAATTTCATTTTTAGTCCCTCAAAAATATTTCTTCCAATTTTGGTCCCTCTAAAATTTCAGTTTTCAATCTTAGTCCCTACTTCTTTTTAAAAGTTCGTGTATGATGTTCTAAATGACATTTTTTCAAACTATATCATTATTAAAATATAAAAATATTATTAGTTTGATTATGTAACTATTCATCTATAGTTTAACCCTTGGAATTATGTAATGTTATTTTAAATTATGTCATTCTTAAAATTTGGCAATATTATTTTAAATTAAATTTCGTATTTTAATTATTTTTTCGAATTATAAAAAAATAGTACATACTAATTTTATAATTTTATCATTCAATCAATTTATATTATAAAATAGATAATTAAATAATAAATTATTATAATGATGTAGAGTTATTGATGGGACCAATTTTAAAACTTTTTAAGAAGTGCTCCATTGGAGGGGTTGAGTACCTATTAGGTACTATTATTAAAAAATAATTAATTAGTTATGTGTACATGCGGGACCCATCTAAGTACTCAAAAGTGGAGTTCTCCATTGTTGATGCTCTTAGTATCACAGACCCAATTTGACACTTTACATTCATAGAAATTCATCGCGCGTTCCACAAAATAGCCACAATGAAGTAATTGAGAGTATCACATTCGCCAAGCTCAATAAAAACCTTCTTTTTATTTGACATATGCTTCACTCTTAGGATAAAACAAACTTCTAAAATAAAGTTTAATAACCTATGTATTTTTTTTTACAGAGACTAAAACAAAAATTTACTATAAAAACAGAGACTCAAAACATATTTTACCCAATAAAAAAAATTAGAAATCTTATTAATATGTGTCCTAAAAATACTTCTTTTGTAAAAATTAAATTATTTTAAAAAAAATTACATTAAAAAATAGAAAAATATAACAGTGTCCTGAAAATTCAGTTGAAATCAGAAAGTTTGAAAAGTAGGACCCACGAGAATCACAGAAAGGCATGGAAGCTGTAATGCTATCTTATCCTTCCCGGATAACAACAGCAACAAACAACACTTCAACCCAAACGCACTCTCACTCAAATCAAACGCAACGCCGGTGGTGAATCAAAATGGCATTCTCATCGTCCTTATTTTCTTCTCTCTTCATTCCAAATCCCAACAAAACCAACCGTTTCTCTACATTCTCTCCCGCCAATCACAAACTCTCAACCACCACCACATTCGCCATCCCCCCACTTTCAACCGCAACTGCCGCCGACGTTTCCGGCGCAATTGACGGCACAACTATCGCAGTACTAAGTGGCGGCTTCGTTGCCGGTCTCACTGCGCTTGTCTCCCTTACAGACCCTGAGAGACGGCGTCGCGAACAGGCGGAGGAAGTTGGCGGGGACGATAAAGAAGTTGTAAAGGAGTATTTTAACAATAATGGTTTTCAACGGTGGAAGAAAATTTACGGTGACACTGATGACGTTAACAGAGTTCAACGGGATATTAGGTTGGGTCATGCTAAGACTGTTGAGAATGCTTTGCAGATGTTGAAAGAAGAAGGATCACTTCAGGGTGTTACCATTTGTGACGCTGGCTGTGGTACCGGTTCTCTCTCGATTCCGTTAGCTAAGGAAGGTGCTGTTGTTTGCGCTAGTGATATATCAGCTGCCATGGTCGCTGAAGCTGAGAAACAGGTTACCTAATTTATACTATTTTCAAATTTCTTATTTGTGATTGGAGAAAGGAAAAGTGTATATAGGATGATTTAGCATTGGAGTTTATGTGTGTGAACTGTTATTTAAGACTTTGTTTGTGAGTTTGGATGGAATGGGAGGGGAGGAATTTGGAGAGAGGGAACTAGGGGAAAAATAGATAAATCTTTACCATTTTTTAGAGAGTATATTTTATAGAGAATGATAAATTAATGCTTATGATTTATATATTTTTGATTTTAAGAATATTATAACATCTTAGATTTAAGAGTTGAGTCTGCTAAAGAGTCTCACATCGGATAAGGGATGGTCTGAGAATGAGTTTATGAGTAGAGACAATTCTCACCTTACAAGCTGGTTTTGTAGGGTTGAGTTAGACCCAACTCCCAATATTCTAAGATAGCATAAACTAAATTTGAGGAATTCATATAAACCCTCAGTTTTTAAATTTCACCAAATTAGAAAGTTTTTGTGTTATGAAGAAAAATGAACCCTCGAAACTCCTCCTGCCAAATTCTTCTATTCTTTCCACTTATTTCTTCTTGTTTTTCAAAACCCTCCCCTCCAAACTAGCAAACAAAACCTTAAAGAAAATAAATTAAATGTAGATCAAAATTGACTACAAAACATAGGCTAATAATATGAACATAAAACATGGTGTGGAATATGGACTTGGATCACTTAGACATTACGGTCGGGTTTGATATTGAGTCGATGTTTACAGTAAAATATTTGTTGTGAGGGGTCAACTGTACAAATGAATCCCACTTACTTAGTGTGATCGGTCTTTGCAGTTGTGGAGATCATCCTGGTTTGCCCCAAAAAAAATTCTCGGATTCAAGCGAGTCTTTTTGATTTTCAGTTGGGAACTCCCAAACACCCGTTCAAAAAGAAAATTAAATTACTTTTTGTTTGGTTTTCAAGTGGTCTCATTGTAAAACAATTTTTCCTTTCCAGTGTTGTGATTCGGGTGAATCACGGATTGTAGTAAAAAGCAGTTTGTTCAAATTCCGCTCTGCTACAATGCTATTTGACGACACTGCTTGAACTTGGGGAATTTTGCTTTTGCAAAATGGAATTCAAGCAAACTGAAGTTTACAAATCTGTTTGTGCCAAGTTTTTCTTGCTACCCAACACACTTTTTGTGCCAAGTTTTTCTTGCTACCAACCAGCTACTAATCTGTTCCTGCTAAATTTGACTCGTGACCACCAGAGCGAAACCTTAAGAGATCAAAATTGGCAGGTGTTTGTTCTGTTGACTAAAGATTTGTGGTCCCCTCACTGCCAGGACAATAATCATGCAATCATTGGCTAGAGTTATAGCCCCTTAGTTCTGAGCCAGAAAGGTAAAAGAGCTTGTGTAAGAACAGGGCTGGGACGGGGTATCTCAAATTGTCCAAAACCAAAGTCAAATTCGTTCAAAATTCTATTTATCAAAAACATAACCAAAAGCACAAACTAATCGTGTATTTTCACTTTGCAGGCGAAAGAACAACTTGGGTCATCTGCACTGCCAAAGTTTGTGGTGAGCGATTTAGAAAGTTTGGATGGATTGTACGATACAGTGGTGTGCCTCGACGTTATGATTCATTACCCTCAGAGTAAAGCAGATGGGATGATTGCTCACCTTGCTTCTTTGGCAGAAAAGCGATTGATTCTGAGCTTTGCACCTAAAACATTTTATTATGATGCACTAAAGAGGGTTGGAGAGTTATTCCCCGGGCCTTCCAAGGCAACCAGAGCATATCTTCATTCTGAAGCAGATGTTGAAAGCGCGTTGCGCAAGGTTGGGTGGACAATAAAGAAGAGAGGCTTAATTGCTACTCAATTTTACTTTGCCAAGCTTATTGAGGCTGTTCCTATGTAGCAAGGCCAGATGATTCAGAGGTAAGTTTTGCATCATTAGAGGAAATTCCCAATGTATATTGTAAGCCATTTTTTTTGTGCTTTTGTATGCTATTGTATCCTATGGTTCTCTGGATATGTATATTTTATTCCTTCTTAGTGTAAACTATGCTGATGTATTTTATTTTTTGTAATAGAAAGAATATCAAATATGAAACTAGATGCCAGTTGATGCATTGATTTAATTTTATCTTGCTCCTCAAATTTTGAAAGTGTTTTCACATGCTGCAATGCGTAACACTATTAGAGAAGTATTATAACCAAAACAAAAGGATATGCAAACCGATGTAGAATTTTGGTGTCTCAAGTTATTGTTCAAATATCGTTCCTGAAAAAAGAACAGAGGATATGCAAACCGATCTAGAATTGAAAGAATAAACATCAATTTCATAAGGACAAATGTATATGAGAGAATTTTTCACCAAAATGAAACGATATGCAGCAAAAAAACTACTTAAAGGAAATAATTGATAGCAAAAACTCAAGTGCCAAATGTAAGTGATTAAAAAATCCTTGTCCACGGATACTATGTCTGACTGCCCTGAAGAATACTTCATTTTCTTCGGAATTATTTTACATCTTGTCTGCAATTTTTGTGATAGCATCAGTAAGCCTTCCAAGGGCTGAAACTAAGCTATCTGTTTGCTGCTTCTGCTGGTCTCTGGCCAATTGGGAATTGATGTTCTGAGCTCCAAGGTGAGCTTTCAGTATGTTACTATTCCTTCTTAGCACTTTGATGACATCTTCATTAAAATCTGTGGTTTCTTCAGAATCACCTGGGGATAATCGCTTTCTTTTGTATCCCTCATTGAACAGAGGTTCTCTCTGACACCCTGAATCAATATATTTCCGATGAGATTTGCATAATAAAGGGATAAATAGATGACACCAAATAAAAGCTCTATTGCAAAAACATCTAGTTTATGTTTCCTTTTTAATTACAAAATCCTCTCATTTTCGCTTCATTTTTGTCTTTAAAGATTTGTACATGCACCAGGTTCCAATGGATGCATATGAATATCTTGTTTACTTTTGTAGGGTGGGGGGTAACAAAGAGCTCTTTGTTATGAAATCTGGATCCTAAAAATATGCTAACCAGAACTTTATTGCAACCACTAAAAATGCATGATATGTAGTATCACAGGTCAAACTGAACGATTTAAACAGCTTAAAGGTTGATATTAATATGTTATGAACAGGAGTGAGGAGATTTTGAAAAAAATGGCAAAACTGAGATGATATGATTTACCTGGATCGTAGTTCCCTTGGAAAAATGGTTGTTGCTGCCTCTCTGTTTATCAGTTCAAAACAACCAGAAAATAACAAATTAGCAGTCAAATGTTGGGGTCGCATTAAAGATTTTGCGATTTCGGCTGTTACGAATTGTGGTCGTCGTAGTGTGAGATAATCAAGAAACTTAATCACAACATTGTTCAAATCTTATCAAAATTTTATGTACTATCATATATGTATAATAACTTAAATTAGAGATAGATATGAAACTCTGAATTAGGGAAAGAGCTAAAAGAAGATAACACGGTGTAATTTATGTTTGGATCTGTACTAAAAATGTGATTTTGATCCGTTTCAATTGAAAAAAAATGGAATTATTTGTCTGTTAGCATTTTGTTGCGGCTGTAATGGAGTTTTACCGCGGCTGTAATGGAGTTTTCCCACGGTTGTAATGGTACTTTGGCGCGTTTTTTTTTCCACTATAAATATGGGAATAAACGGTAATGGCTGCTTCCTATACCGTTTGTCGCGACCATTTTTCTCGATAAAAGACCATTTTTTAAAACTTTGGTTGAAAGAGTTAACAGGGCTGGGTTCAAACTCGAAAATGAAAATACTAACATAATAACTAATTACTGTGTCCTAACATTTGTCTACCCAAAACAACAAGAAAAAAGGTAAACAATAACCTGCATATCCTTAAGGAAACACAGCATTACTGATTTGATATGAGCTTATTTAACTTTTGTACTGAAAGCGCAATAAAAATACTTAACAAAGTTTCTTCAGCTCTTCATTTTTCGATTTCAATGATCGATATTTCAAAGACATGTATTATTTTGTGCATAAGTACAAACAAAATTGACTATAATATAATTACAAAACTTATTAAAAAGAACACAGAGATGTGATTAGAACTTGTTACCTGTTGAACTAGGCAGTATGATTGGTGTCATTTTCAGAGTCCCTCCAATGCTGGTTTTCTTAGCATTTGGTGTTTTGAATGGACTGTTAACCATATTTCCATTTGTGTTTGTATCCATGTTTTCCTCCTCAGTGCTCCAACCCATTTTGTCACTGTCAACAATAGCCTCATCCTCATCCTCCTCAATTTCATCCTCTTTATTACCTTGCTCTAACGCCGCCACACCTTCAACCTGATCACCATTCTCCACTCTCGGCGTAGTTTTGATCAGTGTCAGTGGAAATGCAGCAGCAGTGCAAACCCCTCCATCCAATACATTGTACACAACAGCATCAAAGAAACCAGGCAATTTATTTTCTTTCCTCACATCATTTCTCATTATCCAAAAAGACTCAGACTCATTTTTTATATTCGTCTCCCATTTCTTGATCTTCCTGTAATCAGTTAAAAGATTTCCCCATCTTTTCCTACATTGAACAGCTCCTCTTTTGACACCATGTTGTTGACACAATGATGAAACCAAATCCCATTTCGGGTCGGTTTGAACCAACCCTGATGTTGATGATCTGTATCTGCAAACTTGATCACCATTTTCAATCACTTTCTTTGCCTCAATTAGAACAAGTGTTTCTTGTCTTGTCCATCTAGGATGTCTTGTAGCTTTGATTCTTTCACTACTTTTCGGTTCAGCTTCTTCTGGTTGTTTTCCAACTGGTGTAGTTGGAGACTCACCACTAGTTTCACAAACTTTCTCTGAATTTGGTTCAGCAACAGTTTCACAAACTTTCTCTGAATTTGGTTCATTCATCTCAGACATTTTGCTAAACTTTGAGAAATGAGAATGAAAGATGAGATACTTTCATTCATTCATTCATATATATAATTAAAAAAATGTGATTTTTTCTCAAAGTGAATGAACTTCCAAATGAGGATTAAATAATTTTCGTGTAGGGAACATATTTTCCACAAGTGATTATTTTCCAAATATTTGTTTTTACTCATTTATATTTATATGAGGTAGCTTGGAATCAGATTTCCTGTTGTCACAGCAGCATGGCCGTTCGATCTTTGATCGACGACTGAGATAGTTTTACTTTATAAAACTGTATTTTAAATATGAACCGTCCAATCTTATCTAACGGCCGAGATTCAAAACTGCATGAACTTGCATGCAAAAAGCACAGGAAATCCAGACCCGGGTACCCTCTCTTTCTAACTAAGGAGATATTTACTATATAGACCCAAGATACAATGTTTAGGAAAAGTCAACGACCCTCTTAAGGGTGCACTGTTCTTCCAGGTAAAAAACCAGTGGCATTGGCGTTACATATTAATATTTAATTTTAGTATAAAGTATAAACCATAATAGGAGTTTATACCATTTCTAACGTTTTACTAACTTCCTTATTTTTCTTTAATTTTAAGTAATTTTTTTTCCAATAAAAGAAAAGAATCGGATTTTCAAGAATCAATATTAAGGAGATATCTTAAAACTTTTATTGATAGGATAACATAACTTAAATTAGCTATGTGCATTGTACCTGCCTGGTGATCATTCATGGTAGAAGATTTGTCTTTTGACAGCAATTCATGGTAGAAGATAGAAACGGTTTAATAATAAATATTATGCAGGTTTCGTAATAAAGAAAATAAAAGCATATCTCACGTATAAGGATAAAAAAAAAAGGATCATCATAAAAAATATACTCAGTTTAACATGTAAAACTGAAACAAGTTTATCATCATCATGTACAAATTTGTTTCATCGGTGAATTAATAAGTTCCACCGTTAAATCAATATGTTACTCCATATTTCATTATTTATTCATCTAATGGTAAAGACAAGTTTGTGGTGAAAAATTTGTCTCACTTGATCTGAAAAATAATGTATATTAATAATAATAAGATATTAACTGATCTCAAACCAAATTAGACGGTTTAGTAGGCCGAATATTGATCGTGAAAAAAAATAATATTAAATCATTTTATTAGGCTTAATTGCAGTTTTGTTCCCCCTATTTTCATTATTTTGCAAATTTGGTTCCCCTATTTTAAAATAATGCATTGAGATGACGAAAACACGAGAGAGAAACACAAAATCAAATCTTAATCTATATGTAAATCTTAATCTATATGTACATATTTTTTCCCTTTAAATTTAATTAAATAATTTACATATAGATTAGTCTCATGAGCTTAGCTCAATTGGTGGACATTTGCATTATTATGCAGGGGATCGGGGTTCGAACCCCGGTCAACCCACTTATTCACCTTAAGGGTGGAATTTCAAGTCATTAGGCTACTAGACCAAAAAAAATAAATTTACATATAGATTAAGATTTTATTTCGTGTTTCTCTCTCGTGTTTTGGTCACCACAATGCAACGATGTTTAGTTTTTCGTCTTTGTGCAATGTTTGTTTGATTATTCATCTTATTGCGGTGTTCGTTTGATTCAGATTGACATATCAACTACTATCAATTATTCATTCAACCAACGATTAAGTAGTCAATGTTGCAATTTGTGTTATGATATTTTATTTATTTTTGGTTACAATATGATATCTTTTTTAATATTTCCAACAAGGTATGTTTGAACAGACTTTTACTTAATTATTTTAACCAAAATTATTTCATTAAAATTTACACGTAAAAAATATATAAAACTATAATACATATGAACATAATAAATAATCCATTTTAAAATATATTTTTTACCAACATTCATTTTCATATATTAATTTTTTTTTTTTAGAAACTCAGTATTCGACATAAAGACCGACTAATATGAGGGAATGTATCTTAAGAAGATTGTTTGAAAAGAGTTCATTGTAAGAACAAACAACACTAATCGAAAAGAATTCATTTGTATATGTTTTACAATTTACAAGTTACTTACTTATCCATAACATGGTCCATATCATATGTTATGAACTTATGAATAATTACCATTTGAAAAATTTAGAGCTACCGAGTTAGTAATAATTAAAATATATCTCGTTATATTATTTTCCAACAAATTGTTTAAGTTTGCAGATAAAATGACAATTATTCTAAAATTTTAGATTCGTACTTGAATGAAGTGTCGAGCCAGACAATATCAATATTTATCAATTAATTAGATATTTCAAATAATTTTTTTTTGTCACATATTGTCATAGTAAGAGAAGACAATAAAATATAAAAACCCAATCCAAAAGGCGTAGCCCAAGAGCAGAATCCGCAATCTAACAACAACCGAACTACACTGTTACACTACACACACCACAACTAAACTAGCACCCACAAAACAATTTTACTACCTCTCAATATTAGGAGTTAAATAATTCTTAAGTAGTAGTCAATTTAGATATTAGTGTGATGTAATATTTATATTATTAGTTGGACATTTATGTTATTGGGTTGTTTGAGTGTGTTTTATCCTATAGATTCATTAAAAGTCTTATATTTATATAGTTGATTCTAAGGTGAGGGCTCTATCAAGTCCCTCGCCGGTATACTATTTAATTTTACCGTTAGATTAAATTAACCTAAATAATATAATATTTTTTCGGTACACTAGATCAAATTTCTCTCTCTTCTGTTAGTTCACTCTCCCTATCGCTTGAACTTTTCTTTTTCCCTTTCACTCCGTCACCTTCCTGCACAACACTCTTGTTCATATTGACCATGTGAAGTTGGAATTTAGTTCCTATGACCAACTTGTTCTTACAAATAAAAAATAACTTACTACAATATATTGCCTCAATTGAATTGGCAGTTTTATTAATTTCCTTTTGATTATTATGCTTTTTAAAAATATTGACTTTCTTATTGTTCTATCAATTTTCTTTTCCTTTTTACGATGGAAGGTTCAGTCAATTTTCTAAGTTGGTGGTTTTTTTTTCTATCAATTTTCTGCATTGTGTTTGATACAGAACTAAATCTTCTCCATTTTCAAAAGGTTATGTGCAGGCGGTGGAGAGAGAATTATCAAGGGAGAGAAAAAATATTTGAATTCTGTGTGGTGATGAAATATTAGATCCAACGGTGAAATTAAGTGGTACACCGGTGAGGGACTTGATAGAGCCCTCACCTTAGAATCCACCGTCTTATATATGTAATTAGAGCTGTCAAAATGGGTCTAGACCGATCCACTAGTCATGAAGTTACCTAGGCCAAAAAGTTACATAATTTATAATTTACTTTGTTATGTATTTTGAATTGTTAGGTTGAAAATTTAGTTTGTGATGTAAGTTTGAACTTTATTAGTTTTGAGAGTGCACTATGTGATTCATTATCCATAAATCTCTCTACTTCAGAGTCTAGGTAACTTCAGAGTTAGTGGGTCGGTCTAGGTCTATTTTGACAGCTCTATTAATGTAGTGTTCTTAATCATTTTAACCTAATGAATGAAATGAATGTTTTTATCTCTTAAAAAAAAAGTTAGACTGCTAAAGACTAATTTGCTGAAAAGATAAATGAAAGCAATAAAAAAATATTAAAATAAATAAAATAAACATTTCCTTTCATTGATTCTAAAATGTGTCAATACTACATATATAGTAATCTTAATGGATAATAACCCAAAAGCTAAAAGCCCAACAAGTAAGTAACAATTGAATAAAGATCAATTAGCAATGTAATTGCTACCATTACTAAGATCATCTCTAATAGTGATTTCATTTTGAGTATTATATATTACTAATAAGTGGTCTATATAATATCATGTAATACTTATGCAACTCAATGGTGATACCACTTTGAATTCATACATTACTAACAAATGGTACCTTCAATTTAATTCGACATACAAAAAATGTAATATTAAATTGATGGTACAATATCTTAAATAAAGTATTGTATCATCAATTTTGATACTCTTTATGTCCCGTCATGAAACTCCAATAATAATAAAAAATTAAGGTACAAATCATTAGTCTATGAAACTCTGTTTGATACTCTTAATTGGAAATGCTTTAATGTTTATATTATTTAATTTTATTTAATGGAAATTCATATAAATTTCAACCAATATAAGAGAGTGTGTTAGAATAGAATCTGTGTGAGAGTTTATTATTATTATTAATAAAAAAAGAGATATATGTAACATTTTGACTCATTGAACATCTCATAATTTTTATTTGCCATTAACTAAATGCTTATTCCCCCTTAAAGGTTGGCTTGGTTCATACCTACCAATTCTCCAATGTTCCAGGTCCTTACTATGATTTTAAAAGTTCTATATGCAAATTATAAATGTGATGTCCTATTTCTTAATAAGTCAACAGAGAGAAGCCACACAAATAATAGAAAATTTAAATTATTATCCTTTGTATGGTCAATTTGGTATTTAACTATCTGACCACGATCATGAAAGAATTTTTTTTGCCAATGTGAAAATAAATTTTGATGATTTATTGAACAAATTAATAGAAGATCGACTCGTGCAGGTCGTCTTATATTAAAATAATTATTAGTATTATTTTTAGAAAATAAAGCAATATTTTTTTTTTAGTTTTTACCACCAGTTTAATCTTATTTGAGGGTCAGTTTTAACATTAAGTAGTTTAAGTCATCTTCCAATTACGGTTGCAGGACCAAGTTCAGCATCAATCACCAATGAACCAACTAACGATTAATAATATTTCTAATTTTGGCTCATTTTGTAATGGGTAATCAATATTTAATCATCCATCTAAACACAATCTAAGAAAGATTGCTTGGACATAAAAGTAATTAATTAAGTTAAAGTTACATGAAAATGTTGACATAGCTAGCAATGGCAAACCAAGGGATATAGAGCTCGTCATCAAGCCTGATGAATCCAAAGTTTCCAATCACCAACTCTCCCACAAATTTTCAAAGTTTCATCATCATTCATTGAAAGAGCACAAGTTTAAAACCGCCCTTCCTTAAAGCAAGGTCAGGTCAGGTCCATCCAAACTTAAATTTTCAATGAGGTACTTAAAAGCAATTGGCCATGACCATGAGTTAGTTACATGGCTAGGTAAAGTGATAAAGGTAACTCACTTAATAAATAACCTCAAGTACACATAGATTCTCATTATTGTTTGCTTCTGTGACTTGTCAATTGTCATGGTACCATTTTGGAGTTTGTGGCAAGAGTAAATAAGTCATGCGTGCACAACGAAGTTTCGTATATAGTAGAGTTTAGGCTTATTATGTGATTTCATGTTGTTTATGTTCATATGTAAAATTTTCCACTAAGCTTAATTAGCTAGGCCAATCAGCTATGTCACTAGTTGAATACATAATAGAATTGATTTGAATATAATGTCTAGAGGTTTGGCTGAAGATGCGACTCTCCAACAAATCTTAATGACCTTTTTTTTTTGTTTTAGTTGAAGTGGTAATCCACTAGAAATTAAACTCACATAATTGTGAGATTCCGGGTTCGAACCCGGGTCACAACATCCGGCCTAATAATTTCAGCATATTTTGCCAGTTGAGCTATGACTTATGGGACGAAAAATTGGATTTAATTGGGTTTTAATTGATTTTGATCAATTTGGCTGAACTTTGACAAGTTAAAAAATATAACCTATCAAACTATTGATTGAACCGACATGAGGTCTTGTTTTTTATTTGGCTGATCCGGTCTAATTTTTAGAGAATAAATAGTCATTTTCTCTCTTAAAATTATAAGGGGTCTGATATTTACCCCTTTATTTTTACGAATAGGAAAATAAACCTTTATTTGATTGATGTTGGGCAATTCAGTAGCATTTATCACTATAAATAGCATTTATCACTATATTCAAGCAACTCCTGCAATACATAATTGCTTGGATATGATGATAAACACTAATTTTATTTGTTTTAGTCTCTACCGACTGCGTGTGTAGCTAATTAGCTACCAATTAGCTATAAACGTAGTCATTTTTTAACACTAAAACCAACAAGATTTGCACATTCAGTAATGTATTTGCAACAAAAAAATATACATGGATTAAAACAAAAAATTCACGAACATACAGGAATAATGATATTTAAATCTATATTATATTATTTTCCATCATTTCCGGCCTTACTTTTTCCTCACTTCTCCCTTCAACTTCCAATCTTCTTCTTCTTCTTCACCATTGGTATGAGGCCACCAATGTCGGAGGATCTACACCAATTCAATTCAGAAAATTGCTATTTAGGCCCATTGAGTTGCTACGAGGCCCCCCTCCTCAACATAGTTTAAAAACTTCAGAAATTTTTCAAAGACTCTCCTAAACTCCACCACTGCATGACCAAATGCCTCTTCTGAAGATGACTCAACAAGTGATTCCCATTGAAGTCTGAGAGTCTCTAGCAAGTCATCTAGCTTCTGATCCTTGGCCTTGCACAAGTCCTTCAACTTAGCCCTCACGTTTTTAAAAACGTGATATCGACACACCAATGCAGTTGACCTTGGAAATACAGTCTCAACCGCGTTCATCAGTGACTTATCCCTATCCGTGACAATGACCTTCGGCATTCCGTCGTTGTTCTTCAGGAGACTCCGACATGCCTCGAGGACCCATTTAAAATTGTCTTCTCTTTCATTTGTGAGAAATGCATAGGCAACATTGAAAGTAACTTGTGTCGACGTTACACCAACTATCTCAAACAGAGGCATTTTATACTTGTTGGTCTTGTACGTCGAATCCATCAACAGTACGGTAGGAAAAGTGTTAAACAATTTAACACTATCAGGATGGGCGAAGAAAATATCTTGTAAAGTCGTAGACTCACCATTAGTTCGAAACTTGTGGAAGTATCTGTGGGATTCAAGACACTTCAAGAGTTGTTGAATTTCAGTCATTTCACCCCTAAGATCACGTTTGTACCGTTGACGCTCGTTGTAAATTTGTTTCATATTTGTCTTACTATCTTTATTCTTCTCCCTCAACGTGTTCAAAATGGTTTTTGGAGAAACCAAGTTCCTTGTCATCTGGTGAACACACTCCTTTTCTTCCGGTTTTAACCGTCCGGCGAGAATATGGCCTTCCAAATTTTTCGCCATTTCATGGTTATGTTCACCATTCACGACACTTAGTTTCCATTGCTTGGTTGCAAGAAAGTAACCCCGCAACCTAAATGGACAGTCACATTTCCTTGTAGCCGTGTCGTCTCTCTTTAATTTCCTCTTTGGTTCCTTGTTAACTCCACCTCTTTCGCAACCCAAAATAAAAAACGGTTTCCGTCTATCTCCGTTGCCCTTATCAGATTTCTCTATCACCATGCTAAATCCAGCATTTAAGGCTACTTGTCTACACCAATCAATCAGTTCATCCCTATCATTATACAATGCAGCATTTAAAAATAGATTCCCTGTGTTAATAGAAATACCGATTGGTTCATCAACGGGTGCGACAACCACTTCTTTACCAATGCGGGGATCATCATTTTGTTCATTCAATTGAGCCGGAGCTTCAGCCATGTAAACACCTACACGTACCCAAAACAATAAATATTATTAACATCAAAACAAAAAATAAACGAAAATGCTAAGCAAATGAAGAATAGGATGCAGCTGTTGCAACTATCCTATTTTCGTCACTTGCGTGACGAACACCATCTTTTCGTCACCCAATTGACGAAATAAACTACCAGATCAAAGTTTCAAATAACAAAAAATAAAACCATGAGAAGTATTTCTTACCTTTGATATTGCTTCAAATTAGTGTGGGTAGCTTCTTTGAGTGAATCAACGTAGAGATCAAGTCTTCCTAACTCCAAAATCGCCTTAGATCTATTTTTGGTGTTAATTGGTAAAGTAGAATATGATAGGACAGGTACCAGCTCATTCATGTATATCAGCTTATTTCTTCATCTAGATGACGAAAACCAGCGTGTTTGTATCGTAGAAGACGAAACCCATTTTCGTCAACCACGAGACGAAAAGGTGTGTGTTTTTGCGATCGACCAATGCCTACCCTGCCCATTTCAAAATATGACATGTTTTCGTCATCTACGAGACGAAAAAAGTGCCTTCATTTTTTAAACGACGAAATGGGTTTTCAGGGGTATTTTTGTCAGTTCGGGGGGCCTGTGAGCAAATGTAGGGGGCGTAAATAGCACAAACATCCATGAGGGCACTACGTACCACCTCCCCAACATCTAAGATGACCAACAAATGGGCCATCATCCAATAGAGTTTCATATTCAAAAGTAATGTTTAGGGATAAATAACTGGAAATTTTTTTTTCTACCCTAACATTTGTCACTTTACCCTAACATTTTTTTGAATATTTCCATTTTACCCTTATTTAACTTTAATATATTTTATTATTTTTTATTTTGTCTTTTTATAACTGTTCCGGTAAGTATAAAAGTATACCGGTATGTTAATTGTCACTGGTACACTTTTCACAAGTGTACCGATTTGTCTTTTCTGGGAGACAAATTCAAGAAAATACCGGTACACTTTTCACAATTTTCCTTTTACCAGAACACTTGAAAAAGGTAGTATGCCGGTATGTAAAATATTTCTCAAACTTTTTTTTTGTTTACCAGAACACTTTTCCAAAGTGTTCCGGTTTGTTAACAGAGTACCGGTTTGCAGGCCTCAATTTCTTCGTACCCTGTTTTTTTCCTCTAAAATCTTCAACATTCAATTTCCCAACAACAACAACAACAAACACTAAAATAATTCAATATCTAAAACTCACCATGACTTCAAAGCTGGTTTTTTTCCAATACCCAATTCACAAAATCTCATCACTTTCTCAATTTGGTATACAAACATCCCTCTCTTATTTGGAGCATCTCAACAAAACTCAACTCATCTTCTTCTCTTGTCATAACCGAAAAAGGTGATCTTTTTCTTAACAATGTTTCATTTGTTAACACTTCCAATTCAACCCAACTTGTTCTTCATGATAATGGAAACCTTGTTTTTGGAAATTGGTCTAGTTTTTGGAAATTGAAACTGTTTCAAATAATAAAAAATTCAGGTTTGTTGATTCTCAAATTCCAATTTCAACTAATAGTAATATTCATTTTGTTGGGCTTGATTATGTAAACTACACAAGTAGTGAATCTATGAATCAAATCTATGCTTTAAACTATACAATTTGTGAATCAAATTGTACAAGAGATTCGAATTGTCTTGGATTTGGATTCAAATACGGTGGATTGGGTTACTGTGTTTTCTTAAACCGGTACACTTTTAAAAAGTGTACTGGTATTATGTTGAATTTTGTCTCCCAAAAAAGTGTGTACCGGTACACTTGTGAAAAGTGTACCGGTGACAATTAACATACTGGTATACTTTTATATTTACCGGAACAGTTATAATAAGACAAAATAAAAAATAATAAAATATATTAAAGTTAAATAAGGGTAAAATAGGAATATTAAAAAAATATTGGGGTAAAGCGACAAATGTTGGGGCAGAAATTTTTTTTTTCCTAAATAACTTAGATTTCATGTATTTCATTCCTAATCAAGGAATGCCAAAATTATTTGGCAAGGGGCATGAAGTTTTACCAAAGTTCTTCTCAGTTCTAGGCACTAGAATAATCCTTTTTTCCACAATGACATTTGAGAAAATTAGACTTCATGCTTTCCCTGCAATTTCAAGATAAAATAGCTATATAATCCAATTTTATTTTATTTTTTTAAGAAACCAAATGAACATATATATTAAAAAGGGAGTTAAGCATAAGGGGTGTGCCTAACAAATAGAGTTTACATGAAAATAAAGAAACAAAAATGTCTCAAGGTCTAACCAAGACAAATTATAACCCTTAAACAAGCTAAAAGGTTAGACCACTACGGATTGAAATCATAATTAAAGTCATTCTTGCGAGTCTTCGGTCATCATATAATGAAAATTACAAGTAGGTACATAGTAAAATTTAGTGATCTATACTAACTTAAAGTTTTTTTTTTGACACACTAACTTAAAGTTTAAAGGTCCAATAAAACTTAATATTTTATTAACTAACAATTATAACCGTTGAATTATTAGATTTTTTATTTTAATAAAATCTAATTGAAAATCTTATACAAAAGATGTCTTATGATTGGGCAAAACTTTTTAAACTGTAAGTGCATGAAAATAATCTCCCAGAAATCAATGGCTAGTTTTGCATTTGGACCCATTCACTATAGTAGTTGTATTGTATATAGCATAATAAAATCATAAACCAACATGGATAAACACATAATATAATTATTTTATTACAAAAATAAGCATAAAAAATAATTAGAGTTCGAGAGTAAATGATTGGCCATGTGATTAGGTATAAGTGAAGATAGTTGCTGATTGGTGGAAACTTATCCACACACACTACCCAAAGGAAGGAGAGAGGCGACATCCTCATATTCAAGTAGTTCCTTGAACAAACAAATCAACAACTACAATAAACAAATAATTCTATAAATTAATAAACAATAAATAATTCTCCCTCCGGCCTTAATTATAAGCAAATTTTCACTTTTTAGATACATTAGAAAACCAATGTATTTGGTTTACAATTAAAGCTAAATACTCCATCCGGCCTTATTTATAAGCAAAAGTTACTTTTAAGATTCATTGAATTATTGATGTATCTAACTAAGATATAGACTAGATACATCAATTGTTTAATGAATCTAAAAAGTAACTTTTGCTTATAAATAAGGTCGGAGGGAGTACATTGATTATTCAATGAATCTAAAAAGTAAAAATTTGCTTATATTTAAGGCCGGAGGGAGTAGTAATGGTTAAAAGGTCATTTAGATATTAAAGTTGATGATAACATGATCTAGATTGACTCTCGTTATAGGCTCTGTTTGGTAAAAATAGCGGTTGACTGATAAGCTAGCTGATGGCTGATGACTTATGACTTATAGCTGATAGCTGATGACTGATGACTTATGGCTGATAAGCTAATTGAAGTGTTTGGTAAAATTAGCGGTTCAAGTAGCTGATAATGTAAAATGACATAAAAGGGTATTGTTAATTTATAATAAATTTTATATTAAATTGATATTTAACATACTTTGATTTTTTTAAAAAAATTAAAATAGAATTTAAAAATTAAATATACTAATATAATATTTTTTAATATTATTAAACTAATTTTTAAGTCCTTGGAAGTTTATTTTCTAACTTCATGGAAGTTGTATAATACACATTAATACATATAAAAATAAAGTACGTTGTACTGTGTATATCTACATATATTTTTAAAGTGTATATATAAGTATATGAAACCACGGAAGTTGTATATACACATTAATACATATAAAAATAAAGTACGTTGTACTGTGTATATACGTATATGAAAATGAAACCACGGAAATTGTATATATACACATTAATACATATAAGAAACATTGACTTTTTTTATTAGCAAGAAATGGTTTAGTGTTTAAGTACATAATTATTTTATTTTAAATTAAAATAAATTAGAAAGGATAAAAATGGATTTTAGTTAAAATAATAGGGGTAAAATTGGAAGAAAAAATGATAAGCTATAAGCTATAAGCTCATAAGCTACTTGAAATAGCGTTTGAAAAATAAGCTATAAGTCAGTAAAATAAGCTATAAGCTCGTGACAGAAAACAGTTACCAAACAGGTCTTTTAGCTTATAAGCTATAAGACATAAGCTATAAGCTAATTTTTTGGCCTTACCAAACAGAGCCATAGAGAAGGGAGAGTTCAAATAATAGGTGAGAGAAGTATTAATAAAAAAAATGTAAATTATGGTAATTTTTTTGATATTGAAGGCCGGAGGGAGTAGTAATGGTTAAAGGGTCATTTAGATATTGAAGTTGATGATAACATGATCTAGATTGACTCTCGTTATAGAGAAGGGAGAGTTCAAATAATAGGTGAGAGAAGTATTAATAAAAAAAATGTAAATTATGGTAATTTTTTTGTTGTAAAATAGTCTAGCGGCTAAAAATTTCACCTTAAGGTGGATAAGTGAGATAAATTTCGGTTCGAACCCCAATTCCCTGCATATATAATGTATTGTCCTACCAACTGAGCAAAACTCACGGGACTAAATTATAGTAATTTTAAATAGTTAAATTCATAAATATTTTTGACTCTGTTAAACTATTAATCAGATCTAATATTTAATTACTTATTATCAATTGAGGCCATAATACAATTTACTTGTCTATATATTTATCTATTTATTTTAACTCAGTTTCTAACATATTCCTTAAAGGAATAAAATTTCACAGAGTTAGTGACCATTTTAATATTTATAAAATTAGGACCCTATTTAAAAAAAATTATAAAGTTGGAGACTAATTTGATAATTTACTCTCTAATTGAAACTATCTATTATAAAATAAAATTGAGCATACCATGTTCTATTCTAAGCCAGGAAAACTTTAAGAATTAAATAAGACTTACAAATCGTATTAACATTTACAGTATCTCCCTTAAACAAAATTCTTCTAAATTCCCCTTAAAGAATTAAGTAGTTTATTCGACAAAATTAAAATTAACCACATAAATTTTTTGCAAGTAAAGTAAAAAAAAAATTTGGTCCATAAGTAAAATTTATTTATAGGTATCACTTATAAATTTACTTATATGACTATTTTTTATTAATAGTTGAATAAATTATCTATGATTCTTTAAAAAATAATATATGTCTAACCCTCCAAAATAATAATAATATAGCTCAGACTTGAAACCTCTAGGTCCAAGGTTATAAAGAAAAAACTATTGAAGTTGTTTTATTTTTAAGGGGATGTTATTGAAGTTGAGTTGAGACATATATAACATAAAAATATCGAATAATATTATAATACGTAGTACTAGTATTTTAGTGAAAAAATACTGTAAAAATAAAATAAAAATACTTTAGTCAACAAAGAAAACTAATGTAATAAAAAAACTATTATTTATTTTTTACTATAATTGTTTTAGCAATTAAAAATACTTTAGTCAAAGAAGAAAAGTAATGTAATAAAAAACTATTGTATATTTTTTATAATTGTTTGAGCAATTAAACATGATGTACAGTGGTGGCCTTGATCCAAAGCAAAACATTTCCGTACACGACACTCACATTGATACAGCGGCATATGGTCGATTGGGATGTGCAACTTACAAGATTAGAAGTACACAACATAACATAACACAACACAAGATCTAAACTTAAAGACAACGTGTTTCTTCTTTTTTTTTCTTCAAATTTTACCGTATAATATTGCAACATTTCTGATATTCTTACGTCTTAATTCACTATTAGACAAAATGGTGAGGAAACTTAGAACATATTTTTTCCGGAATAAGAGGAGAGAAAATGCTCATTAACGTTGGCTTTATCTTATTCATTCATGTCAATATTTTTTATTATTAAGAAAAATAATTTTTTATTGATAATAATATAATATATATATATATATATATAAGGAAATTGTTTCAGTCAAAAAATGATTTGTTTAATCATATGATATTGTATTAATAATTACTTTCTCTGACCCTAATTAAAAGAAGATATTCATTTTTTAGATACATTGAAAGTTTGATGTATCTAGCTTATATTATTGTCTAGATACATTAAATTTTAAATGTATCTAAAAAATGAATGTTTTCTTATAATTAGGACTAGAGAAAGTATTTAGATTAGATGTGTCAAAAAAAAATCATTTAAATTTCTTTTTATTGTGGTTGTATGGTTTATTTAAACTTCAACCATCTCTTTTTCATTTCACTCAAACAATTTACTATCTATATTTCTAATAGCAAAATGAGTCACATTACTGAATCTTCTATTGTTTCTGTTGAAACTTCTTCCTCTATTCCTAGTCCAAACCAAAAAATCGCTAGTTTTATAAATAACTTGAAAAACCTCTTAACTAATGATTTTGATCTTTTCAAAGGAAAAAAAATTATTGATGAATTCATCGAAATTGTTGATAATCTCAAACAATTGAAATCCCACCTTGATGTTAAACATATTGGACTTCTAGTCTCTATCCAAATGTTAGCCAACTATTTCAAAACCAATGTTCCTTATGTCCTAGCCTCCATCCGAAAATATGATTATACTCGTGAGAATAATCTAAATACCATTATTAGGGACCAATTAATCCATTTGGGCAGGGAAGAAAAATCCTTGCATGATGAGATAGCTATCCTTGTTGAGAAGGAAGCTTCTATTGACAAAGACATTGTTTCTATGAGCAAAGATATTGCTTCTATTGGCAAACACAATGCTTCTCTTGAAGAAGAGGTTGCAAAGAAAAAAGAAAAAAGGAACAAAGTTATTGGAGTGGTGAAGGAAAAGAATATTGCTCTTTACAAGATTGCAGCTGAAAAGAGTGAAATCGACCTTATAAGCTATTACCAAGACAAAGAATTAAATAATGCAGGGAAAGATCTTGATATTGCTTTTAAAATGAATCATGATATGAAAGAAGCTTGGAGCAACATTAAAGATTTATTAGATTTAATGTAATTTTTTTTTTTGAAATTTAGAATTTTCTATTTTCCCTTTTCTTGTCTTTTTATTTTGATTATGTACTATTCTAAAATAAATCATAATGAGAATCTTGATGACATTAAGTTTTTAGGGTCAATTTATATTAATTTAAAGTTAATTCGAGTCATTTAGACATGGTTTAAGGTGGTTTTTTATGAAGTTGATGAATTGGATGTATAAGTCAAAATCAAGTGTTTAAGATCAATTATATGAAGAAAATCAACACAATTTGCATCATGATGTATGTCCGGTATTTTGACCATATCTAGAGTGTCATAACTCGGAATGAGGCGGGACTTGCGGAACATGAAAGCTAAATCAAGAGCTACAACTTTCATGAAGACAGAAAAGTCATTTGACTTATGTATCCTGCGCCGTGTGCAAGATAAGTTGTGTCGTGCGCAGCAACGGGACAACACACCAAAATTTTGTGTTTTTCTATAAATAATGGTCGATTTTGAGTGCAAAAATACCAAGGCAAACGTTTTTGAGAGTGCTAGGGCTGGAGATTCAACTGAGAGAAAAATTCAACAACCTTATATCATTTTAATCATGTATTCTTTCTTCAAAATTTATGTTATTAATTTAGTTATGTCTAGCTAAATTTCTTGATTGGATCCTAGGAGATTTTAATTGCTATTATTCTTGAATCATGTAGTCTCATATGACATGTTAATGAATTACGAAATTAGTTTTAGTCAATTATTCCTCGTGTTTAATGCTTTACATAAATTGACCACATGTGTGATGATTCCAATTATTTATTTTACTATGAGAATAAGAGTAAATCATCGATCTAGGAATAGTTGTTCAATTAACTGTTACTTAAGATATTTCGAATTGTTAATTGAGAATTCAAAGTTTAAAGTTCCAAAACCTCAATTGATCATAAATCACGTAAGAGATTAGAGAGTTATGATCAAGGGAGAGAATTATGTTACCAAGAGATTTGGTATAATTAATTTTTTTAATCGAATCGTGAAATTAAAGTTGTAAAATTGTTAACATGCATGAACTACCAAGATAATAGTAATTAGATGAACTAAAAAAAGATCCGGTCGTCTTCTCTCTCTGAATCAAATCCTAATTTCTTTTTGTCGTTTTACTTCATAAAAACCTAATATTGAAAATCCCCCTTTTTACTGTATGTCAATTTACTTACGTGTGATTTTAATCAACTGCGTTTTATTCACCACCATCCCTGCAACAAACAATTTTTTATTACTATTTTACGGCTATTTAGTAAACTTGCTAAATTTCCATCAAATTTTATTTATTATTCATTTTTTATATATATAATAACACTGAATTATGCAACTATATACCATCTTCTAAAACAAATGCATGCACAAACATTTTTAAGCATTTGAGATACATATAATAGTGATTTATTTATTTAAAAAATGAATTATGCAATGCACCATCCTCACACAAGTGATGCACCCATTAATATATTATTATTACTTGTTTAAAACATTTTTGACCAAAAAGCTTATTTGTTTTTGTGATGTAGATAAAATCAACATTTTTTTGAACAGGCAACAAATTAAATCAATATTATCTTCATTTTAAAGTAATTTAAACATTTGACAAATTTTTTAACAGATAAATTTTTTTGGAAAGAAATATAATAATATTTGTTTGACTATTGTTTTTTTTTCTATAAAAAAATTAAATAATGACTGATTTTTATTTTTTTATATAAACTTATATACTAATCAGTGCATTTATATTTATTTTAGGTAAAACAGAAATAAAAAATACATAATATAATTTGATATTGTTTATTCAAAATGTTAAACTGTTTTGGTCAAATGTAAAAATTAATTTAATATAAAGGTAATATTAATATTATTTACAATAGAAAAATAAATAAGTTTTTTTGGTCAAAAAAGTTTCAAAATGTTAAACTGTTTTGGTCAAAATGTAAAAATTAATTTAATCCAAAGATAATATTAATTTTATTTACAATAGAAAAATAAATAAGTTTTGTTGGTCAAAAAAAATTAATATGCATCACACTATTTGGCAGGTGTATTGTAAAAGAGTAATGCTAAATGGTACGAAGGATGAAAACAAGAAATACAAGAAATGCTGACCTGTACTATTGTAATTGATGGGTTAAATTAATTAATTCCTATTTTTAAGGGAATCATGGTGGGTGTGGTTGTTAAAGTTTGCTTCCACATCATTCTCACATTTCTTGAGTTGAGTATCTCGTACCAACCAACATTTTCCATCGTAAAATTCCATTTCCCAATCCAACCAAAAACACTAAGCCTTTGTTTGGCAGAGGAGAAATAGGAGAGAAATAGAGAGGAGAGAAAAAAAGCACGAAAATCAATGCATGAACTTAGACTAACATTAGTCTAAGTTCATGCATCGATTTTCGTGCTTTTTTTCTCTCCTCTTTATTTCTCTCCTATTTCTTCTCTGCCAAACAAACCCTAAGAAACGCATATATTTAGTCATTCTTAAAATTTAAATTGTTTTGTTTTCCAAAAAAAGTTTTAAAAAAATTAATTTAATTTAATTTTTAATTAAAGCCAACTAATTTTATTTTCACATTTTTTTCTCTCTATATTTCTTTCTCTTTCTTCTCTGTTTCTTACAAAGTCTTAAAAAACCTTATTGTTCTTTGCCTTTGTCTGGTTTCTTTCTCCAAAAAACAACGCTACCGGCGAGCATAATCTCGCCGGAAAATTGCCCTACGCTGGCCACTATTTCAATTTTCAGCTTCAATTTCCGATCTTTTATTCATTTTTCTTAATTTTTTGAAGCCAGTGTTTGGGTCCTCAAAAACAAAATTCAAACAAAAACAAAAAAACAACCTCATTTTTTTGATTTATTCTTTTATTGTTGTTCAAGCAATGCATAGACAAAAGGTGAGATTTTATACAAACATCATAGGATCATATGTTTCTCAATTCCTTATGTTTTAAAACCTTTTACAAAGATTCAATTTTTCATCTTTTTTCTCCTACCCTCTTTCTCTTCCTCTCATAATTTGAAGGTTTTTCTTTGTTTTGTAGAAAGATGGTGTTTGAATTCAGGTTAGAATTTTGAAAGAAAAAAAAAAACTCTTTTTAAATGTTTTTTTTTCTTTTTCTTATCATGGTGTTTGTTGCTGAATTTGAAATTGAATTCAGATTACATCTTGTTTATGTTGTTCATAATTGTCTCTTTCTTTGAAAAATTGGGTTTTTGTACTTGATCTATTGATGTTAAGGGCTTTTTCAGGAATTTTCCCTTGAGCTAGATTTTTATTTTATTCTATTTAAATTATGCTGAATTGAATTTTATGGAATTTTTTTTTTTGGGTTTCAATTTCCCACATTTTTTTTTCTTTGCTTGAATTTGGTTTAAATTTGTTAGGTCATTTGTAGGTAAGCAACGAGTCTCAATTGTGGTTTTTAGTTGAAAGATATATACAACTATTTTCTACTGAATTTTTGTGTCTATCTCTTTGAATTTTGCAGTTTAATTATATAATATAGAATATTAATTTTTTTCGCTTCCTATATTTTTGTGCCATGTTTAATTTTTTTCCTCCATAAATTATTGTACAGATGAAGATTGTGATGAGTAGAGTCCAAAGAAGCTAACAAGTTTGAAACTTTTCAGCAAAACTTGTGATTTATTTTCTTCCAGATTTTGTGCTGAAGGATGCCTTTTGAAGTCATGGATCAGAGGGGTGTTTCTGACATTTTTGATGATATTTCCTTTCATTCTGAGGTATTTATCTCATTCTATTCCATAATTTTATGATTTTATTGATAATTCTTGTTCTGAATTTTGATAAACATCACTACTATTTACCTCCATTTTTTTATTGCTGTTTTAGTAGAATTCTTTTATTCTATATATTAAATACTATTAAGAGAGAGAATTTTGTAAAAATTATGTGTATTCAATTAAAGTGCTAAAGGATGTCTCAAGAAAATTAAACATTTGTTTCACTTTACACAAACCACAAGGCAATAACTATATTTTATAACAATCTGTACTTTATAATCTTAAATGACATTTAAAAAAAATTGGAGCCAGTAATTCAGTTTAATTTTTGGATTTTTTTTTCTTTTTTTTTTGTTACAGTACTTCAATTTTTTGTCTCATTTTGTGCAGAGGAATGTTGGATTAAGGAAGCCAAAATATACGAATGTCCAACACCGCCAAGGTGAGGAACAAATCAACCCATTATTTGGTCACAATAGCCCTATATGTTGTATTGGTTTGCTCGTTTATCCCATCATTAATGCCGCGGAATATTTATCGTACTTTTGTTTTGAATTTATTATAAATGTTTGTGTGCTCATGCAATAAATTGTTATCAATGTAACTAGCAATAAGCCTTGACATGAATGATTCCGAATTCTGTAGTATATGATATTTATTTTATTAGTAAGTTGTGTATTATAAATTGTTCCTCATTGCTGAATTGGTAAGTTATGTTATATTTATTTTATTAGGAATGAATGGAATGGTAGCACCGCCTGGTAGCACTTTGAATACTTCATCGCCCTTTGAAGTAAATGGAAAATCTGGATTTCCGATGTCGCAAACTAATCTATCTGAGGAAAGTGTAGAAAAGCTACCTTTTGGCGTTGAACAAGGGATTGCTGGTGTATTGAAAGGTTCCAATGAATCCTTGCGTTATAATCCCCAAGCATGGTCTGACGTGTTTAGGCAGTCAGCACCTACCTCGTATCGTCTAGTTGGGAATAAGCTTGTCGCGGTCGATGCCGTTCCCCGCGAAAGTAGTCTATTCTCGAGCTCACTTTCTGATATGTTTAGCCAGAAATGTAAGAATATTTTTCATGCATAGTTACATTTTATCTGTTAAGGTTTTCCGATTTTACTTTAGTTAAATCGATATCGTTATCTGTGTTGATATGCATTTCTTGGTGCAGTGAATCTATTGGCGAATGATCTTCTGTCCAATCAGCAGACTGCTGCCGGTTCCCTTCTGGGGGAAGATCCGTATAAATCTCTTGAAGAGATGGAGGCTGACTATATACATAATCTCCTTCCTGATGAAGATGACCTATTTTCTGGTGTTGCTGATGAGTTAGAACACAATTCTTATGCTAGGATTAAAGATGACTCGGAAGATTTGGATTTGTTTAGTAGCGGCGGAGGCATGGAGCTGGAAGGAGATGAACGTTTAAGTTCGCTGAAAAGAACAAGTGGTTTGGATGGAGATCACAGTTTCTTTGGAGTTTCTAAAGGAAAATTTCCTTTTGTTGAACAACCTTCTAGGACACTTTTTGTTAGAAACATTAATAGCAGCGTTGAAGACTTTGAGCTAAACTCTCTATTTGAGGTGTGTCTTTATTCTTTTACAGTGCTAAATGTTTTCTTGAATTTTCAAGTAACATTTCATACCATTAATCATAAAAAAATAAACGGCCTATTATGTTTTCTCTGTCAGCAATATGGCGATATCCGAACCATGTATACAGCTTGCAAGCATCGTGGGTTTGTGATGATTTCTTATTTTGATATAAGGGCAGCACAGAAAGCCATGCAAACACTACAAAGTAGGCCATTGAGGTCTAGGAAACTAGACATACATTATTCGATTCCAAAGGTATTTTCCTAATAACGCGTCCTATATGCATAATTCAATAGGCCATTGGTTGTGTTATTATTGTCATATAGTGATACTACTATTTATGTTTTTCCTAAATATGTATCTTAACTCGATTGCGTGTTTAGGTCAATGCTCCAGAGAAGGATATCGGTCATGGTACGCTGATGTTGTCTGGTCTTGATTCATCGGTTTTAAATGATGAGCTTATACATTATTTTGGATTTTATGGAGAAATTAAAGAAGTAAGTGTGCATATCTTAGTTGCTTGTAATTTATGAACATGATACAAGATTCCTTAAATGTTATGTTTTTAATTGCAGATCTATGAATATCCCGGAATGAAGCACCTCAAATTTGTAGAGTTTTATGACGTTCGAGCTGCAGAAGCTGCACTTCGGGCTTTGAACAGGGTTGAAATTTCTGGAAAACAGATTAAGCTTGAACCTGGCCATCCTAGGTTCGGGAGATGGTGGCTATACCCACTTCTTTTTTCTATTTTATTATTCTGATTTGTTGCACCTCTTTTAACATCTTTTTTTAAAAAAACGTACCTTTTTTAACGATTTTCATCAATTTATTTGTGCCTATCTAAGTGATATTTTGTAGATAAGGTTTTATTTTGGATATTCATATTTATTATAGATCTCCGTCTAAAAGTAGTTATACTTTCCTTCTAAAAGTTATTTTCTTTCTTTAACAACCATGAAAACCTTGCTTTTGTAGTCTGATGCAGCAGTCTTATAAGGTGCAAGATGAAAGAGATCTTGGTCGTAGCATTATTGACAACTTACAATTGAGACAAAAGCGTAAGATTTTATCCGTCTCGACTTATTTTTTTCTTCTTAGGAAGCGAACACTGTTCTTGATCTCACTAGGCATCATTTTGCAGCAACAGTGACTTCTGGAGCAATTGATTCTGCCGGCATGGAAAATGGATATAGCCAGAGATTTCAATCTGCAATGCAGCAACAACCTTTGAATGGATTTATTGACAATTCATTCTATCATGTCAATTCTAGCGTCAACAACGCTGCGAGAGGGGCATCTACTGGAAAAGTTTCTGGTGTTTCTGAGTCCAGTCATCTTGTCGATGCGATGAAGTTTGCATCTAGTCCAACAACATTTCACCCTCATTCTTTACCAGAGTATCATGGAAGTTTAGCTAATGGTAGTCCTTATAACTTTTCAAGCACCATTAGCAACAAGGCTGGTAATATAGGCGCTGGAGTGACAGAAGCCGCTAATGGCAGGCATATTCATGGAATAAGCTCAACTGGGAACTTAGCAGAATTCAATGGAGGAGGTGAGTGTACTCGATGTTTATGTGCTGAATTTTATTACAAATGATATTATTGCTTACATGAATAAGTTGAATGAAATCTTAGGAATCTAAAACTTTACAATAATGGAGTTAGTAGTTTTACATCTGAATCGTTGTTTGAAATCTTTGTTTTGTTTAGGGTCATCCGGAAACGAGATCCGCGCACATCATGGACTTAATCATATATGGAGTGGCTCCAACTTGCATCAGCAATCGCCATCAAGTAACATGCTTTGGCAGAAAACGCCATCGTCATCATTTGGTAATGGTTCTCCAGGCCTACCTCAAATGTCAAGCTTTGCTAGAACACCTCCTCATATGCTGAGAACACAACATTTGGATCATCATGTTGGATCAGCGCCGGTTGTTACAGCCTCTCCGTGGGAAAGGAAAAACTCTTATTTGGGAGAGTCTCCTGAGGTGTCTGGTTTTCACGTGAGTTCTCCTGGAAACGGAGGTTTTCATGGTTCTTGGCAAATGCGTCCAATGGACTTTTCTCCTCATAACAACATGTTTTCTCATGTTGGTGGGAATGGTACTGAACTCTCATCCAGTGCTGGGCAGGGCTCGCCTAATCCGTTGTCACATATTCTCTATGGTAGACAACCTACGACTACAGTGTCGAAATTTGATCCTACCAATGAGCGAATGAAAAACGGTAACGGTTATAGTCGTAAGAGTGAAGCTAACACCATGAGTAGTGCTGACAGAAAACAATATGAACTTGACCTGGGCCGCATAATGCGTGGAGAAGACACTAGAACAACACTTATGATAAAAAACATTCCCAACAAGTATGTTAACAGTCTCCTCAGTTTTTCTTTTTTGATCATTTTGCTGCTTATTTCGTTTTCTGTCTACTGCTGAATATTGCAATGATAATATTGTTAATTACCTTAAAGTCATTGTTTTTTTTTTTGGTAAACTAAGAGCATTAAAACATCAAAGAGGGCAGAAGACATCCCAACTAGGTTGGCACCTCCTGTGCTCTCTAATCCTCTGCCAAATGCTCATAAATATATATATAGAAAAAAAAGGAAAAGTACAAAAATAAGGGGGGGCCGAACCAAACCCTTAAAGTCATTGTTTTATTTTAATAGATTGTTTTAAGATCCAACAATTATTTTAGAGGCAATAAAGCATTCAAAATCTTTTCACCAGTTCTTGATTTGACCTATTTTGATTTTTTGTTATTTTTTGGTAGGTATACTTCAAAGATGCTACTTGTTGCCATAGATGAGAAATGTCGGGGAACTTATGATTTTCTGTATTTACCAATTGATTTTAAGGCAAGTATTTATTTTTTGTTGGTTGATTCTTTCCTTTTGAGATAAATTCATGACTATGTTTCTAAACCAATTTTACGATGTTTGCAGAATAAATGTAATGTTGGATATGCATTCATAAATATGACTGATCCTGCTCAAATTATTCCTTTGCACCAGGTTATTTCGAAATACTTATGCAGTATTAATTTTAGTTATTCATATATGAGTGAATTTTGACGTCGTGTTTTTCTATCGTTTCTTCTTCAAATTGTTGTAACTAATAGATAAGAATTGTTTTGCAGGCTTTCCATGGTAAAAAATGGGAGAAGTTTAACAGTGAAAAAGTTGCATCACTTGCATATGCTCGAATCCAAGGAAGAACCTCTCTTATTGCTCATTTCCAGAATTCAAGCCTGATGAATGAAGATAAACGTTGCCGCCCTATTCTCTTCCAGACAGAAGGCCCAAATGCTGGCGATATGGTAAACCAACTAGTTCTTTTATCAAAGCTATCAAGTTACTGCTATGCTTCCCTGATATTTTGCTTCATAGATCCGCTTTTGATATTGTTTCGTCTTTTATACTAGGCTGTCAATATTTAATGTTTTCATGTTAGGCATCTATATATTGTCTTCATGCATGAGAATGCTATAAAACAGTCTGACTTTATTTTATCTTTTGTTATTGAAATAGCTTATACATAAGCACTTATATGATAAACATTTATGCTATAAACGCTTAATTAAGTTGTTTGTCCAAATAGAGCCTATATCTTTCACATATCTATACTCATCATAATGGTTCTGAGATGCTATGCATTTATGTCTCTACAGGAGCCTTTCCCCATTGGAGCCAATGTTAGAGTGAGACCTGGAAAATCTCGCAATGCTGGCAACGAGGAGAATCGCAACCAAGCTCCAACTTCAACTTTAACAAACGGAGAAGAGTCGTCGTCTGCAAATGGAAACTCCGACTGAAATTGCATGGAGGCAGGCAGGCAAGCAGGCACTAACTGTTGAATATTGCACCATATATAATATGTCATATGATATCATCAAACCCCCATGTATATTGACATGAGGAAAAGGGGCTCAGAATTTTTTTGCCTTTAGGAGAGGAGCCTCACTCAAAGTTTTCGGACGATGAGGTACATAACCAACCAGAATGAAGTTACTACTGTCTAGTATTATTTTCATTAAATTTTTGCATGGCGTAACCGAGGCTCGAAATTTTGGCAAGCTGTGAGCACATTTTGTAGTTCGCATCATCGTGCGCGGTTCAAGGGTACTTGGCTGATTTTGTTGTGCATTATTGTGTTGTTCATAATGTACTATTTATTTTTACTTGATTCTGGAGTTTTTGTACTCTTCAAGGGTCAGCTTTTGTCCTTAGATTTAAAAGTCATTGTTGAGGATTATATTTTAATTGCAACATTTTTAGTTACTACTATATATGTTAGAACTTTACTATTTCGGATTATATTGCTATATCTCTTCCAAATGTTTGGTTCTCTTATTTTCCTAACTTTGCTTTCAAACTCACTTTTTTAAATAGAAAGCAACATAACTGATAGTACTATTTAAATC
Organism: Trifolium repens; assembly: GCA_030408175.1. NCBI lineage: Eukaryota > Viridiplantae > Streptophyta > Magnoliopsida > Fabales > Fabaceae > Trifolium > Trifolium repens. The sequence goes on along the minus strand of CP125842.1, from coordinate 59,373,660 downwards.
AGTGTTTTATTCAAATATGCACTTTGTTAACTCTGGCTAGTTAAGATGGTTTCTTTCTTTTTACTGAAAATAGCCATTTTAATTCAATAAAAGGCCTTTTTATTTTTTTTTATAAAATTCAATAAAGGCTTTAAAAGCTTTTATTTCATGTTATCCATATTTTTTTTTGCTTTCATCACCGATTGAATCTGGATGGAGAGTCAGTTCTGACATCAAGTGTTCCAGCCCCCTTCCGATCATGTTATCCATATTTTAAAAATAGCAATTTTTTTTTATATTGACTGAAATTTATGTTAGTCAAGTGAATTTATATAGAACTTATATGAGTATATGTCTAAGCTGGTGTGCTACACATATTTCAAGTGAATTCATGGATTCAAAAATTATTTTCTACCACTAACTCACTTTTTTTTTTGACACATACCACTAACTTACTAGAAAGTATAAAGCTAAGAGTTTGATATAAGAGCATGTTTGATTTAGTTTTTTAAAACTATTTAAAAACTATTTTTTAGTTTTTAAAAATTAGATTTTACAAAATTAGTTTTTCATTTTGAATTTTAAAAGCAAAAAAATCATCATGTAAATGTAGCTCAGTTGGTAACTACTAGAGTTATTATTTGCAGGACTGAGATTTAAATTATATATTTTTTAATTTTTCACATTTAAATGTGTGAATCTAGCCATTGAACTAGTATTAGACACACAAAAAAGAAAATAAAAGTTTCATGAACATAATAGATTAAAGCTACTTAGGTAGATGATACCATACCAAATTGTTTTTTATAACGTTTGTTATTTAAATAGCGGACGATATTTTTCAAAAGTTTATCATTTTTATAGCGTCCGCTACTTAAGTAATGAAAGAATAAAAATAAAAATGTATAGGGGGCGCGAGAAGATAGGGCTATAGAAGTAAATCTCATTTTTCTTATTTATTCATTTCACTTTTATGGCAATTTGATATATTAGTTTGTCACAATTTTTTTTTTGTACAATTTTGTCACAATTATTTATTTGGTGGATTTGGTTAAAAACATGTGTAGCTTTTAAAAAAAAAATAATTAAACATTGAATATCAATTAAACTCCCGTTTCATTTCTTTAGTTAACGGAATAAATAATTTATGAAATTCAAAATTTTAGAAGTTTTAGCTATATGTATCTATTTTTATTAATTTCTCATAATTAAATAAATTTTTTTTTTCAAAATTAAATCAAAATTTTAGAAGTTCTAGAACTTGAACAGACTATTCGAGTTCTTGAACATTTTTTTACGTTTTTTTATAGACTACTTGAGTTTTTAAACTTATACGTGTAAAATTCTGAAATTTCATATTTATATTTGAATTGTTTGAGTTTTAGAACTTCAATGTGTAAAATACATAACTTTTACTTTTGCCACTCTATCAGTTACTCGCGCGCCCTACGCTTTTTCCATTTTACCCTTCCGCTACTTAAGTAGCGGATGTTATAAAAATGAGCAATTTTTTAAGAAAGTCGCATGTTACTTAAGTAGAGGATGTTATAATGGTAGGATGTTTTTTGGTGTATCTACTTAAGTAGCAGACAAGAGTATTTTGGTAAATTGGCAAGGCGCACGAGAATATGAATAGGGTGACAAAAGTATTTTTCAAATTGCAGTTCGAATTGTAAAACTCAGTAATTTTAAATTTTATTTTCAGAGGAGGCATGAAAGACTTCAGACATATTTTTGGATTTTGAGAATATATTCACTTATGTCACCCTACCGTTTACTAACGCGTCCTATGCCTGTCCCATTTTATCCTCCCTCTACTTAAGTAGCAAATGTTATAAAAATAAGTCATTTTTGTAAAATGTCATCCGCTAATTAAATAGCAGATGTTACAATGGTAGAATATTTTGGGGTGTATCGGCTACTTAAATAGCGAACAAGGATATATTGGTAAATTTGTAGGGCGCGGCAGAAAATGAGAAGGGTGCAAGTATTTTCCTTTTGAGAATACTTGTGGGCTAGACTTTTTACAACCGGCCCATGCTTGTCTCATGATAGATTTACGTTATGTTAGTGGGCAGTTACGGTTAGTTACTTGCTGCAAATAATCCGGGCGTTGATACTTAACCGTTTTTAACCACGATGAGTAACGTGCGTTGCAACAATACTATCATTACCCGCTAATATAAATTACTACTATGTAACTGCCCATAACATATATAACATATGAATGATACAAAAGAAAATGGTACTATCTCATAATCATCATCAAGAACTGCATCCAGAAAGAAAAAGAGAGGAACATCAACAAAAAAACAGCAATGTTACTAGTACTAGTAGTATTGATGAACAAGAACAAGAAGAAGCATTGTTTGCTCTCGTCGAACACCACCATTGTCAAGTCAAAAAACTCCGTTACTATGTTTCCACTTACACAGTCAAGGTACGTTCCTTCTTCCTTTTAAATTTCTTGTTACTACATTACTTTCTTTTAAATTATGGTCGTAATATTGTTGTTGTCGCGGTGTGGTTTTTAAGTATCTCTTGATCAATATTTATGGAGTAAACTAAGACTCTACTATAATAATGAATGAAGAGTGTAACGATAGTGTGACACGATGGTTCTATTTAGTATAGTTTATATAAATTTAAAATGATTTTATACTGTAACAACTGCAATTGCAATGATTGCATCCGCAATTTAAAACCATGTTACATTATTTGTGTCAACAACAAAAAACAGTTATTATTATGTGGTTATTGGTTTCTTGAAATAAATATATAGGTTGTAACTATGTGATAGAATTAAAGATCTTGACCATCCGATCTCAAATCAATGCTGAGAATTGTTTAAAATTAATTTTTTCACCATGTAATATGAACCGTATAATCTCAACTCAATGATCGAGATCGCCTATAGCATGTAGGGCGCGCAATTCATGGTCCCTATAAACACCAACTAGTATGTTCACAAATACTTCATCAGATATGTTTAGTTGCACCAATGAATCTCTCCATTGAAAATTGGAAATTGTATTCTAATTGTGTGTATGGGAAAGTTTTGCAGCTTAGGGAAGCAGAAGAGAAGTTACGAAGTTCTGAATCCAAATTGGCTTTTTTTCAAGGTAAGACTAATGGAAAGACAAAACATGGATCAAACAGTTTCAATCATAAAAATGAAACTCCTTCCAAAATCCATCATCAATCAAAGCCTCAAAGCACACGGTTACCGGATTCTGCAAAAGCTTCAATGAATTATAGTAATTATGATGCTAACCGGTCAACTTTTAGTACTCAGAGACTTCCTACTGATCTGGATGATGTCAGAGGAACAAAAAGGAAGTTTGGTAAGAAATTCATCTCAAGGGTAGCTAGATCTCTTTACAAAATTTGTACTTGCATTTCTGTAAGAAATTTGACACGCGTGGTTATAGTCAATCAATTTTACTTTCTAAAATGATTACTAGTGTTTGTATATCAATATCAGTGTCGTATGTGGTGTCGGTATATATACTTGTGACTTTTGAGTACATCATAGGTCTTTGTTAGCTTTTAGATATATTTGGACATGTCATTTCCATAACCATTAGTCCATTACTATCTAGGCCTATTTGTATGTGCTTCTATGTTGGTCAACTAAGTTAAGCAATCATTTATTTTGTTTGCTTTCAGAAATAAAGGGGCAAAAGGATTTGGAACCTTTCATAGGTAGAAGTTCTTTAGCACTATCGGTGAACTGTGGAAAGAAAAGCTACATATCAAGTCTACACAACAAGAAATTGAGAAATCTTGCTCTATGTCCTGTGAATGATCAGCATTTTGTGACTAGGTAACATAAGATTTTAAATTGCAGTTACGATAACATTGCGATCTATTATATTACAAAAAGTCGCAATTACAGTTCCGTAGACATCCAAAAACTATATATTGCGGCCACAATTGTAGTTGTGGACGACTACTTGAGTTTTACATAATCATGATTCATGTCTTTATAAAATAAGTTTCTTCTTTTGGGAATGCTTGCAGTGCTTTGGATAGAGTGGTGCGCCTGTGGGAAGTTCACTCTGGAGGGTATATCTTAGTTTTTCTTTTGAGCCTTTAAATATTGATATCCCATTTATATATTAATTTTCGACTTTTTTATTTCATATTGATTTGTAGATCAAGAATCAATTTGATTAGCACGACTGATTGTGCAACTGAAGAGCAGAAGCGGTGGCCGGAAGATATAGCTTGGTATCCAGATGGAAAGAGTCTTTTTTCAGTATATAGTGCTGATAGTCAAGACTCTCAAGTATCAGTTACAGAATTTAAAGAAGGTGAAAGGGTAAGAATCTTAAGACTTGTGATGCAAGTATTGTTCTATAGGTTTTAGATGCAGCAGTTTAGAGAAGGGTTTTAAATAGTGATCACGGCAATGCTTGTAATCTCATCATGATCTTTGATATTGCGGCGAATTACAATAAAATGCGGAGACGTGACTGACCTGAATTGCAGCCGCATTGTGGTTCCATCATCAATAACTAGTATGTTGCTGCCCAGATTGCGGTCGCAGACCTTTATTTAAAATCCTGATTTGAGTTTATGTATGTGATTGACAGAGTGCACAAGTCAGTTTCTTGGAAGACAAGCCTCATGTTAAGGGTGTTATCAATAGCATTGTTTTTCTTCCATGGGAAAATACCTGTTTTGCAACAGCAGGAACTGACCATAGTGTTATGCTATGGAGTGAGAATGTTGAGAAAAAATGGAAGCCGGAAGCATTGCATAGGAATTATCATACTTCTGCTGTCATGGGAGTCGCTGGTGTTCAGCACAAGAAACTCGTGTTGTCTGTTGGTAAAGACAGAAGAATTTTGGCGTACAATGCGGAAGAAGGAAAACAAGATTTCATGCTTCAAGTTGATAGTAAATGCTTAAGTATCTTGCCAAATCCACGCGACTTCAATTTGTTCATGGTTCAAACAGGGTAAATTACATCTTCCTTATTGCTAAATTAATTTGATTAACTTCGCTTCTTTACCTTTCACAAGCCTCATTTTGTTGTCTGTCTTGATTTTCTTTGCGAAAACTCATGTAAGTTATAAAAATGTTGCACGCAAGGAACCTTGTCTTAACAAAATTCACAAGCTTGTTGTAAAAAATGTTGATAGTAGTGTTATTTTGTTGCAGGACTCATGATAAGCAACTTCGACTATTTGATATTCGATTGAAGCAGAAAGAGGTTCATGCATTTGGATGGAAGCAAGAAAGCAGTGATACACAATCAGCTTTGGTAAATCAAGATTGGTCTCCAAGTGGACTTTACATAACATCAGGTTCAGCTGATCCATTAATTCACATATTTGATATTAGATTTAATGGTCACAAGCCTTCTCAATCTATTGAAGCTCATAAAAAACGAGTTTTCAAAGCCATGTGGCATAAGTCTCTTCCACTTCTCATTTCCATATCATCTGATCTCAACATTGGATTACATAAGTTTATGTAGAAGAGCATCTTGCCGATGCTCGAGAGGCTTAAATGCAGTTCTAATCCCTTTTGTCAAACAAGTTAAATAGTTAATTAATGAACAACCGAAAATAAAACGTAGAATCATATGCTGATGCATTGCATGCTGTGGTGTACTTTAAGCAAGTGAAGCAACAAGTCTATGAATGCTTCTTCCACGCGGACATACACAATCATGCCCGTGACTTGTCTGGTTGGTTTGGTCTTTTTGCTAGTTACTGTAGTCTTGTAATGTAATGATTACAAATTCAATCTATAACTATATTATTTTTTATGACATTGGTACGAAATTTCTACTGCCATTAGCAATGAATAATTTCCGTTGGGGAAACTATGAGACACACAAGGTGAGTTCTCCCATTCCAACCGAATTTTTTCCTTACGCATGAGTCAAGAATCAGACCACATGTTTAAAAGGACCAAAACTTTTACCACCTCGACCAATTCATTGCTGGTTAACTACGTATATTTCTAATAGGCCGTAAAAGGAACTTATCAAATATGATAATATGATATCGATGGAAAATTATAGCTTTTTTTTTACAATGGAAAATTATAGCATTGAAATGTCTCCATTGTGTGATCTTATGTAGAGTAAATGTAAAGTTGTTTCGCCGAAAGTATCACTCATTGTGTGGAAGTTGCTGAACAAAAGTCTTCCTACAATTCTACAATGATACTCAAAACCCAAATACTCAACCAATATACACATCAAGACAAACGGTTATGAGTGCCTAATCCCAAAATAACACCCAAAAGTTATCTAAAATACAATCAAAGGATCAACACTCCACTCATTAAATAAATATGGAGAACTTAATTTTTTAGTTAACAACTATCTCCCTGAAACATATTTGACTTTTTTTTACAATTTTTTCAATTTGCACCATTTTGTTAGAAAATATTCTTTCGAGTGCACCATATTGCCCAAATCAAAGCATTGTATTTAGAGACTTTGTCTAACATTAAAGAGTGGTTCAAGTGGTGTACGGTAGACAAGTCATAAATAATATTATAACAAATATAAATTTTAAAAAATTCACCTTTAGATTGAAAATTTATATCATTGACTTATCCTCTGACAAAAAATGTTGTTAGTGAAACTCGTCTTAAACATCACTGTCTTTGAGAATATCATGCATTTAAATATTAAACCTTAAAAATTTTCACCATTGAAACATCCATTAGAGTGGAACAAGCACAATCAATCACATGAATGAAAGATAGAGGCAAGAATATACACGAGAATATAACATTTTTTCTTATTTTATCTCCAATAAATTTTTACCATCAACTAATCTGACGTTGTTTTTGTTTCAATTTCATCAAAAGATTTAACCGAATCTTCACTCTAAAAATTAGAATAACTTAATTTTTAATATTATTTTAAAAATATCTAATAAATACATCTAATCATATTTTATAAATATCTAATAACCATATCATCAAGTCCAACATTTTTTTTTTCCTTTCCTTAAAAAGTTTCAAAAGTGTTCAATTAATATCCATAAATAGAAAAACGCGTTTTTTTCTTTTTCCTTTCAACTTCTACTACACAAAAGAAAATAAATGTAATTTTAGCAAGTTGGTTGAAAAGCATATTATAAATAGAAAAATAAAAGGATATTCAATGCCCTGTTTTCTCGATACTACTAATTTCAATTTCAATTTCAATTTGTCGTCTTCGTTTTCTTCTTCTTACTCTTTAGTCTCTTTCCTTTCAATTAATGGGAAATTGCTGCTCCGATTACGCCGGTTCTCGCACCGCCATCGGCGGTACTGCCGGCAGTCTACTCAATCAAACAAACGACGCCGTCGATAACTTCTTCAAGTCTCGTGGCTACCACGGTCTCTTCTCTCAGATCGAGGTGAAGTTCTTACTTTCTTTTTTTCCATCTTCTTCATTACGCTACAATACAAACAACTTCAATTCTTGTAATAATCGCATCTAGTAATTCATTAATTTTGAAAGTGCTTTTTTCTAATTCGCAGTTGTCGTTTTCTGCTTCTGGTTTGCGTGATCGAGATGTGCTCTCTAAGGTTTGTCGTTTTAGCTCTTTCATTCATCAATTGAATCTTAAGCTCGTTTAGTGCTTCTCATAGCCTTAATTAATCTTTATATATCATTATTTATTATTAATTGTTACTAATAATAGTATTAATTAATTAATTAATTAATAAAGGTAACATTAAACAAATGGAGAAATTTAGCATGGCATTGAAACCTGTGCACATATAATTAGTTAAGATATAAGATAAGGAGATCAAGGCGTAGTGTTGAAGTAAACTTCTAAGCATTTCATTATTATTAAGTGATTGTATTTTACTTCTAGAAATCACAAGGGGAGCATTTAACTATTGGGATCGTGAAGCACAATGTCGATTTATAGATATAGCTCAGATTTGAAATGGTTGTTTTGTGAAGTCAAAAAATGTAATGGGTCGTGTCGTGTGTTTTAGATGTATTGTATCATATTGTTATTAGAATTTCCTTTTTGGAAGAGAAACATGTGAAGGATCTAATCGTAATTGAATGATCTGTGAAGTAGTGATAGAGTATTGAAGTGCATTCATATGAGTAGAAGTCTTCCTTGAGTTATAAGATGATACCAGATTGGTATATGTCGTGTTTGATAAAAAAAATTAGTACTTGGGAATGATCCTCATCTTGCGAGGACCACCGAGAATATAGACCATAAAGAAAATTTCAGGCCATAATCAATGTTGTCAAATAGTGGCTATATCGGTGTTATAGGGTAGTGCAATTTTAATGAACAGGTATCATTAGTATAAAGTGCACTAAAAAAGAAACTATAGCAGCGCTATAACAATGTGGTATAGCAAATTTTGAACATTCTGCAGTTGAAATGTGGTCCTGAAGTTTTGTCATTAAGTTTTAACTCTTTCGTTCATGAATCTCAAGCATGTTTAGTTCTTCCGATAGCTTTATTCTTGCTCCATCCGTACCACAATAGAAGTCATTTTGACCAAATTACACAAATTAAGAAATGAATTAATGTTGTATGGAAACGAGAAATTATGAGTTAGTTTACAAAATTGTCCTTCATTAATGGTATAAGAAAGATAAATAAATTGAAGAATTGAAAGAAGAGAGTAATAAATAGTAAAGGTTATAATAGGAAAAATAGCATTAAATGCTTCATTGGTAATGTAAAGCGCCTTATAATTTGGTACAATTTTTTTTTCAAAGTGACTTATAATTTGGTACAGATTTATTGTTATTATTGCTAACAATAATAATAATAAAAAAAAAATAGTAGAAACTAAACAACTAGAGAAATTTAGCTTGTGAGGACCACAGAAAATCCAGATCAAAAAGAAAATTCAGACCATAATAAAGTGCAATTAATTCACTTGGAGCAAAAAATATGCAATCTTTTTTGTTCATAGAATTATTTACATTGAGAAAAATTGGAACATATTATCTCAAACACGAAAAAGGAAAAAATAACTCCCCTTTTCTTCCACACAAGAAGAAAATATGGTTGTGGAGTAGCCTTACATCATTGTAGCAGGTGAAAGTATATTGAACTACTAGACCTTATTAACAGGGGCTGCTGTAAGTTGTCCCTTTGTTATACTGATTGTGACCCTTCAAATAAAATGTTATGCTTTTAATGGCTAATATTCTCATTATTCAGTTGTGTGATTTATGTGTAAATGTTCCATGCTGTAGAGTGATCCAATAATGGTTCTTTATGCAAAAGGGAAAAATGGAGCACTTGAGGAACTTGGCCGGACAGAAGTAGTTTTGAATTCGTTGAATCCAACATGGATTACTAAACAAACTCTCACTTATCATTTTGAGGTTGTTCAGGTTTTAGTGTAAGTTTAGACATTGGTGTTTTTACTTCTAACATGGCATATAAGCGCTTTGTTGTTTCACCAGGAATTGTTCTGTAAATTTCTTTCATCACAGGTTTCATGTTTATGACGTTGATACTCAATTTCACAACGCAGATGTGAAGGTATGAAGTTTAATATGTTCTGCAAATCTAAGTTTTTCATAGCTAGACATTTTGATATATACTTTTTTCATTGAAAAATAAAATAGCCTACTACTTACTGTTTCTGAGCAATTTTCTTTTTGGTAAGATAACTGACCCAATTATTTTAAGAATCTTCTAATTTTTAATAAAAGAACCTTCTAATCTAATCTATATTTATTTTATGGACTGCAAAAAGTGTAAATATGTTGATATCATATTATCACATGGGAGTTTATGTTTGTGCAAAAAGTGTAAATATGTTGATTTAAAAATTGCTTCTAATGGATCAATTTATGTTTGTGCATGCCAGTTACGATTCACCTTTTTTATTTAGTTCAAGATTTTATTTAATGAGGACAATTTGCATGCAAAATGCTGCTGTGCTACACTTTATGTACGAATGTGTAAGTTTATAATTCTGCAGCGTTTTTTAGGAGAGAAGTAAAATTTTGTGCATGTTTAATAAACATGAAGCGTGGACAATGATTTTTTGGTTACTGTTATTTACAGAATCAGATTGCTCACATTACCCTCACATCTTCTTTTTTTTGTGATTCACTAGAAATAACTAAACCACACTTAAACTTTATTTCTTAATGTTTCAGATTCTGCACAGTCTTCTCGTAAGGTTGTGCAACAACCATTTCCAAGATATTAATTTGCAATGTGGACTTGTTGCTTGTTTGATAGATATGATAACGTGTTGAACAATCTTCTCGTAAGGTTGTGCAACAAAACAACCATTTCCGAGACATTAATTTGCTATGTGGACTTGTTGCTTGTTCGGTAGATATGATAACATGTTGATTAAGCACGAGTATAAAAGTTCAAATTGTAACTAGTTGGTTGACTTGTGCAGATACTTAAGCTAGAAGAACAACAATTTCTAGGTGAGGCAACATGTGCACTATCTGAGGTAATTTAGATACTGTTCACCTTTTTGGTGATTGCTATTAGACAACTAAATAAAAATTCACTACACTCTCAATGGAGCTGTATCTTTACAACTATTCACTATTTAACACTATTATTGTTTTTCTCTATTTATGGTGATTGAAAATGCATGACTTTTCCGTTTTTATAATATTAACCATTAGGTAACTACCATGCATATTGTAAGTTATTGAACCCCAGAAGTGCATACTCAAAATATTTTTCCCTATGTATTTGTATTACTTAAAATATATTAGCATCCCAACAATTGTACCCATCAACAACAACTATTTGACCAATGCAGATAATTACAAAGTCGGATGGATCATTGACATTAGATTTACTCAGACAAGATTCTATCAGATCTGGCAACTCCCAAAAATGTGGGAAGCTCAAAGTGCATGGTGAGGAATGTGTTGGCTCAAAGACTACAGTAGAGATGATACTCAGGTGTTCAGATTTGGAATATAGGGATCTCTTCTCAAAGAGTGTATGTACTTTTTATTGGTGTTGTTATTGTTAAGCCTTACGAGGATCATCAATTATTACATAAAATGTGTTTTGTCTTGAAGGATCCCTTTTTATTAGTATCAAAAGTTGTGGAAAGTGGTGCCCATATTCCAATTTGCAAAACAGAAGCTATAAAGAATGATCACAGCCCAACATGGAAGCCAGTGTTCTTGAATGTACAACAAGTAGGAAGCAAGGTATAAAACTTGAATTTGACTCCTCTAAAGTGAGGGGTATACTTAAATAAATGTGCAATTATAACGGTTGGCTGGATAATAGAATGAAGCTATCTTATTTTTGGGTGTAATTTTTTGGACATCATGGTAAAGACATACCGACTTAGTTGAAGCTATCTCATTTTTATTAAATGCAGGAAAGTCCCTTGATAATAGAGTGCTACAACTTTAATAGCAATGGCAAACATGATTTGTTGGGGTAATTTTTGCCTGCCTGTTTGTCCTTTTGTCCCTTAAATCTATTTCTGGGCTGAAATGAATGCTAGAGCCGTTTATCCTATTTTATCAGAAAAGTGCAGACATCTTTGGTGGAGTTGGAGAAGCTCTATTCTGGTGGCCAAGGAGAAAATTTATTTTTGTCTGCTGCCGTGGGTCACGATTCTCAGACCAAGGTTTTATTATATTAAATGTTTATTTCTTTCAATCATTAGTTCCTCTACCTTTCCCTAAAATAATATTTAACTATGACAAAGGTATTAAAGAGCCGCCTATTTGTGGACAAATTTTCTGAAAATATCCAATATACTTTCCTGGATTACTTGGCTGGGGGATTTGAATTGAACTTCATGGTGGCCATTGATTTTACAGGTACTCCATATATCCTTAAGCTTGATGTACCTAATTATTTGCTGGATTGTAATACTAATAAGTATTTTCATCAATTTTTAGTTTACAATGATTGCAAGTGATGGGAATGAGATAATAATTTCTAGAATTATCGTATTTGTAATATGGGAATTTGTTTGTAGTTATTTGTTTATATGTTATCTTTCCTTGTACATTTCCAGTTGACCCTATTCCCCCTTTCTTCGCCCAGTTTCTTCCAATTAATGCGTGGAATGAACCATGCTCTTTGATACCATGTTAACAATAGAGATTTGTAGAGAAAAAGGATACGAGGAGAAGGATAAAAGAGGCTAGAGTTCCAATAATATGAATAGCAAAACTTATGAATACAAGTTACAAATAGAATACACAGTGAAGCTAAAAGGATTAGACTATCTTTAAGCTAGTTATAATAAAAAGCTCAATAACATATTATCTAACAAGATGAAATAACTTATTTATTTTTTTGGAAGTACGGCAATGACAGGATTGTTGTTCTTTTTCCTTTCATAGTAAATGTAGATGTTGTGACATTTTTTAGTTTTTTTCCAATAACCTAGCATTATAGGATTGGGTTTGTGAAATTATTCTTTTGATGGTAGGACTACGGGGTATCAGTATTTTTTATTTATTAATAAAGAGGACTACAATTATGTCTGGAAATCTTAAGTTCAATATAATTTACTATCATGTAGCTTCCCCATCCTCCAATTTATTTATTGGTTAACTAGTTCTTAATTTAATAGTAAAAACTTCATCCTTCCTTCTCAGTCCTCACCAGTGCTTAGCTTCCAGTTTGTACTAGTGTGCATGGCAGGGTGGAGTAAGGCTGTGTCCAGTCTGCCTTAGGGGAGCATTTGTGGATTCCCAAAAATGCTATTCCTGAGGTCATTATAGCCCTGTTGATTGCTGCTACGAGGTTGACCCTCTCCCTCCTTATCCTTCCTTCCTTTCTTTCTTCCTCAACCCCCACCGGTCCGTAGGATTATGAAATGATATATAGATATTATAAGACATGGTTTACACTTAAATCTGTCATGCTGGTTATGTATTGGATGACAAAGATGCTATACAGTTTTATGGGTTAACCTTTGTCGTGTTTACCAGCTTCAAATGGCAACTCACGCCTTCCGGATTCTTTGCATTACATTGATCCTTCAGGACGGCCAAATGCATACCAAAGAGTAAGAAATGGTTTTTGGTTGAATTTCCACTACTTAATTTGTTACTGATCCATGTTGGACGAATTCTTTTTAGGCAATTGTTGAGGTTGGAGAGGTGTTACAGTTTTATGATTCAGACAAGCGATTTCCTACATGGGGATTTGGAGCGCGACCAATTGATGGTCCTGTCTCCCATTGTTTCAACTTGAATGGAAGCAGTAATTACTGTGAGGTGAAAATGCTAAATCTGATCATGCCTTTGTTCCTATATTGAAATAGTTTAATAGTTACAAGTTTCTGTCTTTTGCAGGTGGAAGGCATTCAGGGAATTATGATGGCTTACGCAAGTGCTTTGCTCAACGTTTCTCTTGCAGGACCAACTCTTTTTGGACCTGTCATAAATAATGCTGCACTTATTGCCAGCCAATCTGTAGCAAATGGTGGAAGAAAGTACTTTGTCCTGTTGATAATCACAGTAAGAATTAGAATATGCGGTTTTCTATGTCATATTGCTTTTTATCTGTGAGAGTATGTTGGTTATAATTGAAGTTTGGTATGTGGAATGGTAATTCCATTTCATGCTCAATTGAGTCAATTCCACATCATGAACGTTCTTGTGTTTTTTGCTTATTAGTTAGCAAGAAAGAGCATGGAATGGTGATTCTATTCCGTGCCTTATTTCATATAACCAGAAACCATCCCTTCCGCAGGGAGGCAGGGTTGGTGATTCCATGCTCTGAATTTTAAGTTCTTTTTCCAAACAATCCCTCATTTAATTTATATAATGGCATTTATCCTTTCTAAATTTTGGTATTTCCAACCTACTCTTAACATCTCAAAATTTTAAGAATAATGATTATGTAAATATATGTAAATATAATAATGTGAAATACAATAATCATCATAAGTATTACAAAGAAGATACCATCAGGAGTGTATGGAGGGTTTAAAAATTATTGTATAAATATTACTCAGTATACTTCATGGCAAAATTCAGAGTCAGTCGCTTTGTGCTGCTTACATGGGAATGACAACTATGGTTTTAGTGTATCCATGTTAGGCCAAAGCATACCACTCTAGTCTCTATATTTGCCTTGCGCGCCAAAAAAAAATCGATTCTGACTCCTGAGATCTTTCAAAAAAAATTATGGCCTTACATTTCCACTGTTGGTGCTAATGTTTAAGTGGTTTCCTCCTAGGATGGAGTAGTGACGGATCTCCAAGAAACAAAAGATGCGCTTGTTAAGGCATCGGACCTACCATTATCAATCCTTATTGTTGGCGTAGGAGGAGCCGATTTCAAAGAAATGGAGGTATTTAATCCTACCTGTATGCTTTTACTCATTGAGTTGTGATTATTTGGCATGAGGCGTTGAGCTGCGTGACTGGCATGTAATGTCACCTAAGGCCTTATGTAGTTTTGTTGTTCAATGCTACAGATCTTGGATGCAGACAAGGGAGATAGGCTTGAAAGTTCATCTGGACGTGTTGCTTCACGTGATATAGTCCAGTTTGTTCCATTTCGGGATGTTCAAAGTAGGTAATCAGTTTGCAAATTATGACTTTTTCAAATGACCTTGAACTTATCAACCTCTTGTAAACTTTTTCCTAATGCAGGTGGGGAAATTTCAGTAGTGCAAGCACTTCTAGCCGAATTACCTACTCAATTTTTAGCTTACGTGCGGAGCAGAAATATCCTGCCAAGTCCCTAGTCATGTAAAGATCTTACATATTCAAAATGTATTATTCATTGATCATTGTGCAAGTTCAAGGCCCTTTTCATTTTTAAAATATCTTAAATTGCTAAATTCGGCCAAAGGGCTGAGAACTCATGCTTTGTGCTAAATGCCAATTAAAGGGTCAAGAGAGGTTCATCGGTCAGCTGCTTTATCTTCAGGTCTGTCCGTTCAAGCCTTTTGGTTGGAATTTCCTTTTTTTGTGTTCTTGCTTTTGGGGTTTTCTTGTTAGTTAGGTCTGAAAAAAGTTATTGTACAAATTGAAGTTCCTGTTTTCTTGTAGCTGAGAGGACAAAATTTATAGTCCTACAGTCTACCCCGAACCTGGAAATCAATATAACTGAATAACTTTTTTTTTTTATCATTGAATAAAATTTTATATAAATCTTATTCAAGAATAAGTATCATCAAATAGAGTGCTGTGAGATTAGAGAAGGAACTTGGTTGCATCTGAACATTTTTCTCGCAACCAGTGCTTATTGAGCCAATTATTAAATAACAATTACACAAAACACTTCTTGCAACTGGTGCTTATTGATCAGTGATCACACATCATTCATAACTTTGAATATAGCTCAGAAGAAATTAGAAATCAAAGGAAAGCTACAAACATCATTCAGTTTTAGGTCCCAGATATTAATTACCTAGTATAGTGTAGAAAGTAGAAAATATGAACCACAAATAATGGATTAAATCAAAGATATAAACAGAAAAAGCTGGTAGATCAGAGGATGAGAGAGAAAGAAGAGAGAGAGGGAGCAGGGAAAAGGAGAGGATATGTTAACAATGTTGACAAAAATTCCACCTCCTTCTATGTTTCAAACTTCCCGGAGGAGTTCAATGTGGGGGATTTATGGAAGATCTTTGCTCATTATGGGAGTGTAGGAGATGTCTACATTCCTAATAAGGTAGACAAACGAGGGAAAAAATTTGCTTTTGTGAAGTTCAAGGGGGTGAAGGAGGTGGAGGAGTTAGCAAGAAGATTGGAGGATGTGTGGAGTGGAACGTTCAAGCTTTGGGTGAACATAGCTAGGTTTGATCGAAATGATCAAGGACCTAGCTCGAATGATAAGGCGGGGAAGAAACAGGTTGATATGGAGGGGAGGAAGCAGGTCTTAGGCGTGGAGAGTAGTGAAGACAGAAGTAGGTCTTTCAGAGAAGTGTTGATTCCACCAAAGCTGGCGGGTGAATCTCTGAAAGAACCATTGTTAGAAGTGGAGGTGGACCGATCGGTACTGACGGAACTGCAGCAAAGTTATGTGGGTTCCTTGGCTCTGGAGATCGACATCGAGAAGATAAAAACGATGTTATTTATGGAGGGTCGTCAACATATCACAGTCACTCCGATGGATGGGAAACTAATCTTACTGTATAGCCCTAGAAAGGGTGAGCTGAGCACAATGGTGAGGGCAAAAGAAGACTGGCTTACGTACTACTTTAAGGAGGTGAAGCCATGGGATACCAATATGTTTAACGATAAAAGAGAGGTGTGGGTGAAGGTCCTGGGAGTGCCGTTACATGTGTGGGGGGAGAACTTCTTCAAACTGGTGGGAGCTAGGTTTGGTGAGTTTGTTGATTTTGACGCGGCGACGGCGAGTCGGTCAAGATTGGACGTGGCCCGTATTAAACTGTCAACTCCTTGTAGAAGTTTGATAGATACAGCTATTCAGGTTAGGGCAATGGGCTGCAACTACCAAGTCTGGGTGGTGGAAGAGAAAAGGCCCGAACTACAATGGTTGAAGGAAGGAAGAGAGGAAGGTGACGAGTACAGTTATGTTGATTCAGCGGCGGTACCGAAGATGGCGTTAATGAAGAAAGCTGGTAGCGAGTGTTCCTCCGGTGAAGACGTCGGCGAGGATGAAGTCATTGGGGAATGTAGCAACGGTCAAACACCTGGCGATGATGTGATGGGGAATAAGTCAATTCCGATATTGCATATGATTGGAGAAAAAAGACAAGAAGGGGATATTCAAACAGACCTATTGTGTACTACTTTTAAGGAAACAAGTACAAATAGGGAGGTGGTTGGTGTGCAGGAAAAGGGTGTGATGAAAGTGACTAATGAGGCGCGTGTGGAGGAAAACCTGATAGCATTAAATGTAATGCCAGATGGCGAAGCAGAGGAGCGGACAGATGGTGTGTTGGGGGATGGGGTGGAGAGTGACTGGCGTGGACTGGACCAGACTTTCTGTGACCCATTGGGTGAGGAAATGGAGCGGGTCGTGGGTGATGGTGTGGATCGGGCCCCAGATCCTTTTAGTCCGGACCCAGAATTCATTGGGCCGGGTTTAGAGGTTTCTGTTGGAGGCCCAGGAGGAGTTTTTGTGGAAAATGACCCAAATGGTTTTTGTCACCAAAAAACATGTGTGATTGTTTCTTCCTTATCTGAAGGTCAGAGTATTTCTCTAGAAGGTAAACAATCTTCACCTTTTCCTTACATTCAAAAGACAAATGGCAAGGTGAAACACAGACAACCTCAGCGAACCAACCCAAAATGTATCCAATTTGTGGAGGCGGTCCAAAATGGGAGAAAGGGCGACAAGAAGAAGAAAGGAAGAAAGGGATCGAGCCATCATCAGAGAAGCCATTCGACCCAATCTCATGATGGTGGCTCGGGATTCGATTCTGTGCAGAATGAGGAGGGGGAGGTTTCAAGTACGGAGGGTAGGGAGGTGGAGAAGGTAAAGGAGACGGTGGAATTTCAAGCTTCGGGAGCTGCTCTGTTGGTGGGGGACGACAACTCTCAAGGCTCGAATTCGGAAGGGGAGGCAGTTAATGGGGACATGGCACTTCAAAGAGAAGCAGAAAAACTACTGGTAATCCAAAAAACTGTTGGCTTTTCTTTTGAAGTTGAAGATAGAGTAGTGTGTAATAAAATGATGGAGGATGAGATTAGAGACAGGGCCCAGAAGTTAGAAAGGGAGACAGTTAATGTTGATCAATGATAATTGCATCATTCAATGTTAGAGGGCTGGGAGGGAGAATAAAGAAAAGTAGGGTGTGTGATTTAATCTTTAAAAATCACATTGATTTTCTAGCGGTTCAGGAGACGAAGATGGAGAGTGTTACGGACAAGCTCTGTCATTCTATTTGGGGGTCGGAGGATTGTTCGTGGGCGGTGTGTCCGTCTGTGGGCAACAGTGGGGGGATGCTGTCGATATGGAGGAAATCATCGTCTACGTTAATTTTCTCTTTCGTCGGTGAAGGTTATGTTGGGGTTTGCTTGGAGTGGGGAGTGGAGAGAAGAAGGTGTTTTGTGGTTAATGTGTACTCTAAATGTGACTTATTGGCGAAGCGGAGGCTTTGGGAAACTCTTACATCAGTCAAAATGAATTTAGGTGGGGAAAATTGGTGTTTCCTTGGTGATTTTAACTCGGTGATTAGTAGGGAGGAGAGAAGAGGGGTGAGTCATGTGGACTCCTTTTCTCAGGAGATGCGGGAGTTTGCGGATTTTGTGGAGAATTTGGAGTTGGTGGATATTCCAATCATAGGTCATCGTTTCACTTGGTTTCATCCTAGTGGGAATGCTATGAGTAGAATAGATCGAGTTCTTCTTTCGGAGGAATGGATTGATGTTTGGGGCCAAAATTCTCTTTGGGTGCTACCGCGGGACGTTTCGGACCATTGCCCGTTGCTTTTGAAAAGGAATGGTTTCGATTGGGGGCCGAAACCTTTTCGGTTCAACAATGCTTGGTTGGATCATAAGGATTTCGCGAAGTTGGTGGAGGAGTTTTGGAGGTTGCAACGTGTTGAGGGGTGGATGGGTTTTGTTTTAAAGGAGAAGTTAAAACGTCTCAAAATACACTTGAAAGATTGGCATAAAAGAGAATTTGGTGGTGGTGATGAAAGAATTGCGGTTATTGTGGAGGAGATTAAGGAGATTGATACTAGAGGGGAATCAGGGAGTATAGCCGACCATGAGATTATCTTGCGTAAGACTCTTTTTCATGAATTATGGAGAAGACTTAAGAGCAAAGACACGGCCATTTACCAAAGCTCTAGGTCCAAATGGCTTCGTCAAGGGGATGCCAATTCAAAGTTCTTTCATCGGTGTGTTGCGGCTCGTAAGAATATTAATTCCCTTATGGCACTTAAAGTGGGTGACATTTGGATAGAATCTCCTCATCACATTCGGGAGGTGGTGGCTTTGTACTTTGAGAATCACTTTTCTTCGCCGGTGTTGATAAGACCGAAGCTAGAGGGTGTGTGTTTTCCTTCCCTCTCGTTGGAGGAAAATTCTAGGCTTGTTGATTGTTTTTCGGAAGCCGAAATTGTTGAGGTGGTTAGGAGTAGCGATGGGAACAAAAGTCCGGGCCCGGACGGATTCAATTTTGCATTCTTGAAGAAATGTTGGGGGACCATCAAAGGGGAGGTGAGGATATTGTTTGATCAATTCCATGGAAATGCCTCTTTACCAAAAAGTTTTTTATCCTATTTTGTGGCCTTGATTCCTAAGGTGAGACCGGCTTTTGATTTAAAGGATTTTAGGCCTATTTCTCTTTTGGGTTGTCTTTATAAGCTAGTTGCAAAGGTCCTTGCGGCTAGGTTGGGTAAAGTAATGGATTCCCTTATTAATTCAACTCAATCGGCGTTTATCAAAGGTCGGAATTTAGTGGATGGGGTGGTGGTGGTAAATGAGGTGTTGGATTTGGCTAAGAAGACCGGTAAGGATTGTATGGTGTTCAAAGTTGATTTCGAAAAAGCATACGATTCGGTTGATTGGGGTTTCCTCGAGTATATGCTTAGGAGGTTTGGGTTTTGTGACAAGTGGGTGGAGTGGATGCGGGCTTGTGTCTTTGCCGGGAGTATGTCCGTTCTTGTCAATGGTTCGCCGACTCGGGAGATTGATATTCATAGAGGGCTTAAACAAGGGGACCCCTTAGCCCCTCTTTTATTCCTTTTAGTAGCGGAGGGTCTTGGCGGGGCTATGCGTAAGGCGATGGAAGTTAATTTGTTCAAAGGTTTCGTGGTGGGTAGAGGAGGGGTTATGGACCTATGGTCTCGCACTTGCAATATGCGGATGATACTCTTTGTATAGGGGAGGCTTCGGTGGAGAACTTATGGACCCTTAAGGCAATTCTTCGTGGTTTTGAATTGGTTTCGGGGCTAAAAATTAATTTTTGGAAAAGTTGCCTTTTGGGAGTTGATGTGTCCGATGAATTCTTGGAGAGGGGGTGCTCTTTTCTTAATTGTAAGCGTGGGGTGGTGCCTTTTAAATACCTTGGGCTCCCGGTGGGGGCAAATCCAAAGCGTATTGTTACTTGGGAACCGCTTTTGGACCAAATCAAAAGAAGGCTTAATTCTTGGGGAAACAAGTTTATAAGTCTTGGAGGTAGAATCGTGCTACTAAACTCGGTGTTAAATTCTATTCCAATTTTCTTTGTGTCCTTCATGAAAATGCCTTCTCATGTGTGGAAAAAGTTGATTGGGATCCAAAGGTCTTTTCTTTGGGGAGGAGTGAATAGGGGGAGGAAGATAAATTGGGTAAAATGGGAGGTTGTTTGTAAACCAAAAAGCGAGGGTGGTTTAGGAGTTAAAGATGTTCGTTTAATGAATGTGAGCCTTTTAGCGAAATGGAGATGGAGAATTTTGCTTAATGAACAAAGTCTTTGGGGGGAAGTAATAGCGGAGAGATATGGAGTGGAGTTGGTGAATCGTCCGGATTGGGAAGGGATTAATTTTCCATCAAATTCCTCAAATTGGTGGAAAGATTTGAGGGATATTGATAGTGTGGAGAATATTACAAACTGGTTCTCGGGGGGTTTGGTTAGGAGAATTGGTAATGGAGAGACAACAAAGTTTTGGTTAGCAAATTGGATAGGAGGGACTGTTTTGAAAGATAAATTCCCAAGGCTGTATTCGATCTCAGAGCAAAAAGAGATGCGGGTTAGTGAGTTGTTGTATGCCCCGATAGTCCGTGAAAGGTTTGTTTGGCGGAGAGGGTTGTTTCAGTGGGAAGAAGCTCTGGTGACCCAATTGGTTGATTTGGTGAGGGAGGTAGTGCTAGTGGCCGGTCGGGATGAGTGGCGTTGGAGTTCGGAGGAAGATGGGTTGTTTACTGTGAAGTCTGCTTATCAACGCCTAGCTTTGATGGTGAATATTCCTGATATGTTTCCACAGATGGAGGCCTCGGTTTTCAAGATGATCTGGACGAGTCCGGCGCCGTCCAAAATCATTGCTTTTTCGTGGCAAATGTTGTACGATCGTCTACCGTCAAAACAGAATCTATATAGAAGGGGTGCTGGGCATTTGTTGGAAAATCAGAACTGTGGGTGGTGCTTGAATACTCAGGAAACTGGTAATCATATGTTATTGCATTGTGATTATGCTCAATCGGTGTGGAGGCTGGTGTGTGATTGGCTGCGAGTGGATTTGCTAGTTCCTCCCAATTTATTTATTCATTGTCTCTGCTTTGTTGATGGAGTCGTGAATAAAAAGGTGCGGAAGGGGTTTTTGTTCATTTGGCATTCGACTTTGTGGTTTCTATGGAAGTCAAGGAACGGGCTGATTTTTAGAAACTTGAATAAAACCCCGGGAGAGGTGTTTGAAGAGATTATGGTGACAACTTGGCGTTGGAGTATGCACAGGTTGAGTATTGCGCCGTGCTTATTGTACGAATGGGAGAAGCAACCGCGTTTATGTCTGGGGAATTAATGTGTTGCTGGTTTGTGTGGGGGAGCCTGTGGTGTTTTTCGTTTTTGCTGTTGTAACCTGTTACTGTTGTTTTTTCGTTTTCTTTGTTCCGTTTGTAGCTGGGTGGAGAAATTGGAAGTTTGTTATCCTTCCTTTTTTCTCTCCTATTCCTTTGGATATTTCTTGTAACTAAAGGTGCTATTAATAAAATTTGGCTGTTTCAAAAAAAATGAACCACAAATAATGAACTTTACTATTTATTTTATTCTGATCATATATAAGTTAAATATATCAACCGATATTACAAAGAATTCCACGACTGATACACATCAATGGTTACAATGGAAATACCACTGAAAACTATTAGTCTAATAGAACTCCAATCTTTTTATTTATATATATGGCCACATATATAACACAATAAATTATAAGTAAAAGGTAATAGTCATAGAAACACACAATTAAAATATTGAATTGTTTTTTCTTATGGTCTCTCCTTAATTTGTAAGTGCTGATTAGTTTAATTAACTATCCTGGATGGGGACTAATTGCAGTTTGCCTCCGTATATCTCAGGTAACTGACTTTCATCTATTTCTTCTAGAAGTGTTGATTTCAGCTTATTGTTTTCCACAAATACTATCTGCAAGGAGATCCAATTGAACTTTATAAATATTTTCCCTCAACATCTCAAACACAAGCTTTATAATATATAACAATACCATGCATTGAGATATATAATTTAATTTGAAATATCACCTTCTTCTTGGTTTTGCTGTCAATGAAAGGGTAAATCATTTTCCACACTTTCATAAAAATGTATGGCGCGTGGAGAATAAACAACTTCCCCAATCTTTCAGGGTAGTAATCCTGCATCCAAGAAATTAACAATCATAAGGTCTGAGTGTATATTTGAAACTTCCAATTTCTTCAATTCACACACACATGCATACTATAACTATATATACCTGCAAAATGGAGAGAGCATTAAGGTATCCTCTAACATCACTATTCGAGTAACCCCATCCCTTCAGTTCTGCTATACCAACAAATTTTTCTACCCCAGGTGGCATGCTGATACATCAAATGATATATGTTACTATCTTTTCAAGATTCTATCTGAATTCACAGTTTTAGAAACTGTATCGATAGTGTTGGAGTAAGAATTACCTTGCACACATTTTCTCAAGAACATAGACTGCAAACCCTGTATCACAGAAAATTTCTTGTCATTGGAAAATTTGTTAAGTGGAAACAAATATTCATATCTAACTCACCACAAACCATATTTACTTGGGAGAAACCTGAGGCAATGCTTCAGGAACACAAGAGAGGGAGACGTTACATCTCCACGAAAAACCGTAAGACATTAGGTTAGTGGGTCACCTCTCTTATATATCCAACATTTTTTCCATACATAATCGATGTGGGACCCAAGATCCTCTCCCGCTCTTCCCCACCAAGTCGAACCACGATTCTGATACCACTTGTTGGGGAGTCTAAGGGAGCTCGGGAGAAACCATGAGCCAATGCTTCAGGATCATAAAAGAGGGAAGCGCCACATCTCCATCCAAAATCTTAAGGTATTATGTTAATGAGTCATCTCTCTTATAAATCCAACATCCTTTCCATACAAATTGATATGGTACTTAACCACTCACACTTGAAACCTAACAAAATGTTCCATGAAATAATCTAATTTTTTCAGTAATCAATGATCACTACATTTTTATTCACCCCATGAATTAAGTTTTTGTTCAAGTCTGTTAACTTAATTAGTAAAAACATACGTTTGAATTCATCTAGACCATCTTTCTTTTGAAAATGTTTTCGACCGAAGACAAGAAGTATAGGTCGACCAATCTTGTCGCGCCCTTGGAAAAACGCCTTGTCGTCTGCAATTTCATTAGGAACCTGTGATCGAGATATGGAACCATTTGGAACAAATGAATGTCTCCATTTCAAGTACTTAAGAAACATTGTTGAAGCTTTCTCCACATCTAAATCACGAGCACGTAAAAATCTTCTAATCATCAAATCATCTTCTTCCTAAAGTCAAGGGTAAAATTAATTTTTGTTACTATTACTATTTACAAATACAAATGCCAACATATTTAAGCATAACTTAACTTATACTCTGCCAGACCAAATCAATGTTATAGCTTATAAATTAATTTCCAAAGGCTGCAAAAGCTAAGGATTGATAAATAATCTCAAAGACAAAAGTTATATATAGTTGTGTGCGTTTTATTATATGAAAAATGCTAAGGGTGTCAACGTGTCATGACTCTTATTACTATATTTACTATTCTCTACTCACAAACACCTAAGTGCATGATATTGGATTTAGAAACAACATCTAACATTTTCAGAATAATATTAAATTTCAGAGTCACTGTATATTCTCAGCAATTAATTCCCATTATGATAGTGTGTCAGGCAGCTTCATAATAATGTGGTACTATAGTACTTGGTAAGTTGGTAATGCCATTAAGAAAATCCATCAAAAGCCGCAGCTTCTATCAAACAACAAAATAAATACAATTCAAAGCCACAATCCACAACTACTACAAGTAATTCCAATAAACAAAAGCAACCATATCAGCATAGAATGTCCTGTTTTTCATTTTTATCTTCTTTTAGCTCAATAACCAAGCTACCAATGTGGATAAAATTAAAAATTAAAAATGCAAGAAGGGTTTGATTTGAACTTGTGGTGGCTTAACCCTTTCGCTTGTTTTTTTGGTAATAACCCTTTCGCTTGTTAGGAATACATCTTGGTTAATTTGGAATTTTTGTGTTTTTATCGTTACTATTGGTAAACTTTTTGTATCTGTTTTTTTTTTTTTTTGTTTACACCACCAGTTTAATCTGGTTTGGGGGTCAGTTCTGGCATCAAGTGGTTCCAGCCCCCTCCCGATCGCAGTTGCGGGGGATCGAACCGTGGTCCTCCCTACCAAGTTCAGCGCCAATCACCACTGAACCAACTAACGATTGGTTTTTGTATCTGTTTTTTGTTGGGCACATCTTATGTTTAATTTATTTTAATATAATTATTTGTCTTTTTCAAATAAATGCAAAATGCATATATTTTTTTGAAAAAGAAACGTGTTTTTTTTACGATAAGTTCAGATCAGTTTCGGTGCAATTATAGATATTCAGTTTATATTAGATCCAGTTTATACTAGGGCCCCGTTTGGTCTGACTTATTTTTTACTTTTTATTTTAGCTTAAACGAAATAAAGAAGTATAAAATTATATTTGACACTATTTCTCCTTAAAAGTATTTGAGAAATAAAGTAAAGAAGTAAAAAATAAAAAAAATAATTAAGTCAAACACAATTTTTTTCTTCTTTACTATTTTTAAGGAGAAGAAAAAAAAGAAAAATAAGCCGGGCCAAATGGGGCCTTTATATTTTTGACTTATTTCCAGGAAATGACTTATTTTTTTTCATATCTAATTAGTTCTTTCGGTGCAACTAATTTTACCTATCACGAATTAAAAAATAAGTCATTTATCAAAAAGTTCAAATATAAATGTCATCATTATAAAATATCAGCATTGGTAAAAAAATAATATAAAATATATTAGTATATATCATTTTTTTTCTGTAAGATAGCCTAGTGGCTTGAAAAACTACCCATAAGGTGAATAAGTGGAGTATCCAGGAATCGAACCCTGACTCCAACAACTACTAAATAAGAAGAAGAAAAAAAAAGAAAAACTTTCTCACTCTTTTTATTTATCAATTTCACATTTGTTCATTTTTATATTTTTATATATGAGTCCTCTCCTCATTTTCTTTTCACATACAAAAGAAACTATCATCGGCTTTTGTTTGATTTGATTAGTAAACGATGAATTCATAGGATTGAAAAATAGTATACACGATTATCATGAATTGACTATTTTTGTGGTAAACTATCAAGAAGATTGAATAAATTAAAGTGGAACCAAGGAATTCCATATTCCACCACATAAATATTCAACTTATGAAATATATAAAAATACAGATTAAATTACTATTGTCCCAAAATAAAAGAATTAGTTTGACTACTGCACGCATATCAATACACAATTTTGATCACTAATATATTTAATTCCCTATTAATAAAAATTATAAAAATTGAATATTTTGAAAATACTCATCAAAACAAATCAAACAAGATCTTATATGCTTATATTTAGATCTATATATTATTAAAAAAAAATTGTCAAAACATGATAAGTGAATAATACCATTTAATCAAAATAGCTCTAATAAAATGGGACGAAGGTAGTATATTTTAATTTTATTTTTCATTTTAATTACTTTAAGTTACAAACATTATTATACAATTTAAGAAGAAAGTAAAATGAGTAGGAAGAGATTAGGTAGTAGGTAGGTACCTTAGAAGATGGATCATGTGTTTCAACAAAGGCTCTCACAAGACGGATTTTGGTAAGTTCAGTTTCTGTTACAACATCATTTGCAACCACTTGTGTTTTTGTTTCTAAATCTTTGTTACAATCTTCTTCTTCATCTTCTAATCTTCTTGATCCCTTATTATGACAACCCTTCACTACTTCCATTCTTGTTCTTCCTTTCTGAATAATAATTCACCAACAAAAAAACTCTTGTTTAATGTGAATTCCAGCTCGATCGTACATATATATACACACAAAAAAAAAATGTGTATGTTGGAAATTAAATGCTGCTACCAGTACTGGGACATTTGAGGCCCACAAACGTAATGTGTGTTAAACTACTTGATTTGATATTTTCTTTCACTTTCAGAGCCAAATTTTCAGCTAATTATAACGGGGTAAATCAATTCTATATTGTTGCGGGATCTTCTGTTTTTGAGCTATATATATTGAATAAGAGGGTTTTGGTCATTATATTGCATGCTTTAGAGTTTAGACTTTAGAGTATGGATGGATACATACATGGCAATGTCAACATAATTGATAATAGTAGTGGACTAATTGGATATTACACACTATTGTGGACCGTCCAATTAAATATAGATGGATGAGATAAAATACTATATTAAAATATTAAATGAATGTGATTCATTTCCGATCATCATAAATTAACGTCTGAGATTGCTTACTGCGTGTATCTGTGTGATACAGCTACATCAGGCAATTTCAGTCCCTAATAGTTTAATGTCGTGATTTACTCCATTTCCAACTTATACGCAAATAAAATTGATTTTTCATTTTAAATTATAAGCAAAAAATAATAATTTTTATCTTTTTTAAGAATTACTTTTACTTATTCATTTGAAATTTGTTCTCTCATATTCTCAATAATAAATGAAAAATATTTTTACATCTTCTCATAGAGTTTATTTCAAAAAAAAGACAAAAGTTCATGTTTCAAATTAGTAATATTTTGGTTTTCTTAATAAATGTAAAATAACGTTTTTTTTTATTATAATTTGGGAAGGAGGTACATAATTTTCTGTAAAAACAACGAGAAAAAATGGCAATTGTCTTTTAACTTAACTTGTGGACGTATTGCTGTGCTTTTCTCAACTGGTTAAACATGGAGGGTCAACTAAGAAGCAGTGGCGGAGCCAGGAATTTTTTCTTGGGTGGGCCGCTAAAATTATATAGCATATAACAATTAAAATTGTAATAAGTACAAAATTAATCACTTGAGATGAAATATCATCAATTTGCTTGCATAAAATAAAGTTGGTCACCAAAAAATTATATATTTTTTTATCACATTATATATACTAAAAAGATTAAAAAAAAATTTGAAATTCTAAATACGCAATAAAATTGATTTTGTTAACAAAAAGACATAAAAAATAAAAAATGTTGCATCAACTCATATAAAAAATAAAATTAGAAAAAGACAAAAAAAAATGAAAAATGCTCCCAGCAGGAATTGAACACATGCACATTTCACAATATGCACACAGAACTACACTAAGCAACCGCTAGGCCAGAAGAAATTACATGATATAATGTTGCATACATAGGGGTATCCAAGCAATTTTCAATTTTTCGGGGTGGGCCGTGGCCCGGCCTGGCCACCCCTGTCTCTGCCTCTGCTAAGAAGGTCGAGTTTAAAATATTTAAAACAACGCACTAAACATGTCGGTTTGGCAGGATGACTCATTTTGCCTTGCATTTGTAAATGGTGATTTTTGTTGGGACTATTCCATTTGGGGGTTTGAAAACGGAAAAAAAAATCTTTGCTAGAATGACCCAGACTCGAACTCTAATCTCTTATATATATGGGGAGGGATCAAATTATACCAGTGTAACATTTGAGTAATGTTACACCGTCAATAACTCTTTAACAAAATCAAATTTTACAAGATCTACCGTTTGATTGAAATTTTATATCGTATAGATCATTTATATTGAATTTTACAAAAATCCAAAATCGTTTGATATGTTATTGAGATACATCAAGATTAACGGTTTATGCATTTTTATTAAATATCGTTAATCTTTTTGTGTCACATAACAATTGAGATAAATTGACGGTAATAGTTTGTGCAAACAATCTCAAATAATTGAATGTTAATTAAGCAAATCAAGTTATTCAAGGTATACTACTACTAATATAGAAGAATCTTTAATTGATAAAATGTGTGGCCATGATTAGATAGATAATCATTAATTAATCACGATTAGCGAGTAGTCTTCATCCAGCGGTTCGGTGTTAGTTCCAGAAACCGAATACTATTTGGTGAGTGTGTGTGGTCATCTACCATATCTCAAGCAAAGCACAGATGCAGTTAATGTCTTTACACTAAGTTTCGGACGGAACTGTTTGTTTCAACCTAAAATTGGGCAATTAATTTAATGTTTTTACATTTGGTCAAAAAATAAATTTAATGCTCTACAATACATACAGACAAAATAATTCTTAAAAAATTTAAAAATAAAAATTATGTCAACTGGTGTTCCGAGCCCCACCCACATCCATGGTGTCTAAAAATATGTAATCTTAATATGTGCGATAATATTGGACCTCAAAATTTTAAAGAAAATG
This sequence comes from Trifolium repens, assembly GCA_030408175.1. Classification (NCBI taxonomy): domain Eukaryota; kingdom Viridiplantae; phylum Streptophyta; class Magnoliopsida; order Fabales; family Fabaceae; genus Trifolium; species Trifolium repens. Next base: position 59,345,344 of record CP125842.1, on the reverse strand, counting down.
CTAAATAGTGCATCCGGGATACTAATTAAGATAGCTAAGTATAGTAAAGTTCTTTTGAAATTTGTACAATAAATTTTTAAAAAGTGTAAAATGCGATATTTTCAATGCAAAAACTTCTCTTTTTGGTTCCTTAGCATGACCCAAATTTTAAAGCGAAATAATAAAGGTTATATATTTCTAATGCCCATGATATATTAGATGTGAATCAATAGATTAATGATAGATTGTAACAAAAAATTAAAATAATGGTAGGCTATAATTTTTTGGTATGTAAAGTCTTTCATTCAAATTCTTACCATGTCATTTTTATGCATGATTTACGTTTTAGTCATTTTAAATTAAAACTGATAATTTTAAATAAATGTATAAAAAAAATTAAAACTATTATTACATATCTGATTCACAAACTCAAGCACTAGGGATTGAGGGAGAAAGTCCCTCCGAGAGAAATTTGTAGATGGGAATGAGATTTTATCCGCCTCATAGACAATTACAAATAACATTTATATATATATATATATATATATATATATATATATATTCTCTTCGTCCCAAAATAAATGATCTAATTTTGACTTTGTGTACTATTCATATGATCCACTTTGACCATATTTTTTCTATGTAAATATTAACAAATGAGATGTTGTTTGATTTGTCTCGACGAGTACTTTCAAAATATACAATTTTTATTATTTTTAATAATCGATAATTAAATTGTCAAAAAAAATATAGATGATTAATGATTAAAATTGTACACTGGCAAACCTGAAGATGGTCAAATAGGTTATTTATTTTGGACAGAAGGTATATAATATGTATAAATTTTGTTTATATTGATGTTTATTGTTATCACAAAACTTACAATAATGTCTTAATTTTTTTTATTTGTTTTATGTTTATACCTTAATATTTTTAAAACAAATTTGATTGAAAGTAATATGAATATTGACTTTTTTTAATGTTGGTGGATCCCCGCATGAACTATGGGGATCCGTGGATGGAGATGGAAAAAAATACTCCTTGAAGCGGGAAACTAGAATGAAGATGGTGGATAATGTAGTGACAAAGTATCATCTGTTCAATTCACGTTACATTGACATCCTTAGCGGAAATTGTTCACCTCCATAGATTCATGCCTACTAAAAGATATTAATGTTTGGTTCTGCGGTGACGAAAATTAATTTTGATAGAATTGATTCTGTAAAATTGATTCTGGCCTCCTTCAATAGTAAATAATAATCTTTTGTAAAAAAAAAACTTATTTATATAGTTTTTTATTGAAATTTTTTATTTTATTTTAAGGGTCATGCTAAACAGTGCCCCAGGACACTTGTTAAGCATGCCAAAAAAAGAAATAAAATAGATATATTTAATATTTGGAAAGTAACTTTTTACATTTCCAAAGTGTTGAATACACACATTTTGAGATAAATTTTTTATATTTAATATGCTTAACCATTGCCCGGGGCACTGTTTAACATTTTCCTTATTTTAATTTTTTTTTGATAGAAATCATATATTTTAATCTATTACTAATTTAAAATTCATATTAAATTGATCTTCCAAGTTGAATTGAAGTTGAAAACCCAACAGGTAAAAGATCAAACGTGAGTCGTGACGCAGTTGAATTTTGGTACGTAAATGGTTTTCTGATTTTGACTTTTTATCAAACACTTAACCTGCAAAATTCATCTTCCTCAATCTTCATCTTCTACACTCTTCGATTTTCAATTTTGTTTCTTCATTCTAAACCCACTCACTCATTCTTCTGCCCTGTCTCTGTTGCTTCTTAGAATCACCCATTTCCCTTTCCTTCCAGCTCCATTTCTACAAAACTACTTTCAATTGTTACGTCTTATCCATCTTCCGTTGACCAAATTTGACTTCTTTATATATTTTAATTACTTTACTTCTTTTTCAGTTGCAGCAGCACCTTCCTCTTCCCATCATAAAATGGGTATTTGGAAATTTAGTTTTTTAGGGTTTCTTTTTGTTTCTTTTCTCTTTACAATTGATGCTATTCAGCTGCACATGAATCAGCCAACTGAAAGAATTTCAGGTGCTTTTTTTGTTCTTAATTTTTGTTTTTCAGCTTTGCCTTGTTCAATAGTTCTGTTGAATCTTGTAATTTTGATCAATTTCTTTCATGTTATGGTTTAGAGTTTTGTATATTTGTTGTTATTTATGAATGTGAGTTTGATTTGAGGTTGCAATTTGTTTTTCAGTATATTATTAATGTTTAAGAGATATGTTCTAAGTTTGAATTTTTTGAATCATAATAATATACCATGATATGTGATTTTTATTTTTTTATACACGTGTATCATATCATGTATTTTTCATAATAATATACCTTATTGGATATTTTCGTATTCTATACTCATATTGTGTCTATACTTCAAAGGTTGGCAACTAGTTTAAGAATTTGGAAGATGTATAACTTCTTAGGTATTGAACCTTCAAAGATAATCCAAGCAAATTGAACCTTAGGATAGTTAACAAGTCGTGCTTGGTTTCCAATGAAAACATGAAAGTTATGATTTCCTCTCTCCTGCAATGTGTACAAACGCTCGTTCTAGAAGATATATTGGTAATCTTATGTCTATGGCTCTGTAATTCTATAGATTGGAAATAAGATAGTTTATCCAAAGGTGTACTTCTTAAATAGACGCAGTCGCAGATGCAGTGTATTTTAAGACACGTCTTTTAGGGATTCTATTTGAAATTTTGAACATGGGGTTTCTAGATGGCTTTTGAGTTTTGATGTTTACATTGGAATCAGAATACACATATTTTTACCGCTTCCTTCGCATTCCCCCAGAATCTATAAAAAAAAGTGTTTTTTTATGAGCTGAAACTTGATATGAAATTCAAATTTAAAATGGAAACTCTGCAATATACAGAATAGCTTGCTGTTATAAAACCTAACTTCTGTTCTTGCCTTTTAACCTTATAGAACCCGCAAGGGGAAAAATGTTAGCCAAAATATGAACCCTGCTCCCTGACAATATGTATCTTTCAATGTTAGGAAGACATTAACATCAGCTCACCACAGTAGGATTTATGGCATAGGAATGTAGCATCAGTTTGGATTTCAATTATCTGGGTAGTGGCGGGTACAGGGGTGGGGTAAAAGAGGAGAATTTCTATTACTTGAGCATATTTGATAAATACTACTATAACAACAACACATCCTTGGTTACCTGGACTTTTAACTTGTTTATAAGCCGGTTTTGTGTACTGTTTCTCAATGACTTGAATGAGGCAATTATATTTCTAGAGATACAATGGAGTAAAATACACAACTTTACATTCTCTGTTTAATAATTTAAAATCGGTATATCTTTCATTTTATTGAAGATGAGATTACTAATCATGTTGTGGTTGAACCATTTGTAGGCAGTGCTGGTGATGTATTGGAAGATGATCCGGTTGGAAGGTTGAAGGTTTTTGTTTATGAGCTTCCAAGTAAATATAATAAGAAAATTCTGCAAAAGGACCCAAGATGCCTTGCCCATATGTTTGCTGCTGAGATATTTATGCACCGGTTTCTCCTATCTAGTGCTGTTCGAACCCTTAATCCTGAAGAGGCTGATTGGTTTTATACTCCTGTCTACACAACCTGTGACTTGACACCAAATGGCCTCCCTTTACCCTTTAAATCACCGCGAATGATGAGAAGTGCCATACAGCTTATTTCTTCTAACTGGCCCTATTGGAATCGAACAGAGGGGGCAGATCATTTCTTTGTGGTTCCTCATGACTTTGGGGCATGTTTTCATTACCAAGTACGGGATCTAGAATATAACTTTAGAAATCACTATTTATTATTTATATCACTGTTGAACTTAAAGCTGCACGTGGGCCATGTAACATTTACTTTTGTTATACTGTTTTGCTCCAGGAAGAGAAAGCAATTGAAAGAGGGATTCTTCCATTGCTGCAGCGTGCTACCTTGGTTCAAACATTTGGACAGAGAAATCATGTGTGCTTGAAAGAGGGCTCAATTACTATTCCTCCATATGCTCCACCACAGAAAATGCATACCCACTTGATTCCTGATAAGACTCCCAGGTCCATTTTTGTATACTTCCGTGGACTGTTTTATGATGTTGGAAATGACCCCGAAGGTGGATACTATGCAAGGTAGGTCTTATTACAAGCTCAAACTTCAAATGAGGTTTGAATATGCATCATTTAGTATCATCATATTACGTATGCATAAGAAAGTTGGCTTGCATTCTCCTACTCTGAAAAGGCAAAGATGGTTTTAATTTATGTAAATATATAATTGTATTTAGTGTCATTATTGAAATTGATAAGATTAATTGTGTCATGATCCAAAATTGTTTCATTCTAAATTTTTATTGAAAATCAAGTATGTATGCATGGATTTCGGTACATGCATCAATGTTTATATAACAAAATAAACTTGGATCAACAAATAATCCTGACTTGTCAAACTGGCCTTGATTTTCAATCTTACAGAGGTGCAAGAGCAGCGGTATGGGAGAACTTTAAGAACAATCCATTATTTGACATTTCCACGGAGCATCCTGCCACATATTACGAGGACATGCAACGAGCTGTGTTTTGCCTATGCCCACTTGGATGGGCCCCTTGGAGCCCAAGATTGGTTGAAGCTGTGGTATTTGGTTGCATCCCTGTTATTATTGCGGATGATATTGTTCTTCCGTTTGCCGATGCAATTCCGTGGGAAGAGATTGGGGTGTTTGTTGATGAGCAGGATGTTCCTAAATTGGATACCATACTCACATCTATACCTCCAGAAGTTATACTAAGAAAACAGAGATTGCTTGCTAATCCTTCCATGAAGCAAGCAATGTTATTTCCTCAACCTGCACAAGCTGGAGACGCTTTCCATCAAGTTTTAAATGGACTTGCACGGAAGTTGCCGCATGAAAGGCGTATTTTCTTGAAACCAGGGGAGAAGAGCTTGAATTGGACTGCTGGCCCTGTGGGTGACCTTAAACCTTGGTAACAGTTGCAATAGTTTTCTTATGTGATTAGGATTCTTTACATGTCTTGGTCAGCCCTACCTAAATGCTCATAAATAAGGTCTGGTAACTGAGGTGTCTATTTTTTTGTTAACATTGTAAATTTTGATATTTTGACCGACAATTCATTAGATACTAGTAGTATAAATCTAATTTGTAACATGATTGCTTTTCATTGTATGCTTTACCAACTTTTTTCCTGGTCTAGGAGGAGTGTATGTTTTCCTTTGTGTGCTGCTTACCAAAGTAGGTAATTGGGGTCATGACTTTGGAAAATCAAAGTTATAAAGGCGGCAATGTATGTTCATTCTTTATTGTAAGCAAATTTGATGATATAAGTAATTGTATCACGATAGGAAACTGGTATCTAATTACTGGTAAACATGTCTGGGATTTAATTCACAACTCAAATAAATTGTGGGTGAACCTTTTATCCTCTATGTACTTAAATGGAGGATCATATTTTAGATGCCACCGTGATTTTGGGTGCCTCTTGTGTTTGTAAAACGATTCCTATGACCGCGGAGGTGCATAAATGTAATACACCGTAACAATAAACAAATAAATAAATATATAATAGTTAGTAAAAAAAAAAATAAAGAGGAAGGGTCTAGAAAGTAAAATCCACCGAACCGAACCTCCACCCATTACTTCTCTCACGTGGCCATTCCTTTGTTTTTTTCACTCTCAGCTTCATCATTCATTCATACCCACTTACATTCTTCTTTCTTCCAAATAATCAAATGTCTCCCTTTAAATCATCCACCCTTGAGGTCAATTAATCATCTAAGCAAAGCTATCTCCTAATCTACAAGTGTTCTTGGGTAGGATTTTGGAGTTAGGGTTATTGCTCTAACAAAGGAGAAGAATACTCATCTCTTGAAAGTTGTTCATTGACACTCTTTGAGGTAAAATTTTATGATTCATGAAATTTAGAGATGATGTGTATCTAGGATGAGTAGTTGAACGAGAATAGATAGTAAAATCTTAGATTTTAAAGAGTCTCTTTCAAACTCTAACTCAAATAAATTGGGGGTTTTGTCTAATTCCTTTATCTATTGGTAGTCTGACCTTAAATAAGATTTTACAAGAGCTGAAATTATTGTATGATGTTCAGATTCGGCGGAAATTGCTCCAGTGGTCATTCCGGAAAGCATTGCTAGGAATGGAGCTTATTCATCATAGTTGTGAGTTGACGATGATCATTGCTACTTGTTTTATATTATAAATTTTATGTTACTCTTTCTATGCTAAAGTATTTATGAAAACCGGGAAACACAACCTTTGAACATTTTTCTCATCATTATTATTAAATTTTTTAAAGTTATCGATGTTAGTACTGTTACTATTTGGATTTACTTATGATATTTAACGTAGTGGATTTGAAATTGAGATTTGATTTATGTACTTCGGCATAAGTTTGATAAGTTGAGAAATATAGTTTTGAGATATATGTTTTTGGAAAAATGTAGGTATTCTCTGTTTGGATTTAATTTTACTTATGGTTTAGAAAGTGGAATATTTTCAATTCAGTTTGGACTGTATGCATTTCGACAAAAGTTTTCAAAAGTTATTGAAATATGGTTTTTTTTAGCGATGTATTTTAAGAATCACGGTTATAACGACGACGACCTAGGTGCACCTAGTAATGTGATTCGGTGAGGGAGAATTACCCGTTAGATGGAGCTACCCCTATGGAAAGGCCGCCATTAGGAGGAGAGGGCTATCAACGGGATGTAAACTCCCTAATCGATAGATTTGATGTTTCATTAGTCGAGAGAAAAGGGCTATCCGTTAGATGGAGCTGCCACTAAGTGAGAGGCCGCGCTTAGGAGGAAAGGGCTATCAACGAGATGGAGCCATCTCTCGATCCTCTCGCAACGATTTTTATTTTATTTTACTGGATTTTTATATTTTCTTTTAAAATTGATTATTTTGATTCCATTAAATTGTATGAGCTTTATATACCAGGTTGATTATTTTGATTCTTTTAATTATACTGATTTCTATATTCTTATAAAGTTGTTCGATTGGTTTTCACCTCTTTATGATATTGGAGTTTTAAATAGTTTTCTTTTATGGATAAGTTTTCAAGTTTTGAGAATTTTCACGTGTACACTTTATGGATTAATTATAATTTGGCATGGTTACTACCTTTGTAAATTGAAACTAGATTTGAGAAAATAATTATTCGTGCTTTTGTGTGTTTCCCTTCTAGTTGGTGGTGATTATTGTCTCTCACTAAGTCCTCGTGGCTTACCCCTTCATATTCTATTTTTTTCAGATTCACAGTCAACTGAGTAGCAAGTTTCTAGCAGATATAAAGAGTCATCAGTGTCACTTGTTTGGTAGGTCTCCTTGATGAAAGACTATTTTGTGTATCCATATTTTGAATTGATCGAGTATCTGCAGCTATTGAGTCTAGGAATACTTAATTTTGGGATGTATGAATATTAAATATGTAAAACTTGAACTGCATACTGATAATGTATACAATAGAAATATTGAGTAGGATTTGATTTGATTTTGGAAATGTTGAAAATACAAAGGATACTCCGTCGAAATTTCAATAAATATTATTTTTGAAGTAAAAGTCATTTTCAGAAATATTTATTTGTCGTTTGATAAGTTTGGTCACTTGGCTTGCCGGACTAGTGTGTACTAGTTCGTGCGCCGGTCACGATTCGGATTTGGGTCATGACAATAAATTAGGTTTCATGATTGGTAAGGGTGAGGTTGCTTTTGGTATGGCAAATGGCTTGAGGTCAATTACCTTTGTAACTTGGTTTCATAAGTTCATATCAATGAATCTCATCTTTTGTTGAGGGAAATTAACAATCTTGACAGCAGGAATTTTGATCATCTTGCTACTCGGATTCTGCCTTACATTCAAGTGCAAATTAAGAGTATATTGATAACACTTCGAAGCATCTTATCACCTTGGCTTCTTCTAGTTCAGGAATTTACTCGGTTCAAAGTTGTTACTATTAGCTCATTTCACAATAGTCATGTTTCCACAGGCAAACATTAATCATGAAAGCTAGAATTGACTTTAAAAGCTCAAAATTCCTGAAAATCTTAAGCTTGTTTTTACTGGTTGTGCCTTTATGGGCTACCAATGATTTCAGGGTATCTAGACATTTTCTAAGATCCTTCTTGCAAAAGGTGTGGTGCCAAGCAGTGCTTCACACCCTTAGAGGTTAATCTGTTGCTATCTGAAATTTCTTTCTTTTTCATAAAGATCCATATTTCAACCAGCTGGCATTTTAATGGCTTAATCTTAGCGTATAATGATGGCCATAGACACATTGTTCTTGAATCAGATTCCATAGCTGCAATTGACTTTGTTTTTGGCTAGAAATCAACCTCTTAATCCTCATGCTCCCTTGATTAATCACATTAAGCAGCAGCTTCTTTCATTTTTAAGTCTTGCTTTAACAATTTTTGTTAGTAATAAGGTTTTATGTACTTGTTATAGAGACTGAAAATACCAAAACTAGATAAATAAAATCAATCAATCTAAGTAATAATTTCTTTTTACTATGATATTTCTAGTTTCTACTCATTTTTAGGAGATAGCTAAACATATATTTTTATGAGATAGCTAAATATAGCTTATGTGTGGTAACACGTATAACTAATTAACAATGGAATCTTAAGTTTAAAATCGGATAAAAATATACAACCTAATAATATCAATATTATCGATGATTAAACTAGGTGTTATAAACATAAAACATCTTTTATTAGCTCAAAAGCATCTTGTATTTTTTCTTTTAAATCACCTTAATATTAAAGAAAAGTCAAAGTGTAATGAGAATTAATTTAATTCTCCATTTTATTTAATTAATAAAACATTAAAATTACAAGTGAGTATTGTAAAAAAAACAAAAAAAAAACATTCATAAGAATAAATCTATAAACATTTCATATCCTCCAATAAAAAGTTAATATATTATATTTATAGTTAAAAACAAAAATATTACGTTATCTATTATATGTAATACGCGAGGACGATTTCATTTTCCTCTCTTGCCACGTGGCGCCCTCACAGCAACCCTGCTCTCACAGCAATTTAGCATTAAATGTCATAATGTATTTTTTTATTATAATGTATTTTTGTCAAGTATTTAAAATAATGTATTTTCATTAGGCCAATTTAGCATTTATTGTGTTCCTTATTTTCATTATGCATTTTGACTTTGAAATTGAAAGTGGAAATAAAATCATACAAAATTAAAGGCACGATTTTTTTGTTAATGGTGATGATATATTTTACTTTTACACATTAAATAAAAAGTTTATTTTTTTGAACGAAAATGAATAGCAAAATCAATGGATCATGAAAAGAAATTTTTTTAAATTATAATATATTTAAATGATACTGAAATTTTTGTTATTTTTTTGACATGCTACAAATATTTTTTATTTTTTATATTAGATATAATATATAATTTTTTTTTGTTATTTATTTTATATCAGTGTAAATGTATTTCTTTTTTTTTATAAAATAAATGTATTTCTATTCACTAATTGATATTGTTCCCAAATTCCATTAATTGCTAATTATTGACTAATTGCTAATTATAAAATATCTATCACTTAAATTACATAACTTTTTTTAATTTTATTTACATGCTTTATGTTTTTATTTATTTATTGTGTTACTAATAAAATAATAGTGAACTCCTAAAAAAAATAGTGAAATTTTTGAATTTTTTGTATAATGTTTTTTATAATGAAAAATATTTAAAATTACTAAATAGTGAAATTTTTAAAATTATTATTATTATTATTATTATTATTTTGAATAAAGAAATGGAATATGCCTTATTTCATAATATGATTTATTTTTAAATGGAATGATATATGCCTTACACTATAGCATTAAATTCATTCTAATTTTATAATAGTCTTTACTTATTTCAAAAGTCCATACCAATTCTCTGGTCGACTTTACCAATTCTATTTGGGTAAATCAATATTCTTTACTTAAATCAAGATATTTGTTTTAATAGCTTTAATTACATATTTTGGGTAAAATTACTTAAATACCAATTCTCATTTTTCTATATAAATTGTGTTTGGCTAAACATTGCAAATTACACCATTTTTGACATTGTTATGCTTTAGTTCTTTACTTTTTATTATTATTTTTTTTTGTTATTTGTTATACCCTTTTTTTTATTTTACAATTCTTTGTATTTCTTTTTTTTTTTTTAGGTGCTCATGTTTTTTTTTAGGTGCTAATGAGAGATCTTCTTCTTATATTGAATGTCATGTTGTGGAAGTTATAAAAACAATTAGCAGGTGAAGATTCACATAATGAGTAGTTTTGGAGCAAATTTCATATTAATGAAGATATTTTAATTTTTTTTATTCATTTATCGCAAATTTGGATTAATTAGTCTATATCATTCTCATGAAATTTGTTCTTTGTTTTTTGAAACGTTTATTTGTGTATGAAGTTTCCCATTTTAACGGTGCAGTATATACAGAATAATTTATGTAATGTAGTTATTTATTTATTTATTCACCGTAATATAGTTTTTTTTACGCATGTAATATAGTTATATATTGTTAATTTTACTTTATATAGTTGCATATAATTATGGAAGCAATATGTTTATACGTGATTATCACACCAACGCTTGGTTCTACGAAAATCACCATTCATGATAATTTGTTCAGAGACCTATAAAGCTTATATTTTTGCAATTTTTACAGAGACCTATATTTATATAATAATAGAGGGGTCTTTTTGTTTTTTGTAATTTATACAAGATTTATCTTCTTCTTTTTTTTCTCAATACGAGACTTATCTTTATATTCATATATTAATACGACGCATATTTTTTTTTTGTAATATATACGGGGTCTATATTTATACTCACATATTAATTTATGGGACTTTTTTATAATTTATACGGGGTTTATATTTATAATCATTTTAATATGGGGTTTTTTTTTGGAATGGCTACACAAAACTATATTTATACTCATATGTTTTTATATGGGGACTTACTTTTGTCACCCTACCCCTTTTCTAGCACGCCCTACGAATTTATCAAAATACCCCAGTCCGCTACTTAAGTAGCGGATACCCCCTAAAAACACCCTACCATATTTTATTTTTATAATGTCCGCCACTTATTTACAAAAAAATTTCATTCTTACAACGTCCGCTACTTAAGTAGTAGAAGGACAAAATGGGAAAGACGTAGGGCTCGCAAGAAACTGGTAGAGTAGCACAAGTAAATTTATACGGGGCCTTTATTTGTAATTTATATGAGGATTACATTTATGAGATTTACTTTTTTTGTAATTTATACTCATGTCCGCTACTTAAGTAGTAAATTTCTGCATTTATACTCACAAGCTAACATGTAGACTGTAATTTATATGTACGCGGAACTATATTTGTACTCATATATTAACATGAGGGATTTGTTAATATAATCCCTCGTGTTAAGAAATATACTCTGGATATGTTTTCATTACACAAAGGTGAAAATGTTTGTTTTTTTTACACTAGATGATCAAAAAATATAAAAAATATGGAACATTCCATTACCAAACATTTTCTATACTATTTATTTTAATTAGAGTACATGTTAAAAATCCAAAGATGAAAATATTCTGTTTATGCATTTCATTTATGAAAATTTAAAGGGTTAATAAATTTAAAGATGAAAATATTCTATTTACTATTGATATTATGAGATTAATTTATAATAAGTTTATATTTATATTGATATATTAATATGGGATCATTTTTTTGTAATTTATATGAGATCTTATATTTTACACATATACTGATACGAGACATATATTTTTATTCATATAGTAATATGAGTGCCTATTTATATGAGGGCCTATTATTCCGGTTCAAACTTTCAAAATAAAATTTTCACTTGATGTATCGTGTATTTAAAATTTTATTAGCTGTTTCTACTTCAAAATCTATTGTGTAATATTTTTATGTTGTTATTGTCCTTTTAAATTATGAGCTTAAATCAAGTGAGTTTATCACAATTTATTTATATGGTTTTTACGTCTTTAGTTATATTTTATTATAACATTTTCTAATATTTTGTCTACATGCGACACAATTGATACGCAACTCGCCGCACAAGCTTTGCCATGTAGCATATTTTTCTATTGATAATTATTAATATTATTCAATTTAGAGGAATCATATCATAAGACCAATTGTAACCAAAAAAAATATCATAAGACCAATATTAAAATGTATTTGTTTTATATTTGAATATTAATTTATGTTTTTAATTTTATTATTTGCGCTTTTATAGTTCAAAATAATATATATTTCTATTTATATGAGCAAAAGTTAACTGCCCACGACAAAGATTCAAACCATAAAATTTCCACTTCTATAATATTTATTAAATCTAAAATCAAATATAATAATAATATAAATTTGTCAAAACAAAACAATTAAATAAATTTAATATATCAAGGTAGCCAAATCAAATCGGACTAAATCTGGCGGCCTGATCAGTTGAGCGGGGTTTATGTCCGATCTAAATTTGTATGAAAATTGGCAAACTGCTAAATTTAAAAATTGGAGGAACCATCTAAATTTGTATGAAAATTGGCAAACTGCTAAATTTAAAAATTGGAGGAACCGATTGTTCAATTTTTTCCCCATAATTTTATGTTTTTACTTTTTTTTTGTATTAACAAAATTTCAGATTATGGAAAAATTAATTTCAAAATAAAAAATATTTAAATAATACATCAATATTTATTAAATATGTAAAAATTAGTTAGACGAATTTCTAACCCGTGCTTGGCACGGGTGAGGACACTAGTTTTACTCAATCACCATAATAAAAATCTTCAGAAAAATTAATGGGTAAATACTACATTTATCCAATGATACCAATAGAATTGACAACAATAGAAATTAGAAGGAAAGAAATTAAAACAAAATACTCCTCACTTTTCTTCTTTCCTTCCCCTCCGAAGCTTTAAATAGAAGAAAAAAGTTTTAGAAAATATATTTCTCATTTTCCCTCCATTTTCTCAACAAAAAACTATGTAAGTTTATATGATCATTTTTAAAATAAATAGTCAGCTTAATTCAAGTCTTTATGATTATTTATTTTCCTTTGGTTTTTGCTTTAACATTTTATCTTACAAAAAGTGTTATAAAATTTCAAAAACATCATCATATCATATCATATTCATATAATAATAATGCACTAAACCCTTGCTAAAATCAAGATAAATACAGTAGTAAGTGATGGAGTTGTAAAAGGATAACCCTAAAACCATTTTATTTAAAAAAAAATTACATCTATTTCAACTTTAAAAATATACTTTGATCTCAATTTTTTAAAATCAAATCCGATATAATTTATTTTTGGCTTAAATATCATTTTCGTTCCTGTAAGTTCGCGTTTTTTGTTTTGTTTTAGTCCCTGTATCTTTTTTTGTTTCAAATTAGTCCTTGAATGTTCAAATCTTTTGGTTTTAGTCCCTTAAAACTAAAATCCGCAGGAAATCAGCGCATTTTTCTGCAGATTTTCCTGCGGATTTTAGCTTTAGGGAATCAAAATGAACACATGGAGAGACTAGTTTGCAACAAAAACATATACAGGGACTAAAATCAAAAAATTATGAACTTACAGGGACAAAAATGATGTTTAAGCCTTTATTTTTTAAAATATTTTAAATGGTGTGTAAATTGTAAATATCATAAATAAGAACAATACAATGTTTATATTTTGATATTCAAATAATAATTTTTGTTTGTTCAAAATAAATAAATAATTGTGGTTGACTAAAACCTACCAAAAAAATTGGATTATTTTGGTCAAAAAAACACTAAATTATTCTAGCATCAAATTAACTAAATAACCAAAATTAAAAAAAAAAAAATTAAATGAAAAAGGTAAAATTTTTAACCCAAGAAATAGGCAAATAGTTAGTTTGGTGCATAAAATGGTTGATTGAAATTGACTTCACATCAAATTTGACAAACAACACTCTTTCCTTCATTTTTCAGGTGGCATTTAGTATGGGGAAGTGAACTATTTTCTCACCATGGTCAAGTTGATTTTTAGCCATTAGATCAAATAAAGAATACAATCTTACCATAGTCTCTCACTATTAAATTTTTTTCTTCACACACTGTCTCCCAACACCACCACCACTTTTTTGGGTTTCTTTCTTTTGTCTTCTGTTTATATTTAAAAAATAATAATTGGGTACTTGAGGTAATTTTATGTATATATTTGTTTCTTGTTTTTCAATTGAATGTAGTAAAGAACCAAACTAAAAAAAGCTAGATTGTTAGAAAGTATGACAGAAGCTAACTTTGAACAATTTTCTAGTTCTTATGGAAAATATCTATTAAGCTCAAAAAAATAAATTTCAAATTTTTCAACTTCTCAATGAACATTGGGATTGAACACCTCAAAGGGTTATGAGAAAATCAAGTTTGGCCAACGATTGAGTTTTTCTCATTTCTTTAGGTAATGGTTTTCGATCAAACACAAAGGTGAATACAAAATTTCAAGCTTTGAAAGCTCTCCAATTTCCCTAGGTGAAGAGAGCAGATGTTTTTGTGATAGTGGGTTGTTTGTGGTGGTGGGGAGTGGTGGAAGTTAGAATATCGGAGAGGTTTGCCGGAGCTTGCCGGTGGTGAGGATTTGATTGTGAGGTGGGCTGAGCTAGGAACCATTGACGTTGATGTGGAGAAGGAGGACAAAGGGATCACTATGAGGAGAGAAACAGTGGCTGCAAGCATGATGTTGTTATTGTTGTCCTTCTTATGTTCTGAGCGAGTTAACTCAGTGGGTTGGTGGGTGGAAGTGTACTGAGTCAGGTTGAAGATAAAGATGGAAGGCAATGTGAAAAGAATATAGTGTGGACAACCTATAATAAAATCAGTGCTCCTATTTAATCTGATGGTAAAAAAATAAACTAGACCATGGTGGACAAAAATAACACTTGACCATGCTAAATGCCACCCATTTTTCATTACCACCTTTCATCTTCTTCCTCACTCTTCTTCATTTTTTAACTCTCTTTCTTCAATGCAAATTCACTCTTTCTAATATCTGTCTCTGTTGCTTCATACAAATACCTCAAATCCTCATTGCTAAGAAATCTCTCACAACCACTTTCTTTTGTGACCTCTTAACCTTCTTCTTCTGTTGACCTAATTTGACTTCTTTATATTACTCACTTTACTTCTTTTGTAGTACCCATCTTTCTTCTGTTTTGGGGGAACAAAAAAAATGGGTTTTTGGAAATTGGGTTTTTTGGGGATTCTTTGTGGTGCTTTTTTATTTTCAATTGATGCTGTTGAACTTCGTAGGAATCAACCTACTGAAAGAATTTCAGGTAGTTATTTTTTTTTCAGCTTTCATTTTTAGTTTTGTTGATTTGGTTAGTTTGATTTGATTATCATTTGTTTAGGTCTTGAATTTTTTGATTGTGATCAATTTATTTAGTTAGTTTGATTTTATTATCATTTGTTGTTCCCTTTATGTGTTTGATTAAGATCTGATTTTGATTGAGGTTGATTATGATATTTGTTGCATTAGTTGTTGATACTAATTTGTTGTAGTAGTTTGAAATGTTGTAATTTCAATGATAAAGCATTGATTCTTCTAGGAATCTAAGATCTGAATTTTGAAGTGCAAAGTCTGCTAGTTAGATACTGTGTAACTACAATTTTTGTAGAAAAATTATTGTTTTTTGTCGGTTTTAGCTTTAGCGCATTTCCTTCGCTTAAGTCCAATCAGGGACGGAGCTAGACATAAATGATAGCGGGGGAGGGGGTAATTATTGAGTTAAAGTTTATCCAACAATTATTTAAAACCAGGTTTCACATAAAGCATTAATAAATATATATGACTAAGAAAGTGTGAATCTGCGGTATTACCGGTATATGTGTCTTTGATAATGTCGCATTGCAAAAGCAATTTAAAAGAAGTTCAGGTATTAATTTATAAGCTTTGTAGATATATTTAGCTCTTTGCTGGTAAGTTGCTATCTTTTTTAAAACTTTAGGACTTTCAGGATGAAATTAGATCCACTTTTCATCTAAATAAATGTTTTTTATGAAGAGTAGAAGTGAATCATATTTTGCATAGGCTTAGTTATTTTTGTTGAGAATTACAAAAAGTGTTAGCAGGGTCTGGTCACTGCAATGCCAAACTTACATCCGTCCTTGGTCCAATGTCGACAACTAGTCAACTAGGAGTTTAGAAGATGTATAATTACATAGGCAGTGAACCTTTAAAGATAGTGCAACCAAAATTGGATCTTGCAGTTATAAATAGATTGTGCTTGATTTTATAGGTATATGAAAATTATTGTTCCCACTCCCTCTCAATGTGCACACACCTTCACGGAAGGATATATTATTGGTAATTTTATGCCTATGGGCTCTGTAATTTCAATAGAATTGTAATCTTTAAGGAGTTCTTGCTGAAATCTGGTGTTTTTTAGCTGCTTTCCGAGTTCCAATTTTATAGTGGAATCAAAATACGACCAATTCCACTTCTTCCTTGATTCCCTCTGTTTCTCTGCAATTATTATTTTTTGGTTTACAAACAAGAACTATAAAATTAAATTAAAAATTTAAACCCTGCACACTGCTTAATACCTTTCTGTTATAAATTTATAATACCTTGCTTCTCTTCTTTCCTTTTGAAAATTAAAAAGCCTTAAAGGGAAAATTGATAGCCAAGATATAAAGGTTTCTCCCTAAGAATTTGTATTTTTAAATGTTATGAAGACATTATATAATCTGAGGATATTTGGTGCATACAACAAACACACACCTCCTTGGTCGCTTGGGGTTTTAAGATGTTTATAAGTTGTCTCGAGTTGAAATTTTGTTTCTGGAAATACAATGTGGTTCTAATGCATTTCTTTAAATTCTATATGCGAGTGTAGTTATGTAAAATGATATTTTATTTTATTGAATATTCTAAATATGTTGTGGTTGAACCAATTGTAGGTAGTGCCGGTGATGTATTGGAAGATGATCCGGTTGGAAGGTTGAAGGTTTTTGTTTATGAGCTTCCAAGTAAATACAATAAGAAAATTCTGCAAAAGGACCCAAGATGCCTCGCCCATATGTTTGCTGCTGAGATCTTTATGCACCGGTTTCTCTTATCTAGCGCTGTCCGAACCCTTAATCCGGAAGAAGCTGATTGGTTTTATACCCCTGTGTACACCACCTGTGATTTGACACCAAATGGCCTCCCTTTACCCTTTAAATCACCGCGAATGATGAGGAGTGCCATACAACTTATTTCTTCAAACTGGCCTTATTGGAACCGAACAGAGGGAGCGGATCATTTCTTTGTAGTTCCCCACGACTTTGGGGCATGTTTTCATTACCAAGTATGAGTTTAGAATACGGTTTTAAAAGTTTATTGTTCAAATCACTGTTAGTGCTACTTTGAGAATTCCAATGCTGCATATAGATCAGATCATGTAACACACTTTTATTTTATTGTTATTTTGTTTCAGGAAGAGAAGGCAATTGAACGTGGGATTCTTCCATTGCTGCAGCGTGCTACCTTGGTTCAAACATTTGGACAGAGGAATCATGTGTGCTTGAAAGATGGCTCAATTACCATTCCTCCGTATGCTCCACCACAGAAAATGCATACCCACTTGATTCCTGATAAGACTCCCAGGTCAATTTTTGTGTACTTCCGAGGACTGTTTTATGATGTTGGAAATGACCCTGAAGGTGGTTATTATGCAAGGTAGGTCGTATTACAAGCTCAAACTGCAAATGAGTGTTTGAGTATGCATCCTTTTTATTTACTACCATATTATGTATGCATACAAATGCTGGCTTGCATTCTTTTACCAAAAATGCAATGGAGAATAGTTTTGATTTATTTAAATATATATTTTGTATTGAGTGTCGTTATTAAAATTGATGACGCATATTGAGATTATTTGTATTCAACATTCAGGATCTATATTTGGTAAAAAATCAAGCGCGCATATGTTTTTTGGTGCATGCGTTGATATCATTATAACAAAACAGATTCAGATGAACAAATCACATCCTAACCGGTCATCTGGCTGTGATTTTTAAATTTGCAGAGGTGCAAGAGCAGCAGTGTGGGAGAACTTTAAGAACAACCCATTATTTGACATTTCGACAGAGCATCCAACAACATATTACGAGGACATGCAACGAGCTGTGTTTTGTCTATGCCCACTTGGATGGGCCCCTTGGAGCCCTAGGTTGGTTGAAGCTGTGGTATTCGGTTGCATTCCTGTTATTATTGCCGATGATATTGTTCTACCATTTGCCGATGCAATACCGTGGGAAGAGATCGGGGTGTTTGTTGACGAGCAGGATGTTCCTAAGTTGGATACCATACTCACATCGATCCCACCAGAAGTTATATTAAGGAAACAAAGATTGCTTGCTAACCCTTCTATGAAGCAAGCAATGTTGTTCCCTCAACCTGCGCAAGCCGGAGACGCTTTCCATCAAGTTCTAAACGGACTTGCACGGAAGTTGCCGCATGACAGGAGTGTATTCTTGAAACCAGGGGAGAAGAGCTTGAATTGGACTGCTGGCCCTGTCGGTGACCTTAAACCTTGGTAATTGTTGTAATAGTTCTGAGGTGATTATGATTCTTTATGTCTTGGTCAATCCTCCCTAAAATGTTCATATGGGTTGGTAACCAAGGTGTCTTTTTTTTGTTGACATTGTAAATTTTGATATTTTTGCAGACAATTCATTAGATTATAATTCCATTATAATATGATTGTTATCATGGTATGCTTATGCAACTTATTTTGCTGCCCTAGGAGTGCCTTTTTCTTTTGTATCACTGCATTGGAAAATGAGTCATAATGGCAGCAATACATGTGTTTCTTGTTCTGATGATAGTTACTGAGTTTGGAATAAGTGCTTTTTCTTGATGGACTAATTTGTTTTTATTCCAATTGAGACTTCAAGTATGTCATAGCTTCTTGTTTTATACTTTTGGTTAACTTAGACTGTTCTCTAAGTTGTCCCTTTCATATATTGTGTGTGTGTGTGTGTGTGTGTGTGTGGTTATGGTTAGGTACTTAGGTTAGTAAAAAAATCATAACTGTTTTGCATAGAAGAAATTAAACTCCTTCCAATATTTAGATTTTAGTAGGATTTAGATACAAGCTTGTCTTTAGGAATCACTGGTTGATTACCACTTGATTAACTTGGAGTATTATTAAATTTAAACATTGATTCTCATGAAAGAAAGATAATATAGTTTGGTGATGCACTGATGCTTAATTCTAGTTTGTTCTCTAACTAGGAAAGGAAATAGCTTTGTTTTATTATAGGCCATTTGGTGTTTGCCTTTGTTTGTTTATTGTGCAAAATTTTATAAATAGACGGTTTTTGTATTTAAGTTTACTAATATGTAATTTTGTTCACCTAAAGGGAAATAAAATACTAAGTTCAAAGATCTTAAAAATAATCAAAATGTGTCTTTTTGCCTTTTTTTGGCAATGATATACCCACCACTTTGATGATTGTGCAAACTGAAAAGGGATAAGGAGAGATGAATGCTAAATTAATGGAATGAATCATCATCTCATGCATAATTTGGGATCTCTTTTTTGAAGACCCTCTTAAATCCTAATCCTAATGAGATAAGAACTAAGAAGTTTCCTTTCTATGACTCTTGTTCAATTCTTCTACAAAAAAAAAGTTGCAATTTCTTCCATCATTGACCTTGAGATTTAACCATAAATTTTTATCTTTTGAAAGCTCAAAGTCAATATCTTAATTCAAAAACTACAATTCAATCAATTATAAAACACTTTTTTATTACACAATATCTCCACTTGCTACCCCTAACATGTTTCTATTTTATATTTTAAAAACCCCACTAGTGTCAAATAGAAAAACCGTAACAAACATTTTTTAAGGCAACCCCTAACTAACATTTTTTTTTTGACAAAAACCCCTAACTAACATGTTTCTATATCAACACGCCATATGTAACCAATTTTTTTTATCAACATGCCATTAGTTCTTTCATGGTTTTTTAATTTTAGTCTAGGTCAACTAAGAGCATCTCCAATAAGAGTATCAAAGAGAGTATCATAGACTAATAATCCGTACCTAATTTTTTTTTATCATTGGAGTTCCATGACGTGACACAGAGGGTATCAAAATTGATGATACCGGTACCTTATTTAAGGTACCGTATCATCAATTTAATATTACCATTTTTGATATATGAAATTAAATAGAATTAAAAACTTATTAATAATGTATGATACTTAGAGTGATATTACCATTGGAGCAAAATATGTATGAGTTGCATAAATATTACATAGCAGTGTAGAGACCACTTTTTAGTAATGTATGATACCCAAAGTAGTATTATCATTGGGGATGCTCTAAATTTAAAACTCTACTAATAGCTAAAAAAGCGAATTTAATTAAGTGTAATCGCTGCTTCGTGCAGCCGGCTGTAGTCATTTGACTAGGACGGTTCATTTTAAAATTGGATGATTCATGTTTAAAGACAATTTGTAATTTTATTTAATATTAAATTTTTATCATCAAATCAGAATCATTCATTATTGATCATTCGGCTATAAAATTATTAACCGTGTGCAGTAAGTGATTTGTGACCGCACATAACCAAGTTTCTAAAAAAGGAGTACATTCTCAAATTACCTAAAAAGAGTAATGTATTTAAAAGGGTTAAGATTTGTTGAAAGATATTATCATATTACCAATATGATATCCAACCAAATGCCAAGAGGACACTACTAAGTTTGGGATAAATATAGTAAGTTTTTAAAAATAATACAAAATTATTCGATACAATCTGATTTGGATATGTATCGTTACACCGTCAATGTAAATAATTCTGATATGTTTTATTAATTTTTAGATCTATCGGAATTAGTCTCTGGAAAGAAAAAAAATGGTAACATGTTTTTTTATAGTATATATTGGGTGTTGTATTCCAATTGACAATTGAATGACAAAGCATGGATTCTGCCAGCATCACAGGTTCTGTTACACATATACCTATCAAAATGGCAATGGATTTTCATTTTAACAATAAATCACCAAGTTTGTTGCAATATTATTATAAACCCTTAAGGTTAGTTCCCTAATTTATTTTTTATTTTTTTTTCAACTATAAGAAAATTTGTATTTGCATCTTATATAGCACAACAGTTGTTGATGTTATCTCTGAATTTTGAATCCACAGGTTAAAGTGTTTATGTGTTACAAAAATGAATAATAATAACGTGGCAACAACTACAAGAACTATTCTGCATGATCTTTATGAGAAACAAAGACAAAGTCCTTACTATGATAATCTCTGTCGACCCATTTCAGATTTGGTTCCATTCATTGCCTCTGGAATCGAAGGTGTTACTACAAACCCTGCGGTATTATTCTTCTTCACCTATAGCCATTCTGTTTCAAAACAACATGTTTTTGTTTTGCTAATATTTCTGTCTTGTTGCAGATATTTGAAAAAGCTATATCATTATCAAATGCTTACAATCAACAGTTGAGGTAAGTTTTTTGCTTCTATATTATATAGTCATCATCATGCACGTTATTTTAATTTTTTTTTTTATAAAACTGGAGTTGGGAAAATTATTATTAATTAAAGTAACCTAAATGGTCATTTTATAATTTAAAATTATTGTGAGATTACAAGGTCAAACTCTTATCACTGAGCTGATACCTCGTGGACAAATAGTTTATTTTCTACTACAATACCTTTAGGAAAATTAACTTAAAGACAAAAAAATTTCATGTAAGTTATATGTTGTTTTCATAAGCTATAATGAAGAGCTTATGGAAATAAGTTTACGCCAGTAGATAAATTCAAATAAGTCAATCCAATATAAGCGTTTTAGGGACAGATATAAATTCGCAAGTGCTTATTCATAAATAGTTGATACTTGATATTACCCACTTTACATTCTAAAACGAGTTATATAAAATTATATGTATTCGATTTACGATTAAGCGCAGGGAGTTAGTAGAGGGAGGGAAAGACACAGAAAGTGCCTACTGGGAATTGGTTGTGAAGGACATACATGATACTTGCAAACTCTTGGAACCAATTTACAATGAAACAAATGGGATAGATGGATATGTATCTGTTGCAGTTTCCCCCAAGCTTGCAAATGATACCAATGGAACAATTGAGGCAGCAAAATGGCTTCATAAAATGGTTGGATGTCCAAATGTTTATATCAAAATCCCTGCAATTGATGAATCCATTCCTTCAATTAAAGAAGTTATTTCACTTGGGATAAGTGTGAATGTCACCGTAAGTTTGTTATTTATCGACATTTTTATCAATGAAGCACCGACACATAGCCAAACATCAAACTCAACACTGACACGTCAACACCAATAACAATTTTAGAAAATGAATTAATTGACGTGTTAGTGTCAGACACCAGACACACCTTCAATTAGAAGTGTCGGTGCTACAATCATATCACAAAATTTTATCCTCACTGGCTGCAGCAGTAATATGCTAATATAGTTTATGTTTTTGAACAGCTCATATTCTCTCTCCCTAGATATGAAGCTGTAATTAATGCTTACTTGGATGGTCTTGAAGCTTCTAGTATGAGTGATCTCTCTAAAGTTTCAAGTGCAGCAGCTTTCTACATCAGTAGAGTGGATGTTATAATTGACAAAAAACTTGAGCAGATTGGTACTGCCGAGGCTCTTGATCTCACAGGAAAGGTGTGTAACATTTTTTCCTCTTAATTATTGTCGCAATGCTGCAGTCACGATAGTCTGGTAATGTTGATTGTTAGATGGAGATTAGACGGTTTATGTTTTAACTTGTAAAAATGATTTACAATACAACTTAAAACCATAACCATTGTTCAATCTTCAACGTGCAACCAAGATTACAACATCAAGAAATGTTTACTGCATGCAATTTAAACTGTCAACCACGAAGATATGTTGACCGTTGTAATGATTATTTCAGGCTGCGGTTGCTCAAGCAGCCTTGGCTTACCAGCTTTGCCAGAAAATGTTTTCTGGTCCAAGATGGGAGCGCCTGGAGAAGCGAGGTGCCAAGAAGCAAAGATTGATGTGGGCCTCAACAAATGTGAAAAATTCAGCTTACCCCGATACTTTTTATGTCGATTCTCTTATTGGACCTGATACGGTAAGCCATATCAGTCACAAATATATATATATCTTTCTCTTTACTTTGATGACCATCTAATCTAAACATAAATGACATTTTAACAGACAAATTTCGACAACAATGTGGTTGATTAACGCAATTCAAATGTGGCTAACCACGATTTTCAATTCAAATATATAAAACATCAATTAGTCATGCAAATTGTGTTCAAATATACATTGATCATGATTTGTGTTGTCATTCTTTGGTGCATCTACAGATTTCAACCATACCACCAAACCCTGCTCTTAAAGCATTCATGGACCATGGTATTCTTTCAAGAACCTTGGACGCAAAAGTATCAGAGGCACAACGCATATACAATGCAATTGAGACATTAGGGATTGATTGGAGTTCTGTCGGATCACAACTTGAAAACGAGGTGCTAACTTCTTTCACAAGAAGCTTCGACAACGTGCTTGGGTGTCTGAGTAAAAAGGTTAATGAATTCATAAGCCAATAGACCACAAATGTAGATGAATTGAAACACTCTCAATGCTTGCAAAATAAGCCAATACTTGATGCATATCAAAGCATGGCGTGTAGCTAAAATTATATCAAGATGATAATTTCTCGTTTATTTTATTTTTCTTGTCTTTAGTCTTTACCTATACCAAACACTGTTACGTTGAGAGTGTTCAACAAAGTTAGAAACTAATTCGGTGGTTTGCTTAAACTAAGATTTAAGCCCTATGCACACGCTGTCACAAAAAAATGCAAATAATACAACTTTTTTTTTACGCAAAATGATACATCAGTTAGAAAAGTACGAAATGCCCAAATCCGAGAAATGAAACTTGGATGTGTCAAAAAAACGAATGAACGAATATGTCCCTTCCAGCTTCATTATGACATTAATTAATTAATGTTGATTGTAGTTTGAACAATGTTAAAAGGTGAGAGTTAGCAGAATTTTCCAACAAAATGATGTCAAGAATTCTTTCTTTGATCAAGTTAGCAATGATGCTGTTATATTTTTCATACAAGAAAATTCTTAAGAGGAAGAGATAACATACAAACTAGATAGATATGTTAGCACAAATTTATAAAAGATGGATACTTTTATAAATACATGATATTTGTTAGCACAATAGATAGGAGCCTGCCAATGTGCATCATCCAGCACTGCACCAACTTCAAATGTCATAACATGAGAAATCATTCCTCCAGTCACCAACCATCATCATATATCAGGCTTACTAATCACCAGAAACACAATTAGTAATTCACTAATTTAATAAGCATAGCATAGTTTTCTAGCAAGTAATTCACATGTATCAATTTACACCAACACGTATTTCTTTTATAAATAATAAATGTTGGCAATTAAACTCCGTGAACTCAACTTTTTAAACCAATTGAACTATCTAACTCTGACACATGTAATTATATTCAATCACTTTTATTTCTTTAAATTTTGTGTGTGTCAGTATTTCATAATAAACATAGTCGGTATATTGACATGAAAGAATAGTCTTTTTTTTTTTAAAAAAAAAAGACATAAAAGCATAATAACAAACCGGAATAAAAGATACACTTGACAGGTCTTTTAGCGACAACATACTCATAATACCAAATAAAATCAACTTTCTCCCAAACATTACATAGAAAATTTTCACATATTGTTGACCTATAGTTAGCACCATCAAGCCAATTGGAGGATTAACAGCCTACCTAATGACAAAAAATAATAATTAAATATTTAATTATTTTTTGAAGATTTTAAATTTAAATGTAGCCTATATTATTTATATTTATAATAAGATAATATTAGAATTATATAAAAAAAATGATAATATTAGAATTTATAGTTTAGAATTTTTAGAATTAGTTTGTTTTTTTATCGACGCAATTTACTGAATTTAGTTTGTTTTTTAAAAAGATACAATGTAAAAATTTATTTTATCCATGATGAACTTAGCTAACTTACCCCTAAATAACTCATCTTTTGGTTTAAAAATTAATGATACTTGTTTTTTTTAAGGAAATCTTTTTATAATGATACTTATTCACTTTTATTTAATTTTTAAATATAAAAAAGAAAATATAGACATAGCATTATTTATAGCATGGGAGCCGTTCTTCTTCTCAAATTCTGCTAAAAGGCCGTCGCATGTTCTTCATCGGTAAGGTTTTCATTACTGTTTGTTTGTTCTTTAATTAACGATAATTGATAATAAAATCAATTTTTTTTTTTATAAGCTAATCGGATCGATTGAGTTGAGTGTCAGTTATTGCTGTTTGTTGTTTTAATGTAGCTTTTCTTTGTTTTTCAATCACAGGGAGATTTAGATTTTACCTGTTGGTGTCAATTAGGTCGTCTGCGGCGATCGATGCTCGATTGATTGATTGATTGATTGATTATGCTGTTAATTTGAATTTTCAATTGTGATCGTTATTGCTTGCAGCAGCAGCAATGAAGAGGTTTAAGCTTGAGGAGAAGCTTAAGTTTGATTTTGAGTTGCCTGATTGTGTTATGTCGTATATATTTTCCATGTTAAGTTTGAAGGATCTGGTGAAAACTAGTGCATTGTCCAAACGATGGATTTACGAATGGAGATTAAGGATGGACCTCAACTTTGATCTCCATAACATATTTGACTATAATACAATTCAAGGCTTACCAACACCCCTTCCATTCTTTCAATGGTTTCACTTTCAATCTCAATTTGCCACTAGATTAGATCAATTCATTCTGCATTATCAAGGTCACGCCATCCGTTCCATCCGACTAGATTTTCCATTATGTAATCATCATACGGATCTCATTGATAGATTGATCTCCAAAGGAATTGCTAAGGGTGTCAAACGTATTGAACTGCTCTTATCTAAAGAAAAAAATATCTTTCGATATACTTATATGCCATTATTGCCATATACATTTCCACTCACTCTCTTATCTCATTCTCTCACGTATCTGCATCTACAAAACTGCTTCCTAGCAGAACCTACGGACTTTTCTGGATTGAAAAACCTAACAACAATTGTGTTGGATGGACTCTATGACACACTATCTTGTTCTGTCTTGTCTCACTTGTTTTTTCAATGTCTCCAACTTGAGCACGCCACCTTTAAGAACTGCAAGCTTGTAGGGGGGTCGGTCAAAATTACAGGTCCAAAGTTGCGTCATTTGAAAATAATTAATTGTCACTGGTCTGACACTCCTGATAAGATATTTGTTGATGCATTGAATCTCTCATCTTTTGAATATAGTGGTACAGCAACAAAAATCTCTGTTGTGGCTCCAAGGTTGTTGAAGGTTTTCTGGGATTCAGCTACGACTCCAAGAACTCCACGCCCCTTGTCTACAATTGCAAGATTAACACATATTGAGAATTTAGCTATGATCATTAGCCCTTCACAGGTGAGTCAACTAAAACCCGTGTTTGCTAGTTGATGTTTATTGTTTGTATATACTCCCTCTGGTTTTAAACACGGGCAAAAAATTACATTCCAGATATATTAAATAATTAATAAATCTAGAAAGTTGTTTTTTTTTTTACTTATATTTCAAACCATAGAGAGTAGTTTCCAATCTCAGATAACAGTAAATTGCTGCTCCCAATCCCATTGTTCCACCATAACAGCAGCTCTATATGCCAATACTGATTGCCTAGGTTTTTTTTAATTGATTTGATCACTAGTTGCTTTTAATTCACTTTAAATTATCACTGTTGTAAACAGGTAGAGAAAATAACAGAGACGTTGGTTCAATTTCAAAATCTTAGACAATTGGACTTACTTATCGAGGGAGCATATAATCCCAATATGGACTACTTTTGGATTTTAGATATTACAATGGCTTCTCAGTATCTCCAACAACTTTCTCTGACAGTGAGTTATTCAACTCTTTATATTTTTGGTTGTTTACTTTTTTTTAATAAATGTTCTTATAATTTAACTTCATATTATCTTGATCGATAACTTAATATGTTTAATAATAAATGACTAATGTAATTTCTCGTTTAGTTTCTTAAATTAATTTTTGGAACTAATTGTTAAATTTTTACTGTCGAACACTACTTAAATCATAAGCTATAAGCCTGTAACTATGAACTTAGTCTTAGGCACTAATTGAAGTAGCATATGACAAAACACTATAATCTCGTGAAAAAACTACTATCAAACAACTCTATTTTAGTCTTGTGTATTGTTACGATATAAGTTAAGCTAGCAATTTTACCTTGTGAAACATAACTTTAATCATAATAAGCATTATGTACTATATGATAATAAGCATTAAGGTATATACTAAAGTAATAAGTGCTGGATTAGTTTTATATGCCTAATGAAATTTTAAAATTTTCAATATGTAATATTATGGTTGTTATTTTTCAATTTTCAGATTAGAAACCCACGTCAGCGACATTCACATATGAATGGAGTTAAGATGCAAAAAAGAGAATATGCTGGATTTTCTCATAATAATTTGGAATATGTGAAGTTTTGTGGTTGTGTTTCCTACGTTAATGTTATCGAGTTAGCTAGCAATCTATTGAGGAATGCAAGTTCGCTTAAGAAAATGACTTTCAATGGTTGTGGTGGGTTTCAACGTGAACATAGTGTTATTCATAAGATGCTTAAAGAGGAAGTAAATGAACAATGCCAACTTATAATTCTGTAGTGTTATTTATTTTATTATTATTAATAGTAGTAGTAGTAAATTCATTCGTACAACATTGTTTAATTTACTTTATTCATGAATTACAATATTAACTACAGTAGTGCTATATACAGCGAGAGAGATAATTCTCCCAAAGTTCACGAATGATCATTTTTTTAATTAATTAATAAACATCCATGCTACTCTTATCGGTTTAATTAACCACATAACATCCACCTCTTATTTCTACAATTAAAAAACACTACATATACTTGGGGTGTTCGCGGTACGGTTTGATTCGGTTTTGAGCATAAAAATTATCCTAACCGCGAGATAAAAATGCACGCGGTTCGGTTTGTTCAGTTGGTTTTTAAAAAGTCATTCAAACCAAACTAAACCAATGTGGTTAGAGTTGATTCGGTTTGTGCAGTAGTTTGATATTTATAGACAGGAGGGGGCCAGGGGGGTCTGTCTAAGCGAAGCTATAGGCCCATAATTTGTCATTAGAGATAATTTACAAAAAGACATTACGGCCTCATTTGTTATAGTACGTAGCCAACTCTATCTAGTAGATGATTTTTGTTGCTATTGCCTTTCTCAAACCTAAAGCTCAAACGCCATATCCAAAAGCATTTGGGGAGAAATTAATTTTGGTCATTACACATTGTGAGAGTTCTTGACCTGTGATGTAGGTCTGGACTCTGGACTGAACAATTATCAAAAGATGAGAAATGTAACGTCGAAAATTGTTAATGTTTGTTCTGGCTTTTATCAAAAGCATTATAAAAAAAAAACTTTATTTTTATGGAAAATACTAACTAGTGCTATAGGAATACAAATATAGCAAAAAGTGCATTAAAATATGTGTAGTCAAAGTATTAAAAGCATATAAATTGTTGTTTTCTATATAAAATTATTTCTTTTGTTACCTTAATTAGTGTCCCGGGGGCACTAGTTACTAAAACATGTAAAGGAACTTTTAAAATGTTAAAACTTACTTTATACCAACTTTTAGGAGTTATTTCCAATGCACGATTTCGAGGGAAATTCTAATATGGGCACAAACCCAAATAATTTTCTCTTAGGCACACTCACAATATATGTAAAAAATTAAAGAAAAAATAATTAAAGTGGTATTGATTGATGTGATTATTTTATTTTTCTTTTAATTTTATTTATTTATGAGTGTGTGCCTAAATGTGATGTGTTGTGGTTGTGCCCAACCAAAACTTTCTCCGATTTCGAATCTCGCCTACAACAGTTTTTTTTTTTCCATTCTTTTTCCAGCCAGTTATAATTTTCTAATTCCTTGCCTATCAATCTATCATTACCCAGAAAAAAAGAAAAAAAACGATCATTACTTAAAATATCCTCATACAATTTCATCATGAATTAAAAGAAATATACACATGTACTTCTTATTGGTCTTGATTTTGATTTTTTTTTCGTGTTGTGGTGTTGAATGTAGCTAATTAGTAATTACTATTAAGAAAAAATTGATGCTACTTGCCAAAACATATACTCCCTCCGGTCTCATATATAAGAAACAAAACAAAAAAATTTAAAGTCTTAAATATAAGCAAAAGTCTACTTCAATTATTAAGTTTTATGACATTATTCCAATTTCAACGAATAAATGCAATGTTTTACATTTTCCAAGAAGGTATAATGTGTTTTTTCTTCTCGGTTAATGTATTTTAACTATTTTCTTAAAGGAAGAGCTTTTTTGAATTTTTTTTATATA
This sequence comes from Trifolium repens, assembly GCA_030408175.1. Lineage (NCBI taxonomy): Eukaryota > Viridiplantae > Streptophyta > Magnoliopsida > Fabales > Fabaceae > Trifolium > Trifolium repens. The sequence goes on along the minus strand of CP125842.1, from coordinate 59,315,761 downwards.
CAAGACTAGAGGGAATATGATGTAATATTATTTTACTACATTTTTATTTTATTTGTAACAATTTTTTTATCGCAAAATTATTTTTGTTTGATATGCTTTTTTTTAATAAGAGTTGTCTTTGATATTATGTTATTATTGTCTGAATGCATTTTATGGGTATGCTTCAATCTTTTATTTTTTCAAAATCATTTTCTGGGCATGCTTCAATAATCAGAGCATAGATTAACATTTCTTTTGTGTTGTTTAATACCTTTTCATGTAATGTTCTTATTTCAATTTTATGCCTGGAAATGTTCCGATGAACCCTTATACATAAGTAGCAAAGGCATCATATGTGAAAATTGGGAATTTATTGATAAATAAAAAAGGAACAAGAGAGTGAAAACAAAATCCTTCTTGGTGGACGGTGGAAAGTTGATTATGGAAAATGAAAAGTTAATTAAAAAATGCTTACAATTAGTAAAAAAAAAACGGATACAATGTTCCGGTAACAAGTAAATAATTAAATAAAATGGATGATGTGGAGGATTATAATTGATGTGTTAAAAGAGTGTTTAGAGAGTGTGATCGTAGCACTCATATCTTCTTGTCAAAAGTTAACTTGATTGTAGTTTGAACAATGTTAAAAGGTGAGAGTTAGCAGAATTTTCCAATAAATGATGTCAAGAATGCTTTCTCCGATCAAGTTAGCAATGATGCTGTTATATTTTTCATTTCAGAAAGCCAGATAGATATGTTAGCACAAATTTATAAAAGATGGATACTTTATATCAATAAATGCTTTTGGCAATTTCACCCAAAAACAAATATTGATGTTTCACAGAAAGATCAAAGTTGTAATAAGTCACTACTAGTAAGATACTAGATTGCCACTGGTAATACAATCGCACAATTGTGGTTATATGAAAGGCTTTTCAGGGAGAAAAATCTAATTGAAACTTGAGATTGATGCAGACTTTAACTATGATGTTGATTCTGTCTGCAATCATCCTGCAGAAAGCCATTCCAAAAAGTAGTCAATGTTATGGACCTGAAATGAGCAAATTGGGAGAGAATCTGTTTATCAATTTAACATCTTCCTATTGATTTCTACAACTCAGAGATGCTTGGTTATCATAAATGGACACAAAGACACTTGTAACATGTTTAGTTTTCCATTTGAAATTCAAACATCATGATTATTTGGGCATAAATTAAAAGAGACAGTTTTTTCAGGACACTTCTATGAGATGTATAAGTGTCAAACGAGCGTGGATATCTGACATACAGACACGCCTAAACTAAAGAGTGTCGTGTGTGATATTGATATAGGACAATAACAATAATTATTATACCATGAATCTCAGCATAGAGGAAAATAAAATGATGAAGGACAAAATGATCTAGACATTTAGCAAGAATTGAAACATGCATATTTGGATTCTGGAAACCAAAACCAAAACCAAAGGTTCTATTAAGAATTGATCAAAAAAGATTAATATCCATCCCAACAAAACAAAGTGCTGCATATAGCTAGATTATTATACATAGTACATATGCTAACCTCACAATTATAAATTATGCTATTGCTAGGTGGTCTATCTCATATCACTCATTAATGTCCCACGAAAACCACCAAGTACAGAAGGTTCTAAATCTGATAATGAAGAGCTGCTCCTTCCGGTGTGCATCTGCGGTTCAGGCTCAGCTTCACTAAAACAATAGACAGGAGCCTGCCAATGTGCATCATCCAGCACTGCACCAACTTCAAATGTCATCACATGAGAAATCATTCCTGCACTCACCAACCATCATCATATATCAGGCTTACTAATCACCAGAAACACAATTAGTAATTCACTAATTTAATAAGCATAGCATAGTTTTCTAGCAAGTAATTAGCTATGTAGCACCGACAACACGAACACTCCTCAGAAAAGGTGTGTCCCGGTGTTAGACACGCATTTGTGTCTGACACTAACATTATAACGGCACATATGATTACATAAATTATGTCATTTTCTCAAATTGTTATCTGTGTTGACTGTTGATGTATCAATGTATGTGTTGTATCCGGTGTCTGTGTTTGTGTCTGTGCTTCATAGTGCAAATGTGTCGATTTACACCGACACAATCCTAACACGTATTTTTTTTATAGACAAATGTTGGCACTTAATATGTTAGTTGTTTAGTATTTTCTCCTAATTTAGGGTTTCAACTCCGATACCTCAACTCTTTCAACCTTTAGCTTAAGGTAATTGAGCTATTCAACCTGACACATGTAATTGCATTCAATCACTTTTATTTCTTTACATTATTACCGATATCTACACATGTATAAGTATCGGTGTCTGTGTCAGTGTTTCATAGTAAACAAACAAGACATAGTCGATATATAGACATAAAAGCATAACAACTAACCGGAGTGGAAGATCCACTTGACAGGTCTTTTAGTGACAACATCCTCATAATACCAAATAAAATCAACTTTCTCCCAAACATTACATAGAAAATTGTCAACATATTGTTGACCTAAATAGTTAGCACCATCAAGCCAATTGGGTCGGAGAATACCCACATCAAAATGAAGGATTTTGCAAGTGTGGTTGAAAGGGTCGAGAGTATAGTAAAAGGAAGTGCCATTGTTCCATTCAAGGTCGTATTTGAGAACACCAAGCTGATGTTGGATGATGTTGAAGTTACGTCCATTGGGCCAATCGTACCATAAGTCTGTTTTTTGAAGATTGCCGCTTCTGTTTATGAATAGGACTGAGTGGAACTGTTCTGGCCACGCCGCTGGAATTGGGTCATTTGTGGTTGAGGTTGAGAGGTGAAGGAAGAGGAAGAGACAGAAAAACAGACAAATGCATCGTTCTGTGGTTGAAGAGGCCATTGCTGAATTTGGAAAATAGGGGAAGGAAAGGTATGAACTGTACTGTACTGTATGACTCATGACTCACGCAGATAAGAAGATATACCCGTGAGTGAATTGCGTGGAATATTTCAATGTTTCTCAACACTTATTTTTGGCATCATGAACAATACTCGAGTCGAACCAATCCACGGTTCGTATAAAAAAATATATTTATTGAAAGATGTCAACATTGAAAATGAATTGCAATCGTCGAGATCAATTTTTGTAGTTGTGTTTGGATGATACTTTAGAAAAAATAAAAAAGTAGAAGAAAAACTCAATGTCTAATGACTTGTCAAGGACGTATTCAAATTGGCACACTAGTCATCTCTTTATTGGGCTCAAATAATTATCACTTGAATAAATTCATTGACTGCTCTAACACTTCCTTTCAATTGTGTGCGACTTGTTTTTATTTTATTATGTCATATATGTTATATGTTATGTCAAGTTTTGTTGTAATTTGTATTATGCTTGTAAATATGCAGTATTACTTACTATTTGATGACAATAAACCAACCATCTAATGAACCAAGTAGGTAATTTTTATAAATATTAATAAAATTTGAACAAAAAATCGACCATCTAATCTAATGATTCAGTTATCACTTAGCTAGCTTGGCACCTCTACTTCAAAGTTCGTGTTTGAGTTGATGGAAGCGAGCTTGAAAAAATCGCAGTGTTTTTTTTTTTTTTAACATAATCAAAATGACATTTTAAAGCTTTAATGATATGATATCACATTGTGTCAAAAGAAGACATCCCGGTTGTTTGGCTAAGAAACACTGAAGGAGTACTAACCAAAGATCTAGGGGGTTCAAATCATGAAATCTAACATTTGCCTATAAAAACAAAAATTAAAGTTAGTGTCAGCCATAATTTCATCAAACTCACCATGATTCCAAATATACTACATGAAATACACTAAAGTGAAATTTACCTAATACGCTAGTCATTGATTGATGAATCTAAGAGGTTTATATTGGTCCGATCTTGGTCCAATTGTTGTGATACTACATTCCTTGCAGTAACAATGAGACCCTTGATTTACTTGTTCTATTAGTGAATCGCATCTCTTTATTCTCTCTACAGAATGAACCAGTGCTAAAATATAATGAAAAAGAGTTCAAAATAAACCAACAATAAAGTTTCACACTTACAGTTACAGAATACAAAGTGAGATCAACCGTTCAAACAGGAAAAGAAAAATCCAGAATCAGGGATTTAAGCTATAACATATATGATATAACCACCAACAGTATAACTGATGAATCCAGAACAAAGCCACAATCTTCTACTATTCACTTTTTTTATTCTTTCGCTGACTTCTAGTAGCTACTAGCCTAAAACAAACCTTCGAGTTGTTGTTACTCAGCCCTTATTTATAGGAACATAGATGGTATACAAGAATTCATTTAATTGTTACAAAGCCAGTATCTTCTATTCTCAAGCTACTGATTTCCAGTTGCTGGGCCGCCCCGAAATTTCTGGATGTCATCCCAGCCTCTTACCCATGGTTGCCCAGGTGTTGCTCTTGTTTCAGGAGAAGAATGGCTATCAAGATTCTTCATAACTCCTTCCTGCACTGCAGCAAAGACCTAAGCAACAAACAACTGGCATGAGCATTGTACCGCTAATAATATTGGAATTTCATTTAATTATTGATTTAAATATTTAAATGAGACTCACAGGGTTAGCACTGATTGATTCTGGGGGTTGCTCCTGCCCAGATAACCATTTCCATAAATCTGGATTCTCCTGCATAATAGAAGAAGGATTTTAAGTTAGCATAGACTCAAATCAAGATATCTGTATCTCTCAAAGTCAAGCAACTAGTTGCTAACAAATTTCTATTTCCCATCAAGAGTTGCAAAATTAATAGCCTGACAAATTATCACCCTATCTACATTCGTCGAGCACAGCCCTTACCATTTACACTCAGGATCTAGTTTGAATCATGAGGGTTTATAGAGTAGGTAGTTCCAAAGGCACTAAATTAGAACGATTCTCACCTACTTATTTTGGATTACTTACACCGACAAGCAAGATGCAAATCACACTATTTCATCCTTTATAAAGAAAGATGCTAAAGCTTTCCCTAACTAGATTACAAACATATTTGTCCCCTCTTAAGGTAGATGCATAAGTCGCAAACAGGAAAACTAACCCAAACTGAAGCGCAGGCACATAGAGTCAGGACAGGACCACTTGACAGATGAAATTAATTGAATGAAGTTCATTTTCATACACAAACAGAACAAAAACTCACATTTGAAATATCCATCCAGGCTTTTCTGGCCGACTCTATCCCTTCTAAATAGATACACAGTTTACCTCTGAAATTCATGATACTTATTGTTTAAGCCAAGGTATCGATGTTTGAATTTTCAAGTTAGAATTGTAATCATCATACAACATTCTCAACCAAACAGCACCTGAATTCCATCCTCCTTAGATTCATCACTTGGAAAATGGATAACACACTTGATCTACAGTAGTCTTCCTATGTAGTACCCCAACAAGTGCAGTTTATCAAGTGGACTTGTTTAATAGACTTTTTTGAACTTATATATATTAGCATTTGGCATAAGCACTTGCCAGACTATATGGGGCTTATGACATGCTCCTAAGTTGTGTTTGAACTTATTTTCATAAGTTCTCCAAGATAACTTATCAAGAGAAATAATGTATACATAAGTACTTATACAATAAGCTCTTATGCTATAAACGCTTAACTAATCTGATTATCCAAACAGTTGTCACTAATATTTACAGAATCCGTCAATGAATACCAAAAGACAATTAGCATTTAGATTCATCATCAATTCACATACACACTGATTGCTAATGAAAAGAATGAAAACAAGTGCATACCACATCGAGGACATGAATGAGAGATCGAATTTGATTTTCATCCAATGAATGAATATTGTTCTCTACCCATTTTCCGAGAACTAAATCGAGTTCAAGAAACCCTCGTTGCTTGCTTCTATATAATAACCTATCAGTAACAACACACGGATTATTCATTCATTTATCATAATTGAAAAGAAAGAGGAAGATTGAGAAAACGAACCTGTTGAATAAGCTTCTTTTGGATTCTTCATTCGATAAATCGATGTGAAGCGAGTTGTTGGAATGAGTATTGTTGTTATTATTTTCAGTGGAAATCCTATAGTATCCAAAAACAGGCCGGAGAAGGGTGGTTGATGGTGGCAGCGGCGAGGAATTGAGGACTCTCTGAGCGTTTAATACGGCTCTTCTCAGCAACAAAGCCATTTCGATTTCGTTAATCTCTCTCTCGTACGTAAGCACTTTTTTATTCTAAGTTTTCTAACACATCAACTTCTTTTTTTTTTTCTTCTCGCTGCCGTGGCTTTTTTTCCCTCCACAAACTGTATTCTTTGGCCACGTTACAAGGAACTCTTTTTTTTTTTGGAATAATTTATTTCTTTTTAAATTGAAACATGGAAATAAATTATAATTTTTTATTGTTCAAGATCCGTGTTAATTCCAATTCTATTTTAAAAATGTAGTAGTGTTCCTTATCAAAAAAAAATGTAGTAGTGTTAAAATTCTCAACAAAGATTTTTACAAGCTATGTTGTTGTACATAGAAAATATTCGGCATACACTAAAAATAAATGTGTTGGAATTTCATGTTAATTCCAATTCGATTTTAGATATATTAATGGAGTTTTGGAATGTATTGTATTATTCTATTCGATTTGAGAGATTAGCTATGTTATTTGGCATACACCAAAAAGAAATGTGTCCTTTGTAGTTTGTAGTGATTCAACTATGATACCCTTAAATTAAGGTATTTTGACAGTGCAAGGGATTGGTCTCATTCTCTACTATATTTGTAAGACTGTTATTGCATTTAATAAGAAAACAATATGATCTGCTCAAATTAATTTCTACAAGGATTAACTCATTAAAAGAATGTCTCAAAGCATGATACAGAATAACAAACAAGTAACGACAACAACATTCAACATGTGCCTCAAATAATCTCAACTATGTCACACTGACAAAATGTATATACTATAGTCCTTCACACATGTAAACTCCTGAGTGAGTTAGATTTTCAAATTTTCTTTACTTTGCAATATGTGAAGTTGAATCTAATATGATATGATTTTTTAAGTCCCTATTCCAACTTTCTTAGAAGTTTATTTCCCTTCTCTCTGCAAAAAACATTCCTGTAATTGCTTCTTCAGGAATAAGCGAAAGCCAAACTCCGGTATCAGCACCTTCTTCAACTGAAACACTTCCAGCATAACCTGTAAGAGCTGTTTTAACCCAACCAGGACAATAGCAGTTAATAAATATCTTTTCTCCATCTGGTCTATCAGAAAGTTTCTTTGCCATCAATCTTGTATATGCATTAACAGCTAGTTTCGACACAGAATAATCCGTAAATGTTGCTGGCCATCCTCCCGATTTCCAAGTTCCATCGTCTACTTGTTGTAGAAAAGCATTCACAGCACCATCAATTAGTTCCTCGGTAAGATTCTCCACATCGCTCAATTGCTCTCTCAAATCATCATTCTCCAATCTCTGACACATTAAAAACGTTTTACTTTAATTATAACTACTTCTAAAATCACACATATATTTAGTTGCGATATACTAACACAGTATAAAACTTTTTACATTTACCATGTATGTATATGACAATTAAATTGATGTATATATTACTTACATTTCGTTTACCATTTAGTCGACCTAGGCGCGAGCTCACGTTCACAATACGGCCACCAGCAGGGGATACCTTCATCAATGGAATCATAGCTTCAATCATACGCTTAGTTCCATAATAATTTGTTTCAATGACCTTATGAGCATTTTCAACTGAATTATCAGATCCAAAATTGAAATTAACACCTGCATTATTTACCTGCAAATATATGATACATTATTGCTTATATACATATATTTAATTTTATTGAGATATATATATTGTAACCATATGTTTTATAAATTAACTTGCCAGAATATTTATGCCTCCATAATTTTCCTTTAACCACTCAGAGAATTCAGTGATGGATGAAGAATCTAATATATCAAGTTGATGACAATGCACATCAAGACCACCTTCTTGTAAGACCTTAATTGATTCAACACCAACACTTTCATCTCTTGATGTTAGGATTACAGTTACACCATGATCAGCAAGTTGTCTTGAAATTTCAAATCCAATTCCTCTATTTCCACCAGTAACCACAGCAATTGTTTCCTTAGACCACCACCTATTTAAATTAAAACACATGCTAATGAGAAATATAGTATTCATTAATTCCATGATTAATTAAGGATTGTTAACTATTGATACAAAACACTTTAATTATTTCGTTGGTCCCTTAAAGATATTTTTGGTTTTACATTGGTCACATATAGAAAAAAGTTTCGCTTTGGTCCTTAAAGACATCTCTGTTAATCACATTGGTCTCTTCTGTTAACTTTTTTGCAGAAAATGTTAACTTTGGTTTCATATTGGTCCCTTGTCAAGTTTAATAGGTTTTATATTGGTCATTTATCTAGTTTCATATTGGTCGCTTATCTAGTTTAATAGGTTTCATATTGGTCTTAAAGTTAAAGTTTTTTTTGCCAAAAAATAACGGAAGGGACCAAAATGACAAACATATATGTTGTTAAGGGACCAAAGCGGAACTCTTTTTCTTTATAAGACTAGTATGAAACCAAAAATATTTTTACGGGACCAATAAACTAATTAAACCTACAAAAATCAATGGCAATACACAAATTTAAGGTATATTTTTTAGGAAAACGAAATCTTTCGCTAATTCCTCAAACCGGATGATAGGGGTTACGTTGGACAACAAAATTCTCTCTTAAGAGTTTTAAAGTTGTCGCATTTTCATAATTGAATTCAAATTCAAGACATCCAGTTAAATTAGATGAGACTCAAATCATCTCATCTAAAAGCTATTGAAAAGTTTCGATAATTTTATGAACAAGGAAGAATTTCAATAATTATATTTAAACATGCAAAGATCACACCTAATTATAAAATAAAAGAACATAAAGCTAATGCAACCTCTGGTGATCTGAATAAGGAATGGTCCTCAAAAGTGATATTTGTTGCAAATGCTTATCTTTTTTCTTCTCTTTTGATTTTTCTTTGTGCCCCATTTCTTCTTTCTATCACTTTGAGAAATATTATATTAATTTAGCACCAAAGAAGATAAAATGATGTTTGAATTTTGGATTGATAGAAGTTAGGGATAGTGTTACGTTGAAGTTGAAAGTGCATAGTCACAAATGTGTAACACACATGAAAATGTGTGACACGTTGTTGGTCTAAGCACCAATGTTGGCCATTTGGTCAAATGTGTAGAACTAGACTTCAGCCTAATTTTTGTTCGGCATACTTTAAGGAAAATATTTCATCAAAAGAATTAGGACCATTGCATCCCACTTCCCATGTGGACTCCATTAACATGCAATGCAACTTCTAATCGCTCACCAATTAAAAATGCATGCATCTACTGAAAATCGAAGGAAAATGCTAAATAATTCCATGATATTAAGTTAAGAAATTGTTATGTATAGTAAAAGTATTTTAAAGTTTGTTAATCAAATTTTTATAAGCGTAAAAAATAATATATATATATATATATATATATATATATATATATATATATATATATATATATTGTTTAACTAGTATCTCAGAAGCAACAATTAGCATGATCCTTATTTCTTTTCTTTTTTTTTTAAGCAAAGAGAACAGCTCAGCTGAGAAAATAAAAACATCCCAACTAGGTTGACACCCCTTTACTAACCCAATAAACAAGCTACTCTAACATATTATTAAAAATAAAAAACAAATACAAAAAAACTTGGGGGACTAGACCAAAGCCCAAGTGGAGACTTGAGAGTATACAACTGTCTCGTTAAAAACCTTACCTGTAAAATCCAATGGAAAAATCACGTGAAGGGAAAAAGAGTGCAGTGCTCACAAGATCAACAAAATCATATTGAAAAAGTAACTTTTCTTTTTGACAAACATTGAAAAAGTAACTTTAATAAGTTGTTTATATACAAGTTCTTTCTATAAGAGAAAATGGAGCAATTTTTATAAGCTTATTAAAGTGGATGTGAAAATAGATTAAAATGTATAAAGGCACATGATATTTTTTTGTTATCATGATATATTCATACAAAAATTCTATGTCGTTTTTGAACAATTGAAAACAATTTAATGTATTCTTATGCTTTAATTGAATCTTCTTGAATGAGGCTCAATCTGGTCTTTGCGGTTCTGTGACCCCTAACATTTTTGACCTGTTTTCTTCTAGAGGTCCGAAAGACGAATTAGGTCAAATTATGTATGTCTAACTAGTTTTAATAAACAGATGTTCGAATCAAGTTTGCTGTGATGTTCTCAAGTTTGAACCGAACTTCAACAAACGGTTTTCAGATCTGTGGCCATGTAAAACGGCCTCCACCAGAGCCGCCACCACCACCGGAAAAAATGCAAGTTCTGAGATACTGTGTTTTTAATGTTGCAATTGTTACTGTGGGTCTGTTTATGTTCTATTGTTGTTTTGTGTGTTGTGGTTTGTTTAGCAGTTTAATATATGTTAACTTTGCACTCATGGTGTTTGATAAAAAGCTTCAAAGATGTTTAGCTAAAGTGAATTATGTTGGGAGGAAGGATCAAATTGTGACTGCTGCAAATCAGTTTCTCTTCTCCATTCAACAAGTGGTTCCTTCACATGTGGTGAGATTAATCAATTTCGAGAACCCGTATAGTCGATATGTGCATCCACAAGCCAAAGAAATGATCCGTAATTGGATAGAGTTAAAGACTGTGGTTCCTCAACCAACTTATCATTTGTGGAAGATTTTTGCTTGGTTGCTTGGGTTAAGCTATTGGTTTTGTAGTGTTTTATTGATTTTTAACTCCTTAAAATTCATTGATGTTATAATCTTGGTTAGCTTAGTCGATTGTGTTGTTCTTAGAATGTGGATGGGAAATGTCCTAACACATCATGTCTTTCAATGTTTGTATCCTCTTTATTTTATTATCTAATGAAAAGTTGTTGTTTACCGTAAAAAAAAATAAAAATAAACAGACTATTTTTTAGACCATTTCCGATTCTAAACCCAATAAAATTATATGAGAGGTACGAGTTCTATCTACAAGAACAATGGGTCATACATAAGAAGAAAAAAAGTGTTTCGATATTACCCATTTTCGATTAAAAGAAACAAATGAATGAAAAAGACATGGATTTAAAATTAAAATAAATGATCGAAAGAAACAAGACAATGAAGGTGGAGAGGAATATCCAAAAATATCTCTATTTAGTTTATTTTAGGCTTAATTGGTCTTTTGGTCCCTTAAAGAAATTTTTGGTTTCACTTTGGTCCCTTAAAGAATATTAGTTTCACTTTGGTCCCTTAATGATATGTCCGTCAGTCACTTTAGTCCTTTCCGTCCATTTTTAAAAGTTCTGTCAATTCCTTTACAGGTGGCACTGTGGATTGTGTAATGGCATACTCTTACTCAGCAAATGGAGTGATTGTGTTTTTCTCTTCTTAAATTTCACCCAACAAATTAGGGTTCATCATTTTTCTCTTCTTCTATTCTTCATCTCATCACAATTATCTCACTTCCAAAATTAAGTTACCCACCAGAAATGGCAAGCTCAACAAATGGAAGAAGTTCGATTGGAAACTCTAGATCTGTAAGTTCAGTCATTAGGAGGCGACCACTACATTGTGCTTGTGAGGAAGTTGTTGTATCACGAACTGTTAATGACATCACAAGTGTTAATTATGGGAAAAGGTTTTGGGCATGTAGAAATTGGAGATGAGATACTAATGCAGGTTGTGGATTCTTTAAGTGGTTTGATGATGATGTTGTTGATGAACGTGATTTGAAGATTGCAAGGCAAAAGAAGAAAAATGGAAAGTTGAAGACTGGGGTCTGTGTGCTTAAAAATGAATTGCTCTCAACTCAAAAATGGCTCAAGATTTCAACTGGATTTGGGTGTTTATGTTTTGGAATTAACTTGGTATTATTGACCATTATCTTGTATAGTGGTAGATTAATATTTAACCCATCTATGTATTTGAGGGGTTTATGAAGTTGTTGATGGATTAGTGGGGTTGTTGCAGTAGATTTATTATCAACTAATCTATGTATTAGAATGAATGAATGTAGTGGTTTATGGTTATTTTGTAATGAATTAATGGAATTTGTAATGAATGTGTTTATGGTTATTGTGATGAATGAATGTGGTTTATGGTTATTGAAAGTGTTTTGTTTGGTTCATTGTTACCTGTCAATGTTTTGTGTTGAGAAATTTTGGTTAAATTATGTTGTCATGAAGTAAGCACAATTTTGTCATGGAGCAAACACAATTTTGTTGTTACCTGTCAATATTCTGTAAGCACATAACAATTTTGCAAACACAATTTTGCAAAAGATGCATAACAAAGGTTTTCAATTACATTAATAATTAAAAGATTGAGACCATAGATTAAAGGTTCCCAAAATACATAATCAAAACAGTGGGACCATATATTAATGGTTCTCAAATACATCATATATAATAATCAAAAGATCGAGACCATATAAGGTTCTCAATTACATAACCATAAGCAACATAATTATAGACCATAAAGGTTCTCATTTACATCATATGACTAAACAAAATATGGTGACCATAAAGGTTCTCAGTTACATCAAAACATCAAAAACTTCAAATTCTTGGTGTAGAAGCTTGGTTGCCTCTTTTACATGGCAATTTCTGTCTTGTGTTCCTTGTGTTTGGTGGCTGGGTTGATGCGGGCTTAGATTGTCCTTTCTTCCTTTTTTTTGAAGGTGGTTGTTGTGAATTAGAAGCAGCTGATTGTGATGCAACTGGTCGTGTTGCAAGAGCAGGTTGTGATGCAGCTTGTTGTGATGCAGCTGATTGTGTTGCAAGAGCAGGTTGTGTTGCAGCTGGTTGTGTTGCAGCTGATTGTGTTGCAAGAGCTGGTTGTGATGCAGCTGGTTGTGTTGCAGCTGGTTGTGTTGCAAGAGCTGGTTGTGAAGCAGCTGGTTGTGTTGCAGGGGCCGTCTGTGAAGTACCAGATTGTGTGGGTGCTTGTTGAGGTGGACATGGTAGTTTGCAAGTAGACTTGTTGTGCCCGGGTAATTTACATCTACTACAGACAATACCATAAAAAGCCCTATTCATTTGTGAATCATCTTTTTTCAATTCATGAGCTTCCTTATTTCGCTTCTTTTTAGGCCTCCCAGGTTGTCTTTTGATGGGTGGTGGCTGGAGGTCAGTATATGCAGTTTTTACCCATACATTCTGGCCATTTGTTGGGTAGATAATTGGATGATAACAAGCTTCATATGTCTCTCTTCTAAAATAGTTAGGTACATATTGATCTGGATCTATGTCCATATGTCTCATACAAGCAATAGCATGTCTGCAAGGTAAACCTGTCAACATCCATTTTCTACAAGAGCATTCCTTTGTTCCAAGACTAACACTAAACTTGTCACCAGTAGCTGAAATGTGCCTAACCTCATAGAACTCTTCACCAGCATGCCTAACCAATATTGAAGAAGATAGAACATAAAAAAAATGCATTGTTAGTGATGCCATGCCTAACCAATATTCTAATCATTCATAAATCACAATTATACATAAAAAAAGCACAATTATAAGCAGCATAAGTTCAGTTCAGTTTAGTAAGTGTATAAGTAGCTGTCGTAGCATAAGTGTATCAGTTTAGCATAAGTAGCACATAAAAAAAAAGTAGCATAAGTAGCATAAGTGTATCAGAAGCTAAAAAACAGAACATATAGATCCAGCATAAGTGTATCAGAACAACAAAAATAGCATAAGTTGCATGTTTAAGTTCAGAACATATTAAATGGACCAAAACAGAACATATTAAATTCCATTTAAATGACCAATATAGATCCTATCTAATTATATCATATGAACAAAAATCATACCTGACCATCCAGTTGTTAGTGAATGATGCCTCCCTTGCAAGCTTTTTTTTAATGTCCGGCAGTATACTCTCACCATATCTCCCAATTTTTTGTCTACATTTTTCCCATCGCTCCATCAGATACACTCTAATTTCTTCAATCATTGTTATGATGGGCTTGGCTCTAGCACCAACAATGACTGAGTTGAATGCCTCAGACATGTTGTTGACCAAAGTGTCACATTTTGGCTCAGGTGTGAAATATGATTTGCTCCAATATCTTGGTGGGATTTTGATTAAATGTTTGAAAGCCTCAATATTTAAAATTTTGATCTCTTGCATCACTCTATGCCATGCATTAGCATAAGTTGCATTTGCAGCCTTCCACATCAATTCCTTTAATTTCGTGCCTGGGAATTTCTTTCTGAAATTATTGTACAAATGTCTGACACAAAATCTTTGACCAACACCTGGAAGTAACTCCTCAATTGCAGGCAACAGTCCCTGCAACACAATAATACTTACACATTGTTATTAAAACTTTTAAATCTATGAAAATGGTAAAGAGAATATAAAAGTGTTTATGTACTCACCTTTTGTTGGTCACTTATGAAAGTGATAGCAGAACATGCTCTTGTGCCTCCTAAGTCATCCGTTAACAACTTCAAAAACCAGCTCCAAGTATCTTTTGTTTCTCCCTCAACCACAGCAAATGCAATGGGTAGCATTTGGTCATTAGGATCTCTTCCAATTGCAGCTAGTAACTGACCACCATAATATCCTTTAAGAAAAGCACCATCTAAGCCAATTATTGGCCTGCACCTTAAGAAACTTTCTCTACATCCCTTCAAACAAATATAGACCCTTTGGAAATGTGGACACAAAGGCCTTTCAGGATGTTCTAAGTCATCCTCATCACCTTGAAATGGTGTAGTGGTAACTATAACTGTTGAACCACGATTTGATCTTAATAATTCATGGCAATAGTCATAAAACCTAGTGTATTGTTCTCTAAATGACCCATCGACTAAATCAAAAGCAAGACCCCTAGCTCTATATGCTTTGGTCCATGAAATTTTTAAATTCCATTTTTGTTGTGTTCTCTCCACAATATCGAGCAATTTCAAATTGGGATTCTCTTTAACATTTGTGTGTAATCTTTTCGATAACCAATCAGACTTGAGCAATGGAACATGTGGTTCCCTATTACATTTATGGTCATCATGAATTTTCCTCAATTGCCAAGTTTCTTGCCCTTTTATATGTGCACAATAAGCAGCCCATTTACAACCAGATTTACATATCACCCTCATCCTCGTTTTGTCATTCTTCTTAAATTTGATAGCTCTTGCAGATTGGATTGAATAACATTTGATTGCATTTTGAAAGTCTTCTTTACAAGCAAAATATGTTCCAACCTCCCACTTGTAATCTCTCATATTTTTAAGCAACTTAAAGGTTGGAAACTTGTCTTTTTTTACATTACTTTGTTCCTCATCTTCACTATCATTTCCACTATGTAGCTCATCACTATTACAATCCTCAATATCACTTAATCCTCCATTTGTTGCCTTACCTTTCCCTTTGTCTCTAGCACCAACATCTTGTTGTTCAAATAAGTCATCACCTTGTTCTTTTTGTTGTTCACCTTCAACAACAACTATATTGGGGGTTTGAGTCTTCTTTTTTGGTCTACCCCTCTTCTTTTTTGGTTGGCTAACACTTGCATCTTTTCCCTTCTTTCCCTTTTTGGTTGTCACAGTTTCATCAACAGTAGTTTCATCAACAATAGTCTCATCAACAGCACCTCCTCCATCCAATACAGTTTCACCTCCTTCATTCTCAAAATGGTCTTCAAGAATACATTCTTCCTCTGAATCATCAAATTGTATTCCAATTGCACTGTCTTCACTTTCCTCCTCATAATCAACCTCATTTAATAAATCATCAATAACATCATCATCAATTCTCACACCTTTCCCTTTATCATTTGCTTGAACTGCCTCTTTCTCAATAACCTCCTCAGCAATAGGCCTTTTCTGATTCACACCCCTATTAGACCCACCCTCATTTACTCCCTCATTACCCTCAACATCATTTATGCAGTCAGTGGGCCCATGTTCCTTTACTCCCTCAGCTGGCCCATATTCATTTACTACTTCAGCTGGCCCATATTCATTTACTCCTTCAGCTGGCCCATTTTCAATCATATCAATTATATCAGGCTCACCCAATGGATGCATAAGATACAAGTGGACTCTTCCATCCATTTTTGCTATGTTGCACATTCTATTTGTACCCATATCATCCTCTAACAAAACCAACTCATCTAAGTCTTGTGGGTCATAAAACCACATGGTGTCTACAGTAGGGTATTTCAACTCCTTCTTAATCTCTCCAACAAATTCAAAATATGAAAAGTAATCTTCATCAACAAACCATGTTATATTTGCTCCAACATACCCATTATGATTAAACTCTTCAAACCCACCCCCATGATGTACAACCACCTCCAATTTATCAGCCATAATTAATACACACCACACCTAATAAAATAACATTTATTGTAAAGAAAATGACCACAACAGCAACGACAACAGTTGAATAAAATATGCAAAGTGTAGAGAAAGGGACCACAAACATTGAAAATGCAATATACCATAAACAAATACCATAAAGATACTACAGACAAAACAGACAACAAGAAAACAAAACATAACACAATCCCAAGAACAATCTAAAACACCCTAACTTATTTTACTACAACAACAAAAACAAACCCTCTTTTTCACTTCAGTGTGCGAAAGCTGTTGAACAACCAGTGATACAAACCAGCCTAAGCTGTTGAACAACCAGGCAAAAGAAAAAACCAGCGCAACAGGAAACAAACTAACAAGAAAAACAACATGAAAAAACTAAACACAAGGCCACAGCTTCACTTCAGAAACGATTCAGAAACGGAACGATTCAGAAACAAAGAACGAATGTGCGATTAAACATATACCTGAGTGTGCGATTGAACGGTTCAGAAACGATTGAAGATTTTGTTGTGCGATTGATTTTGTTGTGCGATCGATTTTGCATCAATCGATTTGTTGCTCCATTTGTTGTGCGATTAAACCCTAAGATTTCTTTCTCAATTTTTCCTTTCCCTATCGCGGTTAATCTTCTCTTTTCACTACAGTAGTTTTATTTTTTTATTTTTTAATTAAATTATTTTCCACGTAATGGCCACATAAATTGCCACCTGTAAAGGAATTGACGGAACTTTTAAAAATGGACGGAAAGGACTAAAGTGACTGACGGACATATCATTAAGGGACCAAAGTGAAACTAATATTCTTTAAGGGACCAAAGTGAAACCAAAAATTTCTTTAAGGGACCAAAAGACCAATTAAGCCTTTATTTTATTAATCTATAGTTTTTACGGAAATGAGTCTCAATAATTGAAAGCTCGACTGTTAGGTAAATAAAATTTGATTAAAAATTTCTACAAATCATAGTTCAGCGGGTAGAAATGTTGAAATTGCTAGTGTTGGATGTCATGATCGGGGTTCGAACTCCAATCTCTCCATTTCGTGTGTGTTAGTTTCCAATAGTTTGTTATTTCATATATCTACCCAAAAAAAGTGACTAAGAATTATTTGCACTAAGAATTGAATTCGAATTTTCTCGAACAATTCATCATAAGAGAAACTCATCAACCACTTAAGCCTAACATCTTGATTATATTTCCTTATTCTCTTTTCAATCTTTTTATAATAGAATGATTAATATTAATATTTTAAATTTTAATCTCCAGACCAATGAAGATGATGAGTCTAACAAAAAAAAAATAGAACTCAACCAAAATATTGAGTTTAATTGGTTAAACAACTTCATCCTAAAACAAATTAGTTTAATTTTTATAAAAATAATTCTTGACTATACTTAATTTATCTGACAGTCAAATTTTAAATTATCAAAACTTTTTTCTTAAAAATCATAGTTAAAAAAAACCCCAAAAATCAATTAGCATAGATGAAAATTCTACTTTTATAGTGTTGGTGCTACAACATTATCAATGGATATCAATGAACGTGGATAGTGTGATATCTGTATTCGTTTTGTTGGACAAATATGATATCCGTGCATACTTCATATCTGTGCGGATATCCGCCAAGCAGGTAATCCACGGATATTGAGATATATGTGAGTATTAACAGATATTCCAGGATGACATTTTTTTATATAAAAATAAATTATTGAAAAAATAAATAAAAAGTTTTCCCTGAAAAATGAAAAAAGAATATGAAAAGTTTTCTCGATATGAAAAGAAAACATAAAATATAAAAATACTATTTTTTTTATACAAGAAAAATAATATAATTTTTATTTAAGTTGGAATATTTAAGTAATTTTACTGATTATTTAGCGAGTATGAATATTTGGGCGCGAATACTATGAAACCTCGTATCAATTAAATACGGATAATTGAAATATCCACTTATTTTGTTCCCGAATATCCATTAAGTTATCCGCTGCATATCCATTGTGATCCCTAATTTGTAACCCTTGTGAATAATTCAACTTTTATTAATAATTTTTTTCCTATAAAAAAATAAACATAAATAAAAAAAGAATATTCTCTTCTCTAGCTATTAGTACCACCAAAGAGCGACAGCACAATCATGAATCAAAAATCTTTTATGAGAAAGGTACCTTCGATGTCCCCTCCCTCTCTTACTTAATCTGATTTTCATTTTCTTGCTACGGTAACTCCGCAACAAAACATAACGTAACGCATTGCCTTATTTTATTACAATATTTTTAAATTAAAATCATAAAAATAATATTTTTTTTTATATACATATAGAAACCGTCATCACCAAACACACCTCTCTTCAATTTCAGGTAACTTCTTCTTCTATTAAAATCGTGCTTCACACTGTTCTGAGTCTAATTTTGATCTTACTATTATTTTAATTTTTCTTCTCTCCTTTGACTTGTTTTTCAATTCAATCAATTTTCTAACTTCTAGATTTTGACCCATTTTTCTCTCTTTCAGATCTGAACCCAAACTTAGAATAAGAACAAGAATCTTCCCAATTCAAATGCTTCTTCACTCTCACAAAACCCCATTACCAATTTGAACATTTTCAACAAAAACATCATGTCTGGAGCCATAGACATGGACCACGTGGGTTTTTCCAAACCCAAATCATCATCACCGGCGACTTTTCCGACCACCGATCATGGTCGTAGTAACAAAACCGGTTCAATTTCAATGGATCATGTTCTTTTGGCTTTGCGTGAGACTAAAGAAGAAAGGGATCTTCGTATTCGTAGTTTGTTCAATTTCTTTGATGCTACCAATAATGGGTATTTGGATTATGCTCACATTGAAGCTGGTTTATCTGCACTTCAGATACCACCTCAATATAAATATGCTAAAGAACTTTTCAAGGTTTGTGATGCTGATAGAGATGGAAGAATTGATTATCAAGATTTTAGACGTTATATGGATGATAAAGAACTTGAACTTTATAGAATTTTTCAAGCTATTGATGTTGAACATAATGGTTGTATTTTACCTGAAGAACTTTGGGATGCTCTTGTCAAGGCTGGTATTCTTTTAGACCCTCTTTTATGTCACACTTACTTTCTTGTTAATCATTTCTCGTCAGTAATCTCGGTTCGAACCCCGACCCCTCCAATAATGTTTCCAACCGAGCTACCTTTACAGGACAACTTTGTTAATTATAAGTTGTTTCATCATAATTGTTATGAATTATGACTATAATTATGATTCTATCAATGATGTTAAATAGAGAGGATAATTATAATTATGATTATTATACTAATTAACAGTAATATTGTTTGCTATGGGTCTCTTTCATCCTTTCATGCATGTTGCTTTTTTTGATTGTGATGTAAGTATGTTGTTGGTTTTTGCTTAGGGTTTTTATTTTTCCATGAGTGGGCCAAGATATGTTGACATTTGGTGTTAGTTACTACTACTCCTTAACTTAAACTTGCATTGCCTTTGATTGTGGATGTTGCAAGTTGTAAATGACTAAATGTAGTCTTGCTCGGAGAAACGTAGAGTGTCCTGTATCTATAGAACCTTTGTAAATGAGATTGAGTTACATAAAGGTGCCTTCTAGGATGAGCATTTCATATAGTTTATAGTTGATCGGTGCTTGTAATTGTTTGAAACTCTAGCAACATGAAACTGTATTGTCTTACCCGTAACGACGTGGAGGACCTTGAACTTCTATTTAAAGGTGACGAAGTTTTGAGCGATTTTCAAGCATTGGTCCACCGTAGACCACATGTATTACTAGCTCACCCTAGCAATTATCTTAAAACGTGTAAAACTTAGAAGCCAGAAAGGTACTGTTTGATATTTGTTTGAGAGATAATTCGTAGCCATTGTTATAACTCGCATCAATCATGCATGAACAAATGTTGAGAGACTGCAAAGGTTTTATAGTTGTTCATAGCTTTGGTAAACCTTGTGCATATATGCTTGCTTATAGAATTTTTTTTCAAAAGAATTTTGTGAACAACTAACTCTATGGATTTGTATGGTGTTGGACTTGTGAAGGGCAATTCAACTTCAATTTTTTATGGTGGATTTTATTGTGTTTTTCATACTTATTTACTTGCATACTTTTTCTTGTAGTATTTATTATAATCGGTGTCAGCTTTGATGGTGCAGGGATTGAAATTGATGAGGTGGAACTTGCGCGCTTTGTTGAGCATGTTGATAAGGATAATAATGGAATTATCACTTTTGAAGAATGGAGAGATTTTCTTCTACTTTATCCTCATGAAGCAACCCTTGAAAATATATATCATCATTGGGAGAGGGTGTGCCTTGTAGACATTGGTGAACAAGCTGTGATTCCCGAAGGCATCAGCAAGCATGTGCACAGGAGCCGGTATTTTATTGCAGGTGGAATAGCAGGAGCTGCTTCTCGCACAGCAACCGCTCCTCTTGATCGTCTAAAGGTGGTCTTACAAATTCAGACTGGAAAGGCTTCAATTATGCCAGCAGTGATGAAGATATGGCAACGGGACGGTTTATTAGGGTTTTTCCGAGGTAATGGATTGAACGTTGTAAAGGTTGCACCGGAGAGTGCCATCAAGTTCTATGCTTACGAAATGCTGAAAAATGTAATTGGAGATAGTCAAGGAAACAAGTCAGATATCGGTACCGCTGGGAGACTCTTTGCAGGTGGCATGGCTGGTGCCATTGCGCAGATTGCTATCTATCCAATGGATCTTATCAAAACTAGGTTACAAACTTGTGCTTCTGAAGGTGGAAGGGGTCCTAAGCTTGGAACACTTACAAAAGATATATGGGTCCAAGAGGGACCCCGCGCTTTCTATAGAGGGCTTGTTCCATCTCTTCTTGGTATGATTCCTTATGCAGGCATTGATCTCACTGCTTATGACACCTTGAAAGATTTATCCAAGAAATATATTGTTTATGATAGTGGTATGATATTACTGCAACTGAATCTTCTCTTGAACTTGTTTTATTTCGTTTTTACATATTATATTCTTATTGGTAAATCGACACTTCTAAGATATTCAACAACCTTTTTATGTTTTTTTTTCTATAGAACCTGGTCCTCTAGTACAACTCGGATGTGGGACAGTTTCGGGAGCTCTGGGAGCTACTTGTGTCTACCCACTGCAGGTTATCCGTACAAGGTATTAATTTTGTCAGAAGTTATGTTTTTCTCTGCTCTTCTCCCCTAAAAGCAAATAATGCATGGTGGATGATATCAGTTCTGTTCTTGGTAGCTAGTTTTAGAATGGCTAAATTACACTTTCTGTCAGGTTTCTATATTTGAGTCAGTCAAATGTATCCAATACAACATTACATTTTGGTGATTAGGTGTCTGACTCGACAAAAATAATAAGGAAGCATAGGAAATGTTTGGCTGACTCAAATGAAAACCTGACAGAAAAAACCAAAGTATCTAACTATTGAAATATAAAATAACTTGAGAGACCGAAATGGGATGAAAAATACTTAAAGAGACCAAAGCAAAACTTAAGAATAACTTAAGGGACCAAAACTGTAGTTTAGCCTTTTAGAATTGATACAATATGTATGTTGTTTACTCACATTATATTGTCATGGTTTTCAGGCTGCAGGCACAACCTACCAACACTTCTTGTGCTTACAGGGGAATGTCTGATGTTTTCTGGAAAACCCTTAAGGATGAAGGCTTTCGAGGGTTCTACAAGGGACTCATTCCGAATCTCCTCAAAGTTGTGCCAGCTGCAAGCATTACTTATATGGTTTATGAAAGTATGAAAAAGAGTTTAGATCTTGATTAGAGTTGTTACAGTTATTGTCCAGAGCTAATTTCAAATGTTATATAGGATGTCTTGAATTGTTGATGGTGACGAAAAAAGAGAGATTAACTAGTCCTGTAGGCACTATTACAAGTAGTGATTCTTCAAGAGGGTGTTAAAAACATAATTTGTAGTCAGAAAGTTTTTCCCCATGCTTATCTGAACTAAATGGTTGAGAAATTAGGACTGTAATTCTATATATACCAAGTTATTAGGTGTTATCCATTTTGATATTGTACTTCCCACTATTAATTTCTTATAGTAAAAAGTCAATATACCATTAACATATATATAGGTTGGCACATGGCTTTGTAATGGTGGATAGATAGAATTGATGGATGGCATTCTTATGAAGTTTATGAAACAACAATAAGTTCAGTCATTTTTTTTGCACAACAGTATACATTCTTACAAGTTGACCTGTTTGTGACATTTTCTGTTGAATGTACTGTTGAACTCTAAATGCGTGTGGAAGGAGCATTTGTTGAAAACAAAAGTGAGATTATTGTCATATTTGGGACATAGTTTCACTGTAGTTCCAAACACTCACTGAGCTTGAAATTTTTGTCAAGGGAATAAAGAACTAGAAGTCACACTTAGTGGTTTTTGTTTGCTCTACCATTACACAGGTGAAAAATATATCTTGCTTGTTTAGCCATGTGGATATGGATTTCACGAGTCGCAACATTGTTGTACTCTCGAGGTATGTCACTGTCTTGTGTGGTGTTTGGGCAGGAAAATCTAAAAAATTTCAGGCTGATAAGACCATGGAATAATCACACTGAAATGTCATGTTTTATTTTAAATTTTGTTTTTTAAACTTCTTTTGATCTAATATCTACTTCTTATGAGGTTTTCATTTGTGGGTAGCACTAGGTGTGCAATGCATTGTGGTACCATTTTTGTGTTTGTCATAATATTGTTAGCATGTAGTACATGGATAACTGATTACCATACTAACCATTATTGTTCATGACTTCCAAGTATCATAGACAACAAATTGACATGCTTCATTACACAAATCCGAAAAATCGAAGGGCACAATGTAAATGTTGACACAGGAAAACACCCAAGTTTTCTGTGTGACAACAAACTAACATTTTTATTCACGTCTTGCAGCAAAAACAGTGGCAAACATTACATACCTTTTTTTTAACAGACACATACAACTATTGGCTTAAATTTATTTAGATATATATATCATGCATTGTTTCTGAGTTAACCATTCAAACTAACTAGCTTAAAAAATGAGCAGAAAGAGATACAACACTAAACAAACATTGATTTAAGATGAAACTGCAGAACGTGTTTGATCTTAATCACTAATGTAGGTACAGCATCGCGAATTGAACCTGGAAGAAAGGCTTTGCCTTCCCTTAGCCTTCCCTTAGCCTGTATGAATTGCCTTTTAGTTTCATGCTCCTCTCTTTAAAAGGAGAGAAGCATAATGTGCAAGAAGTGAACACATTTGTCTTCATCCTCTCCATTTCCTTCTTCTTCCTCCATATTCTCTGTTAAGATTGGTTGGCACCTCCAATGAAGGAGAATCAACAATGGGAGGGTTCTTATTTCCCTCACATTCAAGTATATATATTGTGTCTAAAAGCAGAGATGTATCGTAAATCCGGTTTCCAACTTGTTAGGGAATTTAAAAAGGAAACAATAGAGCATAGTTGCCAAAAGCAAAAGTATGCAACAAGTTGTAATATTTAAATTTAATTTAAAAGGTCTCTCAAAAGCATTACTGTACAATAAGATTTTAAATGACGGTAGCAATTGCGTTATGATTGCTGATATTGCATAAAATTGTCGATAAGTATGGCTAATGCAGCCGCACTTGTTGTGATACAATCGCGTTTAGTGGTAAGAGAGAACAAATCCTCTCATGTGCAGTGAAATCTGAACCTTTAATTTTCATTACAATATTAATTTTTCTTTTTTAAAACATGGAGGACTGTGATCACATTGGACCACCTTCTGTGAAAATCTCACTTGAGGGAATCAGTTCTCGTGGTAAGGAGATTGGGAATTCGATTTTCAATGTTGGATTCGGATACAGGTAAAAAGAGAATTAAAAAATGGTATAATAATGAAAAGTTAGTTAAAGTTGTTGCATTGGCAAAACAACCAAGTGTAAAGAGGGGAGAGGGTGGTGTATAAGCACTTACATTAGAAAGGTGGGAGGGAAATGCTTTATGAGTGGATATAACCAGTGATTCTTTAGTGAGATTTTCTTAATCCTTAAGTGATTATACCATAACCAAAGAAAGCCAATACTCAACTTTTTTAATGAACACAAGTGTCACACATCACATGGATTAAAAGATGTTGCTCAATTAATTTAACCCAATTTAGAATATAACAATCTTTCCTTTCCTTAATGAGAGGGATAACAATTATTGGAGTTCCTTGTGATGATAATATAATTTACCTGATTAATTAGGTCGTCACCTCCTTTCTCCTAATAGTAAGTGGATGCTTTAAGCACGCTTTGGGAATTTTTATTTTCTTTACAATATTTTAATTCTTGGCTTTCTCTTGAGTCTAGAGTTTGCTTTTCTGATTACATGTTACTACTATATTATAAGTTATGGAATATATATTTATTTTTAAAATTTTTGTATCTGGTACAAGTATCTACTAATTCGGGATCAATTCCAACATCTACTGGAGGGGACTTTAATTGAACTGTATGGACCGCTCCAACATAAAAATTGATATCGAGAAAATAGAATCAGAGACTTGAAGAGGGACACATTCAAAAGTTCCAATATTCTATGACTCAGCTTTTACAAAGTGGCTTGAAAAAATGACATGGTTTTGCTTGTTTTGTTCCACTTGTAGAATTTGCAAATTAGACTTATTTGCTAGGGAGTTTGTGTTTTTCTTATTTATGCACCTTCTCCTTTACAGTTTTGATAGCACCACTTTGGTTTGAACGAATCCGACAAGAAGGTAATTAAATAACCGTGCTATCGTTTTCTAAAAATCTATAAGATAAAGTTCCCACCCAGCTATTGTTTGTGTCTTGGAGGGAAATCCACACACACCACTACTATATTCTTAGATAAAAACACACACCACACAAAGTAAGAAATAATAGTGCACACAAATAATTTACATGGTTCTACACTTTCCGTGATATCTCAAATTAAATTACCATAATTTGTGACCATATTCAAATGGTGTAGCAGTACTCTTCAAACAATGTGGCACCAAACAATGTAACCATATTCAAGTATTCATATCCATTTCTTTGTGGTGTGTTTTCATAAAAAATTGATGTGTATAGAATATTTCCAAACAATGTAGCACCAAGAGGACCATTAGCTAGTGTCTATCATCTTACGAGAATAGAATATAGTCTAGATCAACCCGAAGAGGTATGCATGCATAAAAGTATTGCCCCAAGGCAAAATCCTAGAGTTCCTTATATTTTTTGGGTTTGGAAAAATGCAGATTTTCAAGAAAAATGATCTTATGATATGTTAGGAATCTCTTATAATAATCATCCATGTCTAAAAGGTATTTTAATGTCCGAAAATTAGATAGAATAACCTTTGCGTAAAAATTATTTCGCTTCCAATTTTTATGAAACACAAGATAAGTACATATTCAAATCTTATTTCCACGACGCACAAAATTCCCTAACATAAAAATATGGGACTTTCTATCATGCAATAAAATATCCAAAAAAAAACACCTAGCAGAAAATAAACAAAAAACTTGCATGTCCTATTTACCACTGCCTGTCACAAAAATAGTGAACAAAAGTTCAAATTTCAATAAATACAAGTACAACTATTGGGTGGGATGGGTAGCTCTAGTTGAGCTAAGGATTGAGGAGTTGGAAGTCCAGGGTTCAAGTCCTGGCAAGGAGAAAATCTAACATAATATTGTAAATAAATATACTAACAACTAGGGGTGATCATATTCGAACCAAACCAAAAGTAAAACCGCAAATCGAACCAATTCAAACCGAAAACCGCAAAAACCGCATTTGGTTTGGATGTATTTAGATGACTTTTTTATTGAACCGCGAACCGCAAAAACTGCAAATACCACAGTTAACCGCTAAAACCGCATTAAACTTCTATTATATTCCAATACCACATTAAGTTTATATTATTCAAATATACATAGCCTAATTACCAAGTCAGTCCACCAAATTAATGGAACTTCAAGTTGTAGTTATTTTTTGTACTGTAATGTTATTTTTGTGTTGTAATATTATTTTTGATCAACAACTTTTAATCGATACTATAATGTTATTTTGGAATTTTAAATTCTTTTTTTGTATATTTAAAATTGTAACGTACTGTAATGTTATTTTTGATAAACAATTTTTATTGGTACTTTAACGTTACTTTGGAAATTCAATTTTTTTTTGCTATGTTTAAAATTGTTTGGTACTGAAATATTACGTCGTAAACCGCAACCACCGAACCGATCCTAACCGCATTGGTTTGGTTTGGTTTGGTTTGGATGACTTTTTAAAACCAACCGAACCGCATGCATTTTTATCTCGCGGTTAGGATGACTCTTATGTTCAAAACCGAACCAATCCGCACCGCGATCACCCCTACTAACAACTAATAATTTGCCATTAAAAAAAAAAAACAAGTACTACTATTTTCACCGTTTGTAAAAAAAAAACTTCAGTTTGAATTAATAGTTATAGATATAAACATACAGAAAACATTGTCACAATTGTGGACGTGCCGGAGTGGTTATCGGGCATGACTAGAAATCATGTGGGCTTTGCCCGCGCAGGTTCGAATCCTGCCGTCCACGTTTTTTTCATATTTATTTTTCTCCCTTTCATCATTACACCTTTTGCTTCTTCCTCAAAACACCATAAACTCATGGAAGAACCAAAAATAACACAACCACATAATGGAATGATATAATATGAACTGTGATTGTAATTTATCACCACAAATTCACATTTACATAAATAATAAATTCATATGAGTATCTTGAATGTAATAAAACAATGCAAATCAATCAAACAACTCCACCAAATCCATTCTCACACAATCACCACAGGTCTTTTACCACACCACAAACTTGCAATCTTAAATAACATAATTTCCACTTTCACTTCCTTAATCTCCAAAAACTACAACAAAACATGTTCCAATTTATCTCTAACAACCTATGCACTTTCCCTCTTTAATTCAATTCCATATCCAACAACTTTCACTTACAACACTCTCATCAGAATCCACATTCTTCTCTCTTCTCCTTTCTCTGCACTCCAAATCTTTTCCTCTCTCCGCCGTCTCTCTCTCCCTCTTGATTTCCACACTTTCCCTTTAATCCTCAAAGCTTGTTCTCAACTTCATTCACTCTCTCTTGCTCAGTGTCTTCACTCGCAAGTAATCAAATTCGGTTTTCTTGTTGATTTGTTTGTTCTCAACTCGCTTATTCGTGTTTACTCTGTTAATGATAGTGTAAATGTTGCCCACAAGGTGTTCTGTGAAAGTTCTTATAGAGATGTTGTTTCTTATAATGCTATGATTGATGGGTTTGTTAAAAGTTTTCATCTTGATCGTGCACGAGAACTGTTCGATGAAATGCCTCAAAGGGATGAAGTTTCTTGGGGGACTATGATAGCGGGTTATAGTCATGCTAAATTGTGCCGTGAAGCTATTCAACTTTTTAATGACATGATTAGTTTGAATTTTGTACCGGATAATATAGCATTGGTTTCGGTTTTATCAGCTTGTGCTCAGTTAGGGGAGGTGGAACAGGGTAGGTTTGTTCATGATTACATTACAAGGAATGGGATTCGAGTTGATTCGTATTTGACAACTGGGTTGGTGGATTTATATGCAAAATGTGGTAGTGTTGAGATTGCAAGGGAAATATTTGAGTCATGCAAAGATAAAGATGTGTTTACATGGAATGCTATGCTTGTTGGTCTTGCTATTCATGGGGAAGGTTTAATTTTGTTGGACTATTTTTCTAGAATGGTTGCTGAAGGGATTCAGCCTGATGGGATTAGTTTCTTGGGTGTGTTGATTGGTTGTAGTCATGCTGGTTTGGTTTGTGAAGCTAGAAAGATTTTCAATGAGATGGAAACTGTGTATGGTGTTGCTAGAGAATCTAAGCATTATGGGTGCATGGCTGATATGTTGGCAAGGGCTGGGTTGTTTGATGAATCAGTGAAGTTGATAAAAGGGATGCCAAGTGGAGGTGATGTGTTTGCATGGGGTGGGTTGTTAGGTGGGTGTAGGATACATGGGAATGTTGAAATTGCAAAGCAAGCAGCTCAACAAGTAATGGAGATAAAGCCCGAAGATGGTGGGGTTTATTCTGTCATGGCTAATATTTATGCTAACACAGAGCAATGGGATGATTTAGTTAAGATTAGGAGATCGTTGGGTGCTAACAGAAGAGCTAAGAAAATTACTGGCTCTAGTTTGATTAGACTCAATGGGAGTTAATAAGATGCCAAGATGATTATTTCCTTTTGCACTCTTGGTGATTATTTAGATTTATTATTATTCTATATTACAAATTTAATGAGTGATTGAGATTTTGGGCCCGTTTGGATTAACTTATTTTTGAGCTTATGCAATATAAATTAAGTTTTATGCTATTTTACAAGTTCACACTAGTGAAAATTGTATTTTTATAAGCTATTTTATCATAAACTACCTTGACGAACTATAAATACACAAAAATTGTATAAATTGTTTGTATAAACTAAAAAATAAGCTAATCCAAACAGACCCTTAAGCAGTTATGGATGTATATTACAATATTTATTTTCTATGTACTGACACTTTTGATTGAAGAGGAAGAGGTTGACACATAATTTTGTTGAAATTTTCAAGTGTTGTTTTTGCATCAATTGTGGTAGCTTATTGTGATTGTGCCAAACTCCTCCCAAGTCCCAATACAAACATGCAATTTATATAAAGCCTTAAAGATATCTATCTACTCCATTTCACTAATTTTCTATGGTATGATCCTTTGTCCCTATTTTTCTGTGTTTATTGTCTATATTAATGCATTTGAGTTGGTTCCCAATAGATAAGTAATGGTTAAAGTGTCAAGCTAGAATGTTAGCCACTGGCTTAGTTTGTTTGTCAGTTTCCAGTCTATAAAGAAAACAAACATTTCATTTCACTAGTATACACAGACTGAGTGAAAATAAAAGTTTACAAATGTACTTGTGTGAGTGGTTAGTTTCATATATTATAAATGTAGAAAATATTGAATATATAAAAAAGATGACTTATTTATTGTCTTAATTTTTGGATGACGTGGCATCTCTCTTTCTTATGGTCCTTAAACATTGTCATGTTGTTACCCTCGTACTTCTTGGACTCTCTAACAAATGATACTCTTAGTCAGATTCTCAACTAAGTGTGAGAGCAGGAGTGGGTCGTAGGAGTAGATCCTAGTGTTGAATCAAGTATAAAATGTGGAAGATTAGAAATTGTTGGATTTAAATGTGAGTGGATAATTTCTATTCATTTACGTAAGAGATAAAAAGAGGATAACCACCAAATCGATCTCTAATTTTGTAAGATACACTTAAACATCACCCTAACTTTATAAATATTTTAAATAGTCTGTTAAATTTTATTCATATTATATTATACTAGACTTTTTACACGTGCTCGCACGGGTTCAATCATTCAATTCAATTTGTTAATAGAAATGTTGATAATGTGTGATTATTTATAGTAATAAGCATTTAGAGCCCGTTTGGATAAATAGCTTATACAGGTGCTCATAACATTAGAGCTTATAGTATGAGACCTTACATCATAAGCTCTTATACTCAATAAGCCTTTTGTGTTTGGATATGTACACTAAAAAGTACTTATATAAATTAAAAAGTACTTATATAGAATGTTAATATGATTTTAATTTCAAAAAACAAAATTAAAAAATCAAACCATGATTAAAAATATATTAATTATATATATATATATACTAATATATAAAGGGGATACAAATTTTTGGGATGAATTTTTCAATATTCCTATTTTACCCTTAAAAAAAACTACAAAAAAAAAACTAAGCACAACTTCCACATAAAAGTAGGTTTTCAGTATTTTGTATAGTATAAAAAAATATTTTTTTTTATTCTTAATAAGTAGCCACAACAAAAAATGAGGTTAAGTAGTTATCAATTAACTAACTCCAATAAAAAAGGAGATTAAGTAGTTATTTATATTTGCACAATAGAGAATATCGATCACAACAAACAAAAAAAAGTATCGATTACACAAACGGGCACATATATAAAGTAAAAAAAAAATCCATTAAGCTATGTTACAAAAAAAAAAACTTAAATGAAAAACAGAAAGTTTCTGTCAAAAAAGAAAAAGAAAAATAGAAGTGTGTAGATAAGATGCATAAACATAAAAAGACAACAATAAAATAAAAATTAGTTAAAATAAAAGTTTAAAAACTATTATCTTCAGGTGGTGTGTAATAGAGATCATTAGGCATGGATAACACTTCAATTCCATTGATGAAAGCATAGTTATTAGAATTTCCATTACTTGGAATGAAACTCAAATCAAGCCTTTGATCCTCACCAACGTTAATAACATATTCTTTCAACAAAGTATCAACACCTTCAACATCAGCGTTTAATGAAGCATTAAAATACTTAAGAAGTGTGAATCCGTTGGAAATAACAGTGAAAGAAGCATCGTGACGGTTAAAACCGTTGGTATAGGTAGAAAGGTAGAAAAAAAGACGGAGGAATTTAGGACCTATAGCAACGGGAAAAGGGTAATTGAATATTGTGTGTGATAAACGTGCTGATGAATAAAGAATTTTGCATCTATACATAATTTTCGTAACTGATTATTAGTTATTTTTGTTTTATTAATGTTTATCCATTTTCTCTTTTTTGATAGATCTCAATTTTTTTTAACACATGATGTGTCACATTCATTAATTGATGTGGCAACATAATATTGGTTTAAAAATTGATTATTTAAGTTTTTATCATAGCCGTTGATATAATTTTTTTTCCAAGTATCAAAATCTAGACCATTCATATTAGGGTTAGGGTTTAGAGTGCCACTAGTTACTCTCGTTTTATTATATTAAAATTAAGATTAAGATAAGATGTTAGGCACTAAATTAAATGTCTGTTGGATCACAAGAATAACACAATTTTACTTTATCAACTGACTGACATGTCAGATAGAAAAGAGGGCGTGGCATGTCTAGAGGCTTCTATGATTATCGTGTAAATTACATACAGTGACACGTTTCCAATTGCTTCAACACTCTGCTACGTGGCTCTGGAACTTTCCTTCTCTACTGTAACTTACATTACTACAACCTCCTATGATCCATCAAACTATAAAACATCACTATCACTGCTAGATAAACCTACCAACATACTAATAAACTGCATCAAGTAACCAACATAATCTGCTTTCAGATTTTTCACCAATAGTATCTATAATTCGTTTGTAATCATGTTGAAGCCTACGGTACGTACAATTTTATTCTTTCTTTATGTGTGTCTGTTTGGTATCACGGTGTAACTCACTCTGATTTTACTGAGATTTGATTTTATAGAGTAAAATCACAGTGAGTCACTATGATTCTGGCACATGTGGATACCAAATATAGGTTACATATTTATGTTTTCATTGAATTTCCTTTCTATTTATGGATATTGAATTCTTAATTGTATGGTACTACAGACGGGTAATTGGATGGTACTCCTCAAAAATGGATTTGGAGGAGGAAGTAAATCATCATACACAACTTCAACACTACCAAAGATGAAAGCTTATGCTCCAACATCTGAATATGGATACATTCATCACGGACAACAACATGGAAAACCATCTTCCAAATCAGCAAAACAAGATTTTGTACCAGTTTATGTTGCTGTTGGGATGATAGCTTTGTCAACAATGTTGGGTCTTCATACAGCATTGCAACATCTAAGGAATAACCCAACGGTGCGTGTCAAGAAACAGAGGAGGGAGACTGTGCCTGAAGTAGTGGAACCAGAACATGTTATGGAAGAATCAGATAAATTTTTTAAGAATTCCTTTTTCAGGAAAGTTGCACATGTTCAAGAACGTAGTTATCCTGATCATAATCAAGTTCCTGATTCGATTAATAGAGATGCTTTTGCTTATAAGCCTCGTGCTGAGACTCTTAAGTCGGTTGGTGTTGATCCTTCTCAATCCTAAGTGTGACGGTGTCACTCTAATTAAGTACTAGTAATGAGTCTAAGGTGTAAATTCGATGTCGCTTTTTCTGTTGACTCGGTTCATACATAGTAAAACTCCGGTTTTAAATAGGCCCTGGTTTCCTGTGAGTGGACGGTGGAATTAGTGTTCTCTTTTTAGTGAATGGATACTAACTAAAAAAATAGTAATAATCTGGTTTTGTAAGATTGTTTCCTTTTTATTAAGTTGTTATGTGGATAAATAAATCAATCAATGGTTAGGTTTGGTTTTGTACATACAAATAGATTTTCATGTTGTGTGGCTTTGTTACTATGAAGTTGTAGTTTCATTATAATTAAATTAGGGCTTAATTATCATTTCTGTCTTTTACAATTTACTTGTAGTTTGAAGTTGATCCATTAACATTGATGCATAACATTCGTACATTATCCATTATTATAGTATGGTAGTAGTGTCATTGATGATTAATAAACTCATTTCAAGCTGGTCTTCTTATGCTTCTTATGGCCGAGATTGGCTAATGTGTGAAGTAGTGACTTGGCAGTGAAGGCTTCAGTTAGTCTATACAGAATAAAATTCATGCAGTCTTAAAAAACAGCTATTTAAAAAACAGCTATTAAAAGTTCGTTTTCTTTCTTTTCTCTTCCTTTTAGTATATTTTTCAAACCAAATAATGTTTAATTGCAATGATGACAAGATTGTCAAAGACTGACAAGTATAGTGTCTTTTATTTGATGTCATTAGATAGGAATGAGTGATTTGAACTCAAATGGTATTTCAAGATGATTAGGATTGGTTTAAGGGTCAAATGGTCCATATTAGATTTTTTATACCTCAAATTTTATCATCTCTGGTGTGTTTGTATTTCTCTCTTCTCAATTTCTCTCCTATCAAGTAAAGCCTAATTTCTCTTCTACCAAGTAAGTCCCAAAAATATCATAAAAGAAGAGTTTTTGAAGTTTATTAGGAGTTTTTGCAAGCTAATTCTATTTCTTTCGTGTCAAGTATTCTTAATTTGTATATACAACCTTAACTTTAACAGCTTCTAGATAAATTGAACTAAAATAAAAAGACTCCTATTAAACTAGTGTTTTTATAAATTATGTCGATTACAATCTTCGAATCATTTTCCACTATAATACATGTTCAAATACGACCCCTCTAAGCCATGCCAATGCCCAAAATACTACTCCCACATCTTAGCATGTAAGACATCACATGCTCTCATCTTCTTAGTAAAACCAACAATTTTTCTATATTCCAAGTAAATCTGAGTCAAGAAAATTTGATAAAATTTGATGTATTTGATTAAAGATTTAGATCAAATATATTTACTTTTTGTTGACCAATTTTTACTTATATTTTAAGACGTAATTGGTATATAGAGAGTGTTCTTCAATTGATGACTCTAGAGGCTACAAATTATATGTGAAGAATCTTTAAATCAATATAGACTAGTTGAATTTTTAGGCTTTAGAGTATTGGTTTGCAAATTTGTTCCCAAGATACAGGGTGACATTCCCTTTGATCTTGAGTGCTTCCCCATATAAAATGGAGAGAGGGATAACCATAGTAATTATCAAATTTGTACATAAAAATTGTTTTTGTTAAAAAAAAAAGAAAAAGATAACGTGGCAAGAAATAATTGGGAATGATGACGTGGAGCATAACATAATTGGTTGAAACAGCTCGCAGAAAGTGAGTTTGAGATCTATAATATAACTGCAACTGCTCTCTCATCTCGTGTTCGTTCGAATAACACTCACTCTCACATAAGTGAGAAAACATTTAAATCTATTCTATTCAATAACAACTTCTCTATAATATAGTTTCATTTCATCTCATCGTTAGGGTTTCATTTTCATCGCACGATATGGGAGAACGAAAGCGAATTCCTCTTGGAATCTTTGCAGTTCTCTTCTTCGTCATTTCTAGTTCATCGTTACATCTTCTCCGTGCTTCCGATGAAGTCTATGACGCTGTAATTCGTCTTCTCCCTTCTCAATTTCTTTCCATTTTTCTGTATAAACGTTTCATTCATTATTCGATTTCGATCTCTCTGTTTTTATTAATTGAGTAATTGTTTTATGTTGATTTTGTTCAGATCTTCTACGAATCATTTGATGACGATTTTGATGGCCGTTGGATTGTTTCCGAGAAAGAAGAGTACAACGGTAATTAATACTCTCAACTCACTTTCTTCTTATGGTTTGGATCATTCAATTGTTTGCCATGTCATGAATTTGCGGTTGATTTTTTTATGTTTCATTGATATTGTTAATTTTTAAGTGAATTTCTTAATCACTCTCTTAGTGGACGAATGTCGCCACTCGATTGATTGACATGTGACTCTATACTCCGATTCATCAGAGTCACGTGACTTGATTTCAAATCTATTCAAATTTTCCCGGTAGGAAGTGATTGTATGGAAAATGTTGTAAGGAGTGAAAAAAAAAAAACTAGAAGTTTGTTGGATACTCCATCCGTCCCAATTTAATTGACACATTTGTCTGTTTCACGCATGTCGATGCATAACTTTGATGATTAATATTTTTAATTGTATAATAGTAAAAATTATAAAAATTTGATATTTTGAAAATACTCATCGAGACGAATCAAACAACATCTTATATACTAATATTTATTTTTGTTTATTAGTAAAAAAATAAGATCAAAGCAACATATGTAAATAGTGCACAACAGTCAACTGTGTCAATTAAATTTGGACGGATGGAGTAGTTGATTGGATGAATGATATTACTTCGGTTTAAAAATGAGTGTCACTTTAGAGGAACAAATTTGTTTCAAAATAAATGTCATTTTCACTTTCCAATATAAAATTTTCTAATTGTGCCCTCTAATTATATTCACTTTGCATTTATGATGATGGCAAAAATGCTACGTATGTCTTTTGAAAACATGATTGCATTTCTTAATCTGTGTGAAAATGCTTTACTACTATTTATTTAATATTAAATTACTACCTTCATTTTTTAGTGCTACCTACATGTGTTGTTAGCAGATTTTTAACAAAATGCTTTCTTGACACTAGTTAAGAATTTGAAAATAGAAAGCACTAAAATCCAATTTTGCATGGCCTCCCCTAAGTTGATGTTTTGGCTCATTGGTTCCCTTGGTAGTGAGTGCATATTGGATGCAATTCAATGGAAAATATCCAAATTTGCCTTCAGTTGTAGTGCCTAAATAGATATTTTGTTCTTGCAAAACTTGATTTAATATTTGATTTGTCTTGTGCATAGGTGTCTGGAAGCATGCAGAGAGTGAGGGGCATGAAGACTACGGGCTTCTTGTCAGTGAGAAAGCAAGGAAATATGCTATAGTTAAAGAACTTGATGAGCCTGTGATTCTTAAGGATGAATCAGTTGTTCTCCAGTTTGAGACTCGCCTACAGAATGGTCTCGAATGCGGTGGCGCATATCTAAAGTATCTTCGACCACAGGAGGCCGGTTGGAAACCGAAGGAATTTGACAACGATTCTCCATATTCTATAATGTTTGGTCCTGACAAGTGTGGGGCCACAAACAAGGTGCACTTCATTTTCAAGCACAAGAATCCTAAGAGTGGGGAGTATGTTGAACACCATCTCAAGTTTCCTCCATCTGTTCCTTCTGACAAGCTATCTCACGTGTACACTGCTATTTTAAAACCCGACAATGAGTTGCAAATTTTGATTGATGGGGAACAGAAGAAAAAGGCAAATTTCTTATCTTCTGAGGATTTTGAGCCTTCTCTTATCCCTCCCAAGACAATCCCAGATCCCGATGATAATAAGCCTGAGGACTGGGACGAGAGAGAGAAAATTCCAGACCCAAATGCAGTAAAGCCAGATGACTGGGATGAGAATGCACCTTTGGAAATTGTTGATGAAGAAGCTGAGAAACCTGAAGGATGGTTGGATGATGAGCCTGAGGAGATAGATGACCCAGAGGCTACAAAACCAGAAGATTGGGACGATGAGGAGGATGGTGAATGGGAAGCCCCAAAGATTACTAACCCAAATTGTGAATCGGCCCCTGGTTGTGGTGAATGGAAAAGGCCAATGAAGAAGAATCCAGCATATAAGGGAAAATGGCATGCCCCCCTTATTGAAAACCCAGCTTATAAGGGTATATGGAAGCCTCAGGACATTCCAAACCCTGATTACTTTGAACTTAAAAAACCTGATTTTGAACCTATCGCTGCTATTGGTATTGAGATTTGGACAATGCAGGATGGCATATTGTTTGACAATATTTTGATAGCTAAAGATGATAAGATTGCCGCATC
Organism: Trifolium repens; assembly: GCA_030408175.1. NCBI lineage: Eukaryota > Viridiplantae > Streptophyta > Magnoliopsida > Fabales > Fabaceae > Trifolium > Trifolium repens. Next base: position 59,279,048 of record CP125842.1, on the reverse strand, counting down.
ATACAGGGAGACTACATGGAAGCCCAAGTTTACTATTGAGAAAGAGAAACAGAAGGAAGAATCGGATACTGGATCAAGTGGTCTTGCAATCATCCAAGTAATGTCATCTTGCTATTTTCTCTTTCTCTCTCTTTAACTCCTTTTTTAGTCCAGTCTTTGTGTTCTAGCATTTTGTCCTTAACTCCTCTTTTGAATGCATGGTTTTACCTTTTGCCCTTGCAGAAGAAGGTGTTTGACCTGTTATACAAGATCGCAGATATTCCTTTCCTGAGTGCCTACAAGCTTAAAATACATGTAAGGAAAAAATAAAAAATAAAAAAATTTCCTGCTCGGGCATCTGCTTCACCTGTACATGCAATGTTCACTTGCTGGAATATGACTTGAATTCTATATTGCTTTGCAGGATCTCATTGAAAAGGGTGAATCGCAGCCGAATCTCACTGTCGGAATTCTTGTAGCCGTTGTGGTTATTGTCTTGACAATTTTCCTCAGGGTTGTATTTGGAGGGAAGAAAAAGCCCGTAAGTAGAAACTCCTCATAGCCAAAAAACTGGTTTATCATTTTATATTCCCTTCATTTGGCCAATGTTTTGGACTATATATATGCTAATCACTGGATCATGTCTCTTCTTGTGCAGGCAAGAGTGGAGAAGACAAAAACACCAGCTGCAGAAACTTCCACTAACCAAGGCAGTGCAGAGAATGAAGAAAACAAAGAGGAGGAAACATCCAAGGGTCCACGTCGGAGGGTAAAGCGAGATAATTGAAATGATTTAAACCGGACAGGGGCGGCCAAACAAGATCACTACCACAAAAATTTTGAGCTTAGTTGGAGATTAGGTCAATTCCATTTTTCCATAGCACTTTCTTTGCAATTTTCTCATTGACTTTTTGAAAGATGATATGCATAAGGAGTATAGATGAGATATCTGCTGTTCACTTTTGGAGACTTGAGTATTTTTAGATTATTCAGGTTGTACAATGATTTTTCTTAATCTTTCTAGTTATGTAGCAGTAGCACAGAAATCAATTGGCCATACAACATTCCCACTGTTAACTATAATCCTGATTTAAGCATGTGCTTGATCCAACATTATGACTACGTGGCCATAAAGGTTGAAGCATACGTTTAACTTCTTTTTATGGATTTATTACTAACCATTAGTTGTCAAATTCTTTATAACCTTCATTAATAATTTGATTCTCTTCTAAATTAACCAATGTAATGTAACTGCTGTCAACTTGTTATATTAAGCACTTGTTTGGCCTGTAGAAACAACTTGATCTCAGCAATATAAACTACTTTTTCATATATGCTTGGGTTAAATGTTTTTTCAGACCCTATAAAATCACAAAAAAAAAATCGTCCCCATAAAAAAAGTTCATTTTTTGACCTCTTGCTGAAACAAAAACATATTGAATTATTTAACGTTAAAAATTTTACAGGTATATGTAAAATATTATAACAAGTTTTTCAACATAATTATATTTCTTTAATATGGGGTGGGATATTGGGATGAATTAAGTATGACTTTTTTAAACAACAAAAGCTCAAAATATAAGTAACAAACATATAAATCTAAATTTAATTTCAAGTTATTTTTTTTGTAGAAAAACTGAAATAATGTTTTAAACATGTAAAAAATCATTCAAAAATCTATGGTTTTTTTGGTACACATTCAAAAATCTATTTTAACTTAAAAACAGAGAATAAAACTGCTTGCACGATAACTGTAATAAATAAATGGTACAAATATTTTTATGGAATGAAAAAGAAAATTTAATAATTTTCTTCGGAGGAAAAATATAGTTATCCTTGTAATACAACTTTTACACCTGACTATTTTTATAATATTATTAAGATAAGATAAATTTTCAAAAAATCTCTTAGGATAATTATGGAGTAGGTTAAATTTGTGGTCTTATTCAAACATTGACTATATGATTGATTTGATTGTAACATATTTTCTTCGACATATATGATTGATTGATTGTATCTAATGTTTTTAGAATCAACATGATACTTCTTTTCTCCATAGTCCTCTCTTCTTGATGTAGTCCTCTTCGTGATACAGTTGAACTCATTTTGTATACTTTTTAAAACATTCAGAAGATTCAAATGTTAAAGAAATATGGATTTTTAAAAACTCGGGAGTACATAGCACACTCTCACCATGGAATAATTATCTAAAAGTTTACTGCAACATTAAACTACGACAATCACGATGATAAATTGTATCCTTAAACAACCCTATGATAAACGGTATTGTAAAACAAACCTATGACAAGTTTTAAAAAAATCCCTGCAGAAAAGAACCCTGCCGCATGCATCTTTTATTACAACATCTGTATAAAAGAATTGTCCCCTCAATCTAACAACAAAATTTGAAGCATCACACAGGGCATTTTATTCTTTTAATTTACCTCCCTGTCATAAAATTACACTCACTTCCGGCCACCAGACTTTCTCGCAGGAGGAGCAGTGTCCTCATCATCTGACTGGATATCTCCATACTGCCACATTCCGCGCCTACTGGTCCGTGCTTCTTCCTGGAATGTCTCTAGATTATCAAGGGCCAGTTGTCTTTCTTTTCTGTCCCGCCTGTTTCTTTTTTCTAGCCTAGCAAGTCCTTCCTGTGAAATTCAAAAAGGAATACAACAATATCAGACAAGGTGTGTTTCCTATCGTAGGTATTGTTTGCTATATACATGTAATCAATGTATCTTCCTTTGAAAGCAAGCCAAAGGAGTTAGTAGTGGCAGTATATACCTGCAGCATGGCAGCATTAACGCTGATCTCGGATTCCTCAGCAACAAGAGTTACAGCAAATACTGTTCCAGTTCCTTGCCCTTTCACTTTCACACTTGAAGTATCTTTCTCCTCAAGCTTGACTGTAAACACTTTTCCACTGCTTAAGGTGAGCTCACTCAAATATTCAGCTGATTCTTGACCAAAATCCTCTTCCAAGTTTGGAATCTTCACGTAAGCAAGGGTGCACAATTGTGCAAGACCAGGAGAATGGGATATTGATGGATCAAGAGGGCGTAGTTGACTGTATTGCACCTCTTCTTGATTTCCATAATCAATGTAGAATACTTCAAATATGTCGCTAGGAGACTCAACTGGTCCTTTAGGTCCATTCACGATCTACATAATTACATACACCATTTTGTAAATAAAAAAGGAGTGGAATTAAACATCGCTTATGCAAAAGATATAATTACACGAAATTGCAAAATGTGGTGACCAAGACTCCAAGAGCATGGGCACAAAGTGTAATTAAATATCTGACTGAATATAGCCAAGCCTCAGGTTATTATTGCAGGACACAAGATTGTCAAAAGGACTGTGTTGTTCAAGATGAAATAATGTTTAGTTTGATGAAAACACTCAATGGAATCTTGTGGTTTTAAAATTCTACTGTCTGGCTTTGATCATGCAAAAAACAAAAACTATCAAATTGATAGGACATATAGAACATGCTTAAGGCAAATTTTAATGATTGCTCGTCAACAAAACCTGGATATCGAAGTAATAAAACTCAGAGGAAAAAGCGGCTTTAATAAAACAAAAAAAAAAGGTACTTTCCTCCCCGCCTTAACAAAAGGACTCGTTACCCAATCAAGTGATGTATTTCTCAGTACTCTCCAATGAATTGGCACATTTTTCATCCATAGCATGTGAATGTCTTGCACGAATGGAAATAAAACTAAGAAGTAAGAACTTACCATTGCCCGGTACCAAGCTTTATCTGCACCAAAAGGACAAAGGACCGTGTCTCCCTTCTTAGGATTGAAAGCTCCGAGCAGTGGAGTTTCTTGAAGGTTCAAGTTAGCAAGCTGTTTCTCAAGAGATGCTATATTTGAATCCCCAATGGGCTGAACATAGAATTTACCACCACCCAAGACTTCTGTAACCGTTACCTACGAGCATATAAAAAATGGGAAAGCATTCAGATTTTTACAATACAAAAAAAAGTGTCATTTACGCAGCCGTATACCAAGTACCTTAAGCACTTCTTGCTGTTTTTTTTCAACAGTTGTGCCATTAGATACTTCCTCCCCTTCAACATAATTCTCCCAGATCTGCGACACAAATCACTTTTAGAACAGTAAATAAAAAAAGAGTGGTATTTTCGAGCATGATATTTGTCCTCCTTACTTTCAGCTTTTCCTTCTTGGCAGATTGTTCAGCTTTCTCCAGAAGGTGAAAATCAGGAATTCTGTCACTGCCAAAGGAGGTTTGAAGTTTTGCAAGACCAGCTTCAAGCAGTGTAACTGCCACATTGGTCTTAGACTCCCACAAGGAGCCCAAGAAATTTCCAATCCTATCGACAGTTTCCACCTCAATCTGTCAACATTGAAAAATACATTTTTAAGGAAAAAAGAAGTAACTACGTGAACAAATCTCAACTTCACCGAGGAACTACTAATTACCTCAACGTCTCTCTGCATTATCTTTCTCCTCATTAGTGCAATTGCTTCATCAGAATATGGCTCATCACGGCCAGGACATCTGACTCCAGACAATGAGAAAGCAATCCTACAAGTTTCTTTTGGAATTAACAATTTAAAACGATGGCCACTGAGAACATATTCGACAACTGCAGGGACTTTTCTACTTCGATGAAGGAAAGGTAAGAAATCCTTGGCTTTCTTTGCTGATGTCTAAAATGAATAAACAAAGTATATATTAAAACTTAAAAGTAGTTTTTAGAATATGTAACACTAAAATTAAAATTTTGTACAATCATAAGGTTTCTCACAGTAGTCAAGTCAGTTATATGCATGACTGGAGGATCCTTGGCAGAATGGATTCCTTTCCTTGCAGAAATAGCACGTGATTCAGCAGCAAGAAGAGTATCATAGTAGTTTGACCTCTCTTCAAAGTCACGATGTCTAACAACAGTTCCAAATCCACGACCAACTACCAACTCAGCAACATTCACCCCAGTTTGCTGGTTTCCAGCAGATGCGACAGCTGATGGGGCAACGTCACCTTCAGCCTTACTGGTGGACTGCAGGAATACTGATCCAAAATCCATTGTTCTAGCTTCAGGAGCTCCTGCTGGAACTGCAGACCCATTTGCTGGGCCAACATTTCTAGAATACTCCATTTGAACATTCACCTGAAAACAGGTGTAATTTTTAGAGCTGAATTTACCAATGATACCAAAAGAAACCATAAAAAAATATTACATACTTGACGACCAATGAGCCGTGTTCTCAAGAACTCCTTTGCTTCACGAGCATAAGGAGCTGGTTTTTCATCTCTACGAGGATTTCCTATTTTTGGACACCTAATACTCGAAAGGTTGACTCTCCGCTCTGCTAGCGGGCTTCCATATGGAATAGAATCATCAGCAACAACGATGCAATCTCCACTGACAACCTCAACTACCTGGAAAAAGAGTCCAAATATTATACACTTGTATCACTTGAGCTGAATATTAACTAATTTGGGATAAATCCATGACCGGAGAAAATTTCACCTTTCCTGTAAAATTCTGGTCATGAATTGCCTTTGAATTTGTAGGTGGTGGTACATAGTTTGTCCAAAGCTTTAACTTGCTCTTCTTTGCCTGAAGCTCTGCTGTCTTCAGCCTCCGCTTTGCCTCTTCTTCCATCATATTTGCACTCCATTCAACATATTTTGCAAAACCCTGTATTATGGAAGAAATCAGAATGACAATTTTCATGATAGTTCAAGTGATATCTTATCAGATGAAGAAACATTCAAATCTTCCTCCAAGAAACTATAATGCATATCTCTCTCCAGTTCAATTACCAAAGCTACAAAACAAGAAACCACATAAAGAGACTCCAACTAAGACGTCCCTATAAACCATAAAACTAAAAAATAAACAAGGAAGTAACAAGAAATTGGGAATGTTATTTAGTACAAACAAATTGTTACAAATATAGGTACAAAAAGAGAGAGTGCATAACAATACATGAATTGGTCCGTGCAACAGTTGTTTACAAAGTAACTGTGTACCACACTTATATTCAGCAAACCATGCTCACTTGCGTAACTTTCTCAATAAAAACAAATAGTGCAAATCAACATTTCCATAAAATATGTGTATTTTGTTGATGTTTGGAGACAATATATTCCACGCCCAAACTTATAGTATTGATGTTTTCGTTTGAAAGGCCAATCAACCCCCTTAAACCCATAAAGCCAACAGAAAGAGTAAGCATAGTTTTACCTAGTCAAATCCATATAGTTAGTGCAAGTTTTAATGAAAGGCTCTTTTGAAGCTTCAACATATATTGTACAATGTTCATCATATATATGTCAACTACAACATAGGCTCAAATGGACACTCCTCATATTCAAGTAGCTACAGCTTACAAGCTTGTTGCTTACTCACATAACCGTGTAGTCGTGCTGAAGTAGAAAAGCATTACAGGAAATATTCTAACAAGGATAGAGTAAAACAAACTAAACAACAGTAATATCACCACATAAATGAAGCACATACATTTTCCACAAGCTCCAATGCCAGGTCTTTTGCCGTTTCACCGTCAGGATAATACACTGACCCAATCAAGTTGCTGAACTTATCAACACCTTCCAGGACAATCCGAACCTACATATCCACATGGGATTTAGATAACATGCAGAAATGCAACAAGCTTTATAAATTAAAGAAGCAGATTACCCACATCTCGATTCAATACTCTCATCTCAGTGAAGAACTTGGCTTCAAGAGCAAAAGGATCAACTACAGTATCAGCAGATGTTGAAACTGCAACTCTTTGGGCAGCTGTTAGTGGGCCTTGGGGTTCTCCGGTAACATCTCCATTAGTCTTATCAGCCTTCACTTCTGGTTCAACAACACTTTCAGGTGCAGCTCTCCTTCCCATTTGTGGGGCCTAATTCAAAGGAAAATAAATCATTTGAAACGTGGTTATCAAATTAAGATTCAATTCATGAATCCGAAGATCTATTTTCCAAATCGTGAATTGAATCTTATTATGAATCTTAAGATCTTAAGATACGTTACCAATAAAAATATGACATTTAAAATTAAAAACAAGTGACACAGAAAAATGCTGATCTATCATATATGATCCACAAAATAATTCATGATTCGGGTTATAAATCAAATGACAAAATAAAGAGGTCGACTGCACCAAGTATAGATGTAGCGATTTTCATTAGATTGAATAGAGATTCATCATAGTGAATCGGGATTCAGGGATTCATCATATTCATCATATTCATCAGATTCGTAAAGATTGAGTCTGTTTCGTATTGAATCGTGAGCCATCTATCGTAAGATACTAATAATCATGAATCAGATGCCTAAGAAGGCGTCTAAAAAGTAAATGTTGCATTTATCATATTTACCTGAATTCCGGCGACGAAAACTTGGACAAACTGAAACTCCGGCAGCAAATAGACGCGGACTGTGCTTCCGTCGCGAACCTGTTCAACAATTCCTTCCATGGGCCTTCCCTTGTTTGCAGATAATAAACCCATTGCATCCAAGTTGCTAGGGTCACCGATGGCTGATGGTGGTAGGTTTCTGATAGATGCCTCGGCGGCACCAGGAGTCTGCAATCAGCCATAAAATTGTTTATGGTTCAGTTACGATAGATTTCTGCATTAGAATGAAAAGGCAGCTTTGCATCTCCATTTTTTTTCAGCCACTTTATAGCATCACCGTGTGACCAATTTTAAAGAACACCGTTTGGAGCTATTTACATAATATATTGGACGACAAAGCATATCCTGATTCTGTGATCAAACCTTATTTCGTAAAACGACAAAAAGTAATAATTTTCATATTAGGAAATTTAATATTACATATTAACATGCAACATTTAATTACGTCAACGCTACGATAACGTGTACAATAATGCTTTTTATCAGTTTATTATATTTAAATTTAAATGCATGGAATAATTAGGGCAACATTGAGATAACGACAGTATATAAGGTAACGTTTTACATCAGCAAAGATGCAAAGCAGAACTTGTGCTAGTTCCAAGTAAACCACGTGACCAATAAAGCATGGAATTCGCGTTAATTTTAATGGTAACTAACACATGCATTAATTTCTATGCTAGTTAATTGTCTAAATGTCCAAGTCCAACAATAAAAGATGAAAACTCGGAACCAAACCTTGCTCCATCGACCAAGGCCTTCCTGTTTAGCTTGTTCTTCCAATCTCAACAATTCTGCATGGTAAGGACTAACTTCCCCCCTCTGTTGCCCCTGATCTCTTATCTGCACAAATATGCAATTCAGCAAAGCAATGCAGATATAATTCAAACACAACATACACATCCAAACACAAACAGAGTATTCAATCTAACCTTTGCCCATCCTCCAGAAACAACCAGCATTGCAACATTCTGATTCCCTAGAAAAACAGTGCCAAAGTCACGACTTATCGCCGGCACATTGTAATCAACCCTGAAAGCCACCTCCTGTTCCAACAACACAACAATTCAAACATTTCAAAGCTACAAATCAAATCAAATCAAATCAAATCAAAATCTTCACTTTTCACAAACCTTCCCTATGCAGAGCTTCCTCAAAAACTCTCTACTTTCCCATGCAAACGGCTCATCAATGCCGCCTCTACGCGCCTAAATCATTGATCAATGATTCAACACAACACAGTTATGAATTATTATTATTATTATTTTTCCAAAATATATACATAATTATTATTATTATCACTAACAAGATAAATTTGAGCTGATTAATAAAATGAATTACCAGTCTAGGAGCAATCAAAGATGATAAAGTAATGGTCCTTTCAGGCAAAGTTTGACCAGGTTTTGGAGTTGAAATTGCCACAATAACCAAACAATCACCTGAAGGAACAGCTTTGACTCTTCCTCTATACCATCCCGTATTTCCAGCAACAGTTGATGACGCCATTAACGATCTATGCAAAAAATTCACCGATCCACAAGCAGAAAAAAATTAATCACATGCATTAACATTAAAAATCGCGTAAAAAATCAAAGTACATTGATTGCATGTAGGTAAAATTAGTAGAATCGAAAATTGAACACATGCATAGAAAAATGAATAGTGATAATTGAAGATCTAAACTATTACGATTGAGAGAGAGAGAGAGAGAGAGAGAGAGAGAGAACCTTTTTTCCGTTGGGAGAGAAAGTGAGGATTCGGCGGCGGAAGAGAATAATGAGATTTTAGAGAAAGGTTTGGTTGTTGAGTTTATATTATAAATGGGAATGCAATGGCTATGCTATAGAGAATAGTAGAAGAGAATTGAGTTGAATTTTTGAACTAAGCATTGTTGTTTTTGAGTGTGAAGTGTGTAGGCCTGATTTTAGGATAAAATTACCGGAAATGCCACTATTTCAGTTACTGTACTAGTAGTTAATAGAGGGTCCTTAATTGTACTTTTTTATAATCGGAATAGAAATTTTATTCTTATCCTACTTTCTTGAGTCACGACAAGTAACTGACTTGATCAGATCACCTTTTTGACAATTTTGTCTTGTTTTACGTGCGTCTCTTTTTTACCTCACGTTTTTTATTACACAACTTTCGATAATATGAGAATATTGGGTCATGCTGACAAGTGTTCCCAGGCGTCTCCGAAGGATTGATTAAGGATACAAAAAAGAAAGTTTAAAATTGAAAATAACACATTTTAGTCTTTCGATGACTTGATTGTACAAACTTCAATACTATATTACTATGGCTATGTTTGGTAAACCAAATAAGCTAGCTTATAGCTTATAAGCTATAAGCTATAAAGCTATAAGCTATAAGCTCTGTTTGGTAACAGTTTTTAAAAAAGAGCTTATAGCTTATTTTACTAGCTTATAGCTTATTTTCCAAATGCTATTTTAAGTAGCTTATGAGCTTATAGCTTATAGCTTAATACATTTTCTTCCAATTTTACCCTATCATCTTACTTGAAAAGAATTAAATATTAATTAAACATATCATTTTTATGTCATTTCATACTTATAAGCTAGTCCAACCGCTAATTTTACCAAACACTACAAATTCAATCAGCTAGCTTATTCGCTATAAGCTAAAAGCTAGTTTATAAGTTATCCGCTATAAGTTCATTCGTTATAAGCTAACTTATCAGCTATCCGCTATTTTTTACCAAACAGAGCCTATGGTTGCTTCCTTTGGGGGTATCGTTTAGCATTTTTCTACGGTATTTATTTAACTATTAACAAAAATAATATATTTTTTCCGCCACAAAATAAATGGCCTAAATTTGATTTTATGTACTATTTATATGATTTATTTTAAATGAGATGTTATTTGATTGGTCTCGAAGTGTACTTTTAAAATATACAATTTTATAATTTTTAATAATTGAAAATTAAAGATATTAATGATTAAAATTATGCATTAGTAAACGCAATGATTGTCAAGTAGGTCATTTATTTTAAATTAGAGAGAGTATGTTAATTAGTTTTGGGTACCAAATATTTTTCCTTTTGTCTCTCTTATATGAAAAAAATATATTTTAAATTCATTAAAAAACTGATGTATTTTGTACCCAAAAAAAAAAAAAAACTGATGTATTTAACTTATAATATAGATTAAATATATGATTTCTTTTTTTGCAAAAGCAGATTAGATTAGGGATGTCAATGGATATCCATGGACGCAGATAGTGTGATATCCGTATCCGCTCCGTCAGATAAATATGATATCCGTGTTCGCTCCATATCCGTGCGGATATCCGCTAAGCGGGTAATCCATGGATATTGAAGTATCCATGGATATTAACAGATATCCATGGATGCTATTTTTTATTAAAAATAATAATAATTATTGAAAAAAAAAATTAGTTTTTTTTTAAGACAAAACATTAACACATTATATTCAGAAATTTTGCACTCTATTTTTAATAAAAAGATCCAATCTACAAACAAAAATCACCTCACAGAACTGCAAAAGAGCCAAACAAAACTAGAATTTATATAAAATAGCCAAAATGCAAAAGCTAAAATATAAAAATACAATTTTTTTTATATAAAAGTACTAGAAATTATATGTTAGTAGAGATATTTAAGTAATTTTTCTAATTATTTAGCGGGTATGGATATCCGCGGACGCGGATAGTATTAAACCTGCATCCGTATCCATTAAATGCGGGTAATTAAAATATCCATTTATTTTATCCGTGGATATCCATTAAACTATCCGCTCCGTATCCATGGCGGATTTTATCCGCAGATATCCGCGGGTATGGATATTTTTGCCATCCCTAGATTAGATACATGATTTTTACGATAAATCTAAAAAATCTTTTTTTTTTCCTTATATATGAGACTGAAGCGAGTATGAATTTATTTATGTAGGTTTATTTTTTTGAAACGGTTAAATTTTATTAAAGGACAATCTCTTTAACAAGAAGTATAAGGTAATAGTTGTTAGTTGTTATATTAGTGTTTTTTTTATCACCAGAGTTTAAATTTAGGTCTTCTAACTTCTTTGATATTAACTAAGTCATTAGACATAAGTGGTTATCGAGCTTCATCAAATGTCGGATTTCGGGAGAATCCAGACTCATTCTAAATGGAACAATTTCTTAATAGATTTTACTTATCTCGCATCCAAATTATGAATTGCTAGAGCCTAGTTCTTCTAAAAATCAGAGGGATAGGGGAAAAAAAACCTTCTTTGATATTGTTTTTTTCTTCATAAAAATATGCTCCAACTATAGTATAAAATTAAGTATATTTATTTTCAGCCCAAGGTAAAATTTATTCATGCAGTCAAACCAAAACTAAAATAAATATTTCAAAATCATGTCTCCCACAAAAGCCATTTTTTCAGATAACATCCAACACGTATCATCTATGTATTCGGAAACACGGTGGTTTTCCCCACAAATACCTAACCAAAGCTTCAATTTCCAATATGAACATATCACAAATGGATTTGAGAATGTTGATCTAGTTCTAAATCCTCATCTTCTCTATTTGTCTGATAAAAAATAATAGATAATTGATAAGCTAGCTTATATGAGTGAACTTATAATGGACGACTTATAAGTTAGTTGATTGAATTTGCAGTGTTTTATAAAATCAGCGGTTAAACTAGCTTAAAAATATGAAATAATATAAAAAAGATATGGTTAATATTTTCAAGTAAAATAATAAAGCTAAAATTGGAAAAAAAAGAAAAAGATTATAAGCTACTTGAAATAGAGTTTAAAAATAAGCTATAGGCTCTGTTTTGTAAACCAAATAAGCTAGCTTTTAGCATATAGCTTATTATCTTTTCTTTTAATTTTGCCCATATCATCTTACTTGAAAAAATTAAATATTAATTAAACATATCTTTTTTACATCATTTCATACTTATAAGCTAGTTCAACCGCTAATTTTACCAACACTACAAATTCAATCAGCTAGCTTATTCGCTATAAGCTAAAAGCTAGCTTATTCGCTATAAGCTAAAAGCTAACTTATAAGCTATCTGCTATAAGTTCATCCACTATAAGCTAGTTTATCAGCTATCCGCTATTTTTCACCAAACAGAGTAATAAGCTCTTTATTAAAAATTGTTAGCAAACAAAGCTTTTAAATAAGATTAGCAAACAAAGCACGCCATTTACTTTGGCGTTTATGTAGAGGATGTCTCCCGACTCGTTACTGACTGATACAACGACAAGTAGAGTGTACCCTCTACTTGTCGTTACGTAAATAAAAAAATTGCTATAAAAAAACTCAATTATCACATAATAAAGGATACTGATCAATGATAATGGTTTATTGAAAAAAAAAAGCATGGTTTATATTCATGTAAAATATACAGTTTTATTTTAAATAATAAATCATAAAGGATAAAATTGGGTTTTGATTAAAATAATAAGGGTAAAAGTGGAAAAAAAGATGATAAGCTATAAGCTGTAAGCTCATAAGCCACTTGAAATAGCTTATGGAAAATAAGCTATAAGTCAGTAAAATAAGCTATAAGTCAGTGTTGAAAAGACCGTTACCAAACAGGTCTTTTAGCTTATAAGCTATAAGACATAAGCTATAAGTCAGTTTGGTGGTGTTACCAAACAGACCCAATGGCTCTGTTTGGTAAAAATGACTTATGGCTGATAAGCTAGCTGATGGCTGATAGCTTATAGCTTATAGCTGATGGCTGATAAGCTAATTGAAGTGTTTGGTAAAATTAGCGGTTTAGCTGGATGATAAATGTAAAATGACATAAAAGGACATTCTTAATTCATATTAAAATTGATATTAAATTAATATTTAAGATACTTTATTTAATATTTATATTATAAAAAAATCTTTAATTATTTATAATTAATTTTTAAACATTACTTTGGCGTTTATGTAGAGGATGTCTCCCGACTCGTTACTGACTGATACAACGACAAGTAGAGTGTACCCTCAACTGTCCTGTGTGTGATGAGGAGACTGAGGATGAGCTTCACATATTCTTTAACTGTACAGTAGCTCGAGACAGTTGGTGTGCAGCTGGTCTCTCTTCGGTCTTACACAACAATATGTACCAGCAAGCTACAGCTGCGGATCGTATTTTCGCCTTGAGCAGTAACGAGAGTAGTGATACAGTTGGAAGAGTGGCTATGTTACTCTGGTGCATTTGGCACAATCGTAATGATAATACAAAGTTGCCGAGCCAAATAGGAAGACATGCCTTTGCTCCTTAGAATGATTGGTACTCGGTTCATAATTTACAACGTAACAGTGTCAGTATGGATATGGCACCAGGTCTAGTATAGTGGGAAAAACTGGCTCCAGGTTGGGTAAAGGGCAACGTTGATGTCGCTTTCATTACTGGTACTAGGAAGACCTCGGCGGGATTGTGTTTTCGTGATAGTAATGGTCAATTCATCGGCGGGATGACACAATGACACTCGACTGTAATTTCATCTGTAGAGGGAGATGCATGGGCGCTACTTTTAGCTATGAAAGAAGCTCGACACAGAGAATTGGATCGAGTTCAATTTGAAAGTGATTCGAAGGTGTTGGTTGATTTTATTCACATGAAGCGTAGAGGCAATTGTGAGTTTCTTTCAATTGTTCATGATATTGTTAGTTTTATGTCATCTTTTATAAACTTTGAGGTTAAGTTTATTAGGAGGCAAGCGAATTCGGTTGCTCATGCTCTAGGGCGGCCAATTCTTGGGCTAGCTTCCATAGATTTGAGATTATTCCCTTATGTATTGACCATTTAATAGCTAATGAAATGCATTAAGTTTGTTTGTTTTAAAAAAAATAAGATATTCTCTTTATCTCTGATTTTAGAGTGAGTTATTTTAAAATTTTACCTATTTATAAATTTGATCTTTTCAACTACCTTCAACATAAATGAAAACAACTCTAACTACAACGAAGATTTGAGCGAGTTCAACAGGGAAACAAATACCGATGTGAGAACTATCATGAAATCTTGTCGACGGCTGAGAAGCATAAACATATAGCAATTGAGTTCTTAAGAGGATAGAGCTTTTGCTAGAACCAAGTCTTTGAAATCATCGGAACACACGCGCGCACACACAAGTTTTCACTGTTGCATTTAGGTAATTATTTATATACATACTCCATCGGATGAGTTCAAAACAGAAGCTAATTGAAGTTCTGTTACAAGCTCAACTATCGAGTAGCTTTCAAACTAATTTGAACCAACTTGAATTAACTCCTTTCTTCAACAATAATTTACCCTTTTTTAGTCTCTAAAATGATTATGCATACACTACTAATGCTCCTAACTGTAATTGGTAGTAGAGGTGTGAAAGGTATTCCTCTTTAGTTGGAGAGATAAAGAAGGAGAACATTAAAATTATAGAAAATGGAATTGAAAGAACAAGAGAAATTGTTGGTGAATTAGTGGAAGCAAGATAGAGAAATTTTCGCTTTTGTTATAGCCGTGTATTGCATGCATGGAATCACTATATATTGTTCATTATGTTTTCATTTCTATCAGCATCTCAGTAACAATCCTTTTGAGAAACAAATCCAAAAGAGAGTGTAATCCACCGTTTGTGTTGGTGAGAGTTGTAATACACAATTTGTATTATTATTCAGTTAATCAGAAGAAACTCTTGTTATTCCATTGTTATTGTTATTGTTATTATTATAGTGGGAAAAGTTTGATCCAGAGATAATCATTCCGCTGACCTTGTATTAGGTGTGTTTTGTGTTATCTTTCCCAACAAGGTGCGCAACTATTTTTACAAGTAAACCTCAATGCTGAAGCCGCTGGACTTAGTTGCTCATGGACCAAAAACCCTGGGAGGATAAGCATCTATAGATGAATCAGGTATCTTATCATTTGGACCAAGATCATTAATAGGCGGACGCTGTTTGTGGTGATTAGTGACTGCTTGATAAGCCATTGCCAACGCCAGAGCCTGCATACATATAGAAGGGTAAATAGGCTTCAATATTGAATGGTAAACAGATAATCAAGTCATTGATTCATGATTATCCTAGTAAAAATCTAGAAGATATTAAGTACATATTGCATACAAACATACAATGTGATCACGGTTAGGAGGAGCATAAATGCCGGTAGTGATGGTGGTTCTTCTTTTGCTGCCGCCAGATGGTGGATCAGAGATATTAGTAAATCCTGTCGGCACTACTATGACTGGTAAACCAACAAGGTTGCCTATGCATACTTTCTCCCAGTCAGTTGCATTTCCAATGAATGCATCCATGGTAAAAGACTCTTTTATTTCTTTGATTAGCCTTCCCCGTGCTCTTTGTGCCTGCATACAATAATTTAAATCCGAATGCTAATATATTGTAGGTAAAGATGAAATAGTAAACTAACATTCAACTAAACTAGGACACAGTATACTGGTCCAGAGACAAAGATCATTGTTCTCCTAAAATGCAGCAAATTTTTCGTATAAAATATGACATGGTTTAATTTAACTATTTGAGGGAACGGAATAAAAGACCTGTATATAGTCCACTGCTGGAATTAAGCGAGCACGGCGTAGTTCAGTAGGCCACTGATCTTGGGCTTCATACACATTATCCTCCCCTGAGCGCTGCCACTGATCAAAGTGAGCCAGCATATCAACATCCATTGTGAAATTTAATATACCTTGAACTGAATCAACTGTGTAATTCAGTTTGAAAGGAACCATCTTGACACCCTTTGACTCAAGAACATGAACAACCTGAGTTGCCATAGCAAATGAAGTTTAGTTTCATGTATTATCCCAACAACATTCAAGAAATGCAAATGACTTTTATGAAATTTGGCAATATTTGGTGTCAAAACTTGAACATATATCTTAACAATAAAACTAGTAAACCAACAAACCTCCATCTCGGCATCATCAAGATATCCAACAGTCAGCTTAGAAGTGTCAACCAGGAACGGATCATCAATGGAGCTATCTTTTGACGAGGGATCGTCAGGATCTCTTCCTCGAACTATATCCACAACAACAGCACAATCAACTGCAGATCTACAGAAAGGGCCAATCTTATCCTAGTATAAAGGTTACAACTAACATGTCAGTTAACATTCAACGTATAATAGAAGAACATGGTAATATTAAATATTACCAAGCTTTCTGATATGCTCATTACACCAGTTCGGCCAACAGTACCAAAAGTTGGGCGCAATGCGGTAACACCACATCGAGCTGCAGGGTAAGTAATGGATCCAGCTGTTTCCGAACCAATAGCGAATGGAACCAAACCTGTCACAATAAACAATTTTGTAAATACAAAAATAATACATGCATTGCTCATAGATGTAGGAAACAAACAAAATTTTGGCCATATTCTTCACCAGTAAATCATAAAATAAACCATATCTTGGAAAAGACCTCTAAAGATGATCCAATATATGCATGCATCAACTAGGTAAAGAAAGAAACAAAGAAAGACAGACAGAAATGAAAGTGCAAGAATTTACGAATGATAATTGAAAAGTACCCGCTGAGGTGCTTGCTGCAGGTCCAGCAGAGGAACCCGTAGAAAATTCCTCAATATTCCATGGATTCCTGGTTCTGCCACCGAACCAGACATCATCATAAGCCAATGATCCAGAAACAAGCTTAGCAACAAGAACAGCCCCTGCAGATTTCAACCTGTTGAACAACATCATCAAATATATAAATAAAATTAGTCACAAACATGATTTCTGATTGTAGATATTCATTTGTCATGGATCTCACCTTTTATAGACCCAAGCTTCCATGTTGATAACTTGATTCTTAAATGACTTCGAACCCCATGTTGTTTTGTATTCAGGCACCGATATTATGTCCTTCAATCCATAAGGAATCCCATGAAGAGGCCCTTCAATACAAAAACAATATTTATTTTAAAACTATTTTTTTTATACTTCATAGCTTATACAATTAATCCCAAAAGGATAAAGAAGGTGGCAGCTCTCTAATCTCAACAACATAATGTTCCGCAACTGTACTGCTTTAACAGACTGAAATCTGTTACAAGGTATCAGATAGACAGACCTAATTACTAGTTAATCTTGTATTAAGTCCATGTATCGATGATGCAGCATGGTTAGACCTTAGAATTCCAGAATTATGCATTGGTCTATAATGATCTTTGTAAAGCTAAAAGTATTAATTAGAAAGGAAATAAATTAAAAAGAAAAATCACCACATTCAAATGTTCGCAACTTTACACGCTAAATAACTACCTAGATAGACTCCTTGGTTAAGCAACTCATCAGCTTCTTTCGCTTGCTTGTTTGCTAGCTCTTCAGTATAAGTTACTACAGATTCAAGAATAGGACCGTACCTGGTGTCCATTGCAGGTGATAAATTTAATTAGGAAGATATAAGTTTCAAATACTGGAACGCAACCCATAAAAAACACAGACACACGCGGTACATATTTCAACAATCGCTAGCGCATTAGCTCCGATACTACTTTTTCAATCTCCGCAAGAATATTTGTGTAAGCTCCTGGGATGTAATTTGATTTGTTTTGATGAGTTCGCCTAACTCAAGAACCTGGTTTTAAAATAATTGAAAGAAAAAAGCCAAGCATGAAATGGGACCGCATGATGAAATATTTATATCAAACATAGTGCTTGTTGTTTTGATTGACAGTGAATTTGTCAGAATCACAGTATGGCACCGTGATTCTAATAAAAGCTACATTTTTTCAACAAAATCATGATGCCATTTGTGATTCGTTAAACTCACCATAATCTCAAACATACACATAATCAAAATCGCAGTCCATCAGCAATATAGATCACTTACTGTCAAAAAGGCGATATCTTCTTCAGAATCTGGTCTCTGTATCCCAGAAATGGAAGGATATGTAAACCTTTTGGTTGCAGAATGAGGTGATTTGTGATCCCAATGAGCATTGAAAACTAAAGGTGAGGGATATTGCAGTCCTCCATTCTTAGAAGCTACAAGTTCTCTATTGGCTTTTATAATTGGAATATTTAACTCATTTACACCCTTAGCAATCTCCTCAATCTAATAGAAACAAAATTAGACACCACTAAACAGCAACAACAGTAACAAACAGACTCACAAGTCATCGAAATCGAAAAAACTACCTGATTATCCTTGAAGAAGTTGGCATCAAGCAAACCTAAAGAACATCTAAGGCAAGAAACACAACATTTCTTCTCTGATAATTGAATTTGGTTCATACTTCCCTGGTTGATAACAAAATAGAAAAAGTGGTATCATGAACTTGAGGCACCAAATCAATACTGCATTTCATAATTAATACACTAAAATTAAACTAAGCCTTTGTTATTGAATTAGTTACAAACATAATTTGTGAACATGTATAGGCAAATCTAACATGGCTTTAGTACTAACTAATTACAACCAATAATATTGTTAAGTAATAAAATCCACTAACCTGCAATTTGTGGAAGAATATTTTGCAAATTGTTTTTATGGTTCTAGTAACCTGTTTTACATCTGTCAGGGTGTGCAATAAAAATAAATTGTATTTCTTATATCTTATGATACATAAATAAAATAGTTGATTACTATACAATACTAAGAGTGAGATTATTAGTATGTAATTACCATGATGATTGTTTGGTTTCCGTTGGAAGAAAAAAGTGATGAGGGAGAGGCGAGAAGCGGAACAGTGGAGACATAGCAGAAGAAGAAAATAACAGAAGAAAAGTGAAATACTTTGTTGTTAGTGTCAGCAGCACCGCTTGCACGTGTCTGTGAATTTGGAGGACACTTGTTGTTGGGCATGGCGTTAATCTTTCACGGCAGGGATATGATCGTCTGCGGTTCCAAAAATGAACCTGGTAGTGGTAGACTGGTAGTAGGAAGAAGGAATAATGCTTTTCTCTTCTTTCTCATTCAGTCAACTACATACTACAATACTACTTTTATTATTATGGGATGGGATAAATATATTTATGGTCTTCGTAAATTTCAAAGTTTTGTTTTTAATCTTTTGAAGAAAAAAAATTCGAATATTAGTCCCTAAAAATTTTTAATAAACATTTTTTAATCCCTACCTTTAAATCAACTCCTGTGTAGATTTTATATTTTTTAATAAAAATTTTCAGAAAAGCGTAGAATATTTTAATAGTCATTGCCAAAAAAAATTAGAATTTTTTAACAAAATATGAATTAAATATAAATTTTTAAAATCCAAAAACATAAAAAATTCATATTTAATTTATGTTTTTTTAAAAAATTCTAATTTTTTTAGGGAAGATAATTATAATATTATAAATATTTATAAAAGTTTTCATTAAAAAATATGAAGTCTACACATGAGTTGATTTAAAAGTAAGAACTAAAAGTATTAATTGAAAACTTTTGAGGGATTAAAAGTAGAAGAAATTTTTTTGAGGGACTAAAAACAAAACTTTGAATATTTACGGGGATCATAAACATATTATTATTATTATCATGTTAATCGGAGCCTCTAGTCATTGATTAATAAAATTAATTAAAAATAACTAAATTTAAAATAATATTTTTTCGAGTTTTGAGGAGTTGATCGTAGGAGTGTATATGGATTGAACAAACCCAATTGATCCGGTCAAACTCATCCAATCCAACCCAAGAAAGTGGGTTAGACTGAGTGATTAGGTGAGTATGAATTTCACAATGAAAAATACATAAAAATAATCGGGTTTCGGGCAAAACTCAACTCAAACCCAAAAAATCCATTGACCCACTGAAGCGGTAGTACTATGTTTTTTAAAAATAATTTTCATATTAATATTAAAGATTTTCTATCATTAAAAGAGAAAAAGCCACAAGTTCAATACTCAAATTTCCAAAATTGTATGTGTGTTTATTCCAAACGGTAAATGCATTACTCTTTCGTATATCACAGTTTTAACGCATTCTCTGATCATCTTCTTCAAGTCTCCATTTTTCGACTTTGTTTTGTTATATAAAAGTAATAATGCTAAAAAATATGATGGTGATATTATCATTTTATGATGCTAAAAAACTAGTAAAAATATGTTACACTATTTTTTAAGAAAATAAAAAAAATGGTGTCATTTTTATAAAAAAAATGATGATCTGTCCTTTAATATAAAAAAAAATTAAAAAAATTGGCTAATCCACACAACCCACTCAACCCGAAAATAAGTAAGTTTATTCAACTTAATCCAATTTTAAAGTGGGTGGTTATTTTGCTCAACCTAATCCGGAGTACGTCATATGATTCGGGTTTCGGGTGTTGTCTAAACTCAACTCAATCTGGCCCATATATGTACACCCATAGTTGATTGTACAAACTTTGATCGTGCTAAATAGTGCATCTGATGCATTAGTTAAGCATATCCAAAAAGGAAATTAAAAGATAAAATTAATGTTAGAAATATAACTTTTTACATCTTAAATATATCAAATTCACAAGTTCCAAAAAAATATTTCTATATTAATATGTTTAAGTAGTGCACCAGATGCACTGTTTAACATTTATTTAATTCATTAGCCAATGTCTCAATAATATTAGAATCATATTAACATGTCCTAAAAATTCTACATTTAATATTGTAAAAGATTTAATACTTAAAAATAAATATGCACAGATTCTGAAAAATAATTTCTATGTTTACTACCTTAACGTGTGCCCTATATAATTCTCCATATTTATACACTACATTCATTTATTGGTACGATGAAAACATGAAAAATATTTGGCTTAAATAAATGCTCTGATTCCGTGGTTGGTAGGATTATATTCGCAGGTAGTAGTAGAAAAAATATCAGTGTGTAGTCACTTTGCCGGTCCCATTTGCATTAGATATTATTATTACTTATTACTCCTCGTCCTCACTTTCTATTGTTCTAATTCCTGCCAAGTAGGACCACCAATCCCCTGGTTGCGTTAGACCATCTGCAATGGTTAGAAAATTCAACGCCCAATTTATTCACTTTTTACACTTTATATCATCTTATTTTTCTTCTACCTACTCATTCAACACTCTTTCAACTTTTACCCTCTCCAATGGTTTTTCATTCAACACTCTACCCCACCACTTTTTATTTCATATTCTTATTTAAATTTAAATTATACGATACAAATCATCGATTAAAATTATAATAAAAATTATCGATAAAAATTAAATTAAACTCCCGTTTGCAATTATAATAAAAACAAAATTTATTTAAATAATTGATACGATACAATCATCTTAACTTAATTTAAAATACGACACACAAGTAACGTAGTTAAAATGATACAAAATTTATTTAAATAATCGTTGAGATTTTGATAATTGTTTGGATTATTAAAAGAATTTTGGGTGTTGAAATTATTATTGGGATCCATTTCACTAAAAAAAAAGACTATAACTTCAAATTAAACACTAATAGAAAGATAAATAAGATTAAGATAGTGAAAAATTTGGTTTTTTTTTCTGTGTCCAAATCAAATCAACCAAGTCTCTATTTATAGAGAAAAAAATACGAATTTTGGTAAAAAAAAAAAAAAAAAAAATTTGCAATGAAATAATTGAGTTCAAAGATAATGATGTGGTAAAAATCCAACCAGCCAACCAGATTCCACCACTTGTCCCGCGTCAGCTTCTCTCTCCTCCTCCTCTGTGCGTCACGCGCCCTGTTCCCGCGTGTGGCACACGCGCCTGCTTTGATCAAATGAACATGTTACACGTGTCCCCGGTGGCAGCACTCAACTGTGTTGAATCAATTCAACTCCTCTCTCATCCAAGTCACGTTAAACACTATCCCTCCAATGGTTTCGACAGTTGAAACACCCATTCAACACTTTTTTTTCCCCATTGTAAGTGGTCTTAGTCAAATATAATACTCGCTCCCTTCGATTTAAGGATTTCAGTTTCCCATTTGGTGTGGGAAACAACAACCACCACCAGTTTCTCCGACCATCACCTTCTTCTCCGAATATTCAAGGATTTCAGTTTCCAATTTGGAGATTATTTTTTTTAATGAAGATTGGTGATGAAGAGAGAGAGAGAGAGAGGGAGAGAGAGAAAGAGAGAGAGAGAACATGAAGAACAAGAGAAATATTGACTTGATGATGGTTCACCATTATATTTGGTGGACATGCAAATCCTACCATTATAATTTTAACAAACGACTAAACAGTTAAGATTAAAATAAATTAACGCATATGACAATTGTGACAAACGGTCGTATAGTTAATGGACCAAAATGAAACTTTTTTCTTTGATGGACCAATGTGAAACAAAAAATATATTTAAGGGATTAAAATACTCCCTACGGTCTTTTTTATAAGAAATATTTTAGAAAAAAATGTCATTTTTATAAGAAACACTCTTTAAATTTATTCTTTTTTTAAATCCACAATTTCATTTGTATAGTTATTCAATAAAATAATGCATTAAATGCTAGTGCATTGGTGACTCCTAAACTTATGATGCATTTGGTTGAAGGAAAAGAAAGAGTGAGGAAAGAAAATTACACATTCCAATGAATAATTTTAGACTAACACTTGTCCAAATTCATTCATTGGAATACATAATTTTCTTTCCTCTCTTTTTCTTTCCTTTCTCAACCAAACAAAGCCTTAATGTATGCCTTAAAACTTTGGTTCAACATGCACTATGTGAAACTTGCATATGTGATTGTTTTTAACAAGGTTGTTAGAATCAAATTTTTACCTTAACTTATTTTGCATAGGTAAACTCGACACGTAAACTCGAATCGTAAACTCGTGTGAGTTTACCTAAAATTAAAATGATATTAAAATTATTATGTTTATGACATATATACTAATATAATACTATAAAAATGTTAATATTTCAAAGAATTAACTTAATTATAAAGCTAAAATAGACTAAGTCTCTATAAAAATAGCATCATGTCCATAAACTTGCATCAAAATACAATAATTATCCCAACAAAATCATATAAATATCCAAATAACTGTCCAAAAGAAGACGATTCATAGGTTTCTAAACAAATTTTTATTGGGTTTTTTTTTTCTTTTCGAAATGTGTCTCATGGGCCAAAAAAATTGAAATTGGGCCATAAATTTTTGAAAAGGTAAACTCGCCCGAGTTCACCCGATTTTAGCGTTTTCACACCGAGTTAACTCGGTTAAGCTCGTTTTTTTCGCGAGTTTACATGCGAGTTAACCAGTTTTTCATACATATTAACACGCGATTTTAACAACCATGGTTTTTAATGAAGATTTCTCTTCCCACCCACCATGTATCTTTTTCACCCCCCAAAAATCCAATTTTACCCCTCAAAAGTTCGATTTTCATTTACCGAACTTTTTTTAAGGGTATAAACATGTGTTTTCAACCGTTTAAAAGTTCGGTTCACATTTATCGAACTTTTTTTTTAGGATATAAACAAAAATTCATGGGGTGAAAAAGAAAAGCAGGGAGGGGATGGAAAGATAAATCTTCGTTTTTAATTCGTCCAATGCGATGATTTAATCCGGTAAACTCCCTCTTGTGGCCCAACACTCTCTATCTATCTCAAAAATAAAAATAAAAAAATCCAGATTAATCATTATAAATGATGTTAAAATTTTGTATTTATAAATTATAACATATACTAAATAATAAATAGGAAGAATATATGGAAGGTATTAAAATATGGTACAGCTTCGACGATATCTATACTAATATATAAAGGGGATACAAATTTTTGGGATGACTTTTTTGTTATTCCTATTTTACCCTTAAAAAAACTACCAAAAAAACAAACTAAGCATAACTTCCACATAAAAGTAGGTTTTCAGTTTTTTTATAGTACAAAAAAAAATATTTTTTTCTTCTTAATAACTAACCACAACAAAAAAGGAGGTCAAGTAGTTATCAATTAACTAAGTCCAATAAAAAGGAGATTAAGTAATTATTTATATTTGTACAATAGAGAATATCGATCACAGCAAACAAAAAAAAAAAGAATATCGATCACACAAACGGCGGCTAGTTTCAATAATTTAACTAATTAATAAAAATTTATATATTAAACTAATTTGATAATTGATTATTTTTTGTTGGAACGTTTTATTCTTATACAAATATGTTACTTTTTTTTTGTGATTCAAGATTTCTTACGTATATTTTGATACATTAACAAGGAAAAAAACAACAGCAATATTTCATAGCGATTTCTTCTACTGCAATCATAATTTTGATCTTTTCCTTTTTTTTATTACATTTTTTATCAGTTTGAATATGATTTTACAGCTTGAATAAGTTTGTGGACACTCCACACTCCTAATTATTATTAGCTTAATTCAAAATTAGTCAATTTATACTAGCTAATTACGGTACAAATTCAATTTTGGCACGGTAAATTACCGAGAATCAAACATATAATCACATAAAAAAAGTAAAAGTCATCAAACTCATTTGACATACCAAAAAGTGACATTAACCTTTTAAAAGTAAATAATTGATAATTAGTTCAGGTAAACAACTTTCAGGAATAAAATAAAACTAGTTAGTTGTATTTATCTATATACACGTCACAAATTTCTCAATATAAAATAAAAAAGTCAATTAACTAACTTAGGCAACATTCACTTGGCTTATATTAGCATGCGCCATGCCATGATAGCTTAGTCAAAACTCATATTAACTAAATTAATATGTCACCATATAACACAATTCATTCATATATAAATAATAAATTCCAAAACCCACCAAACCCAACAATGTACCTATAATTCTCCATTTTAAAGACCCTCCAAAACCAACATTCTCTCCTTCTACTATTCTTCAAGAAGGAGAGAAAGAAAATTTTGTGATACATATTATGGAGGGTCTTTTGCCTTTAATTTTTAGAGCAATAAGGAAAACCAAAAGTCGCAGAAAATATAAATGTCTTTCATCAGGTGCTGCTTTACGTTACAACGATTTCTATCCTCAAAATGATCATGATCAAGGCTATGGTAATTATCATGAAGAACCAGCTTATATTTCAAGGGTTGATGATGATGATCAATATGCAAAGAAAATTGATTTTCGAAGATATGATTCTGTTACAGAATTCTCTAATGGGTTATATTCTTCTCCTAAACACAAAACAACAACACGTTCTGTTGTTGTTGATTCAAAAGAACTTGTGAATTTTAAAGAATGTATCACAGGTTCAAGAAGAGATGTATCTTCGGTATATTGATTTTTAAATTATAGAATTTTAAACACAATTTGCATATGTAGCCTTAATTCAAATCATGTTTTGATTTTGAAAATTAGGTTCTATCATTTCATGTGTTTAAAAGATTGATGTTTAATGAAATTTCATCTTAATTAATTTTGTCATTGTAATTTTTGGTTACATCTTATAGAATTATGTGCTGTGTTAGAGGTTCATGGCATGTCATGGACTCATGGCACTCACATCTCTTACAAAAAAGTCAAAAATTAAATGATTTTAATATATCATGGGATTTTCATGTTATTTTTCAATCTAGCTTTGTATCATTATTGTTTTTTGATATTGGTGAATACTTTGGTACATGTCTTATTTGGACATGCATTGATTTTTTATATTAACAAATTGTTTGTTTAGTTTGTATATATATTCAAGATAATACACATATTTTTGTTAGAATATTTTTTTTCATTTACATTAGAAGAGAATGTGTTGATTTAATTAAATGTATATCTGATAGCAAATTCTTTATTAATTGTTTTTGTTTAATTTTTCAACAAGGAAAACAATTACTCCTTATTTCATTCCCAGAAATATGAATAGGCAATTTTTAAGTATTAGTGGAAATCATTCTCATTCTTATTCTCATCTAAAAAACATGTATGTGTTTGTTTTCAATGTTCGTCGATTGTAATTCTTACAAAAAATTTCACATTTGGTTTTTGCAGTTATCTATAAATTCAATTTTGTAATAAATTTTATATACGACTATATCTATTTCATTTATATATATATATATGTAAGATAATTACACATGAATCAAAGGTAAACGGGCAACAAGCTGCGCCGCTAAACCTTTTTTATAGCAAATCCCAACCTACGGAAAACTGCATCCATAGACCTATGCGTCATAACATTACTATTCATTACTCTTTGAAGTCTTTTCAGAAGGTCAACAGCCTCTGGTGCTAGGAAGCCGATAATATCAAATGCAAACGGAATAAAAGCATGTTGATTATCAGAACACAGTTTCTCATGTTTGGCAATTTTGCTTGAAGCAGTTTCGAGGGTTGCCCGTCCCACAATAAAGTCTCCAAAGTAAATCAGAGAAAATCTTACATTCTTTTAGCATTTCATGCATCCAAAGTAATAATTTGTTATTTCCTTCTAATCTATGTATTTCGTGACACAATGGTTGAGATTAATTAGCTGAAATTCAGTTGACTTTTTTCAACATATTTTTTTTTTGTAGCATAGTAAAAAATTTAACCTCGGACCAAATAATTAAAAGATTCAGACATCTACCAATTGTGTCATGCATATTTTGTTGTTGAGTATCGTTTTATTCATTCTTACCAAAGAAGAACGGTTGATTAAAACATTATAACTCGTTATATGTTGGGGATAACCCACAAAGATGAACAACAAAGAACACTTAGAACACTAAGAAAGAATAGAGAGAACTATGAATAAAATTGAAGAGAATGAATTAAGGGAAAAAATTATCTTTATTAATCACCAAAATCACCTATATATAGGTGTATGTACAATAGGTGGGAGAGGTAGCTTGTAACAAGCCAACTAACAAACCTAAACCTCTCTAACTAACTAACTGAAATACAACTGTACATAACAAACTAATTCTAACTGTCAAAACAGAAAACATAACTGAACTGAACCAGAGGTTCAGAGCCTGAGAAGTATAAGAAGCTATGTTTGTTCAGAAGCTGTTGCTTCAGAACTTGATCCATCAGAACCTGTGACCTTCAGAAGCTAGGAAGGTCAGAATCTGGTTAAGAGTCTCGCGACCATCAGAAGCTGTTTGCTTCAGAGGCTGCAGAGCTTGAATTACAAATTCAACACTCCTCCTTAATTCAAGCTGCCAAAACTCACAGCTCCCATTTCCCTTCTGAGCACCAGAAACTAAGTGATTTCTGGTTTGTTGTCAATCTTTAGCACACTTGTAATATCCTCAATGATACTCATTTCACTGAGAAGTGATTGTAACCAATTTGCTTGACATGCAGCTAGAGAACCTGCTACATATTCTACTTCAGTTTTTGCCATTGTGTCTGTAAGTGTGACTGATGCATTACAGCCAACCATTTTGAACCTTTTCAAAATGTCTTCTGCATATTTCTTTCTCTTTGTAGCCTCTAACCAATTTGAATCATTCATGGCTTGATCCAAATCTATTGGTTTAGCCTCTACCAACATGGCTTTTTCAGGCACAAATGTCACACCAGATGCTGCAACATCTTTGTGTACAACATTACCACTCCAGTTCCAACTCTTAGCTTTATCAAACTGCTCATCCCTACTTGTAACCATCTTGTTTCTTGTTGGAGAATACAGTTTATAAGCTCCAGCTGAGTGATAACCAAGGAAAATCATTGCTTGACTTCTGCCTTCTAATTTCCTTCTACAATGTGTTGGCACATGCCTTAAACATAGTAACCCAAACACCTTAAAGTGACCTACACTAGGCCTCACACCAATCCATGGTCTCACACCAGTCCATGCTTTATGTGGTGTCTTGTTCATTAACTTCTTTGTTGACTTGGCTACGCAACACTCTTTGCGCAGTTGCCTTTGAACTTTAATATGAGGAAGACCATTCACCATCTTCTCCAAACTTAACAGGTTCAAACTCCTGAAATGGAAATGGCCATACCTGTGATGCCAAATCCAGTTCTAACTTTCATTCACAGTTGGGACAACGCACTGATGTTCCAACATGTTCAACATCCTGAAGGTTTTGTTGTTGGACATTGGAGCTTTCAGGATCTCTCTATCCTTTGCATCAACTAGCTTCAGCTCCTTATCATGCATTTTCACTGAGTAGCTCCTTCTCTAGTAATTGACCTATACTTATCACATTACTCTTTAACACACCAGTGATACTAGCTTCTTGTCCATCATTTCTCTTCACCAAGATACTTCCAATCCCTTCAGAAATCACTTGACTGTTATCAACAGTTGCAGGTGGGCATTCTGCTCCAATGGCTTTGAATCGAGTCTTGTAGGTTCTGTTCTTATTCTGAGCTGTCTTGAGGATCAGTCTCTTCTTAGAGTCAAAGAGTTGTAGTGTCTCATCTTTAATCACTATTTTGAAACCCTTTGAAATCAATTTCCCTACACTCAACAAATTACATTGCATTCCAGGCACAAAAAGAACATTTTCAATCACAGCTTTCTTGCCATTTGACATCTCAATCATGACATTCCCAATACCTTCACCTTTGGTGAATTCATTGTTGGCAAGCTTGATCTTTATGTTGAGACATTCATTAAAGTTAGATAAAATGCTTCTATTACCTGTCATATGGTTAGAACATCTTGAGTCAAAGTACCACTCCATAGAATTTGCTGTTTCATCAGCATCTATCACCATGAAGCTTGTTTCATCTTCTGAACTTGAGCTATCATGTGCTACGTTTGCTTCTTCATCACTGTCTTGACCCTTCTTCTTCTTTGAGATCTTACACTCATTAGCATAATGGCCATATTTGTCGTAGTTGTAGCATTGAATCTTGCTTTTGTCCTTCTTCTTTGACTTATCTTTCTGTTTTCCTCCTCCTCCATCAGAGGATTCAGACAATGTCTCAACATCATCTTCAACATGATCTTTGCCTTTCTTGGAATCTTTCTTGTTCTGCCATTTCTTCTTGTCACTTTGATACTTCTTGAATTTTGAGAAAAGAGCTTGCTCATCTTCTTTGCCATGGCTCCTCTCACCATGCTTCAACTCATGAGCTTCAAGAGTGCTTTGCAGATCCTCTATCTTGATCTCACTCAAATCTTTAGTCTCTTCTATAGTCACCACTATATGCTCAAATTTAGAAGTCAAAGTTCTTAGTACCTTTTCCACCGTTTCTTGCTCATTAAGATTACCTCCACAATTCTTCATCTGATTGGTGAGAGTCACCAATCTTGTGAAGTAATCAGCAATTGATTCATCACTCTTCATCTGCAACAGTTCATACTGTCTCTTTAAGGCCTGAAGCTTTACTTTCTTCACTTTTGCATCACCACCATAACTCTTTTGCAAGATATCCCATGCATCTTTGGAGTTCTCAGCATCTGCAATCTTCTCAAACACCTTTGAATCAACACATTGATGAATGAGAAACAGGGCCTTGTTATCTTTCTTCTTTGCTTCTCTGAATGTTGTTCTTTGTTCTTCATTTGCATTTTCTAGTAGAGGAGTGATTGCTGCATTCACTTGTTCATACACTTCTTGAACATTGAATATCACCTTCAATTGCTTCACCCATCTATCCCAATTCTTTCCATCGAAAACTGGCAAATTCGCATGGAAATTGTTGTTCCCAGCCATGGTTGATTCACTTTCAACCTGATTATTCTTTCAAGAACAAATCAAGATCCCTTTGGATCGTACGAGCTCTAGATACCACTTTGTTGGGGATAACCCACAAAGATGAACAACAAAGAACACTTAGAACACTAAGAAAGAATAGAGAGAACTATGAATAAAATTGAAGAGAATGAATTAAGGGAAAAAATTATCTTTATTAATCACCAAAATCACCTATATATAGGTGTATGTACAATAGGTGGGAGAGGTAGCTTGTAACAAGCCAACTAACAAACCTAAACCTCTCTAACTAACTAACTGAAATACAACTGTACATAACAAACTAATTCTAACTGTCAAAACAGAAAACATAACTGAACTGAACCAGAGGTTCAGAGCCTGAGAAGTATAAGAAGCTATGTTTGTTCAGAAGCTGTTGCTTCAGAACTTGATCCATCAGAACCTGTGACCTTCAGAAGCTAGGAAGGTCAGAATCTGGTTAAGAGTCTCGCGACCATCAGAAGCTGTTTGCTTCAGAGGCTGCAGAGCTTGAATTACAAATTCAACACTCCTCCTTAATTCAAGCTGCCAAAACTCACAGCTCCCATTTCCCTTCTGAGCACCAGAAACTAAGTGATTTCTGGTTTGTTGTCAATCTTTAGCACACTTGTAATATCCTCAATGATACTCATTTCACTGAGAAGTGATTGTAACCAATTTGCTTGACATGCAGCTAGAGAACCTGCTACATATTCTACTTCAGTTTTTGCCATTGTGTCTGTAAGTGTGACTGATGCATTACAGCCAACCATTTTGAACCTTTTCAAAATGTCTTCTGCATATTTCTTTCTCTTTGTAGCCTCTAACCAATTTGAATCATTCATGGCTTGATCCAAATCTATTGGTTTAGCCTCTACCAACATGGCTTTTTCAGGCACAAATGTCACACCAGATGCTGCAACATCTTTGTGTACAACATTACCACTCCAGTTCCAACTCTTAGCTTTATCAAACTGCTCATCCCTACTTGTAACCATCTTGTTTCTTGTTGGAGAATACAGTTTATAAGCTCCAGCTGAGTGATAACCAAGGAAAATCATTGCTTGACTTCTGCCTTCTAATTTCCTTCTACAATGTGTTGGCACATGCCTTAAACATAGTAACCCAAACACCTTAAAGTGACCTACACTAGGCCTCACACCAATCCATGGTCTCACACCAGTCCATGCTTTATGTGGTGTCTTGTTCATTAACTTCTTTGTTGACTTGGCTACGCAACACTCTTTGCGCAGTTGCCTTTGAACTTTAATATGAGGAAGACCATTCACCATCTTCTCCAAACTTAACAGGTTCAAACTCCTGAAATGGAAATGGTCATACCTGTGATGCCAAATCCAGTTCTAACTTTCATTCACAGTTGGGACAACGCACTGATGTTCCAACATGTTCAACATCCTGAAGGTTTTGTTGTTGGACATTGGAGCTTTCAGGATCTCTCTATCCTTTGCATCAACTAGCTTCAGCTCCTTATCATGCATTTTCACTGAGTAGCTCCTTCTCTAGTAATTGACCTATACTTATCACATTACTCTTTAACACACCAGTGATACTAGCTTCTTGTCCATCATTTCTCTTCACCAAGATACTTCCAATCCCTTCAGAAATCACTTGACTGTTATCAACAGTTGCAGGTGGGCATTCTGCTCCAATGGCTTTGAATCGAGTCTTGTAGGTTCTGTTCTTATTCTGAGCTGTCTTGAGGATCAGTCTCTTCTTAGAGTCAAAGAGTTGTAGTGTCTCATCTTTAATCACTATTTTGAAACCCTTTGAAATCAATTTCCCTACACTCAACAAATTACATTGCATTCCAGGCACAAAAAGAACATTTTCAATCACAGCTTTCTTGCCATTTGACATCTCAATCATGACATACCCAATACCTTCACCTTTGGTGAATTCATTGTTGGCAAGCTTGATCTTTATGTTGAGACATTCATTAAAGTTAGATAAAATGCTTCTATTACCTGTCATATGGTTAGAACATCTTGAGTCAAAGTACCACTCCATAGAATTTGTTGTTTCATCAGCATCTATCACCATGAAGCTTGTTTCATCTTCTGAACTTGAGCTATCATGTGCTACGTTTGCTTCTTCATCACTGTCTTGACCCTTCTTCTTCTTTGAGATCTTACACTCATTAGCATAATGGCCATATTTGTCGTAGTTGTAGCATTGAATCTTGCTTTTGTCCTTCTTCTTTGACTTATCTTTCTGTTTTCCTCCTCCTCCATCAGAGGATTCAGACAATGTCTCAACATCATCTTCAACATGATCTTTGCCTTTCTTGGAATCTTTCTTGTTCTGCCATTTCTTCTTGTCACTTTGATACTTCTTGAATTTTGAGAAAAGAGCTTGCTCATCTTCTTTGCCATGGCTCCTCTCACCATGCTTCAACTCATGAGCTTCAAGAGTGCTTTGCAGATCCTCTATCTTGATCTCACTCAAATCTTTAGTCTCTTCTATAGTCACCACTATATGCTCAAATTTAGAAGTCAAAGTTCTTAGTACCTTTTCCACCGTTTCTTGCTCATTAAGATTACCTCCACAATTCTTCATCTGATTGGTGAGAGTCACCAATCTTGTGAAGTAATCAGCAATTGATTCATCACTCTTCATCTGCAACAGTTCATACTGTCTCTTTAAGGCCTGAAGCTTTACTTTCTTCACTTTTGCATCACCACCATAACTCTTTTGCAAGATATCCCATGCATCTTTGGAGTTCTCAGCATCTGCAATCTTCTCAAACACCTTTGAATCAACATATTGATGAATGAGAAACAGGGTCTTGTTATCTTTCTTCTTTGCTTCTCTGAATGTTGTTCTTTGTTCTTCATTTGCATTTTCTAGTAGAGGAGTGATTGCTGCATTCACTTGTTCATACACTTCTTGAACATTGAATATCACCTTCATTTGCTTCACCCATCTATCCCAATTCTTTCCATCGAAAACTGGCAAATTCGCATGGAAATTGTTGTTCCCAGCCATGGTTGATTCACTTTCAACCTGATTCTTCTTTCAAGAACGAATCAAGATCTCTTTGGATCGTACGAGCTCTAGATACCACTTTGTTGGGGATAACCCACAAAGATGAACAACAAAGAACACTTAGAACACTAAGAAAGAATAGAGAGAACTATGAATAAAATTGAAGAGAATGAATTAAGGGAAAAAATTATCTTTATTAATCACCAAAATCACCTATATATAGGTGTATGTACAATAAGTGGGAGAGGTAGCTTGTAACAAGCCAACTAACAAACCTAAACCTCTCTAACTAACTAACTGAAATACAACTGTACATAACAAACTAATTCTAACTGTCAAAACAGAAAACATAACTGAACTGAACCAGAGGTTCAGAGCCTGAGAAGTATAAGAAGCTATGTTTGTTCAGAAGCTGTTGCTTCAGAACCTGATCCATCAGAACCTGTGACCTTTAGAAGCTAGGAAGGTCAGAATCTGGTTAAGAGTCTCGCGACCATCAGAAGCTGTTTGCTTCAGAGGCTGCAGAGCTTGAATTACAAATTCAACATTATATTATATTTGTGGAACACCATACCATAGAAGAACGGTTGATTAAAACATTGTAACTCGTTACATTGTAACTCTACCTCAGAACACCATACGTAGCTACCACAACTCCACAAGATAATTATTAGGAAAGATAATAGTTTAATGGTGATTCTGTCATTGAGTTGTTTTTTTTTTTTGAAAGTTTCTGTCATTGAATTAGTATTTTATTTTCTGGTGATATATTAAGTTAGTATTATAAACTAAGAAAAATAATTTATTGGTGATTATGTCATGTGGATAACTGGATTAATGTTTTTAGTGTTCTTTAATCATGGGAGCCGCCTATATCTCTGTTCTTATCCGTTGCTTATTATTTAATCTAGTTTACTACCTGCACTGGTTTACTTAATACAGGGCACGACTTAGAAAAAGGTCAACAAAACATAAAGTTAATATAGGCCATTTGTTTTAGATTATTAAAAAAATTATATTCTATATAAATGTGTAGAGATTATTCTTCACAAACATATCATCTGAGTATTAAAAACAATTTTTAAAAAAATCTAAAACAAATGGACTCATAAATCTACTTATCAACATTCTTTTAACTTGAAATCGAAGTCACACAGTGTGATGTCACTTTTTCAAACAAAATCTGGGGTGTTGAACAAGTAATAGATTGGATTTTCTTCTCATATACTTCATCCATTATAAAATATAAGTAAAAATAAGTTAAAGGAATCAGATGTATTTGGTTCAAAATTTAGACCAAATACATTTACTTTTGTTGACCAACTTTTACTTATATTTTGTAACGGATAAAGTAATTGACTTTTGTGAAAGACTTATGAATCCTCTTGTACTGTTTACAAGTGGATAGTGGAACTCTTGGTTATAGAGTTCATTAGATATGTGTTGTTGGACTTCGGAAACATATTTTTTGCACTTACAATAGGATGTTGTAATTAATTTTAACCATTCGATCTAAAATTAATTGTTGGGATTGTTTTTATATAAAAGACACAATTTTTAATCTTATATGTCTGATCTAATATCAATGGGCCAGATTGAAAACTACGTATAACTGTGTGAAACAATTACAACAGAAAATATAGGTTCGTTGGACTTCTACATAATCTTATAGTTCGTTCCTAGTGGTTGCAAGTTTTTTATTTTGATGTAAATTTCAAAACCATTACTTCAACCACTATTCTTACCACCACCAACTACCACTATGACCACCAATGGTCACCACTCCGACCACCACCAACCACTGTTATGACCACTCTTAATCATCACTATAATCACCTTCGATCACCACTTTATCCACATGTGTTCTTCAATCAGACCACCACCGACTACTATTACGACCACCACTTTGACCACTAACATCAATTAGTTCTGGTATCAAGTGGTTTCAACCTTCTCTGATTGCAGTTGCGAGAGATCGAACCGTGGTTCTCCCTACCAAGTTGAGTGCTATGATGCATGGGTACTCCATTTTTGGGAGAGTACCGGTACCGGGTACGTACCGGGTACCGGTACGCGTATGGTACTCCTTGGGTACGCACCGATGACGTACCTATTTTTTTATTTTTTATTTTGCAATGGGTACACGCATGGTACTCCTATGGTACGCGCGTGGTACTCCTGTGGTACACGAATCCAAAAAAATACAATTTTTTTTCTTTTCTTTTATTCATTTTTTTGTTTATAGGAAGATTTATGTTTTTTATTTGTTTAATATAAAAGTAGCAGCTTTACTGATAAGCAATAATAAAGTAGTAGTTGAATTTATTCACTCGTTTATTGGAAAGAAATAGGCTCAATCGAATTTTACTCATACAAATCTTGATGTTTTGATGTTTTTGAATAATTTGAATTACTTATTTGATATTTTTTATGTTTAATTATTTGTTTTAACAATATTCTTCTATTATTTTATTTATATAATTATATTAAAAAAAATATTTACAGACGTACCCGTACCTTGATTTTTCTAAAAATGCCGTACCCCGTACCAGTACCGGTACCGGATACCGGTACCGTACCCGTACCTAGGCATCATAGGTTGAGTGTCAATCACCACTAAACCAACTAACGATTGATACACGAGTAACATTTTTTTCTTGACCAATAATTACACACAGCTAAATTATTTAATTAGTGTCAATTTCATTTTCTTTTTAACTTACAAAGTTACAATCGAATACCGTTGAAATGTGGTATTTATTTAGCAGTCCTCTTGTTTAAATATCTCGGCCAGGGTTGAATTTTCATTTCGCGCCAAACCAGAGAGATCGTTGGAGATGCAAAATGGTTCAGCTATGTTTCGTTCTTGATCTGCGAACCTTGCCACCGCCATTGCTCGGAGATTTAAAGCAGGTACACAAAACTTCATACCTACTCAATCAACTTCGTTTTCCCTAGAATCTCAACCTCTATTCTTTCATCCGTTAATTTCTTCTCCGAATTCTCCAATATTCATCGAACAATTTCATCATTCCTAATAGATCGTTGATTTCTCATTGTTCATTTGTGTTTTCACTTTCAGTGTCTACTTCAACTCGCTAATTTCTACGCCATTTCGAGTTCGTCTTCTTCTGTGCGCAAATCGGATACTCTCAGTGATAAGATCGGTTTGTGCTACGTCATTAAGAATCGTTTAACTTCTTCCGACGAGGTAATGTTTCAGCACTGAGAAACTTTTTACAATTCGTGATTAGGTTGAGAAATTTGTAATGCACGAGACATGTTTGTATTATTATCCCTGTGAGTCAGTGACTGAGAGTGAATCTTCCGGTGGTAATGTAGTTGATGATCGCGTATCGTCCTGTTGGAAATTTCAATCTACGCGATTTCCACCATGCTGTTCACAACTTGCCATCTGATGCCTTTCTGCCTGATATCGATAGCGTATCCGGTGCTCTCTCTCTCTCTCTCTCTCTCTCTCTCTCTCTCTCTGTCTGTATTTATATCTATTGTGCAAGACATATTTCCTTTTTGCTGAGAACATGCATTGACAATTAATTGATGGTTAATCTGCAGATGTAATGATATCAGATGTTTTGAGCGAACGAGTATTGTATTCTTGGCAAGGTAAAGATATTGAGAGAAGAGTGATAGTCATAACTTCGATCTTGCCTGATGATGTGGATTCTGTAATGCAAAAGAGCCTCTCGGTGAGTGTATGCATTCATGACATTGATGATGTTTAATTCAATTTTGTTCTATAAAATATTAAACTGGTTTTTATTTTCTTTTTTTAAAGGATGCTGCAGATAAATGTGTTTCGGTTGATTTTGCTGTATTTCAGCAGAAGTCAAGCCATCTGACTGATTTGCGTGAATACATTAACAATTTTCGTCGTTGCATTTCTCATCTTGATAATTGCTCAGTCCAGACCTACATCACAGGTCAAGAACTCTCACAATCTGTAATGACCAAAATTAATTTCTTCCCGAATGCTTTTGGATATGGCGTTTTAGCTTTAGCTTTGAGAAACGTAACAGCAAAAAAAATTATCTACTAGATAGAGTTGGTTACACATAACAAATGAGGCCATAATGTCTTTTTGTAAATTATGTCTAATGACAAATTATTGGCCTATAGCTTCTCTTAGACTCCTCCTATCTATAACTATCAAACTACCTTTCCTCTAATTTACCCTTCTTTGCAAAGCTTTTATTAGTCTTCGCATGTGTCCAAATCAAACACTCTTAAGATGAGATTCTATAATCTTTTCCGATATAGGAGCTACCAAACAATCTTCTCTAATGCATTCATTACTAAGCCTATCTCATCTCGTGCTTCCTCTTATCTATCATATCATCTCTATAACACTGAACTTATTTTGTTCTTGGTTCTTTGCTGTTCACAATCAATTCCATACAATATCACAAGCCTAACAAGTTAGAACTGTGAGATAAACCTTTTCCTTAGCTTCAATGGGACTTTTATATCAATAGTACGCAAGACACTCTTTTTGTTTCATCAACATGTTTTAATCCTATAATTTACACCTCTCTGTCAGCCCCCCCCCCCCCCCCCCCCCTCATTTTGTACAATGAACCCAAGATAATTTGACAAAGTGATTTGCATATAATATGATCTCCAATTTTGTCTGTAAGGAAGAATTAGTATACAGTTACACACTTACATTTTATAAACTCCACTTTGCTTCCACATTATTGAATGCTTTGTGCTTCTAAAGCTTTTCTTAACATCTCTAACTTCTCATTTATTTATTTTCTCAATTCTCTAGATAGAACTAGATCATGTGCAAAAAGCACACATCATAGCGCTAGCTTTTGAGATACACAAAGAAACAAAAAATATCATTAAATAAATATACTATTTTCCTAAAGTCGCACTAAAGAAATTTATGGGAATTGTCTAAAGTATTGCAGATTTCAGATCGTTCAATGGCCTGGTTAAAAGATGGCTGCATGTTTTGAAAGATGACATGGACAAACCCCTGCAAGCACGTCTCGTTTTCAAAGATGATCTTTTAGATTCTGTGAATCATATATTCTGCAACCTGCTTCCACCGGTCAATCCAATCGTCAACGGATTCAGTCATTGTCAGGTAATAGTGCGTCAATCTATATTTACTAACCATCCCAAATTTTGGTAGATGTGTTTTTTTTTTTTTGAGAAATAGTATGTTTGTGTTGGTTGTTTAGATTAGGAAAATTTATTGCCACAACTGTATAGACAATATTCTAACGAACATACCACACTAAAGATTTTGTGTATAAAACTGGGACACTGACTGTGTTTGAATATAATATAATTAGTTTTACAATAGGAAGTTTTAATCAGACAAAATATGTAAAGCCTCTAGTAACATCTGGACACTAGGTAAACCTTAGCTAGAATATATAAGAAAAATATGAAGACAGCATTACACAAGCAAAACAGTTTCATTTATTAATTTCCACCTTCAATTGATTATTTTCATTATTGGTCTAATTCCAATATCTTTTAAATGCCCTCTACATCATTTATTGTAAAATCTTGTGCTGTATCATATTGACCAGAATCCTCTTTTTCCTTCACATTAATATCAATTCAACTCATTTAAAGGAAAAGGAAGAATAATTGATTATTGGAATTTTACAGACATGCAGATGCCATGGCATTCCTTTAGGGGATGCTGAAAAAAAACTCAACGTGTTTTCCTGTCCGGTCACTGGCTCCAATCTGGAAACATGTGATGTTAATGAAAATTCTGTTCATGTTGGGGAAAAAACTATTCTGTTTCTTCCGTCATTCCATAATTCCCTGAAGCTCCTGCCAATTTATTCACCAATCAACTTAATTGTTACTGAGAGGATAACCTTGGCATCTCTTGATGAAGGTGTGCATTTGCTTATGGCCTTTCATCTATAGCTTTTGATAATGGACAAAACTTAGATTTAGTGCTCTAGGTGCTGTTTTTGCCGTTCCTCTCACAAAAAACAGTTTTTTTTTTTTTAATTATTTTTTTAATTTTGAAAAGGTGTAAATAAACAAACTGTCTTAAAAATAAAAACTGCCTATTTGTGAGAGAAACCGAAAAAACTGCACCCAGAGCACTTGGATATAAATTTTGTCATTTGTTAATAGGAGTATGCAACGAGAATTTGTGTGTTACTTTAATTTCAGTTAAAACTCAATCCGTACAAGCTGCTGATTGATTGAGTGTTTGCACAATCAAATTTTTTTGTCGGGCATTTATATCAATAGCTTATAGGAGAGAAAGAAATAACATTCTTTCACTTCCTCCTTTTGTTTTCTACTTCACTTTTTTATAGTCTATTTCATACCAGTTTGTTTCCTCTTTATGATGGAATTAAGCAATATCGGTGCACCCAATGTCTTGTTCTTAACCCCTCTTTGTGGTTTCGCTACAAAGAAATTTGATTTCTGGATTTTGAGTTCTAATGCAGGTCTAATAATGGGGGCTTCGTTTGTTATGACTCCATCCCCTTATCATGGGATTGAAACCAATTCCGATGATACCGATCAGTCAGACATGAATGCTCAACGTGTGTAGAAGGATCCTTCCTCTTTGAAGTTCTATTTCCTGTATCATTGTCATTAGTCCTGAATTGTTTCTGTTCAATGCATAT
Source organism: Trifolium repens (assembly GCA_030408175.1). Lineage (NCBI taxonomy): Eukaryota > Viridiplantae > Streptophyta > Magnoliopsida > Fabales > Fabaceae > Trifolium > Trifolium repens. Next base: position 59,239,498 of record CP125842.1, on the reverse strand, counting down.
TGGTCAAATTCTTCACAAAGTTTATCTTTTTTCCTAACATGGCTTCTATTTGACAGTTTTTCAAGGCCTTTCTAGCGTTCTACATTCAATGGACCAGGGTTTGATATGTTCATCAAATTGTGATTTAGAAACAATGACAGAGGCTCCTTATCATTGTTACTACATTCTGCAGCCATCAGATAAAGGACCAATGCTTATGAGGGTGAGAACTAGTTTTTGCTCTTTATCCCTCTTATTCTCCACACATTCACACATAGTAGGATAACAGTAACCGTGCAGTGTCATTCCAATGCAGTAGAATGTATCTATTCTGGCTTGTATACCTTGATGGTGATTCATCAATTTTCATTATCCATAAAACGCGCAGCGCCTTGCAGGGGCAGAAGAAGTCAAACAGGCTCCTGACAATCGATTAATTGAATCATCGGTCAATAAGGATGTAGAGAACTCTGTTCAAGCTTGTTTGCTAAAGGTTTGATTTAAACATTTTACCTGAAGATTTATTTACTTTTTTCGTTTCTTTTTTCCTTCGGTCGACTTATTATGTAGACATGAAATTTTATGTAGGCATTATTTTGTGAGGATGATTTGTGGAGAATAAGAAAACCCCTCATGCATATAATTTTATCTTTAGGTTTCTTCTTCTTCTTCTTCTCCAAGGTTTTGGGAGTTAAACTAGGAGATACACTAAAATAGTAGGAGATAAACTTCAACAGAACAAAACATAACAACGTAAAAATTAACAAACATATATTAAGATATTATTGGATAAGCACGGCCTCCTTCTTTTGTGCATCCTTTAAACTAGAGTCTGGTGGTTAGTTAGACTTTGGTTTGCCGCTAATGGAATTTTTTCTGAGACCAGGGGTTTTTAAAAATGTTTGCTAGTTGCAATGCAGTGGAACAAATTCGACTTCCATGATCAATCCACTACATAATTCGACTCATTAGATTTTTTTTGTTATATATCCATTAGATTTTTTTTGACGTAATATATCCATTATAATTTAATCCTTATTTTGAGTTTATAAGGTTAAGAGTAAAAAAGTAAATTACTTCTCCCCTTCCCTCCCCTCCCCTCGTTAAAAAATTGAACCAAACATAAAAATTTAAAATATTCCCTCACCTCCCCTCCCCTCCCCTCCAAAAACTTCGAACCAAACGGACCTAAGGGTTGTTTGGTTAATTTCAGCTTGGCAGGCGTTGTAGTCGATAAGTTGTGGAATTATGAACTGATATGTGGGGATAGGGGACCGTAGAATTATGGACTGTCCAAACATCTCGATTACCAGAAGAATTAATTCGCAAACTTATGCATACTAAACTTCAGATTTTGAATTCAAATTGAATCACATAAATGTTTACAAACTTGAATAAGTACCTTATTTTTCGGAGTATTGAAACCAAAATTTGCTTGCAGATTGATCTAACAGACTATGATCCATTGTTACATGAAAGAGGCTTTCATAAAAAACTAAATGTGCTTGTCAAAGAAAGCCTACAATTGGGGTGAGCTTCTACTTTCTACATGCAGCTTGACATGTGACAATGCATGAACTTGAGAAAACACTTGGACATGAATTACTTCTCAAAACAATTTTTTTTTTCAAAAGCAAAAATAAGAATTAACAGCTACCACTTTTGAGCATATGCTGCCGGATATAGCGACTGACTATTTTGAAGATAAAAGATGACGTGATATTTTGATTCAAGACAGCCTTTTTTTGACTCGTTTTCCTAAATGGATCATTGTTGCAAATTTAGTCTGTTATCCAAACATTCAAAGATTTGTATGTTTATTAATGATGTTTGTAGGTCAATATTTCCCAAAATGGACAGTGCATTTTCTGAAGTAAGCTCAACTCGACAACCTTCATTAGAGGTTATTGGGAGAGCAGAATCAGCAACTAACGTCATTGTTGTCGATGAGGAAACTTTGTCCATGGGTATTGCAGATCAAGACGACAGAACCATGGCCTGTATTACAGAAGAATGGAAGCAATTGGTTGTAAGCGAAGAGCCCAAGTTGTACTCTCCATCTTGTATGCCCAAAGCCAAGTTGGATCAATCGAGTGTATCACCACGAAATGGTAATAGACAGCTAGACAAGGAAACATCAAGGATTTTGGAGAGATTGGAGGTTCCAAGGCCATTGAAAGGAAAGAAAGCCTCTCCTGTTTCAAATGAAAGTTGTATGAAAAATATAACTGTGCCCACAAAGAAGCCTCTAATACCATTCCAGCCAAGCCAAAATACAGAACAAGTCATAGTCGGCAGCCAGTTAATCAAACCAAATTTCCAGAGGCAGAAAAGAAAACAAAGATGAAAAGAACACAACTCAACGTTTCATGAAAACAATTGTTCAAAGGTCTATAAGGTCAGAACATTTCTTTTCCCTTTTTTAATATCCCGTGAGTTATTTTTCTGTTAAAATAGAGCCAACTTATCATGAAACGTGTTCTCCAATGGGTTAGAACTCAGAAGCGTTAAAATGTATACAGGAACCTAAGCATATAATTACCTGCAAAAGTATTGAAGTTCGTACGTAAATTTTAAGTTTAGATTTCTGGAGAGCTGGGATGGCGAAGTTGTTTTTTTATGCTAATATACTAGGACAATGAAAATGAACGATAAGCAACTGTTACTTAGAAGCACAATTAACAAGACCGTACACACTAAAAAATGAGTTTGACAAATTTTTTTGTCAAAATCGTGGGTTTCATGGTGATTATGTGAATCACACTGTACGTCTAAGACACACAAGAGTAAGAGAAACATGTAATCATATTCACTTAATTTCAAATGTGATTTTAAGAATTTTCTTGATGTTTTTTATTTTGATTCAAGATAGTTTGTGTTGCAATATTTTTTTTTGAAGAATTTTGTGTTGCAATATTGATTTAAATTGAAGTGGTGAAACACAGTTTTTGAATTTGGATTGAAAATTTACACTATTTTAATACTACAAACTTACATTTAATAATGTTACTTCCAACGTACTAATCATCAACTTTACAAAACCAATTAAAATATAGACTTTACAGAATTAAAATCTAAACTTGCACTGCACCCGGACAAACTATTTCCTTCCTGATTTACTTTCTTCCAGGTCCCTTCTCCTGGGATTATTAAAATGAATCAAAAACAAAACAACAAACAAAAAACTTATCATGGTATCTATTTCCCTTTAATTAATTAAATTTATATTTCTACAGACACGACGACACACTTATACAATGGGGCCATCCTACCTCACCTTTGGTATTTGGTAGCCAACTCACCACCAAACCATTTACCCCCCCGACGTTTACCTTCCTTTTACAAAGCTATCACAACCATAGGTATAGAAACACACTATATGTTATCAACAAAAGGGTGGAGGCAATACATGATTATTGCTGAGTCATCTTGGTGGTGGACTAGCTCGTCCCACAGCTTCCACTGTTATCCTCAATTATTTTCATCTTATCAGAAATTTTCTTTATGAAAGTCGTATTTAGTGGATGTATTATGTGAGAAATCCAATGACAACTGACGTAGCTCGTGGGTCAGGGTAGATGGCCCACAGTAAAATACCCCTGCATTACATAAAGCATGTTGTCAATTTTTTGCAATATGATGAGAAGTTTAAATTTAATGAAACACGTAAAAAAAAAGGTAGTAAATGTTGATTGATTTTGATAAAAAAGCAAGCACCACTTGGAAGAGACTTTTTCCTTTATTATGTTGAAATTAACATTCCAGAGGCATCTCTGGTTGGATTCCAAAGCATATTGTTATTGATTATTAATCAGCAATTACTACTTTTTAACTTTTGATTTTTAAGAATTTGTCAAAAAAAACTTTTGATTTTTAAGAAAGAAACAAAAGCAATTGTCATAATTAATAAGTGGAGGCTCACCAACTCGTGCTGCCGGATGATTAAGAGCAATTCTTTTGTAGACAGTTCGCCAATTGGGTTTGGCAAAGTGAGACTTGACACGAGTACCGGAGACAATGTCCACGCCATTCTTTGCATGGTTAATAGACTGCACCATGGCAATAAGAGCAGAGCGAGCATCACCCTGTTCGTAGACACTGGTGCAGTAGCTGTGTAGCTCAATCAATCCCCTTCTGTCTTCCTCAGCTACCTCATTCATCACCCCTTTAAACCAATCAAAGGAACCTTGCTCTCTTGTCACCCAATAGAAGTATGCCCTCCTTGTCTTGAAGTCACTGAACCTAGTGTCTTTCTGGTTGGTTGTCACCGGTGATCCTTCCTCCATTGCGAACCCATCTTCTACTTCCATGGCCTTGAAATTATTGACCATGTCCTTTAGTATACTTATCATTGGGGTAGCTCCTATTCCCAGCCCCACAAGTAAAACCACCTCATACTCCCTGTAGTCTTGTGCTGGCGCTCCATAGGGACCATCAATCAGAACTTTAGGGAAAGTACTGCATAATATCATAATCATAAAATACAATCATTTTATGTTATTCAACTAACGGATACGGAGTATGCACGTAATTTTTTGAAAACATCATTGTTAATTACTACTCCCTCCACTCTTAAATATTTAAGAAAGTTATACCAACAAAAATTGATATACATAAATCTTTGTTGATCAAATACATCAACTTTTGTTAGATTCAATTTTCTCTTGTATTTAGGACCAAATAGATTAATATGCATGACATGGGAAATTCATCATAGTCTTTGCATGATTGGTTCAAATCATCACCACCTGTTAAATATCCTTTGGGTAACATATTTCTTTTTATCTCTTCTTTTTTGGGTTACAACTTACAAGGTCCTTTTGAGCTTCTTTTCTTTTAACCAGAATAAACTCATCATGTCAAAAGCATCATAATCCATAATACAGAGTTCATAAGTTCATTTCCCCACATAAAAATTAACATTTACCATTTTTAAAACTTGGCAAATGAAAAATACAGAGACTCGCATAAGATACTTGCTAAGAAGGTCCTTTAGGTAGACAGTTAATAAGTATCCTAAATACTTAATAAAATAAACTAATAGCTGAGGGAATCGTCTACATAAAACATTTGCAAACAAAAATTCTGTGCCAACATACAGTTTGGCTGGATAAGATTGCATAAAAAAATTTACTGTAAAAATTCTGGATTCGCTGCGGTTTGTATTGCTATTGCATGCATAAATTTTCAAAAGAGTCATTATCATCCTAATATTTTTTTTCCTCAAAGTTCAGATGACAACCACAATTCATCCATAAAAAAAACAAGATAATAGTCAGTTTTTTTGGCCCCGCATAATAAATAACATAATCATTTGATTATAAAACAGGGCATGTGTCAAGTTGTAGTGGGAATCTTGGTAACGATAAATTGACATCCAAAGCAAATTGGACAAAACAAAAAACACGTTCTTAATTTACTTTAAACATTCTCGTAAAAAAAAAAATAACACTTTAAGCACATTCTTCAATTATTGGATCCTCTAGCATACAACTCTTGCCTGTGTATAATCTTCTTATACTTCAATTAACCAAATATCATAAGGTCTTTACACTGTTACATTCGTTGGGTTGGGTGTGAAATTAAGTTTCATTAGCACGTCCTAGCCTTAGTTATAGGCGCTTCTGCTGGGATTTAAATCCCCTATTTTACAGGTGAAGTTAACCAACATGGAACTCACTTTTTGTGGGTTTTCTGAATAACTAACTTGAAAACTCATTTTAGTTCATGAAAAAAGTTGCCGATCCAATTTGGTCTATGAGATTGAGAACAATAAAAATGGTACAACTTAGTTGTTACATGAACCACCGTCACAAAATGAACAATTATGTCAAAAAAAATTAAAAGGTGACGGTCTCTCCAACATAAACATTTAAATAATTTATTCTTCAATAAACTGTCTATTTTTGTTCTTTGTCTTCTTTAGCAAGAACTAAGGATGTTAAATTAGGGACTTGGGTGGGGATTGAATTTTCTTCTTTTAGTATATTCAAACGAAGTCATTCAAGCCATAGTCAATTCGTACATAGTCAAAATTTTTAAATTAACAATTATTTCTAACAAATTAAAATATATTAGCAGTTATCTAATTGCATTAAATTTGTTTTAAGTGACGAAACCAAACTATAGTTTTTGCATGTTACCTACCATCGCATATTTGAAGGGGAAAAATATACCTACTACTTGCAAAAACAATGTAAGCAAACCTTGGGCTGTTATCTCCTTTCATGCATTCTGCTCTTAGAAGTCCACTCTGTCCATTGATGGCTGGCTGGCACGCCTGAAAGAAACAAAAGTAATAAGCTTGTTAATTAGGAGAAACCACATCATGATGATGATGATGAAATAATAATAATAATAATAATAATAATAATAATAATAATAATAATAATAATAATAATAATAATAATAATAATAATAATAATAATAATAATAATAATAATAATAATAATAATAATAATAATAATAATAATAACAACCTGTGAGAATTTAGCTTTCAGACCTCGAGTCCAATCACCAAGTATTTTAATGTGAACACTAAGGTAATCATCATTAGGGGCGGAAGTTATAGAAAATGGATGCCTGTGAAATGCATAAATAATGAATTGAGGTATATATAATAATCAGATAATTTGGGAATTAAAAAATAGGAAAAAGGATGTAGCCTAAGGTTATATGGTGCTATATTTAGGTACCACATAACCCACATTTCATATAGAACATGTTTGTTCATAAACAAATAAATATACCATTCTAGTGGAGACACAGCAGCACAATTGACAAGCATGTATTGTCCACTCTTATAGCTGAACCCTTGAGGTTTTGACATATGAATTGCCAACACATTACCAGGATAGACAGCCACCTTTAAATTTTGACAATAAAATGAAAATGGGATGAGATGAGATGAGATGTATATACTGTCTAAGCTTAGCAAAAGTAATTACGAGAGAACCCATATGTGTCTTCATAATCATATCATATATATATAATTATTTGGTACTTGCCTTCAATATTTTCACAGACTTGATGCTCGATCTAAGAGCTCTAATAAGCCTTTCCAATGCATAAATGGTGATGGGAATAGCCAGATACATCCAAGTCTAAAAAACACAATAATATTAATTATTAAGTGCCCGTGATTATATTTAGCTCAAAAAAACTATACAAATAGACCAAATTGAGGGTTGACTGAAGGTACTGACCGTTTTCTTATACCATTCCTTACTCAAGTAAAGTTTGGTTCCATGGATAATCAATAGGGCGTAGACAATGATGAAGAGGTGATGAGAATACCAAAAGGCATTGAAACCTGTGAGTTTGCTGAAGGGTTTAGGTAGTTTGGTGCGGTTCCTCCTGAACCTAGGATTGGCCAGTGTAAAGGCTATTGTCATTAGCACAACCATTAGAATCCCTGTTACTCCTTCCCACGATTTAATAAAATACCAGTAATTCGATGGTTTATCTCCGAAAAAAGGCTGCATCAGCCTGTACTTTTCATTACTTGCGTGAAGAAGGCGGGGAAAATCACAAACAAGATGATAAATAGCATGTATTCCAACACCAATTGATATTGCCACAGCTATCATCTGCAAAAATAATTTTAATTTTATGCCTTTCCACTTGTGAGTGCTGCTATAATTCACAAAAATGTGTGTGACTTATTTTCTTGTCACTCGAGGGAAAAATCAGAAGCTAAAATTACCTTGTGAAAGTTGAGGCCATCATCAAAAGGAACAAAAGCGCCTAGCTTGGTCCTATTCCTGAGCCAAGTGATGGTGTTTCGGCAAACAGGCAATAAGATAATAGCCATGTTCAATTTAAGTGTTTCAGCAGCACCTTTTGCCATGCACACACAATGCCCCATCACTTCATATGCAGCTCTTCTCCTATATTGCACAAATTTATAGGCAAATAGACCTGACATCACACCAATCCATAGTGCAAATACCCAAGATCTTCGCCAGTTATCCTGGAAGAAGTACTTGGTATCTCTATACCACCTCTTAATAGGATTTTCCTCAAACGTAGGCCTAAGCTTTTGGCTTAGCATTTGGCTCAGGTACTTACTTTCTCCCCTTGTAGTTTCTTCTGGTCCATGCAATAAGAGAGTCTCCAGGTTGCCTATCTGTTACAAAAATGACCAAATGGTTAATGTCTCAATTCTATAATATTGAAATAGTTATTTTAATATGGAGACTATAGTGTAGCATTTGTCATTTAATTTACCAATATATATCCTGTGTCATCTGGATCTAGTTCTTCCATGATCAAAGCCGCATATTCCTCGGCTTGTTTCTGGATGTTTGACAATTTGTTGGCAGTGGCGCTTAGGCATATAATCTGACAGAAGAATCACATAAAACATGATCAAATAACACATAAAAATCATTCAGGCACAAATTAGCTGATAAAAAACTATTCTACTAATTTTTTACTGTTAAAGAATCATCAAAACTAAAGTTCACTATAGGCTGCACAGTTCATATTTAGATCTTTAGTGTTTAATTAATGATATCATACATCTTTTATCTCTTCCTCGTTGATTCTTCCATCTGCATCTTTGTCAACCCTGCATTCCAAATCAATGTTGGTGATATGTTTATGAAGCAATATTCAACAAATACTTGATGCTTACATTAATCAAAACAAAGAATTACATGTCAAAGAATATTTTGAGCCTTGTATCGAAGCTCTGATCAGAAATACAGTCCCAGAACTCCTTAAACTGGATCTTGTTAATAGAACCCCCTTGAATACCTCTCTGTCGAGCAAGAGTATCAAAAAGCTTCTCTGCATATGCCTTAGACTCCTCATTCAATCCTGCAGTTGAAGGCAAATAGACACTTAGATATTTTTCTATAATTATAATCATAGTTTTAAATCACTCTGATTGCACTATGATCCTTAATATTGCAGAGTTGGTGTAAAATTCAACTGATGCAGCTTTAATAGTTGTTGCGTTTACCAAGACATCAAAACCATTGATGCCATGGACAAATAATGTAATCGCAGAAAAATTTAAAAATGGTCAAAGTATCCAATTTCTTATCATATCATTTGAAGCAATATAATAGAATCGGCATACCTATGCATTTAACAAAGAGAGCACGAGGAAGATATCCATCAGTGGTGGCTGTAAGCTTCTCAAACTCTTTTTCAACTTTACACCACCCTGCACCAACATCAGTCAAGCTGATAAACTTGAGTCCAGTGAGAGCATGAGCCACTGCAGACTTAGTCCTTTCCAATCGTTTTGCTTCTGGTTTCGAAAATGTTGCCAAACGCCTCAGCTGCTTTATACGAATAGTAGCATTCTGAACAACTGAAGCACCAAATGATTTCTTCTTCTCCAACCTCTTCCCAGTCAAACTCAGTTTCTCATGATCCCCTTCTCCCATGTCACTTTCTGATATAGTTTTCACACTGTGTAAGGCTACAGAGTCACCTTGAATATCCATGGTCACTTCAACATAGTCTGCATCTTCTTCTTTGTTATAACTAACATCTGTGCTAGCTTTGGACTCAGCAGTGCTTAACTTTGTGCTGTTTTCAGGGGCAATGAGTTCTATATCTGATTCATGATGATGAAGATCTGGAGAAGGTCCTTCCATGTTGCTGTTCTGTTTGTCTGATTACACTGATTCAACACTTTATGATCTCTTTTGCCACACCCATTTGCTTTTTTCTTTGTTACTTACTACATCTGCTCTCCTTATATATACATAAGTAGTATGTTGCATTTTTGCAACAGGGAATTATAATGATATAATAGCAGATATATTTGCAAGTAATTTTTTTTTATCAAAAAGATAATAAAACTTAAAGAATTAATGCATCTTTACTTTTTATTATTATTATTTGATTAACAGATTTTAGCATAGTGAAAATTACACTTTGCAATTTATATTGATTTTTTTTTACTCATGCAATTTACATTGATATATACTAAGTGTAGAGTAGTAAACTCCTATCTTCTAAAAAACAATAGTAAACTCCTAATCATTTTAAAAGAAAAAAATGTATGTACAAGGACGCTATTTATTTATCAGGAACGAATTAATGTAAAAAAATGTACCCAAAAATAAAAAGGGGCAGGTATAGTAGTAGGTCCTTTTCACCCACGTTCACTGTACACCCACTCAATCAATCAGAATCTTTTGTACTCATTAAAACAAAAATCACAAACTTTTGTACAGCTTTTACAAAAAGATAAAAAAAAAAAACCAACAAATTACTAAATTCATCCAAAACCAACATAAAATTGGATTTTTTTTTTTAATGAAACACATTCATTATGGTAATATATGATATTTAAAATTTTTGACAAAGAAATATGTTTTTTTGGAATAAAACTCATAGCAATGTTGTATCTCCTGAATCTGTGTATATAATTTTTCAGAAGATTTATGGATATAATTTTTCAGAGAATTAATTTTATTATTTTAAAAATATAGCGGTCAGTTTATTATCTATCTCCTTTTCAACTCATAAAAATATAGCTGTTAACTTGTTATTTTTCTTATCTAGTGTAAAAAAATAAATACTGAATTATCTAATCTGGCTTTTTTACATAACTAAGCTGGCTAATTGAATTCAACAATTAATTCGTTCGTATTATCCATTTAGATAGTGAGTTTGCATCTTTTGACTTTGCATGCAACACTATGAGACAGACAGCAACGTTGCTCTTTACCCTAAAAAAAGAAGACAACGTTGTTTACTTTACTTTGCTTTCTATTTTATTTTATTTTTCTATCTTTTACTTTAAAGCCGCACAAACAAAAATGATCGTTTCTTTCATTCTTTTTTTACATTTTTCAACAAACATGTAAATTTTTTAGTTAAACTTAAAATTGTATTTTGATAATTTCACATACATTAAAATAATACTAATAATAAATATACTAAAGGGAGTGATGCTTTTATTAAAATATATTTATTTGTTATTGAAGAATTTTCATTGTTGTAAATTGTAAATACTAACTAAGAATAAAAATTTGAAATCGATACACATGATATAAGAGAGGATTCTCTCAATTTTAATTTCCTAAATTTCTTCAATCTCTACCATTTAATTCACCTTATTCCTCTTTTCTTTTTTCTTTTTTTTCTCTCCTCAAAAACCAGTGACTATGATTCAACTATTTTCCTCATGTAATAGAGATAATCCATTCTCATATGATATTAGTTAATTAAAGTACAAAATTGGTGAAAAATTTGGCTTAAATAGTCGATAAATTTTACTTGATAACAAATCTTTTGAAAGAACAAGTTTAAATTATGAGTGAAACTATTTTTTATCAAACCTTATTTATTTTGTAACATAATTTCAAATTATTAAAATCTTTCTTTCTTTTTTTAATAAAATCTTCTTTTCATTAAAATTAGATGGTTAACGTAAAAGTATATATATGAGAAGAAAAAAAAAATAGAATAAGATTTATCGTAGAGTGGGGCATATATCAATCCATTTTACCTGACCAGTGAGGATCCCCCACATTGTACCAAACCTTTAAAATAAGGACAAGCACCGTAATGTGGGACATATATCATGTGACTTCTTCACCGTTTTGATCTTAACTAATGCCACGATGCATTACACTAAAGCAATGCTAATTGCTAAACGACGTTTAATGGGAGCTTCTACGGTACATTAGTAAAATTCTAATGTACCGGTACACTAAATTTTTAAAATGATAAATAAACAATAATTTTTATAAATTAAAAAGTTATTTATTGACCATTATATTTTAGAAAACATAATTTCATAAGAAAAATCACAATTTCATTTTTTATAAACATGATACTAATTTTTTTAATAAAAAATTCAATATTCACTATTATGAATAATAAAAGTTCAAAAAAAATTAAAAAAATTAAATTTTATTTTTTTGACAACTTTGATGAATAATATTAGTTATTATAATATTTTATAAGATAGGAAAAAAAAAATTCTTCTAAAATATATTCATTTTTCTATTAATTTAAAAACCTATTGTACCGGTACATTAGGATTAATCTATTGTACCGTAGAATTTGCCTAATTGAAATCCAAGATTAAAATAAAGTATTGCACATGCAGTTGCATAAGTCAATTAGTAGTAGTATCTTTAATTATTTGTTAAGTTTCTATTTATTTTTTTTGACAATTTATTAAGTTTCTATTAGTCACTTTCGATTACAGCTTTCTAAATTGCGCTTTCAATAATAGTTGATTATGTTTTTTTTTATTAAATTATACTTAGTCAATCAAGGAAATGTCATTAAAAAAGTGTCGATAAAACATTATGAATTAAAATCTCAATAATTCAATTAAAAAGGTTTGGGATATTAATTTCTTATACCCAATAATTTCTTGTACCAAAAATAAATAATTGAGGTCTCATTAACTTTTAATAATTTGAAAATATTTTTCAAACAATCTATATAAAAACATGTCATATAAGTAAATTTATATGTGATATTTATAATTAAATTTCAACCGACTTTCACGGATTTGGATCCTCAGCAGCAAAATTGTCTGCTGCTGTGTCTACAGCAATTATATCGACCGTATGATTAATCAAACCGATGTGATTAAAGATGAAAAGTGGATTAAAAAACATGGTGAAACTGTTTTAGAGTTGAAATAAATACAAGAAAATGAAACCCCCAAACTGTGACGGCAAACGATGGTCAACGGCGAGCATGGAGGAGGAAGCCACTGTGATGAAACCCCAAATTGTTTCACTTATACACAAACAAAGAAGTTAATCGGCGCACGACAGCGAACAATTCCAAATCTCAAGTTGTTGACTATGCTGCAAACATTTTGCTCTAATTATTTGAACTTTTGAAATTCATTTGTGGATTGTGGTTGTTATGCTATGTTGTCTGTGCAAAATTAGTAGGATGAATTGTGCTATTTTGCCTATTATTTTGTTGCCCCTATTTGATTCAATGTTTCTGTATTAAAGTTTCTCAAATTAATTGGCAGTGAAAGTAAAAGCCTGAATATCAAGATCTTGAATAAAATTGCATAAAAGGCATTGCTGTGCAGAAAAAATTGTAAGATTTGAAAAAAAGAGTATTTGCCTGAATATTTTTAAAGTGAACGAAGCACAAGTTTGTGAAGAAGACCGACAAAATGCCGAGAAGAAGACCGATAAAACCGTAAGAAGAAAATGATACACTGGAAAATTGGGGCAAAAGTTTGTGTTATGTCGCTGCCATTTGATTAATCTGATGGCTGAAATGATGCAGCAGAAAGTGCAGTAGAGAAATGTGCTGCCGAGGATCCAAATTCGACTTTCACATCAAAAATTTTAACTAACTTTTACTTTACATAGATATAGTTTATCTCATTATTATTGGATAAATATCTTCAAAGTATCCAGGAGTAGTGTAAAGAAAACTCAAATAAATATCAATAGTTAGTTGGTTCAGTGGTGATTGGCGCTGAACTTGGTAGGGAAGACCACGGTTCGATTCCTGCAACTGTGATCGGGAGGGGGCTGGAACCACTTGATGTCAGAACTGACCCCTGAACCAGATTAAATTGGTGGTGGAAAAAAAAAAACCAAATAAATTAATGATTGCTAATACCATTTAAATTAGAAAGTGAGGAGACAGTGGAATTTGGAGGCATCTAGTAAAGAACCAATCAAACAATGTGCATTATTTGGTACGAAATAGTGTAAACTAAACCAACACTTTCTGATCCACACATATATGTAGTGCTTTCCTTTCCCTATCTTTATGTTTGCCGTCCTGTTTTTTCAATGCATGATACACGAGATTTTAGGGAAAAAAATGAGACTTTGATCCTCTCTTTCTATTTCTATATCTCTCTTATTTTTCTCTTATCTCTTTTTTAATTTTAATCTCTTTTTGCAATAAAAATGATAAATAAATCAAAAGAGATAATGAAATTAAGAGAGAGATAGAAATTAATGATAAAGATATAAAAAAATTAAAAAGATGATTCACTTTGCTACAATTATATGAAAAAACAAGTTTTATAAATTGTGTGTGCATGTGTGGTGTGAGAAAAATGATTTTTTATATCAGAGTGAAACAATTAAATATCAATATTTAGATTGAAACTAACGTCGAAGATCCTTATAAATAATAACTAATAAAAAAAACTTACGAGTATATCTTTAATTAATAAGTTTGGATTGTCTAACTACATGTACCAATAATTTAGTTTACAAGATGAAGTTGTCCAACCACATATACCGAGAAATATGAATATTAGAGGTTGCACAGGTTTGAACACCTATCATCTTTTTCTTTTTCGAGTTTTTATAAATTATAAACATGTTATGATAAATGGATCAAGATTTACTTCAGTAGGTTTTCGCACAGTTTTCTCGTTGTTTTATATCTGGGCCGTTAATTATATAGATCGGGCGATACATATTAATGCTGTTATAAAATCTCTTAAAATGATTTCAACTATATATATCATATAGATCAGACGATCCTAATACATTACTATGTGAAAACTATGTCAAAATATACAAGAAATCTGTTTTGTACGACGAATATTTTTTGCACACATAGCTAAGATTTAAAGTTATGTGTAAGAGTTTCCAAAGTTGAGAATGTGATAAAATTTAGATAATTGCAATTTGATTATTAAATCTGATAGATGAGAACCCAAATTGAGTTGGTGTTCCTAGTACATAAAAAGAAAGAGAAAGATAGAAGAAGACTTTGTCCAAAGACTTAAGTCATTACTCTACTATAGAGTACCAAAGGGAGAGAGGAGAGACTTCATCAATTTTCTTCGTACCCACTATTGATCCTCTTTTCACATCCCAAATTTCCAACTCCAAAGGTTTGACATAGTAGTTAAAAGACAGGTCTGGAATTCGAAATGTCTCGCATAAATGTAATTATCTTTTGTAAGTGCTCTTTGAACCTCAAGGTATTCTCCAGGGGCGTCCCGTACACATGTGTGGGATGTGCGACGACACCAGACCTCTAAATTTTGAGGGCCTCAACTCAAAATTTTGAGGCCATATAATATTACTTATATATTATTTATACCCATAAAATATCAGATGTATATTAATCGATTAATTTTTAGGCCCTAAAATAATAGTTATACTTGTTAATGTTCATAAAATATTAAATGAGTATCAATAGATTAGTTATCTATACTCGTAAATATAGTTCTAGTCCATTTTAATCTTTGTATAAAATTTAATCTTAGATTAGGATGTTCCTTTTTGACGTTATATACAAAGATAATTATTTTGTATTTTTTGTCCTTTTTTTTTAGATATTTTTTTTGTCCTATTTGATTTAATGAAATTGGTTTAATATTGATAATCTTTTTTGAGCTCTTAATATTGATAAGTTATATGTTTACAAGAATAAGAATGATTTTTTTTTTAAATTATATGCAATTTAAATCGATAATTTAATTTTTATTTTTTTTATTATTAAAGGGTTACTTTTATATTTTGCTCAGAGCCTCCAAAAACTTTGAGACGCCCCTGTTATTCTCTACTTTGGATTGGGCACCGTCTTCTAACCCTAAATTTTTCTCTAAAAAAAAAAAAACATTTTATATACTAAAGTCAACAACTCTAAAATCAGAATTTTGGAGGGAAACTAATTTAGAGCCAAAATTCCCCAACACGCTTCTTCACAAACAAAAACACTTTTCTTTCAAAACTTTTTCTTCTCATTTCCCCCCTTTCAATTTTCCTCTTCCAATTCGAATCCATCACCATCATAATGGATTCAGATTCCAACCACAAGAGACCCTTCCCACACAATTCTTCTCCAATTTCAGCCTCCGTCGTTTTCAACCATTTCGAACTTCCTCTCTTTTCCGCTACCGAAAACGGCGTCGTTTCGATCTGCAAATCCATGCGTCTTCACGCCGACCAACCGTACTCAATCGGCCGGAAATCTCGCGACTGTGAATTCATCTTCAACGACCGCCGTGTCAGTAAACGCCACTGTCAGATTCTATTCGACGGTTCGCTTCGTAAACTCTACATTCTGAGTGGGGTTTTGTCACATACTGATTCCACCGTTAATTCAAAATTTCGAATTGTTCATGAATTTAGGAAAAGAGTGATGGTTTCTCGCGGTAGTGAGGGTTTTCCGTTTCTAGAAGCTTCTAATGGGGTTTTTGTTAATGGTGTTGAAATTAGAAAGGGAATGGCGGTGGAATTATATGAAGGTGATAGGGTTTCGCTTGTTTGTGGAAATCAGAATTGTTTGTGTGGGATTCGGAATCGGATTGGGTTTGTTGTGGAGAGAATTGTTGTTGAAAATTGTCATGGTGATGATGATGAAGATGATGAAATTGATAGGTTAACATTTTCAGGGCACTCACAAAGTGGGAAAAGGAGTAAGAGGGTTTTTGCGGTGAAGGCCAATGATTCGAAATTTGATGGAGTTGTTGGGAGGGCAAGGTTTCTTGTAGATAGGTGTAGAGATATATTGCTAAGTGATGATCCTTTATCTTGCATTCTGCCGTCTGATTTGGATTTACAATGTGGATATAAGCGTGCCATTGGTACCGAGTTAGCGCAGAAGGTGGTGGAAGATAATGGTATTGATATTGTGCAGTCAAGTTCAGCTTTACTTTGTGAAAGTAAAGGGATGGATTTGGAGGAAAATGGTGTAAATTTTTGTCCAAAAGGGAATTTGGATGTTGATTGTGGAAATAATGTTAATGCTTTTGCTGATAAGAATTTGAATTTGGTAGTGTCAGATTCTATAGAAAAGGATAATGTTTCTTCTGATGGCAATAATGTGCAGGGGGGAAATGGATGCAATTTTTATCCACCTCCTGGAAAGAATTTTTATCTTAATCGCCTTGAATTTATGAACCATGACTTGTCGGGACTTGATAAATCTATATCGCTGAATGAACTTATTCATCCTATTGAAAGCGCGACGAGGATGTTTATTGCAACATTTACAAGTGATATACCATGGTGGGTTCGTCTAAAATTTCCCAATGTATTATTTACCTTTGATGATTTTCTTATTGTTTTTCAAACTATTTCGCTCCTTGACTTGTGTTTACATGTTTGATATTTCGCTAGCAACCTGCAATGTGCATTTTCATTACATTTATACTGATGGTTATTTCAATACCATGTGTGAACTTTGGCACTTGAAGTTGTTTTATTTACAACCCCTAACAGAGTTGTCTTGCTAGGTTCTTGACATATTGCAAGATTCCATTACATCTGCCAGTTACAATCGCTTGTCAGAATACCGAGAAATGTTGGAGTTCAAAGCCTGATGAAAGAGTATCTGTGCCTTACCATAATTATCCTAACCTAGTTGTAGTGTAAGGACTTTTTTCATCCTTTTTGTTTAGTGGCGGGAATAGACAGCTTAATTTTTTCTCCTCTCTGGTAATTTACTTTCTTGTTGGATATTAGGCATCCTCCATTTCCTGAAACCATAGCATTTGGTAAAGACCGCAAGGGACATGGGATAGCTTGCCATCACCCGAAGTTGATTGTTCTGCAAAGAGAAGATAGTATTCGAGTTGTCATTACATCTTCTAATTTGGTGGAAAAGCAGGTATTTTATTAGCCGGATTTCCAGTCTAGTTATTAATATTAATACATAATATTTATCTTGCAATTTGGAGAGCAAAATGTTGTTTTCATGCAATGTGGTTGATTAATTAACTTATACATCAAATGCTTGGTGGTTCATTGCACTCATTGATGAAGTGTTTCTAGATTAGGAGTATTGTTTATTTGTGGTCTTCTTGTATCCAAATTCTATCAGAAGTGATGTACTCAATTTATTTTTTTTAGCACGATTGAATATAAGGTTAATCAGGCTTGGTTGTGGGTTAGAAGTTAGAATGATGCTCTTCTATGGCAAAGAATGAAGACATATACTCATTTAGGAAATAAAAACTTACCATTATGTAGAAAAATTGAACAAGGATTTTAAAGTAAAAGGTGTGTATGGTGTTGATTGACTATCGACATAGTAATCTTTTTAGCATGTTTTCCCTATGTGCACTCATGTGTGATAGATAAATAAGCATCGTGAAAGCGGGGAAATAGTTAAGGAGGCCGCTACACTTGCATAAGTTAATTCATATGATGCTGATGTTTTCTTGTTAAAATGTTTAGATGAAAACATAAAATACTATCCCCAAGGTATCTTGGGGTGAGTAGGTTTATCTCTATGTTATGTTTATATGTCATTAGTATAACAATATTTTAATAAATTTTTATTGCTATGTAGTGGAACAATGTGACTAACACTATATGGTGGCAAGATTTCCCTCGCGCCATTTTGGTTGATTTTGCTTCACTTTTCCCAAAAATATACGATGATCAAATTCATAGAGACTCAAAATGTGATTTTGCTGCTCAGTTGGCTGGGTTTATGGCATCGCTTGTTATTGATGTACCTAGCCAGGCTCATTGGATTACTCAGCTCACAAAATATGACTTTGGCGGTGCAACAGGGCATCTTGTTGCTTCAGTTCCTGGAGTTCACCTTAATAGAACTTCTGTTCTGTCAGAATCTTATCAGTCCTCTTCTGTAAGTATTTAAGTATATCATGTAAATATATTGCTACTTAATTAAGGTGATGGCTGACTGCCTTGCCACTGCATCTGTACTGTTATTTTTGGATATAAACAATCATTTTTTTTTTATAGGTGGGTTGGAATATTATTAGCCTCGTTGCCTGTGCATATTGTCTTAAAATTTACTCATTTAATTTTTATTTATTTGTTTCGTTATTATAATATTTTATCACAATTTGTGATTTGATATAAAAGTGTCATAATCAAACACAAAATATCAACACTATAGTTTTTTAACAAACAAAATTCTGAGACAATAAAAAAAAAGTTAAAT
Organism: Trifolium repens; assembly: GCA_030408175.1. NCBI lineage: Eukaryota > Viridiplantae > Streptophyta > Magnoliopsida > Fabales > Fabaceae > Trifolium > Trifolium repens. Next base: position 59,220,658 of record CP125842.1, on the reverse strand, counting down.
CAAATTGAAGAAAGTTTTTTTGTATTATCTAATCTTGTTTTTTTCATCTTTATTATTCTATACCCTACTCTTATTCTAAAATTTCATTTAAACGAAAAGCTTTTTCAGTTTTTTATTTATTTTTGTATAACACATATAACCTAGACAATAAAGAAATTAAGTTTAACCCAAATAGTAATGGAAGGCCAAATACGAAATCGGAGAAGAAAAAAAAAATCTGGAAGATGAATAGTAGCAGCGAACTTCTATTTTGTTAAGTGTATAGCGAAGATCCTTGTTTTTGTGTTAATTTAGCCTTATTGTTAGCCATAATTTGATTTGATGTCTTTGTTAAAACCACTTTCTGCTCTGTATTTCTAACTGAATTTATACTCTTATTGACACTAATTGCAATTCCTTTTGTCATCTGGTTTGTAGTTTCTTGGCTCAGTTGTGGCATCTGTGGTTGGTTTGAGCCATCTTTTCCGTACTGTGGCAGACTCAAACGGTGCAGGTCTAAAATCACTGGCTGCTATCCTTGGAAAGTCTTGTAATAATGCTTATGGGAGGTTCAAGATTGTTTTAAGAAGAAATCACAATGTGCCTGCTGATGAAAATGCCGTTAGCGTTCTTGTTCCCAAGTCTGATCAAACTTCTGAGGGAGGTAAAAGCTACATTGCTTCGGATTTTTGTTGTGCCCTTTATATTGATCCCTCATTCAGTCATTTATCTTATGATTTTGAAATTTAGTTTTATTTCCTTATCTTTTTTGTGTTTTGGACTTAACAGTTGTATTGTCCATGCTGTCAGTAACAGAAATAATAAATAATGTTTTTTTGTTCCTATCTGTAGATTATGTTCAACTTGGTTTTCTGCCTAGAAATGTAGCAAAGTGGGTTTCTCCTCTTTGGGATGCTGGATTCTTTGCATTTTCTGGATATGTTTGTCCAAAAGAGGCCCTTGCAGCTGCTTTGGGAGAAAACTGCCAGAAAGTACAACTGATGCTAAATGTGTCAGAGGTGTGTTGGATGTGTCTTCTATAGGATGACTTTGTTATTGTCTTCGTATATGTGATCTGATATTTATAAAAGTTGTAGGGACATCATTTTCAAGACATGTCAAAGATGATGCAGTCTGAACAAATTGCTGCTTTTTGCTCACTCATTGCTTTAATGCAAAGACATTATGGACTCTGGAGACTACAAGAGGTAAGTTGCATTAAAATGGGAATACTTTTTGTTTTGATTGAAGTGGTTGCACTTATTTTAATGTTGGGGCCAAGTTTATTTGATTTCCTTTTGTTGTTTGGTTGGATTTAATGAGTTACAAATTTCTTTTTTTGTTGCATAAACACTTTCCAATCTTCTTGCATATGGATGGACCGATGGAGTTTATGTTAAAATAATTTTTGACATCTCCAATTATGTATAATAACTATTACTGTTTGTAATAGGTTCTGAATCAATATAGATGGCCTGAATCATTGAAGTCTGAAATTGTATATGGTAAGTCCATTTTATTGAATATTATTGAGTACAATGCCAACCGTATTTCACTAGAAGTTCAAATCAACTAGCTGACCTTCCCCCCCCCCCCCCCCCCCCCCCATATTCTTTTGGACTATTTTGTTTGGTCTTTTTCTGTCTATCAGGTGCTTCTTCCATTGGTTCTGTCAATTCAAAATTTCTTGCTGCATTTTCGGCTGCTGCTGGGAAGAAATCACTGCAACATTTTGTTTCAGAAGAGTCTGATCCTGAAGTAATTTGAAGGCCTTTGCTTTTCTATTGGATTTGCTTGAAATTTTTTACATATCTGCTGCCAGATGCATGATTCATTAAACTTGTGCGTTCATTGACAGTGGGGCTGCTGGAATGCTAGGGAAGAATTGAAGAATCCTTCTGTTAAGATTATTTTCCCCACTATTCAAAGAGTGAAGAATGCTTATAATGGGATTTTACCTTCAAGACGTATTCTTTGTTTCTCAGAGGTAATATTACTTTCTTATCGCCATTAAAAAAAAATACTTTCTTATCAGGTTTGAATGGGTAAAGGCTGTGTGTCTTGCAATATGTAATATTTCTTCAAGTTATATTCCTTTGGTACCTTTTATTTTATGAGGAAACTAGTTACTCAGTGAATGATGGTCAGTGATTTTCACAGGACCTTTAGATTGCAATATGAATATAAAAATAACTTGCTGCGGTAATAAGCAGAACAAACGGACAGATATTAACTATTAATTGTTAAGGTGTACCAGTAGTCCAGTACCCTCGCAAAAATGAAGTTAGTAGGGAAATAGCTTCATTTAAGACATCTAATTATCAAAGATAGATTTAGTCCTCTTGTGAGTTACTTGGGTGGCAGGATGATGTAGAGAGAGAGAGAGAGAGAGAGAGAGAGAGAGAGAGAGAGAGAGAGTCACAGTCTCACACGAAGATCTTGCATAGAGCATATAATTGTGGGGTCCTCTTCAGGATCTGTGTCCATCTCACATGTGAAAATATCATTTTAATGGGGTTATTTATAGGATCAGTCAACAAATACCCCCTATCCTCCCTCCTCCCCAGATAACATTTTCAAAGGGTCATTTAGGGGAATTAGTTGAACAGAAGAGAGAGCTGTGAGAATCAAAAGAGTTTGGTTCATGACTATCATCTTGACTCCACACATAAATTTCATTCATCTCATGGCTGTTCATGTTTTATTAGTTTTATAATTAGTTTTGGAACTTTTTTCGAATTCATCTTAAAGAGGTGAACTTTTGATGTTATAAATGCTTTCGTGTAAAGAACTGATTCTCTCCATTTGAACAGAGAACATGGCAAAGGTTGAAGACTTTAGATGTACTTCATGATGCCATCCCTCATTCCCATGAAAGAGTAGGACATCCAATGCATACCAAGGTACTGTACACTAATTATCCTGCAGTCTTATGTTTTGATGATTAATGTTTATAGAAAATTCAAAAGTTTGTTTCTTTTTTTTTGGATTTTTGGTGCACATTTTCTTGATCTCGACATAATCTTAAACATATTTAGGTTATATCTGTCATGACAACACTCGAATGACCATATTAATTTCTTAGCATACAAGAAAATGAACAATAAATATTGCACCAACCTCCCCTCCCCCCAATGTATCCCAAAATGAATAGGTTTCAGAGGAATCATTTATTAACTTTGATTCATGCATGCGGTGTGGTTGTCACTGGATTTCCTTTTTATATATGTCATGCTGAAAATAGGGAGATTTGACTCCTATAAGGATGAAAAAGTAAGACATCTTAACTAAAGAAAATCAACAAATAATAAATTATGAATTTGGAGGATATAAGGATGGCTTGGTGGCTGGGGCGGAAGATCCCCACTCCCAGCATAATACTAACAATAATAATATTGGCCGTTTCAAAAAAAAGAAATTATGAATTTGTTAAAATCTACTCCTTTGATTTTCTCATTAACTATTGAGATGCTTCACTTTTCTGTCTAATATGAACTTGGAAGAATCAAATTGTGGTTTGGGTGATTAGCTAATTGTGGTTTTTCTCAAATTGTGGTTTGATTTTCTCTGTTTTCCTCTCCTTATACCACAAATGTATCAAGTGTTTTTATGTAAAAAAAAATGCAGGTGGTACGCAGATGCTTCTGGTCTAGGAAGGGCACACCTTCGTTTGGTTGGGTATACTGTGGGTCTCATGATTTTAGTGCCGCTGCCTGGGGGAGACAAATTTCAAATCCATCTGGTACAAAAACAGACGGACCTCATAAAGGAGACCCATCTGTGAATTCAGGGCTTCATATTTGCAATTATGAACTTGGGATTATATTTACTTTTCCTCCAAAAGAAAATAATGATTTTACTAAAGCTAAAAGCACAAAATTAGACGATATTATTCTGCCATTTGTTGTTCCTGCTCCTAAATATGGATCTCAAGATAGGCCAGCTACAAAGCTTGCAATGAGAGAGGCGATGACTGAACTTGCTGAACGAGAGGGTGAGAAACAAGCAGAAGAAGAAATGATGGAAGAGATTCTTGAGGAAGAGGAAGAAATAGAAGAAATCAATTGTGTTGGAGAGGAGAAGGAGGAAGAGAAGGCATATGCTGATATACTCTGGAGTCAGGTTGATTCTTCCCACTCCCAGGATAGTTGAACCGTTTTGTAAGAAGCAAAATTTGTGAGCAGGACGCAGTAGTTATGGCACATTCAACACGAGTACATTGGTGTTGAGGGAGTCACGGTATCTGGTCACAAGATACAAGGTGGCTTTGAAACCTACAGAAACTGTTGCAGATGTCCAACTTAATCTAAGATATTAGGATTGAAGAGCAAAGTTGTTGACCTCCGGTTAAGAGAAACTGATTAGGACTTGTCCAACAACGTCTTGTCTGATGCAAATTGATTTATATTCGGAGCAGGAAGTGGTGCTTTCAACCTCATGTAATTGAGTTCATTTTAGGCATGACGAATTATTGATATCACTTTCTTGCTTCAGCTCCCAATCCGATGTGCTCTGTGCACCTTTTTGCTTCATTTCCACCTCTAAATGGGTTTTTTTAGTGAAATATATTAGAAAGATAGACAGAATGGGAGGACCTCTAGTAACATTTCTTATAGTTCTAATTAAGGATTCAATTGGAGGATATGAAAGTGCTGGTTACATGCAACAGCTGACGGTGAAAACTGTGCAGTATAGAGCCTCAAAAGAAAACAAGATAGGACCTATGGTAATTAGATGAATTGTGTATAGCATTGTAAGTATTATTTTTCTGCTAAATCTTGATAATCAGCATTAGAAACCAGCGACTGGACAAGAGGTGGTTGCTACCAATAGACCCCCAGTTATGCTTAAGGATTCCAAATTTCCATAAGATCAATGCTGTCACGGCGTTTGCAGTCCGAGAGGTGTTGGCATACCTGAACATAGCAAAATCTTCGGCAGCATGGTATACTAATACTATATTGGATCTGTAAGGTGTAAGACTTTACATTGTTGTATCTTTTAGCATTAATATTTGATTTGATTACATTCCTTGTAAGTAATAAACTCTAAAACGGCTGCAACCACCTCTTATTGGACTGTGTGAAGTATACACTCTTGTTAGTTAGTATGGCTAGTAACTGTAAGCCAGTTAGCTAGCTTACATGTGGTTAGATAGTTTACAGTTAATAAGCTCTATGAACTCTGTAAATAGAGCAACATTGTAATTTATTTATCATTTTTCAATATGTAACACTGATTTCAGAGATTGTAAGATCGGTGCGTGTCTATACTTGTAGTCTGTTAAACCTGTTTATTACATGGTGAAATGAAATGATTTTGTATTGCTTGAGACAGTAAACTGCATTAGTATATGGTAATCATCCCACATTTTTATGTCAATGAAATGCCGTTTTGTTTTTCAACTTCTACGAGTTTGAATCGTTTACACTACTTATAAATTGAGTTTGAATTTAGATATATCTTTTTGTTTATTGCCTATAGAAAATTTTATTGCAAGTACTTGGTTAGACTGAAGGTTCTCCCAACATTGTATGAAGTGTGTTTTCTTCAATCTAAATTAACCGTGGAGGAGAGTGCTGCGATTGTCTTTGCAATAGATGGTGGGGAGTGGCGGAGTGGGCACGCGACAGTGAGGTGCCGAGATGGCGTGACTGTTAGGCAAAAATATGGCGAGATTGTGACGGTGAGCGGAGCGATCGATAGGGAAGCAACAAAATGTTGAGGCTGAGATATGGCGATTAATAGGGATTTGGACGGAGAAGATGATTCATAAATTTGCTATGTTTTTTAGAAATGAAAATATTTTCACTTTTTTAATCTTAACCGTTAAAAGTTGCCACGTGCGTGTAGAGTTGGGATCTAATAAAAAATGGAGAGGATTTTAACTCGTACGTGTACCTGTTAAACGAACAGATATAATTGGAGAATATGGAAATGGAGGTAATCCTGATTCCAAATGATAGATAAATAATATTCATTTGATAAGTGGATTCCACTAATGAATCCCATAAATCTTTTATTTGTGTATATTTATCTCATAAATGGACAACAAATGAATGATAGTAAATGAAGTAAAGTCAAATTCATGTAAATGAGGGGGCATTACACAATTTTAGGGTTAGGTATGTTATAGTGTTTGTTATTTTGGGCTTGGGCCAGTTTGGACATTTAGAGGGAAAGTTCTACCACTACATAGCACAACTTTATTAATTTATTTATATCTATTAGTTTTTTTTTATCAAAATATCATAAATTACTTATGAAGGTTAGTATTAAATGTATTTTTTATTTGATATCTTGAACTAGTCTAATTGGTTGAACCATGACCTATAAGTTACACTAATTCGATCTCCATTTCAATTTTTAAAACGTTTAGTCCACATCACTTAAAAATATGAATGGAGTAGAGGTGAAATAATTTAATTATTTATGAGTTCCAAGCGATGTGACAATATTCCGCCACAATATCTCAAGCTAATTAATAGCCTAATTGCCCTATTTAATAGGCCTTTATTATCTTTTATGGAAAATGTGTGTCTATATCAATTAGTACTCGTACATTATACGGTAAACATCAGATTTTAGAATCTAGCAATCCAACATTACACAAAAAACAAAAACGGAACAATGAAGAAGCCATCACCAATACAAAATGTAACTAAATCATCATCACTCAAACAAAAACAAAAACAAAATAGTGAAGACAATAATATCAAATTGCAAATACCACAATTATCACCCTACAATTTCTTATAAAGTATTAAGACAAATATTATCATAATCAATGAATTTTAAAAGAGCTCCAAAGCAAAATCAATATAACCAAAAGTCATGCATGTTTAAAGTGTTCACACTTGCAACATCAATATAACCAAAAACCATCATCAATGTTAACAATGCAATTATTATCATTCATCGTCACTTAAGTTGAGTGGCGAAACTGTGGTTCAAAATTGTGATGCCTCGCCCAGTTCATTATTTGCAATGCTCGCCAATAATCTCTATCTACCTCTATTTGAAAATTATGAAAATGCATGTTTGTCCTCTAAAACTCCAATATTTCTAATGGAAGTAGACGGACAAACAATATATTCAACAATTGACAAATCAATAAACAAATAAATCAATCAAAAAAGTTAAACAATGGACAAGCACTTGTTAACAAGTGAGCAATCAATTTGAAATTTAACACATGTTAAACAATGAACTTTAAATTTAATCAAAATAATAAATTGCAATTGTTTCTTTATAGGTGTTTGGCCTGAATCCAAGAGCTTCAATGATGAAGGGATGAGAATAATCCCAACCAGGTGGCGTGGAATATGTCAAACTGACAGTAACCATTCAAATAATTTTCACCGCAGCAAATTAACCTCTCTCTTTCATTATTTGATAAACTTATTATTTCAAGTTGCGTACATGTATATTAGTATAAAAAAAACATACTAATATATACGGAGACTCTTTTTGGTTAATCTTTAGTTCTTATTTGCATTAATTTTATTACTTAGCTTTTATTATATCATATTATGCGGCCAAATTTTATTATATCATGTTAACAAGCGAACAATCAATTTGAAATTTAACACATATTAAACAATGAACTTTAAATTTAATCAAAATAATAAAGTGTACTTGTTTCTCTATAGGTGTTTGGCCCGAATCCGAGAGCTTCAGTGATGAACAGTGATGGAGGGATTGGACCAATCCCAACCAAGTGGTGTGGAATTTATCAAACTGACAATAACAATTGGGATATGTTAACAATTGAATTTTGGTGTGTGTCAGTTATTATGCAGCACGTTATAAATCTCGTGACCTAAACAACAACACATACTCTCAAATTTCCAACTTTGAATCATTTTACAAAATCAACATGCAATCAACATCTTGGGAATCAGTAAGGCTAAGAAACATTGGTATTAAGTCACAATCCACCTTCACCCTCTTGCCTCTTCTCACGACAAACACCTCTTTCAAACCCCTTCTCACCAAGTGAAGAAAATCTGAGGAGCTTATGGTGACCTCAAAACCCCTATGCTGACCCAACGATATCCCACGAATCATCTCGCCGTGAAGTCCCACTCGACCCGATATATAAACTCTTCGCCTACCTTAACGCCTGGTATATGTCCAATAGTGGACGCTCGTGCAATCAACACCTCATGTTAGGTGAATTAGTCAAAGTTGTTAGTAGTTGTTAGTAGAACCTTATCATTAGGAATAAGATATCGGTTGTTATCGTGTGATGTTGCCCCTGAATTTTAGGAGTTTTAGTTGAATTAGGAAGTCTATTTAAAATTGTATGTCATGTTACCATTTGAATACAAACTGATTTCCTCCTAACATTTTTATTTGTTTTGCTACCTTGTTGGCTCGCATAATCTAACTAGTTTGATCTTGTTCATTCTTTGATTTTTAGGGAAAAAACATTTAATAAGTTTGGATTACTACTACATGGGAGGTTCTACCCATTGGCTAGTGGTGCCGATGTTAAATATCACCACAAATCTGGTACAGAAGCGTAAGATTACATAAACCAAGCTGAAAATTCTCAAATAATTGTTTATATGTGGTAGATATGATCTTTTAAAATCTACTTCATTTTTTGTAACATGTTTTGCAAGGGGGGCTCTTGATTCAAACAAGGCGAAAGAAAATATATTGTTCTTCTATCTGGGTGATCCAGATAATGAACTTACTGAAAATATCAAAAGGCTAAGGAAACATATAGTGTAAGTGCCATTAGACTAGTATTGGGCTAGGATATGAACCTAGAAGTTCAAGTTGTTAATGATCAAGATGTGTTTCCTACTGCGCATGTGAATTACAGAGATGCTATCCAAATCTTGAATTACATCAACTACAACCGGTAAATTTCTTCCTTTTGCTCGAAATTTTATATTTTGAAGAGATTAAGGTTCTGTCTTGAAGGTGGAGTGTCCAAAGATCACCCCATGTTTGCTTTACGAATGACAACGTGAACCAGGATATTGTTTTTGGAGAAGATCTTGTGCTTTTTGTCTGATGTTTTTGGTTTCTAATTTTTGTGGTGCATGCTTTTTCTCTAGTTTCTAGCGTGTTGGTTTTGGTTATTATTGCTGTTTGTTTCTTTTAGGGTGTGTCGCTATCATAAATTTAGTATGAGATAGATATTAACTTCTAACGCGCGGGTTCACATACAATTTGGTTTAGATACAAACATTTTTACTATTTCATTTTCTTCAAGCATAATTTATTTATCATTCCATAATATTAATTCCAACTATTAAACATGGTTGTTGTTAAATTTTATTAAACATTTTTGTTCAAAATTTGTTTAAACTTGTTTCTGTTTTGAATTTTAATTTCTATTTATGTTTCTGTTATTTAAATCATTCTCTGTTGTCACCGTAAATGTTAATTATGATAATTTTTATGTAAAATAGATTTAAATTAGAAGTAACTAAAATCATTAAAAAAAATCTAATCTTTATTTTAGATTAACAACATACACATAATGAAAAATCCAATGTTGGAGCCTATTGACTAAGATCAATGACATCTTTATTTAAAAAGATAGATCGAAAATATATGAAATCGATGAATTTAGACAAATTTACAATGTTGGACATATACGTACAAGACACCAATAGTTATTTATTTAATTATAAATAAAGAAAGTAATATTTATTCTTGAGCAAAAGAAAAGTAATACTTATTTATCTAATTACAATCATAATTCTAAATATATTTTTTGTGTTAACCCTCCCGTTCCTATTGGAAGGGGATTTAGTAATTTGAAATTTAGCCGCGAATTAAGTAAAGTCAGGCCAAAAAATCATTGCACCTAGAAATTGAATTCGAGTTCCCCAAACAATACTCATTAACAACTTGAGTTTAATATCTTATTCCAAAATTCTGATTTACTTCGACAATTATTTGGTCATGATAGCGAATTAAATTATAAAACCAGTAAGATTACATTATAGTTTTTGAGGAGAAATTTTAAACAAATTTAATATCTATCACATACTATTTTGAATGTGAGCTTTTGTTAGAAGTTAATGTATTTCAAATTGGTAAGCTCGAGAAATCATTTGTAAATACTCTCTTCAATTTTATATATAAGCAAAATTTAATTTTCTAAGTTCATTGAAACAATAATGTATCTAATTTATATTACTCTCTAGATACATTATACTTTTTAAATTAAAAAGTTAAATTTTGCTTATATATGAAATCAAAAGGAGTATTTCTTAGTAACTCACTTGAGTGCATGAGAATAATATGGGTCTTTGCTTTTAATAATTCTTTTTAAGATGTAATTTTATGAAAAATACCGCTGAAATATATAAACACAATTGCAATTTGTGGATTTGATTTTCAGTCTAATAATATCAGTATTTGTCAGTTGAGCTAGACATTATATATATACATGATGTGTCAAAGAACCAACTAACGATTGGTTAAAAACCAATATTTTGGTCCCCTATTTAATTTTACGGTCAATTTTCATAATGTGTCAAAGACATTAATGACGTGACATTGCACACTTGACCAAAACAATATCCATGTCATTAAACTTTTTTTCTATTTCAATACTACTTATTTTAAAAATATTTTACTTATTCAAAAAATATATTAAATTAAAATAATAATTATTAAATTTCTCCCAATTTAGGAACTCAACCATTATTCAAAAATAATTTCCCCAAAATTGAAAGAGAGACCGGTGGAACCAACACCAATGATGATGATGTTGGCGTCGTCTAGGTTATCATGTATGTCATGTAAATCCAATCATCAAGGGTATTGTTAGTAACATGGTGATTGTGGGATTTATTCAAATACGAGATTTTTAGTTACAGAATGAGTAGCTAAAATCAACTATAGGCTTACAAATTGATTAAAAGAAAATGCTTAAATACATTTTTGATCCCCATATTTTTAAAATCATTTTTTGGTTCCCTATTTAAAAAATCAACATAATTTTATGGTCCCCAGTTGATTTTAATGACGTGGCACTCTTATTAGGGTCATGACACACTAACGTGACATTAATTTTTTTCAGTATAGACTTAGGTGACATTAATGAATTGGAAAAAAAAATCTATATCATTATTGTTTTAATTGATCTTATAACTTTTATAAAAAAATTAAACTTTTTTTTGAACAAGGTAAAAAGATAAAAAATAAATAAAATAAAGGGACTAAAAGTTCAAAAATATGGTGACTTTCTAAATAAGGGATCAAAAAGTTGATTTAGAAAATAGGAGAATAAAAAGTTCAAAAATATCAAAATAAAAGATCAAAAGTGTACTTAAACTAAAAGAAAATCACCCTTTAAGTGAAAACAAGTGGAAAGAGAATCTAAAACTTGATTCAATTGCAAAGAAAAAAGATTAATCTAACTTTTTTTCCTCTCAGGTCATTGAGTTTCAAAATATAAGAAGAGATAAATTTGATTGAGTATGAAACTTTGATGAATTGGTTTGACTTTTTATGGTGAGATTCTATTTTTTTTTTAATGAGATGGTCGGTGTTGATGATGATGAAAGAAAGGACATAAATTTTCAATTTTAGATTTTATTAAAATTCAATAATTATGATTTTTTTATTTATTACTTAATTTAATATATTATTTTTTTAAAAGTAAACATATATTATTGAATAAAAGAAAATTTTAATGATATGAATAATATTTTGACCAAGTGTGTAGTGCCAAAACTTAAAAATTGAGTGGGGTACCAAAACTCAAGAAAATTGAAATAGTGGACCAAAATGTTGGTTTTTAAAATAGGAGATCAAAACTTCAAAAAATTGAAAATAGGAAAAACAAAGCTGCATTTAGACCTTTTTTATTTATTTACAATGGAATCAATAATAATTATGCATGTCATCTAAATTCCTCATCATTAAATTAAATCTAATGGCTTAAAATATTTAGATTAATTATACTAGTATTGACCTTCAAAATCATACAAGTTAAAGTAACAAAAAAAAAAAAAAATCAAACTAGCTACTCCCTTCAGTTTTAATATAAGTAAAATTAACTAATTTATACTTTTTTGGGTTAATATAATATTGGTAGAAAGTCTACTCTTGTTAAGGATGACTAATTTTTATCTAGAAACCTATGAGATACACAAAGTGATTCTCCCATTTCAACTAAATTTTCTTAGCAATTTATTTATTTTCTATTATTCTCTTCAATTCCTTGTTGTTGTGTTGATTATGTTTTTGTTCTTGCTATGACTATGATAAGGTTTGGGTTTGAGCTTTAATGGTGAGATTTTGTGAAATTTGCAAAGAATGGATTTTATGTTTCTGTTCTTGCTATGATAAGGGTGTGTTTGGATGACAAAGGAAAGTTAGAGGAACGAAAGTAGAAGGAAAAATTGTTAAAGGAAAGAAAGTAAAAAGAATATGAGAGGAAAGTGAGATGATTTTTTAGTTGTTTGTTTTGAATCAAAGTGAGAAGAAAGTGGAATGAAGGATAGATATATATTTAGTAAATGACATAAGTAACCCTGCATTAAATTAGAATATTTTTTGAAAAGGCATTAAATTAGAATATTATATATGTTTATATGTATACTATATTACAAGTGACACTATTGTATATTGCTAAAAATATGACAAACTAGTTGCTGTACGTGCAGCAAAATAATAAGAATATAAATATTAAGATGCAAAAATTAGAGCACAGGAAGCAAGAAATCATGATAAAATACAAGGACAATTTTGTCATTTTGATTTATTTTATAGCCTTCCTCTCCTTTCCGCTCAATCTTGGAGGGAAGATTTTCAGACGTGGGACCCACCAAAAACAAGCTTTCTTTCCTTCCTGACAAAACAACCAAACGGTGGAAACCCAAATTTCAAGAAACTTTCTTTCCTTTGTGCTTTCCATCCATCTACTTTCTTTAGAACCAAACAGTGTGTAAGGTTTGTGTTCATGTTTTTTTAACTTTGTGGTTCATTAGCATGAGGTGTGTTGGGTATGTGAACTTTTTGTGAGAAGAAAGAAACTATGGAACACAGGAGGGGCAAGAAGAAATTGAGGACATTTTTTTTCTTTTAAAATATTTATTAGGTATATTATGTGGCAATATTTATATATGTGTCCCTAATTAAATAAATAAAAGTTGAAATAAAAGCCAACTAAGCATTTCACATCATAAAAATTATCCAGTTAGATGTACGGTTGTCTAACCATAGATAAATGAGGAAATCTTTGTATTACATTTACATGATTTTTAAAAACAAAAAATAAAAAAAAAAATAGACAGGGAGACAAGCCTACAGTATTTTATTTTGCATTAAAAAAAATATTTTGCATTAAATGATTATTAATTGTTATCCCTTAATTTAATTTTTTTTTTGGAGTATTATTATTATCCCTTAATTAATAAATGGAAAAGGTATAAAATAATGTTGAACCCATGCGTGTAATTCGCAAAACATTTTCAAGTCCGAAAACCACACTCTCTCTTCTCTGCTCGTGCTTCGCAATCGCACCGAGGTTCTGTTCATTCAGGTACCCAATTCTTTGCTTCCAGCGTCAAATTTTATGGCGTTGTTTTTCATTTTTCCCTCTGTTTCAATCTTCCTTAGTTTAGTGTTCTATATTATCATAATCAAATTATCATATTTAGGTTTTATTGCATGTCATAGGTTTTTGTGATTTCTCTCCATTTAGCACAGATTAGTAATTTATTGTAGCCCCAATTTAAAGTGATTAGGAACAAAATACAATTTTTTATTCAACTAAACTAATTTATTACAATATCATTTATACATTTACTACTTTTTATCTGTCCTAGACGGAGTGACAAATATCACTGAAACTCACACACACACCAGTCAGGTTCTCGGTTCGAACCGGGTGAAAGTGTCCTGCCTAACAATGTCAGCATTTGTCGGTTGGACTACCACTTGTGGACATTTATACATTTACTTTATATATTGGTTTATAAATAATATATGTTTGATCTGAAAGTTGAAAATGATTTATTTATTTTTTTCATAAAAAAGAAATATACTTGCTGCTATATGGAATGAGTTATCTCTTATTGGTTTTTTATACATATATAAATATGTTTGTTTTATTTTGAGAAATGTAGCATTGTTGATACACGATGCAAGAAGATTGGAAGCCAAAGATTGGTATGGTTTTTTATAGCTTTGAAGATGCTTGGAAGTTCTGGGTTGATTATGGTGGAAGACTTGGATTTAGGGTGAGGAAACAATATACACACAAGAAAAAAGATGGCTCAATCAGTTCTTGTAGGTTTGTTTGTTGCAATGAAGGCTTACGGAAGCCGGACAAACGAGATTATAAAACAATTAATCCAAGACCGGAGACTAGAACAAATTGTCGAGCAAGGATAGGACTTAGGCATATGAATGGACAATTTATCGTGTATGATTTTGTGGAGGAACATAACCACAATGTACATCTACAAGAAACCATTCAAATGTTGTCATCTGAACAAAAAGTTTTAGAAGTTCAATGCCATCAAATTGATCTAGCAAATGATGACAGCCTACAACATAAGACATCGCTTGATTTAATGAGTGAAGAAGTGGGAGGTAGTAGTGACTTTGGATATACTCCCCCCGATCAAAAGAATAATATCCACAAAAGAAGGAAGAGTTTGGTAAATGGGGAAGTCAGTTGTCTATTGCAGTACTTTCAAAGACAGTTGGTTGAAAATCCAACTTCATACCATGCCTATCAAATGAGTGCTGAAGGTCATATCACCAATGTGTTTTGGGCAGATGCACGGATGCTAATTGATTATGGGTATTTCGGTGATGTGGTTTCTCTTGATTCAACATACTGCACTGATTATCCGCACATACCACTAGCAGTGTTTTCAGGATTTGACCATCATCGAGGGACAGTGATCTTTGGGGCTGCATTATTATATGATGAAACAGCAGAGTCCTACGAGTGGCTCTTTGAGAAATTTCTAGAGGCACATAAGCAGAAAATGCCTCAAACAATTTTTACTATTGAAAACCAGACAATAGAAAAAGCATTAGCTGTTGTTATGCCTGGAACATACCATGGCTTATGTACGTGGAACTTGATGCATGATTGTATCAAGAACTTGGGGGATTTAATGAAGGGTGAGTCTGATTTTCTTGTAGACTTTAAGAGGTGCGTGTATGACTATGAAGATGAAGAACAGTTTGAAGAAGGTTGGAGAACCCTTCTTGTAAAGTACGATGTTAAGGAAAATACTTGGTTGCAAAGAGTGTACACTATAAAGGAGAAATGGGCAGCTTGTTATATGAGGAAAGCTTTTACATTAGGAATGCAAAGCACCCAACTTAGTGACAATGTGAATGTAGAAATTAAAAGTTTCATGAATGCGGACTTGGATATAATCAAGTTTTTCGAGCATTTTGAGGCTGTTGTGGAAGAAAAGCGATATAATGAACTGAAGTCTGAATATGAAGCACGCCAAAGTATTTCAAGACTCAAGTACCCTTATTCTGGTATCTTACAAAGCGTGCATGAGCTTTATACTCCCACTATTTTTGATCTATTTCAACACGAGTATGAGTTATTTGAAGCATGTTCTGTGAAGAGCATGAACAAAAATATGAACATGCAAACACCCACAATTGATTTTGTGATTGCCATGGTAGGGGATTTGGGAGACTGTCAAGTGTCTTTTGATTTGGACAAGACTTCAATTAGTTGCTCTTGTCATAAGTTTGAGAGCTTTGGCATACTTTGTTGTCATTGTATAAAGGTCTTTATTCATATGGATGTTAAATCAGTGCCCGCATGTTATATCCTGAAAAGGTGGACAAAGTTAGCAAGAAGTGGGGCTTTACCTAATGTTGGTGCTAGTAACGTGGTAGAAGATGCCGATCTATCCCCATCGCAACGCTACAAAAAAATTTGTCCCCGACTTATTAGGATAGCCATTGAAGCATCTAGAAGTAAAGAAACATTCTTGTTCCTTAGCAATGTTATTGATGAATTAGATAGGCAAATGTTGGAGTTTCAAAATAGTCAAGTAAGTTTAACTCCAAGTCAGTTCCTTAGCAATGTAAAAGATAGCATGTAGCATTGGTTTTGTCTTCTGTGTAAGAAAACAACTCTTTAAATTAATGTCACTAGTTTTACTCGCTTATTGTAAATTTCCGCAATTATATGAGCATTACTTCCACCTAATGCCATTTCTTATCACATGCTGAGGTGAAATATTTGCTTGTGTCTTTCAAATTATAAGAACATTTTGATAAGGATATCACAACATTGACCAATCCGTAAGATGTGAAGCAAATATTTTTAGGTTGTTTGACTTCTTTTTGGATATAGTTCTCATTGTTTTTCGGGTATAGGGTTTTCGGTATATGTTGGATTGGATGCAAATGTTCCTGTGTGCGGGAAAATTTTGGACCTGCAACATTTTCTTTAATTATTTTTATCTAATATATCTCAGCTGTTTTAGAGAGAGTGATGCAGAGTATCCGGATGCAATCTCAACCTTCCTCAGTGTATGTTTCTTAATCCTAGTACTTCTGTGAAAAATTATTTATGACTCTATTTCATTACTTGACTTGAACCACAACCTATGACTTGCCTTTTCAGAAGCTTGGTAGATAGATAGGCGAAAAACTATTCCAGGGAAGATGGTGAGAGTAATATGAGAATTTACTGAATGAGAAAAAATTAGTTTGCGCATTACAATCACATCTTTAGCATTAGTTTCCTTGAAAGTAACAAATGCATTGATTTTAACTGATCATGATCCGACACAGTAAACTGATCTTAACAAATAATAAATGGTAATACTTACTGTCCTCTGTTAACTAATCATAGCTTACTACTGAATTTAGATTGGAATATAGTTTCCTTTATGAAATATGAATGTTTGAGCAAGATGAAAAGGAGGTATAATTTTATTTTTCGTGTTTTGTATCAATTGATTAATGGATAATCTAGTGATGGTAGTATTATTTAATTTTGACCTTTGTTACTTGTAGCAAAACATTTCTAACTTTCCTTAAAATATTTCTGGTTTTGTGTTAAAACCAGATTTTTATTCCTTGAATATATTGGACAGGTATAGTATAGGTAGGTAACCAGGAACTTAATTCTGTAAGCACATATACTATGAATGAAAGGTAGATACTTTTGTGGCCTACACAGTCAATGAAACCTTCCGTCTAACCTGTCAAATTAGAGTAGCGATGACAAGAAAATGTTTCAGTTATTTGATCTACGTGCCTTCTCTTGTTTGCTCTCATTGTAAATTATGAACATTGATAATGAGTGTCATTAGCATAGGACAGGATAAACTGTCATTTTGCCAATTTATCTTTAGGAATTTGGGTGAACTTTAGGAAAAGTAATCTAATTGCTTCTGAAAGAAAAGAAAAATGGAAAAGGAATCTAGTACTTTTTACTTGGTCTTTTTGAGAATCATATACAGGACTTAGTCCTAAATTATTTTATGTACATTCACTCATGGTGAGATGACTTGGAATGCTATAGTTTATTTGAAAGGGGATATTTTCTATAATGCATTAGAAGAACAATAGTTATTCTTGTATTAATTTAGTAAATGATAATTACTATTTTGTTTAGGCTTATATCCCCCGAAATGTAGGCGAATTTTGTTTTTTTTCCCTGTAAATTTTCTTTTTGTGACTCACCCCTTGCAATGTTGATTTTTTGCCAGGGGTAAAGACAAACATTGCAGGGGTAAAATGAACTAGGAAAAAAATTTAGTAGTATTACCTTTTAAATGGTAAATTCTATTAATTCTATTGATTCTACCATTTAAAATGGATTTTAACAATTTAGCAGTATTACCTTTTTGAAATTGAATTACCGCTGGGGATAATTGGTGGTTATTACAAATCTTAAAAAAGGCAAAAAAGAATCCTTAATTTGTAATTGTCTTTTTTTAGAATCACTTATTATCTTTGAATGAGTTAAGCAAATCTTTATTTGGCAGTTACTGGAAGGAAAGTGGCGTGGTCCAATGTTGATGTGGCAAAGGTAATGGTTGTACTGCTATTTTTGAGGTCAGAGATTCTTTGTCCTAACTGGCTCACAACCTTGTACCAGAAAGCAATCTTTAACTACACTCACTTCCATCCCAATAGTTATAGGATTCTCTCTGTCTTAGACCTTTTTATTCCTCCTCTTCCCTTTTCCTCTCATTCTCAACTTATTTTCATCTTTGAATTATCTTAAGATACAAGAAAAGCAGAAGAGTAACTTTACTACCATCAAATCATCTTAGGTAGGTTCCTTTCATTTTAGTTTCTATATGTTTCTTAATTATGGCTTTTTTTTATAAATTTGATGTTTTTGTTTTGTTTGTATCATGTGGTTTGGATTCTTTTCATTCATCTTAATTAATTGTGATAGCTGCAAATTATTTGTGTTTATCATATTGGTGTGAAATTGTATATTTGTGAAATAACATTATTGGTCTGTATTCTCTTGCAAAATTTGGGATTTGGATCGCAAGTAATCCGAACATCGGTGTTCGCTATCGGACAATGCAGAAAACATGCAAAAAAAATTAATCTATCGAACTTAAAATCTAGACCATGTGATTTTGATCCAACGGACGCCGATGTTCAGAATGCATGTCAATCCAAATCCCTAAATTTGTGAGTTATCAATTTCAGTTAATTAAATGAGAGAGAAAATAACAGAGAGACAAGTCCAATTCTAAGACCTCAAGAGTCAAGGGTCAAAGATAAACAGGTAATAGACAGTTAGCCATAAAAATGTTATGACCTGTAAAATCTAATTAAGGTAAATTCTATTATTATAAGATAAACATAATTTACCAGTCAACAAATGCCTACCCTTTTCCTAGAACATCATTATTAAGGGACACATTGTATAGTTTCAATAACATGTCCCATGTTTATAGACATACCTCCAAAAAACTCTTCCCGAATCTAAATTGTTAGTAAGACATACCCTGAATTATTTGATATGACATGCTTTCAATACGACACAAAGCATTTTGCTTTCACATTCTAAAGGACATGTGGGTCATTGTGATCAAATCATGAAATTATTTAATCCTACATTATAATCTTTAGAATCATCAGCTACATTAAATCTATCTTTGGATCCTTGGTGAAGTGATTCTTCTTCTCTTCTTTTTGTTGATGCACAAGGCATGTTAATTCCAAATATTTTTATTCAAAATTCTTAGAATTATGTTTCTTGTGTTGAAAATATGATACCCAGATAGACTCTAATATCATCTTAGATTTTGCGTCTGAATATAAAAAAAAAAAAAATCAGATCGCGATGAGAATGGAGAAGCCACCGATGCACGGTACTACAACGGGTGATTGTAAACCACTAACAACATTTGTTCACACAAACACAGATGGATTTAGGGAAGTAGTGCAAAGGTTAACAGGTCCCTCAGATGTCATAGCAACAAAAGAAGACCAAACAACAAAGGCACCACCTCCTATGAAAAGAACACCACCAAAACTTCATGAAAGAAGAAAATGCATGAAACCAAAACTTGAGATAGTTAAACCAAGTTATCAATATTATAAACCAGGAAGTGCATCACCTTCTTCTAAGTCAAGAAATTCTAGCATTCCTTCAAGTCCTGTATCAGGAAGTGGAAGTTCTAGTCTTCTACCAAGTCCTACCACTCCTTCAACATTGTTCTCTAAGTTAACTATTATGGAAGATGAAAGGAAACAAGAGTTAACTGAAATTAACATTGAAGAAGAAGAGAAAGCTATCAAAGAGAGAAGGTTTTATTTGCATCCGTCGCCGAGGTCTAAAGCAAGTGGTCTCGGAGAACCGGAGTTACTTATTTTGTTTCCTCTTGCATCTCCTAAGGCAAGTGAGCAAGTATAATTTCAAGAATGCTGCAATTTTATCTTCAGCATGCTTCAAATTACATTGACTACGTAAGCACGAATCGTTCGAAAGAATCTAAATTCAAATCTTGATTGAAATAATCGTAGGTCAAAATTTACTTGGCCTCTTTCCCTAGAAATTAGAGGATTAAAAGATATACTAAAAGTATATATGGTGATATGTATTTTTAACAAAGGAATGAAATCTGTAATGTATGCTTTCTTCAATTAATTTACTTCTTTTTTATTATGTAATTGTGAAAAATATTTGTTTCATACTAAAATTGTAAGTATATATATTTGTTGAGGCCTACACTTCTTTCATTTAGATTTTTTTTCCTCAGTTGTTTATTGTTAAAAATAAGAAAAGAAGGGGGTGCATTTTGAATTCGTAAAAGTTTTTGAGTTTAATCTATGAGTTGAGTTTGAGACCAGACCACAAATTCCACTGGTGTGCTAATGCAGGAAAATGAAATAGAGTATCTTAATTGTGGCATACTCTAAATGTTAAATTTTGCAAAAAAAATCCTTAATCTAAATTCTAATAATATACTTCTAATAAAATAAAGTATAACAAGCAATTCAACTAATGAATTTTCAGTTACCACTTCTTATGATGGATAAGTTCATATACAACTTTGCTTGTACTTCGATTAAATTCTCCACTAGTGGACGATGGAAATGATCCAACGGACTAATCTATCATTCGACCGAATGCTGAGTTTTAAAAAAGATGGGAAATTACACTAAAGATATTTGAACAAAAAATTTAGACAAAAATACGAAAACTATACCTTTTTTACCATTTTTAATATTTTCTCATATATCTCGGACTGCGTGCACAGACTCATGAGAAGTACGGTGTCTGTACGGAAAAATGTTGTTCGAATAGTGTTATTGCATGACCTTTTTTTTTCTTCCTCAAAGCAAAATGAAAATTGAATCCATCATTAGAGATTGATTACAAACCTTTTTTTTTCTTCCTCATTAGTAATAGTATTATTGCATGACCTATATTAAAGTTGGCTTTGTAGCAACACTAACCTTTGATTCCAGATTAAAGTGAAATATGGTAAAAAGGAGATAAAAAATGACAACTTATCGTCTCAAAAAAAGAGAAAGAAAAGGACAGCTTATCATAGAGCTTGATTAAGATTTAAGAGCCTGCAATTTGTTGTGTGGACCATTTAAATTTTCATGCAATAAAATACTGAGTGTACTATAGCAAACAATGCAGCAGTAATATTGCATCATGCATGGTCTACCCCACTACATGGACCACATCATAATCAAGGTAAAGAATATCTTATTTTGGAATGATGAATCTAATAAAAGATATGCAAAAATTGGTCAATCTAAAGATAATGTTGAAATTTATCAAATTTAATTATTATTATTATTTTTCTCAATTTTTTTTGTCTCCAAGTGATTAGTTAAGATAACCATCAATAACTTGATTGGATCCATTGTCTACTAATCCCAAAGCATCTCTTAAATTTAGTGTGTTTCTCATTGTTCTTCTTCCTATTCCTCCATTTCCCTTTCTCATCATTGCAGCAAATTCTCCATAATCTATTTGTCCATCCTGCACCACAAAATTTTCACATTATTAAACAAGTTGCCACAATTTAAAGAATTTGGTGCACATTTCAAGGGAAATATTTACTAGCCAGTACTAAAATATGTCATATATTGATAATTTGATCAAGCTATCAATATATGAGATATTTCAGCAATATGGTACTATTAGAAGAGAAAGATTCTGCAGAGTCCTTTGCATTCATTATTGATCAAGTTGTCAATAAAATAATAAGAACTTACAGTAACAAAGACAAAAAAGTACTTACATTGTCTTGATCAATTTCCTTGATTATTTCATCAATGTGGATATCTTCTAAACCAAAGTCTTTACAAGCTTGTTGAATCTCATCAATCGTTATGTAACCACTAGCATCTTTGTCAAAATAGGCGAAGGCTGACAACAGGTTTTCTTCTCTCTCCAGCTTATTTAAATGAACAGTTGCAGCAATGAATTCACCGTAGTCGATTGTCCTGCTTTTATCAACATCCGCCTGTCACGTGCCAAAATTAATAAGATCTTATGAAAAATGGAAAATTAAAGAAGCTAAAGGAATTTAGGTGAAATCTACATGTGTCTCATGTTTAAGGCCGAAAAAATCAACAAGGATATGACATTTCATTAAGGAATTTATTTTTCAAACCAGACACCTCGTACTAAAGAGTATCCTTGTATACATTCTCCTAACTAGCGGATAGGGCTGTTCATGGTTCGGCTGAGGAAGGAAACACTTACAGCATCCATAAGATCCTGGATTTCAGACTCCATAAGTTCAGATCCTACTCGCTTTAAGCCATCTTTTAACTCATCAAATGTTATGGTTCCACTGCTGTCGGTGTCAATCATCTTGAATAACTCTTTCAGGCCGCCAATTTCTTCCTCAGATAGCCGCTCAGCAATAACCTAGTAAGATCAAGTGAGCGAAAGACTATAAATGTTGTGGTATTAGAATTTGACATGTAGAAAACTACACGATAGATCACTCATATGGTGAGTGTCTTCAAAGGAATGACAAATCCTAACTCAAAAACATCATGAACAGTAATACTTTACAAACTACAGATACATAATGATGCTTGAGGTTCAGGGCAACGATGCGAACAAAGCATAACTTTTGCTGATTTATGTTAATTTGTTTGAAACTTAGTCTGCAAGTGGCAACAAAAACTTGCACAAAAGCAACAGCTCAAGTTCCTCTGAAACTGAACCTGTGCAAGCCTTGACTTTCAATTTTAAGGATTGTTGATAACAAAATAATGTAATAACAAGGATGAGGCCACGTCATGGTCCATATCCAAAACTCGTACAAAGTGGAATGAATGTGGAGAATAAAAAAAAAATCCAAGAGCACATTATAACAAGAATGAATATAAAAGAAAAAATTGGCCATCATATTAATTTCTTTCCTTAATTCCTATGGAAAACCCGACAGTAAATTTAAAATGGAGGGAGTTACAAGAATACAAACAGCTTAATATCCAAGAGAGCAAATGTGTTAACTCATGCTCGGTGTATTAGCACAAAAAATACTGGCCATATAAGAAAGGGCTACAGAAAGCTTACACGCAAAGCCATCTTTTTCAGTTTATTCATTGCAGAGAATTGCTTCAGACGTGATAAAACTGCCGAGTCAATAGGTTTATCAGGTGCAATGTTGTCATCAACAATCCATGGGTGGCCTGACACAAAAATACACTTTAGTGCCATAACCTTGCAAAGATCTTACATCTGTTAACCAACTTAAGAAACTGATTTAAATACCAATGCTGTAAACTCAGTTATGATACTTGCTCAAAATACAAGTTTAAGAGACTTACGGAGTACTTCATGTGCTGTTAGCCTTGTTCTTGGATTTTGATCAAGCATTTTCCGAATTAGATCCTTTGCGCTGTCTGAAATGCTAGGCCAAGGCTCAGACTGAAAATCAATTTTTCCTATTAAAATCTGTCGGAAGATCCCCGGTTCAGTTTCTGAAGATGAAAATTTACAGATCATCAGTATCAACAACAACGAACGATTGACATGAATACAAACAGTAATATGCTAACATCCCCAATTGATAACTTAACATATGAATAACAAATAGCTACCTGCCCAAAATGGTGGCACCCCACTTAATAAGATGTACAAAATAACGCCGGCACTCCACACATCGGATTCAGGTCCATATAGTTTGCGCAAGACTTCCGGTGCAACATAGTATGGGCTCCCAACAACATCAGAAAAGGATTCTAGTACTAATACTTCTTGTGCTTATGCTGTTTAATAAAATTTTAGCCTCTTTCAAAAAAAAAAAAAATTGTTGATTTTAGTCAACAATTGATTTCTTTCTGTTTTTTCATTCAGAACAAGCGGCGAAAACTTCAACGAACTTCATCTTCCGGTTGGCTGTCTTCGTGTTCTCCTACCATGAATCAGGTATTTGAGACTGTGTTTCATTCGGAGGTGTTTGTTTTATGACTTTTACCGGTTAAAAATGTGTTAACCGAACTGCTCAAATCCTTCAACCTCCATACTGTGTTTTTGAGTTAATATATGTCCTAATTTTTGGTTTCTACTTAATTTTTATTGATTTATTTATATTTATTTTTATAAACATCTCTTAATGAATTAATCACATGTACATTTTTTGTGTTAAACTAGCTTTGACTTACTAGTATTTCTTTATATTGACGGGAATAAAAACTAGTTATTTATTTCATGATCATATAGGATGAGTTTTCGAAGTCTGTGGAACAAGTAGGATGGACTCCTATGCAGGACAAAATGCTGTTAGAACTGACAGTAGACGCTGTTCGACGAGCAGGAATATTCTCGAGTTGGGAGAATGCGAAGCCAATAGAGATGAGTCTTAAAGGTTGGGAAAGAATCGCCGAACAATTTAACCAACACTTCAGTCCTTGTGGTTATTCGCAACACTGCATGAAAGCTCCTTCAGAATTGTGCTGTAGAGTTGTTCATTTGAAAAAAACCAGCACAATTCTACAGCACAATTCTGAAGGAGCTTTCATGCAGTGTTGCGAATAACCACAAGGACTGAAGTGTTGGTTAAATTGTTCGGCGATTCTTTCCCAACCTTTAAGACTCCTCTCTATTGGCTTCGCATTCTCCCAACTCGAGAATATTCCTGCTCGTCGAACAGCGTCTACTGTCAGTTCTAACAGCATTTTGTCCTGCATAGGAGTCCATCCTACTTGTTCCACAGACTTCGAAAACTCATCCTATATGATCATGAAATAAATAACTAGTTTTTATTCCCGTCAATATAAAGAAATACTAGTAAGTCAAAGCTAGTTTAACACAAAAAATGTACATGTGATTAATTCATTAAGAGATGTTTATAAAAATAAATATAAATAAATCAATAAAAATTAAGTAGAAACCAAAAATTAGGACATATATTAACTCAAAAACACAGTATGGAGGTTGAAGGATAAAAGTATGGAGGTTGAAGGATTTGAGCAGTTCGGTTAACACATTTTTAACCGGTAAAAGTCATAAAACAAACACCTCCGAATGAAACACAGTCTCAAATACCTGATTCATGGTAGGAGAACACGAAGACAGCCAACCGGAAGATGAAGTTCGTTGAAGTTTTCGCCGCTTGTTCTGAATGAAAAAACAGAAAGAAATCAATTGTTGACTAAAATCAACAATTTTTTTTTTTTTTGAAAGAGGCTAAAATTTTATTAAACAGCATAAGCACAAGAAGTATTAGTACTAGTATCCGTTACAGCAGCATAAAAAGCACAAGCAAAAACACCTAGCTACCACCCAGCTGACTGGCAAAAACAGGCCAAAACAAAACCACAGCCAGTGAATAACAGAACAGCCTATCCGCAGCAAGAGAGCCACACAGAGGCTCAAAACCAGACCAGTTCACAATTTCAAAAATCAACAATTTCTAGAAAATAAAAAAACAAAAAACAAATCCAAGATTTCAAAAATCCCCATCAATTGCTAAAAAAATACCTCTTTTCGCTGTATAGAACAGGAAGCTGATGATGAGGTTCCTAATGAAGAAACTGAGACAATCGTCCGCTTCATTATGATATGGTAGACAGGCAGGTAGGAAATGATAGACAAGATTTGAGAGGAGGAGTAAAGAATATCGGTTTCCAATGAAATCCATTCAGCTTTTCCCTATTCCACCACATGAGTCTTCTACCGCCACTTGGGAACCAGTTCCATTTAATTATTTTTTGACTCAAACCAGTTCCCATTTATTACAAACAAGAAAAATGGAAAGAGAAGCCGGACCACATAGTCTAACTAGAGGTGTTCGCAGTGCGGTTTGGTTCGGTTTTGAGCATAAAAGTCATCCTAACCGTGAGATAAAAATGTATGCGGTTCGGTTTGGTTCGGTTGATTTTTAAAAAGTCATCCAAACCAAATCAATCCAAATCAATGCGGTTAGGGTTGGTTCGGTTTGTTCGGTTTATCATGATATAAAAAATATGACAATATTGTCAACATAGAAAATTGTAATTTATTTTATTGTTTACAAGTATGTATCGGAACACTTCTTTTAAAGTGTGCAGGTGTCTCGCCCCGGGAGGTCCAACCATATTAAGGGGCTTTAGTGGGTCGGCCCGTTAAGCTTCGGAGGCTGGAAACCTAGGTCTGACCCGATAAGCTAAGGGCCTTAAGTCCCGATGGGCCAGCCCAATAAGCTTATTTTATTATTTTTTTTTATTTAAAAAAAATATTTGATGGATAATAAAACTACATTCATCATTTATACCAAAAAAAAAAAACTACATACATCATACATATCATACAAATTAGTAGTCATAAATAAAAAGCGAGTGTATTTGATACTAAATATTACAAAACATCCACGTAAAAGTAGAGATTTATGGATCATAATCACAAAGTCTAACCTCCAAGCTAATAAAGTTTAAGCTTACTTCACAAAAAACATTTTTAACAAAATTTTTTAGCCTTTCTTTTATAAAATTGCAAATAAAAATATTTTTTTCGGTCTAAACTATGATCTGAGATCTCATGGGTTATAGTTCGTTTTTATCATTAATGAGATCGGAATATATTCATCAACTATGCATAAGAAAAAAACTTATGCACTATAACTTCTCCCGTTTATTTCATGATGTTCTATCATGTGTTTATGTGTTGTTGTTCTCTTAAAAAGAGTACAAGAAGGGATCGAGAAAGTTCGGCAGGATTGTAATAACGCCAAACCAACAATATTATAAACCAGACTTCATGAAAGAAGAAAATGCATGAAACCAAAACTTGAGATAGTTAAACCAAGTTATCAATATTATAAACCAGGAAGTGCATCACCTTCTTCTAAGTCAAGAAATTCTAGCATTCCTTCAAGTCCTGTATCAGGAAGTGGAAGTTCTAGTCTTCTACCAAGTCCTACCACTCCTTCAACATTGTTCTCTAAGTTAACTATTATGGAAGATGAAAGGAAACAAGATTTAACTGAAATTAACATTGAAGAAGAAGAGAAAGCTATCAAAGAGAGAAGGTTTTATTTGCATCCGTCGCCGAGGTCTAAAGCAAGTGGTCTCGGAGAACCGGAGTTACTTATTTTGTTTCCTCTGGCATCTCCTAAGGCAAGTGAGCAAGTATAATTTCAAGAATGCTGCAATTTTATCTTCAGCATGCTTCAAATTACATTTACTACGTAAGCACGAATCGTTCGAAAGAATTTAAATTCAAATCTTGACTGAAATAATCGTAGGTCAAAATTTACTTGGCCTCTTTCCGTAGAAATTAGAGGATTAAAAGATATACTAAAAGTATATATGGTGATATGTATTTTTAACAAAGGAATTAAATCTGTAATGTATGCTTTCTTCAATTTATTTACTTCTTTTTTATTATATGTAATTGTGAAAAATATTTGTTTCATACTAAAATTGTAAGTATATATATTTGTTGAGGCCTACACTTCTTTCATTTAGATTTTTTTCCCTCAGTTGTTTATTGTTAAAAATAAGAAAAGAAGGGGGTACATAAGTACATTTTGAATTCGTAAAAGTTTTTGAGTTTAATCTATGAGTTGAGTTTGAGACCAGACCACAAATTCCACTGATTTCCTGTGTAACTTACAACAGTGGTGTGCTAATGCAGGAAAATGAAATAGAGAGTATCCTAATTGTGGCATACTCTAAATGTTAAATTTTGCAAGGTTTTCTTAGTTGGAACTCAAAAAAATTCCTTAATCTAAATTCTAATAATATACTTCTAATAAAGAAAGTATAACAAGCAATTCAACTAATGAATTTTCAGTTACCACTTCTTATGATGGATAAGTTCATATACAACTTTGCTTGTACTTCGATTAAATTCTCAACTAGTGGACGATGGAAATGATCCAACGGACTAATCTATCATTCGACCGAATGCTGAGTTTTAAAAAAGAAGGAGATGGGAAATTACACTAAAGATATTTGAACAAAAATACGACAACTATACATTTTTGCCATTTTTAATATTTTCTCATATATCTCGGACTGCGTGCACAACACAGACTCATGAGAAGTATAAAATCATTAGATATATGTTGTCTCCAAAGATAATGTTGAAATTTATCAAATTTAATTATTATTATTATTTTTCTCAATTTTTTTTGTCTCCAAGTGATTAGTTAAGATAACCATCAATAACTTGATTGGATCCATTGTCTACTAATCCCAAAGCATCTCTTAAATTTAGTGTGTTTCTCATTGTTCTTCTTCCTATTCCTCCATTTCCCTTTCTCATCATTGCAGCAAATTCTCCATAATCTATCTGTCCATCCTGCACCACAAAAGTTTCATATTAATAAACAAGTTGCCACAATTTAAAGAATTTGGTGCACATTTCAAGAGAACTATATACTAGTATCTGGTCAATAATATGGACTAGATATATTAATTTTTCAATGTATCTAAAACGTGATTTTTTGCTTATAATAGTGACCGGAGGGAGTATGTCATTTATTGATAATTTGATCAAGCTATCAATATATGAGATATTTCAGCAATATGGTACTATTAGAAGAGAAAGATTCTGCAGAGTCCTTTGCATTCATTATTGATCAAGTTGTCAATAAAATAATAAGAACTTACAATAACAAAGACAAAAAAGTACTTACATTGTCTTGATCAATTTCCTTGATTATTTCATCAATGTGGATATCTTCTAAACCAAAGTCTTTACAAGCTTGTTGAATCTCATCAATCGTTATGTAACCACTAGCATCTTTGTCAAAATAGGCGAAGGCTGACAACAGGTTTTCCTCTCTCTCCAACTTATTTAAATGAACAGTCGCAGCAATGAATTCACCGTAGTCGATTGTCCCGCTTTTATCAACATCCGCCTGTCACGTGCCAAAATTGATAAGATCTTATGAAAAATGGAAAATTAAAGAAGCTAAAGGAATTTGGGTGAAATCTACATGTGTCTCATGTTTAAGGCCGAAAAAATCAACAAGGATATGACATTTCATTAAGGAATTTATTTTTCAAACCAGACACCTCGTACTAAAGAGTATCCTTGTATACATTCTCCTAACTAGCGGATAAGGCTGTTCATAGTTCGGCTGAGGAAGGAAACACTTACAGCATCCATAAGATCCTGGATTTCAGACTCCATAAGTTCAGATCCTACTCGCTTTAAGCCATCTTTTAACTCATCAAATGTTATGGTTCCACTGCTGTCGGTGTCAATCATCTTGAATAACTCTTTCAGGCCGCCAATTTCTTCCTCAGATAGCCGCTCAGCAATAACCTAGTAAGATCAAGTGAGCGAAAGACTATAAATGTTGTGGTATTAGAATTTGACATGTAGAAAACTACACGATAGATCACTCATATTGTGAGTGTCTTCAAAGGAATGACAAATCCTAACTCAAAAACATCATGAACAGTAATACTTTACAAACTACAGATACATAATGATGCTTGAGGTTCAGGGCAACGATGCGAACAAAGCATAACTTTTGCTGATTTATGTTAATTTGTTTGAAACTTAGTCTGCAAGTGGCAACAAAAACTTGCACAAAAGCAACAGCTCAAGTTCCTCTGAAACTGAACCTGTGCAAGCCTTGACTTTCAATTTTAAGGATTGTTGATAACAAAATAATGTAATAACAAGGATGAGGCCACGTCATGGTCCATATCCAAAACTCGTACAAAGTGGAATGAATGTGGAGAATAAAAAAAAAATCCAAGAGCACATTATAACAAGAATGAATATAAAAGAAAAAATTGGCCATCATATTAATTTCTTTCCTTAATTCCTATGGAAAACCCGACAGTAAATTTAAAATGGAGGGAGTTACAAGAATACAAACAGCTTAATATCCAAGAGAGCAAATGTGTTAACTCATGCTCGGTGTATTAGCACAAAAAATACTGGCCATATAAGAAAGGCTACAGAAAGCTTACACGCAAAGCCATCTTTTTCAGTTTATTCATTGCAGAGAATTGCTTCAGACGTGATAAAACTGCCGAGTCAATAGGTTTATCAGGTGCAATGTTGTCATCAACAATCCATGGGTGGCCTGACACAAAAATACACTTCAGTGCCATAACCTTGCAAAGATCTTACATCTGTTAACCGACTTAAGAAACTGATTTAAATACCAATGCTGTAAACTCAGTTATGATACTTGCTCAAAATACAAGTTTAAGAGACTTACGGAGTACTTCATGTGCTGTTAGCCTTGTTCTTGGATTTTGATCAAGCATTTTCCGAATTAGATCCTTTGCGCTGTCTGAAATGCTAGGCCAAGGCTCAGACTGAAAATCAATTTTTCCTATTAAAATCTGTCGGAAGATCCCCGGTTCAGTTTCTGAAGATGAAAATTTACAGATCATCAGTATCAACAACAACGAACGATTGACATGAATACAAACAGTAATATGCTAACATCCCCAATTGATAACTTAACATATGAATAACAAATAGCTACCTGCCCAAAATGGTGGCACCCCACTTAATAAGATGTACAAAATAACGCCGGCACTCCACACATCGGATTCAGGTCCATATAGTTTGCGCAAGACTTCCGGTGCAACATAGTATGGGCTCCCAACAACATCAGAAAAGGATTCACCTGAAAAGAATATCATTGTGTTAGGGACACTGGCATACACAGCATGAAAGTTTTTCCAGTTAACCCGTCAATGACTGAAAGTTAGAACGAAAACGAGAGCACATAACCTTTACATAAACTTTAAATAGCTAGCTAAACACTACTTTTCTCATTCATAATTGACACTAAGATTAAGCACTTAGGTATAAGTGAACCTTTTCCTAAGACTTTGTTGCATGAAAAGAACTGTGTCAACGATTAATCATAGTCCACAACTCCACAAGGATGGCACAATAAGACTCCATTTTAATGTTTGAGAAAGACGGTAATTTTGTCAACTATTCTACGAGTTTTCCAAGTAAAACAAACTTAAATATAGCATGGCCAAAAAAAATACTACAATATAGAAACACAAGTTCCCCGGTATACTTAGTAGCAATCAGAAAGCCAAAAGGTTCATGTGTTAAGGGAAAAGGATGGGGCAGAAACTGTGACTAAGTGCCTTTATCCCATTTGAACACCCTTTACAAATTCCCATCACTTTCTGGCATCAACACTAACACTGTTGGCCTCCAATAAAAAAGAAAATTATTTTATTCTCATCACTCAGACATGACAATTGCATTAATATAACTAAAAACCTTATCCATTCACATGACACAAAATTCCAACACTGAATGACTGGATTCCAATTTACAACCTAACAAAAAATAGACCAGATTCCATTTTGGGAAAAGATCAACTATAACCCGATTCTAACATAACATGGAAT
The DNA here is from genome assembly GCA_030408175.1 of Trifolium repens. Classification (NCBI taxonomy): domain Eukaryota; kingdom Viridiplantae; phylum Streptophyta; class Magnoliopsida; order Fabales; family Fabaceae; genus Trifolium; species Trifolium repens. The sequence continues at coordinate 59,189,398 of CP125842.1, read as the reverse complement.
ATCAATAAATTAACCTAGAAAGTGAAAACACATTCATAAACTTGATGAAATTCCATTTACAGTATATACTCCTATCAATTGCTGGTTTTATCATCATGCAAACTCATGACAAATTCCGCTCACGGGACAAAAGAAAACCACAGATTCACATGAAAAGATTCAATCAAGCACTACAAGCAATAACAAGAAGACATGGATGGATCCAAACTAAAATGACACCAACAGCTCACAAATCATAATCAATGAATGAAAGAAAGTCAAACTAATAATCCCTAAATCTCCTTAATTCCATCCAGTAATCAAAGAGCAAAATTTAAAATCAATTCAAAACAACATAGATAGATTCTAGCCAATAATTTGAACAAATGAAGCATTAACTCACATCCAATAACAAATGAAAAACAAAATCAGTAAACCCTAATGAACCAAATTAAGCAAAAGAATTAATTGAAGATAATAGAATCGATTTCCAATCAGATCAATAAACATAGAAAATGAATCTCACCAGGTTTGTAAAAAACAGACAAACCAAAATCAGTAGCTTTAAGCTTAGCATCTTCATGAACAGTATCAAAGAGAAAATTCTCAGGTTTAAGATCTCTATGCATAACACCAAGAGAGTGACAAGATTGAACAACTTCAACAATAGTTTTAATCAAAGTAGCAGCTTGTCTTTCACTATAATGACCCTTTTGAACAATCCTATCAAAAAGTTCACCTCCTTCACAAAGCTCCATAACAATATGAACAGCAACAGAATCTTCATAAGTTCCTTCAATTCTAACAACATGAGAATGTTCAGATAAGTGATGCATTATTTGAATCTCTCTCCAAACATCCTCATAATCTTCTTTGCAAAAAAGCTTTCTTTTTGGGATTGACTTACAAGCAAATGTTCTGTTTGTTGATTTGTGTGTACAAAGATAAGTTGTTCCAAATTGACCTTGACCCAGTTTTCTACCCATTCTGTATATCTCAGTTACCTTCTCTGTTCTGTAAGGTAAAACCCATGTTACTGGTTTCAATGTTATGGTTGGATTTGGATTCTCTTTCGCCATTGAATTGAATGATTGAATAATGTTTGTGTTTTTCAGAGACTGAATGGTTGTTTGTTGGTTGGCACGTTTATGATTTGATTAAATTAAGGTGGTCACGTTTGAGCATCCTAGATTTTTGTTCTTTTTGGTCTTTGTACAAAATGATGATGTTGCTTTTGTACTGTTTCAACTTTCAACTTGAAGGTTTTGCTTTTTTGTCAACAAATAGAAAAGAAAACTTAATTGCAATTTTTGTCTTTTTTATTATTTGGTGGTCTTCTCTTCTCCATTTTAGATACATCTGTTTTGGAATATATATTGCGGATATTTTAGGTAAAAAAAAAGTGATGTAGCATATTTTAAATAGAAAGATTGTACAACATGATGATGAATTAATTATTTATATTAAAGGTTTTTTATTGACCAAGAATAGTTAAGTAGATTAATAATTTGTAAAGTTTTTTTATTGATGTAAAGTTTTTTTATTGATATAGAAGTTATAAGATCATACTCCGCATTGTTTAAAATATATTGCATCACAATTTTTGAGTTTCAAAATTTAAGAGAGTCAACAAAACTGATAAATTTTAAAATGGGAGATCAATATTATGAAGCATGTGGAAATTTGGAGAGAAAAAACTGCAATTTAAAAAAATAAATGAGATATTTGTATTTATTATTTTTTTTTATTGTAAGAGTATTTATTATTATTCAATGATGATGATATTGATATGACACTTTTCTTACACCAAAAATATATATATATATATATATATATATATGGCACTTTTTTCTTTTTCTTTCCTTTTTACTAAAAAGAATTGTACTGTACTTTTATCATTCTTTACTCATAAAACAAAAATGCACATTTATCTTTTCTTTTCTTTTTAGCTAAAATAGAAGGGAAAAAAAATAGTCTCACAATTAAAAGAAGAAAGAAAAAAGGATTTGACCGGATTTTGATAAAGTATATTTTTTTACCGAATTTTGACCCAAAAAATAGTATTGTACTCTTTTTTTGACTCAACAAAAATATTTGTCTTTTTCTTTTCTTTTTTGGGTTAAAAAGAAGAATACATGCCGATTGTTAGTCGGTTCAGTGATGATTGATGCTAAACTTGGTAGGAAGGAACAACTTGATGTCAGAACTGATCTCTGGACTAAATTAAACTAGTGGTGAAAAAAAATAAAGGAAAAAATGAAAGATTTGCATTTATTATTATTAAGTGAGGATGATATATAGTACATTTTTCTATTTTATTGACTACAAAAATAATAGGTGAGATATACTCTACCCTTCATAATTTAGAAGTATTTACACTCATTAACCAAAGAATGCAAGCCATATAAGTAGATTTGTATGTAAGTACTAGACTAGATGAAAATAAAAGTTGGTTATAAGTTAGTTGTGGTGTCACCCACATACAAATCTATTTATGTGTTTTGTTTTCATTGGTTGGTGGGTAAAATCTCTAAATTGAGAAGGGATGATTTAGAAAAAAACTATAATATTGTACTCCTTTATACTTTTTTTACTCGTAAAATAGAAATTCAAATGGTACTCTTTTTTCTTTCTTTTTTTGACCGAAAACATAAATTACAGTCTTTTCTATTTGTGTTTGGTACAAATATAATACTCGTTTTATTTCGGTTGAGAGTTAATCTCCTTAAATTATTTTTGTCATCGTCGTAATGAAACTCTATTTGTACATATTACTTTGTTCATTTCTAAAAATAATAATGGTTACCAAAAGAATATTGTTATTTAATAAGAAATATTTACATAAGAAAAATAAAAATCTATAAAATTAGAAGATTTGACCAATCAAATATTGGCTAATCGAGAATGAATTCTTTCAAGTTGAAATTTTTTTTTGAGGAAATAATGTGGGTATTTAGACATTGGATTATAAATATAAAATAATATTTAAATATAAAAGAAATAGACAAAAGTTGATTGATGGTGGAAATTGAAAAAAATTAAGAGAAAAAAATTGAGAGAATATATTCTTTGGCTAACCATACATAAATAAAAGGCTGATTATAATTTATAAGTGTTCAATATTACCGCAAAATATTCTTCTTAACAATTAACATTTTCCTCACCAAAATATGGTAGATATCAATATTCGGTGAACATCAACAAAGATACTTGGAAATCATTACGAAAAGGATCAAGATCATCTTCAATACACCACTTGAGTTTTATACATTAATAATAAGTTCGTACAATATCATCATGTATTAATTATTCAATTCATCCATATTTTCATTTTTTTTTAAAAAAAGAAGCAAAATAGTTGACATAATTTGACTGAGATGAGGCTACGACTCAACGTTGACGGGTTCAAAATATTTTTATAAAGAAATTTTATACCCCGTACCTTTTGAAAAGGCACTCATATATATGCATCCGTATATTCGTAATTTTGTTTTTGATATATGATATTTATAATTAATTAATGTCACTAACAAAAAAAACTATCGCATATATGACTTGCCATCATAGGGTTAAACACTTATGGCCCTTTTGATGCGCAAGATAAGAAACAAGATATGATAAATTAATCTTGTGTTTGACGTAACAGCAGAATATGATAAATTAATCCTGAATCTTATGCTATCATGTATTTTTAGTTAAAATTTTTATCTTGAATTTGAGTCGGGTTACAAATAGGATAGGATAAGAAAATAATTTATTGATTTATTTTATAAAATATATTTTTAAATAAGAAATGAAAATTAATAAAATATATAAAAGAACAACGATAGAATGGGAACCTAGATAGATAAATATCAGCTTGCAGACCACCTACAAACAGTCAACATCGACGCGCTAGAGGTCAATCAGATACATAAGAAAGCTGCAAATCTCAACCGATCTGGACATCAACATAGACTCGAAAAGAGTCATGCAAACCTCAATAGATTTGAAAAACGGTGAGAGAATCAAGTAAGTATCGTAGAAAAACCACCCACACACTGACGATGTCAGATCCAAACGCCACCACATCAGCACTTCACTACCACTACACCACCTTATCACCTCCAACCACCACCACCTCTATGCAGAACTTGTGCTAAGACAGTTTCTCTTCTCACCCCCACGTTTATTTTACAACCCTTTAGCATGCAAAAAATTTCGGGAAATACGTTCCTAAGTTTTTTTCTAGTGTAAATTTCTTGTGCTGGAATGATTTTATTCAATTCTTTAGTTTTTTAACAAAAGACTTCATTGATACTAGTTTGATTAAAATATGTTAAATAAAGTGTCGTAATTTTTTACTTTTAAAAAATATTATCGATAGTCATTAGAATTTATGATAATTTTAAGTATTAGTTCACAGTGGATCACTTGCAAAGGTGGACCATCGTAGCATTCACACTATTTAACTTTTGACCGTGATTTTCTAAAGCTCTCTTTTGTTGCTTTTGTGTTGTCAAGAAAATACATCTTGATTTTTAAAACTTCCAAACACGTGATCTTACCTTGATCAGAGTCGATCTTGTTCGTTGGTGCTCCTTTTCTGTTCTGGTGAGCGGGATGTGGTTTTGTACATACGGTTGCTCCGACGTTCAAGTCAATAAAAGGTGAAACAAAGTTTTAAGAAAGAGTAGAATGTATCTTACTCATCTGCATGAGAGGAGTATATATAACCTTCAACATTGAGCCAAAACCACTAATGAGCATAATGATGTCATCAATGGTTGTCGGAAAATGACCAAGGAGTCTTAATGGACAATAAATACCAATGCCCATTATTTTGATATTGGCTGTTGAGGAATGCTAAGGACACACCATTTAACACACTCTTTTTGACACACTCTCTTTCATTGGTCCACCTCATTCAATTTTTAAACCATCAAATCGTCTACTTGTTGTTTACCTCTTGACACTTTAATTATTATTATTTTTTTTTAAAAAAAAGAAAGAAATATTGGGTTCAAACCGTCATCCATTACTAGGAAAATGAACCGTCATCTCCTGCAGATCTCAATTTCTTTGTACCTCAAATGAACATGTGATGTTTTTATTTTATTTTTTGGGTTACATTTAGTCATTTACCTTCCAAAACTTTGTACATATGGCCAAACCACCACCACTCTATATTGACTTTTCTGCTCTTCTCTTCCAACACAACACGATGATTTGGTTTAGAAACACATGAAGACAATGTTGTCATTAGCAGTTTAGAATATCATAGTGAAGCTTAAGTTACAAAATCCTTTCTTTCTTCTGCATCGTTGTTGTTGTCGACACAAAATTTAAAAATTATTTTCTATAAAATTTAAATCTCTTCCATTACAAGACTAGATGATGTTAAATCCAAATTATACCAGATTAAAAACCTCAGAGTCCAACCCAATCAGAAACGAATTAGGAAACAAGATCTGAAAAAATCCTTAACAACAACAACAACAGATCGGAAGGAGGAGATATTGTGACGAAATAGGAAACGAGATCTGGAAACCCGATCGGAAACGATATGGTACAGAAACGAGATTGGGTAGATAGGAATGGACCATGGACAGATCAGAAGGAGCCATGAACAGATGAGAAAAAACCAATAACCTTGCAAGGAAGAAGATACTTTGAAGTTAAATGTTTCTTAGAAATAAAAAAATAAAAAGAAGTTGTTCAGCAACTTGTAGAACCAGTCAACCGGTAAAGGATTTTGTTCTGTACTGGGCCTAAAGCCCAATAAGGCTCGAGCACCGCACATTCCCATTCGAGCATCAAAGACTTGCGAGCATTGCAACGGTCAACGATACCAAACGTATCGTAGCGGCCGACACCAGAATGAAGAGCATTTAAGGTTCATCATAGCTTTTCAGCCGTTTTCCGGCAGCCAATTGATGAGCATTTATTGCCATCATTGGCCTTAGCCCAGCGCTGGGGGCTATATATATACTCCTCATTTGAAGGAGCTGAGGTACATTCTATTCCTTCTGAAAACCTATACTCTACTCTCACTAACTTGAGCGTCGGAGTGTAAACAGGTACACAACCCCCTCTCATTCCACCGTAACTAGGGGCGGAGCACTGTACAACGGGCGTTGGTCGACTCTGATCATTGTTAAGATCAGTGGCGCCGTCTGTGGGGACTCATTAGTTTCCCCTTCTTTTCACCTAGAAAAAGAACAAAACTACCTAAAAACACCATCTTTCACGACCAATGGCCGAAAACGGTAACGATAGCACCGGTGAAAACCATCCCAACGTCAACGTAGGTCCAAACCACCAAGAGGATGGGCACTTCACCGTCGTGACCCCTACTGAGGCTTCTGCTGGCCCAACCATTCAACCCCAAGGGGAACCCTTGGACGTCCCACCATTAGCTGTAGGGACCCAAGTGGAAGAAATGATGGCAACATTGATTAACGTCATCAACAGGCAGGGCACCATCATTCGCGATCAGAATCGCAGGCTAGCAGCGGTCGAAGAATCGCGTGCAACGCGATCATCGCACCCAAGGCGATCCCCGCAACACTCCCCACGGAGGAGGGATCGTTCAGTGTCAAGATCAAGGTCCCCGAGGCGTCTGAGCCCTCAGAGGAACCGAAGATCTCTGAGCCCTCGGAGGAATGCAACTGTGCATGTGAGGAACGAAGGTGGAAGGGCTCGACGCCACAAGTCGCCACCAAAGTCTCCTGAAAGGTATCGTCGCCACAGAACACCAGAGAGCGACGAGGACAGATATCTCGGACCCCTGTCCGAAAGAATCATGAGAGTACCATTACCCCCAGGCTTGGAAAAGCTTCCGGTAATGGACACTTATGATGGCTCCACTGATCCCGACGATCATTTGGAGAATATTGAAGCAGTGCTCGAATGGAGAAGAGTTCGAGGAGCTGTTAAGTGCAAGATCTTTTCAACTACTTTGAGGAAAGGAGCGTTGACATGGTACAAGGGACTCCCACCTCAATCCATCGACTCATGGACCTAGCTGTGCCGTCAATTCACAGCTCACTTTACTGCGTCAAGGAAACATCCGCTGACAGTATCTGCCCTCGAGGCGATAGTTCAAAGGGATGACGAGCCACTGCGGGACTACATCGACAGATTCAACAAAATTGCAGTGCAAGTAAGAGTCGAGGACAAGATGAAGCTATACCTCATGGATCAAGGATTGCGTGCGAATAGTGATTTCGCCAAAGCTGTTGGAATCGAGGAGATTCGAACCTTGGACGCCTTCCTCGAAAAGGCACAAAAATATATTGCTTACGAGGAAAGGCAGATGGCTGTGGATGCTACGAAGCCGAGGCATCAAGATGAATTCGGACCCTCGAAACGAGGGACGGGAAATGGAAAGGAAAAGGTGCGGGAACCCAAAGCCCCACCGAGCAAGTTTACCAACTACACCCCGCTGAACGCTCCTCGAGAGCGAATTCTAGCTGAAGTCTCAGCGGCGGAGTTCAAGAAGCACGGGATAAGATTCCCCAAACAAATCCCTGCAAAACCAGGCGTGGACAAAGGCAAATATTGTCGATTCCACAGAAGTTACGGTCACGTGACCGAGGATTGCGTCCACCTGAAGGATGCAATCGAAATACTCATTCAACAAAATCTGCTCCAAAAATACAGGAAGGATCGACCCAGGGAAAACAACGATAGAAGGCTGAAGGTGTGAAAAACACAAGAAGGGGGGGTTGAATTGTGTTTTGGGTAATTTAAAAATTTCTTCTAAGTTACAGAGAACTTATCAGAGTTTGCAGCGGTTTAGAAAACAAAACACAATCAAGAATAACTTTGAAGGTAGAGAGAAAGAGAGAAAGATAGAGACAGAGATTTTTATACTGGTTCCCCTCACAAACCGAGAGTACGTCCAGTCCTCTTGTACTTCCAAGAGAGTTCACTATAATCACCAAAGATTACAATTGCTCAAGCACACAAGCAAGAGACTTCCAATGCTCAAGTATACAAACAAGAGACTTCCTAATGCTCAAGCACGCAGGCAAGAGACTTCAAATCACAAGTTTAGAAAAACAGAGTCTGAACAATTGATATAAAGATCAATGTTCAGTTACAGAATAAATACAACTTTGATACAAGACTTAACTTAGAATCTTAATACAAAATTCTAAGGTTCAACTAATGAATTAACAGAAGCTGAAGCTGGAGTCTTGGATTTTGAATATGAGTTCAAGTTGTATTTGCAGTTTTGTGCTTTAGGATGATTTTTGCAGAGTAACAGCTATTTTCAAATTGTTTTAGTGTCGTGTCGTATCCCAAAGCTTCAAACTTGCTCCAATTTATAGATGAAGGTGGAGCGTGTTTGATTCGAATTTGATGCGGTGAGATTGCGCCAGCTGTAGATAGTACCTTTGATATCCAAATCAGGTAACCTTGTATGCTATCAATCTTAGAGAAAACGTTTTATCCAAATCAGGTAAAGAGTTCGTACAATAGTACAAACGTCACTATTCTGTGGATAAGATTGATTCCATCAGCCTTTGGAATGTCAGAGTATAATCATTGATGCAGAGAATGTTCTTCTGACAAAACGGCTCTCACTGCTCTTATCAGAGTCTGATATGCATCTTCTGATGAATAAAATTTGCATCCTCTGATGAACCAAATATGCATCTTCTGACGTCTTCAAGTTCTGATCAGAGTTTGCTTTGCCATATCAGAGCTTCCAATGTGCTTTCAATGAATATAAAAATTAATTTGAATATCTGCACACTTGGATTAAATAATTAGTATACCCTATTGTACATTAATACTTTTGTTATCATCAAAACTTAATTGGGTCATGTCAGAACCTCTTTTGTTCCAACAATCTCCCCCTTTTTGATTGATGACAAACCCAGTATTAATTTACAATGGTTGTTGATAAAATTTATCAAGCATCTCTTAGGTTGATGAGTTTTGCAAGCTCCCCCTAAGTTCAGCAATGATTAATTAAATCAGTTTAAAAATAATTATTTGAATTTTGAACTTAAACTAATACACTAGACTTTCAGAGGCTAGGTTTGCAAGCTCTCCCCCTAAGTCTGATACCCATGAAAGAAAATTGCACTTTTCCTTCATACGTACCATGTATCAGAAGTTCAAATTTCAACTAATATTTTCCTTAAAATCATATCATACGAAGACATAACTGAAACGAATTAAATTTGGAATTTTGGTTTCAGTTTAGCATCTCATAAATTAATAACAATTCTTACTCCCCCTTTTGTCATTAAACAAAAAGATAAAACTGACAAGAAATAAATGACAATTTTGAAAACAATTGTCAAAAGTAAAGTTTCAATGCAGTCAAGGTGGTTACAACTACCACAATTAAATGGCTTGTCGTAAAACCATGAACTTGTCTATTTTGAAACCACTATATAAGGACCATAAACTTTGTCATTTCACTCAACACTTCCATTTCATTGTGAAAAATCAACAATGGAGAAGGATAGAAAAATGATCAAAAGTAAGAGAGCGCAGGAGAAGAAGAAGAAAGTGAAGATTCAACAAGACTCAGAGTCCAAGAAGAAACCTCAGAAGATGAAGGCATCAACTTCTGCTCCTGTCAGAGTCAAATATCAAACAAGATCCAAGACTAAACAACAAGAGTCCTTATCCGAGTCAGAATCTGAATGGGATTCTGATTGGAAGGAATTCTTGAGTACATATGTTCCTCCCAGTGAAGAATACCCCTCTTCATAATCAATGAGATCACTTCTCATTGATCTCCCAATAAGGAAGTGAAGAGAATGTCGTGAACTCTTCCATTTCCCTTAGATTCAAATAAGCTAGATTTAGGACTAGCTGTTTTATGTAGAATCCAAGTGAAAAGTTGGATAGAAACTTATGTAATCAACAATTTTCAATTGAATAAACTCATTATTTAGATTTGAAATCTTTGAGTTGATATTTGTCTCAAAAACATTTATGAAAGCAAAAAAAATAATAATCACCAAATAATAAATACAGAAATAAATAATGAACACAGAAGGTAATCATAATAAGCAACCAAGTACTTAATAAGAAAATAATATTCAACAAGTTACAAAACAACAACAAACAGAACATGGTAAATCATTAAACAAATGAACAGAACATGTGCATAGAATCCTAGGGGTTAAGGTTGATCAGGTTGCTGAGGCAATCTTGCATTGATGCTCTGAAGAGTAGTCATAATAGCAGCCAACATAGAGGAATGCTCATCAAGTCTTCTCTGAAAATTATCTTGATTTTCCCTTATGTGCTGAGCATACTCTGGTGCATTCCTAGCAATTTGTTCAAGTCTTGCTTGTTCAGCAGCTCTTCTAGCTTCCTCTGCTAGCCTAGCTTGCTCAGCAGCTTGCCTTTCCCTTTCTATACGCTCATCCTCCAATCTTTTTCTTTCCCTCTCCTCAGCTTCCAATCTTTCCCTTTCACGCCTCTCTTCCTCTTCCTTTCTTGCTATCTCATTCCTCAAATTCAAGTTTGTAGTGTAAGCCTTTCTGACAGAATGAAGCATGAGTACCAGATTTTGTTCCATAAGGTCACACTCTTTGTCAATGTGTGCTGTGTCAATTGACCTGTGTGGAATGACACTGGACATTCTCCTAATATTCTTGTCAACAGCTTTTAACAGACTAGTGATATCATCCTGAGTTTGGTCAAGAGGTTCATTAGCTATTCTGGAAGGTAGGTGAGGAGGGAAAAATATGCAGTCCATAGATAGATCCTGCATAAGGTGTTTGAGATGTTGTGATTGGTCAGGAGGGGTTTTTGGTAGGATTTCAAGATTCAGAGTCTCATTGATTTGTTGAACATGATGTTTGATAGGAGTAGATAAAACACATGAGTTGTCCATAGCCACATGATGTGGGGATTTCTCATGGACATGTTCATCAGAGTGAAGAGATTCAGAGACTTGATCTTGATCATGTTCTGGTGATTTTTGGTGGTCAGGTTCTGATGGGTTATGTTCTGGTGGAATTTCATTTTCTGGTTGGGTAGTTTCTGGTTCAGTATTTTCTGGTTGAGGTGTTGTTGGTTGTTCTTGAGTGTTCACAGGTTGAACAATCTCAGAGTTTGGTTGGGGGTTATTTTCTGGTTCTTCTGGTTGTGGTGTTTTGGTAGGGATTTCTTGATGGTTAGGGGATTTTTGAGGAGGTGGTGATGGGGTTTTATCAGAATCTTCATCAATTGTAAGTTGAATAGTAGGTGCAGTGCTTGTAGAAGCTTGTGCTGCATCATTGCATATAAAATTAGCCTGGGATTCTGATGGGTTAGATAGGATGAGGTTAAACTGCTCTGATGATGGTTGATTCTCAGAAAGATCATTAACTTTCTCAGAATTAACTCCTTTTAAAATCTTATCAAAAGCATGTTTAACTCTAATTTCAGAAGGAAATTGAAGCCTTCTGAAATAATCACTAAATCCTTTGCCGCCTCCAAGAAAATTAGAAAACTTACCAGTTTCATTTCCATACAGAGTCTGCTGTTCCAGCAGATTGTGAGGATCATTCCTTTTTGGAAGCTTCTTGTGCATATCATCAAATGCAGCTTCATCAATACCACAATCATAGCCGTCCTTCAGAGCCTCTTGCTTCTTATTAAACTCTGCAACCTTTGCCAATGCTGCCTGTACCACAGCTTCTTCCTTTTCTTCCTCAGTAAGATCCTCCAGTATAACTTTCTTTGCCATTGGTTTTGAGGATCTTGGAGCTGTAGTTTTTGTAGTCTTTGGAATCTTAGCAGCTTTCTTCATAGTAGGACTTTTGGCAGCTTTTCTCTTGACTGGTTCAAGTCTAAGAGGTTGTTCCAAAAGCCTTGATTGTCTTACAGTCAGCTTTGTAGGTTCTCCATCTCCTACATCAGCACCTAGCTTTTTCATGAATTCAGCATGTGCTTCTATAACTCTCTTGGCTTCACTATCACTGACATGTACAAGCCAACTTTCACCAATGCCTTTCTCAGAGTCTCTGAGTAACACAGGATGTGTTGGATGAACTATCTCATTATTCTTTACCAGCTTTAAGTACCTTAAGGTAGTACTATTTACAATCTTAGAACTAAGCAGAAAAGTACCTAAGCCTGGGAGATAAGGTGTGATAGCATCCAACAAACCACACTGTGCAAACATGTGGCTCAGTAGTCTTGAATGTCGAACAATAGCTTTGCTAGAGATAATAGACAGACACAAATGATCAAAAATAAGCCTTCCAATATCCACAACATTTCCTTTAGCAACATGAAATGTGAACAACTTCTGAACACTGGATATTTGATCAGTGCCTCCCAATTTGGGCAGGACACTGTCAATTAAGATCCTGTAAATGATCTTGCAATTGTTTGTCCATTCAAACTTGTCCTTAGGGTTAGCCTTAGGTTTGAATAGATATTCATCCACATCAGGACCTGCTTCGTCAGAATGTTTGATTATCACACCATCACGCTTGAGCTTCAGAGCCTCAAGAATGTGGCAGAGTCTGATAGAGATTCTGAATCCAGCCACGAAGGATTCAATCTCTGTAGAGACAAAAGATCTCAATCCCATTTCCTCTGGGGTTCTATCTTGCAATTCAGGGTTTTCTTCAATCTTTTCCCTGACCTTCTTGTTATAAACATCCCTTGTAATAACAGAGGCTTTCATCCAGAATTCCTTTACCATCTCAGTATAAGTTGGTCCATTAAGAAGATCAAAGTAGTATTCCAAACCTTGTCTTTTGTAGAGATGAACGACTTCAGCAAAACCGTTTACTCTAATGCTCTCAAGATCAACGGGATTCTCAATCGCAACATTTAGTTCATCATACTTATATGGTCGTTGATCCTTTGCGAACTCAGTAGGGTTGGATTCATTTGGTAATATCATGCATGTTCTATTCAGGAATGATGATGATGATGATGATGATGCCATGGATGATATTTGAAAGTTAGGGTTTCTAAAGAGGGAGAAAGAAATTGCTCTGTGTTTTAGAAGAATGAAAGTGTAGGTTGTGAGAGTGCAAAAGTGTGAATGTGGACAGTTAGTGTGTTTAAATAGAAACTTACGCGCAAAAACAAGTACACATACATAAGGGTAGTAGAGTATTTTACCACAATTGGGAATATGAAATGCTAATCATCATTAACCAACTTCTTTATCCTCTTGCAACAAGACATGTGTATTAGAAGATTATTAAATAACTGACACGTAAGTTTAAGAAAACGAAAGGGTTTTTACAAAAGATTTTTGCTTACGCGCCAGAACCATTTACCTTCTAATCAGATTCTGATAGTATGTCAGAAGATACTTTCATCACAACTTCTGATACAGAAGGTTCTGATGACTTCATCTTCTGATTACTATTAGATTCTCACAAACTCAATTTTTCATCAGAGTCTAAGTTAATCAGAGATTTCCATCATGTTCAGATTCTTTTTGATAAAATCAAAACGTTCAACAGCTAAAGGTTTTGTAAAGATATCAGCCCATTGATTTTCAGTTTCAATGAACTTGAGATCAATTACACCTTTTTGAACATAGTCTCTGATAAAATGATGCTTAATCTCAATATACTTAGCTCTTCAATGTAAAATAGGGTTTTTAGAAAGGTGAATAGCTGCAGTATTGTCACAATATAAAGGAATATTGTTACTGCTGATTTGATAATCTTCCAATTGATATTTCATCCAAAGTAGTTGTGTACAACATTTAGCTGCTGATGTGTATTCAGCTTCTGCTGTTGACATAGCTATGGTGGTTTGCCTTTTACTAGCCCATGAAATTAAATTCTCACCAATAAACTGGCAGTTACCACTGGTGGATTTTCTTTCAATTCTATCACCAGCATAGTCAGCATCACAGAATCCAATCAGCTTGTAGTCATTGGATTTCTGATACAGTAATCCAATGTTACAAGTAGCTTTCAAATACCTAAAGATTCTCTTCACAGCAGTGAGATGAGATTCTCTAGGATCTGATTGAAATCTTGCACACAAACATACAGTGAATAAAATGTCAGGTCTTGAGGCAGTTAGATAAAGAAGAGATCCAATCATACCTCTATACAGCTTCTGATCAACCTTGCCTTCAGATTCTTCTTTGCTCAGACTTGATGTAGGATGCATTGGAGTATTCATGGGTTTGCAATCTTCTAAGTTGAACTTCTTCAGAAGATCCTTTATATATTTGGATTGATGAATGAATGTTCCTTTCTCTGTTTGATTTATTTGAATACCAAGAAAGAACTTCAATTCTCCCATCATACTCATTTCAAACTCATCCTGCATAAGCTTAGAAAAGTTCTTGCAAAGAGTGGCATTAGTTGATCCAAAAATGATATCATCAACATATATTTGAATGATTAAAATGTCTTTCTTAAGGGTCTTTTTGAAAAGTGTATTGTCAACTTGTCCTTTTTCAAAACCATTGTCAACCAAAAAAGTACTCAATCTCTCATACCAAGCTCTGGGAGCTTGTTTGAGTCCATAGAGTGACTTCTTTAGTCTAAACACATGATCAGGATTTGTTAAATCTTCAAAACCAGGAGGTTGTTTGACATACACTTCTTCAAATATGACACCATTTAGAAATGCACTTTTCACATCCATTTGATATAGAGTAATACCATTATTGACTGCATAAGATAAAAGTAACCTGATTGCTTCCAGTCTTGCTACTGGAGCATATGTTTCAGTGAAGTCAATTCCTTCTTGTTGATTGTATCCTTGTGCAACAAGTCTGGCTTTGTTCCTAGTGACTTCACCTTGTTCATTCAGTTTGTTTCTGTATACCCATTTTGTTCCAATAATGTTCTTATGCTTTGGTTTGGGTACCAGATCCCACACATCATTTCTCTTGAATTGATTTAGCTCTTCTTCCATTGCAACTATCCAAGCATCATCTGAGAGCGCTTCATTTGTTGTCTTGGGTTCAATCAAGGAAACTAATCCAAACAATGATTCTTCAACTCTGAAGTTTGACCTTGTTTTTCTTGGACTGTTCTTGTTTCCTAGAATGAGCTCTTCAGGATGTGATGATTTGTATTTGAATGTGTTCCTTGAAATATCAGATTCTTCAGAGTTATCATCAATAGTTTGATGTTCTTGAGCAGCATCAGAAGGTGCATCTTCTTGAGCTTCAGAGTCTTCTACAGATTCTATGTTGTTATCATACTCTGGAGCTTCATCTTCTGACTCATCAGATCCTGACAAATCTTTAACAGGCTCTGACTTTTTATCATCAGGCTCTTTATCATCAAACTTTACGTGCATTGATTCTTCAACTATATTAGTTTCAGAATTATACACCCTGTATGACTTAGAGCGTTCATAGTATCCAACGAAGATACCCTTACAGGCTTTAGAGTCAAATTTCTTATGATGGACTTTGTTATTCAGAATGTAACATGTACAACCAAATTGATGAAAATAAGAAATATTGGGTTTTCTTCCCTTAAAGAGTTCATATGTTGTTTTGTTCAAAATAAGTCTTATATAGATTCTATTCTGAATATAACAAGCAGTGTTAACAGCTTCTGCCCAAAAGAATTTTGCTAAATTATTTTCATGCATCATGGTGCGTGCCATTTCTTGTAAAGATCTATTCTTTCTCTCTACAACTCCATTTTGTTGTGGAGTTCTAGGAGAAGAGAATTCATGGAGAATTCCATGTTCTTCACAAAAATTTTTAAAAGGTTCATTTTCAAACTCACCACCATGATCACTTCTTACTTTCAAAATTTTGAAATCCTTTTCATTTTGAATTTGGGTGCAGAAGATGCTAAACACTTCATATGTATCATCTTTATTTCTCAAGAATTTTACCCAAGTCCATCTACTATAATCATCCACAATGACTAATCCATATCTCTTACCATTGATTGAAGCAGTACTAACTGGTCCAAAAAGATCAATGTGTAAGAGTTCCAAAGGTCTAGTAGTAGAGACAATGTTCTTGTTCTTAAAAGAACTTTTGACAATTTTTCCTTTTTGACAGGAACCACAAAGTGAGTCTGAGTGATATTTTATTTTTGGAAGGCCTCTGACAAGATTGTCCTTGCTAAGCTTAGAAATTAATCTCCAGTTAGCATGACCCAATCTTTTATGCCAGATCCATTTTTCATCACTCAGTGTCAAAAGACAAAGCACTTGTTGTTCCTTTAAATCAGAAAAATTGACTTTGTACACATTGCCTTTTCTATTTCCCTTAAAAACAATGGATTGATCAGAGTTTCTGATTACAGTACATGAATCCTTATTAAACATAACATCATAATTACTATCACACAATTGACTTATGCTAAGTAAATTATGATGTAGTCCATCTACTAACCAAACATCAGAAATTGACAAAGAAGAATTACCTACCGTACCTATACCAATGATCTTTCCCTTCTGGTTGCCACCAAACCCTACTGTTCCTCCCTCTTGCTGATTCAGGGTGTGGAATAAGAGCTTGTCTCCTGTCATGTGACGTCAGCAGCCAGAGTCCAGATACCATGAGCTTTCTTTTCTTCTTTGGGTGCATACCTGCAGCATACACTATTTCAGATTTTGGTACCCATACTCTGATGGGTCCTTTTTGGTTAGTTTTAAGAGTCTTATTCTTCTTGTTAGAATACTCAGAAGATCTGGAGTCAACAGAGCCTTTAGAAAATTGTTTAGGCTTATGTTGTCTCTGAGACTTTCCTCTTGAGTGTGTCAGAGAACCAGTTACCAAGTTTGCTTTAGAAGTACTAGTGCCCCGCTTATCAACAGGCTTTGGTACTTTGACAGCTTTAACTTGAGTAGACATGGGTACTGATGTGAAGGGAACCTGAGTTTTAGAAGACTTAGGTTCAGAAGATGAGTTATCTTCTAATACCTTATCTTGTGGTTCCAAGCTCACAAGAGTACCAGACACAGTCAGAGGTTCTGATGTACCCTTAGTAAAGTTTGAATAAGATTCTGATGGTGACTTACTCAACAAGACAGGTTTACTTAATTTTCCTACATCAGGACATGTAAGAGAACCAAGTCCTTGTCTTTTATAATAGTTGCTAAGTCCACCATGAATTACAGAAGTTACCCTAGTCTTATCTATGTTATGGTGCACAAACTCTTGTAGAGAGATTTCATACTCGTCATAAGGTTTGTGACATGTTCTGCATCCAGTCTCAAGCACCTTAATTGTTTTAAGAGATTTTTGATAGTTTGCTTGAGTCTGGGTGAGATTTTCATTGAGGAGCTTCATTTTTTGTTTGCAAAAATCTAACTCACTCAATTTTTCCATGTACTTCACCATTACATCTTTCAAAGCTTTGGTCATTTGAGTACTAGACATTTTAGATATTACCTCATCAATGTCGTCAGTATCAGACTCTGAATCATTTTCATTGTCTGACTCACCAATGGCCATAAGCGCTAGGTTTGCTTCCTCAGAGTCTTCATCCTCAGATAGTTCATTAATATCCTCCCATGTTGCCATCAGACTCTTCTTGGCTTTGTTCTTGATCATACTCTTTCTTCCTTTACCCTTGGAGTTGAGTTCAGGACAATCAGCCATGAAGTGTCCAGGCTTATGACAATTGAAACAATTTTTTGTGTCATCCTTCTTCTCTTTGCTGGTGTTGTTTCTTGATCCAGATCCTCTGCCTTGAAATTTTTTGCCCTTCCTTAGTGACCACTTTTGAAAGTTCTTGGACAAGAGTGCAAAGAAATCATCATCTGATCCTTCGTCTTGATTATCTATGGAAGATTCCTCTGCTTCAGATTCTACAACTTTGGCTTTCAGAGCCTTAGATGAAGCTGAAATATATGGCAAAGCCACAGATTTTAGCTTCTTCTGAGGCTCATCAGAAGATAGTTCAATCTCATGACTCATGAGTGAACTTATCAATTCTTCCAAGCCAAGTTTGTCCAAATCTTTAGCTTCTTGGATAGCTGTTACCTTAGGCCTCCACCTTGAAGGTAAGCTTCTCAAAATATTCCTTACATGATCAGAGGTTGTATAACTTCTCTTTAGAACTTGGAGACCAGCCACAAGAATTTTGAATCTAGAATACATTGATTCAATATTCTCATCATCCTTCATTCTAAAGAGTTCATACTGTTGGATAAAAAGAGTAGCCTTTGCCTCTTGAACCTGTTTGTTCCCTTCATATGTGGAACACAAGGAGTCATAGATGCTCTTGGCAGTGGATTTGTCTGTGATCTTGAGGTACTCATCATGAGTTATACACCCAATGAGAAGATCCTTAACCTTGTGATGTTTCTTGTAAAGCTTCTTGTCTGTAGGAGTGAACTTCTTTCTTTCTTCAACAGATAGCCTTCCCTTTTCATCTAGTCCTTGGAAAGTTACCCCTTCTTCAACTAGGTCCCAAAGCTCATCATCTAAACCAATAAGATGACTATAGATTCTATCTTTCCACCAGGAAAAGGTAGAAGCATCTCCATTGAACTTTGGTGCCTTGTTGCTTGACTTATCCTCAACATCATAGTCATAAGGAACTGTTTTCAAGCTACCACTTGGAGTTTCAGTCATAGTGTTTTTCAACAGGAAACTGTCTCACTGTTAGGTGATTAAAAAACAGAACCGGGCTCCTGATACCAATTGAAGGTGTGAAAAACACAAGAAGGGGGGGTTGAATTGTGTTTTGGGTAATTTAAAAATTTCTTCTAAGTTACAGAGAACTTATCAGAGTTTGCAGCGGTTTAGAAAACAAAACACAATCAAGAATAACTTTGAAGGTAGAGAGAAAGATAGAGACAGAGATTTTTATACTGGTTCCCCTCACAAACCGAGAGTACGTCCAGTCCTCTTGTACTTCCAAGAGAGTTCACTATAATCACCAAAGATTACAATTGCTCAAGCACACAAGCAAGAGACTTCCAATGCTCAAGTATACAAACAAGAGACTTCCTAATGCTCAAGCACGCAGGCAAGAGACTTCAAATCACAAGTTTAGAAAAACAGAGTCTGAACAATTGATATAAAGATCAATGTTCAGTTACAGAATAAATACAACTTTGATACAAGACTTAACTTAGAATCTTAATACAAAATTCTAAGGTTCAACTAATGAATTAACAGAAGCTGAAGCTGGAGTCTTGGATTTTGAATATGAGTTCAAGTTGTATTTGCAGTTTTGTGCTTTAGGATGATTTTTGCAGAGTAACAGCTCTTTTCAAATTGTTTTAGTGTCGTGTCGTATCCCAAAGCTTCAAACTTGCTCCAATTTATAGATGAAGGTGGAGCGTGTTTGATTCGAATTTGATGCGGTGAGATTGCGCCAGCTGTAGATAGTACCTTTGATATCCAAATCAGGTAACCTTGTATGCTATCAATCTTGGAGAAAATGTTTTATCCAAATCAGGTAAAGAGTTCGTACAATAGTACAAACGTCACTATTCTGTGGATAAGATTGATTCCATCAGCCTTTGGAATGTCAGAGTATAATCATTGATGCAGAGAATGTTCTTCTGACAAAACGGCTCTCACTGCTCTTATCAGAGTCTGATATGCATCTTCTGATGAATAAAATTTGCATCCTCTGATGAACCAAATATGCATCTTCTGACGTCTTCAAGTTCTGATCAGAGTTTGCTTTGCCATATCAGAGCTTCCAATGTGCTTTCAATGAATATAAAAATTAACTTGAATATCTGCACACTTGGATTAAATAATTAGTATACCCTATTGTACATTAATACTTTTGTTATCATCAAAACTTAATTTGGTCATGTCAGAACCTCTTTTGTTCCAACAAAGGCAAGAGGCCGAAGATCCACCTGCTGAGGAAGAGGCACAGGCAAGCCTACCCGTCGCTTATGCTATTACAAGACCCGAGGACTTCGCCCAAGGTGAGGAAGTGCTCGATCATTTGACCTCCCACCTGAACGGATCCTGGGAAAACTTCCCCAAAACGCTGGTGATATCTGGAGGAGGATTCAACGACAAGACCCTCGGAACAATAAAAAGAAAGTTCGAGGAACTCGAGAGTGTATGCTCGTTGAATCCCGTAGCGATTACTGAGATTAAAGAAGGGTCAGTCCCCTTGGCCTTCTACAAAGAAGAGATCCCCGGAGGATCCCCGAACTTTCAAATTCCTCTTTTGGTACAAGCAAGGATGGCGAACTTTGACGTTCGAAGAATCCTGGTCGACCAGGGAAGCTCCTGCGACATAATGTACTCTGGACTGTTCAAAACTCTCCAGCTCACCGAGAAAAATCTAAAGCCATATGTTGGTGCTGATCTTCAAGGATTTAATGGAGCTACAACGAAACCTTGGGGATATACAGACTTGATCGTCACATTTGGCGAAGGTGAAGCTACCAAGTCCATCAATGTTCAGTTCTTAGTTGTCGAGTGTCCATCACTGTACAACTGCATCATTGGAAGAACAGCGCTCGCTGACTTGTTCGCCGTCTCTTCGACCATCCATCTTAAAATGAAGTATTACACTGTCGATGGAAAGGTCGCCACATTGAACGGAGACATAGCTGCTGCTCGGAGATGTTTTGATGCTGCAGCGAAAAATATGAACACTTTGGCCACGCCAAAGAAAATGAAAACTGAGCACAAGACGCCCGCCATCAATGCTGTTGGGGGACAGGGTTTGGTTGAGCTGGACGCTCGAACTTCAAAGAAGGAGCGCAGAGAAGAGAAAAAGGAGCTGCAGAAAGAGCTGAAGGAAATATTTCGCCCAATCCCTGATGGAGAGTTCGAAATAATTCCCCTTGGTGAAGACCCCTCGAAGGGAATCAAGATTGAAGCTGATCTCCCCGACTTGGTGAAGAGGCAATTGGAAGCTTGCTTGAAGGAAAATGCTGAACTCTTTGCTTGTAGCGCTGCTGAAATGCCCGACATAGATCCAGAGGTTGCTTGTCACCAGCTGACTATAGATCCTAAGGCTAGAGCTGTTGCACAGCGTCATATGAAGCAGTCTCCCGAAAAAGCGGAGGCTGCAGAAAAAGCTGTAAAAGACCTCCTAGAGGCAAATTTCATTTCGGAAGCCAGGTATACCACTTGGTTGTCCAACGTTGTACTTGTCAAAAAATCTAATGGAAAGTGGCGCATGTGTGTTGATTATACCGATCTTAATAGGGCTTGCCCTAAATATGCTTATCCTTTACCTAGCATAGATAAACTAGTAGATATTTCTTCAGGATTTAAATTACTACTCCCTCCGGCCTTAATTATAAGCAAAAATTACTTTTTAGATACATTGAAAAATTAATGTATCTAGTCCACTTTTTAGACTAGATACGTTAGTTATTCAATGTATCTATAAAGTAACATTTGCTTATAATTAAGGCCGGAGGGAGTATTGTTTATGGATGCTTATTCGGGATATAATCAAATTAAAATGGCTGAAATCGATAAAAAGAAAACAGCTTTTATGACCGAATCAGGAAATTATTACTATAATGTAATGCCTTTCGGGCTTAAAAATGCGGGCGCCACATACCAAAGAATGATGAACAATGTTTTCCGAAATCAAATTGGTGATATGCTCGAAGTGTATATGGACGATATGATAGTTAAATCCGAAGAGGAAAACGATTATACCATGCACTTAAGAAAAGTTTTCGAACAAGCAAGAAAATATAACATGAGATTTAATCCGGAAAAATGTACATTCGGCGTAAAGGCAGGAAAATTCCTCGGATTCTATTTAACAGAACGAGGAATTGAAGCCAACCCCGATAAATGTAGAGCATTCTTCGAATACCCTACGCCCGACTCAAAGAAGTCTATTCAAACATTAAACAGAATGTTAACTTCCTTGTCACGATTCGTTGCTAAATCTGCTCAACATGCTCTGCCACTCTTTAAACTTCTAAGGAAAGAATCAACATTCGAGTGGACGGAAGAGTGCGAAAACGCACTTCAGCATTTGAAGCGAGCATTATCCGAGCCTCCCGTCCTCACACGACCTGTGCAAGGAGAAATTTTGTATCTCTACCTAGCATTAGCCCACGAGGCCGTCAGCGCCGTTCTCATAAGAGAAACCGAGCAAGGGCAAAAACCAGTATACTTTATAAGCAAAGCACTCCAGGGGCCAGAACTAAGATACTTGCAAATCGAGAAAATGGCCTTAGCCATCGTCACAGCGGCAAGAAAGTTACGACACTACTTCCTCGCCCATTCGATTGTTGTTCGCGCTGACCAGCCCATTAAACGCCTCCTCGGAAGACCCGACATGGCTGGTCGAATGCTCAAATGGTCGTTGGAACTGTCAGAGTTCGACATAAGCTATGAAAGCAGGCAAGCTTTGAAAGCTCAAGTTCTAGCAGATTTCATCGCCGAAATGACCCCAATGACCACTCAAAGCAAAAACAAATGGACTATATTTGTCGATGAATCTTCCAATTCAAAAGGAAGTGGCGCGGGCATTATATTAGAAAGAGAGGATGGGACTCTAATCGAAGTCTCGCTCGAATTGTCTTTTCAAACGACAAATAACCAAGCCGAATACGAAGCCTTCTTGGCAGGATTACGGCTCGCCAAAGACATAGAAGCCGAGGAAGTCAAAATCTTTACGGACTCGCAATTGGTTGCTTCGCAAATATCCGGAGAGTATCAAGCAAAAGACGAACGGCTAGCAGAATACCTAACCTTGATAAAGGAAATGTTAGCTCAAATCAAGTTAACTGAAGTGCAACATGTTCCTCGCGAGCATAACACACGAGCAGATGTCCTCTCAAAATTGGCAAGCACCAAGCGAAACAAGGGGAGAAACCAATCCCTGATACAAGAAACTCTTTCCAGACCCAGCATTGATAAAACCCAATATATCATGCTCGTTTGTGAAATAAGTACAAACAGTTGGATTTTCCCAATACTACGCTTTCTGGAAAGCGGGGAAGTTCCCAACGACCCAAAGGAGGCAGCAAAAGTCAAACGACGAGCCTGCTCTTATGTGGCTCTCGACAATCAATTATATCGACGAGGATTCGCCATTCCGCTGCTGAAATGTGTCGAGGAAGATAAAGTGGAATATGTTTTGGCCGAGATCCACGAGGGAATCAACGGTCAGCATATTGACGGGCGTTCTTTAGCCAGGAAAGCCCTTCGAGCGGGATACTATTGGCCGACGATGCAGGCGGACGCTAAAGAACACGTCAAAAAATGTGACAAATGCCAGAGACATGGGGACATGCACATAGCGCCTCCAAACGAGCTAAAGTCATTGTCTTCTCCATGGCCCTTCGCATGGTGGGGAATGGATTTGCTAGGACCATTCCCCGTCGCAGCCGGACAAAACAAATTCCTGATCGTGGGAGTGGACTACTTCACCAAATGGATAGAAGCAGAACCACTTGCAAAAATCACAGCCTTTAACGTACTCCGTTTCTTCAAAAGGAATATCCTCGCCAGATTTGGCATTCCACATTCGGTAGTAACAGACAATGGCACACAATTCACTGATAAAAAATTCAGAGAATTCCTCGCTGCGTTGGGAATAACCCAACACTTCACTTCTGTCGAGCATCCACAAACTAACGGGCAAGCTGAGGCCGCGAACAGAGTAATTCTGCGAGGCCTAAAAAGGAGATTGGGCGAGGCAAAGGGACAATGGGTCGAGGAGTTGCACAATGTATTGTGGTCCTATAGAACCACTCCACACTCCACCACAGGGGAAACCCCTTTTCGATTAACATACGGAACAGAGGCAGTGATCCCCGTGGAAATAGGAGAGCCAACAAGGCGAACCGAAACACCCAACGATCAAGACCTCAACGACGAATTAATTCGAGAAGAGTTGGACTTGGTCGAAGAACTTCGCGAAAACGCCGCTCTTCGCGAAGCGTCCCTCAAACAAAAGATAGCCGCTCGACACGACAAAAGAGTGGTAAAAAGAGAGTTCGACGTTGGAAGCCTAGTCTTGTGTCGAAATCTTAATGATTCGAGCGAAGGCAAACTTGCCCCAAACTGGGAAGGCCCCTACCGAGTTCGAGTAAAAACGGGGACCGGAGCTTACTTCCTCGAAACTCTGCGTGGCGAGGAAATCCCTAGACCATGGAACGCAGAAAAACTTAAGCAATACTACAGTTAGAGATTAAACTCAGTTAAAAGATGAATGCTTAGGTACGGGCATGATTCTAAAACAT
Organism: Trifolium repens; assembly: GCA_030408175.1. NCBI lineage: Eukaryota > Viridiplantae > Streptophyta > Magnoliopsida > Fabales > Fabaceae > Trifolium > Trifolium repens. The sequence goes on along the minus strand of CP125842.1, from coordinate 59,165,350 downwards.
CAAGAAAGACAAGAGGTTTGCACCTCGTCTTGACGAGGCATGACTCCAAGCGAGCACCATCGTTTTAGTACACGTTAGGCCACGAATCCCAGCTCGCGATGGGAAGTCGTCGCCGTGGTTAAATGATCATCATAAGATTATTCCTACCACAGAAAGGTTCGGATACTGTTGAAGTTCAAAAGTAAGTATTTAAATTATCGTCTCCACAGGGACTGATGCGATATCGATGCCGTTCAACAATCAATATAATTCTAAGTAAAGAGATTCAAAGGGTTTTTGAATCGTTTGTTTACGAAAACTTGCGAAAGCATAAAAGTAGTAACTTGACAGAGAGATTGAATTGCTGGGATTAGATTTCACCGACCCAATCGCATGTATCATTCGAATCAGTTACACAGGTTCTAGCTATCAGTCAATTCTATCACATATCACTCACGTACGTGTCCGTTTCCAGAGCACGATGAGAATCCCGCTATATTCATTAACCCTCGATGTCTCGAGTGATCGATCAATATACCGGCTATATCGTATTGCTCAAACTCCGATGTCTCGGACAATTTAATCAACACAATAGTTTTAAAACTTGATATTTAGAGTGAATATTAAACCTAAATCTATGTCTAGAGTTTAGAGTTTAATAGATGATTGTTCTAGGTCTCGGATTCAAAAAGCATACGTCTATACCATTTCAAAACCTAGAATTAAAACATACAGTTCAAGAACAACATCAAAATTGATAACTAAACTAAAACCATATATAATACCATGATCAAATTAGATACATATTCATAGAGTTGCTTACACCTAATCCCAACAATAGAGAGATTAGCTATTCATTTTCATGATAGCTTTACAAAAGATTAAGAAGAGAAGAGATAAACAAACATTAATGATGATTTCTCAACTATTGTAGTGCATCCACCTTCAAATCCCCTTGAATCTGTCTCCTAGGGTTTCCCTCTGCTTCTGCTACTTTATTACAAGTTATCTCCCCAAGTTCTTTTTAGAAAAATGACAGCAAGCTCTATTTATAGTATTTCTGAAATTTAGAACTCGCTGAGCGAGCTCCAACTCGCTCTGGCGAGTTGACCTTTCTTCACCAGAGGGTTACTGCCACGTCATGAGTGAGTTTGAACCGCCTTCACTCGCCCTGGCGAGTTGTTACTCGCCCTGGCGAGTTGTTACTCGCCCTGGCGAGTTGTTGCTCGCTCTGGCGAGTGTATCAGATATCAAATTTGATGCTCTCTGCCTCTACTCGCCCTGCACTCGCTCTGAACTCGCCCTGGCGAGTTAACTTGCAATTTTTCTTCAAATTTCTGCACAAATGTTGAGATTTAGGGAAACTTAATTGAAAGAAATGACTTAAACAAATATGTACATTTAAGTGAGGAAAAACTAAAGAATATCTTACAAAAATAGTTAATAAGTGCTTAAAATATATATGTAATTTAAGCTACTTTTTGGCACTTATCAACTCTCCCCAACTTAAAACTTTGTTTGTCCTCAAACAAAAGTCCAAAATAAACTTTGAAAACATGGCTCAATCATCATTAGTGCACATTCAAGCTTTGTAATCAATCAAAAACTTTATAAGTAAATCACTTCAAGTTTGCATGATTCAATGTGTTGCAAGTTCAAAATCAATCATTCATAATCATCAAAGAATCAAAGTATGAATTTGAAATAGTTTCAAAACTCAAGTAAGATTTCAAACTTTCCAAACCAACAAAATAATCAACTAGAATCACAATTCTCACAAGTGTTTCAACTCAAGGGTGAAGTGTTTCTCTCAATGCAAACAATGTGTTCACAACAAATCAATTCAAACATACATCTCAACATAATCACAAAACATATTATCAATCATGGATCACTAAGGACTTTCTTAAGCTTGTAATGGGGTTAGGCTACAAGAAATCATTGTTTTTCTTTGGATTCAAAGAGCCTAAAGGATAAGAGAGCATAAGCTTTGAGTATCTTCAATACTTTCCCCATTCTTTACTTTTGGTGATTCTTTTGTTTTGACACAATTTCTTTTCATTTATTTTTCTTTGATTTTCAATTGTGTGTCAAATGACTTTCAATATTTTTCTTTTTCTTTTTCAATCACCATTTTCAACTACTTGTTACTTTTCTCATTTTGATCAAATAACCTCTTTCTCCCCAACTTGTTTTCAACCCTACATAAATCCAATGCTCAATCATCCTAAGACAAGGGTCAAGTCATTGTTTTTCTTTATTTGTGGTTCAAGGGTTCAAACAAACAAATTTTCAAAATTTTGGCTCAAGGGGGGTAGCAAAGGATCACACTCTCACAAGGTAGGTTATTTTAGGCTTAAGTAGTTGCACTCAAATAGAAACATGGCCTTGATCATTTCCATGACTTCAAACACATCAAGTAATAGCAAGATTCAGTTAAAATCAACGGAGTTAAACACAATTGTCGGCTCTCAAATATATAAACAATTGAAGGTTCACACAATCTCACCCGGCTAGGTCTACGTGATTCATCATCAATTAATCATGTTAAAAAGGAATGAATGAAATCAAATTGAATCAAGCTACTTAGTTCAAATTCATCCTATCATTCAAAGATAATCACAAAAGGTTGATCTCAAACTATAGCAATTGAAAGAAAATCATTCTAATCATGCATTTGCTTTTGATTGATCACAAACCTAGACATTTCATTTCATATGCACATTACCAGTTCAAGGACTTGTTTTTATAAGAGGCTAAACATGTTCAAAAACTATTATAACATATAAGTAATTAAAAATGCTTTAAATAAAAGAAAAGGAAAGAAAATTGGGTTGCCTCCCAACAAGCGCTTGGTTAACGTCGGTAGCTCGACGCCTTTTTGGTTAGGGTGGCCAAAATGAGACGGAAAGCACATCATCCGTCTTTTTCCTTTGGTTTGGGAGGAATTCCATGAACTTTAGAAATAAATGTTGTGGAGTCCAAATCCTCCCCAATTCTTTCTTGTTGAACAAGGCACAAATTTCATCTATGACCCGATCAATCGCCGCCTTGTTCTCTATCTCCTTCTTTTGCTCACATGATTCTTCCTTGTCAAATAATCCATCATTCTCCTTTGTATCCATCACCACTTTTTCACTATCAACAGTGTTAACCTTTTCAATACATGGAATTTCTTGAGGAAGTTCAACTTCATGTGGTGTGTCCATTTCTTTCACTTTTTTCACTACACCACTTCTTTCAACTATTCTTTCTTCCTCATTTTTCTCAACAACTTCTTCCACACTCTCTCCACATTCCTCATTCTTTTTTAGAATATTATCATTCTCATGAGTGGTTTGAGGGTTGGTTTGAACTTCCATGCTTTGCTTATTAGCCATTTGCTTGATCATCTGGTCAAACTGCACATCAGTCATCGGAGGACAATGGCCAGTGGGATGATCTCCATTGCAAAGCTCACAGTATGCAACTTGTTTAGCTTTAATTGACTCTTCCTGTAGACTAATCAAATTAGAAATTTGTTTTGAAAGTTCTTCCAATTGTTGAGTCAAAAAAATCTCTTCATGTGTTGGAGTCCTATGAAACTGTTGATACGATTCATACTCATCCGGAGTATAGAAGTTGTTATAACCACGATCAGTCATGGTTTTGTTTGTGATGAGTAACCTGAAAAAGGATTAACCTAACAAGAAAAATGCTTCTTTGTCTAGCAAAGAAGGATTAGTGCAGACCACAACTATATAATATAACAAATATATACAAATACTTAAAAGAATACAAATTGTTGCAATGTTTCAATATCTAACGCCAGTCCCCGGCAACGGCGCCATTTTTGTTGAAGTTCAAAAGTAAGTATTTAAATTATCGTCTCCACAGGGACTGATGCGATATCGATGCCGTTCAACAATCAATATAATTCTAAGTAAAGAGATTCAAAGGGTTTTTGAATCGTTTGTTTACGAAAACTTGCGAAAGCATAAAAGTAGTAACTTGACAGAGAGATTGAATTGCTGGGATTAGATTTCACCGACCCAATCGCATGTATCATTCGAATCAGTTACACAGGTTCTAGCTATCAGTCAATTCTATCACATATCACTCACGTACGTGTCCGTTTCCAGAGCACGATGAGAATCCCGCTATATTCATTAACCCTCGATGTCTCGAGTGATCGATCAATATACCGGCTATATCGTATTGCTCAAACTCCGATGTCTCGGACAATTTAATCAACACAATAGTTTTAAAACTTGATATTTAGAGTGAATATTAAACCTAAATCTATGTCTAGAGTTTAGAGTTTAATAGATGATTGTTCTAGGTCTCGGATTCAAAAAGCATACGTCTATACCATTTCAAAACCTAGAATTAAAACATACAGTTCAAGAACAACATCAAAATTGATAACTAAACTAAAACCATATATAATACCATGATCAAATTAGATACATATTCATAGAGTTGCTTACACCTAATCCCAACAATAGAGAGATTAGCTATTCATTTTCATGATAGCTTTACAAAAGATTAAGAAGAGAAGAGATAAACAAACATTAATGATGATTTCTCAACTATTGTAGTGCATCCACCTTCAAATCCCCTTGAATCTGTCTCCTAGGGTTTCCCTCTGCTTCTGCTACTTTATTACAAGTTATCTCCCCAAGTTCTTTTTAGAAAAATGACAGCAAGCTCTATTTATAGTATTTCTGAAATTTAGAACTCGCTGAGCGAGCTCCAACTCGCTCTGGCGAGTTGACCTTTCTTCACCAGAGGGTTACTGCCACGTCATGAGTGAGTTTGAACCGCCTTCACTCGCCCTGGCGAGTTGTTACTCGCCCTGGCGAGTTGTTGCTCGCTCTGGCGAGTGTATCAGATATCAAATTTGATGCTCTCTGCCTCTACTCGCCCTGCACTCGCTCTGAACTCGCCCTGGCGAGTTAACTTGCAATTTTTCTTCAAATTTCTGCACAAATGTTGAGATTTAGGGAAACTTAATTGAAAGAAATGACTTAAACAAATATGTACATTTAAGTGAGGAAAAACTAAAGAATATCTTACAAAAATAGTTAATAAGTGCTTAAAATATATATGTAATTTAAGCTACTTTTTGGCACTTATCAGATACTACGCCCGGACACTCGTTGAAGTTCCACAAACTCTTCGAGCAAGGCGCTCAAGGACACATGCTATCCGAGCAGCGACCATTCGTTGTTGTACTTAAAGTTTGGAAAGTAAATACTTAAGCATACAAGTATTAAATATTCGAACAAATATAAGACAACATTCACAAGCGTAAAATCATTCAAACGACGAAAGGATAAAACGCAAATTATAAAACAAAGTACATATTATAAAACAGTCACGAGGACTGTATAAATTGTCGATACAGAACATGGCGAACAAAGCGCCAAAATAGTTCAAAGACAAAATCAGAAAAGGCGAGCATAACGCCGACAAAAATTAATCAAAGGAAAGTACAAGGAATCACTGATCATCAGGGTTCTCGACAGAGGCTGAAGGAGGAGTCCGAATGATGCCATCAAACACCTCTTTGCATTCGTCGAGGCCATCCAACTTAAGCTCGACGTCCGCATTGAGGATCTGGATCTGGGCGACAGCATTTTGAAAGCTTGAAGTGGCCATGTCGACCGCAGAATTTTGAGCTTCTATGAGCTGCTTGATTAAGGACCCGCGAGAAGTGTTGGCAAATTCCCCATGAGGGTCTTCCTTTTTCTCCTCCTCGTCAGGAATGTTCAACCTTTGGAGTTGCCCTTCGAGTCCAGCAACCTTCGCCAGCAGGTCCTCCTTCTCCTTGGCCAAACGATCGGCTTCTTCCTCCTTTGTCTGAAGAGTCTGGGTTAGCTCGACCTGAAGCTGATACTTATCTTTATAAGCATCATAAGTGGCCCCCAGCTCCTCGTACTCCTGACGAACCTTCTTCAGTTCAGCATCCATCTTCTTATGGGTTTTCTCCAAACTCTTCATCTTCTTCTCCATTTTCGACCTCTCATCTACGAACTGGCGCTCCCGAGCATTAAGGAAGTTCGCCACCTCCATCAGCTTCATACAGTGCATGGAAGATTCGGCGATCACATTCTTCAGAGACTCGGGACCCATGTCCGTCATAATAGCTTGGTCGGCCTCCGGGATGATAACCTCTGTGTTCCCATCGAACACCTCCCCTCCGTGAGCAAAGAGCGCGGGCAGCACAAACCTCCCCGCAGGAACCCCAGGATTCAAACGATGAAGGCCTTCCATCTGAGCCGAGGCACCCTCAATTCGACCATTCTTCTCGGGCCTTACATTATCAGTTGGAGAGCTCGGCCCCCTCTTCTCGCCAACGACATCTTGACGAGGAGATGCAACAGCCGAGTTGGTTGCTGAAGGGGTAGGAGTTGCAGCAGCTGAAGAACCCCCGGGAGGAGTGGGAGGAATGGAAGAGCTGATGGGGCCTGAGGAGCTCGAGGCTAGGGCATTCCCCGCCTCCTTGGCTTTCCGAGCCCTGGTGGCCTCCTGCATCCTTTTAAACTTTTCCTGGTTGCTCATCATATCTGCACAAGCAAACAAAAACAGATGAGTTAGTAAAATCGCCAAAGATAAAACTATTCTACGAAACGAGCAAGACATGAAAGTTAAAACAAACATACTGAGCAAAGCTTCAGCTTCGACACGAGTCGAGCAAGCAAGCAAAGCTTTAGTTTCTATGAAACGCTTCGAAGTCAAGACGTTTCCTTGCTCGTCCACTACGGGGTTCCCCTCCTTGTCCGTCCGAACGACAGGAACAAACCCGTCCAAGAAGTCGCACATCCTTTTGTAATCAGCAAGAGTGGTCGAATCAATTTCCCTCTGAGCCCGACTAAAACTACTGGCCGGAAGGAGATAGTGGCTCTTCAACCATTTAAAGGGGAAACGGCTGCGCTCGACGATGATGGGCGTTCCATTAGGGCGTAATACAGGATGCTCGCTAGCATCAACCTTCGGAGACCTTGAAACAATGGTCCTGAGACCTTCTTCACCTTTTGGGAAAACCCCGTACCAGTTGTCTTTAAATCCGCGAACAGATTCCTCGAACATTTCGAAGAGTCTGCGCCTCTGGGAGAACGAAACTCATCCATATTTTTCCGCATTTCCCTTGGGCTTCGTGCGTTGTAGCCGGAAGATGAAGAAAAACAAGTCGAGGGTGGGAACTATCCGGAGATAGGCCGCGACTATCTCAAAGGCGCGAAGAAACGCCAAAGAGTTTGGGTGGAGCTGTGAAGGTGCCAAGCGTAGGTGGTTGAAGACGCCTACTTCAAAGTCATTGAAGGGCAACCGATAACCAAGTTCCTCGAATGCTATCTGGTACATCGAGAATGCCCCCCATCTCGCGAACCGCTGGCACACTCTGCTTCGACTTCCGGGGATCATAATTTCCCAATAGTCACGCCCAGGATCCTCGATCGTCGAAAACAGATACGAAGGCCTTTCGGCTAGCCCGGAGTATTTCGAGCGTGTGTTCCTAGGCTCATCCGCCACCCACGCGTAAGAATCGGGATCCGAAGGGCCAACGACCGGTTCGTCCTCGACGATTTCGTTTTGATGCTGTTCCGCCATTTACACCTGAAAAGCCGAGGAAGGAAACATGAATTCGACATTCAAACATCAAATCCACCCTTCCACCGCCGATCAAGTGAAAGGGCGAGGAATAAACTTCCGTCAAAACAAAACAAAAAATCCTAAGTTAACAAATCCCTGAAATTGCTCGCGCAATGGGACAAGTAACAACTCGAGGATCAAATATACTTGTAAGACGAACATTCATCAACCCATGAGCGCTCGAATGTCAACGATGAATACTCGACACTTCTGGGAAAAAACCCACTAAAAAAGGCAGTTGTAAAGGCAAAAACCGCCAACAACCGCCACTTAGAAATGGTAAATAAACCAAAAAACTATAGTTTTTCCCTAAAAACTACCATTTGTGGGAGGGTAAAGGGTGTTAACCACCACTTACAAACCCTCTACCACCGTATCATCATCAGAACAAACGACAGCATCTCTAAACGTTTCCTAAACTACTCAGTCAAAGCAGAAAACAACCAAACATTTGCAAAAACAAGAAACGAAGTAAAGAGAATCAATAAAATTACTTACTTAATGGAGAAGATGAAAACTTGAAGGGATTCTGGAAGTTGGGAATCGCTTGGTGATGATCGCAGTAAAGGCAAGGAAGTTGAGAGAGTTTGAGTTTGATAAATGAAGTAAAACTTCAAAAATCCCTCTTTTCTCTATTTATAGACGAATCCCCAACGGATGCGTCAGTACGAAGCAATGCGACGCCTCTTTAATCTGAGCCGTTGTTTTGATCCAAAGGTAACGATTCAGAAGAATCTGACGCTTCAGATCAAATCTCAGAGTAAACCAAAAGGCGCGTAAATCCAACGGTGTGGATTCGAACCTCGAAAACCCAACTGTGTAAATAGGCACTCAAGTACTCTTAATAGCCTTTACACGTGGCAGCAGAAGACGGAACGGCTTGTCCCTTCAAACGTCCCATCTTCTGCTCGCGGAAATCTCGGTTAAATCGAGAAAATCTCTCGAAAAACCCTCAACTATAATCCGCCAATTGCGATCCTCGCTTTTACGTTAAGATACGCAATAAAGGCTCGCAGATAATGCTCGCAATAATGAACGGATCTTTAATCCTCAATATTGAATACGAAGATTATGGATCGAACCTACGAGATTACGATCCTCGAAACTTTCGGAAAGAACTACGAGGTGCCCAACAACCCACTCTTGCTCGAATAAACATGCAATGAAGACGCGCCGCTCGTCGACAAAATCTAATTGATATAGATAGTCTAAAATTATGATCGACATTTGCTCGACGTTAAGTCATTACGCTCACATTCGAGCACAACGACTTGGGGGGCTCCTGTTCTGGACTGGGCCTAAAGCCCAATAAGGCTCGAGCACCGCACCTTCCCATTCGAGCATCAAAGACTTGCGAGCATTGCAACGGTCAACGATACCAAACGTATCGTAACGGCCGACACCGGAATGAAGAGCATTTAAGGTTCATCATGGCTTTTCAGCCGTTTTCCGGCAGCCAATTGATGAGCATTTATTGCCATCATTGGCCTTAGCCCAACGCTGGGGGCTATATATATACTCCTCATTTGAAGGAGCTGAGGTACATTCTATTCCTTCTGAAAACCTATACTCTACTCTCACTAACTTGAGCGTCGGAGTGTAAACAGGTACACAATCCCCTCTCATTCCACCGTAACTAGGGGCGGAGCACTGTACAACGGGCGTTGGTCGACTCTGATCATTGTTAAGATCAGATTTAAAGAAAGAGATGATGTGGCTTTTTATTATTGGTGTGTGGTGTGTGTTGAATGGGTGTGTTAAAAGTGTGATATTAGCATTTCTCTTGGCTGTTTCAATATAACTGAATATTGCAACGGTTGAACAGAGACACGTGACTTTAGGCCAACATGCAATTCGGTCGAGTTCGACGATCTAGGAAGGCCGAACTGGACGTCTACATAGACTGTGCTTGACATTGAGTTGTGCTTAGGCCCGATGCATAACAAGACGCTATGTATCCAACATTACTTCCTCTCTCTTTCTCTGTGTTCTTTCGCTCTACTTTCTTATCAAACAAAGCACGAGTCAAAATAAAAATTGCTAGCCAACACACACATACAATACAAACGTAGTACTCGATAGGAGTACTTATATAACAAGCGACACATGACGAGAAGGAACTAAATCTTCCTCTGTACGCTGATAAAAACCATCTTCAATTTTGTAGTATTAAAATAGAGTACATAAATAATAATAAATGCATTTATATAAACACATAAATAGTACATAAATATATGACCCCAAATTAAAAACCCTTCAACCGCAGAGACAAAGAAGAATCCGTTTGATTCTGATCAATCAATGGCGGAAATGGGAGAATCCTCTGCTTCAGCCAAACCCTCAGATGAAATCTGGGCTAAGCTTGGTAACCCTTTTTTCCTCATTTCAATTATGGGTATCCACATTCATACTCACACACTACAGTTATCAATTCAAGTTCCAAACTTATTGGGATTTCGTCTTAATCGTTCAATTTTAAATTGAAATCAAAAGGGTATATGAAATGTTTGTTCTTTATCTGTTTAACACTCATTATAACATTTCGTAAAATAATAAAAATTCAATTTTTTTCCTCTTAATCTGTCAGTATATAAGTTGCTTGAAAAATCATTTCTTGCTAGGTTCCACTGATTAATTTCTTACTTGCTCTGTGTGCATGTCACTTTTGGGCTTCAATGTTATAGGTGCTGCTATCTTAATTCTTAGAAATGACAAAAACTTTATAGGTTTCCAATGTTTTTGAAAGAAGGGTGGGGAAGAATAGGTGTTGGAATTGGGAAGTAATGGAGTAACCATAGAGGTTAGTGATGTGATGTTTATCACTGTTGCGGTCACGCTGCCGTTCTTGATATTGCAGAAAATCGTGATCAAATGCAATTGATACATGCAGCCTCAATCGCGGCCGCGCTTTGGCTTCGACCAGATACAAATCGTTATGTCGCGCTCGTGCCCTAAATCGCGGTTGCGAACTTTTATTTGAAACCTGCTAATTACTAGAACATTTGCTTTTACTGTTATATATGAGTTTGGCTTCCCGTTGAAAACGAGTGTGGAAAATAAAGGGATGATTTTTCTTTGAAAAATATGAAAACTCATCTGGGGTTTTCATCCCAATTTAGAGGGGACACCAAATTGTCTCTTAAAATTATCAAGTGAAAGGATATAGTTGGTGTGAAGTTTGGGATTTTTGTAAGGTACTTATTTTTGTTAAACTCTTTCTTTCATGCAGTTCAGTCAGACTCGAGATACTTGGATGTTGAAATAAGGTCAGATGAAGGTGAAATATGTTCAGAAATATCAGCTACTTCTAGTGACAAACATAGCTGGTGCAAAATAGCAAGGAATTCTGATCTATGTTCTGCCACAATGGAAAATAAGAGGTTTGTTTCACGACAAACTAGTATTTACTAAATAATTGAGTAAATCATTCTCCCTATCTGCCAAGATAACTATTTTTGTTTGATTAGAAATTATTTTGAGAAGAGTAGGGCACCGTTACTCTTAAAACTAAAACATAAAAAAGAAGATTAAGATTGTTATTAGGAACAATCGTGATAGTAACCTGCTTTGCTGGTGTTGAAGTCACTACAATAGGTTTCTGCTTCATGATAATGAGGGATACTGATCACCACAAAAAAATATATTTTTACACGCTTTTCATTCCTATCTTCTTCCTTGAAGTACTGAAAGTTTGTCTCTCTGCAATAAGGATCTTATCTCATTTCCTCTGCATATTTGTTGTATTATTTTGTCAAAAAATGATTTATTTTTTGGCTGTATCACGCATTTATGCTGCAGTTCAAATACAATACTTGTAGATGGGGCTGAGGTAGGCAATGGCGACACTGCTGTTATCAAGGATGGAAGTGAAATTATCCCCGGTCCTGATAGAGAAGGTTAGCACCTTTTAAATATTTATGCTAGTGTAATACTTCCTATTGCTGATTACATATATAGGGTGGAAAATTGTAAATTCTGTTGTATATCTATGAACTGATTGGTACACTTCAATGACAGTAGTGTTGCCAGTTGGCCCCATCAATCCATCTATTTATCTTAACTCTTAAGTAAAGATGTATTCCAAGTTTCTGGTTTTCTTTAATAATATTCAAATTTGTGTTGACAAAAGTAGCCGTGTTAATTGTTTAGTGTATTAAATAGGCAACTCAATCAAGGTTTTGGGATGAAAATTTGTGTGATTGACTGACAAGCATGTTTCTTTGGTCCGTAACATTGGCATAAATCATGGCATGTAATTGTGCTTGTTTTAATCCTAACCCAGTTTATTCATAACCAGTGAGAATCACTTGCCTCAATAGTGTTCATGCTTTCATATATACCAATTATGATTGATATTATTAACATTGTATTTGGGTCCATTGAAAAATTAACCAATGGATATCTTTATTGTGCAGTTGAACAAAAAATTTATGCAAATTATTTTATTTTTGATACCATTGTTTATTATTTCTATGCCGATTATGAATCTCTTTAATTCCATGGCACCAGGATTTGTCAGCTACAAATTCCAAATCTTGTCTAGTCCAGAAACCAGCCAGACACTACTAAAGGTTGGCATTTCTAATTTGTCTGCATTCTTAATGTCTTCTTCAATACTGTTTTTTATTCGCAGCAGTGCTGATGATTTGACCGTGTTTCTTTTCCAGATATGTGTAGATGTGGATCATGCAAAGTGTAGTATTTGCTTAAACATATGGCACGATGTTGTGACTGTTGCTCCATGCCTTCATAATTTTTGGTATATATGATAACCTTTTGATCCTCTTTTTTTAATGAATATGGTTCTGTTTAATTCATTGACTGTGTCTTGAATTGTCATGTGATATTACAGCAACGGATGCTTCTCAGAGTGGTTACGGAGATCACAGGAAAAACGTTCAACCGTACTTTGTCCTCAATGCAGAGCAGTTGTTCAATTTGTTGGCAAAAATCACTTTCTGCGTACCATTGCGGAGGTACATTTTATGCAGAAGTATTTCACAAAGATTAAGCTGAATTGCAAACGGGCCTGAGAAATAGTATTTATTTCTGACATTGAGGATAGCATTTAGGCATGACAGTGAATATTTGGCATCTTATATGCAATTTTCTCTTCATATTTTTGACGAACCTCTTGTTCATAGTTATGAGAGTTCTTTTTCATTTTTGCGGTTCTTCTATATTGTTTGATCTATTGATTTTCTTCTTTCATTTCACTCAGCAGTTTCTCTGAATGGTTATATAGAAAATATGAATGGTTTGGATTGATTCATAATTTCATATAGTTGAGCCACTAGGTGCAATGAAGCTTTGTTGTTATTTTTACACAGTAGGTGTTTATTTTCCTATACCCTTTTCAGGATATGGTGAGAGCTGATTCTTCCCTAAGACGATCACATGATGAGGTTGTGCTTTTGGATACGTATGCATCAGTACGGTCAAACCTTGTAAGTATGATCATTCCTTTAATAAACAGAATTTCTCTCCTGCTGAAGTGTTATGCAATGTTTCTCCAACCTTACTGAAATATCAGACCAAAAATGAACTAACTATAATTTTTTCATTTTTTGTTGTTGTCTAGTTGTTGACTTGTAATATAATATCCTCTCTTTGCTATGCATGTTTATTGGAAAAAATGAGTTTATTGTATTTTCACTATTAGGTCATTGGATCTGCAAAGAAGAGTCGAAAGAGGGCCAACACAAGTACACCAACCGTTGATCAAAGTGACGGCAGAGATCATCATTGCCTGCAGTGTGGTAATATTACTGTTATACAATGTCAGATGAGGCATTTAGACTTAATTTCTTTTTATTTTTTCTTTTTGTCCCAATTAGCTATTGTGATTCTGGGCTGACTTTCTGCACAATTTATGTCAGTTGTCATGATAAAACAAAATAGTAAAAAAAACTAATCTAATTTGTGACCTCTTTCTTGATTTATTTTTGTCTCATCATACTTATTGAATTCACTAATTCACTTGCAATTTAGTTACTGCTGTTGGCGGGTATAAATGCAATCTTAACACTGTTCATCTCCAATGTCAAGCATGTGGAGGAATGATGCCTTCCCGTAATGGTCTTGGTGTTCCTCAATATTGTAAGTCATCATTGTGATTTAACTTATGTCTCATCATTATATTTATGCTAATGAAATCAAGCATTTTTGTTTTTTCAACTTTCTTTATGGTGAACTATAATATTCAATTCATTCATTCAAAATATGATATAATTCCTATCTATCTTTTCTTGTAGGCTTAGGATGTGATAGACCATTTTGTGGAGCTTACTGGAATGCTCTTGGGATAACTAGGAGCAGTTCATATCCTGTTTGTTCCCAAGATACTTTAAAACCTGTATGAGCCACTTTGTTTATAACAATTGTTAATGTTATTTTATTTTTTTATTTCTAGGGAGTTTAAGGTTTTCAATATGATATAATGGTCACTTTATGATCATTTCCTGTCTCTTTCTTTGCAGATCTCTGAATACACTATCTCAGGAATTCCTTTGATAGTTCATGAAAAGAATCTGCACGAGCAGAAAGTATGCATTTCTGGATAACCATACTTTTATTGTTTTGATTCTGTTTTCACAGATTGTTTTTTAATATGATTATCTTTTATGGCTTTCTAGATCACTGAAAGTTGCATAAGACAAATGGGGAGGACATTGCAGGATGTCATATCAGAGTGGATAGTAAAGCTGAATAACAAAGAAATTGGTAAAGTGATAAACTTGTTTTTCCTATGATTGTTAATGTGAAGTAATTCTTCTGAATTTTTTAATGGTGTATTGCTTTTTAATGGAATAGAAAGAACAATTGAATTAAGAAAATAAGAAAGAATAGGATAAATCTCTCCTCCAATTTCACAAAAAGTTGCTACTCTATTCGCAAACTTTAGAATATTCAAAAGATGACACATTCTAACTCCACCACTCCCTATTTATAAAAGTAATCCTAACTTACTCCTTAATAATTCTTCTATATCTAACAAGATGTTTTAACTGATGATTACAAAAATGGAACCTTGGCTTGACTTTGCTGCTTGTTTTTGTAATTTCATGAAGGAAACAAAATGTAAACAATGTGATGTTTTCGTAATTACTTGTGAAAATATATCCGAAAATGACAAGAGGCTGACCAACACTGTGTTGGAAACACACACTCGGATTCCTATTTTGCATTTGCTTGCTGAGTTCAATGCAAATTTTTAATTAAGTGGTAGATTTTGCAAAATATTCCTACGAAAAGTTATTTACTGGTGTAAATTGTTGATCTGATGTACATCGATGGTGTCACCACCAGATATTGATTTATTTGTTTTTTTTTTTTTCCTTTCTCTCTTGGCAGATATTGGTGTAAATTGTTTGATCTGATGCACATCGATGGTTTCACCAGATATTGACTAATACATGATATTGTTTTCCTCTCTTGGCAGATACAACTCGAATGACACTGAATCACGCAGAGATGATGACTGCTGGAACTCTTGTATGCAGGTATGTTCTATGGTGAATCATTGAGCCAAAGTGGTTTCACTTAAATGTTATAATAGGTCACAGTCCTTGACTTTAAAATTATGAAGGTTTTAAAGCATTTTGTAACGCAATCCATACCTTTACATACAATCAAGTCATTTTGATCTGTTTGTTTATATTATATGTTTTGAGTTTGTGTTATTTTTGTTGGAGATGCAATCCTACTCCTTGACTACCTGCCGTAAATAATGGAATAACAATTGATCAACATAACAATTATTGTGTGGACCAAGTATGCTGTTGAAATTCTACTTTTGTGCTTAAGTTTATTTTGCAAGCTTTTAGAGTAAGGATGTCCATTTTATTCTTCTGAACTGTTCCACACAAATATGTCAGTATCTCATATAGCCTACATTTTGTGGTTTTTTTTGTGCTACTTCAAATATTACAAGGAAGTGCTAGAGTAAGGATGTGCATTTTATTTGATTCGTAGTTTCTTATTTCTTCCCATTTGCTTGTGCAACTTTGTTTTAAACCAGCTGCTTTTAAATAACTTTTCAAAAATATTGACTAAATAAACTTAGAGCCTTCCAAAATTCTATATTAAAAATAACTTTTGATGGTGAATTTCGAAATGTGTTCTTTAATTCTGCAAAAACACAGATTCACATGAACTAAGCTTTAAAATGGTCTCTTTCTTTGCTGTTAAATCATTTCCATTTTAGGTATTAATTTGTTTTGAGCGGAGATTTATGCACTATTTGCCCAACACTGAAAAGTTTCATATTGAACTCTAGTTTGTCTTGTATCTCTATTCGAAGACATCAACACCGTGTAGTGATAAATAACAACTGACTATAGTACAATGAGGAGTCAAATGTCTGATTACGATTCCCACCTTTGCATATTCATAATGCATTCTTTTAATCATGCAGTGAATGTTATCATAAGTTGGTGTCATTTCTCTTGTACTGGTTCCGCATTTCTATACCCAACCATGTAAGTACCTTCAACTTAGAACATTATCAGAAGTTTGTCTTTTCTTGCTTTTCACTCTTTTGATTATTGTTTTTGTGTATTATTACAAAAAGCTTCTACCACCAGAAGCATCAGTAAGAGAAGATTGCTGGTATGGTTATGCATGTCGGACACAGCACCGCAATGAAGAGCATGCACGTAAAAGGAATCATGTTTGCCGTCCCACCAGAGGCTCCCATTTCTGATGTAAATAAATATATTTCTTTTATCAGATTTATATGTTTTGTTTTCAGTAGTCTTTTCTTTCTTGACAATTATAAAATGTCCCTTGGAGAAATAACTTTTAGTGCACGTGATTTGCTATGGAAATGATGAAGAATGGCATTTTATTTGTGTTGCAAATCTTGGTGCAGTGTGTTATACCAATAGGCTATATGTGCATATACAAATCTCATGGTTCTTCATGAATTAGGGTCTCTTTTGCAATTTTGTTATTAATTAAAAACCCTTTATATTTGTCAAAATTTACCCAAAACCCTAACACTAGGAAAGTACTGTATTTAGACCACTGTAATTGTGTGGCGCAATTACAGAGATATTTAGGCTCTCCAATCTTAAATTGATAGTTGAAATTGTTTAAAATTAATTTATTGATTGTGTAGTCTAAATCATTTGATTTCAAATCAACGCTCAAGATTGTCTACGTGCGCGTGAACATGCTGCTACAGCTGGCCATATAAGTCAAAAAGTGTGTACTCTTCATAGCCAAATAGTACTATAATAGCCTCATAAGTTGTGCCTCATAATGGTGGAATTGTGAAAAGCCACTATGGGCTTCCATCGTCACCGCGAAACCTACCTCGCCTTCCCTTGTAGCAAAGCATCCAACCATAGTAGCTCATTGCAAGTTGTCTTCATCAACTAGCAACCTCATTTGCTCAACCACAGTAGCTCATTGCAAGTCGTCTTCATCAAATAGCAACCTCAAAATGATCATTGCAAGTCTTCTTACATTTGCTCAACCAGATACATCAATCATTCTATGAATCTAAAATGTAAATATTTTCTTATATTTAGAACGAGATGGAATATTAATTTTTTCTTAATATAATAATAATAAATAAACGGAGAAAAGGGTATATTTATTTATTTATCAGTCTAATTCCATTTTCTTTATTCGCTCAAATGAAGCCTTAGAATGAATGAACCCCATACAAAATCTGCTTATTTACTTAATGAATTTAGTTAATAGCAAAGATTGAGTAATATATGAAATGAAATAACAAAACCTAAATGACTTGAGCAAATTAGTGAAACCAAATACTCCATCCAACTCCAAGTGGCAAGTTCTAAGGGTCACATGACGTGGAGATCATGAAAACGAAAGAATTAGGTGCGAGTAACGTGAGAGACTTTTCTTAAAAACCTTCTGGAATGGAACTACACCTTTCCCTCCTCACGCTACTACATTATTATTATTATTATTATTATTATTATTATTATTATTATTATTCATCTACTCGTACTACTTTACTGTATTTTTTACGCAAACATAGACTGTTTTATTCAAAATTATCATATCAAATTAAAGTCAATAGCTGATTCATACTTATTTCATGGACGTAGGTAGGTATAAGTATGTATAAACTACTATTATTGTACTCCTAACAACAAAAAAAGTAGGTATAAAATATTAAACATTTATATTGTGTCTAACTCATCTTTATAAAGCTTGTAATTTGTAAGACCAATGATGTATATTTTTAATTTCTAAATTCAAATAGATTCTAATATCATAGTAAACTTTCATATCGAATCTAATCAATCTTAAAAAATCAGCTAGTAAAGTGAGAGATACCTTTCTTTATAAACTCTAGTAAATAAACATTCTTGATGTAAACATCATTTAATTTTTTTAAAATATATCACTTATGTAAACCATTTCAGTTTCAAAATTTACTATTGTATTAATTATGTATGTTTGAATTATTTGTTTTTATCTTGTTTATGCTTGTCATCGATTATGTTAGGATAGGACAATTGTTTATTACTTACGTTTTTATTGGTTAGAAGGTAAACATCTTCAAATTATGAAAGAGTATATTATTTTTTTTTCCAACTAGACCCATAGAGTTTTATAAAATGTCATGTAAAATTTAATTTATTATAATAAATGACTTGTAAAGAAAGATTCGTGACAATCTCATGTATTCAAAAAATAGTCATGGTGAAGATCTTTTAATCTAAATTTATTCATCAATTTCTGTATTTTTTTTTCCTTCCTTTTTCTTCCCATAGTATCAAACGGATCATAAGTATCTAATACAAAGATAACTATAATAGTATTTAAAATTATTAAAATAATAATGAAAGCATATTGATAATCCTAAAAATAGTCGAACAATTTTAATGTAAATTAATCTAACATATGACGAATTATATGTCTCCATCATAATTCTCAATCGTTCACAAAGTTTTTGTGCAATGCAGAAACTTCTTTAAAAAAAAATTATAATAAAAATAACATTACTCATATTTTAAATATATTAATATTTTCCAAAAAAAAAAAAATAGGCACGTAGAAGGGAACAAGACAAGGAAGAAAAAATTGAAACTGAATTTACTAGGGGTGGACAAAAAAATCGAAACTCATTCCAACCCACAAAATCCGAAAAATAAAATAAAGATTTGGGCGGTTTATGACGGGCCACGGGTTAGCCGGTTGAAAAATTCGGTTTCGATTGGGTTGGTATGAGTAAGTCCGGGTGGAGGGAATTGGAACAACGGTACCCGGAATCTGCCAGCACAAGTAAATTAAAATATCACGTATCGTACTAGGATTTGTCATATACACACTCTAAACTCTTTTCCTACCTCCTCTTCACACTTTCTCACTTCAACTCAAATTCATGGAGACTGAAACAATCATGGAATATTTTGAAACCTATATTACTTGATCTTCTTCATCTTGTTTGTCTAATTTTGTTGATATCAAATATAATATTTTTACTTTTATTTGAGATTTTTATTTTTTTCTTACTTTTTATGTTGATTCAAAAATACTTTCTCTTTGTGTTTATTTCATGATTCTCTTATCTCTAGTTGCATATTTTTTAAATTTAAACTCCAAAGATTGAGTTTAATACTATTTTAATTTAATTTATTTTTTAATTTTCAACCGAATTAAACTGTCCGATAACCTATTTAAATTGCAAACCCAAATCTATAAAAATCGATCTTTATTTTATAAACGGATTGAATCTTATTTTGTAACTATCCATTGTCCACCCATAAATTTTAGAGATGAAGAAGGGGACAAGACAAGAGGTGATGAGAAGAAGTGAGGAATTAATGAGAAAAGACAGAGAGTAGGTGCAAAGGGTGACGTGTCCAACATTTAGCTACCTAACCTACTTACTACCAGTAACTAGTACTCAACTCTCAGCTCAGGGTTCAATCTTCAATGTTGATGTTTCATAGATTCACGAGTTCCTCTTTCTTTCTTTGTTTTTGTTAACGTGTTCTGTCTTTTTCTTTTTCTTCTTCTCTTCCATCGACCACACCACGCCATCCAACATGTCTCATGACCCCACTTCTCACCAAACACGACTCTTTTCTTTTCTCTTCTCTTCAAAATCACACACACCCTGGCTGGCCCTTCCTCACTCCAATCCTGGGTAGTTGCTAAACATTCTGTCCTAATCACATGACGTGGGCCATATGCACACTCATTCATTTATTATTACTATTATTTTTTTATAATATGGATAACGATTTTATATCATTGTACACTGTCTGTTAGGAATTACTGGTAGTTTATTCGTGATGAGAAAGTCTTAGATAGGCACACAATATTTAGGCATAAATTTAGGCACACACATATAAATTAAAAAAATTAAAAGAAAAATAAAATGGTCATATCAATTACTACCACTTTATTCAATTTTTCTTTAATTTTTACCCTTTATTGTGAGTGTGCTTAACAATAAGTTGTTGGATTTGTGCATAGATTAGAATTTCTCGTTCGTGATTAGGTAGGTACACATGTATGATGTATGTATCTAGAAGAATTCATTTTCTATCATTTATTTATGAAAATTCATTTTCTTTTTTATCATAGTCATTTTTTCTTTATCATAATATTAGTAAAAAAAATTTAATGTCATTAACGATGATTGATTTTTATAAATAAATTTGTGACATATGAAATAATTTATTTTTTTAACTGAATTTTTTTCATACGTAATAAATAATAATAAAGCTTTTGACATTTATCAATTGAATCAATTTTATTTTTGAAATGGTATCCATATTTCTAAATAAACTCATATTTAGAAAAATAAATTTAATTGAAAAAATATAAGATGATAAATTTTAAAATTAACTAATGATATTTTTTATGTCTCATTAAATACAAGATTGAAGTTAAAATATATCTATACTAATATATAAAGGGGATACAAATTTTTGGGATGAATTTTTTGTTATTCCTATTTTACCCTTAAAAAAACTACCAAAAAAACAAACTAAGCATAACTTCCACATAAAAGTAGGTTTTCAGTTTTTTTATAGTACGAAAAAAATATTTTTTTCTTCTTAATAACTAACCACAACAAAAAAAGAGGTCAAGTAGTTATCAATTAACTAAGTCCAATAAAAAGGAGATTAAGTAATTATTTATATTTGTACAATAGAGAATATCGATCACAGCAAAAAAAAAAGAATATCGATCACACAAACGTTTGGCGGCTAGTATAACATAAATATCTTGTCTTATTTGAATTGAACACCAAACAAGCCCTTATTCATGTAGAGTTTTCTTTTGACAATCAACACAGTAGAGTTGAATCTCTAAATATTTTCCACGCGATATCACCTTTATAATATTTGAATTACACACATATATAGTAAAATTAAACGTTAATTAATACTTTCTTTTCTAGAAGGCTGGGAAAACTTCAGAATGGCAAATTCACAAACTTCCCTTATTTTATACTAGTTGTTTTTGTTTTTATTCAGTCTTTCTTTGACCCTCTCTAAATTCAAAGAGAGGAATTCAAATTCTTTATTTATCTAAATGAACAGTTATCTTGAAAGTTAATCATCCTGTCAAAAGATAATATAAAATTCTATTAGTAAATTCTCCCTAAAAAAATTATACTAGTAAATCTTTAATAAAAATAATATTAGTAAATTGTCTCTAATATAATTTATTTCTAGATGTTGACCAAAAATATGTTTGTTAAAAGAAACATCTTACAAAAGAAAATAAAATCCATGATACATTTCACATTTATTAATATATATTTATTGGCTAAATCTTAAAAAAAAAAACCTTTGGAGGGAGGGAGAAAATATTGTTCTATATTTCTATGTATTCACTTTCTGAAATCAAAGAGAATAGAATATGACTTATTGTCCCATTGTTGCTGTTAGTATTTTGTTTGTACGTCAAATATTGTCCTATTAATTATAAGATTCAAATTAACTAGAAATAAATTAATTAAGTGACCTAATAGTTGAACATATTGTGACCAATCAGAAACAATTCAGACATGCATATAAACGGCGCCCCTATTATGTATTTTCTTTTCATCGATCTTTAATTATCTTGAGAAGAGACCTGATTAATAATATTTTTACCGTTAAAAAAAAAATCACACATGCTCTCTAGTATTATAGAGTAGTTTTCATATTCATACATAAAAAATGGTTACGAGATTTTTATGCTTTCAGAAGATTTGTAATCTTAATTAAATCATACAAAACACAAAAAACAGTTAACATCAACAATTGGATTTTGTCCTGTCAAAAAAAAAAGGATTTTGTTTACCTACTCAATTAATAAGTCGTTGATTTTGAAATGTGTTTGTTGAACTTAATTTTGTTAAACAATTTTACTATGATAATTATATACAGTGGTTCGGATTTTGTTTAACACAAACACCCTCAACCAAAAAATATACATAATAATTAGCAAAAAAAAAAAATCAAATGAATAACAAAAATAAATAGTACCCACATTTTTAGGCCAAAATATGGTTAAGACTCCTGTTCAACAGTCAACCATTGCACATATGAAATAATAAAAATAATTAAAACCAAAATTATCCGAAAAGTTTCGAAATTTGATTCTACAACTAACACTGTCCTCTGTCGTTAACATTGGTAACAGTCACAACATTAACAACTCATCTGTAATACTATATGATTAATTAACTCCAAAAGATAAGATTACTAAATCTAAATTACTTCTAAGTTCTCAAATTTGCAATCAAAATTTGAGAATCCCAGCTCCGAAATATTTAAAATAACAATAACCGGCGCCGGTGGTAGCACTAGCAGCAGACGATGAAGCAACAACAGAAGCTCCAACATTAGGCATGGTATTGTAGTTACCACCATTTTGAGGATAGAGACACCCACCTTGTGGCTGTTGAGAAGTTAGAGCCAATGAAAGTTCCAAGTTGATTTGTGGAGGATGAGGATGATAGGCTGTTTCTTCAACGGTAACGCCACTGCTAGTATTTGAAACTGAATCTTCAACACCACCACCATTACCAGAATCAGTTACAACAAACTTTTGTTTCAAAGAGCCACTTGTAGTACTGCTGAATAACTGAAATTCGCTCTTGATTTTGTTGTGGCTTACACTGCTACTACTACTCTCGTTGCTTGTGGGGACCACTTGCGTGGAAACCACAGGCAACAGAGTGGGAGAGACAGCGGCTGCCGAGGCAGTGGTTGTTGAGGAAGTACTAACGGCAGCAGCGGTGTCAGAAAAACGGGGGAATGGACGATGAGTTGAAGGATCAATTCCACGGCTTTGGAGTTTACGTTTGATGTGCGTGTTCCAATAATTCTTGATTTCATTGTCAGTTCTTCCGGACAATTTTTGAGCAATTAAAGACCATCTGAAAACAAAAACAAAAATTAATTAATTAATTAATCACAAAAAAAAAAATGTATTGAATAATGAGAGAATAAAAATTACAAAAAAAACTAATGTATCCGGTTCAAATTTTAAATCAAATACATTAATTTTGTTTGATTCAATTTTTACTTATATTCGAAAACACAGAACGATAAATAATATTTTAAGGTTGAAAATTAGAGAGGGAAAAAATGAAATTGAGAAAAAATATATATATTATACATACTTGTTACCAACAGCAGCGTGGAGGCTAATGATGAGTTCATCTTCTTGAGGAGTGAAGTTTCCTCTCTTAAGATCAGGTCTGAGGTAATTAATCCATCTGAGTCTGCAACTTTTACCACATCGAGCCAAACCTGTAGTAAACATGCAATTATATAAATTAAATAATTAAGAAATGGATTAAATAAAAAGATGATTAGGAAATGATGATAGAGTAATATATATGTGTATATACCAGCGGCTTTGGGAAGAGAACGCCAACAACCTTCACCGTTTTCTTTGATGTATTTTATGAGACGGTCATCTTCTTCTTTAGACCAAGCACCTTTGTTGGTATGTTGTTTTTCACAGCAAGGGGATCTACCCATGGTTGCTGAGAGAGATTAGAGAGAGAGATGAAAGAAAGAATTAGGTAGTACTAGTTGGAAGAGAGAATATATAAGGTAAGTAAATGGGAGGTTGTGGAGAGAGGGAAAGGTGCAATTGACTCGGAGAGCTTCTTTTTCTCAAAGTGATTGACCGAGTTGGTGAGAAAAGACGAGTGGTTACAATTAAGTTTGTGCTCTTTCTTTGCTTCCTTTCATTGGGTAGGTAGGTAGCTCTACCTTTTTCAACCATCTCTTTATTATTTATTTACTACTCCCTCTATTCTTTTACTATTTCACTTTCATCCCTTACTTTTTTTTCTACAATCTCTATCTTTTCATTTTCAAATTAACTAATTAATACCAGCCTTTTAAAAAAATAAATTTCCTTTTGTCAATCAATAAATATATTGAACCTATACTACTAGTATTTCATAAAGAAACAATAAATCTTTTTTTAGAAAAATATCTCAACAAACTATGTCCTTTTATATTATAAGATTTTAGATTTTTTCTATTTATATTTATAATTAATATATATATTTATTTATATTGGATTTACATATACACATCTACCACACATGAATTAATGGTTGTGAACTTGTGATGGCAGTCAAATTACTTTAGCCGATTTGAAATATATTATATATTATATATATATATACCAAAAATGATAAATTAATTACTTAATCAATTATACTAGTATGTTAGCCCGTGCCGTGCACGAGATAATTTTCTTTTTTGATATTACTTATGTGTTTATTTTGAAATGTTATTTGAGTAATTTGATTTAAAATTCTATGATAAAATTGAGATAGTTTTTGAATTATATATGTTTAAGGATGTTACAGGAAAGAACGAGATGAAGAGTATTCATTCGCTTCTTGTTCTACACTATTATGAGATTTTTCTCTCTCATTTTCATCCCCGGGACTATATAGAAGCTCTATAAATATAAAATAATTACAAATTTCACGGCCTTAAGATTTTTTGGCAGCATAGTTTTTTATATAAAATTAAAATATAGCAAGATTATTTGATTGCGATAAATTCCCTCAATGATGGTTGTCTGCTAAATCATCTTCAACCGACTCTTTTTTTTTAAAGGTTGTCTATGTCATTTTTCATTTTATATTATTTAAAATTAGTTGTCTATATTTTTTTTGCAAATTTAAATGTCTGAAATTAATTTTATTTAGTTTATTTGGATATGAAAATACAATATATGTTTCAGAATGTTAGATGAGCATAGCAGAATGTGAAGTACTCTCTCGTTCCCCGTTCAAAAATACTGATAAATTATCTCTCTCCACGTCTCCCAATACTCTATTGGGACTCCATCAACATAAAATAATTGTAAATTATATATTATTTTTCAAATGAATATTGATATACTTTGACCATGATCATATTCTTAAACTTTTCTTGTCACAGTAACACAAAGAAGTAATTTTCACGCGTGAGCGTCAAATGAGAAAAAATTTATGTGTGTAAAGTGGTCAACAATGAAACTTAAAAAATACTTATATAGTTTTTCAAAGAAAAGAAATTTAAACTAAAACATTAAACTCAAGTGGTTAATAATATTTTTCTATGCAGAATTGTCGAAAAAACTCGAATTCCATTTATGGTAAAAGAAAATAAAGAAATCTAAGTGTATTGCTTCTAGTGCAATAGATCTGTTAGGACTAGTTAAGTTATAAATTATGTTACTTGATGGTGCAAGTACTTAACTAACTAAGTTGGTTTTGAGTTCATTAGTGCCTTGTAAGTCCAGTCCAAGAAGTCATAAATAATCACATTGTCTTTGTGATTGTGATTGTGACATGAGTGAATCCGAAGTGCATAAGCATAACCATTCTAATAAATTTTATCTCTCTCTCTCTTTTCATCATTTTCTTTCATATGTGTAAGGGAAAAATGGTATTCTCTTATTATTAACAACAAAGAAATGCCCCTTATATAGGCAAGATACAATAAGACTCAACTAACATAAGCCTAAGACAACATAAAGCAACAAGCCTGCAGGACCTAGCCAGGGCGCGCCAGGCTACGCCAAGAGCCCGCAAGGTCTCGCAAGGGTCCGCACAATCCTAGCCAGACAAGCCACACACACACACTTACATAACAAGCAAACTATATACAAACAATACCTAACAAACCCTCCCTTAAATTGAATTTTCAAAAGAAAATTCAACTTAAACAACTAACATCAATTATCCCTAAGCCCTCCCTTAATCTGCAGAATGATTCAAGCTTCAAGGGCTTTGTGAGAATATCAGCAATTTGGTTTTCTGTTGCACAGTGCACCATTTCAACAATTCCATCCTTAGTGAGATTTCTAAGGAAATGGAATCTAACATCTATATGCTTACACCTCCCATGCAAGACAGGATTTTTAGAAAGCTTTATAGATGAACTGTTGTCACAATAGATCTTAGTGCATTCTTCTTTCTTATGCTGCAAGAAACTTATCACATTTCTTAACCAGATAGCTTGGCAGGCACAAGATGCTGCAGATACATACTCAGCTTCAGTGGTAGAGAGAGTAACAATTGGTTGTTTTTTGGAACACCATGAAACTGCAGAATCACCAAATGTAAACACAAACCCTGTTGTACTCTTCCTATCATCAAGATCACCAGCATAATCAGAATCACACCAACCACTAAGATGAACTGTATTACTCAATTTTCTTTTATACAGAACACCATGACTTAGAGTCCCTTTTAAGTACCTCATAATTCTTTTTACAGCAGCAAAATGAATTTCTGTTGGTCTATCCATGAATCTAGCAACTAGACAAACAGAATAAGCAAGATCAGGCCTGGTAGCTAGCAAATACATCAAACTACCTACCATTTGCTTGTATAGAGTTGAATCAGAGGCCTTCCCATTCTCATCTTTGATTAATTTGCACCCAGGAACAATAGGATTACACACCTTGTTGCAGTTATCCATGCCAAACCTAACCAAGATCTCAGAAGCATACTTTTGTTGATGTATGAAAATCCCTTTTTGACATTGCTCAACTTCCACTCCCAAGAAATACCTCATCTTGCCAAGATCCGTCATATCAAATTTCTTCATCATAGAAGTTTTGAATTCATCCATCAAGCTAGAATTATTGCTAGTAAAAATCAAATCATCAACATAGAGGCTAACTATCAGAACATCATTATTAACACCATTTTTAACAAACAATGTGTGCTCATAAGGACATTTTTCAAAGTTTTCAGAGAGAAAGTAAGATTCAATCTTGCTATACCAAGCTCTGGGTGCCTGCTTCAACCCATAGAGAGCTTTTCTCAATTTATAAACTTGATTTCTATCACCATTGTCATAACCAAGAGGTTGAGAAACATATATGTCTTCAGTTAGCTCACCATGCAGAAATGCACTCTTAACATCTAACTGAAATATATTCCAACCTTTGTTAGCAGCTATAGCAAGTACAGTTCTAATAGTTTCCCATCTAGCAACAGGAGCAAAGACCTCATTAAAGTCAATACCATGCTTCTGAGTATAACCCTTTGCAACAAGTCTGGCTTTGTGCTTATCAATATCACCTTTCTCATTATACTTTGTTTTATAAATCCATTTGACTCCAATGGCTTTATGATCTGGTGGCAAAGTTGTTAGCTCCCATGTATTGTTTCCTTTAATAGATTCCATTTCTGCATCCATAGCTCTTCTCCATACATCAATTTTGACTGCTTCATGGTAAGTGCCAGGATCTTCACAAGCATTAAACACAGCCAGGTTATGAAATTCTTCATCTTGCTCAGTCACATAGTCATTGAGCCTTACTGAGGGCTTTCTGATTCTAGGTTGTTGAGGGGATGGAGAATTAAAGTACTCACTTTCACTATTGCTGGATGTGTCATCTACAATCTCATTGACATTATCATCATGGTTTGACACATTATCTTCTTCATTATTGACTGCTGCTGCTTCTTTGTCAGATTCATCATCTACAATACTCAAGCTGTCAGCTGAGTTTTCTTGTTGCACAAGTTTCTGAGTATTGTCCCAATTCCAACTCTTTGCCTCTTCAAAAATCACATCCCTGCTCACTATTATCCTTTTATCAGCTGTATCATAGAGTTTGTAGGCTTTGGATTCATCACTGATACCTAGCAATACACATATCTTGCTTTTTGTATCAAGCTTCTTTCTCTGAACATCATTCACATGAACATGTGCTATGCAGCCAAATTTTCTAAAATATTGAACTGCAGGCTTGACTCCACTCCAAGCTTCTTCAGGAGTAATATTCTTCACACTAAGTGTAGGACTTCTATTTATCACATGAGTGGCCCATATAACTGCTTCAGGCCAGAATTTTTTAGGAACATTTCTAGCATTCATCATACTTCTCACCATATTTAGAAGGGTCCTATTCTTTCTCTCTGAGACACCATTTTGCTGAGGTGTGTAAGCTACAGTCAATTGCCTCTTGATCCCCTCATTTCTACAATATTCATTGAATGTATTAGAAGTGTATTCACCTCCCCTGTCACTTCTAAGACACTGAATAGAACAGCCAGATTCCTTCTCAACTAGTGCTTTAAAAATTTTAAAAGTTTCAAATGCAGCAGATTTTTCTTTCAACACATATAACCAAGTTTTTCTGCTATAATCATCAGTGAAAGTAATGAAGTACCTGCTTCCTCCATTGGACTGAGGATTGATAGGTCCACATATATCAGTGTGAACTAACTCCAGCTTAGCACTAGCTCTCCAATTTGCCTGCTTAGGTATAGAATCTCTCTGTGTTGCTTCCCAGCCAAGCAACTAACACATTTCTCTTCTATTTGCTGTAGTTCAGGTAAACCTTTGACCATTTGATTCTTATATAGGGTGTTTAAACCCTTAAAACTCAAATGTGCATATCTATCATGCCACAAGGTTGTTGATTCATGTTTAGAAGTAGACAAACACATAGGATTTAGAGCAGATGCAGACACCATATACATTATATTGCTTGACATAGTAGTGACAAACAATAGACCTTTATCTTCATGAAAAACCTTACAAACATCATTTTTGAAGAGGAATGTGATTTTCTTCTGTTGAAGTTGCCCTATGTTTAACAAATTTGTCTTTAATCCAGGCACATAATAGACATTGCTAATAACATCGATAGTTCCATTAATATTGAGCTTAACAAGACCTTTACCCATAACAGCCATTTTGGAGTCATCACCAAGTTTCACAAAGTCTCTATATGAAGTATCAAAATCAAAGAACCATTCTTTATGCCCTATCATGTGATTACTGCAGCCAGAATCTAAAAACCATCTTTCATTTTTCCCATATGAGATATCTTCAATTTTAGCCATTAACAATAATTCTTCATGCTCATCATATTCAACATAATTGGCATTACCTGTATCTGCATCTGGACATTCATTTTGGTAATGGCCAAGCTTGTGACATCTAAAGCATTCAACAGATTCTTTGCTTTGTCTACCTCTCCCTCTACCACGAGCAGCATTATTGGAGTTTCTTCCTTTACCCCTACCATAACTTCTTCCCTGATTAGAGACTTTGAGAGCTTGTTCCTCACTAGTTTCTTGTTGAAACTTCATTCTTTGCTCATGAACTTGCAGGCTGCTCTGCAACTCATCAATGGACATGGTTGTAACATCATTGGATTCCTCAATAGAGCAAACTACATAGTTGTATTTCGCTGGCATGGATCGTAAAATCTTCTCCACCACCGTGACTTGCTCCAATCTTTGACCCTGCGTTGACATACGATTTGCAATCGCAAGAGTTCTTGAAAAGTACTCCTCAACAAATTCATTTTCTTTCATGGAAAGAACTTCAAATTCGCGCCTAAGAGCTTGCAAATTAGCCCTTTTCACCTTCGTGGAACCTTGATACTTACTCCTCATTGCATCCCAAATATCCTTTGAGGTTTCTCGAACAAGAATCGTTTCAAGAATTGGTCTTTCAATAGATTGAAACAGATAATTCTTCAATTTGAGATCTCTGAGCTTACTAGCTGAAGCTGCTTGTCGTTGAACATCGGTTGCATCTGCAGGTGCAATCGTAACACCAACCTCAATCAAATCCCATAATTCTTTTGAACGAATCAAATTTTCCATCAGCATTTCCCAATGATCATAATGACCATCAAACTTGGGAATTTGGGGACGTTGATAATCGCCAGAATCCGCCATTGATGAACGGAGAAGAAGAACAGAAGAAACAAGCAAGAACGGAGAAGAAATGCAAAAGATCAAAAGCGCGCGAAACAGAGGAAAAACGGTTATAACGGTTTTTTTGATGAACTCAGGTCCCAAGGAAATTGAGAACCTGATACCACTTGTAAGGGAAAAATGGTATTCTCTTATTATTAACAACAAAGCAATGCCCCTTATATAGGCAAGATACAATAAGACTCAACTAACATAAGCCTAAGACAACATAAAGCCACTACTACGTTTTGGACTTTCAGTAACACTCAGATGTAACATTTATAAAAAGTGTTACCGATATGGTTGATTTTGTAACACTTTTCAGAAAGTGTAACATACTCTTCACCTCTTTGGATTTTTTTTTTGGTTACAAACTTGTAAACACCTCTTTGGATTGTAAGTGACATGTGACAACTCTTTTTAATTTTCTCTCACACTTCCTTCTCCTATTTCTTTCAAACCGCGGGTTGGTTCAAAGCTTCATTGAGCGCGCGATTCACACACAGTCCTATTTGAAACAATCTCTTCTTCAACCTCCGCATATAATCCTTCATCGAGTTCCCATGGCATCGTATTCGATTCTAACGTCTATTGCTTCTCCAATTTTAAGTCGACTTGGTTTGGAGTAAAAATCCCTAATTCGATTCGGCGTGGCTCAACCATCTCCTCAATTCGGCGTGACTCAATCATCTCCTCGATTCGGTTTGCTCTCGATCGCTCTGCGGTTTGTATCACCGTCGTCTTTGCCGAAGGTAATCTCATTGTTCTAATATCTTTTTTTTTTTTTTTTTTTTACTTTGGCTTTTTATGTTTGAAAAATGGTTGAGTTGAAGTGATTTTTTGTATTTTTGTTGTTTTGATTTTGCTTTTGTTGTAGCTCATGGTACAATGCATATTTACTGTTTGATAAAATGCTTCAACCAACCTTCTATGGTAGAACAAATTGAACACTTTCTATTGTGGAAAAATAATTCAACATTTCCCCTTGCTTATGATAAAAAGCTTTATCAGTGGTGACAAATTTCAATAAAAAGCTTTATCAGATTAGGCCAAGTGTGGAGATAAGGCCTGCAACACATTGATGTACTTGTTAGGATTTGAGGATATGTGCATGCTTACATTTGCTGGTCTCTTTAAATATTTCATATTACTCACAAAGTTACTTTCTATGGTAGGGGGCTTTGTTGATGATTTTCTCTCTAATTTGATGTGCTGCTGTTGTGCCCTTGTACAAGAATGGAGAGAAGTGGAGATCCGCGGGGTTAGTGGTATGTCCTCGTATTTTTCATATTGCACGTCGTTCAATTGGATGTAGCTTATTGTAAATTTCGGTTTACTATGAAATAATAGTCCAATGTATTCACATACTTGGCCTTTTCAATTTTCATAATCAAGTATGGAGGTAATGTTGTTTCAGTTTCGGTAATGCAAGAAAGAGGTATTATGCTACTTAGGCATTGTTTGAAACAATAGCAACGAATTATCCTAGGTTCATTTGAAACATCATTAAATTATTTAGGCTCAACTTGGAACTTAAGCATAACAAGCTATTGTTTTGGTACATGAAAATAAGGCTGAAGAGATTTAGTTTAGGTAGTGTGACTATTTTTTGCTTAAGTTAGAACTTAGAACTTGATAGTTTTGTTACTTAGATTGAGCCTAAATAAGTTTTAAGTACCAAAACAATGGCTTGGTATGCTTAAATTCTGAATTGAGCCTAAATAAGTTCGAAATTTAAGTACTAAATCTCTGCAACATGCTTAAGTTCCACATTAAGCCTAAATAATTTGTTCAATTTACTAAATATGACTTTTGGTAGGGTGTATAGGAGAAAACTTGGGCATAAGGCTGCATCGTGTCATGTCATGTCTTGATACCAATTTTCTTGTAAGGTGGGTGAAAAGAATCTCCATATTGTAGTTTTTTGTTTGTTTAAGATGGTGGCATTTTCTGGAAAGTTCAAATTGATCATGGTTATGTGAAATTGGCATTATTCTATTTTATGTGAAATTGAAATATCTTTCTCTGTTTGGTGACTTGTGTTTACTTAGGTAGAATTGGTCATGGTTATGCCCCAAAATTTATTTCATTTGTATTCTATGTTTTGTGCAGGGAATGGGGCAAGATGAATACAAGTTTTGGCTATGATTTGGAATTTGATTTTGTGGGTTCTTCTGGAGGTGAGTGATGGTTGCATAATCTCTAATCGGTTAGTCAATGTTGGCTCAATGTTGAAATCAAGCTTATATAGTGAAATTGTTTTTCTGTAAGATTTAAAGGGTCCCTTTGCTCATTTTATAAATGGTTTGCATATCCTTTTTAATTGACGACGGTGAAAACGCTCTCGACCTCTCCAAACTAGTTTGAATTTTTTGAATAGGTCGAATACCGTTAGACTTATTGATCAGAATCATAATATGGTTTGTTTTCGTTTCATTTTCTCTTCGATTTCAATGTTTTTTGGAGTAATGTTCTGATTTAAGGATCTTTTGATTGCTTTTTGTAGGTTGGAATTGTATTTCTCTATCAGGCAATTCCAAAGGCCGAAGATGCTGATCATTACATATATCGTTTATGCTATTGAATTTCATAGATAAAGGATTATATGTTCGTATTTTTGCTCTAATTTCACATATTGCATGCTCTTGAATTTGATATAGTCGATCTAGATACTCAATTGTTTTTTATTTTCATAGATTCTGGATGAATTGATTATGATTTGTGATTTCTCAATGTTAACTCTAGCAATTGCTTTGGTTAGACATAATTTTTTATTTGCTTACATGACATTGATCAATACATCATAATTTATATAGGATGAAGGACTAGAGTTAACATTATCAGGTGGAAATTTCAGCAAGGAGGAAGTATGTATTTTATCTTTCAAACATTTGTTCTTAAGTTGAATTCTAGATGTTCAAATGCATGTAGATATAAAAATGTTAACTCATTCTCAATGTGGAGAGTTATAAAAATGAGAGGTTTTTGAGATATGCCTTATATGCTGACCATGATACACAAAGATTAGATATTTTGCTTAAGAAGCTAGATAAAGAGCTCAATTTAAGAATATACCTTATCCATTTTGTTAATGTAGTTTGTGAATTCTTGAACTTGTTGTAGACCACTGATTTCTGTGAACTATATGTTGGTAGGGGAGACTCAGCCTGTAAAATGCACAATGAGGTTGAGAGCGGCCTTGTATGTAGCACAAGCTTTGGAATACTGCAACAAATGAAGATGGTACCCGAAAACTAGTAATGGTCTTGGCAGCAACTTACTTCCCATGGGACATTGATGAGGCACTAAGGTTTGATTAGTTATCCATGTCTGAGATATCTTTGAAACTACTTGTTTTCAGTTTACACTTTCTGATCCAATTTCGTAATTAATGTAATCAATAGTAGGTATCAATTAATAATATTTAGAGAGCACAATGTTATCGGCCACTCTAGTCAGTATGATCTTCTTGTATGTTGTCCACATTAAAATTTAACAAAAAATATATGAGATGTCTTGTCTATCATGTGGTTATTGTGATTCTGTTTGTTTATTGGTAAGGAATTGGTGGATACTGGCACACAAACTGTTTGTAACTATTTTGTAACTATGATCTTCTTATCTTGAAGTCTTTTAGTTGCTTAAGCAATCTGTAGAATTTCAAGTGTTGTGAAAGTACTATGAAACATCTATACTTTGTATGTAAATGATGCAAGGGGAATACTAGATTTCTTCATGAAACTAACTTCATTTTGGAGGCATTTATGCTCTGTTTTTCAATTGAGTGTCAATATTGGCTTTGTTTATAAGATTTTTCTTTGCATTATGTTATTATTTAGGGAATGTTGCTGCAATTCAATATGGTACTGGAGTAATTTCTAGTTGCTTTA
Organism: Trifolium repens; assembly: GCA_030408175.1. Lineage (NCBI taxonomy): Eukaryota > Viridiplantae > Streptophyta > Magnoliopsida > Fabales > Fabaceae > Trifolium > Trifolium repens. The sequence goes on along the minus strand of CP125842.1, from coordinate 59,131,657 downwards.
GCAATGAAAAAGTCAGAGTTGGTGATATAGTTATGAAGAACTATGCAATTTCAGGCCTCTTTAGGTAATGCTAGATTGCTAGTTTATTATTTCAGGTCTTGTTATATTTTTTTGTTTCCTTTGTTTCATGTATGCATCATAGTTAGGTCCTGATAGGTGAATATTTTTGTGCTGACTGCTTACCAATTTCGGTTTGTGACTGCAAGATTATCTATGCTTGTGCCTACACTTATGAGCATCAGTGTAACCTCCTCCTTGGTTTGGCTGCTAAAATGGCCAAAGAACCATTCAAACTTCTGGTGAGATGTTATTAATGGAGAGTTGAATAGTGTTATCTTCCGTTGCAATATAATGTTATATGAATATTTGACAGAATATTGTTTTTGGCAGATTGTGGATTCAGTCATTGCTCTGTTTCGGGTGGACTTCACCGGAAGAGGAGAGTTTGCTGAGCACCAGGTCTGTGAGTCTGTCATTTACAGTCATTGCTCTAATTTTTAGTTTACATGTGCTTTGTGATTTTGTCTTTCTATTTTCATTTACTAAGGTGTGTTCATTTTAATATACAATAAAATGTGATTGTGGTCTTTCTGGCCTTTGATTTTTAAACGATAGTGCCTGATACATTTTTCCAGGTCAGTAGGAAGAACATAGGTGAATGAACAATCGTCACGAAGTCTTTGTCTTTACTCTGCGAATAAGCGGCATAAATGAGGTACTGCTCTTTGATATATAATTGTATATTTTCTGTTATTTTATTGAAATACAAAAAATGTGGTATATATGTACCCATGTGTACTATAGCTGATTGGGGTTTTGCTGATTGTATATTTTATGTTATTTTTGTGTTGCTTAGTATTGTGGTGAAAATAACACTTTTTTGTAACACTTATTTGCATATAGTAACATTTTTGGAAGTAAAATGTTAGTGAAGTGAATGTGAAAGAATCCCTATAGTAACATTTTTTTGTTATTCAAAGTTTAGCTATAAATTAGCTAGCAAATTATTTCATAGCAAATTAGCCGCCAATCATGCATTGGTCAAGCTAAACTTATTTGCTACAGATTGGCTAGGAATTAGCTGCCAAACTGGTAACATTTTTTAAATGTTACTAATAATACTCTTATGTGTTACTAAAGCTTTTTAGTAACATAGGCTTTATGTAACACTTGATAAAATGTTACTAAATTGAATTAGTAACATTTTTCTTGATTTAGTAACATTTTTCAAATGATACTAAATCTCAAACTTGTTGTAGTGAGCAACAAGCCTGCAGGACCTAGCCAGGGCGCGCCAGGCTACGCCAAGAGCCTGCAAGGTCTCGCAAGGGTCCGCACAATCCTAGCCAGACAAGCCACACACACTTACATAACAAGCAAACTATATACAAACAATACCTAACAATATGTGTATGGCCAATAAGTTCTAACAACAATAATATAACTAATTTTTTTTTATAAAAAATAAATAACAATATATGCAGCTAAATTTTGTTTTCAATTTTAGTCATGTTTTACAAAAATTCATGTCACTAGTATATTTTAAATAATTTTTTTATGACATGTTATTATTAAAATTCTAAAATATTATTAGTCTAATAGTTTTACTATAGTTAATATTCTTTTGCACAAATTTAGTAGTTAATATTTAATTTGAAGTTAGAAATAATTAATGAATATTAAATGGTTCAATTATTAATTAGACTACTCGTATTTTAAGATCTTATCAATAACATGTCATTAAAAAAAGCCAATTAAAATATACAACGTGAACTTTTATTTAGAAACAGAGACTAAAATATAAAATAGAAAGATAAAAGAGTATATTTAACTGTTAATTTATCCACCACAAAATTACTTTTTCAAATTCAAATCCCAACCACTTGAAAGAAGCATCCCCATGCATGAATGTCAAAATTGCAGGCTTCTAAATTTGTTATATTTGGTTTAGCGGTAAGAAGTTTAGATAATAATATTCTAAGTTGGATTTTCTATTCGATTTTAAACAAAAAAAAAAATAGAATGTTATAAAGTAAATATGATTATCGGACAAAAAAATGGGCACTAATATACATAATTCGTTTTTAATTTAGGCTTGATTTTTTTTTCTCCTTCAGCATCTTTCTTCTTTTTGGTGATTCAGGTGCATTATTGTGGTTTGACTAATGTAAATTAGTTTAGCAACTACCATACTAGAATTAGTTGGGTTTGACGTCAGCTTTAAGATTAGACCACACTTCCTTTCGATAAATAAATGGTCTATGTTGTAAACTTTTGTTAAGGAAAAAAAGTTACTGCTACGGTATATTACTAGTATTACTTTCATCAATCTTAATTATGAATAAATATTTTTTATATTAATTGTATAATTGTTCAAATTAATTGTATAAATAATGTATTTAGTCTTTAATGTAAAGTAAATATGTCTGTTATTTAATAAAACTGAAAATTGAGCAATTTTATTTATTCAAAAGAGAATATTCAAATTAAAGGTGGGTAATTAAATATTTTCTTTGACAAAGAAAAGGTGTGTAAATAAAAACTGTAAGAGACCTTTAATAAAAAGAAAATACTAACTAGTGTCCCAGACTGATTAATGAACTAAATATGGTAAAGTTTTCTTGAAATTTATGTAATCAAATTTTAAAAAATGTTAAAAATATTGTTCTTTATACAAATTTTTTATTTTTTAATTTCCTTAATCAGTGTCGCGGGAGTATCGGTTAACATGACCTTTAGTTTAAAAATAAGTGAGAAGAGAAGCAAATGCTTTTTTGCCTAAATTCACATGGTTCATTGATCCAATAGTCTAAAAGAGGCGATACCTACCAAACATTTTCTCGGTACACCCCTAGAAAACGCACTCTTATCTATTATGATTCGTTTTCCAAACTTTTTATGTATATGGTCCTCCACCTTTCCACTTTCTTTCTAACTATTTCACCTGTCTAATAAACAATGTTTTATTTATACTATGTTGTTTATAGGGCCTATTTGTTTTGGATTTTTTTGAAAATAGATTTTATAGTGTTATATAATTTTGCGTAAAAAAAATTTATTAAGAAACTTTTTATAAAAGGTTTAAATACAAATTTGGTTTGAATAGTTATTATTAAAATGTGATTTTAGGCATTTCATCATTTTATTGAAAAAATTTTGATATCAAAATTTTAAAAAAATCATTTAATTTGAAGCTATTTCAAATAGATTTTCATAAAAATGATTTTTGAAATACAAATTTTTCAAAAAATTGTGATTTTGACTATATTTTATTCTTCAATAATGTATGTTTATGTTATATCATGTCAAAATTAGTGTTTCAATTTATAAACAATAATTATAAAAAAACTTATAATATTTTGAAAAAGAGTTTTACAAAATTCATTTTAAAAAATACAAAGAAAAATCTATTTTTTTAAAGCTAAAACAAACACACCTTAATATAATTTATTTGCTTACTTAATTATTTCACACAATCGGAGAAGCTATGTTTTTTTTTATAATAAATAAATAATAACGCAGCTAAATTTTATTTTCAATTTTAGTCATATTTTACGCAATCAAGAAGCTATTAGAAAAGATAATATTTTAATTATACTGATTTTAATATTTTAACCTAACAATTTATAAACTTGTTGATTTTCAATTACTTAATTAAAATTAGTATCAATACAAGTATTTTAATAAATAATATTAATTTAACTAATTAAAATTAACACAATTAATGATTTCTTAAAAGTTGTGTACACCATAAATATTACAATTTTTATAAGAGATTACTTGTTTATTATATTGCGTTTTAAAATAATACTAATATGTTTTGTGAGATTAACTCAGTTAGTAAAAACATCAAATTTTTATATGTAGAAGTCAAATTTAAAACCTCAAACATTTTATTTATTTATCTTAAAAATAAAATTCATGTATTAATTAAACTACTTGATAAAAGAAATACTAGCTAGTACTATATAAATAAAGTTCTAGGAGAGCATTCTTTAACTCACTCCACCCACCCTTGTGAATGCTGGTTCGATGAGTAACCTCCCCTACCATCCATGCTTGCGATCAAACATTGTTTATACTTGTGGGCCTTTATTTTGTTTCAACTACTAGTAGAAAAAACAAAATAGGAATACAAATATAGCAAACTTGCTTTCAATTTTATTATTTTTTTAGCATAAATTAAGTATTCTCTACGCGTAATAATAGAGATTAATTTCTCGATTTTTGTGGAACTTAGATGGATAACAAACTCTACCTAAAAACATTTGCTCTTAGAGCGTAAATTGTTTGAACAAAAAATTTATTATTAATAATATCAATATTAATGATTATTTTACAATAGACTCACCATCCAAATGCAAACAAAAACTAATTCATCATACTTTTCTTCAATTTTTCCAATATCCCCTCTTCCCACAAAAAAAAAAAAAAGACATTCAACTCCAATTCCAAATCCAAACACCATATATCGACCAACCAACCAACAAATATCACCATAGATCACAACATCACTTTGTGATGCTATGGAAAAAACCCTAGGATAGATAGTATATAAAGTCCAATCACCCAATCAAAGTTCACTCCAAACTGTAACAGTCACTTCTAACTATTGGTCAATTGTTATACCCTAATATTAATTGTGCCACTCAATATCTTATATTGGTCAATAATAGACGTTCTTTCTTTCTTTTCAAAAGAATCAACAAAAATAAGAGATATTGAATGAGTTATAAGGATGAGTTGATGGCTTAGGGTTGATATGTTAGGGAGGGGAGACGAGGTCAGAGGTTCGATTTTCACCCTCAGCAAAAACTAACAATATTAATTACTAACTATTTTTTTTTATAACATGGAGAGCCTAAGCCTGAAAAGAAAGATAATATTGGAATTAATCGAGGGGTCGCTAACCACACTAGATGACACCTTGAAAGGCAAGTCTCGTAATACATGATATCAGAATCAACAGTACACTTGATAATTGCAAGCACGTCCCCACAATTATTAGCATCACGATAAGTATGCTTCAACACCACCTCCTACTACAAATCCAATAACCGTCAAATTTGGTTGATTAACGCTCCACTTAGAGGACTACCTTTCCCTTCCAAACAAATCAATCTCTCCACCACACTTGAATCCACAATCAATTCAATTTGAGTAAAATCTAAAGGAGCTAGCAATAAAAATGAGGATTTTGTTGATTTTTGTTGTATAATATTCTCATTACTAAGTGTATCTCTTTCACAAAAACTGGTCGTTTTCAAACTTCAACCAACCTCCCATTTGCATCCAAAACATTTATGTCATTTTGGGCCGGCAATGTCAATTCCTACAAACATGGTTGGTAAGTCTCACCTTCCTACTTTAGTTTTTTGTTGCTTCTAGAAGCACTAGAAATGAAAATAGCATTAAAATAATGATAAGAATATGAGGAGGTTGGTAACCCACCACCTCCCTTCTCTTCTATACATGGTTTTCCTTTTCCTATTCCTACCTCATCTATTGGAGTGTGGGCCATTTCTTTCTATCGTTGCTTTTTTCATGCCACTCCATTCTCATGCTTTTCAACTTCTTCACCTTATTTATAATTTTTTTTTTCTTTTTCAAACATGATATCTTAATAAAATTATACATATATTTTTTATAAATAAAATTATAAAATATAGTATTTCTTTTTGACTTAAAATATATGTCACTTTTGCATATTTGCACATGAATTATAAATATATTAATTTCTTTTTTTTTGAAAAATTAGAAATTGTGATTAACTTTGCAAAATTACTCTTTAATAGTGTGAGGAAGAGAAATTTAAGAAATATAGAGCGATAAACTATACAATGATGTAATGTAATAGAAAAATATATAAATGTTTCACTAATGTAATATTATCAAATGAGAATTTTGTTTAACTAGAAACTAGCTAGAATAACATATGTGCATTTGTGGGTATCAGGGGATTAGTATATATTCTTAGAGTGCTTTGATTATACTCCCTCCGGCCTTAATTATAAGCAAATGTTATTTTTTAAATACATTGAATGACTAATGTATCCAGTCCATTTTTTAAACTAGATATATTAGTTATTCAATGTATCCGAAAAATAACATTTGCTTATAATTAAGGCCGGAGGAAGTATATGATATGATGAGTCTAATATAACTTTGTCATACTTTGATTTTCTCATGTGGGTCCTTGAGAAGATTGGATTAGGAACAACCATTAAGCGTAAGGTTGGTATATTTTGCAGCTATTCAACCGTCACGTGGCATATATTCCATGATTAATTTATCATCATTGATTAGTTTAATATGGAAGCATCTTATTTTAGGTTGACGCATTATTTCACGTTGACAGAAAAATTCAAGTAGTGATTACTAACTTTATTATCTCTGAATCAAGTGTCTAATTCGAACATTCCATTAGACTATTTTACTCTGTTTGTAAAATCTTTTATGGAGTAGTATCAAACAAAGGGAGATAGATATGTAGAATCTGATTCCATCTTGTTCCAACCAAAGAGTTCGATGAACTTTGTGTGTGTTTGGTTTGGCGGTGACTAGAATTGATTTTGGTATAATTGAGTTTGACATAATTGATTTTGATTAAAAGTGAGTTGGACAGAATTGATTTTTGTTTGGATACATTTATGTAAAAGTGATTTTCATCAATTCTGGTTGTTTGGATGGTTTGAATCAAAATTGCTTTTGAATGTGCAATTACTAAAATGGGCATTGATTATATTTCATTGTATTAAAGATAATTATTTAAATTTAATAAAAAAATTAATATTAGAGCAAAACGTTTTGCAAAATAAAATAATTAAACCCCTACCAAAAAAATAATAATAATTAAATAAAAAATTAAACAAGTGTTTCGGAAAAATAAAAGACCTATAACATGTTAGTGGCCACAAGTCATAACAATAATTAAAATAAAAACAAAAAAAGATATAGAGGAATTTAATTGGGCCGGGTTGGTGGAAAAAGAAGCCCAGTTATACTTGTAGTTGTGTCATCTTCAACCTGATGGAAAACAACAAAACCAGCCGCACAGTAAACTCACGCAGTGAAGGGGTAACAAAGGAATATGGAAAGATATACATGCGCAGGCTTCCTATTTTTTTCAAAATCGATTTCAGTCACCGTAAAAGCTTCAAATACTAGCTTCATCTAAACTCACGTTTGAAAAGGTAAAATTGATTCTCTATCACTTTGCCAAACATCCTGTAAAAGAGGAAAATCGCGTTTGGGACATGAAACGTACGTTTACAGTTTTCTAACGCTGAACCAAACATACGCTTTGTATGTGTGGTGGCCATGAACTAACAAAATAAATAAAATTATTGGTCTTAAATATAAAACTAAAATAAAAAAATTGAGTTGATACAAGTTGATGTATTTAATCTAAATACATTAATTTTTGTTGATTTAATTTTTCCTTTATACATTTATAATTTTAGAGAGAATTCTCTTGCGTGTATTTAATTTTCACATAAACTACGAGTAAAGTGTAATCTCTTACCATTTAATAAGAAAGAAACATGAAAAAATTAATAGTAAGATTACACTTAATTCCGTCATATGAAAATTACACTTGTGGGAATTCATTCTCATTGCCAATATAATGTTAATACTCATCTCTGAATTCGCCCTTTAGAGAAATACACATACTTGAATTGTTATGTGAATGAGTAAAACTTTATTGCAATGATTATATCAATACTCTTCATATTATGAGTTTCTAATTTCTATCCTGATATACAAGTTAACCGCGGTCTCGGCCGTAGCAAAATGTTTTTTTTTTTCTTCATGATTTTTATATCCTGATCTAAAAATGAACTTTTCAAGATTATAGTACAGATTTAATTAAGAGTTGGAGCCAATGGTATTTGTAATTTTTTTTCTCACCCGGACACATTTCTCTCAAGCTAATTTTGAGTCATGGCTAATTTTGAATTTCATATTGTGGAAAATTTGGGAGATCGATCTCGAGAAAAATATTAGTTAAATGCTTCAGGACTATAAGAGAAAAAAATGTTACATCTCCATTGAAAACTTTAAAACATATTGTGGAAAATTTGGGAGATCGATCTCAAGAAAAATATTGGTTAAATGCTTCAGGATTATAAGAGAGAAAAATATTACATCTTCATTCAAAACTTTAAAACATTAGATTATTGAATATCTTTCTTATAAATCTTATATTCTTCCATTTATAACCGATGTAGATTTAATCACTCACTTAAAACATCACAATCTTTCCAAAGCGTAAGTTCTCACATCCTAATCTTATAGTTGATCCAATACTAGAATTCACTTCCACCCCTTCTCCAAACGGAATCACGATTCTAATACCACTTATTGGAGAGTCCAAAAAAACTCAGGAAAAACAATGAGTCAAATATTTCTAGTTCACAAAAATTAATGGATTATCTCTCTTATAAATTAATGGATTATCTCTCTTATAAATCTAAGATTCATTCCATTCATAGTTAATATAAGACTTAACTATTCATACTTAAAAAAACTCAAAGATAATAACTATCCAAATTATATAAGTGTGGAAAAAATGCATCTGAATTTTAAAATCCAAACGTGTTGTATTGAAGAGATATATATTCTAGTTTTTAGGTGGCGCGACAGTTGTGTGGAGGGTGGAAAAAGAAATAGCCATACCTTATTTAATAATCTATAAATTTAAGACGGGCTTTGTATATAGTACCATGAAGTAAGGCCCAATACGTTTACATGTTGAATTAGCAAGTTTCTTTTCGTGTGCGCGCCCCCAAAATAAAAAATAGTAACAAAGTCAAGAAATCTGAAAGAAAGATTTTGGGAAAAAAAAAAAAAATATATATATATATATATCAATTTTTATTTGGGATGCCTAGTTGCTAGGACTTCTCTTATAAAAGGTGATGTTTCTAAGACCTAAGAAAAATTTAGTGGAACAAAAATATACCAAATTTATTGGCACTAATAATGTGAATAAAATTGATTAGATAGTATTATTAAAGCGAGCATATTAAGCATACAATACATGATCCGTACTATAACACGTACGGTAATTTTAAAACCATATAAATGATGGTGGCATGGCATGGCATGCATAACATTAACATTATTTTGTGATTTGATGGATTGATTAGTAGCTTGATGGAAGTGTTTATAATTGATTTCAACAATTCCTTGTGCAAAAGCAGCGTTGACGTAAGCCTCGGCAATCACCACCAGTGAAACCTTCTCCCCTGCATACTGATCCGCAGTTGGTGTCACTAAAACATTTTCCCTTAAACTTGTGACTCGGTGACTCACACCTTCTAGCTTCTCCTCTCTTCACCGTAACATCTGTTTTCATTTCATCCATATATAATTCATTCATTAATCAATCAATCTAATAATATTGAATTAATTAATATCTAACCAACAAAACAAAGAAAATATAATATTGTTAATTACCAGCGGCTAAGAGAAGGAAGAGCATGAACACAACACTGAGTGTTTTCCTCTCCATCACCACAAAAGTTGAATAGGTTGTTTAATTACCTGAAATGTGAATTGTGAATGTGAATCTTATAGTAATGTTCATTATATATATATATACAAAATGAATTGCATGGAAACATACATATATGACGTGTCGGAGTCGCATATAAAGAAGCAGTTTGATTAAATGAGTTTGTTTGATTAACATGCAAAGCTGCAACGTGTGAATGGAGAATGCTTCTGAGCTGCCACGGTAACATTTTTCTTCTGCTTTCACCTGCGTTTCATGATACCACCGCTTCAATTTCTTTATTAATTTGGTGGTACAGCAAATGTGTGAGTAAAAAATATTGTAAATTCCAAGTTATTTCCTCAAATTAACAATCAACAGTAATATAGAGCAGGGTTTTAAAAATCTAAAACCGGTAAACTGACGATTTTTTGATTGCATGCGCTTTTTTTTTGTTGCTTTTTTTCAGCCAAAAATCCAAAAACAACTCGTTTTGTATTTTTTTTAAATAGAAAAAACAAAACAAATAAAAGAGAGTCCAACATTGAAACAACTATGCTTCCTTGAATTTAAATTTATTAGCCACTTTATTATTCCGTTTATGTTACAATTAAATTTTGTTTAAAACTTATTTGAGTTTGTATTTTGTACTATTTTATTGTGTGTGATGACAATGTTTAGGATTTGAATTTGACAAATTATGACATTATGGAATTTTCGAACTTTTCAAATTTTTTAGGTGTCATGTCATGATTTTTTTAGAGACCGAGTCATCCGATTCGGCTGATTTAATACCTATGTAGTTTTATTATAGAGACCGATTTGTTCTACCAGTTTATCCGGTTTAGTCATGCAGATTGACCAATGACCCGATGGTTCGAGCAATAAACCAGTGATCCAGTACCCTTACTGGTTCGATGTCCAGGCCAATTTTTAAAACATAGAGAGTGAAACAAAAATTGAATAGTAGTTAATACCAAGCAATTTAAATAACCAATAAAGTTTTAACAATCTAAGTGTATTTATATGTAAAAATCACCGATTGGTTCGGTGGTAATTGACGTTAAATTCGGTTGGGAGGACCACAGTTCAATCCCCCAACTGTGATTGGGAGAGGGATGCAAGCCTGAAACCACTTGATACTGTTGGACTTAGAGACTGAGAATGGTGTTGAGAAGAGAGAAAAGAGAAGAGATTGACGAGAGAATATTTTGAGAGAAGGGAAAGAAATTTATTATTGAATGCTTATCGAAACAATTACACAAGGTCACGTATTTATACTACTCATACGATGCCAGCTAAGACTAACTGAATTGTTACAGAAATCTAAACTAACTAACTGACTTCTTATTAAACGCGCGAACCTTCAGAACCTGTACCAAGCCAGAACCTCTGATAACCTTCAGAACCTGTACCAAACCAGAACCTCTGATATTTGAATTATACTTCAATACACCCCCATAAGTCAAATATCCAAGCTTGTTACTGCTAACATCTTCTTCAGATCCTTGAATCTCTCAATCTTGAGGGGCTTGGTGAAGATATCAGCTACTTGAACTTCTGTCTTGCAATGTGTGAGTTTCAACTTCCCCTTACATACTTGATCTCTCAAAAAATGGTATTTTGTCTCAATATGCTTACTTCTCCCATGAGCTATGGGATTTTTGGCTAAATTGATCGCTGACTTATTGTCTATCAGTAGCTCAAACTCTTCATTCTTGTTCAATTTTATCTCCATCAGCAGTGATTGCAGCCAGACCCCTTGACAAGCTGCATGACAGGCTGAGATATATTCAGCTTCACATGTGGATAGAGCAACCACAGTCTGCTTCTTTGAACTCCATGAGATTGGAGAATCAAATAGCCTAAACACATATCCCATGGTGCTTCTCCTCTCTATCTGATCACCACACCAATCGGAGTCACAATACCCAATTAAGTTGTTCTTGTGATTCAGTGGTTTAGGAAATAAAATGCCATGATCTGCAGTACCCTGCAAGTACCTCAGAATCCTTTTCACTGCTTGCATATGAGCTACCCTTGGCTTCTGCATAAATCTGCTTACTACTCCTACACTGTGACATATATCAGGCCTTGAATTGCATGCATATCTCAAGCAACCAACCATTTGCTTGTACAAAGTACTATCCACTGCTGCACCCTCTTCATCATTATTCAGTTTCAAGTTTGCTTCCATTGGTGAGTTTGCAGGATTGCAGTTCATCATATTGAACATCTTCAATATGTCAGTGATGTACTTCCTTTGATGAATTACTAAACCCTTGCTGGTTTCAGTAAATTCAAGCCCAAGAAAGTAATTCAAGTTGCCTAGATCAGTCATGTCAAATTCCTTGTTCATTTGAAATTTGAGCCTTTCAATCTCCCTTCTATTACTTCCAGTGATCAATAAGTCATCTACATACAAGCATACAATACTTAGATCACTTTGATTCTGACCTTTCACATAGATTCCATGTTCCACAGTACATTTGGTGTAGCCAGCTTGCTTCAGAAATTCATCTATTCTTTTATTCCAAGCTCTTGGTGCTTGTTTCAATCCATATAAGGCCTTGTTGAGCTTCAGTACTTTGTGTTCTTCACCTTTAACTTTGAAACCCTGTGGCTGTTCAACATAAACTTCCTCCTCAAGTTTGCCATTGAGAAAGGCAGACTTGACGTCTAGTTGAACTATAGGCCAGCTGAACTGATATGCAACTGCAACTACTAGTCTAACTGTTTCTAATCTTGCTACTGGTGCAAAGATTTCAGTGTAGTCTATACCCTCCTGTTGCAGAAATCCCTTAGCTACAAGTCTTGCTTTGTGCTTAGCAATGCTTCCATCTGAATTGTGTTTCACTTTGTAGACCCACTTCACTGCAATTGACTTCTTATTAGTAGGTAGTGAAACTAATTCCCATGTATCATTCTTTTCTATGGATTGAATTTCCTCCTGCATAGCTTTCCTCCATACTTCAGACTTGGCTGCACTGATGTAGCTCAATGGTTCTATATCAACAAATAGAGCCAAGTGAACTAAGTCACCATCATCTGTTATCAAGTTATCTGGAATAGTTGAAAAGTCTTGAAGATTTCTATTTGGAGCTCTTTGCCTATCTGATCTTCTTAATGCATGCTCTGCATTGTTATCATTCACTTGTGGAGTTGGATTAACTGGTGGGACTGGTTCTGCATCCTCATCATGAAAAATGAATGGTAGTACTGACTGTGAGGTACTACTATTGTTAGTCCAATCCCACTGATCTTTTTCATTCACAGTAACATCCCTGCTGGCAATTAACTTCTTGGTGATTGGATTGTAAAGCTTGTAAGAACCTGCAGTGTGGTATCCTACCAGAATCAGTGCTTCACTCTTGTCATCCAACTTCTTTCGTCTCTGATCTGGAATGTGTCTGTAACACAGTGAACCAAACACCCTTAAATGCTTCACTGATGGTGTTGAACCATTCCATATAGCTTCAGGAACTTTGTCAAGCCTTTTTGTAGGGCATCGATTCAATACATAACATGCTGTTGTGACTGCTTCACCCCAAAATTCATTTGGCAACTGCTTCTCTTTCAACATACATCTTGTCATATCCATGATGGTTCTGTTCCTCCTTTCACAGAGACCATTGTGTTGAGGTGTGTATGGGGCTGTAATTTCATGCACTATGCCTTCACTAGTGCAGAAATTCCTGAATGCAGTAGAGTTATACTCACCACCTCCATCACTCCTAAGTATTTTGATCTTCCTTTCTGCTTGTTTCTCTACCATGACCTTAAACTTCTGAAAAACATGTAGAACTTCATCTTTTGTCTTGATGAGATATAGCCACATCATCCTGCTATATTCATCAACAAATGATACAAAATACTTGTTGCCTCCTAGTGACTCAGTGTCAAAAGGACCACACACATCAGTGTACACAACATCTAGCTTCTCCTTGGCTCTCATAGCTATATGATCAACAAAGGATTTCCTTGATTGTTTGCCAACTAAGCAATTTCTACACATATCCTTTGGTACCCTAATTTCTGGTAGTCCACTAACCATACAGCGATTCTTCAAATTGCTAAGACTTTTGAAATTTAGGTGACCATACCTGAGATGCCATAACCAAGCTGCATCATGGATAACTTCACTTGCAAGGCAGTGTGAATCTGAGGCTGTGAACTGCACTTGAAATGTCCTACTCTTTGATAGTGGAGCACACAAGATCAACTTCTTATCATTACTGAAAACCTTCATTTCATTGTTTCCTAAAGTCATACTGAATCCCTTTTCAACCAACTGTCCCATACTCAAGAGATTAGACTTCATATCTGGTACATACAACACACCAGTAATCAATGCTTGATTGCCATTTTTTCCTTTGATCAACACATCACCGATCCCTTCTGATTGAACTGTCCTACTATCAGCAAATCGAATTGTTGATTTTTTTGAAGCATCATAGTTAATCAACCAACTCTTGTTTCCTGTCATGTGGGTTGAACATCCTGTATCCAAATACCAGCCATCATCTTTTGGAAAGGTATCATCTGTTGTAGCCATCATCTGCACTAACAATGGATCTGGATCAGAACCATTGTCATTCTCCGCAACATTTGCCTTTGATTCTTCATTATTGTGCTGTCTTGGAACTTTCTTCCCCCTACACTCACTTGCAAAATGTCCATATTTCTGACAGTTATAACATTGGATGTGCTTCTTGTTCATAGGTTTCTTACCCTTGCCATTGCCCTCATTCTTTGAAGATTCACCCTTCTCTTGATCTTTCTTTGAACCTTCTTGCTGGTTATATTGATTCTTGTTCTTGTTCTTCCCTTTACCTTTGTTCCAGCCATTCTTGTTGGAACTTTGAGCTTGCAATGCTTGTTCAGAACCTCTATCTTTGTTCCTTTCATTCACTCTCTGCTCATGTGCTTCAAGTGAGCATTGTAATTCTTCAACTTTCAAGTTGGAAAGATCCTTTGATTCTTCTATAGCTACAGCAATTGTATCAAATTTGTAAGAAAGAGTCCTCATGATCTTACTTACAATGGTGTGATCTGTGATCTCTTCTCCACACCCCTTCATGGCATTTGATACTTGCTGAATTCGATTGAAATACTCTGAAACCGTTTCATTTGGTTCCATCTGTAGAAGCTCAAATTGTCTCTTCAAAGTTTGCAACCTAACTTGCTTCAATTTATCATTACCAGCATGACATCTTTGCAAGATATCCCAGCATTCCTTTGACGAAGTTGCATTCTCAATCTTTTGAAAATTGGTAAGATCCACACACTGATGGATAAAGAACATAGCTTTAAAGTCTTTCTTCTTCAAAGCTCTATGCGCAGCTTGTTGTGCATCAGTGGCATTTGCAGGTAGTGGTTCAATGGCAGTTTCAACCACATCTTGCACTTCTTGAAAGCCAAAGATCACCTTCATCTGTTTGTGCCACCTATCCCAGTTCTTCGCATCAAGAAGAGGATGTTTCCCCCCAAATGCATTACCCAAATTCTCCAATGAGCTTGTCATTTTTGAATTGATGAGTAATCTGCAACAATCTACAGAAGATTGTATGAATCTTGAAGCTTTCTTGATGAATTCTTGAACCCAAAACCGTATAGGCTCTAGATACCAGTTGTTGGACTTAGAGACTGAGAATGGTGTTGAGAAGAGAGAAAAGAGAAGAGATTGACGAGAGAATATTTTGAGAGAAGGGAAAGAAATTTATTATTGAATGCTTATCGAAACAATTACACAAGGTCACGTATTTATACTACTCATACGATGCCAGCTAAGACTAACTGAATTGTTACAGAAATCTAAACTAACTAACTGACTTCTTATTAAACGCGCGAACCTTCAGAACCTGTACCAAGCCAGAACCTCTGATAACCTTCAGAACCTGTACCAAACCAGAACCTCTGATATTTGAATTATACTTCAATAGATACCAGAACTGATTTTCAAACCAGATCGTTTTATCATATCAGAGCGCGCGGTTGAATGCGTTTCTTTAATCTAGTGTCCATAGCATTGCTCTTCCAATAATATTTACAAAAGATCACACGAGTTTCAAAAAATTAGCTTCAAATGTTTACAAAGAACAATCCAAACTTAAGGTGGCAAAAGTAATTGTCATGATAACTTAACCAGCTTTATAACACGAGCTTTATGCTATACCATTAAATAATTTGTAGGCCCAATTAATACCTATAAACAGTATTTTTATCTTCTCCCCACCCCTCTCCCCCCCCTTTTTTTCTTCTTCCAGCACCCCAAAACTCTAATTTTGCTTTCATAAATAGCTTTCGAAAAATGTTTTTCAAATGTCATATTTTTTTTGGAATATATTTTCTAAAATAGACTTAAATGCAGGTTATAGATTTTTTTTTTCATTCATATTCCAATATTTTAGATTCTATTTCTCAAAAATTTAACTCTTTCGAAAAACGTTTTTCCAAAATTCAAATATTTTGAAACTCAGAATCCAAAATTGTTTTGGAATACATTTTCAAAATAAATTTTGGTAAACATTTTCCGAAATTATGTTATATGTGATCATAACCGTAAATTTATTGTTCTAACGTAATTTTTAATTAGTCTCAATTATAACTTATCCTCTTTTTAACACTAGTCAGTATTCAAAACAGGGTAAAAAACAGATTAAAAATGCAATTTACTTTATATGACTTTTTTTAAATTCTATTATGTTTTGATACTGATTAATGTTAAAAATAAGGTAAAAAATAATTAAGGTTGGTGGAATATTAGATTAGAATAATAAATTTACGATTCTGATCACATATAGCAAAATTTTGAAAAATGTTTTTTAAATCAATTTCGAATTCTGTGTTTTGAAATATTTGAACTTTCGAAAAATATTTTTTGAAAGAGTTGACTTTTAGAAAAATAGAATTTGAAATATGAATAAAAAAAAAATCTAAAAATTACATTTAAGTTTATTTTAAGATATATTCCGAAAAAATGACTTTTAAAAAATATTTTCCAAAAATTATGGTGGTAAAATTGAAATTTCAAAGCGATTGGAAGAAACATTGAGGGGAGAAAAGAAAAATTCCTATAAACACATGAAACTTAATTGAATAATGTGCATAAGATATATAGAATGTAAGTTAAATATATTTTTGATACATAAAATTACTAAATTTTATTTTTAATCCGTATAAGAAAATAAATATTTTAATTTTATTATTATGCACATAGTTTTAATCATTACTATTCAACTAATATATATTTTTAAATGATTATTTCGCAAACATATTTAAACCATTATAAAAAGTTTCTCAAAAAGCTTAAAGATGATTAAATCATTTTCAAAATTTTGAAACTATCAATAACTAAAATTGCTTAAAAAATAATTCTATAAAATTTAAAAATGTATTTGACTCTATAATATTTTTCTTTTAATGGCAAAATAATATTATACACTAAAAAATTTAACTCTATAATGTATTATTCCAAATAAAATATAATGAGAGGAAATTGATTTTTTTTGGGAGATGTACCAAATTTATTGGTACGTATTATTCAATATATCATTAATAAAATAGATTACACATTAAACTGAATGTACTTAAAGATCACATACATGATCGTACTATATACTGTGGCTGCATATACTAACACTAACTAGCAAAGTAGCAGATACTCTCTCTGGCCTTAATTATAAACAAATGTCTTTTTTAGATACATTGAATAACTAATATATCTAATATAAAAAATGGTCTACATACATTAATTATTCAATGTATCTAAAAAGTGATATTTGTTTATAATTAAGACCGGAGAGAGTATGTATGAATTGAGTTAATTAGTGCTATTAATTTATTTATTATTGATGATAGAGTACGTCATTTGAAGCTGCATTTAACATTCCCGGGTGCAAAAGCAGCGGCGACGGATGCCTCGACAATCGCCACTGGTGAAACCTTCTCCCCTGCATACAGATGCACAGTTGCCGTGGTCTCTTACGCATGGTCCCCTAAAGTTCCGGCTCTTTGATTCACACCTTCTAGCCTCACCCGTCTTCACCGCAACATCTGTATTCATTCATAATGAGAATAAACCATATAAGTAGATTTGTATGTGATCTCCATAACTAACTTTGTGGAGACTTTACATAAACTTATTTATGTGATTTATTCATATTGATTGAAAGATAAATACCCTCAAATTATGAAATGATAGAAAAATAATACAATGAAAATTATCCAACTCAACTATAGAGTGGGAATAAAATACAACATATATTAATTGTTACCGGCGGATAAGAGAAGGAAGAGCATGAACAAAAGTCCGAGTGTTTTCCTTTCCATGATTATTATGATGACTAGTATAGCTCACACAAATTCAACACAACTTATAAGTACTTTAGCTCAAAGTGAAGTAAGTGTTGCACTTACGATCTTGTTATATATATATTGTGAAAATTATGGGACTTGCATGAAACATACATATATGACGTGTCGTTGTGGCAAATAAAGAAGCAGCTGAGTGTGCAAAGATGAACTATTATTAGGGAGAAAGAGTAACATACTACTATGAGTTTGATTAATTAATATGTAAAGCTGCAACGTGTACACAAAGAGCACTTGTGAGTTGCCACGGTAAGCTTGCAAAGAAATGTAACACCGCTTAATTTTTCTCTTAATTAATTAATATCTTTTTACCACCGCTCAGTTTCAATTTTTTTTTATGGAAGAAAGTTTAGTTGACATATAGGTCATGGTCACTGACCACCATAACCACATTAATTTTTTAAGTAAACCAATGTAAGTATGTGACAGGTAATAGACAAATGATTGTTGCAAGGATTCAAAAGATTTGAGCTCTATTAAAAATAGGGTGTGTGTGTGTGTTAAATTTTTGTCGCATAAAGTCTTAAAAACTCAATAAAAATGTCTCCAATTGATATAAGTAATGTTATTCTTGATTTGTCAATGGTGATGAATGATGAAAAAGTACCAAGATGTTTCATGTCTTTAATTACCTAAGCAAATAAACAAAAATGACTAACTTAGATGCCTTGCTGGGTCTAAATGATGGTCTTATTCCGGCTTTGTGTATGTTTAATATTACGGTGGATATTCAAGAATCACGGTAATCTATCGTAATTTCTTAAAAACTAAACTCTGTAGCATTTATAAAATTATGGTGAGTCACCGTGATTCTTGAATATCTATACTAAACATAGGCTGCTTCGTTCAGCACTTCATGCCTAGAAAGGATCAAAAGTTTGTTTGAAAAAAGGAATAAAAACAGGCACATAAAGCATATTTAAATAGAGTAAAATAAGTAAGTTGGAGCAATCAGTGACTTTTTATGATGAAATTTGGTGCACAAAAAAGTTAAAGTAGCCAGGCACTATTATGCTGGACATTGAATATGTTTGGGACCCTCTAAATGTCTTTGTATTTGTTGATGGTACTTGCTTGTAATTTGGTTCTAGTTTGTGAAATGTATGGGTCAAAAGATTAATTTTTATGCATTAATACTACTACAGTACTTACAAGTCTAATCAAATCACATTATTTAGTTGAACTAACTTAATTCAGCGTTTCAAAAAAACAAAGCTGGTCTCTAATAATGTCTACAATGTGACTCATTATAGAAGTCAAGAGCCATGATTCATCATATTCATATCTCACCTTTTACTTCCCTTGTTGCAACATGAATCATGATACCTCTCAAACATATTCCATGCTCAATTACAGACAGAACGACAAAGATATAGAGATCCCCACCAAATTTTACATTATATTTGTTACTATAACATAGTACTAAAAATATGCCCTCCCCAACATGAATAAGGAAAATGTTTGGTGGACGACGAGTCCACTACGATAGATGTGATAAGTCGGTGATGTGATATGAAATGAGAGACAGAGATAAAAGAAATATTTTTATGAGTGGAACAACAAAAACTGCACTTAAAACAATGCAGGTAAGTTTTGTCCTTAAAAGATATCATCTGATACAAAAAATGGACCTTAATATTCAAAGATAACAAAAAGTGAATAATAAGTAATAGCAACAAAATAATATCATTAGAATTATCAGATATAATAAAATACTTTATATTGATATGAACAACAGGAAAGTTCAATTTGAAGATCCTTGATGGTAATAAAAGTTGAAGCAAGAATTAGAAAAATAAGCAAACAAAACAATTGAGGTCCTCCACTTGTGCATACATAATCATTTTTCTCAGTCAGAGAGTGAAGACTTGGTTTTCAAACGATACAAAAGCTTTTTCTTCCTAGAACTTGTGTTGTCAATGGTAAGAACAACTTTCCCAGGTTCACTAATTTTAAAACTGTTGCAAAGCACTGGTTCTTCTGATGAAGCAACTTTTCTAGCCTTTTGAACAATTACTGTGTAGCTTTCTTCATTACTTGGTACAAATTCTGCACCATAACTCACTTCCCATCCTATTACTCTCACCTCCCAAGACAGTAAACATTTCTGCAAAGTTTCCAATTAAAAACTTCAAACCATATACCAAGGAGAAAAGAAAAAAAAGAAAAAAACGTACAGTCCTTGAGCTAGATACCGAGTCTTAAACAATGTGCAGTCTAGGATTTAAATTAAATTGCTGTAACATGCTTCTTAATATATTATTATTATTATTTATTAACAATAATAATAGTAAGTTGGATAGCTTAGATATGTAATCCTATAAACAAATCAAAACATCAACATCATTAGGTAGTTGGTTATCCAGACTGTGAAAGAGATATAGGTTGTTGTTGACTTTCTTTTTCTTTGGGATTTCTTTTCTACTCTTGAACATGTTACCTTTTTCCTTTTGTCAAAAGTTGTTTTCATGTTTCATAAACCCTTGTTAAATGTTGAATACAAGGTAAAATTTACATTTAACTTTAACTTTTAACATACCAAGTTTTTTTATGCACAATACTATTCAATCAACAAAAAAGCATCAAAAGTGGTCCACTCAATGCAATACACAGCTAACAAAAGAAGCTTACTTTCAATGTTTCTTTTAATTTTCTATGTTTACTTTATTTATATTCTTAATTTACTAATTTTTCATTTGGTATTGAACTTTGTTCAATCCTACACAATTTGTTGAATAGAATGTGAAATTAAAGCAAACAAAAAATCAGATAGTATTTTGACAAGAGAGGAATCCTATGAAAGATTCCTACTACTATGCTGCTGCATTCTTTGGATTCTCAAAACCAATCAATGAAGACAAAAAAACAAACAAAAACTCACCTCAGTAACAGGAAATTCAACAGTATGTTTTGATGTTGGCTTTATTGTGATCTCAGTAACAACAGCATCTGAATTTCCAAATTCACCATCTTTGCTTAATCCACCATACTTCACAGGAAGTTGCTCTGGAGCTATGTAGCTGAAATTACAAAATGCCAAAAAATTAAAATTATTCAAACTTTAAACACAAATAAACCAAAAATCAAATTTTGAATCTTTATATGTCTTCACCTCAAGAGGGTCTCTGGTGATTTGGAAGGCCCAGCAAAGACAAACTTGCTTTTGGTTCTCTGTGTAACGAAAGGACTTATCATTCTATTCACAGCCAAATACCACCATGGCACATTGATGAACACCTAAAATAAATAAATTTTATAACAAAAATGATTTAGAATAAGATAAATTTGATCACCCATTACACATTTACACATAGAATTTATGAACACAAACTATCAACCATATAAAAATCTATAATGTGACATCAAGTGAATCTATTATAGTCTATGAAACACGAACACAGACACAGATACGACAAAGACACACCCACACTGATAATAGTTTGAAAAAATGATATAATTTAATGTAATTGTAAGTGTCGGATACTGATGTGTGTCTGACTGACACCAAAACAGTTATAATCCGAGGAGTGTCCGTGTTTTATATTGTTACTTACGATTTTCAGTTAGTTATTTGGCATCAGACAGTGCCTTGCAAAACATAACATCAAAACACATGAATAATGTTTAAAAAGACAATGTAATTTACCTGTTTTGCCACAAACTCAGGGTAATTGTCTTGAAGCAATTGAAGGGCTTGTTTTGTAGCTTGTCTAAGTTCCCATTTAGCAGGCCCAGGAGAATCCTTAAGATCATTCACCTGAACAATAGTGCAAATACCATCTTTGTTAAAATCCAAATTCCTAATACTCTTTTCAAGGAACTGAATTCTCCATCTAAGGAAATTCTGTCTCTTTTCCTCATCAGAAAAACACTTCTTATACAATTCCTTATTCTGAAATTCACCATATATGTTATAACACACAGGGTGACCTTCCTTATCAAATCCATGCATGTAAACAAATTTCTCCAATTCATTGCCCAATTTCCCATCCATCAATTCCTCTATTCCAAATTCTTTTCTCCAGAGAATTGTGTTCTTGATCATTGTGAAAGCTTCTTTCACCTTAAAATCTCTTGCACGTAGAAATTTCATAAGAATCACGTCACTCCTTTCATCTGCAAGGAGTGGTATGCCATAAATGGATACTTCTTCAGGTTGTAATGGCAATGGAGCTTCATCTTTGGATTCATCTTTCTCTGCAGCAGGTTCTTGTGGAGCAGGAACAGAGGAAGAAACTGCAACGACGCTTTCTTCAATAGCTTCGACAGTTTTTGCTCCATCATCATCCACAGAAGCTACCACGGTTTCCTTGACTTCTTCCTCCTCTTTCTTTGTTGTAACTTCCTCCTCCACCTTTGGTTGTGCAGCGGGTTGTTCTGCAGGTTCAGGTGCAGCAGCTACGGTGGTGGTGGGTGGTTTATCTTGTTTTATGGGTGAAGGAGAAGAGAATTCATGGTTGTTGAGTGCTTGTTGAATGAGATTTTTAAGCTCTTGGAGTGGCTTGTTTTCATTTTGTGGAAGATCAGGTTGAGAAGGTTTGATGGTTTGTTCTTGTTTGAAGGTATCATCAGCAGAATCGGTATCTGGTTTGGAGAAATGAGTCTGAAGAGTGACAGTTTCAACAAGAGGGTTGTTTTTGGTATTCTGAGGTTCAGGGTGTGAATGTTGTTGCTCTGGCTCTAAGGGAATATTAGGTGTTTTTTCAGGTTGTGGAACATTTACATCGGTTACAACAGCTAGTGAGTCTTGTGGTGTTGTTTGGTTCGGAGAAGAGTCATCATGAGACATTTTGGATTATGGTGAATGATGAAGAAAGAATGTGAAGAGGAATTGTAATGTAGGTGGTGGGTTTAAGGTAGAGAGCAGTTATATAGAGAGAAAAGCAATAAAAGGGTACGTAGTGGTGTGTTAAAGTGTGGTGTGTTGTGCCAGGTTGGAAGTAGTAGTAGGAAGGTGGAGCCTGCTATGATATAATATGACAGTGGTTAGTTGCAAAACAAACGTGGGAAAGAGAGAGAGAGAGAGAGAGTGTGTGTTGTTGAATGTTGATTGGAATGAGAATGATGAATGAATGTAACGTTGTTGTTGTTGTAATTGGGCAGATTAACGGCGGTATTGCCGGCCACTTCTTTCAATCATACAAGCCTTCCATTTTATGGGCCTGCCTGCCTTACAGAAGGTTATACTCACCATGATTTTCAATTACAACCACCTGTCTTTTCATGTTTTTTTTTCCTTAACCCTCTTATTACTATTACTATGATGATAAATAAATATGAAAATTACTCTTTGGTTTCTTTAATATGCTATGAGTATGAGGTCTCCTATAATTATTATGATTTAAAGAACAATTTAACAATGTGAGCATCTTGAGGGGTTTAGTGTAATTTTTTATAAATATATTTAGACTTAAAAATTTATTGTTTGAGGGATTTGAGCTGATAAAATAAGTGGTTAAAAGTTCAATTATTAACTTCTATTTTATATGAAAACAAAATATATTTTTCCTTAGGACATCTCCAATACATATGACTCATTTGAGTTGTTTGACTCTTTTTTGTGGAACCTTAAATACCACATGTAAATTACGCAATTTCATGCATTTTTAATGATATGGAACACAACTACAAGATTGATTTTTTAAGCAGCTGACAAAAAAATTAAGCAATACAAACTTCCATGTAGATAAGCAACGATATATGCTCTAATACCTAAAACCTTAAGGTATAGGTCTAAGGCCTTCACGTACTCCCTAAGGATTAAGGAACTAGCCTTTGGAGATACTCTTTAGGTGCACTTTTTTTTTTTGTGTTGTGAAATCCTTAGGGTCATTTCTAATGCAATAAGTTTTTACTTTCCACACCCAAATTCTAATATACACCACCTTTATATGTGGTTAATTATGGACTAATATTTAAAAAATAATTAAAATTTCAATGACAAAATAAATTAATGTTGATAATATAAGTTAATGGACATCTTATTTTTATATTTGAAATAATGACTTTAACTACAATTCTTAGAAAGAGGATCCACAATTTAGGTGCATTGTTTGGTTATATCAGGAGGAGAATCACGAGGAACATTCATATTTGAAACAACGTAAGCAATTTGAGATAATAGAATTGTCTCAATAAAAACAGGATTCTCCCAAGAACGCTTAGATAAGATGACACGTGTCTCTTCTAACTTAATCAAGGTCCTGAATTCGATCTCTAACTTGAACATGCAGCAGCTTTAAAACTCTTAAGGAGTTTTTTCCGTCTAGTTGGATCCCATAAAACTCGAGGGATTAGTCTCTATAAGTATGCATAAAGAATACTTGATTGCACACAAGAAAAAAGAATAGATTTAAATCAATTTAAAATTGACAATCAAATTCAAATGGCTCTAAAAAATCAAATTCAAATGGATTTAAATTAACTTGAAATTGATAATCAAATCCAAACAGAATATTCTTAAAATTTTAGAGATGTGAAAGACTTAGAAAGTGAAATTTGTAGATATAGCTCATTTTGACATGTATTGGAAATCAGGGCCGTCTATGGCCAAGTGCAATCAGTGCTATACCACTGGGCCTTACAATTTATGGGGCCTCAAATGTTTTTTAAGCCCATCATATGAAAAATAGATCAAGTATTATTTGAAGATAGAAAATCTCAAGAAATTGAAGTTGGCACAGTGGAGCGTGTCTTGATCCTTAACTGCGCGGACATGGGTTTGAGTCCCAGTGGTGGTACTTTTTGGTTTTCTCTTATGTAATTAAGATATTTGAAAAATGGAAGAATAGTATCCATTCATATTAAACATTACATTGATTTGAAAGTGATTATTTTTTAGGTATCCATAAATTATTTCAAAATTGTGTTTCTTTTTATGAAATACAGTAATATTTATTTTTTTCTATAACTTATAAATAACTTCACTACTTTATTTTATTTTTAAAAAAAAACTACATTTTATTATTTTTTTTGAAAATGAAGAATTAATTTCTAATATTAAGTTGCAATTTTTATTAAAAATACTATCAATTTTTAATGATATTAGCTTGAAGATGTATTTTGTTATTATTGATTTGAAAGTGATTATTTTTTTACATTATTGATGTTGTTTGTATTTTAAATAAAAGATTACTCTTTTTTAAAAATTATCGGTTCATTTTTTAATAATATATCGCTTAATTTTTTATTTATCGGTTCATTTTCAACATTGTGGAATGACCTTTTATTTATGTTAGTTACATGAATAAATAACTATTTTTGTTGTTATTGATGCTATTTACAATTTAAATAAATGATGTTTTCTTTTAATTTTTTTTTATTAGGGGTCCATTTTTATTATTTGTTCCGGGCCTCCAAAATCTCGCGACCGGCCCTGTTGAAAATATTTTTCAAATTAGTTTGGTTCAGTGTTTTTATTGGACACCTTCTTTAAAATTTACATTCTTTTATTTAAATAAAAGAAATTTAACTTGTAGTGACAGACAAAAACATACACTAAAGATAAAATTAGAATATTATGTGATTTATAGGGGTGAGGGCACAATTATAAGGGTGGGGAAATTTTCTTTTTGAAAAGAAATACTTCTGCCCCAAGTCAAATGTGGTGCGGCCTTCTATATGTTTTATTGGAACCCAACTAAGGAGTTCTTACTCTCTGGAATTTTTCTACCCACCCCTATATTTCTTTTTCGCCGCTCTAGCGCACAAAAACGAATTTTTTGAGTGTAAATTTCCTAAATTTTTTATGCGCTAGAAGGGTGAAAAACAAACGGGGGGATGGAAAGAGAAACCGTCTTACTCTCTGTGTACAAGCACATGTCTCCTAAAAATGTCTTACTTTAAAATATGACTTCTTTTTTTCTTTTTCTCCTTTATGCTCATATGCCCCTTAAAATAATCAAAATACCCCTCATTATCTAGGTCGCAAATTTAGTTTGCACCCTACATAGTGAGTGTCAAATATTTTTACCTAACTTTAACGTCTGCACCCACATCCCCGTGAATGAAAATATTATGAAATAACACAGTTCGCCACTTAGGATTTCAACTCATACATAGTTCACTATTTATAGTGCAAACTCAAACCCATATCGCTACATAGAGTGCGAACTAAGTTTGCACTTTAACTATATATATATATATATATATATATATATATATATATTCGTTATATTCATTTAGGATTAATTCAAGTTGCGGTAAAACCTCTACATAAATTAGGATTAAATACTCCAATATTACTGGTATTAAGAGATAGCAGAATTAAAACATTTCCTGAATCTATAATAGCTATATATATATATATATATATATATATATATACATCGATGCTAATTATTGTATTTCTAATATGAACCAACACGTGATCAATTGTATTTATGTGCATGATCTCCTGATTTGCTCCATAATTATCCAATAGTATTGACCAATCACAGACACCGTATAATTTTCAAAAATGAAGTTTTCGCACTTTTATTTGAATCCAACATTATTTTGTTGACTTGAGAGAATAGTTCATTTAAACTAACTCGAAGAGCCGGCATGCCTTGGAATATCACTAACGGAAGTACAAGAAAATTCTAATTTATATGCCATTTCCGCCTAACCCGAATCTCTTTTTTTTTTAATAAGGATCGATCTAAAACGGAATTCTAAAAACACTCTGTTATAATTGGTTAGCCAATTTTTAATTGGTTAAATTCTTTATTCTTGTTAATTTTTCTCTTTTTTGTATAAATACTAAATAGCAATATGTTTTTATGTGAAATATATTATTTAATTTTTTTTCTTTTATTTCACCTTTTTATGTTTGGGTTTCTAAATTTCGTGGTCATACCATGTCTCATGCATGTAAGACTTCCCACTATGAGTGAGCATACAATCCAGTTCCACATGTATCAATTGTAGGACCAAAGGTTGTGATAGAAAGTTTTTCATGAACTAAAAAATGCGAAAAAAAAAAACGAAAATTTGAAAGGACTAAACTTATGTATAGTGCTTTAGACACAGTTTTTATTGTGCTAGATACAAGAGGTGGTTATTATTATTAAAAAAACATCTTCCTTTTATTTTTTTAAATTAAAAAATATAAATAACTAACTTTTTGTGAGATGCACAGTAAAAACTGCACCTAAAGAAAAGTATATAAGTTTTTTCCATTTTGAAAAACTATAAGAACTATTTATTTATTTATTTATTTAACCCTATATTCTATGCATCTTTTTCATCTGGTACATCATGCATACGTTTCCACTCATCACTACAAAAACAAGATAGCTATAATCATAAAATATATGGCTAAAAATTGGGTTTTTCAATTGTGTCATTCACTTGGAGAGGGCAACATATTTGCTAGAAAAGCTTGGAACAAGGTCTCCGAGCAAATTATTGATGGTTCTTGATTCTCTAGCTAAATACTATCGTTTACTGCTTATAGCGGACACTTATCTTTGAGGCCAGTAGTTTTTTCTTTTCTTTTTGTTTTTTTATCCTTTTCTCATGTAAACGAAAAAAAAGGATCATCGAATATTAAAAAAAAAAATGTAAAAATGAAAATAAAACAATATGGGCGCGCAGATAATAAATTGAAGCAAATGATTGGGCAATGAGTATTGTTAATTTGCATCATGTGGCTGGCGTGGAGGGTCTGACAAACATTGCACGTAGATTGATAAAATCAATGTACTACGTACGTACTTATTTAATGTGGTTAACTTAATAGTAACTGATACTGGTACTACTACCATGCTCATTCATCATTTATGTTTCAGGAAATGAGGAGAGGAGGGTGGGTCATCTACCAATCATACTCATGCGACGGTGGTGCTCCCTCCATGTCGGCCACGGTTTACGGGAGGGAGGGAACTATTTCCGGATTCACACCCATTCAACGCGTTTTTCCACATGCCACTGCCACACACACACGCACACTTTTGTTTTTTACTGCTAAAAGTCGTTTATGACGACAAATACATACATAATGCTCAAATTAGTAAATGTTTCCAAATGAGCCACTCTTCTAAGTCATAAAACATTTGTATGAGTTACCATCCATTTTTGCATTCATTTTCGTCAAAACTATAGTACGTAGTTCATAGGTCTACTATTTAGTTCTGGTTTTAAATGAAATGAAATAAATTACTTGATTTTGTTGGTAAATTTTTTAATTTCAAATTAGATTTGAATTTAACATTAAAAACAAAATTTGCATAAATAATCATTTTTGATGTTATATGACTTTTTGGACCTGTAAAAATAAAAATCTTATATGACTTTTTAGATATCGAACTTCTAAGAGCACCTCCAATGGTGATCACTACCAAAGAGTTACTTTGTGGGTCCCATTTAGCCATATCATCTTGAAGCAACTCATTCATTATTTACTCCAATGGTGCAACTTTAAAAAACTTAATATTGATCATACAACTTTACCTCATATATTAATATTGAATTTTATTGTTACTTAAAAAGGTAAAAACAAGTACATGAAACTAATATTTTAATCAAAATAACTATGATGCTTCATTGTTTCATGAAATCACATATCTCCGGCCGGAGCACTACACTTCCATGATTCTCTACAAAAAGACAAAAAATGTTTGCTTTATCACATGCCATGCTGGAGGAGCTCTAACCAACATTTACGAAGCTAAAAATCATGAAAAATTTGAGTTCGCATCCTAGGGTGCGAGCACTGTTCGCATCCTAGGGAGCAAACTCTTTTTTTCATAATTTTTTCATCGAAGGGGATGTCGGTGTCCAGTTTGAGTATAAAATATTGACACTCGCTACTTAGAGTGCAAACTAAAATACAGTTCGCTACTTAGGCTCTGTTTGGTAAAAAATAGCGGATAGCTGATAAGCTAACTTATAGCGGATAGCTTATAAGCTAGCATTTAGCTTATAGCGAATAAGCTAGCTGATTGAATTTGTAGTGTTTGGTAAAATTAGCGGTTGGGCTAACTTATAAGTATGAAATGACATAAAAATGATATGTTTAATTAATATTTAATTCTTTTCAAGTAAGATGATAGGGGTAAAATTGGAAGAAAAGATAATAAGTTATAAGCTACTTGAAATAGCATTTGGAAAATAAGCTATAAGCTAGTAAAATAAGTCATAAGCTCTTTTTTACAAATTGTTACCAAACAGAGCTTTTAGTTTATAAGCTAAGAGTTATAAGCTATAAACTAGCTTATTTGATTTACCAAAAAGAGCCTTTGTATAAATATCATTCATTCTTACAACCAGCGCCATTTATTTTGAGACTTCTTTTTTATGACATATCTTTGCATGCCTCAAAATATTCTTTTAAGTTATAATTTTCCTTTTTCCTAATTGGGAGCTCTGCCCCCTTTTTATACCATCTTTTTTTATAAAAGTGATTAAACACACACACACGTGTGTCTATATATATATGAGGAGAGATCAAATTACACCGGTGTAACATTTGAGTAATGTTACACTACTCAATAACGCTTTAACGAATACAAATTTTACAAAATCCACCGTTGGATTGAAAGTTTATATTATATAAATCATCTATGTTCAATTTTACAAAAATCTAAAATCGTTTGTTATGTTATTGAGACACATCAAAATTTATGAGTTTTTATTGAATACCGTTAATCTTGATGTGTCTCAAAAACATGTCAAACGATTTTAGATTTTGGTAAAGTTTAATATAGATGATCTATACGATATAAAGTTTCAATTCAATGGTGGATTTTGTAAAATTTGTATTTAATAAAGAGTTATTGAGCGGTGTAACATTACTTAAATGTTACACTTGTGTAATTTGATCCCTCCTATATATATATTAGGTGCATTTTTGTGCAATGTTTAGGTGCATTTAAACATTTTTTTTTATAATAAATTCATATAAATGAATTGAACCATATACTTATAGCAAAAAAAATATGTACGGACACCGTAAAATTTACACTTTCAGTTAATTACAACCATATTTTCAGCTATATCATTTCATTTAACCCCTTTTTTTTTTGTCAGTTTAAAATTAATTTATATCAACAGTACATGTGCTTTAAACATATATATAAATATAAAAATTATATTTAAATCGACTCGAATCGGACTTCAATGACTTTCACCAACTCAAAATATAAAAATATATAAATTCTAACTTCATACTCGAATTAATTTCAAAGATGAAATTTTTTTCTTCCAATAATTTATTTATTTATATATATATATTAGAGATAATTATAGTTGAATAAAAGACAAACATACATTAAGCTGCACCGCTAATCTTTTTTGGATGAAAAAACTAATTCTCTTAAATACTACATCTAGAGATTTAGAAATACAAACATTGTTATGCATAACTTTTTTAATTTTTTTTAAAATATTCACAACATCCAATGCTAGGAAACTAAAAGTGTAAAACACAAATAGTATGAAAAAAGAAATCATTTTAAATATAAAATAAACAAATATATCAAAATTAATTTTTTACGCAACAAACAAAAAAAAGAGTTGGAAACAAAAAATACGGTAGGCTCAATTTCCAGATTCTTAGTAACAAACAAAAAATACAGTAGGCTTAATTTCCAGATTCTTAGTAAAAGTACAACTATTTTTGGTAACAATTATTATTGACTAGCCGTCCGTTTGTGTGATCGATATTTTTTGTTTGTTTGTTGTGATCAATATTCTCTATTGTGCAAATGTAAATAACTACTAATCTCCTTTTTTATTGGACTTAGTTAATTGATAACTACTTAACCTCCTTTTTTGTTGTGGCTACTTATTAAGAAGAAAAAAATATATTTTTTTGTTTACTATACAAAAATTGAAAACCTACTTTTATGTGGAAGTTGTGCTTAGATTTTTTTTATAGTTTTTTCTAAGGATAAAATAGGAATATTGAAAAAATCATCCCAAAAATTTGTATCCCCTTTGTATATTAGTATAGATTAAAAACAGGAGAGTGGTATTTAAAAAAAAAAAAAACAGTAGAGTGGTTGCTGACTAAGGGGGAAAAATTACAGTTAAATTAAATAAAAAAAAATATAAAAAAAAACAAAAAGCAGAAGAAGATAGCTTATGAAAACGACAATTGAGATTGATTGAACATTGAAGAATGAAGAAAAAAGTGCCCCATCCCATTGAGCAATTGATCCAATTCCAATTCACTCTTTGCATTAAAAAAAAAAAAACCTTAAAAGAAATATTTAACTAGATTCAATTTCTTGTCTTCCTCTTCCCCATGAATCATTGATTTTGGATCTCAACACCATACCTTAACCATGTTTTTTTTAATGTTTTCACTCACACCCCCACGTGCTCTCTCCTTGTTCTCCACTCTATAATCAAATCCTAATTAAATATATTTCGTACAATAAATTAAATAAATATCCTATAATTAAATATTAAGTATATTATATATATATATAGACTGAGAAAGAACCAGTTTTTCAGTGAAAGATACTTCTTTCTTTTACAATACCCTTTTGATTAGAGAGCAAAATAGTGCTGTGATTTTAGAGAAACTTGCATGCCCATTTGAGTTTGAGTTTCAAGTTTGAACCTTTTTCATTCATAACCGTTAACTGCTAGTAGTAGTGTAGTTGTTGTTTGAGTTGAAGATTTGATTATGGAAAGGTACGAGGTTGTTAAGGATTTGGGAGCTGGGAATTTTGGAGTGGCTAGGCTCTTGAGGAACAAGGAGACTAAGGAACTTGTTGCTATGAAATACATCGAGCGTGGCCACAAGGTTTTATGTTTCTTTCATTCCTTTTCAATTCAATTTTTTTTTATTTATTTTACTTTTCTGTCTGTTTTTTATTCATAGAAAACTTCAGATTTGTCACTATCATATGTTTTGCATTTGGGATAAATCATTGGAAGACTTTTTTTTTTTACTCAATTATTGAAAGACTTATGAGGTTGGAACTTTGATTTGTGAAAAGTGAAAGAAAAAAAGCATGTGAAACTTGGATAAACAAATTCAATGAAAAGCTCTAGCTTTTTCATATATATATGAAGCTTCTCTCTCACAGAAGTGATTACTTGTCAGAATTCTGTTATTATGTTGATATCTGGGATTAAAGTGTTTTTTTTCTTAATTTTCTGCATCTCCAATTCCAGATTGATGAGAATGTGGCAAGAGAGATTATCAACCACAGGTCCCTTCGACACCCGAATATAATTCGCTTCAAGGAGGCAAGGACTGTTTTTTTGTTTATCTGTTGGATTGGATCAGTTTGTATTGAGTACACTGTGTTAATTAGTTGTGTGTTGTTAATTGTTACTTTCATGTGGTTTTGATTGTTTAGGTGGTTTTGACCCCTACTCATTTAGCAATAGTAATGGAGTATGCGGCTGGAGGAGAACTTTTCGAGAGGATCTGTAATGCTGGCCGGTTTAGTGAAGACGAGGTTAATAACTTAGCATGGTCTCAGAATTTTCAGCTTTGTTTCACAGTTCACACTTTTTTTCGGTGTTTATTTTTTTGTTTTATTCATATCTCATTTATTTTCTCCTTTGATTATTCAGGCTAGATATTTCTTTCAGCAGCTGATATCTGGTGTCCATTACTGTCATGCTATGGTATAATCATGCTCATTTTTTGAAAAATTATGCAGGACTTTACGTATTCCAAAATTATATAGGACTTTTACTTCTTTTGCAGCAAATATGTCATAGAGATTTGAAGCTGGAAAATACACTTTTAGATGGAAGCCCTGCACCTCGCTTGAAAATTTGTGACTTCGGTTATTCCAAGGTACTGGAATCAATACCATCGAGTTGTTAAGTTTTGACGATATTTAATTTAGTTAGCGTCTATCTTGAGTGTTTATTGTTTGTGGTATAGTCATCTTTGCTTCATTCTCGACCCAAATCAACTGTTGGAACTCCGGCTTATATAGCACCAGAGGTTCTTTCTAGGAGGGAGTATGACGGCAAGGTATGCACTCTATCATAGAGCTGATTCTGCATAGTTCCTTACTACTTTGTGTGTTTGCGTCTATACATGTTTGTTATCTCTAGTTTTATAGCTATACTCTTTTAAATGCATCTACTGATCCAATATATTATTGATTCTGTAATTGTCGTAGTTGGCCGATGTGTGGTCCTGTGGAGTGACCCTTTATGTCATGCTGGTTGGAGCATATCCCTTTGAGGATCAGGATGACCCTAGAAATTTTAGGAAAACAATTCAGGTGTGTTATCCTCCCTTACAATACTGCTTTTCATATCGTTTCATGTTATTATCTCATCACCTTATCCCCATTTTGTTTCCTCTTATGCAGCGCATAATGGCTATTCAATACAAAATCCCTGATTATGTTCACATATCTCAAGATTGCAAACACCTCTTATCTCGTATATTTGTTGCAAATCCATTAAGGGTATGCTATGATGTTTGCGTATTTTATTTTATCTTTCTATTGTTACAATTTGGATATATTGTTATGCCATACGATAAAATAAAGTCAAATTGTTTTCATATAAGCTATAAGCTGTTTTCATTAGTTATGCTAGATTGCTAATAGAAATAAGTTGAAAATAATTTCTGGACAGGTCATAAGTTCTTCCAAACAATTCTAACAGATCATAGGTTTAAATAAGTCAATTCTAACTATCAAGACTATCAAAACTTATTATTCTCAACATTGTCTACAGAGAATTTCTCTCAAGGAAATCAAGAACCATCCATGGTTTTTAAAGAATCTCCCAAGGGAGCTAACTGAATCAGCTCAAGCTGCATATTACCAGAGAGACAACCCAAGCTTTTCTATTCAAAGTGTGGACGAGATAATGAAAATTGTGGGAGAGGCGAGAGAACCTCCTCCGGTATCTAGGCCCGTCAAAGGCTTTGGCTGGGAAGGTGAAGAAGAGGAAGACGTGGAGGAAGAGGTGGAGGAAGAAGAGGACGAAGAAGATGAGTATGACAAGAGGGTCAAAGAGGTTCATGCAAGTGGAGAATTTCAGATCAGTTAAGCAGTGTAATTCTTGTTATAAAGTATTAGTATTATTTTGTGCTAGAAGTCACCTATTTATATGTACTATAATTTATATAACTTCTATAAACCAGTGAGGAAGTTTGACTTATGACATTGTTCATGTATGATAATATTTTTCAATTGGTTTTGATTTCCTGATTGCATGAATGCGGAATATTACTCGTTAGCGTCTCAGTCGTCATGTGATTTACTTTCGAAATATTATATTAAGAGAATGAGTAAGCAATGTCAACGGCTAGATCGCGGTCCATTGAAGGGATGAGACACATCTTTTACATATATTTGCATTGCATGTGGAATGTGGTGAAGGCCAAAAACATAACATGTGAGAAGTGCATAGTTATAGGAAACAAGTAGATTAATTTACACTATTGTTAAATAAGAAAGTGGTAGAGTATCAATATCATAGCTTAAAAAAATAAAGTGGTAGAGTATCTTAAGATTCATACTTATTTAAATGTACTTTGTAGGAGAGTAAATCACCATATTAGTTTTTGAAATGGTAAAGATATCCATGAATTTGTAAGACATAAAAAGGAGAGACACTCTTGCTAAAGAATAAACAACTTGATTTGATTGTTTCTCAACAAAACTTACTCAAAATTGTTAAAATTTAAAAATCTTAGGAATGATGTTGCTCAGCTCAAAGTAGTAAACCTTTCTGCTGAGTGCTGCCTCTATCAGTACTTGGTGTTGCTCCAAATTTTACAGTCAATGCAATATCAGTGTTGAATAGTTGATTTCCTTAAACAGTGTGTTATTGACTTATTGGAATAGTTTTTAGGTACATCTAGTTTTTAACTTTTTTGGTCCTGATTGATGATCCCCTAATATTGTTATAGCCGTAAGAAAGAAATGACAAATAGGATTAAATCTTTCTCAATTTTATATTTGTGAATTTTATTTTATTTTTTTGGAAAAATTGAAAGCTTTATACCAAGTCCTAAATAAACATTGTAATGCTTTATTATTTTCATTTACAACAACTAGTCACACAGTTATATTTTTAACATTTTACTTTTTTGTTTTCTTGGAAAAGTAAAAAAACAATATTAACAATAGATTTCAAAGTACAGTGTCTGTCTTAAAACATAACACAACTACGACCAAAATAGTCTGTAAAAAAAAAATACCTGCTAATTATAGTCGAAGATCATAACCATTTATTTATAAGAATTTCATGTCATTTAGTGAAGAGTTATATCTTATCTAAATTTTATTGTTTCTAGTTTTATCCATATTTAAAATAGAAATAATGCATGTAGTATCTACACTATTTTTCAAGACAATTACTATATCTTAGTTATAAACCATATGTAGAATAAATTGCTTCAATTTAGATGATTAATATAATGGCCCTAAAATATTCAAGTGTTACATACTTACATGTTCATAAACACAAACTAGAATCATCAATCCATTAACACTCAAGCTGATAATCCCACCACCAATTCAAATAATAATGAAAGTCTTCTTCCTAATTCTTCAACCACCACTAAGATAAAAATTTGAATATCATCACTATCTTGTAGCCTAAATATCTAGTTATTACGAGCTTTTCAAATGGACTAGACAGTTGGTAGCCAAATTGCATCAAGCCACAACATCAAGCCATATGTTTCAAAAAAATGACATTAGTTTTTTCCGCAGAGTTAACAATATGACTAATAGATTGAAGAATTAAGGACTATTTTATTTTTTTATGCGAGTTAGAGACTATTATGATAGCAAAGTGCATATCCAGAAACTAAAATAGTAATCTCCTAATTCGTCCCCAATCTCTTCAATATAATTTATCTAACAAAACAACATTAAAAGTATGCAAATTACGTGTACACAAAATAAATCAATTTTAACTATAACTTAACTAATGTTTAATATTACGGTGAATGTGTTTGTCAAAAAAAATATTACAGTGGATGTATTAGAATCGCGATGACTCGGTGACTCACCGTAATTCTGACATTCTTCTAGTCATACTAAACATATATATTTGATTTTCAAAATAAAACTCCAATTCATGGATCAGATTAACAATTATAAAAACATACTTGCCATTGAATATTCATGGGTACACTGCCTCTAAGTGGATAATTCAAAATTTGTAAGAAAAAAGTGGATAATTCAGAAATAAATTTTCCTTCATGAATTTATTTTACATTTCTATTTCTAAAAAATACAAAAACAAATTCGATAGCAAATAAAAAAATTAATTATCTGTCAAAAAATAATAACTAAAACAAATATGGACAGAAAAAAGATGTAGCCATCAAAAGAAAGTGTCAAAGGGAACATTTAATTTGTACTCCATACTTGTCCAAATAATCCAAATAATGACAATGAAAGAAAGATAATATTGGAAAATAGTGGGCAGTAAAATTTGTTGAATAAGATGAGATAATAAACAAAAAAAAGAAGAGGTGTATGTTTTTTTCAGTCACTCTCAAC
Source organism: Trifolium repens (assembly GCA_030408175.1). NCBI lineage: Eukaryota > Viridiplantae > Streptophyta > Magnoliopsida > Fabales > Fabaceae > Trifolium > Trifolium repens. Next base: position 59,095,345 of record CP125842.1, on the reverse strand, counting down.
CTCAAGGGTCCCTCTCTTAGATTCAGATTTCAGATCAAAGAAATTTATAGCATTTTCTGCAATTTACTTCATAAACAGTATAATTGAAAGGACAAATAACAACCCAAAAGAAAATTAGAGAAAAATCTTCATTCAAAGTTCACTTTTTTGCTTAGTGGGTAGCTACCCCCATATTCCCAATTTTTTGGAATTAGGTAAAGTTTGTTCCTTTTTCAAAAATTAATTTCTGGGTTTGGTTTATTTTAGCTTGAATTTGTTTTCTAATAGCTCAAACATTTGCATTTGAACAGTAACAGAAGAACAAGTTATTGGTGAAAAAGCTTTTTTTTTTTGTTTGTTAAGAAGCTATGAGTTCTCCAATTCGTGCCCCTTCAACTTCTTCTTGCTCATATATTCGTCCTCATTCATGCCTCACTTGTGCTTCTCGTAATTTCAAGTTTCCTCTGTAAGTGTTCCTTTTACAATGCTTATTTTGTGTGTGTTTTAAACATTTTTAGTAACAAAATATTTTACTAAGGTTATGTCTTGTTTGTAGTTTAGTTGTTAGCATTTTACTGATTTGAGTATATAATTGGGATTTAAAGTTGCATTCAATAGTTTATTTATATATGCAGTTCTAGGGGATTGAATCCAAATCTAACTATACTTTAATATTAATATAGTTATAATAGTTCATGTTCTATTTTTTATTTTATTTTTGCTGCAAATTTCTTGTACTATTTGTTCCCTCTCAATTTTACTTGAATTGTTTAATGCTCTAATATTCTTTATTTTCATAGGCTATTGCCACAGGCAATCTGTACCACTCCTAAGGTGTACCGTTGCTCTGGAGGCCATATGGAGGCTTCTAGTAACGCTAATCCGTTGAAAACTTGTATAGTTGGCAAATTTACTCCAGGATGGTCTGAAGCACAGCCCTTGGTTTCCAAGCAATCGTTCAACAGGCACCTGTTACCTGTGGAAGCTTTAGTAACTTCAACAACTCAAGATGTTTCTGATACACCTCTTATTGGTGATGATAAGATCGGAGTGTTATTGTTAAACCTTGGAGGTCCAGAGACTCTAGATGATGTGCAGCCTTTTTTGTTTAACCTTTTTGCTGATCCAGTAATACTCTTCTCTTCACAATATTCATATGATATGAGCAAGTTGTTTTTTCACAATTAGTTACATTCTCTATACAATTATGCAGGATATTATACGATTGCCAAGGTTATTTAGTTTTCTTCAAAAGCCATTAGCTCAATTTGTATCTGTTTTAAGAGCGCCAAAGAGCAAAGAAGGCTATGCTTCCATTGGCGGTGGATCCCCTCTTAGACGTATGACTGATGCACAGGCATGACCCTTCTTGATAACTTTTTTCTATACACTACAACACATTTCACATTTTAATTGTTAGATAGCACATTGGATTTTTTTTTAACTTACCAGATATTGAATCTGTTATGTGTACCAAACATATCTCCTGAACAATAGGACTGTTTTATGTAGCCAGAAATTAAATTTGTTTGTGGCAAATATGAAATTAGTTAATGTATTCCTCTCAATATTTTTGGACAACATTTTACCTCTCATCTAATTGTTGTTTCTCCAACCATTTAAAGCCAAATTTTGAAGCTAGTCCATTGAGATTTTACAATTGACTTGCATTTTATTTTTTTCTACTATGTTTGAAATTGAAACTCCTTCTAATGCTATGATATAGCCTACATGACATATACACTACATTAAATGTTTTCTTTTGTTAATTTCCTCTCTCTCTCTCTCTCTCTCTCTCTCTCTCTCTCTTATTGCTCTAGTTCTTTTTATGATTCACTATACAGGCAGAAGAGTTAAGAAAATCTCTATTTGAAAAGGATGTCCCCGCCAAAGTGTATGTTGGCATGCGTTATTGGCATCCATTCACCGAAGAAGCTATTGAAGAGGTATTCATCATCTTTATCTTAGATTACAGTGTCAAATTGGATAGTAATAAATATAATTGTGCCACTGTTAGTGATACGTTTTGACAAGTCTCGGGATAATGATATCTGGTGCTCTCTGTTAGTTGTTTATAAATACATGAAAATATGCATTTGTCACTGTTTTGAAAACACAAAATTTGCGCTAATAATGAGTGGTTTACACGCAGCTGTTGCCTTTTCTTCTTATTATGATATTTTCTAGCTGATACATCATATCTGATTCTAATTTTCTAAACTTAATTTTGACTTTGATTGTTGCGAGTTAGTTTGACATAAGTTGATCTTTTTGTACTATACTCTAGTAGTCACACACTAATGTGTTCCTGTGAAAAGATACCAAAATGTTAATCTAAGTAATATATATATATGGAAAGTGAAATGGTGGAGAGGATATAAATTGTGAGGATAAGAGACTTTAGAATAATGAAGAGGTTGCCATAAGAAAATGGAAAAATATAAGTGACCAAAAAGGTTAATTTATTTTTATAGTGTATGCAAACTCTTTCAGTCATGATTAACTTTTCCGTTGAAATATATCATGTAGATTAAAAGGGATGGAATTACAAAGCTTGTCGTGCTTCCACTTTATCCACAATTTTCAATTTCAACCAGTGGTTCAAGTTTGCGTCTCTTGGAGAGTATATTCCGGTGATTACTATAAAAATCTACTGCTATCACTTAATAATACTCCAATTTATCATCTGACATTCTGTTATGTTATGAATTATTTATTGGTTCCTTAGAGAAGATGAGTATCTAGTCAACATGCAGCACACGGTAATACCTTCGTGGTACCAACGCGAAGGATACATAAAGGCCATGGCAAATTTAATCGAAAAAGAGCTGAAGAGTTTTGATTTCCCAGAGAAGGTACCACTTCATTTTATATTCAAATGACAAAAGTGTTGGGCCTAAACATTTTCATGTTATCATTGTTATTCTTCTACTTCAAATGTTGAGTGTTAATCTATATAGTCACTAGCAGATATTTTTGGTTAGGATAATAAAATGATGACTGTAGGAGACTAGTAGTAGCTCACTCTGCTAGATTAGCCTAATCTGTGCCGCTTCGCCATATTGTGTAGCATACGAACTACGCGACACGCCGCCGGGATTGCAGCTGCCACAAATGTGACTACAGAGAATGACATTATGTTTATTAAAAATAATTTAAAACAATCAACAACTTTGTTCTTTATAGGTTTAATAGTGTTTATGGTCCTACTTTATGGTTAATGTCTGGATTTTGTCAATTGCCACAGTCGATTCCTTTCATCAGTTTTTTTTTCCTATCTGAAACATTTGAATCCGCCATTTTCTACTCAATATTCACAAATTGAACCAATTGTACTTTTTAACCGTCTTCCACTCAACATTTAAAACACCAAATATCACCCAAAGTCGAGGTGTCTTTTTATCTTATTTTGGCATCAACGACTAAGTATTTCCGAAACTCAAGCTCCTTTTAAGCATAAGGTTGGGCGTCACTTCATTGTAAATATTTGTTTTTAGTCCTAGTGACTAATTCTTGTTGCAGGTCATGATATTCTTTAGTGCACATGGGGTGCCAGTTGCTTACGTGGAAAAGGCTGGCGATCCATATAAGGCAGAGATGGAGGAATGTGTGGACTTGATCATGGAAGAGCTTGAGAAAAGAAAGATTGCTAATGCATACACGCTTGCTTATCAGGTACTTTTTTATTAGAAATTTGTGACCCTCAGTTTCTGGTTTCAAAATGATGTTGATATGTGCAAATCCAACCTTATAGTATAATGTTTAGCAAGAGGGAAACACTATCATCTTTCATTCTTTCAAAAAGTGAACATTTCTGTCAAGGATGAGACTTTTCCACCACAGGGAATTCAAACGTCTAGATTTTCGAGTGAGATTTGTTTTCAGCTTACATACATAAAGAACAAATCTGCCAGTATAGTCCTTACCAGAGTCACAATTGGAATCTCCCTAATCCCTATCAACTGGCCATAATAATATTCTGAACAGTTTGTGTGATTAAACTCATTACTCATTGCATAAGATTAAAGAAAGCTCTTTGCAAAAAGTAATCCTCTTCAATGCGGATCTCGAGGAATCATGCAAGGCTACTCAACAGCATTCTTGCTGAGGACTAGAATTAGTCATCAAGTCAAATAGTGGTGCAAATGCAGATGACTTATCTCTACAGTACACAATAAATCTGTACCAATCTCTTCCTTTGGCCAAAATGTGGCCACTACTTTTAGCTACATATTTATACAACTTTCTAACAGTTGAATATGATTCTTGTACAGAGTAGAGTTGGACCTGTGGAATGGTTAAAACCCTATACAGATGAGACAATAATTGAACTAGGGAAAAAGGGAGTAAAACGTTTGTTGGCTGTACCTATTAGGTAACACCAACCTTGTTTTTTTATTTATTATTGTACTACTATCTGTATAGTTGTCAAATTTTCTCTTTCTCTAACCCACAATAGAGTAAGGCCCCGTTTGGCCCGGCTTATTTTCCTCTTTTTTTCTTCTCCTTAAAAATAGTAAAGAAGGAAAAAATTGTGTTTGACTTTATTTTTTTTTTATTTTTTACTTTACTTTATTTCTCTAATACTTTTAAGGAGAAATAGTGTCAAATATAATTTTATACTTCTTTATTTCGTTTAAGCTAAAATAAAAAGTAAAAAATAAGACGGGCCAAACGGAGCCTAAGTAACACTACTAGTATTTATTCACAGCTTTGTCAGTGAACATATTGAAACACTGGAAGAAATTGATGTTGAGTACAAAGAATTGGCTTTAGAATCTGGAATAGAAAAATGGGGACGTGTTCCTGCTCTCGGATGTGAGCCGACTTTCATTTCAGACTTGGCAGATGCTGTAATTGAGAGTCTCCCATATGTTGGTGCAATGGCAGTTTCTAACATTGAAGCTCGACAGGTATTCTTATCAAACTCCCATATTTATATTTTTGTATTCTATAAAGAAAATACTTTATTCAATTTATCTGTAGAGTTGTTGTAGATATACAAATATCAGTACCTCGAGAGATTAGTCTCCGACTGTTGGCCGGAGATATGGATAACTATAAGTTCACCGGAAGAACAACAAAGATATACAGATGTAGAGAGACATTTTTCATATCAGCAAACTGTTGAGATAAATTGAGTCATATGGATTTACGTGGCAGTGCATTTGTAGTTGCATGCTTTCATGTGGTAGTGTATTTGTAGTTGTATGCTTTCATGTGATCTAACAGAAGGTTTTCGTTCTTTGGCAGTCTTTGGTTCCCCTGGGCAGTGTTGAAGAATTATTGGCAGCATATGACTCGCAACGTAGGGAGTTGCCGCCACCAGTATTGGTGTGGGAATGGGGATGGACAAAAAGTGCTGAAACTTGGAATGGAAGAGCAGCTATGATTGCTGTGCTGCTTCTGTTGTTTCTAGAAGTAACCACTGGAGAGGGATTTTTGCACCAGTGGGGAATATTGCCCTTGTTTAGATGAATGTGTCCCGCTCAATGGCAATGAAATTTAGTTTTACATGTATATGTATATTAGCATCACATATGCAGCTTATAATGGAAGTCATGCACAAAGAAGGAATTCTAAAGTCTAGTTTAGACACAGCATTTGTGGATGGAAAGAGAAAAATAATGTATAGTGATTTTCTCTTGTATGTATCTAAAGCATTTTTATTTGGGTTTCATGACTCATGTAGCTTAAAAAGCAGTTATTGGCATAACAAGTTCCTTGTGAACTTATGAGAGAGAGAGACTTTGTCAATTGTACTTTGTTGTTGACAAGAGAGATATAAAGTTTGAAAAGGGTGCAAAAATTCTTGTTTCGTTTTGTTTGGCTCGGACATGTTATGTGACTACTTATTTTATTAGTCTTAATGTCAAGAGTTTCACATTTGATAAAATAAATTCTGAAAACAACTTTAAGTGAGAAGCATTTCTCATATGGATATGTTAAGAGTCCCATCATTTATGATGCACTAAACTGGTTTAGTAAAGATGAGTTAAGTAATATAAAAACATAAGCTAATGTCTATGACAATTTGAACTGGGAAGAATGCATGCTAGCAATTGTGGTTAGTTGTGATATTAAGTGCAGAGAAAGAAAATATAGTTACCTCATCCTGGTAAAAGGAAAAGAAAGCATTGTCACAACGTACAAAACCTCAAATCATGGTCAATTATCACAGGAGAGCTCCTTATTACAGTTATTTTACCAACTGAAGCATACTTACAATTCACACCCTCTACCAACCCCAATGCACTTAAATTCCCAACACCAGATTTTAAAGGCGAAATCTAGAATTCAAAAACAAAGTTAAAAGGAGAAATCACTCGCTAAAATCAAAGCTTCCACTCTGCGAGCTGCTGCCATTACGACTATGTAAAGAAAGGCCTCTGATGTGGCCAGCCAAAGTGCCACTGTCCTTATTATGCTGAAAAAATCTTTCTCTCTCGATGTGCTTTGAAGGTGGCGGTGGAATTGCAACTGGAGGAAGCTCCTCACTGTGTTTTGAACTTAGGGGCGGAACTACAGCAGGTGCAGGGCGAGCATTAGCTTCTTGAGATGGTTCCATAGAGAGTGGTCTTATTAGTGGACGGTTGAGTCTCTCTTCAAGCAAACTCAATTGAGGGAACTGAGGTTCAGTTACTTCGTCTTCAGGCCTCACACAAGCTTTTCCTTTGCGTAATCTGCCAATATCAGGCATTGTTTGTCATTTAGAGATGAATACTCAAATACCAAGTTTAATCCTTCTTTAAAAAGGATAAATTTAGCGTGTTCAATAATTAGCAAGTCACCTTCTGAATAACTGTTCGGGTTCTTCTTCCTCCACTGCTTCTTCACGGTCCAAGTGATTCACAGTTGTTGTAACTTTGGTAGAAAGAAGGTCATCATGTCTCTCAAGAACTTTCTGAAGCTGCTCATTCAATTCTATTGCTCGGGAAACTGTCCTCTCGTCTCTACAAAAAATCCAAGAAAAGCAGTTGAAGCACAAACTAACCATAGAATAGATGCATGTGCACACACGCAAAAATTGCCCAAGCAGTAGGGTATCAATTTTTCCATTATATTACTTATTAATTGAAAAACAAAACAACAAATTCATCCAAGATTCAGCTTATTGCTTACATCTTAGAAAATAGCAAGAAGTGACATGGAAAAAGCAAATGTTTTCTCGGCACAATAGCAAAGCTCTATTGCATTAGTTATTAATGAACACAGGAATGACCGCAAAATCTTATGGCAAACACGGCCAGATGCAAAGACAATAAAATCTATGCACTGAAACATTTCAAGTCTGGAAATGAAATAAATTGTATTTGCTGTTGGCAGTAAAGAGAAATTTAAAGCAGCCTTACCGAGAAGCCATCACAAGATGCATTACCCTCTGCTTTTGAAATGAACATTGCTCAACAAGGTCAAGGGTGAATTCATCGCTTGCTCCCTAGAAAATAATTCATACTTTCAGCAAGAAGTAGAATGGAATTATTTACATGTTTCATAAGTACATCACAGGGATTTTATTTCACAAGACCAGATAAAAAGTATTAAGAGAGCAACATAGCATTTGCCGTTCAAAAGAAGAAAAAAAAAAGACCGAGAAACATAGCCATTTGTCAAAATCCTTCCAGTTGACAGCATATGCCTCATTACTTTTATTTGGCTGTACAATCTTGAAGAAGTTCGCGATATTTCGATGTTAATTCTTTTAAATAAAAGGAGTTACTGTGCGGTTTTCATCACCACTATCTTAAGCACTATCTTTATCTCTCAACCTTGTTTTCTGTTGTCAATTTAAACCCAGAAGCAAAACAAATTTGAGATCTAATACTTTGTTTGAATGGAGAAGCATCACGAGACATATCAAATATCCAGTATGAATCAAGATAAAATGCAAATCATATTCTTAGAGTGTGAAATTCTAGTTTCATTATGACCGATCCTTGGCTCACCTGAGGATTTTTGGCATCAACAGCATCAAGGACTTCTTTTAGAATTTCCAACACATTACTGGCCTTCTGGATAATGCTGCAAAACACAATTGCATAATAAGAGAGGTTCATAGATAACTAATCATCCAGATCGTTAAGAGGTCCACAGATAAAGAATCGTCCATGCTTCTGTATTTAAAAATTAAAACACACACACAAAGGAACAGAGAAAAAGTACCAAAGCGAAGATAGATTTTCAAACTGATCTCCATTTATTTCATTAGATAAAAGTTATTGTATTTGGATAAATCTCAGTATCTGATTTCAATGCATCCAGTTAAAGAATGGACTCTAAAGATCATTTTAATAAAATAAAAAAAATGTAACAATGAGGTTACTAAGTGAAGGAAAGTGTAAATTCCACTCAACAGTTTATGAAAGACCTAGTCTACCTCAAGTTTTACTAAAAATGAAAAGCAATGATCACCTAGATTCAGGAACAGTGTTGGATTCTTCTTTTTGAGGAACCCCTCCATGTCTAAGTGGGATCTGCTCCCTTTTCGGTACATTATTAGTCTTATTTGGTTGTGAACTAGGATGATTTGATTGGACAATTTGAGCTCTTTGAGGAAATTGCACCCCGGCACTCTGTAAAATGTAAAACACAATCTAGTGTTAGCATCGAGCAGATAAAAAACAAATTAGTATTGACTAAGAAAAAATTCTATACTTGTATCATATACAAAGGGATGTAGAAACATCATAGCCATCTATAATTCAGGTATAAAACATGTTTGAAAAATATGTTCATAAGCAAATTGAAAGACTCGATGTTGGATTTCCATAATACTTGCAGACAAACTATCCAAGGATCATTTATTACCACCTTCCACTTAGTAAAATCTTCCCGCAGTACCATCACAAATACCACTACCCAAATTCAGCATATCTGCTTAGCACACAACTATCCTATTTGGATGTGAAGGTTATATCAGCTTCTTCTATTCATGAGCCATCTAGTAAAAAAGAACCTTGTATATCATCACTCACAACCTTATGTAGCAAACAACATATATTGCAACCAAAAGAAAATCTCAGGGTTGTACTTTACATATATGCACTTACCACTAAATCATAATATGCTTTATAATACTGCGGAAACTTTCCAGAAGCTCCACCAAGAGATGTTTGTGTTGCATCTAGTAGGAGAAATATTCGCTCCCTGACAGGCAAATCTGACTGCATGCAAAGAAAAATACCAAAGAGAGAGTAAGGAAAAATCAACATTGGCAACAAAAAATAGCGCAATAGTCTCTGATTAGAAAAAAAAATCACCTTTTTCTTTACAATTTTCACAAAAATAGGAATAATTTCTGCATCAACCACCTGCTCATGAATAGGATCTCCTATGTTGTTCATCAACATTTCCAGCAACTAAAAAATCAACAGATGAAATATTAGTTGGTAGAACACAGTGCAGGAACGCAAACAAGGTAAAAAATTCAAGAAAAGAAAGTCAAGTAACCAATCTTCAGTTACAGGTACAATGAAAAATATGTGGAGCAAACTATTTTCACATAAGTTTGGGGGCAGGTAAAATGATTTTGGCTTTGTTTGGATAAAGAACTTAATTAAGTGCCTATAGCATAAGCACCGGTATATAAGTGCTTGTGTATAAGCTATCTCTATAACAAAAGATAAAATAAAGTCAAACTGTTTTCATATAAATCATTTTCATAAGCTATCTTAGAGAGCTTATGAAAATAAACTATAAACAGCTTATGGACATGTCATAAGTTGTTTCCAATAAAATGTACTACTTCATAATAAGGTCATTGTACTCACCATGACAGCATAAAGTTGAGTATTAGGGTTCTTGTTACCAAGTCTCTTTTTTATAGCTTTAACAACATCTTTAGCTTTCCTGAACATTAATAACAATATGGCGGTATTAGCATCAACATCACTCAGAGCCTTGGAATATCCTAACATATTAATATTATTGAGTTCATAATCAAGTGAATGGCCAGCCAGGCTCAGGCATCAACCTAGGCACAGTGTTGAACAAGTACCATGAATAACAGTTTAAATTTTCAGTTATTTGCTAACTAACCATATGCTTATTTAAATTTTCCTTCTGAAAAATAAACCAAAGTGACAAACACAAATAACACAGTTTAAATGAAAAAGAAATACACAATTTGGCATGAGAATATGGAAAATGCAATTAATTGGAGTAAGAAAACAAAATTATCTTTCATGAGGATTATCTTCCACTATTAAAGAAATACCCATTTAGCCAATTAGGCAAAGTTGAAGTGGTAAGGATAGTAGTGGTAGGGTCAGGTGAAGAGCAGAGATATGAATATGATTCAAATCCCAAAAAAAAACAAAATAATATCAACATAAAGTGCCATAAGAAAAATCTAAAAGGTAAGAATTAAAAATGAAAAAACTTGAGTTTAGTTTCATCATGTTTTACTTTTGGGGCATTCATGATCAATTAAAAAAAAAAACACCATAGATAATATGGAGTGAGACAAAGGGAGAAAAAAATTTCGGGGTACCTTTGATCACGAGCAACTAATTCAGAGATTTCAATATTTTTCATCCAATCAATTTCAGACAGTTTCTCACTTGTTGCAGCATTGACTAGCTCAGCAGCCATCTCTTTTTCTACATAAACATTTAAGATTAAGATTTAAATAGAAAATAAAAAGTTCTAATATATTTCAGACAATAAGGCAAATGTTGAACAAAGAGTAAAGTATCCCCAAAAATCAAATTAGGCGGCTAATCAACTTTTTCTAACTAGAAACAGAATAGAAGCAGCTATAGGAAAATAAAAGGTTTGGATCTAAAAGCAGTATATTAGCAAGCAACAACGTTTGATTTGTTAATAATACACACTCAGTTATAAATAGCTAATGTATTGATACTACGTCTACAACAACTGAAGCTTTTTTCGACATCCTATATGTATCAAACGCCTGCTGGAGACTTCTAATAAACTCTCACTTGTTTGTTTCTAAGAAGTCCCCTATATATATGTGTATGGGGGGAAAAATACAACCCTAAATCGTAATTGTTCCCGTTGAATACAAAATTGAAAGGTACACATTTTTGCCTTTGAATACCATAGAATGTGAACTACCTTTAAACATATGAAAGCTTGGGTTTCATATTGCAATAGACTATTAAGTGCTTATTAGAATTTTTGTTTGATCTAACTCAACTCTCACATTCAAGATTGAACATCCAGAGCGTGACTTGATAGCAGATGGTCTAACAAATCTTAGATAGACTCTGATACCATCTTACTAAAATTTAAGTCAAAACCAGCTAATAAAGTGACAGACGATAAACACTTTCTCAAAGATCACATATCATCGAATGTGGAACTTTTGATCGTGCTAACCATTCGGAAAAGTGAAAAGTAATTTATCCACAACATACATAAAAAAAGTTGATATCACAAGACTTGTAATTTTGTTCTATTATAATCATCTTCCACGATAAGAATATAAAAATTGACCTTAGACAAAGATGTAGCTAACATATTGGCAGAAACAAATGTTAAAGTAAATGCATCAATCATACCTTTTATTATTATAATTTATTTATACTATCAGCAACAATTGAAGTCTGAACTGCAAGAATGTCATGAACGACCTGCAACAACAACAAAAATCAGAAGAACTAATTCAACTGACACAACCCAATTTCAATCTCAGTTCAAAGAAATGGAATTGATGAAAAAAAAACAAAACTTATAAAGACACATCAAAGATATAATTAAATTTAACAAAAAAAAAAGACAGAAACCTTAAAAAAAGACAGAAACCTTGAAAAGCAGAAATGAAGATGGAGATGACGAGGATGAAGCCAAGGATGCACTGATAAACCCTAAAGACATTCAACATTTGAAGTGCCACCCAAAATCTTGCTGTTGTTTCCTTTCTCAGAATTTCTTTTTCTTTTAATGAATTTAATTTAAAGTTTACTTTTTTGCATATGGGGGTATTGAAATTGCCAGCTTCAACGGTTCCTAGTACATAGAAAAATACTATGAATGTTTGATTTGGATTTATGTTTTTTTAACAATTGATTTGGATGTTGTTTTTTTTATATACTAAGATGTAATAAAAAGAAGAAAAAAAAAGAGTTGCTTATTATAGAAAAATGAATCTAAAGTAAGATATTGGGTTTGTTGTTAAGGTTGTAATTGAAGAAAGGGTAGCACCGCCACGAGGGGTGTCCCTGTCACTGACCCCACTCAACTCAATCAAAAGCTTCATTTCTAAGGAGAAGCTGCAATCTGTTAACTTCACCATCCACTCATTTTATTTACTCTGCTTTATCCTTTTGTCTCTTGACACGTTTTCATAAACTTGGATTAGGTGCTTGATTGAATTTGAAATTTGCGTCGACCAGAATTGATTTTGATAGAATTGATTCTGTAAAATTGATTCTGGCCAAAATTTATTTTAAGTTAAAGTGATTTATGTTTGGATATATTCATGTAAAAGTGAGCTGAACAAAAATTTTGAGTAAAAAAATCATTTATAAAATCAGAAGCTACAATTTCTAGTTTCAAGTAGAATCAATTCTGGAGGCAGAATCAATTCTACTTTTGAGAAACCAAACAAGTCAGAATCAATTCTATATGTCCAGAATCAATTTTACATGTCTAGAATCAATTTTGTCTGCTCTAGAAGTGGAACCAAACACACACTACAATATCAATTCTGTCTCATCACTTTGTCTTACAAAAATTCCATATATGATAGTAGTAAAATGTGATTAGATGTTATACATCGCCACAATTTGTTTCCATAAAAAAGTTATATATTGATCAGGTATAAAAATTAAGTTAAATGAATTATGACGGCCAATATTTTTCAAAAATAGTTGTATGATCAAGTCGTTAAAAAACAAAAAGTTTGAGATTTTATCGTATAATTTATATGAGGAAAATGCTAACACACGTACAACTTTTATTTTTATAGATAGAGAAAATGATAATAGTCGCACAGAAATAAATAGAGAAGTTGAAGTTCAAACCACACGGCCACAATGTTAAACCTAATAATTTTAGAATTTTTATCTATTGAGCTAGAATTTATGCGCAACTCTAGTTCATAATAATAATAATAATAATAATAACTACTACTATAATAATAACAATGAAGAGTTTGCTACTATCTTGTTAGACTGTTAATATAATGGTGTTCTCTTCTTTTTCATCGATTATATTCACAAAAAATAAAACACTTTTTATACGATTAATACATGTTAAATATTTTTACCAACAAAAAATAAAAAGTACACAATACATTTGTTTTTAATAGTGATATTTACACCCGGGGTTTACACTAGTTTAGAAACAAATGCATATGATAGCAATTCCATTAAAAAGTTCATAGAGTCTTCTTCCTAAATAAAAAAGAATTCAAATATTTGCTAGATAACAACACATTATAACTAATTGAATAATAAAGTTATCTTGTGTACTTCTTTGGCCAGGGCCCACATCTTCATACAAGTAATATCTGCAAAAGAATCATACAAGATAATAAAATTAAAACTAATTATGTCAATAATTTAATATGATCAAGACTAACATTTGAGCAAATAGAAAATGTAAATTATGAATTTACATTATATACATGCTACTGTTAGAGCCAGCCATCAAACACAAGCTAACCATGAAACATTAATAACAGCTAAACATACTTATTGATTTGCATCCAAACTGTCTATCTCATCACTTTGCACAATGATGCTTTGAGAAGATTAGCATAGATATCCATCTTAGATGCTAAGCAAACAACTTCAGAAAATTACAAAAGAAAAATCAATATACTAATTAATACGATCATTTCTCTCTAACCATCTAATTGATATTGCATTAGACAGCAAAAAAAAACTAACTTGAACATACAACATGAAATAAACAATGAACATGACACTGTTGTGTAGTATTTAATCAAAAAAGAAGAGTGGAGCATGAAAACAATAGATACTCCCTTACTGGCTTGTGATTATGTCAGAATATTTGTATCATACAACTATATGATTTTCTAGTTTTTATGCATTTGGGTAATTCTAAGCATCATTATTGTTAAGACATCTTGATTTCTTGTGATTCAGGCATTGTGCGGGCCATTGACACAGTCAAAGGCATACTCTATGTGATAACACCTGTGCCATTTGATTCTCTGAAAAAAGTTAACCTCTTGCTACAGGGTTATATCCAAATTCCTACTGGTTTATTGCAGGTAAGAAATTGTTTTTTTTTTGCACACATTAATTATACTTTATATATTCATTCAACAATATAAACAGGCTAACTAGATAATCTATCTTTTATAGCGACATTCGACATACATAAGTAACATAAATTCAAACAAGTAATATGAGGAAGAGAAACTCACTTTAAAATTTCAATGAGTTGAAACCAGACTTTCAACATAATCATTGGCCTCTTGCCAGTGTATATAGCTGGTAATTCCTTTAATTTTTCCAATTTTTTCTACTCGGTTGTATTTGTGATTATAGATAAATGCCTCATGGGCATCCTCATTTGCCGGGCCTTGATCCTTTGCCAATATCAGTGTGTGATGATTCTCGGAAAGATAAATTGGCAACAAATCCATCCATCTAAAGAAGTTTTCTTGATAACTAATTTGAAATAATTGAATCCAAGAGTCTTGAACTCCAAAATTCTTCATTTGCCATATAACAAAATGGGTTTCCTCAAAATCATGACAAAAACAAAGACAGCCCATCAAAACCGCAAGCTTTGGCGGGTGACTCGGCACCTTGTCAAATCTCTGAGGTAGCAACAATTGAGTGCATGTCTCAGTGGAGAGATCAAGTGAAAGAATCACATATTGGTCAACAGTAGTAACAGCAGTACTGCTGCTATTGATGTTGTAATCGCGAATGACAATCCAGTTAATAGTACCATTCAAATGCACACCCTTATTATGAAGTTTACGATTATAATTAGAACGCCAGTTAAGTGGACGCCAGTAAAGTGGAAGCACATGGAAACAACATTGAATATCTCTCCAACAACAAGAAGAAGAAGAATTATCAATATCATCATCCCCCAATCTGAAAGTGAAAACTTTAAGCAAACTTTTTGGCTCCACCTCCAAATCCATATAGAAAGCTACCACCTTATAAGTTTGAGTGGAATTATCGTAACCAAAAGAGAAGGTAAACTGTGGATTGCGGCGAAGATCAAAAAGTATTGAAATTTTTTTAGATTTTGTTCTCATAGCTGGGTTCCACAAACAAAGCCATTCACGTTTACAAAGGTATGAAACACCATTCAAACACACCAATCCATTGCATGAACCAATAAGCCACCGCCACCATATATCTGACGGCCCTATTTGTATTATGTCTTTCAATAGACGGCGGTCAGGATCGGTATGGCGGTGAAAGATGGGAGATTTGTTTCGGAGTAAACGAGGAATGGAGAGAGTTTCCATATATAAACCCTTACCCTTAAAATGCATTACTGCGAATTGTTGTTGCTGCGCTGATTTATTGAGATGCATTTCAACCAAGTGAGGATCAAATATCAGATTTTTGAAAAACTTGTTAACGCACCTTAATTGCATAACATGTTTTACTGGGAGCCATGAGATGATT
This sequence comes from Trifolium repens, assembly GCA_030408175.1. Lineage (NCBI taxonomy): Eukaryota > Viridiplantae > Streptophyta > Magnoliopsida > Fabales > Fabaceae > Trifolium > Trifolium repens. Next base: position 59,079,773 of record CP125842.1, on the reverse strand, counting down.
TCTACCACAAGTTCCTCGGGGAGAATCGTCGCCCGACGTGGCAACCGCAGACGCACCACCAACCGCCGACGCTTCATCCCTTCTTCCATTCAAATTTACTTAACCCTAACCACCGATTCCAAAGCCACTATTTCAACTATCATATTTATATTTATAAGTGTGTACGGATTTATTTCTAGGAACAAATCCACAATCTTTTTTTTCAGGAACAAATCTTTAAATATAAGATAAGATTAGATCCTTTCAGAAAAAAATAAATAAATATAAAGCTTGTTTTACCCCCTTATTTTGAATAAATCGAAATTTTACCATTTCTATTTCACTAAAACGGCAATTAATCTCTTTATGTAACTCCAAATTTAATGGAGTTTGATTCTATGGAAAGTTAACTCGATTACGGTCATTTTGGTACCAGTTTGGTGAATTATTGATCAAACTTGAGTTATGTGCGAAGCTTTGAAGTTGAGGCTCAGAAGCAAGCTGGTACCTCAATTTTGATAACTCGATTTTGATCAATAATTCACCAAACTGGTACCAAAATGACCGTAATCGAGTTAACTTTCCACGTAATCAAATTCCACTAAATTTGGAGTTACATAAAGAGATTAATTACCGTTTTAGTGAAATAGGGAGGGTAAAATTCCGATTTATTCAAAATAGGGGGGATAAAACTGCATTTAAGCCTAAATATAAATAAAAAGGTTAAATAAGTTTTTGGTCGTATAAATATTTATAATTTTTTTTTTGTTTGTATACAAATTTTGGTCCATATTTTTAAATCAACTCTTGTATATTTTTACATTCTTAAATAATTTTTTGTATCCATGATTAATATTATTATAAGAATCTCTCCCACAAAAATTAATTTTTTTTAATATAAGATGAATTATTTATGAATCATTAAGCATCAATACCTAAAAAATTCATATTTAATTCATCTATTGTTAAAAAAAAAAAAAAATCAACTTTTACAAGAAACTAGTTTTAAGACCTGTGCATTTCCAGGGATCTGTTAATTTTTTTTATAAAATATTGTTAAAATATAAGTGATGGCATTCTGATATTTCTTGTAAAACCAATTAAATTGAGTAATTTTTTATTAAAACAATTATCATGTGTATGATTTTTATGTAATAAATTATAATCAAGGATAAAAAATATTTATTATTCGATTTTTTTTTGTAAGGAAGCTAAAAAGAAAAGGAGAAAAAAACTAAAAAAAAAGGGAAAAACTAATCACGTAGGAAGAAGGTTCTCATTGCGTCGTTCTTAATAAGATCACGAACGCCTTATGGTGGGAAAATATGAGTCAAGAAGTCGGCATCTAAAGAAGCTCCAAGTTTAGTGAAGAAGTCAGTACATTGATTTCCAGTGTTTTAGAATAAAATATTTAGAAACATGTTATAAAAAAATTTAAATATAAATTGTGCAGTTTTATATAAATTTGTTAAATGAATAAAAAAATTATTAAAGTTATTGTCATGTGTACATTTTATTAATAAATTATAATTATCAATGACAAATATTTATCCAATTTTTTTATGTATGAGTGAAAATTATTTTCCCGTGTTTTTTTTTATATTTATCGATAAGAGCTAATTATCTAATTTAAAAAAAATTGTTAATTTTATATATATATTAGTGATCAACACTTTCTCCTGTATGTTTTATATATTTGTTAAATTTTTTTATGACAAATATTTATCATGTAATTATTATAATATATATTCATCAATAATACATTTTTCCTGTATTTTTTATATAAGAGTAAATTAAAATAGAGTACATTTTTATTATAATAAAAAATAAAAATAGAGTAGAATTTAAATATTATATAAAAAAATAGTAAATTGAAAAATATAATTTTTTTTTATAAAATAGAAGATTTGAAATATTTTTCTAAGGAGAAGATGCAATCTGTTAACTTCACCATCCACTCATTTTCTTTACTCTGCTTCATACTTTTGTCTCTTGACACGTTTTCAAAAACTTGGATTAGGTACTTGATTGTGTATGTTTGGTTTTGCGGTGGGAAAAATTGATTTTGACATAATTGATTATGTAAAATTGATTCTGGCCAAAATTGATTTTAAATTAAAGTGGTTTGTATTTGGATATATTCATGCAAAAGTGAGTTGAACAAAAATTTGAGTGTAAAAATCAATTTTAGAATCAGAAGCTACGATTTTTAGCTTCAAGTAGAATCAATTTTGAAACGAGAATCAGTTTTACTTTTGAGAAACTAAATAAGCCAGAATCAATTCTACGCGTCAGAATTGAAACCAAACATTACACTAAAATTTGTTTGTCTTACAAAAATTCTATATATGATAGTAAAATGTGATTAGGATGGTGTTTGTTGTAGCTTTTTTTTTTAGAAAGAATCACATTTTTTTATAAAAATAATTACTTTTAAAAATATTGTATCTGTCTGTTATAGCTTTTTAAAATAATCAGAATCTAAAAATAATCAGAAAACAGCTAAAAATGAGAAGTTGTTAAGAATAGCTTCAATCCACTGCCACATTGTCAAACCTAATAATTTTAGAAATGTTGTCCATTGAGCTAGAATTTGTGCGCAACTCTAACTCTAGTTTATAATAATAATAATAATAATGAAGAGTTTACTACTATCTTGTTAGACTGTTAATATAATGGTGTTCTCTTCTTTTTCATCAATAATGGTGTTCTCTTTGCTGACTCATGAATACTGATATGCATCCTATTCCCTAGACCTGAAAAGAAATATTTCTTTTACATGAGTACATGCATTCATTAATAGTGATTCATGATATTATTATTATAAAACAGAACTAATAGTAATAAAAAATAAAAATAAAACCCAACCCTCAACCTAATACTCATATATATCCTTCTAGTACAAGCCCCAAACACACTAATATTAGATTAAAACCTATTGAAATTAAGAAACATATCAAAAAGATCTTCAAGAAAATCTAAATGTATCTTGAGTATTTTCTGAAAACATTTTTTAACAAGGTATCTTTTTGGTTCTCCATGTCAATGTTGAGAAGAAGGAACAAGTACATAAAACAATTGCCGAGCTTGGTAACGCTTGCTTGTGACCTAAGTTAGGGGCATTAAAGTGTTGGAAAAGTATAATTAATGTGTGCAAAAAAAAAACTTAAAAATAAAACAATTTCTTACCTGCAATAAACCAGTAGGAATTTGGATATAACCCTGTAGCAAGAGGTTGACTTTTTTCAGAGAATCAAATGGAACAGGTGTAAGCACATAGAGTATGCCTTTGACTGTGTCAATGGCCCGCACAATGCCTGAATCACAAGAAATCAAGATGTCTTAACAATAATGATGCTTAGAATTACCCAAATGCATAAAAACTAGAAAATCATATAGTTGTGTGATACAAACATTGGAAGATATGAAGATAAATATTGGAATTTGGAAGTTAGCCAAGTTACCTACCAAGACCAAGGCACCAGGGTAAATTTCCAGGTCCTGCAGATTCAACTGCTAAGCCAACAATACTAGCATTCAGGCTGTGGAATATTTGAGAGCTTAGGACCTACAAAAATATTCCTAGGTCATATAAAATGTTTCTAAAAATAAATAAATACATGAAAAACATAACATACTCTAATGAAAAACATCTTATGTTATGTTTAGGCAGATACAGCTCTGAACATCAAGTCAAAAAAGTCTGTCATGAGACAGAATCAAAAGAGATAATAAGCAACATTAGAACCAACCTTACGATCAACATGTCGAATCTTTACGCTTGCAATGGGAACATGATAAGGACAGTGAGTGGTCAAGGAATGTGCAAGCTCCTTGATCGTTGATAGATTTGAATCACTAGGAAGGCATTGTCTGAAATAAGCCATTATTCGTAAATCACGCATGAGTCGAGCATTGTTCTGAACAACAATCCTGGGGAAACAAATAGGGATATTCATTATTCTAGTATAATACTGTCTAAAAAAATTAAAAATAATGTCCCAAAATAGCTGCTGTAAAGTCATCGGGAGGGGGCTGAAACCACTTGATGGCAGAACTGGCCCCCGAACCAGATTCAACTGGTGGTGAAAATCAAAAACAGAGTCTAACTTATAAGATTTGGGCTTACGTTCCATTTAATGAGTCCTGATGAGCAGAACGTATCTCAATCAATTTAATTGTTCCATCATTTTTCCCATCTAACCAGAATTTTCCAGCAGGCAAATTCATATTTTCAGTGGATATGCCTATCTTCACTACATGAGTGGGACATATATATTTTAACATGTTCACTAATACATCATAACCAACACCTGAAATGCAATACAAAACCCACAGAATGAGTACCATGATTAAAATATAAAAATGTACTTAAAAAGGAATCAAATTAATAACTGGAAAGACACAAGCTTACCTTTAACCCAGCCAGAAGTATTCACTACAAGAGGCATCTGAATCTTACAAGACTTTCCTCCCTTATCAAAGGTGCAATACTCCTTTCGATAATAATCATAAATGGAGCATATGTACTTTAAGTATGTTGACCGATCTCTCTGAGGAGAAACATCACCGAAGAAAAGGGATCTGTTACGGAATAATGACTGAAAGTGAATCAAGCAAATCCATATCCAGTAAACATGCTCACTCAATTAAGACATGAATTAGTGGACACTTAACAGAATCTAATAAACCCTACAAATCTTAGAATAAGTATCATCTACCTCACTGTTTATAGAAGACTTCAGCAATGGAATGGACTAGAACAAGATCAAATCGAAAAAGTTACAATATATAATATCCTCAACAATCAGTAATGGTTAATTTGTTAGTAGCAGGAATTGAGCCCTAGACCCCCTCCGTAATACTTATTCGGTGTCTCAGCTCATATCACTAGCCTACTTCTTCGGAGACTAATCTGAAGCATGTGATACACCCATATCTTAACCTAACTAACAAGTAAAGAATACATTGCGCCTAACTTGACATCGCAATTACATGTATCTATTGAATAGTGATTATGTGCCATCACAACTTAACAACTAACAACCTTGTCAAATATTTCAAATTCAAAGCAACATAAATAAATAAAACTCCCCCAAAAAGACAGATTCAGTTCACAAATTATTAAGATAAGATAGCACTTCATAGTTCATACCTCTCTGGTGTTTTCAGGCATGGAATCGTCATATCTAAATCAAAGATAGAAAAGTTTTTAGTCAATATTTGGTATGAATAACATTGAGTAAACCATGTGTCTTGATTTAGTTTGACACTCTCAAATAGGTCTTTGAGATTATTAATATTTCAAAAAAATCTCAAACTCTATAAACTGTCAAGTTGGTTTAATTAAATATTCATAATCTCACATACTTATTCGAAAGTGTCCTACAAAAATCAGGAACGAATTTAGTGGTTTATTCCGAATAACATCATTAATCTGTTACATCATTACATGTAAAAAATGCGATAGGTATTGATTACCAACTCTACCTGGAGAGATATCATGAAGAATGGTTAGAGAAAGAAAAGCAGGAGGAGTAAACTCAGGTTGGCCAACATTAGTATCAAGATAAGCAACTCTGTCACATTTAGTGAAGAGGAGATTAAGTAGATAGCGAGAGAAGGTTGCTTTCCCGGAGTTTGCAGGTCCACATATGAGTGTGATGGGAGGGGTTGAGCTTGATATAATGGAATTTGCAGCCTTAGACCATTGCTCTGGGATGTAAATGTCAGGTGAAGAAGGGGATGAATCCATTGCTCTCTCTATCTCTCTGAAATTTTCAAGACTTTAGTGTTTGTTACTCTGTCTTAATTAAAAAGCTTTTAGTCATGCAAAATTTCAAACAGCATGTGTGCATGCAAGAAGTGTGTTCAATGTGGACCACTCTAACAACTGATTTGAGTCTCTTATGAGGACAACATAGGTTCAATCCACTATGTTTGTTGTGAATATTTGTACAACTATATTTTTAAGTATTAATTTGCCATCTATTTCATACCATAATTCTATTTTACAATATTCTTTAGCATCCAGTTTCACAATTGTGAGATTGTTACAATTTAACTTATTATTATAAATTCAAAAGTCATAGACCATCTGTGTTTACCCATCCAACGCAGAAGCTTAAACATACCAACCTATGAATCACGTACTCCGACACAAACATCCGCTAAAGAGAAGATATAAATTGAGAATCAAAATATATACATATAAAATCTAAGTTGAGCAAGTTATTTGTAAAAGAATTTTTTTTTAAACAGGTGTATTTTATTTTTATTTATCCATTTGCGACGCTAAAAATATTGAAATAAAAATGTAATGTCTTCAATTCCTCAATCGTTGTTGTTTCGACACATCGTTAACTCTTGTAGATATATCTGATATGTGTTTAAGAACAGTATAAGCAAAGAAAACAACATTTTTTTGTGAACACTTGTGAGACAGACACTGATTCGATGAGTGTCAAAGTAAAGGGAAAAATGAGATTTTTTTTGACATTGGTCTGAATTATTTGACACACGTCGTGTAAGTATCATACGAATGTCTTACACCGCAACACGCATTTTGTGCTTTATATGTACTACTCTGATTTTATATGTAAGTAAAAGTTGTTTTCTTAAATTCATTGGAAAAATATTGTATTTAGTTTATAATATTGATTGAATATATTACTTTTTCAATAAAATTAAAAAGTCAATTTTTGCTTATGAGACCGGGAGAACCAACAAGACCACATGAAAACAAAGTTGGAGCATGACGAGGTCAAAGGAGATGAATACTAGTATATTTTTACACAAGACTTTAAAATAAAAATTAAAAAACACTAAAATATTTTGTAATAGATAATGCTAAAATAGTGAATGATGATTGAACATTAAGATTAAGGTAACATAGGATGATGATAGGTGACACTGACATGTACTTTGGATTTGGATCTCTGCGTGTTGTAGATTGATTAGTTATACTACTAATAATAATAACTATTTATTTATTAATCGTGATCTCATTGTTGCATACATTTTCTTCGGATCATTGTCATAGTTGCATTTGCATGCTTATCTAAAAATATATTTTAGTACAATAAATAAATAATTACTGTATTATACTAAGAATATGACTTAGTATAATCCATTAAAAACTATATCAAAAATAAAAAAGTATAATCCATTAAATTAAAATAAAAGCCACTATCACTAAGAATATGTGCTTTGTTTTGTTTTATTTGAGTATCAGAGAGAGAGAGAGAGAGAAGAGATTGGGTTGAATTTTGGAGAGATTGAGAAATGGCATCTGCAATAGTTCGTAGGAACATCACCAACAACTTGAAAAGGTTACCATCATTGTCTTGTTGGGGTTTCAACAACAATAATCATAATCATAATAATTTGTTGAATGTTGAAGAACATGCTGGTGGTAGTGGTACCGTTTCCTTTCACGCAGAAGCAGCTGGTGGTGTTGGATTGCCATCTTACATGCGTGGAGCTGTTTATTGGGAACCCAACAAACCTCTCACCATTGAAGAATTTCACATTCCTCGCCCCAAAGCTGGTGAACTTCTCATCAAAACCAAAGGTATGTGTCTCTGTGTACCTACCTCTTTCTTCATTCTAACTATATATTTTATTCAATTTTTCACATTAAAATAAGAACATATTGTTCTTATTTTGTTTGTCTTTTTGACATATGATGAACTGAGAAAAAATAAAATTAAAATAGAGACCTTCATGCATGTCTAGTGTAGGTAAAATGATTCCTTATAGTAAAACAACTACCCTGATTTCATGGAGATCTTGACCATTGATGATGATTTACTGAATTTACAATTCAATTTTGCACAAATGATGTTGATTGAGGTTGCGGAGGTTCTAAACTTTTGTATTGCAACTGTAATGGTTTTAAAAAACAGCCGCGGTCACGTCTCGGTTACGTAAAGATTTTCGCAATTTCGGTCGGTACAGGTGTTACGACACTAAAAACGGTTGTCACGCCATTTGATCCATGTAGTTGACCCTGCTTGGCAGGATAAGACTTGGTTGTTTTTGTTGTTGGCGTTGATCGTTACCACTATGAGTGGTGGTTTTTATTATTGGATATGATTGTGTAAAGCTGTGATTTTTCAATGCAGGATGTGGAGTATGCCACTCTGATCTTCATGTCATGAAAGGTGAAATTCCGTTTTCCAGTCCTTGTGTTGTGGGGCATGAGATTACTGGTGAAGTTGTTGAACATGGACAACACAGCGATTCCAAAACCATAGAAAGGTTAAAGTTTTTTCGTAAAATAAAAAAAGCAAAACTGTCAAACTACTACACTTTTGTGTGACGATGAATTATGATGAGTTTGCATTTCAATGAAAAAATTTATTGTTCTTGATGACAACCAAAAAAGAATGACGAGTGGGTTTCTTTGTGTTCGTTTCAGGCTTCCGGTTGGATCTCGAGTTGTTGGGGCCTTCATCATGCCTTGTGGCAACTGTAACTATTGTTCAAAGGTAACAATATTGTATTACACACTCCACTCTATATGTCAACTGAATTATGGTTTTGTCGTTGATGTTGTCTACAAATGGTATACAGGGCCATGATGATCTGTGTGAAGCCTTTTTTGCTTATAATCGAGCACAAGGAACCCTCTATGATGGTGAAACTCGACTATTTCTTCGAAGCAGTGGTTAGTGTTAGCTTACCTATTATTTCAAGCCTTACAATGTTATTTGCTTTTGACCAACTACAAGCACCACATACACCTAGGCTACTTGTTAATGATACACATATTACTGATATTACTAATCAATTAATCATGAAGCACACGACCATCTTTCAGCTGATACAAATTTCAAAGTTTTTCAAGTGTATTTATCCCTATTTGTAGAATCCTTCATTATTAGAATACTGAAAATAAAGTGAAATGTATAGGAAAACCGGTATTCATGTATAGTATGGGAGGGCTTGCTGAATACTGTGTTGTGCCGGCAAATGCATTGTCTGTATTACCAAACTCAATGCCATATACCGAGTCTGCAATTTTAGGATGTGCTGTTTTTACTGCTTATGGTGCTATGGCTCATGCGGCTGAAGTTCGCCCGGGCGATACTGTTGCGGTTATTGGAACTGGGGGTGTTGGTTCTAGGTAACTAAATCAATTCTCAAGTGGATATCACATTGTTAAATATTCAATTATCTGTGCCTATATCCTTTCGTTATTTTTGTTGCCTCGATAATGCTTGGAGAAATATAGAATATTTGATACTTATCATTTACATTGAAATTGGAAATCGGAAGATATCCTATTTTTACCATGTCATATATCTGAGCAATAGGCTCTAATCAAATGCACTTGTTTGCCCCTTTAACTTTATCACCGATTCCAGTTGTTTGCAGATAGCTAGAGCATTTGGTGCCTCGGATATAATTGCTGTCGATATTCAGGATGATAAGCTACAGAAAGCAAAGACACTTGGTGCAACTCACACAATAAATTCGGCAAAGGAAGATCCCGTTGAAAAGATACTTGTATATACTTTTCTCTCTCGCCTCATTGTTTAATCTACCAAATCTCTCTCTTGCACGGCCTCTGCCTATTAGCTCCTAACATTATCCTCACAATATCATGTATTATTTCTTTGACCTGAGAGACCCTTTATTTAACTGTTTGCTCTAATTTCACGCAGGAAATTACTGGTGGAAAGGGTGTTGACGTTGCTGTGGAAGCCTTGGGGAGACCACAGACATTTGCTCAGTGCACACAAAGTGTGAAGGATGGAGGAAGAGCCGTGATGATTGGACTAGCAAAAGCTGGTTCTTTAGGAGAGGTTGATATAAATAGACTTGTTCGCAGAAAGGTAAGTAATCTGTATGTCTGTGTTTTCCATTAGTCTTATTCTTGCCCTGACCAAGCCAAAGTTGAGCTCAAATTGTACATACCAAACCAAAGGCCTTTTTGAAACTCAACTCAGTGCCACAGATGAACAATTCAGAGGCAAAACAATATTTTGTATATGTTGATGACAGTACGACACTATTTTTCTACCAAATCAGAATTCAATTGAAATGCTAAAATATGAAGTATACATTACTAAATGACAATAATTTCCTTTATTGCAGCACCTCACTTATTTTCCACAAGTATAACAAAAGCTCTTTGCATCTAAGCATATATTAATTTTCCCATTTGAACAGATAAAAGTTATTGGTTCATATGGAGGCAGGGCTAGGCAAGATCTTCCAAAGTTAATTAGATTGGCAGAAACGGGTATCTTTGACCTTGGCCATGCTGTTTCAAGAAAATACACTTTCGAGGAGTCTGGCAAAGCATTCCAGGATCTCAACGAAGGAAAGATCATTGGTCGAGCTGTAATCGAGATAGTATAGCTCTACATGACCTTTGTGCAACGACAACTATGTCTCTGTCTAATACATTGGAGTGGCAAAGGTGTTGGTGTCCTGAGAACACATATAGGTGTCTTCTATTCTAATGTGTTATCTGTCCTGATAAAATAAAATAACTAATTGTAAGGACATTTTCAAATAAGAAACTGTTTTTTGTGTCACTTTGCATGTGGCTCATGTAGTTGTAAAAGACTCATCATCATTGGCATGTGATGGAAGAGATGAAAAAAATGGCAAAAGATAGTATAAGAACCAAGCACGCTCAAAACCAAAATCATAGATGCATAAAGAAGGCATCATTAAAAAAATCAGACGATTGTTCAAAAGTCTCCGAACTGAGCAAGTTTCAAAGGAGTCATTTTATTCCAAACAAATTCATAAATAGAAGAAAGTTCAATTTTCAAATAACTCGCTAACACTTGATACGAGTCAGTGTAATATTAAATAAAAGTAGACAAGTAATCCAGTTTTGAGAAGGACAAGTCAAGTTTAAGTATGATCGACTAAAAATTTGCAGGATTTTGTAACTCAACATATCAATCACATAAAATCAACTTCAGAATCCCAATACAGGTGTCATTTGGTTCATGTAGTCGAATTGTTTTTAAGACCAAAAGCACATTTAATACATGCACATAAACTGGCTATTTTAATTAGGTTTACAGGCTTTGTCAAATTTGTATGTAGAGGAGGATGTTTCATTCACGAACTCTTGTTTGGTTCAACAACATATCCATGACCTAAAAGTAACAAATTCTTCCATATTTGGTCAACCTTTGCAACATTATAATATATACTTGTATATACTTGAGTTTAACAGCAATGCTCCGGCTCCAGCACCCATTTCTCTCTAATAGAAACAACAGAAGCAATCATCACAGTAATATTAAATAAGCAGGTCTCTGCTGCAATATCAGCACGGGACCAAACAATATGAGCAAACCATTATTTGTCATTTTAAGCCCAAGCATCGCATTCACAACCAGAATATTAAAAAAACTCACTGCATTTTGTTTAGCAGTTGTGCACATAACGAAAAGATGAGAATGAACATGATTTATCCTACCTAGAGAAACATTTTTATCAATAAAAGGGAGATTTGTAATAGTTTCTAAAAAATTATTGAAGAATGGTGCAAGTAACATACAAAATTTAAGATACAAGCATAAACATGCTTGTCCTTGTCCATCCATCATCCAAAAATGATTCCAAAAACTACATTGCTCTCTACGCTATGAACCAATTTGGTCCCTTAAAAATTCCAAGGTCACATTGCTATTCTTCTTTCCACTTGTTAACATATTTGAGGAAAGCATTGGCGGGATTTTCCCTCGGTGCAGCTCGAACACGAGTAGACCTTCGAAGCGCAGACTCGTCATTCGCAATTTTCTGCATCAAATCCTTTGATCTCTTCTGCAGTTCTGAGCTGTAAATATGCAACAAAAAATATAAAATATGAACAGTCAGTAAAGAGAATATGGAGGAAACTCTTCGAAATGTTTCAAAAATCTTAGTCTAGTTCTAAAACTACAAATTAACACTAACGTAAATTTGAATCCAACTACCTTTGATAAAATCTAAATAATACTGCATTACATAGTATCAGCACTTTTAAAAGAGAAATTAGTTTAGTGTTCGGAAAAACAACTGAAGGTGCCTATTCAATAGCTTTATCATATATGAGAACTTATGTCTAAGCTGTTTCTACAGTCAACCAGAGAACAAGGGTAAACTCTACATAAACTTCGTATAAATTGTTTTCATAAGATTTCTTAGAGAGCTTATGAAAATGTGTTGAAAATAACTTGTGCTCTGTGGATGCACGATAAACTATTTTTTTAAACACTTTCAAATACAATAAACCAAATAAGTTCTTAGAAGCTCCCTCCCTCTCGCTCTCTTAATTCAGCATAGGTATGTGCTCCACATTATAGCATACACAACGAAATTGGAAATAATATTGACAGCAATCTTGTTACTTAACCCATCATGGTTATTAATATACTCCAAGAACTCCAGCAAATTTATTACATTAATAACATCCACATTTATATTAAATTCTAGTGCATCATATTTCACTCACTTTATTAAGCCACAGCCAAAAACTCCAGCAAATTTATTAGCTCAACTTGAACTTTAACATCATTCTAGATAAGTTAACATTGACAAAATTTATATTTATCATCACACAAAACATCATTTCTTAGATTTACTCCTTCATTTCATTTGTTTTTATCTGCTTAAGGTATAAATGACCCAAGAAGCATGTGTATGTCCCTATGTTAATTGTTGAGCTACAAAGTTTTAAACCAAGACTTTTACTGACGCATATGCATTCAAATACAAATCGTTATAAAGGCATTCAGCATGAGAGGCTTATCGAACTTACCATATACTACTATAATTTTTTTCCAGGTGGTTTTTCAGTGCCCTTTCCCGCTCACCCTTGCAATTCAGTGATCCCATCAATGCATCAAGCTATATTCACACATGCCAACAGAAAATTAGAAAATACACATGTACTACATGCAAACATAGCTTCGGGAAAAAAATATAAACATAGCAGGCTATCTTCATTAAGTACCTCTTCCTTGCTGCTGTAGTATCCCCACTCCTTGGAGTCGCCGCTTTCAACAAATATCCTTCCATCACGACGGAACCACCAATACCTATTGTAATCTCGGTCTTTACCTAATGGGCTTCTGCTAACAATTCGTTTCTCTATCTCCCGTTCAAAGTATTCTCTCTGTATAATAATAGACAGACAATAAAAGATCCATTTCAAGAACAGACAACAATTTAAGCAAGGAGATGGTTGCAGTATTACCCTCTGCTTTATCCGTTTCTTTGATTCCTTATGGGATAATTCTTTTCCATTTTCAGCTGGTTCTCTCATCTCTGAATCCAGGTTTTTAGGAGTCTTTTTTGAAGCATGACTTGAATGCTTAATCCCGCTGCAAATTGAATTTCAATAGGAAAAAAAGTTAAACACAACGACCATAAAAGTGTATAGGCAAGCATAAACAGCACAATTGATAAAATCTTACCTTCTTCCTTGTGAATTGTCTTGCCTTGACTCTATCTCTACATTTATTTTATCTTCCACATGTCCATTTACTATGGAGTGGTCATTGTTTGCTGGGATATTTGAATTGTTGATTTGATGGCCATTACTTTCTGAAAGAGCTTTTAACCTCTCTTTTTTTTCTCTGCGTTTTCGGCCATCTTCAATTGCTTCTTCTCGTTTAGCAGCCCCAAGTTCCTGCCGCTGTTCAATCAACACATCCAACTTTTCCCTGAAAATTGCAGTTTCAAGAACTTGATTGACCAACTCACGTAAGATTTCTAATTTAGCATTGGCATCTACAAGGCCATAATGTCCCCGTCTTATGGTTGCTTCATAGTGCCGTAATTGCGGAATATTGATCATTTCCAGAAAATCACATAAATATTTGCTCCAAGTAACCATTGTAATCTGAAAATAAAAAATGAATGAAATAGCCATACCAAAAACAGTAATAGGATTTAACTTAAATTAACCCAGTCACAGGATACCAGATAGCAACAAGATTCAACTGGAAAAGCCGTCTCATGAAGTCTGGACAGCTATTAAGTGATGAGACTAAAAGACTAAGAAAAAGAATTATGTATAAGTTAGATGGTAACCTTCTGCAACTTTCGATTCTCTATAGCTGAAGTGTATTCACCACCATCATCGATAAGAACTCGAAAAAGTGCAGCATGAGATTCCACAAGGAGCACATTGCTATCCTTATTGCAGATTGCATTTTCAAAATCTTCCAAAGAGTAGGGCCACAAGTTTAACTGTTTACCAAAAGAAGTACAAAAATCCCAAACCATTAAGAGATCCCCTATACAGTGCATTGGAACATTGAAGTCTCTTGATGGAGAAGGGCGGTCAGTGAACACAGGGTCGTCTGGACTAGGCTTCACCAATAGATCATCAATGGGATATTTGACCGGTATATCCTTGTATTCTCCATTTTCTGGAAAATTTGAAAACAGCCTTTTTTAAATAAAACTAAATCACAAGTTTTCAACAATAGGGTTCAAAAAAATAAAATATTATCTGGCATGAAAGCTCTGTGTAGCAAAAGATTTAACCAGGTTTTTATTTATTAAAACAGAACCGATTTCACCAGGCAGGTGTAATATCCAAGCCATAAGAGAAAATGTTTTTCAATTAAAAACACAACAAAAAGAGATGTGCTTCTCGTTCTACATGCCATACAATTCCAACAAGAGGAAAGTAGGAAATAAATTTCAAAATAGAATTTGATCAGAAAACAACTCAAAGAGATAAAATCATTAACCAAGAACCAAAAATTGCTTCAATTTCTGAACTATACCTGCTGTTCCTTGAGAAGAACCATTGACTAGTGTCCCGTCCAACTTCTTCTTTTTGTGTTTATCAGCTTCTTCCATTGATTCCTGACCAAGAGAAATTTGAGATAGAAAATAATGTCATGAAAATCATTCAAAAAATATCAAATAAATCGCTGAAACCCTAAATTATCATATCCCGTTTATTATTATATTCAATGTTGTCAAAATCAAAATCTTGCATAAGATCGGGAGGGGGTAGCAAGATTGCAACCACGGTCGTGAAATCATACCCAATTAATTTTGTAGGATCTGGAAGGAGGAGTGGCAAGATTACAACCACACCCACGCCCACACACAGTCACACGCAAACACGCGCACATATACATACATATATATATGTGTGTAATTGGGCCTACGTGGATAGAACTCAGCCCAAACCAATGTAATCTAGTTGGGAAATATGAAAATTAATTCTTTATTCTTATCTTAATCTATAATTGGGCCTACGTGGATAGAACTCGGATGAAACCAAATTTTCTTTAAAAAAAACATAGTAAAAAATAATTAGAAAGAAAATGGAGGGGGAAAAAATGACTCTCTCTCGCGTGACCAGCCAAAACCGTTACCTCTAATTACAGAAACAAATAAACTAACCCTAATTTTCTTTTCTCCTGGATGCTTATTTCCATGATGACAACCAGAAGCGATTTCGCTTTGATCTTGCTACGATTTTGCTCAAAACATGATCTTGTTCATTATTCAGATTGGAGGGGGCGAGCAACATCAAAAAATCGCGCTTTAAAATTAAATCACAATCTTGATAACATTGATTATATCCCATATGTAAATTATTCTTTTATATGAATGCATAAAGAAACAGAAACAACATATTTCCCTTTCATCTACCTCATTATTCCTTTTCTTGGAGCAAACTATAAGTCCGTTTTTGAGAAAAACCTTTCCCCTTAACTCCACAGGAACATCGGTTGAGATACCGTGCTTTTGTGCCAGTTTGTCATGTAAAACCCAAGGGGCATTTCGATATGTAGATTCTCGGATAAAAGACTTCAGAATATTTCTACTAAAAAGCGGCTTCTTTAACACCAAATCTTCTGCATTGACTTCTGTTTTTTCACTTATATTCTTGTTTTTATCAAGCCAAGCTACCTCATAACGGTATTTGTCGACTCCTTCCTGGATGACTTTTAATATTTTGCACGGACATACACCATCATCTTTTTTCCCGTATAACTCGGCACCAGCATACAAACGCTGCTGCAATTTCTCAGCAATAGAATCTGCGAGCTCCTTCAAAGGGAGCATACCTACAATAACAACTATCACTGATCAATCCAGCATAGAGCGAAAAATAACACAAGCATTCTGATGAAAAGCAATGTAATTGTATAATTCACAAGCTGGCATATGACTCCAGAACATTTGCATGTAGCAATTCAAAAACAGGCATGATTATTGTCGTTTCCATTTCCTGAAACATTTCCTTTATTATTTTGCCTAATTTTTTACAAATGATAACTCCAGAACCACTTCAATTTGATCTCTGCAAGTACTGCAGCATTATTACTGTCATTTATACAATATAAATGAATGAACAAATAAATTTATCTCAGATAAAGGGATTTAACAAAGTTAAACACTGGTGATTCCTATGATTTGTTTAAAAAAACATAAGCCCATTAATTCATAAAATGATTTAGAAAACACCGTCGTTTGTTGTACAGCATTTTATGAGCAAACTGGGACCTTCAGTAACTGACTATATATATATATATATATATATATATATATATATATATATATATATATATATATATATATATATTCTATTTCTCTCAATATCAACAGAAGCAGACTTATAATCATTACAGTGATTATCCTGATAGATTGTATAACTTATTTGACCAGCTTCAGAGTAATCTATAATGTCTAACGAAATCAGACAAATAACATCTAGTTAGCCAAAGCTAACTCATCTCCAATCTAGTCCATAAACGTGAATAATAATCAGTAAACACGATACCCAGCATATATCAATTTATATAAATTCATTTGGAGGTGAACCATATGTTGCAAATTAAATAGTGTGCCGACTGTTGAATAAAAATTTAACACTTAGGGGACTGTTTGGTTTCAGAAAATGGCATATGTTTGATTGCATGTCTAATTGCAGAACAGTCACCATGTTTTCACTTTGTCTCCTGTTAAGAAAAGTTTTTAGAAGAAACAATGAAAACAAAAAAGTTGTATTCATTGTTTTCTGAACAAATCTTTTGGAAACATGAAATTAAACAGATGAAAACAGGGTGGCAATTTTGTAATTAAAAGTGAGAATAGAAAATGTTTTCTCACACTGGACAGGCCCTTCGTCTAAACTCTATAGCAGACCCTAGACAAATCACCCATAAAAACTAAATAAGAACCCAAAATATCAGTGCATTGCATAAGTCTAAAAGCTACGCCATCACCCTTTTGAATACCATTGCTGGATCAAAATAAAATCATTTCTCATCATGTGGGACTAAACAGAAATGTTATTCCCACATCATGAGATATGATTTTATTTTGATGTTATTACTCAAGCAGAACAAAAAGAAATGATATATAACATCAAAATAAATTTCTTCAGCTCAGAAGAGAGTAGCTCTTACTGTACTGAATGATCCTTAAAGCAGGAGTCGTAAATTCTTTAGGAAACTGTAGGAATTTCTCAGTAGCTCGTTGTTCAGACACCAAAGCCTCTTCATAAGTCAAACCAGTTTTTCCAGTGGCCTTACATGCCCAAATCCTTTGACGGTATAGATTCAAACGGTTCAAGTAATCTCTATTTTGTGTTAAGTTGGACCAACCATATCCTCTCTTTTTCTAGGACAAAGTATGAAATGCAAAAGGCATATAGGTATTATCATTGAATTTTGCAATAAGTGGTCAAAGATGCTAAACTATCCAGATTAATCCAATTTCTAACCACATCCAAGTTACAGACAATTAAAGCAATAATGCCAAAAACAAATTAAATGAAAATAGATGACTATAAAGGATACTGATAATCTCGAAATATTTCTTTTGTAAATCGAACTTGGTAAACATGCTCGTCTGGCTTCAAATCCTGAGGAGGCTCAGTCAAGGCAAAAAGCTTCCTCCTTAAAAGAGGCATTGAGAAAGAATCTCAGTTACTGTCAGATAGAAACATGCACCCTGCATCGAAAATTCAACAGAACATAAAATTTTAAGTCGTGAGATACTATAATTTTGATTTTAACAGTTCCACACCATTTACCAAAATAAAAAATCTAAACAAATTTATAAATAACTAGAACACAGAAGCCACTTGAATGTGGATCATTTTCTACCTCAGCGCTGAAGTTAACTTCAACCAACTGCGCTATTCTAAGAAAATCATAACATATATAAATTTCAACTCAAAGAAAAATGAAAATAGAAAATAGTCCCTATTGTTTTCTATTTGGTCACCTAAAAAAATCACTGTAAGTTAGCCAAAAGAAATGAAAATTTAGTTTAACCAAAAATTAATCAAATACAATCTCACTAGCTGAAACGTGTTTTGAATCGCAATGCAACCTCATGTAATTCGAATCATCGTTTATGAAAGCTAAGTGTCACTGAAGCAAGAACCCTAAATTTTTCTCCAGAAACAAACATTGAAAAGTAACCGCCAAACACAAAGATCATTTGCAACAATACTGAATAACACCATCATGAAAAATCATATCAAAAACCAATTCACTAACCTAAAAATGCAACTCAATGTTCATACAAAAAACCCCAATACTATCAAACACCAAGAAACAGAAAGAAAAACGGAAAAAACACAATTAAAAATGTAATTAATTCATTAGTTTTTTCAATAAATGCGCACTACATATAAAACAAAAACTCCAACATCACAGTGTAACAAGACGAAACCCTAATACAATAGAACAAAAGCAAACCCTAAAATGCAACCCTATTGAAGATCTTGTAACGCGTAAAAAAAACGAGTAACGAAATATGCTACCGCCGCCACGTAGACGGTGCTCCGGCGTGAAATAAACAATCGGCGAAGAGGATGAATTCGGTTAACTACATTCATGAGAAAAATCGAAACGGAAAAAGAAAAAAAATAAAGATATCGACGATAGCGTAAAAAAAAGGGTTCCCGCCAGAACTAAATTGGTAACTAACAGTTGAAAATAGAAACGAAAAATTGTGCAGTGTGAAAGAGTGTGTGTTGTGTGTGTCATAGAGAGAGTGTGAGAGAGAGAAAACGCCAGAGAGAGAGAGAGAGAGAGGATCTTACAGTGAAGAAGTTGTTGAATGCGTGGTGAAGAGAAAGAGGAGAAAAATGCGTGTTGGTTTTGTGTATATATATTTTGTTGTGTGTGTGTGTGTTTGAAGTGAAGAAGTTTTCGCTTTTCTCTCCCTCCTTCGGTTTGGGAAAAAAGTACACATAATATTTTCATTTCATTTATTAGTTAAATAAATATTAAAAAACATTTTTAAATAGAAATTAAATTAAAGAATGTGCAGATTGTTTATGGCATCCCTTGCAAGTTGAATGTCGTGGCCTTAACCTCCTACTCATACGTGTCTATTCACATTTTGATTTTGTCACACACCTTTCTTTGCTCTCTCCAAAATTCTACAAGGCCTTCATGATTTTTTTTAGTACTTAAAATTTCACATTTTTTAAAACTTTTGTAAGATTTTTTTTCTCTTTTTATTTATTTTTTGATATATTATATATTTTTGAAAAGAACATAATATCTATTTAATACTCTCTCTTTTTATATATATTCATTTGCCTTTTAAAAAAATAAAAAATCTCTGTCCCAAAACAATGGTCCTTATGTATACCAATGTATAATTTGAATCATTAATATCTTTATTTTTTTTTTAGATAGATGAAATGGCAAAGCCATCAAAACTCACACACATAGAGTGAAGTGAGTAGAGATCAAACCCCGGTCGTGAATCTTCGGCCTAACAATTTCAGCATTTTCTGTCAGTTGGGCTAAGAATTCTGGACGGTATCTTTAGTTTTCTTTCATGAAAAATTGTAAAAATGAAATATTGTGAAAATATTAATTGAGACTAGGGATGTCAATTTCGTCCGTAAATGGGAATCCCCGTGGAGATTGCCCTTTTTAGAGATTTGAAGTTGGAGAATTTTTTCCCGTGGGATGGAGGAGAAAGTCCCCCCGAAAGAGGTTTGGGGATGAGGATGGTATTTCATCATCCACCCTGCGGAGACTCCCTCTCAAAAAACTATAAAAATTAACATTTATAAATTTATATTTAAGTACTTTATAAATTATTTTTAGTTATACTTTCACACAATATGTGTATACATGTGTTTATATATGATGTTTATAACCGTTACAAGACTCACAATAATATTTTAATATTTTTATTTGTTTTATAATTAAATTTGAATATTTTTTTACAACTAGTTTGATTGAAAATAATAGAAATAATATTTGTTTATAACGTTTTTTTTACAACTTGAATATTTCAAAGTTGATGGATATCTGTGAGAACTATAGGGATCCGTGAGGACGGAGATGAAGAAATAATACTCCCCGAAGCGGGGAATGGGGATGGGATGGAGAATATATTAGATGGAGGGGCATGGAGTGGTAAGGTATCCTCCGGTCAATCTCCACTCCATTGACATCCCTAATTGAAACAAATCAGACAAGATATTATTTTCTATATTTATCTTTATACATTAGTAAAAAAATACGGTCAAAATAAATGTTAATAGTCGACAGGGACAATTGTTTTGGGATGGAGGGAGTGTAATTTAACATGCATTAATGATTTATTTAAAAAATATTTTTTATATTAGAGGTTTTTAGGAAGAAGTTAGATTGTAAAGTGAATAATTGTGTTGTTGAATTATGTTTTAACGATAATTCCTGATTTTATTTATTGGTGTTTAAGATGCCAAAATGGTTTGGAGGGAGATGGTAAAAATTCACATGTATTTCATTGAGATGGGCTAAAGAGGAAGATTTGATCAGTTAAGTGAAGTGCTATTACATGAGAGGAAGTAGAGATGTGCTATTAGCAAAGTAGAGATGGGCTAAAGAGGAAGTGTTATTTAAGGGCGGAAGAATTTCAAAGTGGTTAACATTTGTTTGTTAGCAAAGTAGAGATGTGCTATTAGTAAAGTTTTTTTTTTTTTACAAACAATAACTTATATCATTTCATTATTTAATGTTGGGGTAATACAAAGAGGTAAATTCTCAAAGATACAACGATCAACCCAAAAAATGGCCGCCCTAGCAAGAGAGTGAGCTACCATGTTCGCTTGCCGCTTAATAAACTCCACCTTAAAGTTTGTATTACAAATATTATTCATATGTGAAATTAAAAAACTAAACTCAAAACTACCGTCGCGAAGATGATGAATTGCTAATGTGCTATTAGCAAAGTTAAAAGAGCATATTAGGAGTTTATTTGGCGTAGAATTTTTTAGATGGAAAGAGAACTTTATCAATTTCGTCTACCATTGATTTTTTTAATGTCCAACAGACTCTACTTACGTGGTTCTCAAGGTGAATAAAGAGATTGAAGGCTGTTACAACAATTCATGAATTTGTAATCAACATGATACTATCTTTATTGGTTGGATAAGACCTGAGAGAGGTGGGTGAAGCGCGATTGTAATAGGTCTCAGAATAATATGGTGGGTCTTGCTAGTTGTGGTGGCTTGTTGAGTGGCTCAAATAGCAAATGGCTAAAGGGCTATTCACATAAGCTCAAAGCTTGTGATGATCTTCATGTGGGATAGGGAATCAGACAACTACTTGGAATTGGACCTTGCTCGCCAATGAGGAATCAAACAACCACATGTCGAAAGTGACTATAGAGTTTTTATTGATATGGTGACAAAACTTCAATGGAGACATACCCACTTTAGTGGGTAGTATCAAACAACTCATGTAGTTGAATTGATAAGTTCATTTGTCTCACTTGGGGATTGCATGCCTAAGAATATCTATATAACTTTATAGTTTATTTTCTTTTAGACTTCTACCCTTTTTTTTACTAAAAAAAAAATTAATCAGATATTTTACTAAGATAGAACAAAGAGTCTTATAGCATATCCTGGAAACATATAATTAACATAGAATACACGGGGATGTCTACTTCAATCAAAGATTTTAATTATTATAGTTGTAGATAAAAATAGATTTATTTTATAAAAAAAATAGAATTATGTAATATAAAACACCCGGAATTTGGGCCCGGGGAACAACAAAACACACCACTTGGGCTTTTCCGACCCTCTTTGAATTTTTTATTTTTTCTTAAAAAAAAACACATCACTTATCTCATGTTACTCTCCCCAAATCAAAGTTGGGGTAGCAGTTAAAATATAAGAAAGTTTTTTAGTTGTTGGACAAATTTTATTTATTTATACCATCCATCTATTTCTTCAAATTTTTTTATTGCATTTCAGGTTGCATGCATTGCATTGAGTATGATATCAATCGATTATCCATTTTTAATTGTCAAAATAACACGGCCTTAAAATTTCCAAATCTAACAATTTTGATATTTTTATCGATTGAGTTAGATTTATACACAAATCACGAAGAGGGGTTTTTTTACAGCTAATCACAAAGACAATTGTTAAGGATTAAGGAATACAAATGTAAACGAGTTATGATATGTAGGTCTGAGTTCGGTCCGTGTTAGCTCGCGGGTTAAACGGTTAACCTGCGGACTATTAAAAAAAAATTAAAAAATCACATTAAAAAAAAAACTAAAATATTGAAATAATAAAAGATAAAAAAAAAACTATATTGTTAATAATTTTATATTATAACATATAAATTGTAAGAAACAAATAAAAAAAATAAAGTTTGTGACATTTTTGAGTTTATCTATTTTCTTTATGCAAGTAATGCAACCAAAATCAATTCAACTAGTTCTCGCCGTCCTTGTTTCTCCACATACCTCAAATCCATAAAATAAACACAAGTGATATTTAATAAGAACTTCAATAGTCTTGTCCAAAAAATTAAAAAGAACTTTAAATCAATGTTTTTAAAACCGGACCGGTCATCGAACCGGCAAGAGTATTGGTTCACTGGTTCATTGGTTGAACCATTGGGTCACTGGTCAAACCGCATGACTAAACCGGATAAAACCGGGTAAACCGGATGAATAAACCGGTTGCTATAACAAAATTATATAGGTATTAAACTGGGTTGAACCGGATGACTCAGTCTCTAAGAAAATTATAATATTTTTAAGAACATTGAAATTTAATACTTATTATTATAGGTACTTATCTATTCAATATAAAGCTATCAATCATTATAATTTATTAGTATAAATTATTTTTTAATAAGCTTATAAAAATAAATTGTTACACACCGTGTACGACTCATTCAATCCTAATATAATATAGGTATTTCTTTTAGATGATGATTGAAATTAATCTAAAAGTAGTTCATATTTTAGTTAATTATTTACTAATATTAGATAAGCATATAATGTTTTAAAAGTTGAAACTAGATTTTGCGTTGATTAGATATATAAATAAACAAAGTGACATTCATATCATCAGCAACTTGTCAGTTGAGTGGCTGGGCGCCTAACCCTTTAGGATGTGGACGCGGGTTCGAATCCCACCTTAAGCCATTTCTATATTTTTAGAAAATAAAACTAGCGCGGTTTATTTCTCTTTGACTGGTTTAATTGAATAACCGTCGGTTCAATTGCATGGGTGGTCCAATACACTGACCGGACCGGTTAGGCTTCGGTTCCCTTTTTAAAACACTGCTTTAAATAGTCCAAATCAATATTAAGAGTAAAACAAAAAATCTAATAAAAACGGGTCACGAGTCAAACTCACGAATCCGCGGATTTAACCCGTATAACCTACGGTTTTAATGGTCCAATCCACACAGGCAAAAATATAAACGGACCAAAAAATCTTGGTCTTAAACCCGTGTAAAGTGTTGGTTAAACGAGTCAGCCCACGGACCTTGGCTCGTATACCCAGCTCTAGACTGAGGTAGTACAACATAAAATTTTACTACCTCCATCCCATTTTATTAGAACTATTTTGATTAAATAGTACTATTCACTTATCATGCTTTGACTACATTTTTTTAATAATATATAGATATAAATATAAGCATATAAGATCTTGTTTGATTTATTTTGATGAGTATTTTCAAAATATCCAATTTTTATTAATAGAGAATTAAAGATATTAATGATCAAAATCGTGGATTGGGATACGTGCAGTAATCAAATTAGTTCTTTTATTTTGGGACGGAGATAGTAATTTAGAGAAAAAAATCTAAGGTTTTTGACACAAATTTAGATAAAAAATAGTCTGTATTTTGGTATCTTAAACAGCCATTAATAAAATATGTTAAAGACTAATGTGTCATAAATAATTTGAAAGACGGAGTGAGTAAATAAAACGTTCATAGGCGCTTAAAATTAAGATTATAGGGTGGCGTCGGTGATTAAGGTGAACAGAGTAGTAGTACTGCGTTGTAGGCGTGGACGTAGAATAGAGTATAGGACAATAAAACACGTGGAAATGTAATTAATTGATTGATTGTAGAGTATCAAACCAAAGATTTATAGTGTACACATTATTATCATCATCCATCATGGCGTGTGAGTGACCGAATCAATGAATTAACCTCTCTCTCTCTCTCTCAACACACACAAACAAACACAAACACAAACACAAACCTTCGGACCTGGATTCAGTGCAGTCGGAGAGAGATGACTGCACTGCAATCAATCAAATCTGATCCGTTTGATTGAGAT
Source organism: Trifolium repens (assembly GCA_030408175.1). Lineage (NCBI taxonomy): Eukaryota > Viridiplantae > Streptophyta > Magnoliopsida > Fabales > Fabaceae > Trifolium > Trifolium repens. The sequence continues at coordinate 59,055,227 of CP125842.1, read as the reverse complement.
CGGACGGTAACAATTAATAACTCAGAAAATAAATAAAAATATATAAAACAGATCGGACGGCTGAGATTACCCTACAGTCACTATTTGACTGCAGGGAATCCAGATCCCAAACCTTCCCCTCTCTCTGCACACTCTGCTCCTCAACAATACATACATCCGTCAATTCCTCACTCGCCGTGCGCGTCCTTTTGTTTTCTCATCTCTCTCTCTCTCTCATGTCTTTTCATTTCCCCTCCTAAGAAATGCTTCCTCCACCACTTCACTCTCCGGCAACTCTTTCTCGCCGGTAAACACTACTCAAACAATGCAAGAAACTCTCCTCACTATCCCTCACCAAGACAACAACATTAACATCAACATCCACATTAACAACCCCAAAAACAAACACAAACACAAACCACTTTCCGACAACCTCCTACTCCTCCCACCACCACCACCTCGACCCTCATCTCGCCGTATCACTCCCGAAAACCACATTTCAACAACAGAGAACAAGCCACTTCCTAACGGCGACGTCTACACCGGAGACTTACTCAAAAACGCACCTCACGGCACCGGAAAATACATCTGGTCAGACGGATGCATTTACGAAGGTCAATGGAAGAAAGGAAAAGCATGCGGTAAAGGAAGATTCTCCTGGCCATCTGGAGCTACATACGAAGGAGATTTCAAGTCGGGTCGAATGGAAGGTTTCGGGTCATTCATCGGTGTAGACGGAGATATGTACAGAGGAACTTGGTTTGCTGATAGGAAAAATGGGTTTGGTGAGAAACGTTATGGGAATGGTGATGTTTATGAAGGATGGTGGAAATGTAACTTGCAAGATGGTGAAGGGAGGTATGTTTGGAAAAATGGGAATGAGTATGTTGGAGAATGGAAAAAGGGTGCTATTTGGGGTAAAGGGGTTTTGGTTTGGGCTAATGGGAATCGTTATGAAGGGTATTGGGAAAATGGGGTTCCTAAAGGGAATGGTGTTTTTACTTGGGGGGGTGGTGGTGAAAATTTTGGGAATGAAGATAATAAACATTGTGAGATGATGATGGCTAGGAAGAGGTCTTCTGTGGATGGTTGTTCAAAGGGTGTTGGTTTTCCTAGGATTTGTATTTGGGAACTTGATGGTGAAGCTGGTGATATAACTTGTGAAATTGTTGATAATGTGGATGCTTCTGTGTTTTATAAAGATGGTAGTGAATCTGAAAATAGTGGTGAAAGTTATGGTGCGTTGTATAAGAGTCCTTGTTGGTCTCTTGATGGTGAGGTCAAGAAGCCTGGTCAAATTGTGTCTAAGGGACATAAGAATTATGATCTTATGATCAGTCTTCAACTCGGTATTAGGTATTGCTTTTTTACTAGTTTCGGTTTTTGTTAGCATATAATACACGAGCACCAAACACGACACTGATGATAATAATTGGTAATGATTTTGCAAAATGAAACTAATTAATGTCATGGCATTTGTTTGTATCATGTTGGACACCAGACACGCTATGTATCTGAGATTTGTCGGTGATACCTAGTTTGTTGAATTGAACATAATAAATAATAAGAAATGTTGAGGTTGAGGTGTTTTTGTTTTTATGCTTATAGATACACTGTTGGCAAGTATGTTCCTGTTGTGAGAGAGCTTAGGCCAGGGGATTTTGATCCAAAGGAGAAGTTTTGGACTAGATTGCCATTGGAAGGATCCAAGTTTGGACCTCAACATCAATCAGTGGACTTCAGGTGGAAAGACTATTGTCCCATGGTGTTCAGGTATAAACAATTTTCTTCAGTTTTTCAGTATATATCGATGCTTTAATTTTTTTGTGCTTTTTTATTTCTACGTAAACAATGATTGTTTGTTTATTTTCTATACTAATAGTGATTATATTTGGTTGCTACTTTTTTGCTGGTGGGTTGGTTGGATATTTTAGACATCTAAGGGAATTATTTGCCATAGATCCTGCGGATTACATGCTTGCCATTTGTGGAAGTGATTCACTCAGAGAGATGTCTTCTCCTGGCAAAAGTGGAAGCATCTTTTACCTCACTCAAGATGACCGCTTCATAATCAAGACTGTGAAGAAATCTGAAGTCAAGGTTTGTTGTTTTTGTTTTTTGCTTTCCTGCATTAATTAATTAGTTTGAAGATAACTTAATTTTGAATTGTATTAAGTTAGGTGAAGTTTCGCTTTCGCTTTGCTCATGATTAGTTGGTGTCTGTATCAGGTGCTTATCAGAATGCTTCCAAGTTACTACCAACATGTTTGTAAGTACAAGAACTCTTTGGTAACAGCATTCTTAGGGGCACATTGTGTCAAACCTGTTGGAGGTCAAAAGGTATGGTTTTATAATTTGAAAACTGAGTTATGCTGCAATTAAAGCAATTTATCATATCCTAAATCTCAGTCAAAATCTAATGAAAATGTGTAATGCGGTGGAAAAATAAACAGATCCGGTTTATTGTGATGGGCAATGTGTTTTGTTCGGAGTATCGAATCCATAAAAGGTTTGATCTCAAAGGTTCTTCTCATGGTCGAATCACGGATAAACCTCGGGAGGAGATTGATGAGACTACCACTCTCAAAGACCTTGATCTTGATTTGGCCTTTCGCCTGGAACAGTCTTGGTTTCAAGAGCTTAAATGGTATGGAACTTATCGAGTTGAACATTTCTTCTTACCTTTTTATCATTTTTCATGTTGTTCTTATCAAGAGTTGGTATTGTGTGTAATGGTTTATGCTTAGGCAACTTGATAGAGATTGTGAGTTTCTAGAAGCTGAGGGAATCATGGATTATAGTCTTTTAATTGGCCTTCATTTCCGCGATGATTACTCAGTTGATGAAATGGAAAGTTCACCGTGTGGTACGCAGTCAGGTATTTGTCTTTTTCTCTCTTTTATGTTCTTTCTCTTTTAAAATGTTGAAATCCTCAAGGGATATGAAAGCTTATGGATTATGAATTTAGCAGGCAAGAGAGACATGCATGCTGGTGATGATATGCACATACGCCGGTACGCTCTTTTCTCTTTATTCTTATTTAAGACTGTTCTCAATCTCCTTTCACTTTTCATTCATTATTATTCAATATAAGACAACGTTTTGCGATATAGAAATTTTCATTATTAATGGAAATTTCGACCTGGCAAGCATTTCACTGTACAAATGTAGTCGAATAGGACAATCCGGATTCTTTCAATCACACACCAGTTGTTAGTTACCAAGTACTTACACTACCTATGAAGCACTAGACACGACACTGACATCTTAAAACTAGTAATAATTTGAGAAATGGAAGTAATTTAATGTAATCACACGTGTCAGTGTCTTGTCAGGTGAGGTCCGTGCTATATACATGTTACTACTACTAACTACTAAGATGTTTTATAGGAGGGTAGCATTTTTTGCTTTAACACCACTATCTTGTATCCATCCGTTGGTGGGAATTGCTTTCCCTTCTATGCATGGGCCACATCCTTGCAGTTTATTGCACATGGACCCGGGTCTAAGACAAACAGAGAGGCTGAACTGCTTTTTCTGTTTTAAAATGCCACTATGGCCCATGTTCAGGCAAAGTGCCAAGAGGTTATGGTGTTGAACTAACAAATCACAGGGTAGTAATGAATGAGTGTTATACTATTTGCCATTCTCTAGTCATATCTATTTACTATAACTTGGAGAAGATTTATTGAACCCTTTAAGAATATGATCCCTATGTTTGAGGATAGCTTCATAGAGATACACCGAAAGTGACTTAAGTTGTACTCACATAATTGGTGGATGCTGTGTTGACATTTTAAAACAAATGCTGGCGGGGTCATGTTGATTTTCTAGGTAATGCAAAATGCTAGCTGACTGGGATTTGTTGAATCATTGGTGTTTTCTATGACTTGAAACTTGGGAGATAATATTAGTAGCATGATCCCGAATTTCCTAAATTTAGAAAACCACATTTACATGCAATAATTGACTTCGGCCATCGATTTGAGATTGGTTGGCTCAAACATATTCGCTAAATCATTTTTAAATAATCTTTACCCTTGATTTGAAATCGGATGGCCACAATCAATAAATGTGTCACATATACCGCGACTGCGAGGAATCCAAATCTTCATTAACAGAAAAATCCTTTAACTGTAATTAGGATGTACTGTATTTAGTAATTTATATCGTAATTATACAAAAACTTGATCGATAATTGTGATTCTTGATATTTCAGAGGACCTCTAATCCGGCTAGGAATGAACATGCCTGCAAGAGCAGTGAGAGTGTGCAGTGGAAGTAGCAACGATTCTACTCCATCTTCAGAGAGTAGTAGTGAGATCTCTGATGTAATCCTCTACTTTGGTATCATTGACATTCTCCAAGACTATGATATTAGCAAAAGAATAGAACATGCTTACAAGTCACTACAAGTAGATTCTACTTCCATCTCAGCCGTTGATCCTAAATTATACTCTAAAAGGTTTAGAGATTTCATACACAGAATCTTTGTAGAGGACAAATGACACATGTTTGGACAAAAATGAACCTGGACCAATTCAATGCATGCTTAGGTGATACCTCCTATGCAAGAAAGTAAATGTTCCAAACATATCTTATTGGCATCAAATTAAATCCATAAGATTAGAGTATATAATGGTTGTTGATGGCTAAATTTTTCTAATAGCCATTTCAAGTATTATAATGGGTGGGGGGAGAAAAACTGAGACACCACTTATGTCAATGTTTTTTTCCTTTTGTAGTGGGAAGTGGTTGTCACAATAGCTTATGCATATGATTAGTTTTTTGTTTTGTTTTTTAATTGCTTATGTTTTGTATATGAATCCATTGTGGGGTGTGGAAAAAAGGGGGTATAGGGAATGTGATGAAGATTCAAATTGATTAGGATATAAATGTAGAGAGAGAGAGAGAGTTAGATTTTGATAATGGAATTGAATGAATTGAACATATGCTTTTGTTGGAGAATTCAAAAAAAGATGGTTTTAGCTGTTGAACAAGAAAGAAAAAGTTGACATAGGGGACCCAAGTTTGTCCCTCAATGTCTCTCTAATGTGCTTTTCAAACTTCTTTTATTTTTTCTTCTACTTTTGAAGTGAGTATATATGGCATAAAAAGAAGAGAAAGGTAGAAGAAATAAAGAGGTAGTGTTTGGTGGTTGTTTTATTTGTTTAGTATTTTTGTCTATCCTTTGTCATTCTACAAAACAAACCATGAAACCAAGTTTGAAAAAAGTAGAATACACCCTTACCTTCCTAGCTTACTATTTTATGGCCCTTTTTTCTTCTTTTGAACAATGCCAAGACCAAGGAAGCGAATAAAAAGACAAAGCTAACACGTCAATGTGGACCAAATGTGCCATTGATAGCTACTTATGCATGTTATGCCTCAGCAATTTAAATATTGAAAAATAATTATGGAACTTGTTAGAGAATTCTGACCTTCACTGATCAACAATAAGAAGTAGTCTTCCAGTGGAAAAGTCAATCACTAAGCCGTATTCCAGTAGAAAAGACTCGAGATATGAAAACTGAAAGGCCCACATACCCAAAAAATATTGTGATACTATTACTAGTAACAAAATATGGGATCTAGATTCCTTATTGTAGATATGCGTAGATTTGTGCGCAGTGTTACGCTGTACTACTAAATTTTAGCAATTAATATTAAATTGGACGGTTCAGATTAAAGATTCAATTTTGCACTACAATGCAATGTTGGCCGCCAATTTGAAATCGAACGGCGATGATTAGTTACTGTGTGCTGTAGATTCACAAAATATCCTACTTCTAATGTGCAATAGTGAAAGATGTGTTGTACCATGCGCACCTTTTGTTTACTGTTGCATCAAACAATTCCAACATGGCTTTATCTAATGTATAAGTAAAATGGTCTTGCAATATTATATATAAATGTGTTTTTCACCGTTAGAACAATAAGTTATGATCACAGTATATTTCATTTGATCTAATATGCTAGATAAGAGGGGCTAAGAGTAGCATTGTTGTACATAAACTTCAATAAAAGAAATACCAGTAACAATTTGAAGCTAGATTTACAAATAAAAGCTTTGTGACCATGTCCTAGTGAGCTTCACACTCTAAGCAATCACATGCCATTCGACAGTTATATTAGTAGTATAGCTATAATTTCTAGAGAAACTTGCAATTCAATTCCCATAGTGATCACGAGTAAGTTTCCATAACCTCGGGGGCTCGAATTTCCAAAAGAACTACCATCCACATTTACTTTGAAATCATGAGGTAGTGAGGGGAAATCCATCCCTCGCTAGGGTTGGTCGAGTGCTCAATTTTCCAGCCCACGTGATTTGATGGTAGGGGTGGGGATGCAAAAGCCGCCCCAAGCTGTCCCCGCCCCTACCATCAAATCTACTTAAACTCGACTCAACGACAATAGACACCTTTTTTAAATAAGCATACACTCTTTTTTTTTTCTTTTTTTTTTTAAGTTTTATCTAGCCTCTCACTTTTTTTTCTTTCCATTTTTTCCCTTTTTATTCCTCTAGTCAATTTTAACTTTAAATTTGCATAAAAAAGGATTATGGACACCAATAGCGCAAACCAATTTTACATTGTCAATCAATAGTAATTTTGTATTTTACGAAATTACCTCACTTTATCCCACTTTCTTAATATAATATAGAAATTAATATACCCTAACTGTGTCTATCCATTATAATGAGTTTCGATACCTTAATGTATGAAAAATTCTCTCCCCCAAATGCTCCCCTCCCCCCAAAATTTTCTTTTTTTCCATTTTCCTAGTCCAAATATTTGTTTTAACGGCAAAAAAATTCGGGGGTGGATTAGGGGTATTTTTGAGTTTTTGGGGGGTCTGTGAATAACAAAGAGGACCTAAGAAGCAATTTTTTTTCTTAATGTATGGAAGTAACGTGAACTAGTTGGGCCAAGCAACACACTGTGGCCTTGTTTTTCTTTTTTTTGGTATAAACTGGTCCCCTCCCTTGCTTGGAAAATTCTCTCTCCCCCCCCCCCCCCTCTCCAATATTCCATTTTTGCCGTTGAATCAAAGTTCAAAATGCGTTTTTCGAAATTTTCCTAATGGAAATTTGGCAAAAATTCGAAAACACATACCGAAGTTTATATTCAAGGAAAAACAAAGTTCGGAAAACGCGTTCCGAACTTTTTAACGAAGGGCAGAATTAGAATATTAGGGGGGGGGGGGGGGGGGGGGTGAGTTGGGGGGAGAAGAGAATTTTCCCCTTGCTTAATGTGAAAGACAAACGGGGTGGAATGAAGTTATGCATAATTAGTGTTGTGGAATACGTGGGAGGAGTGTTTTAAAAATTATACCATGATATTTTACTTATTCACATAAATTTTAAAAGAAAAATAAAAAATCTATAAAAATTAAATTAAAAGATTTCCTACAGTTTTAAATGATCTTTTTGCTTTTTGGTGCAACGAATTTTATTTTTTATTATTAGTCTTTTTTTAAATAAAAAAAACAACTTTGGAATAAAATTTCCTACATTTTTATGTTACAAGAGAGTGATTGATTTTAATTAAATATGTTTTGTCCTCAATTTCGGTTTACACTCTTTCATTCTTCGAGGCTTTGAACTGAAGGTATCATTTTATTAATTGAATATATTTTAAAGGTTTTTTGTGGGGTGAGATCTCAAATCTAGGAAAATCTATTGGATCAATTGGGAACAAATTTGTCTTGATAAGGGGAGAGGACGATTATAGGAGTGGGTAGAGGGAAGGAATTTAATTTATCTTTAGATGATAAGTGACGTTTGAGGTTGTTGGAGGAATCAAATGACTTGTGGTGTAAGGTGTTAAAGGTGAAATATGAGTCTAGGGATGGTCAGGTGGATGGTGGAGGTAATAAGACTTCTAGTTGATTGAAAGATATTATTAATATTAGAAACGGTGTTGATGTGGGTGGTGAGTGTTGGTTTGGAGATAATATTGAGAGGAAGTTAGAGAATGACGAGAGTATTTTACTCTGGAAGGATGAATGGGTAGACAAACGAAGGCTCTTTGAAGTCTTAGTTCAATAGACTTTTTTATTTTTGTCTTGATAAGGAAATTACAGTAGCATATATGAGTAGGTTGAGGTGGGATTTTGGAGGCAGTGGGTGTAAATGGCGTAAGCGTTTGATTGCTTGGGAGGAAGAATTATGGAGGAGTGTTGTTCTATTTTGGATAACGTTTTGTAGAATTTTTTATTGGATTCTTGGTGTGGATGGCTGATCCATATAAAAGTTATTTTGTAGGTGGAGCTTATCATATATTGACTCATCTGATGTAACGAGAGTGACCATCTTATGGTGATATTATTTGGAACAAGTTTGTCTCGCTCAAAGTATATGTATTTGCGTTGAGGTTTCTTTGTGACAAGCTACCCACGAAGATTAACTTATTTCAACGTGGGTGTTTGCACAATGATTCTTTACTTTGTTCAGTAGGATGTAACAGTTTAGAGAATCGTAATCACTTATTCTTGAATCATGCATTTTATGGGTCGGTGTGGCGTGGTATAATTCACTGGTTACTTACCAGTTAGGAATGCATTACGTCTTTTCCAATAACGCCATTTCTCTTGCATATCCGTTGTAAGGTTTTAAAGGTGAAATATGAGTCTAGGGATGGTCAGGTGGATGGTGGAGGTAGTAAGACTTCGAGTTGGTGGAAATATATTATTAATATTAGAAACAATGTTGATGTGGGTAGTGGGTGTTGGTTCGGGGATAATATTGGGAGGAAGGTATGGAATGACGAGAGTACTTTCTGGAAGGATGAATGGGTAGATGGAGGCTCTCTTTGAAGTTTTAGTTTGGTAGACTTTTTGTTTTTTGTCTTGATAAGGCGATTACATTGGAGGTAGTGAGTGGAATTGGGGTAGGCGTTTGGTTGCTTGGGAGGAGGAATTATGGAGGATGCTGTCCTATTTTGGCTAACGTTGTTTTGCATGATTCCTTATTAGATTATTGGTGTGGTTGACTGATCCATATAAAAGTTATTTTGTAGGTGGAGCTTATCATCTATTGACTCACCTGGTGTCACGAGAGTCGCCATCTTATAATGATATTATTTGGAATAAGTTTGTCCCGCTAAAAGTATCTGTATTTGCGTTGAGTCGCCACGTTGTTTCTTTGTGACAGACTACCTACGAAGATTAACTTATTTCAATGTGGGTGTTTGCACAATGATTCGTTACTTTATTCAGTAGGATGTAACATTGTAGAGAATTTTATCACTTATTCTTGAATCATGCATTTTATGGGTCGATCTGGCTTGGTATAATTCATTGGTTAGGAATGCATTGTGTCTTTTCCAACAATGCCATTTCTCTTGATAATATTCAACATCAAAGTACATATTTGGTGGTAACCGAAGGCTCGAAATAGTTATTTTTATTTTGATTTAAATATTTGAATGATAAATCCATCAGCTTGGTTAAGCTTTTCGGTATCTTGATTCTTTATCTCTTGGTTTTTGCATCGACTTTTATTTCTTTCTAAACACACCTTGTTCTTAAAATGTTTTAATATATTATTTGGCTTCTTGAAATTTTTTTTAATTCAAATGAATAAATTTAATCTAACAATATCAATATTACCGATTGAGATAGGCTTGAAAATCAACTTTGATTGCATGAAACGAGCCCTAACAAAAATTAATTATGGCTAAGGAACAACTTTTCTTTCTCCTCTTCTAACCCTATCTGTCACAACTTTTATTTTTTTCTTAATCTATCGGAGTTAGGTGATTTAGGATAAATTTAGGCCCATAGTCACTCCTTCAAACAATTTTTTCTTTATATTTTAGTTAAATAAGTGTGATTTTCTTATATATTCAATATTTATTTTGTCTCTTTTGTGATTTCATCGTTAAAAAACACACAAGGACAAGAGTTGAGGAAGTGTGAATGGAGGAGGATACACGTAACGCAATGAGCACATGATATGTTGTGTGTACATATTTGGTGCCTGATTTCTGCGTAACCACGTTGTTACCTTCAATGCCACATGCACAGTGCCATATTTTATCAACCTCAAAATGTTAGTTTAAAATCATAAGTCTTGACATGAACAAGCTTCATCTACTTTTCTTATTTTATTTTATAAAATATTCAGAATTAATTAATTTATACATCACGTAAAATAAATAAATGAAAAAGGAATGTTGATTAGGCTGTTTCATGCGACTAATATTTTGTTGTATTGTTAGCGGGACCAATACCATGGATGGACACATTGCCGTTCATTCTGGATCAATGCTATTAGTAAAAAAATATCTTCAAATAGCTTACATGAATAATGTGCTGTATATAGTTAAACTATAACACTTATTATTGGTTTTTTTTTTCAAATAACCTAGTAGATAGAACTATAACTTTAGAAAAATGGAGTGCGTTTAATCTGCTAAAAAATAGAGGATTGAACATGATAACTTTTGTTGTACCATGTTTGATTGAGAAATTGGTTATAATACTGGATAAAACAGGCAGTAAGGACAAATAAAAACAAGAATTTTTGTCCCTCACTATACCACAGAACAATTTTTTGTCCATGGTACAACTATAAAAAATACAAAAATACTCATTTTGTTTTCAAATATAAAAAATATTATCTCTCTTTTTCTCACTGATATAATTATGTTCTGTCATGTTCTACCTTGTTCTGTCCTGTACTGTCATGTGATGTTCTGTCTAGTATTTACTGTTTTGCAAAGCAAACGCACCGAGTGTACTAGTTAATATGACCCTAACCATTTATTTTAAGACAAATAATATTATTAAGAAAAGTGATGACATAAATATGATACTCAAGTAGTATTAATTTATTTGGTTGTCTTAGTCTCTTTTGAGCCAATCCAACCAAAAAGTAAAATATAACAATTAATCATAATCAACTCTATACACAACACCTCTTCGGTGTTCACACAACTTAGTGAACTTACATATCAAAATATTTATTTATTTTATTTAGAACACAATGCATTAATAATTTTTTTTTAATTAAAAAGATGAAAACGATGCTTCTTAATTTTTTCATATACACTATTTTATAGAAATAATCTTTTCCTTAATTAAGGTCTTAAATTTGATTCTTAATAATTACTGTATGAAGTAATCCGCATGAATTGTTCGATGGTAAAAACATGAAACCTTGAAATATGTTTATCTTAAGCTCTTAGCTTCGATGAAATTGATGTTCCTGAAATTATTCGGTATAAAGCTTGAAATGTGTTTCTCTCAAGTTTTTAGCTTCGAATTCTTTAGTGTCACTTCTACCTTCAATTGGGCCTTCATTAGTGAACAATGAAATTGATATCCCTGAAATTAGTCGGGTATGAATGTCAAATCCATTTTATTTTATATATACTTTTTTTTTTGGTATTCAACGGGGCATAAGCCCAAGGGAGAAGATTACAAAGAAACGAGACGGGGAAAGAGACACCCCTATAGTCATCATCAACAATCTGTATCACCTCAGCAGGAGGGTACTCAAAATAAATAATGTTATCAGTATTAGAACAACCCATATTAGCAAGCATATCTGCACACCGGTTAGCTTTTCGGAAAACATGAGTGATTCTGACCTCTTGAAATTCTACAAGAACTTTATAAATCTTTTTCATAATTTGCTTCCATAATTTCTTGTTCGAGTAGAAAGAAATTTAAAAAGTCCGTAAAACTCAATTCAATAGACAATGACGATATTATTAGGCTGAGCACCTAAGTTAGAATCTATAATTTATAGTGATATTTATAGCTTAAGACAAAAAATAAAAACGGAAGTAAACAATAATAAATGAGAGAATAAAATACACTTGGGCAAATTTGGAAGGGAAGTAAAACATGAGAGAGAGATGTTGACCCATCCACCCTTTGGAATGAATGGAAAGAGTTAATAATAATATTTTCCAATTTCCAATCTCATCATCAAATCATACCAAACTCATTACTGTGTTTGTTTCAAACTTAGTAGTACTTACTGACAGACAGAATCTCCATTGTGTCTTATGTAGTAGTACTATGTAACCAACTGCACTGCACCACACTTTTTTGTACAAGGTTGTCGTGTCTTTGTAGTAGACTACTAAGTCATGGTTTGTGAGGAGGAATCTTCATCCACCATTCAGCTTCTCAATATCTCTTCTGCTCTATCCTCCTCCTCTAGCTTCCGTGAACTCGATGATGCATTCTTGCAGGTTAATTAATCCATCAATCAATCATCACTTTCTCAATTTCAATCTTTTCATTATATATATATAACAACAGGTTGTTTAATATCTGGATGATATCATTTGTTTATTATCATTGAAATTTTGTTTTCCAATTTTCAGACTCAAACAAGAATATGGCTAGGAGAAGTATTGCAGATAAGATTAGATGAGCAACTCATTATATCAGAATTACTTGCTGATGGAGAATTGCTGTAAGTTATCTTTGCTTTCCATATATGGACAGGATTGGTTTTGGAAGAACTTGAGTTTAACTTCTTTTGAGAAAAAAAAAAGTTAAAATTTTTATTTCATTACTTTTTACCTGTGTTTAGATTATATTTTAAGAGTTGTAGCAAAAAATAAAGTTAATATTTTTAGAGTGAGTTTAAAGAATTGATTTTGGAGTGAAAACCAAGAATTGATTTTTTATGAACATTTTTTTTAGCAAGGTGTTTAAGAACTTAATCAGAATCCATCAGGGTGAAAATCATTATTATGCTATAGTTCTATTCTATAGAGAGTTCCTGAAGATATTGGCAAATTATAAATGTGATTATACTATAGTTCTTGTTCTGACTAGAATTTAGCTCCAAAAGGCATTAGGTAAAAAGCTTCTACATTGCTCGGAATCTAATTACAATTTATTTAATCGGTTTTTAGGTTTCAAGTGTCGAAAGTGATGTGGAAATTGCTGTTGGAAAAACATATGGAGTTTAGGCACATAAAAGCATACAAAAGTCATCCATTTTCTACTAAGAGGAATAGTGGGATATATAGGCCTTATTCTAATGTAGATTCATTTCTGAAGGTAAATTAATATTGAACATTGAATCATATCGATGTTAGTTTGAAATCTCTACTGTGTTATACTGAAACTTTTGCAGGTATTATTATATTTGGAACGCGTTTGCAGGTTTAATAATGGGATATCTAAATAATTCAGTATCTTTTGATGTGTAGATTTGCAAAATCTTGGGTTTGACTGGGATTGACCTCTTTACTCCATCGGATGTAGTTGAGAGAAGAAATACGCGAAAAGTTTGTATGTGTATCCGCTCATTCTCAAAAAAATCAATGTCTATGAATATTAATGTAAGGAAGTTTTGTGACATTTCTCAAAATCTTAATGTACTCGCCCTTATATTTTGTTTTGTAATTTCTGCTAATGTAAAAATGCGGTGACAGGTTCCAGATTTTGATATTGTGACATGTAAGGTAGCCATGCCCAAGGATATGGTTGGATGCATTCGCAGAAGCATAGAGCTGTCTCGCAGCGTCCCTACAGATTCTACTAGCCACCAATTACAGAAGCAGGCACGACGGAAATCTTGTCAGGTATGTCCTTGATTTCACTAACTAATTAAAAAACATTAAACTGTAATTCAGTTGATGATGTAGGATGTTAGGTTGAAACCAAGTGTTTTTAACTACAATGCAACCCAAAAATAAATGTAAATAAATTGCTAATAGATGAATAAGCTTCTATGCATATGTCATCCGTGCCTTGTGCATTATTCTACTACTTTTATTTCTATCTAAAGCATTATGTTTCTGTAGGGTTACTCAGTTACAAGCTCCAATAGAGACTACACGACGTATTCGGACCCCACTAATGATGCCGAAATCATGCATCCATTTCCTCAATCGTACGACTTACATGCTGACGATGACTTGTATGATTACAAGTCAGAGGTAAGCTACAATATACCGGATTTAATGGTTGAAAGTGCGTTTGTGTCCGGAGATTTAGGTGAATTGGATATTAAGAACCAACAGATAAATGAGATTTCTAATGATGAGTTTGAATTGTTATCTTCAATGGAATCATTGGAATCTCATTGCTCTGACAGTATAGAACATGAACATGATTGGAAGCTGACCTGGCCGTCATCTTCTTCTTGTGGAGATCTAAACGTGGACGTAATTGGTGTGACACCTCATCTAGATACTAGAGTAGAGCAAGATCAAGAAAGTAGGATCGTGGACTATAATTACTTTGAGCATGTGTTGTTTAGAAATAGCGCTTCTGTCAGTGGGACTCCTAGGAATGACAAAACATCTGTCATGGGTGCTAAACTGCATGCTAAAAATAATGACACCGATTTGATTGATGAAGAAAATAGTACACCAAATGAACATCAAAGTGATAGCTCCCACGGTTCAAATCCAACTCCAGAGTCTATTGAAAGTGGTAGATGTTTGGATGTTTTAGACAATATGGAGGTTCTGCAAGTAGCTGGCATGAGCTGTTTGACAAGGGAACCACTGAACTTGGGAGATCTATTTGATGCAGAAAACAATGTCGAGAACATTGAGTCCTTTAAATCGCAAAATGATAAGAATGATCAGTGGGACAAGATAAAAGAATTTGAAGCGCAAGACATAATGAAATCCAAGGAATTTGTATACGATATCGCTTCTAGTGAAAGAAGTTCATATCATGTAAATAAATTTGAGGAAATCGAGGGTTCATTATATTCTCCTGATTGTCACTTCTGGAATACTAACTCTTCAAATCAAGCTGTAACTCGTAGTAGTGACATTAGCTCAACTATACTGAAAAACTCTCTGGCATATGAAGATATGGAATCTCAAGTTGATTCAAGGTGCTTGGATAGTGCTAGTTGTAACCAATATGAGGAGTGTCTGACCTGTCATTCTTATTATTTGCTTGAGTTTTGTAAATGGGATCAGAAAGGAAAATATGTTATGACATCAAATAGAGTGAAAGATAACCAAAGTGCCTCATGTTTTTTGGAGGATGGCTCTCATAAGGAAACTGTACCTTGCAAACAAAAGGATTCCGAAGTCTTGATGTCCAACGTTATGTTACCTTGTGTGCCAAGCAAGGAAGGTATTGTTAATGCAGCCGCTATTAAGTTGGGCAGTGACGGTAAACTAAACAATGGGTGTTTGGATCTTGCATCTAATGATTTAGGTGTAGATAAATGTGAAAAAAGTCCTACCCAAGGAGATGACTCTAATTATTCCTTTGGCAAAGGTGTCACAACTCAAGACATTGGAGATGGAGGTCTGATAACCAATGATGTTGTAGCTCTTACCAACTGTGATGAAGATATATCTAACACCGGATGCGGCACAACAAAACTTGAATGCAATGATATTCACCAAGAATGCCATTACGACAAGGATCATATTTACCATCCAGAATATACTCTTTTGCATATTAAAGTAAGTGTAGACTTTTGATCCTTTTATTAGGCATGCTTATTATGTTAATTCATTTCCACATGCAAATTGAATCTGTCTTGCAATTTTGTTATTTTCTTGTAGGAAGAAATAAAACCAGAAGACGAGAGCGTGCATTCCTTAGAATATTTAGTTGAAACAAAAGAAGACGGTGTAGAAATAGCAAAATCAAAACCCCAAAAAAAGCTACTGTTAAGATCAGTCTTGGGTGGTGCCACTGCAGTTGGCTTGTTATTCATGTTTTTGCAGCTAAGGTTTGTGCTTGGACCCGATTTTTAGGCTTTCAGATAACGCTGATTCTGTTAGTTCAAACACCATTGATTTTTCTTTTTATATCTTTTGTTTTGCAGGAAGAATGGCGGTGAAAAAGCTGCACAACCAAGTAAAACATCTAGTCATGAAAACAAAGAGAAGATTCAGAAAAACTCCATTGAGAAAGTAAACAACATAAGTACAATAAAAGGGGTTTATCCAGCTAAAAAGCTCCACTTAAAGGGGTAGATTCTTGTACCCCTTAACCATTTGGTCAAGAGTTCAATGACTAACTGGTGTGTATGGAAAATATATGTTGAGAGAGGTCAACATAAATGTCTGAGCAATTACACCTGAGGGATAGATTGGTTTACCAAAAAAAAAAGTGATTATTATTTAGGTTTCTTAAACACAGAAAATAATAAAGAATAAAAGAGGTAATAAATTCAGTTTTTTTATTGAGTTCTGTAAACATATTTTATATGATCACTCAATCATATTTTACCATCTTGTCATATTTATCATGCTGAGTATTAATAATGACAATGGATAAAGGCAACAATGAAAGAAAATGTAATAAAAGGGAAGAAGAGAAAAAGGGAAGGAGAAGTTCCAACTTCGAAAACTACGTAGCATGAGTAATTATCTCCTTATTGAATATAACAAGAAACTATCAACAAAATTTTGTGCGTACGAATAAGGATAAGATATTTAAATATAAATCATTCACTCATACTCAATTTTAATCAAATCAACTTTACAAACTCAAATTTTATACAAACCACTACAGTCAATAAAAACAATAAAGTGCTTTTAGGAAGTTTTGAACTCAAACTGTATAGCTCAATAGTGAATACTTAACAAGGAGATATATTTTCCTGTTTTGTATAGAAAGCCTTGCTCCGGACACAGCCCAAAACCCTGGAGTGTCTTGTGGTCCTCTGATAATTTCTGTTGGGTCCACATACCTTTGAAGCTTAGGTGCATTTATTGGTGAAGGGTGGCTTATAGCATGTAGAACAGAATTAATGTTCACATCACCAGGCTTTGGCTTTGGACGATAAGGGATGATGCTGCAATTCTGGCTCCTGGAGTGATCCCACTCAGGTGGCTTCTGAAGGGTAGCACCAATAACTTTGGAAAAGCGCAGCCGTAAAATGAGACACTTCTTTTCAACTTCTAACTGAGCTCCTGTGACAATGGAAAGACTATCATCCGATTCAACAGGAGCGGTGCAGACATATGAAAAGCAGTGCCAAATCACTTTCTTATGAAAGTTACAGCTGTAAGAGTTACAAGATAAATAAGCATTTGCATTGTCTGTAAGTGGTAAGGACATGGGTAGGGAAGCCAGATGCTGCAGATGAATGGCCAACCGGTTGCTTCTTTTCCCTTCCAGTTGTAATCTAAGGCCAGTAACTGGTCTATTACCTGCATCTACCTGCCATCAAGAAGAAAAAAAAGCAGCCAATGTTGTAAAATTATTTTATGAAGTATAGAAATCACAATTCTAACTGTGTTCCTAGTAACTACTACGATAGTAGTCCGAACATACAAGATGGAAAACTTACTGGAATTGTATTTATGAAAAGCTTAGGACCCAAGATACTAAATCGTAGCCAGGTGTTCACTTGATGCTTCCAGTAAGAATCAAGATGTGTCTCGTCAAGTACAGGGGCCCATTGTCTTGGTAGCTGAAACTCTAAAAATTGACGGATGTCTTCAATTGAAGGTTTGTCTGTTTCAGTAGTCACAATTGTTTTGCAGATTCAGCTAAATATATTTTCTACCGAGAGGTCTATTGGTTCATTTATCCAATCTAACATTCACAACAGAAGACCACAATTCACTATTTTCTAATATTTGTGCAACAAAACATATCTAATAGTAATTAATTACTTACATCGAAGATAGAGATTTATAGCATGGGTCAAATATCCAATTCCAGAGATACCTCCCAAAAGGCTTGTCAGAGGGAGAAGATGCATTGATATGATGTCAGGTTCTGAGTCAATAGTATCCAACCATTCACTATGGTTCACCATTTGACTGCTTCCACCCCTCCTAATGTGTATCTCCAAAAGATTCTGATACCCCAAACTCATTCGTAAACATGCAGCAAGGTCAAAATAAAGACGTCCACGCGGTACCTTTTTAACGTTACTTAAACCTTGAGAAGCCAAGCCATGATTATTTGCAGTATCCATGAACTTCATGCTAGCTGTTTCTGTCAAAAGCTTTTGAATACTAGCTGGATCATGGAGATCCGATGTACCTTCTTGTCTAACGTATAGCACATCCTTTCCTCCCATGCTCACCCCGACTATGACATGAGTTCCAAAACGTTTAATGAACCTTGCAAGAACCGGTATAAATTATTTTATCATTGTGAAATTAAAATTATAGGCTGTCTATATAGTTTCACTCAATGTCAATGACATCCCATCACCAAAGTGCTATTTGCATCACAGGAAAGAACTTCAAAGTCGAATAATTGATAGCAGGGTCTAACCTTGCTATGGCCTCAGGGTCCCATGATGATGGTACAGCTTCTTTGACATGATCATGGAGTTCACCATGATACTTTTCTAATTCAACAGCATAGCGTTTGATGAACCAACCATCATAAGCAAGATGGATAATTGAATCCAATTCTTTTGTACCTTGAAAATGTAACCCAAATGAAGCACAAAAGTGACCGGATGCAATTTTGCCATCCAGGCGCATTTCCTGGTTGAAATGTTGCAACATCTGAAACAACGCATTAAAAACATGGTCTTAAAAGTATTAACTAAAGACACGTCTCAGGTCTCACCTTACAAAACAAGTCGGTTTTGTAAGAATGAGTTAGCCTCAATATAATATACTCCTCCAAAGTCCAACCTTAAATTTGTTAAAAATTATGTGCTCGATCGGTCCTATGTGTGGAATGTAGAAACATACCTGTTGCAAGGTGAGAACCTCTGAATTGATTCTAATAGATTCTCCTCCAACACATCTGATAGACTTTGAAACATCTGGAATTGAAACCCCTCCAGGAATGTCCAAACGACGGCACTGTCTTTCGTCGATGAGGATCAACCGTGAACCAGTCTTACAGTTGTCAAATTTGATATCTTGTGTTAAATCAAAACCCAAACCAAGTGTGTTTATTGCTTTCTGGGCTGCTTCCAAACCAGAAATACTTGGTGATCGTGCCATTACTCAGTTTGAATGTTAACAACTGCCACATGCAGACAAGATATACACAGAGAGAAACATTGTATTTAAGATGAAGCCAAATTAATTAGTCAATGAAAACCCAACCCAAGTGTGTCTTTTGCTTTCTGGGCTATTTTCTTAGGGTGATGTTGACGTTTGTGGTTCAAGTTTTTCCATTTCAGACCATTCACATTAAGGATTTTCCTACCTCATTTCCTTTTTAATTGTCTACAGGTTATCCATCTTTATCCAAAATCTTAAATTATTAGTATATGGATCTTCTCACTTATATGCTTGCCGTTCACTTTTATTTCCAACGTGCGACTCTTACTCACACTTGACATACCAACACTTCATTATATTGCAATTTTGTTTTCCAATTTACAGACACATAATAACGAGAATTTTTTGTTAGGTGCGATCAGCGGAACACTGATGTACAAGATATTATTAGGGTATGTTTGGCGGATGGATTTTGGAGAATTTTGGAATGTTGGTCTATATTCCAACACATATTTAAGAAATTGGTTAGGAGAAGTATTGCAAATAAGATTATATGAGCAACTCATTATACTAGAACTATTTGCTGTAAGTATCTTGTTTTTATAGATGTGGGTAGGTAGGACTGATTTTGGAAGAACTTTGTGTTGAAGAAACCAGATAATACTATAACTTACGTTCATTCAAAATCATGTTTCACATATACTAAACTAATAAATTAATTAAGTTTAAAGGGTATCATTAAAAACCAATGCGACTTCATATCCTGTAAATGAATCTGAGGAAATTGAGCATTCATTATATTTTTTTAATGAGTTTAATAGCTATTCACTGTGTACACATTTTTAATATATTCATTCAATCATGTTTTTAATAGACTCAACTTTAAGCAAATCAACTTAATAAACTCAAACTTTATACAAATCACTGTTGTCAAACAATCAGTCATACACATGTTAAAGGGTGCCGATAAAAACAAATACAGCTTTTGGCGAAATCCAGCTAACTCCGCGGGCAGTGAGGCACTCATAAACTTCAAGAGGAGGTCAACTGAGCACTAAAGCACTGTTAGGAAGTTTTGATCTCAGACTATATAACAAAACTCAACAGTGAATACTTAACAAAGAGATATATTTTCCCATTGTGTACAGAAAGCTTTGCTCCAGACACAGCCCAATAGCCTGGAGTGTCTGCTGGTCCTCTAACCCTTTCCATTTTGTCCACATACCTTTGAAGCTTAGGTGTACGCACTGGTTTAGGGAGGGCATAAGAATATTGAATAGGGCTAACAGTCTCATCACCAGGCATTGGATGGTCCATATGTCCCGCTGTGTCCCAAAACTTGCACCTGGACTGACCAAGATTGGAGGATTGGTCCCATTCAGGTGGCTTCTGAAGGGTAGCACCAGTAACTTTGGAAAAGTGCAGCCGTAAAAGGAGACACTTCTTTTCAA
Source organism: Trifolium repens (assembly GCA_030408175.1). Lineage (NCBI taxonomy): Eukaryota > Viridiplantae > Streptophyta > Magnoliopsida > Fabales > Fabaceae > Trifolium > Trifolium repens. Next base: position 59,034,907 of record CP125842.1, on the reverse strand, counting down.
CTTGTAACTGAGCTCCTGTGACAATGGAAAGACTATCATCTGATTCAATAGGAGCAGTACAAACATATGAAAAGCAGTTCCATTTCAGTTTCTTATGGTACTTGCAGCTATCCGAGTCACAAGACGAATAAGCATGTGGATTGTCTGCAAGTGGTAAGGACTTCGGTAGAGAAGCCAGATGCTGCAGTTGAATGGCCAACCGGTTGCTTCTTCTCCCTTCCAATTGTAATCTCAGGCCAGTTACTGGTCTATTACCTACATCTACCTGTTATCAAGAAAAAAATATGGAGCCAATGTTATAAAAGATTGCACCTTCACTTTTGTCAAATAACCGATTATCCCAAAAGCTTAAGCTGTTAAGATAGAGCTACATCAATGGTTTTATATTATTTCTAACACGCCCCCTCACGCAAAAGCCCACTTGGGCTTGAAGCGTGGATAATGCATAGGTCCGCCTACCATATGCTTAAATTCCACTTTTTAAATAGAAAGTGAGGGGAGCGGGGATCGAACTCTAGACCACTTAGTCATAGAGACTCTGATACCATGTCAAATAACCGATTATCCCAAAAGCTTATGCTGTTAAGATAGAGCTACATCAATGGTTTTATATTATTTCTAACAACTTTATTAGGTACCTAAAAGATTGCACCTGCGGAGCCTCACAGTTTACTAGAAGATTGAAAGCACGGGAAACACCAACTCGATAAACATTAAAAATACAAGATGGAAAGCTTACCGGAGTTGTATTTATGTAAAGCTTAGGATCCAAGATACTAAGTCGTAGCCAATTGTTCACTTGATGCTTCCAGTAATATTTAATATGTAAATTACTATATACAGGGGACCATTCTCTTGGTAGCTGAAACTCTAAAAATTGATGGAGATCTTCAATTGGTGGTTTGTCTGTTAAATCAGTTTCAGATAGAGATTATTATATTTTCTTAAAAGCACTTCAGGCTTTTCAATAGAAGAGCACAATTCACTATTTTTTCCAGTGTGCTAGACAAGGAAAAGTGATCAATTTTTTTTTTTTGAACGGCAAATATATTATTAATAAAAATCAGGTCTCTGCACAAGACGAACAAAGACCGGTAAAAGAGGGGCTACAAAACAAAGGCACACATATTTACTTTTCTGCCAAATATTTGTGCAACAAAACAAATCAAATAATTATAGTACTTACATAGAAGATAGAGGTTTATTGCATGGGCTAAAAATCCATATCCCCGGATATCTGACAAAAGGCTTGTCAGAGGGAGAAGATGCATTGATATGACGTCAGGTTCTGAGTCAATAGTATCCAACCATTCACTATGGTTTATCTTTTGACTGCCCACCCTTCCTAATGTGTATCTCAAAAAGACTCTGCAACCCCGATGAGATTTTTTTAATGGATGATCAATGTAATCAGGAAACATTAAAACTAAAAAGCAATTTTGTTTGTAAAATCTGAGACAAATGCAGTACATGTCAAAATAAAGACGTCCACGGTACCTTTTTTATGTTACTTAAGCCTTGAGAAACCAAACCATGATTATTTGCAGAATCCATGAACTTCATGCTAGCTGTTTCTGTCAAAAGTTTTTGAATACTAGCTGGATCATGACGATCTGATGTATCTTCTTGTCTAACGTATAGGACATCCTTTCCTCCCATGCTCACCCCAACTATGACATGAGTTCCAAAACGTTCAATGAACCTTGCATGAATCAGTATAAATTAGTATATCATTATGAAGTTACAAATATAGATGGTCAATATTTGCACTCAATGACATCTCATCATCACAGTGCTATTTGCATCACATGAAAGCCCTTCACAGTCGAATAATTAATGTAGAGCAATGCATAAAAAAAAGGGTTGAAATTGATAAACATATGCAGGGTCTAACCTTGCCAAGGCCTCAGGGTCCCATGATGATGGCACAGCTTCTTTGACATGATCATGGAGTTCACCATGATACTTTTCTAATTCAACTGCATAGCGTTTGATGAACCAACCATCATAAGCAAGAAGGATAATTGAAGCCAATTCTTTTGTACCTCGAAAATGTAACCCAAATGAAGCACAAAAGTGACCGGATGCAATTTTTCCATGCAGGCGCATTTCCTGGTTGAAATGTTGCAACATCTGAAACAACGTATTAAAAACATGGTCTTAAAAGTATTAACTAAAGACACGTCTCACCTTACAAAACAAGTCGGTTTTGTAAGAATGAGTTAGACTCAATATAATATACTCCTCCAAATCCTATGTGTGGAATGTAGAAACATACCTGTTGCAAGGTGAGAACCTCTGAATTGATTCTAATAGATTCTCCTCCAACACATCTGATAGAGTTTGAAACATCTGGAATTGAAACCCCTCCAGGAATGTCCAAACGACGGCACTGTTCTTCGTCAATGAGGATCAACCGTGAACCAGTCTTACAGTTGTCAAAGTTGATATCTTGTGTTAAATCAAAACCCAACCCAAGTGTGTTTATTGCTTTCTGGGCTGCTTCAAAACCAGAAATGCTTGGTGATTGTGCCATGACTCAATTTCAATGTTAACTGCCACATGCAGACAAGACATACACAGAGGGAAACATTGTACTGCACACTTATAACTAGAAGCCAAGTTAATTAGTCAATGAAAACCCAACCCAAGTGTGTTTTTGCTTTCTGGGCTGTTTTTTTAGGGTGATGTTGACTTTTGTGGATCAAATATTTTCATTTTAGACCATTCACAATAAGGATAAATTGTTTCCTACCTTGTTTCCTTTATAATTGTCTGCACGTTCACATTAAACCGAGAGCAAGTACACAAGTGGAATTTGACATCACATCCTTATCCAAAATCTTAAATTATCAGTATATGGATCCTCTCACTTATATGTTGTTCGTCATTCACTTTTTCTTCCAACGTGTGGCTCTTACGCACACTTGACATACCAAAACTTCATTATAATTTATATTGCAATTTTGTTTTCCATTTTACCAACACATGACATTAACGAGAGTTTTTTGTTAGGTGCGATCATCGGAACACTAATGTATAAGCTATTATTAGGGTATGTTTGGGAGATGGATTTTGGAGAATCTTGGAATGTTGGTCTATATTTCAACATATATTTAAGATTTTATAGATTTTAAATTTTTTTTAAAGAATATCATGACATAAGATCATACAACAATTAATCACACTTTGTTTATTTTTATAAACATTTTATAGCTGACTTAATTTATAAAAGAAAAATAAGCCCCTTTCAAAACAGACCCTTAGAATATATAGTTTAAGGACTAACAGAAAGAAAAAAAAGAAGAAGAAATTGGTTAGATATATTGCAAATAAGATTATATGAGCAACTCATTATATTAGAACCACTTGCTGATGGAGAATTGCTATCTTGTTTTTATAGATGTCGGTAGGACTGATTTTGGAAGAACTTGTGTCGAACAAACCAGATCAAATTCAATACTATAACTTAATATTTATTCAAAATCATGTTTCACATATACTAACCTAATAAATAAATTATTGTAAAAAAAAAACTAATAAATAAATTAATGAAGTTTAAAGGGTATCATTAAAAACCAATGCGACTTCTGGCGCATGGCATCACAAATCAATAGTATGGACTATGAAGCTTCAGTTTCACACTGCATAACAAAGTTCAATAGTGAATACTTAACAAGGAGATATATTTTCCCATTCTGAACAGAAAGCCTTGCTCCAGACACAACCCAATATCCTGGAGTGTCTTCAGGTCCTCTCATCATTTCCATTATGTCCACATACCTTTGAAGCTTAGGTGTATGCACTGGTGCAGGTAGTGCAGCAGAGTATGTAGTAGAACCGATCGTCACATCCCCCGGTTTTGGATGACCCCTCTGTCCCTCTTTCGGAGTAAAAGCTAAGATGCCTCTAGACTTGCTGCTGAAACCACCGAGATTGGATGATTGATCCCACTCAGGTGGTTTCTTAAGTGTGGCACCGATAACTTTGGAGAAGCGCAGCCGTAAAAGGAGACATTTCTTTTCAACTTGTAACTGAGCTCCTGTTACAATGGAAAGACTATCATCCGATTCAACAGGTGCAGTGCAAACATATGAAAAGCAGCTCCATTTCACTTTCTTGTGAAAGTTGCAGTTATATGAGTCACAAGACAAATATGCATTTGCATTGTCCGCGAGTGGTAAGGACTTAGGTAGAGAAGTCAGATGCTGCAGATGAATGGCCAACCGATTGCTTCTTCTTCCTTCCAATTGTAATCTAAGGCCAGTTACTGGTCTATTACCTACATCTACCTGCAATCAAGAAAAAAAATGGAGCCAATGTTATAAAAATAAATTATGAACAATGACGTTTAACCTTTAGAAGGCATCACAGTACGCCGTCCAAATTCAACAAGAATGCATGGAAACTATAAATCTTTGGAGATTTGTAGTTGACTAGAATATTGATAGAATGGGAAACACGAACCCGCAAAATGAACATTAAAAATGCAATATGGAAACCTTACTGGAATTGTATTTATGTAAAGCTTTGGGCCGAAGATACTAAATTGTAGCCAGGTGTTTACTTGATGCTTCCAGTAAGAACCAAGACGTATCTCACTAAGTATAGGGGCCCAAATTCTTGGCAGCTGAAACTCGAAAAATTGATGGAGGTCTTCAATCGGAGGTTTGTCTGTTTCAGTAATCACAGTTCATATGCAGGTTCAGCTAAATCAGTTTCAGAAGCACATATTTACATTTCTGTCACATGTGCAACAAAACAAATCAAATAATTACTTACAACGAAGGTAGAGATTTATAGCATGGCTCACAAATCCGCTTCCACGGATACCTAACAAAAGGGATGTCAAGGGAAGAAGATGCATCGATATGACGTCAGGTTGTGGGTCAATAGTATCCAACCATTCACTATGATACATTTTTTGACTGCTTCCACCCCTCTTTCTATGTATCATAAAAATATTCTGCAATTTCAATAACATAACAAGCATTTCTTCAGTATATTGGATATCAAATGTTAACATGCTAATGCTAATAATTACCTTAAACAAAGTGTGAAACTTTTTATAATACTTATTTTACATTTCCAGCAAAACAAGCAAAAAGGTCATAACAAATATGCAGCGTGTTACCTCCTTTTTGTTACTGAAGTCCTCAGAAGCTGAACCATGATTATCTGCAGAATCCTTGAACTTCATGCTAGCTGTTTCCTTCAAAAGTTTTAGGATACTAGCTGGATCATTGATATCTGATTCTGATGTATGTTCTTCTCTAACATATAACACATCCTTCCCTCCCATGCTCACCCCGACTATAACATGAGTTCCGAAATGTTCTATGAACCTTGTATGAATCAGTAGAAACTATTTTACTGATTAATTCAAGTGTTAACACTTAATAACACATGCAGTTAAAGGGTCTAATTCTAACCTTGCCAAGGCCTCAGGGTCCCATGATGATGGCACAGCTTCTTTGACATGATCATGGAGTTCACCATGATACCTTTCTAATTCAACCGCATAGCGTTTGATGAACCAACCATCATATGCAAGAGACTTAATAGAAGCTAATTCTTTTATACATCGACCGGATAACCCAAATGAAGCACAGAAATGACCAGATGCAGTTTCTCCTACAAGACGCATTTCATGGTTGAAGTGCTCCAACATCTAAAACAACACATAAAAACTCGGTCTTAAAAGTTTTTATTAACAAAGTACTTAACATATCATATCATAACATAACCTAACCTTACCAAAATATGCGGTTAACGTCGTTCAAATATGCGGTTAACTGTGCTCAGTGGATAGTCAATGAACATAACGAGATGTCACAACTCATTAATCATCCACTGAACACGATTTTGAACATCATTAACCACGACTTTTATGTATTCAAATATACACGATATCTATTATAATCATCCAAATTATGTTCAAAATACATGATTTTTAAGATTTTTAGATATACATGATATCTATTAACTACAATTTGTGTTCAAATATACACCTAAAAGTTCTAGTTGAAACATTCAAAGTCGCGATTAATGAGTTGCGACACTTTGTTATATTCATTAATCATCTACTAAACATAATTAACCATATGTACATATTTGAACTGTATTAACCATCTAAATTGTTGTGGAATTTTGATGTTCCATTTTGTGTCAAAATTAAATATTAAAATGTTCTAACATAACACATATACCTGGTGTAAGGTGAGAACTTCTGAATGAATTCTAATAGATTCTCCTCTGACACATTTGATAGAGTTTGGAACATTTGGAATTGTAACACCACCAGGAATCTCCAAATGACGACACTGTTGTTCATCATTATTGATGAAAATCAAAGGTGAACCAATACACTTACAATTATCAAAGTTGATATCTAATGTTATGTCAAAACCCAATCCAATTGAGTTTATAGCTTTCTGAGCTGCTTCAAAACGTGAAACACTTTGTGATGGTTCCATAAGTCATTACACTATTTCAAGAAAATCATTGATTAATTAACATGCTTAATTATGATCAAGCAAAGTTAATGAACAAGTGTTTATTTTGTGGTGCTGAATAAGGAAAGTAGCAAGGGATGAGGAACAAGGACAAGGTGTGTTGACTTTGGATCTTGACTTGGATTTGGTTGGATAATTATTTTATTTTTTCATTTAAAATTGGAACCCCATTTAATTTTTCAAAATAAGTTCATACATAGTTGCTCAAATATCAATATCATGACACATATTAGTGCTTCTGTAGTATATACTATTTTGGATGTTTGAATATTTTTTGTTGGATTTATGTGTTCTATATAAATTAATAACTATGAATAATTATTTGTGATTTTTATTTAGGAACTAAATTGGATTCTTAATTTGGAGTATACTTTGGCCATATTGTATTCCAAAAATAAATCAAAATTTGGATTGTTTACTTTACAAATAGACTAAAATAGAGCTTTATTTTATTTGAAGTATACTTATTTAAATGGTAATAGTCTCATGTGTCCTTCCAAGTTGAACTTTTTTAAAAATATTTAATATATTAATAATTAGATTAAATATATTTTAAGTCTCTGTGAAATGTCTACTATTTACTTTAGTCCATATAATTTTTTTAATAATTTTTAGTCTTTACCTTTTACAAAGATGAATGCTTTTTATCCATACCTTGTATAAAAACATATGCTTTTAGTGATCTCTATTTTTATAAACAATATGAACTAAAATTTGTTAAAAATGTAGAGGAATTATACTTGAACAATTCATTATTTTTGTTTTTAATAGACTTTTTCAATTAAAGATAATCATATTTAAAATATCTGAGACACTAAATATAAACACTTCTTTGTATTGTGAATTAAACTTTATTCGTTTTAAATTCTAACCACCATAAATCAACTAGAGAAAAATGGTCTTTTATACCAACAACGTCTTCCTATAACCACAAAATTATGAGATTCACGTAATATTTGAGACTAGGGTCAGTCTCTAATACAATGAGAGAATCTTAATATGTGGCGAGAGAAACCAAGGTGTGAAGGCATGTATGTAAGGATGAAACCAAAGAGAATAAATTGAAAAATTATATGGTGTGCATCAATAAGTATCCAATTGGTTTGTGTACCTTAAATTTGATTTTGAGTAAATTTTAATTAAGGGTCTTGCTAAACAGTGCTCCCGGGGCACTCTTTAAGGATTCCATTTAAGGACAAAATTTATTTAAAAAGTTGAACATTTCAATTCTCAATACGTCGACTTCCCACATTTTCATAATTTATTTTATAAAACATTACTATTTAAAGGCTTAAAGAGTGCCCGGGGCACTGTTTAGCATTTGCCTTTAATTAATATCTAGTGAGAATGTCTTTTTTATATATATATAAGAATAAGAGGAATAATATTAGTCTTTTGATAAAAAATCCAAAGGTTAAGATTAAAAGTCCACACATATATTTCACACTAGTTGATTATTTCTCATAAACTTGTTTATCTTGTTAAAATTTTATTGTTCACTCTTCTCTACAATAAAGGACACCGCCATCAACAACACTTATTCCCATCGCCATACCCATAAACAACTTTCATCTCTTCCTAACCCTCATTTTCTACAACTTCCCCTTCATTGCTTTTGGAGAGTTTGATAATAGCAAAGTTTAATAGTGGTTCTGTTGTTGCCGACGAGGAAGAAGACACTTATTCCCATCCGTACGGGTTGTTTGATGCACGAGAATATTTCTAATGAGAGTTTGATAAAAGTTTTTAATGTGAGAGATGAGAGGAGCAATTAATAGTTGTCAAATCAACACCAATTGTTCAAAATCATGCCAGGAGCATGTGAGAGAAAAAAATATTACAATTAGTTCAATTAGTTCAATTGTGGTCTTTGTCTTCTTTCTCACATTGTGTTGTGTGTCTTTATCCTATTTTCTGGGGACGATTAACCAGGATTTTAAAACAAAAATGGAGCACATTTTAATCAATGTTCATCTTCTTTATAATTCGTATTGTGTTACGTAATTAAACTTCATAGCTCAACATATATTTAGCACATTATTATGAATGAAATATTATAAGTAAACAATTTATTATAAAAAAAAATTATATATTTTATTTTCAACTAAAATTAATTTTTTAAAGTCGGTTAATCTTATATCATTGCATAACTAATTGTACTTTAAAATGTTACAAATATTATCGTCATCAGTTGTATAAACCTCCACTTATTTATTTTAAGATGAATTTTTAGTCATTAAATCAGATGATAAAAAAATTAGTTGACTGACAATGAATTGGTAGAGATTTGGTCCTTTTAAGTATGTGGTCAGGGCTCAATTTTTGACTCATTCGTCTGGAGAAAATTTAGTTGAAAGGGAAGAACCCATATTATTTGCCTCACAAATTTCCCCAATGTATGAAATGTTATAAGTAAACAATTTATTATAAAAAAAAATTACATATTTTATTTTCAACTAAAATTAATTTTTTAAAGTCGGTTAATCTTATATCATTGCATAACTAATTGTACTTTAAAATGTTACAAATATTCAGTTGTATAAACCTCCACTTATTTATTTTAAGATGAATTCTTAGTCATTAAATCACATGATAAAAAAATTAGTTGAGTGACAATGAATTGGTAGAGATTTGATCCCTTTAAGTATGTGGTCAGGGGTTCGATTTTTGACTCATTCGTATGGAGACAATTTGGTTGAAAGAGGAAAACCCACATTATTTGCCTCACAAATTTTCTCATTAAAAATTAATCATCGTTAACATCAGTGAAAATTTCATACCAATACTATAATAACCTAGAAAAAAATTAAATCAGTTGTACTATGTAATTGTGGCATGTGATACAGAAGGACATTAACAGCCGCCGTTGTATCTCGAAGTTTGACTATATCTAGAAACAGATAGTACAGTGCTCCTTTCAGCGTGTTACTACCTACCATACCATTGACCATCACACGCAGAAATTCATCATCAATATCAATACGTGTTCAATATCAAAATATATTTAAAATTCCATTCAAACCATATTTATAGGTTATTATGATGATTATAGGATTAAGATTGGAAAAACTGGGAGAATTGACAAAAATGAAGAGGTTAAAGGATATTGTTTTGTTAAAAACCGTTTGTATATGATGACCATAAAAAAAAAAAAGTCATGCTAAATAGTGTTTCCGGAATACTTATTAAGTATACTAAAAATAGAAATAAAATGTAAAATTAATATTGATAAAATAATTTTTTACATTCTCGATGCATTGAATGTACAAGTTCCAAAACAGAATTTTCATATTTATATGTTTAACTATAAGACTAATTTATTAAGTCATATAAAATTATAAGACTTAAAATTCTTTTTAAAAAAACTTAACATATTCTTATGTTTGAATAAACTTTAATTAAATTGAAAGAGTTCCTTTACCATCTCATTTAAATACTCTTAGGCTTTGTTTGCGAGTTTGAAGGGGAATGGAAGGGAAGGAAAGACTAAAAAGGAATAAACAAGTGGAAGAAGTAGAGAAGTTTGGGAGGGAAGGAGTTTGGAGGGTTATTTTTTCTTCATAACACAGAAACCCCCCAATTTGGGGGAACTCAAAAATTGTATTGGATGGTGGTTTGGAGGGATTTGAAGAGTTTATATGAATTCTTCAAATTTAATTAATGTTGTTATAATATTCTTAAATTCATAATATATCAATCATAAGTATTTATTTATCATTCTCTATAAAAAATATTTTTTCAAAAAATATAAAAAATTTCTCTAATTCTCTCTCTATTTCCCTCCCTCCAAAGCCCTTCCCTCCAAAATCGCAAACAAAGGTTTAGGTGTGTGACATTCTATTTGGTTACGACTGCATGCATTTTTGTTGAAAAAATACTAAAGAATATAATTGAAAAAATAAATATAGAAATGTTGAGTTGAAAAATATATAATTGAAATTCACAAAAGCAACTACAAAATTTCAAGTTTTAATTGAAATAGACTAAAAAACATTGTTATAAAGTGATAGTAATTTTCTCGTGAGCATTATACTAAAGTGACTTATATTTGTCAAAAAGTTATGTTTAAAAAACATAACATCTGCATAAAAATACAAAGAGAAAATAAAAGTAGTAAAATGGTTGAAAAAAGAAAAAGTTTGAAAACGTGACTGGTTTGACCAGTCATGAGTATTGCAAAACACATTACAGCATGTTTTAGGAAGAAGAAAAGAAACACATAATATAATAAATTAAAACGAATAGTACAATAATACTCTCCTCCCTTGAAACAGTTGATTATTTTACGTATACTAATACATAATTTTGATGATTAATATTTTTAATTATATAACAATATAAATATATTTTGAAAATATTTATCGAAACGAATCAAACAATATCTTATAAATAATACAATAATTAATGTGTCAATTAAATTGAGACGGAAGGAGTAAAATACTACTGCACCATTTCTTTGACTATTCACAATTCACAACAACTACTACTACTTCTTCTTCTTCTTCTTTTGCTTTTTGTTTTGGTTTTCGCTTTTACTTTTGATAAATACAACAGGAACAACTACTTCTTATTCTTCTCTGATTGATCAACAACAAGAACATGTCAAATACTAAGAAGAAGGTGCTATCTGTTGAAGATGTAATCAAGTCAGTTGGATTAGGTTACGATCTAACCAACGATCTCAAACTCAAATCATGCAAATATCATTCCAAATTAATTGCTATTGATCACGATAATCTTCGTACTGTCCAACTTCCTGGTCGTGTTTCAATTCCAAATGTTCCCAAATCCATCAATTGTGATAAAGGCGATCGTATGAGATTATGTTCTGATGTTCTTTCTTTTCAGCAGGTACCTAGCTATAAAGTTTCTTCATTTTTTAGCGTATGTTTCTGCGGTGACGAGAATTAATTTTGATAGAATTTGATTATGTAAAATTGATTCTGGCCAAAATTGATTTTAAGTTAAAGTGGTTTATGTTTGGATTCATGTAAAAGTGAGTTGAACAAAAATTTTGAGCGTAAAAATCAATTCTAGAATCAGAAGCTACGATTTCTAGCTTCAAGTAGAATCAATTCTACTTTTGAGAAACCAAACAAGTCAGAATCAATTCTACACGTCCAGAATCAATTATGGCTGCTCTAGAAGTGAAACCAAACATACACTTAGTTTTAGCTCAACTTTATTATGTGGGTGGGTCTAGGGAAGTAGTACTAAATATTTGTTGTATTTTTGTGTTGGATTGTATAATTTTTTAATTTAACTTACTAATTTTAGAGTTAAAACTACCATAGGTTCAGGCAATTTGGACATTAATGAAATTCATAAATGATTCATGAAATTCTAAATTATTTATGATATAAGTCATCCAAAGACAATTTCATAACTAAATTGACCAAAACAAAGACATTGGGCTCAAGTGATTAATGAGCTCCCCTAGGACAAATTGTTTGGGAGAACCCGAGTTCGATTCCTAGTAGGAACAATTCTTGGTCAGACTTTGCTATGGCCGAACTTTGGATTACCAGGTCCCCTTTCCGCTTGGAACTAGAGGGTTAGATACCAAAACAAAAAAAGAACTAAATTGACCAACAACCCAAATAGTCTAATTAATATGATAGATGATTTCTAATTTCTAGGATTATTTTAGAATTCTGTTTTTGACACCGTTTTTAGAATTTTGTTAATTTCATGATTAAGTTGTTCTATTTGTGGTTACAATTTATAGAACTAAATATCACTCATTTTTATGCTCTTAGGGCATGTTTGGATATAAACAGCTTATTTTGTAGCCTATAGTGTAAGCGCTTATGAATAAGCTATTTCGATAACACAAGATAAAATAACATCAAACTGTTTTTGTATATGTCTATAAGCTGTTTACATAAGCTATCATGGAGAGCTTATGGAAATAAGCTAAAAACAACAGCTTATGAACATGTCGTAAATTTTTTCTTAAGTTCTTCGAAACAATGCAATAAGGCTTATGTTAGTAAATAAGCTCAAATAAGTAAATCCAAATAGGCCCTTGTTCTGGTGAAATGAAATTATTTAGCATGTGTATTGTTGTATTATTAAAGAGTAATTGTTTGTGTGACTGATTAGATATGTCTTTTTGTTTTGTTATATCCTTTAGATGTCAGAGCAGTTCAATCAGGAGCTGTCACTGAACGGTAAGATTCCATCGGGCCATTTCAATTCTGCGTTTCAGTTTTCCGGAGTTTGGCAAAGAGATGCTGCAAATACCAAGACTCTTGCTTTTGATGGTGTCTCCATCACACTTTACAACATAGCACTTGATAAAACACACGTAGTTCTGAGTGATCATGTTAAACAAGCTGTTCCTTCGTCCTGGGATCCTGCTGCATTGGCAAGGTACTTTGACAACTCAAAAAAATTGTCCTTCTCCCCTCTCCACTACTCTTGGCTTTCGATTTTGCTGTTTTTAATCTCTGCTCGCTAGGGACTGGAGTCAGAGGTTCATGCTTCATTTCCTTGTGTTATGCGAATAATATGAGATGGTGTTTGTGTCAAATGAATATTTAGGACATACAAAAATAGAGTTCAATAGGTTTATATTTGCATCACAGTATATTTCCTCAACATTTCTCCTGTAATTGAAACAAGTTTCGTATACACATTTAACTGCTTTTCCAGTTATTTGACTATTTCAATGAATGAACCCACTTGCAGTGTTTGAGTTGCATCTTGTAGATAATCTTTTCATCTTATCTTTTCAGGTTCATTGAGAAATATGGAACCCATGTTGTAGTCGGGGTGAAAATAGGGGGAACCGATATAATTTATGCAAAGCAGCAGTACTCGTCTCCTCTCCAACCTTCTGATGTACAGAAAAAACTGAAGGACATGGCAGATGACCTATTCAGAGGGCAAGCTGGACAACGTAACACTAGTGACGGGAAAGAAAAGGTTTAAAACTTTTCTGGTTCTTTTTTTGTTCTCTTTAAATTTGGTAATTGTATAAGATTACATCATGTATACCTACTAGGGTCATTAACTATTTCTCTATAACTTTAGGACGACAATAGGTTACACTCAAATGCCCTTTCTGAAGACTTGGTTTTTGATAGAATATATTATCATCTTAGCCAGGAATACTTGCTGAAAAGAATTGTTGTAATTTTTCTGAATATAGGTGAACTATGGAATCTATCAAAACAAGTTTGTATTTGTAGATTTTAGGGTGTCAAATATAATATAACAAGATAATATGTGCCTTCATAAAACGGATCTCTCAAACTTTACTAATGCAAACATATATATCCATATTAATTTGGGAACATGTTTCTCTTTAGAATTCTATATCATGTTATAAATTAAAGGAATCTTGTAGTTTCATCCCTTATATTGTAGATGGTAGAACAGAAAGGAATTTATTGAGTTTCGGTTCACATCCTTCGTTTAATTTTTTTAAAATTGGGAGCAACAATGTCAGTGTCAAATGTTTCCTATAAATTCTGCATAATTATGTTCAAAATCAGAAGCTCATATTGAACAAAAATATTAGATGAATCCATAGGACCTTCATGTGAGTTATATGGGTTGATCCCATTTATTTCTGGTAAATCTATGCAAGACAGCCAGCATAACTTATATTTTCATCTCTTTTCTCCCCAGTTTATGGCCGGACTAGGATTCCCTGACATTCAAGCTCAATCCTACCATGAAACAGAGGTAAATATTTGTTTTTAAAATTGAATTTATGCCAGCTACAGAATCCTTCTTGTTACCTATGCTATTATTGCTTTCTGGCTCCTAGGGTGTTAGTTCTTTTATAATATAAATCGCTGTGTAGCAGGAAGACAGCTAAATGTTACTAGAGTTGTTTGTTATGTGTTGTTTTTGAAAAGTTCCTGGATTTTCTGTTACAAATTTTAAATATCGTTATCAAAGACACTTCATTAATCTATAATTGTTTTACTTACAAAGGGAAAAAACAACAAATATTCTTACGATTTTCCTTCTTCTCATCCAACATTTTAGGTTCAGGATATCAAGTTTATGTACAAGAGGAAAGGTGGAAATGGGAAAAAAAATCTAAGCCATAATGAGTGGTGCCAAACTGTTTTGTCTCAACCTGATGTAATATCAATGTCATTCATACCAATTACGTCTCTACTTGGTGGAATAAATGGGAGCGGATATTTAACTCATGCCATAAATCTCTATTTACGATGTAAGCTACTAAGCAAGACTCCTTTAGTCATTTACCTATTTACATTTGGTTTCAAAGCCTATGCTGCGGCTTTATAGACTTTTTAAAGCTTACTTGTTTGGATGGAGACTTTTTTAGGGGGAGGACTTTCGTTGGAGGGCTAAGTCTCTATTTTGAAATATATTTGATATTTTAGAAAGATTCAAAGAACTTTATAATTGACCATATAATACTTAAATCACATTTAATTCATTTTTAAACATATTTTATAGTGTCCTTATTTTAGAGTGCAACCACTGTCAAGTTCACTGTTACGTTATGTAACATCATATTACCAACATTCCACTGAATTTTTTTTTTGAAGAAACTAAATTAACCCACCCAAATTGGCACCAGAGTGAATCGAACCTGAGACCTTAAGAGGAGCACACTTCCAGGTCTCAAGCCAATACCACTGAAAAATTACATGTCCTTGTAATAGTTATTGTTCTACAATTTATAAGTTAAAACGAAAGTGTATCAATGAGTTTAGGCTTCACCCCTCCACTCCTTTTTGCATAGTTTGACAGTGGTCATAACATGGAATGGATGAGGTTTATGCCTATTATACTTGCAATATGTTTGCCATTATTTTTCAATGGTTTTCTATATTTTCTTATTTATTTTATGAAATTTTACTGGACATGATTATGAGAAACAAATGATGTTGTGGCTGTAGTTTTTTATGTTATTGAAAGCAGTCTATGATAACGTATACGCTATATTGTAATTTTTTAGTCCTTTCACAAGAAGTTATAAAAATTGTCATGTAAAATATAAAAATCATTCACTGTAACTTCTAACTGCAGATAAACCATCAATTGAAGAGCTGCATCAATTTTTGGAGTTCCAGCTTCCAAGGCAATGGGCCCCTGTATTTGGTGAACTTGCCCTTGGTCCTGATAGAAAGTCACAGAGTTCTTCATCTTTACAATTCAGTTTCATGGGTCCTAAGCTCTATGTAAACACATCACCGGTAATGCTGCTTGTTTTATGTGGAACTTTGTTTATTTATCCAATTGCCTTGTTTTTATCTTCGGTTCTCTCACAAACCAACTACTAGAACCATGTGCTAGTGTGCTTGTCTCATTAATCATTTTCACATCTTTCTGAACTAAGATAGATAAATTTCAGAAATAAGCCTTTATTTTCCTATAAATCAGTTCAATTTTAGTGACTACTGTATATTTTATGTTTCTGAGGGTTGTAAGTCACCCTTGCATCATATATACATCTCTACCAAATAGCCCTGAGTTTTGACCAAAAGTCTTTTTGTTAGGAGCTGTTTAGTTTTTATGAGATAAATTTTGTTGGTGAATAATACTTAATTCTCAGTAGTTGTATTAATGAAGTCGCTTAGGAGTCTTATTTTCTTTATTTAGTCATTCAAATTCAAAAAAGTGCATTGTCAGATCTTCTGTGCGTTACACATCGATTTATTTGGACTGACTAGGGATGTCAATTGATATCCATGGACGCGGATAGTGTGATATCCGTATCCGCTCCGTCAGATAAATATGATATCCGTGTCCGCTCCATATCCGTGCGGATATCCGCTAAGCGGGTAATCCACGGATATTGAAGTATCCACGGATATTAACAGATATCCATGGATGATATTTATTTATTAAAAAAAAATTAGTTTCTTTTAAGACAAAACATTAACACATTATATTCATAAATTTTGCACTCTCTTTTTAATAAAAACATCCAATCTACAAACAAAAATCACCTCATATAACTACAAAAGAGTCAAACAAAACTAAAATTTATATAAAATAGCTAAAATGCAAAAGATAAAATATAAAAATACATTTTTTTTATATAAAAATACTAGAATTTATATGTAAGTAGAGATATTTAAGTAATTTTACTAATTATTTAGCGGGTATGGATATCTGCGGACGCGGATAGTATTAAACCCGCATCCGTATCCATTAAATGCGGGTAATTGAAATATCCATTTATTTTACCCGTGGATATCCATTAAACTATCCGCTCTGTATCCATGGCGGATTTTATCCGCAGATATCCGCGGGTATGGATATTTTTGCCATCCCTAGGACTGACCTCAAACTTCTTACAGGTCGATGTAGGAATGAAGCCTGTGACAGGCCTTCGATTGTATTTGGAAGGAAAAAAAAGTAATTGTTTGGCAATCCATTTACAGCACCTTTCCACCCTTCCCAAGACATTCCAACTTGTGAACGGGGCTAGTGGAAATGTAGCTGATGCCTCTTCAGAGCGTAAATACTATGAAAAGGTCCAGTGGAAGAGTTTCTCTCATATTTGCACGGCTCCTGTTGAATCCTACGACGACAATACTGTTGTGACTGGTGCTCACTTCGAAGTGGGAGAAGCTGGTCTGAAAAAAGTTCTCTTTCTAAGACTTAATTTCTGTAAAGTTGACAATGCAACCCGTGTGAGAGAGCCAGAATGGGATGGTTCACCGGGCTTGACCCAGAAATCTGGAATGATCTCAACCTATATCAGCGCTCGGTTTTCAGGTCCACAAAAACCGCCGCCGCCACAGCCGTCGGAAGTAAATGTGAACTCTGCTTTATACCCTGGTGGGCCTCCTGTGCCTGCTCAGTCGCTTAAACTTCTGAAGTTTGTTGACACAACAGAAATGACAAGAGGACCACAAGATTTGCCTGGCTACTGGGTTGTGTCTGGAGCAAGGCTTTATGTGGAGAGGGGTAAAATATCACTTAAAGTAAAATATTCTCTTTTAACCGTGATTTTGCCGGATGAAGAGACAGCGAGTTATTGAAACTATTGAATGTGGAAGAGGTGGAAGATGAATTGTCATCAAATTAAGTAGTTCAATGAGATGTGCATGTGTACATAATAGTGTCTGATTCTTTTCTGTTGTACATTTTATCTATTCATTATTATAGGTGTTACTATTTGATGTTGTCATTATTATTTGTGTATACCTACACAACAAATATTTTGGGAGAATTCCTTGATGAAGATTTGAGAAAAGCTTGTGTGGTCAATCATGATTCCTCTTAGTTTTTAGTTCTGTATGTTTTTGAATGTATTTTTGTATTGGTGGTTTCTTGCATGCAGACAATGAAAAATGGCATTAATTTCATACCCTAGGAAAGATACTTGATGGTATATAAAAGATAGGATTAAGACACCTGAAGGGGTCATGTGAGTTGCCTAGAGTAACCAATGCAACTATACTCTACTGCAGTTGCATGTGCTTGTATGTTGTGTCTGTAGTTGATTCTTCTCAAAGCCTTTTACATGCAACTGAAGGCTTTGCAATTTTAATGTGTACGTATTGAGAAAAATAGATATTTGATGTCCTTTTAAATGCTGATGTGTTCAACTCTAACTTCTCATCTCTAAATGCACTTAGAATTTAGAAGTATCCTAGAGATATGGTATTAGAAAGAATCAATGAAATAATAGTTTTCAAAACATTGCATTATCCACTTCAAATCAAATTCAAGTCCAGGCTGTCCTCAGCATTGTGATTATAGTAGTAGTTGTTTTCAAAACATTGTAAAAATATCTTATTATATTGGTCAACCAAAGACGCAATGATTGACCAGTGTGTCTTGCTTGTGATTTGGACAAGTAATTATGCGTAGGATATAATTGACTCAAAGGTCAAAGGAAACATACCCGCGTTGCGTGCGGTTGTACATGCATGCATTAGCAAATAGCAATAGTAGACCTTCAAATTGATTTATGTCTAAGTAATACTCCTCCGTTTCATTTTAATTGTCTTTTTAGAATGATAACACCAAATTAAGAAAGTGCATTTTTGCACGTTATCTTCCTATTATACCCTCGTTTTAATCCCCCAATAAATTCCTATTTTTTTGCCTCCACTTTCTCTTTCCAATAAATTTAATATATTATATACAAAAAAAACAAAATTTAATATGTTATGTACCAACAAAAAAAAATTTAAACAAAAAAGATTTAGTTTTCCAAATATATAGCATTAATTGGTTTTATGGAAAAAGATAAGAGCAATTGACAAAGGGTATAATTGACAAATCATACACATAAAATACAAAATGGACAATTAAATAGAAACACATAAAAGACAATTAAAAAGAAACGGAGGAAGTATGCTTTTAGCAATAGTAGATCTAATGTTGTTTGGTAAAATTAAGTTATAAGCTTTATGATAGCTTAAAAGTTAGTTTATAGTTGATAAACTAACTTTTAATTGATAGTTGAAAAGTTAGTAGAATGAAATTAAAATGTTTGATAAATTTAACTATTGTAATTATAAAATGACATAAAAGTATTATATGAGTGGGTAGTTATTTTTTTGAGTGGGTAGTTTCTTTATTAAAAAAATTAAAATAATAAGATTAAAATTGGAATAAAAGGAAAAAAGCTATAAGCTAGTAAAAAAAGCTTGATACCAAACACCTCCAATTTTATAAAACAAGCTTATAAGCTAATACAATAAGTTATAAGTTATCTTATTTGTGTTACCAAACAAACCTTTTGTCTGTAAAAAATTTTCAATTTGGTCTTTTGTGAACATTTGTTTCATTTAGTGTTAAATAGGTTTGTCTTCATCTACTTTCTATCAAAATAGTCTTTGATATTCCTAACGTACTATCAAATTAGTCCGTAACTTTACCAATTTTTTTCAAATAAGCGTTGTCCTAAATTGGCCATTGACTACGTGACAATTAAATTGTGTGATGTTATTGTTCACATGACACTTAACACTATATGTCAATGCATTTAACGTTGTTAGAAAACTGATGTCAACAGATGGATCATATCAAGAAAAATTGAACAGAGACATGGACTAATTTGAGATTTTCAAAGAATCAGTGACCTATGTGAGAGCGGGTTACAGAGACAGAGATTAATTTAGTGATTTACTGATTTTTTTTTTAATCAGGTTGCTCTAACATATGATACACATGTATTGTGTAAAATAATTTTATACTATCATTCAATATCAACTTCCGATCAAATCACCCCACTATATTTCATATTTCATTTTAATTATATGACATAAAAAAGTGTTTAATGTATACTTTGTGGACCTGGATCCCATGCAGTCAAAGCATGCTGCAGTCATGCAGTCACTGCATGTGAACCCTTAGATTGAATTTTGATTAAATAAATAATATACTTTAATAAAATTGAAAGGTTGAGATTAATCTGTTTTTTTATTGCAGCTAGCAAACAAAGAAAGCGGATACGCGAACGCGTATTACTGGTAGTTAAAATTTAGGCTTAATGCAATTTGATATTTTATTTTAGTTATTTCATTTCAAAACTCCGATTTTTGGTCCTTAAATTTACATGTTACAATTTTAATCCTAACTCAGATTTTTAGCCTAAAAATTATGAACTTTGGCACCAATTTCGAATATGAAGAAAAACTAATAAATTACCATTTTTGGGCTAAAAATAACAGTTTTTTAGATTTAAAATCTGAGTTTAGAACAAAATTTTAATAATGTGTGTGAAATATGAGAAGATTCAACCTGTTACTAACCTTCACAACTAACTAAGTTGACAAATTCAACAATATAGATTGATTAATTTTGATCTTTGTTTTTGACCAACCACGCAATGAGTTTGACTATAATAATATCTAGATGAGAAATACATAAAAAAATAATTAACAACACATTATAGATTTAAAGGATAAACATGGTTAATTGATGTAAAACAATTTTACACTTGCATCCAATGAAAATTTACTAATTTGCCACATTGTCCCACTCTTATATGGTCATTTTAAAATTGATCGTGTGACTTGGAAAAATAGTGTTTTTTTTACACCGACGATATATGTCTATTAAACTGATAATGTGAGAATTAATTATTAAATCTTATTGGTTGATATATATGTATGAATGTAATGACTCTCATATATTATATGAACAATTTTTATCTATATTCAATCCAATAATTATGCTTATTAAGACTGGAAGAATTTATTTTATAAAACATAAAAGAATGCTAGTAATTCTATATGTTATCTCATTGACATACATATAGCATCAAGCCATCATCAATCTATTTTCTTTATATCCAACAGTATTTCTATATATTATCCCATTGACAAAAACTACTTGCTACCTATCACAGCATAACAAAAAAAAAATGTAGTTACAAAGATTTTGAATTGTCAATAGGCAAAGATAAACAAACCAATAATTATATAATACATACATGCAATGCAGAACACTACTATGATAGGTACCAAATCCTCATTGTCTATACACTCCAAGAATCAAAAAACAGAATCCACCCGGCTCCAATAGAAGCCGCCACTGCAGTCGCATTGATCCAGGCGAGAAAGCCTATGGTCTCAACAACCTCCGTGGTAAAGACAATATGTACATCATGATACGATACAACGTTCCACCAAAACCAAGCTCCTAATAAAGGTAAGGAATCTAAGATGCCAGAAGATCTGCCAAAATCTGACATCCAACGCTTGCAGTATGAATATGGTTGTATATTTACACAGAGAAAGAACATTCTTCTGTCCTGATCTTGCTATCATATCACACTTTCCTTTCAAAGGCGCTTAAGTATAGTTGCGCATATTATCTGGCCACATTTACTCTGTCAATCACATCCAATGCTCTCTTTTTGTCAATACCAAAATCAATCACAGGAACCTTAGAACAAATTCTGTTATAAGAAAATTCCTTATTTCTACTTGTCGTTGAGTAACTGTTACTTTTAATCAGTTTACTGTTATCTGTCAACGCTGTTTTCACTCTGTCAAAGTCCAAGCTTTTACTTTTGCTGATCCCTCTAACAGGAATTTTGTTACTGACATCTTTCAGCATGATCTGCTCATCTGTTGTTAGCAATGGCGATACCGCATTTGTAGATTGTTGAGTTGTCTTTTGCAGGACAGTGCCGACATGAGACCTGATGGCAGACTTCACTTCTCCAACATCACCCCCGGCTTTACTTTTAACTGCCAATCGGTGAAGCCACAAGAGAAGTTCAAGAATATAGTTTTCTACTTTTTCTTTATCTGCATGGTGAAATGTTTCAATTCGCATTACATCAGTCTTCGTGGTTTTCTTATTTAGATCAGATCTGCAAGAATCAAACAAGGATTTTAAAAAGAAAGTCGGGACGAAAAAGAAGATAAGTGGAAAAAAGATAAAAGTGTAGTGGATGCATCAGATTGTTACTTAGTACTTACCCCGTGCTTGCCCACTCTCCAACCCAACCAAAACCATGATGCGCTCTGAATCAATTTTACCGCAACCAAACAAAAGAAAAAGAATAAACAGTTAGTTTATATAGTAAGTAAATAAATCAATGATCAAATGTAATCACGTGTCAGTGTTGTATTGGACACCAGACATGTCTTTTATCTAAAGTGCCGGTGCTACATAGTATTTTTTTTGTGTGAACGCTACATAGAGCGCGCTCGTGTGTGTGTGTGTAAGCCACACATCTTACTTGGCTGTATTTGTAGCAATCGGAACCAACCAATGCAATGTTTTCTCCATCTCCTGTTTAATATTTGCTACAGTGAGCTGCAGGAAAGAGACAGTAAACACATGTAAAAAACACAAACACAATAAAAGTAAAAATAAAATAATATACAACATTTTCTGCATTGGTTGAAAGTGGAAAACTGAATGGCTGAAAAGAAATATCTAAAATCATTTTCCTTGACATTCAGATTATACATCATCCTGCTGCAGTATGCTAAAATCTATGAAGGTCGTAAAGAAAATCTTATGGATTAGTGTTACTTTCTTTGGTAGTACTCCCTTCATTCCTTAATATAAGAAAAAATTCACTTTTTAGATACATTGAAAGATTGATGTATCTAGACCATATCATAGATTAAATACATTAATTTTTCAATGTATCTAAAAAGTTAACTATTTCTTATATTAAGGACCGGAGGTAGTAATTGGTAGCCCTTTTTTACTATTTTGAAATTTTGAAACTTGGTACATTCTACAGTTATAGGAGACAAATGTTGAATTTATTTAGGATTGGGTGACATTTTAAAACTGGATTTATATGTCATGCACCATGCAGTTTCTGTTTGCAATTTCAGAAATACAAAGGAAACTGTCAAATTTTCAATTAAAATATAATATTGTTTTGGAAACTGATTTTATTGAAATAAGTTCTGATGGTTTCGTGGCTTATTTTGCGTTAACATTGTCCGAGTACCCGTAATGAAATAGGTTAAAAACGTATAGACTTGTAAATTTTTTCCCTCTAATCGAGTGTCTGCTAAACTCAATGTGTGACCTTAAGGCTTTCCATAATGTCTCCAACTAAACCATTATTTTGTCATTTGAAACATTTGTAATAGGAGAAAGAACCAACAGATGAGAACATACCTCTTCTGCAACATGAAACGTAGGTAATTTGGAACGCAAAGTTAATTTTATATTAGGTGGCAAGCTCTGATATAATGTGTCCCTCGTATTTGCAGGCATAGAACCAGATCTAGCTACCTGACAAAATTAACACAAGCTTAGAACAGTTTTTTTCAGCGCATAAGCTAAAATGGCAGTTGATAGACATTTTTTAAAACCGATTAACAAGTATAGTCACACATGATAGCCTCCGTTAGAATATAAGAAAATGTCTTGGAATATCTTAATCTTATAATGGTCTGATTTAGACCATGAGCTCTAAAGTGATTCAGACACGAACAAATCATATGCCGATCAATAATAACCTAATCAAAGCTTGTTAGTCTTGAATCAAATTGTAGTGACCTAGTTTCCTTTTAAGTAATTTTTTTAATTAAGAGACACTGATAATGAACACTATTAGCACTTAACCATGTTTTGAAATAATTAAAATAAAAAATAAATACTTACTAGAGTATCCATTTGGAGCACTATATTTGCATAATGCAAAGAGAGGCCAGCAGGACCCAATCTTTGGCGATTGCTTTTGGATTGAATAAATGGTTTAGGTCCATCTGCAGATATCCATGGATAGCATCGTTGCAGTTATGAAGCAAAATACAACTTTAATACGACCGAGACTAGAGAAGAAAGTAATAAAACAAGTGAAGTAAAATCTCAATGCCTTTAGTGAGTACATACCTTCACTGCCAAAGGATTTATTTATCTCCAAATGCAAAAAGTGGACTATGTCTACAAGCTTCTCCATAACCTGTAATGCATTATATTATGAATTATACTCTACTCTCTCAATTCTCAAGTATGTTATGCTAAAAATGCATCGACCTCTGCGAATAAAAACATCTTAAGAGTTTATGTACTACAGTAGTGCAGTACTAGTTCCAGCATTATACATGGATAAAATACGCCGAAAATATAAAACATATAGATTAGTAGATTACCTCCTCCAAACTTCTGGACCATAGTGACTTTTTCTTCAAATGCTTAACGTGCTTCTTTTGACTTCTAAGTTCTGCCTTCAAGATTGAAAGGCTATCACCTATAAGATGAAGAAGAGTCCAACAAATTCAGAAATCAGTGCAGTTTTTGTGGATCTAAAACCATGGAATCTATAAGTTTAATACATACTCTCTACCCTCTAAACGATTATTCTATCAAAAAATTACAATACCGGATTAATATTCTTCTTTGAATTAGAACTCTTTCAAAATTTGGATTTTAATATTTTTATCAGTTATTACTTCCACAAACAAGAGTTGCATGATATGTGAAAGGAATTATTCTTCAACTACTTACCGCTATGAGCTGCACTTGGATTGTCCTCCTCATCACGCTTATGCTGATAATCTTGTGCAAATCTATCCAAAGCATGTAACTCATGGTATAATTCCTGAGACCATCAAAAGATAAAGTTAAATAAAATTCAAATGGAAAACAAAATCACTGGGTAGAGATATTTTATGAAGATATTGATTGTCCAGAAGAAACTAAAATAAATTTTTTCATCTTCAAAAGTAACTGAATAGCTGGATCAATTGTAAATATTTGTTTAGTAAAGGAATACACTCACCGCTGTATGTTGAACTAAATTCATCAAATGCTGCATTAATAATTCTGCCTCCTCCTTTGTTTGTCTTTGAGAATTAAGTTCTCTGCTAATTCTAAAATTTACAACAAAAATACTGGTCAGAACAAAAATAGTAGGCTATTTTTCCCTGCAATGATGCAAGGCTAAAGTCTAGACGAATTGAGTGAATACAATTTATATTACTTCTCAAAGTATCGATCCAAGTTGTGCCACTGAGGATCCTTTGAACGATTTCCAAAACGAATCACCTCATCAGAAAATACTTTCAATTCATCCCTGGAAACATAACCAAAAACCATAGCGAGTTGGCATTTCATAGAATCATGATAAACTAAAACAGTTGAAAGTTAGCTTGTTAATGGAACAGAAGCACCTCCCATTACCTCTTGTCTGCAGCAACTATCCTTAGAAGTTCGTCCATATCCTTTGATACTAAATCTTGAATACCTTCTAATGTAAGCACTTCTTCTTTCAGATGTTTAATATTTTTTGTCGAAAGAGATTCCATTAGAGTAAAACCCTTGACAATAGTATTTGCAACCTCAAATGCTAAAATACCAACTTCATTCCCCTTTGTTACAGCTCCATATGCAAAGCCGCCACCAGAATTTAAATTTGTCATGCTACTCCCAAGTGTGTCCAAAACGTCAACCGCTTTCCCAAATCCTTTAGTGCCAGCTCTGCCTAGGCGTGAACTCACTTCCGAGACCTGAAATAGAAAGACCTTTAGTCTTCATTTTTCTCATTATTCAACTTATTACTTCCTCATGGATCACACTGTGTTTCTTTCCCCGTGTTGGACAAAGATCACTCTCAATTTGAAATGAGGATTGAGCAGAAAAATGTAACAGGTGGTTGTGGAATAAAATAACCAACAATGAAAATGGGAAAGTAACAGAAAAGAACAACAAATGGTGAAAGTAATGAAAATGGTAGAAGGTGCATAAAAGAAAAAGTAGAAGGTAGTGGAAGAAGCAACAACAGAATACTTTCTATTACCTTAAACAGATCAATGTTTTGCTAATAATATTACCACATGAACGTGAACTTTTTATAGTTACAAGATCAATGCATCAGGTTAAACAGAAAACACACAACTAGAATATTTTGAATTCTTCGTCGCACAACAAAATAGTGGCACAATTCCAAAACCTCAACCAATCCTTGCATTAGTTTAATTCTCTAAAAGCCATTCATTCAATTTGAATTAAAAGTGTAACATAGCCTAACCAAAATTTCATTCCAATTTCCAATAACATCATCATCATCTTTGAGAATTCAAAAACAAAATTTAAAAGATACAATTCTTATTCTAGAACAATTCTACATTCACTCTATATCTATCCAAACCCAATCCAATGATTCACCAACATACCTAATTTGTCTAAGATTACTAATTGATTAAGACCTTGTTTGAATAAACAATTTAATTAAGCACTCATTGCATAAACACTTGTGTATAAGTTATTTTGATAACAAAAGATAAAATAAAGTTAATCATTTACATAAGCTAGCATTGAGAGCTTGTGTCGAACAGTTTATGGACTTGCCATAAATTGTTTCCATAAAATCTTCCAAATAAGTCAATCTAAACATACCTAAATTCAGAGATTGAACAAATAATCCAAATGCTATAAAACAAAAAAAAGAAGGGTGTGTAATCATAAATTAAACAACCTACCTTAGCCACAGCAGCTTGTCTTGATCTTACTGACCTAGACTTATGTGAAAAAGAATCAGCATAACGTGGAATTCCATCATAAAAATCTTCAGCACTAGTTCCAGAAGCAATAGCAGCAGCAACAGCTTCTTCTTCTTCCTTTTTCTTATCAATTCCCTCTTTTGCACTTGTCAAATCACTAGTAGTATGCTTATGATTATTCTTATTACCACCACCAACACCAGATTTATGATTATCATAATGTTCTTTCTTCTTTGCAAACACCTTGTCACTTTTTGTAGACTTAGAACAAAGACCCCCCATATCAAAAATTCAATCTTTTTATTCCAAAAAAAATAAAAAATCAATCTTTAAGCAAAAAAGAATAATAAGAACAAAAGTGGTAGCTCGGTTTTTTTTTCCAAATCAAGAACCAATATGAAAAAAGAACACCCTTTTTATTTAGTAATAAAGTGGTAACTTAAAAGAAGAAAGAATAGGTTGAAATTTTTGGTTAATATGAGAGAAGGGATGTTGAAAATTAGGGAAGAAAAAGTCCACACTGAAAAAATGATTATGAATATAGTAATGGTGGAATAGAAGAAAGGAAAATCATGTTTTATTTTTTTTTCTTATTTGAAATTTTTAAAGACAATCAAAGAGACATGAGGCGGCGATTGTGGTAGGTCAAAGGTAAGGAAGAAGAAAGAAGCAAACGCTGCAACACGGTAAAGTGGTCATTGTTCAACCTTCTCCGCGGCTGACCAAACAACAACTATTTGCGTATAACTTCTGCTTTGTACTTTTTATCCATTACTACTATTTTGACCTCTTTTTAATAGTCCATTTTTAATATGGACAAAACACCAATCAATCAATTATCTAAAATGAGTCACTCAGTTGACTGTTTCACGCATGTCGATTTACAATTTTGACGATTAATATTTTTAATTATATAATAATAAAATAAATATTTTGAATCGGCTAAAAAAATAGTTATGATTTGGATCACTTGTTAGTAAAGTATGATACACCAACAATGAATTGGTCCAAGTGGTAAGGATTTTGATTCTATGAAACATGTGATTAGGGGTTCGACTCATGAGTTATGCGTATGGAGAAAATTCGGTTACCGGAGATTAATCATCGTTTAATATGGACAAAACACCAATCAATCAATTATCTAAATCTATAATTTTGCTACATAACAAATTTATAAAGTTTTGCTTTCAGAATCGAATTATATATATGGGTTCAAATACATGTTCAATTCATTCTCATTGTCAATTGAGATTGGTAATTATAATTAGAATGGATTGAACATTTACTTAACCTCAGTGTACTTCCCACAAAAAGCAATAAGGAGTATATAAAATCGTGAGGTGCAGGCCGCTTACTATATAAGAGAAGGGCCCCGAACTATTAGAATATTTTTAAAAACGTATTTAGTCTTTATTAAATTTTAATAATATTGTACTTTGTAAGAATAGTTCATATTTTCAAGAATTTTTTTTATAAAAAATGGATATTTTTAATCTCTCAAAATAGTTCTTATAAAATAGAAATAGGGAGAGGAGGTGAATAATTTTTTTTAAAAGACTAAATTTAAAAATTCATAATTTTATAGGGATTGAAATATATTTTAACCCTATCATTTAAAAATCAGATCACCAAAGTATTTTGATTTTCATTTTAGTGGAAGAAATTAGATCTAATTCGGTCTCATAATTTGTTCCTATCCAATTTATTTAATTTATGACAAAGAATATCATTCAAATTAATTTTTAACGTTTGATAAAACTAGTCATGCTGATAATTTTAATTTGTTATAATAAAGGGTTTAGTTTGTCTTTTTTTTTTTTGACGCAAGGGTTTAGTTTGTCTTGTATAAAAATGTTATGAACTAATTTAAGTATTATATTTTGTCGGAAAATGAATTGATCTATAAAAAAGTTTTGACAATTTTAGTCTTTTTCCTATAAAAAGTATGAGTTTAATTGTTATGCACTGTCAGTGTAAAGTTTTTTTACACATGCATCCAGTAATGTGTTGTCACATCATTTAATGAAAGTGATATATGATGTGTTTTTAAACACAATATATGATGTGTTAGTATATTATTGGACTTATGTGTAAAATAACTTTACATTGGTAGTGTATATAAATTAAATTTAAAAAGTATTATTAACATTATTGAGTCCTATAATCAATTTTTAAAAAAACACGTTTAACTTTGGAAAAGAAATAATTTGACGAATTTGATGTATTGAATTGGAACAACTAATGGTAGTTTTTTTTTTGACAAACAACTAATGGTAGTTAAGAACAATGTTTGTTTGGTTCAATGAGGGGAAGGAAAAGAAATTTTAAAATATTTTGTTCAATGAAGGGAGGGATTTAATGGAATGAGCATGTAAAATTACATTTTTATCCTCAGAGGCTTAGCACAAAGTGAAAGAACTATATTCATATTTGTTCTCTGTGAAATTTTATGTCTCATGTTATAAATAAGAAGATAATTATTGTGCAAATAAACTTGCAAATTTATAAATTTGTCTAAGAATTTTTCTTAAATTTTGGTCTAATTTTCTCAACTCGTATCTTTTGATCTTTATTTTATTCAACGTATTTGGTGTGTGGTATTGCAAAAGATTGAAATTGTCTAAATACTAACATAATTAAAATGTGAGATTTTTTTTTGTAGGTAGCCTAGTGGCTTGAAATTCCACCTTAAAGGTGCATAAATGGAATGTCTGGGGTTCGAACCCCGGCTCCTGCACATATAGTGCGATGTCCCAACCAATTAAGCTAAACTTATGGGGACAAAATGTAACATATTTACCATAATGTATTTGCACTTTTAAAAAATGGGTCATGTTAAACAGTGCCCCCGGGGTAATGGTTAAACATACCAAAAAAGGAAATAAAATAAAAATTTAATATTGAGAAAATAAACTTTTTACATTTCCAATGTGTTGAATGCACACATTTCAAGACAAATTTTCTATTTTAATGTGCTTAACCATTGCCCCGGGGCACTGTTTAACATTTTCCTTAAAAAATAAATAAACGGCGGAAAGTACTATCCTCTTTGCTTACGGGTGGGAAGTGGGAACAATTGACCATTCCCGTGTGTAACCAAAAATCTCATACTTCTTTTTTGGGATTTTCTTTCTAGACTCTCTCCAATCCAACTCGGATGAGACAAAGTAAGCTCCAAAATATTTCACCAAACTTTATGTCACCAAAGTCTTAATGTAAGTGTGTCTTTTTTCTATCTATATCTAAAGGCAAATGCTAACGAGTGCTCTTGGGCATTTTTTAAGACCTTAAATAATAAGATTTTTATAGAATTTTTACAGGAATGCATAAAGTCAATACATTAAAAATTGTAATGCTTAATTTTTTGAATAAAAAGCTTCTATAAATAAAATTCTTAAAGAGTGCCCCGAAGGCACTCATTAGCAAGACACATATCTAAAATATGCATCTAACTATTCTTATGCTAATATAGTTGGATTAACCGGTTGAACATTATTTCAAAAATTGTTATTAAGGCATTTTTTTTGGCCGTTTTGGTTTATTCCTAATTATAAGTTTTCTTAATAAGGATTTTGGTTTGGATTTGGATCTCTTCAATTTTCTTTTTTATGTTAACTTTCATTTTTTTTAATTTTCTCTTCAATTTTCTCGGAAGTTAGTGTTTAATGACGTCTCTATGGGTTGAGTTGGTGTTTTTCTGGTGATCATTAATGTATTTCATTTGATGTTCTGTAAGGGGTGGATTGTAGTGATGTTTGATGTACTTTATGTTTGGTTAAAATATTTTCATCACTTTACCTTTTCGTTGCACATTACAACAATTCCTTATACTTCTTGTTTAGAGAATTGTCTATCAATAAACTTTAGCCGATTCAAAAAAAAATTGTTGGTAATTCATAAAGAATAACAAAAACATTTAAAAAAAGAAGAGAAAATAAGTGTAACAATAATTAAGATTATTACAACGTGATTAACTTGAGAGAAAAATTTAGAGAGGATGCAATTTTTTATAGACCATCTGCATTTACGTATAAAAGTTAAATCTATACTTTGGTGTGTTAATTTTGTTATAAGTCAATTATTTACCAACTAAATCACTTTATATTGACAATTGGAATTATGTAATTTTAAGAGGTTGAAATAGTAAAAAATAAAATAATCGTTTCATCTTTTTAAGAGGCTAAAATCTCTTGTACTTCACTAACAAAAAAAATAAAAAATCTCTTGTACTTGAATGATTCATTTATTGTTAAAAATAAAAAATCTCTTGTACTCTTAACAAGAAACTAGTCACTACTCATATACTCTTGACAATGGATATTCATGGACGCGGATAGTGTGATATCCGTATCTGCTCCGTCAGATAAATATGATATCCGTGTCCGCTCTATATTCGTGCGGATATCCGCTAAGCGGGTAATCCACAGATATTGAAGTATCCATGGATATTAACAGATATCCATGATGATATTTTTTATTAAAAAAAGAATTAATTATTGAAAAAAATTTAGTTTTTTTTAAGATAAAACATTAGCACATTATATTCATAAATTTCGCACTTTATTTTTAATAAAAACCTCCAATCTACAAACAAAAATCACCTCACAGAACTGCAAAAGAGCCAAACAAAACTAGAATTTATATAAAATAGGCAAAATGCAAAAGATAAAATATAAAAATGCAATTTTTTTTATATAAAAACTAGCCGCCAAACGGGCACGTCCCGTGCCCGTTTGTGTGATCAATATGTTTTTTTGTTTGATGTGATCAATATTCTCTATTGTGCAAATATAAATAACTACTTAATCTCCTTTTTATTGGACTTATTTAATTATAACTACTTAACCTACTTTTTTTTGTGGCTAGTTATTAAGAATAAAAATATATATTTGTTTTTCACTAAAAAAAAAACTGAAATCCTATTTTTATGTGGAAATTGTGTTTAGTTTTTTTTTTTAGTTTTTTTTAAGGGTAAAATAGGAATAATGAAAAAGTCATCCCAAAAATTTGTATCCCCTTTATATATTAGTATAGATACTAGAATTTATATGTAAGTAGACATATTTAATTAATTTTACTAATTATTTAGCGGGGTATGGATATCCGCGGATGTGGATAGTATTAAACCCGCATCCGTATCCATTAAATGCGGGTAATTGAAATATCCATTTATTTTATCCGTGGATATTCATTAAACTATCCGCTCCGTATCCATGGCGGATTTTATCCGCATATATGGATATTTTTGCCATCCCTATTTATAACAAACCAAAATGCCAATGTAATTATAATTATTAACTATATTAAAAATATTAAGGAAATCAAATGATTTAAGGCCCCGTTTGCCCCGGCTTATTTTCCTCTTTTTTTCTTCTCCTTAAAAATAGTAAAGAAGGAAAAAATTGTGTTTGACTTCATTTTTCTTTATTTTTTACTTATTTACTTTATTTCTTTAATACTTTTATGAAGAAATAGCGTCAAATATAATTTTATACTTCTCTATTTCGTTTAAGCTAAAATAAAAAGTAAAAAATAAGCTGGGCCAAACGGGGCCTAAGTGTCATTCGTGTGCATGACTCATTAAATTGGAACGGTTGGTAACTAAAGTTATAACAGTTTTTTTTTTTGACAGAAAAAAGTTATAACAGTTTTTTTTTTATTTTTTTTTATTTTTACCATCAGTTTAATCTGATTCAGAGATCAGACATCAAGTGGTTCCAACCCTTTCTCAATCGCAGTTGCAGGGAATTGAACTGTAATTTTCCAGTGTCAATTACCACTGAACCAATTAGCTATTGGTTAAATTATAACAGTTTAATTAGAATGGTTACTTGTTAGTATCTATTTTTAAGGCTAAATAATAATAATAACTACCAAAGAAAAACACTAATAATATAATCCTTTCACACACAAAAAATAATGCCTATAATCATGAGTAAAAAAGCCTAATTATTGTTCGATGAGTTTAGCAGAGTTGGCTGGGACATTGTATTATATATATAGAAGTTGGAGTTCGAACTCAATCAACCCACTTATCCACCTTAATGTTGTAATTTCTAGCCATTTAACTATTCGACCAAGTTGAACAATATAAAGTCAAAATAAACAAAATCATTGAGCTCAAGTGATTAACGAACTTTGCCAAATGACAAATTTCGAAAGAATCTGCATTCAATTACTAGGTGGAACAATTTCTAAACTAAACTTTACTTACCTCACAATCGAGCTACAACTACTAGCGCCCTTTCCTAAAAATCATAGGGTTAAAAAAAAAAAGGAGCCAAAATAGGAACGGCCGCCTGTGTAAAATGATTAGCAGACACAAAAACCACGTAGACAGATACAGACACACACATCACAAAAGCGCCAAACTTTAACACCAACAACAACAAAAAGGTACTGTACACTGTAGTACTAAATTATAAAAAATAAAAAAAAAACCTTATTGTTTATTTTTTGTGACCAAAATAGGGCTCAGGCTAGCGTGAGCGACCACATCATATCACTCACCGGTGAGTGAATGCTTTGCACCGTCAGATTGTGATGTTCTATTGATATTATGGTGCACCATTAGTATTTTATACATCTCATTTCTTTCATCCGCTGCTTCCCGTGTCTTTCTACTTTTTAATTAATTTTAGGGATTTTATTGTAGCAATCCATAATCTAGTTGCTCACAGTTGCTCACTATGATGCTCCGATACTTTAAAAATGATGACGTATCGTGTCCGATACGTACTCGATACTGATACTTGTTCGATACCTCTTGATACTCGTATCAAAAAAATATCGATTAAATTTTTATTTTTAAATAAAAAATAATATCTGATACTCGTCTGATACGTTCCGATACTCGTATCGGAAAAATATCAGTTAACTTTTTATTTTTAAATAAAAAAAAATATCCGATACAATCTGTGTTTCCTAGTGAATGTCAAACTATTATGTTGGTACACGGATAACTAACTATGTCTTTTTTTGGATAGTACTGGTGATATTTTTTGGTATAGTACTAATGATGTTCTTTTTGTATAATACTTAACTTAATATGTATACCTTAAGATGTACTGTTGATCATTACTTTTTAGGACAATATTAATGATGTTAATTTATTATCATTAATATTTTTTTGTCTGTCAATGTTTTGAAATCATTATGGTGTCCTATTATATAACAGGTTGTTAAGAATTGATTTTTATGCTTTTAATTGGTCAGCTGCAAAAGCTATATAATTGTCTGCTATTGCTACAAGATGAGCTTGTTGAAAAGGTTTGTTGTCATGACTATTATGTGTTTTTTGAGTTAGTATGTGTTTTAGAACTGATGAACTCTTGTATATTGAGCCTCAAACTATTTTGATCTTGTGCTAGCTTATTGGTTTGTTTGTACTCCTTATACAATGAACTATTGACGTTTATAATAATAATTATAATAATATAATACTAAAATTTTGTCTTTCATAAAAAATTATCCTTATTAATTTTAGTCATGTTTATATATTGTGCATTTATATATTTAATTTTAAATTTAATTTTTAAAAAACATATCGTGACAGTATCGGATATGGATTTTTTAAAATTTTTACATATCGGCGTATCAAAATCGTATCATATCCGTATCGTGTATCGAAGCTTCATAAGTTGCTCGGAATCATAAGTCAATCTTATATGCATTTTTTTTTATCAAAAGTTCTATCTTATGTTCTTACTAAAAAAAAAAATTACTGCTTTGTATCAAATTATCTGAAAATAAGGGAAATAAAATAAAACAATTTTGGCTTAATTTAATATTTGTTCCTTTATGTTTATTTTAGGTTTCAACTTGGTCTCTTATACTTTAAAAATTTCAATTTGGTCCCTTATATTTCCGCCGTTTGCATAAGTTAGTTATTTTTGTCAGTTTTGATGTTTCCACCATTTTATCTGGACACGTGTCCACGTGTCTGTCCAAACGGGCACGTTCCGTGTATGTTTATATGATCGACATTCTCTATTGTGTTAATTTAGATAACTACTTAACTTTTTTTTGGTTGTGTTTAGCTAATTGATAATTACTTAACCTCCTTTTATTTTATCATTTCGTCATTTTTTTTAAAAAATAAACAAGTTTACAAGTTAGCTTTTCAGTTTAAACGAATTTATAGCTTAATATATTTAATTCTAAATTTTTTTTGTGAAAATAAAATCCCTAATTAATACTCCTCTTGGTTTTATATATAAACAAAAATTGTTTTTTAAGATTCATTGAAAAAGTTATGTATTTAGTCCATATTATAGACCATATACATCACTTTTTTAATAAATCTAAAAAAAAGAAATTTTGCTTATATATAAGACCAAAAGAGTACTAGTAAAATTATAACAATCAATTTAATATGAATATAAGAGGGGCATGAACAATATGATTAGGTGTTATACAAAGCAATCTTGTATGATGCAATGAATGGCTCAGATCATTGTTTAAATAGCTCACCAGTGAGCAATACGAGAGACTCGCTCACTGTTAGTATCTATTTTTAAGGCTAAATAATAATAATAACTACCAAAGAAAAACACTAATAATATAATCCTTTCACACACAAAAAATAATGCCTATAATCATGAGTAAAAAAGCCTAATTATTGTTCGATGAGTTTAGCAGAGTTGGCTGGGACATTGTATTATATATTTAGAAGTTGGAGTTCGAACTCAATCAACCCACTTATCCACCTTAATGTTGTAATTTCTAGCCATTTAACTATTCGACCAAGTTGAACAATATAAAGTCAAAATAAACAAAATCATTGTGCTCAAGTGATTAACGAACTTTGCCAAATGACAAATTTCGAAAGAATCTGCATTCAATTACTAGGTGGAACAATTTCTAAACTAAACTTTACTTACCTCACAATCGAGCTACAACTACTAGCGCCCTTTCCTAAAAATCATAGGGTTAAAAAAAAAAGAGCCAAAATAGGAACGGCCGCCTGTGTAAAATGATTAGCAGACACAAAAACCACGTAGACAGATACAGACACACACATCACAAAAGCGCCAAACTTTAACACCAACAACAACAAAAAGGTACTGTACACTGTAGTACTAAATTATAAAAAATAAAAAAAAACCGTATTGTTTATTTTTTGTGACCAAAATAGAAGCTTATTGTTAGTTATTTGTTGTTGTAACTTTGTGTTAAGAAAACCGTGTGTTCTGTTTCTGTTCCAACTTTGAAACAGAACAAACAACGACCCAACTTCATTCTTCCGTACACAATTCTAATCTAGGGTTTCCATTTCATCTCCTCTCTCTCTATCTCATGACTTCAATTTTCCATTCATCAATTCAACAATCTTCTTCTCTCACAATCATCACCATCCTTGTTTGAAATGAGCTCCAACAATTTAACTGGCTTGGTGTTAGCAGTGATTTCTAGCATTTTCATTGGTTCCAGCTTCATCATCAAGAAAAAGGGTCTTCAACTTGCAAGAGTCAACGGCCCTTCTGCAAGTAACAACCATTTCCCTTTTTCTTTCTTCATTTTACTAATAAATAATTATAATAATTAGGACCCAAAATAA
The DNA here is from genome assembly GCA_030408175.1 of Trifolium repens. NCBI lineage: Eukaryota > Viridiplantae > Streptophyta > Magnoliopsida > Fabales > Fabaceae > Trifolium > Trifolium repens. Next base: position 58,998,941 of record CP125842.1, on the reverse strand, counting down.
AAAAATTCAATTTTTAACAATGTTTATGGTTGTGTACTTGTGTTTTTGTATTATGATTTTCAGGTGTTGGTGGGTATGGTTATTTGCTTCAACCTCTCTGGTGGGTCGGAATGATTACCAGTAAGTGTTTATGTTTCAATTTTTCACCATTTTTGTTTATTTGGTTTACAATTATTTATTACTTGAATTGATTTCGACATTTTGTTATAGTGATTGTTGGAGAGATAGCGAATTTTGTAGCGTACATTTACGCGCCTGCTGTGCTTGTTACTCCATTAGGTGCTTTGAGTATTATTGTTAGGTAAACTTTCATTTCTATTCCATTTTGAGTTTAATGGATATACACTGACAGTGTAATTTAAGGATTCATTGTAATGTTTACTTTATTTTTTCCTTTTTACTAAATTAGTAGCTTTTTAGTTACTTGTTAAGCTAACAGTTTATGTGGAATTGGATAGTGCTGTCTTGGCACATTTCCTCTTGAAGGAAAAGCTACTGAAAATGGGCATGTTGGGGTGTCTTATATGCATTCTAGGATCCACTATTATCGTACTCCATGCACCGCAAGAGATGTCGCTTAGTTCTGTACAACAGATATGGAAATTAGCCATTCAACCTGGTATTTTTCTATTGTGTCATAATGCATTGCGGTGACTATATGATTCGTGTGATTTTCCTGATTATTGTTTTCTTTTTTGGTCTGCAGCATTTCTCATGTACACAGCATCTGCAATTGCCATAACGTTGTTCTTGGTTTTGTATTGCGCGCCTCGTTATGGCCAAACTAATATTTTGGTTTATATCGGAATTTGCTCTATAATTGGGTCTTTGACCGTAAGTGACTCTACCTAGTTATCTTGGTTTCGATATTCTTGTATGCTCCAAGTCTCTAACTTCTCATTGCTGACTAAATTATACGGCAAACCCGACCATTTGTTTCTCAGGTTATGAGTGTAAAAGCAATTGGCATTGCCATAAAACTTACATTAGAAGGTGCAAACCAGATTTTCTATTTTCAGACATGGATATTCACAATGGTTGCTATCACCTGTATCATTGTCCAACTTAATTACCTTAATATGGTCAGTATCGCTTATTTTATTGTCAACTTAACATAGTTTTAGAATTAAGTTTTACAAGTGTCACTTCATGTATCCATTGAAGTTTTGTTCTAAATTAGAATTTTGTTTCCATATTTTATATGTAAAAAATTTCTTGTTATTTTATCCTCAACATAGCGTCTATCATGATCAACTCTTGCACGGTTGCAGGCATTGGATAACTTTAACACAGCAGTTGTTTCTCCAATCTATTATGCATTGTTCACAGCTTTTACAATATTAGCCAGTGCAATTATGTTTAAGGTTGGTTTTTTTACAGAATCATAATATGAAAATTTGTTCATCATAGGAGAGATTTTATGGTTTAATTATTTTTTAATTCCTGTCTGTAGGACTATTCTGGTCAAAGTATAGGCAGTGTTGTGTCAGAGCTATGCGGTTTCGTTACTATTTTATCTGGAACAATTTTATTGCATAGTACAAGAGAGCCAGATCCTCAAGACAATACAGGTAATACATCATCATAATGAAAACTTGGATGATATAAGCTCTTTATAATTATATGATATGTGGCAATAAAGGGTATCTAGCTTGCAATGCCTCTAATATAGTATCCTTACACCAAAGGTTAAAAATGTAGATAATGTGAAAGAATTGTTGCAGAATTATGCTTTGTTTTCAACATATCTGGAATTCGAAAAGGTCATAGGTTACAATTTTGCACTACTTTAGTAAATTACGTAAACCTCACACGAGGTCTCAGGAACTCGTACAAACATCTTTGTTTTAAATATTTTACCGAGGTAATCTTGATTATACTTATAAAAAACAAGAAGTAATCTGTTGTGAAATTCTATCTGGACTTGATGGGGTGTTTCTGTAGCCTTAAAGTTTTTACTAAGCATAGGACTAGTCATTGTATTTCTTTTTCTTGTTAAAGAAGAAATAAAGAATATATCATTAGAAACAGTGAAGGAAAAAAAAACTAGGTAGAGGATGGGAAGCCTCCCACATAAAAAAAAAACAATCAGAGTATATTCAGGGAATGGCTTGGTGGTGTAGGCTTGGGACCTCAGAGCGTGCTTCTCTCAAGGTCTCATGTTCAAATCCTCCTGATGCTAACGATTCCTGTGTTGGGCTAGTCCATATATAGCTTAGCTCTAGCTTCAATTGGGCCCCCCACTAGTGGACGCGGGATTGGTCCCTCGGATTAGTCGGTCCTTGAGCTGGATACCGAGTTTCCAAAAAAGGAAAGAGTATATCCAATTAATGTGGTTGAAAAATGCAAATGCATTTAAGCAGTCAAGTTTCATTGTATACCAGTAATGGAAATTTCCTGAAATTATTACTATGAGCTGAACACCGAAGATAAGCCAAAAATTGCAAAAGCATTATGCAATAATTATAAGGGTACAAAACATTCTTAAATATGTGAACATTCATAAACAAGCCAAAAATTGCAAAAGCATTATTCAGTAAAATGTGAATGGTCGATGAATAACTTAAGTTTTCTTCAAGTTTCTTTTGCGGTGTTTTACATATCTATCATAATTGTTTCTTAGGGTGTTGAGACTTGACTTGAGAGTAATACTTGAAATCATTTGCTTCTCTTAATGATCTTAAGTTGGGGTAACTGATGCTGTTTTATAAAAGCAAATACATTATCTGATTATTTTTCTCCACACATACAGATTTATACACACCATTGTCTCCAAGAGTATCATGGTATATTGGCAACAATGAATCCTGGAAACAAAAGGAGGAGGACGTGTCACCGTTTAACTTAATAGCAATTATACGACAAGATCATTTCAAGTAACATGTGGCTTGAACTATAAGAAGTTTCATCTATTATATTGTGCTGTAATCATCCATTGAGCAGCTAAACATAGCATCACACACGATCATCATACCGTGGCTTGCAGAGAGGAGACAGTGCTTCCATTTTTCGGAGTCTGTTCACTAGTAGCATGCGAAATGAGACTTGTGTACTAATGTTTCAAAGGGTTGATTAATCACCATATTTGCAATTTTTGTTTCATCCAGCAGGACCAGCACCACACATGTTTTTCTGAGTTTATTATTGTTAATTTTATCTGTAAAATGAGTGGTTCCTTGTTCTGGTGTTTGGCATATTTAGAAGCTAATCCATGTATATTGATTTTTAGGAGTTATAAGGTTTGGTGGTTGGTGAAGTTATTAACCAGTGGAATATGATAAGAAAGTTTTGAAGTACTATCTATAATATATGAAATTATTGGTAGGATATTTTCCATGATCAGAAAAAATATCAAGGTTTGAGGTCTACTAATTTGAGGAAACAACATTTTGCTTTTTTCTTCTAAATTTTAAATTTGTTTTATTTTATATTCTGTTTTCATAGATACACTCCCTCCAGTCTAAACAATATGAGGTTTTTAACAAAATCACACACCAAGAAAATTAATTGATTTAGTTATTAATTAGTTAAAAATATTAAAGTTGTATCTACCAAAAATAATAATTAAATTTGCCAATAATTAGCGAAGATCCATTTTGATTCTTCACAATTTTCTAACCGGCCATTTCAGTCTCTGATAAAAATAAAACTATGACATTTTTATATAAGAGACAAACTAGTTCTTGATTCGTTACAACCGAGAGACTAATTTGTCCACAATATGAAAATATTAAAGATTAATTTGAATTTTATTTATGTGAAAGATTAAATTGTCTCATCGAAAATTTATGAAGGACTAAAATAGATGTTCACTCTAATTTGTATAATTTTATCTAAACTATTCTTAAGCTTGTTTTTTCAAGAAATGTTTCTGTTGATAAATTAAAATATATAAATTTATTTAGAGTTAGTGTGGTAAAATAAAATAATGCTAACGACTATTTAAAGAAGTCTTATAAGTTATACAATATTCCATAAAAGCCAATTTGGTTTAATGACGAGGGATTTGATTAGTGTACCATGTACATGAGGTTCTGAGTTTAATTTTCAATTCCATTGTAAACAAAAGAAATACTACATATTTTTATTTTGGCTTTTGTTAAGAAAAAATATGTAGTATGCATGTAGGTGTTTTTAAAATCAACGTTATTATTACCATGTAAAAAATGTTAAAATAAAGTTTAGGGAATCTGATCTCATATTTTTAGAGGATCTCTTCATGTGAAAGGATAAAATTTTGACGCAAACAAGCAAGTATTGTATATATGAAGCAAACCTTGCGCAAGTTAAATACATCATGTGGCTGTAGTTTAGTGGTAAGAATTCCACGTTGTGGCCGTGGAGACCTGGGCTCGAATCCCAGCAGCCACATTTCTTTTTCCTGTTTTTTTATCTTCCCCTTTTCACCCTTTTAATTATTATTATTTTTTTTAACGGCATTTTATTCTTAAAAAAAGACCCCACCTTTTTATTATTATTTATTCAAAGTTACATATGATGCATTGATTATTATCATTTCAAAGAAAATTAAACAAATTTCCTTAAAATGATATGTACTGTTACTCAGGGGCGTCCCACACACACGTGCAGGATGTGCGACGACACCGGGCCTCCAAATTTTGAGGGCCCCAACTTAAAATTTTGAGGTCATATAATATTACTTATATATTATTTATACCCATAAAATATCAGATATATTATTAATTTTTAGGCTCTAAAATAATAGTTATATATTGTTCATATTCATAAAATATCAAATGAGTATCAATAGATTAGTTATCTCGTAAATATAGTTCTAGTCCATTTTAATCTTTGCATAAAATTTAATCTTAGATTAGGATGTTCCTTCTTGACGTTATATATAAAGATAATCATTTTGTATTTTTTGTCCTATTTAATTTAATGCAATTGGTTTAATATTGATAATTTTTTTGAGCTCTTAATATTGATAATTTAAATGTTTACAAGAATAAGAATGATTATTTTTTTAAGAAAATTATATGCAATTTAAATCGATAATTTTTTTTAAAAAAATTATTAAAGGGCCACTATTATATTTCGCACAGAGCCTCCAAAAACTCGGAGACGCCCCTGCTGTTACTAACTATTGTTAGCAGCATACTCCAATTAACCAACCAACTAATTACTCATGTAAAAAACATGAACTACAAAAAACTTGGATGATTTTTATTCTTAAAATAAAAGCAGCTTATTCTTTTTCTTTCGAAAACTCGATATCCAGCTAAAGACCAATAAATCCAATTCCACCGTTTATTTATGAAAATTCGATCCATTTAATGGAAATTTTGTATGAACTAGTCTATTAAAATTGGCACGAGAGAGACACAACAACAACTTATTAAAAGATTCCCTCTTTTTGTACGTTATAACTTATAATGACATGTTCACTTTGTCTTTCAAAAATAATTTTCACACTCTTTCAATCCTGTCACTAATTAGACGCCATATTGCTGCTGTCGAGAGCAAATTATGGTTTAACCAAATTTTGTTTGTTTTAGAAGACTATCTTATTTGATTTATTTGCACTCAAATTCAAAATAAATATTTAACTAAGTTGTGGTTTATAAATGTTTTGTGAACGGTAATCTACAATTTCTTTGACAAAATAGTACTATTCTTTTACGAAAACCTGATTACGTACGTATAGTGTACGTGTGTTTGACCTTGCAAATAATTTTTTAAAATTAAAATTAATATTGATTAGTGATGATCAAGATCCAGATTAAGATTAGCTGTGGAGTACTTAATATTGCTACTGGGAATCTCTAATTAAAGCACTAATGAGAATTGACAATGCACATTGCGTATAATAGCATTGGTTCATGGAATACAATCGATAACTAATACTAATTAGTACTAATTTTTCTTTCTTGGTTTAGTTGTATAGTATTAATACTGTCTACTACTATTTTATTCAACCAAAAGATGCATACTAATTAATTATACATGCTAATCACGCAATTACAGATCAAAACACATGAGCTGTTGTCAGACAAGCAAAAATTAATCTTTTCTAGAACTTAATTTGGGCCAATGATTATTTTGACTAGGATTTGAAGTGGAATTACATGTTCTTTAATTTATTACTATTGCCAATCTTTTGTTTCAAGCATATTCTTAGAATTGTGATTTTTTTTTTTTAAATATACCATTACATTGAAAAATAAAAGGTTGACTGACTAATTAATGTTTTAAAATAATTTGAGTTTGTTAATGTTTTAAAAAATATTAGGGTCATATCTATGAATAAGAGGACAGGGTTATGATATATTGCATATAAAATAATTTTGACATTACTTGTAATGGTTTGTAACCGTCGAAAAAAAGTTTTTCAAAATTAAAATTAGCTAAAGCATTTATAATATCAATTATGTTACAAGATACAACGAACAAATTAGCAGTTATATATATCCAGAGTGAAATGTTAGAATTGATTGAGTATAAAACTTTGATATATTATTTTTTTTATCTTTTTTCATTGTTTTTAATTTAAATAAGTGATTCTCATTCTCACATAGATTGATATATTATTTTCGTTGTTTTCTTTTGTATTTGTGATTTCGTCGTCCATGTGCGACGTTGTGTTTGTACATCGTCTTGGTACGACATTTGATTTTCCGTTTTGTTGCGGTGTTCGTCTAATTCATATTGAAAGATCAACTTCAATCAGTTGCAGATCCGGAAGCATAGGCATTCCGGTGACTATAAATTTTTCATATTATTTGTTGTAGGAATTTTGTCGTTGTATATGCTATTAATTTGGATGCTGTGAGATTGTTCGCAGATTTATTGTTTACGTTTTGAGCGAATGTTGAATATGTAATTGTATTTGATGTAATCTATCAATTTGAATGAATATATCATTTTGTTTTGTAAAAAAAAACTTTGATACATGATTTGTGTAAAAAAAAACTTTGATACATGATTCTGTAAAAGAAAAACTTTGATACATGATTTTGCAATTAAAAAAGTAAAATAAATAATATAAAAGATTAAAGAAAATGTTAAAATGTGTCTCTAATATGTTAGTTAAACATATTAACAAAAAAATTGTGGATTCAATAACTTGAAATTGTAAAAAGTTGTCTTCCAATATTAATTTTATTTTTTATTTCCTTGATATTGCATATAGAATGCTTAACAAATCCTTTACATTGACTAGGGAAAATGGACCTCTCAATTTTTCTCAATTTTCACATCTCAACTATCAATCAATTTTTTTTCATTTACTTTAAATTTAAATATTATTCTACATTTATAATTCAATGGTCCAAATGTTCACATTATTTTCTTAATTTTTTTCCACCTTAGAGAATCTTTCTCTTAACTAGGTATATGAATTAAATCTTGGATCTGTCCCAAATTTTTAGTCTTTTTAGCTTTTTAATTTTATCCCAAAACTTTAACCCTTAGGAAATCAAGACACAAATCAATGATACTCTACAATTTATACCCTTACACAAATATGCATGTAGTACGTAGGTTAGTACGTACCAAACATCACGTATACGTCCTCCCCGAAGCTCAGAACTAAGATTGAAGACTCTATCTAGTACGTCATATTACTTTTCAACTTGTTGGACATGGAAGTTTCTACTCACTAGCTAATAGGTATATATACCATTCTACACTTTTGAAGGAAATTTCTATTAACACGCTTAGACTCTACCAATCTATATATATATACATCGGTCTTCATCCTTCACATTAATAGTTTCAAAGTGAGAGATCTATCAATGCTAAAGTTTAAGGTTTGAAAATTCAGGCTTGTGTGAATGGTAGCTAGCGAAGACTTGATTGGGGAGGTAGGGTACATGATGATTGTGATCCACTAAACACACATCAATCAAATCACTCTAAGTTTAATTTGTAATTAGTACTGTAATATATTTGTAGCGGAAAATTGTCCACAAAAAATTGAAAATTAAAATAAGAAATAATTACACATAAATAAAAGATAAACAGATAAAAAGCTGCACCGTTACTCCTGATAAAATCAATCCCCTTAAAAACAATATTGACGGAGTTGCAACATATTAGAAAATCAACAGTGTAAAACATGTATATTTAGAGTGATTATTAAATTTAGAGGTTCTTTTATTATATATAGTAGTAGTTAATTAAAGTTACTTAACTTTAGCGTCGACATATTTAGAGTGAATGATATATGTTTTGGGTCAAGATCATATGTACCCTACCCCCCCAATCTCAAGTTTGGCACCATCCTCTAAATTAAGATGAATAATTTTCAAAACGTAAATTTTGGCCTTGATCATATATGTATATATATAGTATAGGTCTCCCATTTCGGACAAGGACCAAGACCTAGTATGATTTGTCTCTTATAGTGGAATTTGTATTGTAAAATAGAGAATTGTATAGCCTTTTCTTACGTCCATTGTGAATTACAGTATATAGCTAGCTAGTGTCTCATTTGTCATTTACTTGATCCGCAGAAAACTTAGAATAACGGATATATCATCACATCACATCACATCATACAGATGATGGTTACGACAAACACGCACGACGTATCTATGAATATTCCTTCTCCTAAACATGCATTCATACATGCTAATATACCCTCCAATCACAGGCCCCTTTTCCCCTTACCGTTTTTCTTCGAACCAAATAGGGTATCTTGCTATATTTTTCTCCATTAATCAATTCCATTCCACAATAACAACAACAACAACAATAAAACCCTCACATATGTTGGAAAGTTTAGGAGAAACAACGAACGAGCCAATGCTTGCAACATTAATGAGGGAGACGTCACATTTCTACTTCAAAACTTAGTTAATTATGTATTATATATATAGAGTCACATCACTTATTTATTCAATATTTTTCTCAAAATTGATATAATATTTAACCATTCACACTTGAAGTTGAAACCCATCACACACCAAATACTTATTATTAAAACAATTACGTACCAGGTCAACTATATATAAATCTAGTTAATTTTGTTAACATAATTTTTTATTAAATACGCTTAATTACTAGTTCAAATTCAACCCATTCAATTCCTAAATCAAATTCAATACATTTATTGTTGAATCTAACCCCAAGCTAATTTCGATTCGATTTATTTTAATTAATTGTTAGTTGATTCAGTGGTAAATGACGCTAAACTTGGTAGGGAGTATCACAGTTCGATCCACCACAACTGCGATTGGGAGATGACTGAAACCACTTACTGACCCCACAAACCAAATTAAACGGGTGATAAAAACCAAAAAAGAAATGATACTTTAAAATACCAAAATGTTAATTTTGAACATGTACTAGGTATGCGTAATATCCATATATGTAAATACTTTTGGAGGTCAACGGTTGTTTGCTTTAGCCCATTTTCACATCACATATACTATAGTATATATAAAAACCAAGGCCATAGTATCTATTCACATTGTAGCTAGAAATAGAGCAAAAACACAATCATCATGGCTGCTACTAATAGCTCTTTGCCATCAGCATATGCAACTAGTGCTGCAGTACCAGATTGGTTAAACAAAGGAGACAACACATGGCAAATGGTAGCAGCAACACTTGTCGGAATCCAAAGCATGCCGGGACTAGTTATCCTCTATGGCAGCATAGTGAAAAAGAAATGGGCTGTAAACTCTGCTTTCATGGCTCTCTATGCTTTTGCAGCAGTTATAATCTGTTGGGTTACATGGGCTTATAAGATGTCATTTGGTGAAAAACTTTTACCCTTTTGGGGTAAAGCCGGGCCTGCGTTAGGCCAGAAATTTCTAATTAAACAGGCCGCGCTACCAAGCACGGCCCATTATTATAATAATGGGGATTTGGAAACTGCTGAGATTGATCCATTTTATCCAATGGCTACTATGGTTTGGTTTCAGTGTGTTTTTGCTGCAATTGCATTAGTTATATTGGCTGGTTCTGTTTTGGCTAGAATGAGTTTTAAGGCATGGATGATGTTTGTGCCACTTTGGTTAACTTTTTCTTATACTGTTGGTGCTTTTAGTGTGTGGGGTGGTGGATTCTTGTTTCAATGGGGTGTTATGGATTATTCTGGTGGTTATGTTATTCATCTTTCTTCTGGGATTGCTGGTTTCACCGCTGCTTATTGGGTAATTTCTTCTTTTACTCACCTCCCTCTATATTTTTTCTTTAATTTTAAAATTTGCTCAAGACAGATGATTCACATTCATGATATTGGTAGCCGTCCGATTTTAATTAAACGGTCCACAAGATTGCAGATATTTTATTTTTATTTTCTAAACAAAATATAAACTTAAATTTAGACTGTTTAATTTCAATCAAATGATCACTATGCGAATGCGTGAATTCTTTGACTGAAAGGGAACATTTCCTTTTTCTCGAAAGATTGAGGAGGAAATACTAATTACACGGGCTTTAACAATCTCTTTCTAAAACTCGCACTCTCTTTAATTTTATTATTACTATTTGGTGGAATTCATGTAGGGAGTGGTTGAAGTTTTTCAATTTTTTTTCTCTATATACACATCATATAATATGCATGATTGCATTATATATATAGACAGTAGACACATTATATATGCATTTTGAATTCTATACATCATGCAAGATGTGTTTTTTATTTTCTATACAGAGATAAGCGCACACACATTTTAAATTTTTTACATTTTGATTTTTTTTTTGAGTTTGTAGACAAAATGCGTCAAAAAAAAAGTTTGTAGACAAAATCATAATAAATACTATTAAAATCCACATACAATGCGAAGTTTAAAACATTTAGCAAAACATAAAGATACATATAATTTTATTATTTTATAAATAGACATTTATTTAATTCATTTTTTTCACTTACACGCGTGTCTAAATCATTTTTATTTGAGGTTGTAACCATGCTTTGAATTAATAGCTTGAGATAAAAAAAATATTATTGTCCATAATAATATTGTATTTGAATTTTCAATGATTGAATCATTATTTTTTTTACTAAGTCATTGATAGAAAATATATTGTCCGGTAGTGTAAGATAATCAGTAATGTATCGATCCTTAATCGTTATCAACTTATAATAGTGACAAATACTACATAATTAACTCATGACTTTATGTATATGGAAGCAACCAAAGTGCAAAAGTCAAGATTGGCCTTTAATATATTACATTTTTTTGAATCTTTGATTTGATGATGATAGGTTGGGCCTAGATCAAAGAAGGACAGAGAAAGATTCCCACCAAACAATGTGTTACTAACGTTGGCAGGGGCAGGTTTACTATGGTTGGGATGGGCAGGTTTCAACGGTGGAGATCCTTATTCAGCCAACACTGATTCTTCAATGGCTGTTCTTAACACAAACATTTGTGCTGCCACAAGTCTCCTAGTATGGACATGGCTTGATGTCATATTCTTTAAGAAACCATCAGTTATTGGAGCTGTTCAGGGCATGATCACCGGCCTTGTTTGCATCACTCCCGGTGCCGGTACGTACCTTATTCGATCACTCTTTGCTTAATAAATATTGCAACTTGTTCCGATTAATTAACGTGATATTAATGACTATTTTAAATTATTCTCAACAAGACTTGAACACTATATTTAATTTTAATTAGTAAGAGATCCGTGCATTCACCCAGATGGTAATGTAAGGCTACAGACAACATAATGTGTAATTGCAACTTGCATGTAGCCGCCTATTCATAGTATTACAAATTTTAAATTATCTTACGTTTAATAATTAATAATAGTAGCATAAACTACTCTAATAAACATTGAATCTATTTGCTAAAAAAAAAAAGCATTGAATCTATTAGTATTTTTATTTAATTTTAGTAATGGGTATGAAATCGGTACGTTGGGATATTCCACTTTGACTCGTGGGGGTCACACAATACAAGAATATTCCATTATTGACATTGTCAAAAAAAAAACAAAAAGAAGAAAGATTCCATTATTGACTTATTTAAAATACTTTAGTTGTATTGCATATCTTCATTGGCGTGAGTTAAGCTTAAGCATATGATTATGGATATGGAAGATAAAATTGAACCAATTAGAAACATTCAACGTTCCAAAGTGCTAACGTGTTATATCAGAGACCAAATTAAATGATTCCTTAACTTATTTATATTATATGTACGTTATATTTTTCAACAACAAATAACTTGTTTATAAAGTAATGTAATTAATTAATTAATCGTTCAAATATTTAATTTCATGTATTATACAAACTAAATGTATAATTTTAATTTATTGATTGGGCTGACAAAGTTAAAATATATAAGAAAAATTAAATAAAAATTACATGATTTCTTAATTTTTTTTGTTGACAAAATGTATTGTTTGTGATAGGTCTCGTTCAAGGATGGGCTGCCATAATTATGGGCATACTATCAGGAAGTGTACCATGGTACACAATGATGGTGCTTGGAAAAAAGTTTACAATATTTCAAAAGGTTGACGACACCCTCGCCGTGTTCCACACTCACGCCGTGGCTGGCCTTCTAGGTGGTGTACTAACCGGCCTATTCGCCGAGCCAACCCTAAGTACTCTCTTTCTCCCCGTCACCAATTCCAAAGGAGGTGTCTATGGTGGCCCCGGCGGAGTCCAAATCCTCAAACAAATAGTTGGAGCTTTATTCATCATTGGATGGAACATTGTTGCCACTTCAATTATTTGTTTAGTTATAGGTTTGATTGTTCCTTTGAGAATGACCGAAGAAGAATTGCTTATTGGAGATGATGCGGTTCATGGGGAAGAAGCTTATGCTTTGTGGGGTGATGGTGAGAAACTTAGCCTCTACAAAGATGATACTACAAGTCATGGAGTTTTGGCATCAAGTGGTGCCACTCAAGTTGTCTAGATTATATATATCATGAGAAAATTCAACAAGTTGGAAATCAATCGAGGGTTATAGTTGAATTGATATTCTTTAATGTGAAAACATATAATCTTGGAGGAAAACAAATAGTTAAGAAAAAAATCTAATTTGTTTTGTGCTTGTCTTTGTATATTTGTTGATTTTATTATGTTGTCATTTTGTCACCAAATTCTAATGAACGACTTTTATGTTAACTATTGCACACTTGTAGCCCAGTTATAAATGTATCTAAAGTTAATTATATATATGCAATTATATATGTGACATTGTGTCATACTATTCAATTTCATTTTTCCTAGTTGATGAAGAATGGTTCATTTATGTACATTTTTGTTGATATTTTGTAAAACCTTTAAAAAAATGAGCAAATTGAACACTTGATCTAAAACTTTAGTCATCTAAACGTTTTTTTTGGTCAAGCAGTCATCTAAAATTTATTTTGAGTAAAAAAATAATATTTTCTAATGTTAATTTTTTAAAAAAAATGTCTTAAAAAACTTCAATAATGGATTATGATTTTAAAATTTGGTATTATATATAATATATAAATGGGATACTATATATCCATTGTCTTCAATTAGTTTTTTTGGTACATTTGCTTTGAAAATAAATAAAAATAGGTTTTTTATTTATTGATTAAGATACATATTTTTAATAATTTAGTCACTAATAACTAACAAGGTTTTAAATTTTCTATAGGTTGAGATTTTCTTAATTGGACATGTAAACCCAAATGTTAACGGGCCTCATCCAATCCAATGACCCAAACAACTTAGAGTTGATGATTTCTCTTCCAGCCCCCGCGTTTCTTTTTCACCCCTTGGATTTTCTGTTTTGCCTTTAATTAAAAAATTCGGTTTCTATAAACCGAATTTTTTTTGCCTTAAAATTCAACTTTGGTTTCTAAAAACCGAAATTTCCTAAAATTTGAACTAGAAAAATTTCGGTTTCTACGAACCGAATTTTTTATCAAAGGTAAAATTGGATTTTTGAGAGGTAAAAAAGTATCATGAGGGGCTGGAAGAGAAATTTTCCTTAGAGTTTGTCTTATAGCAAATATCATCAAATCTATTTGGTGCCTCGAATTTGTGCTCATAATCTTGTCAATATTGTCATCTAATTCCCACTCACTCATTTACTATGCTTTCTTCAAGTGGCTGTCATTCCACTCTAATAAATAAAATATGGATTCATGGAATTGGATGTGATGAGAACTTCGTCGCCGTCAATGGATGCTTCATAATCCTCCATTATTTATTTAACTTATTCTTCCACACCCTAATTAGCATCTTAAATTTATCTTTATTTTAGTGTAGTAATAGTTCATATTTAGTGGTGGCCGACTCACGTACTTGCTGGTGTTAGAAAATAATTTGTTTTTTTTTTTACTAAGTTAATTTTTATACTCGCTGTTTTGAATTGGGTTAAGACTCATTCGTCGTATTCGACCCAAAATAAGGGACATGATATGACCAATCTAGGAGTTCACAACTCCACCAAATCTCAATGGACTGAACGATCTCTACTGGCTATATCCCCTCTGTTGTTCAAGGGTTTAAGGAAACAACGTAAAATCATATTTAGACAAACAACCTTCATAAAAAAACTATGCAATACTCCCTCCGTCCTAAAATATAAGCAAAAATGAGTCAACAAAAATTAATGTATTTGAACTAAATTTTGCACCAAATACATGAACTTTTGTTGACCATTTTTGGCTTATATTTTGGAACGGAGAAGTATTAAATTTAACAATATCAACATGATAATATCTCATTTAAGAAAGTTCTTAACTGAGGTAAAATTAAATTCTATGAGCCCAATTAACAAGAGATTCCAAATTTAGAGGGTAGAAGTTTAAATTTCCGAGAATGAAGCATTGAATTTGTGGGATGTCACATTTTTTTGAGAATGAATTTTTGTTTGAATATTATTTTACAAAAGGGAAAAAAAATTATCCATTGTCAATTTTCTAAAACTACAAATCATATACTCCCTCCGTTTTTAAATATAAATATTGTTTTTAATTTGAATATAAACTAAATACATTTGACTTTTTACTTATTTCAAATAAAATGGAGTATTATATAAAAGAAACAAGCGGATAAATTTTTGAAATTTATAAATAGAAGTGATTACAATAACACAATGAATGTTTTCAACTTGCTAAATCAAAAAATTGCTAACAATTCATTATTGATCCAAGGTGAAACAAGAATATCGACAATTGGAGTTGTTGACATGCGACATGAGATTTCAATATCACTTTTAAGGAAATAATGCAAACACTTTGATTCTCAAGTTAATCTTTTTTTTTTTTGTTGATAAGCTTCTCAAGTTAATCTATGATTTAGTAGAGTGAGAGATTCATCAAAATTAATTGTGTATCTTTCATCTAGCTCTTAGTGCCATTGTCCTTCTAATAAGCGGAGTTTGGTGAGAATTAAGCGAAAACCTGTTGAAATTGATTGATAAATTCTTGACATGATTTATGAATTAGAGTTTGATTTGATCATAAGATGATTGATTGTTAAAAAAGGTACACTACTTAAGAATTGCCCTTTTCTAGACTTTGAAGTTGCCCCCACCATCCATACTCACTCTTTTATAGCCTGCCTTTTCTTTTTGGTCAGCATAGCTATCTCATTTCACCAAAAAACAATCTTCTTTTCCCCATAGCCACACCCCAAAAAGGGACACCAGGAAAAGGGAAAACCTTTAGGATACCCTTCTCTTTGATTATTATTTTTTGTTTTTTTCAAAAACTCTAATAACAAGTGAGCATTTTGGTACTTTGGATTTTCTTATTTAAAGAAAGTACAACAATAAACCATACATCCTTCAATCTGTCACCAAAATATCCAACAACACAAGCCACAAACAAATGCTAAGGTTTACTTTATATTTTCTCCAAGCCCACTAACCAATACAATATCAACAACAACAATTAGGATAGGATTCTTTTTTTTTTTTTTTTTGATGGGATTAGGATAGGATTCTTATTACCACGTTAATCATGCCTCAAATTAAAGCAACCAATGTTTGATCTTCTTACAAGTGTCACAATCCTACTCCACCATTGATGTTTATGTGTGTGCCTCATAGGGTGATATACCATAATTATCCACAATTCATTCATTATCCTAATTAAAACTTTACTTAGTCTCCCCATTTTCTTCCCCACTACCACACGGTCCAAAAAATTCTCTATTATTACTAATGGCACCTTTTAAAATGTAGCTAAAGTTTTGTCAAAAAAAAAAAATGTAGCTAAAGTGGTTCCTTTCTTCTTTTGCTTTTAAAAAATGAAAATAAAATTGAAGAGGCACTGTCAATGAACAGGAGAATCTATAATCAAATCATTTTTAGTGGAAGCTTCATTTGTGCCACAGCACATCACAAAAAATGAGAGAGTGAGATATTTGTTTGGTATGAAGAAAAAATCCGACACAAACACCAGATATTACACTCATACTATCAATAACGGTAATAATTTTAGAAAACCAATTTATATGGTGAGAATTGTCTCTACTTTATAAACATATATTCAGGTCATTTTATAACCGATATGAGACTTCTTAACACACACTCTCGTGCCATTGGGCTTGCGGAGCAGATATGAATGGTGGATGACCTGATCAGAAATTTGATAGCAGGCGGCTTAGCGGATCGTGGAGAGACTTTGATACTATCTTAGAATTGAGTATTTGGCTTAACTCATCCTTACAAAACCGGCTTGTATGGTGAAAACTGTCTCTACTTATAAACACATATTCAGATCATCTCACAACCGATGTGAGACTTTTTAACAAGAATACTATAATAAATTAATTGCATATAATTTTGTGTCAGATCAACGTTGAACATTGATGTATTCAACACTAAAATACTAAACACACATTCAATCAGAAGTGTGATAGTGGATATATTTGATAGATAGACAAATTTATAAGGACATAGCTGGAAATTCAATCTTAAATTGAAGCATATGATAAAACATTTGTTGCAAAATGTCAACTATTTAAATGAATCTAAATGCTTTGAGAGGTTAATCTCTAAGTACTAATGAAAAGAGTATTCAACAAGAGAGAAAGATAAAAGGGTGATGAAGAAGCCTATTAGTATCAACAAAGTGAAATCATATATAATTGAGTGGGATTCTCATTCTCTTCCCACCACCATGACACAACCAACACATAACCAAGTAGCTCTTATATTCTTTCCCATTGGTGTCTTAGTATATTCCTTTATTTTCTTCACATTTATTTAGCTTGGTTCACGTATTTTTGAAAAGGAAAAACAGTATTGTTTACCCTTTTAAGTCCTATTGCTCAATTCAGTCAAACAAAATAGTCCTGTGGCTCAATGCCATGTGGGGCCCTCCCTTGCACTACCTTATGATCACTCAACTCATTTGATATCTTTGACATTCATCATTTTGTGACAACAAATAAAGTGTGATCCCTCCTTCAATTCCCTTCATGTTGGCAAAACTAGTAAGTATGTTTTTGTTCCATTTTTCCTCTTCCATTCTTGTGTATATATATGCTCAAAGACAAATATAAACAACATACATGCATGTGATGTGAAAATATCTATATACATGAAAACATGTAGTAGCTGTTGTGAGTTTGTGTAATTGTGTATTAGTATTACTATTTTCTTTTTTTAATTTTCCGATTCTCCGAGAGGAAGGAGACTCTAGTAATCCTTAGTTTAGTCGTAGGTAAGTAAAGTCTGGCTAAAGAAACTCAGGCTCTCCAGAATAATTCGTTCTCTGGAGTTCATTAACCACTTGATTATATTAGTATTACTATTGAAAATTTAAGGGCTACTTTGAAATAATTTTGTTTCAGTTTTTGTTGAAATGTTATTGAAATGTTTCTCTATTTTGATTTTACTTCAAGAAAGGCTTGACTAGGTGAATTTTCCTTGGAGATCAAAGGGGTTTCCATGTTGCTCCCAAATTCTAGGAGGTTTCCTCTGAAAATATTGATGAGGTGGTTCATATTCCTTGTTGTCTTGAAACTCAGTTTTGCAATACAAGATCCTGACATAGAAGGTATGGTGAATTTGATGTTATTCTTTCTCAAAAGAACCATGTGTGTATTGTTTGAATTCAATTTTAATTTTGTGTTACTGTGGAGTGAATTTTAAGCTATCAATGAATTACATGACTAAACATGTTTGGAAAACTGTTTAAAGATTTCACTACAAGTGAAAAACCATAGATATTATAGTAGTGATATCTTAGAATTAGTTGAAGATTGTTAAAGGTAGTTCTAAGTTGGTTTCGTAAAGATGAGTTTAATTAGGTTCTATATATAAATTGAAGATGGTATCTGATACAATCGTAAAATTCAAATTGAACTTAACTCAATCTCTACAAAACCAGCATGTAAGGTGAGTGATATAACTCTATAAACTATTTTTAGGACTTATATCTTTTCATTTGAAACTTGGTTTTATCGGATACGCGCCATAGCACTCAACACTATTGTAAGATGACGTGACACTATCTTGTTTATTGTTAGATCATTACTATTTTTTTTTTCCTATATACCATGTTATTCTCTGATTTGTGCATAACTTCAATCCTCATTTGACAATTTTCTATTATATATCAATGCTTTTAAATTCCTAATCATTCTGAAATATTTGGCCTAATATATAGGTGAAGCTCTGCTTGATCTTTTGAATTACCTCAATGATTCCAATAATCAAATAAATGATTGGGATAGTCATTTAGTGAGCCCTTGTTTCAGTTGGTCACATGTAACTTGTAAAAATGGACATGTCATATCTCTGTAAGTTCATACACACATGAAGTACAAAATGTTTCTTACTATTATTATTTTCATAATCTAGTTTTTTTCTTCATGTTCTCAATTATTTTTAGCTAATTAATCTGCAGGACCCTGACTTCCATTGGATTTTCTGGAACACTTTCACCATCAATTACCAAATTGAAATATTTGGTTAACTTGTAAGTCTCGTTATGATAAAGTTAACACTAAGAAGCTATGTAGCACAGACATTTTAGATTAAAGGCGTATCCGATGTCCAACATGTGACAATGTCAGACACTAACACGACAGTCGACACCAATACATGTTACTTCCGTTTTTTCAAATTATTACCAGTGTCAATATCGTGTGTGTCTATGTCAGCACTTTATAGCTAAGAAGATTTTTAGCTTATCTGGCTAATGAACTATCATATCATTTATAATTTTCATGCAGGGAATTGCAGAACAACAATATATCCGGCACTTTACCTGATTACATTGCCAACTTGACATACCTACAATATCTAAATCTTGCTAACAATAATTTCAATGGTTCTATACCAGTTATATGGGGTCAACTATCCAGTCTCAAGAATGTGTAAGACTTCACTTTCCATTTCTTAGATGCTTCTTCTATGGTGTGTGTGTGCGCATGCGCGCGTGTTTCTCAAGAATGCTATAAGTGATTTGTGTTTTTTATCTTGACAGGGATCTGTCATCTAATGGTCTTACTGGAACTATCCCAACACAACTCTTTTCAGTTCCAATGTTTAAGTATTAAAACTTCTATGTCTATGAGTATTTTGATTTAGTTAAAATACTGTATTCTCTTAATTTATGGATTTTTTTTTTTGTTTTGGCAATATTACTTTCAGCTTTTCAGATACGCGCCTTGGTTGCGGCTCTAACTTCAAGCAGCCTTGTGTTTCTAAAACTGATCATCCAGGTTTGATGATTA
Organism: Trifolium repens; assembly: GCA_030408175.1. Classification (NCBI taxonomy): domain Eukaryota; kingdom Viridiplantae; phylum Streptophyta; class Magnoliopsida; order Fabales; family Fabaceae; genus Trifolium; species Trifolium repens. Next base: position 58,979,329 of record CP125842.1, on the reverse strand, counting down.
TATGATTATTCTTGGTACTTATGAAGAAAATATAATTAACCTTGAAGATTATGAACTAATAGAAAAACAGTTAGCAAACAGGTATCTAAATTTTACCTCTCCCTGATGCAGTTTCAACCAAAAAATCAAAAGTGGCAAAAGCCGTGCGTTATGCGAGTTATGGTGCATTCGCACTTCTGATTCTTGGTGCCATCTTTACATATAGACACTATCAAAAGCAAAGACACAAAAGTGATATCTTTGTTGATGTTTTAGGTAATTTTTCTTTTTTTGTCAAATTACTTTGTCTAATCATAACATAATAAAGTAGCAAGTAACTTTCTTCTGTGTTATATAAACATAGAAAAAAAAATCTAAAACTCCTTAGAAAAGTAATCAATATATGATAAATTCTACAGGTGAAGATGAGAGCAAAATTTCTTTTGGACAACTACGAAAGTTTTCTTTGCGCGAACTCCAACTTGCAACTAAAAACTTCAGTGAAAGCAATGTAATTGGCCAAGGTGGTTTTGGAAAAGTGTACAGAGGACTACTCTCAGATAACACAAAAGTCGCTGTGAAACGCCTCACTGATTATCATAATCCTGGTGGCGAGGCTGCGTTCGAGAGAGAAGTGCATCTCATTAGTGTCGCGGTTCATAGAAACCTCCTAAGACTAATTGGATTCTGTACAACCTCAACTGAAAGAATCCTTGTATATCCTTTCATGGAAAATCTAAGCGTAGCATATCGATTAAGAGGTAAACAAACTGATAACTTCTTCCGTTCTTTGATCCATTTATTTCTGATCTTTGTAATCACTGCCTAATATTATTGATTTGTATATCTGTTTTTAGATTTAAAATCTGATGACAAAGGCTTGGATTGGCCAACAAGGAAGCGTGTGGCTTTCGGTACAGCGCACGGTTTGGAATATCTACACGAGCAATGCAATCCGAAGATAATTCACCGTGATCTAAAGGCTGCGAATATCCTTTTAGATGACGAGTTTGAACCTGTTCTAGGTGATTTTGGACTAGCCAAGCTGGTTGATGTAAGGATGAGTCATGTTACCACTCAAGTGCGCGGTACAATGGGTCACATTGCCCCGGAATATTTGTCAACCGGAAAATCATCAGAGAAGACAGATGTTTTTGGATATGGCATAACACTTCTAGAACTTATCACAGGTCAGCGCGCAATTGACCTCTCTCGGCTTGAAGAGGAGGAGGATGTTCTTCTCATCGATCATGTAAAATATTCAATCTCCTTCGTCCATTAATTACTCGACTAGTATAATATAACATTTCAATTTAAGAAATTTTAATGAAACAGGTAAAAAATCTACTAAGAGAAAATAGAGTGGAGGACATAGTGGACAACAATTTGGAAACTTTTGATCCCAAAGAAGTTGAAACCATTCTTCAAGTCGCATTACTTTGCACGCAAGCCTATCCTGAGGATCGTCCGACAATGTCAGAAGTGGTAAAAATGTTGCAGGGAGTCGGATTAGCGGATAGATGGGCCGACTGGAAACAACTTGAAGAAACTAGAAATGAAGAAATAGAATTATCACTCATGACTCACCAATTTCCTTGGAGTGATGAATCTACTCTTGATCAAGAAGCTATACAACTTTCAAGAGCAAGATAGGCATAACATAAACTAATGAAGTCAATTTTGAAAATGTTGATGCTTGTTATCATAGAATATATATGTACTTTCACTATGGTCTAAAGAAAAATAGCATATATACATACGTACCTTAATTAAAGTCTGTGTTATATATATATATATATAGTGATGGATATCTTATATTCATATACAATGTAGAATGTAATAGAAAGGAAAAAGGGGGGTTTGATACAGATAATATGTTGTATTTGAATAGAGGTGAAGATTCAGGTTGCAATATATTATATATGTGTATCACAATTATGTGTTCCTTTCTTTGTAGTTTCTTTCTTGAACTTTTTATTTTTAGGAACAAACTGCAAATTTGTGAAAGTCCATTTACATATATAAATTAAATATGATGTTATATATAATCTTTTCAATGTTATATAAGGAAAAGTAAATCGATTTTAACTTAAAAGTTAATTATTTTATTCATGATTTTCAAATATTATTAAACAATTTAGTCAGTTTTTTTTTAGTATCCTACAAACTAATTGTTGGATTATACTACCTCCCTCCCTATATTTATACCTTGGCATGATTTCATATATCTTAAGAGAATTATATATGTATTAAATTTATCTATTTTAGTATATATAGATTTTAAAAATTGCTGGTAAGTTAATATTTTATGTTTTTTATTTAATTAATATTTTAGTTAAATAATGACATCAAAAGATAATTAATCAGTTTGGGGTATCTTTTTGTAAAAAATAACAAATTCACACACACACATATCAAAGACAAGAGTTTTTTTATCAAAGAAAAAAGATAGAATAATTTTCTTTAGAAGGACAATATTTACTATTTAGGGATAGAGTAATAGTATATTTTTAATATCCTACATCCGAAGCTCAGAACAACTCAATAATGCCAAAATAATTAAATAATAATGCTAAGAAAAGTTCAAGTTTGTGTAAATTGGCGAAGCTATTGCTCGGAACATTTAGTCTATAGTCTAAATTTTAAAGTAAGGGATGGTAAAATGGATGGATCGATGAATTTGAATTTGGATGATAATGGATAGATCAAAATAATCCATTAATTTATTAGAATCCATTATTTATTTTTTTGGTAAATATCTAAACCATCCATTAAATATTTAATCCATCCAATATGATATTTTAAATGGATGGATATCTATCCAATCCATCTATTAAACAATATTATTTTTTTATGGACCGATGTGTAATCAACCCAAATTCATTTTTCACTAAGTCCATACATAGTGAGCCCAAAATATTTGTTTTACACCTCCCTAAATTTTTCTTATTAACATTTTTTTTTAATAACAGAATTTAAATAGTAATATTTTAATAAATAATTTAATAATAATAAAAGTAGGTGGTGGTGGTGGTGGGTGACCAGTCAACGGTCAGGTCAATACTGGACCTCCAACGACCCACGGCGCCGGACGACAGTCCACGACGGTGGGCCCATATTTTCCAGCGGTTCGACGGCGGAGGTTGCGGTCGGTGCAATGGTGCTCCGGCGACTGCAGCCACCAACCATCACAATTATAAAATTAATGATAAATAAAAATAATATTTAATTTTAATCTAATTAAAAATCTATTTTTAATGTTAAAAACTTTATTTTTTAATATTTTTTTCTTAAAAAAAATACAGTATTTTTATTTTAATAAATTAAATCATTTTTAAATTTAAAAATTATTTCAAAAAATTATTTTTATTATACATTTATGTAAAGAATTGTTTTTTTAATAATAAAAGTGATTATTCATTGAATTTAAAAAAATAATAAATAATAATCCATTGAATTTTCAAAAAATAATAAACAATAATTCATTGGATTATAAAATTAGGTGGATGGATCTAATCCAATCCATTAACCTGATTTAAAGGCGGCTTCTACCGTGGGAAAGTGGAATAGGTCTCCTATTGGAATAGGTCTCCCACCATGTGAGACTTATTTTCACCCTTAGATCATGAAGTTCTACAATAAGCCATAATAAAAATATTATATTGTATACTTTTTTCATGAGGTTGGCATTTTTTTTAGATTAAATAAATTTGTATAGTCCCTTTAAATATCTCGAATTTTGGTTTTAGTTATATATGAATTTTTAAGCGCAAAAAAAAAAATCATATTTAATTCATCCCTTGTTATAAGGGACTAAAAAAAATGGAATTACACATGTGTGTTTAGAAGTAAACATTTGAGCATAAAAATATATGTTATTTTTGTTTAAAATCAAATTATAAATTCTCATAACATAGATAATATGATTTATTCGCACATGTGATTTTTCTTTTTTCATAAAAATTGTTATGGTCCCAATTCATTGTAATTATTTCAAATATTGCATTTTGGGAGATAACTGCCTATGAATACAAATTGTCACTGTATCATTTTCACATTCCTTTTTACTACACATACTCTTATCTATTTACTACCTTTCTATTCATTTTTACAAAAAAAAAAACCATGAATCTTCAACCTAATTTATCTGAATCTTCTGTTCTTTCTACTTTTGAAGACAATATTAGACGCCTGTTACCAATCTATTAGACAAAATAATAGAAATATTGCATTATGATTTTGTTTTATGTCATCAGATGTATTGATAATTAAAAATTTGGAGTAACATATCAACCAAGTTCGTGTCTTGAAAAATTTCCTTCATGATGTTGATTTGGATTTTTTTTGTTGCTCTCAAACTCTTTGCTGATATATTTTCGGATGACATACATATTGTTAACAATGCTCTTGCATCACTTAAAGATAATCAACGTATTGTAACTTCAAAAACTATTGGCGAACTCTTGTTTGCAAAAGGGCTGCTGATATTGTCATCAAAGAGCTTGAACATAAAGTTCAATCATAATACCATAAAAGACAAAAGATTGAAAAAGACACTGAAGCATTAAATGATTCTTAGAATGAAGGGATCGCTAAAATTATGATAGTAGATATACATAGTTTTATTTATAGATGAACAAAACTATGAAGAAATAAATCTTAATTCATTATTTAAACCAGTTAAGTAGTTAGGGTCCGTTTGGTTCGAAGTTTTTGGAGGGGAGGGGAGGGGAGGTGAGGGAATATTTTAAATTTTGGAGAAGTAATTTACTTTTTTACTCTTAACCTTATAAACTCAAAATAAGGATTAAATTATAATGGATATATTACGTCAAAAAAAAAAATTTAATGGATATATAACAAAAAAAAAAAATCTAATGAGTAGAAAATCTAAATTTTTTTTGTTGTAAAAAAAAAAACCTAGAATTTTAATATTCCAACAAGGATAATTTTGAATTTTAATAAAAAAATGAGGGTAATTTTGTCAACATAATAAATCCCTCCCCTCACCTCCCCCTCCCCTCCCCTCCTTCTCAATTGAACCAAACAGACCCTTAGAGACACAAAAATATACTTTACACATGCAATGATAGCCTTCGATATAGTTGGAAGAGGAGACGTCCCATAACTCATATGTAAGAGATTTTCTTTTTTCTTTTTTGATAAGAAGAGAAATTAATTTTTCCATAATAAATATAGTATACAAACATATTTAGAATGACTTAATTTTTTAACGGATCTATTAATATTTAGAAGGGGGCGTTAATATTTTTATGGACTAAGTTGATCGACGATAAACACATTGAATATAGAGTAGTGTCAGTTTCTCACCTGTAAGTGTTTTTCTCTCTCTCTTTTCTTCTTTGTTTCAAGCTTTCGATTCATAGGTATTTGATTTTTGTAAAAGACAAAAGATTGAAAAAGACACTGAAGCATTAAATGATTCTTAGAATGAAGGGATCGCTAAAATTATGATAGTAGATATACATAGTTTTATTTATAGATGAACAAAAGTATGAAGAAATAAATCTTAATTCATTATTTAAACCAGTTAAGTAGTTAGAGACACAAAAATATACTTTACACATGCAATGATAGGCCTTTGATATAGTTGGAAGAGGAGACGTCCCAAAACTAATATGTAAGAGAAATTCTTTTTTCTTTTTTCTTTTTTGATAAGAGAAATTAATTTTTCAATAATAAATATAGTATACAAACATATTTAGAATGACTTAATTTTTTGAACGGATCTATTAATATTTAGAAGGGGGCGTTAATATTTTTATGGACTAAGTTGATCGACGATAAACACATTGAATATAGAGTAGTGTCAGTTTCTCACCTGTCAGTGTTTCTCTCTCTCTCTCTTTTCTTCTTTGTTTCAAGCTTTCGATTCATAGGTATTTGATTTTTGTTTATGGTACGATAATAATGTTCTGTCTATACTATTGTTCTTGAAAAACTTTTTCTCTCTCCATCGTATTTCTTCATTCTTGCCGACAAGCTTCGTATAGCCTTACTTTCCCTTCAAATCCAAACTTCTCTTGCTCCGATGTAGGCTCGGCGGGTGGTGGTGCGACGAGGCCTCTCCTACGCGCCACCCTTTCACCCTTTTGGGGCTGTTCGATTCCAACTCTTTTTTGTCGGTGACCCTTTTCTCTTTCGCCGTCCCGGCTTCGTTTCGGTGATTTGGGTGGTAAGGAAGCTCTGGTGGTGGATTTGGTGCTCCAGTTTGGTGTCGTCGGAGTTGGTGTGTTGGTGACGGATCTGTTGCTTTTCAGTCGTGCTGTAGATCTGATTTTTACGTTTGCGTGTTCTTAGCGGTGGTGAGGAGTTGAGGTGGTGATCGCGGTGTTCGGATTTGGCATTGCCGGGTCTGATTTCGGTGATGATTGTTGGTGTTGTGGTGAGGTGGTGGTGGTGGTTAGCGGTGATGAGGTTGCGGTTGATGTCGCGTTATTGGTTTTCTTTGACTCTAGATTCTCTGACCATTGTTCAAATCTGTTGAGATTTGCAGCACTCTTTTTGAGTTGCTGAAGGTTTTCAAATTTGTTGAGATTTGCAGGTTTCTATGTATCTCGGATGACCTCTTCTGCGTTGGCGTCAGTTGCTTTATCCTCAATGGTGTTTGTTTCTTTAGTGTTGTTTTCGCCACTACTGGCCTCATGGTGGTGCCTCTGTCGTTGCCGAGACTTGGCTGCTTGGTTTCTCGTTCTACCTTTGTTTGGTCAGTGGTTCGCCTGATGAAGCTGGTTCTGGATTTTAATGGGCCGAGCGCTTTTGCTTTGAGTTCGGGAGTTAGAGTCTAGTTGTGGCAACTTTCTATGATGGGTTGGTGACTGCTCTGGTAGTTTGGAATTTGTGGGGTGCCTTTCTGATTTGGGATTAGGAGATGAATCTTGATTATGTGATGTTTGTTTAGGGGTTTTTGTTTTTCTGTGGGTGTTCCGCATATATACGGCACCTATGTTATGTAGTTCTTTTTTACCGGTCTCTGTTCATCTTGTGCAGAGACTTGGTTAATAATATATTTTTCCATTTCAAAAAAAAAACTTAGAAGGGGGCCTTATTGTTTTTTATTTTTTAAAAGAAAATTTATTAATAAAAGAAGCCAACACAGATTACAAGTAATACTTTGTCTATGTCAAGCCTTATTACACCACCCTTATGCACTATGTCAAGCCTAACACAAAATACTAATTTCACTATAGTTCTATCAAGACACTCCTACGTCTTTAGAGTTTTTTTTTTGACACATACATATAAAAAGAATAGATAAACAAAGTGTAAAAAATAAAAAGTAAATAAAATAAATAGATGAAGATAAATGAAAGACTAAGAAAATAATTAGTGTTGATGTTTTTCGTTTGAGTTTAAAGTTATAATGGATGAAGTTATTAATTTGATAAATAATATATACATTAATGTAACACGCGTTAAATTTTACAAATGATTTTGTATTTTTAAGAATATATGATATTCATTCTCATATCACATGTATGATTTTAAAAATCATATTTAACACATGAAGAATGACAAAAACGAAATTTTCATAAAATAAAGGGTTGTAAAAATTAATCTTTAATACATATATGTTGGTGTGTTGGTGACGGATCTGTTGCTTTTCAGTCGTGCTGTAGATCTGATTTTTACGTTTGCGTGTTCTTAGCGGTGGTGAGGAGTTGAGGTGGTGATCGCGGTGTTCGGATTTGGCATTGCCGGGTCTGATTTCGGTGATGATTGTTGGTGTTGTGGTGAGGTGGTGGTGGTGGTTAGCGGTGATGAGGTTGCGGTTGATGTCGCGTTATTGGTTTTCTTTGACTCTAGATTCTCTGACCATTGTTCAAATCTGTTGAGATTTGCAGCACTCTTTTTGAGTTGCTGAAGGTTTTCAAATTTGTTGAGATTTGCAGGTTTCTATGTATCTGGGATGACCTCTTCTGCGTTGGCGTCAGTTGCTTTATCCTCAATGGTGTTTGTTTCTTTAGTGTTGTTTTCGCCACTACTGGCCTCATGGTGGTGCCTCTGTCGTTGCCGAGACTTGGCTGCTTGGTTTCTCGTTCTACCTTTGTTTGGTCAGTGGTTCGCCTGATGAAGCTGGTTCTGGATTTTAATGGGCCGAGCGCTTTTGCTTTGAGTTCGGGAGTTAGAGTCTAGTTGTGGCAACTTTCTATGATGGGTTGGTGATTGCTCTGGTAGTTTGGAATTTGTGGGGTGCCTTTCTGATTTGGGATTAGGAGATGAATCTTGATTATGTGATGTTTGTTTAGGGGTTTTTGTTTTTCTGTGGGTGTTCCGCATATATACGGCACCTATGTTATGTAGTTCTTTTTTACCGGTCTCTGTTCATCTTGTGCAGAGACTTGGTTAATAATATATTTTTCCATTTCAAAAAAAAAACTTAGAAGGGGGCCTTATTGTTTTTTATTTTTTAAAAGAAAATTTATTAATAAAAGAAGCCAACACAGATTACAAGTAATACTTTGTCTATGTCAAGCCTTATTACACCACCCTTATGCACTATGTCAAGCCTAACACAAAATACTAATTTCACTATAGTTCTATCAAGACACTCCTACGTCTTTAGAGTTTTTTTTTTGACACATACATATAAAAAGAATAGATAAACAAAGTGTAAAAAATAAAAAGTAAATAAAATAAATAGATGAAGATAAATGAAAGACTAAGAAAATAATTAGTGTTGATGTTTTTCGTTTGAGTTTAAAGTTATAATGGATGAAGTTATTAATTTGATAAATAATATATACATTAATGTAACACGCGTTAAATTTTACAAATGATTTTGTATTTTTAAGAATATATGATATTCATTCTCATATCACATGTATGATTTTAAAAATCATATTTAACACATGAAGAATGACAAAAACGAAATTTTCATAAAATAAAGGGTTGTAAAAATTAATCTTTAATACATATATGAAGAATTGATTTAATGAATAAAATAAAGAAGGGGTGATTTATCTAACATAATAAGTTTATTTTATTTTACAACATTTTTGTAGTTATTAATTAGAGTTTGAAAAGTTGGCAATTCCATAGCAGTTCGATGACCAATCCATTTTTTAAAACATTGATTCATCTCTACTCATGGATAGTAATAAGTAATAACCCGATTTAACATTGTAATTTTCATCTTTATTTATCATCCACATAATCTTGTCTTTGTTTGCATAATTTAATTATTAATTTTATTTTTAATTAAAAAAAAAAACTACATTGTTCAACCAAGAAAACAATAAATAGGATATGTGTTCATACTTCATACAATTCAACTCTAGCTATCATTGACCAATTACCTTCATTCAAGTCTTATCATTATTTGCAGTTAAGAAATAAAAATAGTATGTGATTGGTATTTAATGGGCCAAGACCTTTGCACCGGCCAACGATTGATGATCACTCAGGCAAGTGTAGCTAAAACAGTGGACCACTCTATCGTATCGTATGTATACATAGGATAGGGTCACTTAACAAAATGCATTGCAAAACAAAATGTGGTTAACGTGCCTTCTTTTGCGTGTGTGATTTTTGGATACATGCCTAATATTAATCGGTTAGCCGACAGAGACACACCACTTGTACCTTTCTATTCACTGTTTTTCAAATCAATTTTATCTATTTTTGTCCGTGTTTTGATATAACCATATAAGAGCTAAATTAAATAAACACGTGTTAACTTTATAATAACAACAATTAAACCATTAAGAAGCTTTATTATTAAGCTTAGATTACAAGTTACAACACACAAAAAAACACATAGTAGTATGAAAACATATAAATTATAATTAATTATTAGGTTTAAGTGTTAGTATTGTTTTTATTTTTATTTTGATAAACTTAAGTGTGAGTAAGTTAATTTCACATCGTTTGTAAATAAACTACATATTAGGTATATAAGATATGTGATCATAACATAAAACTAATTAATATCGTGTGATTTTGGATGAAAATGTTGTGTTTTGTTTTATATATAGAGATACTAAATTATTGAGTTGTTGCTCACGACACTTTACTGATTTTACCAACGACTAATATAAAAGTTCAATATTGAAGTTTTGGCTAGAAAAATTTTGGTGCTTAAAACGGCCATTAAGCTAATTTCCTATTCAGAAAGTAGTAAACAAAGAAAAGGGGTTGGTTTGAAACGGTCATTAAACTAATATTCCTATTATTCTTTGGTCAAACTTTCTGGCCTAACCTCTTATTGTTTAAATAATGCTTAGAAGTTAGAACTTAGATGACAAAATTCAATGACTTCTACGTGTAACAAATCTTTATTAGATTTTTGTTTGTGTTTATAGTGTAGTGTTTGATCAATTAGGACACGGGAAGAAAAATAGCCGGACATCCGTACAAGTGTGTATTCTCTTTAACATATCCGTACGTATATTTGGACTATGCATAGATGAACATTAATCAAAATTTTCGTTCTTTTCTTTTTGTTCTCGATTGTTCTTTTTTATCAAGTTGGGATAATAGGAATTAAATGTATACAATACAATTAAAAATTATATCATGCTACATTAATTATTAATTTTTGTTGATTCAATTCAATATATTTTAAGTGGTACATACACATTGCCGTCTATAACTTGCGTATTGTTTGTTGCTGCTTGATCTGATTGGTGGTGACAACACTAATCGGACAAATGTCTATAGTAACACGATTACGGTATCGTCATATTACAATGATCAAGACTTGTTTAAGCTCATTAAACCACTGCCATAATTAATTAAGAATTGTTTAAGCTTATTAAACAGCTGCCAGAATTAAAATGAAAATATCCTACAGAAAAAGATAAAATTGATGTCTACGCACACTCTTTGAAAAATCAACAAAGTGAAAGTAATGCTCAATCACAATAAAGAACTTCATATTTTAGCTAAATAAACTCATCAACATCACATAAAAGAGAATTTGATTTACTATTTTTTTTTAGTGTGTGAAGTAACAGTGGGCAACTCATTTCACCAATCTTAAATATAATAAAGGTTAAAATATACTGTATTTATTTCAAATTTAAATAAATTTAATTTTGTTTTTAATTATACTTAACTATCTGTTTGTATAAAAAATATTGTAATTCGACGACATAGTAACAAACATTCATCAATCCGTCTAATTTATTTTTTATTTTTTTGGAGGAGGTCGCAATTGTGGTGATCAAACCATGATCATTCCTAATAAATTCATCGTCAGTCACCAATGAATCAACTAACAATTGATTTGTCCGTCCAATTTAACTTAACGAATGATTTATAAAAAATTATTAATCTAAACAGTTTAATTTAAAATCAATAATTGAGATTACTAGCGGTGTGAGACTGTCATTGGGACAAGAAATTCATGTCTCTGCCTACATATCCTTGTCCTGCATATATGAGGCATCCAAAGATTTGTGTGGTATGAAGGATTGGGAGAAAATTAAGGTAAGGTAAAATGATGGAATGGAATTAGATTTTGTAAATCTAGTTATTGTCTTCTCTAGTCATCTGATTCTGATCTGACTAAAAATCAATCCCTTCAATTCCGGAATGGGACGGCACTATAAGGAAGAGTGGTCACTCCTCCACTAACCGCCTGCAGACCCCACCATGCAATTGATTCCGTATTTATCACGTACGAACATTATACTATACACGCGGCACACACATCATACAATTATCAAGTTTTGGTCGCACCAGATCTCTACATATATATATTCCATCCCTTCCAAAATATAAGAAAAAAGTGGTCAACAAAAGTTAATATATTTGGTGCAAAATTTAGCTAAATACCTTAATTGTTGTTGACTCACTTTTGTTTTATTTTGGAACGGAGGAAGTATAATACAATAGGCACAAGTTATTGTGCATAAGCATGACACTTATCCACCGTACATAAAACTACAGATTGTTTATCGCATCTTTCAAATTTTTAGCGCTAAGTAATCTGGGAGATGCATTAAGCAATATGGGAGGTGCATTAAGCAATTTTCATTATTTATGCACCATGCATAAGGAAAAAGTTTATGCATCATAACCACCCCCAATGCGATATTAGTATTCGTTGAACTAAAATTACGAGATAAAATATTATTATTTTCGGGGCCTCCGCAAGTGGACGGTGGGATTGGTTCCCTCAGATTAGTCTGTTTTTGGGCCGGATACCGAGTTTAAAAAATAAATAAATAAATATTTTAATAATCATTATTATATATATGGACCCGGTTTATAAAGTTGTTGCTAGTAATTTCTTTTTAAAAAGGAAGGAAACTACACCTTACCATTTATATTCTTTTCCTCTTTGCTCGATATTCATTACTCTTATCTCACTTAATTTGGCAATAGTTAAGATGAAGGTGAAGAAGGGTTGGCTAGCTGTTCAAGTTGGTTCAGAGGAAGAATTATCTCAAGAGGGAGGTGTAGATGATTCACAAAGATTTGTGATTCCTATTTCTTATCTTTATCATCCACTTTTCAAACGCCTTCTTGACAAAGCTTATGAGATTTATGGCTACAACACTGATGGTCCTCTTAAGTTACCATGTTCTGTTGATGACTTTGTTCACCTCAGATGGCGAATTCAAAAAGAATCCACACCTAATTACCATCACCACCAACATCACAATTATCATCATCATATTCTTCCTCATGCTTTGTCTTTCAATTCTTGTTAATAATAATACTCACTTTTCTGTCATAGAACCGATGTTGTTTGTGATGTACTTCTGTTTCTTTTTTTTTTTTGGTCTGATTTTTATAGATTAGATGTCTCTAGTTTGTATTTTAATTGAAATAGAAGAGAAATGTTACTATGCTTAATTAGAAACAAATCTTCAAATTATATAGTACTAAGACATAATTTGTCTAGAGGTCATGTTAATCATAAGGCTTCAAGCTGCTTAATTATTAATTAACACAAAAGGTGGAAACAAAGAAGCTCTATAACACCATTGAATAGTCTATATATAATATAATACATCCAAATTTTGCATCATGCGAGAAGTGTATCTGATCTAATCTTTATCATTATTTCTTTGTACTCAGTGTGGCACAAAGTTGGAAGAAACCTCTTTGTGGTTGGGTTGTTGAAGTGTAATGCTTCTTTTTCAATTCATGATGATAACAATACAAGAATATGGGTGTGAATTAGAAATAATGGTGGCCAATTTTTTCTTACAATGATTACTTGGTGTTATCCATTTTAGTCTCATTTTGTGACTTTTGATGATATTTGGTGGACAAATATTATTTTAATATTTTAGATAATTTGTAGTTGGGAAAAATGTTGTTATGTAGGTTAGTGACCCAAATTCATGATTAAGTTCCTTGCTCTTAATTTTTTTCAATCTCAAAAAATAATTTTAAAATCAACATAGGGTAAGAATTTATTTTAATTCTATCAAGATTGTTGAAGAAGATTTCATCGACATTGACTTTGATATTTTTCCCCTATGGGAATCATCAAAGCCACTTGGCACAGCCTCTTCAACAAATAAAAAGACACAAAAACAGACAAAATGAAAGAAAAATCAAATTTATTTTTAAGAAAAAAGATAAAAATATGAGTAAGATTCTGCTTTAAAAACAACTATTAACTTACAAGCTATTGTAAAAAAATAAAATAATAACTCACAAGTTAATTGATAGCGTGTGAGCAGTGGCGGAGACAGGGGTGGCCAGGCTGGGTCATGGCCCACCCCAAAATGATGGGAAATTACTATAATACCCATGGTATTTTAATAAAATTACATGAAGATACTATATATATATTTTTTTTTTAAGCAAAAGGAGAGCAGAGGAAACCCTCTGCCCTAACCCAAATATCTCTTCTAATAGCTTGGTGGCTAGTGATTCAGCTGCAGAACAAGTCCCCGTGTTCGACTCCCCCCAACCTAAGTTTTTGCTTTCTTGTCTTTCTGCTTTATCCTTTATTTAAAATTTTAACGTATCATACCCATTAAAGCACCATTTATTTAATGCTTTTTATATATAATTTTTTTGGTACAATGTGCTTTTTATATTTGTATATAGCTCTAAATACATTTAAAAAATTCAATGTATAAATACACTTTATCTTTAAATTAAGAAACTATCCTTTTTATAAACATTATACAATTGTTTTTACAGTTTTACATAAGAAAAAAATTCAATCACTATTATGAGTGATAAAAAAAATTATTTTCTTTATGGTAAAAGAAATGTATTTCAAAAAAATATACTCATTTACCTGTTAATTTAAATATTAAATATAAAGATAAATTCAAAAGCTCCTTTTTTGTGTGAATAAAACACTATTTTTATCAATAAAAAATTTACGGTTTCTATTTTTTCAAAGGAAAATCACAACTATTTTCAATTAAGAAAAATCATTCTCTTTTTAGTATACATACAATATAACAAAATATATAATCGTTTGTCATAAACTTTGTGCAAGTATTAGTTCAAAGTCAATTCTCAATGATTTCAAGTTAGTATTGATACACATAAAATATTATTTTAAAGTATTTAATTAAATTTATAATCAACTTTATGCTTATTATAACTTAAATTTTTGTATTTAATTTAGATATTATAAATTTTTGTGGCCCACCCAAATATTTTTTCCTAGCTCCGCCACTGCGTGTGAGCTAATAATGTATAATTGATAAGTTAATAGATAGTAGATAAATGAGTTGATTTAATTTATAATATTTAATAAAATTAAGAATTAAATTAACTTATAAATTTAAATTGATTTAAGAAAATAATTTTTTTCAATAAATATGAAATGAATTAAACAATTTAAAAATGATAAACTATAAACTATTTGAATTAGCTTATAAAAAATATATATGATAATAAAAAATATGACATAATGTCCCGTGAGCTTAGCTTAATTGGTAGGACAATTGCATTATATATGTAAGGGGCCGAAATTTGAATCCTGATCATTTCATTTATCCACCTTAAGGGTGAAATTTCTAACCACTAAATTACTTACCTAAAAAAATTACATATACTAATGAGAAAATGACGATGATCAAACGATATGTGTTTTGAATCATAGAAAGTTATAACTACATTAAAAAAATCCTAAATTTACTTATATTTAATTTATTTTTTGGGTCAATTTGTCATTTTAATCTATCATACCCTTACCAAAAAAAAGTTATAATCTATTGTACTATATTTCTTCTAGCTTTTTTGCACTAAATATTAATGAACATAGATAAATATAAAATTTTTAAATGTAAAAATCTAAATTTTAAAAACCGGACCGGATATCAAACCGATGAGGGTACTGGATCACTGGTTCATTGGTCGAACCATCGGGTCACTGGTCAAACCGCAGGACTAAACCGGGTATAGCCAGATAAACCGGTAGAACGAACCGGTGTCTATAATACAACTATATAGGTATTAAACCGGACGAATTGAATGACTTGATATCTAAAAAAATCATGACATGACACCTAAAAAATTTGAAAAACACGAAAATTTCATAATGTCATAAGTTCTTAAATTCAAATCTTAAATTTTGTTGTCACACAAAATAAAATAGTACAATACAAAATTTAATTGCAACATAAACAGAATAACAAAGTGTCTAATAAATTTAAATCCAATTAGACATAGTTGTTTCAATGTTGAGCTCTATTTTATTTCTTTTGTTTCTTCTATTTTTTTTTAAATAAAAATATAAAATGACGTCGTTTTGAGACTTTTAGTTGAAAAAAAAAAATAGCGCGTGCAATCACCGGTTTTTCCAGTTTTAAGCGGTTCACACCGGTCTAACTGCATGGCCGATCCAACATTCAAACCAGACCGATTCGCGGTCTGATCGGTTCGGTTTTTAAAACATTGGTCAATAGTTCCTTTTTCGGCTTAAAAAAATTACCAATCCTAATTTCTAACAGTTAATATTTGTTTAAAAACAATTATAGTATTCCCTCCGTTCCTTTTTTAGTGTCCAAAAATATTGAATTTAGCGTTGCCACTTAACTGTCCGTTTGATGTTTTAAGTGTATAATTTGTCAATTATTTTTATCTTTTTTAATAAAACTAATTAATTCTATATATTTGTAAAATTAAAGTTCTGTTTTTTAAATATTTTGTTTGGTACATTAACATATTAAAATTTGATTTTTTTTATATAATATATTAAATTTATTGATAAGAGAAAATGTGTGCAAAAAATAGAAATTTATTGATAGATTAAAATTGAAGTAAAATAGGAAAATATAGTGAAAAAATATATTTTCTTAATTTGATGGACAACATGAAACGAAATGCAACGCGGCTTAGAATTTCAAATTCAGAATCACTTTGGTCTGGGGTTTAGGGTTTCTTTCTCAGAAAGAAGATCAAGTTCGCATATTGTTCTCTCGGTGTCATCAATTCGCAGCTTGGTACATTCATAAACTTTTCACCTTTTCTTTGCTTATTATATTACTTACTTACTTACTTCATGATTTTTATTAAGCACTTGTTTGAACCGTAGATGAATAATTTGTTATGCGACTCTTTCATTTTCTTTGAAATATGATATGTGCAATTGCATTGGACTTTCTTCAAACACCTTATGTGTAAGATATTTCTATAACAAAAAAGATAAAATTAACTGAAACTATATTTGTATATGTTATAAGCTGTTTTCATAAGCTATCATGTAGAGCTTATGAATATAAGTTGAAAACAGCTTCTAGACATGTTATAAGCTGTTTTCATAAGCTCTCCCTAGACAACCTATCAAGTGTTAATTTTAGGTTGTGTCAATAATGTGGCATCCTATGTAAGTATGTAACACGGCTTAAACATTGTAATACAAGTTTCATGATTATCAGATCACAACTTAGAGTTAATCATATTTTCGTAAGCTGTATGTTGAACAGATAATTGAGTACTTAGATTAACTGAAGGATTGATGGAGAGAGACTGATCATGAGAGACACAGACTAGATTGATCATGACTCGTGAGACATGGACGAACCAGTGCAGATGCTCCCTATACAATAAACAACTTGACTCAGTTTCTCATATGGTTACAATTTAGAATTGTAAAATTTTTGTTTGATAGATCATTTACAACTAGGTCATTTGCTGGAGTGTTAGGAACATTGGTATATAGATTGATGGAAAGAGATAAGAGAGGAAGAACATTAAACTAAGTTGAAATCAATTTTTTACGACGAGTCCAATGTACTTTGAATAAGGGTGCGTTTGTTTGAGATTATTTTGACAAAATATCTTTTTTTTTTTTCTTAAAAAAATCCATTTTATAATTTTGATAGTGTTTGTTATAGATTTTTTCAAAAATCATTTTCTAAAAAAAACCATTTTTAACCCCAAAATGAAAAGCTATTTCTAATAGCTTTTCAAGAATCCATTTTTTTTAAAACTAAGGAACCTAAGTGTAGGAACTTCCTATTTTAAAAAAATAGATTTTTATGATTGTAGACAAACACAAAGTAGCTTTAGATTTTCTTCAAAATCTCTACATAAAAACCTCTAGATATTTTATAAAAAAAATCATTTTTTTAAATCTTAAACAAACGCACCCTAAGACTTATGAATTCCTATTACATGGATGATTAGTAGCTGGATAGAATGACAAAAAGTTGGAATTTGACAGAGAGGTAGGATCATGCAAACAAGGAAAAAATCTCTGCAAATTTTCTTCATCATTTTCTAAGTAACCAATAGTTTATAACTTCTATCTCTATTTAATTTTTAGTGCAAGGCAAAGTGATTATGTCATACGTGCTTTGTTCAAATGTTAACCTCCAAAGGGATTGCATTTTGATTTTGGGCAGTGTATTAGAGATATATAATTTAAACCATTTATAAGACAATGCATCACTAGACAATTTGTATCTCTCATGATATTACTTTGTCATTTCAACCAAAAGCCTAGCTTATTAGATCTTGATTTTAACCCTATCAGAAGTAAGGTGCTCTTTCAAGTTTCAATTCCTCACAGTATGCATGACACTGTATTTCGCTTTGAGTATCCTTAGCATATCTGTTTTTGTTTCTATTTTTGCTATATGGAGGAGACACTATAGGAGGGTCTAGTGTTGGAATTAATATTCCAGCGTCACCCTTAGGATTCGATGGGCTTAACATCCCAACTGATGCAGGAGCAATTCAACGCAACTGCGCTTGATTTGATTTTATTATATTTTACCTAGATTTGATTTTACTATAGTTTAGTATTTTATAATTTTAGCTAGATTTATTATTTTTATTTAGCTAGGTTGGTTATTTTCTTTTACTATCTTTTAGGAAGATTTGTTGTAGTTTTATTTTAGCTAGATGTGTTATTTTCTTTTACTATCTTTTAGGAAGATTTGTTATATTTTTATTTTCCCTACTCTTTAAGCTAAACTATTGTAGCCTTGAATGGCAACTTTCTGATTCAATAAAATTATAGAGAATTTTCTCAAGTTTGGTGGATTCCAAATTTTACACTCTGGTGGATTCCAGTTTTATTTCGAGAGTTTAGCGCTTGCTATTCTCTTCCTGGTGGATTCCAGGAAACCTATATGCTAGGATTAGCGTTTGCTTTTCCTTTCCGAGCTTCCGACTGCGTCAGGTGGCATCAGAGCAGGCTTTCTCCTGTTCTTTTCACAACGTGATCAGCTATGGAAGATCAACCAGCGATGAGGGCAGACCTTGGGAGATTAACCGCGACCCTAAATGCTTTGACTGCACAATATAAGATTTTTATAAATCAGTTAAACAACAATAAATCCAAAACGTACAGATCCAAAGCGTACATAAAGTTATGTCGGATCAGATGACAACTTTAACAATTCAGATCCTCAACGCCGTCAATAATAAACCAGAATTCTGCGACGTGTTGCCGCCACTAGATGCGAAAGAAAAGTTGAATCTAGAATCAGAGGTCCAAATGGAGGTGAAGTCTAAAACGGTAGAAACTACAATCGATGAGGAGAGAGGGTTCAATCTAGAGTTGGAGGGTTGTTTCAACGTGAACAACAATGACATGAGTTCGGACATCCAAACAAAGGCGACACCAAAAATTGAGGAAAAACAAAGGGTAAATTTTGTTAAGTTACCCACAGAATCGCTTGAGAAGCCTTACACCCCCGGTTGGAGTGAAAAGAAGCTTGATGGAATAGTTAAAGAAACTATCAACACTAAGTTAGAGGCTACATGGCAGAAGAAGAAAGTAGATGCTGATGAACACGAAAGATATAAATATATGGTAGCTATCCCGAATTCCATGAATATATTTGATACTTTCAATGTTGCTGACGGTAATAGTCATGAGTATCAAACCTTTAATCAAGATAAGAACTCGGGGTCGAGTTCTTTTGAGGTTGAGGAGAAGGTAAAGACATCAAAAGCACTTATGTATGGCGCATCTACACGGCTATCAGATAGTTATACACAAACTTTTGTATTCGATCCTGGTATTCGTGTTCCTGAGTTCCGGACAGAGACATCTCTTTATTACAATAGAACTCGAGGTCGAGTTCTTCATAAGAAGAGGAGTCTGATGCAGGAGCAATTCAACGCAACTGCGCTTGATTTGATTTTATTATATTTTACCTAGATTTGATTTTACTATAGTTTAGTATTTTATAATTTTAGCTAGATTTATTATTTTTATTTAGCTAGGTTGGTTATTTTCTTTTACTATCTTTTAGGAAGATTTGTTGTAGTTTTATTTTAGCTAGATGTGTTATTTTCTTTTACTATCTTTTAGGAAGATTTGTTATATTTTTATTTTCCCTACTCTTTAAGCTAAACTATTGTAGCCTTGAATGGCAACTTTCTGATTCAATAAAATTATAGAGAATTTTCTCAAGTTTGGTGGATTCCAAATTTTACACTCTGGTGGATTCCAGTTTTATTTCGAGAGTTTAGCGCTTGCTATTCTCTTCCTGGTGGATTCCAGGAAACCTATATGCTAGGATTAGCGTTTGCTTTTCCTTTCCGAGCTTCCGACTGCGTCACCAACCCATGGCGCTTAGGCGCAGCCCCTTAAAGAACTCTATACTATAAGTATATTAAGTTGCGCCTTCACTAACAGCAATTGCTTTTGGTGTAGTGGTAACCGCTTATCCTACAAGACTGGTCATGGGTGCGACTTTGCGAGCCAAGCATTTTAGGATTCCTTAAGAGTTTAAACTAACACGTTATATTCTGTTCTACTTTCTTTCTTCTCTTTTACCAATATTTGGGTTTAATTGCTATCTTTCTGCTGTGTTTTATATATTTCCACATAGTATCGTGAAAGGTGACCCAGAACTATAAAGGGGGTCATAGGCTATGCCAAATATATAATTTATCAATGCAGATAATTAGTTTGTTTTTTATCACTTAATAATAAAATAAGATGATGGGTAGAGCTGTTTTACTGCATATATAATTTAATGAAAAATATCTTTGTAGAATCCATGATATTAAATTCTTGATGAAAGAAGTTATTCTATGTCAAGAAGGTGATAATTTGTGTACCTAAATGATTAATACAGTCTATTGTTCTATCAAGATAGTGTCTATTGCCATTTCAAAATTGTGGGCAATTTTTGCCAAGGGGCGCAGAGAGTTTCTCATCCTATTCTCTATTGCCATTGTTCTGCATCATGATTTAGCATGATTATTAAATTCCCCGTTACACACACAAATGCACACACTTGTGCTTTACTTTTCTCAGTTACTAATGAGCAATGTAGTCAGGTTCGAGATCCGATGCGTAGGGTCATACTCATACAAATTTACCTACTACAGCAAGCCAAACGAGCTTCGACTTTGTTCTGGTTCGTTTTTGCGCATTTGGTGGTCAGGGTCGAGTTTCTGAAGCAGGGGGTCGTAAGGAAAAAATGTGTTGGGCCAAAGTTATTACTCCAAAATGGGTTAGACCTTGTGAAACGGGTAGGGTTATAATCAACACCCAGAATTGATCTTCACTTTAAAACAAAAAACTGTTAACTGAAGCTTGTTCTCACCTTCATCGAACAAAAACCCTAACCGTTTTTCACCTTCAACGCCGGCGCCGGCACTTTCGTTTACCTCCTCCTGCCATGACAATAATTTCTCCTCTCTCACTTTCCTTCACATCTCCTCTTTGAACCCTATTTTTCATTCATTCTGATGTTCACCGCTCCTCCTTCACTCTGTTTTTTCACCACACTGTTTTTCATTTTTTTATGTGTTTGTGTGAATGTGTATATAAGTGAAGTTACAATTTTTCCCTTGAGTAGGATCTTACGAATCGTGCTACAACCTCGTGCTAACGATCCTTCACCAGCCTATCAATCCTATTTAAAATCTCGATCCTAACTACATTGCTAATGAGCCCTGATCATATACATTTTTTTTTACAGAATCCTGATCCTCGTAGACAATAAATTCATAATATGATATTCTGGGACTCAAAGTGTCCCTGCAAAATTCCTTATTGAGAATTGGTGTATAGAAAAATTAACTAAACATGCACTTTCTGTATTTGATGAAATGATTGTGGTTCACAAGGTTTATATATGATCTTCAGAGAACCACGGTGCGCAGTAGAATCAAACGTCTTTTTGTTTCAGGAAGATCTATTGCCTTCAAATTTTTAACTTTTATGTGCCTTTTTGCTATTTACTATGCTGTTTTGGCATCATTTGGTGCATGACCTGATTAAGTACGTTGCTGCATAGTTGCTAGAATTGGCCTGGACTGATTGGCCTCAAATTTGTTTATTCTTAAATTTTATCTCTTTCTTTTGCTTATCCATTTGTTGTAACTTTCAATGATAATTCACTTGTGGTTTGTGGTCTTTATTTCATGTAAATGATGCAGAAAATGGTTCTATGTTTATACTCCACCATCTACTGCTTGTATTGGAAAACAGTGTGTTTGGGGAAAGAATAATTGGTAAATTGTCATTTTCAATTGGTACCAATGATTTTCCTCCTCCACCATCTATACTTCGTCTATTGACTGACAGTATTTTTGGTAATGCAGTGGAGGTAGGCGATTACCTCCATTGTACGTTTTTCTAATTCTCCAAAGAGGAGATTCTCCTGTGCAATAACAATGTGATTTGGAACAAATCCAAACACACACCAAGAGATTATTCATTAAAAGTATTCAGCACTTGTGGACGATGAAAAGTGCAACATGTTAAAACATTATAAGATGTTGTATAATCTCTTTTATATTATATTAGAATATTTTTTTATTTATTTCCTAGGATCTGTTTATAACTTCAGAGTATCTTAGATTTTCTGTTAGGATTAGTTTTTATTTTACTTAATATAATTTCGACTTGTTTCTTGATTTCCTTATTTATGACTAGAGTCTTGTAACGGTTAGAGCTTAATCTTTTTTATCAAGTTATTATCAATAATATTGATAGTTCTTATTATTCTCTCTTGTCCTTTTATCTAACATCCCTGTACTAGAGCTTGGTTCAATGCTCACCTGTACTATCACTATTCTTGTCGTGTGTTCCTGAAAATTTGGGACCATTTTTATAGTTGTATACTTGTATTTGGAATCCTTTGTTGAAATCTTCTTTATTTCAAACATTTTTCCTCTAGTTTTCTTGTAGTCATCTAATCTCACAAGTGTTCTGCTTGTCTCTTCTAGCCATTGTCGCCACTGCCGGCCACCCACCATCTGTTGTCTCTGGAAAAATTTCCAACAACCTTTTTCGGCATAAACACCACTATGAAGACCGGAATCTGCTGATATACTAAACCCTAATGCTTCTAATCCAACAGCCATGACACACCCACATGTGCCATTACATCTAGCAACTCTTGCTGGTACGTGAAGACCACGTGCCGCCATACAAGTTAGTGCCTCTATTAGTATGTTTTCTATTTTCAAGGCTATATTTGTAAAGGCTTAAAACTTAGTAAACTTTAACTTGAGGGGAGGTGTTAGAATATTATAAAAAAACTTATAATATATTTTATATTGTATAAGAACATCATATTTTATTTCCTATGATTTGTTTATAATTTTAGATTTTCTCTTAGGATTAGTTTTTAGATTACTTAGATATTAATTTGATTTGTTTCTTAATTTCTCTATATAGAACTAGAGTCTTGTATCCCTATATATGGTTAGTAATAGTGTCTAGTTTTTTGTTTAGCAAGTATCAAATTATTAGCAATAATGTTGATAGTTATTATTTTTTCTCATCCTTTTTCTAATATCCCATAACATCAACACAACAAAACTCTCCTTGATTATTAAACTTTCATACAGTGAAGTTCTTCCATGCGGTGCCTATCATACTCGTGTCCTGAAAAGTAATAAAGTTTTTAACTTAATTTTGTGGTGATTTAATGATTGTTGTTACATTTTTCATCCTAATTAGTATTTTGAATTTTGATTTAGATTCTACAGAGCTTTATGCTATGGTTTCAAAAGAAAGTAGCATTCGGCTTTGCTGTTAGGTTTGTATCCCACAGTTATAGATACTTTATATATGCTTAAATGATAAGAACTTAGTTACCTTTTCTATATTTCATTCTTAGCATTGGATTACTGTTGTCTTTGTTCATACAATCATTTTTTTGAGATCCTCAGATGTCTCTCAGTCTCACCTATGACCTAACTGAAATGCTTAATGTTTCATTTCTGTAGTCTTCTGTTTGTCATGTTTGTAATGCTATTTATTGTTTACAGTTGAATTATTGCAGGCATGACTGTTAAGTAAATATTTTCTGAAAATGCTTTTCGAGATGTTTCATCAAGCTACTAATGTCTGTAAATATTTTGCAGACATGATTTGTATTTTTTCTACCCCCTTTGCATTTTTTTTTTGCAAAGGGTGGTTCTTTAATAATATTAGCCAATTCAAAAAAAAACTACTAATGTCTGGCCCTGGGCATGCATTGACGTAAAACTTGCTGCCTATGTAGAGCCTTACTATTCAGAAAATAGAAAGCTGACTAAAGTTGTCCTATCAAAAAGCGTGAATAAGAAGACAAAAAGCTATGAACAATTGTTTTTGCATGATTGAATAGAAAAACTCTTGGACACTAGAAATGGCTATACAGCTATTTGAAGTTAGCAGTTTAATGCCGTAAAACCATTGGCCATGAAAATTGTTACATGTTACCCTTGGTTATTTGCTATATTTTAGGGAAAATTTCATTTGAAAGAAAGTTATGGTTCTATGTCCTGACCATAGCTATTTTGAATTAGTGACGATGTAGCGTAGCTTAGTGGAATTGCTATGAAAATTTGCTGTTTTGTTGTTTGTAGCATATGCTATCCACTTAGGTATGGTTTCAGCAATTCTGTTTATGATCCAGATGGCATTGGGGAGGTATATGTTTATTTTTTTGGATATTGAGGAGATATATTTTATTCACGAAAGTTTTATTTACTTTTTATTTATTTTACTTACTTTGGTTTTTATTCAAGTCGAGTCGAATAGAGATGATGTCTAAATAGCACTCTCAAAAGGTAGATAATTATTACCTTACAAATCGAATTTGTGGAACTAAGTTCAATTCAAAATATAAAATCTAAGATAGTATCAAAGTCTATTTTAGACGTAAATGGGCTACCTATATTATTCACGTATCAAGTCCAAAAGCATTGGGCTACCTACTTCATCTTCATATTAAGGGTGAAGGAGTTGCGGCACTTGCAAAGGAGCTGTCGAGGGTGTCTTATAACATGGCCAGAGATGAGACAAGGAAGCATATAGGTTGATATTATACTTAAGAGTGACTATATTATGTGTATCAAATGCAACTTCAACATGGTAGATATAAGGGTGTCGCGGGCATATAAGAGGTTGTCGGTAGGTTTCACCATCTTTACCAACAAGGTTGTCGGTATGGTTTCA
Source organism: Trifolium repens (assembly GCA_030408175.1). Classification (NCBI taxonomy): domain Eukaryota; kingdom Viridiplantae; phylum Streptophyta; class Magnoliopsida; order Fabales; family Fabaceae; genus Trifolium; species Trifolium repens. The sequence continues at coordinate 58,954,527 of CP125842.1, read as the reverse complement.
CTTCTACATATGCATGTATTTGATTTTCCACTACTTGAAATTGTTGGTATGACGTCAGCTGAGTTGACTAAAATATGTAAAATTAAATACCTGTAGAATATGTAAAATTCAATGTCATATAAATGAAGGATACTCTGGGAGCTGCTTTGTGGTATACATAGAGGCATCTTCTAAATTATCATACAATGTAACCAACGCAATAGAGCACCAACAAAATTTATCCGGGTAGAAATATATACAATGGTAGATATTTTGTGTCCACACGCATGAAACTCTTATCAACAAAGATGGTATATCTTACCAACAACATCATATAAGTCCTAGCAGCACACTCGTATCTACCAGATGCATCTGATGCACATAATATGTCCACTCTTGATTATAATATCCACCCCTCTGCTTCCTTGTCTCATCCTTAGCCATGTCATAATATATCCCACACAACTCTAAAAGTGCCACAACTTCTTCATCGTTGATACCTGGGGATAGAGTGTTGAATTCACCCTTAATAAGAAGATGAAGTAGACATAACACATTGTCAACCGTAATTGTCATCTCACCCCATGAGATGTGAAATGACATCTTTGGAAGTTACCTCTCCACAAATGCAAATATAAGATGATGGTCAATCATCTTTAAACTGGTCCTCTGAAGTGGACTCAATCAAGCAACATCCAGCCAACCACTAATAATAGTAGAATGTTGAAGAACTCATCTAGTTAGCTTCTTTTCAAGTGATGCTATCTTTAATTCCTTCTTTGTTTCGGGACCCATCATCCTTCTTTGTAGGGGTGTAAGGTTAAATGTAGAGATAGAAAGAAATTTTTTCTCTTTTTTCGATCTTTCTATCTATTCGACAATAATGATATAGTTGGTAATTCCTACATCCAGAACCCATTCGACTACAATTTCCCTCATGTGAGTTCAAACCTGCAATTGACTTTCTATTTTAACAAAAAAAAAAAAATATATCTAGTGCATTACATTAGGATTTATTGTACTTAATTTACGTTTGATTTAGCGGTAGGAAAAATTGATTTTGGCATAATTGATTATGTAAAATTGATTTAAGCTAAAATTGATTTGAAGATAAAATGGTTTATGTTAATTTGGTTATATTCGTGCAAAAGTGAGTTAAACAAAAAAATTGAGTGTAAGAATCAATTCTAGAATCAGAAACTACGATTTCTAGCTTAAAATAGAATCAATTCTGGAGACAGAATCAATTATACTTTTGAGAAATCAAACAAGCTAGAATCAATTACAGGTCTAGAATCAATTTTGGCTACTCTAAAATTGAAACCAAACATACACTTCGTAGGAACGGTTTTAATAACAAGCCCACAACCTGGGACTGAGAATATCATTCTTTATGCATTAGGAATATATCATTTCATTGCTCCTCGTGAAAAGCTTGCCAGCTGCATTCATTTTTTTTTTAATTGTGCGTGACAAAACTGCATTTAATTTTAATAAAACATAGTTGGTGGAATTATATGAACCTACTTCTTGTTAATTGTCACCCTACGTGCTGATGCTATATCCTGTTTTTTTTATTTGTATATTGTGTGTGCATGATTATTCTTGTTTATATGTCTTGTGTGTGTGTGTGTGTGAAGTGAAGCAGGCATATCGGAATTAATACCAGTGACTTTGTACGGCAGTGGGTTCATTTTCAATATGAATTTCCAATTCATCTTTATGGTTTGACTAACAAGAAAATGGACATAATATTTAATATGACATGACAGTGGTCAGAAATTAAACAGTAATCGTTCTTTGTTCCCGGTATTTTTTACTATCAAGACTGCTCTGCATCATTCAATAGTATATAATAGTAGCACTATTTCTTTAATTTGAAAATGTAGTTGGTTTGATCCGATTATTTTTGAGAGATTGTCTATTTAAACTATTTTATATTAACCCGTCACAATTTTGTTTTTCGTAAAAAATGCATCTCAGTGATTTAATAGGTATATATGTTATATATAAACTATAATTTGTCTCAATTATCAGACGATATAAGATTATTTTAGTGTATGCAGAACATTGGAAGCAGTAGTATGTATAATTCGAGTTTGTTGGTATGTTTGAAACATTTAATTTAGTTTATAATTAAGTATGCAATCAGCAATTAATTGACCTTAAAAACATAAAGCTTGTGATATGATTTGTAGGTTGAAAATGCAAGTAGTAGTTCCAGTTGTCGAAACGCCAAACATCTTTGGATTCCAAGGATTGACATGCACAGATCTTCATATACTCTTCCTATAAAGTCGATTTTAGTAATAAATATCTGCGCTGATAAGTCAAAACATTGGGACATAGCTTTCCTGTTCTTCACCTTATGGCTCGACAATTGAGACCTTATTCAAAATCTTCTATCCATGTTAGGATTAAGAGTAATTTCTACTGTCACCTCAATTTTATTGGAAAGATTACATACATTAAGTGTGTGTTTGGTTTGGCGGTGACCAGAATTGATTCTGATAGAATTGATTTTGATAGAATTAATTTGGTTTAAAAGTGAGTTTGATAGAATTGATTTATGTTTGGATACATTAAAGCAAAAGTGATTCTTATCAACTTATGTTGTTTGGATAATTTGAATCAAAATTGATTTTAGATGTATAATTACCAAAATGGGTTTCAATATATATATTCAAAATTAATTCATTTCTATTTTTTTTTGTGATATTAAATACTTTCTTATCTTCTTATATATGTAGAAAAAAATTATTGTTTAGACAGTTTAAATCAAAATTGATTTTGAAAATGTATGACCAAATTATCCTTTAAAATATATCCCATTCTCATTCTAGATACAATTTTTTTTTTTAAGGAGTTGTAGATAATTATTGAAACTTAAGAGTTAATTTTTATTATAAGTTACAACAATAATAAAATAAGCCCAGGTTTGTATAAAAAAAAGCCCAGGTTTTTGTGAAGAAAAACCAGATTTCTGTCATTGTCTTCTACAAATTGCCCACCACCGAGTGGTCACCGACTTGCCGCCTACAACAAACTCACATGCCACCGAAAGCAAACTTTTCCCAGCAAGCAGCAACAATTTCTCCCCAAAAACTCTCTACTCTCGTTCTCTTCCTTCTTCCTCTTAAACAACAAGATTACAATGGCAGCAACATACAGACATTTATAAAGGGCAATAAGGGAAGATAGTCTTGGAAAACAAAGAATGAAATTCAGAATTGATTCTAGCAAACGCAGAAGCTCTAAATCCTAGCTTCAAAGAGAATCGATTTTGACTCCATGGAATTGATTTTGGAAGAGAAAACCAAACATGAAGTTTTTTCACTTTCACGGTAGGAGCAAGTAAAAACGTACGTTTGGGGTCCTAGAAGCCAAACCAAACACATACTAAGAAAAGAGGTTGTGTTTAGGGCCGTCTCTCACTATTTGGAGGCCCTGTTTAAATAATAAAAATGGATCCTAATAGAAAATGAAAAACAATTAAAAAATCATTCTCTATTTAAATTACACATAAGAAACACAAAAAATAATTATCACTATATATAACGTTAAAAAGAGACATTCTAATCTAAAATTAAAATTTATGTAAAGATTAAAATGTACTAGAACTATATCTATGAGTATAGATAACTAATCGCTATTGATACTCATATGATATCTTATGAACATTAAGAATATATAACTGTTATTTTAGGGCCTCAAAATTAATCGATTAATACACATCTGATATTTTATGAGTATAAATAAGTATATAATTAATATTATAGGACCTCATTATTTAATAATCTATAATTAATATATAATTAATACACATCTGATAATTAATATTGTTTCTATAGTATTTATTAAAAAAATATGCACTTTAATTAAGTGTATGTAGGTAAAAAAATAATTAATGCTTTTAAAAATTTAAAATGGTCTTATAAAAAGAGACAAAGAAAAATTCAATAATTGTCTTATATTTAGAGATAGATATAACGGTTGTTAATTTGCTTGCCGTTGTACTTGTAACCATAAACTATAATTTGGCTCAAATAGTTAATGAGTTTATTTATAGAATTAATAGTTTAGAAAAATTTAAATTTATTTTATGGTGAAAATAATTTTACTTTCTTTACCGTAAAACGCTGAATTATCAGAATTTTTTATTTATTTTGGAAGCATGGTTAATACAAAAAAAAATACACTCCAATTGAAGAATTTTAATAATTGCCACAAATTTTAACACAATGCTTGTCCCTTCATTATTTGGTTCAGAGTTCAATATTTGATCGGTATGTATGAAAAAATATACTCTCTCTGTTTCAAAATATTAGTTGTTTTGATCATATTAAACAAATTAAGAAATATAATTAATGTTGCATGAAAAAGAGAAATTATGAATTAGTTTACAAAATTGTCATTCATTAATGATATGAAAAATATAAATTAAAGAACTGAAAGAAAAAAAGAGAAATAAATAGTTAAGAGTATAATAAAAAAAAACATTAAATACTTCATTAATAATATAAATCGATTTATTTTTTAGAACGAAGAGAGTATGTTAAAAGAAATTAACCTTTGAATAGAATTCAATTATGTGCGAATAATATCTTTAAAGTTGATAAGTGAGATAATCTAAGTTCGACGCAGACTCCTACATATACAGTATAATATACTCCCTCCGTCCCATTTTAAGTGACACATTTGACCATTTCACACATATTCAGAAAAATGTATAATTAAATGAGAGATAATATTAATTTTACCAAATTACCCATGTATGCACTTTTTCTGCCCAATAATGATTAGAAAAGCATATTTTGCAAAAGCATTTATAAGGGGTAGAAATAGAAAAAGTAACATAGAAAATTGAAATGGATCAAGTATTATGGGACAATTTTTTTTGCAAATGTGTCATTTAAAATGGGACGGAGGGAGTAATGTTTATGTCAATTGAATTAAGCTCATGACTTGGATGTTAACTTAATCTAACAAAAAAATTACTCCCTCCATCTCAAAATAAATGATTTGTTTGACTTCGTTTACGCTTACCAATGTAAAACTTTGATCGCTAATATCTTTAATTATCTATTATTAAAAATTATAAAAATTGTATATTTTGAAAATACTCGTCGAGACAAATCAAACAAGATCTCATATGATAATATTTACAAGTATATATAAGTAGAAAAATAAGGTCAAAGTAGGTCAAATGAATAGTACACTAAGTCAAAATTAGGTCACCTATTTTGGGATGGAGAAGTACACTTTTTTTTTAAGAGTCATCATATCATCATGATTCATTCATATGATAAGAAAACTTAATCAAAAAATAGAGAGGCCCCGAAAAATACGCAATAGAATGCATACTAGTGATGAATAGAATGCATACTAGTGATGAGGGTTATGATGATCCCATAATTGAAAATGGTGGTCCCTACTTGAAGAAGAGCCAAGGCATTGCAATGGTGGTCCCCCCACGTGACTTAGTCTTAAATTGAGACCACGTGCTTCTGTTCCCTCCTGCCGGTCCCACATTCCGCCGTACCAACGAGCATTTATTGGAATCACATGCCGATGCCTGCAGTGTACCATGCTCGGATTGAACAACCTCAGCCGTCGATTCCACTTGTAGGGGTTTGACTCTTTTTTCATCTTTTGGCGGGACCGAAGATTATTTCTCAACCTGTTTTTCTATATTCTCTTGTCCTTAGTATAAAACAATTCTATAAAACAATTTCAAAGTATTTACAAAATTTAATAAATTTGTTTGACATTAGAAACATAAATTTGTTTTATGCTTTTTTATAAAATATATGTTTTGGATTGGATAGAGATTTATTTCTGCATTTGACTAAATTTCCAAGTCATTATTACGAGAGTGGACCATAACATAAACACGACATGGAGACAAATTGAAGTATGTCTAAAAGGGTCACTATGACAATTTGATTAAGAGACTTAGACTATCTTTCTACCTATGCACACAAGGATGACAACTATGTAGAAGAAGGATTCAAAAAATGAAACCCTATTTCTTTTATATATGAACTATTCTAATCCAAAAATCTAAAACTTCAATATCGCTTATTTATTCCGCCCCCCATTCCCACATTGACACCTACACCCACAGTTTTGACCATCAATGTTCCTTTTTTTGACTATCGGCAAAGATCTCAGGTCCAAAATGATCAAATTTTTAGTTATCATTAAAGAGGAATCAAATTTTTGTAACTATAACATGGTTGCCCAGAAAAATTTGAAAATTTTAGAATTTAATTTATTCTTTTAAGTTTAGTTGTCATATAAGTTGTAAATTAGTCTACATTGATATCAAATGAGTGTTTCCAATTTCATCTCATAATATTATTATTATTATTATTTGTTAATTAATCATGTGATTAAAAGTTAATCTCTTACTTGATCAAAAAAATAAATCTTTTAAGATAAATAAGTGAGCGATTTCATATTCAAATTAACATCAAACAAGAATGACATTATGTGCATTAAATTGTATACACTTTTTTCCTTTGAAAAAAGAAACTTGGAAGAGAAGGAAAGGAAGTGTAAATATAGAAATAGAAGAGAAAGAAAGCTAGGTAGCATATGAGGTGTGTATTGACTGAGTCTGCAATACAGTATATTGTATTGGTTCGAGTGGTCCATGTCAACTGAAATTAAATAGAAAGAGTAGTAATTGCCGCTACTACTGTGTCTTGTACAGTTGTTGTATTGTATGTATATGAAAATGAAATGAATGATAGTGTTGTTGTTATGATCAATGATCATGTTTTGTTCTTGGATATTGTTTGTATATTGTGTTGTGTTGTGTTGTTCCTCGTTACTCGGGCTGTTAACTCCAATCCTCCACATCCTACGCTCCCGCTGACACCAACATGTCCGTTCTGCCCCTTCTTATATTTTAGCCATTAGATCATTCTATTCAACGCTTCAGATTTATGCTTCTCTATTCGCCGTCTTTCTCATGACGTGTTTCATGCTACACCCTCACAGTTATCCCCACAAACATTGACGACATTACTACAAACTAGTAGGATATGATATGCAATGCAATGCAATGCATGGTCTAGTAGTAATTGATATGATCACCAATCATGATCAAATTATTATCATCTAATTAATTAAACACAGGTGAGTGATGAGATAAATGTTGTATGCTCAGCTACAATTGCGCAGGGCAGCACAACACAACACAACTACAACTTTCTATTTTTGTTCTTGTCTTTCTTCTCACCATGTTTATGCAACTGGACCTTAATTATGCTATATAATGATTATTTATATCCTTCCATAATTAATTAAGTCAATTGTCCTTGTACATAAGTCCGTTTAGAACATTCGCAGTGTACTCACCCATTTACATATCATTTGCATAATTTAATAATAATTCCGCATATACATATCACGGTCCAACCCCACCCCGTCCTATTACCAGTAGGAGTGGAGAGAAGTGGGTTAATTAGTGGTAGTGGATTGAAAATTTCATCCAGTTCTTTTTTATGGAAGATTATAAGTTGGCGGGAGTGTCCCACCAATAAAGTTTAAAAAATTAATAAATTTGCAAAAACATCATACAAATTTGATAAAAATAAAAAAATCATTTATCAAAAATCAAAATATAAACCAATAAGGTGGCCAAAAAATAAAATTATCATCCAAAACTGCAAACACCTATTATTTATAAAATCAAAGAAAGTATTCAGTTTATATTCAACGATTTTTACATTCACATAATCAATCCACTTAAAATCAATGTTGTTCACAGTAGAACTAAACATATAATTAAAATTATTCTTAAACTTTAGAGACTAATTATAAGATGAACTTTCATATGCTGTCTAGTGTCTATGGTGAGAATTATACTTTGAATGGCTAAATTGGAGATTTCCCTCAATTTACTACTTTCGTCCCAAAATATAAGACTATTTTGAATAAATCACGGGAATTAAGAAAGTTGAATGTGATATTAAATGTGTTGATTATTTGTATTATTTTTACAAGTTTGCACTTTATGAGAGAAAATTAGTTTATAATTTTACAAAGTATTTATTACTAATTGCAGAAAATGATGTATCATGACTAAGGGTATGGAGGAAAAAAAATAATAAATATACTTAAAAATTGGAAAAAATTCTTATAAAATTAGACAAATAAAAAAGTAAAAAATATCTTATATTTTAGAATGAAGGTGGTACATAGTTTCTCATGACGACCATCGAATCAGATCATTTAAAAATAAAATAGTAATAGCCAGTACTACTTCTCTAACTTTGAATTGAATGAATTACCTGCAGTAGGTGTGCATAGTTAAACTATACTACTTTTTTGTTGCTATAGTAATAATAGAGCATGCATTGGAACATGAACTTTTATTTATTTCAAATCAAAATATTGGAGGAGACTCTCCCCACCCACAACAACAAATTAAACTAACATCAATGTGTGGAAAATTAATGAAATTATAACCGTACAAATCATATAAAGAGGAGGGAAATCAAATTAAATAGAGTCAATGAAATTTTCATGTCATGTCCAATTATTGAAGCGATTGGTGTTGACACACAAGGCATAGACTATTGTCTGTGGCTCAACTAGGCCATCCAGGTAGGGGAAGAAATTCTTTTGTATATACAGTATGGTGTATGGATTAATACAGATTCATGTCTGCATATTAGTATTATATATAGACAAATAATGTACTTCATATAAAATTATCGAGTAGAAACAAATATTTGAAGTAAAATTAACAGTACTTACTGCACAAAATTGACTTTACATATAAATTTGTTCAAGTTATATAGTATATAAATTTCAAAGGGAGACTATTAGATGATTTTGAAGTTGAATTATATATAGTATATCATATTATTGTTGTCTCATTTTATTTTTTATATTTAAAACTTTATAAAATATTGACAATTGTCTTTACAACTTTTTACACAGGCATGGAGGAGCGGATCTATATAGCCCGGGCACCGGTAAAAAAATTGGTATTTTAGAGATTATTTTTGGATAAAATTGATATTTTTAGGGGTTAATTCTAAATAGAACTAAAAAAATTTAGTTCAAAATTGAAATTTTTAGTGCAAAACTGAGATTTTTGTTTAAAACTAAGATTTTGCTCAGGATTTTCAAATTTTCTGACTCCACCACTACACACATGCATACAAATAATACAATAAATATAGCCCACAAAACTGTTCAAAGAGTCATGTTTATCAATATTGTGAGTCTTATAAACAACATTGTTTGTTCGCCTTTTATTTTGATGCAATTATTTTGGATATATATTAAACAATAGTTGACTACGTACCAAATAAATATTTATTGAGAATTTTTTTAAACTAACCTAAAAAATACATTATATTGAGATTTGATGTGTAAAAAAGTTTTATGAGTGTATGATTATGCTAGTGCAGTGGTTTGTATTATTTCACAATACGCCTTGGGTGGTTTGTGAGATTTTTCTTGCTGCTTTTGGAGTGGGTGATTTTGTAGTTTTCTATTAGTTTTCTATTTAGTTCTTATGTTATTGTTATTATTTTTTATTCATTTATATTTATTTTCCATAAAATAAAAAAACTAAGAAACTAATTTAGTTGTTGACAAAATCTGAGAATTTCTTAGTAGAGGCATATATGATGTGGTCGTGCAAAGCAAATGATTGTACAGAGAATTGAAATTTGTATGTAGGAATATAAGAAAAGGCTAAAAATTTAAATAATAAGGCAATGATGAAAGAAAGAATCACATAACATTCAAGAGACATGCATGCATAAGTCATAACATATCATACATGTCTCGTGTGTCTGCAAGTGTATTTTCAAAAATCAAATACTCATTTTTGTCTTCTTCTATATGTTTGTTTGACTGTGAACATTTGTTGTGGGTGGGTAGCAGGTAACGGGTCGGTTGGTTCACCGGCAACATCAGGTTATTCCCATGCAATTCCAATTATTTAGATTTAGATTTATTTCTCACTCTTTTTTATAAAAATAGTACATTTTAAATTCAGTTTATAATTAATTTGGTGGAATTAGTGAGATTATGGCTAGTAATTGTAACCTTAGTCTTGACCAAAAGAACATTGTATATATATAAACAACTCTTAAAAGGAAAAAACTATATATAGATAACCAATATGTGTAGTTCTTACCGATAAGAGACTCAATCATATACCTTAAATAACTTATTGTAATTTTGATCGGTAACTTTTATATATAGGAAAAAAAATCAATTTAAAAAGGAGAAATTATTTTGTGTGCCAACATAAGATCTGTCGATGTTTGTTATAGCGGTGAATGATACTTCATAGAAATATGACGACTATAAAAAATGACTAAATTAATCACCTAAAAATTATGAAGAATGGAATTGGGTCGAGTGCACTATGTACTTTATCTACAAGGGTAGTTATAATACCTTTTTGTATCGATTTAATGTTCCTCTTTTCTTGTTTTTATTTATATAATATATTTAGTTGTTTAAAAAAAAAAAATCAATTTTTAGTAGTTAATTTTTTGGTAAATTTATTTACTTTTGATTTTTCATGTATAGTTTATAAAAACTTATCATTGTGAATTTTAGTGGTTAAATTGTTGGAAAATTCACTCTTCTCATATATTTTAAATTATTTTTAAAAAATATGTCGGAGAAGGAAAATTTTAATAATTAAAATGACATTAGTTACCATTTTACATATGTATTTTAAATATATATATATATATATATGTATGCAGAAAAATAACAATATATACATTGTTATTTGTCAAAATATACAACATATCATTAAAATTCCCCAACGGGATCCGAACTTATCACCTTGAAGATAAAAAATTAAGCTCTTACACTAAATTAGCACTTCAAATGTAATATTATCATTTTATTTTATAAAGAGTAAATATGAACTTAATTAAAATAATGGACATAAGATAAAAACTGATAGGCCATAATAGTTACTCAAATGCTATATAAATTAACATTTGAAAAAGGAAAATGTTGTATATAGCGAATTGAGACTTCGTGAAATATAGCGAACGTGCATATGCTACATAAACTTACAATTATCCTCCCATGTTTTCCGCTAACAAGAGATGTTGAAAATTTGACTACCAATTATAAAGCAACATGTGTTTTTTCGCTAGGTTCGTGATGCTATACCTTCGCTGCATACAACACTACTCATTGAAAAAACGCTATAGAATAATGCAAAGAGATTTGTGAGAAAATGAATTGGTTCCTCTTTTCATCTCAAAATAAGTGTTGCAAACAATAATCAATGAACAATTTTATAAATTTTTTTTTCTTTCTAAATCTACATTTATTTTTATAAAGACAGTGTACCATATACTGTAATTATATCTTAATGATACAAATTTTTACCGCATAAGATGTCCCCTATAAACTACTAGTGGATTAGGTTTACCAAACATAATTTTTATGTTTATATTATCTTACTTATTACACCTGATGGATAGTTAGTTGAAAATAGCAGTGTTTTGCATAAGCTAATTTAGAAACATGTGAACGAGTAAGTAAAAAGCAGCATTATTAGTGTAGTGTGAGTCAGTGCTTATGTCTTTTTTTTCTCTCTCTCATATACACTAATAAATGTGCCTCCCTCTCATCTTGCTATATATAAGAAGGTATGTGAGGGTTAGGGTTTTCATCCAAAGGGTGAGAGTACTGAGAGAACCTTGAAAGAGTTTTTGAAGCTAGGGAGCATTATTTGAGGGGAATGTTGGCTGGCTCGAGGCTTTTAAGTTTCACAAAGGAAGTTCATTCTTAATTGTATGAACTATAAGGCTTCGGACCAGGCTTCATTCCCCTCAAAATCTTAAATATTGTTTGTTCTCTTGTTCATCTTGTGTGTAGTATACATGAAATCATATATCCATCAAAGAGAAGCAAGAGTTAGGATGAGAGGAACGTTGTCTGGCTCGAGGCCATGGAGTTGATGGAAAGAGTACTTAACTCACTCATCACTAACTCTCAATCTCGGACCAGGCTTCATTCCCCTCAACCAACTTTTGCAAGCTATACTTTCCTTCAATTTCATAATTAATTTCTTCTTCATCATCTTCTTCTTCTGTTGGTAAGGCTTTCTGTTCTTCCTTCATATCTTGCTTTCTCATATACTATAACAAGGTTCTTTCATATATTCAGTAGTAAATATTATGAACTTCATCATTCATCTTAGTTTCTTGAAAACAATATTAACTCCAAGAAAGAACAGTACTATTGATTTAAAGAGTTCATTCATGATGTGTACTTTTGTAATGGTTAAAGTTAAAACCATATAATAATTTATTTTTATTTTTTGTGTGCATATGATGGTTTAAAAAGGTTTCTGGATCTGCAACTTTTTCAGATAATGTGGATTTAAAAAGAGGAACAGTGGAAAATCTCTCTAGTTTTCTGGTGTAAATTAAATAAAAATAACATGGCTGGCAAGCTAGCTCATATTGTCACCAGGCCCCCTACCTCTCCCCTTCCAGTCCATCTGCAGGAATGTTTTTGTTCACGTGGGCAACCAACCAAGAAAGCATCAACAGTGAAAAAACCTATCACAAGTGAAATTCTTTCTTATCATCTATCTGCAAAACCATAACCTACCTTTCTTAGCTAAGCTACCTACCTCTTTCAATAATAACAGTAACACTAACACACCCCTCACCACAATAAAAATAGTTTTTGACATCAACATATACTACCTCGCTGCGAAAAAATACAAAGTTGTTTTTTTTATTTTTCTCAGCGATATTTATTGCTGCCAAAAATCATATTTCTTGTACTGTTCCTCTTCATTTTCTCTTGAATTTTATTAATATTAACAATTTAATGAGTATTGTACTTTAACTCAGTCTAAAGATGCCAAGTAAATAAATGAAATGATAATAAATTACTAATTTTACACACATGTAAATATAAATATAAATAAATAAATGATGTGACAATTAGAAAGATGATGTTGTACTATTGATTTGAATTAATAATAGTTAATTTGTTGTGTAGTGAAATGGCAGTGATGATGATGATCAAGTATTGATTGAAGGTAGTAAGTAGCAGGTGAGATGTGGTTGATCAGTTAACAAGAAAAAGTAGTGATGAGAATCAGGAGAAGCTAGTTAAGAAGCTACTATATCTTAGCTTTCTAGCTAGGTATCTGTGTAATGTGATCACCATAACCATCATCATCATCATCATCATCATCTTGTTAGTAATTTCCAAGATATACTAATATATGAGTATGACCAGCTTCTATTGTGATGCAATGACTAGTTATAGATAGATAGATAGATATATCTGGATGTATATATTAGATGATGATGCAAGAGAAATTAATAGTGTAATTAAAGAAGAGATGAGAACATGTACACAGTACTGTTGTATGGTTCTGGATGTTGTTCTATTTTCTATGTATATGTATGTGTTTTAGTGTAATGTATTAAAGAAGCTTTTAAAGTTGTTGAAAATTCAGAAGCCATGTTTGGAAAAAGCTCATATCAGCAATGTTATCAGCTTCTTCATTGAGTCATAGTTATAGTGATCAGATATCTTTTGGCATTTTGAAATTGAATGAATGAAAACAATTTCTTTGTTGAGAGAGTGATATGATATACATAAATACACTATCTGACGTTTCTTGGGAAATGAAACTGAGAGAAAGACATAGCTATTTTCATGATAAAAATAACAATTGCATTGCACTCTCTCTGCTTTATTTGTTGTTGACAGCTTCCACATCAATTTATTATCATTTGAGGTCTTCTGTTTCTTTCTCAACTGCATCTCAATGCCATTGCCAGCCAGCATCACAATACTGTATTAATTTCCCATACACAAACAAATTTCAAATTTCATTATATCTTTCATTCACAATGCATGCAATATATTAGGAGGAGTATCATTTTAATAACATTAAGTGTTCACATGTTTAATTTCATTTTTCTCATTACTAAACACATTAGAGTGATTATTAAACATTGATCATTTTTCATTTTTTCCCATGATAACCATATCATTTTTCTTATCTTATACTAGTTCTAATAAAAATTAATGTTTCTAATAGTAATAACTATACCACTAAACATGGGAGGATTGCGATTTACTACGGTACACAAGCACACAGTTTTTCTACGGTTTTAATTCTCCATCGTTGATATATGATCAGACGGTTAAGATTAATGCATCATTGCAGTTAAATAATTGCTCTAAACGATCTCGGCTGTAGGGTTTCAATATTGGACGGTCATGATGCAAAACGGTGTGAAAACTGCGTGATTTTTTACAGCAGGAAATCATGTTCGTACATGGGAGCTAGATTGCGTGTTGTTGTTTAACAACACATAGTTACACGCCGTAGAGATATCTCACCTGTTAATTACAAATGATTTTGTCCGTTAATTTTAAATCCGAAAGCTAAAACAAGTAACTATGTGATGCAATGATGCATCTAATCCAATTCCCTATACATTACTTATTGTCATATGTTGGTTTCACTTGTGTTTTTTTTTTATTACTCCAACCTAATCAATTCATTTCATTGCATATAATTCTAATATTATAATCAGAATGAATAATGATAATAAAAATTATCTTGACCGAAAAAAAATGATAATAAAAATTACTGCAAAATGCTCATGCAAGAATGTATAAATTACTATTAGCTGGTTGCCTAATTGAAAACAAATCTTAAAATTATCATAATCAAAATGGCTCTACATGTAGCAAAGCAAGAGCCATATCTCTAGCTAGTCAAAGCATGGCACATGTTCACTTGCCACTTGAATATGTAGCTTCACAAATTCATAATAAGTTGGTCTTGGTAGGCAAGAATGGCATGGTTAACGTGAAATCAAACTCATTAATAATGTGTTTTACTTGTGTTTGGATACTAATTTTAATCTTAATTTAAATATGCATATTTACTAATTTGCTGTCTCATATAATGTACATTGTGGAATGCATCTTTTCTATAATTTGGTATCTCATATAATGGCCATTATGGAGCAAATTAAAGTTGTCTCATGGAAATGGTTTTTAGCCAAGACTAACTCACAGTCTTATCTCCTTTAAGAGTGTCCTAGGCAGCAACTTCAATATTTTCTCCCTTCCTAAGAGTTTATGTGTGTTTTGGAGTTATCTTATGTTGTAAATCTTGGTCTGTATTTAGGTTAGAGTCTCTTGTACTTTTATTTTCCGTCTTCATCCAAACAAAAAGGTGAAAAGAAGTGAAAGAACATGCAACTTTTATGTGAATTAACCATCATACTTCATTCCATTAAATTAGTTCCCTAGCTAACGTGCATTTCCATTTTTTTTCTAAATAAATCCAAATGGCATAGAACCAAATTAAATAATATCCAAATGACAAAGTTGCCTAGCTAACGTGCATTTCAATGATTCTGATTTTCACATGGAACACTGGCAGGGAAAAGAATAATTCCAAAATTAATAAACACTTTACTTTCAGTAAATTGTAGGAAAATCAGTGAGTTGGATACATTGCAAGCAACATACTGTATGACCGAGGTGCTTGGTACGTAATTGCAATAGAAAAACCACAACAATAGCGAAAAGGATTTCCTGTTGTAACTGCGTGCGTGACGCAGTTACAGCTGTGAGTCGTCCGATCTGATTCGACGGTTGAGATTGTTTCAAATTAAAAAACACAGTTTCAATCATATCCGTCTGATCTGATATTAACGGCTCAGATCGCAAACTCTGTGAAACTGTGTATATCTTTTATAGCATGAAATCAACATCCCAACAATAGTATGCTTAAAATACTGTTTCAAGGTAGAAAAGTAAAAAGTATTCAACAAAAATTTATAATAAAAAAACACAGACTCGTGAACATATGCATATATTTGTCTTCCACGACCAAAAAATATGAACATATGCAGTATCGGTTACTTTTTTTCTCTAATCACATTTGGATGGTGGTGAAATAACTACAAAGATTTGAAGAAAAATACATGCTTGGTATCATGGTAGATTTGCCGAAATCAAGATGAGTCACCGTGATATTCTAAAATCCACAATTTGTAACTTTTGCAAATCACCGTGACTTAACATGATTTTGATAAACTCGCCATAATACTGAACATACGCCGGGTTGCAATATACATAGTGTAGGGTGTTAGACACGACAGTTTACACTCTCTTACATTAGCAGCTTGGTGGAAGTGTGGAACTATACTTTTCTCTATATATTTTTGGAAATTACCAAAATTGGTCCTATAGAAAAGGACTAGAGGGCAAAAACCCAAGTATGGGCAACTATCTAAGAAGGCTGAACAAGAAACGAATCTTAAGAAAGATTGATGGCTATGTCCTTGAGAAGAACTTTTCTCTGAGATGTATTAATAATGCCCTTACACTCGGCTTCTAGTAATACCTCTGTCATAATAGCAGCTGCTTGCCCTTTAGGCTCATCTTCTGAAGTTCTCCTCATCATGAATACCTGAGTATAGCAAATAAGAGCCAATGATATCAATGACCATATAAGAATGAAATTTATTGTATTCAGTCTTCTTGTTGGATTTCTTTTTGAAAAGCTCCTAAAGTTGTTAGGATTCCTAACGGGGATCCAAACACAACTGATACCAAGAGGAAGAAAAATATGAAAATGACTTCACAAAAAAAACACAAAAGCATGTCATTACCTGCCCACGATGAGTTAACTCCATGTAGCCTGGTTGAAGGATAAATGGTTCCCCGTCTATTTGAACTGGGAAAGGACTGGAAGAGTGTATCTTGATGACTTTACCTTGGGCTAGCCTTCTTGCTTGTGAAAGTCCAACCTGTGCAGAAAATCAAACATTACTACCTGGCATGAATACATTAACTTTTTGCTGTAATTCTTGAATAATTTTCAGAGTAACTATTTTAAGTTTTTAACAGACAGTGGTTTATAAAAAATTTGAAAAAGAAACTTGGTTGCCACAATAGTATGGAACTTTCTTATTTAAGGATACTAATAGTGAAAACAGTTTTATACAGGCATCCGGTTAAATTTGAAAGCATAAATATACTGTATGGACAAATAGAAGCAAGACTATGATCAATGATCAACATCATTCCAAAACTTCAATTACTTCATTGATTTATTCATAGACCCTTAACGATTGCATGTTTACTCCAGAATGAAGAAAATTTGACTGAATAAGAGTGGGCTGCAGCCTGCAGATGTATAAACTATAAAGGAGAAAAAAAGCAGGGAATTTGGAGGAATCAGGGGGTCTCACTCACAGCAGAGAAACAGACAAAAGAAGAGATTGTTAACAACCTAGACAGCTGATGCAATATTGATGGAGATGCAATGAGTGGAATGATTCGGACATTACCACCAGAAAGTGGGATAAATAAATGTGAGGGAGAGGAGGTTCAGGCAAGAATTGAATTAGGTGGGATAATCTGTTTGTCTGCATAATTTCCATTTTTATTTCCTTTTCCTTCGAGCATTTTCTTTCTGATTTCACTCTCAGTCTTAACAGAGGGTTACCACCTATCTCTATTCTCTACTTGTACAGAATTTGGGCTCCATTGTTTCTACTCTCATTCAAAGTTTCTATCATCTGTCCAATATAGTCTGAGCATATAATTTTTTTACTTTTTTGTATGTTAAAGTTAAGATCAGTTTGATACTTTTGGTATTAAATTACTACATTTAATGACTAATCTATATACTCAATCATATCATTAAATATATAATACCTCAAGAATTCAGCTAAATGTAATCACATAACATTTTAAACATAATTAGAATACTTTAAATTAACATTATTGTTATGAGGACTGGATTTGATATTTCAGAAATGCACAAGATTAACTAAGTATCCTGTACCTGAAGTTTTCCAAGGTGCCATGCCCCACAAACACATACTACCTCAAGCATCTTGTCATGCATGGATTGAAAACTGAAATCATCATCATCACGTTCATAGTCATTTTGCCAAAGATCTACTCCTCCCATGTAGCTCCCAATATTAAGCACAATTAAGCCTTCTGAATCCTGCATGGAAAAAATTTAGAAACCATGCTTTACATGCAAATTTATACAAGGCGATATTCACACTGTAAAAATAATTATCAGGGTTGGAAATTAACCTTGGGAATCTCAATGTCTCTACCGTCAACTTCAAGCCATACTTGCCATGGCAAGTCAGCACAAGTTCTGTCCATAATGTCTCTTGCTCCTTCTTTTGCATATCGTAATTTATTCAAAAACTGTCAATAGAATTACCATCAGAAATAAATATACCCAAAAGTGAAGGCTTTTCGAGCACTGCATAAGTTAAGTACCTTCCAATAAGACTTAAAAGAATTAAAATAAATGTCTTCAATAAAAAAGGGTCAAAATGAGGGGATAAACATGTATAATTAGTTAAAATTAAAATGTCCAAAATGACATTTCTGGCCATCCACTCATCATCACTATGATCTCTCCTAGTTTCAGTTAAGATGTGTTGATTAACAGGATTAAAAGAACAACTCTCAATGTTTCAGTAAACTGCATTTAGCACCCTAGGGAAATTTAGGATAAACCTAGCCTTTTAGCATGTACAAAAGTATAATTTTTACTGAATATTGCTATTGCCCAGTCATTAAAATGGTATTGTAAAGAATGTGCATTGAAAGAAAACTAGAGAATTGACGTGGTCTATATCATGAATAAATAATTTAAAATGATGGAACGTCAAGGAGGGAGAATGTGTACCTGACTACTAAACTTTTCAGGATTTATCTCTCGAGTAACATGAAATTCATATGCAACCTTTGCATCACATCCAATACCTAGAAAAGTAGGTTGATGTCAGTAATCCTTAAGAAACAATGTAGATAGTTTCTGTATCAGTAAGTACCTAGGTAGTTCATCATGGATTTAGTTTTCATTTTATATGGTTTTCCTTCAGAGCTTTCTTCTGCAAGTTTAACTTCCCAACGATCTAGCATAGTAACTGCTGCATTGCTAATGTCATGCAAAAGCATGGTCAACCCGCCCTGTCCATCAAGTGCAGAGAAGCCTCCTCCCCAATTCATTACCCTAGACAAATCATTTCCGGTGCCTAGGGGAATAATTGCAACAGGTGGAGGTGACTCAAAATTGTATTTTTCTATGGCATCAAGGACCCATGCAACAGTGCCATCCCCACCACATACCAATACTCTAAAATATGGCACACTTCTGAACAACTCCAGGCCTACCTCAGGCCCTTGAGAAGCACTCAATACAAATACCTGCAGTAAAATACCAAAACAGAAAACGTCCACTGAGACTGATATGAAATGAAAAATGTTAAAATGTCCAGACAATTATTGCTAGAATAAAAAAGCAAAGAGACAACCATTTTCATCCTTAATTTTCATATAAAGAATTATTTAGTGAGATTCAATGAAACATTAATCTATACAATATTAATATCATACTCATTTATATATCTACTATAACGGCACAAGAATTTCAAGTGGTTTTGTTTTTGGAAGAAAATTAATAGATACCAATAACAAAAAACAATTTCTTGAATTTCTCTTGCAACCCAGTACTTATAAAAACCAAGCATGCTTAGTTTTTGTAACTACGGTATAACCATGTTTTTACTTTTTACTCCTTTTTGTTGACTTTTCACTATTAAAAGAAGATTAAGGGCCGGTTTGGATTGACTTATTTTTGAGCTTATGTGAAACAGCTTATTCAAATAAATAAGCTTCTGTGTATTATTACAAGTTTTTCAAGGTAGTTTACAAGAAAACGGCTTATAAATATACAATTTTTGTTAGTGAAAACTTATAGATTAACATAAAAGTTTATTTCTTTGCATAAGCTATTTTCATAAGCTCAAAAATAAGTCAAATCCAAACGGGCCCTAAATACTCAATACAAACACAAAAATACTCGCTTATGAATCTTCGTACAGAATGAACAGATTATGATAACTTACCCAACAAGTTTATGCAATCAGGAATTGTAGGATTCAAGAAATAGTATATTCATGTTACAAGAAAGTGTGTAGAAAAAAACAGATTTGTGCATAGTATATTCAAGGCAGTACAAAGGATAGATTAAAGATTGGAATCAAGTTATTCCTGATCTAAGATTACAGAATTTAACTTCTAATCAAACAAACTCCTAAATCATGTGATCCAATCTCACCCTTAAACTAGCTTGAAGATATAATTGCAATGTGCGTAAAAAAAATGCAAGTCACTACTTCAAATAAAAGCCATAATTATTTATTATTTATAAGAACAAAGTAATCACCTGAACAGGATTTAGTAGCATATTCAATCTTCTGTGAAGAGAAGGCCCAAGCTGCCCTCCACTTCTAGTATTGATAAAGACCAAAAGTGGCCTCGCATCATTTGGCAAATCAACCAATGTGTATTTCTTGACTTGGCTAGGAGTAACAGTTAAACCATTTCCTAATACTCTACCATTGTTTGTAGGGTCAAAGAGCTTCCCATCATTGCTCTTGTTCCGGTGGAGACCATTCAACACATATTCTAATAAGGTTGCATCAGCAACGGAGGAACCTCGTGACTTACCATTAGCATGGCAACCACCCCCATTTTTATTATTGTTACGCCGCTTTCTAATCTGACCACGAACAGAAGAGGTGATAATAGAACTTAGTTTTCCTCCCTTTTGAACTTCATCAACTTCTTTGACCCAAAGAGGGGAGAGAATAATTGATCTTAAAGAACCCAAATCACAAAAATCACCAGAATCTCTAGTCAATTTGTTATGACATTTCACATGAATGAGGCGTTGACACCAACGGCAATGCCATGTAGGAGAGGATTTGACAAATGGAACACCACACGCTTCGTCACAGTAAAAGCAGAAGGCAGACATCTCATGATGATCATCCACATTAACCCATCTTTCTGACCAATGGTGTCTAATATGACTAAAACCAGCCTGAGCTACACATTTGCAATCTTTTGCTGCAAACGGAGAACAAAGAAAATGAGCTGCGACGCCACAAACCGAGCAACGGTGGAGAGGAGTACGCGGTGAAGCTGTTGCACCCAAATTTTGAGAAGGCCACAATGAAGTCAAGCAGAAACAACAAGTGGACGGTTGTTCCCCGTAAGTAAAATCTTCAACCCACAAATGATCCGATAGAGGCACTTTAAACTGTTTCCAAACTTTCTTCTTTTCCCTAGCAGCGGCTTTAATCCAATTCAAAGATGCTCTTCGCTGCCACTTGAGAAGAGCATATATGACGGCCACAATTCCAAATGATCCAGTGACCAACCATCCAAAAATAGATGCAATGGAAGCATCAGGACTCGTAACGAACCTCAAAATTGAAATTCCCAAATCTAACATGAGGAAATTCATTTGTTTCAACTCGACTACCAAACATACAACCTGACCATCCAATATAAAACTTCAATCACTCTTATAGATAACAAATAAGTGAATAACTAAAAATAAATATAAAGTATGGGCATCAAAATGGACTAGTTGTCAAATAGGAAAGGAAAAAAATTAAAGAGAAATTGACAGTTGGTTATTCTAGAATGGGGTTCACTAACTTGATGACTAACTTGATGCAGTGTCAGAGAAAATAATTAAAGTATTCATAAAATCTATAAAATAAATATATGTAGTGATGATAATTACTCTCTCGCGTCTCATATATAAGCAATAATTCACTTTCTAGATTTATTGAATAAGTGATGTATCTGATTTAGACGAGATAACTGATTTAGACCATATATATCAGCTATTCAATAAATCTAAAAAGTGAATTGTTGCTTATATACAAGAGCGAATGGAGTATATGATTAGAGTACCTTAAACCAAAAATCACCTCTCTAAACTAACTAATCAAAAGGAAAATTAAGAAGTACTTATAGTATTACATCAATTGTCATTCCATGTTCCTAAATCATGTCATATATGAATTAAAAAAAAAAAAAAACAATTAAAAGCAAAATCAAATTATAATGAAACTGCTTAGTCATGAATAATAGAAATAAAAATTTTAAAAAATAAATAAAATCGTAGGGTTGTACTGTTGATTAGAACGGTAAAATCCTGAAAAGTGAATCGAGAATGGTGACGATGCAATCTATCTAAGATGGAATCTAGAAATAGGATGAAAAGAGAAAAGACATTGTATTGTATGATGTACGTACCTTACCTAACACGATCGATTTAGATGAATAAAAATTCAAAACGGAGAAGAAATTGTGGTGGTGGTGGTGGTGGTGATCGAGAGAGGTTGCAGAGAGCGAGAGAGGAATCGGAGTTAACAGAATCTTGTTACAACCCCTCTCTTCCCCTTCTTCCAAGGAAACATTGCTACGATACGATACGATTTCTATAACAATAATTAAATTAAAATTGTTATTATATTATTATTATTATCATCGTGATATAGTTCACTTTTTAGCGTTTGATTTGGGTTTTGTAGTTGATTTTAATTTGATCTCCTTCTGTTTCGGCTTACTTAGTTTAATTAATAAAAGTGGTTTATATATGATGATTATTTTAGATCAAATTATTAAATAAATTAATGAAAATCAAAAAAGCAAAAAGCAGAGAGAGAAAACGTAAAAAGGGCGGGCTTTACATTGCTCAATATACGGCTTCCCTGTTGGGTACACCGTAGGCATGGGGCATGCCCAACGCGTTTCACTATAGTATATTTACCATTCTACCCATTCTTCCTTTTTTATGTTCTTTCAATTCAAAAACAAAAAATTGGATTAAAAAAAAAAGTGTGGTTATTGTCCATAAAGCAAGCTTATGCACCATCCATAAGTGAGGAAAAATTTCTCACGCACCCCCCAAATAACTCACGCGCCCCTTTTTTTTTGTTCATTCCTCCCCAAATTTCTAGCCCAAATCATTTTGTTGTTGGAATTGTTTTCAGGAGTTGTACTCCAAAACCATTAAGTGCATAAAATGGTTTTCGAGTACAACGTTATAATTATGCACTTAAAATTTCTAGCCAAAACCATTTTATTGTTGAAATGGTTTCCAGGAGTTGTACTCTAAAACCATTAAGTGCATTGGGTAAGAATTGTTGATTGTCTTCTATGATTGGGTCATAACTCAACTCATAAATTATAACTACTTTCATAATTTTGTCATGTTTGGAAAGGGTCAAGGCTAGTTATTGTAAGTGTTAAGTGCATAAAATAGTTTTGGCTAAAAATCTGTGGGGAGGGAAAAAAAATGTTAAGTGCATAATTATAGCATTGTACTTTAAAATCATTTTATGCACTTAATGGTTTTAGAGTGCAAATATCTGAAACCATTCTCAATGCAAAATGGTTTTAGCATGATTTGGGGGCGCGCTAGACAGTTGAGGTAGTGCGCCCGAGTAATTTGGGGGGTGCATGAGAAATTTTGGGGGTACACGAGAAATATGGGGGCACACTAGTCAGTTGGGGGCGTGCGAGAAATTTGGGGGGTGCATGAGTAATATGGGGGGCGTGCGAGTAAAATGGGGGGCTCGTGAGACAATAACTTTTGCCTAAAAAAAATTAGTAAATTAGGGAATTCCATCATGTGCAGTCAATGATTACATGTGGTCGAACGTTTTTGACCCTCTAATCTCCATCCGACGGCCCATGATAAACATATACAGTATTTTAATTTTATAAAAAGTATAGTTTTTGTCTTTAAATTTTTATCCTCCGATCTAGATTGGGCGGTAAAAAATGTGTGATTACATAAGATTTAGAATTGTAAATTAGGTCATTTTACTATGGATTAACAGTAGTCTTTTAGGTTATTTTACATTTATCAGTTAGTTGAACCGCTAATTTTACCTAACACTTTAATTAGTTTGTCAACTATCAGTCATCAACCATAGACTATTATTAATATTTATCAACTATAAGCTAGGAAGTAATTTATCAATCTATATGTTATTTTTACCAAAAGAATCTAAGTGTTTCATGTAAATCCAAGGTCATATATGAGACAAGATGAAGAGGACGACCGTCCTAGGTCCCATAAAGTAAGTTTAAAATTAGGGGTCCAACATAAAATGAATTTAGGAGTTCGTTTAAAAAATACCAAAATTTTTAATTTTTGTTCACCACTTTTTATTCTCTTTTCGTACTTATAATTAAATAAAAATTTGGTACAATAATATTTGGTATGGTAGAAATGTAGGTTTTGAATCAAACATGAATATTGTTGATAGTCTTACATTTTATATGAATATAGAGCTGACTCTTTCAATAAAAGTGTTGTGGCTTTAGTAAAAAACAATATGAATAGTGGCGGAACTAGAGAAAAAATTGGGATGGGAATATGGGATGCTAAAAGTTTATAATATAGAAATTACATTTCATAAAAAAAATTAAGTCATTATAAGGACAAATTTGTTCATCAAAATTTAAATTATATACCTTAAAATAATATATTTTCTAAAAAAATAGAAATTATTCTTTTCTAGTACTGATATATACCTATGCAAATCAATATAATCTAAACATATATCTTTGCTCTAGTGGTTTCTGTCAATGTTTTGATTTTCAAGGATGCGATTTCAAACCACACTCCAGCTTCCCCCAGTTGTGCCTTTGAATATGCCGAAAATGATAATGATGAGAAAATACAATTTTCTTTATGCCGAAAATACAATTATTTAGAAAAAAAATTATGGTCAATTATTTTATTTTTTTGGGTTTTTACCACCAGTTGAATTTAGTTCGGGGTCAGTTCTGATATCAAGTGGTTCCAACTCCCTCCAATTGCAGTTGCGGGGGATCGAACCGTGGTATTCCTACCAAGTTCAACGTCAACCACCACTAAACCAACTAACGATTGATATGGTTGATATGGTCAATTATTTTTTGGATGTTGTTGATATAATCATACAACAATAACTTCATTGAAAAAATATCTTTGAGCAATTAATTAGAAGTATTTAAAAATCTTTTTAGATTTTTATTTAATGCAAAACTGGTAAAATTATTAGATAATAATGAATTAAAAAATCTGACACAAATTTTTTATCAAATAAAAATTATAATATTTTTTAAAAATTCAAAAAAAAAATTGTATATTAATGTATTAGTTGGATCCGAATCCTCTACTTCCTTAACTATCTCCTTCTCTCTAGGCAGTAAATTGCAGGTTGTTCACCAAAATCTTAAAAATGGCCATGTCAATTCAGAGGTGCAAATTGCCGACATCCTACTCTCAAAGACTCAAACAAACCAAACTCTATAAAAGCCACGCGTGTAAGAGCTATCAACCATCAACTAGGCCACGTATTGGGGTTAATGAAATGACGTTTTCTTTTCCATCGGAACATCTCCAATAAAGATATTATAGAAAGTTTCATATATCAATAATTCGTTTTTTTTTTTTTTTATATTATTAGAGTTCCATGACGTGACATTGAGGATATCAAAATTGATGATATGATAATATTACCATTTTTTGTATATAATATGAGTTGCATAAATATTACATAACATTGTAGGACCATTTTTTAGTGATATATAATACTCAAATCGGTATCACCTAATGTAAATACTTATATTTTCATTTCTCAATTCAATGAGATATTTTTTACAAAGAATAAATTTATGACGGTTCATCCTGCATCTAAAATGAGTGTTCAAAAACTAAGTGGGACATTATTTCAGTTAATTAACTAACTTTCCGAATTTGGCGCGGAACATTTCTCTTATTGTTAAATCACAATAACAATAATTAAACAAAGAATTAACCTAACAGAGATCTAAAAAAGTAACTAAAAAGTGTTAATTATTCATCATGATCAAAATTAGAATTAGATAATAATGGCTAGGATAAGGAGCATAGTGGAGGAATAGAAAGGAAAATCAGCATCAACGATGATAGGAGGGTATAGGCGAAAGGCTATTGTAACATTAGTGAAGACTTGGATAGTAGTTTCGGCGGAAACCGGCGAAGCACGCGTCGAGGATGTCGATAAATACTCCATTATGCGACGAACAGGGTTACCAGCGCGTGATCTTAGAGTACTAGATCCACATCTTTCTAATCCTTCTTCAATCTTAGGAAGAGAAAGAGCCATTGTTGTTAATTTAGAACACATTAAAGCCATAATCACTTCTACCGAAGTGCTTATGATTAATTCCTCTAATCCTTTTTTTCTTCGCTTTCTTCAAGATCTTCAGGCTCGTGTTCCGCCTATTAATGATGTTAAAACGCGGACACAGATTAGTAATGACATCGTGGATGGTGATAGTGAAGTGAAACCTTTGTTGGATGAAAGGACGCCTTTGTTTCAGAGCCGTGACGATTGTGATGATTCTTCCAATAATGCATCGGAGGGAATCCCCGATGATTCTTCAAACAATGTGTCCGCGGCTCCTAAGCAGTTACCTTTCGAGTTCAAAGCGCTTGAGGCGTGTATTGAATCCGCTTGCACGTGCCTTGAATGCGAGGTATCGAAGATTCTTAATTTTACAATTTGTTGTGTTTAGTTTAATTATTGATCAGAAACACATTTAACAGTAAATCACAGTATCACATTAGACATGTGTTAATGTTGTGAATTTATTTATGCAACTTGCATTTATTTAACCTTTGGTTGTAAGTTTATTGTATGGATTAATGTTTCAAAATTGAATTTTCTGCGGCTATTGTTAGTAACAATGAGACACATTAGAATTAGGCATATATGTTTATTAATTTTTGAGGTCTATAACTTGTATTGTGTGATTATATCAGACTCAAAAATTGGAAGATGAGGCTTACCCAGCTTTGGATGAATTGACCTCAGAAATTTCTACTCTCAATCTTGAACGTGTAAGGTTGATCAAGAATCGTTTGGTCGCACTTTCTGGTCGTGTGCAGAAGGTAAATAATAGTCGCGCTCAAACACCATGTTATCAATTTCGTCTTTTTTTTTATATAGGAAACATGCTGTTAGTAAGTGCGCGGGGTTATAACTTATAAGTGTCTATGTATAAGCTATTTCTACAAAAGAAGATAAAATAAAGTCAAATTGTTAACTATGAACCGTTTTCATAAGCTATCACGGAGAGCAAAAAGACAGCTTATGGCCATGTTAGAAGCCTGCATAAAAAAGTCTCACAGATACCTATATGAGTAGGTGTAATTGGAGTATATATGTGCGCACGCCTAGTACTTTTTTATTGTTTAATAAAAAGGACGAATGTGTTCTCGGATTTCACAGGTAGCAGATCAACTCGAACATTTGTTGGATGATGATAATGACATGGCTGAAATGTACTTGACACAAAAGCTCGATGATGGCTTATTGGATCAAACATCATTAAAAGAAGGATACAATTCAACATTTGATGAAAATATAAACGAAAGGTGCTAACTCTTCAGCTCTATTTTGAAACATAGTTCTGCACAACAATCATACGAGTCATACTCACAAATTTGTTCCTTTGCAGCGATGACTCAGATTCGGTTAACGACAAATCCTATGATTCTAAGCCTGATGTTGAGGAATTGGAGATGCTTTTAGAAGCATATTTTGCACAAATTAATGGCATATTGCAAAAATTGTTAAGT
This sequence comes from Trifolium repens, assembly GCA_030408175.1. Classification (NCBI taxonomy): domain Eukaryota; kingdom Viridiplantae; phylum Streptophyta; class Magnoliopsida; order Fabales; family Fabaceae; genus Trifolium; species Trifolium repens. Next base: position 58,927,007 of record CP125842.1, on the reverse strand, counting down.
GTACGTATCATTAGAACGAACTCTTGTAACGTTGCATATCAATTAAATCTTTAAAAATTTCTTATCATTGATATTAACTGATACATGTTTTTTTTTTTTGTTACTTGATTAAGATGAGTGAGTATGTGGATGATACAGAAGACTACATCAACATAATGTTAGATGATAAGAGAAATGAGCTTCTACAAGTATCAATAACATTCAGCACAATAAACATGATAATCAATGCAGGTATTGTGGTTGTTGGATTGTTTGGCATGAATATTCACATTACTCTCTTTGATGGAGACCCTCATTATCAATATCCCACCGTAGTTGGTTGCACATTTGGAGGCTGCATATTGTTAACACTTGTTTCTATTTGGTGGGGTAGAAAAAGATATTTGCTTTCTGAATAGAGGCAAATCAATCACTTGTTTATGATCATTTAGGACTATTAATAATTCATGTGTAAATGATTAGTGGAATAAGTTGCTGCATTATTTGTTTTTTGCTTTACCATAAACCTTGTTTAGTACTATTTTGGTAAAAAATATATGTTCACTCTTATTACAATATAATATCTCTTAGAAGATTAACAATAGAGGAGGAAGAAGAGTAAAGAGACTAGAGAGTGGAAAGCAAGAGAGACAAGAATTAAAAATAGAACGGGGAGGAAGGTGAGATTGGGAGAGCGAGCGAGGGTTTGTTCGTCTAGTCAAAGTGTCAACACTCAAATATTTGACGATAATTAATATTACTTGATATTTTATTTATTTTTTAATTTATTTTTTTATTTATACATGTAAAACTAATTATATAGCTTTTACCATTCATATCTTTTATCCCAAGAACTTTTGTATTGATTATAAAAATAGGCTCCATCGGTTCTAAGAACTCGCCAACATTTGGTAATACACACATCTTCGTCCTTCTTAGCATCATAAATTACGACGTTCTTTGTCACGCCGTCCCAATTGAAGACGCAAGAATATAGAGTCGTACCACGAATGTTGGCACGAAAAGACCATTCTGTGTATTGACCTTGAGCAAGAACATGGCTGCCAAGATCATCGTCTGATGATTTACAATGCATATTAACATTGGTGCCCATATCATTTGAAACACGCACAGTTGTTTTTGTAGGACTCCAATCAACTTTTTGACCTTGTGTAGGGATTGTAATTGAAACAATCACCAACATGATACTGAGTAAAGTTAAGGACTTCAACATGTTTATGAGAAAATGAACCAAACCCTCTTGTATATTTTTAACACTCTCCACCATACACTTTATGCAAATGAGTCTAAGTTTGCTATTTAAATACTAAATTTTGTGACATCATTTTTCCTACAAATATTGGTATTTAAATCGAAGTTTATAAAAATATGTGGTCAAAAGTTTCATTTCATCATTGTCTAAAATGGTCCTTGTTTGAATAATATTTTTGCTGTTTTATCTTCTAATATTTTAGTGAAGAATATTAGTTAGGTATTATTGATACTGAATTTTATGACATCACTTTTCTTATAAAAAGTATTTGAATTGAAGTTTGTAAGAAGATATGCTCAAAAGTTTCATCTAACAAGAGTTAAATGATTCAATTGATTTGAATTCAAGATTAAAGGAGTTAAAGAGTAATAGGATCAAGTTTAAATTTTAGTGAGGGAGAAAAGTACTAACATCATTAACTAATTACTAATTTTTTGCCGATTAAATAAATAAATAAACAATATTTTGGTGCAGCAGATTAATTATGTAGGCCATGAAAGTATTAATATATAAGCAAATGCTAACATATGCCCAAGGAAGAAGCATTTAATTTGCTATTATCATACTTATTTGCTTTTATTGATAATTAAAGTCTAATAATTTCACTACTTTGATTAGCTATTATCCAATTTTATTTAAGTTTTTTATTTTTTTGGATATAATTAAGCATTTAAGTGCTTTATTTTTTATTTTATTTTTTGTCTCGGTGAATAAGACTAAGTATTATAATATTAAGTTTTTTTTTACAAAATTATAACATTATAATATTATATTGTTATGGACTTATGGTAGTAATTGTTAATGCTATTATGGCTTTTGAATTGCTAATATCATATATTGAAATATCATGTGCCCTTACAATTTTTTTTTTCAGCTTAAAAGAAAATTAAAAGGCTTAGCGCGTGTATGAGAAATTCTTTGGCAGAGAATATAGTTGTCTGCCATGTCAATTCTTTTAAATAATTAATAAATATTAGTGGACCATACCTTTTAATTATTAAAGTTGGCTAGTGTTATTTTTACAATAAATTAAATGGGACATTAATTAATTAAATGCTTCTTAACATGTGCTCTTGGAGCATAGGTTGGTGGAACACTAAAATATAATATTAGTGCTCAATGAGAATAATTGAGAAATGAAAATACTAGGAGTCCCATAAGTAAAATACGGATGGTAAAAAATGTTGATTTTTCCAACATCGTCTAAAAATAATGATATGAATAATATATTAATTAATTCTGAATGGATGGTAAGTGTATCTTTGGTTTTAATTCTGGAGCAGTCATAGTTGATTCTGAACGTGTAGAATTGAATCTGGCATGTTTGGTTTCTCAAAAGTAGAATTAAGAATTAATTCTACTTAAAGTTAGAAATCGTAGCTTTTAATTCTAAAATTGATTTTTACATTCAAATTGTTTGTTAAACTCGCTTTTGCATGAATATATTCAAACATAAACCATTAAAATCAATTATGTGCAAAATCAATTGCAAACCAAATATAAGTGAAATTTGAAGTAAGTTTTTAGATACTACACAATCTATTCAATGAAACGTGTCTATAGTTGGAACCACCCATTCTGATGAAGTGTAAACAAACAAACAAACATCAGAATGATCAGATAACAACAAACCAGAAACCATTGGCTACAATGCTCGCACTGTAGCCTATGACAATGTGCCATCAGACACCATTCACTCATCATTAACAAACAACAACAATAACTAAGCTACTGCTACTTCTTCTTCTTCTTCTTCACACACCATAACCATTCACTCATGATCACTACATGCAGAGCTTCTTCTTCTTCTTCAAGTGTCAATCCACTTTCTCTACGTTCTTCTCTACATTCCAAACAACCATTTCTATCTCTAAGTCTCCTCTTTTTCCCTCGCAACTTTCACAATGGCATTGCTCTCTCCTCATCAACACAGTTGAAACCCAGAAGCCATTTGAATGGAAACTTGATTAATGGGTTTGAAGAAGAGAGTGACCGTGAGGTTCACTGTGAGCTACAAGTAGTTTCTTGGAGAGAACGGAGAGTTAAAGCTGAGATTTTTATCAATGCTGATATTAATTCCGTTTGGAATGCTCTCACTGATTATGAACACCTTGCTGATTTCATTCCAAATCTTGTTTGGAGGTAATCTATCAATTAACCTCAGTTTCATTATAAGGACATGTTTGGATTAACTTATTTGAGATTATCTAATGACATAATTCACTTGTGAGACAATTTTGAAGAGCTTATGAACATAAGTTAACTTATGACATGTTCAGGATAGTTTATGAATACAACTTATAATTTATATGAGAACAATTTATCTTGTACATAAGCACTTTTATGATAATATGAGTTGTTTTGTTGTCAGTGGGCGTATTCCCTGCCCATTTCCTGGAAGGATATGGTTAGAGCAAAGAGGATTTCAAAGGGCTATGTATTGGCACATTGAAGCTCGTGTTGTCTTGGATCTTCAAGAATTCCTCAATTCTGTAAGCATTCTTAAACATTTGGTATTGTAATCATTTTTCTTTGTTGATTTTGTTACTGTGTAGTGCTCGAGCCACTGGCGACGCCTAATTAATAGGAAAGCTCTCAAGAATTGTTTCCATTCACAGTGAGATGTTGCATATTTGATAGATTAGTCAAACTCTAATAACATAATTAATACTCCACAAGAAAGAACTTTCTATTTCCTAATACTACAAAATTCTTTTTTAATGCTTCAGGAATGGGATCGAGAACTTCATTTTTCAATGGTTGATGGAGACTTTAAGAAGTTTGAGGGCAAATGGTCTGTAAAATCTGGAACAAGGTAGAGCCTATACTTCTGAAAGTTAATACTTAATAAGCAACCTTGCATAATTTCAAGAAACTATATTTTGATTTTACTTCCAAACTCACTCTACATGTTAGTGTTGCCCAATCCAAACCGGCGTGTTCATAAGTAGCGATGTACTATGCCACACTTATTTATGCGCCTGATAATCATGGCTGGAAAAATCTTTTGCTAGACTTTACTTATCTACGGTCAATCTTCGGTTGCCGGTGGCCCCTTTCCCCTGAGAGCCGCAGGGTTAAGACCAAAAACACTTATAGGACAGTGAAGCTTTGTATCCTTATTTGCTTAGTGTCTAGTCCAAGTGTGGTTTTTCATTTGCTATTGACATGTAAAATTTTATATCCCATCAATTCTTTTTTTTTTGCAGGTCATCGTCAACTAATTTATCTTATGAGGTTAATGTGATACCAAGATTCAATTTCCCAGCTATTTTCTTGGAAAGGATTATCAGATCAGATCTTCCTGTAAACCTCCGAGCCTTGGCATATAGAGTTGAAAGGAATGTTTTGGGAAATCAGAAACTTCCCCTGCCAGAAGTTGACTTGCATAAAACATCTTTGGTTATTAATGGATCTTCTGTCAAAAAGATAAACGGTTCTTTACGTGAAAGCGACAAATTGGCACCTGGAGAGGATAAAGAAGGTTTGCCCACGTCTTCCGGTGAGTTAACCTGCAATTGGGGTATATTTGGAAAAGTTTGTAGCCTTGACAGGCCTTGTGTAGTCGATGAAGTTCATCTCCGCAGATTTGATGGGCTTTTGGTAACTTATCTGTACTAAATTGTTATATAGTGCCTTTAATTCTTAGAATGAGCTATAGTCAAAATTACTAATAAAAATTATTTTCATGTAAAGGAAAACGGAGGTGTCCATCGTTGTGTTGTTGCAAGCATAACAGTTAAAGCTCCTGTTCGTGATGTATGGAATGTTATGTCTTCTTATGAGACTCTTCCTGAGTAAGTAATGTGTGTTTCCTTTTTACACCAGAGTCCAGAGATATTGCAAAGTATTCTTGAAAAGATTTATCGGTCTTGTCTTTCATTTTCCTAAATTAACTTGACGCCAAGTGAAAAAACATTTGTTGCAGGATAGTTCCAAATTTAGCAATCAGCAAGATTTTATCACGAGATAACAATAAAGTCCGCATTCTTCAGGTACGGAGCAATCTTAAATAATGAAGCAGAGTTAAAACAAGAGAATCTTGATTATTAACTGTATATTTTCCTGCAACTGTATGTGTGTATATATATATATATATCCTCAGCACGAACACTGATACAAGCACAAACTTGTATATGATCGTTATTTCCTGGGTAAATCGATATGCAGGAAGGGTGTAAAGGCCTGCTTTATATGGTGCTTCATGCTCGTGTTGTTCTAGATTTGTATGAACAGCTAGAACAAGAAATCAGTTTTGAACAGGCTGAAGGTGACTTTGACTCATTCCAGGGAAAATGGACTTTTGAGCAACTAGGAAATCACCACACACTGCTAAAGTACTCTGTGGAGTCAAAAATGCGGAAGGATACTTTCCTTTCTGAAGCTATCATGGAAGAGGTTTGTCTATTAGTTTGATATGGTTATCAATTGCATATTGTTTTCAATATTTAACTTGATTATTTCTGAGAGTTTAATGAGTACCTAAAACTTATTTAACTTGATTATTTCCATATCTCACTTCTTGAAAAAGAACTGTTTTTGTTTCAGATACAATCTTTTGAGGGTAAATTGATCCACATTTGAGTATTTGAATGGTTGAAATGTTATAATTTCTTTGTCTCAGGTCATTTATGAAGATCTGCCATCAAACTTGTGTGCAATAAGAGACTACATTGAGAACCGGAAAGCATTACAGTTTTCCGAAGTTTGTGAGCAGAATACAAATTCAGAAGAACAAACTATTTCATCTGGCTCTGGAGATGATAACAACTCTAGTCCAGCTGATGAATTTTCTGATTGTAATGTTCAAAGCTCATCTAGTCAAAGGTCTAGAGTTCCAGGATTACAGAGGGATATCGAAGTCCTTAAATCCGAACTCCTGAAATTTGTTGCTGAATATGGTCAGGAAGGGTTTATGCCAATGAGAAAGCAGCTTCGGTTACATGGAAGAGTGGATATTGAGAAGGCTATAACTCGGATGGGTGGATTCAGAAAGATTGCAACCATAATGAACCTCTCTCTAGCTTACAAACACCGCAAACCAAAGGGTTATTGGGACAATCTTGAAAATTTGCAGGACGAGGTAGGCACTTGCCAGATTAACAAGCTAAATATAAATTGCAATGACACGATGAAAGATAAACGTTAGGTATCTATGAGAGATTAGTTCACCATAAGGAACACGCATAACATTGTTTACAGGTTCCATCAGAACATAATTCATTTCTTCGTGCAGATAAGTAGATTCCAAAGGAGCTGGGGAATGGACCCGTCACTTATGCCCAGTAGGAAGTCATTTGAACGCGTAGGTAAGTTGAAATATTCCCTTTCTCAATTATTGTTTGCATTGCTGACTTTCAAGGATAATGAAGAAATATCGATGAAAATAACTTTCTACCATTTAAATATTGAGATTAGCAATAGATAATGGAATTCATTCGCAGGTCGCTTTGATATTGCACGAGCGCTGGAAAAGTGGGGTGGACTTCATGAGGTTTCTCGCCTTCTGTCCCTAAAGGCGAGGAGAAAAAGAAGCAGTCAAGACAAGGATAAGAAAAATGATGAAACAGAATCACCAGATATAGATAGTGAGATCAATACAGTAACCAGACCTTATATTTCTCAAGACACACACAAGTGGCATACAGAACTAAAACAGTTGGACATAAATTGGGTTGAGTAAATAGATTATAGTATTTTTTTGGGTGTAAATTGAATATCCTCCGCGCGCAACTGCAAAGACTAATTTTGTGAGTCTTATGCAACCCAAATGGAAAAAAGAGTATAGTATTAATATATGTATACATTGGCTTTTAACTTTTAAGACAACCATGTGTTGATAGTAACTTGATTCTCCAACACTCAATTTACTTTTGTTGTTCTTTCTGTACTAATTGGCTTGAACGAAACCGAATCAAATATGGTGATTTCACATTGATCAAAGAGATATAGAATTACATTGTATTTATAAATATGAGAAACAAACAACGAATTGTAACTAACTCTAACCGAATACTAGCAAGTACATTAACTAACATTTATTCGTCGATTATGTAGTAATAATTGACACTCTTACAAATACAAGAGATCTCTATAGTTATGTGGTGGAAGGTTGAATAGCGTTGAGTTTGATGTAGAAGATTCTAGAATCAGAGATACCATCCCATGAGTGAGAAAGGAAAGTGCGAGAATAACCTAGGTGATTCTTACAGTTACGGCAGAGGAGTTTGGTTGTTGTTGTGGCGCGTTGGAAATTGAAAAAGGAAATCCTCCATTGTTGGATGTGAAGGAATCTGGTTTCGTCGATGGAAAAGAAGGAAATGAGAAATCTCTTCTTCATCTTCTTAATTGATTTTCCGTAATTTGAATCAATTAGTAGAGATGTTGTGTTGCGGTTGCTTGAGTTCAAGTTCAGTTCATAACCGCACGAACCACAACTGCATCAACCAAATTGAAAAATCGTAACTAATATTAATCAACACACACGCAGATTACTTAGAGAGAGAGAGAGAGAGAGAGAGAGAGAGAGAGAGAGAGAACCTGTAATTGACATCTCTGATAGAGGAAGAGAGGTGTTGTTGATGTGATAGTAACTTGGGCATGTCTTCATAGGCGAACATGATTATCGTTTTCTTTCTATGGAGATTGCTGCAACTTACTTCACTGCTTCTCAAGTAGAGAGTTAGATGGACCCCACCATTACTAGCTAGTTAGTAACGGTAACCATATCAATATATGACAAATTATATTATATTTTTAGTATTAAAAACATTTTTATTAGTCCCTTTTTTTTGGTAGAGTTTTTCCGAATGTACTCTTTAGCTTCTTTTTTTAAGGTGATATTTATTCATTCAAAATTGTAGAATATATTGTATAATACAAATTTTTATCCGCTAATTATTGGTGCGTTTGTTTTAGCTTTAAAAAAATAAATTTTTTCTTTTTTGTATTTTTGAAAATGGATTTTATAAAACCGTTTTTTAAAATATTATAATTTTTTTTATATTCATTTTTTCTAAATTGAAACACTGATTTTGACATCATATAACATAAATATACATTATTGAACAACAAAACATAGTCAAAATCACAATTTTTTGAAAAAGTTGTATTTTAAAAATGATTTTTATGAAAATCTATTTGAAATAGCTTCAAATTAAATGATTTTTTTGAAATTTTGATATCCAAAAAAAAAATTCAATGACTAGATATATTAAATATTCTATGAACTTAAATATTAAATTTCTTCTTATAATAAAGTCCAAATGAGTGTTTTCCAACATTATTGCGCCACACATAGTGCATTAAATTTTGATCCATTGTAATATCATGAATACCAAAAGTTTGAATGATGCATACTCTCTTTTTTTTTTTATAAGTAAAATTTAGGGTGAAGGAATGGTGCCGCAGTTTAAGGCAGGGAAGAACTTGGGACTCAAAAAGCACTTCGAACCTGGGACCTCTCGAATTCAAGATCTGTCTTTTTACCACTAGACCAAACCTTTGGAGTTGATGCATACTCTTTTTTCATCCATGAAAATCATATCGATCAAACAATAGATGAAAGGAAAAAACAAAACTCACCTACATTGCAGGGGGTATAAGCCTATTTACCCTATTTTTTATTTAAACCAAAATATTTTGTTCGAGTGATTAATAAACTCCACTAAAAAATAGATGAAAGGACATAAATTTAATTTTTAAATAAAATTATTATTTATCAGATTTTATTTACTTTATCTCTTTCTAAAACCCGGAGAGTTAAAAAAAAAATTGCATGCAAATTAGTGGCGCGGCATATACGCACCACTGCCTGTTATAAAATTTTCAATAATTGATTAAATTTCTAAAATAAAAATATTATTCCACAGCCGGGAATCGAACCCAAAATTCTATCAAATTGAATTTACCAAGTGAGCTACTGCGGAATTGATGTTAATATTATGTAACTTATTAATTAAATGCATTAATATCTATTATTTTCTAGTACAATAGTATAATACTATACGCGCCACAGTATGTTGAATTATCGAAAGATAAAAATTAGTTTATTCAGCAATATATTTCCGCAGCTGGGAGTCAAACCGAATTCATCTATTGAATTTACCAGGTGAACTGCTGCGGATTACATGTCAAAATACTGTAAATCAAAATTTAAACATATTAATTACTTGATAATGATATTATAATCCTATTCAAATGAATTGCATGAATCGAACACACTAGTATAGATACATAATAAAATATAAAATAAAATTAAAAAGAAGTTTATGTTGTTTGAGATGTGGTATAAGATACTAATTCTGAATAAAATAACAATTGGAAACTGAATAATTTTCGTTGTTTGATATTGGTGGCTTACGAACAAAGAAATTTTTCAAGTTTAAGATGTCATAACTCATGGTTGAGATCTCAATTGAATAGTGCACATTTCATAGTGAGAGATTTAAGATATAATCTTGTACAAATTATACCTAAATCTGCCACTACCAACATACAAAATTTCATTCTTTCATGCTTGTGTTTAAAATTAACTTTTGTTTTATTTCTATTTTATTACAAGAGTACAGTTAAAAACATTTAATTTGTATTTTTTAAAAATACTACTATAAGAAGATGATACAATTTATATATAATAAACTAAGTAGAGACCTCGACATCATTAAAAGTGATGGCGAAATTACAGCAGCTCTAGGATGATGGAATACAAAATGCAAGTTCATATATTGTGTAACATCATTGCAATCTGCAAGTAAACTTGAAATCAATAAAAAATGCAGAACCCCGACATTTCTCATTGTTGTATAACAAGACATTATCTATACATCAGAGACCAAAAAAATATAAGTTACATCAGAGATGGAAAAAATATAAGATATAATCATAACTAATCACTTTGGCTCATCTCATGGGGATAAATATTAGCCCCCAACAAAAAGATTCAATATTGGAGAAGCTCTTCAAGTTCAGTATCCAGTATTTCCTTTGCTGCAAATGAGCATTTAAAAGGCAAAAGAGCTCTGGGATTCATGCAGAGTGATTATTGCTTTTTTCCCGCTTAAACCGTGAAACATGTCATTTGGATCGTTTTAAGTAGACTAATACGCCAATGCTTGTTACAACAATAGCACCTGCAAAAATACTGGACCTGAGAGACAAAACATTAGACTTCTGTGTAGTGGCTGTACCAGATTGTGGTGGTGTAGTTGGTTTGGCTGAATTGCCAAAATCCAAATATAACTTTAAAGCCTGAAATACAAAGATATTTGTTAGATGAGAATGTAGTGATCAAATCCAAATGAATTATCCCATAGAAGCCAATATCATCAAACGACACAAGCTAGTAGAAGCATATAACTTCACCTTCACTCCTGCAGACCTAGCATAGCTGACAGCCGAAACGAGATCGTTATCAGTTCCAAGAACAATTCTATCACCTTCATCGTCCTCGTACTATAAAATGAGGTAAAAGTTAGTATGATAGTAAAGACACAGTACTCTTTTGTGTTTTTGACAATAAGACACAGTACTCTTAAGGCAGAAGAATTTGCACTAGCATAAAACATACCACAATTGCAGGGTGTTCTCTGTCATTGATATCAACTCTCTGCATGACTGCAGATACTAGCTCATCTAGATGTTCGGTACCTAAAAAAAACAGCAAGATAAATAACTGCAAGTTCTTATAGCAAATCAAACATAAAAGACAAAAGAATTAGAACAAGCCTTCCCAATTTTCGTCCAAGATATTTACCACAGTTGAATCGGTGCACGCGACCATTGAGATCCTCAAATTTGAAGGGAAATGAATTTCCAAAACCCGTAGATTGATATGCAGACTTTGCTGTATCTGCCCCATCCGATGTCATGAGTCCAGAAGCTTCACTGTAATAAAACATTGTAAAGGCTGATTTACAGATTAGAACAAAACAAATCTCATGTTGAGACATGTGTACAATCAGTGTACCTGTGATTATCATAATCTTCTGGTGGCTCTACATTAAAAGCTGAGTCCCAAAATTTTTGCATAATTGTATTTGCCACATCATTAACAGCTCCAGAGCTACTCTCAACCTAAGGTACATCTTAGTAATCAGAAATTGGCATGATCTATATCAACTGTTACTAAAAAGTGGTACATGACTCTTTCTACACAAGATAATATAGACTTCAATTTTATAAAAAGCGGACACCACTTTTAAATGCACCATACATAATACAGAACACTTATGTTATGTTTTATCCCCTTCTAAACTGTCTACAAAATGCTACCTATAATTTATATGTATCTCAAACATGAAGTTTACCAGGGAAATTGCAGCATGAGTTATCTGCAAGACATCAATGCAAGCAGCAACATATCCATCTGCAGAAACAATAATACTCAGTACAAAGTAAAAACTTAGAATCTGCCCACAAATTTAGGAAAGTAAAGCTCACGTCTGTCTACCACAGGAAGATGTAAGAATTTCCCATCGTGCATCATATGCAGTGCATCAAGTATTGTTGTGTCTAGTGTTGCACAATCTGGGTTTGGAGTCATTACCTATTTGAGAAAGGGAAAAATCAAGAAGAAAATCAAACCAGTTCTAAATGTCTCACAAAAAAATAACTCGTTTCCACTTATATATTACTTTTTTAAAAAATAAAATATTAACCTTTTCCACTAGAGTCAACTCGGGGGAGAGATTTGGAGCCACAACACGCATAAGTATGTCCTTTGAACTGCATGAAAGATGTATAAAATGTTAGGCATCATACAACGATTCAACGACAAAGGAGCAAATTAGGAAGGATGGGATAGAGTGTCTGCATTGAATTGGATCACACAGAAAGTAAGGGGAAAAGATAGGAACATCAGCAATTGAACGGAAATGTAACCTCCAATCCAGTTGGCAAGATGGGAGGAAAATCAAGAAGGGGAGTTATTATAAGGTAAGGAGGTAAAATATGGGAATTCAGAAAGGTTTTGCCATTTTGGAGCCTTTGAGTAGGGAAGGGAGATCTGCGGGCCTTTGAAATTCAACAGTGTTTTATGCTCTATTATCTGTTTCTGGTAAGTGTGAGAGTACTGAATCTAAGGATTATATCTCTGTAAATGAGAATATCCCTATCTTCTGTAATAAAATACTAGGCAGTAGGCACCTACCAGAGAACAACATATTGTACAAAAAGAGGTTTCAAAGCCCAATTCCAATATCATTAACGGGGAGTATTATCTAAGAAAACATACTGTACAATCATTAAAGTTATTCTATATAATGGGAATTCTAACAGAAAAGAGTAAAGGCTCTGAAAATGATCTTACGTGAGTATCCCCTGAATCCTGGTTCCTGACAAGGAAACGATAACAGCTGAATTAACACGCAATTCCTGCATCTTTTTTGCAACTACATATACAGGATCTGCTGGTGATGCAATAGCAACCCTAGAAACATAAAGCTACAGAACTTTGTAAAACAATTATATCTGGCCGTATAAACATTGTGTGGCAATACATACCATACATACACACACACACACACAACAAAATACAATGCGGGAATTACTTTGTATTTTCGCTGATTAGGGTTGACAAGGAAGGCTTGAATATCCGCTCTCTCAATGTATCCAACAAAGCATTTGGAGCTGATAAAGAAGGGAAAAATTGAAGCAGAACATTAGCATCATTTCAATATGAAGGAGAAATAAGGAAAATATACAGCACTTCTAAATATTGATAAAGCAAGGATAGAGAAGTTGGCAATTTACAGAAGGAGGGCCAATAAAAGAAGTAAAATCTAATGCCACTAAGTAGGAGTGGCTACCAGCATCAAAACACATGGCAACCACTCAAATCAGCTTTAAAAATGAGAAACAAGTATAACTGCATACATTAAAAGGTACACGTTTAATCTTAATGCCTAAACTTGCAGAGTTTCAATGCAATTCTCTTAATAACATCTGATTCTCCATTCATCTATCTACTCAGGTTACTATAAACATATAAAACCTTTCAAGTTAACCACTAAAGTATGTCATCGAAGTATAATATACTGAGACGTGAGAGCACGCTCCCCAGTCCATTAGATAAAAACTTTAAGTCCTCAAAGTGAGAATATAAATTAAGAACTTTTTAAGAGAATTGCAGATAACAATTGAAGAATGTCCAGAAAAAATAATACCACGTTTAGGGAATAATTAACCACACGAGTGACTGAGTAAGCTAACAGAGGATTCACACAGTATCTACTCTTCAAACACTTATTGATTAAAAACTAAAAAGATATATCATTAGAAGGAGAAAAAAAAAAGTGTGCAGTGGGTAATTCTCTTCTCCCTCCCTATCTTTCCCTATTAACTACCAGCTCCTTTGTTTCTAATTTCAGAAGCAAGATAAATAAAGTTTAAAATTTAGATTGCAGAAACAGTCAAGTCAACTTAAGAGTATACTAAATGATAGGTGTCATATATTAAAAACAAAAACTGCATCAGAATTTAACAGGTGGTACTGGTCTCTACTGTATAAACATCAAAAAGACATGCATGCATGTGGATGCAATTTACAAATTCAAATGCAATTGGTATTTTAATACTGTAAAAAATGTATGAAAATTTAATTGTTAACCAACCAGATGCATTGCTCCCCCGCTGGCGGTCTGAGCCTTCAACTGCAGCAGCAATGGCACTCCCCTGCTCAGCAGCCTTCTCCATCTTAGATATAGCATCATAAAGACACTTGGTAATATCCAGTATGGCAATAACTTCACCATTTTCCACAACAGGCAGGTGCCTGAATTTACCTATCAGTTGGGGGGCAAAAATCAAATTATACCTCACTTAATGGAATATTTTATATTTTATGCATCTATACAAGATGTAAACACATAATCTAGTAGAAACGCCTAATTTTTGCACCACCAAGCGTCATTACTTAAAGAAACAGGTGGAAGGAGGTGGGAGAACAATGCTGCTACAAAGAAGAAGCAAAATATGGCACAGATTGTCATATTAAATAACATATAGCTTTAAATACCAGAAAGGTACAAGTTTGGTTGCAAATCAGAATCAGGTGCCATTTTTTTATTTTGAGGAAAATAACATGGAATATAAACCGATGGCAAAGCAATTCAAATAGCTAAAGACGAAAATAAAAAATTTCCCCTCTCATCACTCATGTAACAAAGAACGAAGACATACAACAGCCACAATGTGCACCAAACAAAATCACAAAACCATGGATTTAGAACCAAGAAAAATTAAAGAATAGACAATAAGAAAATGAACAAATAATTGCTTTTAATTCATCGAATTGAACGCAACGAACAGTTGATAGTTCAAGGTGATAACATCATCAATTATTATCACCCAACCTATTCAAAGGGCCTGAGATAGGACACCGAAAGAATATGAAGAAAGAAGTGTTGCTAGGAGGTTAGGAACAATGGATTAAGCTCAAGTCACCAATGGTTCAATCAAAGCAAAAAAAATTATTGTCATATGGCAAATGATTACAATATTTTCTATATTCAGATATTATAATACTTTTCTCCGCACGATGTCAACTTGGAACGCGCTAGACATGGCTCCTATAAGAAATCACCGTAAAAAACAAATATTCCCTCACATTAATAAATCTCCTTCCTAGGGTCTATTCTTACTATTAAAGATAATAAGCCCCGAAACACAGTCTACATAAAAAGCTCTTTTCACCCCCTGCATACCTTCTAAAGCCATCTGAATTACCAAACTATTATCAGTGCAACAGTACAAATAACTCTTGCGAAATTGCAGACTGTGAGTAAATCATGACATCCGAATATAATTGTCAGTATTATTTTCACAAGCACTTTTACCATGAACCACTCTCTCATTCACAAGTATAGTAACCACAAAATAAATGCAAACAAATGACTTGTAGAAAAACTCTTATTTAAACCACATCCTACATATAAGAAATATCATGATCATAATGAAGCATGAGCATCACTGCATCAGCCTCCGAAAACATATACATTTAATGTATCCTCGCTGCACTGACAAGATCTCTTATTACGTATAAGAAAATCATAATAAAAATGTTGCACAAAATGTATTAAATCGATTAGGAATGGCAAAAAACAGTTATCATAATTCATAGCATCATTCAAGCACAAAATTACCTAAAACTTTCTGACAACAACATTAATATATGACACCTAAAATCTAATAATAACAATGATATTAACAGTAGGAATGAAGCTAACCTTGGACCATCTTTTGAAGAGCTTCAATTGCTAACGTATCCGATGTCACAAATAAAGGATTTCGAGTCATTACTTTTGACACCATTGTCTGATCCGGTCGCAAACCCTCGGCAATAACTCTAGTAGCAATATCCTAAACACAAGACGCACATCATTGCATTGTACATTACATCTCATAATTTGATACACACACACACACACACACACTCAATGAACACACACATTCACACAGAAAATTCACAAACCTTGTCAGTCATAATTCCGGATAACAAAGCATTCGCATCAGTCAACAAAACAGCATCAACGCGCCTTGCTGCCATTCGCCGACATGCATCTGAAACCGATGTCCCCTCGGATATTGTGAGGGCTTTCGACAATCGAAGCTTCTTAACCGTCCTTTCTCCTCCATCAGACCTAAACCATTTCATTAGCAATCACAATTATATACCAAATCAACAATATTACAAAACTAATCCAAGTAACTGCATCTTTCATATCAAATTCAAAAAAACAAACAAAAAATTATATGAAATAATTTCCAGATGCTAACAAATATAAACCATAATAAAATTAAAACAACTTAACTAACAAACTAACAATCAAAACAGAAAAACGTAACAGAAATGAGAGAAAATGTAAAATAAAAACAAAATCTGAAAATAATGAAAAGAAGAGATAGAGAGATTACTCGAGGGAAGGAGGAGAAGAAGGTTTGCTGGAAGGTTCGCTGTGGATTCCATTTTCAATTTTTTTGGACATAGAAGGAGGGCGTTTGTGGGTCCCACTGTGCCTTCTGGTTAAACCGCTCATGGTTGTTTGTTGTAACAGAGACAGAGAGGTTGTTAGGGTTCTTCTTCTGCTTCTGTTTCTGTATCTCCTCCGCCACCAGCCACCACCATCAACCTCTCTCTCTCTCTCCCTCCTCTCTTTTCTTCTTCCTCTTTTAGAATTTAGAAATATATTTATTAAAATTTTATTAAATTCTTTATTTTTTCTTTAATTATTAGTATCTCAGTGATATCAGAGGTTTTTTTTTTTTTTTTTTTTTTTTTTTATGCAAAAGGTGTGCAGATCGCCGGCTGCAACACCCTAAATATATATAAAGAAAATAGAGAAAGTACAATAAACTGGGGGGACATAAACCAAACCCAGTTAAACCACATAAACGCCCAGAAAAAGCGTATTTACAACCCAAAGAGGGTAATGCAAAGTCCAACCGGATCAAATCCAGTGATAGAGCCAAATGTGAAGCAATCAAAAACACATCAAACACAATCCAGCAAGTCCAACGCGGGACCCGAAACTAAATTGCAAAAAAGAGATGTGTAAACGATTCAACCATTACAAACAAAGGCAGACTAAAAATCAATCTATCTCTTAGAGCACGGTGAGTGAATCTGACCGTCAACACGGAAACAGAGACAACAACCGACAACTCGCTACAGCAGCAACGAGTACAAGGCCATTTCTAGCCATAACCAGAGTCGTTGGCCTTCCCAAATTCTCTAGCGCTTAGTATGCAGAATTGAAAGCTTTGATCCTGCAAATCTCAACAGATCTGAAAACAAATCAGGAACCAAAATCCAAAAAAGCAAATAAACAGTGCTAGAAAAGAGGCAAAACACCACGACAATCAGAAAACAACACCGGCACATAAAGAAGCCAGTTTTAGCGGAGCAGATCCGACACCAACCAGAACCACCACAACCAGGAGCGGCTACATAACGAAACCACCACAACCACAGTGAGGTCGGTGACGGAATCAACAGCAACCAAACACAAACCGACACCACCACCGCAAGAAGATGGTGTCGGTTGAACCAGAACCGCACACGGAGGAAACGAGCGCAGGCGAGAAGCTCTGTCACTGAAAAACACACCCACCACGAAAGAACCGTCACCGAACTGGACAAGAGGTGGTGTCGCGATTCCAAGGAACTCGATCGCACCACTAGAAGCCGGTGGCTACATCTTGGAAGAACCGGTTTGGATGAAAGGGAAGGAGGACGGCGGCGGATCTGGAAAGCTCTAGAGAGAAGGCAGTCGGTTTTTTCAAAACTAGGGTTAAGTTTTATTTCAAAGATTAAATTTAAATGATATCAGAGGTTCGTAATAATTTTGAACCAATTTTCAGATTTTATTTATTTTTTAGATATTATATATTATTTAAAAGAAAATAATGGTTTACACCAAAAAAAATAAAGGTGTAGCTAAATTTTGAAACAAAATGAGTAACATGATTTCGATTTTGTTTTGCTTGTAAAAATAGAAAGGAAAAAATAACATTGAGTTGTGGCTTTTATGTGTCCAATTGTCGGAAACTGGACCTCCAACTTTGTGGGTGGGTTAAAAAATAATAGCGGATAGCTGATAAGCTAGCTTATAGCGGATGAGCTTATAGTGGATAGCTTATAAACTAGCTTTTAGCTTATATCGAATAAGCTAACTGATTGAATTTGTAGTGTTTGGTAAAATTAGCGGTTGAACTAGCTTATAAGTATGAAATGACGTAAAAAAGATATGTTTAATTAATATTTAATTTTTTTTAAGTAAGATGATAGGGGTAAAATTGGAAGAAAAGGTAATAAGCTATAAGCTCATAAGCTATTTGAAATAGCATTTGAAAAATAAGCTATAAGCTAGTAAAATAAGCTATAAGCTATTTTCTAAAAACTGTTACCAAACAGAGCTTTTAGCTTATAAGCTAAAAGTTATAAGCTATAAGCTAGCTTATTTGGTTTACCAAACAGAGCCTATAATTTACTGGTAGTACGTAGGGTGTGTTTGGTAAGTCCAATAAGCTAGCTTATAGCTTATTGGACTAGCTTATAAGCTTGTTTGAAAAAAAAATAGATGTGTTTGGTAAAAAGCTTTTCACATTAGCTTATAGCTTTTATTGAGATGTTATTTCAAGTAGCGTTTGAGCTTATAGCTTATAGCTTTTTATAGTTATTTCCATTTTTAACCTTTAATTTTATTATTTATTATAAAATAAAAAATTATTCACTAAAGAGAATAACTACCCACTACATGTCCTTTTATGTAATTTTATATTTATTAACCACTTTAAAAACTAATTTTACCAAACACTTTAATTTTAATCAGTTAGCTTTTCAGCTATCAGCTATAAGCTAGTTTTTCAGTTATCAGCTAGCTTATTAGCTATAAGCTAGCTTATAGCTTAATTTTACCAAACAGACCCGTAGTAGTAGCGAATTGGATATCATGGTGTAAAAAATCCCGCAGTAATAACTAGGGGTCGCAGTAATAAGTAATAACACAGTAATGCACCAGAACTGTTCAATCACGATATGACAGATGTGATTTATTTAGTATTTATTTTTGTATATTTAATTTGGAATATCCGATCAGAAATCAACGGTCGAGATTAACAACAGCGTGAAACCGTGTGTTTTATCTACAGCGGGCAACCTGAATCCCAGTAGTATGATGTATTTATTAACTAAGCTAATATTGCTAGAACAAATGTATATTTTTTGGTTTTCACCACCAGTTGAATTTGGTTCGGAGATCAGTTCTGGTATTAAGTGGTTTCAGCTTCCTCTCAATCGCAATTGCGGAGATGGAACTGTAATATTCTCTACCAAGTTCGGTATCAATCAATATTGAATCAACTAACAATCGGTACTTGCAAATAATAGAACCGTGTACTTGCAATCTATCAACCTATAAGAGAAAAAAAAAACTCTTAACGTTGCTTTGTATTGAATAATCTTTTTCTCATTTGTAACAAAAAATAAAACATAAAAAAGCCAATTGATTTTAAATCATTGGCGAGTTTATTAAAAAAAATTGGGTGACTACTAAAATAAAGTATGAGATTATGAAACATCATCCTTAATCATATTAATCGTTACAAACACAAAAAGGGTTGTTTGCCGCCCACACATTTGGTTAAATCTCTGTCTCATGTGATGCCAGCGTAAGTTTCCATGAGTACCACACTTTATAAGTTTCAAAGTTCTTTGTTGAAATTTGTCAATTAAACACATCTATTTTCGTAAAGAAGTTCGATCAAATTTACAAATGGTTTGGTTGACATGTTGTTGGATTTTCTGAAAGGAAAGAAGCAGTAGAATTCTTGCTCATAAAGATTATTCGGTGAAAATGTTGTTTGACAAGGTAAAAAGACTATATAGTGGTAGTGGCTGAAAACTAGAAAGAAATGTTTTAGTTATGATTTGAATATGTGATGATTAACTTCATTGCTTTGTTTAGGTTTTTGATTGATTTTTGGATGTTGACGTTGTACTTTTCGTAATCTCGTGTAAACTCTTTAGTTAAGCACAATGCTTAACTCTATTTTAATTTATAGTATAATTCTTTGACTTCTTAAAAAATCAATAAAATAATTAAATTTCAATATTTATAAAATTAATATATAATTTACATTTATTTTTTGAAAGGAATTTACATTTATTTTAACAATATTATTTAATGAAGTTGGTATTTTATTAAGGTAAATGCTAACGAGTGCCCCCGGGGTACTCTTTAAGACCTTAAATAGTAAGTTTTTTATAAAAAAATTATGGGAATGCGTAAAGTCAACGCTTTGGAAATTGTGTTGTTTAACTTTTTAAATAAAAAGTTTCTTTAAATGAAATGCTTAAAGAGTGCCCCGGGGGCACTCGTTAGCAAAACCCTTTTATTAATTACATTATTGTGTTATTGACAGCTTGATGGTAGAACAAAACAACCCTAAAGTCAAACAAATTATTGTGTGCTATTTATTCGTTTCGGTCCTAACTTGTAAGAATGTCAAATTTTTAATTCAAACCAGTGTTGTCATTGTCTAAATAAAACAGGTAAATCAATTTGTAACAAAAAAACAAGTAGTAATCATTTTCCATATACAACCGGTGCTTACAAAATGGATCGAGTATGTTTGCTGGGTCAGATTGTTCATCCCATTATTTTAGGTGAGATGTGTGGAAGTGCAAATCTAACCTGTTAAAAAAATATGTACGTACGTATTCATAATTCCAAATTAAAATTTCTTTTGAGAAAGGAAATTAGAAGAACAGTAAATTATAAAAGGGTTATGCTATTTCTAGAGGGCCAAGTCTACCGTGGGAAAGACATGTAGGTCTCCTATGGTGAAAACAAATTTTAACCTTTAGATTATAAAACCTACCATAAACTATAATAAAGTGTCCACACCATATTCTATCCTCGTTTATCAAAATTATTTTTTTATTTATACATTATTATTATTAAATTAATTTTATATGTCGAAATTAATCTTTTTTTTTTTATCTTTCAAAGATTATATTGTGTATGCAATTTTTAATCTTTATCGATATTATTTTCATTTCTTAATCCTTTTTATTTTATTAGTAATTGTATTTGTTGTTATCTATGAAGCTCCGATACGAGACACGATACTGATACGATACCGATACGCCAATACGTGAATTTTTTTAAAATTCTCAATTCGATATTGTCGTGATACGTTATTTAAAAAATAAATTTAAAATTAAATATATAAATACACAATATATAAACATGACTAAAATCAACAATATTAATAATTAAAAGCAGAAAATATCTAGTCTTATATCAGAATTTGGGGATAAGCTCAAATTTTTAACAACCTGTTATATAGTAGGACACCATAGTTTTTCTTTTGAAAAGTAAAAAATTATATTGACAAAGGAAAACCACAAGAAGTGCTAAAGTACAAACAAACAAACATCGGGTACCGGGACGTATCAGACATATCAGGTATTACTTTTTTATTTAAAAATAATGATTTAACCAATACTTTTCCAATATGAGTATCGAGACGTATCAGAAGAGTGTCGGGTATTATTTTTTTATTTAAAAATAATGATTTAACCGATACTTTACCGATACGAGTATCAGAACGTATCGGAAGAGTATCGGTATCGAGTACGTATCGGACACGATACGTAACCACTTTTTGAGTATCGGGGCTTCAGAGGTTGTTACCCTCATTTTTTTATGTATGACCAAATATCAAGAGTAAGGGGAAAATTGAATTCTCCATGTTAATTTATTTTTTATCTGTTCAACTCACTAAATTAACATTTTTAAAGTATGTTTGTTACATATTAGTTGAGAGAAAAATCAACATTTTTAATAGTTTTATTTGTGTTTCTTTAGGTTTTGAAACAATTACTAGTTTAAAAATATATTTTTCTCATTATAATAGAAATTAGTTTATTATTTTAATAATTGTTGTAAATGAGAGAGAATATTTAAAAAAGTCACTATTAGGAGGTTCATTCCCCTGCAACTGCTATCGGATAGGGCTGAAACCACTTGATGTCAGAATTGACTAATGAACCATTAGGTGATCCAGTGAGTCGGATACTAATGGTGGGAAAAAATCACTATTATATAGACAAAAACAAATCAACTTAAAAATGAGATATTAAATTAATAAAATGAGATATTTAGTACAATGAGACTTACTCTTATGTGTGTTTAGTCTCTCAACCTTCTTTATTTATAAGTTCGATTTTTAGATTTTTTTTCACCTTTGTTATTGTACATATACACTTTGACGTGAAATATATACTACATTAAAATAAAATTTTGGCATATAAAAATTATTTTAATAATAAGATATAATTAATTTTTAATAGTAATAATATATAAATTAAAAAATAATTTTGATGAAAGATGATAGAATATGGTGTGGACACTTTATTATAGTCTATAATAGACCTTTGTAATCTAAAGGTGAAAATTTGTTTCCCACCATGGAAGACCTACATGTCTTTCCCATGCTAGACTTGGCCTTTCTAGAGTACTAGCTAAGAATATAAAAAGGATAATTTTTTTTATTGAAAATAACACTTTCTATATTTTATAAATATTTTTTATACAAATCCAATATAATTTTACTATATTGGATTTTCTTAACTAGAGTATCCGTTAACATCTTTCTTATAAAAATTGGAGAAAATAATAGGAGAGTAAAACTATTTTTGTTGAGTGGAAGAAAAATGATAGTAGTAAATACTAAATAGTTATGGATAACAAAAAAAAAATATTGATATTGTAAAAAATGACGTATCAATATTATTTTTTTTGGCCAAAATGACTTCTTTTGGGTAAGTGCTAAAATGACTGTATAATCGGAATACTCAAGGCTTGACATGGCCAGACGTGTGGTTCCTACAAGTGCAGTTCCTCACTCGAGCGCAGTTCCGGCATTACATGTCCTAATCCGGATTCATAAACCGGACAAAAGGTCTCCATACAAGGCTTGACATGGCTTGAAGAGAATCTCACTTGATTTTTGAGAGTGACTTGAAGTAGCAATTGCAAGATCATTTAAGCCATTTTTTTCTTGGTTTGAAGTATTCAAAAGCTTCTTCATCATAATCGGAATACTCAAACTATTCATGCTTGACGCAAAAACAACATATATATTTACTATCTAGCAAACTTTACCCCTCTCTTCAAAATTCTTAAAATTTTATTATTTTAGAGATGCCTCCTAATAAACGTCTCGTTTTTTATGATATTTACCGTACAATTTTTCCTCCTTCACGCTCATGGTTTCTTTTGTAAAAAAAATAAAATAAAAATAAAAATACAAGAATACAACCAAAATATTCATCCTCCCTCCTCCACTCATGTCATGATCATTTTCTTGAAGAGGACAAAGCAAACAATATAGAAAAAAATGGAAGAATATAAAATTGTACTCTACTGTTTTTATGCAGTGTAATGACGGGACCAATAGGCGGGAATAACGCACTCCACATTTGAAAACACACACAAACAACAAACCCATGTCTCTCTCAATGTAATTATCGCAACCAAATCTCTACAAAGTAAAACCAAACACATTAAAATTAACAATACACTTTTTAGTTGTCTTTTTTATTTTTTTCCTCTCTCCGCACATGCTCCTTCTCTCTCTCTCTCTCTCTCTCTCTCTCTCACACATTATTTCTTTCTTTTTCATTATCTAATTATCATCATTTATTTATTTTAATATTTATTTTTTGTCACAAACAAACGTGTTAAATATTACTTAGTTATTCAATTATTTTTATTTAATATGAATGTTCCTATGATGTTCCTTTGAACTCTCAAAAATTCTTCTGACATAACATCCTCTGCAATGCATTCAATTAGGTTACTCTCTCTCTCTCTCTCTCTCTCTCTCTCTCTCTCTATAGCTTCACTTTCATTTTTTTTTTAGGTTAAGAATTTTTTGAAATACTTTATTGAAATTCATAGTATTGGTGTCAATTTTGGGGAATCATTCATTGATATGGTTTTATGGTAGGTGTGTGTTTGTCAGATAGGTTGTTACAATTTTGTATTTGAAGTAAAAGACATTCAATCTATTCAATTTTTTTATTGTTTAATTTTGACGTATGGTAATATTAATAACAATAAAGAGTAGCGGTGATCCATATTCAAAGCACTATCCTTATTTGGGAAGTTTCAAAATGGAGGTAGATAGATAGATAGATACATATCAAAATGAAATTAATTGAATTCTAAGCAAAGTTTATAACTAACTCCACTTTCTGTTTATGTTTATTTTATATTTGATTTGATTCCTGTTTTACTCTTCTTCTTTTTTGTTTATATTTTATTTGACAATTGAGATTTGATACTAAATTCAAGGGTAGTACAATTTTGCAGATCAAGTACTTATGAGTTTCTGTATTGATTTGATGATTTTGCAGGTGAAATTTTTTTTGAGAGAGTAAGGGAGTTTTTGCTGCTGCTGCTGGTGGTGGTTTTTGGTTGTGTGAGTGTAGATGGACCGAAGAAGTTGGTTATGGCGCAGGAAGTCGTCTGAGAAAAGTCCAGGCGAAACGGAGAGTTCAGGATCATTATCATCTCTGTCAGAAAGATTTTCTGATGATCAGGTAGTATTTCAACTTCAAGTAATTTAATTGACTTTGTTTTCCCCCGATTTTGATTGCATATATGTTATATTGTTTGTAACTTCTATTCGGCAATTTAGTCCTGTGGGGTTAGCTAGGTCTTATAGTAAGGGTTATGTTATGTTATGGCCATTTTCTAAAGTGAAAATCACATTATTTGGTGAGAATGCGAGAGCTAGTTCTTGAGAATGTTATTTATCATGTTGCTGGCATTGCAAAATAGGTGTTAAGAAACATGGAAGATCCCATGGAAGAGTGGAATTCAGTGTTTTGTTGTAATGAATTTACTCGGTTTGCACATTAATGATGCGGTGAATCTGATTTTTTCTTCCTCGTGTTGTAAATGTGAAGGCATATCCAAGTCAAGCTACTCTATCACCAGAGGTGACATCTAAGGCTGCACCAAATGAAGAAGTTAGTACGCCCAAAAAATATAAAGATGACTTTATTGACGTGAAGACTCTTACGAATGAATTAGCTGCAGCTCTGCTAGATATTAGTGCCAAAGAAGATTTGGTAAAGCAGCATTCTAAAGTTGCTGAAGAAGCTGTCTCAGGTATTTAAATTTTAGATTTTTCATGTTTTACACTTAATAAGTTTTTTTCTCAAACACTTCATTCGTCAATATCCATCATGTACATCAATGAATTTTCCGTGATTTGGTGGATAAGTTTTTCAAACCAAAGAGCTATCTATCCTCTGCAGCTGTAATTAATTTTGTTGTTTTACGGTTCTTCTAGTAGTGAATTTGTTGCAGCTTTTGAAGAATGAATATTGAAAACTAACACTAAATTCGTCTGCACAATCATCATGATCAGTGGGGTATGCGCATATTAGGACAGTCTAGTAAAATGTGCCTCTTTTTGCTTGTCTATGGTTCATTTTTCTTGCCTTCGGAAGCCATGACTATTATGACAATCATCTACTTTAATGGGCTTTACCGAGGTTTAACTCGATTATTTGAAAAGATATCTCTTTTTTTTGTTTTATTTAGGTTGGGAGAAGGCTGAAAATGAAGCGTTGTCTTTAAAACAACAACTTGATGCTGCAAGGCAGAAGAATTCAGGTCTTGAAGACCGAGTTAGCCACCTTGATGGGGCACTCAAAGAGTGTATGAGGCAGCTTCGCCAAGCTAGGGAAGTGCAAGAGCAAAAGATCCATGAAGCCATTGCAAATAATTCTCATAACTCGGACTCCAAAAGATTCGAACTTGAGAGAAAAGTTGCTGAGCTTGAAGCTCAACTTCAGACATCAAAAGCAGATGCTGCTGCATCTATTCGTTCCGATCTTCACAGGAGACTCGAGACTGCGGAGAAGGAGAATTTGAGTCTTCAGCTTGAGCTACAATCTCGACTTGAGGAACTAGAATTCAGGATTGCAGAGAGGGATTTGAGTTCCCAAGCTGCTGAAACAGCTAGTAAACAAAACTTGGAGAGCATAAAAAAGATTGCTAAGCTCGAAGCTGAGTGCCGTAGACTGAAAGCCATGACTCGTAAAACATTTAATGTGAATGATAACCGATCTTTGACCACATCTTCAGTTTATATCGAGTCCTTCGCAGATAGTATGTCAGATGGTGGAGAGATGAATGAATATGAACCAAGCTGTTCCGATTCATGTTCATCTGCATTAATTTCTGAACTTGATCAATTCAAGAATAAAAAGACTACTGGCAAAAATCATATTGCAACTACAACCGAGATCAATCTCATGGATGATTTCCTTGAGATGGAAAGGCTCGCTGCCTTGCCAGATACAGAAAGGGGAAGCCATTATGCTAATGGAGGACGAGCAATGGAAGCTGAAGTGGAAGCTATGATTCAAAAGAACGCAGAGTTGAAAAAGAAGCTGGAGAGAATCGAGGCAGATAAACTTAAGGTAGAGACGAGTTTAACTGAGTGCCAAAGGCAGCTTGAGACCTCAGAGAGTCGGATAAGGGCAGCAGAGTTGAAGGTAGAAGAGCTTCAAACTCAGTTAGCTCTTGCAAACAAATCAAATCAAGAAGCATATGAAGAACTAAAAGAAACCAAAACAAAGAAGGATATAGTTGAGTCAAAACTCAAACATGCTCAAACTGAGGTAGAAGAACTGATTTCAAAAATCCATTCATTGGAGGAAGAGATTCAGAAGGAGCAAGCTTTATCTGCTGAGAATTCGATCAAGAGCAAGAAGTTGGAGGACGAGCTTTCAAGAATGAAACATGAAGCTCAAGTTCAGCAAGACACCAAGACTTTGCACAAGGAAAGTGTTAATCGCGACTTGAAGTCAAAACAGGTCAGTTTGCTAATGGTTATTCAGAACTCTATTTTTTTGTGCCTTGTCAAATGCCACATGCATAAACACGATTCATGAATCCTTTTTTGTTGGTTCGACAATTTTTGTGCGCACGCTTACACTTACAAAGAAATCTTATAATCATGATCCGTCAACAACTATTTAATTGTTGTTGACTAGCTAGTCAAACAATTTCTCTGCTTTCGGAGTCGAAACTACAACTAAAACGTATTTGTAGTATGGACGCCGGAAGCAGAAAACTTGTAGTTGAAGTCAAAAAACCATTGTTGTTATTTCCATTTTTTTTTTGACACAATTATTTCCATATTTATAACTTAGCATCTTCTATTATTTCAGGATAAAGAACTTGCATTGGCTACTAGCAAATTTGCTGAATGTCAAAAAACCATTGCATCTCTTGGGAAGCAGTTAAAGTCTCTTGCAACATTGGAAGACTTTCTACTTGAATCAGACAACAACACTAAAGAGTTAACATGTGAAGTTATTACACAAGATCCTCCTCAAAAGGAAGGTGAAAAATTGAAAGTAGTAAATCATAGTGATTTGAGTTTGGCTAAAAGAGATTCATTATTAAACTCATCTATTACCAATGAGAAAAGTCGTAATGGATTTGGTAAGTTGATACCAAGAAGCAAGAGTGTGAGCAGAATTCGTTGAAAATCATGTGAAATGGTGGAGACAAGACATGATGATAAGGTTGAGTTGTAAATTTTGGTTTTGTTCATTCTTATTATCACTTTGGATTCAATGTGTATGAGTCCAAAGTTATGTACCTACATAAATAGCAATGTTTGAACTTTGAAGAATTGAAATGGTTACAAAACAACAAAAATATATACATAAAGTCAAAAATTTTAAAACTTGTTTGCTTGTGTCTCTAGTCTTGCTATAATTAGACATAGACAGGTGGTAGGTAGGTAGTAACATTCCTATATTCTTGAAATTATTTGTAATCATTAGTGCTTAATAATTCGTTGATACAAATTTAGTCAAGGCAGTTAGTCGTTTATGGTATAATTAATTGTCTTTGGAGTATTTTTTGACAGGGATTAATTGACTGTCTTAACACTAAGTGATTGGTAATTATAAGAAAATAAAATTAAAAAAGTTTTTGGGGTGAGAGAGGCTCGAACTCTCGACCTCAGGATAACTCTTAGCTATGAGACCTACGCGCTAGCCAACTGCGCCACCACCCCTTGATGTTAAATTGTCTTGCCATATACTATATATATCATAAACTTTATTTTGACAATTTTTTGATATAAAATAAAATACGATGTACTTTTTTGTGTGTATTTTTACAATGTTGTAACTTGTAAGTCATAGAATATAAAGAATAAGAAATGTGTTTTGTACATAAGTTAGAAAGAGTTTGAGAAAGACTCACAATTAGAGTAAATCAGTAGAAGACATGTTTTGCGGATGGTGGTCGAGATGATAGCGACGGTATGACGTGTATTTGTAAATATACTGACACTTAAATCAATATAAGTTTGTGGTGGGTGAGAGAGGTTAAAAAGAGATGTACGTTGTAAGATTGTAGTGTGATTTTTATATAAGCCGGTAAATATGATATCGAGACAATGAACATGATATTGAGTGTTGATTTTACATATACAATATTACATAATACATACAATATTTATATATTTTAGAAATCCACTCCTCTAAAGTGAGTAATTTATTTTAGAGTCTAATAAAATGAATAATATCAACGGTTAACTAATAAATCAAAGTTAAATTAAGTGGGGTAAGTAGTTCAATTGGTTTGAGTTAAGTGTGAAATGTGTTAAGGAGTAGAGGTTTATGGTTCAAATCTTGATAAGGTGGAAAAACTAACACTAACAACTAATTACTAACTTTGGCTGTTTCAAAAAAAATCAAAGTTAAATTAACATATACATTATAACAAATTATGAGATTTTTTTTTAAGAAGCTAAATTAGGCCCATGAAATTGGCACAGAAAAAATCGAACATGAAACTTTAAGAAGAAGCACACTCCCAAGTCCTAAAATAATACCATCAAACCAACGCAAATGGATTTCTAAATTATAAAATTGTTACAATTACAATTCTTAACCTTCTCGCTTTCATTTTAGTCACCTTAGAGAATCTAAATGATAATTTGATGTTTGAATAATTAACACAACCAACTGTGTATTTATTTATGTAATCTTTCCAACTAAGCAAACATTACAATTGATTTTAGCTTCTGTGTCAATCGTACCCCTCGTTATGACCCCAAGCCATCTCCATCCTAAACAGCTAAAAAGTGTCAAAGCCTCCATGTGTGCGTGATGCATGGGGGAACATGTGCAACGTGTGCAAAAGCATATCATATGAATAGTCTTCTACTACCATAATAGCGTGCATAATTGCTAATAGCTCCTCTCCTCTCCTCCTCGTACCCCACACACGTGAGTGATGTGAGCTGCCTATCACAAGAACTGCTTGCACGTATGAATGATCTCATTCATTCATGCTTGAAAGAGGGTCCACTCAATATACAAACCCATCATCGTCAACAACGAAAAGTAACATTCAATATTGAGGATTTGAAGTAGGAGTCAAGAAAAATGCACATTGGAAATTAACTTACAAAACCAGTAGAAATTAAATAGAGTAAATTACACTTATCTCTTTTGAAAGATGCTTGAAACAATAAAATACATTTTCATCATTTTTACATTAAAATATATATTTTCTTTGTCCTATATTGTAAGTAAAAAAAACAATCACATTTATTATAAAAAGTAAAATGTGATAATTTGAAGTATGATTTTTTGTGTTTTTCTTTAAATAAGTTTTTTATGGAAAAATGTAAGAATTTTTTTTATTGGTCATTGATTATGAGGAAAAGAAAAGATAGGGTAAAATAAATGCAATTCGTATTACATTTTATGAGAATAACTAAAAGCAAATCTTGAAAATGATGATACTGAGTTGTTTTTGCTTATAATTTCGGACAAAAAAATATGTTTTTTTTCTTCTTATAATATGGGACGGAATACTTCAGTTCATTTTAATATAAAAAAAAATATTTTTTTATAACAAATTAACTAACCATTTTTTAGGCAAAAAAAATAATTTAAGTCATCATTTACAAAATTAATTTCTTTTCTTTGAAAATTTTATGATATTTTCTTAGTAATTCATCCAAGATTATTTATTTATTTATTTATTTTGTATAATACCATAGTTTATGATGGTGTTTAAAACTATATGTTAATAATGTGAATAAAAAAAAACATATATGTATTACAAGTTTATGATATTAAAATGAAATTTTATTAAAGGAATGAATTGTATTAGTAGGCTTTATTATAAAAAAAAAACATAGATTTTAATATAAGAAGGAGTGGGTTTAAAATTAAGATTTTCTCAAGGGAAAATAGTATAACTTTTTTTTTTGTTTTTTTGATAAGTAAATAGTATAACTTTCTCTAATATATGTTTAGAGGAGGAAAATGTATATTCTAACGAAAAAAGGAAATAAGTATAATTAAAACATCAGGGAAGTCTAATTTAAAAACACAAGGTACTAAACATTTTATAACTTCTTAATTACATTAGACGAGTGTTTGTAACTTTGTGGTTGCTTGTGCATTGTTCCTTGCTCACAATGAACTAATATACAATATTTATACATAAGAAATTACAAACATCAAAGGTTCTATGGTGTAGTGGTTAGCACTCTGGACTTTGAATCCAGCGACCTGGGTTCGACTCCCGGTAGGACCTTTTTTATTTTATTGTAATTATTTATAACAATTTCTTTTTGAATTCTTCTAACACGGGTATGGGTATTGGGCTTATCTTTCTAAAATGCAAAGGAAGTTTTTTCTTTGCAGAAGCCCATAATTTCATTTCTATTAAACTGAATTAAATTCCCTGGATATCCCCGTTAAACTAAATTAAGTTTTTTCTTCTAACAATTTTGGCTTATTTACAAGGCGCATAACAATTGTATTTAAATTTAAGAAGTTTCATATTTTCACCTAAAAAAAAAACTTCTACAGCTATTTGCCTTGATGTGAGTACTAGTACAAAATGCAACATTTTTAGAAAATTTAAGTTACCGTTATGTAAATATAAAATATTAGAAAACTTTTTTTTTTAAGTGAATTATTATCATCTTTTTGGAAATTTACCTTTTTAGTCAACCGTCTTATTAATTTTATCAAAAGTAAGAGAGATAATTGAAATATAATGAAAAATCAAAATATTTTAAGAGATTTTTCAACCACCAATATTTTTTCCGTATTCATAATCCCAAATCAACCAAATAACAATAGGTATGGACCGATGCATACGAGTATCATTTGTATACCCGGTACTGGTACGTACCTAGTATGCTTCACCATTTTAAGAATAGCCATGCATCATAGATTCTAAGAAGTATCATGTTGAGTTGGGGGTGGATCAAATTAAAGTTAAGTCTAAGTGTTTTGATTATCTTTTATTTTTATGGTAGACTAACTGATATGGTTTTTGTGTGTTTTTGTATTGCGGAATTTGGTGGGATATATTTTTTGTGTGGAGAAACTCAAATTCTTGTTCTCATTAAAATAATAGCTATATGGCTCTTTATATAGAGCTACATAAAAATAAATTATATCTTTAAATAATAAACTAATCTTATAAATTCTAAACAAATCCTAAATATTCTAAATAGAAATATAAATCATAAACCCCAATATTATTTTATTTTAAATATAAATCTAAAACATATCTAAATATAAAATCTTCCAAAAAAGATATTTGTGTTTGTAGAAACAAGTTAGAAATTTTGTTGTTTTTACCGTTGTTGTGTGACTTTGATTTTTATCTTATGACTTCTTTTAAAAAAAATTTAGCGTCTTTTTCTTTGCACTTCATATACTAGAATGAAGGTTCTTTAATATATATAATTCATCGACTGTTTTTTTTATTAAAAAAATGCTACTGAATAATAAATCAAGACATGAAGGGTGGGCACAATATATCAATATCATGATACCTAAAATGAATATTAAAATGTGGCATTTTATGTAAGAAATGATAAAAAAATATAGATTTTACAAAAATGATTTAGAAGTAATTTTATTGTAAGAAAATAAAAAATGTAACGATTATTCATAAACTAATAACTAGTAAATTACCGGTTTAATTTCCTTTTAGGCCTTGTTAATTTATACCGTTAGAACATATGCTAAAAAAAATCTAAAAATAAAAATTTCTTATTGATTATTTTTCAAAAAACTTTTGACAATTGATTTCATAATTTTTAAACAAGACAATATTTCTATATTGAATTACTTAACTTTTAAGGTGCATCACATTACACAAATGATCATTGGCCAATGGCCATTTTTAAGACGATTGCTGCAATGCTGCGTGTACATTTGTGGTATTGAAATATACCATAAATTTTAAAGACTTTTTTAATGAAACACAATATGTTTCATTTTAAATTGTTGTATTTATTTGTTCAAATCAATTGTTGTCCAACAAAAAGTTTTACACTGAAATTGATATGTGGGGACATAAAATTTCTCCAATAAACCTATCATTGCTTGTACCAACTTCCTTCTGAATATACTCCAATCAATCAATGAATCTATTTATTTTTTCTGAGCAGATCATAATATATAGCTGGCTTTCTGTATTCTGACAAGCATATGGCCTGAAATCATAACAATACCATAATGTTGTTAGTAATCACTCGAGTTTGTTTCATAAATTTTTTACTATCACAAAGGTTTTAAATCGCGCGGTTGTGGTCACGTCACATGAGTAGCATTACTATCTTTGTTTTACTACAATCGCGGAAACATTAAAAACCTTGATGTCTTGGCCACAAATACAATTGCAGTCGCACGATTTTATGAAACTTTTTGGTTAAGTAACCTAATGACTAGAAATTACACCTTTAAGATGAATAAGTGGGATGACCGGGGTTCGAACCCTGACCCCCTGCATATATAATGCATTATCTCTGCCAACTGATCTAAGCTCACGGGACACGATTTATGAAACTTTTATTAACTTTTAAAGCAAGGAATTGATTTACCTGCATTGCAAATGCTAAATGTATCAGTGTTGCCTCAGCCCAAGGCCTCCCTATAAACTGAAGACCAATAGGTAAACCCTTTTTATCATATCCAACCTGTGTTATGAAGGATGATAGAGCTGAGTTCTTTTATAAAAATTATTACAATTTAAGATTAAATGAAGAATATAATCGGTTATACCGGAACAGTCACAGCAGGAAGTCCCAGGAAGTTTCCTGCTATGGAATACCGAATAAGTGCAGCTGAAATTATGCCGACAAACCAATCAGATTTTATGTTACCAACATTTTCATAAGTAGCATGCAAAACTTAGTGTAAAAAAGTTTTACGCGTGCATTCAATCATATTTTTTCATTATACCATTTGTTTAGTACATATAAATTAAATCGAATCTATATACCTCCGTTGACATAGTCAAGTTCACCAGTCTTCAATGCATCACTTTGAATTGAGTATGCAGTGACACTGTCATATGTATTAAGCATATGTTACACAAGAAAATAAAATTGCTAGATATTAAAAAAAAGTTGTGTGTTAAGTTTGAGAAAATGGAACAAACCCTGTTGTTGGCGACACGATGACATCCGCCTCGGAAAATATTTTCTTGTGAATCTGCAACTGGCGGTTCCTGTGATCATAAAATGTTTAAGGTTTAAGAATAATAGAAATCACTTTATGTTTTTCACATCACTTAATAAGAAACTTAAGTCATAAGTTACCTAATTTTCTGAGCTTTAATATACTCCATGCTGCTGAAAGCACCATAGATCTTAAGTGCTACCCTTGCATCCCATCCAAATTCTGCTAAATTTCTTCAGTAGTAATTTAGTAATGTCAGTAATCTCATAACTTCCCTCAATCTAGAGGAAAATAAAGATTAATTTGAAGGATTTAAAATGTCATACTTATCTTGAAAAGAATCAAGTGAAGTGTGACACTCTGATCCAATTGTTGAATAATGCGCCAGGCGCATCACTTCTATCTCTGGTATTGTGACATCTACAATCTTGTTTACGTAAAACAAAATTACCGCGTTAGTAAGTAATCACTTCACTCAATGAAAGGTCTATTGAAAACAGCTTATACAAAAGCAGCTTGGCTTTATTTTATTTTCTGTTTTAGAAATAACTAATACAGTAAGTCACATATATAATAAGCGCTTCATTAAGTTGCTTATCCAAACAAGGCTATATGTTAATTAAGACAACAAATCAAAAGCTATTTTTGGGCTATATTTTTAATGTACCTTCCAACCATAACGACCCTGGAGTTTCTTCAAAGCATGTGAACAGCATATTCTAACATCATCACTGCAATCATCAAACCACTAATTTACGAAATTAGTGGTTAAAGGATATAACTTATGTTAGAACAACCAATATATATACCAATAAATATATTCAAGCTCAAGTCATGAAAAAATTTCTGACCTTGCCATACTTTGCCAACTTGATGTCGGATATGGACTTTGTTAAGGGCAGTATTGGAAGATTTATCTTGGCCTAAGATATTGCATCAAAATATTTTCATTAATTTATCAATTAAGACCAATATGTTGAACTTCACAAGCAATGTGGTATTTGAAACAAATAAGTCATTTATGAAACTGAATCAGTGATTAAAATCTTCTTACCGGTATACTAGAGGGCCGAGGGGATGGAATTTCGCCGCTGATAGCTGCATAACTGTAAATATTGAAATATTATAAGCTTTAAGGCCAATTTCAAAACTACTAGAAGAAAAAAATAGCGTAGGAAGGACTTGTACTAACGTGATCAATGAATCCTCGACCGTGCCTGCTAGTATTCCCACCATCCCAACTGTCCAGTTTAGAGGAAGAACTCTGAATGTACCAAAATATCATTCTTCTAAATCATTACAAATCACAATCCTCTCTCAGAATATTCCAACATGACAAAATAGAA
Source organism: Trifolium repens (assembly GCA_030408175.1). Lineage (NCBI taxonomy): Eukaryota > Viridiplantae > Streptophyta > Magnoliopsida > Fabales > Fabaceae > Trifolium > Trifolium repens. The sequence continues at coordinate 58,892,350 of CP125842.1, read as the reverse complement.
TCGAATACTCACCCGGCATGAGGTATACGACCGAAAGTAGGTTTCAGACCAACTACACCACATAGTGCTGCAGGCATCCTCACAGAACCTGATTTATTGACAGTATAAAACCGTATAAAAAATGAAACTAAAAAATAGATAATTGAAAACTTATAAGTACTAATGAATGATGAGTAATTAGCTTATCTTTTTCATCTACAAATTTATAAAAAAAAAAAAAAATACCTCCCCCGTCGACACCAAGGGCAACGGGACACAACCCTGCCGATACCACTGCAGCAGATCCACTAGAAGAACCTCCTGCAATCCTACTGGCATCATATGGATTTCTAGAAGCCCTGTGGAGTATAAACAAACAGCCAAGCTCTTGTCATCAACTGATTCAATACAAATTCATTAATATATTGCTCAGCAGACCCCAAAAATGTAACAAAATGATAACTTATAACACAAGGTTTCTTACCCATAATGTGGATTTATACCACTAGTTCCAGCACCAAGTTCATGCATATTAGTCTTTCCAACAAGCATGGCACCGCATAATCTTAAACGCGTAATGCAGGAAGCATCATTAGTACAAGGCCTTTGTTTGTGCAACCACTTTGTACCTCCTATAAGACACCATTTAAAGATGCTCAAAACATTTCAAATTATGAATACATCACTGATAGACTAAGACATAGCAGTACCTGTAGTAGGGTATGGCAAACAATCTATTTCATCTTTTATAGCAACAGGAACTCCATCCAACACAGAAATAGGTTCCCCTACAAAATCAATATACACCAAATGAGTATAAAAAACAATCACTTTTATTTTGAGTTGCTTCTATAAAGTACCTTTCTGATATCGAATAGTCGATTCATTTGCTTGTCTAAGTATATCTTCAACATTATAGTTTATAAAGAATCCCATTTGAAGTCGAGGTTTCGAAGATTCATCAACAGCAGCTATAAATCTTTCTGCAACCTATTCAAATGATGAATAAATAATCACTTTAAATTCATCAACATTATGTTTATGCAAACTTGTATTAATGACTAATACTTAACACAATAATGATAGGTTTATTATGACATGATGAAAAAATATCTTAGAGGTGAAATTTGAAATAGTAATAATACCATGTTTGGTGTTATGACTCCTGAGCTGTAAGCATTGAAATAGTCCATTATGGTCCACCGATTCAATGAAGGCTTTGTTCCATTAATTGGTTTATCTAAAGTTATAGGTAAACAATTAATTGCAGCTTGAACTTTCTCTTGTGGTTTTAAATCAAAATCCAAGCATTTGACTTCTTGTTCTTTATGATCTGCTAGATTAAACTTAAATCAGTCAACTACTAAATTATTCAGCATAATTCATAGACACATTCAAGACAAAACTTAACTCTTATTTATGATAATTGCAAGTATCTTGCAACTAAAATAATATCAATATTCATCATATTTTTCAGTGAATTTTGATACTAGTTGAAAATAACAAACCTTCAAAATGATGTAAGGGAACATATAATGGTGGTTCTTCTAAATCTGCATTTGTAACATGCTGCATATTTTTTTAAAAATAAAAAAAATGCTCAGAACTTGGAAAATGAAAATGCTAATTAAGTTATAGAGATATATGAAAAGTGTTACTATAAGCTGAAGATATAGAAATATATGAAAAGTGTTACTATAAGCTGAAGGTGAAGTTCTTTTTGAACCAAAACAGAAAAATAGAATGCAAATAGTAACTATAAACCAAAAACATACCTTATGAATAAGATTATTTCCCTTTAATATATATAATAGTATAGCTCCGAATATTCGACTCTCCAATAGCCAAGTTACAATCTTCACCACAATTCCAGTCATCCTTGGAGCTATAATTCAAATGATGATTATCATGATCATGATTGTTAACCATTAACATTTTCAAACAATCATAGATTTTGATATAAGTATTAATATTCAATTCAAAACCGGAGAATTGCTCTTCTCCTCCTGTGTCGCTCAGAATCCCCTCAATTCCACCGAAGATATCTTCCGGTATTGTATTTTTTCTGTTTGAGCGACACGGGGAAAAGAGCAATCACCTTATACTTCATTTTGAACTAACAGAGTTGTCAAGTATTACAATTAAGGAAATGAAAAAATCATAAAAACTTTTCCATAAAAAATCAAACCATATCAATACTTTCATGTCACACTCAAATCAATACTTTTTTCAAAATTAAAATAACTGTAAAAAATGGTAATAAAAAACAAGAAAAGATTATGAACCTTTGACATTAGCTTGAAGATAGAATTCAGTGCTATCAGGGCCTAAATTCACATCCTTAACAGGTTTGTAAACCACACGGTTACTTTTGAACAAACCCATTACTCTAAGGAAGTATTTGCTCTTTGAAAATGTAAAGAAAAATGAAAATATCAACAAAATAAATTGCATATTATAGGTAGAAGAATTTGGCGGTGATGGCAAGTGGAACTAATACATTATTCAATGTACATATATATTCTTAGTTTTTATATTCATGATGATTTGGATTTGGCATGATAACAACTAGAAAATATGTCATTTTCATGGTAATAGTGACAAATTTGCATGAAAATAAAAAACACTATAAGAGTTCAACATTATATTCCTCCCGCTATTCTTGTTCCTGCTTTTATATATATATATATACTAACGTACACCCACTTAAATTTTCGAATGAGAGTTTTAGCAAGTTATAACTAAACAGTAGTTAAATATACCTTGAGGTGCATCTTACTAAAACACTCCTTCTAAAAAATAAGTGGGTGTAAGTTAACAATTCCTATAAGTATTATTTGCATCGATGTACTTTTTTTATTTGAATAAATGAATATCGTTTATCTACTTACAATATATTAAAAGAAACTACTACTAAAAAACCAAATTTGTCCTTATCAAGTTTATAATATTTCAGAATTTATGCCCTTAAATGTAATTTTAACTCTAAACTAAAAAAAATACAAAACAAAAAGATATATATATTCCAAAATGTTTTTGTCATCGTGCTGAAAATTTCAGCCAGCTCATTTTTGTGGTACTTTTTGAAGATCAAGTCCCCACAAACAACCACGAGGTTCATTTTTTTTTTCAAACAAGGGATTTGTTTGATTTAAGGAAATTAATAAACTAATTTTATTTTCTGTTTTAGTTTTATTTAGAAAAATATAGCTATATTAGACATTGCATAATGATCTATTTACATAATTATGCATTAAATATTATAGTGGTCCATTGCAAAAAAGTTGTTAGGATATATGATGTTTATGGGGTTCACTATAATAAACATGAGCTATAGTTTCGGTCATTTAATGCATTGCCATAGCTTCTGTAAAAGTTTTATAAATTAGTGAAAAGTTTTATTGTAACTAAGTTTCTCATCTACTAATATAGTAGTGTGGAACCATCTCCTATAAGCCGTGTAAATTAAGTAATAGAAAACTTTGAATTTGTAGGGCCTATAAATAATAATCAGTGAAGTTGATGTTCTTAACTTCTAAAGTTGACCTTTTAAGTTTTGGTGGAGAAAATATTTACAAGTAGTCTACCTTAGAATTAATATTTAAAAATTGATAAAATTTCTAAAAGACAATCCACGATACTTCTTAAAAATAATAACTCACAACCTTTATCATTTTTATAGATAAGATAATAGTTTAATTGATGTTGATTTTATACATCAAACATATTTGTTTTTCTCTTAAATTAATATCTAAGTCATAAAATTAAAGATTACAATTAATATTTATTTTCAATAAATGTTTATCATCCTTTTAAATATAGTTTTCAAGTAGAGAGTTCGAATGTGGTCCATGTTAGATTTGAATTTGCCTTGAATTTGATATGATGATGATGATGGTGATGGACAAAGTCAATATGGCTAAGAAATTGTTAGAAACAAAAATGTTTCTGAATGTATAAAGACATATTGTTAATTAAATACATATATTATGGTTTTGGTAAGATAATTTACATAAACTAAAGCATGCAAGCTTCTTGGTTAGGAAAGAAATTTTACTAGGTCAAGATATATTTGTTTGCTATAATGATCATCACAAGCTTCTGCAGTTGTTATACCAAAAACTAGTCAAGTCAAGAATTGAAGTAAATCATCATATATATTAGGTAAAAAGGTTCAGATTTCAAGCTCGTGACAAGATCCATCAAGTTCAGATCATATGCAATGCATGCATGTGTGTTTATTAGTAGTAAAAAAGTTTATTTTAATTACAAATTATTACACTATTATGTCCAATTTTTCTCACCACTTTGGAAGTAATTAAAACTTAAAATGGGATTAAAATAAAAGTTTATGATGATATATATATATGCTTGATTGCCATTGGCATGTCATCCAAATAAGTTCAACTAACATGTAGAGTAGAGTATATCATACATTGATGTAATGTACAACGAATATTAAATATAAGATAGGATATGACAGTTGGGAAAATAATTGATGATATGATAATAATCAATTATCAAATAAGCAAAAAAAGGTTAGAGGAAAAGGCAATGTGAAGTAAATAGGGCCGGCCTAAGGATGGCAAGTGAAGCAGACATTTTAGTCTTCACATTTATTTAGACTTTTAATAATAATTTTGGTTGCGTAAAAAATATATTATAATTTTGGTCTCTATTTTTATTTGTTCATGTAATTTTAGTTTTTCTATTTTAAAATTATTTAGTTTTGTTTTTTTAATTAAATTTTTGTATATTAAAATAATAATTGAATATATTTTATGTAATGTGATATACGGCATGTTATTGAATTATCAAAAGTTATGAAATTATAAGAAAATTTATTGAAGACTTTTATTTCAATTTTAGAAAATTATTCATTTCTATAATTTAATTAATGAAATGTAAATAACTGATCAATTTAAATGATTCTACGTCATCAGGTCAGTATGACATATCATTTAAAATATGTTAAATCATAATTTTTAGTACAAAAGTATGATGGAGGGTCGACCAAAACTTAGTGTTTAAATGACAAGATGGATTTTTTGATTGAACGAAAACAGAGGACTAAAACTATAATTAAGCCTTATTTTAATTTAATTTAATGAATATGTTTCAAATATTATTTATAAATCATGCAATATAAATTTTACTCATTAATTTTACTACTAACTGATTTAATAATTTTGTATACATTAAGACCTTTTTGCGAGTTTGGAGGAGAGAGCTTTGGAGGAAAAGTAGAGGGGAAAATAGAGAAAATTTCACCTGTTTTTTTTTAGAGAGTAATTTTATAGAGAATGATAAATTGAATAGATGTTTATGATTAAAATATTTTTAATCAAGAATATTGTAACAACATAAATTAAATTTGAAGAACTTATTGTACAATTTTTTTTTTTAAGAAATCATTCAAGTCTTCCAAAACTCCCTCTAATACCATTTTTTAGTTTCACCAAACTATATATGAGGTTTTTGTGCTATGAAAGAAAAAAAAAAATCCTCCAAATTCCTCTATTAATTCCTTGCATTATTTATTCCTTTTTTTCAATATCCTTCCTCTCCCATCTCCATTAAACTCAAACAAAATCTAAGTAGACTTAAAAAGACCTATAATTTTGGTGTTGTTACTTTTTAAAGGGTCTCACTTCAATTTTCACTTTAAGTACTTGATTTTGTTTGACATTCTCAAAAAGATCAATAAGATTATTATATTTCAAACAAGTCATTGAATATATTAAACTATCAAATTATTTTTCATATTTAACCACTTATCATTAGTTAGGTCTCAACATTTTAATTTCTTACTATCAAATTGATCTTTATAGTTATCCATTTACTATCAATATAATTTCTAACCATCAAATTTGGTCTCGGACTCTCAAAATGAGGGATGTGAGTAACATTTTGACAGTGACTATACAAAGTCATAAACACATTTGGTGTTTTTTGTTTTGTTTTTTGTATTGCATTTGGAATTTGATCAATACAAATGAGAGTGAAGACTTAATTGAGCTCATATCTCAACTTTTTTGTGTGGATGAGAAAAGAACTGAAAACTGTATTGGATGAGAAGAAGCGATGTGTCCTTGATTTTATACTTGTGTGGCTGCATTTAATTATCTTCTTAATTTGTAATGAGTGAGAAGTGAGTTGCATTATGTTAGATCTTTATAGTTTCATAAGCATGTGATCGAGTTAACTTCCTCAACAACCTGTAAGGTGGACTTGGGTAGATTTCACATGCAAAAGTTATAGTACACTTTCCATTAATATAAAATAAGGCTTATGGTAATCATGCATTATTTATATTTATTAGTATCCAAACTTAATTCAAATTAAAACCAATAAATTCAATTTTATACCAAACCTTTTTTTTGCAAATCCAATTCGGTTATTGTTAAAGTGGTTTATAATTGATTCCATTACTGGTTTTAAACAAAAACATGATTCAACCATATTTTTTTGTCAAAGATACTTCATTCATTGAAATAGCTAATCATCCAAACATTACACTATGTAAAGATTACTACCGACCATCGGGTTCTTGAAGTATATATCTACAAACTCATGACCAATTTGACAAGTTAAGAATGAACAACACAAAACAACAAGCAAAGAGAAAATACAAACTAGAGTAGACTTATTGAGAGCTAAAATTGGAAAAACAGGCAAACAAAGCAACTTAAACAAAGCTACCATTCGACTTGATAAGACACAAAAGCACCACTCACATGCTGATGGCTAAGTTGGAGGGAACAACATCCAAAACGATCACAAGGACAAGAGGATGAAGCTAAACAACAGACCCACCAGCAAGATTAAGCATTTACTCCTAGCACATCAAGCACAAGGGCGAGCGAGGGTTGGAAATGAGTGGAGTTGGTTTGAACTTGTCTAAGCTCGACTCATCTCAATCAGAATTGGTTTAGCTCGAGTTTGACACGAACTATTTTTTCAACTCGATTTCGGCTCATTTAAAGTTCAAAAATAGTTTGGTCCGACTTGTTATGTTCAGTTCGTTTTCAGCTCGAAACTCAATTCGAGAGTTCTACATGAACTTTTTTTCTACATCAAACTCAATTCCATTTGAGTACACTAACAACTTAGTTCAAACTACATAACTCAAACCTAAAAAATAAATAAATTTTAGATCCATAAATAAATTGGAATATATAGCACTTTTGAATGAGAAAACCACCTAACTAAAAAGTATTTGTCATAGTTTTTTTTAATCTAAATGTATAAAATCAATTATTATATAAATTTGTAAAATCAAATATGTAAATTTAAAAATATTTTTTAAGCAAGTCAACTCGTGAACCAAACGAGTCGAACTATATATAACTCAAATTCAGCTCATTTAATTACCGAACTTAATTTTTAGCTCAAGTACAACACATTTTGTTCATGAACATAGCCCAGCGAATCAATTGTCGGATTGAGTCTCAAACTTTGTTTGAATTGGCTCGGTACATTGTCAACCCTTGCGGTGAGAATGAGAATCACTTCGGAACTCTAGGAAAATGTGAGAGTGAGAGGGTCTTTTGGCTTCCTCAGGGCCGTGTGAAGCTTAGCTTGCTTTAGCAGCTACGTGATGATTCAGGATTCGTGGTAGGCGTAGGAGTTGGGCGAAGTGGTAGCGAAGATCAGGTGGTGATGCAAGTGCGCGATGAGCTTAGTTGCCCCCTGGGGCATGCTATTTGTACAATCAAGCAAAGAGCTAGTGGGGGCTGGAATGGAATATCATACATAGTGTAGAATCGGATCTGAAGCTCTTTACTAGGATTGGAACAAGCGAGGAACGAGTAATCACAAGCTCCGCTTAAGCGCTCGACATGCAATTAGGCGAGCCACACCAACCAAACAGACAAGGAACAAAGCAATAACATAAGATTACCTCTAAACTCCGAACAAGGTTATCAAGGAACAGATCTAGGGTTTTAGGACAAGCTAAGTAGTGAAGGTGGTGTGGTTCAGTTCAGGTGGAGGCCGACATAAAATTAGTAGAGGGGCACTGTAGAAGAGGTAATCAAGGGGGAGAGATAGAGATACATACCTGGCAGCGAAAGCGGCAACGACAACACTCAATCCCATGACTTGGATCCCACAAACAGAGGAAAGGGACGACTGAGAGAGCTCACTTAATAAAGACAACACTCAATCCCATGACCTGGATCCCAAGATTCTGGAGGATAAAATTGAGATAAAATAATGTTGTTAAACTGCCTATTGACATTTTCAATGCTTTCAGATTTTTTTTTGGAAATAATGAAAATGCCTTATTTCCATAAATGCATTATCCCTAGCTAGCACTTCAAGAATCTTTACACCTTATTACCAAGTTAAAATGAACACATTTTAGAAAATAACAATAGAGAACTTTTTCACAAAGTAATCAAAACCTATTGAGAGACAATGGTGAGGCTCCATAAATTGCCAGATATTTGAACCTAGAATTGTCCACTAATACAATATGCTAACAATCGATCATAAAAATTTATGGCTATAGATGAGGGCTAAAACTTAAAATGAATAATTGGTGCACTTAATCTCATAGTTGGATCTATATGATACCCATCTTACGCAGTTATTTGTGACACCAGGAACAAGGCCATAACATTTAAATGGTAATAATATGCTATAATATCTACATAAAACTGCTAGGCCATGCTATATACATCAATCTGAATGAGTTGTGGAGCCTGAAAGGACCTTGGATAAGGTACTTTGAAGCAATGATACTGAATCAATAGCAGACTTTGTAAACCAGCTGATCCCCACTTTAAGCCTATGTTCATCGGTTGGTAACCTCATCAAATAAGCTATCTTCCTAGCTGCAAAAAATAAAAGGAGAAAGTTCAAACCTATGTTTCTACTCATTCTATGTTTTTGATAGGCTACCAGCATAATGAAGAAAAGCGTATAAGGCCAACATACCAGTATGGCCAATAGGACCCTCTAAAGTTAACCCCTCAACAAAACTCGGAGAAATAGCAGCATCATATCTTCCCAAAACCATCATCTCACCTAGGTTCTGAAACCTAGCACCCAGATTAAGAATAAATAGTGTTAGGTGTACATTACAAAACAATTTGCAAATAACAAACTTCTCCGAGACTGATATTTCCCTGGAGACCGCCATGATGGGACTTGTATAGCACCAGAATGGCTTTTTCTCCTTTTACTAGCAAATAATAAACTTCTAAATGGAAACAATACCTAAATGGCAAAAGCGGACGCCCATTGATTGCAGCCCAGAGATTCCAACCAGTAAAGTCTGCTTGTTGAAATGCAACCTGCAAGATAAAGGAAAACAATCGGCAAATAAAGATGATAGTATTGTCAAAAATATATACATTTCATAATACCATTAGATACAAGGTCAATAAAATTAAACCTGTGCAGTGGCTGGAAGTATCCTTCCGTTTGAATCCCTTAATGCCGAAGAGTCACCAAGAGCAAATATCCGTGGGTGACCCTTAACACGAAGAGTTTCATCTGTTTCTGCCTGTCCCCTGGCATTAAGTGGAATTACAAATGGTACATCTGAATATTCCAGATGAGGAAGCGGAGGTTTGGATCCAACAGTCCACAATACCAGATCTGCTTCAATGATTTTATTCTGCACTCCCCTTTCAGCAGGTTGCAGCTCCAATATATACTTTTCAAAACCAGGCACTGTTTCAATGAGATTTTCATCTACCCCTGTCAGGGTATTTGAAGACTCCAATTCACCGGCCCTTCGAATACAGTTGACAAAATAACCCAATAAAAGTTCGACCTTCCTAGACGAAAGAACCTAACATCCACAATATAATATTTCCTTTCAGAAATCATAACATTGCTTGCAATAATATTAGTAATGGAATTTAAGGACTTAAATTCAATTGTCTGAAAATAATACTGCTGCCATAGTTTAAGAAAAGGGATAATAGCATGCTGGAGAAGCATTAACTACAAAAACAAGAATTACAGGTGATGTATTCGAAAGCATTTGATATCTCAATTTCATCGTGGGGCACCGATGTAGCATTCAATTATAGCTAATGCTTATATGATTTAGGCTTAAGTTATTTACGTATCGATTTGAAATGTGTTTGTTAGAGAATAGAAATTATTTAAGCCATATAGAAGAAAATTTGTATTTCAAACCTCTCAGAATTGATTTCTTCTGAATAATTTACTATATAATTAGGTTAAATTACTGTTTACGATTTTTTAGGGAAATTAAACTAGGTCCTACAGTTTAAATTATGTAATTGAACCATATAGTTTAAAAACTTTAAATAAGACTGGATCCCCATAGTGCTAAACAAAATGGTGAACATGGAGACCGTATTAAAAACAATTCAAAACTGTAATGACCCAAATACAAATACAAATTTCAAATTACAACGACCCATTTGAATTTGGCTTACCGGAACATACAAAGTAACTACTCAAATAAATTATCAAGTCTTTCTAAGAGGACTAAACCAATTTTTCTTAGGCAGCATTAAGCAAGCTTAAGCAAGGATCGTCTTGTCTCGACATATAATTGGGTTACATTTGTTCAACCCAAACAATGAACAATGACATTATAAATTTGAGCACTTAGTTCGTGGTTTTAGAGTCACTAAAGCGTTTAAATTTGTATTTTATTTAACATCTTCAAACATAAAGCTGTAGCCTCTAAATATCTGACTTCACTCAATTACATGTTATTGGCAAAATACTCCCTTTGGTCTCATATATAAGCAAAAATTAACTTTTTAGATTCATTGAAAAACTTATGTATCTAGTCTATAATATAAAAAGTCGATTTTTGCTTATATATGAAACCTGAGGGAGTAGTATAAAAGAAAAATTTAAAAAGGACATCTCACTGCCATGCCATAGAGAGAAGTTGAAAGCAGCAACGGGTGGACCATCACCCAGTTGCCCATGGCTGTACAAAATAGATATACAAGTTTCAGTAAGCATTAAGTTTAAACTCTACACAACTTACTTTCAGTGCAGCATCCCTATTGCCAGGTGGAGCAGTTGGGCAGATCGTTGTTTCAACATTAATTGCTCTCACAATTCCTCTATTTTGTAATCGCTCTGCTACTGTTGCAGCTAATTCAACCCCAGAGTATCCACAACCAACAATAGCCACACTAATTTGCCGGTCCTTACCAAAGGTCTTTCTCTCTAATATTTTTAATCTATTGTTAACTTTCTGCAAAGAGAAACCGGCATGTGAAATCAATAAAAATATAAAGATTGCACAATAGTCCTGAGATGTTAAATAATTGACCCATCCTTCATTGCACTTACACGTGCATCCTCTAGAGTTGAGAAAGGAATTGCGAATTCTATCGCTCCTGGTACAACATCCAGTTTAGATTCAGCTCCCAAAGCAAGAACCAGCCTGGCTGTCCGGCACGAAGAAATGAAAAAAGTTCAAATCAACAGAAACTATACTAGTACAATTCTATATACTATCCACTGCCAGTGCACTTCATTTAACAACAGAAAAATTCATGGGTTCATTTTCCTTTTACAGATAGTTTAGATACCCAAAGAAACATTTCAGAATCCTACACAGTAGGATCTTACCCATAAATCCTAATCATTACTATAAGAATAAACTTAACAGCATGGTCATAGGAGGTAGCTCATTTTTTTTACAAATTGAAGAACCTAGGTCAATATGCAGAACACAGATCCAGAGAAAAACATATCATCTTAGGCAGCATATAAAACATTATTGATGCCAGGATACCCAGAGGTACTTAAATAGTTCATATTGTACCAGTCATATTCAATATGAAGGCCACTTTCAAGATGAACAGTTCCTCCACGAGTAGATCCATTGGATCCATTTACTCCCAAATGATCAGAGGGTTGCAAAACTTTTACTCTGTCTTTCAAAAACCTCACACCAGTGTTTGCCAGCAAGTCCGAGAAGTAGGGAGCTATTTCCCATTCATCCACTTCTGTATGCCATAAAGTAATTCTGCTTAAACATATTTGAATCAAAGAAAAATGCAGTTGTTGCATAAATATAACACTTCATACCACCAGATAGAAGCTCGTACAACATAGGCTTGAAAACAAATCGTTCAGACTGATCGACAAGAGCAATCTGTTTCATATAAAATAATGAACTCTATTTTTATTCAAAACATCCCCAAGAAGCAAAAAAGTGCAACAATTAAGTCACAGTGCATGAATAATATAAGCTAGTATGATGAGGATTAATTGTACAATCAACTTCGAAGAGAAGAAATACAGGGTAGCTTATCATGTGAGTTAGCCTCTATTTGGATAAACAGCTCAATATAGCATAAGTGTTTATCATATAAGTGATATGTATTAACTATTTCCATAATAAAATATCAAAATAGTTAGGTATCGGGACCTGGCTTATTTTAGGTCTTAGAAACTATCTGAAAGCCAAAAGTGAAAATAAGAGCTTTTAGAAAAAAGCTAAAGTTGTTTGGTAATTGTTGGTTTTTTAGCTTCAAAAGTATTATATCTATGTATATTACTCATAAAAATTAAGCAACTTTTTTCTATCAAGAACTTATTGAAAATCTGTTTGGCCTAACTTCTTCCATATTGAGTAAAAAAGTTTGAAATAAGCTAGGCCAAACGGTACCTTAAACTATCTTCAAATAAGCGATAAGTTGTTTTCATAAGTTTTGGAGTGGCTTATTTTAGCTTATCTACTAACATAAGTTTCACGACACTATTTGGGAGAACTTATAAAAACAGCTTATGACATTTTTCATATGGTTTTTTCAACTTATTTTCACATGTCCTCCAAGATAGCTTATAGCATATATAAAACAAATTAATTCAATTTTATCTCTTGCTATACAAATAGCTTATGTAAGTTTATGCATACATATCATAAGTTCTTTCAAACAGTCTCGCAAGTGTTTATTCCTATCACGGTTTTTGCATCAACTTCCATACACATGAAAGAACTGAATTGAGTTTGAAATTTGAATGTTAAAATACCTACCTGCGGCTTTTTGTCATCGGGCCATTCGAGTGATTCTAACCTTAAAGCGGTATATAAGCCACCAAATCCACCACCTAATATACACACTCTAGGCTTCTGCAATCGATTAATTAAAGAATAAACATACAATTACAAAGAAATTAGCAAAATCTATTCAAAATCAAAAAGCTATGAAACCTTGTTATCAGGCCACACGAAATTTGTGTGCGCCTTTACAGTTTCGGATATATCATCCACAACAGCTCCATTGCCGCCATTTTTCGCCGAAACATAGAACCGCGACTGTAACCGTTTTCTGTTAGAGTATGCAAATAAGGAAGAATTGGTTCCGCTGGTTCTCCAAGTAGTCGGAAATAGCGTACTCCATTGTTTCGCTCCGCCTGATTTGGAATCGACAATAATAAAATAGCGATGGTGAAAAGCGATAATTGACAGTAAAATAGCGATAATTTGATTTGATGGAAGAGAAAGAGAGCTTACGGTGAAAAGAGACGGCGGCGTGTGTGGCTGATGTAGTGAAAGCAATGTGAGACATTTATGAAGCGAATATGAGAATGAAGGTTTGTTGAATCAGTTAAGTATAGAAGAAGAAGTTAGGTACTGCGGTATCATTTCATGTGGATGGATGTTCTGCTTCCACGGTTTCTGCCTCTTCTCAACTCAATAGCTGCTTTCCCTCACCTCCACAACTGTACAATTTTTTTTCATATTGCATAAGTTTTTTTTTTTTTTCAGGGCTTAGGATACGTTTGTATTAGTTTTTTTTTAGCGTATGCAATATAAATTAGATTTTATGTTATTTTATAAATTCACATTAGTGAAAATTGTAATTTTTATAAGCTATTTTATTATAATATACTTTGAACAAACTTATAATAATACATAAAAATTGCATAAATTCAAAAATAAGTTTATCCAAACGGTGCCTTAATCGCATTTTCGGTCTCTCAATTTTTGAAATAATTTGATTTTAATCCTTTTAAGTTTTATAATTGTTTGTTTTTATTTCCCAGTTTATTTTACTAATCTCTAAAATTGAATTGCTCGATTTTTGACCCTAAATTTATCTTATTTTACATTTTCTAGCTTTCGTTAACTTTTTTTTTAACTAAAAATTAACTTTTTAACTGAAAAATACTAGTTGATTATTTTTTACAATTAAAATATTATTTTTTAAATGAATAAAAAAAGTATTTAATAATATTTGATTAAAGAAAATAGTTGATCAAAGAATTTTGTAAACTATTTGTTCATGACTAAATAATTTTATAAACTACATATAACAAAAAAATTATATTTTATAAGTTATTTTCTTTTAAAAAATTGTCATTTATTTTTAAAACATTTTTTTATAAAACATCTTTTTCTTTAATATTTTTAATTTTAAAAAGCCACATAAATAATTTTGTCAAAAAAGTCAATGAGGGACTGGGTTCTCAAACATCGCAGCACTTCTTCTCCAGCGGTAAAAAGTAAGCCTTTAGTTAAACTTAACGCGAGAGAGATTACTTTGGATATAAATAGTGGGTAACCCAATATTGGGTGGCCCACATATCTTGTAGAGTTAAGTTATAAAATATATAATTGATGTAAACTCAATTTAGGTACGGTTCATAAAAATATTGAAGAATAAACAAAAACCAAGTTTACCTGGTCTATGTAAATTGAGTTTACATGACTTATGTAGACTCAATTCGCATAGGATATGTGAAAACAATTCACATGACTTACTGTAAACTCCATTTGCATAGGCTATGTAAATTGAGTTTATGCATATAAATTGTATTTTCATTTTAAGCGTATTTAGGTCATTTTGGGGTGTAATTATAATTTCTTGGGATGTGATTAGAAATTTTCATTTTATTAATAAATTTCATAATTAAATTGATCACTATTTGAAAAAAAATTAATTTGGGACGAAATTTTCCGTCGCACAATTGTTCAAATTTCCGTCCCAATTCAGATTTGGGGCGAAATTTGTGGCAAATTTATTTTGCCGCAATTCGCCGGTCGTAAATTGTTTGGACCGGAATTTTAGATTACGTCACACATTTGAGACGGAATCAGGGACAAAGTTTATTTAATTGTTTAGACACTTCATTTATTTCCGTCCCAACTTAACTACAAAATTATTAAATTCCGTCTCAATATTGTGACAAATTAAATGCTACAATCATAAACATGATATACATAATCCATCCTATAAATTCAAAATGTAATAATCATCAATTTTCATTCAAGTAATAAACAATCACATATTTATTTGTCTGATACAATCTTAAACATGATATACATAATCCAAATTATAAAAATACGGTCAAAAGACTAATCTTGTAATAATTTTGAAGTTTTTAAGTACAAAGTCATCACTATTATCTTGGAGGCATGGGCACATGTTGTAAGATATAGTTTTCACATTTATGCTTACTTACTAGAAAACGATCTATTCTTAAAAGATCTTGGAATATATGATTCTCACATATTAAAGTCTTTAAAGGACATACCTTTCTCCATCATGATAGAAAATAGAATGTAGAGTAATACCAATAATCCTCCTATTCCCAATCTATCTATTTCCCGTTCGTTCTTTCTCATACCCGTTCTTGATGGTAATATGGTAGAGAAACTTTTATGGAAGAGACAGAACCATTCTCAATTAGTTGGTAACTTCCATCAAGTTACATATATTTATAGAAATTCACTTGCATCTCTTCATGAATTATTGCATCTTTTACATGAATATTCACACTCTTTCACATGAATATTCATATTCTTTCATAAATACTTGCACTCTTTCACGTTAATAATTACATCCTTCCACATAAGTCACCATAAATTAATTATAAGAATTAAATT
The DNA here is from genome assembly GCA_030408175.1 of Trifolium repens. Lineage (NCBI taxonomy): Eukaryota > Viridiplantae > Streptophyta > Magnoliopsida > Fabales > Fabaceae > Trifolium > Trifolium repens. The sequence continues at coordinate 58,876,515 of CP125842.1, read as the reverse complement.
ATTCTTACATTCTCCCACTTGACTCATGTGACTTTTAACAATACATCAATCATAATGCGCATCAATGAACCTTACATGCATTGGTTCCATCATACATCATAATTAAGAATATAACCAATAAGAGTCATGGCGGTTATATATCATTTAATTGACTTATTCCCTTCCATGTACTACTATATTAGAAATTCTTCTCAATATGACCTTAAGTTGAAAGGTGCAAAATGGGTTCAAACATAATGTCATTATTAATAATAATAACTTAATTTGTTTTCATCATCATTAATTGCATGAACACATTAATAGAAAACAAAAGGGATCAGAAACATTACATTAGTGAGCTCCAAGTGTCAACATCAATAAAACATCACAATTTATTAATAGCTATAATGTCCATGTTTTCTACATGGCCACCAATTACTTTCGGTGGTAACCCTTTCGTCAAAGGATCAACAATCATTAACATGTTTAATTGACACTTTATGTTTCTGAACTTATTCTCTAATGACAAAGTATTTCAATTCCATATAATTAGCCCCTCTAATTTACTTGTCGCTTTACGAGAAGAAGACTGCTACAGAATTATCACAATAATTTTTCAGCGGCTCGGCAATTACGGTCGACAAGTCCAAGTTCTGAAATTAATTTCCGCAGCCGATTAGTTTGAATTTTGGCCTCAAAGCATGCCACAAATTCAGCATTAGTGCATGCAGCAATGACAGACTGCTTCATACTCTTTCATTATATCAATCTTCCAGACAAAAGATATAGATAACCAAATGTTTACTTTCTTGTATCTATAGTTGGAAAAATCTGAATCTGAATATCCAATCATTCGGTTCCAATGCATTCTTTCAACATTGCATGAGACTAAATTTGTCTCCTTTCTGTTGGAACCATTCTAAATCTCTCTAAAACTTTATTGATATATGCTTTGTGAAACAAGCCTAACAATTCTTGTAGTCTATTATTAATCACAAAACTTGTCTCACCCATATTTTTCATTTCAAAATTCTTAAAGAGAAAATTCTTAGTCTCATATAATAGACTAAGATCATTAATTGTAAGCAAGATTACAAAATATGGGGCTAAAAAATAATGATACTCCCACTGTCCTTCAGATATGTTTCCCTTAAATCTAAAAAACATGATATCATTGAATTTGAGATACCATTGGCGAAAACTTGCTTAACGTTAGTGCTTTGAGTAATAAATATCATACAATTCAGATTCAAAGAAGTATCATTATTTGTATACTAATGTTCTCCTTTGGGAGATCCACCAATACAACATTAAACACATTGATGCTATTAATTTAACATTTATTTGGCATGATATATGCATCAATTAGAAACATTCATTATCTTTGGATATATAAATAAACTATTAATGCACACATATTTCCAACTTCATGTCCATTAGTTATAACAACAATTAACCAACCTTTGGGTGATCCATAAATGTCTTATAACAATGAACTTTCAATTATCTCATATACAACCATAAATTTTAGCATCCATACTATAAGTAATTGAAATTAAATAATATATCTTAAACTTTGAATTAAATAAACATACAAATTTGATCACTTTGACGATTAACAAATTTTCATACTATTTAATTCAACATTAATACTTTAATAGACACGTTTATCATAAATTTAGAATTAAATAAACATACAAGTTCGATCACTTTAGTGATTAACAAACTTTCTTAATAATTTAATTCTAAAATTAAATAATAATAATTGCACATAAGACGCACAACCATGGTGAAGCCACACTCTAATTTGAACTTCAACCATTGTGGTTGCAATCTTTTACAAGCAATCAAACAATCCCTTAATTTTCAAAACCATGTGATTGAATAATTAAGTCCCTAAAGATCAACTACATTCTTGATCCTTTCAGTTTCTTTGATCCTTTCAGTTTCTTTTAAACATATATAAAATCAATTCATATGGATATATAAAAGTTATCTAGACATACATATGAAAAGTCTCATGCCAACAAATTATTTTTGCTTAAGTACATGTCATTACGTTCATTTTTATGTGCAATTCTTTACAATAATATTCATTCCATTGAACATACATATTATATATAGAGATATATAATATAATGATGCAAATAAATTCATAATGGCTTTACTTGTATTTAGCACAATACTGATTCTTGAAGAATCCATATATATACACATTTATTTTTCAATGCAGCGGAAAACATAAAATCCCTAAACACATAATTAAGTTTACTCTAAGTTAGGAGGAAAAACAAACAACATTTATTTATGGAGAATCACATAATTCCGCAACCTAATGCTCTGATACCACATGTAAGTTATAGTTTTCACATTTATGCTTACTTACTATAAAACGATCTATTCTTAAAAGATCTTGGAATATATGATTCTCACATATTAAAGTCTTTAAAGGACATACCTTTCTCCATCATGATAGAAAATAGAATGTAGAGTAATACCAATAATCCTCCTATTCCCAATCTATCTCTTTCCCCCCCCCCAAAAAAAAAAAAAAAAAAAAAATCTATCTCTTTCCCGTTCGTTCTTTCTCATACCCGTTCTTGATGGTAATATGGTAGAGAAACTTTTATGGAAGAGACAGAACCATTCTCAATTAGTTGGTAACTTCCATCAAGTTACATATATTTATAGAAATTCACTTGCATCTCTTCATGAATTATTACATCTTTTACATGAATATTCACACCCTTTCACATGAATATTCATATTCTTTCATAAATACTTGCACTCTTTCACGTTAATAATTACATCCTTCCACATGAGTCACCATAAATTAATTATAAGAATTAAATTATTCTTACACATGTTTCCATCCAAATAGAGTCCTTATACAATTCATCATAATCAATAGGCTTGGGGCGAGTACTCAACTTCAACTTATCACCAAACTCATATGTTGAGGTAGAGACTCAAATTGTGAACATAGCTTTCTTGTTAATGTATGAGGAGAAATATATGTACCCATAGATATTTTTAATTAATAAAAAATAGACCATCGTATTAATATATGAGTAGAAATATAATTTCCGTCTTTATAAAAAAGAAATATACGTAAAAATAAAATGAATATATTTCATATTAACACGGGTAGAAATATAAACTATAATATAAATTCCAAAACTAAAATAAATCTCTTATTAATATACGGATAGAATTATGGTTTTCGTTTAAATAAAAAAATAATCCTTGTAGGAGTAATATGTTGTAGATGGATGGTGCACCATTGCCCACGCTTACAGATGACCACCATGGCAGTTATCTTCAAATCCAGCTAGATGTGAGGTGAGTAACATGCCACTGTGCAACATAAAATAACAACAAACATAAAATAGTCAAAGTATGACTCATTCTATTCTATATGTACCGATATATGATTGACATGAATAATTTTGATATATCTCAAAAATTAATAAACACTATTTATAAATTTATTCATTTCAACAATATATTAATACATATTCAAATGAGATAAATACAGAGAAATTGGCTATACTAATAAGCACATGGTTCAATTGCTGACGCCAATGCAGTCCAATTTTTAAATAGAACCAAAATCTACAATCATCCAGAATTCCAGATATCCATAATCTATACAATATATATATATATCATATAGTAATTTTTTTGAACTCACCATATAGTATAGAGGAATGATATTTTAACACAAATATCATGATATAATATATAAAGACATTTTAGTAATATTTTAAAGGCAAAATTACATGTTTGGTTCTTTATCTTATTTTTTTGTAACACTTTGGTCATTTATCTTTCATTTGTAATATTTTGGTCCTTTATATTATCTTTTTGTAACATTCTGGTCCTTTATATTTTATTTGTAACATTTTGGTCCTTTAAAGAACATAAAAATATGAAGGAATTGATAAAGATGATGAACATATTCATTAAAATCACGAGTTTTATTTAATTTTAATAAAAAAGTATCTTAACAAAAAATTTCAACATTTTTTAAATAAAAAAAAATGAAAAAAGGGTTTATATGTGAATGTTATAAAAGATAAAAGGACTAACATGTTACAAATAAAAGATAAAGGACTAAAGTGTTACAGATATATAAGATACAGGACCAAAATGTTACAAATAAAAGATAAAGGACCAAATTGTTACAAAAAAATAAGATAAAGGACCAAACGTGTAATTTTGCCTATTTTAAATCTTCATCTTTTTTTTTCTTCCTTATTTCTCTCTGTATATGCATTGTGTTATTGTATTTGGAGAATGGATCCTCTCAATTTACTTTTCCTCAATTTTCACATCTCAACCATCAATCAACTTTTTCTCTTTTCCTTTCAATTAAAATATTGCTCTATATTTTTAATCCAATAGTTTAAAAACCAACATTATTTCCTCAATTTTGTATCAAAATATCATTCTTTAGTATAATATATATATATATACCGTAAATGATAATATCCACAAAATGTTATGAGATGCATTTCACATTGCCCACGTTTCTCTGGTCGACATTGAACCGCTTTTTTTGAGATGCACACCAATTGATGATGTTATCTAATCAACCTCGTCATTGTACTCCATTTTTATGCTTAAGTCATTTAGGTCCTAGTAAGACTCATCAAGAATATTGTATGAAACATGAAAGTTTGAAGCCTCCAAAAACTTACTTGTAATTAAGATATTTGGGACTTTTGGTACCCACTTGCCCATGGTTCTTTTTTTCTTAACAAAATATGATCACATAAGAGTTGAACACAAGACCTATTGTGGTTTAGGAATTACATTATCCGTTTGATTAGCCATTCATATTAACCTACTTGCCTATGTTTGATTTTGATATATTTGGTTGTTTTTCAATAAAATTGATATTTTTTCCTAGAATTAATTTTAGGAAAATGTTAACTAGTGCTCGGGGCACTAGTTAAGGATACTTCAAATAATAAAAATTCATTAAAATGCATACAGTCAATATTTGAAAAATATAAAAAGTGTTTTTTTCAATGTAAAAGTTGTTTCTTTTGTATTCTTGACTATGTGCAACTCGAGTTTTACGTTGAAATTTATTGTTCAACTCATCTTTTTATTAATCTATTTAAATATAAATCACTTTACATTCAATCAAATTCTAATCGTGGGATGTACGAAATTATATTATCCTATACGAACTCCTACACGGACAGTTCGACACTACTAATGTAAAAAACATAAGATACTAACATTGCCACAAATTTATAAAAGATATAAATTGATAATCAAAATATATACATGTAAATCTAAGTTAGAGCAAGTTATTTATTTAAAGAAGTTTTAAAACAAAACACATGATAGTATTTTACCTTTATTTATCCATCTACTATAAAAAAAAATTAAAAATATTGTAATCAAAATGTAATGTCTTCAATCTTGTGTTGATCAATATTGTTATTTCGACACATCTTTAACTCTTGTAGATATGTCTGGTATGTATCTAATGAGAGTATAAGCAAAGAAAAAATCAATTTTTATGGACGTACGAATGTCTTACAGGTGTCGGACAGTGTTCCAAGGGGTGTCAAAGTAAAGAAAAACTTGAGTTTTTTTTAACACCGATCTATCCATCCGATACATGTCGTACACGTGTCATACGAGTGTCAGACACCACAACACGCCTAATATTAATAATAAAGGTATTTGTGCTTCATATTATTATCACATGATACAACTTGCAATTAGCTTGTTTGTTTTCAATACTTTGAGGAAGCAAGGTTGGCACTGTGGCACATGATTCCCTGCACTGGACAGCTTTCTAGTTACTTCTGCCATTCATTTTTTTTCCAAGTTCTCCATATCTCCTTGCTATGATTATATCATTTCATCAACAATTTGAGCAAGTGGTCTTCACTCACGCACACACATCCAAACCTCTTCAATGACAACCATAAATCAGTAACCAATCAAATGTCTATAGTACTATAAAACCAGCGGCACAAAACCTGAAACTGATGGCCGCAGTAAATGTTACACTCATAACCCAACTTGCCTATAAAAACACGTTTGAGCACCAAAAAACAACATTGTGCAATACACTAACACCGTCAAAGTTATGTCTTTGCTTCCAAGCAGTGCCACTGATCACATTAACTTTGATGGTACTGAAAACTTTCAAAAGTTTTATGAGTGTTGGATGGTTGAACAAAACCAATATCTGAATGAACTTGTAGCAGCTAAATCAGCTCAACCTCAGCTCACAAATGACAGAATGCATGCACTGATTGATAAGGTTATTGAGCATTATGAGCATTACTACAAGGCAAAGTCAATTTGTGCAAAGAAAGATGTTTTGTCGATATTTTCACCACCATGGTTAAGCACTTTAGAAGAGGCTTTTCTTTGGATTGGTGGTTGGAGACCAAGCATGGCATTTCATTTGTTATATTCAAAATGCAGTATGCAATTTCAAGCAAGGTTAAATGACCTTATTCAAGGACAAAAAACATGTGACCTCGGAGATCTCTCGGCGTCTCAACTTGCTGAGTTCGATAATTTGCAAAAGAGGACTATTAGGGAAGAGAGGGAAATCGCTGATATGATGGCCGAGCATCAGGAGACGGTCGCCGATGCTCCGATGGTGGAGTTGTCTCATGTGGTTTCTGAGATGATTAGAGGAGGAGAGAATGAGAAGAAAGAATTGGAAGAGAGGATTGAATCAGTTCTTGAACCTAAGGTGGAAGGTTTGGAGAAGATTCTTCATAGAGCTGATGATTTAAGGCTGAGAGCATTGCAGGGCATTGTCAATATTCTGACTCCAAAACAAGCTATTTACTTCTTGATTGCTGCTGCAGAACTTCACCTGAGGCTGCATGAGTGGGGTAAAAAGAAGGATGATGCCAAAAGAGGCCAACAAGGTATTAGGGAGGGTGAAAGCCATAATTCCTGACAGTAACAAATTATTGGTTTCAACTTTCAATCAAAGTTGGGTTAGATTAGGGTACAATTATCTTTTCACTAGGATTTATTAAGACTAAGATGAGGAAAAATAAGGACACATATGTTCACTAAGGTAGTAGTAATCTCTAATTATATATCAAGGGGATACAATAACATTTTGATGTAGCATGTTTTCTTTTATTTCAGCTGCAAAACTAAAATATGTTGCTTTTTATTTTACATTTAATTCTCATTATTAAGCCAAATCAAAGACGATAAACTAATAATATTTGATTTTCGGTTGATCTTTAAATCAACAAAGGTTCTGCAGCCTCAGGTGTTTGTATTGATTTTGATATTATAAAAAATAAATATAATGAAATGGGCAATAAATGACATGGAGTATCCAATTTTGACTCAACAAACAGAAAACAGAGAAACCTTAAACAGAATCTTTTAAACCAAATCTGAAAACAGTCAGTATTGTAGTCTGTGAAACGTGCTTGTCAAACCAACTCTGTCTATCTTAAACTTCCATTGACACCCACAAAAGCTACCAATAGAAAGTGGGAAAAACATTTTAACAAAGAACAATAAAAAGAACAATTAGTAGTGTTACACTATCCATTGCCAGAGCAGATGTATCAGCACCTTAATCTTCACCATATGTGGTGTAGGAGCACCAATATACTCTACTCCAGTGCTAAACAGCAACGGAATGTATACCAATCTATCCATACCAAACAATCTTCATTCTTCACAATCTGACTTTCACCCTAAAAAACTTCAGTCTCATCAAAGAGTCAGTTTCATTCAATGCCCACCAGCTGATGCATGGACAGGCATGTCTGCAATTTGATGTTATAATATCAAAGTTCCGCCTCACTATATTTTCCCCTAATGTTAATAGAAATATTCTAGCATAAAGTTAGATATGTGCTTGAGCTTCTCACCAAAACAAAATCTTTGAAGCTCTATTCATCACTTACATTTATTGATAGCAAACCAATTACTCTGTGTGTGTACATTGTAACAGCTTTTGAAAGCAAAGAGGCTGGAGCACAGCATATGTTTATAATCAACCTGTTTGAATGTTTATGTCAGGTTTTCTGGGGTAGCAAGCAATAGTATAAAATATTGATAACACTTTATTAACATTGCTCGTCAACATTATCTCTTAAAGTTAAAATACCTTCAATAAACTTCATCAACACACAAAAGATAACACGGTATTACAAGATAACATAATAAGGATGTAAAATCAAATGAAAAAGTATGCTGCAACAATAGAAAAACATACAGCTACACTTCATAGTATGAGTGTTAAAGACTGGACTAGGTTTCACTTATTTCTGAAGTTCATTAGTCTCATTCTGGATAGTGCTTACTCGTTCATTCCCACCCTAAAACATGGTGTAGCAATATCTGGGGATTGGGCGCAAATGCATGGCAATAAAAATACAAGATGCAACAGTCAATGTTACTGGGTTTGATAAAAGAGCATTCAGATATATGGCATTTTAAATTCTTTCGATAAATTATTTTCATTCTTAAATTATACCAGCCAAGCACAAGGCAAGAGTAAAACTAATAATGACAAAATAAAAAACAATGTTCAAACAGAGATGTCTGTTTCTAAGGGCAAAAATGAGATCATCCTCGCATCATTCGTTTAGGCTTCTTCACAAAACTCAGACGAATCTGTTTCAAGCGTCTTCTCTTCCTAGCCATTTTCTCAGGCAAAGTTTCCCTCTTCTTCTCAGTCTTAACCACCTTCTTCTTCAAGAATCTCGGGTCAACAACATACTCTTTGGGAGTCACAGGCAGTCCTCTACCACGAGCTTCATTGAATAGAGCATTCGCCCTATCAACACGATTATGTGCACCCAATTTCGTCATCAACAAATCATAAGTCTTAACACCAGGTTCACACCCATCAGCCTTCATCATAGCAAATACCTTCAAAGCATGATCAATCCTTTCAATGCCACACAAAATGGTAAGAAAATCAAAGTAAGCTTTCTTATCAAGAAAAGCACCAAACCCAGCAGATTTCATTCCATCAATCATTACATCTCCTTCTTCCAACCTTGCAGCCTGATAAAGACTCTTGATCAAAACAAGAAAAGTAGCCTCATTAGGATTACATCTCCACCCTCTCATCATAGAAAACAAACCCAAAGCATCATTAGTCTTCCTAATCTTACACAGATTTGTTATCAACACATTGAATGTCTCCACATTCCTTGGAACACCATGTTGGTCCATTTCCACAAGCACTTTCGTAGACTCCGAATGAAGCTTAAACGGATCCTTTTGGCGACAAATTTTGCAAATACAATCAAGCATGGCATTGTAAGCTCTAACACCGAGCTCAAACCCTCCACGATACATCTCCTCAGCGAGCCTCCGAGCTTCTTCAATCTTCCCATCGATACAATAACCCGCAACAAGTAAATCGCACATTTCTTCATCGGGGAAGAATTCTTTCGCCAAATTCTTCGTCATCTTCTCCGCATAACTCGCATAACCCTTCAAGCATAGCTTCTCCACAACCAACTTAAGCGAACCACGATCACGCTTCAAACCGTAATCCTTCTCCATTCGTTCAAAAAATTGAACCGCCTGGCTCGGACGACCCGCACGAACAAGCCGGTCGACTGCCAATAGTAATGTTTTCGATCCGGCGCCGCCTCCGGTGAGGACTTTGTGTGTGGCTTTGAAGTCATTCCGGCGACCGAAGTAATCGACGAAGTAAGATAGAGTTTCGTCGGTTTGTGTGAATTTGGGATTCGATGCGAGCCATTGTTGGAACCCTAACACGTTTCTGCCAGCTTCAGGGGAGAGATTTAGGGTTTGGAGAACCAAATCGGGAGTTGGAGTAATGTGTGAGAAGCTAAGCTGGAGACGCTCAGCGACAGAGGTGGGATCGGAGTCTGATTCTTTGAGAAGCTCCGATGAGATTGCGGAGGCAATCGGATCCGGTTCGTCTGAGAGTTTTTCGGTTGTGGCAACGGATTCTGATGAGAAGTGTTTGGTTTGGAAGAGTGAATGTGGAGCGAAAAGGTTTCGGTGTTGAAAATGTGATGAAAAATTGGAAGGGATTTTGTGAGGGGAATGATGAGGTGGTTGAATCGGAGATGAAGAAATGAATGATATTGAACGGAAACGGACGGGTCGGAGTAAGAGTCTACGAAGTTGCAGAGACGCCATTTTTAGGGTTTTAGCAAAAATAGGAAAAGCTTTGGAGAAGAAGCGAGTTCAGTTTAAGCGTTTTTGTTTTTGCAGCGTTGCTTGTTGCGTATGTAATGCATTGCAGTGCACCGCACACACACACTACTGCTACTGTACTGTAGTTACTTTTTTATTGTATTTATTTATTTAAATTTAAAATTGTCCTAACGATTTTGCTACTATGCTATTCCTTTTTCTTTTTTTACTTTTAAAATTTATTGAAAAAATTTGTTTTAAAAAAAGCATCGAAAAAGTAATATATTTTTTTTTTTTGTATTCAACGGGGCCTAAGCCCAAAAAAAGAAAAGACTACATGGAGATTAGCCGGGGGAAGGAAACACCCCTAATATCATCCTCTACAATTTGTATCACCCTAGCCGGTGGATATTCAAAGTACTCAATCCCACCATTGCTTTCACAACCCATATTCGCTAGCATGTCTGCACATCTGTTTGCTTCTCGAAATACGTGAATTATTCGTACCTCCCAAGGACCACCCAACAATCCTTTGATTCTCTTCATAAGTGTACAACCTGAAATGCATTAATATATTTAGTCAATAATAAAACTAAATGCATTAATTTTCAATAAATCTAAAAAATTAAAATTTGCATATATAGATATCGAGGGAGAGGTCATTACATTTTTAAACTTCATTTTTTTTCTTTTTATATTTCATTTTTACATGATTTAAATATCAAGTTTCCTGCTTCAAAAAAAAATTAAAGTTTCCTTTGGTTAAAAAAAATACCAAGTTTCCTATTAGAGACATGTATGTTGGAAAGTTGTCTAGCTTTCTTCTTTGATTTTCACGATTTTAAATATAAATATATTTTTATGATTGTAACATATCCGATTGATATTCAATGGTAATTATTGTTGTTATTGAAAATTTTGTTAGGTATATAGAGCAAATACCTCGGTTAGTATTATCCAAATAATTTGCACACCCCTAATTAGAGACATGTATGTTGGAAAGTTGTCTCACTTTCTTCTTTGATTTTCGCATGATTTTAAATATAAATATATTTTTATGATTGTAACATATCTGATTGATATTCAATGGAAATTACTGTTGTTATTGAAAATTTTGTTAGGTATATAGAGAAAATACTCTCCAAGTTCTAAAACGCAATTTTTCTCTGCAGCAGGATGTTTAGGTAGATGATCTAAAATCGATTTTACATCCCCAAACTCGATTCTAGTCGAAGCTAGTATTTGGAGCTTTTGCGGTGATTGAAATCGCTTTTGAAATTTTAATTAGTGTGCAGCAATTTCAACCAGTATCCAACAAATATATTTCCTATGTTACCCTTCCTCAGTAAGTTATTGCGGCTGCCTTGTTAGTTAGTTGAAGAAGAAGAAAACAAACAGCTTGGGCTTAATATTTGTGACCCGACCCATTTAAGTTTATCTTAGGTTTCTTTTGTCTTTTGTGCGTTAAGCCTTAAATCAAGTTTCTTTTTTGGTATTTTTTTAATAAGATGCTCCTTATTTTATTTATTTTTAAAATACTTATTTTATTTTGGAAAAAATTGGTATTACCAAAATTACTAAATCAAGATAGAAATAAAATAACTACACTAACAAATCTAATTTTAAGTACATTAAAAAAACCTTATAAAAAAATACACTAAAAACCCATTTTGGTAATTAGACATGTAAAAGCTATTTTGATTTAAATCATACAAACAACCTAATTGATAAGAATCAATTTTATATAAATGTATCCAAACATAAATCAATTTGTTTCAACTCACTTTTAATCAGAATCAATTCTATCAAACTCAATTCTCGTCACCGCCAAACCAAACACACACGAAGAAGCTTACAAAGGAGGGTAACATACATGGCAACGACTACAAATGGCAAGTTGGATTGGACTCGGCCCATTTTAAAATTTGGGTTAAGAGGCTCAAACATATGGCCTTTTATGTAAAAGTGATTTTTTTTTGCGCCCCCCCCCCCCCCCCCCCCCCCTCCCTCTCGTGCGCCTTTTGAATTTCATAAATTTCCCCCTTGTTTCTTAGAGTGTGAGTGTGTTTGAGTCGAAATTTATGAAATTTGAATTCTAGGGCGTGGATGTGTCTGATGCGAAAACTACAGAAAATATGAATTTTTCAATAACAAATATGTACTAACTTTTTGTTTGTTTAGTACAATCTTCACTTGTGAGGGGGTTTCAACCATGAGGGGGTTTCAACCATAAATTCAAAGAAAATGAGAATTTGACATGAATTTTGAAATTTGAGGTTCTTGGAAAAGTTTAACGTTTTTCAAAAACTGGTAAGAATGTTGGTGGAAATGGTGGAGCTCGTGTATGTATCATTATGGTTTTCAAAATTTTACACGTTCGAATTTTCAAACCATATCCAGGGACGTTCAAATTATTAAATCCAAAACTTTTTTATCGATTTTTTTTTTATTTTCTTAAGTTATTTAAGAATTCTCATCATTATTTATCCATTGATGCGAAATCAATCATTGCATATAAAGTTGTCGATAATATTTATAAAATTAAAATAAATTAAGTAAAAAAGTTTGTTAGGTCCATAATATTTATAATTATTTATTTCTTTTTTGGGCCAAACTTTGGATTACCTTCTTTCTTTGAGAATCAATCAATTAATATCAAAAATAGAAGGAAAAATTAACACGTACCTTATAAAGATGAGAAGTGAGAGAAGAGAGAAAGAATAGTATGTATTATTCACCACTAGGATTAGGGTTACATTACAATGATACAAAGGTCTTATATATAGACAAACATAATGGGCCAAATATATGGGTCAATGACTTATATGGACATCCACTAATAATATTCATAACACTCCCCCTTGGATGTCCACCGAGAATGTGCCTCGTTAAAACCTTTACTAGAAAAAAACCCAGTGGGAAAAAATTCTAGTGAAGGAAAAATAGTACAACATCCTTTATGTTTAAACTGCCTCGTTAAAAACCTTACCAGGAAAACCCAATGGGATAAAACCATGGTTAAGGGAAAAGAGTGCAGAACACAATTTTATCTCCCCCTCATAAAGACAATTATATATGAGACGAATAAGCTTAATTAATCATCATAGTTGATTAGATGCTTTGCTTGACGATGACTTTGTAGAGGGATCTAATTCTTCTCCTTTAAAATATTCTTCTTTGCATTAGTCGTGAATGTGATATCATCTTCTTCAAGTTTCTTGTATGTTAGAATCACAAATCTAAACAAAACCACATTCTGAACTTGTTGGATGTATTGTTAAAACTTCCACATAATTGAAAGGATATTGTTGTATCTCCAAGATACAAATTATCTAGTTGACTTTGTTCCAATATCTTTGAGTTTATTGATATCATCACATACATAATTAACAAATAGCAATAATGTTCTCAATGGAACGAAAATATGGTACTCCAAGACCAATTCAAGCAATTGATCATTTTATCGAGACATGAAATGATTTTTGTTCATATCAAGTGACATTGCAATCAACAAATTTTATTTGTCCATATCAAACTGATTTAGTACATTTGATATATAAGTTTCTCGATGCACAAAATCTTGTTGAAATACCAAGTTTGTAATTCCAAACAAACTTTTATCATCAAAAATATTTCATTTTAAACTTTTCTTTAATCAACTGATTTCATAAACTCTTCAGGATTTCTGGTCAAACATTTACAAATATGCTTGAATAATAATTCAAACTTTTAATATTTGTATTTCAACATTTTCTATTCACACGGAAATTGATTCGTATCTCATCATTTTTACATCTTCCGGTGTATGGACCACTGGTCCAAAAATCTTTCACTTTGCAAAGTGACTTTAATTACGTAGCAATTGCATCATTTCATTTAGACAATCAATGTCTTGTCTATAATCTTCAATAGACTTTAGTTCATGATCCTCATTATTTCTTATCACATGTAGCGCTATATTATGTGCAAAAATATTGTCAACGTTCACTTCTTTTCAGTTCAATCGTATTTCATTCATGACATAATTTTCATTCATGACATAATTCGTCGAGATCTCTTTTTTTTTTCATAATTTTCAAGTACTTGATAAGTTCTCCCGGAACTAAAAAATCAATTATGTCAAATACTCTTTTCAAAATTTTCATATCCTCACTTGAGTCATATTTCATATTAGCTCCTTTTCTTATTTGAGGATTTTTATCCTTAATCGATTGACCTACCACACTTTAGGGTGGTTAAGACTCATTTGCAATATAAGACTGTCCAACAGGGACATCCATTTTTATTGGAGCATTAGCAGCAAATAGTTTATTTCATAAACTTTGCAAATGATTTATCTTATGAACTTCTGGTTCATACTGATTTATAAGAGGATCAAGATGAGACAATAACAATATAATATCAAGTGATTCAATTGAACTTCTGGTTCACATTTTCAGCTGCTTATTTTCTCCCCCTAATATTGGGAAAATTAGTTCATCACTTGATAATTAGCCTTCTGGGCTATAAATCTAATTTCCCAATATTCTTTAAGTATTTATTTTAGTGCATTATATTGGAGCAATTGGAACATACCAACACATCCAAAAATGCTTATATGAAAAAATATTAGGTTATAAACCTAAATTTAATTGCAAATTAAGGGGAGGACTTTCATATTATAACTTATTGGCATTGATGCGAAACAATATCTCAACATACACGTTTGAGTGTTCCCAAAATATAAATTAGAAGCTTTGATTTCATAAGTATCGTTCATGTAATTAACTTTAGACGTCTAAAGAATGGATCTTCAAGTCCATTTTTTTGTATGAACACATACTTTAAAATGTTCAATATCAATTTCGATTTGACATATGATACTTATCCAATACTTTAAATAAAATGAGCTCTTAACCAAATCAGTATCTCACAAACTTCTGGTTGTGACTTGACAACTGTAACACCCCAATATTTTATATATGTCTTTTTAGCAATTTTCTTAATTTATGATTTATCCATCAATTTATTTTATGTGTAAAGAGTTTAAGAAAATTAGGCCACCTTAAGTTTATTTAAATTGGGACACTTAATTCTATTATGTTATTTTGTTTATCAATTTGGGATTGAAAGGATATGATAGACATTTGCTTGACTAATTATTTGAGAAATAAATTCTGTAGTAATTATATTTTAATTATGTTAATATAGTATTTGATGAGAGGATGGTTATTTCAAACATATATCTAATTAATTTATAAGTTTTGCAAATTATTTGTGTTAGTCTAGGATGGGAGAAATGTAAATCAATTTTGACTAGGTCATAATTGAAAAGCTTAGTCATATAGCCACGTTCATGTATAAGTCTCATGTAACCAATTCTCCCGTAATTGTGCCATTTGATTATTCCTCCATGTACTCTTAAATTTAGCAAGTTCACATGAGGAACAAACCGTCAATTTCATCCAATTCCCTCTATTATATTCTCTCATTTATAGCACTATCAACACATGAATAACTCTCCTCTTCTCCCTTGCGCATGATCAGTACAAGGGTACAACCCTCTCTTGAAAATTATGCAAATAAAGGTGATTTGGCAATATTAATTCTTCCATCAAAGGGTCACGCGTTCATTCCATTTTCCTCTTGTATGTTCCATGCGTTTCACTCTCCAAGTTCCTCATTGACTCAAATTAATTTCATGATGATGTCATTTGTCTCTCACGGCCACTCTTCCACAATTAGTGATCATCAACTTTAATCCAATTCACTAGCTTCTCGGCACGTCGTTCCTTGTTTTCAACGGTCGGGTAGACGGAATAAACACCGGGACGAGAGATATGGTGTGTGCATTGTAGCTGCGAATTTAGACTTATAAAGTATTGCGCTAGGAAGTAAAGCGGTTAAGGTAAGGGCTCTTTCCCCATACATTCATGCACTTAGGGTTTATGTTATAGATTACTAATGGAATAGTTAACCGATATAGGAATGATGATAGAAGGAGTGATAGAATTATTTTTATTACATTTTATGCTATTTTAATATACTGTAAGTGGTGTGTGTGGCTCATTGTTGTTGTTAGTATTGTGGTTGTTGGTTGTTGTTGGTATTGTGGGTGTGGATTATTTTATGACTTCTGGTTGTTTATGTTTAGTGGTATTTATGATTGGTACCAATGGTTACCAAAGGTGTTAATCTTGACTCTTAATCAGGTGGATTTAGAGAGGTTTCGGTGTAGTTGGGTATTCAATGAGAGAATATCTATAGTATGCATAGCATGACATATAGCGGTTTGATAGGTTGGTTTGGAATAATACTCAGGTGGGGTACCGAACCTTAATACCCAGGTGGGGTATTGTGTCCAGGTGGGACACTGTCCAGGTGGGACATTTTATTTTACTCTGCGGAGTGGTGATATCCGGATCATTTTGGTTGCATTTCATGCATTATTAATTGGTATAAGGTGTCATTAAAAATAGTTTCTTGAATCGATTTTATTTGATTTCTTCTTTGTGGCCAAACATTTTATTATTATTTTATGACATTTACCTTCCGTTCGGCATGATTCAATTTGGATAAGGAAATTGACCCTTACATTAAATATGGTTGTAGGTACCAAAGAAATATGAAGTTGATGTGTTGCTTGTACGTGCGCGGGGATAAATAAAAAGGGTTTTTACTAGTATATAATTGTAAATTTAAATAAGGCCTCTGAATAATTTTATTAGTCTATAATTGTAAATTTAAGATATTTTGAAGTAGATGACTTGCAGTATTTTGGATTTAATGTGTTTCTTAAATATTTACAATAATTGAATATCTAATATTGAGAAGATATTGATGGTGACTCGTTTTGAAATTATACTATAAGAAAAATAGTGTATAGTTTTTCCTATTAATTAAGAGAATTAGTCATAATGTCTTGGAACAAAAATCCGGGATGTTACAGTTGGTATCAGAGCATGGTCCTCGGACAATTTTTGGGTGGGAGCGATTTTGTTTGACACATTTGATTGATGTGTGACTTTATAGACTTTTATATTATTATATAATATATGCTGTTGATTTTAATGGTAATGAATATTTTAATTTGGCGTGAAGCACATTGTTTTAGTCCTGGCTTATGTTGTGGTTCCTTCACCAAGGGAGTGTTAAACTTTGGTCAGTTTGGAGTTCCTTGCTTGCAGCTTGTATCATGGGGTTAGTTTTGGATTGTGTTGTGTTCTTTCATTGGGGTGTTGGTTTGAATTGTGGGCCTTTTACCATCTTGGTTGTAGCCTTTTCTTGTGGAGTATTTTGTTCCCTTTTCTTCATGTTGAATCATAGTTTGCAAGCGGGTTGTTTTCTTGTCATTGTATGGTGTTTCTTATGTGATTCTTTTACGATGATTGTATGATTTCTTTTGTTTAATAGAAATGATTTGATGAATGTTAGAAGTTATGCTTTCTTTGTTAATTTTCTATTGAACAATCTTTATATTCTTCCATTCGAAAGTAATGTTTTTTTTTATGACAACTCTATGTTGTAAACTATTTTTATGAGTGAAGTAATTTTGAATAATTATGTGGTCTTTAGTTTTGAAGAAATTGATTACGAGCAAATTCTTAGAAAATATCTATGAAATAATATACTTATAGAAAGCCGTTTCTACCATATTTCGAATTTGAGATTTTTCCTTGAAAAAGCCTACTGAAATGTGATTGACTATGCTTCTTGTTTTTTTTTTTCTAGGTGTAGTCATTTGATTATGTAATTACATGATTCTATATTGTTAATTGTTATAGTCATTCATGAGTGGAATTGAATGCTAGCCAAACTTTGTTTTTTAAAGAGGTAGTTAATTGAGTGGTTTTTTTAAAAAAAAAATAAATGTCATATACGTCTAGATAATCTTTTTAAATTAGTCCAATTCTCGTATGATGATATAGTAGAATGTCAATTTTGTAAGAGAAGAAAGATTTTTTTTTTCTTTATAGTTATGAAATTTGATTTGAGTCTCGTGTTGAATTCAGGTTGTGAATAAGCATGATAGGAAATATGTTTGATAAAGATAAATTGTGATTTGCGATCATGTTAGTGTATGAACTACTTATGTAACATCTTCCATATAAACATTATCCATGTGACTTAATCAATTTTGTAGTTCATGTAAATTATGTGGTGTTTAGAGTATTTTGCTTGAAAGATAATTTACATGTTATTTAGCTTATTTGGACAATTAAAGGAGTGTCTATTTTAAAAACTAGTGCTGTTGTTTGGTCCTGTTATGTGGACCGTTGTTAATTGTCGGTTATGGTTCTAGATTTCTAGTTCTCTGATTTTGTAATTTTCAGTGTTGATCTCCTATAGTATTGGACATGTTCCTTTAGTACCTTGGTCTGTTAGTCTCTTGTTCAAGTGTCTCGGATTGAGTTGTTTTCCACATCTTAATAACTAGTTTTTGGTTCTTTGAGGCATGGGGCTGGTTTGTTCTCATAGCCTCATGGCTTCCGTTTGGTTTCAAGGAATAATTGTGTTCCTTTACCTTGTTTTGGTGGTGAGTTTGTATTATGATTTTCTTGTTCCTGCTTCAATAGTGTTGTACTCATCTTTCTTGCTTCGTGCTAATTTGGGGCAAGTTTCTTTCAATATATTTTGTTTATTAAAAAAAAAAAATAATTCAATCATCGTTTTGAATTTTCAACTCATATTTTTGCAATGGTACTTCGTGTCTATATTATTAGTTAAAATCGGTAAAAAAGTTACGATTTGATAGTATAATGAATATTGAAATTGCTTATGTTACTTCGGTGATGAATTCATCTTTGAATAAACATGATTAGAAATATGTTTGATATGTAGCATAAAAATTGTGATATATGAGTATGTTAGTACGAATTATTTTGTGTAAACTTTTCTATTTAACTTTTGTCACTATGCTTTTATGAATTATGTGATTATTGGGTTCCAATAAGTTGAGGGATGTTTTTTCCATAAAATAAAAGCAATAAACCATTTTATGAAATAGCTATAAGTGATTAATTACTTTCTTCCTAGGTAAAGATTGTTTTTCTGATGTGATTATCACCATTTATGAAATAGAGATTGTTTTCATGGTGATATATGTCCTTATAAATGGTTTTTGGTTGGAGTAGTATATTGATTTTTGTTGCTTTATGTTTATTCTATTCTTGTCACTAAAATTATTTTGTAGTGCAATCTGTCCTTTACTTTCCGCCACTATAACATGGTTTCTGGATGTGTTTTTTTTTGTTGTCTGTCACTAAAAGTCATTTTTAGTGGTATTTGTTTTCTGCTGCCCGTCACTAAAAGTTGTTCTTTATGAGAATTGATTTTCTGTTGTCTGTCACTAAGAGTAATGCTGTTTATTGTTATTTTGTGCTGAAATTTTTATTCTTTTAATGTTGCTATTACCAAAATAATATTTGGGTATAAATTAAACGAATTATGATTTGGTGTAAATGATTAATTAATGTGGATTGATATTTTGTTTAAGTGTTCCTTTTAAGAATTGGAAATCTAAAGGTAGTCAGATTACATGTCTTGTGCATTGCATGCATGTTTCTTGTTATTGTGTTGTTTGATTATTTTTGTTTATTCTCTTCTCAATTTCATTTTTGATATTATGTTGTTAGTTGCAAGTTAGATTTTTCTTTTGAAACTCTAGAGTTAGGACTAGATTAAAGTATTTTGTAGAATGTAGATATCTCATCACCCCTTCAAGAGAAAGTGTGTACTTGCACACCACTCAAACCTTATTTGAAATGTCTCCTATAGAAATAGTATGTTCTCTAGGCACAAATACTTGAAATCCCGACTGTAGTTGTGGTAGTTATATTATTATGTGAGAAGTGTGAATCAAGAGTGTGACGGCTACTGAAAATTCGGCAAACGCTAAGTTCACGTTGTAACGAACGAGATGACTTTTGAAGTCGGATGGTCTATACTATCATTATGATTGTTGGCTTATTATTGATAAATTGGGGAACTGATCACCCTCAATCTCTTGTTAATAATAGACAAGATCATAGTGACTAGAATGGACCGACCTCACCAACTGTTGGAGTGTGTGAAGTTTAGTAAGGAAATTTCTATGCTAACGGGTAGATGATGAATTATTTAATCTAGTGAATCTTTTGTGACGAGATTAATTTAAGTATTTATTTTTGTTCATGTACCTTTCTGATTTAGAACCTTTCCGAATTACTACTAGATTACTTGATTTTATGACGTGACTTATTTTATATAAAGTGTTCTAAACTATTTTTAACTCATTTTGAGTGATTTTATTGTCAAATTTAAAGGTTAAATGCAACTCAAACCTTTATAAATGTAATTTAATCTATTTATACTGGACCATTTTATATAAACTTGTCAGTAAATTAGTGACTTGTTTTTATATAAAGTACTTTAAACTATGTTTACCTCATCTTTTAGAGCAATTTTACTATACCAGTGTTTTGTCAAAATAAAGTGAGAAATGCTATTTTCTTGAGGAATAGTGTGTCGTTGTTGTATCAGACTTTTAGATCTTTCATTTAATTATAATGGACTGTTTTGTTTATAAATCATTGAATCTTCGTAAATTGTTTAGTGACTTTTGTTATTGATTTTTTTTTTCTTTTGAGAGCTCACTTAAACTTACAAATTTAATTCGTGTATTTATTTGATATCAGAGTGCGCAGCGGATATACGATGTTTTAATTCTTAAAATATCTTATCTTGTTTTATCTATTTAGAAGATTACCTTCAATGAATTTTCTTTCTTTTTGAGTGAGTACCTTATATTATTTTTCAATTTTTCAAACATAATTATAAAATAGTTTTGCAGCGGTAAGTTAAAGAGTGGAATGAATTTCTATAAGGAGTAGTTTTTGAAAATGAAACTCTAACTCTTTTCTTTCGACTATTTAGTTTTGGGGACGAAACTATTTTTTTGGTGGGTAGAATGTAAGATCCGAAAATTCTACATTATTTTAATATATAGATAAATAATTTATTCTATGCACATGCTAGAATATTTTAGTTCCATCTTTTAGAAAGTGATTTTCTTATCATAAGATATTACTTAGTGAGAGAATTCTATCGTAATCTTTTACTTTCTAGTTTCGAGGACGAAACTATTTTAAGGGGGTAAGAATGTAACACCCCAATATTTTATATATGTCTTTTTAGCAATTTTCTTAATTTATGATTTATCCATCAATTTATTTTATGTGTAAAGAGTTTAAGAAAATTAGGCCACCTTAAGTTTATTTAAATTGGGACACTTAATTCTATTATGTTATTTTGTTTATCAATTTGGGATTGAAAGGATATGATAGACATTTGCTTGACTAATTATTTGAGAAATAAATTCTGTAGTAATTATATTTTAATTATGTTAATATAGTATTTGATGAGAGGATGGTTATTTCAAACATATATCTAATTAATTTATAAGTTTTGCAAATTATTTGTGTTAGTCTAGGATGGGAGAAATGTAAATCAATTTTGACTAGGTCATAATTGAAAAGCTTAGTCATATAGCCACGTTCATGTATAAGTCTCATGTAACCAATTCTCCCGTAATTGTGCCATTTGATTATTCCTCCATGTACTCTTAAATTTAGCAAGTTCACATGAGGAACAAACCGTCAATTTCATCCAATTCCCTCTATTATATTCTCTCATTTATAGCACTATCAACACATGAATAACTCTCCTCTTCTCCCTTGCGCATGATCAGTACAAGGGTACAACCCTCTCTTGAAAATTATGCAAATAAAGGTGATTTGGCAATATTAATTCTTCCATCAAAGGGTCACGCGTTCATTCCATTTTCCTCTTGTATGTTCCATGCGTTTCACTCTCCAAGTTCCTCATTGACTCAAATTAATTTCATGATGA
Organism: Trifolium repens; assembly: GCA_030408175.1. Classification (NCBI taxonomy): domain Eukaryota; kingdom Viridiplantae; phylum Streptophyta; class Magnoliopsida; order Fabales; family Fabaceae; genus Trifolium; species Trifolium repens. Next base: position 58,854,516 of record CP125842.1, on the reverse strand, counting down.
TGTCATTTGTCTCTCACGGCCACTCTTCCACAATTAGTGATCATCAACTTTAATCCAATTCACTAGCTTCTCGGCACGTCGTTCCTTGTTTTCAACGGTCGGGTAGACGGAATAAACACCGGGACGAGAGATATGGTGTGTGCATTGTAGCTGCGAATTTAGACTTATAAAGTATTGCGCTAGGAAGTAAAGCGGTTAAGGTAAGGGCTCTTTCCCCATACATTCATGCACTTAGGGTTTATGTTATAGATTACTAATGGAATAGTTAACCGATATAGGAATGATGATAGAAGGAGTGATAGAATTATTTTTATTACATTTTATGCTATTTTAATATACTGTAAGTGGTGTGTGTGGCTCATTGTTGTTGTTAGTATTGTGGTTGTTGGTTGTTGTTGGTATTGTGGGTGTGGATTATTTTATGACTTCTGGTTGTTTATGTTTAGTGGTATTTATGATTGGTACCAATGGTTACCAAAGGTGTTAATCTTGACTCTTAATCAGGTGGATTTAGAGAGGTTTCGGTGTAGTTGGGTATTCAATGAGAGAATATCTATAGTATGCATAGCATGACATATAGCGGTTTGATAGGTTGGTTTGGAATAATACTCAGGTGGGGTACCGAACCTTAATACCCAGGTGGGGTATTGTGTCCAGGTGGGACACTGTCCAGGTGGGACATTTTATTTTACTCTGCGGAGTGGTGATATCCGGATCATTTTGGTTGCATTTCATGCATTATTAATTGGTATAAGGTGTCATTAAAAATAGTTTCTTGAATCGATTTTATTTGATTTCTTCTTTGTGGCCAAACATTTTATTATTATTTTATGACATTTACCTTCCGTTCGGCATGATTCAATTTGGATAAGGAAATTGACCCTTACATTAAATATGGTTGTAGGTACCAAAGAAATATGAAGTTGATGTGTTGCTTGTACGTGCGCGGGGATAAATAAAAAGGGTTTTTACTAGTATATAATTGTAAATTTAAATAAGGCCTCTGAATAATTTTATTAGTCTATAATTGTAAATTTAAGATATTTTGAAGTAGATGACTTGCAGTATTTTGGATTTAATGTGTTTCTTAAATATTTACAATAATTGAATATCTAATATTGAGAAGATATTGATGGTGACTCGTTTTGAAATTATACTATAAGAAAAATAGTGTATAGTTTTTCCTATTAATTAAGAGAATTAGTCATAATGTCTTGGAACAAAAATCCGGGATGTTACAACAACAATGTACATGTGACCATTTTGTTGATGCATCTATTAAAAATATAATTGGTCCACATGATATATAAATAAAATATGCTCATTTATTATAATGAAGGAACTTCGGGTCCTTCAATACATATCTATAGAATTTCTTTTTTCGCATCATAATAATCTGTGATGACCCAACTGGTATTGCCAACGATAAATTTAATATGATTTGTAAACTTCTGGTTTACAATATTTTCTGCTTCAATTGCACTAGTATATTTATAAGTGTAGTATAAACTTCTGGTTTATAACTTTTTCGTTCCACTTATTTTATTTATAGCTATGAATCTTCAGGATTCATATTTTAAAAGACATTCTACGGTATTTCTAAAAGTGCAGGCTTATGAATCTTCAGAATTCATATTTAAAAATCTACTACGTTACTTTCAGACACGTAGGCTATGAATCTTCAGGATTCAAAATTTTCATCACGATGCTTCTGGATCGTATCCTATGAATCTTCAGGATTCATATTTCAAAAATTTCACTATGGTACTTCTAGACCATAAATATTGAATCGATATTCTTCAAGAACTCTATAATAGTTCTTATCAATTATTTATACATCCTTCAGGGATGTATCACACCATTGAATTTTTCAGGAATTCATGGTGAACAAAATTTGGTTCTTAGTTCTTCAAGAACTATATAATAAATCACTATCAATTTACAATCCTTCAAGGATGTAGCAATATCGAATTCATTTGGAAGTCGTAAATATTGATATTTTTCTAAGTTCTTTAGGAACTAGACCATTTGTTGAATTCTTCAGGAATTCATAAATTAAATTTATTAAGTTCTTCAGGAATTAAGATTATTGAATTCTTCGGGAATTCTTAAATAAAATTTTCAAGTTCTTCAGGAACTGAAATTGTTGAATTCTTCTAGAATTCATAAATAAAATTTTCAAGTTCTTCAGGAACTGAAATTGTTGAATTCTTCTGGAATTCATAAATTAAATTTATTAGTTCTTCAGGAACTAATTTTATTTGTAGTTCTTCAGGAACTTTATAATATAATCAAAATATCTTTTGCAATCCTTTAAAAATGTACAAATTTATTTTTTCTAAAAATATGTATAGAATAAATAAATTACCAAAATAAAAAAAAAAAACATAAAAGGTAATATTGATTTGATACTATACTGATTCATATTGATTTGGTTGATTTCTTATTTTCTTATATAATGATACATACTCAATACAAGTGCAGTATTTGTATCGTTTCAAATCAGTATAATATTGATACATAACCATAGTAGAATAATACTGAAATTGGTAATCATATGTGCAGTGTATGTCTCGTTTCAAATCAGTATGAATCATGAGCAAGATTATGACATAAAATAAATTGAAATGAAAAGAGATTATGTGTTCTTACCTTTGCAAATTTTGGTAGAGTCTCGTGCTGATAACGTGTTATAAACTGATGTAAATAAGAGCAATCATATAGATGAGAAGTGAGAGAAGAGAGAAAGAATAGTATGTATTATTCACCACTAGGATTATGGTTACATTACAATGATACAAAGGTCTTATATATAGACAAACATAATGGGCCAATGACTTATATGGACATCTACTAATAATATTCGTAACAAATTCGTATATCTAATCACCTTTTTAACTTTTCTCAAGTTAATTGTAACCCAAAATAAAAATGGGAAGGTGAGAGAAATTTAAGGGAAAATGAAAAATTCCTTTTTTGACGGTGAAAAAGAAATATTCCTCTTTCTTAAATAGTAGTTTTTGTCTTCTTTTTGATTTTTATAGTGTGTTTAGGCCTAAGTGTGTTGACAGAAAAGGAAAAGTTACATATATTGGTGGCGCCACGAAACGGGAAAAAGGATAATAAGTTACTCCGTAATAGATGCATTGAGAAGAGGAACAATATGTAATTGTAATAATTAACAGTAAATCTAAACTTAACAGTAGCGGTGCTCCGTGTACGTGCGGAGTGGGTAGTAGTAAGTAGTAGTAAAGTGCGTGACGTGAGTGAGTAATAATCAGCAATAATACACACTAGAACTAAAACAACACAAAACGCGTTAAAACAAACCAAAACGGAATTCATTTCTGCTTCCCCGTTATCTCTTCTCATCGTCTCTTCTAATTCACTGTAAGTAACACCCAAACTCTTCTTAATGTCATTATTTATTTATACTAATCAACTCAAATTCACTAATTCTATGGGTTTTCCTTTTGTCATTATCAAATTGATGATTGATTCATGATGATAAAGTTCAGTTCAAGTATGCTGCTGTGATAGTGATAGGATTTTAATCTCAATTTTGTTTTGACTTTTTTTTTTATCAATTTTACTTTAATCATTCTCCCACTCTCTTTTATTTTATATTAGTTTCAAACAACGACTTGAATCTATTTGTTCAATTTTACTTTATAATATAATAATATCTCAACTTAGGTCTTTTGATTGGATATTACACAATACTCTAGTATCTTACTACTTTTCCATGTATTTAGATTTCTGTTTTTGTGATTTAATAAAGGATTAATTATATTAAGGTGCAATTTACATTCATGCTTCAGGTTTAACAACGACTTAATCTGTGTTCTGCTGGGGAATCTTTACAATTGCATCCACCTTTTTGGCTTGATTAAGTTTGATTATACATCCTTTTATATTTGAAGCAAAATCATGTTTTGTGCGCGCGGCTGTATTTTTGTTGATAAGTGTGCCGGTTTTTGGTTTCATAGTTTTCGATGCAGAAGATAGCATTGTCAACCAATGCTCCAATAATCTTATCGCTCAACTTGTGTGTTTGGATCTAAAGATTGAACTAACTGATCAGATGGGCAAGGAAAATGAATCACCTGTGAAGAAAGAAGTTAGCAGTGACGGTGTTGAGATCGGGAATTTAGAATCTCAATCTCGACTTAGTTTGGAGAGGGAGATGGGACTGGCGAGTTGTCGTGTGTGCCAGTGTGCTGAGTCTGATAAACGGGGTGATGCTGCCTTAGAATTTTTGGGCATCACTCCGGTTATAGAAAGCAAGGGGGAAACTAAGTCTGATGACAATCCAAAAGATGTGACTCTTAACCGAAACTTTGAAAGCAAAACTGGAATGATGGAATTTGTAGGCCCTGATGGGGAGGTTTTCATTTGTAAGAATGATTTGGAAAATGGTTTGTCTCATGAAGATACGCTAATTGAACTTGGTTGTTGTTGTAAAAATGACCTTGCTTTAGTACATTATGCTTGTGCGCTCAAGTGGTTTATCAACCATGGATCTACCATTTGTGAAATATGCGGACATATAGCAAATAATATTAGAATATCTGACTTCAATAAGGTTATTGGTTCTTTAAAAGAGTACGAATCATTGAGGGAAAGAACTGTCAATGGAGTTCCGGGTCCTGCACAAGATCATCCAAATACTGGCGTGGATCCTGATGCTGTGGCTGCTATTCGGAGGCAACGGTTAAGTGAAATTGCACTATGGTTTTGTCCTCATAATAGCAACAACTTTAACAACAATAGCAACATGGACTCAGTTTCACAGCTTGTTTCTGAGCAGCCTTTGAATATTGTTGTCGAAGAAGCTGGCCCCGTACAGAATCCTGCAACTAAGTGGGCCGTAGAGTGTACTGGGATCCTGCTTGCTACAGGGCTGCTTACCATCACCCTTGCATGGCTTATAGCTCCTCGTGTTGGGAAGGTATGTAAAATTGAACTTGTCAATACGTTTATATGGAAGATAGTGCTTAGATGTTCTTTCTCTGCTTATATGCCCTCATATATGGACGCCTAGCATCTTAAATTTTCAAATGTTCTGATAGTGATACAAGTATTGAGTTAGGCATGCTGATAATCCTTCATTTTCCTACCCATTTCAATAAACTCCTTAACAAGGGTCAATTAACTCAACATTTTCCTCTATCTAAGCATACCCTTAAGATTTATCTCAGAATTTCATTTATGTATGCTATGAAATTGTCGATAAAATTGAAATTGAATGGTCAGATTATGGATGTGGTGTATATTATGAAATTGTTCATTTTTATTCTTGCTACTGTAAGGCGTTCATTTATGAATATCTAGTCAAATAGGTCTTGATTTCTGCTTTGTAACTACCAAGAATGAGCTAGAGTAAATTGATGCCATGCCAACATAGCAATCATTAACTTACTCTAATTCTTGAATATTTATTTCTTTCGGTCTGGGTGATGATACTTGATTACTTTTTGGAAGCACATTTGGGCGGGGAATGTTTATTCTTTGCAAGCCGCTTCTGTTCTAAGGATATATGAATGACAGGAAAACTCGTAAACTACAATCCTCTTTGTTCATGCTAGGTTTTATGTCTATCAGTCAATTATGATAGGAGACTTAGACTTTGGAAAGATTGCAAAGATAAAATATTATTTGCGCTTTTTTGGCTATCCTTCAGTTCGGGTTGTTGGAGCATAATGCTTGTATGTTTAAAGGGGCTTCTGGCCCCAGAACTAGTTTGGTGGCTCACTGAGTCATGACAACTCCAGGAGAGTTGCTGTTTGGAGTGGCAAAGTGATGAAATCTGAAATCCTTATCATATTTTTTATTTTATTTCTTATACTTCCTTGTACAATTATATTTTTTTTTGACAGTCTTATACACTTATATTATATATTTGTTTTTTTGGTATTTTCTTGAAATACAGGTTTTTTTTTAGAGTATTATTTGTATTAGGCAATTGTGTTTTTTTGGTATTAGAACATTATGGCATTGTTTGATCCATGTAGCCGGCCCCACTTAGTGGGATAAAACTTGGTTGTTGTTGTTGATGTGGTGGTGGTTATATGTATTGGCTGCTTATTCCGTAGATTTTGGTCAGAAGCACGTGCCTAATACTAATACTGCTGCTTATATTTGTTGTCCAGAATATTGCAAGGAGTGGTCTTCATATCCTACTTGGAGGTGTTTGTGCTTTAACAGTGGTGATTTTTTTCCGCTTCGTAAGTACTTCCATGGCTCTACTTTTTTAAAGTAACTTGGTTCAGACTCTTCTGTTGGCGGGACTAAAACTTGACTATGTTTTTAAAAATAATTCAATATAAAAGAAGACCGTGATTGTATGTGTTGGTTCACTGTTCAATTTAAACAACTATGAAACTTTTAATAATTGAATGAATCATTTTCAAAATTATGACAGCAGGAACTATGAAAACAAAATACAGAAGATGCTTAATCTTAACGTCATATACATAATTGATCTGCAGTTTGTTTTCTTTCAATTCTGGTGCCAGTGAAAATCTAATTGTTTCTCTCATGTAATTGGTTATTGCAGTTTGTGCTTACAAGAATCAAGTATGGACCGGCACGTTATTGGGCAATACTGTTTGTTTTCTGGTTTCTTGTCTTTGGAATATGGGCTTCTCGGACGCACAGTGCCCATACAACGTGATCCCTTGGTACAGAGCTTTAGCATATTTGTTTAGTCCTATCTGCCCTCGGCCCTCCCCGCCCCTCCCATCTGTTTTTACTTTTTTGAACTCTTGTTTTACTTCCTTGCCATCTTAAATTTTGTGATTATAGATATTCACTATGAAACTACTATAGAGTATATTTGGTTGATTATCATATCTGTGGACGTATAATAACAATTATGCATTCCTTAGCTAGATTTCAGGACGTACACACACACACTCATCAATGACTGAACATGTGTATACTCCGTAAGTACGATCTTGAATTGAAAAATATTGAGTCACAATTAATTGCTAACCATTGGCCAAATGAGTAGCACTGTATCACTCACCCTTTGCCAATGAACAGCCATCATGATATTGTGATTGGGTCAGTGGATTAGAGACCAACTATGATGATAAATTCGATGGCATTCGATGATATCTGATATCCTATGGAAGCAACTAAAGTGTAATTTGATAATATTTGTTTTGAATATTATATGAATATTCATATAGGCACCTGTCAAACGTATTTGCACTGGCTTATGCTATGTCGTGGGTTCGGTTTGAATTCTATGAGCTGAATAAATCTTCAGACTGGGTTGATCCCAGCAAAGTGAAAGGCATCCAAAGAGGTTCTGTCTCAAATGTTTTAGGAAAATGCTAAGGAATGTAAGCTGTTTCTACTTTCTAGCTTTGCGATGATAAGGGGAAGAAAACTAATCAATTTCTGTTATATAGATTGGAGTTGAAAGAAAATAATTAGTTCTAACAAATGTATCGATACAATATGGTATAACACTTTTTCATTTGCATAAGGAAAAATGAACTTATCTTCATGCTCCCCAAGATGAGTTGAACCTGCGAATCTGCGACCTCATCATTCAATCAAAACTACATGCTACAGATCAACAGAACAATGTGTAATTTTATGATTTTTATATATTTATAGCAAACACGTTTTTGTTAAGGCTTAAACAGCTTTAAATTTTTATTTTATTTTTTAAGCCTAAAGCATGATTTGGACCAACTTATGCTTAGGTCGGCCTCCTCCAATGTTACTCTCCCAGTTGACTAAAAGAACCATTCAAAAATTTAAAAGTATATAAGAGCTGTGACAGAAAATATTTGAGGATAAAAAGTTGCTGATTTTTTTTAAAGAGATTAAAAATGAAATTTAAGATATGTATAGGTGTCAAAAACTTATTTAACTTTAAAAGAAATTGTAAAAAAAAAAAATAGAGTAAAACTAAAATAAGAAATGATGATTACATCAAAGTTTGACATCTTTATATACAAGTATAGAAGTATTAGATTTTTACTTGAAGTTTTATTTTATGTATTCCAAAAAAAAAAAAAAAGATATTATTGGTTTTTAACAAGAGAGATTAGTAACTAACTATGTCGTGGTGCCGCCACAATGACACATACAGATCCCTTTTTGACTTATATGTAATTTGTTCCTTTGCTAACATTTTCTATGAGCCGTCCCACTCTATTAGTACAATAGTACTGTCTTTTCTTTAGGATATTTTATTATCCCACGTAACAGAATAAATTATAGCCACTCCTTTCCAATAACCTACCTTCACCAACTATATACTTTACTTTTCCTCTCTTATAACTGAAACACTCCAAATTTAGATTAAGCAACACACATTCCATTGACTCACTCAGTTTAAAAGTAGGTAGTAAAGCCTCACCTCATTGTTACCAACAACCTTAAAAAATGCAAATTCTATGTTACATTGTTTATTAGTACTACTAATTCCTAGCTGAATTGAAGACAACAAACAATTTTATGATCCTAAACCAACCATCTTTGTTTTTCTCATCTTTGTTTTACCATGAAAAGCCTCTGTCTTCAACCGTTGCTTGCTCCTAGGTACATCTTTTTCCTTCTTCTTTTGTTTATTTATTACTTCTGTCTTTAATTCATACATAATAAAACCAATGATTATTTACCAAAAAATTATAATTTCATCATAATTGGAGAGTGTCTTATTCTAGTTGTTCTTCATGATTTGTAGCAGTGCCTTAGTTGGTAGCAGACTCTTTGCAAACCATTTAACCACAAAGTGCTTTCCCAAGCAACTTCATTTCGAATCTCGCTGTGTTGTTGTCTCTTCATACTCGTCGTAAACTCTCTCTTTCTCTTCACATTTTGATCATGATGATTTAGTTTTACTTATTTGCATAAGAATAATAGTGTTCTTTTTATATGATGTGAAGGAGTTCTGCAACTCTATCTGCCGAATCAGAAGTAGAAAAGAAGCAAGTGTTTGATGGAGACAAGGCTGCTTTGCTTGTTAGAGAGCTCAGGAATAATTTTGATAGTGGCAAGACAAAGAGCTATGAATGGCGGATTTCACAATTAGAGGCCATAGCTAAGATGTTAGTAGAGAAAGAGAATGAAATTATTGATGCTCTTCATAAGGACGTTTCTAAACCGAGACTAGAAGCATATATAACTGAGGTCTTCAATCAATTTCCTCTTTTGTTTCTATATTTTGAGGTCTCCACAACGGCATTGCAACCGGAATTGCTGCAGTTTACTGCAACATAAATGTTCGCAGTTTAAAACCAACCTATATAAAAAAGGATAAAGCTCTTCAAGTGCCTATTTTTTTTGGTTCACAAACTCGAAAATAGGCACTTGAAAGCCATTATTGCTAAACGGAAGTGGATGGATTCATTTATAACTGTTATTTTGAAGAATTCTTTACGTTTATAACTGTTATTGTTAATAGGATTTCTTGTCATGATGGCATTTAGTTGAGGTTTCGATTTGTATGGTAATCTTCTTTTAACCTTACCATCTTTTTAAACGCAGGTTTTTCAGGCGAAAACTTCATGTAATGAAGCACTTCAAGAACTGAAACATTGGATGAAGCCTGAAAAGGTAATAACAAAGAATAAGAATGACTATGACTCAGTTTAACTTCATTAGTAATACACTTTCTTTTTCCGCTTCTTTTAGGTGAGTACTTCAATCACAACATTTCCATCATCAGCAGAGATTGTATCAGAACCACTAGGAGTTGTATTGATCATATCAACATGGAACTTTCCTCTGTGTATGAACATTTTCATCTTTCACACGATCCACATCATATTTGGTTATAATGGAGAACGACGTTTATTCGTCTTAATCACTGTCATCTAGCATGTTTATATTGATAATATCTAACTTATTGGTTTTTCATCATCTCTGTCTGTATCCTTTCCTTTTCACTGATGAAGATTTTGTCTCCTACCTTCAGCATTATCATTGGATCCAGTCATTGGAGCCATTTCAGCGGGTAACACAGTGGTTTTGAAACCATCAGAAATTTCTCCTGCAACATCATCTCTGCTTGCAAATTTGCTAGAAACTTATCTAGACAACTCTGCAGTAAGAGTTGTTGAAGGGGCCGTTCCTGAAACAACTGCGCTCCTGGACCAGAAGTGGGATAAGATACTTTACACAGGTAATTTTTCTGATAATATCATATCAATATCCTATAAATCATTGTAATCAGTGGCTTTTATTCACAGGTTTAAATTTATAATAAAACGTTACATGTATTTGGTCCAATTAGCATGGCAACTTGACTATAAGGTTTTAAGCATAATAGACGAATTTTACTCAGGTAGTGCTCGAGTTGGTCGCATTGTTATGGCTGCTGCTGCAAAGCATCTTACTCCAGTGATTCTGGAGCTTGGAGGAAAATGTCCAGCAGTTGTTGATTCAGATATCAACTTACAAGTAACATAATCTCTGGAGCTTGTTATTTACACATCCAAAATAACATATTTTCATCTTTAATATAATCATTGAAATTTCAGGTCACTGCTAGAAGAATAATTGCTGGCAAATGGGCATGTAATAGTGGACAAGCATGCATTTCTGTTGATTATATCATCACAAGAAAAGATTTCGCTCCAACACTTGTAAGATTGGCTCTATAACTCAAAATCCAGTGTGCTGTTACAATGTACTACTACTGATGTATTATCATTAAACAGATAGCTGCTTTAAAAGAAGAGCTGGAGAATTTTTTTGGGAAAGATCCGATAGAATCGAAAGATATGTCTCGCATTGTGTCTCCAACTCAATTCGCACGACTCCTGAAACTCTTGGATGAGGATAAGGCATCTGACAAAATTGTTCTAGGAGGTCAGAGGGATGAGAAGAAATTGTGAGTTTGCATTCCCATCTTGGTTATTAAGATTAGAATTGATCATTTATAACAATACCATAACATCAATTCTTCCTCTATATTGCAGAAAGATTGCTCCAACTATCTTATTGGATGTTCCAGAAGATGCTATGGTTATGCAAGAGGAGATATTTGGGCCAATATTGCCAATTATCACTGTCAGTACTATACATCATAAAGGAAAATACATGTTATGTTTTTTATATTTCATATAAATCTAAGTCTTTGTATCGTTTCCTCATATTTTTGCAGGTAGACAACATAGAAGATTGCTACGGTATAATAAAATCAAGGCCGAAACCTCTCGCTGCATATCTCTTCACAAACAATGAGCAGCTGAAGAAGGATTATGTGGATAAGATATCTTCTGGAGGGATGCTCATCAACGATGCTGTCGTGCATGTAGTTATTCTAATTCTGAAATTTATACATGAAAATTTATCGAATTCCAACATTTTATTTTATAAATATGATCTTACTTTCATAAATTTATTGTTATCTTGTAGTGCATCAATAGACAATTGGAAAATTTATATTTTCTTTGGCATCTTTCATTGGCACATACATAAAATGACTCAAGTTTGCTTGAGCTATTTTCTGGTTATTGGCCGATATAGTGCTGAGTATAATCGTATGCATGCATCTGTGTCTCAATGTTGGTGTCCGACACTGATATATATTACACACCAGACACACCTTCATTTGAAGTGTCAGTGCTACACAAATAACTGCTCCCATTCATCAAATCTATGTACATATTTATGCATGGCTCACCCAGATGAGAGATATAGACATGTATGATAGCATTATACTGACTTGTTTGTACAACAATGTTGGTGCAGGTTGCAACTCGCGGTTTGCCTTTTGGAGGAGTTGAAGAGAGTGGAATGGGTTGTTACCATGGAAAGTTCTCTTTTGATAGTTTCAGCCATAAGAAGTCAGTTTTGTACAAAGGTTTTGAATCAGATCCATCCATAAGGTATCCACCATATACACCTGAGAAGGAAAAAATGTTGAGGGCCATTTTAGACGGCAATATTTTTGCGATAATTCTTGCTTTGCTCGGATGGTCTAAGTAAAGGATGATGTGCAAGGGACATGTAAATGTAATGTTCTTGTTCCTCCCAGTCTCTGCTGATGGGGGGGGGGGTGTGATTTCTCTAGGCATGAAAGAACTTTACAAAAATGGTTACTTGTAAATAAATTTATCAACAATTACTTGTAAAAATGGTTGAAAGAACTTTACCGTTTACAAGTTATTTAAATACATTAAAACTAGCAATTGCATCTTAATATTTTTATACTCTGACTTATTTATAAACTGTTATAAACTCTTCTTATAAAAAGTAAAGGGAGTGGCAATGCTAAATGTGGGTGGTGTAGGTAACAAAAACCAATATAATGTAGCATAGTGAGACACACTTTACATATGTTTGGATATGCGTCCGATTTGGTTTTTTAGCGTCACAATACTATTCCACTGCGAATACTCAAGCAAAAAATGTGAACTTCTACGTTGCCGTGGTTGCCCACCGTGGTTTTTACTACCACACCGCATGGCCAAACATATGCTTAATGGTGAGATAAAAATGCAAAGTGGATTGTTTAAAATGTATTGATAAAATAAGCTAATTGTAGCAATTTAAAAGGTTTAGAACTAAAATTTAAGAAGAAAAATGTGTTCAAAAATGTAAAAACCACAAACTGACAGTAACAAAAGTCAAAGACAAAATAAATTCATTAAACTTTTTCATTTTTTTATTACTTTTATGTTGTTTTTTTGTGGCAATCATTATCACAGTGGCCATAGAAGGAGCAGGGAAGAACTTTCCAGGAAATAAACAAACACACTAAAACTTCAACACTTGCTCATTAGCCATTTGCTTCCACCTTCACTTTTCTTCTTCATACACTCTCTCAATTATAATATTTTTTCTTTTCTTTTCCTACAATATCAATTCAAAGGGTGCTAATAACATAAAGAATCTTTGCAAGATTCATGTGTGGATGTCTTGTGAGTAAGAAAAAGGGATAAAAAAAAACATAACATAAGAAGCAATTCCACTTCTAATGTTAGAATTCATTCTCTCTTTTTCTTCATGAACACACAACCAACTCTTCCCAACAAGAATCATTAATTTATTTAAATATTTCAACTCAACCCCACCATTCTTCATTTTCTTTCATCCATACAATATTTAAAAATAATCAAAATAAATTATTTATTTTTTTAGCTTTTTTCATTACTAAAGATCAGAGAAGAAAAAGAAGATGAAGATAGGTAAGGTGAGATTGGTGATATTGATGGTTACAATGATGATGTTGAACTTGTCTTCTTGTTCAGCTTGGTTTGGTAATAAACGCAAAAGTGGAAGAAACTATATTCAACCAGATGAAGCCATCATGTCTTCAAGACCAAGTCTCATGAACCATGCTGCTGGTTCCTCAATTGTTTTCCCTATTTATGGCAACGTTTATCCTGTTGGGTATGATATTTCACTTCTTTCTATGTTGTTTTTTATTTTGTTTCATGTTTTGTAGTTCATTTTTATAATGTTTTTTCCTGTTCAAAAAGCATAGCCACTTTAATAACCTTTTATGAATAGAAATTCCATTTTTTTTCTGAGCAAAAATAATATTTTGTATGACATTCTCATTTTTATTGAAAGATGTGAGTATCTATCCCTAAATTCATAGCTGGAATATTTCTTTCTTGTTTTTCAATGTTTAGACTCTTTAGACCCATTCCCCTTTGAAATCTGTTAACTTTAACCAACATAGTGTGGCACAAGTACCGGTAGAGTGGTAGATACTTAGACCGTTAACCATTTGGTCCCACGTTCGATCTTCGGCTGGTGCGTATGGAAAAACATTTGTTCGGAAGGTCAACTCCTTAAATAGATCTTAGTTTTGGATTAGTTTCCGCAGTTGTGCGCGGAGAATAACTTTGGTTCACCAAAAAATCAGAAAGGAAACAAATAAAGTTTTTTAAGCTGGGAATAAAATTGATTTTCTAATATTAGATAACCATAAATTTCAATTTTTGCAGGTTCTATAATGTTACTCTCAACATAGGCCAACCACCAAGGCCTTATTATCTTGATGTTGACACTGGTAGTGAACTCACATGGCTCCAATGTGATGCCCCTTGTTCTCAATGTTCTGAGGTAATAATATTCAACTATATAAAAAATCAGTACAAAATCTTATGAGATTGAAAAGTCCAACATTGGTTAAGTTATGGATACATAAATTGCATATAATGTGTGTCATATTGATTTGGAATTTGCTGATAAATAATTTTTTCAGACACCACATCCACTCTACAAGCCTAGCAATGACTTTGTGCCCTGCAAGGATCCACTATGTGCATCCTTGCAGCCTACTGATGATTACACATGTGAAGACCCTAATCAATGTGACTATGAAATTAAGTATGCTGATCAATACTCAACCCTTGGTGTACTTTTAAATGATGTCTACCTTCTCAACTTCACCAATGGAGTCCAACTTAAAGTTCGGATGGCCCTCGGGTAATTAGTTTACCTTGCAAGCTATTTTGGTTAAAATTTGTTCACGACAATTATGCAATGTCTTTTGTGGTTAAGGTGTTATAATTTTTTTATCTAATGCACCTAATTCCTTTATACAGATGTGGATATGATCAGATTTTTTCACCTTCTTCTTACCATCCCTTAGATGGAATACTTGGGCTTGGAAGGGGAAAAGCTAGCTTAGTATCACAGCTGAATAGTCAGGGCTTAGTGCGAAATGTGATCGGACATTGTTTAAGCTCACGAGGAGGAGGATATATCTTCTTTGGAAATGTTTATGATTCTTCTAAAATGAGTTGGACACCAATTTCATCTATAGATTCGTTAGTACACCATTCTCATTTTAACCGATCCACATGAGTTATAGTAAATTAATCATAATTTTATGATATATCTTGATTTAAATCTTCTTTGTTGTTTGTATCAGAGGAAAACATTACTCGGCAGGACCAGCTGAACTTGTTTTCGGAGGAAGGAAGACTGGTGTGGGAAGTCTGAATATTATTTTCGATACCGGAAGTTCCTACACTTATTTCAACTCTCAGGCTTATCAAGCATTGATTACTTTGGTCAGTTAAAAACATTTTTCACTAGAAAGAGTCATTTCGTTAGTTAGTTAGTTAGTTCTAGTTCAAGTTAAAAACATTTTTCCTGTGCCTTTCGTTAGTTAGTTAGTTAGCTTAAGTTCAATCGTCGAATATGCTTTTTGCATATACTAGAAAATGTTGGTGATTTGGCAGGTTACTAAAGATGAGATTTTGTTAAATTTTTCAAATGCAGCTGAATAAGGAATTAAATAGGAAGCCTATAAAAGCAGCACCTGAAGACCAGACGTTACCGATGTGTTGGCACGGTAAAAGACCTTTCAGAAGCTTAAATGAAGTGAAGAAATACTTCAAGCCACTAACACTTAGTTTCACCAATGGTGGAAGAGTTAAACCTCAGTTTGAGATCCCTCCTGAAGCTTATCTTATAATATCAGTAAGTTATAATTTACCAAATTCTTCTATGATTTTTAACTGCTATAACAAATAGTAGACACATTTCAAATTTCAATATATATGAATGCTAACAGTTTGTTTTTTGTTGCCAGAACAAGGGAAATGTTTGTCTAGGCATTCTAAATGGACCTGAAGTAGGGTTGGGTGAACTGAACCTTATTGGAGGTGGAAATTAATTTAGTTACATTGTTACTATTTCATTTTGTATGATAATCTATGAAGCATCGACACTGATACTGACACATAGATACTGATAATAATTTTTAAAAAACAAAGTAATTGAATATAATCACACATATCAGCGTCGTGTCAGTGTTTGACATTAGCATGTGTCAGACACCAGACACATTTTAAATTTGAAGTGTTGGTGCTACATAGATAAAGCTGTGAATATCATCGCCACTTTGTTAAGAAGTTTTCAAAAAATGATTGAAGAACTCTGCATTATGTTATGTAAGTGTTGATATTGTTTATGCAGATATATCCATGCTAGACAAAGTGATGGTATTCGACAATGAGAAACAGTTGATTGGATGGGGACCAGCAGATTGCAACGGTGTTCCAAAATCCAGAGAATTCAGTTTATGATCATAAAAAGTTCCTAATTCTAGCATGCATATGACTGATATATCATTGAGAGTAGACAATGAATTAATGCAGTGTATAGATCAGGGTGATGATGGTGAACACTAATGAATCATCTTCATGCATGGTGTGATGCTTATGACTTGTGAATACAGCATTGTGTATAGTTATTGGATCAAGCAGGGTATTATATAGTGTGTTATGTGTATAGTATTAGCTTATGATGATTGCAGAAGTTATCATATCAAATTAGTATGACTGCATTAACCTAAGGAACTTATCTTAGAATTAGAAGGGCTAAACAAAGCAAGTTGATGCAGGTTGGATTACTAAGTTAACCTCACGATAATAGTTTAATATCATCAATGATGTCACAAGTATTAGTTTCCTTCTACTTAAAAATGACATATTTCTTACTTTTCAAATGGACTAAACAGTTCCTAACCAGATAATATGGGTTATTTGACGCATCATCCGACCAGTTAGGAAAATCGCTACGTAATCCCAACCAATCCAAAATACAGTATACCACACACTCTCATGAAAAGAGCAATCAACATATAAATGATTAACGGTTCTACAGCACCACCTTTTTTTTTTTACGCATACCGCACCACATGAGAAACACAATCTTGATAAACAACATTTAAAATGCCACGACAAAATAAATTATTATTAAAGGACAATTTGTTGTTGAATAATCTTCGAGCAAATAAGGAACATTCACCCGAGCAATATGATTGAATAAGAGCTTGGAATAGAAGTATCACACACCATCAACTACTACCTCACACAAACTGATAAGTTTGTTTAATCGACTAATCATCATCATGAAAGTCGTTCATTTCAATATTAGTCTGTGTTTCGTAAAAACAACAGTCAAACGTGTTATAATGGAGCAAGTTTATTTTTCACTGCCCTAATTCACAACCATCTCTTATGGGAATCGAACCCGTGTCTTTAATTTAAGCAAACATTATGATCAAAATTAGATTACTACATAAATGACAAACAAGAATTATTTTGTTGGTCTAGGCAGAAAGTTATAGATTAGTTTTGATTAGACACTTCAATTTTAAACTTTGAATCTGATATTAATGTTAAAATAAATAAAATATTGCTTTAAAAAATAATTTTCTCGATATTGGGATTATCATCCACTACGATAGGTTAGTACAATTTCAATATGAGTACCACAATATGAATATCAGCAAATCTTGTTATAAATGAAAATGTGCAATCGGTCGTTGGTTATGTTCCAGCCCTTTGCTCTATCAATCTTCTATAAAAATTTAAGATCTGTTTTTTTTTTTTTTTTTTAATTCTAAAATTTGTTACCAGTCACTTGTAGAAAAAATGGTAGTTAAGGGATTTCCTACCTTTTTCTTGTTGATAGACTTGATGAGACGAGATGATCCATTGAATCATTATATTAAATGACTTGCAACAACATTTAATAGATCATTTTTTCGAGTCAACAGAAAAGTAAGAGCAATCCTACTCTTGTATAGAGAGGAATACAGTAACGAGTATTTAGAGTGCATCATAGTGTATTACGATCTGCATAGCATACATTAGTAACATAAGGTATAGGAATAGAGAAGGTGTGAGAGAGACCATGGCGGCGGATTAGTCTCATCAGATAAGTAGAGATTGAGAAAATGAAGAAGATGAAAATGATAAACAAAAGAATATTGTTGTTTCTAGAAAGTGAAACCTAATAGTATAATTCTACATGGACAAACTCCTCAAAACTAAACAAGAATAAAAACTCAGCATCCCTTTTCATTTAAGGTTATGGAGAATGAAAAAATTTAAAAACATGTGAGACACGAGATCAAATTTATAATAGTCTCTAGAGTTTGGCACTGGATCGTGATGATGAACATTGGAGAAACGGAACAAAAAAATAGAAAGAGTTTAAAGCATCAATGTTATGTTGTGTTTCCTAGGTTTATCAATGTAATTTTGTTTGTCTATTTATTTTGTTTATGTGTGTGTATATACATATATATGCGAGAAAGAAAAAAAAAGAGAGAGAATACAAATAAAAACAACGAATGTCTATGAAAATGAAAACAGAGTAAACACACTATAGAGAGAGAAGGGAATTTCACATGATTTGTGAGAGCCAACTCCTCCCTTTATATTCCATTGGATTGATTTCTTTGTGTTGTTTGTTAGAGAAATGAATGAATGCATGGTTGAGTAGTTGAGCTATTTTGTGAACGCAAACTATGACTCTAAGCATCAAAAATTAATTTTGACTGCGACATTTTTTTTTACAAACAAATGCAAAATTATTTGTATATTCTCACTTATTTTAGAAGAATGCAATGCACCAATGAATTAGTCTAACTTGATATATTTAACTTGTCAATATAGTAGAACTGAAAACCACTAGCTTGATTAAAAATAAACATAAATATATATAACAAACATTATAAAAAAAATCTTACTGCAATAATAAGAATGGAACAAGAATTTTCTACATGAATTACATGTTAACATTACCATATACCCCTAATAACATGACTAATTGAATCTTCACCTAGTTGAGAATTGAAATCATTTTGCTTATTGTTTGTTAGTTACAAAAAAATGATTTCATTTTTCTTCAACTTCAACCATACTTAATTAATCATAAATAAATCAATATCATCCCAGATTAAACAATCCCTAGTAATCACCTACCCAAAGAACACACATGCACCACTAGGACCTCCACTTGCAGTTGCAGTTAGTAGTTGTTTGGTAGGTGTGAACATGATTTTTGTCTACAACCAATTTAAAATACCCATGGGACCCCTATCTTTTTAGGATCCCCCTATCCTCCAAATGGTCATTTTCATTTTCAAACCCCATGACCATGACCAATTTATATTATTACTATTGAAAATAACAAATCAAGATTACTTAGGTGGGTACATAAACGCATCTTGCCAACCCAAAAACTGATTATTATTGTTCATTTGATACTGAACCTGAGGGGTAAAATAGTCATCTTCACCATCATCCATAAAATTCAATTGAAAATCAAAGGCTGAAACTGGGTCTGGGCCCAAAACAAATTCATTCCATTTGGGCTCGCTTTGGACCTCTTTATCGCACGTGACATCCGGCGAAACCACGTGCTCAGAACAGCTTGAGTCCGTGTGAAATTGTGGCACAGAATCTGACGTGTCAGTGTATAATTGATCATTAATTATCCTGAAATCATCCTGGCCGTTCATTTCGATCTTAGGCTTCTTCTCATTCTCAAATTGAACTTCCTCTAAAAACATTGATGGTTTTGTGTCATTGTATTTTTCAATCTTCCCTTTCTTGTTGTAAATTCGACACAACACCCAATCATCAAGCTGCATTTAATCATAATCGTTAGATTATTAAACATGTAAACTATAAAATTACACATATGATTGATTGTAATGTACTGATGCATTGAATCACTAATGTGTTTGAAAATTAAACTTTTTATTTTAGCACCACTAAAAATATTAAATTAAAAATGTTTTTCTTATTAAAAAAAATTTATTTATTTATTTATTCAAATTGATAGAGCACATCAGAGAATATACTTACTCTTAAATTGTGATTATTTTTTGATGCAGTTCTATCAACATTTGCAAGGCGATACTCATGCATGATCCAATTGGTTTTAACACCTTTGGGAGCTTTACCAGCATAGAACACAAGTGCTTTCTTTATTCCAAGTGGCTTCGGCTTACCAATCGGCTTATCGGCTCCGGTGGCTTTCCAATATCCAGTTCCCGCAGCCCGGTTCGGCCGCGAACCGTTTGGATATTTTCTGTCCCTTGGAGAGAAAAAATACCATTCTTTCTCACCATAAAGAGCCATTTCTATATACATAAAAAAAATAAAATTGAAATTAGAATTTAACTCATACTAATTAATTAATGAATATGACAAATTAAAAAAGCTAAAATGAAATAGTACCTGGAAGGTGCCATGGATCAAATTTATACAAATCAATTTCTTTGATAATTGGAACAGAAATAGGTAGTGAAGCACACTTTCTACACAAGTAGTGATTCACAAGCTCATCATCAGTAGGGTGAAATCTGAACCCAGGTGGTAATTCTAATCCACCTTGCATTTTTTCTTTGTTGTTCTTGATATTATTATTATTATTATTGTTCTTCTTTTGGTGGCTTGGGTTGTAATCGGTTTTGAAGTTCGAAGTTGTGAGAAAGGAAGAAGGTGAGGTTTTATAGGATGAAATTGATGAGTCAAAAAGTTTGAATAAAAAATACACGTGGGATTAGTGAAGTTGGGGGGAGGTGTATATAGTGACACCAAAAAAAACAAGAGAAAGTCATGAAGGCTGAAGCATGCATGTTGTTTTTTCGTTGGTAAAGGTGAACGCAGACAGCACGTGGCGTTACGTGAATGGAGGATAGAACACGTGCGAGGGACCCTTTTATGTGTCATGGCTTGCGTCATTTGTAATGTATTGACTGTTTTGGTAAAAAGGTTGACTGTTGTCGTAGCGGCTCTGTTTTTGGGTCGACACATCTCACTGTACATTTTCCTAAATGCTCTGCATCTCATCACGGATCACTATTGTCTAACTTTTTGGTAGGAAAGGTATGGTAACTTTCAAACAATATCAACCATTTGATTAATTAAATGCACCAGATTTTGCCACGTGTTCAACATTATAATTTTTAATTAAAACGTGCAATCCCTTGTTCTTTCTCCTTCGCGTGAAAGGTTCACCGCCCACCGCCATCGACTGTTGAACCGTCGTACGCCCACCGCCAACCACTGTTGCTCCGTTATACGCTGTCCACAGGCGGTCCACCATCCACGTCTACTGACTCTCGTCGCCGCTGCCGAAGTTGAACAAAAAATTAAAACAAGCTTTTCAATCCACACTTCCGAAGCCGCCGTAGAGCTATGTAACTTGACCCTCTTTCTATCTCTAATGTCATCCTACTTTTTTCCATCTCTGGATGCTGTTTTTGTCTTGCGCATAGAGAAAAATCAAACAAGCAAGGATGCAACAATTTATTTTTTTTACCAAACCAAAAGTAAACTTGTATATATATTTTTTTTCACAGCAACAATTGGGTGGGAAATTTGCCCATAACTTAAATTTGTTCTGAATTGTTATTAGAATGTTATTATTGTGTAGTCATATGCTGATTTGGTTCATGGTTGCTGTGAAGGATGATTTTTGTTCTTTTGGAGACACTGATTTAGCAAATTGAATGAATTTTTAGAGCTACTAGAGAAGATGATTTTTCTTCATAAATCAATTCCGGTAGCGGTCTGAACACCGATGACGAGAGGGACAACACCGGCGAGCAGATCAGGACAGAGAAGATGATGAAAGCCGGTTGCAAGAAGTGGGTCTTCTATTTGGACTTTTATGTTTTTTTTTTAAAGAAATAGATATGTGGCATGTTCATCAGCGTGAGATTGATCCTATGAGCAAGATTAACACAAAGTCACCGTGACTTTCCCGCTAAAAAGTTAGAGAATATCGGTCCATCTCATCACATCTCTCATCTCTGTTTTGCCCAAATAGTACTATTATTACTTCTTTTTTTTAGCACATGTACCACATTTTTGACCTTTCATTTTAATTTTTGAGTTTGAGTGAGTGAGTGAGACATAAAATGGTACACAAAATAAAATCAAGCATCATAGTCGATTCTTTGGAATAATAACAAAAAATAATTGTAGATACATGGAGTAAGTTTTTAAGTGAAGTATCACCTAAAATTTGAGATTAAATTTTATACATTGTTTACAGATGCATCTAATAAAAAATTGGATTATAATAGTATCATTTTTATAAGAGTTGTGATATTTGACAACCATCTCACATTGAAGTGAACTAATTAAATAATAAAAAAATAAGTTATTGTTGGATAGTGTAAATATAGTTGTTGGACAACTTAGTGGATGTCAAAATCACATTTGGCTTTTTATAAAGTACATAACATATCTCGATAAAAATTTACATGGTGTGATTTAATTAAATTCGTCTGCAAAAAGGTTTACATTGTTAGTAATCTCTGATCTTTTTTATAAGAAACATTTGACATTTTAGATTCATTGAATAACTGGTGTATTCAAATTAAATTATAGATTAAATGCATCAGTTATTTAATGAATCTTAAAAGTGAAATGTTTTCTTATAAAAAATTAAAAATAGTGGAATCTAAAATTGAAGGACATTTTAGTCCTTGAAAATATCTTATACAAAATTTGCAAAAATTTTGAATTTTGATTCACCATAAACATTTTATGTCGCCTAGATCTATAAATGTAGTTTTTTAAAAATTGAATTTTGTCATATAAAAAGGTTTAGCGGCGCAGTTTATCATCTATCTTTTTTTATTCATATGTAATTATCTTATATATAATACCAAAATTCTTTGTTGATTAAATATAGTTATAATAATACTAAATACACTTCTAATAATATTGTATTATAAATAAAGTAATACTGTATTTTAGTAATAGTCAATGTTAGTATCTTAATATATTAGTAATTTGTTAGTTTTTTTTTCTTTTTAGGTATAATTTGTTGGTTGAACAATTTGGCAAAAAGCAATAAACCTAAAATCACAATTAATAATTCACTCATGAACTCTTTCACCTTAATTATCAAATCAACCTTATAACTCTCCCGTCCTAATTAACACTGTGTACTACATGTTTGGATCTTATATATATGTTTTGGCAAATACCACCTTGATTCTTATAAAAATATAATTAAAAAAGTCTTGTGGACATAATTCATTTGCAATATATATTAAAAGTTGGAGTTTAAATTAGAACTCTTTGTTGAGTCAAAAAAAAAATTAAAAATTAAAAAGCTCTGCTTATTTATTTAGGACTTGATGCTAGTTAAACAAAAAAGATTCAATTCATCAAAAAATTTATGAACTAGCTTGAAAACATGATGCTACTTAATTGTGATCAGACTCATTTGATTTAATGAACTAACAACTTTCATCAGATAGCCAAAACAAAGATAAAACATGTAACGCTCATAATCGATTCGCATGCAATAATTAATTTAAATCATTCAACATACAAATCATCAAGAACATTACTTAATACAAAATACTAATAGCATGCATAGAAAAGCTTAATCACAACGGAAGCATATAAAATTCTCATCAAATAATTCATAATAGCTAAATCCAAGCATGCAAGTCATAAATCATATTACAACTCCAACTAGGTACTTCCATAAATGAAGCCCCATAACATAATCCAAAGATAATCCAACGAGAATTAAAGATAAGATAAATAAGTAGCAAGGTCATACATAATCTCAAACAAACGAGAAATCTAATACTAGTCTAAGCAAGGTTACAAGTATCAGAGCATATCCTAAAACTCTAAGCTTCTAGGATCCTCCTATCTTTCACCTTACCAAGCTATACTAGTCCACCGAGCTAAACTCCAAAGCCACGAAACTACTCCTCAAGTGGAGAATCTGGACCCAAACCATTACACATACACAAAAATAGAGAGTTAGTTATAATTCAAGTTCATAATAATAAGCATAGTATACACTTATATTATGTAAACAATTATATCATAAACAAATCATACTCATATCATATTAAGCTAACAATATATAAATAACATCATGGTTCATCATGTTCATCAACAAAGCCAATTCATTCAAGTAAAACTCACATAACTCAAACATTCACAAGATCACATTGGAAAACAACACAAATACCAATTATCAATTATGGTGCACAATCTCCTAATGCAAGCTAATGAAAACACATAATGTATGTCACCTAGACATTGCTAATGCATGTGGTACCCGCATCAAATTAGGATAAACATATATCCATCGCATCAAGTCAGTTTTAAGTCATGGGGGACTTCGCATCAAGTTGACTCATGAATGCATGAATGTACACATACCATATAATGATGATACCCTAAACAACTAACCATGAATAATAGGCCGCTCAACCCTATTACTCCTTCTCAATTCGCATCAAATTCACATCATCATATCATCATTAAGGCATACATTCAAGCAAGATACAACACACTTAACATCTTAGCTAATCATAGCTCATCATCTTGATTTTCAATCAATTACATACATAAAAGCATTTCATCATCATACCAACTCAAGGTTCAATCAATCCAAATCAATAACATATTATAAGACCAAATCTAACCATGTTATAAGCTTATAATCATCAAACAACATCAAGAAAATTCTAAAAATTAAGGTATGTTCGCTAAGCGAACCCCTGGCGAGCACTGGCGAAGGGAACATAGACAGTAACCCTCATCTGGCGAATCCTGGCGAACTGTTCGCTACTGCTCGCTAAGCGAACAGATGAATTTCTGGGTTTTTATCAAGAACAGCATGAGTCGCTTGGCGAACAGCTAGCGAGCGTACCCAGAATTTGTGCTATGTTCGCGGGTTTGACATAAAATCACATAAAAATCACATTTTTCATGTTCTAAACCCTTAAAGCTATCACATTTAAGCATACATATCATATATAGACTTAAAAGTACAAGTTCTAACATCATCAAACATCATTTCAAGTAGAAAGTAGAGATTTTTCCACATTTTATCCAAAACCCATTTCAAATATCAATAACAACAATGTTCATATAACACACGAAATTGATGATTGAAATAGCAATTAGAATCATGTAATAACATAGTAACATCATGCAATAACTCAGAAATTCATTAAATCACATTCCCTTAATCCCACAACCCACCAAAGAGATGAGAGGGTTTGGGTGTGGAGAATAGGCATCTCCCCCCTCTTTGATCATCTCACATGAATTATAAACTACTCTTTAACCTTGGAATTGTGGAAAATCTGATTCTTCTCCTCCTCTAAAGCTTCCTCTAAACTTCCCCTCTACCTCCTTCTCTTCAACTTTCTCTTTCTACCTCTTTTCTATTTCTTAAGTTATGAGCTCTCTCTCACTACTTTCATAACTCTAACCTAATTCTAGCTTAATCAAAGACAATAATATCTCTCTTACTAATTTAGGCCCATTAACACTCAAGCCCAATTCTTATCATTATAATTCTAACAAAACTTATCTTACTCAAAGCACTACTCTTTCCCAAAATAGCCACAA
This sequence comes from Trifolium repens, assembly GCA_030408175.1. Lineage (NCBI taxonomy): Eukaryota > Viridiplantae > Streptophyta > Magnoliopsida > Fabales > Fabaceae > Trifolium > Trifolium repens. The sequence continues at coordinate 58,829,365 of CP125842.1, read as the reverse complement.
TTCCTAATTAATTACTAACTCACTATCAATTACCATAAAAAGACTAATTAACTCTAATTAAAATAAAATAAATAAATATGGGTGTTACAACTCTACCCCCCTTAAAGAATTTTCGTCCTCGAAAATTTACCTGAGAATAACTCCGGATAAGAACTCCTCATCTTGCTCTCTAGCTCCCAAGTAGCATTCTCTCCCGCGGGTCCTCCCCAAATGACCTTAACGGATGCTATCTCCTTGTTTCTCAACTTCTTCACTTCTCTCCCTTCAATCCTCAAAGGTCTAGCTTCGATGGTCAAATTATCCTTTACTTGCACCTCATCCGATACAATGACATGTGATGGATCCGATACATACTTCCTCAATTGTGACACATGAAACACATCATGAAGATTAGACAACGATGGTGGCAAAGCAATCTTGTAAGCCACTTTCCCTATCCTCTTCAAAATTTGATAAGGCCCAATAAACTTCGATGTCAACTTCCTAGATTTCAAAGCACGACCAACACCGGTGGTTGAATTAACCCTCAAAAATACATGATCTCCTTCTTGAAATTCCACATCCTTCCTCTTCTTGTCATGATAACTCTTTTGTCTACTTTGAGTTGCTTTCATTTTCTCTTGAATCATCTTAATCTTTTCCGTAGTTTGTTGTACCAATTCCGGTCCCAACACAACACTTTCTCCATCCTCATACCAACACAAAGGAGTACGACATCTCCTACCATACAAAGCTTCGAAAGGTGCCATTCCAATACTCGCATGATAACTATTATTGTAGGTGAACTCTATCAAAGGTAGATACTTATCCCAACTCCCTCCATCTTCCAAAACACAAGCTCTCAACAAATCTTCAAGTGATTGAATAGTTCTTTCCGATTGTCCATCCGTTTGAGGATGATAAGCCGAACTCATTCTTAGCTTAGTCCCCAAAGCATCTTGCAAACTTTCCCAAAACCTCGAAGTGAATCTTGGATCACGATCCGACACAATACTAGATGGAATACCATGCAATCTCACAATTTTCTCAACATAAATCTCCGCCAACCTTGGTATTAAAGTTCCGGTCTTAAAAGCAATAAAATGCGCCGACTTAGTCAACCTATCAACAATCACCCAAATCGAATCATTCCCTTTCATAGTCCTCGGCAAACCACTTACAAAATCCATGGCAATACTATCCCACTTCCATTCCGGAATAAACATGGGTTGTAATAATCCGGACGGTCTTTGATGTTCAACCTTGGACTTCTGACAAGTTAAGCAAGCATACACAAACTCGGCAACTTCCTTTTTCATACTTGGCCACCAAAACAATTTCTTGAGATCTTGATACATCTTAGTAGCTCCAGGATGAATACTCAAACCACTTCTATGTCCTTCATCTAGAATCTTTCTCTTCAACTCGGGTATGTTAGGAACACAAACTCTTTCTCGAAATCTTATAACTCCATTCTCATCAACTTTGAAATCGGTTTCTTTTCCTTGCTCAATCAATGCTAGACGATTCACCAAGTCTAAATCTCCCTTTTGACCATTCTTTACTTCATCAAGAAAATCATTGGTCAACTTCAACATTCCCAATTTCACACTTCTTGGAGTCGTTTCACAAACCAAACTCAAATCTCTAAACCCTTCAATTAAATCCAACTCTCTCATCATAAGTGAAGACATATGCAATGACTTTCTGCTCAAAGCATCGGCTACAACATTAGCTTTTCCAGGATGGTAACTCAACTCAAAATCATAGTCTTTCAAAAATTCCAACCAACGCCTTTGCCTCATATTCAACTCCTTTTGATCAAACAAATACTTCAAACTCTTGTGATCACTAAAGACTTCGAATCTAGAACCAAACAAATAATGTCTCCATATCTTCAAAGTAAACACAACGGCCGCCAACTCGAGATCATGTGTTGGATAGTTCTTCTCATGCACTTTCAATTGCCTAGAAGCATAAGCAACCACTTGTCCATTTTGCATAAGAACACCACCCAATCCCATCAAAGATGCATCACAATATACAACAAACGGCTCATCCAGTTTCGGTAAAATCAAAATTGGTGCCGACGTCAACCGCTTCTTCAACTCTTGGAAGCTTTCCTCACACAAACTATCCCAAACAAAGGGTTGATCTTTCCTAGTCAATCGGGTCAACGGTAAAGCCAACTTCGAAAAACCTTCAATAAACCTCCGATAGTAACCGGCCAATCCAAGAAAACTTCTAATCTCAAACACCGATTCTGGAGTTCCCCACTTCATTACCGCATCAACTTTAGAAGGATCCACCGCAATACCTCCACTAGATATTACGTGACCTAGAAAACTCACTTCCTTCAACCAAAACTCGCACTTAGACAACTTCGCATAAAGCTTCTTCTCTTGTAGGGTCCTCAACACTATCCTTAGATGTTCCGCATGTTCCTCTTCAGTCTTAGAGTACACTAAAATATCATCAATGAAAACCACCACGAACTTATCCAAATACGAATGGAAAATCCGATTCATGTACTCCATGAACACTCCCGGTGCATTAGTTACTCCAAAAGGCATGACTGTATACTCGTAGTGACCATATCTTGTCCTAAAAGCAGTCTTTTGAATATCTTCCGCCTTGACTCGAATCTGATGATATCCGGACCTCAAATCAATCTTGCTAAACACACATGCACCCACCAACTGATCCATTAAATCATCAATCCTTGGCAACTGATACTTGTTCTTGATCGTCACTTGATTCAAACGACGATAATCAATACACAACCTCATACTTCCGTCCTTCTTCTTTACTAAAAGCACAGGTGCTCCCCACGGCGATACACTCGGACGAATAAACTTCTTTTCTAGTAACTCTTCTAGTTGCTTCTTCAATTCACTTAACTCAGATGCCGACATTCTATAAGGTGCCATAGATATTGGACTTGTACCAGGTACCAAATCAATAGTAAACTCCACTTCTCTTTCTGGAGGCATATCTGACACATCCTCCGGAAACACATCGGGAAATTCTTGCACAACCGGTAGTTCCTTAATTCCAACTTCGTTCTCAATCTTCAAGGATGCAAACATAACAAACAATTCACCATGCTCCAATAAAGATTCTTTTACTTCTTTCCCACTCATCAACTTAGACTCTTCCTCTAACTTCGGAAAAGTAATCACTTTCTCACAACAGTTAATATGAACTTGATTAAAGATTAACCAGTTCATACCAAAAATCACATCTATACCGCTAAGTGGAATACATACTAAATCCATATCAAAAGATTTACCAAACACAGTCACATGGCATTTACGACAAACAAGTTGAGTAGTGACAGAACCACTAGCAGGGGTTTCTATTTCCATACAACCAAGCACTTCAGACACAGGAATATTAAGACGCTTCATGCATTCAAAAGATATAAAAGAATGTGTTGCTCCAGTATCAACAATCGCAATTAAAGGAGTGTCATAGATGAAACACGTACCTCTAATGAGATTGTCCACTTGTTCCGCTCCATCTCCACTTAAAGCAAACACCTTTCCGGTCGTCTTCTTTGGCTTCTTACATTCCGGACTCTTGTGACCTTCTTCACCACAATTGAAACAAGTAACCTTCTTCTTACATGCATCAACCTTGTGTCCAAATTCCCCACATCTAAAGCATCTATCTCCTTTTGGGCAATCATAGGAACGATGACCCAAAGCACCACACTTAAAGCACTTGTCATTAGCATTCTTTCCCTTCTCTCCACTACCTCCAACTTTGCCCTTGTTCTTCTTGTCATAAGGCTTACCACGGTCTTGACCTTTTCCTCTCTTGTCATTCATCTCCTTATAGTAGCTTGTCTTAGCTTTCCCATCCAAATCACAAATGTTGCTTTTGTTCACCAAGTTAGCAAAATTCCTTATCTCCAAGATACCAACCAATTGCTTGAGATCGGGACGCAAACCACTTTCGAACTTCACACACTTATCCCCTTCCGCCTCTACGGTGTTGTAGTGTGGACAAAAACGACATAAGTCCTCAAATTTGGTTGCATACTCCGCAACCGACAAATTTCCTTGCTTAAGCTTCATGAATTCCACTACTTTCCGGTTCCTCACATCGGCCGGGAAGTACTTAACCAAGAACTCCCTCTTAAAGATATCCCAAGTGATCACGGCTCCATCATAACCAAGTCTTTGAGAAGCATTTTTCCACCAATAGTTAGCATCATCTTGAAGCATGTAGGTTCCCAAAGTCACTTTTTGAACTTCCGAGCACCTCATGGCTCCAAAAATCTTCTCCATGCCTTCAAGCCACTTTTGAGCTCCTTCGGGGTTGTAACCTCCTTTGAACGCTTGTGGATTGTTCTTTAAGAACCTCTCCAACCTCAATTCATCCTCATTACCCCTTAGGTTCTCTTGTGCCAACCTCTCAGCCGTTCTTGCCGCCGTCTCTTGTGCCATAACATTTGCCATGTATGTCACCGCATCCGCCATTGCTCTATTAGCCGCCATTACCTAAACAACCAACCAAAAGAAATCCAACCTTACGTTAGACTAAGGGTACTAAAAGTGTTCACTATACTCAAGCACCTATGGGTATACTAACCTACTTAATCCGATATGGACCGACCTTGCTCTGATACCAAAATGTAACGCTCCTAATCGATTCGCATGCAATAATTAATTTAAATCATTCAACATACAAATCATCAAGAACATTACTTAATACAAAATACTAATAGCATGCATAGAAAAACTTAATCACAATGGAAGCATGTAAAATTCTCATCAAATAATTCATAATAGCTAAATCCAAGCATGCAAGTCATAAATCATATTACAACTCCAACTAGGTACTTCCATAAATGAAGCCCCATAACATAATCCAAAGATAATCCAACGAGAATTAAAGATAAGATAAATAAGTAGCAAGGTCATACATAATCTCAAACAAACGAGAAATCTAATACTAGTCTAAGCAAGGTTACAAGTATCAGAGCATATCCTAAAACTCTAAGCTTCTAGGATCCTCCTATCTTTCACCTTACCAAGCTATACTAGTCCACCGAGCTAAACTCCAAAGCCACGAAACTACTCCTCAAGTGGAGAATCTGGACCCAAACCATTACACATACACAAAAATAGAGAGTTAGTTATAATTCAAGTTCATAATAATAAGCATAGTATACACTTATATTATGTAAACAATTATATCATAAACAAATCATACTCATATCATATTAAGCTAACAATATATAAATAACATCATGGTTCATCATGTTCATCAACAAAGCCAATTCATTCAAGTAAAACTCACATAACTCAAACATTCACAAGATCACATTGGAAAACAACACAAATACCAATTATCAATTATGGTGCACAATCTCCTAATGCAAGCTAATGAAAACACATAATGTATGTCACCTAGACATTGCTAATGCATGTGGTACCCGCATCAAATTAGGATAAACATATATCCATCGCATCAAGTCAGTTTTAAGTTATGGGGGACTTCGCATCAAGTTGACTCATGAATGCATGAATGTACACATACCATATAATGATGATACCCTAAACAACTAACCATGAATAATAGGCCGCTCAACCCTATTACTCCTTCTCAATTCGCATCAAATTCACATCATCATATCATCATTAAGGCATACATTCAAGCAAGATACAACACACTTAACATCTTAGCTAATCATAGCTCATCATCTTGATTTTCAATCAATTACATACATAAAAGCATTTCATCATCATACCAACTCAAGGTTCAATCAATCCAAATCAATAACATATTATAAGACCAAATCTAACCATGTTATAAGCTTATAATCATCAAACAACATCAAGAAAATTCTAAAAATTAAGGTATGTTCGCTAAGCGAACCCCTGGCGAGCACTGGCGAAGGGAACACAGACAGTAACCCTCATCTGGCGAATCCTGGCGAACTGTTCGCTACTGCTCGCTACTGCTCGCTAAGCGAACAGATGAATTTCTGGGTTTTTATCAAGAACAGCATGAGTCGCTTGGCGAACAGCTAGCGAGCGTACCCAGAATTTGTGCTATGTTCGCGGGTTTGACATAAAATCACATAAAAATCACATTTTTCATGTTCTAAACCCTTAAAGCTATCACATTTAAGCATACATATCATATATAGACTTAAAAGTACAAGTTCTAACATCATCAAACATCATTTCAAGTAGAAAGTAGAGATTTTTCCACATTTTATCCAAAACCCATTTCAAATATCAATAACAACAATGTTCATATAACACACGAAATTGATGATTGAAATAGCAATTAGAATCATGTAATAACATAGTAACATCATGCAATAACTCAGAAATTCATTAAATCACATTCCCTTAATCCCACAACCCACCAAAGAGATGAGAGGGTTTGGGTGTGGAGAATAGGCATCTCCCCCCTCTTTGATCATCTCACATGAATTATAAACTACTCTTTAACCTTGGAATTGTGGAAAATCTGATTCTTCTCCTCCTCTAAAGCTTCCTCTAAACTTCCCCTCTACCTCCTTCTCTTCAACTTTCTCTTTCTACCTCTTTTCTATTTCTTAAGTTATGAGCTCTCTCTCACTACTTTCATAACTCTAACCTAATTCTAGCTTAATCAAAGACAATAATATCTCTCTTACTAATTTAGGCCCATTAACACTCAAGCCCAATTCTTATCATTATAATTCTAACAAAACTTATCTTACTCAAAGCACTACTCTTTCCCAAAATAGCCACAATTCCTAATTAATTACTAACTCACTATCAATTACCATAAAAAGACTAATTAACTCTAATTAAAATAAAATAAATAAATATGGGTGTTACAACTCTACCCCCCTTAAAGAATTTTCGTCCTCGAAAATTTACCTGAGAATAACTCCGGATAAGAACTCCTCATCTTGCTCTCTAGCTCCCAAGTAGCATTCTCTCCCGCGGGTCCTCCCCAAATGACCTTAACGGATGCTATCTCCTTGTTTCTCAACTTCTTCACTTCTCTCCCTTCAATCCTCAAAGGTCTAGCTTCGATGGTCAAATTATCCTTTACTTGCACCTCATCCGATACAATGACATGTGATGGATCCGATACATACTTCCTCAATTGTGACACATGAAACACATCATGAAGATTAGACAACGATGGTGGCAAAGCAATCTTGTAAGCCACTTTCCCTATCCTCTTCAAAATTTGATAAGGCCCAATAAACTTCGATGTCAACTTCCTAGATTTCAAAGCACGACCAACACCGGTGGTTGAATTAACCCTCAAAAATACATGATCTCCTTCTTGAAATTCCACATCCTTCCTCTTCTTGTCATGATAACTCTTTTGTCTACTTTGAGTTGCTTTCATTTTCTCTTGAATCATCTTAATCTTTTCCGTAGTTTGTTGTACCAATTCCGGTCCCAACACAACACTTTCTCCATCCTCATACCAACACAAAGGAGTACGACATCTCCTACCATACAAAGCTTCGAAAGGTGCCATTCCAATACTCGCATGATAACTATTATTGTAGGTGAACTCTATCAAAGGTAGATACTTATCCCAACTCCCTCCATCTTCCAAAACACAAGCTCTCAACAAATCTTCAAGTGATTGAATAGTTCTTTCCGATTGTCCATCCGTTTGAGGATGATAAGCCGAACTCATTCTTAGCTTAGTCCCCAAAGCATCTTGCAAACTTTCCCAAAACCTCGAAGTGAATCTTGGATCACGATCCGACACAATACTAGATGGAATACCATGCAATCTCACAATTTTCTCAACATAAATCTCCGCCAACCTTGGTATTAAAGTTCCGGTCTTAAAAGCAATAAAATGCGCCGACTTAGTCAACCTATCAACAATCACCCAAATCGAATCATTCCCTTTCATAGTCCTCGGCAAACCACTTACAAAATCCATGGCAATACTATCCCACTTCCATTCCGGAATAAACATGGGTTGTAATAATCCGGACGGTCTTTGATGTTCAACCTTGGACTTCTGACAAGTTAAGCAAGCATACACAAACTCGGCAACTTCCTTTTTCATACTTGGCCACCAAAACAATTTCTTGAGATCTTGATACATCTTAGTAGCTCCAGGATGAATACTCAAACCACTTCTATGTCCTTCATCTAGAATCTTTCTCTTCAACTCGGGTATGTTAGGAACACAAACTCTTTCTCGAAATCTTATAACTCCATTCTCATCAACTTTGAAATCGGTTTCTTTTCCTTGCTCAATCAATGCTAGACGATTCACCAAGTCTAAATCTCCCTTTTGACCATTCTTTACTTCATCAAGAAAATCATTGGTCAACTTCAACATTCCCAATTTCACACTTCTTGGAGTCGTTTCACAAACCAAACTCAAATCTCTAAACCCTTCAATTAAATCCAACTCTCTCATCATAAGTGAAGACATATGCAATGACTTTCTGCTCAAAGCATCGGCTACAACATTAGCTTTTCCAGGATGGTAACTCAACTCAAAATCATAGTCTTTCAAAAATTCCAACCAACGCCTTTGCCTCATATTCAACTCCTTTTGATCAAACAAATACTTCAAACTCTTGTGATCACTAAAGACTTCGAATCTAGAACCAAACAAATAATGTCTCCATATCTTCAAAGTAAACACAACGGCCGCCAACTCGAGATCATGTGTTGGATAGTTCTTCTCATGCACTTTCAATTGCCTAGAAGCATAAGCAACCACTTGTCCATTTTGCATAAGAACACCACCCAATCCCATCAAAGATGCATCACAATATACAACAAACGGCTCATCCAGTTTCGGTAAAATCAAAATTGGTGCCGACGTCAACCGCTTCTTCAACTCTTGGAAGCTTTCCTCACACAAACTATCCCAAACAAAGGGTTGATCTTTCCTAGTCAATCGGGTCAACGGTAAAGCCAACTTCGAAAAACCTTCAATAAACCTCCGATAGTAACCGGCCAATCCAAGAAAACTTCTAATCTCAAACACCGATTCTGGAGTTCCCCACTTCATTACCGCATCAACTTTAGAAGGATCCACCGCAATACCTCCACTAGATATTACGTGACCTAGAAAACTCACTTCCTTCAACCAAAACTCGCACTTAGACAACTTCGCATAAAGCTTCTTCTCTTGTAGGGTCCTCAACACTATCCTTAGATGTTCCGCATGTTCCTCTTCAGTCTTAGAGTACACTAAAATATCATCAATGAAAACCACCACGAACTTATCCAAATACGAATGGAAAATCCGATTCATGTACTCCATGAACACTCCCGGTGCATTAGTTACTCCAAAAGGCATGACTGTATACTCGTAGTGACCATATCTTGTCCTAAAAGCAGTCTTTTGAATATCTTCCGCCTTGACTCGAATCTGATGATATCCGGACCTCAAATCAATCTTGCTAAACACACATGCACCCACCAACTGATCCATTAAATCATCAATCCTTGGCAACTGATACTTGTTCTTGATCGTCACTTGATTCAAACGACGATAATCAATACACAACCTCATACTTCCGTCCTTCTTCTTTACTAAAAGCACAGGTGCTCCCCACGGCGATACACTCGGACGAATAAACTTCTTTTCTAGTAACTCTTCTAGTTGCTTCTTCAATTCACTTAACTCAGATGCCGACATTCTATAAGGTGCCATAGATATTGGACTTGTACCAGGTACCAAATCAATAGTAAACTCCACTTCTCTTTCTGGAGGCATATCTGACACATCCTCCGGAAACACATCGGGAAATTCTTGCACAACCGGTAGTTCCTTAATTCCAACTTCGTTCTCAATCTTCAAGGATGCAAACATAACAAACAATTCACCATGCTCCAATAAAGATTCTTTTACTTCTTTCCCACTCATCAACTTAGACTCTTCCTCTAACTTCGGAAAAGTAATCACTTTCTCACAACAGTTAATATGAACTTGATTAAAGATTAACCAGTTCATACCAAAAATCACATCTATACCGCTAAGTGGAATACATACTAAATCCATATCAAAAGATTTACCAAACACAGTCACATGGCATTTACGACAAACAAGTTGAGTAGTGACAGAACCACTAGCAGGGGTTTCTATTTCCATACAACCAAGCACTTCAGACACAGGAATATTAAGACGCTTCATGCATTCAAAAGATATAAAAGAATGTGTTGCTCCAGTATCAACAATCGCAATTAAAGGAGTGTCATAGATGAAACACGTACCTCTAATGAGATTGTCCACTTGTTCCGCTCCATCTCCACTTAAAGCAAACACCTTTCCGGTCGTCTTCTTTGGCTTCTTACATTCCGGACTCTTGTGACCTTCTTCACCACAATTGAAACAAGTAACCTTCTTCTTACATGCATCAACCTTGTGTCCAAATTCCCCACATCTAAAGCATCTATCTCCTTTTGGGCAATCATAGGAACGATGACCCAAAGCACCACACTTAAAGCACTTGTCATTAGCATTCTTTCCCTTCTCTCCACTACCTCCAACTTTGCCCTTGTTCTTCTTGTCATAAGGCTTACCACGGTCTTGACCTTTTCCTCTCTTGTCATTCATCTCCTTATAGTAGCTTGTCTTAGCTTTCCCATCCAAATCACAAATGTTGCTTTTGTTCACCAAGTTAGCAAAATTCCTTATCTCCAAGATACCAACCAATTGCTTGAGATCGGGACGCAAACCACTTTCGAACTTCACACACTTATCCCCTTCCGCCTCTACGGTGTTGTAGTGTGGACAAAAACGACATAAGTCCTCAAATTTGGTTGCATACTCCGCAACCGACAAATTTCCTTGCTTAAGCTTCATGAATTCCACTACTTTCCGGTTCCTCACATCGGCCGGGAAGTACTTAACCAAGAACTCCCTCTTAAAGATATCCCAAGTGATCACGGCTCCATCATAACCAAGTCTTTGAGAAGCATTTTTCCACCAATAGTTAGCATCATCTTGAAGCATGTAGGTTCCCAAAGTCACTTTTTGAACTTCCGAGCACCTCATGGCTCCAAAAATCTTCTCCATGCCTTCAAGCCACTTTTGAGCTCCTTCGGGGTTGTAACCTCCTTTGAACGCTTGTGGATTGTTCTTTAAGAACCTCTCCAACCTCAATTCATCCTCATTACCCCTTAGGTTCTCTTGTGCCAACCTCTCAGCCGTTCTTGCCGCCGTCTCTTGTGCCATAACATTTGCCATGTATGTCACCGCATCCGCCATTGCTCTATTAGCCGCCATTACCTAAACAACCAACCAAAAGAAATCCAACCTTACGTTAGACTAAGGGTACTAAAAGTGTTCACTATACTCAAGCACCTATGGGTATACTAACCTACTTGATCCGATATGGACCGACCTTGCTCTGATACCAAAATGTAACGCTCCTAATCGATTCGCATGCAATAATTAATTTAAATCATTCAACATACAAATCATCAAGAACATTACTTAATACAAAATACTAATAGCATGCATAGAAAAACTTAATCACAATGGAAGCATGTAAAATTCTCATCAAATAATTCATAATAGCTAAATCCAAGCATGCAAGTCATAAATCATATTACAACTCCAACTAGGTACTTCCATAAATGAAGCCCCATAACATAATCCAAAGATAATCCAACGAGAATTAAAGATAAGATAAATAAGTAGCAAGGTCATACATAATCTCAAACAAACGAGAAATCTAATACTAGTCTAAGCAAGGTTACAAGTATCAGAGCATATCCTAAAACTCTAAGCTTCTAGGATCCTCCTATCTTTCACCTTACCAAGCTATACTAGTCCACCGAGCTAAACTCCAAAGCCACGAAACTACTCCTCAAGTGGAGAATCTGGACCCAAACCATTACACATACACAAAAATAGAGAGTTAGTTATAATTCAAGTTCATAATAATAAGCATAGTATACACTTATATTATGTAAACAATTATATCATAAACAAATCATACTCATATCATATTAAGCTAACAATATATAAATAACATCATGGTTCATCATGTTCATCAACAAAGCCAATTCATTCAAGTAAAACTCACATAACTCAAACATTCACAAGATCACATTGGAAAACAACACAAATACCAATTATCAATTATGGTGCACAATCTCCTAATGCAAGCTAATGAAAACACATAATGTATGTCACCTAGACATTGCTAATGCATGTGGTACCCGCATCAAATTAGGATAAACATATATCCATCGCATCAAGTCAGTTTTAAGTCATGGGGGACTTCGCATCAAGTTGACTCATGAATGCATGAATGTACACATACCATATAATGATGATACCCTAAACAACTAACCATGAATAATAGGCCGCTCAACCCTATTACTCCTTCTCAATTCGCATCAAATTCACATCATCATATCATCATTAAGGCATACATTCAAGCAAGATACAACACACTTAACATCTTAGCTAATCATAGCTCATCATCTTGATTTTCAATCAATTACATACATAAAAGCATTTCATCATCATACCAACTCAAGGTTCAATCAATCCAAATCAATAACATATTATAAGACCAAATCTAACCATGTTATAAGCTTATAATCATCAAACAACATCAAGAAAATTCTAAAAATTAAGGTATGTTCGCTAAGCGAACCCCTGGCGAGCACTGGCGAAGGGAACACAGACAGTAACCCTCATCTGGCGAATCCTGGCGAACTGTTCGCTACTGCTCGCTACTGCTCGCTAAGCGAACAGATGAATTTCTGGGTTTTTATCAAGAACAGCATGAGTCGCTTGGCGAACAGCTAGCGAGCGTACCCAGAATTTGTGCTATGTTCGCGGGTTTGACATAAAATCACATAAAAATCACATTTTTCATGTTCTAAACCCTTAAAGCTATCACATTTAAGCATACATATCATATATAGACTTAAAAGTACAAGTTCTAACATCATCAAACATCATTTCAAGTAGAAAGTAGAGATTTTTCCACATTTTATCCAAAACTCATTTCAAATATCAATAACAACAATGTTCATATAACACACGAAATTGATGATTGAAATAGCAATTAGAATCATGTAATAACATAGTAACATCATGCAATAACTCAGAAATTCATTAAATCACATTCCCTTAATCCCACAACCCACCAAAGAGATGAGAGGGTTTGGGTGTGGAGAATAGGCATCTCCCCCCTCTTTGATCATCTCACATGAATTATAAACTACTCTCTAACCTTGGAATTGTGGAAAATCTGATTCTTCTCCTCCTCTAAAGCTTCCTCTAAACTTCCCCTCTACCTCCTTCTCTTCAACTTTCTCTTTCTACCTCTTTTCTATTTCTTAAGTTATGAGCTCTCTCTCACTACTTTCATAACTCTAACCTAATTCTAGCTTAATCAAAGACAATAATATCTCTCTTACTAATTTATGCCCATTAACATTCAAGCCCAATTCTTATCATTATAATTCTAACAAAACTTATCTTACTCAAAGCACTACTCTTTCCCAAAATAGCCATAATTCCTAATTAATTACTAACTCACTATCAATTACCATAAAAAGGCTAATTAACTCTAATTAAAATAAAATAAATAAATACGGGTGTTACAAAACACACAGATCCAACTAGTTTTCTTGCCATCCTCTTGCTATAATTCCGTGGTACTTTTACTATAATAAAAAGCTATAACACTAATATATTATATACAGTACCATCTATTATCTATGCTAGGGTGGGTAAAAATTCGCAAACCGATTCAAACCGAATAATCTAAACCGAAAAATGGTTAAGCGGGCGGGTTGCTGCGGATCGTCAGGTTGTCAACCAAACATTTTCGATTGTAGACGGGTTGAAATGGACAAGTTCGGTTTTCTAAAATCAACTCAACGGTACCCGAACCCGCCCGAGTTACATAAATTGTAAGTTTTTCTTTTTATTTAATATATAAAATATGATGAGTGGTTGAACATATCTCGAAACACACAAACTCAAAACTTGTTATTGTTTGTTTCTTCGGAAAGTGGAAACAAGATACCACTAACTAGTAGTTGAACTACTAGCTTTCTCTCACTCAAATACTAAGAGCATCTCCAATAAGAGTATCATAAAGAGTTTCATAGATCAATGATCCGTACCTTATTTTTTTTCATTATTGGAGTTCTATGACGTAGCATAGAGGGTACCAAAAATGATGATACGGTACCTTATTTAAGATACCGTATCATCAATTTAATATTATCTTTTTTTGTATATTAAATTAAATATAATTTATTACTTGTTAAGAATCCATGATACTCAAAGTGTTATCACCATTGGAGCAAAATATGTATGAGAGTTGCATAAATATTACATGGCATTATAGAGACCACTTTTTAATGATGTATGATATCTAAAGTAGTATCACCATCGTAGATGCTCTAATATCACGATACATTTATTGTTACTATTTTATTATACGTTCTATTTTATTCTATTTGACTTGCACTAATGTTCTCTTCATACCACACAATTGAGTTTTTTATTTTATTTTATAGATAATTTTTTATTTGTTAGTTCAAAACCGAATTAACCGATCCGTCAAACCGTCAATTCGCATAAACCGAACCCGCATAAACCGAACCTGCACAAACCAAACTTTTAAAAAGAGTCGGATTGAACCTCATTATTGCAACCGCGAGTTGAAATGGGTGGTATTTTTTAGCCCAAATCCGCCCTACCCAACCCGTTACCCACCCCTAATCTATGCTATGCAGTAAAAAATTCTATCTAGTGGCCTAATCTGATGGCCTCCAGTTCATAATTAAAGAAACTATGTAGTAAAAATAATTGGATAAGTTAAACATAGCACACAGTCACCTTTTTAATTAACAAGATTTTACATTTGGCTTATGTGACCAATTAACCTTGATTACAAAATAAGAACTCTGGCCCAATGTGGAAGGTACCTCGATGTTACCTTGCAAAGGATTAATCTAGGACAGTTGAGAGATGATTCTCCAATAGAACCAAAAGTTAAAGTTAGGACTTAGTCATGATATTTTAAGCCTTGTGGTATTGAATTGTAACCTTTTGATTTCTCTATGGTCAAGTTCTTGTCTCTTCTTTTTCAACTTGGCCAGCTTGGATATCCATTAATTCTTCTTTGAAACTCCTTTGACTTCTAATTAACTTTTCATTAATCAATTTAAAATTAAGAAATAGTAACAAACAGAGATTTTTTTTGGTGGAACTAGTAGAGAATTTATTTTGGCTTAAATATTTTTTTTAATCACTTAATTTATGTAAGTTAACGCACACAATTTCATTATTTCTCTTAAATAAATGGTAAGCAACAATTTTTTTTGATGATATGGCTTATCGGTTGTATTTTGAAAGTGCATTTTGGTCCGTTAATTTAAGTTGAAAGTTTAACTTGATCAGTTGATCTCTTAATTTATGCAGAGTTTGTTGGATATTGCCTTGAAAATAATGTTAGTGCGCCCTGGTGAGGGCTCAACAGGCAGCAGACAACAGGCAACAGGCAGGTTGCGCCTGAGCGCAATTGTGTCCTGGTGAGGGCGTTGCTACTGCCTGCTGGCGCCTGGGCGCGAGCGGGCTGCGCCGTGGCGCGGGTGCGCGAGTATATAATGTTGTTTTGCGTTTTCTGAGGTTTTTAAGGTGTTTTTAGGGTTTCTAAGGCCAACATACAAACTAGGGTTAATAGAGAACATCTTGGGAAGACTCTAGGGTTGGGATAAACATTTTATCACATTGGAAACACTTGTTGATTGAATCTCTTGGTCACGGGGAGAGATTCGGGACTAGGGTAGAATTAGGAAAACTCTAATTTTTGTAACTCTTGTGGAGAATCTCATTGTAATCAAGGTTTCTATTGATAGTGAAACAGAGAGGTTGCTCTCTCCTCCAGATGTAGGTTAATTAACACTGAACTGGATAAACAATATTATTGTGTCCTTTACCGCTTTCACAGTTTATTCTTGTTGGTTGATTATTATTGCTTGGTTCATTGTTGTTTGGATGTTTTATTTGTTTTGCCCCACACACTAAAGATTATTGGTGTGGTTCTATTAATCGAATTCACAACAGAGTTTATCATGGTAGGCAACACAATATATTTTCTTCTTTCTAAGAAATTAAATTATTTGTGAGTGTGAAAGAGAGCATGAGTTTAAAGTTTAAACACTTGATATTATTGATTTAAAAAAGAATGTAGTAATTAAAAATGATAAAATGCATCAATTGTTAGTTTGTCAAGTAGTGATAAATGCCGAATTTAGTAAGGAGGACCACACTTTTATTTCTCGCAATTGCGATTGAGAGATGGTTGGAACCATTTAATATCAGAATTAAAACCCGAATCAGATTAATTGGTCTAATAGACAGAATGCTAGTGGTAAAAGATATACTAAATGCTCTTGCTCATAATTTGTCAAATGTGATTTCACAATTTTTTTTTTTTTTGATATATGTGATTTCACAATTTTGACCACGAAAAAATAATATCTCAAATATAGATATCAATCTATTGTAAGAAGTTTAATTAAAAGTTTAATTAAAAAGAAATAATCTATGTTTGTATCTAATAAATTTTTTATAGATATTAATGATCACTAAACAACAATGATTTTTTATATATATATGTAACATGCTAATATACGTGCATTGGTCAATGAAATTTATGTTTATTCAAAGTTATTATAAAATGAGATCTAAGCCTTGAGCACCAAGTTTACTAACTCCTTGACTCTTCTACTTAGTACATACTCCATATACATATATATTCGCCGCCATCATCTTTCATTTCATTGTCAAATAAATATATATGTTTAAGCTTTAAAAGAAATAGTTATAGTTTAATGAACATGGATACAAAACATCTTTGTCATGAGCAGTAAACCCATTTGGATGTAAGCAACAGCCAACAGGTCCAAGAGGAATGAATATTTGTTATTCTAGTAATTTTGCCACCTTCTGGGAAGTTTCTTCACCTTTAACACTAGCTGCCAACATTGACTTCAACTAATTACTGTCTCCCTTTAACATTGTTCAGCTAGTTTTTGTCTGTTTAAAGATAAAATAAGATGAGAAAACTTTGTAAGTATACATTTGATTTTATGGTGAAAAAATTAATTTTGACTAAATTTTTTGTTCAACAAAAAATTGATTTTGACTAAAATAAAATTGAAGGTAAAGTGATTTATATTTGGGCATATTCATAAAAAGTGAGTTAAACAAAAAATTAAGTCTAGAATCAAAAGTTACAATTTTTAGCTACAAATAAAATCAATTGTGAAAATAAAATCAATGCTATTTTAGAGAAACCAAACATATCAAAATCAATTTTAAACCTCTAGAATCAATTTTAACTCCTTTAAAAATGAAAGCAAACATATATATACACACATACCATGACACCTCCAAAACTTTAACATTAGCTTTATGAGTCATCTCACATATATATTGATAAAAGTCATTTGTGTGGTTGATCTTCGACTTTATAGAGGACCAATAAGTGAGTGGTTATGGATCATGAACATGGAGACTCACACTTAAAGGATATGTTGAGATCAAGTGCGAATTAAGTCACACATTAATTAAGAAAAAACCCCACATTGATTGAAAGAGTTGATGTTGAGCAACATATAAGTGAGAAAACTCATAAACTTAATGCCTTAAAATTTTGGATAAAGGTGTGCTATCAAAAGTCAC
The DNA here is from genome assembly GCA_030408175.1 of Trifolium repens. Taxonomy (NCBI): domain Eukaryota; kingdom Viridiplantae; phylum Streptophyta; class Magnoliopsida; order Fabales; family Fabaceae; genus Trifolium; species Trifolium repens. The sequence continues at coordinate 58,811,698 of CP125842.1, read as the reverse complement.
TTGTATGGTTGTTTTTGGCCTATTATGTTGATCAAACCTAGCGAGGCTCCCTCTTAAGACCCAACAATGGTATCAATGCCTGATTTCAACTTGATGTGAGAACAATAACAAGTGAGTGGCGATGGTTCGCAAACACAGAGAGAGTTACTTGTGAGGGGAGATGTTGAATAACATATAAGTGAGGAAATCCACAAATCTAATATCTTAAGGTTTTAAGCGAAGATGAGATTTTAAAAGTCACTTGTGTGGTTGCTCTTAATCCAATATATTAATCCATCTTAACGAGGTTTCCTCTCACGGGCCAACACTGTTAGCCACATGCACATTTTAAACATGAATTTTAGGTTATTGTAATGTTAGAAAATATGTGCGTCTCAAATTTTAGTTTTATGGAATGATTCATTTCCAAAAATAAAAAGTATTTTGAAAAAATTTAAAATGTATTTTTTTATAAGATTAAAATGTGGTTTTTAGGACATAATAACATAAATTTAATTTTTTTGTCAAAAAAAAAAACATAAATTTAATTTTGTAAAAATAAAACTATATAAATTTAAAATATGTTAAGGGTAAAGTGAAAAATCTCATGTTTTATGGGGGTAAGAGATTTAGCTAAAGGGGTATATAAGAGATTTTCAAAATAAAACAAAGACTCGAAATTGAAACCTTTAAGTGGGTATTGGACTCATCTCATACCCCATACTATTATACATGCTACCCCACTCATCTCATAAATCTGGCACGTTCTATGCTTTTATTATTTTATTTTTCCGTTACTTAAGTAGCAGACGTTATAAGAAAGAGTAACTTTTGAAAAAACACCCTACATTAAAACAACTATACGAAAACACTCTACATAAAATTTATGTCCGGTATTTAAATAACATATGTTATAAAAATATAAAATTTGAGAAAAAACACATTCCCTAATATAAAAATTTCTCATTTTTACCACATCTAAAATCTTTATTACTTGTCAAAAATATGTACCTCTAAAAGTTACATTTGTTTGCAAACTTAGTACCATTGTGGAACTTAATTTCGGAAGAACAAGCTCTGCCTAAGTTATAACATCTTATTATGATCAAACTCCACATGAATATGGCAAATGTACAACATTAAAATGTGCTTCTAGTTTATTTTAATTTTAATATTCTATCTTCTCTGCCATTAATAGGGCTTATTAGGCAACCCAAATCGGGTCATCTTAAGAAAAGGAGAGTTACATGCAGCTATAAAGTCTTATCATGTAACTTCAACTAAGAGAAAAGGATAGTCATAGTACTTACTCCCTCCGTCCCAATTTAAGTGACACAGTTGATTATTTCACACATACCGATATACAACTTTGATGATTAATATTTTTAAATGTATAATAGTAAAAATTATTAAAATTTGATATTTTAAAAATACTCATCGAGACGAATCAAACAACATCTTATATGCTAATATTTATTTTTATTTATTAGTAGAAAAATAAGGTCAAAGCAACATGTATGAATAGTGCACAATAGTCAACTGTGTCATTTAAATTGGGACGGAGGGAGTATCATGTAGAAGTAGAACATGACACATGGATCAATGATCCAACACACGTGTAGGACAAAGCAAGTGTCACACATGCTACTCAACACGTTTTTTTGTATGCTATATTGCTTTGGTAGCACAGTCACTTGTTGTAAATCCATAATTCTGTCTTTTTCTAAGTTCTGATCACTCAAAATACTCAATATATCCACTCCTATTGCTGATAGCTATAGTTCAATTCAAAGATTTCCCTTTCAACTCGTCATTTTCATCACACCCTTTTAGTTCACTTCAGCTACTAGGTATGTATTTCACTTATTCATGTATTTTTAAATCACTATATAAATAACATATAATGAGTCATGATAGCATGTGTCATACTTAGCATAGTTACACTTATAATAATTTTGTGCAGAATAAAATTTTTATTATCTTGATAACTATGTGTGCATCTTTGTTCCTAGATTTTCAGTTAATTAAGGTGTGACTAAGAGGAACATTAATTAAGGAAAAGCTATGTCTGGTGTGTCTCTAGCTGTGACTGGTGGTGGAAATGAAACAGAAAAAAGGCAAGAACATGGAAGCATGACAATGATGGGTTCATTACGTGTAATAGAACTACAACTTGTAGCCTTTGTATTGGTTTTCTCAGCAAGTGGTCTTGTTCCTCTTCTTGATCTACTCTTTCCTGTTTTTGTCTCAATCTATCTAATAGCACTTTCACGTTTTGCTTTTCCCTCATACCATCGTGGTGTGTCTCAAACTATTTTTCATGGAAGCAAGCTTTTTCAAGCTTATGTTATTGTAGGAACAGTCATTGGATTGTTCTTGCCTTTGGCTTATGTGTTAGGTGGATTTGGCAGAGGAGATAAACTTGCTGTGAAATCTGCAAGTCCACACCTGTTTTTAATCTCTTTTCAAATACTCTCTGAAAATATAATAAGTGGGTTGTCAGTGTTTTCACCTCCAGTTAGAGCATTAGTGCCTTTGATGTATACAGTAAGAAGAATCTTTGTGGATATTAATTGGATACATGATGTTTGGCTCAACGTGACTTTGCCTGCAAATCCACACTTTAAGGTTATTTATATTTCACCATCACTATATATATGTAGACATTTACTTATTTTTAATGTAGCTAGGACTTAGGAAGAGTATGAATTGTAATTTTGGTGCATTTTGTGTATAGGACAAGGCATGGTTTTGGTTTGGGAGGGTTCTGGCTGTGGCTAATCTGGTTTATTTCTCCATCAATCTTTGTGGGTTTTTGATTCCAAGATTCCTTCCAAGAGCTTTCAAGAGGTATTTCCAAGAGAGGGGAGAGATTTATGCTAAAGCTGCTGAGGACAAGCCACACGGGATCATCCACAAATCACATGTACCACAGAAGTAAACAACAAATCTATGTCTTTAATTTGTCCAATATCTCATATTTGCAATTGTTCTTTCTGTTATTATGTCAGGGAAACTTTTAAGACCAAGGTTTTGTGTATACACTTTGTTAATTGTTTAACATTAATAGTAGTAACAAATTTACTTTGGTTTGGAAGGAATCAAAGCAACTGCTGAACAATGATATTAAACTGTGATTAAATTTAAATGTCATTAACCAAAACTGAAAAAGAAAGAAAAAAAATAGATGAGGAAATTTCTAAGAAAAAATATTAGCCCTTCATAGTTCAAGACACAGCCAATTACTTTCCCTATATCACTGCAGTCCTTACAAATTTAATAATCATATACACAAAGGTGAATCATTCCATTACTTCTACTTTCTAGATAACAAATACTAACTAAACATGGTAACCGAAACAAAACAAAAAATAAACTAACATGGTGACAGCTCTACAGCCAACAAGTATCTATCAGGTTAGTTTTCATCATCATCATCATGACCCTTCATCATTGCTTCAATAAGTGCAGCTTCTTCTTCCTACAGGGAAGTTAACAGAAATGGTAAGTCAAACTTAATTTCAGCAAAACATTTAACTCAAACAATGAAGTGACATACCACCAAGGCATTGAATTCAGTTTCCTCGTCTATGGCATCAATGACAGCAGGATCATCAAGCAAATCCTGTTCATTAATGTTACCTTGTCAGATTATTTTTTTTAGGAAGAATCTAAATTTGTAGTGAATTAGTGATTGGTTAATTGACTACTTACATCATCAGCCATTTCAAACATCCCATTCTCACCCTGCACAAGAAAGGCCAAATTAATCATTGTTATGCCAATTGAACAAATTCAGAACTAACCGTCAAAAAACAAAAACAAATTCAGAACTGTTGTGTTACCGTTGAATCCTGACATGTGTCGCACATCGAATACACTTAATTTAAAATGTACGTTCATCATGGATAGTTATTTTCAGAAGCTTGTGCAAGTAGAAATTTACCTTCACAACTACATAATGAAGTGGTTCAGATGGTGTATAAAGCAGGTAGCGAGAACCTTCCTACAAAAAAAAAGGACTATAAATCAGCACACAGTACATCTTAATGTCCATAGTTCTACCAAAATTTGTATCAGGCCTGAGATCCCTTTGTCGAGCTTCCAAGTTTAAATTTGGACCAGGACAAATAACAAAGATGTATCTGTACAAACAAAGCATACTTCTTCATGATATAATGTGTTTTTTTTGTTACTGATATAATGTTGTGATGTGAGAAAGTACAATCGGTACTACGAAAATAATAGAATACGAATAAATAGTCACTTTAATCTCTAAATGTGTTAAACGGTGTCACTATAGTCCGGAATATATATTAAACTTAGAGAAACCTCCTTGAATGTATTTTGTGTTGGTAATTTGAGGGTCAAATTAATTAATAAAAAATATGTTCGTTCGTTAACCAAATTAACTATCGAGAGACATATTCAATGGTGTTCTTGTAATTTTGGTTAATTCATAATATATAGTGATAGTGTCCGACACTTTCAAGAACCAAAATGACCAAAAAACAAGAACAATGTGTATGGACTATGAGCCGGGATCTTTCAAAAGACATAATCATCAAAACGGATGGGAAAACAAAATCAACACTTATAAGGTAATACAGACAGTGGACAACAAAAAGACGCCAATAAATTCATTTCAGTGAATTGGTCATTACAATGTGCATACCAGTGAAGTGAAAAATAAAACACAAGCAGTCGGACAAATTTTTGCTTCCTTACGAACTTGAAAACGCTTCATGAAATTCTTCTATTAAAACAAACCATTCGAAAGGAGACAAAAATTCATAAACATATTTGTGTAAATGTCTAATTAGAGGTAATAAAATTACCAGATCAAAATATGTAATTTCTACACCTTCACTTGGCAAGCCATCCACTTCTTTACCATCATCTGCAAAATGGTAATAACAACTTGCGTTGTATTTAGAGCATAAAATTCAAATAGTTGTGCAGTAGATTATTACTCTAGAAGTAAGCACCAATTAGAATGTTTTTTTTTGGTACATTCTGATAAAATTAGAATGTGTTTATCATCACCCTGGCAATAAATTGGTAATAACTTCCTAAAGATTAACATTTGAATTAATTTGTTAAATGAAACCACAATCAGACATGGCAGTTAAAAAAATGAAAATTAGGAATCAAGCATGCAAAACATTCAGGGCTTATGCATAAAAATCAGAAATGCAAAATACAATTGAATAACAACGAATATATATGGCATGCCTTTAGGATGAAAAGAAGAGACATGTAAGATATTGTTCTGACTATGCGACAATTCATGCTTCACGAAATTTGCACATGAAATTTGAATACGAGATAAAAGTAATTTTCGCAAGTTCAATGAGATAGCACATGGGAATAAGTTATACAAAAGTGATGCAGAGTAAATCCCTAATCTCTTTGCTTGTAGAAAAAGCTAATACATACGTTCTTTTTTTTAACAAGACTAATACATACATTCTAATGTGATAAGCGCTAATTCAATAAGCATCTAATCAAAGTCGTTATCCAAAAAGCCCCCGAAATATCACAAGCATAAGTGACCTAGCAAATTCTCCTTAGTAAGAAGGGATCTAATTTCCCACGAAAAGCATTGTAATAGAAACTACAAGAGAGGTGATGAGAAAAACATATCACGTATAACAAAGAGAAAGCTTATCTCTTCGCCAATAACTTGGCTTTGAAGCTGAATGGAAAATATCCAGCAACAAAAGTTGACACTCAACATGATCAAGATGTAAGCGAGTAGTATCCGAAAAATTGAAACTTTTGTTGTAGCAAATATAAACAAAGACTAAACGGCATGTTGTGGCTAACTTCTCATATAGATTCTGAATGCATTAGCAGCCACATCTTAACAAGAAAAATATTCCAAACTGAATAAACCCTTTGCTTTGTTTATATTCTAACAACAAAAACATTCAACATCACTACATTAGTACTTTTGAGAATGGGAAATTGCAGAAATACATGCCTGTGTGGAAGTCAATTATATCTCCTTCTGTGTAGCACAAACCGCCACGTGCCGTGTAACAGAACCTGATATGGAGAGACATATTTTGTAAAGATCAAACACAAAGTTAATGACATGAGTGACTTTCTAGACAACAAGAAATCAGAAACATACCCACTATGAACAAGATGCATGTGTACTTTGGCAAGCGCAAATTCTGCAGCAGGCAGAATAGATTCAATTTCCTCATCATTGATCTAAGACATGCAAGGAAGACATAAATTTGGGTGAGAAGATTCACCAAAGGGAAGAAAGGAAATTAAATATGTATTTTCCCATGAGGTTTAAAAAAAATATTGCTATGCATGTGGAAACTCATTTTAAAGTTAATCCCTAATTCCCCTTAGAAAAAAGAGTTCAATTTTCCATACTCATTCAAGAAAAACATTGATAAACATTAGTCCTAAATCAAAATTAGATATAGCAGTACCAACAAATAAGAACATCAAACAAATATAGAGACAAATGGAAGCTTAGAATTCATGGCAGAAACTTACATCTGTGAATCCATCAAGTGTGGTCTTCAATATTAGCACAGGCCTGCAGTAAAAATCCCATATCCTTAGTCAATAGTAATCAATAAAAATTAAAAGATACTGAGATTTAGGGTTTGTGGGAAGATTAGAAGATCACTCAAGAAACTAGTAATTGTTTTATTATTACTTACGTGTCAACAGGGTTGAGCAACATACATTCATCCCTGTCAGAATTTTGGAACACTCTTCGTATCACACATTCCAATGGAAGATTATTCGAAGGATCAACCTGTTAACAACTTATTTAAAATTTGAATAATTACAAAATTTGAATAATTACTCAAACCAATACAATAGTTCACATTCACATACACACATTTTAACACAATTAGCTTATATAATAAAACCTCCCGATAATCAACCATCAATGAGTAAACCACCATATTAGTCCCAGCTTTGAAGTGCGCTCACAAGTCTCAAATAGATCCTTGACTTTATGAATATTTCAAAAAGGTCGCCGACTCTATTAAACTGACAAATTGGAACCATCCTTAGTATCAATTAACTGAATAAGTCCCTATATTTTAACAACTTAATGTCAATTTAGTTCTTAAGTTTATCTACTTACTATTATATCAATTTAGTCCCTAGCAATGACTAAAATTTGACAGAGTTATAGACCTTTTTGAAATATTTATAAAGTCATACCTATTTTAGAGTGTCCAACATGAAGCACGGACACTGACACCGATAATAATTTGACAAAATAATATAATTCAATGTAATTATAAGTGTCGGTGTCGGACACGCCTAATCCGAGGAGTGTACGTGCTTCATTTTCATGAATTCATCATCATAGCAAACTCAAAATTAGAGAATCCTTACCCTAACTTACCACCATCCATATAATATAATCATTCATAATCCTTATTAAGCTAATACATTATTGTTAAAAATAGAATGAAAACAAACACAGAAGAAAACAAAACAGACTCACTATGGTGGCAAGACGATTTGTTGAAGTGAGGAGAACAACGCCATTTTGGTCGACAGAGAAACCAGTGGGAGGTGCTGGCAACGGCATATCATCAGGGAAACTATATAAAGATAAATCAGAACCAATAACTGCATTTCGAACATCATCATCATCTATAGAAAATTCACCCAAAATTTGAAAATCATCGTCGAGATTCAAAGTTTCAGAATTCTTCTTCTTTTTTTTCTTCTTTTTGGAAGTAGAAGAAGAAGTAGTTTTGTTTTGGTTGATAGGACCAGTTTGGGATTTGGCTGCTGCAGCACATGAAATTGAGATTGAAGTAGAATAAGAATTAGGGTTTTGAAATGAAATTGGGATTGAGAAGAAAGGTTGTTTCAGAGAGACACGAGACTTGAAAACTGCTGCTGCTGCTGCTGCTGCTGCTGCTGAGGAGCAATGTAGCGCCATTTTCTCTTTATCCGTAATCTAATCTATGCACTATCTTTCTGCGACAACTCACTCATAATTTATTTTCGTTTTTTTTTTTTCTTTCTTTTCTTTCTAAATTTATACAGTATGTCACTATTTTTCTTTAAATCAACGGCTGTAATCTCCCGCTTATATTTCTTAACATCATCGTAGCTCAACCGACAATGATATGCTCCCTGACCTAAAATTTTGATCTTTTTAAAGTTTTGTAAATTGTAAAAAAATATCATTAATTATATTTTGGTTTTTTAGAAGAATTAAAATTTTGGGATAAAATTAAAAGGATCAAAGATTTGAGATATAGGGAGTAGATAATTTGAACATTTGTATCAAGTTTGAATCTATATTGTGAATTGCAAGCTATAGCAAGGTCCTCTAATGCTAGTTGCTAGATAGAGCTATAAACAATGTGTCAGGCTGATGATGTACTGATCCATTAGGCTACTGTTTTGGACTAGTCTTATAGATTTATTGAATAATTAATATATCTAATTTATAATATATCTGGTCCATTAAACAAAAAATGATTTTATAGATTCATTAAATAATGTATGTATTTGGATCATTTTATTCTCCAAATACATACATTTAATGTAAGTCATTTTTTGTTTCAAAACCCTAGGAAGTAGGTAGAATCCGAGAGCATTAAGCAATCTACTCCATTCATCTTGATTTATAAGCAATTTCTTAGGGAGTCCTAGTTTTGTGTGAAAAATAAGTTATATGGACAAAAATAACCTCAATTAATCGGTTATCAGACCATGTTAAATGCTTAAGAAATTGAAAAGTCAACGAATCACATTTGCACAGTTCCACTATGATCACGGTTCCAATGTTTCAAAATGTAAGTAAAAAAAGAAAATTCACACTTATTAAGAAAAGTAAAATGTGGTAATTTGAAGTATAATTTTTTGTGTTTTTCTTGAAATACGTTTCATGGGAAGATGTAAATAAAGTTTTTATTGGTTATTGATTATGTGGAAAATAAGAGAAAGTAAATTGAATGACATTTACATTTAGTTTTATGAGAATAAGAAAAAATAAACCTTGAAAATAATTAAAGTTGGTTGTTTTTGCTTATAATTTAGAACGAGAAAAAATAATTTTTGTTTCTTACATTTTAGGACGGAGGAACTAATTAGTATCGAATAAATGCTCCATCTCAAAGCAATAAACTTTTTGGTCGGGTATGCTATGTAAGAAAAATGAACCGCTTCTTTTTACCATACTTTGAAGAAGTAACGATTCTTGGAATGTCAAAAATGTTCTCCAATAAATTTTATGAAAACCCTACAATTCTTACACACATCGGCAAACTGAAATAGATCTTCAAAATCTAATACTTTGAAATGTTATCAAGCACATCCCAAGAAAGTTTCAATTCTCTTCTACATTCTTCACCTTTTTTCCTTTGACCCCCACCCCCCAACAAAAAGAAAATGAAAAGGATTATACTTTTTTTTAAAACAGAAAATAGTATATAATTAGAAATAGCTTAAAACAAGTTAACACTTAACTAACACTACCAGAACCAGCAGGTAGAGACCAAACCAAACAGAACAATGCTCCCACCAAAACAACAAAAGGGCATAGGCTTAAAATCAACAATACACAACATATCAACCTTCACAAACCCAACACCTAAAAAACAACCCACCGAAATTTTACAGCTAATAAAGCAACAGCAAACATGCTCTTAGCAAAAAATGTAAAAAAAAATCATGTTCGGTTCTGCGGCGAAAAAATTGATTTTGGTAGAATTGATTATGTGAAATTTATTTTGATAAAAATTGATTTGAAAATAAAGTGATTTATATTTGAATATAATCATATAAAAGTGAGTTGAACAAAAAATTTGAGTGTAAAAATCAACTACATAATCAAAGGCTAGGATTTTTAGCTGCAAGTAAAATAAATTCAGGGAACATAATCAATTATACTTTTGAAAAACCAAACAAATCAAAATCAATTCTCCATTTCTAGAATCAATTCTAATAGCTAGAATTGAAACCAAAGATACAGTAAGATTTGTATCATCAATTTAGTTGTTGTTGTGCTAATTAATATTAAGTTCGTTAATTAAATGAGCTGAATTTGAGTTATATATAGTTCGGCTCATTTGGTTTACGAGCTGACTCGATTAGATATATAATACTTCAAAATATATTTTTAAATATAAGACAAAACCAAGAACCATATTAATTAGTTTTGCAATTCAAAAAAGAGTAGCGACATAGCTTTTTGCTCGTTTACTTTCGACACTTATGTAATTATCTTATATATAAATTGTAATTTTTTTTTGATAAAACCATCAACTTTTTGAGAAACACTTAAGTGGTCACTTGATCAATAATTGGTATTTAGTCGCGCACATAATTAAGAAAAAACTAAAAAGATCAAATAATTAAATTAAATTAAATAATTAATATGTATTTTAAAATAATTTTTGTCTACTTTAACATGTGTAATGTTGCACATGTTAGACAAACCCATAAATTAAATTAGAATTTTCGTGAACAATATGTTCATTTTTAACTATAGTTTGTTAAACACATGATCTAATTCTGAATTTTTATTAATCCTGATTTACTACCTGCTATGCTTAATAGATTATATGTTTACCTAATAGATAGTCTAAACCCCTTAATCGATTAATCTCTGATTTTTCTTAACTTTTTACACATTGATCTAATTGATTAGTCCAAACTATCTAATCTAATTGATCAAAAGTTTAAAACAAAAATATGAATTTAGTTGTTCAAAAAACAAATGAATTTAGCCAGATTTATAAAAAAATCATACCAACTCATGTATCGTCAACGATCAACGGAACAAAATCATCAATAATTATTCATCATAAACGATCAAAACAATATTCATAACCACAAATCATCATTTATATCAACATAATAAAATGTACATAGTCCATTTTATTGGTCTATTTCCAATTGGTTATAATAGTTTTTTTATTGCAAATTAACTTTTTATTGATAAAAGTGAACTAAACTACATATAGTATCCGATCCACCAAGTATGAAAAAAGTATAAGTGATACTCAAAGTCTCAAACCATGTAAAAACAATAACAAAAAAAAGCAAATACTAAACTATAAACACTATCGAGATAAACACTCCATCGGGTTGAATATTCACTCGTACAATCGGTTAGAATTGTGATTGTAATCAATCGATTAGTTATTGCAAGTTTGCTACTAAATGTTCTCTAACTATCATACATTCATGTATAAACACTCAAATATCTAACAAATTGTCAAATATGTTTGGATCTCAATCCCAAAAGCTAGCTCCTAGCTAGGGTGAGGTTGCCCTCACATATTTATAAACTCAACAGCTCGGGAACCTAAGCAATGTGAGACTTCAAACAAACTCCAAATTGGAAATGTTATATTGTTTACTAACTTTTCCTTTCTTTATTTATGTGTTGTTTGTTTGATGCAATTAAAGAAATTTACCAACTTTTCACAAACAAAATTTTTACTCGCCTTTGTAAGATTTGTACTTTTCATTTCAACTGTTATAAAACTGATCTAAACAAGAGCAATGATAAAAACAAAAGAGAGAAGAGAGAAATAAATAAGTTTGTATTATTTATAATGTCTCTATTAGCTGAGATATGCTCACAGAGACAAAAATCGGAACTTAATTTAATTTTAAATTTAAACATTTTATTTTAGACTCAAACAAGTACTTCAAGAATAAATTGGTCAACTTTTTCAAAAGATATAGAAAAAAATTGTCTTGTGATGGCATAGAAAAAATTTGTTTAACTTTAATAACAGAAAAAACAACACAAACAGTAACAGTTAAATGAATCATCGATACAAAAGTAGAAATATAATCACATATCTAAAAATCACTAACTCCAGAAATACCTAATTTGAGAAATAGACCTTGAAATACCTAATTTAAATACATGATGTGAACAAGTATCAAACATACCTAATCTAGTGTGATTAGAAGAGATCAATGGAAGATTTACCTTAGAGAATAGATCTGGAACCGAAGGAGAAGGGTTGTTTTGGAACAGATGATATCGAAATTAGGGTTTTGAAGATTATATCTCTATTTATATTTCATCTGAATCCAGGCCCAAATCATACGTGTATATAAGAACAGACCCAATTCTATTTTTTTTAATGATTTCGGACATGGCTCAAAACTAAAATATAAAAACATAAAAAATTGGAAGGGTTAATTTGTAAAGATTTAATTGTGAAGATTTGATTTTTATGCCAAGAACAAAGTTTGTCAATACTATCATGGGAAGGATTATTCTGTTGGAGGATCTAATTGTTATGCCAATAACAAACCCAAGACAAAGTTTGTTTATTAAAATATAACTCAATAGTATCAATGGAAGAATTTTTAACAAATGTTTAACAACCCCAAATGTTTAACAGAAAACTCAAATGTTTAACAACCTGTTATACAATAGGACACCATAGTGACTTCAGAACAGTAACAAAGAAAAAATACTAATAATAATAAACTAACATCATTAATACTAATAATTAAGTATGTATTTGGGCTTCATTAATATTGTCCCGGAAAATATTAATCACTAGTACATCTTAAGTTAAATATTAAACAAAAAACACATCATTAGTACTATTCCAAAAAATATCATCAGTACTATCCAAAAAAAGACATAGTTAGTTATCCGCGTAACAACATAATAGTTTGACATTCACTAAGAAACACGGATTATATCGGATATTATTTTTTATTTAAAAATAAATATTTAATCGATATTTTTCCGATAAGAGTACCAGGACGTATCAAATGCGTATTGAATATTATTTTTTTATTTAAAAATAAAGATTTAAACGATGCTTTTCCGATATAAGTATCGGGACGTATCAGACGAGTATCAATATCGAGTATGTATCAGACACGATACTTCACCATTTTTAGAGTATCGGAGTTTCATAGGAATTGATTAATTTTGTTGATTTAAATAAAAAATTAATTTGTTTACCAAAATGCTTTAATTTATAATATTTAATAGAGTTTTTTAGTGAATTAAAATGTAATAAATAAGAGTAGTTTATTGAAAAAAATAATAATGAATATTGTCTTTATTTTTTAAACAGACAAATAATTTTAGACGAAGAAAAAACTACTATTTATATTTTTTTTGGGTACAATACTATATCTATTCTTTATGGGTTTTTCTATCATGTGCAAACTTCCACATATATTAAGAAGTTTAAAAAAGTAAATTTGTATGGAAACTTGTGCATTTTTTATTAAATGCGTAACTTTTGAATAAATAATTGGTGTTTTTCAATAAATAATTACTATTTTTGATTACTTTAACATGTGCAATTTTGCACATGTTAGACAAACCTTTAATTTATAAATTGCACATGTTAGACAAACCTTTAATTTATAATTATTTTTTTGTCAGAATTTACATAGTTAATTACACTAGTGTAGGGGATGCACACTACGGTCAAAACTAGTAAACACTTGTTTAAGCTGCAATTTTTTTTCCAAAATCGTGACATTGTCATTATCTTTTGGAAAACTTTTGGAACACTTTTTATCATTATATTCACGATTTTTACAACTAGATAATTTTTTTTGCTCCAACTATCATCATTTCAATCTTACCAATATATTCTTATTTGTGGGGAGAAAACTAGCATATACAAATAACCACTTAAAAAACGATACGCAAATGCCATCATATGCTTGATTATACAAGTAACAATATTAAAAAGTGCACTTTTTCATGGAGGCTAATTGAGCTACAAATTAATAATGATTAATTAATACAATATAGTTTATCACTTTATCCGAAAAGTAGTGGGGGAAAATATCCAATCCTGTATTCACCATTGAGCCAATATTTTTTACCAAAAGTAATGAAGAATCCATATCCACTGACTTTGACACTTAATTAATTCTTATTACAAATTTAAGTGTATTATAAGAAATAATGTAGGAGTGTGATTTCGGATAATTTTAGAATTTAAATATAAATATATATATATATATATATATATATATATGAGCTAAATAATTCTTATCGATTATCCTTTATTTTTATCTTTTCATTATTCATTGATAAAAAATAATAGTTGTGCGGATTAGTTAGCAAAATATGAAGTAAGTTTGAATCGCAACTCAATCTTTTCGAATCAGTGCTCAACTTTTCTTTCAACTTCTCTATTTGCAGATTCTACAACAACTTTATTTCTTTCTTTCTTATTGGGTACAGTTTGTCGCTTCTTTTTTCATGCATTATTTAGTTTTTCTTATGAATCAAAATAATACAAGCTAAATAAAAAATATATGTCAGTGGTAAATAACGAATTTAATTTTCATGCAGTTGTTAAAATCCTCTATTAGATTGAGGTCGAATGATATAGATTTCTTTTTTTTGGCAAGGAAGCAAAAGAAAAACTGAAAAGAAAGAGTATTCACGAAGAAAGAAGGTTCCCATAACATTATTTCTAAGAAGATCGCGGGCGCCTTCTGGAGGAGAAGCATGAATTAAGAAGTCGGCATCTGATGAGGCTCCAAGTTTAGCGACGAAATCTGCACATTGATTCCCCTCCCCGAGAGTGTGATGGAGAGAATCATTGACTTGAGAGAGCAATTCTTTTATATCTTGAATCAACACAACATGAATATAAATGATATAGATTTCAAGTTTAAAATTTTAGTTTTTAAAACTATAAAAAATCAATTTGAAACTTGTATCCTCCAATCTTAATTCATTGGTCATCGACATCATAACAACATGAATGCGAGATATTTGTAATTGTGGTAAATTCAATTTCATAAATAATATATCAAATTAATTGCAATGATTATTACTTTTACTTATATTTTAAACTTTAATTTTTTTTTTATTTTATTGCTTATATATAAGACTGGAGGGAGTATCTCTTACCCAAACATCCATCAATTGTTGTCACTCCAATTTCCCCGTAGTCTCAGACAAACATTAATTAAGATTAGGCTTAATATGAAGATAACATTTAAAAACAGAATCAGTCATTCCCTATACATTTTGTATAAAAAAAATGTCGCATCATATTCCGATATTTTCTCAGAATTCCAACATCTCTTAAATGCATGATATTTACAACTTGTTCATCTCTTACTTTAACGGCACCATTACCATCATGACATTTAAAAAAAAAATACAAAAATATTCCATCATGCAAATTATTTTAGTACAATATTACTACTAGTAATTCTCTACTTGAAAGAAAAACAACTGTACAGAATCACTTTTTGGCTCTTTTTTGACGGAAACTGAACAAAATCACTTAAAAAAGCGATACGAGGAGAAGGCATATAGCTAGCATGAGTATTACGACCATATCATGCCTACACTACAATATCTATATTTTTCCTTTCTTTTGTAATTATATATGTATATATAATTACAAAGTTGATCTTTATACGACTACAGCTTTAACATATATAATATAACCCACTTTCAAATTTTAATAGTGACAATTTTTTTATTATTATTATTATATTGGTACGAAATTTTTACTACCGTTAGTAATGACTAATCTCTATATAACTTTAAAATTACGAGGTCAATGTAAAACTACCCACAAATCATATTAATTTGAAATACCAATTGTGCGTTTGAATCCAATGCACTCTTCAATAACAAGATCTTTAGTAATCTCGAATTATGCTTTTAATGATACAATTTATTTAGCATGATTAATTTAACTTTTATATAGCCCATTTGTATAGGTTGTAATATATTTAAAATTGTATATCTTGCATATATTCTTCGAGAGAACAATCTCGTATATAATTGAGTACTTTAGTGTTGAGATGGAAAATAATTGAAAACCATGCATGTGATTGTGATCTATCAACTTTTGAATTTGTTTCCATTTATATATATAGTGCTTTATACCAAAAATATGCATAGTGCTTATATATATATCCTACTACTTTATAAAGTGGAAGCTCATGAACTTAACCATGTCCTATGTCCGTTCAACATTACCATAACTTTATCAATTTGGATTTCGTGCAGTTTAAAAATTTGTGATCGAATTCCTAAAATAAATAAATTAAGATCAATCAATCTTAATCTATGATCAAACGACTCAAAAAGTACATATTTTGTATTTTTTTTATAAAAATTTTGATTTTCTTAAACTATAATTTAAGTCATTAGTTCTTAATATATTAAACAATTTCAATTTTCAATACATAAACGTGCGAATGTACTAAGCCCGGCCCATATTTAAATGATTAAGATTGCAACCTTGTACAAAAAAATTAGTTATATTTATGTTGAGTAGGGGAAATGCAACCATGATATATATCCCTATTGTTCATCTTAATTATATGGTGTAGAATGATCAAGAAATCAATCAATTATTATCAATCTAGGAAAAAACCACATATATATGATCATGTAAGGTTAGACATAACATATATAAGCTTGACTTATCCAATATTACCACCACCACTACTCCCCTAAATTTTAAGGTCAAATCTTCCTAACTTCCACATTCAGCGGTTCTCTTTCCTTTCACTCATTTCACACAAATCCTCAAATCTCAATCATGAATACTTTGAACTTCAACTGTCCCAATCAAATGAAAACCTGGTCATAAGTTCAAGATTCTCCCAATAAGCAGCTCCATCTATTTACTTTTTTCCTCCGTACAATATACCACGGCCACACATTGATCCTAAATTATGACACCGGTGTAATATTTAAATAATATTTTAGACACTCTTTAATTTATTTTATCCTTATTTTTGTATAGATGAATCGCATTAAAAGGCCATTTAAATGAGTGTTAAATGGATATATGCTAGTTAGTAAAAAAAAAAGGATATATGCTAGTAATTAAATTAAATGGTTTACATATATAATAACTCTTGCTAGGAAAATGCAAATGCAGACATACATTAAATTCAAGCAAAATTAATATTCCGAAAAAATCAATATAACACAAATAAATAAGGTTCCCAATTAATTCACTTTACTTAAAAAACAGAGAAAGGGAAAACAATGTGGTGTTTTATTCTCACAATTTAGCATTGTTTAACAAAAATTTAGCTTTAGTTAACGAGAAGATACAAATGATAGATCAAATCTTAGATAGGAAGAAGGAGCAAGAGGAATAGATTCTTAAATAATATGATAATATAATATAGTGATGAAGATTAGGCTTTGCAGGTGAAAAACAAACTATTAACTAATTATTCCGATCCAATTTTCATAAGTATTATTATTTCTTTCTTGTTTGGTATCTATATTATGTTTATTATGTTATTAATACGAAGTATTTACTAATTTTGTAGATGACTAATCTCTATTGAAAAATTTAACTGAACTATTTTTATCAATTTCTGCACACATTTTTTTCATCTAAAATTTTCAACTCAAGGATCTTACTTAAAAAATTTGAGTTCAGCTCCACTCGATTCCACATATTTCTATGCATTTCTTAAAAAGTACAACTCTCATACCACTTGTATTGATGACATGCTCTTTTTGACACAATATTGATGACATGCTTGAAAACTATAATATGTGTCATATATATTATATACATGGACCGCATTTCTTAGATTCCTGTATAGATTCAAGTGCCAGCAAAATTAATATAGAACAATATTTTCGTTTATTTTTATTTATAATAATCAGATAAATTTTTTTTAACATCTAGCTAAAATCAAGAGAGACCAAACTAGAGTTCTCAAGTACATAACAGTTCATAACATATAAAATACAACAACATAACAACTTTAAATTTCAAGAATAGATAAAACGTGTGCTCAACTTAATATAATTTTCATACTAAGAAAATACTTAAGTTTATAATTACTTAATTTGATAAGTATTTAATACATGCAATATGTAACATGTATCATAACAAACAAACAAAAATTAACTAAATTTAACTCAATTTATGTATTATTTGTTACAGTTGTCAATGAAAAAGTTTTATATACTTTTTAACCTCTTTGCTTATCAAAACAAAAATAAAAAAATAAAAAAATTATACTTTTTAACCTTTTTCTATTTTTTGCATTTTAATCACTTTAAACTTTGTGATCTCATTTACTTTATTCCTATGCTGTTATGTATAAGCTTCACTTTTTTCAAAATCAAATCTTCTATAAATACCCTCAATTCTCCTCATAAGTTATATGTACCATTATAACAACATCTCTAAATTTGTTGCATAAAATTGTACCAAAACCATCTTTTTCATTTTCATTCTTAGACTCTTTTTTTTCTTTCATGTGTATGCTGTGTTTTGTGTAAACAAAGATTACACTATCAACAATATTCATACACAAATTTATATATATTTCCTCTGCTTTTATATATCTGTTTCATTAATTTCACCAAATTAAGATGCCTGGAAACTCAACAACTACTAGCCTTAGTCATCATCAAGCTTTCGATATCGAAGGCGACGTGGTTTCACACCCAGATATTGCCTCTAAATGCTTTGATGATGATGGCCGTCTCAAAAGAACTGGTACAAAATTTCATTCAAGCTAGTTTTACACAATTATACATTACATATGTATAAAAAGCATATATATAATAATTAAGGTGATAATAACACAATTAACATTCACTTTGAATATCTATATAATATATAAAATTCAACTAATAACAAAAGTTATGATTATAAATCGCAATTAAGAATTTTCTATTTACCAAATGGTTTAATGACCGAAATATTTCAGTAGCTTACTTTAGTGTCCGAATTTCTAAATCATTTTATAGATCGGTCGCTAAATAAGTTTGTGACCAAATTTAGAAGTTAGTTTGAAAAATGTCACTAAACCAATAATTGTTAGTGTCAACAATCGGTTTGACATTTTCGGTCACAAAATTGGTCACTATATCACAGTTGTTCTATAAATCTTACTAAACTAGGTGACATAAAAATTAGAGATGAATTTTTTATTTTTCATCTCTAATTTCTGTTGATTTAATTTATTTTAGTAATGATATTATATATGATTCATTGGATGTAAATAATATGATATAATCAATATTATGTATATAATATTAATTTGATATGATATGCATGCAGGAAGTGTTTGGACTGCAAGTTCACACATAATAACAGCTGTGATAGGATCAGGAGTGTTATCTTTAGCTTGGGCAATAGCTCAGCTAGGTTGGATTGCTGGTCCAGCTGTTATGATTTTATTCTCTTTGGTTACTATCTATACTTCTTCCTTTCTTGCTGATTGTTATCGCTCCGGCGACATCAATTCTGGGAAGAGAAACTATACTTACATGGACGCAGTTCGCTCCATTCTCGGTAACATTCTTCTTCTAAATCGTTGTGTATCAAATATGATTATTTTCGGTAAAAAATAACACGAGAAAAGAAAATAAAAAGTATATGGGATTTTATTATTTATGTTAAGGTCTCATGAGGTTAATTACAGTTAGTTAATAGTAATATGAGGAGAGAGTTGACTACTAGTCAAAGGGGATTCAAAGCATGCTCATAGTGTATAATTTTGTTCAGATTCAAATGTCTAAAATTTAATACTATTTATTAGATATGCTGTTATATGATTCTAGTTCTAGTTAAGAGAAAGGAATTTTTTTCTAGTCAAAAAAAAAATAAAGGAATTTTTCTTTTACAAAAAGGGTTTAATTTGTATCTATCAACAATGCAATTTGCAATTTTTTTATTAATTACTTACTATCATGTTATGATCTAATCATACACGTGTTAAAATATTTTAGAATGAATAACTTTAAATTGTTTGACCTTAAGCTAATTTGATGGCTATGATACTACTCTAAATTAAGAAATTAAGAAATGCATGTCCATCTAATTTATTTGGATCAGGTGGATAATTCAACTGATTTGAACTAAAGATGAAAAATGTTAAGAAGTATTGCAAAAATTTAGGGTTCAAGTCCCGATAAAATTTAACAACTAATTACTAATTTTAACTGAAAAATATATGGCTAAGAATATGTAAACCCAAATTAAGAAATAAAACAAGTGAGGAGACACACTTTGAAAAAAGTTTATATGATTCTCATGGAAAAAAAGTTTATACTGTATGATTCATATAAAGAAGAATCTTTTTTCCACAATCATACAATTATATGCTATAAATATAGTATTTTATAACCATGTACAAATATGCCCCTGAATACATGTGGGATAATGTGAACTAAAATGTATTTTGCAGGTGGAGCCAATGTTACATTTTGTGGGATGTTTCAGTACCTCACTCTATTTGGAATTGTTATAGGATACACAATTGCAGCTTCTATTAGCATGACGTGAGTTCACATTTATTTATATTGCTCTGTAATTACCTATGAAGCATGGACACTTATCGGATTAGGCGTATCCGTGCCGGACACGTGTTTGTGTCGGTGTTCGTGCTTTGTATTAATTACAGATATGTTGTTAATGTTTAGGTCTTCATAATTTCTACCATTTAATTTGATCTTTGGGTTATTTCATTTTCTGCATGATGTTCTAAATTTCCACCTTTTTAGAATTGATACATATGTGAAAGAAAGATTTGTATTAAAAGTTACTTATAAATGTTGAGAGTATATAAAAGTGGACACAACTTTTATCCTTTGAGTAGCTTTTGAAGCCTTTACTAAAATTCTTTATAGATTCAAAGTATATTGTAGATTTGTTTTTAAGTTGGTGTTAAACTCTGGACCTTTTTCTCAAATTTCTTCGATATCTTTTAACTCGCCGACTGAACTAATCTCAAAAAGTGATTATAAGTAGAGGTAAACTCTTATTTCCAAATACAAATTCTAAGAATTCTTGGTATCCTTTAATTTTACAACACACACACCTATATGTACCAACCACTTGCGCTAGACCTCGTGGTAGCATCCATTTTATTTGAAGCACGTTTGTTATTATTGTGCATATACCGTAAGAGTAAATCATACAATGTCAGATTAATATGTGGTATGATAGGAACTGGTTTATGTGGATTGATTATAAATAATTGATGGGTTTATTTTAACTTGATTTGTTTCTAAACAGGGCAATCAAAAGATCAAACTGTTTCCATAAATCCGGAGACAAAAGCCCATGTCAGATGTCAAGCAACCAATACATGATCATGTTTGGGGTAACCGAAATTTTCCTTTCACAAATTCCAGATTTTGATCAAATATGGTGGCTCTCATCAGTTGCAGCAGTAATGTCTTTCACATATTCCATAATTGGTTTAGCTCTTGGAATTGCCAAAGTTGCAGGTTATATTTTGAGACCCTCTAAGTACAATTTTATAACATAGCATTTTTCTTCTAGTAACATAGACTGATAATGTTTTGGTTGATTCATGAAACAGAAAATGGTATTATCAAGGGTAGCCTCACAGGAATCAACATTGGAGCTGTGTCAGAAACTCAAAAGATATGGAAGACTTTTCAAGCCCTTGGTGACATAGCCTTTGCCTATTCATATGCTGTGGTTCTCATTGAAATTCAGGTATACCTTTAGGAAATGAATCCGATTTTACATGTTAGTTGTCGAATGAAGATGAGACGATTCATATAATAACTATGAGGACCAGTGTTTTCAAAAACCGAATAGAACCAAATGGTTCGATCAGTTGAGCCTTGAACCCCGAACCATGATTTAGAGGTCTCGTTGGTGTGGATTTTGAATTTAGCTCTTCAAAAACTAATAATTGAGTTCTTCTGAAATTCTTAATGCAGGACACATTGAAATCACCACCATCTGAGGCAAAATCAATGAAGAAAGCCACAAAGATAAGTATTGCAGTGACCACAACATTTTACATGCTATGTGGTTGCATGGGCTATGCTGCATTTGGAAATGCAGCACCAGGGAATCTTCTAACTGGTTTTGGCTTCTACAATCCATATTGGTTAGTAGACATAGCAAATGCAGCAATAGTAGTTCATCTTGTAGGAGCATACCAAGTCTTTGCACAACCCATCTTTGGTTTTGTGGAGAAAGCTTCAACACAAAGATGGCCCAACATTAACAAAGAATTCAAAATTGAAATTCCTTGTCTTCCACCTTACAAATTGAACTTATTTAGATTGGTTTGGAGGACAGTGTTTGTTATCTTAACCACTGTTATATCAATGTTGCTTCCATTTTTCAATGACATTGTTGGAGTTATAGGTGCATTGGGATTTTGGCCTTTAACTGTTTATTTTCCTGTTGAGATGTATATCTCACAGAAGAAAATACCAAAATGGAGTAATAGATGGATTTGCCTACAAATATTTAGTGGGGCTTGCCTTGTTGTATCAGTTGTTGCTGCTGTTGGATCAATTGCTGGTGTCTTGCTTGATCTAAAGACTTATAAACCTTTCTAATCAAATTACTAAGCTTCATTTTCTTGAGGCTATGTAAGAATTACTGCCTTGGTAATTAATTATATGAAGAATATGATGGCTATGGTTTTGGTTTGTGTGTACGATCATATGTTATAAATCAGTTGGGTTATTATAATTCATTATCTAGTTCAGTAGCAGCTATGGGTCTTCATAATTTTCTTGAATAATACTATTAGATTAGATGATATTTGATTTTTTTTCAACTATACAATTAAACACTCAATCTAAATTCAAACTCGATTATATAAATAAGTAAAATAAAAAACTATGTTTTATCTCTCTAAAATCGACAAAATTTAATTTTAGCTTCTCCTTTAATTAATTAAATAAAAGTATTTTATTGATGGAAAAACATTTTTTAAAAAATTCTCTCAAAAGTCTACCTCTTAATTTTATTTTATTTTTGTATTAGTAAATTTCTATCAAACTATCAAAGAATGTGTTGGGCACACAATACATTATCTCCTCCCAACCAAATTTTTTTCGTACACGAGTTAAAAATAAAATTTGAACTCTGGCCACTTGTTTAAGAGCTCCAAACCCCCTTACCACATGGATTATTTCATAGTCTAACTCTTATAATTGATTTAACTAATTTGACCTATTCATGGAAAATTTAATAAAATAGTACTACTATAAAATTGTGAAAGACAATTACTTCACTATATTTGTCATGTTTTCCATAAGGGCTTAAAGTAGTAAATTGAACCTGTAGCCTAAAACTTGCCTTAAAACTAAACTTCTATACTCTTCTCAAAAAATAAAAACTAAACTTCTATACTATCCAAAACAAATAGTTGAACAAGCTTACCAGAATTCCACTGGTGATAAACAATTTTTCACAATATTGTCAATTCATTACTCATATTCCGCTATGCTATAGAGGCAGCACTATAGCTGCTATTTCACAACAATTTTTAACGAATAAAATACAGAAACTTGAGAACAATGTTCATGTATAATCCTCAGTTTTTATGTAAATCCACAAGATGGTATATATTCAAGACATCGTGCTATATATCACAAACAGAAAAGAAGGGCAACCCACGACCAGATTGTGGCAGGCCATTTTTTAACCAAAATTAAGTAAAAAAAAAAAGGATCGCTTGTCGGCTTGAGGGCCCTCACTAGACAAGGATAATGAATAATAAAATTGATAGCACAAAAAGATATTTTACATCAACAAAACAAGCTACATTTATAAAACATCAGTAGAAACACAACAACCCCCGGGAAGAACATCAATGACAACCAAGAAAGCCAGCCAGACAGGGAAGCAATATTTTACCAACAACGCATCATAACTTCAATCAAAACAATTATGCGATCTGGGAGGCAGCAGAAACAGGGTTGTGGTCTCCTCTTAATAGAACAGTTGAAATAATTACCTTGAAGTATATAAATCATCAAAGATTAGAACAGCTCCTCAGAATTGAATTTATTCCACGCTTCCTGTTATAAAATATCAAGCTTTCAGGAAATAACAAAAACAGAGTATTCTAGATTTGGCAATATATTATACTAGTCTTGACAAACTTCACATGTAATTAAACTTTTTTATGCTAAAGAAAAGGAGAAATAGGGGATTCTTTACATTTTAAAAATGTTTTTCATTTTCCAAATTTTGTGAATGACTTGTGTAGAGAACAATTATGATGGAGAAAAGCTGATAGACAAGCTAACAAAAATGTATGTTCAAAAACAATGAAACCTGTTTTTGGCTTTTTCAAAATTTCTGAAAATGCTATATATTTATGTTTTAAAAAATTATAAAAAGAAATGGTGAGGGGAATTGGATCTATAATCTCTTATATTCATTAGTTGAAGTGAAAATGAAAACAGAAGATATGGTTAGTAAATAGGCTCAGGGTTTTAAGTATTGAAACTGAAAACACTAACTGACCACAACTCCCTAATTTTTTTGGCCAATTATTTATAAGTAGGGAAAACCATCAAAAACTAAGTGTAATACTTTTTTAAAAAGTAAAATAGATATATTAAAGACATCATGAGATCAAACCCCGCTTGAGGCATACACCATTTTTAATCGACACTAACTAGTCTCCTAGTCACTTCAAATCTACCTTTGTAAAAAGAAATAAGTGTGCAACATGATGCACCAGACTAAAAAGATCATGCAGTAGCTTGATAAATTATGCATGGTGGGGCTCAAACTCGATAAATCATATTATGCGTAAATTTTGGTTGGTTTAGTCATTTAGTGCACAAACTGATAATGTGATTAACACAATTTCTCCAAAATCTACACCTTTTTTAAATTTTAACCTTTGATTTGTTTATACAGGACATCATATACAGCTACAAAAAAATTTACAATGTAAGTCGTGGACTGACAGAAAGCTCGGTAAGATTCTAAGCTGAAAGAAAACGATGAATGAAGATGAGGAAACATGTGAACCCTCACAAACAGTGTGAACACCACAAAATTTAAGAATCAAAGTGAAACCAAAATAAACTGATGAATTGCAAAGGCAGCACAGTAAATCCCACCCAGCAGAATAGTTATTCAAAATCATGCCTTGACATGTAAAGAATTTGACCACAATACTATATAGAAACCAAATTGTTCCCCCTGACTACCTACCATAAACAATTTATAAATTTCTTGATTGTAAAGCACATAAGATGGCCAGAAATACCTTGAGTAGGTCAAACACCTTCTCTGCAATATATTTCTGCTGAAGATTGGCACCCTTCTGCTGTACTTTATCAGGATGAATACACAAAGTAGCTTTCCTATAAGCTTTTTTAACAGCGGCAGCTGTAATCAAATCAGTTAAACCGACTGGCTGCCAACCACATTCAGGCCACAGCACCTGATCATCATTCATGAAGGAAACGAGTTAACATAATTCACACATTCTTCAGAAAAATAAATAAATAATAGTTCATACAAATTATGTAACAAAAACAGTAACACCATACAAAAAATACGGCACTTTTGCCTCATTCAAAACTCAAACGCATGAACTTTTTTGAGAGCCTAAAGAAGGATGCCTGCGTTGACCATGAAGATTGCATTCCAACACTAGATCACTTGTAATATGTCTAGGATATATTGCTATTTTATTCAAAGGTTAAGATCTCTATCTGGTTACTTGGATGTTGATAATTTATGTTAATTGTGCCTTAGGTTCTTTTGTTTCCCCTGAATACATCATCTGAGGGTTTGCTCACCATTGAACAGAGAGTGCATCAAAAGGGATCTCCAGTGGTGAAGCACAAGAAACCAATCGAAACATGCAAATAGCTGTAAAAGGGGAAGAACCTTGACCTGTGGCGGATGGATCACCTCGGACTCCTACATTTTCTCTACAAACCTCCATCAACTACAGCATGGAGATCTCGACATGGGTTCCAGGTACATCAACAAAGATTCAGGTGGCTCTGATACCTCCAAAACCATCGTGATTGTGCGCACATGAGGTGTTAGGTGTAGACCACCAAAACAATCCCCTCGATACTATCATCTTTTAATTCTCTCTCCAATATTAAAAGTGAAACCCTCTCTTGATAAAAATTCTCAATTCAGCAATCCAAACAAAAGCTGGAAATCTTTCCAGAAAGTAGTAATCATTCTTTTACTTTTTTCTCTTCTGACCGGCAAATGACAAAAAACGCAAGTCCAACGTAAGTCCAGGTTGATGGCACTTCCATCATTGTTTCCCTACCCTCTCACAGGTTAGAAATGGTGAGCAAAAAGGGGAAATGATAGATTCACCCTTCACACACCAATTCAATTTAGGGAGTGCACCCCTTGTCTACTTGCAATATTTAATTCTTAAATATCTCACCATGCAAGCAAATGCAAGCATCTTATATAAGGACTGAACTGAATTTGCTATATTGAGAAACCAATTGTAGGCAGTAAATTCGGTTGTCAATCGATGGACCATATGTTGTGTGTTCTACTGCAGAATCCACAGTATATAAAATGGAAACAAGTTGCTTTGACACTCTCACCTTCCCTTGAATTGACTGTAATTGAATTATGAGTACATCATTACATTCTTTTTGAAATCAAACTTCTCATAAGGATGTGATCTTCTGTTAGCTAATATCTGATTAGAAATCACAACTATGTTACTATGTATGATATCTTTTGCACGAAATAGAAATATCAGTTGCACCTTTAGTGAGCAGAGCAACTCAAAGTCCCAAATCTATACAACCAGTGGGACAGTTTCAAAGTGAGCACAGTCATTCCCTTCTAGAACTAGAAGGTGAATTGCCAATCAGACACGACACGACACGTGAGAAAATATGTCTGACGGTAAAATAATTCCCTCAAAGCATATATTAAAATTTGGACCCAAGAATTGAAAAGGAAAGGAAAGAATAGATGAATAATGCCTAGATACTGTCATGAATGCACTATAAGGATCAGGAATAGAAAAACATTCAGAGATATTATCTGGTGTTCTCACTAAGTACATACATATTGTAAGGTGGAAAGCAAAGCTCGTAAGTTCCCTTCTTTTCCTGCAGACCACCGCTTAATTTCAAAATCCAGTGTTTCACCAAGCCTCTGAAATCATTGCACGGATAAAATTAGATAACAAGCACAAAACCATATTACAACAAAAACTGCAAAAATTTATCGGCACCTTCCACAAAACAGCATTTGGCTAGAACAACGATGAAGTG
Organism: Trifolium repens; assembly: GCA_030408175.1. Lineage (NCBI taxonomy): Eukaryota > Viridiplantae > Streptophyta > Magnoliopsida > Fabales > Fabaceae > Trifolium > Trifolium repens. The sequence continues at coordinate 58,784,706 of CP125842.1, read as the reverse complement.
ATAGGTATTGTAAATGCAGTTATTGCAAGTATACAAACAGAAAACCCCTCACCCATATATATAAAGAAAAATAACACTACTTACACTTCTCTCAGCTTGCTCTCTTTGAGTTTGCAAGTCCCGCTGATTCTTCTCAGCCAATGCTTTTGCCTGGAACAAAATATCATGGTCAGAACATAAACAAGTTGGTTCAAAATAAGAGTATATTCACCTGTTCTTGGTATCAACTATCAAGAAACAATAAAGAAATCATATTAAGGAGACAAATGCAGTGATGCAATAACACATACCACGCGCTCCTGAGACCTCTGGTGGCGTTCTAGTCTAGCTTTTCGTCTTTCTTCACTTTCCCCTTCAACTTCTTGAAACTCTCCAGATGATGGAGCAGCTTCAAACCATAAAAGAGAAAAAACAAGATGAGCCGGGTAAGTGAACGATAAGCACTGAATTGAACTTAGGAAACTGTAGTACTACGCAGTATTTATCAAAATAACCACTGATACAGTATAGATATATAAACTGTATGAAGACAGGAATAGGAAATGGGAGCCAAACTCCTGAAAATAGGGAAAATGGCGATAAACAGAAAAGAAAACGCCCCTGTACTGAGTATAACCCACTCCTACTCTCAGTTTTTCCTCCCAAGCTAACCTTCTAATGAACCATAGCATTTACCTCTCTGGATTTTCCTTTTCTCTATTTTAGCATTGCAGGTCTTCACAGAAACAAACCACTATTGCATCAATAAGTAACACATTGAGAATGTAAACCTACCTCCAAAGATTGAGCTTAGATCGTCCACAATATTAGTTGATGATGATGCTTTCTTCATATTTGAAGATACACTTGTAGATTTCCTTGTTGCATCTGACTGAAATTGGGTTTCAAATACCGACTCCTGAAAACATACAGATTCAGAATCTTAACAACCAAGTTTTAAATAGAATTATAAGAGTAAACATGATTGTCAACCTTTTTATTTTAGTTAAATTTTAAAAAAATAATTTTAAATGACTAAAAAACAAGTTTTGCTTTTAGAATAGAAATAGAAAATTATACCTATAATTGTTGGCTTTTCAGGATTATGTCAGTATAGAAATACACATTTAAAGAAGAAAAAGAAAAGGAAAAAAGAGATCCTCACTGTAGAGTTAGTCCTAGGAGGCCTTGGAGCACTGTTGGGTCTTGCACCAAAGAAGGATTCAAGATCATTTTCATTCTTCTGTTGGTTCTTCCTAGCAGCAGCTGCGGCCCTCTCTCTGGCCTCAGCAGCAGCCCGTTCTGCAGCACGTTCGGCTTTAATTCGTGCTTCAGCTTCAGCCCTTGTTGCCCTTTCCCGTGCTTCCCTCTCCTTTGCCTCTGCAGCAGCCTTTTCAGCTCTTTCCTTTGCTTCTGCAGCAGCCCTTTCTCGGGCTTCAGCATGTGCCCTTTGCACTGCAGCTCTTTCAGCACGCTCTCGAGCTTCAGCATTAACTTTCCCAACTGCAGCCCTCTCAGCTCTCTGGCGTGCTTCAGCAGCTGCTCTTTCGCGGGCTTCTCTTGTAGCTCTTTCTACGGCCTGTCTAGCCTTATCTCTCTCCTCCCTTTCTTTCATTAATCTTCTTTGCTCCTTTTCCTCTCTCTCCTTTTGCTGCCGTTCACGTTCTAACCTTTCTTGTTTCTCTCTCTCCTCTAGTATGGCTCTGTCATCTTTTTCCGATTGCACAGCTTCTTTGCTTTTAGCAGCCTTTGTATACTCTCTCTCCCTTACTTCTTTTGCATGCCTAAATTTAGCCTCAGCTCTATCCATTGCTTCCTTCATGGCCGCAGCAGCTGTGTTCATCTCCAACTCATCTTCTGGACTCTCAACATCATTACTATGACTACTGCCCATGGCAAAATCATCAAGTTCATCAAACTGAGATGTTGGGGATACTGCTGCTGGAGCAGGCTTAGGACCATGAGAGAATCGAGTGGAACCCGGGAAAGAAGAATACTCATTAGCCTTCTTTCCAGTATTTGTAGAAGCCGGTGAACCTGATCCTGACCTGTTAATATTCACTGGCCGTGGAGGAGGGGGTCTTGAAGGTGGTGGAGCAGCGGTTGGTTGTGTAAAAAGAGGAATCTCTGACACAGTCAGCCATACATCTTCATATGATTCCAAGTTTTCTTCATATTTTGGAGACATATCTGCCTGAATATTGGCTTGTCCAAAACCAATATTATTATTTGGAGAGGAAGTAGACCTCTGGCTAGCTGGTTTATTAGAATCAGATGAAAATGTAGGCATGTAAAATGGGGGAATGTCTTTTTGTGAGTGACTCTCAGGACTCAACCCGGACAAATTATCAACTGGTTCTTTATCTCTAGTCCAACTTGTGCTTGTGTTCAACCCTGAAGAACTGTTACCCTTGCTGTTATTTCTCTCGGATGAGAATGCTGGTACAGATTTTCCAAGCCCGTCAAAGGGGTCCATGTCTTCATATACTTTGCCATTTGAAGTTGATGAACTGTTATTTTTTGTGCTTCTAGAACTACTAAATTTACTAATTTCTTCCAAAGGGTCTGTAAAGTTGCCTGTGGATGAATCCATTGGGGATGAAGTTGATTCAAATACGTTGAAAGGGTCTTCTGCTGCAGTGGAGGTTGTTTTAGATGCATTGACAGTTGGTTCTGAGGACAAACCAATATCGGGGGCATGCCTGTTATTAACAATATATAAAAATGATTATGACACATCAAACAATGATGAAATAAATAATATCTACGAATTGCTTATCAAAGATAACATGGAAAAATTTCAAGTCATTTATTCCATGTGAGAGTGTATGCTACAACACCTTGAGCTAGAACCAGAAATGTTAAACTTAATTTTCACAGGATGCGAGACATTCTCAAACCCTCAAACTAATATAGCCTCAAAATATGATTGCATTTCTTACCCTTTCTAAATCCCAGTGCGCTAAAAAGCCTAAAATGTAAAAAATTGATAGTAGTAGATAAGGGAATAAATAGGAAGCAATAAAAGATAGCAGGAGGAGATGTGTTCTGAAATAATTTGGTTAGAGCGAGAGTTGAATATCTGAGTTGCAAGTTGCAACTGGTAGTACCTACTAAACTATTTTCCTCTATACAGAACTAACTGGTAGTACCTGCTAAACTCCTTGAACTTTGTTCAATCGTATCGTCAACACTACAGAAAAGCATAGCCAAAGCCACTAAACCTTATCTTTCAGACGTACTATGGGCTATGGCCGCTTAAATATCTATCACATTGATTACTTCAAAGGCCAATATCAAACGAACAATAACCTATGATTGTAATTTCAAAATGCACAGGACATCCAAATGCGTTTCAACTTTCAAACACTTCATGCATTATCTACAGTAAAGAGTTCCTAGGAAAAGAAAAACAAACTTGAATCTTTCTTCGCTCCTAAACCAACAGTTTGCAATACATTGATGATTGAAATATATAGAACACGCCATTGACCACCACCTCCAAATCAGTCCTCCTATAGACATATATATTCCATAATAGCTCCATTCAAGTTGAAAACAACTAAGATCAATTTTAGACATACATAATTGACTACCATATATTAGGGTAAAAAGAGCTTTGAAAACATGCATATACTTGCTTGCACCTTAAGCATAACCACGAATACCGCTACTTAGTAATGGCAATTACTACAAAAGAATCTGAGTTACCTGTCACTAGACGGTGATCTACTACTTCCAAATCCAGGTAGTAAATCATCAAAATCAGAACCACGTTTATGATCTTTCTCCAATCCCTTCTTACTGGAACCCTTCGATTCCTTACCAAATCCACCTAAGAGATCATCAAACGCACCACTTTCCGTTTTTGGCGACGCAAAAACATTTTCAAAATTATCCTTCCCGGTGCTCTTCAACCCAGGCACACCGTCAAAAACATCGTCATCATAAACCGGTTTATCATAAACCGGCGGCGGCGAGGAATTCCCTGACCTGGATGTACCGGATCCTGGAAACATAGAGTCTAAATCAAACGGTGCATCGGCTCCACGAGGCTTGGATCCAGTACTGGTTGTGAATAGATCGTCGAAACTTCCGGTGTCACGGTTGTGACGGACGGTGGAGGATCCGTATAGAGAGTCGGATGTACGAACGGATCGGGATCCGAAATCGAAGTTAAGAGAAGTGGAATTAGGATGATTGGAAGAAGATTTAGGTTGAGGAGCCATTGGAGCGGATTTACCTTGAGGTTTGAGACCGAAATCGGAAGCCAAAAGGCCATCGAAATCGTTCATGGTGGTGGTTGAAGAATTGGCGATGAAATCGGTGAATTGAATGAAAATGGAAGAAGGTGGAGGAGATAGGATCAGGTGTGTGAGAGTGGAGAGAGCATGCGGTGAGGATGAGGTGGTGATTGATGGAATGAAGGGGAATCGAATCTATGTTCACCTTCGATTCCTCTTCTTCCTTTTGTTTGTCTTCTTGAAGAATTTGCCAACGCGGATATATCAGTATCGATCAAACTTGTTCAAATTCTTTCTATTTTATTTTATTTTATGGGTGAACAATAGCTTAAATAGCTTACTTTAAAAATAAAATAAAAAATATATAAAAAGAGCTTAAATGCTTTAATTTGTCAAGATTCAATCATGAAGGTATTCATGAAACATCATTAAATCAATTTTGATAAGTCATGGCAAACAAATTACACTTTACAGTATTTCCTTTGGCTTTTTCCTTCCTCTTTTCCTTTTGCTTTATATTCTAGTAGTAGTTTGATTGTTGCTAATTGCTAATCATCATATTCTAATTTTCTTTTTAATAAATGTTGTTTGTACCAAAAAAATAAAAATAAAGTGATACTTTAATTATTTAGATGTTTTTTTTTTTGGAATAATTATTTAGATGTTTCGTTGTAGTGACAATTATCATTAAAATTCATATTACGGTGATATGTTTAAATATCATTTGAGAGATTTTACACTTAAATGTATTTTAAATTTATATTTAAAATAATGTATCATTAGAATTTATGATTTTTATTTTTGTTTAACATAATTTGTTTTTCATTTAAAGATATCATTTAGATATATGTTTTGTACTATTAAAAAAATGTTTTGTATATAGAGAACTAATGATAAAAAAAAGAAAAAGTAAAGAGAGCATTTTCCATACAAAAATATATTTGAATGATGGTGTATAAATTATTTTATCTCATATAACTTTCACAACACAAAGTCACAAACACACAAAAAAAAAACCACAAATTCACAAATTATACAACGTACCATGTCTTTTATCACCGTTAAAAAACAACATTTTCCTGAAGGCCTTTATTAAGCCACATATACGAAATTAGTACATATTCATATCTAGAGATGATAATAATTAACATACTATTTAAAATTTGAGAGACAATTGATGAGTGTGAGTGCGTGAGAGAGTGTGTGCGAGAGGATGACTAACCAACCTCATTGTTTTCTAGGGTTTTATCCACATTGTTAACCTTCATCATGAAAATGATAATAAAATTCCTTGCTATTTCTTGAAACAAACATCCAACTCCTACATATATAATGTGATGTCTCTAGTAACTGAGCTAAACTCACGATAACCATATCTATATTATTAGAAATTTATAATTACATAGCACTTTCTTCTTCTTTTTTGTTACATAAGCAAAAAATAAAAGACTAAATTAGTTCATTATAAATGACTTTCTTGATACATTTGCTAAAATGGCAAAATAAAGGCAAGAGATGAGCTTATGGACAACGATCAAATACTATCAAGTATAACAAATAAGAAACAAAATTTCAAACCCATTTATACACTATACACACCCACAAACACTTCTTTTTTTTTATTATTAAATCTCTAATTCTTAAAAGAACGAAATCAATAATTCAAAGTTCGGTCGCAAAGTAAGTAACATCTAACTAAGAATTGTTTACACTAGAAATCAAATTCAGATTATCCCAAACAATTCATCCTAAAAGAGCTCATTAACCACTTGAGCTCATTATCATAGTTCACACTCAGAAAGCTTTAGGAATGAATATTCTCATTAACATCAAATAGTGGGGAAGAGGTACAATTGTGGGGGTATGAGGCAAACTTTTCTATTAAAAGAAGCCACAAACTCAGATTATGAAGGCCCATCAAAACAAACACATATAATTGGTCCAACCATTCTCATTCATGTTTTCAAAAGACTGGACAATACTCCCTGATATTAAGCAATAAATTACGGAGTGATTATGTACAACTACTACTACTATATAGAAAATATTACTCCCTAACCATTTTTCACACAATCACATAAAAAATACTTCCTCCTTGTGTTTGTAAGTCTGAAGTCTCCTACATCATTGTCTAGAACTGATTAATTATTGGGATACCATCAAATGAGACATCACTTTCAGGGACATTAGCATCAAACTTGTCACCCTTATCTGAAGTACTGGCTTGTGATCCCATGGCCTGCCATATCATTCCAAGTTATGTCATTGTATCAACTTATTTATATGTTTACATGAATTTAATTTGTTTTTCCAAATACTGTTGAAAAGCTGTTTTGATGTAAAAATTAAGCAAAAATCAATATGTGCCAAGCCAACAACCATATGTTTTTTCTTAATTAAGTTTATAGCTCTCACACAAATGTCAAATGACCTTGCCAACTTAACACACATTATCAAAGCCTTTCATAAGTTTCAACATTATGAGTACACAAATTCTTATTCTTAATAATCACTAAAATAAAAACTTGTTCTTAATCTTAACTATGAAGTCATCTTATCTTAGTTATTTTACAATTAAATATAAAGTCACTCATTATGTTTTTTAAAAGTGGTTTATTAATGCATTTTTAAAACTAGTTCAAGAAACTTACGGTTTCATTTGGAACAACGGCGTATCTCTCTGATAAGGAGGCAAGTGGTTTCGCTGTTCAAGGAAAAATGGAATTAGTTTTAAAAGCGGAAAAATCGATTCTAAATTAAACCGCCAAATGGTAATAGGTACAAAAAACGAACAAACACATCACAAATGGAACTAATCAGAGAACCTGATGATGGATACTTTGAGGATTCTATGTGCTTCTCACTACATCCATCAACACTGAAAGCATCAATAATCTTTGGAACATTCCTGTAAATCCCAAAGAGATCACATTAATATTCAAGCCTTGTAATGAAGTGTAACAATTATGTAAGACTATATTCAATATATGGTTTCTTGCGCATGAAGTTACCGGTCTAAGGTGTCACCATGCCCGAGTTGTCCATTCGCACCTCTTCCCCAAGAATATACATTTGCGCGATCAGTAACAGAAATTGTGTGTCTCCATCCACATGAGACCTGAATTACTTTCTACCAAACGAAACAAATATTTGTAGAAATAAAAAATAATCGTCATGATTATACATAGAAAATATGTTCATGAAAGAAGAAAAGGAAAACGGAAGAATGTTTTAGAAAATTCAAGTACCTGAGCATGAGGAAAGTTCACTAGCATGGGAGAGGAGCAATCAAAATTGTGACCAATTCCAACTTGTCCAAACTAAAATTGAAAGAGAGAAACAAGTTACAATTTGCCAAACACATACTAAAATTGTTTCAAGTGCATTATTTAAGAAACCATAAACTTCTATTCCTAGGTATCGTATTCATAAGTGTTTCATTCGAAGAAACTGCCAAGTGCCAACCTTATTCCAACCCCAGCCGAAGAGTTGTCCATTAGACGTGAGTGCCATACTATGCCGCCATCCACCTGATACCTGAAAAGAAGAAAAAAAAATGCACATAAAGTTTGATTTCCATGTTTTCACGGTACTGGCTTGAGTCGAATTTGAAGCTCAGACTATTAGCTTCTATCTCACCGTACTTTGATATATTCACAGCGCAATACCGAACAAACTATAAAGTATGAATAAATAGAAGGACATGACATCTAAATGAGACTAATTGTTACCAAATCTGCATGAATTTAAAAGATCACCTGCGAAATGAATTTATCACTCAATGCTTGAACCTTACGAGGCACAAGACGGTCCTCAAAATCATCATGTCCTAGCTGACCGTATTTACTCCATCCATGAGTGTATAATCCACCAGAAGATGAGACAGATATTGTATGCCTCCAACCACAAGAAACCATGGCTATCTTGTCACCCTTCAAAATGGACATTTATGATATCAGAAGTTAACAACTTGAAATGTTGCTTTCTGTGTTGAAGTTAACTTTTTCAGAAATCAAACACTTTTTCAGGAATCAAACAATAAATATTATCCTAAAATTTGTTTTTCTAAATTATAATAGATATAAGTTTGAGGACATACTTCAACGTTCACTTTCTCAGGGATCAAGCGATCATTTGTGTCTCCTAATCCCAAGTTTCCATATCGTCCCCAACCCCATCCATACAAATCCCCATCTTCCGTAATTGCCACACTATGTTCGGCACCAGCGGCAACCATTTTAACATGTATTCCCTGTAACAGTTGAAAAAATCATGTGTACAAGTACCTCAAAATCGATATTTATACACACACAAACACGAGTGAAGACATAAACACTTTCAATGAGTGGAACTTCTGTTCTTTTTACTTTACAAAATCACATGAAATTTTACCTAACTGCGTCTATGAAATTGCGAAATGAATGGCTATATTAGGGTAATGATCATAATAGATAACCTGGATTTATAGATCAGAAAAAAGTACCTCAAATGCTAGAACATTTTGTGGCACAAGAGAATCCTTTGTGGTACCAAGTCCAAGTTCACCATTTTGATTCCGCCCCCAACTTTAACCATGACAGCAAAAGAATACAATAATTTAAGCTAACAATGCACAATGATATGTAAAACCTAAGCATTGAGAAATTCATTTTGATATAGTAAAATACGCCACACCGAAAACAAAAAGAGCTACATACCTCAACACCTTGTTTTCCATAGTAACTGCCAAACAATGACAGTCCCCGCACGCAATTTGCTTTATCTTTAAACCCTGCAATGCTCTGATGGGATGAGGAATGAACAAGTCACTATGATCACCATGACCCAATCTTCCAAAATCACCCCTGAAAAATCATAATATGGTAACTAAGATATAATGAACTGAACATTTTTAGATATCACTGATAAAGGCATAGTAGTAATATTAGCAGTATAGTTAAGGTAAAGAACAGACCATCCCCAACTATATACATCTCTGCCGGACTCAGAACGTGCCACTGTAAAATCAGCTCCACAAGTAACAGATACAATGTCTTGGCCATCGAACGCACTCAGTTTTGTTGGTAAGGGTCGGTCATCAGTATCACCATGGCCTAACTGACCATCTTCTCCTCTCCCCCAAGAGCAAACAACATTTCCAGCTGTTAAAGGATCAAATTTAAACAAACAGAAAAATCACAGAAGTTATAAGTAGGCTGATATCTAGATGATATGAATATATTTTTTCAGTAAAGTAAAATGTGAAAGTCACCGAAACTTAACAAGGAAGACAAACGAGTAAAACTAATAACAGTAAGTAGCTTTGGAAACTGATGCCACCTTTGGAGGCAATGAAAATAATTGAAGCATAAATAGGGTTTTCTGTCTTAACTCTCCGGTTTCTAAGGGAAAGGGATCCTGATACTTCAGAGTTAGTCAGGAAGTAAGTAGAGTCAGACCAAAGATTGTTCTAGCCATAATTCAAATTCAGATACTACGGATAGATTCATCTTTAACTAAACCTCATTAACCAATTGAGTTCAATCACTTAATTATAAACTAAGGGGTATTTAAAATGATGTATGCAATAGTAATATGGCATGACATCAAGATTTTTTATGTCTACATGCCCGAAACATGACCATCCGATCATTGAGGCCACATTTAACTGCAATTCTCCACAATACAAATTAGTTATGAATAAAATGCGACCGTGATTTAAAATCTTGATAAACAGTAAATTTTGCATTAATTAAACAAAGTACTTCTTAAAGACAGATTACAAGGACAGTAAAAAACCAATTTGATGTGTTTCTGACTGTCTATGATGAAGGAGACCTAGATGCAAATCTCAAAATGCAAAGTCAATGATTGATTAATTTGCAGGAATTCAATTCAAAGACAATGACAATATATCAAAATCTGGATCATACAAATGCAGGCAGACACAAAGCATAACATAAATAAACCAAAAATATAAACAAGGGTCATTGTTAGGGACCACAGTGACACCACTAACAAAATGGATGAATAGTTGTGATGTGGTGGGGGTGGGGGCCTTAAGCTTCAAGCAGAGAAAATAATAATAATAATAATAATAATAAATGCAATTTTTTTAAATGTAAACTCCATCACTCTTTCAAGAACTCAAATGTAAGATTTCACTAGTTAAAATAATAATACTATTATCATGTGATTTCAGAACAAAAGAACTCAACTGGTTTGAGCTAAAAGTTAAAGAGTTGAACGAGTTAAAGGATCAAAGTTAAAACACTGATGAATGAGAAAATTCAAAGGTAATAACTAATATTCTATCATTTGACTATAAAAGAAAAGAAGAAAAAAAAGATGAAATTAGTGCTTACTGAGAAGTGCCACAGTGTGGCTAGCACCAGCAGATATGAGAAGAACATGAGGAGGTGAAGCACTGACTTCACTAATCATCACTTCATCATCCATGATCACCATCAATATTTCTTTGTGAGAAAAGTTGATGGATGAACGTGCTTATATATTTATATTATAGAGAAAGAAAGTGAAACCTCAACAAGACAATAAAGAAATGAAAATAATGATACAATAAAAAAACAATTTTTGTCTGTTTTTGATTCATAAAAGTCTTAAAAGGCAAATGAGTAGACTAGTCTAGTCTGAGTAGGTGGTGAAATTCAATTTGATCATTCAAGAAACTAATAAAAAATCTTGCTGTGTGATTTTGATATTAACAATTTTTTATTCTAGGCCATGTTATCATATAGTAGTATTTACTATTTATGCATAATTAATTTTATAAAAAAATAAATTAAATAAAGTCAAATAGTTGTTTTCGAAAATGGATTCTCTCCAATTATTTGGACCGTTAAAACTCACATCTTCCTCTTTAGTATTATATACTCTCCGTTTTTCCGAATGGTTACCCATACATCACAAGGAATTCAATTCAAATTTTGATATTGAACTATATATCATAGTTTATGAAAATAAGCGTGAATGTTTATGATCTAAATTTATATAAATCGAGTCAAATATGTCATGACCCATTTTGTGAAATTGGAGAGTAATTGGAATATTAAGCAAGTATATTGGCAAGTTAAATATGTGTCTAAAATAATACCATTGTTGATATTATTAATTGGAAAATGGATTCTCAATAGTCAGCAAAAGACACATTCACGCAGTCAGCATGTTTAGAACCATCTGATATTGATCTAACGATCTATAAAAATACATATCAAGAACGGATGACTCTAAACATGCCAATTGTGTGAATGCGGGGTTTCTCCAACTGCCTAGGATAATAGACAACAGTCCTATTAGTAATAGAGTGTGATTATTGAGTAGGTGTGAAGTTAGTTAGAGAGTGATGAACATATATAGTACATGGTACTAAAATAAAATGAATGCTTTGAGGACAAAGTAACGCATGCAATGCATGTTGAAAGTGAAAGGGAAAGATAAATAAATTTGAAGAGCATTGGTCAGAAATTGTTGCTGGTGTGGTGAAGTACACTTATTATTTCACTGTATATCGAACTTTTCTTCTTGTCTCCTAGCTTTTAACTTATGGTAGAAAATAAAATAAATATTGTTGTAATGTTGGGATCTAGGAAGGTTGATGATAAATGCAGACTCATTTTGGCAACAATCCGTAGCATTCTGAATTGGGTATGTGCCGACACAGATCGACCCAACATGCCATAGATCATGTGTGAGGGCTGAGCTTACTAGCTTAGGATGGTCCAGTTTGCAATTATAAACCTTTAAATATATACGGACCACTATAAGAAGGATTTTTGGTTCTGACTATCAATTTAATCTGGTTCGGGGTCGGTTCTGATTTCAACCCCCTTCGATCGCAGTTGCGGAGGATTGAACCATGGTCCTCTCTACTAAATTCAACGTCAATCATCAATTCATCACTGAACCAACTAAGACTCTATTTGGTAAAAAATAGCGGATAGCTGATAAGCTAGCTTATAGCGGATGAACTTATAGCGGATAGCTTATAAGCTAGTTTTTAGCTTATAGCGAATAAGCTAGCTAATTGAATTTGTAGTGTTTGGTAAAATTAGCAGTTGGGCTAGCTTGTTAGTATGAAATGACATAAAAAAAAATATGTTTAATTAATATTTAATTCTTTTCAAATAAGATGATAGAGATAAAATTGGAAGAAAAGATAATAAGCTATAAGCTATAAGCTACTTGAAATAGCATTTGAAAAATAAGCTATAAGCTAGTAAAATAAGCTATAAGCTCTTTTTCAAAAACTGTTATCAAACATAGCTTTTAACTTATAAGCTAAAAACTATAAGTTATAAACTAGCTTATTTGGTTTACCAAACAGAGTCTAACTATTTGTACTATAAGAAGGATTTAATCCTTACTAATAATCTAATTTAAGGGAAATTATATTTATATTAAAAGTATCCAACATATATATGATAAATAAATCATGTTGCTCTTTCAAATTTTAACTGGGGACAAAAGTTTGTGTGGATCTTTGTCCTTTTTGTTGGCTCCTTTGCTTGATTGTGGCGGCCATTTTGTAAATATTGTCCACTAGTATACTTAAATAAGTAATAATCTAAAGGAAGCATCAAAAACCAAGTCACATCACATATATCTATAATCATAAATCATGAAATATTTCTAGCACGTGTTACAAACACACTGAGAATACAATGTCAATACTGGAATCTCTGCTATAGAGTTTAGACCCAGTTTGACATTCTATTGAATTTCGGCCATTAATTTTGAATTGGGCAATTTTGATTATAAGTTCATTTTACATTGCAGAATAATCTCATCTCAACCACGGTTTTAAAATAAGACGACTCAAATTAGTTATTGAGTCATGTAGTTACTACCGAAATCTAGTTTGACATGAGTCAAGAATAATAAAAATTGAATGTTTTGATGTATGTGACAATTGTGATTCATCATCGTTGTAAATTTTTTTTACATAATATGTGTATATGATTAAGTCTAAATTATAAACATAGATAAATCTAAAGCATAAGAAGACAATCTTAAAAATGTATGCTTTTTTTTAGAAGGGAGGTGAATATTTGGTTAAAATTTTGCAAATGCTGAATTGATGAATTTTTTAAAACTAGGTTTAATATCGTGGGTTTCATCGATGAATGTATGAAGAGTGTGAAGAATGAGAGAAGAAAGATGAACTGAAAAAATAAAAGTATTGTCAAATTTAGTCCTTAACCAGTTCATCAGTCTACTTATCCCGCAAATGTGTCAACTCAACGTGTCATGTGTCCTAAAAAAAATGTCACATCAGTTTTTTAATGGATTATATTTTTGCTTGAGACATGGACCAATTTAACAGCGAACTGCATAGTCGGGGATCAAAGCGGCGGTTTTCCCTTTCTGGGACGGTGTTTAGGAGAAATACTTCTACCGACGTGTTTGATAAACATTTAGAATTTTTAGAAATGTTTTTTAAAAAATTTTGATTTGAAAAAAAAAAGTGTTGTTATTTATAGCGTGCAAAGCTAAATATAAGATAATTACACTTAAGCTCTGTTTGGTAAGCCAAATAAGCTAGCTTATAACTTTTAGCTTATAAGTTAAAAGTTCTGTTTGGTAGCCATTTTTATAAAAGAGCTTATAGCTTATTTTAGTAGCTTATAGCTTATTTTTCAAAAGCTCTGTTTGCTATTTCAAATGCTTTTCTACCAATTTTTCCCGTATCATCTTACTTGAAAAAAATAAAATTTTAATTAAACATATATTTTTTATGTTATTTCATACTTATAAGCTAATTTTACCAAACACGTACTACAAATTCAACCAGCTAGCTTATTCGTTATACGCTAAAAGCTAGTTTATAAGTTATCCGCTATAATCTCATCCGCTATAAGCTAGCTTATCAGTTATCCGCTATTTTTTACCAAACAGAGCCTTAAATGAAATAAACAGATAATAAATTTCGCCGTTAGCCCCTTTTTAGATGACAAGATCAATCATCATATATAATATACTACATTTAGAAATCTAGAAGATACTATATTACTATATGCATGAATGAATAGAAATCACCTATTAATGTGAGATAAAAACCAATCATTTAGTACCACCTCATTTTGCAATGCATTCATAAGCTATGTATCACTCGCTACAAAACAATATCATCATCATTATCCTAAGGAAAATGTTAACTAGTTAAAAGTTATGGTTAGTTAAGTTTATTTTTTGACAAAATGGTTAGTTAAGTTTTATTCTCATGGAAATGTTACATTTCCACTCTTTAGCATAAGAATAGAAAGTCAAGAGAATCTTATGAACAAATAAATGATTTTTCATTTTTAAAAATAATAAAATATGAATAAATTAATAATTTAATTAAATATTAGGCTGGGATAACAATGTGGCCCAAAATCATTACTTTGTTGTTGGCTCATTCACCCCCCCCCCCCCCCCCCCTCTCTTTTAAAATATTTAAATAAATCAGACCAATATATTTGAATTTCTCAAAAGTCAAAAGAAATAGAAAAATATCCTATTTATCCAACCAGAATGATCACCACAATTTTTAGCATTTTTTATCGGTAAGTTTTGGCATACAGTCGTTCTCAGTTATAATTGTCGGAGTCTTAACAATTTAAGTGTAGTTTTAATCTTCGTAGCCTTATTCAGGGGTATCGTCTCAATGTCCTTTTTTTCCAATATTGGCTCATGCTCGTTTGTGGAAATAATTTGCGTGCTTTTGGAATATAATTCTTATTTGTCTATTTATGTGGAGGATAGAAGTGACAGTTTGACAATATTGTGGAAGGAGAATAGTAAGTATAGGATATGAATATTGAGATGGAAAATTGACTTACTTCTATGGATTCGTAAAATACAAGAGGCAGTAGAGTTCGTGGGATATGCTTCAACACCTCCTTTTTCATATTTTTTGAACGGCAAATATATTATTAAATTCTGGTTTCTTCACAAGACAAACAGAAATCAATAAAAGTGGAACTACAGAACAAATATGTATTGTATATATATAGAACACCAATGAACAAAACCAAAACTAAGACCACCTAAAAAGGTTCACTTGATGTACTATAAGTGACTTCAATTGTCTTCTTGACTTGCATCCTCATCGTATTGTTTTAATTTATTTTTTGACGTGAAGTTTGTTAATATTTTAGTTTCTCAATCAGATCATACATACTTTTTTTGTAAAAAAATTTACACTTATATCTAATCAAATAACATTATGTAAATATTGCGGAGATATTTAAAGAATCAACTTCAAAAAAAAAGTGGCAATATTGTATAGTTTGTGTAAGGTATTGAATTACTCTCTATATATATTGAATATACACTAGTTGTATCTTTGTGATATTTATATGTTTTCCTCCCTAATGAAACGTTAACGCGTTTTAAGTGAGTCAAGTCAAATGAGAATGACCAGTCAAGCAATTAAGAGCAGAGTCTCTCTCACTCTATCTGAATCTCTTTCACGCGGTATAAGGAATCCACTTTGTCAAATTGCATAATTAATACTAATAAATTTGGATTTTGCTCAATAATACTTACTTGAGTGAGTTTCATCACAAACTAGTATTTTCTTGTTTTGCAAGTCTTCCGTTTACATTAGACCATCCAAACCATGATGGAACAATCAACTCTTTTATGTCAAATTTAAGTTTTTAATTCTGAATATGATGATAACATTGATAATAGTACATTTTTTTTGGTATGAAGTAATGGCATACATCATACTAATTTTCTAATGAAGTCATTGATGTTCCTTGTATTAATGTGAGACTTATTTTCAACTTTTAAATTAATTATACAATATAATTATATTTTTGAAAGGACAATAGAAATGCCATTCACTGTTCTTATCTTCTTTGAATAAAACTAATATTCTAGAAACATGATTATAAAAATTATATATATTCTAGAAACATCAACATAATTTTAATTAGTAGGATCAGTCTATATTTAAAAAAAATCAATCAAACATATTCTCTATCTTTTAGTTTGTTTTTATACCTTTATATATAAGTTTGGTCTTATGATTTTAGTCATTTTACCAGAGCTGAAGAAAGTATCAACAATTTAAAGAGTACTTACATATTAATCACTAACAAAAGTATCAACAATATATTTTTCATTAAATTTTCTTTATTTCACGGCCGAATTTTTAATTATTTTCTTAAAAATCATAAAATTAATTAAAAAATAATTTACTTACAATATATTAAAAGGAACTACTGCTAAAATACCAAATTTGTACAATTAAGTTTAATAATATTTCAGAATTTATGCTCTTAAATGTAATTTTGACTTTAAACTAAAAAAAATACAAAACAAAAATAGGAAGAACAAAAAAAAGATACGCATAAATAAATCTTCCCATAAAAATAGCTTCGGAACTCACCTCTAAAAAAAGATATTAATCAAATATATTTAAAAAAAAATTAATTAAAAAAAATTACGCATAAAAATAGGAACAAAAATGAATATAAAAGATACACATAAAAAATAGTGCAAACTTTTTTGTTTTAATAAAAAAATAGTAATTTTTTTAATGATAACTCAATCTAACATATAACAATTTATATATAAAAAATAACATAAAAATAGAAATAAAAGAACCCATAAAAGAACATAAAAATATTTATGAGCTTAAAAATAAAAGAAGATATCACTCAATCTAATAAAAGAAGATACATATTTATGAGCTTAAAAATAAAAGAACATAAAAATAGAAATAAAAACACAATGAACTCGTTTGAATTGACTTATTATAAATTTTATAAGGTAGTTTATGAAAAAAGTTTATAAAGATAAAATTTTTGTTTTTGAAAACTTATGAATTAACATGCGTAGATAAAAACTTACGAATTTACATGGGACAATTGCTATAATAAATTTTTTTAATCATACACGGGACAATTGATTTAATAAAAAAAAGGAATTGAATAATAAATATTTATTAATTTTAATTTATTACACAAAATGAACTCATTTGGATTGACTTATTATACTCCCTCCGTTTCTTTTTAATTGTCTTTTATTATCTTATTTAGCGTTTCTATTTAATTGTCCTTTTCGTATTTTACGGGTATGATTTGTCAATTATACCCTTTGTCAATTGCTCTTATCTTTTTCCATAAAACAAATTAATGCTATATATTTGGAAAACTAAATCCTTTTTTTAAAAAAAATTTGTTGGTACATAACATATTAAATGTTGTTTTTTTTTTACATAATATATTAAATTTATTGGAAAGAGAAAGTGTGGGCAAAAAAATAGGAATTTATTGGTGGATTAAAACGACGGTATAATAGAAAGATAACATGCAAAAAATACACTTCCTTAATTTGATGTTATCATTCTAAAAAGACAATTAAAAAGAAACGGAGGGAGTAAGTTTTATAAGGTAGTTTATGAAAAAAGTTTATAAAGATATAATTTATGAATTAACATGCGTCAAAAAAGCTTACGAATTAACAGGGGACAATTGCTTTAATAAAAAAATTTAATCATACACGGGACAATTGATTTAATAAAAAAGAGTAATTGAATAATAAATATTTATTATTTTTTATTTTAATTTATTACACAAAAATCATACACGGGACAATTGCTTTAATCAAGAAATATTAATTAATAAATTTTACAAGAATGAGCACAATGACGTCACTTATATTTTACTAATATTTTATAACATTTTTCTAAATGTTTTATTATAAATTAATTTTATACATTAGTATAATATCATTCGTAAATATATAAAAAACAATCAATGGACATGAGCTTTCACAAATAGTTTTTTTTTTTAAAACAACAGAAGAATGAATTCTCATAAATAATAAATAAATAAAAAACGAGATAAAATATTTATCACTAATATAAAAGGAATTGAATAAAAAATTTATACACGAGACAATTACTTTAATAAAAAAATTTAATCATATACGGGACAATTGCTTTAATAAAAAAAAGAATTGAATGATAGATATTTGTTATTATTAATTATAATTTATTACAAAAAAAATCATACACGGACAATTACTTTGATAAAAAATAATATTAATTTAATAAATTTTACAAAAAAGAATACGATAACTTAACTTATAATTTAAAAATATTTTATTAATAAAAGTCAATAGACCCGTGCGATGCACGGGTCTCAAAACTATTATAATAATAATTAGCGGTGATCGTATCCGAACCAATCCAAAAGTAAAACCGCAAACCGAACCAATTCAAACCAAAAACCGCAAAAAATCGCATTTAATTAAAACCGCACAGATCATTTTTCTTCTAAACCGCATGGTTTGGTTTGGTTTGCGGTTTTCATTTTAGAAAACCAAACCGCAAAAGTTAATTTAACTATATCAACTATTAGCAATCAACTTATTATCTAGTCAAACTTAGCAATCCAAACTCAAATTGAGTCCATAAAACAGTAGATTGTTAAAACATATAATTTCACGCAATTCAAAACTATACTATTAGTATTAAAAGTAAGTTATTATGTGTGCAATTTATGTATAAGCATATTATATCATGTAACAATAAAATAAATTAAAATAAACCGCGGAAACCGAACCAAACCTAACCGCATTGGTTTGATTTGGTTTGGATGATTTTTTTAAAACCAACCAAACCAAACTGAACCGCATACCATTTTATCTCACGGTTAGAATGACTTTTATATTTAAAACCGAACCAAACCACACCGCGAACACCTCTAATAATAATAACACATCAACAACCCGCACCTCACTCTTACAAGTTACTAATATCGGAAGCAAGATAAGTGGTCAAGTATTAAAACGAGCGTGTTATGAAGGTTGATAAAAAAACAAAAAGAACGCGTATAAATAATGTGCATAATTCAAAGAAGATTCAATTCAAACTGAAAGTAGTTCTTTCTTTCACACTTGAAAGAAAAGAAAACTACTCATTCTTCGTTCTTCTCCACAACACAACACAAAGATAAGACTCCAAATAAAGAAACAAACCAATTAAAACCAATTTTTTCCATTTTATGGCTGCTAACGAAGCTTCACCGTAAGTACTCACTAATCCATTTCCACTCACTAATCCTTTTTCAAATACACACTTCATTGAATATTCAAAACCTCAATTTCCAACCAATTTCTCAACTAATTGTTTTTCCTTTGTCAGGTTTGAGAGCAGCGAGATGCTCGCAACGTTCTTGATTTCTACGCCTCTGTTGCCGGAGTCATGGAGACTATGCAGTAAGGCTAACGCCGCCGCTGTCAACCTCCAACGTTTTGTGGTGGAGCGTGTTGGCGCCGTCGTGTATGTTGCTTTCTCCGGCGTTCAAATTCCCGGCGGATCGGATCCGAATTGGAGAAATTTGGTGCCGTTAGAAAGCATCGGTGGTCTGCCGTTGTTTTCGCCGCGTCGGAATAAGGAAGCGGAGGAGCCGGTGATGGTTCATGAAGGGATGTTGAATCTATTTTCGTCCCTTTTCAACTCAATCCAAAATCAGGTTAGTTTTCACTTTTCAATTCATTTATTTTACTCTTTTCTTTTCATTTTTTAATTTCTTTTGCTCTTTTCTTTTCATTTTCTAATTGTTACTAATAAATAACTTACACATTTAATATCAAGTTTCTTTGGTAGTTCATTTGTGTATCATATTTTTTTGGCACTAAATTAATATTACATAGTTGTTTCTTTGTCTTGCATTTGTTATATACACATCTTGGCCTATTTGAAGTACTCCATAGTACAATAGGATTGGACAAAATTCCATATTTTAAGAAAAATTAGTAAAAATTTAAGATTAATTATATTAGCTAAATTGCACGAGCATTAGAGTTGCTAGCATTTGATACGAGTGAGACGAAGACTCGATTGTTCTTACAAACCAATCTCGACAAATAACATAAACAGGACAGTAACGAATGCAAATTCATTCAATTCGAAATTCTTTGTCTCTCTACTTAAAGTCGTGGTTAATTTCTTGAATGATTAATAAGTTGTGGTTATTTGTCATATTAGTCAATCATATAAATTACACACCAACTTCATCCCTTGTCACACTCTAAGTGAAAGAAAAAAAATCAGTGCGCTGATTTCTCAACAAAGTTTGGGATTTCCTCGGATGCGGATTTCACAATTCATGTTACACTTTCAAAAGGCGGTTTTTCTTATGACTTAGTTTCCTTTCTTTTGGTTTTCTTTTGCTTTAATTTAACCTTGTAACAGGAAGAAAAAAAAAAGCTGGTCGCCGTTGATAATTTAATTTGTTTGTTTCGTCAAAAAAGAAAAAATAATTTAATTTGTTGTTAAATTTGTTTATATAAATATATTTCCTAAGAGTAAGATCATCTAGATCCTAAATTATATCTACTTACAGAAACTTAATTGAGGTTTGAGGAGTTTTTGAGGTGATATAGGAAAAAGAGTAATAAACAAATCTACACCATCGTCATTTCTCCATTTGCATTTGTTTGGATAGTTTTTGGCATATTCTCTTATTAGTGGGGGCGTGCTACTTTGGTAGTACTTAATAATAATTGATCAAAGAAAGCAAAAAAATAGACAAAACATCAAATTAAATTTATACTACTGGTTAAATTGAGAAAAAGAAAAAGGTTGAAAATGACAGTGTATAAAATAACCCCATCTCCTCCTCCATGATGGCATGATCTATTCCCTTTCATTTTCAATCTTATTTATCAATGTATGTGCACGAATCTGTCAAAATATTTTTGAAAAATCCTTGCTTAGAATATCGGCAAACTCCATCATGTCAAAATACATAACTAACAAGTCCATTAGCTCAACTAAAATCAAATAATATTTTTAAACTGTTTGATTAAGATTGGACATCTAAAATTTTGATTGTATTACTGCGAGTTCATGCAGATTACATAGAATTTGGATTAAAAGAAATGTTTTAGTTAATATTTAGAACGTATTTTTGAATCATATTTTTACGGATTTTATATTAATACATATTTACATAAAAATATACATTTGTTGGACATGCACTGCAACTATAGTTTACCATTTATTTTTTATAAATAAATGTAGATAAACTCACCAATTTTATTATGGCTTGTAAAGTTTCAAAGTGATTGGGACTGTGATAGCTTTTCTATTTCATAATAATAATATCATCACTAAAGCAAAGAATATACTACTATTAGTGTGAACATGGACCTAATCAAACCCATCATTTTTCACAAAAGTGCTATAACAATCAATTACCCTACCCACCTTGATAAGTGCATAAAACATGCTGTTAGACACACTGAAAGGGTCCTAGATTTCAATATCAAAATCATTAAGTACTGTAAAAGTTGCTTCCTTCACCAAGTAAATACTATTAGATAATGCCACAAACAAAGATGGGAGTGGGGGGGTTAATATTTAGAATGAGAAATTAAATTTGAATTCCAAAATATACATAGTACTATACTAGCACATCACTCAGTGATGGCCATTGACCAGCACTAGTTGACTGGTGAATAGAAAGCTGAAAAATATCATTTTAAATCTAGGATTGTGATTTTGATAAAGATCTTGTCTTTCTTTTGCCTCACCTGAAATGTATCTTTGAAATGACTATTTTTTCTTTTTGATAATAATATAAGAAATGACAATTTTTTGTGATACACCATACACGGTTGTGAAATGATAAATTTGATATTTTTTAAAGACCTTTCAAAAAATAATGAAACATGCTATAATTATCACATCAGTGACATCACATTAAAGATAGTTAAACCTTGTTCACACATCAAACAAGGTTGAGACAAAGTTAGGGATAACAGTCCTTATTATTCAATGACTTAGGAGCATGAATACAAAACTCAAGTCTTGACGACAGCCAAACAAATTATGCATCTTAGCAAAATGAACACAAATAATTGACTTGGTCAATTATTGAAGTAAACTTAGGATGTGAAAACAAGAATAATCAAATCCAATTATTGCAATCATAATTTTGTCACATTCTAGTATTTGAGACAACCGTAGTCGTTAGATCGAGATTGAACGCTCCAAACAGAATCGTCTAATCTTGACCTAACGATCATCACAGCTGTTCTGAAAATGTTACCAATTTATGAACTTCATACAAGTCATTTTAAGCGGACCGCTTTACCACTTTATGAACTTTTTCTTTCCCATATACATCAACCATACAAAGGGTTTGGTTTTAGGTGACAATGAATTCATTTTGAATCAATTGTTTTCTTCATTTTTAAAAGACCTTTGTTTCCTAGAATGTTTATTATTCACAACTAACTAATTAATCAAAATTAATGTTACCATTCAGGTGTTGGGAATATTGGAAAACACAGACACAAAATCCATTGTAATCACTGGCCATTCCATTGGAGGAGCAACAGCCTCTCTATGCACTCTTTGGCTTCTCTCTTACCTCCAATCAATCTCTTCATCATTATCAGTCATGTGCATCACTTTTGGCTCACCATTACTTGGTAACAAATCATTATCCCAAGCCATTTCCAAAGATAGATGGGGTGGAAATTTCATTCAAGTGGTATCAAAACATGACATAATGCCAAGATTGCTATTTGCACCTATTACACCCCTTACTTCTCAGCTAAATTTCTTGCTTCAGTTTTGGCACTTATCAATGACTTCACCAGAATTTGGAAAACTTGCAAAACAAGTTTCTGATAGAGAAAAAGCAGAGTTGTTCACTGCTGTGATGGATTCTTTAGAAGCTTCAACGCAAAATGGAGAAATATCAAGCTCAATTTTATTTCATCCTTTTGGAAACTACTTTTTTGTTTCAGAAGAAGGAGCCTTATGCGTCGATAGTCCAGTTACAGTTATTAAGATGATGCATTTGTTGCTTTCAACTAGTTCTCCATCTCGGAGTATTGAGGATCATCTTAAGTATGGAGAATATGTTAATAGATTGTCTTTGGAAATGTTGAATCAGAAAAATTCCTTGCTGAGGAACATTCCTAACTCAAGCTATGAGGCGGGGCTTGAATTGGCCATCCAATCTTCTGGTTTAGCAGACAAGGTAATTAATACTCTCTCCGGTCCTTTTTATAAGAGACAGTTCACCTTTCTAGATTCATTAAATAAACACTTACAAGATAAATGTTTATGCTATACTCGCTTAATTAAGTTGTTTATCTAAGAGAGATTTTCACTTAAACAAATTACTATGATGTAACCAACAGGAATCTACTGTCATACCGGCCAAAGAATGTCTGAATTTAGCAAGGCGAATGGGTCCATCACCAGCTCTAAATGCTGCAAGCCTAGCATTAAAATTATCAAAGGTTAATCCTTATAGAGCCCAAATAGAATGGTACAAATCATGGTGTGATGAACAAGAAGATGAAAAAGGATACTATGACTCGTTCAAAACCAGAGGCGCTTGCAAAAGAGAAATGAAAGTCAACATCAACCGTCACAAACTAGCTAGATTTTGGAACAATGTGATTGACATGTTAGAAAAAAATGAACTTCCTCATGACTTTGATCAAAGAGCTAAATGGGTCTGCGCTTCACAATTCTACAAACTTTTGTCTGAGCCACTTGATATAGCTGAATATTACGGGAAAGGGATGCATATAACAAAGGGTCATTACATGGAACATGGTAGAGAAAAAAGGTATGAGATATTTGATAGGTGGTGGACAAATAGAAAAGTTACTACCGGTGAAGAGAATAAGGAGAGAAGCAAATTTGCAAGTTCAACACAAGATTCATGCTTTTGGGCGAAAGTTGAAGAAGCAACGGATTGGTTGAATGGTATGAGAACTGAAAGAGACACTAATAAGTTGGCTATGTTGTGGGAAAAAATTGAAAACTTTGAGAAATATGCCATTGAATTGATTCAGAATAAGGAAGTATCTTGTGATGTTTTGGCTAAAAATTCAAGTTATAGTACATGGGTGGAGGATTTAAAAGAAATGAAACAACTGAGAGCAAATATCCCGAGGTATCCTCAACAGTTTACGCGTTTTCTGGATGGAGTTGTTCCCTAGTACTTAATTTGGAAACAATAAGCTTAACTTATTGCGAGCATTGTATGTATGTATAAAAAAAAATGCTCCTTCTGCTGAATAACTCGTTTTAGTTTTGAGTTATATGATTTCATAAAATTTCCTTAGTGTGTTATGGTTGTTATTACAGATATTAAGCAATAATACGCAGTAGAAAAATTTCAACTAATATAACATCTACAATAGCATAAAAAAGGGAAATGCTACATCTAACGAAAATATTTTCGCAAAATCTTCACGACAATGCTTTTCTAACTTGTTCTCCCAGATTTGTGAATAAACTTTGTTTTCTATAGCTTTACAATCAGACTAGTCTATGCATTATATTTAAGTTGCAAAATAGAAGAAGAGTGACACTTACAAGAGAGACATAGAGGAATAGTAAATATCTGCTATTCCTCAAAATTATAGACTAAACTTTAACAAATATCAATTAATTGGAATTGGTTGTCATCAATTCATAGATCATTTTAATTGCAACTTCAATGCAAAATGCTTGGAGTAATATAAGAAAAAAACATGTTCAAATATTGATAACTAGTATTAAGCTATATAACACACAAAACATTTTTAGCTTGTAAATACATTTAAGCAGGACTTCATCAAATATGAAAAATTGTCAATGGGAGGCAAAGAAGGTATCCTTTTTCCTTTCTTCAAAAGTTCTTGCAAGTCAACTCTTTGCAGGGTCAAAAGATCTCTTGATTCCTTCCAAACAAAAGCAAGATTACCATTTTGAAATACAAAGAGTGAACCAGACTTTGATCCAGGGTATTTGAATCCATAACCACATGCAATACCTTCTCCCGTAAATGTGTGTTCGACATTCATCGATAATGAGTCCCTATCAGTTTTCCAAGGAAATGGATCAGATGAAGGCTCATTGATATTCACTATAAACATTGCTGAACCATTAGGATGCAAGGCGTAACAAGTGCCTTCCAATATTTTTGTTCCGATGAGAAGTTGTTGTCCGTTGGACTCCGAATAAGAGAGCAAAAGAAAGAAAAGAGGCTTTCTAGGGTTGTCTTGAGAAATTTTTTCATGAGGCCAACCAAAGGTTCCTCCCCATAAACCAGCATACACTTGGTCTACTTTAGGAACTTGCATAGGCATCTTGTAAAGTGCAAACCAACTTTTGTTCATATTCGGCCAACCTCGAAAAGATGATAATTTTACAGTTAAGGCACTTAATGTTAGCCTTAATGTGTCACTTGATCTTAGAAAGTCTCGAAGCCTGTCATGCTTTATCTCATGGCTTGAGCTAAGCATAATCGTGTTGCGTTGTTGATCAACATTGACAGCGCTGCCATCGATTGTACTAGATCTTCCATCGTCTCTTGTTCCTGCAACTGTATTGTATTGCTGATCAACATCGATAACACTGCCATTGATTGTATTAGTTCTTCGACTGTCTCTTGTTCCTGTGTTTGTGTTGCTTTGTTGATCAACATCGACAGCACAACCATCAACTGAACTAGATCTTTGATGTTCTCTTGTTCCTGCGACCGCGTTATGTTGCTGATCAACATTGACAACAAAACCATCAATTGAACTAGATCTTCGATGGCCTCTTGTTCCAAGGATATGTTTGAAGCCACCCCAAAAATAACCACCAAGACTTTTTATCTTCATGCATTGTGTGAGACCATTCTCATTGCTTGGAGGAAAAGAGAGAGCCTTCGAATAATCATGACTCTTTCTTATCTCATCAACCTCTAATTGCATTGAACCAACTTCTTCCTCCCCTTGAGAATTTTCCTTATTTTCAATCTCAATACTACGAAGCTTATACATTTGAGTCATTTGACTGAGGAATGCTCTTCTTTCCTTCAAGAGCACCAAATCTTTCCGAAAATTAACATAATCATCCCTTGATCTAGGAAACAATGGTTCATTTGCATGATTAGGAATCTCTAATCTAACTTGGCTAGTAGTGATCTCAAGCAATTTTTTTCTATCCCTACAACCAAACTTGCGAAAAGGAACTATGGCCTCATTATCTTGATTAACATGTTCAACCTCAAGCAACAGTAAATTGCAAAATCTATTAACACACTTAAGTAAACCATGATAAACACAATCTATTCCCTTTTCTTCCCTTCCATGAAGAAAAAACATATTCGAACCATCGAAATCGCAAACAATTTCAAACACAGATGACCAAAGAATAGGACCATCTTGAATCCCTAATGGAGAAACTTCCTGAGGAATTATTCGACACGCGACAACAGAAACAAAACCTGGCATTAGATAAACAATATTACCAAGCTCAGGATTCTGTTGAACCCATAGTCCCATCAATGGTTTAACACTCAAAAGAAAACGACAAAGTGCCTTATAAGATGAAACACACTCTCTCCATTCAACAAGGTCTTTTTGTGACACTATACCTATAATGTCACATTGAGTAAACCAAACTTTTTCAGATGTTGCAAGAGCATAGAGATTCTTGCAACAAAGACTAAGATTGAAAATTTCTCTTGGAATAAGGAACTTTGAAACTGTGGCAAAAACATCATCAGGTAGATAAGGTAGATAAGGTAACAACATAATGGATCAAATCTAACCAACCCAACTAAAATTTAATGATTAGAAGAAAAGAAAAAACACTTTTGAGACCAACCCAACTGAAATTTAATGATAAAAAAACAAACTTTTGAGGTTTGGTATCTTTGTTTACTCTAAAAATATAGACATACCTAGTAGAAGAGAATTGGGTCGTTTAATATATTGATATTGGAAAAAACTGTAACGCGTTTTGTTGCAGAAAATGAATCTGAGAAAGTTAGAATAGAAAAGTGAAGTGTAGTGGAGGTGAGTCAAGTCATGTGAAATCATTGTCTCAAACTTCAGATTTGCATAATTGAAGATCAAAAGATTGTAATTTCAACAATCTGGATCTATCTGTCAATTTGACTCTGTCGGTCTTGTCCATTGCCTATAGGACAACGTACGAAATGGGACAAAGATATTGTTGCGTGAAAATTTTGAGTATTGAATTTCATTGTATACTCTCTTTTTTTCACTTTGTGTCGACAAGGTGACACGATTGAAATTATCTTTACCTCAAAACCATGACTCATAGGAGGAGTTTTCAATCTTATATAAGTTCTCACTCAATTATATTCCTTCGAATTGGATTTTCTGCTCTAAAGCATGCTGTTTTGGTCATAAATCGTGCAATTTGATATTAACGGAATGGTCGATATTAATTTGATTAGAAAAATGCAATTTTTAATCTAAATCGTCCAATTTAAATTTAACGGTCGAGGTTAAAAATTGTGTAAAATACGTGCTTTTTGGACCGTAACAAATCAGGATCCATATTCATTATGTCCGATGTGCAACTCAAAGTTGGATTCATGAATCTCTCTTTACACACAAAAATCGGTAATATATTTGTCCCATGAACACCCGATAATTCAACAATTCATTCAAGTCTTATTCTCAACGTTCAAGGATCGAATTACACTCTTTTTTTTTTCAACGGCAAATTGTTAGTTGCTAGTATATTACAATGTTATATGTTAGTTTTCTTCTTGTCAGGACTTGAACTTTGGACTTCCAACTCCTTTTAACCTTAGCTCAACTAGCAACCAATTGAGCTACTCATCTCACTCCAATCGAATTAGGCTCTGATGTCAAGTGATATAGATTGAACCTTTCAAAACCATGACTTAAAGAAGAGGGTTGTCCAATCTTATATAAACAAACTTTCACACCATATTCATTGCGTCCAACATGGACTCCAAATTGGATCCATGAAATCTCATTGCACCTGAAATTTTGTAACATTAGGATACTTAATAAAGAGAAATAATAGGAAATATGAGAAAATATATATATTTATAAAGAGAATAATTTGAATCATTCTCTCTTATAAATTTATTTTCCAACTTGTTGCAAAGTGATTAACAATTATTACATTTCATGGACCACTTTTTTCCTGTTAATTTTTTTTTTTTTTTGAAGAGGTATCTCTAGTAATTTCTAATGTTTGATTGTAGGGAAAAGGAACAGATGCAATCCAGTGTATATTCATAGACACAAAGAAAATAAAGAAAGTTCAACTACATGATAAAACATTCAAGAAAATGCATAATCTTAGAATGATCAAGATCAATTCCTATAATAGCTATGGGAATGACTCAAACGTGACCTTTGATGCGTTTCGTTTTCCGGATCATTTAAAATTTCTTTGTTGGGAGGCATTTCCTCAAAAATCTTTGCAGCAATCTTGTTATACTTGAAATGATTTGTAGCAATCTTGAACAACTTTGGGAGGAGGATCAGGTATTTCATTTCAAGCTTTATGTTGTGTGCCTTTGTGTTTTGATGATATAATTTTTGACAATTTTAAAAGATTTACCAAATGCAAGTGTATTCACACTTTTATACTTAAAGTTCATTAATATTTTGTTAATCATTTACTTTGCTACGTAGGTTTTACCAAATTTGAAAAGGCTTAACCTTAGCAATTCGTTAATGCTGGAAGGACTACCAGACCTCTATAATTTGTCTCCAAATATTGAAGATGTAATTCTGAGTGGTTGCATAAGTTTGATAAATGTATACTCCTCTAGCTTCCTCCAACAATCTTAACAGATTATGTTTAGATGGTTGTAGCAAACTGGAGAGTTTAATGATTCGTAGCAATATACTATCAAGATCATCTGGATTAGTTGCTCTCCATGGTTGTCATAATCTTAAAATTCTCTTATATTGATGATGACTGAACAGAGAAATATTTTACTGTTTTCATATAGTAATATTTTTTTTCTATTTTTTTTCTGTCAATCCGATGTTTAAATTCAATCACCCAACCTTTTTGTTGGAAATAAAATGGTGTGCAGTGGATTAGTCATCACTTGTACCTATTAATATCTATGAAAACCTTGACTGAACAATTTTTTTAACTAAGGTTATTTACTTTTAAATGATGGTGGAAATTTTGTGTCAGATACGTATATATTTTTAATCAAATATAGTTAAATTAGTTATAAAAGAATAAATATAACGATAAATATTTTAAAGCATAGAAACTATATTTATTTTTAAAAATATAGTAATTACACTTTGATACATGAAAATAAAATTACAAATAATTACTTATAAATAAAATTTTAAATCATAGTCCATATTAATATATATTTTTATAAAAAAAAAAAAACTAACACGGGTCAATAATACTAGTTCTCTTTAGTAAATAACCGAAGTTTTATTGGAACTAGCTAAGGTCTATTTCTATTCATCATATTCTTCAAGAGGATAACCTGTATAGACATTCTTGCAAAGATGCAAACTAATAGTTCATATTGTCTGGTTTTTTTTTTTTTTTTTGAAATTGCTAAACTTTATTAAAATAAGATAAAGATGAAATAGCATAAGACATGCTAAGACACCAAAAAGCAAGATATAGAGGGAACAAACTGAAAATAAACAGGGAAAACAAAAGAAAGGCTAAGCTACAGCAGAAGCAAAAAACTAGCGCAGGATGCAAAGCCTATAGGTTCAGAAACCCACTCATAAAAGAGGCAAGGATGCTGAGAAGAGTCACTGATCCACCATTTCCATGAAGAAACCTTAATTGTCTCAACCAACTCCACCACCGATCCCCCACGACTATCAAAAAGCGCTGAATTTCAGCACCTCCAGAGGCTCCAGACCACCGAGCAACAGATCATGGTGAACCCCTTTTTAACCTTCTTGTTTCTTTCACCCAGCAAACAATTGAAAATAGAAAACAAGTTATGGGGTAAACTAAAAGGAATTTGGAGCCAGGCAAAAACCTCCAACCAAACCAACATCACAACCTTGCAATAAAGAAAAAGGTGCAGCTCCGTTTCCACACTTTCACCACACAAGACACAAGAACTATCACCACCATCTGTAATAACCCGTCGAAGAAGATTGTATCTAGTAGGGAGCAACTGCCAAACAAAACCACTCACCTTTGACGGCGCATGACATTTCCAAATAGAAGAAAAAATACCTGCATGCCACTGAGTTGACAAAACATCCAGGGCAGACGAGGAGTAAACCAATTGATAGGTAGATTTTACCGTGAACAGGGCACCTCCTTCCGGTTGCCAACCCCACCCATCATCTACCACCATATTTATCATCTACCTTATTAAGTGATTTTGAAGATGTGTTCTTTGCTAAGTTTTTTTTTCTTTCTCAAGTTACCAAAAATAAAAATCACCCAAGTTTTATTGATGGTATGGCATAGTTGGAGGGCAGCAAAACCTAATTATTTCAATAGTATACAAAACTTTCAATAAATATAAGTTGGCTCTATATGTAATGGATTTACTTGTAGTGCTTAATGTACTCATAGTTGAGTCAAAAACAAGTACTCGTGGTCAATGACCAAATAACTCAACACTTTTTTTCACAGTCCTGCGTAACATTTCCTGATGGACAATGCAATAGGAAATTTCAATTTACAAAACCTTCAACCAGTAAGTTGACAACCTTTTTCTACCACAACGGAGGAAATAGTTCTATTAACATTGTTTCCTATAAATAATAATAATAAGCTATACATTTACCACCCTTTCAAATTCATCGGTAATATCATCCAAATCAACTACGTTTGTTTGTTCCATCTTCAGTTTAGTAAGCTCTCGATTCAGCTCCACAATCCGATTTTTAAGTTTCTCTCCTTTGTCAGGTAATTTAGAAATCATCACCTGCATAGGTTTAAACGGAGATACATTTTAATTACAGCATAGTGGAGAAGAGTTATATCTCCAAAATTAGTTCATTACATTTTAATTACAGCATTAGCCTATAACGAAAAACTTAATCGGACAGAACAGTTATATAATTATATTTTCTATTGCTGGTGGTTCTTGAAATGAGTATACTTTGGCTAATAGCCAGAATTCCCTGGCTTTCTTTTCGTCATGATTTAATTCTTGCCAGCCAAATATATTCTAAATGTCGACTTATTGTATCATGATCAAAAGAGAATGATAATATCTAAAGGGCAACATTCAGAAGAAAAAACATACCGTATTGGAGAGCATTTGGGAGAGCCGATCAAGTCTGTCCTTGATTTCTAACTCAGTCAATTTACCAACACTGCTAGGAGAAGAGTCTTTTTTATGTAAATTAACGTCCTTAGGATTAAAAGCAAATGCAGCTCTGGTGTAAAACAAAATTGAAAAAAATCAAAACAAAATACATCCTTTAGCTTTTAAAAAATCTTTGTGCAATGATAGCATCATTACCCGTCAACAATTCGCTCATGTGAATATGACGACGACGACGAAGTTCCAATATATTGAGTATTATGAATCCTGCAACATTGTATCAGTTCAGAAGCTTCAGCATTAGGTTTGATAAAACAATTGCATAACAGAAAGACATTAATTGCAAACATTCAAACAATAATCAATGGGCATCATCATGGGATTCCAATTGAGGTGTGCCGCTAAAGGTAGAGGCGGAAAACGGATGAAAGAGTGGTGGAGTTTGTTATGCAAGTATCTATCAGAACAGAAATGGACATGTGACGTAAAGAGATTGGAGACAGAAAAAGAAAGATTAGAGGGGAGTGGGACGAGATCAGTTGACTACTTATGAGGGTAGCCATTTCTTCATTTTCTATAGTGAAGTTTGGTTCCTATCATTATAACATTTCAAATTTCAGTATATTTTTCTCAGTATGCACATATTCTTTATATGAAAATGACGGCAATACATATGATACAAAACAAAAATGACACAAAGGGAACTAAAGAGTCACATTAACTACAACAAATTACCACTAGTCATTTGGTATTAACCCTGTTAATGAAGCATTACCTTGTTACTTCATGCTCAGGAGCTTCTTGAACTGGTTCGGTCTTGGAAAACAGTAAACTGTGGTGACTAATTCCTGCTATGCCCTGACTTTTCAGGAGCTCTATATGTGCATGGAAAGAGTCATCCCTACCAAAAAATAAAATTACTCTTTTAAGATTAAAAAAAAAATAGCACACCGAGCACAATGAGTTAGTAAATCATATTTTCAAATTTTAATTTTGAGATAGATATGAAAAGCAACATTTGAAAGCTGAATTAAATGACCAAAATAATGTGAAGGAACAAAGTGTCAAGTTTTCAAAATATTAAGTATATGACAACAGACATTTCAAAGATATGGACTCATTACACTATATGTTGAGAATCATGTTTCTCAGCCAATTGTCGTTGGGTAACAGACACATCAAATCCTTCTTTTGGGAGGCTGAAAAGCTCCTTAAGATCCTGCAAGTGATGAATGGGAGATACGGATTAGTATAACAAACCACAAGTTCAAATGCAGATATGACAAATATCTCAACAAAAAATAGTACTTCTCAACAAACTTGTACCTGCTGGCAAAAGTATCGAGTTTGTTCTTTCTTTTCAGAAACTGTTTTGAATAATCCTCCTTTATATACCTAAAAATTATGAAATTTGATTATCAAAAAAGTCAATTGATGTCCAAAACATTTCAATTCGAAACAGATAAAATTACCTGCTTCCTGTAGATCTTTTCTTCAACAGTTCCACATGTCATCAGTCTATAGACAATAACATCTTTCTTTTGACCAATACGATATGCTCGGTCAACACTTTGATTATCAGTACTGTTTTAAACAGCAAATAATGTCACTTTATATATATATATATACACACACACACAAGCACACACACAACACGTTTTATGTCGTTCAAATAATAGTAGTTATAATATGGAGTGGATAAAAGGTTGGCTTGGTCGTTGAGAGTGGAGTGATAAGATCCAAAGTTTGATTTTCACACTAATAATAATAATAATAACACCTGTCGTTCAAAAAAAATTCTTGACTAAATAAACAAAATAAATTGTAAATAGTTCCTAATTTAGAAATACAAATACTTTTACATACCACCTTGCAATCTTTCTGATAACTATATCTAATTTAAATCCAAGGCAAATGAATACTTGAAGATGTACCTTGGGTTCCAAGCAGGATCAACAACAATCACACGATCTGCTCTTGTAAGTGTTAGTCCTAAACCACCAACTTGAGACGTCAACAGAAATATTGGAGCTCCAACACCATCTTGGAAATCCTGAAATCAATGTAAAACAATTAGACAAGGATAATATTGCATATGGATATATCCTGAAAAATAACACTTAAAAAAGGTTATCGAATATGCAAAATACTTACATCAACAACTTTTATTCTGTCGCTGGATTTTGTTGTGCCATCAATTCGTAAAAAGTCATAACCTTTAGATGTTATGCATTCCTATAATAAATCAACAGAAACATTTGAATAAACTTTCATACTGAAACACAAATCAACAAAATAGTGCAAGTAATCACAAGGGAAACATCCAGCATTGTCTTGCAAATGACCAAAAATGGTTAAAATTTTATGGAATAACTACCCGCACAGTGTGCAGACAAAACACTTGTAGTTGTATAATATAAATTAAAGAAATTACTTCTGAACTCACCTGAATAAGATTAAGCATCTTGCGAGTCTGAGAAAAGATAAGCACCCTATGCCCTTCAGGGATCAAATTATCCTACAGCAGATACCACCGACTATAATTTTCTGCATACAGGTAAACTACAAGCATATATTGCATCCACAGGACATTGTCACTTACCAATAATGACATGATGAAAGTAATTTTGCACGATACATCGTGCTCATCCTTAAACTTATCTGTTTCTGCAACATCTGCTATATGCATTGCCAATTTCTCTGCAACATTAACCTCATCTGGCTTTAGCATTGAGTCCATCCCTTCCAATACATCCTCAGCTGCCCGCTTTGTCAACAGAAGTGGATGATCACATATTTTCTTCAAAATCTGGCTCATTTAAAGATTTTCAAAATACAATTTAGAAAAGTGAGGCACAGCCTGAAAAAGACTACATATGAATATAAAATAAAAGAACACAGCCAAGAAAGAAAGAGAATAGTGCAAAAACCATAATAAAAATTACCGTAAGGGCAGCCAGTGGTGAACCATCAAATGCTGAGAGAACAATCTCACTCTTCAAAAATGCTTCATAAGATGTCGCTGCAAGAAATAGAAATAAAAAGTTAACAAGACAATTGTCATCTCAAAAGATAAAATGTAAAACAACAAAGAATTGTGTATCTAACCTGAATATTGGTCAACCGAAGCCACACAATGATTTCTCGTTTCTGAGAAAGCTTTGCTGTTGTTTTTTCCGTATCTTGATTGAAAACCTCACTCTTTAAACGTCTCAAAAAGTAAGGCTGAATATGATCCCTTAGCTCCTATTGAGAAAGGAGGAGTGATAAATTGATAATGCTCACGCAAAAGTAAAATTTCTTAATTATTGATTGATGGTTGGAGTATTACAGAACACTATAAAATTTCTTAATTATAACCAAAGTAAGAGCATCATTTGCTTTCCAATAGGTGATACCTTCCTCAAATGAGTTATTCAAATAAACTACTACAAAATTCAACCCCTCCCAACCTATGGCATCCAAAGCCATAGTCCAGGTAATATAAGTTCAATTTCAACACATGAATGATTACCTTTGCTATAGCTGAACCAACACGCTTGTCTCTGTCAGAAGCATTTTTATCATTTCCACGAAGTATAGGTGTTTCATATTTATCTTTGAACCTGTGAAATTATAATTTCTAAGTCATGAGAACCTTAGCTAAAAAAATATTGCATGTAAATGCTTATTACCATTTTTTGTCGCCAAGCAACTCAGGGCAGCAAAAATTGAACAATGCCCACAATTCATGTTATAGCAAATAAACAAGATTGCGTAATCTAACTTTCAAACAAAGCATATATACACAACCATGATATAAAATGCACAGGTTAGTGATTATAAAACAAGAAAATTTTCATCAAAATACCTTGAGATTATTTTGCAATGGTGTGCCACTAATGATAATGCGATGAGCACTGGGTATCTCAAGCAAACTTTTAGCTCTCTGAGTGCTTGGGTTCTTTATAAGGTGGCCCTAAAGGTAAGAACATTTTAAACCAAATAAAAAACTACCACTTTTTACAATTACATTAAACATTAACATAAGCATTTCTATTCAATGTCATACAATTTTAATATCAGCACAGTTATATGAGACAAGATGAAATATTCTTGGGTTGTCCCACAATAATTTATAATGTGGGTTTCTACAAAGCCAATCCATATCAAAGTTCACGCTTTGTGTCTTTGAATCAATTATCAATGACACAGTTATCTGTATGCCAAGTAATTATAAGCAACACAGCTTGTATTTTAACTGACATGATTCTACATTCTTTTGTAGTTTTTATTATTTATTAGAAGCATAGAAGTTGTAAAGAAATAAGTAAAGGTAAAATGTGCAAGATAAGATTTCAGACCACCATGTTTCATTCAACTGGGAAGATTCAGTTGGTGACACACTACGGACAAACTTTAAAAGTACTTGAAGGGAAGAAAAATAATCCATCAAACTTTTTCCAAATAATTTTTTTTTCTCCCGAGAGGTATTCAACCAAATGTACACACTTCCAATTTTTACAAGTTAACTACTTCCTAAATGGTCTAAGAACAACAAGATGCAAAAACTGGGGAAAAGGTGAACATACCCTTATCAAGACAAACTAACATTAAACGAATTTTACATAAAACAACACCATTTTTACCTCATCAAGTATCATGTAGTCCCACGTGGGGCCATCGTCATCATCCTCATCTATATATCTATGCCCCGTTAAGGACCTGGTATTGTTGCGGACAATATCATAAGTGGTGAGAAGAACACCTTTGTCCTAAAGGAAGAGGGAGAGACAAGAGAAAATGAAGGTTAAGATTGATAAAAACGAAAGAAATCTGAAACACATATACTCCCAATTCGTCAGCAATTAATTATATGTCTACCAGGGAACCACTTTTATAAATGAAATAAATGGACACATATCACTGAAATAAATGGACACATCACAAAATATGTTGCCTTCCAAATCTCAAGCTTGATTTTAAGTCCACATACAAAATGTGTTATTTATGTATCTTGCTTGCTAGAAGGCATGAGAATGAACTTAATTCCTAGATACATTCAATTAAAAGGGAAAAACAAGAAAGATCAAGCACCTGAAGTATGTACTGAAGTTCATATTCTCTGAGTTTGGCACAGGATCCAAAATATCTGCAGAATAGCATAAATTGGCAATTGTTTTTAAAGAAGAAAAGGTTTAATCAAACATTTTCTATTGTGATGAATAAAATAATGCAGCCGTACTCTCTTGTCTTCTCAGATAGACCAACAGCCGATAACTCTTTGATCCAATGTGGCAATAGTGTTTTTGGGGCCACAACCAATACCCTTCTAATTAAACGTGAATAAAACAGTCCAGCCAGAAAGCCACAAATCTACAAGAAAAAACAGCATTGGTAAATTGCAAACTACAATCTGTAAATATCTTCTCATTTCATATCATTTCATTACCTGCATTGTTTTTCCCAAACCCATGTCATCTCCCAAAATTCCACCTTTACCCCGAACATGCAATGACCAGAGCCACTTCAATCCTTCCCGCTGATGTGGATACAACATTTTCGCAATCTTAGGCTGCAACTTATATGTAGACCGTGGGTCACTCAATGTTATAGAGCCATCATTCTCAGGCTCAAAGTGATCCAACACCTGAACCGAATCATCTGATTCATCATCTGATTCATACTCAATATCACCACTATCATTCTTAGTATCCTTTGATAAGGTGTCATGGGGATCCTGTTTCGGAGAAAATGAAGATCCAGCACTCCCAAACTCCAAACCCTCATCTTCAAAAATTTCTTTCCCTCCTTCAAAACGCTCAACAGGCTTTGGCACCGGTTTGGGCTGCGGCTTCTTCTCAACCGATAGCGCATCAAACCTGGAGGTTAGGTCATTCAAAATATCCCTAATTTGACTCTTACCCTTACTTTCTTCAATCTCAATCACATTTTTCCGCACCGGAATAGGCGAATCGAAGTCAGCAAGATCGTCAAGCTTAGGTTCATCAACTGCCACCTTTTTGGCAGCTTCTTTATCCGCAGCCTTGCAAAGGCGGCGGCGCCCTTGCACCTTAACCTTGGTATTCTTTTCCTCCTCTATAAACATTTAATAAACGATTAATGCAATGATTATGGAATCAATCAATTTAAGTGAAACAGAGAAGAAAACACTTACTAAGTGAATTATTATCAACTCTCTGTGGAACCACCTCCTTTGGAAGAAGAGCTTCTTTTACCTTAACTGGTTGGCGATTCTCTGCATAATTTTGACCTGATAATAAATCAACTTATGTAACCAAGGGTTGAAATGAAATGCATATTATTGATAAATGAATCATGTGATGATCGTGATTCGTGAAATCAATTCAAGTAGAGCAGAGAAGAAAACACTTACTTAGAGGAGCTACTGGCTTAACTGGTTGGTGATTCTCTGCATAATTTTGACCTGATAATGCATCAACTTATGTAACTAAGAGTTGAACTGAAATGTATATTTTTGATAAATGATTCACGATATCAATTCAAGTGAAGCAGAGAAGAAAACACTTACTAAGAGGTTCTACTGCCTTAACTGGTTTGCGATTCTCTCGAGAATTTTGACCTAACAATCAATAAAAATGATGAGAATGAGAAGATATAAACAATAAACAATAATATTAATGTGACAATTGTGAAATCAATCAATTCAAGTGAAACTGAAAAGCAAACACTTACTATAAGAATAATCATAAAAAAACTGTGGAAACTCAGAAAGAGGAGCTTCTTCTACGGCACTTGGTTGACGACTCTCCCGATATTTTTGACCTAATCATCAAATAGCATAACATAAACAACTGAGGATTGAAATGGAATGCGATGAAGATGTATATATTTGATTAATGTAATAAACATGAAATCGATTCAAGTGAAGCAGATCACAAAACACTTACTAAGTGAACAATTATCGGAAAACCGTGGAACCTCGTTACGAATAGGAGCTTCTTCTACCCTAACTGGTTCAATATTCTCGGGAGAATTTTGACCTAATAATAAATTAACATATATAACTCAGAAATGAAACAAACAAAATGAAATGCGATTAAGATCTAGTATATAACAAAAATGAGAGAAACTAATCGAATAGAATAGAAATAGAGTACCGATCGGAGAATCGAAGTCAGTGATAGCAGAAAACTGGGGAATGGTATCATCATCAACGTCTTGGTAGATGAGGTTTCGAGGTTGAATCGGAGTATCGTTTTCATCAGCGAGTGGTTTGGAAGAGGTTTTGGGAGGAGCGGAGAGATCTTGAAGGAAGCGATAGTGACTATCGTTGAGACTCTGTGGTTTCTTCACGCTCTTGTTCGCCATTGAAATGAAGAGCGTGTGAAAATGAAATGGGATTTTTCAACGGTACAAAATACAGAACGAGGACGATGTTATTATATAGCTGCGATTTTTCAGTGAGTGTTCAAATTCCCCCGCTTTGTATGCTAAATTTGAATTTTGCAAGAGGTTCTTTCTACTTCTGGGGCTTAAAGACATCAAATCAAAATCAAACGGTTCAATTTCATTTCACTAAGCTTAGGGTTCAT
The DNA here is from genome assembly GCA_030408175.1 of Trifolium repens. Lineage (NCBI taxonomy): Eukaryota > Viridiplantae > Streptophyta > Magnoliopsida > Fabales > Fabaceae > Trifolium > Trifolium repens. The sequence continues at coordinate 58,745,892 of CP125842.1, read as the reverse complement.
TTTTTATAATAAAAAAACAATTTATTTTTATTTTTTTGATATATAATAAAAAATAAAATAAAAAAATTATAGTGAAGGTTTGGAATATCTAAATAAATACTTTTTGTTTACAATAATCTAAATAAATACTTAATACTTTACCACAAAAAATTAATACCGTATGTTCTTGTTATGATAAAAATAAAGTGACATCGTGTTTGGTTTGGTAAAATATTTTTTTCTATTTCCATTTTTTAAGTTTAGTATGTTAACAACATATTCAATAGTTGAGATAAGATACAAAAAATATATTTTAAAATAGGATTACCTTAACAACTTATTCAATAAAAGTAATTGATTGAATTCGACTGAACAAACTTCTCTTAAGAACGAATCGTTCGAGATAATGATACAACGATTTATATTTTGTAGGGTCAACATCCAAAATAAAACATACTCAATATATATTATACCAAAAATTATAATTTGTTGATTTTTTTTAAGTTAGAAATTCAAATTTGCGTGTCATGGATTTTTAGATTGTTGAAATTTGTTTCACAAATACCTTTTCCAACAAATGTAATGACGGGGATAATTCATTTTTCTTGAGTGAGAGACCAGTATAACGGTGAGTTGCCCATTTAAAAACTAAAATGGATATTTCCTAAAAAAAATAAAAAGAGCATACTATAGCTTAAAGAATTTATTTTTTTTTAACGCAGAAATTATATGATTGTTATTTTTAGTTTTCACCCATATTAAAAATGAAGACTATTTTTTTTATAAAAGGCAATTAAAAATGAAGACCTCTTTAAAAGAAAAAGTAAAGTAGTGTTACTGTATATTATGGCAAAAACATGCTGGGAAAACTCTTCTAAGATAATGATGATGATTATGATTGTGTGGGTAATATAAACATATAGCTGCTATGTATAAAAAGCTAACAATTACTTGTGTTTTATTTGTGAGTCTTGCAGCGGTGAGATTTCCACATTAAATGTGAAGAAGAGATATATTTGTACTTAGAAATTCAGATTTGCGTGTCATGAGTTTTTAGATTGTTGAAATTTGTTTCATAAATACCTTTTTCAACAAATGTAATGACGGTGATAATTCATTTTTCTTGAGTGAGAGACCAGTATAACAGTGAGTTGCACGTTTAAAAACAAAAATGGATATTTCCTAAAAAAATAAAAAGAGCATATTATAGCTCAAATCAAATATCTTCATAAATCATAACCTTTTGCCATCTTAACACTAACCCTACTAAAACTTTAAATCTATCACTATACACAAAGTATATTACATTATCTTATAGATTTTTTATTTTCACTTGTAATCTTAGCATGCATCCCCATTTATAAAAGATTAAAATATTTTACTTTATATGAATGATAATTTCTAAAACAGAACCAAAAAGTACAACTTGTTCTAAAGATTACTATTATGTTTTTTTTTTCAACATCAAAGTATCAAACTTCATTACCTATAATAAGTACATGTGTATCTATTATCAATCAGGGAAGAAAAAATGAGAGAAAATGCAATTTTACAAAGACAACAATTATAATTGAATGAATGGACTTTAGAGGTATAACAATCTGTTTAAAGGGAAAGTGCTTATTATTTGAAGGTACCATACATGATACACTGCCATATATCTAAAGTAACTGTTAATACAAGTAAAACAAATCAAAAGAGTTAGGCATCAATCAGTTGAAGCCGATCATTGTAGCGTAGTAACACAATAGCATGACAAACAAATCAAAGTGATGATGATCTCGATACACGTTTACAAATATAAGCCGCATATAGATCCCTGCAGGTAAGGAAAAAAAAAACTTTTGTGAAATCCAAATGAATCATTTGATCATCAATTGAAAAAGTAGAAACAGTCACTAGTAGCTCACATGGAGTGTTTAATAGCCTCAACAGCAGATTTAGCTGGTAGAAAGTCGTCAACATCGACTTTTTTGTTTTCATTCTTCTTATCTGGTATGGAAAGTTAAGGATACACAGCATATATGGGATGTTTTTTTAACAGAACTAACAGAAAAAATTGCAAGATTTATATTTCAATGGCATAAGCATTTAAAGGGTCACGGTGAAACGAATCATCTATGAACATATCGTTAATAATGAATCAGTTAACAGGATACAGTCCTCGAAAAATCTTTTAATTTCAGCAAGCCTGTGTGGAGGAAGCTGCTGGATGTCCGTGTAATGGCGGTACTCAGGGTCATCAACACAAACTGCTATGATCTTATCATCCTTCTCTCCCTGTAGCACATTGTTAAGAGTATAAAACAAGACCATTTATTTTCATCTAACAGCATAGTAAGCTTCTAGAATAACTGGTTTATTTACATTGTTCATATTTCAAGCCAACTAAGAGCTCGAGTTCGTGGCAAGTGAAGAAATAACCTAAAACAATTGCACGTCTTTGTCTAATGTAATGGCTTACGCTTATGAGTTGGTTAATGACATACTTTCAAGCCGATCCCTCTAATAGTATTGCTAAAATCGCATAAGCGATTAAAATGTTAAAAGTGTTGTGTGTGCACGCCTGCAGTAGAAAACAACATTTACCTGGTCAATCATGGGCATTAGTCCAATAGCACGGGCACGCAGGAAACAACCAGGTATCACAGGCTCCTATTAATTCAAGATACAAGTTTCGATATTTAATAACAGTTGTAATTTTCATAGCAAACAATTTCTGAAAAACAACTTGACTAAGTTCATTAAGCATTGTTACCTGCATCAGAACTAAGACATCCAAAGGATCTTCATCTTCACAAAGGGTTCTTGGAATGAACCCGTAGTTATGTGGGTAGACAACTGACGAGTAAAGAATGCGATCAACCTAAGTTATTCCACCAATTTGTTAGTTATGCATCAGAACAAACAAACACAAATTTTACAGCCAGAAACCAAACCATTATCTGTACATGAAGCAGGACACACTATTAACATTGAAACGTCCTATAACCGAATAATCACATGCGTCGGTGTTGGACATTGATGCACCAAACACCGAACACATCACATAGGTCAATAATACAAATATCTTGAAACCACATTGCATTAAAAGTAATGACCTAGGCAGATAAATTTATAAGTCTAAACAATGAAAAGTTAAAAGATGTAAGAATGGTAATGGCACCTTAATAAGTCCACTTTTCTTGTCCAGTTCATACTTAACCTTGCTTCCTTGCCCAATTTCAACAACCTATAAATAAGATTCCCATAAATAGAGTTTTCAATTAGCAATTTAGCATCATCATGACCTTGTTAAGGGTTCTTTTAGTTGCATTCATTACAAGATATACAAGAACAAACATTGCATAATAATATGAAACCAAAAATGAAAAAAGAAACTTACACAATTGAAAACTGATGGAGCTTCTGGGCCTGCAATAATAATGGTGAATGCAGATAGATACTGTTAAAACTAATGACAGATTCTTGAAGAAAAAACAAGAATGAGAAAATAATGAATTAATAGAACGAAGTGATTAGAAGAACTAACCAATTTCTAAGTCATGCCATGGATGATCAGCATGTTTTTTAACAACCATGGAAGAAAGTATTATTTCATTCAGCGCAACAACCGAAGGCAATTCCACAGTGTTCTTTCCTTTTGATGATTCTTCATTGCTAGCCATTTTCAATTGATTGATTTCTGTTTCACCTAATAGTACATAAAACCACCATACAAATTAACAACAGCAAAAAGAAGAAGAAGAAGATAAAGAAGAAAGAAAAAGAAAGAACAAACCTTTGAAGAAGTTGAGTTGAGAGAAAAGAGAATAGAGAGAGTTTGTGAAATGTGAGGTGTGACTCAGATATTTATATGCTTCTATTCTTTTCAGATATTTTATTATTCATGTGAATGAGTGAGTGATCTCAGTGAAGTTATGTCAAACTTGAAAATTGGTTAGTTAGTTAGTTAGTTAATTAGTTATTCCAATGGAACCTTCCAATTTCAGTTCAACTGTGTCAGTTAGTTAAATTAGTTAGCTAGTTAGTTAGTTATTTACTGATCAGATCCAATTTCTATTTATTTATTTATTTATTTATTTATTCTTCATGCATGCAATTTTGTACTTTTACTTAGTACGTATGTCAATAAAATATTATACATTAATTAAAGGGATTACAAAAGTATTAGTTGTTCTGTTGGGGAGTTCGGAGAATTGTCGAGAAACGACGAACGGACCAATGCTTTTGTTCGGAGATTTGTCATGCAAATTTGTTCCATTCCTGTATCTATTTGTGTAGAGGCTGAGAGATTATGTAGGAACTTTATTTGGAGATCTATATCGGAGCAAATGAAGTGTCACTTGATTTAAACCAAACGCATGAAAAGAGCTTATGCAAATAAATAATCTTTATGCTAATTAATAAGTTTTTTCTAACAAAAAAGCTTATAATAAACTATAAAAACTTACTTATTTGTTTAAACTGTTTCACATAAACTCAAAAATAAGTCAATTCAAAGGGACAAAATTTAAAGACCGAATCAAATCAACATATTGATATGTTGCAATCACTAAAGCAATTGCAACAAGTTTTTGACATATAAGATATTCAAAGATATTAATTGATTGTATTTGCTTTCAAAAACAAGGGGAAAACTACATAAATAATTACATGTGCTAAAAAATATACATAAATAATTACCAGAAAATATTTTAAAAGAAGGAGAAAACTACAAAAAGCCAATGAGAGTTGAATAGTCAATTCCCATTTCTTTATACAATCTCATATGAAATGTCTCCTAAAATTCATAGAGAATGTGAGTTTCAAAGAAGAACAAGGCCTATTATGTGATTGAATATACATAGAACATGCATGTATCCTTCAACAAGGCTTATATATTCATGAGGTGCAGATGCATGGTGAGGATTATAGAATAGTTGAAGCATTTTGAGGCAGGTCCTTCACCAATTAAGATGATCAATATGTATCACTAGGGCACCCCAAAAGATGAAAACATCAACAAGGAGAGGAGCCAAATTCCAATACAAATAATGTCATATCATGTCGCAATCCCATAAATTTCGCCATATCATGTCACGATCCCATAGATTTCGCCAACGCCATTTCACTTTCATGTGATGCAACAGAAGACATCCTATTCAACTCATTGCCACCTTTTGTTGATTGATTTGCAACTTCAACATCTGCATTTCTAGGTACATTTGCACCACCGCCTCCGCCGTTACCAACTCCCAATCTAACTCTACATCCACAACACCTTGAGAAAATTCTATATAAACATGTGAAAAACCAAAAAGTCCATGGTAAACAAACCAATGAGACACCAGCTACAGGTATCCAAGATGAAGTTTCAGATTCAGGAAGGATCATGTACGCAGCAAGGCACACACCTCCCGCTAATAAAGAAATAAACAAAAGACATGTTACGACCCATATGAACGCGCGCCCAGAACTAGGATCAGACACAGGCATTTGTTTGTGTCACAACATAAGTTTTGTAGTACATATATGATGAATTTGAGGGGTTAATGATATTGGTTTGGCATATGATGAAAAAGGTTCCAAATGGAGGTGGATTTTTCTTTTGTTTGTTTCTCCTAATGTTTTGATTTTTCTGGTGTTGTTGCAACAATGAAGCCTGAAAATGGGATATATTTTTTTTCTTCTTTCAAATGATGGTGGTAGACATGTTCAAAAGTTTGTTAACATGAAAAGGGCTAATCTTAGGACAAACATATATGCCTAGAAAGAGAATGAGAAGCGTTTTCCATTTATGGTTATCTAAGTTGGGGTTTGAGTTGATTGATATGATAATATGTGCTGCTAATTCACATTGAATCATTTTATTAAATCAAAAAAATAAAAATCACACAAGGTTTTTTATAGGGGTCATTCTCTCACCAACGATATCCAAAATATCATTTTCCTATATACAAAATACTATATCGTTATTTATGATATTAATAAATTACCATAACATTATATCGTTGCTTTTTTTTAAGGAAACATTATGTCGTTGCTAATGTCATTATTTGATGTCAAATGGTTTGAAATTTGAATACATTCATTTTTTTTAAAAATAAATGAATAATTCTTAAACTTTTCTTTTGAATGTCTTTTTGGTGAGTAACAAATATTACTTAAACTTGTACACACAACTATGATATTTTAGATTATTAAGATGTTCAGCTTAACAAATATATTTTTTAATAAAAGTTCATACACTTTCAGAGGCCAAAAACTACAAAGGCCAAAAACCTTAATAGGTATATATTATCAAAATTGAATGGGATATACAGATAATAGGCCCCGTTTGGCCCGGCTTATTTTCCTCTTTTTTTCTTCTCCTTAAAAATAGTAAAGAAGGAAAAAATTGTGTTTGACTTTTTTTTTTTTTTTTTTACTTCTTTACTTTATTTCTCTAATACTTTTAAGGAGAAATAGTGTCAAATATAATTTTATACTTTTTTATTTCGTTTAAGCTAAAATAAAAAGTAAAAAATAAGTCGGGCCAAACGAGACCTAAATATAAGAAAATATAAGCACATATCTTCAAAATTATCAGACCAAAACGCCACCTAACTTTAAATTTATTTTTAAAAAATTCAAATTTATCCTCAACATTTAGAAACATAACTTCAACATCCGGAAACACTAGATACAAAGAACAAAATATACATAGATCTGTTACAAACACACACACAAAAATTCTGATACATTGTACTAAATACTCATACAGAAAGCATATCAAGTATGCACATACGAAAACAATTTACATAACATAAGGAAGAAGAAATGAATTTTTGTATGGATGTGATGTGAGGAAGAAGAGACTGCATTTTATTTTGAAATAAATGAGGAAAATAGAGAAATTTAAGTTATTAAGATCAAATATAAAAATTAATGTTTCCAATAATTATACACCTCAAATTTCACATTTCTTTAATTTTTATCAGTTAAATAAAAATGCAAATGAAGTAAGCAAATCACTACAACAATTCCTTTTCCTCTCAATTCTCTGTCAATCTATTCATCTATGGTTTTGTAGCTTTTATATCACTAAGATTCTTAGGCACAGATAAATATCAAAATTGATAGAATGGTCGCAAAAATTTATCCAGGTCTAGTTGTTTCGGTCAAAGAAACTTCAGGCTCCTCGTCTTGGGGATTCATCATTTTGTACATCCTTTGTCCTTGAGCTTTCCTCCGTTTAGCCTCGAGCTCAATGAGCAGAGCAGTGATATCAGCAGGGCTCACCCCACCTACTCTGCTCGCTTGACCAATGGTTTGAGGCCTAACCTAAAATCATTGAAAGAACTTGTCAAGTCCCTGAAAATAAGTTGAAATATAGAGTTGCTTAAATTGTATGCTTGTACAGTTGTACATAACAAAGGGATTGCAGTTTCTCTATCATGTCTAGTTAGTTGGGTAGATGTTCATAATAACAATTTCATAATATAGGATTAGGATAACCTTATAGAATGCGAGTATTCAATAGAAGCAGAAACTATCAACACTTTGACTTTTCTTGTGGGAGGATTCAATATTGACTAGGGATTGAAGGTTCCTTTGACAACATTTTATTTTCATGAACTAAATTTGTACAGTGAACTTGTGGATCTAAAGGTTGCATTTCAATATTTACCATCCCTACTTGTAATGACCAAAATGTCTAATTTGGTAAAATATGTTACATACCTTTGAAAGTTTTTCACGAGCTTCAAGAGACAAATTTATCATTGCATAGTAATCCAAGTCTTCAGGAAGGGGTTTATGTTGTTGTGTAACCATCTATAGGCAATCCAACACAACAATGAGATTTGACATTAAACACACCTCTGAAATTCTACAATGTGCAAAAATTATAACGATATAGGATAATGATATGGACACAGAGCAATGAGCATGTGCTCTTGTTGACATGCATAATGGACATACCTGTTGAAGTTGGCTTTGCTGACGCACGATGAAACCTTCGTACTTAATATCAATTTCAACACATTCTCTTTCCATTCTTGATAAATTCTTGTCACCAAAACCATGCTTATCAAGAAGTCCATATTGTATGTGTGGTTTCTTAAGAAGACTTTCCAATGTTGAGGAGTTCTTCACAGGCTGACTAGACATACGGGTAACATCAGCAGCCAAATCCCCTCCTGATGCAATAATTTATGTGAGTAGCAATAAATCATACTCCCTACGTCTCTTATTATAAGACTCTCCAACCAATTTCAGGGGTATTAAGAAAAGTAGTTATAGTAATAAATTTGTCCACAATCTGTAGTACAATTACATAGTTACCCTTGCAAATTAATGATATCACATGAGAGGGAAAAAAAAATTACATTTTCCAATGGTAAATTAAATAGGGGCATTTTTGTAAAGAAATCATTAATGCATGTGAAATTTTGAAAAGGGTGGGGTCTTATATTAAGGGTCAAAGGGAAAGTGGAAAAGGGTCTTATAATTAGAGACAGAGGGGGTACAAAATCAAATAAAATTTCTTTTGGTTCTACTAGATAAAAAGGACATATGTTGCCAAGAGAATGGATAACAGTAATCGCAAATACTGTAATTTAAATTTCTACTTCACACTAGCATGGATGATCCACTAGGCTAAATAGTTTCCACTGTAATCTTTTAGTGCCACATTTCCAATGTGCATATAACAGTAATCTGTAATGGTGACATGTAGCTTATGCCTTAAGGTTGTATTTGTGTAATGCTTCTCTATTCTGCAGTATGTTTTATTATTCTGTGTTCCTTTATATTCAAAATTCAGTAACCATGCTTAACTTTTAAATTGAGTTTAATACGGCCAAGCCAATTGTAGATAATCTAGAAGCTTCGAGTAGCTTATCAGTTAGTTAGATTCTGTTATTAACAGTCCCAAGTTTTTGTCACAATTACAACTGAATGAGTAGGAGTTTAAATACTTTAACTCTTGTTCTTCATTCTAATCAGAATACAGAAAAATATTCACAACTTTTCCGTAACTTTCAATTACTTGCTCTCACATTCCCGCATTACAAAATTTCAATAATCTACTACTTACCACATTATTATATTATCTGTTAGCTATAGACTAAAGGGAGGATCGGAGACCCAGTGGAAGGGGGACTATTGTGTCAATTATTTAAAATATTTTAAAAGAATAGATTTTAACAAAAGTTTTTTTTGTTTTGCTGTATTAACGAAAGTAATTTTTAAAACAACTGGACTTGACAAAAGCAAGGCCAACAATCGTATTTGACTAAAAGTGGCACCGGCTTGCTTTCCCCAAAGGATACTTCTTTTATTGCCTTGTAAAGAAACAGCTCCCAAAATTAGTTGTCACGCAAGCATGGAAGACAAACAAACCTGAAATTTTGACACTTTTCAATCGCTTCTTTTCCTCAGATATCCGAGCCTGTTTCTCCTGGTACAATTTCCAACGCCTGTCATCTATCAACCCAATTTCACGGCCCAAAGGAGTGAGACGACTATCAGCATTATCAGATCTCAAGAGTAACCGATGCTCTGAGCGGCTAAATATCAGGAACATATTTTATAAGTTGTTATTGTCAAGAAATGAGAAATGGAATGAAGAAGCATACATGCATCTATGAGAAAAAATGTTGCAATCAAAGTTAGTTTACCTTGTTAACATCCGGTAAGGCTCTCGCAAGTCTTTGGTGACAAGATCATCAATTAATGTTCCTATGTAACTGCTCTCCCTCTCAAGAACAATGAGTGATTTACCATCTGCATGTCTAGCAGCATTGACACCAGAAACAATGCCCTAGAAAATGAAAAACAGTAGATTGTAATTGTAATAAAAAGACTTACTAGATTAGCAAGAAGCCAACATAAATAATAGGAGCTTAATTAATTCCCCATTATACAACACACCAACAGAAAAAATGAATGAGGTTTTTAACTTATATAGGCACCGATGAAAGTTGACAGAGTACCTGTGCTGCAGCTTCTTCATAGCCTGTAGTTCCATTTATCTGACCAGAGAAGAAGAATCCTTGTATTTTCTTAGTCATAAGAGATCTAGAGCATTGATGAGCAGGTAAATAATCATACTCCACAGCATATGCAGGCCTCAACATTGAACAGTTCTCAAGTCCAGGCAAAGTTCTCAGCAAAGGCAACTGTAGTCTCTCAGGTAAACCGGTTGAGAACCCCTATATGATAGAAAGAGTAAGAAGTTAGAAGATATGACATCCTCTTCTTATCAAGATGAAAAGGAGGTGATATATTATATTACTATAAGCCATGATCCCCGTCCCACCACCCAAATTACAAAGAGAGAGGCAACTTTCTTTTGTAAACTTTGACCCCAAATTCACCTTTCATTGAGCTTCAAATATATTTTTTGGCTTAGCTTGTTACAATATCTTTCTTGCTTTGTTAAAAAATGACTTTTATGCCAGTCCCCCGAGGGAAAACGAAATAGCTATTTTGATTAGCTATTTCTCAAAACTATTATTTTGTTGATTTTCTTATGAATGAACTTTCACCATAAAATTATATTTGACTCATCCCAGCCCCCAAGGGAAAAAATGAAAAATTATTAATAACTCTTAAGTTTCATTTGGATTTCAGACAAAAAGAGGGGGGGGGGGGGGGGGGGGGAATATACAACTTACTTGCACGTAGAGTTCAGGCACATCTCGACCCTCCGGTTCAAGAAATACTTGATGAGACTCTTTATCTTGGAATCTTACAATCTAAAAGTGAACAATATATCTTGTCATAAATAATGCACAATTTCAGTATAATTGATCACATGCTTCAGATCAAACCTTTTCTAAAAGGTTAGGTTTGGACCGAGTATTCTTGATTCTATAAGGGGGCTTTTGAGTAAATAGCTTAACTAAGTGTTTATCATACAATAACTTAAGCTATATGCACTTAATTCAATAAGCTATTTGCATTTGGACAATGATTATGACAGACAAAAGGCATGTATTTGCATTTTCAACTTTTGTTTTCACTGTAAAGACAGAATTTGGGATGAATGGAAATTGAAGAACGGATATAGGGTAAAACCCCACATAAGTTGTTTCAAAAAGCTATCTTGAAGAACTTGCTGAAATAAGCTAAAAAATACTTATGAACATATCATTAGCAATTTAAACTCTCGTGAACACTTAAACATGTGTTTATGTCATGAGATAATCCCAAATAAACTCTTCCAAATGCCCCCCAAATATTAAATCAAGTTAACTTTTTAAAAAATATGACATGTAAATATTGTAGAAAAACACCTTATCTTCTATGGAAGGGCAGTATCTAGGTCCTTTGGCTTCAACCCATCCTCCATAAGTGGGTGTTTCATGCAAGTTGTCTCTAATTATCTGGTGAGTAGTACTAGTAGTACGAGTTAGGTAGCAGCACATCTGTTCTCTTTCAATATGCACATCAGGGTCAAAACTAAACCAGCTGACCTGCCAATTATGAAGATATACCGAGGAAACACTATCCTTGAGTTACAGGGTAAAACCTTTTACTAACAGACTATGTGCAGATTAACATCATCATTACAGACTGGAACAAAAGCAGAAACATATTCTATTTATCAAATCATAATTTGTTTCGACTATCGGAAACATAACGACTGGATAGTATTATTAAACATGGCAATGAGAGAATTGGCTTAACAAACATCTTGGAAGTTGCACAACTGATGGATGGTGGACACAAATATCCAGTCCAGGTGGCAAATTACTAAGGCCTTTTAGTAGTTGTAGCAAAATTACTAAGAGACTCGCATAAATAGAAAATTGACAATGGCACATAAACAAAACCATTTAAAACCAAAAATCATAAACTTGATTTGAATAGAATTAAATCTAATGAACCTACATATAAGATTAAATGGAAGAACCTCTTCATCTCCATGTTGAGGTTCTAATCCAGAGAAATCTACAGTGCGAATGTCCACTCGGGCTGGAGTTCCGGTTTTCAGCCGATCAGTTTCAAAACCAAGTTGCTGTAAGTTCTCAGTTAATCCATGTGAAGCAGACTCGCCAGCTCTTCCTGCAGGCATAGAAGTTCTACCAACCCAAATTTTACCACTCATAAAGGTTCCTGTGGTGAGAATGACAGATGGAGCATAGAATTTCATTCCAAAAAATGTACAAACACCTTCCACGTTATCATTCTTCCCCAGTATGATATCTGTGACCATAGCCTCTCGAATAGAAAGGTTTGGAGTACTGCAGAAAACAAAGTAAAAAGAAAACATCATGGGTAGTAATGTACAAAAAAAGATGCATAAACTATGTGAAAGAAGACTGCACAGAGCCAAGGTATATTTGAAGAGATCAAGGACTTATAGTTCAAACTACAACTCTCCCCACTAACCTTGATCCTTCTTAATAACTTTCAAAGTTACAAGGTGATATCTCTTATCATGTATGTTAAAGTTAAAGATGTTAAGCCTATTACAGCATAAGTCTTATAATTGGTGAGCTTGGACTTGTACTACTACAGCATTATTAGTTGACCTAATTACTAGTAAACATATGATATGAGTGTTAGTCTCTGGTGTTGTAACGCATTCGATTTATTAATCATATTTTTATCTTACTACCATTAGCTTATCCCAGTCAAAATTTTGGTTCAACTTCCACCACTGAGTGGCTATTATATCTCACATGCAAAAGCGGAGTACAGCAAAAAATAGATACAAGAGTCTGAAAGTAACGAAGGGAAAAAATTATGAAAATGAACTTGCCTTTCTACTACATTTTTCATTAGCAAGGCATATTCCCTTTTATCAGTCTGAGCACGTAAAGCACGAACTGCAGGACCTTTTGAGGCATTGAGTACACGCTTCTGTAAGTAACATCTGAACACATATACATAAACACATACATAAGCAAGAAAAACTGCAAAAGCCAGTTTTCAAACTGTATTATATCACAAATTTAGTTAAAACACGTGACTCAAGATTGTATTGGAATGGAAGGTAGCAATTATACTACATGCAAAACTAGTAAGGGTCTGTTTGGTAAAATTAAGCTATAAGCTAGCTTATAGCTGAAAAGCTAGCTGATTGAAATTAAAGTGTTTGGTAAAATTAGCTTTTAAAGTGGTTAATAAATATAAAATTACATAAAAGGACATGTAGTGGGTAGTTATTCTCTTTAGTGGATGATTTTTTTATTTTATAAAAAATAATAAAATTAAAGGTTAAAAATGGAAATAACTATAAAAAGCTATAAGCTATAAGCTCAAACGCTACTTGAAATAGCATCTCAAAAAAAGCTATAAGCTAATGAGAAAAGCTTTTTACCAAACACATCTAATTTTTTAAAACAAGCTTATAAGCTAATCCAATAAGCTATAAGCTAGCTTATTGGACTTACCAAACACACCCTAAGTCTTCCTCAAATTAAAGACAATTTGATTAGTTTGGCTTGGACAGGAATTTACTGAGATATGTTGTATTTTTTTTCCATCTTCAAACATAAAAGGAAAACGACAAGTAAATCATAAGTCATCCACGTATAGCTTTGAATGTGAGATCATTTTACAACTGCCCGGGAAACTCATTAAGCCACTTACCCTTACCTTTTAAATCCTTTCTACAAAATAAAATTACCACAACCTAAAATGAATGAGGATAGATTCTTTAACAGTAACTTCCTTGAAAGCAGAACTTTGAGTTATTGGGAAATTGGGCTCTTGTCCTATATTCCAACATAAGTAATAATATTGTTGTGAAAGCTTTTTTGTTTTTCGCTAACATTAATCTTTGTCAAAAACATGTTATGATAATTCAAGGGAGACCCCTAACAGAAAAGAAAAACAAATAATACTTAGTGAAGCTCCCATATCCCAATGATAGAGAGACTCGTATAACACACATAAACATGTGTATGCAACACAAAAAGGGAAAAAAACTAAAAAAGGTTAATCTAGAGGAATCAATATAATCTAGATAATGCTCATACCAAACTGCATCAAGATAATATAGATAATAGTCATGCCAAACTGCATGTAGATAATCTAGGGGAATCAAGATACCAGAGAACAAGAAGTAAAGAGCACGAGTCTTCCATGTTACCTATCAGCAATTTTCCCTATTTCTCCACCTAGTGCATCCACTTCATGAACGAGCTGGGACTTTGCAGGCGCACCAACTGCTGGATTGCAAGGCTGCACCAAAACTCAATCCCAGTTAGATACTATTCATGCTTTACTTAAAACCACACACCTTGCATCATATGCTTAACCAAATAGAATAAGAAAAGACAAAACAAATTGCAAACACTGGTAGAATTCTAGATAGATCTTTGAATTGATTCATTGCAATGATGAAATGGTACAAGCTTATTTGATACAAGATGAAGGTTCTATTTATAGAACACTTCAACTCTAACTAGATCTATGCCACACCAGCATGAGCATAACTAACTACACCTTCCTTATGCATACCTGTACTTCTGCATATACTCTAATATACATAACTAGTTTCCTTTCAAGAATCCAACACCTTCGATTAAAATAAAACGAATAACACATTTAACTGTGCAACGACACATCATTTCAAATTACAAAAACTCCAAGTAACAAAAGACAAATACATGCTGCAATATTGCTGAATGAAGCACATTAAAAAAATAGGTCAAACCTGCCACGCAATCCGGTCAATATTAAGAGTAAGAAGAAGAGTTCTTGCACCCAAACGTGCAGAAGCAAGAGCAGCTTCACAACCAGCGTGTCCTCCACCAACAACAATCACATCATATTTTTCATCTACTATTCCAAATTCATAACCTAAATCTGCAACAAAAAAAAAACACAAATAACTAAACAATTTCAGTTTTGAGAAAGAATTTATTTACACACTAACTAACACCAAAGAAGCTTGTGAAAAACGAAATCATCATACCGCGGGAGGAGGAAGTTGTTGCAACTGTTGAGAAACGGCGGGAGAAAGTGGAACCGGAGAAGGAGATTCTCCGGCGGATTCTCCGGCGACGAGGATTGAGAAGAGTGATAGAGGAGGAAGTGGGAAAGAGCGTGTTGCATAAATTTCGACCAAAACGACAGAGATGGATAGTAAACGACACCGTTGCCATGCTTGCATTTGGTTCTGGAGAAGAAGAAATTGAAACGCAAATTTGTGATATTACTAACTATAATTTTGAAGCTCTCAGTGTTGTTGGAGACTTGTTGGAGGCGAAGTGTTTCATAGTCATCCAAAACTGCCTCATCCGACTGACAGTGTTGGATGCCATTTTTCCTTCGTATGTTAACTCACCTCCTAAAATTCCTAAATTGTCCTTCCTATTAAATAGGATGGGTCGGGTTGGTCCAAACCGAAGAGGGCGGGCGGGTCTACAAATATTATATGGAGAGCGCAGTGGCGGAGCTAGACACAAATGTCCAGAGGGGCCGCAACGGTGTTCGAATATTTTTTATATAGTCATTGTTCCTTTAGAAAAAAAATTGAGCACAACGATTCTTGTAGTTGTGGATGTGGTGGAAAAAAATAATAATTGAGCAGCTTAAGTAGTTGTGGTGGCGCAACATAGAATTATCTTTTAAAATAAATTCAATTAAAAGCTAAAAATGTAGCAAGAAGGACTCAAACTTAGGACAACTAAGTTTAAATTTCACTGCCTTGCCATTGCACTACATGGACACTTATGACATTTATTGACGCTTATGTATATATAACATAATATTTAATAAAATTTAAAAAATATATATATACCTATTAAAAAAAGAAAATTTTGGGACGGGTCGCGGCCCTCCCCGGCCCTAAAGGGGCTCCGCCCCTGATGGAGAGTAAGGTATACTGTAAATGAGTTCAGATTTGCTCCATTTCCTCAATGTTCCAGTTCTCCTATTCCATAGACTGATGATTGACACATGGACAACAAACAAATCAACGGTCCAAAAGCAAAACATAAATGAATGCAGAGTTGCTCTTCTAAAAATACCCTTTTCTTCTTCTCCCTTTGACCCTTTCAATTCCCCTTCACAGATTAAAAATGCAGTCTTTCTTCTCTCACAAATCAATTTTCCCTCTCTCTCTAGAAACAAATCTTTGTCAACAAAATTCATTTGTCGAAACAAGTTTCCCCTTTTCAGTTTGAAATTGATGATTAATTATAAGCAATTTTAAAGTTGAAAAACTTTATAGTAATATAAAAAGATGAAATCGTAATGAACAAACAGGGTAATAGAAAGTAATAGAAAGAAAAAGGATTTCATAAACTCTGAAGAAGAAGGTGGAAGTATGGTAGTGACGACGATGATGGAGGTTGTGTTTGTGTTTGATGACGGCGACAATGACGGTGAGTCGGCGACGATGGAGGCTGTGTTTGCCTCTGGAGAACAAGGTGGGAGTATGGAAGTGAAGTGATGGTGAGAGAGGAAGACAGAGTAATGTCCATCTAGTTCAATTGCAATAAACTAATTTTAATCTGGACCATTGAAACATTTAATTGCCACATGGCAAACATCTATTAAGGGAACCTGATAAAATAGAGGATAAGGAAATGGAGTGGATCCAGACCCACTACAAATATGGTTTTTTTGAGTCCAGATCCACTCCATTTTTTTACCCTCCATTTCCCTCCAGTTCTCCTCCAGATGAATGACACGTGGCAACTAAAAATTTCAATGGACGAGATTTAAAATTGAAAGTCACATAGAAACAACTTTGAACTAACAACCACAACAACACAACGTCAACCAACAACAACTCATGTTTCTCCTCCTACACCGTTAATCTCTTTGGCTTGTTGTAGCCGCCGCAATGTCGTCGTCCATCTCTATCTCACCGTCACGAACCACCCAATGCCGTCGTTATTGTTTTTGGCCATGTTGTTTTTGATTTCCAAAACTGTTTATGTTGAGTTTGCAAAAAAATTTCCATTTTGATTAAATCTGATTTTGTAGCGGTGAGGGGTGATTAGGGGCGACCTGCTGTGAGAGGAAGAGGGGATGACGCAAGGACAGACAGTGGGGTGGTTCTGGGCAGCGTTGGGTTGGAGATGAAAGGGAGATAAGTGAATCGATGTTTTATTTTATTAAACAAATACTTATTTTTTCAGTATTTAATTTTAGTGGTGTTTGTATCAGTTAAAATGAGAGTCATGAAATTATAGTTACGACTCTTCAAAATAATCATTGTTGCCGTCTCTTTGAATGTTGTCACATCTCTTTGAATCACTGACATAGTTATCATTTCTTTGAATGTTGTTATTGCTAGAAAAAGATTTGGAGGAAAAAATGCAGATCCAAAAGATTTGAGAAAAATTACAGATCCAAAATAGTATATTTGAGAGAAAGAAGATGACCCATATTACACCGTGGTGGTGGCGGAGCTTTGGCATGGTGGTGGATTGACGGTGCTGCAATACTGAGACGAAGAGAGTAATTGTTCGATGTGTTGTTGTTGTTATTGTACTTCACAATGTGTTTCTATGTGACTTTCAGTTTCTAATCTCACCAATTGAAATTTTTAATTGCCACGTGTCATTCATCTGGAGGAAAACTGAAGGAAATGAAGAGTAAAGAAATGGAGTGGATCTGAACTCGATTTTTTTAACCAGTGAAGAAAGAATTGATTATTTTTGTCAAAAAAAAGAAAGAATTAATTATTAAAGCATTTTTTAGAATATATCGACGGAATTTTTTATTTTACATAAAAGTTTATTATTTATTATTTTTATTTATAAAAAAAAAAACTTATGTTCAATGGATATGAACAACACAATTAATCCAATGAATCAAATGATAATTTTGGAAAATTAAATATTGAAGACTACTTCTTAAGGATGGAAATGAGTCGAGTTGAACGTGTCTGAGCTCGACTCAATAAGAATTGGATTCGACTCGAGTTCAACATGAACTATTTTTTCAGCTCGAACTCGGCTCATTAAGAGTTCGAGAGCAGTTCGGTTCGACTCGTTACCATCGGTTCATTTTCAACTCAAAAATTTGACATGAATTTTTTTATATTTAGTTTTCATTTTTTTATATACATTCTGACGTGAGACTATTTTTTTAAAAATTCGTAAAAGCACATTACTGTGCATGAAGTTGTCTATTAATTTTAATGTTGCTCATGTTTATTCTATTATTGTTAAGGAGTCAGGATCCGTTGACACCGACTAGTTTGACACCAAATATTACACCTCTCAATAACGTTTTAACCGATATAAATTTTATAAAATCCACCGTTGGATTGAAAGTTTATATCATATAGATCATTTATGTAAAGTTTTAGGAAAATCCAAAATCATTTGATATGCTTTTGAGACACATAAAGATCAACGGCATTTAAAAAAAGACGCAAACCGTTAACTTTGATGTATCTCAATAACATATCAAATGGTTTTTGATTTTTTTGAAACTTTACATAAATGATCTATATGGTATAAACTTTTAATCCAACGGTGGATTTTATAAAATTTATATCGGTTAAAACGTTATTGAGAGGTGTAACATTTGGTGTCAAACTTATTGGTGTCAGCGGATCCTGACTCATTGTTAAGTGATTGTCTTAGTTTCTTTAAAGTATTATATATATTATTAATTATCTAAATGGATAAAATCAATTATATAAATATAAAATATATATAATCAAATATATAAATTTAAAATTATTTTTAAAGTATTTAAAAATATATTTTAAAATGTTATATATATAATCGAGTCAGCTCGTGAACCAAACGAGCCGAACTATATATAGTTTAAGTTCAGCTCATTTAGTTAACGAATTAACGAATTTAGCTCAAGTTCAGTTCATTTGTTTCATGAACAAAGTCCTGCTTCTCTACCCGTTTACAATTTGGGATATTTATCTTTCGGAGCACCGTCATTTCTCCATCACTCTTCGTCTCCGCCACACCGGCCGTCTCTGTTTTGCTGCACGAACATTTCACCGCCGTGCAGTCTCGCCGCCGCGTTGCCACGCCATTGTGACGGGTGGTGGAGAAACTAAATAGAGGATCGGTCAGATGTGGAATTAAAGTTAACGGAAGTGAATTTAGGTTGATTGGGAGATCTTTGGGTAGAGGAGGAGTGAACATTGTGCGAGATCTGTGAATCGTGGCTTCTCAGGCTGATCAAATTTCAAGTAAGTTAAGTTTTGGCTTTTTTTCTACTTATGTTATTGTTAGTGTATATCCATATTGTCATTTTTATTAACCAAGTAGAAAAGTAGGTGTAAGAGTAGAGGTTTAGCAATCGGATTCTGGTGCTCCTTTGGTGTAAAATTGTCAACTTGATCATATGTCACACATGCTTCATTTCCCTTATTTAATTTCCAGCAATCTTTAACAAAGGTTGTATAATGCCCTTGTTAAAGAGTATTAACAAGATTCTTTCTAAATTTGTGTATCGGAAGAGTTGTTGCCTCAGGGTTGAAACAACACTACGATATGTTCAATATTTATTAGCTTGTAAAGTTACACTCAAGAATTGATTTATACATCGGTATATATTTTTTTTCTACCCTTTATGTTATGCGTATCTATTTTTGCCTCCCCCCGGCAATGTGGCAAAGCATCTGAAATCAGCCAACACAATGGCCTGCCTAGAAGCTGTTTGGGAGAACTTAAGCTCTCGTTTCGAAGACCAAAGAGCTTATTTGAACTTATCTTATAGCATAAACACTTATGCAAGTGTTTGGGAGAACTTATGTAAATAGCTTATGGCCTACCTATAAGCTGCTTTGAGCTTATTTTCATAAGCTGTTTTTAATTTATTTCAATAAAATTCTTAAAATAGCTTATGAAAAAACGCATATGCCAGGCGCTCTTAATTAAGGTGTTTTCCCAAACACAACCTAAATTACTCTCGCAACTTTTTTTTGAACACGATATGCTTAAAAAATCAGTTTTTCAGCTGGATTTCCTTTAAAAACCGATTTTTGAAATTGGATTTGCTTAAAAAATCACTTTTTAACTGGATTTTCTTTAAAAACCAGTTTTGATAATTGGACATGCTTCAAAAACTGATTTTGAACTAGAATCGGCTTTAAAACCGGTTTTAAATTCTATTTTGAATGTAAACCGGTTTTACACCGGTTATTATAAACACTTTTGGAAAATAAAAGTGGAGCCGTTCATAAAACCAAACCAAATAATTCGATTTTAATGGGATATGGTTTTTCATTTATCCAACCCATGCACGCCCCTAGTTCTAAGCCAGAGACTACTTCTAGAGCAATGTTTAGTCCACCGATATCCAACACATCCAAGTCGGTTGCCAGTTATTTGTAGAAAACTATTGATGTTTGTTGTGTTTTTGGGATATATCTCTAGTTTTAGGAGAATAATATAAAGCAGTTGTTGTTAGTACAAACAACATTCTCTGTAGGGCACTTTAGTTTCTAGGACAAGTAGCAAATTGTTTTACTTCTGTGTATGCTATTTGCGTTTGGTAATACATATTTCATCAGCTTATTTCTGATCCTCTTTTACGTCGACCAGATTACCTGGTTTCATCTCACTACATACGTTTGTGCTTTTGTGTTTTCTTATGCATGATTTGCTAATCTTTCACATTTCGATAAATGTTCTCCCCTCCCCCTCTATTTATACTTAACAGTTAATGGTTGCTTGGTGTTTTAATTTGCAGAGCAACAATATATTTCTTGTGTTTATGAGAACGAAAAACCCTATAAGCTCGGCATCCGGCGCAGGAACCGTGTGTAATATTATGTATGGATTCCAAACTATCTATGTCGCAGCCTGCGCTTATGTATTCCAAACTAGTGTAATGATATGTATGAATTGCAAACTATCTATGTCGCAGCCTGCACTTATATGTATGTATTCCAAACTAATATGTTATGTATGGATTTCAAACTATCTATGTCAATAAATTGTAGTTTCCACTATTCTTCCTCCGTACCATCACTCTTCTAAACTTACAATGTCAGCCATTTCTTAAACTTGTTTCTTTTACTTGTGAGTTATTCACTTATTTACATACTGTTATTAATGATTAGTTGCAAACTTATCAATGATTTATGGGTTAATCATTTGTTTCGACCTTGTGTTTGTAGGTTAGTTTGTGTTTAGTCTTTAATCGGAAAATTTGCAATAAATTATGCTGCTCACTAGGGTGATCTTTTAAAATTGATGACTAAACACCACAGATATTTGTGATTAAATTGATGACTGAGTTAGGTTTCCCTCTCCCCAAAAACACATAAAAAGGGAACAAGAACGATGGAAAGTTTTGCTGTTTTCCTGTGTTCCATCGCCTTGTACCCATAGTTGCTTTCTAATAAAATTTTGTTGTTTGCAAAAAAATATAAATTTGGAACACGTTGAATATTATTTATTGTATGCAATTTAAGTTTTTTATGATAAAATTTGTGTTTGACGTAAATTATTGTATGAAATATAATTTTTGTATTTAATTTATATATGATAATTTTTTAGCGGACATCCGAATTTATTTTCCGCCACTAATTCGGCATATGCAGGTATCCCGTGGCACATATTTCTAAGGTGAAAACCAAATATGGTATAGAGCCGGCTCCATATGTGGCTTCATTCTCATCGAGGGGCCCAAATTCTATTGACCCAGCAATTCTCAAGGTTGGATATACTTGTCTTATATTATCAATCGCATACTTTAAGTGACCATGTATTTATAATTTTGTTGTTGTTGCAGCCGGACATCACCGCACCAAGAGTAGGCATTATCGCTGCTTATGGTGGATCCGAGTGCGGTCCATTCATAAAGATGCCAGACACTTCAATGGCGTGTCCTCATGTTACTGGTGTTGCAGCATTGCTTAGATTCATTTATCCTAAGTGGAGTCCGGCTGCGATCAAATCAGCAATAATGACTACAGGTAAAGGAGTATATTGCATTCATTTTTTATATTTTTATTATTATAGTTTATAAAATCATTCTCTTTTGCAGCAAGTGTAAGTGATACTTCCGGAAGTCCTATGATGCCAGATGATTTAACAAGTTGGAAAAGCGCAACTCCATTTGCGTATGGCGCGGGTCAGCTTCAACCTAACCTTGTGATCGACCCCGGACTCATATAAGATATTACTTGCGAGGATTATTTGAATTACTTATGGCATCGTGGTGCGGGTGTTGCACACCTGGATGATTTCTACAAACCCGGTAACTAAAAACCTTCAAAACAGAAACATCATTCAACATACTGGACTTCAATTATCCAGCAATAACAGTTCCATATATTCATATTGGACATCCGGTGGTTCTTATGCGGATTGTTGAAAATGTTGGATGTCCGGGTAAGTATAGGGTGAAGGTCATTGCGCCTTCGGAACTGGGTGTTGTTGTTGAGCCTCAAATATTAGAATTTCAGTTTGTGGGTGAAAAGAAGCAATTTAGAGTCATATTAACTCTAAGGGACACTCCCGAAACGAAGGATTATGTTTTTGGAAGGTTGGTTGGGACAGACGGTAAACATAAAGTCAACACACCTATCATTGTTCGATGCTGTCTGTAGTAGTGAGGAAGTGGATCAAGAATTAGTTCGGGAGCCTTGCTGATTTTGGTATTCGTTAATTAACTATCATATGCTAGCACTATATTTCAACTTCTAAGACAAAATCAGCATAATTAACGACTACCAAAATCAGCAAGGCTCCCGAACTAATTCTTGATCCACTTCCTCACTACTACTGACAGCATGAACAATGATAGGTGTGTTGACTTTGTGTTTACCGTCTGTCCAAACTAACCTCCCAAAAACATAATCTTTCGTTTCGGGAGTGTCCCTTAGAGTTAATATGACTCTAAATTGCTTTTTTTCACCCACAAACTGAAATTCTAATATTTGAGGCTCAACAACAACATTCAGTTCCGAAGGCGCAATGACCTTTACCCTATACTTACCCGGACATCCAACATTTTCAACAATCCGCATAAGAACCACCGGATGTCCGATATGAATATATGGAACTGTTATTGCTGGATAATTGAAGTCCAGTATGTTGAATGATGTTTCTGTTTGTGGAGGTTTGTAGTTACCGGTTTGTAAAAATCATCAAGGTGTGCAACACCCACACCACGATCCCATGAGTAATTCAAATAATCTTCGCCGGTAATATCACATATGAGTCTGGGGTCGACCACAAGGTTAGGTTGAAGCTGACCCGCGCCATACGCAAATGGAGTTGCGCTTTTCCAATTTGTTAAATCATCTTGCATCATAGGACTTCCGGAAGTATCACTTACACTTGCTGCAAAAGAGAATGATTTTATAAACTATAATATAAAAAATGAATGCAGTGTACTCTTTAACCTGTGGTCATTATTGCTGATTTGATCGCAGCAGGACTCCACCTAGGATAAATGGATCTAAGCAATGCTGCAACATGAGGACACGCCATTGAAGTGCCTGACATCTTTATGAATGGACCGCACTCGGATCCACCATAAGCTGCGATAATGCCTACTCCTGACGCGGTGATGTCCGGCTGCAACAAAATTATAAATACATGGTCACTTAAAGTATGCGATTGATAATATAAGACAAGTATATCCAACCTTGAGAATTGCTGGGTCAATAGAATTTGGGCCCCTCGATGAGAATGAAGCCACATAACTCTCTTCATCGGTAAAATTTAAAGACCATCCATTGAAATTTACAAGGTCAATCTCTTATCACTGATTTAACATTTTGTGTATTAATTTCTTCCAATATATAACTAAACCCGTGTATTATAAATTTAGATTTTAATGTTTGTTATTGTAGCTTATAGGCATAACATTGATCAACAATTTTCTTGACCTATTTTTTCACTCTAATTGGAAAAGGTTGGTGTGCCAAAAGTATTGTGAAGCCATGAAGAAATTATTCGAAGTTATTTTGGAATTATTGGCCATTAGCTTAGGTGTGGATCGACTACATTACAAGAAATTTTTTGAAGATGCTGAAACAATGATGAGGTGCAACTCTTACCCACCTTGCAGTGGCATCAATGTTGGCACTCTTGGCACTGTGACCCAACTTCAGTCACCATTCTTTTCCAAGACCAAGTTGGAGGTCTAGAAGCTTTTGTCGATAACAAATGGCTTGCTATTCGTCCTCAACCTAACACCTTTGTCATTAACATAGGTGACACTTTTAAGGTATGTCTATATATTATTTATATATTATTGACTTATATTGTATCATACATACAACAAAAGATAAATGCTACAGGATTAAGTGTATGTTCGGTATCACGATGAGCATGTCAGAATAATGAGTCACCGTATCCATTAATAAGAAGTATTGCACATGTGAAAAAGTTGGTATAAGATTATTATTTTGGAACTAATCCTTGGTATTCTTTTTTTTTTTTTGTCATAGGCATTGACTAATGGAATATACAAGAATTGTCTCCATAGGGTATTGGCTAACAAAGAAATAGATAGAAAGACTTTGGCTTTCTTTTTGTGTCCAAAAGGAGACAAAATTGTAAGAGCACCAGATACAATATTAGGAAGACAAGAGTCAAGGAATTATCCTGATTTCACATGGTCACAATTTTTTGAGTTCACACAAAGAAAGCACAGAGCTGATCCAAACACTCTTCCAGATTTTGCATCATGGCTTAATTCCAACCCATCAAACATTTAATTACTTTGGAACTTTTTTTTTATGCTGGATAAAATTGCATTTGGATATTTGTTGTTACAATATTTTCTAAAAGTACATCTACAACATAGTGTAGCAAGTCCAATGTACCCGAATAGTATGAATAACAAATTTGATTTTAATATTTTTCTATGGATACATTTATGTTGCATGAGTTAATCATATTTTCCACCCAAGAGATTTAAGTATTGATTGCAAAAGGAAAAGAGTGTAACACTCTCGCATCTTTTGGAATCAAAATTTCTGCTAATAAAATCAAGTGAGTACTAACCGAGAGTGTTTAGATAAGATGACACAGATCTCTTCTAATTTAATAATGTTTTGGGTTTGATCATTGACTTAAATATGTAGGAACGTATTAAAACTCTTAGAGAGAGATTGCCGCCGATCTAGGTCTCATAAAGCTCAAGAAATTAATGTCTATAGTTGTGTATAGAGCATACACTGAAAACTTTATTCTAAATCAATTGTTATCACTGCATAACCAAACATGCACCGTAAAAACATGTAAAACCAATTATATATATGTGAGGCCCTTGCGTGACAATTGTTACATATGATTTTCACTAATTAAAAGCTCCAAAGTTAATTGATCAATAAATGCAAAACTAAAACTCAACTGCAGAGGTAAAAACTCTATATGTTCTAACTTCAAGTTATAATAATCAATTAAGGAGACAAAACAAATTTTATTTAAGAACATCCAAATACATCAAAGTCAATTTTACACCTTTAAAATTAGTTTTCCCTCATCAAAAAGTGTAATCAAACATATCTAAAATCCCCTCATGAACCATTGGCCATCATGGCTACCATTTAGTGATTCCATTTGGTTATTGGCGTGTGATAAAATTTGGACGTATTGGTTCAAAGTTCAAAACAAACACACTCATTCAAAATTGTTTTAAAAGTAAAAAATAAATAAAATCAAATTGTGCATATTCACTTGGTGCAATCTTCATGCAATTTATCATTTTTCTTGTCTAAATTACATGACAATTACAAACAAATAAAAAACAACTTCAAGATCTTTTTATTTTGAAAAATGAGTTACATTAATGTGTGTGTGTGTATATATTCTTATACGCATATCTAAAATTACAATATATATGTTTTATCAAAAAAAGAGAAAGAAAAATAAAAAATTAAACCAAACATAAAATTAGCTTGGTCTTACTCATTCATTCATTCATACCAACGACCTATTGAATCAATCTGATCTTGCGGCCGTAACTGTTTTTGAATTGAATTTGTTGAGAAAGGTAATGGAAATTGTTGATCATTGGTGACATAAGAAGGTTGAGACATGAGATTTGTTGAAGTATATACACTATTGTTGAAATGTTGATTATTAAACTCATCTTGGTTATGATGTTGATCATGATGTAACCTTTGTTCAGATCTTTGTTGTTTTGGAACATTAACTTTCTCACCTTCAATATCTCTATATTTTTGAAGGTAAGATTTTAATGGTTCCACATAATCTTCAAAGCCTAAAGTTGTAATAGCCCAAATGATATCATCGCCATTAATCGTCTTTCTTTTTTCTCTTTGACATTTATCCGATGCTTCCCCCGTGACAAAACTTATAAACTCCGACACACATTCTTGTACCGTCTCTTTCGCGTCCTTAGAGATTTTTCCATTTGCCGGAATAACTTTTTTCATTATTCTACCAACATTTGCTATAGGTAGAAAACGGTCTTGTTCTTTATTGCTATTATGATGATGATTATTGTTGTTGTTATTGTTGGTAGTGTTTGTTTTTAAACAATGATTTTCAGGAGTTTCTGTGCTGAATCCATTTGGCAAACTACTATGACTCTCATCATCCATTGAAATTAAGTAATTAGCATTTAGGATATTACATGACCTTACATTACAATATTACATTTATGTTTTACATTATTGTATAGATAGGTAAACACAAAGTGAGGCATAAAAATAGGCAAGTAAGAAGGGTAATTAGTTAGGAGAAGTAAAAGTTAAAAAAATAAAAATAGGAAAATCCATCGGACTCGGTCTAGATGTGGAGTACTTCATGTAACTGCAAGGACTCGATCTAATTCCAACTTAGATAACACTATTATTAACACATTAACACACAAATTCCTTTTGTTGACCTATTGCCACATTTTTAATTAACTTTCTACCTCTTTATTATTGTTATTATTATGTTATTATTTGGTGGGATAGATTACTTAATTATATCGGGCATGATTTCTGTAGGAACAAATGTGGACTAGACCACTTTTCTTTTAGATTCCATTAAGAATTGTTTTTTAATTATTATATAATAATTTCTAGTCTTATTTTAACAAATTTGTTATATAAATTTATGTATTTTTAATTATATTAGAAGATGTTAATCTCTTAAATAAATCTTAATCAGCTCAAAAAATTAGTTTTTAGTGTTGCACAGAGAAGTTCTTATATATAGTTTAAATAAATTGACTTTTTTTATATTTTATATAATAAGTTTCTTAATCTTTAAAATTGTGAAGACTATTGAATCGAATCAAACCAACTCATTCTTCATTAGTTTAATTTGAATTTTGTGAAAATTGATTAAGAAATCTGGACTAATTTAAATTACTTATTTTTCAAAAATCGAACCAGACCGACTATAACTTGATTTACCCTGCTTTTCTATATCTTGGATGACTTTTTTTAGAAGTCATTTTAAATTACTTAATTTTTTTATTTTCCTTTTCTTTCATGAGGGTTAGGTTGTTTCTCAGAGTGCAAACCTTTGTTTCCCTTGATTTTTTTTTCACATAAGTTCCCCTGCCTTAATGTTAAATACACTCTTAATTTAAAAAATAAATAAATTATATATCCATTATTTTGATTGCAAGTGTCAAATTTTATTAGTTATCCTGAATAATTATAGAAAAATATGATAAATTGTTGTATATTTTAAAAGTATATATAATGTAAGTAATTGAATATATCAATGGGATTTACGACACTCAAGAAGATCTCGCTGGTAGAGAGAAAACGAAGAAAAGGGAAGAAAACACGGTGAGTGAGTGAGTGAATAATGGCAACTAAATCAAAAACCATACAAGTGTGTGTGTAATCATCACTGAACCTTTGCAAATTTCAACTACAAGCATCAAATTTGAACTTATCAAAGGATGGCTAGAAAACAATATAATGAAACAAGAGAGCTCTTTTCTATTTCCATCATCATAAATGGGTAATGTATACGTCGGATTCTTCTAAGTGGGAAAAAAATTTGAGGAAATAATATGGACAATAGACTATTGGATCATAGATATAAAATAATATTTAAATCAAAAAAATTGAGAAAAGTTTATCGATGATTAAAATGTGAAAATTGAGGGGGAAAAATTGAGAGGTTTCATTATCATATATGCCATAACATTAATGGAAAAAATAGAAGAGTGTGGTCTTTCATTAATCAACACGTATATATCATGCAATGAGATGATATTTTATAAATTAGTGAGCAGTGATCAACAAAAAATTTAAAGGTGAAAAATGGACAAGTAACTACAAATTTAGTGTAGGAAAAAAGAAAGCTTGTCAACCCACCCCATGATTCTTTTTCACCGTGGTTTCCATTTATGCCCTGAACTATTATTTCGATAAATACAAACTGAATTTTTGAAAAATTTGAGAAATATTTACTGAATTTTTTGAGTTTTTTTTAGGAAATAGAACTCGAAAAACATTATATCGCAAAATTTTGATAGATGTTTTCCGAATCTTTCAAAATTTTGATTCGTATTTATCGAAGTTTTACTTTCGTAAATTAGAAGTAAAGTTGAATTTTTGAGGGGATAAAAAGAAACATTGGGTGGAAAGAGAAATTTTTGGGAAAAATTTGTGTCAACAATGGAACCGATCAACCTAAAACAAAATTTAAATCACAATTTTCTATAATTTATTTAACTCAGTTCCTGCATTGTCCAAGATGTGAATTACTCCTTCCTTAGACAATAAAAAAATATTTAGTTCTTCTCGGTTGTTTTACAGCATGAATTGCTTTACTTAATTTAGTGAACAACATAAACACTCATGATTAGTTTGGTTTTAGAACTTACTCTTGTTCCAACCAAAACAACCGACATATTTCCATACAAAAAATTAGTGTCACTTTTTTGTTTGATAAGCAATTAGTGTCACTTTCAATTTTTAGTATAATTTCAACTGTATTTTTCCAATAGTACTTCCTAAATTATTATTTTTCATTTGAACTTGCCATAATAAAAATACATCAACAATATTCATAAGAATAATTTAGTAAAATCGTCACTTGTTTTTGGTAGATGTAAAATCCTTATTCTAGTTATTTCATTTATAATTGTTTCTTATATGTATGAAATTGTCGAAAGGAAAAGTAATTGACTAATTGTAGTACAGAAGTATGATTTACCGTTGTCAATGACGACGAACTGATCACAGATCATACCAGATAAAACCTTCGAATAATACTTAATGCATAAATAATACCAACACTAACAATTAATTACTAATGTTAGGTGTTTTAAAAAAATAATACATAAATAAAGTGCGTTAGACACTGTTGGAGATGCTGTGCTACAAATGAGTATGTTTTACTGGTAGACAAAAAAAATAATATATTGTTCTTATCTAAATATTCAATTACAAATCTAATACCAAATTTTGGTGGACATCTCACTATAGCTTTCCAGAATCTCAACTATCAATTATCCAAAGCCTCTACAATTGCAAGAATGTGATAAGAATTCCTTAACTATGGCACCATTTTACAGCAAAACAAACAAGCCTCCAAACAGTGGAGATCAAAATAAATTACCAAAGGAAATAAAGAAGAAAAAAATAAATGCCTAATTTAACGATACATGAATAATGGCGGAAACACACTTACACAAGAATTTTGAGCAACCAAAACCCAAAAATCATCTAACTCTTGTTGGCATCTCATCCATGCTTAAGCAATAGCATACTCTACTGTCTCCAATTCTGTAGGCCGCCACATGGACTTCTGGACACATAAAAAGCCCTCTGAATCTTTAGAGTAAGTCATGCGAACCTCCCACTTCATCGACTTCACCAAGCTCTCAAGCTCGTTAATGATCTCAGCAGTGTCTCGGACAATAAGCTTTCCCTCGGGCCTGAGAATCCTATCAACCTCGGCCACTACAGCTTCAAACTTGCACCTGTTTGACCAATAAACATTTCAAAATGAGATAAACATACAGATTGTTTCTTTTATGAAAACCAAGGTTTTGCCAGTAATGAACAACAAACGTGATAGATATTAGCACCTTTTCTTAAGCTTTGAAAACAGATGATCTGCATGAAGTAGATCATAGGACCTGGGATATGTGCTAAATGATTCACACCAATCGTGGTATATGCCAAACAGACCTCGTTCAAAAATAATAGGAAGTGTGTCTGGTGAGTCTACCGGAACCACATTCATTACCCAAATATTCAAATCCCTCAAAGCTGCTGCAAACCTGGAATCCAAAAAACAGAGGGACGTGTGTCAGATACTGGTGACAATAATGGCCTGTCAATATAATTCAGAGAAACATCTGAAACTACAATTTTTACTCACCCTCCATAAACTGATCTCATGTCCATGACATTGCGCACATTGGACCACTGAATGCCCAACCCATTTAGATAAGACTTGGACACTACACGTTTCCAGTGTTCATAATCAGCAGTAAAATCTTCAGGAGCAGGCTTTCCATAAACTCCAACTTCGGAATTTGATAACCAGTAAGGTGATTTGCCCAGTCTTGCTGGCCACTGCTCTGGCCATTGTGACCCACGTTCTGTCGAACTCACTGGCGCTTTGTGCATGCAAGATTGCAATGGAACGTTCCTGTGACGAAAGAGGCCAGCAGCCATATATTACCGACAAAGATGAATATCAACAATTAACTCAATCAAAAACTCCAATTTTCTGTTTGTTTTTAATTTAAAACATTCTAATGGCTCAGTTAAGGAAAAAATACCACGCAGCATTAGAATCATCAGAGTCTTGACATATAGAAGGCTCATTCTTGGAACGTTGCTCATAACACTCATTAGAAGTTGGCTTCTGGTATACAGCTATACCAACTCCATTAAGTTTATCCTTGCTAATATTCACCACTTTCCAGCACATTGCTTTGGTCAGTGCCTTCATTTCTGTAAATGAACTCATAAAATGTCAAACTTAATATACCAAAGTTGAAATGCTTAAAAGAAGCAGACAATAGTGTACTATCATTTACCGTTCCATATTTCTACATCTTCGGCAAGCTTCTGATAAATAGGAGTAGCAGACCATACAAAGAAACCACCAGGTCGCAATACTCTATTCAGCTCCAAGAGAAGTTTGCCACCTACATGTGCACAAATAACAAGCTTCTAAAATAAAAGACAGCTTATATACAATCTAAATGCTCAAATGATGCAGGTGAAACACTAAAATGCTGCATAAAAATTTCAAGCGTGTATGAGTGAAAATTCATCTAATCACCGCTGTAAAAGTTAAGTTATTGACGCATTGAAATACCTTCTATATGCCAGGGAACTCTACAGCGTGCACAATGGACTGCATCAAATACTCTAGCAGGGAAGGGAAGCCTCTTTGTGCCCATCACAGCAGATATAGCAGGAATTCCCCTTTCAAGTGCAAATTGTACCTGCGCTTCATGTTCATCTTTTGGTGCAAATGACATTGCAAGTACATCTCTTTCAAAGAGAAAGCCACCAAAGCTAGCAACACCACATCCAACATCTAATATCACACGTGTTTGTTTGCCCCAAGCAATATCAGGTACAGACTGCATCATTAAAGTTCGTTATATTCAAGTAAAATGCTCATCAACATCAAGAAAATATATTAAGTATCGACAATTCTAGGATAAAAAACATAAAAAATTACAATTGCTATGTCTTCCAACAACCTGTATGAAATTTATTCATAGAAGTTCAAATGAAGATGATATCCATGCATTTGTTAAATTTTGGTTATCTCCTAGTGCACCATAAGTGTATATTTCCTGACTACCTTATTTTCCCTATATAGGCATAAGATTATAAGAAAAATGTCATTTTATCCAATTCTAATATATCTCTTTCTCCTATTGGGAAACAGATTCAACATAGACCGTGAAGTGCCATAGCAGAAGTCCTGCCACTTTGCCATTTTTTTAACTTGTTAATCTCTTAGTGTTGTCTTGTGTGCAGTTCCTAAACATTTATATGACAAAAATTGCAATTACCTCTTCGAAATTCAAGATAGCATCAGAGTTTTCTTTGGATATCATATTTAAAATAAATGTTAGCTAACTCGGTCTAATACTAGTCACCTAAGAAAAGCAAATGTGAGATCAACAACATTTGCGCCCTCTACAACATGGAACTGCCATCAGCTTTTTGCCCCTAATGCATGCCCTTAAAACTATACGGCTGGCCTCGTCAAGTGGAAATAAGTTTTCATTCATTTGGCTTCTGCTAAATTGCTAATGTGTGCCCTTAGAAAACATGCTAAGAAATTTAAATAACATATATAAATAAAAAGTAGAAACATTTAATGCCTGAAATCTACAAATACATTCTACTTTAAGTGAATATGGCAATTAAAAAAAAGGATATTAAAAGATTCTTAACTTGTGCCTTAATAATAAGGGAAATTTGAAGAGGCTGTAATTTTCACAAGATTTTTCCCTTAAATTATATAACTAGATGGGATATTTTTTCACACCAATAAAAAAATAGAATATTTTTTTTCCTAAACATTGGTTATAAAAATCTTTATACAAGTCATCATGTCATTGAATTTGAATTAGAAGTAGGTGGACTGATAAAAAAAATATACAAAGAGATGTCTAATGATATTAGATGAGAAATTTGCTCTAGTGGAGATCTAAAAGGCAGTATTTGGTATCAAAACTAACAGTACATGTAATATCGATTTGTTTATGGAACAATAGAAACACATACAACAAAAGGTTATCTGGATCAATATATATCAACTTGACACTATAAATAACTAATCACAAACAGTAAACCATGACAGTAAAATAAAATATATTTACCTGTTGTATCGTGTCAATGTAATGAAGCGCACCGTGTTTGAATTGGGTTCCACCACCAGGAAAAGTAAGGTACTCACCTGTAACTTTCACCCAATTCTGGTGTCCCTTATATTCAGCAAGCCTAGTGTGTGGTACGTTGGAATACCATATCTGAAAGAAAACAATATCATTGTTTTTAGTTAATAAAATGTTAACCCACTTAGCAGGATAAGGCTTGTTGTTGTGAAATGTTAAACCAATAATGGTAATTGACAAGCACTCTGGTTTATTTTTACCTTCTCTCTGCTTTTGGGCCATTCAATTGGACGTTTGTATCCTTCAGGAAGAGGGACAAGGCAGGTAGGAGGATCCCGAGGACATTGCCTTTCTCTGTGTTCATAGTGTTTAGTACTTTTAAGGTTCCTAATGGCCTTCAAGTTGTCAAGGCATGGAATGTAGTCAGGGCCAGCAGTCACATTGCAGAGTTTCCAATTGAACCCGGAAGATTGATTGGAGGATTTTTGAGACTCAGTTTCAGTCTTTGACTCAGCTGCCTGAGTTGAAAAAGAACCATTTTGAGTTGTATTTTCATTCAGAAGCTCTGTCTGGGCCCCAGAAGGGAATAACTCATTAGAGCCCCGGTTGTTGGTATTTTCATCTGTTTTCTTCTCATTAGAGCTTTCATCAGACCCTTGGTTACCACTTTGATCTACCTTTTCTTCTGTCTTATTATCAGTTGTTTCACTAGAGTCACCAGTGTTATTTTTACTTTCATCTGAACCAGATCCATTGTCATTTGAATCAGATTGTTCATTATTATTATTTGATTCAGATTGTTTTTCAATCTCATTGGAATCCGTTTTCTTCTCACTCTCATCAGAATCGGACTTCTTCTCGCTCTCATCAGAATCAGACGTCTTCTCGCTCAAATCTGAATCAGATTTCTTGTTGTCCTCATCAGAACCAGATTTGTTATTGCTCTCATCCGAATCAGATTTCTTCTCGTTCTGATTTGAATCAGTAGTATACTGCATCTTGGTATCTTCAGGAGACTTAAATTCAGGCTTTTGATCCAATTTCTCTTCCTGTTTATCTGATGTAACAGGATTGTTTTCAGATGTTACACTGCTATCCTCCTTTTTTGCATCCTCAGGCAAATCTCCTTGTTTATCTTCAAACTGCTGTGCATTGCTATTAGTGGTGTCACTGTTAGTGGCGTCGCTGTTAGTATTGTCAGTTGGCTGTTCCTTCACCTGGCTCTGATCGCTCTGTTCTTTCACCTCACTCTTATTCTCCTGAGACTCGTCTACATTTTGCACAGGAACTACAGACGATGTCATCATCCATAGCCCAACCAAACATAGAGCAACAAACACAACAATAGTCACCGTTGAACAGTAACTCGTTGAAGACCGTTTATTGTCTATTCTAGTATATTTCGCTTGAGCCATGTTGTCACTTATCAGATGGTGGAATTTTTCACGGATAGTTTAGACCTGGTCATGACACAAACAACAATTAATCATCATCCACATTGTTGAATTTATATCAACATCAGCAATATTCAACTGCCAATACATACACAATTATTTGACAAAATACATGACATGAACTAACAAATCGAGATAATTGAACAATGTAAGCAGACAGCAAGCTGCGCCGCTAACACTTTCTGAATGACAAAATCAATCCTCTTAATGCATAACCACTAATCTTGGACGATCTATAATAACATCCAATCATAAAATTTGTAGAATTCACCATACAATATAAGGTTTTTGAATTCTTTTCCTTAATTCACGACATTGCCAAATTATGAGATGATTAAGCAACAGCAACACATAATAGACACTTATTTATTAATATGTAATTTTCCTCTCGCAAAATGAAATCATCGAATTATTAAGAAAACAACCAGATCTAATAGATTCTTCAAAGACGTAGGAGCTAGTGAATCAAAATAACAACATAAAAAACGAATGAGAAAATTTTCCACATCAAATAATCAAAGAATCAGTGAAATTCATGACGTACATAACTATTGCCGCCAAATTCACCACACATTTGAACAGATTCAACAATTGAAAAACGGAAGAAAATACAAGTTCAACGATGAATCAACAAACACTGACGAAGACGGTAGATCCATAAAATAACCAGTAGCATGAAAATAAAAGATTAAACAAATATAGAAGTAAAATTAATTAAGGAAAAACGCGTGAATTGGATGAATGTGCGAGTAGAAAAACTTGATAAGGTGGAAACGATAATGGAAAGAAATTGATTAGAAGTTACCTATTGAGAAAGAAGCAGATCTGAGAGAGAATTGCTATCTCAGCATTGTGTTGAAGCGCATGAGGGAGGAAAGAAGAAAGAAAAAAATGAGAAGTAGAATTGTGAAGGGATGAAGAGTTATATATACTCAAAGATTGTGAGTGATTTGGGGGTGGGGTGGGGTAGAGTTGATAAGGAATAAAATATTGAATTATTATGATGGATGGGATGGGATGGGTTAAGGGAAATGGAAAAAGAAAGGAAAGAAAAGAAAAAGAGAGACCAGAGGATTGGAAACGAAAAAACAGAGACTGCGAGAGAGTGACGGCCGCATGAAATCCGTGAAACCGGTGTCATGCAAGTCGCTAATTAACCATTAATTTAGCTTGCCTTTTTTTTTTCTCAAAATATCTCTCAGCTAAATTAACAAGGGTTTTTCTCTTCTTTTCTTTTTTTTTTTTATATTTTTTTTTAATATTTTTTCTTTACTTTTATTTTTTTCCTGTTACTAAATAACCTATTTGTAAATGAAAATAATGATTTTTGTTCTAGAATGATTAATGAAATTAAAATGATAAATTTATTTTTAAATTAAAAAAGAAAGTTATGAGACTTTTAAAAAATCAATTTATTAGACAATGAAATTGTAAAAGAGTAACACTAATTATTATAAAGACTAGCTGCCAAACAGGCACGTGATCGATATATTTTTTTTTTTTGTAATCGATATTCTCTATTGTGCAAATATAAATAACTACTTAATCTCCTTTTTTATTGGACTTAAGGTCTGTTTGGTTCGGGAGTTTTGGATGGGAGGGGAAGGAGGAGAGGTGATATTTTAAATTTTTATGTTTGGTTCAACTTTTTAACGAGGGGAGGCGAGGGAAGGGGAGAAGTAATTTATTTTTTTACCCTTAACCTTATAAACTCAAAATAAGGATTAAATTATAACGGATATATTACGTCAAAAAAAATATAATGGATATATACTAAAAAAAAATCTAATGAGTAGAAAACCTAAATTTTTTTGGTTGTAAAAAAAACCTATAATTTTAATATTCCAACAAGGATAATTTAGAATTTTAATAAAAAAAGTGAGGGTAATTTAGTCAACATAATAAATTATGTTTTACCTCGCCTCCCCTCCTTAAAAATCCCTCCCCTCCCCTCACCTTCCCTCCTCCCCGGTTGAACCAAACAAGCCATTAGTTAATTGATACATACTTAACCTTCTTTTTTATTGTGACTACTTATTAAGAAGAAAAAAAAATATATTTTTTATTATAAAAAAACTAAAAACCTACTTTTATGTGGAAGTTATGCTTGGTTTTTTTTAGGGGTAAAATAGGAATATTGAAAAAGTCATCTCAAAAATTTGTATCCCCTTTATATATTAGTATAGATGTCTAATTATGTTCGAGCATAATAACATGCTCTTTGCCTGAAAAAAAATAATACCATGCTCTAATATTATTTTTAATATAATATATGTATAAGAATGAGTGTATTTTTTCTTTTTACATTAAATAAAAATAAACTTCATTCAAATGTTCAGATGAAAACATACAATTGGTATTGGTATATATAAAATTGACTTTAATGTATTTTTGATCATTTTATTTTACTCGAAACAAAATTTTACTCTTATCTTAAAATTCAAAATCAGATATTTATGTATCTCAATTTCACAGTGTTGCAATTTTCTTTACCAATATTTATGATTTTTGGCCTTAAAAGTGGAATTAAGATCAAAGTTGCATTAATGTGTGAAGTTTGGGAATCAAAAATAGAAAAGTCTTGTGGTCTAAAGAGCGCTTGTTGAAATACTTACATATTAATCACAAAGAAGACCTCACATCAACAACATAATTAAAACTCAATTCATTATAAAATTTAATCTTAATTGGAATTTCGATTCCGTTATTTTTATACATTCACATGATTGCTCTCCTATTTTAAAATCCCACAATTTTTGTCCATACTTCAAATTGTTAAAATCAAAATCAGTGAGTGCTTTGAAGTTTAAACCCTCTCTAATTTTGATGAACTTTTGAGAACTAAATCACCTAAAATATATGTTCATAAAAATTTGGTTTGAAAGAAAGTTCAAAAGTGAAATTTTAAATTTATATACATAAGATAATATATATGCTAAAGTACAAAATGATAAGTGAACCTAAATTTAACTTTTTCAATGATTTTTATTATGTGATTTGAACTCTAAAACTTACAAGAATTATAAATATCTTACGGTAGAATGAGTGTTTAACTCA
Organism: Trifolium repens; assembly: GCA_030408175.1. Taxonomy (NCBI): domain Eukaryota; kingdom Viridiplantae; phylum Streptophyta; class Magnoliopsida; order Fabales; family Fabaceae; genus Trifolium; species Trifolium repens. Next base: position 58,708,714 of record CP125842.1, on the reverse strand, counting down.
TAAAAAAATCACGCACTAATAGTTTAATGGTTGAACTCACACCCCTTTACGATATGAGTCAGCTCTTATGGGGATGGCTACAGTCATTCATTTTTTTTAGAATAACGGCCACATTATGGGATGGTTTCGTACTTGCAATTAATCATAAAGTTTGCCGGCTACACTAATTCTTCACACCATCTTTTACTAATAAAAGAAAGCTCCTATGTTATTCTTATGTCTCCATTGTGTCTATGTGGCATATCTAAATGAGCTCTAATTCTTATTAAAAAAAGCTTAAATTCTTCATTGTTTTTATCCCACAATTTATTGTATTTGTCTATTCATTCTCTAAAGACATAGTTATGCATTTTGGTTGAAGAGTAGTTAAAGGCTACTAATGCAATACAATTATTACCACACACATAAAGCTCATGATCATTGGAATTCTTTCCAATCAATATATTCAATAATGATAAAAGAAATAGAAATTGTAACAATCTATGATCTTTATAAGCAATACTCATTAACCACAACTTTTTATTCATACTCTCATTTTCATAGTTTTTTTCTTTTACATGTTTTCTATATACCAATTTTACACTTTTAGCAAATCATGTTTTTCATCAAGTAAGTCAACTACTATTTATTTTTTCGAGTATAAATATTTGTCTCATTTCAATGTCTATTTTTCTTACTTTTTAGGGATCAAAAGTCCAAAGATGACAAAGGAACATATGTTGGAACATGTTGAGTTAGCAATATGTCATTTTAATTATATGTAAGTTTTATTTATACTTAATTTATGGATTTGTATGTTATGTAAAAAAATATCGTATGTTTTTGATTTAGCAACATATTATTTGGTTCTAATTTTCTTTCAAAATGTTGTATGTCTTTCAAAATTCTAATTTTCTAGAATTGTATATATGATACTTTGATTAATGGTGAACTTGCTAAAGAATGAGAGGTAGGGGAATAGTTGCAGGATCATTCTTGGCAAGGAAAGGAGTAACCGACAACTATGATAGTGTATTGGCAAAGAATGCAAAGTTGTGTGAAAATCTCCATGTCATATTGAAATAGGTGAAGAGTAAAAAATTATCCAAAATAAAACGTGATCACATTAAGTGAATGAATTTGATCATTTTGATTCCAATAGCTCCTAGACAAGCATTATGGTTATATGGCACTCTAAAAAATAAGGTTATAGTCTCTCTATTTCTATCTTTTCTTTTATTTATTATATGAGGAAGTTCATGTTAGCTTATAGGCCTCCATTTTTTCTATGTGGTATGATATTAGAGAACTTTTCATATCTATCTAAAAATCATCTTACAATTTATTTTATGTGTCCATTCATTCTCCATAATAGTTATCTATATGTTACAATAATAATAATAATGTGTCCCAATATATTTTTTGCAAAAAATAAAAAAATGCTATGATTAATGTTGATAATTATGCAAGTGAAAGTACATGTTACAAATAATATTATTTTATTTTTATTTTTATTTATAAAAGGAAGCTTGAATAGCTCCTAGACAAACATTTTACTTATGTGTTATTCTATAAATAGTTTATAATCTCTACAATAGAAATTATAGAATTTCTAATAGAATTTACACCTCTATAAAATATTTCTAATAGAATTGATAAAAATTAGTATATATAGTAAGATTTTTATAATACTTAAATTAAAATGAAAAACAATAATGCATTATAGGCTGGAATTATGATGCTACAAATGAATGGATCGATGAGCTAGCTATAATAATTCATACTCCAAATCAATATTGGTCAACTTTTAATTCATACTCCAAATCAATATTGGTCAACTTTTATTCTTTTTTGTTGAGAATCAATGGTCTATCAACACAACAATTGTGACTACTTTGCCTTTCCTTCGTATACCTTATTATGTAACTCCAAATTAATTAATCAATTTTTGTTCTTTTTGGTAATGTAAATTCTTACAAGAAAACCATGTATAAATTTATGGCTATAACTTTTACAATTCTATAACTTTCACTATAATAAATTGTAGTGAGAGGTGAAATGATACATCCATTTTAATGTTTCATTGTATACTTATTTGCAAGCTTTTAAAATTCTCTTTGCTCTTTCACTATATATTGCCTTATGTAGAGCTCCTTTTTACAAACGAGTGTGTGAAATTTTATTTTGAGGGGGTTGAATAGAAGAAGAATATTTAGTTTCTCGAACCTTTTGAGATCTCACCGTATATCTATCTTTTCTCTCCAAATTCAACGAAGAACATCACCATGAAGAAGAAAACGTGTCGGTTTACATTATGATGAAAAAATGTTTGCAAGATTAAATTTATTTTTGCTTAGTATAAATTAATACTATGTAACATCCTACGCACTTCTTTGCATTTTACAACTACAACATGCATTATCATAGGGAAATGTGCCAACAAGTATATCTCTTTCATATTAAAAAAAATATATATCTACTTCATCGCTCTTGCAATAAAGGTGCATATTTATATGATTCGAGAAATTTGGCTTATACTCCTAAAAGTAAGCACTATTCAACCTCTATTGTAAACTTGTCACTCATATTTTATCTCTTTTAAATTCATGAGTTATGTAATGATGATACATCTTCTAAAAAGTTATAGACATACAAAGCCAAAAAAATGTGTATAAAATTTATGGTTTTTAACTTTTACAATTCTATATTTATATTATCACACTAAATAAATCTTTAAATATATAAATACATTTAACACAATTATTATTATTTATAAAAATAATTTAAGTATGTATTTTAATCGAACCCGTGCAACGCATGGGTTTATCTCTAGTTGAAAATAATTTATAGATGTTAAACATTTTTCTTAAAAATCTTTAATAACTTATTAATTAGTTGAAAAAGTAATTAAGAATACTAGTGGGTTAGCCATCTAGTTCACTTAGGTGTTATGACACTTTATTTAAATAATAGATGATTTCAAACCAGCGCTTGAGTTATTTTTAGTGGTAATATTCACATAAAAAAGTTAAATATTCCGGTGTTTGAATTTATTGTTTTTTATCATTCAAATTGTAATCATAGAATGCTAGTTCAATACGTAGATCAAGTGCATGTTTATTATTACAATGTATTTATCGATATTATAATGGATTGTCTTAATTTCGGTAAATTTATAGTGATTTTGATAAATCTAAGCCAATTCATAAACAACTTTGCGATTCATAACCTGTGGTGTCTCACTTACTTTTTGCTGATGATTGCTTTTTATTTTGCAGGTCTACAGTAGCAGAAACCAATCAACTGATGCAAATTCTTAAGACCTATGAGGAAGCTACCAGCCAGGAAATAAACCTGACAAAATCATAGGTTTTCTTTAGCAGAAATTTAAGCATAGCAGCCCAGGAAGATTTTTCTAACATAATGGGTGTCAGACACGTCCTTGGCACCGGTACTTATCTTGGACTTCCATCTATGATAGGCAGGAAAAAGAAGAATGTGTTTTCTTACATCAAAGATAGAGTATGGAAAAGAATAAATTCTTGGAGAGGTCGTGCGTTGTCTAGAGCCGGGAAGGAGGTGATGATCAAGTCAGTGTTACAAGTTATTCCCTCTTATGTTATGAGTGTTTATCTTTTGCCAGACTCTACTATTAAGGACAATGAGAGAATGATGAATTCCTTTTGGTGGGGTGGCGGAGCTAATAATAAATGGATACGGTGGTTGGCCTGGGACCGTATGATTCATCCGAAAGCACAAGGTGGTATGGGGTTTCGTGATTTACATGCTTTCAATTTGGCGATGATAGCCAAGCAAGGGTGGAATATATTGACTAAACCGCACACTCTAATGGCCAAATTGTACAAAGCGATGTATTTTCCGAACTCCTCTCTTTTTTATTCTAAAATTGGTCATAATCCCAGTTATGCTTGGAGAGGCATTTGGAAAGCTAGGCATATCCTTATGAATGGTTGTAGGTGGCGAATTGGAAATGGAGCTAGTATAAAAGTCATGAATGAGAATGACCCATGGTTGAGAGGTATAGAAGGTGCTTGGATATCTTCTCCACAAAAACAAGGTGTGAATAATTTACATGTTAATGATCTTATGGTTCCAAATGTGAAAATGTGGGATAAGGAGAAGATAGAGTTTTTATTTCCTATGCATGTAGCTAGCCGTATTATTGATATTCCTTTATTTGATGCTCTTGATGGTGATAAACTTGTGTGGGTTGATAGTACACACGGAGATTATAATGTAAAAAGTGGTAGTTTCGAGTTTAGTTTTCTTATTTCGCAAATTAATAATATTTTGTCATGTAATCCAAACTTCGTTGTTAAGTTTATTAAGCGGCAAGCGAACATGGTAGCTCATACACTTGATAGGGCGACCATTTCACAGCCTCGCCGCTGTACTTTTGACCTGTTACCTCATTGTATTTCGTCGTTATTGATTAATGAAATGATATAAGCTTTTGTTTGTAAAAAAAAACAACTTTGCGATTTCTTTTTTGTTTACATAATAGTATAATTTTTTTTTTTACATAAATAGAAATTTGTTATCTATTTTTTTATTATTGACTAGCCGCCAAACGGGCACGTGCCCGTTTGTGTAATCATATTTTTTTTTTCTTCGTGTGCGATTGATATTCTGTATTGTGCAAATATAAATAAGTACTTAATCTCCTTTTTTATTGGATTTTGTTAATTGATAACTACGTAACCTTTTTTTTTTTGTGGTTAGTTATTAAGAAGTTTTTTTTTTACTATAAAAAAACTGAAAAACCTACTTTTATGTGGAAGTTGTGCTTAGTTATTAAGAAGAAAAACAAATTATTTACTAAAAAAAACTGAAAATCTATTTTTATGTGGAAGTTATTTTTTAAGGGTAAAATTGGAATAACAAAAAAGTCATCCCAAAAATTTGTATCTCCTTTATATATTAGTATAGATAAATATTCCGTGTAGTGTAGGTCGTACATGAACGGATGAACCCAAGTATATGATCTAAAACGTGGCACCCACCAGCACATTTATGGGGATATTTGTGATCTAAAAATATTCCTGCTTATTCTTTTATAGTATTTTTTAAAACGAAACAAGAACAAAGGAATGCATGCATGAGCATGATGTCGCACATCGCGGATCGGTGGTTGGCAGGACAAGGACGCGTAGTAGGGAACGTGAAAGTGTGATGCTGGCTTGGCTTCGAGACCAACTGTCATAGCCGCGCTCCAGGACAGTCATAAGCTGTTTTTTTTTCTTTTTTTTCAATGGTAATAAAAATAGAAGAGATTATGATAATTTAGAGTTCTACCATTAAATAAATAAAGTTTAGTTAAGAACTGTTTTCATAAGTTCTTGCATCATCTAACTTTCTTCTTCTTATAATAGATGCAAGTTTGGCCCCAAATTTGACAATGATTCAATTTTGAGCTCAAAATTGGCATTTTTATTTTTTTATTACAAAAAGATAATGAATCTGACATAGTTTGATTTTAATTTTCTAAGTTTTATTTTTATGTAATTATGACTTTAAATTTTAATTGTTCAATTATAGTCTATGAATTTGCTAGTTCTCTATTGATAAACATTTATGCGGCATTTTAAAATGTCATATAAACATTTTTGTTAAAATCTGGTCATTGTTTTTTTTTTTTTTTTTACAATAACAACTCTGAAACTTAAAATGTTAAAACTGCATTAAAGTTTTTTCTTTTCTTTTTCTTTTACCGTTGCATCAAGTTATAAGCTAGTTGGTTTCTTATTGACAAGTTTCGCGAACACAGTAACTTTTTAATCTTGATAATTCATAATTCATCTAGCCAATGATTTTATCAAATTAGCCCTATAAACTATTAATGTATTTTACTATTATAAATGCAAAATGATGAATGATACTTAAGAGGGATACACATAATATTAGTAATTTTTCTTAAAAAACAATAATTAAAGTTATATTAACGAACATGACAATTTTTTTGAAGCTAATTAGTTCGACAAATGTAACGAATATAGAAATAAAACACAAGGAACTATGCATTTTTAGAGATTTATAATAATGTCCGGCCAACCCTGGTTCATTTTGAGAGGAAAATTCTCCCTTTTGTCTCTCTACATCTTTTTTACTTCTTATTTCTTTTAATATAAATAAGTGATTTTCACACGTTTCTACTTTCTTTATTGTGTTTTTTTTAGAGTTCTTCATTTAAGTGTGGCGTTGTGTGTTATTCGTCGTCTTATGTTTATTGTGTTTTTTTTAGAGTTCTTCATTTAAGTGTGGCGTTGTGTGTTATTCGTCGTCTTATGCAGCGCTATTTGATTTCTTGTATTGTTGTGGTGTTTGTTTGATTCATATCGAAATATCGACTTCAGTCAATTATAGATTCAATAAATGATTGGAGCATCAACGTTGCAGATCCAGAAACATAGATATTTCGGTCATTTTATTTTTATCTATTATTTTAGTAGGCAATTTGCCATTGTATACTATTAACTTGGATGTCGTGAGTTTGTTCGCAGATTCATCTTTATTATTTTAGCGATTTTGAATATATGATTGTATTTTATGTATTCTATCAATTCGAAAGAATGAGTAACATTATTTTTTATAATAAATAAAATAAATTAAAGTTGAACACCGTTACTAATTTTGTAATTTAAAAATTCAAAAATATTTTAAGGGTAAAATATGTTTTCGGTTCCTATTTTTATAGCGAATTTTGGTTTTCCTCGATGTAAAATAAAATAACTTATTTTTATTCATACAAAAAAAAATTCTTTTTTTTAGTCCCTAATAGCAAAATTTTACATTTTTAATATAATATGAACTTATATAGATTTAATATAGCTATAATATATACACATTTTGAACATAAAAAATCATAATATTGACATTAAAATTAACAAAAATTAGCCACTAGAACTAAAAACAAAGAATATTTCCTTTTAAGGATGAAATAAAGTAATTTTATTTTACCCATAATTTAAAGTACTTTCTTACAAAAAATTAAACCAACAAATTACTATATTTCAAGTGGGCTTCAAGATCTAGACTTGTTTTATTCTCTTGATATTTGCACATGCACATCATAAAATTTGTTTTTGTTTGGATTTTGGATCCTCACGCCTAGGGGTGGGTAAAAAACCGAAGCCCGTCTGAACCCAACAAAATCCGCCCAAAAATTAGAGATTTGGGCGGTTTATAATGGGTCGCGGGTTAGCGGGTTGAAAAACTCGGTTTGAATTGGGTTGGTACGGATAAGTCCGGATAGAGAAAATTGGACCGACGGTGCCCGAATCCGCCCGCACGAGTAAATTAAAACGCTGAATCTAAATTCTTCCCACGTCTCATTTCACACTTTTTCACTTCACCTCAAACCCGTGTAAACTGAAACAATCATGAAACATTTTAAAACGCAAAACTTGGTCATTCTTCATCTTATTTGTCTAACTTCGTTGAAATCAAATGATATATTTTTAATTTTATTTGAGATTTTAATTTTTTCTTACTTTTTATGTCAATTTAGTCTTTCGAAGACTTTCCTTTTGTGTTTGATTTATGATTCTCTCATCTCTGGTTGCATATTTTCTTGATCTAAACTCCAAATTTTGGATTTATTATTTTTTTTATTTTATGTTTAACCGCTTCAAACCGCCCAATAACCCGCTTAAACCGCAAGCCCGAACCCGTGGAAACCGCTCTTCATTTTCGGGTGAATTGGGCCTTACTTTTTAACTCTGCGGTTTAGATCGGGTGACGACTTTGAGCCCGAACCCGCCCATACCCGCCCATTCCCCACCCCTACTCACGCCATCGTGTTACGAAATCACAATAATATCCTTGATTATTTCGTTACATGACTAACATATCCCTCGTCGGTGGAACGTGTTATCCTCTAATTGGATCCATGACAGTGAAGTGAAAAGGAAGCAACACAACCAAACGAAACAAACGATCCTCATCAACTCCTCTTACACTCTTTCTCCTTCAAAGTTCAGGGCCAATTCCGTCTTTTCACCCCTTTAACGTATTGGATCTGCAATTGCGAATAAACGGACACTACCAGATTAAGCTACACAAAGCAACGAATTACCACAAAGGGCTTCAAATCAAGGTTCTTAATTATTCCCTTCTAGTATTAATTATTACTGCTTTTTGGATTATTTGATGTTTGACATTTTGAATTGCGATTATGCATATATGGAAACAGTTGATATTGTTACATAAATGTCGTGGAATTTTGATATGCATATATAAATTTGATGATTGGATATTTATTTGGGATACATAACATGGAGATCTTAATGGAATAGTAGAATCTCTAAACTTGTTAACAAATATATTGCCCTTGATTGTTCTATGTAATGTTGTTGTAATACAAGTCTCATTGGTTAGTCTCACATCGACCAAGAATGAGGAAGGAGTTAAACGGAGGATATACTCCCTCTGATTTCATATATAAGCAACTTTTCACTTGATTATTCTATGTAATGTTAGACGTGTTTTTTAAGATGAGTTTAATGGATATGCTCTGTCAGTGTAAAATTAATTTACACTGACATCCAATAGGAATCAAACATTTTTCCATGTCATTCAATTATAGTGGGGTGTAGTAGGGTGATTTGGCGGAATAAACGATTGGTATTGATTGACAGTGTAACATTAGTTTACACTGTCTGTGCATATACATTTTTCTCTTTTAAGATTTAAAAGAAATTATTACATTTTTGGGATTTTTGTGATCAATGGCGTCTAGGTATCGGGTTAGTATATCATTGTAACATGGTTGTTCATATAAATATTGGTGTGTAAACATAGAATGAATGACCAGGCATGTAGACTTATTTTTTAGGATACTCGAGTCCAGCTCATTAAGTTTCATTATGTTATTTTTATTTTGCATATCTTTGTTTGTGTCATTGATTCATTCATTCTTACACCTGCGCAGATAAAGCCTCAACTATAAGAAGAATTACCAGTGATATTATGTGATGGACTTGTCCTGAATGTACAGACGACAAGCCAAAGATCTGTGTTTGATGTTATGTGTAAGCGCAGATGAAAGGAGGAAGTATTTGTAACTTCAGAGGGAGGCATGTTTCTGTAGCAGTAGCTCTAGTTGCTCTTGTTATTTTTAGCGCATTAGTGTGGACATCGGAAAGAAACCCATTTGCCACGACTTTAAGATCAGCTCAAGCATGGTACCACTTACCTACAGGTTTGTATTCCACTCAGAAATATATTAATGACATTAATCATTTACCGCTGTCCTCTCTCTGTTACATCTATTAATCATTTACCACCATCCCCTCTCTGTTACACCTTGTAGGTTTGAAAACATTTTATGCTCTATTTTAACTATTGTTCAAAAAGCTATATTAAAAGCTGCTGATTTCAGGACTAGATAAAAGATTTCAATAGAAAAGGAAGATCTTACTTGGAATAGGAGAACATATTTACACGGATGAGTAATCTTCAATATAAGAAATAAAAAGAATAACCTTGCTTCAACCCAGGGGCGGATACAAGGCCCAGCTAGCCTGGGCACTTGCCCGGGCTCGGCTGAAATTTTTAGGTATTTTAGGGGTTAGTTTAGGGCAAAACTGAAATTTTTAGGGATTAATTTAGGACAAAACTGAGACATTTTTTTCAAAATTGAAATTTTTCTATGTAATACCTTAATTTTTTGGTATTTTAGAGGTTAGGTTAGGGCAAAATTAAAATTTTTAGAGATTAATTTAGGACAAAACTGAGATATTTTATTCAAAATTGAAATTTTTTGGAATAATACTAAATTTTTTATTTAAAACTGATATTTTGCCCAGGCTTTAGAAATTTTCTGGCTCCGCCACTGCTTCAACCCCCAAATATCTGTTTGAATATCCATTATTGGAATTCCTTTAGGAGTCATTGGGGATTTTGATATTTTGATAATTTGATTTGCAGACTTTGGGGACATATCTAGATGTTGATATTAATACCTTGAAGTGTTTTGGAATTTGATATGGTCATCTTGTCATATGTGCTTTTTGAACTTGGACTAATGCCACAGGCATCTAGATATCTATAATTATATAACGAAGCTTAACTTTTGGAAATAATACATGCTTTTGGCCCTGTATCACTCAAAGATGCTTATAGATTTTCTGCTGTTGAAAATATACACTGACTGAATATGTATGTCAGTATGTCTGTGAATACCCGTAATGCAACCTCTCGTGTAGGATCTGATTCTTACAGTTCAATTGGCTTATAGTTGATTGATTCTTAGGGTCTGTTTGGCAAGGTCAGAAAACTGACTTATAGCTTATGTCTTATAGCTTATAAGCTAAAAGACTTGTTTGGTAACAGTTTTTATTTACTGACTTATAGCTTATTTTACTGACTTATAGCTTATTTTTCATAAGCTATTTCAAATAGCTTATGAGCTTATAGCTTATAGCTTATCATTTTTTCTTCCATTTTTACCCTTGTTGTCTTAACTAAAATCCACTTTTACCCTTTATAATTTATTTTAATTTAAAAGAAAATAATTATGGGCTTAGAATAATACAAACTATCTCCATCTATATTTCTTTTATAAAAAAAGCGATGTTTGATATATATGTAGGATATATTCGGTATTAATGTAATATATAATACGTTTCTGTTTAAAAAAAAAAAGTAATACACAGTACGTATGATTTCGTTATCCATATCCGGAGTATCATATACTCCATATGTATGTAAGTTATTTTTTCCTTTTTGTAGGATGTTGTTTAAAAAAAATCATTTTTGTGTTAGATATTCTTAATTATATATGGGCTATGTATGTAAGATATTCAAAAGAAAAATTTATCTTAAAAAAATATTATAAATTACTAATATTTTTTATATAATTGTACTTGTGCAATTTTAAGATAGACAAATTAATTTGATAATAATATATAAAAAATATATTACATTAATAAATTTAAATTATTATCTTAAATATAAATTTTATTATCAATTAAGAATGTCCTTTTATGTCATTTTACATTTATCAGCTAGTTGACCGCTAATTTTACCAAACACTTCTATTAGCTTATCAGCTATAAGTCATAAGTCATCAGCCATCAGCTATAAGCTATAAGCTATCAGCCATCAGCTAGCTTATCAGCCAACCGCTATTTTTACCAAACAGAGCCTTACTTTTTGTTGGTTTTGAAACCATTTTATGTTTGTGTTTTCTGATTACTTTTTCATTAACCTGACATTTCTTTGTCATCAACTATGCTGAGGATTTTTTTTTCTTTCTTTTTCTGTCAACGCTTCTGCTCAGAATTTTCTGCGGAGGTCCCAATTGATTCAGTGGGAACTACAAAGCCAGAAAAAAGTGTGGAAATATCCTTAACCCCCTTAACCGAAAATGGAACGAAACCACAACTTGGTATCGAGGGTGCAGCAGCTACAGATTCTATACGTCCAGAATCTCCCGATATTCTATATATTCAACATTTGAATTCTTCTTCCAAAAATGAAGGTAGATTTTTATTTTTGCTCTTAATTACATCACAACCAACTTTTTTTGCTACTCTAAATGCATCACTATCAACATAGTTTTTCTGCAACTCGTTTTTGACATACTCATCCATCTTAGATCAATAAGCATGCTGATTGATTCCGGTTCGCATTTTGTCAAACTATTTCTGGCTATTTTTCTTTAGCCATTTCACTATTATTACGTCTTTACATTTCATTCAAATTGCAGACATATTGGGACCCAAAGAAGAAAAAAATTAAAGAACACAAGAATCTTTATTGTTATGTGATTGAATGGAACAATGATTGCCCCATACAACTGATTTTTCTCATTCATGCTCTCACAAATATAACCATCCAACACCCTTAAACAGACCCTTGACTCCCTAACCTCCCAACACCCTTTAAGAAACCGATAACCAACCTCTATCTCTCTACTACTTTTTTCTCCTAATATAACACTCCAAACCGGGTTCACACTTCACTGACTGTGTCTCACGCCTAACAATTAAAACACAAGATAATTTATCTTCAATCATTCTGATGTCCTGACTATTTATTCTATTTAGTTGACTGTTTTGAATCAACTGTTTCCTCGTGAATCACAAGTTTACTTACCGGGGCAATTTCTTTCTCTTCTTTCCCTTTCTCAAACTATGTAAGAGCAGGTACTATTTCCACTATCATATTCATGTGCGCTCTTTACAATTACATAGTTGATCTCCATGAATTCATGCAACCTTATCCTAGAAGTAGAAGTTGCTTTCAAATGTTAGAAATTTATACAGTTTAAGCGTTTGAAGGTGTTAAAATACAATTAGGAGCTCCTGTTAAGAGTCTCCACTTACTAGCAGTATGTCCATCGGTGCAATCTAGAGTCTAGACTATCTAACAAGTGACCCTGTGCATGGAAAATGGCCGCAGTGCTCCAACTACTGTATCAGAAAATTAGCAAATACTCTGCATGTTGTGTGTTTTTCCCCTGCTTGCATTTGCTTAAACTTTGTTTCTTCATTCTTTAATGAAGTTTGCAGGGCAGGTTTAATGATGATTGGATTTATGCTTTGCAGCTTGTGATTACGCCAAGGGTAAGTGGGTTGCAGATAGCAGGAGACCACTCTATTCTGGTTTCAGCTGTAAGCAGTGGTTATCATCAATGTGGTCATGTAGAATGACACAACGGCCAGATTTCTCGTTTGAGGGATACCGCTGGCAGCCAAAAAGTTGTGATATGCAAGAGTTTGACCGGTCCAAGTTCTTGACAAAGTAGGTATAATTCTTTCTTTTTGTTTGATCTGGTTTTTAGTAACACATCTCAACAGGATTATTTTCCAGTTGCTATATTTATTTGATTTTTGTCTGGTAATGTGTTATGAAGTTTTTTGGTTTGATGTTGTTGATTATTGGAAAAAAATAACACAGTGCCAATCTGCTTTGGAACCTTTATTTCTTGTACATAAGAATGTATTTATTTCTCTGTATATTCCCAAATTAATAAACCTGGAATTTGATAATTGGTACATTTGTATTTCGTTAAATCAGTACTTCTAATATTTTCATCTTCGTTTTCTTCTGCTACATGTGTATTTATTTAAATTTTAGTTTTTGAGCGGTTTTTAATGCTAACGTGGAATGTAGGATGAAGGACAAAACAATTGCATTCATAGGTGATTCATTGGGCCGGCAACAATTTCAATCTCTGATGTGTATGGCCACTGGCGGAGAAGAGAGCCCAGAAGTTGAAAACGTGGGATGGGAGTATGGTCTTGTAAAACACCGTGGAGCTATACGTCCTGACGGCTGGGCTTACAGATTTCCCAGGACGAATACCACCATCCTATATTATTGGTCAGCTAGCTTATGTGATCTTGTGCCTCTCAACATCACAGACAAACATAGCGACGTTGCCATGCATTTAGACCGCCCACCTGCATTCATGAGACAGTTTCTCCACCGCTTTGATGTTTTGGTGCTCAATACAGGACACCACTGGAACCGTGGGAAGCTCACTGCAAACAGGTGGATAATGCATGTTAACGGAAAGCCAAATGAAGACAAAAAGACTGCAGAAATTGCAAATGCCAAAATCTTAGCAATCTACAGTGTAGTCAAATGGCTTGATTTGCAACTTGTTTCACATCCCCGGCTCAAAGCTTTCTTCCGGACTTTATCACCTAGGCATTTCTTCAATGGGGATTGGAATACTGGTGGGAGCTGTGATAACACTATCCCATTATCAAATGGTAGTGATGTCTCACAGGAAGGAGCTAGTGATCCAGTTATTGAGGGTGCACTGAATGGTACAAAGATTAAGATACTCGATATAACCCCTCTTTCGCAATTGAGGGATGAGGCTCACATGTCCCGCTACACTCTTAGAGGAACTCTTAACTCTAGTGATTGTTTGCATTGGTGTCTGCCAGGAATTCCAGATACATGGAATGAACTCCTAGTTGCTCAGATATAGTGTGTGTCGCAGTATAGTCAACTCCCTCTTTCTAACAGTGTCTTTTGGGGATCAAAATCTGTCTATTCTTTGTGGTCTGGCAAGACCTGACCAGGTATTCTCGTGTCAAATGTATTTCAAAATTTACTCTCTCACTGAATAGTGAATAGGATTATAGGGGAGATCATATTATTTTACTCATTTTCAGTCCAAACATTTAGGCGAACTTTGATATGTTTTGAACCAAGAGACTAGTAAGGAGTCAAAGAACATTAATCGGCGAGGCATGAGCTAATACCATCCGCATTGCCCGAGATATGACACGCCCTTTATCATCAATTTGAAATAATTTTGTATCAATGTATATGTATGATAACTGGTTTCATTAAGTAAATATATTGGTCTACACAAATTTTCTGTGTGATCTGGTTTGAGTATCAGAATTGGCTCTCCAGGAGCCATTGCAATTTGCATGCGTTCGTAAATCGTAACATGGTTTAATTTTAGTATGGAATTATCCATAATCAACATCAAATTTACTTCAAAACTCCTGCTGCTTATTACTTGAAATTGAAAATAGTTGAAAACCGTCGTCAACTATTATGCCATCATGCCATGCACATGTTAAAAGACTCACAAATCATTAGAAGGATGCACATGTTAAAAGGTTCCACAGTTCATTAGAATGACAAGAATCTTTAAACAATTTGGTGTGAGAGGAACATGTATGAAGCACCATGAGGTGGGATCCTCCATTTTTTTTTTATTTCCGTTAATTATTTTTTTGTATATATCATTACGAAGTAAGGGAGAAAATTGAAAGAATAAAAAATAGAGAATTTTACATTAGACATCACTCCTATATCTATTTAACGTCTTCGATAAAGAAACTTAAATGATAAAGAAAATTTGAGAATACTTAAAAATTTTCCACTCTAAGGCTCCGTTTGGCGCGGCTTATTTTTTACTTTTTATTTTAGCTTAAACGAAATAAAGAAGTATAAAATTATATTTGACAATATTTCTCCTTAAAAGTATTAGAGAAATAAAGTAAAGAAGTAAAAAAATAAAAAAAATTAAGTCAAACACAATTTTTTCCTTATACTATTTTTAAGGAGAAGAAAAAAAAGATGAAAATAAGCCGGGCCAAACGGTGCCTAAGTATAAATGATGTACTCCGGTGATTTTTAATTTTTTTGACGTTGTATGCAACAATATTTGAGCATTTCAAAATTATTTTTAGGTGGAAAACAATGGACTGAAGTAGTTAAGAGCTCTTCGAAAGAACTAATTATTTGAAAGAATCTGAAATCAATTTTTAAATTTTTTTTACTTTCTTGAAATAGCTTCTTTTATATATATATATATATAAAAGATATATTACACTTTATTATATTTTTAAATGAAATATATTTTGTAAAATTCTATCTTTCGGCCGAACTCCAAATTATCAGAATTCATTCCTCTATACTATAGAACCAAAGATCTAACACAAAAAAAAATGATATAGTATCTGTGAAACATATGAAATAGCAAAAATAATAAATTCTATTATTAAAAAAAAAAAACTAAAAATTAAAGGTGATAATATCAACGCATCCCTCAATATTTTGGGGATATTTATCCAACTATCAATTAAAACGCTACATAAGTAGATGTACACGTGGTACCCAGCAAATAACTTTTAACCAATTTTTACTTTGCATATATATAATTTATTCTCATTGATTGTAAGGTAAATCCTCCAAATTAAGAAGGAGGCATGCAATACTTTATATACTTATTTTTTATTTTTTACAATACTTTTTTGTATTTTAAAATGTATTACAATTTACTGTTGAAATATTTTAAGAAATTCCAATAATATTATGTGGGCAAATATTTTTATATAATTATATTAGTGATTTATCAATTAGGAGCCTTAATTGATTAAGTGATTAAATAAAGTTAAAAGACTATTTAGATTTTTATTTAAAAATTACTCCCTCCGGCCACAAATATAAGCAAAAGTGCACTTTTTAGATTCATTAAATAATTGATGTATCTGGACTAGAATACAGATTAGATACATCTTTTATTCAATGAATCTAAAAAGTGCACTTTTGCTTATATTTGTGGCCGGAGGGAGTAATTGGATATGAGCTCGACATGAGTGGATGTCAGGATGACCATTTTGGAATAATAGGAATCCTAATTGGCCATCACACTGTATATATTGTATGGTCTCCAATACACCAGATACACCGCATACCAACTTTACTCTCCACCTGAAGAGTCCTATCAAACAGGTGCTCGCCATCCGTCTCTACCTTCTTTTCTTTTCCGGTGCACTAGGTGCCACATCATTGGTCAGTTTATCAAATAGATTCATCCATCCAGGTATTCCGATAATCCTTGGTAAATCAATATGTGGTAGAACCTCTTTATACTCATATGTTTATTTAGCTTCCGCACTAAAGTAGGATTATAGATTTAATCTTTGTAATTGAACATATGTTTTATATGATTGATGTTCAATTAATTCCAACAAGTATGAAAGCGGGTCTTTTGATTGATTAGGATTGAACATTTGTTTGTGTGTTGTCCATATCTAGGTCTGAGTTCTTCCGCTTTTGCATGAATCTTCTTTAAATTGTTTTATGGACTTCGGTTGTCTTTCTAAATTTTGTGAACCATACATTATTTTATTTAGAAGTTAAAATGAATATGATTTCATGTATTCAGTGTGTATGGCGTATGACAAAATATGAATTTCACTAAAATTAGTAAATTGTTTTGATTGCAATTGTCTATTCATGTATGATCTTAAGTTTTGTCCATTCATGTATCATAGTGAATTGCAACGTATGGGTTTTCTTTTCATGGTATCCAACTTTCATAGGTATATATAGCCATAATTGGTATTTTAAACCTCAAGACTAGTCCTTTAATGGCAATATATTTGTTACACCTACGTGACTCAATGGCAAGATTGGGCACCGTAGGTCCGTAAAACTTTGTTTGCGAGTTTTGAGGGGATGAGAGGGGAGGTCTTTGAAGGGAGGGAAATAGAGAGAAAATTAGAGAAATCTTTTATATTTTTTGAGAAAGTATTTTTATAGAGAATGACAAATAAATACTTATGATTAATATAATAATATAACAACATTAATTAAATTTGAAGAATTCATATAAACCTTTCAAACTCTCATCTAATACAATTTTTGAGTTCCCCAAATTGAGGGGTTTTTGTGTTATGAAGAAAAAATAACTCTTCAAACTCCTTTCCTCCCAAACTTCTCTACTTCTTCCACTTGTTTCTTCCTTTTTAGTTTTTCCTTCTCTTCCCCTCCAAACTCGCAAACAAAGCCTAAGTGAAATAAATTTGTTTTCTGATTAACATGAAACGTGGCTAATTTGGTGGATATATTTTTATTTATATTATAAGGACTAGCCGCCTTCCGTGCCGTTCTTTTTTTATTTATTTTTGTGATTGATATTTTCTATTGTGCAAATATAAATAACTACTTAATCTCTCCTTTTTTATTGGACTCGGTTAATTGATGACTAAGTAACATCCTTTTTTGTTGTGTCTAATTATTAAGAAGAATTATTATTTTTTACTATAAAAAAAACTGAAAACCTACTTTTATGTGGAACTTGTGTTTAGTTATTAACAAGAAAAAAAAATTATTTACTAAAAAAAACTGAAAATATATTTTTATGTGGAAGTTATTTTTTAAGGGTAAAATAGGAATAATGAAAAAGTCATCCCAAAAATTTGTATCATTTTTATATATAGTAATAGATTCCATCAAAATTTTGTAAGATTCAAAATTTCTTTCGAATAAAATATGGATTTGAGTATGAATTTAACTAAGTTGATTTTCAATTTTCTACTCAAATCAGTTTGCCTTGCTTGTAAAGTTTATTTTGATTATTGTTATAATTACCTGGATATTGTTATAATAACAAACGAGTTTGTTACTAAAAATAAGGATTTGGATTTGACTTTTTTTTTGTCAGCTTCAATGTTTTGCTTTTTAAATTAAATCTTTTGGTATGACTTTTTTTTTAAAAAATCTTTTGGTATGACTTATTTGTGAAGTTGATGTAAATTGTAAACATAGTTTACTGCCTAAAATAAGTTTTTGAGCTTAATTTGAGTTATTTGAAATTAATTTTTTTTGAAAGTGAATGAATTATATTAATGAATCATGTCTCTAATAAGAGTGGAAACAAGTTGGGGTGGTTCTTCCTCTATCCACATCTTATTGGGCTCTTCGTGGGCTATAATTGTCAACTTATGGACAGCCCAATTTGCCTCTCTATTGATGTGGTGGAAGTTACATCTCCTAAGACCATGTGCAATGGTGTAGTTGAAAGGGGTGTTGAGTTTTGTTTCAACACAGCAAAGCATTCCAATGGAGAGTTGAAACTGAGTTGGCAGAAAGAGAAGTTGAAAGAATTCAACTGTGTTGAAACCTGCAGCAGAGGGACACGCGGCGCACGATTTTTGGTTGAAAACAGGCGCGTGCATCACACGCGGAGACAGAACGCGTGAAGGCGTTGAAACGCGGAGAGAGAAGGATTGTGCTGACAGGTGGCTTCACGTGATTGGCCAACGGGATTTTTATCTCATTTTATCTTTAAACTCAATTATTTCATTGCAAATTAATTTTTTATTTTTTTATTTTTATACCAAAATTCATGATTTTTTTTTTCTCTATAAATAGAGACTTGGTTCATTTGATTTGGACACCGAAAAAAAAACAAGTTTTTCACTCTTAATCTTATTTATCTTTCTATTTAGTGTTTAATTTGAAGTTTTAGTCTTTTTTTTTTTTAGTGAAATGGATCCCAATAATAATTTCAACACTCAAAATTCTTCTAATAATCCAAACAATTATCAAAATCCCAACAATTTCCAAAATCCCAACAATTATCAAAATCCAAATTATTATCAAAATCCCAACTATTATCAAAATCCAAATCAATTTTCCAACCAACATCCTCCAAACTTTCATCCATATTATGGATCTATGACGGGAAATTCATCTCAAGCACCCCCGTTTCATGGTTTTATGCCGATGGTTAATGAAAATTTTCCGAGTAGTGGTGCACCTGAATTTCCCGGGTTTTCAACACAAATGACCATTGGTGGAATGACATCTGCTAATGAAGTCACTCCAAGTTCAGAGGAATTAACTCCTAAGAGCCGAAGAAACCCGCAACCAGCATGGAACACTGAACAAAATTTGGTGTTAATTAGTGGGTGGATTAAATTTGGAAGTGACAGTATTGTCGGTAACAACCAGAAAGGTGAAACATTTTGGGGTAAAATTGCTGAGTATTGTAATGAGCATTGCTCATTCGATCCTCCGCGTGATGCATCTGCATGCCGAAACCGTTTTAATTATATGAACAAAATGATTGGTAAATGGGTTGGTGATTATGATAAAGCTATGCGTTTGAAAGGAAGTGGTTGGTCGGACAATGATGTTTTGTTAAAAGCACAGGAAATATACCCGGGTGGAAAGAAGGTTAAATTTAATTTAATGGCAGAATGGGACGCTCTCCGTGATCAACCACGTTATTCAAGTCAAGTAGGACAAACTATTGGGTCGGGAAGTAGTGGATCTAAGAGATCTCACGATGATGCTTCTGGCTCAAACACTGTAGGATCTAGTGTTCGTCCTATAGGTAGAGAGGCAGCCAAAAAGAAGAGTAAAAAGAAATCTGGCATGGAGGGGGTGGAGAAAGATTGGGATAAATACCAAATAATGAGGGAAAAAGAGGTGGAACATTTGGCAAGGATAGCTTCCAATCAAGAAGAGAAAATCAGAGTTAAGAAAATGAGTTTGTATGTGAAGTTATGTTCCGATGAGAATCTGGATGACCGGAAGAAAGCCCTGTTGGACTCGTTGGCCCAAGAACTGTTTCCTTAATTTCAATTAATTATTGTGTTGAATATTTCAATTAATTTCAATTACTCGTTGGCCCAAGATGACCTGCAAAAAATACTACATGTTAGTGAACAACGGGGGTTCCCAGGGATGATTGGGAGTATTGACTGCATGCACTGGGAGTGGAAAAATTGTCCTAAAGGATGGGAAGGTCAATTTACTAGGGGGGATAAGGGAACCACCACAGTTATTCTTGAAGCGGTTGCAACTCATGATCTATGGATCTGGCATGCATTTTTTGGATGTCCGGGAACGTTGAACGACATAAACGTTCTAGACCGTTCACCTGTTTTTGATGACGTGGAACAGGGGAAGACTCCAAGTGTGAATTTCTGTGTGAATCAACGTTCCTATGATATGACATACTATCTAGCTGATGGTATCTACCCTTCGTATCCAACTTTCGTCAAATCCATTAGACTTCCTCAAAGTGAACCCGATAAGTTATTTGCAAAATATCAGGAGGGATGTCGGAAGGACATCGAACGTGCATTTGGAGTGCTTCAAGCTCGATTTAAAATCATCCGTGAACCAGCTCGCTTGTGGGACATAGCCGATTTGAGTATCATCATGAGGTCTTGCATCATATTACATAATATGATTGTTGAGGATGAACGAGATTCATATTCTCAACGTTGGACCGATTTTGAGCAATCTGAAGAAAGTGGATCTAGTGCGCCGCAACCATATTCAACCGAGGTATTACCCGCTTTTGCAAATCATGTGCGTGCTAAGTCCGAGCTCCGTGATAAAAAAGCTCATCATGAATTGCAAGCAGATCTAGTGAAACACATATGGACAAAGTTTGGAATGTATCCGAATTGAAGATGATTTGTTTCGTATTAATTATGTTTGTGTGTTGTTTTGCATTTTAAGTTAATTTGCATCGTATTAATTATGTTACTTGTGTGTTGTATTGCATTTTAAGTTAATTTGTATCGTATTAATTACGTTATTTGTGTGATATAATGCATTTTAAATTAATAATATAATAAAAAAAATTATTTAAATTTTTTTTTGTTAAGTGTTTATTATTTTAATTTATTTTTAATCGATAATTATAATTTTATTTAATCATAAAAAATAAAAATAAAAATTTAAATAAGAATATGAAATAAAAAGTGGTGGGGTAGAGAATGTGGTGGGGTAGGGTGTTGAATGAAAAAACTATTGGAGAGGTAAAAGTTGAATGAAGTGTTGAATGATTAGGTGGAAGAGAGAGAAGATGATGTGGAGTGTAAAAAGTGGGTGTTGAGGGTGTTGAGAGGTGATGACCATTGTACATGGTCTAAATTGACTTATATCATTTCCTACATAGTTTCTAGGGTTACATCCTTCGTTGTTGATAAGGGAAATCACTCTAACGTTTTCACTCTCAAAATGAACGTGATGGAAGCAGCAATCTTTGGCTAGATGAATCGCTTGATAGAGAGCGTAGGCTTCAACAAGAGTTGGATCTTCAGTACCCTATATTTCCCAAGTAAACGGCTACCAGAACTCCGTCAACGTCGCAGCAAGTAGCTCCCAGACCCCATCTACCCAAAATTGATTCACATTAGTTTTGTACTTAGAGTATATTTTGAGAAATAAGACACATAAATATATGATTTGGTATATATATATATTTGGTTATTGTATATATTTTCTTGGAAAATTAATTGCCATAAAATAGCAATTAATAATGATTCTCAAAATATTTTGATCCAATTTGGCACGTACGAAAATTAAAGTTTTGATTCTTTAAATTTTGAGAAAATATTGATTCTATAATTTTTTATTTATTTATTTATAAAAATATAAAATTTTGTTCCTTTTGTTTTAGAAATATCATTCTAAAACTATTTGTTTCTTTATTTAAAGAATCATTGAGTATATGTGAATCAATTGTGACATGAAATTGTTTGGTTTATATAAAGATTTAATTTTATTTGAAGTTAAATATTTAGTTTGTAGCATGATTATGATGTTTCAGTTATTAGGTTTCTACTATAATTTTTGACATGCTTTTCAAACTTATTTCATGCAAAGATTTGTTTAATAGTGAGATTTTATCCTCATATAAGGGATGTCGTTTAATTTTATAATTATGAAGGGACATTATAAAGGAATACGATTTTAACCTGTGCTACGTAGATTTGATTCAGTTGAAATTACAAAAAATGTGGTGTGGAGTTATTCATGCGAGCGAATAATTACATACCTGGGTGGGTAAATATGCGATAATTCTTAAAATTTTTTCTCCACGTGGACAACGAGGATGTCAAAAGGCACTCATTGTCTGACAAAACTTATTATCAATATTTGCTCTTGACATTCTTTTCGGTACATTAGGTGCCACATCATTGGTCAGTTTATGAAATAGATTCATCCATCTAGATATTCTAATAATCCTTGATAAATCAACATGTCGTAGATCCTATTTTATATAAATGCTCGTATATTTATTTAGTTTTCGTACTAAGTAAAATTATAGATTTAATCTGTATTGTTGAAGATGTTTTAGATGATTAATTAAGGGTCATGCTAACTAGTGCCCCATGGCACTAGTTAAGGATACCAAAATAAAAAACTTTTGTATAGAAAATAGGGTTATTTATATTTTTAAAATGTCAATTGCACAAGTTTCAATATTATTTTACCATATTTAGTTTCTTAACTAGTGCCCTAAAGGTACTAGGGGCATTAGTTTACATTTTCCATTAATTAATTCCAATATTTCAAATTAGAGATTGAGACATGATTATTTTTTGTTTTATTTTGCCAAATAGATAAATGATTGTTCGTCAAAAAAGATAGATAAATATAAATCCTAGTAGGAGACAGATTAGGGGTTTAGAATTTATCCCTCACTCACTCACATTCGCACTCACTTTCTCTCCGTTCTATAAACGCTACCATAAGCCAACGCTTTTTCACTTCTCTCAACTCGCCGCCGCCTTTCCACCATCCTCCGCCTCTATTTTTCCCTTATTCGACCACTCATTAATAATGAGTTTAGGAGCTTGCACAGAGGTATCGCATTTTCATGCAGTAGCATCAGTTAGACCTAATTCTCGCAACTGTAAATGCACAGCCGGAATCAGCTACAGTTTTCTCAATGAAATCAGCGGTTACAACGGCGTATTGTCATTGCAGATGTCGAAGAAGAACGAGAACAGAGTCGTTACTGTTAGAGCTGGAGCTGAAGATGAAGGTCTTACGTATAAAGGCGCTGGTGTTGACATTGATGCCGGTTCTGAACTTGTTCGAAGAATTGCCAAGATGGCGCCTGGAATTGGAGGCTTCGGTGGTTTATTCCCCCTTGGTAACCGCTTTTTCTTAATCACTTGTTTGGATTTGATTTTGGGAGAGACAAAACTGATTTTGCCACTAAAATTGATTTTAACTTTGTTATGTTTGACTTGACTTATTTCAGCTTATTTTCATAATCTCATAGCTCATTAAAATGCTTGTAGCTTATATGAGAAATTTGACTTTATTTTGTCTTGTATTATAGAAAAGTGTTTATGCTAGAAGTCCTTAACTAAGATATTTGTTCATTTAGGATCTCAAGCTATGATTTAGCGATTTTGAGTCTAGAGACTGGAATTGAATTTTAGTAAATTATTGAACCCACTTTGATATGAATTAATCATTTTACATTAGTTTACTTTTAACCAAAATTCATTTAATTTTTGCCACTCCCAAAGCAACCTAACTCTCAATCACTTTGTTTAGTTAGTTTTTATGGGATTTTGATTTGCCTTTTTTTGAGTAGGTGATTCGTATCTTGTTGCTGGTACTGATGGTGTGGGGACGAAGTTGATGCTTGCTTTTGAAACTGGCATTCATGATACTATTGGGATTGATCTGGTAAACTTTTTGGATTACTGATTTTTTTAACATGAAATTGTGTTTATGTTGTTTTGGGTATGAGTTTCAACTTTCAATTGTTGTTTTCTGTTTAGGTTGCGATGAGCGTCAATGACATTGTTACTTCAGGGGCAAAGCCTTTGTTTTTCCTTGATTACTTTGCTACCGGCCACCTTGATGTGGATGTTGCTGAACAGGTAATGGATGTGCTCTTACCTGGTTTGTTTTGGTTCTGTTTGAAGATTCACTGTGTCACAAAAAATGCTTATTCCGTATTTAATTCCCATCATTGCAGGTCATAAAAGGAATTGTTGATGGTTGCAAGCAATCTGATTGTGCTCTTCTCGGTGGAGAGGTATTGAAATACTTGTGTTTGTTTATTTTATTTTTTTAAATCGGTATTTAATTGGATGCTCTGTAGTGTAGTTTTGGCAAGCATAGTCTAAGACTTTTACCATTCAAGGTTCTTATGTCTTGTAAGCAATCTAATTGGATGCTCCTTGTTTTATTGAACATTACTTATGAGGATAAGACCTGTTCAATTGCTTCTTGTTATTATTTGATGTTTCAGATGTCTTGACCTTTGAGTACCACCAGTCATCTTTTGCATGTTGTGTGGTGTATGGATTCTTGAATCTAGATTTATTCTAATTAGCATTTTATTCAATCAACATTAGATTATCAATCTTACATTGTCATCAAAATAGACTATGCACGTGAACATATTAGATATTACTGTCAGTTTCTCTACTAAAATACACAATCTCATTTCTCACACATGCCCAACTGCCTGTTAGTATAAATATGGATTAAGATAGAATGTAATTGTTACTTATCTGCTGTCGTCTTTAATTAATTCTGTACACTTCTCAGACTGCAGAGATGCCTGGTCTATATAAAGAAGGCGAGTATGATCTTAGCGGCTGTGCTGTTGGCATTGTGAAGAAGGAGGATGTAATTAATGGGAAGAACATTACCGTTGGTGACATTATTATTGGCCTGCCATCTAGTGGAGTTCATTCTAACGGCTTCTCACTTGTACGAAGGTTGGTTTTCTAGTATGGGATCTTTCAGTTTTATAAAATTATTAGTTTTTAAAATGTACTAAAATCAATATCTTGGCAGAGTGCTTGCTCAAAGTGGGCTTCAATTGAAAGATAAACTTCCCGGTGGTGATATTACAATTGCTGAAGCTTTGATGGCTCCAACCACTATTTATGTTAAACAGGTCATTTATAATGCTCTTGACATTCTTTACTGCCTTGTTTTAAAACTCCCTCCCTGTTTGATTTGGATTACAACTTTTATTCTTGAAACAGGTGCTTGACATAATCAGTAAGGGAGGGGTAAAAGGAATTGCCCACATCACTGGTGGTGGTTTTACAGATAACATACCCCGAGTTTTTCCAGAAGGCCTTGGTGCTCTTATATATGAGAACTCATGGGATATACCTACAGTGTTCAAATGGCTTCAAGAGGTAATTCATATTTCTGACTTTGCTTGAAAATAACAAGTTAGCAACAAAGACTTTTGTTTTTTAATATTTTAATCGACAATAATACGTTTTCAATTGATCTTCAAATATATTACTAATAACGTCTCACATTAGGCTGGGAAGATTCAAGATTCTGAGATGATGCGAACTTTTAATATGGGCATCGGGATGGTCCTTGTAGTTAGTCCAGAGGCAGCGAATCGAATCCTTGAAAACCTAAATGGGAAAGCCTACCGTATTGGTGAAGTTATAAGTGGAAATGGTGTGACCTACAGTTAATTCAATTTAAGTTTAACCATGTTGTACTATTTAATACTTTCATGGAAAAATTCAGGTTGAGATATGGAAAATTTCCAATTCATGCCCCGCTTTATCTGGACTTTGATAGCTTTCCGTACATAAATGTTGGTTATGAAACTAGCAACAATTTTGTGGATTCCCAAGTCGAGTTGTTAGTGAAACATTTTGGTTTTGCTTGTCCTATTAGTGTAATACATTCGGGTTCAATGAGCATAATAATGTGTTTGCTAACAGATTCACAGGGATATTAAATTTTATGTAAACCTTAGTTGGAGTTCTTTTTTAGTCAATGTACTCTTATTAATAATTACAAAACTGCTTCAATGATTTCACATTGTTTTCTGTTTTGCTAAATTTGTTCTGATGATAACTAGGATAACCTCACATTTTACACTGTTGTAATACATATCTTCTACTTAATTGCAAGTTGTAAACATGGTATCTCCTATGTCTTGCTTGCTTGGTTGGGTTGGGGTTGGTCTCATCCTTTTCTTTAGGAGAACTTTTCGCGCCCCCGACTTTTCTCAAGCGTCCTCGGAAATTTCAAAAATACCTTCTAGCTACTTAAGTAGCGAGTGCTAAAGGGGGCAAAAATTTGAAAAAACACAGTTCACTGTTTAAGTAGCACACTCACGGGGTGCAAAATTTGGAAAAAATACGATTCGCTGTTTAAGTAGCAAACTCAGTGGCTGCAAAATTTGGAAAAATACGGTTTGCTATTTAAATAGTAAACCTTATAAAATATAATACTTTTGTCGTCAACACCTTTTATCCCACTCCCTTTATATATTTAAACGTACCAACAAATTTTATATTTTGGCCACTGTAATTATTAAGAGGTAGCGTAGAAAATACAAAAAATAATTGATTGTTGCAAAACTTTATTTCATATATATATATATATATATATATATATATATATATTTTTTTATTTTTATTTTTTAGAATACTTTATTGTATTTTAAAATGTATTTCATCAATTTTTTTGGTAAGTTTTTTTTTTTCAATTTGAAATAAAAGAATATTTCAAATATTATTATTTTATTTTTTTTGAAATAAGAAATCGAGACATGAGTATTTTTTGTTTTATTTTGACAGATATTAGATATATAAATGATAGTAAATCCTAGTAGAGGAGACAGTAATTTAGGGCTTTAGAATTTTTACCAACGCTTTTTCACTTCTTTCAACTCGCCGCCGCCTTTCCACCACGCCACCATCCTCCGCCTCTATTTATCCCTTATTCGACCACTCTTTAATAATGAGTTTAGGAGCTTGCACAGAGCTATCGCATTTTCATGCTGTAGCATCAGTTAAACCCAATTCTCAGAACTGTAAATGCACAGCCGGAATCAGTTACAGTCTGCGCAATGCAATCGGAGGTTACAACGGCTTATTGTCATTGCCGAGGTCGAAGAGGAACAAGAACAGAGTCGTTACTGTTAGAGCTGAAGATGAAGGTCTTACGTATAAAGGCGCTGGTGTTGATATTGATGCCGGTTCTGAACTTGTTCGAAGAATAGCCAAGATGGCGCCTGGAATTGGAGGCTTCGGTGGTTTATTCCCCCTTGGTAACCGCTTTTTCTTATTCAGTGTTTGGATTTGATTTTGGGAGAGACCAAACTGATTTTGCCGCTAAAACTGATTTTTTGTTATTTTTGGAGCATTTCTTATAGATTAAAAAAATAAGTGATTTTGACATTAAATAATTTAGAGATTATTTTTTAGAGATTTTACAAAAAAATCAGAAGCTATTTGTGTTTGTTTACCTTGATAAAAATTACTTTTTATAAGGATATTTTTGGAATATTAAAATTCATGTAAGGATATTTTTGGATAAAAAATATCTCCACCTTTTGATTATTGTTTTCTCTTTCCTCTAAACAAAAATCCATTTTTTAATAAGCTACTATTTTTAGTTTCTTATTTTTAGTTGTTTTTAGATTATTTTTAGATTCTGATATAACAAATGGACAGAATATTCTTAAAAGTGATTATTTTAAGAAATAAGTGATTTTTTTTTTTAAGAAAAGCTATAACAAACTGGCTTTGAATTGACTTAATTGACTTATTTAAGCTTATTTATTAGCATAAACATGTGAAAACGCTCATGTCTTATATGACTTTGTATGGCACGTGTTTATTTATAAGTCCTCAATTAAGATATTTGTTCAATTAGGATCTTAAGCTGTGATTTAGAGCTTTTGAGTCTAGAGACCAGAATTGAATTTTAGTAAATTGTTGAACTCAGTTAGTTTACTTTTAACCAAAGTTCAATTAATTTTTGCCACTGCCAAAGCAACCACACTCTCAACCACCTTTGTTTGTTTGGTTAGTTTTTATGGGATTTTGATTTGGCTTTTTTTGAGTAGGTGATAGGTATCTTGTTTCTGGTACTGATGGTGTGGGGACGAAGTTGATGCTTGCTTTTGAAACTGGCATTCATGATACTATTGGGATTGATCTGGTAATTTTTTTTATCATGAAATTGTGTTTCTGTTGCTTTGGGTATGAGTTTTAACTTTTGTTTTCTATTTAGGTTGCGATGAGCGTCAATGACATTGTTACTTCAGGGGCAACACCTTTGTTTTTCCAAGATTACTTTTCTACAAGCCACCTTGATGTGGATGTTGCTGAACAGGTAATGGATGTGCTCTTACCTTGTTTGTATGAGTTCTGTTTGAAGTTTCACTGCCACAAAAATGGTTATTCCTTATTTAATCTCTACCTTTTCAGGTCATAAAAGGAATTGTCAATGGTTGTAAGCAATGTGGTTGCGCTCTTAAGGGTGGAGAGGTATTGAAATATTTGTTTTTTTTTATTATATTTTAAATATCAGTATCTGTATATAATTGGAAGCTCTGTAGTGTAGAGTTTTGCCAAGCCATAGTCTCTAACCATTCAAGGTTCTTATTTCTTGTAAGCAAAGCAATCTAATTGGATGCTTCTTGTTTTATTGAACATTACTTATGAGGATAATACCTATTCAATTGCTTGTATTGATTCTTGAATCTTGTTTTGTTCCAAACAACATTTTATTCAATCCAAGTTTAGATTATTGCAATCTTACGTTGTCATCAAAATGACTATGCACATGAGCATATTAGCTATTACTGCCAGTCTCTCTGCTCAAATACACAATCTCATTTGTCACACATGCTCGACTGTCTGTAGTGTAATTGATACTTATCCCCTCTCTTTAATTAATTATGTACACTTCCCAGACTGCAGAGATGCCTGGTCTATACAAAGAAGGCAACTATGATCTTAGCGGCTCTGCTGTTGGTGTTGTAGAGAAGAAGGATTTAATTGATGGGAAGAACATTACTGTTGGTGACATTATTATTGGCCTGCCATCCAGCGGAGTTCATTCTAACGGCTTCTCACTTGTACGAAGGTTGGTTTTCTAGTATGAGATCTTTCAGTTTTACAAAATTATTAGTTTTTGAAATGTACCAATATTAATATCTTGGCAGAGTGCTTGCTCAAAGTGGGCTTCAATTGAAAGATAAACTTCCCGGTGGTGATATTACAATTGCTGAAGCTTTGATGGCTCCAACTACTATTTATGTTAAACAGGTCATTTATCATTCTCTTGACATTCTTTACTGCCTTGTTTTAAAACTCCCTCCCTGTTTGATATGGATTATAACTTTTATTCTTGAAACAGGTGCTTGACATAATCAGCAAGGGAGGGGTAAAAGGAATTGCCCACATCACTGGTGGTGGTTTTACAGATAACATACCCCGAGTTTTCCCAGAAGGCCTTGGTGCTCTTATATATGAGAACTCATGGGATATACATACAGTGTTCAAATGGCTTCAGGAGGTAATTCATATTTCTGACTTTACCTGAAAATAACAAGTTAGCAGCAAAGACTTTGTTTTTAATATTTTTTATCAACAATAATATTTTAAATTGATCTTCAAATATTTTGGAGACAAAAGTTCACCGTACTAATAACTTCTCATATTAGGCTGGGAGGATTAAAGATTCTGAGATGAGGCGAACTTTTAATATGGGCATCGGGATGGTCCTTGTAGTTAGTCCAGAGGCAGCGAATCGAATCCTTGAAAACCCAGTTGAGAATGGGAAAGCCTACCGTATCGGTGAAGTTATAAGTGGAAATGGTGTGACCTACATTTAGTTCAGTTATTTAATACTTTCACGAAAATTTTATGGTTGAGATATGAAAAATTTCCAATTCATGCTATCTTGACCTTGATAGCTTTCCGTACATAAATGTTAGTTATGGAACTAGCAACGATTTTGTGGACATTCCCAGGTAGTTGTTGAGTTGTTAGTGAAACATTTTGGTTTTGCTCGTAGTGAAATGCATTCGGGTTTAATGATCATAATGTGTCGGCTGACTGGTTAACAGAGACATTAAATTTTATGTAAGCTTAAGTTGGAGTTCTTTTTTAGTGGATGCAATCTTATTAGAACCAGTAAAAATAAAGATATGAAACTGGATAAACCAGAGGTGAACATTTCTGTCATAGCACAATGCTCCTAAGTCCTAACTAGAGAGAAATCTCTCCTAACCAACTTTATCAATCTTTCTGAATGAGTTACTCATTATCCTTTCCTCTCTTTTATAACAGAAAAGTTCTCTAAAATCGGTGAATATTCCAATTGACTCTTATTCAGTTATTTCCTCTAATCAGTGCCCTACTAGTAAAGGCAAATGCTAAACATTGTACCCATGCACTAGTTAAGGAATCAAAAGTGATAAAATTGTCTTGGAACTTGTGTAGCCAAATTTTTTTAAGTGTAAATTATGTTATTTCAACGTAAAATTTACTATTTTTGAGTTTCTTAACTGGTGCACTAGTTAAATCACTATGATGACTCATTTTGAATAAGTTGGTACTACCAGCAAGAAACTAACGGGTTATTTAATATATCTTTTGTAAATATTCATCAAAACCAAAGAACATAACTCATTTTAAATAAGTTGATACTACAAGCAATGAACTAACAGATTATTTCCTCTAGCAATGTGTCCTATCGGGTAACACATTTAGTCATTCAATTAAAATTTATCTTTTGTAAATATCCATCAAAACCAAAGAATTTTCTATGTATCGATAATATCTCTTGGGGCATCAAAATAAATTAAAATGAATATATTATTTTGGTAAAATTATATATAAATCACGTTGGTTCACCGTAATTTTGTAATTATATTTTGATTTTTTTTCTCATTCCACTTATATATTTAATGTACCAACAATTTTTTTATTGCATTTGAGTCATATATTAGACATACTAATAAATAATGATGGATTGACCGTCAGTTCTAACTCAATTGTCAATGCTGATATTACTAAATTGAAGTCATTCAAACTCATAACGGCACGATATAAATAAGAGTTTTAGTGATATTTAGTTTACCACTTTGTTTAGAGTTTAGACACAACAAAATAACTTTGAGCCATAAAAAAAATTGAATTGAAATTAAAAAACGACTTATAAATAGAATTTGTTTTTCTAAAAAAAAAAACACAAGTTTCTTCCCTCCTCGTACGAGCTGAATCCAAATTCCAAAGTTTGCTACAGACTGAACTGAAAGTACCTTTCTTTCTACACCACACCTTAATTGCCATACCCAGTTTATTTTTTAACATTCATAATCATTTAATATATGTGGTGTTTGAAAAAACCCTAGTTTTTTTTTTTTTTTTTTTTTTTATCGATATGTGATTGTTGCTCAATTTTGGTTTTTTGTTACAGTGGAAGAAGCTGTTTGGTAGAAACTGCATCAATTTAATTGCCAATGGCTTTTCAAGACTTTGAACCAATCTTTGCTGAACCTAAAGTGGAGTGGAAACCTCACACTTCTTTTTCTTCTTTC
This sequence comes from Trifolium repens, assembly GCA_030408175.1. Classification (NCBI taxonomy): domain Eukaryota; kingdom Viridiplantae; phylum Streptophyta; class Magnoliopsida; order Fabales; family Fabaceae; genus Trifolium; species Trifolium repens. Next base: position 58,677,336 of record CP125842.1, on the reverse strand, counting down.
CGTCCTTTTTTGTTCCATGCTTATGCTCCTCATTCTTCTCATCTTCTCATTCATGTCACTGATTTTCACTCTGATACTTGGGAAGCTAATCTTTCAGTTTCATTGCTTGAGGACATTGTGAGTATCCTCAGTAAAGCTTCTCTTCTTCTATGATATTTTTATTATAGAAAAATGTGAATCTTGTGTAGTGAGAAAAATTGATTTTGAATGAATTATTTTTATTCACCGTGATTGTCATTTTCTAAACTTCTGTGCAGAGGGATATTATTGGAATAGGGGGCTCTTGGTCAGAGTTTGCTGATTATTTTGTAAATTCTCTCAAGTCAGAAGATCTGAAGCTTGTTCTAGAGACAAATTCAAACTCTGATGGTAAGCTCACGCTACTTTTTGATTCTTTCTGATGAAAAATTTATAGTCAAAATTCTCGGCTTTATAAGTAAGAATGAATGAACTAAATATCTTCTGTGAAGTTTGAATAGGAATCACTAATAGAATGAGTTGAAATTTGAATTAATTAAAATTTCTTACTGGATTTATAGTCTTGTGCAAGAGATATCATGATTTCCTCTTTTTATAATCTTGGTATAAATATCTTATTTGAACCTCTTTGATATATTGCAATTCAGAAATTCTCTGATGCATCGTGCATGTGATAAAGGATGCACGCTGTTTGTTTTGAGGAAGCATACTCGTTGTTCACTCCCATATGTTTTGTATTTTACGTATTTCAGGTGTTAGTTCTGCTAAATTAATTGCTCAAAAATCAAAAGGAATGCCTCTAATAACCATTCCTCTGACCAAACTTGTGGATTCTGGTGCTAGCGAAGCGGTGTCAAATTTATCCTTGAGTCTCTTTAAGGCATTCAAAAGTATCAAGTGTTCTCTTGGAGATGGTTAGTTCATCTTCCTTAAGTTGTGTCTTCGTTTGAATCTTAATAAAAGAAATTGATTTCTGCTTGGTTGTTTATAATTATGTGCATAAAAATGATAATTATATTAATTTGGATTACTTGGCTCTATCTTTAGACGTGCCTTCCAAAAAAATGTTGCAACTAATACAGTATATAACTTCAATTGGATCTATATGGCCTGTGCCGGAATTAACTGTTACATATTTTTATTGTTTTCTCAGTGCAGCAACGTTCTCTCCAGTTGACAAACGTGATGGTGGCTGAGAAGGTACAATATCCAAATTGACTTGAACTATTATGGCTTGGGGTATTTATTTATATATTTTTTGGTAGGGATTCCGAGGAATTGATTTGGTATTCCAACTTTACCGCAGTAACAAAATCAATAATTGCAGAAATTTATAAGGTCCTCCTTTTTTTAGTGATTTGTTGACCTATTCTGAAAGCCTTACTAATTATGCAGTATGCGATTGTTCCTCTTTTCTTTTTCTAGGCTGATCATGGATTTTTATCTGTTCCTCTTTTAAGTGGCTCAAAATTTGATTATTCTTCCCAACACGCACTGTTCTTATCTTATTATGAGCATTATTTTTCTGCCTAACAGGAAAGAAGTGAAACCATACAACTGGATCGACGGCAAAAGTTTCAAAAAATTAGCGACTCAGAGAAAGCAGGCAGTTCTAATAATAATGGAGTGCAAAACTCTCCAGGTGTGTTATGTATTCTGTTATTCTGAAGGTTTGGTCTTTTGCTGATAAAGTAATTCAAAAGTTGTTAGCTGGGTTTAAGGTTTTACTGTGTGGCATATGCGGTGAATCTATATTATGATTTTTTTCTCAAAACAAAGTAAAGTATTTAAATTTTTATCAAATTAGCCCACCATTTTCTAGATCTGCAACTATTTCTCTATCTAAGAAAATTGTAACTGCATTAGGTCTATTTTTCATGCGAGAAGAAAACAATAACCTGAAAAGAAAAGAGAAGAAATGCTACTTCTAGCACCATTTTGAATATATTGGAATATGAAGAATAATGTCGGAGCTTATGCTTACATTTTAACACTGTTCCTTGTTCATGATGCTCTTGTATATGTTAAAATCCTGCTTCATCACTAGGGTTTATATTTTCAAGGGTTAATGAATTTTTATTTTTTCACGTTCCTGTTGATTTACAGACAAGCAAACAGCTCGGGATAAAGGTACTGCAAAAGTTAAGAATCGTGTGGTGCCAGCATATCGCAGGCAAGTGTTCTTACTATCTTACAAATCTTAACTATGGTAGTACGGATTCAGATTCATGTAGGTAACTGTTCTTGTGCTATTATGATAATATACTCACTCACCTTTTTTCTTGGCAGGGCCAAAGTAAGAGGGGCCCTCTTGCGTGATAGTGATCCCGAGTCTTAGCCCTTAGTTCAAACCAGTTGTTCTATATAAAGTTAAAAGATTGTCCCAACTCTATGTTTACTTCCTTTTCACTCTATTACCTCAATTATTGTATATCAATCAATATAGCATGGAAAACATATGTTACTAGTTAGGCCATTCACATAAAAATTTCAATTATACATTCACTTGTCAACTATGAAATGAAAATTGCTCATTTGATGCACGTTCCTCTCCATGCCTGTTTCTTTTCTGCGTAATTCCACCGAAGATTCAAATCATAGTTGGCGAGGTTTAGAAGAATCGGTCCCTTCAACTAGACTCAAGCCTTGTTGGTAAATGTAAACTAATCTTACATTATTATGATGAGCTTGTTGATGCTGAAGTTGTTGATACATAATATTTTCAATTAAACATTAACTCTTTCTTCATTTTGTGTATATGATAAATCTTGTTACTATAATATTGGAGAAGGCAGAAATCTGTGATAAGTAGTCCACCTAAACTTTTAAAAAATCAGAATTAAAAATAAAATATTTCTGATTAATTTGAGAAAAAAAAATTATTCTAATTATAACACAACAAAAATAATTTCTATTTTATATAAAATCTTAAAATTTTTGTCAAAAATAAAAACTTCAGATAAATTACATTTTTATAACAAAGTTGGTGAATTGTCTGAAATGAAAAAGAAAATTAGGAGGGATGAAATGAAGGAATCTTGATTGAGAAAAGAAAGACAATGCTGTGACTTAAAATAATCATATAAAAACAAAAAATCCAACATAATATCATGTTAGTACAATTTGTTGACATTGCCTGAATCTGTAATTCTTTACACTTTTTTTTTTGGGTTGATATTATCTTCTTTGGTTGCTGTCACAAGTAAAATCCAAGACATGTGAACCTCAGAGAAAGAGAGAGAGTAACAATAATTCACAAACTCACCATAGACTTTATGCAATGACAGAATTACCACTGTTAATCCCTCTCTGTGAACATTTGTATCTTAGAATAACATAAGAAATAAATCTGTAAAACATGATGAAGCAAACAGTGACACCAACATTCTTCCATCTACTTCTTTCTCCTCCAAACCCTGCTTCTTTAAGCACATCCTCTCCCTTCATCACACATGCACCAAACATGTACTCCAAACACTTTTTTGAGTTGGAGAACTCATTGATCAGAAACCCTTCAAAGGGATACTTAAAAAGTGATATATAATGCATGAAAATCCAGTAACTAGGAATCTCATGGTTTGATATGAAGTAACCAGAGAATAAGAAGAAAGAACCTATAACACCATTAATTACTGAATTCCCAACAATGAAATTAGGCACAAGAGCACTGAAACACACCACAACTGAATTGGCTGTATAAAGAACAAGCCATATCAGTAACAGAAAGTGCAAAAAAGCAGTGAAGTTTCTGTTGAGACCAACCAGCCAGTATAATGGAACTGTGAACAAAACGGCCAGGATTAGAAGAAATGGCAAGTAAACTAAGCCATTTGCAATAGCATAAGACGATACCCGGTAGCTCCCACAAGATGTTTCTTTCATTAGAATCTCTCTTTCTTGTAGAAAAATTGGTAGAGCTTCTATGCTGCTTGATAACAGAAAAGTTAATATGAAAGCAAATAGACCAATCCTTTCTTGTGTTCCTCTTATATCATCTTTGAGGTTACAAAAGATTGATCCTAAAACTAGTCCTGAAATCAGCATCTGAATTGTCCTACATGCAAATAGCTCTTTTGTACGAAATATGTTTTTGGAGAATCTATGAGTTAGAATCATAGTTTCACTCAATCTAGAATTTGCAAAATCATAAGAGAAATCCATTCCAGTACTATTGATGATATCTTCATCAATTACTTTAGATTGTTGAAATAGCTGTTGCAAAGTGAACTTACCACTTTTACTCTCACCTGATTGTTGTTGTTCATCATCACCACCTTTCTTCTGTTGCACTGTTCCTAACAATCGTCTCGGCGGTTCGGTTTCCACCTGACATTGTTGCTGCTGTTGTTGTTGAATGATATCAATGGAATCAATAGCAAATTCGACTAAATTAACATGTAGTGGAAGCTCTAGACCCATCAATCTCAAATTCAAACTCAGTAATTCAGCAGTTCCATGATGAAGCACAGAACCATTAGCCAACAACAACAATGAATTGAACAGCTTCACTATTCTGAAACCAGGTTGGTGAATACTTAGTATTATAGTTCTTCCCCTAGTTTCAGCCATAACCTTGAGCATATCAATTATTTGCAAAGCTGAAGTACTATCAAGTCCTGAAGTTGGTTCATCAAGAATCAAAACTTTTGGATCATGTATGACTTCAACACCAATAGAAACTCTGCGCCTTTCACCGCCTGATATACCTCGGACTCGATCGTCACCAATTCGAGTCCTCGCAACATGATCAAGTCCAAGCTCTTGAATCAATGACTTGACCCTTGAACATAGTTGTTGTTGAGGAAGCTTTAGCCTTAGTTTTGCACTGAACATCATGGTTTCTTCAACTGTAAGTAAGGGAAACAAAGTGTCCTTTTGAGTAACATAACCTGATAGCTTTCTGAACTGAGATTTGTCAACAGGTTTTTGGTTCAACAACACTGACCCTTTTTGTGGACTGTGTTTACCTGCTAAGATCTCAAGTAGTGATGACTTTCCAGCTCCACTTGGCCCAACAATTGCTAGGATTTCCCATGGTCTGGCTTGAAAACTCACATTCTTGAGCACATGCCTAACTCCACTGCAACTTTTTTCAACTCCTGCTTCTTCCTCTTCTATTTCTTGACCATTGGCATTATCTAGTTGTGGAGATTTGCTGAAGATTTTAAAAGGGTGTTCTGCTTTGTTTGTGTGGATTTTGTAGTTTATGCCAATGGCTTCAACTTCACAGCCTTGCATCTTCATTTGTTGCATAGGTTGGTTTTTGTTTTAGCCTTTATTTTCTTTCTTTGATTCTTCTACTCTTTTCTAGTTGCTAAACTCATTATGGTTTTCTTCTTCCCTTCTCTCTCTGTTGTTTGCTCAGTTTTAAATGAAAGATTTTGGACTCAGCTACTGACAGTTAAACAATGGGTGGTGTTTGCAATTACACTAAGGTCCTCGAAGTTTGTATATACATTCACGTGCACTTCTTGCTGTTTCTCTACCTATTTTGTTATATTTGGACACAACACAAGGATGTTAGTAAAAATCTAATATCATTAATAATTGATACAGTATAAATTACTATTACTATACTATATATGTGTGTTAATAGTAAGGATTAATAATCCTTTAATACTAGCCGAATTTGGTTGGTCTAGTTCATATGGATTCAACTCAAATCTCACAGACCTGAGTTCGAATTTTGTTGTCGATGTGAGGACTTCATTGATAGATAATATGTAAGTATCTCTGTCAGTTCTATCTGAACCTTAAGACTCTATTTATCCTGATGAGTCCCTAGTAGCTAACTTTCCTAAATGTTTTCTATTAAAAATATCCTTTAATACTTACTATATTGACTGACATAATAAATTAAGTACCCCAGACATTTAGACCAATGTTTTAAAAATCGAACCGGACATTGAATTGGTGTGATATCTGAATCATAGTTCAACCACTTTAGATAGCTTAAACTGAGGCAAAACCGCGACCGAGCTGTAAAAATCATTGATTTGTAGTAAAGACGAGTTTAAGATTTAACGGGTTGAATCGTTTGATTCTGTTTGATTTATAGAACACTGATTTAGACATTAATCTATCTCTGATTGAAAGATAGAACATAGAATAATACAAGTGGATGTTTTATTGTCTTGTTAGTTTTTTGTTGTTTAATGGACAGCCTATCAATTATTATAGCACACTAATCTTATAGCACACTAATCTTAAGCAAACCACATAATTATTATAGCACACTAATCTTAAGCAAACCACATAATTATTTCCCAACAATATATATATAGTAATAGTAAATCTATCTAATTAGTCTACATATGTTTGTTTCTTGTTTTTTTCAAATAAAAAGTCTAGGTGAAAAAAAAAGTTCACTTGGACATGTAATAATGTTAAAATTCTTAAGAATAGTTATCGCACATTTGAGTCCTACAAACTTGAAAGATTAATATTTGCAGTTATACGCAGATGATACCTCATGGTATCACTATCATCTATGAAAGAAATAAAATTGTAAGGGCTCTCATTAGTATCTATATGTTATAATCCATTAATAGAATTTTCACATCTTAAGTAAAATGACTATCATAATGATGAAAATCTATACAAAAAGTTGAAATAAATTATAAGTAGTAATAAGATTTTATGTAGGTCATGATTAGACAACAATTCTATTTCTTGTAGGCATTTTGCGTTGTTAATTTATTAGAACACAATGAGGATTTGTTAGTAGAAAGAGATCCAACATAATATTCTTTGGGGGCGTTCCAACTCATAATATAGTGAACTAGCTACTCATTTGATTACTTTATATTCAAGGTACTTTTGTCTGGATTCCAATTTTTTATTCATGGAAGCAAGAACCCGTGAACAATGTCTGTGGTCAATTTTATAGACCCCAAAATTCTCACTTTCCATTTGCCCCACCTATACTACAACTTATTATAATTTATCACTTTTTTTTTTTGACGATTTTATCATTTATTGTATATTCTCTTCGTCTTAAAATATAAGCAAAATTTAGTTGGTAAAAATTAATGTATTTAATGTAAAATTTAAACTAAATACATATTGACTCATTTTTACTTATATTTTGAGTTATATAATATAATATACATTTTTTTATCAAATAGTCTAATGACTAAATTTTTTACATTAAAGTGGATAATACTATAGTATAATACTTTAGTACTAAAAATGACAACAAACAAAATCTAGCTTGATAGACAAAAGTAATTGAAGAAAGATAAAAAAAAAAACACTAAGCTAGCCCGTGAACTCTCCTCTTTCACAATTCAATTATTCAACACCCCACCCCCATAAAAGTCTCATCCTTACCAAAGTGACTTTAGAATATTTTGGATTTGAATTATTTGTTTTTTTATTCGTTAAGGAAACTTGTTTAGTAATGCATTAATAGTCCAAATGACTCTTTATGTCTTTATTCATATTCATATTTTTATAGTTTCTTTTTTTACCTTCACCTTCTATTGATATGAATATTTTTTGGCCTCTTCCCTTGTCTTTACTTAGAAATGTGTCATGCTTTTACTAATGTACGATTATGATTAATCCACTATGATTTTCTCTTCTACACTGGATCCGATCTAAATCAAGAGAGCAACTAGCAAATGTTTCTAGATTAATGCATAAATGTCTTCTGTTACTTGAGGTCATTTTATTGTTGGTGTGATGGATGGACTAGTAGTAGAATTAGGGGACATCTTTTATATTCATGTCTATGGGGATATTTTTTTCTTAGGTGATTTTTTTGTGTTGAGCATACATATGTTTCTCAATTATTATAAATGTGAACTCTACTTCATCAATTTTCTGGGGGTATTAATATTATTATTAACTACTATTAAGCTTATGAATCCTTCATTTCTTTGCAAGTTAGTTTTGTGATGGGTATACCAATAATATTTTCCGCATGTGTTGTGTGTGATTCATATTGTATATTTGGTTTGTTTGGGGATGCTGCTTTTTGGGGTATATAATTTATGTAACGAAAATAGAATGAAGATATTTTAAGTCTGAAATTTCTGATCTAAGTTCTTTATGTATTTTGCTTGTTTGATTTATTGTTGGAAGAGTTTGATCATTTTGTGTTTTGGTTGTGTGACGGAATAGGAAACAATAAGGCAAGGGAAACGTGTTTAGGAACATCTCTAGGATGAAGACATTTCAATTCCATGTAACTTTGTTGTTGATCTTGAGAAAGAAGATGAATAAATGAAGAAAAAAAAAATAAAAATTGTCATTTTAGACCCTTTTCATGTCATCAGGCCACTTGTCTAGCTAATGTCTATTCACCATGGCACGTGTCTAAAAAAAACGGCACATCAGCTTTTTTGTAAGTTAACAGCCAATTTTAACGCTAAAGATCAAAATATCTAACGGATTGCAGAGTCAGAGACTATTTTGTATTTTTGCATATCGTCGTGCTAGTCATTTATAAAAACACAAATATCTGTCCATAAAAGTCTAGGGAAATAATTAGGAAATAATAGAAAAATAATCTTGAAGTTTTAAGCAACATCTTATAGCACCTGAACATAGATAGTCATGCATATAATGTTAAACTTGACATTAAATCAATCTACATAGAAATTCCCTACTTTCCATGCTAAATTCAGATAAAAAAGTTGAGAGAAAAAATAAATTCAGAACAGAGAGAGCGAGAGATGAAAGAGAGCAACAAAATTTATGTAAAAACAAACCATAAATGCTATTAAAACAAACTATAAATTTAGGTAAAAACAAACCACAAGTGTGATAGTTAAGAGCTTTTATAAGGAATTCAGGAAAACAATTAATTAGGAATTTGTAGTTATAAAGATAAAGAAGTTTTTATCGTAGCCGATGATATATTTTTTTCTACGTATCAAAATCTAAACCATTAAAATTAGAGTTAAGTGTGTCTTTAGTTACATTCGTTTCGTTTCAAAAGCCCCTCAACGACTGGATTAGGCTTTTTTTGTGATGCATTATTCTTTTGTCAATTTTTGCAGCACCGAGTCACCGACATTATCAGCGTCCTGGTCCATCCTACCAAGCAGTAGGAACGCGCATCTTTGTTGAGTATGGTGATGGTATTCCTGTTGTTGAGTATTGCATTGAGCATGTTCCTGGTGAATCAAATTCCGAGTACGATGATTCGTATTACTAGATGCTTACATGCGAGTTACTATCCTTTGGTTTGCGTGCCGATTTGCGGTACTTTTACGTATTGGTTCGTCATAATTCGTGAAATAATTCGCAGAAATACACATACCAAATAATAAAGAAATGAATCGATAAAAAAAGAAAAGAGAAAAAAAGACAAATTAAAAAAAGAAAAGAAAGAAAAAAGATACTCCCTCCGTTTCTTTTTAAGTGTTCAAAAACGTCAAGTAAAACGTTCCTATTTAACTGTCCATTTAGTGTTTTAATGGTACAATTTGTCAATTACTTATATCTTTTTCAATAAAACTAATTAATGCTATATATTTGAAAAACTAAATCTTTTTTTTTATTCTTTTTTTCGGTGCATAACATATTAAATTTTGTTTCATTTTTTTTTGTTTGCATAATATATTAAATTTATTGGAAAGAAAAAGTGTGTGGAAAAAATAGGATTTTATCGGTGATTAAAATTATGGTATAATAGGTAGATAACGTGCAAAAATACACTTTCTTAATTTGATATTACTATTCAAAATGGACACTTAAAAAGAAACAGAGGGAGTATAAAACATAAAAATAGGAAAGAAAAAAAAGTATCAGACTTTTTTAGGTGTTAAAAGCTATTATCTATGTATTATACTAATAAAAATTAAGCAACTTTTTTCTATCAAGAACTTATTGAAAACTGTTTGTTCTATCTTCTCATTTCATTGAGTAAAAATGTTTAAAATAAGTTGGGTCAAATGGTACCTTAGTTTAAGGAAATCTACCCATAAAAATAAAAATAGAAACCATGATAACAGATAGGCATAAAAAATAGTAACTCAATCTAACATGTAACAAGTTATAAAAAAATAAAAAAATGAAGTTATAACAACTTAAAAAAGTAGAAGAACCTAATAAAAGAAGATCCGTGAGGAAAAAAGAAAAATATTAGGCCTACTTATATATACAAAACTTAAGTGCATTTCTTTATATGCTTTTCGTATGGTTCTTAAAATAAAATTCATATATTATTGATATAACAAATTTTGAGAAAAACATGAATATGAGGAATTCATAGTTTTTATATTAAGAATCATGCAAAAAGCATATAAAGAAATGCACTAAGTTTTATCCAGAAAAGAAGACTATGCTACAAAGATTAAAAACAAAAAAAATAGAAACAAAAATGCAACATATAAATTTTTATGTTAATATAATGACGAACTTAAACATCAAATAAAAATCGATAGATCCCGTAATCTTTAAACTAATTTGTTTTATGTTAATATAATGACTAGAGCTGTAAAAATGGGTTGGGATATCGGGCCGGCCCATTAGCCCTATAGTTTTATACATGTTGGGCCATCATGGGCTGGCCCCACGGGCTATTGGGCCGGCCCCTTAAAGAATTAAAAAAAAATATCTAAAAATAAAGAATTTTAGTTAGCATAAAATTTTTAGATAAAATAAGTAACAAAAGATGAGATTTGTTAGATAAAAATATCCAAATTTGTTATGATTATCTTTATTTGAAAAAAAAATAATAACAACTAGTTTGTGTGCGATATATATAGTTTTATTGTCCATTGAATTTTTTTAAAAAAAAATTTGTCAAACTTTTTAATAAAAAATATAAAAATTTGTCGGGCCATGTAGGCCCTTACTTATCGGGTCGGACTAGGTGGTATGAGCCTTGGGCCGGTCCACTTAAGCCCCTTTATATGTCTTGGCCCTCTGGGCCGGGGCCGGCCCCTTTGACAACTCCAATAATGACGAACTTAAATATCATATAATTTGTTTTTGTTTTAACTAAATAAATTTTCTAATTCATAGTTTATCGATGAATATATTAGAACTATCGTGAACCGAAATAACATACCTCATATGTACCATATTCTTTTGAGGTTACTACCGCGTACCCAAACCTCTACCACATACCGAAGTGAATTGCGAACTAGGGGACTATGGTTTCAACTTTTTCCATTGGTGATCAAATGATTCATTTGGATTTCACACGAGTTTCTTTTCCTTCCCTGCAGGGATCTATATGCGGCATATGTAGTCGAAAACTTAAGGAAGTGGCTTCTTTGGTAACTGATTAGCAGCAAATTGCAGTGACATATTTAAGTATATTTGTAAATGTCTATGAAGATCATCACTTTCACTTTGATTTGTTTGTCACGCTATTCTGTTACTACGCTACAATGATTGGCTTCAACTGATTGATGCCTAACTCTTTTGATTCGTTTTTTCTTGTATTAACAGTTCTTGTGCTGTACCTCCAAGTTACTTTAGATATATGGCAGTGTATGCATGGTACCCTCAAATAATAAGCACTTTCCCATTAAAATTTTCCCCTCCACATGAAGATAGGATTTGATTGCATTACAGTTTTTTCTTTCATTAAATTATTGAAGAAAACATAATCTAGATCATTTACAGTCCAAACTCTAAAATGAATTTGGAGTCATTTTCTGTTTTTGATTTCCCAACATTGTAGTTCAAGTGGCACTACAATGATCATATTTGTAAACAAAGGAATAAACAATTGATATACCTCAATTTATTTAAGTCCATTCATTCAATTATAATTGTTGTCTTTGTAAAATTGCATTTTCTCTCATTTTTCTTCCCTGATTGATAATAGATACATATGTACTTATTATAGGTAATGAAGTTTGATACTTTGATGTTGAAAAGAAAACATAATAGTAATGTTTAGAACAAGTTGTACTTTTTGGTTCTGTTTTAGAAATTATCATTCATATATAAAGTAAAAAAATATTTTAATCTTCTATAAATGGGGATGCACGTTAGATTACAAGTAAAAAATCGATAGATTATGTAATATACTTTGTGTATAGTTATAAATTTAAAGTTTAGTACGGTGAGTGTCAAGATGACAAAATGTTATGATTCACACTCTAATACATGTACTCAAACATCAAGGAATGTGAACCCCGTGTAGGCTAGCCCTGACAATCCTTCGTCTTTAATTGCTTTGTCCCACCAATACAAGTTACCCCACAGACAATTGAAACAGTTAACATGATATTAAGGTCGAATAAACTAAATTTATAACTTACATAGTCTTCTTAAACACGTCCGGTGATGTGCAAAATCACACATGTGCTCAGTCAGTACGAATTTATCAGACGGCCCCCCCCAGAAACACGTCAGACTCTAGCTGACCCTAAAAAGGGTTTCAGAAAGGCCCACCTCTACATCCAAGGGTTGTACCTCCAAGGGTTGCTCATCCATTTCCTCATAGGGGCAGCCTTCGGCTCAACTTTAGCCACCTTACGCTTAGGCCCGACTGCCACTCAGCAACCATTGCTCTTCTAGCATATGCAGTTGCTGAAATTGGCCTTTTACCTCTGTCACGTTCCATATCTAAGAAAACAAAATTAATAACTAAATCAGAAAAATAACAACAAATCATCAGCATCAAAGTGGTTCTCTACCTAGGAAGCGGACAACTTATAATGGTTCGCTTCCTAGGAAGCGAATTCACTGCTAAAAGTCTATTTATTTGTTCTCTTCTCATTTAAGTAGACTCTTCAAGAATTGTTAGCCTAGTAAAATAGACACCTCGTCCATTATTGTTAGCCTAGAAAATCAAACTTGAATTCTCTCAAATAATTTATGGGAAATGCTTTTTGGTAAGAAAATTTAAGGAGAAGAATTGCAAGAATAAATCCTCACCCTTGATTACATTCATAATCACCCATGTTTTCCACTAAAAAAGAAGATTAAATGACATCATCCTTTAAGATTTTGCCATGTGTTAATTCTTGCATTTTTTGTGTAAAATTTTCATGCTAAATAGGAATGCTGATAATTTATTATAGGGGAGAACTTATTAACCGAGTTGACTAGTTGAGGTCAATCTCTCGCTTAATTTCATACCTTTTTTTTTTGGTACTCGTCCAACCATGAATTAAAATTTGAACAATGTGTGGGGTATTATTTTCCTTAATTTGCTGCATTTGGATAATCCACAAAATTTTGTGCGCGCCTTAAAATAAAGAAGAAATTTCGGCGCTGCGTTGAACTAACTCTCCAATGCTGCTGCACCTTCCTCGCTCTCCTCCTTCTTCCTCCTCCTCCTCCGGTACTCTCTCTCTGTGATTTTCGTAACTTTGATTTCCAATTTCGTGTACGATTTGAAATCAAAGAGTATAAAATTGTGCATGTGATGTGATTTAACAGGGAACGCATTATTTCTCCTTGGTCATCATCATCATCATCATGATGTAAACAACTGGAAGAGTAGTTTTCGATTGGAAAAAACTATCACAAGAAACAAGAAACGTTTACGACCGTCTCGGATCCGTTCTTGTCTACTTTCTATTGATCAATTGACTAATGCTCGTGTTATATATTCCGTTGCTCCATCCATGGGCCACAATCAGGTATATTGAAATTGTTAGTTAATTGTTGTGAATTGGAAATCATGAAGTTGATTTCCCCAATTTCTTTTAGGTTATATGAATTTTTATGTTGATACATACTTCATACTTCAGATTGAAGGTCTCTATATATTAGTGTCAGTGTTGTGTTTGGTGTTATGCCTGTGTCAGTGCTTTATAGTTCATAATCCCGAAATCGTCTACTTGTATTCCAATATATATTTTCTACTCTAGCTCTCACAAATCTTTCGATGTGGGACTTTAGTTTGAAAGCTTAACAACACTGTTATGCTATATTGCAGGTGTTATGTATGTAGGTGTTAACCTTAGTTTGTATTTTATTTTATAATAATTGTAAAATTGATTTTTTAAGAAAACTTTGTTAAATTCTTAATTAAATTGGTATTTTGTTTAGCAGCAATTAAATTAGTATTAATAATTCCTTTTTATAAATAACACACATAAATATATTTCCTTATAATTTTTTAAAGTTAAATTTTGTTTTTGGTTACTATATTTGAAGTTATATGAATGATGTTTTCTATTTTTTAATATGTAATTTATTATTTTTAAGTAGATTAGATAGAAAATTATCAATAGCGTACCCAAAAAAATACTACAGCGTACCACGAACCCAAACGACGTACCAACTATGTATACCCCTTACGTACCGAATTCTTTTAAGGTTACGTACCGCGTACCCGAACCCGTACCGCGTACCAAAGCGAATTGCGAACCAGGTGACTATGGTTTGAAACTGTTAACTGCCATGAAGAAATTTAAAAGGAAAGAAAATTGAAGGGTTAGTCGTGGTTTGATTAGTTATACTGTGTTTTAAAATTCGTTGGAGGGATCTCAAAGCAAAGGTAATTTGAACTATGTCTAATGGATTTCAAAACAATTTGTAGAGGAAGTTTGAAGTAAACCGGTAACCAATTTTGAAAAAGTGGCTCAATAAGGGAGCCTGTGTTAAACAGCGAGTATATAAGCAACTGTGGATAGCATTCCTCATTTCCTCCCACTGATTGTAATGTCTGAAATAACATTATTGTGATAGATATTCCATTGTAATGTCTGAAATAAAACCTCTCACATTAACAGGAGGCTCATCCGGAATCACATTTTAGAGTTCCTGCAATTGTGGATGTTTTGGAAGAAATGAAACTCACTTCAAAGGTACTAAAAGCAACGGACACTTATGTCTTGGTGATATGTTCTTACGAGTCTCACTTATTTATTTTAAGTTCTTTCTGCAATTGTAGTACTCCCTCCAGTCCTAATTATAAGAAAAGATTCACTTTTTAGACACATCAAACTTTGAATGTATCTAAAAATTGAATCTTTTCTTATAATTAGGACTAGAGGGAGTATTATATTGATAACTTATTTATGGTTAAAATTCACAAAGAAAGAACCGTTGCATTCAAATCTTGATTTCAAATTTGAATTTGGATACCCTAAAAGAAAGAATTCACTAAATAGACTACATATTTTCCAAGTTCAAACATAAGCTATTTTACTATACAGAATATATTTCCTATTTGTTTGAAAGACAAATCAGCTGTCATGGACAATCTGTTGCTATAGATTTATGTACATGATTCAGCTAAAAAGTCTGTCAGTTTTAGAAAAAGACCAACTTAACTTGACAATATGTGCAACTGTATTATGATTAGCCATACTTTATTGACATTAAACAATAATTATAAAGTATTTTCACTTCCACAACTTTTGTTTATGCATACAGTTTCGTGGCTCTGAGGTCATTGAACTTCAACATTTTGAGCCTGCTTCGACCGATGACATTGCAAGTGTGCATGCAAGATCCTATGTTTCTGGGCTTGAAAAGGTAAAAAAATTTGTTAAAAAAATCTCCTTGCTTCAGCTGTTTCATATGTGAGAGGCTGTGTTTTCTAAATTACTGGTACACCTTACAAAGCAGTGTATCACAGCATCCACCTCATAACTGACTCCAATTTGGATTTGATGGTTTTTTCTGGGAGAAATATGGATGGAGCCTAGCGTAGCGGTTAAGTAGTTCCGACTTTGTTAGTTTGTGTTTGTTATTTTATAAAATCTAGTGTTAATTAGGGGCATATGTTTCTTTTGGAGAAATAAGGATGAGCCCCAAATAATAAAGTGGGGTAGGCCTTATACTTAATTTTGATTAGGGTATAATATTATATAATTACAGAAAATAATATTACGAGTAGGGGGAATCTCATTTATTATGTTAAAGGAGATGCCAGGCTCTGAAATACCTCGTGATTCCTTGTTTTTTCCTCTGCTTTAGAAACACAGTTTTCTCTGTTCTTTCTATAAATTATAGGGTCTGAACGATTCTCTATCAACTCTGTCCTTCCTATAATGTTTGTTTCTGAACCAGTTTCACTTAATGCATGCTTTAATTATGATTTAGTGCACAGTTATGATAAAACATCATGGAAGCGGATTGCTGCTGCACACTGAATTATTTGGTGTATTTGTGCTTAAACACTACTAATGTCTTTCAAGTTCTGACTAATTAGTTTTTAAGTATCCTTGTTTTTAGTTCAAAATTTAAGATCACTGGCTGCTGGGAAAGTTTGTGTTACTTAGGCATTTCATAATTTGTATATAATCTCATTATACCACGACACATAATTTTTGTTTTGAAGTTTGACATTTTTCCTCTCCTGAATCTTCACAGGTTATGGATCAAGCTTTGGAGAAGGGCCTTATTGTCATCGATGGTTCTGGACCAACATATGCTACTTCTACTGTAAGTACTATGCTCAAGATTTTTCTTGCTTTCCTGAGTTCAGAGTGTCTGCAGCAAATCATTCTATTCTAGAAACTTCGTATTCTAGTTCATTGTGGTAGAAGATACATTTATTGAGTAGAAAATCGTATTGATTTCCATGTTTTTGCATGCTTATTGTGGTATTTATGGTGCAGACCTTCCAGGAGTCAATAGTAGCAGCTGGTGCTGGATTAGCCTTAGTTGACTCAGTGGTGATCTCTCAACCTGGCATGTCCATCTCTTCGTGTTAATCTGTGTATTTGTTTTGGGTTGGGGTAAGTGGGTGGAGATAGATATGTACAACATATTTGCTTCTAGTAACGATGTGCATATTGGAAATGGGAACTATTTTGCTCTTTGATGGAAATTTTGGTCTTTGGTTTCTCAGAACCAGATATTGACCGAAAATATATCTTCCTTTCTCTATACCTTCCAATGGTTGGTGGCAGTGGGAAGTCACAAATGTAACAATTTTTTTAATTAAAATTGTATTCCTATTTGGCATTTTAAATGTCCAATGCATTCTAAGTTGTTGAAGATATTAAAATAGTTATTGAGTCTCCACTTTCGAGCTTAAGTTTTAGAAACATGGTATCAATGCCTCTATAACCAAGTGGTCACTCGAGAGTTTGCTCCTTGCTACCTTTATTATTCCTCTTCCCAATTAAATTGTGTTTTAGCACAAGGTGAAGGTTGTGTATATGTCTACACTTTCGTAATTAAATTGTATTTTAGATATTGTACTCGTTATATAAATTTATCTTGTTGAATTTCACATTCAGGTTGCAGCTTCAAAGATAAACAAAGATTCACCTACTGGTTTTGCTTTGATAAGACCACCAGGACATCACGCTATTCCACAAGGTCCTATGGGCTTCTGCATTTTTGGAAATGTGGCCATTGCGGCTCGTCATGCTCAGCGTGTTCATGGACTGAAGCGTGTGTTTATAATCGACTTTGATGTTCACCATGGAAATGGAACAAATGATGCTTTCTATGATGATCCAGATGTATTTTTCCTTTCCTTCCACCAAGTAAGATACAAGTTCGGTCCATAGTTTTGATTCCTCCCTACAACAGTACAACGCTATGCAGTTTGTCAAAATAAACTATAGCATAAACTTCATAAATGACATTGCTAGGAGAAGACTTGTTTTTTAATGGCATTGCTAGGAGAAGATTTGTTATATTTAATAACTTAAATTTAATGGCTCAGGACGGAAGCTATCCAGGTACAGGAAAATTTGATGAGGTAGGTGCTGGAGATGGTCTAGGAACCACACTAAATCTGCCTCTTCCTGGAGGTTCTGGCGATACTACTATTAGAACTGTGTTCGATGAAGTTATTGTACCTTGTGCTCAAAGATTTAAGCCAGACATCATTCTTGTTTCTGCTGGGTGAGTTTATCTTTGAATCATTATCATCAAAACAAAGATGGAATAAGCAATTTACTATCAATTTCAGCAAGTTACATTCCAAGACACCTCTTGGTTTTTCTAGGTTTCCAAGCACAGTTAAAAGCTTAATTCTACAACTACATGAAATTTTATTAGATTTTTCATTCAGGGAAAGACTCCTTTACATAAATTCTTGTCAATCTTGTTTTTACATTTGGAATTTCATGCTATTTTGTGTGTCAGGTATGACGGCCACGTGTTGGATCCACTAGCTAATCTTCAATTAACAACGGGAACGTATTACATGCTTGCGTCCAGTATTAAACAACTGGCAAAAGACTTATGCGGGGGTCGATGCGTATTTTTCTTGGAAGGAGGATATAATCTCAAGTCCCTTTCATACTCAGTGGCAGACACATTTCGTGCTCTTCTTGGGGACAAAAGCTTGGCATCTGAGTTTGATAACCCAAACATTTTGTATGAAGAGCCAACAAAAAGGGTTAAGCAAGCAATTCAGAGGATAAAATGCATTCATTCCTTATGATGTTAAAAACCAAAACCTGCCTTGAGTGGGCATCGTCCCATTAGTCACATAGAAGAAGCAAATCCATCGTGCAAGATTGCTTTGGTCCTTCAATGGGAACTCCATTATTGTATGGTGAATATTGTAAAGTAAAAAATATACACGTTAGAAAATTACTTGTCATTGTAAAATTGTTAGTATTTTTAACTTTTTAGTTTTGTCCTAAAAATTTTCTCATTTTAGGAAATCAAGACACATGATACTTTATTATTTATACCCTTACAAAAATTAAAGCAATTATTAAGTGGATTTTCTCTTTCTTAATAAAATAAGGGTAAAAACGACTTAACTTATCAATCTTATTTATTTCTTAATTCACGTGCAAAACTCTAAAAGGACCAAAATTTTAGGACAGGGAGTATTGATTATGGAGAAAATAGAAGAGATAACAAATTAAACACAATTTTTGTTAAAAAAAACAAATTAAATATAACTTGCATTCAATTTTATAAGAATAAGTAAAACTACTTATTTATTTGGGCAAGTAAAAAAAATTCAAATAAAATGAGCGGGTATGAGTGCGGATACTAATACCTTAGGACCAAACCCAGCTCATACCACATACTATATATATATATATATATATATATATATGTGTGTGTGTGTTAATAATTTTATTTATGTTATTATATAAAAATATACATTTATCAATTTTAAAAAATACAAAACTATTAAATTATTATACATTTTTAATAAAAATGTTTATAACATACTCCCTCCGTTTCTTTTTAATTGTCTTTTTAGAATGATAACACCAAATTAAGGAAGTGTATTTTTGCACGTTATCTTCCTATACCCTTGTTTTAATCCCCATTAAATTCCTATTTTTTTGCCTACACTTTCTCTTTCCAATAAATTTAATATATTATATAAAAAAAACAAAATTTAATATTTTATGTACCAACAAAAATTAAAAATAAAATAAAATTAGTTTTCCAAATATATAGCATTAATTGGTTTTATGGAAAAAGATAAGAGCAATTAACAAAGGGTATAATTGACAAATCATACTCATAAAATACAAAAAGGACAATTAAATAGAAACGCTAAATATGATAATAAAAGACAATTAAAAAGAAACGGAGGGAGTAATTGCAAACAAAATGTGGATACATCAACAAAGATGTGAACTTTAATATAATATAAATAATAATGTTGTGTATAATTTTTATGAGTCAACTATAAAATATTTAATATTTATTTTTAATTTTATTAAAATAATATGATATTTTATAATTGATCAATTTATCTTTAACAAAAATTCGAGCATAGGTAGTTACATACTCACAAGTCACAATATAAATACAAGTAAATTAATCGTTAGTTGGTTCAGTGGTGAACGATGATTGGCGCTGAACTTGGTAGGGAGGACCACAGTTCGATCCACCGCAACTGGCGATCGGGAGAGAACTGGAACCACTTGATGCCAGAACTGACCCCCAAACTAGATTCAACCGGTGGTGAAAACAAAATAAAAAATAAAAAATAAAAATACAAGTACAAAGCTTGTTTCCCACGGGCTCTTCCCATACCCATCTCTGTGCGCGCCTTAAAATAAGAGAAGAAGGAATGAATGAAGAAATTTCGGCGCTGCGTTGAACTAACTCTCCAATGCTGCTGCACCTCCGCAACCGTCTTCCTCGCTCTACTCCTTCTTCCTCCTCCTCCGGTACTCTCTCTCTCTCTTTTTCGTAACTTTGATTTCCAATTTCGTGTACGATTTGAAATCAAAACCTGAAATTGTGCATGTGATGTGATTTAACAGGGAACGCATTATTTTTCCTTGGTCATCATCATCATCATCATCATGTAAACAACTGGAAAAGTAGTTTTCAATTGGAAAAAACTATTAGATTCTTACACAACAATCAAAAGAGACAAAAGAAGATCCATTCTTCTCTACCTTCTATTGATCAATTGAATAATGCTCGTGTTATATATTCTGTTGCTCCATCCATGGGCCACAACCAGGTTTCATTCATTTTTCTCAAATTATTATTAGTTCAAACCCTAGAAATCACATTATTGCAATTGTAATTTGTAATATAGATATTCGTTTATAATGTCTGAAATAAAACCTTTCTTAATAACAGGAGGATCATCCAGAATCACATTTTAGAGTTCCTGCAATTGTGAATGCTTTGGGAGAAATGAAACTCACTTCAAAGGTACTAAAAGCAAATGTCTTGGTGATATGTTCTTACGAGTCTCACTTATTTTTTTAAAATTCTTCCTGCAATTGTAGTATTATGTAGTATTATATAGGCAAAATGCATCCATAGGTCCTTTAAATTTTACGTTTGTATCAGATAGGTCTTTTAAGATATTTAAGTTACAAATAGGTCCTTTAAGTTTTTTCTGTACATGTTTCAGTTTAAGAAAAAGACCAACTTAACTTGACAGTATGTGCAATTGTATTATGATTAGCCATACTTTAGTGACATTAAACAGTAATTATAAAGTATTTTCATTTCCACAACTTTTGTTTATGCATGATTCAGTTTCGTGGCTCTGAGGTCGTTAAACTTCAACATTTTGAGCCTGCTTCAACCGATGACATTGCAAGTGTGCATGCAAGAGACTATGTTTCTGGGCTTGAAAAGGTAACATTTTTTGTGCTTCAGCTATTTTCATATGTGAGAAAGGTTGTGTTTTCTAAATTATGGTATTTTTTAATTTTATATTATACTTATAAATTCTGCTTGACATATTTCCTAATATATTTTAGGCAAAATTCCACTAGAGTTCGCTTAATCTTATGCTTCCTTTTGTAAACTGTATTTCTTTTCAATTCTTGTTGTTGTACTTCCAGCAATAGATTTTACATCATCCAAATTCTAGGGTCCGAACAATTGTCTATCAACTCTGTCTTTCCTATAATGTTTGTTTCTCAACCAGTTTCACTTAATGCACGCTTTAATTATGATTTAGTGCACAGTGTTGATAAAACGTCATAGCGAGGAAGCAGATTGCGGCTGCACACTGAATTGTTCGGTGTATTTGTGCTTAAACACTACTAATGTCTTCCAAGTTCTGACTAATTAGTTTTAAGTTTCCTTGTTTTTAGTTCAAAATTTAAGATCACTGGCTATTGGCATAGTTTGTACTACTTTTTTTTTTGACAAAATAAACGATGTTCATTCATTCAAATAGATAGAGTACATCGATGTAATAGAAATTCATAATGGCATAGTTTGTACTACTTAGGCATTTCATAATTTGTATATAATCTCATTTTACCAAGACACGGAATTTTAATTTTGAAGTTGACATTTTTTCCTCTCCTGAATCGTCACAGGCTATGGATCAAGCTTTGGAAAATGGCAGCCATTCAAAAAAAAATAAAAAAGCTTTGGAAAAGGGCCTTATTGTTATTGAAAAATCTGGACCAACATATGCTACTTCTACTGTAAGTACTATTCTCAAGCTTTTTCTTGCTTTCCCAAGTTCAGAGTGTCTGCAGCAAGTCATTCTATTATAGAAACTTCGTATTCTAGTTCATTGGGGTAGAAGATACATTTATTCAGTAGAAAATCATATTGATTTCCATGTTTTTGCATGCTCATTGTGGTATTTATTGCGCAGACCTTCCGGGAGTCAATAGTAGCAGCTGGTGCTGGATTAGCCTTAGTTGACTCAGTGGTGATCTCTCAACCTGGCATGTCCATCTCTTCGTGTTAATCTGTGTATTTGTTTTGGGTTGGGGTAAGTGGGTGGAGATAGATATGTACAACATATTTGCTTCTAGTTACGATGTGCATATTAGAAATGGGAACTATTTTGCTCTTTGATGGAAATTTTTGTCTTTGGTTTCACAGAACAAGATACTGACTGAAAATTCATATATCTTCCTTTCTCTATACCTTTCAATGGTTGGTGGAACTGGGAAGTCACAAATGTTACAAATTTTTGAATTAAAATTGTGTTCCTATTTGGCTTTTTAAATGTCCAATCCATTCTAAGTTGTTGAAGATATTAAAATAGTTATTGAGTCTATAACCAAGTGGTCAAGATTTTGCTCCTTGCTACCTTTATTCTTCCTCTTCGTAATTAAATTGTGTTGTAGCACAAGGTGAAGGTTGTGTATATGTCTACACTTTCGTAATTAATTTTTTTTTTTAGAGATTGTACTAGTTATATAAATTTCTCTTATTGAATTTGACATTCAGGTTGCAGCTTCAAAGATAAACAAAGATCCACCTACTGGTTTTGCTTTGATAAGACCACCAGGACATCATGCTGTTCCACAAGGACCTATGGGCTTCTGCATCTTTGGAAATGTGGCCATTGCGGCTCGTCATGCTCAACTTGTTCATGGACTGAAGCGTGTGTTTATAATTGACTTTGATGTTCACCATGGAAATGGAACAAATGATGCTTTCTACAATGATCCAGATGTATTTTTCCTTTCCTTCCACCAAGTAAGCTACAATTTCGGTCCATAGTTTTGATCAGATTTTCTTGGTTTTCTTCATTCGTATTCTCAAAAGCCATTCAAAATTAGTAATCCTCTCTACAACGATTATGCAGTTTGACAAAATAAACTTCATAAATGACATTGCTAGGTGACATTTTTTTGAATGGCATTGCTAGGAGACTTAATCAATTAGCTTAGTGTCTCCATTCCTTGCACAAAATTCCTGCATATTAGAAGTATACAATATGAATTGGATAAAAATTAGACCATTATAACGCAACACATGACAATTGGGCAGGGAAGGAGATTTTGTGAAGAAATACATGAGTCATGCCTTATACTTGTTATATTTAATAACTTCAATTTAATGGCTCAGGATGGAAGCTATCCAGGTACAGGAAAGTTTGATGAGGTAGGTGCTGGGGATGGTGAAGGAACCACACTGAATCTGCCTCTTCCTGGAGGTTCTGGTGATACTACTATTAGAACTGTGTTCGATGAAGTTATTGTACCTTGTGCTCAAAGATTTAAGCCAGACATCATTCTTGTTTCTGCTGGGTGAGTTTATCTTTGAATCATTATCATCAAACAAAGATGGACTGGAATAAACAATTTACTATCAATTTCAGCAAGTTACATTCCAGCACACCTCTTGGTTTTTTAGGTTCCCAAGCATATTTACAAACTCAATTCTACAACTACATGAAATTTTGATTAGACTTTTCATTCATGAAAAGACTCCTTCACATAAATTCTTGCCAATCTTATTTTTACATCTGGAATTTCATGCTATTTTGTTTGTTAGGTATGACGGCCACGTGTTGGATTCTATAGCTAATCTTCAATTAACAACGGGAACATATTACATGCTTGCATCCAATATTAAGCAACTAGCAAAAGACTTGTGTGGGGGTCGATGCGTATTTTTCTTGGAAGGAGGATATAATCTCAAGTCTCTTTCATACTCAGTGGCAGACACATTTCGTGCTCTTCTTGGGGACAAAAGCTTGGCATCTGAGTTTGATAACCCAAACATTTTGTGCGAAGAGCCAACAAAAAAGGTTAAGCAAGCAATTCATAGGATAAAATGCATTCATTCCTTATGATGTTAAAAACCAAAACCTGTCACATAGAAGAAGCAATTCCATCGTGCAAGATTGCTGTGGTCCTTGAATGAGAACTGCACTCTTGTCATAACACTTATCAATGTAAATTAATTATGTCTTAATGATTATGGCAAATTATTTATCTGTATACTAATTTTCTTATATTTTGTTGCCATTAAGTCAGAGGTTATTTTCATTCCAAAAACACTTGGGAATTTTAAACATGAAATGCATCATATTTTTTATCTTAAAAATTCATACATTCATCAAAGTTACTTGTGTTTGTTTCAAGTATTGTAATATTATTCCCACAAAAATAAGGTAGGGATGCAGCATTATCATTTTTATTTTAAGTTTTAAAGTTACTCCCTAATATTTTTCATTCTGATAAATGTTATTTACACTTGATTTCCTATATTACTTGTTGATTTTAATTTCTCTTTATGAAAACCACGTTTTTAAGTTTTGCATCTGAGCATGAGTACATGACCCCTACCATTTTGCATGAAGAGCTAGCCAACAACAAAGGGTGGATAAGCAAATGCATATAAAACACGTTGGTTCCCTGTGAAATGTTGAAAATCAAAACCTGTCATGACAATTATCAACTTTGTCTACCATTAAAATTTCCATTTTATGTGTGGGTCCATGAGCATTCCACAGGTGTTTTTGTGGTCCTTGAACAAGATGTTTGAATTTGCATGCTTTTATGTATGTTGTTATAATGATAGGATTATACTATTGTGGCATGGGGTTTTAATTATTATTAACAATCATACAAAAGATAATTAGAGACGACAAATATTTAGATGCCACTGTTTATCCTTCCTTATTCGAGCGACTTGAATGTCTTCTGAATCTCTTTGCTTGATATGGTTTAACTTATTGTTATGTGTTCCAATACATGTATGTATGAGATTTAACTTAATTTTTAAGAAGGTTTAGAATTGTTTGGACTTATCCTTTCACGAAGAGTTTCAATACTCCAAACTATCTTAATGCAATGATTTCAAATGTCATAGATTTATTTAACTCACATACACTTAACTATCATATCATGTGATTTTCTTTTCTCTTTTTCTTCTCATCAAAGCAACAAAGAGATAAATACGTAGAAAAGTAACTGCTCGAACCCTATCACTATTGAACACATGTTAACATATATGAAATTTTTAATTGCAAAAGCATGGCTAGGCTTAGATTTATTGAACGATGAAAAAAATCCAAGTCGCTGAAATTTTTATTTATTTTTATCAAGTACGGTAATTTATATTGGTTAGAATTTTCTGATTAAGTGGAGTGTCTGAAGATTCGAACTCCGTAACATACATAATGTAATATCTCTATTAATTGAG
Source organism: Trifolium repens (assembly GCA_030408175.1). Lineage (NCBI taxonomy): Eukaryota > Viridiplantae > Streptophyta > Magnoliopsida > Fabales > Fabaceae > Trifolium > Trifolium repens. The sequence continues at coordinate 58,652,157 of CP125842.1, read as the reverse complement.
TTAATTTTACATGGACAACTATCAAAATTCTCTAATGAGCATGTTTATGATAACTTATCAATAGAAGGATTCATTTGCATGCACTTTCGGTCTAATTTTTTTTGCAAGGTCATCTAATCACAATCACATTCTATTTGACTTTTAAGCTATAAATGTTTCAAGTCAAATTTATTTAGTAATTTTATCTTGCGATTAAATTTTTATGTTATCAAATACATATCAATTAAGTCGAAGCCTTACCAGAAAAATACATATCAATTAAATGCTTAGTAAAATATCAAAGAACATGAAGTGAAGTTTTCTCTTGGAGCATAAAGAAAAAAGTTGTAACCAAGAAAACTAAAGAAATTAAAGTAATCAAAAGCCATAATTAACGTTCAAAATGGAAACGGTGGTAAAAGGTTAAAGTGTAGCTATAGCTAATTATGCATTTTTTTATTTTTCACATTGAAATGTTGCTCCCCATCTAGGAGAACAGTCACTGCTACATTATTGTACGTGGTTTTGACTTTTGATTTTCTGGCTATGTGTTCCCAAGGATGTTAAGTTTCAATGATGAAGCTAAAACACTTGTCTATGTTCTATCAAAAATAACAAAACACTTGTCTACGCATCAATAATATATAGTGCTGTGTGTGCGTGACCCACTATCAACTGCCTGAACATGACTAGGGTGGGAAAATATGTTAGGTGGAGTAAGGTGGATTTTCTTCGTCAAATCGATTTGTTAGATTTTGTGTTGAGAATTTCCTGCAAATAATTTGATCAAAGAAGAAGATGATGAAAAATAGGATAATAATTGTACATAAATTTTAAAGTGTGTATATCACATTAACGTTTAGGTTCGCTTTACTCTATCAGTTTATGTAAATAGGATAATCGGCAAATCAATCAATCAATGATAGTTTATAAAATAAAGTTTCTTCAATGAATTTAGTGCACTAAAGAAATGATCATTTAGAAATATTTTTGACAGAAATATGACTCGTAAAATTTGTTTTGTGTTTTCTGCCTTTTGAGTATGTTTTATTTATAGAGAAAATCATACAAATTGATCAAGAGAGACAACCCTTGAAAGATTTGTTGCGATGTTAATATGAAACAATGTCTATGATTCAGTCTTGTTTACTAAAGGTTCCAAGACTAAATCAAAAGACACAATTAGGGATATCAATTTGCATTCTTCAATTAGGGAAATCAAACTTTTTTTAGTATTATTGATGTTATTTGTAATTCAAATCGATGTCAAGTTTTTTTACATTTTTTCTTCTAATAACAAAAAATAATTGAAAAGAGAAAAGAAAAGACTAAAAAAAGTTTCTAAATAATTTATAGGAAAATAATTACTAAGGGTAAACATAAAAAAAGCAATATAATTTGTCAACCAATTTAAAAGTAAAACCAACTTTCTTAATACATGTGTTTTGTCAAATTATGTCTTATAAAAAAAAGATTGATAGAGTATACATATACAAGTATCACTCAATTTAGAGTAGTTTATATAATGAGAAATGATATTATGACACAATATTTTTACACAATACATACGCAAAGACAATTTTGTAATTAAAATAGTATACAAAGGACAATTTTTTTCTTTTCTTATTGTGTCATAATATCATTGCTCTAATATAATTGAATAGGTTTACATAACCGCTTAAAAAAAATTAAAAGTCAAAGATTTTCTGCAATTGATAAAGGAAAACAATCTTTGAAAGATTTACAATACATATAATTCGCTCAGAAAATGTTTTAAGATTAAATTAATAGACACATTATTTCAAACCAACTATTAAATCTTTTCCAGTTTCATATATTTTAAAAATTCTCCAACACCTATTTCACTAATCTATGAATTTTTTTAAGCCACTAATCCATGAATTTAAAATTTTAATTGGAGCTAGCGTTTGTTTATTTGCTTTATTTATTTATAAATGTGAGACAAATAAAATCCAACAAAATAATTATTTCATAAAAAAACAAACTTTAATCTTTTATGACTGGTGTAGAATCCTTTAACATGTTTTCATCGCAAAATAATGTCTAGTTGAATATTTTTTGTACTTCTTATAATTCATTTTTTACTTATAAAAAAAAACTTAAATTTGTCCGAATATTTCATCTTTTAATAAAAACATATGGGTCATACTAAACAATGCTCTGGAGCACTTGTTAAGCATATCATAAAAAAAAATTAATATTTGGAAGGCAATTTCTTACATGTTTAAAGTGTTGAATGCACACAATTCGAAATAAATTTTCTATATTAATATAATGGGTCATGCTAACTAGTACCCCCGGGGCACTGGTTAAAGATACTAAAACAAGAAATTTTTACATTGAAAATATTGTTATTTATATTTGTAAAATGTCTATTACACAAGTTCCAAGATTATTTTACCATATTTGGTCCCTTAACTAGTGCTCCAGTGACACGTTAGCATTTTCCTAATATAATTAACCATTATACCAGAGCACTTTTTTGTATTTTCTAAAACATATTAATGATTTAAGTTTATAGGCCTCACAAATTCTAATATGGTATCAGAGCTTATCCTAGATCCATTTGTTGTTTGTTGTGGAGACCTCCCATATTTGGGCCACCCGTTGTTGTTGATTCCACGCACCAAGCCCAATAGTGCTGGGCGTGAGGGGGGGTGTTAGAAGTCCCACATTGGCTAGAGATATGGCAAAGATAGTCTTTATAAGTGTAGTGCAAACCTCAACTCTCAAGCTAGCTTTTGTGGTTGAGTATAGGCCTCACAAATTCTAATATAATAAAACCTGGGTTGATCGGGATTGGGGCATAATCATATGTTAGAAGTCTCACATTGGCTAGAGATATGGCAAAGATAGCCTTGTAGTGCAAACCTCAACTCTCAAGCTAGCTTTTGTGGTTGAGTATAGGTAGAGCTGTCAAAACGGGCGGTCCGGCCCGTTTCGGGCCAGCCCATTCGGGCTTCGGGCTTTCGTCGGGCCAGGCTTAAAAAGCCCGGATAAAAAACGGGCTGCAATATCAAAGCCCGGCCCGGTACGGGTTCTCGGGCTTTCGGGCCGGCCCGGTTTTTTTAAAAAAAAAAACATTTTTAAAGCAATAGATGAAGGGGAATGAAAAAAGAAGAAATTTAAGTGCCCAATAAATTTGACAAAGAGATCACAACATTAATTAATTACAAATAGGATGAAATTTGTTAGAATTAATGTAAAGTTATTTAAGCTAGTTACAGTTTACGAGTAATTACGTAGATAAATAATTCACGACCGTGGTTTTATATTTTTAACTTATTTATTTATTTATTTTAATGACACGATAAGTTATTTTTACTTTTAGCTTATTTTCATTTCGTTATGTATATAATTTGCGTTAATAGTGCATGTATATAATTTGCGTTACTAGGCATATTTATTCTCTTAAATGCGCGTTTGATGGAATTTAAAGGTGTGTGTGACGTGAGTGTTGTGTTGATTCTGTGTTGTTAACTTATTATGTTTGTGTGGACTTTTAGATTGGTGGCCCAAGTAAAAATATTATAAAATATCCTTTCTTATTTACTCATTTTTTTTTTTTTTATTATAATGTAATCGGGCTTTCGGGCGGCCCGCGGCCCATTCGGGCCGGCCCATATTTTTTGTGGGCTTTATCGGGCTGGGCTAAAAAACCCGGATGCTAATTCGGGCTAGATTTTTAAGGCCCAAGCCCGGTAAAAAATTGGGCTAGTCGGGCCGGCCCATGTTGACAGCTCTAAGTATAGGTCTCACAAATTCTAATATGGTATCAGAGTCTATCCTAGATCCATTTGTTGTTTGTTGTGGAGACCTCTCATATTTGGGCCACCCGTTGTTGTTGATTCCACGCACCAAGCCCAATAGTGCTGGGCGTGAGGGGGTGTGTTAGAAGTCTCACATTGGCTAGAGATATGACAAAGATAGCCTTTATAAGTGTAGTGCAAACCTCAACTCTCAAGCTAGCTTTTGTGGTTGAGTATAGGCCTCACAAATTTTAATAATGTCTTAATTATTAATATTCTATTTGTTGAACTTAAATAGTTGCAACAAAAATTAATTTGATGCTAACTTAAATGATGAATCACAAAACCTAACTTCAATTGTCAGGTTCCTACCTTGGACAGATAGCTGCTTTGTTAATTGGCGGCCCCACTTTCTTATAGTGGTAATCCACGCAAACGCCTATCTCTATTTTCTTTTGGCAACTCTATTCTTTTTCTGAATCACAATCAACAACCAAAGTCTCTATCTTAATATTAATTATATATATATAAGTTGTTGTCATGGATATTTCCCAAGAATCATATCATATATTCATATAGTATAAAAATTCGCTTAATTAATCTGTTATATGATGGGGAGTGAAAGTAGTGTAAATCTTCCTCCTGGGTTTTATTTTTGTCCAACGGATGAAGAACTAGTCCTTCACTTTCTATATTCCAAGGCTTCTTTACCATATCATCCTAACATCATACCTGAACTTTACTTATCTCACTTTGATCCTTGGGAAATATACGGTATGTCTTAGTAATATCACACCATAATATTTTTAATTTCATTATTGAGGTCACATTTATGCATGCACATATATATATATGAAACTTTATTTGGATCAGCTATTAAAATTACATTAGAAAATGAAATTCAAAATTGTTTGTTCTTAACCCTCCCAATTTTCATTTGAATCAAATCATTTAGAACTATATTACGATGTGTTTAGTAGAGTGCTTTAACAAAATTACCGTAATTTCGTCAAATCTACTGTAATTTTAGACATGTTTATTTAAGGAAAAAAAATATTTCTAAAATTGTAGTAGATTTTAGACACGTATATATTTAATTATCTTATATGTTGGATAAGGTCAAGATGTTCTCGTTTAGGTGGTTAAAGCCTACAAATGTGACTCTTGCGTCCAATTATCATATCTGGTGGTCGAACTCATTCCTTTGTTTGGGCATTGGCTCATTTTGTATTTCATTTTCTTTCCTTCCGTTTTGACACTTTTGTAACTTTGTTGTAGTTCTTCTTGGCACACCTTGTGCTAAAGAGACTATTGTAACTATTTCGCTTATTTATATATATATATATTCCATTTTGGCTTGTTAAAAAAAATTATCCTATAATTAAATTTCATATTGTATTTGTGGATGTGTATTATATATGTCTATATATGATTTTATATATATACACAGGTAAATCGTTGTCAAGTGGAAATGAACACTACTTTTTCACCGAAGTGAATGAAAATAGAAGCACTGAAAATGGATATTGGAAGGAAATTGGGGTCACAAAACCTATAAATAATTTGGGAATGAAGAAATACCTTGTGTTCATCCTTGGGAAAGGAACTGAAACCAATTGGGTAATGGAAGAGTATCATATTTCCTCATATGAATCTAGGAGAGGTCAAAATCAGGTAAATAATTATGGGGAAAAAAAATATTGATCGGGAGGAAAAAATTTATCTTGTGTTTTACATAGGATTTTTTGACGAAAATTAATCATCGTTAACCAGCGTTGGATATGTCATACCTATAATATAATAACCTAAAACAAATTATTATTATTTTTGAACAAGCTAAAACAAATTATATTAATTTGATTATTGTGCAATTAAGCAGGATGAGAGTTGGAGCAAATGGGTTTTATGCAAAGTTTATGAAAAGAAGATGTCACAACAAGGTTCAAGTTATAATGATGAGGACATTGATGATAATGGAACAGAGGTATCATGGCTAGATGAAGTTTTTATGTCCTTAGATGATGATGATATTGATCAAACAACTCTACCTAATTAGTAACTAACTAATTTGCTTCATTAATATACTGTGTAAACTACTAGGATCTTTATACTTATAAGGTTTGAATTTCTAGAAGTAGTCATATGTTTTGGAAGAAAAATCATAGACCTGAATAATAATATATGTATATATTTTATTTTTGTTTTTGTACAAGTAAATAATATATGTATAAATTTATAGAAATAAATACCATACTAAATATGGGTTATGTCTGCTAATTTTAATTTTAAAATTTTAATCACATTTTTTTGTTGAATCACCTCCGGGAAATTGTATTTGTATATGATCTAATGTTTCCTTTCTTAAAATATAGTAACATCAATTTTTTTAGTGTATTTCTTTTGTTAGAAAACTAAAAAGAAAAGAACAAAAAATAAAACTAAAAGAAACTATATTCACAAAGAAAGAATGTTCACATTGCATTGTTCTTGAGAAAGAATTGTGAAGGACTAGTTTTTCAAAAATGTGTAATCTTTATTACTAATAATTTTCATTTCTCATTTTCTAATAAAAAAATAAGTGCACTTAGCAACAAAAAAAAGTACACTACTTAAAAATTATGGAAACAATCATCTATAAATGAAGCACAATACCAAGGTCATATTATGGTTAATTATGCTACAACTAATAGACAAGAGGTGACCAATATTTGTATCAATTAAAATGAATGCTATATATGCGGTAGTATGCACACGTTTTATTTATTTAATTTTATCAAGTAGTTTAGTGGTTAAAAATTTCACTTTTATTATAGATAAATGATATGAATGAAATTTGAACTTCGACCCCCTACATATATAATACAATGTCTTATGCATAATAATAAAATGCGTATACACACATTTTATTATTATTTTTTAAAATGTAAATTTCCTTACTCGGAATACAATTTTTTCCTGAGAAGACATATAACGATATACAACAAATTGAATTAATGGATCCAAATCCCACATGTAGGAATTAGTGACTTACCAATTAATTAAGATACACTTCAAACCTTTTGTGCCTCCACTAATTAACTAGCATTATTCATTTAATTGTTCCTAAAATAGAGATCCATATACACCACATAAGCCATAAAAAATTAACTAGAGTTCCCATTGGAGTGGATAACCACCAAAACAAAATCAACGTACGTGCACTTCTTTTCAGTTTTTCCCTTTCTCACATTCCCCAAACACAACATTTTCCTCTCATTCTTTGTATCTTCTCAATTTCTAGCTTTCAATTTATCAAGGTCACCCAAATTACATATTCTATTTTGTTTCTTTTCTTTTATGGCATGCAAAACTCATTAGCAATATTGTTGCATGCATAATATTCAAATTGTTTGTGCCTTGGTAATAATAATTAAGGCAATGCATATTTTGAATCATATGAAAAAACTCTCTAATCTATGCATTGGGATTAAATATAAGAGCAAGTGAAAGTGGTGACAAAATATAGATCTACATAAATATATAAGAGGTGATTGGATTGAGAAGAAAGAAAAAAAGGAACAAAATGGTTGAATTTAAAAACAAAACATTAGATGAAATGGTGTGTTATTCACCAACTATGATAACAACAAATGGAATATGGCAAGGTGATAACCCTTTGGACTATGCTCTCCCTCTCTTCATCCTACAAGTTATTTTAGTTGTTATTGCCACCCGCATCTTCGTCTTCATACTCAAGCCCATTCGTCAACCACGCGTTATAGCCGAAATCTTGGTTAGTTTTTTCTATATATTAACCTATTATATATTATATATAAGATAATTGCACATGAATAAAAGGAAAACGGGCAACAAGCTGCACCGCTGAACCTTTTTTCTATGTATTGTCAATGTAAAAATACTTTTATATAGCGTATAATTAAATTCCTCTTTTTAAATATATCATATCTATATAGTGATGTTAGATTCAAGATGATATATGTTATGTTGTGTGTAGGGAGGGATAGTATTGGGTCCTTCTGTTCTGGGACGAAACAAAGCATTTGCAGAAGCAGTTTTTCCATTAAGAAGTGTGATGGTGATTGAAACAATGGCAAATGTTGGTCTTTTATATTTTCTATTCTTGGTTGGAGTAGGGATGGATGCATCTTCATTACGACGAATTGGTAAAAAATCATTTACCATAGCAATTGCTGGTATGATATTACCATTTGGAACTGGAGCAATATTTTCCATATTTTGGTTGAGAAATGTTGAGGATGACACAAATACTGCAGCTTATATCCTATTGCTTGGTGTTATTCTTTCGGTCACGGCATTTCCTGTTCTTGCTAGGATCCTTGCTGAGCTAAAACTAATCAACACAGAGTTAGGAAGAGTTGCTCTTTCATCTGCACTTATTAATGATGTTCTATCATGGGTACTTTTGGCTATAGCAATTGCTTTGGCAGAGAATGAAAGAGTATCATTTGCATCTTTTATGGTTGTATTGTCAAGTGCAGCATTTGTTGCTTTTAATGCTTTTGTTGTAAGACCAATAATCATGTGGATAATAAGGAAAACACCAGAAGGTGAATCATTTAGTGATTTCTACATATGTTTGATACTAGCAGGTGTAATGATCTCGGGTTTTATCACGGATGCTATTGGAACTCATTCTGTTTTTGGAGCTTTTGTGTTTGGTTTGATCATCCCAAGTGGTCCACTTGGTTTTGCTCTTATTGAAAAGCTTGAAGACTTTGTTTCCGGTCTTCTACTTCCGCTATTTTTCGCAATTAGTGGATTAAAGACTAATGTTGGTCTCATCGATGGTTTTGCTACATGGGCAATTTTAATCATTCTTGTTATATTGGCTTGTGTTGGCAAAGTGGCCGGAACGTTAATCGTTGCTCTTAGTTATCAAATGTCATTAACCGAAGGTGCTGCACTTGGTATGCTTATGAACACAAAAGGCCTTGTTGAAATTCTTGTTCTTAACATCGGTAGGGATCAAAAGGTATTTTATAATTACGATTTTCATATCGATGGATGCATTGCATTGTGCACACATGTTTGTTGTTACAGATTGATTGATTATTCATAACTAACTAACTAACTAACTAATTTCTTGCAGGTTTTGGATGAAGGGTCATTTGCAACTATGGTGGTTATAACTATACTTATGACTAGCATAATTGTACCCGGAATATCAATTATATATCGACCATCGAGGGGAATGATATCCTACAAAAGAAGAACAGTTCAAATGTCCAAAAAAGATACAGAGTTTAGAGTATTAGTGTGTATTCATAGCCCTAGAAATGTTCCAACAATGATCAACCTCCTTGAAGCCTCTAATCCAACAAAAAAGTCACCAATATGTGTATATGTGCTCCATTTGGTTGAACTTACCGGTCGAACATCAGCATTACTCATTGTTCATACATCTAGAAAATCAGACCACCCTGCTCTCAATAGAACTGAAGCTCAATCTGATCACATAATCAACGCATTTGAAAACTACGAACAACACACCGAACATGTATCAGTACAACCTTTAACAGCAATATCCCCATACTCTACAATGCATGAAGATATATGCAATTTAGCCGAGGAAAAACGTGTTGCATTTATAATCATCCCTTTTCATAAGCAACAAACAGTTGATGGAGGGATGGAAGCAACCAACATGGCATTTCGAACTGTTAACCAAAATGTATTAGCGAATTCACCTTGTTCCGTTGGAATTCTAGTAGATAGAGGATTAAATAGTTCAAACCGTTTAGTTGCCGATCAAATGGCTCATCATGTAGCAGTTTTGTTTTTCGGTGGACCAGATGATAGAGAAGCGTTAAGTTACGGTTGGAGAATGTCAGAACATTCTGGAATAAGCCTAACTGTTATGCGTTTCGTTCCTGGAGAAGAAATAACAACGATGAACGATAATGCTAACAATCAAGAAAAACAAAGAGTGTTGGATGTTGAAACAGATGAAAATAGTAATGAGAAGCAACTTGATGAAAAGTTTTTGCATTGGTTTATGATGTGTCATGTGAATGATGATTCAATTGCATATATTGAGAAAGTAGTTAATAATGGAGAGGAAACAGTTGGTGCTATAAGGTCAATGGGCGATGTTTTCGGACTTTTTATCGTCGGAAGAGGACAAGGAAATATATCACCACTTACAGCAGGACTCACTGATTGGAGTGAATGTCCTGAGTTAGGAGCTATTGGTGATTTATTAGCATCATCTGATTTTGCAACAATTGCTTCAGTTTTGGTAGTTCAACAATATGTTGGTGCTAGTTCAGATGATGGATTAGGAACACCAGTGTTAACAAATGAAGATTATGTTAATCACAATTCATCAGTTACCCCACCAAGGGGTCATCAAACTGTATTTAATACATAACTGTATTTAGATAGGCCAAATGGACAACTATATAGGATTTAGATTTGTATCATGTAATCATAAAATAGGTTTAACTAACTTCTTTTTTTAATGATGAAATGGTTCTTCAATGTGTAAGAATCATATACTTCTACAACACTTGTACAAAATGTACATACATATTTACAATTCTATTATTCAATATTAGTACATTTTAAAAATGTCAACATAGATGAATTAGTCGATTAGATTTATGACATAATTTTTTTGTTCACTGTTTTATATTTTTGGCTAGCATGAATAAGAATTAAACAACACTAAACTACTAGATGTATAACCGTAAGTGTTTGTTTTTTTCTATTCGTGTTATTGAACTTCTATGAACATTTCAATTCGTGTCATTTTATTTATATTTAATATTTATTTTTCTTTCTATTTTAATCTTGAATATAAGATTCTCAATTTTCTTCTTATAGCCCACTTTCTCAGTTGGTTGGCCTAGAGAATAATCAATATTGATTGTTATTATATTAGAATATGATTTCGGGATTCTTGCTCCTTTGACGAATTATATTTTATCATGATATTTAATATTTAGACAATAAATCATCACTTTTAGAATTATTACCACCTTAGGTGGTTCAATGATAATTTACATTGAACTTGGCAGGGAGGACCACATTTCGATCCCAAACAATTACTCCGAATCAGATTAAACTGATTGCGAAAGCCGAAAAATAAAAATGAATTATTATCACCCGATATTTAGGGCATAGAATATAAATTTGGACTAAAATTGCAATAAATACCAAAATTAAGATAAAATATTTCAATTTTAAATAATTGTGACTGGTTTTGTGAATCTAACAAAATCGGAGGACTAAAAGCGCAATTAATTCTAAAATAAAATACAAGGGACAATTGAGACATTTCATAAAAAATGTTAGGGTTTATGGATTCTTCACTCTTATAAATTGTATTTTATGCAGTTTTCGCACCACCGATATCAGTAGACCTAGAGATTTCGGCGGCGTATCAACAGAGGTTACTCTCTCAATCTCCGCCGCATCCATTCATTGCTATTTCCCACAACGAAATTCTCATTTTTTTTTATCGTTAAATTTTGTTTTTGCAGGAAGAAAGTAGCGTGTTTTTGAAATCAACAAGCAAATATGTCTGGGTATGTCAATTTTTTGCTTTACTCTACTTGTTTGATTCTGCTTTTTAATGGTGTATCAGAATTTATTGTAATTTTAGAGCAATGTTAGAATATTTTATTTTAATCAATTTTTTTTTTGTCTAATTAAGGGTTGCTTTTGAAATAGTTGGATCTGATAGATGAAATTTAGAACATAGCTAATAGTATAGTATTGATTACATTTTTCATAATGATAATCTAGGTTTTGAATTGATCCATTTTTCGCAATTTGATCCATTTTTCTATTTACTAGCTTATGAGGTTTTATGATAAGTTGCTGAATATTAAGGAACCTAAAAATTGTATATTGATTATTCATGTGTGTCTCTTGAATAGATTTTTAGCAGATTTGTTGATTATTTGCTGACTGTTCGAGATTTTTTTTTTGGTTTTACAGTGAAGAAGGTGTTGTTGCAGCTGAGCCAGTTGTTGCTGCAGCTGCAGTTCCAGGGGAGCCAATGGACATCATGACTGCTGTACAGCTTGTGTTGAGAAAGTCACGCGCTTATGGTGGTCTTGCCCGAGGTCTTCATGAGAGTGCCAAAGTGATTGAGAAGCATGCCGCACAGCTATGTGTTCTAGCTGAAGATTGTGACCAACCTGATTACGTCAAGTTGGTGAAAGCTCTTTGTGCCGAGCACAGTGTTAGCTTGTTGACTGTTCCAAATGCAAAGACCCTTGGAGAATGGGCTGGTGTAAGTGCCCTTGTTTTACTGTAAACCTAGTTTAATAAAATTCTATGGAATTTATTTGGCTTTACAATTCTCGAATTTAGATAGTGAACATTGTTGTTTAGTTATTCTTTTGGTTTCATATTTGCTTTCACATTCTTGATGCATCATTTCCTCGTGTATTCATTTTTGGGGGTCTTCTTGCAGTTGTGCAAGATTGATTCAGAAGGAAAGGCTAGGAAGGTAACTGGTTGCTCTTGTGTGGTTGTCAAGGTATGACTTTAGTTCAAAATTGAAATGTTTGTAGTGTTTTTTCATCCTATATATGTATGTATGCTTAACCATTTCATTTGCATTTTGCAGGATTTCGGTGAGGAACACGAAGCATATAATGTTGTTCTTCAGCATGTGAAATCTAACTAAGCTGCAGTATGCCTAGATTTGTGGGTTTCGATTTGAAATTTTTGTATAAGTTATGATTTTTACCTTTTTGGATTATCTGCTTAGGGATTTTGATGGTTTAATACTGTACTCATTCTCATTGCTACATGTTACTTGAAATTGTTGAGACTGATAACTTGTTTGTTACCCATTCTCTATATTTATAATCTCAAGGTTGGAAAACTATCAAGCTTATTGCAAATCCACTTAAATTGGCAGAAATAGAATTTGATGATTTTCTTTGTTTAATAGTTTATTTATGCAAACCACTTTGTTGTTTGAAATGGCAAACCAAATGTGATTTAATTATATTGTCACTAGTTGAACTATCTGTAATGGGCCTGGTTACACATCTGTTTGCGACCCGATCAGCATGGTGGTTTCTTGCAGCATTGGTTCCATTGATATAATGATGATGGCGGGTATTACATGCATGAAATAGCTTTTACTTCCTCAGCTTAAAGTTAACCGAGCTATAGCACGAAGTAAAATGATTTACTATATAACAGAAAGTTAAGTTACTTGGTTTGTTGTGTTTGCGGGCATCAATATTCAAACGGAGCAATATTCAAACACATTTTGCAATTTGTATTGAATCATGGTTGGTTAGTAAATGAATGCTTGTTCAATGTGTTCAAATTTTTACTTTCTTTTCTGATTTAAAAAGAATAGTTTTGACTTCAAACTGTCTGAAAGAGATGTCAATGCCTTGGTGTATTTTTGGGTGTTTTTTGTTCCGCACAACTTCAGCTTTTGTTGTTTTTCACATCATTTCTCCAAGCTACAAAGGTTTTCACTTTATGCCCATTGACAACATACACATGTTTATGCCTATTGCCAAAACAGACACATACTGATCTTAGTCAGGCTAGGTTTCCTTAGAACGAATGGAGTTGTAGGGTTGATGAATTTGTTTTATAACTCCATTTGTTTGCAGCTGGAAAGGATCCCTACCAAAGTTCTAACAACGATGGACGAATATCAATAACATTTCCCACTTGTTCAGATGCTCTATCATTAGTTTAGAATTTAGACTTATCCTGGCTGCATGTTACTGTGAGAATGGTGTGTGGTTGATAACTTGAAATTGCTCGATAGCCACATGTCTTTGTGTTTTGATGGATCCATTTCAATGGCATCTCAATTATACTATTGAATGTTCTATACGAGAAAGAAAATAAAACAAATGGAGTTATAAGGTGGGTGAATTTGTTTGGGGTGAAGGACGCAATCGAATGAGAGGGGATTGAAAAGATGAATTGAAAGGTGGGAATTGAAACAATGGAGAAACATGGAGAAATTTTTTTGAGACAATTCATTCTCCAAATGAATGGAGCAAGAGTTGAAATGATAAGGTGAAGTCATTTCTCTTACTATGAGAGTACCAGAGGGTCATCATGCATCTTTTGATCATATATTATAAAAGAGAAATTTGTCCTTGTGTTTAATGAAATCATTGTGTTTAACATTAGAGTTGAAGAAATACTATAGCTTTTGAATTAGAAGCTATATCATAAATTATGGGAAATACTTCCGTTGCAACATCAAAGACAACAACAAAAAGTATATGATAGTTGATTTACATTTCAGAATCACAAGTTAAATAAAGTAAACAAAAAAATGTAAAATAAACATTGGTATACATTTGAAGTTGTAATTAAGGTCCAACACCTGAGAGAAAGTTTTTATATAGCTGGCACTGCTAAGTATTGGTTAAACAATACGTATGAATATCAAGCACGTAAGGTTTTAAGATAGTGTAATGAAATGCTGAAGAGAACTAATCAAACTTGGAGGCCAGTGCTTTGTGTCTCTAACATATGAAAGATCTGTAAAATGAGGATCAAGAAGAGTTGCAATAGTAAACTGATTTTCAGCAAGCAATGCGGCGTGCTTATCTGCATATAAAGCTGCTGCAAGAGCTGCGTGTACTTCTGCTTGAGAAAAAAAAATAGCATAAGAGAAAAGCGAGAGTTTTTTTCTAGTGTGATTTTAATGAAAAGGCAATGAAATTGAACTTACCGGGATATCCTTTTAGTGATATTGAAACATCTTCCATTTCTGCAATTGCTTCTTCTCTGTCACCAACTTCATATAGGGCTAGTGCTCTCCCTACCCTTGCATACTCTGAGAATGCCAAGTCTTTGTAGCTTTCAATCACCTGAAGAAACAGGTAGCATGTATATTCTAGTACTAATCAGTCAGATGATTAAACCATAGAATGAGCATAAACTTATCGACGCTTAGAGTATGACATGTGGTGCTTTCCAAATATTGAAGCCTCTAAATTCGGCTAAGTTATATATCTCTGCTATATCCGGTCATTCCAGAAAACAATCAACCCTTACATCAGCAGAACAATATTACATTTGTTTGTAAATGAACTCTAGTAAGTTCCTAATTCTTAGCATAAACTCTGAATAATACTCAGCTTATAATTATAAATATGGTCCTCTACATAATTTTTGGTGGGTAATGTTGCCGGTGTAATTTTCGAAATTCCAAAAGCTTTCCCTGCAGTGGCAGATTGAGTGTCTGCATATATCTATCCATACATGTATGCAAAATATACTTATGCATAAATCAATAAACATGCATATAGATTGTACATTCACACACACAAGTTCATATGTGTTTGTATCTATCCATGGGAGCATAAGATGTAAGATTATGAAAAGAATTAATCTTGTTCATAAAACCATACTTGGATTGCTTTTCTTAAATTAAATGTTAATCACCTATGCATGATTGTTTGATCAAGATTAACTCACCGTCTTGATCAACACGGCCACATATCTGTCATCTACCATTTTATATTTTAGAAGCAACAAAACTCATACACCGCTTATCTCTTCCAAATTATAAATATAAACTAGTCATCAGAGGAATAAAGAAAGGGCATGATTTGCATTTCAACAATGTTGCAACTGAATTACATGAAATCGTGCAACGAACAATGCCACCAACAACATAATCTTACATAGAAAAACAATCGACAGAGTTAAAGAATAAGAGGGTATTTTTTTTCTCTCTTCAAACAGTAATTTTATTAGCAGGCATTACTGTATTAGTAATTTAGTACTACTGCGGTAAAACTTAACTAGGTCTAGGATAGCAAATATTAATTTCTTTTTGGGCTATTCTATTAAAACATAGATGGATCTCCCAGTATATTGATCTTTCATTGATTTAAGAAGCATTTGGAAGAGCTTATTTTAGCTCACAAACACTTGTGTAAGTGTTTGGAAGAGCTTATAATATGTTCATATCCATGAACTCTTTTATAGCTTATATTGTCATATAAGCTCCACTAATAGCCTATAATAATAGGATGTTTAAGGTTTAACCTCATTCTCTCTCTGATTTTAGAAATAACTTATATGATATCAAAACATCCCTTAATTGATTTCACAATAAAGGTGAACAGAAGAATGTCAATCTAAATTGATATGGTGACAGTTACAACTTCAAGGCTACTTTCTACAACTTTGGACAAGCAACTTAATTAAGCGCTTTTGCTATTTATATAATTGCTTATGCATACAATAACAATTAACAACGGATAAAGTAAAGTAAATTGTTTTCAAATAAGCCATAAGATGTTTCCATAAGCTATCTGGGAAGCTTATGAAAATAAGTTGTAAACGGCTTATGGACATGTCTAGTCATGTCATAAATTATTTCCAATAAGCTCTCCCAAATAGTCTCAGAAGTGCTTATTTAGTATATAAGCTCAAATAATCAAATCCAAATAGGCCCTAAAGTGGACAAACACTTCCACAGGAAGTATTAGTCTTCTCTTCTCTCAAAAGGAAAGAAACAAGAATGAAAGACATGAACAAGAGCAATCTAACAATAATCCAATAAACATGTAAGTAAGAACCTAATGAAAGAATATTGGGTTGTTAAGTAAAAGCAGAAATGACCTGAGAAAAGTATTGAAGAGCACCATTGAAGTCACCCTGAGCCTGCAAATCCCTTCCTTTCTCTAACAACTCAATTCCAAGAGAAATTCTCTGTGAGATTAAAGCACTTGCATCTCTTTCAGAACGAGTTACTGGGTCATACTCAGTGGAAATAACAGTGTCACCTTCAGAAAATGCAGGAAGAGGAAGGAAAAGGAAGGTAGAGAGAGGAAGAGAGAAAAGCAACAAGCGTCTGTTTGGAAGTTGAGCTCTGGAAATGCTCTGCTGAGAACAATTCTGAATTCTGATGGTTTTCAAGTTTCTCAATGGAAGATGAGAAATGGGTGGTGCTGGTGATGCTCTGCATGCACCAACCATATTTCTCACTTGTCACCAAATGTTCGAAGGATGTTTTTTCTTTCAATAGATAGATTATTTTATATGGTTCTTTTTTTGATAAAAAAACAAATATATTTTTTTCATCAAAATGAGATATTTTCTTTTGTACCTCCTTATCAAATATTCAATGCTCTTCAATTTTTATTTTTATTTTTGGATTAATATTTTAAATTAATTTTAAACGAACGGTGTTTGTAGCTTATAAATCCGATCCAGTTCAATTTATTTCAACTTAAATATTCTCCTAAAAAATGAAAAGATTAATATTATTATATTAATCTTTTCCTTTTTTAGGAGAATATTTTGATATAATCATACAAAATAATAATAATAATTAAAACAGTGTAAACTATAAAAAAAAAAGGATCTTATACAAAAGCAGAGTAAGAAAAAAAAAAAAAAGGATGAAAAGCTCTGCATAAGCAGATCATACTTCATAGGTTCATAGTGACAGCTTATGAAAATATGGTATAAAAAATTTATGGAATAGTCATGAACTATTTTTTTATACTCACTCAAACACATCTAGAAGTACTTATTATGTAAGGAGATAAATGTTTGTGAACTGAAAATTGGTTATTCCAAACAGATTCTAGATAGATGATAGTCAATTAGCTAACATGTTTGTGATCCTTTCCTGTCACATTAAGATGACAATAGACAAATATCCTCATATTAAGCTTATCCAATTGAAATCTAATTGTTCAAACATCTTTATATACAAAATGTTTTGATCACGATCATCCATTTAGAATTTTAAAACAAAAAATTGAATGTCTTCACATGAAAATTAATGTGACTAAAAGAAAAGCAAGAAGTCGCAAGAAATTGCAGATAACTGTCATCACTATATTACATCTACATATTCAAGACAAAACAGGAACCTAAAAAATAAAAAGGAAATCACTTATGCTAAAACAATCGGCAAACTATGTTAGAAATCCATGAAGATGGATGCAATGCCATTCTATTGGAGTTGGACGCTGATTCTTAAAATGCAGCTTTCCGTGAAGTAGCTTCAAATCAGCAACAACCACCTGTGGATGCATCAGACTGGGGTGGCTTGTCCTTAAAAATGTTCTTTTTTACCCCCTTTGAGCCCTCGGCTAAGAGGCTAGGTGTATCAAGAATCTGCACACAACCAAAGAAAAAAATCCCTAGTCAGCATCAGCTAATGTTCATCACAAATTAAAAGACGGGCATTCAACTCGTGTAGCAATCCATTTTATTGTCAGTGATAAATATTGTGTGAAAAATGCTCCTTTCCTCGAGATTGCACAAGGTCATTTTCTGAATTAAACATTTGTGCCTTCTAATATGCTGGTGGCATGCATAGTGAATCTATGCTGAACACTAATTATTGACCTGTAAGGAACCCAAGTCCTTGTGTGTTTAAGTAACATGATCGAAATTAGGTTAGGACATGGGCATATATGTCACTTAACATACCTTCAAAACAAGCTCTTCAAAGCATTGCTGCACATTTACTCGAGTTTTAGCACTGCATTCGATAAATAGGCAGCCATATTCCCGAGCAAAATCTATTCCCTCTTTCTTTGTCACAGCTCTATCACCCTCCTGAAAATACACACATATATATATAATCAACACATGTCAAGTCCTCTAATGAAATCCAATAGTTTATTTTTCTTTCATAAATTTATCATTTCCAGGAGGATAAGCAACCATGCTAGAAGAACCAGATGCAAAAACACAAAACAAAAAGAAAAGACCCAGGAGGATAAGCAACCATGCTAGAAGAACCAGATGCAAAAACACAAAACACAAAACAAAAAGAAAAGACGAGTACATTATATCAAATGTGCTCTCCAATCTCTTTATGTAGTAGAAACTCCTACAGAGGCGAGCCTATACCCAAATGGAAAATAGAAAAACAGCTTTATTCCATAGCAGATGGATGGGATGAAATTTCTAATATAAACTTGGGTGTCATGCTTCATCTAAAATGCCACAAACAAACAGTAGTGTCAAAAACTGTCTCACCCTCCTTCTACAGACCTTTCTAAAATGAAAAGACGTAAATTGGTTGAACAGACAACTACTTTTTGCTATCAGCGATTAACTTAAAAAAAAAATTAAACTATTTCCTGCCAAAAAAAAATTAAACTATTTCATTGACGTAATTCAAACACAGGGGAAGGTTAATACAAATAAATATTAAGAGACAACTCTTGTGCGGATGCTATGGCTAATCTGAGGTGCGACCAAGGTTCTGAGGTGATTTATTATGAGCAAGCTCCTGATAAACTAAGTCTTTTATTATTAGCTGATCATGCTGGTTTGTCGTTTTTAGGCTTCAGCCCTCTTATATATTAAGAGAACATGTGACAGTAAAGTTCTTAAAAGAATACCTTATCTACTTTGTTTCCAACAAGCATCTTCATGCAGTCTTGATTTGTTGAATAAAGGTCTATTTCCTTTGCCCATATTTCAGATAAATTTGTAAATGTTTCTCGCCGAGTTACGTCATAAACTGCATCAATTTTGGGAACAAAATATTGAGGTAATCAGATCATCCAAAGTTAATTTTAAAATGCATCAAGTTAAAGAAAAGGACATCTCCCAGCTCCAAAGATCATTCAACAGATTGCATCTAATACAAATATTGCAGTCATCTTGACAGTGAATCTCATAACTAACAAAGAAAGTCTAATTTGACGTTTGAATACCAATTCACTAACAAACCAGGTGATTCCAGGATCTACATGCTGATATACATAAAAGTGTTCAACTCGTAATCTTACCGAACAATATGAATGATATCAACTCCCACAAGGACCCAAATAAATAAATAAAAACCTGAATTTGATAAGAATAGATATAGAAGTTGCATTGTAATAATCAAGATCACCGAGTCACCAAACATTCCCAGAAGAGATCAGGAAAATGACTTAAAAGATGTACGATATGAATTAATTTGCAGGTAAGTAAATAACAACATGCTTTAATTTTGTGAGCCAACAAAAAAAAAACTTCTAGGATGGAGGAATTAGGGATGTAACTCTATAGGAATGGGGAAGTTTTAGCCTTAACTCTACTCAGAAAACAACTAACTCTAAACTCATGACAGAATAAATATATCATAAGTAGTGCTAGCTTAACAAGAACATATCAACCCAGAATCGCGTTCGATTCTATCCACCGAATATTTCCTAGTCTCGGTTATCATCAAAATTCAAGTATTAAATAAATAAATAAAACAATTGGGAAAATGCAGAATCAAATAAGTGAGAATAGAAACTTGCCCATGATGATTCCTTGTGCCCCTCGATAGTACGAACTCGTGAGTGTTCTAAATCTCTCCTGACCAGCTGCATTATTTCGTAAATAAAAAGAACAATATCAATCAAACATGGTATTAGGCAGACAATTAAAAAGGTCTACCCCATATACACAACCAGGAACTAATCTAGTATCAACATTAGTACATTGGTCCAACCAAGTGGAACTGAATACATATCCCTCAACCAATGTATCGGTTGAGGCCCCTAAAGGTGGCCAGACAGATTCACCGAGAGAGATTAATCGCTGGTAAAAGTCGATGTGTACATACTTCGAACCAATAACATAAGTTATAAAAAAAAAAAAACTAATCTAATCTAATAGAAAGGGATTAAAATTGGTAAAAATAAAAAATGGAAAGGAAAGTGAATAGCATAGATACATACCAGTATCCCAAATGGCAAGTTTAAGCTTTTTACCACCCATGGTCAAATATTTGACCTTAAAATCAACACCTGTAATAGTAATAAACAAATGAATAATAAATGAATGAAAGGAGAGAGCAATACTAGGAATTAAGGAAAGAAGAAAAAAACGGACCAATGGTTGGGGAGAGATCTTCGAAATCATCGGAGGTAAACCTAAGAAGAAGACTACTTTTACCAACGCCAGAATCACCAATCATTAACAATTTGAACAAATAATCGAATTCTTGCTGCCCCGAACTCGAATCCATAGCAACCAACTTTAATCTCTGATTCTGTTACTCACAACACAGATTAATAAGCAGCATTCATGATTTCATTTCATTAAGAAATAGTACATCAAAATTGAGATAGGGTTTGTATAATTGTATTGTACCGAATGAGAATGAGAATGAGAAGGAATGAATCTCAGAAGAAAGCAATTTTAGCGGTTCGGAGATCCAGTAGGTAATGTAATGTTTCAATGATGTTTCAATAAGGAAAAAAAAAAGGAAAGTAGTACTAACGTGCTTTTACTTAACCAACAAGCATCTCTCAATAATTATATTCATTATTATTAAGTGTTTTTTTTTGTGATAAAAACTAGTAAAAAGCAAACTTCCATAATTAATCATCCACCAATTCAACTTAATCTTATCTTATTTGTTGGTGTTTATCTCATTTTCCTAAACTTAAAAGATATGTTTGGATAAATAGTTTGTTTACGATATAGCATAAATATTTTTATAATAAACGTTTATGTATATTTTTATATTAGTAAACTTTTTTATATATATATGCTACAACTTATTTTCATAAATTATATTGAAAACCTTATGAATTGACATAGATTATTTTGTAATCTCCCAAACAGTCTCACAAAATTTATGTCAATAATAGATAAACTCAATTAAATTAATTCAAATGTCTTTAACATGACGACTAGTGGTCTACTCGCAAAATATATAAACACTTCTTTTAACAATCATAAGACATCCGGACGGATCACGTTGCTCTGTAAATCAAAATACAGATTTTTCAAATTGTAAAGGTTGCATCCTCTCCATTGAGTAAATGGTTTTTCTTTGAAAAGAAAGAAACATACTCCCTCCGTTTCTTTTTATAAGAGACAATTCACTTTTTAGATTCATTCAATAATTGATGTATTTGATCTATATTATTGCTTAAATACATTCATTATTGAATGAATCTAAAAAGACAACTGTCTCTTATAAAAAGGAACGGAGGGAGTAAATGACATCAAAGTTCTTTTAAGGTGGTTGTATATTTTCCCTAGGTACTTTTTTTTTTGACAATATTTCCTCTAGGTAGTTGGTGTGTACAGTGTACATTGAACACTTGACTAAAATGAGAGATATATTCCATATCCATGCTACTTGATAATTTATTTACCTTTTTAATGTCTTGTTTGTACTTTGTAGTTGTACACTTGTGACTTTTTACATTTTTTGTAAAAGAACCTTCACGTATACGTATAATTTCTTGTAGAGGGAAGTGATGAAGAATTTGAAATTGAGAGAGTATTCAACTTTGGCCTTATTGGAAAAGTGGGTGTGTGTGAGGACTAAAGATGGAAAAGAGTGTTGGGCCAGCTGGTAGGGGATAGAGACTACGGAAGTGAAGAGTGTGATTGTTAGGGGGAAACCAAACGTGTTCTTCTGCTGGCATCCAAACGTGTTTCCCAAAGTTGAATTGCCTGCAACCTGGCAAAGTGGTACTCCCTAAGGACAGAAGATGATCCGTTTGGGGACTTGTTTTTGGATGAAAAGGAAAGGACAGTGTCTTAGACAGCAACAAGAAAATTTAACAATTGTTTGTTCTGTCGGCCGAAAGGTACAGTGGGATTTCTTTATGAATGAAAAGTCTCTACTACCATTTGGACCACACAAACTGCTACATACTATAACACTACAATTAAATATAAAATATACATAATCAAAATATTTTGGACATTCGGTAAACTGCCTCTATCAAGTCAATTTTGTTCACACTCCTGTCTGAAGTCTTGAAAAAAGTAGGTGTGAAATTCTTTTCTTCTTCTCTGTCATTAACTAGCAATATACAACATAAAGGTTACTACAAACACAAAGTGCATTTCCTTTAAAATAATCAAGAAATTGATACAACAACAAGGTATCCCCAGTCCAATGCCCTGAGAGCTTAGGGCCCCTCATTTCCAATGTATAAAGAATAAACCAGAACCTTTTAAGACACGAGTTTGTGCTTCAGAGTCCGAATTGAAGTGTACCCGCATACAAAAACAGGGCATGCTGGGAAAACCTGTATGTATTTACAATCAACTCAAATGAATCTCATTCTTGGAGACCCACCAGGTGGTGTGTGGGCTTTGTATCTGGATGTTTCATGCCAGGGATCAAGAGTAAATGTTGCATTTGATCTCACTGGATAAGAGGGTGTGTCATTCAAAGTGTAACTATTTTGTCCCATTATTGTGTATGATGGATGAGGAGGAGAATAGAAACAGCTCCTATGATCCGTTCCATACTGTCGCAATGGGCTTGAAGAAGGAGATACCGGTAAAGATGTGATCATTCTTGTGTGATCTCTAAACAAGGGAATAACAAAATATGTTAATCTAAATAATACAAAAATGAATTATATATGGAGATGCAAATTAATGCCTTATGTTCAACATCAGGTGGATATTTTACCTTGGACTCCTTACTGCACGTGGAGCTGCAATAGCTGACTTTGTTGCATAGTCTCCATCAAGTGAAGTTATACTTCTTCTATTGGAATGGGGCTCTAAAACAGGCTGCAAACAGACACAGATAGTGAGAAAGTGCAATCCAACTCAGCATTAGCAACAGAAACTGAATTTTTGCAACTATGAAATAACATCACAGACATACACATGCATAGATATATAGAATCATAACTATATAGTAGCATTGGAAACGTGTATGGAATAGATTGAAAAGTGGCCTGGTCGGAATTGATCCCAGAACTAAGCTGTCCCTGGGTTATTATCTACTTATTCAGTATCATGCTTAAAGCAATTGTATATCCTCCTTATGTATGTAATTAAGTATCCATAACATCTTCAGGTAACCAAACCTTAAGACAGCTAAAAAATGGACAACCTAGTGCTATAAAGCTGTCATCCTGACAGGTTCCAGTCATGATTTATAATGATTATTTATAACCATGATTTGAATGGAAGAGTAATGCAAAATTTTCAAAGAAAACAACTAACGCCAAACACTTTACCGGTGTTCTGCTTCCATCAAACATGTAAGAGGAAACATCTCTGGTTGCAGCTTTTGTTGCTGATTGATCTCTAATGAAGGGGTGCTCTAGTAATTTCTGGGCTGTTGGGCGAGCTGATGGGTCCCGTTGTAAGCATAACATAATGAAATTCTTCGCATCATTTGAAAGATGCTCAGGAATTTCAGGCATATCTTTGCTGTTCCCAATTTTAAATATGGCAGCTACCTGTCAACACAACATAAAAACAATTTAGGTCCTTCATACTCATCAAACTAGATCATACATGTAAGGGTTAGCTCTGATATATGCAATATCTTACCCCTTCATACTGACTCCATGGAGGCTTCGATGCTGCCATTTCAATAAGTGTGCATCCCAAGCTCCATACATCAACTGCAAGGCTATAGCCATTTGCGTTCATTACAACCTAAGAAATACAACATTGGAATACAATAATCATGGTGAGATAGAAGAAGAGGGAAGAATGTGCTTACTTTGAAAAGAAATTTCATGACTCAATAAGGGGGAAAACCTTACCTCAGGTGCCATCCAGTACGGACTTCCTTTGAATGAGAGCATTGAGGCAGCATTAGTTATCTGTTCCAGAAAAATAAAATCTCAGAAAATTCACCATAACTCAGGAATCAATCTAGACATAAATTATTTTCTTGAATGCACTAGATTGCATTTTCTTCATACCATTAAAATTATATTCTAAAACATAAAACACTGAAGAGCGTGAGGGATTTTGTGTAATTGCAATGCATCCATCATATGTGAGAGTCGTAAGTAAGTGTGCTCGCTCTCGTGTCAGCCATGTGCATCCAAGAGAGAGGAGATATCTCCTACTAAGAATTAGTAGAATTGCAACTATTTAACCTTGAGCAAGAGAGTGTGTTGCTCAACAACTCTCAACTAATTCTACATCATGGGTGTAGTTAAACAGACTATTTTTCTGTGCCAGAAACAATAAATGCCAGTTACTTTTGAAGTGAGCTAGAAGCAATTTGTTGTTTACACAATAAATGCCAGTTACTTTTGAAGTGAGCTAGAAGCAATTTGTTGTTGACAGAATCAGATGAACTTACATGTTTAGCCATTCCAAAGTCTGCTAATTTGATTTCACCATTAGGATCAACTAGTATGTTGGCCCCTTTGATATCCCTGCCAAAATGAAAAGACGATAAAATAATTGAATGACAATAAAGTATAGCTTAAATGACACATTATAAATTGAGTATGAATAACCAAATTACCTGTGTACTGTATTTCTTGCATGTAAATAAGCAAGTCCAGAAACAATCTGCCTGGTGTAATTTTGAATGACAGGCTCCTTGAACGGGCCATATTCCTGAAGTAATTTATGGATAGAACCACCAGAGACAAATTCCAAATAAACAGAAAGTGACTCCTCTCCCTGAAAACATGGCATTTATATTAGCTAAACACATGACTATGGTCATTATTCAATTTCTTTTTTGGGTTTGCACAAAGCAACAATAGGTATATGCATGGCTTAAATGATTCTAAACTTGGGATTTTCTAGCATACCGGTTCACTCCCATAGTATTGAACAATGTTTGGATGTGAAAGCTCCTTAAGCAAATTTATCTCCTGCAATCAAATGGAGAATATGTCATTACCTTAGGGACAAGAAATTAAATTTGAACTTATCAAAGTACAATGCAACTGTATAAAGATTAACAGCAAAAGTACTATATATTTGTTCAGGTTGAGGCATCATGTTTAATTCTTCATAAAAATACTAAAATTACCTGGTTAAGTTGTTTGAGGCACTCATTTGAAGTTTGATCATCACAGCCAAGCCTGACTTCTTTTATTGCACACATTTGTCCATTTTCACTATGATAAGTAGAATAAAAATGTTTAGTAATTTGAACACAATAGAGACATTTGGGGAGGAGGCTAGAACAAGGTTATGAAGTAGTTATGATGGCCATACTTCAACATCAGATTTTTTATTGGCAATAACAGCTACAAAGTGGCATTTTAATATTTAGTTCTTAACATAAACATATCGCGTCCTCATACATTATAAGGACAAGAGCAGAAACCACAATTCTGCGTTAAGATATCCATACATGATAAAAAGCTTCTTAAACGCTTGAGGTTACCCCAAAAGAGTAAGAAGAGTGACTGGGAATAATAACAATATAATTACCTATTAAATCCCAGATAAACATGCCCAAATGTTCCCCGGCCAAGTAGCTTTCCTTTCTTCCACTTGGACAGGTTAGGGATAGGATTTTCAAACGGTCCATTAGGCCGTGTGTTGGAAAGAGCAGAAGAAGGACTAGTAGGAGATCCCGGTGGAAGAGGCAATGGATGACATTGACTCCTTCCATCGTCTTGCTTTCCCGTAGGTGAGTCAAGACTTTGCTGCAACCTTGGATGAAGAGGTGATGTAGGACTAGTGGGTCCTCTTGACGCAGGACCTGGACTTTTTGGCCTAACATTGAACTTCACCTCATCTTGTCCTCTGCACAAACAAATTTCATGGATTAGTTAAGAAGTAAATTGAGTGAAGTAGCATACTAAAAATTTCATAGATAATAATTGTAACAACGCATATATACACACTCAAATTCATTGCGATTATTCGCTAAAAACGGTGAAAATTGATATAACTCGCATAAGTCACTGGAATTAATCTAAAATTAATCAGTGTTTGGAGAATTAATCTAAAACTAACAAATTTGTTCATCAAAACTAGCATCTTGAATTTCCCCAAATTAGTCTGATAGGGCTAATTGAAACTTTTAACACCAAATTAACTAACAGAAGGTACTGAAAAGTGAAAACCCCCAAATTTTAAATTAACCTAATACTAGATCAATCAATCAATCAATAATTTAAACAAAATCAAAAAGCAATTAGGTTATAAAGCGATTAATTAATATTGAATTCAAAATTGAATTGAAGAAAAATAACCTATTGTTGGAAGTGAATTGAGGAGAGATTGGATGATCACTAAAAGAGGTAGATGAACTGACGCTAGAACCAGAACCGGAAAGAGATCCTTGATCGGTGTTTACAGGAAGAGGTAACGGAAGTCCCTTGTTTTGAGTGGCGGCGCCGCCATCAAATTCTCTACAAGTCCTCGGTGAATTCCGATTGAAAACTTCATCAAAACTCTTGGGCTTTGATTTCTTCTTCTTCTCTTTCTTCTTAATACTATCACCGTTGTTGTTGTTGTTGTTTCTTATTGCGTTGATTGGTGATTTCATGAAATTGAATTGAAGAACACCACCAGTTCCAGAACCAGAACGTGATTGTTCTTCTTCATCTTCTTCATCATTATTATTATTAATATCTCGCTCTTGTTTGTTCTTTGATGACTTTCTACTCCACCACGCCGGCATTCTATTACGGATAGATACAGTTACAGTAGAGAGAGAGAGAGAGAGAGAGAGAGAGGTTATATTATTATGATGATGATTAAGATGAATGAATGAATGAATTGGTTTGTGTTTGTTATTATGGGTGTGATTTTTTTTTGTAATAAGGTAAAGAAAACGACAAAAGATGGAGGGACCATACAGCTAAGGAAGAATAAGGAGAGGTTAGATGGAAATGAAATGGATTAGGAGATGGATTATTATTATTGATAGTACTATACTACTGCTTGCTTTAATTAATTATTAATTATGATGATGAGTGAAATTGAAATGAACAAGTGAGTGATATTTAACAATAACAACCAACCGTGTGTGTCTCGTGCTTTATTTATTGTTGTCCCTTTATTATAAAACAAAATGGGTTTGGTTTGGTTTGATTTGGTGGTGTTGTTGTATTGGCTTGCCTTCTTTAGTTGAAGAAGATGCGTGAGAAGAGAATGAGCTTATTACCGTTTCCACGCGGTGGAGCCATAATAGAATAGCCACCAAGAACAAGCCTCTCACCCACTTGACCAAAAACACTTCCTATATATACAACCAAATTTAAGTATAAATAAATAAATATATCTATATGGTCATTTTTTATTTCAAAAATTTGCTACTAGTTATTGACTTGATCCGGTTCTACTTCTTCTATCTTTTCTTAAAAATAAGATTTTTTTTTAGAATTTTAACCATATTTATTATTTTTTTCCCTGCATACTCTTAATTATTATTTGTTGTAACCAAAAAAAAAAACTCTTAATTATTTTACCTCTTTTCTTATATTGCACCATAAATACTAATAGCATCTCCAATAAAGGTATTATAGAGAGTTTCATAAACTAATGATTTGTATCTTACTTATTTTTATTATTGGAGTTCCATGACGTGGCTTTGAGGGTATCAAAATTGATGATACGGTACCTTAAATAAGATAACGTATCATCAATTTAATTTTACAGTTTTTTGTATATCAAATTAAATATAATTGATTACTTGCTAGTAATGTATGATATCCAAAGTGGTATCACCATTGAAGGAAAATATGTATGAGTTGCATAAATATTACATAGCATTGTAGGGACCATTTTTTAGTGATGTATGATACTCAAATTGGTATCACTATTGGAGATGCTCTAAGTGAAACATATTTCTTACTTTTAAGTAATTTACAGTATTTACCTAATAATTAATGAAAATAAAGTTACATAAATAGATTTACATGTGATATCCACGACAAACTTGTAGTCGACTTTTATTTCACATACATATAATTTGTTTTTATTGGTTGTTGTATAAATATTCCCAAAATATCAATAAATTTAGGAGAATATAGTAAAATTTATTTATTTTAAAAGATAAATGTGGTAAAATTTTATTGAAACTTGTGTATTTAACTCTCTAATAATTAAATATTTTGGGCCCGCTTGAATTAGCTTATTTTTGAGCTTATGCAATATAAATTAATTTTTATACTATTTTACAAGTTAATACTAGTGAAAATTGTATTTTTATAAGTTATTTTATCATAAACTACCTTGACAAATTTATAATAATAAATAAAAATTATATAAGTTGTTTGCATACGCTTAAAAATAAGTCAATTCAAACAGACCATTCATATAATTAAATAATGATTTCTATTTTTATATAGTTTAACATGTGTCATGACTCTATAAAAAAAACATGGGTCATGACCTATGAAGCACGGACACTTTTCGGATTAGGCGTGTCCGTGTCAGTATCTGACACCGACACGACACTTATGATTACACTGAATTATGTCATTTTTCCAAATTATTATAGGTGTTACCGTGTCAATGTTCATGTCGTGTCCGGTGTCCGTGTCGGTGTCCATGCGTCATAGGTCATGACACATGTCAACATAACCAATAAATTTATTATCGCTACTAATTTTCTTAATTCTCGTAATTTAATTGACAAAATTCTATATTTAGATATGGAGGTTGTGGTATTTATAGTATGATTTAGTCACGTTAACCGAGTTTGCTAAGCAGCTATGAAGCCCCGATACTCTAAAATTGGTGAAGTATCGTGTCCGATACGCACCCGATACCGATACTCTTCCGATACGTCCTGATACTCGTATCGGAAGAGTATCGGTTAAATCTTTATTTTTAAATAAAAAAATAATATCCGATACGCGTCCGATACTTCCCGATACTCGTATCGAAAAAGTATCGGTTAAATATTTATTTCTAAATAAAAATAATAATATCTGATACAATCTGTGTTTCCTAGTAAATGTCAAACTATTATGTTTGTTACACGGGTAACTAACTATATCTTTTTTTAGATAGTACTAATGATGCTCTTTTTGTATAATACTTAACTTAAGATGTATAATTTAAAATGTACTGGTGATCATTATTTTTTAGGACAATATTAATGAAACACAAATACTTAACTTAGTATTAATGATTTTAATTTATTATAATTACTATTTTTCGTCTTTGTCACTGTTCTGAAGTCACTATGGTGTCATACTATATAACAGGTTGTTAAGTATTTGGGCTTGTCCCAAAATTCCAGTATAAGAATAGATGCTTTATGCTTTTAATTGGTCAGCTGCAGGACCTATATAATTGTCTGATATTGCTACAAGATGGACGAGTTGAAGAGGCTTGATGTCATAACTATTATATGTTTTTTGAGCTATTATATGTCTTTAGTTAGGACTGTGGAGCCCTTGTATATTGAACATCAAACTGTTTTGCTTTTGTGCAAGCTAATTGGTTTATGTTTAATTTTTTGTGCAAGCTAATTATTATTATTATTATTATTATAATAATAATAATTATAATAATTTTTTGTCTTTCAAAAAAAATTATCATTATTAATATTATTGATTTTAGTCATATTTATATATTGTGCATTTATATATTTAGTTTTAAAATTAATTTTTAGTTAACGTATCGCGCCAGTATCGGATATGAATTTTTTTAAATTTTCACGTATCGGTGTATCGGTATCGTATCGTATCCGTATCGTGTCGCGTATCGGGGCTTCATAGCTAAGCAGTGATCATTTACTTGGTTTTTGGTTTTACTAGCTGGACTATACTCCCGGTTAGCTGCAAACCAAGTCGTGGTCGAAGCGTGTCTATTGAGTAATGGAACATGATTCATGAGATTGGATTCGTATTCAAGGAATGGAATATTGAAGTGTAGAATAAAATGAAAATCTATTTAAATTAAGGAACTCAACTCGAGTTGTTGATAAGTTTTATTTGGAATAAATATTTACTATAATCTGACTTTTATCTCGTTTTCTTTTGTTAAAATTGATTTGAAAATTAATTGAGTGATCTGATTAAAAATTGATTTAACTAAGCTAAGTTGAAGTTAAAGTAATTTATATTTGGATATATTTATGTAAAAGTGAGTTAAACAATAAATTTGAGTGTAGAAATCAATTCTAAAATTAAAAGGTATTCTGGATTGGGCTTAGAAGCCCAATAGCTGAGGAATTCTTTCCTCTGGGCCGTCGAGCAAGGCCCAATAAGAAACAGCTCATGTCGTCATCGCCGCCCAACGGTCAAGATGTCAACGCATATCGTAATGGCCGACATCAGAATGATGAGCAATAACTTCTCATCACGGCTTTTCAGCTGTTTTCCGGCGGTCACTTGATGAGCATTTATTGTCATCAGTGATCTTAGCCTGCGCTGGGAGACTATATATACACTCCTCATTGCAAGGAGTCAGGTACGATCTCTTTCTCTCTGAAAACCTTCACTCTACCTTCACTAACTTGAGCGCCGGAGTGTCTGCATGTACACAACCCCCTTCCATTCATCGAAACTTGGGGCGGAGCAACCTTAAACAACCGGACTTGGTCGACTCTGATCACATGTAAGATCAAATGGTAAAATTTTTAGCTTAAAGTATGATCAATTTTGCATGCAAAAGCAATTTAATATCTTCAACACAGATTTAAGGGTTTAAAAAAACTAGAGTTAATTTTTGGGTTTAGAGAAACAAGAAGAAAAATATGGTTTTGGGTTCAATTTCGATTTTAATGTCTCTCTGCAATTTCATTTGTGGATTTGGTTCGTCTCTGCAATTTCATGTTTGGATTTGGTCCATTTAAGTGGATGACTAAGCATCATCTTTGACTTTGACACGTCAACCTTTGCTTGTCACGTTGTACGCTACCAGGTCAGTCTCTGTTTGTCACGTCATCATTTTTGAAACGGAATTAAACCTCAGGGACTAAAAACAATACAATTTGCACATTCAATAATATATTTAATTAAAAAAATATAGAGACTAAAATAAAAATAAAAACGCATATATACATAGACGAATTATTTTTTTTGTCTTAGATGGAGTGATAATCCACTGAAATTAAATTCACACACAACTGTGAGGTCCCGGGTTCGAACTCGAGTCATGACATTTGGCCTAGCAATTTTGACATTTGTCATTTGAGCTGAGACTTTTAGACAAGAAAATGTTATTTAATATTTACACATTTTACCTCTTCATTTTATTTTATTTTTTGCATTTCTTAAATTAGTGGCATGAAATCCCCACACATCATACTTAACATTATTTGGATTAGTTAAATAACTCATAGTTGACCGACAGAGTTCCTCCTTCAGCATAAACACTCAAAAAAGAAAAAAATAAGTAATATTCTTATTATCAAAAGAAATTAATTTTCATGTAATGTTAGTGTGAAAAATATTATACTATCATATCAAACAATCACGAAAGCACTATTTATGTAGTAACTTTTAATCTTTTATGTTAGATCGATGTGATAAAATTAATATTTTTTTAGTAACTGAGTTATTGTGATTAAACAACAATTTAAAATTGAGTAAAAAAAGTGACAGTTTAAATAAAAATGATACTCTTTTATGAAACTTTTTTTTTTGTAAAACTCTCTAATGACACATTTTATATTGATTAAGATCTATTATGGAAAGTAAATTAGATAAATATGATAACTTCTCTTTTTTCACAAGCTTGCTATTAGGGTTATTTGTCATTTTTCTCAGCTCATTCTTTTATTCTAAGGGGTGATATTTTACAGTTTTTGGCTTGAAATCCCTTTTCAACATTGTTTTTTTCTCTTTTTATTTAAATAAGTGGTTATCCACATAGATTTGTTTATTCGTTTCTTTTAGTTTTCGTCGTCTCATTGTGACGTTGGGTTTGTTCGTCACCTTGTGCGGCGTTGTGTTTGTTCGTCATTTTATGCAGCGTTGAATTTGTTCGTCGTTTTGTGCGGCATTTATTGGCTTTTCGGGAGACAATATCCTCTCCCCTCCAAATTGCACTGGAGGTGGTGCAGTATAATTCACACCTTCCAAATTTTTGTAGTTGAATGAACACTAGATAGCAAAAAAGAAATGAATGTTGAGATTCAACAGGAGGGAAATTGGACTTGAGAGGATTTTCTCTCATTTTTCGTCTTTTGTTAAGTCAAATTAACATATTCATTTCAACTCATTACAAATGTGATGAAGACTTAAATTCTATATGTTCCGCCCATTTATTTTAAGAATAAAATTTTAATTACTTAGCAAAAGATAATTATTTAAGTATTAGTTTGTTTTTTATTTTTTTGAGTAATATTTTTTTTAGGTCGATTTTATCATCGAGCAGTTTCGGTCTTTTTTATTTATATTTTTCTACTACGGTACTACTACTATATCTATACTAATATATAAAGGGGATACAAATTTTTGGGATGGTTTTTTTGTTATTCCAATTTTACCCTTAAAAAATAACTTCCACATAAAAATAGATTTTCAGTTTTTTTTTTCTTCTTAACAACTAAACACAACTTCCACATAAAAGTAGGTTTTCAGTTTTTTTATAGTAAAAAAAAATATAATTTTTTCTTCTTAATAACTAACCACAACAAAAAAAGAAGGTTACATAGTTATCAATTATTAACAAAGTCCAATAAAAAAAGAGATTAAGTAGTTATTTATATTTGCACAATACAGAATATCAATCGCACACGAAAAAAAAAAAGAATATCGATTACACAAACGGGCACGGAACGGCGGTTAGTCTACTATAATATTGTTTGGCTAGATATGGCAGATATTTAAACAGTATTTTTAAGAAGGGGTTTGTATTTTTGAGTTGAGATCACCTCCAGTTATGATACACTCCAGTTTCCAGTTCTTATTACAGATGTGTGCCGCGTGGCAAAAATTAAATCTACCGGTTCTAATTAAAAGGAGCAATCAGTATCATTTTTAACTAGAAAACAGAAGAAAATACCTTTCTCCCTTATTCCCTTCCCTTCCCAGTTCATTCATGTTCAACCTTCTCTTCGCGGTTTCCACGAATTTGTCTCTCCCTTTGTTTTATTTTATTTTCAAAACTTTCTGTAGAATTTGTTCCCAAAATATTTGTAAAGTGATGTGATGTGAAAAATATTAGGAAGTCCTTCGTCTTCCTCAATCTTCAATCCATGGAGAAGGGAAACTGAATCGATCCAAAACTAGGAGGGAGAAGAGAAAATGGGGAATCAACCAACAAGATTATCCTTTTATTTATATTTTTTGGAACTTGAAAAGTATAAAATTAATTGAAAGACACACTTTAGAAAGACATTTGTAGGGTATTGTGTTTCTTTTACTTCAAGAGGTATTGTGTTGTTTTGATCAATTTTAGGATTCAATTTGAGAAACTTGAAACTTCTGCTGTTAGAGGCTTGGTGGTGTTGTGATCTAAAAATTTGACACTATAATTTTAAGAAGGGAGAAGGGAAGAATATAATTTTAAGATTAAAGTTTTTGCAATTTTAAGTTCTAATGGTCTGTGACGGCGGCTATGGAGGTGAAATCACATCAATGACCTTGAAACGGATAGAGAGGGACGACGACGAGCGTCGTAGGGACTGGTGGAGAGAGTGACGGTGGCCGAACAATGAAAAAAGGAAGACGAAGCTCTCTATCGTGCAGGTATAGAGAGAGTTGCTGTACAATGGAGTGATAAAGGAAGAAGACAGACTATGTTACAACTTTTTTCAATTTGTAATATCAACCATTGATTTTTTTTTGCCACATGTCACACATCTGAACCCATGAACTGGAAGAAAAGAAGGATAAGAAAATGGAGGGGATCTGGACTCTGTATTTTTAATTGATAAAAGTTGCAATCATTGGGTGCTCGTCGGCGTAGATGTGATGTACATGTACGTCAGTTATCCCGTCGCCAATCTCCTTCGCCCACCTCAACGTGACGTATGTCTTTCTCCAACAAATACTCTACTCTTACCTGTCACTTTTAATACAACTAATTGCTTTCTAATTAATCTCTATTTATTGTTCTAGTTAATCATTTTTTTCGCTATTTTAGATCACTCTCTTGCGTCTTTTTCAGCTTTTTAATGTGATATTATTAATATTATTATTACTATTCGATTTTATTTTTTGAGAAGATACTATTCGATCTTGTTTATAACATATCCTAATGTAGTTTGAATTAATTTTGTTGTAAAAAAATCTAAATTAAATATGGTCTTTGTCACTCTTTTGTACCAAAAATAAATTCAAATAAATAAGAATTTATATCATCAAATATCAATACCTTATAGATAAAATTCATTTAAAATTTAGTCTTCTTTTTTGTATTAACCATTTAATTTTTAGGAAAAATAGCTTAAATTATCAAGAGTTCGAGGTAAAGAAAGTATGAAATTTAATAAAAAAAAATTGTACAGCTAAATCTGATACGAGTATGTCACTAATTGAATATGTTATGTCACTACTTTTCGTGTCAAAAAATTCTATGGAAGAAATTAATTCAAATATGGATTCAAGATGAAGCCGGACTCTTTGTGGAAGAGAAAAACTGCTCGCTTCACAAAATATTTGTTAGCGCGTATTGCAAAACAAGTGAAGTGAGGTGCATTTATAACTTAGAAGTGAGTCATTGTTTAACCTAATGTTAAATACTAGTAATACAAGTATGATTAATTTAGTCAATTAGTATTTGTTAAAAAAAAATAGTCAATTAGTACCGAGCTAGTAGCTTGTACTAGTACCAATTTGTAGGTTGCCTAGGTGAGGAAATAAATGTAGCAGTATGTCTGTATGGCACTTAACCTTACCGTACACACAATATGTCAACTTATAATTTATGGAGTTTTGCACATTCCATAATCCATTCCAGTGTGTTTTGAATTTATTAGAAAATGTCTTCTCAAATCTGTCTATGGCCAAAAGTCCAATATTATCACTCTACTCAGGTCAACCCATATCCACTTGAGATATTATTTATGTGCCTAAACTAATGATGCTCTTCAATAGACAACATTATGGTTAAGGCATATTTTCTTAAGGCAGGTGATATATTATTCTTTGAAAAATTATGGTTAATTAAATTTGTTTTTTTCTTAAAAAATGCGAAACCTTATGACAAATAATATACTAAGTTTTTTATAATAATATTTGACAAAATACTTCTACACTTTTAAGTTTTAATACAAATATTATTTGTCAGCCGTATAGAACAAACACAACAAAACTAGTGGATATTTTATCCTATAATAAATAGCATCCCAACTTGCACTATTTTCTTTGTGTTGAATAGCAGACGAAAGTAACACAATAGGATGGAAGTATTCCTACTTGTTGAGAATGAGAACCCGAGTAAGAAAATACGGTATACTGTTTCCATTCTAAGATAAGATTCATCCTAACATGTTTTCAATTTATTTATTTATTTATTTTGAAAAGGTAAAACAAATTTTAATATAAAAATTTAAAAAATTGAAGACTTAAGACTTAAGAGAGTATGGAGTATATATCAAGGTCGGTGAAAGGCTTTTGCAATGCTAAAAACAATAAAATACTAAATTATTCTCCTTCGAGGGGAGCATCTCCTTAACAAAACAAATGACTGAATATTTTCTTATGCTTCATTTCATTCCATTGTTCAATACATATAGAGATAATAGGAGTGGAAAGACCACTACTAAGGATAGTACATAACACAGCTAGCAAAGGTACTATTACCGTTATTCCACTCCCCACCCTATTCTAATACAAACAAAAGATAATGGAAAGATTATTCTAGCATCCTAAGCAGACTACTTCTTTTTGGGCTTGACCATGGTCATTACAAATCCAGTCTGCCATTTGGGCCTGGACCCAATTATCTTACTTCTTGGTGTAATAGCATCCATAGCCTCCTCTTGGTCCACTTCTAAATTCACTTGAGCCTCTATCTCCTCCTCATTTGCTATTTGATGCTCCTCTTGATACATAACAGTCGGTCCCAGGAAATTGAAGGCCTGACACTACATATTAAACATAGACACTTAATCTTAAAAAAAAATTGTACTTTTTAAAAAAAGTACTGTAATATTTTATAAAAATTATGAAGATAAATAACATCAATGACATATAAAGTAGTCATTATTGTAATTTGTAACTAACATACACAATATTTATATTTTATTTACTAATAACAAAATATTTTCATTGTAAAAAAAAATAAAATAAAAAAAACTTCTGGCAACTTGAAAAACCTTCATTTTAACACCGAGAGGGAGAAGGAAAAGATTTACACATGTTTATATTTGTGTTTTAAACAAAGCAAATCATTATTTAATTATTTATTTTTAAAACATGGACCTAAGCACCTAACCACTTTGCATTGTCGTTCCAATCGCAAACCGCATACTCGCTATGGCTTGCAATAGCCTTTTCGCCACAAAATATGGTCTTGGTCACCGTTGTTAAAACGGTGACTATCAAACAAACAAACGATAAGTTAACAACTAAACACATCAAGCAAACACTACGATTCAAAACAATTACAGAGAAAACTAACTTTTTTCCTCCTTCTTTTTTGGTTTGAAAGGAAATGGAAGGTACTCTGCTGCTGTATTGACCAAAGCGGTCTCAAATAGCTTTTTCGCAGCAACAATTGTTGTAGCCATTCTAATTAAAGGAACTAAACTCTTATCATCTACATTTGGATTATTTTTTGGGAGAGCCATTGTTCGCCATTCTGGTAAGATCAAGAAATCAGAAATGGGTAATGTGTGAGGACTAATGAGTTGAGTGCTTTTTATAAGAGAGAGAAGTGTGATTCGTTATTTTGTTATTGCGTTAGTGGAATGAAAAATTTTAATTGTAATAATTTCAATTTGCTTAGGAAAATTTATTTCATTTCCTACTATATAATTTTAATTCAGTTCTTTCAAGTCATGTCCACTTTACCACCGCTATAGTGTTCACGTTTTACCTTTGCATTATATATCCTAATTCAATGATTATTATTATTATTATTATTATTATGTATGAGTAGATTTTTATAGAGTCCGAAATGTCGTATCAATGGTATTTTACTGAGTAAATTATAAATATAAATAACATCAGTAACATATAAAGTAGTCATTATTGTAACTAACGTACACGATATTTATATTTTATTCACTAATAACAAAATATTTTCATTGTAAAAAAATAAATAAAAAAACTTCTGGCTACTTGAAAAACCTTCATTTTACCACCGAGAGTGAGAAGAAAAAGATTTACACATGTTTGTATTTGTGTTTTAAACAAAGCATATCTTTATTTTATTATTTATTTTTAAAACATGGACCTATGCACCTAACCAGTACCCACTTTAGATTGGACCAACAAAAATTGATAAAAAAGATCTACTACTATATATAAAATAAATAAATAAAAACCCGTAAAAAATATAGTCCAAGCACTTTTTAGTTCTGTTTTTGTCAAGTAGCTTGTGCTTTTCGGTGTGTGTCAGAATTTTAGGTTAACGGTGCTTTGATGTGGCCTTCCTTTACTTTTGGTGATTTCAACGACTGTTGTTTATTTTTGTTTAATGTAGTGAGTTTTTGTTCAATCTTTGGATCTCTTAAAATAAAATAAAAAGTAAAACAATCATTGAGAGGAGTTAGACCTCCCTCCCCTCAAACGCTTATAGACTTCGTGGCCTACCGTTATACTATGTTTCAAAAGCAAGAATGTTGAAGTGTTTAGACTTGGAAAAACGGTTAGATGAAGTGTCATTGATGGGTGGACTTCTAAACACGACTAAAAAGGTTACGTCTATAAAGGAACTTTTGTCGTGTTTCCTCTCTTATGAACATGTTTTTCCGGCAAATTTCCACCCGTAGAAGATGGGTGGAAAAGGAGATTTATGTGTTAATAAATGTCCGAAAACTATACGACTCTTACCGACTGATTACCGAATCAAATTCAGTGAAGAAAATGTGTGCCTCCTATCAATTTACGAGCACATCCAGAAGTCCCCGGCCTTGCCGATCTGTTTAAGGGGTGGTCTTAGGACTGTATTCGGTCGAAAATGATTAGGGACGCACATCAGCGCCCCTTGTCAGGGCCGGTCCCAAGATTTTAGAGTCCCGGAACAAATAATAAAATTGGACCCCTAATAATTTTTTTATTTTTTTAAAAAGATTATTTATTAAAATTGTAAATAGGTATTAACAACATCAAAAATAGTTATTTATCCGTGTAACTAACATAAAGTAAAAATCATTCCACAGTGTTGAAATTGAATCGATAAATAAAAAATTAAGCGATATATCAATAAAAATGAACCGATAATTTTTAAAAAAGAGTAATTAAAAAATAATCATATTCAAGTTGATATTAATAAAATTTGATAGTGATTTTAACAAAATTATAACTTAAATTTAGTAAATTAATTCTTTGTTTTCAAAGAGATAACAAAATGTAGTTTAAAAAAAAAAAAATTAAAATAGTGAAGTTATTTATGTATTATAGAGTAATTTTATTTTAAAAAAAAAAAAATTATCCTTTTGTGAAAGGGAATCATTTTCGGAATAGTTTATGTAAGGGAAATTATAATTGAATATGTCATATGGATGTCTCAATGATCAATTGTCATATACAATGAGACTTAATCTATTAAAACAAAATAAAAGAAAACAATGCACCACATGGGATTCG
The DNA here is from genome assembly GCA_030408175.1 of Trifolium repens. Lineage (NCBI taxonomy): Eukaryota > Viridiplantae > Streptophyta > Magnoliopsida > Fabales > Fabaceae > Trifolium > Trifolium repens. Next base: position 58,613,099 of record CP125842.1, on the reverse strand, counting down.
AACCCGCGACCCTATGTTGCAGAAAACATGATACACGCGCGCGCACCACTAGGCCATTTGTTATCTGATGTTAGAGTGTCTCAACAAATATACTTAACCATTTGTTTAATTTATGGGCCAAAAAAAAAAAAAGAGGCCCCAAAAATCTTGAGGCCCTGAGCTGTTGGGCTGCTTGCACTTGCTCAGGGCCGGCCCTGCCCCTTGTCAAAACAGTGACTATCAACACAAATGCAAACAAACAAGTTAAGTAAACTAAATTAAATATAGAGCAAACAATCCAATTCAAAAAAGATACAGAGCAAACAATTATTCAACCTTTTCCCTTTTTCTTTTTAGCTTTGAATGAAAATGGAATGAAGTTTGCTACATCCATCCCATTGACTAAAGCTATCTTTTTAACTTTTTACCAGCAACAATGGCTGTAGCCATTCCCGTTGATGCGATCAAAATTTTATCATCAGAGGTTACATTTGGATTTGGGTTTGTGGAGCTTCCATTGTTTGCCATTGTTTTAAGAGTATGAAATGGGTAATGTGTGAGATTTAAGGGGGGCGAAGAGTAATACCAAACTCAAGCCATTTCCATTTGAAGAGGCCCACAATTGAAGAGGCCAATAATTGATTCACAAAAGAAAATTGCTATTTACGCCCCTTGGGTTGCTATCAGGCCCCCCTAAAATCCCAAAATACCCCTAAATTACAGTTGAAAAATTTCGTCTTCTAGGTGACAAAATTGCAAAAAACCAAAATTTCGTCTTCTAGGTGACAAAACACACAATTTTGTCTTCTAGGTGACAAAACACACAATTTCGTCTTCTAGGTGACAAAATTGTGTGTTTTGTGCCCAGATATGCACGACAAGGCAGGCCTACTACGTTTAACCAAAATTTCGTCTTCTAGGTGACAAAACACACAATTTCGTCTTTTAGGTGACAAAATTTCAAAAATTTGGCGTTTCGGTAACTACGAGACGAAATTGCGTGTTTTGTGCCCAGATGTGCGCGACAATGCAAGCCTACTATGTTTTAACATAATTTCGTCTTTTAGGTGACGAAATTTGTTTCCTTCGTTTCCTAGGATACGAATGTTTATAAGGACATTTTGGTCACGACGGGGGGCCTACGAGTAATACTAGGGGCCTAAATAGCAAGCTACTTCACAAAAAGCCCATTTTAACAGAAAACTGCAGCCGCTGCCTGCTACCACTTTGCCCTTGGTATCATCAGACAACAGTAAAGTTGTAGTTGCACTAAACTCGACTTCTCGTAAAAGCTGGCCGGAAAACGAGAATCTCGCCGGAAAACTCAGACGAAGTCGTTCGTCGGCAGACACAAACAGTGAGAAACTCCTCCAGGTTTTCCCTTTCTATTTATTTTCGATTTTTCCTTCTCATTTCCTATATAGCATGCGCGAAAATGCGATTCCAGTGCGATTTGCGGTTCCCTGCAAAACGCTATAGCGACGCAATTGTTAACATATAGTTGTAGAATCAATTTTAACGGAATCAATTTTACCTAGGAAGGATTGGTTGATATAACTATATACTAATTTATTTATATATGTAGTTCAAGAGAATTTAATTTGATTTTTGAAGTGTTTCATAAATGCAATTGATCTGATTTATCGAGTTTTGATGCAGAGATAGAGTAGCATAAATCTCGAATGGGTTATATTCAGTATGGTAGAAACATTGGGAAGATATTGAGATTTACAAGTGTAAGCAATGTGGTTAGAAACTCTGTGAGATCACAGTTGGGGTGTGAAAGTACCGCATTACCCTCATGTTCTCATTTTCACGGCAAGAATCTCTATTCCACTACTTCTGATGCTAGAATAGTGCAGGACCTTATTGCTCAGGTGGAGAGGGATAGGCACAGAGAGAGGAATGAGAGAATAAGGGCTGGTTTAGACACTGCCGACATTGATGCCGAGAATGAGGAGGATTACATGGGTATAGGTTATGTAATTGAAAAGCTTGAAAAGGAGAAGCTTAAGGAAACCACTGAGTTGAACCGATATGAAGAGCCAACTGATTCTGACAGTGATGAAGAAGATGTTGATGCTTCTCAGAAGAAGTTTGAAGATTTTGAAAAGAAGTACAAGAGGCATGAAGAAATGATTCAGAATTTTATTGATGCCGACACGCTTGATGATGCTTTTAAATGGATGCAAAAAGTTGATAAGTTTGAGGAAAGGCATTTTAAGCTTCCTACTGAATATAGGGTTATTGGGGAACTCATGAATCGTCTCAAAGTAGTTACCGAGCAAAAGGATAGGTTCATTTTGCAGCATAAGCTTAACAGGGCTTTGAGATTGGTGCGAAGGAAAGAAGCTTATGATCCTGACAACCCTGCCAATTACGGTGTCATTCAACATGAACAGGTGGGGCCTAATGTGGACACCTTGCAACAATCTGGATTCGAAAAGGAGGATAAACCCGCACAAGGAGATGAAGATGCTGCTGCTGCTGATAACAACGACGATGAAGAAGAGTTTGATGACATGAAAGAAAAAGACAACATAATATTGGCCAAACTTGATGTTATTGACAAGAAACTTGAGGAGAAGCTAGCTGAACTTGAGTATACGTTTGGAAGGAAGGGTAAGGCTCTGGAAGAAGAAATCAGAGATCTTGCTGAGGAGAGAAACGAGTTAACTGAGACGAAAAGAAGACCTCTTTTCCGAAAGGTAGTTTCACACTTGCTTGATTATCGTATTGCGTGTTGATATTTTGAACCATATCACTGTTTACCTTATCTACTTACAATATATTAAAAGAAACTACTACTAAAAAACCAAATTTGTCCTTATCAAGTTTATAATATTTCAGAATTTATGCCCTTAAATGTAATTTTAACTCTAAACTAAAAAAAATACAAAACAAAAAGATGAAAAAAAGACAATAAGCATAAACAAAATTTTCCCATAAAAATAGCATCGGAAACCACTTCTACAAAAAGATATTAATCCAATCTAATTTTGCTTCCAAAATAGGAACAAAAAAAGTTTAATTAAAAAAATTTACGCATAAAAATAGGAACAAAAATTACGATAGAGGTATACGCATAAAAAATAGTATTTTTTTTTTGAATGAAAAAATAGTAACTCATAAGTTTATACGAAATAACTTACGCAAATAAATAATCTTTTATGTATTATTATAAGTTTTTCTATGTAGTTTATGAAAACAGTTTATAAAATATAATTTTTGTTACCGAAAATTTATGAATTAACACGTGTAAAAAACAAACTTACGAATTAACATAAAAGTTTATTTATAAGCATAAATTATTTTCATAAGCTTAAAAATAAGCAAAATTTAAACGGGGCTAATATATTAAAAGGTATTACAATTAAAAATATAATTTAGTTATAAAATATACATTATAATTTACACGGGACAATAACTTTAATATTTTTTTTTTATTCATTTAACAAATTTATATAAAGCTGCACAATTTATATTTTAAAAATATTTTATACTCCGTGACATATTTCTAAATATACACGGGACAATTGCTTTAATCAAAAAAGTTTAATCATACACGGGACAATAACTTTAATTAATTTTTTTTTTTCATTTAACAAATTTTTATAAAGCTGCACAATTTATATTTTAAAAATATTTATACTCCGTAACATATTTCTAAATATACACGGGACAATTGCTTTAATCAAACAAATTTATTCATACACGGGACAATTGTTTTAATAAAAAAAGAAATTGAATAATAAATATTTGTTATTATTAATTATAATTTATTACACAAAAATCATACACGGGACAATTGTTTTAATAAAAAAATTATTAATTTAATAAATTTTATAAGAAAAGCACAATAACATCATTTATATTTTAACAATATTCTATAAATAAAAGACAATGACCCGTACGAATGTACGGGTCTCAAAACTAGTTATGTATCATACTCTTACTCAGCTTATATTTATATCACGCAAGACTCTTTTAAAATTTAAATAAACTTGTCTCTGCAGTAAGCAAGTATGGATGTATTAATCCTTGAGTTTTAGCAGGTTAAAATCACAATTCATTTTAAAAGAATTGAAGGGTGGATATACCCTTACTTTCTCACTTTACAGACAAACTTAATAAGATTTTCCCCCTTTTTATACCCAATCTACAACCTTGGGGTAAAACTTTTGTTGGCCCCTTTTGCTCTACTTATCACCTAGCTAGATACACTTTTTTTTTTATTGTACTCCTCGCAGAAAAAACACTTATTTTGTTGTATGCATGGAGTAAACCTGGTAGATCTCCCAGTTCCACCATAGTGGAGTCTAGGCAAGGGTCAGGTTGCAATTGCATGACCACATCCATTGTGGAGGTTCTATTGCAAGCAGAATGTTACTTGCATTTGCAAGAGGCTGATTTCATGACCCGAATACGTGACCTCCACTCCAGTCATATGACAACAACTCCAGTCGTTCATTGGTTACATTCGGTATGTAGCAGGGGATGGTCACTGCATTTGTGAATTTTCTAGTTTTTTTTTGTTCCCATATCACATTGATTTTGATTTAAGTTTATATAAATTTGAATATCTTGTTCTTGTCCTTCTTTGACTATTCTTTGGGAAATTTGTTCTTTTTCTTTTAAATCAAACATGAAATAATGAAATAATATTTTGCTTTGTTGGTGATGTTGCATTTGTGTAGGCTAATGTTTGTTAAAGTTTCCATATGAGGTGCACTTATATGGTGCTTCTGTCTTTAAATGTTTGTTAATTCTCACATTCTTATTTTTGCTATAATTAAAGCTCATTTACCATTTCTTTTATATAATTGTTTTGGTTGTTGCATATGGTTCCAGGGTTTTGATGTAAAAATGATAGATGTGAACCGAACTTGTAAAGTCACAAAGGTAACCTACAAATCTATCCTTATATGTTTTCCTTGGTTGCTCTCATATGTTCTCATGCTGTTTCAAATCTCATGATCTAGGGTGGACAAGTTATTAAGTACACTGCTATGTTAGCATGTGGCAACTATAACGGTGTCGTTGGTTTTGCGAAAGCCAAAGGCCCTGCAGTGCCAGTTGCCCTCCAAAAGGTACTGAAAAATATCTTATTGGGTCTTTCAAGATATCCTTAAGTTGGTTTGCACGGTATTCTTTTATTTTCCCAATCATTTTGTGTTCAACGTAGAAAGTTTTGCAATTTCACTACCTACCATAAGAGATATGGATCTATTTTTTGCTTCGCTTCCTAATAGTTGCAAGGTTTTTAAATTATTGATCCATGTTTTTTCTGAGATTTTTATTGGCAGTTATAATGGGCACTGTTCTTTGGCCGATGCTGTGATGTTAGATCAATATAGTTTATGGTTAGTCCTTGAGATAATTTGGTTCATAATTAGTGGGTGGATCTGGATTGCTGACTGCAATACCTGTTCTGTCACCAGAAATGTTCAATAGAAAACATTGGCATTATGCTTTGTACACAAATTTCTTCAAACTTTCTTCTGTTTTAACAAGCTTGAAACAAAATCAATTAATATATCTGGTGACTATTATACATTGTATCCTAAAATTTTCCACTTTTCATCTTTTATTATTCACTGCTCTTGAGTTGCAAAAGGTTATTAACTGGTTTTGTGTCTATTCTAAGTAACATGTGTTATTTAGCTTTTCAACCATGTAATTTAATATTTTTATCAAATTGAGTTGACTGGATTGTTGAATTGCCGAGTGCATTTACTTTGCTTTAATCTGAAATCTGAATTTGAGTAATGTTCTAAATTTTGTTTTTTTCTTATTGTGTATTCTTTGTGTATTGTGGTTTAAAATCATAAAACATAAAGTATCCCCAAACTCTTACATTTTTATCTTAAAATAAATCCATGTGCACGATGTATAATGCAATTTTGATGTTTCAGGGTTTTAATAGCATTTTGAACTAATGTTTCATTTGACTATAATTAGGCATATGAGAAGTGCTTTCAAAATTTGCATTATGTAGAGCGACATGAGGAGCACACAATTGCGCATGCAATACAAACATCTTATAAAAAGACCAAGGTAGTCAATTCCTTATCCTTCCTTTACTCCCATCTATATCATAAAAGTTCCCATCTGCTATGAAAAAAACTTTTGTTTTACTTGTGTTAAAAGAGTAATGAACTAGATTATGCTGCCTTTGTTTATCCTGTATGTCTGATACTTATCATTTGCAATCTGTATTATTCAATAGGTTTATCTCTGGCCTGCTTCCACGGCTACTGGCATGAAAGCCGGCAGAATAGTCCAAACCATATTGCATTTAGCTGGTTTTAAGAATGTCAAGTCAAAGGTAACTGACTGACCAAAAAAGCTGAATATGGTCCTGCAACCTTGGTGTTTGCTCTAATTTTTATTGTTTTCATAGGTTATTGGTTCCAGAAATCCTCATAATACAGTTAAGGCTGTCTTCAAAGCACTTAATGCGGTTAGTAACTCATCTTTTCTGCTGTTGCTAAGCAAGCATTTCAATGAACTTTTACCTCTGACATTTTATTTGACATTGCATTGGTGTTCCAGATTGAAACTCCAAGGGATGTCCAAGAGAAGTTTGGCCGAACTGTAGTTGAGAAGTATTTGCTGTGATGGACATGAGGATGTGCCGAGTTTAGTGCTTCTGGTTGTTTTCCATTGAGTATATTTTTGTACTTTTCATGTCTACTTGCCAAAAAGAGTTGGTAGACAGTTTCTCTAAGGCATTTACTTGTGAAACATTAGGTCTAGAATTTTGCCTGTACTGAACTTTTCATTCACTAACGCAAAAGGAACAATAATTTAGGAACGTTCTCTTTGCTTTATGATTGATCAATAAAGGTCAGTTTGTTTCAACTGAGGGGAGAGATTTTAAATACTGTGTGAGGAGGAAATGTAATGAAGGGAAATTGCAAAATTTTATTTTTTACCATTATAGGAGTAAGAAATATTTAAGTCCAAATATGAAATAAATATTTTTTTCACAAAAAAAATATTCTCTCCCCTCCAAATCTCAACTTTAGGAATATGTCTTTAACTAAAAAATTGGCTTAGTAGATATTTTACTCCCACCCTCTAATCTCATCTAAATAATTGAACCAACATGGAAAGGGCTCATGATGGCATTTCATTCTTGGTATATCACATGTTCTAAAGTGAACGGCATTCTTTGTTAAAAGAAAGTGATAGTTATTAATAATTTGAAAGGAGTAATTGCACAATGAAAATTACTTTTGCCGTCCTAGTGGTTATTCGCGCGTCCTATGTGTTTCTCATTTTATCCTTCCGCTACTTAAGTAGCAGATGACATAAAGTGTTTTTGTTTTTGTCTAGAAATATATTTTTGAAGTGATTTTGAGGTGTAAAAATTGGTTGGAATAGATCAACTCGTATTTTGCTTGGCCACATATTGTATTATGATTTAATCCAATTTAAAACACCATGGCTTAGGCTAGATTGGGATTGTGCGACTTTAGGAGGGAAAGGCACGTGACTTTCTCTCTATCTTTCTCTCCGATATATTATTCTCTTTCAACTTAACTATTAATTATCTGTTATTTATCTCTATCCAAAAACACTCCAAAATACAAAAAGTCTTGGTGATTTACCTACCATAAAGTCACTTATTTTGGCTTAGATAACACTCAAATTGACTTGCATTTCAAGAAGCTGCGTATAATACTCACCTTGATTTGATGTACTGAAGATGTCATGCTAAAATGATCAAGTGTTTGAAACATGTAATTGGAATCTAGACCTATTACATATTTCTGTCAAGTTGGGCTAAAACAGATAAATCTACTTGTGTGTGATGAAAATTCACATGAGCCTGGAGAGTATTTGCTCTATATACCTAACAAAATTTTCAATAACAACAATAATTACCATTGAATATCAATCGGATATGTTACAATCATAAAAATATATTTATATTTAAAATCATGCAAAAATCAAAGAAGAAAGTGAGACAACTTTCCAACATACATGTCTCTAATAGGAAACTTGGTATTTTTTTTAACCAAAGGAAACTTTAATTTTATTTTTTTTGAAGCAGGAAACTTGATATTTAAATCATGTAAAAATGAAATATAAAAAGAAAAAAAAAATGAAGTTTAAAAATGTAATGGCCTCTCCCTCCAGTTATCTATATATGCAAATTTTGATTTTTTAGATTTATTGAAAAATTAATTCATTTAGTCTTATTATTGACTAAATATATTACTTTTTCAATTCTGTTTTTTAAACAAATTTTTCAATAAATTTTAAAAGTAAAAAAAGAAAGAGGAATAGCATAGTAGCAAAATCGTTAGGACAATTTTAAATTTAAATAAATAAATACAATAAAAAAGTAATAACTACAGTACAGTAGCAGTAGTGTGTGGTGCACTGCAATGCATTGCATACGCAACAAGTAACGCTGCAAAAACGCTTAAACTGAACTCGCTTCTTCTCCAAAGCTTTTCCTATTTTTGCTTCTCCTCCCTCTTCTCCGCGCGGAGAAGAGAAGAGAGAAAAATAAATAAATAATCACATTCTTTTATTTTACCAATATTAGCCAAAAAAATAAAAATAAAAAAGGTAAATCATCTTCTTCTTTCTCTGCTAGGGTTTTCTCTTCCGCCATTGCATACCTCACCAAAATCACCCGCACATTCTCTCTCTATACAGACATTGCTCTCAGATCATCTCTATTCCTCAATTCGAATCCGATTCTCTCAATTCTTCGCTCTTTTTCATCGTTCTCGTTGATTTCTCGCTGAATCCCTTTCTTTCGAAGTACGAGGTAACGTTCTTCTATTTTCTATTATCCTTTTTGATTTTGATTGTTTATTTCGCGAATGAATTTTTACTGTATCCGCAATCCACATTGTTCCTTGCTTGGTAAATACCGCGTTTCACATTCAGCATTTGCCTCGATCGTTGTTACTCATTGTGTCGATTTTGTGTATTGCTACGGTAACTGTAGTTGTAGATATACTGGAAGTTGGAGAATGGAGGTTATGGCAAGGCTTCTAGCCGCTGGAAGTTTCTCTCAAACTGTAGCAGGTAGTACAATGAAACTCTGTTTCTTAGGTTTTCTTAGTGATGGTGAAATCATATTATTATTTATATTATTATTACACATGCTTTGAATAATTTAACATTGTCCTGATTTTAAATTTGTGGGAAATTGATTTTTAATTTCTGATTAGTATAATTTGTTTATGTATGTATGGCCTTGGAAGATGACTTTGCCAGACAGAAGTCAGCTGCTGAATATATTTATAGGCAACTGCGTGAGGCAGATGAAGCAAATTTGCTCAGTGAAGAAGGTTGTCTTGCTCTCTTTATCTCTGTATCTGTCTTTCACTTTATAGTGAATCAGACTTTTTTAATTCAATGTGTGGATAGGATAGTCACCATTTGATATTAATTTAATGTTTTTTCTTATATTTTATTTAATTTAGGGTTTTACTTGAGCTGACAGCAGAATGAATTTGATGAGTGTCACATATTGAAAATAAATAAAAGTTCTTATTATTTTTGTTACAAGGGTTGTTTAGGACCACCAGTAGTGATCCTCTAGGTAAGGTAACCAACCCCCTAATAAACCTTGAGAACTTTTTCTGACTAAAATTTCAGATACTCTCTAAAGCAAAGTTTAATATATTAACCAAAATCGTCTATATGTTCACACTGAAAGCCAAATGTTCTAACAGACTAATATTCCAAGCTGGAACAATATAATCCAAAACAGAATAAACTCCTTAAATACCCAATAACAAAAAATAGTCTCTAATAAAAACCTCAATGGCATTGGCAAACTGACCCTAAATAATTAATAATAAAACTAAATATTCCAATCTACTTCAGAGAGTAGTGGGGGGAAATCAAAGTGCTTTACCAGCGTGAAACTGCTTATGGTTGGACTAATATGTGCAGTTTTCACAATTTTGATATTATGCTCTATCTTTCTATCATTGCCTTTGCTACTACTTCATGCATGTACTTCTTGATTTCCTTTTTTATTTCAGGCTTCATTTTTTTTGGTAGTCTTCATTATATGTTTCTGGGATATTTAAACTGCTGCTTTACATTTTTTATATTACAGATATGCATGTCTATGGTGAGAGACCCATGACCGATCCCTTGAAACTGGTAAGGTTTTCCTTTTTAATTTTTATACCTCTGTTTTTGTGCCTTAGTGGACTAGGATTAGTGTGATTCCTAAGGGCCTTTGTTGAACCTTTCATATGGTTCCATACAGATCCATCCTTTTGATACTGGGTATAGCAGAATGTAGATTTGTTTTATGCCCAATAATTGTATTCTTATGTTCGGGAATTAGGATACCTTAAGTTGCACATTTCAGTTTAGTCTTTTAATGACCCTCTGCAATGTATATGATATTTGCAGCCAATAATATGATTATATAACTGATGTTGATTGCTTGTGCAGTGTATGAGTTGAAGCCAAGTACATACCTTGTTGGGTTTTAGAGTACAGTTTGACTTTGAGTTATCACCCTACCATGGCTTTTCATATAACTAAATTATTGTATTTGTAATCCTTGGTTTAAGTCTTTATTTTCTTTCTATAGTTTATGATGCCTAATGGGCATTAAGTGCTGTAGCCTGTTCAACCTTTTGGCTTATTTTTATTTTAAAAAGTTTCTATAATATGCAACTGCTACCTGTAGAGCTGAGTGTGCTTTTGTCCATGTATTTTTTTGACAACACAAAGGATCTTTTATTTTAACCTTCCCACATTTAAAGGATGGCGCATTCATCACTCCAAGGCACCAGTAGCTCATCCAATAGTTTGTTTGAAACTGTTTTTGTTTTTACAACTACTTTCTAAAGTTGATTTATTTTATCACAACTTTATTCATAGGCAGACACTATCTGATTGAATTATAATCTAGAATCAATTCATTTAACTGACTCTTTGGTATCCTTTTTGAGGTATGCTGCAACAATTGCAAGAAACCAGTCAAGGACAGCCAATTTGCTGCTCATACAGGTATGGTGGCCTATTTTCCAATTGTTTTATAACTTTTTGGTCCTTATTTATGTGATATTTGAGGTTTATAATTACAACCGTTTTCAGCATGGTTTTGTCTCATAATCTTATATCCTTTCAATATTGTCTTGCTTTGGAAGGCACTAACATTAAAACTTCCTTATGTTTACCTCCTTACTTTTCTCTATTTTGTCAGAGCTTTGTAGATCATTAAAGCTCACTGAAAAAACTTGCTTGGAGCTTGATGGCAACACAGGGCATCAAAAACCTCCAAGGAAACAAAGGAAAAAGTTATCAAATTCTTGTGCAAGTATCCTTAAGATTAGAATTAATTAGTCAGCACTTAGCTGCAAACTTTTGAAGATACTATTAAATTATTATATTATAATCACAGTTTTTGAAATTTGTATTTAGAATTTCTTGACTGTGGTTTACTCTTTAATGGAACTGCTTTATTTTTCTCAACACATTTTAATATTGTAAAATAAACTTTTGTGCCTCATAACCCCTCACAAACAAGCTACTGCAGTTGCGGAGAGAAGGTCTGAATTTGTGGGTAATGTTGACACTGCTATGTCACAATCACACTTGAAAAGTCAAATCAGGGGGACTCCTTGTTCTACTAAGGTTAAAGTTAAAGGTAAACGTCCTTTTTTAGTTATCATTTTCTCATACTGTGCAATAAGTCTACGCTTATCTTATGCCCTCACTTCTTTTAACCAGATTTTAATGTTAAAACAATGTCAATTTATTGTTGGAAAAATAATATGATATCTTGGTGTTGGTAAGATTTCTTAATTCATCGGTGCAAATTCTTTAACTTGTTATGTGTTCCCCTGGAAAATTATGTCATGCCCCCGTAAAGCATACTCGAGTTTATTAATAGTGTAATATGAGTTTACTACCCTAGGTATTATCCAGATTGATAAGTTAAGTTTTTTTGGTGTATGTTATACACTAGGTATGGGTGCCAGTTTCTGTTATGCATAATATTGATGTTCTAATCAATTTGAAAACTCAACTTTTGTAGATGCAGCATCAAAATTGGATGATACTGGTATTAATTGCGGAAACAAAGTTCTCCAAGCTTCAGTAATGTATCCTCCAACAAAGCGTCATAAATTGTATGCTTTCTTAGTTCATCACATATATCTTGTAGTTTGAGTAAAATGAATTTTAGTTCTTTCGCTGTGTTGAATACCTCCACTTCTCTCCTTTCACCTTAAAAATAAAATAATATACTTATATGAAACTGTTTGCAGAGCTAGCAAGAAGTTTCTCAATAAGAGAAGTGCCAGGCTGCTAGCAACACTCTCTCTAGCACCCACTCTCTAATTGGGTGAAACTCATGTGTCTCACCACTTTATGAAGGACCTATTTCCAAAGTGAGGGACCCACATTGATTTCAACCAATTAGAGTATGAGTTTTAGAGAGTGTTGAAAAGAGAATGTTCATAGTACTTCTCTTCTCATTAATCAAGTTGGGCTTGGGCTTAGTGATTTTTTTCCTTTGATCCCCGGATAAACTAAAACTAATATGAATTGCCTTATTTGCCATGTTAATCTTGATTTCTATGTGAAGTTATGTTTGGAATTCAATGTTTCTTCCCATTTCTTCTTTCAAGTAAATTTGTTTTGAATGTATAATGTCTAATGCAGGTCAGCAAGCACACACCTTGATGTACTAGAAAGGCACAGAACAGAGTCTGGAGTGACAAAAACTGGGAGTTTAATAGATGAAATTTCTGGTAAGTGTCCAAATTCGTGTGTCAATGCTGTTTGTTCTTGCAGGAATCACCATGGTGAACTTTTTCTAGTAGATTTTGGATAATGAATAATTTGAAACATGTTGTATTTGCTGTACAAACAATTAACTTTTTCCCATCATATCTCTTGCTGTTTAGGCATGCTAGAACATGGGCATTTGTTTTGAAAACATGTTAGCATGCGGACTTAGATGCTTTTGATGCTTGAAAATCCTTGAATATTAATAATTTTGAGGTGGCGTGACAATTATGATTTGCTTTTCGCTGAAATACAATTGTATAAATAGAGTTAACCAAATCAAGTTTGTAACATATTCATAAATTTATGATTGGATATTCCATGTGTGCCCAAAGTTGCAAATCACCATATGTACATCTAATTTTATTTTTTTTTCTATTGAGAAACTACTTGAGCTAGCACACATCTTACTCTACTAGAAAGCCAAAGAATAGAGTCTTGTGTGACAACAACTGTAAGTTCAACAGAGGGAGCAGCCCATGACATGAGTATCCAATTTTATGTGCTGAAGTTATTTGTTCTTGCTGAATTCACCTTGATGAATTTTTTCTTTGTCTTGGCTAATGCATTAACAATTTAAAAATAAATGGTGTAGATTTACACGCAATTTTTTAAATAGTTTCCATCATATCTCATTGTTTTAGCCATGCTAGAACACGGGCATGCATATTTTTATAACAATGACTGCTCTACTATTGCTTACCGTATGTTTTGTCTTTTGGGGTTTGGATCCTTGCCAGGGAAAGAATAACCCAATTATTTTTCCTGATTCAATTTAGGGAAGGATTTAGTTGAAAAAACTGTTTCAGAACATGGAGACCCTCTCCGTCAAAATGTTGGGCAGGTGCAGGTCCATATGCAACAGCAGCACGTGATGACAAATGGTATGAAAGTATAGATATTTTTTTAGTCTAAAAAGTTCTTAACCTTTCTTAAACTCTTGTGGAAAGGAATCCCATTTCTCAAATGCTTATTTCCTTCAATTCTTCAGTTTTCAGTAGTTTGTGTATGACTTCTCATTCTCTCTCCCTTTTTGGTGTTGGTTCAACACCTGCATGTTTTTGTTAGTTTAGATTTTCCTGCACCTCTTGCTACAAAGATATATTATTCACAAAGGACCAATCGATTGCGTGCTGCTATTCGTCACATGTACTTTGAGAACTTGAGTGAGGAATTATGTACTGATGGTTCGGGTCAAAAGATATCATCACATGAAGAGATGGTTGCATTGCAAGATTCATCTCAGGGGGATCCTTCATTTGAACAAATGAACAATGTCCTCAACAAGGAGGTATGTCAATCTTCTTAATTAAGGGTGATTTGTATTATAATGTTTTATACCTGTGGCACAAGTTATGTGGCTTATGTAATTCAATGTTGGATATTTAAATCAGACGAACATGATTTAATGTTTTGTATGTTGTTGGCTTTAGGTGTATTTTTTTAAAATATTTTGTTGATATTAAAAACAGAGAACGAAAAAAGTTGTGACAAATTAAGACCTATGATGTGCAGGCAGGCTACAACTTTCTGTCTGAATACTAAAAGACTGAATCACCTGCCATCCATTCCCACCAGAAATTAAGCTAAGTTTCATGCAAATGACCAAAAATTGACTTGTTATTTATTTTGAAAAACAGAGCCACTCGGCAATGACGTACTCCACCCAAAAACCTGATCCTATTCTTGTAAAAAGCTCAGAAGTTTGCTTGCTTAAAGCAGGAGGTGTGCCTAGTGGTGGCTTGTCAAATCAGTTTATTCTTGACAATGTTTCAAGGTCTGCAGCTACTAATGTTGGTTTAACAAAAGGCAATTTTCTTCCAAAGGCTTATTCTTTTGCAAGCAACACAGGTGATCTGTTATTTATATTGTCTTTTTTGGTTTCATTATTATTCTACTAAGTCACATGTGTCAAGTTAGCATGAGTGCATATGACATGGTAAATTAAAAAAAAAATTCAGAAATCATCAAAAGAATGTCTCTAACTATCTGATTGCTAGTGACTTTCACAGCATTTTGGTGCTCCCTGATATGATACAACTAGTGTTGAAGTGCAAGCTTTGACTAATAAGCAACCAGAAATGTTAAAATGATTCCATTTAGATAAACCAGAATTTCTTGTCATACCCTCGATCCTTTTCTCTTTTTTTTTTTGGAACTACTGGAATAAATTTACAGAAGGGTTATGTATTTGTTTTGTAGGAAATCCCCTGGGAACCATGCAACAAACAAATGGCAGTGTTCCTGTTATTTAATGCCCTTGGTAGGAAGTTTTTGGTTAGGTTAAAGTACAGGTAACCGGTACATTGAGGTTAGGATTTAGCCCATTTTTTGAAGCCTATAAAGTAAATTACTCAAATTGTTTTTTTTCCTGACATATGCTTTGTAAATGAAAACTTCAGTTAATATAGTGGATGAAAATGAAGAAAATTTTCATTTCATGTCCAAATTGCATGCTTTTATTGCTATCTCCGGTGTAATTTAAGGGTACTTCCTCTTTTCTGTTAGATTAACATAGATGTTCTTAAGTCTAATTCAGTATAAGAATTTATAATAGAATAGTTAAGAGAAGTTTGCGCTATAAATGCAGTAACAAGGTTTCTTTATATAATAAATGAAGTATGAACACTTGTGTATAAGTTGTAGGTGCCTAAAATATCAGGTGTGTCCTAAATAATTTAACCAGGTGCTTATTGGATATAAGTGCGTTATATAAAGACTTATGTTCATTTTATTTCTATAGTCAAAAGGGAGAATATGATGAAACTAATTTATTGTAAGTTGTAATATGTTCTCATGTCATAAGCTGATTATGGACATTGAAACTATTTTTTATAGGTTCTTCTAAACACATAAGCATTTATATTATTTGATAATTTAAAATAAATTGTAAGTAAACTTTTCAAATGTTCTGCAAATAATTGAGAATTTGTGTCGTATTCTATTCAGGACTTGTTTTTAATTTGTGTATAAGAAGGATAAAATTACCCAAAACCAGAAACCATGTTAGGTAAAGCACCTCACAAATTGGTTGTTATGTGTAAGTCATCACAATAATTAGATCAAGATGTATAGCACGTTATTCTTTTGTGTTTTTTTGCTTGATAACTAGTATTGCCTGAAGGATGCATGTAGCACATTTAGCCCTATGTTCTCTTATTTCCCATCCTACAGAACAAAAATGGAGCACACACATGACTGAAAGTGCCACATATGCTGAAAATTGTAAATGAATTAAGACAGGAACCTGATTTTAAATTTGAAGATAATAATTGGTAAATTGTAACTCAATTTGCGCAATTGGAAATCGCCATACAAACTCTAAAATTATGTCTTCAAAATTCAGTCTGTATTTCTTTTCTAAGGTTATAGCATACACCTTGACAGTGCTAAGGTTACGATATTGGGGAACAAGGAGAATGTGATATTGGGGAACAAGGAGAATGTCCTTTTGATATTACTTTCTGTAATCGCATCATGGATCTTTACTTAACGACATTAAGTGTAACACCTTCACTTATTCACCTTACAAAGTAAAATTATAACAAATAGACCACTTAACAATTTTTTTTCTTCAAAATAACTAAAAAACGAGTATAACTAAGTATCAAGTGTTCTTACTAAAAGAACTATGCAGTGAGTGCAATCGGTTAATGCAATCCATCTAAGGATCAACCAAACAAAATTCATCTAATTAAGGTGGAATCTTGACTAATATCATGGTTCTACCAATCTTTTTTTGTATTAATTCTTTGGTTTTTAGAGAAAGGGAGTTTGATAATCTCAAATTCGACTACGAGATAAACAAAGTTTGACAAAAAATTATTCTTATAAAAAATCGAACTTGATTTCTTCCAAAGTAATTCTATCATTGTTGATAAACATAATGTGTGGTTACTAGGAAAGTTAGCATTATGAGTTCACAAGTGTGTAACAGATTCTATATTATTGAAAATTGGGAAAATATCGTTCAGCTCTTGCATAAACACAAAGAGAGAGAGACAATTAAGAAGCTTATCCAACAGAGAAGTTACAAAGAGAAAGAGAATCTAAGAGGAAGAAAGTACATCACACTTTTCCCACCCCAATCATTAGCTAATTATTTCCTTATATAATTCTTCAACCTAGTGCTAACAAACTTGGTCCTTTGGCCTCTTCCTTCCTGATTCTGTGGGACGTGCATAAAAGAATTGATTCCCTCCTTTTCTTTGTTAACCTCATGGTATGGGCCAACGTTACCCAATGAAGTCCTTACAGTTAGCCCCACCCTAATAAAAAAATAAATTAGATATTTGGCCGTCAACTCGAAACGTCTATTTAGAGTGAATGTTTATTTTATCGTGTAACGATGAATAATTTGTGTCGGAGAATATGTGGTGTCCAACCCAACATATTTTTATTACAATAATAATATAAATACAATAAATAAATTTGTTGATGAAAAAATTATGTATATTAAAAATAAGGAAATGAATGAAAAGTGTTTAGTTAGTTAGTTAATAAAAACTAAAGTGAGTGCATGGATTTGGAAAGAAGAGAAAAGTTCCATTACATTGCACCCGCGCTCTCTCACACACACACACACACACACACACACAATTTCCTCTTCTTTCTTTCTTTCTTCTTCTTTTTCCTCCAAATCAATTTTCTTTGATTTTCCATTCACATTCATTCATCTCAACAATTTCTTCACGATGATCCACGAACTATGATCGCGCACACTCTCCATTCACCATCATCATCTGAATTCCACTTCCGCATTTTCATTCTGTAATTTTCCGCGCCAAAAAAACAGGTACATTCATTAATCGATCCAAATTCTTCTTCATTTTTGGATATTAAATTCAACCGTTCTCACTCAGTTCTAAACCGTTTTGTTGTTTGATGAATTCTTCAAAATGCAGATCATAAGGTGAAGTACAAAAAATGTCGAAAGGTCATATGCGGAGAATGCCGTCAAGAAGTGGCGCTGCGACGACGTTCTCGATGGAAGTATTCGATAACGAAGTCGTTCCTGCTTCACTTGCTTCCATTTCACCTATTCTCAGAGTCGCTAACGAGATCGAAACAGAGCGTCCTAGAGTTGCATACCTATGTATGTGTATATATGCATAATAATCCTAATTAATTTATAATAATCATTGTAATTAAGTTGTAACTGCTTTGTTAAATTGAAATTATGCAGGTAGGTTTTACGCATTTGAGAAAGCACACAGGTTGGATCAGAGTTCCACCGGACGTGGTGTTAGGCAGTTTAAGACGTTGTTGCTGCAACGATTGGAGAGGGTAACTACCTTTTCTTCTCTCTAAATGATACGGTTACTATAACTAACAAACTGTGCTTAAAGTATTCAATAATTTCTTGCAGCAAACTAAGTATTCAATAAGTAATTAGTAATATGTGTGATATTCCTATTTGGCCACACAATTAATAATTATGCATAGTGACTAACCAATCCGTGTGTTGACCTAATAAGCTATTGATGTTAAAAATTGGATGGTCCAATGAAAAATGGACCTAATCATCAAGACACAATTTGAACTTGAAGGACAAAAAAATAATTTAGTGCTAGTAATATATTCATACCGAAAATAAACATAAACATATTAAGCAGATTCCTTAGCATTTCTTTCTCCCATGCCACATTCCTGAGAAATCATTTGAATGGATTTGGATTCCCATTGCATTGTTTTGTTTTCCCCACTGCCATGGCTCATTGAGGGATGATTCCTAGGCAGATTAAGAAATCATTTGCTCCCTTCTTATAAGCTAAAATGTAAATTGCGCGGAAATATTACCTTTTTGTTAAACATGCATAATTTGTCCAACACCAGGACAATGCAACCAGTCTTGCCTCTCGGATTAAGAAAACAGATGCAAGGGAAATCCAGGCTTATTATCAAATATACCATCAACAATATGTCAGACCTCTTGACCAAGCTGATCAGGCAGACAGGTAAACACTAAATACTAATTTTCCTTGTGTTGTATAGCCTTGTAGCAGATTCTGTACGTTACATCGAAATCCCTTTACAGGACCCAGCTCAGTAAAGCTTACAGGACTGCTGGGGTGATCTTTGAAGTCCTTTGTGCCGTTAATAAGACTGAGAAGGTCGAAGAAAAAGCTCCTGAGGTTAGTCTCCATTCATATCATTTCACTTTTTGTTTACAGATTATTGCTTGTGTTATAGATATCCAGAAATAGACGGAGTCACAGATATTGTTTGTGTTTGCAGATTATTGCTACTGTTATAGATGTCCAAAAATAGACGGAGTCACGGAGATATATACACCTCTTACTCTGGATTCTGCTGGTGTGCTTCTCTGCCCATTATGCTATTTGAAGAGGTGTTTTTGAGTGACTAATGTTGAATCTTTGTGTTTCTTTTACTTGGCATAGTACTGAGTTTGAACTGCTTTCTTTTGCTTTAATTGACTAAAAAATTAAAAAGTTACCTTCATTGTGAGGCTGAAAAATGCCGTAATAAAAAAAATAAAATAGTGTCAGTGGATATTTGATTGATATTTACCTGTCTATTGAATAATTTAGTGTCAATGAATATTTGATTGGTATATACATGGTTTGGATGATTGTGATTTTCTGTTTACAATATGCATATCAATTAAACTTTAGATTTGAATGACTTAGCAGCATGGAGAAAGTCTTGCATAGGTACAACCATTTAGGCACAAAATTTAGGCACACTCACACAAATCAAAAACATTAAAAGAAAAATAAATTTGTCACATCAAGTTATATCATTTCAATTCCTTTTTCTTTAATTTTTTTTACTTATTGTGAGTGTGCCTAACAACTTTTATTTATATTTGTGCCTATACAAGTATTTTCCAGCAGCAGGACTTTTGAATAATTTATAAAATAATGAATCTAAAATTTTCATTCCAAAAAGTAATTATCTTGTGTGTGATCACTAAGAAAATAAACTCAAGCTTAATGTTGTTGCATTCTCGTGATTCAAGCTCATACATCTGATTAGTGATTATGATGAAAAAGACTGTTATCATCTCTTGAATTCTCAATGATTTTGCTTTTGTTGAACATACCATGATGATTATGGTTGAGTTTGAGTCAACTTGGTTATGGTGCTGGTTGACTGAAGTCAGCCAACGATCTCATCTTCAGATCTTACCACCATAGCATATAACTGTTGTTCAACAAAAAGAATCCATAGCTTGTTTGTATATTGCCCTCAATTAAAAAATTCAGAATCTGATATGTTTACACAGACAAGTGTTGAGGGTGTGGGGGGTGATTGGGTGGGCTAATTTGACAAAATAGTAAACAGCTTTACACTGTCTATGTTTTGTTAAATCCATATAGTTATAGATGATTGTTAATAATAAAAAAAATATGATTGTTAATGGTTTGTCAAAACAAAAAGAAAAAGAAATTGCTAATAAATAAAAGGTAACAATGTTTGTGAATAGGGGCAATGCAATATGTAGGGGATGAAATTCGAGTATAGATTTATCACTTATTTGATTTAAGGGAAAAAAATTTGTCCCACCAAATTATTTGACAAAATATAAGTGACGATATAGTATTACACGCCTTAAAAAATATTATCTATGTTATTTTCTTTTTAATTTTTTTTTAATTGCTTTTTCACAGAGATTTTACTTGTGGTATATGCCGTAGAATAAACAAAATTGAACCAATATGATGTTGACAACGCGACTCTCTCTCAAAAAAAAAAAATCTAGTATTCAAAGTTACTACCATTAGAAAGGTGAAAAATTTTCTTTCCACCCCAACAATTAACCTTTCACCCCTACATTTTTTATATTATTCTCGTTTTACCCTTTGTTTATTATATTATTTTTTATATACGTACATTAGCATAATAGAATATTCGGATCATACAAACGGGCACGGAAGATGCCTGTTTGGCCCATTAAGAAAAGAGCGGACTGACGTCTCGACGCTAGTATTTATAATGAGAAGATATTTTTTTTCTAAAGAAAAGATTAAGTTTTTTTTTTTTTTTTTTTTTACAAAATAAACAATATTCATTCATTCAAATAAAAAGAGTACATCGATGTAATACAAATTCATAATCGCTAAAAACAAAAAGGATAAATCTGCGAACAAACTCACAGTATCCATGTTAATAGCATAAAACGGCAAATTACATATGCCTACAAAATAGATTTTAACCGCATAATCTAACTTTCCGCTTTCGTGTGTCCAATAAGTTACGACACAAAACCTTTTTTAATGAGATTTTAACCGCATAATCTAACAATTCTCATTATAAACATTTAGTTTCGACTCAATAAAATACGATTGATACATTTCAGACTCTGTAAAAAAAAATTTACTCAGACATAATAATAATAATTAATAATAATTAATAATATTAATAATAATCATCATTTAGTTTTGACTTTTAATCAAATTATTAGTAAAAAATTAATCAAATTAAAGTGGAAATGACTTGATCACACTCCTCAGTCCTAATATAAAGAGCAATCAACTCGTCGTCCTCACGCATTAACGTTACCCATTTCCGATTTTTGATCTTACAACAACAATGGCTCCCCCAAACCAAAATCCAAATGCAGATGATAACAAATTAGTAGCTTCGATTGGAATGACCACAACAATCGTTGCTGTGAAAAAGCTGTTTTGGTGAACACAGCTGCAGAATACCTTCCTTTCCCTTTCAAACCAAAAAAGAAAGAGGAAAAAGGTTAGTTTTCTGTAATTGTTTTGATTGAATCGTACTGTTTGCTTGTTAAGTTCAGTTGTTAATTGATCGTTTGCTTGTTTGATAGTCACCGTTTTAACAACGGTGACGAAGACCATGTTTCGTGGTGAAAGAGCAATCGCAAGCCACAATGAGTATGCATTTTCCGATTGGGACGACAATGCGGCGGCAATGGAGGTCGAGGAGATGGCTACAAAGGGTTTGATGGAAAAAGCAAAGGTGGCAGGTCCAACACGCTGAGCTTTGTGATGTGATTTTGAGGTTATTCACATCATATCCTTATGCAATTTGAAGAGAATTTTTGTGTTTCTGTTACTTGGATTAGTATGGGTTTGAACTGCTTTCTTTTGTTTTAGTGTCAATGGGTATTTGATTGGTATTTACCTGTCTATTGAATAATTTACTCTGACTGTCATCTCTCTCAAAATAGTAAACAGCTTTACACTGACTGTCTATGTTTTGTTAAATCCATATAGTTATAGATGATTGTTAATAATAAAAAAAAGATGATTGTTAATGGTTTGTCAAAACAAAAGGAAAAAGATATTGCTAATAAATAAAAGGTAACAATGTTTGTGAATAGGGGCAATACAATATGTAGGGGATGAAATTCGAGTATAGATTTATCACTTATTTGATTTAAGGGAAAAAAATTTGTCCCACCAAACTATTTGACAAAATATAAGTGACGATATAGTATTACACACCTTAAAAAATATTATCTATGTTATTTTCTTTTTAATTTTTTTTAATTGTTTTTTCACAGAGATTTTACTTGTGGTATATGTCGTAGAATAAACAAAATTGAACCAATATGATGTTGACAACGCGACTCTCTCAAAAAAAAAAAAATCTAGTTTTCAAAGTTACTACCATTAGAAAGGTAGCTAAATTTTAAGGACCTATGCCATGAGTTACTCATTCTTTCAAAATATTATTTTTGGCTTTCAAGAATTGAACTCAGTTTCTTCTGAAATTGTCCTACCATTATTAATATCATAATTTGTGGTTAGACTTTACTTCGGAGCAAAAACTCAAATATAAGTGACGATATAGTATTACACACTACAAAATATTTATCTATGTTTTTTGGTTACAAAATATTTATCTATGTTATTTCTATTTTTAATTTGATTTTTTGTTTTATATACCACAATAAATAAAATTCATCCAATACGACTTAGAAGATATTTGTAGTGTTACTAGGAAGATTAGCATTATGAGTTCACAAGTGTCTAACAGATTCTATATTATTGAAAATTGGAAAAATAATGTTGCTTGCTTCTCTAACAGATGTACATCACACTTTTCCCACCCCAATCATTAGCTAATCATTTCTCTAATATAATTCCTCAACCTAGTGCTAACAAGTAACAAACTTGGTCCTTTGACCTCTTCCTTCCTGATTCTGTGGGACGTGCATAAAAGAATTGATTCCCTCCTTTTCTTTGTTAATTACCTCATGGTATGAGCCAGTCTTATCCAACAAAATCCTTACACCCCATCCTAATTATTAAAATAAAATAAAATGAAATTAGATATTCTGCAGTCAACTAAAAAATTAAGGAAAATGCTAACTAGTGTTTCAGGGGCACTAGTTAAAGAACCTCAATATAGTAAAAATACCTTGAAACTTGTGTAATCAATGTTAGTAAAATATAAAAAAGTCATATTTCCAATACAAAAGTTACCTCTTTTGTATCTTTAAATAGTGTCTGGAGGCACTAGTTAGCACGATCCAAAAATCAATTCTTATAAGTTACAACAAATAACCTGAATTGTAAAACTAGCTTAAAACATCTACTTAAAATGAATGTTTATACGGAGTACCGTTTAACGATGAATAATTTGCATCGGAGAAGTGGTATCGAACCCAACATATTTTTATTATAATATAATTACAAAAAATAAATTTGTTGATATAAAAAATTACTACGTATATTTTTTTAAAAAAAGAATTACATATATTATAAATTAGGCAAAATTATACCAATGGTCATTTATCTTATTTATTTGTAACATTTTGGTCCTTTATCTTTTATTTGTAACATATATAGGTCATTTATTTTTTTTATATGTAACACTTTAATCCTTTATCTTTTTATTTTCCCATATAAGTCCTTTATCTTTTATAATTCTTTCATATAAACCCTTATCTTGTTTTCTTTAATTAAAAAAATGTTAATATTTATTTTTTATTTTCCAAAAATATTTTATTTATTACAAATTAGAAAGAAAAAAAAAATGAAGAACACATTCATCATCTCCATCATTTTCATGAATCTTCTTCATCATCTTTCTTAAATTAAGAAAATAAAATCTTAACCATCTTCTTCAACATGCTGCTATGTCAATTTTCTGGACAAAGACTTAACCACCGATTATTCATTGTGGTACACCCAAAAAGATAGCAATAACCACCGATTATAATTTACTCTTTTTTTAACAAGTGCTTATATAACAAAACGAATTACAACAAAGTTTGTTCGAGATTTCAGCAACGAAAAGTTTGAGAGAGATGAGAATTAAGAGCCAAAGTATTTACAAATTGACGATTTTGTGATTATTTATTTATTATTGATTCTCATGTTCATCACCGTACGAGGGGCTAATAATTTGGAATGGGAACACAATTAATTTGGACTAGGAACAATGTGTGTGATGATGGTGTAGATGTATAGAAGCAATGACATTGCTACCAATTTGTTTTTCTTTCGTTAAAAGAGGACCGTTACATTAAGAATTAGATTTAATGATTTTATAAAAGAAATAGTTGGATCACAAATAGAAGAAATAATGATTTCGAAGTTTATGTTTTTTATTTGAACAAATTATGGGAATGACAATCATTGGTGACAAAATTAATGGATAATTTATGCTTTTTAGAAAATAAAATAATGGGAATTTTCTTTTGCCATCATTTTTAATAGAGATAATTTAACTTAAATAAAAATTAAATTTACCCAAAATCATTATTGACAATTTATATACGTACATTAGCATAATAGAAAATTCGGATCATACAAACGGGCACGGAAGATGCCTGTTTGGCCCATTAAGAAAAGAGCGGACTGACGTCTCGACGCTAGTATTTATAATGAGAAGATATTTTTTTTCTAAAGAAAAGATTAAGTTTTAAAATAGATTTTAACCGCATAATCTAACTTTCCGCTTTCGTGTGTCCAATAAGTTACGACACAAAACCTTTTTTAATGAGATTTTAACCGCATAATCTAACAATTCTCATTATAAACATTTAGTTTCGACTCAATAAAATACGATTGATACATTTCGGACTCTGTAAAAAAAAATCTACTCAGACATAATAATAATAATTAATAATATTAATAATAATCATCATTTAGTTTTGACTTTTAATCAAATTATTAGTAAAAAATTAATCAAATTAAAGTGGAAATGACTTGATGAGTCCTTATATAAAGGGCAATCAACTCGTCGTCCTCACGCATTAACGTTACCCGTTTCCGATCTTTGATCTTACAACAACAATGGCTCCCCCAAACAAAAATCAAAATGCAGATGATAACAAATTAGTAGCTTCGAATGGAATGACCACAGCAATCGTTGCTGTGAAAAAGCTGTTTAAAACTGTTTTGGTGAACACATCTGCAGAATACATTCCTTTCCCTTTCAAACCAAAATAGAAAGAGGAAAAATGTTAGTTTTCTGTAATTGTTTTGATTGAATCGTACTGTTTGCTTGTTAAGTTTAGTTGTTAATTGATCGTTTGCTTGTTTGATAGTCACCGTTTTAACAACGGTGACGAAGACCATGTTTCGTGGTGAAAGAGCAATCGCAAGCCACAGTGAGTATGCGTTTTCCGATTGGGACGACAATGCGGCGGCAATGGAGGTCGAGGAGATGGCTACAAAGGGTTTGATGGAAAAAGCAAAGGTGGCAGGTCCAACACGCTGAGCTTTGTGATGTGATTTTGAGGTTATTCACATCATATCCTTATGCAATTTGAAGAGAATTTTTGTGTTTCTGTTACTTGGATTAGTATGGGTTTGAACTGCTTTCTTTTGTTTTAGTGTCAATGGGTATTTGATTGGTATTTACCTGTCTATTGAATAATTTACTCTGACTGTAATTGTGGTACACCCAAAAAGATAGCAATAACCACCGATTATAATTTACTCTTTTTTTAACAAGTGCTTATATAACAAAACAAATTACAACAAAGTTTGTTCGAGAATTCAGTAACGAAAAGTTTGAGAGAGATGAGAATTAAGAGCCAAAGTATTTACAAATTGACGGTTTTGTGATTATTCATTTATTATTGATTCTCATGTTCATAACCGTACGAGGGGCTAATAATTTGGAATGGGAACACAATTAATTTGGACTAGGAACAATGTGTGTGATGATGGTGTAGATGTATAGAAGCAATGACATTGCTACCAATTTGTTTTTCTTTCGTTAAAAGAGGACCGTTACATTAAGAATTAGATTTAATGATTTTATAAAAGAAATAGTTGGATCACAAATAGAAGAAATAATGATTTCGAAGTTTATGTTTTTTATTTGAACAAATTATGGGAATGACAATCATTGGTGACAAAATTAATGGATAATTTATGCTTTTTAGAAAATAAAATAATGGGAATTTTCTTTTGCCATCATTTTTAATAGAGATAATTTAACTTAAATAAAAATTAAATTTACCCAAAATCATTATTGACAATTTATATACGTACATTAGCATAATAGAAAATTCGGATCATACAAACGGGCACGGAAGATGCCTGTTTGGCCCATTAAGAAAAGAGCGGACTGACGTCTCGACGCTAGTATTTATAATGAGAAGATATTTTTTTTCTAAAGAAAAGATTAAGTTTTAAAATAGATTTTAACCGCATAATCTAACTTTCCGCTTTCGTGTGTCCAATAAGTTACGACACAAAACCTTTTTTAATGAGATTTTAACCGCATAATCTAACAATTCTCATTATAAACATTTAGTTTCGACTCAATAAAATACGATTGATACATTTCGGACTCTGTAAAAAAAAATCTACTCAGACATAATAATAATAATTAATAATATTAATAATAATCATCATTTAGTTTTGACTTTTAATCAAATTATTAGTAAAAAATTAATCAAATTAAAGTGGAAATGACTTGATCACACTCCTGAGTCCTTATATAAAGAGCAATCAACTCGTCGTCCTCACGCATTAACGTTACCCATTTCCGATCTTTGATCTTACAACAACAATGGCTCCCCCAAACAAAAATCAAAATGCAGATGATAACAAATTAGTAGCTTCGAATGGAATGACCACAGCAATCGTTGCTGTGAAAAAGCTGTTTAAAACTGTTTTGGTGAACACATCTGCAGAATACCTTCCTTTCCCTTTCAAACCAAAAAAGAAAGAGGAAAAAGGTTAGTTTTCTGTAATTGTTTTGATTGAATCGTACTGTTTGCTTGTTAAGTTTAGTTGTTAATTGATCGTTTGCTTGTTTGATAGTCACCGTTTTAACAACGGTGACGAAGACCATGTTTCGTGGTGAAAGAGCAATCGCAAGCCACAGTGAGTATGCGTTTTCCGATTGGGACGACAATGCGGCGGCAATGGAGGTCGAGGAGATGGCTACAAAGGGTTTGATGGAAAAAGCAAAGGTGGCAGGTCCAACACGCTGAGCTTTGTGATGTGATTTTGAGGTTATTCACATCATATCCTTATGCAATTTGAAGAGAATTTTTGTGTTTCTGTTACTTGGATTAGTATGGGTTTGAACTGCTTTCTTTTGTTTTAGTGTCAATGGGTATTTGATTGGTATTTACCTGTCTATTGAATAATTTACTCTGACTGTAATTGTGGTACACCCAAAAAGATAGCAATAACCACCGATTATAATTTACTCTTTTTTTAACAAGTGCTTATATAACAAAACAAATTACAACAAAGTTTGTTCGAGAATTCAGTAACGAAAAGTTTGAGAGAGATGAGAATTAAGAGCCAAAGTATTTACAAATTGACGGTTTTGTGATTATTCATTTATTATTGATTCTCATGTTCATAACCGTACGAGGGGCTAATAATTTGGAATGGGAACACAATTAATTTGGACTAGGAACAATGTGTGTGATGATGGTGTAGATGTATAGAAGCAATGACATTGCTACCAATTTGTTTTTCTTTCGTTAAAAAAGGACCGCTACATTAAGAATTAGATTTAATGATTTTATAAAAGAAATAGTTGGATCACAAATAGAAGAAATAATGATTTCGAAGTTTATGTTTTTTATTTGAACAAATTATGGGAATACAATCATTGGTGACAAAATTAATGGATAATTTATGCTTTTTAGAAAATAAAATAATGGGAATTTTCTTTTGCCATCAATTTTAATAGAGATAATTTAACTTAAATAAAAATTAAATTTACCCAAAATCATTATTGACAATTTATATACGTACATTAGCATAATAGAAAATTCGGATCATACAAACGGGCACGGAAGATGCCTGTTTGGCCCATTAAGAAAAGAGCGGACTGACGTCTCGACGCTAGTATTTATAATGAGAAGATATTTTTTTTTCTAAAGAAAAGATTAAGTTTTAAAATAGATTTTAACCGCATAATCTAACTTTCCGCTTTCGTGTGTCCAATAAGTTACGACACAAAACCTTTTTTAATGAGATTTTAACCGCATAATCTAACAATTCTCATTATAAACATTTAGTTTCGACTCAATAAAATACGATTGATACATTTCAGACTCTGTTAAAAAAAATCTACTCAGACATAATAATTAATAATATTAATAATAATCATCATTTAGTTTTGACTTTTAATCAAATTATTAGTAAAAAATTAATCAAATTAAAGTGGAAATGACTTGATCACACTCCTCAGTCCTTATATAAAGAGCAATCAACTCGTCGTCCTCACGCATTAACGTTACCCATTTCCGATTTTTGATCTTACAACAACAATGGCTCCCCCAAACAAAAATCCAAATGCAGATGATAACAAATTAGTAGCTTCGATTGGAATGACCACAACAATCGTTGCTGTGAAAAAGCTGTTTAAAACTGTTTTGGTGAACACAGCTGCAGAATACCTTCCTTTCCCTTTCAAACCAAAAAAGAAAGAGGAAAAAGGTTAGTTTTCTGTAATTGTTTTGATTGAATCGTACTGTTTGCTTGTTAAGTTTAGTTGTTAATTGATCGTTTGCTTGTTTGATAGTCACCGTTTTAACAACGGTGACGAAGACCATGTTTCGTGGTGAAAGAGCAATCGCAAGCCACAGTGAGTATGCATTTTCCGATTGGGACGACAATGCGGCGGCAATGGAGGTCGAGGAGATGGCTACAAAGGGTTTGATGGAAAAAGCAAAGGTGGCAGGTCCAACACGCTGAGCTTTGTGATGTGATTTTGAGGTTATTCACATCATATCCTTATGCAATTTGAAGAGAATTTTTGTGTTTCTGTTACTTGGATTAGTATGGGTTTGAACTGCTTTCTTTTGCTTTAGTGTCAATGGGTATTTGATTGGTATTTACCTGTCTATTGAATAATTTTCTCTGACTGTCATCTCTCTCAAAATAGTAAACAGCTTTACACTGACTGTCTATGTTTTGTTAAATCCATATAGTTATAGATGATTGTTAATAATAAAAAAAAGATGATTGTTAATGGTTTGTCAAAACAAAAAGAAAAAGATATTGCTAATAAATAAAAGGTAACAATGTTCGTGAATAGGGGCAATACAATATGTAGGGGATGAAATTCGAGTATAGATTTATCACTTATTTGATTTAAGGGAAAAAAATTTGTCCCACCAAACTATTTGACAAAATATAAGTGACGATATAGTATTACACACCTTAAAAAAATATTATCTATGTTATTTTCTTTTTAATTTTTTTTAATTGTTTTTTCACAGAGATTTTACTTGTGGTATATGCCGTAGAATAAACAAAATTGAACCAATATGATGTTGACAACGCGACTCTCTCAAAAAAAAAAATCTAGTATTCAAAGTTACTACCATTAGAAAGGTAGCTAAATTTTAAGGACCTATGCCATGAGTTACTCATTCTTTCAAAATATTATTTTTGGCTTTCAAGAATTGAACTCAGTTTCTTCTGAAATTGTCCTACCATTATTAATATCATAATTTGTGGTTAGACTTTACTTCAGAGCAAAAACTCAAATATAAGTGACGATATAGTATTACACACTACAAAATATTTATCTATGTTTTTTGGTTACAAAATATTTATCTATGTTATTTTTATTTTTAATTTGATTTTTTGTTTTATATACCACAATAAATAAAATTCATCCAATACGACTTAGAAGATATCTGTAGTGTTACTAGGAAGATTAGCATTATGAGTTCACAAGTGTCTAACAGATTCTATATTATTGAAAATTGGAAAAATAATGTTGCTTGCTTCTCTAACAGAAGTACATCACACTTTTCCCACCCCAATCATTAGCTAATCATTTCTCTAATATAATTCCTCAACCTAGTGCTAACAAGTAACAAACTTGGTCCTTTGACCTCTTCCTTCCTGATTCTGTGGGACGTGCATAAAAGTATTGATTCCCTCCTTTTTTTTGTTAACCTCATGGTATGAGCCAGTCTTATCCAACAAAATCCTTACACCCCATCCTAATTATTAAAATAAAATAAAATGAAATTAGATATTCTGCAGTCAACTAAAAAATTAAGGAAAATGCTAACTAGTGTTTCAGGGGCACTAGTTAAAGAACCTCAATATAGTAAAAATACCTTGAAACTTGTGTAATCAATGTTAGTAAAATATAAAAAAGTCATATTTCCAATGCAAAAGTTACCTCTTTTGTATCCTTAACTAGTGTCTCGGGGGCACTAGTTAGCACGACCAAAAAATCAATTCTTATAAGTTACAACAAATAACCTGAATTGTAAAACTAGCTTAAAACATCTACTTAAAGTGAATGTTTATACGGAGTACCGTTTAATGATGAATAATTTGCGTCGGAGAAGTGGTATCGAACCCAACATATTTTTATTATAATATAATTACAAAAAATAAATTTGTTGATATAAAAAATTACTACGTATATTTTTTTAAAAAAAGAATTACATATATTATAAATAAGGAAATGAATGAAAAGTGTTTAGTTAGTTAATAAAAAGTGAGTACATGGATTTGGAAAGAAAAGAAAAGTTTCATTACATTGCAGTTGCACCCGCGCTCTCTCACACATTCTCTCTCTTTCTCTTCGCTCGCTCCGGAAATTGTGGTCTTCCAGTGATTCTCATCACTCTGACTTCTTTCTTTCTTTCTTTCTCTCTTCTTGATTTCTTCTTCTTCTTCTTCTTTTTCCTCTACATCAATTTTCTTTGATTTTCCATTCACATTCATTCATCTCAACAATTTCTTCATGATCCAAGAACCATGATCGCGCACACTCTGCACTCACCACCATCATCATCTGAATTCCACTTCCGCATTTTCATTCTGTAATTTTCCGCGCCAAAAAACAGGTACATTCCTTAATCGATCTAAATTCTACTTCATTTCTGGAATCTGGATATTAAATTCAACCGTTGTTCTAAACCGTTTTGTTGTTTGATGAATTACTGAAAATGCAGATTATAAGGTGAAGTGCAAAAAATGTCGACTAATAATAATGTCGATTCGCCGAAAGGTCAGATGCGGAGAATGCCGTCGAGAAGTGGCGCTGCGACGACGTTCTCGATGGAAGTATTTGACAACGAAGTCGTTCCTGCTTCACTCGCTTCCATTTCACCTATTCTCAGAGTTGCTAACGAGATCGAAACAGAGCGTCCTAGAGTTGCATACCTGTGTATGTATATATGCATAATCATGATTAATTTATAATAATCCTTGGAATTAAGTTGTAACTGCTTTGTTAAATTGAAATTATGCAGGTAGGTTTTACGCATTTGAGAAAGCACACAGGTTGGATCAGAGTTCCACCGGACGTGGTGTTAGGCAGTTTAAGACGTTGTTGCTGCAACGATTGGAGAGGGTAACTACCTAATATATGATTAATATGATTAATTACATGTAAAATTTTAGTTAATTTAGTTGAATAAATTGTTAATCTAAATCACATTCAAATTTGTGAAGATTAAACATTAACTACGTGTTCAATTGAATTAACCACTTTTTAAACATTATTAACTAAAATATCACTTGTGTAAAAGAAAAAAATGTCTTGATATCATGGTACTCTTTTTTGTACATATGCGCTTCTAATAAGTAATTAGTAATATGTGTGATATTCTTATTTGGCCACGTAATTAATATGTCCAATTCGTAAATATCTAAAAATTATGAAAGGATAAATTAACAAAAACCTTTAATAATTATGCATTGTGATTGCCTTAGTGCCAACTAATGTGTGTGTTGACATAAGCTATTTGATGTTAACAATTGGACGGTCTAATGAAAAATGGACCTAATCATCTCAAGACCCAATTTGAACTTGAAGGACAAAAAAGTAATTTGGTGCTAGTAATATATTAAAACCCAATATAAACATAAACATATTAATTACTACTCCCTTAGTCCCAATATATAACACTTATTTTGATTAAATATACTATTCACTTATCTTATTTTGATTGTATTTTTTTAATAATATATATATATATATATATAAATATTAGTAGCATATAATATCTTGTTTGATTTGTTTTGATGAGTATTTTTAAAATATCAAATTTTTATAATTTTTATTAATAAACAATAGGTCATGTTAACCTGTGCACCAAAGGCACATGATAAGCTACCTAAAAGTAGAAAGTTAGCATTTAATGATGTAAAATATTTAATGTATTGAAAGTTAAATGCACAAAATTTAAGAAAATATTTCTATTTTAGCATCCTTAACATGTGCCTTTGGTGCACAAGTTAATATTTTCCATAAACAATTAAAGATATTGATAATTAAAAAATTGTACATCCCTATTGTGTAGTGATCAGCTAGGTCTTATGTTTTGGGACTAGAGTAACTTTTTAATACTTGAATGGGGTTTTTCTAAGCAGATTCCTTAGCATTTCTTTCTCCAATATCACATTCCTGAGAAATCATTTGAATGGATTTCGATTCCCATTGCATTGTTTTGTTTTCCCCACTGCCATGGTTCATTGAGGGATTCCTAGGCAGATTAAGAAATCATTTGCTCCCTTCTTATAAGCTAAAATGTAAATTGCGCGGAAATATTACCTTTTTGTTAAACATGCATAATTTGTTGAACACCAGGACAATGCAACCAGTCTTACTTCTCGGATTAAGAAAACAGATGCAAGGGAAATCCAGGCTTATTATCAAATATACTATCAACAATATGTCAGAGCTCTTGATCAAGCGGATCAGGCAGACAGGTAAACACTAAATACTAATTATCCCTGTGTTGTATAAGTTTGTAGCAGATTCTGTACGTTACATTGAAATCCCTTTACAGGACCCAGCTCAGTAAAGCTTACCAGACTGCTGGGGTGCTCTTTGAAGTCCTTTGTGCCGTTAATAAGACTGAGAAGGTCGAAGAAGTAGCTCCTGAGGTTAGTCTCCATTAGGGGTGCTCAAATCCAAACCAATCCAAATAAAAACCGCAAACCGATCCAAAAAAACCGAAAACCGCAAAAAACCGAATATTTTTGGATGTGTTTGGATGTTCTTTTTGTGAAAACCGCTGGATCGGATCGGATTTTGGATTGATTTTTCAAAACCGATCCAAACCGAACCAAACCGCATATATATTTTTTAATACTTATTTAAATTTTTATTAGTATGATATATTGCATTAATATATTAATTATTGATTTTTATTTTCTCAATAATACTTATTAATTCAATTTAATGTATTTCTTTTTGCTATTTCATAGATTTTAAATATAATTGATAATTTTCATCGCGAAATATTAATTTTTAACATATTATATGTTGTGTTTTACATCAAATATATTATTTTACCGTGTCATTATAATATTAATATTTAATTAAAAAAATTTAATTTGTAATTTGGATATCCAAAAACCGATCCAAATTAAACCGCACAAAATTGGATCGGATTGGATCGGATTTTTTTTATTTAGTCATCCAAAACCGAACCAAACCGCAAGTAATATTAACTTTGGATCGGATGAATTTTTACCTCAAAACCGATCCAAACCGAACCGCGAGCACCCCTAGTCTCCATTCATATCCTTTCACTTTTTGTTTAATTTAGTTTTTTTTATTTTTATAAAAAAATGTATTTTTATTTTTTTTAACTTCAAATATTCAAATATGGAGACATTGTTTGTGTTTGCAGATTATTGCCGCTGCTAGAGATGTCCAGGAAAAGACGGAGATTTATACGCCGTATAATATTCTTCCTCTAGACTCTGCTGGTGCTTCTCTGCCCATTATGCAGTTTGAAGAGGTGTTCTTGATTGACTTAATGTTGAATCTTTGAGTTTCGTTTACTTGACATAGTACTGAATTTGAACTGCTTTCTTTTGCTATTAGATTAGGGCTGCTGTTTCTGCGCTGTGGAACACTCGTGGCCTGAACTGGCCTGTCGCATTTGAGCAACAGAGCCATAGAGCTGGAGATTTAGACATTCTTGATTGGCTTAGAGCGATGTTTGGTTTTCAGGCATGTATTTTGTACACAGAATAATATGGGAGAAAAAAGATTTATTATTGACCAAATTTTGGTATGGCCTCCTTCGATTGTTAATGTATTCGGTTTATTTGAGCACAGAAGGACAGCGTGAGGAATCAAAGGGAGCATTTGATTCTGCTTCTTGCTAACTCTCATATAAGGCTAAACCCTAAACCCGAGCCTTTTAACAAGGCATGTATTTGTTTCCCACTTTCTCCGTTTCAGGAAAAAACAAAGTTGAAACTGTAATCAAAAGAACTCTAGTTGGTCATTGAATTCACTTGTTTTTCTCTCTGCTTTCTTTTTTATTTTATCATTCCAGCTCGATGATCGTGCTGTTGATTCTCTGATGAAAGATCTCTTTAAGAATTACAAAACTTGGTGCA
Source organism: Trifolium repens (assembly GCA_030408175.1). Taxonomy (NCBI): domain Eukaryota; kingdom Viridiplantae; phylum Streptophyta; class Magnoliopsida; order Fabales; family Fabaceae; genus Trifolium; species Trifolium repens. The sequence continues at coordinate 58,578,555 of CP125842.1, read as the reverse complement.
AATTTTTGGGGCGAAAGCATAGTTTACGGTGAGATATAACAATCTCAGAATCAATGAACATTTGCACTTCTATCTTTTTCCTTAATAATTGTAAGAATAAAATCTGAATTTTTTTAATGGTAAAAAGTGCTTATAGTGTTCTTTTACTCAGACTGCCTCAAAGTCAACCGGACATACAGCAGAGGAAGTTGCTTTATATGGGCCTGTATCTTCTCATTTGGGGTGAAGCGTCCAATATCCGTTTCATGCCAGAGTGTCTATGCTACATATTTCACAATGTGAGTACAAATATAATGTATGTTTCACGATATCTTGTGCCATAATGTCTTTGTATATGTAATATAATTTCTTCCCCGTAATCTTTATAAATTTATTAGTGATTTGAGCATTTGCTAATAATGGCCAAGTTTGACCTCAGATGGCATATGAACTGCATGGTTTATTGGCTGGAAATGTCAGCATTGTCACTGGTGAGAATATCAAGCCTTCTTATGGTGGAGATGACGAGGCATTCCTACGAAAAGTTATCACACCCATATATCGAGTAATTGAAAAGGTGTGATGTTGTTTCTCACGGACATTGTAGTAATTTCTCAGGTGCCTATGTTCCCTGTCACGGCTTGCAAAATTGTAATAACCAACTTGATCAATCCAGGAAGCTAAGAAGAGCAGAAATGGAAAGGCTGCACACTCAGCATGGTGCAACTATGATGATTTAAATGAGTATTTCTGGTCCGTGTTCCTTCAGGATTTTATTGCTTAAATTGACTCGGTTTGTTTCAGCATTCAGGATTTTTGTTGTTGTTGCAGGTCACTTGATTGCTTTTCTCTTGGATGGCCCATGCGTGATGATGGCGATTTTTTTAAATCCACAAGTGAATTGACACAGGTTATATTTTAAGAAATTACTGGACTGATTTTAAAATACTTAATTTTTAGTTCTTAATATAAATTCCATATCAGGGAAGAAAGGGTGCGCCAAGAAAATCTGGGAAAATTGGAAAATCAAATTTTGTTGAAACACGGACGTTTTGGCACATCTTCCGCAGTTTTGATCGTCTCTGGACCTTTTTTTTACTGGGTTTGCAGGTATTTGTGTAATAAGAGTACATGCTTAAGTTGATATTTCCCCTTATTGTGGTTATGATTAGTCTTGAGAATTCTTATTACAGGTGATGTTCATTATTGCATGGGATGGGATTTCACTGATGGAAATCTTTCAGAAGGATAGTTTATATAAACTGTCTAGTATATTCATCACAGCATCCATTCTGCGCTTGCTTCAAAGTATGAAACATTCACTCAGAGCAATTTTTTTATATTTATGGTCTGATAGTGCTATTTGTGTTAGAAGGTTTATGTTTAATTTCTTAGAATTTCATAAGTCATCATGTGCGAACTACAAACCTCACGCGTTTGATATGAGAAGCAGAATTAGCACTAAATTGTATTTTAGTGTTTGGCAAGTTCTGATGGAATTTGAGTGTTTAATTAAATGATACATTGTTGTCAGAGTTCTTTCTCTCCTCTATTCACTGTTGAGGTTTTATGTACGTTATGTGCTTATGATTTGTTCCTAACATATCATTTCTATTAATTTTCAAATATTTTTATTCAGAAAATAAATTTTGTAAGGACAATTTATATAAGATCAATCAGCTTTTACCTTAAGGATTTACCTGCCATGTATTATTTGGTGATCAATCAATTAATGCTTAAAGGTTTTACAATGAAAATTTCTAGCAAGATCAATCTATGTATAGAGAATGTTTTCTTCAATGTCAGTCTCTTTTGTATTATTTTTTTACTCTAGTTGATTCGTTTCCCAAATTGGAATCTTGCTAAAACTTATAATGTTTCTAGCTAAAAAGTAAGGATAGGTTATTATTTCTATAATATTTTACCTTTTCTTTTTGATGTGTTATTGAAGTATGTATATGATATATTATTTTCCGATTTTTTCTTTCTTGTTCCTTTTATTTGCTTTAATTTCTGTTCCTCTTTGTATTGATTTAGGCATCTTGGATCTGGTCCTGAACTTCCCAGGCTATCATCGATGGAAATTCTTCGATGTTCTAAGAAATATTCTTAAAGTCATTGTCTGCTTTATATGGGTTATCATTCTTCCACTCTTCTATGTACATTCTTTCAAGGGTGCACCTCAGATTCTCAAGGAGTTGCTTTCTTTTTTCAAACAAATAAAAGGCATTCCAGCACTGTACATGCTGGCAGTTGCATTGTATATGTTACCAAACTTACTAGCAGCTGCTCTCTTTCTATTCCCAATGCTAAGGCGCTGGATTGAAAATTCAGACTGGCACATAGTTAGATTCTTCTTATGGTGGTCTCAGGTAGTCATGTTTTCTGTTCTCTTAAACGTTTAAGTATTTCTCTTCATGGTTTAAATTGAAGCTATTTTGTTGGTGATAAGTGGTTTTCAACATAATAGTTTGTTATTTTGTAAGTAGTGCAAATTGGCACTTGTGCCTAGAAATCTGCGGAGAACAGTTTTTTGTTATATATATTTTTTAAAATGGAAGGAAAATACATGATATCTGTCATGTTAAGAGCATATAGTTAATATTAATGAGGACTTTGTAGAGAGAATGATCCTTGATGACTGACAGACGAGTAGCTATTAGTTAAATATGTACTGCATACATATACACAAATTTAATAATAATTAATTTATATATAAATGTAAAATAATTACACTTGAATGAAAGGAAAACGGGCAACAAAATTCTTATTTACACACACACACACACAAAATTCTTATTTAGTTGGAAATTAATATCAAAACACTGTTGATTTTATTTTATTTTCCTCACTCCATAAGATATCTTCTGATACCATGTATAACTTTCTAAAGAATGCAAATTTTATTGGTCCTATAATTTAATTATAACTATCCACTGTGTTGCTCATTTGTATCAAAATTTGAACATCAACACAATTTAAGAATATAATAAAATAGTTTATACTTTCATATATCATTGACTGAAAAACAGTTTCGGATTTATATAACGAATTTATGTCTAAGATCTATGTAGTGGGAATTTTCAATCCAATGATTGAATCAGTGGAAATGTCAATCAGTATAAGGTTATTAAATGAATTTACATAAAGGATTATTATTACACATCTGCTCTGGTCATTTACCGTGTATGATCAAAGGTTTGGTTCTACTTATTGGGCATCCATTTTAAGGAACTTTTTGGGGCAACAGATATTGTTGATCAATTACTATAAATTTCAATAATATTATCAGTGATAAATTTCTGCTACAGTATCTATTGATGAAAATGCTTAACGGGGAACTTTTATGCTTTTAGTTACTGTTTTCCCATAAAATTGATTATTCATTAATAATCATGATTTTGTACATTCATGCTGACAACATTTATGGTGCTCCATCAATTTTGCTTCAAGCCATTTTTCTCCATATTTTTTTAATGCGTGAATGAGTTAAAAACCGCTGTTTGCTGAAGAATGTCTACTTTTCTCACTCATTGATTTGGGTTCTTTGAATATCATCTGTCCATTTACTAACTGATAATTTCTTCCCATGCAGCCAAGAATATATGTTGGAAGAGGAATGCATGAAAGCCAATTTGCTCTCCTAAAGTAGGATTCACACAACACACTGTTCCTGAAGTAATTTGTGTTAATTTGCCCTTGTTTATCGTATGAAAAGTGTTCCATCATCTATATTCTTTTATGAATTTCAGGTATACTATTTTCTGGGTGTTGCTATTGGCTTCAAAATTTTTATTCAGCTTTTATGTCCAGGTAAAATATTATATATGCAATTGTGTTAGTTACATACCAAGCCAGCCTTGTGAAGTTGGGTCTCTTATTTAAGTGTTCCATTTGTTATCAGATAAAACCTCTAGTTAAGCCAACCAAGGACATAATGAGCATTCAACATGTTGAGTATGCTTGGCATGAGTTTTTCCCCAATGGTAATTTCTTCCTTTTATCTAAGACTTTGCAATTTGTGCTTGTTGATCTAATACTTTCTACACTATGCAGCTCAAAACAACTACTGTGCAGTTGGTGCACTGTGGGCTCCTGTACTTCTGGTTTGTATGTTAATATCCTGTTTATGTTTACATATGCTAATTTTTCACTTGCTCTGATATCTCAATGTATCATGTCATTTTCAATACAGGTTTATTTCATGGACACTCAAATTTGGTATGCGATCTTCTCAACTTTGTATGGTGGCATTGTTGGAGCCTTTGATCGTCTAGGAGAGGTCCTCATCAGTTTCATCTTATTTTAAATTAATTTGAGATTGATTATTTTCTGGTGTTTTTCTTTTAATTTTTTTTGTCAAACACACACAAACTGAAAGTCAAACATATGCAGTTGAGTTAAGAAATTTATAGGACCCGTTTGGATACAAAGTACTGGATCATCATTTTTCTTATTTTTTTATGAAATTCTGAAATCCTCAATTGTTAAAGAACCTTGGGCTTTTCTTTTCATTTTTCAGGGGAGCAAAATACTCCAGTTTACAAATTTTTAACAGTCAGTTATCTATTTGCTTGCACAGATACGCACTCTGGGCATGCTAAGATCACGGTTTCAGTCAATGCCTGGTGCATTCAACACATGCTTGGTTCCTTCTAATAAGAAAAAAGGAAGATTCTCCTTCTCAAAGCAATTCTCTGAGGTTCTTGCTACCACATTTTCATTGCTAAGTTCATTAAGATAAATATTTATTCATCTTCATTTTGGTTTCCGTGCTTGTGTAGAGTTCTGCAAGCAGAAGGAGTGAAGCTGCCAAATTTGCCCAATTATGGAATGAAATTATTTGCAGTTTTCGTGAGGAAGATCTCATAAGTGATAGGAAAGACCTCAAAGACAATCTCTTCAGTTTTTTCCCTTTGTTCTCAATCATAGCTTCAAGTCTTCCTCCTCCTCCTCCTCCTCCTCCTCCTCCTCCTCCTCCTCTATGTTTTGATTCTCTGTCCATAACCTGTTTAGTATTAAACTATGTTTGCATGACTTCAGGGAGATGGATCTTTTGATGGTTCCTTACACATTGGGTCCTGATCTCAAAATAATTCAGTGGCCACCATTTTTGCTTGCGAGCAAGGTCAGCAGAATTCAATTTTTATATTAGGTTTATAAGTGGATCATACGATGACAGTGTCAACCTTTACAGATTCCTGTGGCATTGGATATGGCAACTCAATTTCGAGGGAGGGACTCTGATCTGTGGAGGCGCATCTGTGCAGATGAATATATGAAATGTGCTGTGATTGAATGCTATGAATCTTTTAAACAAATTCTACACGATTTAGTGATTGGACATACTGAAAAAAGGTATATCATTTTGGTGTATGCTAATTTTAGTTTACACTTCATGCTAAAAGCATTAAGATTAGAAATAGTAGCAACCATTTTTTGTGTGGTGCAAATTAGGCGCTGTTCCAATAACACTATCTCTTGCAGTCTATCAGTTTTCATGAATAGCAATTTCACTAATATGCTTTTATTTCTCCTTTTTTTATTCTATCTATACTTCATATCTCTTTCTGGGTTATTTGACAACATGAAGTAAATAAATGAAAAGGACAAAACGGTTAACTTAACTTGTACAATCAGTATTATTTTGACTCACATTAATTCAAAATTTTACACTTCATTGCAAAGATCATTCAATATTCTTATTAGCTGTATGCTGTTTTCCTTAAATGGTGCTGATGATTGAATCTATAAATTTAATGAAAATTGAATCATTATCAGTACTTCTGAATTCGTTATGATGGACCAGGATAATTTCCATCATTGTTAAAGAAGTCGAGAGCAACATGTCAAAGAATACACTTACTATAAATTTCCGGATGGGCTTCTTACCCTCCCTTTGCAAGAAGTTTGTGGAGCTTGTAGAACTTTTAGTGAGTCTTCAGAAGAAAACTAACTATATCTGTAGTTTGTATTCTTGACTGGTTCTTGCCTATAACCATTCTATTTGGAAACTTGTGCATTCCTTTTTGTCTCAGAAAGATGCAGATCCATCGAAGAGAGGTACAGTGGTCGTCTTGCTGCAAGACATGTTAGAAGTGGTTACTGATATGATGGTGAATGAAATCAGGTTAGTTTAACTTACCGACACTGAACTTGAAATATATTATATATTAATATGAAAGTGTGAATGGATCTTTCTTTGAAAATAATAATGCTTGCTTTTTCTTTTTTTGTCATTTTCATCAGTGAATTGGCAGAACTTAATCAAATTAGTAAGGATACTGGAGAGCAAGTTTTTGCTGGTACTGAGGCAATGCCTGCTATAGCATTCCCTCCTGTGGTTACAGCACAATGGGAGGAACAGGTACTTAGTATTGCAGTTTTAATTTTAGGTCTTGTTTTTTTAGTTTATATTATTATTCAACAATCCAAGAGTGCCTCTAACCAATGAATTATTTTGGTTGTTCCAGTTAAGACGTCTTTACCTACTCTTGACGGTGAAGGAATCAGCTATTGAGGTTCCAACAAATAGTGAAGTACGCAGAAGGATTGCATTCTTTACAAATTCATTATTCATGGATATGCCACGTGCTCCCCGTGTCCGTAAAATGCTCTCATTCAGGTTTAGTACAGTTCCTTAATTCACAGCCATGCGTTATCCTTTCTAGAGAATATAAAATGCAGGACTGTAATTATTTTTTTGTGTACACCAAATGGTGCAAATTAAAAATAAAGCTAATAGAAGCTATATCCATCGGTGTTGTTTTATTTTTTTCTTTTCCAAATCATTAAAATTCATGAATAGGTCTTTTGATTCCTCCAATATCTCTCCATCATCACTCTTCTTAGCACTTATATGGATTCCATGATTGGTTTGTCCTGCATGAAATCAAATTGTCTTATCTTAAATTGATTATTATCCTATTTTTAGGTTTTGGTCCCTGCAAATATACACCTCTCTTTGCTTATAGTCTTCGTAAAAAATCTTTTTGTCCTTGCAAATATTTAAAAAATTGTTTTTGGTCCTTGCAATTTCTTTTACTCCCTATGAAGTTGTTTACTTTGAAATTGATCCTTGTAATTTCCGTCCCTCAACTATTGAGTACATAAGGACTAAGGCTCCGTTTGGCCCGTCTTATTTTTTACTTTTTATTTTAGCTTAAACGAAATAAAGAAGTATAAAATTATATTTGACACTATTTCTCCTTAAAAGTATTAGAGAAATAAAGTAAAGAAGTAAAAAATAAAAAAAAATAAAGTCAAACACAATTTTTTCCTTCTTTACTATTTTTAAGGAGAAGAAAAAAAGAGGAAAATAAGCCGGGCCAAACGGGGCCTAAGTTTGATATTAGGCACATTTTACAAGAACTAATTCTAACATAAATAAATTTTACGGGGACTAAAAGAAAAGCAAGGACCAAAAGCAAATTTTGTTATATTTGCAAGGACTAAACAAAAGATATTTTTACAGGGGACTAAAATCAAAATGACTAATATTTGCATATATATATATTAGACACCTAATACTTTTTTATTTATTTAATTTTTTTGTTAAGGAATTTCTTATGCGTAAGTTTCAAAATGTGATGCATCAAGAAGCTGTCCTGTATATTATATATAATATAACCTTTTGCTTCTTTTCAGTGTTCTAACTCCATACTACAGTGAAGAGACTGTGTATTCTAAGAATGACATTGAGGTTGAAAACGAGGATGGTGTTTCAATCATATATTATTTGCAAAAGATTTTCCCTGGTTTGTAATAACTCATACAACATAGCTTTATTTATTGACTGTATAATGATAATATAGAACAGACTGGCTGAAATTTAGTAATTTTGCCAGATGAATGGAATAACTTCATGGAGCGACTTGATTGTAAGAAAGATAGTGATATATGGGAAAAAGATGAGAATATATTACAACTACGTCACTGGGCCTCATTAAGAGGACAAACACTTTGCAGGACAGGTACACGATGATTCCCTTCCCCCCCCCCCCCCCCCCCTCTCCCCTCTGGCTGAATTAGGTTGATTGATATTTTTCCTCTTACTTATAAACTAATGTAGTTAGGGGCATGATGTACTATCGGAGGGCGTTAAAGCTCCAGGCATTTCTTGACATGGCTGGTGAAAAAGGTAAGGCGAAGTTGGTTTTATTCTATGTGATATTTAGCAAAATGTATAGGTACCATGGAAGGCATCTGATTTATTGTTTTTTGCAAACCGTGGGACCTTAGTCTTTTCTTATTTGTACACATCTTCAACAAACATTTCCTTGCTTATCTCATATCTAGTAAATAGAACTGTCCTATTGATCAATATGGCTCAAAAGGGTAGTTATATGCCAAGATGATTGCCCTTTCTATTTTATTTTTCATTTTTGGTTTTTGTGCAGAGATCCTCACTGGATATAAAGCTGTTACACTTTCATCTGAGGGAGACAAAAAGAGTCAGAGGTCCCTATATGCGAATTTAGAGGCTATGGCTGACATGAAATTCACGTACGTTGCTACCTGTCAAAACTATGGGAATCAGAAGCGTAGCGGAGACCGGCGTGCAACAGATATCTTGAATTTGATGGTTAAGTATGTTCGCCTGTTGTTAATTTAATTTTTGTACTTCAAGTCAATATAGATTTGACTTTTAATATGGCTAGTTCACTTGGTTGAAGAATCTAATTTTTGTTTCTCTCTTTATAGCAATCCCTCACTCCGTGTTGCATATATTGACGAAGTTGAAGAAAGAGAAAGTGGAATTGTGCAGAAAGTTTATTATTCTGTATTGATCAAAGCGGTGGACAATCGTGACCAAGTAAATGCATATTAATATCAGATAAGTAGTTAATTCCTAATGGCTGTCTCAGAAATAATTGATTTTGTATTTTCTCTGAAGGAAATATTTCGAATAAAACTTCCGGGTCCAGCCAAGTTAGGAGAAGGGAAGCCTGAAAACCAGAATCATGCCCTTATTTTTACTAGAGGGGAAGCCCTTCAGACAATTGACATGAACCAGGTAAAATATATAATTGAAGCCTTATAAAATTGACAACGGATGTCAGTGCAAAATTGAAGATGGTGTATTTGAAATTTTCTTCTAGGACAATTACTTGGAAGAAGCTTTAAAAATGCGTAACCTTCTGGAAGAATTTAATGAGGAACATGGAATGCGCCCGCCTACCATACTAGGTGTTCGTGAGCATATCTTTACTGGCGGGTAATGATATTTTTATACCTAGAGCTAACACTATCAATTTAGATTCTATATTATTTAATTTTATCACTTGTTACAGTGTCTCTTCCTTGGCTTGGTTTATGTCAAATCAAGAAACTAGCTTTGTCACAATTGGTCAAAGAGTTCTTGCAAGACCATTAAAGTAAGCTTTTGTTTGTTTTCTGTGTTTTTATTACACTGTTAACCATGCAGTACATGTTTATCTTGTATGGTAAATTAAGGCAGTGTTCTCAATTTAAAAGTGTGGCGTGTGCTGGATCTTGATGTTTAAAATTCAAACTAGTTTCAAAGGCTAAGATATTTGCTTTCAAATCGTAGCTGTTCTAGTTTCTCTTATGATTTTCTTTGTTACTTTCTCCCCCTCTTATTTGATTTTCTTCTTTGAGTGTCATCTCCCCTGCTATTTAATGTTTTTGGTAACAATAATCAGTTAATTATTAGACTTTTGTTTGATTAAAAAAAAATTTATTAGACTTTTGTTTTTGCTATCCTCAGCCATTTTTGTGAGAAAACTGAAATATATAGAAAAATAAATATTTTCTGCCTTATGAACTATGATAGATTTTTACAATTGTAGGGTTCGATTCCACTATGGTCATCCGGATGTTTTTGATAGAATTTTCCATTTAACCCGCGGAGGAATCAGCAAGGCTTCTTGTGGCATCAATCTAAGCGAGGATATATTTGCTGGTAATATTCTTGATACATATATTTTGCAGTGATATTGGATAATTATTTCCTCTGCATCACATGCCTTTTCTTATTCAGGATTCAACTCAACACTAAGACGTGGGAATATTACTCATCATGAATATATCCAAGTTGGAAAGGGTAGGGATGTCGGGCTCAATCAAATCTCTCTTTTTGAAGCAAAAGTGGCCTGTGGTAATGGAGAGCAAACACTAAGCAGGGATATCTACCGGTTGGGGCATCGATTTGACTTTTTCCGCATGCTATCATTTTATTTTACAACCGTTGGATTTTATATCAGCTCAATGGTAATGATCAAGTAAAAAAATATAGTGATTATATATTTTTTTTATATATAAAAGCAATTATTGTTTTTTAGGAAATTTTGTTGCTAAATTTTATACTTGATTATGTGTTTAAATTAAAAATAAGAGTAATGGGTATGGAAATCATTTTTTGATCCGTTAAACACTAAGATGACCCTCTAATTTGTGAGTTTTCCAATGCTTGTTCATTGAAGTAGCTAGGAGTTTTGTTCTCTTTGAGTATATCTTGAGATTCAAGTATTGTGAATAAAAAAAGGTCTTGGGAGAGCTTTATCTCCTTCCAGTGATTGCATCTAACTTGACTTAGATTAGTCAGGATCTAAAATATTTTCCAAATATTGAGGGTCTCAGGTAAAAGCGAAATCAACACTAAGACTTTGTTTGCGAGTTTGGTGGGGAGGGGAGGGCTTTGGAGGTAGAAAAGTAGAGGGAAAAATAGAGAAATCTTTCACATTTTTTTTAGAGTATTTTATAGAGAATGATAAATAAATGTTTATGATTAATATATTTTAAATTTTAAGAATATTATAACAACTTAAATTAAATTTGAAGAATTCATATAAACCCTCCAATATAAGTTTTTTGTGTTATGAAGAAAAATAAACCCTCCAACCTCCTCCCCTCCCAAACTCCTCTATTCCTTCCACTTGTTTCTTCCTTTTTCCCAAAACTCTCCCCTCCCCTCCAAACTCGCCAACAAAGCCTAAGAGTTGATAATTTATTGATCGAATCTATATAATTGTCTTGGTTACATTACTTTCGGATTTTATCTTTTTGTTCTTAACTAGCTGTGTGCACTAAAACTTTCTTCTGCTGTTCACAGGCAGTGGTCATCACGGTTTATGCTTTCTTATATGGCAAACTTTACCTGTCATTGAGTGGAGTTGAGGCTGCTATAGTTAAATATGCTAGAAGGAAAGGAGATGACCCTTTGAAGGCAGCAATGGCTTCTCAAGCCCTTGTGCAAATAGGTCTTCTAATGACTATGCCGATGATAATGGAAATTGGACTCGAGAGAGGGTTCAGAACTGCTGTAGGTGATCTCATAATAATGCAACTGCAGCTTGCACCCGTTTTCTTCACTTTCTCACTAGGTACGAAGATGCACTATTTTGGGCGCACTCTTCTACATGGAGGGGCAAAGTATAGAGCAACTGGGCGTGGTTTTGTAGTTCGTCATGAGAAGTTTGCAGATAATTACAGGATGTATTCTAGAAGTCACTTTGTAAAGGGCATAGAGTTAGCTTTACTGCTTATATGTTATATGCTTTATGGATCAGCAACTCCTGATACAACAGCATATGTACTTCTCTCAAGCTCAATGTGGTTTTTGGTGTGTTCTTGGTTGTTTAGTCCTTTCCTGTTTAATCCATCAGGATTTGAGTGGCAGAAGATATATGAGGATTGGGAAGATTGGACAAAATGGATAAGTAGTCGAGGTGGTATTGGTGTTCCTTCAACCAAGAGCTGGGAATCATGGTGGAATGAGGAACAGGAGCATCTACAGCACACTGGAGTGTGGGGGCTGTTTTGGGAGATAGTACTTGATCTTCGTTTCTTTGTATACCAGTATGGGATTGTGTATCATCTTCATGTAACCAGAGGTGACAAGAGCATCATGGTAATTTCACTTCACAGTTTCATGTCAAACTCTAGAATCTGCACCTCAGGGTTTCACTGCTGTCACATCTATATCTATACTACATTGTAGCATTTTAAGACAAGAAGTTCCTTGGTTAAAGGATAACTTTTTAAAAAATAAAATAATGGGGGAGGCTGAATATTATTATTTATTTAGGGGGAGGGGGAGACACTAAGCCGTATATTCCCCACTGGGGATTCAAAGTCATCCCCTTTAATTTACAAAGCTAGACAGCCACTACTGTGCTGGCACCCACGGGATGACACAATTGGTCGCAATGAGACAATATTTAGTGCTTATTAATTAACACCTACCCCAGTTAACTAAAATGAAAATAAAAAGGAAATAACAGACATGAAGTATATATAGATAAGAGCTTTCTGACATTCGTACTCTCCAGGTTTATGGTCTGTCCTGGCTAGTCATAGTAGCTGTTATGATCATCTTGAAGGTTGGTTTTCAATGATCAAATCTTTCATTATGAAATAAAGCTTTTTCTATTATAATTTTTCGACTGATAATTGGTGGCATACTTGCTTATGAAACTGCAGGTAGTGTCCATGGGTAGAAAGACTTTTAGTGCTGATTTTCAGCTTATGTTTCGTCTCCTCAAATTGTCCCTGTTTATTGGAACTGTTGTCATTCTAGTCTTGATGTTTACTCTACTTAGTTTTACATTTGGAGACATCTTTGCGAGTCTTCTAGCATTTTTGCCAACAGGGTGGGCACTTATACAGGTACCTATAACAGCCATTACCTCTTTGTTTTTATAGATATTTCTTTAGTATGTTTAGGTCCTCTATGATTTGTAGTCACAATCACCAGGTTTTATTATTTATTTTTGTTTGTCTCATGTTGAATCTAACAAATAAGAGAAGTTGAATCTAACATTTGTTGCTGCTCATAAAAAATAATGTGAAATTGTATCCATCATTTTCCACTATATAGCTAGGCACTAATCTTTCTTTTTCTCAATTCATGCTATTACTAGAGAAGTTTCACTAATGACATTTTGCTGTAAATGTAAAATTGACTGTCTGATCATCTGGGATTATATATGACCAGATAGCACAAGCATGTAGGCCATTTGTAAAGGGCATTGGAATGTGGGGGTCTGTCAAAGCTTTATCAAGAGGGTATGAATACATTATGGGGGTGATTATCTTTACACCAGTGGCTATATTAGCTTGGTTCCCATTTGTTTCGGAATTCCAAACTAGACTGCTATACAACCAAGCATTCAGCAGAGGGCTTCAAATCCAAAGAATTCTGGCTGGTGGCAAGAAGAATAAATAAGACAACTGAATCATTTGCAGCAATACTGTTACAGACAGAAGATGAGTGTTCATGCATGCACAGAAGTTTATAAGCAATTGTGATTCGTTGCAGACTGCGTATTGAGAATGCAGAAGAATTTTTCAATCTCGCGTTGGATAAATTCTTGAATATAGGAGAGATGGTGAACTTGATATTATCCAGGAAACAACACATTTATCTGGGGTTCTTAGGATTAAGAACTAGTAGCTTACGATAGGAATGACGTGATTATAGGTTTGAGAGGCAGTGGTATACTTTGACCAAAAGGGGAGAGTAGAAGTGGCATGTTTGGTCCTAGAAATTAAAGAATTAGTAGTTCCCATGTAGAAGAATTGTGTCTGAAATGATGTAAATCTATATCTAGTGGATTTCATCGTTCTTATTCTCTACTTTTACTTCATTGATTTGCCATTGATACTGACAAAATATAGGGACTATTTGTAGTTTTCAACATTACAATCAGCCAACTTCCTTTTGGCAAAGGATGCTCTACTAGAGAAGTGTAGAGAAAGAACCAAATAATGATAGTGAATGGGTCTCACCATTTAATAAATGAACACGCAGTAACAGTGTTGAAAAGAGAACGGAAAATTGCCATTAATTCTTTCTCTCAAACCAAACACACCCTTAAAGATTGCTAATCTATTTGTTTTTAATGACAAAACACATTTAAAAATGGTAAAAGTTAACGGAAAATTCTTCGTAGGTCTCACATTTCTGATATTTACTTTTTATTTGTCTCCTGTCCTACGACATCAATGTGCATAGAAGCAATTTTCATTCTTGTTATTTCCCTTCATAAAGGTTGGCCTTTATTCTTGCTTCACATGCAGAAGTCGGGATAAGGATCAAACATATAGAAATTTATATATATCTTATCTTATGAAAAACAAATTAAGAGCCGACTATGATATTTTAGAACAAGGTTTGCCTGATATTTGCTTCACATGGCACATGCACTGTAATGATGTCTCAGCATTGCCAATTTTTTCTTAAATTATTTTTTCGAATGAGTCACCAGGAGCTAAATTCACCTACATTTCTTTTATAAAAAAGCTTTGGAGATTTATAGCCCAAATATCAAACAATTTTTGTTTTTTAATAATTGCAAATCCATTTTCGCTACAAATTTATACAATAATAACGTAAATAATATTTCATCACTCTAGGTCAAAACTAAAAATAAACAGTCAAAGACATAAATAACATGTCTCTTTAATAATGTTACTATTGTAAATTGTTTTGCTCAAAATGTAAACATATCTATTGTTATCTATGTAGCGCTCACTAGAATTATGCATGAAAAAAATTATGCATGACATTGTTCTATTAGAGATTAATCAAAGACCCTCTTTGACAATAAGAAAATCACGATCTTGGATAAATATTTAAAATATGGATAGAATAAATAATGATATAATTTAGATGTTATTTAATGAGTTAAATATATAATTTCGTTTATGAATAGACAATTGAAACTTTTCACAAAACATGTAAGAAATATAAAATTGTATCTAACTTTTGGCAATTTTAATGATAAATGACAAATTTGACACAAAAATATCTATTATTCGAGTAAAAATATCATGGATTGTATATGTGACACAATTGAGTAAGTAATATAAATTTTATCTAACTTGGCAATTTTAATGATAAACGACAAATTTGACACAAAAATATGATGTGACACAATTGAAGCCATAAACTAATGAATGTTGATTCCCTGCAGTAAATCATACATACCGACACAGTTTCGCACAATTTTAAATCTGAGCCGTTAACATCAGATCAACAAGATATAATTAAAACTGTGTTTTTAAACTTAGACAACTCACAACAATTACAGCAGAAAATTCGTTTCCTAAACTAACTAAAGTGAGTGAGTTAGATTATCTCCACTTAAATACATGGCTTTAGGTTTTGAAAAGCTAACTAATTAACCATGATTGAGCAGATATATAGAAGCAATATCAAATATGGAAAAAGGCATCCAAGAAAGATGAACATAAATTATCAAATGGAAATTAGAATTTTATGAAACCCAAAATTTCATCCAGTATTGTATATATATCTATATATGTACAAGCTTAACTAAGTATATATTAATATTGAAGATCGATCATTAGGAACACTGATTGAGTTGTAGTATATTACAATTTGAGTATAGCTATAGCCGTTCAAAAAAATGTATAGCTATAAGCTAGAAAGGTGCAGATGCTATATCCCTGAATGCTTCAAGTGATGCTTCTTGGGTTACTAATTCCACTTCTTCACCCAAATCCATGTTACTAGATCCCATGCTACTAGCAGCACTAACCACCGGCTGCAATCCCTGCCAATTCAAAATTAATTAGTGTCATGTTAATTAATTTCTCCTATAATTAATTAAATATATGTAGCCACAATTACATTACTATTATTATGTAAATAAAAAATATCAAAGGGCACACATAAAACTGGTTACCACTTGTCCTTAGTCTCATTTTTTGGAGAGACCCACCACAATGTGTGTGGTGACAAGACAACATTGGGCCTTAAATTTTTGAGAAATTTTTTATTGAGACTATAATAATAATAATTATTATATATTATTAATGTTCACAAAAAATCAAATATATATTAATAGATTAATGATAGACTATAATTTTTTTTGTGCAAGATTATAGATTCAACTTCCAACATTTCCATTTTTTTCCATAATTTTATTAATAATTATTTCAAATTAAATTAAAATTGATAACATATTTTGATAACCTAAGAATTAAAACTATTTACAACAATAATTATATTATATATATTTTTATGTTATTTACAATTTAAATAGAGTGTAGTAGTTTCTTTAGAAAAATAATTTTTATTATCAAGAGTCATTTTAATATTGAAGTTGAGCCTCGAAAAAGTTGGAACTCTAATTTTTATTTTTGGGTTTAATACTTACATTTTAGTTCCTCTATATTAATATATTTTGCCATTTAAAAAAAATAACTATATTTCCAACATACAATTATAAAAGTTAATTCCTCTAATTAGATGAAATTAAATAGATGATTAAATAAATTTTTTCTTTAATTAGAGTTTTAAAACAGGACATTTTTAAAACTCGAATTCATGCACAAAATTATTAAAAATTAAAAGAGACTTGTGTCAATTCATCCATTAGATAACCATGTGTATAATTAGTGATTATTTCTTATTCAAGAAAATAAATAGTGATTACTTCATTACAAGGCACAAAATAAAAAACGATTTGTATGAGCGACAAAAGACCTATATAATATGCATGTCTCCGATCAAATCTTATACCAACTACAACGTATGTAAAGCGAATTAAGGAAACTAATCATTTAAATATTAGTAGAACTCCAAATTTTTTTTTTTGTTGATAGAAGTAGAACTCCAAATTTTGTATAACATATTCTTTTTGGTAATAATAATATTCCAAGAAAATCATATCAATAGCCAAAGTTTTTTTTTTTTTGTTGACAAATATCAATAGCCAAAGTTGTAGCAAATTAACTTTAGTAAATAAAATAAAAATAACTACCTCGGTGAAAATTCTTGAAGCTTCTTCAAAGGTCTTTGTGTTCAATATATATATTGCTAAGTTCTGTAAAAAGAGAAATATATTATTCATGAACTAACAAAAATAATATTAATAGAATACTAAAAATAAAAAGAGAAATATATAGAAGAATTTTACGTGCTCAACGTACCCTTGCAGATTGAATTTGGTCGATACCAAGAGTTCTAGGCTCCCTTTCAATTGATGAAGTCCTTTGAATAGGTGGTAACCTTGCCATAGGTGCCTCCATTTTGTGTGTGTTTTTTTATGAAAGATAAATAAGTTTTCTTATATAATGAGAATGCAAACTTTTAATATAAAAAGTTTCACCACTAGCTAAGTTTCTATCAATTTCGTGGAGTTGTTGTTGAAATGAAGGAATAATAATCCGAATGAAATCACTTGTTTATATAGTTTAGAATATTTGGTGAAGCCTAATAATATGACTCATAGATGTGATGTGATGGACCACGCAAACAACAACGTGGCAAATCATAAAAGGTGTGTTACGCGTGGCACAATGGTTTGGCTACAGACGGTGACATAGTAGAAAGAAAGAGAATCATATGAAGAGAAAATAATAAAAACATGCAAACGTGCTTTGTATGGTCTTGTAAAAGAAAATGAAAGATATTAAAGAGTCAAGGCTCCATTTACCTTATATCCATTTTATCCAGTCCAGCCGTTAGATCATTGACATGTGGCAAAATATAATCTAAGGGATGTAATTAAAAGATTAAAACAATTGCTTATTTAATAAAAGAAATAGTGATTAAATCAAAAGAACCCGCGTCCTTTCTTCTTCCACCTCCAACTGTTCATTCCGCCGCCAGTGATCATCCATCTTCCTCTCAGTGGCATTGGTGCCGCCGTCGGTGCCGCCGTCCACCTGTCTTTCTTCCCTAACCTCTGCTACTATTATTGGTGAAGGTATTATTGCTTTTTGAAACTGCACGTTTTGTTTTTGGTCTTATTTGTTCTTGCATTGTATTTCACAAAACTAGGTAACTTTGAAGTTTAGTGAGTACGTAGCAATGCAACTGCCATTGTTCCAATCTATTAATTAACACATTGTATTATCTTTAAATGGTTATATCTACAATCCAAATGACACAATGAAACCAAGCTGACACATTGGAATTTCACAACTTCTTTTAAACATTTGATGTCTAAGTATTTTGATGTGTTTGTTGGGAGACATTTTGTAATATGACCATCTCATGTTTATGGTTTACTAATTTCTGGATTGCTAGTTTATGAATTATGACAATGAGATATCTTTTATGTTTATGGTTTACTTGTATGAGTCTTTTATTTAGACAAATTTGATACATCAATTTTTTATGTTTTGACATTGCTTTGAAGATGCTGGGCAAATAACACAGCAAATGATTGAAGAAAGACAATTTACATATGACAGTGCATCTTTGCAAGTAGAGGAAGCATATCGAAAGAACTTTATAGAACAACAATAAGTATATAACTTAAGTCATTGACAGAACTTATGTATATTGACAGAGAACTTAATGGAACAACATCATCAATAATAATAAAGTAAAAGTATAGGAAACACATCAATTTAACAGAGTTGATGAAAAATTGGAGCAGAGCAAACAAACTAAAAAAAGAAAGAGTATTGAGTATTGACAAAGAAGAGGATGGAAAAGAGTATCGTCACTTTGTAATAAACAGAGAAGACAAACGGTGAGATGGCGAAGTAACGAGATGGCGAGACGTCGTGGATATCAGTGATGAAAAAGAACTTCTTGTATAGAAATAGTGCAATTTCGATGAGGGAGACGAGCGCCGGAGAACGGACAAAAAGGGGCGGCGGCGTGGAGAAGAAGAGAGAGGAAGAGGGAGTGATGAGATATAAGAATAAAGCACGATATCAGAGAAGAGGATGGGGAAGAAATACAGGGGAGACGGCGGCGAAAACGGCGCCGGTGAGAGGAAGAGGAGGAACAGCGACAAGATGAAGCATAGAGATGAACAATTGTGTTGTTTTTTGTGTAAAGCATAACAGAGATGGAATTGTTTTAATCTTTTAATTACATCCCTTAGATTATATTTTGCCACGTGTCAATGATCTAACGGCTGGACTGGATTAAATGGATATAAGGTAAATGGAGCATACCTTGACTCATTAATATCAACATGGATTGAATTGGTTTATAGTTGATTGAAAGACAAAATTAAATTGTCATCCAATACCGATCATGTATTCTGCCAAATCATTTTAGAGCTTTGCTATTCAGTACGGAAAGCATTGAACGAATTTTGACGAAAGTTAAAAAACACTTACCATACAGGGGTGTTGTGGTAATAAAGAAAATATACAATGGATAAATTAGTAATTACAAGTGCTAAACAATCTAATTCTTGCTTTTCGTTGCAAGGATATCCCTAACAAACGACATTTGCCATCATTTTATTACACCCCACTTTATTTTATGATGTGGATGAATAATTAATTTTTATTGGACATTCGTTTAAAAATATAGTATAAATTAGTCTAAGTATAAATTAAAGATCTCTTAAATATATGTTTAGAATTTGAATTCTAACTTATTTCTATTATTTATTTTTTTTGGTACAAATTTTTCTATTATATTTATTTGTATCTTACAAATTTCTTCACAGAGATTAATATTTATCTGTAGACTGTAACATTATTGTAACTCCAAAAAGTAGAGGTTAGTGGATTTTGAACGTACTTACGTGTTAGGAAGATGTTGGTTGGTGGGTACGGAGGAAGGGGAGGGAGAATGACGGTGGAATGGAACAGTCACCGCCATTGGAATAGTCCACGTCGATTTAGTTAAGGTTGTAAACGTGTACGTATCAGATTTATATGCCTATCATATATCGTTGATGATGTTGATGTGTTCATATATTAAATAAATGAGAAATGCTATCAACAAAAATCATGAAACTGCGATCTTCATTGGAACATAAAAACTTTGGATTTAATAATTCGGCTGCATTACACACAAATACTTTTATTATTAGGTTAATAGCTTTTTTATATTTAATTTGTTGATTTAATGGTAGAAATTAACTTTTGTATAATGCAAAACCTTTTTTCTATATGTATATTAGAAACTTTACCTTTAAAATAAATTAGTGAAATGTTTGTAGGGATGTTAATTTGCATCTATGAAGGATTATCTGTGGGGATAATTTGTTCGAAAATCCAAAGCCGCAAATATTTTTTTTTCTTTACAGGGACGGAGATGAAGGGAGAAATTCCCCTGTGGATAATTCGGGGCGGGAAACGAGGAACGCCCCTCTGCCACCGCAGATTCTCCGACCCTAACCATATTATTTAAATTATATATATAATATATAATTATATAACTTTATATGTTTTTTTTTATAAAAAATAATAATGAATACGTTATAAAGGTTATGATTATGTACGGTGACAACAAGTTCAATTGTATATTTATTTATTTTTTTACAAAAAGAAATATTAGAAATTGTTTTTGCATTTTTTTGTTATTGATGCAAAATGTACTTTTATTTTTAAAAAATGAAGGATACAAAATATGTATGTTTTTTTAAAAAAAAAAGAAGAAAAAATAAGATATTAGTGTCGTGCTTTTGATTAAAATGTATATCAATTTTCTTAATTTTTTTATGTTCATAGAACTCTGTGGATACTGTGGGGATCAGTGGGGATGGGGATGGGGATGAAGGGAAATTTCCCCCGCAGCGGGGATCAGGGACAGAGACGGGGAAAAGTTTAGGGAACGGGACGAGAAACGCGAAAACAACCTCCGCACATTTTCTTCCCCGTTGACATCCCTAAATGTATGGAGTTCGAATTATAGTTCCTATATATCATAAGGAGCCGTGTTATTTTGACAACTCAAAATGGACTACCGACTGATGCCATACTCAATGCATGCAGCTCGATGTGCAATAAAAATTGGAAAAAGTAGATGAATATTACAAATAAAAGTTGTCTGACAATACTAAACGGTTATCAAAATAAATTATTTCATATCATAATGCTATATTCCTATTAATTGATTTAAGCTCACAGAAACGATGCAAAACTTATTTTACTTGTGTATCATAAAGTTGATGTAATAATTTATAACTTATATATACAATAATTAGTGTAAAGTATTTTTTTTTTTAAAGTAAACTAGTAAAACAATTTCACCCTTAAAATAAACAAGTGGATAACCTCAAATTTAAATTCTAATTAATACATATTGCAATATAGTTATCGATAAATTATATTTACCAGGACTTTAGCTAAATATTTTTAACCTCATAGTCAAATTTTGAATTACTGGAATCCCCTTTTTCTAGAAACCAGAGAGTTAATGTAAAAAAAATTATATTTACCATGACTAATTTAAAGGTTTTTACTTTTACATCATATGTAAACTATAACCATCATATATAAAAATCATTTTACTTTAATTATAACTATTTATAAGTGATATATATGAATTATTGACATTTATTGATAGTAACATTGGACAGATCAAAATCAAACTCAATAACTTTTGATATTGTTGAAATTGCAACGAGTTAGAGATGATATTTTTAAAGTTATCAAGTGTTATAATTTATAAATGAGATATGATAAACTGGTGTCAATATAATTAAAATGTTTTCATTTTCTCTTTTTGAAACATAAGATGTTTTTTATCTTAATGTGTTGTTTTTGCACTATTGTTTTGTTGAATTTGCACTTAGATGAGGACCATAAGTTATCATCTTGCACATGATTAGGTGGGATTTTATTTGAATTGTTCATCACAATAATAGAATTTGGGGTCCATTATGATTCTATTGGATATTTCATGTCACATCAAGTGCTTCTAAAACTTTCTTCTCATTATTATCTTCATTTTACTTTCCAACTCTTAATTTCTAGACCTCTACTATACATGAGGAGGCATTGATGTTTGATCAGAGGAAGCTGCTACATCTAATAAAAATATCCTAAAAAATGTTATATTTAATATAAAATTTACTTTTTTTCCTAAGTAATAAATATGGATAGACAGATTGGAGTAAGAAAAGAATATGGGAAAAGTGTTTTCCAACACACTAACTGTTTTCGTTAGAAATAGAAATAGAGTGATGTTTGTTTGCTGTTGATGGCTGCGTCACTTGTCTTTTGGCGTTTATTAGTATTTTTTTTACTAAACTTGTCTCTTTGGCTAAATAAAAATAAAATAAAATGCAGTCTTTATTTATTTATATATGATGCTTGTCCCGTGCGTCTCTCTTTCTCTTCTCATCTTTCTAACCATTATTGCTTCACCAAATCAAGTTGCAACACCAAAAGTTCAATGTTATAATCAATATGATTGATATTAGTAATTTTTTTAAAATATATTGAGTGCATTTGGTTTAATTTAAGTAGTTAATAAATTTCAGATAGATTGTTTGAGACAAATTGTTTGAGACGATTTGAATTCAAATTGCAACTGAAATAATTATTAATTAGCTAGATGTTATTTTATCTTTCAACCTAACTTCAAATTAACAAAATCTCTCATATTTAAGTGAACTAGAGATCAAACATCTTATCCCATATTTAAGTGACCTGATTCACCAAAAGTAAATAAATTTAAGTGACCTGAATTATTTATATCATTTTTTTATAATAGAATTATTTATATCATTTAAACCACACTACTTGGTAAAAGGATATTATTTTTTGATTGAGATTAAATTTTTAAATATATTATATTAAAATCTGAAAACTATAAATCAGTAGTAAACAATTTTCATGCGAATGTTTGATACCGATCAAACAAATACTATACGGATTTTGTTCCATCCATTAGCTTTTCTTTTTCATTGGAACTAATGGATCTAACCATACTATACCTGAATATAAACGATAAATTTTGAATCCCGCTAACTAGTACCCCAAACACAAATTAACTATGCAAAATTGCAATACATGTTTAATAAAACTTAACTTGTGCCCCTAATTACATTTTCCTATTTTTATTTTGGTATTTTCCTGAACCTATAGACATCATTTCAAGATACTATGGAATGAATAAAGAAATAGACCACTTGATTTTCGGTGTATACATTACATGCATTCAAAAAAAATCCAGAAAACATGATTTTTAAAGTGTCTATAATGCATTCAAAAAAATCCAAATAGTAGTAACATTAGTTCAAGAATTTGAAGATACATCATTGATCCTTGATAATATAAAGCAAAGCAGGCTACAATTCACAATAATACTTAAAACAATACTGGTACTTCTTCAGTTATTGTATTTTATTTGGTACTGAAAAATATATAAAATCCACTGAATTCGAGTCTTTATCCAAAAGACCCAATAATCGAATCACCTGTAGCAATAGTGGCCAAATATTAGTCTCACGCTCTGGCTTGTGATAAATTGATGCCAATAGGCCCAATAAATTTATTTCTTTTGACTCCAGCTTCCAGGTTGTGTAGTACTCTGCCAGAACAACTCAGAGTCTAGATCAGTCAACTCAAAGAAATCTAAGTCGTCACTCCCAACATCACCCGTAGTAGCCATTCCGTTTGTGCTAACCTCAGCATTCTGGCCAAAGGATCCCAACGCCGAACAGTCCAGATCTCCCAAACCCTCAAAAAAGTTATTTAAAAGTGCACCTTCAGCAATATTTTCCTGTTCAATATAATGTCAACAGTCAGTTAACCTTAAAGAAATCAGGAATCACTATATACATCACAATCATCGAGTAAAATTGGCATTAACAATATGATCAGACAATGCAAACTGCAGGTGATAGGTAAAACACCAAGACTACAAAAGTAGAGAACACTAAAACCAGACATAAATGAAGAAGCATAACAAAAAAAAAACACAAGCAGAAAGAAGAAAAAACAGATAAGCATATACCTCAGGAAATATGTCGTTGTCTTTGAAAATATCAAGCATTGATAAAATATCATCATTAGTAACAGCTTGATTGTCTGAATGATTTGCAGGGTGGGGAGAAGGCATTGATCCTGTTTGACATGAATTAGCAGGGTCGGGAGAAGGCATTGATGCCGTTTGACATGAAGTTGCAGGATCGAGAGAAAGCATTGATCCTGTTTGACATGAAGTTGCAGGATCGAGAGAATGCATTGATCCTGTTTGACATGAATTCACAGGGTCGGGAGAAGGCAGCATCAATCCCATTTGACATGAATTCGCAGGGTCGGGAGAAGGTATCAATCCCGTTTGACATGAACTCGCAGGATCAGGAGACGGTATCAATCCTGTTTGACATGATCTCATAGCATCAGGAGAAGACATCAATCCTGTTTGACATGAATAGACAGCGTCGGGAGAAAGCTCTAATCCTGTTTGACAGGAATTTGTTGGGTAGGGAGAAGGCGTCGATCTTAATTGACATGGCGTGGATATTGAACCATATTCACTAGCATAAATATTTTGGTCATTTAGAACAGAACTATTAGTTGCCACAGCCAAACTGGGAGCTAGCACAGCCGATCCAGCAAAAGGTAATCCAACTTCATCATCACTCCAGTCTTCCTCATTAAATGGCCTCCCATATTGTGCACCATTTCTGGGACCAGGACCTTCCTTTTGAAACACTTTACAGATTACATAGGAATCCTGTCATAAAACAAAACAAAAGATCTTGTTAAAAATATATTCAAATGGAGAATAGGATGGAAAATTATCAAGTGATTAAAAGAAAAGAGGCAGCGATACTAAGTTAGTCATGTAAATACAGCATATCACATTTTGATTGTCTGGCAAAACATGAAATAACATAGTTCTATTTGAAGGATTCAACGACTCTAAAGTAAAAAGTGCACTTTAGAAATTAAGGAAATCAAAACCAAAACCAATGAAATAGCATAATTCTATTTAAAGGACATGTGCATGCACAATTATCACGAACTAAACAGTAATCAATGATTAGAACTCCACATTTCACTCTTTGAAGTACAATCATCACATTTAGAGTTGTGTCCTTTAATGTGCCATTAGTGATATAGTAGATTGTGACATATAATATTTGAGCATAAAAAACAGATTCATGCATTATCGGTTACAGAAAAAAAAATGTTAATAGTATTAAGACTTGGACTACAAAACATCTTATATGGATCCACAATCAAAGCCACAAATACACCAGTTACAAACTGACTTATACATATATATCTTGATAATAAAGCTCATAGTATTATTAACAATACCAAACAATTAAGAAAGAAATGGCTACCTGAACAATTCCTCTGTCAGCCAGGTCCTTATCTTCAAGCCTATACTCATGCATAACCCAATCGGTTCGATCACCACGAGGAGCTTTTCCAGTGTGAAATATCAAGGTTTTTATCATCCCAACTGTTTGATTCTTATGTTGCACAGCTCTATCCTTACCAGTAGCTTTCCAAAACCCAATTTCCGTAGCTCGATTCAACCTCCCCCCACTTCCATACTTCTTCTCAATCGGGCAGAAGAAGTACCATTCTAAATCCCCATTTTGTAAATAAGATTTATCTGAAAAACAAACAAACAAAAAAAGAAACTTTATTAGAACAAGTAATCAACAAACAAATTTGCACATTTGAAAATTTGCACACTATACTAAATTTGTGAGAATAAACTACCTGGGAGATCCCAAGGAGCATATTTGTATATGTCAAGTTCAGCAATGACATTATTATGAAACTTTTTTCCCATTACTTTCCTTTTCAGAAAGTATTTCATCAATTCAACTCCAGTAGGATGGAATCGAAATCCCGGAATCATATTCGTTATAGCCATCGATCGAATCAATAACGAAAATCACACAATTCTTGCTTCAAACTAGCTAGGAAATCCCACTGAGGTTGTTTGTTGTAATAGCTAACAACAAACAACCTCAGTCCTAATAATTTCACTAGAAAATTCGTATCACCGAAAACGATTATTATAACTTGAGAAAGTAACGGAGTGCGTTACAGTAAATCGAAAGAGAAAAAATCGAAACCCTGATTATTATCAATTCAGAGAGGAATCAAGTGCGTTACTATAAAATCGAAAGAGAAAATTGACTATGGAAACAACAAGAGAGAGAGAGAGAGGTTTAAGAGAGAGGAAACGAAAACCCTAAAATCGGAAGAGCGAGAGAAGGGAATTGTCAAGTCCAGTGACGGAAGAAGATTTTGAAAGAACACCAAAGCCTGCCGAGGTTCATAAAGCAGGAACGATGGCGAACAGATGAAAACGATGATCCAATTTTGAGAAGGTAAAGAGTCATCGGCGCGATGAAACCCTAAATCGGAAATCGAAACCCTAAATCGGAGATTGGATTGAGGAAATGAAATACGCGAGTGGAAACACCGTGTGTTAGTTGTGTGAGGAGAATATAAAGTGAAGGAAGGAGTGAGACTGAGGGGTTTTTCATTTATAAATAGGCTTTAGTATTTTTTAATACGGGAAATAAATTGTACTACTAATACTCTTTTTTTGTTGTTAAAAATAAATTTGGAAAAAAATAAGTTGGCTTAGACTGAGTCAAATTTACATTCTTGCCAATTTTAAAGCAACAAATCAGATTTACTTTATCAAATCATTGATTTTTTTTTAATAAATAAATAATTTTTTTAATTAAATAAATAATATTCTCTTAAATTGATTGAATACAATATAAAATTAAAATCATTAAAAAAAAATGGAAAAATCTAAGAACCAATTTACTATACTCATATTAATAGCATAAGACAATAAAATATATAAGTCTACATATTTAATAATGAGAAATATTGGTTCTTCATAAATTTGGACGTAAATAGATTAATTTATTTGACCTTATTGTTATGAGTATTTGTGAGATTATTTTTTATTATTTATAGAAACCACTTATATATGATATGTGTATGGGTTTTTTTATTCTTTTTTTTTTGCTTATCTTTATAATTTTTTACAATTTATAATTATTTTTTTGTCAAGTAAGTTATTGGCTTAAATTTCATCTTTAAAATGAATAAATGTGGAATTTGAGAGTTCGAATCTGAACCTCTGCAAATATAATGCAATATCCCTATTAACCGAGTTAAGCTCACGAGGACTATGAAAATAATTTATGTGGAATGTATACTTTTGCTCGTGGATCTGTTTCCTTGTTGGCGGTTGATCCATTCCTCAGTTTTTAACCCTATGTAATCCTTGCAAATTCTCACTCTTCGTATATTTTTTTTAACTTGATTTCACGTTCATACGTTGGTTCGTTTGGTTGCGCTCGTGACGAGTGTTTTTTCTGTTAAGATTGATTAGGGCTTTTCCACCTAGTTTATCTTATCACGTGTATTCCCATTTGAGACCTGTGTTAGGTCTAATGTCCCTCAGTATCTATATCTCTTTTTTATTTATTTAATGTATGTCTCCTTTTGTCTAAAAAAATATAGATAAGATGATTGTTAAAAAAAAAAATAGATAAGATGATAAATAACAGTTTAATTTTTTTTTGTACAGAGTTAGCATTTTAACTTTAAGTTGATATGTTTGACTAGTATGAAAACCAAGAGAGAAGGTTCGTTTGGAGACTAAATTTTTTCATATTTCTCGCATTCAGAGGCGGTACCAGGGGGTGGCTGGTGGTGGCCGCGGCCACCCCCGAAAAATAAGAAATTACTAGAGTACCCTTGGTATTTTTATAAAATTACTAATATATATTATATATAGTTGTTTGTGAGTAAGAACATTAAAACGTGAGGCTAGCTGAGCGGTTTAGGCAATATCCTTCTCCCAAATGGTTCCGTGTTCAAAACATATATTTTACTTTTTTAGCCATTAAAGGATATTTTCTTTAAAAAAGTTCATTTTCATGTGTTTAGCAATATAAAAAATGCACAATTTTATTTTATTTTATTTTCTTCTAAAAAACCACACAACTGTTTTAAAAAGTAAATTTTCATATGTATTTATCAATATAAAAAATGCACAATTTCTTTTTTAGTATGTGTAATACAGTAATAAAATAAATAATTTTCTAAAAAACAACTTTGTGTAAGTATTAATTGATTATTTCAAGTCACTTATTACACATAATATTATTTTAACCCATAAAAAAATAGAGTATTATTTTAAAGTTTGTACGCAATTTATTTACTACAACTTTTCTACCAGCCCCCCGAGAAAAAAAATCTCAGTTCCGCCACTGCTCGCATTGTTCATATTCTACGATGAATATCATGCTTCTTTTTCTTCCCTAACTTTGTAACCCCCTAAATTTATTTCAATAAGATATTTATGATAATGCACAATCATCCAATGAAAAGTGTTATATGGATCGTGAGATAATAAAGCAAAGTCATGAAATGAAAGCTTATAAATCATAAGATAAATAGGTTTTTAGCCCCTGCAAAATAGGTGTATTAAGTTTTACCCTATCATTTTTTTTTCTCGATTACCTTCTGTGATATTTTTTTGTTCGGTTTACCCCCTATAATATATATTTTTGAATTACCCCTATAATATTTTTTTTACGTAAATGATGACGTGTCATGTCCAACAAGAAGGATAAACCAAAATTCACTAACATATTCAATGAGGGAAGTAAATTCAAAAAATATATATTACGGGAGGGTAATTCTAAAAAAATTAAAAAATTACAAGAGGTAAAACAAAACACGCATACTTTACATGAGAGTAAAGATCTATTTACCCTAAATCATATTTTTATACTTTAGTTTTTTTATTTTTGTGAGAAACTATATTTTTATAGATTTATTTTCCCCCAATGCAAGATTTGACTTGGTTCTTTGCGGAAAATTCTCAATTGAACAGGAAAAATAAATTGTGATACAGTAATAATGCCATCAAACCTTAAATATTTTACATGACAGATATGAAGGTGAAACAAATTCACCATGAACATGTCAATTACACAGATTACAATCAAACATCATTGAAGAATTTTGGTCACAATTCTCCAGGGTAAAGTATTGAAGAATCAACTCTGGGAAAGATAGACGCCAACAGCGGCGATCAAGAATAAATTACAAAGAGAGCAGTTGGCCAACACCGATGGCCTGCCCATGATTCGCCCCATATGGTCGTTCAAATTGTACAAAGTCAGTATCTGTTCAACACTTTCAGCACACCCCAAGACTGTAGACGTATCCTTCAGTTTACCCCGGTGTCCATATCGACATCAAATTTAAATGCGATCTGTCACACTAAAAATCACTGTACACTGCATCAATATCAGCACTTAGGAGGCTAATGTAGCTTCTCCAAGCAGCAGAGCTCTATTAACATGGAACGAGGGGAATTAAAAAGACCAGGCTTCAGTAAATTTAACATGGTCTATGTTGAAGTTTTTTGGCAAGTTAGAATCTTCTTTGTACCGGAAGAAAATGAGGCAGCAATCCACCACCTATTAACTCTTCCCTCCCTCAAAAACATAAGCCATTCCATAGTGAACCAACCACTCCACTAGTGACCTCTAAATGTAATGCTAATTGACAAGCACTCACGTACAAGCTTTGGCCAAAATGGAACAACCAAGTTATCACCAGTAACAAATTATTTCACAATATTCCATTCAAAACCCTCTGATAATAATCATACTGCCGTGTCCTCCAAGCATCAAGGCTACTGCTAATAAGAGAAAGCACCAAGGAGACACATTGCTGCCAAAAAAATACAAAAACATCACAATCACATCCAAAATATTGTGGGCAAGAAGACATAACAGTAATATTGAAACCTCTTCTGTTAAACTGAGATGGAATCGCTTTCGCAAGTTCTGTATTGTCCGCACACCACCTTTAAAGCACGGGAAACCCGAATCCTGATGCCGACATAGCCATAAAAGGAAAAGGTTCAGAGATAATCTATATATATGTCCAGGCCAATCGATACTTTCAAAAGATAAAATAAGTGAAACATGGGGTAAGTTAGCCAGCTTGAGGGAGTGATTGAAGTAATGTACATTGGGTAGTTATGGTCATACAATATCATATAAATATAGTAACAGGGTAAAATTAATGTTTGTATTCAACGTGAATGTGATTCAGTGTGTGTGTGTGTACATTGTATAAGTGAACTCTATTATTTAAGACATGGATTCACTCATATATATGTTCTCTTCTTTGGCACTTTTCTCAACAAATATTATGTCAGCTAGTAGCTCTCTGCACAAAGATGTGAGCATCCAATAGGCTGAAAAATATCATACAGCACAAGCACGATGCATGAAGGACAGCATGATCAATGTAAAAATAATGGAATATTTTCAGCCAGTAGACAGTTTGCAAGGTTGCCTGAAAGAAGTATAATATCGGCAACATCATACTGTTCTGAGAATCTGCAAGTACAGTTCATGACAATACAAAAAACACAAGCAGACTGCATATTAGATGACCATAAAACATAGGGAACTAACATTCAAATTACCTGCAACATCTCAACAAGAAGAATAATACGCTCAGCATGCTTGCGGCAAGTGAGGAAGCCTTGAATGCATAAAACCTGGATCACAGGACAAACCAACATGACAAATTTAGAACAGATAATAGCATTGTCATCTGCAACCTCTTAAGGAAAGTTTCTATTCTATCAGCACCTTAAAATAATCAAAGAACTCGCTTGGCAGACCCTCGGCATCAGAATCCATAACCTAGCATAATCACATTATTGTGAACATTATACGGACACTTGAAACAGGATGTATAATAAATAGTAAAAAATATGTTTACCTCAAGAAGTTCGCGTGTTAATTTAAAAGGCGCACTTTCAAAATTAACCCCACCAGGTGAATTGGAAAGCATGAAGCCAAAGTCAATATGTATGATGTGACCTTCTTCGTCCAAAAGGAGGTTCCCATTATGCCTATCCTTCACCTTGATAACAAGAAAGGCAAAAGAGAAGTTTGAGGAATGCAAAACATTCAACAATAATAAAAAGCATAACATTATCATTTAAAATGCAACTTAAGTAAAGCACCAGTTAATAAAGTTCCTCACCTGCAGAAAGTAGCACACCAGGGAATATCCTGCCATACTCTCAACAAAGTTTCTCTGAAACAAAGTGGAAGCATATTAGCTGCCCAGTTAACAAGATGTGAAATTAGAGTATCCAAATGGGACATAATTAGAAAAACTTATAATATAATAGCAGAATGAATGCCCAATCAAGAAAAACAAGAGCAATTGTATCTGTCTACGAATTGATCAATTGTATCCGCATCTCTAAATTACCTGGGCAAGTTTAAAACTTGGAGAATTTTCTTCATATTTAGCATTGAAGAATTCACGTAAACTTGAGATGTTGGGATATCTACTTTTGATTGAATGTAGAGAAGCCTAGAAAGCATTAATGTTTTTATTAACATAGGCAAAATCCTTGACATTTCAATATATTTGAAATATGTGACCACAAAATTACCGTATCTGGAATTGTTTCGATGAGAGCTGTATAAGAAGAAGTACACAGAACTTCATAAGGGCGCAGCCAAAGGGGTAGACCAGCTTCTTGGAAAATATCTAGCATAAAAAAATATTCAAAACCCAATGATTTTAAGCAATGTGGATATGTGCACGGGAATATAATAAACGAGATCCAAACCAAATCAATTAACATCATCAACTCCTAGATGCATTCAATCAAACTTGTTTACTAGACAATTGCATTCATATTTTGGTACATATTACCCCTTTAATCTGCCACTATTGCATTGAAAACCGCAACAAAGTAGATTTAAAAATCCATGGCGAAACTTAAACTGAGATAATACACATGTATTCTTATACAGTGTTGACATAATAAAAATGATTCAGTCTTTCCTTTATTATTGTGGACTGTGGAGTACCCATTGAACAAATTCACAGAATAAGAAATAACTAGAGCCCACAAGTAGAGTAGACCCAGTACCATTGGCTATTGGGAAAACTCATTTATCTTGCCCGCATCAGGTCAGACATTGCTCATGTAGTTAGTGTGGTAAGTTAATTTAATTTATGCATGATTGATGGGAGTGGCATTTACAAACAGTGAATAGAATTCTTCAGCATTGAAGGCAAGTCCAGGAAGAGGATTGTTATTCAAGAAGAAAGGGAAATTGTCCACGGAAGTATATTCAGATGCAAACTCTGCATGATCCACCTCAGGGTATTACATGTTTTGGAAGGAATAAAAATCAAATGCCAGGGAAATTAACCTTGGAAGCTTTATAATTGGGAGAAACTTTTTTGCAACATACGGAACATAAATGGAAGAAAAATGGTTCTTTTCTGCACATGGAGAAAGAAAACAAAAGATTTGAAAGACCACCTACCATAGAAATGAGAAATAAGTTGAACAGCAAGATGCTCTTGCCTACAATCATCTCCACTCTTCACA
This sequence comes from Trifolium repens, assembly GCA_030408175.1. Classification (NCBI taxonomy): domain Eukaryota; kingdom Viridiplantae; phylum Streptophyta; class Magnoliopsida; order Fabales; family Fabaceae; genus Trifolium; species Trifolium repens. The sequence goes on along the minus strand of CP125842.1, from coordinate 58,546,469 downwards.
ATAATCTGTGACAAAGGGAAAATTAGGCGAACATGCTCAAAAGAATTGTCATTTAAAGCACATATTTTGAAACAGAAACAACAAAAAGCTAATATAGAACAAAAGACGGCCATTCTTAATAGTCATATTAATAATCATAAAGAAATACATGATAGTGGTAGCTTTTGACACGATATTGTTGTTTGAAAACTACTACTTAAATCCAATATGTAAATTCTTCGTTGACATGTGCAATTTGAATATACCTACATAAAATTGCACTGCATACAAAGAGTAAAAAAGCTAATTCATTAATACTGTAGTTGTTTACAGACTACATTCATTAATATCTCATTCCTAAGAGTCTAATTATAAAGCCTGTGATGCAATATACATATGAAAATGAGAAAAAAATAAAGTCAGGTTGTTCGTTCATGTTGATATTTTCAAGTTTTACTGTTGGAAAAAAAATAAAACCATTTTTAAAATCCTTTGACTGCAAGGTTCTTCATCGCATGATCCAATGACTGATCCTCAAGTAAGAAAGAATGAATTTGAATTTTAACATTCTCAAACTCAACCAGAAATTAAAAGCATGTTTATAAAGTCAATCTCGACTCTGAATCAAATTTTCAACTAGAAATTTAGAGAGGAAACAAACAGATTTATATTGCAACAAGTAGCAAGATTCTTCTATTAGATAGTACAATGTCATAGATCAAGATATCCTTGGAAACTTTTGTTTTCTGTCATGCATAAATAATACCATTTTATGTGTATATATCGAGTTCGTATCTTACTGAATTTCCAAAACAACCAACTAAAACTTACGTGTAAAGCCAATTATTGTGCTTAAAATACAAGCTTACCGATCGCAAGTCCCAACCAGGTAACTTTCCGTATATGGAAGCCTTGCATACCCTATCTTTCTTTGCCTCCCAAAGTTCACCAGACAAGGCATCACTGGCTTTGGGAGTAATTCCATTAGCCTGTTAGAAGGAATCACGTCATACAACAACTCTGCAATCATAGAGCTAAGTAAACCAAACTTAAATAATTATGGGTTACCCTTGGCTGTGCATCTGATGAGTCTTGGCCAGCACCTTTCAAAGGGAGTCCAAGAGGTGCTTCTCCTTTTGCTGCTGCAGCCTACCAAAGGTTCAAGACAATAAAAATAAAATGTTATTCAAATAAATAAACAATTTTATGCGTAACAACAACAACAACAACAACAACAACAATCAAGCTTTATCCCACTAAGTAGAGTTGCGACTACTTTGATCAAACAACGCCATAATGTTCTATCATATATATCATATTCTAGATCCTTCCTTGCCACTACTCTCTCTCTCTCTCTCTCTCTCACTCATGTCATTCATAATCATATCTTGTCTAGTCTTACCACACATCCAATGCACAACAGAGGTAGGGTTTTGGAAAAGATAGATATATGAAAAATAATTTGTTGAGGACACAGAGATGACCTTTTTTTACCAATTCTAGCAAAAAATTAAGACTCCAAAAACAGTCTGTTGAAGCTTTACATTGAAGTAATGTGAGTAGCACATCAATTTATTTTGTAAAAAAAAAAATAAATTCAAAGGCTCACCTTCACTTCTTCCATTGCCACTGTACTTGGAACACGGCGATGTTCCTTTTTCCGAGGCGGAGCTTGATCCTCGATATCTTCCAATTTAACCCCAGGATCAGCTGTCAATACTACTCGTACCCATTCCAAATCACTGTCGTGTTCTGCTCCTTCCTGACCATTATATCGTGTTTCAACCGAAAGATTCAGGCTAACAAGTTTGACTTTTGGCTCAGATACATGAGTCATTGCCTGGTCAATTGCCTGAGCAGTCGATCTGGACATCCTATCATTGCTATTACGGTAAACCTCTTGTGCTGACCATAATGGGTATGCCCAAGGGGGTGGTTTTTGCAAGAAAGCATCTCCATTTGCCAAAGGAATTCCACCTTGAGAAAGCTTCTGAGAACTGGACGCCTCCTTGAAATTACTATAACAAACAATATGCAGATGGAGGAATATATCAAAAATGTGTTTTACATCACAAACTACTATTCTTCACAATACCAAGGAATATTATGCAACTAATACCTTGGCATTTCACATCTCAAAACTTCTATGCATATCATATAAGGTGCCTTCTCCCTAGAATTCAACAGAACAGCTTCATCTACTGGCATATGAAGCACGCGATACATGCCCTTTCCCAGTGGAAAACAGACTCCTAGAAATATGACAACCAAGATTCAGATAGAAGCAAGAGACTTATCTACTAATTATAATCAATTGAAAGGTGGTAACTTAATTGTCAGACATAAAAAGGATATATCTTTACAGTAAAGAACTAAACACTGCCAAGTGCCAACAATTACAATCACATTATAGAAAAACTTCTTTGCATATCCTTATAGAAATGGACTTCCAGTAAGAACCAAAAAAGTAGTTTCAAACATAATTCTAGAGAAGTGAAAGACTACATCAATGATAGATATATGGGAAATTTCATCAGTTTTTCTGCATAACAAGTTCTGCTGCTTGAAAAACAAGCAATTATTTTGGCATACCTCCGGAGGAATACAAACATACACATGTATCGTAATTGGGAAATTTCATCATTTTTTCAGGGGGGAAACTGCTGCTTAACAACTGGTTGATTTATTGTGTTATACATTGAAAGGAACAGGAAACTATACATAAGAAAGCCTCTGATTCTAAACCAAGAAATGTGGCATACTGCTACTAAAATATACCAGACCACACTTAAAAAAAAAACCTGCTCATTTGGAAAAATACACAAAAAAAAGTAGAGAAATGCATTGCCAAAGTTGAACATCATTCAAATAATATGAATAGAAGTCAAGACATACCACCAGTGTTCTGAACCTCTTTTACATGTATATTGATCTCTCTAAGCGACTAGAAATATAAGAATAAAAAAGGTGTCAGAAACACAAATATGGAATACAATAGATTTTTGTTGATAAATCAAATAGATGAAGAAAGCATCAAAAAAGAAAAATTCAAGAAAATAACCTCTTGAAGAGCACTTTTGCGATCTTCAATTGGAAATACATCCACTAACCCATATGATGTGTCACATAATGACTGCACAAACTCCAATGAGTCATGGTAAGCCCCTTTCCGGAACTGAGTTGGATTGATTGGTAATGGGGGCTTTGTGCTCGATTTTTCACTTTGCTGCTTTGGGGACCCAGGATGCTTCTGCAAAAAGTAATTAGATTCCCCCAAATGAGGCAGAGTAACATGATACATTGGAAACTGCATTTAATTTAATATTAAAAATTAGAAAGACAGCCAGAGATGACTGCCATGTTACGAAGTTAACCATGGGAAAAAAGTTGGTTTTGATGTTAGATATGAATAGAAAGGGACAGGCACTATGGCTATGTTGAAACCAACTGATTTTCCCAAATAGTATTAATACCATGTTTCAATGAAACCAAATTAAGTAATAACACAAGACCACCTTCACAGAATGTCTAGGAATTCAAATGCATTCTAATGTTCATTGTGGAATTCAACAAGAGGCTATGACTTAAACTCTTCGATTTTGGGTCTAACTTAATCCTACAAAACTGATGTGTAAGATGAGGACTGTCCAAGCCTTATAAGCACTATATAAGGCATATCTCTAGTTGATGTGAGGCTCTCAACACACTCCTCCACACCAAGGACTGGACTTCAGGAATGTAGACAGTGGGGATCTCATCACACCCCATCATGCAGAGGATCTGAAGCATGGTCACATACAGGTGAAATAATATAAATCTGGGCCTAATAACAGATCTAGGATAGTAAGATATGCTTTAATACCATCTTAGTTTTATGTCTAACCCAAATTCACAAAATGGGCCTGTAAGGTGAGGACTGCCCAAGCCATATAAGCACTACCTAGGCCATATCTGCAGTCGACTTAGGACTCAGCATAAACAATGAAGAGCCAAAATATAAAAAGCTTCACACGTCTTGGCAAAAAATTGAAATATTTTACGAGGACACAAATTCTAAATTACAAGAGTAAATTAAAAAATGAAGAAGCAATTTGGATTTTTTATGAGGGAGGGGGATGAGTGTGTGCATGTAGCCAATCCTGTAGCTTTTACAAGAACAAAAGCAATGTCAATGGATACTGTAAAACATACTTTAAATCCGAAAAGACACGGAGGGGACTTAAGCAACTTTTACAATTAAGAAAGATATATTGGTTCCATTCATACTTTGCAGTTTACAAAACAAATTCTATCATAGAAGTAAACCACGTCAATAACATATATTCAGCATACCTCTTTCTGTCGCTTTGACCCCAATAGCTCTGAATCTTCAATTGAACGGTCACGGTCTTTGAATAATTTACGGAAAAAATTCTCTGTACCTGGACTACTTTGAAATAAACCACCATTATTGCTATTTTCATTGGCTGGACTACTTTGGTCGTCTTCAGGGTGCACGCGGAATAGTCTTTTAAACAAGGAAACCTCAGAAGGCTCTTCTTCCTCACCATTGGCAGTACCCTCTTCAATTTTATCTTTTGTGTCTTTCTTGTCCTCAAATTTATCCTTGAAGAATTTCCGGAAAAACCCATCTTTTTCATCCTCTTCATCGGGTTTTGGACAATTCTCTTCAGAATTAGCAACATTTCTATTGTCATTTCTATCACGCCCATCCTTCCTATCTTCAAATTTCTCCCGGAAAAACTTTCGGAAAACTCCGTTCTTCTCTTCATCTTCCACTGTTTTTGTATTTGTTCTGTCCTCAGGATCATTCTTACTATCACGAAACAACTTCTTAAAAAACCCTTCTGAACTTGAGGTCACATCCTCGTCTTCGCTTCTACTGTCCCTTAAGATCCTTTGAAAGAAACCGTCCTTTTCAGAGTCTTCATCATCACCTCTAGTACTTTCCTTACTGTCTCTTAAGAACCTTTTAAAGAAGTTTTCTTTCTCGGAGTCCAAGGCATCTTTCTCGGACGACTTCCGAAAATGAAATGCATCACGAATTTTTTGGCCAAGCTCATCATCACCTTTGCTATCTCTTAAAAGCCTCTTAAAAAACCCATCCTTTTCAGAGTCGCCATCATCTTTGTCCGCTGACTTTCTAAAAAGCAAAGCATCTCTAACCTTTGGACTTGGCATAAACTTCTTAAATATCCTGTTCTCATCAGGAGACAGGGGATTGCCATCGTCTTGCAAATTATTTCCCGGCGAAGAAGAAAATGACAAAGACTTAGGTGGTGAGGTTGTTAATGACAACAAGCGATTTTTAGATGAAAGTAACCTATTCAAAACTTGGCTCTTGCCCCCAGGACTCGGAGGTTCAGTATGAGGCCGTATCAAAGGCGGCCACTCACCCATCAAGGTGGCTGCCATCTGACACTTCTCCTGAATCCTACTAATCCCATCATTATCATCAGAGTCCTCCAGCTCTGCCATTAAGAACCAATGCACCTTCAAAGCAATCTTAAGCGACTTCGAGCACATATCTATCACAAACTTATCCAACGATGGACTAGGCTTATGTATTGTCATGTAACATATTTGAAACAAATAACTCTCAAGCCCTTGCAAGGGAAGAGTATACATTCTATTACAAAGATAATCACGCACCCCAGCATGATCATGCTTGTACAAGTAACTCACAGCAATCCATTCGCAGAAAAACGACGAATCAAAGAACCTAATAAGCCAACCATTTTCACTAGAGTCACTAGTCAGGTTTGACTTTGACTCAATTTCACGGGGTTCATCTGCATAACCACGAGCGAACCCTAAAAGCCTCACCATCCTCAATCTACTATCATCAAAACAATAACCTAATTTCAGTTGGATCAAATTCAAAAGAACTAAACCATGCTAATCCTATAAACGTCATAAAACCCTCACCGAAACCATAAATCTCACACAATCTATATTACCGTTATCTTCAATTGTCTGATTAAGACGATTACAAGCTACAGAAAAACTCTCACACCGAGATGCAAGCAGAAACCCTTGCAGCGGCGAATAAAATAACAGAGCAACAATTGACTCTGTTAATTCCCGTGGGAGTGGAAAGTGAAGCAACAGATGAAAACGATTGAGGAATTTGTGCCGAAATTGGAATTCAATTTTGAATTGGAGGAAACGCAGGTACCAAAATTGAGCGAACGCGATGAAGATGTGAACGTGATTCTTCAAAGCGTAAGAGAGAGTGGAATCGAATCGGTGATTTCCTCGGTGGATCGTTGAAGTTTGTTAAAACGACGGCGTGTTTGGGGAGGTGATTGCGGCGGTAACGGTGGTTGTTGTTGCTTTTTTCAGAGCGAGGAAGACGACAGAGGTGAGGTTCGAGTTCAATAATTTTTTTTTTGAATATATTTGGACCGAACAAAAAAAAAATGAATGCTTCTAACATGCGCATAACTGTAAGTTGCGCGCATCGAGGCTCGTGGGAGGTGGAATATGAAAGGAACGGGTTGGTCTACGGTCAATGAATCAAGGATTAGGACATCGATATCCGTTAGATTGAAATCAAACGATTTAAATTTAAGCTTGATATTTTAAATTATAAAATAATAATCTATTTTCTTAGATTGCCCGTTTAAAATAAGAGATTAATGTTAGTTGATCCAGTGATAATTGACGATGGATTTGATAAGGGAGCACAGTTCGATCTTTCGCAACTATTACGGGAGGGGCTGAAACCATGTGATGCCAAAGCTAACCCATGAGCCATATTAGCCGGTCCAGCATGTCGGATACTTATGGTGAAAACAAAACAAAAATCGAGACCATTGAAGTGTGTTTTACCTATTAAATTTTTTTTATCAATATTTAATACCTGAACTGTGCAATTTTTTGTGTATTTTTTTTAAAGGAATTACTAAATATTAGAAAAGAACAAAAAATTCACGAGAAGAGTAAGAATGACTAGGTTCTTTGCTTTAAATGGACTAAAAAATATCAGGTGAAGACGGAAATTATGGTTGTGCCTTAACAAAATATAGAGACAAGATATCAATCGTTAGTTGTTTTAGTGATTACTGACGTTGAACTTGTAGGGAGGACCACGATTCGATTCCCGCAACTGCGATCGGGAGAGGACAACCACTTGATGTCTGAACTGACTCCCAAACCAGATTAAACTAGTTGTAAAAGCCCAAAAAATTTAAAATATAGAGACAAGATCAATTTAGACGTTTCTTGTTTTGACTCTCCCGTAACCTTGGTCAACCAAGAAGGGCAATTACATATCGCAAGATACCTTAAGCGAGAGGTAGGTGGTATCTTGGATGAACCTTACCCCCAAACAAGTCATACTGAACTTCAGTTTAATTTTTACAGGGTACGGGTAGGTGCATGCAGGAAGTCGAAGAGAGAAGTACTGATTTATATAGGGTGCATGTCCTCCTAGAAGCATTTTCCTCTTTTTAAGTTATCTTTTTTTTTTGCAACAAGTTAATTTCGTGTTTAAAAATTAACAAGTATTTAAACTTTTGGATTAGCCAAAAAATAAAAAGAACTATAAAAATTAACAAGCATTTAAACTTTTGGACTGGAAAAAAAAATTAATTTTCATTTTTTATCCACTTTAGCTAAATATTTGAGAAATTGGTTATTTAAAAGAAAAATTTAGGAAAAATTTCAAATTTAACCAAAAACTATTTAGAAAGTGTGATGATTTGCCTTGAAAACCCTAGAATCAGAAGATCAGAAACATATTGCTTGCTGCTGCACGCGCTAGGCACACACAGGTACACCGACGCCAGGCGCAAAGCTGATATGAAGTGCTGGTTTTGTTTTTATTGACTGCGCTAGGTGCAGGGACGCGAAGGAGTATATATTGCTGACACGTTTTCTGATTTTGTTAGAGGTTTTTAGGGTTTCTAAGGTCAACATATAGATTAGGGTTAATAGAAAAACATCTTTGGAAGACTCTAGAATTGGGATAACATTCTATCATCTTGAGAAACACTTCAAAATTGAATTTCTTGGCCACTAGAAGAAATTCGGGACTTGGGTAGAATTGGGATATTGGCTAATTTCTTGTAACCCTTGTTTGGGAATTTCATTGTAACTGAGAACTTGATTTGACAGTGGAACAAAGAGTTGTTCTCTCCTCCAGAGCAGGTCACTTTGACCGAACTGGGTAAACAATCGCTTTGTGTTCTTTACCGCTTTCGTTGTTTATTTTTGTTTGTGATTACTATTGCTATTTCCACTTGTTTGATTTCTTATTCGATTTGCTCCACACATTAAAGTTATTGTTGTAATATTAACGAATTCACAACATAAAGAATTTCTCATCTTTCATGAATCTATACAGTTTTCATTAAAAAAAAAATGCAGTCTCAATGTTGCTAGAGTAAGCCTAAATAGTTGTCACAGTATCAAGTTTATGAAACCTTAAACTCCAAATCTAAATCCTTAAGTCTAAAATTGACAAAGGGTGTCAAAAAATGTAGATTTCATTCAAACTACAAACAAAATAGACAATAACACAAAATCATATGTATTCCAAGTATATATGTTCATAAATAATGTTTGGTATGAAGTATTGAAAACACAATCAAAATTTAAACTCTAAAATAGAGAATTTTTGGATCCATGCCTTCCTGCAATATACCCTCAGGAGGGAACTTAGGGAGTCTACTAGCAATATATTTGGCCCCATCAATGTTTACTTCCTCTAGATTTCTTCCCACTAAATGATTAGGAATCTTGCAATTCTCTTCATTGTTTAATGCCTCAAATTTTTCTGTCTTCATTCTCCAACTTCCATTCCTTAAATTGAAGCTGTATAGAGGAAAGAACCTTTGGCCATATATAGCTACAAACTCTATTGCACTTAGAATGTACTCAAAATCCTCTTCACTCATGTAATAAGGAAAACTAACACGTGTCCATCCAGGTTTTACTCCAATATATCCCTGTATAAAAAAATTTAAATATATTTTTAGTCTCTATAAAACTCGCAATTTTTAAAATTACTCCGTACAAAAGTTTTATTAAATAGAGAATCATCTAATTTTTCAAGTCGGAATTTTACGAAGATTAAAACATAATTAACCTTATGATATAGAGAGAGGGGAAATTAGAAGATCTATTACCTCTTGAACTGATGATCTAATAGCAAGTGATTGAGATTTATTGATGTTGAGTAAATCATGTCCATAAGGTCCAGCACAAGCACATCCACCTCTAGCTTGAATGCCAAAAAGGTCATTGAGCAATGCTGCAACAAAAGGGCCATGAAGTGGTTTACCTCTTTGGTTCCCCATTTCTTGCCACAGATTAAGTTCTCCTTCATTTTCTTGGCTACTATCACTTCTCCAATCATTTGATGAACAAGAATTGGTGGTAGAATATATGAGAAATGACAATATAGCTTGTCGCTTGGCATTCAAGTTACCCAAAATTTTAATGTTGGGGTTGGTGACAAGTCTCTTAAGTGCTTTGTTAATGTATAGTTGTTCTCTTTTTTCAATCTCTTTGTAGCCAATGTATTCTTTCACCCAAAATGCTAATGCTGCTCTCACTGTTTGGATTATTGGAGGTGTGCCCCCATTTTCCCTCTCTTCTATGTTCTCCATGTATAATGTGTCCTACATATATGATATGATTAATAAAGTTTCATTTAATATAATGTGAAGATAAAATTTGTGTTAAACATAAGGCGAATCAAGTTTTTGCTTTAGGCCGACTAACACAAAAATTTACAAGGTGAGATTTACCTTTTCATTGAAGGCGTTAACATAAGTGACAGTTCCGCCTCCACAAGTAGATGGAGGTGAAGATCCCAACCGATATAAGGTCTTGTTCATCAAAAGCACTCCCGGAGAGTCAGGACCACCAAGAAACTTATGTGGACTAAGGAACACGGCATCATATCCATCGATCTCCCCTGATCTCATATCAATCTCCGCATACGGACCACTAAACAAAAACCATTACTATGTCATCAAATATTCTAATAAACAAAATGTTAAAATGTTCAATTTAATGAATCTAATTAACTACATACCTTGCTGCAAAATCAAAACATGCATAGCCTTTGTACCGGTGAAAAAGCTTAGCAATATCACGTGTATCTAAGTAGATACCCGTGACATTGCTACAAGCTGAGAAAGATCCCAACAAGGGTCGGTTCGTATCTTTATAGGCTTCAAGTTGTAGCTTTAGAGCTTCCATGTCGAGCAACCCTTTATCGTCTAGACCAATCTCTACAACCTCAGCCAAACTCTGCCTCCAAGAAAGGAGATTTGAATGGTGCTCATGTGGTCCTACAAAGACCACCCATCTTTCTTCTTTGCTAAGACACCTCAACATTCTTTCCCTTAAAATAGAAGGCACTGCAATTCCCATTACTTCTTGAAGCCTCTTAATGGCTGCAGTTGTGCCTGAGCCACAGAAGATGATTGCATCGCCTTCGCCACCACCTAAGCATTTCTTAATGTACTCAGTCGCTTCGTGTAGCATTTTTGTTGTCCTACTTCCCACATAACTATCGCAAGTATGAGTATTACCTGTCCAAAATAACTGTCGTTTTAGCATATACAAAATATTTTAAAATAAATATCGTTTTTTAACGTGACATTAAATATTTTCTTTTCCAATTTTACCCCTAAATTAATATTGTCCGCACTTTTTTCAAGTCATTTTAGTATTTCGCTATACATTAATAACAATGACTAAAATTCTTTAATAGCGAAAAATATTATTAATGCGCAATGTGAATGAAGTGACATACCATAGAAAGGAAGAAGATGATTGATGATGAAATTTTCGTTGTAACGAAGACTTCGACCAGAAGCAGTATGATCAGCATAGACAAGTTTTCGTCTTCCAAATGGAGAATCAAACTCTCCATCATTACCTACAATTTGAGACCGCAACCAAGACAGTTTTTCCTCTGCAGATTCATTACAAGGCAAATCCATTTCCACAAGCTTCTTAAAGGACTCAGGGTGGTAGCAAAAATCATGAGATGTTTCTAAAATGCTCTTTGTTTTGGACAAAGGTACATAAACCTCATTTTTGGCCTTAATGTTCTGTCTTTGAGTTAACATAGGTATAATATCAGCTAACAATGGTTGCTCTAGTTCCATAATAAAAAATTGAATATAGTGATGTATGATATTGTTAATGTAATGAAACATATAGGGAAAAAAAAGGATGAAGAAGGCTTTAATATAAGAGAATTAATGTAGAATATGAGTTATTTATGTTAATTATAGTTTGATAAGAGTTAATGGTTAATGATTTTTTCAGTGGGATGTTTATCATGGGCTGGAAAAAACCTGTTGGTACTATTTTATTGTGGATGGATATATCTAATTCAGGTAGCTATCCCTCTAGATTACAGTTGCAATTAAAACATTGTATTTGAACTTTAATTGTGCTTTTCTTTGTACCGGGACAAAATAATAGTATTACTTTAACATCTTCTTGCTCTTTTCGTTGACCATTGAGTACACGGTAATGTATACATTAGTATATAATATTATTTATATTTCTCGATGAGATTGAAAGAATTTCTTTTTAAACTATTATGGTGATTAGAATTTAATGAAGTGCTAGTTCATCTGGTAAAATATTCCCGAAATTGTTAGGACGAACGCTATGATCGGGGTTCAAACCCGACTTCCTCACTTGTGTGTGTAAGTTTATAATGGCTTTACCATTTCGTCTATGTACCAAAAAATAAATAAATTTAATGAAGTGCTTCAAGTTCTAATTTTGGCACTTATAATATATAATATGATCTTACTACCAACTAAGATACTACGAAAAATAATGATAAATAATGATGTCATGGACCTTGTATTACAATATATAATAATATCATATCTCTTATCATGAGTACAAGTTTCCCGATAGAGATTAATCATCATTAATGGTGGTGGAAACTTCGTACCAATATTATAGTAATTAAAAAAATATATTATTTAATGTTCATGAAAGAGCTAGAATTTAAATTGTATACACTGATAATTTTTTCTTACATTTATCATTTTTTCTTACATTTATCCAATTAATGTAGATATTTTAAAAGTTGTTTTGAGATTACTTCTATTATCCTACAAGTTTTTCGCGCCTTTTTGTTTTATTTTTTTGCTACTTAAGTAGTCGGCGTTATAAAAATGAGAGTTTTTTGAAAAATGTCGTCCGCTACTTAATAAAAAACTATTCTTATAGGATATTTTCGGGGTGCATCCGCTACTATAAGTAGCAGACAATGATATTTTGATAAATTTGTAAAACGCATGAGAAAATGAATATGACGACAAAAGTAAATCCCGATAGTTTTAGATTGGGAAAATATTTTTTCTACCCCTACAATTATCACTTTACCCCAACATTTACATGTGAAATGACTAAAATGCCCTCATATATAATGTAAAACAGTAGAAAAAAAATCATTTTCACTCATTTGGTAAAAGAAGTGTACCGGTGTAGAGAGAAAAGCGAAAAAGTAAGTTTACCGGTCCACTTTCGTCCAAGTAGACCGGTTTGAAATATAGGCACCGGTACACTTGTTCAAAAGTGTACCGGTATGAATATTCATAAAATTGAATACCGGTACACTTGTTCAAAAGTGTACCGGTATGAATATTCATGCCGGTACACTTGTGAACAAGTGTATCGGTTTGCAATTTTATGAATATTCATACCAGTACACTTTTGAAAAAGTGTACCGGTACAGTTGTAGCAATTTTCCGTAGCAATTTTTTTTTCCTAGCTAAATTGTTCTTTTTTTTAGCAGATTTTTTTTATAGTTAATTAATAATAATTAACTTTATTTTTTCAGTGGCGCGTACCCGAGGACGAGATGGTAGAATTATTCACCGGCAGCCGAACCGGGAAGATAATCGTGACCGTCAGGAGCAGCAGCCAGTGGGATGGCCTGGTAGAATTATTCACCGGTACAGTTGTTTTTATCAAAAAATACATAGCTGAAAATTCCCGGTATAGCTGTTAGAGACCAAAATACAGTTGTTATTGTTATCGTTGTTTTTATAGAAAAATACGTAGCTGTTTAAAAATACATTGTTTAATTTTATCAAACCGGTACACTTTTAAAAAGTGTACCGGTATAGCTGGAAAAATTGTTGTATACCGGTCTACTTTTAAAAAGTGTACCGGTATAGCTGGAAAAATTGTTGTATACCGGTCCACTTCAAACAAGTGTACCGGTAAAGTATATTTTTTTTCACCTGTACAAACATACCGGTACACTTTTAAACAAGTGTACCGGTAACGTAAAAAAAAAATTTCCCAGAAAATACATACCGGTACACTTGGGAAAAGTGTACCGGTGGAAATTACAAACCGGTCTACTTATGTACTTACCAGTACAGTTTTTCGGTGGGTGAACAGTGTACCGGATCAGTTATAATAAGACAAAAAAACAAAATAATAAAATATATTAAAGTTAAACAAGGGTAAAATGGGAATATTTAAAATAATGTTGGGGTGAAGTGATAATTGTAGGGGTAGAAAAAAAAATTTCCTTTAGATTGTCCTAAGGCCCATATTGGTTGTATCAACGACGGGTCCCAAAAATGGGCGCCAAGGGAATCAATACATTCTTTTGACACAAGAGAATCAACTCTATTTTGTTGTATAAATTTTTCTGCTTTCATAAAATCAAAATATCAGTTATCATTTAATTAAAGTTAGACAATTTAGATTTAAGTATGGTATTTTAACTTGTAAAAAAAAGTCTATATTTTTTAGACCGCCATATCTTAATCGAAAGACAACTCAAATTCAAATGTGAATACGAGAGCTCTGACAACATGAAATCTTAATTCAGAGTTTGGCTACGAGCAAAGTAAAATCAGACAAAAAATTATTCCTATCAAGAGTCGAACTCAACTTCTTCTGAATGATCTATCCTATAAGAAGCTCATTAGAAATATAGGTATGTTTGCTTTTAGGCTTACCTGTATTTTTAACCCACTAATTAATCCAACAATCTTGAACCGTTTAAAATATTTAAAATTTAAATATGTATTGTGTAAAAAAAAATTAAATTGGTCATTATGTCGATTTTAAGAAGCATAGCTAGTAATTATTAAGAGCACGTTTGTATTAGTTTATTTTTTAGTTTATGTAAATAAATTTTTATATCTCATAAGTTTGTTAAAGTAACTTTTTAAAAAAAATCTTATAAAACACAATTTTCGTTAATCAAACCTTATAAGTTAACATAAAAATTATTTATTTACATAAACTATTTTTCATAAACTTAAAAATAAATTAAATAAAATGAATTGAAATATGATTTTGACCACCCAATAGTTCAATATGATGACCAAGCTGATCCCAATTTTATTCAACTAAATATTTATATTATTCAACTAAGTATTTTCAACTAAATTGAAAATACTAATGTCAAAGTTCAAATATCCCGGAGACTTATATAATAATTAATGTGCTTCAAATTTGCTATGAAAAAAAAAGTCTCTTTCAAGTTTGGTATAAAAAAAGTGTCTCTTTCAAATTTTATTGTTAATTGTAGAAAAGAAAGTCTGTTTAAAAAATATCTTAATCATGCCCAAAAAATGGTCTACACAGTCTTAAAATTTATCGTGTGCAAATATTTTTTGACGAGTGTATGCAGATATATTGACTAACTCAATACCTGTAATAAAATATAATTTCACTGTTATAAAAAAAAACATGGCCTTTATTGTTGAATTTTTTCTTTACCAAATCATGGCTGATGTATTTAAAAGAAGAAATAGAGAATCTTCAAGTTTAACCAAGTTTATAGAAATATTATATTTTATATATAGAATTGAAGTTTAAATTCTGAACACTATTGTTATTCATGTGAATTTTTTTTGTCAAGTAGTTTAGTAGTCAGAAATTTCACCATTAAAGTGAATAACTAAGGTGTCTGAGATTCGAATTCTAATACATGCATATAATATATAATGCAATGTCTCTACCAATTGAACTAAGTTTGCGGAGACTATTCACATAAAATTTTATCTCCTAAACAATTTAAAATAAAGATTTTTTTTTCTATTTCAGGAGTTCGAAATTCAACAATTGCATATATAATATAATATTCCTACCAACTAAACTAAGTTTATTAATCAAGTGAAATTTGATCTACTAAACTACTTAAAAATGGAGATTTTTTTCGGTATTTCAGCGTTGATTAAGTGTAGGGGTGTCTTTAACAATTCTCATGAATAATGTGTACATAAAACAACACGCTTATTCTACCAAAATCACACCCACGAGTTTAATTTGATACAACAATTGGACCCACAGAACTTGTGCTAAACATTGGTTAAGGGTTGTGCATGTGGGAGCAGTCTTGTTTGTTGGTTTTATATCGTAAATGCCTTTTGATTCACCAAAGACATCATTTAACAATGTTGCAACTTGCAACAAAAGAGCCACCAAAGTATAAAAAATCACAAAAGACAAAATAGCTTGTCTTTTGGTGCTTAAGTTCCCTAAAATCTCAATGTTTGGGTTAGGCATGAGTCTCTTAAGTGCTTTGTTAATGTAGAGTTGTTCTCTTTTTTCAATCTCTTCATAGTAAATGTACTCTTTCACCCAAAATGCCAATGCTGCTCTCATTGTTTGGATTATTGGAGGTGTGCCCCCATTTTCTCTTTCCTCTATGTCCTCCATGTATAACGTATCCTGAAATTGAAGACACACATTTGATAAAGTTTAATTTAGAAGTTTATCTAAAAAAACAAAAACAAATGGGGTTATGCTGCTAATACACAATTATATATTTTTGTAGTGCTATAAACTTGCTTTAGTTTATTTTCATAAGCTCTCTAAGATAACTTGTAATAAAGACAATTTATAACTTATAGACATAAGTGCTTAATTATTAAAATAAACACTAATCAAAATAGACGCTTATACTATGTACTATATAAATTTAACTATTGATCCAAGCAAGGCCTAAATGACTCGTTTGTTATCCTTTCGGTTTCTTCTCTTTTCAATTTGGCGTTTTGGCAACACACAAAATTAGGTGAACGTTAATATATATTCGATAATGCTAATGTACCGCTGGTGAATAAAGCAGAAAAAAGCTGAGCATGTAATAGTAAAAATAAAATCTAATATATAAGTTAAATTGATTCTTGAAAACCAATTGAAAAAATGGTGTTAACTCTAATTAACCACAAACAATGATGAGCTTCAACAAAACATATAGCAAGCACAAAAAACACAAACTTCCTAAGCATTATATCCCTAAAAAAAACTTGATATCCCTAAAAAAAAAAGAAAAAAATGTAAACCTTGATAATTCCACAAATGTGGATTTGTCATTGTGGTGATATCAAACTCTCATGGTAAATATGTAGATGAAGCCCAAGCATGCTACTTATTGAAAGGTTATCCAACTGACCACTATACATGTTATATAGGACAAGTTGGTTAGACCATTCATCCAATAGAAGAACAACACCATTTTTTGAAACGAACAAAGGATCAACTAAAGAAGGATAATTTGGGAGAAACTTGTCATGAGGGATGATCATCAGTTTAGTCCATGAGTTAACAACTCCGTACTCTTTCATTAACCATGCAACCCAATGAGTTTTGTTAGTCTCGGAAAACACAGAAAGACAATTATTAAGAACATACAACCTATGCATGTTGACGTTGTCGGCGTCATTTTGAGGCAGCAACACTTCCCAATAAGTCTCTTTCTCCAGATTAAAGGAAAGAATCACAGTTTGATCTCCGTTATCAACCATCCAATTCAAAGTGCCACTGACAAATTCCCCCAATGGCACAGTAGAAGTACAAGGGAATTTTTGAATGGTTTTCCAAGAGTCTTCTTCACCACCAAAGGATAAATTTTGGTCAATCTTTCACGACGAGAATCAGACTTATTTTCAGACTTATTTTCGACAACTACTAGCACCTTGTATTTGTCATTAACTTGATCGTATCCAAAGCCATAATAAATGATCATCCAACCGTGCGAGAAAGCTTCTGGAGATTTTTTCGATATCCACTTGATAGAAGGGTTGCACAATCGAACACAATGTTGAGAGGTGTCATAAAGACATAACAGACCATTGCATGAACCACAAGTAATATTATGATAGCATTGTTTCACTTTCATCATGATGCTAAAGCTAACGGATTCATAATTTTCGAATAATGAATTCAAAGGGTAAGATAAAATTTCGTTGGGAACGTTGAAGGAGAGATCTTACCGGAAGTCGGAGGAGGATCTCACAGATGAGTTCGTCCGGCAAGATCAAGATCGGTAACGGCAAGCAATTAGCAGGCTGCGGTTGATAGCAAATAATATTGCCCATATTGAGAGGGTTCCTGATGCCTTCAAAGTTATATCGTAAAACTAGGAATCTTCAATTCTTTCTCTTAAAATAATTACTCGTATATATAAAAGAATTTTCACTTTGTTTTTTTTTTACACATAAAAGAAATTCACTTTTAACATCTCCTTATCCTTTCAAATTCTCTCAACAAACAATGTATATATTCTGTAAAAAAAAAAAAAAACATATATTACTTTGATTATATAGGGTCCGTTTGACCTGATTTTTTTAATTTTTAGAAACTATCTGAAAGTTAAAAGTGAAAATAAGAACCTTTTTTTAAAAAAAAAACTAAAACTATTTGGTTAGTTTCAAAGTTATTTTTAAGTTAAAAGTTATTTGGTAAAATATACGTATTTTTTTATAAAAAAATCTAGAAATATATCAATCCTAATTAAACTAGATTAATAACTAACTACAAAAACAAAGATAGTAGCAAACTAAAGATTAATAACAAACTTAAAAAAATATAACAAATTAGATTAAACTAAATTTACTAAAAATTATTACAAACCAAAAAAACTACAAAATTTTTCTCAAAAGTAAGTTTCAACCTATTCTCTTAAAAGCTCTTTTTATTCGATTTTGCATATTGAAAAAAAGTTGCTTTTTTTGGTTAAGAGCTTTATTAAAAATGTGTTTGGCCCAACTTCTCATTCTTAAGAGCTTTTTTTAGGATATGTCTATAATTTATAGGATTAGTTTGTTATTCAAAGATATGATTTGTTTTCACGTAGCTTTATATATACTAGCCGCCAAACGGGCACGTTGTGTAATAGATATTCTTTTTTTTTTTCCCGTGTGTGATCGATATTCTGTATTGTGCAAATATAAATAATTATTTAATCTCCTTTTTTATTGGACTTTGTTAATTGATAACTACGTAACCTCATTTTTTTGTTGTGGTTAGTTATTAAGAAGAAAAAAAATATTTACTAAAAAAACTGAAAATCTATTTTTATGCGGAAGTTATTTTTTAAGGGTAAAATTGGAATAATAAAAAAGCCATCCCAAAAATTTGTATCCCCTTTATATATTAGTATAGATACTAGCCGCCCGTGCCCGTTTGTGTAATTGATATTCTTTTTTTTCGTGTGTGATCGATATTCTGTATTGTGCAAATATAAATAATTACTTAATCTTATTTTTTATTGGACTTTGTTAATTGATAACTACGTAACCTCCTTTTTTTGTTATGGTTAGTTATTAAGAAGAAAAAAAAATATTTTTACTATAAAAAACTGAAAACCTACTTTTATGTGAAAATTATGTTTTAAGGGTAAAATTGGAATAATAAAAAAGTCATCCCAAAAATTTGAATCCCCTTTATATATTAGTATAGATAGAATTATATAGGTATGATTTGTAATCTATATCTATACCAATATATAAAAAGAATATCCTTTTAGGTGTGCCTTTTTTTAACACAGATTCAAATATTTATATATATTGAAAAGTAATTTCCACACAAAAGTTAGTTTTCAATTTATTTTAATAAAAAAAAATAAAAATAATTTTTTTTCTTAATAACTAAGCACAACCAAAAAGTAAGTTAAGTAATTATCTGCATCATAATGGCCGCTAGTGAGAATAAAAATAGGAGTTTCTCCACATAAATATATATTCCATTAAATCCTTAAATACAAAAAAAACACAGACAAACCATATCAGTTTCATTCCTAGGGTTTCCTTTTTCTGTCTCGGAAGATGCCTTTTGGTTTTGGATTCAACTTGAACCTCAACTTCAACCTTTTCAACAATGAAGAAGCTAACGCTAGGAAGCCAACAACGGAGAGGAATGTAATCACCTTTGAAGAAGGATTAAAGACTTTGCAAGAGGGAATTGTGAAGCTCTTCAACATTCTTGAAGGATCAGAGCCTAACTTCACTCCTGAGGAACACATTATGCTATATACGTACGTATCAATTTCGATTTATTTTTTCATTCAAACTAATTAATTTGTATCATATTTACAATTTTCATATGTTCAATTTCAATTTAGGTCATTAAAATTTTGTATCTTAATGCAGGACCGTGTGCAATTTGTGCTCTGCTATTCCTCGTCGCGACCTTGAACTATATAATTTGTATAAGCAAACTTGTGAAGACTATATCAAATCAAAAGTCAGTAACACTTTCATCATTATATTCATCAATCATACTTTAGTTTATAAACTTGATTAGTTTTTATATGTTATTTATATGTATTATACATTGACATGATTTTCTTATATATCAATAGGTTCTGCCATCTCTGCAAGAAAAGAAAAAGAAAGATGAAACTTTGTTGACAGTACTGCTGGAAAGATGGTTAAATTACAAAATTATGACCAAGCGCCTCGCTAGTTTTTTTAGTCGTGTCGAGAGATACTTTCTCCCAAGATTTTCATATCCTAGTCTTGAAGAAACCAGCTTCTTATCCTTTTACCACCTGGTTGGTTGATGAGATTAATTATCTTAGAATATTATTTGTTTTGATTTTCCGTCTTTTCTAACTGGTTTTTCTTCATTTAACTATCACAGGTATATGATGAAGAGATGCATCAAGAAATAAAGGATGACATGTCTGCTATGGTATTCTCTAATTAGTCATTGTTTTAATCTTTGTTATTTCATCTGATTTTTGCCGGTAATAGCTCTTTTGACTTAATTTTTCGGTATCTAGATTGATCGGAAACTTGCAGGAGAGAAGTTTGAATATACATTTGTTATCAACACCTTGGATTTCTACTTAAGGTTTGATGAGTGGACAAGAAAAAACAGGAAAATGGATGTTTTGTCAAAGAAATTGAACTTGATAAGCCCTGATGGGGCTGTGTTTGAAGTTGACTATGATGTGGCACTTATGTCTTCAAGATTTAATAATATTCTAGAGACCATTCCTGTTGGTGATGTTGGTAACATTTATGCAAATAAATAAGGTTTTATGTTAATTTATAAGTTCTCACTAATGAAAATTCTTTTTTTATAGACTATTAATAGACTATATTGACAAACTATTTATAGACTATATTGACAAACTTATAAAAATATATAAAAACTTATTTATTTTCATAAGTTGTTTTACATAAGCTTAAAAATAAGCTAATTCAAACGTGGCCTAATTAATTAATGTGCTTCAAATTTGGTATAAAAAAAGTCTTGTTATAATTTGGTATATAAAAAATGTCTCTTTCAAATTTTATTGTAAAAAAGAAAGTTTCATGATGCCCAAAAAATGGTCCAGACAGTCTTAAAATTTATTGTATGCAAGTATATTTTTGACGAGTTTATGCATATATTGAAGATATATAGGGTGCGTTTGTTTTAGCTTTAAAAAAATAGATTTTTTCTTTGTATTTTTGAAAATGGATTTTGTAAAACCGTTTTTCAAAATACTATAATTATTTTTATATTCATTTTTTCTAAATTGAAACACTAATTTTGACATCATATAACATAAACATACATTATTGAATAAGAATAACAAAACATAGTCAAAATCACAATTTTTTTGAAAAAATTGTATTTCAAAAATGATTTTTTTGAAATTTTGATATCCAATTTTTTTTCAATAAAATGATTAATTGCCTAAAATTACATTTTAAGAATAACTATTCAAACCAAATTTTCATTTGAAGTTTTTATAAAAAGTTTATTTGTAATTTTTTTTACACAAAATTATGTAACACTATAAAATCCATTTTCAAAAAAATCCAAAACAAACGGGCCCATAGTATTAGTGCAAAAATGGATTATCTACATTAAAAAAGTTATACATTCATTTATTATTAGTGCAAAAATGCTAGCCGAGAATGAAGAGAGATGGTATGGTGGGTGATAATAACAAAATTGTTCATAAAAATAAATTAAATGTAGGTAAATGTATGATTTTATAATGTAGAGAATCTAAATCCGACTAGCTCAATACATGGCTTTTCCTGTTGATATTTTTCTTTATCAAATCATGGTTGATGTATTTAAAAGAAGAAATAGAGAGTCTTAGGCTTAACTAAGTTGATAGAAATATTGCATAAAGTATATAGAATTGGGGTTTAAATTTTGAACATTATTGTTATTCAAGTGATTTTATTTTTGTCAAGTAGTCCAGTTACTAGGAGTTTCACTTTTAAGGTGTATAAGTAGGGTGTCCGGAGTTTGTAAAAAAAAAGTAGGGTGTTCGGAGTTTGAACTTCAACAATTACATATATAATATAATATTTCTACCAACTAAACTAAGTTTATTAATCAAGTGAAATTTAATCTACCAAACTACTTAAAACTGAAGATTTTTTTCGGTATTTCAGCGTTGATTAAGTGTAGGGATACAATAACAAATGTAAGGGGTGTCTTTAACAATTCTCATGAATAAAATGTCCATAAAAACAACGCGCTTATCCAACCCAAATCATACCCACAAGTTTAATTTGATAATACACAATTAATTGGGCCCACAGAACTTGAGCTAAACATTGGTTAAAGTATTGAAAATGAGTGTAGTGTGAATTTGGGAGCACTCTTATTTGTTGGTTTCAAATCGTAAATGACTAAATGCCCTTTGATTAACCACAAGTTGAAATTTCACCATGTGTCATCGATTAAGACTTTTCTTATAAAAGAAAAACATGGTATTATCATATTGAATTTTGATTTAAATTGGACTAGATATATTTTCATATTTTTTATATTTAAATTTTAAAGGAGTAAGTATGGGTAATAGTAATGATAATATTGTATCCACATATGCATGACTGAATAGGATATATTATGAGAGTATCTATAGGATCCATATTATCAATAGACTTTTCATGCACCGTTGAAAATCCGACCAATATTGAAAGAAAACAAAGAGGACTTTGATCTCTAAATCATGGCCTATTGAATTGTGGGCCTATACAAATATATTTGTATGTGATATCAACAACTAATTTCTAACTAACTTTTATTTGACATGTACATGATTATTCTCATTAATTGTTGGATAAATACCCCCAAATTATAAAAAATAGTATAGAAAAAACCTTATTGAACACTTGTGGCCAATAAATCGTAGCAATTCACTATGTTTTTCTCCTAAGAAACTCTTCATGAAAATTAAGACTGTTTAACCTTTTAGTGGAATGATATATATATTTTTGTGTGCCTAGTCACTACTAGAAAATTGGCTTTTAGCAACCGATTTAGAGACCAAAATATTTCGGTCGCTTTAGAGACCGAATTAGAGACCGATTTTTCGGGCATCAAAGTACAAAAAAATTGGTTGCTTTTTCGGTCGCTGCTTAAATAAATTGTTACATTTTCTTTTATTCGTCTTATGTAAGTGCTGATTTACTATTCATAAAATATACCTTTATCTGCAAGTGAAAAATATTTTGTCATGTCTATTTCATGTTATTAGTGCTTGGAGGTTGGGGCAATAGTGTTTAGTGCAAGATAATCTCTAGAGGAACATTCTAAAGTCATTTTCCCTGCTGAAATATAACTACTACAATGGTAGAAGTTCTGAAATCAATTGCAATATGAATGTGAACTATAATACATATGTAAGTTTAGAGGGTGGGGCTTGTAACTTCAACTAGTTTTAAATGGTTTCCACTAGACTTTTATCTGTTACTGTAAATTTTTGTTTGCAGATGTAGTAGTTACTGTCTTGTTTCCTCTCTTTAATTTTCTTTATGCTTCAATTTCAATTGTGGCGTGTTTCGGTTTCATCTTCTACATGCACTGTATTTTTTATATATTAGGTTCTTAATTATTTAATATGACATTTCAAGTTGTTTTTGTTATGAACTTACGCAGTCCCCCCTGCCTTGAATTTCAGCCCATAGTTAGCAGTTTTTGTTATTCCTTACATTGTTTTGGTTCTGTTATTTGTACATGGGGCTTTTGTTTGTTTATTGTCTGTCCGGATGCTGGTTTTGAGGCTTGTAGCAGTAAGATTATTAGCGTAACAGGTGCTGGTTGGTTTTTAGTAGTAGTAGTGGTTTTGGTTTTTAAGACTTATGCTTTTCTTTTGTAGTTTTTCTCGGCTTACTGCTAGTGCAATGTTCATGTAATCTTTTTTAGTCCTTGGGTTATGTCTTGTGATTGGAGTGAGACCGTTCTAATATATTTTAGCCATATCAAACATAAAAAAACCTCATGTCCTTGCATCGCAAAACTCGTTGTTGTTTTCAGTTTTCAATGGATAGGAACTTTGGTATTATTGTGGTGCGTTTTGAATTTTTCTAATAATTTTTTGTTTGGCTATTTTCAATGGAAACATATTCTGATCTAGAGGTGATAGCACTATCTCCCAAGACCCTAATGGCAACAAACATGTTTATTTGTGAGGTATGCAACAAAGGATTCCAAAGAGAGCAAAACCTACAGCTACACATAAGAGGACACAATTTGCCTTGGAAGCCTAAGCAGAAGACTACAAAAGAGCCTAAGAGAAAGGGTTATCTGTGTCTTGAGCCTAGTATAGATGTCATGTTACCCTTTATTTTCCAATCAATTATTTTTTATAACATTATGCAAATTTGGTTTGGTTTAAATTTAGGGCATAGTAAATTTGGTTTGAATTCATGGTATCAAATTGACTTTGATAAATGCTAACCATTGCCCTGGTACAGCTTCGTTTCACTTTGAGCTCCAAAATGAACAAATGTTATTTGCACACAGGGGACTTTAGAGTTTGTAAACTAATGCAACTCATTTGTTTACTATTTCCGCACTTTTTATACTTAGTTTCAAATGTTTGCAGGAGTAGTTAGAGACTTTAGCCGAAGTTAAAGACGATTAGTAACAGACAGGGAATTGCAGCACAACATGTAATGATTCTCTAGTGTGTAGAAGCAAGTTGTCCGTTCAAAATGAAGGTGAACTTTCATAGTTTCTAAATATTGGCATCTGATTGATATATCCCTTTCATAGAAGAATTGCATTATGATATGGTCACGAGTTTGGATGTGAAATTGGTTTTTATATATATATATATATATAAAAACCAATTTTATATATATATATATTACATGGGCTACAATTTTTTTTAAAAAAAAATTGAAATTAGCAACTGAATTAGCGACCGATTTGTTTTAAAATTAAATAAAGTGGTCACTAAATTAGTTGCTAATAGCGTCGACAATGCGTCGAACAATGTGTCTCTAAACTATTTTTTCAAATCAGTCTCTTAATTGGTTGCTGATATTGGTCGCTAATTCGGTCTCAAAATTCAGTTGTTAATCGGTTGCTAAAAAATTGGTTGCTAATTTGGTCACTACAGATCAGCGACCAAGGTTTTTGCTACTGATTTTAATTGGTTGCTAAATCGGTTGCCAATTGAATTAGCGACCGATTTTGATGAAAATCGGTCGTTAAATTGGTTGCTAAACGCATGTTTTCTAGTAGTGAGTAAGATATTTATACATTTTTATTTATTTTGTATTCTTTCAAATAATTTAATGGTGAGGATTTTACTTCTTAAAGTGAATAAATGGATCTATAAAAAAATGGAGTAATCCAAGGAAAATATTTACACATCTATCTTATATTGATCATTTTTTTATTTTTGGTCAAGGGTTGAAATTTCGCCCGTTAAAATAAATAAGTGTTGCAATTTTATACCAACTTAATTTTTTTTTTTATATATTATACCAACTTAATTTTGCTCACATGAATATAATAGATAAAAAAAGAAGTTATTGTTGTCTTGAATATAATCAATTTATTTAATTACATTATAAGTGGTAGCAATTATAATGCTACTTACAATTTATTGGATACAAGATGTGGACATTACATTTTTGTAAGAAAAAAAAAGTGTGGACATTCCATAAAGAACTGTCATTATAATAATGACAAATTTTAAATTGAAATAAATTATGCATTACATACAAATTTGTTTTTATCATTATATCAACTTTTTGATTTAGTAATAAAAAATAAATTTGTATATGATGCATAAGTGACAAAATATATAAGTCTTGTAATTAAAGTATAAAATGGAGGACACTAGGATCTACATTTGGATGGATCCTTTCAGAAAGGAATATTTTAGGGAGGCGACTAGCAATACATTTAGCTTCTAAGAATGATTTCCTTCTCAATACCCCAACTTGTTTGATTCCAACATTACTATCACTAGTTCTTGCTTTGAAATAATCATTGTTTGCTTTCTCTCTAGTTTCTCTAATGTAAAATTTATTTTCATCAATTAGAATATCAAGTTTTTGTTTCTTAATTTTCCAGCTGCCATTTTTCAAATCAAAGTTGTATAGTGAAAGAAATCGTTGGCCATAGATAGCTACAAATTCTATGGCAGCTAAAATGAACTCAAAGTCCTCTTCACCCATGTAATAGGGAAAACTAACCCTAGTCCATCCGGGTTTCACACCAATGTAACCCTATTTAAAGCAATAAAAATGTTTGTTAGTTCTAAAATATATATATAAACAAACAATCACGAAAAAAAAAATTAACGTTAATATATAAAGATGAAATCAGTTAGTCTTGTCACCACAACCTAAATGGTAAAAAAATGACGAAGATATTTAACATGTTTATATGCAGATTCAAATCCGCAATTCTTTATTTCTTAAGAAAATTATAAAACCTTTGAGACATTGAAAAAGTTTTTACCTCTTGAATTGCTGACCTAACAGCAAGAGATTGAGATTCATTGATATTGAGCAAATCATGGCCATAAGGTCCAGCACAAGCACACCCACCTCTAGCTTGAATGCCAAAGACATCATTTAACAATGTTGCAACAAAAGAGCCACTAAGTATTTTAGTTACATTGGTGGTAGAAAAAATCACAAAAGACAAAATAGCTTGTCTTTTGGTGCTTAAGTTCCCTAAAATCTCAATGTTTGGGTTAGGCATGAGTCTCTTAAGTGCTTTGTTAATGTAGAGTTGTTCTCTTTTTTCAATCTCTTCATAGTAAATGTACTCTTTCACCCAAAATGCCAATGCTGCTCTCATTGTTTGGATTATTGGAGGTGTGCCCCCATTTTCTCTTTCCTCTATGTCCTCCATGTATAATGTATCCTGAAATTGAAGACACACATTTGATGTAGTTTAGTAATTTGAAAGTTTATTTATTTTTAAATAATAAAGTTGGGGTTATGTGTCCGTGAACATACTCAGTTGATAGAAATATCGCATTTTATATATAGGGTCCGATGCTCGAACACAATATCTTCCACTTATTTATCTTAAGAGCTGAATTTCTATCCACTAAATTACTTGACAAAAAAATATATTAGAATTATGCTAATACACAAATTAGTTTTATATTTAATTTGGTTAAATAATGTAGTGCCATAATTTCATTCCTTCGAATAAATAAGCGGAAAATCTTAAACTCGAATGTTTTTACCAACTTAATTATCCTCATGGAGACATAGATTTTCTTTGATACAAAACATATATAGTATTATTTTGGATATTTTGATTTTATAGAAGGCAAACAAACAAGAAAAAACAATGGTTGACATTTTATTTTATTTTTTGGAACACTATAAGGTTGACATGTTTTTTTGGACTTTTTAATTACATAAACCCAAATACACACGAAATGGATATCGGCGCCTATTTTCAAGTTTCGACTTATATTTTAAGACTTAATTATTTATGTTTTATTTTTTGGTACACACTTAATTATGTTTTTATATTTTTATATTTTTCATTTGATTGATACGCTATAGACTTAATGAATTTTTCGTTTTGCCGGTGCAAAAAATAGTACAATTTTATTATGGCAAAAACCAATCTTGCATCCAAAAACTTTGAAAAATATAAAAAATAAATATGGCAAAATCTGGATTATCTGGCATAATTTGGTGAGTCAGTCATGGAACTTGAGACAATTTTATGCAATATAAATTTAGCACTTGGCCAATATTGACTATATTCTCCAAAAATAAGAAAAATACTACTCTCAAAGAAATAAAATGAATAATTAGTCTTCTTTTTTATAAGAAAGTAATATATAATCTCAGTTTGTTAACATTTAAACGATATAAAAAACATTTTTTAAACTAATAATAAATTGGTCCAAATTGTAAGTGTTTTGATCCCTTTAAATATGTGGTTAGTGGTTCGATTCTTAGTTCATGCGTATCAAAAAAATTTGAATGGTAAAAACTTCGTACTAATAATAAAAAAAACAGTTTTCAGAAAAATATTAGTGGTAAAGTTATTATGTGTTGTCCTTCTTGGTTTAATTTAAAATTAAATCTCCCTAGAGCCAAAATTAGTTTTTTGGAAAATTTAAAAGTATATCGTTTGAGACTTAGGGTCTGTTTGGTTCAATTGAGAAGGAGGGGAGGGGAGGGGAGGTGAGGGGAGAGATTTATTATGTTGACAAAATTACCCTCATTTTTTTATTAAAATTCAAAATTATCCTTGTTGGAATATTAAAATTCTAGGTTTTATTTTTTTTTACAACAAAAAAAATTTAGGTTTTCTACTCATTAGATTTTTTTTTTGTTATATATCCATTAAATTTTTTTTTTGACGTAATATATCCATTATAATTTAATCCTTATTTTGAGTTTATAAGGTTAAGAGTAAAAAAGTAAATTACTTCTCCAAAATTTAAAATATTCCCTCACCTCCCCTCCCCTCCCCTCCAAAAACTTCGAACCAAACGGACCCTTAAGTACTCTCCCTAGGCAAATATTTCAGACTCTATCTCAATGCCGCGTAAAACATGAGATACTAAAATAATAGTAGTAAAACACATAACTTGTCAAAATAAAATAAAATAAAATATAAAATATAAAAAGAAAAATTCTGGCAAAATATAAGGCTATTTTATTAGGGTTCAGTTTCTCTTTATTTATTATCTATCCATTTATTCTCCATTTGGAGAGAGATAGACACAAGAAAAAAATAGTGGGGTCCACAAATTAGTGAGACCCACTTTTAATGGATCCCACTAATTTTTAATGTGTCTATCTCTGTCCAAATAAGGAATAAATGGAGAGATAATAAATGGAGGGAACTCAAACTCATTTTATTAGGTGTTCTAACTTTTAAGTCAAAAGTCATAAAATCCTGGCCAACTTTGATGCCAACAATGACACAATGTAGAGGCCAAAGTCATTCAAAGCTTATTTATTTGACTTATCTCTCTCTAAACATCTCCGGTACATATATTAATCCTACTCCTTTTGGGCATAAATCTTGGCATATTTATGACTCCTACCAATTTTTTTTTTACCATTTTAGGCATTCTTCCCCTAATTAATTATGAATTCCCTTTCAAATATAACAAGATAAATATTAACATATGCTCTAAAGATATATATTAAAGTGATTAATATTTTCTTACTTAATTTATATGTTGTCCTGAGAGCACATGTTCATATTTTTTAAATACTCCGTAGATTAATTGGTATCTAATATTATTAGAGGATCGAAGTTTAAACTCTGAATTCTCTAATAATAGACTACTAAACTAAAAAAATAAAACAAGAAAATTTATATACCTTTTCACTGAAGCCATTGACATAATTAACGGTGCCACCTCCACAAGTAGATGGAGGTGAATATGTCAACTTATACAAGACTTTGTTCATTAATAGCACTCCTGGAGAGCCAGGTCCACCAAGAAACTTATGTGGGCTGATGAACACAGCATCATACCCATCAATCTCCCCAGATCTCATGTCAATTTCCACATACGGACCACTAAAACAAACAAATCGATGAGTCAAAAAAAAAAATCGATAAAATCATTATTATGCTAGAAATATCGAGACAAATCTAAGTCGTGCATATTTTAAAGATAAAGTATGCCTTAAGTCCTGTATTTAATAAAAAGTTGTTGCAAAATTTAAGCGCAGTATATTTTGCAACAATTTTATATTTTTCTCATCGACATATATCGATGCTAAAAATTATTTTTCTTATAGTGCCGGTTAACAATTCGAATTAACTATACCTTGCTGCAAAATCAAAGCATGCAAATGCATTGTATTGGTGAAGAAGCTTAGCAATTGCTCGTGTGTCCGAGTAAATTCCAGTGACATTACTACAAGCTGAGAAAGATCCCAACAAGGGTCGATTGGTATCTTTATAGGCCTCAAGTTGTAGCTTTAAATCTTCCATATCAAGCAACCCTTTATCATCTAGGCCAATCTCTACAACTTCTGCCAAACTTTGCCTCCAAGAAAGTAAATTTGAATGGTGCTCATAAGGTCCTACAAAAACCACCCATCTTTCTTCTTCACTAAGGCATCTCAACATTTTTTCCCTCAAAATAGATGGCACGGCAATTCCCATCACTTCTTGAAGTCTCTTGATGGCTGCCGTTGCGCCCGAGCCGCATAATATGAGTGCATCGTCTTCTCCACCACCTAAACATTTCTTAATATATTTGGTTGCTTCATGTACCATTTTTGTTGTCTTATCTCCAACATAACTCTCACAAGTATGGGTATTGCCTATATATAACAACATAGTTAAAAAAAATAACTATAATTAAATACAAATATAAGAAGTTGAATTATTAACAGACAGTGGCGGAACCAGAAAAACTATAGTGGGTGGGCCGAAAAATAGTCAATCTATTTTCAAATTGAATTTTTTTGTCCTTCTATTTTCATATGTTGCAATTTTGGTACCAACAATCTATATTTTTACTCTAAAAATTGTGATTTTTGGCCATTAAGATCATTTATTGTCTCAAACATTGAATATAAAGATGAAATATCAAATTTAACTCAAAATTCAAATTTTTTTGGCATTAAAATTCGCTATTTTTACAGCAAAAAAGAAAAAAAAAACATTGAGATAAGCCTAAAATTGCAACAAATGTGAAAATACGGGACTTAAAAAATTAAATATTAATTAAACATATTTTTTTATTTCATTTCATATTTATATATGTTAGTTCAATTGCTAGTTTTAACTAATATTTACACTAATACTTGAACTACTATGTGTACCGAGCTACTTATAATGACCAATAATAAACTCTAAATTAATATTTAGATTAATATTTGTACAAATATATATACTAAATGACTTAAAATAATTAATAATACATTTAAATTAATACTCTACATATAAAAAAAAATTATTTTTTTGAGGTGGGGGTGGGCGTGGCCCATCTCAGCCCACCCCTAGTTCCGCCACTGTTAACAGAAACTAAATGACATGAAAATATATAATTCTCACATGTTTAAGTGTTAAAGCAATTTTTAGATATTTTTTTACTAGATTCTTATTTTTTTTCTTTAAAATCTATGAGAAACATATGAAAATTCATAAAAAGTGAATATATTTTTTGATAAATCAAGATATTCTCTGCACATAACAGCATAAACTAATCTATAAGGAGTTGATTTCTTCTAACATATTTTTTTTCGTATGCACAGGTCAGGAAACAGATTTCCTACTGTAACAATAAAATGCTGTAATCAATCACAACCATCTGATCTAAAATCGGAAGCTGGGATTGTTTTAATATAAAGAACACATATTTTAATTATATCTGTTTGATCTAATATCAATGGTCCAAATTGAAAACTGCGTGAAGCAATTACAGCTGAAAATCCGATAAGTATTTACCACTTATACTACTTGATAGTAAAACTCATAATGATTATTTTGTTTATAAAAAAAAAATAAAAATAAAGAATGATATGTATTTCAATACCGTAGAAAGGAAGAAGATGTTTTGTGATGAAATTTTCAATGTAATGAAGACTGCGACCAGAAGCTGTGTGATCAGCATAGACAAGTTTTCGTTTACCAAATGGAGAGTTGAATTCTTCATCGTTGCCTATGATTTCTGACCGAATCCAACATAGTTTTTCTTCCACAGATTCATTACATGGAAGTCCTTTCTCGAATAACACTTTGAAGGACTCTGGAATGAAATTGCAAAAATCAAGACATGTTTCATCGGATGAAACATTGTTGACTTTATTGTTGGCCTTGATTTTGCTTGGAGCTATGCATAGCTCTGCAAATATATTTGATAACATGAAGCTAGCTTCAATATTTTTACGTGTATATATATGAATATGATGTGTATGTAATGCAATGAAAGAGGTTGTATGAAGGAATGAAGATATGTTATGTTCAGTTCGTTTTAAGATATATATATACACACACATATGTACAAACATACAAGGACATACAATTTATGATAGTCACCACTTATTATAATTTATAAATATATCTTCTGACTATTTCTCATTTCTTAATATTCTCTGGTGCTTAATATTTATTTTTTTGTTAGATAATTTAATAGCTAAAAATTTCACTCTTAAAGTAATTAAATTAAATGATTAAAGTTCGAACATCGATCCTCTGCATATATAATGTATGTTCCTGCAAATTGAGCTAATTAAGCTCACAGAACCTCTCATGCTTAAAATTATTAGATTTAGTATGTGAATATAAATAATACAATATATGATTTAAGTTGAAATTTGATAGAAGGTGACTTAACGAATTTTAAAGAGACTTAAATACCGTCTTAATATTTTAAGTATATATGTAACTCAACCTTACAAAACGCAAATTATCCCCGCTTATAAATATATGTTAAATTTTATTAATAAGAGTGAATACAAATAATAGACGGTTCCGATAGTGAAAACCGGATACAAGTGGTCAATAAATTTTAGAGAAACTTTGATATTATCTTAAAAATTTTGCTTAGACTTAATTCAACTTTACAAAACAATGATTACCCCTCTTATAAGTTTATCTCAAAGTCATCCCTCATTCAACATGAATCTTTTTATAATATTTTAAATTTTGCATACAAAATTTATATGACAATGCTTTTTTGAAAATATATATCATGTTTATCGTGAGTAAAGATCCTCTCAATTTTCTATGATTTCATTTTCTTTATTACCAAAGTTTTTAATATTTTATGATATAATTTTTTTTTAAACTTATTTATTATCACACTTTTTGCATTTATATTTCAAAACTATATAATAATAAAAGAAATGAAAAATATATAAAATGGAGAAAATCATAACTCGTTTATCATATATTAAGTTTGACTCATGAATGGGCAGCCATATTCCCATTTTTAGAAAATATGAGGTTGCTAAAATAAACAAGCGACAACAGTATTTTTTACGTTTATCACGAATTTTTCACGAATATGTGCTACATGCAATCCAGCTTGTAATTTGTACAGAACACGTGCACTATGACTCTACTAGATATCAATGCTTTGAATGTGCATACCTTAAGGGTCTGTTTGGTTCAAAAGAGAGGGAGGGGAGGGGAGGGGAGGGATTTTAATGAGGGGGAGGGGAGGGAAGGGGAGGGGAGGAGAAATTTTTAATTATTTATATGTTTGGTTCAAAAGAGGGGAGGGGAGGGAAGGGAAGGAATTTTAATTACAAATGTGTTTGGTTCACGAGAGGAGGGGAGGGATGACAAAACTAAATTACTTTTTTATCCTTATAATTTTATAGTAAAAGTTTTATAATTTTAAAATTATTCACTTCATAAATAATTAAATATAAAAACTTAATAGGCTTAAAAACTCCACAAATTAAATTTTTTATTGATAATAATTTTTTGTTCTTGATTATTGATCTAACTTCATAAAAAGTTTATAAATTAAATTTTATACAAATAATTAAATTTTTTGAACAGATATACAAATAATTAAATTAATTTTATATAGATAAAAAAGAGCATGCAAGTGTAGCAATATATACAACGTAACAGATACATTGGTTAATCGACGTAAACAAATTTGTATGGACATTTTTATAAATAAATAAATTGTATAGCAATATATACAACGTAACTACAAAGCATTGTTAAAAAAACGTAAAAACAAAGTCTGGAAGAAAATAGTTAACAAAATTGTCAAAAGAAAATAGTTATGTATAATAATAATAATAATAATAATAATAATAATAATAATAAACTTGGCAACAAGTCATAAAAGAATTAGGAAGTTAGCAATATAAAAAAAATGTAGATAAGGATAATTTTGATATTTTATAATAAATATGAGGTTAAAAATGTCAATATAATTAATATTGCAATAATATGGCTTGCCTCCCCTCCCCTCCAAATCCCCCCAATTTGGGGGAAAGCAAAAATTGAGTTTATGAGGGATTTTGCTCACCTCCTCTTCCCTCCCCTCCCCTCCTAAAAATTGAACCAAACACATTTCATTTAAAATATTACCTCACTTTCCCTCCCCTCCCCTCCAAAAACCCCAACCAAACACACAACAAACATTTCAACAAGTGTAATTTTTTTGTGCACCATGATTTGAAATGTCAATAGAACATGGGTTAATTACACTCCTAGCCTTTGGAATGACTATGAGCTATGACCGTGTTTGGATATGCTTCAAATGAACTATTTTTGTCCATATTAACAAGTTCACACAAAATTAGTTAATTTGATATGTGGCATTGATTTTGTTAACGATGTACAAATAACATATGGAAAATGTTAAGCGCTCTACTGTAGACCGTTATTTAAAATTATTAAAAAAATATATATAACAAGTAAAAAATTATGACTGTTTTATCTTTATGGCAAAAAAAAAACATTATATTTTTTGAAGAAGTTAAATTAGAAAATAAAACATTATTAACTTTAATTTAGTACAAATTACATATTTATTATTTTATATTTTAGTTAAATCGAGGTTAATTAAATTATTGTTTCAATCATAAAAATAAATATAATTATTAAATTATACATTAAAAAACAATGTATATCTTCAATAATATATATTTTAAATATTTTTCAAAATTCTAGTCCATTATGAATCACTTGAAAAAAGTGATCCATATTAAAAAAAAAACTAACATATATTTTATTTTCTTCTTTTTTTTCCATAAGTATTTTCCTAACATATATTAGTCCATTTCTTTGTATAAAAAAATAAAAACTAGTCCATTTCCAAATGGAGAGTCGTTATCTTCCTATTCTACGTAGTTAAATTGTCCACATAACTAATTTATATTGTAATTTGTCACTCTCCATCTCTCTCACTGAAGCGTGTTGGCGGATGGGGTAGGTCAGTTTTGCTCAAGAGAAACTTTTACTTGGACATAAACTTTTTTTTATTTATAAAATAGACGATATTCATTTAAATAAAAAAAGTACATCGATGCAATACAAATTCATAATCGCCAAAATCATAAAAATAAATATAATTATTAAATTATACATTAAAAAACTATTGAAATCAGTTATGATTCTGTTAGGATTCTTGTTAGAGTGTAACTAACTTGTATTGAATCTCTTATTCTCATTGATGTGAATAGTAGTACAGCAAGGTATATATATATAGGGTATTAAACCCTTAAGTCTATCTAGATATACTTTACATTGTTTATCCTAATCTAGATAGACTTTACATTGACTATACTTAATTCTAGATAGGCTTTACATTGCCTTACACTAACACACCCCCCTCAAACTTAGTGTCAGGTGCTGACATTAAGTTTGTTTCTGATGAAAAGAAACTTGTCAGTGGAGATGGGCTTGGTGAGAATATCTGCCAGCTGATCAGTGCCAGGGATGTGTACCACAGAGACTTGCTTAGCCAATACTTTTTCCCTAACAAAAAATAGGTCTATTTCCATATGTTTTGTCCTGGAATGTAGAATAGGATTATGAGCAAGGAGCACAGCTGATTGGTTATCACAGTAGATTCTTGGAGGAAAGTATGGAACAGTCAATTCTGTGAGAATAGTTTGAACCCATAGAACATCAGCTGTTGCTTGAGCTAGGCTTCTGTATTCTGCCTCTGTGCTAGATCTAGCTACCACTTGTTGTTTCCTTGACCACCAAGATATCAAATTAGGGCCAAAAAAGATAGCTGCTCCTGAGGTGGATCTTCTGTCATCAGGATCAGAAGCCCAATCAGCATCACAAAACACTCTTAGGGATAAGGGCTGATGAATGTCAGTAGGGAAAATCTTTAGACCACCAGTAATGGTGCCTTTTAGACATCTCAGAATTCTCTTAACTGCACTCCAGTGAGATTCAAGAGGTGCAGACATAAACTGGCAGACTTTATTGACTGCAAATGAGATTTCAGGTCTTGTGATTGTTGCATACTGTAGTGAGCCTACCACAGACCTATACAAGGTTGCATCTGTAACATTATCTGAGCCTGTTTTGGAGAGTTTACAGCTAGACATCATTGGAGTGTTGATAGGCTTACATTCTAACATATTAGTCTTGGTGAGTAAGTCCCTAATGTACTTGCCTTGACTGAGGAGCAGAGAGTTATCAGAGAGTTGCTTCACCTCAATGCCTAAGAAATAATCCAGATCACCCAGCTGTTTTAGACTGAACACAGAGTCCAATTTAGTCACTAGATTTTGAACTAAATTACTGGAACTTCCTGTGATAATGATGTCATCTACATATACTAACATATACACAACCTGTTTGTCTTTTGTATAAATGAATAAGGAAGGGTCACATTTACTTGCTCTAAAACCAAACTGAATGAGTGTATTGGTGAGCTTATCAAACCATTGTCTGGGAGCCTGTTTTAGACCATAAAGAGCTTTATTAAGCTTACAAACCAAAGATGAATCAGAAACTTCAAAGCCTTGAGGTTGTACCATGTACACTTCTTCTTCTAGAGTGCCATTTAGAAAGGCATTGTTGATGTCAAGCTGTTTAAGGGGCCATTTATATGATATGGCAAGAGAAAGAATAAGTCTGATAGTAATGGGTTTGATGACAGGAGAGAATGTTTCATTAAAATCAAAACCATGTTGTTGATGAAAACCCTTTGCAACTAGCCTTGCCTTATACTTGTTTATAGAGCCATCAGGATTCTCTTTAGTTCTAAAGACCCATTTGCAACCTATAGCCTGTCTGTCAGAAGGTAAAGGCATTAAGGTCCAAGTTTGATTTTTCAGTAAGGCATCAAACTCTGCCTTCATAGCTTCATGCCACTTGGGATCAGCCAAGGCCTGTTTTGCTGTCTTAGGTTCAGTATGAGTTAGCAATAATTTGGGATTTTGTTTAGGTAAGAGAATGCTATTTTTGGATCTAGTTTGCATAGGGTGATTGTTGATTGTGCTGGTTTGGTTAGATTTAGAAACAGGTGACTTGTTTGTGATAACAGAGTTGTTTTGAGTGTTGACAGGAATAGGATGAATAGCTATCTCAATGTCATTGGGTTCAGGGTCTTGAGTAGTTACTTGTTGTAAGTTGTGACTGTCAATGGGTAAATTGGATAAGGGAATATCTTGGGTAGGAGAGGGTAAGTTGGTATTTGTCTCAGAAAATAATGAGGGGTAAGGGAAGCTGGTTTCATTAAACAGAACATCTTTTGAAACAAAAATTTTCCCTGTGGGAGATAGGCATTTGTAGCCTTTATGAGTGTTGGAATATCCCAAAAAGATACATTGATGAGATCTAAAGTCAAACTTGTAAGCATTATATGGTCTGAGCAAAGGGAAACAGAGACAACCAAAGGGCTTAAAGACATTATAATCAGGCATCTTTTGAAAAAGAATATTGTAAGGGATTTTGAATTGTAAAGATGCTGTAGGTAGTCTATTTATTAGATGAACAGCAGTAAGAAAAGCATGATCCCAAAATTTGAGGGGAAGATTAGAGTGACTCAAGAGTGTGAGACCCATATCCACTATATGCCTGTGTTTTCTTTCAACTACACCATTTTGGTGATGTGTATGAGGACATATTAGTCTGTGAATAACACCTAACTCAGCAAGATATTTAGAAAAAGGTCTGAATTCACCCCCCAATCAGTTTGCAAGATTTTTAAAGAATGACCTAGCTGTAATTCAGCCATACTTTTGAACTGTTTGAATATGTTAAAGGCATCACTTTTTGATTTTAACAAATAGATCCAAGTATACCTAGAATAGGCATCAATAAAGGAAATATAATAGTGATAACCTGATGAAGATGTGGTGGGGGCAGGACCCCAAAGATCACTAAAAACAAGTTCAAGAGGGTGAGAATAAGTAGTTTGAGACTGATTTGAATGTAATCTATGAGCCTTACCCATACAACATGCAGCACAGAAATTTGAAACATCATGTTCATTATTTGAAAAAGAAATATTACAAAGTTTTAAGGCAGTCTTGAGTGTTTGACTATTCGGATGGCCAAGCCTCAAGTGCCACAGAAATTGAGAACTAGAAGACAAACTAGAGTTATTTTTATTAGGTAGTGTAGAAACACTACAAACAGAAGCTTTAGGAAAAGTAGATAAGCTAGTAGACTTAGCAGGAGGAGGAATGGTGATGTTGGAGAAGGAATATAGCCCATCACCACCAACAGCTCCTTGAAGCAATATTTCCTTAGTGACCTGAGATTTGACAACACAATGATCAGGATGGAATTCAAAAAATACAGAATTGTCTTTTGCAAACTGACTCACACTTATCAAGTTTTTGGTAATAGCAGGGACATGTAGTAGGTTATTTAGGATAAGTTTTGTTTATGTGTGTTGTGGTGAAGTAAAAATGCTAGAACCATTAGACAGAATTGATAAACCTTGGCCATTACCCATGAAAATCTGATCAGTAGTGTTGAGAGGAGTTTGCTCTTGTATGTTCCTAGCATCAGCAGTGACATGATAGGATGCTCCAGAGTCAGGGTACCAGGCATTGTGCTGATTTGATGTAGATCCCTGTGCAACCATAGCAGCTGGTGGAGCAGTATACTGAGCAGAAGGTCTGAGGGCAGGATTAGGAATTAACCAAGGACTGTAGTTTGGTACACCATATCCAAAATTTCTGCCAAAACCAGGAGGAAAGTTTTGACCTGAGAAGGGACCATATGCCTCTTGAAAATACCCTGGTGGTGGTGCTTGAGGTACATTAGGGTTGGGAGCTTGAATTTGGGAATTCTGAGCTTGAAATTGAAGATTAGTCCTATGCCAGCAATCAATTGCAGTATGATTTGGCTTGAAACAGATTTGACATTGAGTGTTGTTGTTTGGATTAGTTCTTCCATTCATGGATCTACCACGTCCCCTTCCATTTTTACCTCCTCTACCACGTGTTGAACCAGAATAGGGATGGTAATTGGGATTAGGTCCTTGAGAATTGTTGATGGAAGGTGAAGGTGCTACCTGTTCATCAGGAGAAGAGTTTTCATTGGAAGATTGCTGAGCAATATTGATAGAGGCAGCTTCATCTAAGGTCCTTTTCTTTGATTTTTGAAGACGTGCTTCATGAGCAAGAAGTAGAGCTTCAACTTCATCTACTTCAATGTAGTCAAAACGACTTTCAATTACAGAGATGACAGAGTTGAAATCTGAAGGAAGACATTCCAAGATCACATCAAGACGCTGATTTGGGGGAATAGGATCACCAATAGACGCCAAATTATCAATCAAGAGACGAATTCGTAAGAGATATTCTTGAACGGTGCGATTTTCTAACGTCGTGGATCGTAGTTCAACGCGTAACTGTCGTGATTTAGCACGAAGTTGTTTCTCAAAGTATGAGACGATTCTTGACCAAAGCTCATGAGTCTCTGTCGCACCAAGAAAGCGAGCAAGAATATCACTGGAAAGCGTCGATTGCAACCATGAGAGAAGCATTTGATCGCGTTGTCGCCATTTGCGATACGCAGGATTGAGAGTAGCGGTGGCGCGATCTGTTGCGTTGAGGAATCGCGGCGGCGCTGACGACGGAAGAAGAAATTCATCAAGATCGTGCGCAAAAATGTACGGCTGAACCTGCTGCTTCCATAGATGGAAGTTTTTCTCAATGAGTTTTTCGGTAATTCGCAGCGTAAAGTTGAGTGTGGAGCGATCGGAGTGTTCGTTTTCTCTAAACGAGTTGATCGGCGGTGGACGGAGGATACCATCATCAGAGTGATGGTCCGGCGACGGCGGAGGGCTCGGAGGTTCCATGGATACCTATAGAGCTAAGCTGATACCATATTGAAATCAGTTATGATTCTGTTAGGATTCTTGTTAGAGTGTAACTAACTTGTATTGAATCTCTTATTCTCATTGATGTGAATAGTAGTACAGCAAGGTATATATATATAGGGTATTAAACCCTTAAGTCTATCTAGATATACTTTACATTGTTTATCCCAATCTAGATAGACTTTACATTGACTATACTTAATTCTAGATAGGCTTTACATTGCCTTACACTAACAAAAACAATGTATATCTTCAATAATATATATTTTAAATATTTTTCAAAATTCTAGTCCATTATGAATCACTTGAAAAAAGTGATCCATATTAAAAAAAAAACTAACATATATTTTATTTTCTTCTTTTTTTTCCATAAGTATTTTCCTAACATATATTAGTCCATTTCTTTGTATAAAAAAATAAAAACTAGTCCATTTCCAAATGGAGAGTCGTTATCTTCCTATTCTACGTAGTTAAATTGTCCACATAACTAATTTATATTGTAATTTGTCACTCTCCATCTCTCTCACTGAAGCATGTTGGCGGATGGGGTAGGTCAGTTTTGCTCAAGAGAAACTTTTACTTGGACATAAACTTTTTTTTTATTTATAAAATAGACGATATTCATTTAAATAAAAAAAGTACATCGATGCAATACAAATTCATAATCGCCAAAATCATAAAAATAAATATAATAATTAAATTATACATTAAAAAACAATGTATATCTTCATTAATATATATTTTAAATATTTTTCAAAATTCTAGTCCATTATGAATCACTTGAAAAAAGTGATCCATATTAAAAAAAAACTAACATAGCCTCCTTGCCTCTGTATGAGCCTTTTCGCTAATATGCTCGGAAAGTCATGCATGGTTCCTTGCTTGTGGAGTTCCTTCTTGGATTGAGGGAGTACGGAACCAAGCCCGATGTTCTCTCCCATTAAGTAAAGCAATTTCGAAATTCATTCAAGGCTTGCTTTTAGAGCAATGAAGCTGAAAGATGAATTGAGAAGATCCAGAGCGAACTAATGAGTTTGAGTTCATTTTATTTTCTTCTTTTTTTTCCATAAGTATTTTCCTAACATATATTAGTCCATTTCTTTGTATAAAAAAATAAAAACTAGTCCATTTCCAAATGGAGAGTCGTTATCTTCCTATTCTACGTAGTTAAATTGTCCACATAACTAATTTATATTGTAATTTGTCACTCTCCATCTCTCTCACTGAAGCGTGTTGGCGGATGGGGTAGGTCAGTTTTGCTCAAGAGAAACTTTTACTTGGACATAAACTTTTTTTTTTTTTATAAAATAGACGATATTCATTTAAATAAAAAAAGTACATCGATGCAATACAAATTCATAATCGCCAAAATCATAAAAATAAATATAATTATTAAATTATACATTAAAAAACAATGTATATCTTCAATAATATATATTTTAAATATTTTTCAAAATTCTAGTCCATTATGAATCACTTGAAAAAAGTGATCCATATTAAAAAAAAAACTAACATATATTTTATTTTCTTCTTTTTTTTCCATAAGTATTTTCCTAACATATATTAGTCCATTTCTTTGTATAAAAAAAATAAAAACTAGTCCATTTCCAAATGGAGAGTCGTTATCTTCCTATTCTACGTAGTTAAATTGTCCACATAACTAATTTATATTGTAATTTGTCACTCTCCATCTCTCTCACTGAAGCGTGTTGGCAGATGGGGTAGGTCAGTTTTGCTCAAGAGAAACTTTTACTTGGACATAAACTTTTTTTTTTATAAAATAGACGATATTCATTTAAATAAAAAAAGTACATCGATGCAATACAAATTCATAATTGCCAAAACCAAAAAAAATAAATCTATGAACAAACTCACAGTATCCATGTTAATAGCATCAAACGGCAAATTACATATGCCTACAAATATGACTATATTGAAGACTTGGACACAAACTTAACATTTATCTTTTGGGTATACTCACATAATTTTAAAAAATTTAAATATAAAAGGATTAATTAATGATAGTTGATGTGACTTTATCATTTAAGTTTAAATTTTTTTCTTTGATGTGTGTATCCAAATATTATTATTTGAGGTTGTGCGTATGATACAATTCCGCTAAGGGTTAAATTGGTTTAACTCACCGAATTGAATTGATCACCCAAACCGCAAACACCCCTAAAATATTAGTATCATTTACTTCATGCCACCTCTAATTATGAGCATTATTTTATTGCATGATATATATATATATATATATATATATATATATAATCATTTAATATATTATTAAGACTCGTTAAAATTAATAATATTTAATAAAAAGGTAAAAAATAATGAATCTTCTATATATTGTTTACTTACTTTTGAAGTTGACTTTGATTTTGTTTGATTTTTTTTTTGACAAAATGATTTTGTCTGACTTATTCAAAAATATCCAACAAATTTTTGTAACTTCAAATATATCAAACAACAATTCGAAATTGAGAGGCAACAGTTGCTATAATAAATTTGTTATTGATGATGTATTTAGTAGGGAGGAGTGAGGACCATATGGTTCGATCTTTTATAACTACAATTGAGAGTGAGTTGGAATCACTTGATGTCAGAACTGACATCCGAACCAGATTAAACTGGTGGTGAAAAAAATTAAAAAATGAGAGAGAATAGTTGCCATAGTAAATTTGTTTTTGGTTATCCCATTGCAAATAGTTAGTGAATTATTAGATAATCTAGCAAAATCTTAAGCTTTATATTCTAGTTCTAGACATTAATTAGCAGCCGCTGCTACACTACTATCTCATCTTGCATCAATATTGCTTACTATTTTTATTTAGTTCATTGCATAGTTTAGTTATAAACAATGTTGTTTAGAATTTTCTCAAGTTGTGGATTCCACTACTAGAAAAGTCTTGAATACCGACGGGTAAAATCTGTCTCTAAAATGCAAATATTCTGTCACTAAGCACGTTAGAGACAGAATTAGAGACGAATTTAATGTGGTCATTAATTTCCTCGTCTCTAAACTATCAGAGACAGATTTTATATTCCGTCTCTGATTGGAGACCGATTTTATCTGTCACTAACAAATAAAAATCCGTCTCTAAACTAAATTAATAACTAACTAAAAAAACAAACATAGTAGCAATTAATAAAAAACTTAACAAAATATAACAAACTAGATTAAACTAAATTTACTAAAGTTTATTACAAACAAAAAAAACTACGAAATTTTTTTCAAAAGTAAGTTTCAACCTCTTCTCTTAAAAGCTCTTTTTATTCAATTTTGCACATTGAAAAAAAGTTGATTTTTTTTGGCTAAGAGGTTTATTAAAAATGTGTTTGGCCCAACTTCTCATTCTTAAGAGCTATTTTAAGGCTATGTCTATAATTTATAGGATTAGTTTGTTATTCAAAGATATGATTTATTTTCACGTACCTTTATATATATAGAATTATATAGGTATGATTTGTAATCTATTTTTATACCAATATATAATTTATATTTATATCTATACCAATATATAAAAAAAGAATAATTAGTCAATTTAATCCCTATACTATCACTCTCTCACCAACTTAGTCCCTAAACTATTAAAACCAACTAAAAGATCCCTAAACTATTTTCCATCCTTCAATTTAGTCCCTCAGTTAACTTTTCCGTTAAATGACCGTTAGTGGTCCCTAAACTATTAAAATACTTCAATTTAGTCCCTAAACTCTTTTTTTTGAACAACTTTAACTTCTATTAATAAAAATTCCACCAAAACACAAGAAATACCAAAACGCTACATGTTACAAACAAAGAAACCATACAATAGGAAGCCAAAACTAAACAAAGGGAAAAAAAGAGAACAAAACCCACCACACCCCTACATTCAACTTAAACCAATAAAGAAAAAACCAACTTAACCACAAATTAAACCATAATCCATTCATTCATTACATAAGCCAGCTAAATAATAATCCATCAAATTCATTAAATAAGTCAACTAAACCATGATCCATCAAAATGAACTAATTAAATCACAATCCGAAGTTAATCACCTAAGCCAAAGTTCATCCCAAAAAAACTATATTAATCATAAGCCATAATTTCATAACTAGAAAACTATCATGCATCATTACAAAAAACTAAATATCATAAGCAAGGACCAAACAAAAGCACTAAGAAGAAGGTTCTTCATTGCGTGCTCCTCGGCTTAATCCTGGAGTTGGCATGAATCTCATTGACATTGTCTCATTTGTGTTGTTGTATGCTTTCATCGGATCTACAAGTTCCGGACTGACTACGACATTTTTGACAGCAACTACCGGTTTAAAAACTGGATTCTTCGGCCTCCTCAACAGTCCTACACCATTAATATTAATAGGTTTACCTAGTGTAGGTTTTGCGGCAGGTGCAAAAACTTGTTGATTCACCTCTGCAGCAGCTTGTTTTGTCATTGATGCAGGAGCTTGTTTTGTCACCGGTGCAGCTGCTTGCTTTGTCACTGGTTCAGTAGCTTGATGAGTCACTGGAATATCATTTTCCTACACAATGACATTCAATCATAAATTATAATAAAAAATAGTTGAAAATGAAATTGTTTAAGCATGTTTAACGCTGCCTCCTGTTTAACACCTTTTGAAGTTGTTTCTCTTACTTGGGAGATTCTTAATGTATTGAGGATATTTTCAAATAATTACTACTCCCAACATAGAAAAGTAATAAAAAAACCTGTACATGTAAATAAATAGACCATACATGGAAAATTATATTCAATTCTTATTGATGATAAAACCTAACACTTAGTTTCATAAAATTTGATACATATGTCTCTGGTCTTGAGTCTTGATTTTGTGGATGGTGATTCTTTTGTAGGTTCAACATATCATAAGCAAATATGGTGAGTCTTGTCTCTAAATCAGAATCCACCCTCTAGAATAGAATCTATGACTAGCATGCTTAAACATGTAAGAAAAGAAAGATATAAAAAGTAGTTGAAAATGAATTACAATTGGGTAAATTAACATACTTGAGATGTAGGAGCAGACTGAGACGAGTTGATCTCAACTGGTTGATTTGAACGACAGGTGCAGGTTGATGAGGCAAAAGTGAAACCGTAATATTTTAGGGTTTTACTGAATAAAATAGTTAATAGAATAGTTAACTGAAGGACTAAATTGAAGGATGAAAAATAGTTTAGGGACCTTTTAGTTAGTTTTAATAGTTTAGGGACTAAGTTGGTGAGAGAGTGATAGTATATGGACTAAA
The DNA here is from genome assembly GCA_030408175.1 of Trifolium repens. Lineage (NCBI taxonomy): Eukaryota > Viridiplantae > Streptophyta > Magnoliopsida > Fabales > Fabaceae > Trifolium > Trifolium repens. The sequence continues at coordinate 58,501,992 of CP125842.1, read as the reverse complement.
TTGACTGTTTACTCTAAAAAAAATCCCTTTAGGCTCCGTTTGGATTGATAGAATGTAATGGAATGGAGCGGAATAGAGTGGAGTGGAATGAGATGGAACGGAATGGATGGTAAGTGGTGGTATTATATTAAATTCATTCCATCTTATTCCATTCCATTCCATTATTATTTTTCAAATCCAAACAATGGAACATTATTATATTCCATTCTGTTCCGCTCCATTCCATTATATTCCATCAATCCAAACGGAGCCTTAGGTGTGACCTTTTTATATTGTCACTTTTGCCCTTAACTCTATTCAATTTTTTTTACACGGATTCAAATATTTGGCTCCGTTTGGCCCAGCTTTTTTTAGCTTTTTATTCTCTTAAAAACGAGAAGTTAGGCCAAACACAATTTTAATAAAGCTGTTAGCTATAAAAAACAGCTTTTCTTTAATGTGTAAAATTGAATCAAAAGAGCTTCTAAGAGAAGAGGTTGAAACCTACTTTTGGAAAGAAAAAAAAATTGAGCTTTTTTGTTATTATTTTTAGTAAATTTAGTTTAATCTAGTTTGTTATCATCTTTTACTAAGTTTTATATTAATCTTTAGTTTGTTATTATCTTTTTTTTAAAAAAATATACATATTTTATCAAATAACTTTGAAATTAAAAAAAAACAATTATCAAACAACTTTATCTTTTTTTGAAAAGCTATTATTTTCACTTTTAGCTTCCACATAGCTTCTAAGACCTAAAAAAGTCAGGCCAAACGGAGACTTTGTATACGTTGAAAAGTAACTTCCACACAAAAGTTAGTTTTAAATTTATTTTAATAAAAAAAAATAAAAATATATTTTTTCTTAATAACTAAGTACAATCAAAAAGTAGGTTAAGTAATTATCTACATGATAACACAAACGGCTGCTAGTAAGAATAAAAATAGGAGTTTCTCCACATAAATATATATTCCATTAAATCCTGAAATACAAAAAAACACAGACAAACCATATCAGTTTCATTCTTAGGGTTTCCTTCTTCTGTCTCCAACGATGCCTTTTGGTTTTGGATTCAACTTGAACCTCAACTTCAACCTTTTCAACAACGAAGAAGCTAACGCGAGGAAGCCAACAACGGAGAGGAATGTAATCACCTTTGAAGAAGGATTAAAGACTTTGCAAGAGGGAATCGTGAAGCTCTTCAACATTCTTGAAGGATTGGAGCCTAACTTCACTCCTGAGGAACACATTATGCTATATACGTACGTATCAATTTCGATATATATATATATATATATATATATATATATATATATATATATATATATATATATATATATATGTGTGTGTGTGTGTGTTCAATTTCGATTTAGGTCATTGAAATTTGATTGTATCTTAATGCAGGACCGTGTACAATTTGTGCTCTCCAAATTTTCCTAGTTACGACCTTGAACTATATAATTTGTATAAGCAAACTTGTGAAGACTATATCACATCAAAAGTGAGTAATACTTTCATCATGATCATATTCATTAATCATACTTTAATTTGTAAACTTGATTAGTTTTTATATGATATATCTATTATACATTGACATGATTTTCTTATTAATAGGTTCTGCCATCTCTGCAAGAAAAGAAAAATGAAACTTTGTTGACAATACTGCTCGAAAGATGGTCAATTTACAAAATTATGACCAAGCGCCTCGCTAGTTTTTTTAGTCATCTCGACAGATTCTTTCTCCAAAGATATGGATATCCTAATCTTGAAAAAACCAGCTTCTTATCCTTTTACCACCTGGTTGGTGATGAGATTTTTAATTATTTTAAAATATTATTTGTTTTGATTTTCCGTCTTTTCTAACTCTTTTCTTCATTTTAATTATCACAGGTATATGAAGAGATGAATCAAGAAATAATGGATGCTATATCTGCTGCTATGGTATTCTCTAACCCCCTTTCTATATGTTTGATACTTCTAAATTTATAAACATGTACTATCATTTAACTATCGCAGGTATATGATGAAGAGATGCATCAAGAAATAAAGGATGACATGTCTGCTATGGTATTCTCTAATTAGTCATTGTTTTAATCTTTGTTATTTCATCTGATTTTTGCCGGTAATAGCTCTTTTGACTTAATTTTTCGGTATCTAGATTGATCGGAAACTTGCAGGAGAGAAGTTTGAATATACATTTGTTATCAACACCTTGGATTTCTACTTAAGGTTTGATGAGTGGACAAGAAAAAACAGGAAAATGGATGTTTTGTCAAAGAAATTGAACTTGATAAGCCCTGATGGGGCTGTGTTTGAAGTTGACTATGATGTGGCACTTATGTCTTCAAGATTTAATAATATTCTAGAGACCATTCCTGTTGGTGATGTTGGTAACATTTATGTTAATGAAGTGAGTAGCATCATTTTGAACATGGTCATTGAATACTGCAAGAAGGAGATTCAGAACAAGGACTTGGATGATGAATTTGTGAATGTTGACCTTAAAACTCTGATTGATCTTACCATAGCTGCATGTTACTTGAAAGTTCACAGTTTGGTGAAGCTGAGTTGGAGTAAAGTAGATAACTTGTTAAAAGGCAAGACACCAGAGGAAATCTCCCAAATCTTTGGAGCTGCAGATCGACGACTTAAACTCGGAGCTATTCGAAGGGAACAAGGAGTAGAGTCTTTTAACTTTTCCTGTTTTGGTTGTAATCTTGATACCATTTATGTTGTTGATAGCAAAATGTTGCCACAATAAAACTCTGGTTGATCTTACAACATCTGAATTGAAAAATCTAGGCAAATGCAAACTTCTTTTTAATTTTCCTATATGATCCTGTTTTGATGAACTTGATTATTGTAACGACCAATAGTTCAATATGATGACCAAGTTGATCCCAATTTTATTCAACTGAATTGAAAAATTCTAATGTCAAAGTTCAAATATCCCGGAGACTTATTTAATAAGGCCCCGTTTGAATTAACTTATTTTTGAGTTTATGCAAATAAATAAGGTTTTATGTTAATTTATAAGTTCTCACTAATGAAAATTCTTTTTTTATAGACTATTAATAGACTATATTGACAAACTATTTATAGACTATATTGACAAACTTATAAAAATATATAAAAACTTATTTATTTTCATAAGTTGTTTTACATAAGCTTAAAAATAAGCTAATTCAAACGTGGCCTAATTAATTAATGTGCTTCAAATTTGGTATAAAAAAAGTCTTGTTATAATTTGGTATATAAAAAATGTCTCTTTCAAATTTTATTGTAAAAAAGAAAGTTTCATGATGCCCAAAAAATGGTCCAGACAGTCTTAAAATTTATTGTATGCAAGTATATTTTTGACGAGTTTATGCATATATTGAAGATATATAGGGTGCGTTTGTTTTAGCTTTAAAAAAATAGATTTTTTCTTTGTATTTTTGAAAATGGATTTTGTAAAACCGTTTTTCAAAATACTATAATTATTTTTATATTCATTTTTTCTAAATTGAAACACTAATTTTGACATCATATAACATAAACATTCATTATTGAATAAGAATAACAAAACATAGTCAAAATCACAATTTTTTTGAAAAAATTGTATTTCAAAAATGATTTTTTTGAAATTTTGATATCCAATTTTTTTTCAATAAAATGATTAATTGCCTAAAATTACATTTTAAGAATAATTATTCAAACCAAATTTTCATTTGAAGTTTTTATAAAAAGTTTATTTGTAATTTTTTTTACACAAAATTATGTAACACTATAAAATCCATTTTCAAAAAAATTCAAAACAAACGGGCCCATAGTATTAGTGCAAAAATGGATTATCTACATTAAAAAAGTTATACATTCATTTATTATTAGTGCAAAAATGCTAGCCGAGAATGAAGAGAGATGGTATGGTGGGTGATAATAACAAAATTGTTCATAAAAATAAATTAAATGTAGGTAAATGTATGATTTTATAATGTAGAGAATCTAAATCCGACTAGCTCAATACATGGCTTTTCCTGTTGATATTTTTCTTTATCAAATCATGGTTGATGTATTTAAAAGAAGAAATAGAGAGTCTTAGGCTTAACTAAGTTGATAGAAATATTGCATAAAGTATATAGAATTGGGGTTTAAATTTTGAACATTATTGTTATTCAAGTGATTTTATTTTTGTCAAGTAGTCCCGTTACTAGGAGTTTCACTTTTAAGGTGTATAAGTAGGGTGTCCGAAGTTTGTAAAAAAAAAATAGGGTGTTCGGAGTTCGAACTTCAACAATTACATATATAATATAATATTTCTACCAACTAAACTAAATTTATTAATCAAGTGAAATTTGGTCTACTAAACTACTTAAAAATGAAGATTTTTTTCGGTATTTCAGCGTGGATTAAGTGTAGGGATACAATAACAAATGTAAGGGGTGTCTTTAACAATTCTCATGAATAAAATGTCCATAAAAACAACGCGCTTATCCAACCCAAATCATACCCACAAGTTTAATTTGATAATACACAATTAATTGGGCCCACAGAACTTGAGCTAAACATTGGTTAAAGTATTGAAAATGAGTGTAGTGTGAATTTGGGAGCACTCTTATTTGTTGGTTTCAAATCGTAAATGACTAAATGCCCTTTGATTCACCACAAGTTGAAATTTCACCATGTGTCATCGATTAAGACTTTTCTTATAAAAGAAAAACATGGTATTATCATATTGAATTTTGATTTAAATTAGACTAGATATATTTTCATATTTTTTATATTTAAATTTTAAAGGAGTAAGTATGGGTAATAGTAATGATAATATTGTATCCACATATGCATGACTGAATAGGATATATTATGAGAGTATCTATAGGATCCATATTATCAATAGACTTTTCATGCATCGTTGAAAATCCGACCAATATTGAAAGAAAACAAAGAGGACTTTGATCTCTAAATCATGGCCTATTGAATTGTGGGCCTATACAAATATATTTGTATGTGATATCAACAACTAATTTTTAACTAACTTTTATTTGACATGTACATGATTATTCTCATTAATTGTTGGATAAATACCCCCAAATTATAAAAAATAGTATAGAAAAAACCTTATTGAACACTTGTGGCCAATAAATCGTAGCAATTCACTATGTTTTTCTCCTAAGAAACTCTTCATGAAAATTAAGACTGTTTAACCTTTTAGTGGAATGATATATATATTTTTGTGTGCCTAGTAAGATATTTACACATTTTTATTTATTTTGTATTCTTTCAAATAATTTAATGGTGAGGATTTTACTTCTTAAAGTGAATAAATGGATCTATAAAAAAATGGAGTAATCCAAGGAAAATATTTACACATCTATCTTATATTGATCATTTCTTTATTTTTGGTCAAGGGTTGAAATTTCGCCCGTTAAAATAAATAAGTGTTGCAATTTTATACCAACTTAATTTTTTTTTTTGATATATTATACCAACTTAATTTTGCTCACATGAATATAATAGATAAAAAAAGAAGTTATTGTTGTCTTGAATATAATCAATTTATTTAATTACATTATAAGTGGTAGCAATTATAATGCTACTTACAATTTATTGGATACAAGATGTGGACATTACATTTTTGTAAGAAAAAAAAAGTGTGGACATTCCATAAAGAACTGTCATTATAATAATGACAAATTTTATGGTATACAATTGAAATAAATTATGCATTACATACAAATTTGTTTTTATCATTATATCAACTTTTTGATTTAGTAATAAAAAATAAATTTGTATATGATGCATAAGTGACAAAATATATAAGTCTTGTAATTAAAGTATAAAATGGAGGACACTAGGATCTACATTTGGATGGATCCTTTCAGAAAGGAATATTTTAGGGAGGCGACTAGCAATACATTTAGCTTCTAAGAATGATTTCCTTCTCAATACCCCAACTTGTGTGATTCCAACATTACTATCACTAGTTCTTGCTTTGAAATAATCATTGTTTGCTTTCTCTCTAGTTTCTCTAATGTAAAATTTATTTTCATCAATTAGAATATCAAGTTTTTGTTTCTTAATTTTCCAGCTGCCATTTTTCAAATCAAAGTTGTATAGTGAAAGAAATCGTTGGCCATAGATAGCTACAAATTCTATGGCAGCTAAAATGAACTCAAAGTCCTCTTCACCCATGTAATAGGGAAAACTAACCCTAGTCCATCCGGGTTTCACACCAATGTAACCCTATTTAAAGCAATAAAAATGTTTGTTAGTTCTAAAATATATATATAAACAAACAATCACGAAAAAAAAAATTAACGTTAATATATAAAGATGAAATCAGTTAGTCTTGTCACCACAACCTAAATGGTAAAAAAATGACGAAGATATTTAACATGTTTATATGCAGATTCAAATCCGCAATTCTTTATTTCTTAAGAAAATTATAAAACCTTTGAGACATTGAAAAAGTTTTTACCTCTTGAATTGCTGACCTAACAGCAAGAGATTGAGATTCATTGATATTGAGCAAATCATGGCCATAAGGTCCAGCACAAGCACACCCACCTCTAGCTTGAATGCCAAAGACATCATTTAACAATGTTGCAACAAAAGAGCCACTAAGTATTTTAGTTACATTGGTGGTAGAAAAAATCACAAAAGACAAAATAGCTTGTCTTTTGGTGCTTAAGTTCCCTAAAATCTCAATGTTTGGGTTAGGCATGAGTCTCTTAAGTGCTTTGTTAATGTAGAGTTGTTCTCTTTTTTCAATCTCTTCATAGTAAATGTACTCTTTCACCCAAAATGCCAATGCTGCTCTCATTGTTTGGATTATTGGAGGTGTGCCCCCATTTTCTCTTTCCTCTATGTCCTCCATGTATAATGTATCCTGAAATTGAAGACACACATTTGATGTAGTTTAGTAATTTGAAAGTTTATTAATTTTTAAATAATAAAGTTGGGGTTATGTGTCCGTGAACATACTCAGTTGATAGAAATATCGCATTTTATATATAGGGTCCGATGCTCGAACACAATATCTTCCACTTATTTATCTTAAGAGCTGAATTTCTATCCACTAAATTACTTGACAAAAAAATATATTAGAATTATGCTAATACACAAATTAGTTTTATATTTAATTTGGTTAAATAATGTAGTGCCATAATTTCATTCCTTCGAATAAATAAGCGGAAAATCTTAAACTCGAATGTTTTTACCAACTTAATTATCCTCATGGAGACATAGATTTTCTTTGATACAAAACATATATAGTATTATTTTGGATATTTTGATTTTATAGAAGGCAAACAAACAAGAAAAAACAATGGTTGACATTTTATTTTATTTTTTGGAACACTATAAGGTTGACATGTTTTTTTGGACTTTTTAATTACATAAACCCAAATACACACGAAATGGATATCGGCAACTATTTTCAAGTTTCGACTTATATTTTAAGACTTAATTATTTATGTTTTATTTTTTGGTACACACTTAATTATGTTTTAATATTTTTCATTTGATTGATACGCTATAGACTTAATGCATTTTTCGTTTTGCCGGTGCAAAAAATAGTACAATTTTATTATGGCAAAAACCAATCTTGCATCCAAAAACTTTGAAAAATATAAAAAATAAATATGGCAAAATCTGGATTATCTGGCATAATTTGGTGAGTCAGTCATGGAACTTGAGACAATTTTATGCAATATAAATTTAGCACTTGGCCAATATTGACTATATTCTCCAAAAATAAGAAAAATACTACTCTCAAAGAAATAAAATGAATAATTAGTCTTTTTTTTATAAGAAAGTAATATATAATCTCAGTTTGTTAACATTTAAACGATATAAAAAACATTTTTTAAACTAATAATAAATTGGTCCAAATTGTAAGTGTTTTGATCCCTTTAAATATGTGGTTAGTGGTTCGATTCTTAGTTCATGCGTATCAAAAAAATTTGAATGGTAAAAACTTCGTACTAATAATAAAAAAAACAGTTTTCAGAAAAATATTAGTGGTAAAGTTATTATGTGTTGTCCTTCTTGGTTTAATTTAAAATTAAATCTCCCTAGAGCCAAAATTAGTTTTTTGGAAAATTTAAAAGTATATCGTTTGAGACTTAAGTACTCTCCCTAGGCAAATATTTCAGACTCTATCTCAATGCCGCGTAAAACATGATATACTAAAATAATAGTAGTAAAACACATAACTTGTCAAAATAAAATAAAATAAAATATAAAATATAAAAAGAAAAATTCTGGCAAAATATAAGGCTATTTTATTAGCGTTCAGGTTCCCTTTATTTATTATCTATCCATTTATTCTCCATTTGGAGAGAGATAGACACAAGAAAAAAATAGTGGGGTCCACAAATTAGTGGGACCCACTTTTAATGGATCCCACTAATTTTTAATGTGTCTATCTCTGTCCAAATAAAGAATAAATAGAGAGATAATAAATGGAGGGAACCCAAACTCATTTTATTAGGTGTTCTAACTTTTAAGTCAAAAGTCATAAAATCCTGGCCAACTTTGATGCCAACAATGACACAATGTAGAGGCCAAAGTCATTCAAAGCTTATTTATTTGACTTATCTCTCTCTAAACATCTCCGGTACATATATTAATCCTACTCCTTTTGGGCATAAATCTTGGCATATTTATGACTCCTACCAATTTTTTTTTTACCATTTTAGGCATTCTTCCCCTAATTAATTATGAATTCCCTTTCAAATATAACAAGATAAATATTAACATATGCTCTAAAGATATATATTAAAGTGATTAATATTTTCTTACTTAATTTATATGTTGTCCTGAGAGCACATGTTCATATTTTTTAAATACTCCGTAGATTAATTGGTATCTAATATTATTAGAGGATCAAAGTTTAAACTCTGAATTCTCTAATAATAGACTACTAAACTAAAAAAATAAAACAAGAAAATTTATATACCTTTTCACTGAAGCCATTGACATAATTAACATAATTAACGGTGCCACCTCCACAAGTAGATGGAGGTGAATATGTCAACTTATACAAGACTTTGTTCATTAATAGCACTCCTGGAGAGCCAGGTCCACCAAGAAACTTATGTGGGCTGATGAACACAGCATCATACCCATCAATCTCCCCAGATCTCATGTCAATTTCCACATACGGACCACTAAAACAAACAAATCGATGAGTCAAAAAAAAAAATCGATAAAATCATTATTATGCTAGAAATATCGAGACAAATCTAAGTCGTGCATATTTTAAAGATAAAGTATGCCTTAAGTCCTGTATTTAATAAAAAGTTGTTGCAAAATTTAAGTGCAGTATATTTTGCAACAATTTTATATTTTTCTCATCGACATATATCGATGCTAAAAATTATTTTTCTTATAGTGCCGGTTAACAATTCGAATTAACTATACCTTGCTGCAAAATCAAAGCATGCAAATGCATTGTATTGGTGAAGAAGCTTAGCAATTGCTCGTGTGTCCGAGTAAATTCCAGTGACATTACTACAAGCTGAGAAAGATCCCAACAAGGGTCGATTGGTATCTTTATAGGCCTCAAGTTGTAGCTTTAAATCTTCCATATCAAGCAACCCTTTATCATCTAGGCCAATCTCTACAACTTCAGCCAAACTTTGCCTCCAAGAAAGTAAATTTGAATGGTGCTCATAAGGTCCTACAAAAACCACCCATCTTTCTTCTTCACTAAGGCATCTCAACATTTTTTCCCTCAAAATAGATGGCACGGCAATTCCCATCACTTCTTGAAGTCTCTTGATGGCTGCCGTTGCGCCCGAGCCGCATAATATGAGTGCATCGTCTTCTCCACCACCTAAACATTTCTTAATATATTTGGTTGCTTCATGTACCATTTTTGTTGTCTTATCTCCAACATAACTCTCACAAGTATGGGTATTGCCTATATATAACAACATAGTTAAAAAAAATAACTATAATTAAATACAAATATAAGAAGTTGAATTATTAATATAACAGAAACTAAATGACATGAAAATATATAATTCTTACATGTTTAAGTGTTAAAGCAATTTTTAGATATTTTTTTACTAGATTCTTATTTTTTTTTCTTTAAAATCTATGAGAAACATATGAAAATTCATAAAAAGTGAATATATTTTTTGATAAATCAAGATATTCTCTGCACATAACAGCATAAACTAATCTATAAGGAGTTGATTTCTTCTAACATATTTTTTTTCGTATGCACAGGTCAGGAAACAGATTTCCTACTGTAACAATAAAATGCTGTAATCAATCACAACCATCTGATCTAAAATCGGAAGCTGGGATTGTTTTAATATAAAGAACACATATTTTAATTATATCTGTTTGATCTAATATCAATGGTCCAAATTGAAAACTGCGTGAAGCAATTACAGCTGAAAATCCGATAAGTATTTACCACTTATACTACTTGATGGTAAAACTCATAATGATTATTTTGTTTATAAAAAATAAAAAAATAAAATAAAGAATGATATGTATTTCAATACCGTAGAAAGGAAGAAGATGTTTTGTGATGAAATTTTCAATGTAATGAAGACTGCGACCAGAAGCTGTGTGATCAGCATAGACAAGTTTTCGTTTACCAAATGGAGAGTTGAATTCTTCATCGTTGCCTATGATTTCTGACCGAATCCAACATAGTTTTTCTTCCACAGATTCATTACATGGAAGTCCTTTCTCGAATAACACTTTGAAGGACTCTGGAATGAAATTGCAAAAATCAAGACATGTTTCATCGGATGAAACATTGTTGACTTTATTGTTGGCCTTGATTTTGCTTGGAGCTATGCATAGCTCTGCAAATATATTTGATAACATGAAGCTAGCTTCAATATTTTTACGTGTATATATATGAATATGATGTGTATGTAATGCAATGAAAGAGGTTGTATGAAGGAATGAAGATATGCTATGTTCAGTTCGTTTTTAGATATATATATACACACACATATGTACAAACATACAAGGACATACAATTTATGATAGTCACCACTTATTATAATTTATAAATATATCTTCTGACTATTTCTCATTTCTTAATATTCTCTGGTGCTTAATATTTATTTTTTTGTTAGATAATTTAATAGCTAAAAATTTCACTCTTAAAGTAATTAAATTAGATGATTAAAGTTCGAACATCGATCCTCTGCATATATAATGTATGTTCCTGCAAATTGAGCTAATTAAGCTCACAGAACCTCTCATGCTTAAAATTATTAGATTTAGTATGTGAATATAAATAATACAATATATGATTTAAGTTGAAATTTGATAGAAGGTGACTTAACGAATTTTAAAGAGACTTAAATACCGTCTTAATATTTTAAGTATATATGTAACTCAACCTTACAAAACGCAAATTATCCCCGCTTATAAATATATGTTAAATTTTATTAATAAGAGTGAATACAAATAATAGACGGTTCCGATAGTGAAAACCGGATACAAGTGGTCAATAAATTTTAGAGAAACTTTGATATTATCTTAAAAATTTTGCTTAGACTTAATTCAACTTTACAAAACAATGATTACCCCTCTTATAAGTTTATCTCAAAGACATCCCTCATTCAACATGAATCTTTTTATAATATTTTAAATTTTGCATACAAAATTTATATGACAATGCTTTTTTGAAAATATATATCATGTTTATCGTGAGTAAAGATCCTCTCAATTTTCTATGATTTCATTTTCTTTATTACCAAAGTTTTTAATATTTTATGATATAATTTTTTTTTAAACTTATTTATTATCACACTTTTTGCATTTATATTTCAAAACTATATAATAATAAAAGAAATGAAAAATATATAAAATGGAGAAAATCATAACTCGTTTATCATATATTAAGTTTGACTCATGAATGGGCAGCCATATTCCCATTTTTAGAAAATATGAGGTTGCTAAAATAAACAAGCGACAACAGTATTTTTTACGTTTATCACGAATTTTTCACGAATATGTGCTACATGCAATCCAGCTTGTAATTTGTACAGAACACGTGCACTATGACTCTACTAGATATCAATGCTTTGAATGTGCATACCTTAAGGGTCTGTTTGGTTCAAAAGAGAGGGAGGGGAGGGGAGGAGAGGGATTTTAATGAGGGGGAGGGGAGGGAAGGGGAGGGGAGGAGAAATTTTTAATTATTTATATGTTTGGTTCAAAAGAGGGGAGGGGAGGGAAGGGAAGGAATTTTAATTACAAATGTGTTTGGTTCACGAGAGGAGGGGAGGGATTACAAAACTAAATTACTTTTTTATCCTTATAATTTTATAGTAAAAGTTTTATAATTTTAAAATTATTCACTTCATAAATAATTAAATATAAAAACTTAATAGGCTTAAAAACTCCACAAATTAAATTTTTTATTGATAATAATTTTTTGTTCTTGATTATTGATCTAACTTCATAAAAAGTTTATAAATTAAATTTTATACAAATAATTAATTTTTTTGAACAGATATACAAATAATTAAATTAATTTTATATAGATAAAAAAGAGCATGCAAGTGTAGCAATATATACAACGTAATAGATAAATTGGTTAATCGACGTAAACAAATTTGTATGGATATTTTTATAAATAAATAAATTGTATAGCAATATATACAACGTAACTACAAAGCATTGTTAAAAAAACGTAAAAACAAAGTCTGGAAGAAAATAGTTAACAAAATTGTCAAAAGAAAATAGTTATGTATAATAATAATAATAATAATAATAATAATAATAATAATAATAATAATAATAATAATAATAATAATAATAATAAACTTGGCAACAAGTCATAAAAGAATTAGGAAGTTAGCAATATAAAAAAAATGTAGATAAGGATAATTTTGATATTTTATAATAAATATGAGGTTAAAAATGTCAATATAATTAATATTGCAATAATATGGCTTGCCTCCCCTCCCCTCCAAATCCCCCCAATTTGGGGGGAAGCAAAAATTGAGTTTATGAGGGATTTTGTTCACCTCCTCTTCCCTCCCCTCCTAAAAATTGAACCAAACACATTTCATTTAAAATATTACCTCACCTTCCCTCCCCTCCCCTCCAAAAACCCCCAACCAAACACACCCTAACAAACATTTCAACAAGTGTAATTTTTTTGTGCACCATGATTTGAAATGTCAATAGAACATGGGTTAATTACACTCCTAGCCTTTGGAATGACTATGAGCTATGACCGTGTTTGGATATGCTTCAAATGAACTATTTTTGTCCATATTAACAAGTTCACACAAAATTAGTTAATTTGATATGTGGCATTGATTTTGTTAACGATGTACAAATAACATATGGAAAATGTCAAGCGCTCTACTGTAGACCGTTATTTAAAATTATTAAAAAAATATATATAACAAGTAAAAAATTATGACTGTTTTATCTTTATGGCAAAAAAAAACATTATATTTTTTGAAGAAGTTAAATTAGAAAATAAAACATTATTAACTTTAATTTAGTACAAATTACATATTTATTATTTTATATTTTAGTTAAATCGAGGTTAATTAAATTATTGTTTCAATCATAAAAATAAATATAATTATTAAATTATACATTAAAAAACAATGTATATCTTCAATAATATATATTTTAAATATTTTTCAAAATTCTAGTCCATTATGAATCACTTGAAAAAAGTGATCCATATTAAAAAAAAAAACTAACATATATTTTATTTTCTTCTTTTTTTTCCATAAGTATTTTCCTAACATATATTAGTCCATTTCTTTGTATAAAAAAATAAAAACTAGTCCATTTCCAAATGGAGAGTCGTTATCTTCCTATTCTACGTAGTTAAATTGTCCACATAACTAATTTATATTGTAATTTGTCACTCTCCATCTCTCTCACTGAAGCGTGTTGGCGGATGGGGTAGGTCAGTTTTGCTCAAGAGAAACTTTTACTTGGACATAAACTTTTTTTTTTTTTAATAAAATAGACGATATTCATTTAAATAAAAAAAGTACATCGATGCAATACAAATTCATAATTGCCAAAATCATAAAAATAAATATAATTATTAAATTATACATTAAAAAACTATTGAAATCAGTTATGATTCTGTTAGGATTCTTGTTAGAGTGTAACTAACTTGTATTGAATCTCTTATTCTCATTGATGTGAATAGTAGTACAACAAGGTATATATATATAGGGTATTAAACCCTTAAGTCTATCTAGATATACTTTACATTGTTTATCCTAATCTAGATAGACTTTACATTGACTATACTTAATTCTAGATAGGCTTTACATTGCCTTACACTAACACACCCCCCTCAAACTTAGTGTCAGGTGCTGACATTAAGTTTGTTTCTGATGAAAAGAAACTTGTCAGTGGAGATGGGCTTGGTGAGAATATCTGCCAGCTGATCAGTGCCAGGGATGTGTACCACAGAGACTTGCTTAGCCAATACTTTTTCCCTAACAAAAAATAGGTCTATTTCCATATGTTTTGTCCTGGAATGTAGAATAGGATTGTGAGCAAGGAGCACAGCTGATTGGTTATCACAGTAGATTCTTGGAGGAAAGTATGGAACAGTCAATTCTGTGAGAATAGTTTGAACCCATAGAACATCAGCTGTTTCTTGAGCTAGGCTTCTGTATTCTGCCTCTGTGCTAGATCTAGCTACCACTTGTTGTTTCCTTGACCACCAAGATATCAAATTAGGGCCAAAAAAGATAGCTGCTCCTGAGGTGGATCTTCTGTCATCAGGATCAGAAGCCCAATCAGCATCACAAAACACTCTTAGGGATAAGGGCTGATGAATGTCAGTATGGAAAATCTTTAGACCACCAGTAATGGTGCCTTTTAGATATCTCAGAATTCTCTTAACTGCACTCCAGTGAGATTCAAGAGGTGCAGACATAAACTGGCAGACTTTATTGACTGCAAATGAGATTTCAGGTCTTGTGATTGTTGCATACTGTAGTGAGCCTACCACAGACCTATACAAGGTTGCATCTGTAACATTATCTGAGCCTGTTTTGGAGAGTTTACAGCTAGACATCATTGGAGTGTTGATAGGCTTACATTCTAACATATTAGTCTTGGTGAGTAAGTCCCTGATGTACTTGCCTTGACTGAGGAGCAGAGAGTTATCAGAGAGTTGCTTCACCTCAATGCCTATGAAATAATCCAGATCACCCAGCTGTTTTAGACTGAACACAGAGTCCAATTTAGTCACTAGATTTTGAACTAAATTACTGGAACTTCCTGTGATAATGATGTCATCTACATATACTAACATATACACAACCTGTTTGTCTTTTGTATAAATGAATAAGGAAGGGTCACATTTACTTGCTCTAAAACCAAGCTGAATGAGTGTATTGGTGAGCTTATCAAACCATTGTCTGGGAGCCTGTTTTAGACCATAAAGAGCTTTATTAAGCTTACAAACCAAAGATGAATCAGAAACTTCAAATCCTTGAGGTTGTACCATGTACACTTCTTCTTCTAGAGTGCCATTTAGAAAGGCATTGTTGATGTCAAGCTGTTTAAGGGGCCATTTATATGATATGGCAAGAGAAAGAATAAGTCTGATAGTAATGGGTTTGATGACAGGAGAGAATGTTTCATTAAAATCAAAACCATGTTGTTGATGAAAACCCTTTGCAACTAGCCTTGCCTTATACTTGTTTATAGAGCCATCAGGATTCTCTTTAGTTCTAAAGACCCATTTGCAACCTATAGCCTGTCTGTCAGAAGGTAAAGGCATTAAGGTCCAAGTTTGATTTTTCAGTAAGGCATCAAACTCTGCCTTCATAGCTTCATGCCACTTGGGATCAGCCAAGGCCTGTTTTGCTGTCTTAGGTTCAGTATGAGTTAGCAATAATTTGGGATTTTGTTTAGGTAAGAGAATGCTATTTTTGGATCTAGTTTGCATAGGGTGATTGTTGATTGTGCTGGTTTGGTTAGATTTAGAAACAGGTGACTTGTTTGTGATAACAGAGTTGTTTTGAGTGTTGACAGGAATAGGATGAATAGCTATCTCAATGTCATTGGGTTCAGGGTCTTGAGTAGTTACTTGTTGTAAGTTGTGACTGTCAATGGGTAAATTGGATAAGGGAATATCTTGGGTAGGAGAGGGTAAGTTGGTATTTGTCTCAGAAAATAATGAGGGGTAAGGGAAGCTGGTTTCATTAAACAGAACATCTTTTGAAACAAAAATTTTCCCTGTGGGAGATAGGCATTTGTAGCCTTTATGAGTGTTGGAATATCCCAAAAAAATACATTGATGAGATCTAAAGTCAAACTTGTAAGCATTATATGGTCTGAGCAAAGGGAAACAGAGACAACCAAAGGGCTTAAAGACATTATAATCAGGCATCTTTTGAAAAAGAATATTGTAAGGGATTTTGAATTGTAAAGATGCTGTAGGTAGTCTATTTATTAGATGAACAGCAGTAAGAAAAGCATGATCCAAAAATTTGAGGGGAAGATTAGAGTGACTCAAGAGTGTGAGACCCATATCCACTATATGCCTGTGTTTTCTTTCAACTACACCATTTTGGTGATGTGTATGAGGACATATTAGTCTGTGAATAACACCTAACTCAGCAAGATATTTAGAAAAAGGTCTGAATTCACCCCCCAATCAGTTTGCAAGATTTTTAAAGAATGACCTAGCTGTAATTCAGCCATACTTTTGAACTGTTTGAATATGTTAAAGGCATCACTTTTTTATTTTAACAAATAGATCCAAGTATACCTAGAATAGGCATCAATAAAGGAAATATAATAGTGATAACCTGATGAAGATGTGGTGGGGGCAGGACCCCAAAGATCACTAAAAACAAGTTCAAGAGGGTGAGAATAAGTAGTTTGAGACTGATTTGAATGTAATCTATGAGCCTTACCCATACAACATGCAGCACAGAAATTTGAAACATCATGTTCATTATTTGAAAAAGAAATATTACAAAGTTTTAAGGCAGTCTTGAGTGTTTGACTATTCGGATGGCCAAGCCTCAAGTGCCACAAAAATTGAGAACTAGAAGACAAACTAGAGTTATTTTTATTAGGTAGTGTAGAAACACTACAAACAGAAGCTTTAGGAAAAGTAGATAAGCTAGTAGACTTAGCAGGAGGAGGAATGGTGATGTTGGAGAAGGAATATAGCCCATCACCACCAACAGCTCCTTGAAGCAATATTTCCTTAGTGACCTGAGATTTGACAACACAATGATCAGGATGGAATTCAAAAAATACAGAATTGTCTTTTGCAAACTGACTCACACTTATCAAGTTTTTGGTAATAGCAGGGACATGTAGTAGGTTATTTAGGATAAGTTTTGTTTGTGTGTGTTGTGGTGAAGTAAAAATGCTAGAACCATTAGCAGAATTGATAAACCTTGGCCATTACCCATGAAAATCTGATCAGTAGTGTTGAGACGAGTTTGCTCTTGTATGTTCCTAGCATCAGCAGTGACATGATAGGATGCTCCAGAGTCAGGGTACCAGGCATTGTGCTGATTTGATGTAGATCCCTGTGCAACCATAGCAGCTGGTGGAGCAGTATACTGGGCAGAAGGTCTGAGGGCAGGATTAGGAATTAACCAAGGACTGTAGTTTGGTACACCATATCCAAAATTTCTGCCAAAACCAGGAGGAAAGTTTTGACCTGAGAAGGGACCATATGCCTCTTGAAAATACCCTGGTGGTGGTGCTTGAGGTACATTAGGG
Organism: Trifolium repens; assembly: GCA_030408175.1. Lineage (NCBI taxonomy): Eukaryota > Viridiplantae > Streptophyta > Magnoliopsida > Fabales > Fabaceae > Trifolium > Trifolium repens. Next base: position 58,484,300 of record CP125842.1, on the reverse strand, counting down.
TTGGGAGCTTGAATTTGGGAATTCTGAGCTTGAAATTGAAGATTAGTCCTATGCCAGCAATCAATTGCAGTATGATTTGGCTTGAAACAGATTTGACATTGAGTGTTGTTGTTTGGATTAGTTCTTCCATTCATGGATCTACCACGTCCCCTTCCATTTTTACCTCCTCTACCACGTGTTGAACCAGAATAGGGATGGTAATTGGGATTAGGTCCTTGAGAATTGTTGATGGAAGGTGAAGGTGCTACCTGTTCATCAGGAGAAGAGTTTTCATTGGAAGATTGCTGAGCAATATTGATAGAGGCAGCTTCATCTAAGGTCCTTTTCTTTGATTTTTGAAGACGTGCTTCATGAGCAAGAAGTAGAGCTTCAACTTCATCTACTTCAATGTAGTCAAAACGACTTTCAATTACAGAGATGACGAAGTTGAAATCTGAAGGAAGACCTTCCAAGATCACATCAAGACGCTGATTTGGGGGAATAAGATCACCAATAGACGCCAAATTATCAATCAAGAGACGAATTCGTAAGAGATATTCTTGAACGGTGTGATTTTCTAACGTCGTGGATCGTAGTTCAACGCGTAACTGTCGTGATTTAGCACGAAGTTGTTTCTCAAAGTATGAGACGATTCTTGACCAAAGCTCATGAGTCTCTGTCGCACCAAGAAAGCGAGCAAGAATATCACTGGAAAGCGTCGATTGCAACCATGAGAGAAGCATTTGATCGCGTTGTCGCCATTTGCGATACGCAGGATTGAGAGTAGCGGTGGCGCGATCTGTTGCGTTGAGGAATCGCGGCAGCGCTGACGACGGAAGAAGAAATTCATCAAGATCGTGCGCAAAAATGTACGGCTGAACCTGCTGCTTCCATAGATGGAAGTTTTTCTCTGTGAGTTTTTCGGTAATTCACAGCGTAAAGTTGAGTGTGGAGCGATCGGAGTGTTCGTTTTCTCTAAACGAGTTGATCGGCGGTGGACGGAGGATACCATCATCAGAGTGATGGTCCGGCGACGGCGGAGGGCTCGGAGGTTCCATGGATACCTATAGAGCTAAGCTGATACCATATTGAAATCAGTTATGATTCTGTTAGGATTCTTGTTAGAGTGTAACTAACTTGTATTGAATCTCTTATTCTCATTGATGTGAATAGTAGTACAGCAAGGTATATATATATAGGGTATTAAACCCTTAAGTCTATCTAGATATACTTTACATTGTTTATCCTAATCTAGATAGACTTTACATTGACTATACTTAATTCTAGATAGGCTTTACATTGCCTTACACTAACAAAAACAATGTATATCTTCAATAATATATATTTTAAATATTTTTCAAAATTCTAGTCCATTATGAATCACTTGAAAAAAGTGATCCATATTAAAAAAAAAACTAACATATATTTTATTTTCTTCTTTTTTTTCCATAAGTATTTTCCTAACATATATTAGTCCATTTCTTTGTATAAAAAAATAAAAACTAGTCCATTTCCAAATGGAGAGTCGTTATCTTCCTATTCTACGTAGTTAAATTGTCCACATAACTAATTTATATTGTAATTTGTCACTCTCCATCTCTCTCACTGAAGCGTGTTGGCGGATGGGGTAGGTCAGTTTTGCTCAAGAGAAACTTTTACTTGGACATAAACTTTTTTTTTATTTTATAAAATAGACGATATTCATTTAAATAAAAAAAGTACATCGATGCAATACAAATTCATAATCGCCAAAATCATAAAAATAAATATAATTATTAAATTATACATTAAAAAACAATGTATATCTTCAATAATATATATTTTAAATATTTTTCAAAATTCTAGTCCATTATGAATCACTTGAAAAAAGTGATCCATATTAAAAAAAAAACTAACATATATTTTATTTTCTTCTTTTTTTTCCATAAGTATTTTCCTAACATATATTAGTCCATTTCTTTGTATAAAAAAATAAAAACTAGTCCATTTCCAAATGGAGAGTCGTTATCTTCCTATTCTACGTAGTTAAATTGTCCACATAACTAATTTATATTGTAATTTGTCACTCTCCATCTCTCTCACTGAAGCGTGTTGGCGGATGGGGTAGGTCAGTTTTGCTCAAGAGAAACTTTTACTTGGACATAAACTTTTTTTATTTTTATAAAATAGACGATATTCATTTAAATAAAAAAAGTACATCGATGCAATACAAATTCATAATCGCCAAAATCATAAAAATAAATATAATTATTAAATTATACATTAAAAAACAATGTATATCTTCAATAATATATATTTTAAATATTTTTCAAAATTCTAGTCCATTATGAATCACTTGAAAAAAGTGATCCATATTAAAAAAAAACTAACATATATTTTATTTTCTTCTTTTTTTTCCATAAGTATTTTCCTAACATATATTAGTCCATTTCTTTGTATAAAAAAATAAAAACTAGTCCATTTCCAAATGGAGAGTCGTTATCTTCCTATTCTACGTAGTTAAATTGTCCACATAACTAATTTATATTGTAATTTGTCACTCTCCATCTCTCTCAATGAAGCGTGTTGGCAGATGGGGTAGGTCAGTTTTGCTCAAGAGAAACTTTTACTTGGACATAAACTTTTTTTTTTAATAAAATAGACGATATTCATTTAAATAAAAAAAGTATATCGATGCAATACAAATTCATAATCGCCAAAACCAAAAAAAATAAATCTGTGAACAAACTCACAGTATCCATGTTAATAGCATCAAACGGCAAATTACATATGCCTACAAATATGACTATATTGAAGACTTGGACACAAACTTAACATTTATCTTTTGGGTATACTCACATAATTTTAAAAAATTTAAATATAAAAGGATTAATTAATGATAGTTGATGTGACTTTATCATTTAAGTTTAAATTTTTTTCTTTGATGTGTGTATCCAAATATTATTATTTGAGGTTGTGCGTATGATAGAATTCCGCTAAGGGTTAAATTGGTTTAACTCACCGAATTGAATTGATCACCCAAACCGCAAACACCCCTAAAATATTAGTATCATTTACTTCATGCCACCTCTAATTATGAGCATTATTTTATTGCATGATATATATATATATATATATATATATATATATATATATATATATATATATATATATATATATATATATATATATATATATATAATCATTAATATATTATTAAGACTCGTTAAAATTAATGATATTTAATAAAAAGGTAAAAAATAATGAATCTTCTATATATTGTTTACTTACTTTTGAAGTTGACTTTGATTTTGTTTGATTTTTTTTTTGACAAAATGATTTTGTCTGACTTATTCAAAAATATCCAACAAATTTTTGTAACTTCAAATATATCAAACAACAATTCGAAATTGAGAGGCAACAGTTGCTATAATAAATTTGTTATTGATGATGTATTTAGTAGGGAGGAGTGAGGACCATATGGTTCGATCTTTTATAACTACAATTGGGAGTGAGTTGGAATCACTTGATGTCAGAACTGACCTCCGAACCAGATTAAACTGGTGGTGAAAAAAATTAAAAAATGAGAGAGAATAGTTGCCATAGTAAATTTGTTTTTGGTTATCCCATTGCAAATAGTTAGTGAATTATTAGATAATCTAGCAAAATCTTAAGCTTTATATTCTAGTTCTAGACATTAATTAGCAGCCGCTGCTACACTACTATCTCATCTTGCATCAATATTGCTTACTATTTTTATTTAGTTCATTGCATAGTTTAGTTATAAACAATGTTGTTTAGAATTTTCTCAAGTTGTGGATTCCACTACTAGAAAAGTCTTGAATACCGACGGGTAAAATCTGTCTCTAAAATGCAAATATTCTGTCACTAAGCACGTTAGAGACAGAATTAGAGACGAATTTAATGTGGTCATTAATTTCCTCGTCTCTAAACTATCAGAGACAGATTTTATATTCCGTCTCTGATTGGAGACCGATTTTATCTGTCACTAACAAATAAAAATCCGTCTCTAAACTAAATTAATAACTAACTAAAAAAACAAACATAGTAGCAATTAATAAAAAACTTAACAAAATATAACAAACTAGATTAAACTAAATTTACTAAAGATTATTACAAACAAAAAAAACTACGAAATTTTTTTCAAAAGTAAGTTTCAACCTCTTCTCTTAAAAGCTCTTTTTATTCAATTTTGCACATTGAAAAAAAGTTGATTTTTTTTGGCTAAGAGGTTTATTAAAAATGTGTTTGGCCCAACTTCTCATTCTTAAGAGCTATTTTAAGGCTATGTCTATAATTTATAGGATTAGTTTGTTATTCAAAGATATGATTTATTTTCACGTACCTTTATATATATATAGAATTATATAGGTATGATTTGTAATCTATTTTTATACCAATATATAATTTATATTTATATCTATACCAATATATAAAAAAAAATCCCTTTAGGCTCCGTTTGGATTGATAGAATGTAATGGAATGGAGCGGAATAGAGTGGAGTGGAATGAGATGGAACGGAATGGATGGTAAGTGGTGGTATTATATTAAATTCATTCCATCTTATTCCATTCCATTCCGCTCCATTCCATTATTATTTTTCAAATCCAAACAATGGAACATTATTATATTCCATTTTGTTCCGCTCCATTCCATTATATTCCATCAATCCAAACGGAGCCTTAGGTGTGACCTTTTTATATTGTCACTTTTGCCCTTAACTCTATTCAATTTTTTTTACACGGATTCAAATATTTGGCTCCGTTTGGCCCAGCTTTTTTTAGCTTTTTATTCTCTTAAAAACGAGAAGTTAGGCCAAACACAATTTTAATAAAGTTGTTAGCTATAAAAAGCAGCTTTTCTTTAATGTGTAAAATTGAATCAAAAGAGCTTCTAAGAGAAGAGGTTGAAACCTACTTTTGGAAAGAAAAAAAAATTGAGCTTTTTTGTTATTATTTTTAGTAAATTTAGTTTAATCTAGTTTGTTATCATCTTTTACTAAGTTTTATATTAATCTTTAGTTTGTTATTATCTTTTTTTTAAAAAAATATACATATTTTATCAAATAACTTTGAAATTAAAAAAAAAAACAATTATCAAACAACTTTATCTTTTTTTGAAAAGCTATTATTTTCACTTTTAGCTTCCACATAGCTTCTAAGACCTAAAAAAGTCAGGCCAAACAGAGACTTTGTATATGTTGAAAAGTAACTTCCACACAAAAGTTAGTTTTAAATTTATTTTAATAAAAAAAATAAAAATATATTTTTTCTTAATAACTAAGTACAATCAAAAAGTAGGTTAAGTAATTATCTACATGATAACACAAACGGCCGCTAGCCGCTAGTAAGAATAAAAATAGGAGTTTCTCCACATAAATATATATTCCATTAAATCCTGAAATACAAAAAAACACAGACAAACCATATCAGTTTCATTCTTAGGGTTTCCTTCTTCTGTCTCCAACGATGCCTTTTGGTTTTGGATTCAACTTGAACCTCAACTTCAACCTTTTCAACAATGAAGAAGCTAACGCGAGGAAGCCAACAACGGAGAGGAATGTAATCACCTTTGAAGAAGGATTAAAGACTTTGCAAGAGGGAATCGTGAAGCTCTTCAACATTCTTGAAGGATTGGAGCCTAACTTCACTCCTGAGGAACACATTATGCAATATGAGTGGACAAGAAAAAACCGGAAAATGGATGTTTTGTCAAAGAAATTGAACTTGATAAGCCCTGATGGGGCTGTGTTTGAAGTTGACTATGATGTGGCACTTATGTCTTCAAGATTTAATAATATTCTAGAGACCATTCCGGTTGGTGATGTTGGTAACATTTATGCAAATAAATAAGGTTTTATGTTAATTTATAAGTTCTCACTAATGAAAATTCTTTTTTTATAGACTATTAATAGACTATATTGACAAACTATTTATAGACTATATTGACAAACTTATAAAAATATATAAAAACTTATTTATTTTCATAAGTTGTTTTACATAAGCTTAAAAATAAGCTAATTCAAACGTGGCCTAATTAATTAATGTGCTTCAAATTTGGTATAAAAAAAGTCTTGTTATAATTTGGTATATAAAAAATGTCTCTTTCAAATTTTATTGTAAAAAAGAAAGTTTCATGATGCCCAAAAAATGGTCCAGACAGTCTTAAAATTTATTGTATGCAAGTATATTTTTGACGAGTTTATGCATATATTGAAGATATATAGGGTGCGTTTGTTTTAGCTTTAAAAAAATAGATTTTTTCTTTGTATTTTTGAAAATGGATTTTGTAAAACCGTTTTTCAAAATACTACAATTATTTTTATATTCATTTTTTCTAAATTGAAACACTAATTTTGACATCATATAACATAAACATACATTATTGAATAAGAATAACAAAACATAGTCAATATCACAATTTTTTTGAAAAAATTGTATTTCAAAAATGATTTTTTTGAAATTTTGATATCCAATTTTTTTTCAATAAAATGATTAATTGCCTAAAATTACATTTTAAGAATAACTATTCAAACCAAATTTTCATTTGAAGTTTTTATAAAAAGTTTATTTGTAATTTTTTTTACACAAAATTATGTAACACTATAAAATCCATTTTCAAAAAAATCCAAAACAAACGGGCCCATAGTATTAGTGCAAAAATGGATTATCTACATTAAAAAAGTTATACATTCATTTATTATTAGTGCAAAAATGCTAGCCGAGAATGAAGAGAGATGGTATGGTGGGTGATAATAACAAAATTGTTCATAAAAATAAATTAAATGTAGGTAAATGTATGATTTTATAATGTAGAGAATCTAAATTCGACTAGCTCAATACATGGCTTTTCCTGTTGATATTTTTCTTTATCAAATCATGGTTGATGTATTTAAAAGAAGAAATAGAGAGTCTTAGGCTTAACTAAGTTGATAGAAATATTGCATAAAGTATATAGAATTGGGGTTTAAATTTTGAACATTATTGTTATTCAAGTGATTTTATTTTTGTCAAGTAGTCCAGTTACTAGGAGTTTCACTTTTAAGGTGTATAAGTAGGGTGTCCGGAGTTTGTAAAAAAAAAGTAGGGTGTTTGGAGTTTGAACTTCAACAATTACATATATAATATAATATTTCTACCAACTAAACTAAGTTTATTAATCAAGTGAAATTTAATCTACCAAACTACTTAAAACTGGAGATTTTTTTCGGTATTTCAGCGTTGATTAAGTGTAGGGATACAATAACAAATGTAAGGGGTGTCTTTAACAATTCTCATGAATAAAATGTCCATAAAAACAACGCGCTTATCCAACCCAAATCATACCCACAAGTTTAGATAATACACAATTAATTGGGCCCACAGAACTTGAGCTAAACATTGGTTAAAGTATTGAAAATGAGTGTAGTGTGAATTTGGGAGCACTCTTATTTGTTGGTTTCAAATCGTAAATGACTAAATGCCCTTTGATTCACCACAAGTTGAAATTTCACCATGTGTCATCGATTAAGACTTTTCTTATAAAAGAAAAACATGGTATTATCATATTGAATTTTGATTTAAATTAGACTAGATATATTTTCATATTTTTTATATTTAAATTTTAAAGGAGTAAGTATGGATAATAGTAATGATAATATTGTATCCACATATGCATGACTGAATAGGATATATTATGAGAGTATCTATAGGATCCATATTATCAATAGACTTTTCATGCACCGTTGAAAATCCGACCAATATTGAAAGAAAACAAAGAGGACTTTGATCTCTAAATCATGGCCTATTGAATTGTGGGCCTATACAAATATATTTGTATGTGATATCAACAACTAATTTCTAACTAACTTTTATTTGACATGTACATGATTATTCTCATTAATTGTTGGATAAATACCCCTAAATTATAAAAAATAGTATAGAAAAAACCTTATTGAACACTTGTGGCCAATAAATCGTAGCAATTCACTATGTTTTTCTCCTAAGAAACTCTTCATGAAAATTAAGACTGTTTAACCTTTTAGTGGAATGATATATATATTTTTGTGTGCCTAGTCACTACTAGAAAATTGGCTTTTAGCAACCGATTTAGAGACCAAAATATTTCGGTCGCTTTAGAGACCGAATTAGAGACCGATTTTTCGGGCATCAAAGTACAAAAAAATTGGTTGCTTTTTCGGTCGCTGCTTAATTATAGAGACCGATAATTAGCAACCATAAAATTGGTCGCTGTAGCGAACGAATTAGAGACTATTATTTGGATCGTCAAAGTAAAAAAAATTCAGTCGCTATATCGATCACTATAGAGACCGAGTTGGAGACCGATAATTAGCGTTCAAAAAATCTATTTCAAACTCTTTTTTTTTTTTATTATAAATCACTAAAAAAAAATTAATCAAATATTTGTAAATTCTCTTATTCTTTTATTATTTCCACACTTCAGTCTTTTTTTTCTTATAGTATGATGAGAGATTTTTGCAAAATAGAAAGAAGAGGGCTCTCACCATCACCATCACCATCACCCTCACCCTCATCCGAACTCTCCATCATCTCTCTCAAACTCTCTCATCCCTCTTCCACTCTCGATCGCTGCCTCCTCTCTCTCTCTCTCTCTCTCTCTCTCGTACCCTATCACAAACCCTAGCCTCCATAACTGAACTCGAACTCCCTCAATCTCACTCGATCGCTCATCACTCTCACTCGTTCATCTCTCTCTTTCCATCTCACTGAGAATCTCACGAATTGAAGCTCTCTCTCGTCACAAATTGAAAAATTCAAGGCTCTCTGAACCCTAAGGTACTGTTTTCGTTCTATTTATGTTGTAAAATTTCTACAATTTCTCACTGATTTTGTTTTGTTACATGGTTGTGGATTAATGATCATATCAAGTGATTTCTAACGGATAAAAATTGATCATATCATCCTCTCTTTACATGGTTGTGGATTTATAATAGAGGAATTGTTAATTTGTTAATTTATATGGTGAAGGGACTCTTTTGTAGGTGATGTGTGAATTAAATAAATTGTTACATTTTCTTTTATTCGTCTTATGTAAGTGCTGATTTACTATTCATAAAATATACCTTTATCTGCAAGTGAAAAATATTTTGTCATGTCTATTTCATGTTATTAGTGCTTGGAGGTTGGGGCAATAGTGTTTAGTGCAAGATAATCTCTAGAGGAACATTCTAAAGTCATTTTCCCTGCTGAAATATAACTACTACAATGGTAGAAGTTCTGAAATCAATTGCAATATGAATGTGAACTATAATACATATGTAAGTTTAGAGGGTGGGGCTTGTAACTTCAACTAGTTTTAAATGGTTTCCACTAGACTTTTATCTGTTACTGTAAATTTTTGTTTGCAGATGTAGTAGTTACTGTCTTGTTTCCTCTCTTTAATTTTCTTTATGCTTCAATTTCAATTGTGGCGTGTTTCGGTTTCATCTTCTACATGCACTGTATTTTTTATATATTAGGTTCTTAATTATTTAATATGACATTTCAAGTTGTTTTTGTTATGAACTTACGCAGTCCCCCCTGCCTTGAATTTCAGCCCATAGTTAGCAGTTTTTGTTATTCCTTACATTGTTTTGGTTCTGTTATTTGTACATGGGGCTTTTGTTTGTTTATTGTCTGTCCGGATGCTGGTTTTGAGGCTTGTAGCAGTAAGATTATTAGCGTAACAGGTGCTGGTTGGTTTTTAGTAGTAGTAGTGGTTTTGGTTTTTAAGACTTATGCTTTTCTTTTGTAGTTTTTCTCGGCTTACTGCTAGTGCAATGTTCATGTAATCTTTTTTAGTCCTTGGGTTATGTCTTGTGATTGGAGTGAGACCGTTCTAATATATTTTAGCCATATCAAACATAAAAAAACCTCATGTCCTTGCATCGCAAAACTCGTTGTTGTTTTCAGTTTTCAATGGATAGGAACTTTGGTATTATTGTGGTGCGTTTTGAATTTTTCTAATAATTTTTTGTTTGGCTATTTTCAATGGAAACATATTCTGATCTAGAGGTGATAGCACTATCTCCCAAGACCCTAATGGCAACAAACATGTTTATTTGTGAGGTATGCAACAAAGGATTCCAAAGAGAGCAAAACCTACAGCTACACATAAGAGGACACAATTTGCCTTGGAAGCCTAAGCAGAAGACTACAAAAGAGCCTAAGAGAAAGGGTTATCTGTGTCTTGAGCCTAGTATAGATGTCATGTTACCCTTTATTTTCCAATCAATTATTTTTTATAACATTATGCAAATTTGGTTTGGTTTAAATTTAGGGCATAGTAAATTTGGTTTGAATTCATGGTATCAAATTGACTTTGATAAATGCTAACCATTGCCCTGGTACAGCTTCGTTTCACTTTGAGCTCCAAAATGAACAAATGTTATTTGCACACAGGGGACTTTAGAGTTTGTAAACTAATGCAACTCATTTGTTTACTATTTCCGCACTTTTTATACTTAGTTTCAAATGTTTGCAGGAGTAGTTAGAGACTTTAGCCGAAGTTAAAGACGATTAGTAACAGACAGGGAATTGCAGCACAACATGTAATGATTCTCTAGTGTGTAGAAGCAAGTTGTCCGTTCAAAATGAAGGTGAACTTTCATAGTTTCTAAATATTGGCATCTGATTGATATATCCCTTTCATAGAAGAATTGCATTATGATATGGTCACGAGTTTGGATGTGAAATTGGTTATATATATATATATATATATATATATATATATATATATATATATATATATATATATATATATATATATATATATATATATATATATTACATGGGCTACAATTTTTTTTAAAAAAAAATTGAAATTAGCAACTGAATTAGCGACCGATTTGTTTTAAAATTAAATAAAGTGGTCACTAAATTAGTTGCTAATAGCGTCGACAATGCGTCGAACAATGTGTCTCTAAACTATTTTTCCAAATCAGTCTCTTAATTGGTTGCTGATATTGGTCGCTAATTCGGTCTCAAAATTCAGTTGTTAATCGGTTGCTAAAAAATTGGTTGCTAATTTGGTCACTACAGATCAGCGACCAAGGTTTTTGCTACTGATTTTAATTGGTTGCTAAATCGGTTGCCAATTGAATTAGCGACCGATTTTGATGAAAATCGGTCGTTAAATTGGTTGCTAAACGCATGTTTTCTAGTAGTGAGTAAGATATTTATACATTTTTATTTATTTTGTATTCTTTCAAATAATTTAATGGTGAGGATTTTACTTCTTAAAGTGAATAAATGGATCTATAAAAAAATGGAGTAATCCAAGGAAAATATTTACACATCTATCTTATATTGATCATTTTTTTATTTTTGGTCAAGGGTTGAAATTTCGCCCGTTAAAATAAATAAGTGTTGCAATTTTATACCAACTTAAATTTATTTTTTTTATATATTATACCAACTTAATTTTGCTCACATGAATATAATAGATAAAAAAAGAAGTTATTGTTGTCTTGAATATAATCAATTTATTTAATTACATTATAAGTGGTAGCAATTATAATGCTACTTACAATTTATTGGATACAAGATGTGGACATTACATTTTTGTAAGAAAAAAAAAGTGTGGACATTCCATAAAGAACTGTCATTATAATAATGACAAATTTTAAATTGAAATAAATTATGCATTACATACAAATTTGTTTTTATCATTATATCAACTTTTTGATTTAGTAATAAAAAATAAATTTGTATATGATGCATAAGTGACAAAATATATTAGTCTTGTAATTAAAGTATAAAATGGAGGACACTAGGATCTACATTTGGATGGATCCTTTCAGAAAGGAATATTTTAGGGAGGCGACTAGCAATACATTTAGCTTCTAAGAATGATTTCCTTCTCAATACCCCAACTTGTTTGATTCCAACATTACTATCACTAGTTCTTGCTTTGAAATAATCATTGTCTGCTTTCTCTCTAGTTTCTCTAATGTAAAATTTATTTTCATCAATTAGAATATCAAGTTTTTGTTTCTTAATTTTCCAGCTGCCATTTTTCAAATCAAAGTTGTATAGTGAAAGAAATCGTTGGCCATAGATAGCTACAAATTCTATGGCAGCTAAAATGAACTCAAAGTCCTCTTCACCCATGTAATAGGGAAAACTAACCCTAGTCCATCCGGGTTTCACACCAATGTAACCCTATTTAAAGCAATAAAAATGTTTGTTAGTTCTAAAATATATATATAAACAAACAATCACGAAAAAAAAAATTAACTTTAATATATAAAGATGAAATCAGTTAGTCTTGTCACCACAACCTAAATGGTAAAAAAATGACGAAGATATTTAACATGTTTATATGCAGATTCAAATCCGCAATTCTTTATTTCTTAAGAAAATTATAAAACCTTTGAGACATTGAAAAAGATTTTACCTCTTGAATTGCTGACCTAACAGCAAGAGATTGAGATTCATTGATATTGAGCAAATCATGGCCATAAGGTCCAGCACAAGCACACCCACCTCTAGCTTGAATGCCAAAGACATCATTTAACAATGTTGCAACAAAAGAGCCACTAAGTATTTTAGTTACATTGGTGGTAGAAAAAATCACAAAAGACAAAATAGCTTGTCTTTTGGTGCTTAAGTTCCCTAAAATCTCAATGTTTGGGTTAGGCATGAGTCTCTTAAGTGCTTTGTTAATGTAGAGTTGTTCTCTTTTTTCAATCTCTTCATAGTAAATGTACTCTTTCACCCAAAATGCCAATGCTGCTCTCATTGTTTGGATTATTGGAGGTGTGCCCCCATTTTCTCTTTCCTCTATGTCCTCCATGTATAATGTATCCTGAAATTGAAGACACACATTTGATGTAGTTTAGTAATTTGAAAGTTTATTTATTTTTAAATAATAAAGTTGGGGTTATGTGTCCGTGAACATACTCAGTTGATAGAAATATCGCATTTTATATATAGGGTCCGATGCTCGAACACAATATCTTCCACTTATTTATCTTAAGAGCTGAATTTCTATCCACTAAATTACTTGACAAAAAAATATATTAGAATTATGCTAATACACAAATTAGTTTTATATTTAATTTGGTTAAATAATGTAGTGCCATAATTTCATTCCTTCGAATAAATACGAATGTTTTTACCAACTTAATTATCCTCATGGAGACATAGATTTTCTTTGATACAAAACATATATAGTATTATTTTGGATATTTTGATTTTATAGAAGGCAAACAAACAAGAAAAAACAATGGTTGACATTTTATTTTATTTTTTGGAACACTATAAGGTTGACATGTTTTTTTGGACTTTTTAATTACATAAACCCAAATACACACGAAATGGATATCGGCGCCTATTTTCAAGTTTCGACTTATATTTTAAGACTTAATTATTTATGTTTTATTTTTTGGTACACACTTAATTATGTTTTTATATTTTTATATTTTTCATTTGATTGATACGCTATAGACTTAATGAATTTTTCGTTTTGCCGGTGCAAAAAATAGTACAATTTTATTATGGCAAAAACCAATCTTGCATCCAAAAACTTTGAAAAATATAAAAAATAAATATGGCAAAATCTGGATTATCTGGCATAATTTGGTGAGTCAGTCATGGAACTTGAGACAATTTTATGCAATATAAATTTAGCACTTGGCCAATATTGACTATATTCTCCAAAAATAAGAAAAATACTACTCTCAAAGAAATAAAATGAATAAGTAGTCTTTTTTTTATAAGAAAGTAATATATAATCTCAGTTTGTTAACATTTAAACGATATAAAAAACATTTTTTAAACTAATAATAAATTGGTCCAAATTGTAAGTGTTTTGATCCCTTTAAATATGTGGTTAGTGGTTCGATTCTTAGTTCATGCGTATCAAAAAAATTTGAATGGTAAAAACTTCGTACTAATAATAAAAAAAACAGTTTTCAGAAAAATATTAGTGGTAAAGTTATTATGTGTTGTCCTTCTTGGTTTAATTTAAAATTAAATCTCCCTAGAGCCAAAATTAGTTTTTTGGAAAATTTAAAAGTATATCGTTTGAGACTTAAGTACTCTCCCTAGGCAAATATTTCAGACTCTATCTCAATGCCGCGTAAAACATGAGATACTAAAATAATAGTAGTAAAACACATAACTTGTCAAAATAAAATAAAATAAAATATAAAAAGAAAAATTCTGGCAAAATATAAGGCTATTTTATTAGGGTTCAGTTTCCCTTTATTTATTATCTATCCATTTATTCTCCATTTGGAGAGAGATAGACACAAGAAAAAAATAGTGGGGTCCACAAATTAGTGGGACCCACTTTTAATGGATCCCACTAATTTTTAATGTGTCTATCTCTGTCCAAATAAGGAATAAATAGAGAGATAATAAATGGAGGGAACTCAAACTTATTTTATTAGGTGTTCTAACTTTTAAGTCAAAAGTCATAAAATCCTGGCCAACTTTGATGCCAACAATGACAATGTAGAGGCCAAAGTCATTCAAAGCTTATTTATTTGACTTATCTCTCTCTAAACATCTCCGGTACATATATTAGTCCTACTCCTTTTGGGCATAAATCTTGGCATATTTATGACTCCTACCAATTTTTTTTTACCATTTTAGGCATTCTTCCCCTAATTAATTATGAATTCCCTTTCAAATATAACAAGATAAATATTAACATATGCTCTAAAGATATATATTAAAGTGATTAATATTTTCTTACTTAATTTATATGTTGTCCTGAGAGCACATGTTCATATTTTTTAAATACTCCGTAGATTAATTGGTATCTAATATTATTAGAGGATCGAAGTTTAAACTCTGAATTCTCTAATAATAGACTACTAAACTAAAAAAATAAAACAAGAAAATTTATATACCTTTTCACTGAAGCCATTGACATAATTAACGGTGCCACCTCCACAAGTAGATGGAGGTGAATATGTCAACTTATACAAGACTTTGTTCATTAATAGCACTCCTGGAGAGCCAGGTCCACCAAGAAACTTATGTGGGCTGATGAACACAGCATCATACCCATCAATCTCCCCAGATCTCATGTCAATTTCCACATACGGACCACTAAAACAAACAAATCGATGAGTCAAAAAAAAAAATCGATAAAATCATTATTATGCTAGAAATATCGAGACAAATCTAAGTCGTGCATATTTTAAAGATAAAGTATGCCTTAAGTCCTGTATTTAATAAAAAGTTGTTGCAAAATTTAAGCGCAGTATATTTTGCAACAATTTTATATTTTTCTCATCGACATATATCGATGCTAAAAATTATTTTTCTTATAGTGCCGGTTAACAATTCGAATTAACTATACCTTGCTGCAAAATCAAAGCATGCAAATGCATTGTATTGGTGAAGAAGCTTAGCAATTGCTCGTGTGTCCGAGTAAATTCCAGTGACATTACTACAAGCTGAGAAAGATCCCAACAAGGGTCGATTGGTATCTTTATAGGCCTCAAGTTGTAGCTTTAAATCTTCCATATCAAGCAACCCTTTATCATCTAGGCCAATCTCTACAACTTCAGCCAAACTTTGCCTCCAAGAAAGTAAATTTGAATGGTGCTCATAAGGTCCTACAAAAACCACCCATCTTTCTTCTTCACTAAGGCATCTCAACATTTTTTCCCTCAAAATAGATGGCACGGCAATTCCCATCACTTCTTGAAGTCTCTTGATGGCTGCCGTTGCACCCGAGCCGCATAATATGAGTGCATCGTCTTCTCCACCACCTAAACATTTCTTAATATATTTGGTTGCTTCATGTACCATTTTTGTTGTCTTATCTCCAACATAACTCTCACAAGTATGGGTATTGCCTATATATAACAACATAGTTAAAAAAAATAACTATAATTAAATACAAATATAAGAAGTTGAATTATTAACAGACAGTGGCGGAACCAGAAAAACTATAGTGGGTGGGCCGAAAAATAGTCAATCTATTTTCAAATTGAATTTTTTTGTCCTTCTATTTTCATATGTTGCAATTTTGGTACCAACAATCTATATTTTTACTCTAAAAATTGTGATTTTTGGCCATTAAGATCATTTATTGTCTCAAACATTGAATATAAAGATGAAATATCAAATTTAACTCAAAATTCAAATTTTTTTGGCATTAAAATTCGCTATTTTTACAGCAAAAAAGAAAAAAAAAACATTGAGATAAGCCTAAAATTGCAACAAATGTGAAAATACGGGACTTAAAAAATTAAATATTAATTAAACATATTTTTTTATTTCATTTCATATTTATATATGTTAGTTCAATTGCTAGTTTTAACTAATATTTACACTAATACTTGAACTACTATGTGTACCGAGCTACTTATAATGACCAATAATAAACTCTAAATTAATATTTAGATTAATATTTGTACAAATATATATACTAAATGACTTAAAATAATTAATAATACATTTAAATTAATACTCTACATATAAAAAAAAATTATTTTTTTGAGGTGGGGGTGGGCCGTGGCCCATCTCAGCCCACCCCTAGTTCCGCCACTGTTAACAGAAACTAAATGACATGAAAATATATAATTCTCACATGTTTAAGTGTTAAAGCAATTTTTAGATATTTTTTTACTAGATTCTTATTTTTTTTCTTTAAAATCTATGAGAAACATATGAAAATTCATAAAAAGTGAATATATTTTTTGATAAATCAAGATATTCTCTGCACATAACAGCATAAACTAATCTATAAGGAGTTGATTTCTTCTAACATATTTTTTTTCGTATGCACAGGTCAGGAAACAGATTTCCTACTGTAACAATAAAATGCTGTAATCAATCACAACCATCTGATCTAAAATCGGAAGCTGGGATTGTTTTAATATAAAGAACACATATTTTAATTATATCTGTTTGATCTAATATCAATGGTCCAAATTGAAAACTGCGTGAAGCAATTACAGCTGAAAATCCGATAAGTATTTACCACTTATACTACTTGATGGTAAAACTCATAATGATTATTTTGTTTATAAAAAATAAAAAAATAAAATAAAGAATGATATGTATTTCAATACCGTAGAAAGGAAGAAGATGTTTTGTGATGAAATTTTCAATGTAATGAAGACTGCGACCAGAAGCTGTGTGATCAGCATAGACAAGTTTTCGTTTACCAAATGGAGAGTTGAATTCTTCATCGTTGCCTATGATTTCTGACCGAATCCAACATAGTTTTTCTTCCACAGATTCATTACATGGAAGTCCTTTCTCGAATAACACTTTGAAGGACTCTGGAATGAAATTGCAAAAATCAAGACATGTTTCATCGGATGAAACATTGTTGACTTTATTGTTGGCCTTGATTTTGCTTGGAGCTATGCATAGCTCTGCAAATATATTTGATAACATGAAGCTAGCTTCAATATTTTTACGTGTATATATATGAATATGATGTGTATGTAATGCAATGAAAGAGGTTGTATGAAGGAATGAAGATATGTTATGTTCAGTTCGTTTTTAGATATATATATACACACACATATGTACAAACATACAAGGACATACAATTTATGATAGTCACCACTTATTATAATTTATAAATATATCTTCTGACTATTTCTCATTTCTTAATATTCTCTGGTGCTTAATATTTATTTTTTTGTTAGATAATTTAATAGCTAAAAATTTCACTCTTAAAGTAATTAAATTAGATGATTAAAGTTCGAACATCGATCCTCTGCATATATAATGTATGTTCCTGCAAATTGAGCTAATTAAGCTCACAGAACCTCTCATGCTTAAAATTATTAGATTTAGTATGTGAATATAAATAATACAATATATGATTTAAGTTGAAATTTGATAGAAGGTGACTTAACGAATTTTAAAGAGACTTAAATACCGTCTTAATATTTTAAGTATATATGTAACTCAACCTTACAAAACGCAAATTATCCCCGCTTATAAATATATGTTAAATTTTATTAATAAGAGTGAATACAAATAATAGACGGTTCCGATAGTGAAAACCGGATACAAGTGGTCAATAAATTTTAGAGAAACTTTGATATTATCTTAAAAATTTTGCTTAGACTTAATTCAACTTTACAAAACAATGATTACCCCTCTTATAAGTTTATCTCAAAGACATCCCTCATTCAACATGAATCTTTTTATAATATTTTAAATTTTGCATACAAAATTTATATGACAATGCTTTTTTGAAAATATATATCATGTTTATCGTGAGTAAAGATCCTCTCAATTTTCTATGATTTCATTTTCTTTATTACCAAAGTTTTTAATATTTTATGATATAATTTTTTTTTAAACTTATTTATTATCACACTTTTTGCATTTATATTTCAAAACTATATAATAATAAAAGAAATGAAAAATATATAAAATGGAGAAAAT
Organism: Trifolium repens; assembly: GCA_030408175.1. Classification (NCBI taxonomy): domain Eukaryota; kingdom Viridiplantae; phylum Streptophyta; class Magnoliopsida; order Fabales; family Fabaceae; genus Trifolium; species Trifolium repens. Next base: position 58,465,944 of record CP125842.1, on the reverse strand, counting down.
CATAACTCGTTTATCATATATTAAGTTTGACTCATGAATGGGCAGCCATATTCCCATTTTTAGAAAATATGAGGTTGCTAAAATAAACAAGCGACAACAGTATTTTTTACGTTTATCACGAATTTTTCACGAATATGTGCTACATGCAATCCAGCTTGTAATTTGTACAGAACACGTGCACTATGACTCTACTAGATATCAATGCTTTGAATGTGCATACCTTAAGGGTCTGTTTGGTTCAAAAGAGAGGGAGGGGAGGGGAGGGGAGGGATTTTAATGAGGGGGAGGGGAGGGAAGGGGAGGGGAGGAGAAATTTTTAATTATTTATATGTTTGGTTCAAAAGAGGGGAGGGGAGGGAAGGGAAGGAATTTTAATTACAAATGTGTTTGGTTCACGAGAGGAGGGGATGGATGACAAAACTAAATTACTTTTTTATCCTTATAATTTTATAGTAAAAGTTTTATAATTTTAAAATTATTCACTTCATAAATAATTAAATATAAAAACTTAATAGGCTTTAAAACTCCACAAATTAAATTTTTTATTGATAATAATTTTTTGTTCTTGATTATTGATCTAACTTCATAAAAAGTTTATAAATTAAATTTTATACAAATAATTAATTTTTTTGAACAGATATACAAATAATTAAATTAATTTTATATAGATAAAAAAGAGCATGCAAGTGTAGCAATATATACAACATAACAGATAAATTGGTTAATCGACGTAAACAAATTTGTATGGACATTTTTATAAATAAATAAATTGTATAGCAATATATACAACGTAACTACAAAGCATTGTTAAAAAAACGTAAAAACAAAGTCTGGAAGAAAATAGTTAACAAAATTGTCAAAAGAAAATAGTTATGTATAATAATAATAATAATAATAATAATAATAATAATAATAATAATAATAATAATAATAATAATAAACTTGGCAACAAGTCATAAAAGAATTAGGAAGTTAGCAATATAAAAAAAATGTAGATAAGGATAATTTTGATATTTTATAATAAATATGAGGTTAAAAATGTCAATATAATTAATATTGCAATAATATGGCTTGCCTCCCCTCCCCTCCCCTCCAAATCCCCCCAATTTGGGGGGAAGCAAAAATTGAGTTTATGAGGGATTTTGCTCACCTCCTCTTCCCTCCCCTCCCCTCCTAAAAATTGAACCAAACACATTTCATTTAAAATATTACCTCACTTTCCCTCCCCTCCCCTCCAAAAACCCCAACCAAACACACAACAAACATTTCAACAAGTGTAATTTTTTTGTGCACCATGATTTGAAATGTCAATAGAACATGGGTTAATTACACTCCTAGCCTTTGGAATGACTATGAGCTATGACCGTGTTTGGATATGCTTCAAATGAACTATTTTTGTCCATATTAACAAGTTCACACAAAATTAGTTAATTTGATATGTGGCATTGATTTTGTTAACGATGTACAAATAACATATGGAAAATGTCAAGCGCTCTACTGTAGACCGTTATTTAAAATTATTAAAAAAATATATATAACAAGTAAAAAATTATGACTGTTTTATCTTTATGGCAAAAAAAAACATTATATTTTTTGAAGAAGTTAAATTAGAAAATAAAACATTATTAACTTTAATTTAGTACAAATTACATATTTATTATTTTATATTTTAGTTAAATCGAGGTTAATTAAATTATTGTTTCAATCATAAAAATAAATATAATTATTAAATTATACATTAAAAAACAATGTATATCTTCAATAATATATATTTTAAATATTTTTCAAAATTCTAGTCCATTATGAATCACTTGAAAAAAGTGATCCATATTAAAAAAAAAACTAACATATATTTTATTTTCTTCTTTTTTTTCCATAAGTATTTTCCTAACATATATTAGTCCATTTCTTTGTATAAAAAAATAAAAACTAGTCCATTTCCAAATGGAGAGTCGTTATCTTCCTATTCTACGTAGTTAAATTGTCCACATAACTAATTTATATTGTAATTTGTCACTCTCCATCTCTCTCACTGAAGCGTGTTGGCGGATGGGGTAGGTCAGTTTTGCTCAAGAGAAACTTTTACTTGGACATAAACTTTTTTTTATTTATAAAATAGACGATATTCATTTAAATAAAAAAAGTACATCGATGCAATACAAATTCATAATCGCCAAAATCATAAAAATAAATATAATTATTAAATTATACATTAAAAAACTATTGAAATCAGTTATGATTCTGTTAGGATTCTTGTTAGAGTGTAACTAACTTGTATTGAATCTCTTATTCTCATTGATGTGAATAGTAGTACAGCAAGGTATATATATATAGGGTATTAAACCCTTAAGTCTATCTAGATATACTTTACATTGTTTATCCTAATCTAGATAGACTTTACATTGACTATACTTAATTCTAGATAGGCTTTACATTGCCTTACACTAACACACCCCCCTCAAACTTAGTGTCAGGTGCTGACATTAAGTTTGTTTCTGATGAAAAGAAACTTGTCAGTGGAGATGGGCTTGGTGAGAATATCTGCCAGCTGATCAGTGCCAGGGATGTGTACCACAGAGACTTGCTTAGCCAATACTTTTTCCCTAACAAAAAATAGGTCTATTTCCATATGTTTTGTCCTGGAATGTAGAATAGGATTATGAGCAAGGAGCACAGCTGATTGGTTATCACAGTAGATTCTTGGAGGAAAGTATGGAACAGTCAATTCTGTGAGAATAGTTTGAACCCATAGAACATCAGCTGTTGCTTGATCTAGGCTTCTGTATTCTGCCTCTGTGCTAGATCTAGCTACCACTTGTTGTTTCCTTGACCACCAAGATATCAAATTAGGGCCAAAAAAGATAGCTGCTCCTGAGGTGGATCTTCTGTCATCAGGATCAGAAGCCCAATCAGCATCACAAAACACTCTTAGGGATAAGGGCTGATGAATGTCAGTAGGGAAAATCTTTAGACCACCAGTAATGGTGCCTTTTAGATATCTCAGAATTCTCTTAACTGCACTCCAGTGAGATTCAAGAGGTGCAGACATAAACTGGCAGACTTTATTGACTGCAAATGAGATTTCAGGTCTTGTGATTGTTGCATACTGTAGTGAGCCTACCACAGACCTATACAAGGTTGCATCTGTAACATTATCTGAGCCTGTTTTGGAGAGTTTACAGCTAGACATCATTGAAGTGTTGATAGGCTTACATTCTAACATATTAGTCTTGGTGAGTAAGTCCCTGATGTACTTGCCTTGACTGAGGAGCAGAGAGTTATCAGAGAGTTGCTTCACCTCAATGCCTAAGAAATAATCCAGATCACCCAGCTGTTTTAGACTGAACACAGAGTCCAATTTAGTCACTAGATTTTGAACTAAATTACTGGAACTTCCTGTGATAATGATGTCATCTACATATACTAACATATACACAACCTGTTTGTCTTTTGTATAAATGAATAAGGAAGGGTCACATTTACTTGCTCTAAAACCAAACTGAATGAGTGTATTGGTGAGCTTATCAAACCATTGTCTGGGAGCCTGTTTTAGACCATAAAGAGCTTTATTAAGCTTACAAACCAAAGATGAATCAGAAACTTCAAAGCCTTGAGGTTGTACCATGTACACTTCTTCTTCTAGAGTGCCATTTAGAAAGGCATTGTTGATGTCAAGCTGTTTAAGGGGCCATTTATATGATATGGCAAGAGAAAGAATAAGTCTGATAGTAATGGGTTTGATGACAGGAGAGAATGTTTCATTAAAATCAAAACCATGTTGTTGATGAAAACCCTTTGCAACTAGCCTTGCCTTATACTTGTTTATAGAGCCATCAGGATTCTCTTTAGTTCTAAAGACCCATTTGCAACCTATAGCCTGTCTGTCAGAAGGTAAAGGCATTAAGGTCCAAGTTTGATTTTTCAGTAAGGCATCAAACTCTGCCTTCATAGCTTCATGCCACTTGGGATCAGCCAAGGCCTGTTTTGCTGTCTTAGGTTCAGTATGAGTTAGCAATAATTTGGGATTTTGTTTAGGTAAGAGAATGCTATTTTTGGATCTAGTTTGCATAGGGTGATTGTTGATTGTGCTGGTTTGGTTAGATTTAGAAACAGGTGACTTCTTTGTGATAACAGAGTTGTTTTGAGTGTTGACAGGAATAGGATGAATAGCTATCTCAATGTCATTGGGTTTAGGGTCTTGAGTAGTTACTTGTTGTAAGTTGTGACTGTCAATGGGTAAATTGGATAAGGGAATATCTTGGGTAGGAGAGGGTAAGTTGGTATTTGTCTCAGAAAATAATGAGGGGTAAGGGAAGCTGGTTTCATTAAACAGAACATCTTTTGAAACAAAAATTTTCCCTGTGGGAGATAGGCATTTGTAGCCTTTATGAGTGTTGGAATATCCCAAAAAAATACATTGATGAGATCTAAAGTCAAACTTGTAAGCATTATATGGTCTGAGCAAAGGGAAACAGAGACAACCAAAGGGCTTAAAGACATTATAATCAGGCATCTTTTGAAAAAGAATATTGTAAGGGATTTTGAATTGTAAAGATGCTGTAGGTAGTCTATTTATTAGATGAACAGCAGTAAGAAAAGCATGATCCCAAAATTTGAGGGGAAGATTAGAGTGACTCAAGAGTGTGAGACCCATATCCACTATATGCCTGTGTTTTCTTTCAACTACACCATTTTGGTGATGTGTATGAGGACATATTAGTCTGTGAATAACACCTAACTCAGCAAGATATTTAGAAAAAGGTCTGAATTCACCCCCCAATCAGTTTGCAAGATTTTTAAAGAATGACCTAGCTGTAATTCAGCCATACTTTTGAACTGTTTGAATATGTTAAAGGCATCACTTTTTGATTTTAACAAATAGATCCAAGTATACCTAGAATAGGCATCAATAAAGGAAATATAATAGTGATAACCTGATGAAGATGTGGTGGGGGCAGGACCCCAAAGATCACTAAAAACAAGTTCAAGAGGGTGAGAATAAGTAGTTTGAGACTGATTTGAATGTAATCTATGAGCCTTACCCATACAACATGCAGCACAGAAATTTGAAACATCATGTTCATTATTTGAAAAAGAAATATTACAAAGTTTTAAGGCAGTCTTGAGTGTTTGACTATTCGGATGGCCAAGCCTCAAGTGCCACAAAAATTGAGAACTAGAAGACAAACTAGAGTTATTTTTATTAGGTAGTGTAGAAACACTACAAACAGAAGCTTTAGGAAAAGTAGATAAGCTAGTAGACTTAGCAGGAGGAGGAATGGTGATGTTGGAGAAGGAATATAGCCCATCACCACCAACAGCTCCTTGAAGCAATATTTCCTTAGTGACCTGAGATTTGACAACACAATGATCAGGATGGAATTCAAAAAATACAGAATTGTCTTTTGCAAACTGACTCACACTTATCAAGTTTTTGGTAATAGCAGGGACATGTAGTAGGTTATTTAGGATAAGTTTTGTTTGTGTGTGTTGTGGTGAAGTAAAAATGCTAGAACCATTAGACAGAATTGATAAACCTTGGCCATTACCCATGAAAATCTGATCAGTAGTGTTGAGACGAGTTTGCTCTTGTATGTTCCTAGCATCAGCAGTGACATGATAGGATGCTCCAGAGTCAGGGTACCAGGCATTGTGCTGATTTGATGTAGATCCCTGTGCAACCATAGCAGCTGGTGGAGCAGTATACTGGGCAGAAGGTCTGAGGGCAGGATTAGGAATTAACCAAGGACTGTAGTTTGGTACACCATATCCAAAATTTCTGCCAAAACCAGGAGGAAAGTTTTGACCTGAGAAGGGACCATATGCCTCTTGAAAATACCCTGGTGGTGGTGCTTGAGGTACATTAGGGTTGGGAGCTTGAATTTGGGAATTCTGAGCTTGAAATTGAAGATTAGTCCTATGCCAGCAATCAATTGCAGTATGATTTGGCTTGAAACAGATTTGACATTGAGTGTTGTTGTTTGGATTAGTTCTTCCATTCATGGATCTACCACGTCCCCTTCCATTTTTACCTCCTCTACCACGTGTTGAACCAGAATAGGGATGGTAATTGGGATTAGGTCCTTGAGAATTGTTGATGGAAGGTGAAGGTGCTACCTGTTCATCAGGAGAAGAGTTTTCATTGGAAGATTGCTGAGCAATATTGATAGAGGCAGCTTCATCTAAGGTCCTTTTCTTTGATTTTTGAAGACGTGCTTCATGAGCAAGAAGTAGAGCTTCAACTTCATCTACTTCAATGTAGTCAAAACGACTTTCAATTACAGAGATGACAGAGTTGAAATCTGAAGGAAGACATTCCAAGATCACATCAAGACGCTGATTTGGGGGAATAAGATCACCAATAGACGCCAAATTATCAATCAAGAGACGAATTCGTAAGAGATATTCTTGAACGGTGCGATTTTCTAACGTCGTGGATCGTAGTTCAACGCGTAACTGTCGTGATTTAGCACGAAGTTGTTTCTCAAAGTATGAGACGATTCTTGACCAAAGCTCATGAGTCTCTGTCGCACCAAGAAAGCGAGCAAGAATATCACTGGAAAGCGTCGATTGCAACCATGAGAGAAGCATTTGATCGCGTTGTCGCCATTTGCGATACGCAGGATTGAGAGTAGCGGTGGCGCGATCTGTTGCGTTGAGGAATCGCGGCGGCGCTGACGACGGAAGAAGAAATTCATCAAGATCGTGCGCAAAAATGTACGGCTGAACCTGCTGCTTCCATAGATGGAAGTTTTTCTCAATGAGTTTTTCGGTAATTCGCAGCGTAAAGTTGAGTGTGGAGCGATCGGAGTGTTCGTTTTCTCTAAACGAGTTGATCGCCGGTGGACGGAGGATACCATCATCAGAGTGATGGTCCGGCGACGGCGGAGGGCTCGGAGGTTCCATGGATACCTATAGAGCTAAGCTGATACCATATTGAAATCAGTTATGATTCTGTTAGGATTCTTGTTAGAGTGTAACTAACTTGTATTTAATCTCTTATTCTCATTGATGTGAATAGTAGTACAGCAAGGTATATATATAGGGTATTAAACCCTTAAGTCTATCTAGATATACTTTACATTGTTTATCCCAATCTAGATAGACTTTACATTGACTATACTTAATTCTAGATAGGCTTTACATTGCCTTACACTAACAAAAACAATGTATATCTTCAATAATATATATTTTAAATATTTTTCAAAATTCTAGTCCATTATGAATCACTTGAAAAAAGTGATCCATATTAAAAAAAAAACTAACATATATTTTATTTTCTTCTTTTTTTTCCATAAGTATTTTCCTAACATATATTAGTCCATTTCTTTGTATAAAAAAATAAAAACTAGTCCATTTCCAAATGGAGAGTCGTTATCTTCCTATTCTACGTAGTTAAATTGTCCACATAACTAATTTATATTGTAATTTGTCACTCTCCATCTCTCTCACTGAAGCATGTTGGCGGATGGGGTAGGTCAGTTTTGCTCAAGAGAAACTTTTACTTGGACATAAACTTTTTTTTATTTATAAAATAGACGATATTCATTTAAATAAAAAAAGTACATCGATGCAATACAAATTCATAATCGCCAAAATCATAAAAATAAATATAATAATTAAATTATACATTAAAAAACAATGTATATCTTCATTAATATATATTTTAAATATTTTTCAAAATTCTAGTCCATTATGAATCACTTGAAAAAAGTGATCCATATTAAAAAAAAAACTAACATATATTTTATTTTCTTCTTTTTTTTCCATAAGTATTTTCCTAACATATATTAGTCCATTTCTTTGTATAAAAAAATAAAAACTAGTCCATTTCCAAATGGAGAGTCGTTATCTTCCTATTCTACGTAGTTAAATTGTCCACATAACTAATTTATATTGTAATTTGTCACTCTCCATCTCTCTCACTGAAGCATGTTGGCGGATGGGGTAGGTCGGTTTTGCTCAAGAGAAACTTTTACTTGGACATAAACTTTTTTTTATTTATAAAATAGACGATATTCATTTAAATAAAAAAAGTACATCGATGCAATACAAATTCATAATCGCCAAAATCATAAAAATAAATATAATAATTAAATTATACATTAAAAAACAATGTATATCTTCATTAATATATATTTTAAATATTTTTCAAAATTCTAGTCCATTATGAATCACTTGAAAAAAGTGATCCATATTAAAAAAAAAACTAACATATATTTTATTTTCTTCTTTTTTTTTCCATAAGTATTTTCCTAACATATATTAGTCCATTTCTTTGTATAAAAAAATAAAAACTAGTCCATTTCCAAATGGCGAGTCGTTATCTTCCTATTCTACGTAGTTAAATTGTCCACATAACTAATTTATATTGTAATTTGTCACTCTCCATCTCTCTCACTGAAGCGTGTTGGCGGATGGGGTAGGTCAGTTTTGCTCAAGAGAAACTTTTACTTGGACATAAACTTTTTTTTTTTTTATAAAATAGACGATATTCATTTAAATAAAAAAAGTACATCGATGCAATACAAATTCATAATCGCCAAAATCATAAAAATAAATATAATTATTAAATTATACATTAAAAAACAATGTATATCTTCAATAATATATATTTTAAACATTATCAAAAAATAATATATATTTTAAATATTTTTCAAAATTCTAGTCCATTATGAATAACTTGAAAAAATTGATCCATATTAAAAAAAAAACTAACATATATTTTATTTTCTTCTTTTTTTTCCATAAGTATTTTCCTAACATATATTAGTCCATTTCTTTGTATAAAAAAATAAAAACTAGTCCATTTCCAAATGGAGAGTCGTTATCTTCCTATTCTACGTAGTTAAATTGTCCACATAACTAATTTATATTGTAATTTGTCACTCTCCATCTCTCTCACTGAAGCGTGTTGGCGGATGGGGTAGGTCAGTTTTGCTCAAGAGAAACTTTTACTTGGACATAAACTTTTTTTTTTTTTATAAAATAGACGATATTCATTTAAATAAAAAAAGTACATCGATGCAATACAAATTCATAATCGCCAAAATCATAAAAATAAATATAATTATTAAATTATACATTAAAAAACAATGTATATCTTCAATAATATATATTTTAAACATTATCAAAAAATAATATATATTTTAAATATTTTTCAAAATTCTAGTCCATTATGAATCACTTGAAAAAAGTGATCCATATTAAAAAAAAAACTAACATATATTTTATTTTCTTCTTTTTTTTCCATAAGTATTTTCCTAACATATATTAGTCCATTTCTTTGTATAAAAAAATAAAAACTAGTCCATTTCCAAATGGAGAGTCGTTATCTTCCTATTCTACGTAGTTAAATTGTCCACATAACTAATTTATATTGTAATTTGTCACTCTCCATCTCTCTCACTGAAGCGTGTTGGCAGATGGGGTAGGTCAGTTTTGCTCAAGAGAAACTTTTACTTGGACATAAACTTTTTTTTTTTATAAAATAGACGATATTCATTTAAATAAAAAAAGTACATCGATGCAATACAAATTCATAATCGCCAAAACCAAAAAAAATAAATCTATGAACAAACTCACAGTATCCATGTTAATAGCATCAAATGGCAAATTACATATGCCTACAAATATGACTATATTGAAGACTTGGACACGAACTTAACATTTATCTTTTGGGTATACTCACATTATTTTAAAAAATTTAAATATAAAAGGATTAATTAATGATAGTTGATGTGACTTTATCATTTAAGTTTAAATTTTTTTCTTTGATGTGTGTATCCAAATATTATTATTTGAGGTTGTGCGTATGATAGAATTCCGCTAAGGGTTAAATTGGTTTAACTCACCGAATTGAATTGATCACCCAAACCGCAAACACCCCTAAAATATTAGTATCATTTACTTCATGCCACCTCTAATTATGAGCATTATTTTATTGCATGATATATATATATATAATCATTTAATATATTATTAAGACTCGTTAAAATTAATAATATTTAATAAAAAGGTAAAAAATAATGAATCTTCTATATATTGTTTACTTACTTTTGAAGTTGACTTTGATTTTGTTTGATTTTTTTTTTGACAAAATGATTTTGTCTGACTTATTCAAAAATATCCAACAAATTTTTGTAACTTCAAATATATCAAACAACAATTCGAAATTGAGAGGCAACAGTTGCTATAATAAATTTGTTATTGATGATGTATTTAGTAGGGAGGAGTGAGGACCATATGGTTCGATCTTTTATAACTACAATTGGGAGTGAGTTGGAATCACTTGATGTCAGAACTGACATCCGAACCAGATTAAACTGGTGGTGAAAAAAATTAAAAAATGAGAGAGAATAGTTGCCATAGTAAATTTGTTTTTGGTTATCCCATTGCAAATAGTTAGTGAATTATTAGATAATCTAGCAAAATCTTAAGCTTTATATTCTAGTTCTAGACATTAATTAGCAGCCGCTGCTACACTACTATCTCATCTTGCATCAATATTGCTTACTATTTTTATTTAGTTCATTGCATAGTTTAGTTATAAACAATGTTGTTTAGAATTTTCTCAAGTTGTGGATTCCACTACTAGAAAAGTCTTGAATACCGACGGGTAAAATCTGTCTCTAAAATACAAATATTCTGTCACTAAGCACGTTAGAGACAGAATTAGAGACGAATTTAATGTGGTCATTAATTTCCTCGTCTCTAAACTATCAGAGACAGATTTTATATTCCGTCTCTGATTGGAGACCGATTTTATCTGTCACTAACAAATAAAAATCCGTCTCTAAACTAAATTAATAACTAACTAAAAAAACAAACATAGTAGCAATTAATAAAAAACTTAACAAAATATAACAAACTAGATTAAACTAAATTTACTAAAGATTATTACAAACAAAAAAAACTACGAATTTTTTTTCAAAAGTAAGTTTCAACCTCTTCTCTTAAAAGCTCTTTTTATTCAATTTTGCACATTGAAAAAAAGTTGATTTTTTTTGGCTAAGAGGTTTATTAAAAATGTGTTTGGCCCAACTTCTCATTCTTAAGAGCTATTTTAAGGCTATGTCTATAATTTATAGGATTAGTTTGTTATTCAAAGATATGATTTATTTTCACGTACCTTTATATATATAGAATTATATAGGTATGATTTGTAATCTATTTTTATACCAATATATAATTTATATTTATATCTATACCAATATATAAAAAAAAGAATAATTAGTCAATTTAATCCCTATACTATCACTCTCTCACCAGCTTAGTCCCTAAACTATTAAAACCAACTAAAAGATCCCTAAACTATTTTCCATCCTTCAATTTAGTCCCTCAGTTAACTTTTCCGTTAAATGACCGTTAGTGGTCCCTAAACTATTAAAATACTTCAATTTAGTCCCTAAACTTTTTTTTTTGAACAACTTTAACTTCTATTAATAAGTTATTAGGGACTAAATTGACTGTTTACTCTAAAAAAAATCCCTTTAGGCTCCGTTTGGATTGATAGAATGTAATGGAATGGAGCGGAATAGAGTGGAGTGGAATGAGATGGAACAGAATGGATGGTAAGTGGTGGTATTATATTAAATTCATTCCATCTTATTCCATTCCATTCCATTCCGCTCCGCTCCATTCCATTATTATTTTTCAAATCCAAACAATGGAACATTATTATATTCCATTCTGTTCCGCTCCATTCCATTATATTCCATCAATCCAAACGGAGCCGTAGGTGTGACCTTCTTATATTGTCACTTTTGCCCTTAACTCTATTCAATTTTTTTTACACGGATTCAAATATTTGGCTTCGTTTGGCCCAGCTTTTTTTAGCTTTTTATTCTCTTAAAAACGAGAAGTTAGGCCAAACACAATTTTAATAAAGCTGTTAGCTATAAAAAGCAGCTTTTCTTTAATGTGTAAAATTGAATCAAAAGAGCTTCTAAGAGAAGAGGTTGAAACCTACTTTTGGAAAGAAAAAAAAATTGAGCTTTTTTGTTATTATTTTTAGTAAATTTAGTTTAATCTAGTTTGTTATCATCTTTTACTAAGTTTTATATTAATCTTTAGTTTGTTATTATCTTTTTTTTAAAAAATTATACATATTTTATCAAATAACTTTGAAATTAAAAAAAAACAATTATCAAACAACTTTATCTTTTTTTGAAAAGCTATTATTTTCACTTTTAGCTTCCACATAGCTTCTAAGATCTAAAAAAGTCAGGCCAAACGGAGACTTTGTATACGTTGAAAAGTAACTTCCACACAAAAGTTAGTTTTAAATTTATTTTAATAAAAAAAAATAAAAATATATTTTTTCTTAATAACTAAGTACAATCAAAAAGTAGGTTAAGTAATTATCTACATGATAACACAAACGGCTGCTAGTAAGAATAAAAATAGGAGTTTCTCCACATAAATATATATTCCATTAAATCCTGAAATACAAAAAAACACAGACAAACCATATCAGTTTCATTCTTAGGGTTTCCTTCTTCTGTCTCCAACGATGCCTTTTGGTTTTGGATTCAACTTGAACCTCAACTTCAACCTTTTCAACAACGAAGAAGCTAACGCGAGGAAGCCAACAACGGAGAGGAATGTAATCACCTTTGAAGAAGGATTAAAGACTTTGCAAGAGGGAATCGTGAAGCTCTTCAACATTCTTGAAGGATTGGAGCCTAACTTCACTCCTGAGGAACACATTATGCTATATACGTACGTATCAATTTCGATATATATATATGTGTGTGTGTGTTCAATTTCGATTTAGGTCATTGAAATTTGATTGTATCTTAATGCAGGACCGTGTACAATTTATGCTCTCCAAATTCTATTCCTAGTTACGACCTTGAACTATATAATTTGTATAAGCAAATTTGTGAAGACTATATCACATCAAAAGTCAGTAACACTTTCATCATTTGTTTGTTTTGCTAATCATGATAATATTCATTAATCATACTTAATTTGTAAACTTGATTAGTTTTTATATGATATATCTATTATACATTGACATGATTTTCTTATTAATAGGTTCTGCCATCTCTGCAAGAAAAGAAAGATGAAACTTTGTTGACAATACTGCTCGAAAGATGGTCAAATTACAAAATTATGACCAAGCGCCTCGCTAGTTTTTTTAGTCATCTCGACAGATTCTTTCTCCAAAGATATGGATATCCTAATCTTGAAAAAACCAGCTTCTTATCCTTTTACCACCTGGTTGGTGATGAGATTTTTAATTATTTTAAAATATTATTTGTTTTGATTTTCCGTCTTTTCTAACTCTTTTCTTCATTTTAATTATCACAGGTATATGAAGAGATGAATCAAGAAATAATGGATGCTATATCTGCTGCTATGGTATTCTCTAACCCCCTTTCTATATGTTTGATACTTCTAAATTTATAAACATGTACTATCATTTAACTATCGCAGGTATATGATGAAGAGATGCATCAAGAAATAAAGGATGACATGTCTGCTATGGTATTCTGATATGCTCTTGTATTTAATACAAATTAGTCATATTTGTTTTAATCCTTGTTATTTCATCTGATTTTTTACTTAATTTTTTGGTATCGAGATTGATCGGAAACTTGCAGGAGAGAAGTTTGAATATACATTTGTTATCAACACCTTGGATTTCTACTTAAGGTTTGATGAGTGGACAAGAAAAAACAGGAAAATGGATGTTTTGTCAAAGAAATTGAACTTGATAAGCCCTGATGGGGCTGTGTTTGAAGTTGACTATGATGTGGCACTTATGTCTTCAAGATTTAATAATATTCTAGAGACCATTCCTGTGTTTGATGTTGACTATGATGTGGCACTTTCTATAGGCATGAGTCTCTTGGTGGTATAAAAAATCACAAAAGACAAAATAGCTTGTCTTTTGGTGCTTAAGTTCCCTAAAATCTCAATGTTTGGGTTAGGCATGAGTCTCTTAAGTGCTTTGTTAATGTAGAGTTGTTCTCTTTTTTCAATCTCTTCATAGTAAATGTACTCTTTCACCCAAAATGCCAATGCTGCTCTCATTGTTTGGATTATTGGAGGTGTGCCCCCATTTTCTCTTTCCTCTATGTCCTCCATGTATAATGTATCCTGAAATTGAAGACACACATTTGATGTAGTTTAGTAATTTGAAAGTTTATTTATTTTTAAATAATAAAGTTGGGGTTATGTGTCCGTGAACATACTCAGTTGATAGAAATATCGCATTTTATATATAGGGTCCGATGCTCGAACACAATATCTTCCACTTATTTATCTTAAGAGCTGAATTTCTATCCACTAAATTACTTGACAAAAAAATATATTAGAATTATGCTAATACACAAATTAGTTTTATATTTAATTTGGTTAAATAATGTAGTGCCATAATTTCATTCCTTCGAATAAATAAGCGGAAAATCTTAAACTCGAATGTTTTTACCAACTTAATTATCCTCATGGAGACATAGATTTTCTTTGATACAAAACATATATAGTATTATTTTGGATATTTTGATTTTATAGAAGGCAAACAAACAAGAAAAAACAATGGTTGACATTTTATTTTATTTTTTGGAACACTATAAGGTTGACATGTTTTTTTGGACTTTTTAATTACATCAACCCAAATACACACGAAATGGATATCGGCAACTATTTTCAAGTTTCGACTTATATTTTAAGACTTAATTATTTATGTTTTATTTTTTGGTACACACTTAATTATGTTTTAATATTTTTCATTTGATTGATACGCTATAGACTTTATGCATTTTTCGTTTTGCCGGTGCAAAAAATAGTACAATTTTATTATGGCAAAAACCAATCTTGCATCCAAAAACTTTGAAAAATATAAAAAATAAATATGGCAAAATCTGGATTATCTGGCATAATTTGGTGAGTCAGTCATGGAACTTGAGACAATTTTATGCAATATAAATTTAGCACTTGGCCAATATTGACTATATTCTCCAAAAATAAGAAAAATACTACTCTCAAAGAAATAAAATGAATAATTAGTCTTTTTTTTATAAGAAAGTAATATATAATCTCAGTTTGTTAACATTTAAACGATATAAAAAACATTTTTTAAACTAATAATAAATTGGTCCAAATTGTAAGTGTTTTGATCCCTTTAAATATATGTGGTTAGTGGTTCGATTCTTAGTTCATGCGTATCAAAAAAATTTGAATGGTAAAAACTTCGTACTAATAATAAAAAAAACAGTTTTCAGAAAAATATTAGTGGTAAAGTTATTATGTGTTGTCCTTCTTGGTTTAATTTAAAATTAAATCTCCCTAGAGCCAAAATTAGTTTTTTGGAAAATTTAAAAGTATATCGTTTGAGACTTAAGTACTCTCCCTAGGCAAATATTTCAGACTCTATCTCAATGCCGCGTAAAACATGAGATACTAAAATAATAGTAGTAAAACACATAACTTGTCAAAATAAAATAAAATATAAAAAGAAAAATTCTGGCAAAATACAAGACTATTTTATTAGAGTTCAGGTTCCCTTTATTTATTATCTATTCATTTATTCTCCATTTGGAGAGAGATAGACACAAGAAAAAAATAGTGGGGTCCACAAATTAGTGGGACCCACTTTTAATGGATCCCACTAATTTTTAATGTGTCTATCTCTCTCCAAATAAGAAATAAATTGAGAGATAATAAATGGAGGGAACTCAAACTCATTTTATTAGGTGTTCTAACTTTTAAGTCAAAAGTCATAAAATCCTGGCCAACTTTGATGCCAACAATGACACAATGTAGAGGCCAAAGTCATAAAATCCTTATCTCTCTCTAAACATCTCCGGTACATATATTAATCCTACTCCTTTTGTGCATAAATCTTGGCATATTTATGACTCCTACCAATTTTTTTTTACCATTTTAGGCATTCTTCCCCTAATTAATTATGAATTCCCTTTCAAATATAACAAGATAAATATTAACATATGCTCTAAATATATATATTAAAGTGATTAATATTTTCTTACTTAATTTATATGTTGTCCTGAGAGCACATGTTCATATTTTTTAAATACTCCGTAGATTAATTGGTATCTAATATTATTAGAGGATCGAAGTTTAAACTCTGAATTCTCTAATAATAGACTACTAAACTAAAAAAATAAAACAAGAAAATTTATATACCTTTTCACTGAAGCCATTGACATAATTAACGGTGCCACCTCCACAAGTAGATGGAGGTGAATATGTCAACTTATACAAGACTTTGTTCATTAATAGCACTCCTGGAGAGCCAGGTCCACCAAGAAACTTATGTGGGCTGATGAACACAGCATCATACCCATCAATCTCCCCAGATCTCATGTCAATTTCCACATACGGACCACTAAAACAAACAAATCGATGAGTAAAAAAAAAATCGATAAAATCATTATTATGCTAGAAATATCGAGACAAATCTAAGTCGTGCATATTTTAAAGATAAAGTATGCCTTAAGTCCTGTATTTAATAAAAAGTTGTTGCAAAATTTAAGCACAGTATATTTTGCAACAATTTTATATTTTTCTCATCGACATATATCGATGCTAAAAATTATTTTTCTTATAGTGCCGGTTAACAATTCGAATTAACTATACCTTGCTGCAAAATCAAAGCATGCAAATGCATTGTATTGGTGAAGAAGCTTAGCAATTGCTCGTGTGTCCGAGTAAATTCCAGTGACATTACTACAAGCTGAGAAAGATCCCAACAAGGGTCGATTGGTATCTTTATAGGCCTCAAGTTGTAGCTTTAAATCTTCCATATCAAGCAACCCTTTATCATCTAGGCCAATCTCTACAACTTCAGCCAAACTTTGCCTCCAAGAAAGTAAATTTGAATGGTGCTCATAAGGTCCTACAAAAACCACCCATCTTTCTTCTTCACTAAGGCATCTCAACATTTTTTCCCTCAAAATAGATGGCACGGCAATTCCCATCACTTCTTGAAGCCTCTTGATGGCTGCCGTTGCGCCCGAGCCGCATAATATGAGTGCATCGTCTTCTCCACCACCTAAACATTTCTTAATATATTTGGTTGCTTCATGTACCATTTTTGTTGTCTTATCTCCAACATAACTCTCACAAGTATGGGTATTGCCTATATATAGCAACATAGTTAAACAAAAATAACTATAATTAAATACAAATATTTTTTGAATGGACAACTAAATACAAATATAAGAAGTTGAATTATTAACAGAAACTAAATGACATGAAAATATATAATTCTCTCATGTTTAAGTGTTAAAGCAATTTTTAGATTTTTTTTTACTAGATTCTTATTTTATTTTTTAAAATCTATGAGAAACATATGAAAATTCATAAAAAGTGAATATATTTTTTGATAAATCAAGATATTCTCTGCACATAACAGCAAGATATTCGTATGCACAGGTTATTAGGAAACAGATTTCCTACTGTAACAATAGAATGTTGTAATCAATCACAACCATCTGATCTAAAATCGGAAGCTGGGATTGTTTTAATATAAAGAACACATATTTTAATTATATCTGTTTGATCTAATATCAATGGTCCAAATTAAAAACTGCGTGAAGCAGTTACAGCTGAAAATCCGATAAGTATTTACCACTTATACTACTTGATGGTAAAACTCATAAAAGTGATTATTTTGTTTATAAAAAAAAATAAAAAATAAAGAATGATATGTATTTCAATACCGTAGAAAGGAAGAAGATGTTTGGTGATGAAATTTTCAATGTAATGAAGACTGCGACCAGAAGCTGTGTGATCAGCATAGACAAGTTTTCGTTTACCAAATGAAGAGTTGAATTCTTCATCGTTGCCTATGATTTCTGACCGAATCCAACATAGTTTTTCTTCCACAGATTCATTACATGGAAGTCCTTTCTCGAATAACACTTTGAAGGACTCTGGAATGAAATTGCAAAAATCAAGACATGTTTCATCGGATGAAACATTGTTGACTTTATTGTTGGCCTTGATTTTGCTTGGAGCTATGCATAGCTCTGCAAATATATTTGATAACATGAAGCTAACTTCAATATTTTTACGTGTGTATATATGTGAATATGATGTGTATGTAATGCAATGAAAGAGGTTGTATGAAGGAATGAAGATATGTTATGTTCAGTTCGTTTTTAGATATATATATACACACACATATGTACAAACATACAAGGACATACAATTTATGATAGTCACCACTTATTATAATTTATAAATATATCTTCTGACTTTTCTCATTTCTTAATATTCTCTGGTGCTTTATATTTATTTTTTTGTCAGAATAGTTAGAAATTTCACTCTTAAAGTAATTAAATTAGATGATTAAAGTTTGAACATCGATCATCTGCATATATAATATATGTTCCTGCAAATTGAGCTAATTAAGCTCACAGAACCTCTCATGCTTAAAATTATTAGATTTAGTATGTGAATATAAATGATACAATATATGATTTAAGTTGAAATTTGATAGAAGGTGACTTAACGAATTTTAAAGAGACTTAAATACCGTCTTAATATTTTAAGTATATATGTAACTCAACCTTACAAAACGAAAATTATCCCCGCTTATAAATATATGTTAAATTTTATTAATAAGAGTGATTACAAATAATAGACGGTTCGATAGTGAAAACCTGATACAAGTGGTCAATAAATTTTAGAGAAACTTTGATATTATCTTAAATTTTTGGTTAGACTTAATTCAACTTTACAAAACAATGATACCCCTCTTATAAGTTTATCTCAAAGTCATCCCTCATTCAACATGAATCTTTTTATAATATTTTAAATTTTGCATACAAAATTTATATGATAATGCTTTTTTGAAAATATATATCATGTTTATCGTGAGTAAAGATCCTCTCAATTTTCTATGATTTTATTTTCTTTATTACCAAAGTTTTTAATATTTTGTGATATAATATTTTTTTTAACTTATTCATTATCACACTTTTTGCATTTATATTTCAAAACTATATAATAATAAAAAAAATGAAAAATATATAAAATGGAGAAAATCATAACTCGTTTATCATAATATTAAGTTTGACTCATGAATGGGCAGCCATATTCCCATTTTTAGAAAATATGAGGTTGCTAAAATAAACAAGTGACAACAGTATTTTTTACTTAATTCTTATGAAAAAAAATATTTTCTGCTCTGGTCTCCACCAAAACGATGTTTAACTATTTTTGTCCATATTAACAAGTTCAGACAAAATTAGTTAATTTGATATGTGGCATTGATTTTATTAACGATGTACATATAACATATGGAAAATGCCAAGCGCTCTACTGTAGACCGTTATTTAAAATTATTAAATATATATATATATATATATATAACAAGTAAAAAATTATGACTGTTTTATCTTTATGGCAAAAAAAAAACATTATATTTTTGAAGAAGTTAAATTAGAAAATAAAACATTATTAACTTTAATTTAATACAAATTACATATTTATTATTTTATATTTTAGTTAAATCGAGGTTAATTAAATTATTGTTTCAATCATAAAAATAATTATTAAATTATACTTTAAAAAACAATGTATATCTTCAATAATATATATTTTAAATATTTTTCAAAATTCTAGTCCATTATGAATCACTTGAAAAAAGTGGTCCATATTAAAAAAAAATTAACATATATTTTATTTTCTTTTTTGTTTCCATAAGTATTTTCCTAACATATACTAGTCCATTTCTTAGTATAAAAAAACAAAAAAAAAAAACTAGTCCATTTCCAAATGGAGAGTCGTTATCTTCCTATTCTACGTAATTAAATTGTCCACATAACTAATTTATATTGTAATTTGTCACTCTCCATCTCTCTCACCAAGATACTGAAGCGTGTTGGCAGATGGGGTAGGTCAATTTTGCTCAAGAGAAACTTTTACTTGGATATAAACCTTTTTTTTTTATAAAATAAATGATATTCATTCAAATAAAAAGAATACATCGATGCATTATTTTATTGCATGATCTATATATATATATATATATATATATATATATATATATAATCATTTAATATATTATTGAGATTCGTTAAAATTAATTATATTTAATAAAAATATAAAAAATAATGAATCTTCTATATATTGTTTACTTATTTTTGAAGTTGACTTTGATTTTGTTTGACTTTTTTTTTTGACAAAATGATTTTGTCTGACTTATTAAAAAATATTCAACAAATTTTTGTAACTTCAAATATATCAAACAACAATACGAGATTGAGAGAGAATAGTTGCTATAACAAATTTGTTATTGATGCTGTATTTAGTAGGGAGGACCATATGGTTCGATCTTTTATAACTATAATTGGGAGTGAGTTGGAATCACTTGATGTTAAAACTGACCCCGAACCAGATTAAACTGGTGGTGAAAAAAATTAAAAAATGAGAGAGAATAGTTGCCATAGTAAATTTATTTTTGGTTATCCCATTGCAAATAGTTAGTGAATTATTAGATAATCTAGCAAAATCTTAAGCTTTATATTCTAGTTCTAGACATTAATTAGCAGCCGCTGCTACATTACTATCTCATCTTGCAACAATGTTGTTTAGAATTTTCTCAAGTTGTGGGTTTCTATTCTGCCATATATATATATATTAGTTTAATCTAATAGTTTATATCAGAATTGTGTGACACAGTCACACAAGGGTTGATTTTTATAATGATTTTAAAGTGTTAGCCTATAAATTAAATGAAGTAGGTGCTATTTTGCCAAGTTAAGTAAATACTTAAAATTTCTTTTGTCAATGTAATTGAAGTTTAATGATTGATAATAATCATAGAATTTTTGCCAAGTGGTAACATATTTGGGAGGGTACTAAATACAAAAAAGTCAGAACAATGGCAAGTAAACTAGAACTAGAATAATAAGAAATTTATGTATTATTATCGGCCAAAATTACCAGCTGCTTTTGAAGGAAAAGAATTTCTTGTATTCAGCCAAAAAAAACATTCAGAAATTGAAAAAAAGGGAAGAAAAAAAAACGGCGGTTTTTGAAGGATTTGTGGCTATGGTAGAGTTGTCAAAACGGGCGGTCCGGCCCGTTTCGGGCCGGCCCATTCGGGCTTTGGACTTCGTCGGACCGGGCTTAAAAAGTCCGGATAAAAAACAGGCTACAAAATAAGGCTCGAGCCCGGCCCGGTACGGGCTCTCGGGCTTTCGGGCCGGCCCGGTTTTTTAAATTTTTTTTTTTTAAAGTAATATATGAAGGGTAATGAAAAAAGAATAAATTTAAGTGCCCAATAAATTTAAGTGCAACCTATTTGGGCACTTAAATTTATTATTTTTTTATTACCCTTCATCTATTACTTTAAAAAAAATGTAACAACCCGTTTTTCAAAGGCCAGAAAAGGCATTAATTTTTTTTTTTTCCACATCAGAGTTACGCATAAAAGATTTTAAATGAGCCGGCATTCAAATATACAAAAGAACTCATTACCATAAGGTGCTTCGACAAGCAAAGTGTGTTCCTGAATAATTACAGTCCAAGTCTAAGTATCCAAATTACTCCAAGCACTACAACCCAAAACAAACCAAGATAGAAACCTATGCCTAACCCAAAGGCACGATGTACAACCACACCGGCACAGAGTCTAATTCTAAACTATAGCTCCGGCACGAGTTCACTGGGGCCCTGAGCAGCCGCCGCCCTCGCGACCTACAGCATCATCTGGGGTGGGAGGAGCCCGCTAATGAATATTGAAAGGGTCACCACAAAATAAAAGTATATATATATATATATATATATATATATATATATATATATATATATATATATATATATATAACCGGTGCGAAAGATGTACACATAACAAATTTCCACATACACGAGAAAAACTCTTTAACACAAAAGCAATTCCCACCAACGGGTTTATATAAACCAATGCACACATAGCCTATCAATGCAGACTCTACATGATCGTGACACCAATCACTGGCTGCCACATGCATGAATTCCGGAATTTAACCTCTCCGCAGAGAGTCGTAGGTCCAACCCCTACTATACCCCACAGGGCGTCAATAAAATCCGGTGGCCCATCACGATCACCACATAGGATTAGAGTGGATCCATTCCCGATAATCACACCCCGTGGTCCATTCCCGATAACCACGTATTGGACTCAATAAATCCCGCAGGATTAAGGTGGATCCATTCCCGATAATCGCACCCCGTGGTCCATTCCCGATAACCACTTACTATGAATGCATGAGCATACGATTCCCCTTATATGCTAATGCAACAAATACATACCTCTCAAGCGTATGTAAACCAATCACAATATGTACATATATTCTCAAAATCATATGCACGCCAATCACATGTTCATACATATATTCTCACAATCATATGTACATCAATCACATGTTTACACATATATTCTCACAATCATATGTATACAATCACAACAATCATACATAGATTCTGAATCATATGTAAATCAAACACATGTTCATACATATATTCTCATAATCATATGTAAACAACGCACGTATTATAAACAATTTCTCATCCCGAGAATACAGCACACATATACATGCCAAGCACTCAAAACACACCACAAACAAAGCATACACACATGCTATCAATGGAAATAAGACAAAAGAAAGGTGCCCGTGCCTCAGCAAGCATTCCAACACGCACAACTTACATTACGCGAGCAATAACCGTCCCTCTCAACGAAAACTCCAATTCGGCTAATCCTCTTAACCTTTTACAAAACATAACTTATCTAAGTTAATACCACATTCTAATTGGTTACTCAAATAAGTCCTAGATCGGCTGCTAATGGATCAAGACTTATGGTTGTTCCCTCACAACTAACTAGGCTCAAATCCACTATTCACGCTACCAAAAATTTAAGCAGCGTAATGTCAATAAAATACTCCCACTGTATTCTATCGAAACGAAACTAAAACTCGAAAATCTAGAGGGGTCTAAGGTACTTTATGAAACTCTCGGATAGTGATTTCGAGTCCCCCTTATAGCGATTAAAAATTCCCAAAGTTAATTGCACTATTTCTTGCTACACGAAAATATTTTCGTTTTCAAAATAAACTAAGAAACACTTTGATTCCTAACTCCAAGGCAATCAATTTTCACATACTAAAACCATTTGAAAACAACCCAAAAACTCTTTGAAAATTTTCACAAAAATAAAAGTTTACTTGCGCCACACGTTACAAGTTTTTCCTTTCAAATAAAATCACCATAACTCATTCAATTCTAATCCGATCGAGACGTGCCATACGCAACGAAATCTTCGTATCGAAAAGACGGATCGAATGGTTAGGTTTCTAGGACACGAAAACAATTTTAAAATGACCATAATACCCCTGTGGAATACGGCCAGAATTGGAATTATTCCAAAACCATTGTTTTTCAAAATCAAACATAGTTTAAAACACTTAAACTATCACTAGTTTTCCTCAATGATCAAGTATACATACTAAATCATTTTGAATCCAAGAATAACATTTTTTTTTTCTCAAAACTTTGCAAATCTTTTCTTTCAAAGACCATGATCATTCATCACACTAAATGATCATTTACTTATCATTTTAGGACTTGAAAAATTTGAAATCCTCATGGCTACACAACAAGCATGCCACGGCCATTTTTCTAAAACCAAGGCTAGCTCTCAAATTTTTCCATTCCAAAATCCTAGTAATACTTTACTAGTACCCAAAATCAATTAATTGAATCAACAAAACATTTCCCAAACCTCAAACAAAATCACAAGAGTTTTTTTTTTTTTAAATAAACTCATGAACACCAACAAATATATTTCCATGTTTTTCAAAACAAAACCATTTTTCATATATCCATTTCTCTAAAAGGTTCAAAAACCACATCAATTTCACAATCACTAAACAACTACTCATGTTCTTGATCAATAGAAATTTTTATCAAAACCCTAGCCCAAAAATACATGAGATTCCCATCCACTCATGGAACTCAAAACTACCAAGCCTAAACATGCTTACAAAACCCTCATGAACAACTTTCATGAAATAAAAGCTAGCAAAAACAACATTTCTCACCAAACCCTCATATGAACATAAACCCAAAATCCTACAAACTCTACAAGTTTGAATACATACAAGATAGGAATAGAGGGGTTACCTTAAGAAAGAGATTCTCTACAACTTTCCACTAAGCTTCCAAGCTTGAAATGGAGTGAAATGGTGAGGAAATGAAAATTTGGTGAAGAAAGAAAGGAAGTAATGGAGTTCACGTGAAAGAGAGAAAGAAGAAGAGAGGATTTGTGATTTTCTTAAGTCCACAAGTAACCAAACCTCCTTACTATGCTAAAACTCTTGCTAACTCATGGCCATTGGATCAAAAGATAAAATGCCAAGACAAAATCCTAGCCATTGGATCAAACCAATCCAAACCCACTTGAGATAAAACTCAACACCTCTTAGAAAAACTCACACGTTCAGCTCTCGCACGCCGCGACGAACGAAACTCACCAAAACAGAAAACTATAGAAAGAATGTCTACCGTTTAACAATTCCAAAACTTATCGCCGAATCTTTTTCCGCGACTGTAATTTTCTTCCACACCTTGGAAAATTAATCTCAGAACATAACCTCACTCACGCAGATATATAAAACTCCCATCCGAAATCTCACTTAAAACAGACGCAGTAAAATTTTACAACGACGGGTAAATTTCCTACTCGTTTATCCAAAAACAAGAATAATCCAAAACTCGTTAAACTGAATATACAGTAACCTTCGTATTAACCAAAGAGGATTACAGGACAAAAGTCTTTGTCTTTACAACGCACGAGCACAAAACAGGCTCCATTACAGCAAAAACCTATAATTGCGATGATACTCACAAAACCGCTTCATCAAAAATCCTAAAAACTTAGCCGACACTAAAGTTCCTTAGAAAAATTGTACAAAGGTCCACTAAAGTTCCTTAGGAAAATTGTACAAAGGTCCACAACAGAGGTTCACAACCTCGAGTTCCTCAAATGTTCAAAGGTCCACACAATTTTTTTTCCAAAATCACTTATTTTGCCTCCGCGACATAGCCTAAACCACTAGGTTCACGTGAAGCAGTGACTGGCTACCCTCCAAAAGAAACACCGAAACTTTCGGCGCACCACCAAAGCTAGCAAAGCTAGTCAATTCCATTCAACACGATTCCGTCTACTATCAACAATAAATTAAGGACGGCCAGTCCCTCAATTTGTCAATAGATAGTCGACAATCATGATGGTGGTTTAGACCCTCTTTACCCAACTTAAGTGATACTTCATTCCACTTGTGCTCAAGGTCCTCAGAGGCACAATGATCCAACACTTCCTTCGAGGTTTTCCCACACGTTTCCCTCGATCTCTTACGAATACAAGATTAAAGTCGTAAGACACAACGCTCAACACATGTCGCATAAGCTCTCATGCTTCCACTCTTGAAGTATCCGTGGAGTATCATCCAAAAGTAGTACAGTGCCACCACGGCAATTACCACCAAAACTATTTCATTCCAAACAAGTTGTCTTCTCTTCTAGAAGATTTTCCCACCTTACCACTATCCATCATTCCGCGACTCAATGAATATGCCGAACCGTCTGCTCACATACGGATCTATTTCCAATCACGACTTAAATAATACCACCCCCACCTCCGGTTGGTAATTACACTCCTCATAGTCTTGGCACTTGCCAAACTAAACCATCTACTTCTCTTGGACTCCCTTATCCAAATCTCCAATTCCCCAGAATCGGTTCCTTATACGTTAACATTACTTCCAAAATGGCACTTAGACGCATCTCGCGTGCCTTAAACAAACGTTTATCCTCGTCGACGGCCATCGTCGGCGCACATCCTCTTCACAACGTATTCTCATTCTATTCCTGAACTCTCCTGAGTTCCTTTTTCTCTTACAATAACATCCTCTCTTACTCAAAAGAGTTGGTCACCCTGACCATTCCTAAACACTCCGAACATCACCACTCTCGTCGAGGTACCTACCTTCAAAATAACTCTTAGGGCATTCCTCACATTACTATTGTCTAACCATCCTTGTTGACAACATTCGAATCCCTTATACTTACTCACTACCGATTTCCATCATACCACGTCTCTCTTCATTGTAACCACTACAATGAACCAAAGCTCTACAAGCTTCCATCAACTTGCCATTAGACAATTTCTTATCCTTCTTATTTCCAAAATTAGGTGTGAGACAAATCCCTTCGCCAATCTTCAATTGGCATAAGCCACATCTTCATGGGCTTCTCTCTAAATCCTCATTCTTTTCTAGACCCAGAAACAGATCCACAAACCATTTCATCTCCATCACTCTTTCTCCTCTTTGAAGATGAATCATCAAGTGAAAGACAACCAAACAATGGAACATTTTCTCTACGAGTTCGGCTAGAAACACCACTAGCCACACTTATTGTTAACACATTCTTTCCATGACTAACCTCCCTTTATGACTAACTCATCGATGTCATAACCTCTACAAAACTCCAATCAGGCATGTATCATCAATCAGGCCTGTATCATCAACAACTGTCTAGAGTTGGTTCCCAAACCACCATGACCAATAACTTGTTAAATCAAAACAACATCTTTAATTCGCCGCACACAATCCAAATACTCTCTCATTCCACATAATTTTGAATCACCACAAGCATACCCTTCTCCGTTCGACCAATCTCAAATCTTCATAACCATCTAAAGCTATAGTATTCTCCAATACGAATAAACAACTTCACACATACGTTCACGCTACCCAACCTGACACATCCATACACTAACTGGATTTATTCATCTCTAACTTCCCTTACGGTGTCAACTAATGTACGTGTCGTAATCAAATGCTCCAAATAATTAATTCCTCAAGTTCTGGCCAATCCTATTCCTACATCTAGTCACTCATCGTTTCTTATGGATAGCTATCTCTAAACTCGTCCTTATAAGGTCACTGCAATTCACCTACCAATCGACTCGTCTTACTCATCCATCAAGCCATTAAACATTCAACAAAATGTCCCTCCAATTATCACTCTCATTGTCTTAGTACTCTTACTAACGAACTCTTTTCTACTCATACACGACATTTCTAGAAAATCTCCAACAATTATCGTCCATAACTTGAATTATTTAAAACTTGCCAACCTCAACTCTTATGGTATCATAAATTCAAGCTGCTACTTAGTTCTTCAACCCTCTAGGTCGATCGAAATGGTTAACTTAAATGCGCATTCACACAGGATCTCTACTCAACTCTTGACTAATACCCTCAAACTGCTAGACCAGTTTACTTCCTCTTATGGTTTACTTGCCAATAGTTAACAATTCTAGCTTACACTGCTACAATTATCTGGACATTTCCATATTAAACACCTCTATTATCACTTATCAGTGATATGCAACTCACTTTCAAAGGTTGAACTCCTCGTTCTTTACCTAAATATCTCTCCACATCCATCTTTATTTAACAATCGATTACCTATCGTTGTATCTCACACCGACATCTATACTTACTATCTCCCGAACTATGTATAGATTATCACTTATCAACGTGATACTTGGTCTCCTACCTTCAATCATCACAAGATTCATCCTTACTAATCTTAGTTTCGAATCTAATTATCTCACACACTTGAATTAAACACTTATGGTACCCATCGTTCGCATAAATGCCGTATAACACCACCAGGTTTCCTCACTCTGGACGTACAACGTCCTTTAATTCCAATTCAAGTTGCCTCAATTATTATCCAATCATTGTAATTAAATCCAACAGACATCTCTGCATGTTCCACCATATCTACAGTGGTTGCATCCTCTTGACAACTGAACGACTTCATCAAGTCTCGTCTGAACTCACCAGACAGACATCCAATATCATCTTCAGAAGGTCGTCCCAATCTGATCCTTACTTAAAATCCTTTATCAATTGACGTTCACTCGTCCATAACCAGCACCTCTGAGTGGCAACATCTAACGCCACTTCCCATCCATTATATTACTTTCAAGAATCACTTGTAGTTCTTGTTCGCTCAAGTCTGTCATCTTCGGACTGCCGCATCTAAGGAATTTAGAGACACTTGTCGACTAAATTCGACCAAGGCTTGGGGGTTTCACAATTCCACTTACTGAAGCCTCACTCCCTGCATTACCTCAGTAAGACACAAACCAATGTCTAAGCATATCACATGCTAAACACAAAATAACCTACCACATAACCCATAACACAACAAAAACAACCGCTAGAACTAACACAACTCTAGCTATGTTCTAACCGACTCTGGACTAACGACTCAAGTGCACACTTTCCCTTTGAAGATTTAAAGCCGTGCTCTGATACCAATTGTAACAACCCGTTTTTCAAAGGCCAGAAAAGGCATTAATTTTTTTTTTCCACATCAGAGTTACGCATAAAAGATTTTAAATGAGCCGGCATTCAAATATACAAAAGAACTCATTACCATAAGGTGCTTCGACAAGCAAAGTGTGTTCCTGAATAATTACAGTCCAAGTCTAAGTATTCAAATTACTCCAAGCACTACAACCCAAAACAAACCAAGATAGAAACCTATGCCTAACCCAAAGGCACGATGTACAACCACACCGGCACAGAGTCCAATTCTAAACTATAGCTCCGACACGAGTTCACTGGGGCCCTGAGCAGCCGCCGCCCTCGCGACCTACAACATCATCTGGGGTGGGAGGAGCCCGCAAATGAATATTGAAAGGGTCACCACAAAATAAAAGTATATATATATATATATATAACCGGTGCGAAAGATGTACATATAACAAATTTCCACATACACGAGAAAAACTCTTTAACACAAAAGCAATTCCCACCAACGGGTTTATATAAACCAATGCACACATAGCCTATCAATGCAGACTCTACATGATCGTGACACCAATCACTGGCTGCCACATGTATGAATTCCGGAATTTAACCTCTCCGCAGAGAGTCGTATAGGTCCAACCCCTACTATACCCCACAGGGCGTCAATAAAATCCTGTGGCCTATCACGGTCACCACGTAGGATTAGAGTTGATCCATTCCCGATAATCACACCCCGTGGTCCATTCCCGATAACCACGTATTGGACTCAATAAATCCCGCAGGATTAAGGTGGATCCATTCCCGATAATCGCACCCCGTGGTCCATTCCCGATAACCACTTACTATGAATGCATGAGCATACGATTCCCCTTATATGCTAATGCAACAAATACATACCTCTCAAGCATATGTAAACCAATCACAATATGTACATATATTCTCAAAATCATATGCACGCCAATCACATGTTCATACATATATTCTCACAATCATATGTACATCAATCACATGTTTACACATATATTCTCACAATCATATGTATACAATCACAACAATCATACATAGATTCTCAATCATATGTAAATCAAACACATGTTCATACATATATTCTCATAATCATATGTAAACAACGCATGTATTATAAACAATTTCTCATCCCGAGAATACATCACACTTATACATGCCAAGCACTCAAAACACACCACAAACAAAGCATACACACATGCTATCAATGGAAATAAGACAAAAGAAAGGTGCCCTTACCTCAGCAAGCATTCCAACACGCACAACTTACATTACACGAGCAATAACCGTCCCTCTCGACGAAAACTCCAATTCGGCTAATCCTCTTAACCTTTTACAAAACATAACTTATCTAAGTTAATACCACATTCTAATTGGTTACTCAAATAAGTCCTAGATCGGCTGCTAATGGATCAAGACTTATGGTTGTTCCCTCACAACTAACTAGGCTCAAATCCACTATTCACGCTACCAAAAATTTAAGCAGCTTAATGTCAATAAAATACTCCCACTGTATTCTATCGAAACGAAACTAAAACTCGAAAATCTAGAGGGGTCTAAGGTACTTTATGAAACTCTCGGATAGTGATTTTGAGTCCCCCTTATAGCGATTAAAAATTCCCAAAGTTAATTGCACTATTTCTTGCTACACGAAAATATTTTCGTTTTCAAAATAAACTAAGAAACACTTTGATTCCTAACTCCAAGGCAATCAATTTTCACATACTAAAACCATTTGAAAACAACCCAAAAACTCTTTGAAAATTTTCACAAAAATAAAAGTTTACTTGCGCCACACGTTACAAGTTTTTCCTTTCAAATAAAATCACCATAACTCATTCAATTCTAATCCGATCGAGACGTGCCATACGCCGAAATCTTCGTATCGAAAAGACGGATCGAATGGTTAGGTTTCTAGGACACGAAAACAATTTTAAAATGACCATAATACCCCTGTGGAATACGGCCAGAATTGGAATTATTCCAAAACCATTGTTTTTCAAATCAAACATAGTTTAAAACACTTAAACTATCACTAGTTTTCCTCAATGATCAAGTATACATACTAAATCATTTTGAATCCAAGAATAACATATTTTTTTTCTCAAAACTTTGCAAATCTTTTCTTTCAAAGACCATGATCATTCATCACACTAAATGATCATTTACTTATCATTTTAGGACTTGAAAAATTTGAAATCCTCATGGCTACACAACAAGCATGCCACGGCCATTTTTCTAAAACCAAGGCTAGCTCTCAAATTTTTCCATTCCAAAATCCTAGTAATACTTTACTAGTACCCAAAATCAATTAATTGAATCAACAAAACATTTCCCAAACCTCAAACAAAATCAAAAGAGTTTTTTTTTTTTAAAATAAACTCATGAACACCAACAAATATATTTCCATGTTTTTCAAAACAAAACCATTTTTCATATATCCATTTCTCTAAAAGGTTCAAAAACCACATCAATTTCACAATCACTAAACAACTACTCATGTTCTTGATCAATAGAAATTTTTATCAAAACCCTAGCCCAAAAATACATGAGATTCCCATCCACTCATGGAACTCAAAACTACCAAGCCTAAACATGCTTACAAAACCCTCATGAACAACTTTCATGAAATAAAAGCTAGCAAAAACAACATTTCTCACCAAACCCTCATATGAACATAAACCCAAAATCCTACAAACTCTACAAGTTTGAATACATACAAGATAGGAATAGAGGGGTTACCTTAAGAAAGAGATTCTCTACAACTTTCCACTAAGCTTCCAAGCTTGAAATGGAGTGAAATGGTGAGGAAATGAAAATTTGGTGAAGAAAGAAAGGAAGTAATGGAGTTCACGTGAAAGAGAGAAAGAAGAAGAGAGGATTTGTGATTTTCTTAAGTCCACAAGTAACCAAACCTCCTTACTATGCTAAAACTCTTGCTAACTCATGGCCATTGGATCAAAAGATAAAATGCCAAGACAAAATCCTAGCCATTGGATCAAACCAATCCAAACCCACTTGAGATAAAACTCAACACCTCTTAGAAAAACTCACACGTTCAGCTCTCGCGCGCCGCGACGAACGAAACTCACCAAAACAGAAAACTATAGAAAGAATGTCTATCGTTTAACAATTCCAAAACTTATCGCCGAATCTTTTTCCGCGACTGTAATTTTCTTCCACACCTTGGAAAATTAATCTCAGAACATAACCTCACTCACGCAGATATATAAAACTCCCATCCGAAATCTCACTTAAAACAGACGCAGTAAAATTTTACAACGACGGGTAAATTTCCTACTCGTTTATCCAAAAACAAGAATAATCCAAAACTCGTTAAACTGAATATACAGTAACCTTCGTATTAACCAAAGAGGATTACAGGACAAAAGTCTTTGTCTTTACAACGCACGAGCACAAAACAGGCTCCATTACAGCAAAAACCTATAATTGCGATGATACTCACAAAACCGCTTCATCAAAAACCCTAAAAACTTAGCCAACACTAAAGTTCCTTAGGAAAATTGTACAGTGAAATCTTGGGTCTTACAAAAAAAATTTAAAAAAACCGGGCCGGGCTCGAGCCTTATTTTGTAGCCCGTTTTTTATTCAGGCTTTTTAAGCCCGGCCCGACGAAGTCCAAAGCCCGAATGGGCCGGCCCGAAACGGGCCGGGCCGCCCGTTTTGACAACTTTACCCATAGCCACAAATCCTTCAAAAACCGCCGTTTTTTTTTTCTTCCCTTTTTTTCAATTTCTGAATGCTTTTTTGGCTGAATACAAGAAATTCTTTTTAAAGTAATAGATGAAGGGTAATGAAAAAAAGTTTAAAGTAATTAATGTTATGATCTCTTTTTTCATTACTGAAATAGCTTAAATAGGTAACGCAATTTTTTTTTTTTAAAGTAATAGATGAATGGTAATGAAAAAAGAATAAATTTAAGTGCCCAATTAAAGTAACGAGATCATAACATTAATTAATTACAAATAGGTTGAAATTTGTTAGTATTAATGTAAAATTATTTAAGCTATTTACAGTTTACGAGTAATTACGTAGAGAAATATTTCACGATCGTGTTTTTATATTTTTAGCTTATTTATTTATTTTAATGACACGATAAGTTATTTTTACTTTTAGCTTCTTTTCATTTCCTTATGTATATAATTTGCGTTACCAGTGCATGTATATAATTTGCGTTACTAGTGCATATTTATTCTCTTAAATGTGTGTTTGATGGAATTGGAAGGTGTGTGTGACGTGTGTGTTGTGTTGCTGCAGTGTTGTTAACTTATTATATTTGTGTTGACTTTTAGATTGGTGGCCCAAGTAAAAATATTCTAAACATCCTTCCTTGTTTACTCATATTTTTTATTTTTATTTTTTTATTATAATTTAATCGGGCTTGCGGGCGGCCCGCGGTCCATTCGAGTCGGCCCGTATTTTTTGCGGGCTTTATCGGGCCGGGCTAAAAAGCCCGGATGCTAATTCGGGCTAGATTTTTAAGGCTCAAGCCCGGAAAAAAATCGGACTATTCGGGCCGCCCATTCGGTCCGACCCATTTTGATAGCTCTAGCTATGGGTGCTCGCGGTTCGGTTTGGATCGGTTTTGAGGCAAAAACTCATCCAATCCAAAAATAAATTGATTTGCGGTTCGGTTCGGTTTTGGATGACAAATAAAAAAAATCCAATCCGGTCCAATTTTATGCGGTTTAATTTTGACCGATTTTTGGATATCCAAATTAATAAATTATAATTATTTTTTAAAAATATTAATATTATAAAAAATGTATAAATGCGTCAAAAAAAAGTATAAAATAATAGTTTAACTTTTTTCACGAAATAAATATTAAATTTGATTTAAAATATAAGATATAATATATTAGTAATTAATATTTAGGAATGACAATTATCAATTATATTTGAAACATGTCAAAAAGTAAAAAAAATAATAATTAAACTAACAAATAGTATTAACAAACATTAATAAGTATTAAAATATATGAACAAAAAATAGTTTAATGCAATATATTTTCATACTAATAAAGATTAATAAGTATTAAAATATACGTATGCGCTTTGGTTCGGTTTGGATCGATTTTGAAAAATCAATCCGCAATCTGATCCAGCGGTTTTCACAAATGATTATCCAAAAACATAAAAAAAATTAATATTTATGGCGGTTTAAAACATCAGGAAAAAAAGGGAGAAACAATTTTAAACTAGAGGATTTGCGGCATATTAAGATTGCGGGTAAAAAACCACTGGAACTTTAAGCGGGATTCAAATTTAAAAAAACTGTCGAAAATTCTAATAAAACCGCCGCAAAATTATGTAGCGGAAAAAACGGTCGGAAAAGTTATTTGTCAGTTTTTTTGTGGCGGTTTAAAACGCCGGTAATTCCACAGTAATTTTTCCTTTTTTCAACTTCATTTCTCTTATCTTCTCAAATTCATTTCTTCAAAACATCTTCTCTCTATACTCTCTCTCTCTCTCTCTCTCTCTCTCTCTCTCTCTCTCTCTCTCTCTCTCTCTCTCTCTCTCTCTCTCTCTCTCTCTCTCTCTCTCTCTCTCTCTCTCTCTCTCTCTCTCTCTCTCTCTCTCTCTCTCTCTCTCTCTCTCTCTCTCTCTCTCTCTCTCTCTCTCTCTCTCTCTCTCTCTCTCTCTCTCTCTCTCTCTCTCTCTCTCTCTCTCTCTCTCTCTCTCTCTCTCTCTCTCTCTCTCTCTCTCTCTCTCTCTCTCTCTCTCTCTCTCTCTCTCTCTCTCTCTCTCTCTCTCTCTCTCTCTCTCTCTCTACAATTTCTCCACCATTTTCTCATCTTCTACGTATCTCCTTCATTTTTCCACCACATTTCATCTCATTTCTTCCGGTTTTATTCTCTCTATACTTTTAAATTTAAACTTCACTTATCTTCTTTCGCATAGTCATTTCTTCAAATTTTCTTCTCTATACACATTATCTCTTCCTTCTCTCTAAATTTCACTACTCTTTCATTTGTTTTTAGGGTTAATAGATTTTTACCCCCTGCAAAGTAGGCGAGTTTTGCATTACCCTTGTAATTTATTTTTTTGAGATCACCCCCTTGTAATGTTGCAGAATTTCTTTTCTAGTTCATTTTACCCCATGAGGGTAACACAAAACTCACCTACTTTGCAGAAGGTAAAAGCCTATTAACCCTTGTTTTTAATTTGTTCTTTCTCATATCTTTTTTTTTACCTATATAAATCTAACTTCTCTTCTCTTCTCTTCTTTCTCATAAATATTTCTTCAAAATTTATTCTTTCGATACACATTATATGTAATATTTTTTCTCTTATCTTGATTTTAAAGAGTCTCATTTCCTAATATTTGTAATATTTAAACTTAATTGAATCATTATTTAATTTAGTATTAAAGTGTTTTGAAAAACTATAATTTTTTTTTATTTAATTACAGTATTATTTTCCGAAATAAAACATTTTAATTATTTTTTTTAAGCAAAGAGAACATCTCAGCTGAGAAAGTAAAGACATCCCAACTAGGTTGGCACCCCTTTACTAACCTAACAAACAAGCTACTCTAACATATTATCAAAAATAAAAAACAAATACAAAAGAACTTGGGGGGACTAGACCAAAACCCAAGTGGGAGCTTGAGAGTATACAATTGCCTCGTTAAAAATCTTATCTGTAAAACCGAAAGGGAAAAACCAGGTAAAGGGAAAAAGAGTGCAGTGCTCCAAACAAGATCAACAAAATCTATATTCAGGGAAACCAAGCCTATTTCTTCCGAAAACATGACCAATATTACAAGGAATTGTGTCCCACCACTGAGATAGAGGAATATGAAGATCAAGATTTGCAATACCATCAGCACATTTGATTGCCTTCTTTATATATGTGGGAGATAATGAAAGATATCTTCTTAGTAAGTTCAATACAATTCAGCCATCTATTACGAAGGTGCCAAGGAACCATTGTAGCATTTTTGAAAGTAACCATATTAGAGCCAGTCTCTACCCAAAGTAGAGGCCAAACCTTCAAAGTTGCGATTTCAATGGCCATCATCACACCAATAATTTAAGCATAAAAGGCATAGGTGACTCCAAGATTTCTATCGAAACAACCTAGAGTAGCTGCCGTGCTATATATCTCTAAAAATACCACCACAAGCTGCCAACCCGGGACAACCTAGTGCAGTGCCATCAATATTACACTTGACCCAACAGGCCTTAGGAGGGTACCAATAAACCTCCTTGATACGAGGAACATTAGGAGGAATCACTTTGATAGAGAAAGCTTTCAACAGTTGAAATTCTTGCATAGACGCTGAAGCCGGAGACTTGGTAAAAGTACCAGTAATATAGACATTAGCACAAATACAGTTAATAGCAGTTTGAAATTTGACTTCTTGTCATGGAACCGCGCCTGATTTCTACAATTCCAAATGGTATCCACAATGTTAATGATACTTGTAGTCACAACCTCACCACATTGTTTAGACCAACCACGATTGCACAAATGCATAATATCTTTAATGGTATCAGCAACCTGCAGTTGTAAGATATAACTACAAACATTTTAAATTTAAAAAGGAAACAAAAAAAATTTATGTTAAAAATAACTGCAAAAAAAGATATGCTGATGTTCTCAGCTGCTTTTGGTTGATGCTAACGCCAAATTTGCCAAAAAAAAAAAATTCGGCAGCTTGAGACCGCGCAAAAAACATTTACAGTATTATCCGCCGCACATTTCCGGCAGCTTTGGAAGCCGCAAATTCCAAACGGTTCAAAAAGATTCATTTATGGCGGCTTTTGGCCGTTGATAAATATCAGACGCACATTTTCGGCAATTTTTGTCCCCTGCTGCGGTTTCCAACAACTAATTATTCGGCGGACTTAAAGCCGCCGAGAATTTCACTTTCCGGCCATTTTTTACTGTTGGTAATCCATAAGAGGCACGGATCTACATCTACCTTAGGATAATTGGGGTCACTTGACCCCACTTCTTCATTTGTTTTTTAACTAATAACTATATTATTTTGTAAAATGACCCCACTGTAATTTTTTTGTTGTCCCCACACGATCTCATTATAAACTATAAAGACAATCACAGCCCAAGTGTAAAGGCTTTAGTATCGAAAAATGCATTGTTTTATTTAAGAAAATATTAATCGGTATTTTCAGTGCATTTGTTAAGTATACTAAAAATTAAAATTGAAAATAAAAAATAATATTAAACTCTATTGAAATTTTTTTTATCATCTGCAAATTTATACATGTTTAAAAAATTAAAATAGTAATTTTGTATTGGAATTTGCTCATTTTATATTAAATATATCAGTTTTTAATATACAATTGTTGTTTTTCAATAAAAAAATTACTATTTTGATGGCTTTAACATGTGCAATATTGTACATGTTAGACAAATTCATATTGAAAAGCAAGTTTTTACATTTTTAAAATGTTGAATACACAAATTTTTAAATAAAGTTTTTTTATTATTATGTTTAACTAATAATATCCTTCAACTTGAGAGGTTTTTGGATTGAAATGGTCTGATGTTGACAGGAAACTTGGTTTAGGCTGCTAGTTAGTAGTAGTTGGTTAAAATTCTAAACTATTGATAGTCGGCAATGCTCAAGTGTCTTAGCAGTTGTTAAATAAATGTTCTTACAACAGGGTGTTATAGGCACATTGGAAATATAGAACAAATTGTTGTTATAGACTTATTAGAAAAACAGAACAAATTAGTGTTATTGAAGCTGTTGTTCATTGTGTAACAAAACTATTCATGATAATTGTGATTGTGATATTTGATTATTTTCTATTTAATTAGGTATATTTTTATATTGACATGGCAAAAACAAAAATTATCCGTGTGACTAAATTTTACAATGCCAGGAATAATCACTCACAAAATTAATGTGGTAAAATTTACTAGCCACGTTTTATGAGACTTTTAGCTACGGTTTTGACTGTGGCTAAAGGGTGCATTTTTTGTTGTGTGGTACTTAATAATAATAATAATACTTTCATCACTCCCATTTTATATATTTATGGTACAGACTTGATTAAGTTGCAGACAATGTTGCAGTTGTCACTTGAGGCAGACGACAGTGTACATAACAGAAATGTTTACCATCAATGTTGGAGTCTCATAATAAGGTTGGCAGTTGCAATATTCCATCAGGGAGATTAGTGGACAGCTTAGATGGATGGAATTAATACAGTATCTGCTGTGGCAACATTTTTATGAGGCCATACTTTGAAGGATGGGAAAGTGTATCTAATTAAACCATGTGGTTCGAATTGGATTATCCCAGAAAGGAGGCACGTACATGACCTCTCTAGCACACAATTTCTAAAATATCCTCTATAGTATTTATGAAGGTGTGTTTTAACAACATGTATTTTATGTTTTTTTGTTCTGCATAATGTTATAATTTAAGTATACGAGGATAACATAATTTAAAAGATTAGTCCAATTAGTGGGAGAGCATATGATCAAAGTACCACATTGATTATATTGACGTGATGAGACTTCTAACATTGTTATGTCCTTTAAGAGTCGACGTTCACGATGACTTTCATTCTATCGACGCTAACTCAATGGTAGCTTTTTTCTTTTTTGTGGCTTCACTCACCGATATTTATTCAGTGTAACACCTTAATCCAGTCTATGTGCAACTATCAATGAAAATATCAAATGTTATAAGTACATGAGGATGGCCTAACACAAAAAACCAATCCACTAGGCGGGAGAGTCTCATTTACTTAAATACCATATTGAATACTTTAATATACTTGATTTGAGACACATATATAACATAGAAGTAGGGATGAGCATGATTTAGTTTTGGAGGAAAATTGAACCGAACTGTTTTCAAAATTTATAATAATTGAACTGAACTGTTTGTCTTTAAAACCGAACCGAACTGTTAAAGTGGTTCGGTTTTATGGTTTTCAACGAAACTATAACTAATTTTTCACTAAAAACCCCAAACCATTAAACCGAACCGAACTGTTTCAGTTTAGTTTCAAATTAAAACTGTTGATTATCATTTAATTTTTTTTATTCGATTCGGTTTAATTTAGCGGTTCGGTTTGACTTTTTGGTTTTTTTTTTTCCATCCCTACATATAAGTGCTGGATAAAATAATACATATAACAACATATATATGACAAGGAGAGGTTGAATTGAAGGCCTTCTAGGTTGGGTGTTAGTAGAGTGGCCAACTTATTTATTGTCTTTACTATGTTTTTTTATGTTTGATTAACGAAGGCAAGATTCCTATGGCAGTGATTTATTATTAAGTACCTTTCAATGACGGGAATAAACTTCATTTGTGGTTCTACGTATGAACATTCTTGGTAGAATACGTACGTAAGTTGATCAACATATCGATTTTTATTTTTTCTCATGATATGATCAAATGTCAATTTTGGATATATATGCAAAATGTTTTATTATATTTATGATGACGGATAATACCGGCGGTGGGCAGACATTTTTTAGAAAAAAATTATAGGAGTGTACATGAAAAAAAACAATGTATCTAATAATTTAAAAAGACTTATATTTAAACATAATTTTTTATCAACGTATATTTAGCAAAGGAAGGAGCACATTAAATAAAAGCAAAAAATAATTCTTAGTTCTTAGCATAAGATGTGCAACAAATAACTCTCAACAAGATTCTAAATACAAGCAAAGAAAATCCAACAACACAAAAACTTCAAGTGGCTAGAATCTCAAGACAACTAAAGACAATTAAGAGGATTGAGCCAACAAAAATTTAAGTCAAACTTTTTTTTAGACGTAAACTTTCACCAAATAAGAATCCTTACTTGTTTAAAATTTGTGATTAAGAATATTCGTCCTACCGAACAATTGATTATTTTGATATTTTCATAAAACACAATTACAAACTGACCAAATAACCCGAATGTGAGACTTCTTACAATTCGAGAGAAGGCCTCTAAAAAGAGAAGCCACGCAAAAGTTAATAGGGAAAATACTACAATATCCAACCAATTCAATAATTTACACTACACCCTACAATAAAAAGACAAACGACGAACGTTTTGAGAAATGCCAACCAAATTGATCTTATTAACTAATCTGTTTTGGGAGAAATGTCAACCAAATAGAGAGACATCTACAACCGAACAAATTTTTCCAAACAATGTTAATAGAAACTGTTTTGGAATGGGCCTAGAGCTGGCCCAATTCATCTTCTGCTCGACTTAAGGAGCTTAGAGTTCCTGCTCGACATTTTGGACTAGGAGCTCCTATTCGACAGCTAGCAAGCTCCTCTGCCCGAAATCGCTACGCCGCCACAGCTTCCACGTGCTCCTATTAACTAGGACACGATTTGGATGAGTTGTTTTTCCACACGATGCAGGACAACTCATCACCAGGATAAAGACTAAATGTTGGTTCCTTGCTCCAACATAGGAGAAATCCTGACAGTCTCCTATTTGGCCGCTCTTCCCAGCCCGTTAGGGAGATCTTGGCCCAGCGCTGAGGATCTATAAATACCCTCCTTCACTGGAGGGTCAGATATTCAATTCTATTCACTCTCTCACTCTCGTACTTGTTCATTCTTCTGAGTTAATCATCAGAGCGCTTACAGGTACAACCCCCCATTCGGTGGTGATTGCGGCTCAACGTCAACGGAACTACTCATCAAGCGAAGAATTCACCAGTTCATCATCCTTTATGATCACAGGTTAGATCAGAAACTAAAGAATCTTCAGGTTGACCTTTAAAAAAATCATTAAAAATATTAATTTTAAATACGTATGTACTCCACCCGTCTCAAAATATAAGAAAAAAATAGATCAAAGAAAGTTGATATATTTGATTAAAAATATGAACTAAATAAATCAATTTTATTTTACTAATTTTCCCTTATATTTTGAGACTGATATCAAAACTTGCATTAAATATATTTTCATTTTCCGGTCGATGTAATTATTTTATAACTAAAATATTCATCCTCCAGCTCTATAATATAGAATTATATATATAACGAGTACAAATGCATGCCGGTTGCTACTTGACTTGAATTTTACACATTTATTTATTCATATTTCATACACACGAAAACATTTGATAGTAAAAATCCAAACTCAAAACTAGTAGATTAGTCAATGATAAATGTAGAGCACCGCATTGAAAATTAGGGAGTCCCTCCCTGATTTTTCCAAACGCTCTAAAAATCCAATTTTACTTTCATAAATAAATTTTGGAAAATATTATTCAAACATTTAATTTTTTGGAAAAATATTTTCCAAACATTCAAGTTTTTTGGAATCTATTTTTGAAAATAGACTTCGACATAATTTTTAAATTTATATTTTTCCATTCATATTACAGTATTTCGGATTCTATTTTCTAAAAAATTAACTCTTTCGGAAAGCATAATTCGAAATTGCTTTGTGAAACATTTTCCAAAATTTTGTTGTATATGATTAGAATCGCAAATTTGTGTCCAGAAGTCCTAGCTCAACTAGCAGAAAATGTCGAAATTGTTAGGTCGGACATCCATGATCGGGGTTCGATCCCTAGTTACTCCACTTTGTGTGTGTGAGTTTATGACGGCTTTGTCATTTCCTCTATGTACCAAAAAAAAAACACAAATTTGTTGTTCTAACCTGATTTTTCATAATCTCGATATTTTTTACCCTATTTTTAAAACTAATCAGTATCCAAACATAATCCAAAATATTTCTACCCCAATTTTTCATAGAAATTGAAAAGTTGTTTAAGAAAAATTGTTCAGAATATTAATATTAAAGATATATTATAGATCATATAGAGTCATTGTGAGATGTTTATATCTCACATCCATCAACACAATTATATTTTGGATTATGTTTGGATACTAATTAGTGTTAAAAACAAGGTAAAAAATGATTGAGACTGGTGAAAAATTATGTTAGAACAACAAGTTTGCGGCTCTGATCATATATAACAGAATTTTCGAAAAACTTTTTTCAAAATCACTTTAAGTATTTGAATATTCGGAAATACGTTTTCCGAAAAAATTAACATTTTGGAAAATAGAATCTGAAATAATAGAATATGAATGGAAAAAAAAATGTAAAAACTCCATTTAAGTATATTTTGGAAAATATATTCCATAAAAATGTGAATTTTTAAAAATATTTTCTGAAAATTATGAGCGTAAAATTGAAATTTTTAAGGGACTAGAAGAAACATGGGGAGAAGATAAAAATTCCACCGCATTTACTACCAGTCTCGATTGTCCTGGTCAATTCAATAAAATTAGCAGTATTAAAAAAAAAAAAACATTTATCATTCTCATTTTTAGTTCTTCCTCTCCCACCACACTAATACCAAAAACATAGACGTACAACATAATTTTTATTCATTAAAAAATGACCCAACGTACAGTAATACTTTTCTAATGAAATTAACACTTTTTAAAGCATTTTTTTTAATGGTACATTTTGTTAAAGCGGTTGAATACAGGTTTGAAAAGGACATGCTAAATTGTAAGTGCATAATAATAAATCATTAAGCTGTTATTACAATCACGTAATTTTTTTCACTTTACACTTTATTTACTTTAAATGATATAAATTTTTAGTTGTGTATGTTCAAAAACCCTATGATTTCATGCAGTCGCACAAATCTCACTTGTTAAATCAAACGTACAATTTAGATTTCAAGTTAATATTTTAACTTAAAAGAAAATGAAATTT
Source organism: Trifolium repens (assembly GCA_030408175.1). Taxonomy (NCBI): domain Eukaryota; kingdom Viridiplantae; phylum Streptophyta; class Magnoliopsida; order Fabales; family Fabaceae; genus Trifolium; species Trifolium repens. The sequence continues at coordinate 58,423,847 of CP125842.1, read as the reverse complement.
ATACATCAAATATTTGATCGGATGATAGGAATACGTGTAACCGTGTAAGCACACTACATCCAATTCAAACTTAAATATTAAATTAATATTTACCTAATAATTATGATTATAATTTTAGTCCATATTTACTGAGATAAAAAATGCATACCAATAATACCAAAAAAAAAATGCATATCAATGTCCCATAAACTTAGCTTAATTTGTTGACATTTGTATTATTATGCAGGGGATTGGGGTTCGAACTCCGGTCATCCCACTTATTCACCTTAAATTTGGAATTTCAAGTCATTAGGCTACTTGACAAAAAAAATCATACCAAATAAATATGGATACCAATTAACTCCTATATATAAATTTCATAAGAAAATTTTCTATATAGATGTGTAAAAGTCATATTTCAAAATGAGGATGAAATGGACAACTTCCTTTGGACCGTGACACATTATTTTTTAGATGAACCACAAACAAAGTAATTGTTGATGTGCACAACATTAAATTAAATTATATCTTTGGGTGTACAGCAACTATTAAATCTAACCACTTTGTCAAAAAAAAAAAATGTGAATTTAACCATTAAACTAATTGATGAAAAAAACAAGGCTCAATTAGTATTTTGGTTTCTTAAAGATATTTTTGATTTTACATTTGTCCCTTAAAGAGAAAGAGTTTCGCTTTGGTCCCTTAAAAATATCTCCATTAGCCAAAAATGTCATTTCTGTTAAATTTTAACCATAAATGTATAAGGTGGACTAACATACGTAAATTGTCCACCACAGACCTCATTAAAATTTGTTAATTATAACCATTTGATTTTTTTCTTAAAATCTACACCTTTGAATTTTTCAAATCTATCATATATAATAATGAACTATTAACACTTAATTTATTATACTTTTTTTCATCTTCTTCCACCCTTCTCCCTCTTCATAATTTTCATCCGACCAATATTGAGAGAAAACAAAGAGGACTTTGATCTATATTATCAATAGATTCTCTATGCACGTTGAAAATCCGACCAATATTGAGAGAAAACAAAGAGGATTTTGGTCTCTAAATCATGGCCTATTGAATTGTGGGCCTATACAAATATATTTGTACGTGGTATCAATAACTAATTTCTAACTAACTTTTATTTGACATGTACATGATTATTCTTATTAATTGTTGAATAAATACGCCCAAATTATCAAAGAGTAGTGTAGAAAAAACCTTATTGAACACTTGTGGCCAATAAATCGCAGCAATTCACTATGTTTTTCTCCTAAGAAACTCTTCATGAAAATTAAGACTGTTTATCCTTTTAATGGAATGATATATATATTTTTGTGTGCTAGTAAGATATTTATACATTTTTATTTATTTTGTATTCTTTCAAATAATTTAATGGTGAGGATTTTACTTTTTAAAATGAATAAATGGATCTATAAAAAAATGGAGTAATATCCAAGGAAAATATTTACACATCTTTCTTATATTGATCATTTCTTTATTTTTGGTCAAGGGTTGAAATTTCGCCCGTTAAAATAAACTAGTTTTGAGACCCATGTATTCGTCCGGGTCTATTGACTTTTATTTATAAATTATTTTTAAATTATAAACGACGTCATTATGTTTTTTTTGTAAAATATATTAAATTAAGTCATTTTTATATTAAAGTAATTGTCCCGTGTATGATTTTTGTCTAATAAATTATAATTAATAAAAAAAATATTTATTATTCAATTTCTTTTTTTTATTAAAGCAATTGTTCCGTGTATGATTAATTTTTTTCATTAAAGCAATTGTCCCGTGTATGATTAAATTTTTTTATTAAAACAATTGTCCCGTGTATGGATAAATTTTTTTTATTAAAGCAATTGTCCCGTATATGATTTAATATTTTTTATTAAACCAATTGTCCCGTGTATGATTATTTTTTTTTTTATTAAAGCTATTGTCCCGTGTTTGATTAAAAAAATTTATTAAAGCAATTATCTCGTGTATGATTAATTTTTTTTATTAAACCAATTGTCTCGTGTATGATTATTTTTTTATTAAAGCAATTTTCCCGTGTATGATTATTTTTTTTTATTAAAGCAATTGTCTCGTGTATTATTAAAAAAAATTATTAGAACAATTGTCTCGTGTATGATTTTTTATATATTAGTGATCAACACTTTCTTTTTTTTGAAAAATTTATTGATCAACATTTGTCCTGTGATGTTTTAAGTATAATGACAAATATTTACCCCGTAATTATTATAATATATATATTCATCAATAATGCACTTCTTTTGTATTTTTAATATAAGAGTAAACAAAAATAGGGTAGATTTTTTTATAATACAGATAGAGTAGAATTCAACAATTATATATATATATATATATATAATTAAAAAAAAAAATTACGAAATTGAAGATTTGAAATATTTTTAAGAATTGATGAGGACAAATTAGAATTTTTAGTAGTAATACCTTTTAATATATTTGGCATGTTTGAATTTGGCTTATTTTTAAGCTTATGAAAATAGTTTATGGTTATAATTTATAAATAAACTTTTATGTTAATTCATAAGTTTTTTTACGCATATTAATTCATAAGTTTTCACTAACAAAAATTATATCTTTATAAATAGTTTTCATGAACTATCTTAAAAAACTTATAATAATACATAAAAACTTATTTATTTGCATAAGTTATTTTGCATAAACTCATAAATAAGTCAATCCAAACGGGTCGATTGTTTTTTGTTTCTATTTTTCTGTTTTTTTATTTTTAAGCTCATAAATAAGTATTTTCTTTTATTATGTAATTCTATTTTTATATCTTATATATAAGTTATTATGTTAGATTGAGTTACTATTTTTTCATTAAAAAAAAGTTACTTACTATTTTTGAAGCGTATCTTTTATAGTGATTATTGTTCATATTTTTATGCGTAAATTTATTTTAATTAAATTTTTATGGGAATATTTATTTGATGCGTATCTTCTTTTTTTCTTATTTTTGTTTTGTGTTTTTTTTAGAGATGTGGTTTCTGATGATATATTTATGGAAAAATTTCTTTTATGCTTATCTTTCTTTCATTTTTTTTTTGTATTTTAGTATTAATTTAGAGTTAAAATTATATTTAAGGGCGTAAAACTTGGAACACAGATAAAAGTAATAAGGACAAACTTGAATTTTTAATAGTAGTTTCTTTTAATATATTGTAAGTAGATAACTGTTGCAACTTTATACCAACTTAATTTTGCTTACATGAAAATAATAGATAAAAAAAGAAGTTATTGTTTTCTTGAATATAATCAATTTATTTAATTACATTATAAGTTGTAGCAATTTATGAGCAATTATAATGCTACTTGCAATTTATTGGATACAAGATGTGGACATTACATTTTTGTAAAATAAAAATAAAAATGTGGACATTCCATAGAGAACTGTCATTATAATAATGACAAATTTTATGGTATACAATTGAAATAAATTATGCATCACATACAAATTTGTTTTTATCATTATATCAACTTTTTGATTTAGTAATAAAAAATAAATTTGTATATGATGCATAAGTGACAAAATATATAAGTCTTGTAATTAAACTATAAAATGGAGGACACTAGGATCTACATTTGGATGGATCCTTTCAGAAAGGAATTTAGGGATGCGACTAGCAATACATCTAATACAATATAAGAAAGTTGTTGTACCTGGAAATGATCAAAATACCCATGCTTTAAATGCTGCCATTTGGCAAAAATGAGGGCAAATGATGTCCAAAAAATTACAAACTGAACTAAATGGTGAGTAACTAAGCCGATGGTGACAGTAACCAAGCCACCAACTTACTTTGTGAGACAACATGGCAGTTTTGTAATAACTCATTGTTCCAATGTAAGTCATAAAGTTAGAGTTCAATTGGAAACATTTTCCAAAAAGTACAAATGTCTCATTGGACTTAAATTTAAGACTTCTGCATAAAGTTGATAATTGAAACAAGTCATATTTGCTGTCAACCCATGTGACCCAATGTCCTTTTGTCTTGAAATTCAAATTCAAAGTTTTCCCCCTCTTTAATAATTTAAATTTATTATGTACTCATTTAAAATTTTAATCACTCACTACTTTCTCATATTTTTATTTTCCTTTCTCTCTACTATTCTTCATTCTTATACTTCTTATCTTTCATCTCTTATATGATCATATTTGATATCAACTCTAATCATTTATTATTTTTTTCTCCCGATTTTCATGTTTGTGTATCTAATAATATTTGTTTTTTATTTGCAGATTTCAAAGTTTGTTTGATGATGGTTGAAGGAAATATGATAGTAGAGAAGTATGATCACATTGAATGTAAGTAAAAAAATTTCATTTGTTCTTTGCAGTTACATCAGACATAACAAATAACAATCATATTCAGTTGAAAAACAAATCAAATTGATCTATCCTTTAGATTAAATGTTCTTTCAACATTTTTTTTTATTCTCTGCAATTTTGTTCTACTTTCCTTTTTTGCAAAAAAATAGTACAGATTCAAGGTTGGAAAGAAAAATATACATGTGCAAATTAATAAATGATTTGTTCTACAAAATATCTCAAATAAAAAAAATCAAGAACAATAGTTATGTTTTCATCCAGAACAATAGTTATATTTTCATCATTTTCTAAAAAAAAAAGAAAAAAAAAAGAGATAATGATAAACTAACAAAAACAGTAGTTTTTTTTTTCATCATTTTCTTTATTGACACAACTTTCCACGGTATATCCAGTTCTTTTTATTGATTAAAAAAAAAAAACCTACTTTGCAGGTAAGGATAAGTGGAAAAAAGAAAGAAAGAGCTGATGCTAATATAAGATAAAACACTACCTAACATATATTTATATTTCGTTTACCAATAAATTATTTATTTATAAATATAAAAAAAAAATTGCCTGAGCATAAAGTTCTAGATACAAACTTCAAACTCTGATTGATTTGTTGTTGTTGTTGCTGCAAGTGTGCGAGAAGTTGCGGAGAATATGACAACACAAAACGAAAGCGGTGTATTCTTTTAGCGCGGTGGGTGTTTGAGCATGGTGGTTGTTGTTACGGCGCGGTGGCTTTTTGTTCCGGCGCGGTGGTCACTATCAAAGGTGGTCCGATCTTAATTTTTTTTTGTGGGTTTTGTAAAAGAGATGGAGGAGATTCTTTATATGGTCATGATGCTTCAAAAGATTGTCTAAGAAGGTCAAGATCTAGCTGAGAAAGTGACAATTGAGATTTTTAAAAAAATATAATTTTTAAGTGAAACAATAGAACCGTGTAGTGGGTTGACCGTCAGAAGAAGAAGAGATGGTTGAAGAATATGAGGTTATGATGAAATCTTGAAGAAAGATGTTGAAAAAAAAGAAAGAAAGAAAGGAGGGCGGCTGCTGAGTGAAAGAAGAAGTGAAAAATTAGGGTTTTGGATGATAAAATAAGAATAGTAAAGATTTGAGTTGGATTATGAGTTTTGGGCTTGGACTGAAATATGGGTCTCTTCTCACCAAACAATGGGACTTAACTTTTTTTTTTTTTGGTCTTACAATGGGACTTAACTTTAATTATTTTTTATCAAATCATTTTTTTTTTTGCATACAAAATCAATTTTATTAATTAATAGGTAAACATTTATTTTAGTTTTTGAATAAATAAAACATTTATACACTGGGCAATATATTATGACATACGAAAAAACTTATAATTGATACAATTTTAAAAATAACTATGATATAAATAATAATGTTTTACTACGGGAAACATTTAACTATAATGTACTAAATAAATTATATACTGGACAATATACTATCACATACGGAAAAACTTATAAGTGATACAATTTTAAAATAACCATCATATAAATAATAATGCACTACTACGTGAAACATTTAACTATATTGTACAAAATAAATTATACACTGGACAATATACTATCACATACGGAAAAACTTATTATAAGTTACATATAATTTTTTTCATCAAATTGTAACTTTAAAAATTGGTAACTAAAAATAAAAAAACGCGTAACGTTATCACCCGTCCGATAGGACGGGTTACCTACTAGTTTAGCTTCTAAGAATGATTTCCTTCTCAATACCCCAACTCGTTTGATTCCAACATTACTATCACTTCTTCCTTTGAAATAATCATTGTTTGCTTTCTCTCTAGTTTCTCTCATGTAAAATTTATTTTCATTAATTAGAATATCAAGTTTTTGTTTCTTAATTTTCCAGCTGCCTTTTTTCAAATCAAAGTTGTATAGTGAAAGAAATCGTTGGCCATAGATAGCTACAAATTCTATGGCAGCTAAAATGAACTCAAAGTCCTCTTCACCCATGTAATAGGGAAAACTAACCCTAGTCCATCCGGGTTTCACACCAATGTAACCCTATTTAAAGCAATAAAATGTTTGTTAGTTCTAAAATATATAAAAAAAAACAATCACGAAAAAAAATTAACGTTAATATATAAAGATGAAATCAGCCAGTTTTGTCACCGCAACTTAAATGGTGAAAAAACGACGAAGATATTTGACATGTTTATAATATGCAGATTCAAATCCGCAATTCTTTATTTCTTAAGAAAATTATAAAAGCTTTGAGACGTTGCAAAAGTTTTTACCTCTTGAATTGCTGACCTAACAGCAAGAGATTGAGATTCATTGATATTGAGCAAATCATGGCCATAAGGTCCAGCACAAGCACACCCACCTCTAGCTTGAATGCCAAAGAGATCATTTAACAATGTTGCAACAAAAGAGCCACTAAGTATTTTAGTTACATTGGTGGTAGAAAAAATCACAAAAGACAAAATAGCTTGTCTTTTGGTGCTTAAGTTCCCTAAAATCTCAATGTTTGGGTTAGGCATGAGTCTCTTAAGTGCTTTGTTAATGTAGAGTTGTTCTCTTTTTTCAATCTCTTCATAGTTAATGTACTCTTTCACCCAAAATGCCAATGCTGCTCTCATTGTTTGGATTATTGGAGGTGTGCCCCCATTTTCTCTTTCCTCTATGTCCTCCATGTATAATGTATCCTGAAATTGAAGATCCACATTGGATATAGTTTAGTAATTTGAAAGTTTATTTATTTTTAAATAATAAAGTTGGGGTTATGTGTCCGTGAACAAAACTCATTGCATTTTATATATAACGCCCCAACTAAAATACCTAGAATATTTAGTCGAGACATACATAAAAGGATCTGAGTACAAATAATTCTCTGATTAAAATAAACAAGATACAACATTGTTTCAGATACAAAGTAAATAGCGGATAAAATACAGCGGAAGTTGCTAGTATTCTGAGTAAACACGATAATAAACTAAAAAGCAAGACGAAGAAATAAAATCTTCAAGGCGGACAATCCAAGCTCAGCTCCAACTGTCAGCCTCCTAACTGGTCCTTGCTCCGAATATCCTGTTTACCTAAAAAAAATTGTTTGGAGTGGGGTGAGACTACTAAGCCTCAGTGAGTCCTACTACCCTCCTAGAGGTGACTACACCGGGGGATCCTAAAATCAGTCGTAACATACTAACTTAACTAACATAACATAATAGCATAATATAAGGTGTATCACATATTAATAAACTCTTATTCATTTTAGACACAAGGACACTCTGAGGTGAGCATGTCTCAGAGGCCTGCCATATCCGTCAACCGATTCGGTCACGGCATGCAGCTCACAATAACTTATCCTAATGGATTATCCCATTGGGAGTCCATAACGCGATATCACAAAATCGCTCATAATTGACTGAAACTAATTTAGTTATTCTACCATAATTCCCAAAACCCGGGGAGCATACAAACCTAATAATAGTCTAAGTTATACCCTAACAATTATCTGTGAAGAACATTCTGTTCGACATTATATTAATTATATTACTGCAAACTATCTGATTATAATGAGGATATAAAACGAGTGTTGAAAACTTTATTTAGAAAATGGAAAATATAGGCCAATTCTGTACAAGCTCGCTACGGCGAGTCACCAGCTCGCCATGGCGAGATTATAGGTCCTGACCTAAATCAACTCGCTGTGGCGAGCAGTAGCTCGCCTTGGCGAGTTTCATCAGCCCAGAACCCAGCTCGCCATGAACACTCGCCAGCTACTCGCTGTGGCGAGTTCATGCAGAATATTCCCTGTTTTTGCAGAATCATAGTTTTTCATAAATACACCTACAATCCTAATTCTAATCAGTGCAGTAGCATAATTTACATAATATACAAATAGAATGGAGGAGAATTTGGGTTTAATTCCCCTCACACAACAATTCCTAATTTCCTAAGTTATCATGCAAGATTTGATTCATGGGAAAACTAGCTAAACTAGCCTAAAGAACCCACCTGATAAAATGAAGCTTTAACACTGAATTGAAGCTCAGCTACAGCCACAAAGCCTTCTGCAACAGAACTCACTGAAAACCCCAATTTGTTCTTGGACAAAAGAAAGGAATGGTATTAGGAGTATTCTAAACTTGCTAAGTCAAAAGGGTACTGAAGCTGTCCTAATAATAGCTGAGAATTGAATCAGAAGAGATAAGAATAACTTACCAAAGCAAAGGAATTGGTAGAACAGGACAAATCAGCAACATGCAGTAGTTGCATCTGCTGAGCTCGCCGTGGCGAGGGATTCACTCGCTAGGCGAGTGAATCGAAAATCAGAAGAATGACTCTGTTTTGCTTACTGCAGCAACACCCAACTTCAACCATGATCTTCAAGTGTCCTTACAGTTACCCACGACGGTTTAGATTGAACATGCAGCACCTCACAGAGAAGAATACGAATTTTGGAAATTTAAGTAACCAAAAGGGGTTTTGATCAAGATAGTAGTAGGAAGGAAGGAATGATGAAATACTCATTGTACCTTTGTTTCTATCATCCATAAGCATGAACCCAGGACCCAACTCAGCCAAGCACAAGCTTGATTTGAAGTATTAGAGAGTTCTTGAATGTTTGGGGGTTAAGGGATTTGCGTGAGAGAGAGAAACAAGGGTAGAGATTTGATTTCCTAGCCTTGTTTATGTCCAAGCTGCTGAATTTCAAGTTGATCTTGTGAATGATTCTAGGTTGGGTTTGGCATGGGAGAGAAATGAAAGGGAAAGGTGCTGATTTTCTATGCATCAGGAAGTGAGAAAAATGAAATGAACTTTGGAGTGGTCTTAGGTATATATAATACTGTTATAACATGCCCTTTGTATAATTCCCATTTGGTCCTTCCATTTCACAACCTATTTACTTGTGTACAACAATTATTTCTCCACACTAGCTCACATAATTCTCAAATTGTCTTCAAAAAAAAATACTCTTTTAATTAATAATCTTCTATTAATTAATTTGGGATGTTACAATCAACCCCCCTTAAAGAATTTCGTCCTCGAAATTCAACACTTCTCCACTTCACATCGGGGTAAATCTTTTACGAATGCATTAACTTCATTTATGCATCAGTCAAACGTTTTTCCGTTTCTTGGAATAAAACTTTCCTCTTTTAAGGGTTACTGGTTAAGAGTCGTTTTCGCATTCTCAGAGTTCCAGTGTTGCGCACTCTGATTTAACTTTTTGCTACCATAATACTTCTTCCGTTCCCAAAGGAATCAGTTCTAGTTCTAACTGGCTTAGAGGATCGGTATCTGGCCTGGTATTGATATTGTCGTTCTCCTTTCTGGACACCAACATGCTTGACATGTTATATGTACCTCCGTATCACGTGTTGCGTAATTTCTCCGGAATCGATCGAAATATAAAACGAGTGGAAAATTGTCTAGACACTACTGGTTCCTCTACCAACGAGTTGAACTCATCCCCAGTCGAACTTATAGTTATCCGATAAAATCCCACCTACAATCTCTATCTATTCCGACACGACACGCTGATTAAGTTGTACATTTAACACGCGGACGCACTTGGGTGCAGATCATTCCTCAGGGTTACATGCCAAACTTGTTTAAAGTCCTTCGCTGGTAACTAATATATGAAACTTGGCTAGCTGGAAGCATGAGGTTTGAATTTGTGATGTTAAGGCTGGGTTGAATGGTTTGACTTAGAACGGTTGGCTGAGTTATCTTAACAGATCACAGAGGATAGGGAAAAGTTTCTAATTAAGGATGATAGTTTTTCCAGGCGAGTCATTAACATTTATACTAGCTAGTTACTGGCAATCAGACTTAGAATTGGAATATTCTGGTCCAGGCGTTCAAACTCCAGCGCTTGATGACACGAGATTACAAGAATTGGGTTCTGGAAGGTTGAAATGTTCGGGCAGAAACACTCAAGGTTAACACACTGATCTCACATGGTCAGGAGTACGGAGTTAGTAGGTTCGAATCCTCAACACTGCTTTCGCTGGTATAACTTAATTCCACTGAATTTGAAAAGTTTGAATCCTGATTGAATTTAGGCATGACATGTGATTGACAAGTCATTTAAGGCACGAGAAGAATTTTCTCATCTGACACGTAATCGTACAAGTTATAATGTACATACGTTCATAGTATTCCAGGACTTATGAATGCAAATTCGGACATTGCTTGATCCAATGAGTTGGCTGCAAGAGAATTCCAGAACGAAATGGAGGCTACTGAAAATTGGTCTCCTATTGCATTGAGACTAGTGTTTCACATTCCTATTCCTGCCAGACTCTCGGGCTGGGGCAACTAAGTTTTTCACTCACGTTCATCGCTGACAAGTTCTCACAGGTAGGTCTAACTGGTTCTAATAGTCTCTTGGCTGAAGATTTTAATTATGCAGAAAGTGTCGACTGTTGGCTGAAGCTACGGTCGATCTTAATTACTTGTCTCTGGTTAACTAATGTGTATCTAAAAGGTTAGTCCGAGTGGTAAGGATCATTAATAGAGCCATCCTATTTGTTATTTCCGTCAAGTATTGGTTTCCTACCTTCGGCACTACGGTAGTGGTAAACTATGGCTGGTAAGATCTGAATCTCAACTGGTTAACTATTTAGCCTATACGATTGAATGTCTAGTTTAAGGATGACTGAGTGGCATCTCTCAAGGTATGGTCAACTGAACCTATTGATTTACTAGCTGACGGATTTATATGTACAAACTTGTATAGTGGGTAGTCTAACTAGTATGGGACTAAGTTACTGATCTCTAAACCGCCTAATGATGAGGTATCTATGGTTCAACCTTGGGGACAGGTCGTGCTAAAGGTAACTCTCAATTATTATTACTAATCAAACTTATCCTATGATGGGTTGGTGCAATTACTAGGGTAAGTGACAGGCTGTCTTATCTCATGGGCATCTAAGAGTAGCTGTCGCAAGCGTTAACTTAACGGTCTCGTGATGAGCTAATACTAAGGTAAAGATGCTAAGGTTCCACTATTTTTATTAATGTAATTAACTGGTCAAAAGTGTTGGATTACTAGTCTATGGGTACTCAAATTAACGGTCTTCAGTAAACCTATTTGGTGATGATATTGCTAAGGGAGAACTTTATACGTATGTGACAGTGTGTTATTACTGATTTGGTTGCTAAACTATTCGGTAATAATGTCCTAGAGGCTTTGACTGAAGAGTTCTCGTGATATGGCCTAACTGTTGATCTAGTTATATTTGGGTTTCTAAAGTTTCGCTGGGTCTACTGCTAAAGACTGGTGTAGTTGCAAGGTGATTTTCTAATTGTCGTACTAAAAGTAACTGGTCCCTCAGGGTGAGGTAGAAGGGTTCTCACGAGTTGAAGGGTAAGAATAACTTAGTTAAGGATATTCTAACTAATAATCTAATAAGGTAACCTGGGTGATAAAGATAAGTGCTAGTATTCTAATCTTGGTTCCTCTAACTTAGGTATTACGGGTTGGATCCCTATTACTAATATCCATCAGGTTCACTATACTAACCCTGCTAAATCTGGAACACCTATGTACTACTACTTAATACGTCCTCTGGGTAAGGTACTCTTAGAAGGGAAATCTGATTGCTAATACTGGTTTAAGGCTGGGTTTTCCTATTAGTCTCAAAATGCTCATAGGCTCCTAATGGGAAAGGTATACTCATTCAAATCCCTGATTGTGTCCAATTCCAAGATTTCTAATTGTTGCATCAGTTACGATTAAGCTCCTAATAGTTTCACTATACCTATTGGTTTCTAAAGAAGGAGTACGGTACTGCTAGCAGAGAATTCTAGTCGCTATACTAGTGAAGGCCAAGTCTCTAATCGTTCGGAATAATTACTGGTTACTAATTGAGAGAGGGTACTCATTCCAATGAGAACACTTAAGGCTTAATAATCTTGGGGTAAGCTTAACTGGTTGTCCTCAGGGGTTAGTGTTACTTGGCTGAGGTATTACTAAGTTGTCTCCTAACAGGGTGAACTTCTCGGCTTCACAAAAATTAATGGAATACATGTGAGGTTTATCTAAGTCTTCCTAATAAAGGGGAGTTCCTCGTTTGCACTGGATAACTAAACGTCCCGAGATAAGTTTGGCTTACTCCTATTACTGGTGTTACTTGGTCAATATACTTGACTGATTTTAGGCTCTCGGTGGATAAGGCAATTCTAGATTCAGGAAATTCACCTGACACACTGTGCCAGTGGAATACTGTTGTGCACTGCGCACTTCAGTTTTAAGGGTACACTTACATTCCTTCAATTTATAACTCTACTCCTGTCTTGTGTTACGCAACTTACTCCTGTGGCACCATTTGCCACATTCCAATATCCACTTAAAAGAACTTCCTTCGACGATTGCTCCTCGATTGTAGTTTCACTACGGATTTAACGGTGGAATTCCAGAATTCACTTCAGTTCTAAACCATAATACCCTGCCTACCGTTCACAATACTGAGTTGATCAGGCTCAGCACGCGATGGTTTCAGCGTAAACAGTCCAGATTCAAAGGGTCTGCATTACTTAGGAATGAGTTGTTCTGACTCATGGCAAGGTCCGATACTGGATCAACCAGGCTCTGATACCAATTATAACGCCCCAACTAAAATACCTAGAATATTTAGTCGAGACATACATAAAAGGATCTGAGTACAAATAATTCTCTGATTAAAATAAACAAGATACAACATTGTTTCAGATACAAAGTAAATAGCGGATAAAATACAGCGGAAGTTGCTAGTATTCTGAGTAAACACGATAATAAACTAAAAAGCAAGACGAAGAAATAAAATCTTCAAGGCGGACAATCCAAGCTCAGCTCCAACTGTCAGCCTCCTAACTGGTCCTTGCTCCGAATATCCTGTTTACCTAAAAAAAATTGTTTGGAGTGGGGTGAGACTACTAAGCCTCAGTGAGTCCTACTACCCTCCTAGAGGTGACTACACCGGGGGATCCTAAAATCAGTCGTAACATACCAACTTAACTAACATAACATAATAGCATAATATAAGGTGTATCACAGATTAATAAACTCTTATTCATTTTAGACACAAGGACACTCTGAGGTGAGCATGTCTCAGAGGCCTGCCATATCCGTCAACCGATTCGGTCACGGCATGCAGCTCACAATAACTTATCCTAATGGATTATCCCATTGGGAGTCCATAACGCGATATCACAAAATCGCTCATAATTGACTGAAACTAATTTAGTTATTCTACCATAATTCCCAAAACCCGGGGAGCATACAAACCTAATAATAGTCTAAGTTATACCCTAACAATTATCTGTGAAGAACATTCTGTTCGACATTATATTAATTATATTACTGCAAACTATCTGATTATAATGAGGATATAAAACGAGTGTTGAAAACTTTATTTAGAAAATGGAAAATATAGGCCAATTCTGTACAAGCTCGCTACGGCGAGTCACCAGCTCGCCATGGCGAGATTATAGGTCCTGACCTAAATCAACTCGCTGTGGCGAGCAGTAGCTCGCCTTGGCGAGTTTCATCAGCCCAGAACCCAGCTCGCCATGAACACTCGCCAGCTACTCGCTGTGGCGAGTTCATGCAGAATATTCCCTGTTTTTGCAGAATCATAGTTTTTCATAAATACACCTACAATCCTAATTCTAATCAGTGCAGTAGCATAATTTACATAATATACAAATAGAATGGAGGAGAATTTGGGTTTAATTCCCCTCACACAACAATTCCTAATTTCCTAAGTTATCATGCAAGATTTGATTCATGGGAAAACTAGCTAAACTAGCCTAAAGAACCCACCTGATAAAATGAAGCTTTAACACTGAATTGAAGCTCAGCTACAGCCACAAAGCCTTCTGCAACAGAACTCACTGAAAACCCCAATTTGTTCTTGGACAAAAGAAAGGAATGGTATTAGGAGTATTCTAAACTTGCTAAGTCAAAAGGGTACTGAAGCTGTCCTAATAATAGCTGAGAATTGAATCAGAAGAGATAAGAATAACTTACCAAAGACAAGGAATTGGTAGAACAGGACACATCAGCAACATGCAGTAGTTGCATCTGCTGAGCTCGCCGTGGCGAGGGATTCACTCGCTAGGCGAGTGAATCGAAAATCAGAAGAATGACTCTGTTTTGCTTACTGCAGCAACACCCAACTTCAACCCTGATCTTCAAGTGTCCTTACAGTTACCCACGACGGTTTAGATTGAACATGCAGCACCTCACAGAGAAGAATACAAATTTTGGAAATTTAAGTAACCAAAAGGGGTTTTGATCAAGATAGTAGTAGGAAGGAAGGAATGATGAAATACTCATTGTACCTTTGTTTCTATCATCCATAAGCATGAACCCAGGACCCAACTCAGCCAAGCACAAGCTTGATTTGAAGTATTAGAGAGTTCTTGAATGTTTGGGGGTTAAGGGATTTGCGTGAGAGAGAGAAACAAGGGTAGAGATTTGATTTCCTAGCCTTGTTTATGTCCAAGCTGCTGAATTTCAAGTTGATCTTGTGAATGATTCTAGGTTGGGTTTGGCATGGGAGAGAAATGAAAGGGAAAGGTGCTGATTTTCTATGCATCAGGAAGTGAGAAAAATGAAATGAACTTTGGAGTGGTCTTAGGTATATATAATACTGTTATAACATGCCCTTTGTATAATTCCCATTTGGTCCTTCCATTTCACAACCTATTTACTTGTGTACAACAATTATTTCTCCACACTAGCTCACATAATTCTCAAATTGTCTTCAAAAAAAATACTCTTTTAATTAATAATCTTCTATTAATTAATTTGGGATGTTACATTATATATCGAGTCTGATGCTCGAATACAATATCTTCCACTTATTTATTTTAAGAGGTGAATTTCTAACAGTCAAATAACTGATTATCTCAAAAACATGGTATTATCATATTGAATTTTGATTTAAATTAGACTAGATATATTTTCATATTTTTTATATTTAAATTTTAAAGGAGTAAGTATGGGTAATAGTAATGATAATATTGTATCCACATATGCATGACTGAATAGGATATATTATGAGAGTATCTATAGGATCCATATTATCAATAGACTTTTCATGCACGTTGAAAATCCGACCAATATTGAAAGAAAACAAAGAGGACTTTGATCTCTAAATCATGGCCTATTGAATTGTGGGCCTATACAAATATATTTGTATGTGATATCAACAACTAATTTCTAACTAACTTTTATTTGACATGTACATGATTATTCTCATTAATTGTTGGATAAATACCCCCAAATTATAAAAAATAGTATAGAAAAAACCTTATTGAACACTTGTGGCCAATAAATCATAGCAATTCACTATGTTTTTCTCCTAAGAAACTCTTCATGAAAATTAAGACTGTTTAACCTTTTAGTGGAATGATATATATATTTTTGTGTGCCTAGTAAGATATTTATACATTTTTATTTATTTTGTATTCTTTCAAATAATTTAATGGTGAGGATTTTACTTCTTAAAGTGAATAAATGGATCTATAAAAAAATGGATTAATCCAAGGAAAATATTTACACATCTTTCTTATATTGATCATTTCTTTATTTTTGGTCAAGGGTTGAAATTTCGCCCGTTAAAATAAATAAGTGTTGCAATTTTATACCAACTTAATTTTTTTTTTTGATATATTATACCAACTTAATTTTGCTCACATGAATATAATAGATAAAAAAAGAAGTTATTGTTGTCTTGAATATAATCAATTTATTTAATTACATTATAAGTGGTAGCAATTATAATGCTACTTACAATTTATTGGATACAAGATGTGGACATTACATTTTTGTAAGAAAAAAAAAAGTGTGGACATTCCATAAAGAACTGTCATTATAATAATGACAAATTTTATGGTATACAATTGAAATAAATTATGCATTACATACAAATTTGTTTTTATCATTATATCAACTTTTTGATTTAGTAATAAAAAATAAATTTGTATATGATGCATAAGTGACAAAATATATAAGTCTTGTAATTAAAGTATAAAATGGAGGACACTAGGATCTACATTTGGATGGATCCTTTCAGAAAGGAATATTTTAGGGAGGCGACTAGCAATACATTTAGCTTCTAAGAATGATTTCCTTCTCAATACCCCAACTTGTTTGATTCCAACATTACTATCACTAGTTCTTGCTTTGAAATAATCATTGTTTGCTTTCTCTCTAGTTTCTCTAATGTAAAATTTATTTTCATCAATTAGAATATCAAGTTTTTGTTTCTTAATTTTCCAGCTGCCTTTTTTCAAATCAAAGTTGTATAGTGAAAGAAATCGTTGCCCATAGATAGCTACAAATTCTATGGCAGCTAAAATGAACTCAAAGTCCTCTTCACCCATGTAATAGGGAAAACTAACCCTAGTCCATCCGGGTTTCACACCAATGTAACCCTATTTAAAGCAATAAAAATGTTTGTTAGTTCTAAAATATATATAAAAAAACAATCACGAAAAAAAATTAACGTTAATATATAAAGATGAAATCAGCCAGTCTTGTCACCGCAACTTAAATGGTGAAAAAACGACGAAGATATTTGACATGTTTATAATATGCAGATTCAAATCCGCAATTCTTTATTTCTTAAGAAAATTATAAAAACTTTGAGACGTTGAAAAAGTTTTTACCTCTTGAATTGCTGACCTAACTGCAAGAGATTGAGCTTCATTGATATTGAGCAAATCATGGCCATAAGGTCCAGCACAAGCACACCCACCTCTAGCTTGAATGCCAAAGAGATCATTTAACAATGTTGCAACAAAAGAGCCACTAAGTATTTTAGTTACATTGGTGGTAGAAAAAATCACAAAAGACAAAATAGCTTGTCTTTTGGTGCTTAAGTTCCCTAAAATCTCAATGTTTGGGTTAGGCATGAGTCTCTTAAGTGCTTTGTTAATGTAGAGTTGTTCTCTTTTTTCAATCTCTTCATAGTTAATGTACTCTTTCACCCAAAATGCCAATGCTGCTCTCATTGTTTGGATTATTGGAGGTGTGCCCCCATTTTCTCTTTCCTCTATGTCCTCCATGTATAATGTATCCTGAAATTGAAGATCCACATTGGATATAGTTTAGTAATTTGAAAGTTTATTTATTTTTAAATAATAAAGTTGGGGTTATGTGTCCGTGAACATAACTCATTGCATTTTATATATAGGGTCTGATGCTCGAATACAATATCTTCCACTTATTTATTTTAAGAGGTGAATTTTTAACTGTCAAATAACTGATTATCTCAAAAACTTAAGCTGTTAGGATAGGTCACATCTATGGTTTTATATATATTGTTTCTAAAACACCTCCTCACGCTAGAGCTCATTTGAGTTTGAAGCGTGAATAATGCATAGGTTCACCTATCATATATTTAAATTCCACTTTTTAATTAGAAAGTGAGGGGAGCGGGAATCAAACTCTAGACCACTTAGTTATAGAGGCCCTGATACCATATTAAATAACCGATTATCCCAAAAGCTTAAGCTGTTAGGATAGACTACGGGCCCGTTTGGCCTAGCTTATTTTTGAGCTTATGCAATACTCCCTCCGGACTTATTTATAAGCAAAAATCAACAAAAACTTTTGGCCTCAAATATAAGCAAAAGTAACCAAAAGTAACTTTATTAAATGCTATAATTCCAAAAGTACCCCTAATTAATTGTTTAACTTTTTTACATGATTGTAGAATCTCAATAATATTAGAAGGTCATTTTAGGAATTGTAATAGAAATTGCACATAAAATCAAGACAAAAAGACAACTCCTTAATAAGTGTGTAAAATGGAATTTTGGCTTATAATAGATGCCGGAGGGAATATAAATTAAGTTTTATGCTATTTTATAAGTTCAAACTAGTGAAAATTGAATTTTTATAAGCTATTTTATCATAAACTATCTTAAAAAACTTATAATAATACATAAAAATTGCATAAGTTGTTTGCATAAGCTCAAAATTAAGCTAGGCCAAACGAGCCCTCCGTCAATAGTTTTATATTGTTTCTAACACTAACCACTATACTTGAAAAAAAATTGGAATTATGCTAATAAACAAATTAATTTTATATTTTGGTTAAATAATTTATTAGTGCCATAATTTCATTCCTTCGAATAAATAAGCGGAAAATCTTAAACTCGAATGTTTCTACCAACTTAATATCCTCATGGAGACATAGATTTTCTTTGATACAAAACATATATAGTATTATTTTGGATATTTTTATTTTATTGAATGCAAACAAACAAGAAAAAACAATGGTTGACATTTTATTTTATTTTTTGAATACTAAGGTTGACATTTTTTAATGGACTTTTATAACATGATAGTAACCTAAATACACACGAAATGGATATCGACTTATATTTTAAGACTTAATTATTTATGTTTTATTTTTTGGTACACACTTAATTATGTTTTTATATTTTTCATTTGATTGGTACGCTATAGACTTAGTGCATTTTTCGTTTTGCCGGTGCAAAAAAATAGTAGAATTTTATTGTGGCAAAAACCAATCTTGCATCCAAAAGCTTTGAAAAATATAAAAAATAAATATGGCAATATCTGGATTATCTGGCATAATTTGGTGAGTCAGTCATGGAACTTGAGACAATTTTATGCAATATAAATTTAGCACTTGGCCAATATTGACTATATTCTCCAAAAATAAGAAAAATACTACTCTCAAAGAAATAAAATGAATAATTAGTCTTTTTTTTATAAGAAAGTAATATATAATCTCAATTTGTTAACATTTAAACGATATAAAAAACAGTTTTTAAACCAATAATAAATTGGTCCAAATTATAAGGGTTTTGATCCATTTAAATATGTGGTTAGTGGTTCGATTTTTAGTTCATGCCTACCAAAAAAATTTGAATGGTAAAAACTTCGTACTAATATTATGATAAAAAAATAGTTTTTAGAAAAATATTAGTGGTAAAGTTATTACGTGTTGTCCTTCTTGGTTTAATTTAAAATTAAATCTCCCTAGAGCCAAAATTAGTTATTTGGAAAATTTAATTTAAAAGTATATCGTTTGAGACTTTTTTTTTTTTGATAAAAAAGTATATCGTTTGAGACTTAAGTACTCTCTCTAGGAAAATATTTCAGTACTCTATCTCAATGCCGCGTAAAACATGAGATACTAAAATAATAGTAGTAAAACACATAACTTGTCAAAATAAAATAAAATATAAAATATAAAAAGAAAAATTGTGGCAAAATATAAGGCTATTTTATTAGGTGTTCTAACTCTTAAGTCAGAATTTATAAAATCCTGGCCAACTTTGATGCCAACAATGACACAATGTAGAGGTTACGAAAGTCATTCAAAGCTTATTTATTTGACTTATCTCTCTCTAAACATCTCCGGTACATATAATTAATCCTACTCCTTTTGGGCATAAATCTTGGCATATTTATGACTCCTACCAATTTTTTTTTACCATTTTAGGCATTCTTCCCCTAATTAATTATGAAGTCTCTTTCAAATATGTAGCACATTTTGTTTTGAATATTTGCTATATTATTGCCTCTCCCATCTCTCTAGTTTAACCACCGCCTATCTCCATCATCTGCGGTCCTCCTCCGTTAATCCAAACTTTCTCTTCCACGATGTAGACTTCAAACTCGGTGGTGCTTAGCCACCCACGGCCGCACCATCGCCCCCCCTGTGGGGTAGATCGAAACTCATCTTTTTCGGCGCGGTCACTGTTCATTCGTGTTTCCTTCCTCTGCTGTTGCTGTTTGGCTTGGGTCACAGTGGGTAGTGGTGGTTTCTAATGGATCTTTGGCTGTTTGCTCTAGTTATGGGTTTTGGTCCTCTGTTTTTTCTCTTTCTTTGCAGATTGTACTGTTTCGGCCATCACCGCCTCCCTTGCAGTGGTGGTTGGTGGCTCTTGGGTTTGAAGGTGAGCTGGTTATGTTTTGCTCCGGTTCCTGTCGCCGACTGGGTTGGTGCTGGTCCTGTTCGCGTCGACGGTTGGTGGGGTGGCGGAGCTGCTGTTGTGCTTGTTTGGGTTGCTGGTGGTGTGTGCAACCGGGTGCTTTTCACTGGCGTCTGGTCTGCATTTTGTTTTTGTTCGTGTTGTTCGTGTTCAGAGACTGGGTGGTTATAGACTTTTGGCCTTTTATGCTGTGGTATGGTTTCATAAACCCGAAAGGGTATGGTTCTTTTAACTCGAAAGGGTATGGTTTTTTAACCCGAAAGGGTCTGGTTACTAACGTATTGGACTCATCCCTCGATCTGAGTTCTTACGCGTATGATTGACTCTTATTGTGTTTGGTGGCCTAGCTACTTTGACTCTCTGATGTTTTCAGGTCTGTTGAGATCTGCAGGTTTCAAGTCGTCTTGTCTGCCTATACTCTG
This sequence comes from Trifolium repens, assembly GCA_030408175.1. Taxonomy (NCBI): domain Eukaryota; kingdom Viridiplantae; phylum Streptophyta; class Magnoliopsida; order Fabales; family Fabaceae; genus Trifolium; species Trifolium repens. The sequence goes on along the minus strand of CP125842.1, from coordinate 58,403,121 downwards.
GGGGTCTTGTTGCTCGAAAGAGCTTTTATGCTTGCTGCGTTGTGCAGGGAGCTGTTGGCACTTGGATTTTGTTACCGTGTTGACGGTCGATCCATTCGCCGTTCTAAAACTCTTAACTCTTTTAGCACAGGTTCACTTCTCTTTTTTTTTGTAATCTGGTTTCGGACCCGTACGCGGGTTTGCTGGGTTGCGCCTGAGTTTGTTGGATTTTTGATAGGATAGTTTAGGGTTGTTCCTCTCGGTCTGGTTTACATTGTTGTATTCCCTTTTGGGTTGTACCTGGGTCAGGTTTTATGTCCCCCCAGTTTCTGTATCGCTCTCGTTTTATTTATTTTAATTTTCCTTTTGCTAAAAAAAAAAAAAAAATGTTAAGATATATGTTAAAATAATTAATGTTTGCTTCCTTAATTTATATGTTGCCCTGAAAATACATGTTCATATTTTTTAAATACTCCGTAGATTAATTGGTATCTAATATTATTAGAGGATCGAAGTGTAAACTTTGAATTCTCTAATAATAGACAACTAGACTAAAAAAATAAAACAAGAAAATTTATATACCTTTTCACTGAAGCCATTGACATAATTAACGGTGCCACCTCCACAAGTAGATGGAGGTGAAGATGTCAACTTATACAAAACTTTGTTCATTAATAGCACTCCTGGAGAGCCAGGTCCACCAAGAAACTTATGTGGGCTGATGAACACAGCATCATACCCATCAATCTCCCCAGATCTCATGTCAATTTCCACATACGGACCACTAAAACAAACAAATCGATGAGTCAAAAAAAAAATCGATAAAATCATTATTATGCTAGAAATATCAAGACAAATCTAAGTCGTGCATATTTTAAAGATAAAGTATGCCTTAAGTCCTGTATTTAATAAAAAGTTGTTGCAAAATTTAAGCGCAGTATATTTTGCAACAATTTTATATTTTTCTCATCGACATATATCGATGCTTAAAATTATTTTTCTTATAGTGTCGGTTAACAATTTGAATTAACTATACCTTGCTGCAAAATCAAAGCATGCAAATGCATTGTATTGGTGAAGAAGCTTAGCAATTGCTCGTGTGTCCGAGTAAATTCCAGTGACATTACTACAAGCTGAGAAAGATCCCAACAAGGGTCGATTGGTATCTTTATAGGCCTCAAGTTGTAGCTTTAAATCTTCCATATCAAGCAACCCTTTATCATCTAGGCCAATCTCTACAACTTCAGCCAAACTTTGCCTCCAAGAAAGTAAATTTGAATGGTGCTCATAAGGTCCTACAAAAACCACCCATCTTTCTTCTTCACTAAGGCATCTCAACATTTTTTCCCTCAAAATAGATGGCACGGCAATTCCCATCACTTCTTGAAGCCTCTTGATGGCTGCCGTTGCGCCCGAGCCGCATAATATGAGTGCATCGTCTTCTCCACCACCTAAACATTTCTTAATATATTTGGTTGCTTCATGTACCATCTTTGTTGTCTTATCTCCAACATAACTCTCACAAGTATGGGTATTGCCTATATATAGCAACATAGTTAAAAAAAATAACTATAATTAAATACAAATATAAGAAGTTGAATTATTAACAGAAACTAAATGACATGAAAATATATAATTCTCACATGTTTAAGTGTTAAAGCAATTTTTAGATATTTTTTTACTAGATTCTTATTTTTTTTTCTTTAAAATCTATGAGAAACATATGAAAATTCATAAAAAGTGAATATATTTTTTGATAAATCAAGATATTCTCTGCACATAACAGCATAAACTAATCTAAAAGGAGTTGATTTCTTCTAACATATTTTTTTTCGGATTTCCTACTGTAACAATAGAATGCTGTAATCAATCACAACCATCTGATCTAAAATCGGAAGCTGGGATTGTTTTAATATAAAGAACACATATTTTAATTATATTTGTTTGATCTAATATCAATGGTCCAAATTGAAAACTGCGTGAAGCAGTTACAGCTGAAAATCCGATAAGTTTTTACCACTTATACTACTTGATGGTAAAACTCATAAAAGTGATTATTTTGTTTATAAAAAAAAATAAAAATAAAGAATGATATGTATTTCAATACCGTAGAAAGGAAGAAGATGTTTGGTGATGAAATTTTCAATGTAATGAAGACTGCGACCAGAAGCTGTGTGATCAGCATAGACAAGTTTTCGTTTACCAAATGGAGAGTTGAATTCTTCATCGTTGCCTATGATTTCTGACCGAATCCAACATAGTTTTTCTTCCACAGATTCATTACATGGAAGTCCTTTCTCGAATAACACTTTGAAGGACTCTGGGATGAAATTGCAAAAATCAAGACATGTTTCATCGGATGAAACATTATTGACTTTATTGTTGGCCTTGATTTTGGTTGGAGCTATGCATAGCTCTGCAAATATATTTGATAACATGAAGCTAGCTTCAATATATTTTTAGGTGTATGTGTATGTAATGCAATGAAAGAGGAGTTGCAAGGTCGTATGAAGGAATGAAGATATATTATGTTTAGTTGGTGTTTGGGTATATATATACACACACGCATATATACAAGGACAGACAATCAATGATTGTCATCACTTATTATAAAAATGTATCTTGGGACTATTTCTCATTTTTTAAAATTCTTTTGGGATGGTGCTTAAACTACTTGATGTTAGAACTGACTTTTGAATTAGATTAATCGGTCCGGTAGGTCGGATACTGGTGGTAGAAAAAAACTCGATCCCATGCTAAATATTATTAGATTTTGTGTGTGAATATAAATAACAGGTGATTTAATAGTTAAAACTTGATAGTAGGTGATTCAACGAATTTTAAAAAGACTTGGATATCATTTTAAAACTTCGAATTACGTATGCCTAACTCAACCTTACAAAACAAAGATTATCCCTATTTATAAATATATTTTCAGGTCATCGCTTATTTAATGTGATTTTCTTAATAATATGTTAAATTTTGTATAAATATGGGCGTGAATATAAACAACGGATGATTCGATAATGGAATTTTTAAGAGACTTTGGCACTGTTTTAAAATTTCGGATGTCTAATTCAACCATACAAAACAAAGATTAACCACTACCGCATATATGCCTTTTTTCAACATTTTTGGGTAACATGAGTAAGAAAATGTTATTACTAAGAGTTTACATGCAATACGGAAAAGAGTGTTACACACTTTTTAAATTTATTTTCTTCGACTTTTACACAAAACACACTTATTTTACTAATTTTTCATTAATTTTTGTTGACTATTTCTCTACCATTTCATAATTTGAAGGTACTTACCATTCAACCAATGAGAACAAACAACGTAAGTAGATTTATATGTGGCCCCCCATAAGTTAGTTATAGGTTAGTTGTGAGGACCGCATACAAATCTACTTATATGACTTATTATTCTCATTGGTTGAAAAATAAATATCCTCAAATTATAAAAGGGTAAATTAGAAAAAACCTTAAATTTTTTAACATTGTTCACTCTATCGTTTTCATTCTCATTACGTCATCATCGTGTCGAAAACTCATAAATGAATTTTCAAGAGACTTTGACACCGTTTTAAAATTTTGAATGTCTAATTCAACCTTACAAAACAAAGATTACCCACTGCCGCATATATGCCTTTTTTCAACATTTTTGAGTAACATGAGTAAGAAAATGTTACTATTAAGAGTTTACATGCAATACGGAAAAGAGTGTTACACACTTTTTAAATTTATTTTCTTTGACTTTTACACAAAACACACGTATTTTACTAATTTTTCAATAATTTTTGGTGACTACTTCTCTACCATTTTTATAATTTGAAGGTATTTATCCTTCAACCAATGAGAACAAACAACATAAGTAGATTTATATGTGGCCCCCATAAGTTTGTTACAGGTTAGTTGTGAGGACCACATACAAATCTACTTATATGACTTATTATTCTCATTTGTTGAAGAATAAATATCCTCAAATTATAAAAGGGTAAATTAGAAAAAACCTTAAATTTTTTAACATTGTTCACTCTATCGTTTTCATTCGCATTACGTCATCATCGTGTCGAAAACTCACAAATGAATTTTCAAGAGACTTTGACACCGTTTTAAAATTTTGGATGTCTACTTCAACCTTACAAAACAAAGATTATCCACTGCCTCATATATGCCTTTTTTCAACATTTTTGAGTAACATGAGTATGAAAATGTTACTATTAAGAGTTTACATGCAATGCGGAGAAGGGTGTTACACACTTTTTAAATTTATTTTCTTTGACTTCTACACAAAACACACGTATTTTACTAATTTTTCATTAATTTTTTGTGACTATTTCTCTACCATTTCATAGTTTGAAGGTATTTACCCTTCAACCAATGAACAAGCAATGTAAGTAGATTTATATATGGCCCACATAAGTTTGTTACAGGTTTGTTGTGAGGACCACATACAAATCTATGGCTTATTATTCTCATTGGTTGAAGAATAAATATTCTCAAATTATAAAAGGATAAATTAGAAAAAACTTTAAATTTTAACACTGTTCACTCTATTATTTTCATTCCCATTACATCATCGTGTCGAAAACTCGCAAAACCAAAACCCTTTTCAAATGTTATTGAATTCATATTTGTTGTAGTGACCCCCTAATAAATTTATCTTGAAGTCATCTCTCATCTAATTAATATGATTCTTTTAATAATATATTAATTTTTTTGTTTTTAAAAATAATATGTTGAATTTTACATAAATAATTTATAAATAATAATTTTCAATCAAATAGTAGATTTTAAAAGAAAAAATATACAATATTTATCATATAATAAGTCTGACTCATGAATGGGCAGCCGATCCTATTAAAAAAAAATAACAACAATATTTTTTAGTTTGATCCCTTGCCCCTCCAAAACGTCTTTCTTATAAATATATTTCAAAAACAATGTTTAACTACTTTCGTCCATATATTAACAAGTTCACACAAAATTAGTTAATTTGATTTGTGGTATTGAATTTGTTAACGATGTATATTAGTCTATTTCTATGTATCTTAGAATAAATACTAGTCTAGTCCATTTCCAAATATGAAGAGTCGTTATCTTCCTATTCTACGTAATTAATTGTCCACATAACTAACGTAATTAGTCACTCTCCATCTCTCTCACCAAGATACTGAAGCTTGTTCACAGATGGAGTAGGTCGGTTTTGACCAAATTCACTATTCGATTCAATTTAATTAGTAGTATAGGTTGAGTATAAAACCAACATTGTTTTTATTATTTGCAATAAAAATAAAGTATAAAACCAACATATTGTATGTCAAATTTAAATCAATCAATTTAACACTTTTTTTTCTCTCCAAAAGAATGAGTTCGTGCACGGGTTTGGGAATTGGAATCACAAATCCATTATCCGAATCAAATAATTCTTATTTGAACTAGTTGGTTTGGTTCAGATTGGATCAATAAAACTTGAACTTTAGGTCAAATAATGTGTTACATTAGTTACTAACAATAAATTGGTTCAAGTGACAAGTGACTTTACCCGTTAAGCATGTGGTTAGATTAATAGCGGTGGAATTTTCATATCAATATGATAATTTATAAAAAAAAGTGTTAAATTGGTTTAGCTCACCGTATTGAACAAATCACCCAAATTGCAAACACCCTTAGAATATTACTATTTCAACCGTCTCATTTATTTTTTTCCGCAATATCAAAATAATTGTCAATTTATATTTTTTTGGTAGGAATTGTCAATTTTTTTTTTATATACGAATTGTCAATTTATATCAATGCATAAGTAATAATATGTTTGACAGAGATTCTGAGATTGTAAAAGTGTTCATAAGGAGATTGGAAAAAGATAAGGCAATGATTGTAGAAAGAAATGATATAATAATATAATAATAATATAATTATTGGGTGTGATTTTTAATCTCAACCATTAATTAATTTTTATCTCACGGTTATTATTTATTGTTCTCATTTCTCACAATAACCTATATAATATTGAATCTTTTGTTGTTTACGTACTTTTGATGTTGACTTTGATTTTGTCTAACTTCTTCAGCAGTTGAAAATATTTTATCTTATAATAAATTTTTTAAATTTCAAATATAACCAACAACAATTTGAGAGATAAATAGTACGTTGAGTAATCACATACATAGATAAATGGTTGTGATATGAGTTTTTGATTAAAGATATTTTTCAGGGACAAGTTTGAATAAATTAGTATTTGGGTTCTTCGTGTCCATCAATTACGTTGTTTGCTTGATACACTTAATTGTAATGATGTTATTATTATTTTTTTATTATTTTTTTTACGGAATTATTTTATTATTATTAAGTAATGTACTAATGTAGTAACTAAAATTTTATTTTTGAAGATGAACAAATCAAATTGATTGGATTTCATTGGTAAGGAGCTCCTTCTAAGGACGTACCAGGGGAATACTGGGTTCGATTCCTAAAGAAACAACACTTGGTCAGTGCACATGTCTTTACGCACGAGCTGGATTAGTCGTCCATCTTTGGTAGGTCGGAAACCAGTGCAAAATTAAAAAAAAAACTGATTAATAGCTCACTTTTGATGGGTCGGAAATCGGTGCGAAAACAAAAAAAATGAATAAGTGAGAGTATCAGAGTTTGAATTTGACCCTATATATTAAATGAAATGTTTCTATTTTCTATCAATCAATGGCGGAGCCAGAAATTTTATAAAGTCTAGGCAAAATCTTAGTTTTAAATAAAAATCTTAGTTTTACATTAAAAAATATCAGTTTTAAACAAAATATCTCAATTTTGCCTAAATTCATCCTTAAAAATTTTAGTTTTGCCCTAAGTTGATCCTTAAAATTTTTAGTTTTGCTTTAAACTAACTCCTAAAATAGCCAAAATTTTGGGCCTAATCCGAGTAAGTGTCCAGGATAGCAGGGCCTTGTCTCCGCCACTACTATCAATTAAGCTCTACATTTCTTAATCTATATTAATATCAATATATAAAGAGAATATTCTTTTTTGTGTAGACTTTTCTTATTGTCATTTTTGTCATTCACTCTATTCAAATATTTGCATATGTTGAAAAATAACTTCCACACAAAAGTTGGTTTACTGCTCTATACAATCAAAATTAAACCACACAATGAAACTTATGCCCTTCATTTCATTTCTTCTTTTCTCGGTTAAAGTCGCATTTTTCTTTTATTTTAGTTTCTTCTGACATACTCATAATTATTGTACATGTTTCATATTATCTTTTCATGCAAACATTATTTGTTTTGACGATGGTGGGGCAAAAAAACTTAATCCTACAAATGAATTATCTATGATGTTAACAAATACTCCAAGCTAGGGGAACTCACAACGGTGATAATAGACAACAAGTTTTTAGTTTTATTTAACTAATAATGACAAATTTTGTCACACTTAAGAATATATGAATATTTGGTTGCTTTTTTACTGTGATTTTTTTTTTTGAGAAAATATTGTAATTTAGTTGTTGTCAAATAACTTTTCTACCGACATACGGTTGCGTATAATTACTTCATTCCTTAAAGTTTTCATTTTGAGAAAATTAATGTAGGGGTTATAAAAGTAAAGAAACAGTAAAGAAATTATTTTGCATCACCTTTCAATTTTCAACCTTGAGACGAGGAAAAAATCAGCAAACACTATATATTTCCTTCATGATTTAATATTTTCAATTGTGTGTGTCCTCTACTTAATACTTTCTTCACTCTCCCATTTTATATATTTATAGTACAGACTTGAGTTGCAGACGATGTTGCACTTGAGGCAGACGACAATATACATATACAGCTCATTGTACACTCCAAAAGAATGGTACAAAACATATATATAAAAAAAATGGTACAAAACATTGGTTTGACTTAACATAAATATTGTTTACCAGCAAGATGATCTCTTAATAGTAACTGATCAATTACACTTTTAGTGGTAATTTGTTCAAGATTGATTTAACAAAAGGAGAGGATCACTCAAGATAATAAATGTTGTTGGAGGACCACTTTATTTTGGAGATGGATCTTATAATAAGGTTGGCAGTTGCTGGTAATATTCCTTCAGGGAGATTAGTACAGCTTAGATGGGTGGAATTAATATAGCTTCTGCTGTGGCAACATTTTTATGAGGCCATACTTTGAAGGATGGGAAAGTGTACCTAATTAAACCATGTGTGGTTGGAATTGAATATCCCAAATTAAAGGAGGCACGTATATGACCTCTAGCACACAATTTCTAAATTGTTTATATGTTGTCTACAAATTGATTTGTTAAAATATCTTCTGTATTTATGAAGGTGTGTCTTTACCATATATATATTTTATGGCATTCTTTATTCGCAAAATGTTAGAGTTTAAGCACACGAAGATAGTATAATTTAAAAGACTAGTCCAATAAGTGAGAGAGTTTTATGGTTTAAGTCCTACATTTAACAATTTGATTTACTCGATACAGGACCCTAACATTGTCCTGTCCTTTAAGAACCAACGTCCGACGGCTTTCACTCTATCGGTACTGATCCGATGATAGCACTTTCCTTTTTGCGACTTCACTCACCTATCTATATTAAGTGGAGTACTTTAATCCATCTTATTCCTCTCGTCTCATGTGGTCAAACCTAAAAGACTAGTCCAATATGTGAAAGAGTCTTATGACTTAAGTATCACATTGACAACTTATATACTCGATGTAGGACCAGTAATAAGAAGTGAAAAGGACAGAGACACTAACATGTAAGTACTGGACAAAACAATACATGTCAGAACAACTTATGACAAAATTTAAGGCTTGAACAAATTTTGTATGTGCATAGAATAAAAAGTTGTCTTATGGTTCAATGGAAGATAACAATTTTAATTTTGTTCAATCTCTTGACCCTCAATTTATCCGTCCCATATACAATTTTAAAATAAACACAGTATAACTGATGTGTGTGTTTGTGTTGAGTTATTTGTCATAAAATATATATTGGAGTATGAAAATAAATTAACAAAATATATGAAAATTATCAAAGCTGTTTTCATAAATTTTCTCAAAGCAAAATATAAAACTTATTTGGTAGATAAATTCAAATAAATCAATCTAAATAAATCTTTAGATCATGCACAATTTTATTTTTCCTATTAGATCAATAAGTTTCACAATTAAATAAAAAAAATGAAACTTATTGATCTAATAGTGAAAAATAGAATTTTACAGGGTGCAAAATTTATCTACTTGTGCACCCCAAAGCAATAATAAAAAATTAGCACATACAAAATTAAATCTATTGTCATTAATTGTTCATTTGTATCAAATTTATATCTTTTTAAATTTTCCTTTACCTTACATCTAGGGATAGCAGGTAAGCTCGAACTCGCGAGGCCACCCGAACTCAAATTCGAGTTGACTGGATTTGAGTTCGGGTTCAGACGGCACCCGAAACAATAGGTGCGGGTTTGAGTTCATTCAAACTCGCACTCGAAACTATATCCAGTAAATGTTAAATCATCAATTTTAATTTTAATTATGTTTGTATTTCATTTGAAGACCTTAATGTTAATTGTAATTTAATTTCTTGGAAGTCTATGTTGAAGACTATGTTACCAAACTATGTTATTATTGTTTTGTCATTTGCAAACTAGTATGTTATTAATACTCAAGGTTTTATATAAAGTTTGTATTTTAATTGGAATTTTATGTTTTTTTTTGTTGCAAAAAACATTTGAATGTTAGAATCTTGTCATGAAAAGGGAAAAGACCAATAAATTCGGGTCGGGTTCAGCCAAGTAATTAATTTTGCGTGTTCTTGCTGCGGGTTCGAATTTTGGTGGAAAAATTTGAATCCAACGAGTGTGAGTTTTATTTTCCACCCAAATAGCCTTTGAATTTGAATTCAGGTTCAAGTTCAAGTGATAATTTTGAATGCGGGTTAGTGTGAAACCCGCACCCAACTCTTGCCACCCCTACTTACATCTCAAATAGTAAATAGTGTTGCTTCTTTTCGAATTTATGTCTAACTTGTTAAAAATTCGTTTGGCTATGTTAGTGACAATTAGCAAACCAATTTTTTTTAATAAAATATATTTTTATATAATTAGATTTTATTAAAAATTAAATAAAAAGGGTCATGTTAAATAGTGCATTTAAGGATGCACTTGTTAAACATGTTAGATATATTAGGGCTTTTAGTATTGGGCTTTATATGTTAGTAGTCTAATAGTCCATTAGGTATTATTATAAATTCTCTTGTAATCCTTATTTTGTCAAGCAATGTTATTCTAATATTATTGGAACCCTAGCCGTCATTTTGTGTTTCTCTATTTTGCATCTCTGATTCTAACATGGTATATAGAGCATGGTTTGATCCTCCTTGAACATATATTGTTATTCCGCTGTTGAGTTCCCAAGCATTTGGGGATGATTTCGTATAGCTGGTTTTGGTTGTTCCGTCAATTTATTGGAAGAAGAAAATTAATTGAAAATACGAGAATGGTGTTGTCAAGGAAATTGGATTTTGCTCCTATAATTTGTTATATGTTTGGTAATTGGAATTTGGAATCTACTACATGGTTGATTTGGTGCCTATTGCATGTGGAAGCTACTATAACCTTTGTTTCTTTATTGGTTCGTGTCCGTGCTTCTGCTGGGGAAATAATTTGGTATTTGGGTATCTTCTTGGCACTTGAGGATTATTGTAATGGTTTCTTTTTATATTCTTTGATGTGGTTTGTTTGGTGCGACCTATTTTGGTTGCCATCGTTTAATTTTTTGGTATGATTTGATTTCTTTCTTTGAACTTTGATCGCTTCTATTGCACTTATGATTGGTTATTGATTAGTTGATTGCATTGCACTTTTCTCTATTGCACATTTGATTGATTGCACTTCGTTCTATTGATTTTTCTGGTTGCATTGTACTTCTCCATATTGCACTTCTTCTGTTTGATTGCACTTCTCTCTATTGATTCTTCTGATTGATTGCACTTCTCTCTGATGATTCTTCTGATTGCATTGCACTTCTCTCTGTTGCACTTCTTCTAATGGATTGCACTTCTCCGTATTGATTTCTTCTGATTGGTTGCACTTCTCCCTATCGGTTTCTTCTATTTGATTGCATCTATCTATTGGCCGATTCTTATGTTTGGTTTAGTTTGGATTTGTTCGATTGATTTTGTTTTGGTTAGCTTGGATTGGATGTTGGAATAATTTAATTTGGTTCTCCTCTCTTCGATGGTTTCTCTGTTGACTGCAAATTGCTTCTCTCGGTTGGTTATTAGTTGGGTTGGTTTATTTTCAGGGTTAATTTGTAACAAGCGTGAAGCTTAGTAAGCTTTAGCTTGGGGGTAGTATTAGAAATAAAATGTTAAGTTTATATTATTATGTTTTTCGTTATTTGTTTGACAAACTCTCGATGATTATCCATTAATGTATCGTGAGTTTGAGGGGAAGTGTTAGATATATTAGAGCTTTTAGTATTGGGCTTTATATGTTAGTAGTCTAATAGTCCATTAGGTATTATTATAAATTATCTTGTAATCTTTATTTTGTCAAACAATGTTATTCTAATATTATTGGAACCCTAGCCGTCATTTTGTGTTTCTCTATTTTGCATCTCTGATTCTAACAAAACATACCAAAACTAAAACATAAAGTTAATTTTGTTAAAGATAACATTTTACATTTTCAATGTATTGAATGCACGAGTTTCAAAATAGACTTTTGTTATTTATGTACTTAACTAGTGCACCGGCCGTACTATTTAGCATTTTTCAAATAAAAATCACGATTTATTGTTTTTTTTAAAAATTCTTCAAACCCAAATTGATTCTTTAATAGTCAATCGTTAGTTGGTCCAGGGTAATTGTCGTTGGATTTGGTAGGAAGAATCATAGTTCGATTCCTACAACTGCACTTAAGAGGAGGCTAAAATCACTTGATGTCAAAACTGACTTCCGAAGCAGATTAAATTGTCCAATAAGCCAAATACTGATGGTGGAAAAAAATTGATTCTTCAACAAACTTTGGTCATCATTTTCTTCCTCTCAATCATTATCCATATCCATATAAGGGGAGATGGCTAAGGTGAGGGGAGATGGCTAAGGCCTTCTAGGCTTATTTAATATGTTTTTGATGTTTGATTAACGAGGCAAGGTTCCTATGGCAGTGATTTATTATTACGTGCCTTTCATTGACGGGAATAAACTTCATTTTTGGTTCTACGTATGACATTCTTGGTATAGAAATTAGAATACTACGTAAGTTGATCAACATATCGATTTTTTTTATTTTTATGATCAAATGTCAATTTTAGATATATATGCAAAATGTTTTATTATATTTATGACGACGTATAATACCGGCGGCGGGCAGATATTTTTTAGATAAATCTTTAATTTTTCTTTCGAAAAAAATAAAATGATAGGAGTTTATTTGGAAAAAATAAACAATGTATCTTTTTTTTTTTTTTTTGGTACAATAGAGGGGCAAAGCCCCAATAAACAATGTATCTAATAATTTTTTTTTGAATGAATGTATCTAATAATATAAAAAGACTTATATTTAAGCATAATTTTTTATCAACTTATATTAGCAAAGGAAGGAGCCAATTAAATTAAAGCAAAAAATTATTCTTAGCATAAAATATGCAAAGAATAACTCTCAACAAGATTCAAAATACAAGCAAAGAAAATGCAACAACACAAAAACTTCAAGTGGCTAGAATCTCAAGACAACTAAAGACAATTAAGAGGATTGAGCCAACAAAAATTTAAGTCAAAGTATTTTTTTGATGTAAACTATCACCAAATAAGAATCTCTACTTGTCTTAATTTGTGATTAAGAAAATTTGTTCTACCAAACAATTGATTATTTTGATATTTTCATAAAATACAAGCATAACCAAATAACTCGAATGTGAGACTCCTTACTATCTGAGAAAAGACCAATAAAAAAAGGCACACAAAACGCTAACAGAGAAAGCACTACGAATATTCAACTAATTCAATAATCTACACCACATTCAAGAAATAAATTACGCTAAAAAGATAAACGAAGGATTTTTTTTCTCCACAACCTACTAAGCATGATTGATAATAAATGTTAATAATACAACAATGAACCAAATTGTTCTTAATCAACAATATGTTTTGAGAAAAATGGCAACTAAATAAAGACATATATCAATAGAACAAATTTTCCAAACAACGTTAATAGAAACTAAAGAATCTTCAAATTAACCTTTAAAAAATCATTAAAAATGCTAAATTTAAATATGTATGTATGTGTGGTGGGCAGATTTATCGTACCCGACCGAAACCCGATAAACCCGATAAAAAATACAACGTACGGGCGGGTGTGGGTCGGTCCACGGGTCTAAAAAATTGAAAAATCAGTTTGGCACGGATATTGATGGTCGGGTTCGGATTTGTAATCAATCCACCGCTGAAGACCGAGTCCGACCGATCAAAACATAGCTTCACTCGTGCTTGTTAAATGTTACCTGACGTATTTCTCATGTCAAGTCACATCCTATATTCATATGTTCAGAGAAGCTAAAAAAGTATCTTAGCTTAATGTGCCTACTACTATTAACATCTAGAACTAGGATAAACTAGACACAGATTATTATAATACTACTAATTATTATTGTTTTATTAATAAATTTGAAAGTTCACTAGTCTACTAATCTTTTCTAGAAAAAAGAAGATAATTTTAAATATTCTTTCTCTAAGCATCGTCTCCAATTTTACTTTCACAGTTGAGTTGTTTGTACTGTATAGCTTAGTCTAAAGCTCACCTCTCATTCACTAACTGCAAAAAAAAACTGCAACCTTCTTCTCTTTAGCAACTTGAACTTATAAACTATTGAAAAACCTCATCCTCCATCAAACAACAAGAAACACAATTTCCAACTTTACTTAAAAAAACACCTTCATCTAAAATTGTTTATTCTCTCTGTTCATATGGTTTCTGGAAAGCAAATCCTCCCACTAAAGTCTATGTTTCATCTCCCTCCTTAGTCTTGAGTAAATCCTCCCACTAAACTCATGAATGGAGAAAATGTAAACCGAATTAACCGAACCGTCCTACCCGCCACCGATTTCAACCGCACCCGAACAAACCGTTGCTTTTGATGGTCGGAAATGGGTCTGATTATTCTCTCCTCGGTTTCATGTAGGATGGAGTTTTTTGAACCGAACCCGGCCGAAACCGACCGATGCCCACCCCTAGTGTCTATATATATATATATATATATGTTAAATTTTTGAAACTTGCATTAAATATATTTTCATTTTCTGGTCAATGAGATTTTTTTATATATAATTGAAATATTCATCCTCCAGCTCTATAATATAGAAGTATATAACGAGGTACAATGCATGCCGGTTGCTACTTGACTTGAATTTTACACATGTATTTATTTATTTATTCATATTTCATAATTCATACACACGAAAACATTTGATAGTCCAAACTCAAAACTGGTAGATTGGTCAAAGATATGGAAGACCAAGTCTTATTTCCACAGAACAGATTCACATTTATCATTCTCATTTTCTGTTCTTAATACCAAAAACATAGACAACATAATTTTTATTCATTAAAAAATGACCCAACGTATAGTAATACTTTTCTAATGAAATTAACACTTTTTAAAGCGGTTGAATATATATTTGAAAGAAATTATAAAGTTGTTACGTACAATTACAAACCCTTAATCTTATTACTTAACATTTTATTTACTTTAAGTTAAAAGAAATTGAAATTTATACGTCAAATATTTGATAATATAGTGTAGGCACATTACATCCAATTCAAACTGTAATTATTAAATAATATTTGCCTAATAATTATGATTATAATTTTAGTCCATATTTACAGAGATAAAAACATGCATACTAATTTCTACCAAAAATAAATAAATATGCATAGCAATTAACTCCCATATATAAATTTCATAAGAAAATTTCCTATATAAATGTATAAAAGTCATATTTCAAAATGAGGATGAAATGGACAACTTCCTTTGGACCATGACACATTATTTTTTAGATGAACCACAAACAAATTATTGTTGATGTGCTTAGAATTACATAAAATTATATATTTAAGCGTACAAAAACTATTAAGTCTAGCCACTTCTTCATACTTTAAAATATGTGAATTTTTTATTTTTTTTTATTTTTTTTTGGTTTTTAACCATTCTTCATACTTTAAAATATGTGAATTTAACCACTAAACTAATTGATAAAAAAAATAATTATTAAGTTGTTTTCCTAAGCAATCAAATAATGGTAGTGTAAAGTGTTCCCTATCTAGATAGGGCCTAAGCATCTATGCCTTACGCTTCTTGCAGTGTTTTTTTTTTATTACATTTTTTATTATATTTTCTCCAATATCTTTAATAAAATACTTTGCTCATATAATAAAAAAGGGATTAAATTTGTATGCACCGACAGTGTAAAATAATTTTACACTGTCAACCAATGACAACCATGTATTCCGCCACGTCACTCCACTTTACCCCACTTTATTCATATGACATGGAAGATTGGTGGTTTCTTATTGGGTGACCGTGTAAAATTATTTTACACCATCAGTACATATCAATTAAACTCAGGGGGTGTTTGTTTCAAGTTTAGAAATAGCATTCCTTGGAATATATGGATAGAAATACATATACCCATGTTTGCTACAAGGTTAATATAAAATTATTCCTGGGTATAAAGGTTCCTTGGAATAAAATAACTTCCAATAACTTCTCTTATTCCCATGATTTTATTCCCAAGAAAATGGGTGGGAAAGAAAAGTTCCAATAAAAATGGGAATATAATTTAAATAACTTCTAGTAACTTCTCTTTTACCCATCTTTGTCAATAATTCCATGGAATATTAACCAAACATTATTTTTTTAAAATACCTTGGAATAAAATTCCTATCATTATTTCCTGGGAATATTATTCCTGGGAATAAATTTAACATCCTTGAAACAAACGCCCCCATAAAAAGGAGGTTGGAAAAATAATCCCATCCCAATTAAACAACTCCATCTACCCAGCCCAAAAGAACTAGAAAGCCCAAAAAAAGCCCAAAATAACAATAAAATGTTTTTTCCCGCCATGAAAATTCCAAGGGGCGCGAAATTCCCTTTTCTTTCTTCTCTGTACACTTCACTTCAATCTGAAAACCTAAATCTCCAAATTGGATCGAAAATCGACACAATCAAAGAGAAATGAAAGGTGGAACGGTTCAGATTAACTGGCACGAAAGCAAACCCGTTTTAACCCTAGATTTCCATCCTCTCTCCGCCACACTCGCCACCGCCGGCGCCGATTTCGACATCAAGGTACTATTTCCGTTACTCAAATAATTCAATTAATTAATCAACTTATATTCAAATTAAGATCAAATTGAACTGATTTGTATTCTAATCTTCACAGTTATGGTCAATTAAACCCTCCGGAGCACAGAAGAAGCTTCCAGAAGTTACTTATGTCAATAGTCTCTCTTATCATAGTTCCGCTGTTAATGTTATTCGCTTCTCTTCTTCCGGTAATTAAATCGATCACAATGAAATTTTGGTTTTTTGGTGTCAATTTTGTTTTTTTTAGTAAATAAAAAATCGTGCTTTATGTGAGTAATAAATTTTAATTTTTTATGCTTCAGGTGAACTTTTAGCTTCTGGGTCTGATGGTACTATCTTGATCCCTATTGTTGATTTTTTTTGAAGTTTTTTGTTTGAGTTAATGTAATGTAAGTAATGTTTCTTAATCAGTTTCTTAATCAGTTTTTTAATTTTTTTTAATTTTTTTATTTTCAGGAGGTGAATTGTTAATATGGAAGCTACATTCTACTGATACTGGCCAAACATGGAAGGTTCTCAAGATGTTACGGTAACTCATTTGTTTTGATTCCTCAAATAGCCATTACTTTCATTAATTTTTACTCCTTTTGTTGTTCCTTTTTAGTCGTCGTTTTTTTCAGACAAAATTAGTCATTTTTATTTGTCAATTATAAAGTTCAATGCAATTTGTCGATAATATCCTTGGCTATTTAAGACAACGAGAGAAATAGGTGCAATGTGATAAACAGACAAGCATGTCATAAAAAAAGACAATCAATTTCATCAAAAACGACAAAAATATTGATTCTTTGGTTTGTGTAAAACAACCTTAATTGACACTTAAAAAAAAAAGAACGGAAATAGTACATTTTAAAAGCAAACTTTCTCAAAATAAAAACTGGAAGCGTGGCAAGTTGTTACGAATTTGGTCTGTTAATATGCATTCTATTGTATAGCATATTTCACACAAGCTGTTAGGTTTTCATGGTTTCTTCGAGATGCAAATGCAGAGTCCATGATCAATTATTTTAATTTAAAATAATTATAACAATTTTGTTTGCTGGTTATAATATATATTTTGTGTGAAATCAGATCTCATATCAAGGACATTATGGACCTGGAGTGGTCTACTGATGCTGCATATATCATATCTGGATCAGTTGATAATTCTTGCATCATATGGGATGTTAACAAAGGTACGAAGCCTATTACCTAACTGTTCTGAACATGCTTTAACGGTGGTACATGGCAGTTGATATATGATGTAAATGTAATAGTAACAGGCATGCTTGGTTTGTGTTCTTATAGCACTTGTTCCATGTGTCAGGAACTAACCTTCAGACGTTGGATACTCATGCACACTATGTTCAGGGGGTAGCATGGGACCCTTTAGGGAAGTATGTTGCTTCTCTTAGTTCTGACCGTACTTGCCGAATTTACACCAGTAAGCCCCATAAATCAAAGGGGGTTGAGAAAATCAATTATGTTTGCAAGCATGTTATTTCCAAGGCCGAACAGCCATTATTAAAGAATTCTAAGGTTAGATTTAGATATCTATTTTTGTATTTGATTTCTCTATAGATGGATTGTTACATACACGGACATCAGGTGTAATTTTTGTAATGCAGTCTACAAAATATCATCTTTTCCACGATGAAACATTGCCCTCTTTCTTTAGAAGATTAGCCTGGTCTCCAGATGGTTCATTTCTACTTGTTCCTGCAGGTATTCACTTAAGCCGAAGTTAATCTTGCTCCAATTAATCTTGCTTTTTTTTTGCACTAGTTTTGTTGATAAGCTATTGTAATTTCATAGAGAATACTTGGTAATCGGGCCAGTTCTTGAATCCTTCATAGTCTATCATGTTTCATTTAGAGGAAAGTGGATGAAGTGGTCAAATCAAATCAAAGCTACTTTGAAATTTATGTATTGTTAGTTGCATACTGATGTCCAGATAGCTTTTAATTTCCCCCTCCGCTGTTTAGTCAACTTCTGTATAGCTTTTTCTTCCCTTAAGGATTAATTCCTACTTAGCTTTTACTACATTGTCTGCTTCTAATTGGAAAGTTCACGTCTTCACCCTTTTCAGGTTCTTATAAGATCGGTACTGCATCTGAATCTGTAAACACAGCTTACATATTTTCCAGAAAAGATCTTTCTCGGTATGTCTTTCAGCTTTGACGTTATACAAACCCAAAGCATATGTTTAATCATTTAGTATCTAGAATGAGTCATTATGTTCAATTATTCAAGTTAAGCTAATGAATCTATTTACCAAAACATGTTAGTGATCTGTGCTGCTTTATTATTTGACCTTGATATGCAGGCCTGCCATACAGCTTCCTTGTGCAAGCAAAGCTATTGTAGCTGTCCGGTTCTGTCCTATATTTTTTATCCTTAAGGGAACAAACTCAGGTACTTGTGCACTTAGTATACTACTAAATATGTATAAATAGTTCTATGTTGTACTGTTACGATTGAATTGCCTGAGTGGGATGTGGTCCAACTTAAATCTGAGACCTTTTGTCCTTTGTTGTAAAAACCAACCTGGACCAGTTTGACTGGTAGCTGGACACATAGCTGGTCCTGTCAATTTATCATAGCGGGCATTCTGATGAACTGGTGCATATGTCACAGAGCCAGCTTAGAATGGTTAGACCTCTTATTAGTAAAGATTATGAGAGGCAGCCTAAAGGTTCAAAGTGAATAGTCTGAGCCAATTAGACAGTTATATGTTATTAGTAAACGAAAATTCAGTAGGCAATAGTATTTAGTTTTGGAACTGAATTTTGATTGGGAGAGAGCAAACTCTCAAATTCATGAAAGGGAGAGACCAAGACTCTCAGATTTCTTGGATAGGAATTGCCTTGCAGAGTTGCAGAAGTAGACTATCTCTTTCCTTAATTTGTGTTGTTTTCAAGTTTGTTATATTGTAAAAGAACCCATTCCCTATTCTGAGATAACAGTCCAGCGATTTATCTAAATAATCTGTTGTTTCTAGTTTCTGTTAATTTTATCACTATAGATATCAGTTTTCATCATATTATTAATAGAAAAGTGTCAACAACACTCACTCTAACACTCTTTCAAACACTCTTTTATTATATGGAATTTATGCATGTCTCGCCATTTTATGAGACACATTCCTAAAATAGTGGGACCTATATGAATTTCACCCAATAAAAGAGTGTTAGAGTTAGTATTGTTAGCACTTCTTTTAGTAATATTATTTCACGTAATTTAACTATTGATATACTGGTTCGACCATTAATACCATTGCTTTTGCCTACCAATCAGTACTTTAAAATTCTTCCTGTGTCAGACTGTATTACATAACCGATGCATGATGCTGTTTTTGTTTATTGCAGATGGGTTATTTAAGCTCCCATATCGCATTGTATTTGCCGTAGCCACATTGAATTCATTGTACATTTATGATACTGAGAGCACTTCTCCATTAGCTATATTTGCTGGTCTTCACTATGCTCCAGTAACAGATATTACCTGGTAAATGTTATAATGGCTAGCAAATCATTTTCTAATTTGAGAATTAAGATGTTTTTTCTCGAGTAAGGTTTAATTGTAGTTAGTATTTGTTCAAAAGGTCACATGATGCCCGTTATTTGGCATTCTCCTCGCAAGATGGTTTCTGCTCTTTGGTAGAGTTTGAAGATGGCGAACTTGGATCACCTTACTGTTTATCAAGTAAGAAGACTTACCTCTTTCATTTCATGCTATCATTCTAACTTCTTCCAGGTTTTAATTTACTATTCCACATCGTTTTAGAAGGAAATGTCTCAGACAGCGATAGTAAAAGCACCCTGCAGACAGCCAACGACGCTGTACTACCAACTGCGAGTGTTGGTGCAGTTGCAGCAGAAAGCAGGAAAATAGAAGCAGAAGAAAAGGTTGATGACATGGACATAGAAACATCTAGGGATATTGGTGCAGTCACATCAGAAGGCAGCAAAACTGTAACTCAAGATAAGGCCGAGGACATGATCATCAAGTCAACTGGGAATGTTAGTGCAGTCATAGCAGATAATAGGAAAAATGAAGCACGGCATAAAGCAGATGACATGGTCATTGAAGGAGGTACAGCAGATAGTATGAAAAGGGATGCAGAAGAGAAGACTGATGACATGATCATTGATACAAATGGGACTGCGAATATTGCAGCAGCTCTATTAGATAATAGAGAAACTGAAGATGCTACAGCAAAACAGGTTAGTAGTTCAGGTAGTGTTAATTTTGGAGCAGAAGAGAATGCATTGAAACAACCAATTAATCCAGACAGTAAACAAAGTGAAGAAGAAATGAAGGCAGATAAACCGCAATCAACTTTAGATGGCATAAAATCAAGGCCAGAAGAGAAAACAGGGAATCAGTTGTCTGGTTCAAAGAACACACCCATATCAAATAAGCCAGCCAGGAAGCGCATTACTCCTATAGCAATTGATCCATGATTTTTCGATGCCCGAGAAATTGCATTAACGTCTGCCCGTGTACATCTTTTTTTTGTGCGGCTAATGTTTCCTAACCATCCCCTCTTGTTTTTTTTCCTGTTTTGGTTTACATATTATGTAATATAAATGACATTATAATATTTATCTTTGGAGGAAGCAAAATCTTCATTTTTGAGATTTCTTTGTGAACTTGTTCTAGTCCTAGTGTCCTTATACATTACATATTAAAATCGTCCATACGTACAAAGTAAAAAAACATTAAATTTTAATTTTCCCCGACTGTGTTTGTTTATAAAGAGTGTATTACATTGCCATACAATTTAATAAGTTGAATAGTATTTGGCAATAATCCAAGTATCCTGAATAAATAGGAATCATGCTAAGATCACTTGAATGATCGTTTTGATTGAATAAGAATTATACAGTGTTTTTTTAACTTTGGCCTTACATTAATGAAACAAAGTCAATGTCAATTTCATCAAATAATATTGATTCAGAAACTTATTTTGTCAACTTCAAGAATGTGCAATGTTCACGTCCTCTTCTATACTTGGATTCTACACCTTGTGCATGTAATATTGCAGATTTGCCATTCAGAAGTTGACATCAGTTGCCCATTCGCTCAACTCGATTTTATCGCATAATCCTTCTGATGTTTTGGGTAACTGAGGTCTGTCTATCAGGTCTTTTTGATGGAAACATGCAAAATAACTACCTCTTAAACTTGCATGATTTCGACGATCTGCATGGATTAGTCTCCAACCTATCTACGGTTATTCTTAATACAAAGACGAACATAATGACATTTAACCACAAGTTCATTCAAACAAAGCAATACAATATAACCAAGTCAGGCTCAACAATATAAATTGAATTATTGCTATTTCTAACTATTCATCTCTTTCTTTGTTATGGAGAACTGACATGCTGACAAAATTGTTACATCCCAGACAATACCTTTTTCAGGATACAAAGAATGGGAAAAATAATTAAAAAATTACTTTCTGTTGCAGACAATTAGGTACAATTTCAATTTATATCCAGGGCTTACATTCACAAAATTTGGTGCAATCTTGAGTGTTGCAGAAAACCATTGTAGATGGCAGAGGTCAACAATTGCAGTATGAGATGGCTCCATATTTATACTGTTAGCACCAGTATGAAATCTGATCCATACTTCTTCGGATTAATCTGAATTTTTTGAGGTAGCCTCGTAATTACCAAGAATGTTAGTCATCTAATCTGCATCCAGAAATAAATAATGTGTTAAAAGTAGCTCTTTTTTAAAAATGAAGCATCTTAAAGTAAAAGAAAAGTACTCTTTTATAAGAGTTGGAAATTTTGAAAGTAACTGAACTCACTGTATGGTTCCATTTGCTGAAAAAGGGATTTCATATTCGGTAAAAAGTTGGGACAGTATAATTTCATTCCACATATCAGGCACTCCAGGTAGACACCAATGGCTGCAATCCTGACTAGATGGATTATCATTCCAGTTACCAACATGTGCATCACTGCGGGGAGCCGACATAGATGTAACATGGAGAACATTTATAGGAAACTTAACATCCTTTACAACTTCCAAAACTGTGTCTGAAAACAAGTTTTGGTCTGTTGCATTAGTTTCAAATGTGGGGAACTGTGTTACATTGCAAGTCCTACGAGTATCATCACTGCAGCAAACATAAAAAAGCTAAATGAATAATTGTTGAACAATGAAGTGAGCAAATATTACATGAAATATTTAGTTATAAAGAGTCCAACCAAGTGGTTGAACTGAAGTGGTTAATGAGCTTCAGGTAAGGTTGAATCGTCCGGGATAACCCGAGTTCAAATCCTGGTTGGAACTATCAACAATCCCTGGCCAGACATACCTTCCGTCCGAACTTCGGATCCCCTTAGGAACCATTGGGACGAGACAAAAAATGTTATAGAATCCTGTTGTGATATGGAATCCTCTAAATCAAGCAACGCTTGCGATGTAGGGATAATTTGAATTTTGAAGCATCATTTTAAGAAATCATATTTAAATAAAACATACTGTTATCCATAATGTGGGAATACCTCCAGTGAGATGGTTCAAAAGTCCTAAAAAAGACGCGTGTTCTTTTTTTATCAATCTTTCTCTCAACCCATGAAGTCCAAGTTTGGAGTGCTATTTTATAGGCAGAAGGAATTGACATCCCAAGCTTCAGAGAGTTTCCAACCTGGAAATAAACGCCCCTGTTGAATGCAAGAAGAGGGTCATTTTACAAAGCAACCCAACAAAAAAAAAAAATTCAAAACACGAGAACACAGATCAAAGCCAAGACAATGTTGATACTTCTCAGAACATTTGTTAAGTTAATTACACTTGCTCAAAACTGTGGCATAGCTGGTATCTCAAGTTAGAACCAGAATGATAGACAATACGTGAATACATCACTTTGTCAGAAGAAAATTTAAGTGTCTATCATCTTGATTTTCAAGCATTGGCAAGGAAAGAACCATGGCCGGCAACAATATCTAGAAATCTACTTAAAGCCTTTTGGTCGTATGTTTTGGAAGCTCGTGCATCACCTATTATATACTCCTAAACTCTAAAACTATCCTTATATTGTTTCTCTTAAATAATAAAAAATAATCAGGAACTGCAAAATCATGATGATGAACCTAATAAGAGAACAATGAGAATGCTGCTACGGCGACCTACTCAAGGCAATGAATAGCATCAAAATCAACTGCAGAAGATATACTCATACATAACCAAAACTAAGGTTTTAAAATCAACTCGCATTGCAATCATCAATATTGTGGATGACAGATGCAACCGAAACACAGTTGCATTGTGGTCGCATAGACATCAAAGTCCACGTCCGCGTTCTCGTGAACGCGGACATAACACTACATGCATACTATTAAAATATTGAAAAAAATGGAACCTTACATGTGGAAAAGCTTAGATGGCACCCACCAATGACCAGTATTGAATATAAGAATATCAGAATTAACCCATTGATGACTTATATCATCTAACTTATCCAATAAAAGTGTTGATTTAACCCTCTTTGGTGCATGTTCAGGAGCCTGACCCTGCTGTACCAAGAAAACGGATCGAAAAAATTCAATGGTAAAATTGAAAGCACTAAACCTAACTCCTAAAAACCTAATCCTCTTTGTTATCTGGTTATGATTCACTTCATAAACACTCATCTTATCCTCAACACCAGTCATCAACATACAAATCAAAGACTCCCATTGAGTTCTACTCATTGAATCACCAACAAAAACAACCCTTTTACTCCTTAACATTTCCAAAACAGCACCAACATCAAACATAGGAATATCACAACTCTTAGGTTTCCATCTCCATGTAAGAAAATCCAAATCATTCCTTCCATTACCTAAACAATCAAATCCTTGTTCAACAAAAGGACACTCAGTTGCATTGTACAAAGGGTAACCAGATACTTGAACCCATGTTCCATCAAAAACATCACATTTTGTCAACAATGATCCACTAGTATTGTTATGATCAGAAAAAAAACCTTGTCCGTTAAAAAAAGCATGTGTGATACTAGGTAGAACATAGATGTAACCACCACCAATTGCTATAAAGAAGGAAATAACAGAAGCAATGATAACAAGAACTTGAAACCTGAGACTGAGAGAAACACATCCAAAACGGTTTGAAGAATTGGGTTTGGGACTTCCAATAGGTTGTTGAGAATGAGAGTGAGATCTTCTGTTAATGGAAATGCTTCTATTCAAATGCGAACCAGTCATATTTATGAAAAAAATTCAAAGCCATCACCATAGGAACATGAACATGAACTAGTAGTAACAAAAATAACACATTTTGAAGAAAAAAGACATAACATTGAGACAAGAATATAGAAATTGAATGAACCCAGATGAGAAAGATTCGATTTTGAAGGAAACCCAGAAAGAAAGATTGAATTTTTTGGAGATCGGTGGTGGTTTGAAGATTTGATTTGATAAAAAAAACATGAAACTGAAAACCGAAGAAAGCAGAACGCGGAGAATAGATTTGTTGTTTGTTCTAATTAATCATCAAACAAGAATCTCAGCTACGTTTGTTTACTTTCAAACAAAAGATGTTCTTTTATTTTATTTTTTCTTTTAATGGAAAAAACTAAAATAAAATTGCCTTTTTTTTGGTCAAAAAAATAAAATTGCCTTTTATTTCTTTTGAAAGAAAAAAAAAAAGTTTGCTTTTTCAAGTAATTATTAATATTTACCGAGTTTGTCTTAGGATACCAAATTTTTTTAGATAAACAAAATAATAAATTATTGGAAATTCATACATAAAATAAAGGAAAATGCTATTTAACAAGAATTTTAGGTGGTAGTATTTAATTGGTTTAATTATAATCACTTCTTCTTCCATATATGGTTAGCCAAATTTTAATTGGTCAAATTTCTTAATTTTATGGATTCTTTTATTTCTTGGGTAAATCTTTTTTACTAGATAGCAATGCTCAATAAAAAATAGGTTATGTACATCACAAAACAATTTGAAGATTACACCAATGATTTGGAAATAATTTTAAGGGTCGTGTTAAACAGTGCTCTTAGGGTACTTGTTGAGTATACCAAAAATGGAAATAAAAGACAAAATTAATGGTGATAAAATAATTTTATATTTTTAAAGCATTGAATGCACACATTTCAAAACAAAATTTCTATATTAATAAGTTTAACCAGTGTTCTTGGGACATTGTTTAGCATTTTCCTAATTTTAATTATGTTCCTTCCTTTAGTCCTTAATATAAGAAGAAGATTAATTTTTAGATTTATTCAAAAATTATGTATCTAAACTATAATATAGATTAAATATATCAATTTTTAAATGAATTTATAAAGTAACTTTTTTCTAATATTAAAAATTGGAGATAGTATCAATTAAGTTAGGATTTATGGATATCGAGTTTCTAATACAAATGATAAGGATTATTATCATGTTTATATTTTTTTTAACTGCTTTTTATTAAAAAAGTAGTAAGTACTATAATTTTATTTTATTATATACAAAATTGATGTAAGCCCTTTGGTTTTTTTGTGTACATGCAATTACTTATATAATTTTATATGATTTGTGAGTTTAATTTTTGTTGTTATCAAACTCAAAGTGACCTAAAAAAGTAAATGCCTAAATTTAGAGGCTAAATAATAGAAAAAGAAATTGGAGCACTACTATATAACTGTATTTTTTTTTAAACAAAGAGGGTCAAACCCCCCAAAGAATTACAAAATGAAAAACTAAAAATTATAGAGTATTTAACAATGGAGTAGTTAAATAATTATAGAGTCGATATTGGATTTGAATTAAAGTAATTATTATATAAAATAAAACTAAAATTGCAACAACTAACACACAATATGAAAATATATATATTGTTGGCACTTCTCATAAAATAAACAATCTAGTTATTTAAAAGCTAAGTATATTTTTTCAAGTGAAAAATGATTTTTGACAAAAATAAGTACAACACAATTATATTATCAAGAAGTAAAAAATACTAGTAGTAACTAGTAACTAGTAGTAACTATAAAAAAAAAACTATAGATAAAATAATAGAAAAACTATAATTGACCAAAAAAAATTGTGTCAGGTATTATATTATTTTTTAAGTGCCAAATGAAAACAGAAAACGAAAAAACAAAATAGAACATAACTCTGGTTGACATGTTAATATATTCTGAGCTTAACTAATATTTGTCCTCATGAGCCTAATTTAATTAGTAAAAGATATTGGACATTTGTGCAGGGACCGAAGTTCAAATTCAATATGTCCACTTATTCACCTTTAAGAGATGAATTTTTCGCCTTAAAAAAAAATTAATAATTTGTGAGAGAGACACACTTGCCGTTGCCGTAGATGAATTGCTATCTTAGTTGTTGTCCTTTCTTACCAACCCGGTTTTGATTTGTTTTTCCTTAATTACCAATCAATTTTATTTTTATATATTGCTTTTTTATCGGTTTAGCTGTCGTCTTACACTCTTCTAGTCTTCTCCAAGGTGCATGCCACACTGCCGGCTACGTTCTCATATCACACAATTTCTGTATTTGATGAATATTCATGTACACATTTTATTTGAATATATATTTGTATATTATTAAAGGGAAATGCTAATGCACATCCACTCATTTTTATGAAGGTGTGCATTAGTAACATACACCTTACGGTGTATTTAATAACTTTTTAGTTATCTTTTGCTAACACACACCTTCTGAAAAATAAGTTGGTGGATTATAGCAAATGCCTATAGGAGTTGCTAACGTACACCCACTTATTTTTTAGAAGGAGTGTTTTAGCAACATACACCTGAAGGTGTATTTATCTATTTTTTAGTTATAACTTGCTAATGCACACCTTCATAAAATTGAGTGGGTGTGTTATAGCATATCCCATTATTAAAATGTATAATTTTAATAGATCTATAAATATTATTTAATATAAAATAATTAGTATTATTTGTAAATTTATCACAATTATCTACACTATCAAGTATTTGAGTACACATTACATAAAAGATATATCGAAAAATTTACCTTTTTTATTTTTTTAAGGAAAAAAAAGGTATTTATTTATTTTATATAGCTGTGTTTTTGGTATTTATTTATGGGTTTGTCTAACATGTGCAACATTGCACATGTTAAAATAATTAAAAGTAATAACTTTTTATTAAAAAATAATAATTATTCATAAAAATATTATAAATTTAATATAAAATAAACAAATTCCAATACAAATTTATTATTTTAAACTTCGCAAATTTATTTATTTGTTTGTTTATTTATTTATTACTCTCATGATAATCTATAGTCAAACTGATCGTGCAAGAGCATGACCGATAATCTAATATAATATATACACTGTTAGGTGAGTGCATACATTATTCAAATACTAGTATTAATTAATATTATAAATTTGTGCTTCTTAAAAAAAATATTATAAATTTGTGAAGCAGTGCAAAGCGTGAGAAGCGGTGCATGCATCAAAGCCGGTTTGGAGTGTTGATGATTATATAAATCGATGGTGACTGCAGTTGAAGGAGAGGTAAAATGGTTTGGCATTGCTGCATGACTTAACTTTTTTTTTTTTTTTAACGGCAAATATATTATTATTAATAAAAACGATCTTTGCACAAGATGAACAAAGACCGATAAAATAGGGCTACAAAATAAAGGCGCCGTATATATGCGGAACACCCATAAAAACACCAAAACATACACCACCTAATGGAGGTTCACTTCTAATCTCATTCTTAGAAGGACACACTCCTCAGCTTCCAAACCACCAGAGAAGATAACAACCCGACTCATAAAGACGTCACTAAACACTAACTCCCGAACTCGAATCAAAAGTGATCGGCCCATCAGAGTCCAAAAAGCAGCTCAGTGAGTCAAGTTGATGGAACACCGGTAGAATGAGAAAACCATGCAGCTTAATCTCAGCTTGCAAACCACCTCGAAACAGTCAACACCAATGTGGTAGGGGTCAACCAGATACACAAAATCTGCAAATCTCAACAGACTTGGACACCAACAGAGACTCCAAAAGAATCCTGCAAACCTCAACAGATTTGAAAAACGGTCAGATAAATGAATATCGTTGGCAAACCACTCCACATGCATCAACCACACACCGACGGCGCCAGATCCAAACACCACCCCATCAACACCTCACCACCACATCACTTCCAACCACCACCACATCACCTCCAACCACCACTACCATCCCAACACATCACCAACAGCAACCAAACTGCCCCCATCATGACCACCACAACAGCACCATAACTATAGCCCCTCACCACTTCCACCGAATCAAAACCACCACCGGAGCCAAAAAATCCAGCAGCTCCGCCATCTCCACATTACCAATCACCGTGCAAATAACACAAATAACCTCGCCATGAAACAAAGGAGAAGAAACAAAACTAGAGCTAAAAAAATAAAATAAAAAACAGAATCTTCGTCCGAAAAAACAGAATCTTCGCCATGACTTAACTTTTTTAAGTATGACAAATACTAAATAGGGTCATTGGGGTATTTTTTAAACTTTAAATGGTAAGATTTTATAAAAAAATTATGAAAATGTGTAAAGTCAACGTATTGGGAATTGAAATATTCAACTTTTTAAATAATTCTTAAAGAGAATCTTTAAAAAGTGTTTTAGGGTCCGTTTGGTTCGAAGTTTTTGGAGGGGAGGGGAGGTGAGAGAATATTTTAAATTTTTATGTTTGCTTCAATTTTTTAGGGTCTGTTTGGTTCGATCGAGGGGAGGGGAGGGATTTTAATGAGGGGGAGGGGAGGGAAGGGGAGGGGAGGAGAGATTTTTTAATTATTTATATGTTTGGTTCAAAAGAGGGGAGAGGAAGGGAGGAGAGGGATTTTAATTGCAAATGTGTTTGGTTCATGAGGGGAGGGATGATAAAAGTAAATTACTTTTTTATCCTTATAATATTATTAGAGTTTTATAATTTTAAAATTATCCTCAATATAAATATAAAAACTCAATAGACTCAAAAATTTCACAAATCAAATTATATACTAGTAATAATTTTCTTATCTTGATGATCGATCTAACCTAATAAATAATATATAAAATTAAATTCTAAAATTTAAATTAAATTTTAAAAACAAAGTGTAACAAAGTTTAAACAAATCAAATTAAATTCTTAATAATATATACATGGAAATTAATGTAACAAAACAAAGTTTAAACAAAAGGAACAAAACATATAATGAAAGAGTATCAGTATTGACGTTAAAGATAAAAAAATTTGAAAAAAATCTTAATCTTAACGTAAGAAAAGATTGTATGAAAATTTTTTATTAAAAAAAGTTGTATGGATATATTTTTGTAATACAACGTAAACAAATTTTGAAAAGAAATTAACATATGGATAATAAGAATAAATGTGACAATAAAAATTAGCAAGTTAGCAACATAAAAAAATATAAGTAAGGATAGTTTTGGTATTTTAAAATAAATATGAGGATAAATATGTCATTATAATTATAATTGTAATAATGTAGTTTGCCTCCCCTCCCCTCCCCTCCAAATCCCTCCAATTTGGGGGGAAGCAAAAAATGAGTATATGAGGAATTTTGCTCACCTCCTCTCCCCTCCCCTCATTAAAACTGAACCAAACACAATTAATTAGAAATATTACCTCACCTCCCCTCCCCTCCCCTCCATTTACCTCGAACCAAACACACCCTTAACGAGGGGAGGGGAGGGAAGGGGAGAAGTAATTTGCTTTTTTACTCTTAACCTTATAAACTCAAAATAAGGATTAAATTATAATGGATATATTTCGTCAAAAAAAAAATCTAATGGATATATAACAAAAAAAAAATCTAATGAGTAGAAAATCTATTTTTTTTTTCTGTTGTAAAAAAATAAAACCTAGAATTTTAGTATTCCAACAAGGATAATTTTGAATTTTAATAAAAAAATAAGGGTAATTTTGTCAACATAATAAATTATGTTTTACCTCGTCTCCCCTCCTTAAAAATCCCTCCCCTCACCTCCCCTCCCCTCCCCTCCTTCTCAGTTGAACCAAACGGACCCTTAGTGGGAGCACAGTTTAGCAAGACCATTTAAATATTAGTAATTTTTTTTGCAAAGATATCTTAATGTAATTGGTTTTATTCAATATTATGAGATCTACAAGCCAATTTACCATTAATTGGTTTTAAGTATTAGTAATTTTTTCATTATTGCTCCACAATCCAATTTACCATTAATATATTAACTTTATTATGAGATCTATCAACATTGTAGTACATTTTTTTTATGTTGTTTCTTTATTTTGTGACAAAGTAGAAGATTATTTCTAGAAGTAATAAACGAAGCATAAATATTTTGGTCCTGTGGTATAAAAACAAGAAAATCTAAAGAGTGCACTATGTGCACTAGTTATGTTTATTAAAAAGAATTTTTTTTTCCTTATAATTTATGCATTTAATGCATCAAAATTATAAAAAGTTGTCTTTTTAACATTAATTTTTCCTTTAATTTTTTTTGTATGCTTAACAAGTGCACCAGATATATTGTTTACCATGATTCTTAAAAAAAAGAAGTTGTTGCTCAGTTACTAGTATGTGACGTTGCCTACATGATTGTGTTCCTCCGGTTAGGGGTGCTCGCGGTTCGGTTTGGATCAGTTTTGAGGCAAAAATCCATCCGATCCAAAGTTAATATTACTTGCGGTTTGGTTCGGTTTTGGATGACTAATTAAAAAAAATCCGATTCAATTTTATGCGGTTTAATTTGGATCGGTTTTTGGATATCTAAATTACAAATTAATTTTTTTTATTTAAATATTAATATTACAATGACACGGTAAAATAATATATTTGATGTAAAATATTAAAAATTAATATTTGGCAATGGAAATTATCAATTATATTTGAAATCTATGATATAGTAAAAAGAAATACATTAAATTGAACTAATAAGTATTATTGAGAAAATTGAAAATCAAATATTAATATATTATAATGCAATATATCATACTAATAAAAAGTTAAATAAGTATTAAAAAATATGTATGCGGTTTGGATCGGTTTTGAAAAATCAATCCAAAATCCGATCCGATCCGGCGGTTTTCACAAAAGGGACCTCCAAACACATCAAAAAATATTCGGTTTTTTGCGGTTTTCAATTTTTTTGGATTGGTTTGCGGTTTTTATTTGGATTGGTTTGGATTTGAGCACCCCTACCTCCGGTGCTACAGCATTTTTTTGGTTCCAGGGGAGGTTTTTAGTTTTTAGAGGGTGCCGTTAGCTTTTCTCGTCTGGTGGGCCTTTTTTTGTTATTTAATTTTCTGTGGATAATTGGATGCTGTTTTTGGTTTATTGGTGCTTTCAGCCCATCTTTCTAATTTCTTTGTACTCTCTTGAGGAACTTGCACATCTTGTACTACTATCTTTAGTTTAATATACCAGCGGTGTTACATATGTTACGAATGGATTGACCTACGAAATATAAGAATACGTGTGACTTGAGTTGTTGATTATAAAGTATAAACTCAAAAAGTTTTTTTTTTCTTCTTTTGTTTTAAGTATTTCATTGTCTCGAAGCTCCTTTCAAAGTGACCCCTCTCAAAAACTATCTCACCAATTTTGCAATCATAGAGAAAACTTGTTCTTTTCCACCACTTAAAGATATTTAAAAAAATATCTTATATTCAAGTTCTCCTTTTAGTTTTACAAAAAAAAAAGTTCTACTATATAGATGGAAAAACATTATACATAGGAGTGGATGAAATATTTCTTTTGGAATGAGCTTTGGGCCAGGATGTGCAATTTCATGGAGAGAATGAACTTGAATAAATTCTTATTAGAAAATAGTAATCTATTAATGACCATTGGTGTGTTGGAGCAAAGTGTTACTCACACACACGAAGAAGAAGATAAATCAGGGAAAAAGAGAGAATAGGAGAAATAGTGTTTATTGAATAGAATGAATAATTGGAATGAATGAATACAAGCTACAAGACTATGTACACTATTATATAGATTCTCCTAACTAGTGGTAGTTACAAGTAACCATCCTAACTAACTCTTAGCTGTCACAACAGCTGAGTAACTAACTAACCAAAGACAACTAACTAAATGGATAAGAATTTGAAATTACAAAACAACACGCTCCCTTAATTTCAAATCTGTTGTCTTCAGAATTTGGAGTTTCAGAATCTGAACACTTCAGAGCTTGAGTTTCAGAGTCTTCAGAACCTCTGAACCTTTCGAGCTTCTGAGATGTTTCAGAACTTGTTGAACCCTTCTGAAACACTCATAGTGCACTTCTCAGAGTCAAGAACCTATCTGTTTTCAAACTCTTTGTCAGAACATCTGCTATTTGCGAACCCATGGCACAATGCTTCACTTCTAGGTTGCCTTGATTGACTTGCTCCCTTAGAAAATGAAATCTAGCCTCTATGTGCTTGCTTCTACCGTGTAGAACTGGATTCTTTGCAAGATTGATGGCTGACTGATTATCAATCTGCAACACAATTGGCTTCCCAGCATCAATCTTCAATTCCTTCAGAACTGAATCAATCCATAGTGCTTGACAAGCTGCATAAGACCCAGCTATATACTCAGCTTCACATGATGACAGTGCAACAACTGGTTGCTTTCTTGAACACCAAGCAACTGGAGCTTCCATGAATCTGAAGTAATACCCTGTAGTGCTTCTTCTATCTACCTTGTCACCACACCAATCAGCATCTGAATAGCAAACTATCTCTGATTTTGCTTTCATTGCTGACTTTGGAAAGAGAATTCCAAAATCAAGTGTGCCTGCTATGTACCTCAGTATTCTTCTTGCTGCATTCATATGAGACCTTCTATGACTCTCCATGAATCTACTCACTAGTCCCACTGCAAAGCATATGTCAGGCCTGCTATTGCAAAGATATCTCAATGATCCTACAATTTGCTTGAAGATTGTAGAATCTACTGCTTCTTCAGTCTGGTTCTTCTCCAACTTGAGATTCACCTCCATAGGAGTCACAGCATATGTGCAATCAGTCATGTTAAACCTCTTCAGAATCTCTCCAGCATACTTCCTCTGATGTAGCACTAACCCTTTTGAAGTTCTCAGGAATTCAATTCCTAAGAAGTAAGAAATTTCCCCCAAGTCTGTCATTTCAAATTCATGACGACAAGAACAAACCAAAATTAAAGATTTCCAATTAATTTGTTGATGTTTGATCGATTTCTTTGTTTTCCAATAAGCTTATCAAGATTATGAATTTGTAAGCACCATTTATTTTAGTTTCAATTTCAATTCTTTTTATGCCTTACACCGCAATGAGTTGTTTAATCCTAATTTATGAAGTTGTTGACCTTTTATTTTGTGGTTGAATTCATAAGTGTGAATTAGAACATTTAGTTAAGGATTTCCAGTAAACATCAAACATACGAGGTACAATAAAATAGCTAACACCAGAACATTTAAAAATGTTTTTCTGAATGTTTTTTCAAAACTTAATCTCTCTTCTTCTTCTTCTTAGTGTACCACAATTGTTTAAAATAATTGTGAGACAAACGAGATGCTGATTATTTGAGTTTATAACAAGGGTAAAATGGGTAGTTCACTCAAAATATAGGGGTGACAGTACACTTGTAGGGATGAGATGAAAATTTTATGAAATATTGAGGCATTAGGCCTGCTTGAGGGTCTGGGCCTGCTTCCCTTGCCTTAGGGTCGGGCCTGTCAATAATAGTATAATTCTTGTGTTTATTCAAATTTAGTTTTGTAACATCTTGCATTTTTGAATCGTACAGAATATATAAAAGTAGTGGCTCACACAACAACTGAGTGAGGAGAGATAGAGTGATGATTGAACAGTGTCACATGGAACAACTCACGAAGGAAGATGGAGCGGTGGGTGAACGGTGGCGCATGGAATAATAAAAAAAGTTTGTTACTATGGCTGGAGCATTTTTATGGCACGTTAAATTGGAATTTTTTACCATTAAGAAAATTGAGAGTGAAAACGTTGGAGGAAAGTGGAAAAATGAAAATGGAAATGTGAAAAAAATATGCATGTGTATTGTTTAATTTGTTACATATTAAAAGAAAGAAAAAAATTTGCCATGGATAAACCGTAGCAAAAGGACTTCTTTACTGATCATGACCATGTCTAATTATAGACATTGGTTGAAGAGTGAATTTTTTTTTGTAGTGACACTCCTTGATAATTTGCGGGAGTCAACAATCAATGAGAACAAGTCATATATATTCATGTAAACTAAAAGTTATTTGTAGATACTACATGCAAATCTATTTATGTGACTTGTTTTGATTAGTTGTTGAACAAAAATTCTCAAATTATCAAAAGATAGTTTGGGTATCGGATAATTATTTTTTTTGAAACATTTAATAACTTTTTTTGTGAATTAAACTTTTAATACTTTACATAATTAAAATTAATACTTCAAAAGGCTTCATGAAAGGTACTAATATACACTAATAGTAATTTTAAAAATAATACCGTGATAACAATTCTAAGAACACCCTAAAGCTCTGTTTGGATTGATGTAATATAGTGAAATGAAGCGGAATGAAATATAGTTGAGTGAAATGAAATCAAGCATAATGAAATAAATTTTTCATTTCATTGTTTGAATATTTTAGAAAGGATGGGAACAAATTTTGCATTTCATCACCTAGCTTACATTTTGGAGGGGAACAAAATTAAATTGAAAGTAAGTGGTAGTATAAAATGAAATTCATTCCATCATATTTCATTTTGCTATTATTTTTCAAATTCAAATAATGCAATATTATTTTATTTCATTCATTTCCATTTCATTCTATTTCATTCCATCAATCGAAACAAAATTTAAAAGTAATTAAACTAGTAAAAGAAAATCAATGGATCATATGCCATATAACGAAACATAACCATGGGTTATTTCCTTTATATAAAACAAACACACAAAATTTATGTGTATTCCTTTAAATGTTTTTTGTATGATTTTTAAATTGAAATACATATTTTATAGTTATAACAAACTTTAAAAAGTATGAATTTGAAAAACTCATGAATAATTAAAAATCATTCAAAAAAACACCTAAATAATATATATATACCTAAATTTTGTCCAAAAAAAAACTTTATTTCTTCACATAGAAGCATGTAATAATAACAATTGTTATAAAATTCACATAGGGTATATGCGTGACAACAAAAATACTAAGATCTTCAGCTTTAAGTAACCACGAGTTTTGTCTTTGAATTATCATGTTCAACATTACATGAAAACCTAGACCTATATATAGTTTGTTAAACTCTTTGTCTTGTTGAGTACAAATCACTCTTTGGGTGTATATATGTTTGTTTAGATATACGGCACACATGCCAATAAGCATGCATATATGTAATTATGTTTATATACAGAGATGGAAAAGAGGCACAGAAAGACACAGAAGAAATCTAGATATAGAGATATTATATAACTATAAATAAATTCATCAATAAATATTATTATAATATATAGTTTCTCACGTACGTCACTGTTGAATTGAATTTATTCCCAGAAAGTGAGTCGGCCAAACAAACTTTCCGGCCAACATTCAAACTGCACACACATTATTCTAATTTCTTATAGTTATATACAAACACATTACACATATATCTATACATCTATACGTAACCAAAGCCAAACGTTATGATTATTCTTCACAACCTTTAGTCAACAATATCCTAACAAACTTTTTCCCTCACACATGATCAATCTCTCCTATCAAACTTTACTCTATACTATAGTACCTATATATACATATATAATTCACTCTCTTTCTTTTCTTTTTTTCTCAAACATCGATCATCAACTTATATAGTTGCATAAATATATACTAATATAAAAAATAAAAACACTTCTCCAATATTTAATATTTCATATACATACATAAATTTGATTACGGCCGAGATTGTCTTGTGACTTACAGAGATCACGAGTTTAAATCTTGAAAATAATATTTTTTCTCTTGCAAGGACTAATTAAATTACGTACACAAATTTTTATCAGACTTTACTTACTGTCTGATTCTTTTTATACAAACATAATTGATAATATTTAAGTATATAGCATAATTTAACCTAACTAATTAATTACTCACTAATTACCTCATGATGGTTAAAGCTTGATGAGCCATCACAAGCATGTGAATGAGAGTGTCCTCCGGCGTCAAATTGAACTCCGGCAGGCAAGTCGACCGTCGTGGATGTTGTGGAAGTGAGTAGTAAATTCGGTGCAAAAGGCCAAGCGTCGCAACCGGAAGGGGACAATAATAAAGCACTTGGAGGAGTAGAATTAATGCATTGTGATGAAAATGGTAAGTGATTTTGTTGTTGTTGATGATTTTGAGGAGTGGATTGAAGCAACCTAATTTGTCTCTTCAAGAATTTAACATAACGAATGGCTTCATCAAGCATAGAAGCTGTATCCATTTTAGTTCCACCAGGAACAAGTCTTTGAAGGATACGAATCTTCTCACTAATTCTTTCTCTTCTATGTCTAGCTGCAACACTTTGTGGATCGTCGCTGATTCGAACGTTTCTTCGCTTTGGTTTTCGAATAGTTGCTGGATCGATATCCACCGGTTGCATAGCTGCAATCTTGTACATCATTTCCTTCATAGCTCCTAACTCTTCTTCTTGTTCTTCAACATCTTGATCAATTTGGTGGATCCCTAATATGTCACTTAGAGAACCAGATGAAGATGGTGGTGGTGGTATCATCATGTTGTTGTAGTTAATTTGTGGCCAAATCAAAGAAGAACTCATAGGAATTTGATGATGATCTTGTTGGAGAATGATACGGTTTTGTTCATTTGTTTCCATTTTCTCAAGATTCCAAGTGCTTGTGAATGCACTACTACTACTATTATTAATTTGGTTATTTTCCATGACCAAAAACAATTTTATATATGAAAAATATGAAGTACTAGATTCTAATTTTGATGGATCTAGCTAGATAGATGATGATGTGTGTCTTTATTGATTTGATACTTTAATTAGTATATGTAAGAGATGAGGAAGAAGACATAATATTCAATCAAAAAAGGGTTTTTAAGATTTGATAAAATAAAAATAATTCAACAATAGACGAACAAAATATTCAAAATAAAGGGAGTACAAGAGGTACTCAGACGCAAACAGCAAATAAGAGAACATGAGAAAAACAGAAGAAATTTGTTGATATGATCATTTGAAACGAAAAACCCTACATATAAATAATCTAAATTAATTCACCATATATATAGTAGTTGTGTGTGGTGAAGAAGGGAAGAGAGAATTATTGTGTAGGAGTAGAAATTAAGGAGAGGTAAAATATTACTATACCTTATAAGTATTTTTATTTTTTATTGTTGTATGAATATATGATGAAGAATGTGTTTGATAGTTGAAAAGGTAGCTATGAAGGTATAGAGGGGGCCCAATGGAAAAGAAAGGGGAAAGTTATTTATGTAATTAGGAAGAGGTTTTTACTGAAAGGGGTGTCACTGCAAAAAGCATATAGATCGAATGAATGAAAAGAAAAGGTAGTGCATGGTGTAGTGCAGCAAATTAAAGAGATTGAATTGAATGTGGTTCTACAAAGTCATGAAATTGATCCATATACCTAGCTAGCCTCAATATACTACTCTATTTTCCAACCATTATTACATATAGATTTAAGTTTTATTGAAATATTTTATTTTCTAAAAGAATTTGTTGGCTAATATTTTTAGACCTAAGTATAAAAATAAATAAATAAATAAATAAGCCTTTTATTGAATTTTATTTTTGCTAAAAAAATAATGATTCAAGAGACTTTTGTGACCTATTCAATAAATTTAGACAAAATTGAACTTTAATAAAATAAGGTCATTTTACATAAAATAATTTAAAATGTTATGTTAAGAAGGTATTTGCACAAGTTTTAATTAGATGTGCTCGGGAAAATATTTTCTGATACTATAATTGTAAGTTATTTTCACAAAGCATCTTCAAATAGGTTGTTCTCATTAGCTGTTTTGAGTTTATGCAAAGTTTAATGATAATTAAATTCATCTTTGATTATACTAAATAATTAAAACAGTAATGCTATATCAAGCGAAAGTTTGTTTCACGAATACATCACGAAGCTGATGTGTAATGGTTTAAAGAGATTTCACTTCCCGAAATTAAGGGAATCATGGGGTAGTCAAAGATTGACAACCAATAAAAACTTTCGGGATACATTCGCAATACATTATGTCGCTTGATTTATCATTTTCCTAATTAAAACAACTTAAGCAGGTGCATTGTTTTATGATAAATGCTTAATTGAATGAATGTTTATGAATGGTATGTGGAATGTGGATTCATGAAATGCATCAATTGAAAGTAGTTGAGTGTGACCAAGTTGATTGGGCTCAATGATTTTTTTTATAGGACTCGGTGGTTAATAAGTTTTATTTAATAACAATTATTTTTAAAAATAATCAAATTTAAATTTTCAGTAGAATAAATTTGGGTTATTTACTTTTTGGCCGAACTTTAGATTAACTATTATGACATTTCTCCAAAAAATTAGAGGTTAAAAAAGATAGTTTATGGCTCAATACATTTTGTGTGTGAATTTGATCTATTTTAATGTTGGGAGTTTGTAACTTGGATTGTATTCGGATCCTCCATATACCTTAATATATTTTGTTTTCTATTTTAATATGTGCATCTAATAAACTTAAAAAAGTGGCTTACATACCCTAGCCTTATCGATTTCTTTATTAAAATATTATATATTTTTATCCCTTTCTATTAATAATTTAATATCATATCATTTAATTTTTTTTACTAAATGAATCAAAAATAAGTTAATCCAAATAGATCCTAACAAAAAAATCGAAAAGAAAAATAAAGACAACAAAAATATAAAAATTGACAAGTCCAACTGAAACCATGTCAACAAAAGAAAATTCAGCTAGAAATCATGTCAAAAGACACTAAACTGAATAAGAATAAGGACCATCATAAAATGAAAATAAAATCTATCACTTAGCCGAAAACCACTTCCAAATAGAAGATTGGATCTTATCTTAATAGGATAATACAAAAAATCTAAGCGTGAGTTTAAAAATCTAAACTTAAAATTTAAACCTTCTAATCAAGATTAAACTGTATATATATGGGGATGGATCAAATTACACCGGTGTAACATTTGAGTAATATTACACCGTTCAATAACGCTTTAACGAATATAAATTTTACGAAATCCACCGTTGAATTGAAAGTATATATTATATAGATCATCTATGTTCAGTTTTACCAAAACCTAAAATCGTTTGATATGTTATGGAGAGACGTCAAGATTAACTGTTTATGCGTTTTTATTGAATACCGTTAATTTTGATATGTCTCTTAAACATATCAAACGATTTTAGATTTTTATAAAACTCAACATAAATGATCTATATGATATAAACTTTCAATCCAACAGTGGATTTTGTAAAATTTGTATTCGTTAAAGCGTTATTGAGCGGTGTAAGATTATTCAAATGTTACACCGGTGTAATTTGATCCCTCCTCTATACTACATATATATATATATATGCGCGCGCTAACTACATTCAGTTGACTAAATCCCCACTAGGTACCTAGGGGCGAGTTCTTTTTGTTAGTTGGCGATCATCCACATTGCATTTAAGAAAAACTATACAAGTGAATTGAACACATACTTTTACTCAAAATTTTAAGGCTTTAAATTTATGAATTTTTTTACTTATAAAATGTTCAACCTTCGTTTTTCTAAACAATATAAAACTTAATTTACCCCTTACTTGCTGTCTCTCTCCAAATTGATTTTAGGTGCACTGAAATCCTAGGGCTGCTTCTCATTTATTGCCATTTTTATATGCCTCTTTTGCTCCTTCATATAATTTTTCTCCCAATCTCCTTCACTCAATTTTGGGGATAATATTGAATGGTATACTCAAAGTTTCGGTTAACAAACTGAAAAATCTAAATTTAAATGCCAACTATTCGTTAAATGAAATCCTTGATCCATAAGAAGCTAAATAAGGACACGTCTGTGAGTTTTTTTATTAAAAAAAGCTACAGTATTTTTTAATGATAATCAAAATATTCAAAATTATGATAATTAGATAAGTTTTTAAAAACTAAAAAAAATATTTTTAATTAAAATAAGAAAGCCATATTGTTCTCTCAATAGAAAAGGATGGTTGGTAGTACTACTATCCAACAAAAGAATTGATTTGGGGCATAGCTTTTTTGGATCCTATAATTGCTAGAATAAATTACATGTAATTTACTAATTAATGACATATCTCTTGTTATTCAGTCCAGTTCAAAAAACTATATGCAATAAATGTATCATCATTGAACAAAGAACACAGTTGCCCTTTAATTTGATCCAACCCCTTTCTCTTTGGCTCAACAATTAGGGTAATTTATTTATGTATAAGAAGACAATTCCAAAGTCACAATTAATTTTTGACATCACCCGCATGTGTCATATGCATTCTTGTATTAATACCATTAAATGTATAATTGATTTCATTTAAGAAATTAGTAGTACTTCAAATTCAGTTTAGGATATGATAGAATAACTACTCCCTCTGTTTCATATTGTAAGCAAAAAAAAAAAATTCACATT
Organism: Trifolium repens; assembly: GCA_030408175.1. Classification (NCBI taxonomy): domain Eukaryota; kingdom Viridiplantae; phylum Streptophyta; class Magnoliopsida; order Fabales; family Fabaceae; genus Trifolium; species Trifolium repens. The sequence continues at coordinate 58,362,148 of CP125842.1, read as the reverse complement.
TATTAAGAAAAGTAAGATGTGATAGTTTGAATTATTATTTTTTGTGTTTTTTTAGAAATAAGTTTCATGGGAAGATGTAAGAAGAGTTTTTATTGGTTATTGATTATGGAGAAAAGAAGATATAGAGTAAATTAAATACAATTTATATTAAATTTTATGAGAATAAATAAAAATAAACCTTGAAATTGATGAAAGTGAGTTATTTTTGCTTATAATTTGGGACAATAAAAAATGATTTTTTTTGCTTATAATAAGGGACGGAGGAAGTACAGGATACGATAGAATGACAAACTTGTATTGAACAATTTTTTGTATTATAAAATTTAAGTGAATAAAAAATTATTTTGGTATTTTAGACAATATTATTTTTGTATTGAACATTTTTTTTTAGTTTTTGTTTGTTCTTAGTACGTAACAGTTTCAAAATCGTTTTTCTTATTCTTTTTGTATATATAATATTATATTTGTTATTAAAAAATAATAACAGTTTTAAAATCAAACATACTCCTATTATAACGAGAGTTACACACAAAGATATGATTGAAAATATCGATCAAATTCGGGGTAATCATTATATTTAATGAATATTTAGCTCAGCACCAAATAACTAAGTTTGTATATATCGTGTTCTTGAAGCCAACTACTAGTAACAATCTTTGTAATATGAAGGTGATGTTATATTTTCCAGAAATAGAAGGATTTCTCAATCAAAGAACATTATCCAACGTATGAAAAAAATTGAAAAACCATACACATGTCTCATTTAATATTGAGCATTGACACACCTTGAATGTTGATGTCATTTTGTTAAATACAAAAACCTTTCTGCCGAACAAATTCAAGCAAGATATAAGAAATTTCTATACCGACTTAATTAATAACCCATTGGAAGGGAAATTTTTAATTTGACAAAAGCCAAAAGAATTCAAAAGTCCTAGGGGTGATCCCAGATATTAATACAGCTAACAAACCTTAATTGGTCATCGTATTTAAAGACAAAATAATGATTGAAGACATAATTTACTTTGAAATATGTATTATTTGATCCGAATATAGTTGTTGAAGCAATAATTAATTTAATTAAGGTTAAGCTGATGGTGTCACCAAATTCAAGGTTTCGGAGTGGATATTACTCCCTCCGTTCCAATTTAATTGACACAGTTGAGTGTTTCACGCACGCCAAAACATAACTTTGATGATTAATATTTTTAATTGCATAATAGAAAAAATATAAAAATTTGATATTTTGAAAATACTCATCGAAACGAATCAAACAACATCTCATATATTAATATTTATTTTTGTTTATTAGTAGAAAAATAAGGTCAAAACAACATCAGTGAATAGTACACAACAGTCAACTGTGTCAATTAAATTGGGATGGAGGGAGTTGTTAACATGAAAAAAATTCTTGTATCAACGTAGATAATTGTAAAAAAATGTTTGAAACTTAATTGTAACAAATTAATATATCAAAGCAACATACAACAAAATAAAATTAAGTGAATCAACTATAAAATAAAATTTTGACAACAAAAACTATATATAAAATAAAATGGGTCGGACTGAAACTAAAAGATTTGAACATACAATGACTAATTTGCAACAAAAAAAAATATAGTGACTAAAATTAAAAAATTACAGAGATGAAAATGATATTTAAACCTATTTTTAATGTTCATAAAGTATCAAATGATTAGTGGCAGTCTCTAATGTTTTTGAATGCAAGGTCCTTAGTTCAAATCTCTACAATATTTTTTTTGCATGATTTTAGTTATGTTCATTTTAATCGTTGATTATAATGTCTCTTTTTGTTATTTACAATGTTTATGTTATTTACAATTTAAATAGATCGATAATAATTTTTAATTATTTTTAAATTTTTTATTAGAAACCATTTTTAATATTCGATCAGAACCTCCAAATAATCAGAGGCGACCCTGTCACACACTAGTGGTTGTTGGATTAAGATTAATTAAACATTCCAAACTTAAAGTTCATGCATTGTTTTATATTTATAAAAATATTAATCAAAATCTAAATTGAATATAGACACAATCAACAAAAGACCAAAATGTAAGATAAAAACAAAATACATAGTAATTATATTACAATTATCTCAATTTTTATTGCAATTCACAAACTTAATTCTCATTAGGAATGTCAAAATGGTCCAACCCGCCCCGTCCCGTTACCAACCCGCCTAAGAAGGGGCAGAGCAGGGTGGGTAAACTAGCGGTGGTGAGTTGAAAATATCACCCCGCCTCTTTTCACGACGGATTGCAGGGTTGACGGGAATGCCCCGTCAATATTTTTTTTTTAATAAATTTGCAAAAATATCATACCAATTTGTAAAAAAAACGAAATTAAAAATCATTCAAGGAAATCAAAATATAAACCAATAAGGTGTACAAAAAAATAAAATTATCATTCAAAACTTCAAACATCCACGATTTAAAAAATCAAATAAAGTATTCAGTTTATATCTAAGGATAATGTTTATTCTCGCAAAGAATTCCATCACAGATAATGTTGCAAATGACGTGTACTAATTTATTTCCATATATTTGCAATATTTTAATTAAACCCTAAACTGTAAATTCGGTTAGTTGAGTTTTATTTTTTAAATGGATAGAAAATAGAAAATTCATGTATAATGAACCGAGATTTTTTTCAAAAATAAAAATTGGTTAAGCACGACGGGCCAATCCGCCCTGTATTTTTTGCGGATTAAGCGGGGCGGGATCCACCACTTTTGTGAATTGAAAATGTCAACCACTTTGCAAAAAATAACGGGTTAAATGAACCGACCTGACGGGCTTGACCAATTTTGCTATTCCTAATGGTTGATAAGTTGGAAAGAGATCACACAAACTTGAAAATACAAAGAAGCTAGGAAGGATAGTGTAAAGGAAGTTGTGAGTCAGGCAGAAGCAGAGTGTACAATATATGTATATTTTATGTATGCATGGTATTTTTACAAGTGATGTGTACTTAACATATTAGAAAGATAGAGTCAGAAGTCATAAAACCAACAAACAATATGCCAAACAAAATTACATCAGCCACCATTAGTATGATTATGATCAGACGGGTGGGACAACAGTACTGCCGTGTGATCATTTCTTCTCTTGTTCATTTTTTTTTTCGGTTATCAAGTACAAAACACACACACACTTGCACATGACTTTGCATCTAACTATTTCTATATGTTGTTCTACACTTGCGCATGCACACAATGCAATCATTTTGTGATGGTTAGGTTTTGGGATTTCTTCGTCTCTCTTACTTGGCTTTGGATCGTAGCAAAATAAATATCTCACGTTTATAAGTGACGATTCTTTTGAGTTATAACTTATAAGTCTCACACATTGAGAGATGATTCATACGTCTAATATTTTAAGATATTTTAATAAAATAATGTGACGTTTAAAATCATTTTTACGGTTTGGGTTCTGTTTAAAATCATTTTTAATGAAATAAACTTACGTTAAAAATTATTTTTAAGCTAGCTTATGGCTGATAACTTATAGCTGAAAAATTAGTATATTGAAATTAAAATGATTGACAAATTTAGCTATCGTAAATACAAAATGACGTAAATGTATATGGTTAGGGAATAGTTATTATATTTTAAAAAAATAAAGAAATAATAAAAAGAAAATGATAAGAGTAAGGGTAAAATTGGAATAAAATGTAAAAAGTTATAAGCTATAAGCTCAAACACGACTTTTGATAGCATATCAAAAAACGCTATAAGCTAATTAAAGAAATTTGTTACCAAACACATCTATTTTTTGCAAATAAGCTTATATGTTAGTCCAATAAACTATAAGCTATAGCTTATTGAACTTACGAAACACATAGCTCAATTGGTAGTGGGAATGGAATGAACAATATACTTATACGTGAGTTCGATTTCCACGTAAGGCAAAAACTCCAATAGTGAAGGGGGTTGGAGAAGATCGTGAGGTGGCAGTCGGGACCACCTATGTTGGAGGGGTCCGGCCTGTTACACAAAAGGCTAGCTCAATTGGTAGTGGGAATGAAATAAACAATGTACTTATCCCCATGTACATGAGTTCGATTCCCACGAAAGACAAAAACTTCAATAGTGAAGAAAGTTGGAGAAGATCGTGAGGTGGCAGTCGGGACCACCTATATTGATGGGGCCCGAGTTGTTACAAAAAGTCTTCTAAAGCCATTCAAAAGAAAAAGGTTTTCTCTTCTAAACAAAATGTCTTTCTTCCATTTCTAGTGTAATATTTCAAGACCAATTCAAGTTGGAATTTGTAATATTTGATACTTTGGTGCAATGACGGATCTCTTCATACTTCATATAGTCCAATCAACGTTTCAATTTTTTGATAGTTTTGTCCCGCAACTAATTTATATATAACGGATAATTAAACTCAACGTATTCAATGGATTTGCGGTACTTCTTGTACCCCTTATGACATATTGACATGTTTGTATCTCGTCCCTCTTTTATTTATAATATATACATATAATATATACATATATATTTTGCCTTTGAAAAAACTCCAGGTATTCAATATCTCATATTAGGTTTTTTTTTAATCGGCTAAATTTTATTAATGAACAATTCCCTAAACAAAAAGTATAAGGAATTGTTGAAATATACATCGAAAGGCAAAACGATGAAAACATTATAACCAAACAAAAAGTACATCAAACAGTACCTCAATTCATCCCTACATCAATTGAAATACACCAATTACCACCAACTCAACCTATAGAGACGCCACTAGACATTAACTCCCGAACTAAAATCAAAATTACTCGGCCCATCAGAATCCAAAAAGCATCTCCTTAAGTCGAAAATTGGTGGACGTCGGTAGAAATCTAACGGTCAACATCAATGTGGTAGAGTTCGACCAGATACAGAAACGTGCAAATCTCAACAAATTTAGAAACCCCTCAGCGACTCAAATAGAATCCTGCAAATCTCAACAGATTTGAAAATGGTAGAATCAAATATCAAGAAAAACTAATCGCGCACGACATCAACCGCACACTGTCTATTTCAGATCCAACACGTCGGCATCTCAACACCTCACCACCATAACACTAACTCACCACACCAAACGTCACCACATCAACACCTCACCGCCACTTCACCACCTCATCACCTACAACCACCATCACTCCAACACAACACCAATAGTGACAAAATCGAATATGAACCAATGAAACCAACACACAATCAATCGAGACAGCTGTTGGAACTGTCGTCGGAGCAGAAAACCCCCACCATAGGGTTGGTTGGTGGTGAAGAAAAGATAGTGGTGACAAAATTTGAGAATTAAAATAATGATGATAATTTTGCATATAAAATATATTGAAAGAAAGACAATTGAAAATCATATTAATATAATATGAATCCATTTGACACAAAGAAACGTAATTTTGGACAAACAACAACAAAAATGAAATTGTGAGATAGAATAAAATTTTATTTTATTTTTTGGTTTAGTGAATGTAAAACTTTTAAATGATCACATAATGAATGTCAAATATTTAACTTTCATGTCAAATATTTTATTATCAAATTCATAACCTTTTCAAAGGTCAAATATTTTATCATCAATTTTTTAAGTGATCACATAGTTAACAAGTTCCTGATATAATATTTTCTTTTTTAGAGAAAGAGGGTCGATATAATTTTCTTTTAACTTAGCAAATTCATAACCTTTTCAAGGGTCAAATATTCAAACGGTTACTTTTCACGTTACCATTTTTTTTCACTTTCCAATTTTTATTTTATTTGTTTGTGTTGCTTGCTCTAGAAGCTTCACTCTTTGCCTCCATTTCTTTTCTCGTGTTCTCCTTTCTCATGCTATACATTTTTTTTTCTTTTTTCATTTTATTTGAGTACGTATGTGTTGCTTTAGAACCTTCACTCTTTTTCCACAAAAAATTTCAGATTTGGGGTGTTTCTACTCGTTCAACATTATATCATGCTTTTACCATTTTTCCCGTTTTATTGAACCGTTTGTGAAAACTTTTTTTTTTTTTATATATAAGGGATATTGTATTAACAAGGTAACATAAATTTTTGGAACCAACGATGAATTGAATCAAGTGATAAAAAATTTGGTCTTCATAAATATGTTGATTTATAGTTTATGTATATGAAGAAAATTCGGTTGGGAGAGAAGAACATACCTTGTGTGACCCACAAGTTTCTAATGGAGATTAATCATCGCAAACGGTGATGGAAACTTCGTACCAATATCATGGTAACAAAAATAAAATAAAATAAAATTTGATCTCTAAATATTTTATGTCACTATTTTTTAAGGTAGATAAGTGGCACAACCGAGGTTTGAACATCAGTTCTTTATATATATATAATGCAATATTTTGCCAATTAACTGAACTAAGCTTGGGATAATCTGTCACTATTTTTTTATTTTTGCTTTTAAATCAATTTATGTATGTATAAAAATTTCATCTTTAAAATGAATAAGTATCCTAAATTCAAACTTTGGTTCCCGTAGTGCGATACTTTTACCAACCGAATTAAACTACTATTGGTTTTTTAATTTAGATTTTTTTGAATTATCTGATTGAAAACAAAACCGTTATAATTTATATTATTAAATTATATAGTATAATATAATAATATATACCGAATTAAACTACTAAGCTTGCATATTTTTTTATTCTTTTTTTCACTAAATGTTTTTATATACCTATTATATGCAAGCACGTCGTGCATTTCCGACGAATTGGCCGTGGTGCCATCTAGCATTGCTGATCGTCTTTTACCGATCATTTATATATTATCGATCACTCCATTCTTTTTTTCTTTCCCACACATTTGTCTATCTGCAAGAGTTTTAATTTTGGAAACTATATTGTTTCATGAATGCTCTTTACTCTATGAATGTAAATCAATCCTCGAAAGATAAACAAATCTCATCTCATTAGAAATCAATTTAGTGACCGAATATTTTATAACCTTCGAGGAGTAACTAAAATAAGTCATTTGGTCACAAAGTCAGTCACCAAATTCGGTCACTAAATCAGTCACTAAAATCGGTCACAAAATTGGTCTCTAAAATTTGTCATTAAATCGGTCTCTAAAATTGTTCGCTAAATCGCTCTTTAAAAACCAGTCACTAATTTAGTCATTATAGGTTAACGGCCAACAGTTTAACTACTGCATTAAAAATTAAAATTGTTGCTAAATCGATCGCTAATTGATTTAGTAACAATTTTTTATCAAAATTGATCTCTAAAAACGAATTTTTTAGTAGTGCAACTCGATATCGTTAATAGAACTTAGATGTTTAATTTTTCAGGAATGAAAAGGACAAAGCATTGAAGTTTGCTAATAAAAAGTTAACTATTTACTTTATTTAGTAAAATAAAGGATAGCAAATATCATTATCATTATCCTCAGAATTGAAAGATAAATTTACATTTAGTGTGTTTTTTTATAGTATAATTATCTCTAATTATTTATGTGAGCTTAGCTCAATTAATAGAAACATTATATATTGCCATTTAAAAAAAAAGTAGGAACATTATATTATATATATATATATATATATATATATATATATATATATATATAATATGATATGGATGATAATTAAATAGTATACGGTAGTCACTTTTTTATTTATTTAAAAGGGACATCGCACTTTATGTGCAGAAACCGAGGTTCAAACCTCGAACACTCAACTTATTCACCTTTAAGGTAAAATTTCTAGCCACTAGACTACTTGCCAAAATAAAGATCATCTAAATAAATGTGACATAATATTAGTATATTGAAGAAATGGAACTTAGTTGAATTCTAAAACGGATCAACTAGTGAGAAAACATATAGTAAGATTTAATTTAAGAATTAGTTAGTGCTATATATGGAAGAACATCTTTTTACGAGGAGGATTGGGTGAGATTCAGACACTAACCCACCCCATGCATTTTTCACTTTCCCACCACCATACATACTAAAAGAGAGTTAAAGGTTGTCATAGAATTCAACTCCTCATAGTCTGGACTTTAGTGTGATGAATTTCATATTTCCATTTTTGGTAAAAGAAAGGAAAAAGTTATTCTATTCTTGTTTGGTTTAAGAATAGCCTTTGGAAAGCTCTTCATTGGATTGGATCAAGTTGTAACCAAACCAATTTTTTCTATAATCGAGTTTTGTGAAATGTATTGAGTTTGAGCCAATGGTTTTTAATAGTTTAGTTTTCCTAATCCACCCTAGTTAATGTATTTTTTACCCCAATTAATGACATCTTGTTTTTTCTTTTACTAGAGTTCTACTACCTAAAACTCTAGAAAACTTATTTGTCCATAAATAAAATGGTAATTATTACTGAAATTCTCACCTATGAAATTACGAGTTTAAATTCGAGTAAAAATATTTAGTCTGGCAATTTCAATATTATCAGATGAATTAGATTTTATAGGCAAAGTCAATAGATTTAAATTCTATTCTATGGTTTAGTTTGAAAAGGAATTATAATTTTGAGGAAAAAGAAAAAGCGTATGTTGATTAATTAACAAGGCATTAGTGATGGTGATTTGTGTATCCTTATCATATTTGATCATCTTTATTTTCTTGGCAGTAACATATGTTGTATTCATTATTCAAATGACAATGAATAATATACATGTTGTAAGTCATACATGGTGACTATTTCTTTACTTTATTTATTCTTTAATCAATAGAACAAGTCACATTAGTATATTTGTACGTGATTCCTACAATTAACTTGTAACAAATTTGTAGAGACTACATACAAATTTACTTATATGATTTGTTCTAATTGATTCAACGATAAATATCTCAAATTATAAAAGAGTAAATTAGAAAAACCTTCATACATGATATACAATATATTTTTCTTAATACATTGAAAATGACAACAAAGCAAAATACTTGTAATAAAAAAGATAATTAGTTGCATATCCATTAGGCATCTATAAGGGTGACCGAGTTATGTGTAGGGATTTAATTTTAAACATTCTTTTCACAAAACAAAAGAGAGGGATGTAAAGTCAATGTGACCACCATGGTCTAGCATATAATTGGTAGGTGTGTACTAGTATTTCTTAGATCACTAGTCCAAATAATGTCTTGGATATATACCATGTGCGTTCTCCCAGCTTTTGACGAATTAAATCATTCTAAACAAATATTTTTTGAATAAACATCAAAATTTTATTCAATAAGGTTACATTATCAAAATAACACTATATATGAAATTACTTAAAAAAACAAAATCATTTAAACAGAATTGTTTAATTAAAGCCGACACTGGTGTTACTAAGGTTAGTCTTCCATAGCAGCCTATGCTTTCAAACAAATAGAATTTGATTGAAGTAATCTAATAGTTAGATTCACATACTTTTACATGTGAAATATTCAGAGTTAAAATTCCGGCATCTCTATTTTCATGATAGGAAATGCAGTAATGCACAATATTTGTTCAGGGATTTGGTACTTCTAAGAGATAGTATATATATAAATTTCACTTGTTTTCCTACTATCCTTCTCTTCTAACTCTAGCCGTCACCATCTTTTCTTCTTCTTGATCTACGGAAGATGGGTAATTTAGGGTCAATTTAAGCCTAAAATCACTCCTCCAGACTGTTTTTCTTTCTATTTTAATTAAATAAGTGTGATTTTCACATATATTTAATATTTTTTCGATTGTTTTTGTGATTCCATCACGTTGTTTGTTTTGATTTTCCCGTCTTAGTGCGGAGTATTATTGTCCCGTCTTGGTGCGGTGTTCATTGCAGGTTTAAGGATTAAGTTTGGTTCAATGCACATGTAATCAATGACTTTTGTGACATCAATGCTACAATCTGGAGGCATGGATATTACGGACACTTCAGTATAGTCAAATATGTAGGCTTATGCAATATGCCGTTTTATGATTATCAACACGGATGATGTGAGTTTGTTTGCAAATTCATTCTTTTATTTTTTTAGCGATTTTAAATTTATATTGCATCAGTGTAGTCTTCTTAATTTGAATGAATGAATATGTTTTATTTAAAATAAAATAAAAAGATAGTATATATGTCCATTTTTCCATTTTTTGCTATTGAGGAATTAGATTAGATTTGGCTAAATTTATTTCTAGCTCTGATGACTTACCAAATTGTAACTTTTTAATCAATAAATATAATTCCTTATTTCCATCTATAAATTAACAAAATTCAAAAAACGCTTTACTTCATAGATGGATTTCTAAAACGCTTTGCTTCATCTCGTTTATGTTTACCTCAACTTTTCAAACAAGTAAGAATTTGTATGATAATTTAGTTTAGTCATTTGTTAATGTGTGCTTGTGTTTTTTGGTTTTTTTGTTTGATGGTGTATGGTGTGTTTCATGGTGTTTGATAGTGGGAAAAAAAATAGGCATTAATTACTCCTTAATAATTTAGGAGAAAAAAAATAGGAGTGAGAAAAAAAAATATAGATTAAAAAAAGAGTTTAATAGACATACATCATCGGTGTAAGATAGTTTTACACTAACATCCAATAACAAATTATCATTCATCCACATCATATAAGTAGTTTCAAAATAATCATACAAGAGTGAGTTGATGTGTCAAATTGGTAGATTTTTATTGGATGTCTGTGTAAAACAGTTTTACATGCATATCCTTTAAATCTTTTAAAAAAAAAACAAATTAATTAATTTATAAAGGAGAGAGATAAAAATCCACAAATATTACCAAACAGTTTTTTTTTTAACTTAGCTTGTAAGGCTTAAAAAGTCGGTGCAAAGCATACCTATAAAACAAGAACAAAACACTGATCTCATTCTTAGGGTTTACTTTTTCTGTCTCCAACGATGCCTTTTGGTTTTGGATTCAACTTGAACCTCAACTTCAACCTTTTCAACAATGAAGAAGCTAACGCGAGGAAGCCAACAACGAAGAGGAATGTAATCACATTTGAAGAAGGATTAAAGACTTTGCAAGAGGGAATCGTGAAGCTCTTCAACATTCTTGAAGGATTGGAGCCTAACTTCACTCCTGAGGAACACATTATGCAATATACGTACGTATCAATTTCGATTTATTTGTTCTTTCAAACTAATATGTATTATATATATATATATATATATATATATATATATATATATATATATATATATATATATATATATATATATATATATATATATATATATATATATATATATGTGAGAGATCAAATTACACCGGTGTAACATTTGAGTAATATTATACCGCTTAATAACGTTTTAACGAATATAAATTTTACAAAAGTTTATATCATATAGATCATCTATGTTGAGTTTTACAAAAATCTAAAATCGTTTGATATGTTATTGAGACACATCAAGATTAACGGTTTATGCGTTTTTATTGAATACCGTTAATCTTAATGCGCCTCATAAAACATGTCAAACAATTTTAGATTTTTGTAAAACTCAACATAGGTGATCTATATGATATTATCTTTCAATCCAACAGTGGATTTCGTAAAATTTGTATATATATATATATATATATATATATATATACAAATTTATATATATATATATATATATATATATATATATATATTCAATTTCGATTTAGGTCATTGAAATTTGATTGTCTTAATGCAGGACCGTGTACAATTTGTGCTCTCCAAATTTTCCTAGTTACGACCTTGAACTATATAATTTGTATAAGCAAACTTGTGAAGACTATATCACATCAAAAGTGAGTAATACTTTCATCATGATCATATTCATTAATCATACTTTAATTTGTAAACTTGATTAGTTTTTATATGATATATCTATTATACATTGACATGATTTTCTTATTAATAGGTTCTGCCATCTCTGCAAGAAAAGAAAGATGAAACTTTGTTGACAATACTGCTCGAAAGATGGTCAAATTACAAAATTATGACCAAGCGCCTCGCTAGTTTTTTTAGTCATCTCGACAGATTCTTTCTCCAAAGATATGGATATCCTAATCTTGAAAAAACCAGCTTCTTATCCTTTTACCACCTGGTTGGTGATGAGATTTTTAATTATTTTAAAATATTATTTGTTTTGATTTTCCGTCTTTTCTAACTCTTTTCTTCATTTTAATTATCACAGGTATATGAAGAGATGAATCAAGAAATAATGGATGCTATATCTGCTGCTATGGTATTCTCTAACCCCCTTCCTATATGTTTGATACTTCTAAATTTATAAACATGTACTATATTTTCTTTTTCTTTTTTTGACTCGATATGATCAAATGAGAAACAAAGTATAAAGGATACTCCAACCTAAATTTAGTTTTGAATGATGGCAATTTAATTGTTTTCATAATGTTCTTGTATTTAATACAAATTAGTCATTTGTTTTAATCTTTGTTATTTCATCTGATTTTTGACTTAATTTTTGGTATCCAGATTGATCGGAAACTTGCAGGAAAGACAGTTGAACATACATTTGTTATCAACAGCTTGGATTTCTACTTAAGGTTTGATGATGAGTGCACAAGAAAAAGATTTGAGGGCATTATCAAGACCATTGCTGTTGGTGATGCTGGTAACATTATTGTTCATAAAGTGAGTAGCCAAATTTTGAGCATGGTCATTGAATACTGCAAGAAACACAAGCACAACAATGGACTAAAGGATTTTGAGCTCAAGGAATTTGATGCTCAATTTGTCAATGTTGAACCTAAAACTCTGCTTGATCTTACCATATCTGCATACTACTTGAAAGTTGACAGTCTGGTGAAGCTAACTTGGAGTAAAATAGATAACTTGATAAAAGGCAAGACACCAGGGGAAATCTCCCAGATCTTTGGAGCTGCAGATCATGACTTAAACAACGAGTAGCTAGAGTCTTTAGATTTTGCAACTTAATGTTTATTATTTGATTTCAATAGGTTAAACAGAGTAGATCCAATAGTTGAGATTAATGATGTTTCAGCAACAAACTAGAGATAGATGCATGTACTTTATTATATTGAAATCATGTCCTTTCCCTGTTATTTCTTTCAACTGATTCTATAACATTCAAGAAATTTCCACAGCAGCATAGAAAATCATAAGTTACTGTTTGTTTCCCATTATTTCTGAGAAAACGGCCTCTCTTTGCTCAATTGCATCAAACAGGTAACATAATAAAAATGATAATTGCCTGATGTTGGGACTGTAAACTAATCATAGCACAATACGAGTTTATATTTATACAACAGCTGCTTGATTAATTCAATTATACATCAAATGATGATCTAAAGGGAGCATGGCAGAAAACTACTTGAAATAGACAAGCATAAGTAAACAAAATATTACATAGCCAACTTTCTATACTTGCACTAAGCCTTCTGAACCTTTTCCACATACGCCTACACAAAAAGAGAATAATTATAAGACAATCTGGAAAAACCAAAAAGTGCTCAATTGTCATTACTTTTGATTAATGTCACAAATGCAGATTCAGCTAGCAAAATAGAACGAATTTGACACAAGAGATAGGAGGATAGAGCTCATAATGTTTTACAAACAATATGATTGATTCAAGAAAAAGGATGGTCCAATGCATGACAAGGCAACAACCTTACCTTATGAAAACAAGTAAATCTTTATTTTGAAAGTGACGTTCTAATTTTCTGGGGGAAAAGAGTAGGTTTTTTGTTAAATCAACAAAATAACTAAGTTATGAAATAAAAAAGCTACTTAAGAAAAGGACCCAAGAACGAATTTTATGTTCATTTTTTTGGCAATATATTTAAGGAATAAACTATACTCCCTCCGGTCTCATATTTAAGCAAATATTCATTTTTCAAATTCATTAAATAACTAATGTATTTGGTACATATTATGTATCTGCCCCCCAACGATCAATCCTTGCGTGAATGGCCAAGGATCCAATAAGTCCGACAAATGCGTTCGTAGTGCTTAGGATGGACATCCCGTATCCGAAAACTAGCAATTCCCCCCGTCAATCCCCCAGGACCCAAATAACTCCAATTTCTCCCATGAACTATTTGGGTCAATGGATTATGGACCAGATACATCAGTTATTCAATGAACCTGAAAAATGAATATTTGCTTATACTACTATATGAAACCAGAGGGAGTATTGGTTTTTTTTTAAGTTCACATTATTTGCAGGGATACTCTTCTTGTTTGAAAAATTACACCAGCCTCCTCCATAGCTTTTCTAATTTAAGGGTCTTTTTGTTGGATTGAGAGGAAGAACCATTTTAAATTTAGTTTTTTTGTTGAACTATTTCAGAGGACTGTAGACAGAAGCAAAATCCTCAGACAATTTTAGCTCCACTTCAATATCAGAAGGGTTTGGAAAGGAGAGATGTTTATAAACTCTTAAAAGTATTGACCAAAACAACCTTACATTAAATATTACAAGAGTTTAAAATGTGAATAAGCATTTTATTTCTGCATTAAAATCCCTCCCATCCCTATAACCAAACAAAATTATCTCATTAAATTTCTGACCTCCCTTTTTCCAAACAAGGTATCTCAATAAATCTTTCCTCTCCTTCCCTCCACTAAAATCACTTCCCTTGTTCGAACCAAACAGATCCTTGGAAAATTAATTTATGATCCATCCATTTAAATAGGAGAAGTATGTGTAATTTCATATAATAGAATAAAATCTCAGTGCAAGAACACTACCGAGAATAAGGTAGGTGTAATTTTTCAAAAAATCAAGGGTCTCGTTATGATTAATGTGAACCTCACGGGAGATCAATGTATATTTCATGATGAAGTTTAGTTACATAAATAAAATCTATAGCACAAATGAACACCTTGGTACAAAATTTAATCTCATTTTTTGACACCCAAACTAAGCCTTCTAGAAAACTCAATGGTTTCTGAAGCTGCATGCATATTAACATTCATCTATATAACCATGTTAAATTGGAGACAAGATTTTGAATCCTTCATACATATGAAATCTGTAAGAGAACCACCACTGACCTGTACAAGTTTGTTAAGCTTTGGTTTCGAAACTGATAAGTAGCGTTCAATTTTCTCTTGTGTCTGAGGAATATGTACCTGCTGTACTGTACCGGTTACTTTCTCAGTAACTTTCTTCACAATTGCTTTATAATCTTCTTTGGTGATTTTACCATCTTTCCATGTTGGTTTCAAAATCTCCTTAGTGAGCTCTACCAATGAAAATTTAAATGCACGAATCCCCTTTACATCCTTTGTTTTCTTGCCCTCATCAGGTCCATCATCTTGGTCCATGTTTTCCAAAGGACTATTCTCTTCTGTAATTTTATTTTCAGCTTGAGAGCTTGGCTTTACTTCAGCTACCATTTTGTTAGTTTCCTTTTTACGAGAATCGTCAAAATTTTGTCCCAGGTTAGATAACGGTGGTGGAATTACCACTGGATTTTTAGCAACATTTATACTAGGAGAAAAGGTTGGAGAGACCCCACTTGCATTGATACTCGTGGGCTCTATACTATCACACATTGGATCATACTGCTTCAATCCAATAGCAGGATCAGGTTTGATGAATGTCATGGAAAGAGGATTACTAGACCCTTCAATTTTGTTTACGAAGAGAGTGTCCTTTGCATCACAAGACTTTAAAGTAGAATGAAGTTGTGAAAGCCGCTGATCTGTTCCAAGGATATGTGCGAGAGAGGCCGAGAGGCAGCTAAGTTGAGCAAGTTGTTCTTTGCTGACAATGTTCGGAGTTGGAGTAATTACTGAACTGGTCTGTGATAGGCTTGCATTCGTGATATTTGGTTCTACAATGTAGTTTTTCTCAGTGTAGAGTTCCTGGTTCTGTGTACCTTCAATAATTCTTGCTCTCGGAGGAACAATGGAAACTGTTGCTTGACTCTGTCCAACCACGTAGGAAGCAGTCATGTTCTGAGCATTCTGATTTAGTCCTTGACCTGTCAAAAGAGTACAAAAACTTAGGTTTGTGTATGAATCGACATAATCTTTAAACGTAACAGCAACACGACATCCTTTGTTTTTCCATTTGCAGATTAAATGGTTTTAAGAATACACATTGTTTTTCAATAAACAAACAATTACCTGGAGCAACTTGATGCTTATTATGCCCATCCTCATCTTTAATATGGCTGGAAGATCTCGCACCATAATTCCAATCAGGAGACATTTTTTCATCACCGGGCCAAATGCCTCCACCTAGTGACTGAGAAAGGAGAATGTTGTCAACTGCATTTTCTTCTGTCCGACAGTTGGCTTCCTTCTTATCAATTGAAAATGGCAATTCATTATGCACTCTGTTCTGGTTTAAGCTATGATCCAATCCATCATTCATTGGCCAAGTCATGAATCCAGGGGCGCCTGTAATTCCATTATTTTTGTCCTCAACCAGCTGTGTTGTATCAGAGACAGCGACTAAATCATTTTGCTTTGGACCATCCCAAACTTTATCTACCTCAGCCATACTGCCATCTGAAACCCATCTGTCGCCGCTTGGCCTTCCATTAGGAGTAACTGAATCGCTCATTTTTTGTCTATCCAACACCTGATCTTCACCTTGATTACTCCTTGATCTATCATCCCTTAATCTAGGGCTAGTAGATGACTGTCTATCATGAGAAAACCTACAATCTTTACCGTAAAGACAATTTCCAAGAGCAAAATATTTGCAAGGAATATTACTCTTGTGGTTTGGATAATGTTGACCACCCTGCTTGAATGAACTATCCATGTGTCTTCTATCAACTTCCCTTTCCCTAGATGATTCATATGCGGAAACTTTATCAAACCCATCAGATTTGCCATGATGGACATACCTGCATGATTCTCCCGTTCTACACCTTCCCATTTCAAAATTAATACAAGCTTCATTAGATCGTCGATTTGTAAGAGAATAATCCCCACTCTCACGGGGATTAGAATATCTGGGTCCATCTTGCCTGTGTCTACTTTCCCTGCTTTCCTCATAACTCTGGTTATCATGGTGAAGGAAATGACAAGTGCTGCCTCTTCTACAGTTCCCAACAGCAAAATCTCTACAAGGTTTTGTCGATCTGCCAGCCCTCATTCTGTTCCTATCATCGACATCTGAATACCTAAAACCACGTGAAGGGCTCCGGCTCCTACTTCTCCTAGACATGGCAATATCCAAAGAAAAGCGGATAATTAATAAACCAATTGCATGTGGAAATATACAGACACAGACATGTCATATAGGAGTTGAAGATATAGCTGGGAAAGTACTCAAGTATAAAATTTCTGAAGGGTCATAATTTGAACTTAATGACTACCTTGAAGTTGAAGATATAGAATATAAAGCAGTCAAACAGTACTAAGATTGCACGGTAATTAAAGAAAATAGTTATCCATAAAGAAATGAGTTGTTGTGGACAAACACAGACACAGTACATGAAAAATACCACTGAAACGTCACAAAATATTTTTATCTAGGGCTATAGGAGGTTGCATTAATGGTTCAGATTAGAAACCACTGAAACGTCACATAAAAATTACGTGATCATCTAAAAACCTAAAAATTACAGATGACGTACATGTTCCAGATGTGATTGAACAAGTAAAGATAATATCTGAGAAGTAATGCAATACATTTAGATTTTCAACAGTACTACTGCTGATTACTCAAGCCTTCTTGTGAGAACTAGAATATAGTAATATGCATGATCAAGTTTATTATAGAATATGTCCTTAAAAATTATGACAAGTTTATTAAGTTCAGTTTCCTTTAATTAGTTTTCGAACAATAGGGTCAGTGCAGAAATTAGTAGAGAAACAAACTTGACTGACCTGCCGTAATCATTTTTTGAATATTGACTATGCTTCCTATTTTTCCATTCCTCAAACCCTGGAGACGTTTTCATATTGTAACTTCCATCAGTATCTTGTGCAATTGTAGCATCCAAAACTTTGTAGTCTCCGCTCCTAACATCATCCTTATTTGAACCTCTGCCTCCAGAAAAAGGTTCCGTTCGTGAAAATCCCATTCTGGAATTTAGCATATCATTTCTTTCTGAATACCTTGAACTATTGCTATTAGTAACACCTGTAAATGACCACCCAGACTGCAATTGCTTAGGGTGCATTTGGACATGTTTTTCGAAAAGTACTTTTCTAAAGTTTTCTTACAAATACTCTATCTGACATATGAAAGAAGCACTAAAACTGTATTTTATGGACTGTGAGCATATTCCAAAAAAAATATGTCATCTTAAAAGTTTTTAGACATGATTTTACTTGCATTTGTTATATTACAAAAACACCAACAAACAGATCTTACTCTCAGATGCAAACTCAGGTTCATCTCTTGAATCCCAGTTTGAAGATAGCTTTCTGCCACTTCCACTCATCTAACTCCCCCGAGCCTTAAGCTTCACTTTGGTTAATGCAGAGACTCTGAATTAAAAGCATTTACAAAATAAATAAATAAAATCAGAAACCCAAAATCCGTCCTCATTCTTCTAATATTCTTCTTCACTGAAGGAATACAGCAAGCTAGAAACATAAACAAAAAGTTATCAAATTAATGACAGACATATATTATGAACAAAAAGTATCAATGCAAATTTTCCACCAAATCTCTGAAGCTTCAAGCAGGGTTTGCATAAACCGACACAAATATAATTGATCATCATTAAAACAAAGATGAACTTAGCAAGAGAGAATAAGAACGTAGAAAAGAAGGGAGGATCAGGAATCTTCCTAATAGAAAAAACATGGCAAAATATAAAATTTTAAAAATAAAAATGGAAGAGTTCTCTTATTGACATGCATATCCGACAAATAAAACCTCTTAAAAGAAACAATGCAAGTAGAGAAGCAAAGAAAATCATCCTATCCGAATACAGATTTTCAGGTGAAAATTTGGCCGAAATGTTTAGCAGTTGTGTGAATCAAGTTGAGTGTTGAGCCAAGTGCCCCTAGACCTTGTACAATTCAACATACAGATAATCTTCGGAAAAGAAATAATACACATTGGACGAATAAACAAAATTTCCTTTTCTTGGCTAAATTTTATAGTAGTAACGTTCTTGGTTGCCGAGAAAAATAAGTGTGAAAACGGAGGATTGACAATAGGAGGTAAAACTAAATGCATTATTTTAAGTGTTGCGTATTTTCTTCCACAACATAAAATGTTATATTGTGAAAATATTTTTTCCAAAAGAGTTTCAAATTTTTGCAAGAGTTAAAGGGCACATATACTATCAATGTAAATTTGTTTTACACTAACAACCAATAAGAACTTGTCATTTTGCCACTTCACAGAAATAATTTCAAAATACACAGAAGAGTGGAATGACGTGATGGATTCTACTCAATTAATTTTGTCGAATTGAAAGGGGAAAGCAAGATCGCAAAATCGAAAATCGCAACCAAAATCGAAGGATTCTACTCATAATATTAAATGTGTTATAAAGTGCAACTACTCAAAAGTTTGAAATCTGAAAACAAACATGAAACAAAAGTTTCTCAAAGTTTTTGTTTATTTTAATAAACAGGGTTACAGGGTCGAAGACCTCAAACCAAGTCGAAAACCTCAAACCGGGTCGAAAACCTCAAGCAGGGTCGTTTACCCATTCCAAAATCACAAAAAGATAAATACCTGAATTGCACGACTTTACTGGGATTTTGCTTTGATTTAGGATTCTACTCAGGATTCAGATCGTTTAGGGTGAGCAAAATTGTGGGATTTCAGGATTCTACTCGCGATTTTGATAACAATGCTAGGACAGGCTCACATTCTTAAAATAACTATTATCAAAATAAGTCTTGTTTAAACCCCCGATCACATAGAATAATTTAAGTTGGTTTTTTTCCTCAAAAAAACTAATTTTTTAGCAATGGCAGTTGCAATAATCTAACAAATACAATAATCTAACACTTCCAAATCCTACCCATATTCTCATCAAAACCATGAAAAATCAACATTCATGATGGAACTGTCACATCGACGTTACAATACCTATAAGATTCAACATTACTCAAACTCAACCATTACCCACTCACAAGACAGATCAAAGCTACGACGTTTATTGCATTAAAACTCTTCAACACTAGTTCTTGATGCGCATTGGAAACTAGTGCATCTGTTGAAAAAGTTAATACACTTCCCAGTTCTTGAACAAGCTAGGGGTGTTATGCTCCTAAACTCAAAATAGGTCATTATTTTGAAACAATTTCGATTCCAAAACAAATCAATATAGTTCGATAATTTTGAAAAAAACCCAATTTTACTAGTGGGAGAATTAAATGCCATTGTAGACATATTTACAGCAGCTACTTTGAGTCAGTTGGTAAAATCTCCACGCACTGATGACATTGACAACAAATTACTACAGATTTTTTTTATCCAGTTAGCACTTAGTCTTATTGAGATACATAGAACAAAATCACAGAGACTTCCAATTCTACTACCTAATGTCACAGCATCTAGGCTATTTAGGTGGGTATATTTAAATTTTATATGGGTGAAAGACTGAAGTTACTCTTTCTAGATTAAAACAAAACGTCTATAGGTATAATCTTTGGTCAACGAGTAGGATTGAGTGACTATAAGTTTCAGGAATTGTTCAAATTGAGTGACTTCATAAGTTTTAGGAATTGTTTGGATTGACTTATCTAAGCTTATCTATCAGTATAAATATTTGTGAGTCTCTATGGGAAAGCTTCTGAAAGCAACTTATAACTTGTCCATAAGTTGTTTTCGGCTTATTTCTATAAACTCTCCATGATAGCTTATGAAAAGACCTTATAGGTTATATGAAATCAGATTGACTTAAAGACAATACATAAAGCACGTGTATGATAAGTGTGTGTTTGGTTTGGCGGTGGCTAGAATTGATTTTGCTAGAATTGAGTTTGACATAATTGATTTTGATTAAAAGTGAGTTGAGTTAAATTGATTTATGTTTGGATAAATTCGTGTAAAAGTGATTCTCATCAATTTATATTGTTTGGATAGTTTCAATTAAAATTGCTTTTGAATGTACAATTACCAAAATGGATTTTAATTGTATTTAAAACTATATATTTCAAGAACCTTGAAAAATTTAATTTAAGATGTTTCCAGTTTTTAAAAATAAAATAAAAGTAATAAGTCAAAGTAATATTAAAAAATGGAAAGTAGCAGAACAAAAAGGGCTGAACAAAAAGACACAAATATTTAAATGGGCCGGGTCAGTCCAATTGTTTTCTTCTTCTTCTTCAACCTAACAGCCGTAGGAGAGCACCACCATCACTGATAAAACATAAACTCATAAATGAAAAAATTGCAAATCCAAGGAGAAAGTGTTGCAGAGAATTTAAAAAATTGAAGCTTGAGGAAAAGAAAAATAGAAGCTTGAGTTGAAGCATGGGTAATTAAGTAATTAATACTTGCCAACAGTAAACTAAATTTTGGAATCGCTTCCGGTTGACGCAGAAGCTACGTTTTGTGGCTTCAGGTAAACTCGCGTTTCAATGGTAGAATCACGTTTCCAGATTTGCTTTTTAATTGTACCCAAACATCACAAAAAGTGGCTAACTCGCGTTTGAAAGAGAAAACGCACGTCTGAATATTGGAAACGCTAAACCAAACATAGACTAAGTGTTTGTACTATAAGCGCTTAATTAAGTTTCTTATCCAAACACAACCTTATTAATTCATCAATGTCCATCGAATAACTTATGGACAAGTATACCATTAGAGAGTGATTTCACACTATGATCAAGGCAGGCAGGGCTTGTTAAACAATACCACATTAATCCAAGAGTGTATCTATCTTTTTTACACAAAATTAAAACAAAATAGAGCCATTTAAAAAATAAATTAAAACAAAAAGCGTAATATAGTGAAAGAAAGCAAATTGATTAAAAAATTAAACAGAAGAAAGCGAGATACAGTTGAAAAAGCATGGGGGGAGGGAGGTAGAGTGGAAAACCCTAGAAGTGGAAAGAATGGTTAAAGAACTTACAGAGAAGAATGTGGGAGTAGAGGAGGAACCCTAGCTTTCAGTAGTACATAAGAGGAACCCTAACGAGTATTTGTGTTTTGGGGAGTGAGAGATGAGAATAGAGAGTGAGGGATGGAGATGTTTGCACGTACAGTAGCTAGCAGCACACAGAAGCTTGCCGCTTTGTCATCAAAGCTGCGGTGTGGTGATGCGGCTCCTATTTTCTTTTCTTTTTTCTTTTTTTTCCTCTTTATATACGACGATAATACTATTAATTTATTTTAAAAAATTTGTAGTCTCTTAATTATTATTTTTCCCTACAATTTTTGTCCTCCTATTTTGAAAAATTCACACAGATCCCCTTTTTATTTATCCTTTAATTTTGATGATATGACATTTTTTTAAATTAAAATGGCATATAATATATGTTTATAGAGTTGTCACGTCATATTTAATTTAGTTATTTATTATTCTAATCAGATTTTATTATTTCTTAAATTAGAAACATAATTAAAAGACATAGACTAATAAATTAAAATTAAATTTAATAGTTTGTGTTTTTTCTTCTTCATCGTGTTCTTCATAAACATAAGCATATGTATTATGTTTTATGTTTCTGCATCGTGTTGTAGCGGCAGTGGCTTTTCTATTTTCTTTGTTTTTATGTTTCTGTGATGTTTGTTTCTTAGAATGGGGGTGGTTTTAGATATTTGCGTTGTGGTTGGTTCCTTAGGCCGTATGAGCCTGTTGGTTCTGTTAACTCGAGAGGGTTTGGTTATTGACTAACGTGTTGGACCCATCCCTCGATCTGAGTTCATACGTCTGCTTTGTGTTACCGGTAGTGTTTGGTTCCTGTTCTCTTTGTTTCTCTGATGCTCCAGGTCTGTTGAAATCTGCAGGTTTCAAGGCGTCAGGTCTACCTCCACTTCGGTGACTCTTCTGCTCAAAAGAGCTATATACTTGCTGCTTTGTTCAGGGAGTTGTTGGCACTTGGTTCTGGATTCCGTGTTGGCGGCCGTTCCATTCGCCAGTTTGAATCTTAATTGCTCTATGCAGATGATCACTCTTCTCCTTTTTTTGTAACTTGGTTTCGCGCCCGTACGCGGGTTCGCTGGGTTGCGCTCGAGATTTAGTGGTTGTTTGCTAGGGTTGATTATGACTGTTTTATTTTATCACGATATATTTCTTATACCTGGGTCAGGTGTAATCCCCCCCCCCCCCCCAATCTTGTATCTCTTTGTTTTATTTTATATATTTTTTCCTTTTGCAAAAAAAAGTATTCTGTTTTATGTTAAACAATGTATCCAATCATCAAAATTGAAGGATAAATGTAGAGGGAGATAAAATGTCTGAATTTTTCAAAATATGATGATCAAAATTGAACAAAGCAAAATAATGGAACAAAAATTGTGCATTTTGTAAAATAGGGGACTAAATTTGCGCAAAACAAAATATATAAAATTGCATATTTTATAAATTAAAAGGACAAAAACTGCAAAGATTCTCTTAAAGTACTATATAAAGTGACACATCACTCTATCCTAAAAAATGTTAACACATGTTCTTAAGGTTGTTCTAGGATTGAAACCAACCATAAACTTAACTTAAAATTATGCATTCAATGTGTACACCCTTAATTAGGACGCAAGTTTTTTTTAAAGGAAATATGCTTATAACATTTCATTAATCAATAAGTGTTCAATACAATTTGGTATATTAACCAATATTTGGGGACTAGCTACATATGGGGCCGCCTTAGATAACCTATGAGCAACCTCAATTGTTTGTCGCCTAATGAACTCAACACTGGAGTTATTATAGAAAAGAGATAAAAGTCTTATACAATGAGCAATAATCTCACCGAACTCGTAAACATCATCTTGAAGTTAGATGTATCCATTTGTTCCTGTACACATAATCGATATGCGCTTTTAACGGAATACATTCCATCTTCCTCTTTATGCCAAATGTGTTTGTCTTCTGTCACTGAATTGTAAAGAGGAGTTTTTACAATTTTAAGAACATTGTTGGGTTCAAAAAGAGATGTGATAAGTGACAAGTTTTAATTCTTTTCATCTTGCATAATTATATCAACCACCGAAAGATTAGCAGCAAGGGTCACTTTTGTATCTTGCATACTCAAAACAGAAGCATCAAATAACCAATTTTCATTTAAAAGTGAAATGTCAATGCCACTTTCAACCCTCCAACGAGAACCGGCTCTAAGAATATATTTTGAATTACATATACTCCTCCAGACAAAGCTAGGATTGTACCCCACTTTTGCGTCTAAAAAAAAATACTATAAGGGATGTACCGAACTTTGTAAAGCTTTGAAATTAGTAAGTATGGGTTTGACATGATTCGCCATCCTTGTTTTCCCAACATTGCAATATTGAAAACCGAAAGACTTTTAAAGCTCATTCCACCATCATTATTGTGCATAGCAAGCTTGTCCCACGACATCCAATGAATACCTTTGCTACGGGCACTCGAGTGGCCCCACCAAAAAGAATTCATCATTTTTTCAATCTCGCCCACATAGCGAGGAAGGGAAAGTGAATATACTCATAAAGTATGTTGGGATAGACTGCATAATTGATTTGATGAGAACTTCACGTCCCGCTTTTGAGAGACTTTTGCAACTCCAAAAGTTTATTTTCTTCCAAATTTTATCTTTATTGAAACTGAAAAGAGCCTTCTTACTTTCGACCGATCATGGATGACAATCCCAAATATTTACCTGTACCTAACACAACATTGACACCAAGATAATTTGAAATAAATGCTTGAACATTAGCAGGAACATTCCTACCACAGAAAATTTTGGCCTTCTGAAAATTGATTGTTTGTCCCAACGCCGCCTCATAAGTAGCTAGGATATTTGTCATAACCTCAGCTTCAACATTACTAGCTCGAAAGGATAAAAAACAATCATCGGTAAATAGTAAGTAGGAAACAATCGGGGCATTACGACAAATTTTGACCTCATGGATGTCTCCTCGAACTTCAGCCTGTTTGATAAGACATGACAATCATTCGACATAAATAATAAACAAATACGGAGAAAGAGGATCTCCTTGTCGGAGCCCTTTGCTGAGTGTAATAGGCTCGATTGTATTTTTCAGAGTTTAACTTTATACTTGCAATCAATAAAAATAGTTTAATTTTTCATATTATATTAAGAGAGTGAAATGAGCCACATGGGGAAAAACAGAACTGTAATTGGTCATTGGTTGACACTATTATTTTACGGTAAATATTCTTTTTTTTCTCTTTTTCATATTAATGTGTTTTCATATTAATGTGAATTTCGTCGGCGAGTCTATGGCGGGGTAGCTCTTATCAAATTGATCGTACTGCTTTGAGATATCCCGTGATAAACCACCCAATATTAACCACTATCCTTGACTTCACAAGACTTTTGTTTCTTTCCCTCATTCCCTACCCCTCTCGTAATTTCACCGTTCCAATTGTGTCTTTTCCATATTGCAGAGCTAAACTCCATTCCTCACAAATGAATGAACATAATTTCAATATTCAATACCATAAAATACCACCAACTCGTGACTAAACTCGTCAGTGATGTCTCTTCAAATTTGTCTAGCAACAATACAAAATTTTGTTAAATACTAAATAATTTTTTACTGAAACAAGTCACGAACCATATAATTCCAAATAAAATGTCCACAATGAAGACAGTGCAGCAATAGTAGTAGTGGCCACGTCCTCACCATCCCCACTATCTCCTCCATTAAAACACCACCAACACGTGAACCGTTTATGCTCTCACGATCACGATCACTAGTAATAATTATACATTAAACATAAAATCTTGCCGTTATTCTAACTGGTTAATGAATTATTATTAGTACTAAAAACACCCAGTCAACATTTTGTCAAAAATAATAATGAAATAATCAAGTCAAAACAAAAATATAAATATAAATTAATTTGTTACTAAAAACAGAGCACTACGTCCAAATTTGGATTAACCAAAAACATAGTATAAAATCATCACAACCATAGACACATTTTGAATCCATTAAACTCATAATCAACATGGCTTCTTCTCTCTTCACTTTCTCTCTTTTTCTTTTCTTCACACTTTCCTCCGCCTCTAACCACCATCATCATCATTCACCCACTCCCGCCCCCACCGTCTCTCATTCCACCGTATCGGAGATCCAACAAGCCTGTAAAGCAACTCGTTTCCCACAACAATGCGAATCCTCTCTCACAAATCTCACTACAAGTCCCACCACTCTCCAGCTCCTCCAATCCGCCATTTCTCACTCATCGGAAAATCTCGTAACCGCTCTATCCATGGTTAAGGAAATTCAAAAAACCTCTAAAGATAGCCAGAACCGTACCGTCGCATCCACCACCTGCATCGAAACCCTCACAAATTCTCAACACCGTATTTCCACCGCAAACGACGCATTAGAACGTGGAAAAATCAAAGACGCCAGAGCGTGGCTGAGCGCTGCTCTCGCTTATCAATACGATTGCTGGAGCGGACTCAAATACGCAAACGACACACACGCCGTCGGTGAAGCGATGGCGTTTATCGATTCTCTCACAATGCTCTCAAGCAACGCTCTCTCCATGGCGTTTTCGTACGATGTTTACGGAAACGACACGTCGGCGTGGAAGCCACCAACCACCGAGCGCGACGGTTTATGGCAAACGTCTGGATCGGGTGGAGGATCTGGCTTTCAGGGAGAGATTCCGTTGAATTTGAAGGCAGACGTTACGGTTTGTAAGGGAGGGGGTAAGGAATGTTATAAGACGGTGCAGGAAGCGGTTAACGCTGCGCCGGATAACGGTGTTGGCGGGAAGAGATTTGTTATATACATAAAAGAAGGGATTTATGAAGAAACCGTTAGGGTTCCGTTAGAAAAGAGAAATGTGGTGTTCTTGGGTGACGGAATCGGAAAGACGGTTATTACCGGGTCAGCTAACGTGGGGCAGCCCGGAATGACTACTTACAACTCCGCCACAGTCGGTAAACATTTTTTCATTTTCTCTATTTTTAATATTTTCGTAATGAATCATAGTACTTTATTTAAATAATATTATATTAGTTAAAATAAAAAAAAAGTTGTTTCTGTTGATAAAGGTTTATCTCATAAGCACGAACACATTTATGAATTATGATTATCCGACACGTCTAATCTAAAATGTGTTTGTGCTTACTAGCGAATGATCCTTCTTACACTTTTGGGCACTTTTATGACACATCTATGAAAGTTAAGTACACATTATTGTGCACGGAAATTCAGACCCTTCATTTTCTCGTCACCGTTGCTTCAAACTTAAAAAATTAAATAAGTGATTGGTATAGAATATAGATGACACCGAACCTCATCTAGTGGAAAGTTCATGGGAGAGAATCCGAAAGTTAAAGATGAGTGGAGAAATGAGCAATGAGGGAGGAATTAAAGACATCAAATTTGAATCCGTGTAGATATGTTTTGATATTAGCTACATGTTTGTGTGTGTGTCGTGTCGCAAGTGTATGTAGTTAGTGCTTAATAGGATTTTGTACTTAACTTTGTAACCTTCTTATCTAAATTTTTATTTATTTATTAAAAAAAATGGTTAGAAACTTCATTGTAAGAATTATTAGTATGTGCTAAACCATCATTAATTTGATTTTGATTTGTCTGATTGTAAGTTTAATCCGTTAATTTACATGTTTTAGTAAACATTCAGTTTCACATGCCTTTTGATTTTGATTTGTTTGATAGTAAGTTTAAACCGTTAATTACATGTTTAGTAAACATTCAGTTTCACATGCCTAAAGTAGTAGTATATATGCAAACATGGTTGTTGTTGTTGTTGATGATGAATTGTGTTAACATTGAGTTATTTGATTAATGTTGGCAGCTGTTCTTGGCGATGGATTTATGGCAAAGGATCTAACAATAGAAAACACAGCAGGACCTGATGCACACCAAGCAGTGGCATTCAGATTAGACAGTGATCTTTCTGTAATTGAGAATTGTGAATTCTTAGGTAACCAAGATACTCTTTATGCTCATTCCCTTCGCCAATTCTACAAATCATGCCGCATTGAAGGCAACGTCGATTTCATCTTTGGAAACTCAGCTGCAATCTTCCAAGACTGTCAAGTCCTTGTTCGTCCTAGACAACTCAAGCCAGAGCATGGCGAGAACAATGCCATCACAGCTCATGGTAGAACCGACCCTGCACAAACTACAGGGTTTGTTTTTCAAAACTGTTTGATTAATGGAACTGAAGATTACATGGCATTGTATCATAGTAAACCTAAAGTGCATAAAAACTATTTGGGTAGGCCATGGAAGGAGTATTCTAGAACAGTTTATATTAATTCGACATTGGAAGAACTTATTACACCTGAGGGTTGGATGCCTTGGAATGGTGACTTTGCACTTAAGACACTTTACTATGGTGAATTTGAGAATTCTGGTGCTGGTTCTGATTTGTCTCAAAGGGTGTCTTGGAGTAGTAAAATCCCTGCTGAACATGTGGTCAGTTATTCAGTGGAGAATTTCATTCAAGGAGGTGAGTTTTCTTCATCTCAGTCATCAGCTCATCGTCGTAGGAGTCATCAAAGTACTAAGAGGAGGCATCAGTAAAAGTGGGGAAATTTTATTTCACTCATTTACTCCCCTTTGTAATTACTAGTACTATTTATCAATACTAGTATACAATAATACTATCTAAATACCTTTTTCGGCCTAGTACATATTCTTATTAGTTTAATATCTGATATGTGATTCATGGATCGCATAATATTAAATTACTTTTTTGGAGGAGAGGAGCCACTACTAAGCTTCTCATATGTCGCTAATGTGTTGCACTATTGCATTGGCTAGATGCACCTCACAAGAAAAAAAAATACTATCTAGATTCACAACAAGTGACAATTGATACAAAATGTTATGTTCACTTTTTAAAGTAATTTTTTTTTTCTTTCCTAATTGTGTAAATCTAACTATTATACTACAGTGCAGTACACTACCTCAAAAATATTAATGAACAAAAAATACACTTAAAAAAGAAATATCTGAATTTAAAAAACAATGGAAAAAAAAAACACTCACGACACAAACTAGGGAATGGTCCACTCACTTTATGTCTCTTGACTTTTTTTAGGGGAAACTTTCAGTATTTCTGGTCCATTTGATTAATCTGGGGATGCATAGCCTCCTCTTCTCCCTCTGAAAAAATGAAACCCATAAATTGTTGTCGGATATCAAGAGGAAAACAAGTCTTTTATCTTGCATAATCTTATTTTTGTCATTAGATAAAAAAGTTTTACTGTTAAATTAATATGTTACATCAAATGTCATTTGATTTTATTGTAAAATTTATTGATTCAATAATAAAAACAAATTTGTTCATGGCGAAAAACATATTTTACTCGTGCACGTTTGTCTTACTCGTTGTAGGACGTGATGTTGTGGTTGCTTGCTGCTGGTGTCGCTGCGCTTTAGCCACGGCTCCAACCACCACAGCAGTCAGCAGAGCTAATGAATATATGAATATTATAAAAACAAAGACTCTGATTTGTTGGTTTCCAAGTCAGTTTGTAAAAAAAATACTAACACAGGTTTTGTAATGGATGCTGGTTTTGTGTTATCTTCCCCAAAACATTTAGAGTAAAATTCAAGGTTTCTTTAAATATTTTCTCTGTTTTTGCAGCAAAGCTTTTGAATAGAAAATTTGTAATGTATATTTTTTTATCAAATTAGAGAGATTTAAACTGTGAGCAGATTAGAAATGTGACAGAAACAAACTACCTTTTCCACTGAAAGGATTTCTACACTCTACTCTTGATGACGTGCCTTTTTTCCGATTTTGTTCTCGTAGATTTTCTCACCTCTGCTACAAATTCAAACATTGGAAGAAAGCTACAAATTCAAATATTGAAAGAAATGTGTTTGTTGTTACTGATATTATTTGTTACAACATAGTAGTGGTTATCGGAGTTGAGCCGGTGCTAGTGATCGGAGTAGACAATGGTGATGATGGGTCAGTCAGGTTTGGACGGTGTTGCAACAATTGAGGAAACGGAAGTTATGCTCTTTTTTATTTAAATTTTGATGAATACTCTCGTACTTAACTTGGATATCGGTACCTATAATTATATATCGGTAATTGACAATGTAAGTCGGAAATCTAAAAATTTATGCTTAAGATTGATCTGACGGTTTATAATATCTGAAAGGTAGGGTGCCTTTCGTGCTTAAAAGTCGAAGAATACTCATCCTTCGACTTTATGGGGATGGCCCTTATTGGAAGATCTATATAGTAATAGTATATGTATTTCTTTTGAATTAAGAAATGATTGTTTGCATAAGCGTGACCTGATTATGCAACGCTTTTGGTCCAATGAAGCCAATAAAGAATCATATGGGAAAACCATTATAGTATGCAAAGATTCTCTATAAAAAGACCACTAATTATTTTTTTTCCAACTTCTAGAGTGGTTGAGTGTACAACACTTGTAAACCCTCTTACATGATAAAGGTGGGTATGGTATGGTAGAAACAGAAAGGTTAACTTCTTTTTTAATCTTTTGATTTAAGAAAAGTTAATTTAATGACTTGTTTTATTTGGTATATGTTTGGTTACTTGAGCTATACTAAAAGGGTCATGACTCATTTAGTTGATAATGTGTCTCATTCTTGTTGAGACATCGTCTTGATGATGAAGCTGAAAGTCCATTTAAAACGCTTTCTACCTGTATAGTGAAAGGAACTCATATAGTGATCAAAGTCTTAACCATGAATGGACCATTTCTTCCTTAGAGTGAACACTGACCAATCACATAGTTGTCCCTACAACCAAACATGTTAACTTTATTACATACACATTTTGGTCTAAATGCTATGTTTGCTATTGAGGTATAGGCTCAGCAGGCACTCACATGCTGTGGAATGGTTCCAAATCAAAATTGTTTTCTAATTGATTGGTTCAAACTTCAAACCTCACATGCAGTGCTTGCTATTGATTAGTAGTATATAGTTACTACTATTGGTAGTAGATTCTTTCTTTTTTTTTAACAAATATATTGGCAGTAGATTCTATTCCAAAAGATAGAGATAGGTTGAGCCAAACAACACTTGCATATGATTTCCTAAAAAACAAAGGATTGGATATGAGAACTTTAGTTGTATTGTGTTTGATTTTAAATTGTTATCTTCCCGATTCTGGACAAATTAGAAACCAAGGGACAAGACAAAAACTAAATTTTTTGTCTCATACTGAACCACGGGACAACTTTCTGTCATTTGCACAAGTTATCTAAAATACTAAAATAATATTTTGTCCACCAAATATCGTACAATACAAGATTTGTTCAATACCTTAAACATTTATTTGTACTGTCGCATATTGTTTTGTCTGGCAT
The DNA here is from genome assembly GCA_030408175.1 of Trifolium repens. Lineage (NCBI taxonomy): Eukaryota > Viridiplantae > Streptophyta > Magnoliopsida > Fabales > Fabaceae > Trifolium > Trifolium repens. The sequence goes on along the minus strand of CP125842.1, from coordinate 58,330,824 downwards.
TTATTTTTTCTCTTGAATTATATTTGGTGAACAAAATATTATTTTTGTGTTTTTTATAAGAATTATATACTTGCTTAATTTTGTCACATCACGTAAAAAGAAAAGATAGTTTCAACTATATATGTAGTTTGGTTGGGTTGAATAGTAAATAACCATAGCTAAACAACTTGTTGAAATTGGAGCAATCTATCCATGATAGAATAGAAAATAATCCACCCATATATAGTGAATGATTGAATAAGCTGTGTATCCACTATCTGCTTCAAGAGTAGGAAGTGATAGGGTATCCACTTTATCCTTAGAGGTCAATAATGATACAATAATAATAATAATGACTAATTTTGTTGGGTTCCATGTGTGTTAATTAGGATTAGTGTGGCTGATAATCAGTCAATAGTTAGTAGTTTTCACATAACCACCCTCAAGTGCTGAACTTTCCTGGTATATTAAATTTGATTGACAAGTTCTAGAAATTGAATTTATATTTAGTTGAATAAATAATATGTACATGTGTTAGTTCAACCAGTTATTGGACTATCCCCTATACGACTCTGTGTCTTTATTGACTTTCAAGTTTTAACCAAATGCCTTAGTTTTTAGGCTTATGAACTATTGGTGTGCTTATATAATCTCTTGTGTTATTGTCCTGTTCATCACATGCTTTACTAACTATCTTCCTAATATGGATTTAAGTGCTTTTATTGGAGTTTAAAATCTAACTAAGTGATATCTCTCCAACAAAGTAGCAAATAAAAATGGAAAGACTAATTAACAAAAGAATATGGAAGAACTATATAGAACATTTTTCTGAATATAGATGGGTTGAAACTTTTATTCTGACATTTTTTAGGCGTATTGTTGATGACTAATGATTGATAATTAACTTATAGCTTATAGTTGATAAGCTAATTGAAGTGTAAAATAACGCTAAAGGATATTCTTAGTTAATAATAAAATTTAAATCAAATTTATATTTAAGTTAGTAATTTAAATTTATTAATATAAATTATAAAAAATTAATTAATGTAATATATATTTTATTTATATATATTATTAAATTCATTTTTATATGTTGAAATTTTATTTTAAATTTATTTTTTTACTTTTAATGTAAAATATTTTTCACGTCAAATTGTACATGTATATGCACTAACCAACTTGTGATACATAAAAGTTGACTTCATGCTATAATAATGCAAAATTGAGAACATGGAATAATCAAAAGTTTTCTCATTTTAGACTTTTGTAAAAATTTATGTATTTTTAAAAAAATTGGCCACTATTTTTAGTACAGGTTTATTTTGGGCTTTTGACAAAGAATAAAAAAGAACGAAAAGAATAAAAAAGAAGAAAATTTGTCTTCTTCCCACATGTTTTTTATCCTACGGAAATTCCAATTTTGATCATGTGAAAAAAGTTCGAAACGTATTTTTCAAATTTTTTTTTGCTGTTGAAAAATAATATTTTACACTAAAAAAAGTATTTCCAAACTTTTTATGCATAGACAAAAAGAATTATTTAAAAGGGATAAAAGAAATGTGGGAGGGGGAAAAAATTTGGAAAAAGAAAAATTAAAATGTGCTTGCAATTATATGCTAATTGGGCTCAGTCCATATCCATTTTTTTTCTCACTCATTTTTCTTCTTTATTTCCTCTTATTTTCCTATTCTCTTTTTGTTGTTTGTTATGTGAATGGGTTAATCCATTTTCTCAAGCTAGAAAATTTAAGTCTTATAAATAAATAAAAGTTCAACTCAAATTTTTAAATAGTTAATTGAATATGCATCTTCTTAAGCCTTGAGTTTTGGAAGACAAATTGTGACAGTTTGGTGATTTTAAATCTTGTTCTTGTTTGCACAAGCAAATTAATAAAGAGAAAAATAATTTTAAAATAGTTAATTGGATTTCACCTGTATTCATTGAATTATCGAGACACAAGATGTATAGATAGTTACAAAGCTCATTTTCACAACAATTATTTCAAATAAACCAGCCAAAAAGTATTTTTACTTTATTATATCTAGAATTATAGAGTTTGATCTGCTTATTGAACACAAAGATACATGGCAACTCCAAGGGTTTGTTCTAGTAATAAAAAATCAGATCATGATGTAAGTTCGAATCCCGTTAGTACTTTTAGAGGAAGGTAAATGTGATTACCTTTATAAATATTCTAAGAGCATAATTATATATGGTGGTATTATGAATATAAATATATCATGTTAGAGTGCACACCAATATTTGGTTCCATATTAGGTGGTTAAATTCAGCAATGTTGCCAAAGTAAACCATGTTGCCTTACTCTCTTTTTTATTTTAACAAATGCTTTTTGAATGAAAATTTGGATATACCGTAGGATTAGTGGGACTTAGTTTAAATTTTTTATGGGTGGTATTGATATTTAAAAAAGTAGTTGAGTTGTTCAAAGAGTATGAAAGTGTTAAATAATATAAAACAGTACGTGGGATTTATTTAAGTTACCAAATTAGATGTTATGAATGTAGATGATCTAAAAAGTAAAAACCCTAAGTTATTTTCTATCTTGGACCGAGACACCGTCATCTCACCATAAATTTTATATTTTTTTCAAAAAAAGAATACATAGGGGAAGGGAATACTCGTTCAAGCTAATTAATAATTTTTCTTAACTTTTTCTATTATCTTTTATAAATATCAAATATGTGAAATTATTAATAAAATTTGCACTTAGTTTTTGGTAAATAGAGGGGTTATAACCCCAAAAAAAAAACCAACTACATAGAAAATACCCCTAACTTAAACATAATATTTTTAACATAATGTTGTAAAATTAATAAATGTACAGATTTTGAATGGGGTAGACAAATTGGCGACAATACATGCATTCAATTCAATAATTGAAGCACAAGATAGATACTAGATTCTTTTTCTTCTTATGAAAATTTGGTACTATATTGATTTTCAGAGGAGCAGAAATGTAGTGAGAGTGTGAGACTGAGAAGGACTAACTTATTGAAGTGCGAAAAATTCTTTTCCGAACTTTTACGCATGGGTAAAATTGGAATTTTGGAGGAGGGAGGGTGGGGGGGGGGGGAGAAAAGAGATGTGGGGAGGGGGGAAGAGAAGCCTTCTTGAAGTACTGATATAAAGCCCAAGCTGATTCCATAGTTCAAACAAGGGCGGGCCTTCTTTTAGTGAGCTGATCTAGGCCGAACGACGCTTTAACGTTGCCAACAGCCCAACATAGATAGATCTGAAGAGTGAATTGATTTAAATAGTAAGGAATTTTAACCCTTTAAGCAAGTTTTTTCTTTTTATTGAAATGGACCCTTTAAGTAATTCGCATAAATTCAATTTTTGACTCTTGCGTATAAGGACTTGTTTGGTTCAACCGGAAAGGAGGGGAGGGATTTTTAAGGAGGGGAGGCGAGGTAAAACATAATTTATTATGTTGACAAAATTACCCTCACTTTTTTAATTAAAATTCTAAATTATCCTTGTTGGAATATTAAAATTCTAGTTTTTTTTTTACAACAAAAAAAATTTAGGTTTTCTACTCATTAGAATTTTTTTTTTGGTATATATCCATTAGATTTTTTTGACGTAATATACTCATTATAATTTAATCCTTATTTTGAGTTTATACGGTTAAGGGTAAAAAAATAAATTACTTCTCCCCTTCCCTCCCCTCGTTAAAAAGTTGAACCAAACATAAAAATTTAAAATATCACCTCCCCTCCCTTCCCCTCCCATCCCATCCAAAACTCCCGAACCAAACATACCCTAAAAAAAATTGGTTGAGAGGTAAAAGTTCACTTTGTGTTCTCCACATATTCTGCTAAACAACTATAGAAAATTTGTACCTATAACATGGTAAGTTGGTAACAAAGAAAAAAAAACCAATCTTTTCGATGCATTTAATATTTCATTGGCTTAAATGTACATTTCATCTTATTTTTATTTTTTTTTTTAAATTAGGTTTTGTTCATTCATTTTAAAAAGTCCAATTTCATGTTTTTTAAAATTTTCTAACCCATCTCATTTTGGGTTCACTTTTTTTTATTTAACTTAATGATGTAACAACGCTTATCTGACCACATTGAGTATTCATTGAATTGTACTTACAAGAAGACGTAAGTTCTTGTCAAATGTTCATATAACCTTCTACATTATAAATTGTACCGAGGGATAGTGACGTTTGTTATCTATTGATAACAATATAATTATGATCAACATACTATAGTATATAAAAGTAAAAAGATCTCCATGAATAAAACACAATTGATAGAGCCAATTGTTAGTTAGTTCAGTGGTGGTAGAGAAGATCACTGTTCGATTATCTGAAACTGCAATTAAGAGTGAGTTGAAACCACTTTATACCAGAATTGTTCTCCGGACTATATTAAACTGGTAGTAAAAAAAAAATACAATTTATAGAAATATTGCAATATATAAGAGTCGAAGTGTAAGTAAAATTTTGATTATGTACTAGATTACTATAGTATTTGACAAACATGATAAAGTAAAATTGTACCTTTCAATACTAGTAACATTTAATTTGTCTGAGAAAAATTTGACTTAGATTTTTTAAGTAGTGTCTCTAGTTCGAATTTTTAATACGCAAACGGATAACTTCTGATGAGTTTTTCTCTTTTTCATCGAATCAATTTTCGTGTTTCAAAGTTCAAACACAATAATGAATTTTTCTATATTGTAAAGGAATAATTTTTGCAGTTGAACACGTGTGTAGAGATTAAATAAAGAAAGAGACACATATCTTGTCTTGTTATAAGAAAGGTATGATAATTGGATGAAATGAAAGAAAGAGACCTATATATATCTTGTTTATAAATTTGTCGTGTATAATTTCCCATAGTTTTGTTGCCACATGTTTTTATCATTGCCACTGGTTTTGTTTTGATACGTTAGAAAGAGGGAACATCTAATTAATAAATTGTTCCTACTTCCCATTAATTATTTTTGGTACACGTCTTGCTCATTTTGCATATTGGGTTATAGATATGGTTGTGATGAAATGTTGATCAATCATAAAAAACGTAATAGACTAATCATCTTAGTTGTTATTTGTCTCCTTTCTATTTCTCTACACTGCTTGTGTAATGTGTATGTGGGTGAATAAATCTTAAAAATACAATCAAAATGTGTAGATCTAACAGACAGGACCAAGCACTCATGACTGAACCATTGTTAGCTGGACAACACACCAAAAGTAGACAGGTACAAAATTTAGTATATAAACAAATTAGGCACTATTTGAAAATGTCAAATTTTAAGCTTGCGACTTACTCCCTTCGATTTTATATGTAAGTAAAAATTAATTTTCTAGATTTATTAAAAAAGTGTTGTATTTAGTTTATAATATTGATTGAATACATTAATTTTTTATTATATATGAGACTAAAGAGTATAGAGTGTATAATTTATAATTCATATTGAAAAGAATAAAAAACTATTTGGTAATAATTTATTCTCACAAAATTATTCTCACGCAGTTGGGTTGTCTATCTCTACATTGATATCTAGATGCTTTTAATTTATCAAATTTCAAAATTATAAGTTAATTCAATTAACGTATACCTTATAACTTTTCATTTTTTCTTTCAATTTTATCTATATCATCTTACTTGAAAAAAATTATATATTAATTAAATATTTTTCATGTCCTTTCATATATCTATAAATTAGTCAAACTGCTAATTTTATCAAACACCACAAATTCAATTAGTTAGGTTATCCGTTATAAAAGTTAATTTCTGTTATAAATTACCTTATCAGTTCTCTGCTATTTGTTTTCTTCAAACAAAGCCTAAATACTATAAAATTAAATTGAATTCATAAAAATTAATGTATCTTGTTTAAATTTTGAATTATATACACTGATTTTTGTTGATCTAATCTTTTTTTTTATATTTAAGATGGAGGAAGACTCTATTTGATCGGACTGACAATGACCTGAGTCAACTCGTAAATAGTTTAAAGCTCGATTCGATAATTGACCCGTGAACTTTGTTTATAAAAATGAGCCGAATTTGAGTTAAACATTAAATTCATTAAATGAATAAACTGAACATAAACTATATAGTTCGACTTGTTTGACTCATGAACTAACTCGATATTTATATTTTCAAATCTTTTTAACCCTATTATTTGACTATTATAACTAAAATTAACTGATTTTATATTTATGAAATATGTTGAATGAGAATGCTTCAAAACACGTAAAACTCATCTTTCTTTCTTACACATTCCCTTCCATTTATTAGTTATTACGGATCCACATTTCTTTTTTTTGAATCGGCTAAATTTTATTAAATAACAACTCCTCCACAAGAAGTGAAAGGAATTGTTGAGAAACATACAACGAAAGGTAACGTGATATAACACAATTACCAAATAACAGAAACGCCTAATCAACACCTCAATCCACCCGTACACCAATAGTGATTCGCCAAATCCACCAGATAAAACCCCTACCAGACCCTAGGAGACACCACTAGACACTAATTTCCGAACTCGAATTAAAATTACTCGGCCCATCAGGATCCAGAAAGCAGCCCCAATGGTTGAAGGTAGAGGGGCACCGGTAGGCAGAGAACCGACAGTCAACACCTAATGCAGTAAAGTTCGACCAGATACCAAAGACCTGCAAATCTCAACAGATTTGAACAATGCCATGTAAATTGGAAATATGCCATGTAAATTATACTATTCCCCTTCTCCCATGAAATATGTTTGAAATACACCTTTACTTCTTAAAAGAATGTATATTACCTCTTTTGTTACTGTTTAATCTATTAATTTTAACACTAAAAAAACAAGTTTATAAAAGACTTGTTTCAATAGGCTACCTAACTCAAAAAAAAAAAAAAAAAGAGTAAAATACACACGCGTAACATGTGACTGATCACAGAGTTGAATTGAGGCTATAAGATCATTTTAAAGTTTTAACATTTGATTGAAGATGTAAATTGCATAGTAAGCTACATGAAATATACAAATTATTTTTTTCATCCAAATAAATATAAATAAGTGCATTTATACCGCAAAATATCAAATATTTATTAAAAAAAAATTATCATTGCTTTCGAGTTTATTGGTGCAATGATTGCTATTGAGATTGCTCATAGGAGTGGTTGAGATTACCTTTGATTTGAGTGTGATTCCAAACTTGTTACTCTGACTTTCAAGTCTTAGCTAGCAATTCTTTTGAAGCTAAGAAAACATTGGAACAATTGCTTGTATCTGGTGAGAAATATGTCATTTGTTGTTTCTCATATCTATAGGAAAGAAAATCATGTACGTTGATGACAAGATAGATCGTTTAAGCTAGCCATTAATAATAGCTTATGATTTAATAATTGCCCTATTATTTTTAAGAGTAACTTTTATTAAAAATAAGATTGATTAGCCTAATTTTCAATTTTTTTAACCTTTGAGAAGGTTTGTTTGTTTCTCTCCCCCATTATATTTCTTTTTTATGTTATATTAAATTTGTAGAGGTTTGCCACCTTGTCTTTCCTCTTTTGTCTAAAAAAATTAAAGTTTATTATTTAAAAGATAATATTTTTATGTCCAATTCAATCAATCATCAATTATTGAAAAGTATGAGCATATAGTGACACAATAGTCACCCATCCATATTACATTTATCTTTATCAAAGCAGAGCATGTGAAATTTGTTACCACTTTCCACCGCCATAACTCTTGTGCATATCTATATAACAAACCCAAAACCTCTCAACAATTTCAATCAACAATAATACTCTCTATTCTTCTCTTTCACTAGAACAAGAAATGGGAAGTTTAGAAGAAGATGAGTTGGTACAAATGGTACAAGACTTTATAGAATCTGACCATTCATCAAATTCACCTACAAGTTTCATGATCACTTCTTCTAATCATCACCCTTTACACAATAGAACCCAATATTTTATTTTGCAGGTAGGTACCCCTTGTGCTCAATGAATTCAAAGTTCTAAAAAAAAATTAATCTTGTTTTGTTAATTATTTTTTTAATGTATTTTAGGATATTTTAAGGAGTGATACATCATCATCAGAAGCTAAGATTATGAAGTATATTTTGAAGCATATGAGAAGTAAAAATGGTTATGAAAAAACAACAATTCTTAGTAGATGGCTTGTTAAGAGAATGAGAAAGGATGGCCTTAATGCTTCTCTCTATCAAACATCTTGGTCTACCTCTTTAGGATGTCCTGCAGGTTGGTCCTTTCTCTACTCTATCTCTATGACAAGATTTTGAATCATAATTGCATAAACTACTTAGCATCTAGCACCGATACTTCAGATGAAAAACATGTTTGGTGTACGACACATGTTAATACTGATATCAAAATATTACTATGAATTGCTATATTTAAATCCTGACATTATTATCGATGTCTACATATATTAATATGTGTCAATGTCAATTCATAATAGAAGAATTCTACTCAAATACGGTCGATTGCTATATAGTAGAAACAAAAAAGTTGGTTAAGAAATTTAGTTATAATTTTTTAATAGGTTGTAGTAGTTAATTTGTTGGACGATAATCAGTTTTTTTTATTCTTTACTGTATTTTATCAATCCATATGGATACTATGAAATATTTTTTTGTGTCAAATATTTGACCACGTGCTTTGTAACATGATATCAGAGTCTGAATATTTGACTAGATCTTCAAATTTATAGCATCCTTTATGTAAATGGCATCAATAAAGAGTATTGTGACAATAGTTCAATGCCAATATATTGTTAATGATTTGCTTTATAATTTATGTCATTTTAAAATCAATGTGGTAATTTAACCACAATTTTTTTTGTTTATATATGACAGGTGAATATGAATATATTGAAGTCATAATTGAAGATGAGAAAAATATTAATGATCCTATGAGGCTTATAGTAGACATAGACTTCAAATCCCAATTTGAACTTGCAAGACCAACCGAATACTACAAAGAATTAACAAACTCACTGCCATTAATCTTTGTTGGAAGAGAAAACAAATTAAGCAAGATAATCTCTTTGCTATGTTCAGCTGCCAAACAGTCCCTAAGAGAAAAGGGTCTACATGTACCACCATGGAGGACCAATGCATACATGCAATCAAAATGGCTTTCTAGGTGTCATAAAGAGCCTAATATTATTGGTATTGGTAATAGTAACAAGGTAGTTTCTATAATGAAGCCAAAAAAAAGAGATTTGAGTGGTGGTGAATCTGAATTGTCTAGTCAATTATCAAACATGAGCATAAATTGTTGCTAGCTTATGAGGACTTGCCAATTTTGGTCTTTTATTGATTTGGATGGTTCACATTTTCATTTTTGTATTTTAAATTTGTTTAAAGACAAAATCTACCTACAATATTATATTTATTGTTAGTGTTGTTTTCCACCACAAAATATGATTTGTAGACATCAAAAGTTTGGAGGCACTTATACGAATAGTTATTATTATGTATGTTTTCACCTAAACATCTATATGAGTGGGAATAAATCACATTAGCTGATTAAATAATTTGTCTTATGATCTTATCATTATCAACAAAATGTCAAATTTTTTATTACTTTTTTAAAACAAGGAGAGGAAGTAAAAATGTATCGTTTTAAAAACAAGTCATTCCAATTAAGTTGACACGAATTATTTGTATTATTAAAGACACAAAAAGATGGCCACCAAAAATATTGGCATTGTTTGTTGAACTAAATTTTAGAGACTAATTTAAGAGTACAATTTTTTTAAACTAGCATTAGTCGTGATTTTAAATCAACTAACAATTACAAAATAATTTATATTTATTTCCTTTCAAAAATACTAGAAGATGCAAATTTAGAATTTTCTTCATGCAAAATACACTATAACCTTACATTTATTTTCATTTGGTTTGCTCAATTTGACCCATCACACATTAATCACACCTCATGCAGTATCGTTATATAATTTGTTGAATATTTCTCTTTCCACATAGATTGTCCTGTACACATGAGTGCTCCCTCACCATTCCTTATGGTGTACTGCTTATTTAATTACCGAGATACCCTTATCATATTTTCATATTCCTCTGAGGAGCATCGTACCTTACAGTATTCCAATCTCACACTAGATTGTCCTTATGTGTGTGACCCTTGTAGGTTTTCGTAACATTGGCAGTTACATTAAATCATACATTTAATTATAACAAACAGTGAGCGGTATCTAGCAACACATCACTGCTATCCAAGTCACGGAAATGTCATGTGATCCGACAAACCTTAACCGTGATAATGCTTATGTGTATAATTACCCTTTTGCCCTCATGTCTATATTGAACACAAGGCATACACTGTGTCACCCTTGTTCGGTTCAATATTGGGCCCTTAGACATTTATCCTGTTATGCAGGATGGGCAAATTCCATCTAGGTCACTCATGTCCTTCAGCATGCTTTGTGAAGCACCCATCAACTGTCTTTATGGTCATCTTGTTACGGACGACGTTTGATCAACAATAAAGTACTCGACTCTACATCTAGGATCCATAGTGGTTTCAGGTTGAAGGGTGGTATACGCCACTATCACCATGAGAGTAACTTATGACATCTTGCATAATGTTATATGTAGTTCTCTCATAGCGGGTCAATCCAGTATAAATATTACTCATAATATTTATACCTATGTTAAGACTTGATAACTCCTTATCTTATGATCCATGAGATGCGATCATCAGTCTAACTTCATAATAGTCTCTATGTTTTATTATTATCCCAATTCATAATAAAACTCGACTACGGATGCTTTAAGAATAGTGTCCTTGTATTTAATGAATCTCATGATTAAGTCATACTTAATATTTCATTAAATGGATTTAACTATTCTAGAGACTTTATCATTTTGGACATACAAACATAATAAAGAAATGCCTATTATTATTAATAAATAAAACACTAAAATATTGGCTTCTAGGGCTTACTCCAACAAAAAGTTCTCCATCCCCTAAAATTAAAGGAACATTTGTGGAAATGGGCTGGGGAACCAAAATTATCTAAAAGAAAAGAGAAATTTGGAGGTGGAAAAAAAACCCATCTACATGTTATTATTGCAAGTTTACAAAGCCACTGTCCACTAGCATATTGGGATCGTAGGGCCATTGTCTAAATGACTTCTTTGTTTGTTTTGTAAATGTGTTTATTTTTATGAGATCAAGAAGATTAATTTTTTTTTTACAGCAAATCCATAATTTTCTTAACTTTTGCTAGTTGCTACAATTACAAAACATGAATTTTAAGTTAAGAGACTTGCAAAAAGCAAATAACAAAATGCAATAAATAAACATATGACGGATAAGCTAGCCAATAGTATATTCATTTATAACCGGTAAACTAATTAATAGTAGCTAGATTGACATATTAAATTCGAAGTATTTGATAAAAAACAGATAAATACAAATTGCATACAAAAATTAAGTTAATATTTACATTTTTTTCAATTAAGAAAATGAGGTTAAATATAAAACGCTATAAACACAAATTCTACTTAAAATAGAATGTTAAGAATGTTATTTCCTTTCCATGAAATGAAATATCAAAATTGTGCATTCCCTTTCTGTAATGTCGTACAATTTGAAACCAGATTGGACAAAATCTCAATTGGTATAGAATTTGGCCAAAATAATTAGAAGTTGGGCACGGTCAAAATCTAAAAACTAGAAGTAAGAAGTTAGGAGGATTACTATCAACACACCCACTATTATAAGACGCCCGTCTTTCCAAAGATAGGTGTCTAAAAGTTGATTTCCAATTATCAATCATTAGTTGATTCGGTGATGATTGACACGAAACTTGATAAGGAGGATCACATTTCGATCCTCCACAACTGCGATCGAGAAATGACTGGAATCACATAATGCTAGAATAGACCCCCGAACCAAATTAACTGGTGGTGAAAGCAAAAAAATAAAATTGATTTCCAGTTTCCACAAAATTTTGATTGTCCGAACATACACTTTCTTTGAGTAAAAAATAAAAAGAAAGATAAATTTGACAAAGGTGGAAATGTAAATAAAAATAAGGGTCCTGCAGAATACTCCCTTCAAGTTTTTTTTTTTTTTACTAAATAAAAGATATTCGTTCATTTAAATTGACAAGAGTACATTGATGCAATACAAATTCAAAATCGCTAAAAACAAAAAGAATGAATCTGCGAACAAACTCACAGCAACCGTGTTGATAGCATAAAACGGCATATTGCATAAGCCTATATATTTGACTATATTGAAGTGTCTGGAATATCAATGCCTCCGAATCTGTAGCAATGACACAAAAGTCATTGATTGGATCTGCACTGGACCAAACTTGATCTTTCAACCTGCAACAAATGAACACTGCACTAAGACGGGACAACAATACTCCCTTCAATTTTATATATAAGCAAAATTTAGCTTTTTATATTCATTAAAAAATAATCTATCTAGTCAATAATATAGACTAGATACGTTATTTTTTCAATGAATCTAAAAAGTCAAATTTTACTTATATATAGGATCAGAGGGAGGAGAATAGATTCTCTCAATTGTTTGAATAATGTGTAATCTAGACCATCCATTTTAGAAAACGAGGATAAAGTTGGAATTAGAAAAAAAAAAAAAAAAAAAAAGGAAAATTTATTAAGGGGTGAGATATACAAGGAAAAAAAATGGAGAGGATCCATTCTCTCGGAGGGAGTACTAATTAAAAAAACTAAAAATAATAAAATTTGTATTGAAAAAGAGAAATTTCTATATTTTAAAAAGATAAATTACACCAATTTCAAATTTATTTATTATATTTACTTCTTTAACTTGTGCCCACAGTTTTCCTAAAAATAAATAAATACGGGTGGGAGTTTATTCATAACTCAAGGTGTAAATAGTAATACCTTAAAAATTAGTAGTATATATAACTTGGGCCAACAGTTTTATTTGAGGCCCATACCTAATCTTTTGGTTTCTTTTGTGCTTTGAACTAAAACAATTTACGTTTTCGTGCTTAGTTTTGACTAATAACCTATGATGCCTAGGTGCAGGTAAGGTACCGGATATTACTGATATTTGGTACCGGTACTGGTACGGGGTATGATAATTTTAGAAAAATTAAGGTACGAGTACGTATGTATAATTTTTTTTAATATAATTATATAAATAAAATAATAGAACTATATTGTTAAAACAAATAATTAAACAAGTAAAAAGCAATTAGCTAAAAAAAGTCAAATTGTTTCCCTCTCCATCATCATTAAAAAAATGGCGTCTAACTCAGGTTTTTCGCGAGAAAGACTTACAACTTCAAGAATACTATCTACATACCAATAAATGAATGAATAAATCCATCTACTAGTTTGTTATTGCTATAGTAGAGCTGCTACTTTTATATGATAAACAAATATAAAACATAAATCTTCCTATAAATAAAAAAAAAGAGAATAAAAGAAAAATGAAAAAAATTGCATTTTTTTTTATTTTGTGTACCACACGCGTACCACACGTGTACCCGTTGTAAAATAAAAATAAAATAGGTACGCCATTGGTGCGTACCCAAAGAGTACCATAAGAGTATCGGGTACCGGTGCGTACCGATACCGGTACTCTCCCGAAAATGAAGTACCCGTGCTTCATAGCTAATAACAAATCTTATTAAATTTATGCAATTTGTGATGATTCTACAATTTTTCACAAAAAATATTTATAAGTTTCAATAACATGAACACAATAATGTTCCCTTGAGCATAGCGGTAGGATATTGATGAATTTGGATTAAGCTCCAACTGTTGAAGCCTCCAACTATGGATTTGGATCTTCTCATGCTCTTTTTCGTATGCTTCTATTGAGCATCAATATTAATGCTTTGTTTAAGAAGACAGATAAGTTAGCTTATAAGCTAAAAGATTTGTTTGGTAATAATTTTTAAAAAACAGCTTATAGTTTATTTTACTAGTTTATAGCTTATTTTTTAAATGCTATTTCAAGTAGTTTATGAGCTTAAAGCTTATCATTTTTTCTTCCATTTTTACCCTTATCATGTTTCTTAAAAAAATTAAATATTAATTAAACATATCTTTTTTATGTTATTTCATACTTATAAACTAGTTCTCCTGCTAATTTTACCAAACAATACAAATTCTATCAGCTAACTTATTTGCTATAAGCTAAAAGGCAGCTTATAAACTATCTTCTATAAACTCATCCGCTACCGAAGAGAGCGTAAGTATTGCATTCATTCATTCTTTCTCTTTCTTTTAAACTACTTTTTTCTTCTTTATGAATCATAACTCATGAAAAAAAAAAAAAGGGAAAGACGACAGCACCAAAAGAATATGAGAGGATCAAAATCCCTGCAAACACAATGATAAAAAAAACAACTTGTTTTTCAGAATTAGTCGGTGCTCATAAATTAGTTCGACCGTTAATTTTTACAATCAATCAGTTAGTTTATTCAATATAAGCTAATTTATTAGTTATAAGCTAAATCATCGATTATCTATTATAAGTTAGTTCAACCGCTAATTTTACTAAATACTACAAAATCAATCAATAAATTTATCTATTATAAACCAAATTATTAATTACTCCGTTCGTCATCTAAATATGAATACGCTTGTGAATATTTAAGATAAGGGTTATACTAACTAGTGCCCTTTAAGATACCAAAAAGAGAAAATTTTATATAGAAAATAACTTTTTTTTTAGAGGTTGACTACACAATATCCAAATTTTTTATATTATATTTGCTTGCTTAACTAGTGCCCGGAGACACTAGTTAGCATTTTCCTTAAGATAATAACTCATTAAATTTTTTAAAATATCATTGATTACACTCAATGATTTTGTCATAACAGCATTAAATATCTAATTAATACAAGCACGTTCAGAAAACGTTCACATTTTAGTACTCCTATAGTTATCTTGCAAACGGGTTAACTCTCTTATCTTGTCAACCAACCAAACCATAACAAGAACAAGAACATTCAATGTTGACTAAACAACACTCTCTCTTGGTCAATATTATCACCATCTATTTCTAATTTCCTTGATCCTTCGTCCCAAATTAAACAAATAGTATAAATATTTCCCATATTTTATTTTTTCAATTTAATCACTACATACATACAAACAAACTTAGTAACTATTGCTTCACGAGTGTTCCAAATTTAATGCTCCTTTCTAACAGCAACACAACACACTTGTTTTTGTTTTTGTTTTTCTTAACTTAACCACCACCATGAACCCACCGGAATTTCCTTCCGGCGGAACATCAACGCCGTCACCAAAGAAAGAAATTCAAATACAAGGTACACGTCCACCACCGTTGAGAGTCAGCAAAGAATCTCACACAATTCGTAAACCACCGCTTCCTCCTGCCGCTCACCACCATCCGCCGGCGGGAGCTTCACAGCATCGACAACCGCTTATTATCTACTCTGTTTCTCCAAAAGTTCTTCATGTAACTGAAAGTAACTTCATGGATGTTGTTCAGCGTCTAACTGGACCTTCCGCCGGAGAAGAAACTCCTCAACAATCTGGCGCGGTTTCACCGGCGGCGAGACTTGCTTCCATAGAAAGAACGAGTCCGACGGAGAGAGAAAGGGTTCAAAATACTATAGATGAAGATTTGACTTGGTTGTTAGAAGGATTTGAAATGGGTCAGTTTCCTGGGATATTATCTCCGGCACCGGCGACTTTACCGCCGATATCGCAGGGATTTTTTTCACCTATGAATGAACCACAAACGACGCCGTTTTGGCATGATATGACGAGTCCGTTTTGGTATGGAAATAGCTTTGTGGCAAGTCCGTCAGGTTTACTTTCCGCCACCGTGGTTTCGCCGTTGCCGTCGCCGGATCTATTTACTATCTTCGACTAATTTTTATTTATTTTTGTATTTTATTTTTTTACAGAAAATGTTTTTTTCTGACTTTTTCATTGATTATATTATTAGGAAGGTTGAAAATTCAACATTCACTCACTGACTTTTGTGCCATATCAGCCACAAGTTTTGGTTTGGTTTCTGTGTATATTGGTGTGATGGGAAAAAAATTATCAACAATGTCTCAAGCTTTGGTCCACTATTGTGTGTTACAATTTATTTGTCACACCCACTTGAGTTTCTTTTTCTATACTTGTTTGTTTGGATTGGTGTGTCAATTTTCTTAATTTGAATTTAGCTTTTTATTCTTTTAAATCCAATGTAATTAAGAGCCTTTACATCTGTGCCTGCCTTGGATCTCCTTGGGAGAACAAACTCTTGATAATTTAGGGTCCGTTTGGAAGAGAGGAAAGAAAGAGGGAAGAAAAAAATTACGCAAATCAATGAATAAATTTGGACAAACTTTAGTCTAGATTCATTCAACGATATACGTGATTTTCTTTCCTCCCTCTTTCTTTCTTCAAAACCAAACGGACCCTAGAGTTCAGTTACACAATCAAGAGTTCAGTTGTGGGATAAATAAAATCTTATCAATATTTATTTCGATAAAAAATTAAATTTGAGTTCTTTTGAATGATTTGTTAAGTAATAGACGATATTTTTCAAAAAATTATCATTTTTATAATATTTATTTCTTAAATAGCAGAAGAGTAAGATGAGAAAGATGTAGGTAAGAGTAGGACAATACCCAAGAATATAGATAGGAGTATAATTTTCTATACAATAATTCTATCTTTTAGGCTTAATTAGTTTGCAAGTCCTTTAAAGATTTTTTTGATTTCATTTTGGTCCCTTAAAGAAAATAAGTTCCACTTTGGTCCCTTATTGATATCTTTGTCAATCAATATGGTCTTTTCCGTCCATTTTTTTTCAGAAACCGTTAACTTATGTACGGGTGGCAAAATAGGTTGTTACGTGGCACCTGGACAGAAGTTAACAGTTTCTGAAAAAATGGACAAAAATGATCATATCAACCAATGGAAATATCAATAAAGACCAAAATGGAACTTATTTTCTTTAAGGAACCAAAATGAAACAAAAAAAGGTCTTTAAGGGACCTGCAAACTAATTAAAGCTATCTTTTAATATCTTAAACAATACCCAAGAATATTACTTAATACTGTTCTACTCAAAGGTGTCAAATACCTTTATAACCCATTGATCCCAAAGGAAACTATTGTACACTGCTGCAAGATAATTTCAAAGAAGATTTGTCTTCCCACCCGTGTTTTTTTTTTAACTCCAAAAATCAAATTTTATCCCTAATTCTCGGAAAACTTCAGTAAATGAAAACTGAATTTTTAAAAAACTTCGGTTTTCATTTACCAAAGTTTCATAATATATAAAAACATGTGTTTTTAACCGTTTCTTTTTCATTAGAAAAGGCGTAAATGGACTAAAACTTCGGTTCGTGTTTACCGAAGTTTTTTTTAGGGATAAAAAGGAAAACCCGGGGTTGAAAAAGAGAGACGAGGTGGGGAAAGAAATCTTCAATTTCAAATAACTGGTTGTGCTGTGAAGCCTATAGATCAAGGTCCAAGGAAGTCTCATGACCAGCGGCAATAAAAGTCGTTTGAGGAAAAAGAAAAACTTCCACGAAGGATCCACTCCAACGTGGTTCCATTGACTTTTAGAGAACGATCAATTAGAAATGAAACTGAATGAGATGTCAACACATGTGTGTAAATGTTTCATCCTTCACTTTTCTAATATTTTACTATTATTACTAGTTTCCACTGATTTATTTCCAAAATCAACCCTTGCGGCTTGAATAATAATCCTACAACAATTGTTGTTCAGTGTTCTACACCAAAATTGAATCTGACTTTGGTTATGAAACCGGAATTGAGTCCTACAACAATTGTTGTTCAGTGTTCTACACCAAAATTGAATCTGACTTTGGTTATGAAACCGGAATTGAGTGTAATTTAGATTCTATTTGATTCGAGGGTTTTGGAGGGGAAGAGAGGTAATATTTTAAATTTTTATGTTTGGTTCAACTTTTTAACAAGGGGAGGGAAGGGGAGAAGTAATTTACTTTTTTACTCTTAATCTTATAAACTAAAAATAAAGATTAAATTATAATGGATATATTACTAACAAAGTTGAGAAGCAAAAAAAGTAAAAAAAATAAAATTAATCTTGCTAACAAATATCTCCGAGACACTCTTTAAATATTTTAAATATTAAGTTTTTATGAAATTTTTATAATGCATCGGGAATTGAAATGTTTAACTTTTTGAATAAATCATTTATATAAATGAAATGCTTGAAGAGTGTTCCCGGTGCCCCTCCGGAGGCACTCGTTAACATTTTTTTTTTAAAAAAAGAAGCCCAAGATGGCAATATAAAATTAGGCCAAACCATGTGGATTGGATGGCATAAAAAATAATATACCTAGTTATATTTACAGATTTTTTTTACCCAAAATAGTGTCCTTAATAAAGTACTACTACATCAAAACCACCAACTGCAAAGTAATGCACCTCCCCGCCTTCTTGGTATATCCTCAGCTGGAGATTGCATTAGAGAACCACGAGAAAGAGTCACTTGTAATTGGTCTTCAAATATTTTCACGTTCTTGATATGGTGGAATTCCACGTTGCCCCAATCAAAGTGCCAACACTCTCACCTTTAATGGCTTTCTCTATGTTTCCTGGTTTGTTTATATTGAAGACTACAACTGTTCCAAAAGGCAAGAGGTCGGGGACATTTCATCAGGACAATAAATCTAATAGTACCAATCTGAGTTGTAATACTTAATTTCAATAAAGATAAAATTTCATAAATATTTTGTCTACTTGACTTACCAGGAATATTATTTTCTTGACATAAGGTTATGGCAGTAAGGTCCATCACTGACAGATCTTTTGTTATTACGTCCTGATAGGTTAATGTGTCAAGAAGACGCGCTTGAGGGTTACGCTTTGGGTCATCATCAAATACTCCATCAACATTTGTAGCTTTGAGTACAACCTCTGCATTAACTGAATATATGATGGAATAAAAGTAAGCGGCGGTAAATTTGACTTTGTAATACAGAGTTCATAACAAATTTAGCACGACGGTATAAACTAATGGAAAGGATTTGCAATTTAGGAATTGGTTTGTGGAAATATAGATCCTATATCAAGATGCGGGAATGAAAACAGATAGCAGCAACAAAAAGGTAACTTACTTTCCGCACATCTAAGTGCTGCGGCAGTATCCGTTGTAAAGAATGGATTTCCAGTTCCGGCAGCAAAAATGACAACTCTTCCCTTTTCCAAATGCCTTATAGCCCTTCTGCGTATATATGGTTCTGCAACCTCAGACATGCGAAATGCAGTCTGCACCCTAGTTGGAATGCCAATACTCTCCATTGTTGCTTGAAGAAATATAGCATTCATGACAGTTGCCAACATCCTAGAGGATAAATCAAACACAATCACTAAAAAGCAGGACACTATTTCTATCATATTGTACAATTTTAGCAACAGATGTATTTGGATACGAACTGTGAATATAATACACGATATAAAGTTAAGACAGAATTCTGCATCATGCAAAAAGTTTTGAAAGAAGATCAAAGGTATTCTTGATAAAGAGAGATGAAGAGAACCAATCACCCAATATAATCAGCCGATGAGCGTTCAAGACCACTACTTCCAGCCCAGGATGCTCCACGGAAGATGTTACCTCCACCAACTACTAGTGCAACCTGAAACATCAGCCTAATCATTTCAAACCAAATTCTAAAACCCAGTGAACATTGAAATATTTTAAGTCAAATAGTCTAACATGTAAAGATAATAAGATGCCCCCAATAATACTGTCGATTACAAAATTCCACAATAGGTACATTCAGAACTCCCCTAAAGTTTATATTGCAAACCACTTCAACAATAATAATTCCCCAAACAACTTGAAAATGCAGCCGACAAACTACAAAAAATAAAACCAAAGGGTGGCAGTAGAAAAATAATACACTATAGTATAGTCACCTCAATGCCAAGGCGGGTTACAGCTGCCACTTCCCTTGCAATGGCCATAGTTATCTGCATCCAACCCCACAAAAACAAAATATCAGAAACAAAGTCAAAAGAGCATGGTATAGTAAAATATTTCATTTCACTTATTATGTATGTCTCCTAGAACTGTTTATTGCCACTTCTATATCTATCTTAATTTCTAATCAATCAACAAAAACAATCAAAATTTAAAACTATTCCATTACACCCCAAATACGCCACAGGCCACACCAGTTTGGACTGCGAGCGAGCCGAGCCGAGCTCTCACAGTTTTGTCCTTTGTAAAAGGTGTCTTGTTGGATTAAACCATTAATTTAGTTAGTCCTTAAAGTATCACTTTATCTCTCTAATTGAATAGTATAAAGATATTGGTGTTGCAGAGCATACCTTAGGGTCAATATTCTGAGTTTGATCTCCTGCAAGTGCTTCTCCACTAACTTTAAGCAAAACCCTTCTCCATTTGGGCTTACTAGATTCATTCATTGAAATTGCAAAGGGAGACAAAGATGGAATTTCAGGTTTCCTATCAACAAAAATTATTCAATTAATTAACTAAGCCATAAGTAAATCTAAAATAAAAAATGATTAGAAACATTTCTAAATTAACACACACGTTTCATTTCCATTGAAACATTTCTACAAACAGGTGGTAGTTGGTAACAAAAAAATTGAGAGTAAGAGAGATAGTAATTATAAAAAGGGGGTGGTATGAGAAACCTGTAATTAAAAGCATCAGGGGAAGAAGAAGAACCGTTTCCGGAATAAGAAGAACGAATAGCGAGGTTGAAGTGAGGAGTTGAATTACTCGTACGAAAAGGGGAGTGAAGTTTTGAAGGATAAAGAGATGAAGAAGAAGAAGAAGATAAGGTGGAGGAGAACAGAGGAATGGAAATCGCCATAGTGTTGCTGCTGCCGCCAAACCCTCTTTCTCTTCACTCCTTCCTACTTGGATGGAGTTCTACTGCTTATTATACTTGCCGCTAAAGATAATTTGTAATTTCTAGTTTTATTTTTTATTTTTATTTTTCCATTTGTAACTTTTTCAAAATTACTCATATCGATATGTTTGGCGAGGATAAAAAACTCACTCATAACTTATGTCTTATCTATTACTATATATAAAGATGATATAAATTTTTGGGATGAATTTTTTATTATTCCTATTTTAACCTTAAAAAATAACTTTCACATAAAAATAGATTTTCAATTTTTTTTAGTAAATAATATTTTTTTTCTTCTTAATAACTAAGCACAACTTCCACGTAAAAGTAGATTTTCAGTTTTTTTATAGTAAAAAAAAAATATTTTTTTCTTCTTAATAACTAGCCACAACAAAGTCCAATAAAATAAGAGATTAAGTAGTTATTTATATTTGCACAACAGAGAATATCGATCACAAAAAAAGAAAAGAAAAAAAAAAGAAAGAGAATATCGATCACACAAACGGGCACGGAAGGCGGCTAGTAGCTTATAAGCTAAAAGATCTGTTTGATAACAATTTTTTAGGAAGAACTTATAGCTTATTTTACTGACTTATGCTTATTTTTCATAAGCTATTTCAAGTAGCTTATGAGTTTATAGCTTATCATTTTTTCTTCCATTTTTACCCTTATTGTCTTAACTAAAATCCACTTTTACCCTTTATAATTTATTTTAATTTAAAATAAAATAATTATGGGCTTAGAATAATACAAATCATCTCCATCTATATTTCTTTTATAAAAAAAGCGATGTTTCATATATATATGTAGGATATATACGGTATTAATGTAATATATAGTACGTATGATTTCGTTATCCATATCAGAGTATCATATAATTCGTATCTATGTAAGTTATTTTTTCCTTTTTGTAGGATGTTGTTTTAAAAAAAAACATTTTTGTGTTAGATATTTTTTTTATTATGTTTAATTTTAGGTATTTTAAATATTAATTTAATATGTGTTAAAAAATACTAATTTGATATAAAAAGATATTCTTAATTATATATGGGCCATGTATGTAAGATATTCAAAAGAAAAATTTATCTTAAAAAAATATGATAAATTAATAATATTTTTTTATATTATTGTGCTTGTGCAATTTTTAGATAGACAAATTAATTTAAAAATAATATATAAAAAAATATATTACATTAATAAATTTATATTATTATCTTAAATATAAATTTTATTATCAATTAAGAATGTCCTTTTATGTCATTTTACATTTATCAGTTAGTTGACCGCTAATTTTACCAAACACTTCAATTAGCTTATCAGCTATAAGTCATAAGTCATCAGCCATCAGCTATAAGCTATCAACCATCAGCTAGCTTATCAGCCAACCTCTATTTTTACCAAACAAAGTCCTATATAGTTTCAACAAATTATAGAAATAATTTTTTATCAAACTTTATTTATCTCTCGCGAAAACTCTTCCTCTACAAATTAGAGGGTAAAATTAAAGATTTAGACGGGTTGGTAGTAGAGATTATATTTCAGTATCTACAAAGTTTCAAAATATCGTAAAAATGAAACACCAATAAACATACTTAATTGTGTTAAAAGAAGGGTGAGGGATAAATTATCCTTAATTGTTGGTAATTTACTAATACAAATTAAATTTAACTATATGAGTATGGGTGCACATGTTAAGGTAACAAAAAATAGTAACTATTTATTGAGAAACACCAATTATTTATTCAAAAGTTACACATTTAATAAAAAATGCACAAGTTCCCATACAAACTTACTTTTTTAAGCTTCTTAATATGTGCAAGTTTGCACATGATAGAAAAACCCTATGAGTATATTTGCAATCATATCCACAAACTAATTTTTACTCTTATTTATAAACTTGTTTATATGATTAATTTTTATTGATTGTTGGGTAAATTTACCTCTTTTTTAGAGAATAATTTAAGAAAAACTAAAAGATTTTTTATTTTTCTTTTTCAAATACATATATTGCTTAAGCTAATAATTCATGTAACTATTATTTCTCTAAAACGCAATTTTTAAATTTTTTTTTTTAATCTAAATGACAATGTGTCAAACTAAATGAGTTGATTTTATTATCGATTTAATCCCAAAATATTGATCTTAAAAAAATCCACATTTTATGTCCCCACAAAAAAAATATCCACACTCCATACAAGGTCTCAATAACTGTTGAGAATGCCCTGCTAGGATATATGCCATAAATAAAAGCAATATAAACCTAATGCAAGTGCTTAATTAATTGGTAACAGAAACTCCATACATAAATTAATAGAATCACATTTTAATCAAAACTTCAATAGCACTTTTCAATATGTACCTGCTGTATAATTCTAAGCAAGTATTATACTTAGAATCTAAGGCCACCACTGTTAAATTTAGACCTTAACCAAGCCAAAAAGCTCTCATAAAAAAATTGAAAACAATTAACAATAACATGACATTGTCCTAAAGCCTAACAGGCAAACCAAAATTGTGGAATGTCTTGATAGTTCCATCACTACCAGCAGCCACTATTGTTAGACCCCATGTTTCTGATATATTCCTGCTGTCGTGGCTACTATCTTCGCGACATATTTTTTGACGATCGTATTCATCTTCAACAAGAGGTAAATCCCATGTTGGAAGTTTCTCTTCGGGCCATGTCATAGAACCTCGACATGTACCATCGATGAAGAACCAATTACCGAGAGAAAAACGTTGTTCTATATCTCTAACCTCAGAACCAAACTCTAGCTTGGTTTTCGTTTCTGAAGAATGGTGAGATAAGTTATTTCTATCGTCACTTCTATCTTCTGCTTTCACGCCTGACAAAGGTATTGCAACGGTCACACCCTTGAAAGAAAAATACTCACATGAATGCTCGGATTTTGTTTTTTTCGAAGAAGCACTTTCGGTGTCGTTGAAGTTCCATATATACACGTGCGAGTCCTCTCCAACTGAAATTATATGTTTCCCATTTGATGTAAACGAACCAGACATCTGACTTCCTGATCGCGGAAGGCCTGATAGAAATAGTAAAATCAACATGTACTATCTTAAACATATGCAACATTAAGATTTTTGATTAGGAATGCAGCGACCGTTAAGTGTTGTACCTTTGTATTTCTGAACAATCTCAATTCCATCCAATATGTGAATTTTGGAATCTTCTGATGTGATCATAATTCTCTGACTGTTGTTTTGAAAGAACTGCAAGAAACAAACATCGGCCACGCAATAAATCATAATGACGATAAATGAAATGCAAAGTAAAGTGTTTTAAGTACTAAATAATTTCTAGATTATAACCTGAATGCCAGTAATCTTGTTGCCCGACGCTTTCTTCTTTCCATAGATACCTATCTGTGCCTCAAACTTGAAATATTTTCCTAAATCATTAGAAATCCGATTAAGGCACTATTTTATCTTTGGTAAAGAGAGGACCCAATATCATGATTCATGAATGTAGCAGCAATTGGTGATCCATTTGTATATATACCTGATGCGACATAAAAACGGCACGTGCCTGTAACAGAACCAACTACAAATCCCTGCACATGTAAAAAGTCATGATTTCATCGAAGTTTCCTTTGTCGAAATATGCATAAAGTCATGAAAATATATCATACTTTCCCGTCTTGTTGGTAACTTATAGCACTTATGACATCTCGTATATCTGCCCAGTCAATAACACGCTCTTCACGTATCCCCCATATTCGAACTTTACCATCTATCGATCCACTGATGAAGTAATTTTCATCAACAGGGTTGAATTGAATGCACGTCACTATATCCAATTAAACGAAGACACACAATTATGATCATGCTTAAGGTCTAAAGTTAATAACTAATACCTAAACATTGTTGTGGAAAATGTGTGATTCTTTCATACTTACCATAGTCTTTGTGAGGGAAAACACTAAGACATTGATCGCAGCCGATTTTCCAACAGCAGACGGTTTTATCCATAGAAGACGAGAGAAGAATCTGCAGCAAGTATTTTTTATAAGCTTTTATTAGATTTGCAAGCAGAATAAACATAACAAATTGCAATATAGGTTTTGCAAGATAAACTCACATCTGAATTAGACCAAGCCAAATCCAAGATATCACTGGAATGACCAAACAATTCTTGCAGCGGTGATTCGTCAATTTGAAAAATATCATTTTGAATGAAAATAAAAGACGAGCTTTTGTCAGATGACATAATGCGCCATATGCGCACAACGCCATCTTCACCTCCACTAGCTAAATATTTACCATTAGGACTGAATTTCATAGTCCAGATTAATCCTTTATGAGCTTTAATCTCTTGTCCAATGTATAGCTCGTTGAACTCAAGCCACCTCTTTTTATTCTGTCGTACTTTTACTCTACGAGTTTTATTTGTCGCTGTATTCAATTTCGGTCTAACTTTTCCTTCGTCGCTTTTCCTTATGTTAACAAAGCGCTTCCACCAAATTTTCCTATTAGTTTCAACCTTATCTAAATGCCGAAATTCTTCTTCTGCCTCACCTTCTCTCTGGCTATACTCGTGAAAACTTGCATCCACTTCAACCTCGCGACGCCCTTTAATTTCTTTGAACAAGACATCAGCTTCGGAAGCTGAATTCCATCCAGATAAAACAACCTTCTCAGATACTTCACCAGAAGGAGAAATGCATACATTTGAGACTGCTCCACTGCACTCCGTGACCCTCTCCATCCTCGAGGTGATCGATGAGTCACCAAAACTCATCATTCTCTCTTGTAAACAAACCTTCGAAAAACTATCGACTAAACACATACCCTGCAGAAAACGTTGCCTTCTTTCCTTCACACTAACAGGCTCATTCACCCAAATTTTATCATAATCATAATCATCACAACGAAGCCTTTCAAAACCAACCTCTAATTCGGCTAAAACAGAATCTTGACCTAACAAACTATCCAATGAGTCATAGAATACATCAATATCTCCATCATCATCAGAACTCAGCATATCTTATACTTAGTATAGATACAAACCTTCCACATGAAAATCACACTTTCTAACTTTTAATCCATCTCCCAACCACTACTTTTTTCAACACCTTGAAATTGTCAATTCCAAATCAAAAAAACCAAATATCCCTCTAACCTATTATGCAAAATCTAGTATAATATTAAAAGCTATAGGTTAAAAACATAGACTTAGAATGAAAAATGAGTCAACTAACAACTAACCAATGACACTAAAAGAATACTAATTAATTCCACCAACCCCGATAGACTATTATAGAATATAATTATAAAAATTCAAATCAAATACAAACAATAAACTAAGACCATGGTCTATTAATTCAAAATTGGAGAGTAATCAAACTATAGTTCTATTCCAAGAATATATGTCACTATCAAGTCAAATAAAGTCAAAATTCAAAACAAAGCTCTTCAACAAGTGTTTGAGAAACCAAACCACCTTTGACTATGAAATGTTTCAAGATCTGAATTTTGGTCTTGTGTTGTGTTCTTGTGTTCTTTACCTCTTCATATGCTTTGTAACCAAAAAGAAATTGCTTCTTTTTCTAGAGATTGAAACAAGACAAAGATGAATCATCATTAGACAGTAATAATTGAAATAATATAATTAATACTAATAATATTATAGTAGTATCATATCAACTTGAAAGCTCTCAATTTGAGGCTAGTTTATAGGAATAAATAGAGCAAGAATTAAAAGCAGCATTAATTGATAATTACCGGTTACTCTACTAGTACTACTTAGTTAGGAAGAGTAATGTTGTTTTGATGAGAAGCATAAGCATTGATAGCTAATGCAACAGTATAGTAAACACAACATAACTAGAGCTATCTATATTTCATGACTTAAGAAGAATGAAAGCGATAAGTCTTTACTCTAAGGTCTGTTTGGTGGTCATAGGTGCCCACTTTGGACCCTCATAGCCCTTCCCTTATTACAGCTAGCTAACCTACATTACTTTACTACACACCCCACTATTTTTCAAATCTGCATTCCCCTCGATAACCAATCTCGATCAATAATTTGAGATCAGATGACTTAAATTACATATCTCGACCATTAATTTAAATCAGACGGTTGATATAAAAAAAATATTTTCCTATTTCTCTTGTACTTATGCTTCCATAGCATCTAGGCTCTAGCATTGCCTTTAGTATAGCATCTATTATAAGGGTGTGTTTTTATTTTTAATTTTGTTGAAAAAATTTATAAAAAAAAATGATTTTCACCACCAATATCTGACTCATTGGACCACCTAACTTGGTTCGGGGCTAGTTATGGCATCAAGTAGTTATGAGAGATTGAGTTGTGGTCCTCCTTACCAAATTCAGCGTCAATCACCACCGAACCAACTAACTATTGGTCTGAAAAATAAAATTTAAATATTCCTATGGTGAGGTTATTAAATATTAATGTGCATATATCATTTAAAATAATAAATAAATACTAGTGGTATGATAATTAATATGGTTATGGGTTATAACATGCATACCTTGGTTGTTGTTATGAGATATGGAAATGTTGCTATTTCTTATGAATAAAAACTATTAATACAAGGAAAGTCAATACCAAAATTCACTCACTATGTTGAAAAAGTTAGGCAAAAAATAAATAATTACATTGGAAAAAAAAAATGAAAAAAGGAAAATTTGGTTGTTCTTTATTTGGGGGTTGAAAATAAAAATGAGGGTGTAGTACTTTTTAGTGAATTATGGAGAAACAAGAAACTGAGATTAATTGAAACGACACGGTGCAGTGTGTAGAGGGGACCGGTGAAAGAGTACGGAAAGTGAAATAGGGGGGTGCAATTGAAAGCATGAGCATGACATGTGTTTGGTTTGAAGAAAAAGAAAAAAAAGGGAAATAATGATAAGATAGATCATAGTTTGGTTCATTATTAGGACTTATTAGTATCCATCGTATCTTCCAAAACCTTACTCTCTTGTGATCTTAATTTGAAACATGACCTTCATTTTCATTTTTGCCTTACTTATCAATTATCAAATGCAAATCTGATTACACTCGTTACTCAACTAGTAAATTAGTTGAGCTAAGAGTTAAAGAATTTGAGGTTTAATGTTTAAGTCCTAAGAAGAAAATTAATATAACATTATAATATACTAAGGTTCTGTTAGGTAAAAAATAGCGGATAACTGATAAACTAGCTTATAGCGGATAGCTTATAAGCTAGTTTTTAGTTTAAAACAAATAAGTTAGCTGATTGAATTTGTAGTATTTGGTAAATTTAGCGGTTGAACTAGCTTATAAATATGAAATGACATAAAAAATATATGTTTAATTAATAGGTATTTTATTTTTTTCAAGTAAGATGTTAGGGGTAAAATTGGAAGAAAAGATAATAAGCAATACGCTCATAAGCTATTTGAAATAGCATTTGAAAAATAAGCTATAAGCTAGTAAAATAATCTACAAGCTCTTTTTTAAAAACGGTTACCAAACAGAGCTCTTTTAGCTTATAAGCTAAAAGCTATGAGTTATAAACTAGCTTATTTGGCTTACCAAACAAAGCCTAACAGCGGAATAAAAAATTGCATTAAAAACTAAAATAAAATTAGTGATTTTGTGCGGCGTAGATTTGTTTGTGGGTATAGTTGAACCGATTTTGGTTAAATTCGTTATTTCTTGTAAGCCAATTATGTTTGATTGGGTTGAACCGATTTGTGGGTATAATTGAACCGATTTGGGTTAGATGTTAATTCTTGTAAGCCTTGTTGGAAATTTCTTGTGTAAAGAACTTATTTATAATAGAGAGTTGCTCACTTCCCCAGAGTAGGTTAATTAACACCGAACTGGGTAAACAAATTTATCTTGTGTTCTTTATCCTCTTTTATCTGCTTTGGAATATTGCATCATCGTCTCTATAAACTTATTTTGGTTGCTTGATTAATTTGCTCCAAACATCAAGTTTTGTATTGGTGTGAGTTTATTGTCGAATTCACTACATCTTCTATTTGATCTATTATTGTCATTAGATCTACAAATTTGAAACAAAGTAATAACATTTCACTTTGTTTTTTCATTTAGTTCTTCTATCATTTACTATATTGTGTTCAAGATATTGAACTATTTGAAAAATAGGAATTTTGGGATAAGAGAATTTTAGATGTAAACAAAATTTTAATCAAATTTGTAATAACCGAACCGTTTTACCCGCCACTCGTACGGCCCGCTACCCGAACAAATCAAAGATGTATTCGGTCGAAATTGGGTCCAAATTAAATGGCTATCATTTTTATCAATTTTGTAATTTTTGACCTGAATTCGGTCGAAACCGACTGATGCTCGGATGTACCACTTAGGTACCCAAAAAAATCGTGTATAGATACTAAAATTTTTTCGTTGATAGAGAGTATAGATATTAAGATTGTTACTCATGCAAAAATGGATTTGAATAAGGTAATTTTTCAAACTATAGATACGATTAAGAATATCATAGTCCCTATCCAATGTCATCCCTCAAGGACAAACCACGTGAAAGTTTATGCCAACACCTAGCTATAACAAGTTAAAATGTGGAGTATTTCCATTTATAGGTGTAAATTTCATGTTTTAGCTTATGAGGACTCGCAAAATTTTGGGAAAACTTCTCACTTAATTTACTAGCCTCATCAAGCTATTAACAACATCATCAATAAAATTTGGAAAATATTTATTTGGACCTTCTGCTTATATCCAATATGATGATCACTAGTGTCCAGGTTTAAAATTTTAAATTTATAGTTGATATATTGACATATATATAGTTGATAATTAACCTTTTTTTCTACACTAAGTTGATAGATTATATCTAAAATCTATTGTAATCAAGTGAGTTCTATTAATAAATATTAAATCATACATATTTTCTTACTATATACATTAATCCATGCATGCATGTAATAATAGAGATTTTTTGGGTCACAATCACTCAAAATCATTTTTGTTTTCTAAACAAAGCAATAAGAGGAAAACGTGATTTTGAGCGCAATTCATGTCCCCTAAGGCAAACAATGCTTTACAGTTGGAACTTCAACATATTTCCTTGCCTCCTTCGATCAATCGCTCTATTATCGCAGAAAAAACAAGCAAACAACACTTGACATTTTGGAAATAGCTAGGTACTAAGTACAAGAAAATAACGTTTTGTGGATGAAGAACTTTATATTATATATATGCATTGCACATATTATATATTCCATTCATTGAATTAATAATACGGAAGCACTGACCAGTACCAACCTCAAATAATTATAGTATGGGAAAGAAGAAACAAAATTAAAGGAAGAGGTCCCCTCCCATTGAAAAATGGTAGCTACACAAGGTTTATGTGTGAAAGTATAATGCACTGAGATTGATCTGTATATATGTCCTTTGATATATCTTGGGTCATGAGGAGACCCCCCATTATTACAAATTTTAAGAAGATTTTTTATATAAGGAGCAGGTCAAATTTCTTCGTCGAACCATCGACTTTGATATCATTGTTCAGTCATGGGGAGACTTTGAGAAATCATTCACATTGAGCCGAGAGTAACTTGCACAAGTGAGTTGGACATGATATCTTTACCCAAAATCTTAAAATATTGGGTTTATGAGTCATCTCACTTATAAAACACTCAAACTTTCACTTTTCTATTCAATGTCAGATTTAACTATTACTCCAGAGACTCACACTTGCTGCACAATGCATGCATATGCTGATTGCTGAGGGCCTTCTTAAAATTTGGATTTTTTTCCCTCTATATATCCCTTAATAATTTGAGAATATTTACCTAACAACCAATGAGAACAAGTCATATGCATGTGAACAAGTCATATGCATGTGAAGTAAAAGTTTTGGTTAAAAGTTAATTATTTGTACTACATACAAATATATATATATGACTTGGTCTCATTACTTCTTAGGTAAATATCATCCGAATTATTAAGTAGTGTAGATCTCACTTAAAATTTTGTAGGATATGGGCCTTCAAAATTTTAGACATCAAAATTGGTCTATATGAATATGATCCCTTAAAAATTTGTATATACATGAATTTTAAGATTTAAATATTTTGACCCTCTCAAAATTTTGAATTTAATGATATAATTAAGTTTAGAATTTTACATTTGATTAAAATTTAGGCACTTAAACATTTCTATATTTAATATGTTTTTGGAGAATTTGGGTCCTCAAATTTAAACATTTATACTATCACAATGGTCAAAACCAATCATGCATATGTTGTCACTATATTTCATCCATTCAAGAGTGAGTATTACATTTGTAAAATGAATTAGTCACAAAATGATAGACCATGTTGGCGCATGGTCAAAATCAGTAATGCATGCATATGTTGTCACTATATTTCATCCATTTGACGGTGAGTGTCACATTTACATGAAGAATAGTCACAAAATAAATGTCATTTTTCGTTTTTAATGTTAATTATTATTTTTCAAAGGTACTGTCTCATTAATATATTTTTGGGGAAATTGTAGTTTTGGCCCCCTATATTTCAGAAATTTGTAGTTTTGGTTCCCTATGTTTCAAAATAGCACTTTTGATCCCTTATATTTTATAAACTTGCAATTTTGGCCCTATATGTTTCAAAATAACACTTCTGGCCCCTTATATTTACCCCGTTTTATAAAAAATCAATTTTAACAAAGTTAACGCTAATGTGACAAGTGACTAAGTTTGCCAAGTCACTTGCATCTTTCACTTTAAGACGCATATACAATTATACATAATATATATGCATTCTGTAAAAAAGATAAACTTAATCCTGGTATTGGATTTATAGTCAAAATTTTGATACTATTGATATTAGAATTGTGGTAGTAGGCCTTATATGATGGTAAGTCTCATTTTTTAAAGATAAGAAAATACCATGTTAAAGCACCTATGAGTAGAGCTGTCAAATGGGCCGGCCCAGTCCGGCCCGGCCCGGGCCCATAGGGCCAAAATATCTACTGGGCTTAAGTGACCCGGCCCGCTTAGCCCAGCCCAATAAACATGGGCCGATGGGCCGGCCCGCACATTTTTTCAAATTTTTTTTATAACAAATTGACAAATTTTTTGTAAAAAAAAATTGAATGGACAATAAAACTACATATGCATCACACACAAATTAATATCCATAAAAAAGTGAGTGTCATGATTTCATGAAATAATAAATACTTCAAAATATCCATGCAAAAGTCGAGAGATCTGTGGATGATGATTCATAAAGTGCATCCTCAAAGCTAATAAATTTCAAACTTACATCAGACACTAAACTTTTAACAACCATTCAAAATACATAAATTAAATTATAAATTATAAAAAAAAGTAAATTATAAATCTCATCTTTTTCCTTAAAAAAAAAACAAATCTCATCTTTTGTTACTTATTTTATCTAAAGATTTTATGCTAACTAAAATTCCTTATTTTTAGGTAAAACTATTTGTAGATTTTTTTTTTTTAATTCTTTAATGGGCCGGTCCAAAGGCCCGTTGGGCCAGCCCATGATGGCCCATAGGCCCGACAGCCCAGCCTAATAAGGCCCAATGATATTTTTGGAAAGCCTGGCCCGACCCGTATAAAACTATAGAGCTACTGGGCTGGCCCGATAGCCCGGCCCATTTTTACAGCTCTACCTATGAGTATGAGAAAATACCATGTTAAAGCACCTAATAAATCATAAGGGGTACATATATTAATGATTAGTATATTAGAAAACTGAATAATATGAAAGTACATTAGAAAAAAAGTAATTAGTATATTACATTAATATTGTATGCACATCATTCTCAAATCACAATAAGTATTTCACTTTGCATTTGTGATAATGGTAAATATATTAATGATAATGCTGATACATAGACATAGACACCGAACACAATATGGATATTGACATATTGATATCGACAATAATTTGAAAAATTATATAATTTAGTGTAATCATAAGTGGTGGTGTCCGACATCGACACGTGTTCGACGTGAACACATCTAATCTGAGAAATGTCTGGGTTTCATAAATTAAAACTAGCAAAGGCTATTATTTGTTTGTTGTCATAAAATAAATAATCATATGCTTCTCACAACATGTTAATCTTTAAAGATTATCGTGATTAAAATTTTAAATTATAAATCGATGGCCAATATTAAATTGGAATATACACAAATTTTATTCCGTGTATCCTAAACGCCGCCATTTTTTAATTGTATCTGCTCGAAAAACTAAACAAGAAAATCAGTAGAACCTTCGTTCTCGATTTTGTTTCACTATGTCAACTCATTTGAAAATCATTCAGTTTTTATTATAATTAGTTAATCCAGCGATATTTCTAAAGGGCAAATGGGCCGGCCGGCCGGGGCCCATAGGGCCAAGATATCTACTGAGCTTAAGTGGGTCGGCCCATTAAGGTCCAAGGCCCGATCCGCTTAGTTCAGCTCAATAAGCAAGAGCCTACATGAGTCGATGGGTCGGCCCGACATATTTTTTTAATAAAAAATTGACAATTTTTTTTATAAAAAAATTCAATGGACAATAAAACTACATATGCATCGCACACAAATTAATATCCATAAAAAAAGTGAGTGTCATGATTTCATGAAATATTAAATACTTCAAAATATCCATGCAAAAGTCGAAAGATCTGTGGATGATGATTCATAAAGTGCATCCTCAAAGCTAATAAATTTCATGCTTACATCACAAACTAAAATTTTAACATAATCATTCAAAATACATAAATTAAATTATAAATTATAAAAAAAAAAATTATAAATTAGGTAACTTCTCGGCCTACGTCTCTTCTTGATCTTGACCACCTGATTTTTCATACAATTGTATCTCCTCTACTTCGGGTATATCTGCAATTCATAATACACGATAATTTGATAATTTCAAATAAAGATAATTATAACAAATTTGGTTTAATAATTATCTCCTAACTAACAAATCTCATCTTTTTCCTTAAAAAAAAAAAAACAAAATTCATCTTTTGTTACTTATTTTATCTACATATTTTATGCTAACTAAAATTTCTTATTTTTAGGTAAAATTATTTTTTAGATATTTTTTTTTAATTCTTTAATAGGCCGGCCCAAAAGCCCGCTGACCCAGCCCATGATGGCCCATTAAAAAAATAGACCCGGGAGCCCAGCCCAATAAGACCCAATAATATTTTTTTGGGAAGCTCAGTCCGGTCCGACCCCGTATAAACCTATAGGGCTACTGGGCCGGCCCGATAGCCCGATCCATTTTTACAGCTCACGGTGCCCCTGGGGCACTGGTTAAAGAAACCAAAAAAAGAAAATTTTATATATAAATTAACACTTTTTAAATTTTTGAAAAGTTGACTGCACAACTTCCAAGGTCATATTACTATATTTGTTTCCTTAAACAATGCACCGGGAGCACTGTTTAGCATTTTGAATTTCTAAAAGCTAAAAGAATTAACAGGTGTGTGTAGCAAAAATATATCTGTTGTTAACAATGGGCTTTTCATTGATCCCTTATCAATGGTAGAAATTCACACTGTGGGCCATAAACATAAAACAGAGGAAATGGTCATGGGCTTTAGTAAAAATTTGTTTAATCAAACCATATGTTTTTTGTCACTCTATCTATTTTTGTTATGCTCCCTATAAATTTATCAAAATATCTCTGTCTGCTATTTAGATAGAAAATTTACCCCAAAAAATCTTATAATTTTTTTTATAAAATCCGTTATTTAAGTAGCGGAAAAATAAAATCCCATAAGGCGCGTGAGAAGGTAAGACTGCAAAAAATCTCTAAACAAACTGGTTGTGCTCAATTTTCTTTTAGTTTGTTCGAGTTAATACACTCTATTAACAATAAAAGTGATTCTAAATAAGTCAAATCAAATCAATGTTTTGTATTTTTTGTCAAAGATTTCCATTCATATAAAAATTATAAAGATGTATAAACAAACACAAAGTTGGCTCTACTGGAAGAAGTTTTTTTTTGTTACAATATATTGGAAGAAGTTAAACTCGCATATATCAATGTTTGAATTCTAGAACGAGAGAACCAGTAGAAAACAAAGAAAAAATTATTTAAAATTAATAGGTATGAATATAATAACTTGTTAAAAATATTGAATACTCAAATACAAGAATGTAATTAAATCCTTCCAATTATTAATATAGAATTTAATTCATTACACCATCAATGTAAAAAGAAAGTTACACTAGTAATAAATCATATACATAAAATCAATAAAACTAATTGAATATATAATAATAAGTATATCAAAAATCACGCATACACATAGTTGTAATTTGTAGACTTTATAAAACTTTTAACACTAATAGTGTATCATAATTAAATTTTATTAAAATAAAAAAAAATTATTAATATATTAGAGAAGAATAATTTCCACTCCAATATAATACAAAATATTTTGACCTTTAGAAAATTTCAATTTTAACTCCGGTTTAAAAAATCAAACTTTAAGTTGGATTGTGTCATTGGATTAATCGAATTGATCCACGATAATTGCCCATCTCCCTCCCTCCACTCAATTGCTCTGAATCTTGTCTTCTATTCTTATTGATTATATCTTTTGATAGTGCATTTTCCTTGTGTGAACAATGCGGGAGAGGGGAGGAGATGAGAGAAGAGCAGTCACCATGACTCATAACCCTTGTCATTCTTACTAATAAGTTTAAATTTGGACATATGGAGCGAGGCCCATGGAGCATCTATTTAATTTTTAAGATGGTTGATCTTTCTCACCTCTTAAATTGATTAGAATCTCTCGTAACCCCCATCTATAGGGAGATATCTCCTAGTAGTGTGGATTTTAACGGAAGATATCTCCCAACTTTCGGTAGTACAAATTTTATCGGAAGATATCTTCTGATAATGTAAATCTTGTCGGAAGATGTCTTCCAATAGTATTTTTTTAGTGTGAACAATGCATAGGGCGAAGAGCAGACATCAATTTATAATCAACATGGCCATAAGACCTAAAATACGAGGCTTGTTTAATAAGCTATTTAGTAGTATATATATTTTCACCCTACTTTACTCTAGTGTTTTAAATATATTAGTGATTGTTCGATTAAGAGTAATTACTGTAAATTCAGTTCTCTCTAATTGTAAAAATAAAATTTAAAAATAATATTGAAAATATTTAATTCTTATCGAACAACCATCAATATTCAAAATACATTCATACGAAAAATCCTAACATTAGAAAATCCGAATTGTCAAAAAATATATTCCACCTTACTGTATAGGAAGACAGACATATTTGAGGAGTATGTATCAAACGTCAATTCCTTAAAATGAATTGTCAAATTTGAAATTTAGTCAAGTTGATAATGATGATGTTATGTTGATGTTGCCCCCACACACAACCTTTGCCGCAAGGAACCATACATACAATAAGATTAGATTATTCTCCATAAAAACCTTATAAAACTGTCACGTGATCTGTCCACGCCTATGAAGCCCCGATACGCGACACGATACGGATACGATACGATACCGATACGCCGATACGTGAAAATTTTGAAAAATCCATATCCGATACTGGCGCGATACGTTATTTAAAAATTAATTTTAAAATTAAATATATAAATTCACAATATATAAACATGACTAAAATAAATAATATTAATAATAATAATTGTTTTTTGAAAGACAAAAAAAATTACTATTATTATTATAAACGTCAATAGTTCATAAGCTTGCACAAGAGCAAAACAGTTTGAGGCTCAACATACGAGGGCTCCTCAGTCCTAACTAAAGACATATAATAGCTCAAAAAACATATAATAGTCATGACATGATCAAGCCTCTTTAACAAGCCCATCTTGTAGCAATAGCAGACAATTATATAGGTCCTGCAGCTGACCAATTAAAAACATAAAGCATTCATTCTTATACTAGAATTTTGGGACAAACCCAAATACTTAACAACCTGTTATATAGTGGGACACCATAGTGACTTCAGAACAGTGACAAAGACAAAAAATACTAATTATAATAAATTAACATCATTAATACTAAGTTAAGTATTTGTGTCTCATTAATATTGTCCTAAAAAATAATGATCACCAGTACATTTTAAGTTATACATCTTAAGTTAAGTATTATACAAAAAGAACATCATTAGTACTATCCCAAAAAACATCACTAGTACTATCCAAAAAAAGACATAGTTAGTTACCCGTGTAACAACATAATAGTTTGACATTCACTATGAAACACGGATTGTATAGGATATTGTTATTTTTATTTAAAAATAAAGATTTAACCGATACTTTTCCGATACGAGTATTGGAAAGTATCGGACGCGTATCGGATATTATTTTTTTATTTAAAAATAAAGATTTAACCGATACTCTTCCGATACGAGTATCGGAACGTATCGGACGAGTATCGGTATCGAGGACGTATCGGACACGATACTTCACCATTTTTAGAGTATCGGGGCTTCACAGGTCCACGCTCACCCAACATGCTACCCCAAAGAATAATAATCACATTCACACGTCCTTTGCCCATAAAATCTAATCACTATTTGCACCCCCACCATTACACTTTGTGATTAACGCTTATTCACATGATCCAATACGTATATAATACACATAATTTGATATCCAACCCCACTATACATTGAAATTACAAAAAAAAAAAAAACATTCCAATATGAGAATGTGTGACAATATAAAAAGTAGTCAGAACTTGAAAAAGAAAAGAGAAAGATAGTGCTTGAGGAACTATGCTTTGCAAACTTTTTCCTAAGTTATTGCTACTACTTGCAACTTGTAACCAATCCAAATTCATCACACGCACAAAAATCCAATATAGAACATATTTTGAATAATGTTTATTTGTGACAAAAAATACCATGTCTACCTCATTGGTTGTAATGAAAACCGTCCTTTTCACAAGATTGTGGATTATTAAACTAAGTTAATTGGGATTTAGTTAACAAATCGGATCAATTTATTTTATGATGGAAGGTGAGGATTGTTTAAGGGCCACTAAAAAGTTTTTCAAGTTCTATGTATGACATGGGGATTGTAGTGGTCAAACCTATAATGTATCTTCGACCATTCTTTTTAACAAATTATCTTTTTCAGTGGGATTCCCATCCTTTTCATTCTTTTGATTGCAAACAAACAATATTTAATTGAAAGAGAACGCTCTCATGATTTCAACATTTTGTGGTGAAATTTGTTTGCTAAGACCCAATACCAAGGCAGTTCCATTATTCTCTTCCTTAGTGGATTCTTCTATAGTTCCTGAATCTCGGTTCTATTCAATTATTAAACTCCAAAGAAAGCTTCTTCAATGTACTAATAATTTAGGCATGAATAAAATTGATTATGTAAAGTTAATCTTGTCTTGATTAAACTTGAGTTGTGTTTCACACTAGACCTAAGATCAATCCAACGGGAAATTACGTTACTAATCGATTATGTTATAGAGTGACCTATGTCCGATATATGCTAGATGATCAAAATACAATTTCAATCATATCTTCGGACAAACTTGTGTGTGCATCGATAGCATCCCCATAGCATAGTCTGCGAAGACTCGCATTTTTCTTCAATGGACGTACTTGTGTTGTGTGCGCATGGATAGCGTCTCCATAGCATAGTCTGCGAAGACTCACATTTTTTCTTTAATTGAGCATAGGTTTCAGTTCAAAACAAGTTGAATGTAAGATAAATCATTATGTTTAATTGCATTTTTACGCAAGTGAATTGTGCAATAAATTTTACATAAAAAATATGTTTAGAGACTAGTTTTAAATTTCAACTGCAAATTAAAATCAATTTTAATTTATCTCTTACAAAAGTGAATTCAAATTATCATAACTTGAAGTACATTATGCGCATGAAAGTATCATAAGGATTGGGTGGTGGAGGTCTTCTGGGTCTATTGGCCCAACCTTGGGGATGATTATGCTAAGGAGTAGAAATTTTAAGTGACTTGTACGATTGTGAAGTTTAACAACCTTAAACGGATTGTAGTCTATGATATGGGTGTGTAATTTAAAATTTGAACATATATTGATATTTGATACCCATGTATTCCTAAAGGAGGTGAAGAAAGCATTGCATTGACATACATTCTATGAAGCACGCGTACTCTATTTTAGAAAGAGTACTGGTACTGGGTACGTATCGGTATCCGATAGTCTTATGGTACTCCTTGGGTATGCACTGATGGCGTACCTATTTTATTTTTATTTTTTTTTGCAACGGGTACACGTGTGGTACTCCTGTGGTACGCGCGTGGTACACAAATCTAAAAAACACAATTTTTTTCCTTTTTCTTTAATTCGTTTTTTTTATTTATAAGAAGATTTATGTTTTTTTATTTGTTTATCATATAAAAGTAGCAGCTCTACTAAAGCAATAGCAAACTAGTAGCTGAATTTATGCACTCATTCATTGAAAAGAAATAGGTTCAATCTAATTTTATTCAAACAAATCTTCATCTGCTCTATCTCGAGAGAAATAGTAACACTTATAATGAAGGAACAACAAAAACATGTGATATTGGTATGTAGATGATATTCTTGAAGTTGCAAGTCTTTCTCGCGAAGAACATGTGTTAGATGCCATTTTTTTAATGATGATGGAGAGGGAAACAATTTGACTTTTTTTAGCTAATTGTTTTTTAATTGTTTTTTACTTGTTTAATTATTTGTTTTAACAATATAGTTATATTATTTTAATTATATAATTATAAAAAAAAAAATATATACATATGTACCCGTACCTTAATTTTTCTAAAATTATCGTACCTCGTAACAGTACCGGTACCCGTACCTAGGGCTGGACAAAACCGAAGGTAACCGAAGTCACCGTTCAGCCCAAACCGAACAACACATATTCGGGTCGGGTTCGCGGGTTGAGAAAGTGCAAGGCGCGGGTGTTAAACGGTTTAAGCGGGCGGGTCCGGTTGGAAGGTTTGGGCCCGTCGGTGCCCGAACCCGAACCATACTATTTATTTATTTTATTATTATTAATATTATCTCAGCAGAGCCCAACAGATAAAAAATCCAACTATTTTGGTTGGCCCAAATTAAAACTGGCCCAAATAAACCCTAGTTTTCTTTATTTAAAGCCAATATTGCCTCCTTCCATCATTTGTAACCCTAGCACAGAGAACACAGAGAGCGGCGGCCACACTTCTATCACTATTGCGGTCGTCTGTTCAACCTGTTAGATCACACTCCTTCCGTTTTTAAGCCTAGCATATGGTTCTCTCTCGTCTCAGGTTCTTTGTAAAGGTTTTTTCTTTGTTTTTTCTGAAGTGTTTTGGTTGTTTATTTTGTTTTGTTTCTCTCTTGGTTGCTGCAGTGTTGCTGTTTGTTGGAAAGAAATATGGAGCAAAGAACTATGGAGTAATATTGTAAAATAGATCTATGTGAAATTTGTTGTGTAATTTTTTTATGTTATTTTTACCATATATCTGTAAAATAGATCTATGTAGCTTTGTAAATATTGTAATTTATTGGAATGTTTTATTTGTTTAAATTTTTTAATGTGGATCTGTAAAATAGTAAGAAATAACAAATGGATAAATATGAATTTTGACCAAGTATTATACTAATTGAAAAAGACTATTCAATTTTTAACTAAATAGATGACTCAAATTTGAGGTAATAACAAAACGTGGTCATTTAATAGTCTCATATTGCTTTATTTAAAAATTTGAGATAAAAAATTGTAAAATTAATTTGATAAAAAATTGTAAATCTTTCTATTGTCAAAAAAAATAAATTTCTGGACCAGATTTAAGAAATTTAAGAAATAAGGCCCTAATTGATATCCAAATTTTTTGGGCCAAATTTTTACTAGCCTTAATTATTGGACAAAAAAATAATAAATTATTAGACCAAACCGTTTAAACCGAACCGGAACCGAACCGGACCCGCGAACCTGAAAACCGATTAAACCGAAATTGCATTTGGTTCGAAATGGGCCTGTATATTCGAACCGTCGGTCCGGCCGGTTCAGGGGTTTGGGCCCGAACCCGAACCGAACCGATGCCCACCCCTACCCGTACCTAGGCATCATAGCATACATTTCATTTTGTAATATTTTTTTTCCATTAATATCTAGTCCACTGGACCGTCAAATCGGATTCGGTGATCAGTTCTGACATCAAATTATTACAGCCATCTCCCAATCGCAGTTGCGGAAAATCGAATTGTGATCATTCCTGCCAAATAAAATGTTGTCTATGTGCATTTTTATTCAGTTCTGTTATTATACTATGAACATAAACCGATAAAATGTATTCACCCAAACCCTAATGAAACAAGTGCAAAAATATCTTGATTAAGCTTTCTTCGATGAAACTGGATTCCCTGCTATTACCAGATAGTGGAGTTACTTGTTTATACAGAAATGGCCACTACTCTATTGTCTGATAAATAATGCTCCTTTTAAAGAGAAAAGACTAGATACCATCACATTTTAAGTTACATTGTGGTCAAATTCCTTCTAGATTAGGGTATAGTGGCAAACAACCACCAAATAAATTACTATGCCTCATTTAAGATGATTCAGATGAAGTGACAACTCTTTTTTGACCACTCAGAAATTAAGCATCTGTTCAACAATCAATTACTCTCATATAGTACTACAGAGCTTTTAATTTTTACAGCAGTTTTTAACTTTGGGAAGAAAAATAAAATAAAATCACAGTACCATATTTGTTCATTGATTCGTCGGATTTTAAAGATATTCAATCTAACAATATCGATATTATCATAATGTATAGAATTTGCACAACGAGAATTCTTTAATTTCTTATACTATCAAGAAACAAAAAGAGAATTCCTAAGCATTAAAATTGCTAGTATCAATTTTCTCTATTCACTAACAAAAAATTTCTTTCAATTTACAAAAGTGATAAATCAAAATCAAAATGGCATAATATGAGTGGTTTTAGTATCATACGAAGATAGACACGACTTAGAATTAACACGAAAAATCTTAAGTAAATCTACAGACATTTGACGAACTTGTGGCGTGCAATTGCTCTGCATCAGAAGCAAAATCTTCGTCAATCCGTTAGCTTTCGTAACTGCTTCTTGTGCTTTTTGATCACGAAACAAATAACACACACTCCACAGTATCGTAACTGCATGCTCCGTTGCCACGGTGGATACTTTTAAAACCTTGTTCACTATCGCCGCCACACACGACGGTTCTTCACATATCTCCGATCTCCCTTCCTTCGTTGATGACACTGTTTCGAGAAGTTTCAGTA
Organism: Trifolium repens; assembly: GCA_030408175.1. Taxonomy (NCBI): domain Eukaryota; kingdom Viridiplantae; phylum Streptophyta; class Magnoliopsida; order Fabales; family Fabaceae; genus Trifolium; species Trifolium repens. The sequence goes on along the minus strand of CP125842.1, from coordinate 58,288,667 downwards.
CCTTTTCCGTTACCGAAACGCATAAATTAGACGGAGACGTTAGAAGGTTCGAGAATACCTTCACTGCTCCGAGATGAATCAGTTTCAATTTGTTCCGTTTCGGCGTTGAGATTGCCACCAGACACGAAAGTGCGTTCTCGATTACGTTCGGATCTTTCTCCGGCGTGATTAGATTAAGCAATTCTGTTACTAAACCTTCTTTTTCCGCTATTAGAAGCTTCGATTCTGTATCTACCGCTATGGATTTCAAAACCCTAACCGATGCAATCTTCGATTCACAGCTTCCTTGTTTCAAAACAAGAAGCAAAGAATCCAAACTCTGCACCTCCTTCTCCTTCTGGCTCTTCAAAATCGAGTCACGATTGTCTATTTTACTTAGCACCAAATCCAATGCAACAACAACTTGTTCAAGCAATTCAACACTCCGTTCAACTCCACCATCAACATTATCAAGAAAACCTACCAACAAAGCCACGAATCCTTCCGTTTTAGCTAGAAAAACACTATTCTCTTCAGAATCTTTAGCGAACCGCACAATTTTCTCAAGCGACTCAAACCGATTCTTACTACCGGACTCTAAATCAGTAATAGCAACAAGTAATTGATCACGTTTATCAACCGATTCATTAGATATCATAGACTCGGACGAGTCAACTCGGTGACGAACCGAATCGGACCAGATCTGAATGAGTCTCTGTAACGTCCGGTTCGGAACGAAATCTTTGGTTTGAAGAATCTGCATAGTAGCAGGACAAGTATTATTACCGTTATCAAGCCAACGTTGGATACTGGAACGGTCGTAGGTAACTCCGGTACAGAGACTCACCGGAGATTTCATGACGTCGAGGGAAATAGGACACCGGAATAAACTCGGAACAGTGATGTATAAATCGTCTCTAACCATTGTTGAGAATCGCCGTAACTGTCACTGAGAAAGAAATAAGAAATTTAAATATAAAAAATAAAAATAAATTGGTGAAGAAATTGAGTTTAAGAAACAGAGAGAAAATAGAGAAGCAGAGGAGAGTGAGAGGACAAGAGAAAGATGGGTTTAAAGCGGAAAGAGAGAGAGAAGGTCAAAGGTGCGGTGACGTAAGATTCTTATTACTTTTTAGTTTTTATTTTCGCACCGAATATTTTTTTTAATTACTAATTTTAGTAATAATATTCGTTTGCTTGCGTTTTTGGTCTTTGGTCAAAGAGAGAGAGTGGGTTGTTATGTTACTTTATTTGGTGGTGTGGGGAATGTATTGTGTGTGTTGTTGGAGATTTAGGGGAAGGGATTATGGTCGTTGGATCTTATTGGGAGGTGGGGGTTGGGGAAATGAAGGGATGGGATGATTGGGTGCACACGTATGAAGAGCGTGTGGTGGTGGAGTGGGGACCAGTGGAAGAAGGTTTTTAATTGAATTTAAGTTTGGTGGTGTGGGTGTGGGGTCCATTTAGGGTTCGATCGGTCGGAATGATTACATCATCCGTAAGTTGGGGGTAAGTCCAACCGTGGACAGAGACAAGCAGCTGCGAGTTTGAGACGAGAGTGGATCCTCTCCAATCAGACCTCCACTGGAGGCAGTCCAGTGTTGATCTGAACCTTCCAATGACATGAACAGTAACTAAATAAAAGGAATGGATGGCTGAGATTTGACAGGAGGAAAAAATGTACTGCAGCCAATCTCTTCTCGTTTGAGACATTGCAACCTTCAAAGTGCACAACAAGTGTGGGTAGACACTAGACAAAGGTTCGTTAAAAAAAATGTTTGAACTCGTATGTTTATTTTTGTGATGAGAAAATTTAATTTTTGCAGAATTGTTTACGTAAAATTTGATTCTAATTATAATTGAGTTAAAGATAAAGTGATTGATGTTTGAATATATTTATGTAAGTAAAAGTGGGTTGAACAAAAAATTGATCATAAAACTCAATTCTAGAAATAAAAGTTAAAATTCTATCTTCAAGTGGAATCAATTCTACTTTTAAAAAACAAAACAAATCAAGATTAATTCTACATGTCTAAAATCAATTTTAACTCCTCTAAAATTGAAATCAAACATACACTAAGGGACCGTTTGAAATGGTTTATTTTTGAGTTTATGCAAAATAACTTATGCAAATAAATAAATTCTTATGTATTATTATAAGTTTGTCAAGATAAGTTTGTCAAGATAGTTTATGCAAAAATAGTTTATAAAAACACAGTTTTTGTTAGTAAAAACTTATAAATTAACATAAAACCTTATTTATTTGTATAAATTGTTTTACATGAGCTCAAAAATGAGTTATTACAAATGGATCATAAATGTTTTTTAAAATAAGGCATCAATGATAAATCTTAAATTGAAAAATGCTAAACAGTACTCCTGAAGTAATAGTTAAACGTATTAAAATAGAAAATTTGTCTCGAAATACATGCATTTAGATAAGTTTAATAATCATGGACATTGTCGATTGTTAAAGCTATTATCTTCTTGAATTAACAGTATAAGGAATCAACATTTAAATAAGCAATGGATTTTTCATTGTTATTTAGAATGAATAATGCTTGAATATTGACACGCGGTGATATATGATATTAACTTGAGTATATGTTTTTTTTTATTGGATAGACTAAAACTATAACTTCACCTTCTTTAAGGTGAATAAGCAATGGGACAATTTTAGCATGGGTGAGTGTCATAGATCTCCTACAATGGAAAAGTTATTTGCCCCCTTAGATTATTAAGATCCACAATAAACCATAATAAATTTTGTACATTGTATTCTAATTTATATTATTATTATTATTTTTTATAATAATCTATTCTGAAAAAAAAAATTGATTTTTTCCCGCGAAAGTTCCTGATATTTTTCCGAGAAAAAACTTTCCGATCTTTTTCGGGAAAAATGTCAATGTTTTTTCAGAAAAAAAGTTTCGATTACAGGTAAATACAATTTTGGAGTTTTTTTCCGAAAAAAGGTTTCCAATTTTTTTTTCACATAAAAAGTTTCGATATTTTATTCGAAAAAAAAAAGCTAATGATTTTTACCGGAAAAAAGTTTCCGATCTTTTTTCGGGAATTTTTTTTCAATTTTTTCGGAAAAAAGTTCCGGATTTCAAATAAATACAATTTCGGAATTTTTCCGGTATTTTTTTTAGGAGAAAAAAGTTCGGTCATTTTATTCGGAAAAAAATGTTTCCGATCTTTTTTCGAGAAAAATTTTCAATTTATTTTCGGAAAAAAAGTTTCAATTACAGATAAAAACCGATCTTTTATGGGAAAAAAAATAGATTTTCGAGAAATACAATTTTGGAGTTTTTTTCGGGAAAAAAATTTCGATCTTTTTTAACAGATCTTTTTTTGGGAAAAAAATTCCCGATTCTCGTAATGTATATACCGAGATAGAAGTACAAATATATTGATTATTATGAAAAAAATATTATATAGATTACAATACAATGTAGAAACTTCATTATAGTTTATTGTGGACCTTCATAATCTAAGGGTGAAAATAATTCTCCCATGGTGGGAGACCTATGACACTCACTCATGCTAAAATTGGCCTAAGCAAAAGTGTTAGGATTTGAACTACAACTATATTTTTTTATAAACAAATGCTTATATAATTTCATTATGCAATAAGGAGGTAATACAAAGAGGTAACAATTCAAAAGTAGAACAACTAGACCAAGATATGGTCGTCCTAGCAAGCGAATGAGTCACCATATTAGCTTATCGCTTAATAAACATTACCACAAAGTTTGGATTAGACAGCAAAATATAATTAATGTTACAAATAAGTGAACTATACTAAGAGTTGCTGACGCTTAGCTTATGGATTGCATCCACCACGCTCTTCGAATTCATTTCAAAAATAGCGTGAGTGATCCCTCTATGTTGCATTTCTTCCATAGCTTTGAGTAGTGCGATCGATTCCCCTTCCGTTATATAACACTTTCCTTCGATTCTCCTTCAGTTAAGTGAACTGCAACTCTTTTGTATCAAATATAATGTCATTACTATTAGAGTTACATGGACATTTTATTATATAAACTTAATCATTAAGATGTTTTAAAAAGTGGTTGAGAAAATCTAATCCTAACGATATCATCTCCTTGTTTTTTACAATAATACCATCTCATTATTAATTTCAATATTTTACCAATGTTTACAATTTTTGAACAGATTTTTTGTTTTCACAAGTTTTAAACACAAAAACCACACCTACCATATTTATATGTTCGTTAACACTTTCTTTTTACAATAACCTTATTGAATTGGATCGATAAATTGAATATTAAACAACAATATAAGTGACTTTGATACCACACTTTCATCTAAAATATTAAGATATTAAATTTATGGGTTATCTTGGTTATAAAGTGTTCAACTTTTAATCTTCCAATCATTGAGAGATTTTACTCTTTTGATACATCTCAATAATATAATCTATATCAAATAAATTGATTATTTATTAAATGAGCAATGCTATTTAGCAAGAAATATTGATGCAAGAAAGAGAAGAATCCATAAAATTAGAAAATTTGACCAATTAAAACTTGGCTAACCATACATGGGAAAGAGAGTGATTATAATTTGACCAATTAAATGTTGCCACCCAAAATTCTTCTCTTTCTTGCATCAAAAAATTCTTGCTAAATAGCATTTTCCTTATTAAATATAAAAATGGTTTTTATTTACTTACAATGAGTTTTTTTTTAATACAAATGGGCTTTACGTTCCGGGAAAAGAAACTAAACACTAACAAAGTAGGAGAGAGAAACACCCCTATAAAATCATCAGATAAGACCTACATCAGCTCAGATGAAAACCATAAAGTGAAAAATAAGTATATAAAAAACGTGTAAACTAATAGTGGAGCGATGAAAACAAGTACATGCTACAACCCAATTAGCGGAGAGAGGATCCTCTCCAGTTGAATAATAACTGGAGGCTGTCCAGTGTATCATCTAACCATTAATTAATTAATTTACTACATCAATTATAATAAATAAAAAACATTGAAGGGTGGTGATTAAACTGCAGGAAAATTATAACATGAGAGGATCTGCTCTACAATTAGCGTAGCACGTGAATATGAAACCTCTATATAGATTAAGGATAATTTTTTATTTTTTATTATGGGATATAGATTAGGTATATGTTGGTTATAACTTGCGAAAAAATATTTAACATTTTTGGTTGTTTTCATCATTAGTTTAATTTATTTTGGAGGGTCAGTTTGTCATCAATTGATTTCAGTCCCCTTTCGATCGCAATTGTGGAGATTAAAGTATGGTTCTTTTTACCAAGTTCAACGTTATTCACCACTAAACCAACTAACGATTTATTGTAAAAAATATTCAATAAAAAAAAAACTTGTTAAAAATATGATATGCTAGGATTTTTTATTAAGAAGCCAAATAATATTAAAACAATGAGGAGGGATCAATTGACTCCAAGAGTAACTTTTTTGAGTTACTCCACATCCTCGCCCTTTATTTTGTTTTAATCTAATGGACTATAATTAATTATTATTAGTAATCATGTACTCTCGTCTTCCTTAACTTTTTCTTTTGGTACAAATATCTCTCATAACAATTCTTGTATGATTTTCATTTATTACACTATAAATTCACTATTTACTAAATAATATTAATACTGTTATAAACTGATGTAAATAAGAACAATAATATAGAGAAGAAGTGAGAGAAGAGAGAAAGAATAGTCCGTAATATTCATTACTAAGATTAGGGTTACATTACAATGATACATAGTATCTATATATAGGTAAACATAATGGGCCAATTATATGGGCCAATAATCTATATGGACATCCACTGATAATATTCATAACACTCCCCCTTGGATGTCCATCGAGGATGTGCCTAGTTAAAACCTTTACTAGAAAAAACCCACTGGAAAAAAATTCTAGTGAAGGAAAAAGAGTACAACATCCTTTGTGTTTAAATTGCCTCGTTAAAAACCTTACCAGGAAAACCCAATGGGACAAAATCATGGTGAAGGGAAAAAGAGTGCAAAACACAATTATATCTCCCCCTCATAAAGACAATTATATTTGAGACGAAGAAGCTCAATTAATCTTCAATATAGTTGATTAGATGCTTTGTTTGACGATGACTTTGTAGAGGGATCTAATTCTTCTCCTTTAATATATTCTTCTTTGCATTAGTCGTGAATGTGATACCATCTTCTTCAAGTTTCTTGTATGTGTAGAATCACAAACATCAACAAAACCACATTCCGAACTTTCTTGATGTAGTGCTAAAACTTCCACATAATTGGATGATATTCTTGTATCTCTAAGATACAAATTATATAATTGACTTTGTTCTAATATCTTTGAGTTTATTGATATCATCACATACATAATTAGCAAAATAAAATAGTGTTCTCAACGGAACTAAAATACGGTACTTCAGGACCAAATCAAATAACTAATCATTTTGAGACAAGAAATGATCTTTGTTCACATTAAATGACAACAAATTATATTTGTTAATATCAAATTCTTTTGGTACCTTTGATATATAAGTTTCTCGATGAACAAAATCTTGTTGAAATACCAAGTTTGCAATTTCAAAGAAACTTTTATCATCAAACATATTTCATTTCATTTCAATTTTTTTTTTTTTTTTGAGAATATGTATCGTGAATTAATCAGTGTAACAACAAGAGTATGTATCGTTTCAATTATTACAGCAAGAGTATGACATAAAGTAAATTAAAAAGAAAAGAGACTATGCGTTCATACCTTTCCAAATAATTTTGGTAGAGTCTCGTGCTGATAACGTGTTATAAACTGATGTCAATAAGAGTAATAATATAGAGAAGAAGTGAGAGAAGAGAGATAGAATAGTCCGTAATATTCATTACTAGGATTAGGGTTACATTACATTGATACATAGGTCTTATATATAGACAAATATAATGGGCCAAATATATGGGCCAATGACCTATATGGACATCCACTAATAATATTCATAACGAATACAAGAATCTAAAATTAATTCTTGATAAAAAAAAGGAGGAGAAAATAAATCCCTATATAAGAATGGTTTTTTTTTGGTAAGATTTGCTTTTTGTTTAATGTGTGAAAGAAAATCAAATTGTGATTTTTTTTCTTGTCCTATTTTTCCTTTTTTTTTTCAATAATTAATTTTCTCTATAAGAATGATTTATTTGCCTATGTGTTTTCTAACATAAAAAACCGTTATTATATGTATTTGTTTTGTTTCTTCTTCTCAACCAACCCTCTACAAGAATGACTAAAAGAGGTTTATTCGTCTATATATGTTTGGTTGAAATGTAGAAATCATAATTTTATTTTTCATCTCTTTTTTTTTATATTTTTTTAGCCAAAGGAAAATAAATGGTAAATTTTTTTTAATCTTTTTTTAAATAAGAAGAAATGGTGAAATATGTATTTTTGTTGAATGTGTGAAACAAAATCAAATTGTGAATTTTTTTTTCTTGTCCTATTTTTCTTTTTTTTATCAATAATTAATTTTGGATTATTGTATTAATATGATTTAGGAAAGAGTGAAATTATAATGTAATAAATGAAAATCATAAATATTATGAGAATAGTTAAGGAAGATGAAGGCACTATGATTACTAATGATAATTAATTATAATCCATTAGATTAAAACAAAATAAAGGGTGGGGATGTGGAGTAACTCAAAAGAGTTACTCTTGGAGTCAATTGATCCCTCCTCTAAAACAATTTAAGCACAATATGTGCCTAAAAAGAGGAAGATGTGTTTATAAATATAACACTCAAAAGAAACAAAACAACATTAAATCAAAAGGTCTAAAGAAGCTGAAGGATTTAGTAGCCAAAAATTTAAATTGAAACAAAAATATTTTTTCCTATCTCTCAACTACAACCACACATGTAATTTAATATTGTAAACCAACTTGTTTTACGATAATTTTGGATGGTCAAATATTCTACTAGTATTTCTTTCTTTCCAAATAGGAATCTTTTCTTTGGGGTGGGAGTGAGGAATCTAAGAAAATTAATTAGATCAAATGGAAAATAGTAGAATCTAAGAATATGACTTCGACTAATTACCCACATAATTAAACCAACATAAATTTCTGTACAAATACTTTAATACTCACTGTATATTGCACAAGAGTAATTTTTACTTTTTTTTCCTGCAGAATACATTTTTCTCTACTCTCTAGAGCACAACCACCGACTCTCCTCAACCTCAACAACCCAAAATCCAAACTTTCCTTCTTCCGATGTAGCCTCTGTTTTGTGGTGGTCTGTTCGTCCTTCACGGCGACGGCACCACCCTTCACCTACCCCATCTGTAGGGGTTTTATCAAAACCGTTCTTGGTTTGTCTATTAACCCGCAAGGGTCTGTTCTTTTCTGGTCGAAATTTGTTCGCTGTTGGATCTGAGTTCGTTCGATTTGGGTTCTCAGAGACTATTTCTATCGGATTGCTTTGCCGTTTGGTTGATTGGTGCTTGAGACAGATCGCCGCCGTCACTGTGGTGGTGTTTGGTGGGTCGGTTTCGTTTCTGCTCGCAAGGTTGAATGGTTTCACTTAAAAACTGGATCTTTGATTTGGTTTTCTCAGAAGGTAGTTTTGTTGCTGCTGACATGGGTTTGGACCTTTAAACATGTTTTACATGTGGATTTACTATGTTATGATGCTGGTGTGTTAATGTTCATCTTTTTAGCACGAACATTGTTGGTTTCGGTTATGCTAAAACTAGTTTCTTTAAGTTGCTGGTTTTGTTTCTCTATTGTCGTGGTTCCTTTGCCTATTTTCTAGCACTTTTTGTTTGCTTTTTGGCTTTTGGTTTCCTGGTTTGTTTTCAGATCTGTTGAGATTTGCAGGAATCAAAACTTTCAATTCTGCATCCGCGGCGCTAGAGAATTTGGGAAAGCCGACGGCTCTGGATTTGGCTAGAAATGGCCTTGTACTCGTTGATGCTTTAGCGAGTTGTCGGTTGTTGTGTCCGTTTCCGTGTTGACGGTCGGATTCACTCACCGTGCCCTAAGAGATAGATTGATTTTTTAGTCTGCTTCTTTTGGTTGTTGTAATGGTCGAATCTTTTACACATCTCTTTTTTGCAGTTTGGTTTCGGGTCCCGCGTTGGACTTGCTGAATTGTACTTGATGTGTATTTGATTGTTTCGCATTTGGTTCTTTCACCGGATTTTTTCTGGTTGGATTTGCTTTACCCTCTTTGGGTTGTATATACGTTGTTTGTCTGTTTGCTGGGTCAGGTTCTTGCCCCCTCAGCTTTCTTTGTATTTCCTTTTTTATTTTATGCATTGTTATTTGCTAAAAAAAAAAAAAAGAGTAATTTTTACTTTATATAGTAGACGGCGTTTTATAAGTTTACTGTTGAATTGAAATAGCATACCATATAAATGTTTTTTTTATATACTTTTTAGTAAATTTAAAGTTATTTGATTGATAATTAAAGTGAATCAACAATATGATATTCAATATTTTATTATTCATAAAAGAATAAATTAGCTCTTAAAATAGTTTATCACATCTTTTATTTTTTATGTGTTAACTCTCTGATTTATAGAAGAAGAATATCCTAATAATTTGGGGTTCATTTGGAAGATAAATAAAGTTAGATACAAAGTTCATAAATTCTAACTCAATTGTCAAAAATGCCAAAATTATTAGATCGAACATCATGATCGTAGTTCAGATTTCGAGATTTTCCACTTTATGTGTGATGAGTTTCAACGATTTATCATTTTCTCTAATTATTATTTTTTTGATAAGAAACTATATTATCCAACCATCGTTCTTAATCACTTCAATATAATTACATAATTTATAACAAATCTTCTGTTCACTAATGGTTTGGACGAGTGACCATTCCATCCAAAATCCTAGCAAGTATGTTTTCAAGCATTTATAATTCATTTGGTCTAATTTGAAGGGAATATTATGTTTAGGAAACGTTTATAAGTCATTTGATCTAATTTGAAGCGAATATTATGTTGAAGAAAAGCCAAATAAAATCTATCAGAAATGCATAGTTCAAGTCACAAAATGTTTGACCCAATAAACCTTACAGGCTGTAGTTGTCGTGTTAGGCCCAACTACTACTACTACTAGTACTGTACAAGTCCAATAATTGGTATTTTTCAAGTTTTGTTTGGAGTAGTCATTTCAAATTCTAAAACGTGTTATGCTCCTTGTCTCATACTTTGACGGGATGATGATGTACACATTTTCAAACTTCACTTTTATACTACTACTTAGGCATAAACATTGGGTGAGTTTGGGCCGAAAATCATAAAACTGATAAAAATCACAACCATTTAATTTGGACTCAATTTCGACCAAATATATCTTCGATTTGTTCGGGTGGCGGGTATAACGGTTCGGTTATTACGGGTTTGATTAAAGTTTTGTTTACATCTAAAACTCCATTATCCAAAAATTTAATATGTTGCACACAATATAACAAATGATAGAAGAACTAAATGAAAAAAACAAAGAGGGTGAGATGTTGTCACTTTGTTTCATATTTATAGATCTAATGACAATAATAAATTAAATAAAAGAGAAGTATAAATATATATTTCGCATCTCATTCATCAACATATTATAAGCTTGTAAAATATAATATTTCGCTCATATATCAAAGATGGATAAAAACAACAAAGCGAATAGTATATGAGATTGGGAGAGAGAGAGAGGGGGAGAGAAGGAAAAAAATTAATTTGCATCTTAATAGTTGTTCCGTCGGTTTCAATTACGAAGAGATGAAATTTTAGAGGCGCGCACCCGCCCGCAAGCAACCATTCATGACCGTTTTTTTCGTAATTGTTGACCCGAGACCCAACCCGCACCCGACCAAATGCTTTAATGTGTTATCTATTATATTGGTTTTGAGTCGGATCGCGGATCTGTGCTCAATCCAACTACTACTATTCTAAATTTTAATTCTACTAGTTTATATGTAAATCTGAAATGGATTAATAATATACATTGGCTCCACTTCCTTTTGAGTGTCGTTTTAAATTAAAAAAATTGTTTATTTTTTTGTATCATTTTGATAGTTAAGGTTATAATTTGTTAATTATATTTTTACTTTCACAATAACTCTATTTTACATTTTTCATAAAATTTAATGGAGAGAGAGTGTACATGCTAAATTTATTCAGAAAGAAAAAAGTAAACGGCAGATTAAAACGACGGTAGAACTGAAAAAGAATACAACAATCAACTAACATGATTTGAAAGTTTTATGCTAAAATGTCACTTAAAAAGAAATGGAGGGAATAGCAAAATTTGAAAGAAAAACTTATGGTTTTATGTACACGTGGTTGTAGAGTCGTTGAAGCTCTGACCAATTTTTTTTTTAAGTGTGATTTTTCTCAATTCCTTGGTTAGGTGTTCAATGACCGCTATCAAATTTTGTTATTGATCACGCATTACAATTTTGTAATACTAAATATGTTTGAACAAGTATACAGTGGTTTGGTCGATTTGTTGTTGTAATCTCTGGAAATAAAAAGTAATATAATTTTTGTGCAAATAAATCTTCGTTGGAGGTATTGTTCGACAAAGTGAAATTATTAATATGGTGTTAGTAAAAGAATAAAAAGAAAGTTTTTATGTTCGATTTAAGTATGTGGTATTAAAATTTGTGACTTGTTTGGGGTGAGGGGTAAGTGTTTTTATTGTTCTTTTTATTTAAAGTGTGATAATCAGTTTTTCTTGCTTTAACTAAGCGATTTAATTAAAGTGCCCAATTAGTTAAGTTAAATCTCTAATATGAACAATCAACTATAAGAGGAGAGTTCCACATTCAACTTTGTAGGGACTAAGAGATTAAAAATATATTGTATTGCTCATCACTTGTAATGCTCAAAAGCTAACTTTCGATAATATATTTAAGGCTCGTTTGGATTAGTTTTTTTTTGGACTAGAGGACTTAAGCAACCAAACCAAAAATGTATAGATTGTTTGCATAAGTTTAAAAATAAGCTAATTTATGCCCACCCATGTATATATTTTTGTCTATGTTGCGAAAAAAAAAATGGAATAGACCATAGAAAAATATGTAGGAGAGATTGTCTCTTATCTATTATTATATATCTCTTCAACAAAATCTATAATACCTACCCCGCAACTATAATTTGGAGAAGACTGAAACCACTTAATATTAGAACTGACCCTCGAACTATATTTAACTGGTGGTGGGAAAAAAAAACTATTATGCCTAAAAAAACATATTTCTAACACGTCCAACACAATTTTATTCGGAATTCAACGGTTGTATTTGCATACATTTCTGCATTATTTAAATTTTTCGAAAATATGATCATGACTAACAACATAGCATGATTCAATATATGAATTGAAAAAAAATATGTATGAAATGAAAAAATTAAAATTCCGCGCAACATCAATTATGAAATAAAGGATGTTTCATATAACGTATAGCTTTTGCATATACATATCCAACAAAATTTCCTACAGCTGTGTGTCTATATTTTTGTCCCTCATAGACATAGCTCCTCTTTAATTTCCCATAACATCATATACTACTACTAGTGTTTCACACTTTTCACTATCACCAGCCTTTTCTCCACACAAAATTTCAGAACAGTTGATTCACACATCCCAAATGTTTGGTCATAAATGGGATGAAATTTTGACCCTAAGTGAGTAACAAGCTAGTCAAAGTTATCAAACAGTCAGCATAGATCAATATATGCCACAAATAAAAACAAAATAATTTAATTGATAAAAGAATGAGAGGGGAATATATTATCACCATATTTTTCTTGGTTATGGTTATATTTTTTCACTTTCTTGATAAAATTACCCCTTTGGTATTGTTCCATTGTCATGGGTGAACGAGGGCCTAGGCATTTAATTTTTCTCATATAATTTACGGCATCATGAAGCCAGAAAGGATTATTGTTTTTTTTTGTTTGCACCACCAGTTTAATTTGGTTTGGAGGTCAGTTCTAGCATCAAATGGTTTTAGCTTCTCTCAACTGCAGATGCGGAGGATCGAATCGTGGTTCTCTCTACCAAGTTCAGCGTCAATCACCACTGAACCAACTAACGATTAGTTAGAAAAGATATTGGGGAAAATTGATCATGATTTTTTTTTGGTTATGAATGAAAAATTATAAAGGGAAGGGGGAAAACATGTGATGCAACAGGTTGTAATTTTTCTTTGGCAGTGGCAGCATTGCAAAACCAATAGTAGGGTCCAATCTAAACATGCCATCAAATCAGTGGGACTACATTAGTAATAGGGGAAGCTTTTTTCTTTGACTTGAGGAGGATAGGTTTTTCATATTTAAGGGATCACTAACTAGTATGGTTTTTATTACGTTTATTAATTTATAAACAAATCTTAAATTTTAGGTTTGTAAATTTTTTTCATTATATAATTAATGTATCTGAACTTTATTATATTTCATATATATTAATTATAAAATAAATCTAAAATAGTAAAATTTACTTGATCACGGGAGGAATATGTTTTTATAGGTTGTAAATTTTTGCAAACTCACAAAACTGGATGCAGATTTCCTCAAACTAACACTCATACTCATCAATCTAATGCGACATCTTTTACGAAAGATAATCCTAAAAGTTTGAGAGACTATTTGATATTTGATACAAACAGTTCTATAATTTTATTAAGGACTAATTTTAGATATTTCCTCCTAAAAAGTATTACTAGAAAACAAGGAGATGGAAATTGGATATTGCTCCAACTCCAACCCATCAAATCTAACAAAAATATCAAAGAACTTAAAAAGACTATGACCATACTAGCTAGCAAACAAATCAATACATCTAATTTTCCTCAAACTTTTTTATCATTGAAACATCACAATTTTGCAACCTCAATATAAATCCATACACTGTGGCGGTGCATACTTCTCCTTTGTCCATATTCATTAATTTGAATTAATGCGCTATTTCAGTCAAGTAGAACCACAAAATTATGTCTTGTTTTACTTTGGTACCATGCAGACTATATAGTTTCTAGCTAGGATCCAATGGTTAATTCAGTAACATCATAGATTCTTTATTATGTGCATTCCAATTGCAATAAGGTATGAATTGTCTTCTTTTCTTATGGTATATTACCTTCTATTTGTTCATCAATTTGTGTGCATACCTATTGCAATAAGGTATCAATTGTGTTTTTTTCTTATGGCATATTTACTTTGTATTTGGTCATCAATGCATGGCAATTAAATTTCCACTCCCTTGACGTCATACGAAGAAATTAAAATTGGTGTACTAATTTCAACAAATAATGCACATTATCAAATATGTAGGCTAGGGTGATGTGTCTTAAATAATGACGGCTTAAAAGTCTATTTGGTTATATGAAGATAAAAGTTAACTTTTAGTTTGTAAAATTGAATTTATTTAACTGCAAATTTAATATAATATAATTTATATTTAATATACACTTGTTTTGTTGAAGGATCTGTTTACAAAAGATAGTGGATATATAAGAAGTGAGAATGATGAATCCATGCATTTTGGATATATCCTAATATTAGCTAAATTGAAGGTAAAAGTAACTTTCATTAAAACCAAGAGCTATGAATTTTAAGGTTAGAATTTGAATTTGACTTAATTTTACAAAATATTTTAAAGACGCTCACACATATATTTATATTCAAACTTTATGCTATTACAATATGAAATTCGTAACCCACTATCATGCTTATTGCTTAGGATTGGACAACTAAAGCGCAATCCAATATAGCGGTAATCTAATAGTAAGTAGTGGCCAAACAGATATTTAATAAACTCTATTATCATAAAATATGAGTTGAACATAACTCAACCTTACAATAGATTTGAAAATCGCATTTGAGTCGTTGAAAATGCATCTTAATATATTATGCACATTTTAACAAATCAATTTTCACTCATTTGTAAAAATAGTTTTACAATAATAAAAGTTTAAAATTGATAACAAGAAATTGAAAATCAGTTTCAAGACTAGTATGTGAAGATTATTATGTTTTTTTTTTTTTACTTCAGGTGTTCCTCCTATTTTTTTTCCTTTTGGTTATTATCTGTATTTGATTTTCAAGAGAATGGACGTTAATAATTTTGAGTTCCTGATTAAGAATTGTGATTGGATATAGTTAGAAGTCGTGACTGCATGCTGTCAGAGTGACTGGACACATAATCTAAATCCGTCTCACTCACACACTAAATGCATGTGAGTAATTTTTTTCAAAGGATTTAAACCTTTGATTCAAAGTTCTGTAGAAAAATGAATGCTTATATAAGCTTTTAATAAACTGAATTATGAATTATGATGGATATTGACAAAAATTGCAATCTAGCAACATTTAGCATAATAAATTAAAAGTATATATTGATCACAAGACAACCTAAGGTGTAAAGTAGAGAGACATAAGAAAAAGAAAAGATAGAAAATGCATTGCATGCATGATGCATTGCTGGGACAGTCAGTAAGCACTGAGCTAGCAAGCCATGCCCCATCCTAAATGGAAGGGCATTGAAAGAGGAACACTTCCTGTACGTGTCACAAGTAAGGTACAATGGAAAGTTTAATGAAAGTGCTAAGCTTTAGATACGAAGAAGAATGGGTCCACACAAAAAGACCTGACACATTGCATTTAATTCTCTTTTCTGTTTGGTTTGGAGTTGGAGTATGAAACTTTTTCTGTTTTTTACTTAGTACTCACTGCTTGGGAGCTAGTAGCATTCAATTTCATGTAATGCGGAATGTTAGAATTTCAAGAAATTTTGACCAATATACAACCATTAATTTGTAGAAGCTTTGCCTCTAAGTTTGAGATTACAATATGCACAATTAGTTTTTGGGTTGGCTCACAAAAATTGATTTAATTTGCAAATTAAAAAGTTAGTAGTAGAATGAAAAGTAAAAATTAGGTTTGAAGGTTAAAATTTTAAACAAAAATACTAACTTAGAGCACTAATTAAAAACCTAAATATGATAAAAGAGTACAAAGCCCAATTTTAAATCATATCTTTCTAGTTATGATCAATTTAACTTATAGGCAAAACCAATTATAATCAATAATCTCTAAACTAACTGTTTTTTCTCTTATGTAATTTGACTCTTCTAAATGTTCATTACTGCTTGTTGTGTTATTTAGACTTCACAATAACATAATATATGATATATGTTTATTTATACGCCTTTCTAAAGGCATTATATTTGACATCAAAATTTGGATGTTAAAAAATATTTCTCTTCTATTATATTTTTTTTACAATATTAAAGATCACGACAATACAACATTGACTATTGAGACTACCATGTTCTGCATTTCAATGTGATTCTTTAATTACCACACTAAAAATTACTGGAATATAGTTGAGACTTACGACACAATATAAAACCTTGCTCATGAATGATAATGGGATACAAATTCACGGACAATAAAGTTCGTTGGGTCAAGATTAAAAGGTCCAAATTTCGAATTTGATATCCCAAATTATTTTATAAAAAAATAATAAATTAAATCAAAATATACATTGAAATTTAAATTGCCTAATCTCAATTTAACACTAGAACATTTACATTCCTGTCTCAGTAAATGCTTGAATTACTAAATGCACCAAATGCAAATCCATCATCACAAATTAGATAAAGAGGATGGTGCTCTCATAACTCATTATCTTTTGTTTATTTATTTGTTGGAGAATGTTAACTTGTGCCTTTAAGACACATAATAAGAAGATAAATATAAAGATTATGTTTTGGAATATTGTGTATTTTTACTTTTGATGCATTAAATTTCTTAGCTTATTAAATGCAAAGTTTCCATATAAAAATATCTTATCATGTGTCCTAAGGGCACAAGTTAACATGACCCTTATTTGTTTAGTACTAAAGATATTTGAAAATCTTAATTAGTAGTAGAATGTAAAATCTCAAGAGAAAGATGAAAAGTTTGTTTGGGATCAGAATGTACGTAATTTAATTAGTAGTAGTTCACTTACTGTGGCTATAGATGCACACGCAATATGACAGTATAGTATAGGTAGCATGCACCTTTATAATTAGGGGAATGGGTTAAGACAGAGAGAAGCAGAGAAAGTGTTTGAAATCAGACCCTACAAAAAGTTGAACGGCAAATGGACAATTTTTCCAGTAATGGGAGGGGGGTATGAATGGAGCCATGGAAGGGTTGGTCTAAGAAGACTAAAACTACAGTTCTAACATTCATAAATACTAGGTGGGTCCTAACATTCACCAAACCAAAACAAAACAAAATATATATGACATAACATAACACACACACACCCCTTTTGCTTCATCTACTATGCTAGTACTAGTACTTTTTTTCTTCCCATTCAACCATACAACAAGCAAATTAATTTTTTTAGAGTTTTTTTTTCTAAATTACACTTTTATAATTTTGGGTATTTACCCATTCTCATTCAAATTATATGGGTTTGTTTTCATTATTTAATGAGTAAATATATTTAAATTATGAAGTGGAATAGTAAATCTCACTTTTTTTAATTTACTTTTTTTATTTATATTCTCTTTATAAAATAATGTATTGAATAAATCTCCAAGTTTATAGAAGCAATTAAAAGATGTAGTTATAAATTATTCACTATTTATATTTAGGTTTAATTAGTTTGTTGGTCCCTTAAAGATATTTTTGGTTCATATTGTTCCGATAAAAAAAAATTCCGCTATGGTCCCTTAAAGACATATATCTTTGTCACATTGGTCCCTTCTGTTAACTTCTTGCAAAAAATGTTAACTTTGGTTTCATATTGGTATGTTATCTAGTTTAATAGGTTTTGGATTGATCTTTTATCTAGTTTTATATTGGTCTCTAATCTAATTTAATAAGTTTCATAATGATCCTAAAATTAACGTTTTTTGTAAAAAACTAACGGAAACACCAAAATGACAAACGAAAATATTTTTTGGGGCCAAACCAGAACTTTTTTTTATAGGATCAATGTAAAATCATATATATCTTTAAGGAACCAATAAACTAATTAAGTCTTATATTTATATTTTTAAACTAACCGTTAACCCTTGTAAAATATGAGTCAACTTATTATTATTACTTATAACTTATTTTGTCTATTTTTTAAAATCATACTAACTAATGTCATAATTAACGACACTAGTTAAGCATGTAAAATTTTAAATTACATTTTTAAAATCTTAATAGGATTGAATATTTCAGTTTTACAAAAAAAAAAATTATATTTATTTATTTAAAAGTACCTAAGGGAAATCTTTAACAATTTTTTATTTACTCGCTTATCCTTTGTACCTCATGTACTGTTTCTTTTTTTCATTTTTTATAATCTTAAAAAAAATCTCTTTTTTCATTATAATAATCACTCCACCCCGTAAGACCCGTTCCTAAAAGCTTTCTTCAGCCTTTTTCAACTTTCTGCTTCTAACACTAAATTTCTCTACTTCTTTCTTTGACCCTTTCTCTTCACCAACTCAAACTGCAAAAATAATTCACAATTCTCAAACACAAACAAAGCTTCAAATCAAACACTTATTTTTCTTACACAAGTGTTTTGCTTTTTACACCCCCATTTGTCTAAAAAGCTAGTTATTTCAACACTTCAACTTTACCACCTTGTAAACACATCCTCAATCAAGAAACTTTGATGCACTATGGTTTTGCATAGAAGACCTCTACTTCTTGTTATTTGGCTGCTTTTAATTCTCTTCATATTAGGCCATTGTCATGGATCAAGAACCACAAATGTCTTCAAAGTGAAGCCCAAATCACATCATCAAGGTAATTTTTTTGGCTCTTTACCAAAAAGGATGCATATTCCATACTCAACTCCTTCAAGGAAACACAATGACATTGGCTTAAAAAGTTGGAGATCACCATGAAGAAACAAAAACAAAAGAAGATGAATAGTAGTTTTTTTTTGGATAAAGGTGACCATTGGTTTTTTTTTTTCTCCTTTTTCTTTTTCCTTAAAAGAAAAAAAAACAAGGCAATTAACTAATGTACATGGTGAAGGTATTTTTATGTTTGATGAAGTTATTTTACTTTGGAGGATGTAATTGGACAAGGGTATGATCTTTTAGCTGGATTAATTAATTAATTTCTCTTTTTTTACCTTAAAAAGAGAAATTAATTAAGTGGTTGTTTTTAGTCTCTAATTTTTACTCTTTTTTATTTGTTTTTGACTTTTTGTAGTGTGAATCAATTAATAGACAATGAAATGTTCAACAGCTTCATAGAATTTTCTTGTTTTTACATTATTATTTATAGAGTTTTAAACATGCATGTGTTATAAGTATTTCACTATTTCTTATACGATTATTCTAGTTCAAAATGATTAAATAAAATTGGGAAATAATATAGAAAATAAATAGTCTATATTTATATTTTTGAAGCATATATATTGGTGATTAACATGCTTAGAAATTTTTAGTATTCTCTAGAATGAAATTAAACTTGTTGATATCTTGTTAATTAGAGTACAAGCTAGTGATGAATATCAATCACTAACTAATATTATTGAAAGTATGGTACAAGTTATGAGTGGCACCAAACCTAACCCATTGAAATCAGCATCGTGAATAGACCGATATTGAACTAAGTTAAGGTGGTTTGATTTTGTTGAATGTCATGTAGTGCGTGCGTTTGCGTGTATCTCTTTCATGATTTGATATGTATACATGAATGAACATTATTTGAGTGTATATATGTGTAATAATAATATTGAATAATTGATTTAAGATTGAATAATTGATTTAAGATTTTGAAGATTAATAATTCATGTCCTTAGTATCTTACACACGAGTGGTATACTATATCACACTGTCACTGATGGTAAGGTATATCCACTAGTTAATGGAATATTTAAAATTATCAAAAAAGAAAATAAGATTACCACCGAATAACTTTGTGTATATCCTTAATGATAAAAGTGATTTTACTTTATGGAGTGTTACTTGTGAATTTGCCCAATTACCGGGTATAGTTTTGGTGTGGGTTATTATTTCATGCCATGATAACTTTTGTTTTTTTGAAGAAAAGGGGGGAAATTAAAAGTTCGACTAAAGTATGTACTATAAGTGCTTACAAAATAATAGTAGTAACTAGTAATGATATTAAGGACAAAACTTATATGCATTGTTTTAGATGCAGTTTGTCCTGTTCCTCTCACAGTAGTTTTTTATTTCTTTTTAATTTTAAAAAATAGAAGAAAACTGCTTTTAAATAAAAACAACTACCTCCTTGTATCTAGCACAGTAAGAACTGTGTATAAGGAACTGTACATCCTAATATTAAAATACAGTGATATTTTTATTAAGCAAACGAAAACAATAAATACACCAAAATTCAGATATATTGCAAGATATTTTATTCGTATTGAATGAAGGCGTCAAATCTAACTAGTAATGTCAAAACATCCATATGTGGTGGTCGAACTCTTTAACTTATATGGACATAGACTATGATTTTTGTTTTAAGCAATTTTGACATTATCCGAATGAAAGCGTTATACAACATTTCCATTTGCCAATTTGGTTCGATTCAAGTAATAGATGTTTAAACGGCCAATATTAGTATCATTAGTGTATGTTAGTTTGTTTTAATTTTTAGAGAAGACAAAATTAATTTTAGAGGCAAGTAATTAATTTTCACGTGTTTGGTTACTCTCTTGACTATAATTTATTTTATGCTTAAAAAAAACTATAATTTATTAGTAAAATTAGAATTATTTTAACTTAAATTAATTAAGTTAGTAATTTGAACTTTTGATTGCAACATTGATTTACAAATTCTAATGTATTAGTATTCAAGTACTCGATTTTTTTTGACAAAATTCAAGTACTCAATTCGGTCATAATGAATTAATCAATTCATCTCAAATCAATTCTTTAATAAGAGATTTATTTAAAAGTTTCAAATACCATACATGAGTTATTGGACATGCTGCTAATTTAATATACCCCATTCAATATTTATATATATGAGAATTAACAAATTATTATCCGCATTGTTCACAAAATTTTATTTGATTCGTCTTTTTTATCTCCAAATTGTGTAAATGTAGAACTAAATATACATATACGTACAGTATTGTTATCGAAGGTGAGGTTTAAACTCTCTGACTCCTAATTAACTCTTCACTTTATGCATAAAGTAATCCTTATATGTACCTTAAAAATAACATAATGTTTTCATCTTAGCCATTAATTAGGGATCAGACGATTCACATTAATTATTTATTAGTAAAATCAACTGAAAATGATCTCAACTATTTATTTCATATCGGATGTTTTAGCTGCGTCAAATCCAAACTCCCCTTATATCCCATTCAAATTGTAAAGCATAAAATTAGTCACTTAAGCATATGATTTAAAGTTCGATTTCAAACTAATGTTTCCAAAACCTTACTATCCAATTTACAACTTTAAAGTTGTTTTATCAAATAAGTTTGACGCAAAAATTGGAGTTATTTTGATGGTTTATTTTATTGTTTGGCCCAAGTCTTAGAGCATCCCTACCGTAAATTTGTAAGACATAATATGTGATTTCAAAAAAGTAATAATTCTAGGACATATATATTCTTTGTAAAGCAAGTTTAAAGTATTTAATAGATTTTATTGAATTAAGATTTGTTTATGTTCCATAAGTAAATGATGTTAATATTAAAGGTACGTTTAATCTGTTAAAAAATAGAGGACTCAACAAATTTTATTGTATCCTGTTAATTTGGAAATTGGCTTTAGGGCTGAACAAAATAGGTAATAAGGTACATGACACAAATGTGTATTTTTGTCTCTCACTATACTACAAGACCACTTTTTGTCCATATAGTACAACTATAAAAAATACGAAAATACCACATTTTTATTTTAAATATAAAAAAATATTATCTTTTTATCTATCTCATATAGTATTGCCTTGTATTGTACTATTTTATTCTGATATGTATTGTTCTCGTTAATGAATACGGTTGGTTGAAATGACAATATATTCCTTGATGTTGCATTTTTTTATAAAAAATATTGTATTAATAACATTTTTCATTTTTTAAACTATTGACAAATTGATGTAATACCTTTTTTTTCAGAGATCTTAATCAATGGTGTATAATTATGAAAAGTAATAAAATTATTACCGGAATTTGATTCTTATTATTAGAGGAATATTATTACCATCATAGTACATTACTACGCATAATCTTTACAAATGATCAATTTACATTGGATTCTAATGAGCAAGACATTATAAGAAAACCCGAGAGATAAATTGGATTTTTCTTAGCCTGTTTTCAATTTACATCATTAGATTCCTCATTTCAATTTTGGTTGATTATGCTGTGAAATACATTATCAATTTCCGTGTGCAGAGTTCAATTGATAGAATATTAGTATATTAGTAAATCTTAACACTTCCATTTATTTATTTGAAAATGTAAAATTTTATTCACCGTGCCGACAAAATAAAAAATTACAAGTATATTGTGGTTTTATGTTTTTTGCGGTCTCGACTTACTCTTTACTTTTTAATGGTGTGCTTGGTTCAAAAGAAAAAAAAAAATAGAAAAACGCGTATTTCAATTAATGAATTTAGATTAAATTTATTTATTAGAATCTGTTTTCCTCTCTTCTCAATTTCTTTCTCTTGAACGAAACAAGGGCTAAGAGAATGAAAATCTTACGATTTAGATTTAGAGTTTGGCAAGATGATTGAATAAAATGTTGTCAGAAAATATTTCAAAAAATACTTAATTTGAATTCTTCGGAACAATTTATGACTATTTAAAATTTATTAATCATTTGAGTTTAACTTTAATCACTTAATGACAATAGTCTCTCCAGCCGGCCCTAAATTT
Organism: Trifolium repens; assembly: GCA_030408175.1. Classification (NCBI taxonomy): domain Eukaryota; kingdom Viridiplantae; phylum Streptophyta; class Magnoliopsida; order Fabales; family Fabaceae; genus Trifolium; species Trifolium repens. The sequence goes on along the minus strand of CP125842.1, from coordinate 58,265,806 downwards.
TATTTTTTCTTCTTTGAGTTTTCTTCTTCCCCTATCGGTGGGGGGTGATTTTAGATCATGTTTGGCCTAAAATTATCCCTCTGCATTTTTTTCTTTCTTGCTTTTAATCTAAATAAGTGATATTCATATCAATTGAGTTTTTTTAGTTGTTTTCTTTTGTACTTGTGATTTTGTTGTCCGAGTGCGGCGTTGTGTTATTCGTCGTCTTGGTACGACGTTGTTTGATTTCAATTCCCGTCTTGTCGCGGTGTTTGTTTCGTTCAGATTTGCAGGTTTGCTTCGATCTAAATTCAGTGCAGATTCAATGACTCAAGCGTCTTCAACATTGCAGATCCGGAGGTATGACTACTCAGGAAAATTGAATTTCATCATACCAATTGTAGGCTTAGAAATAAAGTCGTTGTATGTTATTAACTCAGATACTGTGAGCTTGTTCGAATATTTTATCCTTTTAGTTTTTAGTGAATTTGAATATGTAACGATTTCGATTGTTGTACTCTACTGGTTTGAATGAATAAACATATTTATTTTTTGTAAAAAAAAACTTTAATCACTTAATTATATATGATGGTATTTAATTTATACTCATCCATTTAGCTGAAATAATTGGGAATCAATGAAAAGTGTAAAGTACATCATGTCTCCCCCTTTAATACTATATATTTCTTCATAGCCCAAACCTAAAATACACGATTATTGAATTCATCAAATGTTGATTTACACAATATTGTTTCTAAATATGAAAAACACAGCTCATGAATGAATCCAATCCCATACGTATATTCCCATACCTAATGAAACCAACCTATGATGCAACCATCTTAAAATTAAATTAACTTTATACTAAAAAAGTGTTCAACTTTTTGGTTAAAATAAAAAACCATCTTCACTATGTTTTGATTCAATTTTCATTTCCATATAAACACACTTTCGTTGTACACAACATTTTAATGACTAGGTGGTAGGTACAAATAACTTGTCCTTAGCCAAAACAAGAAAAATTAAAAAGGTATTATAGTGAACAAATTTCCAAGGTGACCATTTCATGTCCCATATAGAAGTGGTAATAAAAGAATAATATCAACAATGAGGATTGAGGTATTCTTTACCAAATTTCTAAGACTAAGCTGGCAAAATCCTTATCCTTATAATCTCCTATAGTCCTATGTGATGTAGAAATGTGGGAAGAATCTTGGAATTCCAATACTAGAAAATAATTATTTAAGCTAGTTCTAATTTCATGCTACCAATCCAACTTGGCTAGGGGTCCCCTCACCTCAACACCACATTAATTTTGTGTACCACATATAGAATATTTTTGAATATTTTATGTAGTCCTAGTCAAAGTTGACTAAGCATTTTTTTTACAAGGGCCCTTAATTTCTGCACATTGAATATTATTTAATTTTATTTGATCAATATTGACTACAAGCTAGAAGAGTACCAAGATCCCTATTTCAAGGCCAAAAAGTATACATATTACTTTGTCAAGGAATTAAGAAATGTATATAGTTAAATAGGGTCATCTTGAATTTAATTATCCATATAACTATATAACTTTGCTTTAAAATACCATAAAACAATGTGCTTTAAAAATGGGGCTAATAATTGTTTTAAAATCCTAAGACCCCATGCTTTTCCCACGTTTGTCGTCAAAAGTAAGTGAATAATGAGAATGAAATGTACTATAGTCACAACTTTAATTGTTCTTTAAAAAGTTTTTATTTCATTAAAAGGAAAAAATGATGTAATATGAATTTCTTTCTTCTTTGTCATAGATGCAATATATCCAGCTGACTAGCTCAAACCCCTCATATGTGAAGATCTACAATTGGGTTTTTTGTGGTTCAGTTCATGTGCCCCTGGCCCCTGAGATTGTATTGTAGGCCCATGTATGATGTTCAATTACAAATGATTATGTTTAGGTTTAAGAAAAAAAAAACCACAAATATAATGTTTTTCTTACAACAAAGAAATATTTTATTCCCAAAAAGAGATAAATAAAATATAAGTGGTACTAAATTCATAAAACATAAATGAACTAGTCACTTTATTTTTTTATTTATTGAACTAGGTATTAGACATCAATCCAATAATTCCATAGCTCAGTATACATTTCATGAGCTCCGTGTACATTGTCATTGCTCAATAAAATTAAATCATACGAGTATACAAAAGTTAAAAGTTAGTATTATATATCCACACAAAAAAAGTTTAAAAAGTAGTAATGTAATTAAAATGATTATTTATGGTCATCTTTCTAAAATATTGGAATGATTGTCTTGCTTATTGGAGGACAGCCCGGGTGTTACGGTTACTTCAACTCAACTCATGCGAATCATATCATATGTAACACTATACTTTTCCTCATGTTTTGAAAGAGGAGTATACCTAATTCCTAAATTGTAATACCTATCCCTCAAATGAAAAATGGAGACATTGTTCCAATATTGATAAAAAAAATGAAGAAGCAACCACTAGAAAAAAAAAAAAGGTTTGGTGTGGAGGTGGAAGGAGGAAGAAGAAGACGTACAATTAGATAGAATGGTTTTTTTTTTTTTAAGAAAATGTTAAAATTTCCATGTTGGTATATAATAGGAGACGCCACGTCATTAAAATTAGCCACATCATTATTTTTTAGTCAAAATTGATTAAAAAGGGACTAATGAGGAGTTAACATTGATCATATTAAACTTGGAAGTTAAAATTACACGATTGTAAAATTTGGAGGGTCAAAAACACAATTAAAATATTAAACTATTTTTCTATTTCTTTAACTAATGTATTTGCAACATTAGACAGTATGACCCATAAAAGAAACACATTGGACTTATTGTAAAAAATGATTAATTATATTTTTATAACTAATGTCTCCTGTATTTATTTAAGTATTTGATCAAACTCGAAATTGGGTTAGCTCAAAGAGTTTGATAGGAATTGAAATTAAAATTTTATGTGGATGCTTTGGCACCTTATAAGTTATAATAATAAAGTCATCCAGTGTCCCACAAAGTCACAAACCGACCAAACCCAGTGGAAGCATCGCAACTACAGTGATCTCTTCATGATATATACATACAAGTCCACACATAATTAGCAATTATATTCATTATTAGTTGTACCAAAAAATGGCAGTAATCTATTAGTATATATAAAAAGGATTCAAATTTTTAGGATGACTTTTTCATTATTCTTATCTTACTCTTAAAAAAAACTACCAATAAAAAAAGTAGTCAACTATATATAAAAAAAATACGAATTTTTGGGATGACTTTTTCATTATTCTTATTTTACCCATAAAAAAAACTAACAACAAAAAAAGTAACCACCAATTATGGTTTACTTTTTTTAACAAGTGTTTATATAACAAAACCAGTTACAACAAAGATATTTTTACAATTATAGAAAACACGAATCATCCAAACCGGCACGGAATGTGCCCGTTTGGCCGCTAGTTATTAATAAAGGAAAGAAATAAAAAGCCGTTAATTAAATGAAACAATGAAAGTTAATTATTAATGGAGAAATTAAATAGTTCCACTGATTATGGAATAGTTCCCCGTGCAAGCAGAAAAAAGAGTTAACCAAATAGTAGTAAACGCTTTCTAATGATGAAAACTCAATTGCACTAATGAATTTTGTTCATAAGCAAAATATTGCATTTATGCGGGGAGTACGATAAGTGATCTTATTAGGATCGGATTCGGAGTTGATGATGTGTGGTGGTGTTCCTCTCTGTTCCGGAGAATGGGAGGGGGGCATTATATTTAGAGACGCGGGAGTCGTTGTCCGTTGACTTGATTTGCTTAATTGTGGTCTGCTTTGCAATTGAGCCGTGTTCGACGGATTGATGAAGTGAGGAAATTTTTTTTTTCTACCCCAATTTTTATCTCTTTACCCCAACATTTTTCCAGATATTCCCAATTTATCCTTATGTATATAAACCAATTTACCTGAACCAATTCTATACAAACTATATAAACCAAACCGGAAAACTTGTATCAAGTCTTCTGGTCTTAATTGTGGCTACCGTGATGTAGTAACCCTTCTTGGGATTCAATTTGGAGTCATTAAGAACAACAAATTATACAAAGCTAACTCTTCTTTTCCACTAGTACTGATTCCAGATCCACTATGCTAAACTTAAAGCTTGTTTTCTCTAGCATTCAATTCATCACTCCAAGGTTAAAAATCCATCACTATTTAGTATTTATCTAAAGCTTCTAACAAAATCAGTCCCAAATCCCAATTTGGGTTTATGCAGAAACATGATACGATTCTCAACTAAGTAATTAATTATCATGTATGTGATTGCTTTAGAGGTTGATTGAAAATCAAACTCTTTTTTAGGAAGACACGAACACGATCAAGCGGTGAACTAGATTACTAGAATTGATTTCTGCAGATTAGCCATGGTTAGACCGTAGCCAATCACCATAGCTAAAACACCTGAAAACTTTGCTCACAAATTTCGGTTTGGTTGTTCAACTCCGGAAATCTTTGAAATACCGGAATACTTTTTTTGAAATACCGGAATACTTATGAGGGGTGGGCGGGTGTTATTTTGAAAAGGGTTAAAATTGGTATTTCCTTATGATTTGTTGGGGTAAAGATAAAAATGTTGGGGTAGAAAAAAAAAATTCCATGAAGTGAACTTCCTCGGAGGCCCAATCCAAAACCATAAGTATTCTAATTAACCCGTAACAATTCAAGATAAATTGCACTTATCATCTGCATGGTATGGTCCTGTGGTACAATTGTAGAAGTTTGAAATTTTTTAATAATTTGATTTAGGATCTGTTTAGTAAAAAATATCGGATATCAGATAGCTAATAAGCTAGCTTATAACGGATGAGCTTATAGCAGATAACTTATAAGCTAGCTGATTGAATTTGTAGTGTTTGGTAAAATTAGCGGTTGACTAGCTTATAAGTATGAAATGACATAAAAAAGATATGTTTAATTAATATTTAATTCTTTTCAAGTAAGATGATAGGGGTAAAATTGAAAGAAAAGATAATAAGTTATACGCTATAGGGTCTGTTTGGTAAAATTAAGCTATAAGCTAGCTTATAGCTGATAGCTGAAAAACTAGCTGATTGAAATTAGAGTGTTTGGTAAAATTAACTTTTAAAGTGGTTAATAAATATAAAATTATATAAAAGGACATGTAGTGGGTAGTTATTTTCTTTATTGGATGATTTTTTATTTTATAAAAAATAATAATATTAAAGATTAAAAATGAAAATAAGTATAAAAAACTATAAGCTATAAGCTCAAACGCTACTTAAAATAGCATCTCAAAAAAAGCTATAAGCTAATAAGAAAAGCTTTTTACCAAACACATCTATTTTTTTAAAATAAACTTATAAGTTAATCCAATAAGCTATAAGCTAGCTTATTAGACTTACCAAACACACCCATAAGCTATAAGCTAGTAAAATAAGCTATAAGCTCTTTTTCAAAAACTGTTACTAAACAGAGCTTTTAGCTTATAAGCTAAAAGCTAGCTTATTTGGTTTACATGAAAAAATTATAGATCTCAACTATTTCGATGGATTAGTTTACAATTACAGTTGTGTTGGGATGCATATAATCCGTTTCTATAAATGCTGAAATAGTGTAGAACATTAAGAATGGCTGTAGAACATTAAGAATGGGTGTGTATCATTAACAAATTAAAGTATATTCTAGTAGTATTACTATTACTGTACTGAGTCCAATTTAGACATTGATCATACACATGCCAAAGTTATAATCACAAGTATAATTATGGATGAGTAAAAGAAATGATAGATTTGAAATTTAATCCAAGGTAAGATGATTGCGAATATTCTAAAATGAAATCTAAAGATACAATTATAAACATGAAATAATATCTTTGACATGTAGTGTAGACATGTAGTAATAAATTAAAACAATCATAACCAAGTGGCTTGGGGTCCAGTGGCAAGGAGCTCCTTCCAAGGACGTGCCCAGGGAATAACAGATTCGATTCCCATGAGGAACAACGTTTGGCCAGTGCGCATGCCTCTACGCACGAGCCGGATTAGTCGTTCATCTTTAGTGGGTCGGAACCGGTGCAAAAAAAAAAACATTCATAGTAAAAATAAAAAATAAAAAATTAAAACACTTGTATAATTATTCCATGAGTTTAATTCAAGTTGAGAAAAACATCCCATTATATACGTAATAACAGTTGGGATGCAAACACCAGACATATCACTAATTCAACTTTAAGGTAATGCAACTTTAAAGTCAAACAAGTAAAATCCCCAATTATAATGAGAAGAAAAACCGATAATTCAAAGTTCGATAGAAAAACGAATAAAACCTCATAAAAAATTATTTCAGCCAAATATAGCAATTCATCATTTGATATAACTAATTAACCACTTGTCCAAAAAAATTGAACCGGAAGCACTCAATCAATTTGTTCTTTGGTAGAATTAATTAATCAATAGAACCTTTTAACAATAAGGAAATAGTTTTAAAAATGTTTTTTTTAACCAAAAAAACAAGTTATTTATCACTTCACATTTAAATGTACGGGTACAATATCAAATAGAGGAGTAACAATAACAATTTAAAGATACAAAGAAATATTTTGGGTCAGAAAACAAAGCCCAAAACCGGCCCATGTAGTAGTTTCTTCTTTTAAACCCTAAAATCCCAAAGTCTCTCCCTCTTCGCGATCTGAGAGTTCATAGCGCAAAACTACGAAGCCGCTTCCTCAGCCTTCAATCTTCTCTATTCTCGTAAGATCTATCACCTTAATACCGATTAAATTATCATTTACTTTAGCTTAATTCTTAATTTTCTTGTTTAATGATTGTGTTTTCGGTAGCATAATTTTTTTACGATTTTCTGATATGTTTTTGCTGCTATTATGCTTATTGCGTAAAATTAAATTGCTTCTTATACTGTTGGATTAGTTAAATCTTGGTTCTGGAATATTCTAATGTTGTTTCTCGGAAAATCAATTTGTTTCGTTTTGTTTAAGTATTATTTATGACTTGTTTGGATTGATTTATTTGAGCTTATCTATTGGTATAAGCACTTTTGGAAACGGCTTATGGCTTATAAAAAAACAATTTAACTTTTTTTTTTTGTTATAGAAATATCTTATGCATATAAGCATTTGTCATGAAATGTGATTAAGTGTTGATGTTAGAAGTATCGTGATATTTTAATTTAGGGTTTTATCACATTGCTTTTATGTCGGCTATAATTTATTTATATTGACATTTGTGTAGCAGCAACCATGGTGAGAGTTAGTGTGTTGAACGATGCTCTGAAGAGCATGTACAATGCTGAGAAAAGAGGAAAGCGTCAAGTCATGATTCGACCATCTTCCAAAGTTATCATCAAGTTCCTTATCGTTATGCAGAAGCACGGTATTTGTCATTAATTGTTATTTTTTTCTTTTAATGTTTCATTATTCAGTTTCTACAGAGTATTGATTAGATATATATTTTGGTGATTGATTACATAGGTTACATTGGCGAATTTGAATATGTCGATGACCACAGAGCTGGGAAGATTGTTGTTGAATTGAACGGTAGGTTGAATAAATGTGGGGTTATTAGTCCCCGTTTTGATGTTGGTGTCAAAGAGATTGAAGGTTGGACTGCTAGGCTTCTCCCTTCCAGACAGGTTAGTTACGGTCCTAAATTTACTTCTTTTACATATTACATGTTCTTATGTATTGCTCTGCTTGGTGTGGTCAAATGCATATTTGTATGAATTTTTGTTTATTTGTTTGACGAGTGTATTTCAGTATTTTTGCCTTATATCAAGGCTAGACAAGTACATTAATTGTTTGTAATCATTGGTTTTATTACTATTATGTTTTAAGGTTTTTTAGAGTAAATGTCTAAACTGATCGAGGAAAAACACAGACCTAAATAAATGACAAAGTACCAATTTGTCTTCAGAAATTTCAGGTATCTATTAAATTAGTCTTTGATGGGGAGTAATTTTGTCCCTAAGAACTTCATTGAAATGACTAAATGTGACCAACATTTGAGAATTTTTAAGGATTAAGTTGATTTTTTTTCTTAGTTTTTAAGGATTAGTTTTGTCTTTAACCAAGACGTTTATGCATGGGTTAGACTGGTCAACAGCTCGTCACTTTGGTCCTTTCTATCAACAAGATCAAACATTGAGCCATTTCCGGTCAATTGCTCTTTTTTCTGCATGCATGCAATTTCTTCTGTTGTGCCTGACCTTTTTATCATTCAAAATTTGCAGTTTGGGTATATTGTTTTGACTACCTCTGCTGGCATTATGGATCATGAAGAGGCTAGGAGAAAGAATGTCGGTGGTAAGGTGCTTGGTTTCTTCTACTAGGCTTGCTTTGAGGATCTTCAAGGTTTCAGATTTTGATTTACGTGTTTAATGGACCTATTAATATCAAGTGTAGCCGGAGCTGTTTTGTTATTTGTCTTAATTTGTTTTGCAAGACCAAGTTGGTAACTATAATTTATCTAATGTCTTCATTATCTTTATTATACCAAAACATGTCCCTGTGAGGATTGTTTGAACAGAATTTTGAATTCGTGCGGTTTAAGTTAGTGTTTGATTTTGCATCGACTAGATTGAGTTATGAAATTAGTGTTATGTGGCTTTCATTAGAACAAATCATATGGAAAAGCAATTATTATTTAATTATCTTCATAATCCAGTTATGGAATTTGTTTTCAAACCTGAATGACACTATAGGAATTTACATTTCACAACAAAAAAAAGAAAGGAATATACATTTGTTGTGAAAGGCTGTGGCAGAAATTCTAGCTCAATTCTTTTCATAGTGATGCATGTCACTCTTTGCAAGTGGTGGTGCTTGGTGCCCTAACACAACAGTGGTTTATAAATATTTACTATTCAAATGTTGCTGCGATAAAACAGTTATATAAAAATTGATTCTTAAAAATTATTAAATTTTAAACAAGAATTATCTGTGTACAAAAATATTTGATCATCTAAAGGGAGTGGCCTTTATGATACACGTTTAATGATAAATTGTCAATACCAAAATTCGACATTAGCCTTCATTTATAATTTCAAATTCCAATTGAAATGATCTTCCAAGCTTTACTAATGAGAAGTATGTGAATTTAATTTTATCTGACAAAACGTGAGGGTCTTTGATCAGTTGTGTTTGTATAAGAGTATAAGACCACATGTTGATACTACGTACTTGATTCAACTAATTTCTTAATTCTTGTGAATGAAAAATATTCAAATTTTTATTTTGCTTTGGAACATATTGTTGTGAAATTCAAAGTTGATTAGCAACTACTACCTTCGTCCCAAAATAAAAGAACTAATTTGACTATTGCACATATGTATATGCCCTTTCTTTCATGTACATATACCCCTCTACTTTTTCTATTATTTATAAAATATTAAAAGAATAAAATAAAAAAATTAATATTTTGTGAGTGTGATTTAGGCCCCGTTTGGCCCGACTTATATTTTACTTTTCTATTTCTGCTTAAACGAAATAGAGAAGTATAAAATTATATTTGACTTTATTTCTCCTTAAAAGTATTAGAAAAATAAAGTAAAGTAAAAAAATAAAGAAAAGTAAAGTCAAACATAAATTTTTCCTTCTTTACTATTTTTAAGAAGAAAAAAAGTAGAAAAAAAGTCGGACCAAACAGGTCTTCTAAGACCTAAGAGTGTTATATTTGATCACGTGATCATATAAAAGTAATCCATTTATCAAAGGATTATGCATCTTGTAATGTTTACGTCAAATCACAACTTTGTTGAAGCACAAGTAACTAACAACCTCCTAAGACTCAGCTGTATCTACCCTCCTTTAAAGCAAAGTTAAGAATAAACTAAGAGAATCAGAGATTATTAAGCAAAAATGTATTTACCACTGTACATTTGGCTCCTTTAATATACTCATCAATCATTACTTAATAATATTACATACTTCACATTTTGAAATGAATTTTTGGCTTTAGAGGAGTATTATATACAAAAAAACTTAAGATGAACACTTTATAAATGTGTTTTACACGATAAATGAAACCAGAGGAATTGTACATCCTTACAATAATACAATTAACGTTCATAATACAAATAACTAGAGGATTTATAAATAAAGCAACGCCCTTTTATTCATAAAAATGTCCTCTTTGACCGGAAAATTGCCTCTTATTTAGTAGTATATCAACATGGGAGCCACAGGCCCACAGATCAAACTTTCTTACAGCAAAGTTTAACGCTGCAGCATTTCTTTTCCTTTGTTGAGAAATGAATAATGTTCTTAGTGATATGCCTGTGACTTGAAAGGGGTCGTAAAGTTGTCCACGAACCATAGAATGTTTCTGCAGCTTGTGCAGAAAAACTATTATCGCTAAGGTCTAGTAATTGCAAGTTCTTTGCCTTTGCAATAGCACTTGAAAATTGCTGAGTTAAATTGCACTCGGGCGTTGAATTTCTTTGACATGAACTGGCACTGTCGTCAATTCCAGAAGCAGCAGCTTCTGCTCCACCTGGAATATCTTCACTATCAGCAACTTCCAGCTGTTCGTCCAAAGTATTTAGAGAGCCAAAGGCCTCTTGATTATCATCCACTTTCATAGTATCAAGTTTATCCTCCTGGTTCTGTGAGCAGCTTTTAGATGGTAACTCACATTGTAGAGCAGAAAATTCAGTCGGAACAGAATTATCAGCAAGGTTAAGCTCCTCCAGGCTGCTGTTATCTGACAAAAGAGAACAATATAAATATAGGAATTACAATAGTAGTAGTTTTGAAAAACCAACAACCACATATGATTTTTAAGTATACCTGCAAGAGCCTCGATTATGTGAAGAACTCCAGCACGCCCAAGTTGACACTTCCTGAGTATCAAAACTTTGAGACAGCACTGTGGGTTTATGAGAAGCGGAAATAGAGTATTGCTGCCCTGTATAAATTAGAGAAATCAAAACAAACCAATGATAATAAAACTTGTTAAAATCGCAATTAACAGTAAAGCAGGCACAAACATACCTAGATCTATATAAACTGCAAACTAAGGCAGAGGATAAAAAAATTCTAAGAGAAGCCATATTTTATGTCAGTGTTACAGCAAATACATAATAACAAATAAAACCAGTCAAGTAAACATGCATTACAAATAGTTTTAACATAAAGTACATGATCTAATATAATAATAGTAATAAATTCCCTGGTAAAGTTTTTTTTTATGGCCTAAAGCCTGGTCGTTTTAGCTAAATAGGCTTCTATAAAAGTCCTAGGATTGTCTATTTAAAGAAAAAGTTTGGCCTCGGCCTGACATAGGCCTAACCCGTAGATCCCTGTCGGTCAACCTGAGCTAAGCCACGCCTAATTACAAGAATATTAACAAATAGAAATTTAGTTACGGTGAACAAACCTCAAGCAGTATAGGATTTCCTTCCAGGCTCAGCTCAGTGATGGAGCAAAAAGAATTAACATTGATGCTTAAAATATAGTCACATGTTAACCCACAATATGATAGGTCAAGTTTCACAAGCTCTTCGGTCCCTTTGAGCAATGCTTCTGTTACTTTTATGGCCCCTTCCTGCAAAATAATGCCTCAATCCATGAGGTAAGCATGCTAGAACAAACAATAATAATGCAATAAAGTGAGCGCGTGGTAGGAGCTAGGTTTTACTCACATTTCCAATACCAGTGCCTCCAAGTATTAGTCCTGATAAAGCCAAGGTCCCTGCAAGCTGGCAAAGGCTATCGACAACTGGTTTGCCTAGTTTTAGACCACTCATATTTAACTCGGAAAACCTACAAATGAGGATATTAAATTTAAATTTCTATATGCCTGAAAGTAATACAATTTCTGTACAGACAGAGGGTGGCATATTGATTCTACCTTTTTAAAGTAGAAAGCTTCGATAGAAGATTAACTAAAGCATTCCCAGATACAGGACTGTTGTGTCCTGTCAAAGGTAAACTACCGTTATGCAAGAAAGATCATTCGCATGATCGCATCAGGGAATTGAAAAGAACTATAGGTTTGTCATACCTATGCAAAGGTGTGAAAGCACAGAACTAGAGTCCAATGCATCAGCAATTTTTTGAATGGTTCTGGTTGTTATACAACAGTTCTCTACATTCAAGCTACAAAGAGCTACACAAAAAGATGCAAGTAAATAGAAGTCAAAAGATATCCTCAGCAGGAATCCACATACAATAGAACCACATTTGAGAGATCATAAGTGCCACAAAAGTTAATTTTGATAGACATTTTAACAGCTTAAAATGTGAACCATGTATATTACAAAAGGGTGAAGGGAAGGTCAAGGTAATCAGCATGCCTTGGGAGATAATAGAAGCCATATTCCAGTTGGCAGATTCAGGTTATGTGGCTAACCTGTACAGTTTTTTAAGATTGTTGAAAGATAAGATCCACATGCATCAGTAAGACGGTTTCCAGAAATGTTAAGCACTTCGAGTCGAGCAAATAGCACAGAGCATTCACAAATCTGATAGATATATGCAACTTCAATATATTAGCAATAGCAAACTGAGGCTGGGTCAAATAAAACGGCATCATAGTCATGCAAAATGTTATATCATAAATAATCAATATGTGCATTGATAGAATACTCTTGTGTAATAGATTGCCACTTTTACAACATTGAAATGGCTTTTGGTAGGGGAAAGAGTTGATATTTCAGTTATTTAAGCCTGAAAATTGAATTTCTTTTATGGATAATATTGTAGTTAACATCAAGTGTATCGCTTCCATTATATTTGAGTCTAATTTTTGAAAATGTTATTCTAAGGGAAAATAAAGTGCAACGGGCAATTTGGATTCCCCAACCTAATTCTCATTCAACAAGAACTAATGTTAGAAACATGGAACAAGGGGAAGACAAACACACAAAAGACAACGAAGGTTTGCATGTGGTATCATACCTGAAACAAAGTTGTTGGGCCAAATCGATTGCAATGCAAATCCAGAGTTAAGCAGCCGTAAGATTGACCCGATGCTGTGAACACCTTTCGAAGTTTCTCCATTGTTCCATTTCCTAAAATACCAATTCAATGAAAAGCAACAAAAAAAAAGGATTCAACATGTTACTCTTTATAATTATTTTTTCTAATTTTTATGGCTTTAGTATTCATAGTATTTATTTATTCACCAACAAAAGGACTTATTATCAGACTTTGTGGATGAAATAAATTAGAATTGAGAACAATTAGAGTGACTCGTCTTAAAGCATAATTAAAGAGATCAGTTACTAGACAATTTGCAAACAAATAATACAGCTGAATCGACAGCAAAAAAGACCGCAAATCAGAAAATATGTACCTAAACAATTGTGAGAGATGTCAAGCATTGAAAATGCCATTTGGGAATGCAGTGCATCTATCAATGGTGTTATAGACAAATCTTGCAGGTCACAGTCCGATGCAATGATTTCATCATCAGAAACCTGTTTACAGCAAAGCTAAAATTAGCTGTAAAAAAACATCAAAATTCAGTCCGGAGTCTAAAAACAAAAGGCATATATGTCACTGCTGTAGTGGCAATAGAGGAATTAGTACAGCAAGAATCCTCGTCACCTCTAAATTGTAAAGTTTCTTCAGCACCTTGATCTTTGGTACCTCAGACAACTCCTTGCAGCAGTCTACGTACGTTTTTATTAGGCGCTTCTGAATCCATCCTTCAAAGATAAAATAAAATAAAAAATCAAGTTTTGTCTGATAGGATCCAGAAGAAAAAATAAGAATGGGATCAGAATTTGAAGGTTGAATGACTGATTATTTAGCTACAGTTAGACTTAGAATCTATCAAGCAGTTAGGTAAAGGCACAGAAGGATTTTAAAAACGTTCAAAGGCTCTGGTAAAAAGATAAACCCTTGGAAGGAGAATTTTCTCCATGGGTTTTTAATTGAAGTATTGTTTTTCATTTCATTATTTTTTGTTTTTCCTCACTCTCTCTCTCTGAAACTCAGGTCCTTTTTATCCATAGGTTCCTACCAGTGTCGCACTTTGAGATAGATTGATAGTGAAAAGCTTACAAAACTAATATAGCTCAAATACAACATAATCATATGACTGCTTGATTTTCAAAAATGATGATTCATATATTTGTACGGTTGTACCTCTCTTTGGTGTCATTTACAAAATTTCCAAGATCAATGATTGACTTTTTATCAATAGATAACAATCATATTTATGTTCAACTAGTTTAAAGAGCCAAATATCTCTTGGAGATAAATTTTCAGACAAAAAGCCGGATAAAAAAGGACATGGCATAAAAGTAACAGACTAACAGCATGGTAATATCAATGAATGAACAAAAAGCATCAGTAAGGCATACCGTCAATCAAAGCTTCAACCATGTTATTTCGCAGATGCTCCTTAAGATTTTCAACAGTTGCCAGCGATTCTAGATCTCTTCCAGCACATTTTATGTGCTGAATAATGGGTAACAAACCTACTCATAAATTAATGTAAGCCAAGTGAACTCGGGCTCAGCAGAAAAAATGGTGAACTGAAGGAAAAATTCAATCACAAAGGAAAAAAGAATAAATAAATAGAAACACCACAAAGTATATGTAACAGAAGATAACAGAGATGGTAAAACTGCAACTTATTGACTGGTGGTCTTCAATAACAATTATGATAGCAAATACATAAACCAGGAACTGCCTACCCTCTGATTTCTTTTCTGTCGGAAATTGTTGATAGTATAGGCATGCAATTACAGCCTTTAACGAGTCAATGTCAAACTGATCACCAGCAGAGCACAAGGCTGCTTCTACATAAACTATATCATTCTCAATCCGACATGCAATATATTGCTGCAGATAGAGAATATAAAGGAGGCCTGAGGTTAGAAAAATATCGATTTGCAATAATGAACACGTCAGTTTGGCAAAAGCATGAATTTCAAACATGGTCATGTTCAAGTCATAACAGTGGAACTCACATCATCATGGGAATGATGTGTCATGGGATGGGCAACAACATTTTGTTTGCCAGAGACATCTGTATCACATTTAGAACCACTATGAAAGTCGGTTACAACAACTATATCATTGCTCAATGACCTGGAACGTCTGGAAGTTTTAGTTGCAGTATTTGGACTCCAGCATTTGAAGGAACTGCTACTTTCTTCAACATTAATTGCACGTTTAGATCCATACTCTGGGACAACCTGCAAACCCAAAACCCAAATCATAAACAGGCTGATAGTAATGGAGAAAAACTCAGATCCAAAGAGGTGGAGATTTTTTACCTGAATTTTACTAGGACTGATTTTACTCTTAACTGCATGGAGTCAAATATTAGTCAGTACTTAAATTTGTTATATGGAGTCGTTAGGTCAGAGCAAAGCAACTAACAAGGAAAACATACTTGCTTCATAATTAGGCAAGTTCTCTAACGGGCAGTCCTGATCCTTTCTGCTTGAGCATTCCATCTCATCATCATCGTCATCGGAAAGAATCACACGGACACGTTTACGACCAACAACTGCTTGATTCTCGCCTGTTAGTTTTGTCAGACTTCTGGGTGATTGCTCAACCTGCTTTGTAGAGTTAGTATGACTTCCCTTGTGACCTGTTATCTTTCCAGACGAGCCTTTAATGGACTGATATAGAGACATAAGAGGCACATTATCATCATTCAATTCTTCTTCAGGAGTCGGGGTTTCTGATTTATAAGTTGTCTTTGGAAAGCAAAAATCATCTGACTCACTATTTGATATACAAACATCTGCTTCAGTATCAGTCTCAGAGCAACAATCCCCTGGCATACTATTAGCCTCTTGCTCTTCACTTGACTTCTTAAGCTCATCAATTAGTTGTTTCAACCTCCTGTAAAATATCACAATTGATAAGCAGTAATAACAGGTCCAGAAAAAAGACTCCGTTATATTGGAAATGATAAATTGGAATCTATTTTGCAGGTTACACTTCGATTCTGATGGTTAAAATATTAAAATAAGAGCGTGGATAACTCAGTGAAACTGCAAGAAATGTATATAAAAAGATAGACTTTCAATGAGTCAGCTACCCGGTCTCATCCTCATCATCAAATCTGATCATGTTGATATAATGCATATTTTCCAAGGCAGAAAGCTGTAGACCAGGAAGGTTTGCTTCAACAGCAATCCTGCAATATAATGTGATCAGATCAATGTTGTTCATATAGGACTATCAAAAGAAGCCCGCCAAGAAGTACATTTTTTAAGCAACTCTAATCAAGGATGAGCACATAAGTAAAAGGCAGTTCAATTTCACTCTAGTGTCCACTGCAGCTGCAACCGTTGGAAGCATGTTGTGGCATTTAAAATCAAGCAAACAATTTCAAAACAACCAAATATATTTTATCAAAACAGTATCTTCTGAGAATTCATAAAGAGACCAATACACAAGGAGTAGAGTTGGCATGGTGTGTTTGTGTGTCTTATGCAACCAAGAACCTGTTCTATGTTCCATAAATTTCCTGTCTCTAATTTCAAGAAAACAAATAAACCAGTAAAGCTTAATATAATGAATATTGTTACCTGTGGCTCTCTTTATATGCATCACGTGCTTCTCTCCAATTGTAAGTAGAATCCAAAACATTACCGATATTAATTTTCACCAGTGCTTGCCCCTATAATCATTACCAGTGAAGCATACGAATCAACCAACCATCATCCTCATCATGCATGGAGAGGTATATATATAAAATATTTGACCTATATTTATCTTTGGATACAGGGCAACCTAAGAAGAATGGACTTGACATGCATATACAGAAAAAATGAAGGGTCACATCGGGATTTGATGTGCCAAGTCATGTCAGATATGGTATGGGTGTTTGATACATGTCTGACTGTAACACAGAAGAAAATCTTAATGTAAAATGAGTACGATACATGGCCTAGATTTTATAAGAGAATTATAAAATAAATCTGCCAGCACATACTTAATTTCTGTGTCAAATGTTTATACTCTATTTGGATTGTTGTACAACGCATAGAATATTTATGAAGCTATTCTATCATATGCATGGCTCCTCTTTTGAAGCATACGTATTTCATATAAATAAAACAACCAAATAGCAATATACCCACATTACCAATTATTTCAAATAATCATAGATATATTTATATTCAGCTTCATGTTATGTTGAATTATAGTCAGGAACAAATAGAGAACAGAAGTGTCCAATTTATATCTTAGAATGATGAAAAATTTACCTCTAAGTTACCAATTGTCCTGTACATTTCCCAACTCTTTTTGTACCATTTGATTGCCTTGTTGAATTTTCTGAGCTTCTGGTATGAATCTGCAACATCCAGATATGAATCACCCAACTTTTGCTTGTCACAAAGGTCACTTGCTACTTTCTTCTTCTCCTTTGCAAATTCACAAAGCTAAAGAAAACATTGCTAAGTAAGAAAGGTCATACTTTAGGAATTACTAAATATTTCATAGCTTCAAAAGGTCTCTGCATCCACCAAATAATACTAATAGGTTATCAAATTATAGTATGTGGAGGAAAACTTTAAGTTTAAGAGCAAAACAGGTACAAGAATTCATGCTTTAAGCAACCATGATAACCTATTTTTGGTGATGCAACGTTCACAAACTTCAATATGTTACAAAATAAACTTTAGTTTTCTCTTGATAGTAAATATATGCATCATCTCTCTAAACCAACATAAAGTTCTTTTTGCTTGAAAACCTATTCTTTTAACTAAGTATCATGTGTCATGTATAATGACTATTTACTTTAAGAACCTTCTATGAGCAAGTGTTGATGAGGCAATTCATAATTTTCAACACCAGTGCTTGTTGTGCCAAGACAGAGCCAGACTAAGTTAGGAAAAAATGTTTAAAACAACACCAATAAATTCATCTTTAATCCATAACCAATCATATGCAGGTGTACATCAGTTCTCTAAACCAACATTAGAAGACAAAACCAAAAAAAAAAAACCGTTTATGTTTGCAGAAAGGGAGTTCTAAAAGTCAACTGAAAAATTTGATATATAGTAACCGAACCATGTCGACTAAGCATTTGTCATGAATATTATAATAAAGAATTTGATATAATATAACAGAACCATGTCCCCTTCAAAAAAACAACACAGAACCATGTCAGCTAAGCATTTGTCTCCGCCTTGGCACAACAAGCACAAGTGTTGAAAATTATGAATTAACTCATCAACACTTGCACAAAGAAGGTTTTCAAGTAAATAGTAATTATAATTTACATGACAAATGATACTTAGTTAAAAGAACTATGTTAAAAATATACAAATATATAATTGATACCTTCTCCCAAGCCGATATCATCCTTGCTTTCTCAACAAGGATTTCAAGAGACCCGTTTTGCTGCAGCAGATACTTACGCTCGTGCAGTGTCCCTCTGGCTGAAACTATATCTCTCTTGAGTTTTTTAAGTTTCTGCTCTTCTCTCTTGATTTCGTCCATAACTTTAACAGCAGATTTAACAGTTTCAATATTCTGATTAATCTGTCTGACCAAAGCATCCTCATCCTCCAAAGACTTTGCCAAACCAAGCGCCTTCTCATAAAAAGACCGTGCTTCGTCGTACTTTTGAGTCCGGTAATGCATTTCACCAAGATTAATATACCCTTTTGCTTCTCCTTGACAATGTCCAATTTTATGACAAATCAAAATATCCTTCTTAATATTCTTCCTAGCTTCATTCCACATCCTCAATTCCATATAAACATTCCCAAGATTATGATGTAACCTACTACGCCCATCATCAAACTCGCCAATCTCCTCTTCATCACAAATCTCCAATCCTTTAGTAAGTATCTTCTGCGCCTCGTGCAAGTTATCGATATCCATTTCAAGCATTCCTATATTGTTATAAGCATCAATATATTCCTTGAGAAACGAAGACTTACCATTTGGCGGATTCTCTTTAAGAGTAACCGCCAAATCCATTGCACTCTTGAAATACTTCTTCGCATTGCGAATTGATTTGTGATCATGTTCTGATCTCGAAAACAGTTCATAGTAAGTTCGACCTAGCTGCGTGCTAGCTCGTTGTTGCTCAACAAGATCATCAGCATCCCTCGCAAGATCTAAATGTTTTTTCTACAATCCATAAATAAATTAAATAATAAATTAAACAATAAATTAAATTAAATTAATAAATAAAATGTATCAATTAGGGTTTTGGTTCAGAAAATGTGAACGAAGGAGTATATGCTAACCTGGAATTTTAGGGCTTCGTCAAAACGCTCGAGACGGAGATAGATTTCACCGAGGGATTGACAAGTTGTGAGCAAGTGTTTCTCCGGTAAGTATTTGAGAGAAACATCGTAATCGATTCGGATCCATTTGAGGGCTTTAACGTATTCTCCTCTGTTCTTGAGTATATCGCCGATGACGTTTGCCCAGCGAGCTTCTTCACGGTGGTTACCCTCGGCATGGGCGTTATTGTAAGCGGATTTGGCCGATTTGAGATCTGAATCCATGTGGAAACGACGGTGAACGGTGTCGTTATGGGTTGGGTTGTGTGTGAAAGTGAAGTGAGTGTGTCTTGTGGGGTTCGAATTGCGAGGGTAAATTTTGCTCCCGCTACAGTACGTCTCTTTAGGTTTTCAAATTAATTTCGTTTCTCCCGCCAAAATACATCTTGTTTTTTCGGTCTATCTTTTTTGTTTTTATATACATACTATATACTGTAAGTAATAAGAGAACAAAATAACGTGCTAATTATAAGAGACAAGAGGAACAAAAACTCATAATTGACCCGTTAAAAGATTCATCATCTAAAACAATTAGGGTCCGTTTGGTTCGAAGTTTTTGGAGGGGAGGGGAGGTGAGGGAATATTTTAAATTTTGGAGAAGTAATTTACTTTTTTACTCTTAACCTTATAAACTCAAAATAAGGATTAAATTATAATGGATATATTACGTCAAAAAAAAAATTAATGGATATATAACAAAAAAAAATTCTAATGAGTAGAAAATCTAAATTTTTTTTGTGGTAAAAAAAAAATAAAACCTAGAATTTTAATATTCCAACAAGGATAATTTTGAATTTTAATAAAAAAATGAGGGTAATTTTGTCAACATAATAAATCTCTCCCCTCACCTCCCCTCTCCTCCCCTCCTTCTCAATTGAACCAAACAGACCCTTAAACAACACTTAATAGTTCTAATTTGGGTAGTGTTTTGGGTTGGAGACTTATTCAAGAAATTCGACAACTTTTATCTTTGGACTGCGAGATTCTAGTTTGTCATTCATATTGGGAAACGAATGCGTGTGCAGATGCTCTAGCTAACATGGGATGTGACTATCGTCCGGAACTTCGTGTGTACGACCAATGTCCTGCTTCTTTGATTTCTTTGTTGCAAGCAGATGTAATGGGGATCACTACTCCTAGAGTTATCTCTGTTTAGTTTCTCTTTTTTGACCTAGGCCCCTTTTGTATCCAAAAAAAAAAAAATTCATGTTTTGATTTTCATATTTTTCTTTTTCTCCTCTTTTTTTCTCTCCTACCAAGCAAAGGAGTTTCTCTATAACTATAACCACTTACAATGGGAAAAAAAATGGGTGTTGAAAGTATCATTAAACAGTTGAAACCATTGGAGAGATGGTGATTAATGTGACTTGGATGAGAGAGGAGATGAATGCATTCAACACCGATGAAGCCTGCAATCGGGGACACGTGTCACAGTTTCATTTGCAAGCGACAAGAGCGTGTGAGGAATCGGAGAGAGAAATCCATCTCGTGACATGTGTTGAAATCTGGTTGGCTTGCTGGATTTTTACCACATTATAATCTTTAAACTCAATTATTTCATTGCAAATTAATTTTTTATTTTTTTATTTTTATACCAAAATTCATGATTTTTTTCTCTATAAATAGAGACTTGGTTCGTTTGATTTAGACACAAAAAAAAACCCACATTTTTCACTCTCTTAATCTTATTATTATCTTTCTATTAGTCTTTATTTTTAAGTTTTAGTCTTAGTTTAGTGAAAATTGATCCCAATAATATTTTCAATACCCAAAATTCTTCTAATAATCCAAACAATTATCAAAATCCAAAGTTTGGAATGAGACGTGGTTGAAGATGATTTGTATCGTTTTATTGCTTGTGTGTATCATTGCATGTTAAATTATTTGTATCGTTTTAACTACTTGTGTGTCGTATTTTAATTTTAAGTTAAGATGATTGTATCGTATCAATTATTTAAATAAATTTTGTTTTTATTATAATTTCTATCGGGAGTATAATTTAATTTTTATCGATAATTTTTATTATAATTTTAATCGATGATTTGTATCGTATAATTTTAATTTTAATCGATAATTGTATTTTTATGTAATCATAAAAATTTAAATTTAAATAAGAATATGAAATAAAAAATGGTGGGGTAGAGTGTAAGTGTTGAATGAAAAAACCATTGGAGAGGGTAGAGTGTTGAATGAGTATGTGGAAGAAAGAGAAGATGGTGTGAAATGTAAAAAGTGGAAAAAGTGGGTGTTGAAGTTTTTGACCATTGTAGATGGTCTAAGATCTTACCTAGAAAAAAATATGAGATACTTGAGTAGACTAATTTTGGAGATTAAAATAAGAGAGGTGCTATATGGTACGACGGATTACATGCACAATCATTGCACGACAAACTCAAATAGCACACAATTTGATTTGTTATTGGAATTTTTGGTAGCTTATCAACGGTTTTATCATTAGTGTGTATATATATATATATATATATATATATATATGCACAAAGATACATCCAAAGAAATACTAGTATAATATTTTACTATGTACAATCTAAAGAGACACAATCGGTGGCAACAACTTTGGCATGCGGTGCTGCAAATTGTAATGATATACATCATTGCACAATCATTGCTTAGAAGGGGTTGCACATTTCTCATATAAATGTTTCAGAGACAATTAATCATCAAGTCAAATGAAAATAAGATTAAAAAAACTACTATAAATTCTTCGTGCAATTTTGACGACATAGTATTTTCGTACAATTAATCATTTTCCTTAAAATAAAAGGGATGTTAAGATAGGTTTGAGAGCAATAATAGATGAAGTATTTTAGTAGACTAATAACTATTGAAGAGTCTAACTCAACGAGAATAGAGTGAATAACTAGACTTTTAGGGTCCGTTTGGTTCGAAGTTTTTGGAGTGGAGGGGAGGGGAGGTGAGGGAATATTTTAAATTTTTATGTTTGGTTCAATTTTTTAACGAGGGGAGGGGAGGGAAGGGGAGAAATAATTTACTTTTTTACTCTTAACCTTATAAACTCAAAATAAGGATTAAATTATAATGGATATATTTCGTCAAAAAAAAATCTAATGGATATATAACAAAAAAAAAATCTAATGAGTAGAAAATCTAATTTTTTTTTCTGTTGTGAAAAAATAAAACGTAGAATTTTAGTATTCCAACAAGGATAATTTTGAATTTTAATAAAAAAATGAGGGTAATTTTGTCAACACAATAAATTATGTTTTACCTCGCCTCCCCTCCTTAAAAATCCCTCCCCTCACCTCCCCTCCCCTCCCCTCCTTCTCAGTTGAACCAAACGGACCCTAGCAAGCTTTAAATCAAGGTTGAGCTTCAAAGTTCGACAAATGATGGAGGAGAGACGAGATATGTTGTAGTGATTGCTGTAAATTTTAAAGAAAATGGCATGAAGTGGTAAAAATAGAAGTCACTTGTAAAATTAATCTACACTTAAACTTTAATCTTTTTTTATGTTGTTACCCCTTAATCTCTATTGTTACTTGGTAAAATGTTATCTATTTCACAATATTTTTTGTATAGATGGATGAAATGACAATAACCATTATAAACCCCACACCTAAGCGGGGGAGCTGAAATTCGAATCCTGATCATGACTAGGCATGGCAAAATAACCCATGCCCGCGGGTACCCGCCCGCCCCGCCCCGAGTTTGACGGGGAAAACCCGAGTTGACTGGGTTTGGGTTCGGGTTTGGGTTTTCCCCGCTTTTAAAAGATGGGGTTGGGGCGGGTAATGGGGATATTGATACCCACCTCGAATCCGTCCCCGAACCCGCCCCGCTTATATCGAATTACATTTTATCGTTATTAAATTAAAAACCCTTAAACAAAATCTAAATTACATTCATATTTTTCTTGGTAGATTATTACATTCATATTTTTTAGTTGAGTAATAAACAATTTGTTTTCTCTATTTATTTTCTATGTATAAAATATTTTTGGAAAAAAAATAGTTTTCTACTTTTAATTTTTTTTTTATAAAAAAATACCAAAATACAACTCAAGTTTAAATGAAAGTAGAGCGGAATGAGGATACCCGAACCCCACGGGGATACCCGAACCCCGTTGGGTATGGGTTTGGGGTTTTAGTTTTCATCCCCGTTGAGAATTGGGACGGGTTTGGGGATACCCGAACTTTATGGGTTTGGGTTTGGGGAGAGCAAAATCCGTCCCCGCTCCGCCCCACTGCCATGCCTAATCATGACGTCCAACCTAACAATTTTGACATTTTTTATCCGTTGAACTAGTATTTGTGTACCGATTTCACAAATTTTGTTTTGGTCTTTTACCTTTTAAAATATTAATTTTGATCATTCCATCAAGAAAAGATTAATTTTGAAAACGTTGTGCAAATCAACTCTTTTACTCGTATTTGTTAAATGCAAAATGATTTGATTGTTAACTTTATCACACAATACATGTATAATAATAATAATATAACAAATGTTTATGTTTTTTTCCTATGGTCGGCATTTTCAATTGTTCGTCCCCCCTCAGTACATCTTACCAAGCATAGACATAGTGGTCACTCAAAAAGCCACAAAACAAATTAATCTTACCAAGCATAGACATAGTGGTCACTCAAAAAGTTTGCTGACCACTAAGCAAGACTAAAAAATGCATAGCTTATCAAAACCCACGAGTCAGCCCACAATACAACAATTTAAAGAAAAAACCGAATATAATGTAAAAGGAATTCTATATACAATTGTTGGATAGTGTCAGAAACAAATTCAATAAACCATTCGAAAAGCAAAACACCTTGCCAGAATAAAAGAACAGTTACCTCCACGGCTTTGTATTTACACAAATCTCTTCACGGGTATGAAGAGAGTAGGGGACGTAAAAGACAACTATTAAAAAGACTAGTAGATTCTTCTACGCCTCCAAACAAAACGAAAGAAATTTGTACCCATAAAAAAGAAGAAAAAACTACTGAATTTATTCTATGATACCATTTTCTCTGACATTCTCTTTTTAATCTCCTCAATGGCCTGGTACTTTTTCCTTGACAAATCTCTAATTGCCTCTTGAAATTTCTGTTCAATCATTTCTAACTCTACTCTTAACTCATCATCAAGTTCAGTCATGGAGGAAACACTAATGGGATAACTTGAGAAGCTCGCCATACTGTTACTCCCCGTGTCTAAACACTTGCTCCTATAATCAGATGATCCCCAGATTTCAGATGCAAACGAGCTCTGACTCCCTCCATCAAATCCCGATTCAGCAGATATAAGTGAAACCATAGAAAACTTATCATTGACGCCTGATGTAGCAGAAGCATGTGACATCTCAGAACATAAATCCATATTGTCAACGTTCTCTTTTACAGCTGATCTTCCAAATGAGGTTGAGCGACTTGCATCTTCAGTGGAATGTTTTGGGCTTCCTTTGTTTTTAGCCAATTCTGAGACACACAGTTGGTTAGCACAAGTCCATTTACCATTTGCAGAAACCAAATGATCAATTGCTACACAAGGTTTCCATTTAGGAACCAATTTCATCAATAACAGATCAAGTAACTCAGCTATAAATATTACAATCTGATTATCAAGTTCAGTTTGCTCAACCATTTCCTTTGAAACTGAGACAGCAGTATCACTGTCAAGGTAGAAGGTGAAATGGATAGTTCTTGCTTGTCCTGCATATAAATTGCAAAGAATATAACTCTCCACCAACAAATTTAAAAGTCATTAAAGAGTAGAAATGAACTTGAAGTTATACTGTTGCATAAAAAAAAAACTTGAAGTTATACTGACCCTTCTGATCAGTTATCCGCAGAACTAATGACACAGAATTCTCATCATTTTGATCACCTTTTAGAAAGAAGGTATCACCTCCCTTCAACCTTCTTATCTCAACACTTGGAGAAGATGACACATCAATAGTGGAATTATCAAGTACAGTGATAGCATTCACAGGCAGCTTGTTAGTGTCACAAAGATCCATAGAAACGGCCTCACTACGTGCACTAGCAGGACCTTTTGACATCAAGCATCTGTTTTCAGAGGCTCCCAATTTGGGAAGAACAATATCTGGCAACGGAAAAGAAATGTTCTGTGCTGAACCATTCACTTGAACAAAGGGGTCCATTAGAAGCTCCTTTGCTGACAATCTTTGGGATGCTGGAACAAGACATTTCTCAATAAATGCCTTTATCTCAGGATCTATCACTTTAGAAAGTGCAACAGGCATTATACCCTGCAGAATGGTAGATTGTGAATGAGCATATAATCCAGTAACAGGCTACACAAGAAAAGAACTCGATAAATACCACAATCCTTACATATGAAACTCTCTTGAATATCTGCGCAGAGTTTATGCATTCACCGTAAGGTTTCTCGGAAGTCACCAACTCAAGCATGCACATACCAAATGAATATATGTCAGCTAATTCGTTGTAATTTTCATCATACACTTCAGGTGCCATAAACTCTGGAGTACCTACCAGGAAAAATTCATAGATCTAAATATAACTGGTATAGAAATCAAATAAAACAGCAATGGGACAAAGCCGAGCGATAATTAAGGGTATACAATATACTACTATTCCCAGCGGTATAGGATGGTAAAACGATATAAAAAAACTACTATTTACATGTTTTAACTATTGAAAGGATTAACAGAAAAAAAAGTGCAGGAAGAAAGAAAAATATACCGATAACAGTCTTAGCATTAGCCTGTGTCAAGAAAGTCGCCAGCCCTAAATCGCCAATTTTAACTTCTCCTTGGTGACCATTGATAAATATATTATCACATTTCAAGTCCCTGTGTATAATTGGCGGATTATGATTGTGGAGGTAGTTTAAACCCAATAGAATCTGTCTTGCCCATCCTTTAACAGCCTTCAAGTCAACGTTCTTGTGTATTTTACGATACCTAAATCATGCATTGCATTGACTAACTGTGGTTGATTTCGCAATAAATAAAGGAACAATGAGATTAACGATAAATAAAGGGATATTGGACTTACTGTCTAAGGCTACCCGAGGTAAACAACTCAGTAATCATATTAACAGTCTTTCGCTTGTCATCAATCCAAGAATTGTAGAATCTTACTAAGTTATTGTGCCTCAGCGACTTTAAAAGATGCACTTCTGAATATAACCTGTCTAAGTCACCCGGTCTCTTTAACAACTCATCAATCTGAATCTGTCCCCAAGCAACTTCAATTCCATTTACCTCATCGAATGCCCTGTAACTGATGTATCACAAATGATGGAAAACATTTATTTAAAACAAGATCATCAACTCCAAAAAATGCATCGTAATCCCTCAGGTCTCATATATAAGCAATTTTTCAATTTTTAGATCCATTCCATAACTGATGTATTTAGTTTATAATACCGACTAGATACATCACTTATTGAATGAAACTAAGAGTGAAAAATTGCGTACATATAAGACCGGATAAAGTATTATATATATTTTTTATTGGTTTACGATGGATTACTATATTCTAAATAATGCAATGTAAATTTGTAACGCTCCAACATAATCCAAAATAACAAAGAAACATAAATTAATGCATACACAGTTTTGAATGCTCCTTTGCCGATCACTTCTTTATACTGTTACAGATGCAAAAAGCAGAATCAGCTTAGTGCATCATAAGATTAACTATTTTACCCTAATTTTATGATAGCAAATTGCATTATACCTTAATGTAACGACCAGTAGGATCAATTTCTTCGACATTAGGATCAGGTGGCTCAAGGTGCCCTGCAACTTTTTCTGAGCTTTCCGTACCCATCAAACTCATTTATATTGTCCTACAAATCAAACTAAGATTAACACATCATTAACCTAAAAGACTAAAACCGACACTGTAATCAAACTACAAATTGCATTAATCAAAATTATCAAAAGAAAAAAAAAACTATCGGTATTAAAATTTTAACCAATAGTAATGTAGCTCATTGTGAGATACTACTATAAGATTATTATTATTATTATCACGTTATTATCTTAATCATCATAATCATAATCTTCTAAAAGCAGAAAAGAATATAGACAATGAAACGAATAATCCACTATCTATACTCATCCATTCTTTTTTTTTGTCCTATCTTAAATACAATAATAAATATTTGTTTCCAATTTTCGCCTTTATTCTCGGGTCATTTTCACCCACATCGCCGCGCCTCCAATTAGGGCGTGTAACCTGTTTTTGTATATTTTTGTATTAATATTATGGGCTTGTGGGCTCGATCCGATTTAAATAAAGAAAATTGCTATCTAGGCCCCGATGTTGATCACAGGCCCCCCAAAAATCCTAAAATACCTTCACTTTTGTGTTCAGGATACTTTGATTTTTAGGAAACAAAATTTCGTCTTCTATGTGACAAAACACAAAATTTCGTCTACTAGGTGACAAAATTTCAAAAAATGGATTTTTCGGTAACTACGAGATGAAATTGCGTCTTTTGTGCCGAGATATGCACGACAAGGCAGACCTACTATGTTTAATCAAAATTTCGTCTTCTAGGTGACAAAATTTCAAAAAAATCAACGTTTCGGTAACTACGAGACGAAATTGCATGTTTTGTGCCCAGATATGCGCGACAATGTAAGCCTACTATGTTTTAACATAATTTCGTCTTCTAGGTGACGAAATTTGTTTCCTTCGTTTCCAAGGATACAAATGCTTATAAGTGCATTTTGGTCATGACGGAGGGCCTGCAAGTAATTGTAGGGGGCCTAAATAACAAACTTCTTAAATAAATTAAAAGGCCCAATGATGAGTAATTGACCGGCCCAACAAAAATTAGACTGAAAAATCCTAAACGACGGCGTTTTACATGTGGCTTCATTTTGTTAACGAAGGAGTGTGAATCTGTGATTGTGAGAAAAAAATGGAGTTCTTGGACGAAGACGCGAGACCGAGGTTCATGTTTCAGTCCGGTGCACCAGCAACCACTGAATCACAGCCTTACGAGAAACCAACGAAACCGTTCATCGCTGTAACCGTTGCAATCTCTTCAATCTTCTTCGCTCTCGCTATTTTCGTTTTCCAATCGGAACCTTACAAATCGATTCTCTTCTGGTTCGCACTCTCTCTCCTCATTGGTCCTTTCGCTCCGAGCTCAATCACCGGTGGTGATTTCCGTGTCGGACGTGGTCATGTCGTCAATTTCCCCGATCAGGATACTTCAACAGATGATGAAGACGTCAGGAAAAGATCTCAGCAGCGCCGATCTAAACCGCGCAGATCGGAGGATGTTGCGGCTGTAGTTGTTCCGGCTCCGGTGGTTTCTAACGGAAGTGTATCGAAGAATAGAAATGGAAACGGAGTTGCATTGACGGCGGTGGTGGAGGAAACGGAGTGGAATGAAGATGACATTGAGATTCTGAAGAAGCAGATGGTGAAACATCCGGTAGGGAAACCAGGACGGTGGGAGGCGATAGCGGAGGCATTCGGAGGGCGGCACAAGGCGGAAAGCGTGGTAAAGAAGGCGAAGAATTTGGGGGAGAAGAAGGTTGATGATTCGGATCCGTATGATCAGTTTCTGAAGAAGAGAAAAGCGTTGGATAAGAGACTTGTTGAAGAAGGAGGAGAATTAACGACGGTTGAGAAAGATGAAAGTGTTTGGAGTTCAAATGAGGATATTGCTTTGTTGAATGCTTTGAAAGCTTTTCCTAAAGATGTTTCAATGAGATGGGAGAAAGTTGCTGCTGCTGTTCCGGGAAAATCAAAAGCTGCTTGTATGAAAAGAATTGCTGAATTGAAGAAAGGTTTTCGGACTGCGAAATCTGGATCCGAAGTTTAGATTCGATATTCTCAAGATTTGTTATCTTGGTATATGAATTAATACTTGTAACTCATTCAAAATTTTTGTATTCTAGTTATTTGAGTAATGAATTGTGTTGATAAATTGTTTTGATTAGGAAGCTCTTTCTCATATCTATCAAGTTAACATGTTGTGTAACTTCATTGAATAAATAGAATGAACAAAATATGTATTGAGAATTTTGTTCTTATAGTGAAAATAGATGTTTACTTGATCAAGATAATGCCATGCCATTGATGTGACTGTGAATCATAAACAGGTTTTTGTTGTTCTTGTGTTGTGTGCTTCTGCTGGGGTGCGAAACATGAACCGATTAACATATTTGAGTGACAAGATAAAATGAATGATATATGAGGAAACTAGATAAGTGTAAGTGGACCATCAGCTTAAACTTGATTTAAAATTCTGCTGTCAAAAAGAAAACATTGATTTCAGTCTTCTGAAATGCATTTCTATTGGTTGGTGATGAGAAAGTGTGCAATGAGCCTTTCAATTCCTATTGTTTGCCTACCATTTCAAACATTGGCTACTTCCTTTACTTGGGCCAGATGAAAGTTTAGGGATGTCATTTAGGGAGTTGACTTTTTATCTGCTCCCTAATCCTTCGGAAATTGTTTCTTGGTCTATTAGTGTATTTGGTCGTTAACCAAGCCTCTTGATCCGGTGATTGTAAGGCCAATTCTTGGGACAGTCTGGGGTCAACTTGGTGCTCCCAAGTTTGATTCTCTTCGCCGCGGTGTTAATGTTTAGTCACTGGCTGCATTGTATTTGTGCGTGATTGGTGGGTTGAAAGCTTTGGGATACAGAGACTGTATTTGGCTATTGAGAAGTTGCATCTTTTTTCCAATTATTAAAATTTAAAAGCTTTTCCATAGTCTGGTCTGTAATTCTTATATTATATGTTGGTCTGTTGGTCACCCCATCTTACATTGCCTTGTCTCGGCTTATAAAAAAAAATTTCCCTTGTCTCGCTTTGGATTATTATGGCTTATGGTAATTACAGCATGCCAATTTTTATTCATCTTGCAGACTGCTAAGTTGCAGTAATTTGTAAACTGTAGGTGCTTAAGGATGTGTTGCTTTTGGCATTCGTTCAGAATTCTTGAACCATTCAAAGTGCTTCATTTATGGATCTTGTCTTGCTTCTGGCAGCGGTACCTGTTTCAAACATAAGTTGGGCTGCCAAAATTACACTGTTCTTCTTCTTGTACAGCTAACACCTGCAGCTTTTACCCCGGAATTTGTGAGTTTCTTATTTGCTTCCATTTGGTGCCAATTTGCTTTGATAGCAAGCTCTCTGCTTCATGTAGCTATGAGTCTGTGACTATTTTACTCCAGTTCTTGAAATATATAGTAGCCGTGAGTCCTTGACTATTTAATCGATACCTTGAAAATGAGTGTCTAATATGGTCCTCTTTTATAAGGGTCCAAACACGGACCCTTTGGATGGAGAATGGATCCCCTGATCATGTTTTTTCTCAGGTTGGATCATAACTCCTCATCTAAAATATTGAATGAGTGTTTTTTCGACACATAAATGATAGATATATTGACATGTTTAAAGGAATATGTTGCTGATATTGAACTATAAAAAGAGCATGCAACATTAATATACAGAGCCTCAACATAAAAATATGTACAGATACATTGAAACATCCCATTCATCAGAATGAATGAAAAAACTGTTGGATTAACCAACCACACTTAAATCCTTTCTACAACCACAATACACCAATTATACACATCCATAACCCATAAAATCATCTCACTAATTTAAAAAAATGAAAAACAATTTTGACAAACATACAAAAACAAAAAACTAAGATTCAATCTATTTGACCTTGTCACTCTTAATATAATCTGTTGGTACCCAGATTGAAACAGAAGTCAAAGGTCTTGACTTCCAACACAAAGCCAACCTAAAATTCTCAAATTGCACCCAATACCCTTTACCAAACAAGCTAACCAATAACTTAGCCTGTGAAATATTACATGTACTCATACCAACATGTTTATACCCTTTCAATGAATAAAAAAACCTTTCTTCCCACAATATTCTCTCCTCTCTTTCACTAGGAAACTGTCTTACACTGTCTAAAATTCTATTTCCCAAAACCTCTTTCACTATAAGATTTAACTCCATCTTATGACTACTCCAAAGAGTACTAACAAGTGAATCAGAAACTGCTATATAGTGATGCAAAGCTTCACAGAAAAACTCCACAAAAGACATAGATTTGAGTCTAGAAAAATTAAACAGTTCTTCTTCTACTAAAACAAAAAGCCGGGGCGATAATTTTCTTACACCATTAAGAAAAGTTTTGACCAGTGAGAAATTTCTGTTTGGCATCCACTGATGTATCATACAATTGACAATAAGTGTGCCACCAAGTTCAATTTCTTGAAAATCTTCTTCATTCACCATCATCATCGTATCAAACACGAATGGAAAACTGATTGAATCTGCAAACTCTTTGAGCCTTCTTCCTGTTTGTTGAACCGAGGCTGCACTTTGCTGATCCACTGTGATTGCTGTTACTCTAAGGGAAGTGGTGTTTTTTCTCATTGCAAAGTCAACCATCAATGGTGGCCATTGGATTCCCTCCATGATATCAAAATCAATGACATGAACTTGCTCAGCACCGTCCGTAGCTTCTAAAATTGCTTGGTTTGCTGTGAAATGAGCAAATTTTACATAGGGAGAGAGTTCTTGAAGTATCTGAAAAACACAGAATGTGTTTGTCTGTGTAGAAACATGATCACAGTGGAATTCAGCAGCATTTGTAGTTTTATAATACAAACCTTGAGTAAAGAAAGGACACAGCCTGTTCAATAAACTATCGCCTTTTTCTAAAGACGAGGCATTGTTTAGTTTTTCGATTATTTCATAAGCAAGAGTCATGTTCTGTGACTCAACAGCTTCAGCTCCTATCAGCAACAAATCAACTAAACTTGTCTCTTCCATTAACTCTTCTTGAACTACCTTCCAATAAGAATCATCATTTTTACGGCCTTTCTCAGTAACTTGATGACACGATTCATTCGCTAGAAGCATTGTCTGGTCATGGTTTATGTTATCGAATTCATGGTTTGTGTGTTGCTGCAGCAATCCTTCCATGGACTCATCCTGATCGAAAATTTCGTTTAGGATGATATCTGGAGATAAGAGATCTTCTAATTGATCTTGATCAAATAATATTTCATCTAAGATTGTATTAGGAGATAACAAATCTTCTGTTTGGAATGTAGATGCATTTTCTAAGCTACACTCATGCCGCTGATTCATGTAAGGAGGGATAAATGAGTAATCAAATTGCTCATAATCCATTATATTCATGGTAGATATAATAATGAAATAAAGGCTCACTCACATAGGTAGTACTTGCTATAGAATCTTTATGAGTGCTCTTTATATAGAGAAAGAGCCTAATCATGAATCTAAAATTTTAAGTTAATAATTAATAATTATTGAAATTGTAATGTGAAGCTTGACAAAATTGCTTCCATAAGCTTAAATGAAATAAATGAATTTTAGTACTAGCTAGTAGGGTTAAGACTTGTTACATGAGCTAGTGTTGCCACCTTTTTTTGACAAAACATAAGTGTTGAACCTAATAGTGGGAAAATAATATTGATACTGTATTAAATTAAACATATGACAACATTTTCTTACGTTGTACTAGTGCATAATTATTAAACTCAATGACTGAACCAATTAATTACATACTTATTAAGATAGTCATTTTCAACATAAAGAACACTACTTCGAAGTCACGGTGCTTAATGCACGTTAAAGCCGAAGTTACAAATTGGAAAGTTAATCGGCCAATGGGATGAGATAACGATAGATCTAGATCCAAACAAGTTGTAAATTATGTAAATTACTGAGATGGCATCATGCATATATAATTTGTAAACTTATGTGTTTTAAGAAAGTTGATTAATTCCCTTATAAAAAAAAGTTGATTACATTTGTTAATTTTGTACTTCCTACAAAATAGGAGTAAAATATAAGAAAAAATGGTATCCGAGAAGTTGATGTATTCATCAACTTTTTTGAGATGAGGATCGAACTCAAGATATCTAGCATATAACTCAAACTCCTTACCACTAAATCAAAATTAGTGGCTTGCCTGCTACCAGTTTTAGTCACCTGGTTGCTTTTATAGTTTGGGTAGTTAACTTCTAGTTTAGTTTCTTATTTTATACTATATCTTTTGAGCTCTATTTGTATCTCTATTTGTACAAATACGTTTATTGAATACTTAAAATTGTTATTAATATATTTGAATCAATACTCTACCTATAAAAAAAAATTTTTTTTTGGGGTGGAGGTGGACTATGGCCCATCTCAGTCCAATGTCCACCCATGGTACTGGCCGTGTCTATAAAGTTATATATTCCTAGAGCAATACAACATAAACATATTATAGAAATCCCACTTGGAAAACTCTAGAGGTTGTCCTTTATATAAATATATATATAAACTCATAATTTAGGTTAAGATACACATTCTCTAGTTTAACTTTAAAAACCCTTTACCCTAGATCACAAATTGTCATCTTCAACTATACTACTTCAACTACTTTGACTGTTAATTTGAGTCTATTCTGAATAACTATTGAAACCATTAACTTACTTTCTGGACTTAATTAATTATTTACCCAATTTCTATATATGCAAAAAATACTCTCCGAATATAAACATATTTTCAAATCATTATTAATTGTTTTTTCTCTTCAAATAAACCCTTAACTAAAATGCTAAGTATTGTGAAATATGATAAGTAAAATTTAACTATATGCATTTACAAAATGATATTTTATGTACATTTATACATAAAATAGACATAGTAAATATATTTTTAATATATATGTGAAACGTATAAAAAAAGTTTGCAAAAAAGGCGAAATGAAGTAAGTTTTATACTTAAAATTAGAATACTTTAATTTGCTGAAAAAATAAGGAACTAAACATGACAATTGCATGTATATGGTGTTTGATTTTAGAAATATTTTTCGTATTGGATAAAGACAAAAGACCGAACAAAAATTAAAATTATTATTAATCACTAAAACGACTTTTTGTTTAAAATTTGAATATCTCTCTCTCTTTCTCCCTCCCTCTTGTGTCTCTCATTCTCTCTCTTACATTTATAAATTGTATTGTTATAAACCTTACATTATTTTGTTTGTTTTTTTGATAAGCAAAATGGAATTATAAGGAGTACAAGAGGTACTCAACCCTTACAATTCAGGGAAAACAACCCCTAAGCACTTTGGAAGCAAGTCAAAGGATCATTACACCAATCGGAAAAAGAAACATTGACATTTAACCCTCCCCGACCGATAAACCAAAACCAAGCAAAATAAATTATATGATCCACTAGAGAAGGTATATTAACCACCTTGCCCCTAAATATGATGTTGTTCCGCTTTTTCCACAAACTCCACGTTGTTGCCAACCAAATAATATGCCGAAATTTCTTGGCACTTCCACCTTTATTTTGTTTGTAATGTTCACCAAACATGTATGATACAAAACAATAAATTCTTCTATATAACTCAAAAGTTCATTCTATATTATTTTGTCTAATATTTTATCTTTTACGAATCAAAGAAATAATATAAAACTATTGATGTAGCTCTATCCTAACAGCTTAAGCTTTTGGGATAATTGGTTATTTGATATGGTATCAGAGCCTCTATGACTAAGTGGTCTACAGTTCGATCTCCGCTCCCCTCACTTTCTAATTAAAAAGTGAAATTTAAGCATATGGTAGGTGGACCTATGTATTATCCACGCTTCAAGCCCAAGCGGACTCTTGCGTGAGGGGCCGTGTTAGAAATAATATAAAACCATTGATGTAGCTTTATCCTAACAGCTTAAGTTTTTGGGATAATCAGTTATTTGACAAAATATCTTAAGCTCGTCACACAAACTTAATTTTGAAAAATATAAAATGTCAATAATTTCTTTTTCTTTTTTGAAAGGAAAATGTCAATATTTTCTTAAAACCATCTTATTATAGAGATAAAAAATATGCAATGCAACTATGACCTGTATGCTATATATATACTCCCTCCGTTCCAATTTATAAGCAAAAAATACTCATTTTTCTTGTCCCAAATTATAAGCAAAAAAAATTAACTTTTCTCTTTTTTATGAATTGTTTTTACTTATTCCTATAAAATTTGTTTTCTCTCTCATTTTCTCTATAACTAATGACCAATGAAAAAAAATTTTACATTTTTCTATGAAACTTATTATAAGGAAAAGTCAAAGAGGCATACTTTAACTTAATTATGATTTGATTTTCTTAATAAATGTGAAATAATTTTTTTTTCTTATAAATTTGGACGGAGGGAGTAATATGATAGGTCTGAGGAAGCACTATATAATGAATACATAACACGTGGAGAAGAGCATTTGGTCGGAATGAATATGTCCAATCAAAGTTATAATAATTAACTCTTTTTATAATATAATAAAACTAAACAATTTGAGGCATTAATCAAAAAGAAACAAAAGATGATGAATATATGAAAAGAGTCTAGACGCATTGTACAACTCTATCTATGTATTTTATGCAAGTTTTAAATAGAAAGTTGCAAAGAACAAATGAGAATATTGAGTATATTCTTATGCTCCTTAATATTTGACGATTAGTTTAGTGCTTTTCATTTGTCTTTTTCAATTATGTTTGATGAGTACAAAACAAAATGAGACGCATTGACAAAAAGTGGTTACAAATATTCATATGATTGACTTTGAGAAGTAAGTACACAACAACTGAAGTTAAGTTTAATTTCATGAAGAGAAAGTGACAGCAGAGACACTTCATACTATTGGATCCCATTGCAAACCAATGAGCAGTGTTTTTGTGCACGTTCGGTAGCAAATCAATAGCAATGACATCATTCATTTTTTTTTGTTTTTTAAAAAAAACCTCACTCATATTTGAGTGTTTTTTTCAAAGTTAATAATTAGAAGTGTAATTTAAAGAAAAAATAAATATAAAATCTAAGGATAAAAATAATGTGCGGTTCGATTTGGTTTTAAATAACTCACCAATAAACAATTTAATCTGACTCAATCCAATTATATATGTGTTTTAGTTGGCTCAGCTTCATAATTAGTTTTTACTTAAATATTAGCAAAAAAGTTGTGCTATATCACACGATGAGTTTCAACAAGAAATTTGACGAGGTAGTAATAAAACAGTTACCACACAAGGGTAATATGAAAATACAAAAATGATTGTTGGATAAAAATATAATTATTAATTACAAGTAGTGTAATTCGTCCCTTCTGATTCGTAACAATAAGCATTAGTGTTAGCAGAAAAGTATAAATATTTGGTTTGATTTACAAATGCATTATCCATGTCACTGTAACTAATTAAAAAAACTTGATCATATCAATTGCATTCATATTTGTCAATGTGTCAAGTGTAAATTATAAGTTGTTCGGGTTCGAGTTTATATAAAAAAAAAATCCAATTTTTTTTAAAAAAACAAGTTATAAGTCTCACATTAGATATTGGAAATAGTATATGTTGAACAATATATAAGTTAATGTCTTAAAATTTTAAATGAAGATGTAATGTTTAACCCCACTTGTAAGCTATTAACCTAATGCGATGATCAAATCTATTTTTTCCCACAAGTCCAACAATATTTAATAACTATGTATATGAAATGACTAAGCAGTAAGCACTAGAAGCTAGTAAGCATAAATTGATAAAATTATATGAAATACTAAAAATATAGGAGTGTCTTTGATTGTTACTTTTTGGCTTAGATCAAAAGTAATTGTTAATGGTTGTTGTAACAGATGTGAGGTGTTTACTCTGCAAGGCAGGGTAATATTCGAAGATGTGCATAATATAGAGATATTATATATACCATTATGACAACAATTTCATGGTTGTCGTTACTGGGCAAACAAACTAATATAGTAGTGTTCATGTGTTAACAAAACATTCAATCTCTCACTCACGCTCTTCCTAGAAACTTTCATTATCCACCTAATTGTATTCTGAATTTTCTTGATAATAATATAAATTAACTTAGTTTTAGTAAATAAGAGATTGATAAGGAGATAACATAAAATTGAAATGATAAGGTGATTTGATGATTTGAGTGTTTTTAATTTTATCATATTATTTGTAGTAGACATTTTGTTGTTGTATGCTATTAACTTGGATGTTGTGAGTTTGTTCGCAGATTTATCTTTTACATTTTTTAACGATGTTGAATATGTAATTGTATTTGATGTATTCTATCAATTTGAATAAATAAATATAATTTTTTTTTAATTTTCGGATTTGATTGTATTTAATGTATTCTATCAATTTGAATAAATGTATTTTATTGGTTTCCATAATTTTCTTTTCTTCCACTTTCTTTCCACACAACCAAACATACCACAATGTGCAACATGTTTTAAATAAAATTACTCCAACTTAAAAGAATATGTGAGAAGCTAAAATAAAAAGAATAACAACTAGCAACATTTATCATCAAAAAACATCTCTCCCATCTCTTGTGGTTACATAAAGTTTTGGATTTTCTAAGCCAACCCCATGACATGTTGCTTGGGTGGAGAATCAGACCCCATGTGGGAATATTCTGTTTTTCTTTTTAAAAATTCGGATATTCTCATTATTTATTTATTTTCATTATTACTAATTAAAGAAACTTTGTATTACTGACATGATCATTAATTAAATCATTGCTAGCGCTCTCAAGTTCCTCAAGTAGTAATTTCTTAAGTCCACATACCTTAACATGAAAAATAATTGAGTCACAATTAGTACTTAATGTTTACCTGTTGTTATTTTATACTCTTATTATCCCATCATATGTTACTTCTATAATCTTCTAGACTAAATTGTACTGGCATTTAGATATGTAAAACTAAAATTGATGTTAAACTTGTAGAGTATATGTATCTTTTGTATTTATACTAATACATTTTTTATTAGATTATTCTCTAGTATGCGTTATTATAGTGAATATATAAAAGTTTTTAAATACAAATCCCTTTACACCTCAAAGAGATTCCATATACTACCACTAAAATGCAAAATATTGTTTGTAATTTATGTATATTTTTCAATAATCTAATTTAATTTAATGCATTGAATCTGATCAACAATATTGCTACTACAAGTCTACAACTTTAGTGTAGGACCTTCTTTTTTTCTCCCCCTTTGTGGAGGAGCTTTTAAGAACTCTTTAAATAGATTATTAGTTTAGAACTCTTTAATTAGATTATAGTATACATCAATGAAATGATGATGACATTTCTTGATGAAGATGGAAACATGTCACATTATCATTAATGTATTTTAGTAGTACTAAGAAACAAATTAGCACAAAGAAGTTTTAGTTGTTGGCCGTTCTACTGGTCCCCAAAATTATCTCTACCAATCATCTTTCATAATTTCATAATAACAAGTTAGCTAAGAAATCAGTAGTTGTACTTTCAAAAAGTTTAGCCTTGTAATCTAGTTGTTGTCATTGTGAATCTTCCTAACTATTGGTCTTGATACATTCTTAATTTCCATGAATATCTTTTTTACAAGAAAATTTATATTGAAAAATAAGTACATAAAAGTAGTACTCCAACTCAAATATATAAAATTAGCCTTTCAAATAAAAATATAAAAACAAAAGGACTTAAAAAATAAAACAAACAAGTAACTCTAGAAAAATGATTAGTTAGTCTTAAAATGTGCGATAAACTTGAAGCTATAAATTGTAGCTTCACAATCACCACGCGCTGAGAAGAAACTCTCGCTCGCAGTATGGACGCAGTATGGAAATAAATGGTCACTGAGTTGAAGAAGGCATCAGATAATTGATAAGCTGACTAGTGACATTGCCAAAATAATTGAGCTAACAAAATAAGAAATGAAGTAGATGATAGTAATTCATAACTGATAGACTTTGATAATTTCAATCATCTACCTCAGCATTTGATTGGTTTGGCGTTTGCAATTGAATTCTCGCGCCCTGATGCCACTTGAATGTGACTTTCAAGAAGCTAGATATTCTTGGTTTGTGTCGGGCGTGCGTTAGGTGGGATGTCCACCGCAATTCCAAACATTGCATCATTCTATATGGAGGACTTATGAAAAAAGGTATTCTATATATATTCTTTTTAACGATACGATATACGGCTGTACCCGTGCCTGACAGATCAAACAGCCATATACCTAATTATCATATTTACAAATATTTTCAAAACAATGAACATATTCTTCAACATTAGGAAAAAAACTATACATGTGTTTTACTTATTTAACATCATGAACGCCATTTGGCAGAAGCGTAAGTGTGATATACTTACTATGTATTATTATATCTGTGGTTTAATATCTCGCATAACCAACAAGTTTTTCATCTCCCTGTAACCATGGAACTCTTCCAATGCATCCCTTGTTGTTTTCCTAGTTGATATAGATGCCTCTTGGTTCTTATTGAGTTCTTGAATGTTGTTACAGGTTTCACAGTGTGTGCCATGCGATAGGTTTTCTTTATTTGGTTTCTGAACGGATATCTTTGTAGGTTTAGTTGTGAGATTAACCCTCAAGGAGGGATTTGCTGTTGGTTGCAGCCCTCCGCGGAGTACTGACGGGTGTTCGGAAGTGTAAAAATCTTGATGGAGAGGTGGTGCTTTCTTCAGCATATGTACAAGCGCACCGACAGCAGCATCATTGGACTTTCTGATGGGAAAGAATCCTCCAGTTTCAAGTGCCTCAGCCACATGACCACGATCTAAAGATTTTGTTCTGTTTATGCACAAGAAACCATATTAAAAGAGAAAATTGTATGTCAAATACAACTTAAAAAACATAGCAAAAAAAAAAAAAAAACAGATTGTATTGAGTACAGGTATCAAGTGAAGTTGTGAATTGAATCTAAAACCCAATTGGACACTCCTATATTGATGGATAACTGTAGTAATAACAACAATCTAAGATATTTTCACTAGGTGGATTCAGCTACATGAATGATCACGGCCGAAACTTATTGTCTTGTTTAGGTTTGATAGGCTGTTTTTACCTCTAAAGATCATCTTGATGGATAACAACCATTCAACATTATGGAGATTATGTCTACCAGTGTAGAGTTATTTGCACTTTGAATTTTGTGTTTCTTTTATTCTGTCCAAATTCAATCTAATGAATCAAAACATGATTTTAGTATAGCTAGTCACTTTACTATGTCATTCTCTTTTTCATTTTTGGAGGATAACTTATCAGAGTTATCATCCTTTGAGCTGTCAACACTTTCCCACTTTTCTCTCAGTCTTGTTTCAACTAGAAAAAAACTGATATCTTACTATGCCTTTTTTCACCTACCATTCAATTCATTTCGTTTTTTCATTCATTTTCATGTTAGGTCAACTGAAAACAACTAGTGAACTCAACTATTAGTATTAAATCTCATACAGCATGAGATTTTAGGATAACTTGTCAACATTTAATTTACAACCCAGAACTCATTACCCTATAATCTGAAGGGAGTACTACTGTTATCATGCTAAGGTCAATCTTATATGCATGATTAGCATAAAAACAAAGCATAAATGCCAGTGAATTTCAGTCACAAGTACCTGCTTCCTAGATTCTTCATTTCATCATAATCCACATCAAATGGACAACTAAAATCAGTATCATCAAAATCATCCAGGTAAGACCTACTAGAAATACGTGGAAAACTGTTAGCTGATATCTTGACTCCAGAATACTTTTGGAGCTCATTTTTTCCTAGAGAAAAGACCTGCAGAAAGAATGAACCATTAACAATTAACAAATCAAATATGTTTGAATTAGATAAAAAAATCTACGACGGTTAACACCCTACAGCTTACCTTCTCATCTGTAGCACCAGTTTGCATCACATTTGTACTTCTATCAATCTTATAAGTACACCTTGAACCTCTTAAGTGAGGATTTGGTGGCAAATCATGTAGCCGTGAACTTGTATTAGTCACTAATATTTGTGATTTTGAATGTATAGGCAAAGATGAATCATTAATGGAAGTAGATGAGGCTTTACTGTCTTCAAAATTCCAACTATGTCTCCTTGGCGACGAACAGCCGTGACATGGTAATCCCGACAAAGGAAGTGATGGGAACCTCCTCAATGGATCTGCCAATGGACTTCCAACGTAGTCAGAAATAACTTGAGGGGACATAGAAGGTAATTTCTCACAGCTCAAATCCGAGGCCTTGGGACAATACATCACCGTAAGACAGATCCTACCAGAAGAAGTATCCACAGGAGTAAAACTATATTTCATCATTTCTGACTCTAGTTTTCGGGTGAAGGGCTCAACAAAAGAAGACACTCGGTGAGCAAGGGTGAAAGGACGAATCTGTGCAGACGAATTAAGATCTCTGAAAAGTTTATATGCAGGTAAAAGTCTAACTGTGGCATACAAAGACCTCAAAAGTAAAGTTGATTTCTTATACAAGTTTTGCAAGGAATTATTACTTGACCTTCTAGTCCCAAAATTACAATCCTTTACATTCTTCCTATTCTCATACTGCACAATCCATCTCTCTACAATCTTTTCACTCTTCGCGTCAACCCCCAATTCTGCCCCACTGCAACAAAGTGGATATCTTTCTTTACAAAGAACCTTTTTATGAATCATGGGGTCCCAATCTAGAGACCTACGAACCAAAATCACATCAACAATAACACACTCATGATTGTTAATATTCTCTAACGCCACTGGACACTCCCGAAGTGCCAAATTGAACCATTTATCCCTCGGCCTCACACTAGATGAAGACGAAGAAGACGATGAATCTGATTTATAACCACCATATGAATTACGCGAGGAAGCGTAAATTGCCCTCGATTCAAGTATTATGTGAACACTTTTCGCGAAAAATTCAGTGATTATTTGTTCCATCCTCGCAGTATCCGAGTGTGCATCCCCATGAGACAATACCATTGTCTTTTAATCTTTATGAATCATCAATCAACAATACTCAACAACTAAAAAAACCTTCATAGAAACAAGCAAACAAACAAAAAAGGTTCAATTTTTATTGTTAAAATAAAACCTTAATAGAAACAAAAAAAGAAGGTTCAATTTTTATTGTTTTTTTGTTTTTGTTTTCTCCACCAGTTTAATCTGGTTCGGGGGTCAGTTCTGACATCAAGTGGTTCCAGCCCCCTCACAATCGCAGTTGCGGGGATCGAACCGTGGTCCTCCCTACCAAGTTCAGCGCCAATCACCACCGAACCAACTAACGATTGGTTCAATTTTTACTGTTTAGCTTAGAATAAAAACAGACAGTGTTTAACTACAACATCGTACTTAAAAAATCAAATGCAAACAAAACAACAATTTCATACTAGGTTACTAAAAGAAGAACAAGGTAATTAAAAAAAAAAAAACACGACAGAAACATTAACATCGTAATCAACATTAATGTTAATAAAGAGGATGTTTGATTAATTGATAAAAAATTGTAGGATTAATTGTAGAATTGAAAAGAGAGAGTTTACCTTATCGGAGAGAAATTGAAGGAAAGGAAATGCAGAGAGAAGTTGGAACGAATGAACGAGTTGAGTGAAAAGGTGGGGCCAGTTTTGCAGTGGAAGGAAGTTGCAAAGCTTTTATTAATTAATAAATAAATTCGTTATCTTAGATTTTCTTTTATGGGTTATTGAGGTGGGCCTAAGGCCCGAAAAAGCTATAAAGATGCACTACGTGGAATCTACGTGGAATATTGATTTAATCATCTTATCTTAATTTTTAGGGTGTGTATGTTTCAATGTATCATGTCAAAAAAAAAAAAGGAATATTATAAGGAGCGCATGATATAATAGTAAAAGGATAAAATATAAAATATGATAAAGAAATATGATATGAAATAAGTAAGGTAGCAGTTATAATATTATATTATGTGATTGATGCACACATAATAACAAACATAATAACTATTATATCATATTTTTCGACAGATATCTCATAATAATATGATAAGATATATCATATTTAAAGGATACGATTATTATTTTTATACTTTAAATTTTATAAATAAAAAATTTAAATAAGTGATCAAATAACTATAAATAAAAATAATGAGAAAATAAACTAGTTAAAATTATGTTTAATTTGTCATAAAATTTAAATTAATATACCCAATTTTGTAATTTTTGAAATTACTTTACTTTTAAAGATTGTAATTTTATTAGAATTTTGATTTTTTAGATTATAGTATAAATTACTAAATTACCTCAGTGAGAAAATCATGTATATTTTTTTTTATTGTTCATTTAATATCAAATTATTTGATTATTAATATTTGATTAATTTTTATTTTCATTGTAAAATATATTTTATTGAATAAATCAATAATTTATATTCTTATCCTATTCTATTGGTAATCAAGCTCAAATCCAGGATAATTATTATTTTTAATTAGAAAGATAAGATATATTAAGTTATAGGATTAACTTATCGTATTTTGTTGTCTCAGCAAATAATGAATTGAGATAAGATACTATACATGTCTCTTATCTTATGCACCAAACATTCTCAAATGTATTTAATTATTTTTAGTATTAGAAAAAATAAAAGTACAAAAGAAAATGTTAGATTCTCAAGCTTGTGAAATAAGTAGTAGTGAGAAATTTTATAAAGTTGAGTTTTTATTCATAAGAAAATGTTAGATTCTCAAGCTTTACCGTGAGAATAAAAAGCAAAGAAATTATTTGTAAGCAAACATTAAAAGAATATTACAAACATTAAATAGTGTTTGAAAAGGACCGCATCAGGGGCGGAGCTGGGTATGGGCCGGGTAGGGCCGCGGCCCGCCCCAGAATTTTTAATTTTAATAGTATATATGTACATATTTGTAACTATCTTGGTATATATACCAGTAAACGCTTTAAAATGTCGAAATGATTCAAATGGTGCGGTGGTTAGGGAGTTTTTTGGAGACCAACAGGTCCTGGGTTCAACTCCCAGGTTCACTATTTTGGCTTTTTTTCTAATGAAATGGTTTGGTTGACCACATATATTGCTAAAATTTGTCAATAAAATAACATATTTATTAAGCACAATTGATTTTATTAGGTCTCAATAATATATTAAATTATTAAATGATGTAATATTATTCAAATATTAATGGTCTATGTATTTTTAAATTGAATTTATTTTATTTTTTTTCTGTAAAACAAATTCTCCAATTCAATATTAATGGTCTATGTATTTTTGTGTTTATATTTTTTATTTCGAATAAAAGTGTAAGCTAAAAGTCTTATCTTACTCGATTTTATCTCATTTAATATGTTATTGTGATTAATTAAAATTAATAATTTATGCAATTTTAACTCGCCATTTAAAAAAAAA
The DNA here is from genome assembly GCA_030408175.1 of Trifolium repens. Taxonomy (NCBI): domain Eukaryota; kingdom Viridiplantae; phylum Streptophyta; class Magnoliopsida; order Fabales; family Fabaceae; genus Trifolium; species Trifolium repens. The sequence goes on along the minus strand of CP125842.1, from coordinate 58,221,337 downwards.
AATCATAGCGGCCCTCCCTAGCTCTTAGACCTAGCTCCGCCACTGGACCGCATCGGTATAACTTTTGTAAAATAAGTGACCATTTCAGAACAATAAAAATGGATCACATTGGTGTAACTTTTACAAAAGGAGGAATTTGTGTTGAGAATAATGCCTAAATATCTTTTTTGGAAGATTTTATATTTAAATATAGTTTAGATTTATATTTAAAATAAAATAATATTAGGGTTTATTATTTATATTTATGCTTAAAATCTTTAGGATTTGTTTAGAATTTATAGGATTAGTTTGTTATTTAAATATATTATTTGTTTTTATGTAGCTCTATATATAGAGCCTTATACCTATTATTTTCAATGAGAACAAAAATTGAAGTTTCTCCACACAAAAATATATCCCACCAAATTCCGCAATACCAAAAAACCATATCAGTGATATCAAGCGCTAAGGTTCAGACCTGTGAAGATGGAAGAAGATGATGATGAAGAAGATGAAGACGAAGAAAAAGAAGAAACCATGAAATCAACAACTCATGACCATGATTGCATCTTTATTGTGAAGATGTGAAAAAAAAAAAATCCATAACCAAAACCATAACCATGACCTACACCTTTCATATGTTATATGCGAGATAGTTTCATGTATTATATAACCCATAACCAAAACAAATACATGAAAAAAGCTCAAGTCTCATATGGTTTTTCATATGTTATATGCGAGATAGTTTCAATGAAAAAAGCTCAAGTCTCATATGGTCTTTCATATGTTATATGCGAGATAGTTTCAATGGAAAAAGCTCAAGTCTCATATGACCATATGTTATATGCGAGATCGTTTCTGTATTATATAACCCATGAAAAAAGCTCAAGTCTCATATGAAGATGTAGAAAAAAAAAAAAACAACAATTGATGTGGATGAACAACAACAAAATCAACATGAATCTCAGGTTGAATACAACACAAAGATATTCAGTCGAAGAAGAGTGTTCAAAAAAAGTTTTTTTCAACTCAAATCTCAGATTGGATACAAGACAAAGATATTCGATCAAGGAGGAGGATTGAGAAATAAAAAAAAAAAAAATCAGCGCAAATCTCAGATTGGATGCAACAAAAAGATATTCAGTCAAGGAGGAGTGTTGAGAATAATGCCTAAATATCTTTTTTGGAAGATTTTATATTTAAATATAGTTTAGATTTATTTTTAAAATAAAATAATATTAGGGTTTATTATTTATATTTATGCTTAAAATCTTTAGGATTTGTTTAGAATTTATAGGATTAGTTTGTTATTTAAATATATTATTTGTTTTTATGTAGCTCTATATATATAGAGCCTTATACCTATTATTTTCAATGAGAACAAAAATTGGAGTTTCTCCACACAAAAATATATCCCACCAAATTCCGCAATACCAAAAAACACAAAAAACCATATCAATTTGATAGTAGCTAAATTCTATTTGCCTATAGTCACAAATCTATTTGATTAAGACATTTTAGCAAAAATTAACCATGTCATTTTAGCAACAAAAAAAAGGGATCCTTTTATGGTTGCTTACAAAATTTATGAGATGCAGCAAAATTTCAAACTTCGAATGCAAATGATGATTTGGTTTAACAAATATACTATGCATTTAAGCCTAAAGTAATTGAGGTTGAAGGCAAGGATACAAGAGAGGATATCGCGTGTTCCATTTTCGGTTAAGGTCACAAATGCTTGTAGATCATAAACCTTTTATACACAAAAACTCATACAATACAATAGAAACAAAAGAAACTACTATGACCCAACAACTCTAATACAACGCTCTAACATCTGATAGTATTTCTTTTCTCGCATATATTCTACGTAATTATTAGCTAGTATGTTACTTCTTTTGAGATTTACATTCTTTCTCTTGCATACCAATCACGAGTATGCATAGTATGTTACTGCTTTTCACTCTATTTTTCTCACCTGAAAATCCAAAATCGACATCAACTCGCCCGCTGCACCAGATTTTGTCATGGTAGTTCGGGTTTCAGCTGGTAAACAATTCTTGTCCATCCCTTAATTGTATTTCTACCAACCTGAATCATATTGTCCTCTGTCACATAGTATGTAGTAAGAACTTAATCGCTAAAATTTAGATTCCATCTATAGATTTCAAAACTTCTCCCAGGACTAAACCCCATTGAGTCCAATGAGTGCCACCCTGCATTTTGAAAATAAATCAAGATAATATGTAATAGTGAATCATATTTATAGGTAATATACTATTGTTTAATACAAAACCAACATACCTGGCAAAATACAGCAAATGGCTCTCTAAGAGGTCCATCACATGAAAGCTCACTAGTACTCCCGTCAATGAAGGTTCCATCGGCAAAGATTACCTGAGAAGTTGATATCAAAGAGTTATTAATACCTTCTAGGGACTTAGGATTACAGAGTAATAATGAACATCATACAAGGATCAAAACACAATAAATTTGTGAAGGGACTGTAGAGGTAAATCTGAGCAGACCTCTGATGCATATCCAGGAGTGGTACCCGCAATTGGTTTGGTGTATGACCCCACAGGAGATCTTCTCTGAACAGCCTCACAGAAAGCGAGGAGACGCTCACGGCTTCCAAGCTGTACAGCCTATTGGCATTGAAGATTAATTTTACTTATCACCTGAATAATTATCATCTATATATACCTATATGTTGAAAGAAACTCCTAAGTGAGTGGATTTTGCCTACATCAACAGCAGCTTTTCTACCAGAAACATAATTTTGCTAGTACTGCTGGTAACTTCAAAATTAAAAATCAGATACATGCATCATTTAGAAAGAAAAATAGCACAGGTTCAGCAAGAAAACCTGAACTGTATCACATCGGGGGACACGAGGGAGTGGCTGCACTTTGTAGCCTTTAGATGCCAAAACTTCAGCAATCAGGTAAGAACCCTTGTACAGAAAACGGAAAGACTCACTACCAGATATAAGCAAGAAATGCATAATATCTTCTAATGAAATGAAAAAATCCAGTACCTTGATTGCTTCCCCAACCATTTGAGGTGAAAGAAATAATCCCTGGAAAAAGGCTCTCATGATATCTCCGGGAGTTGAACCACAATCAACACCAAGCCCAGGTGCAGAAAGACGCGCCGCAGCTGCTTCAACCAATTTCTTCTTCCCAGCAACATATCCACCACATGGTGCAATTGTTCCACCAGGATTCTTGATCAAACTGCCCGCCATCAAATCTGCACCCTGCCAGCCAATGCAGAAATGTGATACTGCACATCCTTGGAATAAAGCAATACATACTGTAGCACACACTATCGCATACCACCATGGGAGGTTCAATGCTTTCCACAAGTTCACCATAGCAATTGTCCACCATGACTAAGCACTCAGGATTTTGCGTCTGAACATTCAAGAACAAGTCACGGAGCAAAACTACCATCGTTAAAAAGGTTACAGGTGAACATTTCGTGATCAGAAAATTTATAAAGAGAACTGCAGACGGTAATCATTTGTTGAACCAATATCTTTTGCGTGTAAAATCCCAACACTAATGCTATAAAAGCGTCCATTTCTTATATGCCACTATTTTTTGTTGTCTAATATTTTTAAGCCACAGCAGGAATAAGTCAGAGTTGAACTAGTAGTATTCCACTAATTCTATTGGTAAAAAATACTATCCAAAACAAGACTGCTACAGGGAACTATCAGTGGTTTAAATTAACAAAAACATAGAAGCTGGATTGAAGTTGATTTACTATTATAGAGCATATCCAAACAATTAAATATAGTTTCTATTAGTATGGTATTTTAGACGGGAATTTAAACAACAGTGAGAAAATGTGAGCAATTCCTATTTTAACTAACACAGCCAGAGTGGTTGCCTTGAATAATAGTAATAACTTTAAAGTATAATGTACCATTTTCAAAGCAAAGAGCACAACTGTGAATCTTACTTTGATAATTTTTATTGCTCTCCCTATGTCGTTAACACTCAAACTCTGACGCCATGAATAGCCACACGACCTTTGTATGAGTGCACATTTTGTTTCGGGTTTGACAGCATGCATCAGTGCATTCCAGTCAAGGCCACCATCCTCATCAAGCTGATGGAAAAATGTCATAGAAGAGTCATAAAGAAGACTAATGAATTAAATCTGGAAAAAATATTAATTACAATTAGTAGCATACCGGAACTTCTCGGTATTTGACCCCAAAATCTTGGAGGGAACCCAAACCACCAGAGTCCCTTTTCCCAATTACCTCCTCTAATGTGTCGTAGGGAGCACCAGCAACTGCCAAAAGCTGATAGCTATATTAGTCTAAAAACCTTATTCCAATTACAAATTCAATAGGAAAACATTATACAACTATAGAGCTAACCTGCTGGTAAAGAATGAAAGGCATAGAATATCAGAAGAAGAAAAAATTGTTACCTCATCTCCTGGCCTCAAGAGGGCAAATAAAGCACATGTGATTGCATGAGTACCTGAGAAGAACTGTTGACATATGAGAATATTATAAGCACTTACGGGGCCGATCGGGAGAGTTAAACAGCTTATGCCATGTCTATAATTTGTTTTCAGCTTATTTCTATATGCTTTTCAAGATAGCTTATTAAAATAGTTTGAATTTATTTTGTTTTTTGCTATAGAGATAACCTCTACATATGCACTTATGCTATAAACGCTTAATTAAACTGTTTACCTAAACTGGGCAAAAGTCCTATATAACCAACTTCAGTAAGAACTAGCAAGAAACCTAATATAAAGAAGACGGTGAAAATTAAGAACCTGCGAACGAACAATAGCTGATTCTGCCCCAACAATTTCTGCAAAAGCCTGGTCGAGAGCTTCACGCCCCCCAGCTTCATCATGACCATAACCAGTGCAACCACCAAAGTGCTGATAGCAATATGCATGTTAACAACCAATTATGGAATATTTTGAATTAACTTATTAACCGTCATAAACACTAGTGAGACAATTTAGGAGAACTTATAGAAACAACTTATGACATGTCCTGGTGAGGACATAATAATCAAGGACACTAAGGCTCTATTTGGTTAAAAAAATACCGGAAAGCTAGCTTATGGTGGATGAAATTATAGTGAATAACTTATAAGCTAACTTATAGCGCGTAGCGGATAAACTAGCTCATTGAATTTGTAGTGTTTGATAAAATTAGTGGTTAGACTAGCTCATAAGTATGAAATGGCATTAAAAGATATGTTTAATTAATATTAATTTTTTTCAAGTAAGATGATAGGGTAAAACTGAGAAAAAATGATAAGTTATCAAAATAAGCAATAAGCCGGTAGAAATAAGCTATAAGCTTGTGAGAAAAACACATTACTAAACAGGTCTTTTTTTGTATGAGCTTATAAGCTATAAGCTATAAATTTGACATTGTCAAACAGAGCCTAATAAGCTGTTTTTGAGCTTATTTCTATTAGTTATTCCTGTCAAACTATTGATTTACAAAGTAATTATTGAAATGAAAGGGCAAAGTTACTACATACATGTGAACCAAGTCGAACATTGTGAAAAGCTTTAAGAACACGGTTGGTATTGTATGCAACTAAATTATCCACAGCTCTGAACTCAGAATGCAAAGAATCAACAGCTTCTATAACCTGCATTGCAACAAAATCATCAATTCCGAATGGTTTTGAAGCAATGAAATGGTATTAGTATGAGAAAAAAGAAGATTACCTCTGGAACGAAGGGATTGATAGGAATAGAGAGACTAGAGGCATAGCGAACGGTAGATGTTGTTGGAATGGAGGTTCGAACAGGATGCGCAGGATAAGCAGAGAAGGCGCACGTTAAGCCCCACATTCTTCTTCCCTCCTTATCTTGTGATCTTCTTTTTTCTCCTTTTGTTTTCGTCCTATTATGGTTAGGGTGTACATAGATTGGGCAAACCACTTGATCCGGTCAAACTCACCCAATCCAACTCAAAAAAGTGGGTTGGGTCGGGCAAGTGGGTGGATATGGATTTTAAAAATGAAAAATCCATTAAAAAATTTGGGTTTTGGGTAAAACCGGACCCAACCCAAAAAACCCACCGACCCACTAATGTTATGTTTTTTGAAATATTTTTATGAACATACTAAAGATTTTGCCTTTGATCAATAAATATTTTTATATTGAAAATAAGTTATACTATTTTTTAGGAAAATAAAAAGATTGAATAATTTTTATAAACAAATATGATAATTCATCGCACTATTTTAAAAATAAAAATATTGAATAATTTTTATAAACATATGATGATTTTCGTTTAGTCATTTGAATATTTGATATTATAAAAAAGAAAGAAAATATCAATTGAATAACACACTGTCCAACCCATAAATTAGTGGGTATGCATAAAAAATAGGTAATTGTTTTTTATAGTGAAAAAAAGTAACACTATTTTTCAAAACAATTATGATGTTTTGATGTTTTTTTTAATATAAAAAAATAGAAAAATAGTTCGGGTAACCCATTATCCAACCCAATCCAACCCAAAAATTAGAGGGTTTATCCAACCCGGCCCAATATTATAACGGGTGATTATTTTTCTAAACCCAACCCACATTACCTTATGTGGTTCGGGTTTTGGTTTTGACCAAACCCAACCCAATCCGGCCCACGTACACCCCTAATTATGGTGACGGATCTAGATTGAGTGACTTTTGCGCGGGAAAGGCACCCTGCCTTTCAGTCAACTGTGACCATCCGATCAATCAAGTGTTTTAGATTAAGCCACGTGTTCAGCTTATTGTTTTTTTTTTAAACTGATGCAATCAGTACTGATTTGGAGTTAGAAAAAAATTGAATTGGAGTTAGAAATGGATTGCTTCCTTCTGAATCTGATGAATGCCGGCAGGTTGTAGGTCGGTGACGGTGGACAACGGTTGCGACTTCACGTTTGAACTTCTGCAAACAAGTGTGCGATAAAAGTTTAAAGATAAATAAAATTGGACATGTGGCTTATTCTTGAACACTAGATTGATCAGACGGACACAATTGATTGAAAGGTGGATGCCTTTCCCGCTTAAAGTCGGTTAATCTTAATCCTAATCTTAGGGTCAGTGGTCACACTCTCTATCACACTCCACTAATACACCGATCATAGTTAGCCACATCATCTCTTTCTTTTATCTTTCACCTTATTCAAGTTGAGATATCTACAATATTAACTACAACATTTTGCACTCTCAGCTCCATGCTCCCAACAATTCACACACTGATTCTGCCATTAAGTTGTTTTCTGAAACATCCTTAGCCACCATTGTGAATTCCAAAGAACCAATTTACTTATCAAATTGGAAGCAAAATTCAAACTTTTACCAAAAACTCATATGCAAATTACAGGAGAGCACCCTGATCACAATCCTTAGATAAAAACATTCTTCTTCTTCTTCTTCTTCTTCTTCTTCTTCTTCTTCTTCTTTAAGGAGCAAAGTGTGATCATACCATTTCTCAAAGAAAAACACACCAATTTTGCTCTCAAATCCCCCAAATTTTCTTTTTTTGTCCATTTTGTCACGGTTCAAAATCTACTTTCCAAACCCAATATCATTTCATAAAATAGTTTTCGCTCACTGTGTTTTAGAATGTAGACTCTGAACCGGAGTTTTATACACTAGAAATATAATTGTTTACCCCATTTGTATTTTTTTTAGTTATAATTTACGATATATCAGCCCCTAAATTCTACTCTATGTTCATATTTCTTATTTCACCAAAATCAGCTTAAAAGACACTTAATTTAAAATCCAACGAGCAAGTATTGATCCCTCTTATTATGTTTTCTGTTGTTGATATGTAATGGATTTTAGGTTTATAATTATTGTTTAAGTTGTTGATTTGATCGTTTAACAGGAGTTGTTAATTAAGATGTTTAAAATGAACATGTTTGAAGTTATTGTGATTATGCCCTAATCAATATCCATTCGGCTATAATACTTTTTAGATTCATTGAGTAATTGATGTATTTGAACTATAATATAAACCAAATCTATCTATTATTCAATTAATCTAAAAAGTACATTTTTGCTTATATTTATAGACTATAATTATAACCCATTGAATAATTGATTTATTCAATAATTTTTTATCTCTTTTTATATGACATCTTTCAAATTTCAAAGGAGATCGATTATTTCTTTACCAATATATAATCTTATTTATAGTGAATTTTTTGTATATAATATATAATAAATATTCTAAAAAAATACTCCGTATTAATTCATTATATTTCTTAAATAATAAAAATTATAAAAAATAATATCAATTACTAACAAATTTATATTTAAAGATAGAGTAGTATAAACTAAATAGATTTTTATCCTTCTATATCTTAATCTCTATTTAAAAAAGTAAAATCATCGATGAATCATTGTAACCAAATAAAGGCGCACACACTAAACCAATGGAACAAAAAGATCGGAAAGGGAACCTATAAAAGCCAAAAAGTAAAATTAAATTAATAATTTAATACTACTACGTATCATCAAATCCTTAAACTAAACATAAGATTTTAGGTAGGAGATAATATAATCCAGTTTGCGCAAAATAAACAGGAATGAATATTACATTAATCTTATACCGTCATCTTAGCATCACACATATTATTGCTTTAAAATTTTAATGTCATTGTGGTGTATGACATGGTCTTCAAATCACCAACTCTAGATCTCTTGTGGGACTTTAGCTACTCCGATGAAAACAATGACATTTCTCATAAAAAGGTATATAAGGAGTGTACTTCTTGTGGCACTAATAATAGATTTCACATAAAATTACCTTCAAATTCAATAAAAGAAATTTATAAAAAGCAAAAAAATATAAAAATTATCATTTCAATTTTATATGAAAGTTATTTAAGATAAACTCTGATTGAGTATATAAAAATATTATTTTAAGTATAATTTTTTTTAAGTATCATGAAAATATAAAGTGACTTCAATATTTTACTTTTTTTTTTTCAAAACAACTTTTTTTTTTTTAAACATTTCAAGAAAACTTTCATATCCAAAGAAACCAGTGAGTATATAAGAAAAGTATGAATATTTTTTAATCTTAATTATAAAAAGTCATAAGTTTTGAGATATATTAATTGTTAATTACTTTATTAATATTTTCTATATTTACTAGAAATATATGTATTTATTCATCATTTGTGTGGATATAACTATTAATGTTAGCATTATATTTTGATTAAGTTTTCAAAATTAAAGTATCAAACGAACTTTATTGAGCTTGATGACTTATTTTTATCTTCTTTAATATGATTTTTTTTTTTAAATTTAATTATAGTTTTTCTTTGACATATATATATATTTGATGAAATTTTATTACCTTTAACATCAAAATGTTCATAAAAAAAGAAGAAGAAAAGTTTAACAACAAATTTGTTTTGCAAGTACAATTCAAATGATAAAATGATACAAAAATATTTGATACGCCGAGGGCAGAGACATATGTTTAAATTTACAATTATTTGCTTTTTAATTTTTAATGTGTGTAAGTTTTGTCTCTAAACTCATTGAAACAAAAGAACACTAATGACAAATATTGATAATTTCTAAATAATTTTTGTTTTCTATAAAAACAATAAGAAAAATGCTAACAATGTTCCTGAAACACTAATTAAAGAAACTCAATATAATAAATTTACATTCAAATTTGTATAGTTAATATTTGTAAAGTATATAAAATATTATTTTCCTTGCAAAATTTACCGGACAATGGTATAAAAAAATAAAATAAAGTGCAGTGATTAAGAAACTAGACAGTACTGTATGTTGTGGACTTAAGTGGCTGGCCATTAGCCAATTGGTCTAATCAACGGTGTAAAGCACTGCAATGCATGGAATTAATGTAAGAATTAAAAATTAGAAATTAGAGATCAATATATTATATGAAATTAGAACACACTTACTTGAATTAACAATTATGCTTATTGGAAGTGCCGATATCGAAACAATCGATATACTAGACAAGGTCTTCCTCTGTCTGATCACATGCTCCAGTCTTTGTGGACTTTGATGGGAAAAGTCACAAATGAGCTTACTGTATGGTTTTTTTTTTTGTGCGTGACGGCAAAGGGGACCAAGCCAATCTTATATACAAAAGATCTCAACCCGAGTACCACCCATCATGGATCCTAGAGTTGGGCCTACACTTTGTTTTTACACAAATCAGAATTAATGTTCAAAGCCCATTATCACTGATCACAATTATCGGGCTTAAGCATCATCAAATGAATCACAACAACATCAACTCGTTTTTATTAAAACCGAAACCAACAATTGATTGCAGCCCACAAAATATTCTAACAATTAAATCATTAAACTTAAGACCTAGAAGAATAAAGATGATATGATGATGATTAACTATTAATTAATGGGGTAAGTTGATTATTGATGAAGTTAATTACTGATAATCAGGAGAAAATAGAAATTGCAAAATTGTACAATATATCAACCACTTGGTGCAAAGGCAACCTTTGGCTTGTTAAATCAACCACTTGTGAGCAGGAAATGACCAAAATTCGAATCTTGAAAGAAATGAGATCCATTACCATTAAATAAAATATTCCAACTGTATATCTCACTCTCTATCTATTCTTATCCAATAATAAGTACTGTAATACACTTAACTATAGTCTATATAGATCCACTCTTCAGCACAATAAATCATTTTTTCTTGAAAAACATGTTATCCTTGTCACGCAGAAAAGATCAAACACATTATTTTGTTTGTTGAAAATTACATAAAGTTTGGTCTGTATTACTGAAATTATTTTTATTGATTCAAATGACCTAAATTGTGGAAATACTTTGATACATCTATATACATGACTACATGGGATCAAAGATGCTAATTATAGTGGGTTAGTGCAAAAATAGTTAATTGATTTTTAAGGCTTGATTACTTTGCATGGATCCTTAAGCTTTTATGATTAGTTAAGTTTGTAATTAGCTCTTTGAACCTCTCCTTGAAACACCACCCCGATCTGATCTATCCTTTACTCGTTATCTAATTACTAATTATTTAAAAGCTTTGTAGTCAAGAAACCTAATTATAAATTTTAGACAAGTTTATTGATCAAATTATTACAAGCTTTTTTAGTTTGATCAAAGGTCTTGGTCTAGTGGTGAGGGATTTGGGTAGTATGCTAGATGTATTGGGTTTGATCCTCAACTCCATTGTAAACCAAAAAAAAAAAGGTCTTGTTAGATTAGACGTTATAATCGAAATTCGAACATCAACTCCTATGTATGAGTTTCAATGACTATTATCGTTTCGTATATATATATATATATATATATATATATATATATATGTCAAAATCATGTTGGTAACTAGCTAATATACCCAGCTGTTCAACTAACCGTTGTCTCTCACACGGGATGTTGGTTCAAAGAATCAATAACCGAGTGATGTCCAACAAATCAAAGATACGGATCCAAGCAACTTGGTACTTTGTTTGTATCATCCCAAAGCAAAAGCAACACTTTTAATCATACCCAAACCATCACTATATAATTCCTGTTTTCCATAATTCACTACATGATGATACTAAATGGTGCCCCTTGGTCAATGATTAAGGATACAAAAATAGAAATAAAAGCAAAAGCAAAAATAGGTTCCAAGAATATTTTACCATTTTTATATTCTTAATCATTGTCCTCGGGGCACCATTTAACATTTTCCTTCCCTATATATGTACGCAAGCTACTATAATTCATATGTGCGTTACTCTATCCAAATATGTTATAATAAAATTGCCAAATAAGCTAAACAAATCAATAAAAAAAAAGCAAATAAATAAATAAATCATCGTTTCCACATAAAAGTACCTAGTATATATTCTATCCGTTACAAAATATAAACAAAAGTTAGTCAACTAAAATGAATGTATTTGGTCTAAATTTTGAACAAAATACATCAAATTTCGTTGACTCATTTTTGCTTATATTTTGTAATGGATGGAGTATAGCTGGAGACAAATAGTAGTAGTACTATATTGGGGATCAAATTTATAGCTTAAACATTAATTATGTCAATTTGAGCTAATATTGTTGTCATTTACAATACCCTGCTTTAATTACGAACCACAACTTCTTAAACCAAACAACTTGCGATCGTTACTTACATGAAGATTGTGATTAAACAAATATTTCATATGGCTAATCAAAATGATTTGCTAAGGATCCTATTATATATTTTACTACGGTATATATAGCAAGGCGAGTGGGCGGGCATAATATATTACACACATAAAGTATATGTATCTTGTGAGATGTATTAGAGTTTTTAATATTGAACTTTATATGTTAGTAGTCTAGTAGTTCATTATATATTATTATAAATTATCGTGTAATCCTTATTTTGTCAAGCAATGTTATTCAGATATTATTGAACAAGTTAATTGTACAAGTTTTCAAAAAAATATTACTTTAGGGATATATGTTAAGGATATATGTTTCACATGTTATATATAGATATGACCCGTGCGAACTCACGGGCAGGGAGGGAACTAGGTGTATCCATTTAGGGGCAGTCGCCACCCCAAGGTATATAAGTTTCTTATATTGAAGTTACATAACCGCTCCCTTAGACAGAGATAGAAGAAATCTTTAGTTGTCTTGTCGGTGGGAGAATTTGTACGTGAGTGAAACATTATTTGAGTAATTAGTAATTTGAATAAAATTAAATAATTCTCTCGCTGCATATCATTTAATTCCAAGCACTTTTTTTTAAAAAAATTGGCAGCCCCTATATTAGTTGCAATTGAATAAAATTAAGTAATTCTATTTTTAAGTTTTCGTTTGCGCTTACGATTAACCGAGTCAATTCAAACATAATTTGAAAACCGAATGAATAATTAACTCGTTGAACTTAGTTCATAAACTAAATGAGCTGAACGTGACTCATCTCGAGCAAATTTGACCTCGACATGAACTAAATGTGCTATTCTCTTTTTTCCTTCACCATAACTTTTATCTCTGGGGATTTTTCCAATAAGATTTTAAGTGAAGCAATTGCTTTTTGTCTCTATGACAATTACTTTGAATTATGGCCTAATCCTGCAGCTGTATTTTTCCTATTTTTATTTTAATCTACTTAAAAGGTTGTGCAGATGATATGGATCAGTCGTAGAATGCCAACATAATTGAGATGTCATAGTTGTCATGTGATCGATGTATTTGCAATCTTTTCCTTTTGTTTTTCAAAATTAATCGTGCATATATAATATGTGCATAAGTTAGTTAACATGTGTGCTTATAATTTCAAACAAAACAAGGATAATTAAATTTTCGCCACCCTTGGTAAAATTTTCTAGTTCCGTCCCTGCTCATGGGCATGATGTATAATTTTTTTTACTTTTATCACCAGTTTAATCTAATTCGAGATTAATTTTAACATCAAATGGTAAATGAATCTAAGACTAACGACTAATATATGAATCCAACTGTACAATCTTTTGGATAAGAGTTAATCGTGTAGTGCATTCATACAGCTAGTGATTTAATTTAACTAAAGCAACTAGAGTATAGGAACAAAATTATTATAAAAATAGTTAAATTCAAACTTTTAATAATAGCAATATACCATATCCTACCATATTATATAACTTCTCTATATATAGTTCCTTATCTAATAGTATAATATAACAACAACCCACAAGCACTGATCTAATTAACTATAACTCATCAAGTTCCCTAAAAAAAACCATGTATGCTTCTACTTCCTTTACTTCACAACTCATCAATGATCTTCTTGTCGAATCCCACACAAGAAGATTACTCTTCCAAGCCCCAATTGTTCATCAATCACCAACCAACTCCCCTGTTTTAACAAACAACCATACTTCAACCGACTCTTATTTCGGTGAATTTGATTCAAATGTTGTGATGATACTTGCAGTCCTATTATGTGCTCTTATTTCCTCACTTGCATTAAACTCCATCATAAAGTGTGCCTTAAGATTTTTAAACGTAGCCATCAACAATGACGATTCTTCGAGTACAAGTAACAACTCATCACAAAAATTGGCCAACAAAGGAATAAAAAAGAAAGCTCTCAAAACATTTCCAACGGTGAGCTATTCGACTAAGTTGGAACTACCTGGTTTAGATACTGAGTGTGTGATATGTATCTCAGAGTTCATAAAGGGTGAAAAGGTGCGCATTTTGCCTAAATGCAACCATAGTTTTCATGTTCGTTGCATTGACAAATGGCTAAAGGAAAACTCATCATGTCCTAAATGTAGACAATGTCTTCTTGAAACTTGTCAAAAGATTGTTGGGTCGCAGGTGCAAGAAATTGTGTTGCCGGTGCCAGAAACCATTATAAGGATCCAACCACTAGAGCATGAAGCTTTAGAACGTAATTACCTTCCTTAATGCCTTGACTTGTAGATGTAGGAGAGGAGAAAAAAAGAAGAAGATATCTTGTACACTACTTAGTCTACTTTGTAAGTAGTTCATTGTATAACTCCCCAAAGTTGATTATACTTTGGGTTTTAATGACCATTTTATTCTTTCATGAAAAATATGGAATCTATTTTAATTTCTCAAAGAATAATAATCTAAATCTAGTCTATAACACAATTTTCAACTCAATATTAGTCACCAACAAAAATTTAAAGTTTTTTTTTATAAAAAAATTAAAATAAAAAGAATGAAATTACAGATAATGAGAATAATAGACTAAAATCAAATATACGGTCGAGGACAAACAACATCTGTCTTATTAAAAATCTTATAAAAAAACTCAACAAAATAAAACCTTAGTGAACTATACTCAATTAAGACGACCCATTAACAAAAATACAATTACCAATACATACTTATTTCTCAAAAAATAATAATTTACCTCCATTTCTATATATATGACTCGACCACTTGCAAAATTTTACTGTCCTTTTTAGAGGATCGTTTTTAAACTTCAATAATAATTTGCTACCAATCACAATATGGGACTAAACATGGTTAATCATCTTTAGTAGTGCACAATATGATTATAAAATAAACGAGTTTTTATCCTTTTAGAGACCTTTATCTGTTTGAAAAGTAAAATTATCAATGAAGTGGAGTAACCAAATAAAGGAGCACACTAAACCAATGAAACAAAAAGATTGAAAAGGGAGGCTATAAAAACCAAAAAAGTGAAATGAAATATTAATATTCAATCCCTAAAAACTATAGAAAGATCAAAAATAAGATTTTGGTAGGAGAGATAATATAATCCAGTTTGTTCAAAATTAATAAACTATAAACGGGAATATTATGATCCTTTATTGTCGTCTTAGCATCACACATAGTAGAACTTTGAAGCTTTAATACCATTGTGGTATATGACATGGTCTTTATTCCGATGAAAATATTGCACTTATCATCAAAAGGTTGGAGTGTTGGACTACTTTAAAGGAGTGTGTACTTTGGAGGATAAATATATTAAAGATGCAATAATTATTGATTCACTACTAGAAATCGGTCGCTAATTGGATTACTACAGATCAGCGACCAAGGCTTTAGCTACTTTTTTAAATTGGTTGCTATATCGGTCGCTAATGTGATTAGCGATCGATTTTTGATTAAAATCGGTCGCCAAATCGATTAATAAACGTGAATTTTTTAGTAGTGATTCATTGTTTTTTTTTTACTAAAAGGAGGGAAAAACCCACAAAGAGAAAAGAAAAAACCTATAAAATTAAACAAACAATCCGAAACACGCAAGTGTTGGAAATGTCATAAAAAAAATCCTTTGAAGATTTATTGATGCAAATCAAAATGGTTCAATGGTACAATTTCATATGACCATGCTCCTTCATTAGGTATGGTTGGTTTGAGATTGTCAACTCATGCTCTTTAGATCCCAAATTGCTCTTTAGATCCCAAAGTAGCTATGTTTCCGTTAATAGGACAATTTTTTGTGACACTATCTTCGAATCAAATTTATACCAATATACATACCTCACGTCTCTACATAGAATGTCTCACAATTTCCGAATTTGTATTAATTTCAACACTTTATCCTTTAGAGTACATATTTCCCATTTATAAATTTGATATTATATAAACGCAAGTTTTTTTTTTATATTTACTTGTTATTTTAAAAGTTAATGCATTATTAATCAATGTAGTAATATCTTCAAGTAATTATTGTAGCCAGAAATATGTGAGATTAAATAATAAATAGTAAATGATGTTAATAGAAAAAAAAAAAGTCTATTAAAAATAACAAAATTTATTGATATGTATAAATAATTTTAAAACAACACGTAAAAAAAAAACAGAGAGTAACAACTTGAATTTGTATTGTTATGAGATTAATGATCAGTTAGTTAATTTTAATTTTAACATCCAAATTTTATATTATATAAACAAATTTATATTAAAATATGAACCCATTAATCATAATTGAACTGTTCAGAAATGCTGATTATTGCGTCTAACTACACCCATCCTTAATCCAATTCCATTGTTAAGCATAGATGTGTAGTTATATGCTATATATATATATATATATATATATATATATATATATATAAAATAAAATAAAAATAGTTGTAGTTATATATTACTAATACTATTTATATCCCACAGGCTGTAGTTGCAAAATAAACCATAACAGTGTATAGTGAAATCCAACCCATCAAGATACGGATCCAAGTAAGTGGTACTTGTTTTAATGAATTAAAATTAAAAGCATTGCTTTTAATGGAATTTTCATCAATAATGATAACCAAGCTTATTATAATTCTTGTCATGCGCGGTTTACTAATTCACTATGTGCGCTACGCCCATCCAAATGTATATATCATCAAATTGTTCTAAGAACACACGTTAGATTTTCACTTATTTAATATAGAATTTTTATATTTAAATATTTGAATATATTAGATATGATATGATTATCTCATTATTGTAATTTATATTGTAATTATGTTAGGATTAATTAGCCTTTATGTGTAATTATTTTCTTTGTTTTTTTGTCTTCAATCCTATATTATAAATAGGAGTTTTTGCTTGTACTTGAGACACACATTGAATATACACATATTTTCTCAATCTTCCTGAGTTTTTACATGGTATCAGAATCGGGTTAATGACTGCAATGTGGACGTTTGACCCAGGATCACGCTTGGCGTGAGGGTGAATGTTGAAGTGTATTTGAAGTCTCACATTGTTTAAGTTCTCGGACTGTTGAGTGTATAAATATGTGAGGGTAACTTTATCCTTTTGGATAGCTTAATATGTATTTATTTATTTTTGGCTTTTTTTTACGGAGTAATTATGTATTTTCAGAACACGTTAGTACGACCCTGGTATCTTTTTTGTTTATCATCGAGCAGAAAATCAAACCCAAATTATCTTGTATACAACTTAAACCTCCACCACTAATTAATCAAACCTAATGGCTTAGCATGATCTTAATTTTAATACTATTAGATTAGATTATTGAAAATCAAATTAATTAGCTTAAACATTTTGTCGATTGGATTGGATCTATATTGTTGTCATTTCAACACTCCGCTTTAATTAGGAACCGCACCTTGTTAAACCAAATATATTGCGATCTAATCACACTTTGATGAAGAGTGTAATAAAACAATTAATTTAATATGGCAAAAGGGATTTGTTATAGATTCAATTACAATCTAATAATAACACTAGCTAAGATGAGTGGGTGACCATAATATATTTACAAAGTACAAAAATATAGTATTCATGTACGAGAAATTATACACAAGTACACTTTTTAAAATAAGTAGTGCATTCATTTTATTTAATTTTTTTGAAAAACTGTAGTGCAAGATACCATTTAATTTTTTTCTTTCGGCAATAAACTGATTTAATTTAAGTAACAATCAGCTAGGATATAAGCAGGGTTTTAAATAAAGGTCCGCGACCGTGAAAAAGGCCGCGACAAAACAGTTTTGGCAGGTGCCGATACCGTTACCGTTATCACCTTTTTTTATATTAAAGAACAAATTGTGATTAATTCACACCGCGACGACCGCAATTAGTGTCGTAACACCTGTACCGACCGAAATCGCGAAAACCTTTACGTAACCGAAACGCGACCGTGACCGTTTTTTAAAACCTTGGATCTAAGCATAAAACTATAGTAATAATTAAATTCAAACTTTAATAAAAGCAAGATACCGTATCCAACCCTTATTATATAACCTCCCTATATATATAGTCCCCTATCTAAGATAACATAGAAGCAACCCTCAAGCTCTAATTAACAAACTCATCAAGTTCCCTAACAAAAAACATGTATGCTTCTACTTCTTTTACTTCACAACTCATCAATGAGCTTCTTGTGGAATCTCACACAAGAAGGTTACTTTTCCAAGACCCAATTGATCATCAATCACCAACTACCTCCCCTACTTTAACAAACAACCATAATTCAACAGACTCATATTTTGGAGTTCATGAATTTGATTCAAATGTTGTGATGATACTTGCAGTCTTATTATGTGCTCTTATTTGCTCACTTGCATTAAATTCTATTATAAGGTGTGCCTTAAGATTTTCAAATGTAGCCATCAACAACGATTCTTCTTCGAGTTCAAGCAACAATACTTCAACTGATGAATTGGTCAACAAAGGAATCAAAAAGAAAGCTCTCAAGAAATTTCCTACAATGAGTTATTCAACTGAGTTGAAACTACCAGGTTTGGACACTGTGTGTATGATATGTATCTCAGAGTTCACAAATGGTGAAAAAATGCGCATTTTACCTAAATGCAATCATGGTTTTCATGTTCGTTGCATTGACAAATGGCTAAAGGAACACTCATCATGTCCCAAGTGTAGACAATGCCTTCTTGAAACTTGTCGAAAGGTTGGTGGATCACAGGTGCAACCAGTTGTGTTGCCAGTGCCAGAAACCATTATAAGGATCCAACCCCTAGAGCATGAAGCTTTAGAACGTAGCTATAGAGAAATATAAGTTGATTATAATCACTCTTTCAATTCCTTCAATTATTGTTGAGATCAATTTTTCCTAATAAGACTATTCTGTAATTATTTGAAATTTTGAACCGATAATATATATCTTGTGTATTGCAATTATAGTTTTTTTTTCAAAGAAGAAAACAAGTAGGAAAGGAAAAAAAAACCTAAATCATAGTAAATTAAAATTAGTCTAATGGCGTCAACCAAAAACAAGGTGTTGATATTAAAAGGTGGCATACATAAGACCCTAAAAATTTTAAACTTTCAAAAGGTGGGATATGTTGGATCCCTTCACTTTTTTGTGGTTCTCGTTTTAAAAACGAAGTGCACAATACTTTTTTTTACACAACACCTTTTTTTATCAAACACAACACTTTTTCAAAATGCACAATACATTTAAATTTTGTTATGTGAATCCCTTCAAATAAAATTGTCAAACTTGAGAGTTTAAGTAATTAATTTGTGGAGTTTACGCAAACTCAACTCATAAACTCCTAAAATAACATAGATATAATATATATATAATATACAATTAAAACAACGATAATTTAACATTCCATCTCTATATATAATAAAGCATAAATGTTTTTAAACAGATAAATATTTATTATAGAATAACATGACTAAAATTTTACATTTTAAAATTAATATATATTAAAACACACACATAACCAAACCGGATATTGAATAATATTGACTAAAATTTTATATTCTAAAGCCAAATCAATATAGAATCGTAAAATCATAAATTACTATAGTAAAATTGAGAGTTTATCATAGTTACTTGAACTCGTAATAGTTTACATGCGAGTTAACTCAATTTTGTGACATAGAATCGGTAATTAAGTTTAAGAGTTAACTGAAAGTTCGATAATCTTGTCTTGCCTTTAACAAATTCTTCTTATGAAATTCTATCATTTCATGTTCAATTAGATGACCCAGCGCATGTGGCAGAGTTAGGGTTACATCATTGTCATGCTCAAATTGACACAACATATATATCTATAATAGGAGAAATATAAGTATAGGCACAAGCCTAAATAAATTATCCTTAGGCACACTCAAATAATAAGCAAAAAAAAAAGAAAGAATTAAAGTAATATAAATTAATGTGACTATTTTATTTTTCTTTTAATTATTTTGATTTGTGTATGTGTGCAATTAATTGTAAGATGAAATAAAAAAGTATATCCTTAAATTGAATAAGTTCTATTATTTGTTTAGACAGTACTATTCAACCTTAATTTTCCCCAGGAAAATTATTTTTGGGATCAATTTTGCTGGTTCTCCTTAATTTTCAAGCTAGGTTATGCGCCTTTGCAATCTGTTTCTCTTCCACTTTGTACATCTCTTGCCCAAGTGTTGTCTTTTAATAATAGTTTGAGTCATTAAAAAAACAATTTTAGATCATAAACTGTGTACTATGGGAAAAGTAAAACCACATATGATATATGCAGTGTGACAAAGCCAAAAAGTAAATTATTCAATTTAGAAAAATCAAGAAGATAGATCGAACACAAGATTTTGGAAGAAGATAATATAAATGAACTAAAAGCTTAAGAATATTATGGTTTTTTTAATCCTGTTAATTTCACACTTTGTAATTTTAATATATATAGGTAATTACATATGAATTAAAGGCAAACGGGCAACAAGATACATCGCTAATCTTTTTTGAATGGCAAAATCAATTCGCGTAAAAATAATATTTTTAATTCTAGAGGACACAACATGTCTATTCATAACATTTTGAACTCTTTGCAAAAGACTCGCAGCCTCTGGTGCTATGAAGCCAAAAATGTCAGAAGCAAATGATATAAAAGCATGTTGATTGTCAAAACATGTTTTCTCATGTTTTGCCCTATGATGCCCGGGTGCGGGTACGGTATCGGTACCGGTACGTGGTACGGCATTTTTATAAAAATTAAGGTACGGGTACGTCAATATTTTTTTTTTAATATAATTATATAAATAAAATAATAGAATATATTGTAAAAACAAATAATTAAACTTAAACATAAAAAACACCATACTTTAAAAATAATTGAAATTGTTCAAAAACATCAAAATAGAAACTCAAAAAGACTAGTAATATCCATGGAGTCAAGAACAAAAATAATAAAAAGACAAAATTGATTCTCAAATGTTTCTCAGAGTACTTTATAAAATAGTAAACTGAATAAAAAAATAAACAAATATAAAAAAAATGTGAACAGTTGTTATGAAAAAAATAAAAAATAAAAAATTGTTGGATCCGTACCAACGCGCGTACCGGCCAAGTACCATGCGCGTACCGGCCAAGTACCACTCGCGTACCGGGCTTAAAAAAAAAAAAACTGGTTCGCCGTCGGTGCGTACCCATGGTGTACCGTACGCGTACCGGTACCCGGTACGTACCCGGTACTGGTACTCTTTCAAAAACGGAGTACCCGTGCATCACAGGTTTTGCCACTTTACTTGAATCACCAATTAATCTCTTTTTCAATTTTCTCTATATTTGATGAAAATACCACACTTATCATAAAAGGATTTATTAATGAGTGCGCTTTAGAAGATGAAATATTCCAATAAGTTGAAACTTTAAATAAATACATGTATAATAATAACGAACTTAATCAAAATCTCAATCATTTATTTTTCAATCAAGTGCATCCCCCTCCCCCCACCACACACATACGTGAGGCCCAAGTCATATAAGATTTTATTTTAAATAAAAATCAGAAGCCTATTTATTTAATTAAAGAGTAAGACTATATGGACTAAAAACACAAATTTAGACCAGTCAGACCGGCCTATTTTAAACAAATATAAACAATATTTTTTTATTACTATTACTTTTATATTAGATTTTGTACTTTAAATTAGGTTTTATGTTTTTAAATTTTTTCAATAATTTAAGCATATTAGCGCATATATACTTTAGTTTTTTGTGTATTTAAATGTATTATTATAAATTAAAAGTGTAATGTCATTTTAAAATATCATATTAAATATCAAATTATATTGGATCATAATCTCCCTTTTAGAAAGAAAAAAAATTAGAGTATAATGTCATTGATCTATTTGTTGGAGTATAAAAATTGGGACTTATAAGATATCCTCAAACAATGACATATTATGGAAATCGAGAGAAAAGATATAAATGTAATTTATTTTCCTATCTTCTTTTACTTTTGCTTTTGCTTTTGCGTGGAAGTAGGTATTAGTATTAGGCCATAATTTGATGGTTGATGTTAATGTTTTGAACCTCAAACTGTTGCTTTACAGGAGTACTAAAAGGACATTGGTAGCTAAGAAAATAACAAAACTTTTTCACAACACTTTCGTGTGGCAATAACATACTTGTCCACTTAATTGCCTCTATTTGGTTTCTCTCATAGGGACCTAAAAGTTTAGGGAGCACAATCAGATTTGTAAGAGACACTAATAAAATTTCCATAAAATTTTATAATGCACTATTTAGTATGTGATCCTCCACAAGACAATGCACCATGTTTTTTTCATTCTAAATTGATTTGAGACTAATCACTCACGCTTGATTCTCTACAATCATTAATTAGTTCAGTAGTGATTGACGGTGAATTGGGTAGAAGAATTGAAGAAGAATTGATTGTATATATCTATTGGTTTAGAGTACTACTTGTAGCTTCCTTCTTTGTATTGGGTTAGTACCTCACTGTACTCGTTACCAGCATGTTATAATTTTTTTTCTTCAGTTTTCACCATTAGTATCTGGTCCACTGGATCGTCTAATCTGATTCGAGATCAGTTCTGACATCAAGTTGTTTCAACTTCATTCATATCACAATTGTGTCAATCGAACCGTAGTCGTCTCTGCCAAATTCAATGTCAATCACTACTGAACTAACTAATTATTATAGAGTATCAAAAGATGTTGGTAAAAAAATGCAGTGAGTGATTAGTCTCTCTCAAAAGATGCTGGTACCAAAAAAAAAAGCAATATTAACACTAGTGATATCCAACAAATAAGGATATACGGATCCAATTAAGTAGTGGTACTTGTTATTTTGTATCAATGCAAAGCTAACACCTTATTATAATTCTTCTCTTCCAATATGTTTATGTTATAATCACTTTGTGCGCCACCATCCATTAATTAATAAGTATATGTTATAATCAGAGCCAAGAGGCTAAACAAATCAATAAAAACAAAAAAGCAAAATAAATTAAGTCCTTTCTACAAGCACTTTTTCCCGCATAAAAAGCACGTATTGCACTGCTGTAGACAAATTGTATTATTGGAGGCAGTACCATGATACATTCGATACATTACATTTTTAAATTAATAATTAAATTAGTGTTTTTGAAATAATTTTCTTTTATCATTTAAATTTTTTAATAATTTGGTTGGCAAAATAAAATTTTCTTTTTATTAATTTTTTTATAGATTGACAAAATAATAAGTCATTGAAAATTCACACACAAAATGGAGGAATAGGAGTTCGAGAGCCGATCATAGCTAAACTTCGACCTAACAATTTTGATATTTATTTCAGTTGAGTTAGGATTTATGGATTATTTTTTCAAATTTTTACTGCTCATAGTGAAAATTCATCAATTTTTACAAAACAATATATAAAAAATTAGTATAATACTTATAAACAACCAAATTGTATCTTTCTTATGAAATAATTTTATTTAAAATACAATAATAGACAAGTAGCTTCTTTCAGGGACGGATGCACGTTGGGCACTATGTGGGCTAGTGCCTGCACAAAAATTTTGAAATTTTTTTAGTATATATATATTATATAGAGTTATGCCAACTAGTGCCCCCGGAATATTAGTTAAACAAGTTAAAAAAATAAATTTCACATTAAAATAAATATTTTTCATACTTTTAAAAAATAAAATACACTTATTTATCATATTTAGTTTCTTAACTAGTGTCATAGGAACACTAATTAACAATTTTCTATTATATAAGTTTATAATTTTATATGATACAATACAAGGTTTCCGTAGGCCCATACCATATGCACAATCTATTGACTTCAAACACAATATAAAAAAAATTGTAAAAAAAAATAATATAAAAAATAAAAACCCTTCTCAACTTGAAAATTATTATTGCGATGTATGCTGTGAAGATGAATTTTCAGAATTAGAAGGGATTGATAATCTTTGCATAAAGCTAGTGGAGACAAGAAAGAATATTGTGTGTTCATTGGTCTATTTGCTTTGGAGTTAATTATCTTTGATATTACTTATGGCAACTGTAACTGCTAAAAGAGTTTTCTCTGCTATGAGTATTATCAAGAATCGGTTGCAAAATCGGATGGGAGATGAACTGATTGATTGATTGTCTAGTTACTTATATAGAGAAAGATACTTTTATTGATATTGAAAATGAGAAATTCATTGAGTAAAAAGAAATGCGAAAATCATTAAGTATTTTAAGAACTCGAGTTCTCCTAGAGAACAGATATGATGTATATTTATGTTTTTTAAAATGAAATGTATTAATGTAATAGATATTATTTTTTTGAGAAAATGTATATTTGATATTGCAATTTTATATATGTGGTGCCCCCACTATGCAAAATTTCTGGATCCGTCACTGGCTTCTTTATCAATTTAATTATTAGATTGCATATATCAAATTTAGCTTGAACATTTCGCCAATTTGATATCAATTATTTTCATTTAATACCCCGCTTTAATTAAGAACCACAACTTCTTAAACCAAAGATATTACAATCCTATGATGCCCGGGTGCGGGTACGGTACCGGTATCCGGTACCGGTACCGGTACGTGGTACGGCATTTTTATAAAAATTAAGGTACGGGTACGTCAATATTTTTTTTTTAATATAATTATATAAATAAAATAATAGAATATATTGTAAAAACAAATAATTAAACTTAAACATAAAAAACACCATACTTTAAAAATAATTGAAATTGTTCAAAAACATCAAAATAGAAACTCAAAAAGACCAGTAATATCCATGTAGTCAAGAACAAAAATAATAAAAAGACAAGATTGATTCTCAAATGTTTCTCGGAGTACTTTATAAAATAGTAAACTGAATAAAAAAATAAACAAATATAAAAAAGAATGTGAACAGTTGTTATGAAAAAAAATAAAAAATAAAATTTTGTTGGATATGTACCAACGCGCGTACCGGCCAAGTACCATGCGCGTACCGGCCAAGTACCACTCGCGTACCGGGCTTAAAAAAAAAAAAAAAAAAACTGGTTCGCCGTCGGTGCGTACCCATGGTGTACCGTACGCGTACCGGTACCCGGTACGTACCCGGTACTGGTACTCTTTCAAAAACGGAGTACCCGTGCATCACAGTTACAATCTAACTACTTGCATGAAGATTTTAATAAAATAAATATTTCACATAGCAAAAAGGGATGAAATTTCTTACGGATCCACACATATTATGACACGGTATAGCTAGGATAGTGGGCGACCATAAATGTAATATATACATAGTATCATGTACGAGGAATGATCCATTAGTACAGTTTTTAAGATAAGAGTTAAATGTGTAGTGCATTCATATTCATATGATAACTGGTTTAATTTTTGTAACAAGCAAACACTAAGGTCACAAAATTATAATAATAGTTAAATTCAAACTTTAATAAAAGCAAGATACCATATCTTACCATATTATATATAACTCCTCTATATATATAGTGTCCCATATCTAAGATGACATAGCAACAAACCTCATGCTCTAATTAACAAACTCGTCAAGTTCCCTAACAAAAATCATGTATGCTTCTACTTCCTTCACTTCACCACTACATGAGCTTCTTGTGAAATCTCATACAAGAAGGTTACTCTTTCAAAACACAAATGAACATCAATCACTTAAAATCGACTCCCATGTTTTCACAAACAACGGCGCCAATTCAACCGACTCAAATTTTGACGCTCGTGAATTTGATTCAAATGTTGTGATGATAATTGCAAGCTTACTATGTTGTTTTATTTGCTTGCTTGCATTAAACTCCATCATAAGGTGTGCCTTAAGGTTTTCAAATGTAGCCATCAACAATGACTCTTTTTCGAGTTCGAGTAGCAACCCTTCACCTCAATTGGTCAATAAAGGAATCAAGAAGAAAATTCTCAAGAAATTTTCTACAATGAGCTATTCAACTGAGTTGAAACCACCAAGTTTGGATACAGAGTGTATGATATGCCTCTCAGAGTTCGTAAAGGGTGAAAAGGTGCGCATTTTGCCTAAATGCAACCATGGTTTTCACGTTCGTTGCGTTGATAGATGGCTAAAGGAACACTCGTCATGTCCCAAGTGTAGACAATGCCTTCTTGAAACTTGTCGAAAGATTGGTGGGTCGCAGGTGCAACCAATTGTGTTGCCAGTTCCAGAAACCATTATAAGGATCCAACCACTAGAGCCTGAAGCTTTGGAGCATAATTATAGGGAACAAATATAAATGTAAATATAAATTAGTTAAAGTTTTAAGTTCATTTTTTTCCGATAAGATTATGATGTAATTATTTGAAGTTTTGAACCGAGATACATAAATTTATTTTTTGTCTGCTTAAAAAAATTGTTTTTTGTCAAAGAATGAAAACAAAATAAACTAATACATAAAATTTAAAACATTTGAGTGTCAGTGCTTAAGTTCCATATCGAAAATGAATGTGCAAAACATTGGATATATAAAAGAGATAACTCATATTCTTGATACTTTAAGATTTTAGATGGAGATGTACTGTCTCTCTCATGTGGTCTTGCCCAAACTCTCTGACAAGTGTATGTAAGGATCTAGTCCTTTACAAACGTTGAATGTCTAGCTAGTAGAAAGATAGAAGATGATCAAATATAGAGCTATTCTTACATAGGCACAACACATTTAGGCACAAATTTAGGCACACATACATAAATTTTAAAAATTAAAAGAAAAATAAAATGGTCACATCAATCAATATTACTTTATTCATTTTTTCTTTAATTTTTATCCTTCATTGTGAGTGTGTCTAAACTATATTTATTTGAGTTTGTGCCTATATTAGAATTTCTCTCAAATATAAGACATAACCATTATTCTACGGGAGAGTACTAAGGGGAGAAATGAGTGACTTTGTCAATTTTCTTCCATGTCAATGATTGTCGATGCTCGCCCGTTTATATCGCTCTTAAAAGTGTGGATCAATTGCTATTTGTCACGTTCCCTCTAGGTATTAGTCTATTTGAGCCTCCTGATTCAACTTGTTGGAAAAGCGGGAGTAGATTGTTGTTACAAAATTGTTCCATCTTGATTTTGATAAGAATATCCATTATTTTATTTTATTGTAATTTTTATGATCTTGATCTTTTGTTATCTGCCTGCCCTGTCATATTGTTCAATATTCACTCATATTTAAGCTTTTTTTTTAAAAAAAAACTCTATATCTGCGGGGTCTCATTTAAAGCCAGAGTTTTTTTACTCTGTATGGACTAGCCTATCGACATTGACACCAGAGGAAATCGAACTTGAGAAAAATAGCACGAATCAGTAATAACGAACGATATAAATTATAGTCATGATAATTTTAATTTTATTGTTTGTGAAATTCTCCTCCCTTTCGCTTTCCCTCTACTTCCCTCAAAACTCCCAAAACATATGGAGCAGCTTTCTTTGCTAAACTCCCAAAACCCTTTCCTCCCCTCACCTCCAAACTCACATAAATGCTCATGTTATGTATACATATAATAATAATAATAATAATAATAATAATAATAATAATATACATTGAGATCAACTCTTTCTTTGAAACAATAGAATGATCTTGTGTATTATATGAACTCTTTCATTGACATTAAATGATTAATTAAATAAAAAAAAATTGACAAACAATTTGCAACAATTTTAAATTGTTGTAATAATCATTAAAAAATAATTAAAATTAGGGTCACGTGTAAAGATACTCTTATGTGTCTAAGGGCACATGTTAATGTTTTATTAGAGTAGTCAAAATGGATGATCCAGCCCGTTTTGGACCGGCCCAAATAGGTTTCGAACTACATCGGATTAGACTAAAAAGTTCGTATGAAAAATGAGATGCAAAAAACAGTGCTCGACTCAGCCCGATACTGATTGTCGGGTTTTTGGACCAGCTTTTTTTTAAACTCTTAGTTCAAACACACTAAGTTGAAACAACTCAAACAACAACAAATGGGCTACAATATTATAAAGCTCATTAAACTCCTAATTTTTTTAATGATCAAACAAACAAAGTTCAAACAGCAACCAAGCGTCATAAAACATCAAGTCATATGATAAAAAAAAAAAAAAAAATTCATAGCTATAATAATCTAAACTAAGTTCAAATTATCAAAAATTTTAGACCACTTACAAGTGCAGCAGACACAAGGCATCCATAAGCCACACAAATAGAGGAGACTGAAATATGTCCAAAAATTGAAAGATAAAACCAAATTAAGTCTAGTAGTGCTCTATGTTTTTCATTTACTCTAATTTGGGAGTATATCAATAGATCATAAAAAACAAGATAAAAGTCATTCACTCTTTCTGTTTTGTCTCAACAGGATCTTTAACTAAAGCTTCATTTTCATTGTTCACTAGAGAATCATTGCTAGTTGTAGTTGATGCAATGAATCCATTTTGCATGTAGTTGGTAAATCAGAGATAGGTTTACTAAGTACTTACCAAACTTCAAAAATCAACAATTAAAGTTATTGGTTTATTAACTAATTTATTGGTTTCATATTTGTCTTTTAACTAATTAAAATTAAAAATTGGTCCTTTAACTTTAATTTTGTTTTTCATATTGATAATTTTCCTTAGTTTTTATGAAAAAATATTAATTTTACTTTCTATTATTCATTATATGAACGCATAAATAATTTATTTATGAGTAATATTATGATTATGAATTCATACACTTTTCTTAGACGAAAGATAAAATACACTATCAACCTGTTAAAAAAGACCAGTATGACTAATATAATTAAAGTTAAGGGATCAATTTGTGACGTTAATTAGTTAAGGGACCAATTTGTAACTTTAATTAGTTAAGGTCCCAATATGAAACTAATAAATAAGTTAAGAGACTAATTTTCCAATTTAACCAAAAAAAAAACGAAAGTTAACAAATTTCAGCCTATTTAAATTTAATAATATCATATTTAAAATATAATTGTCTGGATGAGTTTACCTCAGTTAGTAGGGTTGTTGCATTATATATGTAAGAGTTGATATTCGAACTTCAAACACTCTATTTATTTAGGTGGAATTTTAACCACTAGGTTACCTGATAAAAAAATGTTCATGTGAGCTTATCTTAGTTGATATGAA
This sequence comes from Trifolium repens, assembly GCA_030408175.1. Classification (NCBI taxonomy): domain Eukaryota; kingdom Viridiplantae; phylum Streptophyta; class Magnoliopsida; order Fabales; family Fabaceae; genus Trifolium; species Trifolium repens. The sequence goes on along the minus strand of CP125842.1, from coordinate 58,192,052 downwards.
TATCGTATTATATATGCAAAAATCATGTTCGAACCCCAGACACCTAAATTATTCATCTCAAGGGAGAATCAGATAGGAACAAATTTATTTTCCATAACAAGTTCACATAAAAGACATTTAGAAGGGTCAATTTTGGTCCTCTATTTTTGAAGATTATGACAATCTTTGCAATTTATTTCTCTTTCACTTAACTGTTAATACATCTTATGCCTGATGAAGTTGTCTTTTAATACCATTTGAGTCATTAAAGAAAACAGGTTATATCCTTTTAGATCTTAAACTACGTATGAAAAAGTAAAACCTATATGAAGTGAAACAAAAAGAAGCCTAACAAAGCCAGAAAGTAAATTATTCAATTTAGAAAAAATCAATAAGAAATAACGAACACAAGATTTTGGAAGAAGATAATATAAATGAACTACCACTCTACAAGTAGGAATATTATGCTTCTTTTTTTTATTCATCATGAAGTAATTTTAATATTATGGTGATATATGACTAGGTTTTGAAATGACCCTTCTCTTTTTCAATTTATACTCTATTTGATGAAAATAACACTTATCATCAAAGGATTTATTAACTATTCTAAGGTGATTGATTGCACTTTAGAGGATGAAATCCAGCAACTTTTCAATTGAAATATAAAATATATGTACATGCATGAAAAATAATGAAGTTAATCAAATTTTGACAATTTATTTGTCCTTCAAAATTTTGAAATTTTGTTTTTCGTCCTCGTGAAAATTGCACTAATAGTCAGTCATTCGAAAGTATTCATTTCAAGCGATCAATTTTGAATAATGGCATTTAAATCAATAAAGGTTTGGTTTGGATCGGAACAAAAGAAGAAAAAAACTAAAACAATTTAATTAATTTGAATTGATTTGATTTTTACCCCTCTAATCCTATGGCAATAATTCAATGGGTGATGTTAAGAGATCCACGGGATGATTTGTCCTATTCAGATATTCACGACCAATAAATACAGAATTTTATTTCTTTTCGGATAGGCCCTGTCCTGAAAGGAGAAAGAAGGTCGGCATGCCAACAGGCGTCTATTTCTATTATGGAATTCACCCGACCCGAGAGTACCCCTTTTTTTGTTTTGGAATGTCCAGTGCCAAGGATGGGTAAGTCATCAATCCCCCCACCCAATAGAATAGGGAATGTACTTTATTCGTTGGTTTACGGGCAGGTCCGACGAGTTAAAAATGGACTCTTCATTCATTAGATAGATAAGATCACCAAAACTTCGTGATATGCTAGTAAACTTATTCCAATTCAACAAGAGATCTCAATATTATGCCTTGAAGAGGACTCGAACCTCCACGCTGTTTAGCACTTATTTGAACCTCAATTTGTAGCATCACGAGGAATTTAGGTTTGTTTAATTTGTTGTTCATATAATGGAGAGATAAACACAAATGAAAATTAGTGAAATATATTTTAAAAAGTCGACTTTACAAGTGGGTCTCAGAAATTTTGTACTTAGATCTATCATTTTCGTAAAAAAAAAAAAAAATTTAAAAAAAATGGCATTGTTTTTTCATAAATGAACAACAAATAAAATTTAAATAAATAAATGAAGCAAATTTTGTGGCATTGCAACTTGCAAGAGTACAAAAAGGACATTGGCAGCTAAGAAAACAATAGACGTTTTCCTCAACACTTTCCACTTCCAGGGGGCCATTATTACATACTTATATCCACTTGCTCTTTTTCTTAATTTCTCTTATAGGGACCCAAAAGATAAGACATTGAATCAAGTCATGTTTACGTTTCTTAACCTTGAAAATAATATTGGGAGCAACTTTAAACAGGAGAAGAAGGGACAAGACAGAATCAATCAGAGAAGAGACACAACAACCAAATACGTACATGTTAGACAACCAATGCTCCACACAGAGCACAAACGAACACTATGACAAGCTCATGACACGAAATCAAAAATATAAATAAACAAATCACATGTGAATCGTTAGTTGGTTCAGTGGTAATTAACGTTGAATTTGATAAGGAGGACCACAGTTCAATCCCCTCAACTGCGATCGGGAGGGGGCTGTAATCCCTTGATGCACGAACCGACATCCGAACAATATTAAACTGATTGTGAAAGTCAAAAAGAAAAAGTTGATCTTCAAAAAAAAATCACCGTATGGGCAAACGTTCAATCATTAGTTACGCTGTTTTCGTATGATCCAACAACAAGTCATCCATATTGTTCGACCAATTCAACAAAATCACAAATAACAAATGGATTATTAGAATTTTCAATCATCCCGCAATCTACTAGGCATAGTATCGAGTCAAGATGTAAATAACTATGTCAGGCTAAATTATCCTTTGTCGGTAACTTGTCATTAAGAAACCTCCATACAAATACTTTCAAATGAACGAATTTATTCCAAATTAAATCTTTATGCATCGAATAATTCATCGAAGGGGCACAGGTCAAAAGATGATAACCCCTTTAATTGAATAACCTTCAGGATGTGCATTCCAAACCCAAAATATGTGAGTCATTTACCTGCAAAAAAAGTTATCCAAAACATAACAACAATCTACCACCAATTCTTCGTCCCAAATTATATAGTAAACACGCGAGGAGGGTACTACTCAAAAGACTAGTCAATTAGGTGGATGAGTCTCCTAATTTAAGTATCATGTTTAACTTTCTTATCTATTTAATATGAATCTCACGGTATAGTGACTAATCTATGCCATAAAACGTTGCTAGACACACAAAATAGATCGTCCTACTTCAATCGGCTTTTCTTTGCTCGCAAGAATTAAAAATCAAATTCATAACATTTCGTACTAGTATATATATATCAGTTTTGAATGGTAAAAAGATGCTTTTAAAGTCAGTTTTGCAAAGATGCTTTTAAAGTAATGGTAACTCTCACCTTATAAATCAGTTTTGCAAAGATTAGTTAGTCTCAACTCTCAATTCTAACATTGAATGTGAGATGATCTGAACATGAATTTATAAAGTAGAAATATTCTTCACTTTATAAGTCGATTTTGTAGGGTCGAGTTAAACCTTATTTCCAATTTCAACATTATGCTAGTTGCACTTATGTATATATCTACTTGTTCAACTAACTGTTGTCCATGTCCACATTTTTCTTTCTCCCTTATCACTATATTGATGGAAAGAAACAATAACAGTAGTGATATCCAACAAATCAAGATACGGATCCAAGTATATAGTGGTACTTGTATAACTGTCATATCCAAAAGCAAAAGCATGGCTTTTAAATTTTAATGATAGCCAAACCAAGACTATATAATTCTTGTCTTCCACGGTTACCAATTCACTGTGTGCGCCACTCTATCCAAAATATATGTATTAATCAAATTGCCAACAAGCTAAACAAATCAATAAAAACAAAAAGCAAAAAAAGAGCCCTTTCCACATATAAGTATAGCTGTAGACAAATAGTTTTATTAGATTGCAGATCAAATTTGATTAGCTTAAACAATAAAATTTTGCCAATTTGATCTATTATTTTAATTTACAATACCACAATTTAATCCAGAACCACTACTTCTTAAACTAAATATATAGTATATTGCTATCTAACCACTTGCATGAAGATTGTAATAAAACAAATATTTCATAGGCAAAAGTATATTATTACACATACATTATACATATAGTATCGTGTAAAAGGAATGATCCATCAGTACATTATACATAAAGTATATTGCATTCATATTATAACTAATTTAATTGTAAGTAACAAGCAACTAGGGTCAAGAAGGCACCAAATTATAATAATAGTTAAAATCAAACTTTTAATAAAAGTAAGATACCATAACCTACTATTTTACATAACTTACCTATATATATAGTCCATACCCTATCTAAACTAACATAACAACAACACTCAAACTCTAATTAACTAGTACTCATCAAACAAAAAACATGTATGCTTCTACTTCCATTACTTCACCACTCTTCCATGAGATTCTTGTGGAATCTCACATAAGAAGGTTACTCTTCCAAGACCCAGTTGATCATCAATCACTTAAAATCAACTCCCCAGTTTCAACAAACAGCCATAATTCAACAGACTCATATTTTAAAGCTCATGAATTTGATTCAAGAGTTGTGATGATACTTGCAGTCATTTTATGTGCTTTTATTTGCTCACTTGTATTAAACTCGATCATAAAGTGTGCCTTAAGGTTTTTAAATGTAACCATCAACGGGGAATCTTCTTCGAGCAGCAACTCTATACCTCAACTGGTCAACAAAGGAATCAAGAAGAAAGTTCTTAAGAGATTCCCAACATTGAGCTATTCAAGTGAGTTGAAACTACCAAATTTGGATACAGAGTGTATGATATGTCTTTCAGAGTTCACAAAGGATGAAAAATTGCGCATTTTGCCTAAATGCAACCATGGTTTTCATGTTACTTGCATTGACAAATGGCTAAAGGAACACTCATCATGTCCCAAATGTAGACAATGTCTTCGTGAAACTTGTCGAAAGACTGGTGGGTCGCAAGTGCAACCAATTTCGTTGCCAGTGCCAGAAACCATTATAAGGATCCAACCACTAGAGCATGAAGATTTAGAACGTAACTATAGAGAAATATAATCTAACGAATTACTCTTAGTGCCTTGAATCAAATGGGGTGGTTATTGGTGAATTAGAATATGAAACTTTCTTTTGCTTAACTTAATTTGACTTCAAATGTAAAAATTTACTAGTTAAAATTTTGAGTGCATTTTTTTCCAATATAAGATTATGGTGTACTTATTTCAAGTTATGAACTGAAATTACATATATCTTGTGCTCAACATTTTTTTTGTCACAGAAGAAACTATTCCTTTCTTATAAGGACCGCAAGTCTCCTTCGCTAACATATTTCATATTAATTCCTTTCTAAAGTCTCATATGTAGTATCTCAATATCAAGTATCAACTCTCCTTCACTTTAAAATATCTCAAATGCTTTAAAATACTCTCTAAATATGATATAAAGACGGAATAAGTTAAAAAACAAAAAAAACAAAGTTTGATTGCGACCTGATACAGTTATTGCACGCCGTTGAGGCATTATGATGCAGTTTTTGCTGTGATTTATACATTACACTGCGGTTGCAAATACTACTGCATTCACAATAATTTAAGCCAACTTATAATTTTTGAAGTAAAATTTATAAAAAAAATTAATAAATAAAAAAGTTACTACCAAACAAGGCTTTGTCTCCAAATATTTTTTAAAAAGTTCTGTGTGAAGGAAAAGAAAAATCATATTATTATTATTATTGAATTGCTTTGAGATTATTCTCTGTTTTTTTTTTTACCAAAGTTATTCTCATGGATTTTTCCCTTAGCTAATTTAATGTAAGTATGATATCTTTGGTAAAGTTATTCAACATAAAGGTAGTTTAGGTACTAAAGACTAAAGGGATGATAAGTGTTATTTCTCTTCTTATGTTCCCATTAACATAATTCAGTTGATAGAAATATCATATTATACGTACAGAGGTTTAACCCAAACTTTTTCATTTATTCCCTTCAAGGAGTCAATTTCTGTTTTAAGGGTCAAATTATGGATCTCTTTTTTCAAAGTTACAACGTATGTCCCTTTGCAATATGTTTCTCTCTTCCCACTTAGCACCTCTTGGGAACTAGATTTGCTGCTGTAGAAAATTCACACAGTTTGCCGCAGTAGCAAATTTCAGCCGTCCGATCTGAAGTGAACGGTCAAGATCTGACATTGTGTGAATTTGTTGAAATCTGTGCTGTAAATTTGGAACCGTCAGATCATGGATTGATGGCTGAGATTTCCTACTGCGGCAAACTGTGTGAATTTGCTACAACAGCAAATCCAGATCCCAAATCTTACCCCTAAGAGTTGTCTTTTATTTAATAATAATTTGAGTCATTAAACAAACAAGTTTAATTCTTTTAGATATTAAAGATATTAAAACCACGTATGGAAAAATAAAACCGTGGACTAGGGTAACCTTTAAGACAAAAACCCAACCAATGAAACAAAAAGATGCCTAACAAAGCCAAAAAGTAAAGTATTCAAATTTTGAAATATCAAGAAGAAATATCAAACACAAGATTTCAGAAGATAATATAAATGAACTACAAATATCTAGGAATATCAGGTTCAATTCTGATCTTTTTAACCTCACACTAATTACTTTGTAAATTTAATATTATTGTGATATGTGACTAGGTATTGAAATAACCTTTTTCAGTTTTCTCTCTATTTGATGAAAATATGACACTTAATTATCATCAAACGAATATTTATTATCTATTCTAAGGTGAATGAGTGCACTTTAGATGATGAAATACTTGAAATATTTACATGTATAAAAAATATTAAAGCCAATATATAAAATCTCAATCGTTTATTTTTCAATCAACGGTAATATTTTCACGCTATATATATTCTGTAAAATGTACCCCCCAACCCTATAAAAAGTTTGTATTAATATCAATGCAAGTGTAAAGCAGCTAGCTATCGTTATTATGAATCAAAATGTTGGGGGGAAAGTACTATTATTTCTTTAACAAAATACAAATATAATAGTAACACTTGTAACTTTGTAAGATTACAATCTGTCGTATAAAGGGGTGCGACAAAACACTATAACAACATCAGTATTTTGAATTTGTTTGAAATTTGTAACAAGTATAATTTATTTCTTAAAGATAAAAGCTATTTTAAATACTAAATTACAATTTCACTTTATTTAGTTTAAGTTTTTAGATATTCTACTTTAGACTATAAGATATTCTAATTCAGACCAAGATATTTTTCCATTTTGCCGTGAAGATATTTTTCAAGTAGAGCCATTGACTTTTTTCAAAGAAAATTCCACTGTAAAATAAAATAAAATACAAATTTAACATATGAGGTGTGATCCATCAAAATCAAATCTTAAAAATATATGCATGGTTAATTTCTAAATATTTCTTTATAATATGTCAATAATACAAAAAAAAAAATATATATTTATCATTTGTTTACAATTACATGGTTTTCTTTAAAATGTTTAAGTTTTTTTAACTGGGCAATTCAAAATTGTTTTACAAGTAGCAGAAAAACATAAAACATTGAATTTTTTTCTTTTCCTCTCTTGATGTCACCATTTTTTTTATGTTTACCAGAAAAGGATAGTTTATGGTCAATTTTGATTCTAAATTATTCCTCCAAATCATTTTTTCTTTTTCTTTTATTTTTTCTTATTCTTACCATGACGTTTTTTATTTTGATTTCTCTTTATGCAGTGTTTCGTTTATTTCTTGTCTTGGTGCGGTATTCATTTGATTTAGATTAAAAGGTGAGTTTCAATCTAGTTATATTTTTAGGCATGTAAACTTTGTTGTTTTATATTGTTAATTTTATTATTGTGAATTTATCACATATTTATTATTTTTATTTTTAACGATTGAATGTATGTATTCACTCTATAGATTTGAATAAATGGCTATCATTTATTTTAAATAAAAAAATATATATATTTTGATGCTATATTACTATTTACTACTATATGTTTAGTGGATAAGAAATCCTCAAACAATGACATATATGGAAATCGAGAGGAAAGATACTTAATTTATTTTCCTATAATATTTTCTTTCACTTTTTCTTTTGTAACGTGGAAGTGGTTAATACTATTAGTTCATAATCCAATGGCCATAATTTGATGGCTGATGTTAATGTTTTGATCCTCAAATTTGTCGAGTTACACGAGCACCAAAAGGACAAAAAGCAATAGTGACACATTACAAACTTGTCCACTTGGCTCTATTTCTTTCTCTCATTTGGGACCCAAAAGATGAGACATTTTTTTAACGGCAAAAGAAATATTTTTAGCATTATTTTTGTGTGTGGAATGTAAGTCCTTCTTCTAAGTCTTTAACCTTGGATAATGTTTTTTAGGCCAAATGAAGGTAGGTTAATTTAACTTTTGTGTTTATAATAGTTAAGTTTTTCAAGTAAAAATAGAATTTTTAAATTTCTAACTTGTTGCATTATTATCTTTTTAGTTATCCTACATTTATAAAAACACCGATGTGGTTGTTAATTTTTATGTTAATCATAATGAATTTGAGGCTTAATCTGATGTGAATCATGAGGCTCGGACAATTAAGGCTCAATTAAAATGGATGAAAGCTGAAAGAAGGGTAACTATGCAACAATTTAGAAATTGAAGGACTGATTTGTTAGCTAAAATACTTAATGGACTTATTTGTTGCCTAAAAAATTAATAAACTTAATTATTACAGGCGTAAAACTTAAAGGACTTAAGAATACATTTGGCCTATTTTTGTATCATCAGCTCATCTCTTTTACAATAAAGTAATAAGATTTGAACCTAGAACCTCATAGATACTACTCAAACTCCTCGCCATTTGATCAAATTTAATGGCTTATCAACTCATCTCTTTAATTACTATTCCTTTATGAACTCACTGGGTCCTTTGTTTAGCGGGAAACAGCAATCTCCCATGATATCTACTAATATATATGAATCATGATATATGATTTGTGAAATCCAGTTGCCACCCGCCACATTCTGCTTCGCACAAAGTGGAATTAAAATGCACTATACTTGATTATAAAGCCAGATTAAATTGAATTAAATAATGTACAAAACGACATAGTGCTCAGTGGAGCAAAAAGACATGTTTAAAAAAAAATAAAAAAATAGGCATACCCCTAAAGAATATTGTAGTAATTAACTAGCAACTAGCTAGGCACCAAATACTAATAATAGTTAATTCAAACTTTAATAAAAGACATAGATACCATATCAATTCTACCATATTAACTTCCCTATATATAGTCTAGTCCCCCTGTCTAGGATAATATGACAAAAACCCTCAACTCAAGCTCTAACTAACTAACTAACTCATCAAGTTCCCCAACAAAAAACATGTATGCTTCTACTTCCTTTACTTCACAACTCGTCCATGAGCTTCTTGTGGAATCTAACACAAGAAGGTTACTCTTTCAAGACCCAGTTGATCATCGATCGCTAACCGACTCCCCTGTTTTAACAAACAACCATAATTCAACGGACTCGTATTTTGGAATTCCCAAATTTGATGCGAATGTTGTGATGATACTAGGAGTCCTTTTGTGTGCTCTTATTTGCTCGCTTGCATTAACCTCCATCATAAGGTGTGCTTTAAGGTTTTTAAATGTAGCCATCAACAATGATTCTTCTTCGAGTTCGAGTACCAACTCTTCACCTCAATTGGCAAACAAAGGAATCAAGAAAAAAGCTCTCAAGACATTTCCCACAGTGAGCTACTCAACTGAGTTAAAACTACCAAGTTTGGATACAGAGTGTGTGATATGTCTCTCAGAATTCACAAAGGGTGAAAAGGTGCGCATTTTGCCTAAATGCAATCACGGTTTCCATGTCCGTTGCATCGACAAATGGCTAAAGGCACACTCATCATGCCCCAAGTGCAGACAGTGTCTCCTTGAGACTTGTCGAAAGATTGTTGGGTCGGAAGCACCATCTATGTTGCCAGTGCCAGAAACTATTATTAGGATTCAACCACTAGACCATGAAGTTTTTGAACGTAACTATAGGGAAGAAAGCAGATAAACGTTCATTATATGTAGTTTGAAATATTCAGTTGTTTTAGCTTGATCCCAAATGTAAATATACATGAGTTAAAATTTTGAATGCAATTTTTTTTTCAACAATGTTCTGCTGTAAGTAATTATTTGAATCAATAATATAATAAATGCCTTCAAAAAATTTAATTTAAATAGATTCTCAAATCAAGTGCTTTTATGTAAATTATAATCCAAGTGAGAGATTCTTGATAAATTTTGGGATAAGAATAAAGGTATTGGTTTTTATTTTACTAACAAAGAATAAAGGGGTTGCTGTATATTATTAAAATATAAAGTGCACATCATTATCAGTGATTCTGATAAATATTCTTAATATTAACTTTTTATAGGCCAAATCATTTTATTGCTTGAATTAAGCAAAACGTAAAATATCCTAGCCATAATTGTGAATATCATTGAATTAATAGTGTCAGTATGATCTTAATGATTTAAATAATGTGCAAGGGTTGATTAATTTTGCTTGCATCAAAGTGGCAATGAGTATCTCCTACTTGTTTCAAATTGTCAACCTAATGCTAAGAGTTAGATAATTCAAAGAAAGTTACCTCTATTTTTTTATCCCAGCAATTCACCGTGACCTCTAATAGCACAAGCTTGAAGCATGAGCCAATAAATTGAACCAATAGAGCTCTTGAGACGAAGTCATTTTTGCTGATTAGATTGGAACTCTGAACAAACATTGACATTTTGGATGTGCATAGATTGATCAAACAAGTCTTGAGAAGCTTTCAATGCATTATTGCGAGATGAATAAGGACTTTCTCCAATATGATTAAGAAAAGAGCAACCCTTTTCTAGGAAAGATGTCAGCTCCAGAAGCCCTAAACTTGGTTTTTTACTGAACAAGTAACAAAACAAACAATGAGCAACAACATTAGTCAGAGAATACTCTAGTCATGAAGGGAAAATTTTGAACCAAGAAGCTAAAAGGACTAAACTAACTTTAATATATAATAACATAATATTTAACTATTTTGTCAACAAAAAATAATCTAATAATATCAAACAGTGGTGATCGTGTAAAAAATTTTACACTGAAATTGAATTTAATTAATATCTTTTTACTACTGCATATTTGGTTGAAAAGATATCACCAACAATGACATACTGTATATGGAAATCAAGAAAAAAGATACGTAATTTATTTTCCTGTTTTCTTTCACTTTTTGCTTTTGTAATGTGGAAGTGGTTAATACTGGTTCATAATCCAATGGCCATAAGTTAATGGCTGATGTTAATGTTTTGAACCTCAACTTCTCGCATTACACGAGTACCAAAAGGACATTGCAAGCTTAGAAAAAACAATGAACTTTTCCTAAACGCTTTCGCATGGGCCACTCCAGACATTTCCACTTGGCTCTATTTCTTTCTCTCATAGGGACCCAAAAGATGAGACATTGAATTAAGTCCTTTTAAATCTTTAACCTTGGAAAATATTTTTGTAATATCAATAACTCATCTCTTTACTATTCCTTTATGAGCTTGTTGGGTCCTTTGTTTAGCGGGAAACAGCAATCTACTATGATATCTACTAAGATATATAAGATTTATGAAATGCAGTTGCCACCTGCCATATTCTGCTTGGCATAAAGTGGAATTAAAATGGGACCTACTTGATTATAAAGCCAGATTAAATTAAATTAAATAATGTACAAAAAGACATAGTGATCAGTGGAGCAAAAAGATATATAAAAAAATTAAACAGGCATACCCCTAAAGAACATTATAATTAACTAGCAACTAGGCACCAAATATTAATAATAGTTAATTCAAACTTTAACAAAAGACAGATACCATATCAATTCTACCATCTAAACTTCCCTATATATAGTCCCTTATCTAGTATAATATAACAACAACCCTCAAGCTCCCTAATTAACTAATTAACTCATCAAGTTCCCCAACAAAACAACATGTATGCTTCTACTTCCTTTACTTCACAACTTGTCCATGAGCTTCTTGTTGAATCCCACACAAGAAGGTTACTCTTCCAAAGCCCGATTGATCATCAATCACTAACCAATTCCCCTATTCTAACACAGAACCATAATTCAACCAATTCATATTTCGGAATTCGGGAATTTGATGCAAATGTTGTGATGATACTAGCAGTCCTATTGTGTGCACTTATTTGCTCACTTGCGTTGAACTCTATCATAAGATGTGCCTTAAGGTTTTCAAACGTAACCGTGAACAACAACTCTTCTTCGAGTTCGAGTGCCAATTCTTCACCTCAATTGGTCAACAAAGGAATCAGGAAGAAAGCTCTCAAGACATTTACCACATTGAGCTACTCAACTGAGTTGAAACTACCAAGTTTGGACACGGAGTGTATGATATGTCTCTCAGAATTCACAAAGGGTGAAAAGGTGCGCATTTTGCCTAAATGCAACCACGGATTTCATGTTCGTTGCATTGACAAATGGCTAAAGGCACACTCATCATGCCCCAAGTGCAGACAGTGTCTCCTTGAGACTTGTCGAAAGATTGTTGAGTCGGAAGCACCACCTATGTTATCAGTGCCAGAAACTATTATTAGGATTCAGCCACTAGTCGCTGAAGCTTTTGTACGTAACTATAGGGAAGCAAGCTGATTAATGTTCAATTACAGTTTGAACCTTTTAGTAGCTTTAGTTTAACCTCAAATGTAAATATACATTAGTTAAAATTTTAAGTTCAATTTCTTTTCAACAATATTCTGCAGTTAAGTAATTATTTGAACCCCGATAACACAAGTGCTTTGAAAAAAATTAAATGGATTTTCAAATCAAGTTATTTTTTTAACAGTCAATTAAGTGAGATTAAATTATAATCCAAGTGGGTGATTCTTAGTAAATTTTGGGATAAGAATAAGGGAATTGTTTTTTATTTTAACAAAGAATAAAGGGATTGCTATCATTCAAATTTAAAGTGCAAGTCATTATCAGTGACTTTGATAATATTGTTAATATTAAAACTGTCTTATAGGCCAAATCATTTTATTACTTGAATTAAGCAAAACGTAAATCACCCTAGCCTAGGATGTTTGAGTCACAAAGAGTCACGGTGAAGGAAAAATGAGGTACCAAAATGACAAAATAAGTTTAGTGTATGTTTGAATGAGTAGTGAGTTTAACAAAATCACAATGACGCCAATAATTATTGAAGCTACAAAGTGTAGTTTTTACAAAAACGTGGCGACTCGCCGTAATTTTGGCAGTCTCGCCACCAATTTACACGCACTTGGAGTAATGCAAAGATAAAAGATAGCACACAACTACATTAGCATAAGAATATTTTGAATGGCACAAGCTACTAAATTTATTGGTACAGGAACAAATCTAAGCATATGTTTGTCACATTACAATCACTCAAACGTGGTTTTGGAAACATTAATTAATTCCAGTTTTACCTCCTTTTGTGTTAAAAAATGAAAGTTTTACCTCCTTTAAGTATGTTGAGAAGTGAAAAGAAAAAGTTTGTTTTTTTATAAGAAAAGAAAAAAATTCTGTTCTCAGTTGGGAATTTTGTACTAATAACTTCAACACTTGTCAAACAATAGTAGTTATAGTGGTTAATTTCACATTTTTGTTAAAGTTACTGAGGCAAGTATTAAAGTTTGACATGTTTATGTTTATTCAAAGAAAAAAAGATTGGCATGTGATGTTCTCTCTAACAAAAAAAAAACTTCAAATTAACAAAATTAATTATTGAATTGAGCAAATAATAATAAGGAGCAGTCAAATAAAACACCCAACCACTTGAATCCAGGTTTTAAAACATTTGTTCACATCAAATGTCATGTAATGAACCACTAGAGTGCTGTAACTAGCTAGGAGAAAAGAAATAAAAAAACATAATTACAAAGTGGCATACTTTATCCAGTCAATAGAGCATATATACTCTTAATGGAAGCTGAGACAGAAACCACTTATTCAATAATTAATTATACTGTCTAAAAGGGTAATGTTGTAACATACTACAGTACTATATAGTACTCACACAAAGGATATTGATTACCAACAACTAACGACATTCTATCCCGGGCGGCTGAATTTTAATTTGCTTAAGCTAGGCATATTAATTAATATATATGCCCTCATAGGGGAAACAGGGCATTGTAGACAATTTATAGTTAAAGAAAATTGTGAGCAAGGTTGCTAAAATCGCGAGTTAGCTCGCGGAATCTATTCCACACGAATATGATTCCACGAGTCTAGGTGTAAATTTCAAGTTGAGTCGGCTGTAAACTCAAATTTTAGCAAACTAAGAAATGAAACCGACTTTACTCGGTTGGACTCACAAAGAAAATCGGGTAAACTCGCAGAGATTTTTTAACAGAGTTTTTCATTTTATTTCCATATCAATTTTTACATTTGGTTTCATTTTTTCTTTATTAGTTTAATTTTATTCATATCAGTGTTTTACTTTATAACTGATTTACAAATTTGAACTACTAATGCATTTATTGTATTGTGTAAGTATATATGTCATGTATATATTATTTTAATATTAGGTAAACTCGTATGAAACGAGTTTACGAGTCAATTTCACCTAGGCAGAACGAGTTTGCTTAGACTCTCGATTTTGAGGTTCTTATATTGGAAGTTGGAAACTATATATCAAACTTTTAAAAATTGAATTAGATGTTGAATCAGCAAGACCTCTAAATCATGGTTCAACGGTTTTAAAACGTTCGAATAACCTAAAGACCGATTTAAGGTTGAACCAGTTGAGGCGGAAAGAAAACCAGGTAAACTGAAAAGGTGGATGCATGATAGAAGAGATAGAAGGAAATAATAAAACTCCATCTCAAATGCGCCAATAATTAGCACCTGTAATTATTTTCCACTCAGCAAGATTCCTAGTATTTAGCAATTGGTTTGTGGTTAAAGTGTAGCTTAGTGTTATCAAAAGAAAAAGGCAAGCTTAGTAGACTTGTAACTTATTTTCAATAAAGTGGATTCCCTCCTCAATTAGATTCCATATATTTTATATATGACCAATTAGATTCCATCTTGAATTGAATTAGAGAGGACAAAATCAGTACATTATTAAGATTTGACAGAACTAGGGATAAATGAAAAAGTAAGGATACTGTACGATAATCTAGAAGATTAAGGAAAGTACTGCTAAATTGTTACTCAATACTAAGAAAATTGACTCATCTAAACTCCAAAGGTACACATATTTGACGTGATTTCAACAGACCAAGAGTCACTACCTTTGAATTCCCTACCATTGGTAACTTCGTATCTGCCTCTCTCTTAGCAAATCATTCTCTCTGATCTAAATAATTTATTTTAATCATTCATCCACCTCCTAAATACACTAAAATCACCAAATAGAACGTAAGGAATCCATTCCCGATTTCAACCACTAAAAATTTGGAATGTTTAGTACAGAAATCATTGAAGTGTTTTTCAATAGCAGAAGAAACTATGAGCAAAATTATAAAATTCATATGAAAAAAGTAAAACGAAAACATATAGCAAGCAGAGGGAATGTGATTGTGTAAGTTAAACATACTCTGTCAGAAGATTATAAGGTACAGTTGCAACATTTCCCTTGATATATAATGTACCTTGATGCCTAACCTCCGAGACAAAACGAAACCAAAATAAGACCAGTCGCAAGAGAAGCTGAAATTTAAGACATAAGAATTAAGAAATAGAGCCTGATGTTAGAAGAGGTTCTTATGATGCATAGTGAACTGACTAGTATGAGATAAAGATCCCGTTTGAATTTGGCTTATTTTTTAGCTTATGAAAATAGTTTATGCATATGAATAAATTTTTATGTTAAAAATTGTGTCTTTATAAGTTATTTTTTCATAAACTACCTTAAAAAGTTTATAATAATACATAAAACTTATTTGTTTGCATGAACGGTTTTGCATAAGCTCAAATTATCAATAATACAGGTTTTGTTATCTAGTTACAAATTAATGCATATTCATTTGTGATATGTAGATGGTAACTATAATGTGACCAATAATTGAACTACAGTCCCCATAACCATTTATACACTAAAAAAATTTAGTGACTAATTCATATAACATGTCTACTGTAACTACAAATTTCTTCACCAAAATTAGCATCAATCTTATAACTTAAAACTTAATTCAAATGAAGCTGTATAATCAAATAAATAAAATCATTTATTTATACTAAGCCCTTACTTGGACACTTTTACTTTTATATTAGCACAATCACAAGAAGAGGAAAAAAATAGCAATGGAAATAAATTTGTTAGATAGAGGAGAAGAGTAAATTCGTACCTTCGATTGAAGCAAGAGGAAGCATTGTTATTGTGCACTGATTCGGTTGCACGAAGGGGTCGATTTTGTACGCGCTATACAATTAGGTCTTCAATTGAAGCATGAAGATAATGCTCGTGCATTTTGTCTTTGGTTGAACTTTCATTTACAAGTTGAGGTTTTAGGGTTTCGGGGCAGATTTTGGGAGGACAGGGGTACCGTTAATTAAGCGGGAATCAAATGGGAAGTAAATAATCAGACCGTGTTTATATACTCCCTCAGGCCATCCGGTCTCAAATGTAAGCAAATTTTTGTTTTTAGGTTCATCCAATTATTAATGTATATAAACCAAATACATTAATAATTGGGTAACCTAAAAAGTATAAATTTGTTATCGGAATAGTATTTTCAAACTATTCCCTCAAGTATATAAACAACTTTTGACTATTTTTTGTCCTTGTTAAAAGAGATTAATTCACAAAATTCAAAATATGGTCTGGAAGACGATTAAGCTTTGTATAGGCTCGGATCTCTCTCTTTCTGTGTTAATTTTGTTAGGGTAATTATTTCATCCATTCATATTTATAAGCAAATTTGTATTTTATAACCGGAGGGAGTAGTCATTTATCCCTTGCAAATAGTTGAGTTTTGATTTACCTTCTGCCTAATTTTTTTTCAATTACCCCCTATAAATTATAATATGAAGATTATGTCATTTACCCATTCATTAAATATGTGGGCTTAAGATTTCATCATTTTGTCCCCCTGTAATATTAGCGAATTTTGGAATATCCCCTCGTTGGACATGTCATGTTACCCCTCTCGCTAACATTACATGGGAGTGGAGTGTTGAATTTTATAACATGTGTATGTTAAAGCTAAATCGTAATTTTTTTTTCAATTACCCCCTATAATATGAAGATTATGTCATTTACCCATTGCATGGTAATTATTTCCTCCATTCATATTTATAAGCAAATTTGTATTTTATGACCGGAGGGAGTAGTCATTTATCCCTTGCAAATAGTCGAGTTTCGATTTACCTTCAGCCTAATTTTTTTTAATTACCCCCTATAATGTGAAGATTATGTCATTTACCCATTCATTAAATATGTGGGCTTAAGATTTCATCATTTTGTCCCCCTGTAATATTAGCGAATTTTGGAATACCCCCTCGTTGGACATGTCATGTTACCCCTCTCGCTAACATTGCATGGGAGTGGAGTGTTGAGTTTTATAACATGTGTATGTTAAAGCTAAATCGTAATTTTTTTTCAATTACCCCCTATAATATGAAGATTATGTCATTTACCCATTGCATGGTAATTATTTCCTCCATTCATATTTATAAGCAAATTTGTATTTTATGACCGGGGGGAGTAGTCATTTATCCCTTGCAAATAGTCGAGTTTCGATTTACCTTCAGCCTAATTTTTTTTCAATTACCCCCTATAATATGAAGATTATGTCATTTACCCATTCATTAAATATGTGGGCTTAAGATTTCATCATTTTGTCCCCCTGTAATATTAGTGAATTTTGGAATACCCCCTCGTTGGACATGTCATGTTACCCCTCTCGCTAACATTGCATGGGAGTGGAGTGTTGAGTTTTATAACATGTGTATGTTAAAGCTAAACCCCCTGTAGGATTTAGGTTAGTGTGACTAATGATAAGTATCTTTGTGGTTTTAATGCTCTCAATTATGTTTACACGATGTTTAGATATCCGGCGAGCTATTTGTCGTGTTTGAAAAGATATGGCAACTAATATATCTTAGTCTATTACAATGGGAAAAATGCCGAATTCTGAAATAATAGGTGGATATATGATGTTGCTCCTCTAGTGACCAATTTTGCTATTAGTATTCTAATCGGTGAGATCAATTTCTCTATTTGTATTTCATGCATGTGACAATGGGTGGAACTCGGATGTTGTCGATCATTTGTTGTCCAAATATGTCTATACTAGAATACCTGCTACCAAACCGTAGGCCCAGATTAATGCATTGCAGACAGTTTTCTAAATTCAAGTGCTTTTAAAGATGATAAATTTTCTCTCAATTCGACTTAATTTCTTCTCATGGTTAAGAACCCTAATGAGATAAATGATTCTCACATGTTTAAGTTGATTTGGAAGTGTAAAGGTCCCAATTGATTTTGTTCCTTTCCTAATAAAGTAGCTCGTGGTAGATTTATGACTCATGAGAAAGGACACAAAGTTAGTGTGATCATGGTTGTCAATTCTTTGGTGTAAAGAAGCAACCTATGTCTTTGTTGCCAACAACTACATGGATCTATTACGCAGGTCTCAAAGATGTCGTAAAGTAACAACGAAGTTTTGGTCCTTAATCATCGAACCGCGCCATTGGGTGAAATTCTTTTGTATATATCTCATGCATTGGTTTTAATGAATCATCAGTAATGAAGACTATTCTGGACTGGGCCTGGAGCTGGCTCAATCCGTCTTTTGCTCGACACGGGGAGCTTAGAGCTTCTGCTCGACATTTTGGACTAGGAGCTCCTCCTCGACAGCTAGTGAGCTCCCCTGTCCGGAATCGCTCCTGTTCTGGACTGGGCCTAGAGCTGACCCAATATATCTTCTGCTCGACATAGGGAACTTAGAGCTCCTGCTCGACAGTTTGGACTAGGAGCTCCTCCTCGACAGCTAGCGAGCCGACGAGCTCCCCTGCCCGGAATCGCTACACCGCCACAGCTTCCACGTGCTCCTATTAACCAGGACACAGTCAAAATGAGTTTAACCACTTCTCCACACAATGCGGGACAACTCATCACCGGGATAAGGACTAATTGTCGGTTCCTTACTCCAACATAGGAGAAATCCTGACAGTCTCGCCTATTGGGCCCCCTGCATATTCCATTAGGGAGACATTGACCCAACGTTGGGGGATCTATAAATACCATCCTTCACTGGAGGGTCATGTATTTTATTCTTTACCCACGTTTACTCTTAGTATCTGTTCACTATTCTGACTTAAGCATCAGAGCGTCTGCAGGTACAACCCCCCTTCCGGTGGTGAATTGCTGCTTAACTCAACGTAATTACTCATCAAGTGAAGGATTCATTGGCCCATCAACCTTTCTGATCACTGGTAAGATCAAAGACATTGGAAATTCACCGAGATGGGTGACCTTCTTTATCAGTTTTGTAGATTCTTTTAGGAAGTATTGTAATGAATCGATGTTTAATAGGATTGGTTTTCGCGGTTCGATTTGGATTGATTTTGAGACAAAAACTCGTATGATCAAAGATAAAAGTACCCTTGATTCGATTTTGGATGACAAAGTAAAAATGTATGATATGATCTGTTCCAATTTGTGCAGTTTAATTTGGATCCCTTTTTTATTTATATATATAAATTATAAATTGTAATTCTTTTCATTAAATATTTATATTATAGAAATATGATAAAACAATAGGTTTAATATAAAATATAACATATAATATATTACAAAATAACAGTTATAGATTAAATTTGAAAACATATAAAATAATAAAAAAAATTGATTAAATTAAACTAATAAGCAGTATTAAAAAAATTCAACGTCCAACAAAATTGGCTCATTCATATATATATATTTGTACAAAGCTCATTCATATATGTTGATCTTTGCTGAATTTGAAAATGTTGAAAAGAAGAAAAAAAATAGCACAAATCTGATGGCGCCAAACCAAAGTTTGAGCGGAACTGTGAAAAAACAAAGGAAAATAGAAAAGCCTAAAAACACCAAAAACAGAATCCGTGCGCTATCTTCTAAGCCAATCGTAACCGTTAGATTGACTCTCACGCGGATCGCTCCGAAAATGAAA
Organism: Trifolium repens; assembly: GCA_030408175.1. Classification (NCBI taxonomy): domain Eukaryota; kingdom Viridiplantae; phylum Streptophyta; class Magnoliopsida; order Fabales; family Fabaceae; genus Trifolium; species Trifolium repens. Next base: position 58,172,343 of record CP125842.1, on the reverse strand, counting down.
ACTCAAAACACTCCCTCTCAAATTTCATTTCGCGTTCAAATTGAAACACCTCTCTTCTCTCTCTATAAAACCCCTTTTCACACTTGAATATTATTCACCAAAATCACATTCAACAAATCTCAGATTCCAGAGCAGTGCCGTTTCGGCTCTTCAAGAAGCTGCAGAAGCTTACTTGGTTGGACTCTTTGAAGACACTAATCTTTGCGCTATTCATGCTAAGAGAGTCACCATCATGCCTAAGGACATTCAGCTTGCAAGAAGAATCAGAGGCGAGAGGGCTTAGTTATTTTTATATGCTTCAATTTCAATTCCCAAAATGTCATTTTCGTAACCCTAGAATTAGGTAGTAATTACTAGTTTTATCTGTGAATGTTAAGATCTAGTTGTAACGCTCTTTGAAATTGAATGTTAATCAATGAAGTTGCTATTTCAATATAGTAAGTAACATGTGTGTTTTCATTTTGAATTTTCAATAGAGTTGTTTGAATTTGAATGTTATTCTGTTAGAGTTCATACTTACACTTTGTTGAAATTTATATCCAAATGTTCCAAATTGAAAATAATTAGGTCATAACAATTGAAAACTACCATGGTTGTAACTAATTCATATAATGCAATTTATTTGATTTGTTTGTATACATAGGTTTGTAAAATGGAAATAAATAGGTCCCATGGTAGTTTTTTATCATAGGATAATCCAATGTTGTGGGTGTTGCGAACGACCTGATTAAATTTGGGTAAATCATTGTTTTGGTCAATGGAAATGTATTTCGTCGTCATATTTGTTCTTGAATGCGTTGATATTGCAATTTGGTCCACATGTGTCTATTTTGTTAGTCAATTTAATCCTCAAATGTGTTTTAGTTAGTCAATTTAGTTCATGATAAAATTAAAATGCCTAAAAAAAGAGGCACCATAGATGTATTTGCAATTTTGATACATTCAGTTTAGGGATCAATATGACAAGTTACACTTTCAAGAACTAAAATGATGGTTTGATTAAATTTGTTTATGTTGCTTTATGGTGTGTGCAAGAGAAACCAAGGTTAAGGCCTAGTATGGCTAAAATATATGATTTTCCATGGAGTGATGATGATAATGTTACAGATAGTAATACCATGCCAAGGCTGTAAACTGTGTCTGTGTCCAGTCAAAGACTCAAAGGGTACAGCTCAGCGGAATGCAATTATACTTCTTACTCTTTTGTTGCTACTATTTTGTCTGAAAGATAGTTCCTTGTCGCTGTTGATACTATAGACTCTTTGAACAATGTTATTTACTATATGATTTATTGGAGTATTCATTATTGTATCAAGTTCTAAGCCGAAAACGTGGTTTTCGGTTTTTCCAATGTTTGATTCATTGAATACACCAAGATACTGACTTGGTAATGAATTTGGTAACCCTTTTGTAGGAGAAAAAACAAAAACAATTCCATGACCACTAAGATTAGGAAACTCTGATCTTATAGCAAAAACAAAAATAGTTGAAAAAGATGAAATATCACTACTACTTCCATTGTTGAAAACTATAGGATTTGGATAATAAGCATGACCCTTTTGTTGTTTTGTATCATTGGTTAATCTAAGTAAACCATTTGAGGTTAAATCAGCAACACCATCAAGATACAAATCATCACATGATTTGAATCCATTATAGATGAAACTGATATTGCTATCTAAACATGATGTAACTGGCTGAAATGAAAGACATAGTACAAGATACCTATGACTCTATGAGGATGCTAAGCAAAAACTAACATAGCTTTAGATAAGGCTTCAAATATGGCTCATACACACAATGGAAAATGCACAGTACAAAGAAGCTATGTTTAGGATGAAGCTAGGCATAAAACAAGTGACAAGGCCAATTGGGCAAAAGATGGAAATGATTGTGGAAGAGATAAGGCTTTTGATGAATGAAAGAAGGGAATGAGAAATAAGGCCTTTCTGAGACTTCTTTCAATTCAGTTTATATTCTGTATATTATTATACGGTGTTGGTAATAATATGCTGGACCATTTAGCATAATCAAACATGCACTGACTGTGGCGCTGAATTCTGCTATCAATACTCAAACTCAAGATATATAGCATAGCAATAAAGAAAATCAAATAAGCATTTTATTTCTTGAATTGAATAATATTGAAGCACAACATCTAAATGTTAAGCACTAAATAAAGAATAAACCTGCCAGAGTTAAAATATCGGATCCTAATTTTTGTCTTCAAACTGATTTGCTTACATACTGTCTAAAAATTGTTCTCATTTCTGAAATTTTGAAATGTCTAAAACAAAATTTTGCATGGCGCATTTGAATCATGAATCTTCATATAAAATCAAATTTTTTCAATCTTATCTTCTATATGCCGTTAGGATTGATGTGAACCCAAACCTAGTTGGACATTGGACTTGTACTAAATATCAAGTATAAATGTTCCCAACAAAAGTTATTTGGACAAATTTAAAAGCAATGCTGCTACTTTGAAAAATCAGAGTGTGGAGAACAGATAATCCAGTATGCAAAAGGTACAAAAAGTTTGATCCTAAAATGTGCTAATTGGGCGTAACAAGATGGAGCAAATATCATGCTTTGGTGCATAAGCAGATGTTAGCAGGTTGCACATTGGCTACTGTAATTCTAGAGAAAAGAAAATCCCAATGTTCTATGTGAAAATACTACACATAGATATTGCTGGATCTTATACATGAATACATACACCGTAAAGAAAGCAGCACAATAACTTATGACTAATGTGGTTCAACATCCATTGTCTACGACCATAAAAATATCCAAACATGACAACTTATTATCCACAAATAAGATTATAATGATTGTAAGGGACATAAGTACATCACAAAGAACAATAGACACTTGCTACTCACAAACGTCATACTTCATCGATATTACTTGTTCCTTTGTTCAATTTCATTCATTGATTGACTAAAAATCTAGTCTTGTTTTCTTATTTCCTTGATTGTCACGTTACATAGAACCATTTCCTTGATGAGAGTGACCCATTTTGCTACTATACAAAGAGGCAATAGACTTTCCAAGTTGTTGTGAGAAAGATCCAACATCACAAGATTCACAAGGCTTCCCAACTCTGATGGTATGAGCCCTTCAAAAATGTTCCTTGACAAATTAATGTATGTAAGATTTGTGCAATTTCCGAAACTTGATGGAATCGGTCCACTGATATTGTTTTTGTCCATGTCCATGTATTTCAGGTTCAGAGCACTTTCAAATTCAGGAAGAAACCCCGTGAAATTATTTTCATTAAGAAACAACCTCACCAGAGTTGCACATCTTCCTACATCAGAAGGTATGTAACCTTGAAGTTGATTGATTCCCATGTTGAGCACTAAAAAATGCTTTCCAAAGCAAATATTTGGTGGGATATTACCAGTGAACTTGTTATTCATGCAGACCAACTTCACTATGCTGCTGTTGATTCCTGAGAACTGATTGTCAAACAATGAGATATTTCTTAGATACTTGAGATTTGTCATCTCCAAAGGTAGTTCGCCAGAGAGGCTGTTATTATCCTTTCCAAATAACTTCATAATATCAACATCCCTGTTCAATTTATTTAGTAACACACTTTATTCAGTGTTTATATGCATACATGCGAGCGTGCGTGCACACATTTGTGTTACGCTCCCAAAATAGAAAATTACTTTAGCTAAAATAAAAAATTACTTGCACCAAAATTCAGAATGGAAGAACAAAATGACTAAAACTCACTCACATGTACCAAAATTGTGAATATGAACCAAAAGCCTGAAAGCAATTAACCAAATATGGCGCACATCAAGTTTGGCCGAAATGAAACAGGCAATTCATGGAGGAAGAAGTTTACATGTGTACAAATAATTCACATCACTAAATAATAATGAAAATTCCAATAACTCATATAACATTTAAAAAGTGTCAGTTAACATACCTTTACATTTTCCCTATCATCTCTAATAGATGCGGTTCTCCATCCAACAATATCTAAAGTTATTATAAAGGAACACCAAATAAAAACATATGCAATAAGAAATTGAATGCACTTCCAATAAATAGAAATATAAAGGATACAGTCTTTTATAACATTGGAATATACAACCCGCCGTTCGAAAGCGCGCAATGCAGACCAGCACAAGCAAGATAGAGTCATTTCAAAGACATAAAGATCTTTTAAGGCAAACACACTCTTTGTATAAAAGTAAATGGACATGAGATAAATAACAAACATACCTGAAATAACACTCATCACTGTCTTCAACCATGCGTAAAAGCAAGGAAGGTGTACGCTCGGTACCATCAGTAAGGAAAAGATGCCGACCTATTTTTCCAACAATACAGGGAGCAACTATTCTTGCAATTTTCTCAAGTATAGTTTTCCCAATAAGAATTGGAACCTGAAAAATCAAAACCAGTTGACAAGTTTAAATAGCAAAAACTAAAGTTGGCTGACTCCTTCACCCTTATATCGTAAAACTAAAGTCAGCGAGGTGGAACCTCGCATGCGTGCGCTCACCCATTACATCTACGCAATTATATATATATATATATATGTTGGAATAGAAAATATATGTTAAGATATGCTTAAGTTTTATGTTATAGTTTGTTTATTCTAAGCTATAATTTAGGGATTTAGTATAGATTTAAATATATTCACTTGGTTATAAATATCAAGGTAGTATCATAATATTTAGAATGTAAATATTCAATGTAAATATTCTATTTAGTTCATTCATCAATAATATTTCTATTTCTTATTATTTTTCCCCCTAAATACCACAAATTCAACATGGTATCAGAGCTCCCGATTTTTGGGACACGCTTCCGCATAAACCCTAACCGCCATTAGGATTTTCTTTTATTTTGTTCCATCATTATGGTTTTGTTTCTTTGCTTTCTATTCTAACCTTATTTATGTTACCCTGACACCTTCAGTTTCGTGCCACTTTTACATGAATCCTTTAACTTTACCCACCGTTCAAGATTGATCGTTAGTCTCTCTTGTTCTTTGTTTTGGTGGTCTTAAATTCCCATTTGTGATACTTTAATCCGCAGTTCCCGTTTGTGATGCTTTAATCCGCGGGTACCGTTTGTGATGCTTTAATCCGCGGGCTTCCTGTTTGTGATGCTTTTATCCGCGGGCTTCCCGTTTGTGATGCTTTAATCCGCGGGCTTTCCGTTTGTGATGCTTTAATCCGCGGGAATTTCCCGTTTGTGATGCTTTAATCCGCGGACTTCCCGTTTGTGATGTTTTAATCCGCGGACTTCCCGTTTGTGATGCTTTAATCCGCGGGCTTATGGATTCATTGTTTCGGCCTCTGCTCTACTACTTCTTTGGTTGCTGCTCTTCGTTGGATATGCTATCAAAGGATTTATTTTATTTTCAGGGTTAATTTTGTAACAAGCTTAAAGCTTAGTAAGCTTTAGCTTGAGGGGGAGTGTTGGAATAGAAAATATATGTTAAGATATGCTTTAAGTTTTATGTTATAGTTTGTTTATTCTAAGCTATAATTTAGGGATTTAGTATAGATTTAAATATATTCACTTGGTTATAAATATCAAGGTAGTATCATAATATTTAGAATGTAAATATTCAATGTAAATATTCTATTTAGTTCATTCATCAATAATATTTCTATTTCTTATTATTTTTCCCCCTAAATACCACAAATTCAACAATATATATATATATATATATATATATATATATATATATATATATATATATATATATGTGTGTGTGTGTGTGTCCGCTCATGTGCATTTTGTTTGCTACCTGAGCGAAAAAAGACATTTGGTTAACAATATCCAAACATGACAACTTATTATCCACAAATAAGATTATAATGATTGTAAGGGACATAAGTACTAATCAAGAATGACAAAGAACAATAGACACTTGCTACTCACAAATGTCATACTTCATCGATATTACTTGTTCCTTTGTCCAATTTCATTCATTGATTAACTAAATATCTAATCTTGTTTTCTTATTTCCATGATTGTCATGTTACGTAGAACCATTTGTCTAATGTATTTCCTCTGAAAAAGACGTGTATTGAAGTGTTAGAAGTCCCACATTGGCTAGAGATATGGCAAAGATGGCCTTTATAAGTGTAGTGTAAACCTCAACTCTCAAGCTAGCTTTTGTGGTTGAGTATAGGTCTCACAAATTCTAATATGGTATCAGAGCCTATCCTAGATCCATTTGTTGTTTGTTGTGGAGACCTCCCATATTTGGGCCACCCGTTGTTGTTGATTCCACGCACCAAGCCCAATAGTGCTGGGCGTGAGGGGGGGTGTTAGAAGTCCCACATTGGCTAGAGATATGGCAAAGATGGCCTTTATAAGTGTAGTGTAAACCTCAACTCTCAAGCTAGCTTTTGTGGTTGAGTATAGGTCTCACAAATTCTAATATGAAGGACTTATCAAAACAATTATATCCACCATGGCAAGGTTAAAACGTGTGCAGAATATTGAAAGTAAACATTGGTAACAATTGGCACTTTGGCTAAGATAGGGGATGTGGTGGTGGTGGCAGTGCATTTGCAATGACAAACTTGTATTCTCTTATTTTTCCCTTGTCAATGGCAGTGTTTGTGCACCTTTTAAAATAATGCAGCAGCTGTTGATGTCAATTAAGAATGCAAGTGACAACTGCTATGGACTGATTTAGTATTGATCAAAATAATGCAAGCACACTTGTGGATGTGCATGTGCAACTAAGAATTACAATGATGCAAATGAGAGTAGAAGCAAAATTCATGCCATTTTGATGCAAAATAATTTAGCACCTGTTCAAGCAACATGGAATCAAACATATGCGAATAAAATTAAATTTTGATGATATAACATGGTCTGCAAATTCCATAAGAATGACCTATACTAAGAATAAACTCTAACCAAGATCACTCCCTTGTATTTTCCTTGGCTTCTCAACCTATCTGTCAATATGCATTCATATGCCTTGAGCCTGCAACCAATAGATTTTGTGTCAAGACAGTTTCCTATATCAATCCTTAAGCCCATCCTTCCAACAATTCCCACCTAGTTCAACTAAGTGACATTCCTGCCGAACCTACTGCCCTGCCACTGCCAGTCAAATAGACTGAACCTGTTATCATAGACAATCAAGAACCTGCTACCATAAACCATCCTGAACCTACAGCCACAAACAGAAACAGTCCTACCTCTCATTCTATCCAAACCAAAGTGGTTCCTGCACCAGCAACAGATCAGATTTCTAATACCTCGCATCACAAGCTCTTATAGAATATCATTAAGATTAGAACAATAAACTTCTTAGCTGGTTATTAGCCAAGATTGATGTGTTGTAACAAATTTTCCTTCCTTAGATAGGTGTTACATAAGAGCTTGAGTTCAAATCAGCAATTCAAAGCCACTTTGGCTAAATGATTAATAAAGCGACGTTGTGCAACCCAATACTTACATTTGCAGCAATGCACCGCAATTTAACCATAAAACTGATTCTATAAAGCAGATTGATTATGAGGCACTAAATGTCTAAACGAGAGTTTGCCTGAAGCTAATATTCAAAGCTTTTGAATTCCAGAAAATCAATTCAACCAATTATTACAGTAACAATAAAATCCATGCTTGTTTAGTTCATAATTTACATACAATTATAACTTATTTTGATAATTATATACTTACAATCAATTTTGATTCAAATTATTCAAACAACATGAATTGATGAGAATCATGTTTACAAATACAGATCTGAAAGTGGGGATAGAACTGAAAGTGGGGTTAATTCAGTTGATCAATGCAAAACAAGAACCACCAATTACATAATTACTAATTCAAGAACCTACAGATCTGAAAGTGGGGATAGAACTGAATTAAACCTAACATGTTCAAATCGCTATATTATTTTAGGTCAAAATTCAAACAAATATATTGAAAATGTAAACACAGAAGTTACTAGCAAATTCATTGATTAACATTAAAATTCAGATAGTAATACAATTAGAGATTAAGATTCACACATAGAAGATTGTACTAGCAATCTGATTCTAGGGTTAACAAAATATTTGGGAATTGAAATTGGAATAAAGATATAACTAAGCCCTCTCGCCTCTGATTCTTCTTGCAAGCTGAATGTCCTTAGGCATGATGGTGACTCTCTTAGCATGAATAGCGCAAAGATTAGTGTCTTCAAAGAGTCCAACCAAGTAAGCTTCTGCAGCTTCTTGAAGAGCCGAAACGGCACTGCTCTGGAATCTGAGATCTGTTTTGAAATCTTGAGCGATTTCACGAACAAGGCGTTGGAATGGAAGTTTCCGGATAAGAAGCTCTGTGCTCTTTTGGTACTTTCGGATCTCTCTTAAAGCAACGGTTCCTGGTCTGAATCTGTGTGGCTTCTTCACTCCGCCGGTTGCCGGAGCTGATTTCCGAGCAGCCTTTGTCGCTAGCTGCTTCCTTGGAGCCTTGCCGCCGGTGGATTTGCGAGCAGTTTGCTTGGTACGTGCCATTGAGAGAGAGAGTGAGTGAAGGTTCTGGAAGATTGATTTTACTGTAATAGATTTGTTGAATGTGATTTTGGTGAGTAATGTTGAGAAGTGAAAATGGGTTTTATAGAGAGAGGGAGGTGTTTGGATTTGAACGCCAAATGAAATTTGAGAGGGAGGTGTTTTGAGTTTTGGTTTTCGGAGCGATCCGTGTGAGTGTCAATCTAACGGCTATGGCCTTTCAGAAAAACAATCTAACGATTGTGATTTGCTTAGAAGGTAGCGCACGGATTCTACTTTTGAAGTTTTGAGGCTTCTACAGTATTTTTTGTGTTTTCACGGTTCCGCTCAAACTTTTTGGATTGCCGCCATTAAACTTTTTTTTCCACATTTTTGGCTTTTGTCTTTTTTCTATTTTTTTTATTTACATTTTTTAATTTCATTGGATTGAAGGACCCACATAGTAAATTGTAATCGAAATTTTCTCTTCTCATTCCATGACTCTTTTTTCCCCCTTCCTAGATTTCCATTTTTGTCCCTAATTTTAACCTTCGAAACGTATTTTTTGAAGGTTTTTTTTGCCTTGAAGACGAACTTCATAATGTATTTTCCGAGGTTTACGACGAATTTGAACTATAAAAACTTCGGAAAACATGTTTCGAAGTTTTTATACAGGGATAAAATCGGAATATTGGAGGGTTAAAAAAAGTCATGGGAGGAGAAGAGAATATTTTATTGTAATCTATATTCTCTAAACGGGTTTGTATCAATCACAATACCAACACAACATCAGCACTAATAATTACATTAAATTATATCATTTTTTAAATTTTTTACCAATGTCAACATGTCAGTATCCGGTGCAACTAAAATGTATTTTTCTCATAACTACTGATGTTAAAATCTTTTTTTAATGGACAAAACTGAAATATATATTAATCAACCAAATAACCTTTTCAGCATAAGAAGTGCTAAAAAAGACTATTAAAATTTACAAAAGCGCCAAACCGAAAACACAATACAACAAGAAAAATAGAGATAACTATGATAATTTGAAACCAAATTAACGTTCTTTGACTTGTGGTGAAAGTTTTGAATTTCAAAGTTTGTTTCTTTGAGGTTTAAAATCTTTTTTGTGTTATTTTTTTTTTTATTGAATTAGTCTATATATGATTTATTATTGATATTGGTTGTTAGTGAAATATGGCCAGTCCCGATTATTTGGAGTCACTGCTCGAAAAGTTAAAAATGAACACCTTCATAAAAAATACAAAATTATTAAGAATAATCCTCATTTAAATTATAAATGATATACTAAAATAAAAAATAGTCATTATTGTTACTAACGTACAAGATAGTAAGTCTTTAGCTTTTTTTTGTAACATACTAGAGCACGAGTAAAGCTTCAAATTAAAATCGACTACTATTTTTAGTTTTTTAAATTATCTTTATTGATTTAGGGATTTTCTACCGTATACTTTTTTCTAAGACTCAAAAAATAGAGGTTTGGATGTGTAGCACACACCTGCACTTGTGCAGGGCAGGGCCAACCTTGAGCAGGGATGACATGTAAACTTAAACGTGCGGGGACCACTTGAACTCGAATCTGAATTAACGGATAAAAATCTGGGTTGATTAGGTTCGTGTGACACCTGATAGTCATACCACGGGTGCGTGCGAATTTCCAAACCTGCACTTGAAACCACACCTAGTTACATGTTAAATTATCTAATTATATATATATATATATATATATATATATATATATATATATATATGGGGAGGGATCAAATTACACCGGTGTAACATTTGAGTAATGTTACACCGCTCAATAATGCTTCAACGAATTCAAATTTTACAAAATCCACCGTTTGATTGAAAGTTTATATCGTATAGATTATCTATGTTGAGTTTTACAAAAATCTAAAATCGTTTGATATATGTTATTGAGACACATCAAGATTAACGGTTAATGCGTTTTTATTGAATACCGTTAATCTTTATGTGTCTCAAAAATATGTCAAACGATTTTAGATTTTTGTAAAACTCAACATAGATGATCTATACGATATAAACTTTCAATCCAACAGTGGATTTTGTAAAATTTGAATTCGTTGAAGCGTTATTTAGCGGTTACTCAAATGTTACACCGGTGTAATTTGATCTTTCCCTATATATATATTGAGAACATATCCTATGGGAATAGTAAAGTTATATGAGAATATGAGAATGAATAGTAGCCATTGGATTAAAATGAAAGGTTCAAATTAAAACATTAAAGATGTACCACAAGACACTCTATCTCTATTTCTTCTATTGCGTTTCATCTTCCTGAATCATTCTTTGTCACCTTGCCAGCCACATCAATACTGATATCTATCTCTATTTCTTCTTCTGTAACTGTTTAAGAGTCATATTGAAATTGATTTGGTGTTTGTCTTTTGGATTGAATCCAATTTCATGAATTGGGGATGATTTTAAATTTTTGCAGGTTTTGATTAGGATTTGGGGATGATTTAGCAATTTGTTTTGCATCCTTAAAGACGCATTAAATTATTGATCTAATGTTCCCACTCAACAGGATTCTATTTTCTTCTAAAAGATTTATATTGAAGGAAGTTCATAAATTCGATTTCCTGAAAAAATAAATAAATGAAAGAATAGTACTGCGAATTGATGCACTGACCATATTGCGAGTCGATGAACAAACGCAAAGAAAAACCCAGAATCACGATGGCAAACACCATCGCGGTGGCCGGAAACGACGGCAAACGCAACAAGGTTTTAGGCACAAACTCCGCCTTCCTTGATATTAACTAGAAAACGGTCGAACATAGAGAGAAGAAAGAAACATGCTAGAAAAAGCGATAGCGGAATATGCAGATTTTCGGTCAAGATGAACAGTGCCATAGATGTGTGAATCAGAGAAGATGAAGAGGTGAATGAGTTTATGAGAATTGATATGATAGAGAGTGACACACGTAACATTTAAAATGAGTTTTCAAATCTAAACCATCCATTTTAATCTAATGGTTGTTATTCATTCTTATCATTCTCATATAAGATAGTCATTCTCATATAATATACCCTCTATATATATTTATTTGTAACTTTTATGAATTTTCTGTTACATAGCTCCAATATGTTGCACATGATTTTATTTATAATTTTACAATATTTTGTTGTAAACAAAATTTGAATGTTGGAATTTTGTCATGAAAAGGGACAAAGCCAATGAATTCGGATCAGGTTCGAGTATGTAATTAATTTTGTGCATTCTTACCGTAGATTTAGACCTGGGTGGAAGAACCCGAACCCAATGGGTGTGGATTTTATTTTGCCATCCGAACAACATTTGAGTTCAGATGATAGTTTTGGGTGAAAATTTGGAAAGTATAAAACTCCCATCGACCATACCCATATCCGTCAACATCCCTTGAGTGAAAGTTATTAGGAAGTAGTCATACTCTATATCAATCTTACTAATGAGTAATGACTCTTTATTACATCAATTCAAGCTCTATATATACATGACTTTTTATATCAAGTAAAACACCTATTTAAAAACGTCCTATAAATTTAGGGGACCAATTTAATAATTTACTTGTGAAAATTAAAATTAAAATTTATTTTTTATATTAACCCTCTCTGGGTCCATTTGACCTAATTTTTATAGATCTTAAAAACTATCTAAAAGCTAAGATGATGTTCATACATTCTTCACATGTGTTTCTACTCGATCTAGTTGGCAAGCAGCTGGACTATCATCTGTCATGGATTCTGCAGCGTGCCAGCAAGGTAGTGCAGCAGAGAGAGTGTTTGCCTTGTGTCGGAATGAGGATTACGCTACTATAGGTAGAGTGGCTACGTTGTTTTGGAATATATGGCATAACCGAAATGATAAAGTATGGAACGATAATGTTAGAAGGCCAAGTCAAGTTGGTCAAGCTGCGTTTGACCATTGGAATGAGTGGTTTGCTGTTCATAAGCTTCGAAGTCCTAATGATCATGATGTCCAAATTTTAGGCACAGATCGATGGGAAAAGCCTCGCATCGGATGGTTAAAATGCAATGTCGATGCAGCGTTTTTTGTTGGTTTGGGAAGGACAACAGTAGGTGCATGTTTTCGCAATAGCTCTGGTGAGTTTACTGCTGGACTCACAAAGTGGCAACAATTGACTTTATCAACAGAGGAGGGAGAAGCATGGGCATTATTGCAAGCCGTGAAGGAAGCGAGGCATAAAGGTTTCGATCGAGTTCAATTCTTATTATGTTATCATGTGCGAACTTTGAAGTTAAGTTTGTTAGGAGACAAGTGAATTCGGTTGCTCATACTTTAGCTAGGGCGGCCAATTCTTATTCCATAGATTTGAGATTATTCCTTCGTGTATTGCATCATTGATCATTAATAAAATGCATTAAGTTTGTTTGGTTAAAAAAAAAAAAAACTATCTAAAAGCTAAAAATAAAAATAAAAGATGAGGCAATGCAGAATTTAACCAGAACATAAATAAAATCTGACAAAATAATATTTCTGCAAACATCCAAACTTGAATTTTTTAGAACAACTAATCTTAAAAAAAATAAAATAAAACCTTATTGGCCATTAAGCCCAACAATTTATTATCCGCGTGAGAAGAACGGCAATTAAGAGGCGAATATATTCCGGAAAAGGGTTTTACGAGGAAATTGAGAAAGGGCAAACATTAACGAAGAACAAGAGAGAGAGAGAGAGAGAGAGAGAGAAAATGGGTGTGACAAAGGAACAAGTCGAGTCTTCTTTGAACTCCAAACTTAACCCTTCCCATCTTGTAAGCTTTTCTTTCCTTTGTGTGTGTTATAATTAGTATTGCAGATAAGAAAAATAATCATGTGCTTTATGTTTCTTATTGTTATCTGTGGCTTTAAACCTCTGCATAGATAAACAACTTAATTAAGCACTTATTATAGCACAAAGACTTATCATATGCATAACCTATTTCTACGGTAAAAGATAAATTAAAGTCAAACGGTTTTTACATATAAGCTTATCACCAAAAAAAATTAAGTTATAAGCTATTTTTATAAACTATCTTGGAAATAAGCTAAAAATAGCTTATGAACATTGTTATAAGCTGCTTTTTAAAAGCTCTCCCAAACAGTCCCACAAGTGCTTATGTTGGTAGATAAGCTCAAATAAAGTATAAACCAATCCATACGAATGAAGCGACCTTCAATTTAGTGTTGGCTCTTGAAGTTTTCACACTGCTCTTGTCTTATTGTTAACATGATCAGTATTTTTACTTTTCAGTACTTTTGTTTTCTTAGTTATAGAACATCATTCAGCATTTAGTTCTTTTGAAAGAACTTTGCATTTTGGAATTCGTTTATTTGTTGATTTAATTAGTTTCATTTTATTGTTTTTGGGGGTAGAACACTCATTATAAAGCCATTAACTTTGCCCTATTTAGTAGTAGTAAGTTAGTGGTTATGTTAGTTTTTCAGGGTTCAAACTTTGGACCTACTACTTATCGGCGTTCTTTAACTCACCAACTGAACTACCTATTTGGGACGCAACACACACTTTGTTTTCAAGCACGTGCGACCTGTTTTAGTTTGTCGTGCCTGACGAGCAAACGGCTTCCCTAGGCGGTGATTGGTTGCAGGGTATTTTCCCTCGCCCCCTTTTCCCCAAAACAACTTTGGTAAACTGTGAGATTTTTATACTTAATGTTCGTATGTTACATATTGTAGAGCATCCTAAGTGAAGTATGTTAAAAATGTAACTTCATGCAATTAAAAGGAAAATGATCAAACTTCTAGAGGAATTTTATAAGGGTTTTTGGTTTCTGCTTCAAAACTTAACATTGCAACATGAAAAATGCAAACCTTCCTTTTGTATTTGACCCTTTTCCTCTTCTCTTATTTTATATTGTTTATGTTCTTATTTTTTTCTTCTTCTTTATTCGTGTTTCAGGAAGTAACTGATATATCTGGAGGGTAAGTTTTTTTCATCGAACACATTTTGTATTAGTTTCTTTCCAGCACTGTATACTGGCCATTTTATATCTTACTATCTTATAATTTGATGTTGGTATTAGGTGTGGTTCAAGTTTTGCAGTTGAGATTGTTTCAGAACAATTTGAAGGCAAAAGGCTACTGGAAAGGCATAGAATGGTGAATGCTGCCTTAGAGGAGGAAATGAAAGAGATTCATGCACTCTCTGTAAAGAAAGCTGTAACCCCAGAACAGTGGAAAAAACAGCAAGAGTCCAACCAATCAAATTCTGCTGCCTAGACCATATAATAATATTTATTATAAATAATAAAAACCTTACAATATGTTGCTGGCAATATTTGTGGATCATAGTTCTATGTATCATTTTTGCAACGCAAATTTTATATTGTACTACTGCTAAATTTTATTAGTTGACAACATTTCTGACTTGCAGTGGGGTGATTTTATGATGACAGTTCTCTTCTATACTTTCTTGGGTGTTTGTAGCTAACTGAATACATGTAATCATGCTGAATACAGATGAAAGTGGGAGGAAATGAAGGTTTCTTGCATGTCTGAATGCATTAATCAATTATGTTCCTCCTTTAATTTTAATTCATGCCAAGTACATTCTTTCATTTTTCTTCTGGAGTTTTTGTTTTCAGTCAGTCTGTATTCTTAACAAGGCTAGTTCAATTGAAGGACATTATAGATGAATATCATGTTTCAACTTTTAGGGGATTTTTCTGACCTAATGTTAAGTGCATCTGGATATATTTGGTGATTTATTACATCTGTGCATGTTTGGATTCACAATGAGTTTGAGCAAATCATGGTGTGTCATCATGATTCTATTTCTAGCTAAAGATACACTTTATGTATCTTTGATTGATAGTGAATTTTACAAAACCATGGTGGCACCATGATTTTGTGAAGTTTTAAAGTGTATCTTTTGTCTACAGAAGGTTCAAAGGTGCCTTGAAAATTTGCTATTTCCTTTACAATTGAACTAGGAAGTTTGATAATCTCCTTGTTACTTGTGAACAAAATCAATTCATAAATATTCTAAACGAGAACGGATCCTCTCCCGGGCAATTTATGTGCAGTGAAATCTGAACCTTCATTTCTCATTACAATTATGATTTTAATTTTTCTTTTTTAAAACATGGACGTGTCTGTGACTACACTGAACCACCTCCTGTGAAAATTTCACGGGAGGGATTTCGTTCTCCTTCTGAACATGTCATTACCGTTGTATGCTGAATACAAGGCTAAAGCCAGTGTGCAATCAGAGCTTTGTATTAAAACTTCACATCAATGAATGGTTGAAAACCATTTACATTTTCAATTGCAGTCAACACAAATTTTATTGTTATAATTATTTTTGTACTCAATTTGTGAACCCTATTGGAGCAAGTAGCTTTTGAGGTCAATAACACGTACTACAGTATCTATCTAATGGACCTCATATATACTTTTGAATTTTAACCACATGTCTTGATAGACCTATCCAAAACCTTGATTAAAGAAATCAAATAAGACAACAAACATGTACACAGTTCCATTGTCACCAAAATTTTGAGACACCCTTTTGCAGGATGTCACCACTTAGTACCATGACCTTCTTCATTGTTTCATTCTTCTGTATTTAATCTTGAAGCTTATTATGATAACTAAGCTAGTGCATGTGCATCCATCAATGACTGATTCTCATGTGAGTCATCTAGTTTGTAGAACAATGAATATCATGAAACTTCAAAGATTTGGACCAGTTATTAATCATTCAAGGATAAAAACTGCAAGATTTGGTGATAAGCCATTATGGTTTAGACCC
The DNA here is from genome assembly GCA_030408175.1 of Trifolium repens. NCBI lineage: Eukaryota > Viridiplantae > Streptophyta > Magnoliopsida > Fabales > Fabaceae > Trifolium > Trifolium repens. The sequence goes on along the minus strand of CP125842.1, from coordinate 58,156,050 downwards.
TTTACTGTCATCAAAGTTGCAGAAGGCTTTGGCTTAGTTGAAGATGAAACTCTTGCTCAGAAGAAAAGAGAGCTTTATCAGGCTTTGGAAGGTACTCACTTCAATTCTTTTTGTTATTCTTTTGTTATTTTGAGCTACTCTTAGCATTGCTTTATTGAAACAAATATGTTTGAAGGAATCAACAGAGGGATATTTGGAATTCCATCTGGCAAGAAGTTAGAAATTGAAAGTTTGGTGAAACAGTTAGAATCTCAAAATCCAACTCCTGAACCAACACTAGAATTGGATAAGGTAATTTCAATTCCCTCTATTTATTTGGTCATTATCGAGGTTTAAGTCAAGGGCACAATCACGGTCGTGTCACAATTCTTTACATTATATAGTCAAATGTGATTGGTGCGAAGTCATAATCAGTCGAGTTGTGACCTCAAAGACATGAAAAAACATCGACGTTGAGCCTAAGCTGCGACTGTCAGACATTTTTTTAAACCTTATTCATTGTTATGTTTCTATTATTGGAAGGTGGATGGGTGTTGGAGGCTTGTCTATAGTACTATCTCAATTTTGGGATCAAGAAGGACAAAGTTAGGCCTAAGAGATTTTATCTCATTAGGTGATTTCTTTCAGACTATTGATAAGGCCAAGGTACACATACAATGCATTTCTCAATTTTGTATGATATACATGGCCCTTTTCATAACATTAAACTTCAAAAATAACTTAATCCATCCTTTTTCTTAATTTCTAATTTCAAGTTAATTCTTGTATCTTTAATTTTTCGTTTCATTTATGCAATCATGCCACATAGGCACATACACAATCTGTTGCATCAATTGTGTCGCGAATTAGAGGATTTGGATTGTGTGTAGTATGACAACACAATGAGCCACATCAGGACTATCCGATCAAAACCAGACATTCAAGTTGTCTAGATATCAATGCATATTTTGATTATTTTTTTCAAAATCTAACAGACTGAGCTTGAAATCTGAATTGTCTGATCGTCGGATCATCCATGGCTAACTTGTAGGACTAGATTGAAACAAGCAAGTACAATGAATGGCTAACTTGAAACTAGAAATTAAGTCAAAGGACCAACATAATAATTTTGATTTACCTATTTTGATTTATTACTGAGTTTAAACATTTTTTATATGATTTGAAAATGGAGAGCAAAGCAGTGAATGTGATCAAGTTCAATGCAAAAGGGTTAATATTGTTATGTGGAGAGCTTAGTATTGAAGCCTCATTCAAGATAGCTTCCAAAACAGTTAAAGCTCAACTTCTTTTGGTCACTTTTAGTTAATGATTTTGCTGCCAAAATAACTACTTATTTAGCTACTACTTGAAATTCACAGAGGGTTGACATTAATTATGAAAAATCAACAATCACTCCTGATCAGGTATATACTACTTAGATATTATTAGTACCTTTTTTTTGGTTCTAGGCTAATCATAATTTTTGTTCTAATTTCCTATGTTTAATTAATTTTTCCTCCTTGCATGTGCAGCTGATGAATGTGTTTCGGAAAAATTATGATATTTTGTTGGGCATCTTCAATCCAGAGGGATGGCTAGAAATCACGTATCCTAAATTTTTCTTAACTTTCACAAACTTGCGATTTTGCAAACTTGCTAGCTAGGCTTTTTACAAAGCCTAGCACATATTTTGGAGACGGACAAAACATTGTTACATGGATTAATGTCTTTCTATGTTTTTATACTACTGATATTGATGACAATTGTTGTTTCTTAATTCCATCCATTATCTTATAGATATGTTGATGACAACATGAGAATAGGAAGGGATGACAAAGGTAATATCTTTGTACTGGAAAGATTCGACGATAATAGAAACTCGTAGCCATTTTTTTAGTTTCTGAGGGTTTCTTTCATCTGAGGTAATTCTGCACAAGACAAGGTCGGATACTAATTGTGGACACAGGATTCGAACTTTGGTTCATCGCATAGTAGGATTAGTCTCTTCTGCTTGATCCAACTCTAGTTGGTAACTCGGCCATTTTGTTCGCCATAATTCCTTCTAAGGAGGAAATATTACAGAAATTATGCAAATAAATATGCTTAACACTAACTGCAGTTGCATGGATTTCAGTCATTATGTTTTTATTCATTTGTCTCTTAACTTTTTTTAGGATTTATTAATCTAATAACAAACAATAAAATGTATTCATACAATTTTGATTAATTTTACCACCCAAAAGTGGAGCTCGTCCAAATTTATAGAATTGATCAAGGTTGAAAAATTGTTTACACTGTCTTTCAAAACTTCTATATTTGCTTTATTAATAAGAGTTATAAGGATACTCTTGAGCGATGACGGATCCGGACATTTTTGTCGGTGGGTAGCCACGGAGTTAGAATTTTTTTTAAAGTGGGGACACCAAATATATAAATTTGTAATATTAAATGTATATAATATAATTTGTTTTTATAGATAGATCCAATTTTTTTATAATCTTTCACATTCATTAAGTGCTTAAGAATTAGAAGTTGATGATGTTGTGAACTTGATTTTTTAAATTTCCATTGCTATTGTTAGATTTTATTCCCAAATTAAAACTATGTTCGTATCATACACATACACTATATAGGTCTCTAAGATTATTAATACTTTAAAAAAAATTCTGATTTTTTTCAAACTCTATTCATATTAATACTCTAAAATCGATAGTAAGAGGTTAACTAGAAGGATCATATTGATAATAAGTTGTTAAAATATAGAGATCTAATTATGGTTAAATACAAAAACAATTTATCAGTTTAATAGAGTCGAGGATCTTTTTAAAATATATATAATCTCTAGGACTCGTTTAAGTGTGTCTTACAAAATTAAGAACTAATTTGATGGTTTGTTGGAATATGAATCCTATTTTTACATAGAACTTGATTGTTTATAGACAGCTGATAAGTTAGTTTATAGCTAAAAAACTAGTAGAATAAAAAACCCCGGTCCCATTTCTGCTCGTTAAACTAAAATCATTTGCCATTTTAGATTATTTTGTTTTTCTATAATTTATTAGAGATGAGGTATTATTTTGTAGACAAATGATGAATTGATCCAAGTGATAAAAAACATTAGATCATTTTCGTAGATGGTTAAAAATTCTAACATTAATTGGGTTATGCGCATGAAAAAAATTCGTTTTAAAGGAAAGATTCATCTTAAATGTTCTACAAATTTTTCGACAAAGCTGCTACATAACGGTAAATTTTTTGTATCAATAACATAATACTCTAAAAATTACTAGGGTGTGCGTATGATCTATTAAAGGTTAAGTACTCGACAGAGCAATACAGAACAAACTTTTATGATATTAAACAATTTGTTATCTTATACGATGTTTGGTGAATGAAATAATATTTTGGTATTTTAGACAACTTTTATTTGGGACAAAAAATTGTGTTGTAGTTTAGTGAGAGACAAAGATTTCTGTTATGTCCCTTGCCTCCTTGTTTATCGAGTTCCTATTTTTTTAGTAGATCAAATACACTTTAAGCATTAGTATTTTGTGTTTCACTTAGGGGGGTTGCATCTCTTTGGTTTGTGAATGGCCTGCGGCTGTTGGCCCCATCACATTTTTGGGAGTCTTTGTCTTTATCATTTTGTCCTTTTATAAATTTTTTCATTATATACGTGCCTGCAAATAAATTCTTGCAACAAAGATGCTATAATGTCTGACCCATAATAACACATTAATTTTTTTTTAAGGCATAATAACACATTAATTTAACATTTTCATTTAACATATATATGTTGTATCTGTGATATACATATACTACTAAGTACGTGACACCAACTCATTGCTACTATGTTATTCATGAATTCAACTCACATACAGCTGGAAATCTGGAATGTCCACTACTATTCTTTGTGTAGAAAATATAAATAAATATGGTATAACCAAATAATACACTTAATTACTTTCCATTTCCTAATTTTTCTCATATATAAAAACATAAATGTATATTAGATTTACGAAATTTTCTAACTAATTATTAGTACATACACTTAATTGGAATATTATTTTTAAATGTCTTAATTGGAATAAATTTTTTTTTGACAAGATAATAGATACTAACATAAAAATACTTTTATTACACATATTTCCATTCTCTAAAATGTACTTTTTTTAGCAAAAAAAAATAAATTAGATTTAGGAAATTTTTTAACCAATTATTATATACCCTTAATTAGAATATTCCATAAACACCAACATTACATTGATTTATATGGAATTAATATTATATTTTGATCTCATAAACAAAATATTGTACTCGAGCTTTGTGATAAAAAAATGTGGATGAGAAGAAAGGTTCTCTTAAAAGTAGTAAATTAAATTTCTCGACAAAAGTTAATGATAACAAAATTGATATATTTAATACAAATAACATATTATTATCGAAACAAATATAAAAAATACAATACACTCTTTAATATTTTTCTTAATTTTTTTTCCAACTAATTAACCAAATATTATTTGAATTAGATATTAGATATTCCTTCTTCACATTCCATGATTTGAGGTTGAGCTACAACTTTTTGCTTCCACCAATCATCCACTTTCATTCCAGCCTCTCTTCTTTCTTATCACACATTATTATCATAATCTATTATTATTCATAAGGCAAGTTAATAAAAAAAGTAAAATATTAATTTAATATTCCAACTTTTCCTTAATATAAGGATTTGATTCCTCAATTGTATAAAAAGAAAAAAGAACACACAAGGAAAACTAGAAACAAAAAACCGTGGTTTTAAATTCCTTCCTACATTTTCGTTTAAAACATAATAATAATGTTCTCTCTCTGAGATTTCATTTCAATTTCAACGCACGTTGATTTGGGGGGGGTTAAAGAAACAGTGTGAGATTTCAAGAATCATAGCAAAATGGGTGGTTGTGCGACAAAACCAAAGGTTATCAAGGATGATGCCACGGCGGCGGCACCGGAACCTGAACCAGAACCAAAACCGGTGGTCAAGAGTATTAAGCCAGACACCATTGTTGAAACCAGAGTTGTGGAGAAAGAAAAAGAAAAACAAGGTGGTGGTGTGAATAACAATGTTGATGATGATGATCAATCAACTAAACAACGTTCTCTTAGTTTGTTGTTCAACAAAGAGGTATGCACTCAAATTTCACATTCCATACAAATTTTATGTTTTTTTTTTTTTTTTTATTTTAATTTCAATTTAAATCATTTCTCGGCTATGAAACACAACATTCATTGAATTAGGTATAGTTTGGTGTCGGGCACCGAAACATTATAATTATGATAAATTTTTAAATTATTATCGAGGTCGATATGTATATGTGTTTCATAGCTTTTAGCAATTTAAATAACAATTTTTTTTGTATGCCGCATAGAGAGGTTTATAACATTTCAATTTAATTTATGAATTCAAAACTTTATGAGAAGTAGAATTGACTTGAAAGAAAAATAAAATCACAAGTCACAATTCCTTGAAATGTATAAGTTGATTGATCATTTTTTATCAGCAAGTTAAAAAAAGTCTTAATGTATGTTTAGGAGAATTTTTGTCAATTGTTTAAAATTGATTTCGTTACAAATTTTAGGATGATATTATAGTATATCTAAAATATATTGAGACACACTATTGCATCAATAGAGATGATTATTCTTGAATGTGAAAATGTGTGTTAAAAGTTTTATATTCGATAAAATAAAATACATTGAGTTTATAAGTGGGAGAACATCTTGGATAGTTTTGTAGGAATTAAATTACACTAAATTGTATTGTTTTGGATTACTATAATATTATTATTGGTACAAAGTTTATACCATTGACATATAGATGAGTTCTCTCATTTCAATTAAATTCTAGGAAAATGCTAAACAGTGCCCCCGGGGCACTCTTTAAGCACAAAAAATAGTAACTATTTGTTAAATTTTTATGGGAATGTGTGCAGTCAACGCATTAGAAATTGAAAATTTTTACTTTTTGGATAAATCATTTATTTTTATGGAATGCTTAAATAGTGCCCCGGGGTACTCGTTAACAAGACCCAATACTCATATAAATCGAATCTGAGACCACATACTTAGAAACCAAGATGCCAAATTGAAAATTTTCATAAACAATATACCACTATTATGCAAACAAATGTGGAACCCTTTTGGAGGCCCCATCCTACCTATTTGTTGGGATTCCATTCCATTGATTTCGGTGATCGCTATGATTGTCCTCATGCTCTTGTTATAATTAACTAGTGTAGTGTGTCCCACGGTTACAATCATCAATGGTGCCAAAATGCAAACAAAAAGGTTAGTTAGGACACTATTTCTGGTGCACGTTTGAATATGATTTATCCCTCAAAGGGGTGATTCATTGCTACAACTATTTATTTCTGTTGAGGCATGCATTATCCCTCAAAGTATTAGGATATTTCTCGTAGATTTGCATGCGGTACTCACAAAACTAATTTTTACTTTATATGCATGTATACTAATGAGACTTGTTTTAATCAGTTGTTGAATAAATATCTGACAATCTAGAAAAAAAAACCTTTACACCTCTTTGTAATTTGTACCTCTTTCAACAACTTTGTTTCACTACATTTTGAAATTCAGTATAAAAAATGGGGGTGTGAAAAGTCACTACTTAATAATACCATAGTTGTGAAAGCTAGAGTAATATATATATTTGGGTCCTTCCTTTCATTGGATCCTTATATAATACGGGCCTTAGAAACAAGTCCTGATATTTAGAACAAACATTCTGATCTTTTATCTTTTCACCGAATTTGACTCTTTTAAAGTGAGTAAAACGTAAAGTAAGAAAATAAAATGTTGTTATTTAATCAAACTTGTGTGATTTGTTATAGTATATACTTGTAATATTATCTATCTTTGATTTGTTGATTAATGATCCATAATATTCTCTATTATCATAGAATGACGAAGATGCAAAAGTTTCCGCCGAAAATCCAAAAACTGAGGCTGGGGATACTGTGAAACAAGAGACATTAGAAGCCGCGAAACCTTTGGAGGAAACTAAAAGCAATGAGGCAGAGTTGAAACATGAATCTCCAAAGACAGAAGAAAAATCATCTGAGGAAACCAAAAACAATGAACCTTTGGAGGTTGCTACAATCATCGAGCCAACGGTGAAACATGAATCTCCAAAGGCAGATGAAAAACTATCTCAGGAAACCAAAATCATTGAGCCAGCTACAAAACAAGAAACTGCTGTTGCTGAGGAAAAACCTTCATTGCAAAATCAAAGCACTGTTCTAGCAGCTGAAGAGACTGTGAAGAAGATAGAAACACCAGAAGAAGCTGAGAAAACTTCAGAAGAAACTATAATCAATGAGCCAACTACAAAACAAGAACCTGCAGTAGTTGTTGATGCTGTGAAACAAGAAGCAATTATAGAAGCCGAGAAACCTTTCGAGGATGCTATCACTAACGAGCCAACAATGAAACAAGAATCTGAAAAGATTGAGGAAAAGCTATCCGAAGAAACCAAAATCAATGTGCCAACTACAAAACAAGAACCTGCAGTAGTTGTTGATGCTGTGAAACAAGAAGCAACAGAAGCCGAGACACCTTTCGAGGATGCTATAACCGATGAGAAAACACTGAAACAAGAATCTCCAAAGATAGAGGAAACTGCTGCTGTGTTTGTTGATGCTGAGGAAACACCTTCACTGCAAAATCAAACCATTGTTCCTGCTGAAGAGACTGTGAAGACAGAAACACCAGAAGAAGCTAAGAAAACTTCAGAAGAAACTAAAAAAATCAATGAGCCAGCTGAAGAAAATTTGGTGAAACAAAATCAAGATGCTATTGCTGCTGAGGTGGTGGCTGTGCTGAAGACTGAAAAACCAGAAGCTGAGAAAGCTTCAGAGGGAACACAAGAAAAGTTATCCGAGACTAAACCGGTTGAAGATGTGGTAGCTTCTCTGCCAAAGGAGAAAGAAACTGAAGTGGTTTCAACAAATGCAGATTCTGTTGAGAAGAAAGCAGTGGCTTCTGAGTGATGCTAGCAGTGAAATTCATTGAAACCTTGAAATTTTGATTCTTAATATGTTGTGTGACATTTCCCAGCTACCTTATTACTATAGTACTTTTGATGTTTTATTCTTTTTTTAAATATTTGAAGACTGATTTTTTGTTCTTTTGAAATTACTTTTTTTTTTTTCCTTTTGTTTCTTGCTATTGCTTATCAGTATTTGATAGGTCAAAATCACCATTGTAAATTGTAATTTTGCTGTGGTTTGCATGTGAGAGTTCCTAGGAACACAAAACTAAGCTTAAGAATGTTTCTTACATTACATATGTAGACTATGATTTGTGTAAGCAATTGATGATTTAATATTGCTTTAGATTTTCGCATATAATAAGGTCTCGGACATATTTGTATGAAATCACGGGCACATTCGTTTCTTGTAGAGATATCAATTTTCACCTATACATGAGAATCATCGCGCAGAGTCGCAGACTATCTTGTTTGGAGTCGTGTAGGGGAAAAAGAGAGAAAAATCTCCCTAATGAAGTTTGTGAATAGGGATGGAGATCATACAACTAATCGAACATAAATGAAAGATTATAGGACTAATTAGATCAAAACAAAGATTATGAATGATAACAATCCAAATTATACATACAGAAATCAGAACACTAAAAACAAATTGTTTTTTTTCTATAATTCCTAGAACTAGAATCATGAATAAAATAAAATACAACCTATAGAACCCAATGTTATAGGGAAAGGTATAATTGACTTGTGTTTTGGGCCAATATGTCCTTTGGTGATATATTTGTACTGATATCTACTACCCTTAGGAGCTACTTCAGAGACTTAACTCAATAGAGAAAAAAATATTACATATACAACAAATACTCCATTATGTTATTATGAAAATCGCTACGATGAAAAAGTGTCTATACATGAGACTTAACTTAAACAACGATCATCTATATTTTTACAGATAAGATAGTGACATGATTGATGTTGATTCAACAAAAACAAGAGAAATCATACATTCTTTTTAAATTCATTTTTTGTCAAATCAAACATTGATTGAGTGAATATTTCGATGGCTAATATAAGTGTTTATAGTTTTGAATAATTTTTAAATATCGGTCCACCATATTATAAGTCACTTGTTAGTTTCGCTCAAACACGAAGCTTTCTCCAAGTCTACGGAAGCTATCAGCATTTGCTCTCTGCTCTTTCCCCACAGCACAAAGTACAATCCTAAAACCAAAGCGCAGCTACCTAAAATGCTGCTTAAATTAACACCAAAAGAAACCACATAATTAATATTAATAATCATCAACTTTATAAAAAAGAGAATAATTAAAGCTTCAAATAAAAAGTATTTTATTTACTAATTAATGAAATTACCTTCCTAAACTTATAATCTCTCCCAAGAGAATTACTGAGGAGAACATAGTCATGATCAAAGCTAATGGCATTGACATAGCTAGAAACACTGGTCCTCTCTTTTCAATAACCCATGTTTGTAAATAATAGGTCACACCAGTCACCATAATTCCCTATCATCACAATAAATTAGTTGCTATCAGTCATTACTTCACATGACCACAATTAACTATATAGATTTTTTATTTTTTAATTATAAAGTTAATCAATTTAATTAAGGTTTAGTATATTACACAATATAACACGGCGAGGAGTCTGACATTCCAACCCAATTTCCATTGCTCAAAATCTCTTTCTACGGCCAACGCTACGACCAAAGATTGAATTGAACTTAAGAAACACTGAAGAGTTGTGAGTAGCAGCTTTGAAGGGTACCCTTTTATGATAAAAGTCTGGTAACGACAAAAATTGAAATGAGAAAAAGAATATTAGTAATTAGTAAGTAATATTAAGGATATATGTGGCAATTAATTGATTAATGAGCAAAAAGAGATTAGTTACTTGTAGTACAAGCCACATTCCCCAAAAGGTGTTGGAAAGAAGCATGAGGAAGCAACCCTTGATCCAGTCGTGGCCTTGATGTTGTTGTTGTTGTTGGGTTTTATGGTAATTACCCAAAACGTGAAAATGGCTTAAAAGTTGTAAATGAGGACCTTTATAAAAAGCAAGGGTTGCTGCTCCACCCAAACATGCCACAACACCAGCCAACTTAGCTGCCCCAGCAGCTGTCTTTACTTTCAAAACTTCGATCCTGAAATATTATAATTAGTGCAAACAAATTCTCAATTAATCATGTGGAGATAATTAAATAATACACCTTAAGTATCAAATGTTACGGTTCAAAACTTCAAATTAATTATTTAAATTTGCTAGCTAGATATTTTTTTCCTATGTGAAAACAAACAACCTAGGCACACATTATTGGACAATTATTGACAGTATTTTACAACTATGAAACATGCCATGACGGATCTAGATCCTGTGTGGTCACATGTGGGTGACTGCACGCAGTCAATATATTTATGACAGTCTGATTAAAATTTAACGATTCAGATTTGAACATCATGATTTAATATTAAAAAGATAAAAAAAAAAAAAAAGACGGTTTAAAGAATTGAACTATTCAATTAAGATCGGACGGTCATGACTGCAACCAACTAACCAACTGCATGCAACAGTGACTGTATCCGGATTTCACCATGTCCTTATTACTTGTTGGCACAAACCCATAATTTAAGGGGGAAATCTCGTCATTCATGAAGTCGGGACATGACATAGAGGTTGTTCGATGTTTGATTTTAATTGAACGGTTTACGATATCTGGATCAATTGCTTGAATATGTGCTGACTCTATGGAATTCAATAAAATTCATAATTAAGTTGTCATAAGTAGCACAAACTTATATTTTAATTAAAATTTTTAGAGTTCTAATATTTAGAAATAAAACCCATATGTTTTTAGAGTTCTAATATGAGTTCAAGTTCAAATACAGAATTCTCCACTTATTTGCCACAACCACAAGAAATGCAATTCTAGTCATCAATCTACTAAAAAAAACACTTAATTTGCAGGTTTTGCCATCTCATAATTGTGTGATGGAAAGTGAAAGATAAGAAAAGGATATCTATAGATCATATAGTATAGAAAAAGAAGATATAGATATATAGAAGAAAACGAGTAGCTAAAAGTGACATGAAAGAAGAAAGAAAAAAATGAGAGAAAAGAACATCACATTTCTTTAAATTATATACCAATTTAATCAATATTAAAACACTTTAGCTTTAATTTTCTAGCCTTTTAGCTCAACTATAAAATATGAATCAGATATATCAATTATTCAATAAATTTTTGATTTTTTTTTGCTTATATATTAAATTGGAGTGAAAATGAATATTTTTTTTATTGGGTAAGTAATAAAAAATGTTTATGGTTGGGTTGATCAAATTCACGAACTAATTCATATACCATCACATGTCTAATATTGTTCACTTACTCCTCAAATATTTTCATGTCTTAATTTATTATACATTTTATTCAATTAATATTATTAATTTTATTAGAATTAAATTTTTTAGTCCTCGTAGTATACAATTTCTTTCACTAATTTTGTTACTAATTAATTCAATAAAAAATTAATCAATAATGTGAATGTATTTAATATTTATTTATAAGTTGTTTCATATTATAAAAAATAATTGTGATTTAGACATACACACCCAATCACATAATGATATTTTTGAAAATATTTTAGTAACTAACATAATATGCATCATTAGTTTAATTCAATGCTTGTATAAAAATTAAGTTTTCCATGGGCATAAAAATTAATTTTTCAATTTTTTTTTTTTTGCTAAAAAAAGAAAGTGGAATTAATCTAATAAGCTGCAAAATCCCAACTATTTGATTAATACTAGGTAGGTATACCTGAATAGGAGTGCCAAGAAGAAGGTAATAACTGGAAGACAGTTAGTAGTAGCAGAAGCCAAAGTTGCTGAAGTTTTTATTAGAGCAATACCATATATGTCCAAGCTTGATGTTATCCTAATTATTTTATCAACAAATTAATTTCATTAGTATATATTATAATTAACAATCATTAATCTAGCTAATTAATTTGGACATATTTACATACCCAATGAAAGAAATGAAGAAGATCTTGCAAAAAGTTGTAAATGGCAGAGGAGGTGCATTTTTCCTGTTTCAAAATTAATCAAAACTTTGTATCAATAAATATTAAAGAGAAATTAAAAGAATGATTAATTAATCAAAGTTAACTATACTATAGTATGCATTAATATATATGATCTTACCATTCAAAGAAGAGAGCAAAAGGTATTAGAAAAATAGTTGCTGCAGATTGTCTATAGAAGACAAAGACAAAATTGTTCATGCCATGATCAAATGCAGCTTTTGATAGAATAAACATAGCAGCATATATTGCTTGTATGATTATTACAATCACATATGGAATATTGTTTCTTTTCATCTTATTGCTACCTAATTTTCTCTTTAATTGGTTATGATTTTATGAAAATTGAAAGGTGTGTGTGTGAGTTTGCTAGCAAGTAGCAAGTGAGCGAGTAGTATAATTGGCTCTACTATATATACACGTGTGTAGTGAACACTAACACCATATATTATACATGCTGCTATCACTTTTCATGTTACTATTTAGAGGACCATAAGATTTTCTTTAAGTAGTCTAACTCACATAGACTCCACTTAGTAGGTATGGAGAAAAATGGAGAATTTAGAATTTCAATTTCGACCCCTGTAAATAATTTTTTTTATATTTCTTGGTGATCTTATCTACAATCAGAGTCGACTAAGTCTGATTGTTATAGTGCTCCGTCCCAAGTTCCGGTGAGTGGAAAGGGGGTTGTGTACCTGCAGACACTCTGACGCTCAAGTCAGTTTAGATGTAGAGTGAAGGTTTTTAGAGAGAAAGAGATTGTACCTGACTCCTTGCAATGAGGAGTGTATATATAGTCCCCTAGCGCTGGGCTAAGGTCACTGATGGCAATAAATGTTCATCAAGTGACTGCCGGAAAACGGCTGAAAAACTATGATGAGCAATTAATGCTCATCATTCCGGTGTCGGTCGTTACGATATGTGAAGATATCAAGACCGTTGGCCAAGTGAAGACGATGACGTGGATTATCCCTTAATGGGCTTTGCTCGATAGTCCATATGGAGAGTTCCTCAGCTATTGAGCTTTTAGGCCCAGTCCAGAACACTTGGTAACCACCTATTAAGCTACAGTTACTAGACGACTATGATATTTTAATTCCATAAGATCAGTTTGTAGCGGACAAAGTGTATATTGTTAAGAGAATATATCCTCCAATGCGCATTTTATGTACACTGAAATCTAAACCTTTAATTTTCATTACGATTTTAATTTTTGTTTTTAAAATATGGAGGATTGTGATCACAGTTGGAGGGAATCCATTCTCTTATTGTTTGATGTATAATTGTAATAATTGAAGATAGTTGCTTATTAGTTATAATAAGTTGTTAGTTTGGTTTATATTTAAACTTTATAAAATGTGCATTCTATAAAAATTTTAATCATTAAGTTTATTTTTTTTTGGGCGGTAAGAAGAAAGTTTTACTAAATTGAATCGACAGATTAGACATTAAACAATTTTATAAGTTATTTTGTCACCACACTTGTGAAGTTGTGTTCAATGACTATCAAGCGAAATTCGTAGGTTGCTATATGCTTTCAATTGAAATTACTTTTAATAAGAGTTGAATTCATCTCTAACTACAAAATAAATTTATAACTTGTAAAATGTTTCCATTCTATTTTTACAAAATACCCCCACAGAAGCACTAAACCTCTTTTGATTAATGTGGTTATCATTTTTTATATGCTAGCTCCACATTGCATAAATTAGTTCACACTAGAAAGAAGAGAAATACAAAATTAAAAAAAAGTGGTGTCTTTTTTCTTTGCTCCAATTATTTAGCAACGAGTCTAAATTTGGGTGCTTTAAGTCTTTTTCATCCGATTATAGAGATTGCGATGTATCGTATATATTCAAAATTGCCTAGTTGCTTTCCATGCATATATTTTACTAGTATATTTTATATTAGAATTAAAATGGGAAACTTTACAAAAAATAAAAAATGGGAAATTTATATGGAGAAAACACTGCAAATAAAGAACTTGTATAAATTAATATACTCCATAGGACCGTATCCATTCCCGTCCATGTAAAATGAAAGTAGGAAATCCCTTTAAAAGCAAAATTCATGGTTTCAACAATAACTTTTCTACTTTTTTTTAGTGGCTAATTAACTACCGTGCAATTTATAATCTCGTATATTCCGACCAACAAAATACACATATTTTTTGCGTGCATTTTGTATTAATAAATAATAATACTCATATTCCAACTTTTTAACTACATTTTGTATTAATAATACTCATATTCCAACCTTTTGTAACTTATATTTTTATTAAATTTGTTAGCCCCTATAAAACTTTTCTTGCACATAGTTTTTTTTTTCTTCAAACCAAAGGTATCCTCCGCGTGCAACTGTAGAGACTAATCCTCTCGAGCTAGCTAAAATATATTTAAGAGGTTGACCTCTCCCAACAAATGTTTCTCCATAAAACTAAGTTTGTTTAATTATTATTAAACTCTAAAAAAATTTGAATGATTTTATAGGCATGTTTGAAATACAATATACAATTTATTTACTAAAATTTAATTATTTTAACATGAGTTTCTTAAACGAGAAAAATTCTAGATAAAATTAACGAAAATCATTACCTATAAATCAAACTTTAAGCTTATTTTTTTTGAAAGAAATTGTTTATGATGTTTAAAACATATCTGGAAAAAACATTATTCATAAATACAAGTTGTCTTTAACCTGTAGGTACTAAAATTTAGTGTAGAATAATTTTCTACAGACTAAAAATTTAATAAAAATTAAGTAAGAATTAAATTTAAAAAATTTTATAGGACTTAAACACATTTTATTGAAAACACATTTTATTGAAAATGAAATTTTTATGAGTTGAGAGTCCTTGAAGAGAACTCGAATGCGGAAGAAAAAGCCAATATGAGCATGATTGTAATTAAAAATGCACACTTATTCTCATTTTTATTCTCAATAAATCTGAACTTTTGATAAGATTTAAATTTATTTTATTTTTAGTTTATCGGTGAGGGATTTAATTCATCCATCCTAAAAGTTATCTTCAATTCACCTTAATCTTTAGTTCAATCACCTTTTTTGAGGTTGATTAATGATTAATGTTTTCTAAAATGAAACTTATGAAAATCAATAACATTCATCGATTTTTGTAATTTTCTTTCATCATTCTTTCTTTTCATTAAACCGGATTACACCCTTAACTAGGAAATCTATATTTTTTTTCTTTATCAAATCACTCTTGCTTTTAGCAAATAGATAAAGATACAATTAGTATACGGGTGTATTCAATTAAGATTTCAATGGATTTTAAAAGATTTTTTTATGATGACAAAATCATGTGGTATTCAATTAGGATTTTAAAAGACTTTAAAAAAGTCTAGTGGTATTCAATTAAGATTTTAAAAGACTTTAAAAAAGTCTAGTGGTATTCAATCAAGACTTTTTACAACTTATAAAAAGTCTTGTGGTATTCAAAAGTATTCTAATTTTGATGGATTGTTTAAAAAATAGGATTTTAATGGATTTTGATGGACTTTTTAGTGAATTTTGAGCTAAAAAAAGTCTTTCCCCATATCATGAGATTTCCATGGATTCTCATTTTTTTTTTCACCTTCCCTCTTGTTTCTATTTCATGTTTCATAATTATCTCATGTTTTTTATAATTGCTTATTTTCTCCCTACATCTCTTTCACGTTCCATCTTCATGCCATGCCCGGTTGTTCAGCAATCTCACAGACTTTTCCAAATTCTCAAAAACCTTTTACTTTCATCATCACTATACCAGTTTCTTCTTCTTCTTCTTCTTCTTCTTCTTCTTCTTCTTCTTCTTCTTCTTCTTCTTCTTCTTCTTCTTCTTCTTCTTCTTCTTCTATCAAATATGTTTTTTTTACAATAAAACAAATTAACAAATTCTACATCTTTTTTTTACAAATTTTTGATTCATTACAACTTTTGTACAATTTTGTTTCTTCATTTTTGTTTTATTTATTTTTACGGAAAACGATCTTTTTTTTCTTCTTCACATTCATCTGCTATTCTGCTTCATATACGTAAAAACATAAAAAGGGAACCTAGAGTTTTTTTTTAATATTTGGATTCCCAAATTATTGATTCTTTTAAAATTTTCCTAATATACAAAAGTTTCTTAATATATAAAGTATTATGAAATCTTAATTGTAAAAAGTCTTTTGAAAAAAATCTCTCAAAATCCTTTCAAATCATTTGTTAAAAATCTGGATTGTAAAAAAGTCTTGTAAAAAAGTCTCAGGAAATCAATATAGTCTAACAAAATCTCATAAAATCATCAAGATTTTTTTTGCCAAAATTGTCTCATGAAATCTCAATTCAATACACCCCAGTGTTGAGCAAATAAAGATACAATTAGTATGAAAATCATTCTTTATAAAGTTTCTTAAAATAAAATAAAATAAACTTTTTGGTATATGGATTTGTATTATTATTTAAGGTGATTCTTTGAACTAGTAATAGAAAAAACGATTAACAAATTTGATTGAATTGAATCCATAATTGTGTTGTAAAGTGGATGGATTTAATAGATAAATTATTAGATGCATTGAATTGAATGGACATTGATATTTTATTTTTGACATGAAAGATGGGTATGGAACAGTAGATCAAATTGGCCCTATAAAAAATTACACGATGGATCTTATCTTACAATATGTAGTTAGGAACTTAATGGGAACATGATGAAGAAGTCTTTTTCTAGATATAACATTATTTATCCTTCATTTCATGTGAAACACATTACACATAGACATATCACGTAGCCATCTTTTCTTTATGACCTGATTGTTATTTTGTTGAAGTTTTCCTGGTCCTACGGTCAATTTCTTATGGAAAGTAAAGCCACATGCAAAAAAGGATAAGTACTACTACTACAATTATTAAGCTTACTAGTTTGTCACATGATAACATCAAAATCTGATGCGAGTGTGATTTCAAAAGCAAGTTTTTTTTTTAATAATATATAGATATAAATATTAGCATTTAACTAAGAGTTAATAGGCTCTGTCGAAAAAAATAAAATAAGAGTTAATAGTTTTTACCTCCTGTAAAATAGGCGAATTTTGCATTATCCCTGTAATTGTTTTTTTTTTTAAGATTCCTCCTTGCAGTCTAAAGATTCTCTGCATTTTCCTCCTATGGCTGATGACTGTGCAAATCTAGTGACATGGCATGAGTAGGATATGAGTGTGTAAAATATGCTGACTTGGCATGATGAATTGAATTTGTTGATTCTTTTTCATTTTTTTTTAAATTTCCACCTTACTTTAAAAACCTTTTTTCTATATAAAAAAAAAGGCAAAATGCATTCCTAAGTCCTTTAAATTTTACACTTGTAACAAATTGGTCCTTTAAGGCTCTGTTTGGTAAAAATGGCTGATGGCTGATAAGCTAGCTTATGGCTGATGGCTGATGACTTATAGCTTATAGCTGATGACTGATAGCTTATAGCTGATAAGCTAATTGAAGTGTTTGGTAAAATTAGCGGTTAACTAGCTGATAAATGTAAAATTACATAAAAGGGTATTTCTTAATTCATATTAAAATTGATATTAATTTAATAGTTAAGATACTTTAATATATTATAAAAAATACCTTAATTATTTATAATTAATTTTTAAACATTTATATAGTATTTTTATTTTATTTCAAATCAAATTAAATCAATATTTATCTTCATTATTTTTATGCAAGTTATTTATTTTCATTATATATAACCTAATATTATATATAAATGTATACTTTTTATATTTATAAGTAAATATTATTTTTGAAATGCAATGACAATTGCATTTTCCAAAAATTGATCATGTCATTGAAAAATAAATATGATCCAATAGTACAAATTGGATTGGAATTGGAATATACAATACTGTGGCGTCTAACAAAATATAAATTAGAACTTGAATATATTATTTATTTTATTTTATATAAAAAGGGTAAAAATGGAGTTTAAGTAATATGATAAGGGTAAAATTGGAAGAGAAAATGATAAGCTATAAGCTATAAGCTCATAAGCTACTTGAAATAGCTTCTGGAAAATAAGCTATAAGTCAGTAAAATAAGCTATAAGCTCCTAATGAAAAGATTGTTACCAAACAGGTCTTTTAGCTTATAAGCTATAAGACATAAGCTATAAGTCAGTTTTTGGGTGTTACCAAACAGACCCTAAGTCTTTTTAGTAGCAAATATGTCCTTTAAGTTTTTAATTTGTAACATCTAGGTCCCTCCTGTTACTTAAAAAACTTTAAAAAAAAATAGGACCTAGATGTTACAAATTACAAACTTAAAGGACCTATTTGTTACTTAAAAAATTTAAAGGACTTATTTGTTACTTAAAAAATTTAAAAGACCAATCTGTTACAAATGTAAAACTTAAAGGACTTTTGGATGCATTTTGCCTAAAAAAAAAACTTAAGAAGAACAAAACCCATAAATTCATCTTCTTCCCTCTCCTGCTTCATCATTTTCATCACCATTGTCATGAGTTAATCACATAAACCCAAAAAATTAAAATAAAAAAATGAAAATAGAAAATTAAAACAAATTTTTTTTTTGAACAAGCAGAAAATTAAAACAATTTATTCATCATCTTCATCACTACACAAACAACTTTATCACTACCACGTGATTTTCTTTAAATAAAAAACATTCAAAAAAACAAATTTTCAAGAACATCATGAAGAACCATCATCATCATGAAACAACAGCATCAAGAGCACATCAACGATCAAAAATCATAAATTTCATCATGAACGAAAATCATCAAGAACACATCAACAATCCCAAAACTCATAAATTTCACAAAGAATCTGTTATTAATAAAACACATGAATAAAAAATCATCAAGAACACCAACAACAACATCATCAAGAACATCATCTTTATTATATGTTGATTGCCAAATTATATTAAATTGATTCATCTAGCTTAGTGGCAAATGCATTACATAATCTTAAATGATGTGAGTTTGATTCTTACTGAAGCTTATAATATAAGAGATTTCAATCAACATTTATGACCACTAATTAAATTGATTGTATTAATAATCCAAATACATATTTTATTCAATCAACCTATAACTTTGTTTTTGCATATACCTAAAATTGGCGGGAGTAGTATGATATATATTAATATGATAGGTTGACATCACTCCAGTTTCCTTTCCCCCATTTCTTAGTGGCGGATTTTAGGTGTACAAGTTAAGTAGGTCACCAATTTTTTTGAATAATTTTATGATGCAGAATGCATTAGGTTGATATTGTTTCAGTTTCATTTCCCGCATTTCCTAGTAAGGTGTGCTACTCTTATAAGTGGCGGAGTCTGAAAAATTTTATAGTCTGAAATAATTTTAATTTTGAACAAAAAATTTCAATTTTACATCAAATTTACCTATAAAAATCTCATTTTTACCCTAAATTAACACATAAAAATACCAAAAAATGGGCTAGAGCCCAAACAACAAAATTCCAAAATGCATGCCTAATAATTCAACGGCCAAAATTGAAGCAGTCGAGAATCCAATTTCATAGCAGCTGCTTCAAAAGGCACCGTGACACTATTACAATATAATCATGGTACTTTCACTAGCAAACTGGAATTATGGAACTCCAATAATATAATGTGCATTGAAGAACTATATATATATTTTAAACATTTATAAATTACTACACACGCAAGAAAAGATATCAGTATGAGAAACAGATTAGCACCTCAATGAACTAAGGGTGTTGATTAATTAGCACCAGAAATATTTGCATAGTGTTTATTAGAGGTTTATTTTATTTGTTATATGTTTTTCGTATTGTTTGACAAACTCGTAATGTTTCTTATTGATGCATCATGAATTTGAGGGGAAGTGTCAGATATAGTAGGACTTTAAGTATTTGGCTTTATATGGTAGTAGTCTAGTAGTCTATTAGATATTATTATAAATTGTCTTTGTAATCCTTATTTTGTTAAGCAATGTTATTCTGATATTATTGAAACTCTAACTGCTATCTCTTTTATATTTTGGTATATCTGATTCTAACAGTGTTATATGTG
Source organism: Trifolium repens (assembly GCA_030408175.1). Classification (NCBI taxonomy): domain Eukaryota; kingdom Viridiplantae; phylum Streptophyta; class Magnoliopsida; order Fabales; family Fabaceae; genus Trifolium; species Trifolium repens. Next base: position 58,135,866 of record CP125842.1, on the reverse strand, counting down.
TTTGAAAGGTATGGCAATGAATTAGTCCCCTATCTCTACCAATTAGAAAGAATGAGTAGCAAGTATAAACAAAAGTGATGAAAAGCATCATGCCAATCGTTGTACCAGATTTTGAAGGTGAAAAATGGACTCGACTTTTGACAAATAGATGGAAATCTCTAAATCATAATAACCACACACTAGAAATAGAGTTGTCAAATTTATGGCAAAGAAATTTGGGCACCATATGAAGGGACCCAAAATACACTAAGGTTGATGTATAGTAATCCCCTAAATCTAAAAGTGGGCCTAAAAAATACTCTAGAATTTTTATTATTTATTTTTTAAAAAAAAAGTTTCAGAAATTTTTTTTCAATAAAAATAATAGTTTTGGAACAAAACAAACATTCATCATAATAGTTTTGTAAAAAAAATGAAACCTTTATTTTCTGGAAAAGCTTTTGTCACTTTCTGGAAAAGCTTCATTGCCATGTAGAATAGGAAAAAAAAATATAATAATAATAATACATGTGTCACTGCCACATCAGTTAAATGAAATTAACTGCAAGAATAGAAGTCATACTAACATGTATCTTTAAAAATATTTGTATTTCTTATGACATCAATGTTTGGGGACCAATTGAAATACCATCACACCTATGGGTGGGCATAAAAACCAAAAACTGAATCAAACGGTTAAACTGAACCAAACTAAACTATTTAAAACTAAAACTGTTTTTAAAAAAACCGAACCAAACTGTTTGTGAGACAACAGTTCAGTTAACTAGTTTTTTTAAATACAAAACCAGTTAACTGTAAACTGAACCAAAAACCAAAAAATTACTAAAACCCTAAAATCAAAATTGAAATCACTTTCTCTCTCAGAAACCCAAAAACAATTACAATTACAACTTCATTCAAAAAATCCAATCCAATTCATCCATTAGAGATAAAATTCAATCAAATTCATTCATTATTATCTTTCCGATTGATGGATATCTAAGTCATCCAACAAAATAAATTGAAATATTATTGTTTAATTTCACTTTTAATATATAACTTTGATGATAAATATCTTTAATTGTATGATAATAAAAAATATAAAAAATGATATTTTGAAAATACTTTTCGAGACGAATCCAAAAACATCTTATAATAAAGAAATTGAGATTTTGATATCATTCAATTGTATAATAATATCTTTGATAAATAATATCTTTAATTGTAAGATAATAAAAATTATAAAAAAAAATGATATTTAAAACACTCTCCGATACGAATCCAAAAACATATTATAATAAAAAAATAGAGATTTTGATCTAATTCAAACACATAACTTTAACAATTAATATCTTTAATTGTATGATAATAAAAATTATAAAAAAATGATATCTTGAAAATACTCTTCGAGACGAATCCAAAAACATCTTATAATAAGAAAACGGAGATACTGATCTAATTCAAATATATAACTTTAACGATTAATATATTTAATTGTATAATAATAAAAATTATAAAAAAATGACATCTTAAATATATTCTTCGAGACGAATCAAAAAATAGATTATAATAAAGAAATAGAGATTTTGATCTAATTCAAACACATAACTTCAACGATTGATATCTTTAATTGTATGATAATAAAAATTATAAAAAAATGATATCTTGAAAATACTCTTCGAGACGAATCCAAAAACATCTTATAATAAGAAAACAGAGTTTAGTAGCAGCTTAAATTAGGGGTGAGCAAAAATATCATAATCGACCGAACCCATTCTAACCGAGGTTAAGTTGGGTGTATCGGACGGGTTTATACGGCTTGTCGGGTCTACGGTTAACAAACAATGGGTACAAACGGTTAAATACGGCCGGGTTCGGTTTTAAAAATTTAAATATGTCGTTAACCGAACCCGACCGAGGTAGTAAAATCATGAGTCTTTTTCCGTCTTATCGTATGTATTGAAGTTGCGTTTCTTTTATAAAAAAAATATATTACAAGTTATTTACACACAAAACTCAAGCTAGACTGTATTATTGCAAAGTTAAATTATATATTTGTCATATTGTTGATCTAATATTTAGATGTTATTCACTAACAAGTTATTTTATTACGGTATTATATATGTGTGTGTTTTTTTTTATCAATGTGCTAACCCGAATAAACCGAACCGACCAACCCGTAACCCATTTAAACCGACACCCGACAAAACCGAAACTTGAAATGGTCGGTGATGGGCCAAGATTTTACACTCTCGGTTTTTTTCCGAGTGAACCATTTTGGGCCCGAATCCGATCGAACCCGCCCGATACTCACCCCTAGCTTAAATATCAAGTTGTGTTTGGAACCATAATTTTATACTAATATATTATATTAATAGCAGCCTAATTGGTTTCATTATCAATAATTTAGTAGCATTATAAGTTTTTATTAATATTATTTTGTCATTTTTTATATTATTAATATTATTATTATTTTTTATTATTGTTATATTATTATTAATATTGTTTTTTATTATTTTGTCAATTTTGAAAGATTATTTTTATTATTTGAAAAAAAAACAGTTACGGTTAACTGATTAACTGAACCGGTTAACTTGTTAACCAAACTGTTTGGTTCAGTTTATATTTCTACTACCAGTTCAGTTAAAAAAACCAAACTCTGAAAACAGTTCAGTTCAGTTTTTATGCAGTTTTGGTTTTTAACCAAACCATGCCCACTCATAATCACACCATGACCATCAAAAGACACACTTGAAATTTTCAAATGAAATCCAAGTCAGAAAACTAGAGAACTCATCAAATGAAAATCACCACCTAACACCTCTGATTTTTGCAGCTGCTTCACATGTAGTGCACCACATCAACAAACTACCTTGGCTTCTACTCTCTTGCATAATAAATCCCAACATGAAGTCTCATATGGCACTTCACCTGATCTTCAATACCTTATATACTACTTCATCCGTTACAATATATAATGAATCAAGAAAGTGTATTTTTGCTTATATATTGTAACGGAGAGAGTACTATTCAACAACTTATGAAACAAACTAAAGGAAAAACGGTGTTCGCAAGACGCGCAGCGGAAAAAAATCAGATCTATTTTGCGTTTAAATCATATTAAACTATAGTATAATGCTATAAACGTGTACCTGACATTTAGCTCTTTAATCATAACATTTTCTTCAAAATATGAAGACTCTACACGTATCCACACCGAGACTAATTTTGCTATTAACCATTTGAATCGTGGAACCAAAATTATGAGCAAAGTGGAATTTGTATTATTGATTCAATCACATACTCTTATGCATTTGTAATCATATATTCACATGATCTAATCATGCATTCACTTGTTGATCTGATCACATTTTGGAGAAATTGCATAACACTTATTTATAAGATCAAGTAATGCTTCCATAAGTAATTCACCAATTACATAGGTTTCTCCAAATGGTGAAATAAATCTCCACCACTAGCGTGTGGAATAAATCTCCATTCATTTAGAATTCAATTTCCACTAATCCACTTATCAAGCAAAAACTTAAATAGTTGAAAAATTGATTCATATTCATATTTATATATAGATAGGTGCACGTTATGGTACTGATCAAATAATATGCACGTTTTGTTTTTACATTTTGAAACCATTCAAAATCCATATAAATATGTATCTTGCTCAATTATATATATATTACTTGTATTTTAAGTGCTAGCAAAAAATACAATAATATTCCACTTAGAAAATAATTTAAGTTTGATTGATTAAATTCTCTAATTTAATAATCAAATAATAAATTATTTCTACAACAAAAATTAGAACACTCGTTTGTGTGTGACCCTGTAGGTTCAATACTAAGCCGGTAATAAATTAATCGCAATAATATTATTAATCAAGGTAGGCATCTCGCAACACTCCTTAACGTTCGGATAGTACGAAGTAATATGTACTTTCAAGAACCACTAGAAGAATGATATAATATTTCCTTCCGTCGTTACAGCTCTTGTTAACTCTAGAGCATGGTTCTATTGTCAAGCTCTAATAAATTAACATCTATGACTTTAAGAAACTCATTTCTTGTATCAATTAATTTCCCTGGCCAGAGTTTTTCATTTTATCTTAGAGCTCAAACTCATTACCGAGAGTTGACAGATTCCATCTTGATTAATCATTAATTATACAAGTATTTAATCGCATCCAATATCCTTTCAACTAACACCGTAAGGTATTAGGTGTCCAGAATTAAAATACAATAAATATTTTGTTAATTACTATGATAATCTCAGGTCAAAGAAAATCATTATATTTCTTCTTGAGAATTTTCTATTGACAATTTACGGTAATTCTTAACCATTAGAAAATCTCAACTGAGTCAGTTCAGTGATTATATCTATATATGCATCGCCTATATATGTAATTTAATAAACGAGATTTATTAATCTTTATCCAATAAAGACTATCACATATATATTGATCTATCCGGATTGTTGTTGTCCTAATCACAATAATCCTATGATTAAGAACAATTTAGATTAAAATACTAAAAGACTTGACTCTCATTATCAAGATCTCTATCATGATAACAAATCTATAATTTTAATCAAGAACTTTATCAAATTAACTATTTCACCGGAAAAATATAAATGTTCAATACAACATCATGATTCTCTCCAAGATTTCCAAGACTCGTCTTCATCATGATGACTGAGCCTTCCCTATCCCTTTGTTAAACCTTGCTCTTGTTTTCGTGTTTGAAGGTGGAAAAACACAAGAAGGGGGGGTTGAATTGTGTTTTAGGAAATTAAAACTTTTTGGTTCTTAAGGTGTTTAATGCAGCGGATATAAAGCAATTCAAAGAGATTCTAAGAGAAAGAAAGATAGACACACAGATTTATCCTGGTTCCCTTCACAAATTGAAGGTACGTCCAGTCCCCTTGTTCTCAACAAGAGCTTTTCACTATAATCTTCACAAGATTACACTTTGCTCAAGCACACTTGCAAGAGACTTCTCAAATGCTCAAGTTACACTTAACGAGAGACTTTATCAAACTTAAAATCTAAGAATGAATGTTTAGGGACACTTGATATACTATCAGAGGTGTTTACAAAATACAACACAAATTGTTCTAAGACTTAGAATGACAGATTGAAAAGATAGTGTCAGAATGCTTCTTAGTCTTGAACGCAGTAATAGAACAGTAGTCATTTCTTCCATTTGAGTCTTCTATTTATACTTGGAGGAAGATGATGACCGTTGCAGAGAGATGAGGTGCCAGCTGGAATTTACTCGTATAATTGTGATAGCTGTAGTTGCCTTCTTTGGCAAAGATATCCGATTCCACTACCTTGCTATTTGAATTATCACTCATCCATTTTGAGTAATAATAGTACAATAGTACGATCCTCAATTGCGCTCCACATATGGATAAGGTTAACGTTGTACCAACGAATATTCCTTCCTGTGGACGTGACAGAGCCTTGAAGTAGATTGTTCTTCAATCATTGGTTCTGAATATGTCAGTTCTTGAGTGACGTAAATTCCTTTTGCTTCAGATGTTGTTGTCATTGCTTCTTGAGGTCCTTTTGCTTCTGAGTCCGTCAGAGCCTTGTTTTTGTCCTCAGAGGCACTTTCTTCAACATGCAAAATTTAAGCTTCTGATGAACAGTGATGTGCTTTCAGAGCTTGTTTTGACTGGCTTCTCTGCTATTATTCGTAGTGCTTCTGAATGAATTTTAACTTATAATTCTGCACACTAGAATAATCATTAGTAATTCCAATTGTAATTTTAATACTTTGTTATCATCAAAACTACTTAAAAACTTAGAGGTTCATGTCAGACCCACTTTGTTCCAACAATCTCCCCCTTTTTGATGATGACAAACTAAAGCATTAAAATTCAATTGTTGTTGATTTAATTCAATTATGATGACTTCAGGTTTCAAAGGTTTGCAATCTCCCCCTGAGTCTGATAATCCATAAGGGTAGGTTTGTAAGCTCCCCCTAAGTCTTATCCATAATTAATTAAAACAGTTTAAGAGTCAATTTATTAACTTAAAACAAATTTTCATTTTTAACTCTCAGAAGCATAGTTTTGTAAGCTTTGCTTCTTAGAGTCTGATAATGCTCAGAAGAGGTTTGCAAGCTCTTCTGATATTATCTATGAAATTCTATTTTAGGTTCTTAACTTTTCTCCCCTTTCAATAACGTTCAGAATGAGAAGGAATTAGAAGAAATAAAAATTGATTTAGAATGCATTTATCATAACAGTTTCAGATTGAGCAGTATATGAATCAATCAACATTAATTTTAACGCTACTCTTACTCCCCCTTTTGGCATCAGTCAAAAAGACACAGAAAACCAAGCAGTCAAAGCGCCAAACCAAGATAGTCAAGTCAAATGGGTAATGACAAACATAGCATTCAAAGAATAACATTGAGTATCCCACTGACAAGATAGCTTGAGGGCACTTATAAAAAGGGATAATTCCTCTCATTTTACTCAGTCAGAGTAATCAAGTAACATCAAAAACAAAACATACAATGGAAAGGCAGGTTACCAAGGATGCTTCAGGCTCAAAAGAGAAGAGCAAGAAGGGAGCAGAGCCCTGGCGCTGCGAAGAAAACAGGCTTCGCTACGAAAGGAACAAGCAAGAACTAATATTGACAGAGTCAGAGGAGGAAGAATTGGGCTCTGATCTGGAAGAATTTCTATGGACATACAATGATGACACTCCATACGAGGAGTACGAGGCTGCTGTTCAGAAGGACACTAAAGAACTAGTGCAAAAGGCCACTGCCAACTTGCTTGCTTACATTAAGGAGAAACATAAGAAGCTAGATGCAGAGGCTTCTGAAATTAAGCCTAGCTCTAAGTAGAGGCTCATCATTCTATGTAATAGAGATTCTTCAATAATATTAATAAAATAGTTTATGCTATAAATTCCCTTTGTTTTGAGCAAGTTTCCTTGATATTCATTTTCATATGTCAGAAAACCAGTTACCAGACACGCCTCATTCGGTATTGGTGCCCCGTTATTAAACAGGCGATAATACTAATAAGCTATATCATGAGTAAACAGGAGTACTGATGTGGGGGATACCTTAGGTTTTGAAAAATCCTAAAAACTATTAGTTTAAAAAAAAAAAATCAAAATGCTCTTCAGCATCTTGCACTAGGTTCAGAACCCACATGAATACCAGACATAAGCAATGAATATTCATGTTAACTTTGAAAATTGAGTAAAATAAACACACAAGTACAAGCACTCAGATATGGATATCAAAATATTGAATTAAAACAAATTATCCAAATATTACACAAGAGCCAATAACATAAAACAAGTGCACAAAATATGGCTAAGGTTTCTTAACATCTGCTATAGCCTTTAAAAGGGTGCTCAGCATGTCATCCATCCTTTTGTTAAGTGTTTCAACAACAGTATTTGTGTCATTACGCATATCAACCCTTAGCTCATCAATTTCATTTGTAAGATCAGCTCTTATGTTGTCAAGTGCATCTTGTACTGCTGGAGGTATGGGTGAAGAGGTAGAAGCTATATCAATCTTCATAGGAGAGTGAGGTGGAGTGGTCTCTATAATGGGCTTCTTACCCTTGTCAGTATCTTCATTAATATCCATATCATTATCTTCTTCTATCTGATTCTGATCAAGCATTGCAACATCTTGCTCAGCAGTTTGATTTTCTTTGAGCTTATTGGTTTCAATTGTAGCGATGTGCACAACCCTATCAACCAACAAGTTCAATGCCTCTTGTTCAGCTAGCATTTTGTGCTCAGCTTCAGCTGCCCTTGCCTGTTCAGCAGCTATCCAAGCCTGCTCAGTAGCTAACTCATAAGCACCTTCTTCACTGATTAGCTTCTCAGCTGTCTCACATGCACTCCTTGCTAGTTTCTTGATCTCAGCATCCAAAGCTGCCAAACGTGCATGTTCCTCTTCATGATTATACAATGTAAGACGAGGAGCATGTGATCTTTCAGCTGTATCCATTATCACACTGACAGTAGTCATTCCTTTTCCTTTGATCTTTGATTTCACATGATCACCCAGAGTCCTCAGCGATTGACTGAATATATATTCCATCTCTCTGATTTCAGCATCAACATCAGATGGAAATATCAGGGTCTCTTCATTCATTGCCTTTAACTTCTTCAGTCTACGACTGATAGCAGAACCTAATTGCTCAATGTTAGGTTCAGATGAGGGATTGAAGAAGGGTTTGGTTTGATCAAAGGGAATGGTTGGTTCTGGTCTCTTTCTTTTGAGAGGTGTGATTTTGATTTTGCTTAAGTCAATGTCAGGGTACTGAGAGAGGGACATAGGTTCATCATCTATTTCAATAGCTTCTTTCAGCAGCCTCTCATGGATTGGAAATGCAAAATCAATAGGTAAGACAAGTTCATCTATGGTTAAAGGTTTGTAAGATGGTCCATAGATAGGTTCAGATGGTTGAGTTTGTCTTTCAGGGGTCTTTTCAGGTGTTGAAAATTCAGGTTGAGGTGAAAGAGGTGGTTGTTCAGCAATGTCATGAGTACGTGGAGAATGTGGTGATTGAATGAATTGTTCGGACTGAGTCATAAAATCATCCTGAACAGGTGTGAAAGTGGGTGGATTCTTTTGTGCTATGTCATCAAGAGATGGAGGTGGTGTGTGAATTGTTTGTACAGGGGGTTCAGTAGTATTCACAGGTGGAGATTGGTGAGGTGAATTTCTGTTAGAATGAGTGAAGGCATCACCAGATAGGTGGGTGGTGAGATGATCAAGAACAGAAGTGTTTAAGGGTTGTTCATGAATGGTATTATCTTCTTCTTCATCAGAAGAGATGGGTATGGTTTTCTTGGGGGTTCTTTTGATGGTTTTCTTTTTCCTGGCTCTCTCTCTCTCAATTCTATCCAATTTTGAAATCAACTCATCAGAGTCAATGCTTGAATTAGAGAGAGTTGCCTCTGATGAGGATGATGATGATGATGAAGATTGGGAAGAGGGTAAAACTACACTAAGAGGCTTGGTGTAATCTATAGGGGATGATTGTTTGGGAGATTGAGCAATAGGAATGCTATCAGTTTTAGGCTTAGAAGTGTTACCTTTAGATGTGTCATCAGCTTTCTTCTTTGACACTACTGTCTTTGCCTTTTTGACAGCTCTGACATGATGATCTCCTTCAGCAGCAGCATCAGCAGGTCTATCTTGTCTCTTCTTGGACCTTTTCTCCTTCTGAGCAGCTGTTCTTTTAGCAATGCTGGCTAACTGCCCCTTAGGTACTTGTTCATTTCCTTCAGTGGCCAAACCTTCAGCTCCACTGTTCATCTGCTCAGCATCATTCTCAGGTTGAGCTTGAGAGCCTTCCTCTACAATCTCTTGCTCAATGGGCTTTGGCTTTCTTTTTGACCTGGTGATTTCCTTAGGGCCTTTAAAAATGTCCCAGTGAGGCACTCCAACAACCATACTCCTGGGTATACTTATTCCAGTGTCAAGTCTTACTAGTTCCAAGAAGTTCTTTATCACAACATCATTATCATGTTCTGATATGGTGGGGAACCCATCACACCAGAAGGTTTCCTCATACACAGCTTGCAGAGGGGTCTTAGCTTGCTTGATTTCTTCCTTGGTTTTCTTTTTCATATTCACCAGCACAGTAGCATCAAATTTAGCAGTATTGAAGACCCTAATTTTCTCCTTGGTGCTCAAGATATCAACCAGCTTTGTTTGGCGTATGATCTCAGATATCAACCTTGGGTGATGAATGCTTGAGGGTGATTTTGTTCTGCTTTTAGATATGGTCAAGCACAGATGATCAAACAGTATTTTTGCCAAATTAATCTTGACCTTCTTGTACATAAACCAGATGAAATGCCTGTGAGGAATTGAAATTGTGTCATATCCTCCTTCTCTGGTAATGATTGAGGCAAGAAACACTCTGAATGCAAATCCAAAGTTTGGCCTCATGAATTTTGCCTTACCAAAATTACTATTTAAACTGCCAGGTTCAAATAAGTCCTTTTTAATCGCTTCTAAGTGCTTACTCTTCTCATCATAATCATCAACATTTTCTCCTTCATTGTCCAAGCCCAGAACCTTGGCAATGTGCTCCTGAGTAATCAACACATTAATTCCTAGAATGTTTGACCTTATCTCCTTCCCTCTATAAGGTTTCAAACCTAGTTCTCTTCTTGATTTTCCTCTTAGAGAACTATCTTTCTCAACCAACATTCTCACTTCTTCATCAGCACTTATTCTATCATAAACCGTTGCTTTCTGCCAGAAATACTTAACAATGTCGTAGTAAACAAACCCATTCAGCATATCAAAGTAGTTTTTCCATTGTTGATTGAAAAATAAACTTTGAACGTCAATTCCATTTACCTTTAAACTTTCGAAATCCACGAACTTCTCAGTGATGAATTCGAAGGATTCTGGACCAGCGTCTGTTTGGTTTTCTTTGACAATAAGTTTTCCTTGAGACTTAAGGTCAATTAATGGTGGTAAAACTGGATTGAAGGGTTTTTGAATAATTTCGTTTGATGAACGAGCGACCATTTTTGCAGAATGTTAAGAAGAAGAGATTTGGGAATTTTCTGTAAGGTCTAGGGTTGTGTAGGAAGTGATTGTGTAAAAGTTGTGCAATGTGAGTGAAGTGACCTATATATAGCAACTAGCACACATACACAGAAAAAGCATGCCTTGGGAGGGAGCGCGAACAGTTTTAAAAATTAAATAATAGACTTAACTGCCATAATCATCATTAACTGTTCTCTGCCCGTCAGGATCTAGACACGTGTTGGAAGGACTTAATCATAGCTGACGCGTGTACAGACAACTGTTGTACACTTACAAGTACTAAACGTTTCATTACCATTTAGTTCAGAGCCAAATTCATTTGTATCTGACACCTCATCAGAACCTGTTACTCTTCAGAGCCCAAATTATTCAGAACTTCCCAAAGGAGACTCTAAATTATAAGAGGCTCTGATAGAGCTTCAGATGCTAATTCTATCTTGCACCTTAGAGCTAATTTTCTTCAGAGATATAGTGCATGTTCAAATTCTTTTTAATAAAATCAAACCTTTCAATAGCTAAAGGTTTAGTAAATATGTCAGCTCATTGATGTTCAGTATCAATGAATTGAATATCTATTGTACCTTTTTGAACATGATCTCTTATAAAATGATGTTTTATTTCAATATGTTTAGCTCTGGAGTGTAAAATAGGGTTCTTAGATAAATGAATAGCAGCAGTATTATCACAGTATAGTGGAATACTACTTTCAGCTATGTTATAATCTTCCAACTGATATTTCATCCAGAGAAGCTGTGTGCAGCTTTTAGCAGCTGAGATGTATTCTGCTTCTGCTGTAGACAAAGCAATAGTTGTTTGTCTCTTGCTGGCCCAAGATATGAGATTCTCACCAATAAATTGGCAATTTCCACTTGTGGATTTTCTCTCAATCTTGTCACCAGCATAGTCAGCATCGCAGAATCCAACTAGCTTACTATCTAGGGATTTTTTATAAAGAAGTCCTAGATTAGTAGTTCCTTTCAGATATCTAAAGATCCTCTTAACAGCAGTTAAGTGAGGTTCTCTAGGATCTGACTGGAATCTTGCACACAAGCATACACTATATAAAATATCAGGTCTAGATGCTGTTAGGTAGAGTAAGGAACCAATCATACCTCGATACAGTTTCTGATCTACTTTGCTTCCTATCTCTTCCTTGCTTAGGCTGCTGGTAGGATGCATGTGAGTTGTCATAGTCTTACAATCCTCTAGATTGAACTTCTTCAGAAGCTCTTTCGTATACTTGCTTTGGTGGATGTAAGTGCCATCTTTTCCTTGATTGATCTGAATCTCCAAGAAAAACTTTAACTCTCCCATCATGCTCATTTCGAATTCATCCTGCATGAGCTTAGAAAAATTCTTGCAAAGAGAAGCATTAGTAGATCCAAATATAATATCATCAACATATATTTGAATAATCAAAATATCCTTCTTGGTTGTCTTTCTGAAAAGTGTGTTGTCAATTTGACCTTTTTCAAAACCATTTTCTAACAAGAAGTTACTCAATCTCTCATACCAAGCTCTTGGAGCTTGTTTAAGACCATAGAGTGACTTCTTAAGTTTATACACATACTCAGGATTTTTTAGATCTTCAAATCCTGGTGGTTGTTTGACATACACCTCTTCAGAAATGACACCATTTAGGAAAGCACTCTTAACATCCATTTGATAAAGAGTGATTCCATTGTTAACAGCATAGGATAATAATAACCTTATTGCTTCCAGTCTAGCTACTGGAGCAAATGTCTCTGTGAAGTCGATTCCTTCTTGCTGACTGTAGCCTTGTGCTACAAGTCTAGCTTTATTCCTTACCACTTCACCTTGCTCATTCAGCTTGTTTCTGAACACCCACTTAGTTCCAATGATGTTCTTGTGTGTTGGTCTTGGTACCAGATCCCACACATCATTCCTTTGAAATTGATTGAGCTCATCTTGCATAGCTACAATCCATCCATCATCAGTAAGTGCTTCATCAACATTCTTGGGTTCTATCATTGAGATTAGTCCCAGAAGCGAATCAAGTTGTTGATAGTCTGATCTTGTCTTTCTTGGACTTTCTTTGTTTCCAAGAATCAGATCTTCTGGATGTGATGATCTATATTTGAACTTCCTTCTTGGAGCTTCATCAACATCAGCACTTGTTTGAGTGTCTTCTTCTGAAGTATCATCATGTTCTTCAGATGCTTCTATTTGAGATGCTCCTTCAGCATCTTCTTCTAATACAGCTTCTGAAGCTTCAACAGCTTCTGATGCTTTTTCAGGTTCTGAATTGATGTATTGGTATGGAATACCTGCATAGCTATCATCTTGCTCTGACATTTTACTGCCAGGCTCTTTATCATCAAATCTAACGTGTATAGATTCTTCCACTGTGTTAGTTTCAGAATTATACACTCTGTATGCCTTTGAGCGTTCAGAGTAACCTATAAAGATTCCCTTACAAGCTTTGGCATCAAATTTTCTTTTGTAGGCCTTGTTGTTTAGAATGTAACAGGTACATCCAAACTGATGAAAATAAGAGATGTTGGGTTTTCTTCCTTTGAAGAGTTCATATGTTGTTAGATTCAATAGAGGTCTAATATAGATCCTATTTTGAATATAACAAGTTGTGTTTACAGCTTCTGCCCAGAAGTGCTTAGCAAGTTTAGTCTCATGCATCATGGTTCTTGCCATCTCTTGTAAAGACCTGTTCTTTCTCTCCACAACACCATTTTGTTGTGGTGTTCTAGGAGCAGAGAACTCATGGACAATGCCATGGTCTTCACAGAAAGTTGCAAATGGTTCGTTTTCAAACTCACCACCATGATCACTTCTTACCTTTAAGATTTTGAGACCTTTCTCGCTTTGCACTTGAGTGCAGAAGATGCTGAACACATCATATGCATCATCTTTCACTCTTAGAAACTTTACCCAAGTCCATCTACTGTAATCATCAACAATAACCAATCCATATTTCTTCCCATTGATTGAGGCAGTACTTACTGGGCCAAACAAATCAATGTGAAGTAGTTCTAACGGTCTTGAAGTAGAGACAATGTTTTTTGGTTTAAAAGAAGTTTTTGAAATTTTGCCAATCTGACAAGGACCACACAGAGCATCTGAATGATATTTAAGATTGGGCAGGCCTTTAACCAAGCTTAGTTTGCTAAGTTTAGAGATTAATCTCCAGTTAGCATGTCCTAAGCGTTGGTGCCAGACCCACTTCTCATCATTCAGAGATAGAAGACAAACTATCTTCTGCTCAGTGAGTTCTGACAGATTGACCTTATAAACATTGCCTCTTCTTAAGCCTTTAAACAATATAGACTTGTCAGAGTCATTGATTACTGTACATGCCTCTTTATCAAATTTAACAACGAATCCACTATCGCAAAATTGACTAATGCTAAGCAGATTGTGTTTAAGGCCATCAACTAGCCAAACATTATTAATTGAAAGAGAAGAATTACCAACTATACCTGTACCAATGATCTTCCCTTTTTGATTGCCTCCAAACCCCACAGTGCCTCCCTCTTTCAGAGTTAGGGTTTGGAACATATGCCTTTCTCCGGTCATATGTCGTGAGCAGCCACTGTCCAGGTACCAACATTGCTGCTTTGGCCTTCTTGGTGTGCAAACCTGAAACAAATATAATTTCAGATTTTGGTACCCATATCTTTATGGGTCCTTTTGTGTTAGTCTTCACAGGCCTAGGTGGTCTTTGTTTGAAGGACCTATCAGAGCCTCTAGAGTTATCTATCCTGTTTGTAAAAGTTTTGGGTTTAGGATAGCTCTTGGGCTTTGCTCTTGAATGTGTCAGAACTTCTTTAGATTTAACATTAGCTTGAGGCTTGAAAGTCTTAGGTTCTGAGGTTTTACCCTTCAGAGCCTTTGACTTTGGAGCCTCTGGCTTTGATGTTCTATCAGAAGCTGACTCATTATGAACTTCTGATTGGCTCTTTACAAAGACAGCCTTAGGTTTTGTTTTATCAACATTAGAGGGTTTTGAGAATAATGGATTGTCTTTAAAACGAGAGAATCCAAGACCCTCACCTCTATTTCTACTTACATGATAAATCAAAGATGCTATCTTGCTTCTTTTCATTCCATTAATAAGGAATTCCTTAAGAGCAAATTCATGTTCTGGAGGAACCTTATCATCAAGAACATAATGAGTTTCCATAAATTCATTTCTTGATTTTAGAGACTCATTTTGTTCTATTATTTCATTTGCCTTTTCGGTCAGGTTGTTATAGGCCTTTTTAAGGACCTTACACTCACCTGCCTTTTTGGTTAAAAGTTTTAAGGCATCTTTCAAGGAATCTATTAATTCAGAACGAGAAAGTTTAGCAAGTACCTCATCTTCATCTTCTGAATCCGAGTCAGCTTCGTGCTCAGAGTTCTCTTGGTCAGAAGTGGTTGCCATCAAGGCTAGGTTTGCTTCTTCTTCCCCATCAGAATCCGATTCCTGATCCAAATCATCCCAAGTAGCAAGGAACCCTTTCTTAAGCTTACTCTTGTATCTCTCTTTGTTAGAGGTTCTCTTGGAGCTTTTACTCAGGTTCTCTGGGCAGTCAGCAATGAAGTGCCCTGGCTTGTTGCATTTAAAGCATTTGCTTTGTTCTTCCTTCTTGTCCTTAGAAACACCAACTTTCTTGGAAGAACCTCCAAACTTACCAGCATACTTCTTGCTTCTCTTGGCCCATTGAGACACTCTTGCAGCCATCAGAACCATTTCCTCTTCTTCATCAGAATCCATCTCATGACCTGCTTCAGAAGCTTCTTCATCAGATGCTATAACCTTAGCCTTCAGAGCCTTTGAAGAACTCTTGGAGCTTAAGGCTATCCCTTTTAGCTTCTTAGTTGATTCATCAGTCATGAGTTCCATCTCATGACTCTTTAGAGAACTAACCAAACTTTCAAGAGATACAGTATCTAAATCCTTAGACTCCTGAAAAGCTGTCACTTTTGGTCTCCACTTTGGCGGCAAGCTTCTGAGTACTTTCCTGACATGATCAGCCTCAGTATAACTTTTGTCTAAAACTTGAAGTCCAGAAACAAGAATTTGAAACCTAGAGAACATAGTCTCAATGTCCTCTCCGTCCTTCATTTTAAACAATTCATACTGATGTACTAACAAGTTGGCCTTAGCCTCCTTAACTTGTTTATTTCCTTCATACTTGGATTTAAGAGAATCCCAAATAGACTTTGCGGTTCTCTTATCTCCTTTTTTCAGGTACTCATCATGAGAGATGGCGTTTGTCATCATTCCTTTTACATTATGATGCTTCTTATATTCTAGCTTTTGAGTAGGTGTGAAAGACTTTCTGTCCTTATAGCTGACTACTCCTTCTAAGTCCATATTTTCAAAGTTGACTCCATCTTCCACCAAGTCCCACAAATCACAATCAATACCCATGATGTGACTGTACATCTTGGTTTTCCAGAAAGGATAGCCAGTCTCAGTTCCATTGAAAAAGGGAACTTTATCAGAAGACCTTCTGTCTTTAGCATTTGAGTCATAGTCATAGTTCACGTCGTTGTTGTTGTTGTTGCTATTGTTTCCTTTCTCAGCAGAAATGTTTTTCCCTCCTGGATCTTTACTGTTTCACTGTTAGGTGAGAGTTAGGCAACAGCCCAGCTCCTGATACCAATTGAAGGTGGAAAAACACAAGAAGGGGGGGTTGAATTGTGTTTTAGGAAATTAAAACTTTTTGGTTCTTAAGGTGTTTAATGCAGCGGATATAAAACAATTCAAAGAGATTCTAAGAGAAAGAAAGATAGACACACAGATTTATCCTGGTTCCCTTCACAAATTGAAGGTACGTCCAGTCCCCTTGTTCTCAACAAGAGCTTTTCACTATAATCTTCACAAGATTACACTTTGCTCAAGCACACTTGCAAGAGACTTCTCAAATGCTCAAGTTACACTTAACGAGAGACTTCACAATCAAACTTAAAATCTAAGAATGAATGTTTAGGGACACTTGATATACTATCAGAGGTGTTTACAAAACACAACACAAATTGTTCTAAGACTTAGAATGACAGATTGAAAAGATAGTGTCAGAATGCTTCTTAGTCTTGAACGCAGTAATAGAACAGTAGTCATTTCTTCCATTTGAGTCTTCTATTTATACTTGGAGGAAGATGATGACCGTTGCAGAGAGATGAGGTGCCAGCTGGAATTTACTCGTACAATTGTGATAGCTGTAGTTGCCTTCTTTGGCAAAGATATCCGATTCCACTACCCTGCTATTTGAATTATCACTCATCCATTTTGAGTAATAATAGTACAATAGTACGATCCTCAATTGCGCTTCACATATGGATAAGGTTAACGTTGTACCAACGAATATTCCTTCCTGTGGACGTGACAGAGCCTTGAAGTAGATTGTTCTTCAATCATTGGTTCTGAATATGTCAGTTCTTGAGTGACGTAAATTCCTTTTGCTTCAGATGCTGTTGTCATTGCTTCTTGAGGTCCTTTTGCTTCTGAGTCCGTCAGAGCCTTGTTTTTGTCCTTAGAGGCACTTTCTTCAACATGCAAAATTTAAGCTTCTGATGAACAGTGATGTGCTTTCAGAGCTTGTTTTGACTAGCTTCTCTGCTATTATTCGTAGTGCTTCTGAATGAATTTTAACTTATAATTCTGCACACTAGAATAATCATTAGTAATTCCAATTGTAATTTTAATACTTTGTTATCATCAAAACTACTTAAAAACTTAGAGGTTCATGTCAGACCCCCTTTGTTCCAACAGTGTTGCTTGTGATATATGTGTCAGCATTTGATATGCTTGGTAGTTATCTCCCTCAGTGGATGGTTCTCTAGTCTTTGTGTTTCACCCCTTTTGGTTCGTTTGATTCATCTTGCTCCCTGTGTTCTTGACTCCTGCCTCATCCTTCCTCCACCTTAACCTGCTGGTTATCGCCCCGGATAACCCTTTGTCCCTTCTCTCCCATCACCCAGGCTGTTCAGAGTGGCCTATCTTCTTTTATCCTTCTCGTTTTTGGTTCTACCTGCATAATGAAAAATCAAGATTATCAACCTGCTTCTAACTCTAACCGCAACAACATCATTTCAAACAACACCCACAACAAATCTCTAACCATTCCCATAACCATGTGGAATGAACCTAGCCACATTGGCCCTAATCATTCATCATCTACCCAGAATACTGCACAACACAATGACATACCTGAATCCTCAAACTCTAGAAATTCCCCACCATCAAACCCGACCAAGAATGTTCCAAGATCCTTCCTGTACAATGACACTATCATCAATGAAGGGGTTACTGCATGTCAACGAAGTATTATTGGAAAATTCATTACGGATAAACCCATCCATGTGAATTCTATCCAGAGTGGATTGGAGAAGATCTGGGGTTCCCCACCAGGGCTCAAGATTCAAGTGCTGGAAGGTAAAATCCTACAATTCTTTATGCAAGATTCTTATGATCAAGACAGGATATTACTAGGGAATCCCTGGATATTCCGTAATGCTTGGCTGGTAGTCAAACCATGGGATAGAGAAACCGATTTCCACACCATAGACTTTGAGCATGTCCCTATATGGATCCAATTATGGGGCCTCCCTCCACAGTGCAAAACTAAACAAATGGGAATCAGTATTGGAGAACTATTGGGTAAAGTTGAGGCCTCTGAATTCTATGAATATCCCGGGAAAAAACTCATAATTAAAATCAAAGTGGCTATTGATACCAAGAATCCTATCACATCAGGCATACACATAGGAAACCCTAAGGATGGGACAAGCTGGATTGACTTCAGATTTGAAAAACTTCCCCAGTTTTGTTTCAATTGTGGAATGATAGGGTATGATGACAAGCTCTGTAGAAATCAAGCCATGGAACTTGGTACTTTAGCACCCTTAGGTCCTTGGATTAGGTCAACCCAATATGGAAAGAGGAAAATGGAGGAGAAGGATAAGAAGTATTATAGTAATCCTTCCCATGGTAGAGATTTTGGGCATACTAGTCCTACTGTTCCTGCTGACCTACTTGAGAAGCTAGCAGCCATGAAAGTGCAAGCTGAAACTGGGAACAATTTCACCCAGCAGAAAAATCAACAATATAAAGCTCAACAGCCAGCAAACATGAGTGAGGTGCATATGCAACAGGAGGCTAGGACTAAAAAAGCTCATAGAATTACACAAGGTATAGATGATAATGCCATGGAGACTGATAATGATCTCAGCACACAAGACCAGATTCTGCAAGCTAAGAGGCAGAAGATGGAGGAAAATTTAAGGGTAGGCACTGCTAGGCAGGCCAGCCCAAAGCAATGAAAATCTTATCCTGGAACTGTCAAGGGTTGGGCAACCCTGGGACAGTTAGAGCTCTTAAGCTGCTCATTGCCAACAACAATCCTGAGATCCTCTTTCTGATGGAAACTAAGCTTACTGATACACAATTCAATTTTCTGAAGACTTATCATGACACCTACTCTATCTACACCATTAATTGCTCGATGAAGGGTGGAGGCAGGGCAGGGGGTTTGGCCATCATGTGGAACCACAGTATCCTTAATTTGTCTATAACTTCTTCTGACCTTAATCATATTGATATGCTTATTTCTACTAACCACAATCAGCAAACTTGGAGGGCCACTGGGATTTATGGCCACCCTAAAAACCAGAACAAATTCCTTACTTGCCAACTTATTAATGACCTGTCCTGCATATATATTAATCCTAATTGGATTCTCTTTGGTGACTTCAATATTGTCTTAAATAGCAATGAAAAATCTGGGGGTAACCCCCTTGATCCTAATATTACTTCTAGTTTCAGGAATACTATTGAACTCTGTGGCTTGGAGGATCTAGGATATAATGGAAGCATTTTCACTTGGATCAATAGACATCAGGGAGATCAGCTGATTAAATCCAGGCTAGATCGTTTCCTTGCTAATTCTAATTGGATTTCCATGTTTCCATACTATAGTAATATTCATCTAAATAGGTTCAATTCAGATCACAGCCCTATTCTTCTTAATTTCTTGCAGGTGCCTAAAGTCAGAAAGAATAACCCTCAACACCATGTCAAAAGATATGAGCAAATATGGGCTACTAATGATCAGCACTTAGATATTGTCAAACAAGCTTGGCATAGCTACCAGGGGGACTTTAATGATAAGCTGGCTCACACCCTCAACTCCCTACATAAATGAGGCAGCAAAACTTTTGGGGCTATCCCTAGGAGGATCAAGGAAACTCAAGCTGAACTGGAAAAGTTGCAAAGGGTGGCTGACTCTCAAGATCTCACCCAACAGATTTCTACCAAGGAGAAAGAGCTTGATGATCTTTTGGAGAAAGAGGAAATGTGGTGGAGCCAAAGATCTAGAGCTCTTTGGCTCACCCATGGTGATAAGAATACAAGGTTTTTTCACCAAAAGGCCAGTCATAGGAATAAGAGAAATAAGATTGAGAATATAAAAGACAACCAGGGTGCTATTCACCATGACCAGGACAAAATAGAGGAGATTTTCCTAAGCCACTTCCAACAACTCTTTACTAGCCAAACAACCCATCTTGTTCCTGAAACCACTCAGCTTGTGAAGAATAGACTTACCACTGATATGACTGAACATTTAAGTAAGGATTTTACTGCTGATGAGGTTTTTGCTACTATTAAAGACTTGAAGAGCCTGGCAGCCCCTGGCCCTGATGGGTTACCTGCTAAGTTTTACCATAACTACTGGGACATTGTGGGGAAGGAGGTCACTTCTACCATCCTCCATATCCTTAACCATGAAGGCAACCCAGAATCTCTTAACTCCACTCATATCTGCCTCATTCCCAAAACTGATAAACCCACCACCCCTAATGATTTTAGACCTATATCCCTTTGTAATGTCACTCTCAAAATCATCACTAAAACTATTGCTAATAGGCTTAAAACTATCCTTCCTGATATCATCAGCCCCAATCAAAGTGCCTTTGTTCCGGGGAGACTAATCTCTGACAACACTCTTATAGCCAATGAAGTCTTCCACTACCTTACTCAGACTACCAAACAGACTGGTTATGTGGGTATCAAAACGGATATGGCCAAAGCCTATGATAGGCTTGAATGGGAGTTCATTCAGGCCACTCTGGAAGCCATGAATTTCCCTCAGAAGCTGATCAACACCATAATGAGATGTGTAACTACGGTCTCCTTCTCTATTCTTATTAATGGGACCCCTACCAGCAGATTCCACCCCCAGAGAGGTCTTAGACAGGGAGACCCTCTCTCTCCCTACCTCTTTATTATATGTGCAGATGTTTTTTCTTCTCTTATCACTAATGCTCAGAATTTCAAGCTTATCCATGGTGTTAAGATTGCCCCTTCTGCCCCTGAAATTACCCACTTATTCTTTGTTGATGATAGCCTAATGTTTTGCAGGGCTAATAAGGAAGAAGCTACTCACATGAAGGCTCTCATTAATTCATACCAACAAGCATCAGGGCAATTAGTCAACTACAACAAGTCAGAGATCATCTTCAGCAAAAAAAGTGGATCACAATATTAAAGAGGAGATTAAAAACATTCTGCCTATGCAAGAAGTCAACCACTTTTCAAAGTATCTAGGGCAACCCACCTATATTGGTAGAGCCAAGTCACAAGTGTTCTCTTATATTCTGGACAGAGTTGGGAAAAAGCTTAAGGGATGGAAAGAGAAAAATCTCTCCTTTGCTGGTAGAGCCACCCTCATTAAAGCTGTGGCACAAGCAATCCCTACTTATCTTATGAGCATTTACCTCATCCCTAAAGGCTTGTGTCACAAAATGGAGAGCATGATCAGCAATTTTTGGTGGGGGAGTAATGTGGATAGCAAGAAGATACATTGGACAAGCTGGGAAAAAAGCTGCAAACAGAAACAAGAAGGAGGGATGGGATTCAGGAATCTAACTACTTTCAATCAAGCTCTGTTAGCAAAGCAAGGATGGAGATTGATGACTGATCCTCAATCTCTGGTGGCAACTGTGCTTAAAGCAAAATACTACCCTCAGCAAACTTTTCTAAAAGCCAAACATAACTACAGACCTAGCTATTCTTGGCTAAGTATTCAGAAGGCCAGCCATATTCTTAAAAAAGGCTGTTTTTGGTGGATTGGTAATGGTAAACAGATCAGTATATGGGAAGATAGATGACTCCATCCATATGGGGAAAACCCTACTTGGACCCCCAAACCTTCTGAGAACTCTAGCTTAACCAAGGTTAGTGACCTTATGGATCCACAAAGCAATCAATGGAACCAACAACTTCTCAACCAAACCTTCTTCCCAATGGAAGCCAAGCTGATAACTCAAATACCACTCATTAACCCTATGGAGGATGATATGATTAGCTGGCAGGGTACTAAGGATGGCAACTATACTGTTAGATCTGGGTATCATGCCCTAATGGATTGGAACTATGCTAAGAAAAACCAAACTAAACCCAGCTCAAACTCTGCTAGGCACACCAATTGGAAAAAACTCTGGCAGCTCAATAACCCCCCTAAACACCTCCATCTTATCTGGAGGATACTCAACAATAGTATCCCTATTAAAACAAATCTGATATCTAAAGGCATCACGTGTGATTCATGGTGCCCTAGATGCAATGCTGAACCAGAAACTATAGAACACACGTTCCTTAAGTGTGACTGGGCCAGACAGGTTTGGTTTAACTCTCCCCTCACTATTACTATTTCTAACTCGAAGAGCCAAACTTTCTCCGATTGGTACAACTATATGCTGAACAACACTAGTAGAGAAAGCATGCAAATCGTTACAACCCTGATCTATGGGTTATGGGAAGCTAGAAATAACAAAGTTTTCAAAAATCACGACATACCTGCTAGCAAGTTGGTGCACCACGCTATTAAGCTCCTGCACGAGTTCCACCTCAATTCGCAAGTTCAGCCCATTAAATCTGTTCGATCCTCCCACCTCTCGCGTGCTGGCAACAATAAAAGCTGGAGTCCCCCTCCTAGGTCGTACCTAAAACTCAATGTGGATGCGCATCTGAATGATGGTGGCCATTGGGGTTTGGGTATGGTTCTCCGTAGGGAGGATGGCCGCTGCATTGGAGCTGCAACGAAGGTTCTTAAGGGGAAGGACGATTCGGATCTGGCGGAGGCTATGGGGCTTAAAACAGGTCTCGAGTTGGCTACCCAGCTGGGAATCAACAAGCTCATAGTAGAGATGGATGCAGACAAAATTGTTCAAGCTATAGTGAAGAAAAAGTACCCAAGGAATCAATGGGGTGAAGTGGTTCGTCACTGCGCTAGGGTTCTCGAAGATAATAGTCAAATCTCCATTAGATGGACCGGCTGGGACAGTAACGCAGCAGCCCATGCCTTAGCACGATGGGCCATTCAAGAACCAAATACTTTTTGGAGTGATAATTTTCCTTTCTGTTTACACCCCCATATCCAAAAAGATATGGACTTTGTAACTCGTTCCTCTTCCATTTAATATAATCTTCTGTTTTGTTTCAAAAAAAAAAAAAATTAACTATTTCACTAAATAGTAAATATGATAATAAAATAAACATTGAATCTAAAATTGATCACATGGTTGATTGGATCTTGGGCACACTTAATTATTCCCAACACAAACTCAATCCTGGTCCTAAAGAAATGTGTTAGAGGTTTCATTCTCGTGTATTTTTCCACAAGAGAAATATTTTTCGCCAAAAATATACACTTTCTTTCCTTATATAACCAATATCCTATCAACAACTTTATCCTTGTTTTGCTCATACACTATATACCTGGAATCTCAAACTAAATTCCTTCTATTTAATTTAATTAAAAACGGTTAATTAAATTCCGATTTGGTTTTGGATTAAGCACATTAGTTTAATGATCGATTCGGTTCAAATTACTTTGTTTATCATTTAATTTTGTAAATAAATTCAAATATTAAATAAATTTTGACTACAAATAGTACAATGTACTAATGAATTTCTTAATAAAAAAGATTTTTTTGACTAAAAAAGAATATTTGTTTTTTTTTTTGCTAATTAAAAAAAAGAATATTTGTTGTTTATGACAATAAATACGAGACCAAAGGAGGATGTTGAGTAAGGTAAAAGCCATAAATGTAAATGATTAATGTTTCCATAAAAAAATGCGGCCAATTTGGCCGGTGGACTTGTATGGGAAAATCTGACTGATAGTTAATGTGCGGTAGTAGCAGTATATCTTTATTTTTTATCTCCAAAATAAATATTTCCTCCGTTACAATATATAAATAAAAATATATATTTTTTATGTTCATTGTATAATTTGTTTTTAGTTCAACACACAATTTAAATTCTAATATATTTGATCTATATTATAGATTAAATACATTTCTACGAGAACCAAAGGTTCCATTTAAGTGTGTTTTTGCTTTTAGTGGATTACTAACCATTAGATTAAGAAAAGGAGAGAGAACATGAGAGAAAAAATTGGAGAGGATCCAAATCCCTATTATATAAGTACTTAAGTAGCAAAGAGAAGAAGGCAGAGAGAAAGCATAGATAACAAAATACAAATGGCGAAATCATATGAAACGGAACTTCCACTGAAAGCTTTTGGTTGGGCTGCTTCAGATACCTCTGCCACCCTTTCTCCCTTCAATTTCTCTAGAAGGTTCTTTTCTTTTATTTTCTCTCCTTGTATTGTATTATTGAGATGAACTCGTTCTAATCATTTTTCACTTATTTTTTTTTGTAGAGAAAATGGCGATGATGATGTTACTCTCAAAATCCTATTCTGTGGTGTTTGTCATTCTGATCTACACACTATCAAGAACGATTGGGGTTTCACTACTTACCCTGTTGTTCCAGGGTATGCCAATCTCACTCACTCACACTCTCATCTCATATTATTATTTTTTTAATTATTACTTTTTCATCCTTTTTGTTTATTCTTCTTTTACACTTTCACTGTTCAATTCAATAGAAAAATGGATACAAATTAGAGGTTGAGGTTGTTATTATAATCTTAAAATATAATATATTATCTGACATCATGGGACATATTCTTGTCTTTTCACTAAAACACGCTCCTGTTGATGATTATGTCAAATACAGTTGTTTGTTGGAATTATTATGTGTATTATGTTAGTATTAAGTATTAATCAATAATTAAAAAAATCACTTATGTGAATAATAACCGCCTTGTTTGTCTTTAATCATGTTTAGGTGTTTAGCACAAATTTGCTCTACGTCATTTGAATAAATTGGACCTGACTTCTCTAAAATGAATACTTTCTCCGGTCTTTTTTATAATAGACACTCCACCTTTCTAGATTCATTGAACAATTAATATATCTGGTCTATATTATATGTCAGATACATTAATTGCAAAGGTGAAGTGTCTCTTATAAAAATGACGGGAGGGAGTAGTTGCAAAGTGTATAGTATCAGTCGTTGATTAATTAATTATTGATCTTCCTTGATTATTGATTTGCTGTTAAATTTAAGGCGTCAGCGTCTTTGTGCAATAGTCTATAGTGGACATAGTAATACTTGCTTCTATCAAGCTAAAATCAGGACATTACTGGGTTTAACTTACATTGACTTTTGTGATTGTGTTTTGCAGCCATGAAATTGTTGGGGAGGTGACAAAAATTGGAAACAATGTGAAAAATTTCAAAGTGGGGGATAAGGTTGGTGTTGGTGTGATGGTGGAGTCTTGTCAGACTTGTGAGAATTGCCAGCAGGATCTAGAGAATTACTGTCCTAAAATTGTATTCACCTACAACTCTCCTTATAAAGGGACACGAACCTATGGCGGCTATTCTGATTTCGTGGTTGTTCACCAGCGGTATGTACTCCAGTTTCCTGCGAACTTACCCCTTGCTGCTGGTGCTCCACTATTGTGTGCCGGGATCACTGTGTATAGCCCGATGATATATTATGGGATGACTGAGCCAGGCAAACATTTAGGAGTGGCAGGGCTTGGTGGGTTAGGCCATGTTGCAATCAAATTTGGTAAAGCATTTGGGCTGAAGGTTACTGTCATTAGTACCTCTCCAAACAAGAAAAGTGAGGCCATTGACAAACTTGGTGCCGATTCTTTCATTGTTTCCAAGGACCCTGAACAAATGAAGGTACGTAAGAATATACAAAACCATTAACTGTGATAGCAACCTGTTTCATCTAGGTTCTGATTTTTAACTAATTCAGTTACTGTTTAGAAGTTATGTTGTTGATGTTTTTAAAACTAATGATTAAATAATTGTGAGCTACCAGCAAAAGTTACATGTCAATGAGAAATGAAAAAAATAGTGCAATAGAAACTAGAAAGTGTTTTTAGATACTGTTAAGAAACTTGAATAAAATTTTAGGCTTAACTCATCCTTACAAGCCGGTTTTTTAAGTGAGTCTGGCCCTATAAAAACTTAATGTGATATTGGAGACTATCCCATTAGGGTCATTCACCAAATTATCTATGCACAAAGTCCAATAGTATTGGATGTGAGGGGTGCATTGGGAAAAATCCAAGTTACACGTTGAAAATAGACAAGGTCTGAAAAAAATAATTATAAAGAGTGTCACTTCACACGTTCTCACTTGGATGTGTTAGGCTGGATATAAAAATGTAATATAAAATAATACGGTTGTGTAGAACATGTTCTATACGACTTTGCAGTAGTTAATCTTAACCATGATGCACATCTCACCATGAGAAAACCTTGGTTTTTCTGTCAGTAGGATCAATATGATGAGCTGCTAGTGCTCTCCATGATAATCAACAGTAAAATAATGGATTGAATAGCTACACATCTGCTAGTGCATTGGTTTTTATGCAGGCTGCTACCGGAACCATAGACTATATCATAGACACAATTTCTGCTGATCATTCCGTGTTGCCACTGCTTGGACTTCTGAAGCTGAATGGGAAGCTGGTCACTGTAGGGTTGCCAAGCAAGCCTCTTGAGCTCCCTGTCTTTCCGTTAGTTGCAGGTAAACTATCAATAATTCTGTCAATTCTTCAATGCTGTAACTTGTAAATTTGAACTGATGTTTAAAACCCAAAATGAGTCTGTGGACTGCAAATCTGAAATGAAACATTAGTACTAGTTCCTCATCTGTTCTTGAAACTTTCAACTGGCATGCACGTTATTATAATAGTACATAAATTTGGTCAATGATATATTTAAGTTTTTGCACGTCTAATGTTTTGAGTCTTGGCTGCAGGGCGTAAGCTTATAGGGGGGAGCAACTTTGGCGGGATAAAGGAGACCCAGGAGATGCTTGATTTCTGCGCAAAGCATAACATAACTGCGGATATTGAGCTGATTAAAATGGACCAAATCAACACAGCAATGGAAAGGCTTAGCAAAGCTGATGTGAAATATCGCTTTGTGATTGATGTGGCCAACTCTTTCTCAACTTGCTTGTGTCGAGCCTTGGATGTTTCATTATACTGGGAAAAGCTAAGATTGGTATAACATATAAGATTGGCAAATTTAGAAGATGAGACTGTCCTCTATTTTATTATTTGCTCAAACTCAGGATTTCTGATTTTGTATGCTGCTTCATAATGTTTAAAGCTAAAAATAAGCATCAAGAATAAAACTAGAGCTGTTTGGTAATTTGACTGTTTTAGTTCTAAAGAGTTTATTTCAATTCACCCTACACAGTGGGAGAATGGACTTATTTAATTTTTAGAAAATGCGTGCGTTTCTCTTCCATGTTTTTTTGGTGTTTGACCTAGCCTCCAACCGGCCTGCGATCGTTCTTCTCTTCTATGGATTCGATTTCAATTCCTCTGATTTTGTAGGGCTGGATACTTGAGAACTGATTTGTTTGTGGTTTGATCCGGTCAAAAACACTCTTGCGAAATCCCTTTTTAAATAGAGGAGTCCAATTCAGTTCAAAATCACACCAAAATTCTTCTTTTTTTTTTCTTCTTCAGTTTTCTCTCTTCTCTCTCCTCTCCGTTGCTTCATCTTTTATTCTTTTTAGTCCCTTTTTTTTATTTCGAGTGGTCGACATACCATATTTAAGAGTGGTCGTAAAAGACATATTATAGGGTGTAATTTTAGAACGATTTTTTTTACAATGCAGTAGAAAATCGAAACAATGCATGTATATGGATTGTTTTATATGGAGGACATCGTTGTGGATCGTCTGTCTTGTACAATTTTGGACAGTGCCATGAAATGTTTAATGAGCGCATTTATATTATCAATGTTAGCACCTTTAGCTATTGATGAGATTTATAGCAACCTTCTTGTTCAAGATCAAAGAATGAAAGGCGCGAAGAAGAGGATCAAGTTCTTAAAGTCACCATTTAGAGCGGAGCGGGGTGTAGGGGAAGAGGATATGATGGATTGAATGGAGCCTGTGGTAGGGGAAAGTTGAGTATTTTCAATATGAGTATCCAACTTAGGATGAGAAGAAAAACTATGTTGAGTTTGACGAAGAAAACGTAAAAGTCGTTGATGGCTTATACAAATTTGGAGAGTTTGTGTGAAAGAATGTTTGGTTACTTGATTCAGGGTGTAGCAATTATACATGTGCGAAATACAATCTAAAAAAGTGACTTGCACGTGTAAACTATTTCTACTCTAAGTTCAATTAAACTATTTTACACTGTGTTTACCCCGATTTTTAGTAAACAACCGCTAGTTTAATTATTACAAGAGAGATCAACTAGTAAATCTCGGGACATATGGATTGTGTGGAAGATGATGAAAACATATTCATATCTTTGGGTTAAATCGGACAATTTGAATAAAAGTAAAAGCATTTGACGCAGTCAAATGGTTTGTTTTAAAGGTAAAATGCTTCAAAGTTAAATTTACAGAAAACTTGTAAATGAATTGCAAATAAAGTTTAAAGAAAGACTTTTGAAACAGTAAAGACAATGCAATGAAAATAAACTGCAGAATGATAAAGTTGCAGAAAGCTTTAAATTGCATAAAACTTAAATGACAAACAAGTAATCAAGACTTGCAGAATGTAAATTGCATTTAACAAATGTAAAATGTTTACAAAGGATGGTACACAGATTCGTACATGTTCCTGTCATTCATTTCGCTCGTTGACATGAGTACTCTGAATATTTTAGGAATTTGCATGTGTATTGAATTGTGGACCCGTTTCTTCTATCAGAAACTTGTATTTATAGACAAACTAACATAACTGCTATAAACCTACAATACGTCTAACTATGCTCCACGTGTCTTGACAATTTGAATTCCCTTTGACACTTGGCGAACCCTTCAAACGTTACTCATTTTTGAATATTTCGCTAAGTCCAGAGCACGCTTCAAACGTTCTGCACAGTACGTTAGACAACCAAACAAATACATATATTCACACATATATATATAATATTTTCGACAATTAGAGTAATGTCGAACCACCATGTTTATTTAGATAAACATGGTTCTGTCGAACTCGACAAGCTTATTCAGACAACAATCGTTCTGTCGAATTCGACAGAACTCTAGGCTTTGACAATTAACTTTGCACATTAAAAGTCTTTGATGTCAAATGCCTTGATTTTCTCTTGATTTATTGCCAGAATCATTTTCCAAGAAAATATGGAAATGCAGTAATATACATTAAATGAGATTTCATCATCTCATTCCCATTCATTATTGCCTGTCGAAAATACAGGCTAACAAATTGCCCCCTCAAAAATGCCAGCTTCGACTACATGTCGAATACGAAAGGGAGAAATGGCAGTTTTGAAGATATTCACCTTTTCCAATTCTGCATGTGGTATCTTGACCATTGTCTTGTGGTACATCTGCCCCCACAAGTTTTGGCATTGACAATTCCAAAGTAGCAGGTTGATCAATAATGATTTTATCTTTGATTTCAATCAACTCCACCAATTTCTCATTGGAAATTTTGTAACCAGAAGCTATTTGAGCCAAATCATTGGCTTCTTGATTTTCTATACGAGGCACATGTTCAATGGTGACTTGGTCGAAACGTTTTAACAAAGAAATTGCTATGACAAAATATTTCATCAAGTGTTCTTTTATACACTTGTATTCTTTTGTCAATTGTTTCAAAACCAGTTCTGAATCACCTCTGATCAGGATATTTTTTGCCCCCAAGTCCAATAAAATTTCTAAGCCTGCTATTAAAGCTTCATACTCTGCTTCATTATTTGAGCAGAATCCATTAATTTTATATTTGAACTTAGTGGGTATTTTGGAAGGGGAAATAATTAGAATCCCAATTCCAACTCCATGTTTATGTTTAGAACCATCAAAATACAATTTCCAGGGTCGTGATTCTACATAATTTTGTGGAGTTTCTATTACAGAATGATCTGCTATAAAATCAGCTACAATTTGGCCTTTGACTGCCTTTAGAGGTTTATATGTTAATGAATACTCTGTTAAGGCTAAGGCCCATTTTCCAATTCGACTATGCAAAATTGGTTTAGACAACATATGCTTAATGATATCACAGTGAGAATAAACAAAAACATCAACAGGCTTTATATAATGCTTGAGTTTTATACAAGAGAAATACAAACATAAGCATAGTCTTTCAATACTACTATATCTAGTTTCAGCATCATTTAATACCCTACTTAAGTAATAGATGGCTTTTTCTTCACCATTTTCATCTTCCTGGGCAAGCATACTACCCAGTGTCGAATCTGATGCTGATATATACAACTTCATGAACTTGTTCCTTATTGGAGGCATCAACATTGGTGGCTTCGACAAATAACTCTTGATTTCGTCAAAAGCTCGTTGTTGATCTTGCCCCCAAGTGAAAATATCTTCTTTCTTGAGACGAAGTAGTGGCGAGAAAGGCTGAGCTTTACCACTTAAATTTGAGATGAATCTCCTCAAGAAATTGATCTTCCCAAGTAGGGACTGAAGTTGCTTTTTAGTAGTTGGAGATTTTGTCTCCATGATAGCCTTCGTTTTGTTTTGATTTATTTCAATGCCCTTTTTGTGCACAACAAACCCAAGGAAATCTCCTGCATTAACACAAAAAGCACACTTTAATGGATTCATTTTTAATCCATATTTCCTCATCTTTTCAAAAGACTTTTTCAAATGATCTAAATGATCAACCTTTGACGAGGATTTGACAACTATGTCGTCAATATACACTTGCATAAAAGTGTCTATGTACTCATGGAAAATTAGATTCATTGCTCTTTGATAAGTGGCCCCAGCATTTTTCAAACCGAAGGGCATCACTACCCATTCATACGTGCCTAATGCCCCTGGGCATCTAAAAGCAGTTTTGGGTACATCATTTTCAGCAATAAAAATTTGGTTGTAGCCAGAATAACCATCTAGCATACTTAAATATTCAAATCCTGCTGCTGAATCAATTAGCATTTCTGCTACAGGCATAGGATATTCGTCTTTTGGTGTAGCATTATTCAAATCTCTAAAGTCTATACATACTCTAAGAGAACCATTTTTCTTAATCACAGGCACTATATTTGCTAACCATTCGACATACCTTGCTGTTCTGATGAATTTGCTCCTCAGCAGCCTCTCAATTTCTTCCTTGATCTTTGACATAATTTCTGGTGCAAACCTTCTAGGCAATTGTTTTACTGGTTTTTTGTCTGGTCGAACTGGAAGTTCATGTTCCACCAATTTTCTGCTCAAACCTGGCATTTCATTGTAATCCCAAGCAAAACAATCTTTGTATTCCACTAGAAGTTGCACCACTTTCGCCTTCAGATCTGGAGGAATGTTTGCACTAATATATGTTGGTCTTTTCATCAGACCATCTCCAAGGTCAATTTCTTGCAAAGGATCCTGTGCTTGCATCTTATGACTTTGACTAATTGGATCTTTTTCAAATCCTAAGGGTTCGTCGTCATAGATGCAGTCCAGTTTTTGCAATTCTGGCTCTTGTTTGCCAATCTTTTCACCATTGGCTATATCAGCCATATTTTCTGAAAATGAATTGGCTTCCAAAGCCATCTTGATTCTGTTTTCAGCCATGTAGGCCGTAATCCTTGCCCAAGTTTGGGACTCAGACATAGTAGTTTTCTTTGACATCCCAACCAGTTGGGCATTTGTGGCTTTCATACTCGCCATCCTCGCTGTTTCCATCCTCTCTCTCCCACAAGAAACCATGTGTGGGATCCAGTTTGATTGCGTGGTGACCATTTCTTGCTAGACGATATGCAAAGTCCTTCTCAGTGCATGGTGAAATTGTTGCCAATTTCTTGTCGAAGGAGTGCTTTGTCAAATGATGGACTTCAGTTTTGAAGTAGCTTTGATCTGCTTCAATATTTTCCACTATTCCATCCTCTCGCCAGATAATGAGGCGTTGGTGCAGGGTAGAAGGAACTGCCCCTACTCCATGAATCCACTCTCGACCTAGAAGTAGATTGTAATTTGCCTTAGAGGCCACAACCAAGAACAAGGTTGGCCTTACAGTGCTTCCAACAACCACTTCTAACTGGATTGCTCCCAAAGAGAAACCAGTTTCACCCTCATAGTTTGAAAGAACTATGTTGTGAGGATGAAGATCCACCAAAGATTTGCCAATCTTTCTGAGCAAAAATTCTGGCATGAGATTAACAGCAGCACCACCATCAATTAGCACTTTGTTGATCCCCACATTGTTCACTTTAGCCTGTATGAAGAGAGGCTTCAAGTGACTCTTCATGCCTTCATCTGGCCTTTCAAATGTAGCCATTTGATCTTCTAGAGCACCATTGCTCGTCACATAGTAACATACTGGCCTATGAAGGGCCATTTGCATTCCAGATTCCTCTTCGTCATCTGTCACTTCAGAGCAAACGTCGAATTCCCTTGGTAAGATTGACACAACATTGACGATTATGTCGAGATCAGGCTCAGAATCCAAAAAGTCATCTGCTTCCATGTGGTCATCTTCGACATTATCAGCAACTGAAGACTCTATTTTCGATTCGCCTAACCTTTCTTTCATTGGCTTCTTTGCCAATTCCAAAGGCCTTCTTCCACTACCATCAGTAGTTAATGGGGATTGTTGAGCAGCCACTTTTTTCTGGCGTTGATATCTACGCCATTGGGACCTTGTCATGGGATTTTTCCCTTTGTAATTATTCCTGTAATCATATTTCCTTGACTCAGGATCCTTTTTGGGATTGCTGTTACTGGAGTTCCCTCTCTCTATATTCCTTTGACCATAGTCCATGCTTCTTCCATGAACCCATTGGTTGACAGGTGTCCTGTTTGAGGGGACAAATGATTTTTGTGGTCCCAACCTCTGGTGTACAGGTGCCTGCTGGCTATTCAGAATATTGGAATAAGTTGGCTTTTGATTTGGCCAATTGTTTCTGTTTTGACTATGAGGCAGAAACTTGTTGAGGCCTGCAGCAGCCTTCTTGTCGAACATGGCACTACAATGAGGACATAATGTAGCTTCGCCATCATTTTCTTTGCAGCGTTGAAGGAAATCCAATAAAGTCTCCCCTGCTTGTGGATACACCTCTTCCACTTTGTTTTCGTACTCCTCCTCAGGAATGGAAATTAATTGCCCCCCTTCAGTGAGGTTCAATGCTTCCAACATCAGGCACTCGAATGGCTCCGTGTATGCAGCATCAGCAATCTGCAATGGATCTTCATCCACCTGTTGTTTGGATTTTGGCTTTTCGCCAAATTTGAGTCTTCCCTCCTGTAGGGCTTTCTGGACCAGATCCCTGAAAAGAACACATTGTGAGGTTCTATGACCCAAGAAATTATGGTATTTACAAAACCCTCTTTTCTTCCGTTGGTCCAAAGGTGGTAATTTTAAACCCTTTGGCACAATTATTTGGCCATCAGCGACCAATAAGTCAAAAATTTCATCACATTTAGTAATGTCGAAAGTGTATGTCTTAGAAACAAATCTATCATTTTTTGGTTCGACAGGATTATTCCCATTTGATGGTTTCAACATTTTACAAGTATAAGGAGGGCCTGGTTTTAACTCAGCCACGTTAACCTCATTATTTTCTATGTAATCCTGACCATCGTCGAACTCATTTTCACTTTCATAAGTTTCTATGTATGCCACTTTTTCTTTTTTGTGAAACTTAGAATTTCTGACTTTTTCAGCCCTGAGGCGTTCAACCTGTCGAACACGATCTGCTAATTGGGCCATGTCTCTCAAATGTTGAGTATCTAACTTTTTCCTAATGGAATAGTCGAGGCCACCAGCAGCCATCTCAACCAATTCATGTTCAGGCACTTGGGTAAAGCACCTTGCCTTAAGGAGGCGAAACCTGTTTAGATAGTCATCAATGGCTTCTGAGGTTTTGCGCTTCATACTGGCTAATTCTTTGAGACTAATCCTAGATTGTCCCATGTAGAATTGTTCATGAAATAGCCTTTCCAATTGAGTCCAAGTATGAATTGAATGAGGGGGAAGTGTGGTAAACCACGTAAAGGCATTTTTAGTGAGGGAATTGGGAAAAAATTTCATTTTTAAATCTTCATTATTTGCCAAATTCCCTGCCTCTGCCAAATATCTGGCAATATGTTCGACAGTAGATTCATTAGTATCACCAGCAAATTTTGTGAATTTGGGAATCTTCCATCCCCTTGGCAATTCTGCCTGTAATACATATTCAGACAAGGGTGACACAAAATTTGGTCTATGCAACCCTGTATTCAAACCATTTTGGGCCAAAATATTTTCTACTAAATTGGCCAAGTTATTTTGCCCTGCAACATTTTCTTGTCGAACTTGCCTAAGAACATTATCAGCATCTTGGTTTCTATTAACCAAAACTACTTCTGGTTCTTGTTGTTCTCTCTCGATGCGCACTGGTTGGGCTTGGACTCCTGTTTGAATCTCCGGGTTTACACGGGGAATTCTTTGATTATTTGGAGCATTAGGGGCACCAAAAAAGTCTGCCATCCTTCCCATTTGATTGGCTAACAATAAATAATTGTCATTGGCTGTTTGTAACACAGGATTAAAGATTGTGCCAATCTGTTGGGTCAACGCGTTCACCATATCATGGTTACTTTCGTCCATTTGTTGCCTAAGTACATTCATAGAATTATTAGTCAAGTTCAGAGAATTTCCCCTATTTCCCATCGCAGAAGACGAGGGAGAACTTTCTACAGAAGGCCAATTATATAGGCTTGCCATCGTTGTCGTTGGCATCCCATATTGTGGGTTTCTAGGCAACCAAGGAGGTCTCGACGGAGTTCCACCAATTTGACTACCGTCTGTATATCCATGTGTTTGTGATACGTTGGTTGGTATGGATGATACATTCATTTGTGTCATTATTGCACCACTCATATTTGGAGGAACAAACCCTCCTGCCATACTTGTCGTAGTGGCAGACATTGTTGATCCACTGGCACTTGCGCCAATGGTTCCAGAACTTATCACAGGATTTGTACCCCCACCATTAGGATTATTGCTTGGGATACTTTCAGAAGTTGTAAAGTTTAGGGCAGGATTTGTTGATCCGCCAGTAGGATTGGCGCCAGGATTGCCAGTTACTGGTTGATTTGGTGGTCCTGTCGGATTCAGAACAAGATTGGTTTCTGCCCCATTATTATTATTATTATTAATATTATTAGGATTAGGATTGTTTGGTGGTCTCACCATTCTGGAACGAGGACGCTTTGGTATGTTTGAAAATACTGGAAGAGATTTACCACTTCTCAAATGCATATACAAATATAGACACAATCAAAGCACAAACACCAAACAACAAATTTTGTATGAAAAATTTTCAAAAATTCACTAAGTAAAAATTACACAATCCAGATGTCCCACTGGGCGTGCCAATTTGTTTACCCCGATTTTTAGTAAACAACCGCTAGTTTAATTATTACAAGAGAGATCAACTAGTAAATCTCGGGACATATGGATTGTGTGGAAGATGATGAAAACATATTCATATCTTTGGGTTAAATCGGACAATTTGAATAAAAGTAAAAGCATTTGACGCAGTCAAATGGTTTGTTTTAAAGGTAAAATGCTTCAAAGTTAAATTTACAGAAAACTTGTAAATGAATTGCAAATAAAGTTTAAAGAAAGACTTTTGAAACAGTAAAGACAATGCAATGAAAATAAACTGCAGAATGATAAAGTTGCAGAAAGCTTTAAATTGCATAAAACTTAAATGACAAACAAGTAATCAAGACTTGCAGAATGTAAATTGCATTTAACAAATGTAAAATGTTTACAAAGGATGGTACACAGATTCGTACATGTTCCTGTCATTCATTTCGCTCGTTGACATGGGTACTCTGAATATTTTAGGAATTTGCATGTGTATTGAATTGTGGACCCGTTTCTTCTATCAGAAACTTGTATTTATAGACAAACTAACATAACTGCTATAAACCTACAATACGTCTAACTATGCTCCACGTGTCTTGACAATTTGAATTCCCTTTGACACTTGGCGAACCCTTCAAACGTTACTCATTTTTGAATATTTCGCTAAGTCCAGAGCACGCTTCAAACGTTCTGCACAGTACGTTAGACAACCAAACAAATACATATATTCACACATATATATATAATATTTTCGACAATTAGAGTAATGTCGAACCACCATGTTTATTTAGATAAACATGGTTCTGTCGAACTCGACAAGCTTATTCAGACAACAATCGTTCTGTCGAATTCGACAGAACTCTAGGCTTTGACAATTAACTTTGCACATTAAAAGTCTTTGATGTCAAATGCCTTGATTTTCTCTTGATTTATTGCCAGAATCATTTTCCAAGAAAATATGGAAATGCAGTAATATACATTAAATGAGATTTCATCATCTCATTCCCATTCATTATTGCCTGTCGAAAATACAGGCTAACACACTGACAATGTATTATCTTCATTAAATTGACTAAAACATAAAGATAAAACACTAGCAAACCATGGCACAAATGAATGATATTTGGATATGACTTTATTGATAACGAAAGATTTTCCTCCCCCCACGTTTCTTTTATCCCCATAAATTATACTGTTGCCCATGTTTGGAACATATCTTCCGGAAAAAAAATTCTGTTAAAAAAAATATTTAAATTAAAAAAAGTTCGAAAAATATGTTTCAAACTTTATTCGCATGGGCAAAAATATAATTTCAAGGGGGAATAAAAGAAACGTGGGGCATGAAGAGAAAAATTCCTGATAGGGCTAACATAAATGTGGCCCAATATGATAAATCCGGCCCACCCTTGCATTGGGCCTGTTGTCTGAGGACGGAGAAACGATTTTGCTTAGCCCCCTCTGGGTTCCGTTCCGGTACTGAAAGAAGCGATGAGCGTGGAAGATCTTCCTCAGAAGGAAGTGAACGTTCTGAAAGGTCACGAAGGTGGCGTACTCGCCGCGAGGTTTAACTCCGACGGTAATTATATCCTCAGTTGCGGTAAAGACCGTACCATACGCCTCTGGAATCCTCACCGTGGCATCCATATCAAAACCTATAAATCACATGGCCGTGAAGTCCGCGATGTCCACGTCACCTCGTATATATACACTCTCTCTCACATTTACCTTGTTCATTCATGATGATAAATGCATATTCATAGTTTATCCAATTTGATTTGATTACTACTTAGTGAATTATGAAATTTATGTATATTTATAATGCAAGCATGATAACTTGAATTTCATACTTTAGGACCTGTTTGGATTGATTTATTTGAGCTTATCCACTGACATAAGTAGTTCTGAGACTATTTGGGAGAATTTATGAAAAACAGCTTATGATATCTTGATAAGCTGTTTCTAGTTTAGTTTTATACGCTCTCCATGATAGCTTGTGAAAACAGCTTATAGTTTATACATGAAGCTGCAAATTAAGTTGTTTATCCAAACAAGGCCGTATTTGGATTGGCTTGTCTGAGCTTTTCCACCATCATGACTACGAGTTGGACCGTTTGGGAGAGGTTATGGAACCAGCTTATGACATGTTCGTAAATTGTTTTCAGCTTATTTTCACAAGCTCTCTAGGATAACGTATGAAAACAGCTCATAGCTTATATATAAGTAGTTTGACATTATTTTATTACTTATTATAGAGATAGAAATAGCTTACATATAAGCACCTGTGTGTTAGTGCTTAATTAAGTTGTTTATCTAAACACATACTTAGTATGTAGTGTAAACAGTGATGTTTTCTGCTCTGATTGTGATTGAGGATGGTTGTCAAGTGTGATGGAATGTAACTAAATTTGTGTGTTGTTTTGTTTACTGTTAGGGACAACTCCAAGTTATGTTCTTGTGGTGGAGATAGACAGGTCTTCTATTGGGATGTTGCGACTGGACGTGTAATTAGAAAATTTCGTGGCCATGATGGTGAGGTACTTTTTATTCCCTCTTTCTTACTAAGCTAAACAACTTGTTCATTTTCTTCTTTTTTCTTTCTCTTCGAATGAGTGAGACCATGAGAACGATGGATTGTGATAATATTATCATATTAGTACAGGCGTACAGTAGTTAATATGTAGTTTTAATTTTACTCTTTCCTCTACTATTGCTATTGGCTTATTTCCTTTTACTTTTAACATATGACACCGGTTTTATGTATGCTTCAATTCTAAACCTATACCAATGTGCACATTCAACAAAAATGTGACCCCTCTAATTATTTTTATTTTCTCAAATACTAGAATCCATTTTTAATTCATAGTTTCATATGCAATGATAAAAAATTAAAACTTAGATACTCAAGAGTTTATATGATCCTGAGCAAGATTTTAAATTGTGGAAGCATTGCTGTTGCGCAGCGGATTTTGATTTTGCAAAAATTTGCAGTTAATTACGTCCGGTGTAACCAAATTGCTGTTATGATACGGTTTTGGAGTTCAGACCTTTTTTTATGACATTGTGATATATGTTGGCCTGACCTTAAAATACAGAACAGGCATAAATTTACAGTTTCTGATAGGTAATTTGTTCTGCAGGTAAATGGTGTAAAATTCAATGAATATTCATCTGTTGTAGTCTCGGCAGGTTATGATCAATCATTGCGTGCTTGGGACTGCAGATCCCACAGCACGGAGCCGATTCAGGTGGATTCATCAACTCATTCCCCCAGTCTCATTTATTACATTTGATGCGCCCAATTTCTTTCTGCTGGCTTATTAATCAGAAACCGCAAACTTGTAAATGATGTGCAGATTATTGACACATTCGCGGATAGTGTTATGTCTGTTTGTTTAACAAAAACTGAAATCATTGGAGGAAGTGTTGATGGAACTGTTCGAACATTTGATATGCGTATTGGCAGGTTTGTTACTTCAAGACATATATTTTTCTAAGTCCACGAGTTTACTTTCAAATTGAACACGTCTGTTGTTAAAATTTTATGTGCATTGTGGATTTTACAAAGCTTTCTCTATCTGTTCACTAGAGAAATATCGGATAGCTTTGGGCAACCTGTCAACTGTATATCGATGTCAAATGATGGTAACTGCATCCTGGCTGGTTGCTTAGACTCTACTGTGCGTTTTCTGGACAGGTATGTTTGTTAACATTTGAGGAACATTTATTATGTTGCTATATCCCTGTTATATTCACTGTCTTTTTTTGTGACAGAACCACAGGTGAACTATTACAAGAGTATAGAGGACACACTAATAAGGTTAGTCTGCATGTGACTAAATCTGGTTATAGCACTTTCAAATGTTCTAGCTATATATAGCATTATCTACTAATAAAGGAATATAGCAGATGCATGCTCTCAACTATTTGGATACAAGTTGACATTCAATGAGTATATCTGCACTTGTGGAATACTATTATTGGTTCCTGCAATTACCGTTTCCTGAAGCATGTTTCTCTTCTGTTTTAAGTAACTTCAATTCAAACTTTTTGACTGAAGCATTTGCTGAAATTTGGTCGTTTATATTGAATTATCCTCAGTCTTACAAATTGGATTGCTGCCTTACCAATACGGATGCTCATGTAACTGGTGGCTCTGAGGATGGCTTCGTTTATTTCTGGGATCTTGTAGATGCATCTGTTGTGTCAAAATTCAGAGCTCATGCCTCAGTGGTAATTTTTTTTTTACTAGTTTACTTTCTAGAAGAAAGCTGTTGAAGCATGATACTAAAAGAACATTATAAAGCATGTTTTAGGTTTTGTCAAGTTCTTAATTCTCTCTTGATGGGAGGAAATCGAGGACTTCTTACTTAGTACTTACTCCTTCATAATAAAATCACACCTGTTCATTTGAATCACGTGATTTCTGGTGAAGTGAATGGTACTATTTGGGAGACACTTCTTTTTCATTGTATTGTATCTTGATTATATTGATTGATGATATTGAATTTAAAGGCCAGTATGAAAATAATCTTTACCACAAACACTTGATATTTGAGATAAATAAACTGATAAGTTAGTTGTGAACAAAATACTTTCACCTTTCCGTAACAACTAAGTGCATGTTTGGATCGAGGGTAAGTTTAGCAAAATTAAGGTGACACTCTCATTTTGTTTGAAACTTACCGCCAATCCAAACATGCATTTAGCAGATACTATTATTATTGATGCAATGTTGGTGTGTTGGGGTTACTTTGTTACTGCATTAATTACCCTACCTTATGCTGCATTGTTGTAGTATTGTAAGTTTCTAGTCTAATGACTAATGTCATCACTAGCTTAAACAATGTATTCTCTTTGTCAGGTAACAAGTGTAAGTTATCATCCAAAGGATAACTGCATGATAACTTCATCAGTAGATGGCACTATTCGGGTATGGAAGACATAAAGAACAACATACATGCAAACAAGAAGTTTCTCCAGTGTTCCCACACGTGCCATACATACCGCAACACAAATTAGTATTATGATAGTGAAAACATTTTCAATTGCAATTAGAGTTGGCACTTGGCACACATCATGTTACTTCAGCTGTTCATTAGATATATGCAACATTCTTAAGGAGGTTTGACTTGCATGTGCAT
This sequence comes from Trifolium repens, assembly GCA_030408175.1. Lineage (NCBI taxonomy): Eukaryota > Viridiplantae > Streptophyta > Magnoliopsida > Fabales > Fabaceae > Trifolium > Trifolium repens. Next base: position 58,095,466 of record CP125842.1, on the reverse strand, counting down.
TTTGTTTGGAAGATAGTAAATCACACATGGACCATAGGAGGGGTCTGTTTTGTGATACATGGAATGATTTAAGACAGTTTTTTTGTCACCATAAGAAAATTAGGTATTGGGCAATTCACTTTATGTCTGTGAAGGGAAAGTGAGTTTATATTTGTTCTATGATCTATCAATTATTATCAATTTTACTCGGTTGATCTCATCCTGAACCCTGATTTTATGTGTTCCCTGTGTCGGTTGTGGTTAACTTTACTATTGTAGTTGGCAAACAAGTGGCTTAGATACTGTTAGGTACCTACAAATCTGTCTATTCTTTGATCTTTATCCGTGACTTTTGTTTTCCAATGATCTTTCACCACCTCAAATATTTTTTTTTTCCTTTCTGAAAGGAACCTGAAATGTCAAAAATGGTGAAAGCGATGCTTTGCATCCATTTATTAACCAAAAAAAAACACGACTATAGTTGATTCAGTGGTGATTGGCGCTGAATTTGGTAGTAGGACCACGGTTCGATCCTCTACGATTGCGATCGGAAGGGGATTGAAACTACTTGATGTCAGAACCGACTCTCGAATCAGGTTAAACTGGTGGTGAAAGCAAAAAAAAAGTTTTAAATGTAATAAATTATTAATTAAATCAATTTGATAAATGATCATTGAGATGGTAGATCCAAAATAAAATTGTGTAACCTGCAATCTCATGAGTAGAGATACCTACTCCAATTTCATGGAGTAAAATGGAGAGTCTGTCATTTTCAACTTTCATAATGTTAATGGTGCATGTGTCACCCTTTGTGGCTTGTGTTTGATGTTCATGTTTGGGAAAATTTTAACTCAGTTATTTAGGCATGCACATGAAAACGTGAATTGTAAGAGTTAACTTGGTTGCAGACAATAACTATAATGTTTTTTTTCTTTTTTGACAGAAACTATAATTTTGTGGTGCTCTTGTTATGATGATTAATATTTAAGTCTCGCTGTCACATATTTTCAGCCAAGATGGATTCTCCCGTACATGTGGCTTGCAATTAATAACAATAATAATAATAGTGGTAGTTATAGTCATTATCACCTTCATGATTGCATCTTGTATAATACTAGTAGTATATTTCTACCAAATATATAATAGTAATATGTATATGTATTTAAATAAATAAAAAACCATTTCGGATCATTAAACATGTCAAGCAAATGTTGTTTAAACATCAATTTCTTCTGGTTAAGTTTATTTATGTCCTTAAGGCAATTGGTTAATAGAATACGACTTAATCATAATTTGTCGATCTCATTTGGCAAATTATACTACTATTTTTTGGGTGATCGTCAACTTAAACTACTTAATTGTCTCTATTTATATTTTTATGAAATGTATATAATTTGCGAATCTCTTAGATATATGCCTATTTAGCTAACTGATTGATATTTCAGTAGTAACTAAATATTTGTGTATTATTGATGAGCCAAAAATTGGACTGATTTCGATTATATTACAATTTGATTGAACTGGATTGAATTACTATCAGACAAGTTCAACCAATTTTCATTTTTAACATTTTAATTTATTTTTCTCATTTGGATTTCAGATCAATTGTGATTGAATTGATTAAACCATGGCCCACATGTTTATTATTAAAATATCGTGTATTATTATTATTACTTTGCACAAAAAAAAAAAAACTAAATAAAATGTTAAGATGGTCATAAACATTTTCTTTTGAGAAATATCCTCCTAAATTTAAAATTATTTAAAATGCATGAAAAGGATCTTGATTTCATTATTTCAATGCATGTTAGTATATTTCTACTAACTAGCTAGTCAACTTAGATAAAATATTAATTGATGTAAATGTTACACCAATAATCCTTCTTATTATTGATACAGTGAAATACATAAGTTGGTGGTATGTCAAATGATACATTTGAATGAACCAGTTGTAAAGAAAGACTTAGACTAGTATCTTATATTCTTATTCTTAATATCAAAAAAGGAAGAAGAGAGAGACTTGTATTGTATCTAGTGTTGTCCAACTATAATAATGAAAATGCCTTTACTTGTTGTGGTGTATAAACTTGGTATTTTATATTTTACATATTTAATAAAGCAACTCGAAAGAGAAGATATTCTATAAAATAAAAAAGGAACCAAGCCACCGACAGTTTTGAGAGGTAACAAAAGAACCATATGTTTGATTTGACTGGTCCCTTATACAATAATGGAACAACATATATAAAAATAAAATTTTTAAAAATAAAATTATTGAAATGGACAAGCCTCAGGTTTGTGTCTTGAATGAGTAGCTAGGAGGATTGCAGTTGCAAGAAAGTAAGCACTGAACTTAGCTCATGAGTCATGGCATTTATGTGAAATTTGTACTAAAAGAGAAGTGATAAAAAGAGTGGTTGAAGTGTAATTGAAGCTGGGGGGTTATGCTAGTGTGCTAGGCTGGAGTCATATTTGATTCTACATATTGTAACATACTATCGAATATTTGTGTCCCACATTGGCACATTGTGACCCAATTTTTTCTATCTAGTGTTTTAGATTTGGTAAGGTTAGTGGCTCGTTGTTGATGTCATTCTTAAATATAAGGTAAATAAACTTTTATCCCATTAATATAAGCGTGTTTTGTTTTACTCTCTGTAAAAAAAATTGAGAATTTCCCCTTTAATGTATTCAGGGGGTAAAATAAACTAAAAAAAAATTCATCAAAACATTACAGGGGATAAAGCAAAATACGACTGCATTACAGAGGGTAAAGATCTATTTACCTCAAATATAAGATAACCATAAGATTTTATATATGGTTACCGTATGTATGATCATTGATCAAGTGATCTTGTTATCAGAATTTAAGCAATTAATAAAGTTATTATCTGCAAAAAATAATTCTTTCTTTTATACACCAAGAGGACAAACCCCATAAAAAAGAAGAAAAAAACCTACGAGCATCAAAAATGTCATCAAAGAGGATACTTTGGAGCTCTCTAGGAAGAGTCTCCGGCATCATTACATCAAAAGAGTTATGGATAAAACTATGATTAGCTAACCAATCTGCACTTCTATTACCTTCGCATCGTTTGTGTTTGAATTGAATTTGTCAATTCCTAGTTCCTACTAATGAGATCATGAATACGTCATATCAAAATGGGCGTCGCCCCATTGAGATTGCAATTTCTTGTAACCCTATTGACGAGCACCTTTGAATCATTCTCTACAATTAGTCGAGTGACTCCTTGTCTTTCCGACAACTCCATTCCTACATACACACACCCCACATTTCAGCATGTGAGGCATTACAACATCCAATCTTTTGAGTATATCCCCGTATCCAACAACCATATGAGTTCCACAGTAAGCCGCTGCACCCAGCAACATCTTGAACCTTTTTATAAGCCCCGTCACAATTAAGCTTGATCCAACCTTTCGGGGGACACTTTCAGCCTATGTATACGGTGTACATCCTTCATAGACCTCTATTAAGGTGGTCGTGCTCATACTTGTCAATATCTTTCGCCATCTTTAATATCACATTAATAAGATTTTCAGATCTTCAAAAGTTTTCGTCGAAAATTGATTTATTTCGCCACTTATTTTGGTATAAGCCATCAGAAATTGAACTCAAACTTTTTAAAAAAATTCTCTTAGATAAACTCATTAAAATATTAGTTTAAAAAAATATGGACAAAGCAATATTTGATCATACTTAAATATATCTTTTCATCGAATTTTAAATTACCATAATTTAAAGGTTAAGAAAAATTATTTTAATATTTTTTTATTATATGTGCCACATGTAAGGACTGTAACATTATTAAAAAACTACATTTTTTTTTGTTGAAAATCCCTCCGTTTCTTTTTAATTGTCTTTTATTATCATATTTAGCGTTTCTATTTAATTGTCTTTTTTGTATTTTATGGGTATGATTTGTCAATTATACCCTTTGTTAATTGCTCTTATCTTTTTCCATAAAACCAATTAATGCTATATATTTGAAAAATTAAATTTTATTTTCTTAAAAAAAAATTTGTTGGTACATAACATATTAAATTTTGTTTTTTTTTTATATATAATATATTAAATTTATTGGAAAGAGAAAGTGTGAGCAAAAAAATAGGAATTTATTGAGGATTAAAACAAGGGTATAATAAGAAGATAACGTGCAAAAATATACTTCCTTAATTTGATGTTATCATTCTAAAAAGACAATTAAAAAGAAACGGAGGGAATATTTAAAAAATTATGTTATTATTGTGGTTCTTAATATCGGTGTGATGTCACTCTCCTCTGCTTTGCTTTTTGTAGCAATAGTTATTTCTAATTTTATCATATTAGAGTGAAGTATTCCTAACATTCTAATAAAATATGGAAAATATAGAAAATCTTAGAAGTAAATGTGGAAGTATTATATGAGAAATGTATACATTCAATATTTTAAGCCTTAAATTTGTTATCTTGTAAAATGTTAATTTTCTATATTTTAATACTTTAACAAGTACTTTCTGGGCTATATTAACATGACCCGTAAAATATATGTAAATTTAATCTATTTTTTTAATGAAATATAAATAAAATTTACTTATATATTAACAACTTTTCTTTTTAATTTTTTGGTTTTCACCACCAGTATCCGACTCACTAAATCACCTAATCTAGTTCAAAAATTAGTACTAACATCAAATAATTCTAACCCCTCTGATCACAGTTGCGGGGAACTTTTCTTCTTATTTACTAAGGCTCTGTTTGATAAAAAAAAAAGACAGATAGCTGATAAGCTAGCTTATAGCGGATATCTTATAAGCTAGCTTTTAATTTATAGCAAATAAGCTAACTGATTGAATTTGTAGTGTTTGGTAAAATTAGCGGTTGAACTATTTATAAGTATGAAATGACATAAAAAAGATATGTTTGGTACAGTTCATAGCCTGTAAGCCAAATAAGCTAGCTTATAGCTTACAGCTTATAAGCTAAAAGTTCTGTTTGGTAACAGTTTTTAAAAAAGAGCTTATAGCTTATTTTACTAGCTTATAGTTTATTTTCCAAATGCTATTTCAAGTAGCTTATAGTTTATTTTCCAAATGTTATTTCAAGTAGCTTATGAGCTTATAGCTTATAAGTTATTATCTTTTCTTTCAATTTTACTTCTATCATCTTACTTGAAAAAAATTAAATATTAATTAAACATATCATTTTTATGTTATTTCATACTTATAAGCTAACTCAACCGCTAATTTTACCAAACACTACCAATTTAATCAGCTAACTTATTCTCTATAAGCTAAAAATTAGCTTATAAGCTATCTGCTATAAATTAGCTTATCAGTTATCTGTTATTTTTTACCAAATAGAGTTTAAGTAGTTTTCTGTGGAAAAAAAAAACTAGTACTCCGTATTTAGTGTATTCTTTGACTTACTAGGAGATTCATTTGTAAGTGTTAGGGCATCGTGCGGTTCACAGTGAACTCACTTTCCAGTCCACCCAACACAAACGAACAGATTGCCAGCTGTAGCCGTTTGTTTTTAATGGGTCCCATACTAAATTATGAGTATTGGGACTTGCTTAGTTGTCTTTAGCCCCACCATCTTTCACATGTTTTTTAACGTGGCATGTTAATTTAAGGACTCACCCAATAATTAACTCTGTAAATATACCCTTAACTTGGCACTTTCCACAAATACATTAGTATTTTTGAGAGGGAAAATATAAAACTAATGCCAAATGTGGAAGAATATCGAGAATAATATGCACACTGAACTATCAACTTAACTGTTACAGTACTTGCTAGTTTTTAGTTTTTAGATTAGATTTAAATATTTTTTGGTTTCTATATGTTTGCAATTTTTTTTTTTAATTCTTGTATATTTTTTTGGTTGCAAATATATTTTTGAATGTGTAAATTTTGTTGGTTTTAGTCTCTCATGTTTTCCGACTGCGTTGGTAGCTAATTTGTAGCTAATTAGCTACAAACGTAGTTGTTTTTTAATATGAAAGACTAAAACCAACAAAATTTGCACATTGATAAATGTATTTAAAATAAAAAATATACAGGAACTAAAACCAAAAATTCGCGAACATATAGAAAAAATAAATATTTAAACCTTGTTTTTAAGATATAAGATTTTGTTGATTGTTGAAATACGATATATAAATAATACTAGCAAGCGAATTTATAGACAACAACATTCACCAACAATTTCCATTTCAAAAAATATGTAAGATAATTGGTAATATTTTCATAAGAATAATAATTAATGAGTTGAAGATTTGAAGAAACTCTTTTAGAGAGGAACAATGATTCTTTTTCAAATGATGATATATTAAGGAATATTGTTTGGCCCGGCTTACTTTTCTCTTTTTTTCTCCTCCTTAAAAATAGTAAAAAAGGAAAAAATTGTGTATGACTTAATTTTTTTTATTTTTTACTTCTTTACTTTATTTCTCTAATACTTTTAAGGAGGAATAATGTTAAATATAATTTTATACTTCTTTATTTCGTTTAAGCTAAAATAAAAAGTAAAAAATAAGCCGGGCCAAACGAGACCATATTTGGTAGAGAAATTGCATTAGTCTTTCATGATATATTAAGTTATAATGACATAATTGATCCTACTTCCAATAACACATATTTAGAACCAAAAAAGAAAAAGAAGAAAAAAAGTATACCACATTATAATAAAAACGTGTGTGTCGTGGGGAACAAAAAAGAAAAGAAAAGGAAGAAGAAGAAAAAACGTGTGTTGTTGCCTGTTGGGAATGATGGATAGAAAATCAATTGTAGCAAAATATTCTCACCAAGTATTCTAATGAGAAAGGAACAGGGGCGACCCTGAGTAAGGGCAACATGACCATTCATCCAGGGCTTTAAAAATAAAGGGGCCTCAAAATCGTTAAATATTTATAAAATATTTGTTAGCTAGACATGTTTAAGTATCAGTTAATTGTAAAAAATGACAAAATTCAGTTTATAATTTAGTGGTTTTGTTATTTGTGTGAAACAAAACAATGTGTGCTCAAGGGTTTGAGTTCCATGTAAATCAGTTTTTGAATTTTTTATATTAATGGCTCAATTTTAAATGAAAAATTATCTTTTGGAGAATAAAAAAAATAAAACTTATTAATTTTACTAAAGTTTTTTATCTTTTTAAAGGTCTCAATTTTAGTTTGTCTTGGGTCTCGAAATACATCGGGACGGCCTCACGGCCCTGAAAGGAACTAAAACCCTACATTGCGACGTTAAAGCTTGAAATTGTTAACCCTTCTCTCTCTTCAAAACTTGCTCTTCCTTCTCACTATAAAACAGATCCGCCGCTTCCCCCTTTTTTCATCCAAATCTTCCATTTTCAAGATGTAACCTTTGTTGCTTGGTGGTGCGATCGTGACTCATGGTAGCACGTCACCACCGGTAGTTCGCCGGCGTTCCTCGGCCGTGAACTAGATTTTCATGTTTTCATCATAGTTTCTTCGTGTCTCCGTGTTTCTTTGCGTCATCCCGTGGTTTTGTTACTGGCGGTAGATGGTTCTACTGTGTTTCGTTTTCTGTTGTGGGTTTGTTGTTTATTTCAGTGGTGGGTTCGTTTCCGTTTCTGGTGGGTTCGTTTCTGTTTCCGGTGGTTTTGGTGAAGGCATTGTGGCATTTGTAAGAATGGGGATTTTGCGCCAGTGACTTTTCTGACGGTGGTTTTACACATGTTATGGTGGCTCTGTTTTTACTCACGGTGGTTTGTTCGCCGGATTGAGTTTTGACAGTGGTGGTTTTGTGGTGGCTTTGGTGGTTGTGTGGAGGCTTTGGGGTTTTGGTGTTTTGGTGTTGGTATTCCTCACCATTTCTGTCGTAAACATGGTTTTGGTGTTGGTATGGTTATGGTTTTGGTGTTGGTGTTGGTGTTGGTATGGTTATGGTTTTGGTGTTGCCGTCTCGGATCTGGTGTTGGTGTGGTTTTGGTGTTGCCCATTGGTGTTTTCCTGTGCTGTTTGCAGCAAGGGTGGTGTTGTTCAGAGGAACTACGAGCGGTTGGTCCCGATCAATGATGGAGCTATTCGTGTTGGGTGTCAATACCTCTCTCCAAAGCGCTGCGACTTTAGCCCTTTACGCCGCCGCTTTTGTGATGTTAGTTTTGGTTTGATACTGTGTGCGTGGCTGTTTCTTGGCTTCGGGATTGTCATTTATTGTTGCTCTAGGTTGTTGTTTTACTTATTGAATGGTTAGAAGGGTTATAGGGTTTGTCATTGGTGTTGTTGAAATTATTCTTTTATGACGAGTTGGTTATAAGGGTTTTAGGGGGCTTGTCATTGATGTTGTTGGAATTCTTCCTTTGTGAAGAGTTTGTGTATCTTTTGATTTCACGGACTGTATTCGTATTGCGCTCAGTTACGTTATTAATAAAATTTAGCAGTTCAAAAAAAAAAAACTTGAAATTGTTCAGATATATAGTGTGACAAATAATCACAACAGCTTTGGCCTTCAAATTAAACCTAATTAATTTCTTGTTTTTTGACGGTTATGAAGCTCATTTCCTGTCTTATTAAATTTATTTGTTGGAGTATCAAATTTTTTTGAAATTTCATAAAAAATGTAGCATTAATCTGTCTTGGAAATTTTTATAAATTTGACAAAGAAAACTATAAAACATTAACCACAATGTTCAAGCAAGCCTCTTTATACACTTACCATATAATGGAATGAGTTGGTTGGAATCCGAGTTTGATCCTTAAAAATTAACGAACTAATTCACAGTTAATATTTGGGGTGCTGTGGAAGTAAACAAAATCTAGTTTCAATTTTGAATTTTAATCTTTTGCATTTCTTTAGTATTTTGCTTATTTTTGTATCTTGAAAATTGATTAGCATCTATATTGTGCACACCTTATGCCAATTTAGATTGTTGTTTTTGATATATGGTTATTTGATTGATTCAAAAAAAAAAAAACTAAATTCTTAGATGAGCTTACACAAGTTGTAACACTCTATTAGTATTAATCAACGGATAAGAATTTGATTTATCACTCTAAACAAATTTTTGGTATAATTCACCTATAAGTTCTCTCAAATAAACCACCGATGATTTTTTTTTTTTTGTGTGTGTTAATGTTCTGATTTTAGGAAGAATGAATCTTGGTAATCCATAATTTATATGAAATCGAAATTCAATTTTTTCCAAACAATTCATCCTATAAAGAGTTCATTTATCACTTAACTTCACATCTTGATTAATGTTTTTTTTTTATTATTAAACAACAAATAAGTCACACATTTTTTATGCGTAAAAAAACAGATCACATTATTGATGCAATTGCCTCAAGTGGTGTCCATACAATTGAATTTTAAACTTTAATTTTTAATATTAAGTTTTCTTGTTGTTATATCTCAATTTTAAGATGAAGTTTATATATTAAGCTTAAGGGGTGGCAAAACGAGCCGAGTCCGCAGAGGCGATCCGTTTGGTCCGCCATTTAGGGCGGGTTGGGCTGAGGTTTTTAGTCCAGTACTTTGAGTTGGCCCGAACCGTCTAGTCCGTTTAAAAAAATGGGTCGGGGCGGGCATGCCCGCGGGCTTTGTTAGATTTTTTTTATTTATATGAAAATTGATCATCTTAAGCTCAATCAAATACATTTTTTCTTCTTGTTTTTGATAATAAAAAATTCTGATTGTTTATTATTACTTTATTTCCTTTAATACTAAGATTCGATTTGTTTATTTCCTGTGACTCTACATGCATCTTCTTCCCGCCGTGTATGCTACTGCGTGCTTGTACTCTATGTGGACTGTCATATTGTATATTTTTTGGCCTCTTAGTACTACTTGTACTATGAAGTGCCTTATAATAAATCTTTTTGTAGTACAAAAAAAAGTCTTTTACAGTTTCATGTGAGTTTCATCTACCTTATAATAAGTCTGTGTTGTTTGCTTCTTTTAGAGTTTCATTTGCAATACCATTCTATAACAAACTAGGCCACAAAAAGCATCAAACGAAATTAAATAAGCCTCATGTACTTACAATTCTTTTCTAATTTGAATAGCTTGATGTATCATTATAGAAGATTTAATATATATTATTGTTGAGAAATTTAGTTGGGTAAATGTTTGAAGTCCTAATTTATATGGTTGGACAAATTTAAATGTGAAGTTATAATTCAAATTATATAAAAATAAAAAAAAATAAAAAGAATTTGGCGGGCATGCCCGCCTCCCCGCCAATAAACGGGCGGGCTTGAGTTTTGTGCCCGGACATCTAAGTTGGTCCGTCCCGCTCCACCCCACTTTTGAGCGGGCTTAAATGGGGCGGGCCTAAACGGGCCGGGCATGCCCACTTTGCCACCCCTAAGCTTAAGTGAATATGTTTGCTCATAACTTAGGTAAGACGTTATATTCTTAAATTAGTCGTTGTTTGTTTGATTTGATTTCAATTTTTTTGATAAGCTCAGAGCATTAGGGTATTAGGAGTGAGTAGACAACAAACTAAGTTGATTTATATTTATATTAAAAATTATTTAATTAATAAAATGAGTTGAATTTTTTATCATAAAAAAATTGTGAGATTTAAAAATTTTCATTTAATTATTATTGTGATTATCCTATTTATGAGAACTCATAACCACTTCGAAATACAAAACAACATAATCTACCGAAATACTATGTTATACTTATAGTATCCTTTTTTTTTAGTATTTAACTATGTGGTTCATAAGAGAATGAGACTTCAGTAATTAAGAGTTCAATTGTGAAGTAAGTAAAATCTAATTAATAACTATTTTTATTAGAAACCGAACACGGACTCTATAGTGTCTTCTTTGACTAATATTCCAATTCAATTTTTATATTTATTAAATAACAGATATATCATATTTATATGAGATAAAATACATCAATTATTCTCTACGAAAAAAATACATCGGTTATTATTGAATTTTAAAATTAAATTATTTCGTATAAAAAGACTAAAGAGAATAAAATAAAAGCATATATAACTTATGGCCCAACTAAGAAGGTAATCAATCATAGAGAAATCACCATCACACTTTTTCTTTTTGTTGACAAAATAGATCACGATCACTCTTGTTTTTATATGACGTAGACATGCTTCATAAAATGACCAAAATTGTTAGTTTAATTGTTCATTTTTAAATTAAAAATCACCACCGACAGCGGATGCTGCCCATGTGGCATAAAAATCATAAACATTGTTCCAAATAAATTATCCGACTGGACTTTATTTTTATTATTTTTCTATTTACAAAATTTTTCAGACCGGACTTGTAGACTTTTTTTTTTTATGGATCGGACTTGTAGACGTTAAATATCAATATTCTTTGCAATATCATCTATTTTTTTTTTTCAAGAGTTTCAGGCTTTCAGCTAAGTTACACTCACGAATCACATTATACTAAATTTCATTTTTAGTTTTTTATAAAAAAAAAAAAAAAAAATCAAATTTTAGTACATTTTAATTTTAATTTTCAATATTAGTTTCTATTTTTTTTTTCAAAAGTTCACGTATGATATTTTTAATGACTTTTTTTAAAACATATCATTATTAGACATAAAGATATAACTAGTTTTAATAATTTAACTATTTAGTCATTTAATTTTTGTCAATTTATCTATAACTTTAAATTAAAGATTAAATTATTAAGAAAAAGGCATTTCGCCCAGCGGAAATTTCTGTACTTTTAGGTATATATGCGAGAATTTATGTGAAGAAAGAAACAACATTGAACTTCTCAACTGACCCACAAAAAAGAAGATTCATACTTCGCTCAACAGATGTTCTGGTGTATGGATGTATGGGTAGGCGGAAAACATGTTCCTGTGAATTTGACTGGAGTTTTTCTATTTGTGGGACTGAGTCGGAAATTTTATTGTCACTATAAGAAAACATCCATCTATTGGCGGGAAAAAGCCATCAATAAGTGGCAAAAACCGTCAATACATACACATTTTTTGGCGGCCAATAAAAAGCTTGTCGATATTCGGTAATATTTATTGGCGGTCAATGGCCCTCTATAAATTGGAAAGCAACTTCTTGGCGGCTAAAAGCCGTTAATACGCGTTTCTGCAAATGTGTTCTGACAATCAACACATTTTTACACAGTTTGCATTTAATATTACACAGTTTCGGCAGATGTGTTGTTCGAGCTAATGTCTGGATTGAAAGTGAATTTTAACAAGAGTATGCTGGTTGGGGTTAATATTTCGGACTCCTGGCTTCACGAGGCCGCGTCTGCGTTGCGTTGTAGGGTGGGAAAAATTCCTTTTCTCTATCTTGGCCTCCCTATTGGCGGTGATCCGATGCGTCTGGGTTTTTGGGAACCGGTGTTGTCGGCTTGTCGCGCATTAGGAGTAGACTGTCTGGGAGGAGGAGTAGATTCTTATCTTTTGGCGGTCGTCTTGTTCTTCTCAAATCGGTCTTGTCATCTTTGCCTGTCTATGCTTTTTCGTTCTTCAAAGCCCCCTATGGTATTATCTCTTCTATTGAATCTCTTTTGATTAACTTTTTTGGGGGGGGGGGGGGGGTGTGGATTCTAGGAAAACTATCTGTTTACGTAAGGAGTACGGAGGTTTGGGGGTCAGACAGCTTAGGGAGTTTAACACCGCCATTATGGGCAAATGGTGTTGGAGGATGTTGGTGGATCGTGAGGGTCTTTGGTTTAGGGTGTTGGCGACCCGCTATGGGCTTGAGCGTGGGCAGCTGAGGGAGGGTGGCAGATATGGGTCAGCTTGGTGGGGGGAGATTGTGAGGCTTAGGGATGAAGTAGGCGGGATTGGGGATGGTTGGTTCGGGGAGAGTGTGACGAGGAAGGTGGGGGACGGGTCAGACACTTTTTTCTGGTCCGATCCCTGGCTGGGTGGGATCCCTTTGTGTGAGAGATTTGGGCGCCTATATGAGTTAGCGGCTGTCAAGTCGCGTACGGTGGCCGAGATGTGCGCTGCAGGATGGGAGGATGGAGGGGGGCGTGGGAGTGGAGGAGACAGTTGTGGGCGTGGGAGGAGGAGCTACTAGGGGAGTGCCAGGCCTTACTTCTTCCCGTGACTTTGCAGGTAGCGTCTCCAGACATGTGGCAGTGGCTGCCTGATCCTGCTGCAGGCTATACTGTTCATGACGCGTATCAGATCCTGACTTCTCATGACTCAGTTATGTTAGGGGAAGCTGAAGATCTTATCTCGCACAGACATGTCCCGTTGAAGGTGACTATTCTTGCGTGGCGTCTCCTGCGTGATCGGATGCCTACGAAGGTAAACCTTGTTTCTCGAGGCATCCTTGCTCCAGATCTCCATGATTGTGTGACAGGTTGCGGTGGCACTGAGACAGCCCGACATCTATTTTTATCGTGCAACACTTTTGGTTCTTTTTGGGCTTTGGTCCGGTCTTGGATTGAGTTCTCGGCGGTGGATGCTTTCAGCCTCACAGACCATTTTGTCCAGTTCACTTATTCGGCTGGTGGCCTCCGCGCTAGGCGGTCCTTCTTGCAGCTTGTTTGGCTTGCCTGTATTTGGGTTATTTGGAGCGAAAGAAATTTCCGGGTCTTCAGAAATTCGGAAAATACCGTGCATCAGCTCTTGGACAAAGTCAAGCTTTTTTCCTATCGGTGGATGCGGACGACGGATATTACTTTGGCTTCTAATTTTCATTGTTGGTGGTCGAGTCAATTGCTTTGTTTGGGCATAGACTAATCACCATTTGTTATGTTGTTTTTTCGGATTTCCTTGTAAACTTTGACTTTGCCTCTTGGTACGCCTTGTGCTGAGGGGTTCACTTTGTTCTTGTGTTACTTATTTATATATATACCAGTTTAGCTTGTTCAAAAAAAAATATTGTTGGCTTTTTAGCACCAGAGGTTGTAAACCTTTTGAAAAGAGTTCAAAAGGTCATACATAGTAATGTTGTGTCGCTTAGGTCTATGAATGTAGGTTTTCAAATATTGGGATTTGCTGTACAAAAAGGTTTAGCGGCGCAGCTTGTTGCCCTATCATATTGTGAAACTAAAGATTAAATAGTTATGAGAGGCTATTAGTTCTCGTATATAGCATATGCGCTTTTTTGCCTTATGTTTTCAATGTTTTAACCTCGCGTTTGTTATGCGGTTTTCTAAAGTATTGTCTGTTTTTAAATTTGTGTAAATTGTCACAATTTTATCTTCGGCTAAATGACATCTCAGAGAGTCGAAGACATTACCCCTGATTCTCATACAATGTGTGATTTTTTTGTGTACTCGAACAAATTTCTTGGACTTCAAGTTTAACTAGAGAATATCAACATTTCACACTGATATGTTGTCATGTGTTAGATGTACTTAACCAATCATTTTAATATATATTAAATTAAGCATTGTATGTTTTTGAATTTGTATATTCATTCGTAAGTTTTAATCAAGCTGGAAAAAAAAAGTTCATCACAAGCTCGAGTCAAATTTTAAATTGATCTAATTTTAATAGAACCAAGTCGAACTGAATTAAGTTTAAATCAGCTCAACTTATTTACGATCGTAATTGTATGTTTTAAGTATGTATTTACGATTGTCAAAAAATTAATATTTACAATGAAACGATAAATTGTGTGTCTCAAATTTTATTTTTATTAATAGTTTATAAATTATTAGACATTTCACATTATTTCTTTGGCTTCTGAGAAGGAAAAAAACCTACACATTTCACAAATTAGCATGTGTTGATAGCATGTACTGCAAGGCATTTTCTTTTTGTCAAGTTGCTGTGAGTTAAGTTTATTCTCACCCGACCCACCATCATATATATATTTATTAATTTTTCTAATACTTTGTGTTAAATGAAATTAAAAGGTAACATGTTATTCTTGTCGTGACGGTATAAACTATTGGCATGCTTCATTTTATTACTAAGCTTTTCGGCATTCTATGATTTGCTGTATTGGGATTAATCTATTTTATTAATCACCGGTCAATGATTTATACTACTACTTTTGATGTGTGTGTCATATATATATATACTGAATTATCAAAACATGTTACTATATTATTAGTAATTAAATGGAAGTTTACTGATTTGATAAATTAAATAAGAAAATGAAAGCAAGATCCATACCTTATGCAAGGGGAAAAAGTAGGAGTATATATTACTATATATAAGATTCAATTAGTCAAAAGTTAAACATAAAATTGATTTGTAATGTGGTTAGACTAAATATTTTAATTTGAACATTCTTTCATTGGTGTAAATTTTATTTTCTAAAATTTTTCAAATGCGCAGTTGATTAGATTTGGAGTAACATTATATTGGAAAATAAATTGTAGTAGTACTATATAACTACTGACGATTATTTAAATAAATTTCTGTACAAAAAAATAGATTTAAATTTTTATAAAAATATAAATTTGCCAAAAGAAAGATTGACATTATTTAATTGGAGTATACATCCAATGCAACCTTGATTTTGTTCTACAGTTGCATTGTTGTTTGGGTTAACTGTCTCGTTAACTTTTTACCTTTTCCAAAGCTGACAATATTGAATTTGTTGAGGTAAGACCAACTCCAGCAGTTGTTGGTTTTTACTTTTTAAATATTGAAAAATGTTAATAAATGGGGCATTAATTAAGAATGTAAGACACTATTGCTAATTTTTTATATGAAAATGTGTTAAGAGTCCTTGTTAAATGATATTTTCTAATATTTTATTTATTTATTTATTTGGTCCATTAAAATATACCAATTAATTTTATAAATCTAAAAAGAAATTTTTTTATATTAAAAATTAGAGGGAGTACAAGTTATAATATGTGTTTATAAATGAGGACACCGTTTACTTTAAAAACTAATTTTTGTAAGGATTGGATAAGAGTCAAACCAAACCAAATTCTAAGACGGTATTAAAACATATACTTAAGATTTATTGGACCTTTTACATACTATCAGGTCACCGTTATCATATCACTTCAGTTACACTCTAGATGTTCAATTGTAGACATAAGAGATGTCTGGAGAGTCTCACATTGAATGAGACAATGCAAACATGTGTTTATAACTATAAGTGTGGTAAATCATCACTTTACAAGCCAAATTTTTAAAGGTTGATCTAGGTCCAATGTCCAAGATTTAAAATTTCGAACTGGCTTGTTGCTCTTCTTCAAGTCAACATTAGCTTGAGTAATCATCAAGATGTGATTGATATATTTGTTATTAAAATTTGGAACGGGCTTGTTGTTCTTCTTCAAGTCAACATTACCTTGAATAGCTTAATTATATATATAAATTTATTTATTTGTATAAATTGTTTCACATAAATTTAAAAATAAATCAATTTAAACAGGTCCTTAAGTTTTTTAAGTAGAGGTTCACATAGTCAGTTTGAAATAAATTAAAAAGAAATAAATTAGTGATACATTAGTCATAGAGTGGAAAAGTTTAAAAATAAGTTTTTAGTTAAAATAAATATGAAATCAAAATATGAACTCAGCTACTTAGTTGAAATATGAGTTAAAATATTTATTAATTATTCTATGTTTATATAAGAAATAAATATTAAATAGAAGTTAAAATGTGAAGTCAATTGTGACAATGTGACATAATTGGATCCATATATGACATATATGAAGTTTAGAACCAAATTTTGATTTTATTTTTTTTATGCAAACCAAATTTTGATCTCGTATTTGAAATGCTTATTATTATTATTATTATTATTATTATTATTATTTGTAAAAGTTTGGAATTTTGGATTATAAACGCTTTCAATGTTGGACCTGGTTCAATATATACTACTCCCAAAACAATCAATGAAACTAGCTAGTTCATTTTTTTTTTCGGTTTTATTATTACACTAACTATTACTATTAAAAGTAAAACGTAAAAGCAATTAAATAAAATAAAAATACACATAACCTGAAAATGTCAACTATAAAGGCAAACGAAAAACACCCAAAAGTGATAAACAATTTCTATTTGCGTGCACATAAGAATTACAATATGGTAAAGGAAAAAGGGCAATGAACTATGAAATAATTGATATGAAAAATAAACCTAAAAAGGTGAATCCGAAGCTAGAGATAGATGTGTGTGGAATTAAAATGCAGCAAGAAAAGAATCGAGTGAACATTACTACATACATTTACAGTACAGTCAAAACTCAAAACCACTAGTTGAAGTCAGTATGTGTTTTATAACTTCAAAAAAACAACAAAAAAGACAACATCAAAGTCCGTACACGTAACGCTCACATGTACATGTTTTTTTTTTTTAATTAGTTAGTAGTATTTATTAAATAATTAGAGGAGACAAAAAAAATTGTCCATCTTAAAATTTCATTTAATCTTTTTTAATTAATTATTTTATGAGTTTATTACCGTTATAGTATAGTAGTATAAATTAATTTTGAGACATAAAATATATCTGATGGAGGGAGAGATTTTGGCATTTTTATGATTCATTCTTTTGGACCGATTCTTAGTTGGGTGAAATTTCTTTGAGCGAGAGATTTAGGTGTCTTTATGATCTGAAGGAGTATAGATCGAGTTCAGTAGCCGAGATGTATGTTTTAGAGTGAGAGGTTGGAGGGGAGGCGTGAGTGTGGCAGAGACAGCTGTGAGCGGTGGAGGAGGAGATGTTGAGGGAGTGTCAAGATTTACTTCACGGTATCTTTTTGCAGGCTCAGTATTCTGATACATGGTTGTGGCGGCCTGACCCTGATCGTGGTTACTCTGTGCATGGTGCATATCAGCTATTGACTACTCAGTAGCATGTCACTTTGGATGTAGCTGAATATCTTACTTGGCCCAAATAGATTCCCTTGAAAGTATCTATTTTTCCGTGGAGACTCGTGTGAGACAGGTTACCAACAAAAATAAATCTGGTGACTCGAGACATTATCATTACAAAATTTCATTTGATGTGTGTCAGAATGTGGTGGCATTGAATAAGCTCAACACGTATTCATATATTGTATCACGTTTGGTTCCCTTTGGCAGTTAGTACGGTCTTGGATTGGTTTCTCGGTGGTCAACTCTCAAAATATATCGGATCACTTTCTTCACTTTACTTATTCATCAGACGGTCGTAGATGACGGTTGTCTTTCCTGCAACTCATTTGACTCTTATATGTTTGGATTATGTGGAACGAGAGAAATCAAAGACTATTCAGAAACTATTAAGAATCCCTTACTCGTGTTGGACAAGGTCAAACTCTATTTCTATCGTTGGTTGAAGACAAATAACACTACTCTAGTTTCAAACTACCATAGGTGGTGGACGTGCCCTTTTACTTGTTTGTGGGCATTGCTTAGCTATTCATGTATTGTCAGTTTTATATGCTTTGTAACCTTTTATGATCTTCTCGATATACCTTATGCTGAGAGAATTATTTGATTAATATATGCATTTCATTTTTGTCTCTTAAAAAAAAGTGAATTTAGAAACACATAAATTAATCATCAATCTGATATTTGAACTCTCTAATTTAATTTTAAAATTATAAAAATGTACTAAATAGTCAATAATTATTATTATTCCATAGATTTGATCTCAAATTATCATTCTCTATGTTTTAAAAGAACTTAGTTTGAGATTTGTTAAATTTTTTTTAGAGATTATACCTACAAACTTACCCTAGTTTGAGTCAGACATTACATTTTATACGCGGTTTGAATTTCGGATATTTGATTTATATGTTGTTTTGTAATTTCAAATCTTTATCCATTTAGTTAGTTGTCTTTGGTTAGTTAGTTAGTTACTCAGCTGTTGTGACAGCTAAGAGTTAGTTAGGATGGTTACTTGTAACTATCACTAGTTAGGAGAATCTATATAATAGTGTACATAGTCTTGTAGTTTGTATTCATTCATTCCAATTATTCATTCTATTCAATAAAACACTATTTCTCCTATTCTCCCTCTTTTTCTCAGATTTATCTTCTTCGTGTGTGAGCAACACTTTGCTCCAACAAATTGGTATCAGAGCCTGGTTCTTGGTGTAAGATACACAAAGATCCAAGATTCTTGGGTGAATTCCTTCAAACATTCAACAGCTATGTCAGGGAATGGATTACCCAACAATCTTCCCACTCTTGAGGGCAATAATTGGGAAAGATGGAGCAAACATATGAAGTCTTTGTTCGGATTTCAGGACACACTTGAAGTTGTGACTAATGGGGTTCAAAACTTGGCAGCCAACGCAACAGAAGCGCAAAGAACCACTCACAGAGATCTGAAGAAGAAAGATTGTAAGGCAATGTATGCAATACAAGCGGCTGTAGATGCAACAAATTTTGATAAAATATCACATGCTGAATCCTCTAAAGAAGCGTGGGATATTTTGGTGAAATACTATGAAGGTGGAGAAAAGGTTAAAGGTGTGAAGTTACAGTCACTGAGAAGACAATATGAGTTGCTACAAATGGAGAAAGATGACTCAATTGGATCTTATGTCTCTAAGGTTCAAGGTTTGGTTCATACAATGAAGGCTTGTGGTGAAGTGATGACTGAAAGAATGATTGTTGAGAAGGTAATGAGGACTCTGACTCCAGATTTTGATCACGTGATAGTTGCAATCCAAGAAGCTGGGAATGTAGCTACAATGCAGATGGAGGATCTTGTTGGATCCTTAGAGGCACATGAGTTAATGATCAATGAAAGAAATGATGTACAAGAATCAGTTCAAGCCTTGCAAGCTCAAACAGTCAAGAAGAATGGTGGTTACAAAGGAAAGAATCAAAGTAAGTCAAAAAATTTCTCACAAAAACAGCAAAACTTTGATGAAAAATCTGAATCCTTCAAGAAAGGAGGAGGAACATCAAAGAAGAAAGATAAGAGTCATATTCAGTGCTATAATTGTGAGAAATGGGGTCACTATGCTTCTGACTGTAGATCCAAGAAAGCCAAAGACAGCAAAGATGAAGCAAAGTTGGTGCAAGAAGAACCAATTGAAGGAGCTGTAACCTTCATGGCTGCAATATCAGAAGATAAGATTGCAAATGGAGAATGGTTCTTGGATACTGGTTGTTCTAACCACATGACAGGTCACAAGAATTGGTTGAAAAATTTTGATAGCTCAAAGAAAAGCAAAGTGAAGCTTGCCAATAGTAGTTCTTTGCAGGCAGAAGGTACTGGTGACATGGTAATCAAAAGAAGCAATGGAAGCTCTGCAGTGATTGAAGATGTGTTGTATGTACCAGGTATGGACTGTAATCTACTTAGTATTGGTCAGCTTATTGAGAATAGGTTCTCAGTAGTTATTAAAAATGAGAAATTTGAGCTATATGATCCTGCTGGCACTTTGGTTCTGAGAACACCATTGGCTAAGAACAGAACCTTCAAGACTCTGATCAACACTACAGAAGTTGAATGTATGAAAGCAGTGACTGAAGACAAAGAGAATTGGCTGTGGCACTTGAGATTTGGGCATTTGAATTTTAAATACTTGAATCAGTTGGTAAGTAAAGGAATGGTGTCAGGTTTGCCTAAAATTCAAATACCAAATGAGATTTGTGATGGTTGCTTGGTGGGTAAGCAATCCAGGAATGTCTTCAACAAGGCATTGCCTATGAGATCATCAAATGTTCTAGATGTTGTACACTCTGATGTGTGTGGACCATTTGATGAGAAATCTCTTGGTGGAAACAGATACTTCATTACGTTTGTAGATGAGTATAGCAGAAAGATGTGGATATACTTGATACAGACAAAGGATGAAGTTTTTGATGTGTTCCAGAGATTTAAAGTCCTGGTAGAGAATCAAAGTAGCAAGAAGCTTAAGATTCTGAGGACTGGTGGAGGAGGTGAGTACACTTCCAAGAAATTTGAATCATTTTGTGTTGAGAATGGTGTGGAACATGAAGTTACAGCTCCCTATACACCGCAACACAATGGTTTGGCTGAAAGAAGGAATAGAACTATTCTTGACATGGCAAGATGCATGGTGAAGCATAGGAACTTGCCTAAGTCATTTTGGGGTGAGGCAGTCAACACTGCAGTTTATGTGTTGAACAGATGCCCAACTAAGAAGCTCAAAGATAAAGTTCCAGAAGAGGTTTGGAGTGGTAAGAAGCCTAGTGTGAGTCATTTCAAGGTCTTTGGTGCATTATGTCACAAGCATGTGCCTGATGCAAAGAGAAAGAAGTTGGATGACAAAAGTGAGGCTATGATTTTGGTTGGATATCATGCAACTGGTGCATACAAGTTGTATAATCCAAAGACGAAGAAAATGACATTCAGCAGAGATGTTATAGTAGATGAAGCGAAGTCCTGGGATTGGATAGCTAGTAGCAGTACAGACAAGTCACAAGCAAGCCACATCTCAGTTGATGAAGCTGGTACAGTGGAGTCAGATGATGAGATTGAAGTACCTAATGTTGAATTCAGAACAAGATCAACAAGGGTAAGGAGCACTCCTGCCAGGTTACAAGATTGTGAACTGGTTAATGATAATGAGGTAACTGCTGAAAGGGACTTAGTACATTTTGCACTACTAGCTGGGTCAGAACCTCTCAACTACATTGAAGCTCTAAGCAACTTGAAGTGGAAGCAAGCTATGATAGAAGAATTAGCTTCCATTGAGAAAAATCAGACATGGGAGTTAGTTGAACTACCACCAAATAAGAAGGCAATACAGGTAAAGTGGGTGTTCAAATTGAAGCTTAATCCTAATGGTACAATAGCAAAATACAAAGCAAGGCTGGTGGCAAGAGGATTCTTACAGAAAGAAGGGATAGATTACTCAGAAGTCTATTCACCTGTAGCAAGAATTGAAACTGTGAGACTTGTAGTAGCAGTAGCAAATGCAAGAGAATGGCCAATGTATCACCTTGATGTTAAATCTGCTTTCCTAAATGGGCCATTAGAAGAGCTAGTCTTTGTAACTCAACCACCTGGCTTCATCTTAAAAGACAAGGAAAATATGGTATATAGGTTGAAGAAAGCTCTATATGGGTTGAAACAAGCTCCAAGAGCTTGGAATAAAAGAATAGATGGGTTTCTTCAGAAGCAAGGTTTCAGCAAGTGCAAGTCAGAGTATGGTGTGTATGTGCAGGATTCAGCATCAAGTACTATTTTGATTTGTTTATATGTTGATGATCTTCTAGTAACTGGGAGTAATTTGGCAAAGATTAGAGATTTCAAGAATGTCATGATGACTGAATTTGAAATGACAGACTTGGGGGAAATTTCTTACTTCTTAGGAATTGAATTCCTGAGAACTTCAAAAGGGTTAGTGCTACATCAGAGGAAGTATGCTGGAGAGATTCTGAAGAGGTTTAACATGACTGATTGCACATATGCTGTGACTCCTATGGAGGTGAATCTCAAGTTAGAGAAGAACCAGACTGAAGAAGCAGTAGATTCTACAATCTTCAAGCAAATTGTAGGATCATTGAGATACCTTTGCAATAGCAGGCCTGACATATGCTTTGCAGTGGGACTAGTGAGTAGATTCATGGAGAGTCCTAGAAGGTCTCATATGAATGCAGCAAGAAGAATACTGAGGTACATAGCAGGCACACTTGATTTTGGAATTCTCTTTCCAAAGTCAGCAATGAGAGCAAAATCAGAGATAGTTTGCTATTCAGATGCTGATTGGTGTGGTGACAAGGTAGATAGAAGAAGCACTACAGGGTATTACTTCAAATTCTTGGAAGCTCCAGTTGCTTGGTGTTCAAGAAAGCAACCAGTTGTTGCACTGTCATCATGTGAAGCATAGTACATAGCTGGCTCTTATGCAGCTTGTCAAGCACTATGGATTGATTCAGTTCTGAAGGAGTTGAAAATTGATGCTGAGAAGCCAATTGTGTTGCAGATTGATAATCAGTCAGCCATCAATCTTGCGAAGAATCCAGTTCTACACGGTAGAAGCAAGCACATAGAGGCTAGATTTCATTTTTTAAGGGAGCAAGTCAATCAAGGCAACCTGGAAGTGAAGCATTGTGCCACGGGTTCGCAAATAGCAGATGTTCTGACAAAGAGTTTGAAAACAGATAGGTTCTTGGCTCTGAGAAGTGCACTAGGAGTGTTTCAGAAGGGTTCAACAAGTTCTGAAACATCTCAGAAGCTCGAAAAGTTCAGAGGTTCTGAAGACTCTGAAACTCAAGCTCTGAAGAAGCAGACTCTGAAACTCAAGTTCTGAAGTGTTCAGATTCTGAAACTCCAAATTCTGAAGACAACAGATTTGAAATTAAGGGAGCATGTTGTTTTGTAATTTCAAATCCTTATCCATTTAGTTAGTTGTCTTTGGTTAGTTAGTTAGTTACTCAGCTGTTGTGACAGCTAAGAGTTAGTTAGGATGGTTACTTGTAACTATCACTAGTTAGGAGAATCTATATAATAGTGTACATAGTCTTGTAGTTTGTATTCATTCATTCCAATTATTCATTCTATTCAATAAAACACTATTTCTCCTATTCTCCCTCTTTTTCTCAGATTTATCTTCTTCGTGTGTGTGAGCAACACTTTACTCCAACATTATCCACCTACGAAAAAACTGAGAGATTAAATCGACAAATTAATAATAATTTATAAATTATTTAAAATTTTGCCTTTAATTTTTTTTAGTATGCTTAACACTTAACAAATGTTTCAAAGACTGTTTAGCATTATATTCTATTTTTAAAGATGGAGGACAAAAAAAAAATGGAGAGAAATTTATAATTGAGGAACCGATTTTATTCCACATAAAATACAAGCCGCGCGTGAGGTTAAATGTAATTGCAAGTTCGTACCAAACCCTTTTCGTTGAATTTTCTTTTTTTTTCCAATCTAACAATCAAATGCCAGTGAATTGTGATCTTGCTTCCACACCCAAACTTTAAACCTTGTCTGTGCTGGACCCAGTGAAGAGACAAAATTAAAAAGAAAAAAGAAAAAACATTAAATTAAATATTAAGAATTAAATTAAATTCTGTTTTTCCAATTTTAACCACAAACTCCAAACAAAATTCACTTTTCTTACATAAATAACCTTCTGCCGACGAAATTTAACAACTCCTTTATTATTTTATTTATTTATTTTTCATCTCTAAAAACAAACCAAAAAGAATCTCCCGACAAATTCTTATTTTTCAATGCAAATTAGATAACAATAATAATATCATAAAAACTCACTTGTGTTGGTCTAGTGGTATTGGCTTGAGACTTAAGAGTGTGCTCCTTTTAAGGTCTCAGATTCGATTCTCTCTGATGTCAATTTAGATGAGTTAATTTAACTTATTCAAAAAAAACAATAATAACATCATTAAGTATTAAATTAACATATTGTATTTGTCAAAAAGAATATTGACATAGTAGTATAAAAAAATATTAACATAACACAAGCAACCAAAAGAGATTGAATGTAGCAAAATGAGCTAAAAATTTTCAACGTGACGAATAAATATAGAATTTTAATTGATAAATGTAGTCGTATTTAATATTTGACATCCTCAAATATGATTACTCCTATAGTAAAAAGAAATATTTGCGTACAAGAAAACGTCATAAACATTAAATCGATTATTTATTATTGTATACGATCTTTTAAGTCAAATATTGATTTCGAGTTTTGTGGATAAAATATTGCGATTGAGAGGAAAAATCTCACAAAAGGTGGTCAATCAGATCCTCTGACTTAACCAATAACATTAACATAAATAGATGTTTGAGTCTATTATTCATTCGATTTATAATTCATAGTATTTCGTTAAAAAACAACCTAATTCCAAAGAAGTTAATATTTTTTCATAGAGAAGTCAATCATTTATATGTATTTCAATTACTTAAAAAACTATTAGTCTTCACAATTCAGCACAAATAATACCTTCTTAATTTATCATCAAAATCCAAAGATATTTTTATCAATTATATAATTACCAAAAATAAAATGAAAAATATATTCACATACCAACAAAACAAAAAGAAAAAAGAGATTAAAAGAAAATTTCCTTATTTTGATTATTGAGCAAACAAAGTCCAGTGGAAGAACAGCCAATGCCACCACCATCACAATTTGGGTCCCACCTCTCACCTCACTCTTTACTGACTCTCACTCTTACAAAGTACAAAACAACTCTTAACTCAATAATTTCCACATATACACAACACATTTAACTAATTAATTAATATTTTACCATAATGTTTTTTTCTATCATAATTTTCATATTTATTTAATAATCCCATCTTTCTCTCATTCATTGCTTTAAACTCTCTCTCTGTCTCTCTGTCCCTTCTCTCCCTCCTTCTTTCTTACGCGTCTTCATTCACAAACACTACCCATTTCTCTCTCTCTCTCTCTCTAAACATTGCTATTAGGACCAGACCAAGACGGTGGTTGTTGTCTTCTTAAGGAATCAAAAAAACCCAACATTCAACTCTTCATCACACACTTTTCTTATCTACCCCAAAACAAAAACCCAAAAAAAAAAAACATTTTTTTTTAGTTTCAATTATCAATTACTAAAAAGGGGTTTAATTCTGGATCCGGGTTTTTGTTTATTAAAGTTTTTTTGCTCTTCAACAATGCAAAAATTGGATCTTTATGTGAATTAAGTAACTGGGTTTTTTCGATTTGAAGAAAAAAAATAGTAACCAAGTACAAGTTCTTGAGTTGAGTTGAGTAGAGTTTGTTTTGTGTTGTGAGTGTCAGTGATGCATACCGGTGGTAGACTCATTGCTGGTTCTCACAACAGGAACGAGTTTGTGCTTATCAATGCCGAAGAAAATGGAAGGGTACCCTTTTTTTTTTTTCTCTTTCTTTATTTTACATTTTATCCTTAATTTTATAGGGTTTTTAATTTACTTCCAATTATATAAATTGTTCATATTTGTTTTTTATTTTATTTTCTGAGATTTTCTCTCTCTGTCGGTGGTGGGTTTTGTGCATCAATTTTGCATTTTGATGCAACTAAAATGGGTTTATTGATGTTTTCTACTACCCCTTTGATTAGTTTGTTAAAGGGTTTCTTCAGATTTTGCAAATTTTAGATTTTGCGATTTCAGGGGATTTGGAAAAAAAAAATTGGGTTTTGAGCTTCAGTTTGAGTTCAGATTTGTTTGATTGAGGTAAAGTTTTGGGGGGTTTGACTCTTGTTGAGTGAGTTTGATGGTTAACAATGCATAAGCGTTTTTGCAGATTATGTGCCTTTTAGATTGGTTGACTTGTTAAATTGGATTAATTACTAATGATTTTGTTACTTTTGAGAAGATTTGATGTTGATTTATAGATTTATAGGTTACTTGTGATTTAACTTTGTGAATGTCAATTAGATTTATAGATTTGTCTCTTTCCCTTGCCTTCATTTTTTAGTAACTTTGGATTTGTAACTTTTTCATTGGGAAGGGAATGATTTTATTAATTAATCTTAATGACAAGTTAGATCATTATTAATTCACAAAGAAATGTAAATCGGGTGCTAATTGCATTAACCTCTCTAATTCTTGGTTTCGTTCGTTCCAGATTAAGTCGGTTCGCGAACTGAGTGGACAGATATGTCAGATTTGTGGAGATGAGATTGAGGTTACTGTGGATGGGGAGCCATTTGTTGCTTGCAATGAGTGTGCTTTCCCTGTTTGCCGGCCTTGTTACGAGTACGAGCGAAAAGAAGGGAATCAGGCTTGCCCTCAGTGCAAGACCAGATACAAACGTCTCAAAGGTGAGATCAAGATCAATTCTGTATTCCTCTCTTTGACTTCGTTGTTGACATTCTCTTATATAATCTTACTAATCAATGAACTGCAGGTAGTCCAAGGGTCGAAGGTGATGAAGAAGAGGATGGTATTGACGACATAGACAATGAGTTTGATTATGATCTTGATGATTTTGGCCAGCCAATACATCCAGATTCAGTGTTTTCCGGGCGCCTTAACACCGGTCGTGGTTCTAATACCAATATATCTGGCGCAAATTCAGAACATGGATCGCCTCCTCTCAATTCTGAAATCCCACTCCTGACTTACGGGGAGGAGGTATATCTTTGAATTCCACTTTTGGCATGTCTGATTTTCACTCATTTATTTATAGCATTACTTAACGCCGGCAGCAATGTTAATCCCTTGTATAACACTGTTTGATCTTCTTTATTTATAGGATCCTGAGATATCTTCTGATAGACATGCTTTAATTGTTCCACCATATATGAATCATGGAAACCGAGTCCATCCAATGCCTTATACTGATCCATCTACTCCATGTAAGTCTTATATAATTCTTTATATTGCATTTTTTCACATTGCGTATTATTTTTATATATTGTCTCACCCTTGTGCTTCTTTTGTTGTAGTGCAACCAAGACCAATGGTTCCCAAGAAAGACATTGCAGTATATGGATATGGAAGTGTCGCTTGGAAAGACCGAATGGAGGAATGGAAGAAAAGGCAGAGTGACAAACTTCAGGTGGTGAAGCATGAAGGAGATAGCAATGATGGAACTTTTGGTGATGACCTGGACGACCCTGATTTGCCCATGTAAGAATGAAGCAGTTATATTTCTTTTATTTTCTGAGATATGATTTTCGCTTTGTTTATTAATATCTTTTTATCAATATATTATTTCAGGATGGACGAAGGAAGGCAGCCACTTTCCCGGAAACTACCTATCCCTTCAAGCAAGATAAATCCATACAGGATTATTATAGTTCTCCGTCTTGTAATCCTCGGCCTGTTTTTCCATTATAGAATTCTTCACCCAGTTAACGATGCATATGGCTTGTGGCTAACATCAGTCATCTGTGAGATATGGTTTGCTGTATCTTGGATAATGGATCAATTTCCAAAATGGTACCCTATAACGCGAGAAACATACCTTGATCGTCTATCGCTGAGGTAATTGAGCCTACATATCATATCTGGTTGTTTTAGTATCTCAATTGGCATTTATAGTATATCTTGATTCTGTTTCTCAATGTTGGATTCTTACTTGGTGGTTGCAGGTATGAGAAAGAAGGCAAACCATCTGGATTGTCGAGTGTGGACGTCTTTGTGAGTACTGTTGATCCTATGAAAGAGCCTCCACTGATTACAGCAAACACTGTTCTATCTATCCTTGCTGTTGATTATCCGGTTGATAAAGTTGCATGCTACGTCTCTGATGATGGTGCTGCTATGCTCACTTTTGAAGGACTTTCTGAGACATCTGAATTCGCAAGGAAATGGGTTCCATTTGTCAAGAAATATAATATTGAGCCTCGTGCCCCAGAATGGTATTTCGGTCTGAAGATGGATTATTTGAAAAATAAAGTCCACCCGGCATTTGTTAGGGAAAGGAGAGCAATGAAGGTAGGTTTCTACTTTCCCTGCTTCCACTTTTTTCTTTGTATAATTTTCTTCAGATATAGTTTTCACTTTGGTGGTTTCGAATTTGGATATAAATGGTCTATCATATGATTCATGATAGTGCATTATAAAGTTGTTTGATCCATGTAACATTTGACACTGACATTGTTAATGACTTTTGTCTCTTTGGTTGTTATAGAGAGATTATGAAGAATTTAAGGTGAGGATTAACAGTCTGGTGGCAACGGCACAAAAGGTTCCTGAGGATGGATGGACCATGCAAGATGGGACACCATGGCCTGGAAATGACGTGAGGGATCATCCTGGCATGATTCAGGTAAAAAGATACATAGATTTTCATTCAATATGTATAATTTTGTAATTTAGGTTGGATTATACGATCTGCGTTACAATCGTTATGCTACGATTTGTCATCCCCCTCCCAATCCTAACCAGAATCTCCATTTTCACATCACCTACGAGTTAGAAATGATGATATTGTTTTGTGTTTGTATTTTACAGGTCTTCCTTGGTCACGACGGTGTTCGCGATGTTGAAGGAAATGAGTTACCTCGCTTAGTTTATGTTTCTCGAGAAAAAAGGCCAGGGTTTGATCATCACAAAAAGGCTGGTGCAATGAATTCTCTGGTAAGTCTCGAGTCACTTATATTGGTTCAGGTGCAAACTGATGATGATCCATTGCCTTAAATGACATGTTTTTTGTATATTTGAAGATGCGGGCGTCAGCAATTATCACAAACGCACCATATATTCTGAATGTTGATTGTGATCACTACATTAACAATAGCAAGGCACTTAGAGAAGCCATGTGTTTTATGATGGACCCTCAACTTGGGAAGAAGATCTGCTATGTACAATTTCCTCAAAGATTCGATGGTATTGATAGACATGATAGATACTCAAACAGAAATGTTGTATTTTTCGATGTAAGTTTTTGCTTCTTTGATTCTTTGCTTTTAATTTTATTAGTTTTTCTTTCTACCCTTTATCTTGACAAGTTTACTTCCTAATTAAAAACAGATAAACATGAAAGGATTGGATGGATTACAAGGTCCGATTTATGTCGGAACTGGATGTGTTTTCAGAAGGTATGCGCTATATGGATATGATGCACCTGTCAAGAAGAAGGCGCCAAGCAAAACTTGCAACTGTTTGCCAAAATGGTGCTGCTGGTGCTGTGGCTCTAGAAAGAAAAAGAATCTCAACAATAAGAAAGATAAAAAGAAGAAGGTGAAGCATAGCGAAGCATCAAAGCAGATACACGCACTTGAAAATATTGAGGCAGGGAACGAAGGTTAGAATTTTGGATTAATTAGCTGTCCTTACTTTATGCTAGAAAATTTGGTCGATGACATTAAATGCTAACTATGTTCTGATTCAGGAGCCATCGTTGAGAAATCACCCAATTTGACTCAATTGAAATTGGAGAAGAGGTTTGGACAATCTCCAGTGTTTGTAGCCTCTACACTTTTGGATAATGGTGGAATTCCACATGGGGTGAGTCCTGCGTCGCTTTTAAAAGAAGCCATTCAAGTTATCAGTTGCGGTTATGAAGACAAAACCGACTGGGGGAAAGAGGTAAGCAAGCATCAAAAGAAGTACTTTCTTTAATAATTCGTTTTGAAGACTAGTTTTCAATTCATGTTCCGATATTTCTTCCTTGTGCTCACGATTATTGGCTTGAACCAGGTTGGATGGATCTATGGTTCAGTGACAGAGGATATCTTGACTGGATTTAAAATGCATTGCCATGGTTGGCGGTCTGTGTATTGCATCCCTAAACTAGCTGCATTCAAGGGGTCAGCACCTATTAATCTTTCAGATCGTCTACATCAAGTTCTTCGTTGGGCTCTTGGTTCTGTTGAGATCTTTTTCAGCAAACATTGTCCAATCTGGTACGGGTACGGTGGTGGATTGAAGTTTTTGGAACGATTTTCCTACATAAATTCAGTCGTATATCCATGGACTTCCCTTCCATTGATCGTCTATTGTACTCTACCGGCCATATGTCTTCTTACTGGAAAATTTATTGTTCCTGAGGTATGCTTATGTACACTATTTATTGTTCCGTTTGTTACAAATTATAAAAAATGATTTTTGCTTTTAATGATCACTCAAAAAGTTGCAACAAACAAATGAAAACTCCTATTAAGTGATTTTTTTAAGAAAGGTGTAACAAACAAGCTCTTAATATTCGAAGAATAGTAGACATGACTATTAACATAACATTTTTTTTTTATCTAATATTCAGATAAGCAACTATGCAAGTATTGTGTTCATGGCCCTCTTCATATCCATTGCGGCAACCGGTATCCTTGAGATGCAATGGGGTGGTGTTGGAATAGATGATTGGTGGAGGAATGAACAGTTTTGGGTTATTGGAGGTGCTTCATCACATCTTTTTGCCCTTTTCCAAGGTTTACTCAAGGTTTTAGCTGGTGTTGACACAAACTTCACCGTTACATCAAAAGCAGCCGATGATGGAGAGTTCTCGGAGCTCTACGTCTTCAAGTGGACCACACTGTTAATACCTCCAATGACATTATTGATCATGAATATCGTCGGTGTGATTGTCGGTGTCTCTGATGCTATCAATAATGGTTACGACTCATGGGGACCACTTTTCGGTAGATTATTCTTCGCCCTTTGGGTCATCATACATCTTTATCCATTCCTCAAGGGTTTGCTTGGGAAACAAGATAGGATGCCTACCATTGTATTGGTTTGGTCAATCCTTCTAGCTTCTATCTTAACTCTCTTGTGGGTTAGAGTGAACCCTTTTGTGTCAAGAGATGGTCCTGTCTTAGAAATTTGTGGATTGAATTGTGATGATACATAAAGAATAAAAGCTGAATGAAGGTGTTTTTGAAGAAGCAATCAATGCGATGAATATGAAACGCTTCACATCGCAAAGAACATAAAGTTATTGCACGAATTTTTGGATGGAAGTTGTATTTTTCGGGTGTGTAGATAAAGAGGAAAGAAAGGAAAAGGAAGGAAGGAGGAGGGAGTTTGACACATTGTTACCTGTAATAGAGGTTTTTTTTCCATTTATTCTTTGATTATATTTTCTGTGATTTTCAAGTGTTGTTGTTATTCTCATTTTCTAGTTGTTTATTTCATGTATTCTTATATAAGAAAGAGGCATTGAATGATATATATAAGTTATTCCCTCTTCAAAATAGAGGGATCAACAGTCTCAAGAATTAGTGGTCATGTTTTAAGGTATGGTTTTTTGTTTAAACCTTTGTGACATGAGATTTCTTCTCCTCATTTGTAATACCATCAGCTTTGGATATTCTTGTTCCTCACATGTTCTTTATGTTCCTTTCTTCATACTTTATGAAACTTTTGGTTAGATACAATGCTTTTTGGCACTAGAAACTTGTGATATTGCTATATTGTTGTGGTACCTTTTCCTACATATATATATATGTTGCCTGCATTAAAGGTTTATTGAGACTTATGAAATTTATTACTTATCCTGATTTGTTGAGTCTTTTTTTTGTGCAACTGTAAAAACTAATCTTTCTTAGTCGGGTAGGATTACAATGTGTAACTAACTGTAAAGACTAATCATTTGAGTCAGGTAGGATTAAAAATGGACGGCAAAATTTTCTTTTAGGAGTTAAATTTAAAAAAGTAGGAACTTGATTATTTACTAAGTGACTATTTAAAAAAGTAGTAATTTTCTTTTGGCATAATTTGGATTGCTAATTTAGGTTACCTAAAATATAAGGAAAGAAGAGCTACTGCAGAATACATGCACATGGTTTGTATAACCCCCCTATGACAATTACTTACACTATATGTTTGCTATTCTGAACATTGTACTTTAATCTACCTTCTTCTCCATCTTGATCAAAAAATGACTAAGAAACATTCCTATCTAAGAGCATTTAGAATTGTAGTTAGAAAAAGGTGACTAATAATAACAAGAAAATATCATCCTTGCATAACAAATGCAGGAAAAATACAAGGAGGGTGGTTAATAATCTTGTGTGCTACAATAGAAAAAGCCAACAAATAATTACTTGAACACTTTATCTTTTAAATGAATTCCTATTAATTGAAGTCCAATGTTGTTCAAGCTTATAATTTATATATATTCAATATTGGAATTCAGATGAAATGGTCCATATAATGTCAGTTTCCACTAGTTATTTTGCATATATTTCTTGTGTATAATTGAACTGTGACTAAACTTGAAATCTCAAAATAATCAATTGAGAACTGATAAACTTTCTTTAGTAGAGATTTTGTTTTAGTTTTCCTAAAAGAAGTAGCTTGGTGAATAAAAGGCTCGGTTATTGCGTTTCTCAAATATATTCACGGTTACTATTAAATTTGCATCCATTAAGTATGGAGTAGTTAAAATATTCATTTATTTTATCTACGAATATTCATTAAGTTATTCACCTCATATCTGTAGCGAATTTTATCCATAGAATTTAGATATTTGCAAAACTGCAAATATGGTTTTTTTTTTTCATCACATACCTAAGTTTCACTATGTGCAATGTGAATACTTAAAATTAAGCAATGTGATGGAATATTTCTTATGTTCATTCTCAATTAAACCGAATAGAAATAGTGGACATGTGAATTGTATATATATATATATATATATATATATATATATATATATATATATATATATATATATATATATATATATATATATATATATAAGGGCCCTTATTTATTTACAATTAAAGCAAAATATAGATTAAAGATTAAACTGATTAAGGGTGATTTTGATAATGGTGTGGCCTTGGTTGGTAAACATTAAACTAATTATTCAACTTTATGAGATTTATTTATGTCATTCTATCAATTTCTCACGCACCTTACATCTTTTCTGTTTTACTCTTCCGCCAATTAAGTAGTAGATGTTAAAAAATCATATTTTTTTTTAATAATATTGTCTATTACTTAAGTAGCAGACATTATAAAAAACAATTGGTTAAATTGGACAATTGATCCCTTAGCTTATTTATTGATTTCATAATGGTCTCTTGACCAATTAACTTTACAAATTGATCCCTTAATTTTAATTTTATTTGTCATATTAATTCTTTTCGTTAGTTTTTATAAAAAAAACATTGATTTTACTTTCATTATTCGTTATATGAACGCATAAATGATTTATTTATGAGTAATATTGCTAGTCATGCTAGCAATATGATTATAAGTTCAGTCACCTTTTTTAGACGGAAGATAAATGTATTATCAACCTGTTAATAATTAGTTAATGAACCAATCTGAAATTAATAAATAAGTTAAGGGATCAATTATTCAATTTAACCAAAACAATTCTAGTATAATGTTTTTAGGCTGTATCTTCTACCTAAGTAGCAGATATGGATATTTTGATAAATTCATAGAACACGCGTGACAAAAGCCAAAAGTAAATCTCATTGCTTATTATTGAAGATCCTCAAAGGTGCCTATAGCTCAACTGGAAAAAGACCAGATCAAGAGCAATCGTGACGTGATAGTGTAATGGATTTCTTTGCTTTCACGTTCCAAAGTTGTCTTGGGCTCTTGGCTTTGAACAAGTTAATTGTTGCTTAATCTCGAGGAAAAGCTTGTGTGAAAAAGAAAGTACAAAAGGTCCTTGTTAATAAATTAATTAATTGGTTTTTTTTAATAGATTAAGAAATTATTGATTTTATTATATCAAAATATATTTAAGTTTACTTAGTCAAATACAGATTCAGACAACCAAAACCTGACAATTTTTATCACTCTATTTTTTCAACCCTTCCCACTTATCCATAAATTGTTTTTCTTTTTCAATAACAAAAATACATCATGTCAAAGAAAACCACAAATACCATTTAGAAACTTTTTGGTACATATTATAAAGCAATTATACTCTTAATTTTTTTTTTAAAAAAATTATTCTTGATTTTGTTAATTTGGAAATAACATTTTGCTTAATTTTTTATGGAAAATACACTCCAATTATGAAGCAATTACCATATTATATTATCTTTCGGAAAAATAAATTACCAAATTATATTATTTTCCACGCGACCATATATATATAATACAAATAGTAGACGCTTTATTATTTGTTAATACAACCTGAACAAAAGTTGAAGTTTTCCACGATTTGAAGTAATTTGGACTCTTTCTTGATTAAAATGATACAAGAAAAAAAATGACCAAGAATCTGTTCTACCTATATCTATCAAGGTGCGTTACATTTTCCACACAAGACAATCAATGTGCCTTATTCCACGACTTGGGTCAACTCAAACTCTATTATTCAGCTTCTTGCTTCAATTCTTACCAAGGTTGAGTTAGGAATTCAACTTCTCGTAATAAATTCAAAAGACTTGATTTATTGAAGAAAAAATAAATTTTCAAATAAATACACAATTTAATTATATATTTTAATCATATTGTATGTCTTATTTTAAAAAAGTAATAATAATTGTCTCAAACTATGCCATTTTATAATATCAAAATCTACATATTTTTTTGGATTGTATCATCTTGTCTTGATATAATAATGATAAAGTTGTGAAATGTGAATACAAGATATATTCCAATTTTTCCCAAATAAAAAAAATATATGTATACTAGTATTTCTATTGAATTGTGTTATTTCAACACCAAAGTATAGATACAGTGTGTAACAACGTATAGATACATGTATTTTAAAAAGAACAAAAAAGATTGACATTAAAAGTACAAAATTTATGTCCATTGCTTTAGATGTCGTTTATGTCAAAATTAATTATTCATTCCAATTTAGGTCAACATATATATATCTTATATCTACGATAGAATATCGCACTATCCTCAAATACCGTCTGATGATTCCTCTATTTTCTGCTGATGAGGTTTGCCCTGTTTGTCGCAAAGCGTGTCTGGATAGATTTGGGGAGCATTCAGTTCACTGTCGAGAGCTTCCGGGCTTCAAATACAGACATGACTTTGTTCGCGATGTCCTTTTTTATATTTTTAAGCGCGCAAGAGTATATGTGAAGAAAGAGACACTTGTGAACTTCTTGACAGACCCACTGGAGGGGAGATCTACACTGAGGTCAGCGCCGATATTTTGGTGTATGGGTGAGTAGGAGGAAAATATGCATGTGTGGGCTTGACTGGAGTATCCCCACTTGTGGGATTGACCAGTGAGGTTTTTATTGTATGACAGATGACCCTCAAAGCTGCTTCAATCAAAGTGGCCAAACATGAGAGAGCGTGTTCGAACAACCAATATGTATTTATACCATTTGCATTCGACACATTTGGTTTCCTAACACCAAATGATGTGAATGTTTTAAAAAGAGTTCAATGAGTCATACATAGCAATGTGAAGTTTTTTAGGTCTCTAAATATAATATTAAGTGGATTGGTTTTGCCATTCGAAAAAAAGGTAACGGTGCAGCTTATTGCCTATTTATCTAAATAACATTTGTCAATATATATTGTTGCATGATATCCATTTCCCTTGTGTCCCAATATTTTTATTTCCCGCGGAATTGTTACAAGAAAATCTCTAAATCGATATTTGTGTGTTAGTACACGACCCGTTAGATTGCCGACCATAGTGGTCCCCAAATATAACGTATACATTTTAATATTAATCAATCCAACGGTCCTCTACATTCGTTTTGTACATATATAATCATAATCATTCCATTTGATTTGATTCATTCATTAATTAAATAAATTAAACAATATTATGAAATGTGAGCTGCAAGAATCATAAAATAAATAATATTATATACTATATTATTATTAAACATTATTATTCAACCAACTCTTTATTATGAGAAGGACATGTTCATAGAAGCAACCTCGTAGTTTCTAGCTAGTTGGTCTGTTTTGAAAATAGTAGAACTCAACTCACACAACACGTACCCTCAAAACGCGCTATTCGTTAATCACATATATAAACCAATATTTATAGCCAACAACAAAAATAAACAAAATCATCAAGAGGGTACAAATTTCTTAATGTCAAAATTAGCACCTTCTTCTTTTTCTTGGCTTAATAAGATCATGAAGGTTGTGGAATATGATAATGATCATCATCATTTGATTAATGAGTGTGATGTGAATGCGGCGCAGAAGCTTATGGAGCTAAGCGATGAAGAGACGAAGACCGAAAACATTAGAGGCGGAGGCAGCAAAAGGATTAGAAGACAAAGTGATGATATTGTAATGGCAAAGATACAAGAGATTTTTGGGAAAGATGTTGAAGTTTTTCCTATAATTAAGAAGCAAAGAAGATATAGGTCTCTTGTGAATATTTACAGGGCTACAACACCTATTAATCATACAACAAGGGTGACTGCATGCATGAGAACTAATTAAGAATGTAGTTAGTCTTAATCTTGGTTAATTAGTACCAGATTTTTGTATTTTCTCATGGGAAAATATAAAATAAAATATGTTTAGTAGTGCTACTTGAGTGTCAAAAAAATGTTTAGTACTACTTGCGTTGTTAATTGTTAATATCTGTTATTTGGTTGTGTTAATTTAATCAATGTGTGCTAATTATCAATGTGTTCCTACTATCTTCATTGTTTCTTGATGAATGAAAAACTGAATACTCAATATATAACTAGTTATTTAACTTTAAGGGTCGCGTGCTAACTAAAGCACTAGTTATTTAACTAGTGAAATTGTTTGTGGAAGTCAAGGGGGGAATGGATTGGTGGATTTGCAAAGTGTGTGGGTTCGTGTTGTGCTTTTGTAGCGGAAGTTTGGGGGGTGTTAGTAGGATTGTGTTATGTCCGAAGTTTGGGTTTTAACAAGGTGGAGCTGAATGTTGATTCAGAAGCTGTGGTTCAAGGTAGGGGTGGGTAAAAAACCGAAGCCCGTCTGAACCCAACAAAATCCGCCCAAAAATTAGAGATTTGGGCGGTTTATAATGGGTCGCGGGTTAGCGGGTTGAAAAACTCGGTTTGAATTGGGTTGGTACGGATAAGTCCGGATAGAGAAAATTGGACCGACGGTGCCCGAACCCGCCCGCACGAGTAAATTAAAACGCTGAATCTAAATTCTTCCCACGTCTCATTTCACACTTTTTCACTTCACCTCAAACTCATGTAAACCGAAACAATCATGAAACATTTTAAAACGCAAAACTTGGTCATTCTTCATCTTATTTGTCTAACTTCGTTGAAATCAAATGATATATTTTTTATTTTATTTATTTTAATTTTTTCTTACTTTTTATGTCAATTTAGTCTTTCGAAGACTTTCCTTTTGTGTTTGATTTATGATTCTCTCATCTCTGGTTGCATATTTTCTTGATCTAAACTCCAAATTTTGGATTTTTTTATTTATTTTATGTTTAACCGCTTCAAACCGCCCAATAACCCGCTTAAACCGCAAGCCCGAACCCGTGGAAACCGCTCTTCATTTTCGGGTCAATTGGGCCTTACTTTTTGACTCTGCGGTTTAGACCGGGTGACGACTTTGAGCCCGAACCCGCCCATACCCGCCCATTACCCACCCCTAGTTCAAGGGATTAGGACAAGGCGAATGAATATAGTGCATTGGGTTGTTCGTTGATGTACCAGATAGTGAAGCTTCTACCATTGGATTGGATGGTGGAAATTTCACGCACACATATAGGGAGGCTAACAAATGTGCAGACGCAATAGCGAATGAGGTTACGACATATAAGATATGTCCGTCGTATCTTAGTGATTTATTTAATTCGACAATATGAGTTTGAACACCCCTAGGTTAATTCCTTTGTAATCTTTTCTTTTTCGGGCTTAGACCCTCTACATTATATAAATAATAATAATAATAATAATAATAATAATAAATAAATTTTGTATTAAAATAATATTTCTATTTATTTAAAAAGTTGACTATACAAATTTTAAGATGATTTTACTATATTTAATTCTTTAACTAATATTTTAAGGCTCAGACGCACCGATCAGTATTTTCCTGTGTGAATATGATTTGCTAGCTGTATATGGTAGAATTCACAAGGATCGGAATGAGGAATTAATTAATGAGATTGAATGCTTATAGTCATTGATGAAGCTACAATAATATCCAAATGCATGCTTGGAATTATCATGGTTTTGAGAGGTTCAATAAGAATTGAATGTTTGAATTGCAGTCACAAAATGTTCATGATTACTTAATGAACTTGAACTTCAACAACTAGTTACTAGTAGCAATAGCTTCCAATGTAGTAATTTATTTAGTAGTGTAAGTTACAAACTCTTCCCAAGTCTACATCGATATATATATATATATATATATATATATATATATATATATATATATATATATTTATATATATAGTTCTTTAATGAAATATGTTTTCGGTCAAAAATAAATAAAAAACTATGTTTATAGCTCACTTGAAATAGATTAAAGAGAGAATTATTAGAAGTTTATATTATTTAGTATGGTTTTTGTATTTGTTTAACAAACTCACAATGTCTCTTGTTGATGCATCATGAGTTTGAGGGTAGGTGTTAGATAATTAAGTATTAGATTTAAGTTATTGGGCCTTTATACTAATAATTAGAGTTCATTAGGTATTATTATAAATTCTTTTGTAATCCTTATTTTATGTTAAGCAATGCTATTGTAATGTTATTCTAATATAGAACCCTAGCCGTCATTTTGTGTTTCTCTATTTTGCATCTCTATTCTAACATGGTATCGAGAACATGGTTTAATCTTCCTTGAACCTGAATGCGATCTCAACTGTTGAATTCCTGAAAGTGGGAATGTATTTGGTTTGGTTTTTGTGGCTTCCGCGTAGAAAATAATTTACTTTGGAACGTAATTTAGATATGAATGTTGTGTTTTTGTTTATACGGATTAGATTTGCAATTAAATTAAGAAGGTAGTAACATTGTTTTGTTTGATTGTTGTTATTGGTTGAAGGTCGTTTCACTATTTCTTGTCTTTATGGATTGAATTTGCATTGAACTATGAAGGCAACATACAGTTTTCTTTGATTGTTCTTCTTTATGTTGGTTATTACTTTTGATTTAGTTTGGTTTTTCTTTAATCGGTTGCTTCGTTGTTTGATTCTCTCTTTATTGGTATGTTAGTTTCTCTTCTTATTGATTGTCTTTCTATTGGTTCTTCTATTGGATTGCTACCCTCCATGTTGGTTTGGTTTCGTTCAGTTTTGTTTGGTTTGATTCCTCTCTAATTGGTTGCTTGTTTGGTTGTCTCCCCATATTGATTTCTTCTGATTGCATTGCACTTCTCCCTGTTGCACTTCTTTTGTTTGATTGCACTTCTCCCTATTGCACTTCTTTTGTTTGATTGCATTGCACTTCTCCCTATTGCACTTTTCCTGATTGCATTGCACTTCTCCCTATTGCACTTCTTCTGTTTGATTGCACTTCTCCTTATTACACTTCTTCTGATTACATTGGACTTCTCCCTATTGGTTCTTCTTATTGCATTGCACTTCTCCCTATTGGTTCTTCTGATTGCAACGCACTTCTCCCTATTGATTCTTCTTATTGCATTGCACTTCTCCCTATTGGTTCTTCTTATAGCATCACACTTCTCCCTATTGGTTCTTCTGATTGATTGCATTGCACTTCTCCCTGCTGATTCTTCTATTTGGTTTTGATTGAAATTGTTTGATTTGGATTGACTTGGTTAATGGTGATGGTTCTTGCTGAATTCTCTATGAAGACAAACTCACTTTGGTTGTTGCTCACCATTGGTTATTAGCTGATTTGGTTTATTTTTCTGGGTTAATTTGTAACAAGCTTAAAGCTTAGTAAGCTTTAGCTTGAAGGGTAGTATTAGAAGTTTATATTATTTAGTATGGTTTTTGTATTTTGTTTAACAAACTCACAATGTCTCTTGTTGATGCATCATGAGTTTGAAGGTAGGTGTTAGATAATAAAGTATTAGGTTTAAGTTATTGGGCCTTTATACTAATAATTAGAGTCCATTAGGTATTATTATAAATTCTCTTGTAATCCTTATTTTATGTTAAGCAATGCTATTGTAATGTTATTCTAATATAGAACCCTAGCCGTCATTTTGTATTTCTCTATTTTGCATCTCTATTCTAACAAGAATAAGAAATGCCACTTCTGCAACACGCACGTCACGTGTGCCATTCTGGTCAATGTAATGTAACTCAACTTAAAATAATCAGAACAGCACACATGTTTATATTTTATTTTGTGATAGGTAGAGAAAGTGGTAAACCAAAACTCATACACGATTAAATTTTGGAAAAATATTCTATCTAACAATTAGACAGTTTTTAGCATTAAATAAATTAGTAGATCAAGAAACTAAAATTACTGAACAACAACTAAAATTTGTGTCTCACTAGATTACATAATAATTTTCGTTTGAAGTATAACTGATTTAAAATACTACAATAGTTATTTATTCATTGAATATTATACGAAAATCACAAAGTTGTTGAATATTTTAAAAATGTATCTTTTTACCTTTAAAATAAATAAGTAAAATATTGGAAGTTTGAGTTTCAACTTTTACTTATTTAATGCAATGTTTCTACTAACTGATTTAAACTCACATATGTAAACTTCTTTAATTCAGTATTTATTTTTTACTTATATTTTGCGAATAAAATCGATTGTTTTTCTTGCATTTTGCTAATCCAATTTCAATATCATAATTTTTATAATATTGTCATTTTTTTATAATATGATGATTATAATAAGATTTATATATATAATAAAAATTTGATCAAATTAATAATACAACAATGAAGAAAGAGTGTAGTATAGCTCCATTTATTAAGTGGCAAAAATAAGTCAAACAGTTGAGATAAAGAGGCTGTTTGTTTCGAGTTTAGAAATAACATTCCTGAGAATATATGGATAGGAATACATATATTCATGTTTGTTATAAGGTTAACATAAAATTATTCCTGGATATGAAGGTTCATTGGAATAAAATAACTTATCTTATTCCCATGAATTTTTCTTTTACAACAACAAATTTAACTCATTTCATTCATCAATTGAGTTTCAATACAAAGAAGAATCGAATAAAAAAACACGGCGACTAGCCCAAGAATTGGCCATTCTAGCCAGCCTATGAGCAACCGAATTTGCTTGACGTTTTACAAACTTCACCTCAATTCTTAATATTAGAGATAAGGGTGGAAAAGAAAAGTTCCCATAGAAATGGAAATACATTTTAAATAACTTCTAGCAATATTATTCATCTTTATCGTTAATTCCAATGAATATAATTAATATTAACCAAACATAATTTTTTAAAATACTTTATTATTTTAACATTATTTCCTGGGAATATTATTTCTTGGAGTAAATTTAACATCTTTGAAACAAATGCCCCCTGAAAACTTTGATTAAGTATTTGTGTTACTCACAAATGTAAGTAAATACTCTCACCATACAAAAATATAAGTCGTTTTGAGAAGAAAAAAATTGTACTAAGTTATAAGTCGTTTTACGTTACCAATGAAATATTTAATATTATTTTTCATATTATACCCTTAACTATTTACACATCTTTCTTATTTCATTTCTTTAATTTATCTTTTCCATGTCATTAATAAAGAATAATTTTGTAAATTAATTCATAATTTCTTTAATATTAACTATATATGGTCAAAACAACTTATATTTTTTGAAACAAAATACTAAAAGATTTCATAATATAGACGTTGAAATTGAAAGTCAAACCCAATCTTATAAGGTTAAGATCTTATAACTTTATCATAATTGTAAAATATAATGAGTACACTCTTTCAATCTCTTCTTCTTCCTCTCCTTTCTTAGCTCCATCCAATTTCAATTCCAGGTATTTTTTTCTTCAACCCTCATCTCTCTTTTTTCTGTTTCCCATTTAAAAATTTGATTTTTTTGTTGTTTTTGGATACTGCAGGAGTCAGGTATCATTGCCTATGAAGAGCGTTAGCATTTCTAAATGCATTGCTACGCCCCAAGAACAAGAAGCTGAGACTGGTTCCTCTCTAATCTTATCATTTTCAATATTCTGATTCAACAATATATTATGTTTTCACCAGCTTTTACAATCATTTTGTACTTATGACTTTTTAAAAAAGTGATTTTCAATATAGTAAACAAACATAAAATAGCTTCTATTTTTTCCTAAAAAATCTCTAAATTACTATTTAATATTGAAATCATGCATGTTTTTAATCTGTAACAAATTTGGGTGCATATGCTGCTGTGAAGTGGTTGACTTTTTGCTAATCTAATAAGCAATAGCTATAGTTCTTCGTTCCTTTTTTGCATTTTTTTTTAACTTTTTTAGTGTGCAAGTTCATCAAATGATATTTTAGGTTGATAGCCGTTTCCGGGATGTTTTATTATGTAGTTCATTATGTGTTGAAAGGGTTTGCTGAATTGGTTTATTAGTCTTGAAAAAGAGTATGTTAGTTGATCTATTGAATTATATACAGAT
Source organism: Trifolium repens (assembly GCA_030408175.1). Lineage (NCBI taxonomy): Eukaryota > Viridiplantae > Streptophyta > Magnoliopsida > Fabales > Fabaceae > Trifolium > Trifolium repens. Next base: position 58,052,842 of record CP125842.1, on the reverse strand, counting down.
CTAATTTTTTAGGAAGATTATATTTTTTTCTTATTCCCTTTTTGTTTTGAAGCCTACAAGACAAAGGTTTCTCGCAATGAAAACTTGGGTAAACTTCAAGCTGGTTATCTCTTTCCTGAGGTATGTAATGTTGTTTGATTTTTCTACTTTCGGTTAATTTCTTCCTTCCTTTTGACTGACCTGGTTTTGCTTTGCCTTGCCATTTTATTGCAAAAAATAGATTGCTAGAAGAAAGGCTGCACACTTGCTGAAGTACCCTGATGCGAAAATCATAAGCCTTGGGATTGGTGATACTACTGAACCCATTCCTGAAGTCATAACTTCTGCATTGGCAAAGGTAGAACTTTGGTGTTAGCGAAACTGACGTATCTTTCAATGTTTGCATTTTCGACAGAAGAATATATTCTGTTATATTTTATCTGTTTATTGATTGATTATTGGTGAATTTCATCACAGTACCATATCCGATTTCCCCTAAGAGCTTTGTGTGTCTAGTTGCTTCTGTTTAAGCTTGTCTTTTAATGATTGTACAGATATAATATTGCGTAGGGGTGTGTGAAGAATTGTTAACTGGAAATACTACTTTATCAATTCAATTAAATGATTCTACTGCTTCACCTGTTGTTAACTAAGCATATGAAATTGTTTATTTTGTTCGTTTATTCAGAAATCACATGCACTATCAACCCTAGAAGGATATAGTGGTTATGGAGCTGGACAGGGTGAAAAGGTATATGCCATTTTGATATCTTTGAGAGGTTTTGTATCTTTTGTCCATTTTCCTTTCTTGTATACTTCTATACCACAATCTACTACTGTTCTCCCTCACATGTCAAACTAAATTGTTAATGCTAATTATACAATTTTCCAACCTCGCTGAAAGTTTATTTATCAAATTTGACTTTTAATTTTTTCCAAGTTAGTGTCGGTTTTGAGCAACACTTGTAGCTTTGGGATAACAAACAATAAAACATTGTCTTTGTAATCATTCCTAAAAAAAGCTCTTGCAATGAGGAGTTCTTACTGCCAAAGTTCAGTCCCTGCTATTGATGTTAATATTTATCATTGGGGGAACACAAGTGAATGAAGATGCAAAGAGTTTGACATTGAAACATATAATTGCTAAAATTTTAGTCTTAAGCATGTAGTAAATTTTTTAAGTTTTCCAGCCTCCTTTTTCATAAGTTTACGATACTTGGAAGATTGAGAGACTTTCCTAATTTATGCAGCCATTAAGAAGTGCAATTGCTTCAACATTTTACCCCGATCTTGGCATCGAAGATGATGATATATTTGTCTCAGATGGAGCAAAGTGTGATATATCTCGTCTCCAGGTTCATTTTGTATTTTTTAAATAGGTTCTGTCTTTTTTGAATTACCTACTTTACTCATTGTGTTCTTCTCCTGGTTCACTGACTGTTATCATTTGATTTCAAATGCCCTTCTTTGTTAATGTAACTAATTCTTTCTTTTATTTTCATTTTGTGGCAGATTGTCTTTGGTTCAAATGTGAAAATGGCTGTGCAGGATCCATCATATCCGGTAATTCACATCTATGTGTTTATTTACAATTATCCTTTAATTAGTTGCTTAAGCATTAGATTATGGTTCTACATATGCCAAAAAAGGTGGTCTTGGTTCTGTTTCAATTGTCACATTTTATTGATTTAGTGTGTGATCTGCTAATTGATTCTAATTCGTTAATCGTTTTTTATGCACTTTGATGTAAAAGAAATAGTTAGATCACTGAGTTGTATGTTTTGTTTATGTTAAGAGGACTCAAAAGAATGTCATTCATTCATTCTCTGTGAATAACGGAACTATTATATGCAGGCCTATGTAGACTCAAGTGTAATTATGGGCCAGACTGGTCTATACCAGAAGGACATCCAGAAGTTTGCAAACATCGAGTACATGAGGTGTGATCCAGAGAATGGTTTCTTCCCTGATTTGTCATCTCTTTCTCGACCAGATATCATATTTTTCTGTTCTCCAAACAATCCTACTGGTGCTGCTGCAACAAGGGAGCAACTGGTCCAACTAGTTCGGTTTGCCAAGGACAATGGATCTATAATAGTATATGATTCAGCATATGCCATGTATATTTCTGGCGATAACCCACGCTCCATCTTTGAAATTCCTGGAGCCAAAGAGGTCAGTAGTCAGTTTATAATATGATTCTTAGCATTAAGTCCTTTTTTGATAAACATCTTCATTAAGCCCTTATAGCATGAACTTTTATCATGTGCTTATATATAATAAGTGAATTCTATAAGAAAAGATAAAATAAAAAGTATTTTCATATAAGTTGTTTTCATAAGCTATTCTAGAGAGCTTATAGGAATAAGCTGAAAACAGCTTCTGGGCATGTCATAAGCTGTTTTATAAGTTCTTCCAAAGAGTCTCTCAAGTGCTTAATTGATGTACTTAATTGTATTGGAATCTATCCGGTGGATTCTTCTTGATTAGATGCTATTTCCTCTCAACCTAATGACAAGTGGCTTGTGCTAGAACATCAAGTTAACTTGTGTGTGTCATTGTACTTCAATTTATTTTGCAACAAGTCTCATGCCTTCTGGATTCAGTAATTGTGATAGTTCACCAAAAGTTCTGTTTCTTACATGACCAGCTTTGACCTAGCTGATACAATAATGCCATGTCAAACTTTTTACTTCTAGTTTTAGCTTCCTCAGATACTTTGTTATAAGAAATAGTTTACGAGGACTAGCTTTTCAAAGCTATCTTTGAGTGTGCTATTTGTTAGCCATTGAATAATTTGGAAACAGTTTGTCAACTTGCTTATACAAGTTATTTATAATTTTCTTGATAGTTTGGATGATTAATCTTTCTTTTACCAATATGGAAATTTTCGTAACAAAAACAACGAAATGATGACATCAACCGGAATTACCATCCAGGGGATTGTTGGTCTTTTTAAGTTTGATGAATTCCATCAAACATGAATGTGTATGACATCTTATAGCCTTTTGCAGGTTGCCATTGAAACTTCATCATTTAGCAAGTATGCTGGCTTTACTGGAGTTCGACTGGGTTGGACTGTGATTCCAAAGCAGTTACTGTTTTCTGATGGATTTCCTGTTGCCAAGGACTTCAACCGTATCGTATGTACTTGTTTCAATGGTGCATCAAATATTTCCCAGGCTGGTGGTCTTGCCTGCCTTTCACCAGAAGGTCTTAAGGTTGGTTCTTTTGTTTTATTACTAATGAAGTTTCTGAATAAAACTGCGTTACAGAAGAAAAAGACTTATTTGACATGCATTTTCAAAGAACAAGTTACATAATAGTTTTGCTGCATTTGAATACAGGCTATGCGTGGGGTTATTGGATTCTACAAAGAAAATACTAACATAATTGTGGACACATTTGATTCTCTCGGTTTTAAAGTGTATGGAGGGAAAAGTGCACCGTACGTGTGGGTTCACTTCCCAGGCCAAAATTCATGGGATGTATTCAGTGAGATTCTTGAGAAGACACATGTGGTTACAACTCCTGGCAGTGGTTTTGGACCCGGCGGTGAAGGTTTTGTCAGGGTTAGTGCCTTTGGTCACAGAGAAAATGTCTTGGAGGCCTGCAGAAGATTCAAGCAGCTATACAAGTGATGAAATTTAGAATATCTCAATTGGTTTCAAGCCATATTCTCTTGGATTGGCGTTGATCGAGCTTTCTATGACCCGTGGTGGTGCTGTGTTTTGAATAATTTTCTTTAGAATTAAATTTAGACTATGTTGTAGTGACTGAATAGCGGCGTTCGTTTAGTCTGGTACCATTTTTATCATTGTATCATGCACCTTGAATCTGATGCAACACATCTTAGATGATGTTAATTGTTTCTTGTATGCTTCTATGGAAAATGTAGCAATTCAACACGGGTAAACGATTTTCCTTTAAAAGGCTTGCACGTCTTCCTCAATTGAAATGATTTTGTTTATGTTAAAATATCATGCTTTATTTTATGGGAAAGATAAAAAATAAAATTGACCATGATGAAAATGTATTCTTTCTTGAAGAAGTGAAGATACAGTATTGATCTTCTACCTCGTGAACATTTTATTCTTTCTTACTGGAGTAAAAATGTACTGAAAAACAACACTTAGTTTTGATCGAGACACTACAAGGATTTTCCAACGGATTTAATATTAATTTACCGGCCGTTTTGGTAGGCAGTAACTTGCCGGCCGCCACAAAGTGTAGCAAATTGGGCACAAAATAAAAAAAAAATATATATTATTTTTGAAAATACGTAGCCATTTGCCGCAAAAGTATGCTTAACATAGCGACAGGCTAGGCCGCCGCAAAATGTAGCCATTGCAGGTGGGTGATCGCGGTGCGGATTGGTCGGTTTTAAACAGAAAAGTCATCCTAACCGCGAGATAAAAATGCATGCGGTTCGGTTTGGTTCAGTTGGTTTTAAAAAGTCATCCAAACCAAACCAATGCGGTTAGGATCGGTTCGGTTGTTGCGGTTTACGTCGTAATATTTCGGTACCAAACAATTTTAAACATAGCAAAAAAAACTTGAATTTCATAAGTAATATTAAAGTACCAATAAAAGTTGTTTATCCAAAATAACATTATAGTATTGATAACAATTTTAAATATACAAAAAAAGAATTTAAAATTCCAAAATAACATTATAGTATTGATAAAAGTTGTTGATCAAAAATAATATAACAACACCAAAATAACATTACAGTACAAAAAATAACTACAACTTGAAGTTCCATTAATTTGGTGGACCGAGTTGGTAATTAGGCTATGTATATTTGAATATAATATAAACTTAATGTGGTATTGGAATATAATAGAAGCTTAATGCGGTTTTAGCGGTTAATCGCGGTGTTTGCGGTTTTTGCGGCTCGCGGTTTTGCGGTTCGCGGTTCAATAAAAAAGTCATCCAAATACATCCAAACCAAATGTGGTTTTTGCGGTTTTTGGTTTGGATTGGTTCGGTTTGCGGTTTTACTTTTGGTTTGGTTCGGATATGATCACCCCTAGGTGTTGGAATTGGTGCAGCACTTAGCGACGGCCATGGCCGCCGGTATTTCTTTGCTGGTTAAAAAAAGGACCGTTACACTTAGCGACGGCCTACGCCGCCGGTAACTGGTCCGGATTGGAAATTGTTGTTGCAACCCTTCTCTATATCATTCATTAGTACCAGATTTTTGTATTTTCTAATGGGAAAATATAAAATAAAATATGTTTAGTTTGCTACTTGAGTGTCAAAAAAATGTTTAGTACTACTTGCGTTGTTAATTGTTAATATCTGTTATTTGGTTGTGTTAATTTAATCAATGTGTGCTAATTATCAATGTGTTCCTACTATCTTCATTATTTCTTGATGAATGAAAAACCGAATACTCAATATATAACAAGTTATTCAACTTTAATGGGCATGCTAACTAAAGCAAAAATAAGATGGTTGCTTCCGAAAGATAATTTTGTTAAGCTTATTAATACGGATGGTGCTAGCAAAGATCAACGTGTTGCATGTTGTGGTAGAATTGTTTGTGGAAGTCAAGCGGGAATGGATTGGTGGATTTGCAAAGTGTGTGGGTTCGTGTTGTGCTTTTGTAGTGGAGGTTTGGGGGGTATTAGTAGGACCGTGTTATATCCGAAGTTTGGGTTTTAATAAGGTGGAGCTGAATGTTGATTCAGAAGTTGTGGTCTAAGGGATTAAGACAGGGCGAATGAATAGTGCATTGGGTTGTTCGTTGACGCAACAGATAGTGAAGCTTCTATTATTGGATTGGGTGGTGGAAATTTCACACACACATATAGGGAGGCTAACAAATGTGCAAACGCAATAGCAAATGAGGGTTGCACGCTTGATTATGAGGTTACCACATGAGACATGTCTCGTCGTATCTTAGTGATTTATTTAATTTTGATGATATGAGTTTAAACACCCCTAGGTTAATTTCTTTGTAATCTTTTATTTTTCGGGCTTAGGCCCTCTACATTAAAAAAACCAAAAATAAATAAATTTTGTATTAATTTTTTTTATAATTTTAAAAAGTTGAATACACAAATTTTAAAATAATTTTACTATATTTAATTATTTAACTAGTATTTAAGGCTAGTATTTTCCTAAGTGTGAATATGATCTACTAGCTGTATATGGTAGAATTCACAAGGATCAGTATGAGGAATTAATTAATGAGATTGAACGCTTATAGTCATTGATGAAGCTGCAATAATATCCGAATGCATGCTTGGAATTATCATGGTTTTGAGAGGATCAATAAGAATTGAATGGTTGAATTGCAGCTCATCTATTAAAGGAACCGGAAAACTGGAGAATAAGAGTAATGGAGCAGATCTAAACTCGATTACTTAATGAATTTGAACTTCAACAACTAGTTACTAGTAGCAATAGCTTCCAATGTTAGTAAATTATTTAGGAGTGAAAGTTACAAACTCTTCCCCAGTCTACATCAATTAATATATAATGTCAATGAGAATAATGAGTACGGAATATATATTTAGACTTATTTTCCATCCTATTTGTCACCGTCGCTCTTATGAGGGGATATGTGGTTTTGTTTTTTGGATCATACCCAAAAAGGAAAATAAAGAAAAAATTAATGTCGAAAAGACAACTTTTTACAATTTTGATATATTGAATGCACAAATTACAAGAAAAAATTTCTTTTTTAATAAGCTTAACAAGTGCACCTAGTGCACTTTTTAGCATTTTTCTTATTTTTTTCATCTCTTTTTTATGTCTAGATAAACCCGTCCTTTAGGGGTTGGTGGACGCTAATGGATATTGCATGTAATTGATTTGGTTTAACAATATGAATGAACCACTGTGTTTTATGCTTTTCATGATCTTTTTTTTAAGCTCTTTGTTTGGACACATTGATGTGACTTTCGGTCTACATTTTATGTTTAAAGACCATTTCGGTTTATATATTGAACATGTTTTTCGTTGGAAATTGATTCTCTCCGTTGAAAGAAAATAATGTAAAGGTTAACTGTCAAAATCTTCACATTATTTCTCCCAGTAGTATATATGAATGTTTTTAAATTAAAGCTCTAAAACTTTCTAGTCTCAAAATAATCTTAATATTTTATTATATTATAAATACGAAAATTTCACCATCGTTTAATAGTAATTAATATTTATCAAAATATATGTTCAACACATAAGACCATGTACAATGGTCATCACCTCTCAACACCATCAACATCCACTTTTTACACTCCACATCATCTTCTCTTTCTTCCACCTAATCATTCAACACTTCATTCAACTTTTACCTCTCCAATAGTTTTTTCATTTAACACCCTACCCCACCACATTCTCTACCCCACCACTTTTTATTTCATATTCTTATTTAATTTTTTTTAATGAATACATAAAAATACAATTACCGATTAAAATTAAATTAAAATTATATGATACAAATCATCGATTAAAATTAAAATTACAATTATCGATTAAAATTAAATTTTATATTTATAATTGTTAGGATTTCGATAATTGTTTGGAGTATTAGAAGAATTTTGAGAGTTGGATTCATAATAAAATTAAAGAAAGATAAATTTAAAATTAAAGACTAAAACTTCAAAATAAACACTAATTGAAAGATAATAATAAGATTAAAAGATTGAAAAACTTGGTTTTTTTTTTGTGTCCAAATCAAATAAACCAAGTCTCTATTTATAGACAAAAAAAAATCATGAATTTTGGTATAAAAATAAAAAAATAAAAAAATATTTTGCAATGAAATAATTGAGTTTAAAAATAAAATGAGGTAAAAATTCGGGCAACCAATAAGAAGTTGCCACACGTCCCCCTTATCCAAGGAAGTTTTCTCTCTCCGCGTCTAAGAAGCGACGCGTGTCTTGCTCTTCAGGACTTCAACTGTGTTGAGAAGTTTCAACTTCTCTCTCATCCAACTCAATTTCAACACCCCCATTGCACTTGTTTACTGTGTTGAAACCCCCCTTTCAACACCCCATTGCACATGGTCTAAGGTGAATTTCCCTTTACAGTAAAATTGTCTCTATATGCTAAAGTAAAAAAATTGAATCACGGACCACTTACTAAAAGAATTCTACAAATATGTAGTTGCCACATAATTCCAAAGGATTATACTTGTCGTATAGTATCATTTAATCACTAGAAACTGGCTATAGGCATTCAACAATAAATTTGAGATCGGTCATTCAATTTGTTCACGTGGATTTTGTTTGCTAGTTGCAAAATGGAGGATTCCTACATGGAAATTTACGAGTCTTTGAAAATGTATGGTATCACGGATCATGGGAATGATACTGTTTCATGTTTCTTAGGTTATAAGATTTGCTCAAATCCTTACCCAAATAGAGCACAACTTATGTTGAAGCTGATTTAAACTGTAGTAATTGATTATGTTCGACGTCTCCACAAAGATTATGTTAACACAAGCAGAATGGAGAAAAAAGAAGTAAAGATAATAGTCGTGACTTTTAGTAAGTATTATGCGCATGACACACATCGGAAAAGACTAACCATAAGTCTGTCCGTGGCCACTTCACCCCTTCAACCTCTCCAAAAAGTTCCCATGTTAGGACTTAGGAGTAAGGAGATTTGAGGGGAAGAGATAAAAAGAAATAGGAATGAGGATAATCTCATTGTATAAATAGTATATGCCTCATCTTGAAATAAGTCCAAAATCCCCTTTTTGAAATAGAACGATTAACCAAAATTTCTCGTATCCCATCAAAATACCCATTTGAATCAAATATACGTAACAGCATCCAGAGTTACACACTTCCAGAGTCACAAAAATGAATTGCAAAATGCCTAAAAACTTCAAAACAAAAGGTTAAACTAAAAGATAATTTTACATCACACAATTATGATGAAATAGAAAGGCGTGATTGTTAAATATATCAACATGCGAAATTTAAAAAGGACCGAAAATATCATCACAATCAGGGCATTACAATTTCTGTAATCATACTTCTAAAACAATTTATGAATCAAAATCTATAAATCAGAACATGATTTATAAAAACTAAGCCACAAAATTGCACTCATTGTATCTTTCAAGAGGCTTGAGGCCTGTACGCACTTCTTCACAATTCCCCCTTAAACTTGGCTGCATATAAATGTGGTTCCTGCAAGACAGATATTTTTTTAAATATTGACCTAGAGGAAAGGTTTGCAGCATAACATCAGGGATTGTTGAATTTAATAAAAAGATAAGGAAAACATAGATCCCTGATGTTCTGGTATGTGGTAGTGTGTGATTACCTTATATGGTTGTGAACACTGGTCTCTTATTTTAAATAACATTCTACATCAAATATATAATATATTAATATTAATATTAATAAGATTACCAATATTAGAACATTACCATGTAGATAGCTGTAATCAACCTGCGTGCAAACCATCTCATGTGCATTGCTCGTTGTGCTGCACTTGATGCTTCAACTGTTTCAAACTGTAAGTACACAAAACCTGCACTTCTTCTGTATACACACCGTACTAATTAAAAATTTGCAACATATAATATGTGGAAACTGAAAACATTAAAAGCACACAGTAAATGTATACAAGATGATTAATTCATGCTACAATTTATTAACTTACTTGTCAACATAAATATGTTTCACCCGTCCGTATTTCGAACACTCTTCCTCTACATCCTCTTTAATGTCAATATCAAAATCTGGTTCCGTCTGCATTGGAATGTTTTTCATCAGTACTTTGTTGTGTGAAATAGCATATGGTTATGATGGAAAGTATATAATCAGTTCATTTCAAACCTCGGTGTTTGGATCAAACATATTCTTCAATAATAAACACTCGCTGGGGATTCCTACTGGTTCTACCACGGGAGTAGGCATAATTTGTGTTGGTAGACCTGGTGCGGGTATAACACCTGGATTACCAATAGGAAAGCTAAAAGGCTGCTGAACAGGAACCGACCCATTCACATTTGGTACACCAATGCTGCAGTTTGGAAATATGTGAAAACTACGAACATATTCATAAAATAAGAAGAGGAAAATATTATACAAACCTTGTGGGAACGTCAGCACCAGCCAACCTTTGCATAAGCAATGCCCTCGAGTGGGCATTTAAAGTCTGCATAGAAAAGCATATAGATAAGTATTCAAATATAGTAAAAAGAAGAAACACTAATGTTATAAATTATAATCCAACAGCAAACAATAATATTCACACTGGATGAGTACGGTTGTTATTATAGACAAAAAAACAACAGAAAAGGGCAAGAAATGTGAGAGTGCGGTGATAAAGACCCTGGAAAGAAAAAATAAAGACCTATTTGATTTCAAAAACGTGGTTATTCCTTGTATTCAGTTGTAATTACAAAAATACCTCTATCACTATGGTTTCTGTTTTTATACATTTGTACAAGAAACACTAAAAACATTTGTTTCATTGTTTCCAGTGCAAGTCTTCGAAAACAGAAAACAATGTTGTATTTTCAGAATTAAACATGAAAATAGATAAACATTTTGTCAAACAAAATAGGCCCTTGGACATTTAACCAGATTTGGGAGAGGTGCTATAGTTACCTGCTTCTAACTTAAGTCTAGTATTTACTTGTAACCTAAGTGCAAATCCTCAACAGCACTAAAATTTCAATGAACCTATCTATCGAACAGTAATAATTTTGTCATCAACCTGTATATGTTTCATATCTAGAACTGTTTTACATAATTAAAAGTATATAGCACATCAAACTTCCTGCCATTCAGGTTTCGGACAATCTGAAAAAATAATAATTCGTATAAATTTTAGTAACTTCAAATAAAGTAAATTTGCAATATGGTGTGATGAGAAATGGATTACAGTGATACATAAACTTAACACAGCCAATTTTTTAATATTATAAATATCAAGTGAAAACTTACCAATCCACCTTCATCATCATCAAAGTCTGCAGATTTTGCAGTTGTATCTTGACTTCCAACATGATCTGTAACAGATGAAACCTGAGTTTGATGAACATCAGTAAACAAATGAATTAGGAAATGATTATCAATGAAATTAAAAGGATTCAAGTGAAGAACAATAGGGCCAAAAAAAATATTGTTACCTTTATAGTCCTGCCAGCAATCTCTAATTTTCCATTTAAACTCTGAGCTGCCTTGGCATGTTCGAGATGGGCAAACTGTCCAATGAATGCAAGTTAAAGACAGATAAAAATATTACCATAAGCAACATTTCAAAAGGTTAAGTGTTGGAGACAAACTTGAACAAAGCCAAAACCCTTGCAGTGTCCTGTCTCCATGTCAAGAGGCAGTTGTACAACTTCAATCTGACCAAATGGCTCAAAAATCTAAAACATAAAGAAATGTCAAAAGATGATAAACTATCACGACAAGATTCTAATTGGTGACAACGTACCAGCAAATTAGATCCAATTTAATGAAAATAAAATCGTTGTTTTGAGGGTAATAAATTTAGTCAAACTATTGTATTCAGTGAAATCATCGGGAAGTATGTCAAACATTGGTATCCTCGCCACAACAGTGCATGAAACAGCAAAAACACAAAACAAACACATACCTCTCGGAGATTAGCCTCGGTCATGTTGAAGTGAAGATTCCCCACATACAATTTTCTGTCCACTGCTCCATATGGTCCTACTACACCAGCAGCTCCACTGGAAGCATTAGATTGAACAAGATTTTTTTCCGCCTCAGAAGGTTTCACCATTACAGGTTGCCCAAGAAGTAGTTGTCCGGAGAGAGCAATTGCCATTGGCACTGACATCGCATCATAAAATTCAATATACCTGCAGCCTCATCAAGAAATTGCATCAAATTTTCAAAATTAAGAAACAAACAATTGCAATCAAAACTTACAAAGAATACAGCAAAGAGATGTAGGGAAACAAAAACGTGCAGACAGCTCAAGCTGAGTTTCATTTGATGTATCTGACTCATGTAAAGAAAATGTTAGTCTGCCGTAATAAAAAAGTAAAATTAAAGCACATATAATTATCATCAAATTGACAATCTAGAATAAGATAAGCGCTGTATGAGATCAGAGATAGGGAATCATTTAGACAGTACGATTGGCAGCAGCACATTGCATACGCTGCTTACATATGTATTTGTGTGCAAAAAAAACACTAAGAAAATAAAATTTAATTAATTTTGGCTAATGTCCTAGGTAGTAGAATGGTAACCCACTACTAACCAGATGATTGTAAAAGTCAATCAGAACCAAATCCATGAGCATCTCACCTAGACACCAACAGAAATTCCTCCCATAAAAAATTAAAGGAGAAGAACATAGAGAGCAAGAAGAAAAAGAAGGGAAAAGGGGTTATCAGTGACTCGGTATACAAATGAAATCCACATTGTGTGCCATGTAGAGAAAAAAGTTTGAATTAGAACCATTAAAATTGAAAGTTAAGAAAACCGGGACTATGTCATCGACCTTCACTGAGCAGTGTGAGCTGATTAAAACATAAGAGCTAGGTATTCTCACCATTCCTTATCATTATGGCATGACTAGTCATTTTAAGAATTAGAGTCAAACATGAGTCTTAGAAATTGAAACTCTACTACCAGTAGAGCACATCCATAACAAAATAAAAAACAGAAAGAGAGCTTCTTTGACAATTGAGCACATACCCAACTCCTTTAGATCGTCTTGAGTTCCTATCCATGATCAGACGGACATCTCTCACCTGAAAATAAGGAACATTAAATTAAACTTTAAAACAGAAGAGGGGGAGTATCCTGTATAGAGGCAGATGTAAGCATGCAGCCACCTAAATTGTTGGCATGTGGCAATCTAAATATCATGATGAAACTATGTATTCGATAAAAATATATATAAACAGAAGATTCATATGCAGCAAAGTTGCCCTGCTTAAGACTGAAAGCAGAGGAAAATATATTTCAAAAGAAATCATGTGCTATGAGAGACGTATATTCATTATGCATTTAAGACTTGTGCATCTATACAATTGTTTTCGCTCATCATAATTGAAGCAACTGACCTTGCCAGCTTTTGAGAAGAACTCGTATACATCTCTCTCTGTTGCTTTTAGAGGCATCTGTGAACACCAGGGAGAAAATAGCAAATCATCACAAAAGAATTGCCAAATATACCAATATCTTAAATCATATAAATTTATATTAAAACAAGCAAAAATGGAGGCAACCAATCAACCTGGTAGGCAAAAACAGTTCTCTGATCCCTTTCTGGGTCTGCCTCAGGTTCCGCGTTGTCTTTCTTATCCCTGAATCTCCTGCAAGTCAAATTAAAATGAAGCTGTAAGAAAATATAGAAAATTCCATGTCATACTAGTTGAACTTCACATTCAGATGGTATAATTTCTCCAATAAACCAATACACTGATTTCCATATTAGAGTCCAAACTGGCGCCAAATCTGCAGAGGGAGTAATGACTCAATCTTACCTATACATTATTCCAGTATGTTTTATTAACATAAGATCCTCCAAAACAACACTTAATAATCATGTAATAATATGCATACCTGCCAGTTTATCTGGTCAGGACTTTTTTCGTGTATTTTTCTTTGTATAAATTAGCCAAAACTGCAGTGAAGATCATATATTATAACATCATGCTAGCATTGCAACCCAATAACAACAGATTAACGATATAACAATACCTTTTTAGGTCAACCCAGGTTATCCTGGTATCCCCAGTTGGGAGCCAGGACTAATCCCTCGAGAGGTACCGAGATCCATTTAATGATATACTAATACCTTGAACAGTTGAACCAAAGAACAACTAATTAATACAGTAACAAAGTAACACCTAGTTTATCATCACATTTCAACCTCTCCTTTTATATGAACAACAAAAGCATATATAAGTTTCAAGTAAACTAACTATAGACGGTATGTGAAATTCAACAACTACATCAACAATGCACATTGTTTACTTTGTGTTCGTTAATTCGAATCAATTGAAGTATCAATATATCAAACATGAAATCTACGATTAAACTGAATTCACAATCAGAATACAGAAAAGAGTGAAAGGAATGTGCAATTATAATTTTTTTACCTGCCATCTCTATTTTCAAAATCTCGCTCTCTCTCAACTCTTTCTCCTCTATCTCTCTCAGGACGACTCATACTCCTCCTTGGTCTTTCTTTCTCCTCCTTTTCTCTCTCTCGTTCCTTCTCTCTCTCTTTCTCTCTTCTCTCCCGTTCCTTTTCCCTTTCCTTGTCTCTTCTCTCCCTCTCCTTTTCTCTCTCTTTATCCCGCTCCTTATCTCTCTCTTTGTCTCTGCCACCTCTCTCTCCATCCTTCTCCCTCTCTTTCTCTCTGCTACCTCTCTCTCCGTCTCTCTCCCTCTCTCTATGCCGGCCGGAAGATCTCTCACGGTCACGGTCGCGTTCCCGGTCTCTATCTCTATCGCGATCCTTTTTAGAGCCATTCTCGTCGTCGGCGCGCGACCTCTTGCTCCGTCTATCTTCTCCGTCCAGATCGTCGTCGACGTCGCGTTTCCGGTAAGTTCTATCGGATTTAATGTCGGCGCTGTCGGACTTCTTCTTTTTGGATGAATCTTTGTCTTCCGGTAGCTCCTCCACCGTCTTCTCCAAGTACTCGTACTCGTCGAAATCCATAGCTAGCTAGTGATTTTCTCTTCCGAGTTTTGGTGTTGGTGTGAACTGTGATGTGAAATTCTAGGGTTTTAGATTTTAGGTTATTTTGCTCTTTCTAGATTAGGAAAAGAGGAGGGGTTTGTTTGGTTCCTCCACTTTAAATTTGAGAACAGATTATTTGTAAAAATAAGTGTTTATAAATGAGGAGTGTTTATTTGTAAAAGTATATTTTTATTTTTATAGAATATAGTATATAAAATAAATATGAATTATTTTTATATATTGCAAAAATATTTTATAAGTTATAGGTCTGTTTGGCATATGTTGTTTTTGAGCTTATGCAAAATAATTAATGCAAATAAATAGATTTTTATGTATTATTATAAGTTTGTCGAGGTAGTTTATGAAAAAATAACTTATAAAAATACATTTTTTATTAGTGACAACGAATAAATTAACATAAAAATTAATTTATTTGCATTAGCTCAAAAATAAGTTATTCCAAACAAGGTCATATATATGTGAAAATCTAATGTAGATTAATAAACTTAAACTACTGAAAAAGTTAATAAATTTATAATTTAATCAAAGTATAAATTTTAATATATAAATAATAATAATATTAAGCTTAAATAAGTCGGCTTAATAGACTAAAATACCTTTTTAACAGTCGGTGGCCTGATCTATTTAATTAAATAAACTTATAAAAAACTTTTAATCTGCTGTATTTAAAGAAATAGGGATGCACATATGGATCTTGGTAATAAAAAAACTTCTATACAAATAAGACATTATTGTTTGAGCTAGCAATTTAACAAGGACTTCCTTAGTAGTATGAAAGTTTCAACTTAGTATTATTAATTTTATTAGATATAATTATTTAATTAGTTGTGCCTAAATATTAATTAATTATTAGGCGAATAATCATTGAAGTGTTTTTATTTGGTTAGTTTACAAGATGAGGATTTCTCGTGAGGTTATTACTTATTTTTTTACACACAAAAATATGTATCTTCTCTGTTCCTTTTATACGAGACATTTCATATTTCTAGATTTATTAATTAATTAATGTATTTGGTCGAACAGAGGAAATAGTTAATTACGAGAAAGTCTTAATTGAACACAATCCTAACGCATCACATTTAGGCACACATTCACAATAAAAAAAAATTAAAAGAAAAAGAAAATTGTCACATTAATTAATACTAGCCGCCACCCGTGTCCGTTTGTGTAATCGATATTCTTTTTTTTCTTCGTGTGTGATCGATATTCTGTATTGTGCAAATATAAATAATTATTTAATCTCATTTATTATTGGACTTTGTTAATTGATACTAATTAAGAAGGAACTTTTTTTTTTACTATAAAAAACTGAAAACATACTTTTATGTGGAAGTTGTGCTTAACTATTAAGAAGAAAAAAATATTATTTACTAAAAAAACTGAAAATCTATTTTTATGTGGATTATTTTTTAAAGGTAAAATTGGAATAATAAAAAACCATCCAAAAATTTATATCCCCTTTATATATTAGTATAGATTATTTTAATATTTTTAGTTTAATGTGAGAGTATACTTAAATGCGATGTATTGGTTTGCTTAAAATAAAAAAATGTTATGTGTTGGAGTTACTGCTTTCCTAAAAATGGGGGCTTTGATTGAAATTGAAATCAAATTATTCCGTTCCTGTCGACTCTAGCGGGAACATTTGAGAGGGAACCCTAGTTTTCAAATATACACAATACAAAACTACCAGTAACTACGCACTCTCTCTTGCGCCAAAACTATTCGACCAAATTCCCCACCCAAAACCAACGCCATTAGGAAGATAACATCATGTACGTTGTAAAGAGAGACGGACGTCAAGAAGAAGTTCACTTCGACAAGATAACGTCACGGTTGAAGAAACTCAGTTACGGTTTAAGCACCGAACACTGTGATCCTGTTTTAGTCGCTCAGAAAGTTTGCGCCGGCATTTACAAAGGCATTACCACCACTCAACTCGATGAATTAGCCGCTGAAACCGCCGCCTCCATGACCGCCAATCATCCTGATTATGCTTCCGTTAGTTTTCGCGCCTTTTTTAGGGTTATTTTTGTCAACGACTTTATATTGTTCTGATGATCTTGACAATGATTTTTTTTATTGATTTGTTTGATTCAGTTGGCTGCTAGGATTGCAATTTCAAATCTGCATAAGAACACTAAGGAATCGTTTTCTGAAACGTAAGTGTTGTTTAGCGTGATTGATTTGCGAGATTGATTAATTTCTGATTGTTTACTTACTTTGATTGTGATTTTTGCAGTGTTAAGATTATGTACAACCATTTCAACTATATATCTAAGAAAAAAACTCGGTTGATTGCTGATGATGTGTATGAAATTATCATCAAGGTACTTAGCATGGTTAATAGTTTGAAATTTGAAATTATTTTTTTTAGGTTTTGCGATTTTCTATATGATGATGTGAAATTATTATTTTATTGTTTTATTTAGAATGCGGCTCGGTTGGACAATGAAATAATTTATGATAGGGATTTTGACTATGATTATTTTGGATTCAAAACCCTTGAGAGGTCTTATTTGTTGAAAGTTCAAGGAGAGGTTGTGGAAAGACCTCAACATATGTTAATGAGGGTTTCCGTTGGAATCCATAAGGATGATATTGAATCTGCTGTCAAAACTTATCATTTGATGTCTCAGAGATGGTTTACTCATGCTTCTCCGACTCTTTTCAATGCTGGAACACCTAGGCCTCAGGTATTTGTATACACATCTGCTGGTGTTGTTACTCGTTTCAGTTATATGATTTTTGGATCTTATTTAGATGGGTTTATTTGATTTGGCAGTTGAGTAGTTGCTTCTTGGTGTGCATGAAAGAGGATAGTATTGAGGGGATTTTTGATACAGTGAAGGAGTGTGCTGTTATTAGTGGATCTGCTGGTGGAATTGGTGTTTCTGTTCATAACTTAAGTGCTTCTGATATTATTCCAAAGTTGAGGATTTTTAATGCCGTTGCCCGTGGTGTTGATCAGGGAGGCAAGAGGAAAGGTAAAAACCATTTTGATATTTGTTTGCGGTTACTGAATTTGATAAATGATTGTTGATTGTTGATACTTACATCTATTATGTGATTGTTGTAGGTGCTTATGCTGTGTACTTGGAGCCATGGCATGCTGATATATTTGAATTCTTGGAATTGAAATTAAATCATGGAAAGGTATGAGATGCTAACAATTTGGTTTCATTATTATCATTAGTTATGAACTTAGCTCTTAGTTTATGCTAGTTGAAATTTGGTTTATTTTGTCGTAACCATTATGTATTTGTGTTACTTATGCAGGAAGAGCAACGTGCTCGAGATTTATTTTATGGCCTCTGGGTGCCAGATCTCTTTATGGACAGAGTTCAGAGCAATGGGGTATGGTCCTTGTTTTGCCCCAATGAAGCACCTGGTTTAGCAGATTGTTGGGGTGAGGAATTTGTGAAGCTGTACACTCGGTATGAAAAACAAGTAAGTTTGGTCTTGATAAGCAGGGGCTGCTTTGCATACTTCAGAAAGGATGTCTCTTTTTTTTTTATTACCACTTTGTTATTTTTTACCAAATATACAGGGAAAAGCGAAGAAGGTTGTTCAAGCTCAGAGTCTCTGGTTTGCGATTTTGAAGTCACAAATAGAAACTGGAAATCCTTACATGCTTTTTAAGGTGGTTTGATAATCAATGACTTTCTAAACTTTATCCAAGTTTCTTTTCAATGCCCTTTTTTTACCTTTTTCTTCGGCATATATATAGGATGCTTGCAACAAGAAAAGCAACCAGCAAAATCTGGGCACAATTAAGTCATCAAATCTGTGCACCGAGATAATTGAGTATACCAGTCCAACAGAGACTGCGGTGTGTAACCTTGCATCGATTGCACTACCACGATATGTAAGAGATAAGGTATGATGGCATACTTTATGTGTTAGACCTGAGTTTGTTCAATGTCTGTGTCAGCTTGTTATTCCTGATTTCAAATGTTTATTTGCATCTTATACAGGGTTTGCACGTGGAATCTCAGCAGTCTAAGCTTGTTGGGAGCAGAGGCTCTAGTAATCGGTATTTTGACTTTGAAAAATTAGGAGAGGTACACTTCTTTTAACTACAAGCAATATGTGTTTGTATTTCATTGTGTGATCCTGTGTAGACACAAAAATTATATGTCTATTTGTGTGATGGTTCTTTTTTGTTGCGAAGTACAGGTTACTGCTGTGGTGACAACAAACCTTAATAAAATAATTGATATCAATTACTACCCAGTTGAAACTGCCGAAAGGTCAAACTTACGGCACAGACCCATTGGTATCGGGGTTCAGGGTCTTGCTGATACCTTCATATTACTAGGAATGGCATTTGATTCACCAGAGGTAAATAATACTTATGTTTAAGGGGCAGCTAATTTATATACAGTTTAAACTATATGCTCTTCAATTTGATAGTTTACATGTACACTGAGTGCAGGCTCACCAATTAAACAAGGACATTTTTGAGACTATATACTATCATGCCCTGAAAACCTCTTGTGAATTGGCTGCAAAAGAAGGTCCCTATGAAACATATATTGGCAGTCCTGTAAGCAAGGTAATTTTGTCTGAGAGGTGTTTGTTTCCTTACCGTTCTTCTTTAATGTCCCAAGCTCAGTTGTTACACTTATAAAGATGAGCACAGTTACACACGTATGTTCAAGTTGGTTTTCAGGCATAATATCCAATGTGTTTGTGGTTTTCTTAGGTGATTTTTGTATGTGCAGGGAATTCTTCAGCCTGATATGTGGGGTGTGACACCCTCCAATTTGTGGGACTGGGGTGCACTTCGTGAGATGATATCAAAGACGGGTGTAAGGAATTCACTTCTTGTTGCCCCTATGCCAACTGCGTCTACCAGTCAAATTCTTGGCAATAATGAGTGTTTTGAACCATATACTTATAATATATACAATCGCAGAGTGCTAAGGTATATTGCCATACCATGTTTTTATAACTTAGTATCTCTTAGTGCTTTTTCTTGCTTGTTAACTGTTTGCCTTCAGTGGTGAATTTGTTGTAGTGAACAAGCATCTTCTTCATGACTTGACTGAAATGGGACTTTGGAATCCTTCGCTTAAGAATAAGATTATCTCTGACAATGGTTCTGTGCAAAATCTCTCAGAAATACCCGACAAACTGAAAGGCATATACAAGTATGGGATTTGTGAATTTCTACCTGACAGAAACGTAACTCTGATATATTTATTTATGCTAACTCTTTATAATTATCAGAACTGTTTGGGAGATCAAGCAAAAGATACTGGTTGATATGGCTGTTGATCGAGGTTGCTACATAGACCAGAGTCAAAGCTTAAATATACACATGGATAATGCCAACTTTGCAAAGCTTACTTCCTTGCATTTTTATGCATGGTCTAAGGTATCAACTTTTCAAATTGGAGCAAGTTAAAAATGTCAATATTCTCTTACTGAGTGTATTGCTGGAGAATTTAGATCAAATGTTTGCTGATTAATGTTATCGTCACTTTTCAATTGTATTAAAAGGGTTTGAAGACTGGTATGTACTACCTCCGAACTCGAGCTGCAAGTGATGCCATCAAGTTTACTGTGCCTGTCGATAAGCCTGCTATTAAAGTAATTAGACTTTGTTGTGATCAATCTTTTCATTAATATGATTTGTAATTTTGACTGTTTGAAATTAAATGTTTTGTTGTGAATGCAGGAACTATCTAAGGCTGAGGAAGCGGATGGAGATGATGATACCAAGATGGCACAGATGCGGTGCTCTCTCACAAACAGAGACGAGTGCTTGGCCTGTGGAAGTTGATTCTACACCTAATAAGATTTAGGAAACTCTGCTAACTAATCAATGTATAGAATAGACAATATATATTATATTAAAAGTTTAAACCATGCACCGCAATAGTTTCATATATTGAATCTAAAAATAAAGATAGGCACGTAATGAGATCTCAAAGGTTTGAGAAAATTATTACCCTTCTGTATAATACATGCCCATATATACCGATGTCCGATGTGTTGCACATATTAAGGCTGCATATATAGGTTGCACTAAAAATAACTACACACTAAAGGGCGATGCCAAACCTTAGCATTCTTGTTGATACTACAATCAGAATGAGATCAACCGAGTAGAAGTGATAATAATTGATAGATCATAGAACTATAACTCACTTTCCCTTCACAGACATAAAGTGAATTGCCCAATACCTAATTTTCTTAGGGTGACAAAAAAACTGTCCTATGATTTGTCTGATGACCAGGGTTTCCATGTATCACAAAACAGACCCCTACTATGGTCCATGTGTGATTTACATTTACTATCTTACAAACAAAATGCACATGCAAGTCAAACCTCCTTAAGAATGTTACATATATCTAATAAACAGCTGAAGTAGCATGATGTGTGCCAAGTGCAAAATCTAATTGCAATTGAAAATGTTTCTATCATCATACTAATTTGTGTTGCGGTACGTGTGGGAACACCGTAGAAACTTCTTGTTTGCATGTATGTTGTTCTTTATGTCTTCCATACCTGAATAGTGCCATCTACTGATGAAGTTATCATGCAGTTATCCTTTGGGTGATAACTTACACTTGTTACCTGACAGAGAATACATTGTTTAAGGTGGTGATGACATTAGTCATTAGACTAGAAACTTACAATACTAAAATGCAGCATAAGGTAAAGTAATTAATGCAATAACAAAGTAACCCGAACACACTAAAATTGCATCAATAATAATAGTATCTGCTAAATGCATGTTTGGATTGGTGGTGACTTTCAGATCAAAGTGTCATCGTAATTTTGCTAAACTTACTCTCAATCCAAACATGCACTTAGTTGTTACAGAAGGGGGAAAGTTTTCTGTTCACAACTAACTTATCAAGTGTTTGTGGTAGAGATTATTTTCATACTGGCCTTTAAATTGAATATCATCAATCATCAATATAATAAAGATACAATACAATGAAAAAGAAGTGGCTCTCAAATACCATCCACTTCACCAGAAATCATGTGATTTAAATGAACAACAGGTGTGATTTTATTATCAAGGAGTAAGTACTAAGTAAGAAAGTCCTTGATTCAGGAATTGGTAATAAAACAGAAGAGAAACATGCTTCAGGAATTGGTAATAATAGTATTCGACAAATGCAGATATACCAGCGACATTGAATATCAACATGTATCAAAATAGTTGAGAGCATGCATCTGCTATATTCCTTTATTAGTAGATAATGCTATATATAGCTAGAACATTTGAAAGTGCTATAACCAGATATAGTCACTTGCAGACTAACCTTATTAGTGTGTCCTCTATATTCTTGTAATAGTTCACCTGTGGTTCTGTCACAAAAGATGAAAATTCAATGAATTTGACACCATTTACCTGCAGAAAAAATGACTTATCAGAAACTATAACTTAATTGCCTGTTCTGTATTTAAGAACGGGCCAACATATATCACAATAATATTAATAATAATCATTGAGAGCTCAAGACCGATGTCGTAAAAAAAGGTATGCGACCCCGTATCATGACTGCAATTTGGTTACATTGGACATATTTAACTGCAATATTTTGCAAAACCAATGCAGCCTTAATTTCAAACCTTGCTCCATATAAACTCTTGAGTATCTAAGTTTTAATTTTAATCATTGTAGATGAAACTATTAACTATGATTTAAAATGGAATTAGTATTTGAGAAGATAAAAATAACTAGAGGAGTCATTTTTGTTGAATGTGCACATTGGTATAGGTTCAGATTTCAGAATTGAAGCATATATAAAACTGGTGTCATATGTTAAAAGTGGAAGACAATAAGCCAATAACAATAGTAGATGAAAGAGTAATATTAAAACCACTGCGAAAATATAAAATGCAAAAAATATGTAATCCTGGGTCCCATAAAAAAAATATGATAATTTAAAGTATGACTTTTTTGTGTTTTTTCTTAAAATAAGTTTTATAGGAAGATGTAAAAAGAATTTTGATTGGTTATTGATTTTGGAATAAGAATATAGAGTAAATTAAATGCAATTTGCAATTAATTTTATAAGAATAAGTAAAAATAAATATTGAAAATGATAAAAACTAATTTCTTTTGCTTATAATTTGAAACATGAAAAAATAATTTATTTTGATTATAATATAGGACGAAGAGAGTATTAGAAACCACGCAGAGCATATTTTACTACTGCACATTGGGATTTTGGGTACCTTGACAGAGTGAAAAATGCAAGATTAAAAACAAAGAATTACAATATTGTGTTTAGTATTTTTTTTAATTAAAAATAAATGTTTTATATTTATTCAAATTTATATAGTGTATGAATGCAATATTAATTCAAAAATACTAAAAATAAAAATGATCATGCTAGCTAGGATTACATAACCTAGGAGCAAGTGTTGATCCAAGATATAAAGGAGTTTCAAATTTCAATATTAAGTATTATTTACCTCTGGTGATCAGGGACGGATCTAGGATAGTTTTTATGGTAAGGCCAAAATTTAGTAGCATAAAAAAATTTAAATAACAATGTTGAATTCAAGCATGAAACATATACTCTACTTCTCTCAAATCTTTGGTCATTTTAGAGTTTCAAATAGATTAAGAAATAATAAATATTAAAATGTTATGTTATTTGTACTCTTACTTTTTATTTAAAAATATCATTCAATAGATGTTTCTAGTTTTTATAAAGGAACAAAGGGTAAAATATCATTAAATGTACTTTGGTTTTTTAAGAGACTTAAAATTTTATGACACAAAAATAAAAAGTTAAAAAAATAAAATATTAGAGATAAAGGGAATTAAAAGTTTAGTATTCTCTTCACCATATTTATTTAACATTAAACTCATGCAAGTGGAAATTTACAACATTAAATAATTGTACTTCTCTTTTATTTATCATTTTTTGACATGATATATGTATTTAAATATAACTTTTTAAAATGACAACAATTCAAGATAAAAGTAATGAAAATTATGACCCATAATCAAATATTTTGTGTTCTTCTTTTAGCCGAATTGTTTGTAAATATACCTACGAAATAATCATTCAAAAATACAAGTTTTATTAATAGTAAATGTCAAAATTGAGTGCATGATAATTTTTTAAGGATTAAAAATTTAATAAAAAGTAAGTAAAGACTAAATTTAAAATGTCACTATTTTATAGAGACCAAAACGTATTTAACATTTTTTGTCTATTAGTTCAGTGACTCGAAATTTTATCTTAAAAGTGAATAAATAGAGTGTCCAAAGTTCAAACCCCAACTCTTAAATAATATATATGATGTCTCAATCAATTGAGTTAACTAACTATATATATAGGCATATGTGTATAGAAAAAGTTGCAAACTTTGGTGTGGCCATGGCCACACTAGGCCACAACATAGATCCGTCCCTGCTGGTGATCAAGCAAATAATGAATCTTATTCCCCAAATTCATATTCATGATGTGTTGATCCAAGATATAAATGACTTGCTCTCTCAAACCAATGTTTCTCTCCATCGCACACTTAGAAATGAGAATCAATGTGCGGATTTCTTCATGCCTCTCCTCCAAAAGGCGTTCGCGACCTTCTTAGGAATGATGCAACGAGAACTTTCTTTCTTCGTGAATAGTTTTTCTTTTTAGATTTTTTCTTTCTTTTGCTTCTTTACCAAAAAAAAAGTATAAGTTAATAGTCATTATTATTTTTACGATTGAAATAATGACTTAATTGATATTGATTTTATTATAATAACAGATAATAAAAATATAACACTGACATCAAACATATCATTTTTTTAGCCGTAAAAAAGATGAGACTCGTGATTTTTTAATTTTAAAAAGTATTATCAATGGTTGTTAGAATTTCTGATAATTTTAAACATATGTTGAATCATGGAGTAGCAAAATTTTACACAAGAAATGAGGGGATTGAATTGTGGTTGTGACCCAAACTCGAAGAGTGAAGAAAACAACAACGCCAACACTATTATAAATGTCATGGGTCTGTCTGCCAAGAAGAATAATTGGAAGCGTTCATGAGAGTTTTGGCAAGTTACATCTTTAAATAAATACTTTAGGTTCTAACTCTAAGTGGAATCCTTATCACTGCTAATTCAAAATCTAAGTTTATAGAGTATCTTACTTGAAGACATTCTTTTTCTAAATTTGGTAATATTTTCTTAATAGTTTCCACTTCCACAAACCATATTTGAAATCAAGTACTGATATATGCCACCTTACATTTTCTTCTTCCTTATTGGATGAGTCTTTAATCTCTTCTGCATATCTACTCCAATGATGTCTATCTTCTTACTCCCCTTATAGTGTTCTTCAGCTGACTTCTGCATTTTTTTAGCATCTTAAACTGCATCATAAACGACTTTTATGCTGTTAGTTTACTAAACTAACAGTTTAGTATCAAACAAACAAATCAGAAAATAGATGCATTTAAGCATATAGATGACCAATGAACATACAAACAAATGGCATATTAGATACTTTCTAGTTGTCTACACGGATATTATTTTAAAATTACTTCTAAAGAGTGTGTGCGCGCGTGCGTGATTTTTAATGAAAGACGGCAAACATTCTAGCTCTAAAATATTCATCATGAATATGAACTTACCTCAAAACTTCATGCTTTTTTGCATCTTAACTAAATTATGAATTGATTGTTTAACTAAGAATTAGACCTGTAAAAAGACTATAATCCAGATCAAAACACATATACACATAGATATCATACAACTCGGCATCAAAGGCTACTTTCATATATACAACATAACAATAACAATACCACAGCTTCCACGTGCACAGTTTTTTCTAAAAGGACATTACAAACATAACATTTAAATTGGGGATGTTACATTCTCAGATTCTCCAAATTAAATAATAATTTCATATATTAACAAACATTCTAGTTAAGTTAGAGACAAACAAATCAATAAATTTACATAAATAACAAATAAATAAAAGGCAGTTCATCCACATCACCATGTCGTCAACATATAGGTAAATAATAAGAATAGCACTTTAAGAACTTATAAATATAAAACTTACTATAGCAACTACTCAAATCTCAAAACTAAATTGCTATTTTAATACTGCAATATTAGTGTTCAATAGCTATACTAAATTACTAATCTCAAAACTAATTGCTATTTTAATATGACTTATTTATTTACTTCAAAACTTAAATCTAACAAACTAAAATAGCAAGTTATGCAGAACCCGCAGTGGGTTATATCATGATTATTCTCAAAACCAAACAACAGAGAAAGTGAAAAACTCATGCTGCCACGAGTTATCCATGTAATATAATTCAAGGAAAAACAAAACAATTTAAAACTGCATATAACACCCAACCCAAGTGTTGTTGATTGTGGAAGGCCAAAATTCCAACATATAAACATGCCATTGCGGCCTAAGGCGCCACCATGGCAGGCACCTGCATTCCTTCACAAATCAAGTTCTTGCATTACAACGTGCATTTGTAAATTGACATTTTAAAAATGTAATTTCTCTGAGAATTGTATTTGAAAACAAAAACTTATATAGTTCAGACTTGCAGCATATCTGATGAAGGATCAAGCCGTAGTTAAAGCCCAGAACAATTATTTGAGATCAAATAAAGTGTTTCATCATCAACCTTTGTATGTGACAAGTTCAACACCTCCAGCTTGCGAAGAAGGTATGATGCACCCATTCTCTCTAAGTTGTCTGCAGCTTTTTAGCATGCATTTCACTCCCTTCTTTGTGACACCACTACAACGATCAAGCCGTAGTTGCATAAGCCCAGAACAATTTTTTGAGATCAAATAAAGTGTTTCATCATCAACCTTTGTATCTGACAAGTTCAACACCTCCAGCTTGGGAACTACAAAGTTCATTCCATGTAGCTTCACTCTTGAACAGTACGCTAAGTTCAAATGCTTAATCTTACAACATTTCCTTAAAACTTGACAAATACCTTCAGATATGTTATGACAATCATTCAAATCAAGCAGCTGTAAATTGGGGAAAATGGAAGTAACCATTATGAGGATTTCATCATTTAACCATGAATTGCCACCCAAATAGAGACCCTTTAGATGAGGGTATACACCAAACTTCACCAAAGAATCAGAATTCCCTACAATATCTCTATCACTCACAATTCTTTCCATTTTGATCTCACTGAGTGAAGGACAATTCCTTAGGAGCGCAAACAAGGCTGATTTAGTGATCTTATCACAATCACTGAGGTTTATGGACACCAAATCACCAAGAAACAAAGACAATTGGGCAACATGTTGATCATTCAAAAAACGAGTATGTTGAAGATTCAAATGTTGGATGCGTCGACACTTGGATAACAAACAAAAGATTCCATTATAACTATAGTTGGGACAAAATATGAGGTCAAGCCTGGTCAAAGGAAGACCTTCCCTTGCAATAGAATATAACAATTCATCTGAGATATTCAAACAGTGCAAAACAAGACAAGTCAGACCTTTCAAACTCACCAATGAGTCGATAAATTGTGAAGTAGACACATCCGTGAGTTCTGTAGTAGAAAACAATAAAGACCTCAATGTTGGTCTGTGGCGGATAGCAGAAGCAAGTCCTGCACTGGTTATTTCACCACACTTCAATATAATGACCTCTTCAAGATACTTACAATTGTTGAACAAGTGGTAAAGTGATTGGTTGTTTATGGGAAATCCAGAAAGATTAACCTTGCGGAGTTTAATAAGTGCAAGTGAAAGAGCCTCTACCCCATCAACATAGCTACTGTAATCTGTGCAACCTGAGGGGTCACTGAGGTCAAGTTGTTCGAGCAAAGGAAAACATTCGGCAATTAGGAATAAATCAGAGGTATTAAGAGAACCAATGCAGGAACAATTGAAAGAGGTTAAAGTTGTTATCTTTTGTGAGAAAGCTCGCAACCCATTCGTCGGAATGCTAGGTTGATTGGATAGATGGAGCGACGTGAGTTGTTTCGATGGGATTTTGCGGAGAAGCTCGTCACTGTCAGTGAAAAAGTTTACGAGCTTCAGGGAGTTGAGGTTGGTAAATCTTTTGAAGATGCGATCGAGATATGATGGTTCGTACTCGTAGTAGACAGTGAGTGAAAATCGGAGACGGTCGGTGACGGAGAGGAACTGTTTGGAAACAAGGGATAGAGGATTCAAGTAGCGAAGTTTGTTACGGTTTTCGTCGTCGTCGTTGATGACCAATCTGAATATAAATTCCCAACATTCATCAGGTAATTGTGAACAGGTTGCTGTAACCGTTTGTTGTGAAGAAGAAGAAGAAGTTCTCTTCCTTTTCATTGCGGTGAATGGTATCAGACTATCAGTTACGCCGATCCGATCGAAGAAGAAGTTACAGGCAGACGACGCTACTTCTGCCCTCCGCTTCCCTAAAAAAATATTTCATTTTTATTTTAGAAAAGATGCAAGAAAGACGAAAATTCTATATATAAAGAACAAAACAAAAAAATTGAAAATTTTGCAAAAGTAACCTCTATTATTATCATAAGTGACACTTTTTCAAATATATCTCAATTTTTATTCATATTTTTATGTTTTTAATGGTTTTCAAGTCAAAAAATAAGGGTAAAATCAGAAAAATGTATGACTTAAATACATTTGAACACTTTTCTTAAAAGAATTTTTTTTTTTTGTAAATTTACTTATATATGAGACCAATTGACTTCAAAATTTGATTAAATGCATTTAGACATTTTTTTAAAGAAATAATTTATTTATTTTTGTAAATTTGCTTATATATGAGACCAATTAGCTTCAAAATTTTGTCATAAAATGTTGTATTGAAACAATAATTTAGTATATTTATTCAATTATTCTTTGATTGCAAAAAATTGATTTAAAATTTTTATTTTATTTTTTTATTTTGTCAAGTATACTTAAAAATTATTTTGAACAGAAATAATGTATCATTCAACTGTGTATAGAAATTAATAGAAGTGCAGCTGAATAGATTATTATAATAAAAATTTGTTTTTATTAATCTTTTTGTCCGAGTTTGATTTATATCTCTTAAAAAAAAATTGAACAATCTCTTCAAATTCTTAAAAGAGATTACAAAAGTGTCTTGCGTAGGTTTTATTAAAATATATATTTATATAATTTTGTCTTTTGTACAATACATTTTTATTAAATATTATCAAATTTAGAGCCTATGATAAAAATCGTTTATAAACTTAATATAACAACCTTTATAATTTTTATTTAATACACACAATTTCGGTTGAAATATAAGTAAAAATATATAAAAATTATTTAAAACATAATATAATTAGTTATTAAATTAAATTTGTGTTCAAAATTTGAAAAATAAATAAATTATGTCCTCCATGTGGAAAGACAAAAGACAATTCTCTAAAATTCTCAAATAATTTGGTGTATAAAATATATTTTCTTTGTAACAAATCAATTAAGAATGAACGAGAAAATAGTTAAAGTTATTATAAAAAACAAAATGAATGATCATATATTTAGGGTAAGAAAGTTAATAAATCGAAAAATAGTACGTAGTTTAAAGGTTGGTATGCGGAAACCATTGTATAAAAAATAATATAATAATTGCTATCATCAATTTATTAATCAAATAGTATTTCAAATGTTACATATATGTTTAAGTAATATTTTATATTAGATCCAATAATCTTTCAAAAAATAATTATCCATATGAAAAAGGTCATATCTACATTAAGAATTAAATAAAATATAAAAGAAAGTTGGAAAATATTAGCATTAAAGATATATATACTCACACAAACTATATACATCATTTTTCATAGACTTTTTGAATGGTAAAGATGCATCAAAAATGAAAATAGAAGACTCATTTATTCTCTTTTTCTAATTGACACGACGGAAATGATCATATCAATATCAAAGATTAAAAAAAATAAAAAAGTTAGAAAAGTAGCATAACAAAAGTTTTGTTATAGCAATTAAAAAAATATGGCTAATTATGTTCGCCCAATTTACGGGGACGAAAATAATATTTAAGTCTTATTTTTAATTTTTTTTGACAAAAAGTCTTATTTTTACTGAGAACAACATAGTTGTACTATTTTACAAGAAAAATAGATAGAGACGTATCATAGACTCTTTGACAAGAAGAAAGGATAGGAAACACAAAACCGCGCCAATAGAAATAGGCGCCGATAACCTAAACAGAGAGAACAAACAACTCACTTACTTTAAATTTTAAAAACACTTGTGTTGTGGTCCCCTCCTCCCTTAACAATAACAATATCTTCCTCACCACACCACCGCAACCCTAAATAAAGGAACCACACCTACCCCACCCTACCTTACATTTTCCATTTTCAATTTTCAACTTCCAAATTTCACATTCATTTTAGCGGGAACATTTTAAGAGGGAACAAACACAACCCTAATTTTCAAATCACACATATCACACTATAAATACAACACAAAACTACTCACTCTTTCTTGCGCCAAAACTGTTCGACGAAATTCCCCACCCAAATAAGATAAGATAAGATGTATGTTGTTAAGAGAGACGGTCGTCAAGAGGCGGTTCATTTCGATAAGATAACGGCGCGTTTGAAGAAACTCAGTTACGGTTTAAGTACCGAACACTGTGACCCTGTTTTAGTCGCTCAGAAAGTTTGTGCCGGCGTTTACAAAGGCGTTACCACTAGTCAACTTGATGAATTAGCCGCTGAAACCGCCGCCGGCATGACCGCTAATCATCCTGATTATGCTTCCGTTAGTTTTCCCGCCTTTTTTTACACTCATTTTCGTGAAATAACGTTATCTTATCTTATTCCGTTGATGATGATGATTTTTTTTAATTGATTTGTTTGTTTCAGTTGGCGGCTAGGATTGCTGTTTCAAATCTGCATAAGAACACTAAGAAATCGTTTTCTGAAACGTAAGTGTTATTCAGTGTCAGCGATTTGTAAGATTGATTAATTTTCTAATTGTTGTGTTGTTTAATTACTTTAACCGTTATGTTTTTCAGTGTGAAGATTATGTACAATCATTTCAACCATAGATCTGGGAAGAAAGCTCCGTTAATTGCTGATGATGTGTATGAAATTATCATCAAGGTACTTGACAATTGACATGTTTAATTGTTTGGAATTTGAAATGATTTTATAGGTTTTGGGGTTGTGGTTTGATTACTGTGAAATTGATTAATTTTTTGTTTTGGGTTTGGTTTTTGATTTAGAATGCGGCTCGATTGGACAGTGAGATAATTTATGATAGGGATTTTGACTATGATTATTTTGGATTCAAAACCCTTGAGAGGTCTTATTTGTTGAAAGTTCAAGGAGAAGTTGTGGAAAGACCTCAACATATGTTGATGAGGGTTTCTGTTGGAATTCATAAGGATGATATTGAATCTGCTGTCAAAACTTATCATTTGATGTCTCAGAGATGGTTTACTCATGCTTCTCCGACTCTTTTCAATGCTGGAACACCTAGGCCTCAGGTATATGCGTATACATCTGTTGGTGTTGTTACTCTTTTCTGTTATATGATTTTTGGATCTTATTTAGATGGGTTTATTTGATCTGGCAGTTGAGTAGTTGCTTTTTGGTGTGTATGAAAGAGGATAGCATTGAGGGGATTTATGATACGTTGAAGGAGTGTGCTGTTATTAGTAAATCTGCAGGAGGAATTGGTGTTTCTGTTCATAACATACGGGCTTATGGCAGTTACATTCGCGGAACAAATGGTACTTCCAATGGTATTGTTCCAATGTTGCGTGTGTTCAATGACACTGCCCGTTATGTTGATCAGGGGGGAGGCAAGAGGAAAGGTAAAAGCCATCTAGAGATTTATTTGTAGTTTTGGAATTTGATGAATGCTTGTTGATTGCTGTTATTTACATGTGTTATGTGATATATGTAGGTGCTTTTGCTGTGTACTTGGAGCCATGGCATGCTGATATATTTGAATTCTTGGAATTGAAAATAAATCATGGAAAGGTATGAGATGAAATGATTTGGTTTCATTTTAGTTATGACCTTAGCTCTTAGTTTATGCTAGTTGAAACTTATTTTATTTTATTGTAACCATTATGTATTGGTGTTACTTATGCAGGAAGAGCAACGTGCTCGAGATTTATTCTATGCCCTTTGGGTGCCTGATCTCTTTATGAACAGAGTTCAGAGCAACGGGGTATGGTCCTTGTTTTGCCCCAATGAAGCCCCTGGTTTGGCAGATTGTTGGGGTGAAGAGTTTGAGAGGCTGTACACTCAGTATGAAACACAAGTAAGTTTGGTCTTGATAGGTAGGGTTGTTTTGCATACTTCAAAGAGGATGTGTCTTGCTGATTACCGCCTTGTTATTTTTTTTTTTACCAAATCTACAGGGTAAAGCGAAGAAGATTGTTCAAGCCCAGAGTCTTTGGTTTGCTATTTTGAAGTCACAAATAGAAACTGGAAATCCTTACATGCTTTTTAAGGTAGTTTCATAATCAATGATTTTTTTTTAACTTTATCCAAGTTTCTTTTCAATGCCTTTTTTCCCCCCACCATATAAATG
Source organism: Trifolium repens (assembly GCA_030408175.1). NCBI lineage: Eukaryota > Viridiplantae > Streptophyta > Magnoliopsida > Fabales > Fabaceae > Trifolium > Trifolium repens. The sequence continues at coordinate 58,020,662 of CP125842.1, read as the reverse complement.
TGTTTTTATAATATATATTATAGGATGCTTGCAATAGAAAAAGCAACCAGCAAAATCTTGGCACAATTAAGTCATCAAACCTGTGCACTGAGATAATTGAGTATACTAGTCCAACAGAGACTGCTGTGTGTAACCTTGCATCAATTGCACTACCACGATATGTAAGAGATAAGGTATGATGCCCCTGGCATAATTTATCTGTTAGGTCTGAGTTTTTCAATTTCTTTGTCAGCTTGTTTTTCCTGATTCTAAATGTTTATTTGCTTCTTATATAGGGTTTGCCTGTGGAATCTCACCAATCTAAACTTGTTGGGAGCAGAGGCTCTAGTAATCGGTTTTTTGACTTTGAAAAATTAAGAGAGGTACACTTCTTTTAACTACAAGCAATATGGGGTTTTATTTGTATTCACTCTGATCCTGTGTTGACACAATTATTAATAATTTATAATTTATTATGTCTATTTTTGTGATAGTTCTTTTTTTTTGCCAAGTACAGGTTACTGCTGTGGTGACAACAAACCTTAATAAAATAATTGATGTCAATTACTACCCAGTTGAAACTGCTGAAAGGTCAAACTTACGGCACAGACCCATTGGTATTGGAGTTCAGGGTCTTGCTGATACCTTCATACTACTAGGAATGGCATTTGATTCACCAGAGGTAAATAATGTTTATGTTTGTGGGGCTGCTATTTTATATACAGTTTAAATTATATGTTCTTCAATTTGATAGTTTACATGTATCTTGAGTGCAGGCTCAACAGTTAAACAAGGACATTTTTGAGACTATATACTATCATGCCCTGAAAACTTCTTGTGAATTGGCTGCAAAGGAAGGTCCCTACGAAACATATATTGGCAGTCCAGTAAGCAAGGTAATTTGGTTTTTGAGAGATGTTTGTTTCCTACCATTCTTCAATGTCTGAAGCAAAGTTGTTGCACTTATGAAGACGATCCCAGTTCTACGTGTATATTCAACTTGATTTTTACGCGGAAAATCAGATATGTAAATGACTATATATCCAAGGTGTATGTTGTTGCTTAGGTGATTTTTGTATGTGCAGGGAATTCTTCAGCCTGATATGTGGGGTGTGACACCCTCCAATTTGTGGGACTGGGGTGTACTTCGGGAGATGATTTCAAAGACGGGTGTAAGAAATTCACTTCTTGTTGCCCCTATGCCAACTGCATCTACCAGTCAAATTCTAGGCAACAACGAGTGTTTTGAACCATATACTTCTAATATCTACAACCGCAGAGTGCTAAGGTATATTGCCATACCATATTATTATATCTTAGCATCTCATAGTGCTTTGTCTTGCTTATTAACTCTTTGCTTTTCAGTGGTGAATTTGTTGTCGTGAACAAGCATCTTCTTCACGACTTGACTGAAATGGGACTGTGGAATCCTGCACTTAAGAATAAGATTATCTATGACAATGGTTCTGTACAGAATCTATCAGAAATACCCAACGAACTGAAAGGCATATACAAGTATGAGATTTGTGAATTTCTACTTTACAAAAACTTAACTCTGATATGTGTATGCTAACTCTCTTTAAAATTATCAGAACTGTTTGGGAGATCAAGCAAAAGATATTGGTTGATATGGCTGTTGATCGAGGATGCTACATAGACCAAAGTCAAAGCTTAAATATACACATGGATAAAGCCAACTTTGGAAAGCTTACTTCCTTGCATTTCTATGCATGGTCTAAGGTATCAACTTTTCAAATTGCAGCAAGTTAAAAATGTTAATATTGTGTTGCTTTGAAATTTAGATCAACTGTTTGCTGATAGATGTTACCATCACTTTCAATTTTGTCTTGAAAGGGTTTGAAGACTGGTATGTACTACCTCCGAACTCGAGCTGCAAGTGATGCCATCAAGTTTACTGTTGATACAGCTGCCATTAAAGTAATTAGACTTTGTTGTGATCAATCTTTCCATGAATGTGATTTGTAGTTTGTACATTTTGAAATATTTATTTTTGTTGTGAATGTAGGAACAATCTAAGGTTGAGGAGGCAGATGGAGATGGTGATGATGATACCAAGATGGCTCAGATGGTGTGTTCTTTGACAAACCGAGATGAGTGTTTGGCCTGTGGAAGTTAAAATTAGACCTATAAGATTTAAACCTATCTGCACCAACAAATCACTTTACTCTGGAATAGCACTACCATGTCTACATTCAAATGCCAATCCATGCCCTAAAATCTTCAAGATTTCTGACATGTCTTGAGTGCTTTGTATAGAATTTACTTTGTTAATTTCATATGCCTTCATTGCTTGTGTTTAGATAATATAAATTTCATCATGTATTGTTGTATTGCATGTTAGGAAGTGTTCACTTTAAGGTATAAATTTAAATTTGAGAATTTCATGATTATAATTGATAAGTATTTAATATTTATATTTCCTATGTCTATTCAGTTACATTTTGGTACCAAAATGGTTACCTTTGCTTAGGATGACAAAATGACAAACTATGCGATGGTTACAACACACAAATTGCTTAGGATGACAAAATCTGAATCCAATAATGCTAAGAAGTTGGAGTGGTATATGGATATGCTGGGTACAGTATTGAGAGTGTTTTTTTAAACACAAAATTTAAAAAGAATTAATCAATAGGTTGATTCAATTGATTTTGATATTCTGTTAACTTTCTTTCAAACTCAACACAAACCCATTATTTAAGAAAGTGAATGGATTTGTGTAAAAAAAAAAAGTGAATCAATTCATGGTCAACCCTTTAATCTGGAGTTGAGAGTGTGCCAGTTTGTTGATGGGAACCAGAAGGATTTCTAGAAGTTAGTAAATGGTCTTTGAGGTGGATTGCAAAATGGTGTTTGATACCCTTAATAACTAGCATACTCTTGATTTGATGGGGTTTGATAATGTTAATTTTTTTGCCTTAATTTAGACTGAAACTCTCGTTGAATTTGTTAAGAGAAGATAATATGAACGTTTACTGTCCAGTTAACTTCGGTGTTTACTACTATATTCTTACATGTATTTGACATTTATTTTGAGATGGGAGTAAAAAGATATTGACTTATAATGTGATAATAAGATCTATTTGTTACTGTCAAAAAAAAAAGATCTATTTGTATTTCATTTTTAATTTTAAATACTTTGAATAATAGGACCAATGTCTCTTGTCTAATTTTACATTTTTATATTTTCACTAATTTGGGTAAAAAAAAAAAATTGGTAAATTAAAATATTCTCTATGCGCAACTTTAAAGATGCACTAGTTAGAGATCAAATTTAGAAAATAAATAGTTAAGAAAATCAAATACCTATTACTTGTGTCAATGTTGTTAATATTTGGGTAAAAATATGAATAAGAAGTACTAGTATAATTGTTTAGTAAAAATAAATAAATTAATATAATCGTAAGATATATAAAAAAGAAAGTATAATCGTAAGAATCTATATATTAATTGCTTACCCAAAAAAAATCATATATTAAGAGGAGGAGGGGGGGTGGGGGGGCGCATGCAAGCGCCTCGACGCTCAAGTTACTATGAGTGTGAAGTAAGGTTTTCAAAGTAAGAAAATAAGTACCCGACTTTTTCGTATGAGATGACTATATATAACCTCCAGCGCTGAGCTAATGCCATTAATGGGGATCATGGCTGCCGGGAAACAAGTGAAGAACCATGATGAGCAGTAAATGTTCATCATTCTGGTGTTGAGCATTACGATTTGTAAAATTTGTTCGTTGACCCGGGTCTACAGATTATTGGGTTTCACCCCAATTGGGCCGTGCTCAGCAATGCAGGGGTGGACTTCATCGCATATTGGGCTTCAGGTCCGGTCCATAACAATTTTGAATTTTTTCCATATTTTTAATGAATGTTATATTATTTTTTGTGTTCTTATCCACAAAATAAAAATGAGAAAGAAATGGTGTGTGTATGTATGACTCAAGTCAAAGTGTTGGTTTGTCCCATTTTAACATGTAGCAGCCCGTACATAGGTGTGAGTATCTTCTGTCCTTTCTTTTATCCTTTTCGTGAATACCTATGAAGGATGTTGAAACCGCGTATGAAGTCGATCGTCGACCAAAATTAGAGTTGACTTTATAGTTTGACTCTTACTGTTTCAATTTCAAAGCTTCACATAAATATCGGAGAATAAGAGAGCAAACTTAGCCAAATCAGAAATAAACACTTTAAACCAAATTGACATGACTAATAAAGTTTTTAATGTGTCCCTTAAGTGTAGCTCAAATGGTGTGATATTATTGAAGTGATGGGGTTTGAATCCTTTTTTTTTTTTTTTTTTTTTTTTCTGTTGATGGAATCGGGGTTTGAATCCTAAATTTTATATTTCTCCATATTTAAATATGTGAATCTAGCCAGTAGTCTACTTGACAAAAATAAATCAATAATTTTTTTAATGTGATATTATATTTTGTATTAATTTGTTTTATAATAAATTTAAATTTTAAATGAATATTGTCTATTTTTTTCACACAAATGAATTTTGTCTATTGAACATCAGGATCAACTATATTTATAAGTACCTAAAAATGTACTTTAATCTTTATACATTATCAGCATTTTAAATTATCAACCATTTACAAATTATTTTTCATATAAATTTTAAGATTGATGAGATTAAACACAAATTATTTTAATGTTTCTAGTTAGCGGCACAACTTATTATCTGTTTGCCTTCTATTATAGTGTAATTATCTTGAGAATGAATTTTCTCGTTTTTTTTTTAAAAAATATTTATTTTTTGACACAATTTGATAAATTTTATTTTTTTCATTTCTTCAGATTAAAAAGTTTTGCATTACCTCATTTTGACAAATTAAAAAATTTGACATTATTTAGTCAAAAAAAAATATGTTTGACATTATTAACACATGTATGCATTACATATTTCTCTTTCTTATAAGTCCATTTATATTTGCCCCCAAAGAAAGTCAATTCTTATTTTTCAAAAGCTAAACTCCTCAATTGCTCGTGAATAATATGAAAATGTCAAAAGAATATAAAGCATTAAGTACATAACTTTTAAACCAATCTTAGATATACTGTTGATAGAGACACATAAATGATATACCATTCAAAATAAAATGATATTTAAATTTTTTATTATATCTAATATTCAAGAAATTTGCACTCAAAAGATTTTAGATTCGATTCTTTCTGATATTAAATTTAGTGGACTTATCTATACAAAATTTTGCTTTGACCGGAACATAATTTTTTTATTAAAAATATATATTTGAGAACATAAATAAAACATTTAGGACAAAACACATATATGTTTGAAGGAGTCGAAGTCATTGGAAGGACCCAATAAGTCCCAGTGAGGTAGATGAGTCTGACTTGCATACCCAATCACACTAAATTCAATTGCTCCAAAATTTTTGTGTGGCTTTAAGATTATATATATGATGATAATAACAAAAAGCTAAACTAATAAACTTGTAATTCTTCACATGCAACTTGCCAATTTGGTATCAACTAGTTAATATCTAGAAAAATCATCAATAAAGTTAAACATAAGAGAACCAACTTGTGAATATGCAACTTGAATATAGCAATTGATAACAAATTCAACCAATTCTCTTCCTGACTAAATTTTAATCAAAGCCTAACACCTCCATCTATACACTTATAGGAAATAACGTGACCTAACATAATTACCTGGGTAAGATTTCATTTACAAGTGGTTTAAGTAATCGCATATAGCTAAAATGCCCTCTTTTTGCAACTAGCTAATTTTTATTTTATTTTTTTTTATAATGTGCAACTAGCTAAATTTTACAGTTAGACTCTTTAAAACAAAATAATAATAATAATAATAATAATAATAATAATAAAAAAAGTTATTTTTAAGATAATATTTTATTTTCGTCAAAAAAAGATAATATTTTATATTTGATTACTTAACATATGCATTCAAATTTCAATGCGCTTATTAATGAGACCTATAAAATAAAAAGAAATTTTTTTACTAATTAATTTTATCACACACAACGGGGCCACCATAATAAAAACTCTCTCTATAGTCTACACTATTGCATTCTTAAAAATGAATTCGAATTCAAAACTTCTAATTAAAATAGAAGAAATTTTTACCATTTCATCTAAATGCTCTTTTTTTTTTTGAATGAATTTCATCTAAATGCTCTTAAATATAGAAGGTATATAGTTGAAAAATTAATTAACATTATCTTTAAAATTAAAAAAAAACTTATAAAAAATCACAAAAATAAAAATAGCTTAATCTTTTTTTTACCAATAAAAATAGCTTATTCTATCGTACCAAAAAAAAATTAGCTTATTCTAATGTCGGCTATTCACTGTTTTATTATAACCTTTTGCTCAACACCGACGAGTTGAAAATAATTGCAAAACCGTCAACTTGTTTCTCTCCACATCAAAGCCAACAAATCTTTTGCATTCACACTTTCTTCACACTCTTTTGACCCGTCACTAGCTACATAGTGTATTTATTAATCCTTAATGCTTATAAGCCATGTCAACTTGTTACTTATTGCTATCAACAATATCTCAAATTCTTTATATATATCTATAATTGTATTACTGTTTTATTCATCTGAGTTTGCGTATTAAAGTTGGTATTGAAGAGTTTTTGCATGAAGTGTTATTGAAAAGGTGGCGAATTATAGTGAAAAAGGAAAAGAACTTGACAACAATATTAAAGAAGAAGAAAGAGGACAAGAATTAAGGTTGTCAATGCCAATGATGTTTCCTGGTTTTCATAGAGAAGGAGAAATGTCAGCTATGGTTTCTGCTTTAACACATGTAATATGTGGTGGTCAGAACAATGATGATTTTAGTCTTCTGAATCAGAATATGAATCACACTGCATTTCATCAAGGAGATGGTAACCCTTTTGTTTCTGCAACAACTTCTTCAACTTCTTTATCTTATGGTGATAGTTCTTCTCTCAAGAGAAGAAGGGAAGATGATGGATTCTTTCACAATTCTTCTTCTGCTTTTCCCCCAAATAAGCACCAAGGTGAATATTTATATTTATAATCTAATAAAGTCAGAAATCAAACTCGGTGTCTCCAGAATGATGTTGAAGGTTATTAATCACCCGAGTCCAATGACTTGGTATAGTATGCATATGCATTGATACATCACTGGTTGACTTGCTAGCTTATATTCAATATGACACTTTAGCAAAAATAAGTACAAAATTTAGCGGTAGAGATTATTTTTTTAAAAAAATTGATTTCAAAATTTAAAAATGGAAGACAAAAATTGTGATTCGGTGAACATAAAGAATCAAAAGTGCATTTAAGTCTGCAATATATACGCAACCGGTCTATTTTGGGTTATATATATTGATATACTTATGGGTTTGATGTTATGTTGTAGAATGTTCAAGCAACTGGACAAACACAATAACAACAGCAGAAAGAAGCCAAATATCAGAACCTATATATGAATACAGAACAGATAATAACAATGTGAAAAATGAAGAGCAACCAAAAAGAAAATACAGAGGAGTGAGACAGAGACCATGGGGAAAATGGGCTGCAGAGATAAGAGATCCATTCAAAGCTACAAGAGTATGGTTAGGAACATTTGAAACAGCTGAAGATGCAGCTAAAGCATATGATCAAGCTGCATTGCGTTTTAGAGGCAATAAAGCAAAACTCAACTTTCCTGAAAATGTTAGGCTCAAGCAACAACCTTTGGTTAATCCAATACCAACCCATTTGAGTATTTCACATTCTAATAATGCCCTTTTGTCATCTCAATCTAACATTGATCCTACAGTTTATGGTCAAAACTTCCCTATGAGATTATATGATCAGATTACTATGTCATCATCTAATGAGATGGCTTCTCTTCAAACTTCAATGTCACCATCAGCTTCATATTCTTCTTCTACTACTACTATTGCTTCTTCTTTTAGTTCTCCACAGACAACTTCTTCGATTCCTTCGGTTTATACTACCGATTTGCCACCATGGTCTTCTGGTTTAAATTCATCTCCCTCAGGCTAATAATATATTTATTGTTGGAGGTGTTTGAGTAGCTTAGAAAAGAGAGGTGGAGAAATGTGATGCAGGAAAAAGAAATAGCAAGAGATGTACAAACCTAATATAAAATATACAGAAGAAAATTACTCTCTGTTATTATTAGTATCATCTCATTTTAATTTCACTTGCACAATGAATTTGTCAACCCCACCATGATTTTACTTGAAAATATCTCTATATATACTAATGAAAATTATAAAAGCAGGAAAAAGATGTAATAGAGGCTTAAGAAGAGAAATGTAATTCCAAAAATGCTTCAAGAAGAAATGTAATTTATATCCTTGGTTTAGGAAAAGACAGTTTTATTTAATCCTTATTAATAATAATACATAAAAATAATTATTTGTCACTAAAATTATTTTAAATAAATAGTATGTAAACTAATGGAATACGTTTAGACCAAAAATAAATAGTAGCATGATACAGTGCCAATTTGCCGAACAAAGGCAGAAAGAAAATATAAGATGTGCTTGTAACAGATAAAGGTTGAAGGACTGGAATTTGTTTTTCTAATTATTAGATACTATTATATGTTAATTACGTTTGCCAAGAATCATAAAGCATTCAAGCAGTAAAATATATGAATAAACTTGTATCATTTTCACATAAAATAGTACATTTGACCCTTGCACATAAAATAGTACTACCTTTTTTTTTAGAAACCATTAAAATATACGTATATACTTGTATCATTTTCCTTTGAAAAAATAAATAAATTAGATGGTCATTCAACCAGTAGTTGAATACTATTCTTCAAAACAAATGCATATGCTTTGAGTGTAGATGAATCGATGACCAAAGGAGTTACTTTCATATCTGAATTCAAAATGCTAAAATGATAGATGGTTGAATGAAGCTCGAACTTACCATGAAGGAAAGTAACACGAGACATACAAATTGCACAATAAAATGAAACTAACCAAAATGTAAATGCGAAAATTTTGAGCAGACAAAAGAATATAAATGAACAAGCACTCGAAGTCTTGCCACTACTACAAAAAAGACGGTTTATGATCCTGTCTGGTAAGTCGGTGGTCAGGTAATTAACGGTAATTCTTAGTATTCAACAAAGCTACTTTCACTAAGAATCATATATCCATATCTACCCTGAACGCATGAATGGCAAAATATAAATCGAAAGAGGAACATTCCTGATAACCTTTAGTCCAGAATATTGAGGAACTCCTGAAATGATCAGACCAGAGATAAGCATTATGATAAAAAAGAAAATACTTCAGACATGAACAGATTCTACCATTCTTCATAAATCACAAACTACCATCTAAACAAAACCGTGAGAAAATGAGAGAAGAGCAATAAGAAAAAGGAAGAGCATGCAGACCTTCTTAAACCTTCAAAGCTGCTTTATGGACCATGGTTTCCTTGTGTATTTGATGACAGCTCTTCTCAACAAGATCGGGCAGCTTCTCTAAGTTTGCTGCCCATGAATTAAGAACATCGTTGCTGTCCTTTGATGTTTGGAAACAAACTATTCCCATAGGTCTATCAATCTTGGCCACCAGAGCCTTTGTCACAACCATATCAGACAAATGCTTCTCAGCTTCCTGAAATAAGCAAGAATAATTGATTAGGAAAATCCCTTTGAAAAACAAATTAATTAAGACAGGAGGGAAATAGGTAGTTCCAAGTTTACAACATCTATTTTTACATGCGAGGCCAACAATGAAAGACTGAGGTAGCAGGTGACATACAGAAGCATACACACCCTGCCAACCACAATTCCCCTACTAGCTTCAGTTGCAAGACCATAGTTGGTTCTTGAAATACTTGCATGGGAATTTGCGCATGTAATAATAAGAAAAAATTACCATAGTAAGATTAGCAGAACAAAACCATTACTAGCATTACACACCTCTAGGCTGAGACACAAAAGCTGGGCAAGTCTCTTCAAAGTAATTATTGCATAGTACTTTGATACAACAAGAATATTCTGAAAGATTAACAAAATTACTCCATGTTAATGCTCACATAAATAACTGTTAAACATAAAGAAGAAGTGCAAGGGTATCAGTCAATCACATGTTCAATAATTCTCTGTTTCAGATCTTCTGCTGCTTTTTCACTTAAAAACTTTCCAGACACAATCTCGTTCTCAAACTCGGTCTTATATGTCTCCCAAAGAGCCGTCCATTGGATAACTTCCATGGTGACCAATTGCTTTAAGAGAAGCCTAGACACAACAAATAACAGGTACACCCAATGACAAGGAATCCTAAACAAAAAATTTGAACATGACCAGAAAGCATGCGAGATAAAAAATAGATAACATACTTGAAATTTGGAATCTCGAATAGATTCTTGTCCTCTAAGGTTGAATTCAGAAGACTTGATTGAAGGGGATCATGGGGAGCAAGAACTAAGCACCAAGATATTTTCCTCAGGATCTGCATGTAAGGATAGTATTTGGAAATAAGTCATATCATAATATCGTTTAGCAATAGAATCAAAACAGTACCAGAGATAGCAAATAAAGGAAGAGAGTAGAAAGCTTACAGGAATAAACTCAGCAGGGTTTTCTTTAACAGATGGAATCTCATATATTGCCTTATAGCAACGGCAAATTTCAAGATAATCATTGTTGTGGGAATAATACCTAAAATCGGACAGAAAAGCAGCATAAGAAAAAAACAAAGATTTCAGGATCAGCAGCAAGAAATATTATGAACCAGGTACTTGAAAAATATGTAGCATGAAGATAAATCAACTATATCAATTTCACATTTAGTGAAAAGGTATAGAAGCATAACACCAAATTTAGAAAGCTAAGTGGAATTTACTGGCACACATGCTGCACTGCGACCAATTCCCTACACTTCTTTACAATGAAACAGGAAGTAGGAAATCAATTACCTAATCATGAGTTCATAATAAATCCTTTTCAACTCCAGTAGAGAGGGAATATCAGCAGGAGCCTCTTCAACCATGTTATCACCTTCTTTGGGCTTTTTCTTTTCCTTAGATGCATCTATGTCGAATACTCTTGGACTTATCTTTCTTGAGAGTATTTGTGCACGAATATAATCCTGACGGTCTAGGCACAATCGAACCTACACAATTTAACATAGGAGATGCCCAAATTAGTAACTTATTAGCAACATAAAAATTCATTAGCCTGCTACTTTTGTCATCACTGAAACAAAAAGAAATGAACCGTACTTGTTCCAGAATGAATGCAATCTTCTCAGTTTTAGCCATGGCGCCAAAAGTTTCCACCTGTTAAGATTACCCATTACATAAGTGAACCAAACAATAATTTCTACTAATCAGTACCATCCAAAAACAAAGATATACCAAAGCCATGAAAACATAACAAGTTCACACTGACCGCAATTTCTTGCATCAAATCAGCAGCCTCAGCTATAAGCCCCTGTTCTTCCTTAATCTTGGCAAGTTTCTTGACCAATCGTGCTCTCTCAATCTCGACGTATATCTAAGAAGTAAGAAGAACACAATACAACATACAAATCACCAAAACAAGACTTATAAGATGGATAATGCTATGCGAGAAGATAATAAAACATAATGGAGAACTCAAACATAACAAAACTAACCTTCCCTGCAGATACACTGTTCAGTGTTTTGATAAGTTCTATACGAGTTTCAATATCCGGTGTCTTATCAATATATTCCATAGCCTGCTGGACCATAGCGGTTACAGCCTGTGTGCATATATATATATAATAGCATCATTAGTACCATAAAACATCACTATTCTCACTTTTCTGTACCAATTATACAACTACAGGGTGTCTAGACTGAATCCTAGCAGTGAAATTATACTTATTCGATACATAAGCTGTAACAATAGTGAATTAATATGCTTAAGTTCCTAAAATACTGATAGGATATAGTGAAATTGGAAAGAACATAAACCCTAAACACTTTCTATCTGCACAATTAAGCATTAAGCACAAAGCCTCGTTGCTTATCTAAACAAATTTTAGATCAATATCTCCTCAAAAGTTACTAATCGATCTGAAATTTTAAACAAAAACGAACAATTTTTACATTCTAAACAAACAGAAACCTAAGAATAGCAAACCAAAACCCTAAACCTCCTAAAACCTAAAACAAAACGCATCTATTTGCATCAAATACCTGCTTAAGCTGACCGTGTCGTTTAGACAACACGACAATCTGATCATTAAGGGTTTTCCATGCTTTCGCTTCGAAACAGAGTTGCAAAATGACGGCAATTTCTCCGGCGAGCCTCATCTCCTTCTCCACGTTCAGCAATTGCTCTATTTTTGCATCTAAATTCTCCAAAGCCTACAAAACAAATTGAAAAGCGATTATAGCGTTAGATTAACATCGAAGTGAAAATAAAAAAGTAGAAAACATGTAAGGAAAACGAAAGAGAGATCTGGATTGGATTCGATCGATGAATACCATGGTTGAGTGAGGTTTGCGCTAGAGATCTATGAAGAAAATTGAAATCGAAAAGCGAAAACAAAGTGAGAGAGAAGGGAAGAGTTAAGATAGTGGGAGAAGCTCGTTTAATGTAACAGAAAGTTTTGCGAAAAGCCCGCCCAATAATTCATAGCAGGCTGGAACGGTGCCCTGCGCGACACGGTATTCCACTAATCACTTATTTTAAAAAAATCACTTATTTTAAAAAAATAATCACTTTTAAGAATATTATGTGCGTTTGTTATAGCTTTTAAAAATAATCAGAATCTAAAAATAATCTAAAAACTACTATAAATGATAAGCTAAAAAATAGTAACTTCTTAAAAAATAAATTTTTTTTTAGAGGAAAGAGAAAACAATGCCACAATGGTCAAAATGTAGAGATATTTTTTATCCAAAAATATCCTTACATAATTTTAATATTCCAAAAATATCCTTATAAAAGTAATTTTTATCAAGGTAAACAAACACAAAATAACTTCTAATTTTTTGCAAAATCTCTAAAAAATAATCTCAAAATTATTTAAGGTTAAAATCACTTATTTTTTTATCTATAACAAACGGGCTCATAATCCTAAATTTATTGGTCTAACTTTGACACGTCGAAAAAAAATATCAAAACTATAATAAAAACTCGAATAATCGATTTTTAATATCATTGCTAATGTTTCTTTATCAGGTAATAACACTAGAAAGACTTCCTCTAATTCTATTAGAGATTTTATCTTTTTGAAGCATTTTAAAGTTTGCATTCACCATCCCTCCCTTACTATCATTAAAGAAATTCTTTGGACTCCTCCCCTTTTTCCTTGGATAAAATGTAACATTGACGGGGGCTGCTAAAGGAAATCCTGGCCTTGCTGGTTGTGGTGGGGTGTTTAGAAATCACAGGGCTGATATGCTTTGTTGTTATGCTGAGCCATTAGGAATAGCCTCGTCTTTTCATGCTGAACTTCAGGCTGCAATTTCAGCTATTGCAATTGCTTTTGATATGCATTGGGATAATTTATGGATTGAATCCGACTCAGGCTTGGTGGTTCGTGCTTTTCAGAATCCTGATCATAATGTTACTTGGAGCTTAAGAAATAGATGGAGGAATGCTTTAGTGTTGTTTAAGCAAATGAATGGTATGGTTTCTCACATTTTCCGAGAAGGTAACCAAGTTGCAGACTCTCTTGCGAATATCGGTTGCACTTTATCGTCTCCTACTTGTTGGCAGCAGGCCCCTCACTTTATTATAGGTAGTTTAGAGAAGAACAAGTTGGGTTTACCTAGCTTTTGACTTGGTTGTTAATGGAGTTTTGGTTTTATGTCCCCTCCATTTGTTTTGTTTTTGCTTCTCTTTTAATATATTTTTGTGTTGGTTAGCTTCTAGCTACCAACCTTTTGTTTAAAAAAAAAAACAAAACACACATCTTAGAAAGAAAAGAAAAAAATCCCATATTTTTAAGGCTATTGCTATTTTTAAGGCTACAACAAATTTATTGAATGGCTTTGCTATTTTTAAGGAAAATAACAGAGTATATTTGGTGGGGTGGGATGATATTTTCAATCCGCAAAAGTAATAGACCCCATCCTGCCTAACCTACAAAGACACGGGACAACGGTGGGGTGGGGCGGGTTGGCCCGTCAGGTCTAACTAATTTTTATTTTTTAAACAAAAATCTCAACTCATTATAAATTAATCTTCTATATTTTACTCATATTAAAAAATAGAATGTCAATTCAATTGAACTAATAGGGTTAATATATATATTTCACTTTTGTACCTATTCATTTTTGTGTATTTAAATGGAATCCAAGTTTTGTTAGTTTTGGATTTAAATTGAGTACTAGTATGTTAGTCTGTACCGTGCACGAATTTTTTTTTTAATATTATTTATGTGTTTATTTTCATATGTGGTGATCAGAACAATGGCGATTTTAGTCTTCTGAATCAGAATATAAATCACAATGCATTTCATCAGGGAGATGGTAACCCTTTTGTTTCTGCAACAACTTCTTCAACTTCTTTTTCTTAAGGTGATAGTTCTTCTCTCAAGAGAAGAAGGGAAGATGATGGATTCTTTCACAATTCTTCTTCTGCCTTTCCTCCAAATAAGCACCAAGGTGAATATTTATATTATAATCTAATAAAGTCAGAAATCAAACTCGGTTTCTCCAAAATGATGTTGAAGGTTATTAACCAGTCGAGTCCAATGACTCAGTATAGTATGCATATGCATTGACACATCACTGGTTGACTTGCTAGCTTATATTCAATATGACACTTTAGCAAAAATAAGTACAAAATTTAGTGGTAGAGAATTTTTTTTTTATTTTTTAAAAAAATTTGATTTCACAATTTAAAAATGGAAGACTAAAATCGTGAACCACCAAACATAAAAGAATCAAAAGTGCATTTAAGTCTGCCAGAAAATATACGCAACCGGTCTATTTTTGGTTATATATATTGATATACTAATGGGTTTGATGTTATGTTGCAGAATGTTCAAGCAACTGGACAAACACAATAACAACAAAAAGGAGGCAAATATCAGAACCTATATATGAATACAGAACAGATAATAACAATGTGAAAAATGAAGAGCAACCAAAAAGAAAATACAGAGGAGTGAGACAGAGACCATGAGAGATAAGAGATCCATTCAAAGCTACAAGAGTATGGTTAGGAACATTTGAAACAGCTGAAGATGCAGCTAAAGCATATGATCAAGCTGCATTGCGTTTTAGAGGCAATAGAGCAAAACTCAACTTTCCTGAAAATGTTAGGCTCAAGCAACAACCTTTGGTTAATCCAACACCAACCCATTTGAGTATTTCACATTCTAATAGTGCCCTTTTGTCTTCTCAATCTAGCATTGATCCTACAGTTTATGGTCAAAACTTCCCTACGAGATTATATGATCAGATTACTATGTCATCATCTAATGAGATGGCTTCTCTTCAAACTTCAATGTCACCATCAGCTTCATATTCTTCTTCTACTACTACTACTATTGTTTCTTCTTTTAGTTCTTCACAGACAACTTCTTCGATTCCTTCGGTTTATACTACCGATTTGCCACCATGGTCTTCTGGTTTTAATTCATCTCCCTCAGGCTAATATATTTATTGTTGGAGGTGTTTGGGTAGCTTAGAAAGAGAGGGGGAGAAATGTGATGCAGGAAAAAGAAATAGCAAGATATGTACAAACCTAATATGAAATATACAGAAGGAAATTACTCTCTACTGCTGTTATTATTATCTCATTTTAATTTCACTTGCATGGTGAATTGTCAACTCCATCTTGATTTTACTTGAAAACTGAAGCCTGTGTGCATCATTCGATTGGATTAGGTTCGATTGATATTAAAAAAAAATACATATAAGAATGTATATTGGTTGGAATATCGATAAAAAAATTATTCGTATAATAAGTCAAAATTAAGTGGATATTGGATACACACGCACACGGACTCACACACTTATCCAAACATTTCAAAGAAGGAAAGAGAAAGGGAAAACTAATAATTTTTTTCTCAGATAAAGGAAAAAAAAAGTTGGAATTTTCAATCGAATAAAAAAGATTAAGGAATAGTGTTTATAAATTATTTAAATATCTCTATATACTAATGAAAATTATGAAAGCAGGAAAAATATGTTATAGAGGCTTAAGAAGAAGAAAAATGTAATTCCAAAAAAATGCTTCAAGAAGAAATGTAATTTATATCTTTAGTTTAGGAAATGTCAAATAACCGATTATCGCAAAAGCTTAAGCTGTTAGGATAGGCTACATCAATAATTTTATATTATTTCTAACAGGAAAAAAAAACAACTTTTTGTTTGATTTTTTTTAAAAGATGGTTTTTTTATGCATAAATATAATTATGTCTCTAAAATTATTTTAAATACTCAACATCAAATTACTTGGTCCTAACAAAAACTAACTGTGGTACAAAACATCAGAAAAAGATACTGTATGTAAACTAATGGAACACGTTTAGACCAAAAATAAATAGTAGCACGAAATAGTGCCAATTTGCCGAACAAAGGCAGAAAGAAAATAAAAGATGTGCTTGTAACAGATAAAGGTTGAAGGAATGGAATTTGTTTACCTATTTATTAAAGATTACAAATATCTTTTACTAAAAAAAAAAGATTAGACGAATATCAACTCAAAAAGTTTAGATACAATTATATGTTAATTACGTTTGTCAAGAATCATAAAGCATTCAAGCAGTAAAATATAAGAATAGACTTGTATCATTTTCACATAAAATAGTACATTTGACCTTTGCACATAAAATAGTACTACTTTTTTTTTAGAAACCATTAAAATATACGTATATACTTGTATCATTTTCCTTTGAAAAAATAAATATAATTCTCCTTTGAAAAAATAAATAAATTAGATGGTCATCTTGCATTCAACCAGTAGTTGAATACTATTCTTCAAAACAAATGCATATGCTTTGAGTGTAGATGAATCGATGACCAAACGAGTTATACTTTCATATCTGAATTCAAAATGCTAAAATGATATATGGTTGAATGCAGCTCGAACATTACCATGAAGGAAAGTAACACGAGACATACAAAATGTAAAAGCGAAAATTTTGAGCAGACAAAAGAATATAAATGAACAAGCACTCGATGCCTTGCCACTACTACAAACAAGACGGTTTATGATCCTGTCTGGTAAGTCGGTGGTCAGGTAATGACGGTAATTCTAAAAAGAAAGGGTATTTAACAGTAGTATTCAACAAAGCTACTTTCACTAAGAATCGTATATCCATATCTACCCTGAACGCATGAATGGCAAAATATAAATCGAAAGATGCGATTGTTTAATGCTATTCCTCACCAACACAGAGTGGTTCAACATTTCAAATAAACATTCCTGATAAGGCACCTTCAGTCCAGAATATTGAGGAGCTCCTGAAATGATCAGACCAGAGATAAGCATTATGATAAAAAATAAAATACTTCAGACATGAACAGTCACAATTCTACCATTCTTCATAAATCACAAACCTCTATCGTCCAAATCCCTCTAAACAAAACAGTGAGAAAATGAGAGAAGAGCAATAGGAAAGATGAAAAGCCAAAAATTACCGATATGCAGACCTTCTTAGACCTTCAAAGCTGCTTTATGGACCATGGTTTCCTTGTGTATTTGATGACAGCTCTTCTCAACAAGATCGAGCAGCTTCTCTAAGTTTGCTGCCCATGAATTAAGAACATCGTTGCTGTCCTTTGATGTTTGGAAACAAACTATTCCCATAGGTCTATCAATCTTGGCCACCAGAGCCTTTGTCACAACCATATCAGACAAATGCTTCTCAGCTTCCTGAAATATGCAAGAATAATTGATTATGAAAATCCCTTTGAAAAACAAAATAATTAAGACAGGAGGGAAATAGGTAGTTACAAGTTTACAACATCTATTTTTACACGAGGTCAACAATGAAAAATTGAGGTGGCAGGTGACATATAGAAGCATACACACCCTACCAACACAATTCCCCTACTAGCTTCAATTTGCAAGAGCATAGTTAGTTCTTGAAACACTTGCATGGGAATTTGAGCATATCATAAGGAAACATTACCATAGTAAGACTAACAGAACAAAACCATTACTAGCATTACACACCTCAAGGCTGAGACACAAAAGCTGGGCAAGTCTCTTCAAAGTAATTCTTGCGTAGTACTTTGATACAACAAGAATATTCTGAAAGATTAACAAAATCACTCCATGTTAATACTCACATAAATAACTGTTAAACATAAAGAAGAAGTGCAAGGGCATCAGTCAATCACATGTTCAATAATTCTCTGTTTCAGATCTTCTGCTGCTTTTTCACTTAAAAACTTTCCAGACACAATCTCGTTCTCAAACTCGGTCTTATATGTCTCCCAAAGAGCTGTCCATTGGATAACTTCCATGGTGACCAGTTGCTTTAATAGAAGCCTAGACACAACAAATA
Organism: Trifolium repens; assembly: GCA_030408175.1. Lineage (NCBI taxonomy): Eukaryota > Viridiplantae > Streptophyta > Magnoliopsida > Fabales > Fabaceae > Trifolium > Trifolium repens. Next base: position 58,002,208 of record CP125842.1, on the reverse strand, counting down.
ACAGGTACACCCAATGACAAGGAATCCTAAACAAAAAATTTGAACATGACCAGAAAGCATGTGAGATAAAAAATAGATAACATACTTGAAATTTGGAATCTCGAATAGATTCTTGTCCTCTAAGGTTGAATTCAGAAGACTTGATTGAAGGGGATCATGGGGAGCAAGAACTAAGCACCAAGATATTTTCCTCAGGATCTGCATGTAAGGATAGTATTTGGAAATAGGTCATATCATAATATCGTTTAGCAATAGAATCAAAACAGTACCAGAGATAGCAAATAAAGGAAGAGAGTAGAAAGCTTACCGGAATAAACTCAGCAGGGTTTTCTTTAACAGATGGAATCTCATATATTGCCTTATAGCAACGGCAAATTTCAAGATAATCATTGTTGTGGGAATAATACCTAAAATCAGACAGAAAAGTAGCATAAGAAAAAAACAAAGATTTCAGGATCAGCAGCAAGAAATATTATGAACCAGGTACTTGAAAAATATGTAGCATGAAGATAAATCAACTATATCAATTCCACATTTAGTGAAAAGGTAAAGAAGCATAGCACCAAATTTAGAAAGCTGTGTGGAATTTACTGCCACACATGCTGCACTGCGACCAATTCCCTACACTTCTTGTTACAAATCAATTCCCAAACACACGTATAAAATAATTTTTAAACATGATGCAAATGGACTGAATTATACACATTTGGAAGTTATTTAAACTATGGAGATAAAAAAGCTTGCAATAGTGAAGGCTGCCTACTGTAGATCCAAAACAATGGTTTTAGAATTCAAATGAACATTGCTCAACAACCAGGCAGCATAAGCAATGGTTTCAGACATTGTGCTTTATTTCAAAATGGTTAAGAACTGGGATGTGGCAAACAATAATAGAAAGCAGGGATGAAAAAGAAAAACTTGGAATTGGAAAGAAAATAAGTGATTAAAATGTATAAATGTCTGCAAGAGAATAAGAAATTTGATCCAATCCAAAAGGATCCAGTTGTAGCCATTTAAATGTATACATGGTACAGAATGTATTAAAAGAAAGAAGAAATTATGCTTGTGCTCATTTTAACAACCACTTCCAACTCTAGCAATGCATAAATACAGTACAAGTTAGTACCTTAGAAACTTATATCATTAGGTGCTGTATACCCAATTTGATATTAACTAATGGAAATAATCATAAAAATAAATCATAGTCCAATAGATATATATTAAAAGAATGAGACATAAATTTTTAGATGCAATCATATTCGAAATTATATATTATATAGAAGTAAACCCAAGCAAGGGAAATTATATTTGAGTTTTTCATTTTCCGCCATATTTAAGAACCACATGTTCGTACTTTGTACAATTGCGGTTTTGGGATTTCATGCTCATAGAAATTAGGATTTTTATGTAAGTTTCAGGTGAATGTTAGAGTTTGCAAATGGCAAGAACCATAAATGGCCTTCATAGCATCTCTAAACTCTCTCAAGTCCCAAAAATATGAGATTTTTTATTTATAATATAAATTGTAGATGGTTCATCATGAATCATGACAATATGTGAAAGTGAGTGAATTTGTGTTCTGAGAATTTAAAATAACAGAGTTCAGTTTGTAAAATGTCAAACACGGTTCAGTTCAGAGTGAATTGTATTTAAATTATCAGTTCAGTTTGGGAACTGTACAAAATGGGGTTCAGTTTTTTATGGTGCAGTTCCGTTAAATTTATGGTTTTTTTGTACAGCCCTACAATAAACTAAAAGATACATCAAATGTACAAGGTCAAGCCACAGTACTTGTAACTACGAGAAGATAGATCAAGGAATACTGCAATGACACAGGAAGTAGGAAATCAATTACCTAATCATGAGTTCATAATAAATCCTTTTCAACTCCAGTAGAGAGGGAATATCAGCAGGAGCCTCTTCAACCATGTTATCACCTTCTTTGGGCTTTTTCTTTTCCTTAGATGCGTCTATGTCGAATACTCTTGGACTTATCTTTCTTGAGAGTATCTGTGCACGAACATAATCCTGACGGTCTAGGCACAATCGAACCTACACAATTTAACATAGGAGATGCCCAAATTAGTAACTTATTAGAAACATAAAAATTCATTAGCCTGCTACTTTTGTCATAACTGAAAAAAAAAAAAAATGACTCGTACTTGTTCCAGAATGAATGCAATCTTCTCAGTTTTAGCCATGGCGCCAAAAGTTTCCACCTGTTAAGATTACCCATTACATAAGTGAACCAAACAATAATTTCTACTAATCAGTACCATCCAAAAACAAAGATATAAAAAAGCCATGAAAACATAACAAGTTCACACTGACCGCAATTTCTTGCATCAAATCAGCAGCCTCAGCTATAAGCCCCTGCTCTTCCTTAATCTTGGCAAGTTTCTTGACCAGTCGTGCTCTCTCAATCTCAACGTATATCTAAGAAAACACAATACAACATACAAATCACCAAAACATGACTTATAAGATGGATAATGCTATGCGATAATATAATAAAACATAATGGAGAATTCAAACATAACTAACTAACCTTCCCTGCAGATACACTGTTCAGTGTTTTGATAAGTTCTATACGAGTTTCAATATCCGGCGTCTTGTCAATATATTCCATTGCCTGCTGGACCATGGCGGTTACGGCCTGTGTGCATATATAATAGCCTCATTAGTACCATAAAACATCACTATTCTCACTTTTTTGTACCAATTATACAACTACAGGGTGTCTAGACTGAATCCTAACAGTGAAATTATACTTATTCGATACACAAGCCATAAGCCGTAACAATAGTGAATTGATATGCTTAAGTTCCTAAAATACCGATAGCATATAGTGAAATTGTAAACAACAATGAACAATTTACATTCTAAACAAACAAAAACCTAAGAATATCAAACCAAAACCTTAAACCTCCTAAAACCTAACACAAAACGCATCGATTTGCATCAAATACCTGCTTAAGCTGACCGCGTCGTTTAGACAACACGACAATCTGATCATTAAGGGTTTTCCATGCTTTCGCTTCGAAACAGAGTTGCAAAATGTCGATTGCGGCTTTTCTGGTGCCAGCGATTTCTCCGGCGAGCCTCATCTGCTTCTCCACGTTCAGCAATTGCTCTATTTTCGCATCTAAATTCTCCGAAGCCTACAAAACAAATTGTAAAGCGATTATAGCGTTAGATTAACATCGAAGTGAAAATTAAAAAGTAGAAAACATGTAAGGAGAACGAAAGAGAGATCTGGATTGGATTCGATCGATGAATACCATGGTTGAGTGAGGTTTGCGCTAGAGATCTATGAAAAAAAATTGAAATCGAAAAGCGAAGAAAAAGTGAGAGAGCAGGGAAGAGTTAAGATAGTAGTGGGAGAAGCTCGTTTTATGTAACAGAAGGTTTTGCTAAAAGCCCATTTGGGCCCAATAATTCAGAGCAGGCTGGAAACGGTGCCCTAGGCGACACGGTATTCCACTAATCTTTATTTTAATTTTTTTTTGTTGGCTTTCACCACCAATTTTATCTGATTTGAGGGTCAATTTTGCATCAAATGGTACTGGCCTCTTCCGATTGTGGTTATAGCTTATCAAACCGTGGTATTCCCTATCAAGTTCAGCGTCAATCATCACTGGGGGGGTAAAGTTAAACGGTTGAAAACACATGTGTATACCCTTAAAAAAAGTTCGATAAATCAAAATTGAACTTTTGGGGGGTAAAAGTAAATTTTTTGGGGGTGAAAAAGAGAGGCATAGTGTGGGAAGAGAAATCTTCAGAAGAGATACCCATGGCTTTGTTCCCTTGCCAATTGTGAACACATTGCCCAAACGAGTTGCAAATTCGTGACCAATGGATCCTGAACGTGGATTGTCTCAAATGTTCCCTTATGCTTTTCTCTTAATCACTCCAACACGTCCTCTGTTTCTACCACCAACAACAATCTTGTTTCTAGCCCTGATGACTGGGTCAGGATAGCGGATAGTGCGACCATCATAGGTGTTCAGAGTAGCGGATAATTTGACAACATATTACATAAACATATATTGTTGAAGATCAAAACACAGTTTAAAATTGCAATTTTTTCAGAAAGTTGTATTTTAAAAATAATTTTTATGAAAATCTATTTGAAATTGTTTCAAATGTAAGTGATTTTTTTAAAATTTTGATATCCATTTTTTTTTCAACAAAATAATGAAATATCTAAAATAACATTTTAAAAATAACCATCCAAATCAAATTTATGAAAAAAATAATGAGCTTATCAAAATAAACTATAAGCTAGTATAAATAAGCTACGAGCTTCTGAAAAAATTACCAAATAGATTTTTTTTCTTTGATAAGGTATAAAGTTTAAAATTTGAAATAGCCAAATAGTATCATTGTGCTTTTTACGACTTATATTTTTATATGCAATATAATTTTATTATTTAATTCATTTATTAAAAAAAATTGTGGCCCACCTAAAGATTTTTTTCGATCCTGCCACTATCAATGAACAAAGAGTGGTTATGGTGCATAAGTTTTTTCTTATGCACCATGCATAAATAATGAAAATTGCTTGATGCACGTCTCAGATTGCTTAGCGCACCACACAGATTGCTTAGCGCACTCCCAGATTCCTAATGCACCCCCTAAAAATCCGAGGGTGTGCTAAGCAATTTTGGATATTTATGCACGGTGAATAAACATGGCTTATGCACCATAATTTGTGCCGAATGAACATGTGCATTCACAAATAGTTTTTATAAGTAACTTGAGAATTAATTCTCATCAATGATAAATTAAAAAAACAAGACAAATATTTATCACCAATACATAAAAGAAATTGAATAAATATTTATCATAAACATTTGTCAGAAATTGAAAAAATAAATTCGAAAACGCATTGCGAAGTATTTATTCAAGGGCAAAAACGGAAAGGGAAAAGATATGTGGTGGGGGGTAAGATAACTTTTGTTCAAAAAAAGTGATGGTGAGGTTTCTCATGTACAAAGGAAAAGTAAGGTTGCGAGGAAGGTAGGTGTTGATTTCTATTTTTTGATGTTTTTGTTTTCATCTCATAGAAACTTAGGGGTCATTAACCTAAGCTTAATTTGTGATCAGGTGGAAAAGCAGGCGGAAAAGCAGACTCGTAGGCAGAAACTTCAGGAGAAAAAGAGAACTATTAAACTGAAGGTTTTGAGGTCGTTGAAAGAGCTGCTTTTCACTATGAAAAAGGTAATATTAATTAATTTTAGTTTGATTAGTAACTTTAATTTCTGACTTTTCTTTTAAATTTTCAGAAAAACTATTATGAACGCCGTCTTGCTCCGTGGCGGCGTCGTTCAGACCGACATGAACTGGTTAATACCGTAGTCACTGTTGCTTATGGAGAGTACATGCACCCAGTGGTTCATAACATTTGGCATGATCTTGGAGATTCAAACTGAATGAATCTGCAGCCATCTACAATGTTGTTTGGTAAATAACACCTGATACTAGTTGTTCATAACATTGTTCAGGTTCTTGTAAGTAACAACAAAGCTTTTAATGTTTGGTAAATAACACCTGTTACTGATCTCTAGAGGTCTATATAAGCCTAAAATCTGCTGGCTGAACTGGAACAGTTAATTTGAGTTAGGGAAATAAAGTGACCTTATTGGCTGCTATTATTTTTTCCTCATTCCTTCATTAATAGTCAATAGATATATGGCACAAATTGGTCTGTATGTCTTGCATCATTTATGTGTTTTTCTCCAAAGCTAGTGTTATGAATGTGTGTTTTTTGTACATGATTTAGTTTTATCCATAGATTATGTTATAAACTAAGCTAATGTTTGGTAGTGTATAGAAGAATGTTTGGTAGAATGAGTGTTTGATTTTGACACATAATTTGAAGTAAGGGAAACAAAGTGTCCTTTTGAGTAACATAACTTGATATTTTTCTGAAATTTGTCCACTGGTTTATGGTTCAACAACATTGACCCTTTTTGTGGACTGTGTTTACCTGCTAAGTTCTCAAGTAGTGAAGTTATGTGTTGTGTTTACCTGCTTAGTTCTCAAGTAGTGATGATTTTCCAACTCTACTTGGTCCAACAATTGCCTATGGTCTGTCTTTATGCCAATGGCTTCAACCTCACAGCCTTGCATCTTCATTTGTTGCTTAGGATGTTTTTAGTTCTAGCTTGTTTTCCTACTTTGATTTTTCTACTCTCTTCTTGTTGTTCAACCCATTGTTTTGTTTTCTTCTTCCTCTCATCTCTCTCTCTCTCTCTCTCTTAATTATTTTATGTTCTGGTGAACAAATAAGGGGGGTGATAAAGTATATGAACCGTATGTAAGAATCAATAATTCATGTTTATTCAAAAAAGTTCAACCTTTTACAATGAAGCATTAGCTCCTATTTATAGATTACAATGGGTGGTGGTTATGGAGTGCCACGATCAAGGATACCCCATGGTCGTGGCGGTTTCTCCTTCGTGCTCCGCCTCCCACGTGGTGATGATGGGCGGTTTCTTCCTATCCTGGTGGAGATCGTGGTGGTAGGGGGTGGTTATTCCCTCCTGTGTGCCGTCATGCTGACGGATCTTTTAAGAAGGTGGTTGATATTTGGGGCGAGGGCGCCATCCCTGAAGCGTGTCGCCTTTGTTTTGCTTTCCCGCCAAGTTACATATTTGAATCTAAAGAGTTGTATAATTGGGCCATTTATGAATTTGGGCCTATGTCCTGATTTTGGACCTTACCCCAGTCCATTTTATTATCCAATTTTTGTTATTATGTGGGTCATTACTAGACAACAAGTTTATTTCTTGTATACATTTTGCTAATTGTTAATTTATTAGGACAATGAGGAATTGTTAGTAGAAAAGATGCATGCATAATATTCTTTGGGTGTGTTCCAAGTCATAATCTAGTAGCCACTAATTTGATTACTCTATGTTCAAGTTACTTTGTCTGGATTCCAACAGGGAGGGTTTACAACGGTCCATACCTCAAATCAGGTTGGTAATTAATTTTTACATTTATATAAATAAACTAATAACAATACATAACATTAAATATTATATATGCTGCAGATTGTTGGAGAAATCGATCTTTTTTTTGTAGCTTCATTTTTTGAAGAACTAGGATTGAATTGGGAGATTTATGATACAAATGGGATCCCACACAATCTTGGCTTCAATGGATCTCCAACCAAACCTCTATTTACCACTGGTTGGGAGAATTTGAGAACATTTTATTCATGGAGAGGTGAAATTAAACTTGGGTTCTTTTACTATGGCCAGAACAAATTCTCAATGGTGATCATAGACAAATCAAAATATGTTAGGTCATCATTTTACCCAGCATATCATAGTATGAGCTTTTCAATTGGAACCTATCGTACTTTTTTCTTAAGAATTGAAGATTATGATGTCACTTTGCCTACTATGGTTCGTATAAATATTTTCTCTTAACTTCATTTCTAAAATAATTTAATTTATAATGTTTATTATCAATAACTAACAATTTAACACGTTTTACAAATTTATTTTTTTAATATTAGAGAATTAGTAAAGACATGCACAAGTTCATCAATGCAAGGCGTCATTCCATTATCAAATTCTGTGGACCATACAACAGAATTGTAACGGTGGCAATTATCATCGATCCAGAAAAGGTTGGCCGCTTTAGATTTGGGGAAGGTTGGTCAACATTTTGTGAAATTAATGGAATCGTTGAAGGAAATCTGCTCTACTTAAAAATGGATTCTACCATTGAATATTCACACATTGTTATGGTCCAGTTTGCCTAGATTACTACATGACATATTAACTACCATTTGCACTGTCTTCTGTTGTATTTGTCTTTCTAAGTATGATTTTCAATAGACTATGTAATGCAATCTAATTTCCAAATGCTGAAGGCTTAATGCCATTTATTTTTAGTACTTTTATTTTAATTTGGTCAATCGTATTGTCATCATAATGTTATATTATTGTAATAAATTCCTATTTAGTGATTTTTCATTTTTGTCTATTAATCATTATTTTATAAATGCAATATATAACAATTCTATCGACAAAATGTATATCGTTTTTGGTTTGGTTTACAACGATTTAAAAAAATCTATCGAAAAATGTTTTTAAAATAATTAATATTTTATATGGTTTTTTTTGTTAATTCAAGTGTGGTCCAGTAAATAATTAAGAGTGTCCTAAAAAGATTTTATTTCCAAACTGTAAATATATACAAACAAACAAAACCTTTACAATAACTTACATAAAAGTACATTAAATTAATTATTTAAATCGGGACCATTCCAAAAAGAAACAATCCTAAAATAATTAATCAAAATTACATGTTGCAACAAATATATAACAAAGCAAACGATGGCATACCCCAACCATCAGATTACAATCTAAAGGATTTAACAGATAAGATTCATTTTATTGATATTTTAATATGTTTAGTTTCGAACGTACGATAGCAAATCCAAAGCCTAAATTGAAAACATCATCAAATTCACATGTATTCTGTCTGGACTAAGACTCAACTTTATTAAAACTACTTTATTTGACCTAAATCCTAAATTTTCGGTTTCAACAACAACAACTTTCCTCTTCTCCTTCCTCCTGTAACACTCAAATATCTTCTTCCTCCAACTTTTGCAGCATAGCAAACTGGTAATCAACAATGGCTTCTTCCTCTAACGATCCTTCCTCTTCCTCAAGGTAACATAATACAACTTCTATTTCATTATTGATCTTAAATAAAAATAATTAGTTTTTCCTTATCACTTTATTACAGAAATAACAACAAATCTGACATATGATAATATTATGTTCAACCTCGAAATTTAAATAACGAAAAAAAATGTCTTTCCTACGTTTTTGTTGGACTTTCAAACATTTTGTTGCATGTTTTTCTTGCTATTAAAATATATAAAAGTGTATATAGAGGTTTATATTATGTTACCAATCTTTTGCATCATTTCCTTATTTATTGAATAACTATTTAGATTAATCACATGTTTTTATCTTATTCATATCTCTTTTGAAAAATACTTTGCTATGCAACATTATCAATAATTTCTGTTAATTTTTTAAAAAAAAAATAGTAAAAAAAATTATTTGTTATGTTAAATACAATAATGATCAATTTTTGTTATCTGCATGTCTTTTGTAAAATAGCAGACAGCGACATTTTGAGACTACCATTTATCCAAATCAGGTATAAGCTCTTATTTGCTAATTTTTTGTTAATTTATTACCACATAAAAAAAAATCTTTGTTAATTTCAATTCCAAATTGGATATTCTATAATTTATTTTAATATAGTTAGAATGTTTAAATGGTTCTAAATACAACATATTTTCATACCATATAGGGAAACATTGACATTCCAGATACTTTCCCCAAAGAATGCATTATTCAACTGGACCTGAACAGAAACACTTTGATTTACACAACTGAAAAATCACAAAAGGTTAATTGCTGCATAACAGCTGAAGATCAGTTTATGTACTATGGCCAAAATGTAGCAAAAAAATTTGGTTTTAAAGAACCAACTAAGGTCATTTTGGAGTACCAAATTGAAAAACATGCTTTCTCAATGACTGTTTTACCAACTGATGAACCTCAACAATCTGATAATTTAACTGAGAAACTTGACGGCATCTCAAGCCCACAAAATTCAGATAACAATATGGAGATTTTGGTAATCTCTTTCACTTTCTTTAAATATAAACTTTATTTAGAAATTACAAAACTAAATATATCAATAAACAAATAACAAATGTCTATTATATGTTCCTAAATTTGATCTGGTTGCAATATTAGAATGTCAATGAACCACAAGATGAAGATCAATCTCCTATGATCATCTCTCAGCATGAATTTTCTAATTCTGTACTTCCAAAAAAAAAATACCAAAATCTCATGGATTTTGAAGGTAACACCAGCTGTGGCAAGTAAATCAAAACTACAAGTTCTGGTAAACACTTTCACAGCCTAATATATTATCTGTTTCGTTGCTAATAGAATAACTATGTAGAGTTTGTGGAATATCAATATGATTTCTAATTTTTTAGTATACATAACTAACTTTATTTAATTTTATGTGTTATTATGAACCAGCATATTCCAAAAGAACATGCAAAAGGACATTTCAGAAACATAACTAATATTACTTTCAAATCAAAGAATTCTGATTTTCAGATGCCGGCAACAATCGTTACAACAAAAAGAAGTATCCAAAACAACAAAAGAGATGAAAAACAAATTGAACAACCATGATTTCAATACTTGAGGAAACACAAATTAATGATTGGTGACAAAATCATGTTTGAAGTTGAAGAAAAAGATGATTGCCTATTTGTGACTCACAACAAAAAGAAAGGAAGCAAGAACAAATGAACAATATAACCTATGATTAGAAGTTAAGTTAACTTATGCATTTTATTGAACTATTATGTCATTTTATAAACTCTTATGTTTTGTTACTGTGTTATGTAATTTTATCAACTCTTGCAACCTATTTAATATCAACTATTAAGTTGATTTAATGTTTGTTTTGTGTAATGCAATTGACAATCTTAAATTATAAGGCATTAGTTTTCATTAATTTCAACGTGTTGTTTACCAATATCAATATCGATGTCCTATTTTGAAATGAATTTACTAACTAATCTCTCATCCAACAAGTATGAATACGAAAATAAATGTTCATATGGATGACATCTTAAATAGAAAATTAAAACAATTTGGACAGTGCTTCAATTATACTCTATGGTAATTAAATAATTCTTTTTCCTGCAATCTAAATTCAAATTGATTTCAAAAACTTGATGAAAATGTTTCATGTATATCAAACTTTATTCTAAAATATTATATTATGATTGAAAATATGACTATTATATTTAACAAACAAAACATCCTAAAAAAGTCACACGAACGACAAATGAACACCTACGACCCCGGGCGATAGCACGGGTATCCTACTAGTTTATCATAAACATTTGTCAGAAATCGTGCAGACTCGCAGGCAGAAACTTCAGGAGAAAAAGATAACTATTCAACTGAAGGTTTTGAGGTCGTTGAAAGAGCTGCTTTTCACTATGAAAAAGGTAATATTAATTAATTTTAGTTTGATTAGTAACTTTAATTTCTGACTTTTCTTTTAAATTTTCAGAAAAGCTATTATGAACGCCGTCTTGCTCCGTGGCAGCGTCGTTCAGACCGACATGAACTGGTTAATACCGTAGTCACTGTTGCTTATGGAGAGTACATGCACCCAGTGGTTCATAACATTTGGCATGATCTTGGAGATTCAGACTGAATGAATCTGCAGCCATCTACAATGTTGTTTGGTAAATAACACCTGATACTGGTTGTTCATAACATTGTTCAGGTTCTTGTAAGTAACAACAAAGCTTTTAATGTTTGGTAAATAACACCTGTTACTGATCTCTAGAGGTCTATATAAGCCTAAAATCTGCTGGCTGAACTGGAACAGTTAATTTGAGTTAGGGAAATAAAGTGACCTTATTGGCTGCTATTATTTTTTCCTCATTCCTTCATTAATAGTCAATAGATATATGGCACAAATTGGTCTGTATGTCTTGCATCATTTCTGTGTTTTTCTCCAAAGCTAGTGTTATGAATGTGTGTTTTTTGTACATGATTTAGTTTTATCCAGAGATTATGTTATAAACTAAGCTAATGTTTGGTAGTGTATAGAAGAATGTTTGGTAGAATGAGTGTTTGATTTTGACACATAATTTGAAGTAAGGGAAACAAAGTGTCCTTTTGAGTAACATAACTTGATATTTTTCTGAAATTTGTCCACTGGTTTATGGTTCAACAACATTGACCCTTTTTGTGGACTGTGTTTACCTGCTAAGTTCTCAAGTAGTGAAGTTATGTGCTGTGTTTACCTGCTTAGTTCTCAAGTAGTGATGATTTTCCAACTCTACTTGGTCCAACAATTGCCTATGGACTATCTTTATGTCAATGCTTCAACCTCACAGCCTTGCATCTTCATTTGTTGCTTAGGATGTTTTTAGTTCTAGCTTGTTTTCCCACTTTGATTTTTCTACTCTCTTCTTGTTGTTCAACCCATTATTTTGTTTTCTTCTTCCCCTCCACAACCCTTTTCTGCAATTGCAAGATTAACACATATTGAGAATTTAGCTCTGATCATTAACCCTTCACAGGTGAGTCAGCTAAAAGCCGTGTTTGCTAGGTGATGTTTATTGTTTGTATATACTCCCTCTGGTTTTAAACATATGCAAAAAATTACCAGATACATTAAATAATTAATAAATCTAGAAAATGATTTTTTACTTATATTTAAAACCATAGAGTAGGTTGCCAATCTCAGATAACAACAGCGCTATATGCCAATATTGATTGCCTAGGTTTTTTTTTTAATTGATTTGATCACTAGTTGCATTTAATTCACTTTAAATATCACTGTTTTAAACAGGTAGAGAAAACAACAGAGACATTGGTTCAATTTCAAAATCTTAGACAATTGGACTTACTTACCGAGGGAAAATATAATCCCAATATGGACTACTTTTGGATTTTAGATGTTACAATGACTTCTCAGTATCTCCAAGAACTTTGTCTGATAGTGAGTTATTCAACTCTATATTTTTGGTTTTCAATTTTATTTATTTTTTATTTTTTTATTTTTTATAAATGTTCATATAATTTAACTTCATATGATCTTGATCGATAACTTAATATGTTTAATCAATGACTATTGTAATTTCTCGTTTAGTTTCTTAAATTAATTTTTTGGAACTAATTGTTAAATTTTTACTTGTATTATAAAAATAGTAGGAATCTATAGATTTCAACTCTAACTCTTGTCCTGTGTAGTTTCTTTTTTGTTTGCAAAAGCAACTCCAGACTCCAATGTAATTAATTGCAGGGGCGAAAAATAGATTCGTTCTTTCGCTTAGAGTCATAGTAAAGTGAATTGTTCAATTCAAGTCTTGAACATGTAACATAGGTGTGAATATATTACAACGTGTTGAAATTTGCATGATTAATTTCAAGTTCAACCCAATTATACTTGGAAGAAAAGGCAAAAAGAAACAAATAATTGATAAGTTAGTTTATAGCGGATAAACTAGTATATTGAATTTGAAGTGTCCAATAAATTTAATGGTTGAATTAGCTTGTAAATGTCTCATAAGTACAGCTCAATTAACAGCTACCAATAACATTATTAGAGTGGCTGAGTTCAAACCTTGGATTTTACATTTCTCCACTTTTAAAAGTGTATGAGTCTAACCACAAAACTATCTGACAAAAAAAAAAAAAAAGATAAGTATAATATTACGTAAAAATGGATTGTTACCTTGTAATATAAAAAGTTATAATGTCGAACACTGCTTAAATTATAAGCTATAAGCCTATAACTATAAACTTAGGCACTAGTTGAAGTAGCATATGACAAAACACTATAATCTCGTGAAAAAACTACTACCAAACAACTCTATTTTAGTCTTGTGTATTGTTACGATATAAGTTATATAAGCTAGCAATTTTACCTTGTCGAACATAACGTTAATCATTATAAGCAATATGTAATATATGATAATAAGCGTTAAGGTATATACTAAAGTAATGAAAGTGTTGGATTAGTTTTATATGCCTGATGGAATTTTAAATTTTCAATATGTAATATATGTAATATATTATGGTTGTTATTTTTTAATTTTCAGATAAAAAACCCACTTCAGCGACATTCACATATGAATGGAGTTAAGAGGCAAAAAAGAGAATATGCTGGGTTTTTTCATAATAATTTGAAATATGTGAAGTTTTGTGGTTGTGTTAGCTCCAACAATGTTATCGAGTTAGCGAGCAATCTATTGAGGAATGTAAGTTCGCTTAAGGAGATGACTTTCACTCGTGAAAATAGAGGTGTTTGTGGTGGATGGAGTCATTGTCGTGGATTCGAACAAAATGTTATTCGTAAGATGCTTAAAAAGGAAGTAAATGAACAATGCCAACTTATAATTTTGTAGTGTTATTTATTCTATTATTATTATTATTATTATTAATTCATTTGTGCAACATTGTATAGTTTACTTTATTTATGAATTACAATATTAATTATCCTTTTGGGTGTTTTTATTTTTATATGAAGGAAATCGTTGTAGTGTTAGACATGTAGTTATTAAGAGATTTTTTTTTTTGACGGAATTAAGAGATCAATTATATCCATTTTTTAATAGTTATTTTAAAAGCACCGCTTGTTAACATGGTGCAACACATGGTTTTTAGACCGTGCTTATGTCTATATAAGTGTTGTAATATATGCAAATCTGTTTCAACGCTTGTGCTATTATAGTCATATTCTTTTTGATAAAAATGTAATGAAAAAGGATAAATAGAGCTTTTGCAAATGGAGCTAAGCTACACTCGTTACTCGTTTCTTTTATGATGAAAATGGGGTTACCCCAATTAAAGCTAACAAACTCAATCCTCTCATTAGACGTAAAAATAGTGCTAGAACAAAAAATAGGTATAACATCAAAATAGTGAATTGTGTGGTAGTTTGATTTAAACCCTAATTGGCTATAAAGCATCCGCCACTTTATTAATATTTATTTTTTACCGGACTCTTTGATGAATGATATAGAAAGGATGTTTAATTTGTTTTGGTGGGGTGGTGGTAACAATAATAAAGGCATTAGGTGGCTAGCGTGGGACAAGATGGCGTGTCCTAAGGAGATGGGTGGTTTAGGATTCTGAGACTTCTAAATGTTTAATATGGCGATGGTTACTAAGCAAGGTTGAAATTTTATCAACAAACCAAATTCTTTAGTAGCCAAAATCTTCAAGGCTAGGTTCACTCCTCTTTACTTGATTTTAACCTTGGTCATAATCCAAGTTTCACATGGCGGAGCATAGGGAAATCTAGACAAGTGTTGATAGATGAATGTAGGTGGTGTATCGGTGACGGTAGCAATATTAAAGTGATGGGTGAACCATAGTTGAGAGTAAAAGATGGGTGTTGGGTGGCAGTTCCACGATGCCAAAGTGTGTATAATTTAACTGTCAATCAAATAATGCTTCCTAACATTAAACAATGGGATGTGGAGAAATTAAGTCACTGTTATATGAAAGAGATGCAAATAAGATACTTGTTGTCCCATTAGTATACTTGGTTGAGGAAGACAAAATAATTTGGAATAAAGAGAGTGATGATTTATACTCGGTGAGATACAGATATCGGAAACTAATGATGATTAGAATGAGACCGTGGTCCGTGGGGGATTTTGTGGAAAATTCAAGCTCCACCAAAAGCCAAACACATGTTATGGCAAATATGTAAGCAATGCTTACCGATCCGTGTGCGCTTGAAAAGTCGTTTTGTCCAATGTTTGGAAAAGTGTCCATTATGTTTAGAGGAACCAGAAGAAGAGTGACACTCACTATTTCAGTGTGAAGAAATAAAATAAGCTTGGAATGTCATGAGATTGCATCATTATACAACCAAGTTGAACTGCTACCGCCATTTTAAAGATTTACTTTTTGATATTTGCAGGAACGAAAGTAAACATGTGGCTGGGAGAGTGGCAGTTTTACTATGGATCATATGGCAAAATCGCAACAATTATGATCGAAATAATAACAAATCAAGTGCTCAACAAATGGGCATGCAAGCGGCACACATGTGGAAAGAATGTGCGATGATACAACTGAAGCGATAAGGTGAGGATGGATGGTGTGCACGTGATCATCTAGGAAGATTTATGATAGCAGAGACTAATATAATGTATGCTAGGCTCAACACAATTGAGGGAGAAGCCATGACCATTAAGGAAGCAACAAAGGAAATGATACAAATAGATTTTTCCCATGTCATCTTAGATGGAAAGTGACTCAAAAATTGTAATTGATGCTATCTCATTTAGACAAATAGGAATATCTACATTTAGTATGTTGAATTTTCATATTAAGTCAATATTTTGGTCGAATTCAAACTTTGAGGTCAAATTTGTCAGACGACAAACGAATACGGTTGCCCATTCTTTAGCAAGAGTGACCTATTTTATGTTTAGTCGTCGTATTTTTTTAGTCGATACCTCATTGTACTGAAAACTAGTTAATAAATATCAATAGTCAATTCAATTGGTTCGATGGTTATCCATAGTGAATGAAAAAAATAAAAATAAACTTATTTGATGAATGAAATAAATTAAGTAATTGTTTAAGACTATGCAACATATGGATCCGGATCCTCTCCTTCCCAATCGACCTCACACCCGGTGGATTCCCTCTTTCTCTCTTTCCAAAATAATCTCTGTAAAAGCAGAATGCCAGGAAGTACTACTAGGGAGTGAAAACCGGAACTCAAAATCAAATTATCGATATGAAGAAGACGCTAACTCTGTTGTTTGGTCTAACTGACACTAATTGGACACTATCGTCCACAATTCGCATTGCACTTCCTACCATTGCCACCATTGCTGTTATCACAATAGCTCTAAAAGATATCAAATCACCCAAACCAATTACCTTCTCAGGTTTTCATTCTCGGTTTTTCATTCCTGATTCTGAGAAACCGCTTTTGATTCCCGGTTTGCAAAATCTCTCCAATAATTGTTTCCTCAACGTCGTTTTGCAGGTTAACTTTATCGCCATCGATTCATTTTTTCAATTGTGTGTGTGATGAACGTGTGTGTTGATTTTTTTATTTTTTTTTGCAGGCTCTCGCTAGTTGTGTTTGTTTTCAGAGTTTTCTTGACAATGTTATTGCTGAATATGAGACTGATGAACAAATCGTTGAAAACATGCCTCTTGTATTTTCTTTGGCTTCTTTGTTACAAGGTAGTTCTAGCACAATGTTTATGAGATTCTGTTTTATTTTAGGTTTTTGGTTTCAATTATTTGATTGAATGGAGTTTACTTTGTGACTTGTGCATTGAAAAAAGACTAGATACATTTTATGGTTTGGTTGTTTTGTTACTATGTTCCTGTTTGGATAAACAGTTTAATTAAGCACTTTCAGGCCTATAGTAGAAGCACTTATCACATACTTTTATGTGCAAGTTATTTCTGTAATAAAAGATAAAGTAAAACTATTTTCATAAGCTATTTTGGAGAGTGTAATGATTCTACTCAATTGGAATGGAAATGCAAATGAGATTTTCCTGATTTCATCAAAGAAGCATTATAACTTGGTAATTATAATATTTGTTGATAGAGAATAATATGCAATAAAAGAAATGCAGTTAGAATCAGAAGAAGAATAGAAAGTGAGAGACTAGAGAATCACAGAGAGAAGAAGAATTACATGCCCTCTTTCCTTGCCTTCCTTTGGTTATATTATATACGCCCAAGTCCCAACTCATGTTTTGATGTTCCATTTATTCGGTCATAGTTGACTCATTCATTATAGAGTGCTTATGGAGATAAGCTGAAAACAACTTATCTTATGGAAGTGTCATAACTGTCATAAGTTGTTCCCATAAGATCTCCCAAATAGTCTCACAAGTCACAAGTGCATATGTCGCTAGTCTAGATAAGCTCAAATAAGTCAATCCAAATAGGCTCTTAGTCAAAATCGTTTATTAACTATCAAGTTGGGTGTGTCAGTTAATGGTTAGAAAGTAGTTTGAAGTTGTTTTTTGCTTTGTGTACATTTTACTTTCTTTCAGCCGAGATCAATGAAATCTGATTCTCTCATTTTCCTCTAAAAGTTTTCTACATGATATTTGTATCAAGCACCTGTAAATCACCACTGTTGTATTATTTTATAAATTGTAATAGTGTAATGTTCTCTGTGTGTGCAGAGCTGAGCTCAGTTAGTACTGAAAAGGTTATATTGAGTCCGACAAAGTTGATGCGTGCTATGTCCAGCTACATTCCAGATTTTGATCTGACGAGCCAGCAGGTAGAGTCATGTTTCTTTTTTCATTTAGCTTGGTGTTTTAGTTCTCCTTCTGCATTGTGCCCTTAGTTTGTTTGTTGGTTTTTGTAGGATGCTGCTGAAGCATTTGTTCACCTAATGTGCTCTTTGAGAGAAGAATCTGGAGGTTGTTATGCTCCAAAGATAAGTTCTTTAGCAGACATTTTTGCTTCTAATAATAGAATTCTTACTCCAATACAGACGGAGTGGCTAAGTGAGCCAGAAAGATGGCAGCGTCTCTTCCTTGGACCCTTTGATGGGATTCTTAATAGCAGCTTAACTTGTCAAAGTTGTTCGTCCCAGGTATAGGAGAATTTCTTCAGTGCAATCTATTGAATCTAACAAACTTTTCCTTGTTAGTTAATTGCACATACTCCCTGGTTCTTGTTTGTAATTTTAGACTGCCTTCATAAAAAAAACTACGCACTCAATTCTGCATCTCTTACTGACATGCATTATGTTTGAAATCATTCTACAACTGGCTATCTGGAGGACTGTTGTTCAGATTGTTGTTTTTATTGACTTCCCATTTTGGTTTCTATTGTTGCATTTGGAAGTAAAAAGTTGTAGGTAAAATTTCAGCCACTTGCTAAAACATCTTGGAAGAATTAAGGTTGGTAGTTTGAAAATGGCCTGCAATTATTATAAATCAAGGAATTTGGCTATAGGATTAGGATGACAAGACTTGGGTTTCAGAATCTGAGGAAAAATGTCAAATTTGATTTTGTTTTATGATTGACTTTTGTTATTATGGGTATTGTGCATTGACCTGTTGATTGATTTAACGATGATAAATTGATAATGATAAAAAGTATAAATCCTAAGGTCACAACATTAGTTGACATGATGACAAGATGTATTGTTGCCTGAAAGTTACTAAAATGGCTAAATTCATCTCACATAAATACTCCAAACATGCAAACCAAGTTACTAATACCCAGAGTGTGCTTTTTGGTTGGTCCAGGTCTGTGGTCCGTGTGAGGCATGCAACATCTATGTTAATAGCTTTTCTTTTATCGTGACAGGCTGCTTATTTCACAATTTCTTAATAACAATTCTGTTTTATAGAATTATTTATTCTGGTTTTTAACGATAATATCTTTCTTTATTTTTTTGATATCTTTTAACTTTATATACTTGTTCATTTTGCAGATCTCAAATAAATTTGAAAATTTTGATTGTTTGCCTCTTTCACCTGTGCTTAGTAATAGTTACACTGTAGTAAGTTTTAAAAATTAATGTCACATTTATTGTAGATTCAGTGTTATTCCTTTGATGGTTGAAGTGCTACTTTCCTACTGTAACTCTGATTATTAAATTTTACTGGTTGCAGAGTGTTGGTTGTACACTGGTGGGTTGCCTGAAGCAGTTCACTGTAGCTGAACACATTGAAAACTACCACTGCAGCCAATGTTGGCATAATGCTGCAATCAAGTATCTTACCTTGATGGAAGGAAACAAGGTCATCCCCATGTTATTCTTCTATTTATTTAGATATAGATCAAGATAGCTGAGGATGCATAGATGTTGGTTGCTGACTCTACCGATTGACTGTTCTTGATGTTGCCAAGTTGTGAATTTTGTGCCCTTGTTACTCAGGTAGAACTTGGAAAACTTAGGAGATGTTCTGATCAAGAATTCTGTGAGTGCCAAAAAACTTATAATCTTGAAAATCTACCGTGGTTAAATAGGTTTTCCCGTGCTTTGAAGCAGCTAAGTATTGCTCGGAGTCCAAGGGTATGCCTAATTTGTGTTCTCTGGCTTCTATAATTTTCTCGTGTATAGCTGTTCTTTTGTCGTTCAATCTCTGAACTACTGAAACATTTAATTGTCTGGCGACAGATTTTATGCATCCAGCTGAAAAGAGTTCACATGAATAATGTTGGAGAATCATTTAAACTACAGGTAATCTCTAATGTATTGAATCCTCCATTCTTTTACAACTTAATAATTGCACTTTTAAATGGGTTGAATATAAACTTCACTATTATTTTAGACCTGCATAAATTTTGCATGATTTTTTTTAATAACAGAGCAGTATATTAATTTTCATCGAGTTTCACTCTGAGTATTTTTTTGTCTCGATGATGGTGATGCAGGGCCATATTTCTTTTCCACTGACTTTGGACGTGTCCCCATTCATGACAACTAGACTAGGAGTAAATATACAGAAAGATGTACAAAGTCTGCCATCAAATCCGCAGTATAACCAAGTAAACTCTTTGTCAAACCATAGCAATCTGCATTCTGAGACAAGAAGGATTGGATTCAGTAGCACTTATGGAGAATCGAGAGAGCAGATCGATGCAGATGCTCTTGTTGATGATGTAGTTGTCTCCTCTACTAGTAGACAGGCACTCCTTAATGAATTTCCCTGTTCTAGCTCTTCGGAAAACACTCACTCAAACACACAGGTGCAATCCATTGGCACGGTTGGTCAAAATTTTCTGTATATTGATGCATTCATTTTACATTGAACCATGAAATCCTGTCTAGCAGTGCATCTTGTGTCTGTGTATATAATAACCTTTAAAGAAGCCAGGCAGGCAGGATAGTTAGTGACATGGCATGGCCGTCAGTTTGCCATTTCATCACTTAGATCTCTGTTAAGGGGGGCTTAAAACATCGAAGTTTAAAATAATGAGGCAAAATCTGTGAAAAAGTTCATAGGGACTATACAATCAAACCCTTGACACTGAACAAATGTGTTTTAGGCTTTGTCTAATATGCACTAGTGAGACAAATCTTTCGCCAGCATAAACTTGTTTTCACCATTGGATCAAATGAGATGTGATGTGAATGGTGAGACTTATTAATCAAAAAGTGAAAAAAGGCTTGTACATGGTGAAAGACTTGTCTCACTTGTACATCATAAACTTGGCCTGTGTTTTCAATGAAAGTGTATATTCTTCTCATATGATCTTAAAAACGTAAGGAGGATTAATATGACATTAACTTGCTCGTGCATGTTCTTTATGAGTTCTCACATATTGTGCTTTATGCAGGTGGATGTTTCTTGTAATTCAGATTCTCAAGATTCATGTTTGTATCAACTTGTTTCTGTTGTGGAACATTTTGGAAGAGCTGGAGGAGGGCATTACACTGTTTACAGATGTGTGAGATCGGAGTCCTTGGATGTCTCGGGTGATCAACATTCAATGCGCTGGTTTTGTGTTTCAGATTCTCAAGTGGAAGCTGTTTCAGTGGAAGATGTTCTTTCTGCTGAGGCCAGCTTGCTTTTCTATGAGAGAATTCCAAATAACTGAAAAAATGTTTTCTCTATTGTATTGTCTTGGGAAGTTCTGGGTTAAGGAAATGCATTGATTTATATGTTTCAGGTATTTTTTTGACAATATTTATAGGTTCCTAGTTAGTGGAGTCTATAGTGTGGCGTTTAACTTGACTAGGGAGGTACACGGATGTAAGTGAGCTTTTGAAGAGGGTAATTACAATGAAGGTGTTCCAACACTTTCGAGGAGATACCTTAGCCCAGCTAATACTTGCAAACTTAAAAAAGTAATCTGTGAAATGCATTAGTAAATTAAAAGAAATTTAGGAAAAAAAAAAGATAAAAGGAAATTTTGTAACCTTATCTTCAAGGTGCAGAGTTTGAATTATGTAAGCGACAGTTGTGAATGACCATTATTGCCATGTTTTAAAAAAAAGGAAAATGCTAAACACTGCTCTCGGGGCAATGGTTAAGCATATTAAAATAGAAAATTTGTCTCAAAATGTGTGCATTCAACACATTGGAAATGTAAAAAGTTGTTTTCTCAACATTAATTTTTTTTTTTTGGTATGCTTAACTATTGCCCCGGGGGCACTGTTTAGCATGACCCTTAAAAAAAATGCAAGTAGATGTTGCATGTAAACAAACTTACAATATGTTAGGAACGGTGATTCAAAATTGAAATTGTTTTTTATTAACTCTCTAGTTCTTAGAAAAATGGTCCATTTATAATCCAAAGTTCGATCACGATGTAAGTAGATTCTTGTAAAAAATTGTTTCCACCATAAATTGAATTTAGGTTCTCAAAGTGAAGTTGTTTTTACTCCAAATCCCTTCATCATTCCAACTTTTATTGCTAGGGTTGTTAGTTAAATTTCTTAAACTTGTACCAACACAAAGGATTGACTTATGGCAGATTCCTCATTCTAGTGGATGACATTACAGCTCTTTCTTGGTTTTGGTTAAGTGGTCAATTGGGACAAAAATCCTTTCTTTCATTTTTTGATTGGTGTAATGATCATATTGTATAGTTATAAAACATATAATAATTTGCTTTGAATTGGAGTTTATGAGTACCTCTATCACTTCATTATAATTCATTCTTTTGATTATAAAATAAGAACAAAAACAAAGGACTTGCTGTTTATCGTGTTCATAATTTGGGAATTAAGGTTATAATTTTTTTTTTCCATAATTTGTCCCAATTTGTAATTGTTATTTTTTATGAGGTGGATAACTCTACATTAATTACATTAGTTTCACTTTGAATTAGCCACAAGTTTAATGTCAGTTCAATGACCCACAAGATTTGATGGAGAAGGTAAGTTAAATTTGACTTTGTGATTAACTCATTTCTCTCTCTTTTTTTTTTTCTTTTTCTTTTTTTCACTTTTTTTGGGGTACAATTTTCACTTCTTTTTATTTCATCTATTCTTTCTTCATTAATCAAACAAATGAAAATAAAATAGGGATTAAATTTTCCCGATTTATTTTTCTCAAAGATTAAAAGTTGCTTTTATTTTTCTTAAGGACTAACTCTATCATTAAAGATTGCACAAATGATATCTATTACTACAATCGATCTTATCTAAGCAATTTATATTTGATCCCTGATTAACTTTTCATGAAGGGAAACCTATGGTCTATATCAAACTTGTTTGTAGAAGATGGATCTAAATATAAAAAAATGTTATTTTTGATTTAGATGCTAAGTTTGTGTAGATAATTTTTATTCTTTGTTAAGTTATTATTTTCGAGTTTGGTGTGATTTTAGATGATTGTAGTCGTGTAGAGTTTTTTTTTTAATTTCTTTATTTTAAAAAAATCTATGTTAATTTTCTCTAGAAGAAAAGCAAATATATTCCTACACGGAAATCAACATTTTATTCTTGATGAAATGAAGTAATTTTCTTCCCATATAAAAATGTTTATAATTTACCAATCGTCAGTTGGTTCAGTGGTGATTTATACTGAACTTGGTAGGGAGAACCACAGTTCGATCCCCCCGCAAGGGCCGCAACTGCCATCATGAGGGGGCTGAAACCACTTAATGTCATAACTGACCCCCAAACCAGATTCAACTGGTGGTGAAAACCCAAAAAAAAAGTTTATAATTTAGCCAAAAAATAAACCCAAAGTAATCTTGACCTTTTTAATTAACTTGGAAAAGGTAATAGGTTAGTACAACTCTAATTATTTACATTACATATATAAAAGTTGCAAAATTAGCAAGGGAATTCCTTCGTAAAAAGAAAACAAATAGTAGTATATTAGTAATGGTAAGCAACTCCTATTAATCTTCAACCTGTTTCTATCTCTCATAAATTGATAAGAAAGATAGAAAATGGAACCAACTCAAACTCATAAAGCCTTGATAGTTTACCCACATGTTCTTAATTTAATTAAGGAAGCCTAGGCCTCACCAAAATTACTTTATTACTAGGATGATACTCAAGTGTATATACTATATAGATATACTTGTGCAAGTTTATGCATATAATTATCAAACACAAAATTTCACAATTGTGGAAAATTCAAATCCAAGAGATTTATCTTTTGGCATCTTTAATAAAATAATGTCAAGGTTTTATACAGAAAAAAATATAGTGTGTTATGAAATGGAAAAATAATTATTATTTTAACTATAAAGAAAGGGTCTTTGCTAAGAGCATTAGTTAAAGAACCTAAAAAAAAGCAATTTTGCATTGAAGTAAATAAGTTTTTGGCTACCAATCGTTAGTTGGTTCAGTGGTGATTGGCGCTGAACTTGGTAGGGAGAACCGCGGTTCGATCCCCCGCAACTGCGATCGGGAGGGGGCTGGAACCACTTGATGCCAGAACTGACCCCCGAACCAGATTAAACTGGTGGTGAAAAACCAAAAAAAAATAAATAAATAAGTTTTTGGCTTTCAAAAAGTTAAATGCACATTTCCAACTATATAGTATTTCAATTTTTGTTATGTTAACCAATGTTCCAGAAACACTAATTAGCATTTACCATAAAGAGAAAATATTTCATATGCGAAGAAGGTATTATATAAATATATGATAAAAAAGAAGAAAATAATACGAGATATAGAAAGACATTCTTCTAATGTCATCATCTAAAGAAGCAACAAATAAGGAGGAAAAAAAGACATCAATTCACTATACTTAGGTATCTTCCATTCTATAAGATCTAGATTTGTCAACTTTTCACTCTCACGATGGATATGATTACCGCACAACACTACTTCAATTTTAATTGGTTTATGGTTCCACCACATCAATAAGAAGTAAAATATGAAGTATTAGACAATAAAATAAAATGTGTTCTATTATATTTTATTTCATGCTATCTTTTTTAAAACAATTCAACAATAAAATCTATATAGATCAAGACTCAAATTTCACGTCATTTTATTTCTTTCCATCTATCCAACCATATAGTGATACTTCTATTTAATTTCAAGTAGGAAAAATGATATTATTGTCGTGTATTACTTTTTTATCAAACGTGTATCATGTATAATAATTACACCGTTTTATAACTTTATACAAGACCAATATTATTTTGATATATGAACAAAATTTTCCTAGCGTAAAATAAATAATGGCACAACATCCCTGACAATATATTTCAATTGTGAATAGGTGGCTTCCTTCTAGCTGGAGTATAATCCATTGAAAATACTTCATCTCCCACATGATGATCTTCTTCTTTTGCCTTAAACATATGATCTTGTGCTTCCTTATTATGAAGAGTATTCATTTCATCATTACTTTTTTCTTTCAGTGTTCTTGCTGCAACATATATAGAAAAACATGTTAGAAAAATAAAAAATTTACAATTTTTTTATTTATTAATTTAATCTAAGAGAAGTTATATATGATCATGAGAAAAATAATATCCTACGTGTAATAAAATACCTCTAGCTTGGATAGAGATGAAGCATAGGAGAATAAAAACCACAAGTAAAAAACGTTTGTTTAGTGTAATAGCCATCTTAAATAATTAGACTTGTGCTCTATATAATATAAGAGGATATCTAGATTTTAATGTATCATATAAACATTCATTTTTGAACCCTTATATAGAAAAATATTTTAGCAACTTCTTCAAGCTAGCTAATTACTAGTAGCCAATTGTCACCAACTTTAATGCAACCATATGATTGTGGAATTATGAACAATAAGAGAGCAATGGTCTAAGAGTGTCAACATCATTGTCTCCTACTTTGTCTGCCTAGCTAGAAAAGATAGGTATGTGCTTTTGGGTAATGACTTAAACAAGAAAAACTAATCCACGATTCCATGAATGTCAACCTCTACTATACGTGTATTTGGGCCATCTCAATTCCTCCATTTTATTTTCAATTCAAATGCTTCCTTTTCAATTTTATTTAAAGTTATAAGTACATTTATTAATGTGCATTGAATAATTGTTACATATATTAGGAAATGTTGACCAAGTTTGTAAGAACTTGACTTATAAGGAAAATGTAAGTTAAGTCTTGAGGGGTTGGATATATATGTCGTTTTTCTTACCCGTAAGTGTTGTTTGGATTCATCCATCGATGTTCAAACATGTCTGCTCTTGGTTTTCAGTTGGGTTGGTGCCCCAATGCTCCTTGATTTTATGATGTTTCAGATCCGTTAAGATCTGCAGGTCTCAAGGCGTCTGGTCTGCCTCCATTCTGCCATTCTGAAACCACCTTATCCGTCTTAGTTCTTGTGATTGTTTTTGGACTGCTTTGGTTGAAAGAGCTTTTATGCTTGCTGCTGTGTTTAGGGGTTGTTGGTATGTGGATTATAGTTATGTGTTGGTGGTTGATCTATTCGCCAATCACAAACCCTTATTTTTATTCTACTAATGTTCACTCTTCATCTTTTTTTGTAACTTGATTTCGCTCCCGTACGCGGGTTTGCTAGGTTGCGCTCGTGAGAAGTGCTAATTTTGTTAGGATTGATTAGGGTCAGTCCACTTTGTATGTATGAACACGATGTATTCTTATTTAGTCGTAACTGAGTCAGTTCTAATGTCCCCTAGTCTTTGTATCTCTTTTTTATTTAATATATTTTCCCTTTTGCTTAAGAAAAAAAGTCTTGAGAGTTGAAGATTTTCTCCAGCTCTCGTGAGCTCTTGAGACCCAACTCATCAAAACTCTACCGTAAATAGTATAAGAACAATATAAGGAACTCCTATTTTCATGCACCTTTAGAATCAATGAATACAGTTTGGTCAATATGATCCTTCTTCTTAAGGTTCAAAGTACGCACTTCAATTTTATTTATTTTTTGGTAGTATGCACTTTGATTTTATTCAACCTTAATTAATTAAAATTTATTAATCATTTGAGTCAAATCACTTGATTAAAACAAAAACAATTCAAATTCAAACATTCATTTCACAATAATACGTTATAACAAAGAAACAACATAAAAATGTGCATATATGAAGACATTGTTAAAGGGCCTTTGATCGAGGAAATGTGTATAAGCTTGAGCTGTTCATTGAATTTGTGCCCCTGATTATGTAGACAAAATAATTCCTTTATAGCGAAAAACTTGTGCAGGGCCATCTCTCAGGACTGCAAAATGTTTGTACTTTTTAAATACCCTCCTTCCATTGTTGATTCATAAACATATCAATTGACCCACTTGTCAATCCATTCACATACAAGGGAAAATATTTATTTGTATTGTACCATGCCACCTGCCACATAAATTATTTTTGTCCTTCAAATATAAAAAATCCCTTTTAAATATGTTCTTTCATAATATATACATATTTTGAGTAAATGGCAAAATTGGTTTGTCAAATTGTAAATGGCAATGCCATCAAATGGAAAAAAAAATATGTTATTCAATTTTGTAAAATTTTGATCATTTTAGTGCTTCCATAAAAAAATTCCTTATAAAGAATAGACTGAACGTTAAATGCATATGTGACATCACCACATGGATGCCATATCATTGTCACGTCATGTGACCATTTTGGTCTACACTTATATTTTGGCCTAAATATACTGATAAATAGACATGTCGCTCAAAATAATATTACGAAGAAATTACAGTCTCTTTTCAATCGGAGGCTTGAGCATAATTAAACAAAGTTTATTATCAAACATCTTGCATTGGAACAACTTGCCTTGCATGCATGTGTTCAACTTTATGATAATGTTTACTTTTTTTTTGACTAAATGATAATGTTTACTATGTAGCACCGTATTGGTTTGTCATATAGTACTATAGAACATAATAAGATGTTTTGTTTGATCTAATTGTTTTCTTCCCATCGAGTGAGATTGCATACGTATATGAGATTCGATTAATTAATCATGGAGGCAATAACATTAATGAATGAAAAGAGAATACCCGACAATGGTGAGACTAAGATCATTTTCAGATAAGACAATGTAAAATGTTTTACATGATAGTAGCTAAGATTAAGACAATAGACAATTTTTGTATTGATCACATGGGATGAGTCGTTTGATCATCTACCAAGTAGGCCTACTTTGTTCCTTACATATTGCGCATGAAACCAAACTTGATTTTGAGGCTTTTATTTTTATTTTTAATTAAAAGGTACCTAGCTTTATATGATAGATATGATAGACAAGACAATAGTGGTAGATAAAATGAAATAATCAATCAAGTGGGTTAAGCCTAGATTCAACTGAGCCAAGTTGGCTCCATTTTTATGTAAAGGAAAATGTTAACAAATGTCTTAAATATATATGTTATTTTTTTTTCTTTAAAATTAAGATTAGTTTGGATGCATGGTCTTGGATGAACAAAACAATTTTTACGCCTTCAAAAACATGAAGAAGGAAAAAACATGCATATTAGATATGTGTTTGGAATAAATATCTAAACGGATTCAATTTTTTATATAAGATAAGATGATAAAAACAACTCCCCTTTTTTATTTGAGTCTCTGGTTTTTTTTTCTCCCTTAAATTGAGGACTATCTTTTCTGTTTTAACCCTTCAATAAGTCATCAAGAATAATTGAAATTCAAAAGAGTGAAATCAAATAACTTATAACCTCTCTCTCCCATCTTAAAGGGTCAGTCCCGACTATTTTAAAAAATAACATATTTTATGAGTAATTGTTAAAAAGAATCATCATCTATATATATAACTAATTTGATAAAAATTTGTTAAAAAATTAAAAAGAATCATCATATCTATTTAAATTATAAGTAACACATAAGAAACACCAATAATAAATTGATCCAAATGGTAAGCGTTTTGCTCCTCTTAAGCATGCGGTCAGAGGTTTGATTATATGGCTCATGTGTATGGAAAAAATTTGATTGGAATGCGAGAAAATTTCTAATAAAGAAACATGTGTAATTATTATTTTTTTACTTGATTAGGATGTTATTTTAATAAATATATTTTATGAATATTGATAATATATAACTATTATTATAAAACCTAAAAATTAATTTATTAAATTCATCTGATATTTTATAAATATTAGTAAAAATATATAATTATTATTATAAGACCACAAAATTTTGAATTGAGATCCAATATCATAGCTCACACTACACCCTCATGGGGGCAGACCCCGATAACTAACTATATATGCATGTAAAATGCATGTAAATTACTTTATTATTACAATCATTGATGAATTTTAAATTAGTGATATGACTTTTCACTTTTCCCACTTTTCCTAAAGTGAATCAATCATTTACTAAAGTCAACTTCTACAGCTCTAAGTTCATAGCCTATTTTAAATTTGACTTCAAAACTCCAATTTCGTAGTTATTGGTTTTGGAGGTGCTAGTTAAAGTGTTAAACCTTGAAGCTTTTACCCGGAGTATTTCCATTTTTATGTGTTTTTAAGAGTTAAATAAATTTGATTCCATTCAAATCACAGTTTATTAAATTGAATTTGATTGTTTTCAAAGAATAAATCAAAACAGAGTTGTATGCTATCTTAATATTTAGATTAGATGATTTTTTACCTAAAAAATAATCTAATCCAAACCGCAACCACCTCAATTATCTAGTCTAGGGAAAAGGGACACATAGATCTAGACTACTTTGTGTTTGACCTAAATTTTTTTTTTGACACATGTTTGACCTAAAATTTGAAAATTGGATATTCCATCACTAGATATTGAACTTTAAAGATATATATGTAATGTAAAGTCTGTGTTTGGAGGACTTTATGACCATAATGATTCTTTGCACTTTAATATATATTGGCTTGGAAAGTGTTCATCATATTGGAGTACTTGTCAAAATAATGTAAAGGGCAAAATCAAATGCATGAGATGTAATTATGCATGAGATCACCGGCAGAGTCAAGGCCCAGTATGCTTGGACAGTTGCTCGAATTGTGACTAAAATTTTTGATATTTTTTATGGGTTAGTTTTGGATAAAAAATAAAATTTTTAAGAGTTAATTTATAGTAAAACTGAGATTTTTAGAGATTAATTTAGAAAAAACTGAAGTTTTTTTTGTTCAAAACTAAAGTTTTTTATTCAAAACTGAAATTTTGTCCAAATTCTATAATTTTTCTGGCTCCATCACTGGATGAGATGACGCGAGTCTCTTCTAACTTAACTAAAATCTTAGGGTCTGTTTGGTTCGGGGGTTTTGGAGGGGAAGGGATGTGATATTTTAAATTTTTATGTTTGGTTCAACTTTTTAACGAGTGGAGGGGAGAAGTAATTTACTTTTTTGCCTTAACCTTATAAACTCAAAATAAGGATTAAATTATAATGGATATATTACGTCAAAAAAAATCTAATGGATACATAACAAAAAAAAATCTAATGAGTAGAAAACTTTTTTTTTTGTTGTAAAAAAATATATAACCTAAAATTTTAATATTCCAACAAGGATAATTTAGAATTTTAATAAAATAATGAGAGTAATTTTGTCA
This sequence comes from Trifolium repens, assembly GCA_030408175.1. Lineage (NCBI taxonomy): Eukaryota > Viridiplantae > Streptophyta > Magnoliopsida > Fabales > Fabaceae > Trifolium > Trifolium repens. Next base: position 57,972,182 of record CP125842.1, on the reverse strand, counting down.
ACATAATAAATTATATTTTACCTCGTCTTCCCTTCTTTTAAATTTTTTTCCCCTCATCTCTCCTCCCATCGGTTGAACCAAATAAGCCCTAGGTTGTATCTCCAGTTTAAGCTTGCAACAAAATTAATTGTTATAGTAACACGCTGAGGATATATACCTATGTACAAATTAAAAATAAAATACTAATTATTTTTCTTATTCTACGACCCCATTTTTTACCCAACTCAATTATTCTATAATTACTGGATATGTAGTGAGTTTATAAATTGATAAATTAGGTTTCAATAATTAAAGATATAGTAGCTACTTGTTTGGAATCATAAAATTTAAAGAAGTTATTATTATTATTATTATTATTATTATTATTATTATTATTATTATTATTATTATTATTATTATTATTATTATTATTATTATTATTATTATTATTATTATTATCAAGAATGCATTTATCTCTATACACACCAAAAACATAAAAAATTTCATTGCATCTCTTATTATTTTATTCATGTAGATACAATTGTGGCCAACAAGCTTTTTGATGAATGATGCTTCAACTCCTTTTTAACATTAGTTATAACTTAAGTGGGTGTTAGTGTTTGATTAAGCATTGATTTGAAAACTTTAGATACTATATATCACCTGTATCTAGCATGAAACCAAGGATAACATGACAACCTCCATTATAATTTATAATTTATTAGCCGCCTTCCGTGCCCATTTGTGTGATCGATATTCTCTATTGTGCAAGTTATTTTTCAATATATACAAATATTTAAATATACAAATATTTAAATAGAGTGAATAGCAAATATGACAATAAGAAAAGTCCATGCGAAATGAGGTATTATCTTTATATATTGGTATAGATAATAGTAATAGATAATAGATAACAAATCATCTCTATTATTTGGTGATTTTATTTATTAATTGTGCTAATAATTTGGAATTATGGTTACTTTTTTTATGGTAGTTTTTTTTAAGGGTAAAATAGGAATAATGAAAAAGTCATCCCAAAAATTTGTATCCTTTTTATATATAGTAATAGATAACTTGTCAATTCCATAATAAGGATTAAGGAGTAAAAAAATATATTCTTAATTATTTTTTTTACATGTTCTTGTCATGTGTATAACTTGGGACCTGGATTTGGTACGGTAAATATTGCATACAGTTTAACGTAGTTTTTAATCTCGTCCATTCGATTTAAATCGGACGGTTTAGATTAAAAACAACATTTTTCTAATCAAATTGATCTCATCCATTAAAATCAAATCGGCTGGTTTATAATCAAAATAACGTGGTACTGCATTGCTGCTTTACAACAGCAAATCCAAACGCTATAACTCGGTAGCACAATTCGCTGTTTATGACAGTTGACGAATAAAAGTTACTTTTTTATTTACTAACATATACAGTGTGATACAATAATATATATATTTATGTCTTCTAATTAAATATGTGATTAGATATTCGATCACATTTGACTTGCACTATTATATATAGATATGAGTCATCTCAAATACCTTGTAAAATTGATTATTGTACTTGCACTTGCATATGAAAATCAGATCATATATCAAAAACATATGAAAACTTTTATTTAATTTTAAATTGATTATTGTACTTGCACTTGCATATGAAAATCAGATCATATATCAAAAACATGTGTTTGTATAAGGATAATTAAGGTAAGGTAAATATATTAAGCATCTATTTTTGGTGACAAAACAATAATATTAAAACTTTGACAAATCATATATGTATATATGCTCTCTCATTCTCTTAGCTTCAAAAACTATATATTTACAAGAGACGAGTTCTAAATATATATGATCAAGCATCAACTAGACTATTGCTTAATTTCTCCTCCACAAAATATATCTATACATTAAAGCTATAGATAGAATTGCAAGGGTAATTAAGCACTATATTGATTGGTGTTTTTTTTTTCTACCAAAAATTGTTCTAAGGAGAAAGAAATAAAAAACTTGGGAACTTTAATTATGGACTGGTGGATTCTTTGATGCAGGTGTGTAGTCCATTGTATCCAACAAATCATCATTTTTCTCTTGTGTTTGTGCTACTTCATGATTTGGCTTAAACTCACTACTTTGACCCTTTTCAACTGATCCTTCTTTAGTCTCTCTCAAATTTCTAGCTGCAACATACCAAAACATCACATAAATGAATAAGCTTTGAATCGAAAAACCTTTAATTTGTGTTAAACAAATCTTTTTCTTTTTTTTGACTATATGTTTAACAAATCTAAATTCTCTACAATTGATATATAACGCGCAACAATCTTAAAAATTGTTAGATTTTATCAGAGAAAATTTCTCTTTATAAAATCTAACAATCATTATAATTAACTGTTGCACGGTAGTCGGCTGTTGTAGGGAATACAATTTAAAGTGGAACTAAGGTTTTACCTTGAGTTGTGGTTGAGATGAAACAAAGCAACAAAAATGCAATAAGAACAAGGCGTTTGCTTGGTACAATAGCCATATTTTAATTACTCAACTCTAGGAAATTAATTTATGATATGGTTTTGATTTTTGAAGTTGCATAAGATATGGTCTAGTTGATGTCTTTTTATAGAGAGGGAGTTAAGCAATTGGCAAGAGGGGTGTATTTCTGAAAGACAAGAAATTTTTTTGTTGTGATTTTAGTTTCAAATCAATGTCTCATGTTGTGTCCTCCCATGAAAATGACAACACATTTTGCTTCGAGTACAGGATCATAGTTAAAGAACACAAAGGGTTCTATTCCCTCAATGTTTACATAGTTGGCTTTTTGTGTCCCTCAATATTTTTGTCACTGTGCATAAATCAAATATATCTTCAATAAAAAAATACATCCCCTTTGACATAAATAAAAATACACCCCCCTCACCCCAATTAAAAGCTTTATAGTAAAAGAAGAGGGAGGAACAAATAAGCACGTTTCGAGGAGGGGGGGCTCCATTCCTTGAATAAAGGAGACTTGTAAGTGATTATGAAAAAAGGATTCAAGCAGGCACCTGACCCCTTACAATCTCACAACATTAGGTGAATTTCAATATTCTTATATATATATATATATATATATATATATATATATATATATTGGTGGAAATCAAATGACACCAACTAATTTGACACTAAATCTTACATCGCTCAATAACGCTTTAACGAATTCAAATTTTACAAAATTCACAGTTAGATTGAAAGATTATATCATTTATGTTAAGTTTTATAAAAATCTAAAATCATTTGATGTGTTAATGAGACTCGTCAAGATTAACGGTTTATGCGTTTTTATTGAATACCATTAATCTTGATAAGTCTCAATAACATATTAAATGGTTTTAATTAGATTTTTATAAAATTTAACATGAATGATCTATATGATATTCCAATCCAACAGTGAATTTTGTAAAATTTGAATTCGTTAAAACGGTATTGAATAGTGTAATATTTGGTGTCAAATTAGTTGGTTTCATTTGATTCTGACTATATATATATATATATATATGTGCACAGATAGACATTAATGACTTTTCACTTTCATAAGCAATTTATGAGACCACACACAAATCCAATTCTTGCGAGTCATGTCATACTTAAATTTCTCATTTCTATATATTTTTTTAAATGAAAAGACTCGTATTTCTCTCTAGTTCAAACTTCAAATGTCTTGTTGAATTAGTCTAACAACAAATCCAACAATTACATGCTAAGATGTTTAAGTTAAAGAGATTTACTTGTCAAAAAAGTTGGGGAGAATTCAAATTTCACTAATATGGATAAATGAGCTTGTTTGTTACAAAAATATTATTTTTTTAATAAGAGAGTATAAAAACAATCACTTATAAGTTTTTTTCTTTTGTTTGTTATTTAAAAAAATGAAATTTTGAAGAGAAAAAAATCTAAAATCAGTGAAAAACTATATGGAATAGTTTCTCTAAAATTTGAAAATGCATGTTTTTTTTTCTATTCCCGATAAATCTAAAAGAAATATTCTTATAAAAACGACCGAAGAAAATATATAACTATGCACACACGAATATATTCACTCATAAAAAATATTGCTTAAGATTTTAACAACAATATTCACCATTTTTAATTAATCTCATTAAAATTGGGAACTTATAAAGGTAAAACGCTTGCATGTGATATAAGAAAAATGTATATCCCTTCAAAACAAAAATTTACTAGTTTTCTTGAGTTTAATTCAATTTGTAGAATTGCTAAACTACTTAAAATGTATATCCCTTCAAAATATATATAACCTCATTAAAATTAGGACTTACACAAGTAAAATGATTGCATATGATATAAGAAAAACTAGTTACATATACTTGTGTATGCACGGGACGGCGCGTTATATTTCGTGGGGAATTGGGTTGTCTGAGGTGTGATGCAAATTTAAAAAAAAAATTGTTTTTTTTTTTTTGTAAGGAAAAAAAACTGTTTAAAGTAGAGATCACTAGACTACTTAAAATTAAAATGCACTATAACTCTTTTGTATAATACTATATATATGATGTATTAATTTCTCCATCACAATATAAATTTATATCTACTATAAATCATTTGTAAAATTAATTTGATTTGCATATAAAACCTGATAATTGAGCGTTTTGCTATGACCTGATATAGAATAACTCTCTTCCATGCACATGGTTCTTCTCCAACTACAACTACATGTATATAGAGAGAGTATGGTCGATATAGCATTAGCATCATACATGTACACCTCTAATCTAATCTAATATCTAATATTTAATTAGTTTATCTTTTAGTTAATTATTATTACTCAATGATTCATCACACATTACCCTTCTAATCATACCTATTTTTAATTTGATTATATGCAATAAAGGAAACAATATGCATTAATGAGTGAAATAGATACACGACATTGATGGGGCTTCTTCGATCATTTTCTGATATGGATTTTAGCAATGTTGTGTATGGAAATACCATGTGATCCCATCTAATTGTGGGACTTCTTTGTCTCTTAATTTCTCATAAACCGGACAATTAATTAATTTCTCTAAATCGATCATGTTTAAAATTAATCACAAAGGTGATGGGAAATAAAGATAAATTAAGTCTAAATAAATTAAGAATGCTAACGGATACCTAAGCAATTTCCATTATAAATCACTTCAAAAGAAACATATATTTTTATTTTGGAAAAGGTGAGCATCATGCCATATAATCTTCAATAGGGATTTTAACTCAATTTATTGCTATTTTTTATTTTTTATAAGAGGTAATATATTTTTAAAATTTATTGAATAACTGGTGTATATGATTTATAATATAAATTGTCTGATATAAAATAAAACTTAATTAGTAATTTCTTCTCACAAAAGCAATCTATCTGTATATATTTTGGGGTCAAATGATAAAAATCACACGTCTTAGTCTTAAATATGGATAAGTGAAAACTTCTTAATTTGAACTTACGTTCACAGTAATATATGTTATAAACGGAAGTTTTTGAATTTAAAGAAAAATGATTTAAAAAATAGCAATGAGGAAATTATTGGCCGAGTCGCGGACTAGATCGCTTTCTTTAAGACGTTTCACGGAACTACTCGAAATTGTGCAGTGTAGTTCAAAAACAACCGTGAAGTTCCCATGATAAAACAGGCAACTCAATTACCGTTTTCAACTGCACAGAAGAAAAACGGACAGAAAAACACATTTCTCTGGTTTGATAAACCAGTTCAATATTGATATACGAATATCAATTCTAAGTGGAAGCAACCACTCTTTGAAACAACAAGAACGAAAATAGCAAAAAATAATTATTTTTTAACTTCTGAGTAATAAAAAAAATTAATATATGCCCAAGCCCGATCCGAACCAGCGGCGCGCGTGAAATTCAAAACAAAGCATACGTGATCCACCATTTACAAAACAGGGTACCCCTTAGGGCACACCCCAAAAGGCCACATTTCTATATATAAACACTTCTAATAGTTGTGTTCTCCCCAATATAAAACTTAGAAATGACTTTTTTAATTTCAACAACCCTTAGTTCTACACTTATATTTATTTCTTATACCAAATTTTTAGCCAATTATTCACATCATGTTCCAACAATATATATATATATATATATATATATATATATATATACCATCTCAAACCTCAGAAAATTATATGATCTAAACAATTCACTTTAGAAAAAAATATTCAATTTTAGTTATTTAGTTATTGATTAGTAATCAAATGTGGATTTTAATAATACTCAACAAATCTATGATTGGTTAAAATAACAAAGTACCTCAATTACCAATATTGGGTCTAATTGAATGAGTAAAACTCCCACAACACAACCGAACAATGTTGAGAAAGATATTTACACTGATTATCCAACAAGTCCTCGGATATAATTGGAAACCCAAAGTTGACCATGTCCAAGTGTAGCAAGACCCTTACCACATGGCATCAAAATTTGAGTTAATACATGTACTCACCTATTATTTAAATAAAGAGCATAGTTCTTTTGATTTTTTTTATACTAGAGATCCAATTTTAAAGATTAAAACATGACTCCAAATTGTTTGCCACTAGACATGACTCCAAATTGTTTGAAACGGTCATATTGAAAACAATAGAAAATCAAAAGAAAATAGCATCCTTTATTTTTTTTCTTAAAAATTTATTTTAAATAAAATAAATTATATCGGTTGTTGGATTAAGATTAAAGAGTCCAAATTTTAAATAGTAAAAAAATTGTATTAAAATTTGAGCTTGATATTCAACAACCGAAAATGTGCCGAATGCGCCATTTTGTAGACGACAAAAAATCCGATTTTCAACAATTATAAACTTTTAGGTACAATTGATCAGATTTTCAGGTACAAAGACAGTGTCCCATCCCAAACAAAGTTGGGTTTACAAGTAACCTTTTTAATTTTCACCTCAAAACCATTGTAGGGGGTAGAATCAGTAGAGAATACGACACTGTCCACAACCATAACCATTTATTCATTACACATCCGAATTTCTAGGGTAGGGGCCATAACAAAATATGTGGAATGGAGTGAATGGAGGGAGCCAGATTGAAACCGACACATACATACAATAGGTCCCTTGTGAGGGATTTAAACATTGGATTTGTTTGGAAAAAACCAAAGTGGCCCCATAATCTTTTTGTATCATAATGAACATAGAGATGTTTTTGGACCCCTATGGGCCATCACGTGCTTCCACAAGGATTGTTTTCTGTTTTCTTGTTTAGTTTATTAGCATGTGGTTTTGGATAGAGGATTAGGAAGAGATAATCAAGATTGAGATTGGATTAATGGTTTTATTTGGTTTTGTCAATGATGAATATGAGAAGTAATCACGCTTGGTCTCTAGGGTTTTGTTGGAGTAACCATCGAGGGTACATGATCACGTGATTGTGATGGTTATGGAAGCTCTATTAGGGCTGAGATTTGATATAAGTCATGGCAATGCTACTACTTGCTTTAAACAAGTTTTGTCATTTTAAAATAAAATGGACAAAATTATTAATCAATAAGAGCTTGGGTGTTTGTCACGTAAGTACGGTTTCCTTGACAGCCATAAAGAAATTATTTTACAAATGATTGAGTTTGGAATTAAGATTTTTCACTTTTTTATATTTAAGTGTGTGAATTTAACCACATCATTATTTAAAAAAAAAAAATACAAAACAAATAATTAGGGTTGGTCGCCTCTCTCTCTCTCTCAACCTTTCACGTACTCATGCTTCTTTTCTTCCCTCATGAGAATATATAGTTTTGTATCACTTTTTATATTATGATTCGTATGTTATTAGAGGTTTTCACATATTTCTATCTTTCTTTTGTATTTTTATTGATGTGCAATGTTTATCTATATTGTATATGTCATAGTGGTTGGATGTTGTTTAGTTTTTTGTGTTGTTCATATTTTTTTTATAGTAAAAAATGAGTTATAAGGAGTATAAGGAGTAATTTACCCTTACAATTCAAAGAACAACACTCTAGATGCTTTGGAAGCAATTTAGAGAATTATTACACCAATCAAAAAATGATAAACTAGCAAAAGGCTCTATTCGGCCTATAAACCAAAACCACGATATGCACTTAATTTGATCCACTAACAAAGATACATTCACAAAATCTCCTCTAAATAACGCGACCGCCATATACACCACGTCATTGCTAATTACCAAATAATGTGCTAATTAAACCTACAATCCTTACAGATTATAAGACATGAATATTCCAATCCCTTCAATTTTGTTAGGATTATAGACATTTTAATAGATGAATTTAAAATAATAGAGGTAAAACTATTAATTTTGTCTTGTGATATAATAAATTGTGAGTAAGATTTTAAAAGTTTTATTTTAGGGAAATTGTTTTTAGATAGAGTAGATTCAATAGTAACGAAGATAATTGATACTTCCTCTGTTCTTTTTTATAAAAAAAAAAAAAACACTTTATTTTTTTAAAATTTATCGAATTACTAATGTATATAGTTTATGAATCTAAAAATGTGAAATGTCTCTTATAGAAAAGATCGAAGGAAATATTATTTTATGTTGCGTGTGTTTTAAGAAAATTAAATAAAATTTATTGTAAAATCTCAATAAAACCAATAGTTCTCTCTGATCACAACATTGTAAATTAAGAATTTAACTAAACTTGGATAATGTTACCGGTTGCTTACATGGTTGAAACTTTAAACCGAGTCGTGGCGGGGTAGAATGCAATGTAGATACAACTAATTCACGGAACAAGGACACTATGGTGTTCAAATGTGTCTTGAAGGTGACAATATATAGTTCATAGCAGCTAAATTATCATGGTTTCACGGTCTACCGCAACCTTGAAAAGCAGAAGCATGCGGTTTAAAAGAAGCAATATCTTGGATTGGCAACATGAATTTAACGACGGTGCCAATAGAATTTTATTGTAAATAAGTGGTGATAGTATTACTATTGTAAATCCAGTACCAACTCCAAATTGAGAGCTATCTTGAATTATTGTAAAACTTCATATAGATTTTTACTAAAAGTTTCGCATGGAGACAATGAAACAATGTATGGGAAGAACGTCATGAATATTTTTAAAATCAAATATAGTACAACTAAAATTATCATATTCAGTCTTTTATTTTTCACCAAATCAAATGTAACCAAGAGTTAGGAACGTAGTTTACCAATCTAATACCATTTCCAATGTACTTCCATTTCGAATTTCTTTAAAAATAATTTTCAATTTTTCTCCTTGGCTCCCTCATGCATGCACATCTGCGTAAGTGATATTGTCATTATTTTCTACTACCTTTTATTTCTAAAAAAAGTTTAATTGTGTTTTTCCTTTATCCGTCATCAAAACACTATTATTTATCAATTTTTTTCCTTCACTCTTATAATTTTTAATTTTTAAAAAATCTTAAAAGTCTATCTTTTAAATCCATCAAAGTACTTTAAAATTTTAAAAGTCTATCTTATTATAAATTCATTAAACTCCAAATTAAAAATCTTAATTGTTAAAAGTCTTTTAAAAAAAATAAAATTAATAGTCAATATTTCCCTACAAAATCTTTTAAATTTTCATCATTTTTTTCAATCAAAATAGTGTTTCAAAATATGAAAGAGGTGTGATCTTACCAACAATGTGGTGAATGGAATGTACCTGCAAAACACTCTCACACCCAATTAAATATTTGTATAGTATAGATTAGAGCGAGAAGTTTGAGAGAGTAAGAATAAAATAAATGACCCTTCTACACAACGTAGCGTCAGAGTTATTAATGTGAGGGCGAATGGCACGACCTCAGCGTTAATAGCTATCGAAATAACAATTGAAAAGCCATAATTAACGGTAAATGTGACCTTAAATCGATGCATTATTTGGGCCGAAATTCAATGCCTAAGTGGATCGAGAACTATGCCAAATTGGGCTTCGGCCCGTCCAAAACAGGGTGTAGTAACCTGGAATTATGGGTGTGAGAATAGAAGTTTTCTTCCAAAAAAAAACTGAAGTTACCATGGAATGAAATGATGATCCCGCGCTTATTCGAAGACGGAAACTAAACTCTCTCTCTCTCTCTCTCTCTGAGAATGGAACCGATCATCCTCTCCGACGAAGATGATCCTACGACACCGTTCCCACTCCACTCTAAGAAACGCCGAACGGAACAACCCGATCCAAACGCTACCGTTTTCCTAATCGACGATGACCCTACTCCACTGAAGCAACAACAAGTTCCTTCATCTACACCTTCTATTGTTCCCGAAACTCCATTCTCTCCGTTATTCGATTCCGAAATTGCAATCATTAAATGCACTAAAGCTTCTGATTCTGCTCCTTCAAATTTATCAGGTCATTATTCATCTTCTTCATAATATTGTTCCATATTTCGGAACCCTAATATTGCTCATTATTGATTATTTTATTAATTAATGTTGATATACCTGTTTAATATGTTATTATGCATGTGCAATTGGAATATTAATATGTAATTGCAATATTGCTTGTTGTTTAGGAATTAGTCAAATGATATGCTTGGAATCAGATGATGAGCCGGAGAATTCTGGAATTGGGAATTGGAATGAGAATGATGAAGCAAGGGGATTATTGTCTTCGACGTGGATTTATGATTCAATCGGCTCTGGAAATTCTTCTCATGGTAATTTTTTTTGAGTTTTAGCAAGTTACACTTGTTTTTTAACTGTCTGAAATGCTTTATATTCATTTGTTTATGTAATTGTAAATTTCAGAGAGACTAGTATCATGTGAAAATGTTACTCGAGCTGAAAATTCCACGGACAATACTTCAAATCCATCCTCTTCACAAGTGGTTAGTAATATGATTATTACTTTGTGTTGATTTTATGCTCACACACATAAGAACAATATAAAAGGGAGAGATAACCGTTAAGAAGTATCAAGATTTAAATGATTTATGATAGGAATTACGGTGTTGTTTGACCCATGTAGGTAGCTGTAAATAGTATGAACTATGAAACAAGACTCTAGTGTTTTGTACTCTTTTTTCATGCACATATATTTACTTGATATTTTTTATTCCTCTCTTGCGTAGTTCTTACATTTTGTGCCATGCATTTGAGAAGCTTTGCGTTATTTTATGAGTTGTATGGTTATCCTAATGAGAAAAGTATGAGCCTGCAGCAGGAAGAGAATTGTAATGAGAAAAATATGAGCATGGAGCGGGAAGAGAATCCTAATGAGAACATTGACGATATGAAAAGTTCAAAAGTCTCTGCAAAGAGCACAAACAAGGCAACTGGAAAAACAAAGATGACCAAAGAAGAAAGAAGTCGTCTGATGGAAGAAAAGAAACTACTGAAGGAAGTGTGTCTCAGTTTATATTGTTTGGTGTTTATACTTTATATTATTCATGATTTTGATCATAATAGCTTATAGCCTTCTACAAATTTATTTTTCAGCAAGAGAAACTAAAAAAAGCAGCTATGAAAGCTGAAGCTGCAGAACTGAAAAAGATAGAGAAAGAAAGGCAAAAGTGGGAAAAAGGGAAGTTTGCAGTGCAATATATTGTGGCAGAAATAGATGCAAAGGTAGTTGAATCAGGTTCAATTGGAGGTAGGTTTTTGATATCTGAATCTACAACCACTTGATAAATTTCTATGCAGCTACTTAATTGTGTTCGTTTTCTCTTGAAACTTATTTTCTATTGCTTATTTAAATACATGAATATGAGATAAATTTGGACATAATTTTTAACTACGGGTGTTTTCTCTTAAAACTTCTACTCCTTTCTTCAGGCCATTTGCTTACTAGGTTTGCTGAAAAAGGGCTTACATACCATATTACATCAAATCCGATCTCAGGGTCAATTGTATGGTCTATGAAAGTTCCAGAACAAATTTCACAGGTAAGAATGCCTGTAGTTCATCTTCAAGCTCCAAATTCATTAATCATTTCTCTTACTATTTTATACATTATTTTCTTTTTTCTTTTTTTGTTTATTCCATATACATGTCGATTGTGTATGTCCATTTATTTTTGTCGAAAGTTATAAATAAAAGTTTTTTACTGTTTTTAGTTGGGCTAACTGCCATGGTTTATATGTTATTCCTTTCTCCGCAAATAGATTGTAATTTATGCTGATAAGTTTATAGAGCTAGCTAGGCCCTCACAAACAGCCAGATTTTTAAATTTGAGTAAATAAAGGAATTTCTACAGAAAAAGTGGATACCTCTTTGAAATTAGAAGGAAATACAAGTAAATTAAGAAAAATGTTATGAAATATCTGCCAATCCCCAGAACTGAGAGCTCAAGCCACAATGACTGTAAATAACTCCAAAATTCTGATGTTCCTCTCTCTCTCTCTCTCTCTCTCGGTTACAAACTTTATGAGCTCTTATCTTTCTCTCTCTTATACTTCGGTAAGTATCCTTATTCCACTCCTTCATGTGGCCATTTCTTCTTTCTAGTAAACTGTAAACCATCCAAGAAAGAATGAGCAGCTCGGTGATACTGTCATTCAACATTTCTCAAGAAAGGCCCTGATCAATTTAGCATTGGGTTTCAGACTTCAAAATAAGCATAAGTGCCTTGTATCTGGTTTAGTAGTCCTATTCAACAATTTTAATATTTGCGAGAACAGTAGTGTTTGTATAATGGACATTGGTGTCTTGTGTACTTGATTTAGCATTCCTTGTAAGATTTTATCAGATTTACCCATATATTGGACATATATAGGTTGATTTACTTTTTTTGTATCAGTACTTATATGCAAACATTATGCAAATGTATTTCTCCCTACCTTGGCATTGCTGGTGGCACAATATACTCTAAATCCAACAAACCCGTATATCATAAGAGCATTGAACAGTTTTGTCTGTCAATAATTAATCAATTACTTTATTATGTTGTGAAAGATAAAAAGAAGATTATCATGGAAAAGAGGACGCCACATAAAAAATGCCATGTAAGCATTAGTTTCGCCATCCAAAAAGGGTTAGCGGCGCAGCTTGTTGCCCGTTTACCTTCCATTAAAGTGTAATTACCTCTATTTATAAAACTAAACTCTGACTTGTCATTTATGTAAGCATGATTTCATGTAGTTAAAATGATGATAGTATAGAACTTCACTACAACATTTTAAAACTATAGGGACCTGCAAAGTAATCAAACTGAAAATATATTTATAAATCTTATCAAAACATTCTTTGTTTACCTTCTGTGGATGAATACTTTTGTGAGTGTTCTGTTTTTCACTGATACCAAGTTCATTTATTATTTGCAGCTTTCCACTGAACGAATTGAGATTCCATATGTCTTACTAGTTTATGAGGCCGACAAATTTTGTAACCTCACCGTGAATGATTCCCTTTTTGATCAACTCAATGACATTCGAAGTCATTATCCAGCTTACACTGTTTGTTACGTCACAAACAGATTATTTTCTTACATTAATAAAAGGTGAGTGATATTTTTCAATTTTATTAGTACTTCATTTCTATTAGGCAATTGCTGATATTTATGCTTTGGTACATTGTGCTATGATACTAATGTGTGTGTATATGGGCATATCTGTGTTGTGTGTATTTGCCAATCAATCTCATGTAATGATTTTTTATAAAACTCCATGTCCAATAATTTATCCGGTTTCAATCAACCTCCTGAAGTAAATAGAACGAAGACAAGTTTTTTTGCATTATACATGTATTTGAGTAAACCGGTTAGATTTGCCTAACTATTGTACATTTAACATTGATTTTTATGATCTGTTAGGGAGCAGGAAAAATACAAGAACCCTGAAAACAATAGTTGTTGGAGACGTCCACCTGTTGAGGAGGTTGAATAATGCACCTTCCATATCCAAATTTAAATGAATAGGTCAAGTTTTTTAAGTCTTTACCTTCTTCTATAAACATGTTTATCTTATTTGTTTTGGATTGTCTTGTAGGTGTTTGCAAAACTAACAGCAAATTTCACCAAAATACATTCCAGGCAGTGTGTAGATGAAGCTGAACTGGCTGAACATGTTGTTGGTTTGACATGCAGTTTGGCGTCTTGTCAGTTTAGGTACTTGATGCCGCTATTTTGGTTATTGAATTAAAGTCTGTCAAACTTTGATGAAGAAAATCTTTATATGCTATATATGTAAAAAAATCAGTTATTCTAAATCCATTAAAAGGATGGGCTTCAGCCCTGTTGTATCCCAAAAAAATAAATCCATTAAAGGGTGGGTTGAAGAAAGATGAAATTTGATGTCTACTGATTGTTTGCTATATCTATGTTAAAATAAATAAATCCACCTTTTCTTTTTAAATCTTCTCTGTTTTTCATCAACTTTCGGGTATTTTATTGTTTCTTTATATTTGCATCGGTGCACATATTTTTCCAGTTTGCTATAACTGATTACATGTACTGAAATTGATGATACTTTCGAAGACAATTAGACAATACATACTTTATAGCACTCTAAATTGTAAATATGTTCCCTATTCAGTTGTTTGATTTTATCTTATTTTAATTAATATTACATCAAATTGGTTCATTTATTACTGCAGAAAGAAATTGACTCGGTTATCCGTAAATGCAAATGGTTCTCTTGTTTCAAAGGATAGTGTTGACCGAAATTTAATAAAGAAATCTGTGTGGTGAGTTATTTTCATTTTGCTACTCTTAGATTATCTTTAAATTTTGTTTTCACCGTGTCCTTATTTATTTTATTATTTTGTCATTATTCACTATTTTGGTTATTCAATTAGGGATTAAGAGTCTAGTTTATTACCATAAATAAGAATTAATGTGGTTTCTTCTATAATAACATTCAACATATCATCGCTGTGAATCTGTGATGTGATTCCCCAACAACAAATAATTATTACATGGAGATGGAGTATTCTGTTAGAAACTGGTACCCAAAATACAATTGGAAACAAACTCTAATTGATGGTACAATATGCATACAACAGAATTACACACTGTAGAGAATGCAAAATTCACACATAAACTAAGGCAATTCCTATTTAAGAAATTTGAGAGTCTTGGTCTCTCCCTTTCAGGAATTCAAGAGCTTGGTCTCTCCATTCCATGACCACTCAGTAACCATCCCATAATCACTTTCTTTTTCCTTTCGCTATTCATTCCTAAAATTAAACAACATAACTGACATAATATTAATAACTGACAATAGCTGTCATAATAAGAAGTCTAACATATTCAGCTTCCTCTCATTCTACCTGAAGGACTAAACCTTGTAATCTGATGATTGGATGATACAACATTACAACTTATTGTTACTTTTGTTTGCATGAGCAGGTTAAAAGCTTTGGTTGCCATCCCCAAGGTACAACCACGATTCGCAATTGCTATTTGGAAAAAATACCCAACCATGAAGTCTCTGTTAAGTGTTTATATGGATCCAACTAAATCGGTACGTGTTGTAAGATTGCATTTCTGTGCTTTAACCTTTCTGATGTGGACCACAGTTCACAGTTAAATTGAACACCAAAATGCAGTTTGTTTAACATCTTTAGTTACAAACAATTGCTGATGAAATAAGGCATGACCAGAATTATTTATTGTGTTTCTTAATGATAGAAGATGCAACAAGATAAATAAGAATGTAATTTTTTGGCCACAGGAGCATGAAAAGGAATTTTTACTTAAAGACTTGATGACAGAAGGTTTGCTTGGTGGTGACAGAAGGTTAGGTGAGGTTTGCTCAAAGCGGGTGTATAGAATTCTAATGGCTCAAAAGGGGTCCACTAGAACAGATGATGTAGAGAACGGTGCTGATTTCTTTGAGCGTTAGTCAATCATACAGAGCTTTGTTAATATATATTTAAACCGTGTTTAAGAAAGTGTGTCAACGTGTGAGCTATCATTTCTCAATTGCCACACATTTTGAAAATATAGAAAAGAATCTCAAAGATTATGTAAGAAGTACAAAGTAATCGTAATGGATATGGCGGACTTTTGACTTTTAACCAACTTTCATAATATCAATTGGCACATGTATTTGAGTGGCGATCCTCTGCTTTTAATCTCTTCATTTCCCCCCTCCATTATTATGGTATTAGAACTAAAATGTTGAAACTTTAGACCATGTAAATTATTAAAAAGAGTCAAACTTCCTTGTCCAACTTAGTACTTGCTCCGTAGAGACTTGACAGTTTCTCTGGATCAAGCCGAAAATCCAACGTAGAGAAAGACCTACGAAACTGACCAAAATCGTTGCCTTCTTTGGGGTTGATCATATCAAGTATAGATGCTTGTAAGAGTGTGTAGTTCTTTATATTCTTAAGAGCATTAGGATGGCCTTCAGTTTTGGGGGATATTTTCCTGCTAGAGAGAAAAACTGGGGATATAGATGCATTCATGCTCCTTTCGCTAGTAAATATTGATGATGATTTGCTGCTGCTTCCACTATTCCCTGTCTCTGGTCCTAGCATGTTTTGTCCTCTACTCTTCTCCTGTCAAAACCAAAGCATACATGTTATTAACTTGATTATAAATTTATAATCAATGTTGTTAAATTCGGATTAAGCCTATATTGATCAGTGACCAGGGAATTAGCTAGCTAAACAGTGCCAACACGATGATTGTTCGGTTATACATTCAATTTGACTGATTAAGCCAGCTCTAGAATTTCAAATGCATCTTAGAGTGAGATGTTTGATCTTCATCTATCAACTGGTATATGTGACCACTGTGATGGAAAGAATGCAAATATGCAATTACTAGTTTTAAAGGATTTTGTTGAAATGTGTGTAACTGACCTCCTTTGATGCTTCTGAATCTGTCTTGAATTGTTCGACAGCTTGGTTCATTCCTGACAGGTTTGAATGGCTTGCACTTCTTTTAGATAGTTGCCCTTTTTTCAAACCTTTGCGCCTATATCATGAAAAGCAATAAACAACTGATAAATTTAGTTCAATGATGCAGTGTGGCTATCAAGAACATATGTAATTTAGCAAGTTCACAATGGTTTGCATAGGAATATCATATAATGTAGGGAATAAAAAAGTTTTTCAATTATAAAATGATTGCATACCTTTTGCGTCTCTTGTTTTGAGATCGTTCATCATCACCTTTGTTGATTATTACCGGTAATTCTGAAATGCCGCATGCTAATGGACGAGATTTGAAGAACTGCAAACAGTAAACACTTATCAAATTGAAATGACATTTTGGGAAATTAAATAATGTTATTATTGGATCAAAATACAATTTTTCTCGTGTATTTTTCAAACTCATTAGTCAATGTTAATTAGCATGAAAGCAACAATAGAAGAACTCACTTGACTTTCAAGGGCAGAGGCAGCAGTACCACGGAGTTTAGGGTCTAGATCAAGAAGTGTAGTCAAGAGATTAAGGGCAGGTGAAGGGAAATCCTTAAAATTTTCTTCAAAACTAGCTTTATAACGATGTGGTGGACGGAAGCTTGTCTTTAGCTTCATTTTTGTCAAGTAATCCTCCGGAGGTGAACCACAAAGTTTGTATATCATATGAATCTGTTCAATCTATATATACATTAAGAAAGAAGAAAAATAAGCTCATTTAGAACCTTTTCAAATGACAGTATAATCAAATGAAATATTTTTTTGCCATGTAGTATAGTGGTTAGAATTTTACTTATTTAAGGTGAAATAGTGGGAGTACCAGAGTTCGAACCCTGATCCCTGCATATTACATGTAATGTCTCTACCAATTGAGCTATGCTCACATGAACTAATCAAATGATATTATTAAAAAAAAATTGTAAAGAAATAATAGTTGATATTACATGTACATGCATAACAAATCACGAGTTTATAAATCATCAACGTTTTATTTTCTTATTAGAAAAATGCTAACATGTGACTTTAGAATACGTGTTAATGATTTAAATAAAAAAAATATTTTATAAAAATTCATACATTTAATTCAACTTTTAAACTTTGCATAAATTAAATGCACAAGCTTTAAGAATTTTTATAGAATTTTTAACATGTTAGCATGACTATTCTTATTAATAGTGGAGATGACTTGCTTTACCCTTTATTCAGAAGTGAAATTCAATGAAGTATAATCATTTGTATCATCAATGTGTGGATTGTAGGATATGTTATAAATGAGAATCTCTAAAGTGAGGTGTATCATCAATGTATGAGTTGTAGGATATATTATATATTATAGATCTCTGATTTCTAAAGTGGTGTAAGGAAAAAACATTTCACTACATTGTTTTACTTCATAAACTCCAAATTATTTTTTACCTCTGTCCTTCCAGGCAAAATTGGTCTTCCCACAAACATCTCACCCAATAAGCAACCTACACTCCATATATCAATGCTATAATCATAATCAGTTGAACCTAAAAGAAGTTCAGGAGCTCTATACCAAAGTGTCACAACTCTATTTGTAAGAGGTCCTTTAGGTTTAATTTTTAAAGAATTTGCAAGCCCAAAATCAGCAATTTTTAGCACCCCTTTTTTATCTATTAACAAATTAGAAGCTTTAATATCTCTGTGCATAACTCCCCTCTCATGACAATGCTGGAGTCCCAAAAGTAGCTGCTGCATGTAACATTTTATCTGTACAAAATACAAACCAAACATCAAGTTTGATTAAAAAGAAATCACAATTTTCACAAACATCTAAACTTAAAATCATTTGATTAAAAAGAAAATCGAACCTGTGGTTCGGAGAGTCTTTCTCCGGGGCGAGAGATAACTCTAGTCAGGTCACATTGCATGTATTCAAAGACTAAATAAAGACTATATTGCATCCTTGATGTTGCTAGTCCTTCAAGTTTGATGACATTGGGATGATCCAGCGTTTGTATTATCATAATCTCTCTTGCCATAAACTTGATACTTTCAGAATCTGAAGTATCAAATCTTACCTTCTTCAATGCAACAATCTTTCCAGTGTCCTTATCTCTTGCTTTATATACATTACTATATGTTCCACGTCCTACCTACATTAACCAAATCAACAAGTCACTATAACCTATATAAATAAATAGCCAAGTCCTCGGCTCAACATGCGTGTGTATGAACCAACCACGGTCAATAATTAAAATGTGACTTCATATCAATATTTTAAAAATTAAATCGGACGTCAAATCAGTGAGACCTATAAGTCATAGTTCAACTGGTTTACACCGCTTGAATTGGAACAAAACAGCTATAATTCAACCGCTCAAATGGTCAAACCGTAATCATTGTCTTGTCCTGATATGTTGTCAATGTAGGGTTAAATCGTTTGATTCAGTTTGATTTTTTAAACATTGATAACTTAATATTATTAGTACTTACCTTTCCTAGTTTCTCATAGGAATCAGCAGTCTTTCGAATCAAAGTAGCCAAAACATTTTCAGGAATATTATCGACCAGCCATTTGGGCCACTCACCATCTCCCACTTTAACTTCATGGCTTGCAATATTATTGTTCTTATTCTCCTCATCCTCCTCTTCAGACTTATTATCATCATCAACATCTCTAGCAACACCCTTTATCTTTTCGTCGTCCCTTTCTTCTCCTCCTCTTCTTCCTCCTCCGCTAAGATTCTCACTTGAAGTAGTAGTCTTCACAGTCAGAGCTCTCTTCTTACTCTCCACTTCTGAGTGTTTAGATGAATAAGTCTTGTTATGGGTGATAATTGGTTTGAGTGCAGAATCACTGTTTGCATACTGATCTTTCAACCTATCAACATGGCGACTCCGGTTTCGGTTTATTTTTCGAGGGGGAGTCTTGCTACTGACACATCCCATGATATCTTATCTATCTTCAGAAACAATTAACTTCAAAGCATATTCTGCTGTTATATAGAAGTGTGTATAGAGATATATGGATGTAATAATATAAACAGGTGGAAGAAGAGATTATAGATAAGGTGAAAAGGAAGGTGCATGGAACATTCCTTAGTCATTGATATATAGATATATAGCCGGCATGATTAAGGATAGATATGTGTTGGAATTGGAATTATAGATATGTTTTCACTATACCTTGGACAAGTCCGTCAATGGCGATTATAAGTATGAAACAATAGAAATCCAATGTTTGGATTATTAGATTAGATATACATACTCATAGAATAGTCAAACAAGTATAACTATGTTCTTAACGAAACGCCTCATATACAGTAATACACTCACAGCTCATATTGCTGCCATAAGCATCCACCTCACTACACATAGAGATAAATAAATAGTTTCATTCATTCATTCTCTCTTCTTCTTTTTTTATTTGACCAAATGAATTGTTTTTCTACTCATTGTCCTTTCAATTTCAAGATATTCATCTACAATGTTGCATTAAATGGGTGTGTATTCAAAATATTCCATTCAAGTTTTATGTCAAATATATAAACGATCAATTTAAATTATATATTAGTATTCTGTTAGAAGAAATTTTAAACAAATACAAGTGAATTGTTGAACTTGGGCATTAAATTTTTGAACTAACAAAATACAAGTGAATTCCGTTTCTGAATAGAAACCATTTCTTCTCAGCCTTCTTCCAATTTGCACCAATATGATACGATAGTTTATTGCAGTGCAAGAGGTGAAAGATTGGAAACAATAGCAGAATGATTTGATTTATATTCCAACTCAAGAGCACTTGATACCTAATATAGGGCAAAGCAAGCAAATCGAAACACTGAATAAGAACTGACACAAAATCACTGAAGAGCTAAATGTATGTCCCAAACTATGATTTTTACAACTGACGTCTCAGTATTATGTCCCTTGTCCCTGGTCTTTAGAATCTCTACAAGCAAGTAATTCTATAAGTACAAAAAAATTCCTTTCTTTTCTATTATAGTGTGTTTGGATTGGCATTAAAAGAGGTGAAACACGGGTTGAGTTCACAACAACAATTTGTTTGGAAGTACATTGTGATGTGCCTCAGTTATAAACCAAACACACGCTAGTCTCCAACTTTAAGTTACATCTAAGCTGCTATTTAACAAATTTACCAATACTCGCACTGTCTCCGCCAATGCATTTCTTAGCAGGCATGCCAAGATCAAAAGGTCCCAAAGAGTCATTCTGCATTAAGATAGTAAATTAGTTAAATCAAAATTTACAGAAAAACAAAACAAACACTGAAAATGCTTTGAAATAATATTAAATACCCATTTGATGCCTGTTAACCCAAGACTTCTTTCACCATCAAACAAATGTGAAGAAAGCAACGAGTCTGTTTGAGTCTTCTCGGACAGGGGATTTTGTAAAAACCCATCTTGATCATTAACCTTTATAAAACCCATGAGAGACAAATTGAAGATTAATTAATAAGGGTGGACTACAAAAAGGCTTCTATTGAACTTATAGTCTACAAATATAAACATAATTACAATCCCACATCAATTTGAACTCTGATTTCCATCGAGATGCAACATTAGAAGTTGTTTTTATCAGCAATGCATTTTTCTAACCTTCGGTTCATTTGAAACATTAAGTGTCTGTTTGGGAGTTTGGAGGGGAGGGAAGGGAAGGGCTTTCGGAAAAAAAGGAGTTAGTGGAAGGAATGAAGGGATTAGGGAGGGGAGGGCTCTAGGGTATTTGTGTTTCTTCGTAAGACAAAACCCCCTAATTTAGGGAAACTAAAAAATTGTATTGAAGGAGAATTTTGAGGGGTTTGGATAAATTCTCCAAATTCAAACTATGTTGTTATAATACTCTCAAGTCTCAATATTTTTTTGTCATAAAAAAAATACTCTCAATATTTAAAATATAATAATCATAAGCATTCATTTACCATTATCTACAAAAACTCACTCAAAAAATGTGAGAGATTTCTCTTTTCTTTCATCTACTCCCCTCCTCTCCAAACTCCTAATAAAAGTCTAAGCATTCTATTCATAGAAGCACTACCAACACTGAGTATTCATAGAGCATATGAAAACCAATTATACATTGTCATCTTAAAAGCATTAATCTTTTTCAAACAATAGTTGAAGACCAAAACATATGGGATGTATAACAAAAAGGTTGATTTTCCTCATCAAATGCAAAATGGGGGTGGGGGTTGGTTTATAATCTTGAATCCTGTTGTTTCAAAACCAATTACTCAATCGTAGATGAAACTATCTCACATTTCAATAATAATAGATTTTGATTAAGATTGTTAGGAACTGACCTTGTCTGTACATGGAAGCTTCAATGAGTTTGAAGATACACCCTGACTTTTGGCCACCGAATCATCTGTTTTTGTTCCACTAGTAGTCTGCACATCTGCTGGGGAAGATAACTTTTTAAGAGCAAATCCATCCCATGTTACTTCAGCGTCAAGTATTCCAGCGGATGGTGTTGAAACAGGAGGATGACTAATTCGGGAGGTGATAAAAGCATCCAATGAATCTGAAATTAAATGACTTGTTTGATTGGTAGCATTGCTGCCAAACAATTTTGAATCAAACTTTCCCATTAATGATGCTTCAGACAGGAGGCCACCAATGCTTATATTGTCTAAACTATCAATCCATTGAATTGATGGCGGTTGTAGGCTACAGCTTTCTTTTGGCTCATTATCCTAGTTAGAATGAAACAAGCATGATTAGAAACACACATGATTAGAAAACAAACATTTTTTATGGAATGTACTGGAACTGAGTTTTTTTTATTACAACACATGCTACATTTTAACTGAAAGAAGACAGGAATTCAGAAATCATTTTTAAATTCTGGACCAACCAACAACTGATTTCTCCGACAAGCAAATAATACAGTATACCAGAGGATCAGCACTATGCTAACTTTTAAGTTTATGCTATCCATATGCTAATTAACAAAACTTCTAATTTTTCTTGTTGCCCATATAATATATGCCAAAAATTTCCATATGATTATGTTGGTCAAAGAGTAAATCATCACTAAAACCATTATGATTTTCCTCAATCTGCACATCTAAAACTAATGCAATGGACCTATGTTCAAGTTATTGTCATACACAAAAAAATATCTAAGAAACAGTATACCAGAGGATCGGCAGATTCATTGTCCATTTTCTGAGCCACAATTTCACTTGTTATATTCCCCACATCAGTTGCTTTGTATTCTGCAGTTGCCTCAATCTTGTCCCGTTCATGACATAAAGACTCTAAATTAGCATTGCCACCTGTCTCTGTTCCTCCTGACTGTACGCCCGACTCACAGGGAATGGGCATGGAGGAAATACAAGTAGGTTCATGTATTTTAAACCAACCATACCTTTGGAAGAGAGAGAATGAGTTAGAACGCTGACAACTTAATTTCCAAATAGAAAAAAAAAACATATGATAGAAAATGATTGGTTATCATACTTCAACCGGAAAATTGCAGGGTTTCCAACAGCAGCATACACAGCGGCAGCTGTAGTGTCACTATCATTAATTGTCCACCTTTTGTGGTTAGATGGATTTTTCAATCTGTTGTATGGAAAAAGCATGGGCTCCCCTTTGGCGGTACTTGAACTTCCCCACTTCTTTTCAATGTGTCTTAGAACTGAAGAAATTTTCTTTCTACCACTTAGTGTGAGTTCTAAGTATGGATTATGCCCATCCTGAAAAAGAAAATCAATTAAGCATCCAGATTTATGCATGCAGACTAGGACAGATGTAAAGCATACAAATTTGTCAAAATACTTCATGTACCACCATACAACCTTTTCAAGTCCTGTTCGAATTTCTTCATTTACTGGAAAAAGTTGTAACTTGATTTTTGCAGAAGAAGAGAGTGTTTGTCCTGGATGAAGATCAACCTCAAGCGCCTCTCTCAATTTCGTAAGAAATGTATCATCACTTGGATGTTCTGGGCACAATCCCACAGGTTCCTTAAATGGAAAATGCTGATTCTCTTTGTCAGACAACAATTCCTCACTGCATCCTGTAGAGAAAAGGATTTAACTACATTAAATAAAATATAGCATAAATAGTGGAAAATGAATCTCGGTATAGATTTCAAAAGTAGTGATGCTTCATCCAAAAAAAACATTTCTTTAACAAACACATCACTAGCAGACAAATTGAACCTACAAAAATCCAATCTAAACTATATAATTCTTTCTAAGAAACAAACACAACAAGTCAAGTAATCAACTACATCAAGAAGGAGGACAATATGAAACCGAACAATTATTAAAATCAACACAAACGGTGGAATGGAAAAAACTAGTCACCTCTTGCTTTGTGATCCAATTTATTTGTTTTCCTGGAAGAATTTTTCACTCCAGTGGATCCTATCTTTAGACCAGATTTACGAGAAGCCTTAACAGCTTTGTTGTCCTTTGACCTCGCTGCTTTCATGATAGTTCAACCTTCCCGAGAGTGCTAATGATAAAATTGTTTCCACTGGTATGCTTCTTAACAAAGAACAAAGTGACCAGAAAAAAAGAAGCACAAAAACGGCAAATTAGATGAACATTTAAAGACAACAGAGTAATTAAAATGGGCTAGCAGAAAATTCACCAAATAAAAATCATACCAACAGTATAACATCAAAAAAACAAACCAGCAAAAGGGTCCAGGCAGTTTCAGATTATTAAGTTGAGTCAATCCTCACCCCTCAAAAATCTCAAACATTAAAACAGAGACCACCAATGTACAAGATCAAAAAGAAGGGAAAATTGCACTACCCTCCCCTTAAATTTATTTATTTTTGAATGGTCCTTGAATTTGTTTAAATGACACACACAACCACTTTCTCTTATTTGTTGAATCATGTGACAATCACCACCTCATAAGTCAACAATCTAATTACACAAATAAGGGAGGTAGACATTTGTATAAAAAACTAGAGTTTTTCATTTAAGCAAAGTGAGCACAATTTCTTTCAATAAGAATTCTGCATCAGCTACAAATTAGTAAAGATACTAAAGAAGACTGAAAAATTCGCCTAAATTAACAACAAGTAATCCCCATTTACTTCTCTAGTTCACTATAACTATAATAAAAAAATTGAAAAAATTAAATTAAAACTTCTTTTAGCCCTAATTCGCATATTCGCACAAACCCTAATTTGACTATTGTCACGTGATTAAAATTACGAACAACATCAAAACTCAAAATCAACTTGCGTCAAAACTGAATTAAACAATCATGTTACATCGAGAACAAAATCCATATGGAAATTGATAAATAGAAGAACAATTTGAAAAGTATGGATGATGAGATGCAAACTATGAAAATCGAAATTGGCTATAATTATTATCAAGTAGTAATTTAGAATAAATAATAAAAAAGTATAAACACAAAGTAATCGAGTTGAATGAAAGAAATTAGGGTAGGTATAGATTAGAACCTTGGAGAAGCGTGAAACTGAGGAGTGAGTAAAATCGAATCGCGGAGGGAGAGAACGCAGAGAGAATGAGGAAGAAGAAACAGTGTGCGCGCGCGGGAATGAAATAATGTTGAAATTTGTAGAAGAGGGAAAGGAATGAATGAAGGACCCGCATAATTTTCAAGCGGTAGCGGGTAACCGCTTCGTCCGGTTTTACTTTCCGTTTACTGTACGTTTCCTGTCTCAGTCTATATATGTGTGGGCTTCTTACAAGCTAAAGCCCAAACTCTTCAAAGATATAAGATATTAACTTTTTCCACCCTACCTATTTTTTCGCGTGCCTTATAATTTTATTAAAATATCTCTGTCTGCTACTTAGGTAGCGGATACATATAAAAATATTCTATTATTATAACGTTCATTATTTAAGTAGAGAACGATATTTTTCAAAAACTTCTCATTTTTATAATGTTAGTTCATCTCATATATGTTTGTTACTTATGTATCAAAGTATCGGTGTATCAAATACATTTTAAATATAATACGGAAGTCATTTTAAAATGTGGATACTCAAAAGCACACTATCGATCAATTGTAATCTTTATAAAAAGTAAAAACAAAGCTTGGACTCTTAATTAAAACTAGGAATGTCTACACAAATCAAACTACTCTTATACCAAAATTCTTTTTCCAACATTTTTTTTTCTTTTTAGAAAAAGAGTTTAATGGATATGCTCTGTCAGTGTAAATTAATTTTACACTTACATCCAATAGAAATCAAACATTTTTCCATATCATACAATTGTAGTTGGGTGTAATGGGATGATTTGGCGGAATAAACGTAGTATTGATTGACAATGTAAAATTAATTTACACTGTATATGCATATACACTTTTCTCTTAGAAAAAAATATACACCTCATTTAACCTTATCTTTTGAAAATCATTTTTTCTACATGTTCCCTCCATAAGATTCTGTCTCTCAAAATCTAAAGTTTGATTTACTATATTGTGAAAAATCTAACTCTTCTGTCAGACCTCATTCATGAAAATCAGTGCATTTTATTTCAACTTGAGAATCTCATATTAAAACAAGGCAAATGTGTAAAAAAAAAACTTTGGCTTTAAACGGGCCCCCGCAAGTGGACGGTGAAATTGGTCCTCTCAAATTAGTCGGTCTTTAAGTTGGATATCGAGTTTAAAAAAAAAGACACTGGATAAGATACTAAATGCAAAAATATTCTTAAAAATAGTATATCCAAAACTTTAAAAGTTTAAATTTTGAATTTTTCAAAAAGAAAAAAAAAATCCTTTCTGATTCCTAACAAATTCCCTTGTACACTTAAAATAAAATAATTGCATTTTTTTGTAACTACTAGAAATATAGAGAATTTCTTTGGCCATCTACCAACTTTTTCACGTGTCCTACAAAATTGCCAAAATAGCTTATATCCACACTTAAGTAACGAATGTTATAAAAATAAAAAAAATTTAAAAAAAAATAATAATAATTTCTTTACACGTCTGAAGTGAAAACTAATAGGATGCACAAGGTGATATCGTAGTAAAAAAAAGTCTCACAAATATGTCTCCTAAAAATTCAAAGTCAATAATACACCTGACCCAGCAAAAGCCCAACAGCTAAACTCCACCCCCGATTGTTGATCCCCATACCCCCATCACGTATAATTTTAAATCATTATTCATTACAATCAAATTTTTTTAAGCAAATTACAATCATATTATACATACAAACATTGATATTTAAATAAATTTTTTAGCAGTTTAAGACCTAAACCTCTCGAAATCAGTAGTTATGTGGCCAGGATTTTTTTTTTCCATAACTTCTAACAAAGTATACTGATGTTCCAAGCTTCAAACTGGAAAACAATGGTACCCAAACACATTGAAGTTTGTCCACAATAATCTTATAATTTTTCACCAAACATTTTTCAACAGTTTTCACAAATGACCTTCTCTTTCCTATTACCGACTCTAAATATGATCACAACGAACTTCAGTATGGAAAATCATGACCAGGACTGTCTGCATGCATGTCCATGCAATCACTGGAGTTGGACGAATTTGTGTCCCTGTTCTGGCCAGCAGGATATGTCATTTCATTGTTTCTGGTTCCATTCCCCGATGACATGACATTACTTGAAGGACTGCTGCCCTGTGCTAAATGATATGGCTGAAGGCTGCGACGAATGGGGCTAGAAAGTGCATTTGCGAATACTGAGTTCTTTACTTGATCAGTTTGTCCAGCACGGATTCCCTGTCCTGCAACAGTACTTCCAAATGTATTAGAGGGTAAAGATGCACCGAAGTTAGTTTGAATTGCGGTCTGGGAGTTCTGTTGAATTGATTGCCTTGGGGACACTGATGACTCCTCTGCTCCATATTCAAGCTCATTCTACATGCAAATACATAGCCAAAAGTTATATCTACATTCAGCTATCAGTATACAGTGAAGACAGGTTTATTCTGTATTGATATTCTGCAACAATAATTGCAGGATATAATATGTGGGAAACTACGGTGCAAGAGGCATGAGAAAAGGTGTATCTTTTGAATAATCTGATTACAGTTCAGCAATCAAGATTGGACAGACACATAGCATAAGTGTAAAATCTTATGATGCTATACAAATTTCACCCTGGTAAAACCCTTCGTGTTTGTATTTCATTTTTATTTTATTTTAGTCTTACATTGTCATTGCAAGAAATCCACTCCATAATGGAAGTCAACTCTTAAGAGTTAACTAAAAATAAAATAAGGTTGAAATGATCTTGCAATAACCATGAGTATTTTAATTTGTATAAGTTGAAAATTGAAATTGGCATCTGCAAATCAATTGTTTCATAAGCTTACTTATTTAATTTCTTTATCAACTTATATAAGCTTATTTAATTTGCAAGGATTTTTTATGCAAGTTAATTCAACTCTTAAGAGTTAACTAAAAATAAAATAAGGTTGAAATGATCTTGCAATAACCATGAGTATTTTAATTTTTAACTAATAACTTCTCTTATAAGTTGAAATCAACTTCTACATCTCCGTTTTTTCAGAAGCTCTTTGGATTAACTTCTCCGTAAACACCTATAAAACTTATAAGGACTTCTTTACGAGCTATAAGTTAAAGGCCCAACTTGAATTAACTTGCATAAAAAATCCTTGCAAATTAAATAAGCTTATATAAGTTGATAAAGAAATTAAATAAGTAAGCTTATGAAACAATTGATTTGCAGATGCCAATTTCAATTTTCAACTTATACTAGAAACTATTGTTTAAATGCTTATGACTAAAACTATGGCAAGATTCTTTTAATATATTTTTCTCACGAGTGTTTATTGAGAACCTTATTTCGGTCCAAGAGCTCCAATAGGTTAGAAGCTAGATCAAACTGGACCTAAGTCACACTGTTGCAACGACAAGACCCCCTTTCACATAGGACCTAACTCGTGCGAAAAAATATATATGGACAGGAAAATGGCAAACAGCCACAGTATTCAGTTTGCCAAATATCAAACTGACAAGATAAAACATTTTCTGGTACATCCATCATCCATGTCTATTCTAACACCAAAAGCTTAACCAACATGGTGTAGCACACGTGATAGATATTTGGGTCCATTAACCTTTTGTTCGGGAGTTTGATCCCTTGTCAAACGTGTATGGAAAAACAACTATAGACCAATCTCAATTATCTCGAGGGATTAATCTCCCCAATTACGCCCATTGAATAACAGTCTCACATTCAAAACAATCAACACTGCCTATAAGCTGTAGGCAAATAAAAGCCTGATAAATACAACCCAAATTCGATAATACAATACAATAAGTAGGAATTTGGATGAAAAAATTAGTTTTTTTTCCATCGAACGAGTACAAAAAGCAACCAACAGAAGACAAACAGTTAAAACAGTAGAGAGCAGGAAACAAAACCTGCAAATGAGAAACTATATCAATAGTAGTGACCCTCATTCCTTCTTGTTGTTGTCTAAGAATCCACTGATACATTTTCTCCTACAATGAATTGAAAGCACAAAAGCATTTTATTCAATTAATCAATCAATCAAACAAACAAAAAAACCCAAAATTTCAAAACAAACCAGTAATTAGCATGGAACATTATGAACAAAATTAAGTACTGGAATGAGGTCAAATTACTTCAATAATGAAATTCCAATCATTCAAATTGAAATCGAATATAATTCAGTTCAGCATAGCCTATCTCATAACCCTAAAACTATAAAAAAAAATGCAACATTGAAATCTGGTTTTGTTTATGAATTAATTAAAAGCAAGCAATGATGCGTGCATGTATAATTGAATAATTAATTGATTTAATTAATTAATTAAAAAATAATGAAAAAAGTGGAGTTGGGAACTGACGAGAGCGTGGCGTTCACCGGCTTGAAAAGAGAGTTTTTGTTGATTCATGGCGTGGGTATAAAGATGAGAGAGGGAATTAGCGGTGGTGCAGAAGGTTGAATACATGGTGCGATCGACTTCATCGAGACGAGACTCAACAGATTTTCTCTTCTTCGCCATGGAATGGAATGAGGAAGATGAAGGAATGAAGAAAAGATTATTGATTGATGTAATTTGGAAGATGGTGCGGTGCTTGCCCGACACAGAAGCAAGAGACTGGAACAATTGGGATATCTCCTCTATTTATACCATGTCTATATGTATATACTCCCTCCGTCCCAAAATATAAGCAAAAGTGAGCAACAAAAGTTGATGTATCTAGTTAAAGATTTTGACCAAATACATTCATTTTTATTGATCACTTTTTGCTTATATTTTGGGACGGAGGGAGTACTCTCCAATAAATATTACCAGTATTAGCAAAAATTAATAATAATCACTTTTTTTTTTTTGAATAATAATAATCACTTTTTTTGGTTTCTATATAATACAACTTCGTTTTTGTTTTTTTTTTTTTTATCTAGTGTTTTTTGTTACGGATTATAAGTTATAACAAATATATTTTCATAGTGTCTAAAATATACTTATATATTTTAATGATTTGTTTTGTGTTTGTTTATCGAAATAAAAATACTATTTTAAAATAGAAACAAGTTATAAAAAGAAATATTACTTTTTTTACTCAAAAGAAATATTTTTTAGAAACTAATGAAAATAACTTTTCATTTAAGGGAATTTTTGGTTATTTTTTAAGATTTTTTTTTCTTTCTTTTTAGAAAACTTTTTTTTTCTAAAATGTGTAACAAACATAATTAAACAATAAAAAATAAAAGGGTTAATAGGCTTTTACCCCCTGCAAAGTAGGTCAATTTTGCGTTACCCCCTTGGAATTTTTTCCTTTGAGATTACCCCATTGCAAAATGTATATTTTTGATTTACCCCCCTTTTGCCGACGTGGCAGGAAAAAAAACATAATAACCGATTTAAAAACAACACTTTTTAAATCGGTTGAACAAAATAACCGATTTAAAAAGTGCATCCAAGGGGGTAAATCAAAAAAATAAATTTTGCAGGGGGTAATCTCAAAGAAAAAAATTCCAGGGGGGTAACGCAAAATTCACCTACTTTGCAAGGGGGTAAAGACATATTAACCCAAAATAAAAATTTGAGAATTTATTTCTAATCAACATTTAGAGTGAGAGAATTTGCTAAAATAAAAAAAAAGTTTAATAAGCTCTTTATTGTTATTTAGGGCATGTTTGAATTTGACTTATTTTTAAACTTGTTAAATAGTTTATGCAAATAAATAAATTTTTATGTTAATTTATAAGTTTTCATTAACATAACTTATATCTTTATAAACTATTTTTTTCATAAACTGCCATAAAAAACTCAAAAATATGTTAATATCGCGTAGAAAATAACAAAAGAGATTCAAAGTAAAATACTATTTCGTAAGCTTTTTGTTAAGTCCAATGATAAGCATATTACGAGAGCTTTTAAATGCGTGGGTTGTTTACACGTGCTTTCTTATCTATTTGTTAACCTTATGCAACAACCCAACAGGATTAGTTTCTTGGCATCATTTGAAAGAAAATTGTTCCGTGCTAAATATTGATGGCAGCTGCAATGTTCTTTTTGGTCGTGCAGGTTGTGGTAGACTGATTTGTAGGAACAACAACGGTTGAGTAGTCAAATCTAGCAGCTTACTTGGGATTTCCAATAATAACTATGCAGAAATGATGGATACCTATCAAAAGTTGTGTCTTGCAAAGACCAACAAAAAAAAAAGTTGTGTCTTGCAGATGGACGAGGTTGCACATTTGTGATTTATTATTCTGATTCTAAGGTAGTCATTGATCTTATTATCAAATCCTTAAACAAGTATCATTGTTATACATTTTTATTGTTGATATCCTAGGATTATTGAGATAGGATTGGAAAATTGAGCTTTGTCACATTTTTCGAGAAGGAAATGCAAGTGTTATCTTTCTTGCAAAAAGAGAGTCTAATAATAACATCAAATGGAAACTATGGAACTTTCCTCTACGAAACTCTCCTATAGAGGACTTGATATCCATTCTCAACAATGACTCTTTGAGGACCCCTGTCCCTCATTTGCAGTGTCTTATTCTTCTTTTGTGGATTTTTTGTTTTGATCAACCCATTATCACAAATAAATTTTCGGGGGGGTTTATATCCAAAAGCAGAAGTTCAAATCTCAGCTTCCAAATATAAAATGTGATGTCCATACCAATTAGGTTAAATTCACGAGGATGTAATGTTTAAAC
Source organism: Trifolium repens (assembly GCA_030408175.1). Lineage (NCBI taxonomy): Eukaryota > Viridiplantae > Streptophyta > Magnoliopsida > Fabales > Fabaceae > Trifolium > Trifolium repens. The sequence continues at coordinate 57,940,235 of CP125842.1, read as the reverse complement.
CAGGGCAAAAAATTATTTCACACAAAAAAAAATTATTGTTAGCTTTAAATTATTCAAATAAGCATGATTTTTATATATATTTGGTGGGCAGATTTTCACTTTTTTCTCGTCTTTGCGTGACATTGTTTGTTTTATTTTTTCGCCTTAAATAAGTGTAATTTGTTTTTCCGTCTCAGTGCGGAGTATTGTTTTATCGTCTTGGTGCGATGTATATATCTTTTATGCTGAAGGATTAAGTTTGATCTAATTTAAATTAAATCAATGACAATAATGTCATTATGCTACAAGTCTAGAGATATGAATATTCTTGACACTTCAATGTCGATGTCCTTTATTTAGTAAAAAAAATAAATTGCATAACAATAAAAAATGGTTTGAAAAAATAAAAATAAAAAATAAAAAATAGAGGGTTTAACTAGGAACTTGAGGGTGTAGCTAGAAAAGATATAAATATAGGGTTGGAGGTAATTTTCTTTGAAAAACACTCAAAGTGATAAATAAAAAATCTGTTAGAATTAAAAGAGAGCGTGAATTAGGGTTTTAGCGTCTGAGAAGAAGAAGAAGCGAAAAGATGAGCAGAAGTTTAGGAATTCCGGTGAAGCTACTCCACGAGGCCTCCGGCCACGTCGTTACGGTGGAGCTCAAGAGCGGCGAACTCTACAGAGGTAATATGATCGAGTGCGAAGATAATTGGAACTGTCAACTCGAAAGCATCACTTACACTGCTAAGGTACATTTTGAGTTCATCATTTTTGATTCCGATTCATTCTTATTTTCTCTGTATTATACTTGATTGAACTTGTTAAACCCAAAATAGCCACTAATTATGTTCGATTAAGGTTGAGAAATTAGGTCTAAATTCTTACTTGGATCTATAAGTAAGGGTTTAGGTTTATTGATCCCGCAAATTGCATTTCGACCAATTTCTTCATTCATTTTCTTCGTTTTAGAAATTATCCTAATTGCTGTCTAAATAATAAGCAATTTAATTTTGCAATTATTATTGAATAATTACTTAATTTATGTATAAATTATTTTTATCTAATCGAAGGAAAAATGTGATTAAGTTGTTTTCATATAAGTTGTAAGTTGTTTTCATAAGCTATTTCTCACAAATTCTTCAAAACACTTCCATAGAAGTTTTTTTCATGACTCATAAGCTCAAATAAGCAGTATATTATAGCTTATCTGTTAAAAGTTCAACTGGATTAGCAGGTCTTTTGTTTGCCGTGATAGTTTCTATATACTATTGATGAGGAAGTGCCTCTCTCTGCAGAAAACAAATAGAGAGCATTGACCATTTGACCTTCCTTTTACCACAAAGAAACAATTTCAAATTCTAACTTCAACCCTGTTGTCAACATGTTTTTTAAAAAGGTGTAGTCGTGAAGTAGCTTTCGTGTATTAGGTTAGGTGGACTGTTGGATGGGTTAGTAAAATTGATCCTTCAGTTTGATTTGTGTTGTGCTGATGCTATTTACTATAGCTTTTGGGTCAGTGGTAAGAATTTTATCTAGGACCGTGGTCATTACGACTAAACAAGAAGAGATGATCCCGTTCATACAAACATTTTTTCTACAAATAGCATCACATAGTTTTAATACACTGAGCATAGGATCATAACTTAAAGGCGGTGCAATAGAAACTGCAAAGAATCCACACTGATAGTGGATTTTTTTGAAGATCAATGTCGTTGGGAGGAGTTCTATGATTCATGAGTTGTCATAGAAGGTAAAATTGGATTAGTGATGCTATTATTTGAGAAAAGGTAGGGATAGTTCCTCTTGTAAATAAACGGTAGATTCACATTTTGGGTGGATTAAAAGCATTAGTAAAGAGACTAGATTAAATCGAGGATGTTCTAATAGTCATGGATGTAAATGAAAGAAAACTAAAAGTTAAGCCATTAAGAGAGATTTGAGGTTATATGGTCTATTTTAGACATGATTCGTAGATAAACAGTAACTAATAATGACATTATTTTATCTGACTGATTTTGCTGGTCTCACTTTTTGGGAAAACGGTTTTGTTGTTGTGGCTGTATGTATGCCCTAATGTTAACCTAGAATTTGTACATTTGCTGCCCGTCCATCTTTCTCTCTATTTGGCAGGTTATAGTGATTGATGTAGGGGGATCCTGTGAAACTTGTCAATTTTTGGATGTTGTGTTTTCAAGTGTATTTGTCAAAATTCATAGTGTATCCACAAAAGTTGCTAATATTGCCTAAATCTTCTTCAGGATGGAAAAACGTCACAACTTGAGCATGTATTTATTCGAGGTAGCAAAGTCAGGTATGAATCATCTGTCACACATTATGGTATTTATAGTTTTATATTCTAAAGAAGCTTGCATAATATAATCATATGTTGCTCAGTAAATATACAATTTTATATTTCAAGTGAGGTTTGCATTGTTTACTGCATTTTTAAGTACAGTGCTCTGAAGTGATACTAATGTGACAGGTTTATGGTCATACCGGACATGCTGAAGAATGCTCCTATGTTTAAGCGTTTAGATGCAAGAATCAAGGTACCTTCTTATTTCAAAGTAATTAATTACTCTATTTGTTTTGTTGTGCTTTTTTTTTAATGCCTTGTCTTGATATTTCGAAGGGTAAGGGTGCATCACTTGGTGTTGGTAGAGGCAGAGCAGTTGCTATGCGAGCAAAGGTATTTACCTTTTTTCATTCCAAATTTATTAATATTCATATTGCCTTATAAAAATGTTTGTTCAATGTCCTGCTAGTTGCAGGACATAACAATGTTACAAAGTGTAACTATAAATGTTGCTTGTGTAGGCTCAAGCTGCTGGCCGTGGAGCTCCACCTGGGAGGGGTGTACCACCGGTGCGGAGGTGATCACCATTTATATAATCTATATTTTCCCTGTCTGTTGGACGTGATATTTAGTTTGATTGTAGACGTTTGTGAAAGAAAGAAATTCGAACTGGAATTGTGTATCAAGAATTCAGAAACCACTTTTTTATGGGTGGTGCTTAATTCTCATGGCATCTAATCTTTTGACCTGGTATTGTGTGCTTGTCTAATCTTAAACTTTCAAAATTAGTTTAAGATGGCACCAAGCTATTATGAGTTGCATAAGGATAGTTTGACAGCCCTCAAAACTGGTATAAGATTGTTTATGATAAACTAGTCATATATGCTCTGGTTGAGTTTTAATTCCTTAGAAAAAAAGTCACAAGAAGAAGGACGATTTTGTTGTGTCTACCGACGACCGTCTAATTCTTAATTGGATGAGAGAAAAGATTTAAGGTGAATGCACGTTTCTTTTACCAATCATAAACATAAACCAAACTCTCATTCATAAGCAAAAAACGTGCACATCTTCGGTGCTTAACCAACTTGTTCTTCATTGACTTGATTTGGTTCAGATTTCATAAAAAAATACTGCAAAAATCAGACCAATTCAATTTTTGTATTGGTTTAGATTTTTCCTTCCAAAAATTGAATCATACTGATGAGTGTTTGTTCATAGGTTGCACTTTTAGTATGCTTTTTTTTTTTATTTTTGGTTAAAATATAAAATCCACTTGAATCCATATCCTACAGAGATGTATACTTCTTATAATGAAGATTCAGACTTTAATTTGACAAGTGAGAGACTAACATTGTCTCATTGATCAAACTCTCGTTGATACTTTCAATGTCTATATGAGCATAATATAAATTGAGAAAATAGTAGGACACTCTTTCAATTTTGTCTTTTACATTTACATATATTAAGTAAAAGATCAAATTATTGTCTACATGAGGCATTTTTCATTAACTTATCATGTGATATTTGATGTTTTAAAATGAAATAAGGACTTGTTGATGTTTACAATACATGATCGATGCATTACAACTCCTTTTCCGTCTTCTACGAAAATTTCTTTTCAATGATTCAAGAACAAAAGGGAAAAAAGGACAGAACAATTTCCTCTTGCTAATAGACACCTAATGAACACACAAAATGGCACGCAAAATAAATTGATATAGAATTTTTCCCTTTATAGTTTTAGGGTACAGCTCAACCTATACCAAAAAAAAGAAAAAAATATTTCCACTTTAAATTGATTGAACATGTTTCTAAATTTCTCTTAAATTCATTGAACATTGTTTTTGAATTTCTCGTTAAGAAGAAACCATATCGTCCATTCATTTATCTATTTATTACTTCCTCCGTCCCAAAATAAATAACCTAAATTTGACTTTATGTACTATTCATATGATTAATTTGACAATATTTTTTCACTAACATGTAAATATTAACAAATGAGATGTTGTTTGATTTGTCTCGATAAGTACTTTTAAAATATACAAATTTTGTCATTTTTAATAATAAATAATTAAAAATATTAATAATTAAATTTGTACATTGACAAGCGTTAAGATGATCAAATAAGTTATTTATTTTGAGGCAGAGCGAATATATATCAATTAAAATCATATAAATACCTTATTCTTCTCATTTTTAAGTTGAATCAATTTTTTACTCATTTTTTAATTTTTTTTTTACTTATTTTGTTCTTGATCTATAGAATATAGAGAATCAATTTTTTTAATTGTATAAAAAATTAACCTTGTTTATATCTTTAGTACCTATTTAACCCCAAAGACTTGGTCTAGTGGTAAAATGACAGGTCTTGAATTCGAGAAGTTTCGGGTTCGAGTCCCGCTAGTGTCTTTGAAGTGAGGTAAATGTAATTACCTTTGTAAGTGCTCTTTGAGTTCTAAGGTCTTCCCTGCCTTGGATTGGGGCACCATCCCCTCACCCTAAATTTTTCTCTACCAAAAAAATAAATCTTTATACCTATTTTTTGTTCATATTTTTTTCACCACCAGTTTAATCTGGTTCGGGGGTCAGTTCTGATATCAAGTGGTTCCAGGCTCCTCCCGATCGCAGTTGTGAGAATTAAACCATAGTCATTATTATTAGTGTCAATCACGAATTAACCAACTAATAATTTTTTTTCCCTCCTATTTTAATCCAATCAAATTATAGAAATCATCTAAACTTAAGTTGAAGTGTCTTTGAGGTACACCACCTCCAATCCACTCTAAAGGAAGAACAACCATATTCCACCGCACCGCCCGTCATCAACTTGTGTAGACGGATGAATTAATATTTTAATTAATTTGCCAACAAACAAAAAACAATATCTTTAACATTTTTTTAGGATGCAAAAATATCTTTCTCAAGAGTACATTCCATCATTTTCTATGAATAATATTAACAATTTAGGTAAAAATTAATTATCACAAGTATTGACATAATACTAGTATAGTAGTATAGTACTACAATTTAGGCAGCACATAAAAATAATAAAAAGTTTCAATTAATGGTTGTGTGATAAATTGACAAATCTTCTTCTTCTTCATGACATTCCGTTTACTCTGTAACACAAGTAACTACTACTTTTCATTCGTTTCTGTTTTCCTTTTCTTTTCCTCATTAACTCAAACTCACTTATTTGTCCCCACTTCATTTCACACTCAATCTCACGTTACAAAAACCCACCCTAAATTCATTCACTTGTAACTTATCAAAAATAGAAACTAAATTTTTGAGCTGTGTTTTTCTTTCTCTCTCTTCATTCCACTCCCAATTTTCTTCTCATCAGGTAACTAAGAGGAAGAAATTGTTTATTCTTCTTTGTGTTTAGGTGATTTCTATGGTTTCTTATTCAATAAGTTGTTGTTGTTGATGATGTTTTTGTTGTGTTGAGAATTATTGTTGATGTTGTTGTTCCATGATTCTGTTCCTCATAATTGAAATTGCTTTTTAATTGTTGCAATAAATTGAAAGATATGATGAATTTGATGAGGATTTTGTTATTCCACTTTATTTTTTTAATGTGTCTTGGATATAAATTGAGTGTATTCGTGCGTAACTGTGGAGATTAATTTGTCGAGTTGAGTAGGATTACATGAGCGTTAAACTGGAAGAGACCTGAATCATCTCATCTGATTAATTACTATTTAAGCCTTTTCTATATTTAGTGTTTGAGGAGGTTGGTTTTACCAGCAAGAAACTGAGAATCGGTTGTTTTTGTTTAGAGTTTTGTTTAGACATGACTTATTTTTTCAAACTAATTATTTTTGTAGTTGTATGTTAGGTTGAAATTTGTTATGCTTCTGATGACATATTTTTTATGCAGATAAAAAAGCTAGTTTTCAAAATGGCTTCTACTATCAAGGGTGATAGGAAGCTTGCACTTGATCTTGCATCATGGATGTTCAATGTAGTCACATCTGTAGGAATAATCCTTGTGAACAAAGCACTCATGGCTACACATGGTTTCACTTTTGGTACTGTCATTAAATAAACTTTTTTTAGTCTTCTGATTGATAAACATTACTGATAATAGCACTGGATGATGATTGATTAAAAATATATTTTATAACTGGTTCACCAAAGAGTATGTGATTTGTGATTTCTTTTGATGTAATTGAGTTCTGACATGGCATATTGTTGAATTTGTGATTATATGTCTTAATCAGACTACACTAAGTGATTGTGATAGAGCTAAAGTGATTAATGAGCTCTAGTTAAAGGACGAATGATTCGTGAGAGTCCGAGTTTGAACCTTGGTGGAAACAATCATTGGTCATGCTTTACATACCTCTAGACCGAATTCTGGATTACCAGGGCTCCTTCCCCTAGCTTTGGGAGTATTAAGACCAAAAAGAAAATTCAGACTACACTCACTTCTTTTTATAATAGCATAGAGAATAAATACAATAATTACAAATTGATATGATTTTCTAATTCTAAATATGATTATTTGATTCTAACTCATACCATATACTATTATTGATGCAGCTACAACGTTAACTGGTCTGCATTTTGCCACAACAACGTTGTTGACATTGTTTCTTAAGTGGAACGGATATATCCAAGACACTCATCTTCCTTTGCCCGATCTTATCAAATATGTCATGTTTGCAAATTTCTCTATTGTGGGAATGAATGTTAGTTTAATGTGGAACTCTGTCGGTTTCTATCAGGTAGCTTTTGTAAAAGTATCATCACAGTTTAAATTTATATCAACAAATATTTAGTATATTGTTTCTTAACCTTAAGATGTAAATTTCAGATTGCTAAGCTGAGTATGATTCCAGTATCTTGTTTCCTGGAAATTGTCTTGGACAATGTAAAATACTCAAGGGACACAAAGCTTAGCATTTCTTTGGTTCTCCTTGGAGTTGCTGTATGTACTGTCACCGATGTCAGTGTCAATGCTAAGGGTTTCATAGCTGCTGCAGTGGCAGTTTGGAGCACCGCACTGCAGCAATATGTAAGTTACATACTAACATTCTTACAATATAAAATCATATATCAACTCTGAGTTTTAGTTGGAAGATTGCAATAGATCAAAGTTAAATTCATAGTCATAAAGGTGGTTTTCGAATTGGTAAATGTGTGCTGTCAGATGCATGAAACTTGTTGTCACGTATGTTAGAATTAATTCCTATGAAGCACAAACACAGACACGGGCACCCAACTTGGCAACACCGATAAAAATTTGAGAAAATGACACGATTCATTGTAATCATAAATGTCAGTGTCCGACACCGGGACAATCCTAATCCGAGGAGTGTCCGTGCTTCATAGTAAATTCAGCTTGTCATAACTCCAAAATTGACAAAAACTGGCAATTTATGTAACTTCAATCATTGATGAGAAAATCAGCGGCTGGCATTACCTACACTTGTATAATAAATCATGAATATTTGAAAACATTTTTCGTTAAATTTCTCATTAATACTAGTTGAAATTGTTTACTTTACCATCTAAATTGAATTGCCAATTCCTGAACTTCTTTTATAACCTTTTTTGTTAAACCTCTGGTTCGAGACTTCGTGCCATGATCAACAATTTTCTGGGCTGATATTTTCCTTTTATTCTATGCAGTATGTGCATTTTCTTCAGAAAAAGTATTCTCTTGGATCTTTCAATTTGTTGGGCCATACAGCACCAATACAGGCATCAATTTTATTGCTAGTTGGTCCCTTTCTTGACTATTGGTTAACAAACAAACGAGTTGATGCCTACAACTACGGTTTAACATCCATCGTATGTCTCGCTTCTCTGAGTTGTTTAATTGACAAATACATCTCTGAAATATATATAACATGTTTTATCGACGTTTTTCTCTTTTTATCTGCAGTTGTTCATTGTTTTGTCTTGCTCGATCGCGGTTGGAACAAACCTTAGCCAGTTCATTTGCATTGGAAGGTTCACAGCAGTATCATTCCAAGTCCTTGGCCATATGAAGACTATTCTTGTTCTTACATTAGGATTCATTTTATTTGGAAAAGAGGGTCTCAATCTACAAGTAATAGTAGGCATGATCATCGCTATAATGGGAATGATTTGGTACGGTAATGCATCTTCTAAGCCAGGAGGGAAAGAGTCTCGTAGTAGCTTGTCGATTCCTATTCCTACCACCAAAACACAGGAGTATAATTTACTACCAGTTGCATCTGCTGAAACTGATCATAGCGACGAGGAAGTGTAAATAAACTCTGGAGTATCGAGTTCGATTCATACAATTTAAAAAAAAGGCGTAGAACTAAATGGAAATATAATGGGAGGTGAAACTTCTTCTCAAGTACATTGAAAAAATGAGGTGTTAATTTGTTCAACTGGTTCATTATCTTTATATGATGTAAAAAGAATTGCTCAATCATTTTTATATATACAGTTCATAAGACAATAACACAAAGCCCCATCTGCGTATATTTTTTCTATTCATATAATATAACTCAACTTGAAGAAAAATAAAATAATCTTGACGGATCGGTTAATTCGGTTTTGAACCAACGAATGAAAAATTATCTAAAATAAAAAAATTCAATTGTGTGGTGTGAAGAGAAAAGACCATAAGTGCCGGTGAAACAGAATGAAGTGTAATATAAAATAAAATAGTACCAACAAATGTATGGTGATATTAATATTTAAGAGAAAGCTAATTGTTTTTAACTACTAGTTAAGGGTTTTCTGTTTCCACTATCCAAGGAAACAAACGGTAACAAGTTTTATATGTAAGTTATTTTTCAATATATAAAAATATTCGAATATGTGTAAAAAAAAAATTGAATTGATGACATTATCTATTGTACTAATATAGATAACTAATTAACCTTTTTTTTATTGTGCTTAATTAATTGATAACTACTTAGCTTTCTTTTTTGTTGTGCTTAGTTATTAAGATATTTTTTTTTTTTTTTTACTAAACAAACAGAAAATTGGAAGTTATTTTTCAACATATATAAATATTTGAATATGTGTCAAAGAAAAATAAATAGAGTGAATGGCAAAAAATGTGGCAATAAAAAAGCATACACCATAAATTACTCAACTAATTATTTATTTATAAACAAACAGAATAGAAAACATTGTAAATCTTCTTTAAAAAAAATATTAGCGATTGAAAAAAAATGTGTCTTTTTTTTTCTTCATATATATATATATATATATATATTTTTCATATATATATTTTTTTTCTTTCTTTCATAGATTTGATTTGATTTGATTTTAATTATTACCCTATTCCCTACAATAATAAAGTATTTCTGAGAAGAAAATAGGGTTTTGTTTTCCGATTAACACCAACCGTGGAGTGCAAGGAATTGAGCAGTTTCACTGTGATTGTGTGTATGCTACATGTTTTATGTTTTACTTTCTCACCATATATATGCCGGCGTGTTTTTGTTTTGTTTGTGTGACTATGAAATAATTAGTTCCTATTTATTTTCTTAAACAGATTTGCAAGAGGAGAGCGATTAATTCCATTCAACGTAGTTCAAGGTATTGCCAACATACAGTAACTTTGTTTGCATTTATTTTGATATATAGTATATCATTACCTTTAGTTATTGCTATTTTGAACATCAGATGAACATTAAATCTTGGTAATAGGTTTAGTGTATGTTTGGTTTCACCTTTGGAGAATCAAAATTGATCTTAGTTTTAACATGTTTGTTCGCTTTATTCCTAAAATTTGAAGCCTTTGATTATAGAATTTACTTTTAAATTCAAATCTATTGTTCAGCTCACTTTTACATTAACTTTTTAACATATATAGATCATAAACTTATTATACCCTCACATATATAGACCGGAATGTAAGGACGGTATTCCACTAAGTCGAAAATAAATATTTATAATGATAATTGTTTAAGGCCTGAATAAACTCTTTTTTAAAACTCAAAGTTTATTGCGAACGTAGAAACATAGAGATACCGGTTTCAATTTGAAAGAATGAAACCTTTAGGTAATTTTAAGAGTATAAACAGACACGCGAGAGTAGGGATTTATAGCTTAAAATCCGGTACCAGACACGCGAGAATTGACAGTACCTCTAAATTAATTTTTCTACCTTAGACAACATTTTGAGTAATTAAAAGTAATTATTTTCATAAACGAGATTTTAGCGCCGTAATACGTTGGACACGCGAAAGCGAGCAGTTAAATTACGTAGTAAAAATCTATATTAAAACTTAATCTTTACGACTTAGTAAATACCAACAGTCGACGAGAGTTTCATTCGGGCCTTTCATCAATTAGAAAGTACGATTTGGATTTATTATCTTCTTCATGATATATAATTATAATCATGAACTTATTTTACTTTCTTGTATCAGACAGTAAGAGAGAGGTGCACACATGGAATTGGAAGGAGAGAGAAAACCTTGGCTTATGTATTTTTCAGGTAAAGCTCCAAATAATCTAACCTTTTGCAGCATAGCAGATCCAACCAAATCCTACTCTACAAGGATTCCAGATGATTGGAGCAAATCATGGTTAAGACTATGTACTGTACAACATGGTTGGTTTCTTTGGGAAAACAAGACATTAAATTATGTTAGTAACTTGTTTCTTTGGAACCCACTTAACCTTAAGAAAATCATGCTCCCACCCTTAAATCACTATTGCACTAGTTTTGGTAATTGCATTTTGACATCCCCTCCAACTACAAGTGATGAAATATGCTCCATTTTTTTATTGTCATCACATAGCCCTTCAATATTCTACCATAAACTTGGAGATAAGCAATGGACTAAATTGTGTTCTTATGACGTCATTGTGACGGCTTTAGCCGAGAAGGGTGGTGCCCCAGCCCCTATGAGGGGAAACCTTACCATGTTTGAAGACCCTGTTTACTTCAATGGTTGCTTGTATGCAGGAATGTGGACTACGATTGGGTTTGCTATTGTAGTAATTGGAAAACTTAATGGCTTTTCAATTTCAATAGATTACACATCTCTGGTCATGTTAAGACTTATACCACCTATTATTGATGATTTTGAGCAACCACCTCTTATTAGTGGTTTTGAGCAAATTATAAGTAAATTGATTGCATTCGACAATGTACTATTTCGAATAGAAGTTTTGCATGACCTAGATAAGATTGTTGCAGTTTTTGTTCACAAATTCGATTGTTTTCTAAGAGTGTGGGAAAAGGTGGAAAATATTAAGGATAAAGTGTTCTTTATATCCTGTTATGACTCGGCATTTGCCTGCCAAGTAATCAATCCAGAAACTGAAGGAGGTCGCATCTATATTGCCTTAAAGAACTGCAATTTTATCTATATTTACAATATTGAAGACAAAAGTCTTGCAACTTCTCAACATTTCTCCAATTTATCAAAAACTCTTACTCACTCAATATGGTTCATGCCAGAAACCAGGTGCTTTAGCTTTTTTGACGCATTTATTTTAAAAATATGTTAGTCCTGTATATAAGGACTATTTTTAATTTGATCATGATATTAAAATAGTGAATTGATATATATGTTTTGTAGGATGACTGGTCCACTTAAAGAAAAATTAGGAAATGCTCATCAAGTTAGACAAAGAGAAAGTATATCTGAAGTAATTCATTCAAAGGATACAGAGGATAAAGCTCATAATGGATTGTCACTTTCTCGAGATGTGATTGAAGTGATTGCAAAACGTATTAACAATGTGCTTGATTATTTGCATTTTCGAGCTAGCAATAAACTCCTTCATCTAGCTGCACCGCCGATTCAATGGAGATCATCTTCTTCCATGTCAATGTCAAGGTTTGATGATCTCTCAATGTGTCCTTTATTTGCATTCTCAAAGAAGGATAAAATCTTCACTTTTGTGCATCCGAATCATGGTCTTAAGTACAAAAGCATCATAAAGTTTCCTCAAGATATAAAGTTTCCTCAAAATATAAAGTCTCGTCACGATCTACATCGATTCATGAATTTAGAAATTTGTTGTTCAAAAGATGGTTGGCTATTACTTGTGGCGTTTCAACTACCTTATCAAGTTTTCTTCAACCCCTTTACAAAGGAAGTACTACCACTTCCATTTGGGAATAAACAAATATCGAATATCAGGTGTTTTGGCATGTCACATTCCCCAACCTCTTATGAATGTGTGACTGTCGAGTTGATTAAATTTAATAACATCACGACAGCATATGTACATCAACTCCGGGAAGGACGTTGTCGCCTTATCGATTTTGAAGACAAGAAATTTCCTCTCTTCAACATAAATCCTGTTTTTCATAATGGATTGTTTTATTTTCTTAGCGTAAGAGGAAAGTTAGCTTTTTTAGAAGTAAAAGGAGAAGAAATAAATTGGAAAATACTTGAGGAGCCTCAAGCTCCATGTAGCAGCCATTTCAATAACTTTCTAGTTGAATGTGATGGCAACCTATTGACAGTATTTGAGAGTCCTTTTGCAAAAGGGGTTCAAGTGTTCAAGTTGAATGAGGATACAATGACATGGATGAAAATTAAAAGCCTAAAAAATCATATGCTATTTGTTGGCAAAACATCTTTTTCTGCGGTGGCAAACATTCCTGGAATGGAAAACAAAATCTATTTTAATAGATTTTATGGTCATAGTGTTGTGTTTTATTCTTTAGAAACAAACAACTATCACACATTCAAAAATGATGAAGTGGTGAATTTTCATAGTGTGAGAGAACAGTTGAATGGTACCTGGATTCAGCCAAGATGGCACCAAGTTTAAGTGGTTAACAAGTTATGAAAAGAACAACTTGCTCACAATTTTTTTATCAGTATTTTAACTTTTGTTGGTTTGAGAAAAGCTTCAGTCTTCTAAATATTGTCATGCTACTGCCTATCTGCTTTTCTACAATATACTTTCAGTTTTCTTAGCTTTAATTTTTTCTATTTTTCCGTTCATATCCTCCTCATTTATTTCTTTCCTTCTTCATATTTTTCTATTTATTTAATTTAATACACTTCCCATTTTTTTTACGGTAATACACTTGCCACTTATGCACAATATAATTGACCACTTTATTTGAAAAATTTGTGTTGAGATATATCATATATAAGTAAGGTCTCACATCAATTGAAAGAGTAGAAATTAAACATATAAATAAAAATGACCACTTTATTTGAAAAATGACATAGATTCCAAATAATTAAATGACATAGATTCCCATATCAAATAAAAATGTTGGTGGTTAAAGTCATGCCACCGTTAAATGACATAGACTTTTTTTTATTCTTTTTTTTATTTGATAAAAATGTTGGTGGTTCATAATTAAATGACATAGACTTTTAAGATTTAACGGTGGCATGACTCTAGCATGGTGCAACTTTGTACAAGATGTACTAAACCAACCATATTGAGCAATGAATGAAAAGGAAAAGAATAGCTGTGGTTTTATTTTGGAAAGAGAAATTGAAGCTTGTAATGTTAGTTGAAGCTGAAAATGAAATGTATAACTTAGTACTTTGTAGCATTGGATTTGAGGTCTTACGAATATTGGGTGATTTTCACCCTATATTCGTAAGAGCTTACAAGATCTAATGTCTGGATTGCACATCAAGAGCAAATTCAAGGTCTTGCCTCATCGAGACAACCATGTCTGGTAGGCATGCCATATCACTTAATGTGTGGTATCACATGTGGCGTCTACATGTATATTCCGTTTGTCCACTCAACCATAATTTGACGATAAGAACCAATATTAAAAACGAAAAAAAAAATACCAAGAACTAAAAACATATTAAACGTCAAATTTATCATGATCAATTCATTAGTGCAACACATTCTCTAAAAGTAATCAATTCATGACAAAACTAAATTGAGTTATAGAAAAATTAAACCAATCCTGAAAGTATTCCAAGAGTCAGTTGCCAACAATGATATCTCTGTCACTCTGTGTAGCAAAGTTTGGATTCGGGATTTTGGGCGAATCATCCTTGGTTCACCTTGGGTAGCTAGGTCAAATTGAGTCTCTTCATCACGGAAGAATGGATTCGGGATTTTGGTAGAATTAGGATTAATTCTTGTAACCCAATTGGGAATTCCTTGTGTAAAGTTTCTCATTGATCATAGTGGAACGGAAGGGTTGCTCCCTCCCCCAGACGTAGGTTAATTAACACCGAACTGGGAATATCGTGTGTTTTTTCTCTTGGACTATTTATTTTTCATCATCTCTATCAACTATTTGGTTACTTGGTTAATTTGCTCCACACATCAAAGTTTATTGGTGTGAGATTCAAGAATTCACAACAGGACTTTTCATAATGACATAACTACCCTTGACACCACACTACATATAATAACTTCCAACTGCTCCATCTTTAAAAATAAAAAACTGCTCCATTCAATATTGTTAAGACAAAAATTTTATCTTGCAAAAGGGAAGGGTTTCACTTGCAGGAAGAGAAAAATGTGGCCACAAAGTAGGTGTGTGCTTCTGGTTATTAAATTTGTGCTCACTTCTCTTCTTCCCTCTTCTGTCTATCGCTATTTTTGTGTTTATTTCTTCATTATTTTCTTCTTTTGTGTCATTTGTTTGTCCCCATTCTACTTTTCCATAGTAACATTGAAATGGCTTATGCAATTTCCTAATCATGCCACGATTTGTGTATTTCACAATCATCATTATAATATTCGATCCATTATTTGGGAAGTTTTTTTTTTTCAATTATTATTATTTGAAATTCTGCACCGGTGGTAAATATACTATATAGGCTTAAATATGCTTTTGGTCCCTGTAATTATGCCTTGTTTTGAAAAAAGCCCCCGTAAAAAAATAATTTTGTTTTTAGTCTTTGCAATATCTCAAAACTTTTAAAATAGCCCCCGACCTGAATTTCTTGATGACATGTCACTTTTTAAATATGCTTTTGGTTCCTGCAATTATGCCTTGTTTTGAAAAAAGCCCCTATAAAAAAATAAAAATTGATTTTAGTCCCTGCAATATCTCAAAACTTTTAAAACAGCCCATGCAATATCTCAAAACTTTTAGACCAGGGGCTATTTTAAAAGTTTTGAGATATTGCAGGGACTAAAATCAAATTTTTTTTTTACAGGAACTCTTTTCAAAACAAGGTATAATTACAGAGACCAAAAACATATTTAAGCCTACTATATATATCATTTTTTGCTTCGATATTTACTTTTCATAAACTTTTTATTTCTTCCATTACATTTTTTCATTTCTAATTATAATATGTTTATTTAATTTTCTAATATTTACCATAAACATTAAGAAATACAGTTAGAAAAAATCATCATGGGTAAAGTTAGAATGAATGGAATCACAAGTAAAAATGTGAATTTTGGATAAGAGTTGTTTAATGTACTTGTTTTTATGAACTGACACATAGAACGTGGTTAGCAAAACGCAATTGATCGTGAGCATGAAATATTGATACAAGACTTTCCACAAAGAGTTAATGACCTTATGTGCTTGATTACTTTTTTTATCAATTTAATCCCACATTTAAATTTTTTTGCTTATGGTGTTAGTCAAACAAAACAAAGTTTACCACTTCATGTAAAATTCGCGACGTAATATAATTTTTGGAATATTTAAAAATTTCTCTTTTTGTTCTTATAACTTATTGTTTTTTTTTTTTGACCAATCTTATAATTTATTTTTGTTTGCTCTCTTTTGGTGATTGTTTTCCATATTCAATGAAATTTATGTTTCATTTTTTATTCTATATGATTAAATTTATTATGATGTGGTAGGGGAGAGAAGACCCGTGGAGTGGAAGATGGACATAATATAGTTTGGGATGCAATAAACCAACCAAGCCAAAAAACATCACATTGTGCACATTAATGGCAGTAGAAGGCAATTCATTGTTGATTTTACTTTATGTTTCAATGTTTTTTTTTTTAAACCCAACTGTGATTTTATTTTAGTAAATGTTTATTTTATGACTGAAAAAAAATTAAGATTAATTTTTTTATTGAAGGCCGCAACCATCAAAATATAGACAAATAGTGATATAGGGAAGATAAATTAATGGTTTCGGCATTCCTATTAAGCAGCATCAATGATGGTCTTATTGTTTTTCCATGGATGTATATCTCTCGATCGTTTATATTTATCTTAATTTGAGTGTTTATAATTGTGGCGGTGAATTTTCATTTTCTATTCAACATTTTTTATTCATTTTATTTCATTATGTATTCTTTAATTATCATATTCTACCACATATCTAATGAAATTTTTTATGTGTATTTTTATGCATATTCTTTAATTATCATTTTAGTTCATTATATATTCATAAACAAATAGATGTGACCAAAAAATCTAGAATAATATAAAATGTGTATCACCACATAAACGGGCATGTGAAAAGAGCGGTCTGACGGGCACGAGAGTGCCCGTCTGGACGCTAGTGTAATACTATAAAATACCTTACTTTATCAAAATACTATTGATTTTTTTACATGTATTATATATTTTTTTTAATCAAACAAGTTTACATGTTATTTGATGTGAAAAAGAGCTTGACAAGGTAAAAATAATCCTTAACTTAAAAAAAAAGTTAAGAATATTTTTTTTGATGTAAACTCAAGTAGGGGTGTTCGTGGTGTAGTAAAAAAGTTATCCAAAATCATCCAAATTAAATACTCCGTATGATTTTTCGCGATTTTCAATTTGAATAGTTTCAGTTTATGATTTTACTTTTGAATTGATTTGAATACGATCATCCATAAACTCTAGTATTGAGTTTGTAACGAGACAAATAAATGAGATTGATCGCGTCCTTAATCCAAAGATGTATATCTCACAGTATTTTATTTTATTTTCGTCAAAAAAAAATAGTAATAAGATTGACTAATAAAAAAGTAAATATTTATCCATAAAATATAAATCCTCGAAAGAAAATTCTGTCAAAAATAAAACAAACATAGATAGATAATTAGACACGGAGGCAAGCGAAACGTACGGAGAAACACATCAACAACGACAAAAGGAAGTGGAAATTGACCACGTGGGAAGTGTAGATTATTCTTAGGTTCAACTATGAGCCCATTTTGAATAAGGCCCATAAGGCCATAAGACCCACTAACCAAATAAACTCTATAAATAAATGTACGACACCTCATAATCTGATTACTCATATCCTCTTCACAGCCTCCGCCCCCTCAATCTCTAAACCTACTTTTTTCTCACACCATCCGCCTCTCATAATCATACTTATTTTTTTGTTTAGTTTGTTTTGTCTATCTGCTATTCCATCGTGTTTGTTTTGTTTATCTATACGATGTTGAATGATAAAGAAATGATCTTTATTTATGGGATTACATTTTTGACAACATCTAACATTCAGATCTGTTATACTTTACCATGTATATTCGATCTAATGTTTCTATTATACCCCAGATCTTTCATTTTATTGTTTGGTTTTTGTCTTGATTTAATGTTGAATGACAAGTACTTTTGGCTTTCAAATGTTTTTTATTTTAGTCAATATCTCTGTTATTGTTTTGTGCCTATTTGTTCTTTGTCTCTACTTATGGTTTCATATGATGCTTTAAGTTTTTTTTTTGTTTATTTTGTTTATCTGCAATCTGATATTGAAAAACTCTATTCACACTCTTATATAAACCATATTTTCATATGATGCTTTTACGTTTTGTATTTTTTTTGTTTGTTTGGTTTATCTGATATCCAATGTAGAATGATAAAAAAATGATATTACATTTTTTATAACATCTAACATTCAAATCTTTTATATTTTGCTATAATGTTTTTATTATACCCTAGGTCTCTAGGTTTAATATTTGGTTTTTTTAGTACCTTTTTCTTTATTTTTGAATGTCTATTGTAACTCCTTAGTAGTCATACCTTGGAGTTTTTTAAGAAGTCGGAGGCATTGAGATAGAACCCGGTCAAGTGAAAGGTAATAAATTGGAATTAAACCATGATTTTTGTTATTTGTCTTTATTTATGGAAAAAATCGAATTTTTGGTTTTAATTTGTGAAGAAGACTTATTTGGGGAAAATTTGAAGGCATCTTAAAATAAGATTTAAGTGGTAATTTTTTGTAAATAGGATATGATAGGAAATAAGATTTAAGTGGTAATTTTTTGTAAATAGGATATGATAGGAAAGTCTTTTGACTTTTGACTTTTTGGATTTACAAATTAAACAACGGAAACCGAAGATAACCAATTTTCCCCAATTTTTTATTCTTTTTATATTCTTGAAACCGGTTATTGTTTTCCCGCACATTTTCTCTTTCTCTTCCTATTTTCTTTCTCTCTCTCACTCGCTCACTCGTTTTGTTACTTTTTTCATCTCCACCATTTCTTGCTTGCTTTGATCGTCTCACTGATGGATAGATACCATTTTCTGATTAACATGGTAAAATGTACATTCAAACTCTATAAATTTAAGCTTCTATTTGTTTATTTGATGAATTATTGATTAATCATCGTTTTTCTAATTTATTTTTGTTCTTTAGATTCTGATTTATGTGTTTTGCGATTTTCTGTTTCTTGCTTGCGGTTGTTCGATTTTATCTTATCCAATGTTGTTCTTTAGATTCTCAATTGGTACAAATTTACTGCTATAAATGAATTTGCTAGTAAAACCCTAAATATCAATTTACTGTTCTTTAGATTTGATGCTGTGTAAAACCTGTTTCCTTGCTAGGAAAGGAACCCACTACCCGTTCCTTCTGATGAGGAACTTGAAATTCTGCTCGAAGATGCATTTAATTTTGATCGCATCTTTATTGAGCAGAGGAGTTATATGCTTAGGCATGCTAATATTGTTCCAAGGCTAGTTCGCTATGTAAGGCCTGTAATTCCTAGGGTTCGTCCGGTGAGTTATGCCGCAGCCTTAATCAATGAAGGAGCAGTGGTATGTGTGAGCTACTTTATACTTTTTTCAACATTGTTAATGAATCTGCAATTTTTTTTCATTAATAATATCTGCTCAATTAGGCAATGTAAACCTGAGATAGGCTGCGGCATAACTTCATCTAATGCTAAGTCGTTTTTACTAGACCCAAGCTCTTGAGACCCATGCTGTTGAAGCCCCTGCTGTTGAGGTCTGCTGTGTACCACGCCGACGTGTACCACGCCGGTGGACTCCGTCCATATCTCCACCGCGTCAGCGGTTCCCTCCCTATATTCCGGGAGAGATGGTAAGCTCTTATACTTAAAATATCTTTAAAAAATTGGTTGTGTTCATTTATAAAGAATTCTCTTGTTTTGCAGCTTACTGAGTTGGTTACCATGCCTGCTCCTGAGGCCCCTGCTCCTGAGCCTGCTGCTGAGGCCCCTGCTCCTGAGCCTGCTCCTGAGCCCCCTGCTCCAGAAGGAGCATTGAGATATGCTGCAGAAGGAGCAGTGGTATGTTTAAGCTTGAGCTTTAATTTTCTGTATGACAGGGTGCATTTTTCTTTAATATCATCTGCTCAATTAGGCAAAAGGAGAACTAATGAAGAAATGAAACTCTAAACTTAAGACAGGCAAACATAAAACAAAACTATATTAGGACATAACAATATGACCACAATTGTTTTTCTTTTTTTCAGTTATTTGTGACTTAATGATGTGTTCATTTAATTTGCAAGAGATGCATTCTTAACTCAATGTTTGCTGATTGATTACAATTACTGGTCATTATGAATGTTGGCTTATTGTGGTTTTTTTATTTTACTAGGCCCCTGCTCCTACTACTCCTCAATGAAATCCAGAGACATCTGGTCGGTGTTCTAGAACTCTCTTGTTTGTTGAAAAAAGTTAGGCCTAGATTTAGACATTTAGAGTCATAGCTCATCCCCATTCCCATGAAGTTTGGATGCCAATTCCCCTTCCTTTTGTTACTAATATGGGCGTGATGGCTTGGATTAGAGAGACCACCTTTACAAAGTGAATACTTGTTTCTTTCCTGGCTTTGGTGGATATGGTGATGTGATTTCTTAAATATGGTTTTGCTTTTAAAGGCCATTCTGTTAAAAATGAACCTTAATAGTACAACGCATAATTGTGTCAAGAATTAATCAACAGAATTGTTGTGACACCTTTACAAAGTGAATACTTGTTTCTTTCCTGGCTTTGGTGGATATGGATATGGTGATGTGATTTCTTAATTATGGTTTTGCTTTTAAAGGCCATTCTGTTGAAAATGAACCTTAATAGTACAACGCATGCTTGTGTCAAGAATTAATCAACAGGATTGTTGTGACATGGTAATAGCCACTAGTTACTTAACACTATTTATAGTAGCAAGTGGATTGGTTGGCTAGGTACACATGAATTGGAGTTGCTCATCAAAATCCCTCATTTCATGAATCCTGGTAGATATTATGTTTGATTGAGCAACAATATGTGCTGTGCTAAAATTGGAATAGTGGCTATTACTTCTCTTAGAAAATTTTATTTACAAAGTCCTCTCTAAGTCTTATGTACAGTATCTCATAAATTTTTTAATGGTCCTTCCATGTCAATTTTTCTATAATTTTTTTAAAAGGACCTTTACTTTTTACTAAATCATATACTCCCTCCATTCCTTATTATAAGAGAAGTTTGACTTTTTAGATTCATTAAAAAACCAATGTATTTAAACTATAATAAAGTCTACATACATTGAGTTTTCAATGAACCTAAAAAGTAAAATTTCTCTTATAATAAGAACTAGAGGGAGTAGTAGGATTTACGTAAGATATTAAAGTTTATATAAAAAGTATGGTATCTCTTGTTGGAATAGTCATTTTAGTCAACTCATCATATCTTTAATTCATGTCTTAGTTAGAATCTGCTTCATTTTTCAAAAGAAATGGAGCTCAATTATTATAATTTTTTGTGTAAAAGCATATAACTCAATGAATGCCAAGTGTCTTAAAAGTTAAAAATGGTGCAGATCCCTGCACGTTTATTTTTAATTATTAATTAATAATCATGTGATGGCCTATAGGTTAATCTAACAAAGTTTGGTTAATTGATATGTGAGTAGCAATACAATGGAGATTGATGCTTTCATATATTTTTTTTAAAGGAGATGATTTCAAATCAGCGACTTCACATTTACTTATGTGATGAATATGTGAGATAGATAGGATAGCAGTGACAGAGGAAGTTAGGATTACTGAAAAGAAGCAACTGCCATTGGCAGCAACTGAAACAAGGTGAAAGAACAATACCTGAAACTTCTACTGTCAGAGAAGGCAAAACCACCAGAAGTAGTAAAAATCCTTTAAAATTTATAGTTGAAACCAAAAAAAAAACAACTACAAACTGTTTCAATTTCTAGTACATAGGCTACGCTGAACAAACCTTGTGATTGTATTCTTGAGCGATCAAGGATTATAAGCCACATGTCCAATTACTTAACGATTCAATTTATTATAATTAATTGATCTAAATATAATTATAATCAATCTAAATAAATATATTTAATTATCAATTGTCAATTTAATTAAATAAACATATTTATATATTCTAAAAAAGTTACATACTATTATTATATTTAAATATTTTTTTGTCCTATTAAATAATTGAATTATATATTTAGGTCTTTCAAAAATTTTTATCAAGTTACAGTTTTCAAATATTTTCGTAGCAAATCTTGGTCTTTATTTTAAAAAAACTCATGTATCGTTTAAAATTTTGATTTTTTTAAGGATTAAATAACATGAATTTTTAGGTTTATTATTTAATTAATTCCTTTTAAAAAAGTGTAGCATTTTTTTGTCATAGATATATAAAATTAACACATGACAAATATTTAGGGATCGAGTAGTAATTTCTATGATGATCTGAATTTCTTAGAACACCGACCAGATGTCTTTGGTTTCACAGTGAACCATCTATTGAGATGGTCCACCCTGGCCATTGCCGCTTCAATACTTTCTAATTTGTTTTAATGCCATTTTCATAAAAAGGAAATCCAAAGCAAATTTGTTTTAGTTGTTAGAACTAGCAATGTACATGTCAAGTACATCCATTTTTTCTATTCATATATTAAATGCTTTTGTCCCTAGCGTGAAAAGCAAGGGACTTTCTCTCTCTTCGTATTTTCTCTCTGCCTTCTCTCTTCACGCACCGTTTTCTTCTTCAGACCTTTACAGATCCTTCCCCTTTCAATCCAAACCAGCCACTGCAATGTAGTGAAGATTGGTGGTGGTGTGATGAGCGTCGGCCGACCTCCGCACCACCTTAGGCCGGACCGGTGCCGGAGCCGGAGAGCGGTATTTTTTGTTCGCTTTTTAAGATCCAGATCGGTTCTTTCGTTCGCGGCGGCCATTTTGGGTTTCTGTTTTTATTTTTTCTGTTAGCAACACTGTTTCTTTTCCTTCTCCGGCGAGTTCTGTTTGCTCCGTTTCCGGCAAGGGTGTGTGGTGGTTGCTCGTGTTTTGTTCTTTACTTGTGGTGGTTTTGCTCTGTCCGTGTTTATGCCTCCATCTTCTCTCCGTTAGAGACAGCAAGGTGGGTGGTGGTGGTCCTAGATCCGCAGATCTAGTCGAGGTGTTTCTCTGTGTGTTGGTGATGGCTCCTCTGTCAAGCGGTGGGTTGCTTCGGGTTTCGGCCTGTTTTGGTGTTTGGATCCGGTGTATGGGAGTTGTTGTGGTGTTTGGTGGAGGTGGTAGTGAAGCGGTTGGTGTGGTTCGGTGATGCGTTTTGGTCACGGTGGAGGAGGTGAAGTGGTGCTGCCGCTTTTGGTGTGGAATGGTGGGGTCTCGGGCAAGGGTGGGTGCTGGAGGTGACGTGGAATGGTGGGGTGGACGGAAGTTCGGGGCTGTTTGGGTCTGTTCTTGGTTTTGGGGTTTTGGTCCTGGCTTGCTCGAAAGGGCGAGGTGTGTAGACACTCCGTGTTGACGGGTGTGTTGTTTTATCGTACCTTCAGGACATTTTGGTGTGGGAGGTTTAGGAGGTTCTGTTATTGGTGTTGAGAAGGGATGGGGGTGTTTGTCAGAGGCGGTGTCTTGGGGCAGAGGTTGGTGTTCGGATGAGGTGTTGCACTACAAGAAAAAAGGAACATAGAGGCGGTCGAATTGCAGCGGTTGATCAATAACTGCCACCGCTCTATATATTACCGGCGGTTCTTACGGCGGTTCAAACAGCCGCTGTTAGCTTTTTATTTCTTTTTGCTTTTTGACGGACAATTGTTTCCATCTAAGAACAAATTTGTTGTTCACTTAGTCAAAACCAACTATCACGTCTCCCTCTTTCTCTCACGAGCAGCTCCGATTGCCATCCGTCGATTTTCCCTTCATAGCGCCAATTGCTCTCTCTCAACATAGGTTCTTCTCTCTCTCTCTCTCTCGCCGTATCTCTCTCGTATTAATTTGTTGTTTACTTGACTATGATGATTTTGAGTAATGATAATTTGTTAATTTGTTAATTTCTTGATTCTTCTACAGTTTGATTTTAGGGTTTTTGAGTTTATTGATTTAATTTCTTGGATTCTTCTCCAATTTGATTTTTAGGGTTTTTGAGTTTAGTGGTTTAATTTCTTAGATTCTTCTAGAATTTAGTCATGCGAATAACAAAACCACTAGTTCTTTTTTTGTCTGGATATAATCAACAAATCCCAATAGAATAATCCTTACCTCTTTGAAAGGACTTGATCACAAACAGGGCATCTCCATCATATTACTTATTTTGTCATTAAGAATGCTATTAACATAAGAAGACTTTTGGTTAGGATATATGTGGTTAATTCTCTTGCTACTAAGTGTTTTAATCATATTTGTGTTCTTGTTGGTTATCAACAATTTGAAGAAGCAGAACGTGCCTTTCACATTTATGATACTCCTAATTATATGATAGTTAGTATTGTGAACATAGTTTGGCTTGAACATGGTTTAGAGACAGGTGTTGGGGTTCTTTTTCCCCAACAGAAGTAGCATGTGACAACATAACATTATTAGGGAATCACTAATTCATGTGACAATGAAATTGAGAAAAATCAACTTCTATTCCAAATTGGTTTATGAATTTTTTATTCCAATCTTAATGGTAGTTTGTTACCTTTGTCATGTTACTAGTTTTCCCCCTTAGGTTTTTCTTTATTATTAGGTTGTGTCTCTAAGATTACATTAAGTGTCATGAATTAGTGATTCCCTCAATTTTATCTTTCAGCGATCGAACTTGTTGCTCCTCAAACCGACATCGCTTTCCCTCAATTTCCTTTTGCGGCTGTTGCTTCAGCCACCACTTCTACCGTTCTTTGCTCTTGCTGTCATAAAGATTTCTAAGCTGTTCGTAGTTGCAAAAGTATGATTTCTTTTGATATTTTTCTTTGTTGTGCCCTAATTTTACTTTTTCTAATAGGTTTCAGTTTAATTTACTTGCTCCCTTCACATAGTTTCGAAATCAGTTTTCATATCTCATGATTTGGCTTTCATATGCAGCATATGTAGTATAAAACTGAAATCTGTATCTATATCTATATCTATGTATAATTTGTTATATGTTTTGATTAAGTATGAAGAACTAGGTATTTGAAATTTAATTATTGGTTTGTTGGATTGTGTATTTGATTTATTTTGCAGAAATGTTTTATACTTTTAAATAAAAATATCAATTATTTCTTCATGAATAATGTTAACAAAAAATGCACTAATTCTGAATTTGTTTGTGTACGAGCTGGCTGGAATGGTTCTAAATTGTAATTGCAGTTACGTTGCAAATCTCAACATTACACTAAAATGCAAGCAAATGCAATCGAATGCGGCTACAATTGTGATTATTATGCCGTTGCATAGACCTCTAAAACCTTTACATTGTGGGTGTGATTGCAATTTAGAAACATTAAAATATCTATAGCTGCTGATTTTGTGATATTGTTGATTACATAGAAGAGTGAAGGTAATAAGAAGAGAAAGACTAAAGCAGCTTCAGAAGATCATGTCCCCTTACAAGTTGTGACAACCAAAGAGGATGCTAAGACAAAGTTAGCTGAAGATTCATCAATGATGATGGAAAGGTCACTGCAAGTGCAACCTTCTGTGGAAAATTCACTGCTTTCAATGCAGGATTCTATCGATTCTCCGGATAAAGGTATTTTTCACATATTGGATTTAATTGGTATGCATAATTTAAACGCTCCAGTTGCTCGATATGGTGTTTGGTTACAAAACAAATGTTCCAGTTGCTCGATATCACTTGTATGCTGATTTGTAACAAAGCTATTCAATCACAAGTTCAGATCCAAATTTGTAACAAAGCTTCCACTACAAGAAAACCTCAATTTATTGACGGATTTTAATAACATCTATTGAGGGCTTAAGTCCTCAGTAAGTTACTGACGGCCTAAACCCTCAGTAAATGAGAAAAAAACCCTCACAAATTTACTGGCGACCTAAGCCCTCGGTAAATTGAGAAAAAAACCCTCACAAATTTACTGGCGACCTAAGCCCTCGGTAAATTTCTGATACTTATAATTATTGGTGGCCTAAGCCCTCAATAAAATTACCTAGCTTCACATGACTAGACTATTGAACTTTCCCTTATAAAAAAAAAAAAAACCACTTTCTTTCCCTCTATCTCACGTGAATATATGTTGGAACTTGAAACTTTCTTTCTCTCTCACATGACTCTTCACTACCAACTTCATCTTTTCATATATTTCTCTCTCACACAACAAATCAAACATAACACATACAAATCCAACTTCTTCACTATTATCTTCTTCCTCATTTTTCACATATAGATTCAACCCTTCCCACACATTCAAGCATAATAGATCCAACTTCTTCTTCACAATTAACTTCTTGTTCCTCATTTTTTACATATAGATTCAACCCTTCACTATTAAATCACCTTGTGAGAACAAATAAATATAGAAAAATGGAAAAAGATAGAATTTTTGTTTTGAATTTTCGCAGCTTAAAATGAATAGAGAAAAAAGGATGAAATGTATCAATGATTCTTCTTTTTTCTTTTTAATTAAATTCTGAATTTTTTCTTTAAAATACCTCATTCCACCAACTCCTTCCCATTTTCTCTTCTACTTTCTCTCTCTACTCGGCTCTCTCTTCTCTTCCTTCCCTCAAGAACACATTCATGTGTTCATCAACAACCCAAATTTTTTTAGAACTCTACCAAATTCACCCAAAATATTTTTCTAACACTTTAAACCCAAAACAACACACGAATTAAGTCCCATAAATCCAAAAAAACAAAACATAACAAGAATGTAGATTACAATTGATGGCTGCATAGTAGTAGATTGTCTTTGGATTTGAAGATTTGCTTGAGTTTCTTCTTTTGGGTAGTAGTAGTAGTATTAGTAGACTAGTTGTACAAATTAAGGATATAAATAATAATAATAATAATAATAATAACTAAATCTGTTTTTAAAATAATTAAGAAAACAATAAAAATATATAATTTTTTTTTAAAAAATTAAGCAAGAATTTTGTGACGGCCTAAGCCGTCGCTAGGCAGTCAACGTGTGTCTGTACATGCAGGCCCGTCAGAATTTTGTGACGGTCTGAGCAGTCGCTATCTGTTTTGCCTGGATGTGACCGTTATCAGTTACTGACGGATGCAGCCGTCGCAAAATCCGTCCTCTCCGTTACTGACGACCTTGGTCGTCACAAAAGTTACCGACGCCTGTTTTCCTGACGCCCAGTGGCCGCCAGCTGGCCGCCAGTAGCTACTAACTTAGCGACGACTTTTCCCATGTAGCGAGGGCTTTTGGCCGTCGCAAAATCCTGTTTTTCTTGTAGTGTTCAGATTCAATATCTTCAGATCCTTCGTTCAATCTACGTTTGTTCGTTCAACCTACCAATTTGTCTATTTCATATTATGATGGACTTGGAACTTTTCATGGTCACAATTTTCTAGAAGGATATCTAGTGAATGGGATGGATTTGGAGTAGATTTCAGTAATCATGGGAGGGTAATCGAACTTTCAGAGTCAGTGGTGCCTGAAGCATAGCGAGAGTGAGAGGTCAAAATATTTGATTGGCAAACTCAATGCCCCACTCTTGCTGACACAAAAGATCATGTTCTTCAGTACATGTCCATTTATAGTTGCTTCCCACAGTTGAAATGGTGATCAACTAGGTGGGTGTGCCATTCACGATTCTGCTTTTGCTTCTACACCACCGATGACTGCCTCAGATATTGTTGGTATCTGCAGGGATCTAAAGATGTCTCCACTTTTGGCACTGCAAACAGTGTGAGTGCAAGGATCTCTGTAACCTTTGTTTTTCATATATGTATTGTTCTTGTTTTATTGGTTTCATTACTCGATTTTCTATTTAAATCCAGGGGATCTTTCGAGAGCTTTTAGATGACAAAACACTCTATTATTGCGTGGAAATTAGATTTATTTTGGACAATAGTAGAAATTAGAATGAATACAGTGAAGTTGTCTTGCTGGGATCTAATTGGCATTCTATGCGATAGAGAGGAATGGGCGACAAGGCTGTGAATCAACTCTATAAGTCAGTTAATTCAAAACTCGAAGTTACCGTAGCTAGGCAAATTCAACCACGGTTTCAGACAACTGCCAAAGAGGCGCTTCAGGTATGTCATTTATCTTGTTTTCAGTTTAAAAATGTTGAATTTTTTATTAATCGATTGTTGGAGTGAGTGCAATTTATGTTTTCATGAGGTAGTTTTTGTTCATAAGTGTGAAATAATTTCATATGTAGGATGCACTCAAGTCCAGTTTTAAAACAACAGTGGTTCCTGCATTTGAGATGTCCTGCAAAGCCATGTTTGAGCAAGTGGATACTATACATTTCAGAAAGGTTTGGCTGAACATTCAAATGCATTTCAGCAACACCTTAAATTGGGTCCTATTTCATTGGCAATGACACTAAGGGTGAGTAACCGAGTATACTTTGTTCATTTGGAGTCGTGTGGCAACCTATTTTTCTTTTGGGCAGATATTTCATAGCATTTTAAAAAGTACTGTGGTATTTTGAACATTTTATTCAAGGGAGATTTGGATAGTTTAATGAGTCATGGAAAATGATCAGAGAGATTAATACCCTGATGACATGGATATAAATGCTGCTTAGTTGTATGACTTTTTACAACAAGAATGAATAATTTTGGCCTAATGTGTGCTAAGGTTGACACTCATTACCCTGATGTGTTTTGCATTTGATGCTTCAAACTGCCAAATATCTCAACATTTGCAGGGAATTTGGATCATTTTCAGTTTGGAGATGCTCTGTTACCAATGTTTCTTCTGTGGGTATCTATGTATGGACGTACAGTGGGATATGTCCTCCTTGGAACAAGAGAGGATCAGTATCCACCACATGCATATTAATTGCTATTTGGTAGTTTGTTTTCTGATATAACTAAAAAACAAATATTCTAGAATTTTAAAATTTTAATCAATTTATGCCTGCCTTATTGTGTTTATGTTTGATTTTATTTTTGTTTCCAGGTGTGGTCTTTGGTGAGGAGATTTGATCAGCCGCGGAAATATAAGGCGTTCATAAGCAGGTGTGTGGTGAGGGGAACCCTTGAGATTTGAAGTTTAAGAGAAGTTGATGTTAAGTCGGGGCTTCCTGCTACAACTAGTAGTACTTAATGATTGGATTATTGGTGGTAGTCATAGGCTTAGGGTATGATTATTGGTGAAACCACATGTGCTGAAATTTTACCCACATATTGCACTCAATCTCTGTGTGTCATTAAGAGGAATTGATTATATATATGTTTGTGTGTGTAACATATACATTGCTCCATTAGTATTAGATTCTGTAAATCTCAGTTTTGAGATCATTAGTATTAGGTTTTTATGATTTATCATTTGATACTTTGTGGGAAAAAATGTGGGGGTAAAAATTTGTGGGAAAAAAATATTTTTTTTTAATAAAAAAAGCAAATAGCGGCGGTTCTAACCGACGCTAAAAGCTCAAAAAAGTATGAAAATAATTGCAAATAGCGACAGTTGATAACCGACGCAAAAATAAACTGAACCGCCTAGCGACGGTTATTCCGACGGTTCACTCGAACCGCCGCTGAATGACCTAGCGACGCCGCATATAGCGACGCTTGGCAACCGCCGCACATGGCATTTAGCGGCAGTTTGAATCGCCGCTAAATGCTGCTTCGAACCGCCGCCGCTAGCCTATTTCCATGTAGTGTTGGATGGTTAATGCCGTGTGTCAGTGGTTTCTTCAGGATATTAGAGTCGCTGACCATTTTCAAATCTGGTGAGATTTGTAGGACTCTTTGGAGTCGCTGAGGGGTGTTCAAGTCTGTTGAGACTTGCAAGTCTCTGGTATCTGGTCGAATTCTACGGCATCAGGTGTTAACTGTCGATTCTCTGACTATCGGGGTCCTCAACCGTCGACTTTCGGGGCTACTTTCTAGGTCTAATGGGCCGAGTAATTTTAATTCGAGTTCGGAAGTTAGTGTCTAGTGGTGTCTCCTACGGCCGGGTAGGGGTTTCTCTGGTGGGTTTAGCGAATCAATATTGGTGTATGAGTGGTTTGAGTGTTTGATTTGGTGTTGGTAATTGTGTTATATCACGTTACCTTTTATTTGTATGTTTCCACGATAATTCCTTTCACTTCTTGTGGAGGAGTTATCTTTTAATAAAATTTTGCCGTTTCAAAAAAAAAAAAAAAGTTTTTGTCCCTGGCATTCTTGCTACCGGAACACTTGTGAAAACTGTTCCGGTATGTTGCGATTGCTACCGGAACACTTGAAAACTATTCCGATATGTTACTTTGGGAAAAGAGTTCCGAAACCTTAAGTTGTGGCTAAAACGCAGTTTATGAGTTTCTTGGCTAACATGCAGACTGATTGATTAAGAACAAGTTCAACTCCAACTTCAGAGATCGGAAAACTTTGAAGAAGTATATACATATGCTTCTTCATGGAAAGCTTCCTAAATCAATTCCAAACATTAACATTCATTCATTTAACGAAAAGGTTATTGAAATTCCAAACACAAACATTAACCAACATTCCAAAGTTAGTTTCACTTATTTTGATTAATTCCATGACCCACAATAAGTTTCACCTATACTGAATCAATTCCAAACACACATAAATTCATGTAACCTTAATTTCAATACTAGATAACAAAAAAGGTAATTGAAATCATGATCCGGAGACACGTTTATAGGTCCAGTAAGGGATGAAGAAACAAACAAAAGTGTAGATCTATAAAGCGTTTCCTGAAAATTCTTCATTTTACCGGAAATCTTTTCCAATCTTTACCGGTTTGTAATTTCTCTTGAAGATGAAAATACCAAAAACTTGTGTGTTTTTGGGTCAAGTAGTTTAGTGGTTAAAATTTCACCTATAAAATAAATACGTGAAGTACGAGATTCGAACTTTAGCTTCTACATATATAATGTGATGTGTATTTTCCCTACCAACTAAAAATTAACATTATCTCCAATTAGCATTTCATTTTCATCTCATCACAATTATTCACTTCTGAAGTTCCACATTTTCTTATTAGCAAAATTAAAATGAACATAATATGTCAACTTTAGTTGTTCAAATATCATTTATCATAAATTTACCCAATATAAAAAGTTTTTTTTTTTATAAATTAATTTTAATAATAGTGGTTAAAAGTGGTAGTTGTCGATGGTGACACCAGTCAAATGTCAAAGTGGTATTAGATAGACAAGTTTGCAACAGTTAAAATGGCAGTCAGAGGTGGATGGAGTGGTGGTCGACAAACATGTGTCTGCATCAATCATAATATGATCAGCAGACACATCATTGCAATGATCAAAAGTGGCGGGTAGATAGGTGGAATGTGGTGGTCATATACGGTTGGAGTGCCATTCGACGGTGATTAGGTGGTGGTCGGAAATAATGAGAGGAATCATCAAAGGCAACTAGAGCTGTGATCATATTGGTGTGGTCAATGGTGACTAGCATTCAATGGTGGTGACATGTTAATGTTAAATAAAAAATAAGAAAAAAATACATTTTTTTTTAAGATTTGAGATTTAACTCATATAAGTGAGAATGGATTGCGATAAACCAATAAGATAAAAATAGGTCAAATCCACCACATGAGCCTTGACCTAGCATACTATTAAAAAAATTAGGCTAAACTACATATTTGGTCCTTTACATTTATTTTAGGTTTAAATTTGATCCCTTACGTTATCAAAGTTTGCATTAGTTGGTCCCTTCCGTTAGAATCCGCTGTTTCACTGTTTCAATTGGACACGTGTCAACGTGTCTATGTGTCAACGTGTGCAAACCGTCTGCCACGTAAGCAAACCGTCTGCCACATGTGCAAAAAATGACGGAAGGGACCAAATTGAAATCTAAAATAAACGTAAGGGACTAAATTGAAACTTTTTAAACGTAAAAGACCAAGTTGAAACATAAAATAAATGTAAGAGACCAAATATGTAGTTCAGTCAAAAAATTATCAGTGATTTTGTAATTGATACAAATAGCACAATATTGTCTTTTCTTTACATTGTTTTTAAATTACAAATGTAGTATTCTTCTTATATTATAAAATGTGGGTTGCATATGAATTACTAATTTAGTATTGGAGAAAAATGTGTGTGAATTGTATAAGTATGATATAGTATTATGGGATTAATTGCCAATATTTTGAGCATAACTTAATTGGTAGAGATATTGTAATATGTAAAGATTGAGAATTCAAATTTGAGATTCTCCACTTATTTATATTAAATAGCGAAATTTGGCTACTACTTTGTTTTTTTTATGGTATATAAACGAAAATGATAAAATTATCATAAACTTATACACATAAATATGAGATTCAGAGTTCGAACTCCTTTTAACCGCCGTCAATAATTCCTTTTGGATAATTTTGGATAATCAATGAGCAAACAATTAACAAACCTCAAGTCCTTTGAGCAGAGGACTAAAATGATACCCAGTCTTATATTCGTTCTATTAAAACAAAATAAATGTACTATAGTAATATCTTGGAGTTAATCATTTTGCACCAACTCCTTTAACAGCTGTTGGCATGAATATATAATGAACTAAAATGATAATTAAAGAATATGCATAAAAATACACATAAAAAATTTCATTAGATATGTGGTAGAATATGATAATTAAAGAATACATAATGAAATAAAATGAATAAAAAATGTTGAATAGAAAATGAAAATTCACCGCCACAATTATAAACACTCAAATTAAGATAAATATAAACGATCGAGAGATATACATCCATGGAAAAACAATAAGACCATCATTGATGCTGCTTAATAGGAATGCCGAAACCATTAATTTATCTTCCCTATATCACTCTTTGTCTATATTTTGATGGTTGCGGCCTTCAATAAAAAAATTAATCTTAATTTTTTTTTCAGTCATAAAATAAACATTTACTAAAATAAAATCACAGTTGGGTTTAAAAAAAAAAACATTGAAACATAAAGTAAAATCAACAATGAATTGCCTTCTACTGCCATTAATGTGCACAATGTGATGTTTTTTGGCTTGGTTGGTTTATTGCATCCCAAACTATATTATGTCCATCTTCCACTCCACGGGTCTTCTCTCCCCTACCACATCATAATAAATTTAATCATATAGAATAAAAAATGAAACATAAATTTCATTGAATATGGAAAACAATCACCAAAAGAGAGCAAACAAAAATAAATTATAAGATTGGTCAAAAAAAAAAAAACAATAAGTTATAAGAACAAAAAGAGAAATTTTTAAATATTCCAAAAATTATATTACGTCGCGAATTTTACATGAAGTGGTAAACTTTGTTTTGTTTGACTAACACCATAAGCAAAAAAATTTAAATGTGGGATTAAATTGATAAAAAAAGTAATCAAGCACATAAGGTCATTAACTCTTTGTGGAAAGTCTTGTATCAATATTTCATGCTCACGATCAATTGCGTTTTGCTAACCACGTTCTATGTGTCAGTTCATAAAAACAAGTACATTAAACAACTCTTATCCAAAATTCACATTTTTACTTGTGATTCCATTCATTCTAACTTTACCCATGATGATTTTTTCTAACTGTATTTCTTAATGTTTATGGTAAATATTAGAAAATTAAATAAACATATTATAATTAGAAATGAAAAAATGTAATGGAAGAAATAAAAAGTTTATGAAAAGTAAATATCGAAGCAAAAAATGATATATATAGTAGGCTTAAATATGTTTTTGGTCTCTGTAATTATGCCTTGTTTTGAAAAGAGTTCCTGTAAAAAAAAAATTTGATTTTAGTCCCTGCAATATCTCAAAACTTTTAAAATAGCCCCTGGTCTAAAAGTTTTGAGATATTGCATGGGCTGTTTTAAAAGTTTTGAGATATTGCAGGGACTAAAATCAATTTTTATTTTTTTATAGGGGCTTTTTTCAAAACAAGGCATAATTGCAGGAACCAAAAGCATATTTAAAAAGTGACATGTCATCAAGAAATTCAGGTCGGGGGCTATTTTAAAAGTTTTGAGATATTGCAAAGACTAAAAACAAAATTATTTTTTTACGGGGGCTTTTTTCAAAACAAGGCATAATTACAGGGACCAAAAGCATATTTAAGCCTATATAGTATATTTACCACCGGTGCAGAATTTCAAATAATAATAATTGAAAAAAAAAACTTCCCAAATAATGGATCGAATATTATAATGATGATTGTGAAATACACAAATCGTGGCATGATTAGGAAATTGCATAAGCCATTTCAATGTTACTATGGAAAAGTAGAATGGGGACAAACAAATGACACAAAAGAAGAAAATAATGAAGAAATAAACACAAAAATAGCGATAGACAGAAGAGGGAAGAAGAGAAGTGAGCACAAATTTAATAACCAGAAGCACACACCTACTTTGTGGCCACATTTTTCTCTTCCTGCAAGTGAAACCCTTCCCTTTTGCAAGATAAAATTTTTGTCTTAACAATATTGAATGGAGCAGTTTTTTATTTTTAAAGATGGAGCAGTTGGAAGTTATTATATGTAGTGTGGTGTCAAGGGTAGTTATGTCATTATGAAAAGTCCTGTTGTGAATTCTTGAATCTCACACCAATAAACTTTGATGTGTGGAGCAAATTAACCAAGTAACCAAATAGTTGATAGAGATGATGAAAAATAAATAGTCCAAGAGAAAAAACACACGATATTCCCAGTTCGGTGTTAATTAACCTACGTCTGGGGGAGGGAGCAACCCTTCCGTTCCACTATGATCAATGAGAAACTTTACACAAGGAATTCCCAATTGGGTTACAAGAATTAATCCTAATTCTACCAAAATCCCGAATCCATTCTTCCGTGATGAAGAGACTCAATTTGACCTAGCTACCCAAGGTGAACCAAGGATGATTCGCCCAAAATCCCGAATCCAAACTTTGCTACACAGAGTGACAGAGATATCATTGTTGGCAACTGACTCTTGGAATACTTTCAGGATTGGTTTAATTTTTCTATAACTCAATTTAGTTTTGTCATGAATTGATTACTTTTAGAGAATGTGTTGCACTAATGAATTGATCATGATAAATTTGACGTTTAATATGTTTTTAGTTCTTGGTATTTTTTTTTTCGTTTTTAATATTGGTTCTTATCGTCAAATTATGGTTGAGTGGACAAACGGAATATACATGTAGACGCCACATGTGATACCACACATTAAGTGATATGGCATGCCTACCAGACATGGTTGTCTCGATGAGGCAAGACCTTGAATTTGCTCTTGATGTGCAATCCAGACATTAGATCTTGTAAGCTCTTACGAATATAGGGTGAAAATCACCCAATATTCGTAAGACCTCAAATCCAATGCTACAAAGTACTAAGTTATACATTTCATTTTCAGCTTCAACTAACATTACAAGCTTCAATTTCTCTTTCCAAAATAAAACCACAGCTATTCTTTTCCTTTTCATTCATTGCTCAATATGGTTGGTTTAGTACATCTTGTACAAAGTTGCACCATGCTAGAGTCATGCCACCGTTAAATCTTAAAAGTCTATGTCATTTAATTATGAACCACCAACATTTTTATCAAATAAAAAAAAGAATAAAAAAAAGTCTATGTCATTTAACGGTGGCATGACTTTAACCACCAACATTTTTATTTGATATGGGAATCTATGTCATTTAATTATTTGGAATCTATGTCATTTTTCAAATAAAGTGGTCATTTTTATTTATATGTTTAATTTCTACTCTTTCAATTGATGTGAGACCTTACTTATATATGATATATCTCAACACAAATTTTTCAAATAAAGTGGTCAATTATATTGTGCATAAGTGGCAAGTGTATTACCGTAAAAAAAATGGGAAGTGTATTAAATTAAATAAATAGAAAAATATGAAGAAGGAAAGAAATAAATGAGGAGGATATGAACGGAAAAATAGAAAAAATTAAAGCTAAGAAAACTGAAAGTATATTGTAGAAAAGCAGATAGGCAGTAGCATGACAATATTTAGAAGACTGAAGCTTTTCTCAAACCAACAAAAGTTAAAATACTGATAAAAAAATTGTGAGCAAGTTGTTCTTTTCATAACTTGTTAACCACTTAAACTTGGTGCCATCTTGGCTGAATCCAGGTACCATTCAACTGTTCTCTCACACTATGAAAATTCACCACTTCATCATTTTTGAATGTGTGATAGTTGTTTGTTTCTAAAGAATAAAACACAACACTATGACCATAAAATCTATTAAAATAGATTTTGTTTTCCATTCCAGGAATGTTTGCCACCGCAGAAAAAGATGTTTTGCCAACAAATAGCATATGATTTTTTAGGCTTTTAATTTTCATCCATGTCATTGTATCCTCATTCAACTTGAACACTTGAACCCCTTTTGCAAAAGGACTCTCAAATACTGTCAATAGGTTGCCATCACATTCAACTAGAAAGTTATTGAAATGGCTGCTACATGGAGCTTGAGGCTCCTCAAGTATTTTCCAATTTATTTCTTCTCCTTTTACTTCTAAAAAAGCTAACTTTCCTCTTACGCTAAGAAAATAAAACAATCCATTATGAAAAACAGGATTTATGTTGAAGAGAGGAAATTTCTTGTCTTCAAAATCGATAAGGCGACAACGTCCTTCCCGGAGTTGATGTACATATGCTGTCGTGATGTTATTAAATTTAATCAACTCGACAGTCACACATTCATAAGAGGTTGGGGAATGTGACATGCCAAAACACCTGATATTCGATATTTGTTTATTCCCAAATGGAAGTGGTAGTACTTCCTTTGTAAAGGGGTTGAAGAAAACTTGATAAGGTAGTTGAAACGCCACAAGTAATAGCCAACCATCTTTTGAACAACAAATTTCTAAATTCATGAATCGATGTAGATCGTGACGAGACTTTATATTTTGAGGAAACTTTATATCTTGAGGAAACTTTATGATGCTTTTGTACTTAAGACCATGATTCGGATGCACAAAAGTGAAGATTTTATCCTTCTTTGAGAATGCAAATAAAGGACACATTGAGAGATCATCAAACCTTGACATTGACATGGAAGAAGATGATCTCCATTGAATCGGCGGTGCAGCTAGATGAAGGAGTTTATTGCTAGCTCGAAAATGCAAATAATCAAGCACATTGTTAATACGTTTTGCAATCACTTCAATCACATCTCGAGAAAGTGACAATCCATTATGAGCTTTATCCTCTGTATCCTTTGAATGAATTACTTCAGATATACTTTCTCTTTGTCTAACTTGATGAGCATTTCCTAATTTTTCTTTAAGTGGACCAGTCATCCTACAAAACATATATATCAATTCACTATTTTAATATCATGATCAAATTAAAAATAGTCCTTATATACAGGACTAACATATTTTTAAAATAAATGCGTCAAAAAAGCTAAAGTACCTGGTTTCTGGCATGAACCATATTGAGTGAGTAAGAGTTTTTGATAAATTGGAGAAATGTTGAGAAGTTGCAAGACTTTTGTCTTCAATATTGTAAATATAGATAAAATTGCAGTTCTTTAAGGCAATATAGATGCGACCTCCTTCAGTTTCTGGATTGATTACTTGGCAGGCAAATGCCGAGTCATAACAGGATATAAAGAACACTTTATCCTTAATATTTTCCACCTTTTCCCACACTCTTAGAAAACAATCGAATTTGTGAACAAAAACTGCAACAATCTTATCTAGGTCATGCAAAACTTCTATTCGAAATAGTACATTGTCGAATGCAATCAATTTACTTATAATTTGCTCAAAACCACTAATAAGAGGTGGTTGCTCAAAATCATCAATAATAGGTGGTATAAGTCTTAACATGACCAGAGATGTGTAATCTATTGAAATTGAAAAGCCATTAAGTTTTCCAATTACTACAATAGCAAACCCAATCGTAGTCCACATTCCTGCATACAAGCAACCATTGAAGTAAACAGGGTCTTCAAACATGGTAAGGTTTCCCCTCATAGGGGCTGGGGCACCACCCTTCTCGGCTAAAGCCGTCACAATGACGTCATAAGAACACAATTTAGTCCATTGCTTATCTCCAAGTTTATGGTATAATATTGAAGGGCTATGTGATGACAATAAAAAAATGGAGCATATTTCATCACTTGTAGTTGGAGGGGATGTCAAAATGCAATTACCAAAACTAGTGCAATAGTGATTTAAGGGTGGGAGCATGATTTTCTTAAGGTTAAGTGGGTTCCAAAGAAACAAGTTACTAACATAATTTAATGTCTTGTTTTCCCAAAGAAACCAACCATGTTGTACAGTACATAGTCTTAACCATGATTTGCTCCAATCATCTGGAATCCTTGTAGAGTAGGATTTGGTTGGATCTGCTATGCTGCAAAAGGTTAGATTATTTGGAGCTTTACCTGAAAAATACATAAGCCAAGGTTTTCTCTCTCCTTCCAATTCCATGTGTGCACCTCTCTCTTACTGTCTGATACAAGAAAGTAAAATAAGTTCATGATTATAATTATATATCATGAAGAAGATAATAAATCCAAATCGTACTTTCTAATTGATGAAAGGCCCGAATGAAACTCTCGTCGACTGTTGGTATTTACTAAGTCGTAAAGATTAAGTTTTAATATAGATTTTTACTACGTAATTTAACTGCTCGCTTTCGCGTGTCCAACGTATTACGGCGCTAAAATCTCGTTTATGAAAATAATTACTTTTAATTACTCAAAATGTTGCCTAAGGTAGAAAAATTAATTTAGAGGTACTGTCAATTCTCGCGTGTCTGATACCGGATTTTAAGCTATAAATCCCTACCCTCGCGTGTCTGTTTATACTCTTAAAATTACCTTCTTCTTTTTTTTGACAAAATTACCTTAAAATTACCTTTTTAAAAATTGAAATTTTCCTAATTGATAAAAAGTAGTTTTCACAGTGTTTAGAATAAAAAACTGAATTTTTCTACGGTTAGATAAAGGTTTCATTCTTTCAAATTGAAACCAGTATCTCTATGTTTCTAC
The DNA here is from genome assembly GCA_030408175.1 of Trifolium repens. Classification (NCBI taxonomy): domain Eukaryota; kingdom Viridiplantae; phylum Streptophyta; class Magnoliopsida; order Fabales; family Fabaceae; genus Trifolium; species Trifolium repens. The sequence goes on along the minus strand of CP125842.1, from coordinate 57,901,585 downwards.
TTTCGCAATAAACTTTGAGTTTTAGAAAAGAGTTTATTCAGGCCTTAAACAATTATCATTATAAATATTTATTTTCAACTCAGTGGAATACCGTTGGTACAATGATCCTTACATTCCAGTCTATATATGTGAGGGTATAATAAGTTCATGATCTATATATGTTAAAAAGTTGATGTAAAAATGAGCTGAACAATAGATTTGAATTTAAAAGTAAATTCTATAATCAAAGGCTTCAAGTTTTAGCAATAAAGAGAACAAACATGTTAAAACAAAAATCAATTTTGATTCCCCAAAAGTGGAGCCAAACATACACTAAACCTACTATCAAAATTTAATGTTCATCTGATATCGAAAATAGCAATAACTAAAGGTAATGATATACTATATATCAAAATAAATATTCGATTATATATCAAAAAAAAAAAAAAAATATTCGATTCAGCAAACAAAGTTACAAAATAGTGTGTATGTGGGCAATACCTTGATTGAACTACGTTGAATGGAATTAATCGCTCTCCTCTTGCAAATCTGTTTAAGAAAATAAATAGGAACTAATTATTTCATAGTCACACAAACAAAACAAAAACACGTTGGCATATATATGGTGAGAAAGTAAAACATAAAACATGTAGCATACACACAATCACAGCGAAACTGCTCAATTCCTTGCACTCCACGGTTGGTGTTAATCGGAAAACAAAACCTTATTTTCTTCTCAGAAATACTTTATTAATGTAGGGAATAGGGTAATAATTAAAATCAAATCAAATCTATGAAAGAAAGGAAAGAAAGAAAATATATATATATGAAATAAAAAAACACATTTTTTTTCAATCGCTAATATTATTTTTTTTGAGTAAAATACACCCCCCTCCCCTGTAACATTCTTTTATTACACTCCTCTCCCCTCATATTTTCAAACACACGCTAACCTCCCTTAAAAGATTGTATATAATATATTTTGATCCATTTATTAATTTCTCCGTTAACTGTCCTGTTGAAAATTGCCTTTGAATTGCATGATCAAGGTGCTAGTTGTTGCGGGAAGCTGATGTGCCCTGGTGAGGGCTCAACAGGCAACAGGTGCAGGGCGAGCCCTGGTGAGGGCTCAACAGGCAACAGGCAGCAGGCAACACGCAGGGGGTGGCGCCCGGCGCGGCCACGAGCCCTGGTGAGGGCGCCCGGCGCCCAGGAGAGGCCAGTTTGGCCTGTGGAGTCTGTTGGCATGGCGCCAGGCGCAGGGGGTGGCGCTGGGCGCGAATACGATCATATATACCCCTGTTTCAGTTTTTGCAGCACGAGAGAGAGGAAAAATTTAGGGTTTTGAAAGGGGGTTTCACCAATATGGAGGCTAGGGTTCAAGGGGGTTTCTCTTGGGTTAATCCTAGGGTTGGGTACTCTTTCTGACACTTTGTAATTACTGTCAATTGAAATCTCTTGATCACGGGAAGAGATTTGGGAAAAGGGTAGAAATTAGGGAAACACTAATTTCTTGTAACTCTTGTAAATCTCATTGTAATCAAGATTGAGGAAGATAATTGATAGTGGAAAGGAGATCTCTCTCCCCCAGATGTAGGTTCATTAACACCGAACTGGGTAAACAATATCGTTTGTGTTCTTTATTGCTTTCATTAGTTTTAGCTTTGGTTGATTATTATTGCTTGGATATCCATCATTGTTGTTGGTTGCTTTAATTGTTTTGCCCCACACACTAGTTAAAGGATTATTGGTGTGTTTCAATCGACGAATTCACAACAATTGGCGCCCACCGTGGGGCAAGGGTTTTAACAAATTAAGGTACCATGGGTGAAACTTTCCGGAAACAATTTTGAATTGTGGAAAGTGAAGATGGAAGCAATTTTAATGGTTGAGAAGATGGATAAAACATGGAGTGTGGTTATCCGGTGCCTCAAAGGTAAAAAGCTAAAGGAGAATGCGATGAAGGTCGGCCTGGAGAGGCGGTGGTAATAATACTCGGTGTCGGCCTGGAGAGGCGGTGAAATAATACTCAACATCAGCCTGGAGAGGCGGTGGTAACAATACTCAGGTGACTTTTGAAACAACAACTTGGTTATGAGGATGCGGAAACTCTAGTGGTGTGAAGTTCGGAATCGGTGGAGTCTTAAGTCGTGGACTTTGATACTCCTATCACATGTGTCAAGAGAAAGAATATTTTTTGAAGCCCAAAAGCTAGTTGAAGGTGGAATTGTTCATCTTGAAGACGGGAAAGCTTGTAAGGTTCAAGGTATCGGTGAGTCTCTTTTATATGATGTGAGGTATTTTCTTGAACTTAAAATGCATAGATAGTTGGTCTACTATTGGTTATGCATTAGCTAGTGGTGATTCTCATGATGTGGTTAAGTTGTGAAACTTCGGTTGGTAACTTGTTAGTGACATGAGTTTTAGTTGGTCTAGTGAAACGAAGTTTAACTAGGTGGTAGAACTAAACGGGAAGTGTTGAAGACTAACAATGACTTGAAGTGTGTTTCGGAGTAGTTGAAAAGTTTTGCGTTACAAGGTGGGAAATCATAGTGGAAATACCGGTTTGAGACTTTGGTGGAGTAATCTCGGTTTGAGGTGGAGTTTGTTACTAGTGGGACTAGAGGAAGACAAACAATCAACAATAGCTCTTGGCTATTTAATGAGAGATAGGGTGGAGAGCGGTATTGTTGCATCAAAGTGGTATGGCTATGGAAACTTTGTGGGTTATGTTCCGATTGTGGCTGAAGAAGTGCAAAACATGGAAGATCTTCAGGGAGACAATTGGAAGCAACAGTGTTGAGACTTGGAAACTTGTAGGCTATTGGAGGTAGTTGGATACAAGGAAAGTCCGATGTTGCAGCTTGTGGAACCGCCTAAAATTCCAAGGTGGGTTCGGAGCCAAGCAATACTTCGAGAGTACGGAAGACATTCCGGGGTTCGAAGGGTGGTGGAGGCTTGTAGGGCTGTTCTAAAATTCCAAGAATAGTCGGAGGCAAGCGATTCTTCAGGAGGACGGACATGTTCAATCCGGGGTCTGAAGAGGGTACGGTGGAGCTTGTAGGACTATCTAAAATTCCAGTGATAGTTGGATGCAAGCGTTTCTTCGAGAGTACTGAGCTGAACACTCTGGGGTTCGAAGAGGTTGCGGTGAATCTTGTGGGGCTACCTGAAATCCTATGGTAGTGGGATGCAAGATCTTCATGAGGGCGGAAGGTATTCCGAGGGATGAAGGGTCTGAGGTAATACTTGTGGTTCTAACAAGTTTGTTGGAAACAGGTGGAGCAGCATGATGGTTGATGGGAAGTTGACATCACCATGAATTTAAAGGCAAGGTGGAGATTGTTGAAAATTGCCTTTGAATTGCATGATCAAGGTGCTAGTTGTTGCGGGAAGCTGATGTGCCCTGGTGAGGGCTCAACAGGCAACAGGTGCAGGGCGAGCCCTGGTGAGGGCTCAACAGGCAGCAGGCAGCAGGCAGCAGGCAACACGCAGGGGGTGGCGCCCGGCGCGGCCACGAGCCCTGGTGAGGGCGCCCGGCGCCCAGGAGAGGCCAGTTTGGCCTGTGGAGTCTGTTGGCATGGCGCCAGGCGCAGGGGGTGGCGCTGGGCGCGAATACGATCATATATACCCCTGTTTCAGTTTTTGCAGCACGAGAGAGAGGAAAAATGTAGGGTTTTGAAAGGGGGTTTCACCAATATGGAGGCTAGGGTTCAAGGGGGTTTCTCTTGGGTTAATCCTAGGGTTGGGTACTCTTTCTGACACTTTGTAATTACTATCAATTGAAATCTCTTGGTCACGGGAAGAGATTTGGGAAAAGGGTAGAAATTAGGGAAACACTAATTTCTTGTAACTCTTGTAAATCTCATTGTAATCAAGATTGAGGAAGATAATTGATAGTGGAAAGGAGATCTCTCTCCCCCAGATGTAGGTTCATTAACACCGAACTGGGTAAACAATATCGTTTGTGTTCTTTATTGCTTTCATTAGTTTTAGCTTTGGTTGATTATTATTGCTTGGATATCCATCATTGTTGTTGGTTGCTTTAATTGTTTTGCCCCACACACTAGTTAAAGGATTATTGGTGTGTTCAATCGACGAATTCACAACATGTCCAATAACTTCCGTCAAACAACATTATTATTACTAAAATAACCTTGTCTTGTCGACACTTGTTGGTCATCTCTTTTTACTGGCACCTCTATTACACTTCAACCACCCTAACGATTGAAGCCACAAAGGTTTTCCTTGCCGTAGAGTTGAAGCTAATCCACCCGGATTTCTCGTCATAGATCTAAAATCAGTGCCTCTTCGTTATCATCTCACCATGGTTGCGATTGAACGATCGATTCCTTTTCTCTTTTGGTGTTCTGAGTAAAAATTGCATGGTTCGACCTCTTGAAGATTCTAAAGATGACCTTTTAGTGGTAATCACTTCATTTTTCTTTCCTTATAACAATCACCGAAAGATTTGCTTTTTACTACCCATGGTGAAGAACATTTATCCTTGCTTTTGGTGGCTTTATATTGTGAAATTCTGATTTCTTAAGTTACTAAGTTGATTGTTTTGCTTACCATTTATTATTATGTTTTCATAATGAGGAAAAAACAGTGTGACTCAAATTGATGTATTTTAAGCTTCGTCTAGAAAGCACCAACTATTACTAAGGCATGAACACTGATATAATAATACGGTAATAATTCGAGAAAATAAATTAATTGAATGTAATGACATGTGTTGGTTTCGAACACGTGACACACATTCTTTATGAAAGTTAAATTCATATTGGTTACTATATCACTAGTTGTGTATCTCTCTTTTTATTTAAATGTCAATTTCAAACATGTTTTTGAAACCCGATTTGGTACAATCAAATTGTTGAATAGCTAATATGAGATAGACCATAAAGTAATTTAATTTAGTTGGATAAATGAATTTATTTTGTTACCTAGCAATAAGATTGTTTCATGTTATATATGGTATATCAATTTGTCTTCATGTTTCTTGTAGCACTGAGTTTTTCAAGTTATATGTAACTCTGTTAGTAATTGAAGATTGACATGACAAAGGACCATGAACTATTTCTGAACTAAACAAATCAAACTAAGAGATATATTATTACAATGGTTGAATGAAAACTAAGATTTTGAAATTACAAATTGATAGCTGCCATGTGGTCGCAGATTGTGAACATTGAATACATTCAAACATGTACCATAAAACAAACATTGAATATGTTCAAAAAGTAAAAGCCCAATGCAAAATTTGTTTATGTAAGGGTTGTTCTGTTGTTCGTTGAAGAATTCCCAGCAACATTGGCATCCTCGGGCATGATAGAAGCACTAGACATTAGGGGTGTCAAAAAAATCCATTTATCCATTATCCATCCAATTCATTTAAAAATTTATCCATCCAATCCATCCATTAGTAAACATGTTGGTTAATGGATTGGATTGGATCCATCCATTTAATTAAATGGATGGATCCAATCCATCCACCTTAATTTTAAAATCCAATGGATAATTGATCATTATTAATTTCAAATCCAATGGATTATCACTTTTTTAAAAAAATAATAAAATTCTTTAAAAAATAAATAATAATAATAATAAAATAAATAAAAAACAAACAAAGTGATTATCATATATATAAAAAAAGAGATTATCCTATGTCAAACAAACAAAAAGAGATTATCATATATAAAAAAATAAATAAAAAGAAGCGATAAATTTTTTTAAATCTAATTAATCGTTACATCGTGTTTATTTATTTATTGGTTTTTTTTTTAATTTTTCATAGTACAATGAATTTATGTAAAAATAAAACATAAATAATTGATTGTCAAAAATTATATAAAAGTTGGAAACAAACCAATCAAAAACTTAATAAAAACTGTTTTTTTTCTAAAATTAATAACATAAAAAAACTGAAAATAATACATAGCCTAAAAAAAAAGAAAAATAAAATGAATAAAAAAGGAATTTTTTAAACAGTTCCAATTTTTTTCTTTTTTTTTTACTTTAAAAATCCAGATTTTATATTAATATAAATATAATATAATTTAATAATATAATAAAAATATATTAAAATAAAATTGATGAAGTCAACACCGGAGCCACCGGTCAACGCCGGAGCTCCGCCGCCGGTCCACCGACCACCGCCGCCGGACCACCGCGAATCGCCGGAAAATCTGGATCCCACCGCCGTCCGCCGCCACCGGAGCCGTAGCTCCGCCGTTACCGGTGGTGGTCCGGCCACCCACCACCACCACCTAATTTTATTATTAAAATATTTTTATTTATTTTGTTTGGAGAAAGTTAAAAAAACTCTATTTGGGCTTAGGGAAGAAAAAAATCTGTTTGGGCTCACTAAAAAAATTCTGTTTGGGCTCACTAATAAAAATCTGTTTTTACTATTTCAAAAAATAAATCTATTTTATTAATTATTTAAAATGCTTTTAGAAAATAAAAAATTTAATTTAATTTAGTTGATGGATTGGATGGATATCCATCCATTTAAAATCTCATAATGGATGGATTGGATTGGATTTTATCTCTAATGGATGGATTGGATTGGATTCTTTTGATAAAATTTTGATGGATTGTTAATGGATAAATGGATTATTTTGATCCATCCATTAACAATCCAATCCAAAACCATCCAATCCATCCATTTTGACACCCCTACTAGACATACCATCTGAATTTGGACCCATATCAACAAATATACTCTCCTGAGTTTCTAGAATTGAAGAAGGATTCCTATAAACTCTTCCTTCCCTAATACTCTTCAAAATTCAAATAAAAAGTATACTTAGCATTTTGCAAGCTAATCTAGATATTCAAAAGCAAAACTAGATATGCTTATAAATATATATATTTACCCTTTTCAATTGTTTAGCAAGCATTTGTGACTTTACTCTTTCTTGTGTTGAACCATGTGGAATTTCTTTTCTAGTTGAACTTTGTGATGCATTAACTGAACCTCCCTGTAATTTGAGACAAGTATATATCATTTATATGTGTGTATGCTGAATTTTTATAGAAAAGTATAAAGTTTGAATTTTGAAATAAATACTTGTTTTGTTTTTTTTGCTTTTGTTGGCGCCCTTTGACAACTCCTTTTATTATGTCCTAAAGTTCCACAGTTAGTACATTTGATTGTTGAGAGTAGTTTTCTTGCATTAGATGGTGCAACATCTTCATCTTTTTCTCTTCTTCGGTTCTTTTTAGGCCTTCCTGGGAGCCTGCGTAATGGAGGCGGCAACACATCTTCTTCCTCCAATGTATTCGGATCAGGTAAGGGACTAACCAAACTCGAATAAGTTGTGATGTACTTCTCTTTACTATAATATGTATCACAATAGTCCTCCACCCTTGCTCTTATGTAAATAATGGCTGCTGCACTATGTTTGCAAGGCATGCCACTGATTTGCCATGATTTGCACTCACATGTGTGTGAATTCAAGTTCACGGGAAATCTTGTGAAACCATCATACACTTCAAATAGGCTTTTTCCAGCTGGATCCACTTTACAATATCTAGCATCCTGCAAAGTCTTATTCAATACTACCACAATTCTTGGTCCAACACTTTGTTGCCATGTTGAAATAGAATGAAACTATCTTACTAATCGATGATTGTCATCCAAGTGGGAAAATGTTAGATTAATTATTTAATTAATCAATTATGGATTGACAATAATCAATTATTAGGAATTATTATTAATATAAATTATGGTCTATTGTTATCAAGCACTTATTGATGAATTATATGATTGGGCTTTTGTCCCTGAATGGACCGTGATGGGTTGGACCATTCAGTTAAGCCCAGTGAGAGGTCCCTGCCCTCAACCATTCGGCTATATAATTGTTATCCCATCAGACAGTTAATATAACGGTGAAAACCTAATTCTGAATGTCAATGGTGATGAGGGTAGTTATCCCTCTCACGCTTCTCTCTGATTGCCTGTGACTACAATCCTAAAAGGTACGCATCATGATCTTCTCTAATAATATATCAATATGTTATAATCTTGTATCTATTGATTCATGGCTTATACATTAAATTTTCCTTCAACGCCACCTTAGATGTCCGTGTTTCATAGTCTATAACAATGAATTGATTAAAAAATAGTCATAATTTTAAAAGATAAGAAACATGTCAAATAGTCTCTAACATGTCTAAGTGATTAATAAATTGAAACAAAAAGAAATATTCTAAACATAAAGATTGGAATTTATTGTATGTTTGATTCAAATTTTCGGAGAATTAAATATTAAAGTGATTGAATTCAAGTGGTTAATATAATTTTATTACTCTACTAAACTGAGAATTATGAGTTCATCTTTCCCTTATAAATTGTAAAGGCGGAACTCAGTGAGCTACTTAAACCCAACTCACCTAAAAAAAATTGCTTACTCCTTAAAATGAATTAGTGAAAAAAATTTATTTTCACATGTATATTACAATGTCAATACCAACTAACAAGTAACAACTCACTTAAAAAACACTATACTAATGATACTTACTTCGAACCAATGAAATTCCTCTTACAATTGCAGGGCATAACCAGGTTGAGATCCACCTTTAAATTCTGCAGTATTATGAAAAGCACAATGTTACTTTCCTTGTCTATATATTTTTCCAGCAAGACATCTCACTATTTTCAGTTTCTTCAACATTCGGAAAATTTGTAACTGGCGATGTTTGACAGCCATGTACAGAATATTCTGCTCATCTTCACTAACATGCTCAATTGACCGAAGATGGAAATGAATTATCACTTCTACAATCTCTATGATTCCATTACAAGCTGCCATAAGCAAAGGTGTATAAATAGTAGCTTTGTGGCTTGAAACATCTTGTTCTTCTTGTTTCTCTTTTTGTTTTCCTTATACATGTTGCACTCTCAATGCATGTTGCATTTCTAATAGATCAATCATTGATAGCATTTTGTTTGTACATTTCTGAGCTACCACATACAATGTGCTGCATGCATAGTGAAAAGGAGTACTTCTACTTTGATGCAAGTCAATTTGTTTATCTAATAGTTCTTTGTGTTTAAGGAAAAACTCTAGAAACCCTTTCCAATTTTATCTCTTTGCTAATATATATGGCTCTTTCTTTTTTTCAATTGAACCTACTTGCCTCGTCATTTCTAGGTTGCTCAAATTAACTAACACTACTAGTGACTAGTGATGGAATTATATATGTATGTTGCGCGTATGGAAAAGAATAACATATAACACAAGATAACAAAATTACATGTGTTTTTTGAGCATATGCTTTGCTTAATTAATTAATAAAGTGCATATAATAATTAGAGCTAGAGGTTTCCTTCTACTTTGGAACATTACTAGTTCAAGTTCTTATATAGTGTTTGTAATTGTGGGATTAATTAATTTTTTTTAATAGATGTGGGATCAATCTTTGTCAATATATAGCCTCTAAGATTTATGTTGCACTTGTACCCCATTTTAAATAAATAAATAAAAATTTGGTGTATGTTTATAACTTTTTTGATATATAAATTAAACACGCGCGTTAATAAAACCTTATAAAAAACCAAACTTTTCATAAAAAGGAAGAATTTAATGGGGGGTGACAAAAAATTCATAATTCAAAATCAAATACAGCTTTACATGTCGTTTATTTAAAAATTTCTACACAACGACATAATAACCTAATTTTTTTTACACATATTTATAAAAAATATTTGGCTTAACTCAACATATGGTTCCTTATATTTATTTTAGGTTTGATTTGATCTATTATGTTTTAAACGTTTCAATTTGATCTTTTATGTTCCCACCGTTTACATAAGTTGGTCATTTCTGTCAGTTTTGATGTTTCCACTGTTTGAATGGTCTAGATGTCCACATATCTGTCCACATATGCATAGAGCTGTAAAAATGGGCCGGGCTATCGGGCCGGCCCAGTAGCCCTATAACTTTATACGGGCTGGGCCGGGCCGGGCTTCCCAAAAATATCATTGGGCCTTATTGGGCTGGGCTGTCGGGCCTATGGGCCATCATGGGCTGGGCCAATGGGCTTTGGGCCAGCCCATTAAAGAGTTAAAAAAAATATATAAATTTAATTTTACCTAAAAATAAGGAATTTTAACTAGCATAAAATCTTTAGATAAGGAATTTTAGCTAGCGTGAAATTTATTAGCTTTGAGGATGCACTTTATGAATCATCATCCACAAATCTCTCGATTTTTGCATGGATATTTTGAAATATTTATTATTTCATGAAATCATGACACTCACTTTTTTATGGATATTAATTTGTGTTCGATGCATATGTAGTTTTATTGTCTATTAAATACTTTTTTTACAAAAAAATTGTCAATTTTTTATAAAAAAAGTTTGAAAAAGTGTTGCGGGCCGGCCCATCGGCCCATTTTATTGGGCCGGGCTAAGCGGGCCGAGCCTTAATGGGCCTTGGGCCTTAATGGGCCGGGCCATTTAAGCCCAATAGATGTCTTGGCCCAATGGGCCCGGGCCGGGCCGGGCTGGGCCGGCCCATTTGACAGCTCTACATATGCACACCGTCTGCCACATTGTCAAAACTAACGAAAAAGACTAAATTGAAACTTAAAATAAATATACGGGATCAAATTGAAATTTTTAAAACATAAGGGACTAAGTTGAAATATAAAATAAACATAAATGACCAAATATTGAATTAAGCCAAGATAATTGTATTCTTACATAAATATGATAAATATTAATAAACATAGGCAGAACAAAAACTATGTCAATTTCATCATAGAATTTTAAACTAAATTAATTTAAATCAAATTACTCAAATATTGAAAAGTTAAGGAAACCAAATGTAGAAAATTTATCTTATTATTTGTGTGGTCAATATTTTTAAAGTATAAAAAATGTTATTATCAATGCAAAAGACACTAATTAGCGTGACAAAAAAAAACAACCAGGGAGTATCGATTAACCTTTTCTTTTTAATAACAAATAAAGGATGTTCATTGATTCAAATTGATAGGGTATATTGATACAATACAAATTCGCTAAAAACAAGAAGGATAAATCTGCGAACAAACTTACAGTATCAATGTTAATAGCATAAAACGACAAATTGCACAAGTTTACAAATATGACTATGGCCTCGTTTGGATTAACTTATTTTTTAGCTTATGCAATTTTTATGTATTATTATAAGTCTGTCAAGGTAGTTTATGATAAAAATAACTTATAAAAATACAATTTTTACTAGTTTAAACTATTAAAATAGCATAAAACCTAATTTATATTGCATAAATTGTTTGCATTAGCTCAAAGATAAGCTAATCCAAACGGGACCTATACTGAAGTGTCTGAAATGTCCATGCCTCTCAATATGTAGCTTTGATGACACCAAAATCAACATTAATTGGATTTGCACTATATCAAAATTAATCTTTCAACCTGAAACAAATGAACATCGATCGCACAAAGATGAGATAACAAAATACGCTGCACAAAGACGGGACAACACAATACTCCTCACAAAATTAACCTTTTAACTAACTGCACATGTGTTGTTTAAAAAGAAAAAAAAAAGGCGAACTCCACACATGTGGATATTATTCATGTGGTCAAACAAGTACTTTCTATCATGAACCAAAACTACAATGATAAATGTTTAATAATCTTTCATTTATTTTATTATTTAGTCAGTTTTTCTTATTGGACTAAATCATGTTTTTGTCATTTGTCCTGCTACCTATATGTTACTGTATCTATGATTGACTGAATACAATTGCTGTATTTTCTCTAAAGTTTTTATTTTTTATTGCAATTTAAATTATTCCTATATCTGGTATTGATTCTTTATAATACTGTGTTTTTATGCCATGTTAGAACAGCTTCATCATTGATTTTTTGCTCTCTTTCTGTTATTTTATAAATATTTTAATATATCATGTAGTTTGCTTGCTATTGCTGACACATTCCATGTATATCTATCAAATTTATGCAGTTTTCATTATATTACAGGGTCCTCTTGGTTGCCAATCACTTTTGGAATACTACTGTGGGGAAACTTTGCTACACAGAGTGACAGAGATATCATTGTTGGCAACTGACTCTTGTAACATGATGCTTAAATATGTGGTCAAACAAGTACTTTCTACCATGAACCAAAACAACCATGGTAAATGTTTAATAATCTTTCTTTTTTGGTTTTTTTGCTAGGTTGCCGCACCTCCACTTGCTCCCCCCGCACCTCCTCTGGCTGCTCCCGCCCCTCCACTTGCTGCCCCCGCTCCTCCTCTGGCTATTGCTGACACATTCCATGTATATCTATCAAATTTATGCAGTTTTCATTATATTGCATGCAGGGTCCTCTTGGTTGCCAATCACTTTTGGAATACTACTATGGGGAAACTTTGCTACACAGAGTGACAGAGATATCATTGTTGGCAACTGACTCTTGTAACATGATGCTTAAACATGTGGTCAAACAAGTACTTTCTACCATGAACCAAAACTACCATGATAAATGTTTAATAATCTTTCTTTTTTGGTTTTTTTGCTAGGTTGCCGCACCTCCACTTGCTCCCCCCGCACCTCCTCTGGCTGCTCTCGCCCCTCCACTTGCTGCCCCCGCTCCTCCTCTGGCTATTGCTGACACATTCCATGTATATCTATCAAATTTATGCAGTTTTCATTATATTACAGGGTCCTCTTGGTTGCCAATCACTTTTGGAATACTACTATGGGGAAACTTTGCTACACAGAGTGACAGAGATATCATTGTTGGCAACTGACTCTTGTAACATGATGCTTAAACATGTGGTTGTCATACCCTAATTTTGCCCCATGATATTTTTCACTTTTGCATTTTTTAGAAAATAAGTCAACAAAGTCAAAATTTTGACCAAAAGTCAACAAAGTCAAAATGTTGACTAAAAAGTCAACAAAATCCCTTTTTGATTTAAAAATCAATGTTGACACAAAAAACACATGGAATTATTTTTCTTGCATGGCATAATCATAAGTGGCAAATTTTTACCATTTTACCCTTATATTTTTCATTTTTATTTATTTCTAATGGGTTACTTGCATTTCAAGAAACCTTCTAAAAATCAAATTTCAATCCAATTTTCTTCCATTCTTGATCCACAAATACTTCACATAATCATAATTCCTTCATGCATATTTTATTTTTGCACATTTATTTTATTTTATGTATTATTTGTTTTGATTTTTATTTTATTCCCCAAAATGAAAAAATCCAAAAAAAGAACAAACTCACCAATCTTTTTCTTCCACCTCACCATGAGGAATGGAATATTCCATTCTCACTAACACATCACCATTTTTTTTTTTTTTTGTTTGGAACAAAAGGATCAAAATAGTACACAAAATATCATAAACCATTTTCTCCCTTTTACCCTTACTTGTTCACTACTTCTTTCATTCACTTAACCTAATTCCTCACTATATAAACACCAACAAAAGCCATCAGCAGCAGCTAGGGAGAGAGAACGAAATTTTCAGATTAAAATCATCAAGAATCAACACCAATTCTCACCCATTTTCTCATTTTTCATCAAAAATCAAAACTCACAAAAACTCATTCAAACTTCAATCTATTTGTTCAATAACCTTCAAACAACTTCCAGAAACACGAATTCATAAAGAAATCATCAAAAACAGTGACTCAAAGTCAAGTATCACGCTCAAAATAGCTAGAAAGAAAACAAGGTTCACTAGGCCAAATCCCAGCTCTTTGAACGTAAGTAACTTCGTATTCTTGCTTCTGGAAATGATGTGGAGCTGTTTAGAATCTTAGTTTGTTCAATTTCATCATATTTTGCATTTTCATAATTTTGAGTTCGAAGTTGTTGTTGTCGTTTTTCCCTATATATAATGTTTCAACCAAAACCAAGGGCATATTCATGATCAGCGCGAAAAATCGTGCAACGTAGTATGTTTGATTGTTAATTTTGGCGTTGTTTCGCGTTTTGGTGTTGAATCCGTGAAGCTTGGAAGCTTGTCCATGGCTTCCGTGTTCTTGTCTTGTTGAAGGTGAAGGGAGGTTGAAGACAATGACGTGGCGACGCGTCATTGGCTCCCTCCCAGTTTAAATCATGCGCGTTGGATCGAAACGAACGGATCAGATTTTAAAATTTTACCGTGTACCTCACATGCGCGCAACACTGAATCTTTTTTGTTGGACTTTCTGTTTTTTTGGTTGACTTTGACGTGGACTGGGCCTTTTGGCCCAGATCTGCTTTTAACACCCCACTTTTTTTACTTTGCTTCTTAATCTGCACCCCCCCCCAGAATGACTTATTTGTTTTTTTTAGCTTATTTGTAAAAGCACTTAAGTGACTTTTTAGCTTATTTAAGCTCAGTAAGTCACCGTTTATGCTTACATCATATTTCCATGAGTGATTTCTTTTTTTTAACTTATTTTCATAAGTGATTCTCAATTAAGCTATTTTGTACATAAGTGCTTATTTGGAATTTCTTTGAGCTCTTTAGCTTATTTGATCCAAATTTTTGCACAACATTAATTCATATACAGTAGTCACTGTATACAATTTTTTCCAAACTTTTTCAACTTATTTTCATAAGTGATTTTCCAATTAAGCTATTTTGTGCATAAGTGCTTATTTAGGGTTTCAAGAAGCTCTTTAGTTTATTTGACCCTAATTTTTACACAAAATTGATTCACATACAGTAGTCACTGTATACAATTTTTTCCAAACTTTTTCAACTTATTTTCATAAGTGATTTTCCAATTAAGCTATTTTGTGCAAAAGTGCTTATTTAGGGTTTCAAGAAGCTCTTTAGCTTATTTGACCCTAATTTTTACACAACATTGATTCACATACAGTAGTCACTGTATACAATCACTTTCAAACTTTTTCAACTTATTTTCAATAGTGATTTTCCAGCCCGCTACAGCTGGCGACTTCACTGGGGACTCTTGAGAGTTAAACCCAGTTTAGTTGGTTTGTTTGTTATTCGCTTTGCCAGGTTTGCCGTATCTTGCCTTTATCTTTTATTTTTCTGTCAATTATATCTGCTTGGTTGGCCGTTTCTCTTCTTCTACTCCTTCTTTTATTTTTCTTTTGCCCTTGAGGCGTGGTTACTATGAGAAGCTCTACACCCGATCTTGAGAAAAGCTTAGGCTAAGCTAGGGGTCTTTATGTTGGGTCACCGGACAGTTGACTAGTGACTCCGGCATAATCACCCCGCCTAGAGTAGATTCTCTTGAGGATGTCAGGACACGGGACAGTTGACCAGTGTCTCTGATGTTTTCTTGGAGAGTCCGTGACTCTAAGGACCTTTATTACCCGGTCTAGAACCAAACCTTGTTACTAGGGACCTCTGTTTAGAACCCGTGTCAAGGTTGCTCAACGGCCTTACCTAGATGAGATTTCCTTTTGGGCACGTATGTCGTGAGCTTTGCAATAGCAACGTCGTATCCAAAGGGGTAATCCGTGATTTTAGGCACTTTGTCAAACCTAGAACAACATGTGAGAGGGATGGGTTACAGGTAACTTTGAGCCTTTCAACTTCAGCAATGTTAATTACACCTCTGTTTCACCGCGACAGAATCTGCGAATCTGCTACAAAAGTGCATCCATGCACTCATGCATTCATTCATAAAAAATTCATGATAAAAACTTTTTTGCATAACATTTGCATAAAAAATAAAATGATGAAGCATAAAAACTTTTGCATGCATTTGCATTCATACAAAAGACCATTATCTCATCCTCACCTGTCCATTTCAACAGTCATATCCCCGACACTGATACCGGACTTCAAGCATTTCAAAGAAACCATGGAAAACATGCAGAAGCAGATTGATGCCTTGAGAGGCGATGTGGACCAAGTGACCGACAAGTTGGACCGTGTTTTGGAAATGCTAGCTAGTCTTGGCTTGCCTTCACATCAAGCTATGAGAGTGGATGATGCAACCGAAGGGGCAAATCTTTCAATTGACCCCTCATTGTCAAAGGTGGTATGGTCTTCATGCGGCTCATCTTCCGGACGTACTTCTGCAGTTGGTAAAGTCACCCTGGAGCCAATGGGCACCAACACTGAATTGCTGATTGGCCAGCCAAGAACTCATCAAGTCCAACCCAGGTTCGCTGTGCCTCAAAGTTCCGAGGATCACATGAATGCTCATCAAGGTGGTAACTCTAAGGGGAAATCTGTTGTATCCCCGAGTGAGGAGACTCACCACAGGTTCAAGGCAATAGAGGACAAGCTAAGGATGATGGAATCATTCTTGCCCAACAATGTCAGCCCACCACGCTCTCACTCTCACTCAATGGTGTTTGCTCACACCCCATGCTTCAATCATCAGTATCCAACAGTTGTTCAACCTCAACAATTCCAAGGGTTTCCAAAGCAGGCAATACAGACGCCTTTGAATCATTCCCAGTCAAGACAATTTGCACAGAAGCCAAGACGGCAACTGAATCTGCCAAAAGCCACTCGGGAAAAGAAAGTTATTGATCCAATCCCAATGTCATGCAGTCAGCTCTTATCATATTTAGTGCACAATGGAATGATAACCCCAAGAGCTTTAAAGCCAATGTTTGCGCCATTCCCTAATTGGTATGATCCCAAAGCAAAATGTGAGTTTCATCTTGGGACAGAAGGACATACTATTGATAACTGCAAGGCTTTCAAACACAAGGTTCAAGAGCTTATTGATAAGAAACTGTTGAGTTTCAAAGAGGGTGAGCCCAATTGTGAAGGATAGCTTGTCGTCAGGCCATACAGACCCTTATGAGGATGCTAAGTCAGAGTTCAAGGATTGAATCAAGCTACAAAAATTATCATTTAGGCTGTTTCCCTTTTGTATTTTCCTTTGTTTTGCTAAGTATTTACTTACAGTTGAACTTTGTTTGTTTGAAATGTTAATCTTAATGAAATGATAATGCATGTTTTGAATCCATTCTTTCATGACCATTCACTATTCTTTCTTATTCTTCACAAAAAGCAAAAAAAATAAATATCAATAATTCTCATTCCATTTCTTTCTTTATCATTTCTGTTTGAACAAAGATTGGAGAGAGGATGATGAAAAGCCAAATAACCAATTTGCTACGGTATGCTTTCAATTAAGACTTTGCTGATGATGTAAGGCATTGTTTTAAATCCCCAAACATCGGAGAAATAAGGGAGATAATCCGTAGTCAACCCATTTGAGCCTAGAAGTTGGTGTTTCTTTCTATACGAAAAAACCCGCAATTTTAACCCGGGGCAGGGTAGTGTTCGATTAACTCGACCATGCGTTCGAGTTTCAAGAGAAAAGCAAAAAAAATCAATAAGGTGTTCCTCATCACCCATCATCAAGGCAGTCACAATTCGCCAAACAAAAAACAAAAAGGACAGAAAGAAAAGCCCGCTAAGTCAAAACCTCAAAATGGCTTAGGCAAAAATTAGGGTATCCCGCTAGACTAAAAATGCAAAAGAATAGTCTAGGCAAAAGTTAGGGATTGAGAAAAAAATGAAAAAATGCAAAAAGCAAAGGTCACCAAGATTCATGACAAAACAAAATCATGTGACCAAAACAAAAGGCCAATGTGACTGCCACAACAAAAGGGAAACACATCCTTGGTTCCCGAACCATCACAATCTAAAAAACCTCTTAGGACTTAAACTTGTGAGTTGAGTTAATTGAACGTAGGGCTGAAGATCATCACGAAGAATGGGATGGGTTAAAATCAAACTTTGAGCCTTATATCATTTTATTCAGAAACCGTGAACCAGGCCACGTTATAACCCTCAAAAGACCTAATTGAAGCAAGGTTTAGCTTGAAAGCATACGGTAGCAAGGTTGCGTTAACCTGACTCACAAAGATCTTTTGTTAATATCATACTCTCACACTTTCTTCCACAATATACATCCATTGTGCATAAATACCATCTCAACTTCAATTTCAAAACTTGCATTAAAATGGCATTAGAATTACTATTCCAAACAAACAGGTTTATCTGCAAGTCTGCACTTGACAATAAGGAAGTTCCAAACTCTGAGCTGTTACCGAGCAATCAAGAGGAACCTTGGACTAATCTGGGGCAATTATCTCAGGACTTCACTTAATCATGGGGCACATTCCCTAGAAAGGTCATAGACAGAGTGTCCTAAGATCGTATTATGGAAAGCGGTATCGAAACCCAGATTTCAAGGACCTAATAAATCAGTTCAAGACACCCTTGATTAGGGGCAAATCACCTTGGGGTTCTGCCAATCAAAAGCAAACTTTGATGACCAGGGGCAAATCGCTTTGAGATTCTGCCAATCAAAAGCAAACTCTGATGACTAGGGGCAGATCACATGAGGATCTTGTTGGCCCAGCCAATCATGTTTCAGAATGGCTCAATCTAGGGGCATACCTCTAAGAGAGGGAGAACCGATAGCAGTAAGTTGGCCAAAGTCAAAGCAAAACACTTCAAATGCCCAACAGACTGGGGCAAGACAATACACACATGGGCAGGTTCTCCCTATATCATCAAGCTACTCAAGCAAAGCCTGATGAACATCTGCAACCATTGGATTCAGAATTGGTGTCGGGGATTAACTTCAAGCCATCATCCCACGAGAAGCCATGACACCATCTCCAATCATTCACCACCCACCATAGGGGCACCAATCATTGTCATGCATTAGTCATGTCATTTCATTCATGCAAATAATCGTCATGCATCAGTAATCGTCATGCATTAGTCATGTCATTTCATTCATGCAAATAAGCGTCATGCATTAGCCATGTCATTTCATTCATGTAAATCATTAGCATGCATTGATCACGTCATTTCATTCAAGCATCAGGTATGCCCCATACCACAAGACCAATGATTCAGTAAAAACCAAATAGCCAAATCAAACATCCACAATCAAGAACCTAACCTTGCATTGACAATCCTTCAAAGTCCAATGATTATTGGCACACCCTCAAAGTCCAGTCATTATTGGCGAGCCCAACTCAAAGTCCAATGATTATTGGCACACCCGCAAAGACCAATTATTATTGGTGCCCACTCAAAATCCAATATTCAATGGAACCAAAATAAAACCCTGTGTTCATTAACACCCATGTTGAAACCCGACTTCCAATAGTACACAGTCATTTCATGTCATCATATACATTAATCATGCATTTCATTTCATGCATAAATAATCATGATAAACATGCATTCATGAAGCAGGATCAAAAATTCCTACTCAAGGAATAACAAATTTTGGTCACTTAGTTGCCAAAAGAGGCAGCTTGTGTTTTTTTTCAAAACAGGTTGGTTGGTAAAACTGTCTCCCAAGCAGATTAGTTGAAGAACCATATTCAATCTCCTCCCCAGTGAATTGCAAATTTTCTGGAAGGAAGTCTTCTACAACAAGTATCAGCAAATCTGTCCGGTTCCCTTAATAGGAATGACAACAAGTATCATCAACTTCGTCCGGTTCCAGAAACAGGAATGACGCCAACTTTGTCCGGTTCCAGAAACAGGAATGACATCAACTTCGTCCGGTTCCAGAAACAGGAATGACGCCAACTTTGTCCGGTTCCAGAAACAGGAATGACAGCAACCTTGTCCGGTTCCAGAAACAGGAATGACAGCAACCTTGTCCGGTTCCCCTAATAGGAATGACAAGAAATTTTCAACAGTTTGTCCGGTTCCAGAAACAGGAATGACAGCAACCTTGTCCGGTTCCCCTAATAGGAATGACAAGAAATTTTCAACAGTTTGTCCGGTTCCAGAAACAGGAATGACAACAACCTTGTCCGGTTCCCCTAATAGGAATGACAAGAAATTTTCAGCAGTTTGTCCGGTTCCAGAAACAGGAATGACAGCAATCTTGTCTGGTTCCCCTAATAGGAATGACAAGAAATTTTCAGCAGTTTGTCCGGTTCCATAAACAGGAATGACAGCAACCTTGTCCGGTTCCCCTAATAGGAACGACAAGAAATTTTCAGCAGTTTGTCCGGTTCCAGAAACAGGAATGACAACAACCTTGTCCGGTTCCCCTAATAGGAATGACAGGAAATTTTCAGCAGTTTGTCCGGTTCCAGAAACAGGAATGACAACAACCTTGTCCGGTTCCCCTAATAGGAATGACAAGAAATTTTCAGCAGTTTGTCCGGTTCCAGAAACAGGAATGACAACAACCTTGTCCGGTTCCCTTAATAGGAATGACAAGCAAATTTCAACAACCTTGTCCGGTTCCCCTAATAGGAATGACAAGAAATTTTCAGCAGTTTGTCCGGTTCCAGAAACAGGAATGACAACAACCTTGTCCGGTTCCCCTAATAGGAATGACAAGAAATTTTCAGCAGTTTGTCCGGTTCCAGAAACAGGAATGACAACAACCTTGTCCGGTTCCCCTAATAGGAATGACAAGAAATTTTCAGCAGTTTGTCCGGTTCCAGAAACAGGAATGACAACAACCTTGTCCGGTTCCCCAAAAGGAATGACAGCAACTTTGTCCGGTTCCCTAATAGGAATGACAAACAAATTTCAGCAATTCTGCCCGGTTCCCCAAAAGGAATGACAGCAACCTTGTCCGGTTCCCCAAAAGGAATGACAGCAACCTGGTCCGATTCCCTAAAAGGAATGACAACAAACATCTTCAGCTTTGTCCGGTCCCCCAAAAGGAATGACATCAAATATCTGCAGCTTTGTCCGGTTCCCCAAAAGGAATGACAGCAGGTATATTTGAGTTTCCCTAGGAGGAAAGCTAGACAGGTATACTCGATCCATTTATCTTTCATCAACATTCACTCCCTGGCAAAATTAGGGCATTTTGTATTTAATTATCTTCCACCAAAAGAATACGAATACCAGGGCTATTCGCATTCTTATGGTTTAAGCTAATAAAATAGGGGCAGCTGTCATACCCTAATTTTGCCCCATGATATTTTTCACTTTTGCATTTTTTAGAAAATAAGTCAACAAAGTCAAAATTTTGACCAAAAGTCAACAAAGTCAAAATGTTGACTAAAAAGTCAACAAAATCCCTTTTTGATTTAAAAATCAATGTTGACACAAAAAACACATGGAATTATTTTTCTTGCATGGCATAATCATAAGTGGCAAATTTTTACCATTTTACCCTTATATTTTTCATTTTTATTTATTTCTAATGGGTTACTTGCATTTCAAGAAACCTTCTAAAAATCAAATTTCAATCCAATTTTCTTCCATTCTTGATCCACAAATACTTCACATAATCATAATTCCTTCATGCATATTTTATTTTTGCACATTTATTTTATTTTATGTATTATTTGTTTTGATTTTTATTTTATTCCCCAAAATGAAAAAATCCAAAAAAAGAACAAACTCACCAATCTTTTTCTTCCACCTCACCATGAGGAATGGAATATTCCATTCTCACTAACACATCACCATTTTTTTTTTTTTTTTGTTTGGAACAAAAGGATCAAAATAGTACACAAAATATCATAAACCATTTTCTCCCTTTTACCCTTACTTGTTCACTACTTCTTTCATTCACTTAACCTAATTCCTCACTATATAAACACCAACAAAAGCCATCAGCAGCAGCTAGGGAGAGAGAACGAAATTTTCAGATTAAAATCATCAAGAATCAACACCAATTCTCACCCATTTTCTCATTTTTCATCAAAAATCAAAACTCACAAAAACTCATTCAAACTTCAATCTATTTGTTCAATAACCTTCAAACAACTTCCAGAAACACGAATTCATAAAGAAATCATCAAAAACAGTGACTCAAAGTCAAGTATCACGCTCAAAATAGCTAGAAAGAAAACAAGGTTCACTAGGCCAAATCCCAGCTCTTTGAACGTAAGTAACTTCGTATTCTTGCTTCTGGAAATGATGTGGAGCTGTTTAGAATCTTAGTTTGTTCAATTTCATCATATTTTGCATTTTCATAATTTTGAGTTCGAAGTTGTTGTTGTCGTTTTTCCCTATATATAATGTTTCAACCAAAACCAAGGGCATATTCATGATCAGCGCGAAAAATCGTGCAACGTAGTATGTTTGATTGTTAATTTTGGCGTTGTTTCGCGTTTTGGTGTTGAATCCGTGAAGCTTGGAAGCTTGTCCATGGCTTCCGTGTTCTTGTCTTGTTGAAGGTGAAGGGAGGTTGAAGACAATGACGTGGCGACGCGTCATTGGCTCCCTCCCAGTTTAAATCATGCGCGTTGGATCGAAACGAACGGATCAGATTTTAATATTTTACCGTGTACCTCACATGCGCGCAACACTGAATCTTTTTTGTTGGACTTTCTGTTTTTTTGGTTGACTTTGACGTGGACTGGGCCTTTTGGCCCAGATCTGCGTTTAACACCCCACTTTTTTTACTTTGCTTCTTAATCTGCACCCCCCCCCAGAATGACTTATTTGTTTTTTTTAGCTTATTTGTAAAAGCACTTAAGTGACTTTTTAGCTTATTTAAGCTCAGTAAGTCACCGTTTATGCTTACATCATATTTCCATGAGTGATTTCTTTTTTTTAACTTATTTTCATAAGTGATTCTCAATTAAGCTATTTTGTACATAAGTGCTTATTTGGAATTTCTTTGAGCTCTTTAGCTTATTTGATCCAAATTTTTGCACAACATTAATTCATATACAGTAGTCACTGTATACAATTTTTTCCAAACTTTTTCAACTTATTTTCATAAGTGATTTTCCAATTAAGCTATTTTGTGCATAAGTGCTTATTTAGGGTTTCAAGAAGCTCTTTAGTTTATTTGACCCTAATTTTTACACAAAATTGATTCACATACAGTAGTCACTGTATACAATTTTTTCCAAACTTTTTCAACTTATTTTCATAAGTGATTTTCCAATTAAGCTATTTTGTGCAAAAGTGCTTATTTAGGGTTTCAAGAAGCTCTTTAGCTTATTTGACCCTAATTTTTACACAACATTGATTCACATACAGTAGTCACTGTATACAATCACTTTCAAACTTTTTCAACTTATTTTCAATAGTGATTTTCCAGCCCGCTACAGTGGTCAAACAAGTACTTTCTACCATGAACCAAAACTACCATGATAAATGTTTAATAATCTTTCTTTTTTTGGTTTTTTTGCTAGGTTGCCGCACCTCCACTTGCTCCCCCCGCACCTCCTCTGGCTGCTCCCGCCCCTCCCCTTGCTGCCCCCGCTCCTCCTCTGGCTATTGCTGACACATTCCATGTATATCTATCAAATTTATGCAGTTTTCATTATATTACAGGGTCCTCTTGGTTGCCAATCACTTTTGGAATACTACTATGGGGAAACTTTGCTACACAGAGTGACAGAGATATCATTGTTGGCAACTGACTCTTGTAACATGATGCTTAAACATGTGGTCAAACAAGTACTTTCTACCATGAACCAAAACTACCATGATAAATGTTTAATAATCTTTCTTTTTTGGTTTTTTTGCTAGGTTGCCGCACCTCCACTTGCTGCCCCCGCTCCTCCTCTGGCTGCCCCCGCCCCTCCACTTGCTGCCCCCGCTCCACCTCTGGCTGCTCCCGCCCATGTAGCTAGGGCGATGAGGGCTCGGATGTTCTTCCGCTCGTTATTGATATTTCCAGTGCGGGAGCGGTTTCCCCCTCCTTATCGAGGATAGTCGCCGTAAGTTGACATAATATGTTCTGTTTGTTCATTTATTTTATTATTTAGTCAGTTTTTCTTATTGGACTAAATCATGTTTTTGTCATTTGTCCTTCTACCTATATGTTAATGTATCTATGATTGACTGAATACAATTGCTGTATTTTCTCTACAGTTTTTGTTTTTTATTGCAATTTAAATTATTCCTATATCTGGTATTGATTCTTTATAATACTGTGTTTTTATGCCATGTTAGAACAGCTTCATCATTGATTTTTTGCTCTCTTTCTGTTATTTTATAAATATTTTAATATATCATGTAGTTTGCTTGCTATTGCTGACACATTCCATGTATATCTATCAAATTTATGCAGTTTTCATTATATTACAGGGTCCTCTTGGTTGCCAATCACTTTTGAAATACCACTATGGGGAAACTTTGCTACACAGAGTGACAGAGATATCATTGTTGGCAACTGACTCTTGGAATACTTTCAGGATTGGTTTAATTTTTCTATAACTCAATTTAGTTTTGTCATGAATTGATTACTTTTAGAGAATGTGTTGCACTAATGAATTGATCATGATAAATTTGACGTTTAATATGTTTTTAGTTCTTGGTATTTTTTTTTTCGTTTTTAATATTGGTTCTTATCGTCAAATTATGGTTGAGTGGACAAACGGAATATACATGTAGACGCCACATGTGATACCACACATTAAGTGATATGGCATGCCTACCAGACATGGTTGTCTCGATGAGGCAAGACCTTGAATTTGCTCTTGATGTGCAATCCAGACATTAGATCTTGTAAGCTCTTACGAATATAGGGTGAAAATCACCCAATATTCGTAAGACCTCAAATCCAATGCTACAAAGTACTAAGTTATACATTTCATTTTCAGCTTCAACTAACATTACAAGCTTCAATTTCTCTTTCCAAAATAAAACCACAGCTATTCTTTTCCTTTTCATTCATTGCTCAATATGGTTGGTTTAGTACATCTTGTACAAAGTTGCACCATGCTAGAGTCATGCCACCGTTAAATCTTAAAAGTCTATGTCATTTAATTATGAACCACCAACATTTTTATCAAATAAAAAAAAGAATAAAAAAAAGTCTATGTCATTTAACGGTGGCATGACTTTAACCACCAACATTTTTATTTGATATGGGAATCTATGTCATTTATTTATTTGGGATGTGGATTCCATGCATTCATTTGAGTGTGCAGTCATGCATTCAAATTAATACTCACCACACATATCATTTAACAACTTATACAACCACACATCCTTATAAAAATATCAGACCAACAAAGTCAAAGGAAAATAAATACTAAATAATTAATTAATTAAATAGGAAACGCAACCGAAATCGTAATAATTTCATCGTATCAAGCCGGTGGTGCGACTGCTTCGACGTTACACGATTTCTTTTCTTTGGGTTTTATTTGGGATTTGTCAAGCCAAGGAATGCTAGGCCATGAGAAGCCAAACCAAAAGATGAGTAAAACTGTACACCAGTGGGCAAAACTACAACACCCATAAAACAAAATCAATCACTGCTAATCCAAAATAGAAGGCCAGCACACTAGACCAAACCAGCTGCAAAAACTAAAACCAGAATTAACACGCCATACACAAAATCGGCTCCTTTAATTGATCATATTTAGAGTTTAAAGAACTAATTATAATGACCTTTAATTTCATATTCAGTTTGCAAAACATAAATCAACTCATTGTTCCAAACTAGCAAATACATATGAAGCACCACATATTGTGTTCAAAAGATGCTATGTTAAAGTAACAGTAAGCATACATATCCAAGTTTGTGGACTAATGTGATTTCTATTCTACAATAACACATTACAAAACAAAATCCAAAATGAAAATATTGGTCTGATATGATCTTTCCACTGAAATTTGTAACCTTGACTAATATCATTTATCTACAAGTGACTCCTACAATACAAAAGTAAAATGGAGGAAGGTTTCAAATAGCCATTTAAATGATTCAGCAGTTTCATCATATAATAGTGCACACCCAAAAATGATTGTACCTCTGTGATGGTTGAAACCGGAAAATAATGCCAACGGTCTATTAGCACCATTGGTACAATATGTCGTATCCAAAGAAACCACATCACCAAAATATCCATAGTCCATAATCATTCTTGCATCTGTCCAAAAGACATTTGTAATTTGTTCTTCACAATCCATTTGATATGCATGGTAAAATGATGGATTTTCCAAAACCTGCTTTTGAAAATATTGCATGAGACTACCGACTTCTCCAAATAACATCCTACGTTTTCTTCTTTCTT
Organism: Trifolium repens; assembly: GCA_030408175.1. Classification (NCBI taxonomy): domain Eukaryota; kingdom Viridiplantae; phylum Streptophyta; class Magnoliopsida; order Fabales; family Fabaceae; genus Trifolium; species Trifolium repens. The sequence goes on along the minus strand of CP125842.1, from coordinate 57,875,691 downwards.
TAAGATAGTTCTTCGCATCCAACCGAGTATATCCAAGATTAGCTCTACCGCCAACATGTGCACTCATGAGCTGAAATGAGGCCTTTTGCATCAATCCAGAGTCTTCCGCCATTTCAATCTCATATGCTTGAACTTCAGATATTTTACGATGTGAGGCTAACATGTGTGTTGTTTCTGGAAGCTGCAAAGGGTGGTAATGAGCTTCTATGAACTCGTGGATTACAAACTTTTCATCCTTTCTACTAAGTGCAATTCTCGCTTCGCAATCGGTTCTTGTCTCAGCTTTAGGATTCTTCACCAAAAGGGATTTCGGATTCTTTGTTCGATGACCCTCTTTACAACAAACGAATCTGGACGATCTAATAGAGCCATCCTTCCTTTTGTTGGTGTATTGTTTTCTAACTCCAAAGCCTTTTTCATCACTATACGCAACCCAAAATTTCCATGCTTCATCTAGACTATCAAATTTCATACCAACACTAGGTGTTGTAACTATTGTCATTGTTTAACCTAATCTGTTAAAATAAAATTATGTAGAACCAAAATATATCAAAAAAATTGGGTCTTTTATCAACAAAATAAAAAACAACTATCACACATTCAAAAATGATGAAGTGGTGAATTTTCATAATGTGAGAGAACAGTTGAATGGTACCTGGATTCAGCCAAGATGGCACCAAGTTTAAGTGGTTAACAAGTTATGAAAAGATCAAATTGCTCACAATTATTTTCATCAGTATTTTTGCTTTTGTTGTTTTGAGAAAAGCTTCAGTCTTCTGAATATTGTCATGCTATTTCCTATTTGCTTTCTCTTACTCTTGATTTGTAGGCATTTGTGTTTTTGTTTCTTTTATTATCATTTGGTTTAATTAAAAAACTAAGTAAATTATTTTCTACAATACTTTTCACATTTCTTCGGTGAATTGATGATTAAGCAGAGAAGAGTGAAAGTGTGATTTTCGCTTTTGGAGGGCACCCTTGCTACTTGCCAGCCTCAATAATATACCATATGATATATTTACCAAGAATTTCTTACTACAAAGAGTTTATCATACACACAAACACACACTTGGCTTCACAAATTTGTTTATGTAACAAACAATTTTTTCATGTACTAAATTAGTCAAATGACAGAAGCCACGACGAATGCGTTTGGTTGGGATTTTTGGGAACATTCATGCCAACAGCTGTTAAAGGAGTTGGTGCAAAATGATTAACTCCAAGATATTACTATAGTACATTTATTTTGTTTTAATAGAACGAATATAAGACTGGGTATCATTTTAGTCCTCTGCTCAAAGGACTTGAGGTTTGTTAATTGTTTGCTCATTGATTATCCAAAATTATCCAAAAGGAATTATTGACGGCGGTTAAAAGGAGTTCGAACTCTGAATCTCATATTTATGTGTATAAGTTTATGATAATTTTATCATTTTCGTTTATATACCATAAAAAAAACAAAGTAGTAGCCAAATTTCGCTATTTAATATAAATAAGTGGAGAATCTCGAATTTGAATTCTCAATCTTTACATATTACAATATCTCTACCAATTAAGTTATGCTCAAAATATTGGCAATTAATCCCATAATACTATATCATACTTATACAATTCACACACATTTTTCTCCAATACTAAATTAGTAATTCATATGCAACCCACATTTTATAATATAAGAAGAATACTACATTTGTAATTTAAAAACAATGTAAAGAAAAGACAATATTGTGCTATTTGTATCAATTACAAAATCACTGATAATTTTTTGACTGAACTACATATTTGGTCTCTTACATTTATTTTATGTTTCAACTTGGTCTTTTACGTTTAAAAAGTTTCAATTTAGTCCCTTACGTTTATTTTAGATTTCAATTTGGTCCCTTCCGTCATTTTTTGCACATGTGGCAGACGGTTTGCTTACGTGGCAGACGGTTTGCACACGTTGACACATAGACACGTTGACACGTGTCCAATTGAAACAGTGAAACAGCGGATTCTAACGGAAGGGACCAACTAATGCAAATTTTGATAACGTAAGGGATCAAATTTAAACCTAAAATAAATGTAAAGGACCAAATATGTAGTTTAGCCTAATTTTTTTAATAGTATGCTAGGTCAAGGCTCATGTGGTGGATTTGACCTATTTTTATCTTATTGGTTTATCGCAATCCATTCTCACTTATATGAGTTAAATCTCAAATCTTAAAAAAAAATGTATTTTTTTCTTATTTTTTATTTAACATTAACATGTCACCACCATTGAATGCTAGTCACCATTGACCACACCAATATGATCACAGCTCTAGTTGCCTTTGATGATTCCTCTCATTATTTCCGACCACCACCTAATCACCGTCGAATGGCACTCCAACCGTATATGACCACCACATTCCACCTATCTACCCGCCACTTTTGATCATTGCAATGATGTGTCTGCTGATCATATTATGATTGATGCAGACACATGTTTGTCGACCACCACTCCATCCACCTCTGACTGCCATTTTAACTGTTGCAAACTTGTCTATCTAATACCACTTTGACATTTGACTGGTGTCACCATCGACAACTACCACTTTTAACCACTATTATTAAAATTAATTTATAAAAAAAAAAAAACTTTTTATATTGGGTAAATTTATGATAAATGATATTTGAACAACTAAAGTTGACATATTATGTTCATTTTAATTTTGCTAATAAGAAAATGTGGAACTTCAGAAGTGAATAATTGTGATGAGATGAAAATGAAATGCTAATTGGAGATAATGTTAATTTTTAGTTGGTAGGGAAAATACACATCACATTATATATGTAGAAGCTAAAGTTCGAATCTCGTACTTCACGTATTTATTTTATAGGTGAAATTTTAACCACTAAACTACTTGACCCAAAAACACACAAGTTTTTGGTATTTTCATCTTCAAGAGAAATTACAAACCGGTAAAGATTGGAAAAGATTTCCGGTAAAATGAAGAATTTTCAGGAAACGCTTTATAGATCTACACTTTTGTTTGTTTCTTCATCCCTTACTGGACCTATAAACGTGTCTCCGGATCATGATTTCAATTACCTTTTTTGTTATCTAGTATTGAAATTAAGGTTACATGAATTTATGTGTGTTTGGAATTGATTCAGTATAGGTGAAACTTATTGTGGGTCATGGAATTAATCAAAATAAGTGAAACTAACTTTGGAATGTTGGTTAATGTTTGTGTTTGGAATTTCAATAACCTTTTCGTTAAATGAATGAATGTTAATGTTTGGAATTGATTTAGGAAGCTTTCCATGAAGAAGCATATGTATATACTTCTTCAAAGTTTTCCGATCTCTGAAGTTGGAGTTGAACTTGTTCTTAATCAATCAGTCTGCATGTTAGCCAAGAAACTCATAAACTGCGTTTTAGCCACAACTTAAGGTTTCGGAACTCTTTTCCCAAAGTAACATATCGGAATAGTTTTCAAGTGTTCCGGTAGCAATCGCAACATACCGGAACAGTTTTCACAAGTGTTCCGGTAGCAAGAATGCCAGGGACAAAAACTTTTTTTTTTTTTGAAACGGCAAAATTTTATTAAAAGATAACTCCTCCACAAGAAGTGAAAGGAATTATCGTGGAAACATACAAATAAAAGGTAACGTGATATAACACAATTACCAACACCAAATCAAACACTCAAACCACTCATACACCAATATTGATTCGCTAAACCCACCAGAGAAACCCCTACCCGGCCGTAGGAGACACCACTAGACACTAACTTCCGAACTCGAATTAAAATTACTCGGCCCATTAGACCTAGAAAGTAGCCCCGAAAGTCGACGGTTGAGGACCCCGATAGTCAGAGAATCGACAGTTAACACCTGATGCCGTAGAATTCGACCAGATACCAGAGACTTGCAAGTCTCAACAGACTTGAACACCCCTCAGCGACTCCAAAGAGTCCTGCAAATCTCACCAGATTTGAAAATGGTCAGCGACTCTAATATCCTGAAGAAACCACTGACACACGGCATTAACTATCCAACACTACATGGAAATAGGCTAGCGGCGGCGGTTCGAAGCAGCATTTAGCGGCGGTTCAAACTGCCGCTAAATGCCATGTGCGGCGGTTGCCAAGCGTCGCTATATGCGGCGTCGCTAGGTCATTCAGCGGCGGTTCGAGTGAACCGTCAGAATAACCGTCGCTAGGCGGTTCAGTTTATTTTTGCGTCGGTTATCAACTGTCGCTATTTGCAATTATTTTCATACTTTTTTGAGCTTTTAGCGTCGGTTAGAACCGCCGCTATTTGCTTTTTTTATTAAAAAAAATATTTTTTTCCCACAAATTTTTACCCCCACATTTTTTCCCACAAAGTATCAAATGATAAATCATAAAAACCTAATACTAATGATCTCAAAACTGAGATTTACAGAATCTAATACTAATGGAGCAATGTATATGTTACACACACAAACATATATATAATCAATTCCTCTTAATGACACACAGAGATTGAGTGCAATATGTGGGTAAAATTTCAGCACATGTGGTTTCACCAATAATCATACCCTAAGCCTATGACTACCACCAATAATCCAATCATTAAGTACTACTAGTTGTAGCAGGAAGCCCCGACTTAACATCAACTTCTCTTAAACTTCAAATCTCAAGGGTTCCCCTCACCACACACCTGCTTATGAACGCCTTATATTTCCGCGGCTGATCAAATCTCCTCACCAAAGACCACACCTGGAAACAAAAATAAAATCAAACATAAACACAATAAGGCAGGCATAAATTGATTAAAATTTTAAAATTCTAGAATATTTGTTTTTTAGTTATATCAGAAAACAAACTACCAAATAGCAATTAATATGCATGTGGTGGATACTGATCCTCTCTTGTTCCAAGGAGGACATATCCCACTGTACGTCCATACATAGATACCCACAGAAGAAACATTGGTAACAGAGCATCTCCAAACTGAAAATGATCCAAATTCCCTGCAAATGTTGAGATATTTGGCAGTTTGAAGCATCAAATGCAAAACACATCAGGGTAATGAGTGTCAACCTTAGCCCACATTAGGCCAAAATTATTCATTCTTGTTGTAAAAAGCCATACAACTAAGCAGCATTTATATCCATGTCATCAGGGTATTAATCTCTCTGATCATTTTCCATGACTCATTAAACTATCCAAATCTCCCTTGAATAAAATGTTCAAAATACCACAGTACTTTTTAAAATGTTATGAAATATCTGCCCAAAAGAAAAATAGGTTGCCCCACGACTCCAAATGAACAAAGTATACTCGGTTACTCACCCTTAGTGTCATTGCCAATGAAATAGGACCCAATTTAAGGTGTTGCTGAAATGCATTTGAATGTTCAGCCAAACCTTTCTGAAATGTATAGTATCCACTTGCTCAAACATGGCTTTGCAGGACATCTCAAATGCAGGAACCACTGTTGTTTCAAAACTGGACTTGAGTGCATCCTACATATGAAATTATTTCACACTTATGAACAAAAACTACCTCATGAAAACATAAATTGCACTCACTCCAACAATCGATTAATAAAAAATTCAACATTTTTAAACTGAAAACAAGATAAATGACATACCTGAAGCGCCTCTTTGGCAGTTGTCTGAAACCGTGGTTGAATTTGCCTAGCTACGGTAACTTCGAGTTTTGAATTAACTGACTTATAGAGTTGATTCACAGCCTTGTCGTCCATTCCTCTCTATCGCATAGAATGCCAATTAGATCCCAGCAAGACAACTTCACTGTATTCATTCTAATTTCTACTATTGTCCAAAATAAATCTAATTTCCACGCAATAATAGAGTGTTTTGTCATCTAAAAGCTCTCGAAAGATCCCCTGGATTTAAATAGAAAATCGAGTAATGAAACCAATAAAACAAGAACAATACATATATGAAAAACAAAGGTTACAGAGATCCTTGCACTCACACTGTTTGCAGTGCCAAAAGTGGAGACATCTTTAGATCCCTGCAGATACCAACAATATCTGAGGCAGTCATCGGTGGTGTAGAAGCAAAAGCAGAATCGTGAATGGCACACCCACCTAGTTGATCACCATTTCAACTGTGGGAAGCAACTATAAATGGACATGTACTGAAGAACATGATCTTTTGTGTCAGCAAGAGTGGGGCATTGAGTTTGCCAATCAAATATTTTGACCTCTCACTCTCGCTATGCTTCAGGCACCACTGACTCTGAAAGTTCGATTACCCTCCCGTGATTACTGAAATCTACTCCAAATCCATCCCATTCACTAGATATCCTTCTAGAAAATTGTGACCATGCTTCATTACTTTTGTCATGTGCCTAGAGAAAAGTTCCAAGTCCATCATAATATGAAATAGACAAATTGGTAGGTTGAACGAACAAACGTAGATTGAACGAAGGATCTGAAGATATTGAATCTGAACACTACTAGAAAAACAGGATTTTGCGACGGCCAAAAGCCCTCGCTACATGGGAAAAGTCGTCGCTAAGTTAGTAGCTACTGGCGGCCAGCTGGCGGCCACTGGGCGTCAGGAAAACAGGCGTCGGTAACTTTTGTGACGACCAAGGTCGTCAGTAACGGAGAGGACGGATTTTGCGACGGCTGCATCCGTCAGTAACTGATAACGGTCACATCCAGGCAAAACAGATAGCGACTGCTCAGACCGTCACAAAATTCTGACGGGCCTGCATGTACAGACACACGTTGACTGCCTAGCGACGGCTTAGGCCGTCACAAAATTCTTGCTTAATTTTTTTAAAAAAAATTATATATTTTTATTGTTTTCTTAATTATTTTAAAAACAGATTTAGTTATTATTATTATTATTATTATTATTATTTATATCCTTAATTTGTACAACTAGTCTACTAATACTACTACTACTACCCAAAAGAAGAAACTCAAGCAAATCTTCAAATCCAAAGACAATCTACTACTATGCAGCCATCAATTGTAATCTACATTCTTGTTATGTTTTGTTTTTTTGGATTTATGGGACTTAATTCGTGTGTTGTTTTGGGTTTAAAGTGTTAGAAAAATATTTTGGGTGAATTTGGTAGAGTTCTAAAAAAATTTGGGTTGTTGATGAACACATGAATGTGTTCTTGAGGGAAGGAAGAGAAGAGAGAGCCGAGTAGAGAGAGAAAGTAGAAGAGAAAATGGGAAGGAGTTGGTGGAATGAGGTATTTTAAAGAAAAAATTCAGAATTTAATTAAAAAGAAAAAAGAAGAATCATTGATACATTTCATCCTTTTTTCTCTATTCATTTTAAGCTGCGAAAATTCAAAACAAAAATTCTATCTTTTTCCATTTTTCTATATTTATTTGTTCTCACAAGGTGATTTAATAGTGAAGGGTTGAATCTATATGTAAAAAATGAGGAACAAGAAGTTAATTGTGAAGAAGAAGTTGGATCTATTATGCTTGAATGTGTGGGAAGGGTTGAATCTATATGTGAAAAATGAGGAAGAAGATAATAGTGAAGAAGTTGGATTTGTATGTGTTATGTTTGATTTGTTGTGTGAGAGAGAAATATATGAAAAGATGAAGTTGGTAGTGAAGAGTCATGTGAGAGAGAAAGAAAGTTTCAAGTTCCAACATATATTCACGTGAGATAGAGGGAAAGAAAGTGGTTTTTTTTTTTTTTATAAGGGAAAGTTCAATAGTCTAGTCATGTGAAGCTAGGTAATTTTATTGAGGGCTTAGGCCGCCAATAATTATAAGTATCAGAAATTTACCGAGGGCTTAGGTCGCCAGTAAATTTGTGAGGGTTTTTTTCTCAATTTACCGAGGGCTTAGGTCGCCAGTAAATTTGTGAGGGTTTTTTTCTCATTTACTGAGGGTTTAGGCCGTCAGTAACTTACTGAGGACTTAAGCCCTCAATAGATGTTATTAAAATCCGTCAATAAATTGAGGTTTTCTTGTAGTGGAAGCTTTGTTACAAATTTGGATCTGAACTTGTGATTGAATAGCTTTGTTACAAATCAGCATACAAGTGATATCGAGCAACTGGAACATTTGTTTTGTAACCAAACACCATATCAAGCAACTGGAGCGTTTAAATTATGCATACCAATTAAATCCAATATGTGAAAAATACCTTTATGCGGAGAATCGATAGAATCCTGCATTGAAAGCAGTGAATTTTCCACAGAAGGTTGCACTTGCAGTGACCTTTCCATCATCATTGATGAATCTTCAGCTAACTTTGTCTTAGCATCCTCTTTGGTTGTCACAACTTGTAAGGGGACATGATCTTCTGAAGCTGCTTTAGTCTTTCTCTTCTTATTACCTTCACTCTTCTATGTAATCAACAATATCACAAAATCAGCAGCTATAGATATTTTAATGTTTCTAAATTGCAATCACACCCACAATGTAAAGGTTTTAGAGGTCTATGCAACGGCATAATAATCACAATTGTAGCCGCATTCGATTGCATTTGCTTGCATTTTAGTGTAATGTTGAGATTTGCAACGTAACTGCAATTACAATTTAGAACCATTCCAGCCAGCTCGTACACAAACAAATTCAGAATTAGTGCATTTTTTGTTAACATTATTCATGAAGAAATAATTGATATTTTTATTTAAAAGTATAAAACATTTCTGCAAAATAAATCAAATACACAATCCAACAAACCAATAATTAAATTTCAAATACCTAGTTCTTCATACTTAATCAAAACATATAACAAATTATACATAGATATAGATATAGATACAGATTTCAGTTTTATACTACATATGCTGCATATGAAAGCCAAATCATGAGATATGAAAACTGATTTCGAAACTATGTGAAGGGAGCAAGTAAATTAAACTGAAACCTATTAGAAAAAGTAAAATTAGGGCACAACAAAGAAAAATATCAAAAGAAATCATACTTTTGCAACTACGAACAGCTTAGAAATCTTTATGACAGCAAGAGCAAAGAACGGTAGAAGCGGTGGCTGAAGCAACAGCCGCAAAAGGAAATTGAGGGAAAGCGATGTCGGTTTGAGGAGCAACGAGTTCGATCGCTGAAAGATAAAATTGAGGGAATCACTAATTCATGACACTTAATGTAATCTTAGAGACACAACCTAATAATAAAGAAAAACCTAAGGGGGAAAACTAGTAACATGACAAAGGTAACAAACTACCATTAAGATTGGAATAAAAAATTCATAAACCAATTTGGAATAGAAGTTGATTTTTCTCAATTTCATTGTCACATGAATTAGTGATTCCCTAATAATGTTATGTTGTCACATGCTACTTCTGTTGGGGAAAAAGAACCCCAACACCTGTCTCTAAACCATGTTCAAGCCAAACTATGTTCACAATACTAACTATCATATAATTAGGAGTATCATAAATGTGAAAGGCACGTTCTGCTTCTTCAAATTGTTGATAACCAACAAGAACACAAATATGATTAAAACACTTAGTAGCAAGAGAATTAACCACATATATGCTAACCAAAAGTCTTCTTATGTTAATAGCATTCTTAATGACAAAATAAGTAATATGATGGAGATGCCCTGTTTGTGATCAAGTCCTTTCAAAGAGGTAAGGATTATTCTATTGGGATTTGTTGATTATATCCAGACAAAAAAAGAACTAGTGGTTTTGTTATTCGCATGACTAAATTCTAGAAGAATCTAAGAAATTAAACCACTAAACTCAAAAACCCTAAAAATCAAATTGGAGAAGAATCCAAGAAATTAAATCAATAAACTCAAAAACCCTAAAATCAAACTGTAGAAGAATCAAGAAATTAACAAATTAACAAATTATCATTACTCAAAATCATCATAGTCAAGTAAACAACAAATTAATACGAGAGAGATACAGCGAGAGAGAGAGAGAGAGAGAGAAGAACCTATGTTGAGAGAGAGCAATTGGCGCTATGAAGGGAAAATCGACGGATGGCAATCGGAGCTGCTCGTGAGAGAAAGAGGGAGACGTGATAGTTGGTTTTGACTAAGTGAACAACAAATTTGTTCTTAGATGGAAACAATTGTCCGTCAAAAAGCAAAAAGAAATAAAAAGCTAACAGCGGCTGTTTGAACCGCCGTAAGAACCGCCGGTAATATATAGAGCGGTGGCAGTTATTGATCAACCGCTGCAATTCGACCGCCTCTATGTTCCTTTTTTCTTGTAGTGCAACACCTCATCCGAACACCAACCTCTGCCCCAAGACACCGCCTCTGACAAACACCCCCATCCCTTCTCAACACCAATAACAGAACCTCCTAAACCTCCCACACCAAAACGTCCTGAAGGTACGATAAAACAACACACCCGTCAACACGGAGTGTCTACACACCTCGCCCTTTCGAGCAAGCCAGGACCAAAACCCCAAAACCAAGAACAGACCCAAACAGCCCCGAACTTCCGTCCACCCCACCATTCCACGTCACCTCCAGCACTCACCCTTGCCCGAGACCCCACCATTCCACACCAAAAGCGGCAGCACCACTTCACCTCCTCCACCGTGACCAAAACGCATCACCGAACCACACCAACCGCTTCACTACCACCTCCACCAAACACCACAACAACTCCAATACACCGGATCCAAACACCAAAACAGGCCGAAACCCGAAGCAACCCACCGCTTGACAGAGGAGCCATCACCAACACACAGAGAAACACCTCGACTAGATCTGCGGATCTAGGACCACCACCACCCACCTTGCTGTCTCTAACGGAGAGAAGATGGAGGCATAAACACGGACAGAGCAAAACCACCACAAGTAAAGAACAAAACACGAGCAACCACCACACACCCTTGCCGGAAACGGAGCAAACAGAACTCGCCGGAGAAGGAAAAGAAACAGTGTTGCTAACAGAAAAAATAAAAACAGAAACCCAAAATGGCCGCCGCGAACGGAAGAACCGATCTGGATCTTAAAAAGCGAACAAAAAATACCGCTCTCCGGCTCCGGCACCGGTCCGGCCTAAGGTGGTGCGGAGGTCGGCCGACGCTCATCACACCACCACCAATCTTCACTACATTGCAGTGGCTGGTTTGGATTGAAAGGGGAAGGATCTGTAAAGGTCTGAAGAAGAAAACGGTGCGTGAAGAGAGAAGGCAGAGAGAAAATACGAAGAGAGAGAAAGTCCCTTGCTTTTCACGCTAGGGACAAAAGCATTTAATATATGAATAGAAAAAATGGATGTACTTGACATGTACATTGCTAGTTCTAACAAGGGTGGACCATCTCAATAGATGGTTCACTGTGAAACCAAAGACATCTGGTCGGTGTTCTAAGAAATTCAAATCATCATAGAAATTACTACTCGATCCCTAAATATTTGTCATGTGTTAATTTTATATATCTATGACAAAAAAATGCTACACTTTTTTAAAAGGAATTAATTAAATAATAAACCTAAAAATTCATGTTATTTAATCCTTAAAAAAATCAAAATTTTAAACGATACATAAGTTTTTTTAAAATAAAGACCAAGATTTGCTACGAAAATATTTGAAAACTGTAACTTGATAAAAATTTTTGAAAGACCTAAATATATAATTCAATTATTTAATAGGACAAAAAAATATTTAAATATAATAATAGTATGTAACTTTTTTAGAATATATAAATATGTTTATTTAATTAAATTGACAATTGATAATTAAATATATTTATTTAGATTGATTATAATTATATTTAGATCAATTAATTATAATAAATTGAATCGTTAAGTAATTGGACATGTGGCTTATAATCCTTGATCGCTCAAGAATACAATCACAAGGTTTGTTCAGCGTAGCCTATGTACTAGAAATTGAAACAGTTTGTAGTTGTTTTTTTTTTGGTTTCAACTATAAATTTTAAAGGATTTTTACTACTTCTGGTGGTTTTGCCTTCTCTGACAGTAGAAGTTTCAGGTATTGTTCTTTCACCTTGTTTCAGTTGCTGCCAATGGCAGTTGCTTCTTTTCAGTAATCGTAACTTCCTCTGTCACTGCTATCCTATCTATCTCACATATTCATCACATAAGTAAATGTGAAGTCGCTGATTTGAAATCATCTCCTTTAAAAAAAATATATGAAAGCATCAATCTCCATTGTATTGCTACTCACATATCAATTAACCAAACTTTGTTAGATTAACCTATAGGCCATCACATGATTATTAATTAATAATTAAAAATAAACGTGCAGGGATCTGCACCATTTTTAACTTTTAAGACACTTGGCATTCATTGAGTTATATGCTTTTACACAAAAAATTATAATAATTGAGCTCCATTTCTTTTGAAAAATGAAGCAGATTCTAACTAAGACATGAATTAAAGATATGGTTGACTAAAATGACTATTCCAACAAGAGATACCATACTTTTTATATAAACTTTAATATCTTACGTAAATCCTACTACTCCCTCTAGTTCTTATTATAAGAGAAATTTTACTTTTTAGGTTCATTGAAAACTCAATGTATGTAGACTTTATTATAGTTTAAATACATTGGTTTTTTAATGAATCTAAAAAGTCAAACTTCTCTTATAATAAGGAATGGAGGGAGTATATGATTTAGTAAAAAGTAAAGGTCCTTTTAAAAAAATTATAGAAAAATTGACATGGAAGGACCATTAAAAAATTTATGAGATACTGTACATAAGACTTAGAGAGGACTTTGTAAATAAAATTTTCTAAGAGAAGTAATAGCCACTATTCCAATTTTAGCACAGCACATATTGTTGCTCAATCAAACATAATATCTACCAGGATTCATGAAATGAGGGATTTTGATGAGCAACTCCAATTCATGTGTACCTAGCCAACCAATCCACTTGCTACTATAAATAGTGTTAAGTAACTAGTGGCTATTACCATGTCACAACAATCCTGTTGATTAATTCTTGACACAAGCATGCGTTGTACTATTAAGGTTCATTTTCAACAGAATGGCCTTTAAAAGCAAAACCATAATTAAGAAATCACATCACCATATCCATATCCACCAAAGCCAGGAAAGAAACAAGTATTCACTTTGTAAAGGTGTCACAACAATTCTGTTGATTAATTCTTGACACAATTATGCGTTGTACTATTAAGGTTCATTTTTAACAGAATGGCCTTTAAAAGCAAAACCATATTTAAGAAATCACATCACCATATCCACCAAAGCCAGGAAAGAAACAAGTATTCACTTTGTAAAGGTGGTCTCTCTAATCCAAGCCATCACGCCCATATTAGTAACAAAAGGAAGGGGAATTGGCATCCAAACTTCATGGGAATGGGGATGAGCTATGACTCTAAATGTCTAAATCTAGGCCTAACTTTTTTCAACAAACAAGAGAGTTCTAGAACACCGACCAGATGTCTCTGGATTTCATTGAGGAGTAGTAGGAGCAGGGGCCTAGTAAAATAAAAAAACCACAATAAGCCAACATTCATAATGACCAGTAATTGTAATCAATCAGCAAACATTGAGTTAAGAATGCATCTCTTGCAAATTAAATGAACACATCATTAAGTCACAAATAACTGAAAAAAAGAAAAACAATTGTGGTCATATTGTTATGTCCTAATATAGTTTTGTTTTATGTTTGCCTGTCTTAAGTTTAGAGTTTAATTTCTTCATTAGTTCTCCTTTTGCCTAATTGAGCAGATGATATTAAAGAAAAATGCACCCTGTCATACAGAAAATTAAAGCTCAAGCTTAAACATACCACTGCTCCTTCTGCAGCATATCTCAATGCTCCTTCTGGAGCAGGGGGCTCAGGAGCAGGCTCAGGAGCAGGGGCCTCAGCAGCAGGCTCAGGAGCAGGGGCCTCAGGAGCAGGCATGGTAACCAACTCAGTAAGCTGCAAAACAAGAGAATTCTTTATAAATGAACACAACCAATTTTTTAAAGATATTTTAAGTATAAGAGCTTACCATCTCTCCCGGAATATAGGGAGGGAACCGCTGACGCGGTGGAGATATGGACGGAGTCCACCGGCGTGGTACACGTCGGCGTGGTATACAGCAGACCTCAACAGCAGGGGCTTCAACAGCATGGGTCTCAAGAGCTTGGGTCTAGTAAAAACGACTTAGCATTAGATGAAGTTATGCCGCAGCCTATCTCAGGTTTACATTGCCTAATTGAGCAGATATTATTAATGAAAAAAAATTGCAGATTCATTAACAATGTTGAAAAAAGTATAAAGTAGCTCACACATACCACTGCTCCTTCATTGATTAAGGCTGCGGCATAACTCACCGGACGAACCCTAGGAATTACAGGCCTTACATAGCGAACTAGCCTTGGAACAATATTAGCATGCCTAAGCATATAACTCCTCTGCTCAATAAAGATGCGATCAAAATTAAATGCATCTTCGAGCAGAATTTCAAGTTCCTCATCAGAAGGAACGGGTAGTGGGTTCCTTTCCTAGCAAGGAAACAGGTTTTACACAGCATCAAATCTAAAGAACAGTAAATTGATATTTAGGGTTTTACTAGCAAATTCATTTATAGCAGTAAATTTGTACCAATTGAGAATCTAAAGAACAACATTGGATAAGATAAAATCGAACAACCGCAAGCAAGAAACAGAAAATCGCAAAACACATAAATCAGAATCTAAAGAACAAAAATAAATTAGAAAAACGATGATTAATCAATAATTCATCAAATAAACAAATAGAAGCTTAAATTTATAGAGTTTGAATGTACATTTTACCATGTTAATCAGAAAATGGTATCTATCCATCAGTGAGACGATCAAAGCAAGCAAGAAATGGTGGAGATGAAAAAAGTAACAAAACGAGTGAGCGAGTGAGAGAGAGAAAGAAAATAGGAAGAGAAAGAGAAAATGTGCGGGAAAACAATAACCGGTTTCAAGAATATAAAAAGAATAAAAAATTGGGGAAAATTGGTTATCTTCGGTTTCCGTTGTTTAATTTGTAAATCCAAAAAGTCAAAAGTCAAAAGACTTTCCTATCATATCCTATTTACAAAAAATTACCACTTAAATCTTATTTCCTATCATATCCTATTTACAAAAAATTACCACTTAAATCTTATTTTAAGATGCCTTCAAATTTTCCCCAAATAAGTCTTCTTCACAAATTAAAACCAAAAATTCGATTTTCTCCATAAATAAAGACAAATAACAAAAATCATGGTTTAATTCCAATTTATTACCTTTCACTTGACCGGGTTCTATCTCAATGCCTCCGACTTCTTAAAAAACTCCAAGGTATGACTACTAAGGAGTTACAATAGACATTCAAAAATAAAGAAAAAGGTACTAAAAAAACCAAATATTAAACCTAGAGACCTAGGGTATAATAAAAACATTATAGCAAAATATAAAAGATTTGAATGTTAGATGTTATAAAAAATGTAATATCATTTTTTTATCATTCTACATTGGATATCAGATAAACCAAACAAACAAAAAAAATACAAAACGTAAAAGCATCATATGAAAATATGGTTTATATAAGAGTGTGAATAGAGTTTTTCAATATCAGATTGCAGATAAACAAAATAAACAAAAAAAAAACTTAAAGCATCATATGAAACCATAAGTAGAGACAAAGAACAAATAGGCACAAAACAATAACAGAGATATTGACTAAAATAAAAAACATTTGAAAGCCAAAAGTACTTGTCATTCAACATTAAATCAAGACAAAAACCAAACAATAAAATGAAAGATCTGGGGTATAATAGAAACATTAGATCGAATATACATGGTAAAGTATAACAGATCTGAATGTTAGATGTTGTCAAAAATGTAATCCCATAAATAAAGATCATTTCTTTATCATTCAACATCGTATAGATAAACAAAACAAACACGATGGAATAGCAGATAGACAAAACAAACTAAACAAAAAAATAAGTATGATTATGAGAGGCGGATGGTGTGAGAAAAAAGTAGGTTTAGAGATTGAGGGGGCGGAGGCTGTGAAGAGGATATGAGTAATCAGATTATGAGGTGTCGTACATTTATTTATAGAGTTTATTTGGTTAGTGGGTCTTATGGCCTTATGGGCCTTATTCAAAATGGGCTCATAGTTGAACCTAAGAATAATCTACACTTCCCACGTGGTCAATTTCCACTTCCTTTTGTCGTTGTTGATGTGTTTCTCCGTACGTTTCGCTTGCCTCCGTGTCTAATTATCTATCTATGTTTGTTTTATTTTTGACAGAATTTTCTTTCGAGGATTTATATTTTATGGATAAATATTTACTTTTTTATTAGTCAATCTTATTACTATTTTTTTTTGACGAAAATAAAATAAAATACTGTGAGATATACATCTTTGGATTAAGGACGCGATCAATCTCATTTATTTGTCTCGTTACAAACTCAATACTAGAGTTTATGGATGATCGTATTCAAATCAATTCAAAAGTAAAATCATAAACTGAAACTATTCAAATTGAAAATCGCGAAAAATCATACGGAGTATTTAATTTGGATGATTTTGGATAACTTTTTTACTACACCACGAACACCCCTACTTGAGTTTACATCAAAAAAAATATTCTTAACTTTTTTTTTAAGTTAAGAATTATTTTTACCTTGTCAAGCTCTTTTTCACATCAAATAACATGTAAACTTGTTTGATTAAAAAAAATATATAATACATGTAAAAAAATCAATAGTATTTTGATAAAGTAAGGTATTTTATAGTATTACACTAGCGTCCAGACGGGCACTCTCGTGCCCGTCAGACCGCTCTTTTCACATGCCCGTTTATGTGGTGATACACATTTTATATTATTCTAGATTTTTTGGTCACATCTATTTGTTTATGAATATATAATGAACTAAAATGATAATTAAAGAATATGCATAAAAATACACATAAAAAATTTCATTAGATATGTGGTAGAATATGATAATTAAAGAATACATAATGAAATAAAATGAATAAAAAATGTTGAATAGAAAATGAAAATTCACCGCCACAATTATAAACACTCAAATTAAGATAAATATAAACGATCGAGAGATATACATCCATGGAAAAACAATAAGACCATCATTGATGCTGCTTAATAGGAATGCCGAAACCATTAATTTATCTTCCCTATATCACTCTTTGTCTATATTTTGATGGTTGCGGCCTTCAATAAAAAAATTAATCTTAATTTTTTTTTCAGTCATAAAATAAACATTTACTAAAATAAAATCACAGTTGGGTTTAAAAAAAAAAACATTGAAACATAAAGTAAAATCAACAATGAATTGCCTTCTACTGCCATTAATGTGCACAATGTGATGTTTTTTGGCTTGGTTGGTTTATTGCATCCCAAACTATATTATGTCCATCTTCCACTCCACGGGTCTTCTCTCCCCTACCACATCATAGTAAATTTAATCATATAGAATAAAAAATGAAACATAAATTTCATTGAATATGGAAAACAATCACCAAAAGAGAGCAAACAAAAATAAATTATAAGATTGGTCAAAAAAAAAAAACAATAAGTTATAAGAACAAAAAGAGAAATTTTTAAATATTCCAAAAATTATATTACGTCGCGAATTTTACATGAAGTGGTAAACTTTGTTTTGTTTGACTAACACCATAAGCAAAAAAATTTAAATGTGGGATTAAATTGATAAAAAAAGTAATCAAGCACATAAGGTCATTAACTCTTTGTGGAAAGTCTTGTATCAATATTTCATGCTTACGATCAATTGCGTTTTGCTAACCACGTTCTATGTGTCAGTTCATAAAAACAAGTACATTAAACAACTCTTATCCAAAATTCACATTTTTACTTGTGATTCCATTCATTCTAACTTTACCCATGATGATTTTTTCTAACTGTATTTCTTAATGTTTATGGTAAATATTAGAAAATTAAATAAACATATTATAATTAGAAATGAAAAAATGTAATGGAAGAAATAAAAAGTTTATGAAAAGTAAATATCGAAGCAAAAAATGATATATATAGTAGGCTTAAATATGTTTTTGGTCTCTGTAATTATGCCTTGTTTTGAAAAGAGTTCCTGTAAAAAAAAAATTTGATTTTAGTCCCTGCAATATCTCAAAACTTTTAAAATAGCCCCTGGTCTAAAAGTTTTGAGATATTGCATGGGCTGTTTTAAAAGTTTTGAGATATTGCAGGGACTAAAATCAATTTTTATTTTTTTATAGGGGCTTTTTTCAAAACAAGGCATAATTGCAGGAACCAAAAGCATATTTAAAAAGTGACATGTCATCAAGAAATTCAGGTCGGGGGCTATTTTAAAAGTTTTGAGATATTGCAAAGACTAAAAACAAAATTATTTTTTTACGGGGGCTTTTTTCAAAACAAGGCATAATTACAGGGACCAAAAGCATATTTAAGCCTATATAGTATATTTACCACCGTGCAGAATTTCAAATAATAATAATTGAAAAAAAAAACTTCCCAAATAATGGATCGAATATTATAATGATGATTGTGAAATACACAAATCGTGGCATGATTAGGAAATTGCATAAGCCATTTCAATGTTACTATGGAAAAGTAGAATGGGGACAAACAAATGACACAAAAGAAGAAAATAATGAAGAAATAAACACAAAAATAGCGATAGACAGAAGAGGGAAGAAGAGAAGTGAGCACAAATTTAATAACCAGAAGCACACACCTACTTTGTGGCCACATTTTTCTCTTCCTGCAAGTGAAACCCTTCCCTTTTGCAAGATAAAATTTTTGTCTTAACAATATTGAATGGAGCAGTTTTTTATTTTTAAAGATGGAGCAGTTGGAAGTTATTATATGTAGTGTGGTGTCAAGGGTAGTTATGTCATTATGAAAAGTCCTGTTGTGAATTCTTGAATCTCACACCAATAAACTTTGATGTGTGGAGCAAATTAACCAAGTAACCAAATAGTTGATAGAGATGATGAAAAATAAATAGTCCAAGAGAAAAAACACACGATATTCCCAGTTCGGTGTTAATTAACCTACGTCTGGGGGAGGGAGCAACCCTTCCGTTCCACTATGATCAATGAGAAACTTTACACAAGGAATTCCCAATTGGGTTACAAGAATTAATCCTAATTCTACCAAAATCCCGAATCCATTCTTCCGTGATGAAGAGACTCAATTTGACCTAGCTACCCAAGGTGAACCAAGGATGATTCGCCCAAGCCCCTAGAATTATACCAAGAATGAATTCTCTAAGGGTCTGTTTGGTTCAATTGAGAAGGAGGGGAGGGGAGGGGAGGTGAGGAAAGAGATTTATTATGTTGACAAAATTATCCTCATTTTTTTTATTAAAATTCAAAATTATCCTTGTTGTAATATTAAAATTTTAGGTTTTATTTTTTTTTACAACAAAAAAAATATAGGTTTTCTACTCATTAGATTGTTTTTTTTTGTATATATCCATTAGTTTTTTTTTTTTGACGTAATATATCCATTATAATTTAATCTTATTTTGAGTTTATAAGATTAAGAGTAAAAAAGTAAATTACTTCTTCAAAATTTAAAATATTCTCTCACCTCCCCTCCCCTCCCCTCCAAAAACTTCGAACCAAACGGACTCTAAAACTCTAGTGTGGCAAACCCTAATCCTAATTGCTTTCAACCTTATTTTTTTATGAATAAAGAGTTCCCTATTTATATAAAAATACATGCCTAAAAATCAGAAACAAATCTATCTTATAAAATAAAACAGAATCCAAAACAGATACTCTCCGAAACAAATTTTTCCACAAAATCTGCACAAAAACGAATCTGCCCAGCGGGCCTGCGCAGATGGCAGGAGCTCAAGCTCCAATTCTTCAGTTTTATGATTTTCCTGTTTCTGAGTTTTCAAGGCAATTCCTCACAAGTCCATACCATGAAAAAATGAGTCATCTTTATCTATAGTAATAGATAATAGATGACGACTTTACATTTGTTTTCAATTATTTAGATATGAATGTAGTTTTGGTCCCTTATTATATAAAATGTGTAATTTTGATCCTTCTATTTTTTTCGCGCGATTTTGGTCCCTTATTTTATGAAATGTGCAATTTTGGTCATTGGTCTTCAATTTTTAAATGTCAAAAATTTGGTCCTTTTTTAATTTAATTTTCAATTTTGATGATGTGATATATTCTTTAAATAACGTGACACCTGGTAATATTTATGTGATTATCACATTAGAAATAATTTTTTATTTAAATTGGATTTATTTAGTTCTTAAATAAAAAACATAATTAAAAAAATGAAATTACAAAATAATATAGAAATTGAACGTGATATAGTTGTTGTTTTTCATCATCAACGTTCGATAGAAAAACAAACCGAAAGAAAGGAATCACAAATTCACAAAACTTTTGATGCTCAAAATCAGAGCGGTGGCGGTGGTTTCATTAGTGTAGAAGGGTTCTATTTCTAAGAGAAACAAATATCAAACTTTCATGTGAGTGATGGGAAATTAGCACACAATAACAATAATTAAGCACAACAGAAATATAATTTCTTAAACTTGTAAGTGTCTATGAGAATTAAAAACAAATAAAAGACAACCAATAAAGTAAAATAAAAGACACTGAAATTTTAATGTGAAAACTCTCGATACCTCTTTAATCCTTATCTATGGATTGGTGAGAAGCATGCGGTTTGACAAGTTGGATGTGCAAATGGGTTCAGAAATTATAGTAAACATCATTAAAAAGCATGGTCATGGAAATGTCTATAGTTGGAGCATCATCAATAAAATTTATAGTCTCTTGAGTTTAGATTGAAGTGTTAAAATTTATCATATTAAACATATGCACGGATATTCTCACTAACATGAAATGTATACATAATCATGGAACTTTAAACTATCACCAACCGCCTATATAAAAAGGACTTCATATCAGCCGGCCCTAATTTTTTTCTACTCTCATAGTTCTCTTTCTTTTTGATTCATCATAGAGGGGTGGTTTTGAGTCTTTTTTGGCCTAGAATCACCCCCTCTACACCTTTTTTTATTGTTCTTTTAAGATAAATAAGTGATTATCACATGAATCAAGTTTTTTCTTTTGTGTTTTGTTATTTTGTCGTCGTTTTGTGCGGCGTTGTGTTAGTCGTCGTTTTGTGCGGCGTTGTGTTGGTCGTCGTTTTGTGCGGCGTTGTTTTCTTGTTTTTTACGGTGTTCGCTTTGTTCAATTTGACAGATCTACTTTGATCAACTACAAATTCAATCAATGACAAAGTTATCAACGATGAAGATCCGAAGACATGAGTATTTCGATAACTTTTATTTTGACACATTATTTGTAGGCCTGAGTGTGCCGTTTTATGTTATTAACTCGGATGCTGTGAGTTTGTTCGCAGAATCATCCTTTACGTTTTTAGCGCTATTGAATTTGTGCTTGTATCTGATGTATCAATCTGTTTGAATGAATGAACGTTATGTTTTAGTCAAAAAAAAAAAAACTATCACCAACCGCCTATTAACTTGAAGCAAGTGCTACACGATGATATTAGGGGGGGTGTTTCATTCCCCCAACTAAGTGCTTGTTTGGATATACGTTTGCATCTCCTGAACGTACGTTTAGCATCTCAAAACGTGAGTTGAGAACATTTTATCATGTTTGGCTTTTAAGTAGGCAAATCGATTTTAGTTCCATACGTGCGTTAGCCTTGAAGCTGGAATTGCTAGCTTCTTCGTCAACATAAAATCAATTCTAAGTTCAATTTATTTTATTATTGTTTCTTATGCTGTGAATGTGATGACGATTATTATTTTAATATTTTTTGCATATACCTATTTTATGTTTCTACTAGAACATTGCTATTATTTATTTATATAATTGTAAGGAAATGTATTTTAAGGAAACATATATTTTTTGCATATACCTTTTTATTTTGACATATTCTTTAAAAAAATTGTTTGGCAATTTGTTAATTACAATATATATAACTCAAAAAAATAAAATTAAAGGATATATCATATTATCTATTTGTAATTTTCATTTAGATATTCCAATATTTTTAATTATTATGCTAATTTTTTTTTTTAAATTAAGGGTATGACGAGAGGGGAAAATAATTATTCATTCATTGATTGATTTTAAAAGTGAGGCACGATACCTTTAAATACAATCCTAAAAGATAAAAATGTAAAATGATATAAAATAAACTATTATTTTAAATAAACTAATATTTGAAGGGTTATAACTCCAAGCCAATAAAAGTCTATATTGTAATTCTAAATAAATTTATATAATTATCTAAAATGAAAATGAAATATCTAATTTTAACTATAATTTTTTTGAACAGGTAATTTTAAACACAATTAAAATTTTGGTCATTGTACTTTTAAAAGACCCTTTTAGTAATTTACATATTTAAAAGTAATTTTGATTCAAATTACTCAAACAACATCAAATATTAAGAATCACTTTTACTAAATGTATCCAAACATAAATCAATTCTGCTCAACTCACTTTTAATCAAACTCAATTCTATCAAACTCAATTCTGTCAAAAGCAATTCTATCCGCCGCCAAACCAAACACATACTAAGTAGTCTTGCAATTTCTTTTATTTTTTGGGCTTTAGCCCCTTTGCCTCCCAAAAATAAATTGTTCAAAGAAAGAAAGAACAACAGAGAGCAAAAAAAAAAAAAAGGCAAAATATTTTCACGTGCGTCTCTCTCTGCTCGAGCGACCAGACCTGAGACCAGTCCACCACCACCCACCGGCCGTCGTTCTCCCCCTTTTCTCTCTCTCTTCTTGACGCCGAATCTCTTTCCCTTCTCTGCTCGACACGGCGACTCGACTCAATTTCAGGTGATGAAATTTTGATATGAATTGCTGATACCGAGAATTCTATAATTTTTCTAGGTTTTAGGTTTTTGGAAAATTTTGATTTGTTTCTTTAATTGATTGATTGAGTTTGGGAAATATTGATTTATTTGTTGAGTTAGTTTAGTCTTATCCTGGAATGCTTGATATGAATTTCTTTGATATGAATTTTGGAAAGTTTGATTGAATTTGAGATATGAATTTCCTTGTGTCAAACAGAGTTCTTTTATTGTCCTTGTGTTTGTTGTTGCTCTGTCTTGTTTGTGTGGTTCTGTAACCATAGGAAGTGAGAGTTCTTGTGCAAATAGCAAACAAACTCATAACAAGCTTAGGTGTTCTTCATGATTTTTTATTATAAATTAATGATACTAACTAATTATATATAAATAGATAGATCACATATAAGTTATAGAAGATTATTTTGATAAGAAAGAGAATAATAATAGCCTTAAGAAACAAACAGACGAGGAGATTTTTGGTTGATAGAGCAAATATTGAGAATGTGAATGTTGTGCACACTGCTCACTATTGCCTCGCGATTATATTTAGCACACTATTGCTATGTTATGTTTCATTTTTTTGATTTAAATATTATGTCACATGTGAGAATTTACGATTAAAATTTTGCCCAAGCTCACTAAAAATCCTGGCTCCGCCACTGACCAGTGACCCTGTGGTTTTTAACCATTGAACCATGACCTTGCCAGTTTCGTGACCGATGAATCATTAAGATAGATTTTAATTTAAATGCATATGATATGATATTATAATTTTTTTTTATCTATGATAGGATATTTTAAATTTTACTGGCATTCATTTAATTTTATTTCATGTTGATGGTCTCATGTTTCCTTTAGCAGTCTGAAAAGGGCATATGGGTGATAGGCAAGTAGTTGACAACCAGCACACAGTTGATCAACAGCTGCCATCTTCTCCTCTTCCTCCTCCTCCTCCACCTCCCTCAAAGGATGATATGATTTCATGTGTTATGGCTTTGGAGGCTGCTTTGCTTCCCTGTTTGCCGGCCAGAGAACTGCAAGCGATAGATCGTTCTCCCCATCCTTCCCATCAAAGTGAGTTACTTCAAATCTTTTCAATTTCTTATTTTGATGACCTTTATTAGAAATTATATTGCATGTTAGCTTAATGATTCTGTCTGAAAAGTTGTTTTACTCATAAACATTTTTTGAAATTTATTAATTGGGATGTAAGTGATTGATAATTTAATCGAGATGTTTTCAAACAAGAATGTAGTATTTCTTTATGTATACAATAGGATGACTTGTTATAACAAAGCCAAATGGTAATCATTGTTAGTCAATTTAAGTTTATAGGGCCGCAAGGAACTTGTGAAAGCACGGTGTATTTGGTATGTGTGATGATACCCTCAGCTTGTGAGAACTCATAATTGCAGTTTCTATCTAGTCTCTGTGTGTTGCTAACTTGAGACCTTTTATGTGATCAATGGATGGATATGATGTGTACCATGTGATAATTGAGTTGTTAGGTTAAACTTAAACCGTTAAAAGTGATTTAACAAACCTTTTTATGTCAATATTGAGTATCCTTGCAACAAAATTGCCACCCTTGTGGAATTCAGTTGTTGACACATTGTTAAATGTGCAGTTATGAGCACACCAAACGTCCATGGGGAGAAAAGAAGGGTGGTAAAAGGTTCTTATTGATGATTTTGAAATAGATAAGTAAATATATAAAGAACCAATGAACCATATTTTAATCAATAATTATTAACATGATACAATCTAACCACATAAATGAGTGAAAATGGGATGTACTGATGTCCAATATTTAGATGAAATTCAGTGTTTGTATCTATTTTACTTTTTTTTTGGACCGGATCTATTTTCATATGTAACACATCACTAAAACGGTAGTACTAAAATTAGATGTGAAGTTGAATAGGACTATAGGAGGTGATGATGTGACTCTGTGAAGACCTTATAAAGTTTAACAGCAATTGCATGATGACATATAAATTAGTGTCTGCTTATTCCCCAGGTCCTTAATTTACAATGAGAAAAGAAATCCTCATTTGCTCTAATTTTGTTTGAAGTTATTGGCAAACATAGAAAGTGGAAGTAGAACAGTTAAACACTAGAGAAATTTTAATATATTTGTAAGATGATCTTAATGTGGTTTTCCTTGGTTGGGTTTTTTCTATCAGTCGATGTGGATCGCCATGCTAGAGATTTTATGGAGGCTTCCAAGAAACTTCAACTTTATTTTATTAGTTTGCAACGTGAGGAGAAGCCAACAAAAGCTGAAATGCTTAGAAAGGTATGTTGAATACTCTGAATAATGTTTTTCTTGAGTTAGAGAGCTAATATTTGTATCTAAACTTCAACTGTATGTGTTGTCTAAGCAGGAGATCGCTCTTATGGAAGATGAGCTTCACGAAAAAAACGAGCTGATTAAAAAACAAGAACATTTGATTCAGGAGTGGAAAAAAGAGCTCACGGATCAGTTGGACAAACACAATATTGAGTTGAACAGGGTTTAACTTGAGATTTAGTTCATAATCTCTATAAATATTTAAAAAATCGATTAGAGTTTTTTGGTCTGTCTTTCTTTCTCTCCGATTCATTTAGCCTCATGCCTCCGCTATTTATCACCACATAGCATTGCAACCACTCTTGTACTCGGTAGTAGTTTGATAGCGTTCTCTAAGCAAGAGGCTCCCTTGCTTTTCATTGCAACATTGAATCACATCTTCTCTGCGCATGCACGTGTATGTCTTAAGTCCTACCTTTATTCTACAAAGTTGGCAATGTAAGCTGTTTAATTCTTGTAAACCATTGACCTTTCTATTTCCATTTATGGTGTATGTACATTGTAACATCTCTGATTTTTAAGCCTTCATTACAAATGTTTGTATTCAATCAATGGTATGGCAACAAATTTTGCTTAAGTTGCACCTGTGGTTCCATAACTTAGATGACTTTAAAGGTTTGTTTGGGCTAGTGGTATAGGGTGAAATTGAGGAAATAATGGTCAATATCTTCACATTATTTCCTTAAGTTTTTTTATAGTTATAGATATATATCGTCAGTGTAAAATAATCTTACACTGACATTCAATAAGAGAACATCATTTTTTATGCTACAAGGTAAATTTCAAAATAATCATGCAAAAGTAGAGTGATGTGGCAAAACAATAGATTTTCATTTGATGCCGGTGTGTCAAACATGGGTATGTAAAACAGTGAAGTCTTCAATTGCAATTCATTTGGTTTCTTTGGGCAGCTGATAAGTTAATGCCCCATTTATTATTTATTATTCATAATCTGCTTCATTTTTCTTCTGATTAGCAGCATATTATTCTAGAAACAGTATGCAAAATATATAGGTTTGGCCGTTTGGTAATGATGAAGCTGTCTTATACTATTAAATGTGTATATGTAATTGAAACATGTACATGATGTCAATGTACTAAGTAGAATAGGGATGATGAGAAACTTGTGCTACATTTCTAAAGGAATAATATTCCCCCCCCCCCCCCCCCCAATTTGTATATCAGTTAATAATATTGTTCCTGTTATTGCCAAAGAAAACATAAGTGGTTAGAGAGAATAGTAGAAATAGAAATCAAATGTTTTCCCCCCCTAAGAAAACAGCAAAAGGACAAGGTTTTCACATCCAGATTAATCATACTATCAAGTTTCATAATTGACACGATTAATAAATAACACAGCAAAGCAATGTCTTGAACTGTCATTTTCAGTCACACACAGTTAAACTGCCATGATTCGCTTATACATCACTTTATTCGTTTGTTGCAGAGAATAATAGATATATGATTTGAGTTCTTCTTCAGCTAGCTAGATTTAGCTTGTAAATCTCTCTGTCTCTGATATGAAGTAGTAGGAGGAGTACTAGAAAACATGACCAGGTTGTTAGTATAGGTATTTTCTTATTTTTTATGCTACATTAGTAGTAATTTCTTCACAGCAAATTATTACTATAGAAGAATCCATAAAATTAGAGAATTTGAATAATAAAAAATTGGCTAACCATATATAATGATGCGATGAGTTATTATTTTTTTTTTTTTATGCAACGCGATGAGTTATTTTTTACCAAGTAGCATTTTCCTTATTTTAAATATATATAACGATGGTTTTAAACCATTCACTAAAGAAAACTGAACCTACCGAACTGTTTCAATTTGGTTTTAAAATTGTTAGTTATGGTTTAATTTTTTTTCGATTCAGTTTAGTTTTAGAGTTCGGTTTGGTTTTTTTGTTTTTTTTTTTCTTTTCCCCATCCCATAATAACAGTAACAGAGTTTAGAAACAGACAACATTTCATTCTTTCAAATGTTGTACAAGCGAGAGGCATTGTCTTGTCACAACTCGCAGAAACTTTGTTATCTATCTTTGCATAGAGCATGGGGTGTGTTTTCTGGCAAAGACAGTAGCTAGCTAGCAAGAATAATGGAGAGAGACCAGACAGAATACGGACAACAACAATTGCACACAGGCACCGAACTAGAGGAGAGAAGCATGGGGTAATCATTCCCCTATAGTACAACTCCTCATCATTACTATATTAAACCGTTTTCTCCGACTTTGTGAATATTTCAAAATATCTTATATTTTATTAATTTATTATCAGTTTGATCTTTAACTTTATTTACTTACTGTCAATTTAGTCCTTAACATACTTTTAGAATGAGTAATATGAATAAAATTTGACAGAGACAGAAACTTTTTTAAAATATTTATAAAGTCAATGACTTATTTAAGTGTGCATTATAAAATTAGAAATCAATTTGGTGGTTTATTATATTAAATCATTATCATTTCTTTGTAAGCTTCTTTGTTTTACATTTAATTTTTAATCGAATCAAAATATTTTGAGAAATGATATTGAAGAAAAGTGTTAGATTATAGGTGGTAATTTGAAATGCCATAATGGGCTTCTACAAGCAGAGACAAAAAAGAAATGATGTGTTACCCACCCCATGCCCTTTATCCAGTTTAATTAATAATTAGGGATCAAACAGAAAATGAAAAAGCATTGCCATTTTTAAAAAATAATATATTCCATCATTTGATAATCTAAGGGACTATGATGCCTAGGTGCGGGTACGGTACCAGTATCCGATACTGGTACTGGTACGGGGTACGACAATTTTAGAAAAATTAAGGTACGGGTACGTCTGTATAATTTTTTTTTAATATAATTATATAAATAAAATAATAGAACTGTATTGTTAAAACAAATAATTAAACAAGTAAAAAGCAATTAGATAAAAAAAAGTCAAATTATTTCCCTCTCCATCATCATTAAAAAAAAATGGTGTCTAACTCAGGTTCTTCGCGAGAAAGACTTGCAACTTCAAGAAAATCATCTACATACCAATATCGCATGTTTTTGTTGTTCCTTCATTATAAGTATTACTATTTCTCTTTCGAGAGAGCAGATGAAGATTTGTTTGAATAAAATTAGATTGAGCATATTCATTTTCAATGAATGAATGAATGAATAAATCTAATTACTAGTTTGTTATTGCTTGAGTAGAATTGCTACTTTTATATGATAAACAAATAAAAAACGTAAATCTTCCTATAAATAAAAAAAGTGAATAAAAGAAAAAGGAAAAAATTTTGCGTTTTATTTTGGATTTGTGTACCACGCGTGTACCACAGGAGTACCACACGTGTACCCGTTGCAAAAAAAAAAAAAAAAAAAGGTACGCCATCGGTGCGTACCCAAAGAGTACCATAAGAGTATCGGGTACTGGTAAGTACCCGGTACCGGTACTCTCCCTAAAATGGAGTACCCGTGCTTCATAGCTAAGGGATCTTGTTGTAAATGTCAAATGATGCAATACATACTATTCCATTTCCCATGGTACGTATCAACTCTGACATCATCACCACGCTAGCTCAACGTAAGCTAAAACATCATCTTTGTCTTGTATGTATTTAAATCTATTTATAAATCTAACTATTTAAAAACATAGTTCATTTTATTGTTACAAAAGATATAATTAGAAGAGTCAGAATTCAAATTCTAAATTGACTTAGATTTTTTTGTTCTTTAAAAATTAAAGGGTTGACACTGAAAATAAATTTTTGTCAAACTAATATATTGTAAAACGTAATAATATATACTTCAATATTTGATCATACATAAAAATATATTGTTTAATTATTTAAAAATATATATAATTTATTTATTTTTCTTCTCGTTTTTACTTCTATTTTTATTTTTTTTAATCTGTGTCAATTTTGTGTTTAAAATGTTGTGACTATAAAATAATTTTTAATTTCTTCTTGTTTGACTAATTGTGATCTCATTAGAATTCTTTATCTCAATATCACTAATCGGTTAGATTGATCGAGAGTTAGTATCTAGTGGCATCTTTTTGAATTGGGCTGGTGTTTTCTCCGGTGGTATGGAAGTTGTGAAGTGTCTTTCTAAGAATGAGATTAGATTTAGATCTCTTCTAGGTGGTGTTAGTTTTGGTTTTGTTCATCGGTGTTCTGCCTATATACGGGCACCTTTTGTTATGTAGTTTCTCTTGGTTTTAATAATATATTTGCCGTTAAAAAAAAAAAAATTCTACTATTAATTTGTTGTTCATGAATCTCTCATGATTATTCTTTTTTAATAGGTAAAATCATGTTCAAGTATTTTAAGTTTGGTCATTTATGTGACATTTTATTTGAGCGACATTTATAAATGTTTATTCGCACGTCTCACACTTATGATTTGTGAATTTGAAGCATTGATCTAGATGAAGACATTTTTGTGGAAATTTAAATAATTGGATTACAAGATTTTTGAATTTGAAAATTTGTAGAAAAATTAATAAGTGATGGAGAAAAATTATACAGGGCTGACATGTCTATTTAAATGTAATGTAACACATTTTTGTTTTGTTTTAGCGAAACTTGTAAAAAAGATTAACGGTGCAAACAAAATGTAATTTAAAAAATCAATTTAAAAAACATGTGGACCAGATACATAAAATGATAAATCAACGGATTCATTTAAATTGATTTAATTTTGAGCTTATAAAATGTAACTTATGTAAATAATAAAAAAATTAAAAGGTTTTAAAAAACGGCCGCGGTCGCGTCTCGGATACGTAAAGGTTTTCGCGATTTCGGTTGGTATAGGTGTTATGATACTAATTGCGGTCGTCGCGGTGTGAATTAATCAAAATTTGTTCTTTAATATAAAAACAGTGATACACAGTAACAGTATCGGCACCTGTAAAAAGTGTTTTGTCGCGAATTTATGTTAATTTATAACTTTTTACTACCGAATATTAATTTTTTTTTTATAATCAAAAAATTGTATTATAAGAAGTACAAGGTGTACTCAACCCTTACAAAACAATGAGAATCACACTAAATGCTTTGGATACAGTTCAAGGTATTGAAACACCAATCGGAAAAAACAAGAATAGCCCGAGTCTCTACACGGCTTATAAACCATAACCATGAGATATAAATAATTTGATCAACTAATGACGGAACATTCATATTTTCTCCTCTAAATATAATATTATTACGTTTTCGCCAAATGCACCATGTCGTTGCTAACCAAATAATATGCTTGACACTTTTACTATGCTTGCCTTTGATTAAATCTCCAAACAAAAGAAAGTGTTGTTGCACAGTACCTAGAGCTGGGTATACGGGCCAAGTTCCGCGAGCCGACCCGTTAAACCCACAGTTTTGACGGGCTTAAGTTCAATTTTTTTGACCCGTTTATATTTTTACCCGTGTGGGTTAGACCGTTAAAACCGTGGGTTATGCAGGTTAAATCCGCAGGTTCGTGGGTTTGGCCCGTGACCCGTTTTATTTTATTTTTTATATATAATTAATTACAAATTTTATCTCTTTGGATGTATTACTTAGTTAAAGAAGATAGATAAACCCAAAAATGTCACAAACTTTATTTTTTTATTTGTTACTTACGATTTATATGATATAACATAAAATTGTTAACAATATAGTTTTTTTTAGCATTTATTATATCAATATTTTTGTTTTTTTTTTTTTTAAAATGATTTTTAATTTTTTTTTTATAGTCTGCGGGTTAACCGTTTAACCCGCGGACTTATGCGGACCGAACTCGGACTTATATATCTTAATCCGTTTACATTTACTGACGGGCTTGCTCGCTCCGTTTAATACGCAGACTTATGTGGGGCGGGTTAAACGGGACGGACCAGCCCGTGTACCCAGCTCTAACAGGACCTACAATAGTAACATTGTTGCCCATCCACTTAAGAATATTAATGTATTTTCATTAAAGTGTTGTTGCACACTTTTACTACCGAATATTAATGTATTTTCATAAGTTATATTTATAAATTACCTTGACGTAAATAGTATGTAAAAACTTAATTATTACATAAACTGATCCAAATTATTCATACAAACCTTGGTCTATAATATGATTTGTTACTCAACAGCTACTTTTTTCACTTGATTCATCAATTTTTTCATTTAGCTTCTTTTTCACTTGATTCATCAATTTTCTACAAATGAAATCATCATTTTAGTGTTTATAGTTAAACAGCTAAATGACTAAGACCATCTACAATGGTCAAAAACTTCAACACCCACTTTTTCCACTTTTTACACTCTACATCATCTTCTCTTTCTTCCACCTACTCATTCAACACTCTACCCTCTCAAATGGTTTTTTCATTCAACACTTACACTCTACCCCACCATTTTTTATTTCATATTCTTATTTAAATTTTTATTTTTATGATTACATAAAAATACAATTATCGATTAAAATTAAATTAAAATTATACGATACAAATCATCGATTAAAATTATAATCAAAACTATCGATTAAAATTAAATTAAACTCCCGATTACAATTATAATAAAAACAAAATTTATTTAAATAATTGATACGATACAATCATCTTAATTTAAAATACGACACACAAGTACTGTAGTTAAAATGATACAAATAATTTAAGATACAATACAATTATACAACACACAAGCTGAATTTTGGGTGTTGAAATGATTATTGGGTTTCATTTCACTAATAAAAGATTAAAACTTAAAAATAAACACTAATAGAAAGATAATAATAAGTTTAAGAGAGTGAAAAACTTAGTTTTTTTTTTGTGTCCAAATCAAATGAACCAAGTCTCTATTTATAGAGAAAAAAAAATCATGAATTTTGGTGTAAAAATAAAAAAATAAAAAATTAATTTGCAATGAAATAATTGAGTTTAAAGATAAAATGAGGTCAAAATTCCGCTGGCCAATTAGAGGCTGCCACGCGTCCCTTAGCTTCTTCTCTCTCCGCGTTTCCCTTGCTTCACTTGCCCGAAACGCGCGTGTGAGCCACGCGCCAGCTTGTAACCAAAAAGAAAGCAACGCGTGTCCCAATTTGCAGACTTCAACTGTGTTGAAATGTTTCAACTCCTCTCTCCTCCAACTCACTTTCAACACCCTTCTACAATGGTTTTGGTGTGTTGAAGTCAGTTTCAACACTCACTTTCAACTCCCATTATACATGGTCTAAGTTATTAAACGGGTAGATAAATCAATTAGATATGATTTTGGATGGCTAGATCGGTCCACATATATTTTTAGGCATGAGAAAGTACTAAGTTAATCATGATTGTCACCTTAATTAATTCAAGATGATAACAATATTATAAGTTTGGGTTGGAATTTGAGAAAAAATTAACGGTTGGTGTATGTAGGGTTAGCTAGAGTTTAGAAAGGTTAAAGAACAAAAGGGATGTGGAAAAGGCAATAAGCTTTTTAGCTGTGAAAAGTCAAATAAGCAATCACCATTCATTCATAATGATAATTCACCGCTGATGTTGAAATGTAGTGATGGATATGTATCCAATATCCATCATGACTATGATATTCCTTTTACAAAAATGGTTTAAGAAAAAGTAGGGGGAAAAACATCAAATATTAAGTTTGATATATTGAAAAGAAATAAAGTACTATAAACAAGTTTAGAAAGAGTGAAAATTTTCAATTTTTTGTCAATGTAAATCAGATATCTTTCACACACAACTATATAGATTAATCACTCGGATATATATATTTTTTAGATCGAACTTAAATCATCTATACATGAAAACCGATATACAAAGAGTGAAATTTTTTTTGCCTTTAATTTTCATCGCTATTTCAAGTTTTTTTAATAGTATATTCATTCGGTTATTTACGGTTTGTAAATAGAAGAGTGTGTCACTAATCACTATTTATAAAGTATAGTAAATTAAAGTGTCATATTAATTTAAGGAATTTTGTTTGTTTTTTTTTTCTTTTGCAATAAGTATGTTATTAATAATTAAGTATTAAAATAATTTTTTTCAGAAATATGTTTTGAATCAATGAATATAGTGATATCAACAAATTTTACTTACTATATTATCATTTTCTATTATTGTGCACTCAACAAGTTTCACTTTGGGCCATGTATTAGTAATTATTATCTATAGTAACGGGGATATTGCATGGGATTTCATACAATTTTAGGCAAAGCAAAACCCAATAAATATTTACTAGTACTATATATGTTGAGCCATTTTGTCGTGTATTGTTGACCTAGCCTACCTTCATTGTTAGTACTTAGTGGAATTTCACTGTGACAAACAGTTCAATTTATTTTACTAATTATAAAGCCTCTCTTTACCTTAACTTTTAGCATATTTTTAGGTTCCTTTTGCAATACTTTCTAGTCACTTACTAGAACTCTTATATCATAGAATTTTGTTAGATATAATGCCTTTTATTTAATTATTTGACACCACATTACTTTTTATATTTAATTATTTTTTAATGAATTTAAATTTTGTTAATTTTAACTTTGGTAAAGATGCCTTTATATACCAATCCTTTTAGTATAAGGAATATAGTTATATACTATATTTTTAGTAAACTTTAATATAATGTTACATGCATCCTTCCCTTTTTTATTACAAAATCCACTATTTTACTAAAAATGTAATATATTTGTTTTGAGTTATATATTAAAATGCCTAGTACATATCATATGTGTATATATGCACATGTATTATATATATGTATTAATCTATCCTAGAGGCTCGAGAGAAACCCTTATATATATAAGTTGCACCTAACCTCTTGGTCTAGAAAGATCACCAAACTTCTTTCTCCATAGAGAGAAATTGGGTAGAAAAAAGATAGGGAGAAAGAGAGACTATGTCTCAAATTGTTAATCACAACTTATATGAGGAGCAAAATCAGATTCCTACACAAATGGGGTTCATTCCTTTCCCAACAAACCTAACTTTTCCTTCTTTGGGTTGTAATAATCAATCTTTGAAAGCTTTAAGTTCCATGGCTTCTTCACTTACATCTGAATCAGCTGATTCTACATCAAATCTAACACAAACCCTACTCTCAAGTGCCAATCCTCAAAAATCATCAAGAGAATATCTCACTCCTAGCTTTGGAGGAACTCAATTCCTATCTTTGCAAAGATCAAGTGTAAATCCATGGTGAGACAAAAGCAATTCAATTCTCATATATTTTCTTATATCATCTATAATCTACCAGAAAAAGTTGAAATAACGACAAATAAATATGATCACTATATTTTGACACTCTAACGTTTACAGGAAAAATTAGAGACAAATTTTATATTTTTCGGCGTCAAAATTTTTGTCATTATTTAAAGTATTTTTAGTTAATCAATTAATTAATTATTTATATATCAATTATATATAGGGCAATATTGGGAGGAGTAAGTGATTGCTTGAATAATAGTGGTAAAAGAAGTGGAGTAGATCATGATCATAAATTGGGGATTTCTAGCATGAAAATGAAGAAAATGAAGGGAAGAAAAAAGGTGAGAGAACCTAGGTTTTGCTTCAAGACCTTAAGTACTGATGTGGATGTGTTGGATGATGGTTACAAATGGAGGAAGTATGGACAAAAAGTTGTGAAAAACACACAACACCCCAGGTATATTACTATATATAACTCGTTCTCTCTTTTTGTTTTATTTTGATAGCAATTATATTATTTCTACACTCATCAATATCTCTTTTCAATTTTTAATGTAGTTTTAAATAATTTTTTTAATCGTGTTCATTGTGTTTACTAATTTGTGTGAAATTGTCAAATGTGATCGTTATTAAATGGAGTAATAATTTGAAAGAATTAATATTTGATATACTCATAATAACCTATGATTCATTGTGTCTCAAACTTGTAAGTTATATTCTCTCTCCAATCTCCACACCCCTCTTTCATTATTTGTTTTTTGTTTTTCCATCATAATTAATTTGGCTTTCGTTTACTACTTGTTTTGAGAAGGATTTTTTAATTTCTTATTCTTAGTAATAATGTAAGGATAATCAAAGATTCCTCTCAAATTACATATAAGCATGTGCAAAATAAATTTGTTCCAAGGAGAGGATGAAACTTTTGCCAATGCTAATATGCTATGCCTATGGGTTATGACTTATGACCTTCATGATGTTATCGAGTATAGACTATATATATAGTACTATGTGAGTATATGTGTGTATATATATACACGAGATTTTTTGTTTATAATACAACTCATTGGCCTAGACCATAATTTTTCATATGTCCTTCAATAAAAACATAAATGCAAACTTTTTTCTCTATCTATCTGCAAAATTAATTTAGCTTTTTCGTTATATATATTTTTATTTATTTGAGATGGAGGGTTATCTAATATGTATAAAATATTATATTTGTTTTATTTGTTTATTATAGAATTCATCGTTTATTAAAAACCATAAAAATATATGTTTAGATATTATTTTAAAGGTCCGTGTATTAGACTCACATGAGATGAATGCAATATTAAACCTTTTCTCACAAATATGAAATATTGAAATGTCCTTCAAAGTTGTTAAAATAATATCAATTGTTAACAAATTTAATACCATAACATTTTTGTATTAATGAAATTTTATCAATTTTTGCCTCTGCCATCATAGTACTTGGTGGTATTTTGAAGATTTTTCGTCCATCATAGTACTTGGTGGTATTTTATATTGGGAAAAATCAATACTCGTCAAATGGCAGAGGCAAAAATGTTATTAATTAATCAACCTTTGTAATTTTCTCAATGAAATTTTATATTTAAGGGTAAAGCTAGTATTTGTTACCAAGTTGTCTCATTAACTAGTGAATATTAATGATGTGCAGAAGTTATTACCGTTGCACGCAAGAGAATTGTCGTGTAAAGAAGCGTGTGGAGCGCTTAGCTGAGGATCCAAGGATGGTAATAACCACGTACGAAGGAAGACATGCACACACTCCATCAAATGATCTTCATGACTCTCAAACTCAATCCGATAATTTCTTATGGTAGTGCTACATTTATAAATGTATATGTGTTTGTAAATTGTTTGTTTCCTAGTAATATTCAAGGTCTAGGTGCGCTTTGTCGATATGAAAAATATCCAATTTATAGATGCGTAGTAGAGGAGTGAAATTGATAAATGTATAATTTGGACATGTCACATGTTTATTTTTCATCCCTTCAGAACATAACTTATAAGTGTTGATTATTTTCTTGGTGTTTTTTATTAATATCTAACTCGACAAATTTTTTATTTATAAAATCTTAATTAAAATAAGTAGTTGATTAATAACATTTTTGCATCTGCCATATGACGAGTTTTGATTTTTCCCAATATAAAATACCACCAAGTACTATCATGGACTAAAAATCTTCAAATGACAAAGGTGAAATTGTAAAAAAAAATTACAGATAAAAACCAAAACTCATTTAAATAAAAGGGACCAAAAGTGTTATTAATCTTTTTTTTTTTTTGAAAGATTATTAATCTTTCTTTATTTCTCCATATTTAAATTGTGCATTATATGTACTTTCACTCAAAGCATTGGTAACAAATCATTTTCAAGCAAAATAAACATTGTCAAATAATATTGTCTTGTACGTTTCTATGTATAATATCCTCTATTCTTTTCTTAGTACATTGAACACAAGTAGTTCAAAGGGACCCCTCCCATACTAAAGGATAATAAAAATCCCGTAAAGTCTTCCTTATTATTACTTATGTTTGCCACTACGGGGTATGAAGTCTAAATTTTCTCACTTTGCAAATTATATTTGACATCTTGTTTTGACAATACATAGTTTATATGGTGAAAGGTCCATTTATTTTGAAATAGACCATTTTTCTAATAAACTTTGTTTCACACAAAATATAGAGTACTGGTGAAAATTGATTGAACCCTGTTTGGTCCGGCTTATTTTTTATTTTTTTATTTCTGTTTAAACGAAATAGAAAAGTATAAAATTATATTTGACATTATTTCTCCTTAAAAGTATTAGAGAAGTAAATTAAAAAAGTAAAAAATAAAGAAAAGT
The DNA here is from genome assembly GCA_030408175.1 of Trifolium repens. Lineage (NCBI taxonomy): Eukaryota > Viridiplantae > Streptophyta > Magnoliopsida > Fabales > Fabaceae > Trifolium > Trifolium repens. The sequence goes on along the minus strand of CP125842.1, from coordinate 57,838,552 downwards.
GAAGTCAAACACAAATTTTTCCTTCTTTACTATTTTTGAGGAGAAGAAAAAAAGTAGAATCAAAGTTGAGAGGTAGATAGAAATGTGGATTTTCTCTTTATCGTCGTTGTAAATTCGAATAAAAATTATATCAATAACTTTGATCTATGGAGCAAATATAATTAAAGCAATCAAATAAAGCGAAACAACAATCAATCAAAAACCAAAAGATACACGGTGAGAAGAGTAAAAGAACACAAAACATTCTCAGTTCGATCAAAACGACCTACTCTGGAGGAGAGAGAAGCTCTTCGTTCCATTGTCAAATGAAGTACTTGTTTACAAAGAAACTGCTCTAAAGAGATTACAAGGATTAACTTTGATCCTAATTCTACCATTTGCCGAATTTCTTCCCGTGGCCAAGAAATTCAATTTAATAAGTGTTTTCCAAGGTGATGAATCAATCCTCAATCCCTAAAATTATTGCCAAGGGAATTCTCTATAAACCCTACCTTTTGATTGGCTTCGCACTCCTAATTTCTCCGTTTCAAAATCAGAAAACACAAGTCCATATATATAGCACATCGCGCAGTTTGCAATCGTCCCTTAAGATGTGTGCACATCGTGCACCACTTATTTGCGCTTCACGTACGAGGCCGAGACCAACCTTGGCCTAAGGCAAGCTCTGCGCCTCGCGTGGAACCTTTCGCGCCTAGCGCAGGCCAGACACTGAACTTGTATACCGACTTTTCAATTTGCAACAATCATCACAAAGACACATAAGAAAGATATATATAGTGATACATCATGTAATTATGAGAACCTTGCATTAACGTTGCACTTAAAAGCACCTTTGCGAGGAAACTACCATTGATCCATAACAGTAATGAAGTACTCTTTAATCTTTATGATTATTTTGTTGGTGCAGGTTGGAGAGTCTCAATAATTTCACGATAGAGCCCTCCTCTCCACTATCGGTCCGAAGAATATTGCGAGAGACGACAAACCATATTCATTTAAACTACTTGTCGAAACACGACAATTCTAAAACCAAATAGACCGCCAAATCATGATGGAATGCTTGGTTCCTATGACCCATCTACGATATACTTTAATCAAAGTGTTGCCCGTCAAATTTCCGCAAGAAGAGTAAGATGAATTAATCCGACACGAGTAATAGGAAAATAACTAACCTTAAATAACATATTCACCAACAAATGAAATTGATCTATAAGCTTCGAAATTAATTTACCAATAAAGAAAGACTAAAAACATGTAAGATTTCAAATATTGTTGAATTTTGATTTCCTTTTTTCTCCACTCCTCTCCTCTTCCTTCCTCTCTTCCAACCTTAGCCGCCATTACTTTTTTTCTACTTAGTCCATTGAAGACGGGTGATTTTAGGTCAGTTTTGACCTAAAATCATCCCTCTAAATTGTTTTTCTTTCTCGTTATAATAAGTAAGTGCGATTTTTACATATTTGTTGGTTTTGATTTCCCGTCTTTGTACGATGTATTTGGTTGTTCCGTCTTTGTGCGGTGTATTTGTTTTCCCGTCTTTGTGTGGTGTTTTTTTTCAGGTTGAAGGAGTAAATCCGATCAAGTGCATATCCAATCAATGTCAACTTTGGTGTCATCAACGCTAAAAATCCGGAAGCGATTATTAATTTATATTGTATCGATGTACTTGAATGAATGAATATCGTTTATTTTATAAAATAAGGTATAATTTTCTGAAAGACATGCTTCTTAGCAGCATAATTACTCTGTCTAAAAATAGCCATATGATACATATTAATTATTCTCTATTAGATCTCCACCATAACAAAAGTTAATCATAGTCTTAATTTCATCAACACAAGAGCAAACATAATAAAATATATTCATACGCAAGAATTAATTATACCACTGCTTTAATTTCATCAAGAGTTACTAAATAAAATTTTAAGTTTATTCTATTATATATTTTTTCTTTAAATTGTATAGTGAAACAAAAGAGATAATGCACAGTCTAAGGCAGAAACAAAATTTAAAGCTAAAAAAACACAAAAATATTTATATTGTAGGTCATGTTGAATAGTACCCCACAACAATGATCACAAAAATAAAAACAATAGCAAAAGTTTTTAGATAAAGAAGATCATTTTTAAAAAATTCAAAACATTAAAGATATATTACTATTTTTGTTTCTTTAAGATTTTAACTATTATTCCAAAAATTACTCTTAGCATTTTCTTTGTATTATTTATCCTTCTCAAAAGATATTTGCAATTTCAAAACCAAAATTTTGTATCTAAAATTTATCAAAATTGAACCTTTAATTTATTCACTTATTTTATTTTTTATAATTAACCTTTAATGTAATTTTATATGTACTGTATATGATAAATCCCCGATATTTATTTAGTTTAGTTTTATCGTTAAGTTAAACGGAGTTGGATCGGGCAGCGAAGAGTAGAGAGAAAAACATTTGACGCAAATTCATTCACTCATTTCATTCCTTCTCCGCTCAAACTTCGCTCCATTCTCAAATCTCAATCTCAAAACCTCCGTTTTCCCCCCTTCGCTAATTCCACACTCTCTTCATCCATGCCAAAACAACTTTCCAACAATTTCATACTTTAATCTCTCAACCATTCATCATCACCTTCAGGTTTTCCATTTTTCAACTTCACTCTCACCTTTTCATTTCAATTTCCGATTAGTTTCTATGTTCTACGTCTTTCAAATTACACCATGCGATTCACGTTTTATTTCAATAATTTTATCAATAATCGATTTAATCAAATTGAAATTTGGCCTCACGCAAACTTCCATGAGCTGCGAGCTTTTTTTTTTAAGATCATTGCTTTGATTTTTTTAGTGTTGAATTTAAAGATGAAAAGTGTTTGGAGCTTGAACAGTTTTAGTTATAATTATTTTGGCTTTCACCACCAGTTTAATCTCGTTCGGGGTGTCAATTCTGGCATCATGTGGTTCTAGCCCCTCCGGATCGCAGTTGCGGAATCATAATCATTAGTTAATGTTAATTAGCCTCAATTGTTTTTTTTTATTATTACATAAATGATTATTATGGTTTGCTTTAAATTTTGTTGAATATGCGTTTGGTGAATCAGGAGTGGAATGGATTTGGCTAGTGAGGATCCTGCTATACTCCAGTTGAACAAGTGGGACCCATCTGAGATACAAACAGGGCTTTCAGAATTTCGGGAAGCTTTTATTTCTCCTACAAGAGAGATTCTCCTTTTGCATTCACTTCAAAAGGAAGCTCTGTTGTTTCCTCTTGTTAAAGGTGATTGTTGCAGCCTTTCTTATAAGGGTTTGTTAGGATTGACTTATTCGAGCTTACACACTGATATACACATTTGTAAGACTGTTTGAGACAACATATGAAAACAACTTGCGACATGTTCATAAGTTGTTTTCAGCTTATTTCCGTAAACTCTTTAGGATAGCTTATGAGAACAGTTTAAAACGTAGATGATAAACACATATATTATAAATGCTTAATTAAGTTGTTTATCCAACCAGATCACAATTGTAGTATGGTTTGGCTATTGCTGTCTAGTAGTCGAATAGTGTATGTATATATTTAATTTTTGTGGATAAGTGCAATTGCAATTTGCTTCATGTTTTTCTGATATCCTGTTTTGGTGCTTGCATTTGCTTTGATCATTGCAGGGGAGTCAAATTCTAGTGGTTGTGAAAGTGGCAACGATTATGATAATCACATTCTAGGTTCACCAACACTTTCCTCACAGGAATTCGATAGGCCTAGCAGATCAAGTTTGGTGAATGATTTGCCTTGCACTTCAGGATCAGGAATTGGCATTGATACCAATGTTGCTGAAATTAAATGTTCAAGATCCAATAGTCACCCATTTATTAGTGATGTGAACTCATTGGCCTGGGCTCGTTGTGGGGACAGCTATGATCAACACAATGATACTTCATTTAGAGAATTTTTATTTGTTTCGGGAAGGTGTGGGGTAACAGTCCATGCTTTTCCCAAACTGACTAAAGCCAGAAAAATTGTTCAATCTGCATTAGAAGGTAGCTATAGACAAGGCAGGTGGGTGGAATGGGGGCCTATTCCTGCAGCAGTTCAAAATATGGAAGTAGGAGAATCTTCCAGCCTTAGTCATGATGTCTCTGGAAGCCAGAATGTAAATTGGAATGGTGGAGATGATGGCGGAGTTGAATTTTTGAGAGGCTCTGCGCTGCCTAAGAGACATTTAAAGTCATTTTTCACAAAAGTTCAAACTATTGTAACTGACAGTCGTGCCTGGACCAAGTTCCCTGAGAATAATGAATTTCCTTGCTCTACAGAAGTGGTTTCTTTTAACATATTTGATGGAAGTCTATCCCTGGAATATCTCTTCAATGAAAAATCAACCCAAAGTATGGAGAATCGGCAGGAACCAGCTGATTTAGTAGAAGATGCTGATCACTCAAGCTTGGGTACAGAGGGTATTAAGTCTGATTGTTTTTCCAATGTATTTGGTATTGAGATTAATGGGTTCTATGAATGCCATAAAATTTTCTCAAGTGCTTCTCATTGCCTGGTGGGTTTTTTTTTGACATTGATGCATGATGTGTCTGGCAATATTAGTGGTCCAAATCAAAGAGGCAGGAATAAAAACTTACTTCTTGTTGCCAAGTTAGACAACTGGGGCATTCAGTGGGTTTCAGTGGTGAAGCTTGATGAAAAAACAAATACAGTTCAGGAAGTTGAGTGGATGGATTTCCAATTTTGTGATAATCTTCTTGTCTGTCTTGAATCATCTGGCTTGATTGTTCTATATTCTGCAATATCTGGTGAATTCGTGACACATTTAAATGTTTCACAGGCTTGTGGACTTAACCCTCTTCTTAATTTCCATGGGTCTGCCATCAAGGATAACTTGTATGTTCAACACCGTGATTCTCTTAGAAGATCATTTAAAAGGTTAGTTGTTGCTTCACATACCTACTTTTTAGCCGTGGTTGATGCATGTGGTGTGATCTATGTGATATCTTTGAGCGAATATGTTACCGAAAAGAGTTATATATCTAAGAAGTTGCTTCCATATTGTCAGCAATTTGGACTGGGGTTGTTGGTTGGCTGGGGGGCTGGTGGTTCTGATATAGATTGTCAAGCAGCATTCTCTAATTTCTCGGGATATTTTCAATCAAATGATTTGAACATAAAAAACAGAACTGTTTCGTACCCAGACAAAGATGTGGAGGGTGATGCGTTCCAGAAAATTGATGGCTACACGTCTAAAGAAAGGCACAATTTGTTTGGTCCCAATTCAAGTGGTTTTTCTCAAGCAACTAATGATCACAAATTTATTGGTTCTGATGTGAAGTCGCCTGTTATGAAAAAAATATTCCTTCCCAATTTTAAACTTTGTGAAGATGATTCTATTTCTTTTTCTCCCATGGGAATTACTATTCTCTCTAAAATGAAGAATGTAAAGAATCAGAAAGTCTCAAAACTTGTGCATTTTAATCTACAAGTAAAATTAGATGCCCACGATGACAACCTTTTAGATAGTGCATATGATGTATACCACTTTAATGGAAAAGAAGAAGCTGTTAATGGAGAAGTAGTTGGTTGCACATTTCAGGGTTGTTTCTATATTGTGAGAGAAGATGGTCTATCAGCGTATATTCCTTCTGTTTCACTCTTATCAAGTTTTCTTCCTGTTGAGTACATTGGTTATCGCCAACCAAGTAGAGATAGAGGGATTTCAGTTCTGCTTAAAGACAATGTGGAAGTAAGAGAACCAACCAAAAGGTTTTCTCCTTGGAAACTTGAAATTTTGGACAGAGTTCTTGTGTATGAAGGAATTGAAGAGGCAGATCAGTTGTGTTCGAGAAATGGTGAGTTAAAAAAAATGATCTTTATATATATAATCCCCCTTATCATTGGATAAAGTTTGTTTATTTACGTGTTTTTGCAAATGGTCTATTAAGGGCCATTCTTCCCGAAGGTATTCATTGGTGTCTTAGAAAGTTTTATAGATAGCCAGCAAGGTGAAATAGGATGCGATCTTTATTAAAACTTTTTTTTTTGTAATTTTCTATTTGGTATACACACCAGTAAAATTGTTATTAAAGGTGAATAGATGAAAATAATTACAAATAAGAACAAAACTTTTGATAGCGATGTCTATTTATTCGAAATTTCATGAGTTTGTGTATTGGAATGGAATTGACACACTACTTTAGAATTTCACAAAAAAAATTTAGCTTCATGCTTGTATTTTTTCTTTCTTTGTCAGGATGGGACACCAAAATTTCTCGTATTCGTCAGTTACAGATAGCATTGGACTACTTGAAATTTGATGAAATAGAAAGGTAAACCAAAGTTTACTCTTTGTAGTATTGATTTATATTTCTTGTGTTCTAAGGTAGCAATCTGATAGAAACCTGGTATGTTACTATGTTATTACAACCCTCCCTGTCTGAAGGCCCCAAATCCCTTTTAATAATCAGATACTCTCTCTATTCTTTATATATTTGTCACACCCTACCTTTCTTTCTAACTAACTATCCCGGCTAATTAACTAACTAACCATCAAACAAAGAATTTACAACCGAGAACTTCAATTGACAATATTATCCTGATTCCTGAAGGAGGATATAATGTATTTTCCAAGAAAACAAACACACACTTCATTAATGAAAAAAGTTATATTATCATTCCTCCTTCATGTAGACTAGGGGGTGCTTGGAAGAACTTATTTTTTCTTTTCTTATGGCATAAGCACTTTGTAAATGTTTTGAAGAGCTAATAAAAATAGCCAAGGATACAAGATAATTTATAGAAATAACTTTTACTGAGCTTATGTAATGTTTACCTTCACCCTCCCTTCAACTTCAATTGTTGAAACAACTTATACACAAGTTATTATGTGATAAGTGCTTACTCAATAAGCACTTAATTATATTGTTTACCCAAACCTCCCCTAAGTATCAGCCTTCCTTTGCTCTTCCTTCTGGATTCTCCATATGGCTTCTTAGCATAGCTTTTGTACCAGTTGACACATGCATAAGTGCGAAAAGCAATAATGGTTAACAAAATTTTCTTTTGTTGGTACATAGTTTCTTAGCGACTCTTGGACCTTCCTCTAAAAATATTTTGCTTAGCTATTCGCAGTGTACTTTGATTTGATTTTTAGATTACCACAAATTAAATTGTTGTGTATATTACATCGGTACTGGTTCAATGGAAATGAAGTTGTAAAAGAGATTGATTACATTGATGTGCTCGTATAGTATTTAGGTTTTTTTAAATGGCAAATATTGTCTAATGAAATTCACTTTCCAGTTTTATTGATGGGCAGATCTTTGGAAATGCTTGTGGATGTGAATCTAGCAGAAGAGGGGATTTTGAGATTGCTTTTTGCTGCAGTTTATCTTATGCTTAATAAAAGTGGCAATGATAGCGAAACTTCTGCTGCTTCAAGGTAAATTTATACGTTCATCGGCTCTTATACTTCTATTTGCATTCTTGTCATGATTATTATATAGGTTAACTGTTCATATTGGCCCTCCAAAGATATATGTGACATCAATTGGTATTTGGTCCTTTTTCTTATGGCTATTCTTTGGATAGCTATATTAATTTATTTTAGGAAAAAAATGAAATATAAACATTTGTTAGGAGAAGTATTTTCATTGTGATACAGAGGAATTTCCAATAACTACGTGTCCGCCAAGGGTCAACTATGATCCCATATTTTTTTTAGACGTGCTTATCGTACATATCCAAGAAGTGATGCCACAATACTTTTTTTTTTGTTTGTGCGGATGATAAATTTTTAATTGGAGAATCGAGAGAAGAGATAAATGAAAATTAGAAATATGAAAAACCTTGGGAAGACTTGGTTTCCTCTGAAGTTGAAGTAATGAAATGCAAGTTTAGCGTAAGGCAAACAAATTCTAACTCAGAAGTAAAGATTAGGAAATATTCAATGCTATAAATCTCATGTTTTAAGTTCTCTATACCAATTGCCAGAAAGATAAAAGGAGACATCAACTATATGAAGAGCAAGGTAGATAAATGGAGGAATAATTCAAGTGTGATTTGCGATAAAAAATATCTCTCAAATTTGAAGGAAAATTTTATTGTGCAACTGTTAGACTTGCACATTTACATGGAACTGAATGTTCGGTAGTAACAAACTAACCAGAAAGTCAACCAAGTGTTGCAGAAATGGGAATGTTACTGTGGATGAGTGATTATACTATACCATAGAATTGAACATATAATTATTAGAGAAAATTGGCCTAGTCTCCACTCTCCATAGTAGGGAGGATGGTAGAATCTCGTCTTAGGTGGTTTGGTCATGTAGAGGCACCAACATGAAGGGTTAGACCGGATGGAGGACACACTAATAGTTTTAGGTAGATACATACCAAGGAAAACTATAGGTCAAAAATCAGTGAAAGAGATTTAGAGTTAAATGGTCTTGGGATATACCGCAAAATTTTATGTCAATTAATGCATCTAGCCGATCTCCTCTAATGGTAAAATGCTTGGTTATTGTTGAAAGTCTTTCCTATTTAAGAACCACCGGAATTTCCTTGTGAGTAGTTTCTTTTAGGATAGTTATGTTGGATGTGGAAACTGAAATTATGCAATGATGAAATATTAAGATTTCTATATTGTTCATCATGTGCTTAACCAAGACCTCTTTGTTGTATGAACTTATAGTTTTAACTTCATTGCCATTTTAACTCATTATTATATTAGCCAATGTGAAGTTGTCATTTGTTTCCCACGTAATTTATTGTTCTTACATGTAAAATTCAACATTGGCTAGAATACATGATAAGTTCTTGTTTGTCCTGCATGAATGGTGGATATTGCTTTCAAAGTATTAGGAAGAACTCAAGTAACACGTTGAAAAGAGTGAAGGCTTGAAAAAAGTTTATACGAGTGGCACCCGTAACCTTACAGTCGGTTTTGTAAGGATTAGTTAGACCCAATATAAAATCTAGTATGATATCAAAGCCTATCCATTCGGGCCACCCCACTAAATTATTCATAAACCAAGCCCAATAGTGTTTGGCATGAGGGGGTGGGTGTATCGAGAAAATCCAAGTCTCACATTGAAAAGAGAGAAGGTTTAAAAAGAGTTTATAAAGAATGACACCCCTTATCTTACAAACCGGTTTTGTAAGGTTATGCCTGATAAGTTTATAAAGAGTGACACCCCTTAGGTACCGTTTGGCCTAGCTTATTTTAGACTTTTTTACTCAATAAAAGGAGAAGTTAGGCCAAACAGATTTTCAAGCAGCTCTTGATAGAAAAAAAGTTGTTTAATTTTTATGAATAAAGTATATAGATAAAAGACCTTTGAAGTTAAAAAATACAACAATTACCAATCAACTTTAGCTTTTTCCTAAAAGCTCTTATTTTTACTTTTAACTTTCAGATAGCTTTTAAGACCTAAAAAAGTCAGGCCAAACGGAACCTTAGTTTCATTTCTAAAAAACATAAATGTATGGTTATGCCTGATATACTTAAGCTGATGCAATTGAATTTTTTAACATCCTTTTTTAAAGAGGATCAGTAGAAATGCTAAATGAGATAACGAGATAGGGTTAAGAATGATGGCGTAGGAGAGAGAGAGTTGAAATAACACGTATTATAAAAAAGACGGTTGAATCTCGACTTACGTGATTTGGTCATATTTGGAGAGTAGACATTCTGCAGTAAGAAGAGTAAACCAGATGGTGGTCAGCCCAACTCCTAGAGGCAGAGGAAGTCAAAGAAAAACTATAGGCGGAGCTATTAAGATAGATTTTGAGGCCAATGGTTCAAATATAGACATAATTTATGGTGTTGTTTGATCCATGTAGCCGACTCCGCCTTGTGGTTGTGGGATAAGGTTTGGTTGTAACGAGGAAGGGAATTTCAATATTGCAACCCTTTCTCCTATTAGTGGTTGAATTCGTGATAATTGGAGGCATTCAACTTTGCTATTCAAATAATCACACTTGGATTGTTGTTATTCTGTTAGACTTCTTGTCACCTATCCTTTTATTAGTGGTGTTATCTATAGTAGAAAAAAGGAAAAGCTTTTATAAAACCAAAGCAGTGGATGGCGTGCATCCTCTATTATTTTTTCATTCCAGAAAGAAGATTTAACTCCAACTTATGATATCTAGGCTTCTTGCACTGGCTACCTGCTTTGCAACTACAATGCTTCGTAAGTATGGGTTACTACAACATAAAAAGGATACATGCGTAGCAGAGAGCTTGAACAAGACAGGATTGCTTTCACTTCCCCCAATTGAACCAGTGAAACTACAAACTGAAGTGGATTTTGCTCAAAATCTTTCTGAGCTGGCTCATTTCTTGGAGATAATCCGAAATCTGCAATGTAGGCATAGGACAACATTCCAAAAGGCTAGTCAAGGATTGGTATGGTGCTCTCCAATTATGCTACTTGTACTACTGATTAATTGTTTTTCCTGAAATTGTTATCTTATTGCTAAAAATTACAGGTTGACGGTGGAGAAGAGTCATCTATTATGGGTATAGAGATGGTGCACGAAGAACCCCAACTTGCAGTTCTTCCATCAAATTTAGAGTCATTGGATATGTTGAACCAACGTGATATTTCTTTTCCTTTACCAGCATCAGGCGGCGGAAATGATGAAAATCTTGCGCTGGTACCTGTTGATTCCGAGTCTAAATTGGTCTCAGAGGAATTAGGTAACTTATCTCATTCAGAAAAGAAAGTTTTGCCTTTGGAAAATCCAAGAGAGATGATGGCGCGCTGGAAGGTGGGTAATCTGGATCTCAAGACTGTGGTTAAAGATGCTCTGCTATCTGGTCGACTCCCTTTGGCTGTTCTCCAACTGCATCTACATCAATCAGAAGATTTCAATGTTGACAAAGAGCCTCATGATACTTTTACTGAAGTTCGTGACATTGGCAGAGCTGTTGCTTATGACTTATTTATGAAGGTGATGTATTCAACTTTCTATTTGGTATCGCATATCCCAATGAAAATAACACGACTCATAATGCAATTATACAGGGCGAAGCAGAACTTGCTGTTGCAACACTTCAAAGACTTGGTGAGAACATTGAATATTGCCTCAAACAACTTTTGTTTGGCACTGTAAGGAGATCCTTACGAGCCCAGATTGCCGAGGAAATGAAAAGATATGGTTATCTAGGACCATATGAGTTGAAGATATTGAAAGATATTTCACTGATTGAGGTACGTGGAATTTGTTTGTCTTGTTTTGTGGTCAATGTTTAGTATGCGAAAGAGAAATTTCCATAAGCTGAGACTTGCAATCATATTTGTCCGTATGCATGTGTATGAGTAGAGTCTCTATCCAAGCAGTGGTTTCTGGAAAACATATCAACACCGGATGAAAGATACAAGTGGTCCATCAGAATCTGTTCCACCGTTGGAAAATAGATTAAGGCTCTTGCATAACCATTCATTTGATAGTCTTGTCATTGAATGTGGTGAGATTGATGGAGTTGTCTTGGATACGTGGATGAATATTAATGAAAACTCCTCTGCTCTGGAAGTTGATGATGATGATGATGCTCATATTGGATATTGGGCTGCTGCTGCTATCTGGTTTGATGCCTGGGACCAAAGAACTGTTGATCGGGTTAGTTGTTTCTCTGTCTTTTTTTTTTACAAACGTTTCTCTGTCTTGTTTCTACATTCTAGTGCAGATATTTTATATTTGTCACCGAATTTCAATGATGACTGGTAATCTCCTTCCTCGTAAGAGCATTCTGGATGTTAGGTTTAGTATTTTCTTGTCATTAACAAATTAAAATAGATTGAATGTGAAGTTTCAGTTAGGTTCTGTTTGGTAGTTTGGAGGGGAGGGGCGGGCTTTGGGGGGAGAGGAGTAGAGGGAAAAATAGAGAAACCTTTCACTTTTTTGAGCGAGTGCTTTTGTAGAGAATGATAAGTGAATGCCTATGATTAATATATTTTTAACATTTATAGTATTATAACAACATAGAATGGATTTGGAGAATTTATCCAAGCCCTTCAAAATCTTTCTGCAATACAATTTTGAGTTCCCCCAAATTAGGGGGATTTTGTATTATGAAGAAAAATAAAACTCCCAAAGCTCTCCATTCTTTCCACTTCATCACTTCTTTTTTTTCAAAACCTTCCCCTCCCCTCCTAAACTCCCAAACAGACCCTAAGAGAATTCTTAATAATTCAATATTTTTTACCAGGACACCATATCTACTGAAGGAGGTTGGAAGTTAAAGCGATTATGCCTTCTTGGAGATTGCATCTAATATGCATTTTGTCTTCCTAGATAAAACTTATTGTTTTTAAATCAAACCAAACGGCTGTAACCTATAGTCATGACAATAATTTGCTTCCCTCTATATGTACTGAGTCACATTGCTGCTTTTAGTCATTAATTCAATTTCTACAATTATTTGAGGACAAAATTATTTTCTCTATAATAACTTTCTTTTCCTTAATCATTCATCTTTGTGTGTACAGATGATACTGAATCAATCTCTTTGTTCAGACACTTCTTTATTGTGGGAGTCACAACTTGACTACCATGTGTGTCGTAATCATTGGAAGGAAGTCTTCAGACTGTTAGACTTAATGCCTGCATATGTCCTATCTGCTGGAAGCCTTCAAATCAATGTGGATGTTGTACAGCCTGTCTCACCTTCAGGATGCGATGTGAAGCCTTCTAATTATGGAAATTTCTTATGCTCTCTTGAAGAATTGGACTCTGTATGCATCGAAGTTTCAGATGTCCAAATATACAAGTTTTCACCTGATATTTTCTCCGGGTGGATAAGGATGCTTACAGAGGAAAAGCTTGCAGAAAGATTTATATTTTTGAGGGAATATTGGGAAGGGACAATGGAATTGGTAGCTCTTTTGGCTCGTTCAGGTTACATATCTGGCAAAAATAACATAAGGTTGGAGGATGATCTCAATGAGACTTCATCAGTCAGAGGTGGAACTGTACAAGCTTTGCATAAAATATTTGTGCATCACTGTGCACAATATAACTTGCCAAATCTTTTGGACCTCTACCTTGACCATAATCGCTTGGTCCTTGATCTTGATTCACTTTATGCATTACAGGATACTGCAGTAAGTTTCTGTGTCCATTGTGTGTTATTAATGTTTGTGTTTGATCTATTCTGATGGTCTGTACTTGGTTTTCATTATTTGAAATCACGATACTATTAAGCATCAATAAATAAGCAGTTGATTCGCTGAAATTGTAGGTTGTTTTAAAAAAAATTAGTTTGTTTTTGGACTATTTTATCTTTTGTATTGTTATGCAAGTTATGTGAAAAAATAGGGTAAAAGGGAATACGAGGAATATGAAAAATCTAGTTTGTTTTTGGATTATTTAATGAAGATGAAGAATAGGAGGAATATGAAAGATGGGGGATCCTCCATTGAAAAAAGGGAAAAGAACACAACAGGAAAAAATAACAATGGAGCAAAGCTGCTTGATCCCTGTGAAGCAAAATAGAAGACAATAACATAATTTTATCCTAATTCAGCTGAAGAGCATATAAAATATCTTTAGAAATACTAGAGTCACACTTCAACCAAATGCACATGATAGTAGCATAGGTTGCACATTACCGAACTCTAAATTAAGGGAGTCACATGATGCTAGATTACTTAGTAATAGTACCTAATGTTTAAAATTGAGGTTTTGTTATATATCACCAGTTGTATGCTTGTAATTGGAGATATTTACAGTTCACTTTTTATTTGAGTATCTATTTGTATTGTGTATATTTATTGATTTATGAACATGCCTTTCATATAATTATGCTTCTTACTTTCCTCCTTTATTTACTATAAATAGAGTTGTGTATATTGTTACTACTTAGGGGTGTTTGTTTCAAGGTATAGAATTATATACTCAGGAATGATGTTTTTAGGAATCCTACTACTAGAAATATTATTTCTACAAATGTGTTTGGTAAGTACTTGATATTCCTAGGACGCGAAAAGTTATTGTTCGTTGTGTTCTATGTCCTTGGGAATAAGTGATTCCCACCATAGAACATGGGAATATAACATTTAGAAGTAATTTGTTAATTTTAATCAGAATAAATAATACCCGGAATACTTTTTATAATCTTGTAACAAACATGAGAATGTTATATTTTCAATCCCACACTTCGAAGAATCTTTGTGGAAACCTTGAAACGAACACACCGTTAAGGTTTGTTCTTGTTGGTGAAATTTCTTGTTATGTGCTTATATTTCTTTTCTGTTTATCAATGCTGTATGTCAACAGGTTGATTGTGAATGGGCAAGATGGCTGCTCTTATCTAGAGTTAAGGGGTGTGAATACAAGGCCTCACTTGCCAATGCTCGTTCAATTATGTCACATGATTTAGCTCCTAGAAGTAACCTTGGAGTTCTGGAGTTGGATGAAATAATTCGAACTGTCGATGACATTGCTGAAGGAGGGGGAGAAATGGCAGCTCTAGCAACCTTGATGCATGCTTCTGTCCCCATCGAAAGCTGCTTAAATAGTGGTGGTGTAAATATGCAGAGTAATTCCTCTGCCCAGTGCACATTGGAGAACCTTAGGCCGACTTTGCAAAGGTTTCCTACATTGTGGCGCACGCTTGTTGGAGCATGTCTTGGTCAAGATACAATGGGCTTGTTGGTGCCCAAAGCAAAAACTGGTTAGCTATTAACCTCATTTGTTGGGCGACTCTTTCCTCTAGTCTCCTACTTTTTTTTTGCACTTAACTAACCCCACTTTTTTTTCTCATCACAATTTGAAAATGCAGCTCTATTAGACTATCTTAGTTGGCGCGATGATATTTTCTTGTCTACCGGGCGTGATACTTCACTTCTACAAATGCTTCCATGCTGGTTTCCTAAGCCGGTACGAAGATTGATACAGCTTTATGTCCAGGTCTGCTTTTCTCTCCATTTTGATTGACTGAATACAATTGCTGTCTTTTCTTTACAGTTTTTGTTTTTTATTTCAATTCAAATTATTCCTATCTAGTATTGATTCTTAATTCTTTATAATACTCCTGTGTTTTTATGTCATGTTAGAAGAGCTTCATCATTGATTTTTTGCTCTCTTTCTGTAATTTTATAAATATTTTAATCTATCATGTAGTTTGCTTGCTATTGCAGACACATTCCATGTATATGCTATCAAATTTATGCAGTTTTCATTATATTACAGGGTCCTCTTGGTTGCCAATCATTTTCAGCATTCCCTATGGGGGAAACTTTGCTACATAGAGATATTGACTTATTTGAAAGTGCTGATTTGCATGCTGATATAAGTGCAATCTCCTGGGAGGCAACTATCCAACGGCACATTGAAGAAGAGCTACACAGTCCTGTACTTGAGGTATGTTCATTTAGTTTAATTGCTATTTTTTGTTTTATTTGTTAACCATGCAATTCAAGTAAAGTGGGTGAAATGGAAATATTTCTCGTGTGATCTGTTATATAAAAGCATCACTCTAGCTTGAAGAAAAGTTTACCCCAATTATAAACCTTGCTAGGGCAGTGCTGATCCAACGATAAAGTAAACTTAGTGTTGCAGAGATTAGATAGATTGGAGACAGATGAGTGGTCATAAAAGACATATAGGATTAGGGATACAATTAGTAGAGAGAAAGGTGGTAATTCCCATTGTGAAAAAAGGCAGACCCTTGTGGCAAGTGGTTTGGACCAGCGTGGAGAAGATGCATAGAAGCTTAAATAGGGAGGGTTGAGCAAGTGCAAGATAATGCATAATGGGAAAAACCAAGTCATACATTTGTTGGCGATAAGACGTAAATAGAGCTTATAAATCTAGGCAATCCTCATTGACACCGTACAAACCGATTTTATGGGTATGTTAGACCCAAAAACTAAGATGGTATTAGGTCTACCCTGACTTCATTATTGGGCCACCCATATTATCCTTGTACCATATATACTGTACTCCCTCCGTCCCATATTATAAGCAAAAAAAATTACTTTTTCTTGTCCCAAATTATAAGCAAAAGCAACTCTCTTTCATCATTTTCAAGATTTACTTTTACTTACTCTCATAAAGTTTAATTCAAATTGTATTTAATTTACTCTCTTCTTTTCCCCATAATCAATAACCAATAAAAAGTCTTCTTACATATCTTCCCATGAAACTTATTTCAAGGAAAACACAAAGTCATACTTATTTTACTTTTCTTAATAAGTGTGATTTTTATTTTTTCTTGCTTACAATATGGGAAGGAGGGAGTATATCAGTATCGCAAATTTATTTTTCAGGAAAATGGATTTGGGCTTGAGCATCATTTGCATCGTGGACGAGCGTTGGCAGCTTTTAACCAAATTCTTGGCCATAGAGTTCAAAATTTGAAGTCAGAACAGGAAGGCAGTAGTTCGTCTCATGATCAAACTAACATTCAATCAGATGTTCAGAAACTTCTTTCACCACTAGGACAAGGCGAAGATACTTTACTTTCATCTGTGAGTTTTTTATTTCTTTCTTGATTGGCTGGTTATATGTTTGAAATGAGAGATAACGTACAAACTAACGCACTTGGTGCATATGTTTAGAAATGCTATGTCTGCTACCTGCTAAATATATTCACTTGATCATAAATGTCAAACTTCCAAATGTTGTTTGTCAAGAACCAATTTAATTTAAAAGTTTAAAGATGTTACATTAGGCCACATGAATGGTTTTATGTCTCTAACATGCCCTTGCAATTGACCCTTTGGACTTTTAGCTTGGACAACACACACACAAGGCCAATTTACTTTGCACTAAAATTTAATTGAAGAGCTTAGCTTGTAACCTCAAGGTGCCGATTTCGAATCCCGTCAGGGACATTAGTGCCACTTGAATTAACAAAAATTTGGGGATTAAGTTTGTAAAGTATCAAGCTTTTGATCACTTGGCCAACAAAACTTTCAAACCTTGTGAAGAACCAATTAAACCTAAAAGGTTAAGTTGTTTGGTTAGGGTACATCAATTAATTTATGTTTGATCGTAGAATTTGTTTTGATTTTGATGCTGGACATCTTTTCATTGTTTCCTAACACAAAAAAAACATCATTCAATGGTAAGATTTGTGCTTGAATTTTCAGGTTTTGTCAACATAATGTTTAATTTATAAAAACCAGCAAAGAGCCCATGATGTTTAATTTATAAAACCCGGCAAAGAGCCCATGATGTTTAATATTTCATCCGGTTTTGAAAAAAAATATATTAGGATTAAGAAAGAAACATCAAATCAAACATCATGGGCTCTTTGCTGTGTTTTACATATATTTTTCCTTATGTGCCTGATAAAAAAACATCATTGAATGGTTTGAAAGATTTGTGCTTGAATTTTCAGGTTTTGTCAACTGCAATTTTGCATTTCGAGGATTCTATGCTTGTTGCTTCTTGTGCTTTTCTTTTGGAGCTGTGTGGTTTATCTGCCAGCAAGATGCGCATTGACATTGCTGTGCTAAAACGGATATCTTCTTTCTACAAATCAAGCGAAACTAATGAAAATCTCAAGCAATTATCACCCAAGGGATCTGTCTTTCATGCAATATCACATGAAAGTGATGTAACAGAATCTCTTGCGCGAGCTCTAGCTGACGAGTATCTGCACAAAGATTCTCCGGTAATTTCTTCCGAAGTTGGAGCTCCAAGTAAACAGCCTTCACGAGCTCTGATTCTTGTCTTACACCATTTGGAAAAGACAAGCCTTCCACCGTTGGTTGATGGAAATACCTATGGGTCATGGATATTAAGTGGAAATGGTGATGGGAATGAGTTAAGATCTCAACGAAAGGTTTCCAGCCAGCACTGGTCATTGGTAACAAATTTTTGTAGGTTGCACCAGCTTCCCTTAAGTACAAAGTACCTTTCTGTATTAGCTAGAGACAGTGACTGGGTATGTTTCTACTTTTGTTATTTCTTCTATTAATTCCTCAACCAATAAACTTACAATTTTTTGGTTCCTGTTAGATTGAATTTTTGTCTGAAGCTCAGATTGGAGGATATCCATATGATACAGTAGTCCAAGTGGTGAGTCTTGTATCCTATTCAAACTCAAAAAGCATAACTTGTGTAAGTTATGTTGAAAGTTGAAACGAAATTTCTTATATCTTTGTGATTATGAATGCTAGGCCTCAAAGGAGTTCAGTGATCCACGTCTCAGACTTCATATGTTAACAGTTTTGAGAGGAATGCAATCGAAAAAAAAGGCAGGCTCTGCACCGTTCTCAGATGCACCGGAGAAAAGCAGTGAAACACCCTTTCCTGATGAAAGCATATGCGTTCCAGTTGAACTCTTCCAAATATTAGCAGTGTGTGAAAAGCAAAAATGTCCAGGAGAGGCTCTCTTGATGAAAGCCAAAGAGTTGTCCTGGTCAATATTGGCAATGGTTGCTTCATGTTTCCTTGATGTCTCTCCATTGGCATGTCTGACAGTTTGGTTGGAAATTACTGCAGCAAGGTGATTGAAACTGCTCTCAAATAATGATTTCATAATCATCATTGATGAAATTAAATTTGACAGCAGCTGGAATAATATTTTCATATGACCAGTTTCTCACAAAATCCGCTGCCTATTTATAATTTCCAATCATGAATATTATGCAATTTTTTTTGCATCAGTCTGAAATTGTTTATATTGCATTGGCCCTTGTAAAACTAATGTGCAATATTTTTTTTGTTACTTTTTGATTTCATAATTATAGGTGTCCAATTTTCTAAAAACATCTGTATAACAAGCACAATAGAAACCTTTTATAATTGACTCCTAGTAGGAATGGGGTTGGTTGTTGTATAATTCAATGGTTGAGTTGTTATAGGTCCAAGTGTTTCGAGTCTTAAATAAGTGATAACCGATCCACACACAATTAAAACATGTGTGAGTTACTTCAATGATTGAAACTCATTTCCTTTTATATTTTGGACAGAGAAACTTCATCAATCAAGGTGAACGATATTGCTTCTCAGATTGCAGACAATGTTGGAGCGGCTGTAAGTGCAACTAATGCCCTTCCTGTAGTAGACAGAGTGCTCACATTTCATTATAATAGGCAGAGTCCTAAACGTCGACGGTTAATAACTCCTGTTTCACTAGAATCCTCTGCTACTGCAATGTCTGACATTTCAAGTACTTCTATAAATGAAAGAATATTTGATTCTCAAGGTAAAACTATGGAGGATGAAATAACAGCAGAACATTGTGGATCTGTTCATCCTGAAAGTAATTCCGATGACGGACCTGCTTCTCTTTCCAAGATGGTTGCAGTGCTTTGTGAACAACAGTTGTTTTCGCCTTTGCTAAGGGCCTTTGAGATGTTCCTTCCGTCATGCCCCTTGCTGCCATTTATCCGTGCTCTTCAGGTATGGCAACTAACTCAAAATCTATCTGGCTCTTTAGTACTCATAAGATCATTGGGATTAGTAAAGGACTACTTTTTTATGATATGTTTGTATTGTAGGCAACAAATTTGATTTTTTTTATGTGCTCCCGTGTCTTTTGGTCAAGTGTCGTAAAATATGTTCTCAGTATTCAAGAACTAGTAGCTGGTTATTTTCATACTCTGTAACTTGACTATCTTCCAGTCAATAAATTTTCTAATAAAAAAGAGACTTTAATGCAGCAGGCATGATGTACAATAAGTACAAGAATAAGAACTAGGGGGTGATACAAAAAAGGAAATTCTCAATATTAAAATTCAACAATAATTTTGAAAACCCAAGGCAAATAGTGGGCTTCCTCAATCAAACGTGTATTTTTTGGAGAAGTTCTGTAACTTGGGAGTCAAGTGAACACAAATTAGGAACAGGATATCCCACCCCAAATTTTGAGAATTCTCTACCATGATGGCTAAATTGCTGAGTATTTTTCTGTTTAATATTAAATGTTTGTTCAAAGTGAATTCTTGTTAAGAACAGTGCCAATCACTTTTATCAAGTCAGGTTAAACCTTTAGGTATGTGTTGTTTGTTTGTTTTGAAATATTTTTATGAAATTTGTATAGATTTTTTACCATTCTGGAAGTGTATTTTTAACCAAAGCTTTGCATGGATTATAATATCTCTGGTGCAATATTGATATCAACCTGATATCTCTGTGGTGCCTTTTTAAATATTATAGCCCTCCAATTTTGAAAATTTCCTTTTTCCTTTAGGCATTTTCACAAATGCGCCTCTCAGAAGCTTCTGCACACTTGGGTTCCTTTTCTGCTCGAATTAAGGAAGAACCGCCGCACTTACAGGCAAATTTAGGAAGGGAGGGGCAGATTGGGACATCATGGATTAGTTCTACTGCTGCTACAGCTGCTGATGCTGTGCTTTCAACATGCCCTTCTCCTTATGAGAAAAGATGCTTGCTGCAACTTCTTGCTGCCACAGACTTTGGTGATGGTGGAAATGCAGCGGCATACTATCGAAGGCTTTATTGGAAAATTAATTTAGCAGAACCTCTACTTCATAAAGACGATGAGTTACATTTAGGTAATGAAAATTGGGATGATGCTTCACTCTTGTCTGCGCTAGAAAAAAATAGGCACTGGGAGCAAGCTAGGAATTGGGCCAAGCAGTTGGAGGCCAGTGGTGCACCCTGGAAATCTGCTATGCATCATGTTACTGAATCTCAGGTAGTATTTAAGTTTGTAAATCTGTTTGTGAAATGGAGTCGTTGTTATAGACTGTAACCTCATGTGAGGGGAAGTCGATTGATCCTATATTTGAACATCGATCAATTGAATGGTTTATACAGAAGTAAAAGTAGAACCGCTTTATAACATCGATCAATTGAATGGTTTAGTACAGGTTCTTTATCTGACTGCTCTTCATATTGTCTCTTCATAATTGTAATTTTTGGCCCATCAAACCTCATACTAGACTATCTAATTATACATTGGTGGATTTTAAAACAATGCTGAAACCATATTGGAAAATGCAATATTTAGGATCTGATTGTTTATTAGAAAGGCCCTTGAAAAAATTTATTTATTGGAAAGGGAAAAGGAGAGAAGACGTAATTGAGAAATTCTGTTGTATTGTATTGAATCTGTTCAAAATCGGTTACATAAAAGCGCCAACAGCTACATATAGCTGGGCCTTGTTAGAGTAATCAGCAAAGTCAGTTTAGTATCTTAACTAAACTGACTTTAGGGTTGTTCCAGAAGCATTAGGAAGTTTCTATTCTCTTGCCTTCTAACAACCCTATAATCTGTTTAGTTAAGATTCTAAACTGACTTTGCTAATTACTCTAACAGGCCTTATCCTGCGCTACCAGTTTTTTATCCTACACCAACTTTGCTGAGTTGGTTACAGCTGGCACTAACAAGGAGAGCTGTCACAAAGCTACTAACTGTCTATCTTGAGCTACACGCAACTGCTATACTCTTATATTGCTTAATTACTACATCTATATGTGGTTTAGTTACCTTGCACAGAATTCTCTGATTGATTTGTTTAGTTCAATTACTCATACTTTAATTATGCTGTTTTAATAAATTTTGGTGTAGATGATCATTATTTCATTTGATCAAATGGATGTCCAATATCACTTGTGTTGAGAATTATGAATTCTTATTTACAAATTTTAATTTTACTGTTTAATGAGCACATTCAAGATCTTAAAAAAGTTATACAAATTCAGTCATATATTGAGTTATATAATTTCTCTTTGCCATTTCACATTTTTCTTTTGACATTTAGCTTTTTTAGTTATAGTTTTTCATACTTCTCATGAACACTATCCCCTCATCTCTCTGCCTCTTCCGCAAATGCTAGGCTGAATCCATGGTAGCTGAATGGAAGGAATTTCTTTGGGATGTGCCAGAAGAGAGGGTTGCTTTATGGAGCCACTGCCACGCACTATTCATCAGATATTCCTTTCCTTCTCTTCAAGTATGTTGAGTTTCTACTTTCTTGTACAGTCTGTGTTCAGCTAAAGAATTATACTGTGTTGTTTTATGATATAAGTTTATTCCATTGTAATGATTGCAGGCTGGTTTATTTTTTCTTAAACATGCCGAAGCTGTGGAGAAAGATCTTCCTGCAAGGGAGCTGCATGAACTTTTATTGCTTTCTCTGCAATGGCTGAGTGGGATGATTAGTCTTTCCAACCCGTATGGAATATATTTAAGGATTACTTTCTGTTTCAACTTTAATTAATATCTTTACTGATCTTGTTGCTGAATTTTTCAGTGTCTGTCCGTTGCAACTCCTGCGTGAAATTGAAACCAAAGTATGGCTCTTAGCCGTTGAGTCTGAGACTCAGGTAAAGAGTGAAGGAGACTTCAATTTTGCCTTTTCTATCAGAGAGAATGCTATCAAGAACGACTCCAGTATTATTGACCGAACTGCAAGTATAATAGCAAAGATGGATAACCATATAAATACAATGAGGAACAGAACTGTAGAAAAATACGAGTCCAGGGAAAACAACCAAATCCCTCACAAGAATCAAGTGGTGGATACTGGTCTTTCAACTACTTTTGGTGGGAGTACAAAGCCAAAACGAAGGGCCAAAGGATATGTGGCGTTGAGACGCCCAGCTCTAGACTCGGTAGAAAAAAGTGCAGATACTGATGATGGCTCCAATACTATCAGTTTCAAAAATGATTTGCAGTTACAAGAAGAAAACTTGAAAGTAGAAATGTCGTTTTCTAGGTGGGAGGAAAGGGTTGGAGCGGCAGAACTGGAAAGGGCTGTACTTTCTTTATTGGAATTTGGGCAAATCACTGCTGCCAAGCAACTACAGTATAAATTCTCCCCTGGACAAATACCATCTGAGTTTAGACTTGTGGATGCAGCCTTGAAGCTTGCTTCTATGTCAACTCCTTCTAGCAATGTATCAGTGTCAATGCTTGATGAGGAAGTGCATTCAGTTCTGCAGACATATGGTTTACTGAATGATAAGCACCGTGTTGACCCACTCCAGGTAATTGTCCAAACCTCCCCTCCCCTCCTCATCCATGATATTTTTTCCACTGATGATTTGTACAATGTTGTGAAATGTTGGCTCAAAATGCTAGGTTTTGGAGAGTTTGGTGGTCATTTTTACTGAAGGCAGTGGCCGTGGGCTATGTAAGAGAATAATAGCAGTTATAAAAGCTGCAAACACCTTGGGCCTCTCATTTATTGAGGCATTCAACAAGCAACCGATTGAGCTATTACAGCTGCTTTCTCTTAAAGCACAAGAGTCGTTTGAGGAGGCAAAATTTCTGGTGCAGACTCATCCGATGCCAGCAGCTAGTATTGCTCAAATACTTGCAGAATCTTTCCTGAAGGTTGATTCTTTTTTATTATGATGATTGTTAATGATGTTTTTACTATCGTTGGTGTATGGAAAATGGAGGATGTGTTAGACATCCTAACCACTAGATGGACTTCTGTGGGCATGTTGTTTCCCATCTATTGAACGAAGATATTAACCTAGATTTGTGAATTGATATCATTATGATTTACAGTTTTGTAATTCACATGTCACGTCAGTTATGTAGGGGTTATGTTAAACAACTGTTTAGATATAATTTTGTGAAGTAGATAGGGATTCCTGATTGCTAATTAAATATTTATATTGTACAGGGTGTGTTGGCTGCACATAGGGGAGGATATATTGATTCACAAAAAGAGGAAGGCCCTGCTCCCTTGCTATGGAGATTCTCAGACTTCTTGAAATGGGCAGAGCTTTGTCCCTCTGAACCAGAGATTGGGCATGCTTTAATGCGTTTGGTGATAACAGGACAAGAAATACCACACGCCTGTGAGGTGCCATGTTCATGACTTATCACTAATTTTTATTTTTTATTTTTTGCTATCTTGTTCAGCAATGGTGAATTAAAACAGATTTTGTTGAGAAAATTTTAATTCCCTTTACTCTTTTTTTTTTTTTAAAGAAGGATATTACCAGTGATTGTCTACAAAACTAAAACAGCTACATGAATGAACAAAAAACAAAAGCAAAGACAGAAAAAGGATAAACAATTAAACAAAAAGAATTAAGATAATTTAAAAAATAGAATTGATTTTTTTTGTTTTTTGAACAAAGAATTAAAATAATTTAAAAACAGCAGGAATTAAAACAGAATTAAGAAGATTTAAAAAGTTAAGCAAATAGAGAATAAAATAGAATATGCAAAATAGAGCAGAAAATGAAGAAAGTAATAGTGAAAAGAATGAAACGATGTAAGAAAAGTGAGGAACATATTCTAAGCTTGCACCTCACATGTGAATCAATTTCAATGTTGCCGTCTATTTATCGGTTAATAGACTTGCAAGTTGTTTTTCTAGGAAAAAGACAGGTTGTTAAGCCATCATCCAGTCAATACACTTAACCAAAAGTTGATTCATAATTAGGGTTGACTGAGAGAACATATCAAGTAAGTGAACTG
Organism: Trifolium repens; assembly: GCA_030408175.1. Lineage (NCBI taxonomy): Eukaryota > Viridiplantae > Streptophyta > Magnoliopsida > Fabales > Fabaceae > Trifolium > Trifolium repens. Next base: position 57,814,185 of record CP125842.1, on the reverse strand, counting down.
GTTTTTATAAGAGCAGAAGTAATTTTAATCAACTTTTCCTTGAATTTTGAGCATTAGATGACAACTTATACCACAAACTTGGTGTTCATACAAGATTCTATTTTTAAGATTTGCTCCTCTTTATCCAATTACAGCATGAGAACTGATATACCCCTCTCATCTACTGCTGTTCAACCCTGCCTTATCTTTTTAAGGGATAATTGTTGAGAAGCTGTAATCTGGATAAGTGAAATATTAGTTGAGAATGTATCATAAGGATTTTGGCTGAGCAATTCCTTTTTGTCTTGAGCTGACAATGTTCTTCCTCTGAAATTGCCATTCCAGGTTGAGCTTCTTATTCTGTCCCATCACTTCTACAAATCATCTGCTTGCCTTGATGGAGTTGATGTTCTTGTGGCCCTTGCTGCAACTAGGGTTGATGCTTACGTGATGGAGGGTGATTTCCCGTGCTTGGCTCGCCTGATAACTGGAGTTGGAAATTTTTATGCTCTCAATTTCATTCTTGGCATTCTTATAGAAAATGGTCAATTGGATCTTCTTCTTCAGAAGTACTCGGCTGCTGCAGACACAAACACAGGCACTGCTGAGGCTGTTAGAGGATTCCGAATGGCTGTTCTAACATCTTTGAAGCATTTCAACTCTAATGACCTTGATGCATTTGCCCTGGTATGTATTTTTTTCATATATTATTGAAATACTTAATCATCATCCTGTTTTGTAGTATGAGTGTGTGTGGCGTAATGTTTCATAATGTTTCCAATCATCTACTTAAGGGGTGGAGACGTTGCAATTTCCATTTGCTCGTATTATTTTCTTCTTGTTTCTCAGCTACTCGGTTATTGATGCTTAACATCTTTCAATATGGAGCAAACTATGAAATAAATGGATTTAAAATGTGATAGTATATTGATTATAAGTTTGTATTCTTTACAGGTCTATACTCATTTTGATATGAAACATGAGACAGCTGCTCTTTTAGAGTCTAGAGCAGAGCAATCATGTGAACAGTGGTTTCGTCGTTATAACAAGGATCAGAATGAAGACTTGTTGGATTCCATGCGCTACTTCATTGAAGCTGCTGAGGTTCACTCTTCCATTGATGCTGGCAATAAAACACGTAAAGATTGTGCTCAAGCTTCCCTTATGTCCCTTCAAATACGAATGCCAGATTTCCAGTGGCTTTATCGATCAGAAACCAATGCTAGACGGGCATTAGTTGAACAGTCTCGTTTCCAAGAAGCTTTAATTGTAGCTGAAGCTTATAACTTGAACCAGCCAAGCGAATGGGCTTTGGTTCTCTGGAACCAAATGCTCAAACCTGAAGTCATGGAGGAGTTTGTAGCTGAATTTGTGGCAGTTTTACCTCTTCAGCCGTCAATGTTAACTGATTTAGCTAAATTTTATAGAGCTGAAGTGGCTGCCAGAGGAGACCAATCTCATTTCTCTGTATGGCTCACGGGGGGAGGGTTGCCTGCTGACTGGGCTAAATATTTAGGAAGGTCATTCAGGTGTTTACTGAAGCGAACAAGGGATTTGAGGTTGCGGATGCAGTTGGCTACAGTGGCAACTGGATTTGGGGATATCATTGATGCATGTACGCAAGAAATGGATAAGGTCCCTGACAATGCGGCACCCTTAGTGCTGAGGAAAGGTCATGGTGGAGCTTACCTTCCTTTAATGTGAAACTTTCTACTGTAAATTGTCATTGTGATTGGACAAACTGGACTGGACACGAAGTTGGTTCAAAAACAATGTGGTGTCATTGTCGCACACATTGAACGGTGTTGAGCCAAACCCGGAATGGTTGGACGAAATGAATATTGAATGGGTTGTTGATCTATATATACATGTACATTTTTTGGTTGAGTAGATGCTTGATGGTTGTATGTTGTATATTAGGCAAATTGTATCTGTAGCTCATTCTTGTAAAAACCCTTATAGTTTTTGTTTTCTGCAATTCTTTTGTAGGGGAGAAGAGGGTAGTTTGTTGTCGATTTTGAGGCCAATAGAATAGAATGTCCCTTGGTTTCTTTTTCTTTTTTGCTCCATAATGTATAGTTCATGTACATCAATATAAAAATCCATTTGACATGTTTTGCATAGATGTTTCTGTTTTTGTATGCCTACAAAAATATGTTCAATGTCTCATCAAGTTCTTGACTATCCTTGGTTCTTATTGAAAGCAAGTACATCAGAGATGCTGACAGATTTATATGACAAACAAGAGACATTCAATCTTTAATGGTTTATGCATTGTCAAAAATGTTTTGGGCTTAGGCCCTCTTATTTATCAAAAATAAAAATTGTTGATTGTTTGCATGGCTTCTTGCAATGTAGGGTATATTTGGGATTTTAGGAGGGGAGAGCTTTGAAAGTTTGTTTTTTTCCATAATACAAAATTCCTTAATTTAGGGGAACTCAAAAGTTGTATTGAAAAAGGATTTTGAAAGGTTTGGAGAAATTTTTCAAATTCAATTTATGATGTTATAATATTCTCAATGTCCTCCCCTTCAAACTCTCAAACAGAGCCTTATGACATGTTTGGATGCAAGGTTATAGAGGATTTTGAGAGGAGAATTTTGGAAGTTTAAAACTATATTTGGTATGTATTTGAGATTTAATAAACTGGAAAAATAACATGATGCATAATCATATGACATTTAAATCATCCTTAATTCTTTTTTAGAAACATTTTATTGTTTCTACATCTAGTTCATGCATCTTTCTTTGCCCAAAACTTACACCATCGTGGTCCAAAGAGTAGTCAATCATTTTCCAATTGAAGTCTCTTATGCTTTGCTGTTATTATCAGTCACTATTGTAACACCCTAATCCCATACATAAGATTCTTTAACTTTAAATTAATAAATACATATAGAATCAAGGCATACAATTAATTTCAAGGCATACATGCATATATCATATAAATATATATATATGGATATTCAAAATTAAAGTCATGCATCTTAAGACATAATCTTCATACATCAACTTAAGTCATAACAAAATAGATAAATAAGTATTAACCTATCCGTACAACCAACATGGATATAATAAGTAGCATAGTTCAAACAACCATAAGAACAAAACATGCTCAAAACATTCGAATAAGGAATAACGTCTACCCGACTCGATGTTACAAATATCAGAGCATCTACTTATTACAAACCAACTAGAACTAAGGCTAGCTAGGAGAAGCATAAAGCTTATCTCCTCACCACTAGTAGCAAAAGCGCAGACAACGCTAATCCGTCGATGTTAACTCCTCACCCTGCACACCTGAACCCCCAAAGGTTCAGCATTTACACAAAACAGAGAGTTAGTAAAGAATCCCACAAAATATGCAAGTGTATCGAACACTATACATTCATAATGAATAGATAAAGAAAATGCCATAAATCATATCATATAAGCAACCTCACCCACTAGGTGTATATAGTTCAAATATCAATTAACATTAATACAATACAACCTTATCAATTAATGTAATTAATCCATACATCAATGACATATAACAATCAATGCATAACCAAGAATGTCATTTACCAAATTATCACACATAGATAATCAACTTCATCTCCTAATGCAATCTAATGCAAGAAGTTCATGAATGCTCCCTAGCATTCCTCTAATGTATGAAGGTACCTTGTCATTTCGTTAGAAAACTTATTCTAACTATATTTTAACCACCTCGTTAAAATATTCCGTGTTTTAGTCACCTCACTAAAACACCTGCTCATCATGCATAAATGAATGCATGAATGTAATCATTAACTCATGAATATAATCAAATTCATTTCAAAAGAATATTATAATTATGCACTTCAACCTCAAGTACATAATCTCCATCAAATTTAGGTAAATTACACATATAATTGATATAATATAACCATAGGATCATAACCCTAACATAGCATGGTCATAGATCTCATATTTTCAAGAAAAACATAATTTTCAAGCCTGAGTAACTCGCTCAGCGAGTCCACAACTCGCTGCGGCGAGCTAAGTCAGAGAGCTCACAGGTGAACTCGCTGCCAGCTCGCCCTGCACTCGCTGCAGCGAGCTTGACAGCATCAGTTCACCCTGTTTTCGGGTTTTTACTGCAACAGCTCAAATTCTTGAAATTTCAACATATCAATTCGAAAAGTTAACAACTTTATACATATATAATCATGCTAAACATAGAAGTACAGCTCATTTCATCAATTAACAACATTTCACACATTCAAGATGTCATTTTTATCAATTTATCAACAAAACTCAAAACCTACAAACATTTAGCAAATTCCCATAATTTGAACCCAAAGTTGTAGTTTTTCTTTCATCAAATCATTTGAGTAATCTATCTATAACATAAAAATCATTCATTTTCAAAAATCAACCCAAACCCAAAGAAAAGAGTGAGAGAGGATTGGGTTGGAGAGAGTAAGACTTTCTCCCCCTCTCTTAATCACTCTTGAGAAACTAAACTACTCTCTTACCTTAAGAATTCTGATTTCTCTAGTCCTTCTATCTCTAGTTCTTCCTCTTGTTCCTTCTTCTTCTTCAAAGAAAAGGGTCTCTTGTGCTCTACTCTCTTTCTACCTCCTTTTTCTTCAAAAATGATCTTTCTATCTTTCTATCTTTCTCTTATCTTAACCTAATAGTAATTAGATTACCATTTATACCCTTTCTATCTTATCATCTCTATTGGGCTTAGCCCACTCATTCACAACAAGTCTAATTACTTAATATTCTAGTAAGTGACAGCAACCACTATTCTATTACTTCACATAATTAACCAATTAATTCACCTAATCTCAAATAAAAGGTTATAAATAGAATTAACGGTCCTAGGGGATTACTAAAATACCATTCAATTAGCTAATGCATAAACATTGATAAAAGTCAAGAAAACACATTTATTCAAGTAATTAAGTAAATAGACAAATAAACATATAAAAATCCTATTTAATTAAATACGGGTGTTACAACTCTACCCCCCTAAAAAGAATTTTCGACCTCGAAAATTACCTTAAAACAATTCCGGATATGACTTCCTCATCTCATCCTCTAGCTCCCAAGTAGCACTTTCACCGGCCGTTCCTCCCCAAACCACCTTTACCGATGCAATTTCTTTGTTTCTCAACTTCTTCACTTCTCTTCCTTCTATCCTCAAAGGTATAGTCTCAACCGTAAGGTTCTCCCTCACTTGGATGTCATCCACTTGAATCACATGGGTTGGATCGGGAACATACTTTCTCAATTGTGATATATGAAACACATTATGCAAATTCGACAAGGATGGGGGCAATGCAATCCGATAAGCCATTTGCCCTACTCTTCCAAGAATCTCATAAGGCCCAATAAATCTTGGAGTCAATTTCCTTGACCTCAAAGCACGTCCAATACCGGTAGTTGGTGAAACCCTTAGAAAAACATGATCTCCTTCCTTGAACTCTACATTCTTTCTCTTTTTATCATAATAGCTCTTTTGCCTACTTTGAGATGCCCTCATCTTTTCTTGTATCATCTTAATTTTCTCCGTTGTTTGTTGAACTATTTCCGGTCCAAGTACCACCTTTTCACCCGCCTCACACCAACACAAAGGAGTTCTACACCTTCTCCCATATAGAGCTTCAAAAGGTGCCATCCCAATACTAGTGTGAAAACTATTGTTGTAAGTAAATTCTATCAATGGTAGATAACCATCCCAACTACCTCCTCCTTCCAAAACACAAGCCCTTAACAAATCTTCTAGTGATTGGATTGTCCTTTCCGATTGTCCATCCGTTTGAGGGTGGTAAGCGGAACTCAACCTCAACTTAGTTCCTAAGGCTTCTTGTAAGCTTTCCCAAAATCTAGAAGTAAACCTCGGATCCCTATCCGACACGATGCTAGAAGGAATACCATGCAACTTAACAACTTGCTCCACATAAATCTCCGCTAACTTCGGTATCAAGGTTCCGGTCTTAAAAGCAATAAAGTGTGCGGATTTTGTCAACCTATCCACAATCACCCAAATAGAGTCATTTCCCTTTGTAGTCCTTGGTAACCCACTCACAAAGTCCATTGCAATGCTATCCCACTTCCACTCGGGTATAAACATAGGTTGTAACAATCCGGAAGGCCTTTGATGTTCCACCTTAGACTTTTGACAAGTCAAACAAGCATATACAAACTCCGCCACCTCCTTCTTCATACTAGGCCACCAAAACAACTTCTTTAGATCTTGGTACATCTTAGTAGCTCCGGGGTGAATACTTAACCCACTTCGATGTCCTTCTTCCAAAATCTTCCTCTTCAATTCCGATATGTCGGGTATGCAAACTCTTTCGCGAAATTTTATAATACCATTCTCATCCAATTTGAAGTCGGTCTCCTTCCCTTGGTTAATCAAAGTCAATCGGTTCACCAAACTCAAATCTCCCTTTTGACCATCTTTCACTTCATCAAGAAAATCATTGGTAAGCTTTAACATTCTCAACTTGACACTATGAGGAGTCACTTCACAAACCAAACTAAGGTCTCTAAATTGCTCAATTAAATCCAATTCCTTTGCCATGAGACTTGACATATGCATAGATTTTCTACTCAAAGCATCCGCTACAACATTCGCTTTCCCGGGATGATAGCTCAACTTGAAATCATAATCCTTTAAGAACTCTAACCATCTCCTTTGTCTCATGTTCAACTCCTTTTGGTCAAATAAGTACTTCAAGCTCTTGTGATCACTAAAAATCTCGAATCTAGAACCAAATAGATAGTGTCTCCAAACCTTCAAGACAAAAACAACGGCGGCTAACTCGAGATCGTGTGTTGGATAATTCTTCTCATGTACCTTTAGTTGTCTAGAAGCATAAGCAACCACTTTACCATTTTGCATAAGCACACCTCCTAATCCCATCAAAGAAGCATCACAATACACAACAAATGGTTCATCCGCTTTTGGTAATGTCAAAACCGGTGCCGATGTCAACCTTTTCTTCAATTCTTGAAAACTCTTCTCACAAAGACTATCCCATACAAAAGCTTCACCCTTTCGAGTCAATTTAGTTAACGGTAAGGCTAGTTTTGAAAAGCCTTCAATAAATCTCCGATAATAACCCGCTAAACCAAGAAAGCTTCTTATCTCAAAAACCGATCCCGGGGTTTCCCATTTCAACACCGCATCTACTTTAGAAGGGTCCACCGCAATACCTCCGTTAGATATAACATGGCCAAGAAAGCTCACCTCTTTCAACCAAAATTCACACTTCGACAACTTCGCATAAAGCTTCTTTTCTCTTAATGTCTCTAGTACAATCCTCAAGTGCTCAGCATGCTCTTCCTCCGTTTTAGAGTAGATCAAAATATCATCAATGAACACCACTACGAACTTATCCAAGTATGGATGAAAAATCCGGTTCATGTACTCCATGAAAACACCGGGTGCATTAGTCACACCGAAAGGCATCACCGCGTACTCATAGTGACCATAACGAGTTCTAAAAGCCGTCTTCGGTATGTCTTCCGATTTAACTCTAATTTGGTGATACCCCGACCTCAAGTCAATCTTGCTAAACACACAAGCACCCACCAATTGGTCCATCAAATCGTCGATCCTCGGAAGTGGATATTTATTCTTGATAGTCACTTTATTCAATTGCCGATAATCAATACACAACCTCATGCTCCCCTCTTTCTTCTTTACTAACAAAACTGGTGCTCCCCAAGGGGACACGCTCGGTCGGATAAACTTCTTCTCAAGTAACTCCTCAAGTTGCTTCTTTAGTTCACTCAATTCCGATGCCGACATTCGGTATGGCGCCATAGAAATAGGACTTGTTCCAGGCACCAAATCAATAGTAAACTCCACTTCTCTCTCAGGAGGTACATCTGACACATCCTCCGGAAACACATCAGAAAACTCTTGCACCACCGATAATTCCTTAATCTCCACTCCACCGTCTATTTTCAAAGATGCAAACATTGCAAATAATTCTCCATGTTCCTTCAAGGATTCCTTTATCTCCTTCCCACTCATCAATAGTGAACTCTCTTCCGATTTAGGGAATACAACCGTTTTCTCGCAACAATTAATATGAACACGATTAAATATCAACCAATTCATACCAAAGATTACATCTATATTGCTAAGTGGAATACACACTAGGTCCATACCAAAAGATCTATCAAATACATCAACAGGACACTTAAGACACACAAATTGAGTAGTCACAGAACCACTAGCAGGAGTTTCTATTTCCATACAACTAGGCATTTCAGACATAGGAACATTAAGACGTTTTGCACAATCAATAGATATGAAGGAGTGTGTTGCTCCGGTATCAATAATCGCAATTAAAGGAGTGCCATAGATGAAACACGTACCTCTAATGAGATTGTCCACTCGATCCGCACCGTTTCCACTTAAGGCAAACACTTTCCCGACAACCTTCTTCGGCTTCTTGCATTCCGGACTCTTGTGACCCAACTCTCCACAATTGTAGCAACTAATCGGTTCCTTACATTCATAAGCCATGTGCCCCGGCTTCTTGCACCTATAGCATTTAGCCTTCTCCTTGTCATAGCCCTCATTAGTCTTCTTTCCACTACCTTCACCACCTTTCTTTTTCCACTTGTTGTCATAAGGTTTTCCACGGTTCACCTCTTTTCCCTTCTTATCATTTGCATTCTTGTAGTAGCTTGACTTGGCCTTTGCGTCTCTATCACAAATGCTACTCTTGTTCACCAAAGTGGCAAAGTTCCGAATCTCCGAGAAACCAATAAGCAACTTAATGTCGGGACGTAATCCGCTTTCAAACTTGACACACTTATCCATCTCCGCTTCAACCGTGTTGTAGTGTGGGCTATACCTACACAACTCTTCAAACTTTGCCGCATACTCGGCCACAGACATGTTTCCTTGCTTCAACTCCATAAATTCAACCACTTTCCTATTCCTTATATCCGATGGAAAGTACTTGACCAAGAATTCTCTTTTGAAGCTATCCCAAGTAATGACGGCATTGCCAAATCCCAACCTTTGGCTTGCATTTCTCCACCAATAGCTAGCATCCTCATGGAGCATGTAAGTTCCCAAAGTCACCTTTTGTGTTTCCGAGCACCTCATTGCTCCGAAAATCCTTTCCATAGCTTCCAACCATTTGATAGCACCATCGGGATCATGTCCACCCTTGAAGACTTGTGGATTATTCTTCAAAAAGCGCTCCAATCTTGCTTCATCCTCATTGCCTCTAATGTTCTCTTGAGCAACCCTCTCGGCATTCCTATTCGTCGCCTCTTGAGCCATGGCATTAGCCATCATGGTCAAGGCATCCGCAATCGCCCTTTGAGACATCACCTGGATAACCAATCAAATCCAATTAACATTAGAACTAAGTACTAACAGTGTCTCCTACACATGTTGTACCTACGGGTAATTCTAAACCTAATTGATCCGACATGAATCGACCTTGCTCTGATACCAACTATTGTAACACCCTAATCCCATACATAAGATTCTTTAACTTTAAATTAATAAATACATATAGAATCAAGGCATACAATTAATTTCAAGGCATACATGCATATATCATATAAATATATATATATGGATATTCAAAATTAAAGTCATGCATCTTAAGACATAATCTTCATACATCAACTTAAGTCATAACAAAATAGATAAATAAGTATTAACCTATCCATACAACCAACATGGATATAATAAGTAGCATAGTTCAAACAACCATAAGAACAAAACATGCTCAAAACATTCGAATAAGGAATAACGTCTACCCGACTCGATGTTACAAATATCAGAGCATCTACTTATTACAAACCAACTAGAACTAAGGCTAGCTAGGAGAAGCATAAAGCTTATCTCCTCACCACTAGTAGCAAAAGCGCAGACAACGCTAATCCGTCGATGTTAACTCCTCACCCTGCACACCTGAACCCCCAAAGGTTCAGCATTTACACAAAACAGAGAGTTAGTAAAGAATCCCACAAAATATGCAAGTGTATCGAACACTATACATTCATAATGAATAGATAAAGAAAATGCCATAAATCATATCATATAAGCAACCTCACCCACTAGGTGTATATAGTTCAAATATCAATTAACATTAATACAATACAACCTTATCAATTAATGTAATTAATCCATACATCAATGACATATAACAATCAATGCATAACCAAGAATGTCATTTACCAAATTATCACACATAGATAATCAACTTCATCTCCTAATGCAATCTAATGCAAGAAGTTCATGAATGCTCCCTAGCATTCCTCTAATGTATGAAGGTACCTTGTCATTTCGTTAGAAAACTTATTCTAACTATATTTTAACCACCTCGTTAAAATATTCCGTGTTTTAGTCACCTCACTAAAACACCTGCTCATCATGCATAAATGAATGCATGAATGTAATCATTAACTCATGAATATAATCAAATTCATTTCAAAAGAATATTATAATTATGCACTTCAACCTCAAGTACATAATCTCCATCAAATTTAGGTAAATTACACATATAATTGATATAATATAACCATAGGATCATAACCCTAACATAGCATGGTCATAGATCTCATATTTTCAAGAAAAACATAATTTTCAAGCCTGAGTAACTCGCTCAGCGAGTCCACAACTCGCTGCGGCGAGCTAAGTCAGAGAGCTCACAGGTGAACTCGCTGCCAGCTCGCCCTGCACTCGCTGCAGCGAGCTTGACAGCATCAGTTCACCCTGTTTTCGGGTTTTTACTGCAACAGCTCAAATTCTTGAAATTTCAACATATCAATTCGAAAAGTTAACAACTTTATACATATATAATCATGCTAAACATAGAAGTACAGTTCATTTCATCAATTAACAACATTTCACACATTCAAGATGTCATTTTTATCAATTTATCAACAAAACTCAAAACCTACAAACATTTAGCAAATTCCCATAATTTGAACCCAAAGTTGTAGTTTTTCTTTCATCAAATCATTTGAGTAATCTATCTATAACATAAAAATCATTCATTTTCAAAAATCAACCCAAACCCAAAGAAAAGAGTGAGAGAGGATTGGGTTGGAGAGAGTAAGACTTTCTCCCCCTCTCTTAATCACTCTTGAGAAACTAAACTACTCTCTTACCTTAAGAATTCTGATTTCTCTAGTCCTTCTATCTCTAGTTCTTCCTCTTGTTCCTTCTTCTTCTTCAAAGAAAAGGGTCTCTTGTGCTCTACTCTCTTTCTACCTCCTTTTTCTTCAAAAATGATCTTTCTATCTTTCTATCTTTCTCTTATCTTAACCTAATAGTAATTAGATTACCATTTATACCCTTTCTATCTTATCATCTCTATTGGGCTTAGCCCACTCATTCACAACAAGTCTAATTACTTAATATTCTAGTAAGTGACACCAACCACTATTCTATTACTTCACATAATTAACCAATTAATTCACCTAATCTCAAATAAAAGGTTATAAATAGAATTAACGGTCCTAGGGGATTACTAAAATACCATTCAATTAGCTAATGCATAAACATTGATAAAAGTCAAGAAAACACATTTATTCAAGTAATTAAGTAAATAGACAAATAAACATATAAAAATCTTATTTAATTAAATACGGGTGTTACACCTAAAACATGTAATCATCTGTTTGATATAAACAGGTATTTTCTATTTTATTTTACATTAATTCTTAGTTTTAAAATATTTGCACAGAAGACAAAAACTACTATACAAATCTTTGAAAACTGAATAACAACAATAAATTCATGCTTTTATAATTATTATTAGTAAAACAAAACAAAAATGAAAGAAAAAAGCCGTTTCTCAAACCAATCCAAACTCTAGAGTTTGATGCAGAGAATATCCAATGATAACTCAAATACTACAAACTAGATTGAATACATTTCAAGTTAAGCAGAGGGATAATAAATGGGACATCCCCCAGAGGATCAAAAGTCTTATTCTTAATCTTGTCTTTTTTCTGGGTTTGAACGCAGAGCTAGTTTAGGACGCCTTTCAGCAAGGACACGTTTTGTACTCTCAAGGACACCAAAGAATATGGAACCACCTATGCCTATCCAAAGTACTCTTGGCCCAATACCCTGCAATAAATATAAGAATATGATTTATATTATATGCTCCAAAATATATTTCTTGATACGATAGCAGATAAAGTGCATGCTTTGGGAGGAATTAGCACCATGCTACTAACTATTCAAGCTACAATGTGTGAAAGAAAACACAGAAAACATGTACCTTCAAAAAAGCACTAGGTCCCTCTTCCTTAATAATGGTTTGAACGCAATCCACAATTCCCTTATATTGGTTTGCAGGTCCCTTAAGGAGGAGAAAAATAAGAACTTCATCAGTGGCTGGATAATTGACATTGTTTATTCTTTTGTGATTTGCTTGCATATTAATCCGACACAAAAGGTATCATATGTGTATTGTAGATAGATAGTTATAGTTATCAGGTAACAACAAGATATAAAAATGAAAAAGAAACAGGATTACATCTTACCTGAACCATTAACCTTGTCTTGATGACATCAAGGGGCGTAGTTATAGCTCCAGTTAGTGCACCTGCAAGAATCAAGACGGTATACCCCATCACAAATTTATAAATAAAGATATTCTCATTTGCTTTAAAGAATCCTAATTACCCACAAACTCATTTGCCTACCATCCTCAAAAAATTATAAATAGAAATGAACAATGTAAGCAACACAATTTTTTTAGCAAGTATATCTTCATTTAAGTTACAAGCTTCCATGTCTGAAATAAGGTGGTGCAAATTTTGTCAACTTGACATGCAAGTATCTTTACCAAATAAAACTAAACAATTTTTATCTTGATGCTACCTGTTGATCTCTTCACCGTTTAATAAACCAAAGAGTTCTATTAAGATCTAGGATTGGGTTAGCAGATGATTGACCTCTCAATTACAGACATCTAGTTTGACCATAAACCTTGCAAAGAAATATAGCTTGACAAAATTAATAAGATTCATGGTTTTGAGTTTTGACTCTAGTCTACACAGAAAATACTGATAGAGTCAAACAACCACGCATCTTTATACAAATTATACCTATAATGTCATTTATTTACCTGCAAAAGCACCAATAATTGCATTTTCTGGGTCATTCAGATTTCTTCGTGCCTAGCAAAAAGAAATACAAATCACAAATGAAATAGTGTTGAAAACAGCAGCATTGGCATCCTTGATAAACCCCAAATAAGTATATCTTACATGTTGATATTAATTCTTTAAATTTAAAATACAACCTCAAATCCATGCTACTAAATTATGTTTGTGTAAAAATAAATTTTTTAATACAGCATGAAATGTGAAAATAACTTTTGTTTGCCAGAAAGATCGGAGAGGGGAACCAGGCTTAGCAACAAAACATCACAACAAACAATGGCTTGGGAATTTATAATTGGCAACCAAATGGACTTAAGTATATGCATAAAGAACTTGAGAAATTTACCGCAAGCATATAACCTAATCGAATCTGCTCATAGAGGCAAAACTGAATAGCATCAAAGGGCAAATCCCGCAGTAAAAAAGATCCATACCCCTGTGATTCCAAATATCAATATTAAAGAGACATTTAATCAAAATATCACAGGTGTGGGGAACAGGATTTGTCATAAATATTAAAATAAAGAGATAGTGAGCTATATACAGCATAAAATCCTCTAAAGCCCTCCTTCGATGCAATAAAGCGAACAGCATTAGAAGCTGAGGTAAACTGCCCAGTTTGCATTCGTTGCTTGACAACCTGTGTAGCATTGAAGAATATGAAGCTGTCCAATGAAACGGGTTTCGACCATGTAAATATCATTTTTACAAATATGAGTAGCAACCTCTGTTGGAACGCGGACAAAAGATGCAGCAATGCCTCCTATGGCACCTGCAGTCTAAGGAAATTTTAAAACTGCATCAAGACTTTAATCCCATAAAAATATTAAAGCATCTTGCATCAATAAAAGTTTGTGCCAGCAACAAAAGAATGATAACATATAGCATCAACTCCGGTACAAGCCAAATATATGCAAGAGCCTTCAGAGGACCATAATTGGCCAGACTCAAGACTTTAAAGAAACGAGAGACAATTGAGTTTTTTTTTTTGACACACGAGAGACAATTGAGTTGAAGTGCCAAATATGTGCCTTTTTCTAAAGTGGATATAGCAAAATGTATCTTCATACTAATGTTTATATAAGCAGTGTCTTACTAGATGAGCAAAAGCACTCAGATTTTCCGGAAACATCCTTAGCAATTTCTGCTTTGCAGGTTCATAAACTCCAACAAATAGAGCAGATGCCCTGCACATTTAAAAACAGCACAAGATGTTAAAGAAAGAATCTAGATATGATTTGTGAATCAATATCTTGATATGCATAGAACAATAATTCTTGAAAACCACTTAAATAAACCTACATTCTAGGCATCAATATCTGTTCTGATTTTACAAAAGGGTGGTTGGACTTGACTCAACTATTAATTTTTTTTTACTCTCTTCTTTCCAAGTTAGAGTTTTCATAATTTCTAATTAACATACAAAACCTAGAATGTTTGAAACATCATGCTATCCATGAGGATCTCACGGTAAGACACCGGCAAGGTTCCCTGCCAATCCAGAATAAAGGCCTTTCAATAATAGTTTTTCTCCTCCCCGAGCAGCCTAAAAAACACGAAAACAAACATAATCAGCACATTTTGTGTAAAAAATGGGAGTCCTCTAAATTTCTATTAAGAAAAAGGCATGGAAACATTAAAAACTTAACGCTGATTTAGGAAAGTCCACTGTACTATGTAAATCAACTAAGCATTCTATACATATTAAATCTTGACAATTGGATACTATGTAAATCAACTAAGCATTCTATACATATTAATACTGACAATTGGATATTGTTAATTGCTACTAGACAAATTGCATCCTATCCAACCAAAAAAAAAAAATAGTTTTCCTTGTCCGTATCTTTCCAAAAATTATAGATTTTCTGCAACAATCAAGCCCAGCTGGTAGTATGCAAGGTCTCAAAGCTTGATGTCCACGTTGGTTATTACAGCATCAAATAGAAATCAGTATAGCACACAACAAAATACAACCCGTCATTATAATTTGTTTTGTTTTAAAAATCTACCTGCAGACGTGTTTTTATAGTGTCAATTGGGTATAAAGCTGTTTCAACAACAACTCCTGCTGTACCTCCTGCAATAATACCCTCTGCAAAATTCCATCAAGCTCATCAGAAAAATGGAAATACAAATATTCATCCTGATCATAGTATTGTCTATCAACTTACAAAAATATTTGAACGTAATATAAGAGGGAAAGAGCGACAATTCTTCACTGCATATATGAAAGAAGGGTTGGGGAATAGTAACTGAGTGTTGGTCAGCCTTCTACTTAAATAGGGCCTAATAGTATTTGACAAATATGATCTTTTGGTATGCCATAAAGAAAGCAACCATTTGAGACTTAAAAAAATGTAACCGTGATAATGCCCTCTGTACACTATGATATCCACTATTTGCGATAACTCAACAAAGGAGATACGTGGTAGTTACCAAATAAAGTGCGCAAGAAATCAAATGGCTTTTCCTGTCCCACGCTAACAGATGCAAAAGAATTTTTCAGAACCAAGTTCTGTTTTCTCCTAGTACAAGCATCTGCAAAACCATATAACCTGTTAAAATGAGAAAGCATATATAGCACAACACTGCAGCAGACAATGTGCAAAAATAACACAAAGAATATGAAATTCTCACTGTTTACCATAGTTAATCTTTCTGCTAAAGCATTCTCTAAAATAACTCATGCTAATCAATAATAAAATTCTGCTTATAATAATTTATGCATAAAATTGATAATTATTTTTCCTCAACTATCAATAATCAATAATTTGGTAAAACTAGTGATTTGTTCTTATTCCCTCGTGAATATAGAGCCTGTTTGGGTTGACTCATTGAGTCTATCTACTGACAATAAACACCTGTGAGATTGTTTGAGAGAGACAACTTATGGCGTTGACGTGTCCATAAGCTGTTTTGAGCTTATAGAAATAAACTCTCAAGGATAGCTTATAAAAAGAGCTTATTGCTTATATGGAAACAGTTCGACTATATTTTATCTTTTATTCTAATAATAGCCTCTGCATAAGCACTTATATGATAAGCATTTATATTATAAGCACTTAATTAAGTTATTTATCCAAACAAAGCCTTAATCCTAAATCCTGAGTTGTAAAAGCCAAATTAATTATCAACTGTACTGAATTGCATTGGTATATCATAAATGAGTGTAACAAACAATTATGAAGCAAAAATCAACTAAACCGAAATTGGTATTCTTCTAGGAAAATGTGAAAACCTACCTGATGATGATGAAATGGCAGAGTCTTGCACCGTAACGGAGAGTGTAAGAGGAGCCATCAATAGCCAACGAAATCACCACTGAAAAAATTGAAAACGAACCGAATTAGTTTAGTACAGTAGTATTTAACAAACAAAACTTCGATTTTGTGAAGAACTAAAACGACAATAGCAGAGGTCGTTTCGAATGTATTCCGAAGAGAGAGAGATAGTGAGTTAACCTGTGAAGTGAAGAGAGAGAGGTGTGCAGAAATGAGTTATCTTCTACTACTAAACTGCCCGTTAGTTGTTCATATGCTCACAAACGTATTTATATGAAAGAATAATTTTTATTTTTATTTTTGTTTGCACCACTGGTGGTTGAATCTGATTCGGGGGAAAGTTGTGGCATCAAGTGGTTTCAGTCCAGAGATCGAACTGTGGTCCTTCCTAGCAAGTTCAGTTTGAATCACCGCTGAACCAACTAACGATTGGTTATGAAATAATAATTTACTATGAGAGTAAATTTACAAAAATTACAAATATATTTGGAAATGTCTTTTTTTATTAATTATTTTTATTTTTGCATTTTCTTTTAGATGTTATATTTAGTCCGTAAGACACTCACAAAATTTTAGTCAGTAAAATTATTAATAAAAGAGACATTATAAATGTATTTTCAATTTCGATATAATAGTTACTAATGTAATCGTGAATAAATGAATATTTTTGTTTGTCCTATTTAAAATTGTATTCGAACTTTTCATGTAGATAATATGTTATTATTTAAAAGGAAAATAAATTAGTTATACAGCATGTGGTAAGAGTGTACTTGAACGGATTAAATTAAAAAAAAAATGATTTAGAACTCTATGCAATTTAAATAATTGTATTTGAATTATCTTCATTTATAAGTATGTGTGTTTAGATGGAGTGATAGAAATTTTTTATTGTGAACAATTTTTACCACTATTGTAAATTTAAAAAATTATAGATCAAATTTAAAATATGGATAGGGACCAATTTACAATTTTTAAAATTTTAAAGGACCGATTTGAAAAATTCTAGGCACCAATTTACAATTTTTGAAACAATTTAAGGGTCAATTTGCAATTTTTTTAAAAGTTTATGTGGGTCAATTTGAAAATTTTGAAACATATGAGAGGGTAAAATTTAAAATTCCTAGTTTCCATGTGTGATTTAAATTTTCTAAATTAAGCTTTGACAAACTGCTTCATAAATTTCAATTATTATGAAAATTCTTCATATTGATCATCCAAATAAGAATTTACGATGTCATGAATTTGACAAACTGCTTTGTTTAAAAGTTATAATATTATTTCAATTTAGAATTTACGATGTCATAAATTTGAAAAAAAAAATAGATGTTACTCGAGTGGGTGCTCTTGACCCAATAAATATCATCTATTTTGGTATTTATCAATTATCAATGGTAGTATACAATCAGTTTACGTATTAACGAGAATATTTATACTAAAGTTCTTTGGTAGAATACTCATGTCACTTATAATATTGTGACTTTTAATAGTTACATGCAAATCAATATTACATACAAAAATATGATATCCGTAACGTGTATGTGAGGGGTGAACTAAATCCTCGTTAATTTTATTTTTTTTGTTCGAAAGGGCTCGCAACAAAATTATTTTTATATCCAAAAATGTCAAAAGGAGTGTCCTCTACCATTAATATTATTTCAAATATTAGCTGGTTTTTATAAAACTACAAATTAAACTTACATGTAAACTACTAAAATCTATCCTAGTTAATCCTTACCAATCAATAAAACATATGAATACTTTATATAAATGTTAAAAAAATTAATACAAACCCAGTCAATATGCCTCTGATTGTATGAATTCCTCCTCTAAGCATGGTTCCACCACTATAAATTTCTATAGGAAACACACAACTTCCATTTGATGGATCTTTTGTTACAATAGTAGCTTGTCCATCAAAATTACATGCTTCAACACTTTGTTGGTTCATTTGAAAGAATTGGTTGAAAGCAAATGAAGCATTACCAACTACATCCAATTTTCCACAAGAACAACCATAACATAAGCTTGTACAATCACCTGATTCACAAGCATAACTCAATGTTCCATAAACCAAACTCAAGTTTTTTACCTCTTTACTTACGACACACCATTGACGGTCTAAATAACGAACTCCTTTTGCTCCAATAAGCATTTTATCTTGTCCTTTCCCCGACAAATCAATAGGAAACTTAGGCTTTCCATCGTAATGAAAAATTCCCCAGTGTCGTTCAAACCAACCTGGTGCAATACTCTTTAAATTCTCATCAACGAGACCGAATAGATACACGTTCATAGGCCCTGGACGAAGCGGTGAACCTTCTTTGTTTGCCATTTTCTTAAGAAAACCTTGATAGAATCTTTTTGCATTATCTGGATTGGCATGTTTGTGACCATCCGTTGGCCAACCAATTTCACCAATCATAATTGACACATCAGGGTGGCCAGCTTTTTTTAACGACCAAACAAGTGTATCAAAGTTTGCATCAAACACATTAGTATAATGTACATTGCCATCGGTAATTGTTCTACTCGAATTATCAAAGAATGCATAATCTTTAGGGAAATCGTCATTCTGGTATAAACTTAGAAAAGGGTATATGTTCACTAAAAACGGAGAGTTATTTTCATCGAGAAATTGCACTATTTGTTTCATAACATCGGAAACGTCGGCATTAAAACTTCCACCTGATGGTTTATCTGTACTAGTGTCATATACATCGGCATTTAAAGCCGTGGTCACCTTTATTTTGTCTCCCAAACCAGCTTTATTAATAGCTTTTTGAACATTTTGCATTGCTGGAAATGTAGTCCCTTTATATGAACCATTGTAACTCTTCAATAAGGCTTCATTGCCAACAGATATATATCTACAATAAAAGACCAAACAAAAATTTATTGTGAAACATCAATTTAATCTCAAGATCGTAGAAATTGAACAACTTGATTATTTAGACAATTTCACATTACATTTGTAACAGATTGACTGACTTAAAAAGATCATTACGAATTTTCATTTCAAGTATACAAATCATTTTTTTATTTCAAAATAAAAGTGTATAGAGTATGGACCCTCCAATTTCGATTTACTTGTAAATTTATGATATGTTTTACATAATAAAATGCGAAAAAAATAAATATAAATTACCTTATGTTCACTCCTCCATCATGCATGTGTTTGGAGACATTGTGTTTAACAAAATCTTCTGCTTCATCCATGTCTTTAGATAGTTTCTTCAATTGATCATTAGGAATTCCAACCATAACTTCAATGTTTGTGCCAGAAAAAGCACCTAAAATCCAAGGATCTGTATCAAAAATCTTGACCCTTTTAATTCCATTATCCTTAACCATATTCACAACAATATGAGGATCAATTGGATTAGTGGCTAATAAACCCCAATTAACACCAACACCTTGTACAACTTCTTGACCACTACCTTGTTGGCAATGAGCTAGAACAATTATTGCACACATAAGAAATTCGATTCGAGCCATGATTTTGAGCTTATACTAATTACATATGTTTGCAGTGGTAATTATTTAAGTCATAGTAACAAATAAGATAGAGTTAATTAGCATTGAGTGTAAACATTGAATTGTTTGTACTGTTAAGATTGAATGATCAATATTATCTGAGCCAAAATTGGGTGTTGATGCGTGCATTTAGTTTGATACAATGACTAAATAAAGTTTTAAAATAGCATTGGTTCTTAAGCTACTAGTGTAACTAAATGTTAACTTGTGCACAAAGGGCACATGTTAAGCTACCTAAAAAAAGAAATATAGCATTTAATGATACAAAGAATTTAATGCTTAGAAAATGTAATACACCACAAGTTCAATAAATTCTTTCCACATTTATCTTCTTAACATGTGCCCTTAAGGGCACAAGTTAACATTTCCCAAATTCTAATTATAGTTGTTACGTGTATCTACTACAGTTTTATTTATTTATTTATGTATTTATTAATTAATAATATTTTAAATTCAAATATATTCATACTTTAGATTTACGTAGATAAGAAAATAGATAAAATCAGGTTGTGCTAAAAATTACAATATAATAGAAAGAATTGTATTAAGTCAATTTTGAAGTATATACTTATGTTTCCTTTGAGTTTAGGAGGTTGCATCTGACCTATAAAGATGAAGGATGAAGTGTGATCAGAAGAAACAATTACAAGGTTTGATGCAAGAGTTGTGGAAAAAAAAGCAAATGTCAATGAAACTTTATGTAAAAGTGTTCCATAAATGACATTATGGTTCGTTTGACCCGACTTTTTAGGTCTTAGAAACCATTTGAAAGCTAAAAGTGAAAATAATAATTTTTCAGAAAAAAAGATAAAGTTGTTTAGTAAATTGTTTTTTTTAACTTCAAAGTTATTTGGTAAAATATATATATTTTTTAAAAATTAAATAATAATAAACTAAAGATTAATATGAAATTTAAAAAAATATGACAACAAACTAGATTAAACTAAATTTAATAGAGATAATAATAAAAAAAACTCATAATTTTATTCCAAAAATAGGTTTCAACTTCTTCTCTTATAAGCTCTTTTGATTCAATTTTACGCATTAAAGAAAAACTGTTTTTTATGGCTAAGAGCTTTATTAAAATTATGTTTGGCCCAACTTCTCATTTTTAAGAGAATAAAAAGCTAAAAAAATTGCGCTAAACAGAGCCTTAATATAAAAAGATGTTGAGAAAATTTGATCTTAACCTAGCGGCATGTTGAACTGAAGTGATAGAGAGAGAGCAGCGAAGGGCAGGTATATATACCCGCGTGTCGTAAAACTAAAACCCTCCATAAACCCTAACACACAGTCGAACTTCATTCCCTCAAATCCTCTCTCTGCCTGCCGTTAATTAACCTCTCAGGTTCCATTATCGCTTCCCTCTCTCTGTTGTTTAATTTCGAAACGCCAGTTTCTTATGGTTAACGATTCAATTACCAAATAACGGATTTCAATTACTGAAACTGGAACAATAGTTTCAATTTCACACTTGATTTTTACTTATATATATTTTTGTTTAATTTTCATTGCAGACGAAATGAGGAAGAAGGTAGATGAACGAATCAGAACTCTCATTGAAAATGGTGTCAAATCAAGACACAGGTCCATGTTTGTCATTATCGGTGACAAATCCCGTGATCAGGTATCGTACTAATTGCTTCTTATAGATTAATTCAACTATATTTTAAACTCCCTTAAGACCTGTTTGGATAAACAACTTATGTATAAGCTATTTGGAGAACTTGTGAAAATAAGTTGAAAAAAAGAGTGCTTAATGCGGAATCTGTTGTATGCAGATTGTTAATCTTCATTATATGCTTAGCAAGGCTCAAATCAAATCCAGACCAACTGTTTTATGGTGTTACAGGGACAAGCTTGAACTTAGCAGGTTAGGTTCTTTATTTAATAAATAAATAATTGATGAATGATGAATCAGTGTTGTGTAACTATGATACTTAATCTTATGTATTTATTTATTTATTTGTTTGTTTGTTTCTTGAACTTGATTAAAATGATTTTGGTTGCATGCAGTCACAAGGAAAAACGTGCTAAGCAGATAAAAAAGTTGATTCAGAAGGGTCTTTTGGATCCTGAGAAAGCTGATGCGTTTTCGTTATTTTTGCAAAGTGGGGATTTAACTCATTGCTTATATAAGCATTCTGAGAAAGTTCTCGGCAACACCTATGGGATGTGTGTTCTTCAGGTATCATATACTTCATAGTTCATACTAATTCAATCTTTTGACCTTTATAGGATGTATTTTCTACTCATCATAAATTAATCGGTTTTACCATTGTCTTTCCTTTTAGGATTTTGAGGCATTAACACCTAATCTCCTGGCCAGAACAATAGAGACAGTGGAGGGAGGAGGGTTGGTTGTTTTGCTTCTTCGTTCTCTATCCTCGCTAACCAGTTTGTACACAATGGTGATGGTAAGGAGGCCAAATTCACAATTCATATTTTTTAGCTTTATTTAGCACCAAAAAAAAAATAGTTCATTTTGGTTAATTATTAGAGTTCTCATAGACTATAACTATATAGCCCTTCTGTTTATTTCTGAGCATCTGCCACCAGTAATTTTATTTAGGATCTTCTTTTGCGTTGCATTTATTGGAGTTCATAAGACTTGCCGTATACTAGACATACATCTTTCTCCTCAAGTATATTGTTTTATAATAAAAGGAAAACTGGTAATTGTTTCATTTCGACGAATATGTCCTGGTCGGGTATATCTCTAGGGTCGTGAACAAGATTGAGAAGTGAGTTTTGCTGGTCTCAAAGGGGTTGGAGCATTATCTTATTACTTCAGCGACCTAGAACTTCTCTTAAGTGATCAGATTGTAATGGTGGTCTTAATTTAGATATTATTCTGTGGAAAGGGATAATTAAATGCGTGTTCATCATAATTGTTAGGTTAAGGATACTAAATTTTCAATTAAATTAATCTTTCACATGCACGCTTGTGAAGTTCTAGTGTCTAGAAAGTACATACAAAAATTCCTCTTTTTTGCCTGTACCTAATCCAGTGAACTCTATAATAAATGCCACTTAATCCTGCAAATGACGAAAATATAATCCACGAAAATTCTTGCTTTCACGTCCATGCAAGCACCAAATAACTGCATCATGTGTTTCTCTCTGTAATCCTCCCCTCCCTTTTACTTCTTTCAACCTTCAAAATCACAAAATCGCATGCAGAAACAGATCTATAGTGCCTATGAAAGACATACATAAAATTCTGCATATGCAGAATAACTTGCCTGCAACCGAAACCAAGAGCTCCTTCCAACTCTTGGTTTATATCTCAGCTAGAACAAGTTCACATTTTTGTCGAATTGATTCTTTGACCTAAACTGTAC
This sequence comes from Trifolium repens, assembly GCA_030408175.1. Classification (NCBI taxonomy): domain Eukaryota; kingdom Viridiplantae; phylum Streptophyta; class Magnoliopsida; order Fabales; family Fabaceae; genus Trifolium; species Trifolium repens. Next base: position 57,790,895 of record CP125842.1, on the reverse strand, counting down.
ATATAAATCACACATATATTTGGTCAAGGCTTCAGTAAAATAGCTGTATGGTACTAGTACAGTAGATATGGCCCCTATAAATAATTTAGTGCCCCAACAGAAATGAATGCATTGTTCTCATTCCCTTAGTGCTCTACATGTAAGCCTTAAAATCATTAATTTTTGTTTCTATGGTTAAGTAGCTTATAAGGCCATTACCTACCATGCTACTCTTTTATTGAAGTCTCATTCCTATTGACTTTCATGTGGTTCACTTGTTGCAGGATGTCCACGACAGGTTTCGAACTGAATCCCACTCTGAGGCTACTGGGCGCTTTAATGAACGCTTTTTACTATCACTTGCCTCCTGTAAGGCATGCGTGGTCATGGACGATGAGCTGAATGTATTACCAATTTCATCTCACATAAGGTCTATTACACCAGTTCCTGTTAAAGAGGTATTCTTGTTACATCTTTAACTATTTCTTCCTTCCCTTTCTATCTCATCCACTTTCTTTTTGGTTGTTTACGATGTTGGGCCTTACTGCATGTATCTTGAAGTCATATTTGTTATTTACTTTTTCAAGATATGTGGGGATAGAAATACCTACTTTTATAGTGAAACAAAAAATTATTTGTGTTTTTTTTGGTCATATTTTCCTTGGTTTTACTTGCAGCTTTTAATAATAGGGTGCGTTTGTTTCAGCTTTAAAAAAATAGATTTTTTCCTTGTATTTTTTAAAATAGATTTTGTAAAACCGTTTTTCAAAATATTACAAGTTTTTTTATATTCATTTTTTCTAATTTAAAACACTAATTTTGACATCATATATCATAAACATACATTATTGAAGATCAAAACATAGTTAAAATATCAATTTTTTCAAAAAGTTGTATTTCAAAAATGATTTTTATGAAAATCTATTTGAAATAGCTTCAAATTAAGTGATTTTTTTGAAATTTTGATATCCAATTTTTTTTTTCAATAAAATGATGAAATGCCTAAAATGACATTTTAAGAATAACTATTCAAACCAAATTTTCATTTGAAGCTTTTATAAAAAGTTTCTTTGTAAATTTTTTTTACACAAAATTATGTAACACTATAAAATCCATTTTTAAAAAAAGCCAAAACAAAAGGGCCCATAATGTTCTGTAATCTCGGTGATAGTCGTATTGTGATTGCAAAGGTTATATTTGTAAAGATGGCAGTTAGAGAAAGTAGAAAGAGGAAGATAGAATGGAGTAGTCCTACCATGGGATGATCTATACAGCACAGCCTCCCCATTTATATTGTACACAACTAGGTTAAGGTTGTGCTACAAAGCACATCTAGGCCCAAACATATATTCTCAATTATTCTAAACAATGGTCAAATTTTTGGTGCTGGTCTTTCATTGTGGTGCGAAATTCCCCGTTGTCATTGTTAGATGCCTTATTTTTTTAAAACGTTAGTACATTGAATTTTGGGAGTGTTATTTTAGGGGGTGTTTGTTTCAAGTTTAGAAATAACATTCCTTGGAATATATGGATAGGAATACATATACCCATGTTTGCTACAAGGTTGACATAAAATTATTTCTGGATATGAAGGTTCCTTGGAATAAAATAACTTCCAATAACTTCTCTTATTCCCATGATTTTATTCCCAAGAAAATGGGCGGGAAAGAAAAGTTCCCATGAAAATGGGAATAAAATTTAAATAACTTCTAGTAACTTCTCTTTTACCAATCTTTGTCAATAATTCCAAGGAATATAATTAATATCAACCAAACATGATTTTTTAAAAATACCTTGGAATAAAATTCCTATCATTATTTCCTGGGAATATTATTCCTTGGAGTAAATTTAACATCCTTGAAACAAACGCCCCCTTACTATTTTGCTGTGTTGCAATCCCAACCTACGGCTAACTATAGTGCTTGGCTTTGCAATTTCGTAAATGAATTATATTGCCAAAAACTGTTGTTTAATATTGTATGAGTTTTCCTTCCTCCATTCCCGTTCTTGGCAGCCAAGCTGGATGCTTGTTTGTTGAATGAATTCTGATGGAATGCACGTTTGTCACTGAATTGTTGCTATAGGACTCAGATGGACTCTCAGAAGCAGATCAGGAGCTGAAAAAACTTAAAGAAGAACTAAATGAAGATTTACCTGTTGGACCGCTGATCCGGAAGTGTTGCACATTGGACCAGGTAGGATTATGTACCTTTCAACTTTTCACCATCTGCTGTGGTCAGCAAAATTGGTTTTTTGATGTGGTGCATGTAAGTGAGTATATATGTTCTCTGTTAATAGGGAAAAGCTGTCATAACATTCCTGGATGCAATTCTGGACAAGACACTTCGTGGTACTGTTGCCACTTTTGCTGCACGTGGCCGTGGGAAATCAGCTGCTCTTGGTTTATCAATTGCTGGAGCTATTGCTGTGGGGTACTAGGCTTCAGTCATAAATATCTTTATGCATGATGGATACACCGACTTTGTTTAGGACCTCATTTTAAAATTATCTGGTGTAGGTATTCAAATATCTTTGTTACTGCACCCAGCCCCGAGAATCTGAGAACCTTGTTTGAATTCATATGCAAAGGTTTGGTTGCGCTTGACTACGAGGTACTAGTTCTCTCACTTGTTGATAGCTATTATCATTAATCCTTAATTAAGATGCATTTAGTTTCAATAGATCTAATGGTGGCGATTGAGCAATGTAACTTTGGCAATGGACGGGTGTTGTAAGCAATCACTGTCATTTATATTTGATTGCCAAATGGTTCATTCCCATTTAAATCATAGTATGGTGGTGCATATCTGGATTCTGGAATATTTTATTGTGACTAAACTTACAACACTAAATATATAGTAAAACTTATCTCATTCAATTAATTTTCATATGTAAGAATATCAAATGAAAAGATTCCCGACGCGCAGGGTATTGTCCTTAGTATATCAAATTTGATACCTTTGTACTTTGACAATCATTGAGATACCGGTTAGTGAGTTAGGGTTATTGGTGTTGGTTCCTATTACAGCCTCTTTTTGCCTCATTTATTGAGGAAAAAGAAGTTACTGACAATATACATTTTCTAAAGGCCTTTTGGTCTGTTTGTGTGTAAAAAGTTGAATGGTGTTTGTTTAAGAGATGTGTGTTTCCAATGTGAATAGGAGCACAAACATTTTGATGTGGTGAAAAGTGCAAATCCTGAGCTGAAGACTGCTACTATACGGATCAATATTTACAAGCAGCACAGACAGACCATTCAGGTAATTTCACTAGTGATACTTCTTCATTGATGAATGTGACTCAAAAAGTGTACCGATATTTACAAGTGGTTAAAAATGTAATTCCGGCCTTGCTTTTCATCCTTATTTCTTTCAGTATATACTGCCACACGAACATGAAAAGCTTTCGCAAGTTGAGTTATTGGTTGTTGATGAAGCAGCTGCTATTCCGCTGCCGATGGTGAAGTCTTTGCTTGGCCCATATCTGGTCTTCCTGTCTTCTACTGTTAATGGGTATGGCTAACTTTTGCTTTTGGTGAAAACCTTCCATATATCATAACAATTTTTTTTATAGTCGTGAATTATCTATCCTTTTGAAATTATTAGCCCTTTCATTCCTCTTGGGGGCTCATTTGAAAGAGCTAACTCCTGATGTGGCTCGCTTGATTACTGAAAAAAATTGTTCTTTTGCTCATGTGAAGTTATGAAGGAACTGGACGCTCTTTATCACTAAAACTTGTGCAGAAACTGCAAGAGCAAAGCCACATGTCTGCTATGAGCACAGAGGGCACTGGTACAATGCTTCTGACCTTCAGAATTCACTTTAAATAAATAGAGTGCTTGTCATGCACTGTTCAGGATTGGAAAACATTCTAAGTGAATTATTAAATTAATTTCTTTGGTTTTCAATGAATCCATTATATGATTGTAATAATTTTTTTAAAGGTTGTTATATTTTTTATAATAAGTGCTAGTTTTGTTTCTTGTTCATTTATACACTATTACACTGAAAATATATAGGCAGAGACGGTTAGAAAATAATAACCAATCTAATCTACTAACTAGGAAGCATAAATACAAATATACAAAGGATAAGAAATAAAACCAAAAGTCAATCTTATCTGAATCAGCTAATCAAGTTCTAAATATAATCTAAACTAATTCAATCTGTTATTCCTAATTCGTTACAATGTTTCAGGTATATGCATCTTATTACTAGCTATTTTTTGAGTTTTCAGGTCGCCTGTTTAAGAAAATAGAACTGAGTGAATCCATCAGATATGCTTCTGGGGATCCCATTGAAAGCTGGCTTAACACATTACTTTGCTTTGATGTTTCAAATGCCATCCCTAATATTAGCAGGTTAGACCAAAGCTAATTTCATACTTCTTTTGAATACGAGTCAATTTTTCGATCCCAATTTATGGTTGTTCTTTTGGTCTGAAATCAGGTTACCTCTGGCCAGTGAGTGTGATCTATATTATGTTAATCGGGATACTCTCTTTTCCTATCACAGGGATAGTGAATTATTTTTGCAGGTAAAACCAGATTCATTGAATGATGTGGTGGGTTGTGATTAATATTTTCACGTGTTTAAATGGCATAATAAAATATTTGTATTCTTGCAGCGAATGATGGCCTTATATGTTGCGTCACATTACAAGAATTCTCCAAATGATCTGCAATTGATGGCAGATGCTCCAGCACACCACTTGTTTGTGTTACTTGGTATGCTTGGTTTTCTTTCTAGTTATTCTTTTTTTGTTCAGATGTTAAAATTTACGGGACTTGATTTAAACAGAAGAGTATCTGTATGACAGGGCCTGTGGATGAATCAAAGAATCAACTTCCTGATATTTTGTGTGTCGTCCAGGTTTGCACCTTTGGCATTAGGCATATATAACCCCCACATCATTGGGCTGCTTTACTTTCTTTTGATTGAACCCAAGGGTTTGGTTGCTTTAAGAAAATGTTTTCTTGTTATCACTGACTACTGCAACCCCTTTTCTGTTTATCATGCTTGTTTTTTTGTTGTGACTTCCCATGTTCCATAACTTCTATTTACAGGTTTGCCTTGAGGGGCAGATATCTCGTCAGTCAGCCATCCAAAGTTTGAGCCATGGTCATCAACCTTCTGGTGATCAAATACCATGGAAATTCTGTGAGCAATTCCGAGATACAGTTTTTCCTTCACTTTCAGGCGCTCGCATTGTCCGCATTGCTACACACCCCAATGCATTGGGGGTAACTTCTATATTTAGCTATGGTTATTGTTTAACACAATTCTACTAAAAGTGTAACACGGGCACAACTCTTATCTTCTACCTTTATTTTATTTCAGCTTGGATATGGTTCTCAAGCAGTTGAACTCTTAACACGGTGAGTGCATGCCTGGTTTCCTTCTAACTTAGTGATGTTCATTTAAGCTTGTGTGTTACTCAAGATGTTGAAAGAGAATTGAGCGTTCTTCAAAAGTTTTAAATTTAATATTGATTTATTTTGGGGTCAATATTAGTTGGCTCACAATTTTTTAACAAGGTTACGAGGTCAAAGAAAATGACGGACGGGTGGATAGAAGCACTTCAAATCTGATTTATAAGAATAAAAGGAGATATATAAATTTGTGCAATTATGGAGGTATCAAATATATTAGCCATATAATAAGTTTTTTGCTTAAGAGGTCGACCATAGGAGCAATTTACTTGCTACCGAGAGTTTTGGGGCAATATCAGAGAGATAAAAAGATTTACCCATTGATGGGGTGCCTCGTTGAAAAGAAAGAGGTCTGGATTGACCATATTCAAACTATGAAGGACATGCATGAGGGGATCCAACTAGTGTGAGAATGCAGGGCGACAAGAATTTCGAATAACTATAAGACAATACTAATATGTACTTCTGCAGCACATTCAAGAGCCAGCATTGAAATGCATTCTATTTACATATGATATAGTCCTATGTGGAGAGTCGAAAGAGGAAATAAATGAGAGGTTAAAGGCTTGGAGGCAAGCCTTAGAAGCATACTGTTTCTATTTGAGTAAAAGTAAAATAGACTATATGGAATATATGTTTAACAAAAGGCGAAGTAGCCCTTAGCTTCAAGGTTAATGTTGGAGGCAAATTGACAGAGAAATAGAGAGATGTAAACTATCAGATTCAAGTGGGGTGGTTAAAATTGAGGAAGGCGTTAAGATAAAATTTTATGTTACAACTATATGACCTGCAATGTTGTGAGGCTGAGTGGTGAGCGGTAAAATGCTAACACAAGAATAAGCTTAGTATAGCAGAATTGAGAATGTTGCATTGGATGTGTGGAAATACTAAACGAGGTAGAATTATGAATAATACTTATACCATTAGAGAGACTGTTGGGGTATAAACTTGTAGAAAATATGGTTGAATCTTGACTTGGGTGGTTTTGAGTTTTGACTAGGGGTGTTCAAATCCAAACAGATCCAAATTAAAACCGCAAACTGATCATGTAAAATAAAAAATTGCACAAGACTGAATATTATTGGATGTTCTTTTGTGAAAATCACTTGAATCTGATTTCAGATTCATTTTTCAAAACCGAACCAAAACACAATAAATTTTAATACTTATTATTAGTATAAAATATTGCATTTATGTTTTATTTGTAGGTTTTTCATTTTTTTAATTATACTTATTAGTCTAATTTAATTTATATTTTCACTATTTCATGTTTCAAACATAATTAACTATTGTTATCCAGTAATGTTATTTTTTAGTATATCATATTTTATATTTTGCATCATACTTGTTTACAAATTAATGGAATTTCTTACAATTGTAATTGGATTTGGATCAACCGAAAACGATCCAAACTATACTGGCATTAAATTTGATCAGATTTTCTAAAGTAATAATCCAGATTGAACCGAACCATATGTGATTTTAGTCCTTGAATCAAATGACTTTTTTGTCTCAACCACACTGTGAACCTTCTAGTTTTGACATGTGGAGACTTGTAAATTAATAGTAATGAGAGTTAGTTATGGCGAGTCGTCCAATAGCCAGCTGTGTTGTTAAATAGTGGTTATAGAAGAAATGTTGTCAATTAATGGCTATAATGACTCTAGCATTGATGCATAGCATTATTTGAACGAACCACTATTTCTTGTTATCCGTGATTGATAACAGCAACACTGATCTCTAGAGGCAGAGAAGACAAAGAAAAACTATTGAAGAAACTGATAATACCTGAGAGACAGACTGTTGTTGAAGCACTAGTCTCATCTTTGGAAATTTCCTCCACTGGGTGCAGGACGGGGGCAACACTGATATGTAAGGAGAGAAGGAACCAAAGGAAAGAAAGACTGTGATTTGAGACTGACAAGTTAGGATCGAATGGAACAGAAGGAGCAATGGGTAATACTTGACAGACTTTTCTGTTATTGATGAATTAAAGAATGGAAGGAGGAACTCATATGCAATTGGTCGACGCGCATGATTCGACTGCTCACATGTCTTTGTGCAGCTATTCCACCAATTCCCGTTTCTGGCCATGTGCGAACATGCCCATGGTAGCATCATCACAGAATCGTGCGATTCTATGCAGTGGCACACAATTTTAACTTCCATGCTTTAGCTCGTCTACGACTGTTTGGACCCCTCCCCTCATTTTGTTATTTCATAACTATAAAAGATGCTTTACCTCGGTCTGCATTTAGTCTTTAATTATGTTAAAATGTTAAGCAGCACATCAGGCATTAATCACTCACTACACACTGTCTGCAGTTATTTTGAAGGACAACTTACGCCTATCTCTGAGAATGATGTTGACGATAAAGTGGACACTCCACAAATTAGAGTTACAGAAGCTGCAGAGAAGGTATGTTCTTTCTAAAGTCCTTTTTTTTACTGGCTTATTTTGTTCTGTTCATTTCTGTTCTGTTTCAGCAAGTTATGTATAACATATGGGAGCTATCTAGGAGTTGTCTAATTGATTAGCATCACGGCACTGATAAGACCAAGATTCAATTAGTAAAGAAAGAACTTCATTGTTTTGAGATAATGTTGTGTATGTGCAATGCTTTATAGCAGTTATTCATTGTTTATTGCTAGAGAGAAATGATAGAACTTCTTAGGATATATGCTGCTGCCCCATTATAAATGGAACAAATTTGCATTGGGTTGTGCTGTTCAACTAATAGGATTTTTAGAGGAGCTTTGTAGGTGATGCTGTAAGGCTTTTCTTTGGTGATGATCTAGTGTGTTTTCTCTTTCTTTCTTTCTTTCTTTCTTGATTCAGTAAAAAGGATAATATTTGCTTTGACTGTTCTTTTACTCCTATGTAATTTTTTCTTTATAAAAGTAGAAATAAAATAAAAGAAAGAGAAGATTAAAAAAAGTAAGGAGGACGAAAAAGAAAGGAGTCACTCAATTGTGTATTCTGTTATTATGAGTTGAATGACTTTACAAAGACTGTATATAGAGTTCTGGAGTGTTAGTTATAGTTAAATATCAGAGACTAAGCAACAGCTACAGCAGTCTCTGAAAATAGACAGTTTTATTTTTTACCATTCTCTCTGGAAATTCAGGGTGGGTGAAAGTTGTTGAACACCTTGAGTTTGTATGTTTGTTTTAATATCCAAGTTCAGTCTCATGAGTGAAGGCTGAAATTCTAACAAAATTGACAGGCTATGTTTGATTTGTAATCATCTCCGATTTTTTTTATACCACTTTATATTTATCTTTCCAACAGATGCTTTGCCTTTTTTATGACACTACTGCGAATTCAGGTTTCACTACTTGAAGAAAATATAAAACCCAGAACAGATCTTCCTCATTTGCTAGTACATCTGCGTGAAAGACGCCCGGAGAAGCTTCATTATATTGGTGTCTCCTTTGGCCTAACCATGAAACTTTTTTGCTTTTGGAAGAGGCATAAATTTGCTCCTTTCTACATTGGCCAGATTCCAGTTAAGCTTTATTTTTTATCTCAACCAATAGACTATGGCAATGTGTGTTTTCAATAACTAATTAACATTGTTTCCCCAACCTGATAGAATAATGTGACCGGTGAACATTCATGCATGGTCCTGAAACCCTTGAATAACGATGAAATTGAAGTCGATGGATCAAATCAATATGGTTTTTATGGTCCATTTTACCATGGTGGGTTCATCCTCTTTTGCAATTATGAACTGTGTTCCATATTTGTGATTCATCTTAAATTCTGATTATTTAGTTTTGCTATCTGTAGATTTTAGGCAAAGATTTGCAAAACTTCTGGCTTCCACTTTCCGTGACATGGAATGCAAGCTAGCAATGAGGTTAGTATTTGGAATTTGAGGCGGATATTTTGAAGTTCCTTGAATTCTAGGGGATTACAGTTATTACCAATTAGATCATTTTGATGAGTAAGGTTTTGCATCTCTTTTTCTCTTTTTAAATATAAGATATATTGTTAGAGGAGAAAGAGTACAAAAGCTGCAGATAAGATATGCTCCTAAAAGAAAACAGAACATATGAAGCACAGAAAGCCATAGCAAGCTAGAAGGATAAATCACGAACGAAGTTTATCCGGTCTTTTTGCCTATCATTGAATCCCCTTTAGAATTTTCATTAGAGAGCATTAAGTGCATCTCCATCGGATTGTGTTTCATAGATTTAGTGAGAGTTGCATATTTAAGCAATCATGAAAGAGAGTTCCATCATATTTAAATATTATTTGTGTTTGATAATTTATATATGGGAGACAGAATATGAGATGTTGAAGAGAGGGCTGATTTTGGGGAATTAAGCAACTCAGTGATAGAAACTCACATTAGAGTGAAAATTGAGTGAGTTAACATGCACAGACCCACGTGTGATTTTGGCCGAAGAATAATTTCCTTTTCGGTGTCTTACAAAATAATATATTATTAATAAAATTATAAAACTTTCTTGTGCATGAAATGGAATAGGCAAGGGAAGTTCTTTTCTTTATATTAAGTTTATTAATTATTGAATAATAGTGTGTTACAAATATATGTAAAGGATTGCCCTTTACAAGATGCCACAATTACCATTACATCTGCCAATTTTATATTTTGTCATTCTATGAATGTAAATTTCATTTGGTCTAAGAAATCAAAAGGAAGTTATAATCAAGCTTTTATCCGTACATAAATTTCTACAGCTATTGCACAATCTAATCCAATATCCATCGACTACAATTCAGATATGAAATTCTGTATGACCTGCATCCTTCATTTATTCATAACGCCTTTTATTTTAATAATGTATCCAGCATCATAGACCCAAAAATCACATTTACGGAGCAAGAGCCTATCAAGGCAACCACTGACAATTTTTTGAGATCGGTTAAAGAATATTTATCACCACATGATATGAAGCGACTAGAGGCTTATGTTGACAATCTTGTTGACTTTCATCTGGTATGTTCTCAAATGCTGGATACTAATTTTTTTTAACTTGATGGCCTGTCTGATATTTTTTGGTCATTAAAACTTGCTCTGCACTCTGTACTCCACCCTAAAGTCCTAACATATTTGACTCTCTTGGTACTAGATGATTCCATTTAAAATTTAAAGTAGAATTTCATCTTGTTTCCCTTTCCCCAAACCCCCTAATTCTGCATGATTGTTCACTTACTGACGTGTGTGTGTATATATATATATATATGTTAAATTTGTGTTATAAAATTTGATTGGATAAACTGCAATTGCCAGACAAATTAAATTAACATTCCCTTGAGTTTGCTTCATGCCCATGAGCCTAAAAAATGGTTTGGGATGGTGGCCTTATGTAGCATTGGACATTATGCACTTGTATACATATAGCTGAAGCTGTGGTGCAATAACTGTATCAAAGTTTAGGCCTTTGATCTGTGTGCTTTTAAGTATGATCTTAACCCTTTGTTTTTATTTATTTTGGGACAGATTTTAGATTTAGTTCCTGCACTGTCGCACCTGTACTTCCAAGAAAAGATTCCAGTTACATTAACAGCTTCTCAAGCTTGTGTGTTACTCTGTATGGGTCTGCAGAATCAGAACATTTCGCACATTGAGGTTTGTTCACTTACACAACAATTTTTATTGAAATAACAATCATAGCACCTAACCTAATATGTTTTGTACTGGTAAGAGACAAAAGGCAACCAAATGCTGACTACCATCATTGAAAATGTGATAGAAAATTTTATCCTCATTCTTTTGAAATTTGTTATTTACATTGTTTAATTTATCATGATACGAATTGTCTATTAAATCAATGAGTTACTCTACATTTCACTGCTTAATTTTGTAAGAGGTTTGAAGGAGAAGATTATTCATCCTGTTTGATTTCTTCCCTGTTGGTGCCCTTTCAAAAAAGATGGAATCATATTCTCATTTGTGCACTTCTGTCTAATAGGGACAAACGAAGTTGGGAAGGCAACAAATATTGTCTCAATTTATAAAGGTTATGAAGAAATTCTACACTTATCTATATGGTCTTGCATCCAAGGAGATTGAATCAACCATGCCACGACTGAAAGAAGTAAGTTAATAATGGTTGAACACTGTATTGCCTTGATGTTTTCGCTAATTTCTAGCAAGTTTGGTTGATGAAATCTCACATGCATGTGCTGCAGATTTAGGGACACAAGTTCTACTAATTTGCAGCCTCCCTTTTTACGTTTCACTAATCTCTTGAGCCTCTCTTTCTTTTCCCCCCTTTTTGTTGATTTTCTTCTGTTTTGTCCCTAGATTGTCATGGAACCTCATAGTGTTTCTGTGGACGAAGACCTAAACGACGGGGCTAAACAAGTTGAGGTATGTACTTCCATCTTTTGTTTTATTTTTTCGAAGATCCCAAGATAATTTTTATCTTTGTTTTCACGTCCAGTTTTTAGTAGCTCTTATCTTTAATATTATTACTGGATTACTGGATAGGCCGATATGAAGTCAAAATCAGAATCGCTCTTTGCTCCTGAATCACTCCAGCGGTTTGCCATTGAAGATGGGGAATCTAGCTTTGACAATGCTTTGCAAAATACTGGTGGAAAAATACCCACAGGTGGTCTTATCAGTATGAAATCAAACAGGAAAATAATCAAGTCTGAAAAGGAGAATGGAAGTCATAAGAGTGATAAAAAGAGGCATATGGACAATAACAGCCATAAATCAGGTAAAAAGGAAAAGAGGAAAAGGTCTTGATTGAAGAGAAGAACCTTTGTAGAACAAACCGTGACGATTTCAGGCATTGTCGGTCCTGGCTAGGAGTCAGATCATTAGTAATACCTAGCAGAGTATATCATTTTAATCAATTCAAAGTACAGGAATTTGTATTAATGCTAAACTTAAAAAAATGCAGCTTTTAAGGCAATTCCCAGTTTTGTTTTTTTGCTCTCCCCTTAGTGGAGAAACTAAATTAATGTTATATACACATTATTTCCGAGAAAGTTCTTAGGAAACAATTAATTTGATGATTTATTCAGATTTTTATGGTTATGAGAGGAGCTCTAATCCTTAATCCTTCAATATCCAGCTCGCACCTTTGGTTGTACAATTATTATAAAAGGTAATAAGCCAAATTGTATACTTCAAAAAGTATTAAACATTTTAAATTGATGTCATTGGTTTTTAACACTCCATAAATTAACGCAGAGTGAAACATCAATTCTACCGTAATTGATTCTTAAACATGTTTGATTCACAGAATCACTTCTGAAATAGATGCATTTTAGAGATCCAATCTACAAATTGGAATATACATGATTTGATTATAGGCCCTCACAACAAGGTGAATGCTATCAAGTAATTTTTGGGACAATAACCATAGCAACAGAACAAATTAACTTGCATCGAATAAAGCATCAGAGGATATGTATGCTAAAATTAGAGTTTCAGACATGAATCCAATTTGGATCATCAATTTTAACTACAGCATGTAATCTTGAACCCTCTGGAGTTCCCAATGGAGCATCAATGCATGAACAATTATCAACAAAATAAAGCTCCCACTCTTTGATTTCACATTTATCTAATGCAGCAACTATTTTTGTCTTCTCTTTTTCATTTGGAAATGCTCCATCTGGACTAACAAGTACTGCCCCAGTATAAGACTGCCCTGCAGCTCTAGCAGCACCATGATAGTGAAACAAACCCCAACTAAGATCTTCAGCTACATCCACAATTGTCCAAAACTCATTTGAAACCACTCCATTATCTAATACACTGAAATAGAATGTGCCAGGTATCTTACCTCTCTTAACCCTATATTTTCTCCTTCTCCATACCATTTGGCCTTCGAATGTTTTTACCTGAAAAACCGGTTCATACCAAAATGACCCTTTTGCTTTTCCTCTATAAAATAACTGATATTGGCAAGGGAATTGATCATATGCTGGATTCTGTCCTGCTACGACACGCCAGCTCCATTGCAAACTTCCTAACCAACCAACGAACAAATCTTCTGCAATTTCGTGACTCAAATTCTGCCCGCGAAATGCAACCATTGGAGGCACGTATGGCTTGGTAGGGACTTCCGCTTCCAATTCAAGACAGTTGTTTTTCTGTAACACACAAAGTGAAAAGGCTTCCAGATTTTCACTTTCGTACGAGGCGATACATCGATAATTACACACTTGATCAACAGGACTACACTTATTTAAACATTGAAGAGCTTTTCGACAATTAGGATCCAACAAACAATTAAGTACTTGACGGCCGCAGTTCTTCAACATGCAGTTTAAGGTTGAAAAACCCTTCGCTCTCAAGTTCTTCAATATCGGAACTGGCCTTATATAAGCATTGATTAACAATAGCAAACAGAATCGTATATCATCAGAACTACGTCGATCCCATGCTTCGGATACAGTTTGCACTACTTCATTTGAGTCTTTAGTTTTATCTAACTCGGAACTCCCCAAAAGTTTTCCAAATATACTTCCCCTCACTTCATTGTGAATATCATAGCCTCCTAATCTGTTCTTCAAATCTGGTGACGAGTCAAAACATATTACATTTTCAATAGTTTTGCTGCTGATTTTAATCCAGTTAACTGACTCTTTGTTTGTAACAGCAACAATCACCAATATATCAGCCTTCAGTAATTCTCTCTCGAGTCTGATGGCCATTTGTTCATTAGATTGAATGCATTCGTCGGTAAATACAAGAAGTTCATACCCTTCATCGACCCATTTCAATCTTTTTGCCTGATAACATTAAATGGCAAGGAGCAGCAAACAGGGAAAAAAATGACTGTTAATATGAGCCTTTTTGGATAAGCAAAGAAAAGTTGAAATTTTTTTGCAATGACTACAATCCCTTACATGATAACTTTTCACATAACTTTTATATACCTTCTAAACACCTATAAATTTAGAGGACCATAAGTGAAGAACCAAATACTTATTTTACTTGAGAAACTCTTACAAAAAAGAAACTAGTCAAAACTAAGCCTATAACAAAACTATTATGACAACACACTAAAGGTGTAGCAAAAGATGCATAATAGGAAAATAAAAATAAAATTCAGTCACAAAATCTGAAATATATTCTAAATTAAGGCAAAATCTGCATGTAGTCCAAGGAAATTTGGAAGAAATAAGTAGTAGTAAAAAGATCAAAAGCATAAACACTTAGATTAAATAAAGCAAAATATAGGTAATAATGTGATTGGCCACAACGGTTATGATATACTAGTTAATTCAGAGGGGTATTAAGATGCAAGTGTTTCCTTATGAATCATGCAATTCCAACACAATCCATGATTGGATAAAGTATATTACCTTAAAACTTAATTAAGCAAGAAACTAAAATGTCCTCCAAATTTTACTATTTTATATGCATATATTAGACTATTGCATTCTCTTTCTACTCCATCACAATAAAATATGTCTCATTATTCCACCATATGCATTTATAGCTTCTTGATGTTTATGGTTCTATTTGTATTGACTTATTTGATTTCATCTACTACATGTAAACATCTGTGAGATTGTTTAAGAGTCTTTATAAAACAGCTTCCGCAAGTTGTTTTCAACTTATTTCTATAAGCTCCTTAAGATAGCCTATGAAAAAAGTTCATAACTTATATGGGAAAAAATAAACCTTGTTTTATCTTTTAGTGTAGAAATAACTTATGCAAAAGCGTTTATAGTATAAGTTGTTTATCCAAACTGGGTCTATATCTAATTACATATCATTTACAATTTTCAACTTATTTCAATAAGCTCTAAAAACTAACATAAAAATAATTTGCAAGTTGCAACTAATAATAATATGGAAATAATTTAACAATACAAGAAATAGCTTATAGATTATAAGTACTAGTAGTCTAATAATTTAACAATATTATTTCCATATATAAAAATAGCTAATAGATTATAAGTACTTGTAGTCTAATAACTACTACTACTACCATGAAAATGAGAGAGGTGGAAGAAAATAGGATACTTAACAGTGTGAAGCATGACTTGTTCCCAAGAAGCAGAGTTGAGAGGGCTGATAGCTCCATGGCCAACTATAGCCACCAACTTCACCGGAGGGTCATCGGCGGTGACGGGGGAGTCGACGGTTGTTGATGATGATGATGAAGGAAGGCAAAAAGGAGAAGTGAATGAGATTGAAGAAGTAGAAGTAGAAGAAAGGTTAGAAGAAGAAGAGAGATGATAGTAGTGTTGAGAAAAGACATAGAATCGATTATTTGTATGAATCATCTTCATGGGATTGGGTGTCGGAAGAAGATGAAGCTGCAACAACATTGTTTCTAAAATAATAACTAACCAAACTTGTTATTTATGTCTTAGCCATACAATACAAGAGACTAATCTTTGAATCAATACTCAATAGTAGACATTTCATTTATATTTATTTTTATCTATAATGAACTACTTTTTAAATGAATGACTCCATAATCAAACACGAGTTATTTTCTTTGAGAACTTTAATTAATTTAATCATCTACAAAAACTATTTATTCGTCATTCCTTTTTAATTAATACATCTTTATTCATAATAATTGTAATTTTTATTTTATTTTATTGATCTTAACTAATTTACAATTACACATGATTAGTTGTGATTTATTAATAGTGCAAAATTTTGTAAATTGATGACGTATAAAAATTAATCGCTTTTAATTTTTATTTATTTTTAGTTATTCTCCCCTCCCTATGAATATGTTTTGCAGAGATCGGACATCAGTTCTCTTCTCTCCCACAAACTCAATGCTGCTTAAATCATTGCCTCTTTCAAATAATATTACTATTATCTATCACTCCATCATTACAAAAACAGAGGATGAACAATGTCATGTCTGCAATATATAAGTATATCCATAGTGTCATTGAGCAACTACTTCTCCCACATAACTAAACAATTTACACAAAACTATAAACTCAAATTGTTTACAGGATAAATAAAAACTTGATCCAGAACTTAATATCGTTTTTTTGCATAAAGAATTAATACCATTTGAAAGAGTAAAAATTGATTTTATTTTTTTTTACCGAAGAGTTAAAATTGTTAAAATAATTAATATTAAGCAATAAATTTCCTGCAATATTTTAAGAGGAACCTTTCCAACAGTATAGCATGTGCAGAGATTATATTATATCTGAATAAACACGGTTTCAATTTGCTTTCAAATGGAAGTAATCGTCATTATCATATCCACAAGGTATGAAGCAAAATGTGACCATCACAGTCCTCTCTCTTGGGATATCAAATACTTTATTTTAAATACTGAAATGATAGATGCCTGGATTGAAAGAATAGATCGATGCAATCAAAATTGGGAACATCTGTCACATTAATAAGAAAAATCCAGGAAACAACTTGACAAAAAAAAATTAGAACATTGGATTACTTCAACTTCCAGATTTATCGCGAGGAATTTGAAATAAAAAAGAACTTGAAAACTCAAGAATCTTCAAACTGGCTTCAATGTTGCATTTCAAAATCATTGGTGTCTACTTATTGAAGAAACATGGCCTCACCATTATCCAAATGCAATATTTATAATATATAAAAATATGTTGAAGACATTTTAAAGGAAGTTCCGGATGTCCAAAGTTTTGACGTCGACTGACTCAGGCTCATCCTTGAATTCCTCCCTGAAATGGCAAACAGGCAACAAAAAATGAATCATACAATGGTTTAAAAATTTTACAAGCTTTATAGAGTGACGAGTAAAAGTGTCTCTAATTGTAGAAGATAAAACAATAGTCCCATTTCTGACAAATCAAATGGCCATCGTGTCATATTCACATATTCTAACTATATCTTTGAGGTTTGGAATCAAGCAGAAAACAAAAGTATCATGCGCTTATCAATAATAGCAGCCTATTTATTACGTTACGTTTTCAGGCCAGGCCCCTTTACTCTTTTTTTTTTAATAAAGCACTACTGCCCCTAATCCTATAGAGTCAGGCTCTTCTGCTATCAATGAAACAGGAGAACGGAAAAATACAGTAGTTAGAAATGGTGCAGTGGGTAGTTATTTGCCTCTTACAAAACAAAAAGGAAATCGTGCTAAGAGTAATACCTTTTCTTTTGAGTTTCCATTGCCTCAACAACATCCTTTTTCAACTCCTCCAGCTGTGCTTTGGCGATTTTAAGCTCCAGCTGTTCTTCTAACTTTGGCAATTCTTCTTTTTGAATTCCAAGTCTACAATGGCACCATCAAAGGGTGAAAAAACGACAAGAGGAAAACTAAAATAAGCAAAGTAATTATAACCCAGTAAATCATTCTACTCAAATGAAGAGAATCATTAAGAATTTTAGAATCCTCACTAGTGAAGTATGTATTTATATACCCCAAAAAATGCAGGCATTCAAACAACCAAGTGGAATCTCAAACAAAACACCACATCACACACAAAGGATAGACAATAATATTCCCAAACAAGCAAACCCAAAATGCAATATTTGGAAAGAACGAAAATACATAAACCTTAGTAAATTATGAGAGTCGGTTGACATATTCCTTCAACTCAAAAATATATTTTATCACAGAAAACCTTATCCTCTACAACATAAGATAAAATGAGCATTTTCCAATAGATTGAGGATACTGAACAACACCAGAAAGTAATATTTAAAACTCACCAAATAATCAGAAAAAATATACTATAGGAATATGAACTTACTTCTTATTAATCTTATCAAACTCTGCCAAAAGAAGATCCATTCCTTTCTTGTCATTTCTCAATAGGGGTTTCTTTAAATCCTTTTCAATTTTGTCCAATGCATCGATCATCAAAGCCTCTGCTCCAAGACTATCTGTAAGACCTCTCCTGAAAAATAATGTACCAAAATAAATGAGGCAATGTGACTAAAGCCTGAACTACCCTGAAGCAAGGGATGTATGCAATGCATCATGTTGCCGCCTTTCTCTCATTTGTATATATGTATGCATGCACAAAAGTTTGAAAGGGAGAGAGTAGAATAGAACATCACGCACTTGGTTCTTATTTCCTTCAAGGTCAAAAGATAAGTTCGAGCATCAGGAATATCCTGTGTCTCCATATCGATGGTGGCTACGATATCTTGGGACTCTGACAACAAGTTTGCCCTGCAAATCATAATTGAAGTATTGTAAAAAAATTACAATAAAAAGTTAGAAATATTACAAGATATAAGTTGGTAATATACTGAGTAGAAAGACTGATAAAAACAATAAGGTAAAGGAGAAACTCACTTCTCTCGGACTGTTTTCATGACCTTAGCATAATGAGCAACAGCAGCTGGATCCTCTGGAGCGATGGTGATCTTCTCCTTCCTTAATATTCCAACAGCTGTCTCAAATTTGTTCTTCACTTCCAAATAAATGTTCTTCAGCATCTCTTTTACCATTCAATAAAGAATATATATTATCAGATTTCAGAAATTCACATTAAAAAAAACTCAAAATTTCTATTGAAAATCAAAGTGCCCATTTCTTTTCGTCTTTTACATAAACCAAGCTCAAGTTGAACAATCACGACCAGAGACAAACAACTTAAAAATCAAACTACTGAATCAAACAACAACATTCCTTAAATCAAACTACGGCGGTCTCAGTCTCAAAACCCCTATGATTACCCTAAATAAAGCAAATGAAATATATAAAATAAAATGCAATTTCAAATTAAAGGAAAACTCACGGTCTCCCTTAAGGGGAGGAAGGCCAGACTGCTCAGTCCCTTTAGCAAAGTGTCGAACCGGAACAGCAAACTCCTTTTGCAGGAGCACTTGACTACCACCATACAGCTATAACAAAAGTAGATAATTGGTCACAATTCAATGAGAACAAAAAAATTAACTTTCACAGTTGAGTTAATAAACAAAAAATTCATATCAACCAATAAAATTAAATTCAATCGTTTTATTCATTTTCAACGACTGTAATGTAATGTAACTCAATATAACTGATAATGATTGATGAAGGATTATTAAATACACTTGTTCTAACTAGATGCAGATTAT
The DNA here is from genome assembly GCA_030408175.1 of Trifolium repens. Lineage (NCBI taxonomy): Eukaryota > Viridiplantae > Streptophyta > Magnoliopsida > Fabales > Fabaceae > Trifolium > Trifolium repens. Next base: position 57,771,496 of record CP125842.1, on the reverse strand, counting down.
TGTAATAAGCGATTTCCCCAATCGATAGGGTAAAATAATAATAACCTAATTTGCCAAAATGGAATAACAAATGAGATCTTAACCACTTGAAAAATTATTTCAATTTTACAAAAACTTTGATGATTGAAATAGTGAGATAGAGAATGAGATAGATGCATCGTTGAAAACAGAAAATTTGTGTAGATCCCGATATTACAGTTTATAACAGCAAAATGAGAAATCGGAATATGAAAAACAATAGAAATGGAATCGGAGATGATACCAATTTGGATTTGGATGCGATGCGAGAAGCGAGTGCCATGGCTGAATAAGCTTTTTCTCTGAAATGCGTTAGGTTAGGGCTTGTTTCACTTTGATGCTGATTCTCTCTTCTTCTTTCTCTCTTTCTCGCTCTATTGTAATGAGAAGGTGCACCGTATACCGTATTACCGATCAATAAGCATTGCGTTATCTCAGCCGTTCGATATCTTCTCCTTGTGTGGATGTTTATTCTAAAATCTACGGTTCTTGTTCTCTCGGACTTTTCTTTTTTTTTGTTTGACTAAAATGTTCTCTCACACTTTTGCCTTCCTTTTTTAATGTGAAGTAGAACTATTTTGTTTGTAGTAAATCCAAAAATGTGTTATGTTTTTTTAACTAGTCTGGTCACTATAATTTTATTATATAAAGGTGAATAAATGAAATATTTGAAATTCGAACTTTGACTATATACGAGTTTTTTGAGTTTAATGTCTTGGTTAATATTTTTTTTTATTACAGGTTAGTGTATATTTGAATACATGAAAATTAGATATATATTTAAACATAGTTTTAATGATTATTAACTAATTTATGTATATTTTATTTGACAAAACTAATTTGTGTATATTTAAACACCTAAACATTGAGTTGTGATACATTGTTATATTTATTAAAAACTCACTAAACATAATTAACCAAGCTTTAATTTATTGTCAAAATGCTTATTTATATATTGGTAATATAATTACATTTGAATGAAATACAAATTGATAATAAGTTGCGCCGCTAACCTTTTTTGAGTCAAAATTGAATGTTAAATTTTATTGTCAAAATAATACAACTCAAATATTTGGTAGTACATTAACATTAAAGAAGATTTCTCTTTTCACCCCATGTCTCTTTTTCACACCCCCCCCCCCCCCAAATTCACTTTTACCCCCAAAATTTCGGTTTTCATTTACCGAAGTTTTCTGATATAGAAAAACATTTGTTTTCAACCGTTTAAAACTTTGGTTTGTGTTTACTGAAGTTTTTTCCAGGGGTATAAACGAAAACCTAGGGGTGAAAAAGAGACGTGGGGGGTATGAAGAGAAATCTTCAACATTAAATTGGTTGAAACTCACTTGAGTTGGTCTGGTGATATTTGCTTGAGACCTAGGAGTGTGATCCTCCTTAAGATCTCAGGTTCGATTTTTTCTGGTTACAATTTAAATGGCTTAATTTAGCTTCTTAAAAAAGGATATTAAATTGGTTGAAATGGTAAGAAACTTTAGTTTCTTAAATGAATAGTGAGTATTTCAATCCCTCGGCAACATGATACTAAAATGTGTGAATAAAAGTAGTTTTAAAATAGTCACGTGAGTTTAACTCAATTTATAAGACATTGTTTTATATATAAAAGGATCGGAATTCAAATTCGGTCATCACACTTATCTATCTATTTTATGGGTGGAATTTCTAGCCACTAGACACTTGATTAAAAAAAATATATTTACAATATGAATTCTCCACCTTTAGTGCTCTCTCTATTTTCTAAATCAAGAGACCTTTTCCATATGTTTGGAAGCATTGTGTAAAGTGTAAACTATACCATTTCTCTTGCAAGTAAAATGGGAGTTGACGTGATAAATGCAGTCCAATTTGTATACAGAATTTTATGTTTGTTATTGTTTAAAATTATAAAAATTGTCGTACAAACCACACTTAGATGATTATTATGTAAACAAGACGATCTTCTACACCAATGTCCTTAAAAGAAACGAGGGAGGTCACAAGTTGTGAATTTTTTACCAAATGCGGCTTAAAATAAATCAAAATTCCCAAACTACACCCCCTTTCAAATTAATTCCCTTAATACTCCCCCTTTTTTATAAGTTCAGGTGTTTTGCAGGTTTGGCAGGTGGAGCACTTCCCAACGCAACCATTGACCAGGTGTGGCGGAAAGCAGGATCACGCCACTGACCCACCATTGACCAACATAGAAATTCACGTGATGTTGCATGGGAGACAACCTTTTTGGTTTTTTTTTCAAATAATAATTTTTTTGGGTACAAAAATACTAATAAATTTAATATAATTATTAATTATAAAAATTAAGTAGTTAAGACTTAAGATGTTGTAGGTGGTTTTTTTTTTATGTTATGTTATGTAATTTTATTTTATGTGTGTACAATTTTGTTTTACTAGTACTATCCGCCCGTTTGTGTGATCGATATTCTCTTCTTTTTTTTTATTTGATGTGATCGAAATTCTCTATTGTGCAAATATAAATAACTACTTAATATTCTTTCTTATTGGGCTTAGTTAATTGATAACTACTTAACCTCCTTTTTTGTTGTGGCTAGTTATTAAGAAGGAAAAATATATATATTTTTTTATAATATAAAAAAAACTGAAAACATACTTTTATATTGAAGTTGTGCTTAGTTATTAAAAGGAGAAAAAAAATATTTACTAAAAAAAAACTGAAAATCTATTTTTATGTGGAAGTTATTTTTCAACATATACAAATATTTAGTTTTTTTTTTGGTAGTTTTTTTTAAGGGTAAAATAGGTATAATGAAAAGCCATCCCAAAAATTTGTATACTTTTTATATATAGTAATAGATATATAATTAATGATAAAAAAAACTTTATGATATAAAAAGTTAAATAATATATTATGAGAAAAAAAAGAAATAATATATAACCCAAAAAAATATTATTACAATAATCTTAATACTAATTTTGCATATGCCTATCTATATGTCCTTCAGTGCCACAACCTGGAGGATGACCTTGCCGATGTCCTCTTCCATATTGTTGCCCATCATTGCGAGTAATTTCAAGAAAATTATGCATTTCTATCATTGGACTACCCGCACCTATTGTCGAACCTTCACCACCATGAACAGCCGTCGAACTTTCACCACCACCATGAGTTGCAGCATAAGCCGCCAATGATAAATTTAAAAAGTCGTTCGATTGTTCCCACTCGGTATTTTGGTTGAATGGTTGGGTTGGTTGGGGTTGTATGGGTTGGTTGGTGTAATGTGAGTAATCTTGATTAAATTGGTGAGTTCTTGGTGACTCAAACCCAGCTTGATCAAAGAAATTACGCGTTTGTTGTGATGAAGTTATAAAATGTGAAGGACTATATGTTTGGGTATGTGGTTGTGATCGTGGGATGTATGTATGTTGTTGTGGGGTGTAAGATGATGGGTCTGGAAAAAGGGTATTTTGGCTGTAGGTTGGTTGGTCTGAGAAAAAGGTATTTTGGGTGTATGTTGGAGTGTCTGAGAAATGGGTATTTTGGCTGTATGTTGGTGGGTCTGGGAAAAAGGAACCTTGGTTGTATGACGGTTGTGCGGTGGTATGTTGTGGTTCGACATATGGCCGTGGTCGTGGGTTACTCAAGTAATAATCATCCGACACATATGGCCCGTAATTTGTTCTATACTGAGTAAGATAATCGTCTGAGAGCATATGTGGTTGATTTGCAACTTGATCTTGTGGGAGAACATATAGGTGGCGGTGATTCCAATGGTGGCATTCGACCCGGAAATAGTGCGCCCAATCACGAATATTTTTTCGCAAATTTATTGCATGGTACTGCGTCATAATTTGGGGATTTTCCGTTGGTGGTTGCGAAAGTCCAAATTGGAGTGGGACTTTGTCGGTCTGATGGTACTCAACAATATGAAAATTTACGAGGAAGGTGGTTGCTGACCAACAGGCAATGTCATCTTGATAGAGACACTGGGCAAAATCATAAGGAGTCCAAATAAACTGTCAATGAATAAAAAATAATTTAATTAGATGTTTATTAATATGTGCAATTAGTTTAAAATTTGACTATTGAGAAGAGAGAATATATATTACATCTTGAGGTCTCATATAATCGATGAAGCGATTACAAGCCTCTAAACTGTTCCCCGGATCATTTTTATACTTTGTCCCGGCAGCGACGTGCCTGTAATAAAATGTCTCGGTCACAATTAATAGTATTATAAATATAAAAGTTCATATTTATTATTGATAAATAGTATATACGTACCAAATTGCCAATGGTCTGGCGTGGGGTGGATCTCTTGTTCTATGTCGTTGAATTATGGAAATACGACAATGTGCCCATGCTTGGATAAGTAAAACACATCCACCAACTGTTGGATTTTTTGTCTTTGATATGACAACATCACACAATGCTCTGTACAATGATGCCAGACAAGCCGAACCCCAACTATAAGATTTTATTGTGTCTATATCTTCCAAGAGTGGAAGATACATGGTATGTATCCGGTCGCCAGATGTGTCGGGTAGTAAGAATTTCCCAAAAAAATATAAAAGATAGGCTCTTAAATGACACATTAGTTGTTCTTCTGTTGGATTGTCTGGCATCCCTTTAAGATGACTTTCTAGCCATGATAAATGGAGAGCATTTCCATGTACCTTTGGAGGCAAAGGGCATCCCAACAAGCGTGGGATTTGATCATACCCAGTATTGCTTGTTCCTGTTACAGGCAGTCCAGAAATGGATATATCAAATAACATGGACACATCCTGTAGAGTTATTGTGGCTGGACCGGATGGTAAATTAAATGTGTGAGACTCCGGTCTCCATCTCAAAGTCAAAGCTGTTACTAGGTGCCAATTTGTCTGACACATCCGGAGGTTTATGATGTTACGAAAACCACATTGTTCCAAGAGTGGTAGTAATAAATCATGTGGTTCGATAAATCGTGGCATCATGCGCGGTCTAACAGGTTTGTCCTACACATTGCAACATAAAAAAAATATTAAAAGTGGTAGTAGCAAATATATAAGTATATAAATAACGATATATTAATTTATAAAGTAATTATATCTCACTTAAAAAAAAGTATTTTATTATAACTATATATGTGAAAGAATAAAATTAATATATTAGAACTACGTATCACTTAATTTTATTTTTTTCGACAAAACTACTTAGCACTTAATAAAATTATAACATCATAACAAGAAATTATTTTTAACATCATCTAAAAAAAATACAGAATTCTAACAATAAAAAATACCTATGCATTTATTTTATTATAACTACATATAATTTAAATATGAATAAAATTATAACATAGATTTAGTTCTTACTAATAGTTTGCCTTCAAGATGTGAGGTACCAAGCCATAAACGTTCCATTTTAGGGAAGAATATTGGTTGTGGATGTATTTGTGAATGAATGTAGTAAATTTTTAGATTAATTGTTGTGAAGGAGTAGTTGTGATGTGAAAAAATTGAGTAGCGAAGTAGTATATTTATAGTAGTTAGTGAGTGAGGGGGTGATGTAGTGAGTGAGGGAGTGATGTAGTGAGACAAGAAGCTGATCACGTGGGTGGGCCTTTTGGCGTGATTTGTAATTCCGCCACACCCATACATATGGCGTTGAGGTCATTTCAGCCTCCGACGTGTTTCTGTTTGGCGCGCTTCCCTTTTCCGCCACACCTCCTTGTCTGGCTGCGTTGATTTGAACGCCACCTGCTAGTGGAACACATTTCCCTGCTTCCCACATTTACGTTTCCCTGTTTCCCAAATGCATGCATGTGAACAGTAAATTTAGAGAGAAAGAAAAAAATTTCCTGCTTCCCACTACATGCATGTGAACAAATTAATAAGTGGTTGGAGGTATTGATTGTTTGTTTGAATGAGTGGTTGTGTATAATAATATTATAAAATTTTTTAAGGTAAAAATATACATTTTTTATGCTTAGATATGTGAACAAATTTTTTCTTGTGACAATTTGGATCGCCTAATTTAGCTTCTTAAAAAAAGATATTAAATTGGTTGAAATGGTAAGAAACTTTAGTTTCTTAAATGAATAGCGAGGATTTCAATCCCTCGGCAACATGATACTAAATTGTGTGAATAAAAGTAGTTTTAAAATAGCACGTGAGTTTAACTTAATTAATAGGATATTGCATTATATATACAAAGATCGGGATTTAAATTTGGTCATCTCACTTATCCATCTTATGGGTGAAATTTCTAGTCACTAAACAAATGATTAAAAAAAAGTAATTTTACAATATGAATTCTCCACCTTTAGTGCTCTCTCTATTTTCTAAATCAAGAGACCTTTTCCATATGTTTGGAAGCATTGTGTAAAGTATAAACTATACCATTTCTCTTGCAAGTAAAATGGGCGTTGACGTGATAAATTGAATCCAATTTGTATACAGAATTTTATGCTTGTTATTGTTTAAAATTATAAAAGTTGTCGTACAAACCACACTTAGATGATTATTATGTAAACAAGACGATCTTCTACACCAATGTCCTTAAAAGAAACGAGGGAAGTCACAAGCTGTTCAAACAAGAATTTGCAAATAAACACTTTTCAATGTCCAAAAGCTAATTCTCCTATAGTCCTATGTGTATACACAATCAGAAATTTCAATATCCAAAAAGCCCCCATGATGCAATAAAATATCCTACCTTAAGCATTTACATTCCAAACGTGATAAAAGATCTCTCACAATATTATTACAACATACATGAAAATGTTATCGAAAAGGGCAAATGGCAATAACTTTTTATGGATCAACTGTGACGAATTGCATAAAATACCACACTTGTTAGCTAAGTTCTCTCGCAGTTCAGCAGGTACTTTCGATTGTTAATTTTAAGTGCACCACTAATGCCATAATTGATGCATCAGCATTCAGCAGAGAATGTGGTTCAGTAGTTAGTAGTTCTGCTCATCCAGTATTTATATTCTGACAAACAGACTTCGGACAACAAATACAACAGATCCTATGAGTGATTATAGACCTTAACAGTAAACTGATGCAGCACAACAAACATAAACATAAATAGGAAATAACAAACAAATTCCGTGATTTTTTTCTTGACAAATACTATAATAATGTAATAGTTGGTAATAAAATCCTATAATTAGCCCATGTATTGCTTGAAGCATTTACCTTAGTATTGTAACTACTGTCTATAAACACGATTTTACATTTCTGCATTAAAGGATTTACCACATCCACAGGTTTGTGTCGCATTAGGATTCTTAAAATTGAAGCCTCCCCCAATCAGAGCATCGCTATAGTCTAATTGCATGCCAAATACGAAGAGTAGGCTCTTAGGATCACAAACTGCAAAAACAAATGGAGAAGTCAAATATGTCATGCAGTGACTTAAAGAGTTTGTCTTTATAAAAATTGAAACATGGAGCGCTGCAATTGACACATCAATGATAGAAATACATAAAAGAAAAAGTCTCATGATCTCATCCTCTATCAAAGTCGCCATATACATACATGCATCAGTTTTGTTTTAGCACAATGTGTGATACAGTTTACATGTGGTTCCTTCTTTCATTTTCCAAATATAGTAAGCTTAATTACAAAAAACAAATCAAGTGTGACCTTAGAAAAAGTTTCAACTACCAATTGCTGCAAAAACCAGTAAACAATTTTTTTAAAATAACTAGGAAAATGTGAAGGGACCAGGCTGTCAATCAAATCTTAAGGGTTAAATTTGTTTCCCGGTGAACAAACAGAGCGCTACCAGCAGGTTTGCATTTCTTAAAAATAATACAATACAAATTACACTTGGTTAACTGTCAAAAAATTGATTACACTTAATACATGAAGCAAAAATGGGTATGATAGTCGCAACTTGAAAGCTGTCTCTAGAAAAACTAGTTAATTCCTATTAGAGAAGATGTTTCAATCAAAAGGTTTCTATTACCATTGAAAGACTAGTTTGATAACACTTGTACTTGGTTGAATCCCTCTCTCTCCTCAAGAAAAGAACAAGGTATTTGTAGTACAAAGATGCATTGATGCATACTAAAAGCCTTAACCCGGTTATTTATACCCACATTGAAACAAAAACCCCACTGCATAAAACCATAATTAAGATTTTCAAAGAACCCGTATTGCATTTGAAGATATTGAATATGAAGTCGATTGAAAGAGAGAAAAAGAGCCCTATGAATTGGAAATGTTAATGATGCGAAAGAGAATATGAGGTCATACCAATTACAAAACCTTTGTATTCAATGATGGAGTCATCTGGCCTTGCATTAGCCCTGTCCTCAAAATCCATTGTGTATGACATACCAGAGCATCCACCCTGTTTGACGCCTATTCTTAAACACAAATCTTGACTCCGTTCAGACCTCATCTTATTCAAGTGATTCAGTGCATTATCAGTAAGCGAAATTGCAGGTGCCACAGCCTCAGATGCAGGTGCAGCTGAAATATAGGATGAAAGTAAACGTTGAATAAGTGCATAGTGGAGGCAGCGGAAAAATCCACAATAGCGCATACTAGTACATAACAAAAACCAAAGAATTTTGTTGCACTCCGATTATTTTTTGTTTTAGACTCGTGGAAGTGGAGGCAGCGGAAAAATCCACAATAGCGCATACTAGTACATAACAAAAACCAAAGAATTTTGTTGCACTCCGATTATTTTTTGTTTTAGACTCGTGGACATGGTGTCCAAAAGTCACAATGAACTCCAATTAATCCATGCCAACCCTAGTAGAGTTGTACAAGAGAGAAAATGAAAACTCTCCTAGCATCTTATATGTTTCTCATTCGCAACTTGCAAGACTGGAATCAGAAACCTTACTTAACAAAAACAAATTGACCCGTCATCACTTAGACCAACAAGCGTATTCATCATCTAAATCTTAATGTATGAATATAATGTCTAGTTACGGTTCAGTGTAAACATAATTGTTAAGAAAGAAGCTATAACTAAATTTAATAGAGATAAGAAATCACCCATATAGTACCGACACTTCAAATCAAAGAAGTGTCGGGCATTTGACCCAACACGAACACAACACATGTAGTTACGTGTCATTATTGTATCACGGTATCCGTGTTTGTGTCAATGTTTCATCAAAAATCACATTGAACTCAAGTGGTTAATGAGCTCCCCTAAGACGAATCATTCTGGAGAACCTGAGTTCGGTTTCTGGTGGAAACAATTCTTAGCTGGATTTTAGGTGAACTCGATTACTGGCCCCATTCCCCCGGGAACCAGATGGTTAATACAAAAAAAAAACGGATGGAAATGGAACCTTAATTTTTCTAAAATTTAGGGTAGGCAAAGGTGAGCTAGGGTTGTGCACAAGAATTAGGAATTAAAATCTAATGTAAGTAGCTGCTAATCAGCTCTCTAATTACATGATAGTCAATTAATTAATTTATTTGACAATAACCTAATCTAATAATTTTGATGTTGATTAGGCTGTTAATTAACAGAGATAACATGTTGAATTGTTGATAATAAACGAATAAACAAAAGGGATTAAAAAGCGTACCAGCAGGAACAGAAACTGATCGAATTGAAAGAGGTTTATATGTAAAACGGAGATTGTGAATTGGTGTTGAAAATCGAGAAGAGAAAGAGGTGCGAGTTTGAGGAACATGGATCGGAACGCGAACAAATTGGGGAGAGTAATTCGTAGTAGTTGAAGAGAAAGCCATTTTTGTCCGTAGAGAAACAAGAGAAGAGAACAACGCCAAGTACAAACAACACCGATTACCTACCTACGTGAACGTCTCAATTTCACTTCGATGCGATTATTGTGGCCCTTCATTTTTCAGCCAATTACCAAAAAAAAAATCACAAAGAAAAAATAATCAATTTTTGAGTTTTTATCTCCAAATTTATAACACTTGAATTAAATTAGAAAATATTTTAAAATTACAATATAAAAGTCTTAAACAACATTAATTAAAAAGAATAACTAATCACAAGGAAATGAAGTTTCCATTACGAGTGTGTTTGCTAACACAAATAAGCTATCTTATAGTTTATCGTGTTAGTTTATAAGCTTGTTTCATAAAATTGGAGGTGTTTGATAAAAAACTTTTTTTATTAACTTATAATTATTTTTTTTCAGATGCTATTTCAAGTAGCATTTTGGCTTATAGATTATAGTTTTTTTACTTTTTATTCCAATTTTAACCTTATTTTTTTAATAAAAAAACTACCCACTCAAAAAAATAATCACCCACTCACATAATACTTTTATGTCATTTTATAATTACAAAAGTTAAATTTCTTCAAAACTTTAATTTCATTCTACTAACTTTTCAGCTATCGGCTAAAAACTAGTTTATCAACTACAAGATAGTTTTTCTGCTATCAATTAGATTCTAACTTAATTTTACCAAACAGAGCTTACATCTTTCCTAAAAAAATCACGATAAAAAATTGTGTATATGACATTGTACTCAAGTTTTATCATTTTCTCAAAATTACTTAATAATTATTTTTCATTGAATAGTTACTGCCTTCTAGGTGTGATTTTAATTTTTTTACTTTATAAATTTTAAGTAAATTTTGATTACTTTAGTTTATTTATATTTTTTCAAAATTTAAACTAATTAGTTTAACATTATTTTTATAAGTTAGTTTAACGTTTTATTAAACTCCTTGATTAGAATCTTAACATTTTTCTTGACAAACAATGTTAACATAGATTATAATTGTAATTTTTTGCTCTCAAAATTTAATGTTATATATTTGATGTGTGTCGACATTAAATATGAAATATATTTTCACCTCAACACAAACTTTGATTTCCATGTTATGAAAGTCTAACTTTTTCAGTTAAGACTCAACACCAATGGTTCATCCAATCACATTTTATTAGATTATTTTAAAAGTTGACGCAACAAAGTGATATATTATGTTTTCGTCAAAAAAAAGTGATGTATAGTGTAATAAATGTGAAAGGAAGTTTTAATCACATAATTAATCTCTAAATAAAATTAATAGTGTGGCAATTAATAAAAAATTTAAACAATATTGACATAAATAGTTATCATCTTACTTTCTTTTTTTTAATTGATAAAATTTTATTAGTAGACAAATTTCCTAAACAAACCAGAAGTATAAGGAATTTTTAAGATAAAACAAAGAAAAGCAATGTGATACATAAATTATAATATAATATAGTTTTACACTAATTACAGATGCAATATACAAGAATGTTACAAAAAAGATTTTATTCAACTTTGAAAATTTGAAAAATACAAGTTCACCTAAATAAAAACAGAGAAGGGTTTTCCATGCTTGAAACCCATAGAATCTCAACCAACCACAACTTTATCAACTAAAGATTCTGTACCAAAGAACAAAACTATGTTCCTTAAAATTTATTCATCCTTGAACAACAACTTCAACATGCACAACCACTTCGTTGTTCAGCTTCCGAAGGAGTTTCAGATATTCCTCGAAAATAACTGCCATAAAATAACATTGTTAGCCACCAACATAATATTGATCCGAGGAGTTAAAATTGAGACTATCCTCTGTCGCGTGGACCAAAATCAACTGCTGAGCTCATTAGATCAAATATTATATGTTATATAATAAAATAAGAAAAAAAAAAAGAATTTTGAATTTAAAAATTGTTAAGTGGTCCAAGAAATTAAAATGAAAGTTAGATACTTACATATCTAAATCATGTTCATTTTCTGATGCAACTTTAGCAACACATAAAAATGCATCATCAACATTGTAACCCTCTTTTGCAGAAGTCTCAAAATATGGTATGTTACCCCTAGAAGCACACCATTCCCTAGCTTTGTTCTCTGTAACCTGCAAGCCAATTGTGAACACTTAGCATGAAAAATGTTCAATGATAACATTTAATAAAAAAAACTTAAAGGTTAATTATATACATACCCTTCTACTGTTTCCACCATCTACATCAACCTTGTTCCCAAGTAATACAAAGGGAAATGCATCAGGATTTCCTGTATCTGCCTGAGATCAAATTCACATCACATGATTAAAATTAACATCACATGATTAAGCTTAAGCATAGCAATTTTTTATAAGCAAGAAATTTGAAAAGTATTATATACTCAAATAAATACATTAAAAAAATGAGGACCACAAATCGAAGCAGTGAGGAGTTCAAATCATAGTTCAATTGGTTCAACCATGATTGAACCGGATGACACATAAATAAATAATAATGAATATAAAAATCGGTAAAAAGCTTTCCCAAAAAAAAAATCAACCGAAAAACCGGTTGATTCTTGGTTGAACCGTTCGATTGGATCCTTTTTAAAATATTTCTCTAAACAACCATCACTTCAGTTCATATGTTTAAGATTAAAAAAATAAAATAGGAACAATATAATCACATAATCTGCAGATTGTGATAAGCCAAACAAATGACAAAACCAACTATGTAAATAAAAAAGTGGAGTTTGAAAAATAAAAAATAAAACATGTAATTAAAACACAAACCTGCTTAAGAAAATCATCATGCCAATTGTTTAATGTATCAAATGTTTTCTGTACATTTACATCATATACCAAAACACAACAATCTGCCCCTCTATAAAATGCAGCTCCAAGACTATGGAACCTTTCTTGTCCTGCAGTATCCCAAATCTGCGTCAAAATTATAAATTTTTGTTCAGTCTCTTAACCCCGTAAAAATATAAACAGTATTATAATTTATAGCATTACTATTTACTCAAAAAAAAAATAAGAAAAAAAAATGAGAAAAATTTAAATTACTTACCTGCAAAGTTACAAGTTTGTCATCAACTAATATCTCCTTTGTAACAAAATCTGCTCCAATTGTGGCTTTATATTGTTGGCTAAATTTTTTATAAACATATCTAAGTTGAAAGTTAATGTTCCACAATATATTATTCCATAACAAAATTTCATATTATAATCCAATGTCATACTAATACTACAACTTTATGTAAAAAAATTATGGTTCATGTCACCTATTTTAATGCATATTTGAATTTGCGACGAATTTCGTAGAATCATAAGATATCACTCGATTTTAGAGTTTCAACAAAAATACGATGTCATGATTCCAAACATGCATTAGGCATCAATCATTACTTGACAGCTGGACTTAACCACTGTTCCAAACAAGCAAAGGATTGCCAACTCATTTGACAATTTTTGTCGTTTAAAAAAGGAACAAAAGAGGAAATAATGAAAAGCTCCAAAATTAATTAATGAGTTTGAATTAATAATGCATATCCCCAATGTAACATCAGAAAAATAACGAAGTTTCACTTTTTTTTCTTTTTTTTTCTTCTTTTTCTGTTTTATTGAAAATGCCAAATGGATACTGGTTCATCAAAGATGTCTTCCCAACCCTGAAAATAAAAATAAAAATAAAACAAAAAATCAAAATTCAATTCACATTCATCAATAATAATAACAACTCCATCAAGCAATAATCTCATAAATAAATAAATAAATAAATAAATAAAACTTAACATAGAAGCATATGAAGAAGAAAACAGAATGAATATTTGGAAATGAAAAAAAGAAAGAAAAAAAAGAGATAGAGAATTAAAGAAAATTTTAGAACATACCCACTATCTCCAAGGACAATAACCTTAAGCAAAGTTCTCTTTCTGTGTGAACTAGAAATATCCATGTTGGAGATTCAAAACTCAAAAGCACTTATGAGAAGCAAAAAAGAACAATTTTTTGCTTTTTTCAATAGCAAATGAATGGTGAAGTTGTTGAAAATAAGAAGGAAAGTAAAAAATAAAAATGGTTGCAAAGAAAAGGGAATCCCGTGTTTGAGGTAGTTGTTCTTGATTCTTTTCTGTTGATGATATTAAGCTTTTTGAGGTAACACTTTTTATCTATTTTATGCATTTGAATGATGCAGGTGAGAATCATGTGAATTTTGACAACTAAAACCAAAGTTCTAGTGACAGCAAAGCATTAATTTTTTAAGTGAATTATTAGGTAAAGTTATTTAGATATGTACATATTTTTTTAATTCCACCTTTCAGTTGGATAAATGGGATGATCGGAGTTTGAACTCCGACTCTCTGCATATATAATGTAATGTTTCTATCAACTGAATTATCTTCATGTGACTAGATAGGTATGTACAAATATACGATTAAAGTTGTGTACTACTAATATATATCAAAATAAGATGTATATTGAAATGTTGAATTTTGTAATTAATAAATATAAAAGGAGTGTGTTACAAAGTATTTTTCGCTGACTTAATAAAAGTTTAATAATGGATCAGTTGAAATTGGATTATATATACGTGCGTGCCTCTTATGTTGTTGGATCTAAATCTGCTAGGTTACAAATTACAATAGCTGGTATTTTTTCTTCTTTTGTGACAGTTGAGAAATGCTTTTCTGTTTAGTTGTGAATTCTGATGTTATTTATTTTGACATACTTACAAGGAACTATGATGCCTGCATTTAATTTAAAGATATGTTATTTTTTTATGGTTTTGTTTGGATTGCCATCACAAAATTGATTTTGATATATTTTTTTTGGTTACAATTGATTTTGGTTTAAAAGTGAATTAAAAATAATAATTTGGATATATTTACATAAAAATGAGATAACAATAAAATTGAAAATAAAATTAAGTTATGAGTTAAATATTACAAATCCTGATTTCAAGTTAGAATTAGTTTAAGAAGCAAATTCAATATCAATTGACATAATCCAAACATATTAAAATATTAGATTTTAAATGTCAATGGTAAATTCTCAGACCGATTATGAATAAGCAAAACTTTAGTTATATAAGAGATGTGATTGTATATTTAAATTTAATGCGTTAAAGTTTTGAGTGGAGATGTAATATTTCCTCTCTTTTGTATTGGATTGTTAGTTCATCGTTTATTCCGACCTCCTCAAACTCTCTAACAAATGGTATCAAATCTCTTATTTTTTTGCACTTACCAACAAGCTGTAAGAGTTAACATAAGACTAGAGTCTTATGTTAACTCTTAATTCAATATATATATATACCTAGTACATTAAATTTTAGAAAATACTAAATAGCGTATTCGAGGCACTAATTAAGATAAGGGCAAATATGTTATATTGATTTTTTTAGCTTCATTATATACGTTTACTAAACTTTCTCAGTTTTGCTATGGTGATTCTGATCAAGTTGTCATTGATTGTTGTGGTTGGCTCCAAATATTTTGCCACGGTCCTATAGTTCGACACACATGAGACACAACATGTGGTGTCGCTTGAATGTAGGATAAAACATGTGATTATACTTTGTAAGATTGAAATATGGATTTAATTTACGTACATCGTGTAAAATAATTTTATACTATCAACTAATAATAACCACATATTCCGCCGCATCACCCTGCTTTACCCCATTATTTTTATATGATATAGAAGTTTACATCACTCTTATTGATTGCATGTGTAAAATAACTTTCACTGACAATGCATAACAATTAAACTCTTAAAATATATATTTAATAAAGTTTTTTTCCTCCTTTTCCTCTTTCTATTTTACAATTGCATAGATGTGGGGTGTCTTTGGAATTTTGTAGTGTACAATTGAGATCGAACCTAAATATTGAGATCATTTTTGTAGTAAAATCCTACTTGGTATCACCCTCCACATTTCTTTTAAATTCACTTTTGTTCTTGGATTAACGGTATGTTAAGGGCATGAGAAAGGGCCACGTCAACACTATTTTGGGATGGATATATGGATTAGACTTTAACACGTTAAATAATTTGATTGAATTTATTTATTTTGGGCTCATTTAGAACTAGGTCTACGACATGGACATATCAATGGAAGATATCTTTGAAAGATTGTGTTTGGTTGAAACCCATTATTTCAGCCCTGGTAATATGAATATTTACAAATTCTTTGAAGCTCAAGTTAATATGTATTTGCCGTAAGGATTATGTTTAAAAAGAAGCATATCTTTGGGGTAATGTTGTGAGTTGTGAGGCTCAAATAGCCTATGAATTAATTCTAATATAAATTTATTTATTGATTTGTGCAATTTTATTTCCTTTTATTTTTTTTCCACAAAATCAAACAAACTTTAAAAGATATGATATTGAGCTTATGAGATTTCTTTCATTCTCGTAAACTAACAATGATTTGTTGATAGCGACAATTCGTGAACTGACACCGCTTTATCATCCTATAGCAGTAAATTAAAATGACATGTTATTCAAACTTAAACTGTCGACAAAAAAACATTGCGGTGAATGCATCTTAATTCACTAGTTGGTGGTGTTGATACCATCGAAGCCACCACCAAGTGAAAGTAGGACCTTTCATAACAATTAGGCATGGCAACAGGGCGGGTCGGGGGCGGATTTTGTTATTCCCAAACTCAAACCCATAAAGTTCAGGTATCCCATCCCCATATTGAGCAGGAAAGAAAAGTGGAACCCCAAACCCATATCAGACGGGGTTCAGGTATACCCAATGGGTTTCAGATATCCCCGTCTCGCTTCTCTTCACATGAACTCGAGTTGTATTTTGATATTTTTTAATTAAAAAATTATTTAAAAATCGAGAACTATTTTATTTCAATAATATGATTTTATTAAACAAAAAAAATAATAGGGAAAACAGTTTATTTAATACTTAATTTAAAATAAAAATAAACTAATGAATGTAATTTAAAAGTTTTTTGTACGTATGTAATATTTTTTTTATACATAATTTAATTTAAGAAAAGGAAAATATGATGTTTATATAAACGGGGCGGGTTTGGGGACGAGTTTGGAGTGGGTATCAATGTCCCCATTACCCGCCCCATCCCCGTATTTTAAAATCGGGGAAAACCCAAACCCAAATCCAATCAACTCGGATTTTACCCGTCAAAACGGTGATAGTTCGGACAGATATCCGTGGATATGAATTTTATTGTCATGCCTAATAACAATACCACATCTTCTTCACCTCCAATGTGCCCCACCGCTTTTCTCGGTGCAAAACATCCATCAATAGACATTGATTTCGTCATCAAACACCAAAATAACCAACTCTAAGATGGTTTCATTGGGAAGGAAGAAATTCAAAATGAAAACACCAATGCTACTCAATTAGCACCATAGTACTAGACAACATATAATTTCCCTTGTTTGAGAGAAAGGAAGACACTCCAATAAAAGTATAAAGAGATATACTAAAATTTTTGGTGCTAATATAAAATTTGATTTTTAATATTAATATATAGTACTATACAAATAAATTAAATATTTTTGGTGCCCTATAAAAATGGTGCTCTGGATGTTGTCCGATTCAATCTTGCTCAGGACAACTCCTTCAAGTGTCCATGGGAAACCGATATTGATCACTGCAAAAATGGAGGATATGATTGTTGAACAAAACTACTCTGATGATATGATTAAGGCTATGAGCCAAAGAAAAGTTAATTATTTCCTCTATCCAAAATAAATGATTTAATTTTGACTTAGTGTACTATTTAGATTTTTTTACCAAACGGTCCCTCATTTTTGCAGAATTTCCCACACTGCCCCCCTTTTAAAAAATATTCCGTTTCTGCCCCCAATACCCCTCCTTTAGGACAAGGGCCGGGACACTGTGGCCCACATGCCTGTTGGCGCCACTGTCCCTGGCGCCATTGACTGGGATTGGAGCCAGTCAAAGTGGCGCCATGCCCCCACTGTCTGCAGCACGTCAGCTGCTGTCCCCTGCATGGCTGACACTGCTTTTTCCTTTTTTTTTTTTTTTTTTTCGTTTTTAATATTTAATTTTTGTTTTTTTCAACTATCAACTCCTTCTATAAATACCACACTCTATACTTTCATTTTTCACTCACAAACTTCATCTCTCTATTTTTTTCACCCTCTATTTATTTTATCACAAATGGCCTGGCAATAAATAAATTTAATTTACGATAAAAAATTTATAATAACAGAAAATTAGATGATCAAAAATAGAAAGATTATATATTAATTTTTTTTTTATTACAATTGGTCTAATGCCGCTGATTACCATCATCACCAGGTCTAAATCTATGTGAACCAGTGCCACACGGTGGAGGATAACCTTGTCGATGTCCTAGTCCATATTGTTGTTGATTCTCCTCCTCGTGTTGAGACCTATTCACCTCCAAGTCCATAAAATTATGCACTCGTGTCGGTTGATTATATTGAACCGCAGCCGATGACGAACCTTGACCACCAAGACCATCTGTCAACACACGACCATAAGTAGCCCATTCTGAATTGATAAGTGTGTTGAACATATCTTGGGAGATTTCTTGGGTTGGTTGGGGTTGTGTGGGTTGGTAGGGAGTTGTGTCTTGGATGTGCGCGTAATGTTCATTAAAACGTTGAGTTCCGGGTGAGTCGAAGTTGAAAAAATTACGCGTTTGTGAGAAGGGGGTAAAAAAATCTGATTCATTATATGTTTCGGATTGGGTAAACGGTGGTGGTTGTGGGATGTAGATATCTTGTTGTTGTGGTGTATATGATGGTTGGTCTGGGTTGGTGTATAATGATAGCTCTGGAAGAGGGGTGTGTGGATGTGGTTGTTCGCTGTAATGTAGTGGGGAAGGTTGATTATGGGAAGGTTGATTATGGCCACGGGATGAAGATTGTGCGCCATGGCGTGAAGATTGTGCGCCACGCCGTGAAGATTGTGCGCCATGGCGTGAAGATTGAGCGCCATGGGATGAAGATTGTGTGCCATGGCGTGAAGATTGTGCGTCGGTATCATGTGTTTGGGGATATGGTTGTGGGCGCGGGTCATTCAAGAAATAGTCTCCAGATAGATATGGGTTGTAATCTCTTCTGTATTGTTCAAGATAATCGGCTGGGAACACAGGTTCATCGGCAACTACTGGTTCTCCCTGTAGAATGTAGAGATGGCGGTTATTCCAATACTGACATTCGACCTCAAAGGACCTGGCCGAATTAGGAGCTTTCTTCAAGGTGATGGAATGGTAACGTTCCATTACTTGTGCATGCTCCGCTACCGGTAGGGAAAGTCCATACTGGCGTGGGACTCTATTAGCCTGATGGTACTCACAAATATTAAAATTCAAGATAAATGTGGTTGATGACCACGTTGCACTGACCGCCGGAAATCTTGATTCGCGATTTCCGTAAGGAGTCCAAATAAACTGTCAATATGAAAAAAAATTAGAAATTAATATTTGTGAATATATGCATTTAGGTAATAAATTAAGTATTGAGGAGAGAGAGTAAATATTACATCTTGAGGTTTCATACAACCGACACGAGTGCATAATTTTATGGACTTGGAGGTGAATAGGTCTCAACACGAGGAGGAGAATCAACAACAATATGGACTAGGACATCGACAAGGTTATCCTCCACCGTGTGGCACTGGTTCACATAGATTTAGACATGGTGATGATGGTAATCAGCGGCATTAGACCAATTGTAATAAAAAAAAAATTAATATATAATCTTTCTATTTTTGATCATCTAATTTTCTGTTATTATAAATTTTTTATCGTAAATTAAATTTATTTATTGCCAGGCCATTTGTGATAAAATAAATAGAGGGTGAAAAAAATAGAGAGATGAAGTTTGTGAGTGAAAAATGAAAGTATAGAGTGTGGTATTTATAGAAGGAGTTGATAGTTGAAAAAAACAAAAATTAAATATTAAAAACGAAAAAAAAAAAAAAAAAAAGGAAAAAGCAGTGTCAGCCATGCAGGGGACAGCAGCTGACGTGCTGCAGACAGTGGGGGCATGGCGCCACTTTGACTGGCTCCAATCCCAGTCAATGGCGCCAGGGACAGTGGCGCCAACAGGCATGTGGGCCACAGTGTCCCGGCCCTTGTCCTAAAGGAGGGGTATTGGGGGCAGAAACGGAATATTTTTTAAAAGGGGGGCAGTGTGGGAAATTCTGCAAAAATGAGGGACCGTTTGGTAAAAAAATCGTACTATTTATTTGACCTACTTTGATTATATTTTTCTACAAATATATACATGCAAATATTAACATATGAGATGTTTTTTTTTTTGAATAGCCAAACTTTTATTAAAATACCTCCACCAAGCATAAGACATGCCTAGGGAGGGAGGAGCACAACAATACAAGGCAGGAAAAAAGGAGCAGGCAACCAACAAAGGAAACCGCAAAACAGACAAAACAACAAGCAACAGGAAGATAAAAAACAACAGCAAAACAGCAACAACACCAGCCCAGAAAAAACAAGAAAAAACCAGCCCCTACTAGCCAAGCTCAAACCAGACGCAGCAGCAGAAGGCACGGGATCAGCAGGACACCAAACGAAGCAAACCAAGCTCCCAGGCAACAAAAACCGAGACAGCCACAACAGCACAGGCCCAGCACCCCCAGACCAGAAAATCACCTATCAAAACAATTACCGGGGTCCCAAGACCACTCATAAAAAAGGCAAGGGGTAATTTTTAGCCTAACCGCACTCCATCTCCAAGACAAGACTTTAACCTCTTCAACCAACTCCACAAAACCACATCATTAAAAATATGATTATTACGAGCTCTCCAAATAGACCAAACCACCGAGTGCCAAACCAAACGGAATCCATTCCTAACCTTTTTATTTTTTGCCGCATCACTCAACCAAGCAAAAAGAATAAAGAGATTTGGGGGAATAACAATCACCACACCAAGCCATTTGAACACTTCATACCACACCAAACTAGCCACTTTACAATGGAGAAATAAATGGGAAGATGATTCACGAACATTATCACACCAAATACAATGATCACCACTAGTGGGAGGGAGAACCCCACGCAAGAGAAGATTCTCCTTCGTTGGCACCCGGTCAAAGAGGAGTTGCCAAGAAAAGGCAACCACCTTAGACGGCGCCGGACTATCCCAAATATTATCGAAGATTTTTTGTTCAAATAACGAAAGAATAGGGCCCGGCACAAGCTCCACCGCAAGGGCATCGAAAGCGGACTTAACCGAAAAACTCCCTTCCGGATCCAAAACCCACTTCCAACTATCCTCAAGAATTGAGAAGCGGAAACCATCAATATCCTCCACAAGCTTTAAGACTTCCTCCTCCTCCCATTGAAACAAAGTTCTCCTCCAAGCCAAATTCCAAACTTTCCTATCCCCATCAAACAACACCATATCCCTTATTTTTGCCTCTTTAAGAGTAGATAGAGAGAACAAACGAGGGAACTTAATACTCAACGCAACATCCCCACACCACTTATCAATCCAAAAGCTAGTCCGCGCCCCATTTCCAATACAACGAGAAATAGATTCTACCACCCAATTTTTCCCATCAACACAAAAATCAAGGTCACAAATATCTCTCCACCAAATTGACAATGACGCCGGATTTTGCCTAAATTGCCACACCACATTATGCAAAATTTGATCTCCATATCTAGCCGCCAACACCTCCTTCCAAATCCCGGACACCTCCGAATTAACCAACCTCCATCTCCATTTCATAAGAAGGCTTAAATTCACCGATTTAATGTCCCTCACACCAAGACCCCCTTTACACTTCGGTTGACAAACGGTCCTCCACTTAATCCAACAAAGCTTCTTACCACCTCTAACCCCACCCCAAAGAAACTCTCTTTGGATGCGGGTTACCTTCTTGATAACTTGTGTCGGCATCTTCATGAGAGACAAGAAGAAAATTGGAATCGAGTTAAGAACCGAATTAATAAGCACTAACCTACCACCAAGCGAGAGGTGCTTGTGACCCCAAGAATTCAATTTGTTCCGGAGACTAACTAACAACGGATCCCAAGTTGACAACCTTCTTGGATTAGCACCAACCGGAAGGCCAAGGTAGTATATGAGATGTTGTTTGATTTGTTTCGACGAGTATTTTCAAAATATACAATTTTTTAAATTTTTAATAATCGATAACTAAATATATTAAAAATCAAAATTATATATTGGTAAACGTAAAATGGTCAAATAGGTCATTTATTTTAGAACAGATAGATTATTTTTTTGATAGAGGTTTCATAATTAAGATTTAAGAGGATAAACGAGACTTTGGAGTTTGAAGATTTTTTTTATACCTATGTGTGTTTATTCTTCAATGTAATTTTTTTTAACTTTTGTGTTTTTGTCAAAGAGATCTAATACTTGTTTGTAATAAAAAGTAAATGTTTAAAAAGATATCAACGTTGATTCAAAACATAAAGTTGTCGCTTTCTCAAAGTAATATAATGTTTCTCTTTATCATAAACTTAGGATGTATTTGTTTCACGGTTGAAAATTTCACCTATAGGAATAATTTTTTCAGAAAATAATAATAGGCATTTTATTTCTATGTATTAATATTTGTAAGAGTGAGTATTTGGGTAGTTATTTCAATTTTATTATTATCTTCATGGAAATCTTGTATTCCCACCCATTTTTATAGGATTAAATTGAGTTTACATGCACGTACACAAATTGAAAAGCACGCATTTTTTTTTTTTGAATTACATTAAAAATTCAATTTATTTTAATAGAATTTTGGTCAATTTGAGATGTAATCAATTTTTTTTAAGTGTGATTAAAAAAAATCTTAATAGAATAGATGGAGATGGTCAAAAGTCGCCATGACTTTGGCGGCATAAAGTCACCTGAACTCAATCTCTTGTTTGCCTCTTGTTCTAAAACAATGGATTGGACTTTGATTTTCAAGTGTGGTCAGCCATGCAATTTTCAAAAACTAATATACTAGTACCACCTAATATCAAATATATTTTTCGCATATTAAAAAAAAAACCTAACTCCCAAAGCCAATACTGTCATATATACCATTAATATTAATTACTATGATGAATAATAGTTTTGAATATTTTTTAATTAGTGATAACTTTTAAAATGGATTTATTGTGTAAGAGATTTTCTTTTGCTCAATTATAATGTTTGTTTTTACTATAGTGTTGAATAAATTTAATATATCATTCAAGTCTTTTTCAATATATTAGGTTATGTTAACGAGTGCCCTTGAAGCACTTTTTAAGCATTCTATTTAAATAAATATTTTATTCAAAAAATTAAACACTGCGATTTCCAATGCATTGATTTTACGCATTTTCATAAAAATTTCATAAAAAACTATATAATTCTATAATGTCTATCTCATTCTTTTATGTTGATTTATTTGATTTAATTTAACAAAATTAGTAGTAAATTAAAGTTACAACATTACTGAATAACCTCATTAGTTTTGATTTTATTTATTTTTATGATTGGCACTTGTTCGTAAAGTTCTGCTTGGCAAAAAATTGTGGATAGCTGATAAACTATGGATGAATTTATAACTTATACATCATACTACATAGCGGTTAACGGATAAGTTTGTTGATTTTATTTTTAACTTATTTTAACTAAAGATTGTTGATTGAATTTGTAATGTTTATCATAATATAAATTAGATATTAATTATTCCAAAAACTTAAAAAATTAACTGTTTTTATAAAATGAATAGGAGATAATAATACTGCCTTCGAACCTTATAAGAGAAAATTTGATTTTTAGATCCATTGAGTTTCTAGTGTATTTGATCTAGATCAAATACATTAAAAATGCAATGGATCAATCTGAAAAACAAACTTTATTTTATATTAAAAACTGGAGGTAGTAATACTGACTGACACTGCAAATTTAGAATCTTATTATGACTAGAATGATATTTCTCATGGATAACTAGGAAATATTTGGTCTTACTTTTTATACCATCAATTTAATCTGGTTTGAGGGTCAGTTCTGGCATCAAATGGTTTCAGCCTCCTCCCAATCGTAATTACGGAGGATCAAACCGTGATGCTCTCAACTAAGTTCAGCATAAATCATCACCGAAACAACTATCTATGGGTAATATTTCGTCTTATTTTATATATAAATGGTTGAAATTGATTAACTATGATAACTAAATATGGATGTATACCTAAATAGCTAAATCTAATGAGAAAAAGACAATAATATTGGTTATTTATAGATAAGAGATAACCTTTAGTGGCCACAATTAAAATAACGTCATCGTAATGACGCCACCTTAATGTCCAAAATAGTGGGCACGTGGGTTATATATATTGAGGAACTTTCATAGAATCCATCTAGGAAGGTGATTGGAAATTTGGAACGATCGTTCATAGAAAAGCATAATAGAGAAACCATTATCTTTATTCTTCCAGACTAAAAAGATATACTAGCTAGTAGCATTATTTTATAATAAATAAATACTATATGCAATCATATAAAATCAAAATGATATGTGCACAATTGTACACACTACCATTTATACCAACCAACCTATAAGTGAGTATCTATCTATCTATATGCAATGGACTACTATTTTGTAAACCCTCATGCTACTTCTAATTTTGCTCAATCAACTAATCATCATATGATTCCTAGTTCCTCTTCTCATCATGATTTTATACAACAACTATCTGATTATCTCATGCATGATGATATTTTTGTTGATCACCATGATCAAGAATCTCGAACACAAAGTACTAATGAATCATTAGAGAAGGTAACATCACAGAGTACTGAATCATTAGAGAAGGTAACATTCAGTGATGCTAGTCAAGGATTCAATGATGCAACCTCTAAGAACAATAACATGTATTTTTCTTCTTTTTCATTTGTTTTCCTCTTGTTCATTTAAATTAAGAATATGTACGTAATCGATTACTTGCTATATATATACTCCATCCGATTATTATTATAATTAAAAATTCACATTTTAAAATTCATTAACATATATTGAATATTAAAAACATTAGTTGTTTTGTAATTTATAAAAATAAATTTTTTTATTTATAATAGTGTCAGACTAAATAGAGTATGTGTTTCACAAAAAATACAGGAGTATGAAGTATATGACAAAGGTTCATTTGTCTAATGTGTATTTTGGATTATGTGGAATAATGTTTTGCAGAAAATACAAAAATGGGATTAAGCGAGAAGTGGGACCAAAGATAGCCTTTAGAACAAAATCAGAGATTGAGATTATGGATGATGGATACAAATGGAGGAAGTATGGAAAGAAGTCAGTGAAGAACAATCTCAACTTAAGGTAAAGGAAAACCCTATATATGTTTATAGGTTAATTTTACGGTGGACCACGGTCCACCGTGGTGAAGTGATCATCATTATTATAATGAATACAAATTTTACAAAATTCATCGTTAGATTGAAAATTTGTATCATATAGATCACCCATACAAATTTTTAGAAAAATTGGAAATTATTTAATGTATTATTGAAATCTATCAAATTTAACGGTATTTAATTAAAACCCATAAACTGTTAATTTTAATGAGTCTCAATAACATATCAAATGATTTTCAATTTTTCTAAAAATTTGTATGGATAATCTATATGAAACAAACTTTCAATTTAACGGTCGATTTTATAAAATTTGTATGAATTTGCCATGTTTATAACTTTATTTGGTAATTAACTTAAACTTTCATTTTGTAATTGAACAAATAGATTCTAGGGTGCTCTTAATATTATCTTATATGATTTACAGTGAATCGATATGTTTTGTGTGAATTTTAGATGTAGTCGCGTATATTTCAATTGTTTGATTAAATTTGGACAATTCAAATTTCTAACTAAATAGTAATAATATTTTTAAAAAGTAAATCAAAGATTGCACATCAAAACCTAATCCAAATCTTACTAATCTTAATCTACTTAAATCAGGAAATTTAACTAATCTACTTTAATTTTAGTTAGACTAGCTAAGTGTGAAAGGTAGTACGTCAGGTGTATATAATGCTGTGGCGGCTCATCATAATGTTGGCTAATGGCTTCAAGTTGAGATAGAGACTCTTCTGCCTAAACATAAACTAGTTAAAGTTTTGCAAATGGACCCCACTTTGAAATTTCATTTTTTGGCTGATTATAATAGTAGTAGTTAGCAAGATGATAAAGAAAAATTTAAGTCAATAAGAATTTAGATATATTTGATTTAAAAATTAAATTGTTAGTTATATATCAATTTTTGTTTGTCGAAACCCATGCTTATTTCACTTTAAATGCAGTAAAAAAAAACTTATTAAAACTTTAACAAACTGTTCCTTTGTTTTAACAAACGAGTTTTACATTCAGGAACTACTACAAATGTTCAAGTGTTGGATGCAAAGTGAAGAAAAGAGTGGAAAGAGATAGAGATGATTCGAGCTATGTGATAACAACTTATGAAGGTCTGCACAACCATGAGAGCCCATTTACCTCCTACTGTAGTCATATCTCCTTTGTGCATTGTGATCCATGATTCTCTTTTTTTTTTTCTTTCCTTTTGATGGCACTACCAGTTGAATTTGGTTCGGGGGACAATTCTGGCATCAAGTGGTTCCAGCCCCCTCCGATCGCAGTTGCGGGGGATCGAACCGTGGTCCTCCCATCAAGTTCAGCGTCAATCACCACTGAACCAACTAACGATTGGTGATCCATGATTCTCTTTGTTCAGCTCTTGTTTTGATCAATTACTAATTAATGTATGTTGATATATAAATGAGAAATGAAAAATATTTTTTGTCAAGATTAGAAATTGTAGCCTTCAGATGAATAAGTGGGATAACTGAATTCAAACTTCGATTGGGCAAATCCAATTGACCCGGTCAAATCCATCCAATCAAACCCAATATTGGGTGGATATGAATTTCAAAATAAAAAATTCATAAGAAAAAAAATGAATTTCGGACAAAACCCAACCCAAAAAATCCACCGACTCACTGAATCGGTAGTGTCATAATTTTTTAAAATAATTTTCATATTAATATTAAAGATTTTTCATCATTAAAAGATAAAACTCATAAGTTCAATACTCAAAGTTTCAAAATAAGTTGTATGGGAGTTTATTATTCCAAACGACAAACAATTACTCATATGTATATCATAGTTTTAACGTATTCTCTGATCATCTCTTTCGATTCTCCACTCTTCGACTTTTTTTTGTCATTTAAAAAAGGTGACGCTAAAGATATCACTATTTGCAAATAGTAAAAATATGTTATTTTTATAAAACAGAAATATGGTGACGATAATATCATTTTATGATGCTAAAAAAGTAGTAAAAATATGTTACACTATTTTTTAACAAAAAAAAAAAATTGTGTCATTTAAAAAAAAAAAGAATGATATTTGTCATTTAGTCATTTAATATTAAAAAAAATTAAAAATAGGGTAACTCACTATACTCGTCTAACATTTTGAAACATATATTGCATTTTCATACTCAAGTAAACTAAATAAAAGAAGAAAAAAAAAAGTCGGTTAAGGCAATTTATGACAATCAAAGAATCTTGGTATATTTTAATTTTATAGAAAACTATGCTGGCAAAAAATATTAAGGTCGTGAAGTTTATAATTATTTTATATTTATAGAGCATTTGTATAGTCTCGAGATTGAAAATGAAAGAGAAAAAATCTTCTAATAGTGTAGAACGGAAAGCGAATGAATACTTTTCATCTCACTCTTTCCCGTAACATTTTTAAATCTATATAATTTAAAAAATATCTTAATTTTATCAATCAGTCCCATAAGTCCTAGCTCATTTGGTAAAATATGCTGAAATTGTTAGGTCGGACGTCGTGATCTGGATTCGAACCTGAGATTTCACAATTATGTGAGTTTAATTTTTAGTGAATTAGCACTTCAACTAAGAAAAAAAAATTAAAATCAAATTACTCAAATAGTATTTTAAAACAAATACATAAATAATCCAATTAAAAAAAAAATTGTCTCATGCACGGTATACTAGTAGGGGTGGCAATGAACCGAACCAACTCGAAAAAAGTTCGAGACTCGATTCGATAATTGATTCGTTGAACTTGGTTCATGAACCAAATGAGCCGAATTTGAGCTAAATATTAAGTTCGTTAATTAAATGAGCTGAACTCGAGCTATATATAGTTTGGCTCGTTTGGATCACGAGTTGACTCGATTAAATATATAACACTTCGAAATATATTTTTAAATAACACTTCAAAAATAATTTTAAATTTATATTGTTCGATTTTATAAATTTATAGTTATATGATCGATTTTCTTTTCGATATATATAATTGATTTTATAATTTACATAATTGATAATATATATAATACTTTAAAGAAACCAAAACCAACACTTAAATTTAATTAATATAATAAAAGTTCGTAATAACATTATAGTCTATAGACAACGGCATGTATAATGATGCTTTTACGGATTTGAAAAATAAGTAGTCTCATATCAGAGTGTATATAAAATAATGGAAAGTAAAATAGAAAAAAAATTCATGTCGAACTCTTGAGTTGAGTTTTGACTTTAAAACGAACTGAACCTAACGAGCTGAACCGGACTGCTCGTGAACTCTAAACGAGCCGAACTCGAGCTGAAAAAAGAGTTCGTGTCGAACTCGAGGCGAGTTTCGAGCCAAATCAATTCTTATCGAGTCGAGCTCAGACCGATTCGACTCGACTCGACTCATTTCCGGCCCTATATACTAGTAATATTTAAACTTAAATTATCCTAAAAAATAAATAATCACATGCTTTCTGATCGCGTGGTTTACACGATTGAGTAGCGAGATCGCATCCATCATCATCATCATTTCTTCCCATTTTCAGGGTTCCACCACCTTCATCCCCCAACTCTTTCTTCTACTCATTCATAGATAGATACTAATCATCTTCACCACTTCTCAACAACTCAACAAACCTTCTCACCCTCCTTAGATCCACCCCTAAACCGCTTCATTTCATTTTCTCCCTTTCTTATTCTTATGATTTTCCTTTCTCTCTTCAGCGATGCGTAACTATGGGGTTTTAATTTCATTCCCCGATCTCGCCGTGATTTTCACGTGACATGGATTTTGGAACCAAATTAAACACAGTCGTTTTGAAAAATCGCTGGTTGAATCTATTTGACGGAACTTGATTAGTGTATAATTAGTGAGAAAAAAAAAAGTTTAAGTTTGCATTTGAGTTTTTTTTTTTTTTTTATTGTTGAAAAGTTCTGGAGAATTTAGAAATCATGTTCTGGAGGGAACGTGAGAGGGAGAATAAGGAACATAACGGTGGAGTGCTTTGTGGACAAGTTAGAGTGCTCGTTGTTGGTGACTCAGGTTCATCATTCTTATACTCTTTTATTGTTGTTCTTACAAACTTTTAGTGCATATGTTTCGTTATGTTGCGACAAAATTGATTCTGAGTAAAAGTGATTTGAATGTAAAGTGATTAATGTTTGGATTCATTCGTTTAAAAAATAAGTTTTAGGTTAAAAATCAACTGTAGCGGTGAAACCTGACAATTTTAACTTTAAGTTAGACGATTATGGAGGTAGAATCAATCCTACTAACGCAATATGCAATTAATTTGATGTACTTTAATGTTTGGAAAACAAAAACAATTTGTTTTTAAAGTGTGCAAGTTAAGATATGTTGACGATTAGTCTAATTTAATTTGAAATGTATTGTGATTTTAACTCAGTTTGGTGGATTCGATACAAGTACAACATTCTTTATGTACCTTAGAAACTAGCTAAGTTTAAAAGAGATTTATGCTTGGATTTTAGTGTGATTTTTTAGTCGGGATGGGAAATTTACAGATTGTGTGTTGCGGAAAATGTCCAATTGAATGAGTGGAGGAGGTTGTAATGTAGAGATCTTTTGGGATTTGGTAACAGTACTGCTGAAAACCGTAGATCAGGGGATTAAGAAAAGTAATGATTGTGATGAAACCGTTATAAGTTTATAGTAATACTCAATGAAATCTTTTAAGAGTTATTATGTTGCTAAAATTAGCCGTCACATATAGTGGGCTATGCACAAGGTTGTAGAATCTATTCATGTAGTCTGCGCTAGAACTTAGTTGGATAAAAGATCTACGATTCTAATTCTACATCTTATATTAGAGAAACAAGTAGGAATATGGTGGAAATTTCTGAGAAACGTTATGTGGTTTGAAAAATGCCAATCTCTATGAGCGTGCTTATGAGATCTATGGCGTGAGATTTCAAGTTATTCAAAATTAGGTTAAATTCATATATGGGTGAAGAAAATTAGCCGAGTGAAGAATTTCAGGACAGCAGTTTAACTTTAACCTCTTATATGGGTGTTGGACTCCACAAAGTTTGGATTTATCGAGATTGTAGCTTTCTACTGTGAGTTGTGCAAGTATGATTGGACTTGAGTTAAATTCTTTCAATTATAAGCTTAAGGACATGCTCAGTAGTCAACTCTAGTGATTGAGTGAAGCAAATGACTAGATGGTTTTATGTGAACATCAATCCTGTGACAAAATCTAATATTATCTGACTGAAATAGTTTAAGTTCAGGAACTGAGCAAAGTAGGCGTGGCGTGAGAAAAACAACATTTGACATAAATGATGAGCTACCTTGTTTTTTTATAGGCTGTACACTACTCAATTCTTAAGAATATATATTTATTTGTTTTTATATAAATCAACTCCGTGGAAAAAATATCAAAACCAAATGTTGATTATTAATTTATTACCACAAGGGATAGAAATAGTTGTTGCATATCCCATTGTTATAGTAGGCTTAAGTTGCCACAGATTTGTCATTGAGGAATGTGCACGGGAACATATTTTCACATATGGCATTTCTTTGAAGCTTTAAGGATAAATTATGCTTTGTATTTACTGGTATTCCATATTGTTGCGTCAAGTACGCGAAAGTAGTTGTTTAGTGCCTGCTTGAGATTTTGAGGAAATGCTTTCTGTTTGACTGCTTTTATTTTTTAATTTGCTGATAATTACAAAAATGTGTCTTTGTTTTCACCTTTTTCCTATTTTCAATTCATACGAAAATGCCATTTTCACCATTTATTATACAAAGATTGGTAGACAGAAAATAAGGTGACATTTTGTAATTAATGAAACCAGAAAATATAAATAGGAAACATTTCCGTTAGCCAAACGGTTCTTAAGTTGTATATCCTTGGGCATGATTGGTGATACTTCCCAAGTCAAAACTTATGCCCTTGGACGTGCATTACTAACTGTAGGTAAATGATGAAGAAACTAATTTGATTTTTTAGCATGTGATTGCTTGCTCTGCGCCCTACTTTAGGACTCTCTCTAAACCCATTTTTCAGAGATATCTTGGTTGCAGATATATGATATTATCTCATTCTTGCAGGTGTTGGGAAGACTTCTTTAGTTCACCTTATTGTTAAAGGTTCTCCCGTTGCTCGCCCTTCTCAGACTATTGGTTGTACAGTAGATGTGAAGGTAAGTATTCCACATTAAATGGTTACACATGAAAATACAACGTTTATGTTGTTCAATGTCTTCACCGAACGTCCTCTGTTTCATTTCCAGCATACTACCTATGGAAATTCTGGCAGCTCTTCAAGTAGCCTCAAAGGTGATTCTGAGAGAGATTTCTTTGTTGAACTGTGGGATGTCTCTGGACATGAACGTTACAAAGATTGCCGATCTCTGTTTTATTCACAGATTAATGGTGAGTAAAAAGTTTCCATTGTTTCAGTTTATAAACTGTATAACTGTTTACATTTGAAGGATGTATTTATTGTTTGAACTTCATTTGCAGGTGTAATATTTGTTCACGATCTTTCACAAAGAAGAACAAAGACTAGCTTGCAGAAGTGGGCAGCTGAGATTGCTGCAACTGGGACATTTTCAGCTCCTCTGGGATCTGGTGGCCCTGGTGGCCTTCCTGTTCCGTATATTGTTATTGGTAACAAAGCTGATGTTGTTGCAAAAGAGGGTACAAGAGGAAGCAGCGGGAATCTCGTTGATGTTGCACGCCAGTGGGTCGAGAAGCAGGGTTTGCTTCCATCCAGTGAGGAGCTTCCACTGACTGAGAGTTTCCCTGGAGGTGGAGGACTTGTTGCAGTAAGCGTCTCAACTGAAATTATTTGTGGCACTTTGTATGATATAGATACTAGATAGTATGCTACCCCCATGAATAAATCTGATGTTATTGCTAATTATAGAGGAGTTTCAAGTATTAACCAGTATAGATGTAACTCATAATTTTAGTTGTTTGTTTTGTACTTTAAAGCTGCCTGGTGTTTTCAAATGCATATTAAACGTGTTTAACACAAATAGTTTTCATTTTTTCGTACGACCATATCATTGTATGTGAATGGTACTATAGACGATGGATTAAGTGAAACTTAATGATAACCTCATTGGCATTAATAAAAGTTTCTCTATGCTGCCCCTGTGTTGAATATTCTTAATTTATTTCAAATCACGTGAGCAGTTATTAGCATTGTTAGAGAACAAACAAGTATTTCTACTTAGTGTTTAGAAGGTCTCTTTTATTTTGTTAGTTTGAATAGCAGAAGAGAAAAATGAATTTCTATTTTCTACCATGTCCACTTACTGTTTATCTCTATCAAATACTAGATGAAATAGAATTATTTTGGAAGGGATATAAGAAATATTTTGATCAGCTGTTCCTACAGAAATGATCTGCTTATTTGACTGATGGGGACGACAAATAATAAACTTTAACAAATTCAATAAACTAATAAAATAAATTTATATTAATAGAAAATATTCTACGCAGTAATAGAAAAAGAATCTAAATAGCAATAACTATAAATAGATTCTGTATATCTTCTATACTCTATAGAGAATATGGAATATAGTATATAGAATAAAATAAAAATAGATAGAGTGTTCTTATTCAAAACACCGTGTGACCAAAGTAATGGTGTGTTCTTATTTAAAGCGTCCCGTGAGTGTGATTTTCAACCATTTCTGTATTACTTCAAGGCTTGTATATTATGAATGACTTGCATTGAAACCTATCTTTATTAGAAGTAGGATATTTTTTTAGTTCAATTTCAAAATCAAGAGGCTAATGGATAAAACTATATTTCTCTAACAGTAGTTTCTTGAATCGTATGAGATCATATTTTCTTTGTAGTCACTCACTCATTATGAATAATGAATTTAGCTCAACCATTACTGCATTGCCGACTGTCCTGTAGTTGAGAAAATATTGAACTGGTGATGCTATACTATCTGGGAATCTCAATTTCTCATGTATGTAGTAAAAAATAATATTTGATAGAACTTGATGCATAGATTAGCCTCTGTTTTCTTTTTCCAATAGTTGCTATTCAGTTGGTTCTTATCGCAGTTTTTATTTTTTTGTTGTTGGGATGTCTGCAGGCAGCAAAAGATGCAAGGTATGATAAGGAGGCTGTGACTAAGTTTTTCCGCATGGTCAGTGACGTCTTTGATAATTTTATCCTTTATTTTTTGTTTAATTTTATGGGTTGTAATCTAAATTTTCATGTATCTCATTTTAGTTGATTAGGAGAAGATATTTCTCGGATGAAATACCTGCACCTGCATGGTCCATTCCTTCATCTCAAAGTTCTTCTCAGCGTATAGATGAAAGTTTTATCGAAGAAGATCAGTCTTATAATACAAGGTATTTTCTGCTTCTTTTCAAAAAATCATTTTCATGTTTTGTGCCACTCCTTACAAATTTTATTGTTAATTGCAGTCGAAGCAGTGATCCGTACAAGTATAACATGCTTCCGCCACTTCCGGCTCAACGCAATCTAACTCCACCACCTACACTCTATCCTCAACAGCCAGTTTCAGTCTCTGAAAGCTACAGTTTCCCAAGATTTTCTTTGTCTGGTTCCTCAGAAATGAGTGCTTCATCAAGAACAAAGCGATCGGATATTAATGTCTGAAGATCTATATGTTTGTTAATTGGGCACTGCTATTGCACTGATATGTATTCTTTTACATGGAGCAAAGTTATGTTTGTTTTGATTCTTTGTTCCAATTGTAACCTGTCCACTGATTCATTCATTTTTTAGAGGCTTTCTCAGTGGGGAGAAGTAGCTACTTGTTCAAAGTTTGGGGAGAATTTATTATATGATATATATGGTCAATTCTTTATTATCATACTGTCTTTTTCTGCCATTGAAATGTTGACAGCACCATCTGTTACACCATGTGACCCAATTGATAGATATTTGGCCTTAGAAATAGCTTTTGTTGATTGACGCTTACACTCAAAATAAATCGGAGAATAGAAGCTTTTTTGACAGCTAGCTCCATTGTTTTAATAATCTGTGAAGTTGTTGAATTGATGGGATATTGGCAAGAAATTAAATTATAGTGTTTAACAAATCGATTTAATAATATTTGGCCAAAATGTAAGAAAATGAGTTCATGCCAATAAAAACTGAGGGTAATATATTTATAAAATGTTTACGGTAAGGACTAAATAGTTAACAGCAAATTCATATTTAATTTCATTTTGTATTGAAAAATAGACAACAATGCCTGTGTAAACAAATTTGTATCCACGCAGAAAGTAATTTATTTTGTCGCAGAAAATAATTATGGTTTATCTTAGAAAATTTCGAAAGATACCTGAGAAAATAAATAAATTTAGGACTGCGAAATTCGTTTCACTATGAAAAAATATCGTCACTTAGCTTACGAATTCTAAAAATTTTCGTCTCGTAAATGATGAAACCTTGGTACCACGCTCTACTACGTCGGATTTGGGGCTGATCTTACCAAAACGCACCATTGTTTTGTCACCAAGACAACGAAATTCGGTTTCGTCATTTACGAGACGAACGCGTTGGATTTCGTCGTCTGCGAGATGAAAATAGTGGATATGAAGACAACTTTACAATTTCAAATCCAGTTTGATTCAAAACCACAATCAGAGAGTTTGTGGTGCGATTTCAAGGGTTTCAAGGAGTGGTTTTGATCAAGCATCATACCCAATCAATCACCATCGCATTGTACCAATTAGGAGTCCTCTTATCCATTTCATTCAAGAGAAAGAGGAATTTGTCACGTATAAACCGAAATTTCAAGTAAATTTTCTATCAAATTGATCATTTTTCATGTTATATTACTTCAAATCAGTGTGGGTAGCTTCTTTGAGTGCAGCAACGTCGAGATCAAGCATTCCTAACACTAAAATCGATCTAGATCTATTTTTTGGGTTTGAATGGTAAAAGTGATAATGATAGGATAGGTACCTATTGTGTCAGTTATATCAGGTAATTTCGTCACTTAGATGACGAAAACCAGCGCGTTCGTTGCGTAGGTAATGAAACTATTTTTCGTCAACCACAAGGCGAAATATTGTGCTCCCAGACCAACGAAGCTTGGCTAGCCTGCCCATATGTCAACTATTTATTGTTTCGTCATCTGCGAGACGAAAGTTGTTTCCATCATTTTTTCAAGAACGAAATGACTTATTAGGAGTATTTTCGTCATGACGGGCCTGTGAGCAAAAGTTAAGGGCCTAAATAGCAATTTTCTCGTAATTTTTCTAGTTCAAATTCGTCAAAAATTTCGTGAAATAAGGGCCCATCCCACTAAAGCCCAAACGTCCCTCCCAATTTTTTTTCCCCATTAGCGGGAAGAACAAAAGATCAAAAGCTGTTTTACATTGCATTTTTCATTTCACCACACTCACATCCACGCTTCTGCTCCCAGGTTCGATTTGTTCATTCCGTTTTTCTTTTTTGGAATTTGCAACGCATTTACTTACATTCTTTGCTGTGTTGTTGTTGATAGATAGTTCAATTTCGTTGTTTCTGATTTGGTGCTTATAATGGATTTTGTGTAATGTAGATGCTTATTTTGAATCTATGCAATGGATTTTGGGTGCATTTGTTTAAGCTTTCAAAAAAGTGATTTTATTTTGAAAAAATTTAAAGATTATTTTTTAGAGATTTTAAAAAAAATCTATGCCCTAAATAGCTTCATGTCGTTATTGTTTACCGCTAGAATAATGTGATTTGAACTTGTTTGAGTGTTTGTTTGTTTGATTAATTTGCAGTATGGAATGCATTAATGAGAGCTGTGATGCTGAAAATGAATGCCGAGTTTTACAAACCTGTAACTCTGCATATTCTGATGGTGATTCTGAACCTCCAAAAAAGAAGCTTAGAGGGTTTAATATCTGGGACTACTTTGTTAGAATTGATAAAGATGGAAAAGAAATGTGTGAATGTACAACTTGCGGGAAAGTGTTTACTTGTGGTGGAAAGTCAGGTATCTTTCATCTAAACCAACATATTCTTGTATGTCCTTTGGTTATGAGAGCTCGTATTGCCGAGCATTTAAAACTCAAAAAGATTGATCATATGATGGTTCGTGAATCAATTACTCAAATGACTATAAAAAATTATCTTCCATTTCGGTTTGTTGAGTGGGATAAATTTAGGGCATTTACCAAATTTGTTTCTCATAATGAGGCTCAATTTCTTTCTAGAGATGTTGTTGTTGCTGATGTGATGAAAGTTTACTTGCTTGAAAAAGATAAACTCAAAAAACAGCTAGCTTCAAATGAAGGTAGGGTGTGTTTGAGCTTACGTTGTTGGACTTCGTCCACTTACTCTAATAGGTACTATATTACTCTAACGGCTCACTTTATGGACGACAAATGGAATCTGATTGCCAAATTGTTGAATTTTTGTCATTTGGACCCTCCACATGATAATTTTCAGCTATCAAGGAAGGTGTTTGGTTATTTGCAGGAATGGGGAATAGAGAGAAATGTATTTTCTATTACTGTCGATAATGCTTCGATGAATGATGACTTGCAAAACTTGAAAAATCAACTTTGCTCACTTGGTAGTTTGTTGAGTAATGGGGATTACTTCCACCTTAAGTGTTGTGCTCGCGTCTTGGATCTTATGGTTGAAGAGAGTTTAAAGGTAGTAAGTGATGTATTAGACAAGATTAGGAAGAGTTTGAAGTATGTGAGTGTGTCAAACTCTAGGTTGAAACAGTTTTATAAATGTGTTGAAGAAGTTGGTGGCGGTGATGGTAGCGATGTCTTGCATTTGGATGTGTTCGGTAAATGGGTTTCTACTTATATGATGCTTAACAGTGCAATCAAATATCGCAGTGCCTTTGAACGCATGTGTTTGAAAGATACAACATATAGCCATTGCCCATCAAGTGAAGAGTGGGAAAGAGGAGAGGAAATTTGTGTGTTCTTGGAGATATTTTATGGACTTACTACTATTATTTCTCGATGTACTTATCCTACTTCCGGGACTCATTTATGTCACTTTTGGGAGATAGAGGTTTCATTGAAAAAAATGATGTTGAGTAAAGATGACAAGATAAGAGATATGGCTTCAAAGATGTTGAATGAGTTTGACAAGTATTTGAGTGAATATAGCATGATCCTTGCATTTGGATCTGTTTTAAATCCTCGTCGGAAGTTCAAATATTTGGAATTTCTATACGAAAAATTAGGCCATGATACGGAGACAGTAAAAGATAAGATGAGCAGTGTGAGGAAAGCTATACATGCCCTTTTTGATGAATATGCCGACAAAAGTGCATCAACTTCAAGTAGTTTATCTGTGCAGGATCTTCATTCTTCTACTTCAACTGAGGAATCGAATGTG
The DNA here is from genome assembly GCA_030408175.1 of Trifolium repens. Lineage (NCBI taxonomy): Eukaryota > Viridiplantae > Streptophyta > Magnoliopsida > Fabales > Fabaceae > Trifolium > Trifolium repens. The sequence continues at coordinate 57,734,114 of CP125842.1, read as the reverse complement.
GACAAGTCTTTTAGAGAGTATCTTGTATGTCTCAATTTTCTATTTTATGCTTCTTTTTTGTTTTATTCTTGTCTTTCTACTTAAGTATTTATTTTGTCTTTGATTTATATTGTCATCGGAAGATCTTGAGAAACAGAGGCAAGAAAAATACATTGATGGTTTGACTCAACTTGATCATTATTTGAAAGACACAGATGGATGTTATAGTTTTAAAAATCCTTTGGAATATTGGAAGTACATAGGTCATAAATATGGTATCCTTGAAAGAATGGCTAGAGCCTAGAGATGTGTTGAGCATCCCAATAATCACGGTTGCATCAGAATCTGCTTTTAGTCCTGGCAACTGTATTTTGAACAGGTACAGAAGTTGTATGCCTTCAGAAAATCTGCAAGCTCTCGTTTGCTCCCATAATTGGTTATTTGGGTTCGCACCTAGTGGTAAATTTTATTGCAATTGGTATATTTTTTTAGATTTTGTTTCGCATGATTTATATATGTTGGCTATTATCTTACATTAACCTTGGTCATGATATCATTACATAGATCAATTTGGAGATGCGATCGAGGAAACAAAAAAAGTTGGCATAAATCTATTTAAGCAAGATTCAAAATGTCATTGTTTACACAATGAGAACAAAAATGAAGATTGATAGATGGGAAGGATAACTGATTTTGTTGGTTTCTTTCACCATACAGACTTTGTGCTTGATGTGGCTACTGATATTTTTGTTTGACATATAATATGTAGGTGGTGCTTATAATCTTTAGATATGTTGGTATTTAATCAAACATGGAATCCACTAGTTTGTTTTGTATTTCATGTTTCATTTATTGTACACTTCAAATTCACTATGTACTTATTTTTCAAATCTGTTGAGATAAATAGTTTATGGTTTGTTATGTGATATCGTTTTCTTTTGCATATGCCTAAGAACTAAAAAATTGATCAATCAAATGTTGCTTTTTAGAACTTAAAATAGCTGGACATCATATTCAATTAGTATCATTGTAAATTGTGAATTAGGTATCCTGCAACTACATAGACTTTTAATGCTAATTTTGAGTTTTAACGCTACCATGTTTGCAAGTCTGAATAAATTGAAAGAGACTTGAATCATCTCATTCAAGTATTTGAGTTTTGTAAATACTTCGAACAAGACCAAAGTTGAATCCAACCTAAACAAGAGAATGACTTAATTTTTTAGCAAATTTGAAACAACTCTATCTTTGAAAAAGTAAACATAACTATTTTCATATTTATTATTGGGTTAAGCACGGACCCGCAACTCGACTCAAAACCGATATAATCGACAACATATCAAACGATCTGGTCGGATCTCGGCTCAAAAGTTGTGAAAAATGGGTCATGAATGGGTCTCTAAAAACCCATCTCTTGGTAACCGAAATCGGCCGAACCACTGCTAAAATGCAAATTAATAAACAATAAAAAAAGTGGTGCAGAAAGAAAAAAACTCATATACACTATAGGCCTGTTCCAGGCCCAGCCCAATTCTCGCACCCAAAGTTTTCCCAATTAGCGGGAAGAAAATAGAAAGATGAAAATGCAATCGTCATTGTCACTCTTTCCGCTCACAATCTCTTTCTCGCAGGTTCGCTTTACTTGTTTTAGTTTTTTTTTTCCTTTCTTCTTTTTTATAATTACAAGCATAGATTTATTGATTTAATTTATAATATGTGGTGTGTTGTTGCGTGGTAAATTTGATCTTGAGCTCTTGATTTAGGATGAGAGAGAAAATGAAAAGAAGTAAAAGGTGAATTGAAAGGTGAGGATTGGAATAATTGAGGAAATTTAGGAGAAAAAAAATGGAGAGAATCCATTCTCTTAGTCCTGGTTCTGTTTACTTTGTGAAAAAAAAATTATTTTGATTTCATAAATTATATGTTCATTTTAATTTTGCTAATAAGAAGATGCGACACTCTTAAAGTGAACCGTTGTGATGGAGAAAAAATGAAATAATAGCTATTAGCTAGGGATGATGCATTTTAGGAAACAATAAAAATTATATGTTCATTTTAGGTAAGGAGGACCACGGTTCGATTCCCGTAACTACGATCGGGAGGGGTGGGACCACTTGATGCCAAAACTGACCCTCGAACCAGATTAAACTGATGGTGAAAGCCAAAAATATATATATACACAATTGTTTATATATATACACAATTGTTTACTTCAAGAGCCTATTGTCTATTAGCAAATAAAATTAATACTCAAAAGCTTCGTCCATATATGCCTTAATGTGTTTTGAGTGTGGTAGAGTTTGAGTATTTCTGGGTTTGTTTTTTTATTTCTTTGCAGTATGGATCGCATTAGTGAGAGGCGTGGCATCGAAAATGAATGCCAAATTTTACCAACTTGTAACTCAGCAAATTATGATAGTGATCATGAACCACCAAATAAGAAGCTTAAAATTGATAAATATGGAAAAGAAACATATGAATGTAAGGCTTGCGGGAAACTGTTTACTTGTGGCGGAAGATCAAGTATTTCTCGTTTAAACCAGCATATTCTCGTATGTCCTTTGGCTTCGAAATCTCGTATTGCCGAGCATTTCATTCTCAGAAAGATTGATCATATGATGGTTCGTGAATCAATTACTCAAATGACTATAAAAAATTATCTTTCATTTCGGTTTGTTGAGTGGGATAAATTTAGGGCATTTACCAAATTTGTTTCTTATAATGAGGCTCAATTTCTTTCTAGAGATGCTGTTATTGCTGATGTGATGAAAGTTTACTTGCTTGAAAAAGATAAATTGAAAAAACAGCTGGCTGCAATTGAGGGTAGTGTGTGTTTGAGCTTTTGGTGTTCGACTTCTTCCGCTTCTTCTTGTGGCTATTTTACTTTAACGGCTCATTTTATGGATGATCAATGGAATTTGAATGTCAAATTGTTGAATTTTTGTCATTTAGATGATTCACATGATAACTTTGAGCTATCAAGGAAGGTGATTGCTTGTTTGCAGGAATGGGGAATAGAGAGAAATATTTTTTCAATTACTATGGATAATGCCTCGGCTAATGATGACGGTGACTTGAAAAATCAACTTTGCTCGCTTGATAGTGTGATGAGAACTTTCATCACATCAGCAACAACACCGTCTCTAGAAAAACATTTTAAGTGTTGTGCTCGTGTCTTGGATCTTATGGTTCAAGAGAGTTTAAAGGTAGTAAGTGATGTATTGGACAAGATCAGGAACAGTTTGAAGTATCTCAGTGTGTCAGACTCTAGGTTGAAACAATTTTGTCAATGTGTTGAAGAAGTTGGTGGCGGTGATGATAGCGATGGCTTGTATTTTGATGTGTCCGGTAAATGGGTTTCTACTTATATGATGCTTAAGAGTGCAATCAAATACCGTACTGCCTTTGAACGCATGTGTTTGAATGATACGGCATATAGCGACTGTCCATCTAGTGAAGAGTGGGAAAGAGGAGAGAAAATTTGTGCATTCTTGAAGAATTTTTATGGACTTACCAATTTAGTTTCTCGATCTACTTATCCTACTTCCGATATTCATTTACATCATATTTGGGGGATAGAGAGTTCATTGCAAACATTGATGTTGTGTGAAGATGACAAGATAAGAGATATGGCTTCAAATATGTTGAATGAGTTTGACAAGTATTTGAGTGAATATAGCATGATTCTTGCATTTGGTTGTGTTTTAAATCCTTTTCTGAAGTTCAAATATTTGGAATTTATGTACGAAAAATTAGGCCATGATACGGAGACAGTAAAAGATAAGGTGAGCAATGTGAGGAAAGCTTTGTATACTCTTTTTAATGAATACGCCAACAAAGTTGCATCAACTTCAACTAGGTTTTCTTTAGTGGGTTCTCGTTCTTCATCAACAACATGGAAAAAGGAGATGGACCCGATTGATCTAAAGTTTCAAGTACGTTTCTGTTTTGTGATTTTTTTGTTTTGTTTTGTTTTGTCTTTCTGCTTATATATTTATTTTTTCTTTGGTCGGAATTTTCATAGGAATATCTTGAAAAAAAGAGGCAGAAAAAATATGAAGGTGGTGTGACACAACTTGATCTTTATTTGAAAGAGACAGATATATACTATAAAAATCCTGTAGAATATTGGAAGTACAGAGATCATAAATATGACATCCTTGCAAGGATGGCTAGAGATGTGTTGAGCATCCCGATAATTACAGTTGCATCAGAATCGGCTTTTAGTCCTGGCAGCTGTATCTTGAACAAGTATAGAAGTTGCATGGTTTCAGAAAATCTGCAAGCTCTTGTATGCTCTCATAATTGGTTATTTGGGTTCTCACCTTGTGGTAAGTTTTATCGCAATTCGTATGATTTTTTTAGAATTTGTTTCTGATGAAGAATATATCATTGATTATTATCATTACATTAATCTTGGTTATCATGTCAATAAACAGATCAATCTGAAGATGCGATCGAGGAGACAAGAAAAATTGACATAAATCTATCTAAGCAAGATTCAAAATGTCACTGCTTCCATGAGAACAAAACTGATGATTGATAGATTGGAAGGAAGGATAATTGTATGTTTGTCAGTTATCACAAATCTATCTATGATCAGTATTTTGTAATCTGTTGTACAGATTTATGATTTGTTTCCTCTAACAATGATATTGCCTTAGAAGTTGACATTTATTCTAACACTTAAAGTCTTGAACCATATCAATATATTAATTGGTGTGAAGTATATATTAACTATGCTGATGATTAATTTACGCCGAATAACTTGATTTACCACCTTTAATGGAGTCTTGCATTCCATACACAATTTTTGAATTTAGAAAGTTCGAATCGAACTCCAAACTCTTGCTTATGTTTGTTCCATTCCGACCAATATAATATCGATCCAATAATAAGTTTCTAAAATATGTCATACAATCTCGTTATAAGTAAAAGAAAACTAGCATAAAATTTATTCAATAATTTAGTTAGATTAGATACAATTAATCTTCATGATCTCATTAAAAAAAATGTATTTTCAAAGTAACCATTCGTGATATTTATTACTGAAGAATATTTTTTATCTAGAAAAAATAAAATAATTTTATATAAGAAAGTTACATAAAAATTATTTACATTTTGCAACAAAATTATGATATATATTTTTATTGTGACAGGGGTAAAGTATACATTTTCACAAATAAAACATGTTGAAAGGGGGGTGCAGAAAAGAAAAACTACCCATTCTCAAATTTCAATATCTCTTGTTCCAGCGCAGCCCGGCCCATCCCAGCCCAAACCCGTTTTTCGCACCCGAAAATTTCCTCATTAGCGGGAATGAAATAGAAAAAGATTAAAGTCTGTTATAAACAAAATCGTCATTTTCATTTCACTCTTCCGCTCAAATTTTCTCCCAGGTTCGGTTTCCTTGAATTTTTTTTTTTAGTTTAAAATTCTTATTTATTTTTAAGAATAATTGCAAGCATAAATCTACTTATTTAGAATCTGTGGTGTTTTGCTGTTGATATAGTTTAATATTGTTGTTGCTTATTAGTTGCTTGAGTTGAATCTAAGCAAGTATCGTTGATGCTTATTCTCCAATTAGTTTGTGAAAATATTTTCGATTTTCATTCTATAAAACGTGTTCATTTTAACTTGCTAATAATAACTGCGATCGAGAGGGGTTGAAACCACTTGATGCCAGAACCGACCCTTAACTTTATTGTCATCATTTTTGTGTAATGCTATACGCACTAATGAGTTTTGAATGTGGTAGATTTTGACTATTTCTATGTTTGTTTTTATTTATTTGCAGTATGGATTCCATCGGCGATGAAAATGATGGCCAAATTTTACAAACTGGTAACACGGCATATTTTGATGGTGATCATGAACCACCAAAAAAGAAGCTTAAAAGGTTTAATGTTTGGAACTACTATATTAAAATTCAAGAAGATGGAAAAGAAATGTATGAATGTAAGGCTTGTGGGAAAATGTTTATTTGTCTTGGAAAATCAGGTATCTCTCAACTAGATCAACATATTCCCAAATGTCCTTTGATGATGAAATCTCGTATTGCCGAGTATTTTGAACTTAAAAAGCTTGAACACGTTATGGTTCGTAAGTCGATCACTCAAATGACTATAAAACATTATTTTCCATTTCACTTTGTTGAGTGGGATGAATTTAGGGCATTCACCAAATTTGTTTCGAATAATGAGGGTCAGTTTCTTTCTAGAGACGCTGTTGTTGCTGATGTGATGAAAGTTTACTTGCTTGAAAAAGATAAATTGAAAAAACAGCTGGCTGCAATTCAGGGTAGTGTGTGTTTGAGCTTTCGGTGTTGGACTTCCTCCGCTTCTTCTCGTGGCTATTTTACTTTAACGGCTCATTTTATGGATGATAAATGGAATTTGATTGTCAAATTGTTGAATTTTTGTCATTTTGACCCTTTACAAGATGATTTTGAGCTATCAAGGAAGGTGATTGGTTGTTTGCAGGAATGGGGAATTGAGAGAAATGTTTTTTCTATAACAATGGATAATGCTTCTGCTAATGATGGTGATTTGTTAAACTTGAAAAATCAACTTACGTCGCTTGATAGTTTGTTGAGAACATTCATCACATCGGCAACACCAGCATCTCTAGAAAAACATTTCAAGTGTTGTGCCCGTGTCTTAGATCTTATGGTTCAAGAGAGTTTAAAGGTAGTAAGTGATTTATTGGACAAGATTAGGAACAGTTTGAAGTATGTCAAAGTGTCAAACTCTAGGTTGAAACAATTTCACCAATGTGTTGAAGAAGTTGGTGGCGGTGATGGTAGCAATGTCTTGCATTTGGATGTGTCCGGTAAATGGGTTTCTACTTATATGATGCTTAAGAGTGCAATCAAATATCGCAGTGTCTTTGAACGCATGTGTTTGAAAGATGCATCATATAGTCATTGTCCATCGAGTGACGAGTGGGAAAGAGGAGAGAAGATTTGTGCATTCTTGAAGATTTTTCGCGGACTTACCAAAATGATTTCTGAATCTACTTATCCTACATCTGATACATATTTATATGAATTTTGGAAAATAGAGTTTTCATTGAAAGAAATGATGTCGAGCAAAGATGACAAGATAAGAGACATGGCTTCAAAGATGTTGATTGAGTTTGACAAATATTTGAGTGAATATTGCATGATTCTTGCATTTGCTAGTGTTTTAAATCCTTGTCTGAAGTTTCACTATTTAGAGTTTCTTTACGAAAAAATATGTAATGATAAGGAAACAGTAAAAGATAAAGTGAGCAATGTGAGGAAAGCTATATATGCTCTTTTTAATGAATATGCCAACAAAAGTTCATCAACATCAAGAAGGTTACCTATAAGGGATTCTCTTTTTATATCTCGGCAAAGGCAGTTTCGCGTATGTCTCTAATTTCTGCATCTTTGTTTTTTTGTTTTTTCTTTCAGCTTGAATGTTTATTTTATCTTTGATTTAAATTGTCATAGGAATATCTTGAAAAAGAGAGGCAAGGAAAATATGCAGGTGGTGTGACTCAACTCGATCTTTATTTGAAAGAGAAATGTATAGGTCATGCAAATGTTTTACAATATTGGAAACGCGATAATCAAGGATGCGATATCCTTGCAAGGATGGCTAGAGATGTGTTGAGCATCCCAATAATTGCAGTAGCATCAGAATCTGCTTTTAGTCACGGCAGCAATATTTTGAACAAGTATAGAAGTTCTGTGCTTTCTGAAAATCTGCAAGCTCTTGTATGCTCTCATAATTGGTTTTTCGGGTTCTCAGTTAGTGTTAAGTTTTATCGCAATTGTTTAGATTTTGTTTCTCGTGATTACATATTATTTGCTACTATCATCATATTAACATTGGCTGTAATATCGATACACAGATCAATATGAAGATGTGATAGAGGACACAAGGAAAATTGGCGTAAATCTAACTAAACAAGATTCAAAATGTCATTGCATCCATGCGAACCGGACTGATGATTCATAGAATGGAAGGTTAATTTGGTTGGTTTCTTTCTTCATACAGATTTGTTAGTTGATGTGTGATGTGTCTACTGATTTTTTGTTTGACATGTATGTAGTAATATGTAGTTGGTGTTTATAATCTTCAGATACATTGGTATTTGATAAAAACATGGATTCCATAATTTCAAGGGATATTGTTTGGGACTTTTATTTGTTTGGTTAACAGTGATTTTGTCTTAGATTTTGGCATTTATTATAATGCAGAATTTGGACATTGGATTTTTTTTTTTAAATGACTAATGTTGTGCTAGTACATGATGTGGGTTATTAAGTTATAAGTGTTAAATCATGCCAAAGAATTCACAACTCAACCGATAAATGTTAATATTGTTAGGTCAGAGTCGGATATCTTTATCAGATTCAAATTCATTCAGCACTTTGTAATTATGTGTGAATTTCAGTAGTATTTATCATTTTGTCTAAGAGAAAAACAAATACACATATGCATAACAAACAGGCCCGGCTTGCACACATGTGCAGGGTGTGCGCCGGTGCCGGGTCTCCAAAATTTTGAGGCCTCAATTTAAAATTTTGAGGTTTTATAATATTGGTTATATATTATTTGTACTCATAAAATATCAGATGTGTATTAATAGATTAATTTTAAAGTCCTAAAATAATAGTTATATATTGTTAATGTTCATAAAACATCATATGAGTATCAATAGATTAGTTATCTATACTCATAAATATCGTTCTACTACATTTAAATTTTAAATTATGATGTCTCTTTTTGACGTTATATATAATGATAATTATTTTTTATGTGTTTCTTATGTATAATTTAAAGGCAAATGCTAATTTAAATAGAGAATAATTTTTAATTATTTTATATTTTTTTATTAGGCCGATTTTTAATATTTGAACAGGGTCTCCAAATAATCGGGGACGGCCCTGATAACAAATAATAACTTATTGGGTTTAATCGATATGCTCTCAATAAACTGAAGTGTGGTGGACGCGATTTGACGGAATATACAGCTATGTGATTTAGAAATTCATTCATTAAGATGAATAAATGAAGAGCATTGCTATTTAGCATGAAATTTTTACACAAGAAATGCAAGAATTAACACATGGCAAAATCTTAAAGGATGATGTCATTTAATCTTCTTTTTTAGTGGAAAACATGGGTGGTTATGGATGTAATCAAGGGTGAGGATTTATTCTTCTCTTTCTTGCATCAAAAAATTCTTACTAAATAGCATTTTCCATAAATGAAAATTCCACATTTAAACTCCGATTTTTGCATATACCTTATGATATTTCTATCGATTGAGATAACATTAACATATCATTATTATTTGTGACTTTATTAAATAATAACGGTTATACCTTTCCAAAAATATATAAGAATGGTTATAGTGTTTGAAATATTCAAATATATGAACACGACATGCAAGATGGGAGTCCCACGTAGACATAACGTGTTAGAAGAATAGATTGTGCAAACTGCTAACTACCAAAACCAACCATATACCTTATCATGCGTTTCTCTTTCTCTCTAACTTTCAACAATTAGTTTTTAATTAGTATGGAAAATAAATTGATTAGAAGAACAACCCTCTTTTTCCTTCTTTTTAGCATCTTGATAATCCTTCAATTCCAACATGTAATCTCTGATGAAGGTGGCCAAAATGTTGCTCAAGGTTATCCAGAAAAACCACTCTTTTCCAAGATATTGTTGGACACTGTTTCTCTTCTCAGAAAATCACATGAAAGTTCTTGGGATAAAATCAAAACTGTCATCCATGATCTTCAGATGCAGTTTTCACCACCAAGTTTGGAGTAAGTTTATTAGGTTCAAAAAATTCTATTTCATTTTTAGTATTGAATCACCAATTTAATCTTGAGATTATAGGATCACACAATTTGGTCTCTAAACTAAACCATTTTATAATAATATTAATATCTCTAATTGAAAATAGAGTTTAATTTTGATACATGTGTAATATTAATAAACATAAACATTGAGAAAATGGAAAATACACCAACATTATAAAATATATTTACACTGCCATCCAATACCAACCATGTATTCTGTCAAATTATCTCACTACACCCTTTCATGGTCTGATGTCGAGGAATAATTCATTCTTATCGGACGTTCTTGTAAAAATATTTTACACTGACGTAAGATATCTATTAAACTCAATAAAAAAGAAACGGTTGAGATCATAAACAATTAATAGAGATGCAGTGACGGTGTAAAATAGTTTTACACAATCAGCCAATAAAAAAACCATCATTTTTCTATAAGATAGTGGGATGACGTAGCGGAAAACATGGTTGATATTTTACACTGTCGGTGCATATACATTTTTCTCTTGATTTTATTAATATGTAATATGGACCGTTCAATCACTATTTAACGAGTGAGATGCAAAACTGTGTATTTTTTTAGTTTCAGAGGTGTGGGAAATGCAGATCATGATGGTGTGAAAGAAGCAGTTGGGAAAAGTTTCGACAAAAGCAAAGAATCAGTTGAAGAAACTGCTAAAACAGCAGCAGAACTTGTTGGAGATGCAATTCATAAGACAACAGAAAAGGTGAAGGATAGTACTGAAACTGACAAGGAATCTCAAGCAGAACTTTGATCAAAATACTTTTGTTTTCTTCTTATTATAGGGACATTTTAATCAAAATTCAATGCTGTTGTTGGAGGAGATGGATATCTTTGTATTGTATGAAAGAATTTATTTATGGTAAAGTTTTTTGTTCTTTTGTTTTCATACATTTTTCCCAATTTTGGCCAATACTTGTAAGAATGGAAAATATGTTTCACTCAATACTATATAATAGCAATTCATACTATCATATGAATATTGTAACGTTTTTTCATTCTATATTTTCTTTTTTGTCAAGTAGTCTAATGACTTTAAATTCCACCCTTATACTGTGCTTAGTAGAAGAGAAAATAATGCATTGGTTTCCGTGTTTTATTTTCTCTCTTCTCATTTTCTCTCCTACCAAGCAAGGCCTTAAGGTGAATAAGTGGGATGACTGGATTCGAATCCCAACCCCTTGCATATATAATGCATTATGCTATCAACTGAGCTAAGTTCACGGGACGAGACTCATTCTATATGCTTTTAATAGAAAACAATTATGTACATAAATCTTAACTCAATCGGTTAATAAAAAAGTTATTCTCCAAAAAAATTTCTTCAAATGCTTAATTATATTCATGATATAAAAAATAATCCTCTAAATTTTTATTATAAATTCTTTGAATATAAAAGGTTATGATTTTTCTTATAAATAGGACCAAAATAATTTTAAATTTTTTTTCTTATAATACAAATTTTGTAGATTATTTTCTCTATCTTGAATATAAGCACTCACTGGAAGAAAAAAACATTGTTTTAAAATCTTTTATTAGAAATTCATACAACAAATTTTGTGTGTTTCAAATTGTTATCTTCTACCAAATTTTTCTTTTATCTTCTCCTAGGATTTTTTTTATAAAATAAATCGCTTACTTTTATTTTTCAATTGTTGGTTTTTATTAGACAAAATTATATTTTTAATCCTTTAATTTAATTTCATGTGACATTTTAATCCTTTATTTTTTATATAATATTTTAGTCATTTTTTCATGTTTCGATATGAATTTCAACCTTCAAATTCATAATTTTATTTCTTTGTTCGTTTTTAATCATAAATATATCTATGCTATTAAAAAAAGAAAATTGTAGTTTGAACCTTGAAAAATCATAAATTAAACATGGATGAACGACAAAAAAGAGAGACTAAAATGATGTAATAAAAGAAAGATAAAAGACTAAAATATTACATGAAATTAAGTTAAAGGATTAAAAATATAATTTTATCTTTTTATTAATGTTATTTGATATAGGAATGTATACATATGAGCTCAAACGTTGTGAATTCGTTTAAAATATCACACCAATGAAAATTTGATGGGTGGAGCAACAGAACGACCTATTCTAATATATTATAAAGCGATAAAGGAAGAACACACGATAATTTATTTACCAAATTCGGTCCAACAATAACCTATTCTAATATATTATAAATATGTGTATGTATATGAAAATATAGAAATAAAGCTAAGTTGCAAATTATAAAATAACTTTTATCAATAAATATAACAAAGTTGTAAATTATGTTTAAACAATGGTTAATCGATCATTTCGCAAAATAAGTCAAAATTTATTTTCTTTTGTGCATGATAGTTTTGCTAGGATATATGACATAAGGAAAGAACATCTGAGTTCCATTGTTGATTACAAAGATCTACCCTCATGTGTTCAATTTTACTGCCCAAAACGCTTGAGCAAGAGTGCAAATTCTAGTCAAGTTAGTTAACTTGTTATATCTTTTCTTTTTGTGTGAAAATGATTATTTAAGAACCAATGAATATTTGTTTTTTCTCTCTTAATTTTTGTAGTTGACATGGAGGAGTGGCAAGGAAATAACTCACGTGGCATTTAAATCGGATGGTTTAGAGGCTCTCGTCAACTATTATGGCGTTCATGTTTATTTGATAATATAAAAGATTTTGTGAATCATTTCACACAAAACCTATTTTGTGTCTATTTTACAAAATCTTTGTTTGTGTTTTAATAACAATTTATTTTTATGAAAAACAAACTCACAATTAATAATATATCTCATACTATAATTTACAATTTATCTTATTTTTATTTTGTCATATACATATTCATGACATGTTAGAAGGAAGTTTAATTTTTAATTAACTTTATACGTAAATATCATATATATTAACCTCTTGATTTATATGCTTTAACAAAAACATTTGATTTATGTAATATCCTAACACATATATACTTACCTTTGTATTTTTATTTATGTTTTATTTTGGGCCTGGCTCATTTAACTTGTATATATAACTACTTATGCGGGATGATTAATTCTCATTTTTTTCAATTCCGTGTTTTAATTTCTGATAATCTAGCGAAGAAACTCACGTTCAAACAAGTGACTGAATGATCCATGTCCCACATCATGCATAAGTCCTAACAAGAAAGATGACAAGGTCAGAAATAATTTCAAAAAAATAATGGAAATAAAATCGTGAACTATTTTGAGAAAAAAAAATATATACCAGCAAATTTTTCCTCACAAACTTTTCAACCATGGTGAAGAAGAACGGTAAACCTCTCAAGAAGGTATACCATTATTGTTCAAGAATTTTCATTTGTTTGTTTATTTTGCTATTCACATTCCCCTATAATTTTGTTTGTTTGTTTGTTTATGGAGCGGTCTTGAAGATATTCGTAATCAAGTTAATCAAGAAAGCATATGTTTCTTTATATTACTTCAAGTTGGCTCCTCAAATTTACTTTCTTTGCTTGTGCTCGAATTGTCACAACTATTATTTAAACACCTTTATCTTCAATGATCATAGTTTTGCTATTACATTGGAGGATATTCTGTACATATGTGGTTTGCACATTCTGGACATATCAATCATGGATACTGCCAAGGACAATAATGCATTCTCAATTTTCACACAAAAATCTGTAAGTTCTTACCCTATTAGCAAACTGAAAGATCGCGTGAAGGATTCCAGAGTGGATCCTATCACGAGGATGAAGGCAACACTGTTGGTGTTAATTGTCTGTTTTGTGATCCATATCGGCAATAAGCACTAGATAAACCAAAATTCCGTCAAATATGTTGATAAACTTGATGAAGTCGACTGATTTCCATATTGATTTGTGTTTTTATTTTTCTATTTAAGTAGATTAATTAACCTAATCTATTGTGAATTTTCATTTTTGTTTTTTATTTTTCTTCTTGTAGAAACCTAGGGTTTCTGCTGAAGAGTCTTAACATGGAGGTATTTTTTTTGACAAAATTAACATGGAGGTATTATTGATTTCTATATTATGTTTTTTCTTTCTATTTAAGTAGATTAATTGACCTAAGCTATTATAAATTTTAATTTCTTTTTTCCATTTTCTTCTCCTTGAAACCTACTCTTATGTTTAATTGTTGCAAAGAAATAATATTTTGTTAATTGTTTAATTGATCGTTCCGAAAATAGTATGATTACAAAAAATATCAACTTAATCAAAATTGTTGAGAACATTATATAGATAGATATTGTTTAGCTAGGGAGCACTACTTTTTTGTTTTGTCTGAGTTTTGATTTGTGTTTGGATTGAATACTAAATGCAATGTTCTTATGAATTTTTTTTAGGTCTCTTTTAACCTTTTAAACAAGACAAGACAAGATTTGGAATCTATATTCTAAATTAATATTTTTTCGGAATTTACATTTCGAACTATTTTAAGCTTGATCTTCATTGGTTCTTCGATTCTCCAATTCCCATTTCCAATTTATCTTTGGAATCATGGGAAATGTTGGTCTTCAACATTTGTTTTCTCTAATTTGCAGCCCAACATTTGTCATAGATCCTAGGCTACAGTAAAACTACACATCCTTCAATTTATAATTTATGATTTTCTTCAAAAGGATGCTTCCGGTTAATGATTTCCAATTCATATATCTTTTGAATTCATCTTCATCTTTTGCAGTTTCCAGCGATCAAAGTCCCAATGTTTCTAGGTTTCTCAATTCAGATTTGATTTCTGCTTATGATAAATCTATTTCGGTTGATATTGTTGTTAAATTTTCGAGCATTCCACCAAAGATTAAAAATATAAATATTCAATTTTTCAAAAGTATAAATACATTGACTTTTATATTTACTATTTTTGAGATGTTTAACATGTGTCATAAAAGTATAGTTTAATATAACTCTTTTTAAAAAAAAATTATAACCTTTTCTTAAAATATAACCCTTATTCTATTGAAGATTAAAAAAGAGGTTAAGTTTGGCATACCTCAACCATTTCTTTAGAAGAAATATCCAAGTAATACATCGGTTCATCCAACACAAGCAGACAAAAATATTTTGGATTTTTCAATTCATTGATTTCCTCCATCAATCAATAAAATAAAACAAATATTCGTCAATATTTAGGAGTGACTCCATTAATTTTTCAATTGCTAGAATTATTCCATAAATTTATTTAAAGAAAAAGAATTATTCCATAATCAACCGGGATCTACTAGTCAAAAATCTGTTATCAAATCAGATTCATTGACTAATTATTAGTTACTATTATATATATTCACAGTAATCACAGTCAAAATTAGCATATTAAATCCTTTAATCCGTTGATTAGTTGAATGTGGCACTGATTAGTTATGAAATATGGACACTTTTCCTATTAGGTATGCTTTGGTGTCGGATACATGTTAGTGTCGGACGTATCGATATTCTTTTCGTATCCAATGTCCGTGCTTAATTCATTGTTGGTTAGCATTTTTCTTAATTTAATGTTACGGTAAGACTTAATAGATTATAGTTTCAAAGACGGTGATAATTAATTCAAGCTCTATAATTTTATTTCTATGTGTGCAATGAATCATAAATATATGTTTTATGCTTAAATAATACTATACAAACATGAATGAAAGACAAAAAATAGCGAGAAAAATAAAATAAAAAAGTAAATCATTATTTAAAATTAAGTTAAGGAACTAAAGCATAATTTTGCCTTAATTCTACCATTTATGTCTATTAGTCTTAATTTAACCGACAAATCTGAATATTGTTAGGTTGAATACCAACAAATGCTAATATTATTATGTTAAACAACACCTTCAAATATTTTCAAACTTAGAACCTCAAAATTATGTGTTTGAATTTAAGTGATTTTTAACGCTTTGGTCCCAGGCTAAATTCTTTTTTACTACAATCCATGAAGCTGAAGCATGTAGCAAGACCCTTCACTAGGACGAGAGATTAACATTGTGATTTTAATTTTATTTACCAGACATAATTTGATACTAATAGGTTAAAATTATGGAAGTACAGCCAATAAAAACGCCAAATCCAACATTGCACACATAGAAATAAAATTATAGAGCTCAAAAACGTCCAAAAGAACCAATACAAGAAGAGAAGACAATCAACCCCTTGTGAAGGGGTTGTGTGGAGGGATACATCATGTCATATGTTCATAAACAGAGGAAGTTTTTAATTTGTAATGTAATAATAAGAGTGAATTATGTATGTCCAATTTAAATTTTAATATAATATTATAATTTATTTAAGAATCTTTGACTAAATTTACTTAGATTGGTTTGATAGTATTGAATTGAACTTGAAAAATGTGCATCTTTTTAAGATTTTAGATTCGATTTTACACTAACATTTTTATAAACTAACTCAAAAATTATTTCTGAATAATAAATAATAATGATAAAGATTTAATTATACCTTTATTTTATCACCCTCACAAAAATAATATATGATATATATGACGTAACATTTTTTTTATAACATGCTGACCAATGGAATGAATTGAATATATGAAATCCTTACAAAAAAATTGAATATATTAAATAAGGCATTGTGCAATCACAAAGATTATCTTTAATGAAAAAATCTCTGAAAGAAAAAATAACTATTAGAATTTGAGTATTCGATCTAACTCAACCCTACAAAAATACATATTCAGATCATCTTGTAATTGATATGTGATTTCTTAACACACTTCATCACGTCTAACACTATTGGGTTTGATGTCTTGATATAAATAGCGGGTGACCCGATAACGGGTTGTCCAACGAATCTTGGAGAGACTCTATAACATATTTAAATTGAATATTAAGTCTAACTCAACCCTATAAATTTGGCTTGTAAAATGAGAATTGTCTTTTACTTATAAACACATATTCAAGTCATCTCGCAACCTATGTGAGACTTATTATCGATTAAAAAAAAAAAAGTGTGACCCAGCTTGTGTTGCATAGATATATTAAGTGACCAATGGATTGAATTGAACATGTGAAATAGGCAGCAGCAGCCTTGTTGCAATCACTCACTCACTCACAGGTTTCATTCACAATAACAGTTAGCTCCTTTTCACAAACAAATTTCTCTTTTTCTCTTTCTTTCATATTCATTTTTCACTCTATCTATCCATAATTCTAAATTGGATTTCAAACACACACTCATGGACGCTCGCAAACAGGTTAGTTACTCCTCCTAATCTCTCTCTAATCAATAATAATCTTCTATTCTAATTTCATCATTTGTAAAATCACATAATCAATCACTAATTATCATTTGCCATGCATCCATACTTCCACTTCCACACACAGTTATTGCTGTTTTATTAATTAATCTCTTCAATTAAATGCATATACACAAATTCAGTTAATCTCTTTAATTAATTTTTTTGTTTTGTTTATAGATCTTTGAATTGAAATTCACCTACATAATATTTTTCCACGCCACATATTTTTTAATTAATTTCATTTTTTTTTTTTGTTTTTTTGTTAGTTGAAGATTCTTTACGTTTAGATGCTTTGAGTTTGAAATGATAATAACAGTGTTGCAGTCGTACAAGTAATCAGTTTTCCACGCACTCCTTTCAGTTTCACCAAATCAACCATATGAAATAGTCAAATTCCAAACTAGGATTCGTTTTTGTCCATTTAATTAATATCACATCATTTATGAATTACGACTATAAAATTTATAAATTAGAGTATATTCTATTTTTTATTACATGCGAATTTTAAATCCTTTTTTCTTTCTTGTAAATTTTCTGAAAAGTTATTTAAATGAGCCTTGTTATTTAAAAAATAAAATTTACAAATACTTTTTTAAATGGATATACACCATCAGTATAAAATATTCAATCAAAATTCATTATTTTGTCACATCACTTCACTCTTGTAAAGATATCGTTAGAAATCAGTAGTCATATTAACACGTGGTAATTTGTCATTGGAGTGTAAATGTATTTGCACTAGCGATTACATGTACATTAACTCTATAAATAAAACATTTAAGTTTAAAAAATAAGCTATAAACTTGAGACGGGCAATCAAAATTCACTATTATGTAACTTCAAAAACAACAATGTTGAGATTATCTGATCTCGGAAATATAATTCGGGAAGGATATTTGATAATACCGGAATATGTGTGTGAATTTTGTCACCAATCAATAAAACAAGACAAAAAAAAAGCGGAAATGAAATGAAATTGTGCAACAAAATTGTAGATCTTAATTAGATGTCAGTGTAAAACTAATTTATGCCGATACAAGTGATATAGAAAATGATCCATTGAGGCTAATATTTTGGTGAATGTAGAAAAATGCAGGTTGGTTATCAGTGCCACAGTTTGGGGATTGGGATCAAAAGGGTCAAGTACCTGATTACTCACTTGATTTTTCAAAAATAAGGGAAACAAGGAAACATAACAAGTCAAATATTTCAAGAGCAAGTCTTGGCAATGATGAAGAATTCAATATGGATTCAAACTCCACCAACAGTGTTAACACTGCCCACAGCCACAGCAGTGATCAACAACACACCCCTCGCTATCATCAAACACACTCTCCAACGGTAACAATAATATTCTTCCCCCAGCTTAATTATTTTACTTCCTTTATTTTGACACCATTGTGAAACTAGTCGAAGATAAAAGTAATAATAAAATGTTTCCGTGAATTTAGCCGAGTTTGTAGAGATATTACATTTTATAAATAGGAGTCGAAATTCGAATCCTGAATTTAACCATGTCGGACACCGATACTTATAATTATATTAAATTGTGTCATTTTTGCAAAATTATTGTTGTCAATATATCAGTGTTCGTAACGTGTCGGATGTCCTTGTGTCCGTGTTTCTTAGTTTGAAAGTATGAATAGGAAAATTCTCTATATTATTACATGCTTTTCCGCCTGAAAATTAGGCGCTGATCAATTCATCCTTCCCATTCTCACAAAAAATAGTTTATAGTTGGCGTTGAAGGTTTCTTACCAAAATTTAAGTTTCTAGAAAACATTATTATTATGTCAATGTCTTTATTCCTCTCTATATTCTCCTTTGATTTCTAGTATTAGAAACTTTTTTTTTTAAAAAAAATGTAGTATTAAACTATTAGGATACATGAACCCGACTTTACAAATTAATCTCTATTATAATGGATTGAATGATAAACATATTATAGACATCAAAATATTCTTTCAGACATATTCTATGGACAAATAAAACAAAAATGTAATAAATTATGACATTCAAGAATTAATAATGTATTGGTAACATAATTGGTAAATTGTGATTTATCAAGTAGAGATATATACCTAGGCAACACGTAACTCTAGCCTAGCTGATGCACATGCAACGGTTTTTTGGGGCAATCACATTATTTTCATTGGGGATACATGTCCCTTTATGTGATTATGAGAAAGCCTAATAGTAATATACATAAACCAATAAAATACAAATTTGCTGCATATCAGATTCATTTTTTATATCCGCAAAAGATTGATCTCTGGTACATTTGTAGGGTTATAAAATAGTACTTCAAACTTAATTATATATATATATATATATATATATATATATATATATATATATATATATATATATATATATATATATATATATATATATATTTTAGATTTATTGAATAACGATTAATATACCAGATACATTATAGACTAAATATAATATTAATTATTCAATAAATCTGAAAAGTAAATTTTTTGCATGTAATTAAGGCAGGAGGAAGTATAAAGTATACTCTCTCCATCCCAAAATGTAAGCAAAAGTTGGTCAACAAAAGTGAATGTACTTGATCCAAATCTTTAATCAAATACATCAAGTTTCTTTGACCCTTTTTTACTTATATTTTGGGACGTATATTTTTTACATCATTTTAATTTTTTTAAATATTTTTCCTGGCAGGCAAAGAAGAGCTTCCTCAGTTATTTCAACTGTTGTGTGAAAGCCTAATATTTATGGTCACGTACAACTCTACCTCCACATTGTTTTCTGAAGATTCTGGATAGGGACACTTATGCTTCTTTTCCTTTGGTGATAATTGGTTAGGGATAACTATGATGTGTACTATGTTCTTGATTTAAAATTAAGAGTTAAAAAAATAACTTTCGTTGTGATTTTCTGTGTGTTAATTGTCATGGCTTTGCTTGAAATTTGGCTAATAGATCTATTGACTATTAATTAGAGGTAAAGATGGTAATCATGTACTAAAAGGTGCTCGTGAAAAATGAACCAATAATCGACCTACAAAATATGGTGAATAAAATCATGCCCTCCTGGCCTTAAAATTTTCGTTTATTTTTGTTTGTCAAGTAAATTTTCACTCTGAGTGAATAGTTATAAATTACTTTTTTAACAAACACATTTTACTTTATTAAAAAAGCTTATAAAATAAGCTTTTTGGCAAAGTCAAGTAAATTTCATGACACCAAATCCTGCAACTAATAAGACGTGAGCAACTGACGCATAAGTGAATTTTTCAAAGCACTGATTTATGTTACTAAAAAGACACAACATTTTAATAGAATCATCGAAAGAAAATCAATTAACCTTTTAACAATGGTAAAATCTTCAGCTTACTTTATGTTAAGAATAAAGTTTTAGTCAAAAAAATGTTCTCTTTTTAGCATATTATCTACTCATGAAGTCATCCTTCTTCTTATTGGAGAGTGTGCATTGATCCTTCAAGGATATGAATCCTCCCAAGAGATGAGAAAATTAAGTTAGAAGTCTCAATGAGATTTCTTGGATAATTAAAAGAATCAACAATCTTGTGTCAAAAAAAAGAATCAACAATCTTTTGTTAAAAAAAAAAAAGAATCAACAATCTAATATGATTTTGTAGATTGCAACAACATGAATTTGATGATTGTAATTGACACGACCTGGTCTACAAAATTCCATTGATACAATGATGCACATGCCAAAGGGTGTTTATTTCCTGTTTAACATAGGTTTGGCATAGAACTTTTCCTTTAAATAAAGGGACCAACAAGGGTAAAAACATAGTCGTATATCAGCATGTCACGATTAAAACACATTTTCGACGGGCACATAATAGATGAAACCTTAAATACTTTTCAACAGGCACATAATAGATGAAACGTTGCATACTTCAAGTTCCATCTCACATTAGGAACTATTTCCTGTTTCATCCTCCTTAAACCGGTTCTAAGACTAGAGAAGGGGAATATCATTTTTGGCATCCCAGAAAAGGGAACTTCCCATCTACTTCATTTCTCAGAAAAAAATCCTCTGGCATGCTAAAGGTGAAAGCCTCACAAAATAGCTAAAATTCATAAAATCAACAAAAAACGTTCACAATAGCAAAAATGCAGGAAGGAATATCTCCAGCAGAATTCCATTTCCTATCAATATTAGGCTCTTAAATAAAGTTAAGAAAGTATGACTATCTGAACCAAATTCCATTAACAAAAAATTATAAAAACACGAGCATAACATCACTCTTTCTTCCAGACTAAAAGACTAGCTCGTGCGGCTTCACACCTGCCTTAAGAGAAAACCTGGCACCAAGATAAGTCTTGAGGTCTGGAACACTCTCAATGGATTTTAACAATGCAGCATCCACAGTTTTCTGGTCATCTTTCTTTTGCTGAGGCAACACCTTTTTCTCCTGCATTCGAAAAAAGGCAAAGATATCAGTCCACATAAGCGATTGAGCATCACAAGAAAAACATCAACAGAATACGAAGATTGAAAATTCCACCTCCTTGTCTGACTCAAAGAATTCTCCTTCTCCCTTGGTCTTCTTTTTCTGGGATTCCTTTGAAAAGTACTTATCATCAAAGTTATCCACATTAACACCAGAGATATCTACTTTGGTTGATGTACCAATCACATAGGCCTGGTTCACACGTCTCAAAGGAACTCCATTAATCTTGAATGGGCCTGAGATGCAATGTAAGAAAAATAAGTTAACACACAAAGAAAATCAACGAAATTTAGGCTACTCATAAAAAAGATCAAACAATTTTCAATTTTGAGATCACTAGATATAAACATCAAAAGTATACCTAGAACATACCCACAGAAATACTCTCTCCAGTCTCAATTATAAGCAAAAAATCACTTTTTAGATTCACTAATGTATATGGTTACTAATATAGACCGGTTACATTAGTAAATGTTTTGACATGATTAGTAGTAATTTAATAAATTTAAAAAGTGATTTTGTTTGCTTAGAGTAACTATAAGCATTAGACTAATAATACAAGAAACATAGGGACACCACACAACTAATGGAGAGACAATACAACAAAACACAAAATTAAATATGAGTTGAAACAAGAGTATATATCTCATCAACATTTCTAATTTTGATTACCTAATACATACACATAATCAATCAATTTATTTAATTGATAGACAGAATCAACAAAGCAGATGCATGAAACCTAATCAATCAAATATCTGGAATCACTTAAAGAGCGACACAATGTAAAGTTATAGCAAAATTACCAGTTACAAGAAGCAATCCAGATGGAAGCTGCTTCAAAAACACCACCCTCTTGCCCTTAAATCTACCAGCAAGAAGAATCAGCACTGTCCCTGGAGTAATGCTAGCCCTGAAGACAAAAAACAAATCAAAATTAATATCAAAATCATGTACAAAAGATCCACATAAAATAAAGTAACATTAATTATAGTGATAAAAAAATTAACAAAGGAAATTTCATCATTTTTCATCAACGAATGCATAAAAAATCAGTAATTCCAATACACTATAAACATATTCCAGATCCCAATTAACTCAAATTAAAACAAAAATGAACTACAAAGCACAAAATCTAATAAACCCTAAAAGATATAAATAATTGAAATTGAAAGAGAGGTTCAGAGTGAAAACTAACCTGAGCTTAGTAGGCTTAGGCTTATGCTTGTTGCGAAGAGGTATCTTCACATCATCAGCAGGGTAAAATTTGGGTGGTTTCTCAGCAGGAGATTCAGGTTTAGGTTTAGGATCATGGCGAGGTAAAACGCCGCCGTTTTTGGCCTTAATAGCCCAGATACCTCTCTTGTGGTACATCTGAGATTTTGAGAACTTTCCAATTCCCCTAATCAAATCAGGGTTTCTGGTAACCCTAGGTGTTCTCTCCTTCTTCGGTGCCATTGCTGCTACGAAATGCAAACCCTAATTTTCTGTCTCTGCGCAAATGAGAACGAGGAAGATAGTGTTTGTGTTGGGTGGAAATAAATCTATGTAATGTAATGGGCTTTGTTTGTTTAACCCGAGTCTCTTCATTTGGCCCACAACCCGTTCATTTACTTTTTAGGTCCAACCCAGTTCAAAGTTTCTTTGATTTGAGAGAAAGAGATTCACTTTTGCCACCTACTCATTTACTCGTCTGCCTTACGAATTTATCAAAATACCTTTGTTCGCTACTTATGTAATAGATAAATCTAAAAATATCCTATCAACTTGTTTTTTAAAATGTCCGATACTCGACATTTTTCAAAAAAATCATATTTTTATAACGTCTGCTATTTAAGTAGCAAAATGGAATTGCGTAGGGCGCGAATAACTTGTAGGTGGGAGAAGCAAATCTCTAAGTAAAAAATTAATTGTTAGTGAGATCTTTATTCCTTGTAGTAGTAGTAGGGTGTTCGCGGCACGATTTAGATTAATTTTCACTCAAAAAATCACTCAATTGAAACATAAAATCCAATACGGTCCGATTCAATTTTTATGACTTGTTTAAGTACACCTATGATTTTTTGTCGTAATATATTAAAATTAGATTATTCGTGCACATTGTGCGTACGTGTTACAAACTCGAAATTACCGAGTTCAATTCTCTAAAGGGTCACTTTAAAAATTTTAATTTTTTTTTGGTCTATTAAAAATTTAAAATACATACAAACATAAACACTTTTTTTTTGTTATAGATATAAATATGAGAAAAAAGAATATGCATAGACAAAGCAAAATTATTTTATACTGTTAACGAATTACAATCATGTTTTCCGCCACATCACCTCATTTAACCCCACTTTATTGATATAATATGGAAAATTGAATAATTTTTATTAGTTATCAGTATAAATGTAAAATTAATTTAGTCTGTCCTATAAGTCCTAACTCAATTGGCAAAATATGCCGAAATTGTTAGGTCGGACGTCGTGACCCGGGTTCGAACCCGGGATCTCACTATTATGTGAGTTTAATTTCCAGTGAATTACCACTTCAACCAAGACAAAATAAATAAATTAATTTAGTCTAATAGAGGTACATCTCCTTTAAACTCTATAAATGTATATACATATAAAATGAAAAAAATAAAAAATAGATACAAACATACACCAATGAGATTCGAACAAGCGGTCTCAAGCATGTTCTCGCGGAAACGATGAATACAAGTTACAAACCACTGGGCCATCTAAAATTAGCGGTTTAAACCCATTTCTTTAAAGAATTAAACCCTAATAAAACAAAACTGGCACGCCATCAAATGAAAAAACAAAAACCGCAGGCGCCACCGCGATAACCGCCCCTGCAAAAAACAACTCACCGGAAAATCACCATAACCGAACAGAAACTAAGTCAGAGTTGCACTGAACTCGACTGGCCAGAAAACGCAGCCGGAGTTTTAGCCGTAAATTTTTTTTCAATTTTTCCGATTTCCCTTCCCCTTTCCGGTAGCGCGAGATTACAATTCCGCCGCGATTTACGGTCATAACCGCTTCTGCAAAAGGCTACGCATCGGTGTTTGAATTTCTTCGCATCAATACGAAGCTATAAAGCCTGATCAATTTCTTCATGGATGATGATTTTTTTGATGATATTGCTCCTATTGTTCCTACTGCACGTGGTAAGTGCTAATCTCCATCAATAATGGAATCCAAATCCTCTTATTGTATTGGTTTGATTGATTATACTTTATTGTTTTGTAGCTAAACCAGGTACAAGGTTTGCGCCGAAGGCAAAATCAAAATCGAAACAATCAGTTCAAAAGAATGTATCTGCGTCATCAGAAAATGCAATTTCATCTAAAGAGGGGAACAATGTGCTTGTTGATTCATCAACCACTCTCAAAGAATGTGGAGGAATTTCTCAGAATGAATCTCATAATGTAGTTGCTGCAAGTTCCTCAATTGAAGAACCTATAAGGTCTGGTCAAAATCCTGATATCGATGTCAATAACGGTAAGTTGTGTTATTGGCATTGTTTGCATGTTTTAAGCGCTTTTTCTTCGTATAGAACTAGTTTAAGTGTTATAATAAGTAGGACATTTGTTTTAAATTTGCTTTTGGCCCTGTTTAGGAGCGCTTATAATATAAGTTAGGCAAAGTGTATCCATTGTAACAGATTGATCTTTAAGTTTGTAACAGATTACAGTGTTACCCTTTTAAGTAAAGAAATTTACACTACGGTTATATCTGTTACAAACTTAAAGGATCAATATGTTACAAACTTTAAACTTAAAGGACTCCTAAATGCATTTAGCCTATAAATGATTATGTGTTAGCTATTTGTATGACAAAAGATAAATTAAAGTCAAACTGTATTTATATAAAGTTGAAAGCTTTTATCGTATGCTATCCCAGAGCTTATGGAAATAAGCTGAAAACAACTTACAGATGTGTCATTAATTGTTTTTATAAGCTCTTCCAAACAATTTCACAAGTGCTTGTGTCAGTAGATAAGTTCAAATAAGCCAATCCAAACAGACCTTGATTCATTTCATATCTATCATGTGATTCAGTAACAGCACGACCAGTTCAGCCTGCTAATGCTGTAGAGAGTGTATTGAATAGTGTGGCTGCTCCATCTACTAATTGCGCAACCATAGGTAGGAACAAAGAAGTGGCTGTAAATGGAGAAGGTTCATTTCTTGATAGCAACAAGAGTTTGGAAGTAATTGATAATTCATTGGAAGTTAGCCTAAACGTGGGCTTCAAAAGTGCTTCAGCCGACAGTAACACTGGAATATCTGAGAGCAACATCCATTCAAATTTTGAGTTTGGAGAAATGCCACAGGTGGAATTTTGAATTTTTTATTGTATCTTCCATGTAGCTTTACTGCTTCAGATGTGTGTAGTCAACTTATAGAGGATATCCTGTTCAGGTCTTGTCTTCGGAATTTGAGCTTGATCCTTTCAGCGATGATGTCCTCCCTGATCCCAGGCCCGGCACTAGGAATGGTTAGTAATATTGGTGTTATTGTAAATTTTCTTCATATGCCTGAAAAGATAATTTATCTGTATTTGTTTTCATTTTAGCCAAAAAGTTTCAACCCAAGATTAAGCCACGGCCTAGAGTCAGCAATACACCAGCTACTGGTTCTGCTTCATCCGGTGAGTTGCCTACTTTCACAGATTATAAGTTCACCTTTACCCCCGTCAGGAATTCTTAGGACAACCAATTTTAAATAATAAGTTTGATTGTATAAGCTCAGGTATTCCATTCTCTGAAGACAATAGAAGCATGGAAGCAGTTATTCCTTCTCATCCAGATTCCCTGAATGCTATGACATCAGAGGCTGTAGTCCATGATGGAACTAGAGATTTGCCTTCTAGCTTTGGTAAACCAGCTGCAGAGGTAAAGTTAAATTTACTATTTATTTTTCAGTTTCATTAATCTGTTTAGTAATGATAAATTTCGTACCTACACCTATAGACTGCAGATATTTTTTCCGGGCTAGAATCACTTGATGACATTCTCAACCCAGCTGCAACTGGTACAGGCGAGTTATTAATTCTCTGCAGTTTATCAAATTATGAGTTTCAGTTGTTTTGTATTTCCATTTATTCTCTCTTACTCATGTTTAATTGGCTCTCGGCCAATTGTAAGTACCCGATCCTGGGACTCTTCAGTACTGATTGGAAAAAATTGTTTGTAGGAAAACCAGATCTTAAATCTTTCAATGTGAAGGGTGCAGAGGAAAATTTTGTCCTTCCAGGAGATGATAGCAAAAGTAGGACAGAAACACAGGTGAAGATTATGTGATTTATCTGATATGATAATTTCCTAAATATATGCCAAATAGATAATGATTATTGTTTTGGTATAAAAATGGCCGTGGTTATTATTGGTTTCAGGAAGGCGCTGACTTGAATCCTGACTGCCCAATTGACAATGTCTATGATTATCAATCCATGAAATCAGCCACAGATCCAACGTCTGAAATTCCAAGGCAGGAAGGGTTGACAAATTCTGCAGATAGTCCCACATTGGCTGATTTTTTGCAGCAAGACGGTACTGGAGAGAAAGAAGTAAATATCCGTTGTTATGATTTGTCATTTTTTCACTTCTCAGATTTGTGAATTTTGATTGTGTAGATAATTTGTCATTTTATTTGCAATCTTTCTCAGGATGCTAATGAGAGAAAAAAATCTGTAAGGAAGAATAAAAGATCGTCTAATGCTGGTGTGGAAGATAAAGGTGGTAAAACCTCAAAGAAGCCGAGAAAACAATCAGTTCGTAAACCTGCTAAAAACACATTGAATGAGCCTGTTCAGGATGATGATGATGTCCTCGACCCTCCTTATGAGTTTGATGGAGATGAACTTCAAGAAAATGACGACGAGGATGAAGTGGATAATTCATCCAAGAAAAGGACATCAACAAGTTCAAAGAAGAAATCTGTGGCTAAAAATGGAAAAACATCTAAAAAACGCAAGAAGGCTAATGATGATTTAGACAAGGTTACTGAAGAACCTCCTAAAAAGTTCTCACATTCATCTCGGCGTAGAAAAAGATGTGGTAAACTTATCAGGCTATATTTGTTTAACTGATGTGTGTGATGATTATATTTTATATGCTTATTGTGAAAGTGTTTTCATTTTCATAGTGGACAAGGCTCTGTTGGATGATGACTATCTTGATCAACGAACATTACCTCTTAGGGATATTATTTTACTTGCTGAACATAAGGAGCGATTGGCAGTGAGTATTCTCAAATATTATTACTGCATTACAGTGCTAGCAATTGACATTAGTATTTTAGACAGTATGGGTTAAATTTCACCAACTGTTCCACTTGTTTCTCTATGTAGAAAAAGGAGGCAACAACTACTAATACATCTTCCACCAATCAAAGGTACACTAAGTAGCTTATGAGTGTATTCGTGCAGTATACACAGCGTAGCTAGTAACGTAAAACTTTAAGGTGTATATGTTATTTGATAGTTAGTTAGAGCCTGTTACTCTTATGTTAGCTTTCAGTAGACAATTATTCAACTCTCTACATGTATTTTCTGGGGAATGTTTATCTTGTGCAAAAGTATATTAAATTTATATCTGTGCTGCTAGAGTATAGCACTGTAAACATCTTGTATACTACAATAATACGTAATGTACGATGTACATTCTTATGCTATTGAATTAAAGAGATATCTGAAAATGTTGACAAACCAACTCAACATAGCAATATTTTGTTGTTGTTGTTTGAGACATGTGAATGCCCTGCAGTGAAGCCATCATATGGCATACACTACATCTTTCATTCAATGATTCTATGAAGTCGTTCAAAAAGTCAATATTTTGACCAAATGGACTGCCATGTTGTCAAGAAGTCCATTGTTTTAATCCTTCAGAAAATTGGTTAAGGTGGGTTGATACATGGAGGATGGTAGATACGAGAGTATTTGTACAAAGTGCAATTTATATAGCTATTTTCTGTTTACTCGTAAGTTAGGAACTATTGTACAAATGTAATAACTGCTGTAAAATGTTAGGGATATAAAGGGAAGGCCCTTCTATGTATTCATCAAGGCACTTCATGCAGTCAGACCACAACTCTCTCCCCTCAGTTGTTTTGAACAAAAAGGAAAAGGGAAAATTAAACGTTATATAGAAAAATGCACTTGATACTATCGACTGGCTGATGTTACTATCATTGTTGAGTCATATGCAGTATTCTATATAGATCTCACTTCTCAAAATGTTTATATGCAGCGATGGGATTGGAGATTTTCGTCATGAGGCTGATGCTAACAATGAAGAGGAGTTTTATGGGTCAGATGATGGTTATAGAGACCCATATGATGGTCAATATCAAGCCAGTGAAAACATTACATCAACTGCTCCTTTATTGAATTACCAGTCATTCATGGACAAGGCACCTAGGGGAAAATGGTCAACAGGAGATACTGAAAAGTTTTATGAGGTATTTGCATAATTCTTACAATGTCTAGTCTGGCATTAATATTTTCTTAAACACTGTTGTACGCATAGTAATTGTAATTTTGGGTTTTGGGAAAGGAGGGGGGTGGGAGGTAGGGCTGTCCTTTTCAAAAAATTAACTTTTCATTTTTTAAACACAGGCTATTAGGCAGTTTGGCACAGATTTTACTATGATACAGCAGCTTTTCCCTGATAAAACACGTCATCAAATTAAGTTGAAGTACAAGAAAGAAGAGCGGCAACATCCTTTACTGTTATCTGATGCCGTGAATAATCCTACAAAAGGTTAAACTCTTCAGTTACTTCTCTATGTTATTTGGTCTACTTCTTAGCTAACTATTAGATTAGAATTGTTTATCGTTCTTTATATACTCCTTGATGAGGGAATAAAACTCTTGAATAAAATATATACTCTTCTCTTCTCTCTTGTAGATCTCTCTTTATTTAAATTGGTGATTGAGAGACAGATTCAAAAGTCTAAGGAAGAACAAGATGCCGCTGGAGATGCCTCAGATTTAATGCCTGGGGAGGAGGTTGAGGACCCGACACCTGAAACTAATGTATGCACACATTTTTTTTAAATTTTTTAATTTTATCTTTTAACGTCACTATTCTTTTCACGTACACGGTTTATAGTAGTTTTCTTAGAAAATGCTATACTTATCAAAGAAATATTCTTATTTCATGATGTTTTCACGTGGAAATGTGGAACATAACTGGACTTTCTACCTAAATTAAGGTTTTTACATGGTTCAGTCCTTCGTTTCTTAAAGCTCTTACCCTAGATCATTAGATATCATCTGCTTTGAAATTCAGCTGGCCAAGTTATTTTTATTGCTGCAAGGATGCAAATTAATTTGCCTCAATTAATTGTTCTCTTGTTTCTTTTTGATAAATTAATGTTTTATTTATGAATTTTGTATTTGTGGTAGTGGTCAGAAATACTCCAACGAAGAAAAACCAGTAGAGTATAAGAAGACGACATAATTGAAAGCCAGTTATGCCAATTATTGATTGAGATGTTATTCCCTTCCACTCCCTCTTGTACCCCTCTCTCGTAGTTTATGTAGCAGAGGGGTAAGGGGGCAGCATTGCAGTTTTATGACATAACCTAGCAAATAAAGACAACTATAACTGTCGAGCCTTTCCTGACATGATTAAATCCATACCTTTGTAGCCTTCTGAACTCTAATATTTCTCTATCCCATAAATGACCTTGCTAATTTTCAAGACTCTTGTTATCTGAATGCAGGAAGAGGTTGCAACAGCTCAGCAGGAGCAGGACCACATTAATGTTAAAGATCAGGATGATTCTATGGCATATCCAGTTCCAGGGCAATCTGACGACGACAACGATGATGATGATGAAGATCCGTTACTAAAATGGTCTCAGTATCAAAGTTCTATTTAGCGATAAAGAATTATAACCAACAATGTTGATCTCATTTTTTAAATTGAAATTGCCGATTGATTATTAAAATCACTTCACCAACTTCTAATTTTGTTGTCTAGGATATTTATTATCATTCAAACAATTGTATGGTGAATATCACACAATTCGTATCCACGATATTTGCAGAATTGGATTTGAGGGACCCCAATAACAATCACAAAGTTGATAAATCATTGTTATCATTCCTCATATTCTTTTAGTTAGGAGTTGTCTAACTATATTTTGAAACTCATTAGCCTACTTATTTCAAAACCATGGACGATTTCCTTATGTTTCTATCAATGTATGAAGAAACACCTTTTTGTATGACAATCCAAATATTAGATCCTCTACATATTGTATAACATTTTAAAAGTCTCAATAGATATTGTTTGTTTTTACAATATCCATTGTGTCAATTTGCAATCCAATTTAGAATAGTGACCAAAATTTGTTTACATGACAGTCAAAGTCCTAGTCAGTTAAAAACCGAAAAACAACAGGATGAAATTTCAATAAAATTACACAATAAATTATTGAAGTGGTAATAAATTTCAATAAAATTACACAATAAATTATTGAAGTGATATTACCAGAAGAGTAAAAAACGTGATATTACAGTAATACCTCACTACTTTTATATGTCATCAACAATTTAACAAACATAATGATGATAGAGAACAATTAACAAGAATGCATACAATTACTATATGATCATGGTTTTAATTCCTTGCTCATGATAACCACTTCATCCGACATTAAACATTAGAAAGCAAACAAATCCACAATACAAGGTAAAAACAAGTCTACCATTACAAACATTAAAATTTAAGTCAACAGTAAGTGCAAAAACTATAACCAAACAACCACATAGTTTTAATTTTTTTTAACCCATAGCCAAAACAAACATCATAAACCAAAGTCAAATAAATACAAGCAAATCAATCATCATCACCAACGTCGTCATCTTCAAAATCGAACATCATTAGAAGCTTGCTCCATTTTTTCATCAACCCCAATTTCATTCATTTTTTCTTCAAAGTCTTCATCATCATCATCATCCTCCTCGTCCTCTTCATCTACATATCAAAATTGAAGAGGCTAATATTTAAATAGGCAAGTGGTTATCAAAACAATACAGTAGAAATATATTCAAATTAATAAATTACCATTGCTAACAAAATTGTACAACCAACTGCGAATACAAATTCTGGTTTCAATATTCTCCGGCAACATAAGATCTTTATACTTGTTAAAAACACGCGAGCCCATGCAAAATTCATAATCAGAAGCGACGGTGGCAATGGGGACACTTAACAAGTCGCAAGCCAATATTGATAGATCAGGAAACCGACTATTATTACTCTTCCACCATTGTAATACATCCATATCTTCATAACAACGAAAATCCAAATTTGACTCATCTAAGTAAACATCAAGTTGAGACTTTCCAGTTTCAGTAACAAGCTGCTGATGGTGCACTTTCAATTCCTATGATATTTAACAAGTGAAAAGGAAAGCAAATTAAAGATAGAAGGTAATTAAATTGGATAATTTCTCAATCTGCGCCCCTATATTGTTCAAATCTGTAGCATGCTTCCAATAGCATGAGGAGAGCAGATTGATAAATTATTGTTATTTCAAAAAATATATAAAATCTTACATCAAATAGGCCGTGAGATGAAGCCTTCAATTTCTTTTGCAATGGCGAAGATTGGTCCTGAATAGTTCCTTGAACCCCATAAGAAGTATTTTTGCTAGAATACTTGTCAAATAGCATGTACAACTTGCTCTTTACTTGCTGTAACTTCCTTTCACAGGTTGATGCATCAAGTTTTGAGTAACAATAAGCCAATGTTGACAACTTCATCCGTGGGTCAAGAACTGCTCCCAATGCAAGAACAACACTATACTCATCCCAATATTTCTCAAACTCGCCCATCATCCTTTCAGCCATTTTCTTTATAACTTCATCTTCATCTCTCAAACTATCAACTAGAACACATTGGACTTTCCAAACTTGCAAAAAATACAAGTTGGAAGTAGGATGTGTTGTTCCATTAATTAAGTTGGCCATTTCACAAAAAGGCAACAAGAATGCACAAATCTTTTCTACTCTTTTCCATTCTTCTACCGAAGGACATAGCTCATAATTATCCTCAAACAAGTGAAGACTTTCAAACATACACTGATATTTAAGAGCACTTTCAAGCATCGCATAAGTTGAGTTCAAACTCATAGACGAGTCCAAATGCAAGCGAACGGAACTATCAACACCACCAACCTTTTCAATGCACACCTTAAAATTTTCCCTTCTACTCTTTGAATGCCTCACAAAGATGATGCTCTCTCTAATTTTAGACACGGCATCATCAACTAGTTTCAACCCCTCTTCAACAATCAGATTTAAAACGCGTGCAAAACAACGCGCATGAAAGAACTCTCCATCACATAACAACCCATTTTGCAAACCAAGATGATTTTTCAATTGTTCTTGCAGAACATTATTCTCAAATGAATCATCTAAAGTAAGAGAAAAAATCTTTTTCGCTATTCCCCAATCATTCAACAATTCAATCATTGTCTCACTCTCACACATCTCACCACCAGTGGGAGGGTAAACACGACAGAAATTGAGAACCTTACTATTTAACTTCCAATCCGCATCAACAAAATGAGCAGTCAAACAAATATAAGGCATAGTAGTGCAAGATTCCCACAAATCAAAAGATAAAGATATCCTATTAGGAATGGTAGCCAATTCTTGTTTAAGCTTAAGTTTCTCTTTCGAATACAAATGAGTGACATAGGCTTCAATAACATTTTTAGGAGGTATAACAGCATTTGGATTTAAGCTCTCAATGCACCTCCTCATTCCCTTATGCTCAAACAAATCAAAGGGCAAATCAAGTTCAAGGATCATAGTAGCACACGTATTCAACCGCGATGATTCCATTTGATCTACCTCGTCATCAAATTCCATTTTTTCTTGTGACATTACTCCAACAACCTAGATTACAGCATTGCAAATTATTATTACGCTTTCGAAATCACATGTTATTGCAAAATGACAGGGATTACTTATTGTATTTAAATCGAGGGAGAGTGATAGTTTAAAAA
Source organism: Trifolium repens (assembly GCA_030408175.1). Lineage (NCBI taxonomy): Eukaryota > Viridiplantae > Streptophyta > Magnoliopsida > Fabales > Fabaceae > Trifolium > Trifolium repens. The sequence continues at coordinate 57,700,541 of CP125842.1, read as the reverse complement.
CTAAATTGATGGTTTATGCTGTGATGTTATTGCATTGAAAGATAACATACTTCAAAAAATGCAGTATCAATAAAGTACCTGTGCGTGAGACGTCGGAGACGGCGACGGCGGCGATATGACGGAGATGCAGACGGAAGCCTGGCAGGCAGAGAGAAAGGCAGTGAGTGAGAAATGAAAGGTTCCCGGGGTTACTATTTATATTCCCCCCAAATTGCTATAAGATCCAAAACCCTAAACGGGTACCCGTCGGGGGTTAAACGGGTTAGCCGTTTAATTTTAGTTTTTTTGTTTTTGTTTTGAAAATCGTTTAGTTTTTGCTTACATTTTCGTGCGATTCATTATTTTTTTTTGGGTACATTTTTTTAGGTGGCTTTAAAGGTGCACAAATAGCATTTTAAATGCATTTAGGTACTTTCATGATGTTATTAATTTAGGTGTGCTGCAAGATTGATTGTAGATTCACCTTTTCAATTTTATTTTTTTTTTGACAAACGGAAACTCATATCATTTCATTATACACCTTTTCAATTTTTAGCAACTTTGAATTTGTAATGATCTATATGTATATGTTTCAATTTGAATGAATAAATATTTATTTTTGTCAAAAAAGAAATGCATTTAGGTACTGTAGTTTATATTACACAAATAGAATTTTCCTAATTAAATTTGGTGAATTTGGTGTTGGTCTCAATTTTAATTTGAATAGTATTATTCTCACTTTTTTTTATCAAATACCTGTTATTAAAAAAAGTTATTCTTCAAACTTATATTCAGGATAGAGAAAATAATCCTCTAAATTTTTATTATAAATTCTTGAATATAAAAAAATTATGATTTTTCTTATAAATAGGACCAAAATAATTTTAAAATTTTTTCTTATAATAAATTTTTTGAAGATTATTTCCTCTATCTTGAATATAAGCACTTATTTGAAGAAAAAACATTGTTTTCAAATCCTTTTATTAGAAATTCATATAGTAAAAAATGGAAAGAGTATAACAAATTTTGAGTGTTTCAAATTGTGACATTATTCATTTTTAATGTTCATGTTAAAAAGCAAAATCAGTAAAATAAGATAAAAGATTGTTCCTTGACAAAAAAAAAGAAAGATAAAAGATTAATTATCCAAACAAGAAAAAAAAAACCTTTCCAACGGCGAAAATGACCAAATTCTTAAGAGTGTGTTTCGATAGAGGATTTCATATGGTTTAAGAGGACTAAGTCTATATTTTAGTATATAGTTGAGATTTTAAAAAAACTGATGGAATAACATGATATATGATCATACAACAATTTAATTGCAAATAATTTATCTTTAGAAATATTATGTAACTTTCTTAATTTAGAAAAAAAAAAAAAAACTCTATTTCCCTCTTAAATCCTACGTCCAAACATATCCTAATTATCCAACAAGGTACCAACTGACAACACATATACAAGTGAAATCTTGAAACCAAAAGGAAAAAAATATGTAAGTGAAATATTAATGCATTCTCCCCTTTCTCCATTCATATTCCTGTCCTGAGTTTGCCGCCCAAAAACATTGAGCATGCATCACTGAAAATTGACAGAAGTAACTTGACTTGGATCAATCACAACCCCGTGAACTGACCCTGACCGGCGATGTCTTGAAGTAGCAGATGATATTGGTTGAATATTTTGAGGAATTGGAGCTTTCTGCGAGTGGCCAGCAACACAAAGGGCACCGGTGTCATCTTGTTCCCAGTATACTTCTACCATAAAACCTGTGGGATATTCAGCAGACTCTGTTCCTGGAATTCCCACAAACCTAGCTCCTATAGGAATCTGCACAATTATTTTATTCATCAGCAAGAAATAGCTAGTTGTCACAGCTACAAATTTTATTCAATTGAAAAGAAAGAGTAATCTCTGGAGAGGCAAATCCTGAAATGGTTTGTACTTTTTTCAGCATGTGATGAATAAACTCTATATAGCACTGACATTTCATATTGAAGGCATGTCTGGTGTCTGACATGATACCAACTATGCGGTTACATTCAATTATTCTATTTTCTCATATTATTACCAGTGTCAATGTGTCAGTGTCATGTCTAGTGTTTGTATATGTGTCAATGCTTCATAGGATGTACTATGTATGTATGATAACTGTACTAGTTTATAAATATACACCTATCGTGTTTACTTTTTGCTAGAGAACCTAACTAAAACCAATTACTAGAATTCACTCTCTTGAGAGTTGAGAGGCATATACCGAAAGAGAATGTGATTACACTTACCTCCACAGACTCTCCAGATGTCAAGGTCAAAGTCACTAAGCTCCCTTCAGCTGTAGCACTTTCTAGCTCTGCTTGCTTTGCAATATTCAAGAAAACTTCTTCAAGAGTTGTTAGACCAAGCTGGATGTCAGATATGCCAAACTCTTCTTCTCTATCTTGGAGTTCCGAAAAAAAATTCTGGTTTGGAAGCAAAAACAATATGAGAGAATATTTACCATAGAAGTAAGCACAAACTTCTATGTTATATCAGGTTATTAAACAAGATAACTATTCTCAAATCAGCTTAGAATTTACTAAGCACAAAATTTGAAACTGAGTAATGATTCAGATGTTCACATAATCAGCATAACTGTAGAAACTAGAAAATTTCAATCAAGATATTCTTCATTGCTAATCAAAGATTAAGAAACAATTAAACATTCAAACCCCGGTGTTAAGAAGATTCAAAAGAAATGGAATCAAAGCCAAGAAAAGAAAGCTTACTGTAAGGAGCGCCTCTCTTTCATGAGGAATCACATAAGTTAGAAAGTTATTGTTCTCCTCTTTTGGTACTACATCTAAACGCTGCCAAAATATTTCACAGGTCAAAAACCAACATTTTGTTTGTCATGAAAAGATTTTAAATAATCAAATTATTCATCTCACATTCTTAAAGAATTCCTTCACAGCCTCACGATGTCTTGCTGATATTGCATCACTATTTGGAGGACTGTGTTCATTATTGTTTCCATAGAAGCTAATATTAGCAATAAAACCAGTACCGAAGCGTGACTTCAATCTGATTGAGGTGCCAATGCAGCGGAGTCTTCCCTTTGCCATGATTCCTATTCGGTCACTTAGAATGTCAGCTTCTTCCATAGAATGTGTTGTGAGAATAATGGCACGCCCTTTTTTTGCATTTTCTATTATGTCCCACACATGTCTCCTTGTTATTGGATCCATACCAGTAGTCTAAGAAATAGGAATGAAAGATTAAATCTCTTAATCATGTTGAGAAAATAAAGTTATGCTTAAAAAAAGGCATCCTTTTATATTTTGCATACCGGTTCATCCAAAATGACTAATTTAGGGTCACCAATAAGAGCAATTGCAACACTAAGACGACGTTTCATTCCTCCACTGTAACTTCCAGATCTTACTTTAGCTGCATCCAGGAGTCTTACCTCTGCCAATGATGTCTGAGTAATCTACATGTTTCAAAAGAAGGTGAATTAAAAGGAAAAGAACCAGAACTCCTAATAGTTAATAATTTCAAACAATACAAACTAGATGAAATAAATCTTTGTGGAGAACTGCGTGTGTATCTTTCTCAATGTACAGAACAATTTCAGGACTGGAGTTAACATACCGATTTTATAGAAGCTGGGGACATGCCTTTAATAGTAGCGAAGAGTTCGAGGTGTTCTTGACCAGACAGTGCATCCCATAGGATATCAAACTGTAGATTAGAAGATTCGGTAAAAGGTCAGTCATCTGTTATTTATGCAATCTTAAAGAAGTAATTTATGTGTCTACAAGAAAAAACAAATATAATGAGAGATGGAGAAACACCTGGGGACACACTCCTATAAGCTTTCGAATGTTTGACATGCCAGTGGAGCTTCGGATTGAATGCCCATAAATCAATGCTATTAAGGAAATTGAAAAGTTAATACTCTTTCTTGATACCAACATTTTGATTATTTAATAGTTATCAATATTGTAAATAAAGGGGAGCGGGGAGAGAGAGAGAGAGAGAGAGAGAGAGAGAGAGAGAGAGAGAGAGAGAGTATCACCATCGCCATCAGTCACTGGAGTTATCCCTGTCAAACAATTAATAATTGTTGTTTTTCCAGCTCCATTAGGTCCTAAAAGACAAAATAACTGATCCTTTGTAAAGTTCACCCACAAGCCCTGAAAATAATTTGAGAATAACACATTGTTGATCATTCAAGCATATAGGTCACTCCTGTCAGGACGAAAATGCAATCTTTACCAAATTTTCATTTTGAAATACGAAATATGTGGGACCTTCGAGCAAAATAATATAACAGGTGGTAAAATCCGGCACATTCAGTGGGTATGATTGTTTAAGATATGAATATTACTAGACATCCCCAGTGAGAAGTTGTTCAATGAAAACAGACAAAGGAACAAGTTTTCCTAAATTCGCCCCAACTTCTAATACTAAAAGTGTGGCAGGAAATACTTTACCTTAAGAGCATGGTAAGGAGCAGTCCTTTTACATTTACAGCAGCAACCAATGCTAAATGTACCGGGATAAGTCTTCACAATGCCATGTACCTGAACAGCAACATTTGTGTCAACCACACCTTGTGTTAGTTGCTGTCTCACAGCATTTTCTTCTTCACGGACATCTTCATCGTCTGGTGTACTATTTTCTTCATGATGGGATGAAATTAAGCAACTACAAACCCCACCCTCTATGAAAGGAAGATGAAGAGACGTGAAAGAAGTATTAATTTATCCATAAAGAAAACGAAAGAATAATAACAAACACAAATTAAATATAAAAATAATCATCACCTTTCACTTTTTGTCCTCCGTTTCCTGTCCAATAATGAGGATTTAGAAAGTATAACACAGATTTCCTCACACCCATTGCATTTGGGATTATATTGTCAAAGTACATGGCCAAAACGAACCACAAAAAGAATGTAGCAAGAAGCCATTTATAAATATCATTCTGTCAATGGAAAAAGATATACCGAGTAAATTATTTGAGTGAAACATATCTAAGGCTGAATGGAAGGGAGGAATAAAAGGAAATATAGAACCATGGAACATAATCATCTAAAAGGGAATAGAAAATCAAAGGCTTCTTAAATTGAAACAGGTTTTGGTTTTGCGATTCAAAAATCACTGCATACAATTGTCATCACACAGTCATCGTTGTCAACGGTGCATGATCCCCGTTTACTCCAGCTAACACCATCATCTTCAGGGGTTGAAACAGCGTCTGAAAGCACAGTCAGGGCTTGAGCAAAAGGATTAGGCGGAAACAATGACCATAAATTTCGGTAAGTATCAGAGAAGCTAGATGAGTAAGGAAAGCCGGCTTGTACGACAAGCTGCAAATAGATAAAATAGCAGACAAAAAGAACATAAGCATCCATTGTTTCTATGTATTCAATATAAATCTTGTCCTAAAAGAATGAGAAGTGTTAGTTCATGCCTGTGTCACGAAGCCGATAATAAATATGAAGAAGCCGATTGTTGTTGCCGAAGATGATTTACGAATGAAAGCCGATAACATGAAGGCCAACCCAGTCTATAATAAAAGGAGAAATTATTAGGCATTAGAAAAACCTTCAAATTCCAGAATACATAACGGACCCCCATAAAGAAGCATAAGGTATATATGGTAAAGCAAGAAGATTCTCACCATGTTGAGTTCAAATAGGAAGAACAAAAAGAACAGAACAGCGAAACTATTTTTCAAGAAGAAACTAAACTGAAACATCATGCCAGAGAGAACTATGAGTATAGATGATATGAGTGTAACAACTGTTTCCCAGGTTAGCCATGATAACCAGTATGCAGAGTCGTAAAGCCCCATCACTGTCATTGCCTATCAAAAACACAAACGCCATGAAAACAACAAACACAGATACATCAGAAAAAATAAACAACCGAATTCATCACTGCAGAATTTGACAGTTAGACAAAATTAATACAAAAAAACCCTACTTTAGTTCCTATCAAGGTTTTAAATAAAGGTACACCACATCAGGGTTGATTCTATGGTCTACAACCGTAACGCAACCGCGATTAATTAGGCCATATCAGTTACATTTGACCACAACTCTCCACAATATCAAGCATCGTGATTCATGAGTGTGATTTAAAACCTTATTCCCTAAGTATCCACAAAATTGGCTGTATTGATCTAAGTAATCTCATAAACTAATGAATTCTAGGGACTGATACATATACCAATATTTAAAGATTATAGGCACAAACATGAAATTTTTGCATTCTCAACATAGACGGGACATTGGTGTTTACCTGGCGAAGTTTAAGCTCTTTCTCTGTCACCAAAGAACTCATCTGAAGAACAAAATTAAACATAGCAATTGCAAGAAAAAATGATGGACCAATTGTTCTAACAGCAGAGAGAGGAGTCATAGATGGGTGCGGGAATTCCTTCAAAAACACATTCCACTTGAAGCTTGGGTCTAAAAAGTTTTCAACAAAACATCAAATAATTAAAATTTACAACATGTATTTGATCACAAACAAAGGTTTTTAAAATTAAATAATAATTACAATTTTCATCATGGTTTTAAATAAAAGGTTTATGACAACCATCATCTGAGCCACAGTGACACATCAGTAAGTATTTTCAATGTCACTGCGACTTCAACTGAGGCCGGGTGAAATCTCTAACAATGAATATCTAAGTTATTGAACATCAAAAAGTTCTAAATAGCTTGTACTATAGCCCTTTTGTTATAGTTTTTTTAATTAAAAAAATCACTTTTAAAAGTTTTCATCTGTTTTAAAAAATGAGGGCTTGAAGAAAATCTAAAAACCGCTTTAAATAAGAAGTTGCTTTTAGTAGCATCACAAAAAAACCATTTTTTTATAACTGATTTACTTAAGAAAGTGATTTTCATATTAGTAAACAAACATATTTGACATGCTAGTTCAGTGGTAAGAGCTTAGCCTTGTAATCTCAAGATACCGAATTCAAATCCCCCTTTAGAACAGTTGTAAAATTGACCATTAGCCACAGATTAATAAAAATCCCTCTGGTAAACAGACACAAAATATCTCCTACCTTTTTTTATAAAAAAAAATCACTTTTTTTTTTATAATCTGTAACACACAGATACTAATGCTAATGCATGTTTGGTTTCATGGTGAAAAAAAAAAAGATTTTGAATTAATTGATTTTAGTTAAAAGTGAGTTGAGTATAAAGTGAGTTGTATTTTGATGACACATTTATGTAGTGAGTTGAATAATAAATTCCAATGCAAAAAATCAGTTTAAACTCAGAAACTACAAATTCTAGCTTCAAGTTAGAATCAATTCTATATCAAAATCACTTTTGCATATCCATAATCAATTCTTGAAGCTCCAAACATGAAATCAAACATAGAAATGTAAATTAAAAATCACATTTTTTGTATACCTCCAATAAGGAATCTGGCAATTTCACGTTCAGCAGCAAGCTGAAGAGGAAGTTGAAAAGAAAAAGTAGGATCTTCATACTTTCCACGTTTCTGAAGAACAGTAGAATTAGTCTGAATTCCATAACTAATAACACTATCATTCTTTTCACCAAAATGAATCGCACCAGGACATTGCATAGGATTATTCAAAAGCCATTCATCAACTTCAAATTTATCACCAAACGATTTAATTTTCCAATTAGGTATAACCCTACCTGGATTATTACTAATAATTCGATCAACAATTGTACGAAACTTAGGATTCGTATCACCACTCCATACGAAATCGTAACAAGGTTTTTTAATGAAGAATTTGTGTTCGCAAGGTGGAATTGATGGTGAAGGTTGTGAAATAGGGTTTTTAATTGATTTGTATGTTGAAGTTGTTGATGTTTGAGCTTGAATTGCTTTATCAATGGCGAATATTAAGAAGATGAAGATAATTGGTGAGAATAATTGGAGAAGAATTGATCTCTTACTTCGCCATGAGAGTAATATATTTTTTTTTAGCAACGCTTTGTATTGTTGTGAAACCAAAGAGAAAGCGTTGCTCATTTTTTTTTTTCCTTTCTCTGTTTTGAGTTTTTTGTGTGTAATGACACAAACAGAGAGACGAAGAAGGTAATGTGATAGTGAACAACAATGTCGTTGAAATAGGGTGGATTTATAGTAATTTTTTTTAGTTTTGACTTTTTTATTATTACAATACTATTTTTAAAGTTTTTGTCTTTATTTGTTAGCATAATATTTATTTTTTTCAATAGCTTTATTTATTTTTATTACTATATATTAAGGGACAATTTTTCTTTAGTATAACTAAATTCCCATTTTTTTAATGAGATATTTTCATATTTTTGTTTAATTTCTTTATCAGTATTGATATGATTTTGTGTAATATACAATTTTTTTAATAATTATATTTTAATATGCACATGTGAGTTTAACTCAGTTGCTAAAAATTTTGTATTTTATGTATATAGGTTGAAGTTTGAACTCAAATGCATTAATTTATCCACTTTAAGAGTAATTTTTTGCACTAAACTATCTAAAAAATTATTATTATTTCGATATTAACTTAAATTTGCAAAACAAGGGACAATTTCCATATAGAAATTTGGACCATGTTGGAGTGATTTTTATAAAATAAGTTTAAAATTTGAAAGTTAAAAGATGAAATAGATTTTTTTATTAAAAAAAGACAATAGAAAAAAGTTAGTTTTTCTACAAATAGTGTTATTATAGAAATTGCTAGTGGCATATGTCATGATCAAGATTTAAACATGGGGATCACATAGAGATCAATTTATGTTGTTTTTTGTCATTGATTGATGAGCAAATACTCTCAAATTATAAAGGGAAAGAGTTTTAAAACATATAACATGCAATATTCATTAAATAATGTAGCGATTTAGTATTGAATACAAATGTAAAATAATTTTATACTGTGCACAACAAGTAAATTCTTAAGTTTACATCTATATCCATTAATAATATGTTGTTAAAATATTTATTTATTTTACTAGTAAATATCTATCAAGTTACCTTCAAGGTACTTGTAAGTTGTAACGGATCTTATGGGCGGATAGTCACATGAATGAGTTTTTTTCCATCCCTAGCTATTAACATGAGTTTTTTATTAGGAGTTTTTTTTGTAAGGAATGTTGTTAACATGTTTTCTTCTCCTTCACGAAACGTGTTGTTAACATGTTGTGTATCATGTGTTCAGTCAAATAGATATAATATATAATATTTGCCGTATATATGTTCAATGACTTTAATCTAATTTATTTTATTTTTGACAAACTCATCTGTTGTCTCAAATAAATTATTTGGTGTATGAGAATTTGTCTAATTAATAGTATTTTATAATTAAATCGGAAGGAAACTACTTGGAAAATGGGAGCAATATCGCTGATGTAATCACAGTTGCGTTCAACAAGTAAAATTTAGGCATTTAGCCCAGCTATTCTCATTTTGGAACAAGAATAATCAAAGAAATTGTAGTTGAAAGATACTACTATCATCGTCGTTGACAAAAAATAGTTTTTTGACAAAAAATAGTTGAAAACCCTTATAGCAGTGATTTTATAGATTTTGATTTTATTTTTTCAGAAAAACTGTAACAAATAGATGTAATATCCATAAAAATTATTATTTTTTATTTAAAAATGATTTATTTTCTAAAAAAGTTGTAGCGCATATCCTCTTAAAATTAACTGAATGAGACATATAAACGCATTCATACATTCAATAGCTAAGAAATAGATTCGGCAGTTATACTTTGGCCCTTTATCGTGATTTTGTCATGATTAATATTTTTGGGATAAACACTTGAAAATGTGAATAATTAACTTAACTTAACTTATGAAAATAAAAAACCACTTGTCAAAAAAAAAAAAAGACTATCAATAATTAATTAATTATAACATGATCAATCAGTATTATTCAACATCCCCAACCCAAATAAACAAATGATGATGAAGAAGATCATCTAAAACAATCTTTCCTAACTGCATGTTCATTCTCCTCTCCAAATGAAGCCTGCAAGCAACAATTGTCTAGGGGATGTATTGCTGGCTGATACAACCGAGAAAGAAAGCTAACGAACATAGCATTCTTCACCCTCTGCAGACAGCTCACAAGTTCTCTTATGGTCTAATCTATTTCCTTTAGTTCTCTTTTTCCACAAAAATAATGTTCAAGTTTCAATATCTAAAACCAAATTCACGAGGAAGCTTTATCTGTTAGGGTCTTACCAAATCTATCAGAGATTTTTGTACAAAGAGCAGTATAATATAACCAATTCCATCCATATTGTTTAAACCATCTTGCCATCCTTCCAATGCAAGATATCACTCTTTTCGTGCTACCGCATATTCTGAGAACTGTTAGTACTATGCAACATAAATTACTCAAGTATTGTTATATAAATACCTTAATTTGGAGGGAATTACCATCAACCTGTCTCATAGTACTTCTATTATCATCAACAATTTAAAAATATCTAACATAATGTATTAGAGAACAATTCACAAGAATAAAGAAAATTACAATTCGATCATAGTCTTGTTTCTTGAACATAGAATTACATACTAACTTCATCCAGCATTAGAAAGTAAACAGATCCACATATTACAAGTTTAAAACAAGTCCATCAATACCACTCATCATTTCTTCAAAGTCATTGCCTTCGTCTTCTCCATCTACATATCATAATTGAAAGAGGTTAATAATTAAAGTGCCCACTAGTTATCAAAACAATACAATCATATGTATTTACATTTAAATTACATAGATTACCAAAGCTACGAAAATTGTACAACCAACTGCGAGTACAAAATCTAGCATCCATATTCATCGGCAATATACGATCTTTATACTTGTTGAAGACGCGAGAGCCCATGCAAAAATCACGAGTGGAAGCAACAGTGGTAATGGAAACACTTAATAAATCGCAAGCCAATATTGATAGATCTGGAAATCGATCATTATTACACTTCCACCATTCTAATACATCCATATCTTCATGATAATGGAAATCCAAATTTGACTCATCTAAGTAAATATCAAGTTGAGACTTTCCAGTTTCAGTAACAAGCTGCTGATAGTGCATTTTCAATTCCTATAATAATATTTCATAAGATAAAAGGAAAGCAATGAGGATAAACAAATTCAATATAGAAGGTAATTAAATTGTTAATTCCAAATATCTATATAAACTTACATCAAATAAGCCGTAAGATAAAGACTTTGGCAATGGCATGCTAGAAGACTGGTTCTGAATAGATCTTTGCACACCAGACAAAGTGCTTTTGCTAGAATACTTGTCAAATAGCATGTACAACTTGCTCTTTACATGTTGCAACTTCCTTTCACAGGTTGATGCATCAAGTTTTGAGTAACAATAAGCAAATGTTGACAACTTCATCCGCGGGTCAAGAACTGCTCCCAATGCAAGAATAACACTGTACTCATCCCAATATTTCTCAAACTCGATCATCATCCTTTCAGCCATCCTCTTTATACCTTCATCTTCAACTCCCAAACTTTCAACTAGAACACATTGAACTTTCCAAACTTGCAAAAAATACAAGTTGGGAGTATGATTTGTTGTGCAATTAATCATGCTAGCAGTTTCCCATAAAGGCAACAAGAATGAACAGATCTTTTCTACTCTTTTCCACTCTTCTACTGAAGGACATGACTTGTAATTAGCATCATACAAGTGAAGACTTTCAAACACATGTTGATATTTAAGAGCACTTTTAAGCATCAAATAAGTTGAATTCACACTCGAAAATATATCCAAATGCAAGCGAACCAAACTATCAACACCAACCTTTTCAATGCACTCCTTAAATTTTTGCCTTCTACTCTTTGTTCCCCTCACAAACATGATGCTCTCTCTAATTTTATACACAACATCACTAACTAGTTCCAACCCCTCATCAGCAATCAGTTTTAAAACACGTGCAAAACAATGCACATGAAAGAACTCTCCATCACATAACAAACCATTTTGCAAACCAAGTCGAGTTTTCAATTTTTCTTGCACAATTTCATTCTCAAATGAATCATCTAAAGTGAGAGAGAAAATCTTTTTCTCAATTCCCCAATCACTCAAACACTCAACTATTCTCTCACACATTTGATCTGCAGTGGGATCAACAGTACAGAAGGTAAGAACCTTACTATTTAACTTCCAATTCGCGTCAACAAAATGAGCAGTCAAACAAATATAAGTCTCAGTAGTCCAAGATTCCCACAAATCAACAGTTAAAGATATCCTATTAGAAATAGTAGCAAATTCTTGTTTAAGCTTCGGTTTCTCTTTCGAGTACAAATCAAAGACATGAGCCTTGATAACATTTGTAGGAGGCATAACATTTATTTTCCTCAATTCCCAGTCCTCAAAAAAATCAAAGGGATAATCATTTTCAAGGATGATAGAACTCCACATATGCACAAACTGTGGATCAAATTGACCTAAAATGTCACCAGATTCAATATTTTCTGGTGACATATCTTCGATGACCTAGATTACATTTCAGCATTGTAAATTATTACTATTAGTTAGGTTTTTAAAATTACAGATTATTATTATTCGATTGAAAACTAAGAGACTTCAACAAAGGAGGTTTCAAAACGGTACCTCTTCGTGAAACATCGGAGACGAGAGACGGAGAGTCGCCGGAAGGAGACGCCGGAGGGAGAGAGATGCAATGAGTGTATCGGTGAGTGAGAATCGTGAAATGAAATAAAGAAGAAAACGTGTGAACTGAGAATTGAAGTTCGCGGGCTTAGTATTTATATTCACCTAACTTATTTGATCTAAAACCCTGATACGGGTACCCGTCGAGTTGGTCGGGTTAACCGGTTATTTGAATTTTTTGCTATGCCATTCATTACACTTTAGGAATTTAATTTATACACAAATCATTTCACACATTACACATCTATTCAATAATATACTAACACTTTGTCAAAAAAAATAAAATAATATACTAACATATCAATTAATGAATGTGAAATGTCATGTGCATTTAATATATTATTATTTAATGCATATATAAAATAAACTTACACGTAGTCCATAACCATAAAACTTTTGATTTTAATCTCTTTTCTTCAATTCATTTGGCAAACACAATGCCGATATTAATCTATCCTAATATGTGGTTTTCATACGTGTCAAACATTAAAACATGATAGAGAAGAGTGATATCTCTATTTTTTCTTTTTTAACATTTGTTTGTCTATTTATTTGAAACATAGATTCTCTCCATTTTCTTCCTCTCAAGTTTTCTCAAAAAAAATTAAAAAAATCTACTAACAAATTTTTCTCAATTTTCTTATTAAATGTACACATTATTTTTTGAAATTTTTTCCCTAACAAAAAGGATATTTTCTCATTTGTCTAGGAACAACACCCGTGCCTCATATCTAAATTAATTTACAAATACATAATACATGGCGTATTTAGTTTTGTTGATCAAAAGTTCAAAGCCATGCATAACAAATTAGTAAAGTTGAATAACCAAGACTTTTCGTCAAACAAAAAATGGTTGAATAACCATGACAAATACTAAGAATATAAAAAAACGAAAAAAATTAATTAGAAATTAAAAACTAGATCACATTAAAATAAAATGTAGAGATATTTTTGTCTTTTTAAAAATCAACCACACTTCTCTCTATTTTATTGCTCTCTTCTTTCTCTTATCTGATCAATACATCAAATATACTCTATTTTTCATTTTTTTTTCTCTCTTCTCACACTCTATCACCAATTTGTCTCGTCTCCCTTTTTTCTCACAACCAAACCAACCCTTAGACAGAAGCTCGTCTATGCCAATTTTTTTGAGATTTCTAGCAGAAGCTCATTTATCTTTACTTAGTAATCATGCAATGACCGATGAATCTAGCAAAGTATGGTTAAATATGTAAGTAGCAAACATAGTACAATTGGAGATGGATGTGGTCATATTTTTTTCAAGAGGATTTCAACACAAAAACTTCACAATCGTAAGCGATTTTGTCGAACTTTTTTTTAATCCTTTCATTATTAGGGAAAGAATGTTCTAATAGTCTAGAGTTCGATCACGTGGTAAATAAAATCTAACCACCAAAGAATCAAACCCAGGAATTTGTCAGATTTTATTTATGGTAACTCTTAGTTGAACTTTAAATTACTAGAATACTCTTCTTCTCTGAACTTGAGGGTTAACAAATAAAAACAAAAGGAAACTTTACATTTGAGAACGATTTTTGTTTTCTTCTATAAAAATAAAATTGCTTAGTAAACCATGACAACAAACTTATACCAAAACGAAGGAAATTAACATAGATCAATTATACACAAGTCACAAAAATATAATCTTATTCTTAAACCATAAATTGTGGTGGCCAACATGTTAGTTGACCGGGTCACAAAACTTAGAGACACTCTTCGAGCCAACAGGTTGGTAGGTATACAATTATAAATCGCTAATTATATTAACCCCTTAATTACCATTGGGTAGATAATTTATTATAATTCAAATGGTGGAGAACCACTTTTGTGCAGTGACTGAATAATATAGAAAATAGAGTAAGCAACTTCTGATATGAAACTATAAGCAATAAGCATCTTATTGGTTATCATGACAACAAGAAACAATAATAAAACTGAACTACTTCCGCTACAAGCCTACAAGCAACAACAAAAGCCACATTTTGCTGGAAACATAAATTAAAATTATATGATGCATGCGAGATAGATAGGATTGCAGGGAGTCCGGGAGAAAGAAAGTTACGGTTAATGAAAACAAGCAACCACCATTGGCAGCAAGTGAAACAAGGTGCAAGAACAATACCTGGAACTTGTACTGTCATCCTTTAAAGTTTAGAGTTGCAACAAAAAATCTATGAACTGTTTCAATTTCTAGTACATAGGCTATGCTGATCAACCTTGTAATTGTATTCTTGAATGACAAAGGATTATATGTCAGTAGACTTCATAATAAAGATATTTGAAGAATCAAAAGATGGAACCGGAAAACCAAATGCAAGAACAAATCCACATACTACAAGTTAATAACACGTTTACAATTAAAAACATTAAAAATTAAGTTGACTAGCAAGTCCAAAAACCATAACCTAACAACCACATATAATTTTAACTTCTTAAACCATAGCCAAAACAAACAGGATAAACCAAAGTTAAATAAACACGAGCTAATCAACCATCACCATCATTATCGTCATCTTCAAAATCATAATCCTTAGACGCTTTCTCCATTTTTTTCATCACCATCAACTTCATTAATCATTTCTTCAAAGTCGTCATCATCACCGTCTTCTCCATCTACATATCATAATTGAAGAGGTTAAAAATTAAATTGAACAGTTGTGATCAAAACAATAGAATCATATATTATCGTTCGAATTACATAAATTACTACCGTTGCAAACCAAATTGAACAACCAACTACAAGTACACATTTTAGTTTCCACATTCATCAGCAACATATGGTCTTTATACTTGTTAAAGACGTGTGAGACCATGCAAAATTCAAAATCAGAAGCGAGAGTAGTAATGGTAACACTTAAAAAGTCACAAGCCAATATTCTTGAATGATAATCAGTGTGCGTGCAAGTTCAAAACAAAATAAGAAACGGTACAAAATCAAGAACAAAATTAAAGGTTTAAACTATAAAAACTATGCAGCATAAATTACTACTATTAAAATATCATATTTTGAGGGGAATTA
This sequence comes from Trifolium repens, assembly GCA_030408175.1. Classification (NCBI taxonomy): domain Eukaryota; kingdom Viridiplantae; phylum Streptophyta; class Magnoliopsida; order Fabales; family Fabaceae; genus Trifolium; species Trifolium repens. The sequence continues at coordinate 57,684,853 of CP125842.1, read as the reverse complement.
CTAAGTCTCATAGTGATTCTATTATCAACAACAGTTTAAAAATATCTAACATACAATTTGATAAAAAAAAATCACTATTTGATCATGGACTTGTTTCCTTAAACATGGAATTACATACTAACTCCATCCAACGTTAGAAAGTAAACAGATCCACATATTACACGTTTAAAACAAATCCACAATCACAAACATTAAAATCCACATGCAAGTCAACACACCATAACCTAAGAACCATTTATAGTTTAAATTTTTTAAACCATAAAAGCTAAAACAAACATCATGAACCAAAGTTTTAAAAATACTAGCAAATCAATCATCATCACCATTGTCGTCATCTTCAAAATCAGAATCATTAGATGCTTGCTCCATTTTGTCATCACCATCAATTTCATCCATTATTTCTTCAAAGTCATCATCGTCTTCCCCATCTACATATCATAATTGAAGAGGTTAATAATTAAAGCAACCACTAGTTAATAGTTATCAAAACAATACAATCATATGTATTTAGATTCAAATTACATAGATTACCATTGCTATCAAAATTGTACAACCAACTGCGAACACAAAATCTAGCGTCCATATTCATCGGCAACATACGATCTTTATACTTGTTAAAGACGCGATAGCCCATGCAAAAATCACGAGTGGAAGCAACAGTGGTAATGGAAACACTTAACAAGTCGCAAGCCAATATTGATAGGTCTGGAAATCGATCATTATTACTCTTCCACCATTGTAATACATCCATATCTTCATGACAACGGAAATCCAAATTTGACTCATCTAAGTAAATATCAAGTTGAGACTTTCCGGTTTCAGTAACAAGCTGTTGATGGTGTATTTTCAATTCCTATTATATTTCACAAGAGGTCAAACAAATTCAATATAAAAGATTATTAAACTGTTAGTTCCAAAAATATATATATAAGCTTACATCAAATAAGCCATTAGACAAAGACTTTGGTAATGGCATGCTAGGAGACTGGTCCTGAGTGTGAATAGCTCTTTGCACACCAGAAGAAGTGCTTTTGCTAGAATACTTGTCAAATAGCATGTACAACTTGCTCTTTACATGTTGCAACTTCCTTTCACAAGTTGATGCATCAAGTTTTGAGTAACAATAAGCCAATGTTGACAACTTCATCCGCGGGTCAAGAATCGCTCCCAATGCAAGAATAACACTGTACTCATCCCAATATTTCTCAAACTCGCTCATCATCCTTTCAGCCATTCTCTTTATACCTTCATCTTCAACTCCCAAACTTTCAACTAGAACACATTGAACTTTCCAAACTTGCAAAAAATACAAGTTGGAAGTAGGGTGTGTTGTGCCATTAATCATGTTAGCAGTTTCCCATAAAGGCAACAAGAATGAATAGATTTTTTCTACTCTTTTCCACTCTTCTCCAGAAGGACATGACTTATAATTAGCATCATACAAGTGAAGACTTTCAAACACATGTTGATATTTAAGAGCACTTTCAAGCATCAAATAAGTTGAATTCACACTCATAGACATATCCAGATGCAAGCGAACTGCACTATCAATACCACCAACCTTTTCAACGCACTCCTTAAACTTTTGCCTTCTCCTCTTTGAATCCCTCACAAACAAGATGCTCTGTCTAATTTTACCCACAGCATCACTAACTACCTTTAACCCTTCTTCAACAATCAGCTTCAAAACATGTGCAAAACAATGCACACGAAAGAACTCTCCATCACATAACAACCCATTTTGCAAACCAAGTTGAGTTTTCAATTTTTCCTGCACAATTTCATTCTCAAATGAATCATCTAAAGTGAGAGAGAAAATCTTTTTCTCTATTCCCCAATCACTCAAAAATTCAACCATTCTCTCACACATCTCATCTGCACTGGGGTCAACAGTACAAAAGGTGAGAACCTTACTATTTAACTTCCAATTCGCATCAACAAAATGAGCAGTCAAACAGATATAAGTCTCAGTAGTGCACGATTCCCACAAATCAACAGTTAAAGATATCCTATTAGGAATAGTAGCAAATTCTTGTTTAAGCTTCAGTTTCTCTTTCATGTACAAATCAAGGACATAAGACTTAATAACATTTACAGGAGGCATAACAACATCTGGATTTAAGCTCTTCGCCAAATTCCTCAATGCCGAGTGCTCCAAAAAATCAAAGGGGAAATCATTTGAAAGGATCATAGAAGCACATATAGGCACAAACCGTGAATCAAATTGACCTAGATCGTGACCAGATTCCATATTTTCTGGTGACATATCTTCGATTACCTAGATTGCATTTCAGCATTGTAAATTATTATTAGGTTCACTTTAAAATCACAGATTATTATTGCATTGAAAACTAAAGAGACTTCAATAAAAGCGGTTTCAAAACAATACCTCTTCGTGATACATCGGAGACGGAGAGTCGCCGAAAGGAGACTCCGGCTGTTGATTCAGACGCGGTGGCGGAGAGATGCAATGAGAGTGTATTTGGGAGAATAGTGAAAACTGAAAAGTGTGAAAAGTGAGAAATGAGGTTCGCGGGCTTAGTATTTATATTGCCATCTCAATCCAAAACCCTAAATCGGGCACCCGCGTCGGGTTATGTCGGGTTAAACGGGTTAGCCGTTCAGTTTTAGCTGAATTCTTTTTTATTTTTTCTATAAAAATCATCAATTCATTTTATTTGTTCTGATTTTGAATCAAGGAATACTAGTAATAATTTAGTTGCTTGCTGAGTTTAGTTTTTATTTTTTCAAGTAAGGCAATGTTGTGAATAAGTGAGAGTACTAAAGTTCAAATTTCGTTCATACATAATATATATGTATTGTTAAATGTATATTTCTTGTAAAGGATTGAGAGTTTTATTTTCTCGATTATATTTTGTATTAGATGGGGGAGTGTGTTTTTTAATAAAAGAGGTAGGGCCTCTATCAAAAAAAATTAGAGGTAGAGTTGGAAATGAACTGAACCAACTCGAATAAAGTTTGAGATTTGATTTGACAATTGATTCATTGAACTCGGTTTATGAACTTGAATTATATATAGTTCGACTCGTTTGATCCACGAGCTAGTTCGGTTATATAAATATAATACTTCAAAAATATTTTTAAATTTATATATTTAATTTTATACATTTAGATGATTTATTATACATATATAATGCGTACTTTTAAAAAAATAAAATTAAGTCAAACACTTAAAAAGAATAGAATAAAAATGAAATACATTAAAATTAATGGACAATGTTATGCACATTGCTGTAATTTTTAAGGAGCAGAAGTTGAACACAATTGTCAGTGAAATGAGTGAATTCAAATGAAGCCGAATTTGAGTTAGAAAAAAATTTGTTGATGAGTTGAGTTTCAAGCTAAAAACGAACTGAATTTAACAAGTTTTGAGTTGAGCTCAGTTCGACTCGACTCATTTTCAGTCTAAATAAGAGGATAAAGTAGTGTAATTTAAACATCTAAGAGAATGTAATTTACTTTTTTTTATGGGATAAAAAATTTGAAATATTATTAAAATTGATAAGGATAAATTAAATGTTTTAGTAATATTTTATTTTAATATATAGTTGATAGATATAAAAGTAGATCTAACAAAAAAAATAATATAAAAGCAGATGATTTAATTTGGTTTTTGTCAACTTAATATTTTTTTGGGCTAAAATAAATAATTAGAAAATCGCTACAATTGCTAGGGCTAATTTTTTTTTGGGAAAATGATTGTTGGTACGAGAAGTGAAAAATAAGAAATATAAGAAGGCAAAATTAAAGGGTAATTTTAATACCAACTCACCCATGATCTCCTCAAAAAAGGAGTTACATTTTGATCCACCACTTATAGCATTACAGGTAAGCATTCTTGTTTTTCTTGTTCAAATTCTCTTGTACCAAATAGCACTACTCTTTTTTTTTTTTTTTTTTCTTAAACCATAATAAATCGCTACCCTATATATATATATACACAGTACACTAGGTTTTCTCTTTTTCAGTTCTCACGGATTGCCGCCATTCGCCAACCCTCAGTGCTAGTTACACAAATAGCGGTAAAATGGGTAGTAAGAGACGCCGATCATCATCATCACTTCCCATTCTTCCTTTCGAACTAATTACAGAAATACTCAGTAGGTTACCAGTGAAGTTTCTGCTTCAATTCCGATGCGTCTGCAAATCATGGAAATCTCTAATCTCCAATCCCAAATTCACCAAAAAGCATCTTACTCTTTCACCCACCCACACCATCCACTGTACAAGCCACTCTCATAAACGCGTCTTACTCAACTCTTACTCAATCGACTCTGTCTTAACCAACACCACCAAAACTAAGGTTCGTTCTTCTAACAGCAATATTTTCTTCGTTGGATCTTGCAATGGCATCCTTACTATTGCACTTGCACGGGAAGGTATAGACTATGCTATGGTTCAACTGTGGAACCCTTCGATTAGAAAATTTAAAGAATTGCCTCCTGTTAGTGATTCAGAAATTTTTCAGATGCTGCATGGATTCGGATATGATCCAATTAGTGATAATTACAAGGTTGTGGTTGTTTTTGGTTATTTAGATCGTGAAGATTCAATCGACAATGATTTTAGCTTAAATGAAGTGAAGGTTCTTACCTTGGGTGGTACTGATTCATGGAAAAGCGTTTCGAAGTTTCCTTTTGCTATTCAATCTTTTCAGCGGTCGGGGCAATATGTGAGTGGCACAATTAATTGGTCGGTTTCTATGGGTACCGAGAGGTTTATAGCTTCTTTTAATCTGGGGAATGAGTGTTATCAAAAGATTGATCTACCTGATGATTTGGGTAAGGTAGATGATTGTAAATCACACTTGACTGTTTTCAAGGATTGCTTGTGCATGATTTCTGGTGAAAATGTTTGGGTTATGAAGGAATGTGGAAATAAAGAGTCTTGGACTAAATTGTTCACCATTTCTTGCATGCGGGATCCTTTTGCATCATCTTATCCCGGTATCAAGGGAATACATGTTTTCGAGGATGAACAAGTGCTGCTGGTGTATAGTGGGACTGGGAATAAGAGATTTGGGCATATTTCTTACAATCATAAAAATGACACTTCAAAGTTGATTGAGTTGGAAGATATCCCAGGAGTCTGCGTTGAGAGTTTGATATCGCCTTGTTTTTAATGTCACTTGAGCATTAGATTTAATTAAAGTTAGAACCTATAAGGTCATTTCTATTTATGATGTTTATTTTGCACTTATTTTGATTATTCGTGACTTCATGAATCTGCAGCTTGAGAAATTAGTTATTTTCATTTATTTATTTGTTTGAGGTTTTTATACTCTTTTCATTTTATATAGTTCACAATCATGCATTGTTACTTTAGATAGTTTGACGTTAGAATTTATAAGATCACAATGCCAAGACATGACTATGTTTGTTGAAATGCATGCTTTGGATTGCACAAATTTCATAATTTTACTTCAAATCTTTAACCATACATTATGAAGTTAACAAATCAAATGTTATCTTGCCCCTGGTTCTAGAGCAAAAGAAACTTCAAATTAACGTAATATTCTTTGTGCAAATTATAATCGAGACATTTTCTTGATAAATTTTATAAGAATGGTTGTGCTATTGTATTAGATTTTATTGTTGAAGCTAAACTCCAAATAAGCAAGAAACTTCAAATAGCCAAGCCATGTTTTAATGTCAAAGTGTGATTTAAAATTCGTTACTTTGCTGCACATGAAGGGCTAGGAAGCAAGTGTTAAAGAACTAAGTACAGAATTCACTCATGTTAACCTTGTGAATTTATTTTAGGGTTAATAACTAAGTGTTAGAACTAATCATGTGTTTGAAATTCAGATTGAAATTATTATTTTTTATCAATTTTTTTAATGTGTTAGTAACACCTTTAAATTCACTCGTGTTGATTCTCTGCCATATAATATGCTGATTCACTCCATGTTATTGTTCAAAAGAAAAATTTCCTGCTGCAGGTTCTGCATAACTTCTCCATGAAGTTAATGCTAGATTTACATTCATTTTCATGGTTGGAAAAAATGTATCTGTGGGATTAGCAAAACTAGGCCAAAAATTCTTTATTGTCCTTCTCATTTATTACTTAAAGTAAGGTTTCTGTTGTCCAATAGTTTTACTGTCTTATGTTGTGAAGATGATCTTTCAAGATTTGTACCCGAAATAGGATTTTCTACTACTGTCCAAAACTTTGACATTTCCATTTTCTGCAATGGAAAAAGTACCACCAGATTCTGGAACTGGCTCGTCTCTTTTAGCATATCGTCGTCACTACCTGAAGTCCTGAACTTCCATTAGGAATGAAAAATCTAAGTTCAAAAGTTTTTGGAGCTTCCCTAGATAGACTTTCAATAGAAAAATCCAAGTTCAAAATTTCAGGAGCTTCCCTAGATAAAAAGTTACTATCTGATTGCTACCAGCTACTATTGTATAAGATATCACATTCCCTGTCACATTGCATATTTACAACCCACCATCACCCATTGCCCTGCCTCTGATACAAATTTGGACTTTTAAGTTTTAATATTCAAAATATGAAATTTTGGTCTGATAGTCTTAATATTCCTTGAATTATCCAATATATGAAATCAACAAAGTTGTGAAGATTTTCATTACATTTGCTTAGTGGAAAGGAAGCACAATTGTTAGTAGTCAAAGGATGTGAGGGATAAAGGTCTTTGGATTTTTCATTGTCTCACTGTTGCTTGGGAGATTTCCATAAAGTTAAGATATTATATGATTCGTTGATTGCGATAAATCTCCTCAAAGATGAATATTTCATAACTCATTTTCATCGTACTTTTGTGGAGAAAATCCATGAAGTGCATCATCAATCCGACTTGGTGGAATGGCAAGATGTTCTTAGAGAAGGCAATCAAGTAGCAGACCTTATGGCGAAACATGAGTTAACTTTAAATGTAGATTTAAATATTTTTAATTTTGTTCGTAGTTTTGTTTCTTTGCCTTCGTTGGACAATAGTAATTGTAAGCTAGCTAGAGGTGGCTGCTACATCTTTGCTGGATTTAGAAGTGTAGTGCTTCGACTAAAACTCAATTTTTCCTTTGGATGATTGCGCATAATGCTCTCCCAGCCAATCAATTGAGACATACTCAAGGTTTGGCAACTTCTCCTCACTGCCCGTGTTGCTCAAGTAACATCGAGTTTATTTTACACCGCCTACGTAATTGTCCCCATTCCCATGAAGTTTGGCAGTGCCTTGGACTTGCCAATTCCCCTTCCTTTTGTTACTAATATGGGCGTGATGGCTTGGATTAGAGAGACCACCTTTACAAAGTGAATACTTTGTTTCTTTCCTGGCTTTGGTGGATATGGTGATGTGATTTCTTAAATATGGTTTTGCTTTTAAAGGCCATTCTGTTGAAAATGAACCTTAATAGTACAACGCATGCTTGTGTCAAAGAATTAATCAACAGAATTGTTGTGACATGGTAATAGCCACTAGTTACTTAACACTATTTATAGGAGCAAGTGGATTGGTTGGCTAGGTACACATGAATTGGAGTTGCTCATCAAAATCTCTCATTTCATGAATCCGGATAGATATTATGGTTGATTGAGCAACAATATTTGCTGTGCTAAAATTGGAATAGTGGTTATTACTTCTCTTAGAAAATTTTATTTACGAAGTCTTTATGATTACTATGAAGAAGATAGACAAGATGAACCCTGTCCACCTCAAGCGGCAATGGCATGGGAGGTTCTCCTCTCTAAGTCTTATGTACAGTATCTCATAATATAATACAATTTCATTTTATTTTTCTCTTATACTCCTACCTTCGTCCCTTATTATAAGAATTCTTTCAAAATTTACGGATACCAATAGCAATAAACTTATAAAAAGTAAGTGATTCGAATTTTAAATATACAACATATTTGAAAAATTTAAGAACAGCAGGGATCCAACCACTTGGCCAATACCACACTTAGATGAAAGGTCCTTCCATGCCAATTTTTCTATAATTTTTTTAAAAGGACCTTTACTTTTTACTAAATCATATGGTAGGATTTACGTAAAATATTAAAGTTTATATAAAAAAGTATGGTATGTCTTGTTGGAATAGTCTTTTTAGTCAACTCATCATCTCTTTAATTCATCTCTTAGTTAGAATCTGCTTCATTTTTCAAAAGAAATGGAGCTCAATTATTATAATTTTATGTGTAAAAGCACATAACTTAATGAATGCCAAATGTTTGGTTAATTGATATGTGAGTAGCAATACAATGGAGGATTGGAGATTGATGCTTTCATATATTTTTTTAAAGGAGATGATTTCAAATCAGAGACTTCACATTTACTTATATGATGAATATGTGAGATAGATAGGATAGCAGGGACAGAGAAAGTTAGGATTAATGAAAAGAAGCAACTGCCATTGCAGCAACTGAAACAAGGTGAAAGAACAATACCTGAAACTTCTACTGTCAGAGAAGGCAAAACCACCAGAAGTAGTAAAAATCCTTTAAAATTTATAGTTGAAACTTGAAACCAAAAAAAAAAAAAAACTACAAACTGTTTCAATTTCTAGTACATAGGCTACGCTGAACAAACCTTGTGATTGTATTCTTGAGCGATCAAGGATTATAAGCGAGTAGACTTAAAAATAAAGAAATTTGAAGAATCAAATGATGGAACCAAAAAACCAAATGCAAGAACAAGAAGCATGAAATCCAAAAAACCAAATGCAAGAACTAGAAGCTCTGCAACTTGAAAGTGCTATTCTTTCTACTTTAACGGTTGGAGTGTTGGATTTCATACTTAACACAGATGGTTGATCACTCATATAACTAGAACCGGATCAAAATAAATCCAAAATTAATTATGCAGCAAGGAGCTTTTAAAGCCAAAAATAAGTATTAATCTATATACCAACCCAAATTTGATAATAGAGAACAATTCATAAGAAAAAAAAGACACTTACTATTTGATCATAGTAATAACATAAAAACTTCATCCAACATTAAACATTAGAAAAGCAAACAAATCCACATAGTACAAGTTAATAATACATTCACAATTTGAAACATTAAAAATTAAGTTGACTAGTAAGTCCAAAAACTACAACCTAACAACCATGTATGGTTTTAATTTTTTAAACCATAGCCAAAACAAACACGATAGACCAAAATAAAATAAATACAAGCTAATCAATCATCACCATCATTATCGTCATCTTCAAAATCATAATCATTAGAAGCTTTCTCCATTTTCTCATCACCATCAACTTCATTCGTCATTTCTTCAAAGTCGTCATCACCATCGTCTTCTCCATCTACATATTATAATTGAAGAGGTTAAAAATTAAAATAAACAGTGGTTATCAAAACAATAAAATCATATATATTTACATTCAAATTACATAAATTACCATTGTTAACAAAATTGAACAACCAACTGCGAGTACACATTCTAGTTTCCACATTCATTGGCAACATACGGTCTTTATACTTGTTAAAGACACTTGAGCCCATGCAAAATTCATAATCAGAAGTGACAGTAGTAAAGGGAACATTTAACAAGTCGCAAGCCAATATTGATAGATCTGGAAATCGATTATTATTACTCTTCCACCATTGTAATACATCCATATCTTCATAACAACGAAAATCCAAATCTGACTCATCTAAGTAAATGTCAAGTTGAGACTTTCCAGTTTGAGTAACAAGCTGCTGATGGTGCACTTTCAATTCCTATTATATTTCACAAGTGAAAAGGAAAGCAATGAGGTTAAACAAATCCAAGAAAGAAAGAAATTAAATTGTTAATTCAAAAAATACATATAAACTTACATCAAATAGGCTGTGAGATAAAGACTTTAATTTCTTTGGAAGTGGCATATTAGAAGATTGGTCCTGATCAATTCTTTTGCTAGAATACTCATCAAATAGCATGTACAACTTTCTCTTTACTTGTTGCAACTTCTGTTCACAGGTTGATGGATCAAGTTTTGAGTAACAATAAGCCAACGTCGAAAACTTCATCCGTGGGTCAAGAACTGCTCCCAATGCAAGAATAACACTATACTCATCCCAATATTTCTCAAACTCACTCATCATCCGTTGAGCCATTCCCTTTATAACTTCATCTTCATCTCTCAAACTTTCAACTAGAACACATTGGACTTTCCAAACTTGCAAAAAACACAAGTTGGAAGTAGGATGTGTTGTGCCATTAATCATATTAGCAGTTTCACTAAAAGGCAACAAGAATGCACAAATTTTTTCGACTCTTTTCCACTCTTCCACCGAAGGACATAACTTGTAATTATCATCATACAAGTGAAGACTTTCAAACACACTCCTATATTTAAGAGCACTCTCCAGCATCAAATAAGTCGAGTTCACACTCATAGACTTGTCCAGATGCAAGCGAACCGAACTATCAACACCACCAACCTTTTCAACACACTCCTTAAATTTTTCCCTTCTACTCTTTTCATCCCTCACAAACCATATGCTCTCTCTAATTTTAAACACAACATCACTAACTAGTTTCAACCCCTCTTCGACAATCAGTTTAAAAACACGTGCAAAACAATGCACACGAAAAAACTCTCCATCACACAACAACCCATTTTGCAAACCAAGTCGAGTTTTCAATTGTTCTTGAAATATATCATTCTCAAACGAATCATCCAAAGTGAGAGAAAAAATCTTTTTCTCTATCCCCCAATCATTCAACAACTTAACAATTCTCTCACACATCTCACCTCCAGTAGGAGGATAAACAAGACAGAAGTTGAGAAGCTTACTATTTAACTTCCAATCCGCGTCAACATAATGAGCAGTTAAACAAATATAAGTCTCAGTAGTGCAAGATTCCCACAAATCAAAAGATAAAGATATCCTATTAGGAATGGTAGCCAATTCTTGTTTAAGCTTAAGTTTCTCTTTCGAGTACAAATGCGAAACATAAGCCTCGATAACATTTCTAGTAGGTGTAACAGCATTTGGATTTAAGAACTCAGAGTACTTCCTGATTACATCATGCTCAAAAAAATGAAAGGGTAAATCATGTGCAAGGATCATAGAAGCACATATAGCTACACATTGTGATTCCCTTTGATCTACCTCGTTATCAAATTCCATATTCAATTGTGAAGTTACTTCCATGACCTAAATTAAATTTCAGCAATTAAATTACTACTATTATTATTGTGTTTTTAAAATCGGAGGTTACTATTATTGCATTGAAAGAAAGAGTTTCAACAAAATACCTGTTCGTGAGACATCGGAGTCTGAGAGTCGCCGTAAGGAGACGGCGGCGAGATGAAAGAGAGAGCCGCGAAATGAACAATAGAAATGAGGTTCGCGGGCAATTTATATTCCTCCCAAATGGACAATTTGTTCTTACATTTTAAAACCCTAAAACGGGTGGGTGCCCGTTGGGTTAAACGGGTTAGCCGTTTATTTTTTGCTTAATTTCATGCGTTTCTAATATTAGTTTAATTCCTTAATTCCTTTTTATTTGCTGAGTAAAAAATATCATTTGAAATTTTAATCAACAATGAATCCAAAATACTTGATTAGAATGAGATAATTTATTTTGTGTGTGTATATTTTTCGATGGTGATTAATCACAATTAAACAACGGTGAAAATTTCGTATCTATAAAATGATAGTAACAAAATATCAAATTTATATTGTCCTTTAGTTGTGTGACAAAATATCAAAATATCTAGTGAGAATATAAAGTTTTGGTATAGTTTTTTCTTTCTATTTTTTTATTTTTACCATTCATTTTTTATCACAGCAAATTTATTAGTATTCATTTAAACTCTTTTATTTACACTTTTGCCATGATGGAAGACATCTATAGTCTTTATTCGAGAAGAGCACATATAATGTCAATCTTTTTCATTACTAAAAAAATTAATAATAAAACTCATGGCAACAACATTATTTTTTCTCTCATAAGTTTCACTGGAAGTGATCTTATTCGAAGAGTGTAAATTATTATTACATGCGGATACATTGTGAATACAAATTGTAAGGCCTAATTTGACCATTGTTTCATGACTAATTATTTCCGATTAAGAGATTCAAATTGCTTACCACTCAAAGCATTTTGGCAACTAGAGACTACCCTTCCATGCCCAAAAAAAAAAAAATTCTACTTTTAGTTTTTGTGTAAACTAGATATCCTCTGGTAATGCAACACTATTAAACCACGGCAACCCATAAAAGAAGGAAATTAACATATTCAAACCATTTGGTAAAAAAAAAATCAAACCATAAATTGTGGTGGCCTGTTGCAACAGGTTATAAAACTTAGAGGCTAGAGCCATTGTCTTCATACCAACAAGTTAGTAGACCGGTGTACAAGTACAGATCTCCAACCATAAGGTGAAGAGTTTGCTATTATAATCAAAATGGTGGAGAAGCACTTATTTGCAGTGACAGTGAGGAGGAAACAATATAGCAAGTAGAGGAAAATGAGACAATGAGCAATGTATGAATTGTTTCAATTTCTAGTACATAGGCTAGCTAGGTTGAAAAAACCTTGTAATTGTATTCTTCAATGACAAAGATGGAACTTAATAATAAAGAAACGTGGAGAATCAAATGATGGAACACAAAACCAAATTGCAAGAACTGAAAGCTCTACAACTTGAAAGTGCTATTCTTTCTACTTTGATGGTTTGACTTCATACTTTACACAAGTGAATAATCATTGCTACATACAATATAGTGTTCACTATTCATAGGTGAAAGTAAGCATTTTTAAAGCCGAAATTATGTTTATTTCTTGGGAGTAATGGTTTGGAAATTGATTAACCAAAACCAGATGAAAATAAAACCCAAAATAAGGATTGATTTATAAACCAAACCAAATTCAATAATATAGAAGTAAAGGACAGTTCACAAGAATAAAGACAAGTACTAGTTGATCATAGAAAGCAAACATCAAAAGTTACAAACTTCCTCCAACAGCAGACATTAGAAAGCAAACAAATCCCCATATTACAAGTTAAAAACAAGTCTAGAGTTACAAACATCAAAAGTTAAGTTCAGCAGTAAGTCCAAAAAACAAAACCTTAACAACCATATATAGTTTAAACTTTCTGAAGCATAAAGCCTAAGTTAAATAAAAAACAAGCAAATAAATCATCACCATCATCATAATCAACATCATTTCATTCATCACCGTCTTCTCCATCATCATCATCATCATCACCGTCAAATTCCTTCATCATTTCTTCAAAATCATCATCATCATCATCGTCTTCTCTGTCTACAAATCATAATTGAAGAGGTTAATAATTAAATTGACCAATGGTGGTAACAAAACAATACAACAATATTTACATTCAAATTACATAGATTACCATTGCTAACAAAATCGTACAGCCAACTGCGAGTACAAATTCTAGTTTCCACATCCATCGGCAACATACGATCTTTATACTTGTTAAAGAAGTGTGAGCCCGTGCAATATTCAGAATTGGAAGCGACAGTGGTAACGGGAACACTTAGCAAGTCGCAAGCCAATCTTGATAGCTCCGGAAATCGATCATTATTATTCTTCCACCATTGTAAAACATCCATATCTTCATAAGAATGAAAATCCAAACCTGTCTCATCTAAGTAAATATCAAGTTGAGACTTTCCAATTTCAGTATCAAGCTCTTGATGGTGCATTTTCAATTCCTATTATATTTCACAAGTGAAAAGGAAATAAATTAGGTTAAACAAATTCAAGATAGAAAGTAAATACATTGTTGATTCAAAAAATATATTTATAAACTTACATCAAATAGGTCGTGAATAGGCCTTTGCATGCCAGAAGAAGTACTTTTGCTAGAATAACTGTCAAATAGCATGTACAACTTTGTCTTTAGTTTTTGCAGCTTCTGTTCACATGTTGATGGATCAAGTTTTGAGTAACAATAAGCCAATCTTGAAAACTTCATCCGTGGGTCAAGAACCACTCCCAATGCAAGAATATCACTATACTCATCCCAATATTTCTTAAACTTGTTCATCATCCTTTTAGCCATTCTCTTTATAACTTCATCTTCCAGAGTATCAACTAGAACACATTGAACTTTCCAAACTTGCAAAAAGTACATGTTGGAAGTAGGACGTGTCGTGCCATTAATCATGTTAGCAGTTTCACAAAAAGGCAACAAGAATGGACAAATCCTTTCTACTCTTTTCCACTCTTCTGTTGAAGGACATGACTCATAACTATCATCATACAAATGAAGACTTTCAAACACGCCCCGATATTTAAGAGCACTTTCAAGCATCGAATAAGTTGAGTTCACACTCATAGACATATCAGAACGCAACCGAGCTGAACTATCAACACCACCAACCTTTTCAACGCACTTCCTAAATTTTTGCCTTCTACTCTTCGACTCTTTCACAAACCAGATACTCTCTCTAATTTTGCTCACAGCATGACTAACTACCTTTAACCCCTCTTCAACAATCAGTTTAAACACGCGTGCAAAACAACGAGCATGAAAAAACTCTCCATCACATACCAACCCATTTTGCAAACCAAGTTTCATTTTCAATTCTTCTTGAAAAATATCATTCTTAGGTGATTGATCTAAAGTAAGAGAGAAAATCTTTTTCTCTATTCCCCAATCATTCAAAAATTCAATCGTTCTCTCACACATCTCAGCTGCAGTATCGAGAACAACACAGAAGTTGAGAAGCTTACTCTTTAACTTCCAATCCGCATCAACAAAATGCGCAGTCAAACAAATGTAAGTCTCAGTAGTACAAGATTCCCACAAATCAAAAGATAAAGATATCCTATTAGGAATGGTAGCCAATTCTTGTTTAAGTTTCCGTTTCTCTTCCATGTATAAATCGGAGACATAAGCCTCGATAACATTAGGAGGAGGCAAAACAACATTTGGATTTAACTGCTGTAAGAAGTTCCTCGTTGTCTCGCGCTCAAAATAATCAAAGGGAAAATCATCTTGAAGGATCGCAGAAGCACATATAGGTAAGAACTGTGAATCAAATTGATCTACCTCATCATCAGATTCAATTTCTTCTTCCACGATCTAGATTAAATTTCAGCATGATAAATTATTATTACGTTTTTAAAATCACAGGTTACTATTACTGTATTGAAAGATAAACAGAGTTTTGAAAACAAAAGAATACCTGTTGGTGAGAGATCAGAGACGGAAAATCGCCGTAAGGCGGAGACATGGCGGAGACGCGGTGGAGTGACGGATAGCTTAGACGGAGAGAGTTGCGAAATGAATGAAGAAGAGAAAGTGTGAAGTGAGAAATGAAGAGGTTAGCGGGATTAGTATTTATAATGCCCTCTCAATCCATTTTATTTGTTTTGTTTTTGTATCAAGTAATAATGATAATAATAATTTTTGTATAAAAAAAGGAATAATAATAATTTACTTGTTGAGTTTAATTTTAATACACAAATTATTGCCAATTATATGCAGAATAAAGGGTCTCGGAGATGAAATACAAAATTGGGAAAATACAAACAAATACAAAATTGAGAAAATGTTGAACAAAAAATCAGAGTGGCGCAGCGGAAGCGTGGTGGGCCCATAACCCACAGGTCCCTGGATCGAAACCAGGCTCTGATAAAATGTGATTTTTTTTCCAATTAAATTCATAACATATATAAATTTTTTCAAAAGAAGATAAATTTTTATGAATTTAATTTATATACACACATCATTAGATGCATGTGTAAAAAACATAACAATTAAACTCAATTTTTATATAATATATCATATATAAAGTTCCTATAAAATATATATAGACTTCTGTCAAAAAAAATATATATATATATAGCCAAAAAATATAATAACAAACAATGTAATACAACTTTACACATTCAACCAATCAAATTGTTCATATTAGCCGCATCATCCTAAATATGTATAAATTATGGTTAACGTTTTTTTATGTTTTATTTATCATAGTAATGAGAATATCAAACATGTGATGAGATGATTTTTCTTTTATAATGATCAGATTGATTTAACTTTTTTTTTTGGTACAAGATTTAACTTTTTTATTTCTTATTGTTATATATGCATACAATAATTATCAAGACATCGGCATTGAATTGATCAAAATGAAAAGAGATTTATTTCTCTAACCACTTGTCATGGGTTTGATCTCCATGGAGAAAATTCTACCGAAAGAAAAGAATTTATTTTGTTTTTCTTACAAGTTCTTTGACGGAGATTAATTATCATTAAACAAAGAAAAAAAATTCATACATATAATATGAAAATCCAAAAAAAAAATTACTAAGACTAATTTCATTCGAGAGCCAAATGAATTTCACAATAAGTTATGCTTTTGTTTTCATTTGTTTTTTAAAGTTATTCTAAACGGTGAATTTGTGTTATGTACAATAAGTACGTGTTCACCAACATTATATTGATCTTTTTTTTAACAATAGCAAACTTAACTCACATCATTAATAATATCAATAACAATACAATTTGGCATCAACTCAAACACACGAGGATTAGACATATATATATAGCCGCCCTAGCAAGTTTATAGGCTACCATATTAGTTTGCCTCCTAGAAAACTCAACCAACGAGTTTGAATATAAATTTATTAAGCATGACTTACAATCTTTAATGATAAAATCAAAATAAGATAAATCATATGTTGTTTTGTTAAAACTATCTACAGCACTCTTAGCATCCAAATTAAAAATAACGTTGTTCAGCCCCAACTCACCTACCCATTTAATTGCTTGGAGTAAACCAAAAGTTTCGCCTTCTTTGACCGTTAGATGGGCGGCAATACACAAAGTTTTGGCGTTAACAAAATGTCCGGTCTCGCAGAGACATATGCCTATGCCTACTTTATATTGGTCCTAATGAGACTTCATCTTTTAAACTTGATCTTTTAAATAAAGTTTTGGGCGTCATGCAAGTACAACTCAATTGTTAATAAAAATATATACATAATCAAACTTACCAAAAAGAATGCAATTAACTATTAACTCTGAAACAATAATTAAAACCATAAATTGTGGTAAGAGCCCACTCTCTTCAAGCAAACATGCGGGTGGCCTAGGTTGCAATTACTGCAAGCTTACAGCATTAGGGGCAGAATATATTATAGTCAAAGTGGTGGAGAGCACTTATTTGCAGTGACTGTGAGGAGGAAATAATAGAGGATGTAGATGAAAAAAGAGACAATGAGCAACTTCTGATATGCAATGCAACTATAAGAATCTTACACAAAGTTGGTAATCATTCATGACAATAAGCAACTATAAAACTGAGCTACTGCAAAAGTTGCTGAAACAATCAACCAAATGAGAAGTCAAACAAAGATAAGTCTCAGTAGTGCAAGATTCCCACAAAAGTTAAACATATCCTATTAGAAATAATAGCGAATTCTTGTTTAACCTAAGATTTTTCTTTCATGTATAAATCCAAAACATAAGCCTCAAGAACATTTGAAGGAGGCATAACAATATTTGGATTTAAGCACTCCATGAGATTCTTCATTGCATCGTCCTCATAATGACGAAAGGATAAACCATATCTACATATCTAAGGACATTGGAAGCACATAAATGCACTAACTTTGATTCAATTTGATCTACTACCTCGTCACCATCAGATTCCATTTGATCAACCTCCCTATCAGATTCCATATTTTCTTGTGACATTACTTCGAAAACCTACATTACAGTTCAGCATTGTAAATTATTATTAGTTAGGTTTCTAAAATCAAAAGTTATTGCATTAAAATAGTTAACAAACTTCAGTGAAGAAAAAGTTACTTCGAAACAGAAACTGTGGAGATGGAGATGGAGAGTTACCGTGACGGAGAGAGAGGCAGTGAGTTAGTGTGTTGGCAAGAGAGTGACTGACGAAACGAAGAGAAAGTGAGAAATGAGATAAGGGGCGTTTGTTTCATGTAAAATCATTCCTCAAAATGTGAGACAGGAAATTCAATTTACTATCATCCTTTTCAAGACAACATTTCCATCTAATTATTTATTTATTCGTGATAATTTTTTTTACTATGTCTTTCCCATTAGAAGCTCTGCAACGTGAAAGTGCTATTCTTTCTGCTTTGATGGTTGGAGTGCTGTTGGACTTCATAATTGAATTCACACATGATTGATTCTTTGTTTATACAACACATTCAATGGAAGTATCACAACAATCAAGAAAGAATGACAAATATTTTCCATTGCAAATATACAACTGTGCAACATATGAACATGATTTAAAAAGCTTCACTAAGATGGTACGTGCTTAATCGATTGAAACTGCATGATTCTTCGCACTGTATCTACATCAAATGATGTGTCCCCAACCCAATAAATGAGCAAGGTATAAGAAAATAATCTAAAACATCCTTTCCTAACTGCATGACCATCCTCTCCTCTCCAAATCAAGCCTCCAAGCAACAGTTGTCTCAGGATGTATTGCCACCTGCCCGCCTGAAACAACCAAGAAAGAAAGTTAATGATAATTGCATTCTTCTCCCTTGGCAGAAGGCTCACTACTCACTAGTGTCTCCACGACAACCCTCTTCCTGTGCCCTTCTTGTGGTTCAACTACTCGCTAGTGTCTCCAAGACAATCCTCTTCTAGTGCCCTTCTTGTGGTTCAATTTCAATCCCCTTCTCTCTTTTTCCAAAAAAGAAGAAAAAAAACCTTCAAGATTCAAAATATAAAACCAAATTCCTGTGGAAGCTTTCTTTTTTAGTAAAGGTTCTTACCAAACCTCTCAGAGATTTCGGTGTACAGATAGCATTATCATAGAACCAATTCCACATTGTTTAAACCCTCTTGCCATCATTGCAAGACAATAGACATCACTCAATCAGTGCTACTGTAGTACTGTTAGATTTATGTTTAAACGTCAGAAAGAACTTGAAGCTAAAAAAATTCACATGCTTTTTACATTTTACTTGGGCAGTTTAAAAGCTTGGCTAATTGTAATATTACCACAGGTTGATTCATCTCAATCATCTAGCAAAAGTGCATCAGTGTTTGCCACATAACCAAATCCCTTGATCTGTAGAAGCAAATTGTCTAAAACTAAAGATATAAGAGTGGAGTCATGATGCGCCGTGTCTCTGGCAATAAACTTGTTGATTTCATTATCCACTTCAATCCAACTACAACCTGGTTCTTTTACAACCCCGCTTATGTCCATTTTTGCCCTCAACCTTCTGACATTTGCCCACATACCTTTTGATGCAAATATATTTGAAAGTAATACATATGATCCACTGTCTGCTGGGTTACATGAAATTGCCATCTCAGCTGCATATGTTCCCAGTTCAGCATCACCTGAAACTCTGCATGCACTGAGCAGGCTCCTCCATACAACTGCTGCTGGTTCTATTGGCATCTTCTCGATAAATTCTTTAGCTTCATAAACTCTACCAGCACGGCCCAAGAGAGAAACCATGCATGCATAATGGTCAATTCCCGGTTCAATTCCAAATTGAGACATTGAGTCGAAGTGGTAAAATCCAAGGTCAAGAAGTCCAGCATGGCTACATGCTGATAGAACACCAACAAAGGTGATATAATTTGGTTTCACTCCCTCCATAATCACGTGTTCAAACACCTGAAGAGCTTTTGCCGCTTCTCCGTGTTGAGCATAAGTTGCAATCATTGAATTCCAACATGCAATGTCTTTCCGATTTGTGTAGCTAAATGCTTTGTGAGCCTCTTCGATGCTTCCACTTTTGGCATACATATCAACTAGAGCGTTTGCAACAAAGGGGTCATCGTCAAAACCCATCTTTATGACATGGTTGTGGAACTGCTGACCATGTCGCAGACTTGCTATATTACTTGCTGCGGTGATTACAGCAGCAAAAGTGAACTCGTTGGGTTTTAGTCTTGACATTTGTAAACCTTTGTAAAGTTTGAGAGACTCCTCATATTCCAATTGTTGGGTGTACCCAGAAAACATAGCATTCCATACTACAATGTCTTTGTCCTGTATCTCTTCGAAAACTATTCTTGCATCCGCAACACGCGAACATTTGGAGTAAACATCTATTAGAGCACTTCCGGAAAATTCATCTAAAGAAACCCCATATTTAATAATCAGGCCATGGATTTGGTTGCTTAACTCCAGGTGATATAATGATGCAGCTACCCCAAGAAGGCTTACAAATGTTAATAGAGTTGGTGGAAATAAACTTAGCCTCATTTCTCGAAAAAGATCCAATGCTTCACACAGCTTGTCTTGTCTTGAGTATCCTTCTATCATTGCATTGTAAGATACTAAATTAATAGCAGCCATAAGAGCCATAAGGTCAAAAACTTTTCTTGCATCAGTCAAGGAATCACATTTGGCATACATGTCAATCAAACCATTTTTCACAAAATCATCATTATCGATATTGATCTTGATAGCATAAGCATGCACTTGTCTTCCTTTTTCCAGAGCCAAGAGTGAACCACACGAATTGAGAACGCTCGTGCAACCAAATGCATCAGGTTTCCAACCCATTCTAGCCATTTCAACAAACAGGTCGAGGGCATCCCGATGGAACAAATTTTGCATGAAACCAGCAATCATTGTAGTCCACGCAACTACATTTTTGTCTACCATCCGATCAAATAACTTCCTACCCGACTCCACTTTGTGACACTTAAAGTAAAAATCTATAAATCCATTGACCATTGAGTCATCCATGACAATGCCTCTCCTTAATACATAGCAATGAATTTGCTTCCCCCCTTCAAGAAACTCAAGATTCGAACAAGCACTTAAAACACTTGAAAGTACATATTTGTCAGGACAAACATCACCCTCTCTCATTCGGTCAAACAACTTTAAAGACATTTCACTTCTTCCTTGTTTCACATACCCTGCAATGATAGTAGTCCATGTGACAGTGGTTTTCACTTCTAAGCCGTCAAAAAGCAACCTTGCATCATCGATACAACCATGCTTGGTATAAAAATCAATCAAAGAGGTACACACATAAACATCATGAACATATCCACCTTTAACAACCAAACCATGCACCTGAAGAGCATGGTTGAGACAACCCAATTGCGTGCAAGCTCTTACAACACTAGCTAAAATATATTCATTTGGTCTCTCATTACACCTTCTCATGAACTTACTAAACAACACCAATGCTTCTATACTGTAACCATGCTGAGTATACATAGAAACCATTGAAGACCAAGTAACAAGGTTTCTATGAGGCATAACATCAAACAGCTTCCGTGCATCATTTACTAAGTTCAATTTCGAATAAGCATGCAAGAGGGTGTTAATAAGGAAGATATCGTGTTGATGAAAACCCAACACTACAATTTTGGCGTGGATTTTCTTATAACAAGGAATTGGAATGTTGGAATGTGATAGTTGCAATAATTTGGCCAATTCACGACCAATTTTTCGTTGTTCGGTGATTAATGGAGGAATGTCTGAGACGTGTGGTTGAAGAAATTGATGTAAAAGAGTGGAAAAGTGTAAAGTTTGGATCACATTGATTTTGTTAAGGAAATGTAATTTGGATACCGATAGTAATCGATGATGTTGGATTCGCATCATAGATATGCATGCTTAATTCAAATAAGTGACAGAATATAAATACTAATTTATTTGTCAAAAAAAAAAAAAAAATACTAATTTATTGAATAAACTAATTATTTTTTCAAAATTATTGAATTATCTTTTTATCTTATTTTTTTTAACAATTTGATCATTTATCTTTCATTTGTAATATTTTGATCTTTTATCTTATATTTTTGTAACACTGTGGTCTTTTATCTTTTATTTGTAACACTTTGATCTTTTAAAGAACATGAAGATATGAAAAAATTGATGAAAATAATGAACATGTTCATCAAAATTGTAAGTTTTTATTTAAATTTGAGAGATTTATTTCCCCACCTCGTGTCTTTTTTCAACCCCGGATTTCCATTTTTACCCCTAAAAAAATTTCGGTAAATGTGAACCGAAATTTTAAACGGTTGAAAAACACATGTTTTTCTATATTGGAAGAGTTCGTAAATGAAAACCGAATTTTTGGGATAAAATTAGGGATAAAAATTTTCAGGGGGTTAAAAAGAGACACGGAAGTGGGGAAAGAAATCTTCGCGGAATTGCAGCTCAGTGTAAATTTATAGTCCAAAATTATTTGGCGTGACTCGTTTTACTATGCGACAACACGTATTGAAAAATAAATATTTATGAAAAATAAATATTTCCAATAAATAAATTTTGAGAGATTTCTTTCCCCACCTCGTGTCTTTTTTCAACCCCAAATTTCCATTTTTACCCCTAAAAAAACTTCGGTAAATGCGAACCGAAATTTTAAACGGTTGAAAAACACATGTTTTTCTATATTGGAAAAGTTCGTAAATGAAAACCGAACTTTTGGGATAAAATTAGGGATAAAAATTTTCAGTGGGTTAAAAAAAGATACGGAAGTGGGGAAAGAAATCTTCGCGGAATTGCAGCCGGGTGTAAATTTATAGTCCAAAATTATTTGGCGTGACTCGTTTTACTATGCGACAACACGTATTGAAAAATAAATATTTATTAAAAATATTTATGAGAAATATATAAAAATTAAAAAAAAATATATAAAAATAAATATTTATGAAAATTCGAACCACGAAAAACCAAACATGAACATAATACAGAAATCTTTATAAGTAGATTCCTATATATTTATTATTACAAAATATATATAGTTGCTGGAAAATGTTCAACACGACCCTGCAATTCCCACTTCAGAGGAGTTTTAATTTTAGCCAATCCTGCAAAAGTATAGCACAAAAACATAATAACAAATAAAAAATCGAAAATTGATTATATATAATGGAAACCAATAATTGGCAAAGCAAAATTTGAAAGGAAGAAAATATATGTCAAACATTTAATTAATGATTCATTTTAGTATTGGAAGAGCTAATAACATAACTATAAACTATTAATTGTCAAAAAAAAAAGACTATACAATAAAAAATTCTGAGTGTTATTTTTAGAATCACTCAATTAAGAGACATTCCAATTTTCTATAATTATTTTTTTTGATGTTTTGTTGCTAATTTAGAAATTAGTTTCGGTTAACATGGCACAGTTGGCAAAAACATTGTTATATATACATGGGTTAAAGTTCGAACTCCGACCTGCTTCTATTTATTTGTTTTAATAAGTCAAAATTTAACTACTAAGTTATTTAACAAAAAACAAATTAGTCTCGAGTTCAAAGAGTAAAATTGTGGCGATACCAAGAGTCAAATATTAATACCCTAATTATGATGGATTTACAGAAATATAAAAATATATTTGTGAAGCATTTTTACTTGGAACAATCAGCATTTGGGGAGATATTGATTGGAGTGTTAATTCCACAGTTTCCTGGAAGAGCTTGAGCCAATTGTGAGTTAATTTTAACACTTTTAGAAGTGGATTTGATGCAGTTGCAAGCAGTTTTTTTATCCTCTGATGTTGATGTAGCAGAAGCAAGAGCTTTAGCTCCAGAACAACATGCAGCTGGTGGTTGTCCACTTCCACTAACCAAGTAACTCACACAAGGTTTCAAGTTCTTAATCACATCACTGCATGAAATTGCAGCCTCTGATTTTGATGCAACAAGAATTAGAAGCACAAGAGCAACAAATGTAACTAAAGATGATTTCATGGTTACTAAAAGGATATGTGAAATTGATTTGCATTTGTATTGGCCATTTTTCACCATTTATAGGAGTTTTAGAGGAACCTAAAATTTGCAAGCAAGATGATTTTTTATGGTTTAAATACGATTTTAGATAATGCAAACACGGAAATTTTTTTATTTTAGTCTCCGTAAATATTTTTATTTTGATTTGATCCAACAAATTCAAAAATTGTTATTTTTAGTCCTTAATATTGTCGGTTTATTGAATAAGTGGTGCTACTCTAGTGTTGAGAATAATGCCTAAATATTTTTTTTGGAAGATTTTATATTTAAATATGTTTTAGATTTATATTTAAAATAAGATGATATTAGAATTTATGATTTATATTTTAGATATGCAAACACGGAAATTTTTTTATTTTAGTCTCCGTAAATATTTTTATTTTGATTTGATCCAACAAACTCAAACATTGTTATTTTTAGTCCTTAATATTGTCGGTTTATTGAATAAGTGGTGCCACTCTGAATGATTATATATTGGGTCACATATAATGTTGGATTTTGTCAAAATTCAAAGTTAGGTGGAAGTAGTGAAGAAGGGGTTATTCAGTGTCAACAAGTAAAATAAGATTGTGCAAGTTCATTGGAGCAATATATTATTTGTTTTCATATTTTCTGTTTCTTTAAGAATTTGATCATTCAGCCTGCTCAAGAGAAAACTTAATTGTAGTAGAAGTTAACATTTAGAGGATATCTAAGTTTGAATACTATGAGATTTTGTTATATTCATTTTGTTGGATCATTGCATCACCCTTTGTCACGCCACTTTTAGCTTAATAACAAATTAACATTATAATGGAGACGTTTTTTAATAACATGTATGGTTTTGGATGATCGGAGTGAGTTGAGTGAAATCACGGATTCTTTAGACTCTTTTTGGATTAATAGAACGGAATAAAATAAAAATTTTATTCAATTGTTTGGATATTTTTCATTCCATTGCATACATTTCAAATTGAGATGAATGAAAAATGAAAAGATTGGATGATATAGAATGGAATGGGTTCCTTCATATTCACTTCATTCCATTTAATTTTTACAAATTCAAACAACAGAACATAAATATTTACCACTCCATTTCATTTCATTATTTACCATCCATCCAAACATAGCTTTAAGAAGAAAACTAACACGCACTTTTCTTAATTTTGTGAAATTTTAAAATATAGTTTTAATCAATTAAAATCGTGTTGATTTAATCAATACATTGAACTCAAGTGCGAAATAAGTTTCACCAAAGATGAATTATTTTGGCGAATTCGAATTCGATCTCTTAAATGAAATAATATCTTTGTCAAAGTTTACTTACCTCACTGTCAAACTCCAATTTAGTAAAACTTTCCGACTTCTTTTTTTTATTACACCAAATACAGTATATACATTATAATTTTCCTTTTATCAATGACAGCTGTTCTATTTAGTGATTAAAAAAAAGCTGTTCTATTTAGGACGAAAATCGGGTACAAGTTTTTTATATGGAACAAAATATCATGTGCAAGTTAGCACCGGATAATGACCTTGCTAGATCTCAATTTTTTTTGCGTACAACCCTTAATTTGGTTTTAACAGGAAGGCCCCTCAATTGGATATCTCAACCATACATTATATTATACTCATATTATAATAGTTATTTTTTTAATATCCCCTTTATTTCATCATGCACCCCTTGAAATTACCATAGTATTCTCGCTATTTAGAAAGCGAGTAATATTCTCACTTTAAGTAGCAAGTGTCAATATTTTATACTTAAACTCAACGTCTGCGTCCTTCAGTCATGAAAAAAAAGAGTTTGCTACTTAGAAAGCGACGAAACACCGTGTATTATTTAGAGTGTGAATTTAGTTTACACTTTAACTATTAAACCTTATAAAAATGTGATCACTATCTTATATCATATTTTAATTTGCAACCGGAGCGGCTGAGACATTTTCGACCAATCACACACATCATAAAGATAGCTATACTGAATTGTTACTTTTTTTATATGACCAAATTTACATTTATACTTACAATAAACATGTATCAAAGCTACAATAGTTGATAGGTTTGACGGAAAATAGAGTATTATGTGAATGAATGGTCATCTTTTAACTTGCGAACTGTGTTTCATTTAAAGTTATTTCATGGGAGATGATAGAAGGGTGTGAAGATGACAAAAAATTTGATTTTTATAAGATTCATGTTTTAGAATTCGAACTCAGTTTGTAATTTGCTATCTAGAAAGCGAACTATTTTTCCCTCAATTTTTGCTATTTACTTACTTACTTCTAAGTAGATAAAGGAATAAATTGAAAACGCCCGAAGATGTGTGAGTGGGGGTCCGAAAAGTAATTATTTTTTGGCTATATTACTGGTGGACTTAAAACCCAAACTAAAAAACGATAATGAAATTAAACCGGGGATAGAGATTCCCAAAGCATCAACAACAACCAAGCGTCCAAACTGAGATGGACAATTTACAAGAGAATTACTTTTTCCGCCTTATGGGTTGCTCGTACGCTTTACGAAATGACCAAAATATTCTTCCGTGACTTAAGTCACGAATGTCGGAAAAGTGATAAATTTTGAAAAATGCCATCGGAGATTTAAGTAGCGGACTTTATAAAAATAAAATCTGGTAGGATATTTTAAGGGGTGTCTGTGACTTAAGTCACGAACAAAGAATATTTTTATAATTTTGTAAGGCGCACCCCAAAAATGATAGAACAGCAAAAAAGTAATTCTGATTTACAAAACAAAGCATATCACCCTCTAACAAACATCCAAAAGTAAAGTACATCCGCACATCACATTGATAGCTTGGCGAAAACAATGTTAACCTCCCAGTCCCACTCCAAATTAATCACGCTCCTAATCAAATTAACAACCTTCCCATGGGATTCCCACCATCTTTGTTGCTCAAAACCATTGCAACCATTGTTTGTCAAAAAAAAAAAAAACCATTGCAACCATCATGAAAATAAAAGGATATCTCAAGTTCTCAACCATACATTGTATTATATCCATGTTATATTAGCTTTGGTTTAAGAAGGTCTTGCCATCGCAATATCAACAATAATTTTTTTTCAATGAAATAATAATTATCATTTAAAACTCACATATAACTGCGAGTTTTAAGATTGTATTCGAATAAAAATGTCTAACCTATAAAGCATGGATACTCATAAAATGGTGAAATATTTGTACCGGGTACATACCAATATTAGGTACGCGTATGGTCTCGTATGGTACGCACCGATTCATATCCATTTTTATTTGGTTGATTGGCGATGATAAATACAGAAAAAACATATTGACGGTTGAAAAATCTCTTTGTTATGAATAATTTGTATAAGTCATAGTGAATGTCTATCTTATTTCTTCTCTTTCCTGTAACTCTCACTAATGAGTGAACTTTAATTCCCTTTATCCATCCACTTATTTATTGGTGTCCTATAAATAGGACTATTGTTATAGTGTACATACACACATGTGAAGAGATGAATACAAAACTATTATTCTCTAGCCCAAGAAGTTTATTTCTAACACTCTTAAACTATTTTGAATTTTTATTATATTTCAATTATACATTTCACTTTTGAATAATAAAACCAACATAGTGGAAAGATTATTGATGATTGTTCAATGTCAAAACCATATTTGAAGCATATGCTATAAGATTCTAAAAAATCATATCTTCTTTCGCAAAGTTCAAACCCCTTTGCATAGCATCTGAAATATGTTATTGACTTCTTCTTTTCTTTTCTTTTTTTGACGGAATGTTATTGACATTTTTTTTTTACAAAATATTTTTAAGATTAATAGTTTATAGGTTTTTATAAAATATCGTTAATTTTTATATATCTTAATAATATATTAAATAATTTTTAATCTTTTTAAAAAAAAAATTATGAATAATCTATATAATATAAACTTTCAATGCAACAATAAATATTATAAAATTCATATCGATTATAATATTATCCATAACTGATATAACATGGACAAGACCACCACCATAACATTGACCTTAAAATCAAAGTGCTCCCAAACTTAAAAGTTTATAGATTGTTATGTGTGAGTTTGTCATCCTTGTTTGAAAAGAGACCGTAGTATCATGACCGTACGGCCTGCTCCACTAACTAGTTCCACCAACCTTCGAACTGGTGAATTGGTGGTAGTTGACTGGTAGTTGGTGAGCACATGTATATGCCAAATCAGACAACCATTTTCTTTTACGAATTATTATTATTACTCACGTGAAAAAGGAGCAATTTTTCATTATTACAATCTTTCTCATAATGTACTCTTACTTTTTGACATTTTTCTCTTTTACTTTTAAAAATATCAAACAAAATGATCACCTTAAATTCAAAACAATTTATAGAATTGTAAATTGATAACTATGTCTAACTGTTTGGATGTTTTTTTCATGCAACTATTTGAATATGTTAGCTAATATTCATAATATTATTGTCTTAGTGTTAAATGCATTTCTAATATTATTAAAATATTAATATTTTAATAAGTTAAAACTGTTCCTATTTCTATTTAAATAAAAAGTATAAAGTAAAAAATATTACTAACTGTCAAAACTAAAATCTGAAAAGTCAATACAACAATCTTTTAAAATAAAGATAAATTTAATTGTTATAATTCAATAAAAAAAAAACCGTCTCTAGAGTTTATATAAGTTAATTTTGAAGTCAATATGATATGACTAATTTATAAAAACCAACATGATTATAAGATTATATTCACATTAGTACATTTTTAAAATCATCACCTTTCTCTTGTACTACCCAAAAAAAATTCAGCACCATTTCTTTGATTAATTTTGTAAAATTGTTATATTTAAATAACTCTACAAACCTACCTACCACAATTGTCACCTATATCCACCAAGTTTGCATTAGTTGGTAAGTTGTCAATATCTATATAATTAGTCTATTATCTCTCAAAATAATATTTAGAAATATCGCAATATATATATATATATATATTTTGACCGAATCAATAATTTTTCATCTTTCTACTTTAAAGTGAATTTCTATTTATATTTTTACTTCTTTAATTTTTTTTTCCATCATAGTGCGACATATTTTGTTTTTTCATTTTGGTACGATGTTTATTTGTTTGAAATTAAAAGGTTAAAATCGATCTAGTACAAATCAAACCAACGATTTTATTGTTGTCAACGCTACATATACAGAAACATAATTTTTTTTTAGTTGAATAGCAAAAGATTTAACTTATCCTTATAGGAAAAAAAAACAATTAAATAAATTTGGTCTTAAAAAAAGAAGAAAAAAAAAAAAACTACTTGTGGGAATGTTGGATCTTACTTGTTTGTGGGCAGTGGGCACAACTCAACACAACATACAAGAGCATTAAAATTAACAAATTTCCACTCTCAAAATCCTTTTTCAACTCTAACTAACACTATCATCTTCATCTTCATTCATTCCAATTAGATTTTGCTTCAACTTCATTATCCTTTTTATTTCATTTCTCAAAACCACAACAATCAATTACCAGGTTAGTTTACTACTATTCATCTCTCTCTCTCTCTCTCTCTCTCTCTCTCTCTCTCACTCACACACACACATTTATTTATTTTTTTAATGTTAATTTCGATTATTATTTTTGGTTTTGGATTCAGTTTCTGTCGTTTTGTTCAATTCCTTAGTTAATTGTTCAAAAATCTCCGTCGTTTCAATGTGTAGCTCTATACTCTCTAGTTCTGGTGTAATGGATGCTAAAGCTGTTCAAACGTTGAATCTACCGGGTTTGACCCGACCCGAAAACTTCGTGACAAAAACCGGTTGCTCTTTCAGTCGAACCGCTAAACCGGAAAAGCTTCCGGTGACTCGGCGCGGGATAGTTCTTGCTTGTTCTTATAACAACGTTCCAGGTTTTGCTATTAATTAAAAATCAATTACATAATTGACATTGCTTTTTTGTTTTTTGTTTATCTTATCTTTTGTTTTTTTGAATGTGTAGTTTTTAATTTACACTCTTTGTTGTTGTTATTATTGAAAGTGAGATTTTGTTTTTTTATTTAGTTTTTGGCTTTTTCAGCAATTGATAGATGATAGGTTGTCCATGAAACCAAAATCACTTAAGTCAAATAAAGTTTTAATTGCTTGTGTCATTAATAGCTTAATGTTCTTTGAATATCTATGTTGAAAAACATATAGTGATTAATAGGGAATTTAATATGGTTTATTTCATTATTATTTGGAATAGTCTCATTACATCAAGTATTTAGAAGAGCTTATTCAATAAGAGCTCATTATCAGCAGCAAGCTGTTTTCACCTCAATTCAATAAGCTCTTTCAGATGGTATATATGGTCTATTCTTCGATTCAATCCACCCATAAATTCTATTTTAACAGTGAAAGCAAATGTTGAGAACACAAACAATTTTTGCAACATGTATATCCAAACAGAGTAGCTTGTGGAATTTAAGCTTTTATGGCATTTTTTGTCATACGATGAGCTCTTAATCTCTTATTGAATAAATGCTTAATTTAAGTGTTTACCAAAATTCCCCATAATAGTTGCACCAACTGAGCACTTGAGTGTAATTTCTATCAAGGCGAACAGATTATTATATTCGGCCATATTAAGTTAGATTTTACTGTTGGATGCTTGATTATATTTACTTCTGTTTATTAGTTGATAAAATAAACTTACCACATATTTCAAGGAGAATTACGGTGTTTGAGTAAACATGATATTTAGATATTCTTGCATCAGGTCTAGTTTTTTACTGAGTAAAGTTAGCGCTGCCCCACTTTGAATGCTTACATTTTGTTTCTGATATTACTCTTGTAGCTTCGTTATTGGAATCTGAAGGCCGTAAGTTTCCCCTTGAGGAAGAGTTGATTCTGAAGGTATTGCATATGATTGTCATAATTTTTAATTCATTTAGTTGATGTTATGTCCTTCCATTCCAGTAGGCAAAAGCATCAACAAATAGAAATATTAGCTCAGTTTGTGGCTCTTCTAAGTATCTATATATATCATTTTCTTACTTGAACCATTAAAATTGCAGAATAGATCGCAACAGATCCAGCCGTATTTAAATGGACGATGTGTATATGTTGTTGGTCAGTTTCTTTGTTTGATGTCGCGTGATCACATGGTATGCATTACAAGTATGATTTACTTTGGTATTCAAAATACTTTCAAATTGACATGCAGGAATGATGGGCTCTGGGAAGACAACTGTCGGAAAGATTATGTCGCAAGCGCTTAACTATTCATTTTGTGATTGGTTAGTATGTTAATTTATTGTCTTTGTTCACAAGGAAAATTGAGCTTTGAAACACGTAAATCATGGAGCATTTGAGTGTCCAAGAAAGGAACACTATCATTTTTTTGTGTGTAATTAATTATCACATTATATTTAATATTTGATATGGGGTTCAGCTAGTTTTCATTTTCAAATGATATTAAGAGGTTTAGAATTTTATTTTGCAATAGATGAAAACAGGTGGCTCTCAGTTATCCTCGGGATTTTGGTCTACTTTTGTATACAAGAGTTTTGTTTGAAATTCATATATAATAGTATACATCTGTCTATTAAAAAACAGTGACTCTAATTTGTGGCCATATTATAGGTCTTGCTGATAATAATTTTTGCACATGTGTATGTTATAGTGATACATTGATTGAGGAAGAGGTTGAAGGAAACTCTGTAGCAGATATATTCAAGCTCTATGGAGAATCTTTCTTTCGTGATAAGGAGGTCAGTTGGAAAGGACTGTGTCAAGTTTTCATATTCTTCGGTGTTTAATATTTTTCTTAAGTTGTCTGAACTTTTAGATTTTCCTATATCTTTAATTACTCAGCAATCTTCTTTTCTGCTTCTATATGTTATAAGCTGCTCCAAGTAGATAGGAGATCAACGTGTGCCTATGAAGCACGGACGCGACACTGACATGTCGACACCGGTAATAATTTAATAAAATGGAATAATTGAATTTAACCACACATGTCGGTGACACGTGTCTGATGCCTTTGATGTGAAGTGTCGGTGCTACCTAGATGTGTTATGAAATACCAATTAATGATGTACTTAGCAATGTCACGGGCAGGATAATATAGAATATCAAATCAAAGAGAATCCAAATAAACAAAATATTTTCCAGTAGTTTGTATAACTGGCTTCAGTATTTCCTTTTACTGAGCCAGTGAAATTTCTGTCCCACAATTTAGGATCTTTTGTTGAAATAGAAGAACATTTCTCCAACCAGTTAGGATTTCTGCTAGTAAATTGATTTCTTTTTGACACATTATATTTTTCCAACACCTTAATGCCCCCAACTTAGGTCACAAGCAAGCGTTACCAAGCTCGGCTGCTAGTAAATTGATTTAGTTTGTAGGGAAAGTAAATGAGCTTGGAAAGAGTGTGAGCGTCTATATTGGCTGGTTATAATGTATGGCCGAAGCTCCTCCCTCTTATCAGCCGGAAGAGTGACTTATCGTCTACTTTAACCGGTATTAGTGCTTGTTTGTCCACCCATGTCGTGGATGGACCACCCTATCCAGCTTGATGGGTTTGGCAAAGGAGCATGAATCTCATATGATCAATCAGCTGAGTATGAGATGGCGAATTTACATTTATAGTTGAGTTTTGGAGGCATTTGCTTGGTTGTCATGCTGGTTTCTAGGTTGGATTCTCTCTATGTTCCCAACTCTGTTTGAATCAACATTTAAAATTTTAAATAAAGTAACTACGCCTAGTCCCCGGACAATGCTATATGTATCAACTATCAAGTCATCATTATTGATGTCTTTATGCCATACCATGCTGTAATTGTTGTGTTAGGAGTGATATAGTAGCTATAGAAAGAAACAAGTGAGTCGCTATCCACTGAACTCTTCTTGGGACGTATCCTTAATAAGAATTTTTTTTAAGAGAAACACCCACAGGTAACTCGAGAGCCCTACCTCACACCTTAATGACTTCCCAAAACTAACTCATCATGCTCCAACTCCCTTTTCATTCTCCCCTAACTACTCTTACTAACTTTGTATTTTCACTCATTCTCCTTGATGCACAGCATATTTACCGAGCTGGACTTCTCTAATATGTGATCCTTTTTCTTCTACTACAAACTTTTAGAATTGGGGGCCCTAACACGTTGGTCTTCACTTCCTTGTGATCAGGGGTCAGTGGCTATCCCATGAACTCCCTGCTAAAAGATGTGTTATTTTTTTATCTCTACAATTATTTGGTCGCAAGCAACATGCTGAGTCACTTGATGTAATAGTTAGGTTGATATTAACCTAAGTTGAAACTCTGGTCCTTCTGTAAAAGCTTGTTATAAGGTTCTGGAATACAATGTTAATAAAAGCAGACAGCATAGTGTCTGACGATGACATGTGTGCAGAAATCACTACTATATTTCTGAAGAGAAATGTTATTTGGACAACAATTTGTCTGTCCGACACTGTATTTACTTAGTGTAGATATGATTTTGTTTTTTTTTTTATATTAGTTTACGTTGTCAACTTTTGATGTTCAAATAACATTCCTTATCTCCCAATTACTATTATTCTGTTTGACTATACTGACACTAGGATATTGTGAATTGTTCTGGTTTTCCTCTGGTTCTTTCACACATTCGTCACTCATTTGTTTATTTACCATTTCAGACCGAGGCATTGAATAAGCTGTCCCTGATGCATAAACTTGTCATTTCTACTGGTGGAGGTGCTGTTGTGAGGCCCATTAATTGGTATAAAAATTAACATACTAATAGTAATGAGGAAAGTTTATGATTCACTTTTTATGATCAAGTCTTTCCTCATCTTTACATGTATCTGAATGCGAATGAATTACCAGGAAATATATGCACAAGGGGGTTAGTGTTTGGTTGGATGTACCAGTGGAAGCACTGGCAAAAAGAATTGCAGCTGTAGGAACTGGTTCTCGCCCTCTTCTACATGATGAAGCAGGGGATGCATACACAGCGGTAAATTGTTTCGCAACCGTAGTTTTTTTTGCGTGTACCAAACATAATTAATTAATTATCCATGATTTATGTTATAGCGTGCATAAAAATTAATTTTCCACTAAATAATTTGACTATTTGTATTTCACATGCAGGCTTTGATGCGTTTGTCTGCTCTTTTTGAAGAAAGAGGTGAATTCTATGCCAACGCCAATGCCAGAGTCTCATTAGAAAGTATGTCTTTAAAACTTCTTCTTTTCTGTTTTTAAATTACAATTGTAAAATTGTCCAGATTCTGTAGGAAAGAATAGGAAGACACTTTTTATGTATTTACACTCTCGTGGCATGATGCCTGGAGCTTTGTTTTTCTTCCCGGCGTTCTTAATCAATTTGCATTTCAAGATTGCCCAAAACAAAACATTTAAAACTCATGTTACTGTGTAGATCCTCCCATTGGAAGATTGATCTTGTTGCTTTACAATCGATTGTGAATCTCAACACACATTTACTCCTTCATGTTGTAAGCTTCCTAGATTATAACAATCAAAGTGCAAATTTCTGATGTTGTGCTGTTTTTATGTGCAGATATAGCAATAAAACTGGGCCGAAGAGATGCATCTGATTTGTCTCCAACTGATATCGCAATTGAGGTCTTGAACAATTTCTGCCCCATGCCCTTGTAGCTCCATTTCATTTTGTTATCTTTGGGCGGTGCTGAAGTTAAATCTAAATTCTGTATAACTAATGCGTAGCTAATATATCCTTCTGTATCTTGCAGGCGCTAGAGCAAATTGGCAACTTTTTAAAGGCCGAAGATGGTGGTTATGCAAGATAATAGTACGATATTTTGGCGCAAGCATGTTTTGATTGTTTATATTTTTTTCCTCTTCCATTTGCAGTTTGCAATTAAGGCCATGCTGTTGTGCAGTAATTTTTTGAAGTGTGGAAAATAAAAATAAATTTAACATGGAACGTGTTTATGCGTAATTTGTGTTGGCAATTAAGCGTCATTTGACAACCACTAGGTTTTGTTTATTGTTGATGTATATACTATATATTCTGGTTGATAAGGTTTTTGCCATAAACAGAGTTCGGTTGATCAGTTAATTTGTGACTGGCTTCCTGTAAGAGATTGTATGTTGTAAAGTGACACTGTATCTTCTATTTTGGTCTTCCATGGGTCTTCTTAATTGCTTTTTCATGCTTCAATCTTGCTTGTTGCTGTATGAAATATTCATCTATGGAACACACATTAGTTATTACCGAAAGCAAATTCTCAGTTTAATCACTCATTGCACGAGTGATATTGTAAACTGTTATATTTAACTTCAGGAATGGCTGACAGTACATCCTTAATTAAGTTTAACTGAATTTGTCTATTTCACGAAATGGCTTTTAGTTTTTTGTATTTTCATCTCTTGGCATTTAAAATTTGTACACACTACTTTATGTTTTGATGTGTGAATATTACAGCCTCAATAAAAAAATCAAGGGTTTTTTTCTTCTTTCTCTTTTGATAATAATGAGAGGTTGATATCGCATAAATAGAACAAACTACGATGGAATCAAACGAGAGGTTGATAGCGCTAATAAATCAGCTAACGCTATTAAAAAACCTTATCATCATCAAGTGTACAACGAGTATTTGCTTATGCATCCACACATTTATTAGTTTCACGATAGAAATGATGCGCCACCACCGCTTCTCACTTCAAATTCATCAACCAATAAATTCTCTAAACTAATGATCTACCAAATGCACTTTCCCTTCTTTCGATCCTGTAGCACATGAGCTACCACAATTGATAATTTGTATGCATTATCAATATGATTCTCTTATACATATATTCAATCAAATAGTATCAATTAGTACTACAAAATTGACATTTTGGTGTAATTTGATTGAGTGTATAGATAAATGTTTTTTGCACTATCAAGACATAGGTGATTTTTTTTTTAAAATAACTATTATTTAAGTTAAAATGTATTTCAAATATATGACATTTAAATATATGGTCTCAAAATTGCCATATTCAAAACAAATGTGTTAACTTTTTTCGACTATTTGTGTGATATAATATGTATAAATAAATATGTGTATTCTTTGGAGGATAATATTCTCCATTTACAAAATAAAAAACTAATATATTTGAGTTGTTGCTTAAAAATTGAAATATAAGAAATGAGAAACTTTTGTGTGATCATAAGACTTTAGTCACTCTCACAAAATGGTAAAAAGTTAGAAAGAGAAAAATATTAAATATAATATATATATATATATATATATATATATATATATATATATATATATATATATATATATATATATATATCCAGGGACGGAACCAGAAAAAATTAGTGAGGGTGGCGAAAAAAACACGTATAAAAAAACATCGATCAACAATGACTAAATTTTGCTATCAGAGTAAATCAATAAATAATTTTTGAGTTATGTAGAGTATTTTTCTTAGGGCGAATTGTTTGGGAGAACTTTGAGTTCGTTTCTCGGTACGAACAATTTTTATTGGACTTTACTTACCTCATGACTGAACTTTGAATTACTATAACAATATAACTCCCTTCGTTTAATTAAGAAACGTAAGGTTAATACCAAAATAAAATTTCAAACAGATTACCTTACAATGACCAATATAAACTTTTCTTTTATAAACAAATAAAATCAGAGTAAAACAAGATGCTAGTACTTGCAAGTCAGTTAGTATTTAGTGTTGTGTTGATTTTGCTTTGATTCAAATGTCTTTCCTTAATTAATTTAGTGGACCATTATGAAATAAATATTATTATATGCCATTTGTAAGAAATGAGTGATGAATTGTTCTATAGGGGCGAACTCTAGTTTTCTTAGATCAAGATTACAGGGGCAGATATTATGTACATAAGGTAGGGTAGTATAACTTCATGCATTTTAAGGGTGGCGACAGCCCCATTTCTTCAATACTTAGTTCCGTCCCTGTATATATCTTTATTTTTATGTGAGTGTGTTTAAATCTTGTGTCTATTTACTTAAGTATTTTTCCTATGAAATTTTAAAAGAAAGAGGAGATGAGGGACAGTAGCTCCCTTTTTAAGTATTTTCCATGTAGTGTACAAATTTTCAGTAGCAAACACTAAAATATAGTAGGAAGCCATCATTGCGTAGCTATGGTTAATATATTAGTAGTTTGAGATTATTAACAAGAAAGTTGAGTTGGCCGAGTTGGTCTAAGGCGCCAGATTAAGGTTCTGGTCCGAAAGGGCGTGGGTTCAAATCCCACACTCAACAAATTATTTTATTTTTTTTCCCTTTTGTGGCCCCACACCAAGTCCTTCCTTATTCCTTATCTGCTGCAACCTCAACCCTCCAATAAGGTAGGAACATTCATAACTCAAAAGATAACAAAACAAGATGGGGATGATAACCATGCCTTACTCATCATCTCTCCACAAACCATATCATTATTACCATAATAATATTAATAACTTCCATTATCACCATCAAACATGCTTCAACATCAATCTCCCAAAATTCACAATAAGAGCTTCCTCTGTTGCACCTGGTGTTGACCTTAACTCTCTTGATTCTGCCATTGCAAAGGTCTTTCTATCTCAACACTCTTTACTTTAATATATGTCTAAAACACATGAGGTTATACTTAAAAATGTGGAATTTGAAGGTTTCCTGAAATTTTAGTTCAAAATAGATTATTTTGTTTTATGTTTATAATAACCCCATGAAATTATTTCCAATTCATTTATATGGTTTTTATTTATTTTATTTACTTATTTATGTAATGTAACTGAACTAGTAACAAGTATATGTAAATAAATTATTTTTTTTGTGCAGAAAGATAGCAATGCTGTTAAAGAGGCACTTGATCAACTTAGTGAAATTGGTTGGGCCAAGAAATGGAGTTCTCAGCCATATGTTTCACGTCGTACGGTTAGTCTCCATTGCAAATTTTCAAGTGAATTCTGGCAAAGATGGCATCATGCCACCTAAAATTTTAAGCTCAGCCATGCTTCTATTATCTATATATCATTTACAAACATATCAACAAGACATATCATTGTGTATATTGTGTAGTACTGATACTTCTGATCGAAGATTTGAGCGGTGTCTGACATGTGGTGTTGATGACACTGACACATGTAGTTACATTCGATTCAATTTTTTTACAATTATTCTCGTCTATGTGTCAATGTAGTGTCTGGTATTTGTGTGAGTGCTTCATAGTCATGTATAATTCACAATATTTAAAAATTCATATGTTAGCTTCATCATTCATACCAAGTTTTGACCTGTTTTGAATTTGTGCACCAGACATCAATTCGAGAGCTCACAACTTTAGGGATTAAAAATGCGGAGAACCTTGCAATCCCTAGTGTCAGAAACGATGTGAGCTTTAAGAATTGCTTTTTATTTTTACTTTTGTATTGTCAAATGGAATTATACATGACATGTGACTTTCTTTCTTATGCAGGCAGCTTTTCTCTTTACTGTGGTTGGAACAACTGGATTCCTGGGTATTCTGGCTGGCCAGCTTCCCGGGGTAACCATTTGACTCATCTCTTTTGCTTTGTGTGTCTCTATTTGATGATCTTGTGTATGATAATCTGTTTTTAGAAGTATGATGAAGTCTAGCAGCGTTATTTGTAAATGTGGATGGAACATTTATGGTTTTAAATTGCGGTTTAGTCAAGCATACTATATATAGACCACTACAATTGAGGGCATTGTAGCTGTTAAAATATTGTGGTTTGAACTTATTTTATGTTTGAGCGGAGATGTACATAGTCTATTGCAAATTTATGTCAGGACTTTGAAGCATGCATCAATGCACGCTTCATTGAAACACAGTATTGCATATTTTTCGAAGATTTTCCAAAGCACCACAATTGCAATGTGATATTGCAGACACATAGCGTGATGCTGTCTGCCATTCGAAAGTATGACTGGCAGGCCGGTTAAAGTAGAGTGTATTTTTATGGATTATAAAGGCCATCTTGCTAATTAGAGTAAGAGCAGCCAAAATGGTATATTTAGTCCCTCTTTCCTTTTCCTTTTCCACCTCCATCACAATCTTAATCTACCCACTATATTCTACTTCATTTAAACAGTTGCTAGCATCAGTAATAATATTCTGTAACTATGAATTTTTAGGGTCTAGAATTGTGTCCTCTTCCAAGTTACAAGTTCATGCATTTAGCTTATGACTATTAAATAGAAGTTTAAGTTTAAAATTGAAATCTTTTTGCACTTGCTTGTTGTTGTTATGGCTAATTAAGAAAATAGAGTAAGTGGAAAATAAGTTTGGTTGAAAAAAATTTCCTCCTAATAGTTTTTACCTTCCTATTTTCCATCAGCTCTCTCTTTTACCATCTATGATTTATGCTTACTGACTCATGCAGGATTGGGGCTTCTTCGTACCATACTTGATTGGGAGTATTTCCTTAGTGGTTTTGGGCATAGGTAGCACCTCACCAGGGTAAGAATTAAGCTTTACCAAGTAGCAGTGAATGCTTCTCATCAGTATTTTATTTGCCATAGCACTAAAGCTCTAATTAATATGCTAGTGTAGGCTTCTCCAAGCAGCTATTAGCAGCTTTTCAGCAGTTTTTCCTGATTATCAAGAAAGGATTGCTAGACATGAAGCAGCCCACTTTTTAAGTACTGCCCTTTAATTCTTTGGCTGATATTCATACACAAAGTATCATGTATATTGCTTTTCAATTTCATCATGTACTCTAACTCAGCTTCTGTGTGGTCTTTTGTTCATTCTAGTTGCTTATCTGCTTGGCTTACCCATTTTCGGATATTCGCTCGATATTGGAAAAGAACATGTCAATCTCATTGATGAGAGGCTTGAAAAGCTTCTCTATAGCGGTCAGCTTGATACTAAGGAGCTAGATAGGTAGGTATTTATTTACCATGAAGCTTTACTCTAGAAAACACCAATATGATACAATGAAGAAAGAAAACATTTCAACTTGTAATAATTTGTTAAGAACTAAGTAACAAGATCAAGATGAATATGATTTGAAAAAATAGGTAAAGTGGTTTGTTATTGCTTGTTTTTTCAGATTGGCTGTTGTATCAATGGCTGGATTGGCAGCAGAAGGTTTAACATATGACAAGGTGGTTGGTCAATCTGCTGATCTTTTCACCCTCCAGGTTTCAAACATCTAATTCCAAACTATGTGAATATTAAACTACTCATTAGTATTAAATCAAATAATAATTAAAAAAATTATTTTGCTGCAGAGGTTTATAAACAGAACCAAGCCACAACTGAGTAAAGATCAGCAACAAAATCTTACCAGATGGGCAGTATGTTCTTCTAACACAAAACTAGACATAAAATAGCATTGCAGATATATTTCAAAAGCTTGTATTTGTGCATGTGCCCTCAATAAGCTCATATTTGCAGGTTCTGTTTTCTGCTTCTCTGTTGAAAAACAACAAGGCGGTCCACGAAGCCTTAATGGCATCGATGGCAAAGAATGCCAGCGTACTGGAGTGCATTCAAACAATCGAAAGCGCATCATAGTTCAACATTAAATAATTATAAGCTGTTACATACAAATTACAATCTCTTGTATAAATACAGTTTACAAACTTAAAATCATAATTTTCTGTTCAGTTCATTTTTTTAATAAAAATGCATATCATTCAAGTTCTTTTTTTATTTTACAAGAATATCATTCACTATTGTTTAGGCATATATGATATGGTATTTGATTGGTGTAATATTTGGAAGGGATTAGAGATTAAAAGAGAAACGATAACTCAAGTAATGACTTGAACATGGAAGATTTTACTAGTAATCTCAAACTCAAAATCTTTGTATAGGATCTAATCACACTTATTACAATATAATATGAATATGTTTAAGGAGATAAAACCAACACTAAATCGTTGTTCAATATTAAATCCTCGTCTCATATTCATTTTTATCATAGCAACAACATTACATTTTTCTGTTCTATTCTATATATATAGTCTAAATATACATATACAAGTCCATACTATGAAGCATGGACACCATCACAATACGAACATGTCGACACTGATAATAGTATGAAAAGGTACAATTCAATGCAATGATAACTGTCAATGTCGTGTTAGTGTCCGACACTGGAACACACCGAATTCAGGTAGTGTCCATGCTTCATAGCGTATATGTATGAGATGCTTCCTTCTCCTCAAACTATAGCCTATAGCTTTTTGTAGTGATTGATATAATAATAGATTGTTGTGCATGAATCAAAGTTCATCGATGGAATCAGTTTCATCATAGAACAAACCATCGACGATTTGATCAATCAACGAATCAATGAAGGAATTGTAACTAACGGTGAAGATTCGATCTACTCTGTTTCGAGCACTTGAAAACCAAGCAAACAAAGCCGCGAAAGTAACCGCTCCCAAACAAATTCCACCGGCTTCCGTTATCCCTGTAATATCCATCTTCCTGAACACCGAATTTCCTGTCACCATTTCCACCGTCACCGTCGCCGCAAACACCATCTGCACCACCACATCAATAAAAATAAATAAAATTAATCATTATAATTAATTAGAATTATTATTATTATTATTATTTGTAACGGTTTGTATTATGTTAGGGTTTTGTTTTGTTACCATGGCGAGTCGACCGGAGATAGTTTCGAAATCGTGACTTTTCTTAGAACTTTCGATGTAATCAGAAAGCGTGGCAAAGAAGGAGGACACGTCATCGGTAACTTGAGTATCTTCTTTACGAGTTTTGATAACGGCGGCGATTGGATCCGAACCGTAGGATCTGAGAGTGCATAACCGCGGTTGTAGAACGATGTTTGAGTTCGCGCTTTCTGAATCGACCGGTTTGGGTTTAGGGATGGAGAATTGAACCGGACCGGATTTTTCGGGGCGAGTTGGAGAGGTTTGTTTCGGTGGCCGGAGTTCGCAGTGAGTCACGCGTGTCGCAGAAGCCATGATGATGAGTTTGTTATGAATTGTGAATGAAGTTGTTAACAAAAAGTGAGTATAAGTCGTAGAAGTAATAAACGTGTGAGCAGTTGCGGGGATGGAGGTGGATACGTAGCACACACGGGTATCAGACAAATTTATAAGGTCCTGTTTATTCTTCTTGCTTAATTTCGCCGATGTTATTGACTGTGGTTAGTCACTTAATGGTGACTTAAAGAGTCTATTATCCTCTACTAAAGTGAGTATGAGATTAGTAATCTTACATTACTATTATCCTCTACTTAAAGAGTCTATTATCCTTTACATTGAACCAAAGTGGCTTTTTATACTAGTAAAATTATGAATAAAAATAAATTAAATTCGCTATTTTAAGTTGACAAAGACAGATAATAATCTACATTACTATTTTAAGTTGACATTATCCATGAATATTTCAATATTAATAGTGAAACATCTCTTTTGCCTTAATTTGATGTTTTATTCAACTAAT
Organism: Trifolium repens; assembly: GCA_030408175.1. Classification (NCBI taxonomy): domain Eukaryota; kingdom Viridiplantae; phylum Streptophyta; class Magnoliopsida; order Fabales; family Fabaceae; genus Trifolium; species Trifolium repens. The sequence continues at coordinate 57,642,761 of CP125842.1, read as the reverse complement.
TAGTAATTTGTACACTATTCATTTTCAATGTTATTGTGCTAGCAAATCTTTGGATTAGCCATTAGCCATGAAAAGGGGCTGCCAAACTTGACCAAAAAAAGGGTTGTCAAAGGCCAATATATCCGTTAAATTTTTTGGTTTATGAAGAATGGGTGTCCTCCTTGTCAAATTTGTCACTCTATGAACAGTGTCTTGAACAATAACAAACGTGGATAAATGATTTCTTAGGTTCATGCACTTTTTTTTTTTAGAATTTTCCTTTTGCCATCTTACGGGCTACTCGCGCGTTCTATCAAATGACAAAAATATTCTTCTGCGGCTTAAATTACAGATGTAGAAAAAATGAGCCATTTTAAAAAATAACATCTGTGACTTAAGTCACGGATATTATAATTTGGGGAGTGTCTGTAGCACAAGTTATGGACAAGAATATTTTGTAGGGCGCGCCCTCTTTATTACAAAAGAATGAAAATTGCAGAAAACTAAATTTATAATTTTCCAAAAAAAAAATTCCTCAAATTTAAAGTTATCTAGAACATATTTTTTAATTTAGAAAAAACTAATTACTTGTATGGAAAAACTTAATAATGAAAAAATAAAATGTGATAAAAGGTAGTAAAGTTAAAAATTTCAGGAAATGTTCCTATTTATAAAAAAAAAAATCATGAAATATGAGGTTTGAAGAATTAATTGTGGAGGTGTACAAAGGATTAGCTATGATGTCTCTTTTGTATAATATTGGGTCACGAAATGTTGAGACTAATAATGGGCCTTTATATTGAATGAGACTAATGGGCCTTTATTCTGTTCTCAGAGCTGTTGTGCTTAGAAAAAAAATTGTCTCACCCCTACAAGTACAAACATAAATAATTTTCAATTTTACCATTTTTATTATTTAGGAATAATTGAATTTTTTTGTCATAACCCATAATTTTTTCCCTAAAAATTGTGACTTTTGATGCCAAAAAAGGTGTATTTTTGTCTCAAATGTGATATTTTATATTTATTTTCAATGTTAGAGATAATAAATCACTTTTTAGAACACAAAGATCATCATTTTTAGAGAAAAACATGGGTTAGGATCAAAATTGCAACGAATATGAAAATAGAGGACAAAAAAAATTGATTTTAAAATAGGTGAACTATTTTTGTGAGTTTGATAAAATAGAGGGCTAAAGGTGAAATACATTTTTAACGCTATTATCATTTAATTTCACCCTCAAAAAATCATTTATGTATTTAAAAGTTTTCCGGTAGCCAAAATTGAAAATTGGAACACTCGGTAAAGCATTCCTAAAAACTGAAATACAGATTTACAAATCGGAATGATGTGTAAATGATTTCTGAAATATTTGACCGTGGTTAAATTGAGAATTTCGGGAACACTTGGTAAAAAAAATTCAAAAAATGAAATACAAATTTACAAACCGAAATATTCTCCAAGTGATTTCTTAAATATTTGTCACGGTCAAACCCTAGTTAAACCGATAATTTACGAAACACTTTGTTAAAAATTTCCAAAATATCGAAAAACTGAAAATTTCTATGACTGAAATAACCACATCGCAAGATTAAAAAATGCTTACATACCAAAAAACTCAAAACAATTAGCTTATCAGTTATAACCTATTAATGATCCGCTATAAGTTAGGTTATTAACTCAACATTATTTTTATGATTATTATTGTTTTTTAATTTTATTCTGAATCATAAAATGCTTTTATAGCATCATGAAGATTTGTCAAAAGTATTATGACTTATTGACTTATGAGGAGTTTCTTTCAATCACAAGTCACCTTAATTTGCCCTGCCGTATTCTGGTCCTAGTTTTATATGTGGCCCCAACTGATATCAATTGAACTTAAAATTCTTAAATGTTTAATGAATTTCTACAAATAAATTGTTTGAGAAATTTTAAATTTAATTTTTGAGATTAACAATTTTTAGTCATGTTTTAGTTATCTTTCAATTGAATATAGTACTTCGTAATAAATTACTGGTTAGCCTATGCTTGTTATCATGACAGATATATCGAAATCACAGTAACTCATCTTAATTTTACCAAAACTGTAAAGTGTAGCTATTAAAAAATTACGGTGAATTTCCGTAATTATGAGATACCGATACCAAATATACATTTTGTATCTTCTTCTAAAACAATAAATAATGGTACTATGTAGCCACCACTATTTTACTACTCTTTGAAACTCAACTTCCAATCAACAATAACAATTTGTGTTTGTCTCTTCTCTTCCACACTCACAGTTTTCACCTCCATTTCTCTATCTACTATATGTTCAATTTTGGAGACGAGCTGGTCTTAGAGAGTTTCAGAGTTTCATGGCTTCTATGGATTCAACTTTTAGTATTTCTTCTTTTTCTTGCCTTCCTCTTTTGCTTCACCATCATTGCTTCAGATCACACTATTCATGATTCTCCTTCTACCCTTCATTCCACTCATGTTGTTACCAACCCCCTTCAAGTCACACGGGTACAAACTTTCTGTATCCTATTTATTTATTTATTGCATGACCCATTGATTTGTTGAAGTTCAAAGTTTTACTTTTTGCTCATTTTATGAGAGATGTAGGTGTGTTTATTTTATTAATATTATTGGGGGTTGGCTTTAAGATTATGCATTAGTTAAATCTTTGAATTAGATTGATATCTGTCTGATCTAATGGAGTATGGATCCAACACCACTACTGAAGTGGTCCACTCTTGTTTGGGTTTCTTATGTTAAGAAAGTTTAAGTTTTTTTTAGTTGCTTAGGACATGTGAGTATATTTCTCCTTAAAGTCTTATGTTTGATTATCTCTGGTGTCAATTTTGGTGGACTAATTTAACTTTTTAAAAAAAAAGAAGTTCAAATTTTAGTTGAAGGAAGAACTTTCATTCCATCTGTTATTTTTCGGTTTTGCAAAAATAAGTTTTTGGAAAAAATAGCACTGAAGATTTTATTGGGCTGAGTCGTGCACTAGGTCGCTCTCTTTAAAACGTTTCGTGGTACTGCCAAATTTGTGCAAGACAGACTATAAGCCACGCCGTCCCCAGGATAAAACAGCCTCGAAAATAACAATAACTACTGCACCGTAGTAATTGTTCGAGAACAACGCCTTCTTGAGTTATACAACAATATAACTCGAATCGATACTACAATATCGATCTATAACAGTACTACAATACTGTTTCGTATTTCTAAAACAAAGAAAAGAAAGAAATATTTTAGATGAAGTGAATAAGAGAGAGAAGAGAGAATTCCGTGTATTTTCGGAATTATGGAGTGAAGAAAACGGATGAATGAAGACCTGTATTTATAGGCAAAGCGGAAGTTGATGACGCGACATAACGGATATATCCGTTTTTTGACTTGACAATCAACACATAAAAAACGTGCGCATTTATGGAAAGGTAACGGATTAGCATTAATGACTCATTAATTCTGTTTAATTAATTAACAACAATTAATTAATTTTCTGTGACCAAAAAATTAACTTATCACCAAGCCCGGCCCGAGCCGGACGGACGGCGGCGGCGTGTGCTCCTCCGTCGCACAAAATTGGGTACCCCTTGGGGCTCAAACCCAATAGTCACTCTAGGATATATAAACACTCTTAAAGTGTGTGACCTTACCAATGTGGGACTTCTCCCACTTTTTCAAATTCACAACACAATAACTCAAAGTCCCAAGACTCAAGTGTTTAATCCTTTCATTTCCAACCAAATTTGTTCAACTTCCACACTTAATGCTACTACATTAAGTGATGCTTTTACATCATTTCCAACACCATCTAGTTTTTAGCTTCACAAGTTCCATTGTCATGTCAACACAAACTATTGTTTTCCATTTACATCTTAAAAGAGTGAATATAAAGATGACTCGATGGCTTAGGTGGATAAGTTAGGGAGTGAAGTGATAAAAATAAAACAGTCAGAAGTTCGATTTTCATCTTTAGAAAAATTAATAATACTAATTATTGACATTAGTCGTTTGAAAAAAATGTATATTCTAAAAATTGTACCGCCAAATTGGCTATCTTATGCTCATTATATAAATAAATTGTCGTATGAATTATTTCAGTAAGAGATCAAAGTGAGTACTCCCGGTCGAATTCGACCTTCACATTCAAGATCATTAACCATTTGATGATCTTTTAGATGTTTAAATGGTTGAGCTGACATTTTTAGTTGCTTAGCAAATGTTGCTAAACCAGAATGAGACCCGAATTTCCCCTATAATAAAAGTTAGATGTAGTACTAAATCGCAGTCATCAATATTAAATGATCTCGACCATTGATTTAAATTGGTGGATTGAGGTCTGTAACCACATCTTGAATGGTCCGGTCGCAGCCAATTTACTGAATAAGACCAAACATCATCACTAAACATAAAGAAATAATTCATGTTTATTAATTAGCTTATATTTCATAGTGAAAAATGCATTAACAAGGGTATGTATTTTGGCGGGGGTAGAGAATCTGAGTATTAAAGGGGATATACCAACAAGCACAGAGATAGTGATTGTAACAGCCCGGGCCCCACCAACTTAGGTGGTCCCGACTGCCACCTCACGATCTTCTCCAACCCCCTTCACTATTGGAGTTTTTGCCTTCCGTGGGAATCGAACCCATGTACCTGGGGATAAGTACATGTCCAATCCATTCCCACTACCAATTAGGCTCCCAATTGGTAGTGGGAATGGATTGGACATGTACTTATCCCCAGGTACATGGGTTCGATTCCCACGGAAGGCAAAAACTCCAATAGTGAAGGGGGTTGGAGAAGATCGTGAGGTGGCAGTCGGGACCACCTATGTTGGTGGGGCCCGGGCTGTTACAGTGATAGTGAGAGAAGGGATTTCAGAAGAGGAAGCTTCATCACTATATTTTCTTCATCCTTGTTATTATTTCAAATTAGCAAGAGTGGCTTTTCTCAAATGTTTTGGCCTTGATTCTATATCTGAGTCAGAGAATCATTCAACCCAAAAGCATAGGGAAAAAAAGAAGGAAAGATGACAGTGAAAACTGAGAAGCTATATATATTTGTTCATTATTATGACATGACATAGATAAATAAAGTATCTCGTTATTTTTTGGTACAATAATTGATTCCTCATCAGAATGCATATTTAATATTATGGTAGGTTTGTTAGAATTACAGTGAGCCATCATTGGTTGAAAGTGATTCATTTTAGTGGTTGTTTATGATAGAATATGTGTATATTTAGCAAATAGTGATGTGTAATTATTAGCAAATAAGTCAATGGCAATGGACTATTTTTATCTCAGAAAAGGTATGCAGAAGAGATCATTGAACGTGCTATATGTCTTCGTGTAAGCCATGTCCCACCTCAGTTGACACAAACCGAAGCTTAGCGCCAACAGTACCACCCCATATGAAGATGCATCTCTCTATCGTAGCCTTGCTGGAGCCCTCCAGTATCTCACATTTACTAGGCTGACATTTCTTATGCAGTACAACAAATTTGTTTATTTATGCATAACCTGATGGATGATCACATGCAGGCTCTCAGGCGCATTCTGCGCTATGTTAAAGGAACTAGTCATTATAGACTGCATCTTTATCCTTCATCCACTACATCCTTGATATCCTACACATATGCCGATTGAGGTGGATGTCCAGATACTATGAGGTCTACTTCTGGTTATTGCGTATTTCTTGGCGACAACCTACTCTCATGGTCTTCCAAACGCCAACCCACTTTATCTCGCTCTAGTGCTGAAGCTGAATACCGCGGTGTTGCCATTGTAGTGTCTGAGTCATGTTGGTTACGCAACCTACTTTTGGAGTTATATTGTCCTATCTACAAGGCTACGATGGTCTCTTGTGACAATGTTAGTATATATGTGGAAGAGAAAAAATTGAAAGGAAGCACAATAAGGGTAAAATAACTAATTATAAAAAATGTGATTTAAAAAAAATTATAATATAAAAAAAAAATCCATAACCAACATAAAAATGGTAGTTATGGAGGAATGAAATTTTTTTTAAACGACAAACAATTTTATTTACAGGAGGAAAAAGTACAAGAGATACTCTACCCACAATGGTATAAGACGTACAAATAATACTCTATTCAAACAAAAAGTACACCGATTTGAGTATCACACTCGGACAAAATCTAAATACCCGCCCAACTAATGTACTATACAATCAAATGTCTCAACATACCACTCATAAAATAAACACGGTGAATAAGCTTTTTTTTTTGCTAAAAGCCACTTCGATGATACAACTTAATTTCTATAAAAAATCTCCTCCGGTCATACTGCAATTCCCCTAAAAATTCTTTCATTCCTTGTCCACCAAATTAAATTAACTCCTTTAGAGCATGCTTACGATTCCGGAAGAGAACCCCTTTAGAGCATGCTCACGATTCCGGAAGAGAGGAAGAAAACATTGCAATAAGGTGCCAATTGTAGAAGGAACCACCGAAGTCATATGGAGGGATGAAATGTGAGACCAGTTTGAAAGAACTTTAGATGATGAGCATTGTGAAAATATGAAATTGAGTGATTCACCATTTTATCCATATACTCTCTACAATTCTTGGATTGTGTGGGAAATTAAAACCAAGTACTCTAAAATCGTATTGGAAAGTGAAAATTATAGAAACAACTCATTAAAAATATAAACATAAGTGGAAAGAGAAATTCACATAATTTTTTGGTCAACCACACCTGTCACTATACTATCCAGTTAGAAAAGTTGTTCTATCGCTCAAATTTGAATTTTTCTACGCCTGAAAATTCAATCTGTGCCCGTCCATCTCAATTCATTCAAACCTAATTTTGTTAACTCGTTTAACCCGTGACTCGACCCACTACCATCAAACATTTTATTATTTTTATCAATTTTGTCGAATTTAGATCGGTTCGAGAAATCTTGTCCACCTTTAACTAATTTTATTTTACTAAGAAAAATAACGAGACCAAAGATATAATTATTATTATTATTTTTTTCTTTATTATTTTTATTTTTACATATATATATATTTTCAATTTTGTAAAAAAAAAAAAAAAAAGGTTGTTTTCAATTTTCACGCGCGGTGCCGCCTCCTCTAAAAAAAAAGCAGCAAAAAATAGCGTTATTTTAACGTCTGAGAGCGAAGCGTTATTTCCACGCTTTCAATTTTATTTATTTATTTGTTAATATAAATCTGCGTTTTAAATAAGAGAGCGTGTCTCGTTTCGTCTCGACTGAATTTTGAATCCGGATCTAGCGCCTTCGATTCACCTCTTCAACCCTTCCAAACCCTATCTTCACTTCTCTCTCTCTCTTCTCCGTTTCTCTCTGTTCTTCCTTTTCTTCTTCACTCTTCTTTCTTGCTCTTCATTCCAATTCTCCAATACACAATGAGGAAAGGTGCTAAGAGAAAAACCAAACACGCTGAAGAACCCAAACCTGATTCCGAACCTACACCTACCGCCACAGCTTCGTCACAAGAAAACGACAACCAAATCACCAAACCTCAACCTAAACCAAAGCGTCAAAAAACCTCTAAACCCCAATCTGAACCAGAATACTTTGAAGATAAGCGTAATTTGGTTCGTTCTTCTACTTTTAATCCTACGCTGTTAATTTTATTTTAATCTCTGTTAATTTTGAAATTTTAGTTTTTTGATTAAATTAGCTTTTAATGATGAAGAATAATCGTTATTTATTTATTATTGTTAAGGAAAAACGGCATTGAATGATTGAGATTTCGTTACTACTTTGAAAAAAATTGGATATAACTATTTAGGTTATTTGAATTTTTTTTAGACCTAACTGTGATATCTCTATTGTTTTGTTTTTGATTTTGTAGGAAGACTTGTGGATTGAAACATTCCCTGTTGGAACTGAGGTTTGTTCAATTTATTTGATTTTTTTTTATTAATTGATATTTATCGCGTTTTTTGGTTCTCATTACCTCTTGTTATAATGCCAGTGGGACCAATTGGATGCTGTGTATCAAATCAAGTGGAATTTCTCAAACCTTGAAGTGAGTATTTTGTGGGCGTTTGAATTTTCGTTGATGAATTGTGATCGGGTGAAGTTTACTGCTCTATTCGATTGAATCGCTGATGACATTGTGATTTTTGTGTTTGTGTTCAGAATGCATTTGAAGAGGGTGGTGTGTTGTACGAGAAGAAGGTTTACCTTTTTGGTTGCACTGAACGTAAGTAGCTCGTGAATTTTATGTTTTCATCATTTTGTGAGGTGGTTAGGAAACTAATTTGCCTGGTAACTAACTGCCACCATTTGGACGTATTCATCTTACATTGTTTTCATTGCATCCTGTTATTGCAGCTCAACTGGTTTCATATCAAGGGGAAAACAAAGTTGTCTGCATACCTGTTGTTGTAGCTGTAAGTTCTCAAATTGAGTTGGCTTCACGTAACATAACATATTGATCAAACTATATTTATTTTTTGAGTTTTTTCATTAAACATGGATGATTCGAGCTTCCAAGTATGCACAGTAAATTAATAATACTTGTCTTCTGACCATGACATTGTTAGACTCACTGAACTGTCGCCACCCACTTGGAAAACGTTTTGGACACTGTCGTTAGTCGTAACTTGTTATAGGGTTTTTCTGTCTGTAATTTGTTTGTATTGGAACTATCAGTTTTACATTGTGAATCAACCTTTCAGCGTTGATGATCTGATTTGCTTTGTACTGTGATTTTAATTCTATAACAATTACAATTTTCTTTGTTTAACAGGTTGTATCACCTTTTCCACCATCTGATAAAATTGGGATTAACTCAGTTCAGAGAGAGGCTGAAGAGATAATTCCCATGAAGCAAATGAAAATGGACTGGGTTCCCTACATTCCTCTGGAGGACCGGTAGTCATCCTAATTTGTTTATTTGGTTAAATTCAATGGGTTCTTTGGTAAATTGTATTATACATTGTTCCTTGGCTGCCTCTCACCATCTTTATATAATTTTATGTTTTCAACAGAGATAGCCAAGTTGATAGACTGAAGTCGCAAATCTTCATCTTGCGTTGTACCCAAAGAAGGTATAATTTTATTCCTTTTGTTAGATTTCTATTCATCTTCGGCTTCATCTTTAACATTTCAAGTCTTCTTAAATTAACAAATATGTATATGTATTGGTAGTTGCATTATTCCTTTTTCCCGCTATTAACCAAAGATTATTGTTTAGTATTTTCAACCTACACTGTTCTTTATTCCTGAAGTAATGTTATGCCAGTGAGTATGGAAAAAAGAAATGCTTAATAATACATAGTTGGCTCTATGTAAAAACTGTTATGAAAGTAGTTGCATGATACATTCCATCACATATTCACTTATATGAACCAATTACTTTCATTTGTATATCTCTAATGTAAAACTCTTCTTCCTAAAAAGCATTTTTCCGTTTCAAATAGTCTACGACTCCATATTGCTACACTCCAGTACTCATTTGTTAAATAGCAACTGTATTTTGTCTTATGTAAATTATAGAAAACATTTCCATTTACCACAGTTTCAATCCGTGATGGGTAAATAGATTCAATCTCTGAAGATCTATAACATTTATTTGATAGTTAATTGTTTCCTTCAGAGTAACATCTGAAAGTGGAACCTTCAGTCATTTAAAATAAACAAGTGTAGAAACATGGAAGGTTAAAATGAATGTTGAGAAAAATGATAGTTTTCTACATTGATATTTCAACAATTGTAGAAAGGTTTTAGCTCTTATTTGATATATGCCGTTTGACCTTTGTTGAATTGATCGTTTGTTTAATGTTTTTGTTGTTAGCATGAGAAGTTTTTCATCTACACACTCTTGACCCGTTGTCCTTGATGTAGCAACTTTGTGAATATGTTTGTATCCTAACTGGGTTATAATATGTGTTACAGGTCTGCTTTAAAACACCTGAAGTTGGATAGATTAAAGAAATACGAGTACTGCTTGCCTTGTAAGTTTTCTGGCTTTAGAATGTTACAGTTGCTCACATACCTATGTACACTGGTTCTACCAAATTTGAATAAATAGTTCAATTAAGTGAGAATGATGGAGTGTTGTGAATTATAGTATTACTTGATTCGTCAATTATAGTGCTTCATTTTGTATGAGGCATATTTGTTCATCATCAGTTGATGTTTTTATTATTAAGATAGTTGCTTATGAGTGCTATTCTTTCCACAGATTTCTACCAGCCATTTAAGGAAGATGAATTTGAACAGAGCACTGAGGTTCCAATTATCTATCCAGTTGAGCCAAAGCCGGTAATTATGATCTAAAAAACATCATTTATGATTGTCGGTCTTAGGGTTGTCTGGGATATGGTTATGTAAATCATTTTTCTTATTTGTAACTCATGTATGTATTTCCTGTTGCAGGTCTTCTGTGAATTTGATTGGGAGTTAGATGAACTTGAGGTATGAATTCACTTTATGGTGTTATTAAACCTGCCTGGTGTGTCACAGTTTAGAAATTATTATCCTTCTTCAGCTCATAATAGCCATTTTCTGAGTATTGGCATTATTCTGCAGGAAATTAATTATATTCTGCTTTTTATTTTTACAATTATTGTTGTTGACTCTAAATAGCTGCATGCTACTATGTTATTGAGGTTTAGGAATTTTTAACTCATCTGTGGTGTGTGAATGAGATCGTAGGACTTATGATTAAAGAACTTTTTTTAATTTTCATTTTCTTGATGTGTTTTTCAATGTTTCTCCCCCTATTTGCCCTTCTAATATGGATGATTAAAGTTAAGGGCAGCCAGAAATATAACAATAATATTCAATGGTGTCTCTTACACTTGTTTGTTCTATATAATGCAGGAGTTTACTGATAAGCTTATTGAGGCAGAAGAGTTATCAGCAGACCAAAAGGATGCCTTCAAGGTAAAAAAGGATATTTTGTTGATTCATTATTCATAATTTTCATGTCTTTTAAGTAATAAGTTAGGTTGATCCCTTTCTTTCTTTCTTTAGGAATTTGTCAAGGAAAAGGTTCGGGAAGCAAAGAGAGCCAATAGAGAGGTACTTTTGGTGATTTGTGCTGTTGGGCCACTGCACATATTATGTTGGTTTCTGCTTTTTCTAATCTTCATGTTATCTTGTAGGCAAGGGAAGCCCGGAAAAAAGCCATTGCCGAAATGAGTGCGGAAACTAAAGCTGCATTTGATACTATGAGATTCTATAAGTTTTACCCTGTCCCATCTCCAGATGCACCTGATGTTTCAAATGTTAAGGTAGGTATTTGGGCATTCAAACACGGCCTTTTTTTCCCTTTTTGGTAGAAGAAATTCACTGGATCAAGAGATGATTATGATTACGTTCACAAATAGAATGGATTTTCCTTGTACCTACACTTTACTGATAATATATTTTTCTGTTTGCAGTCGCCGTTTATAAACAGGTATTACGGAAAGGCTCATGAGGTTTTGTGATTGGCTCCACGACAACAATGGCAATTTTTCTGGCTTGTTTTGCCAGTATTTTATTCTATATGAAGTTTTTAGGTGACCTCTTGGCGGCTCTGCCAAATTTTCTTTACCATGTAATAGTCTAAAGGGACATACAATGTAAAATTGTAGGTCAGAAATCCTAGAAAAGTGAACTAGGTGGTGAGGGTAATTGAGACATGTTTATGACTTCCATTTTGTAGAGAATTTCTGAGCACAGCTTGAGCTGCAATTCGCATTGCTCTAAGCTTTGTTTTGATTTTCTCTTAAAGAGTATTATTTTTTCCTTCAAATTAAATGTATGACAGTTTTGATTTAGATCTATGATAAAATAAATTTTAGTTCATTTTCCTCTTATCTTTATCTGCTGTAAATGTGACAGTAGTTTTTATTTATTTGTTTGGAATTAGATGTCAATTGTCTCAAATAAAATTAATTTTAAAAACGTCACCCTTTTAAATAAATCATTTTTTAAACATCTTAGTAATATACATTGAAATATTGAAACTTAGTATAGTCATTAAGGACGACAAAGCCCCAATCTCTAACTTCAATTTTTTTTGTCAAAAAATAATTTCATTTTTTTTTCTTGACAAAAATATAACTTCAACTCTAAAGTAGGTATACCTACGGCTACAACAAATTCTCAAACACAATTTTTACCGGCACTAAAATTACGTTTGTACTCTTGTTCTTTAGGTTTGAGCGGACATATTAAAAAGAATAAATTTAAATAAACTATTTATTTACCCTTAATTTATGGATGTGGATCCTCTACTCTACACCATTCTCTACCACTCTAATCTCTATTTCTCTTATAAGTTCTCATTCTCTTCAGATTTTATTTAGTCAAAAAATGAGATATATAGTGTAAAAATTGGGGGTAGGGGATCCCTTTTCATTCAATATATTTTTTTGGTATTTGGTACAAACAAAAAAGTTATTTGATAAATTCATATATCACCAGTCATATATTTGAGAAACACTGTACAGTTCAATTCAAACTATAAATTGGTTGAAGATCACTTGACACCGTCTAATTTCCCAAATAAGTATTCTATAAACTAAACAGAAGGGACTCGAGCAAACAATTAGCAAAAATCGATACTAAATACAATTCATACAGTTTTTGCTTCATCAATGCTTAAGCTAATTACAAGCAAAGTAGCTCACAGTAAAAGAGAAGTGTATGTCCACAAAGAAATGTTTTCCATGACCACCCTAATACCCTATGACTTTTTTTCAATCGAAATTGTTGAATACGAAAACCTTCAACAAAAAATGGTCTTTCCATTGATCGAAACTAGCGAAAGGCGCAAGACCGCATAATAATGGCAGAAACACAAGCAAAGTTGAATAGAACCAAAATCGGCGAAACCAATATGGAAGAATTATATTCTGCTTTGTTTTATGTGATGCAACGACCAGTCCATGAAGGATTTTGAACAAAGTGGGAGTGCAGACTATTGATAAGAAGTGCAGCATGCACATAATCTCCCAATATATGAGCCACAAAGAACCACTCCCTCCCAAAGCATCTATACAAAGTTTGCCACAGTAGCCACAAGCGATTCCTAATAGCAAAAGGATGAAAGTAACAGGCATTGTCTGTGATATTGTTGTTGACCTCATGATTAGCAAATATGCAATAGCAAAAATCATTAAGACGCCAAATACCATTCGGCTCATAACTTGAACTTGACACCATAAAACATGCCACTTTGTATCAAGCGAGAACATTGACTTCGGACTCCACCAGGACTTGGATTCCTAACATAGAAAAGACCTTATTAACATTTATCAACTAAGGCAATGCTGTATTAATATGCAGCTGAAATTATTATCATACTATCACAATGGGGCCTGGTTATCAAATGTATCTTTAACCATGACACAAACATGATAAAAAAATTAGATAAGAAAATATAATTAGATTTCATTTATATGTTTTTCTACATGTTTCTTACCCTGCAGTGTTAGAACAATGCAACTCAAGACTCAAGACAAGTAAAGGTATAACCAATTAACCATTACTGTCTAGTTTATATCAGCAGAAAGAGCTCCCTCAAGCCAAATTAATGAAAAGGATGCTTAAAGATCAATTTGTGGCCAAAAAGCATTTCAACTTGTCCTATAATTTCTACATAAAATCATCATAGATAGCCAAAGTTAAACATGAAATAAGCAAGCACTGAAACAACTGAACCAGTGGAAAAAGATGATATACTTGCCTTATTTGAAGGAGTACACGATGCAGTAGATTCAGCGATGCGTTCATAAGAATAAACATAAGCACCGTACAAAAGTGAGGAGGACATGACAAGCAGACCGGCAATAAGACAGTCTACGCAGTTCTTAATTAGTTCACCGTGTCTCATATCTTCCAATTGATTCTTGAACTTTTCAACTTTAAAAGATGCCTTCGACATTCCCATGGCCAACTTCGATCTCTCTAGATGATTCAAATCAGAGTTGAGAACCAACTGTGTCTCTTTCAATTTCAGTTTTTTCATTGCAAGGGCAAGTTCTATTGTCTTAAGGTCATTTGATCGACTTTCCTCCATAACAGATTTCTCAGAAACACTAATCACAGAGTTATTATTAATTCCAGATCCAGAAGAAATTGGAGGAAAACAAACGAATTGGTTTGATTGCCTGTGCAAAGTAACACCGTGACTGATTGAATCCATATGAAAGTTCTCCTCGAACTCTTTGCAATTATTTGATTGATCTTGGATTTTTTCATGCAACACTCCCTCTGAATTACCACCATCAATGACAGTAGCACTTGAGCTATCACCTTTGTCATGAGTCAATTTACAAGTTGGAAACTTCATCTTCCTAGTATTCAAATTATTTCCTTCATTGCTCCTAGATGATTCGTAAATTAGTCTGAGAGTACTGAAAGTGCTAGCAAAAGATTGTTCAAAGTTCCTAGCCAGATCATCTAGCTTGTCTCCATAAACCTATGACCAGATAGGCAGTCAAAACAAGTGGCAAGTGGACATTACATTACTTTAGCAAAATGAATTTCGCTACAGCCTAAATGTTCGCACGAACTGCTAGAGAAATGCAGTAAAACCGCAATCGAGAGATGAATCAACAATCAATGCCTTGCTTACATTTGCTAGAGATTCTTTGATAGCTGATGTGCATATCTGTAAGGTAAGCAAATAGTAGAGCAGTCAAGGCTCAAATCAAAATTAAACTTATCAAATAAAAGATGCCTGTAAAGATAGCATGATGACTCTCATGTACTAATCGACAGATGATTTTGATACTATATCTGTAATTAAGTAAAAGTTCCTTGTATACAAATTGTCCCGAAATATAATTTTTTTCCTTCAAATTATTCGATACAGTTATTATTATTATTATTATTTTGCAAATGTACCCCTAATTAATATTACTATGTACTAACTTGTTTGATAATGTCAAATGTCAAAGTCGACTATAATTAATACTACTATTGTTTAACCTAAAAATTAACCAGGAACATCTATACATAAAATGTACGCATTATATACTCTTTCGTAGGTAGTAACCTTGAGATGCCTTGGTGCGTGTTTGGTTCTATATCGACACAAATTGATTTTGTAAAATTGATTCTACCTAAAAGTGAGTTGCATATGAAGTGATTTATATTTGGATACATTATGTAGATGTGAATTGTACATTAAATTCACAACTAAAATCAATTGTAAATCTAAACATTACAAATTCTAGCTACAAATTAGAATCAATGCCAGAAGCAGAATCAATATCATTTGATAATATACAAACATGTCAAAATCAATTCTACACCTCTAGAATCACTTTTGAAGTGAAACCTAACATACACTATGGCTCTGTTTGGTAAACCAAATAAGCTAGCTTATAGCTTATAGCTTTTAGCTTATAAGCTAAAAGCTCTGTTTGGTAACAGTTTTTGAAAAAGAGCTTATAGCTTATTTTACTAGCTTATAGCTTATTTTCCAAATGCTATTTCAAGTAGCTTATAGCTTATAGCTTATTATCTTTTCTTTCAATTTTACCCCAATCATCTTACTTGAAAAGAATTAAATATTAATTGAACATATCATTTTTATGTCATTTCATACTTATAAGCTAGCTCAACCGCTAATTTTACCAAACACTACAAATTCAATCAGCTAGCTTATTCGCTATAAGCTAAAAGCTAGCTTATAAGCTATCCGCTATAAGTTCATCCGCTATAAGCTAGCTTATCAGCTATCCGCTATTTTTTACCAAACAGAACCTATCTCTAAAAATGCATGAAAATAGATATACCATCGATAAGTGCATAAATCAGAGTAAATTTTCATTATTCAAGTTAGTACTATCAGAGTATGAAAGAAAAATACCATACCGATGATATATGAGATGGAGAAATCTTATGAATATCAATCGTTGCATCTCTTTTATACAACACCTTAACAAAAATCACATAAACAAATTAAATAAGCTTCAAAATCAATGAAATTGAAGGGGAAAAAAAAGAGTAAGAAATGAAAAGCGAACCTGAGCCATAACAGCGGCAAATGACATTCCAAGAGGGAATCCGATTGAAGCTACGTCAGTTGTTGTTTTACGGCGAACGGAGACTCTAACGACTCGTCGTTTGCGCGGGAACCAGTTGTCATTCGGTGATGTATGATTCGACGTCGTTTTGATCTTGCGTCGTTTTGCGTTGCGATTGTTGGAAGGATGAATGAATTGAGTGGGAGTGTGTTCTGTTGATGTTGGAAGGGAATCGTTCGAGTTGCAGTGGGAAGGAACGTCCATTGATGAATAACTACCGCAAATTGTTACTATTTTTTTTTCAAACATTAGAGAGCAAAAATGTCATGTCATGCTAGTTTTTGGGCAAAATTACACCAATGGTCCTTTATCTTATTTATTTGTAACATTTTGGTCCTTTATCTTTTATTTGTAATATATAGATCCTTTATTTTATTTATTTGTAACACTTCAATCCTTTATCTTTTATTTGTAACATATAGGTCTTTTATCTTTTAGCACCTTCAGCATCAGAAATAAGAACGAATTCATTGTTGGAACTGCTGACGGTGTAAACGGAGGTTCCGACGAGGGATTTGACGACGTTCTTGGAAGTCGTTTGGTGTGTTCGAAATGAGTGGCGAGGTTGTTACACTTTTGATGGATAAACCTTGAAAAAGATATTCGAGGCAATCCTATGATTGAAGTTCTTCCAATCTAGAGAACTTTCCTTTTATTTAGGGTTTATTGAGGATTTGGGGATTTTAATTTTTGTGTTTATAAGAAGATTGATATAAATATGTAGGGGTGGGCATGGTTTGGTTAAAAACCAAAACTGCATAAAAACTGAACTGAACTGTTTCTACAGTTCATTTTTTTGAACTGAACTGTTAGTAAAAATATAAACCGAACCAAACAGTTTGGTTAACCAGTTAACCGGTTCAGTTAATCAGTTAACCGTAACTGTTTTTTTTCAAATAATACAAAAATGATAAAAATAATCTTTCAAAATTGACAAAATAATAAAAAATAATATTAATAATAATATAAAAATAATAAAAAATAAGTAAAATAATAATAAAAATAATATAAAATAAAAAAATTGACAAAATAATATTAAGGCGGCTACTAATATATTAGTAGAAAATTATGGTTCCAAACACAACTTGATATTTAGGCGGCTACTAAACTCCAATTTCATCCCCAAAAAATCGGCCGAAACACAAAAATCGGTCGAAAAACCGAAAATCGGCCGAAAAATCGAAAATCGGCCGAAAACCCGAAAATTGGCCGAAAACCCAAAAAACGGCCGAAAACACAAAAAATCGGCCGAAAACCGAAAATACAAAAAATCGGCCGAAAACCCGAAAATTGGCCGAAAACCCAAAAAACGGCCGAAAACACAAAAAATCGGCCGAAAACCGAAAATACAAAAAATCGGCCGAAAACTCAAAAAATCTGCCGAAAACCCGAAAATTGGCCGAAAACCCAAAAAACGGCCGAAAACACAAAAAATCGGCCGAAAACCGAAAATACAAAAAATCGGCCGAAAACCCGAAAATTGGCCGAAAACCCAAAAAACGGCCGAAAACACAAAAAATCGGCCGAAAACCGAAAATACAAAAAATCGGCCGAAAACTCAAAAAATCGGCCGAAAACCCGAAAATTGGCCGAAAACCCAAAAAACGGCCGAAAACCGAAAATACAAAAAATCGGCCGAAAACCCGAAAATTGGCCGAAAACCCAAAAAACGGCCGAAAACACAAAAAATCGGCCGAAAACCGAAAATACAAAAAATCGGCCGAAAAACTGATTTTAGGTTTTTCGGCCGTTTTTTAGTTTTTTCGGTCGATTTTTGGGTTTTCGGGTGTTTTTTGGATTTTCGGCCAATTTTCGGTTCTTCGGCCGATATTTTGAGTTTTCGGCCGATTTTTGGGTTTTCGGCCAATTTTTTTAGTTTTCAGCCGATTTTCGGTTTTTCGGCCGATTTTTGGGTTTTCGGCCGATTTTTTGTGTTTTCGGCCGATTTTAGATTTTTTTGCCGATTTTTGTGTTTTCGGCCGATTTTCGGTTTTTCGACCGATTTTTGTGTTTTCGGCCGATTTTTTGTGTTTTCGGCCGATTTTTGGGTTTTCGACCGATTTTTTGTGTTTTCGGCCGATTTTCGGGTTTTTGACCGATTTTTTTGTTTTCGGCCGATTTTCGGTTTTTCGGCCGATTGTTTGTTTACTTATTTTAGTGTTATTATTATTATTTATTTTTTAAAGAATTTTATTATTTTTTAAAAAGTGTCAATTCATTGGATTTTAAGGTTTTAGTAATTTTTCGGTTTTTGGTTCAGTTTACAGTTAACTGGTTTTGTATTTAAAAAAACTAGTTAACTGAACTGTTGTCTCACAAACAGTTTGGTTCGGTTTTTTTAAAAACAGTTTTGGTTTTAAATGGTTTAGTTTGGTTCAGTTTAACTGTTTGGTTCAGTTTTTTGGTTTTTATGCCCACCCCTATAAATATAGCATAGATTTATGATATTTGGAGGTAAATTTGAGTAAACATTTTTTTGATTGAAAGAATATGATGAAGATTCATGAGAAATGATGAACAAAATGAAGGTGTTCTTCATTTTCCAGGATTTTTAAATTTTTAATAAAATAAAATATTTTTAAAAAATAAAAAATAAAATTCAGCATTTTTTTAATTAAAAAAAACGAGACAGGGGTTTATATGATTAAAATATAAAAGATAAAGGACCTATATGTTACAAATAAAAGATAAAGGATTGAAGTGTTACAAATAAATAAGATAAATGACCTATATATTACAAATAAAATATAAAGAACCAAAATGTTACAAATAAATAAGATAAATGACCATTGGTGTAATTTTTCCTAGTTTTTGAAAGAAGAAAAAGAAAATGGAATTCTTACAAAAAGATGAAATTGAAAAATCATATTGAACAAGTTAAAAATAAAAGTAACTATGACATTCTGGCCGCCAAACGGGCACGTTCCGTGTCCGTTTGTGTGATCGATATTTTTTTTTTGTGATCAATATTATCTATTGTGCAAATATAAATAACTACTTAATCTACTTTTTTATTGGACTTAGTTAATTGATAACTATGTAACCTCTTTTTTTGTTGTGGCTAGTTATTAAGAAGAAGAAAATATTTTTTTTTACTATAGAAAAACTGAAAACCTACTTTTATGTGGAAGTTTTGTTTAGTTATTAAGAAGAAAAAAATTATTTACTAAAAAAAACTGAATATCTATTTTTATGTGGAAGTTATTTTTTAAGGGTAAAATAGGAATAATGAAAAAGTCATACCAAAAATTTGTATCCTCTTTATATATTAGTATAGATATCACCTTTCTACTGATCGTCATTGATTCAGTGGTGATTGACGCTAAACTTGATAGAGAGGATCACAGTTCGATCCCCGCAATTGCGATCGGGAGGGGACTGTAACCACTTGATGCCAGAATTGACTCCCGAACCAGATTAAACTGGTGGTAAAAACCAAAAATATCATCACCTTTCTAGATTATTGAATAAATAATTTTTTTTGACAAAAATAAAATGATATCCATTCATTCAAATTGATCAAATACATCAAATACAATCACATATAAATAATTTCTAGATTATTGAGTAAATACATTCAAATTGAATAAATAATATATATTGATTTATATTATAAGTTAGATAGACTAATTACTTGATGTATTTAAAACTAAACTTTCCCTTATATTAAATTTAGCGGAGGTAGTATTTAATTTCCGGGCTCATACCCTCTTCTCAATAAAAAAATAGTGGTCGATATTACAATTTTTGTTATAATAGTGCTAATTTTAAAATGTTCTATGAGTGCCTTAACCCTAGTGAGTTCATTCAATTATTATTATTATTATTATTATTATTATTATTATTATTATTATTATTATTTTGTTGTTGTTGTTAGATATTTGCAAAATGGATCTGAAATTAAAGAAGACTATATTAGGAAGAGATCACTAGTATGTTTTTTGTTTTGAACCGTCTAATTCAAATCATTTTAACTACATGATTGTGAGTTTCTGTTGATCGCATAGAATCAAAATTAAGTAACAAGTGTGTCTTCACGGTAGAAGGTTTGGCGAATGAGCGATAAAGACAATAAAAATCAATCTTATGGTAGAAAGTAAATTATTTGATCTTATAGGATTTTGGTGGTTATAGAATGTAAAAACTATTATCCTTTAAAAATTAAAAATCATAAACAGATTAAAAATTGTACAAATATAAAAAAATTAAATCTATTTTTTTAAATTGTAAATTTACATATAAATTTATCACTAGATTAATTTAAAACATTAAT
Source organism: Trifolium repens (assembly GCA_030408175.1). Lineage (NCBI taxonomy): Eukaryota > Viridiplantae > Streptophyta > Magnoliopsida > Fabales > Fabaceae > Trifolium > Trifolium repens. The sequence goes on along the minus strand of CP125842.1, from coordinate 57,622,471 downwards.
TATATTCTATCATATGATTATATTGTTTTTATATAGATATAATTGGATATTTTGGCTCTATTTGGCCAAAATAGCAGTTTGCTTATAAGCTAGCTTATAACTGATAAGCTAATTGAAGTGTTTGGTAAAATTAGTAGTTTAACTAGCTGATAATGTAAAATTACATTTAAGGACATTCTCAATTCATAATAAAATTCATATCAATTAATATTTAAGATATTTGGACTTTAATAATTTAAATTTATCAATTCAATATATCATTTATACATTATTATTATTATTATTATTAAAAAATATTATTTATTTGAAAAAAAATATTTTAAATGCAAAGGTTATAGTAAACTATATTTAAGAAAATATAATAGAGATCTTGCACCAAAATAAAAGTATATAGAGATAACAAACGTAAGAAAATAAAATAGAAAAAATGATCAAGATACACAGGTAATAAACTAAGAATCATAACATAGTGTTGAAAAAAAAAACACACAGTAAGAAGAATAATCGTAACATAGTGCACTATTTTATTTTCAATTATAAAAATAATAAATTATGAAGGGTAAAAATGGATTTTGGATCAAATAATAAGTTCAAAAATGGAAGAAAATATGATAAGTTATAAGCTCATAAACTATTTGAAATAGTGTTTGAAAAATAAAGTATAAGCTCATGATAACATGACAGTTACCAAACAAGTCTTACGAACTTATAAGTTATAAACTATAAGCTAATTTTTAGGCTTCCAAAACAGAGCCTTTGATAAAAGAGTTTAAAGACAAAAAAATGTATATCGATGAACTCACACATTAATATTAATGTGCGCGCTTCCTACTCATGCTTAATAGGCATGTTTTTATTCTTGTGTCCATAACTTTTTCCTAAATAAAACTTTTGCATTTATTATGAAACTAATCTTCGATTCAACGAGACATTTAGCTTTTGAAAAATGTTATTAGAACATATTTTTTGAGACAAAAATACGACACTAAAAACAATATTGTCATTTCAATCAACCATATTTCCTTTTTGTGAAAAAAATAACAATATTGTCTTAGTGTTATGTTTTTGTCCAGAAAAATATATTCAATAACATTTCTGTTAAATTTTTTCCAGAATTAAAACACCTTTTAACTATGGACAATCCAAAAATCATGATGGTACGTTACCAACTCTTCAACACATGCATAGATAGAATGTTGGTTTTTAATCACAAATAAAGCATTTAGTCAAAAAAAAAAAAAATCACAAGCAAAGCAAAGCCATCAACCTAAACAATATGAAAAGAGATTAACACTAAATCCAAAATATATATATCATTAGATTTGAAATAATTAAACTGATTAATTTGTCCCCTGCTCAATCTAGCCAATCACCAAACAGAGTAATTAAATTAACTACAATAAAATATTATTTAAAACATAACAAATATATAATAATGAGAAAGGAATCAAACTTTGTTACATTGCTCTATCTATCTACCATTCAACCCTATAACGAAGGTTTGGTGGCATGATTCTATTACCACTACCAATTGCATGTTCTGTTTCATCCACTATCCTTCCATTAATAACTTGAGAATAAAATCCACCACCAACAACAACATCATGATTAACTTCAATTAAAGAATTATTAAGATCATAATCATCTTGTTTAGTACTAGTAACCATAGAAGAAGAAGAAGAATTATTATTACTCTTTTCTCCTTCAGTTTCTCTATAATTATTAAGATAAACTTTCAAAGGACCAACATAATTTTCAAAACCAAGTGTTGTCATAGCCCAAAGAAGATCATCACCATTAATTGTTTTTCTCTTTTCTCTTTGACACTTATCAGAAGCTTCACCAGTAATGAAACTTATGAACTCAGAAACACATTCTTGAACAGTTTCTTTAGCTTCTTTTGATATTTTAGCATTTGCTGGTAGTGCTCTTTTCATTATACGGCTTACGTTAGCAATTGGTAGAAACCTGTCTTGTTCTTTTGAGGATGAACTGTCTGAGATGTTTCCTGATGTTGGACTTCCTACAGGACTTGTTTGGTTTCTCTTATTACCTGCCATGTTGAAATTAAGTGCTTTTTTCTTCCTTCAAATATTGAGTTATAGTAATATAGGTGGTGTGGTATTTGAAATGGAAAAGAAGAAAATTGTGGTTTTGATATATTTTGTGGAATAATATTTTGGAAGGAAGAAAGCAAATGGTGGTGAGGAAGATCACAATTGATGGCCTTTATATATCAATTGAAAGGACTTGCTTGGTCATAAAATAAGATAAATATGAAAGCAATTGAAAGTAAGCAAATAGTACTTGTTCAATGGTCATGGATAAATTGAAAATTTAAATGAGATAACACTTTGTTATTTTAATTTATTTTTTTTTGGTCGTAAATCAGATAGCATTTACACGTAACTACGAAGAGGGATGTAGATCGCCTACAGTAAACAATCAACGCAATTACACATAGTTTTTTATCTGGACTATTAATACTAGATCGAACAAGTAATTAAGCTTGAAAATTATGTCTTTTGAATTAAAACAATTTCACCTGTTGATTTTAGATCAGACAACCAAAATTGATTACAATGTCCTACTCTTACAGCAAGGAAATATGTTTCGCTAGGAAGACTAACTCTTTAAACTTTGTGGGATACAAATAAATAACAAACTCTTTCTTTCTAAAATAGTGAAATGAGTCATGTGTTTAATAATTTATACTAATTTTTATACATCCAAACCACCGGCAATGTCTTTTAATTAAATATCATTTTGCAATCTTGTGTACAGTTTGGTTAATGTGAAAAATTAGCATGAGATTTTTTTTTTAACAAGCCAAAATGAAATATATATATATATATATATATATATATATATATATATATATATATATATATATATATATAAATAAACGAAAGAGTCACAATAGTCTCCTTAGCACAAGGTGTGCCAGGAAGATCTACAACAAAGTTACAAAAGTGTCAAAACAGAAAAAATAAAATCAATATACAAAATTAGCCGATGCCCAAACAAAGGAATGAGTTCGACCACCAGGTATGATAATTGGACGCAAGAGTCACATTTGTAGCCTTTAACCACCTAAAAGAGAACATCTTGACCTTGTCCAAAAAATGAGTGACGGTGCATGCCGCGCCTCTGAATAAGCGGTGATTTCTTTCAGTCCAAATGACCCAAACACAAGCTAACCAAATGATCTGCAGAAACGACCGGCATGCACGGAGACCTCCAGCCGAGTAAGTGAACTGAACAAAGTGATCTGGGATAGAGTGAGTTTCGGCCGCCGAAAAACCAATCCAAGAACGAACTAAAGCCCATAGAGATCCAAAAGGGCTGCAGGAGAGAAACAGATGCTGAGCTGATTCGTTGCCGCCGCATCCAGACACACAGAAGCGACCCTCAAGAGAAATAATGCCTCGGGCTACCAAGTTTGATTTCGTTGGCAACCTGTCGCGTAGAAGATGCCACGCAAGGATGGAGACCTTCAAAGGAACCTGTTTGTGCCACACAAGATCTTCCGCCTCCCCCAATGTAAATGAATCCTGGGAAGTCAGAAGCTGATACGCACCACGAACGGAATAACCTACATCAGGATCAGGATGCCACTGCCATCTATCAGGGGTCTGCGCCTGCACAGTAAAAGGAAGAAGTAAAGACTGACACTCCCCCAACATCTCCTCCTCCCACGCCCACAACTGTCTCCTCCACACCCACGCCTCACCGCCAGACTCCCACCCAACATCGTACATCTCAGCTACGGTGCTCGACTTATTCACAACCAAGTCGAACAACCGCCCAAACCTCTCACATAGTGAAGCTCCTCCCAACCAAGGATCAGTCCAGAAGAAGGAATCTGACCCATCCCCCACCTTTTTTGTAACACCCTCCCCGAACCAGCCGCCCCTAATCCCTCATACTCCATCCCGAATTCTCACTATCTCCCTCCACCACGAGGATCCCTGCCCCCCTCCATCTCTCAGGCGCCCTCGCTCCACCCCATAACGAGCTGCCAACACTCGAAACCACAAACTCCCTCGGTCCACCAGCACCACTTGCCTAACAAAGCCAAGTTAAACTCCCTCACCCCAAATCTTCCATACTCCCTACGTAAACATATATTTTTCCACGCAATCCAAGATGTTTTCCTAAAGTCCTCACCACCCCCGCAGAAAAAATTAATCAAAAGAGATTCAATAGAGGAGATAATACCTGCTGGAGTTTTGAGGAAGGAGAGAGCATAGACAGGTAGAGAGGTCAAGACAGACTTAAGTAAAACCAGACGACCACCGAAAGACATGAGATTAAATAATTGTTTGAAAAAAATTACACTAAATACATATAAATTACATCATTTTGTAACCCAAAAATAATTACATCATTTTTTAAGAGAGATGGTATTTATTTATTATAGTAGAAATTACATATGAATAGATGTGAATAAAATATGAGTGTTTTTGACTTTTGTGTATATAGTTAATTTTTAGTATAATGGAAAAAGAGATGGTGTTTATTTATTTGTATGAAATAAATATTAATATTTGTGTATTTTGTGTATAAAGTTTCTCTCGATCTTAAATAGCTTTTTTTTCTTTTACATTCATAGTACAATTATTTTTGTTTTATAATTTGGTGATGAAAAAATATTTAATATTTGTGCTATATGCTTTACCTTTGATTTATGCTAATTTTACACTCACTAACACTCTTATAAACACACTTTTTAATGCGTTGAAATTCTAAGAGTGAGTGGAGTTTGATTATGGGTTGAAACACTCTTAATTTGATTTAGAGATGTAAAATTAATATTTGCATGTTTTGAATATTTTCGAGTGGATTTTTTTTAAAGGTTAAATATATATATATATATATATATATATATATATATATATATATATATATATATATATATATATATATATATATAAAATAGCTTCTAATTTTTTTTAGTGGAATTGATTTGCCATCTTGAATTGATTCTAATTTTGTAGCTAGAATTTGAAATTTTAGCTTCTAAATTCAATTGTTAGCTTTGAATTTATTATATTCTCTCATTTTCACGTGAATATATTAAAAATTAAATTATTTTATATTTAACTCATTTTTATCGTAATCAATTTTTACTACATTCAAAAAATCAATTTATATCGGCACAAAAAAAAAAAGTGTTTGGAAACCAATTTTTTCACAGTCAAATCTAATTAGAGAAGTGGGTCGCCGCACTTTCAACACCACACACTAACAAAGATCCAATCACTCTTTAAATCAACTATTGAAGGCTAAAATAGAAGAGGCAGGGAAGTTCAAAGTATAAGTTGGAACTTATTCAGTGCATTACTGGATTAAATTCAAAGTGGTGTATCTTTGTGTTTTGGCATCTTTAGCTGTGGTACGTACTTGATGAAAAATCAACACATCAAATTATCAAAACAGTCATTTTGCAAACTATATGATTAAAAATAATGATTATGTAAATAGTTTGCTACACTTGATGTAATTAGATTGGAATTCTTAATTAGACCCTAGAAAGCTATAACGTGAATTATTCGTACTAGTGCAAATGTGATTTTTGTACGGTTTTTAAAAAAGAACTAAATACACTACCAAAAAAAAAAAAAACTAAATAAATATATATGAGGCACAAGGGATATATGCTTTCACTTTGCAAATTTGCTTTTGTGTTGCTTTGTCTTATTGAGATTCTTCTATCACATACATAATTGCTGGACAGTATCATCTCAAGGCATCTCAATCCTTCAGTCCTAATTTTCTTCTTTTCCACATGATCAACAATATAATTGTGTGCGTGGTTGATTGTGAGTGACAAAAAAGGATTTTGTGGTTTTTTTGCTAAATTTAACTTATAATTAATTAGGAAGGCAAAATTAACTAGTATCAAGACTTCTTTAAAAAATTGTGTCAAAAAAAAAAACTTCTTTAAAATCAATTTCACATCTCTATGATGAATTTCTCTTTAAAAGTCTCCTAAAAAAGGAAACTCATACATTAGTGCGTTTAATTTGCAATACAATAAGTATTAGATATAATAGTACATGACAAAATTGCATCTGTAAAAGAAAAAAAATGATATTTTTTATATTCGAAAATAAAATGAGTATTTTCATAAGAACAAAAAATTATCCTATATATGGTTTAGTAAGAGACAAAAATTCTTGCAAGTCCTGTCTTTTATAGTCTATTTTGTCCACTATCATAATAAATTTCTGAATCAAACAGAGTATCAATCCCCAATTTTTTTAGCAGATTAAATAAAATTACAGTACATAGATAAATGTGACATTTTAACCTAAGTTAAAGGTGTACTACTCTAATGTTAAGTTAAGTTAAATTAGGTTAATAAAATAAAATTACAGTAGATAGATAAAATGTGACACTTTAACTTTTGCATTTCTCTGTATCGAATATATCTATAACTGGATTGGTTCTTTGATCAGTTCCAACCTGTCAAGTCTCTCACTAATAGGATTCCTGAGGAGAAAATATGAGAACCGATCATAAGAGAGAAGCTATATCAAACAGGCTTGTGACACATGGAACCTTTTGAAGCTACGTATATGATATATCCACCACCATGTATATAATGTATGTACTAAAAATATACATTGAATCGGTGCTTATTACGTACTGTCCTAGATATAGTCTATAGATATTATTATTTTAGAGATGCAAGTTTCATATATACAAAATTCAATTATTGGACATGGCTTGGAAAATGGTTACCATATGCATTCACTAATATTATAGTTTTGAAATGGTGGGAAAATATTGTGGTCAATGCCAAAATTATATTAATTAAACTAATATGTGATGTGATCAATATTAAATTTATAAAACATGACATACACAAAAAGAGCAAATTTGTCATGATATGAAATTTTGAATTATGATAGCCACCGAAGGCAATGATTGTTAGCCGAATGAGATTTATGTCAAAATAAAAGTCTTCAAATATATATATATATATATATATATATATGTGAAATGTGAGTGTCATCACACAATATTAGAATTTGTGAGGCATATACTCAACCACAAAAGCTAGCTTGAGAGTTGAGGTTTGCACTACATTTATAAAGGTTATCTTTGCCATATCTCTAGCCAATGTGAGACTTCTAACACACCCCCTCACGGCCAGCACTATTGAGCTTGATGCGTGGAATCAACAACAACGGGTGGCCCAAATATGGGAGGTCTCCACAACAAACAACAAATGGATCTAGGATAGGCTCTGATACCATATTATAATTTGTGAGGCCTATACTCAACCACAAAAGCTAGCTTAAGAGTTGAGGTTTGCACTACATTTATAAAGGTTATCTTTGCCATATCTCTAGCCAATGTGGGACTTCTAACACACAAAATTGGAATATTAATCAAGTAAGATTATTCAGAGTCAAATTGTCGTAGAAATACAAGGAGGACTTGATTTTATTTTATCTTTTGACAAAGATTAAATTAGAGATTATAAAAAATTGACATTTAATAATTTAAAGATTAATTTTTAAATTATTTACAAAATGATTTATTTTGTGTTTTGTCAGTCAAAAGTCAAAACGATAATATCTTTTAAAAAAATTATTTATAAAAATACAATTTCAAGAGAATATACTTAAAACATATTCTTATATTTGGAAAAAAAATAGATTTTATTTCTTTTAAGAATCTTATTTTTATAACTACCAAATACATGAAATTTGAAAACTTCAAAAAAGCTGTTATTTTTGTTTATTCTTCAAAAGAGTGATTTTTAAAGAAAAAAGTTGGCAGAGAGGACCATAGTTCGATTGCTCGCAACTGCGATCAGGAGGAGACTGAAATCACTTAATGGCAGAACTGATCCCGAAACCAGATTAAACTAGTGGTGAAAAGTTGTTACAAATTGTAAGCTAGAGCTGTAAAAATCTAGGGTGTGTTTGTTTTGGATTTTTTTAAGAAAAAATCTATTTTTTAAAAAAGAAATCCATTTTATAATTTTGATAGTGTTTGCTATATATTTTTTTAAAAACTACAGTATTTTCTAAAAAAAAAAATCATTTTTAACCCCCAAATAAAAAACTATTTCTAATAGCTTTTCAAGAATTAATATTATTAAAAATTAAGGAACCTAAATGTAGGAATTTCCTCCTTATTACAAATTCTAAAATTTAAAATATGCTGTAGTGTAACTTTCAAGAGCTAATTTCAGTAATATTTCATTCTTTAGTCTTTTTTCTTCCTATGATTTTATTTTTTTGGGTCTCAAATATAAATAAAATTTTGTCAAAAAATTAATGTATTTGATCCAAATTTGAATAAATTAAATATATCAATTTATATGGACTAAATTTTTCTTATATTTGAGATCATAGTAATTTTTTTTTGTGTGTAACGTTGTATATATGGTGGCTAGCTGTACTTCAATTTGGATCACTTCCTTGATCCTTCCAATAAGAACAAGTAAAGTTGTCCATATACTGCATCTTCCAGCTATTATTCACTGATTTAATTGGAACACACTTGCATTACATATTTACATGTATAAAGTTAAAATGATAAATCCAAAATCTTAACATATTTTTACATGCAAAATTAGAAGCTTATACGTGGTATTAACTCTAGCCAATAAACTACTAGCTAGCAGTACTTGTAAGCCAGATTGGTCAAGTGATTAATTACATTAATTAATTACAAGCATATACGTTTTATTCTGTTCTTTAAAATAATATTTGTTTGTGTTTGTTGATATGTAGCTAAAATCGTGAAGTGAGATTACATCATGATTGATGATCACATAATATATTAATTTTTTATATATAAAAATAGTATTTACTTGTGCTTATATTGGTAGCTGGAGTATTATTGACAACTGAATCAAACAATTCCAAGATATTATAGCCTATGATTTTACTTTAGTTATTTTTTTTATACAATTTGCAAATCTCTAATTGTCAATTTGCCGGCTTTGAGAGACAACTAGAAAGTCAAATAATATCGCAATCAAAAATATGTTCCATTGATTGGAGCTTGGAACCGTAGCAGGCCGTATATAATAATGGTTGATAAGATTCTCTTTGAAATTTCACTTTCATGTAACAAAAATAATGTAATGCCGTTTCTTTATTTTCTTACAGTAGACCCATGTCATCCACAGAAAGATAGGTTCACATACCGTGGCTGTGCATAAAAATTTGTAGGAGAAAAAAAATAAAAAATTCATGGCTAATGTATATTAATCGATTGGTTTGATAAATATTCACCTCAGATCTCACAAGAATTTGAATATTAATTCATGTTGTTGATTTGAGTAACTCGTTGATTAGCGATTAATTTAGGTGATGAAACATTAATTTGATGTCGAGCAACCGTCGAGATGTGAGTTGGAAGTACTTGCGAATATTATTACGCTCAAGTTAAAAATAATAGATTGTGTTTACTTGAGATGGTGATAAGGTGTTTGTTTATATTTGCACCGTTTCGAGTCATTGGGGGCATTGATGAGCGAAAGATCAACGCTCACCAATGTAGAGATGGAATAGTAGTTGACAAACGTTACAAATTGGAGCTTTGTGTGATTGAACATGTAGTGCATATCAAATTATATGGAGTGGAGAGCCTCTCCCGTGAAAATTCAACCGGAGGAAGTCCGGTGCATATCCACACTATCTAAAATTCTTTCAATTGACTCTAGTCACATACAACTATCATAATGAATGATTGAAATCACACAACATAATAGTGTCATTGCAGTGAATCTATTCTCCAAATTATAGGCCTTTGACCCATCCAAAATATCTTAGTTTCGTTATTGTATTAACTATCAATGGAAACAGAGTTGATGATGCCAAGTCCTTCCAACATACAAATGGGAACATATCTTCCGAATGAACTGAGATTTGGAAACCTACCTTCCAAAATGGGTTTAAGTTGAAAATGTAAATTGTTAGAATATCTACCATGAATTCAATTACGCATTTCACAAATTTAACCTAACAACTATAAATTACACAAATAATACAAAACTAAACCTTATTACTATCATTTTCAAAAATAAAACCTAACAAATATTGTTGTGGAAATTAAATCCTATCACTATCAATTTCCATCACATACACTATAAATTCACAAATAGAAAATTGAATGTGGAAAAAACACTTGTTGTGTAGAAGTTAGATTGATGAAGTTGGATAGACAAATAATGAATGAAATCCATGAATGAATTTTGGATAGACAAATAAGCTATCTAGAGATTCACTTTTCGCACCCCAGGTTTCTTCCTTCACCCCCTGAAATGACCATAGTACCCGTCCTCACCCTCTAGAAAGCGATCACTTTTCGCACTCTAAGTAGCAAGCGTCAATATTTTATACTCAAATTGAACGCCGGCACCCCATGGATAAAAAAATCATAAAAAAAAAGAGTTTGTATCCTAGGGAGCAAACCCTTTTTTTCATGATTTTTTCATCCACGGGGGGTGCCACACGTCCAGTTGGAGTATGAAATATTGACATTCGCTACTTATAGTGCAGACTAATGCATAATTCGCTATTTAAAGAACAAACTCAGTTTACACTATAAAAAGGGTGAAGAGGACAATAAAAATTGACTTATAAGGTTCGCATCCTAGGATGCAAACTGCGGTGTTCCCGTTTTTGCAATTTTACACACTCTTTAAATAGCAAAGGATGTGAACTGCGGTGTTCCCGTTTCTGCAATTTTACACTCACTTTCTAAATAGTGAGGGGTTAAAAAAGGAACGACATAGGGTGCTTGTAAAACCCGAGGGTGCGAAAAGTGAATCTCAAAAATAATTTTCTTCAATTTGGTTGCATGAATACCCAAACATATAATTAATATTTAGGCCCATTTTTAGTTTAAGAAAAAAATACAAATTATTTCAATAAAATTGTGTAATTAGTCGGCAAGCCAATTTTTTTCAATAATATTGATGAGATCACAACACATCAACCTTAATTTTGTACGTACTATCTTTGAGTTTGATTTGTAGCCATGAATTAATTGCAGCACAAGAGAGAAAAAGTAAGCGCAATGCACAAGTACAAAATACTACTCCATTTGTCAAAAAAACTTAACTAATCCATCTTGTGGCTCAGGACCCAACCCGCGATATCTCCCCACCAATCAAAATTCTCTAAAAACCTTCATAGCTCATCTTTAATCTTTAACTTGCCACGTGTCACTATCATATTCCATCTTTCCACTTTTTTGTTTTTTGTCTTGTTTTCAACAACAACTTCAACTATTCTTCTTTCTCCGCTTCCACACTCTTTTCACTTCACACTCTCTCATTTCCAATCGAACTCACACACCATGAAAATTAGGGTTTAACTTTGTTCCTCACTCACTCTCGCTTTTTAGTAACTACCTACCTATCAATGGCTTCTTCATCTTCTCTACTTTCAACCGAATTCAATTTTCTTGCTCCTCAATTCACACCTAAACGCCGTCGTTTTAACTCTAGTTTTTCCTCGAAGTACAAATACAGTGTTACTATTCGTACTCGAATTTGTGCTGTCAAGAAGGAAGAAGCTGCATTGGTTGAAGAAAGAGTGAGCGATGTGAAATGGAGTGGAAATGGAAACGGAGCTGTTACTAAAACTATTGGTAGCAATGGTTCTGTTAGAGGTTATGTGAATGGTAGTGGAAATGGAAGTTTAGTGAAGTATGTGAATGGTAATGGTGTTGCGGCGGAAGTTGTTGACGATTTTGTAGCAACTTCGAAACAGAAGGAAGTTGGGAGGAAGAAGAGGTTGGAAGAAATTGGAAAAGAAGATGCGTGGTTCAAACGAAACGGTGAACCACAGGTTGAGGTATGTATGTATAATTTTGCAATGTGTTTGATGCTATGCAACACCGACACTTCAAATTGAAGATGTATCTGGTGTGTTCGTGTCAGTATTGTGTCTGGTGTCTGTGTCTGTACCAGTGCTTCGTAGGTTTAATTATTTGGAATGTGATTATGAAAATGACGGGGAAAAGAATTGTATGCTAGATGTGTGATTGTTTTTCTTTTTTGCAGGTGGCAGTTGCGCCTGGAGGTCGTTGGAGCAGATTCAAGACTTACTCAACGATCCAACGAACATTGGAAATTTGGGGATTTGTTATTAAATTTATCTTCAAGTCTTGGTTGAATCGTCAGAAGTTCTCTTATAAAGGTTTGCTGTTTCTCATCTGTAGATTATAATAGATTTTTGGTTAAATTGGACTATCGGTCCCTTAACTTATTTATTGGTTTCATATTGGTCCCTTAACTAATTAAGGTTACAAACTGGTCCCTTAACTTTAATTTTGCTTGTCATATTGGTCCTTTTTATTAGTTTTGATGAAAAAACATTAATTTTACTTTCTATTATTCATTATATGAACATATAAATGATTTATTTTTGAGTAATATTGTTAGTGAGTATGATTGTGCATTCAGACATCTTTCTTAGACGGAAGATGAATACACTATCAACCTGTTAAAAAGGACCAATATGACAAACATAATTAAAGTTAAGGGATCAATTTGTAACGTTAATAAGTTAAGGGACCAATTTGTAACATTAATTAGTTAAGGGACCAATATGAAACCAATAAATAAGTTAAGGGACCAATAGTGTAATTTAGCCTAGATTTTTTGTTCCAAACTTTTAGAAACATGCAGTTAAACAATAGCATTTTGTGTAAGTTGGAATTAGTTTATGCATCTCAATTGTTTAGAAGCATTTCCATTTTGCTTATCAGTAAATGTCGCAAATTATACTTATGAGGTGTTTATCAATCTGCTGAAATTGCTCCATTATTTTGGGAGCACTTGGGCAGTTGGGTTTATTCGTAGAATTTTGACTAAACATCAATTTTGTTTATGCTTTGAATCAATATATAAATGACCTTGGAATCATGAAGTGCCTTTATTGAAGTTTGAAGAATCTCAGCATTGAGACTGTTTTTAATATTTGACTCAAAGATATATTTTTTAGGAGGAATGACTGAGGAAAAGAAAACCTTCAGGCGAAAGACCCTTGCCAAATGGCTGAAGGAAAGCATTCTACGACTAGGTCCTACGTTTATCAAAATTGGCCAGCAATTCTCCACAAGAGTGGACATTCTTCCACAAGAATATGTTGACCAGTTGTCAGAACTTCAGGTTAAATTGGAGTTTTGACCAGTACTTATAAGATAATTTCCCTAAAATGAGTTATTCTAAACTTGCTTCTGATATACTAGTATTTAATTTGTCATTGTTATTAATGGTATTTATGGTTGTAAAGGTTGCTTATCTAATTCACGGAAGCAATTGGTGCTGTTTGATAACGTTAATGACAAAATCATCTAGAACATGAAAAAACTAAAAAGGTTTAATCAAGAAGAGAAAACCATATTAAGGTTTTATTTCTTTAAATCTTACTTACCTATTTTTTGGGTTTAGGATCAAGTTCCTCCATTTCCTTCAGAGACTGCTATGGCTATTGTTGAGGAAGAGCTTGGAGCTCCTATAGCTGGCATATTTGATCAGTTTGACTATGAGCCAATAGCTGCTGCAAGTCTTGGTAATCCATGTTTTACTTTGCATGTATTTGTAATAGAAACCGTGCAGTCATAGAAGGAAACCTGATTAAATGTACCTAGGCTTTAGGTGTAATGTTTGCTTGGATGAAAGGAAAAATGAATTATCTTTCTCCCCATTGCAGGTCAGGTTCATCGTGCGAGATTAAGGGGACAGGAGGTTGTTATCAAGGTGCAAAGGCCTGGTCTCAAGGATCTTTTTGATATTGATCTTAAAAATCTGAGGGTCAGTGTTAAACTTGATGCTTTGTGTGCGTATGTAACATTACTGTTTGATAACTTTATTACCTTGTCCTTGATTTATCTTATAACTTTTAGTAACCTGCAAAACTTGACAAGTCTTCTTCTAAATATGTAATTTTCTTTCTTTCTATTTTTTCCATTGCATGATGGATGTTTTATAATATCCAGCCTTTGAAGACACACAGAATTTCATAAAACACTGATGCCTGGGTCTTCTTTTGTATCTCCAGGTTATTGCCGAATATCTTCAAAAAATTGATCCTAAATCAGATGGTGCAAAGAGGGATTGGGTTGCTATTTATGATGAGTGTGCCTCTGTTTTATATCAGGTGATGATACTCTCAAAAGTTGCTCCACTCTTGTACTTGAGATCAACTGAAGAAAATCATATGTCTAAGTTTTCATTGTATTGGTATAATCTGTCATGGTCAATTAAATTCCGCAGGAACGCTACTCATATAGAGTTTGATTAGGTTCGGGCTAGTGGAATGGGTTAAGAGGCTGGCTCTGCTTTTGGAATGTCATATGGGAAACCAAGGAAGTTCTTTTGGGTCATGAAAGGCTTTTCATATCAAACTCCTAGTGAAAAAATAAATATTTCCGAATCTTGAATAAGAGGCTTTTTATTCAAACAGGAAAGTAGTTAACTAGGAATATTATTAGCTGAGTTGTTTTCACAGAAAGGGATAAGCTGGCCTGTAATTTTACCTGGCCAGGTAATGGCATAAAATGGACAATTAGGATTTTTGTTGTGCAGGCGTAATGTAATGCTTCAGAAATAGGCATGCTTGTTGAGTATAATATGTCATCCATTGTTATCTGAAACCACGAATGATATGATTACTTTATGAGGGTTAGAACTTTGACAACATATGAATAAAGGGACTTTTATAGGCTTTGGAAATAGCTGCAGGTTGGGGGTGGGGCGGGTTTGAGTAGCAGATTTTCTCTTGTTTTAGTATGATTTGTTTGCATGTGTTATCTGCACATCCTCAACATTATCTGACCCTGTTGATTAACATGAATAAACATTTTCAGGAGATTGATTACACCAAGGAAGCTGCTAACGCAGAACTATTTGCAAGCAACTTTAAGAACATGGATTATGTGAAAGTCCCTTCAATTTTCTGGGATTATACCACCCCACAGGTTCAACCTTATTTTCTTGCAGAAATATAAAAAGTAGTATACATATTTAGCATTGTTACTTCTGATGCCTTTCTTCATCCATAATTTTACTATTTTTTCCAATGCAGATTCTAACAATGGAGTATGTTCCAGGGATTAAAATAAACAAAATACAAGCTTTAGATGAGCTGGGTGTTGACCGGAAAAGGTTTACAGAATCTGGGTTTTTGTATACCAAATCACTAGTGGCATGTTACCTTTTACTTGTGTGCATCTTAACTACCGACGGTGGTACTATAATTCAAATTTAATTTAATGTTTTGCTTATCTTCCACAGGCTAGGGAGATATGCTGTTGAATCTTACTTGGAGCAGATTCTCTCACATGGTTTCTTCCATGCCGACCCTGTATGTTCCTGTCTCTAGAATTGCTAAGTAGTTTTTAAGTTCTATCTCTGAAATGAATTATTTGAATTATTTAGATCGATAATTGTGTACTGAAGCTGATGTGATAAGTTTACTATTTTTTGAATATTCTCTTATACTGCAACATTCAAGCATCTGTTGCCCAAGGTGCATGCGCATGCTGGTTGTGTCCTATATATTAACATCTGTTGCCTCGGGAAGCTTCTAGGCACTAGAATTCAGCTTCCCCAGGAGTTGATATCAAGGACTAATGAGTTTACATAGTTCGTGACTATCTTTCAGGAAGTTCCTTCTTCTTGTGGGTAACTAATGTATACATTGTCCATGCAGCATCCTGGAAATATTGCAGTTGATGATGTCAATGGTGGAAGATTGATCTTTTATGATTTTGGTATGATGGGAAGGTATGTTCTTTATATCTTTTGTATATTTGAAATACGGATATACAGGTCGAGCATTTTAATCTTAGTGAGATGATTGCCTTTGCAACTGTGATCGTTGTTGCATCTTACAGTATCAGTCAAAATATCAGAGAAGGTTTACTCGAAGCTTTTTATGGAGTTTATGAGAAGAGTCCAGATAAGGTAAAAATGCCGATTTTTCCGGATGGGGGTCCCATATTGTCTTGAACACTCTAGCATGAAATTCCATTTTTTGAATCTAAATTTATTACCAAATGATGCTTATGCACTTATGCAGGTCCTTGAAGCAATGATTCAGATGGGCGTTCTTGTCCCAACTGGAGATATGACTGCTGTTAGACGAACAGCACAATTCTTCCTCAATAGGTAGTTTATTGTGCCAATTTAGTGGGAATACATCCAAAGTACAAACCTTGAGAGACTCAGCAGTAGTTTTTCTATAAGTGAATATCAGTATATTGATCTTAAATGATTGATTTAAAAGTACCTGCACATGCAGCTTAAGATCTCTAGAAAAGTGTTAAAAACTTATAAATATGATTATCTAATATTAGATGTAAAAACTTTTGCTCGTTAGTTGGGGTTATGCTGAAGCACTTGGAAGTGCTGATTAGTCATGTAAGGAATATAGTGATATTAGGGTTGGCTCTAGTCATATGTTCAAACACTTTTACTTAAAGGTCACAGGTACGGTTCTTGTTTGTTGGCTTCATTGATAGGTAATGTGTAAGTAGTAAGTACCTCGATAGCCGTTGTTAAGGTTTATGACTTGCCCTGTCCTTGAAAATAGGGAGCCTTTTTCACAAAAAAAAAAAAAAGAGGAAGAAATAGTGATATTTTTTGAATTTTTTTACTGCAATTTCTGATTACTTGTCGATATTTTAGGTTTATATTTTCTTTCCTCGCTAATATTTTGATTCAGACTTCAGAGTAGCTCTCTCTACTGAACTACTGATTAGTTATGTCAGCAGTTTACTGCAATCTTTGACTTTCAGCTCTTAATTTTTTTTCTCTCTAGTTTTGAAGAACGTCTGGCTGCACAAAGGAGAGAGAAAGAGTTGCAAGCAGCTGAAGTTGGATTCAAAAAGCCATTAAGCAAGGAAGAAATAGTAATGAAGAAGAAAGAACGTTTGGCTGCTATTGGTAATGTATCGGGTTTAATTATGTGTCTGTCTTTAGGTGTAGATTACTAGAATGTATACCCCAATTATTGCTTATGTAGTTGGCTGTATGCGAAGATGAAAATAGGTGAGTTTCTGGGGAGATACGACCAAAGTAGTATTTATAAGGCACGAGTTACCTCATCCCTTGAACTAGCTTTCCGCTTCTTGCTATTTAGCCTCTGTACCTGAACTTGCCTTTTTCAAAAGAGATGGTTTAATTTTCCCACCAATCTTTGGTATGTACATGGATCTGAACACAACTCCCCTTATTAAGAAGAAGCTTTACATTGGGGTCCATACGTGTATTAAGCAGTTTGTGTTTTAGCATCCTCGTCTCTTCCTGAATACCAAATTCATACTTTCTTTAAGAAATAGCAACACTTGTCCGTGATTGTTTGTGTTGGAATAGATGTTGCTTCAGGTCATTGATGCCTTCTTGATTATCACATATAATAACAATATCATCTACAAACACCACCAAATAAATGTGTTTGTAATGGTGATCATCTTAAGAATACTGAATGATCTTCACAAGTCAAGTCAAATTGTTGAATGACCTTGCTAAGAATACCAAATATTTATTTTAATTGAATTGACTAAAAAAAATACACCGAAGGATTAATTTAACCACCTGAAAACAAATTTAGGTTATTTAGGTTATTTAGGTTGATGGAATGAAATATAATGAAATGAGTTACTTAGTATTTTATTGTATGACAGGTAACGATCCGTATCCATTTTGATTTGGTTGATTTGAAATGATAAAAATTATATTGGTAGTTGAAAACTCTATTAAAATATTTTGCTTTTTTATTACTCCATCTGTTCCTTTTTGTTTGTTGTTTGAGAAAAAAAAGACCAAATGGGGGGGAACAAGGGTCCATCTTCGATTTTCCTCCAAAGCAAACATCTTGAATGGGATAGTGCCTTCTTGAACAATCTTAGGAATAGTAAAAAATGATATAGTAGATAGGTACAGTGGGAAAGTTATAATCAATGATAACTTAATTATAAATGGGGCGAGGCTTAGTGATTTAATGTTTAACTTCAATGGGAAGATCCCCAAACCATGTTTGTCCAAACTCCAAATATGGCTCGGGATCTTACCTAGGGAAAAAGAAACATGCTATTAGTTTGATGAGGTTATGCAGTCCAGAGGCTTTTCACTTACATTTAACTCTCATCCTTTAAACAGGTGAAGATTTATTGTCCATTGCAGCAGACCAGCCCTTCCGGTTTCCTGCAACATTCACATTTGTTGTTAGAGCCTTCTCAGGTAAATATTACTGAATTTAATGTACTACTTTGCTTTTTCTACGCATGTGACTGCAAAGTAACAGGTTAACTTTTTTCTGCAGTTTTGGATGGCATTGGAAAGGGACTTGACCCTCGTTTTGATATTACCGAGATTGCCAAACCGTGAGTGTTGTTTTCATATTTTGTAAACTTTTAAACATTGAAAGTTTTATTTATTTTTCAATCACTCCCACGACAAAGGGAATTTTGTCACCAACCACATGGTTGATATAAGTTTGAATATGAGAACAGTTTGAAAGGATTGTAGGCAGCATGACCGACCCTGGAACATTTTTGCCCAGAGGAGCTAGTGCTCCTGCATAATTTTCCTGTCTTGTTTCTTGGCCTTTCAGGTCTCCAATGTACCAAGATAAAATTAAAGTCTTCAAACTATTTGTGTTGCATATCTAACACAACTACTTCCTCCTATCCTTGTAGATATGCTCTGGAGTTGCTGAGATTCCGTGAGGCAGGGGTTGAAGTTATCATAAAGGCAAGTCACTAACTTGTTCCATCATGAATGAATTCAGTCTATGTATTGCTATTCTGATTTCGTTTCTCATACCATTCTTCTATATATACAGGACATCAAAAAGAGATGGGACAGACAATCTCAAGCATTTTACAACTTATTTAGACAAGCTGACAGGGTTGAAAAACTCGCTAACGTTATCGAGAGATTGGTCTGTATTGTATTTTTTGTTGACACAATTTGAGTTCTTTATTTGATTGGTATATTTTGTTTGTTTCGGATTTCTGATATTCTAGATCACATATTGATGGACATCATTTTTCCACAGGAGCAAGGTGATCTAAAGCTTAGAGTTCGAGCTTTGGAATCTGAGAGAGCATTCCAACGTGTTGCAACTGTGCAGAAGACAATTTTGAATGTGAGTGAAGCTGTCTCATAACAGTGGGAATGTAAATGTTAATAACCTGTAAATATTCATGTTTGTCATTCTTGCTTTTATATGTGGCCTACAAAATCCAAACTTGTTATCTTCTGCAAGTAACTGTTGGTTGTTGTGTGGCTGTGCTTGCAATGGCAGCAACTCATGAAAATGAAAATTGTTACATTTACTACTTCTGCCTATTCTAAATAAGCTTACCTGCTTTTACATTATTGTAGTTCAGTTTTTTTAATTTTTGATAAAAATAATAAAATTAGGACATTGGTGAGTGCCCTTGCATGTATGTGTTGGTTTTCATGTTGCAAAATTATGAACCATTTATTAACATGAATATTCTTATTTTCTTAATTTTTTTCAATAGACAAGTCAGTGATGGATGTGTATACTACTGATTCTTGACACAAGTATATTCCATGCATGTATATATTGTAAACCACATGCAGACATGTTGTTATTATTATTAATATTATTATTATTTTTTATTATTATTATTAATAATATTAATAATAAAAAAAAAATTCTTCTGGTCAGTGTATGCGATAATGCATATTCATGTTGCCTTTTTTGTCTATTAACAGGCAGTAGCTGTTGGGAGCCTAATAAATCTTGCAACAATTTTGTCTCTTAATTCAATTAGGGTATGCTATTCTTATCTCACTTGTCTGCTTGGGGTGATTATCTCATTGTACTTTCTCATTTACTAGTTGCATCTTATCTTTTTCAGGTGCCTGCCACTATAGCATATTTCTTTTGCTCAATATTTGGTTTTCAAGTTCTCTTTGGCATCGTGAAGATCAAAAAGTTAGATGATCGGGAAAGGTTGATTACAGGGACTGCATAGGCAACTACTAGGTAAATGTTGTGTTGCTTTATTATTAAAAAATATGAAACATCCATACTAAGATAATATGCAAAAGTTTAAACTAAACTAGGCAATGAAAAGAATTACTTAGCTCCTGTTGAACAAGTTTTGTAGTCCTTGACATGCCCCAACTTATTACTTTTTGTTTGATTTAGCCCATTACAGATATGTGATGGACATGTTGCTCAGGTTAAGACCGTGGTTAGAAGTTAACCAAGAGCATCCATTAGGAGCTCAATGTAAAAGGCAACATCTTGAAAGACAACATTCTGCAAAAACAATCAACTGGAAGTTGCAGTTATATTGGAGGCTTCTTCTCTTCAATTGAGTAGTTTGCTTAAAGAATTGGCCCTGAGGTAACCAGCCACATTTTTGTCAATAATACGTACGCCCTCTCTCCCACACATCAAATACTAACATTTTATTATTGTTTTTATTTAGTACCTCGTATCTGTATTAGTAAATTATATAGGAATTAGTATAGGATTATTGTTATGAGTACCATGTATGATATGGCCTCCAACAAATTTTGTAACTGATGTACATAAATTTATTCAATGAAAATGCAATGTAAGTATTTACCATCCATATGTTGGAACGGTCTAAGTTCCCTATGATAAAATACATTTTTCCATGTTATGTTGGTATTTGATTTGCTAAAATAGTAAGAATGAAGCACGTAGGAATGTCAAGGGGGGCGCCATCAACATTTAAAAAATAAAAGGACAAATGAAGAAGAAAAAAAATCAATTATGGTGTTCATAGCCTATGAATCATGACTTTTACTTCTCTCATCCTACCGATTACTCATGCGCCTTTCGGATTTCTTATTTTATCCTTTCGCTACTTAAGTAACGGATATTGTAAAAATGAGTAATTTTTTAGGAAAAACACCCTACATGAAAATTCAAGATTTTAAACGTCAGCTACTTAAGTAGCTGGCTGGCGTTATAAAAATATAAAATTTGAGTAAAAAATACTCCCCAAACATAAAAATTTCTCATTTTTATATCGACAGCTACTTTTATCTGCTACTTAAGTAGCGTACGTTATAAAAATGAGAATTTTGATAAGCTTCCGCACCAACTTTAGAAATGTTTGACGTGAGGCATATATATATATATATATATATTATATAGATTGATATAAAATAATATCCAAAAAAATTGGAGTCCTAGGGCTTTAAAAAATTGGGTTTTTTTAGGCGTAAAGGTACGGCTTGGGCCAGCCCGTCAATAAACATATAAAATAATTTTAAATTTTTATAAAAAATAAAATTATGAATTATCTAATATGATATGAAATTTCAACTGTAAATAAATTTTGTAATAATTTTATACTTGTAACCAATGTAATTTAATCCTCCAATATGTGTGTATATATATTGATGATTCTTTTTATAAAAAAAAAAAAAGATTTGGCCACTACATTCTTGTGGTATAGAATTTAGTTAAAAAATAATTCAAGCATAATATAAATGTGCACAGCAAGAGTTGAATAGTGGACCTACAGAACCTTCAGATTACAAAACCGCAACTTAATCACTGAGCTATTTGTTTGTCTTGTATATAATATATTACTTGTAGATTTATTTTTTCAGGAATTATAACTACAAGATATAGAAAAAATATATTAACTGTATATAGAAAATTAGCAATTATAAAAAGATTTTATATTGTAAAAAAAAAAAAAGATTTTATTGTAATTAATATAAAAGATTTTATTCTAAATCTCTAAATAAAATCTACGTTGCATTTATTATGATTCTCTGTATCAGGTTGCGTTTTTTGTGCTTATAAAAGGAAAGTTGTAATACAATATTCAGA
This sequence comes from Trifolium repens, assembly GCA_030408175.1. Classification (NCBI taxonomy): domain Eukaryota; kingdom Viridiplantae; phylum Streptophyta; class Magnoliopsida; order Fabales; family Fabaceae; genus Trifolium; species Trifolium repens. The sequence goes on along the minus strand of CP125842.1, from coordinate 57,600,620 downwards.
CAACTCACAACACCAACACCTACTCCTACTGTTCTTTACTTCTTTCCTTTTGTTCCCTCAAAAGAAAATTTCAATGGCAGAAAACAACATTGCAACAAAATCCAACACACGGAAGAGAAAAATTGGTGAAATCAAGAAATTGGAAGATCCAAACAAGTTTGCCATGTCGTTTTCAAAATGCAAAATCGGTCTTTTCAACAAAGTAACAGAGCTCTCTATTTTGTGCAAAGCAAAAACCGCACTCATTGTCATATCACCCGACAAGGAGCTCTATGCATGTGGCTATCCTAATTGCGACACCGTCATTCAACAATTTTTGACAGGAAAAGGCACCGTTGAAGATGGTGAGATAAAGAAGCATGAGGAGATTGTTGAAACCCTAAGGCTTGAATATGAGACAATTGAAGATAAACTTAAAGAAGAAGAGAAGAATTTGAAAGCTATTATCGATGAAAAAAATAAGAGCGATTCTATTTTTCCTATTTGGTGGGGTGATTCTATTGATGATATGGATTTAGCTTCTCTCGAGGAATTTACGTCGTCTTTACAAAATTTGAAGCTTAATTTAGGTTCCATCATTGACCAAAAAAGTCAATGTTTTAACCCATTGCCAACTTTGATGTAATGACCTATTTTGGCCATTCTTATTATTATTATCGTGGGTTTTTTATTTTTTTTTATTATGCTCTTGAATATGAAATTGTGTTTCTATATTAATTAAATGATATTGAATTTTGTTTGAGCAATTGTGCATGGTCTTAGAATTTAGTTTCCTCTTTTGTGCTTATCTTAATTTAACTCATTGCCAAATTTAATGTAATGCCCTGTTTCTATATGAATGATGTAGAATTTTTGTTTTGAGCAATTGTGTTTCCTCTTTTGTATTTATCTTAGTTTTAATCGATGTGATCTTCGTTTTTTAATTTGAATCATGTTTATCATAGTACAATTCATTCTTGAATTAGGTGTTAATAGTGAAATAGTGATCCTGCAAATTTAATATAATGACTTGTTTTGGCCATTATAATTATTATTACTATCATGGGTTGATTATGATTAAAAAAAATTGGGTTTATAAATGACCTACGGGACCTTCAGATTATAAAACCGTAACTTAATCACTGAGCTATTAGTTTGTCTTGGTACACCAATAAATTGTGTGTTAACATTGCTACCAACGAGACTTTGCAAACAACAATAACCAATCATGACTTTCTAAATGAATTTTGAGATATGATCTCAAGCCTATTCTGTAGTTCTGCTATTATCCTATTGTGACATGTTTTGATCAATTGTTACTAGTTGAATAGAGGATGATCTTAGAGCAACTACTATTTTTCTTGTCTTGTGAGAAATCCTATACAATTAGGAAGACATACTCTCCTGTTTCTTTCCCTCTAGCAAGCACCCAACAATCAAAAGATCAATTTTTTGTCGTGCCGTTGCAGTCATATTTTCATTGCCAGAGAGATGCACTATAATTGCATGACAGTAAAACTGTGAGATATCTCTTAGCGAGCGCTTGCTAGTTATGCTGAGATAGTTTGAGAGAGAATAGATAAGGCATGTTGCTAATAAATTAAGAGGCATGCATGCATGCATTTGAGATGAATTTGGGGATGTCAATATGACATAGATGTGTGCTGCAAACATTTCAAGATCTATTGTGTGTTTTATTTTGAGTAACTCAGGGAATTCTTCCATGTATAATAATATTACTGAAAAACCAGGTTTCTATCACAAAAACATGATTCCAAAACAAAATCGTGTAATATAATGTTGTGCACCTTAGTAAGGAAGAAACCATGGGCTTCCAAATACTTGCATGTACATATTCTTATTGTATTGTGTACATATTTTAACGAAAATATTATACGATTCCTACAAACAAACCATGCAAATAACAAACTATAGCCAGCAATACTAGTATTTATTTTACTTAATGAGAATACAATCTGGCTGCCTAGCTCCAACATAGAAAAGTCTTATAAAAGATGTTTTAATGACGTGCAATGCACGCATTAGCACCCTTTTGGAGAATCATACTAATGATGATTTTTTTTTCATCATCATTCCAGAAATGGAAGAAATCACGCAGTGGCTGCTGTGCCTGCAGCAGCGGAGGCTTGCTTAGCTTCATAATCTTTAACAGCAGCTTTTATAGCATCCTCAGCAAGCATGCTGCAGTGTAGCTTAACTGGTGGGAGTGACAGATGCTTTGCAATCTCACTGCAAGACATTAATTATGTGTCACTTCAAAAACTAACAACAGACAAACCAAAACTATTAATCATGGAAGCAGTGATAAAGCTAGAATAAGATTAAATCCTAGAAATGGGGGCACGATTCAGAAACCATAAGTCCAAAACATAACAGCAAAAGATGCAAATATTCTTAAGCAGCCATTACATTCATTATTTTATTAATACGGCATCATCTTAAGAGGAGATAAGAAGAAGACATACATGAAAGAAAGACAAAAAAAGAAAAAACTCAAACCAACCAAATATTTTAAGTATGTAACTAGTACCTTTGCTTTCTACAACTAAACATAAATAGCCAGAAACCTATCTTCTACATGATTTTTTTAAATGGCAAATATTAGTTGTTTCGTTAGTAGGAATAATTGAACTCGTGACCTCCATATTACTCTAACCCATAGTCACCTAGTTCACAATTCGCTTTGGTACCGGTTCGGGTACGCGGTATGCAGCTCTTGAAGTATTGGGTATGTGGGTATACATAGTCGCTAAGCTATTCGGTTTCGTGGTACGTTGTGAGATTTTAATCAGTAAGTTATTGATAATGTTCTATCTAGTCTACTTGTTCTTTTTTTTTAATAATCTATCTAATCTACTTTGTGAATGAATATATAATTATAATGATTAACTAAATTTGAATTTGTTACACAATACTAAGTCCATTAACTAAATTTGAAGTATGTCACACAATACTAATTTAATTAACAATTTAACAATAATTCTTTAAAAAACAAATTAACAAATAAAAAAATAATAGAAATCATGCCCAACACTTGTGGATAAAAATTAACCTGAATACTAGAAAGTGGTTATTTGGGAGGGAGAGACCAAGCTCTCAAATTCTTTGAAGGAAGAGAACCAAGACTCTCGAATTTCTTGGGAATTCTTTGTAATATTACTATTAATTTGTAGTTTGGTACCAGTTTCTATCAAATGGTATTAGAGCACTAAGATCCAGACAGCAGTTAATGGTGGTTACCAAAAAAATAAATTATTATTATTATGGAGGCAAGACTTGAAGTTTTGGAGCGCGGTTTTGAAGGGTTGTTGGCCCTGCGACAGACCCTGGAACAAAATGTAGAGGAAGAACGCAGGGAGAGAATGGAAACAAGAAAACAACTTCAGGCCATGGCTGAAACAAGGCGTGAAATTTCTGCGCGGGAAGACTTCAAATCTGCAGTCATACAAAGGTTTCAACCGTCTATGCTGCAGAGTCCCTTTGAATTAGTGCTTAGTCTCAAACAGACAGGACCAGTGGAAGAACATAGAAGCAGTTTGAGTTATATGCAGGCCCTCTTAAATGTTTTGAACCCAGCCTACTTGAAACACATTTTCCTTAATGGACTCAAAGAAGTCATATGGGTAGAATTAAAACTTCATACAGTGGAGGGATTATCTGAAAGGAGGGATTATGCTCAAAAGGATTGATGAAAAGAATATTTTGATCAATAAAGGCAGTGCTGGAAATAAAAACCATGCGTCATTCACCAATGGGGCTCAAGTATTGTGGGTGAGCCCAATAACACAAAAACTATTGGATCTTTTAGAGGAAAGGGACATGGAAGATTATCTGATGCAGAAAAAGCACTTTCCATTATGACAACAGTGAAGAAAAAGCAAGAGAAGCACGGGCGCATAAGCTATTGCACAAGTAATGATGAAATTGTCCCATTTCCACAACAACTTGTTGTCTCCGCTCGGCTGCAATGGGACCCATGAGGACAACTTTACACCATGATCACCTTGCGGACAAGGTGAATTTCAAAGGGGGAGTATTGTTAGACTAATTATTATTAAATATTATATTTTATAATAGCAGTTATGGCAGTTCACCTTGAAGGGGGAGTATTGCAATGGGACCCAGGAGGACAACTTTACACCATGTTCACCTTGAAGGTTTGTGAAACAGAGAGAAGAAAAATATCAACAAAGCAACGTATGAAGGAGGACATCCAAGTTGGATTTGAGGTTACTAAGTAGCATAACTAAATTGCGCAATGACTTTGACTAGTGCATACTGCATATAGCGGTTTAAGCAGGTTTAAGTAGTTTTTTACAGGTTTAATTTCACTATATTTTTAGCTAGTTTAAATACTGGTTCAAATGTCAGTTTTGTTATGAGCAATTTCCTTGCTCGGGAGGTTTGTGTGTTTCTGCAAATTCCACACAAATTTGTGCGCACCAATAGGAAAAAGTACCGCGAAATTGGTCCAAGATTATTATGTGACTATGTTCTAACCCCTATGTTCCTCCCTCTAAACCACCAAGTCATATTATAACTCTTGTAATTCATTTATCATTTACCATACTACTATTTCATGTTTATATGACAAGATACATTTTTAACACTATTATAAATATTCAATAATCTCAAGCACATAACTATTCTTCACCAAACTATAGGTCCAAAAAGATCATATAATTAACAAATAAATCACATAAAAACACAAACCGTAGACAGAACAAAAACACAAATATTCAATTCAAGAATTGTAAAGCTTGTACTTACGTATTCTTAATAGTTAAAACTTCTTCCATTTGCTTTCCCTTAACCCATTCAGTAGCTGCAAATCAACAAAAGGAACAAACACAATTAGATAAAAACGGAAATTGAAAATTCAAAAACCCTAAAAACAAAATCAATTCATCTGTTTCATCTCACAAAACAAGGAAAAACCTACCGACGGAGGAAGAAGCAATGGCGGAACCACAACCAAAGGTCTTAAAGCGAGCATCGATGATTTTTCCGGTCTTTTCATCAACCTTAATCTGAAGCTTCATAACATCGCCACAAGCGGGTGCTCCAACAAGACCAGTTCCAACCGTAGGATCGTTCTTATCGAAGGATCCAACATTCCGGGGATTATCGTAATGATCGACCACCCTCTCGTGGTAGAATCGTGGAAGAACCCTAATTGCTTGAACTTGCGTCTCAAACGACGCCGTTCCAACGAGTCTCTTTGCGCAGGTTGCGATTCTCAGCATTTTTTCTTTCTATTTTTTTTTTTTTTTTTTGTGTGGTGAGACTGAGATATTTATGGGGAGATTGGCGGTGTAGATGGGTGTGACTCACCGTGTGAGAAAGATGCAATACGTGTTCTTTGAGGATTGGATGAGTTTAATGAAAATGGATATTTTAGGAAAAAAATTGAGAAAATAATATGGCCTATAGACTATTAGATTGTAAATATAAAATAATATTTAAATTTAAAAAAATTGAAAGAAATTGATAATGTAAAAATTGAGAGATTTTTTTTTTTTGAAAGATGCATTCTCAAATTTAATCATATAATTAAAGTGAATATTGTCGGGTGATTTGACAGAATAAACAGTTGATATTGGATGTCACTAAGAGCATCTCTAATGATGATACTACTTTGAGTATCATATATTACTAAAAAGTGGTCCCTACAATGCCATATAATAATTATGCAATTCATACATAATTTGCTCCAATGGTGATACCACTTTTGGTATTGTACATTATTAGCAAGTGATCCATTCAATTTAATTTTATAAACAAAAAAAAGTAACATTAAATTGATGATACGCTACCGTATCATCAATTTTGATACCCTCTGTGCACATCATGAAACTCTAATGATATAAAAAAAGTTAGATACGAATCATAAATCTATGAAACTTTCTATAATACCCTTATTGGAGATGCTCTAAGCATCCTATTTTCTCAATTTGGATTGATATTAATATTTTAAAAACTACTGTATTTTAATGAAATCAATAATTTATTTAATTATTTTATCGAAAGTCAAATTTATTTAATTGTTTTTCTTCTCATACTCTTTCTCTCTCTTTTCCACTTTCTCCTCACAACCAAAATATAGACTATGAGCTTAAAAAGGTAAATAAATAGGAATAACTTTTTCCTTTGAAGGTTGTGTCCTTTTAAGAATTTTGCTCTCTAGTCCCTCAAAATTCTATTTTTACGCTCAAATTCAATCGGAAATTACGTTCAAAACTTGAGGTTGCAACCAATTTTATATGGACACACAATTTGGATTTTATCTTCCGAATCATGTTGATATGTTCTTGAGCAAACGCTCACTAATGAAAATTGTATTTTTATAAGCTGTTTTTTCACAAACTACTTTGACAAACTTATGAATAATACGTATAAGTTTATTTATTTATATAAGTTGTTTTGCATAAGCTCAAAAATAAGTGAACCCAAATGGGCCCTTAATTGTTTACTCATCCTTAGGATTTGATGGAGAATTAGGTTGTTCTGATTGAGGAGTAATCCATCACATTTGATGGCACAAGCTGTTCATGGATTGAGAAGAATGACAATTGTGAAATTGTATGGAATTCATGTGTACAGACAAGAAAACATAATGGAGAAGAATATCTTATTCACTAGTGACAATAATACTCTACAAGAAAAGAATACTGATTATGAAATATTTAATATTGAAGACGATTACCCTTTGTCTAAACACACTGCTCATCAATCATTTGGGCTAGACCACGATTCTGTCATGACGCGATTGCAACTGTTACTACAATACAACTACGATTTAAAACCTTAATTGTTCTAGATTTACAGTTTGGACACAACATTAAAACTGATCTATACGGTTTCATGCTTTTCTAACAGGCTTTGGGTGCATTTTGCATGCTTGTGTTTTATATCTTTCTATGGAATGTACCTGCTTTATAGTTTATAAGGTGAAGGTTTCTGCTATTTTCACATCTCCTCACATTACTTGCTGTCCAAGAAACCCTTCTTGGAAGCATATTATTTACTTTTTGCCAACAAAAGAGACATTTTGGAATAGCCATGTTGCTCAGTGAATTCATTATCCATTAAGGTTAATACTACTCATGCACAATTTATCTCCATGAATATGAAGAAATTTCGATTCGAAGAATTCAACAACTTCAAAATTTAAAGGATACACCTGATCGATTTACTATCATAGTTCGTGAAATTCCATTATGCATTGAACACAAGGCTCGCGACTGTTGTGTCGATCATTTTTTCTCTAAACACTATCCAAACACTCACTATTCCTATCAAATGGTGTACAATGCTGAAAATCTTGATGAGCTGATGGTAGGAACTACGATGCGCCTTATTACAGTTAATGATTTAGAATTGTCACACATGATTTTCGTATGCTACTTGGTGATAATTTGTTGAAAATTTGACAATGACCCTGTTTATAAATCTTAATTTTTATATGAATCTTAGTGTGTAATGAATCTTCCAATATATTTTTACATGTAGAACCAGACAAAGTCTCTTGCAAGAAAAATAGAGGACTTGAAAGAGTCTTGCATGACTAAGAAACATAAGAATAAGTTGCCACTCTTGAATTTTTCACAACAGACTTCAAGTTCAAAGGTAGATTTGCTTGAGGAAAAGCTTCTTGCACTGTATCACAAGATTCACCAGTTACAATGCAAAGACATGCTCAAGAAAAAGGTAACAGCTTATGTTTAATGCATAGCTCTAAGTTGCGGTCTACAACCAACATTGTAGCCGCAGTATAAAGGCTTTAGAGGTTTCTGCAGCAGTATTGCAACAGCAATTGCAGCTGCATTTCTGTTTTCCTTCTTTGAAAAATTAATCATTGAAAGTTCTATTTGTTGATTGATTATAAAATCTGAAAACAAAGAATCTTGATTTATCTTATGTGTTAGGAGTTGCCTGTCGCTTTTGTTACATTCAAGCCGCGTTCTGCTGCTGCAGTAGCAGCTCAGTTGCAACAGCATACACATCCACTTCTTTGGGTCACCGAACTTGCCCCAGAACCAAGAGATGTTTCATGGAGAAATTTGAGAGTATCCTACAGATAAGTCTTTATGCTGTCAGCACTAAATAAGTTTTTTATCCAAACAAGACCTTATTGAAGCTGCTTAATAAGATGCTTATATTTGAATAGTTTGCTAATGAGTTTGACTTCTTCTATACATTTTTCTTCAGGCAGATTTCGTTGTGACATGCATCTTGACAGATGGATTATCAGGGTTCTCTTTGGAAGTTCTTCAACCTGGCTTATTGATTTGGGATACTTTAAAGTCTTGTGCTTTTGGCTGTCAAAGAGAGAAGAGTTCTTATCTTTATTCATTGCCTTATTTTAGAATTATCCCTTTTATCTCTCTCTCAATACTAATTGGCGTAGTGTATGCCGTAGTGGTTTTAAATTTGTTGCAGATTTGATATTATGTGATTCTGTCATGGTTTTAAATTGCGGCCGTAATCTAAAAGATTTTGAGGACTCTAACATCACAACTGCAATTTTGATCACAACAGCCGCATTTTCCTGCAATATAGGTTCACAGAATAACTGTGACTGCAACAACAGTTTAAAACCATAGATTTTGTGATTGCCTAAAAGTGTTCATGTTGTATGATAAGTGTTTACCTTTCACATTGAATATGGTCAGATGTCGAATGCGCGCACACATACACAAACTTGATGGCATTGGCATTACTTATATCTGTCTTTTATGAATGTTGTCTTAAGCAGTACAAAACATAATTTTACAGATTCAAGATATGTATGAAACTACTTACGAAACATGCGGACAATATTGGTCATACATTCATCACTACATTCTCCTTGAAATCATTCTGATGCAGATTACCATGATCGGTCTATTTGGACTCAAGTTAAACCAGCTGCTTCCATATCAACCATACCATTACTTTTGTTCACACTGATGTTTAATGAGTACTGCAGGATGCGCTTTCTCCCTTCCTTTCATCATTATTCTCTCAAGGTACACTTTGCTTGAAATTTTTAATGAGTAAAATGACAATTATATAATATAGTATAAGTTACTAATACGTTCATTCTGGAAACGATTATATAATATATGTTATTACGGCAAGATGCGTTTTCTCCCTTTCTTTCACATTGTTTATCTTATTATGTTGACATCAGTTATCACCATTTATGTAGCAATTTGTTATACCTTATTGAATCTAACAAGCATACACTAATTGATACAGGAAACATGAAACATCAAAGAGAAACAAAGTTCAATGTTACATTTTGTGATACACAATTCAAAGTATCTATGTCTTTCAAGTTGACTGCATCGCAGAATCAATCAATCAATTCAAGCAAAATAACATGATAAAAAGTTTCAAGACAATGATAGGTGCATTACATCAATTTTCTTAAAGTCTAACTAGCCATGCCTTTCTCCTATCATTAGGCATAGCAAGAAATGCTTCCCTCCAACCAGGATCCATAAATTTTTCCAGAGCTTTCATATAGATATCATCTGTAACATCTTCAATCTTGTTAAGAACACTCACACACTCAGTGATTGAATAAGTGTCATTTATACTCCTGGACTTAAACCTCTCTCTTTCAGCTAAAATAGCATCTGGTTTTGCCTTAGGTGCTTCAGCATGTGCTACAGGTCCATTTAGCACTGCCTTAGATGATTCAACATGTGCTGCTTGTAGTTCTGTATCATCAACTGTGTTTTCATTTGTTGATTCTTGTGTAGATGAATGAACTGCTCCAGCTTCTCCAGATGAACTGATTTCCAATTACATAATATAGTTGGTCAATACTTCTGTTATTATTAGAATACCAACATTTTTATGTAAATAATATAAGTATATAGTTGGTCAACACTTCATATTGAATCATAACCCTGCTGCAAACATGAAATATTAACCACTAAGTAAAGAACATGGCTTCCCTGCAGTCATAGTGATTGTGGATGAATCTCAGCCATCGTATCAGATCAGTAAATTTTAATGTATTTAATAATGTTAAATTTGTACCATTCGATTTCAATCCAATGGTGTGTATATTGCACTGACTGTGTGACTGCACCATTTTCTGATTGCAAGGATTCTAGATCCCGAAATAAAATCATACCCTCCAAATATAATTTTGCCAAACTTTTTCACATGGTGTAATATTTTAGGTTTTTGATTCTTACCCTAATTTAGAGTCTAGTTCGATTGACTTATTTTTGAGCTTGTGCAAAATAACTTATGCAAATAAATAAGATTTCGTGTATTATTCATAAGCTTGTCAAACAAATATAAGATATACAATCCGATAACATCTTAAAATTTAGGTTTTGGTTTAGATCATCCAGTCATTCCAGCAAAGCCGCCTTGTAACATAAGGAGTAAATACCTAATTTGCTCCTTGATTTTTTATGGTCATATTAATCTAGTCCCCACTTAATCTAATTCTAAAATGACTTCAGAAATTCATATTACATGTGCACTTAATTTTCTCGGAGCAAATAATTTATACACAACACAAATTAGCTAATATATCGTAGATTTACTAATAGTCTATGTATGAAATGAACAATATAATGTCAAATTCGAAAGTTCAATCATGTTACCGAAAGAGAGAAAGACATGAAAACATAAAGAATGGTATGTTGATAAAATTAGTGAAGAAGAAGAAAAGAAAGTGAATTAGAAGAACCAGATGTTCGACGGCGTCCCGTTAATTAGTATCTTGCGCGGGTACTCGGTCCTTGATGTTGGATTTGTGAATTTCATCCTCGCCATACTGAATTATGCTCACGATGGAATCTGGGACAGAGGACTCGTAGTATCTCTCTAGATCTGGCGGGTCTAGCCGGAATCACAATCACAGTGGGCGGATGAAGACTGACCCTCTATAAATACCCAAATTTTGTAATCAATTTTTTTTTGTTTTTCCGCTTCTTAAGGTAGAGGGTTGCCCACAATCACAATGAGCGGATGAAGACTGACCCTCTATAAATATCCAAATTTTGTAATCAATTGTTTTTTGCTTTTCCGCTTCTTAAGGTAGAGGGTTGCCCTGTCAAGCACATGTCCGCTCCATAACAATTTTGATCCGTCGACATTGTAATAAAAAATATTGTAAAGCTTTTGTATATTTACTACTTTAATAAAAAAATGCAAGTAAATATATTTTAGAATCAACTATGTGGATCTTCCAATATCGACCTGCGGCGAAAGACAGGTAGGAGCAAATCAAACTTGCTTTTGACTTAAGCTTTAGAGGGTCGGTCTTCATCTGCTCGTTGTGATTGTGTTGCTGACTAGACCCACCAGATCTAGAAATATACATACTACAAGTCCTCCGTCCCATATTCCATCGTGACCATAATTCAGTACAGCAAGGATGAAATTCACAGATCCAGCATTAAGGGTTCAGCACCCGCGCATGATATTAAGGACACCGAACATTAGGTTCTTCTAATTCACTTTCTTTTCTTCTTCTTCACTGATTTAATCACCATACCATTCTTTCTGTTTTCATGTCTTTTCCTCTTTCGATAACATGATTGCAACTTCTGAATTTGATATTATATTGTTCATTTCATACATAGACTACTATTAAATCTACGATATATTAGCTAATTTGTGTTGCGCATAAATGCTTTGCTTCGGAAAAATTAAATGCACGTGTAATAGGGATTTCTGAAGTCATTTTAGAATTAGATTAAGCAGTGACTAGATTGATATGACCATAAAATTTCAAGTACCAAATTAGGTATTTACTACTTATGTTACAAGGCTGCTTTGTAGGAATGACTGAATGAGCTATACCAAAATCTAAATTTTAAGATGTTATCAAATTGTATCCTATATTCGTTATATCATCTGTTATCAAATTGCACTCTAGATGTCCAATTCTTAACATAAGGAGTGCATGGAGTTCCACATTAAATAATAATATGGCTTGACAAAATGTTTATTAGTAGTGATGGACATTTCTCTCCTTATAGTGGTGACTGGTGATCATCCTCTCATGTCACTCTAGAACATGACTATCAGGTCGATTACCATAAATAAAAGTTATTCAGTGTGGAATTGAAGTGCTAAAGCAATTGCAACACACTAAACTTGGGTAAGAATCAGAAACCCAAAACTATTACACCATATGAAAAAGTTTGTCAAAAATATATTTGGGGATTATGGTTTTAATTCGGGACCTAGATTCCATGCACTCAGTGCAATATAGACTATTGGATTGAAATTGAACTGTACGAATTTAAGACTATTAAATATATTAAAATTTATTAATCTGATCCAGTGGCTGAGATTCATCCACGTTCACTATTTGACTGCAGGGAATCCATATCCTTTATTTAGTGGTCAATATTTCATGTTTGCGGCAGGTTTATGGTTTGATTTAGTGTTCAATATGAAGTATTGACCAGCTATATACTTATATTATTTACATAAAAAAGCGGCCCATTTGTAATGATAACAGAAGTATTGACCAAAACTATATTTTTATGTAATTGGACTCAGAAGTGTTGCAGAAGCTGGAGTAGTTCATCATTCGTCTACAAAGAATCAACAAAAGAAAACACGGTTGATGATAAGGAACTACAAGCAGCACATGTTGAATCATCTAAGACAACACTAAATGGACAAAGCATCTAAGGCAAAATCAGACGCTATTTTAACCGAAAGGGAGAGGTTTAAGTCCAGGAGTATAAATGACACTTATTCAATCATTGAGTGTGTGAGTGTTCTTAACAAGATTGAAGATGTTACAAATGATATCTATATGAAAGCTATGGAAAAATTTATGGATCCTGGTTGGAGGGAAGCATTTCTTGCTATGCCTAATGATAGGAGAAGGGGATGGTTAGTTAGACTTTAAGAAAATTGATGTAATGCACTTATCATTGTCTTGAAACTTTTTATCATGTTATTTTGCTTGAATTGATTGATCTTGCAATTCCTAATGTGTTTCATGTTTGAATTTTCCAGTATCTAGCAATTGATTGCATTCTCATAATGGAACTCCCATAATACCACACTTTTCATCAAATTCATCATTTAATTTTCAGCACCATCCCAATTAACGGCAAAATTAAATTTAAATTTAGGTATAAAAAAATTGCTACATAGTAGTAAATCGTAATTGATGTTCACATAAGAAGAGTATAAGAGAGAGAAGCAATGATAAATTTAAAAATCTCATTAAGAATGAACATATAATTAATAGTAAATATTATTATTGCAAGCAAAGTGTACCTTGAGAGAATCCAATTATACAATCCAAGAAGTTGAATACAAATCAATAGTTTCATATAGTATTCAAATAATTTTAATATATTTTGAGCTGATATCATGAAATTGATTAAAGAACGAAAAAACATGAAAATTACCTAATCAGAGTGTGCCACTTTGAACAAAATGGGATCTTTAAGAAAATATGTTGAAATGAACAAATGGGAGAAGAAAGGTTGAAGAAGGGCAATGAAAACACTTTGTTGGACATAATGCACTATAAAACTTTCTTGTATGTTTAATAGGATTAAATGCAATTTTAGTCCCATTATTTTTAATTATTTAAAGTTTTGGTCCTTTATTTTATCAACCAACTTTTTTGGTCCTTTATTTTATCAACCAACTTTTTTGGTCTCCAATTTCAATTTTTTTGACTTATAGTCCCCCACTACAATTTGGCATCAATAATTTTTTTTAACTACAGAGAGGGATAAAGCCCGGGAAAAAGAGAACTATGGAAGAACACTCCTAAAGATGGTAATACCCATCTCATTAGTATCTAACAAATGCTTACAATGTCCGGACACATATTGGAAAAAACAACAATCATCCTTCACTAAAAAACTATGCTTAGCTAACGTATCCGCCACTTGATTTGATGATGTGAGAAGATCAATTATTATGACATTGCAAATAACATATGGATTAAACAATTACACATGTCATTATTATTTAATTTAATTTCAATAAAAAATATATTACAAAATATTTACATACATTAAAATTTTATTTACCTCAATAAACCTATATATATAACAAAAATTATTTGTTATTATTTAAATGTATTATGTATTATATAATTGTTATTTATTTATTTCAGAATTTTTATTTATTTATTTTTTAAATGTATTATATAATTGATATTTTTTATATTTTTTTTGGAAATTTTCTGTTTTTGGTAATGTATTATATAATAGGTTTATTGAGGTAAATAACATTTTAATGGATATAAATATTTTGCAATATATATTTTGAAATTAAATTAACCAAAAAAAAATAAATTAAATAATAATGACATGTGTACTTAATTTGTCTACATGTCATTTGCCACGTCATAATTGATTTGATCACATCATCAAAATAGACTCTAAATTAAAGTGGGAAACCAAAAGTAAAAAATTGAAATAAGAGGAAAAAAAAGATGAGTTTTAAAATAAGGGACCAAAACTTCAAAAAATTGAAAACATGATGACCAAACCTACATTTAAGCCTATTTGATATAAAAAGATGAAATGGAAAAGAATCGATGAGGTTTTTGTGAGGTGATATTGATCAAACTCGAAAACTTCATTTGATTAGCCCAGAGGTATGTTATTTGCAAAAAAATGATGAGGCTATGAAGCAAAATTTATTTTTATTTAAATTCGGTAAATTTCTAGTACTTTGACACCTACTCAAATTTCACATTATCCAATATCCCTTATGCTCAAGTGGTAAAGTTATGAATGAAAAAATAAGTGCATGTTTGGTATCATCGTGGATATGCTAGAATCATGATGATCTACTATGATTTTCCAAAAGCTACACTCTATATCTTATGTAAAATCACGGTAAGTCGCTGTGATACCAAAGATAGACTAAGTAGCTCTATAAAATTGCTAACTATTTATTCTCTTACTAAATAGATATTTCAACTTCCTGAAAACTTATTCATCTATATCAAATAAGCAGCTCTACTTTATCAGTAGCTAACTGTCACTGAAGGAGTGAAGGTTGGTGATTACAATATCTTAGACAGGTTTATCCATATAACTCTGCTTAAAAATATTTTCTCAAAGATCAGAATACTGAAGCACAGTTGGAAGGCTACATTCAACTCAAAGATCATTTACATGAAAAATTGCTTATATACTGGAAAGATAAAAAGGCGGAAAGGAGCAACCTCATGCTAGTTCTTATATATGGAAGTCTTGAAATAGAAAAAATATTCAGAGAAATCACAGTTTGACAGTGAGTTTCGCAAAATCACAGTTTGCCACTTTGATTTTGACAAAAATTAAACTTATGTCTTGTCACAGTATACTTTTGCCAAACTCACAAATTAGACATCCTGTTTTGTCTTGCACTTAGAAATACTAGAGTGATTAATAAGAAGAAAAAGTGTTATACTTCAATTTACAATATGAAAATGTTTTGTATAGAGTATATTAAAATTAAATTTCCAAAATGGTTCTTTTTTATGTGATGTCCTAAAATGACAGCTATCTAAGAAACAACTCCTTCATATTCACCAATACTTATATCTAGTTTGCCACATTAGACTTCTACTTTAATCATATAATATGTCAGAAATAATTCCAATAGGTTCAAATGCTGGAAAAAATATGAACTAATTAATGAATGAACCTTAGCTGAGACTTGTGCCACTAGAAACTATGGATACTTACAAACCTTTGTCCCTACACAAACTCCAACAATTGATGTAGCAGATCATTGTGACTCTCATAACAATGGCATGACCTCATACATTAAATTCTATTAATCCAAGATATTAAAGTATTGTTATCTTTAAGAGGATACAAATGTCTTAGGCGGAAACTCGTCTTCCCCTTTTGGTCCTTCTGTTTTCGATGAAACAGATTTTGATACCAAAGGAGGTTCATCGAAACAACATTAGGGGATCAGCTTGCCAGGTTCCTTAAATACCAACACTTTGACCCCTATGCCTAGTAGCCTAGAGAAGCTACAAAACAATGTTCCAGCTTTTCTTTTCTAATGGCTTCTAATAACAAGATATGCAACCTCAAAGATTACATTAATTTCTAAAACAGCAAAACACCCTCCAAAACTCAACATATATTTACTAACAATCATATTCAGCAATGAAACCAGAAACAAATGGTCATTCATACTTCACATGATACCAGAAACAAATTTGAACATATGTAGTCTATAAAATTTATCTAAACTCCTAACTTGGAATCATCATATTGTTATCAAGACAATCAATGATAGATAACAAGCTAACAAAATGTACCTAACAGCAAAGTTATAATACTCTTTTAAGTGTGAAAAATTGTATCAAACATGTATCAGACAATTTTGATACTTGATAATACACATAATATTGACACTTGACAAAATAGTTTGCATAAAAGAACTAGACTCGTAAACCTCGGGTGTGAAAACTCCATGCGTAGGCTGAAAAAGAAATTACATGCTTATTTCTGCAAACTTGCGAACGTTTTTCTTGTACATTACCATCTTTTTTTTGTACATTACCATTTGACACCAAGACTTTCCTCCTTTAATACCAATCTCCTGAATGAACCCGGTAGTTAAATCAATATAAGCTAGTTCGCCATTTTTTTTCGGAAGAATATATTTCCCTTCATCGATGTTCCAATAGGTTGGTCGATGCAAGACAATGGTTCAATATCGAAGAGTCTAGTCCATGATTCCTTGACACCGAATTCACCCAAAATTGATATTTAGAAACAAATCTTTTTACGATTAGATATCATAGCAACATGCCCATATAACACAACTAGATCAACATCACCATCCTGCACATTTTCTATGGGGGAATGTGTAGTTAACCACTCCTCATTGCACAAATTAAATGACACCAAATACGATTCATCGTTTACTTTCCCTTCCCCCACCAATGACACACTCCATTTAAGTACACATCAGAACCAGTAATCCAGTCACGAACTGGCATATCGAAATTGCATTTCTTCCAATAATTACTCTTCAGACTATATATCTCCCAAAAGAGGCCACGTATATCATCCGAATTTTCAGTAAATGTAATATAACTCACATGTTGAATGACTTTATAGTCATCGCTAACATGGTCATAGCCAAATCCATGAAGTACAATTTCAGTAGTAAACTGACCTTGATACTCAGTAGAACCAGGAGGAATGACGTTAACATCCGAAGTAGCAGGGTTCCATAATGCAGCTTTTGTATGATCATCACAGTCGTAGATACAAAACACACCATTCATAGCAGAGCCTAAAATACGAATAACTTGAATATGAAATGAAGATGGCAAATCCAATTTGTGTTTATTCTCAAACTTTTCACCATAAAGAATATAAAAATCCCAAAGAAAACTATCCACATACTGGTGTAGAACGAAATGAACATCGTCATCATCATTGTTGTAGAGTGAATGGGATTTCGAAACAAGATTGTTGTGGAACATGGTGATGAAAACAGGATTTTCAAATAGATGAGCCCAAGATTCGCTTACAGAAGAAAATCTCTTGAGAGATTTAAGAGGAAGTTTAGACAGAATAGAGAAAACAATACCTTCTGGTAGATAGTTGTTATTGTTAGCACCACTAATCTTCTTCTCATTTTTTGAAGTTGAAGCCATAGATAGAAAGAGTTCTTGAACTTCAACGTGAATGAATGAATACTCTGCGAGTGAAAGAAGATGAAAACAGAAGGACCAAACGGTTTCTTTTTTATATACGTTGAATGAAATAGTATTTTGAAATGCCAATTTCGTTGCTATAATGTAATAGTATTTTTTCAAATAATTTTTATATGTTGTAACTGAGTTGTAATAGATGGTTAATAAAAATATACTAATAAAGTGTCACTTTGTTAAATATTCAAATTTTTACTCTTCATTTATAATTTTATCATTATTTATCTAATTGAATTCAAATCTACCTAATATCAATTTGATTTCTCAATTTAATAAAAACATATGTTCTTTGAATTCAATCCCATAGTATTTTATGCTTCTTTGTTGCCAATGCCATCACATTCAAAGAACATATGTCATTCCTTCTTCCTTCCGGTTCCATTAAGCAAAGTGAACATTGGACATATCAGTTTCTCAAACGAGTACGGGTCGGTAGGCACTCTTACAAATCCTCCATAACAAATGTTTGGCTTCAGGTGGAGCTTGAATTTCCTACAAAGAACCCTAAGCATTTTCCTCTCTATGCCTAGTTTTCATTCTCCTCTCTTTCATGAGCTTTGGATATCCTGATCTAACCAAGTATATTCCATTACTTTCCTCACCCCAAATTAATTTCCGCTTCGACCATGTGTAACAACGGGACAACAAGAATCATATTAGCCTCTTTTTCTTGAGTTTGTGGAGAGGTTACCCAATGTCCATCATCTACTCTCAACCAAGGTTCACCCATAACTTTGATGTTACTACCATCGCTGATGCACCACCTACAATCATACAACAACTTGTCTTGATTTGAAAACATGGATTATTACCAAGATTATCACCATACTTAAATTGTATTAATCACGGTAAACTATTAGTTTATGTCTCTATAACTCGGTCTTAAATAAGTCTCTGATTCTCTCAATATTTCAAATCAGTCATTGTCTTTGTCAAATGTTTCTCAATTTGGTCCCTCCGTAAAAATGTTTCACTTACTATATAATTAATCTCTATCTTCATCACTTTCTATCAAAATAGTCTGTGATATTTTTAACTTACTATAAAATTAGCCTATAACTTTACCAATTTTTATCAAATAATCATTGTTTTTTAAGTTGGCCATTGCATAAGTGACATTTAAATTGTATGACATTGTTTATGCGACACTTTTACACCCCACATCAACACATTTAAAGGTGTTAGAAAACTGATGTCAACAGGACCATTGAATATGATGATTCAAAATCTGTCTAAACCAATCATGACTTTCTAAATGAATTTTGAGATATGATCTCAGGTCTCTTCTGTAGTTCTGCTATTATCCTATTGTGACATGTTTTGACCAATTGTTACTAGTCGAATAGAGGATGATCTTTAGAGCAACTACTATTTTTCTTGTCTTGTGAGAAATCCTATACAATTAGGAAGGCACTTGATGCACTCATACTCTCCTGTTTCTCTCTCTCTAGCAAGCACCCAACAATCAAAAGATCAATTTTCTGTCGTGCCGTTGCAGTCATATTTTCATTGCCAGAGAGATGCACTATAATTGAATGACAGAAAAACTGTGAGATATCTGTTAGCGAGAGCTTGCTAGTTATTTAGGCTAGTTATGCTGAGATAGTTTGAGAGAGAATAGATAAAGCATGTTGCTGATAAATTAAGAGGCATTCATGCAATTGAGAAAAATTTGAGGACGGCAATATGACATAGAAGTGTGCTGCGAACACTTCAAGATCTGTTGTGTGTGTTATTTAGCGTAACTCGGGGAATTCTTCCATGTATAATAATATTACTGAAAAACCAGGTTTCTATCACAAAAGCATTATTTGAAAACAAAATCGTGTAATATAATGTTGTGCACCTTAGTAAGGAAGAAACCATGGGCTTCCAAATACTTACATGTACATATTCTGATTGTATTGTGTACATATTTTAACGAAAATATTATACGATTCCTACAAACAAACCATGCAAATAACAAACTATAGCCAGCAATACTAGTATTTATTTTACTTAATGAGAATACAATCTGGCTGCCTAGCTCCAACATAGAAAAGTCTTATAAAAGATGTTATAAAAGATGTTTCAATGACGTGCAATGCACTCATTAGCACCCTTGGAGAATCCTGCTAATGTTTTTTTTTTTCTTTCATCATTCCAGAAATGGAAGAAATCACGCAGTGGCTGCTGTGCCTGCAATAGCGGAGGCTCGCTTAGCTTCATAATCTTTAACAGCAGCTTTTATAGCATCCTCAGCTAGCATGCTGCAGTGTAGTTTAACTGGTGGGAGTGACAGATGCTTTGCAATCTCACTGCAGGACATTAATTATGTGTCACTTTAAAAACTAACAACAGACAAACCAAAACTATTAATCATGGAAGCAGTGATAAAGCTAGAATAAGATTAAATCCTAGAAATGGGGGCACGATTCAGAAACCATAAGTCCAAAACATAACAGCAAAAGATGCAAATATCCTTAAGCAGCCATTACATTCATTATTTTATCAATACGGCATCATCTTAAGAGGAGATAAGAAGACATACATGAAAGAAAGACAGAAAAGAAAACAAAATCCTCAAACCAACCAAATATTTTAAGTATGTAACTAGTACCTTTGCTTTCTACAAGTACAACTAAACATAAATAGCCAGAAACCTATCTTCTACATAATCTTTTTAAATGGCAAATATTAGTTGTTTCATTAGTAGGAAGAATTGAACTTGTGACCTCCTTATTACTCTAACCCATAGTCACCTGGTTCACAATTCGCTTTGCTACCGGTTCGGGTATGCGGTATGCAGCCCTTAAAGTATTGGGTATGTGGGTATACATAGTCGCTAAGCTATTTGGTTTCGTGGTATGTTGTGAGATTTTAATCAGTAAGTTATTGATGATGTTCTATCTAGTCTACTCTTTTTTTATTAATAATCTATCTAATCTACTTTGTGAATGAATATACAATTATAATGATTAACTAAATTTGAATTTGTTACAAAATACCAAGTCAATTGACGAAATTTGAAGTATGTCACACAATACTAATTTAATTAACAATTTAACAATAATTCTTTAAAAAACAAATTAACAAATAAAAAATAAAAATCATGTCCAACACTTATATATGTGACTAATAAGAAAAAGCACCGCAAAATTGGTTCATGGTTATGTGACTATGCTCTAACCCTTATGTTTCTCCCCCTAAACCACCAAGTCATAGTCTATGTTTGGTTCCACTTTTGGAGCAGGCAGAATTGATTCTGAACGTGTAGAATTGATTCTGACTTGTTTGGTTTTTCAAAAGTAGAATTGATTCTGTCTCCAGAATTGATTCTACTTGAAGCTAGAAATCGTAGCTTCTGATTCTAGAATTGATTTTTACACTCAAAATTTTTGTTCAACTCACTTTTACATGAATATATCCAAACATAAACCACTTTAACTTAAAATCAATTTTGACCAGAATCAATTCTATCAAAATCAATTCTTGTCACCGCAGAACCAAACATACACTACTATCACTCTTGTAATTCATTTACCATTTCCAAAGCTATGTAAAGGATTGTAAAGCTAGAGCTAAAATAAAAAATTGCTACAATTCAGAACTATTTAATGTTTATATGACAAGATACTATTTTGTCACTTTTATAAATATTCAATAATCTCAAGCACATAGCTATTCATTCTTCACCAAACTTTAGGTCCAAAACAGATCATATAATTAACAAATAAATCACATAAAAAGCACAAACCCTAGCCAGAACAAAAACACAAATATTCAATTCAAGAATTGTAAAGCTTGTACTTACGCATTCTTAATAGTTAAAACTTCGTCCATTTGCTTTCCCTTAACCCATTCAGTAGCTGCACACCATGAAAGGGAACAAACACAATTAGATAAAAATGGAAATTGAAAATTCAAAAACCCTAAAAACAAAATCAATTCCTCTGTTTCATCTCACAAACCAACGCACACAAAAAACCTACCAACGGAGGAAGAAGCAATGGCGGGACCACAACCAAAGGTCTTACAGCAAGCATCGATGATTTTTCCAGTCTTCTCATCAACCTTAATCTGAAGCTTCATAACATCGCCACAAGCGGGTGCTCCAACAAGACCAGTTCCAACCGTAGGATCATTCTTATCGAAGGATCCAACATTCCGGGGATTATCGTAATGATCGACCACCCTCTCGTGGTAGAATCGTGGAAGAACCCTAATTGCTGGAACTTGCGTCTCAAACGACGCCGTTCCAACGAGTATCTTTGCGCACGTGGCTGCGATTCTCAGCATATTTTCTTTTCCTTTTTAATTTTTTTTTTGTGTTGAAACTTTTAGGGTCTGTTTGGTTCGGAGGTTTTGGAGGGGAGGGAAGGAGATGATATTTTAAAGAGAAGTAATTTACTTTTTTACTCAATACCTTATAAACTCAAAATCAGGATTAAATTATAATGGATATATTACGTAAAAAAAAAATCTAATAGATATATAACAAAAAAAAAAATCTAATGAGCAGAAAACTTAATTTTTTTTTGTTGTAAAAAAAAATCTAACCTAAAATTTTTAAGAATGAAAGAAGAACTTCCAATCAGAACTTCCTCTGCTGAAGCTAATTCATTCTTCTTTTTCTTCCAATCTAAAGGATTTTCCTTTTAATTAGGGTTTATTGAGGATTTGGAGATTTTAATTTTTGTGTTTATAAGAAGATTGATATAAACATAGCATAGATTGATGATATTTGGAGGTAAATTTGAGTAAACATTTTTTTGATTGAAAGAAGATGATGAAAATTCATGAGAAATGATGAACAAGATGAAGGTGTTCTTCATTTTCCAGGATTTTTAAATTTTTAATAAAATAAAATATTTTTAAAAAATAAAAAATGAAATTCAGCATTTTTTTGATTAAAAAAAACGAGACAATGGTTTATATGATTAAAATATAAAAGATAAAGGACCTATATGTTACAAATAAAAGATAAAAGATTGAAGTGTTACAAATAAATAAGGTAAAAGACCTATATGTTACAAATAAAAGATAAAGGACTAAAGTGTTACAAATAAATAAGATAAAGAACCATTGGTGTAATTTTGCCTAAAACAAATTATAAAAATACAATTTTTGTTAGTAAATACTTATAAATCAACATAAAACTTTATTTATTTGCATAAGCTATTTTCATAAGCTAAAAAATAAGCCAAATTCAAACGGGCTCATAGTTGATACATAAGCGCATTTAAGATAAATGTTTATGTTATAAGCGCTAAATTATCTGTTTATCCAAACAAAACCTTAATCTAATCACAATCACTACAAAGGCGATAAACAGGGATGACAATTAAATGACTGGCTCTAGGCATTGTAAGACCAAACTCTTCTGTCATGTCTAAATCACTTGGTAACATGTGATTTGGCAGTTTCCAATCAAAGCAATGCACAAGTTGGGCCACTACTAAACGTATCACAGTTAGGCCCAATTGTAATCCAGGACAACCTCTTCTACCAGAGCCAAATGGTATGAGTTGAAAATCATGCCCTCTAACATCTATATTACTTCCTTCAAATCTCTCAGGCCAAAACCTTTCAGGATCAGTCCAAGCATTTGGATCTCTCATAATTGACCATGCATTCACAATGACCCTTGATTTTTTAGGTATGAAAAAATCTTCAACCAAACAATCTTCTAAGGATTGGTGTGGAATTAATAATGGTGCTACTGGATGAAGCCTAAAACTTTCTTTTATAACCATGTCCAAGTATTCCAACTTGATCAAATCTGATTCCTCCACTCTTCTCTTCATACCCACCATAACTTCCAACTCATTTTGAACTTTTTTCATCACTCTTGGATTCTTTAGTAGTTCTGAAATTGTCCATTCAATTGCAGTTGCAGAAGTATCCATTGAACCCACTAACATATCCTATGAAAATAAACATGTAAAGTTAATAGTGTGACATCTAGTTACAAAAATCATGTGAAGAACCAATATAATACTTTAAATAGCTTATAATATTGATGCATTAGCATACATGTAATCTTTGAAGAAACATATTAATAACATAGCATGATGAAAATTAAGCTCAATTATATGATTTACCAGCATTATGGCTTTGATGTTGGGTCGTTCAATACGATATTCAGATTCTTGAGTACCAACAAAGCTCAACATAACATCTACAAAATCCTTATTATTATCATCTTTATTGTCGGATTGGATATGTTCATCAATAATTTTCTCAAAAAAGTCATCATAGATTTTTCCAATTGCCTTCATAGGCTTAGTTAGCCCTTGGAAATCAAATTGTCCAATATAAGGAATATAATCAGCAAGATTAGGAGTAGCTGCTAAATGCATCCCCTCTTGTATCACAGCCTTAAACCCTTTTTGATCCAAATCATTATCCAAATATTTTCTCCCCAAAACCATTCTACAACTCATATCAGCACTTAGTGAAGAAATCTTAGAACTTAAATCAACCTCTTTTCCATCGTTGGCTCTTAGAATATTTATCAATAGGTCAAGTTCTTGTTCCCTCATAGTTCTAAAAGAATTGATTTTTGCATGACTCAATAATTCTGAAGTACACATTTTTCTCATGTTGCGCCAATAAGAACCATATTCACCAAAAGTGATGTTCTTCTGATCCCAAGAGATAAATTTTGCTGCTTCAGCTGGTGGTCTACTTGCAAAGACAAGATCATGAGTTTTAAGGAAAAGTTCAGCTGCTTGAGGTGAAGAAACAACTATGGTTGGTACTAAACCTAAGCGTAAGTGCATGATTGATCCATATTTTTGGGATAGTTTGTGAAGATCAAGATGAGGGTTTGGTCCTAATTTTAGAAGGCTACCCAAAATTGGTAATCCTTTTGGACCTGGTGGTAATCTCTTTGATTTTTTCATGGTTCTCCATAGCCATAGACAAGCTAGAAAAGAAACTAGAAAAATTGATATACAGATCAAAATCATGACAAGTATTTTGGGGGATTTCAAATTACTTTTGCAAAGAGTTATACTTATATCTGTGTCTTAGAACCAAAGATGGGTTATATAATCATCTTAGTTAGTTAGTGATGAAAGCAACGTTTGTGTTTTGACTAGCATAGTTCATAAGTACTTACTTGTCCCCAAAGTGTTTTCTTTTTGATGCCTATTGTTTGCAGGCCAAATCATTTAACTTTTTCCAATTGCCAAAATTGAAAGAACCATTAATTAATCTGGTCCCCCAACTATTAATACTACTACTAGTATTAATCTATTGAGTTTTTTTTAGGAAAAAAATAATAATAGAAGAGAGAGTAATAGTTCAAAAACTCTTTGAATGAGTTAAAGAAAATTACATACTACCTAAACAAAATTTAATTTTTTAAATTCATTGAAAAAGTAATGTATTTGATCAATAATAATATAAACTAGATGCATTATTTTTAGTTTAAAATTAACAAAATTTGATATATTTAGTTCAAAATTTATAGTAAATATATATCAATAATTTTTGTTGATCAAATTTTTTCTTATGTATAAAACGGAAGGGAGTGATGTAAGTGGATCAAAAAAATCCAATTGAACCGATGATCTAAACCCAAAAAAACAAATTTTTATGGTTCATATCAAAAACCGAATCGAACCAATTGAAAACCGAAGCGGTTTGGTTCGGTTCTTAGTTCTAGTTTTCAGATTTAATGGACAAACCGAACCAAACTAATATATAGTATATATGTTAAATTATTTTTTTAGACAACCCATATCTATCAAAAACTACAACTGGCCCAATTACTTCTAAAAAATAAAATAAAATTTGTCTCACTTAAAAAGTCTAACTTAAAAATGCAAACTTAGAAACACTCACAGCCGCAAACGCAAACTAAGAAACGCTGCTCTCATCTCACATCACCCTCATCCTCATCCTCAAGCCGCTCTCATCTCACATCACCTCATCCTCAAGTTACTCTCAACACTGCGCAAACAACATTCTCACCGTCACGTTGCTACTCTCATCTCAAACCCTCAGAACGGTAACTTCTCGAGCGTTGTTTTGATTTTTTTTTCTTTTCAATTGAAGTGGGAATGAACTTGAAGTTTTATTTTTATTGCACTTTATTATTTGAAGAATTTATGAACTTAATTTCAATATGCTTGTATTATGTATTTGATGAACTTAAGCGAAAAGAATTGTATTATATATTTGTTTTCAATATTGTTGTATTATGTATGTGTATTTGATGAACTTATGGGAAAAGAATTGTATTTTGTATTTGATGAGCTTGTGGGAACAAATATACCGAGAAAAAAATAATAGCATGGAATACATCGGAAAATAAAACTTTATTTATTTGCATAACCTATTTTCATAAGTTCAAAAATAAGCCAAATCTAAACGGCCCCATAGTTGATACATAAGCACATTTAAGATAAATGTTTATATTATAAGCACTAAATTATCAATTTATCCAAACAAAACCTTAATCTAATCACAATCACTACAAAGGCGATAAACAGGGATGGCAATTAAATGATTTGCTCTAGGCATTGTAAGACCAAACTCCTCTGTCATGTCCAAATCACTTGGTAACATATGATTAGGCAATTTCCAATCAAAGTAATGCACAAGTTGGGCCACTACTAAACGAATCACAGTTAGGCCCAATTGCAATCCAGGACAACCTCTTCTACCAGAGCCAAATGGTATGAGTTGAAAATCATGCCCTCTAACATCTATATTACTTCCTTCAAATCTCTCAGGCCAAAACCTTTCAGGATCAGTCCAAGCATTTGGGTCTCTCATAATTGACCATGCATTCACAATGACCCTTGATTTTTTAGGTATGAAAAAATCTTCAACCAAACAATCTTCTAAGGATTGGTGTGGTACTAATAATGGTGCTACTGGATGAAGCCTAAGACTTTCTTTTATAACCATGTCCAAGTATTCCAACTTGATCAAATCTGATTCCTCCACTTTTCTCTTCATACCCACCACAATTTCTAACTCATTTTGCACTTTTTTCATCACTCTTGGATTCTTTAATAGTTCTGAAATTGTCCATTCAATTGCAGTTGCAGAAGTATCCATTGAACCTGCCAACATATCCTATGAAAATAAACATGTAAAGTTAATAGTGTGACATCTAGTTATAAAAATCATGTGAAGAACCAAGATAATACTTTAAATAGCTTATAAGATAAGGGCGATCTAAACTATATTGATGCATTAGCATACATGTAATCTTCGATTTTTTTTTTAAGAAGATAAATTAGCCCACCTAAATTGACACCAGAGAGAGAAGAAAAATATTAATAACAAAGCTTGGTGAAAATTAAGCTCAATTATATGATTTACCAGCATTATGGCTTTGATGTTGGGTCGTTCAATACGATATTCAGATTCTTGAGTACCAACAAAGCTTAACATAACATCTACAAAATCCTTATTATTATCATCTTTATTGTCAGATTGAACATGTTCATCAATAATTTTCTCAAAAAAGTCATCAAAGATTTTTCCAATTGCCTTCATACGCCTAGTTAGCCCTTGTAAATCAAATGTACCAATATAAGGAATATAATCAGCAAGATTAGGAGTAGCTGCTAAATGCATCCCTTCTTGCATCACAGCCTTAAACCCTTTCTCATCTAAATCCTTATCCAAATATTTTCTCCCTAAAACCATTTTACAACTTATATCAGCAGTAAGTGAAGAAACCTTAGCACTTAAATCAACCTTTGTTCCATTTTTAGCTTCTTCTTTTAGTAACTTAATCAACAAGTCAAGTTCTTGTTCCCTCATAGTTCTAAAAGAATTGATTTTTGCATGACTTAACAATTCTAAAGTACACATTTTTCTCATGTTTCGCCAATAAGAACCATATTCACCAAAACTCAAGTTCCTTTGATCCCAAGAGATAACTTTTGCTGCTTCAGTTGGTGGTCTACTTGCAAAGACAAGATCATGAGTTTTAAGGAAAAGTTCAGCTGCTTGAGGTGAAGAAACAACTATGGTTGGTACTAAACCTAAGCGTAAGTGCATGATTGGTCCATATTTTTGGGATAGTTGGTGAAGATCTTGATGAGGGTTTGGTCCTAATTTTAGAAGGCTACCTATAATTGGTAACCCTTTTGGACCTGGTGGTAATTTCTTTGATTTTTTCATTGTTCTCCATTGCCATAAACAAATAAGAGAAACTAGAAAAATTGATATATAAATCAAAATCATGATAGGTATTTTGGGAGATTTCAAATTGCTTTTACAAATTAGTGTTATATGTGTGTCTAATGCAGAAACAAAGATGGGGGATATATAATCATCTTAGTGATGAAAGTTTTGACTAAAAAACTTGTTTGGCATTTAAATGAAATAATATTGTATTTTGTTTTCGATAATAACAATGTGAACATGAAC
Source organism: Trifolium repens (assembly GCA_030408175.1). Lineage (NCBI taxonomy): Eukaryota > Viridiplantae > Streptophyta > Magnoliopsida > Fabales > Fabaceae > Trifolium > Trifolium repens. Next base: position 57,572,551 of record CP125842.1, on the reverse strand, counting down.
TTTGACATTTGGAATAAATATATGTTTTGTAGTAAAGTTATATGATTCGGCCTGCACACAATAGCGGCAAGAAACTCTTATTGTATTGTGAAGTAATAATCTTAACCAAGAATAAAGTCACTAAGTTTGCTTACTTGGTCATCAAAATAACTTGGTCATGTTGATCAAAACTAGGTCATCAAGTTTTGTTATTTGACTAGCAAGATTACTTGGTTAACAAGAAAGTTACTTGGGCAAGAAGTTACTTGGCCATAAAGTAAACTTGGGCATCAAGGTTAGAGCTGGCTATGCAGACTCGACCGCCCCATTTAATTCGCCCCACATAAACCCGCACATTAAACGGGACGAACAAGTCCGTCAACAAATATAAACGAGTTATGATATGTTTGCCCGAGTCTGATCCGTGTTAGCCTGCGGGTTTAACGGTTGACCGGGACTATTATAAAAAAAATTAAAAATAATCAATTTTTCCAAAAAGTAAACTAAAATATTGATATTATAAAACCTGCAAAAAAAAGTATATTTTTAATAATTTTATGTTATAGCATATACATTGTAAGTAACAAATACTTGATGTCAGAACTGACCCCCGAACCAGATTCAACTAGTGGTGAAAGCCAAAAAAAAAGTTTGTGACTTTTTTTAGTTTATCTATCTAATGCAACCAAAATCAAAATTCAAGTGGTTCTCATCATAATTCTTTCTCCTCACACAACTCAAATCCATAAAATAAACACAAATGATATTTAATAAAAACTTTAATAGTCTTCTTCAATTAAGATGAACTTTAATAGCACAAATCAATATTAAGAGTACAACTAAAAATCTAATATCAACGGATTCAAAAACAAAATAGAAATGTGTATGATTAACTAATTGTTAATAAAAAATCTAATGTATATTGTTCACAAAATCAACCAGGTCCCAAACCAATACCACTAGACCAACCTAAGTGACTTTGTTGTTGTTTTTTATAATTAAGGTTTAGACTAGGCTTTTTTTTTAGAAAAAGGTTGAATTTGGACATGGATCAAGTTTTAATTTATAAGTGATAAATTGTAATTAATTATATGGAAAAAAGACGGGTTATGGGTCAACCTATGAACCCACAAATTTAACCCACATAACTCATGGTTTTAACGGTCCAACCCACATGAACAAAAATATAAACGGACTAAAAAAATTGGTCTTAAGTCTTTGCGGGTTGTAGGTCAAACGGTCGGCCGCGAGCCTTGGCCTGGATACCTAGCTCTAATCAAAGTATCCAAGACCAAGCTCATCTATAAATAGAAGGTGGTGGTGAAGATTGAAATTTTATTCCAACTATTGAGAGAAAAAAACATTACAACCTTGAAAGAGTTTCAACAGAATTAAACAGATTTATAGGTAGTGAAATTCTTAGGTGTAATTGGATTTTAAGTAGTGAGAGATATTGAGTGTTTGTAAACACTTTGTGTAAATTTCCCTTTTCAATAGATAGATTTGCAGCAGCCCGAAGACGTAGGCAAATTTTGACCGAACCTTACTATCAATCTTTATGTTTTATTATTACGCATTTATCACTTTTCACTAATCTGAATTTGGTGGAAATTCAGTATAGTTTCCTAACACTCTATAGGACAAGTCATTGTAACTATGCTAGATATTTCTGAGATGGCTGTTGCAGCAAATTAGGAGCTTTATGTAATTTTCACAGAAGGTTTAACATTCTTGGAAATTAAATCAAGTGAGTACTAGAAGATTATAGAACCGTGTTGAACTTTACACTCAATCACTAAGGTTTTGTTTGCGAGTTTGGTGGGGAGGGGAGGGAATGATTTTGAAAAAAAGGAAGAAACAATCTATACTAATATATAAAGGGGGATACAAATTTTTGGGATGACTTTTTTATTATTCCAATTTTACCCTTAAAAAATAACTTCCACACAAAAATAGATTTTCAGTTTTTTTTTAGTAAATAATTTTTTTTTCTTTTTAATAACTAAGCATAACTTCCACATAAAAGTAGGTTTTCAGTTTTTTTATAGTAAAAAATAAATATATTTTTTTCTTCTTAATAACTAACCACAACAAAAAAAGGAGGTTACATAGTTATCAATTAACAAAGTCCAATAAAAAAAGAGATTAAGTAATTATTTATATTTACACAATACAAAGTATCAATCACACACGAAAAAAAAAAATCGATTACACAAACGGGCACGGAAGCTAGTGGAAGGAATAAAGAAGTTTGGGAGGGAAGAAGTTTGGAGGGCTATTTTTTTTTCATAACACAAAACCCCCCTAATAATTTGGTGGAACTCAAAAATTGTATTGGATGATGGCAAAAGTTATTGTCCATAAGGACATAAGGACAATCCTTATGGATGGTCCATAAGCCAATCAAAACACAACAACTTTACTCATGCGCCCCCCAATTTACTCGTGCGCCCCCCATATTACTCACACACCCTTGAAATTCTCGCGCACCCCCAAATTACTTGTGCACCCCCCAAATTTCTCGTACACCCCCCAAATTTCTAATCCACCCCCAAAATTTCTCATGCACCCCCAAAATTTCTCGCACACCCCCATATGATTTTTGCCCCTCAATTTTATTTTATTTTGTGCCCTCCACATTTCTATCCTAAACCATTTTGCTGTGGGAATGGTTTCAGAGATATGCACTAAAAAACCATTAAGTGCATAAGATGGTTTTAGAGTACAACCCTATAATTAGAATAGAAACAATAATTGCGATTTAATGGTTTCGATTGTCTTATATAAGAAACCAAAATTATTATTAAATAGTTTTAAATAATGATTATAATTTTACAAAAAAAATAAAATAATGATTATAATAAAAAACCATTAAACCATTTTGTTGTGGGAATGGTTTCATATGATTGTAATAAAAAACCATTAGGTGCATAAAATAGTTTTGGAGTACAACTCTATAATTAGAATAGAAACAGTAATTGTGATTTAATGGTTTAAATTGTCTTATATGAGAAACCAAAATTATTGTTAAATGATTTTAAATAATGATTATAACTGTACCCAAAAAAAATAAAAAAATAATGATTCTAATTATAGGTTGTACTTCAAAACCATTTTATGCACTTAATGGTTTTGGAGTGTATATATCTGAAACAATTCCCACAGCAAAATGGTTTAAGCTAGAAATGTGGGGGGACAAAAAAAAAATTGGGGGCACAAGTCATCTAGGGTGCGTGAGAAATTTGGGTGGTGCATGAGAAATTTAGGTGGTGCACGAGAAATGGGGGGTGCACGAGAAATTGGGGGAGGGGATGTACGAGAAATTGGGGGGGTGCGCACGAGAAATTGGGGGGGTGCGCACGAGTTAATTGGGAGGTGCGTGAGAAATTTTCCCTCCTTTATGGGGGGTGTATGAAGAAAAAGTATGGTGTAGGTAGCAATGGGCTGTGTAAGCGCTAATGGGCTGAAGCTTATGGACGATCCATAAGGACCCCTTATGGACAATAACCACACCCTGGATGGGGGTTTGGAGGGTTTATATGAATTCTTCAAATTTAATTAATGTTATTATAATATTCTTAAATTCATAATATATTAATCATAAGTATTTATTTGTCATTCTCTATAAAAAAAACTTTCTCAAAAAATGTAAAATATTTCTCTAATTTTCTCTCTATTTCCCTCCATCCCTCCAAAGCCCTCCCCTCCTCTCCCCTCCCCTCCCCTCCCCTCCAAACTAACAAACAAAGCCTAAGAAGAGCACCGCCCCACTTCTTCCACTGTTTCCTTTCTTGTTTAGCTTAATAGATAGGAGTATGTTACACCATTGTTGTAATATCATCAATTTGTGAATCCAACATTATTTATATAGCGTTGAGAGTTAAATAATGTGTCATTTTTTTCAAAATTACACATAACAGTATGCTATATATACATACACTAGTATTCTCTCTAGAGTTTTATATTTTCATTTTACACTAGTATTTTTTATTTTCTTTTAAACTCGGCATCTGACTTAAAGACTGACCGATCTCACCGCTCAGTTGTGGTGCAGACGTTTAAAGCCAGATTTTTTTTATAGATTGAAAAAATCATAAAGCTCAAAAGAAAAGTGTTGAGATTTGTTACTAATAAATCATGGGATACATTGTTGTTTCACACATAATAAAGCTCCTCACTCTGTTTTTCTTTCATAATCATCTCTTTTCAAAAATTTCTTCTCTCACTCTCAACCCTCAAACCACTAAAGATCAAACATAACTCTTTAGTTGATATTCACAAGACAAAGATTTCAATAAATTAATATAACTAGTTTTAGACAAGCCAGGACACATAAATATCATCAAGTAAAGGAATATGAATTCCTATTACAAGAACCAAAACTATGTGATATGTAATCTAAGGTAAAGAGTTTGTATAAACATAATCTTCATTCTCAAAAACAGCTTCTTCATCAGACCCACCACTTCTTCTCTTGCATTCACCTCTTTGCTTTTCACACCCACCACTTCTCTACATAATAAAAGACCAGTTACTCAGATTTGTACATACACACAAAATTAAAACAAAAACAATCAAAAAAGGATTAAAATTCAAACTCACAACAGTTGCAGAATTCTCAGAAGCCAAAACTGCATCTTTGTTGATAAAGGATCCCTTTTGAACAGCATATACCACATTGAAGGTAAATAAGAGAAAAAGAAACATAACAGGTATCAAGATTCTCATTGTATTAATTAGACCTAGCTATCTATGATATGAATATAGTGTCCATTATATATATATATATACTAGTAAGTAGTAGTATTATTTATAGTTATCATTGATATTGAATGAAGAGTGTTTCAGCATTTTCCATTGACCTGTCTTTGGATTCCCCGGCAAGAATGCTCGAGCTTCAAGAATCAGGTTGGATTATTTTGGTGTTTTCTCAGTTAAATATATAAATAAATAAAGAGAAGAATATATCATGTGTCAAGTGTTAAGATTTGTCACTTTGAAGTTTGAATCCAAGTCAACCCTAACACCAAATGTCTTGTGACATATAAAAAAAACAAATCATTTATAAGGCCAACATATTTGGATTTTGTACTTTATTGTTTATACCATAATATGTAAAATACATTTGAGAAAAAACAACCCCTTCATCAACAAAATCATAATTCCAAACTATGAAAATGACAAAAAATATTTCTTTTCTACAAGCCTTATTCAAACATAAATTCCAATGTCAAGTACATTTATTTTTTTAACTTAATCACTATCACTATACAGACGATAATTAGGGATCACAATTAAACGATTGAGTTTGGGCATAGTAAATCTAAACTTCTCTGTCATGTCCAAATCACTTGGTAACATGCGATTTGGCAGTTTTCAATCAAAGCAATGCACATGTTGGGCCACTACCAAACGAATCACACTTAGGCCCAATTGGATTCCGAGACAACCCCTTCTACCATAACGAAAATTTCTCTTACAGCCCCCCATGTTTCTTTTTCACCCCCTGAGTTTTTTGTTTTGCCCTTCATAAAAAATCCGGTTTCTATAAATCGAATTTTTTTTGCCTTGAAATCCAACTTTGGTTTCTAAAAACCGAAATTTTCCTGAAATTTGAACTAGAAAAATTTCGGTTTTTGCGAACCGAAATTTTTATCAAGGGCAAAATCGGATTTTTTGGGGGTATAAAAGAAACGTGGGGGGCTGGAAGAGAAACTTTTACCATAACCAAATGGTATAAATTGAAAATCACGTCCGCTAACATCTATGTTACTTCTTTCAAATCTCTCTGGCCAAAATTTATCTAGATCAGTCCAAGCATTGTAAAAAGTTAATAGTGTGACATTTAACTATAAAAATCATGTCTAGTGTTTATAGCTAAATGTCACACTATCAACTTTGGTTTCTAAACAGAGCATTCATGATGCTTTGTAAGTTTGAAAGATTTTTTTTATGTATAGCTTATATCATAAATATTTGGTCAAGTATTTATAGTTAATGATATATTGAAGAGTTGTTTTAGATTTTTTTCATAAGTTTTTGAACTGGCTTATATAATAAGACAAAGTTTATAGACTCTATCAAAAAAAAAAAAAGACAAAGTTTATAGAGTTTTGTTCAATCTCTTTTTGATAAAATTTGGTCTCAAATCAAATCTTTAAGCCCTTTTTAATAAAATTATACATCTTTTATCTTATTTATTTGTAACAGATTTGTCTTTTATTTTTATCCTCAAACAAATTATTTATCTTTATAAATGTCTACAAGTTAATCATTATATTTAATTGTTTTAAGTTGTAAATAGTGTATGTGAAATATTTTAATGACCGTCATTAAATAAAAATGATATTTGCTAGAATGCAAACTAAGTTACATTGTAAAATGCGGAACTTATAAATTTTGAGTGTAATATAATGTTGTGCACCTTAGTAAGGAAGAAACCATGGGCTTCCAAATACTTACATGTACATATTCTGATTGTATTGTGTACATATTTTAACGAAAATATTATACGATTCCTACAAACAAACCATGCAAATAACAAACTATAGCCAGCAATACTAGTATTTATTTTACTTAATGAGAATACAATCTGGCTGCCTAGCTCCAACATAGAAAAGTCTTATAAAAGATGTTATAAAAGATGTTTCAATGACGTGCAATGCACTCATTAGCACCCTTGGAGAATCCTGCTAATGTTTTTTTTTTTCTTTCATCATTCCAGAAATGGAAGAAATCACGCAGTGGCTGCTGTGCCTGCAATAGCGGAGGCTCGCTTAGCTTCATAATCTTTAACAGCAGCTTTTATAGCATCCTCAGCTAGCATGCTGCAGTGTAGTTTAACTGGTGGGAGTGACAGATGCTTTGCAATCTCACTGCAGGACATTAATTATGTGTCACTTTAAAAACTAACAACAGACAAACCAAAACTATTAATCATGGAAGCAGTGATAAAGCTAGAATAAGATTAAATCCTAGAAATGGGGGCACGATTCAGAAACCATAAGTCCAAAACATAACAGCAAAAGATGCAAATATCCTTAAGCAGCCATTACATTCATTATTTTATCAATACGGCATCATCTTAAGAGGAGATAAGAAGACATACATGAAAGAAAGACAGAAAAGAAAACAAAATCCTCAAACCAACCAAATATTTTAAGTATGTAACTAGTACCTTTGCTTTCTACAAGTACAACTAAACATAAATAGCCAGAAACCTATCTTCTACATAATCTTTTTAAATGGCAAATATTAGTTGTTTCATTAGTAGGAAGAATTGAACTTGTGACCTCCTTATTACTCTAACCCATAGTCACCTGGTTCACAATTCGCTTTGCTACCGGTTCGGGTATGCGGTATGCAGCCCTTAAAGTATTGGGTATGTGGGTATACATAGTCGCTAAGCTATTTGGTTTCGTGGTATGTTGTGAGATTTTAATCAGTAAGTTATTGATGATGTTCTATCTAGTCTACTCTTTTTTTATTAATAATCTATCTAATCTACTTTGTGAATGAATATACAATTATAATGATTAACTAAATTTGAATTTGTTACAAAATACCAAGTCAATTGACGAAATTTGAAGTATGTCACACAATACTAATTTAATTAACAATTTAACAATAATTCTTTAAAAAACAAATTAACAAATAAAAAATAAAAATCATGTCCAACACTTATATATGTGACTAATAAGAAAAAGCACCGCAAAATTGGTTCATGGTTATGTGACTATGCTCTAACCCTTATGTTTCTCCCCCTAAACCACCAAGTCATAGTCTATGTTTGGTTCCACTTTTGGAGCAGGCAGAATTGATTCTGAACGTGTAGAATTGATTCTGACTTGTTTGGTTTTTCAAAAGTAGAATTGATTCTGTCTCCAGAATTGATTCTACTTGAAGCTAGAAATCGTAGCTTCTGATTCTAGAATTGATTTTTACACTCAAAATTTTTGTTCAACTCACTTTTACATGAATATATCCAAACATAAACCACTTTAACTTAAAATCAATTTTGACCAGAATCAATTCTATCAAAATCAATTCTTGTCACCGCAGAACCAAACATACACTACTATCACTCTTGTAATTCATTTACCATTTCCAAAGCTATGTAAAGGATTGTAAAGCTAGAGCTAAAATAAAAAATTGCTACAATTCAGAACTATTTAATGTTTATATGACAAGATACTATTTTGTCACTTTTATAAATATTCAATAATCTCAAGCACATAGCTATTCATTCTTCACCAAACTTTAGGTCCAAAACAGATCATATAATTAACAAATAAATCACATAAAAAGCACAAACCCTAGCCAGAACAAAAACACAAATATTCAATTCAAGAATTGTAAAGCTTGTACTTACGCATTCTTAATAGTTAAAACTTCGTCCATTTGCTTTCCCTTAACCCATTCAGTAGCTGCAAACCATGAAAGGGAACAAACACAATTAGATAAAAACGGAAATTGAAAATTCAAAAACCCTAAAAACAAAATCAATTCCTCTGTTTCATCTCACAAACCAACGCACACAAAAAACCTACCAACGGAGGAAGAAGCAATGGCGGGACCACAACCAAAGGTCTTACAGCAAGCATCGATGATTTTTCCAGTCTTCTCATCAACCTTAATCTGAAGCTTCATAACATCGCCACAAGCGGGTGCTCCAACAAGACCAGTTCCAACCGTAGGATCATTCTTATCGAAGGATCCAACATTCCGGGGATTATCGTAATGATCGACCACCCTCTCGTGGTAGAATCGTGGAAGAACCCTAATTGCTGGAACTTGCGTCTCAAACGACGCCGTTCCAACGAGTATCTTTGCGCACGTGGCTGCGATTCTCAGCATATTTTCTTTTCCTTTTTAATTTTTTTTTTGTGTTGAAACTTTTAGGGTCTGTTTGGTTCGGAGGTTTTGGAGGGGAGGGAAGGAGATGATATTTTAAAGAGAAGTAATTTACTTTTTTACTCAATACCTTATAAACTCAAAATCAGGATTAAATTATAATGGATATATTACGTAAAAAAAAAATCTAATAGATATATAACAAAAAAAAAAATCTAATGAGCAGAAAACTTAATTTTTTTTTGTTGTAAAAAAAAATCTAACCTAAAATTTTTAAGAATGAAAGAAGAACTTCCAATCAGAACTTCCTCTGCTGAAGCTAATTCATTCTTCTTTTTCTTCCAATCTAAAGGATTTTCCTTTTAATTAGGGTTTATTGAGGATTTGGAGATTTTAATTTTTGTGTTTATAAGAAGATTGATATAAACATAGCATAGATTGATGATATTTGGAGGTAAATTTGAGTAAACATTTTTTTGATTGAAAGAAGATGATGAAAATTCATGAGAAATGATGAACAAGATGAAGGTGTTCTTCATTTTCCAGGATTTTTAAATTTTTAATAAAATAAAATATTTTTAAAAAATAAAAAATGAAATTCAGCATTTTTTTGATTAAAAAAAACGAGACAATGGTTTATATGATTAAAATATAAAAGATAAAGGACCTATATGTTACAAATAAAAGATAAAAGATTGAAGTGTTACAAATAAATAAGGTAAAAGACCTATATGTTACAAATAAAAGATAAAGGACTAAAGTGTTACAAATAAATAAGATAAAGAACCATTGGTGTAATTTTGCCTAAAACAAATTATAAAAATACAATTTTTGTTAGTAAATACTTATAAATCAACATAAAACTTTATTTATTTGCATAAGCTATTTTCATAAGCTAAAAAATAAGCCAAATTCAAACGGGCTCATAGTTGATACATAAGCGCATTTAAGATAAATGTTTATGTTATAAGCGCTAAATTATCTGTTTATCCAAACAAAACCTTAATCTAATCACAATCACTACAAAGGCGATAAACAGGGATGACAATTAAATGACTGGCTCTAGGCATTGTAAGACCAAACTCTTCTGTCATGTCTAAATCACTTGGTAACATGTGATTTGGCAGTTTCCAATCAAAGCAATGCACAAGTTGGGCCACTACTAAACGTATCACAGTTAGGCCCAATTGTAATCCAGGACAACCTCTTCTACCAGAGCCAAATGGTATGAGTTGAAAATCATGCCCTCTAACATCTATATTACTTCCTTCAAATCTCTCAGGCCAAAACCTTTCAGGATCAGTCCAAGCATTTGGATCTCTCATAATTGACCATGCATTCACAATGACCCTTGATTTTTTAGGTATGAAAAAATCTTCAACCAAACAATCTTCTAAGGATTGGTGTGGAATTAATAATGGTGCTACTGGATGAAGCCTAAAACTTTCTTTTATAACCATGTCCAAGTATTCCAACTTGATCAAATCTGATTCCTCCACTCTTCTCTTCATACCCACCATAACTTCCAACTCATTTTGAACTTTTTTCATCACTCTTGGATTCTTTAGTAGTTCTGAAATTGTCCATTCAATTGCAGTTGCAGAAGTATCCATTGAACCCACTAACATATCCTATGAAAATAAACATGTAAAGTTAATAGTGTGACATCTAGTTACAAAAATCATGTGAAGAACCAATATAATACTTTAAATAGCTTATAATATTGATGCATTAGCATACATGTAATCTTTGAAGAAACATATTAATAACATAGCATGATGAAAATTAAGCTCAATTATATGATTTACCAGCATTATGGCTTTGATGTTGGGTCGTTCAATACGATATTCAGATTCTTGAGTACCAACAAAGCTCAACATAACATCTACAAAATCCTTATTATTATCATCTTTATTGTCGGATTGGATATGTTCATCAATAATTTTCTCAAAAAAGTCATCATAGATTTTTCCAATTGCCTTCATAGGCTTAGTTAGCCCTTGGAAATCAAATTGTCCAATATAAGGAATATAATCAGCAAGATTAGGAGTAGCTGCTAAATGCATCCCCTCTTGTATCACAGCCTTAAACCCTTTTTGATCCAAATCATTATCCAAATATTTTCTCCCCAAAACCATTCTACAACTCATATCAGCACTTAGTGAAGAAATCTTAGAACTTAAATCAACCTCTTTTCCATCGTTGGCTCTTAGAATATTTATCAATAGGTCAAGTTCTTGTTCCCTCATAGTTCTAAAAGAATTGATTTTTGCATGACTCAATAATTCTGAAGTACACATTTTTCTCATGTTGCGCCAATAAGAACCATATTCACCAAAAGTGATGTTCTTCTGATCCCAAGAGATAAATTTTGCTGCTTCAGCTGGTGGTCTACTTGCAAAGACAAGATCATGAGTTTTAAGGAAAAGTTCAGCTGCTTGAGGTGAAGAAACAACTATGGTTGGTACTAAACCTAAGCGTAAGTGCATGATTGATCCATATTTTTGGGATAGTTTGTGAAGATCAAGATGAGGGTTTGGTCCTAATTTTAGAAGGCTACCCAAAATTGGTAATCCTTTTGGACCTGGTGGTAATCTCTTTGATTTTTTCATGGTTCTCCATAGCCATAGACAAGCTAGAAAAGAAACTAGAAAAATTGATATACAGATCAAAATCATGACAAGTATTTTGGGGGATTTCAAATTACTTTTGCAAAGAGTTATACTTATATCTGTGTCTTAGAACCAAAGATGGGTTATATAATCATCTTAGTTAGTTAGTGATGAAAGCAACGTTTGTGTTTTGACTAGCATAGTTCATAAGTACTTACTTGTCCCCAAAGTGTTTTCTTTTTGATGCCTATTGTTTGCAGGCCAAATCATTTAACTTTTTCCAATTGCCAAAATTGAAAGAACCATTAATTAATCTGGTCCCCCAACTATTAATACTACTACTAGTATTAATCTATTGAGTTTTTTTTAGGAAAAAAATAATAATAGAAGAGAGAGTAATAGTTCAAAAACTCTTTGAATGAGTTAAAGAAAATTACATACTACCTAAACAAAATTTAATTTTTTAAATTCATTGAAAAAGTAATGTATTTGATCAATAATAATATAAACTAGATGCATTATTTTTAGTTTAAAATTAACAAAATTTGATATATTTAGTTCAAAATTTATAGTAAATATATATCAATAATTTTTGTTGATCAAATTTTTTCTTATGTATAAAACGGAAGGGAGTGATGTAAGTGGATCAAAAAAATCCAATTGAACCGATGATCTAAACCCAAAAAAACAAATTTTTATGGTTCATATCAAAAACCGAATCGAACCAATTGAAAACCGAAGCGGTTTGGTTCGGTTCTTAGTTCTAGTTTTCAGATTTAATGGACAAACCGAACCAAACTAATATATAGTATATATGTTAAATTATTTTTTTAGACAACCCATATCTATCAAAAACTACAACTGGCCCAATTACTTCTAAAAAATAAAATAAAATTTGTCTCACTTAAAAAGTCTAACTTAAAAATGCAAACTTAGAAACACTCACAGCCGCAAACGCAAACTAAGAAACGCTGCTCTCATCTCACATCACCCTCATCCTCATCCTCAAGCCGCTCTCATCTCACATCACCTCATCCTCAAGTTACTCTCAACACTGCGCAAACAACATTCTCACCGTCACGTTGCTACTCTCATCTCAAACCCTCAGAACGGTAACTTCTCGAGCGTTGTTTTGATTTTTTTTTCTTTTCAATTGAAGTGGGAATGAACTTGAAGTTTTATTTTTATTGCACTTTATTATTTGAAGAATTTATGAACTTAATTTCAATATGCTTGTATTATGTATTTGATGAACTTAAGCGAAAAGAATTGTATTATATATTTGTTTTCAATATTGTTGTATTATGTATGTGTATTTGATGAACTTATGGGAAAAGAATTGTATTTTGTATTTGATGAGCTTGTGGGAACAAATATACCGAGAAAAAAATAATAGCATGGAATACATCGGAAAATAAAACTTTATTTATTTGCATAACCTATTTTCATAAGTTCAAAAATAAGCCAAATCTAAACGGCCCCATAGTTGATACATAAGCACATTTAAGATAAATGTTTATATTATAAGCACTAAATTATCAATTTATCCAAACAAAACCTTAATCTAATCACAATCACTACAAAGGCGATAAACAGGGATGGCAATTAAATGATTTGCTCTAGGCATTGTAAGACCAAACTCCTCTGTCATGTCCAAATCACTTGGTAACATATGATTAGGCAATTTCCAATCAAAGTAATGCACAAGTTGGGCCACTACTAAACGAATCACAGTTAGGCCCAATTGCAATCCAGGACAACCTCTTCTACCAGAGCCAAATGGTATGAGTTGAAAATCATGCCCTCTAACATCTATATTACTTCCTTCAAATCTCTCAGGCCAAAACCTTTCAGGATCAGTCCAAGCATTTGGGTCTCTCATAATTGACCATGCATTCACAATGACCCTTGATTTTTTAGGTATGAAAAAATCTTCAACCAAACAATCTTCTAAGGATTGGTGTGGTACTAATAATGGTGCTACTGGATGAAGCCTAAGACTTTCTTTTATAACCATGTCCAAGTATTCCAACTTGATCAAATCTGATTCCTCCACTTTTCTCTTCATACCCACCACAATTTCTAACTCATTTTGCACTTTTTTCATCACTCTTGGATTCTTTAATAGTTCTGAAATTGTCCATTCAATTGCAGTTGCAGAAGTATCCATTGAACCTGCCAACATATCCTATGAAAATAAACATGTAAAGTTAATAGTGTGACATCTAGTTATAAAAATCATGTGAAGAACCAAGATAATACTTTAAATAGCTTATAAGATAAGGGCGATCTAAACTATATTGATGCATTAGCATACATGTAATCTTCGATTTTTTTTTTAAGAAGATAAATTAGCCCACCTAAATTGACACCAGAGAGAGAAGAAAAATATTAATAACAAAGCTTGGTGAAAATTAAGCTCAATTATATGATTTACCAGCATTATGGCTTTGATGTTGGGTCGTTCAATACGATATTCAGATTCTTGAGTACCAACAAAGCTTAACATAACATCTACAAAATCCTTATTATTATCATCTTTATTGTCAGATTGAACATGTTCATCAATAATTTTCTCAAAAAAGTCATCAAAGATTTTTCCAATTGCCTTCATACGCCTAGTTAGCCCTTGTAAATCAAATGTACCAATATAAGGAATATAATCAGCAAGATTAGGAGTAGCTGCTAAATGCATCCCTTCTTGCATCACAGCCTTAAACCCTTTCTCATCTAAATCCTTATCCAAATATTTTCTCCCTAAAACCATTTTACAACTTATATCAGCAGTAAGTGAAGAAACCTTAGCACTTAAATCAACCTTTGTTCCATTTTTAGCTTCTTCTTTTAGTAACTTAATCAACAAGTCAAGTTCTTGTTCCCTCATAGTTCTAAAAGAATTGATTTTTGCATGACTTAACAATTCTAAAGTACACATTTTTCTCATGTTTCGCCAATAAGAACCATATTCACCAAAACTCAAGTTCCTTTGATCCCAAGAGATAACTTTTGCTGCTTCAGTTGGTGGTCTACTTGCAAAGACAAGATCATGAGTTTTAAGGAAAAGTTCAGCTGCTTGAGGTGAAGAAACAACTATGGTTGGTACTAAACCTAAGCGTAAGTGCATGATTGGTCCATATTTTTGGGATAGTTGGTGAAGATCTTGATGAGGGTTTGGTCCTAATTTTAGAAGGCTACCTATAATTGGTAACCCTTTTGGACCTGGTGGTAATTTCTTTGATTTTTTCATTGTTCTCCATTGCCATAAACAAATAAGAGAAACTAGAAAAATTGATATATAAATCAAAATCATGATAGGTATTTTGGGAGATTTCAAATTGCTTTTACAAATTAGTGTTATATGTGTGTCTAATGCAGAAACAAAGATGGGGGATATATAATCATCTTAGTGATGAAAGTTTTGACTAAAAAACTTGTTTGGCATTTAAATGAAATAATATTGTATTTTGTTTTCGATAATAACAATGTGAACATGAACTTTGACATTTGGAATAAATATATGTTTTGTAGTAAAGTTATATGATTCGGCCTGCACACAATAGCGGCAAGAAACTCTTATTGTATTGTGAAGTAATAATCTTAACCAAGAATAAAGTCACTAAGTTTGCTTACTTGGTCATCAAAATAACTTGGTCATGTTGATCAAAACTAGGTCATCAAGTTTTGTTATTTGACTAGCAAGATTACTTGGTTAACAAGAAAGTTACTTGGGCAAGAAGTTACTTGGCCATAAAGTAAACTTGGGCATCAAGGTTAGAGCTGGCTATGCAGACTCGACCGCCCCATTTAATTCGCCCCACATAAACCCGCACATTAAACGGGACGAACAAGTCCGTCAACAAATATAAACGAGTTATGATATGTTTGCCCGAGTCTGATCCGTGTTAGCCTGCGGGTTTAACGGTTGACCGGGACTATTATAAAAAAAATTAAAAATAATCAATTTTTCCAAAAAGTAAACTAAAATATTGATATTATAAAACCTGCAAAAAAAAGTATATTTTTAATAATTTTATGTTATAGCATATACATTGTAAGTAACAAATACTTGATGTCAGAACTGACCCCCGAACCAGATTCAACTAGTGGTGAAAGCCAAAAAAAAAGTTTGTGACTTTTTTTAGTTTATCTATCTAATGCAACCAAAATCAAAATTCAAGTGGTTCTCATCATAATTCTTTCTCCTCACACAACTCAAATCCATAAAATAAACACAAATGATATTTAATAAAAACTTTAATAGTCTTCTTCAATTAAGATGAACTTTAATAGCACAAATCAATATTAAGAGTACAACTAAAAATCTAATATCAACGGATTCAAAAACAAAATAGAAATGTGTATGATTAACTAATTGTTAATAAAAAATCTAATGTATATTGTTCACAAAATCAACCAGGTCCCAAACCAATACCACTAGACCAACCTAAGTGACTTTGTTGTTGTTTTTTATAATTAAGGTTTAGACTAGGCTTTTTTTTTAGAAAAAGGTTGAATTTGGACATGGATCAAGTTTTAATTTATAAGTGATAAATTGTAATTAATTATATGGAAAAAAGACGGGTTATGGGTCAACCTATGAACCCACAAATTTAACCCACATAACTCATGGTTTTAACGGTCCAACCCACATGAACAAAAATATAAACGGACTAAAAAAATTGGTCTTAAGTCTTTGCGGGTTGTAGGTCAAACGGTCGGCCGCGAGCCTTGGCCTGGATACCTAGCTCTAATCAAAGTATCCAAGACCAAGCTCATCTATAAATAGAAGGTGGTGGTGAAGATTGAAATTTTATTCCAACTATTGAGAGAAAAAAACATTACAACCTTGAAAGAGTTTCAACAGAATTAAACAGATTTATAGGTAGTGAAATTCTTAGGTGTAATTGGATTTTAAGTAGTGAGAGATATTGAGTGTTTGTAAACACTTTGTGTAAATTTCCCTTTTCAATAGATAGATTTGCAGCAGCCCGAAGACGTAGGCAAATTTTGACCGAACCTTACTATCAATCTTTATGTTTTATTATTACGCATTTATCACTTTTCACTAATCTGAATTTGGTGGAAATTCAGTATAGTTTCCTAACACTCTATAGGACAAGTCATTGTAACTATGCTAGATATTTCTGAGATGGCTGTTGCAGCAAATTAGGAGCTTTATGTAATTTTCACAGAAGGTTTAACATTCTTGGAAATTAAATCAAGTGAGTACTAGAAGATTATAGAACCGTGTTGAACTTTACACTCAATCACTAAGGTTTTGTTTGCGAGTTTGGTGGGGAGGGGAGGGAATGATTTTGAAAAAAAGGAAGAAACAATCTATACTAATATATAAAGGGGGATACAAATTTTTGGGATGACTTTTTTATTATTCCAATTTTACCCTTAAAAAATAACTTCCACACAAAAATAGATTTTCAGTTTTTTTTTAGTAAATAATTTTTTTTTCTTTTTAATAACTAAGCATAACTTCCACATAAAAGTAGGTTTTCAGTTTTTTTATAGTAAAAAATAAATATATTTTTTTCTTCTTAATAACTAACCACAACAAAAAAAGGAGGTTACATAGTTATCAATTAACAAAGTCCAATAAAAAAAGAGATTAAGTAATTATTTATATTTACACAATACAAAGTATCAATCACACACGAAAAAAAAAAATCGATTACACAAACGGGCACGGAAGCTAGTGGAAGGAATAAAGAAGTTTGGGAGGGAAGAAGTTTGGAGGGCTATTTTTTTTTCATAACACAAAACCCCCCTAATAATTTGGTGGAACTCAAAAATTGTATTGGATGATGGCAAAAGTTATTGTCCATAAGGACATAAGGACAATCCTTATGGATGGTCCATAAGCCAATCAAAACACAACAACTTTACTCATGCGCCCCCCAATTTACTCGTGCGCCCCCCATATTACTCACACACCCTTGAAATTCTCGCGCACCCCCAAATTACTTGTGCACCCCCCAAATTTCTCGTACACCCCCCAAATTTCTAATCCACCCCCAAAATTTCTCATGCACCCCCAAAATTTCTCGCACACCCCCATATGATTTTTGCCCCTCAATTTTATTTTATTTTGTGCCCTCCACATTTCTATCCTAAACCATTTTGCTGTGGGAATGGTTTCAGAGATATGCACTAAAAAACCATTAAGTGCATAAGATGGTTTTAGAGTACAACCCTATAATTAGAATAGAAACAATAATTGCGATTTAATGGTTTCGATTGTCTTATATAAGAAACCAAAATTATTATTAAATAGTTTTAAATAATGATTATAATTTTACAAAAAAAATAAAATAATGATTATAATAAAAAACCATTAAACCATTTTGTTGTGGGAATGGTTTCATATGATTGTAATAAAAAACCATTAGGTGCATAAAATAGTTTTGGAGTACAACTCTATAATTAGAATAGAAACAGTAATTGTGATTTAATGGTTTAAATTGTCTTATATGAGAAACCAAAATTATTGTTAAATGATTTTAAATAATGATTATAACTGTACCCAAAAAAAATAAAAAAATAATGATTCTAATTATAGGTTGTACTTCAAAACCATTTTATGCACTTAATGGTTTTGGAGTGTATATATCTGAAACAATTCCCACAGCAAAATGGTTTAAGCTAGAAATGTGGGGGGACAAAAAAAAAATTGGGGGCACAAGTCATCTAGGGTGCGTGAGAAATTTGGGTGGTGCATGAGAAATTTAGGTGGTGCACGAGAAATGGGGGGTGCACGAGAAATTGGGGGAGGGGATGTACGAGAAATTGGGGGGGTGCGCACGAGAAATTGGGGGGGTGCGCACGAGTTAATTGGGAGGTGCGTGAGAAATTTTCCCTCCTTTATGGGGGGTGTATGAAGAAAAAGTATGGTGTAGGTAGCAATGGGCTGTGTAAGCGCTAATGGGCTGAAGCTTATGGACGATCCATAAGGACCCCTTATGGACAATAACCACACCCTGGATGGGGGTTTGGAGGGTTTATATGAATTCTTCAAATTTAATTAATGTTATTATAATATTCTTAAATTCATAATATATTAATCATAAGTATTTATTTGTCATTCTCTATAAAAAAAACTTTCTCAAAAAATGTAAAATATTTCTCTAATTTTCTCTCTATTTCCCTCCATCCCTCCAAAGCCCTCCCCTCCTCTCCCCTCCCCTCCCCTCCCCTCCAAACTAACAAACAAAGCCTAAGAAGAGCACCGCCCCACTTCTTCCACTGTTTCCTTTCTTGTTTAGCTTAATAGATAGGAGTATGTTACACCATTGTTGTAATATCATCAATTTGTGAATCCAACATTATTTATATAGCGTTGAGAGTTAAATAATGTGTCATTTTTTTCAAAATTACACATAACAGTATGCTATATATACATACACTAGTATTCTCTCTAGAGTTTTATATTTTCATTTTACACTAGTATTTTTTATTTTCTTTTAAACTCGGCATCTGACTTAAAGACTGACCGATCTCACCGCTCAGTTGTGGTGCAGACGTTTAAAGCCAGATTTTTTTTATAGATTGAAAAAATCATAAAGCTCAAAAGAAAAGTGTTGAGATTTGTTACTAATAAATCATGGGATACATTGTTGTTTCACACATAATAAAGCTCCTCACTCTGTTTTTCTTTCATAATCATCTCTTTTCAAAAATTTCTTCTCTCACTCTCAACCCTCAAACCACTAAAGATCAAACATAACTCTTTAGTTGATATTCACAAGACAAAGATTTCAATAAATTAATATAACTAGTTTTAGACAAGCCAGGACACATAAATATCATCAAGTAAAGGAATATGAATTCCTATTACAAGAACCAAAACTATGTGATATGTAATCTAAGGTAAAGAGTTTGTATAAACATAATCTTCATTCTCAAAAACAGCTTCTTCATCAGACCCACCACTTCTTCTCTTGCATTCACCTCTTTGCTTTTCACACCCACCACTTCTCTACATAATAAAAGACCAGTTACTCAGATTTGTACATACACACAAAATTAAAACAAAAACAATCAAAAAAGGATTAAAATTCAAACTCACAACAGTTGCAGAATTCTCAGAAGCCAAAACTGCATCTTTGTTGATAAAGGATCCCTTTTGAACAGCATATACCACATTGAAGGTAAATAAGAGAAAAAGAAACATAACAGGTATCAAGATTCTCATTGTATTAATTAGACCTAGCTATCTATGATATGAATATAGTGTCCATTATATATATATATATACTAGTAAGTAGTAGTATTATTTATAGTTATCATTGATATTGAATGAAGAGTGTTTCAGCATTTTCCATTGACCTGTCTTTGGATTCCCCGGCAAGAATGCTCGAGCTTCAAGAATCAGGTTGGATTATTTTGGTGTTTTCTCAGTTAAATATATAAATAAATAAAGAGAAGAATATATCATGTGTCAAGTGTTAAGATTTGTCACTTTGAAGTTTGAATCCAAGTCAACCCTAACACCAAATGTCTTGTGACATATAAAAAAAACAAATCATTTATAAGGCCAACATATTTGGATTTTGTACTTTATTGTTTATACCATAATATGTAAAATACATTTGAGAAAAAACAACCCCTTCATCAACAAAATCATAATTCCAAACTATGAAAATGACAAAAAATATTTCTTTTCTACAAGCCTTATTCAAACATAAATTCCAATGTCAAGTACATTTATTTTTTTAACTTAATCACTATCACTATACAGACGATAATTAGGGATCACAATTAAACGATTGAGTTTGGGCATAGTAAATCTAAACTTCTCTGTCATGTCCAAATCACTTGGTAACATGCGATTTGGCAGTTTTCAATCAAAGCAATGCACATGTTGGGCCACTACCAAACGAATCACACTTAGGCCCAATTGGATTCCGAGACAACCCCTTCTACCATAACGAAAATTTCTCTTACAGCCCCCCATGTTTCTTTTTCACCCCCTGAGTTTTTTGTTTTGCCCTTCATAAAAAATCCGGTTTCTATAAATCGAATTTTTTTTGCCTTGAAATCCAACTTTGGTTTCTAAAAACCGAAATTTTCCTGAAATTTGAACTAGAAAAATTTCGGTTTTTGCGAACCGAAATTTTTATCAAGGGCAAAATCGGATTTTTTGGGGGTATAAAAGAAACGTGGGGGGCTGGAAGAGAAACTTTTACCATAACCAAATGGTATAAATTGAAAATCACGTCCGCTAACATCTATGTTACTTCTTTCAAATCTCTCTGGCCAAAATTTATCTAGATCAGTCCAAGCATTGTAAAAAGTTAATAGTGTGACATTTAACTATAAAAATCATGTCTAGTGTTTATAGCTAAATGTCACACTATCAACTTTGGTTTCTAAACAGAGCATTCATGATGCTTTGTAAGTTTGAAAGATTTTTTTTATGTATAGCTTATATCATAAATATTTGGTCAAGTATTTATAGTTAATGATATATTGAAGAGTTGTTTTAGATTTTTTTCATAAGTTTTTGAACTGGCTTATATAATAAGACAAAGTTTATAGACTCTATCAAAAAAAAAAAAAGACAAAGTTTATAGAGTTTTGTTCAATCTCTTTTTGATAAAATTTGGTCTCAAATCAAATCTTTAAGCCCTTTTTAATAAAATTATACATCTTTTATCTTATTTATTTGTAACAGATTTGTCTTTTATTTTTATCCTCAAACAAATTATTTATCTTTATAAATGTCTACAAGTTAATCATTATATTTAATTGTTTTAAGTTGTAAATAGTGTATGTGAAATATTTTAATGACCGTCATTAAATAAAAATGATATTTGCTAGAATGCAAACTAAGTTACATTGTAAAATGCGGAACTTATAAAATAGGGTCTGAGAAAAGTTGAAAGATACAAAAATATTAGATTTTATAATGTTTGTATTGTAGAATGTGAATTCAGTTTGCATTTTAGGATGCAAAATGTTTTTTTCCTAGATTTTCTTATTTACACACTTCATAATTGGAAGGGAGTATAATTGTAAGGTCGGACGCCTGTACAAGATTTAAGGGTTGCAAAAAGAAGAATTGTTTTTATAGATTAGAAAATAGTGATATCTCTTTGGGCCATTTTGTTAAAGAACAAATTTTTCTCTTCCCACCCCGTTTTTCTTTTCTACCCTCGAGTTTTCATTTTTGTTCTTTGAATAAAAAATTTGAACGTGCTTTCTGAATTTTTTTTTGCTTTGGAAATTTTTTTTGGAATGTGTATTTCAAATTTCATGCATGTGTTTTTGTGTACGGCTGGGTAGGAGGGAAATATGTATGTGTGGATTTGACTGGGGCTTCTCCCCTCGTGGGATTGACGAATGAGGATTTTACTGTAAGACAGGCGACCCTCAAAGCTGCTTCAAGTAAAGTAGTCAAACATGAGAGAGCATGTTCTGAAAATCAACATGTGTTTATACCTTTTGCATTTGACACTTTTGATTTTTTAGCACTGGAGGCCGTAAATATTTTAAAAAGAGTTCAAAGAGTCATGCATAGTAATGTGGTGTCTCCTAGGTCTCAAGATGTTGTATTTAAAATGATTAGTTTTACAATCCAAAAAGGATTAGCGGCGCAGATTATTGCCCGTTTACATGCCATTAAAGTGTAATTACCTCGAAACAATTTTAAAATTGAGAATTTCAACTAGAAAAAACTTTGCAAAATGCCTTCCAAAAACTTTATACAAGGGCAAAAATGTAAAAGAGGTAGAAAAAGGGGTGGGAAGAGAAAAATTCTTGTCTCTTCTTCTCACTTCCATCAACCATGAATGAATGCTGCAATGCTATCTCTCTCACTCTCTGCAACTAACTAACTTCAACGGTTCCCAATTGCCATGTCTGCTATTTCTTTCTCTGCTCCTTCTTCTTCTTATTCATTTCCACGGAGGACCACCCCTCCACGTGTCACCCTACCCATCCGAATTTCTTGCGGCCCGAACCCGACCCGTTTCAATAAGAAGATAACGAACGACCAATCCGAAACTCAAGAGCTTGTTCGTTTGCTCACTCGGAAGATAAGCGACAAAGAGCCATTGCTGAAAACACTAAACAAGTATGTTAAGGTTGTCAGAACCGAACATTGTTTCTTGCTCTTTGAAGAATTCGGTAAACATGATAAATGGCTTCAATGCCTTGAGGTCACTTCTTTTTACCTACATCCTCTTTTTTGAATATCTTATGATTCATGAAAATATAAGTGTCTTGTTCATTAACCATAATTTGTGTCAAACATACACTTGAAAAGGCTCTGTTTGGTAAAATTAAGCTATAACTGATAAACTAACTTTAGCCGATAGCTGAAAAGTTAGTAGAATAAAATTAAAGTGTTTGGTAAATTTAGTTGTTGTAATTATAAAATGAAATAAAAGTACATGATTATTTTATGTGAGTGAGTAGTTATTATTTTGAGTGAATAGTTTTTTAATTAAAAAAAATTAAAATAATAAGGTTAAAATTGGAATAAAAAGTAAAAAGTTATAAGCTCAGACGCTACTTGAAATAACATCTGAAAGAAAGTTATAAGCTAGTACAAAAAACTTTTTACCAAACACCTCTAATTTTATGAAACAAGCTTATAAGTTAATATAATAAGTTATAAGCTAGCTTATTTGTGTTACCAAACACACCCTAAGTGTCTTGTTCATTCAACATAAACATAATTACACTTGAATGAAAGACAAGCGAGCAACAAATTGTGCCGCTCTGGATGGCAAAACTTTGTATTGGAATTGAGTTAACCATCCAAACTATTGTTGTAGTCAAAGTAATGTAGCTCAAATGATAATGTCAATGGTTGGTTATATGTGACTTAAGAGTAGTGATGTTTGGAATTCAGGTTTTCAGATGGATGCAGAGACAACGATGGTATATTGCGGATAATGGGGTTTACTCGAAACTCATATCAGTTATGGGAAAGAAAGGGCAAATTAGGTTGGCCATGTGGCTTTTCTCGGAGATGCGGAACACTGGCTGTCGTCCGGATACTTCTGTATATAATTCACTTATCTCGGCTCACCTTCATTCGCGGAACAAATCCAAGGCTTTGGACAAAGCTCTTGCATACTTTGAGAAGATGAAAGGAATTGAGCGGTGCAAGCCTAACATCGTTACATATAATATTCTTTTGAGAGCTTTTGCTCAGGCTCGGAATGTGAATCAGGTAAACTCTTTGTTCAAAGATCTTGACGAGAGTCCTGTTTCACCAGATATTTACACTTTCAATGGTGTGATGGATGGATATGGGAAAAATGGGATGATCCGCGAAATGGAATCGGTGCTTGCTCGAATGAAGAATAATCGGGTTAAGCCCGACTTGATTACCTACAATTTGCTCATTGATTCTTATGGGAAAAAGCAGCAATTTGATAAGATGGAACAAGTATTTAAGAGTTTATTACGTTCCAAAGAGAAACCGTCACTGCCTACATTCAACTCAATGATTTTGAACTATGGGAAGGCACGGTTAAAGGATAAAGCAGAAAATGTTTTCCAAAGTATGACTGACATGGGTTATACACCGAGTTTTGTTACGCACGAGAGTCTCATATATATGTACGGCTTATGTGCTTGTGTTTCCAAGGCTGTAGAAGTGTTTGATGGACTGATTGAGTCGAAAGTTCCAATAAAAGTTTCAACACTAAATGCTATGCTTGATGTTTACTGCCTAAATGGTTTGCCACATGAAGCAGATTCACTGTTTACGAAATCAAGAAGTATAAAAATATTTCCAGATGCGTCAACATATAAACTTCTTTATAAGGCATATACTAAAGCCAACTTGAAGGAGCTTTTAGATAAATTGCTAAAGCACATGGATAAAGATGGTGTTATCCCTAATAAGAGATTCTTCTTGGATGCTTTGGGTGCTATTGGATCTTCAAAAGAAAAGTTGGGATCTGCAAATGCAGGAACTGGTTCAAGCAGTCCACAAAAGTTCGCTAAAACTCAACTAGAAACATAGTTGGCAATCACGTCAAGAATTTATTTGTATATCCATGGCTTCCATACAAGCAGCTCAGTTCACTTGTGAGGTGGTATGCTGTATCACTTTGCCATAAGCCTCTCCTCGCTCTATTTTACATTGCACTGATTCTTCTGGAAAACAGGTTCTCACTTGGTCCTCATGTGACATCGCGTTTTCTTTTTTAAAATATAGGTAAATATTAACTATAAGATTTAACGCTTGTAGTATTTTATTTATCTTAACTTTGTTATACATGATCATTATGTTACTATTACTTAATTCATTGAATCTCCACCTACATCTATTACAATAGTGCCATTTCCATGCTTCATCTTGGAAGATATAGCTCCCTGAAAGTTAATATTCTTGGGACAAAAGTAACAAGAATGAGAGAATTATGTGTGTGCTTATTTTCCATAGTGGTCTATAATGTTTCATTACTAGCCATCACTATAATATGTTTGGTAAACTATAATATGAATAATGTCTCTGCAACTGCGGAGGATATTCGGGGAAACAAAAGAAACTATAATGTGAATGATATCGTATGATCAAAACAAATATTGTTTTAAAGAATAGTGCCTAAAAGAGGAACTTTTGTGACTTAAGTCAAGTTGTCTTCCTCTAGTTACATACCATGATTACCTTAATCTTAATCGCAGTCAATGCTTAATTATGTTTAGCTCACTGCCATATCTCCTATGCTCACTGTTCTTTGCTTTTCAGAAAACATTGTTGATATTTTTTTTTTCTTTTCATTTTCCGCCCTCAAAAATCTATTTAGTATGACTCAGTCTTTTGCTCAACAAATTTATTTGAGTTGCTTTATTCATGGCATTATGAAAACTACATAATATAGTTTTAATATCCATGTATGATGTATTATGCTATTGTCAAAACAAAACAAAAATCCATGTATTATGCTCACTTGCCCTTTTTTTCTTCTGCTGCCGTGTTTGTTCATCTTAATATGCTTTCTTCTTGTTGATTCAATGCAAGTTTTCGGGTTTAATATGAAGCACAGGCATATCATAGAAGTTTTTGGTTCCTAATGCTTAACATGCTTCAGGTGTAATTTGTCACAAGAAAAAGTATCATCCAAGTTTCCGAGTTGATTTGGTGTGTAGAGAAAATTTATGAAGGATGGAGAAAAATTGATTCTACTTTCTAGAATTGAGTCTTGGCCAAGCAAGTTGTTGTAGCTTCTGCAGCTCAAAAAATTGATTCTACTTTGTTCATTAAAGAGTTTCTTTACTAAAAAAAAGTAAATGCCAAAATATATTTAAATATTTTTTTATTAGAGATGAAATATCTGTTGTTATTATTTTTCGTTACATGACATATCTGATTTTAGTTGCAATTGAATTTGAAACCTCCTCTAAAAAATACGATCAAAACTCATTTTGCTCATTTTTTTTTGGTTGGTTTTCACCAACAGTTTAATCTGGTTCGGGGGTCAGTTCTGACATCAAGTGGTTCCAGATTAACAGGGCTTTATAAAAATGTGGGCCTCAAAAAATTATAAGATAATAGTATTAATAAATGAGAGGTATAAAATGAAAGATCGTGAGTTTTCTAATTAGCAATTGTGGAGTTCAAATATTTGATATTCTTTTTATTCTAAAATAATAGATTTATTAGTTAAAAAAATTTCATAAAAATATTGTTCTATTGCGAATAAATTTTGTAGACCTATTATAATTAATTGTTAGACTATAGTTTTATCAAATGAAGAGCCGTGTGATAGAAATTATCTTGTTTAACAATTTTTTTTTTTATATTAGTGAAAAAATAATTATTTTTAAGTATCATTGATATTATTTATAATTTAAATTGATGACAATTTTTTGCATTTTTTTATATTAAAGTTTTTTTTTAATAATCTCATGTGGTCTCCAAAAAGTCAGAGACTGGGCCATTTGCATCATGACCATTTTTGGATGTATTGAAAAATGTCGAAGCTTTCTCTTCTCCTCTCCTCCCTCAGGACTTTTTTTTTCCCAATATTCCAATTTTGTTCTTGGTTGAAAAGTTCAGAACGTATTTTCCGAATTTCTTTTGCCTTGAATATAAACTTCAGAATGTATTTCCCGAAATTTTTCCGAATTTACACTGGGAAAAGTTCAAAAAATACATCCCAAACTTTTACTACCTCCGTCCCATTTTATAAGAGCTATTTTGATTAAATGACATTAATCACTTATCATGCTTTAACCATTTTTTTGGGTACATAGATGAAATGGCAAAGTCATCATAAACTCACGCACACAAAGTGGAGTGACTAAGGAACGAACACCGGTCATGGATGTCCGGTCTAACAATTTCGGTATTTTTTGTCAGTTGAACTAAGACTTTCAAACCCTTTTTGTTTTGATGGGTATTTTCAAAATATTAAATTTTTATAATTTTTAATAATAAGGAATTAAAAATATTAACGATTAAAATTGTACATTGACAAACGCAATAGTCAAAGGTGTAAGTTATTGTCCATAAAGCTTGTATTTATGGACCGTCCATAAGTCATTTTCAGCCTTCAGATTAGCCCTCCACGTGTCATAATCATAGTGTAGTTTAACATACATACCGGAACAGTTGAGAGGAAAGTGTTCCGGTATAAATATGTATATCGGAACACTTGAGAAAAAGTGTTCCGGTATGCATCAAAGTGTTCCGGTATACATAAAAGTGTTCCGGTATGCATCAAAGTGTTCCGATATACATAAAAGTGTTCCGGTATGCATAAAAGTGTTCCAGTACAGTTAAGGATGTATACCAAAACACTTAAAAAAAGTGTTCCGATAACCTTATGGACGGTCCATAAAGATTCTTCATGGACGATAACCGGACCGATAGTCAAACTAATTCTTGGAGAGAGGTACTGTAATAGTTCAAAGACAAAAATGGAAAATTGGGAAAGAGGTAATTATTCCAAAAAAGACATTAGTGGCTGTCTATTGTACTAGAATACTACTAGGCAGAATATTTTTGAAAGTGGCCCACTTCAATAATCACGTCACGAGTAACGTCTGATTCCACTCCACGTCAAGATGAATCTGATCTTTCTTTATACGAGAAGGAAGATACGTCGTACCAAACACACACAAAAGTTGAATTGAATTGAATATGAAAATAATGATGATAAGATCATTTTGGACTAATGCTCGAGTGTCTGTGACTCGGAGAAGTATTTATGAAATTAATTAATTAATCTAATAAAAAAAATTAATTGATCGATAGGAGTAGTATATTAGCGATTAGCTTCACTTCACTCTCTCATATCAAATCCCAATCCATCAATCAATCAACCATATGGCTGCCTTGCATTTTCTACTCAAGAGAGCAGCCAAATCTAACCGTTCCGATTCACTCGCCGCATGCAGAGCTTTCTCTTCTCTCCGATCATCATCCTCCTCCGCCACCGCCGCTCAAAACATCACTACACCGCCACAGATTCCACCGTTCGATCATCAACCTCATCCGTATAATGGACCATCCGCCGATCAAGTTTTCGCCAAGCGCAAAACGTTCCTCGGTCCTTCCTTATTCCATTTCTATCAAAAACCAGTCAGTTTCCTCTTTCTATTGGTGATATTATATCATTATTGTTTATGTGTATATTGAAGAAATTAGTGAATGATGTTTGATTCGAATTTTAAAAATGTGTGTAGTTGAATATTGTGGAAGGGAAGATGCAATATCTATATGATGAGACTGGAAGGCGTTACCTTGATGCTTTTGCTGGAATTGTTACTGTTTCTGCTGGACATTGTCATCCTGATATTTTAAAAGCAATCTTTGACCAAAGTTTACTTTTGCAACATGCTACTACTATTTATCTAAACCATACTATTGGCGATTTTGCCGAGGCTTTAGCATCCAAAATGCCTGGAAATCTTAAAGTGAGTCAATATCTTATCTGATTATTATCACTTGTGTTGTGTAATTGTAGTATGATGATATATCTGTATTATTGCATGGAGTAGGGTTTCATTTGATATGGAATGTAATCGTAAACTTTTGAATTGCAGGTTGTATATTTTGTAAATTCTGGTTCTGAAGCAAATGAATTGGCAATGCTGATGGCCAGATTGTATACTGGTAATCTTGGTATGATTTCTTTAAGAAATGGATATCATGGAGGAAGTTCTGGTACAATCGGTCTCACTGCTCTTAATACCTGGAAATACCCAATACCAGAGGTTTGTTTCATCAAATTTTACCATAATATGTCAAATGTTCAATTGATCCTTGACATTTAATCATAATGTTTTCAAATTTTCAACTAGAGTTATAAGTTACGCGGTTACAGTATACATCTGTAATCTATTCTGCCAACTATGCTATTTTTCGTCAAATGTGGTGGTTGCAGACTTGCAACTGTTAGCAGTTCATTTTCTTATCAACCTGTTTTGCTCACTTAAAGATGGAATTCAAGATTTGAGAATCAAATTTAAAGTGTAGGAATTGAAAACTTTCAAATAAACAAACCGTAAATTATATGTGCAACTGCTAACTCTGAGATAGTCTGGTTGCAATCATACAAATGCGAATTCATTTTCTATTTCAGATGTTACAATAAAATTATTCTTGACAATACTTTGAACCTTTTAGGGTGAAATTCATCATGTTATGAATCCAGATCCATACCGTGGACGCTTTGGCGCAGATACCGAAAGTTATGTCAATGATGTCCAAGACCATATTGACTATGGCACTTCCGGAAGAGTTGCTGGATTTATAGCTGAAACAATTCAGGTATGTATAATCTAGCATGTTCAATATTTAAGGTGGTAAGGTAATTAGATTGGCCTACTTTTTTATTTACTTTTTCACCATGGTTTATTCTAGGGGGTTGGAGGAGCAGTTGAACTGGCACCTGGTTATTTAAAAAGTGTTTATGACATTGTACGCAAGGCTGGTGGTGTCTGCATTGCAGATGAAGTACAAACTGGGTTTGGTCGCACAGGAAGCCATTATTGGGGATTCCAGACACAAGGTGTTATTCCTGATATAGTTACCATGGCGAAGGTATAAATCAAACTCTTATATTTTTATTAATTAGTTCCCAAAACCTTTGCAACTTAGCTATACATTTGAAGTGCAACATTGTCTGTCTAATGAGTTTCGTTAAGCATACATGTATATCTGTCTTTTAAGCTTATTTTCATGTTTTTCCTAAAGTTTTAGCTCGATGTATTTTGTTTTGCTAATATCATTTAATTATAGTAAACTTTCATTTGTATTATATTTTCAATTTTAAATATAGAATTAGAATATATTGTTGCTTTTTATCTGTCATATCTTCTGCAATTGTTCCATTGCATCTCATATCATCTTTATTAGGGTATTGGCAATGGTTTGCCATTAGGAGCTGTGGTTACAACTCCTGAAATTGCAAGTGTGATGGCCCAGAAGATTCAATTTAATACATTTGGTGGGAACCCTGTATGTTCTGCAGGAGGACTTGCAGTGCTCAAAGTTCTTGATAAGGAGAAGCGTCAGGCTCATTGTGCCGATGTTGGTTCTCACTTGCTTGAGCGTTTGAGATCACTTCAGCAACGACATGACAGTATGTCAGTTTTTTAATATAACATCATCTTGGACATAATAAATTTTGTAATACAGTTCTTTTATGGTATGTTTGCACTTTTTTGGCTATCTATGTACATGCCTTATTAAGTCCAGTGATCTGCACTGTTTGATTTGAATCTGATAACTTATTTGTTATAGTCAGCTTGTAGCTGCAATTTTGTTTATTATTCTCATAGTTATTATGTAATGTGCCAGTCATTGGTGATGTGAGGGGAAGAGGCTTAATGGTCGGGATAGAATTTGTTACCGACCAAAAAAACAAGACACCTGCAAAGGCTGAAACTGCTGTCTTGTTCGAAAAACTTAGAGGTGAGACTATAATCATTTCATCATGCATATGAAGCCTTACTTTTCAATATATGTTTCAAATAAATAGTCTAACCATTTACTTGCATATGGTTTGAAGAACTCGGTATTCTTATTGGGAAAGGAGGACTGCACGGAAATGTTTTCAGGATCAAGCCACCAATGTGTTTCACTAAAGATGATGCAGGTAAAATTCTGTCCTTGCTCTCTTAGCCGATGAGATGTAAGTTCAATATTTTATATTGAAGCCTTTAATCTAGTAAAAATTTATCCACTTACCATTCTCTTTGCTTGCAGATTTTCTTGTGGATGCCTTGGACTATTCTATAACTAAGTTATGAAATGACTATGCATCCTGCAAGCAGCTAGCATCAAATTGATACAAGGCAATATCATTTGTAACATTGGCAAAGCCATAATTTTCTGTTCAGGGGGGGGGGGGACCATGAATAAACTTATAGTTAAATTTATTTTGAATTTCTATTGAATATCATCATTTCAAATTTAGTTTCTAAAAATAATTTTAGTGATGTGGAATCTCCAATTCAATGATTTCAAGGACTTTTTTATGCAAAGAAATTAGGGTGCAAAGGTATCACATGGGCAGATTTGACATCCTAACTATGTGACACTCCAAAACCACCACATATAGTTTTCATAATCAATACATTAAATTAAAAAATAGGTATGTAATGAAAACAAAATAAAAATAAAACATGGGGACTATATCAAAAAAACCTAAGGGAGATTCTGATAGTTAAATATCTTATCAGAAAAATCGAATGAAAAAAATGTTTGGTAAATGAAAAAAACAGTGCAGCGTAAAACAATGGAGATTCTGATAGTTAAGAAATAAATCATCATTAATTTACAAATAATGTGTGATTGGCTAAGTGGTTAGCACAATAGTTTTCTTCTCTAAAAATGTGGCTAATTGTAGGGTTGCATTCATGGCAATCATCACTAGTTTATCCCGATGGCACGGTATGGCTTTGTTCTTGGTGTTGTTTAATAGAATAGATGTTGAGTGCCGCTTTTCCCCGTTGGAGAGGCGAGCTATAATCCTTATGTAAGGTATATTTTCTCTTTTACCCTTTATTATGACCTTAACCAAACAAAGATAATTAAGCCCTATACTGTATTTCTTAAGCTCCAAGGCACAAAGTGAGTGTTAGTAAAAGCTTGACTAACAAGAATAGTCTGTTCTGTTAAAAAAAAAGAATAGATCTAACAATAAATTATTCTTGTGCTTTTTGAGCAACCAACTTAGTAGCTAAAGTATTTCAAATTATCCTTCATTACTCTTGTACTTTTGGGCCACGTTAGCTAAAATCCAAAACAATCTCTTCTCTTAGAGCATCCACAATAGAGAACTCCAATTTTGAGTACTTAAATGGGTCACACATGGACACATCACTAATTTATTATTTTTTAATAATAGTATCTAATAGGTACTCAACTCCTCCAATGGAGCACTTCTTAAAAAGTTTTAAAATGGGTCCATCAATAACTACACATCATTATAATAATTTATTATTTAATTATCTATTTTATAATATAAATTTGTGCAAGAGGAGAGAGTTGAATGAAAATAATATTTTAATGAAAAATAATGTGGGTTCAAGAGGAGAGAGAGAGTTCTTATTTTAGAAGTAGTACCTAATAGGTACTCAAATGGATGATACTCCAATGGTAGTACATAATAAGTACCATGAGTACCTAATAAGTACTACACCATCGGAGATGGTCTTATA
Organism: Trifolium repens; assembly: GCA_030408175.1. Classification (NCBI taxonomy): domain Eukaryota; kingdom Viridiplantae; phylum Streptophyta; class Magnoliopsida; order Fabales; family Fabaceae; genus Trifolium; species Trifolium repens. Next base: position 57,540,458 of record CP125842.1, on the reverse strand, counting down.
TTCTCATATTTTGCCACCTTTGCCTACAATCATATTTTCTTTGTTTATAATTTTAGATTCTCTAAAATTTTATTTTGTCTCTCTTTGTGGATCGATACTCTTTTTGTTACGACGATAATCTCATGCACTTGTGAGACTATCAAAGTGAGCGCGAGTTTGGGGATAAAATCACATTATCCAGATTCACAATAGCAATTATCCAAAAATCAACTTTTTTGCTCAATCCGCATTTCAGTTCAGAACTCACGTTTAGTGCTTTCTACCGCTAAACCAAACGAGCACATAGGCTATTCTAACATGGAGGGCTGATGAACTGAATACAAATTACTAATAAAAATGATTACTACTAATAATAGTAAGATACGCCGTTAATTTAAACATTCCCATAACTGATGAGTTTAGAGTAAACCCCATTATCCGCAGCATACCATCATTGTCTCTGCTTCCACCTAAAACCAAAACCTGAATTCCAAACATCACCACTGCTATGATTTTATTTTGTGATGCCAGAACTCAGAATGCATTATCATTTCACAACTTGGTCATAGATTAGTCCAATGCATCCACAAGAAAATCTGCAAGCGAAGAGAATGGTCGGTGGAATAAAACTTTTGCAAGATTAAAAGGCTTCAATATAAAATCAGGAACCTGCATCTCAGTTAAGGGGTCGAGGACAGAATGGTACCTGCATCATCTTTAGATAAACACACTTGTGGATTAATCTGGAAAACATTTCCATGGAGTCCTCCTTTCCCGACTAGAATACCAAGCTCTTTAATCCATATGCAGGTAAATAGTTAGATGACTTATTCAAAACATATATGAGAAAGAATGGCTTTATATGCATGATGAAAATGATTATTTTCTCACCTCTAAGTTTTTCAAACAAGACAGCCGTTTCAGCCTTTGCAGGTGTCTTGTTTTTCCGGTCCGTAACTAGCTCTACCCCTAACATTAATCCTCTTCCCCTCACATCACCAATGACTGACACAATATAAGCAATTAGATCCCTCAACCTAAAAGTTAAGGCATGTACTGTACATAGATAGCTAGAAAGTGCAAACATGCCATAAAAGAGCTCTTAGATTAAAAAATGACATACTGTCATGTTTTTTTTTAAGAGATTTCAAACGCTCAAGCAAGTGAGAGCCAACATCAGCGCAATGAGCCTGACGTTTCTCCTTATCCAGCACCTTGAGCACCGCAATTCCGCAAGCAAAACATGCAGGGCTCCCAGCAAATGTTTTAATTTGAATCTTCGGGGCCACCACATTTGCTATTTCATGAATTGTAACTACAGCTCCTAATGGGAAACAATAGCCAGTACCCTAATACATATTAACATGAGATACAATGAAATAACGGCAGAAGATATAAAAGACAAAGCAAGAACAAAATGTATTCAAATTCCATAATGAAAATACTCCATATCTTAAATAAAAGTATACTTACTATAGTTAAAATATAGCATAACAAAACATCTCGAGCTAAAACTCTAGGAAGAACATGGAAATTAAGCGTAAAAGATTTTGATATATACCATTACTATTGTAACTATATCGGGAATGACACCCTGTGTCTCGAATCCCCAATAATGGCTTCCTGTGCGACCAAACCCAGTTTGAACTTCATCTGCAATGCAGACACCACCATCCTTGTGTACAATGTCATAGACATCTCTTAAATAACCTGGTGCTGGTGCCAGTTCAACTACTCCTTCAACCCCCTAGAATAAGCCATGGTGAAAAATTTAAATAAAAAAGTAGGCCATTTTAATTACCACCTTAAATATTGAACATGATAGATTATATTTACACATACCTGAATAGTTTCAGCTATAAATCCTGCAACTTTCCCTGAAGTGCCATAGGCAATATAGTCTTGGACATCTTTGGCATAACTATTAGCATCTGCGCCAAAGAATCCGCGGTATGGATCTGGGTTCATAACATGATGAATCTCACCCTAAAAGTTTCAAAATGCCATATGCAAGATCCATTGAAAAATTGGAATATCATGATCAAATATGAAAAGACTGACAAACCTCTAGATCTGGGTATTTCCACGAGTCAAGAGTGGAGAGACCGATCATACCAACATTATCGGTATACATTCTGGCCATCTGTATTGCCATTTTACGTGCTTCAAAACCAGAATCTACCAAAAGAACAACCTGCAATTCAAAAGTTGAGAAGTACATTCCACATTGAATGAAACCTAATACATATCTGAGTTCTTATGAGATGAATACTTAACACAAGCAATCAAAGCCACAATGCAATCACATAATTCATCATACTACTAATAAGATTGACTCACTTTAAGATTTCCAAGCATTTTCGATGCCAGCGCCTCCATAAAATCACCTAGAGTATGGTGTAGATAACATGGTAATAAACCTGTCAAAAGTTGTGTTTGCTCAAAGATGGCTTTCAAAACATCAGGATGACAATGTCCACAAGAAACAGAATCTGCTTCCGCGAAAGCATCAAGGTAACGCTTTCCAGTCTAGTCATACAGATATTGCATCTTCCCCTCCACAATATTCAGCTACAAACATTTATCAAGTTAAAATTCCAATCAAAACATCAATTTCTTCCATACACAATCACAGATGATGATTTAAATAATAACAGAAACAACAGTGGTGGTAAAGTAATAATATTTGAGACTTGAAAAAATAAAATAATAATGGTAATTGGTAAATATTTTCGTAAATGTCACAACAAATATAAGTAAATTAAATAAAAAGACACGAAAAAAGAGTGATGATGAGGTTTATGGAAGGGCCGAGGAACGATTTCTGGCCGGCAAGCATTTCCTCGATGGTTGGTCCATTATACGGACGAGGCTGGTGATCAAATGGTGGAAGCTGCGGCTGCCTAATGATTTGTTTAGAACAAAAATCTCTGCATAATGTGAGTAAATCGAAAGTGTTGAGCTTGGTTGCTCTCTTGAGTAGAGATTGTAATGCAGCAGCAGTAGCAGCCATGGTTGATTGATGATTTGGTTCTTAGTCTGATCTTTGTTGTGTGACTATCCTTGGGTTGGGTTGGGTTGTGAACTTGTTATCTCAGTGAACCCAATTATATAATGATTTTGAGTGAATGCAATTGAATCAAAGACTGAACAATGTCATGTGGGATGGACCATAACCATTTCCAAAAATGTTGTGCAAGCAAGCTGCATCATCGTACTATATTCCTCCATTTTTAGCAACAAATGAATGGAACATGATGACATCAGGGATGACACCATGCACAGTAGAAGTGATGATCATCATGTGGTATGTTTAACTGAAAATAAGAGTAGTTACTTACTACTTATATTGCATTAGTATTTCATAGTATCTTTTTGCATATAAAAGGAATCTATTTCTATTTCTGGGTAAACATATTCATTCAGATTCATATGGCATGGAATCGGTTTTTACAATCAAAGTGTAAAACTTGTCCATGAATGATGGACCATTTTGAATCATGGGTATGATTATGTGCTCTATTCAATTTTATCATACACCTCTCACACCATGTTACATCTCATATCATACTCCTTACTTCTCCTCCTTGACCCCACAACCATCACCCACTCATTCAACGACAAATTTGAAAACTCTTGTGATTTTTTAAAATGAAATAAGAGGTCAAATTCCCCAAAATATTTTTTTTAAGCTATCCCTTGATAATTTGAGGTATTTATCTAACAACCAATAAGAACAAATTATATGCATGTGAAACAAAAGTTGGTTACAAGTTAGTTGTAGGCAAGGTTCTTAAAATCGGACCTTACTAGCCAGTTCAACCTGTGGAACCGGGTCTGTGGCCGGTCCTATTCGCCCTCAAAGCCACTCTATCGAAGACCGGAAATCGGAGACGAAAACCGGCGGTTTGTAGCGGTTCAGAAGATGTGATTTTTCAAAAATAAAAATTCACAAATTGATCTAGGCTACCATGAAAAGCCAAGTTAAAGCTTAAAGGAAAAAGATGTGTAGAAGAAAAGAAAACAGAGAATGAAAAATTGAAGGAAAGTGAGGCAAAAACGAAAGCAAATGAATAGTCTCATAGTAGAAAATGTATGTTTTTTTTCTTCCAAATATCCCTAAATTAAAATAAAAAAGAATTACAACAATGTCCTCAATTCTAGCGCGTTGCAGAAAAAGCATAGCAATGGAGGGACCTATGACATTTTATTAAAGAGTACAAAACTTAGAAAAAGAAAATTGTCAATCAAGATTTTTGAGAGGTTGGCATTGCCAAGTTAATCTTGCTACCACCAACTGAATCCTTCCACAGCTGTGTTATTGTTTTGATCTGTGTATAAAAGTTAACCCCTGCTTTGCCTGCAAATCAAACAATATACCCTATATTATAAGAAAATTGTAACTCTTAAACAATGTAAGAGATAAATGATATCACAAGAGTCAAATCTACCATAGAAATTGAGATCGCCAGCAAATGACGCCTTGTTGCCGGTAAATGAGAAAAATGGCAAAGGAACTGGAATAGGAACGTTGATGCCAACCTGGTCCAAGATCCGTAATCAGTATCACTATCACTATATCATACATTTTTCTATTTGTGACGAAGAAAATCGTAGACGGCACTTATTTTGAACGGAGGGAATATTCTTTATTAATGTTGTTCCAAAAAGTAGTAGTAAATATTACCTGTCCGGCCTCAATCTCAGTCTGAAATTTCCTTGCAGAAACACCAGAAGTAGTAAATATAGAAGCACCATTTCCATACCTGTTGGAAATGTTAGAGTAGTTAGAAATAAATATATATTGCAGTTTAATAAAAGGCGACGATGACAAAAGCCGTGTCTTAAATAAATACTTGTTTTTGTTGATAATATTTATGGCCTCTTCCAAGCTATCAGCCTGATGATGATTTAAAAAAAACAACAGAAAAACACGGTATCAGCATCTAACACAAGTAGGGTTCGATAATCAATTTACCAATAATTATGTTTTCTTATTTTCATATAAAACTAATAAGATTCCAAGAATGAAATAAATAGACACACCTCCATGAAAAGAAGAACTGGGCCAAAAATTTCCTCCTGTAAGTGCCATGTTGAATACAGTCAAGTTTAATATACATCTAAACACCGATTCTCTATTCTTAAGGAATTCTTTTAGTAGAAACATTGATATTCGAGATTGTTAAGAAAATACCTGGTAGCATTCCATGTTGGTAGTGATATTTGATAAGATGGTTGGACCAACAAAATTGCCAGATTCATATCCTGGGACCTATTTGTTACGCACATATGAATTCATAAGCAATCCTTAAAATTACGCAAAAGAAATCGGAAAAATATAAGACAGTTGAAAAAGGCATTTAGAGTTACCACAATATTTCTTCCATCAAGGAGTAGTTTGGCACCGCTTTCAACCCCAGATTGAACTAACATGTTCACTCGCTCCTTTGCCTGTGAAGCCAGTAAGAATGTTTCAGAAACATAAATAGCTAAAACATACACAACAATTGGTGTGAAAATGATATCAAATTGAATAGCCATAAAATTATTGAGTGACACACACACTGGAGATTTGTTATTGAAATTTTGTTACAATGCACCGTGGAAAAACTAAATGACGAACTGTTAACAACTAACTTGTTTGCTGATGACCGGACCAAGATCTGAATCAGGTTCAATTCCAGCATTTACTTTAAGAGCTTTGGCACGCTCTAAAATTTTAGTTTCCCTGCACAGATGTTGCGGAGGATGCAATTATTTAGAAGTTTCAAGTAGATAATCAAAATTCCAAAGTCAGTGAACTAGAGGAGGAGTTTCAAATTTCTCGAAGTAAGAAAATGGCAACACAGAAGTCGTGATAAACACAAATTAGTCAAAACAGAATGGAGTATGATACCATGATTGCGAGCCTCCCACAAAAATAACTGTGCTGAGAGCCATGCACCTCTGTCCAGCAGCTCCAAAACCACCAGCAACTAATGCATTTATAGTAGCATCAACATTTGCATCTGGCATGACAATTGCATGATTTTTGGCCCCCATATTAGACTGCAAACCACAGTTTATTAATTGCCAAACTTCGTATACAGTTTCACTAAGAGGAAGAAAAACAAACTGTGCCTACCTGAACACGTTTCCCTTTAGCAGCTGCTCTTGAATATATGTGCATTCCAGCCTTTAATTTAATACAAATAAGAACATCAAATAAGTGTATACAGATGAAATCAACGAAGTGAAAAAACAAACAATTATTAGATGACTTACAACATTCGAACCAACAAATGATATGGCTTTGATATCGTCATCGTCACAAATGGCATTCACAATATCCTGTCACCAATTGTATAGTGAAAGAACATCAATATAATCCGTGAGAAAAACGGAGCACAATTGTTTCATTCTTAACAGAACATAAAGTGAGACGTCATTGCCCTTGGAACAACTGTTTTATGAATGCAATCAATTTGATGGTATCAATTATTCTTGGTACCGTACAACAATATTATATGCAACTTTCAGATTTAACTTGAAATACGATGAAATAACCAAATGTAAAATGAGCACATTTAAGCATTTCTCAAAAAGGGATGATGGCATACATGGGTTCCATGAACAATATTTAAGACACCGTCAGGTAAACCAGCCTCCAATGCCAACTCTGCAAGCATTACAGAAGCACCTGGAAAAAAACAACAAATTTCAAATTATAATAAGCCTTATCCCGCTAGGTGGTCTCTGGAGTGAAGATATGATATCCAACTACAGTGAAATTCATTTCTTTTCACCATGTCATTAAAAAACATAAATCATCAATCATGAAAGTTGAGAAACGAATGCAAACTTCCGAGTTCAACCAATAATTGTATGCAACAGGAATATGCATTGCTGCATAACTGTTAGTTATGATTAGGAATATGCAACAGGAATGCAAACCATCTCAGTTACTTGTTGAACACGCTAACTGTAACTAGGAGTCAGTTTATTCTGTTATGGTTAGTTATGATTGGTTGTAACTGTTAGTTAGTTAGTTATGTTCTCTAGCTACTATATAGTATAAATCACATAACTTGTAATGTTGGAAAGCCAACATCACCTGGGTCTTTCTCTGACGGTTTTAGAACAAAGGTATTGCCACAGGTAACAGCCAAGGGGAACATCTGCAAATGAAAGACATTCCGAATCTGTTATAATGTCCAATAGTATTGACACACATTCCGGTGAGAAATAACCATCATATGGAGAGAGGTAAGACAAAGTTTCCGGATTATTACGTAATAAGTATAAAGTACAGTTTTTCTACTTCATACATGTTGGTATGGATGAGATAAAAGCAAATAAGAAATAAAAGATTTCTTACCCACAAGGGAATCATCGCAGGAAAGTTGAAAGGACAAATACCAGCACAAACACCAATTGGTTCTCTAACGCTGTAGGTGTCGACTCCATTAGATACATTCGAAACATACTCTCCCATTTGTAGAGTTCCCATCCCACAAGCATGTTCCACCACCTCTATATGATATAAATAAAAGTTTTCAAGAATCACATTGCCAAAAGTATGAGCATAATTATGATCTCGACTCACTACAAAGTGTTATGAAGCAACGTATTATAAACACCAACCTAAACCACGAAACACATCTCCTTGTGCATCCTTCAGTGTCTTTCCTTGTTCGGTGGTCACGTTAAGAGCGAGTTTATCCTAAAACAATTGCAAAGTCGAAATATGATGAAAACTTTTAAGAGTAAGCATGATGGCATGGGTGTCTATGTTCGGGAAAGAATGCAACACATCTTCTAGAATGTTGTAATATGCTCACCATATCTCTGCGTATGAGCTCCTGGAGCTTCAACATAACACGTTGACGTGTCGTAACTGGAGTGTTACGCCATGATGGAAATGCATTCTTTGCTGCAGATACAGCAGCTTTAAACTCTTCATCTGTAGACAATGGAACTTGTGACACAACTTCTTGTGTTGCCTATGATCAGATCGGAAAAATATTAGAAGTCCGCATTTCTCAAAAATCAAAACTACAAAAAAGAAAATGACGGAACTGTAAACTCGGTATAAAAGGGAAAAAAAAAAAGCACTTACTGGGTTTATAACATCAATGGAATTTGATGATTTTGAGTCGAGAAATCTTCCCCCAATAAGATTTGGAACCCTCTTATAGAACACAATAAAAAAAAGATTAACAACAGTTCATTAACATAAAATCATGATCTAAAGCAAATATTATAACATCGTAATAACTATTTACGAAGCACTGACAGAGACACCAGACATAACACGGACTGATAAAATTTTGAGAAAATGACATAAATGTGATCACATGTGTTGTGTCGTTTCGTGTCGGACACCGGGATATGCCTTTGATCATCAGGTGTCAGTGCTAGAGGTAACTATTTTTATGATGTAAAAGAAACAAAAGTATGGAATTTCATATGGGAAAAAAACACTGATCAAGAATCAAAATAAACTAAAAGCTACTACTAAATGACTCCAAATTGTTGCCAAATATCAATGTGGATTAAATAATCGAAAAACAAATAACAATTTTCAAAAACAAGAAGAAAAATAATAATAAAATCAATGAGGAATAGACACACGTGAACTTACCGGAGCAATGCGTTTACTGGAAAATGGTTGAGCAGTTATTGAGAAATGGGAACTTCCCAAAGCAGATATCTGAGGCATAAGAAACTTCAACTTTGCTGCAAACACAATTCAAAAACTTATAAATATTTATTTATCAGAATCCAAATTAAAAATATTGATCGATCATGGGATTAAAAAAAAAAAGAGAGTAGTGAGTGATGAATGATTTGAACACTTGCCTCGTTGAATAGAAAGCTGCAACTGGAACATCCTCGTTTGATTGTTTGAAGAAAATAAGGATGATACGGTTTGCAAACAAAGCCGAGAAGCTGACACAACACACTCAATCCCCAAACTGTTACAGTCAAATATACTATCATATGTTTTCTTTTATGGAAGTCAATATATTTTGTTGAATGCAGAGGATTTGATTTGGTGTATATAAGGAATGAAAGGACAAATCATTTGACTTTCATTTCAAATTCAACTCACACTATTTAATTACTCCCTCCGGTTTCCATAAGCTAGAAAGTCTTATCCTCGCTCTGTCCCTTCTTATAAGACCTTTTTGCAATTATTAATTTCTTTTTATAAGACCTTTTTGCCATTATTAATGATATTGATGATCAATAACAAGTGAAGTGGGTTGAGTATTGATGGTTATTCTTTGCTCCATGTAATGTTTACACTAAAAATAATATTATCATGATATTTTTCTAGTAAGATTTACAGTTTAAACTAGAGCCGTAAAAACGGATGGCCCGTCCCATTTCGGGTCAGCCAGTGCTGATCTCGGGCTGCTTCAGGCTAGGCTGAAAAGCCCGGGTGGAAGAAGATTTCTCTTCCCACCCCCTGCTTTTCTTTTTCACCCCCTGAATTTCCGTTTATACCCTTTAAAAAAAGTTCGTCACTTTTAAACGGTTGAAAACACATATTTATGCCCTTAAAAAAAAGTTCGGTAAATGAAAACTGAACTTTTGGGGATAAAATTGGATTTTTGGGGGGTGAAAAAGAGACGTGGGAGTGGGAAGAGAAATCTTCCGGGAGGAAAACAAGCCTCCAAAAAATAGTGCTCGAGCTCGGCCCAGTTCGAGCTTTTCAGTCGAACCCAATTTTTTCTTTTTTTTAAAACTCTTCCTCCAAAATCATACACTCAAATTAATATAAATCATTGCAAATGTCAAACACATGGAAAATCGTTAAACAACCTACTTGTTTTTTTTATCACGAAGGCAAAACACATGAGAAATCAACAAACCAACCTGATCTGTGATATGATTAAACAACAACAACAACTAAAAAAATACAAGCTAATAATACAAACGAAGTTCAAAATTGTTGAAATTCCTACAAATCCACGAAATAACATAAACTTAATTTAAATTCTCCAAAGCAAATATCAAATTCTAATTAAAAAAAAAAGTCAACTGAGTGACTTTGTCAATGTTCACAAATTTTCATCATCATTCATTATCAATATTATTGTCACCATCTAGTTCTACAAAATAGTTCCTCTCACAAAGATGACATCATTCCGAGATTTCTAGATAGCCCAAACAGCATCATGTCAAATTAACAATCACCCTAACTTATTCTTCCTACCCATCCCAAAGCCAAAAAAAACCTTAGAAAACACTACTAATACTTATGAGAGACACAAACCGAAAGCTCAACCACCTAAAGATAGAGTACCAAACTGGAGAAGTAGAAATACAAGTAAGGAGCAAGTGATCAACCGTTTTGATTGAAGCCCAACAAAAAGTGCATAAGGCATCACCAGGATCCCTAATCACCCTACGCTTGAGAAGGTTTTGCTTAGTTGGAACTCTATGTATCCTGAAGTAATTGCCAAGAAAAAAGAATCGCTTTAGACGGGACCCAGGATTTCCACACCTTAGCTAAGAGAGAATCTAATTCTAAAACATTAGGAACTACACTGGCTGTAAACAAACCCAATTCGTGGACGATTCAAATTGCCATGAATCTCAAACTGAGTTGAGCTTCTATCACAACATTGCAATACTTTACTGAAAAACCTATAATCATTTTCTAAAATAATAATTTCTTTCTTTTCCTTTCAAGTTTAACCTGTTGAATCCCCTCAACAATCAAGAACAATTGGACACTCACACACTACAACAATCACCTAACTTTGGTCCTTACACACTACACAAAAGCAAAGGTTTCTAAGAGGCATTGGAATTTTGAGAAAGAATGAAGAAGGGGGATATTATGAATGTCATGAATATTAATTTCAGGCTTTCAGCATTGACAGGGTTCTGATTTATATAGACAAAGGAAATTTTTATTTTATTTATATAGACACAAAGGAAGTAATGAGTAACTGTGATTCAGAAAAAAATGTTACTATCTTCCTCCACCCTATTTGATTAAGGGTAACACAAATGGTTCTCCTAAGGCCTCTTTTGGTCTTGCTTCATTATTTGTTTTCATTACATAGTTATTATTTATTTATTTATTTATACCGAATTAGAGTGATGCAAATAATATGCTGTGGTTTTGAAGTGTCAACATAGTTTGAATGTCAGATCCACCATGTGATACATTTGCACCATAATTTTTTTGCATAAAAAGTCCTTGAAATCATTGAATTGGAGATTCCACATCACTAAAATTATTTTTAGAAACTAAATTTGAAATGATGATACGAAATAGAAATTTAAAATAAATTTCTCTGAGTTTATTCACGATTCCCCTAAACAGAAAATTATGGCTCCGCCATTGTTACAAATGATATTGCCTTGTAGCAATTTGATGCATAGTCATTTCATAACTTTGTCATAGAGTAGTCCAAGGCATCCACAAGAAAATCTGTACGTGAAGAGAATGATTAGTGGAATAATTTTTTTGCTAGAATAACGGCTTCAATATAAAATATTGAACTTACATACTCAGTTAAGAGAGCAGGGACAGAATTTTACCTGCATCATCTTTAGTGAAACACATTGGTGGCTTAATCCTGAACACATTTCCATGCAGTCCTCCTTTCCCAATAAGAATACCGAGTTCTTCAAACCATATGCAAGTAAATAGTTAGACAACTTATTTCAAACATATATAGAAAAAATGAAAAGGAAGTTGTCATATGCATGATGAAATGATTATTGTATCACCTCTAAGTTTTTCGAACAAGACAGCAGTTTCAGCCTTTGCAGGCGTCTTGCTTTTTTGGTCGGTAACAAATTCTACCCCGACCATTAAGCCTCTTCCCCTCACATCACCAATAACTGGCACATTGCATAATAACTATGAGAATAATAAACAAAATTGCAGCTACATGCTCACTATGACAAATAAGTTATCAGGCTCGAATCAAACAATGGAGATCCCTGGACTTTATAAGGCATGTACATAGATAGACAAAAAGTGCAAACTACAATAAAAAAAAACTGTATTACAAAATTAACCATGTCTAACTAAGATGTTATATTAAAAAATGCCATACTGTCATGTCGTTGCTGAAGTGATCTCAAACGCTCAAGCAAGTGAGAACCAACATCGGCACAATGAGCCTGACGCTTCTCCTTATCAAGAACTTTGAGCACTGCAAGTCCTCCAGCAGAACATACAGGGTTCCCACCAAATGTATTAAATTGAATCTTCTGGGCCATCACACTTGCAATTTCAGGAGTTGTAACCACAGCTCCTAATGGCAAACCGTTGCCAATACCCTAATAAAGATTATATGAGATGCAATGGAACAATTGCAGAAGATATGACAGATAAAAAGCAACAATATATTCTAATTCTATATTGAAAATTGAAAATATAATACAAATGAAAGTTTACTATAATTAAATGATATTAGCAGAACAAAATACACCGAGCTAAAACTACAGGAAAAACATGAAAATAACCTTAAAAGACAGATATACGGTATGCTTAACGAAACTCATTAGACAGACAATGCTGCAGTTAAAATATATAACTAAGTTGCAAAGGTTTTAAGAACTAATTAATAAAAATATAAGATTTTGATTTATACCTTCGCCATAGTAACTATATCAGGAATAACACCTTGTGTCTCGAATCCCCAGTAATGGCTTCCTGTGCGGCCAAACCCAGTTTGTACTTCATCTGCAATGCAGACACCACCAGCCTTGCGTACAATGTCATAGACACTTTTTAAATAACCAGGTGCCAGTTCAACAGCTCCTCCAACCCCCTAGAATAAGCCATGGTGAAAAAGTAAATAAAAAAGTAGGCCAATCTAATTACCTTACCACCTTTAAATATTGAACATGGTAGATTATACATACCTGAATTGTCTCGGCTATAAATCCAGCAACTCTTCCGGAAGTGCCATAGTCAATATGGTCTTGGACATCATTGACATAACTTTCGGTATCTGCGCCAAAGCGTCCACGGTATGGATCTGGATTCATGACATGATGAATTTCACCCTAAAAGGTTCAAAGTATTGTCAAGAATAATTTAATTGTAGCATATGAAATAGAAAAGTGAATTTGCAACTGTATGATTGCAACTGGACTAGCTCAGAGTTAGCAGTTGCACATATAATTTACGGTTTTTTTATCTGAAAATTTTCAATTCCTAAAGCTGGAAATAAGAAAATCCAAATGAGAACCAATTTTGATTATACTAAAGACACACTTCAAATATTGAATTCCATCTTCAAGTGACTGTGCAGACTTGCAACTGTTAGCACTTAGCAGTTCATTTCCATATCAACCTTTTTTAACGACCACATTTGACGAAAAATAGCATAGTTGGCAGAATTGATGTATACTGTAACAGCTAACTTATAACTCTGGTTGGGAAGTTGAAAATATTATGATTATATGCAGGATCAATTGAAAATTTGACGAAACAAACCTCCGGTATTGGGTATTTCCAGGTATTAAGAGCAGTGAGACCGATTGTACCAGAACTTCCTCCATGATATCCATTTCTTAAAGAAATCATACCAAGATTACCAGTATACAATCTGGCCATCAGCATTGCCAATTCATTTGCTTCAGAACCAGAATTTACAAAATATACAACCTGCAATTCAAAAGTTTACAATTACATAAGAAATCAGAGCCACCATGCAATAGTACAGATATATGATCATACTACAATTACACAACACAAGTGATAATAATCAGATAAGATATTGACTCACTTTAAGATTTCCAGGCATTTTGGATGCTAACGCCTCAGCAAAATCGCCAATAGTATGGTTTAGATAAATAGTAGTAGCATGTTGCAAAAGTAAACTTTGGTCAAAGATTGCTTTTAAAATATTAGGATGACAATGTCCAGCAGAAACAGTAACAATTCCAGCAAAAGCATCAAGGTAACGCCTTCCACTTTCATCATACAGATATTGCATCTTCCCTTCCACAATATTCAACTACACACATTTTTAAAATTCGAATCAAACATCATTCACTAATTTCTTCAATATACACATAAACAATAATGATATAATATCACCAATAGAAAGAGGAAACTGACTGGTTTTTGATAGAAATGGAATAAGGAAGGACCGAGGAACGTTTTGCGCTTGGCGAAAACTTGATCGGCGGATGGTCCATTATACGGATGAGGTTGATGATCGAACGGTGGAATCTGTGGCGGTGTAGTGATGTTTTGAGCGGCGGTGGCGGAGGAGGATGATGATCGGAGAGAAGAGAAAGCTTTGCATGCGGCGAGTGAATCAGAACGGTTAGGCTTGGCTGCTCTCTTTAATAGAACATGCAAGCAAGCCATGGTTGATTGATTGATTGGGTTGTGACCTCAGAGAGTGAAGTGAAGCGAATTATATATATACATTAATAAATAGTACTCCGAGTCACATACACGCGTTGAGATGATCTTATCATCATTGCGTTGATTCCTTTTAAGGAATGAATCTTTTTTTTTGGAATGAATTTAGTATTTCCCATTCTTTTCTTTTGACTGATAGTATAGTATTTATGGTGCAGTCATTACTTTGACTACGCCAATGAAGTCAAAATCTTTTAAATCATTTCTTGAAGCAATCGACTTAGTAAGTCAAGGAAAATTATGAATTGGATTAGGAATCCCTAAGGGATTGGCTAAATGTGCAAGGTGAACCTTATCATTGGACTTAGATGAGGGTCCATTTTAGGAAGAAAATTTTATCACCTTAAGTGATAAGTAATAATTATGTCTATTATTGTTTGTCTTTTTCTTTAGTGTGTATTTTCTTTTTGCTTTTGTGAGCTGTCGTGGAAAAGGACGTGTTGCCAACTATGTGAGTCTTTTCACTATAAATATAAGAGCCATGAAGCTCATTTTTAAATACAGTTGAAAGAAATATGAAACTATCATTTAGTTTTCTGAAGAATTATTTCGCCCTTAGAATTATTTCTAAGAAGTAGCTCTTGAGGTAGTACTCTGGGGGACTAGATCCTTGAGGTAATACTCTGAAAAGATCACTCATATCAAAAAATATAATCAACATATTATATTCCAAAATAACATCTTCAAAACGTACAATTCATTAAAATCAAATACTTGGGTGCACTTGAACAAACAAAGGTGAAATGAAGAGCTAAGATCAAGGTGGATAAGACATTTCGTCAAATAATGAATAAGCAAAATGTGGAAATGAGCTATTAGGATGAGGAGTCGGAGACAAAATATTGAGAATGAGGTGAGATGAATCAATTGATGCCTAGTGATATGAATTTTTTAGTAAATAAGTGTTTGCTCTAGCTGGCCCACGCCACATTATGTAGACCAAGCTAGCAATGGAAATATAGTCTAAGGATTGAAATAGTGTTTGGGGAATTTAATCAAACATTTGGTGGATTGTGAACTAATATAGGCCGACTCATTGAAGAACAAACGTCTAAGCCTTAACAGACTTGATGTTTGGTAGACTGTGGAACGATATGGGGGACCATATCAAGTGAATTCTATTATACTTTGATCATCCATGTCACCGTAAGCTCCACCTTCAGCACACCTAGCTCATCTTAACCATGAGCTCCACATTCAGCATAACTAGCTTAGCTCGACCATGAGCTCCCCCTTCAGCATGCTCAGCTCAACTAGACCAAGAGCTCCTCCTTCTGTATGCCCAACTCAACTCAACCTTTTAACATGCCCAACTCAACTTGACCATTAGCTCCACCTTCGGCATGCTCGGCTTAACTCGACCAAGAACTCCTCCTTTTGCATGCCCAACTCAACTTGACCATGAGTTGCACCTTCAGCATGACTAGCTCAGCTCGACCATGAGTTCCACCTTCAGCATGCTTAGCTTAGCTTGAGCAAGAGCTCCTCCTTTTGCATGTTCTGCTCAGCCCAACCTTCAGCATGTCCAGCTCGACCATGAGTTTCACCTTCAACATGTGTAGCTCAATTCGACCGTGAAATCCACCTTCAACATGTCTAGCTCAACTCCACCATGAGCTCTACCTTTAACATGTCTAGCGCAACTTGGTCATGTTGAGCCCAACCTTCATCACGACAAGCTCAGTGTGGTCATTCAGGTCATGACGAGTTTAAGCCTTAGTTCAATTATGTAAGTTATTTGGAGCTCGACTTGGCCTTCCACGCATCATGTACAAACATAGTAATGTGGGCTAGGTGTGCTCCAGCTCCACGTGATCTGCACGGACGAGTGACATTGGTTACACGTGCTTCAACTCCACGTGTCCTGTACAGACAAGCTGCATCATGTACAACATTTTTCAAAAATGATTCATTTTTATAATATTCGCTATTTAAGTAGCGGAAGGGTAAAATGAAAAAGGTGCAGGGCGAGTAACTGGTAAGGTGCTAAATCTAAAACTCTATAAATATATTAGTCATGTTTAGAGTGCTCCTGAAATTTCTGCTAAGACATCTGTTTTAATTGTCTTATTATGTTTATACAAGTGAATGATAAACATTATGGCTACAAAAAAACTAGGTATAATGCAGTTGGCACAACATTTTTGGAAACAGTCCAAATGCATAGTCGATTCCACGTCAATGTGTTTACACAGAATCAGAAAGATTCGTTCTCTATGCAGCACAAGAAGTGAAATCTCTCCTGTTCCCAGTTTCTTGTGGTGAAAAAGCACAGCACATGCATCACTCTTTTTCATCGTACCATTTCACAGCCCGTGACTGGAAAGTCACAACAACCGGATTAAATTATACTATTATATAATTGGCTTTACTGATATCACTCAAACACAACACAACCCAATCCAATCACTTGAGATCACAAGTTCACTCACTTACGTGCATTCTTTTGCTATCTCTATTTTGCCAAAGGCATTGCCATTGAAAATGCCCGCAAAACTTAAAGTTAGTCAATCTTATCCGATTATCACTTGTGTTGTGTAATTCTAGTATTATGCATTAATTATGATGATATGTTTGGTGATTGCATGGTGCTTTTGATTTCTTATATTATGCATTGCATTTAGGTTTCATTTGAAATGGAATGTAATTCTCAATTTTTGAATTGCAGGTTGTCACTTGATGTCAGAACTGATCTCCGAACCAGATTAAAACTGATGGTGAAAGCAAAAAAAAAATAGTAGAGAAAAAACTCTCTTGTTGGCACATTTTGTTTTATGAAGAAAATGCAATTTTTGAGCTCTCCAAATTAAAAGATTGTTTTATGAAGAAAAATAAACTCCCTTAATTCTCTCATTTTTGCAGCATGCAACTAATATTTATGCACACCATATTTATCTACTCCAATTTTTCAATTGATCCTGCATATTTGATCATAATATTTCAAATTTCCAACAAGAGTTATAAGTTACAGTATACATGGATTCCACTAACTATGCTATTTTTTGCAATGTGTTGGTTGCAATCTTTGAACCGTTTGCAGTTCATTTGTTTATCAACCTATTTTGCTCACTTGAAGATGGAATTCAATATTTGAGAACCAAATTTAAAGTGTGCTTTTAGTATAATTAACATTGCTTCTCATTTGGATTTTATATGTCCAGCATTAGGACCTCTGCAAGCTGATCATAAATATTAAGCAAACTTCAACCTTGAAAACTTTCAAATCTGTTTCAGACATTATTGCTTTTCTTTGTTTGATTTTTTTGATGCAGAAATTAACAAACCATAACTATTATGTGCAACTGTTAACTCTATGCTATACTAGTCTGGATGTAATCATACAGTTGTGAATGTCATATTCACTATTTCTATTTCAGATGCTACAATAAAATGATTCTTGACAATACTTTGAACCTTTCAAGGTGAAATTCATCACGTTGTGAATCCAGATCCATACCATGGACAGTATGGCGTAGATGCTAACATATATGCCAAAGATGTCCAAGACCATATTGACTATGGCACTTTTGGAAAAGTATGTATAATCTACCATGTTCAATATTTAAGGTTGAAATTAGATTTGCCTACTCTTTTATTTACTTTCTCGCCATGGCTTATTCAAGGGGGTTGGAGGAGCAGTTGAACTGGCACCAGGTAATTTAAAAAATGTCAATGACATTGTACACAAGGCTGGTGGTGTCTGCATTGCAGATGAAGTACAAACTGGGTTTGGTCGCACAGGAAGCCTTTATTGGGGATTCGAGACACAAGGTGTTATTCCTGATATAGTTACCATGGCGAAGGTATAAATCAAAATCTTATATTTTTATTAATTAGTTCCCAAAACCTTTGCAACTTAGTTATACATTTGAAGTGCAACATTGTCTGTCTAATGAGTTTCAGTAAGCATACATGTATATCTGTCTTTTAAGCTTATTTTCATGTTTTTCCTAAAGTTTTAGCTCGATGTATTTTGTTCTGCTAGTATCATTTAATTATAGTAAACTTTCATTTTTATTATATTTTCAATTTTCAATATAGAATTAGAATATATTCTTGCTTTTTATCTGTCATATCTTCTGCAATTGTTCCATTGTATCTCATATCATCTTTATCAGGGTATTGACAACGGTTTGCCATTAGGAGTTGTGGTTACAACGCCTCAAATTGCAAGTGTGATGGCCCAGAAGATTCAATTTAATACGTATGGTGGGTACCCGGTATCTACTGCTGGGGGGGTTGCAGTGCTCAAGATTCTGGATAACGAGAAGCGTCAGGCTCATTGCGCTGATGTTGGTTCACACCTGCTTGAGCGTTTGAGATCACTTCAGCAACGGCATGATAGTATGTAATTTTTTAATATAAAACCTTAGAAATGGTTAATTTTTTTAATACAACTCTTTTATAGTTTATGGCATGTTTGTAGTTTCTAGCTATCTATGTACATGCCTTCTTAGGTTGAGGGATCTAATTGCTTGACTTGAGCCTGGTAAATGATTTGTTATAGTCAGCATGTAGCTGCATCATAACAAAAACCTTTCTCATGTTGCTGCAATTTTGTTGATTATTCTCATAGTTATTGTATAACTTGTTTGAAAAACTTAAGAGGTGAGACAATTATCAGCCCATCATGCATATAAAGCTGTTCTTTCTAATATATGTTCCAAATAATTAATCTAACTATTTACCTGCATATGGATTGAAGAGCTCAGTATTATAGTTGAGAAAGGAGGACTGCATGGAAATGTTTTCCGGATTAAGCCACCAATGTGTTTCTCAAAAGATGATGCAGGTATAATTCTGTCCTCAATACCTTAATTGAGATGCAAGTTCCTGATTTTATATTGAAGCCTTTTAATCTTGCAAAAGTTTTATTCCACCGACCATTCTCTTCGCTTGTAGATTTTCTTGTGGATGCATTGGACTATTCTATGACCAAGTTGTGAAATGATAATGCATTCTGAGTTCTGACATCATCAAATAAAATCATAGGAGTGGTGATGTTTGGAATTCAAGTTTTGGTTTTAGGTCGAAGCAGAGACAACGATGGTATACTGCGGATAATGGGGTTTACTCTAAACTCATCAGTTATGGGAATGTTTAAATTAACGGCGTAAACATTTGTAAACATGTGTTCACAAAGTGTTACTACCTATAATGGAATGTTCACCCCATTTTTAGTTTTATTTTGTTTTCCCCACCAGTATTTGGTCCACCGGACTGCCTAATCTGGTTCGCAGATCAGGGGCATCAAGTGGTTCCAACCCCCTTCCGATCGCAGTTGCGGGGAATCGAACTGTGGTCCTCCCAACCAAGCCTAGCATCAATCACCACTAAACCAATTAACGATTGATAATGTTCTCCCCATTTTGAAGGCGGGGTTTTCTTCTTTAGTGTGTACATTATTTATGAGTTGAAAGTGGACTAGTGTATATAATTTGGTTTCATGGCATCAAAAGGCTGCAATCAGTTAGAGAGTAATATTAAATCCATATAGCAAAGAACGACTACTCCTGTATATTTGCTGCTGACTGCATTTCAAACCATGAAATCATTGACCTGTTATGTTATGTAAATTGTTATTGTTAACTAAAGATTGGCCGGTTCAAATTTTGTTTGATTGAGATCGGCGACTCATACATGAAGCTCGAAAATCATATGTTACATAATTTGAAATTCAAAACACATTTAGAAAAAATTAGTATGTTGAGAGATTTCCAAAGCAAGCCCAAAGAGTAAAATTGTCTAAGAAGAAACACTTGATTCATGTTCAAAACACCTAGCCTAACTTACAACGAAGTTATACGCATTTTACATTAAGATTTACAAATATCAATAGACTCGCCATAATCACCTATTCATAAATGGGCAGTCATATTTACAACTTCATAAGACACATTTTGCCAGCCACCGGGACTCTCTGGACATGGTTTTGAATGTAGGCACTTGATAACTGCGGTCGTAATAATCATTACCATGGTGTCAAAATTACAAGTTTGCTTTATCTCTTGCTCGAAGACTAAGCAGGTTCACGGCCACGATTGGCCCAAACCTTGCTTAAATCCCTTAGGCGTTGAAAATACTCGCCCAAAACAAGCAGCCATCGAGCAGTTTGACGTATGGTAAGTATTCTAGACATCTGCTGCAAGGTTTCCTGTCGTAGATGATCAGCCTGGTTGACAAAGCTAGCCAGAGCTTCCAGCCTCTCTATTGCAATATCCATATGTGGAGTGTTAATTCCTTCAATGGCTTCTCCTGCTGCTACTGTTTCGGTAAGCATTCCCTGGAGTTTTTCCATACCTAGTGAAAGTGCATCTTCTGCTTGCCGACATGATTTTTCAAGATTATAGGCATTGAACCGCTGTTCTTCTGTCAATGGTTCAATCAAAGGGACCAGAACCTGCAATATACATTATGCCATAATAGAAATATGACAACTGAAATTAAAAAAGAAAAAATCTAAGTTGATCGAGTTTATTAGGCATTACCTTTAGAAGTTCGGAGGGGCGAAAACCTCCAATCCATAAGAAAAATTGTTCGGACGTTGTTTTCCACATGCCGGTGATAACATAGAAAACGTCTACTTTTGCAGCATCAGATTTCATGCAAAAGAGTTTGAAATAGTGATTCATCATGCCATTTACAAGTTCTTCTATCTGTATGTCACTTTTATGAGCACTTAAAGCACTATTCAATTCCAAGATTTGTCTGTTTTGCTCTTCCACCCAATGTTCATACTCCATCTTAAAAGTTGTTATTTCTGTCAATTAGGATAACTACATTTAGAGCAGTTACAAATCAATATCAAGGACTAGAATTTAATAACCAAATCGACCTGAATTTGCGGAACCAGCAAAACCATTGTTAGAATCCAATCCACCACCAATATACAATCCCTGCAGTTTTGTTGCATCAAGAGATTGACAAAAGAGTGAGTGAAAAATAAGTAGCTATTGAACAATATGAAATGATCTACAACAAAATCTAGTCTAGGAGTAAAATAATTAAATGTTCGGTATCATGGTGGATTTGCGAGAACCATAGTGGCTAACTGTGATTCTAGAAATTGACCGTGATACCAAACATGCATTAAGCTTCACATTACCTGTTGTCTTGTATTATCTAGCTCTTGCTCTACCTGTACTAGCTTCAAACGACACGATTCTAACTGTTGTATATGAGCCTGTAACGAAATGTCAGAAATCAAATCTTTGTTTGTTCGGTACGCCTTGGACTTTGAATATATGAGGCATAAAACTCCAAACCTTTTTCTTCAAACGACTCTTACGAGCAGCCTCTCGATTTTGTGCTAGACGTCTTTGCATCTGCATGTTTTCATCACCTTATAAGCATAAAAAATGCAAGCCAGACATCCAAAATTTGGAAGCAAGGGAACCTCCTAATCTGCAGTGCAAAGTAAGTCCAAAATGTGGTTCTAAAATGCTTTTCAATTTCACTCAAAGTTTCTACAAAGTTGGACTCATAAGGAAAGAATCGGATGAATCATCAATTTAGTCCCTAAAATAGTCTCTGGTCGAGCAATTTGGTTCCTTAATAAACAAATTTCAAAATGGTCTCTTAAAATGGAAATTTGATCGCATTAGTCCTTTCGGATTGGTCATTTTTTCCTTAATCAACTAATATGATCGAAGATTTTTATTTTACCGAAGTATCAACTTATGCATTCATAGACAACTTGAACCTAACATTGCACATGCAGCACGTTTCGAAGGATCCCGTGTAGAAGTAATTCAACGCATCTATGATATGATATCATGGTGGCACCGTTATTTTGTTGAAGTTACATAGTATAACATTTGCAAAATTACAGTAGCTCACCGTAATTTTGACAAATTTACGTTGTCAAATTAGTAACACAATACTAGTATTACCTTATCAGTAAGTTTGTTAGGTTGTTGGTCATACTTGATAGATGTTCCCAATATTCCAAAAGAAGCATCCTCTGACTATGTATTTAATTTAACAGCATAAAAGAATATAATTAGTAGAAGAAAAATTGTCATTATCATATAGATGCAAAAGACAAAGCATAAATTTGATAAACTAATTACACACAAACCTGATTATTTAACTTCATGTTAGGTTCATATAAACTTAAATCACCATTATTCTTGAAATGATCTTCCCATATAGTAAATTGATGGGAAGGATCATATATACCAAAACTTCTTGTGGAAACATATTGGGAAGATGAAGAATCCATGCTCTATGGATAAGTTATTTGATCCTGCAATTTAATCATATAAACAAATACTTCATATTCAATGAAGTTATACTAAGAATCAATAAAAATGACTTGAAAAAGCAAAGTCAAATACTCAAATTGGTAAGTACCAATCATAGAAAGCACAAAACACAAGCAACTTGTTTTCAATTATATATAGTACAAATTTAAGCTGTTATGTTTTTGTATTGATCTATAACTCTTTCTCGTACTTGGTTTTTCTTCCTCGATTTCTTCGGAAGATAAATTTTTAAAATATTAGAAAGAAAATATATTAGAATTGTGAACCTTTTGTTTATTGGAAAATGCTTTTCTCAAAAAAATTATTAAAAAATGCTAAAGTCTCATGAACTTAATTCAGTTGGCAGAACATTGCATTATATATATGTAGGGAGCGGGTTTCGAACCCCGATTATGTCATTTATTCATCTTAAGGGTGGAATTTTTAACCACTAAACTACATGACAACAAAAAATGCTAAACAATATTTTGGACGGAACATTAGTTAATATTAACAAAGAAATTTTATTTTAGAATTTGTACATTTACTATTTTTAAAATGCAAAAAAACTCATATTTTTAATATTAATTTTATCTTTGATTTCATTTTTTGATATGCTTAATAAATAATTGGCTTAATTAGTCTCCAGATTTCTTAAAGACTTTTTTGTTTCACTTTGGTCTCTTAAAGAAAATAAGTTCCACTTTGGTCCCTTATTGATATCTTCGGCAGTCAATATGGTCTTTTTCGTCCATTTTTTCTCGGAAACCGTTAACTTTTGTGTATGCGGTAAAATAGGTTGTTACATGGCATATGTACATAAGTTAGCGGTTTTTGAAAAAAATGGACGAAAATGACCATATTGATTGATGGAGATATCAATAAGGACTAAAGTGGAACTTATTTTCTTTAAGGGATCAAAATGAAATCAAAAAAGTCTTTAAGGAACCTACAAACTAATTAAGCCTAAATAATTTGAAATCATTGTTTAATATGACGCTTATTTATTTATTTATTTATTTATTTTCTCACATAAACACGTCACCTTAGTGACTCACCACTAAAAAATACACAACAAAATTCTCAACGCAAGCCATTATCCAATTCAATCTCTTTCAATTGCCAGCTCCTATCGTGGAAAGATGAAATCTTAAAATTATAATAATAAATAAAATAAGTGCCACTACTGTTTATATAGATTAATTTATGGTGATGAATAAGGAGACATTATTTGTAATATAGAAAAGTGGATTAAGAGAGACTTTGTGTTGTGCAAATTAATTAGAGAGGATTTGTATTTTTATGTGTGCATGTCGTATTTGCTGACGTTGGCTCCATTCCTACTTTGCTTGAGGGGAAAGAGCAATGCTACATGGCATGACTGTCAATTCGTCGGAAACGCACGACATATATATGTGCGCTACTCTGTTTCTATATACTTTTTTTTACTCAATGAGATATTAGTACTGTGTAAATTATTATGGTTTTGTATTCAACAAGATAAGATATTTCAAAAATATTTTAATTAAAACACTAATACTCCACTATTCACCAAAGTTTAGTTCGGTCATTAGAAATATCCTATGAAGCACAAACTTTGACATAGACATGGACACTTCGACATTGCTAATATAAAAAATAGAACACACTGACACCGTTATATATTTGATCTTAACAAGAATCAGAGTCGACCAACGTCCGTTGAACAGAGCTCCGCCCCTAGTAACGGTGGAATGAGAGGGGGTTGTGTACCTGTTTACACTCCGACGCTCAAGTTAGTGAGGGTAGAGTATAGGTTTTCAGAAGTTAGAGAATGTACCTGAGCTCCTTCAAATGAGGAGTATATATAGCCCCCAGCGCTGGGCTAAGGTCAATGATGGCAATAAATGGCCATCAATTGGCTGCCGGAAAACGGCTGAAAAGCCATGATGAGCCTTTAATGCTCTTCATTTCGGTGTCGGCCGTTACGATATGTTTGGTATCGTGACCGTTGCAATGCTCGCAAGTCTTTGGTGCTCGAATGGGAAGGTGCGGTGCTCGAGCCTTATTGGGCTTTAGGCCCAGTCCAGAACAGGAGCCCCCCAAGTCGTTGTGCTCGAATGGAGCGTAATGACTTAGTATCGAGCAAATGTCGATCAGGTTTTTAGACTTTATTTATATCAATTAGATTTTGTCGACGAGCGGCGCGTCTTCGTTGTGTGTTTATTCGAGCAAGTGTGTGTCGTTGGGCACCTCGTAGTTTTTTCCGAAAGTTTCGAGGATCATAATCTCGCAGGTTCGATCCAGAATCTTCGTATTTACAATTGTGGATCTTAAAGATCCGTTCATTATTGCGAGCATTATCTGCGAGCCTTTATTGCGTATCTTGACGTGATCGCAATTTGCGGATTATAGTTGAGGGTCTTTCGAGAGATTTTCTCAATTTAACCGAGATTTCCGCGAGCAGAAGATGGGACGTTTGAAAGGACAAGTCGTTCCGTCTTCTGCTGCCACGTGTAAAGGCTGTTAAGAGTACTTGAGTGCCTATTTACACAGTTGGGTTTTCGAGGTTTTGAATCCGCACCGTTGGATTTACGCGCCTTTTGGTTTTCTCTGAGATTTGATCTGAAGCGTTAGATCCTTTTGGATTGTTACCCTTGGATCAAGATAACAGTTCAGATTAAAGAGGCGTCGCATTGCTTCGTACTGACGTATCCGTTGGGGATTCGTCTATAAATAGAGAAAGGAGGGACTTTTGAAGTTTTACTTCATTTATCAAACTCTAAATTCTCTCAACTTCCTTGTTTTTACTGTGATCATCACCAAACGATTTCCAACTTCCAGAAACCCTTCAAGTTTTCATCTTCTCCTTAAATCAAGTAAGCAACTTTATTGATTTTCCTTCCTTTGTTTCTTGTTCTTGTAAATGCTTGTTTGTTTTCTGCTTTGATTGAGTAGTTTAGGAAGCGCTTGGAGGTATTATCGTTTGTTCTGGTGATGATACGGTGGTAGAGGGTTTGTAAGTGGTGGTTAACACCCTTTACTCTCCCACAAATGGTAGTTTTTAGGGAAAAACTGTAGCTTTTTGGTTTATTTACCCTTTCTAAGTGGCGATTGTTGGCAGTTTTTGCCTTTACAACTGCCTTTTCTAGTGGGTTTTTTACCAGAATTGTCGAGTATTCATCGTAAACATTCGAGCACTCATGGGATGATGAATGCTCGTTTGACAAGTACATTTGATCCTCGAGTTGTTACTCGTCCCATTGCGCGAGCAATTTCAGGGATTTGTTAACTTAGGATTTTTCGTTTTGTTTTAATGGGAGTCTATTCCTCGCCCTTTCACTTGATCGGCGGTGGAAGGGTGGATTTGATGTTTGAATGTCGAATTCATGTTTCCTTCCTCGGCTTTTCAGGTGTAAATGGCGGAACAGCACCAAAACGAAATTATCGAGGACGAAATGGCAGTTGGCCCCTCGGATCCTGATCCTTACACTTGGGTGGCGGATGAGCCTAGGCACACACGCTCGAAATACTCCGGGCTAGCTGAAAGGCCTTCGTATCTGTTTTCGACGATCGAGGACCCTGGGCGTGACAATTGGGAGATCATGATCCCCGGAAGGCGTAGCCGGGTATGTCGGCGTTTTGAGAGGTGGGGGGTATTCTTGATGTACCAGATAGCATTTGAGGAGCTCGGCTATCGGTTGCCCTTCAATGATTTCGAGGTAGGCGTTTTCAACCATCTTCATTTGGCGCCTTCGCAGCTCCATCCCAACTCTTTGGCATTTCTTCGCGCCTTTGAGATAGTCGCGGCCTATCTCCGGATAGTTCCCACCCTCGACTTGTTCTTCTTTATTTTCCGGCTACAACGCACGAAGCCCAAGGGGGATGCGGAAAAATATGGATGGGTTTCGTTCTCCCAAAGGCGCAGACTCTTCGAAATCTTCGAGGAATCTGTTCGCGGATTTAAGGACAACTGGTACGGGGTTTTCCCAAAGGGTGAAGAAGGTCTCAGGACCATTGTTTCGAGGTCTCCGAAGGTTGATGCTACCGGGCATCCTGTATTACACCCTAATGGAACGCCCGTCATTGTCGAGCGCAGCCGTTTCCCCTTTAAATGGTTGAAGAGCCATTATCTCCTTCCGGCCAGTAGTTTTAGCCGTTCTCAGAAGGAAATGGATTCGACCACCCTTGCTGATTACAAAAGGATGTGCGACTTCGTGGACGGGTTTGATCCTGTCGTTCGGACGGACAAGGAGGGGAATCCCGTAATGGACGAGCAGGGAAACGTTTTGACTTCGAAACGTTTTATAGACACCAAGGCTTTGCTTGCCTGCTCGACTCGTGTCGAGGCTGAAGCTTTGCTCAGTATGTCTTGCTGTAATCTATATTCCTTACTCTCTTTACAAAATAGTTTTATCTTTAGCGATTTTATTAAGTTATTTGTCTTTGTTTCTTGTGCAGATATGATGAGCAATCAAGAAAAATTCAAGAGGATGCAGGAGGTTACTAGGGCTCGCAAGGCAAAGGATGCGGGGAATGCCTTAGTTTCTAGCTCTTCGGGCCTCACTAGCTCCTCCATTCCTCCTACAGCTCCTGGGGGTTCTTCGCTGCTGCAACTCCTACTCCTTCAGCGACAAATTCGGCGGTTGCATCCCCTCATCAGGACGTTGTTGGTGAAAAGAGAGGGCCGAGCTCCTCGGATGACAACGTGAGGCCCGAGAAGAACCCTCGTATTGAAGGTGCTTCGAATCAGACAGAGGGTTTCCATCGTCTGCAACCTGGGATCCCGGCGGGGAAGTTTGTTCTGCCCGCAGTTTTTGCTCCTGGAGGGGAAGTGTTCGACAAGAACACTGAAGTCATCATCCCTGAAGCCGACCAAGCTATCATGACGGACATGGGTCCGGAGTCATTGAAGGGTGTGATTGCTGAGTCTTCCATGCATTGCATGAAGCTGATGGAAGTTGCGAACTTCCTCAATGCTCGGGAGCGCCATTTTGTGGATGAAAGGTCGAAGATGGAGAAGAGGATGCAGAGTTTGGAGAAAACCCATAAGAAAATGGATGCTGAGCTGAAGAAGGTTCGTCAAGAGTACGAGGAGCTGGGGGCTACTTATGATGCTTATAAAGATAAATATTAGCTTCAAGTCGAGCTCACCCAAACTCTTCAGACGAAGGAGGAAGAAGCCGAGCGTTTGGCCAAAGAGAAGGATGACTTATTGGCGAAGGTTGCTAGTCTCGAAGGGCAACTCCAAAAGTTGGCCATTCCTGACGAGGAGGAAAAGAAAGAGGACCCGCTCGGGGAATTTACCAATACTTCTCGCGGGTCTCTAATCAGGCAACTGGTGGTTGCTCAAAATTCGGCGGTTGAAATGGCTACCTCAAGCTTCCAGAATGCTGTCGCCCAAGTTCAGGTCCTCAATGCTGGCGTCGAGCTAAAGTTGGATGGTCTTGACGAGTGTAAGGAGGTAATTGATGGTGCTGTTCGGACTCCTCCTCGTTCAGATCCAGTTGACCAGTGACTTCCTGTATTTCTTTTATGATTAATTTGTGTTTTTGTTGGCGTTATGCTCTCCTTTCCTAGTTTCTTTGAATATTTTGGCGCTATGTTCGCCATGTTTTGTAATGACAATTACACAGTCCTCGTGGCTGCTTTACAATATGTGCTTTGTTTTATAATTTGCGTTTTATCCTTTCGTCGTTTGAATGATTTTACGCTTGTGAATGTTGTCTTATGTTTGTTCGAATATTTAACACTTGTATGCTTAAGTATTTATTCTCCCACAATTTAAGCACAACAACGAATGGTCGCTGGTCGGAAAGCATGTTTCCTTGAGCGCCGTTCTCGAAGAGTTTGTGGAACTTCGACGAGTGTCCGGGTGTAGCGTCCGAACTTTCCTGTGGTAGGAATGATCTTATGGTGATCATTTAACCACGGCGACGACTTCCCATCGCGAGCTGGGATTCGTGGCCTAACGTGTACTAAAACGATGGTGCTCGGTTGGAGTGATTCCTCGTCTAGACGAGGTGCAAACCTCTTGTCTTTCTTGATGTTTTAGAATCATGCCCGTACCTAGGCATTCATCTTTCAACTGGGTTTAATCTTTTAACTGTAATACTGCTTAAGTTTTTCTGCGTTCCATGGTCTAGGGATTTCCTCGCCACGCAGAGTTTCGAGGGAGTAAGCTCCGGTCCCTGTTTTTGCCCGAACGCGGTAGGGACCTTCCCAGTTTGGGGCGAGTTTCCCTTCGCTCGAATCTTTAAGATTTCGGCGCAGGACTAGGCTTCCAACGTCGAACTCTCTCTTTACCACTCTTTTGTCGTGTCGAGCGGCTATCTTTTGTTTGAGGGACGCTTCGCAAATTGCGGCGTTTTCGCGAAGCTCTTCGACCAAGTCCAACTCTTCTAGAATTAGTTCGTCGTTGAAATCTTGATCGTTGGGTGTTTCAGTTCGCCTTGTTGGTTCTCCTATTTCCACGGGGATCACCGCCTCTGTTCCGTATGTTAATCGAAAAGGGGTTTCCCCTGTGGTGGAGTGTGGAGTGGTTCTATAAGACCACAATACATTATGCAACTCCTCGACCCATTGTCCCTTTGCCTCGCCCAATCTCCTTTTTAGGCCTTGCAGAATTACTCTGTTCGCGGCTTCAGCTTGCCCGTTAGTTTGTGGATGCTCGACAGAAGTGAAGTGTTGGGTTATTGCCAACGCGGCGAGGAATTCTCTGAATTTTTTATCAGTGAATTGTGTGCCGTTGTCCGTTACTACCGAATGTGGAATGCCAAATCTGGCGAGGATATTCCTTTTGAAGAAACGGAGTATGTTAAAGGATGTGATTTTTGCGAGTGGTTCTGCTTCTATCCATTTGGTGAAGTAGTCCACTCCCACGATCAGGAATTTGTTTTGTCCAGCAGCGACGGGGAATGATCCTAGTAGATCCATCCCCCACCATGCGAAGGGCCACGGAGAAGACAATTACTTTAGCTCGTTTGGGGGAGCTATATGCATGTCTCCATGTCTCTGGCACTTGTCACATTTTGTGACGTGTTCTTTAGCGTCCGCCTGCATCGTCGGCCAATAGTATCCTGCTCGAAGGGCTTTCCTGGCTAAAGAACGCCCGCCAATATGTTGACCGTTGATTCCTTCGTGGATCTCGGCCAAAACGTATTCCACTTTATCTTTCTCGACACATTTCAGCAGGGGAATGGCAAATCCTCGTCGATACAATTGATTGTCGAGGGCCACATAGGAGCAGGCTCGTCGCTTGACTTTTGCTGCCTCCTTTGGATCGTTGGGAACTTCCCCGGTTTCTAGTAAGCGTAATATTGGGAAAATCCAACTGTTCGTATTTATCTCGCAAACGAGCATGACATCTTGGGTTTTATCAATGCTGGGTCTGGACAGAGTTTCTTGAATCAGGGATTGATTTCTTCCCTTTTTTCGCTTGGTGCTTGCCAATTTTGAGAGAACATCAGCTCGTGTGTTGTGTTCGCGGGGAACATGTTGCACTTCGGCTACTTTGAACTGGGCTAGCATCTCCTTTATCAGGGTCAGGTATTCTGCCAGTCGTTCGTCTTTTGCTTGATATTCCCCGGATATTTGCGAAGCTACTAATTGCGAATCCGTAAAGATTTTGACTTCCTCGGCCTCTACATCTTTGGCGAGCCGCAATCCTGCCAGGAAGGCCTCGTATTCGGCTTGGTTATTCGTCGTCGGAAAAGACAGCTCGAGCGAGACTTCGATAAGAGTCCCATCCCCGCTCTCTAATATAATGCCCGCGCCGCTTCCTTTTGAATTGGAAGATCCATCGACAAATATGGTCCATTTGTTCTTACTTTGAATGGTCGTTGGGGTCATTTCGGCGATAAAATCTGCCAGGACTTGTGCTTTCAAAGCTTGCCTGCTTTCGTAGCTTATGTCGAATTCTGACAACTCCAACGACCATTTGAGCATTCGACCAGCCATATCGGGTCTTCCGAGGAGGCGTTTAATGGGTTGGTCCGTACGAACAACAATTGAATGGGCGAGGAAGTAGTGTCGTAACTTTCTTGCTGCAGTAACAATGGCTAGGGCCATTTTCTCTATCTGTAAGTATCTCAGTTCTGGGCCTTGGAGTGCTTTGCTTACAAAGTACACTGGTTTTTGGCCTTGCTTGGTTTCTCTAATGAGAACGGCGCTGACAGCCTCGTGGGCTACTGCTAGGTAGAGATATAACATTTCTCCTTGCACTGGTCGCGTGAGGACTGAAGGCTCGGATAATGCTCGCTTTAAATGTTGTAGTGCGTTTTCGCACTCCTCTGTCCACTCGAATGTAGATTCCTTTCTCAGAAGTTTGAAGAGTGGCAGAGCGTGTTGAGCAGATTTAGCAACGAATCGTGACAAGGAAGTTAACATTCCGTTTAACGTTTGAATAGATTTTTCGAGTCGGGCGTAGGGTATTCGAAGAATGCTCTACATTTATCGGGGTTAGCTTCAATTCCTCGTTCTGTTAAATAGAATCCGAGGAATTTTCCTGCCTTTACGCCGAATGTACATTTTTCCAGATTGAATCTCATGTTATACTTTCTTGCTTGTTCGAAAACTTTTCTTAAGTGCATGGTATGATCGTTTTCCTTTTCGGATTTAACTATCATGTCGTCCATATATACTTCGAGCATATCACCAATTTGACTTCGGAAAACATTGTTCATCATTCTTTGGTATGTGGCGCCCGCGTTTTTGAGCCCGAAAGGCATTACGTTATAGTAATAATTTCCTGATTCAGTCATAAAAGCTGTTTTCTTTTTATCGATTTCTGCCATTTTAATTTGATTATATCCTGAATAAGCATCCATAAACGATAGTAATTTAAATCCTGGAGAATTATCTACTAGTTTATCTATGCTAGGTAAATGATAAGCATCTTTAGGGCAAGCCCTATTAAGATCGGTATAATCAACACACATACGCCATTTTCCATTAGATTTTTTGATAAGTACAACGTTGGACAACCAAGTAGTATACTTGGCTTCCGAAATGAAATTTGCCTCTAGGAGGTCTTTTACAGCTTTTTCTGCAGCCTCCGCTTTTTCGGGAGACTGCTTCCTACGACGCTGTGCAACAGCTCTAGCCTTAGGATCTATAGTCAGCTGGTGACAAGCAACCTCTGGATCTATGTCGGGCATTTCAGCAGCGCTCCAAGCAAAGAGTTCAGCATTCTCCTTCAAGCAGGCTTCCAATTGCCTTTTCACCAAGTCGGGGAGATCAGCTCCAATCTTGATTCCCTTCGAGGGGTCTTCACCAAGGGGAATTATTTCGAACTCTCCATCAGGGATTGGGCGAAATATTTCCTTCAGCTCTTTCTGCAGCTCCTTTTTTTCTTATCTGCGCTCCTTCTTTGAAGTTCGAGCGTCTAGCTCAACCATACCTTGTCCCCCGACAGCATTAACGGCGGGCATCTTGTGCTCAGTCTTTATTTTCTTTGGCGTGGCCAAGGTGTGCATATTTTTTGCTGCAGCATCAAAACATCTCCGAGCAGCAGCTATGTCTCCGTTCAATGTGGCGACCTTTCCATCGATAGTATAATACTTCATTTTGAGATGGATGGTCGAAGAGACGGCGAACAAGTCAGCGAGCGCTGTTCTTCCGATGATGCAGTTGTATAGTGATGGACACTCGACAACTAAGAACTGAACATTGATGGACTTGGTAGCTTCACCTTCGCCAAATGTGACGATCAAGTCTGTATATCCCCAAGGTTTCGTTGTAGCTCCATTAAATCCTTGGAGATCAGCACCAACATATGGCTTCAGATTTTTCTCGGTGAGCTGGAGAGTTTTGAACAATCCAGAGTACATTATGTCGCAGGAGCTTCCTTGGTCGACCAGGATTCTTCGAACATCAAAGTTCGCCATTCTTGCTTGCACCAATAAGGGAATCTGGAAATTCGGGGATCCTCCGGGGATCTCTTCTTTGTAGAAGGCCAAGGGGACTGACCCTTCCTTAATTTCAGCAACTGCCACTGGATTCAACGAGCACACACTTTTAAGCTCCTCGAACTTTCTTTTTATACTTCCGAGGGTTTTATCGTTGAATCCTCCTCCAGATATCACCAGTGTTTTGGG
The DNA here is from genome assembly GCA_030408175.1 of Trifolium repens. Classification (NCBI taxonomy): domain Eukaryota; kingdom Viridiplantae; phylum Streptophyta; class Magnoliopsida; order Fabales; family Fabaceae; genus Trifolium; species Trifolium repens. Next base: position 57,507,756 of record CP125842.1, on the reverse strand, counting down.
GAAGTTTTCCCAAGATCCGTTCAGGTGGGAGGTCAAATGATCGAGCACTTCCTCACCTTGGGCGAAGTCCTCGGGTCTTGTAATAGCGTAAGCGACGGGTAGGCTTGCCCGTGTCTCTTCCTCAGCAGGTGGATATTCGGCCTCTTGCCTTCTATCGTTGTTTTCCCTGGGTCGATCCTTCCTGTACTTTTGGAGCAGATTTTGTTGAATGAGTATTTCGATTGCATCCTTCAGGTGGACGCAATCCTCGGTCACGTGACCGTAACTTCTGTGGAATCGACAATATTTGCCTTTGTCCACACCTGGTTTTGCAGGAATTTGTTTGGGGAATCTTATCCCGTGCTTCTTGAACTCCGCCGCTGAGACTTCAGCTAAAATTCTCTCTCTAGGAGCATTCAGCGGAGTGTAGTTAGTAAACTTGCTCGGTGGGGCTTTGGGTTCCCGCACCTTCTCCTTTCCACTGCCCGTCCCTCGTTTCGAGGGTCCGGACTCATCTTGATGCCTTGGCTTTCTAGCATCTACTGCCATTTGCCTTTCCTCGTAAGCAATATATTTTTGTGCCTTTTCGAGGAAAGCATCCAAAGTTCGAATCTCCTCGATTCCAACAGCTTTGGCGAAATCACTATTCGCACGTAATCCCCGATCCATGAGGTAAAGCTTCATCTTATCCTCGACTCTTACTTGCACTGCAATTTTGTTGAATCTGTCGATGTAGTCCCGCAGTGGCTCGTCATCCCTTTGAACTATCGCCTCAAGGGCAGATACTGTCAGCGGATGTTTTCTTGATGCAGTAAAGTGAGCTGTGAATTGACGGCACAGCTCGGTCCATGAGTCGATGGATTGAGGCGGGAGCCCCTTATACCATGTTAACGCTCCCTTCCTCAAAGTGGTTGAGAAGATCTTGCACTTAACAGCTCCTCGAACTCTCCTCTATTTGAGCACTGCTTCAATATTCTCCAAATGATCGTCAGGATCAGTGGAGCCATCATAAGTGTCCATTACCGGAAGCTTTTCCAAGCCTGGGGGTAATGGTACTCTCATGATTCTTTCGGACAGGGGTCCGAGATATCTGTCCTCGTCGCTCTCTGGTGTTCGGTGGCGACGATACCTTTCTGGAGACTTTGGTGGTGATCTGTGGCGTCGAGCCCTTCCGCCTTCGTTCCTCACATGCACAGCTGCATTCCTCCGAGGGCTCAGAGATCTTCGGTTCCTCCGAGGGCTCAGACGCCTCGGGGACCTTGATCTTGACACTGAACGATCCCTCCTCCGTGGGGAGTGTTGCGGGGATCACCTTGGGTGCGATGATCGCGTTGCACGCGATTCCTCGACCACTGCTAGCCTGCGATTCTGTTCGCGAATGATGGTGCCCTGCCTGTTGATGACGTTAATCAATGTTGCCATCATTTCCTCTATGGGGGTCCCTACGGCTAATGGTGGGACGTCCAGAGGCTCCCCTTGGGGTTGGACAGTAGGGCCAGCAGAGGCTTCAGTAGGGGTCACGGCGGTGAAATGCCCATCCTCTTGGTGGTTTGGGTGGTTTTCACCGGTGCTGTCGTTACCGTTTCCGGCCATTGGTCGTGAAGAATGGTATTTTTTGGTAGTTTTGTTCTTTTTCTAGGTGAAAAGAAGGGGAAACTAAAGAATTCCCACAGACGGCGCCACTGATCTTAACAAGAATCAGAGTCGACCAACGTCCGTTGAACAGAGCTCCGCCCCTAGTAACGGTGGAATGAGAGGGGGTTGTGTACCTGTTTACACTCCGACGCTCAAGTTAGTGAGGGTAGAGTATAGGTTTTCAGAAGTTAGAGAATGTACCTGAGCTCCTTCAAATGAGGAGTATATATAGCCCCCAGCGCTGGGCTAAGGCCAATGATGGCAATAAATGGCCATCAATTGGCTGCCGAAAAACGGCTGAAAAGCCATGATGAGCCTTTAATGCTCTTCATTCCGGTGTCGGCCGTTACGATACGTTTGGTATCGTGACCGTTGCAATGCTCGTAAGTCTTTGGTGCTCGAATGGGAAGGTGCGGTGCTCGAGCCTTATTGGGCTTTAGGCCCAGTCCAGAACAATATTTATAAAAAAATTAAATTGAGAATTAAAATACATACATATGCATTTAAGTTGAACAAATTTTTTATTAAATTTTTTTAAGTAAATATATGATAGTACATTTGACCTTTATTCATCCATCTACTATCGAAACACTAAAAATAATGTAATCAAAATGTAATATCTTTAATCCTTCATTGATCAACATTATTGTTTCGGCACATCTTTAATCCTTGTAAATATGTCTAAAAAGAGTAGAAACAATGAAAACAAAAATTTGGGGCACTTATCCGACACGTTAGTACGAGTGTCTTATAAGTATCGGACATCGATCTAACTAGTGTTGGGGAAAAGAAAAAAATGTTTTTTTGACACATATCCGACACGTGTCATACGAGTGACGGATACCCCATTTATTCATGTGAAATTTTTATACATACATAAATTGACTTAAAAACAAAAATAAAAATTAATGACAAAAAAATATTTAGTGACCAAAAATTTATTTAACCTTATTATAATTACAACTATAATCATATGGTTATCACAAACGGTGGTCATTTTTGAATTAAATTAAAATGTTTACCCAAAATATATTTAAGATAAGGAGTAATTATATGGTTATCACAATAAATAGTGGTCGTGTGCTTTCGACGACAACCGTATGTCGTGCTATATATATGTCGTGTGTTTCCGACGAATTGACAGTCATGCCATGTAGCATTGCTCTTGCTTGAGGAGTTGTGCCACGTAGAGTCAAGGCTTTCACACTCACACCTATGAAATTTTATGATGTATCTTAGCAAAAGTGTCTTAACAAAATATGATGCTGATTCCCTACATTTATAAAACCATATATTTTTCCGCAATAGTTAATTTGAATCGTTAATGATAGATCGGACAATAAAAATTATATATCATTAAATCAATTAAAAATCATTTTGTCTATCAATTTTAGATTGGACGATTTAGGTGAATAATTGCGTTACGCAGTTACCGCACCAAATCCGTTTGACAAAATATTTGTGCATTCATTTGAGTTATAAATTATATACTAGAAAAAAATTTATATAGTCACAAATATTTGATCATTTTATTTAAAGGCGCATATTATTTAATTGTTTTCTTTTTTTACTTTTTATTAAATATGTGCATGTGACTAAATTAAGTTATCAAATTTTTATGACCATCCAAAAGCTTCCTTCTTCTACAATGTTAAAAGATCAATCCTTACAATGTTAAAAGATCAAAATTCATTATAGTATCATATAGAGGTTAATATTTAAATATATCAACAAATAAATCTATATGACATGATTTGATTTTTTTTATTATTATATAAAGGAAATATGACATAGTTTAATTGGATACATATATAGAATTATTTTATATTATATATATACACACACAACTTAAATCCATTATTAAAATATAATCTTTTTTCTATCAAAAAAATATATATAATCTTTTTCTTTCATATAAAATAATTTATACTTGCATATTCTCATTTTTAATTAATATTCTCATATATGTATTCAACAAAATGAATAGGATTTTTCAAAAATAAATAAATAACATGAATAACTAACAAAAATATTCTAGAAAAAAGTAATCAAATGAGATAGTCGTGTTCAAAAAATGCCAGAGACTAAATATAAATATTCACTTCTCCTAAAAACATTTAAATATTGACTTAACAAATTGTAGAAGTTTAATAATTTCAAAAGAAAAAAAAAGTTAAATTCATCAATTATCACTTTTTTAATTAAATAATAACTAATATTTCTCAAACTTGTCCGTAATAAGCAAATCATTATCGTAGTCATGGTCATGTTTCCACTTCCACTAATAATATGCGCACCAGGTAGATCATGCAGATTAGTATGCTACTTCCCTTCCTAACGTCATTTTTTTATCACATCAAATGCCCCTTTGTGAATGTATGAATTATTAGTCATGAGAAGAAAAAAAGAGATCCTAAAGCCTTTAAAATAAAATAAAATAAAAATGAAGTGCCAACGATTGATTAAATTAATCTTAACAGACTTTGATTTCTTAAGAGAATGGTTATGAGTTTATTTTCTAACTATGATGTACAAAGAAATTGAATTAAAAGAGAATAATATATTTTATGTGTCTTACCGATTCTCTTATAAAATTTAATCACAGCTAAACGTTAGTAAATTATACTCTCATTCTCTTCCATTTATCTACTTATATTATATATATTTAAATATTACCATTTCATCTAGTTATCAGAAAAGAAAAATATTTAAATTAAAAAAAAAATAGGAAATTGAATTGAATAGTAGATATTTAAAAATTGAAAAAAAATGATGAAAATTTCAATTAAGAGAATTCACTCTCATTCTCATACACCACCACATAAATTTATACTCATTTTCATTCGGGGTTTATCCAATAAATTACAAACATTTGTGTAAAACAGAAAATTTTCACCCATGTCATGCACAAGTAAATTATGTGAGTATAATAAGTGTTTTAAATTAGACTTTAAAGGATATGCATTGTCAGTATAAATTAATTTTACATTGACAATCAATAAAAATACTTCAATCTTTCATATCATATAAAAAAGTCAGGAGAAGTGGGTTGACGTGGGAAAAACATGGTTGTTATTGGTTGACATTATAAAATTATTTATGTGTCGGTACATATTATTTTTTCTCTTTAAATTATAATAGCATGTGGTAAGTTTTTTATTTTTTTTAAATAGTTTTTTTTTTACAATTTTTGTTAAATAGTTCGGTGATCAAAATTCACTCTATAAAATAAATAATATTTAAACGAAGGTGAACAAATTTCAATATTGGAAGGGGGGAAACTGTGATTTTTAGTCACTTGTAAAGGTGCACGTAAAGGTGTACTCCCTTCAGTTCTATATATAAGTAAAATTTGACTTTCTAGGTTCATTCAAAAAGTAATGTATCTAGTCTTTATTATTGATTGAATACGTTACTTTTTCAATGAATCTAAAATGTCAAATTTTACTTATATATATAATCGGAGGAAGTAGAGGTGTAGGGTGAAATTTTCATTTTTGCCATGTATATGACAAATATGTCATGATCCACACTTAAGTCAAGTTTAATTTGGGCCAATAATATTCTAACCCAGCCCAACTTTTTATGGGTTTCGAACAAAATTTAAAAAAAAAAAAAAATATGGATTTTTCTCTTCCTTCCCATCTTTCTCATATCCCTCTTGAAATTTTGTTTTTGACCCTCGAAATAAATTAAAATCTATATTCTGAACTAAAAAAAATCAAAAAAGTTTGGATTCTAAAATTCTAAAAAAAATCTCAAAAAGTTTGTTCAAAGGCAGGTGCCCACACAAATCCCAACTATCTCCATCCTAACCACCGGAGTCTGGAGTGGCTATGACATAATACTGAGTACTGACCAACCACACACACTCTACAATTATATAAATTGAAATCTCATTTTTTATTTTTCAATTACTCACTCATAATGTGTTTCATTCAAAATATTTTAACGAGAGTGAAAAAAGGGTTAGCATTTTAACTTGCAAATGATGTTTCATTCACATTACTTTTATGCGAGGTGAAGAAGGATAAGAGAAAAAAAACTCATATTTTATAAAATCTATTAGTTAAAGTGCGAACTGAGTTGATTATTTTTATTAATCTAACCCCAACAATAAGTTGATCAAATTTGTAATAGATTTGGATGCAAACGACGAAAATTTCAATGTTTAACTCTTGTGTATAGGAAAGAAATGCAGTTTTGAAATAAAAAGAGACAATCCACATTGTATGCTCAACAAATTATGCAAAGAAGATTATTCATCATTCATCAATAATTGTAAGTTTGTTTCAAATTCTAGTTGTAGGTTCCTCGGAATAAAAGAATAATAAATATTCACTTACATCTCTTCCAAATTTATTAAATTTTTTTTTAGGTATAAATAAGGTGAGGATTCTGGTATATATTTTATTTGAAATAGATATAAAATATATTTTATTAATCTTTGGATCTATTAGAATTATTTGTTTCAGTAGTGTATTAATACATATTTAAATAACATTTACGTGTAGCAAAGAATTAACTATTTTTTCAGGTGATTGGGGCCCTGGTAATACAAGGTTCAGCCACGAGATAAATAAAATTTGAAAAAAAATAAATTATTTCTACTTTCTACCGAGAATTGGATTTGGATTCTCCGAATGAACTATTTTAAAGAGAGCTCATTAACTATTTGAGTTGAGTGTCTTGGTTTAAAGAATTTACCATTTGTTAAAGTTTTGTTTTTTAGATCTAGTTAAAGTTATTTTATTCTAAAGAAAAAGAATGGGAATAAATTTTTTTAAAAAAATAAGTGTGTTCCTAAAGTTTCCATTTAAGGGAATAAATTCATTGTTACGTATCTAGTTTTTTTTGACGGAATGTAATCTAGTTTTTTTGGTAAGGTAAGAATGTAATCTAGTAACTAGCTATCCATAAATATCTTTCTCAAAATAATTCGTGGGAATAATATATAATGTTAATTTTTAAAGTATCAAGGAGTATTTGTCCAAAAGAAAATGTACCCAGGAGTAAAAATTAATTTTTTTGAAGAACCAGGAGTAAACTTTTCATCCATATATATTTTCAGCAAAGTTTTTCTCATAAATAAATTTAGAAACTTTGAAACAAATACCCAAAATGCAATGTAAATTTTGTATCTATTATATGAAAATTTTAAAATATTAATTTTGTTGGAGTCATAAGGTTATTTAGAGGAGAACTACAAGAATTGAAGTGATGGAGAGTCATAATTATTTTTTTCCTAATAAAAATAACAACCGAGATAATTGTTTAAAAAAAACAATATGCCAAATACTTCTATTATATACTATAATAAAAATTACTCATTAATGTAAAATTATCTAAATAAAAAAAGATAATTATAATCGCGTGTTGAAAGGTAATTAAAGTTTATGAGAATAAACAATAACAATCAAGTGTTGAAAGGTAATTAAAGCACGAGTCTTGCAAACGAATTATTTTTTCCCTAATGAAAATAACAACCGACATAATTGTTTTTTTAAAAAACAATATGCCAAATACTACTATTATATACGATAAAAATTACTCATTGATAATACCAAAAAAAAAAAATTACTCATTGATGTCGCTACAAAAAAAAATAGGCTAAATTAGTCTGCAGGTTCCTTAAAGATTTTTTTGTTTCACTTTGGCCCCTTAAAGAAAATAAGTTTCACTTTAGTCCCTTATTGATATCTCCAACAGTCAATATGGTCTTTTTCGTCCATTTTTTCTCAGAAATTGTTAACTTCTGTACATGTAATAAAATAGGTTGTTACGTGGCACATGTACTGAAGTTAACGATTTTTGAAAAAAATGGACGGAAATGACCATATTGACTAATGGAAATATCAATAAGGACCAAAGTGGAACTTATTTTCTTTAAGGGACCAAAATAAAATAAAAAAAATCTTTAAGGGACTTACAGACTACTTAAGCCAAAAAATTACTCATTGATGTAAAATTACCTAAATGAGAAAAGACAATTATAATTGAGTGTTGAAAGGTAATTAAAGTTTATGAGAATAGACAATAACAATCAAGTGTTGAAAGGTAATTAAAGCACGAGTCTTGCAAACAAATGTCTCAATGTATTCTTTAAGATTTTTTTTTTGTCTTAATTGAAGTGGTAATCCATTGAAAATTAAATTCATATAATTGTGAGATCTCGGATTCGAACCCGAGTCACAACATCCGACCTAACAATTTCAGTATATTTTGTCAATTGAATTAAAAAAAATATTCATCAAATACACATGGATTTTCAAGGTACTTGCTATTGACCCCTTAAAGTATAGCCTATAATTATTTAATCTTATTCGAGATATATCAAATATTATGCATGAATATCTACTACATTAAATTGAACATTATAATGCGAGTTTAACTTTTTTTTCATTGGATAAAGTTGAATATCTTCTATTGTAAAAATTTAATAATGTTATATGCCTTAATCTCTTTTTGTCAAAAAAAAAAGTTTAACCTCTTTCTTTTACAATGTTTTTAGCATTTGAATTCCCTCCTTCCCCCGCTCTCATAACTCTCTATATCTCTCTAAATTTTAGAGAAAAAATTAAAAGAGATTAAAATATAATAAAAAAAACTTAAGAGAAATAGACATACTTTCTCCGGCTTTATTTATAAGCAAACGTTGTTTTTTAGGTTCATTTAATATCTAATGTATATGACTTAAATATAGACTAAATACATTACTTCTCCAATAAATCTAAAAATTAATTTTTGCTTATAAATAAAGTCAGAGGAAGTATCGGAAAAGGAGGGAGAAAGAGATATCCAATTCTATTTTTTTACCATTTTAGGAATCAAACTCTAACTATATACTTGAGCCTTGAGGGTACTTTACCACTAATACATTATTGGTAAGTTTAACCTCTTTTATTAGAGAAACTTTTGTATTTGGTTTAATGGTTTATTCCAACTTTAAAAGGTTCCTGTTAGTATTTAATACCGTAAACTATCTTTGTGGTTGATTTATTCCATTTTAATTTACGAATTTAATATATGCTTGATATTTCAACAACTCTCCTTCCTACTCCCTCTGGTGTAGTCAACCCTAGCTAAACCAGGGTGGAGTAAGTAAGTAACCATGGTCAAATAGTTTGGAATATTAGCAGACAAGAGGTACAGGTACAATCTCGTACGTGAGAAGTTTCACACACGTGTGAACTAAATTACTATTAAAATAAAAATAAAAAAATCATTCTATAATTATTTAAAAATAATTAATAAAACTTGACTTTCCGGTGAAGACCGGGTAATGAATGAAATTGATTCTCATAAAAACCATTTTCAAATTAACAAAACCCACACTTGTCCTTTACCTGCCTCTTCGGGCAGCCCGTAATTCTATTTCTTCAGTTTCTAAACACTGCCCAAACTGCCCGATTCTTGGCTGAGAAATTACGAGCAAGTACCTGTGTCTCCTTCTCTCTCTCACTCACTCACTCACCTCTGATATTTCTATATTTCGAAGCTCAGTTTTTTCACGATCAAGATCCAACGGTCCAAAATGTACGAGCCTTCTTCTCCTATTTTTCAGAGGTTTTAGTTCTTCAAACCCTCAGATCTCGCTTCTCAGTCTCTAGATCTTCCTTCCTGGTAACCTCTTTCATCTTTCTTCTCTTCAATTATACCTAATTCTTGTTAATTCTCTTCTTACTTCACTTTTTTTTATGCTTTCTTTTTCGATCTCTCAGTTTCTTCGTTGAAAATTGAAATTGCTACTTCTCTTTTGCTGAAACACTTCCACTTCCGACGAATTTTCAATTTAATTTCCACTTTAAATAAAAAAACAAAACTCTAATTGTTGTTCTTATGCTTTTTCCTAATTAGCTTTAATGTAATTTTTCGTTAAATAATTTTAGTGAATTTTTATTTCGTTGAGAATATTGTACTGTATAATTTAGTTTATCAAAAAAATAAATAAATTATTTCCTATAAAAAAAATTAAAATAATAATTGGTGTCATATGATTCTGAAACAAGAGCAGTAGTACTAGTAGGTGTCATGAACTCTGAGAAGATCTAACGATGATTGTGATATCATTTTTTTTGGTAATAATAATAATATTAATTAATTATTTATTATTTTACAGGATAAGATTGATTTTTCTGGTTTGAGAAGTTTGTTTGTCTTACGAAATGGAGACTGAACAATCGTTGATGATGGTCACGCTCCGTTATGGCGCGTTGACGTACGTTACGGAAACGCTTATAACTTTGTTAGCTTCTGCTGTCGTCAAAGCCACGCTTTTGGCTCCAGTAAGTACTTTTTTCCTTCGTCGCTTCAAATATGTTTTCAAAGTCTTTAAGAAAAAGAAAAAAATTGTCAAAAGCTTTTCACTGGCTTCAACCTTGACGAGATCTAATCTTATCTATAATCTATACAGTAGAGTACTATATCTTTTGATTGAAAGCAATTTGTGTTTTACTCAACTATCAAGTTTTTTTTTTTTTTTATGGTTTAATTTAATAGTCTATAATCAATTAAGTGCTTTTTGTCTTTATCAATATCATTATGCGTCTATGCCACTAAAATGCTAATTTGCGCATGTTGACGAGTCTCTCACCTGCCTTGCCTGTGCGTTTTTTAGGGTAACGGTAACGGATATACTATTGCTTAACTTATCCTGTGCAGCTCTGCTATCTCTATCTATTTTGCGCCGGTTGTTTGAACATTTTCGTTTGGTGTTTGCTAACGTACGCACCTTTTTTCTATAAAGAATAGTCTTTCAGTTTTAATTTTTTTTACGAACTTTAACTTTTATTCTTTTCTACAAACTTTAACTTTTATTCTTATTCTCAAAGAAATTGAAATAAAGTGAAGATAAATAATACTATAAACAAAAATTGGTTGTATAAATTTTCTTTCAGAAACATTTATTTACATATAAAAGGATCAAATTTAGGTGCAAATTGATATCTCTTGGTAGTAGTGGTACTTGTATATGTATGAAATCAAGATACAATGAATGAATGAATGAACTGATATTACTTACGGGATTAGTTTAATACTAGGTGGGGTCGGATGGGTTCGATGGGTACTATAAAAAAAAAATATCTTTTTTGTCGTGTGTGTGAAGGTAAAAGTAAAAGTCAAAAGTTGAGAGGAACAGGATTATTCGGTTGGATATGCCGTTGAGAGTAAAGCACGTACCACTAACGCGTGTCGTTTTGGGTCTCTGGGTAAGTAAAACGGGTCAATCTACGTCGGTACGTACTACTAACCGATGTAGGAGTATGTATGCATCAGTCAAATTGTGCCACGCATAATAATATATTAGTAATATTAATATTTTATAAAAAACATATTAATGTTGTATACAAAACAAACTAGGCACCAAAAATAATACTCCTTGACATTTATTAAATTAATGTATATAGATTTATTAATCAATTAATGTATATAGTTTATGTTACAGGTTATATATTAATTATTCAATAAATTTATAAAAAGTGAGATGTTTTTTATAAAATGGATGGGAGGAAGTATATCACTAATATGGTCTCACAACTAGTCACCGAAAGAACTTAGAGGAAAAAATAGTCACAAGAAAAAATGGTTTCACTACTGTCATATGGACTTGTGAGTTGTGACCAATAAAAAAAATGAATGATGGCCTTGTTCATAAATTTCGGTTCAACTTTTTTTTAATCAAAATTCAATTTTAGTTAAGCTATTTGAAGTAATTGCTTGAAGCATACTTTGTGAGTTTAAATTTGACCTCCATATTCTTCAAAAAATATTAAATTAACCCCTATAATATTTTTTAAATTGCAAATTGACTACGAATTTTTCAAAAAATTTGCTAATCGGTCCCTAAAATTTTTCAAATTTGTTCTTTAAAAGTTTCTATTACTCTATTAAAACATATACATTTAAAAATGAAGGTAATTCTAATACTATCATTTAAATTGCTTTGAATTTTTAGTTTTTAAAAATTTCTAATTACTCTATCAAAATGCACTTGCGTCGCGGTTTTTTTAAATAGTAATTAGTTTTTAAAAGAATGCTTAGACAAGGGCTTCATCTTAAATTGTTAGGTACTTATTTGGCATTTTAAAATTCTGCATATATGTTCTTATATTTTTCTTATAACTACTAGTATATGTATATATTTTTTAAGTAGTACTAGTAACTTGTAAAACATCAGCTAAATGGTAATTTGGTAACATCTATACACATTAAATATTATTTATATATACCCCTTTTTTTATAAGTGAGAGTGACAAAAAGTGTTTTATAATTAAGGACAGAGTAAATGACAATGTTAAGATTTGCACTCATGAAATTTATGGCATAGGATATCATTATTCTTTTAAAATGTTCTTTGAGGGTCTTGCATTCTTTGTGGCAATTTTTGTTATAATTTATCAAACATAGTTATCGACACTTGTAGTTCATATTATTGGATGATGCATCAACATTAATATTGATAAAATGGGTGCAGGAACTCTATGCGCTAATGTTAACCAACATGCCTACAACCAAAGGAGAGAGTAAAACCCAAACTCAAGAAAAGCAACTTGATGCTGAAGGAGAAGATGGCAATGAAGATGAAGACGACGAAGATGATGATGGAGATGGTGCATTTGGAGAAGGGGAAGATGAATTGTCATCTGAAGATGGAGGTGGATATGGAAACAATTCCAACAATAAGAGCAACCCAAAGAAGGCTCCTGAAGGTGGTGCTGCTGGGGCAGATGAAAATGGAGAAGAGGAAGAAGATGAAGACGGTGATGACCAAGATGAGGACGACGATGAGGATGAGGATGACGACGATGAGGAAGAAGCCGGAGAAGAAGACGAGGAAGAAGGTGTTGATGAAGAAGAGAATGAAGAAGACGAAGAGGATGAAGATGAGGAAGCTTTGCAGCCACCAAAGAAAAGGAAGAAGTGAATTTAGCTTAGTTAAGCCTCTGTATTGTTGTGTTCGGATTTGGCTTCTAACTTCCGTGTTGTTTTTTTCAGTACTAAACTTCTATGTTGTTATTCACTTTATAAGGAGGCCTATGTAGGACTTGTTTTAATTGATATTTGTGTTACCATTGCGTAATTAGAATGCTATATTATATTGAGCTAGCAGTCTTAAATTTACGAGAGAAAAATCATAATCCTAGTTTTTTAACTTGACTATTGCAGTATTACCACTTCACTTACCTCTGTTGTTTGTTGATATTCTACTTGAAGGTGAAAAGAAGGGAGTATCCTCTTCCTCCTCTTGGTATTGTTGATATCTCATGCTTATGATTTTAGAATAGTAAAAGTGAGTGAATATCAATAGTCTTAACCCTACTGTATTTTAAAGGTTTTTTAAGGTTCAAACTCTAGCCTCTTATTATACTGAAAGAGCCTTATTTAGTATCTTACAAAGTAACGTTGGGCACATCATGCATATGACAAATAACTAACTGTATTACATACAGTAAACGATAGATAGATAATAGCCTGCAAGTATTTAAAGAAACTCAGCTGGTTTGGTTTAATCTGTTTTACAGATTTGTAGCTTTTATTTGACCACAAGATTCACATAATGTAGTTGTCCGTGACTTTAGTCCGAAAAATAGATGTGTCTCGGCCAAGGGAGTATATCTTGAGGTGTTGTAAAGAATTTTTATCTCTACAACAGTACAAATTATGAGTAAAATTTGGTTTAAAAACCTATTATTAATTTGGTTGCTAAGTTTATCCACTTACTATTAATTTAGTCTATAACATAATCTGAGAATGACTAATATGCATAAAATTTGATAGAGTCAGCTAGAGGGATAAGTGCCAACACTTCCCAGTTCCCACCTTTTCCCTTGGTAAGTTTGTTTGGGACATGCTCCAAAGCCTCAGATAAGCTTTGGGTTAATGTTTTCTTCAACATATTTGTGTCTAGTGCCCGTCTTCTCTCTCATTCCCACACTTCTTGATTGAGGTGATATTCGGCATGTTTTATCACAACCGTGTGCAAGATTGTACTCATTCAAGAAACCTTTGGTTAAACATTGCCACTACCTCTTGTGATTTTTTCTCTTCTTAGAACAATTACACTTGGCTCAACAACTATATTGAATATTCTCAAATAAACCTTTTTGTTGCATGTGTTTGGTGTACTAAGTACTTGGAGGAACCACAAATGCTTCTTGCTTGTTAAAAGAGACATCAAGGCTTATCCATAGCAAATAACACACGGGTATTATTAACTCAGTTTGCTACTCAGACACTTCTCTCTATTTTAACTTTTAACCTCATCGAGACTCCCACCAACAAGTTCTACAATTATGTTATGTTGATCCAGAATATAAAAGATTTACTATACCGACAACAACCAACTTAGGCTTTTTCACACTCATCGTGAAGACAACTAATGTGTAGACTTTATGGCTAAACTTGACACTTCTTTCGATTTTAATCTGTATGAACTAATCCACCAAAATTGACACCAAGAGAAATCGAACTTAAAATCTTAAGAGAAACAATTTCCAAAATTCTAATCTAACGCTACTAAGCCAACCGAAGTGGATTGTCATTTAGCCTTGTAACAGAAAAAGTATAAAGATAAACTGCAACATGTTTGGCCTCAATCCAAATTCGGTTTATGTATCAATAACATGCGTTCACTCTAATCTCTTGTTCTTTTAACTTTTGTTTGAGACTATATTTTTACTTCTTGTTTTTTTTTCTTTATTAATTCAATTGAGAGTGGGTACCAAAATGCCAAGTTCAAATCTAAATTGGACATTCAACATCGTTAAAAAATTTGAGAAAAAATTCACCGTTAATACAAGTTTCACAAACTCGAAAGATTAATCTCTAAAATCGAGTGCGGACAATATTCTATTTACACAAAAGGATAAAGGATACCCGGCATGTGCGTGGTGGGCAGTGTAGGATACCGTGAACGGGCAGTGACCACCTGATGATGTATGTCGCCATGTTCATACATAGATTGATGGGAAATTCTAATATGGGCACAAACTCAAATGATTTTCTCTTAGGCACACTCACAATATATGTAAAAAATTAAAACAAAAAATAATTAAAGTGGTATTGATTGATGTTATTATTTTATTTTTCTTTTAATTTTATTTATTTATTTATGAGTGTGTACCTAAATATAATGTGTTGTGGTTGTGCCCAACCAATACTTTCTCTAGATTGATAGCACACAGAACACAACACAAGGTTACATACCCTCTATCCCACTTTTCACCTCATCACGTTTTTAATTCAACTCAATTCAATGGACGCTCCCCACTTTCATCTTATTAAAATATCCACCCAACCAAACACGTCATAATCCTATGCTATTTTTTTTGTCTTTTTAGAACACTAACAAAAACAACGTGCCCCCACCCACAAGAAAATTTATTTGTATATTTATTATTTAACAAACCAAACCAAGTTTAAAAAAAAAAAACAAACCAAACCAGCATATCCACTTTCACTCACAATTGGGCCTAATCATGCCTCCAACTCTCTTCATCCTTATCCAATACCCAAATTTCCTTCCTATAAATAATTATTCAATCACTTTTGTTTTTTCATCAAACCAAAAAACAACCAACATTTCAATCAAGCACATAACAAATCATCATCATCATTATAAGAGAAGAGAAATATGTCTGACATTGCTCTGTTAGTTGCTGAGGAATATGAGAAAAGAGTCAAGAATTTAAAAACAACAGCTGCTGCTTCAGGTGCTGTAGAAACATGGGAGATTAACATGTCTTCATGTTATTCATCATTGGTTTCTAAGTTGAAGAATGAGAAGAAACAACTTGTTCAGTGTGTATTAGAACCCAAAACCCAGTTTGCTATTGCTGCTTCTAATAACTTCTTTTCTGCTTAGATCAATAATTAATTATACTTACTTTGTTTTTATTTTGCTTGCTTGTTTTTCTTGAATTTTCATGAAATCTTTTGTATATGGATATGCTTGGAATTATAATTAAGGATTTTACTTACTCTTATAATTTTTCTCTTTCTTATAATTGAGGATTTAAAGAATGTAAATTCTTAGATATATATAAGTTTGTTTGAGTGCGTAAAATTCGTGAACTTATTTGCCAAATCATCTTATTTTTGTAAACGATCTTTTTCGAACTTAAGATTTGAATACTAAGACTATGGTGAACCCCCTTGAAAAGGGGGTGATATTTGCACACATTGTGTCAATGAAGTTACTAAATACCGAATGCGATAGATATTATGATTTACAAAATTTTGTTTATTAATAACTAAAAACAAAAGATATTTTTGTAGAGATGAACACAAACGATTTTATTTTATAGGAACCAAAACCAAAACTCGTTATGAAAGTAGGGATTGAAAACATATTTGACCCTTTCTTTTTTCTTGTGATTTTGCTGCAAAAATTCGGAAGGAACTCTTTAGTTGTGATCTTACTTGATTAGAATGGTTTTGGACGGTGGATGCCTCTTCACACGGTGGATGTGAAAGGAAGTATATTTGCAAGACACTCTGGCACTCAGAATTTGCGTGAAAAAATGTTTAAGAGAGTAAAAATAGAATATTTAACTCTTGCGTATATAATTTGATCCCTCCCATATTTAACTCTTGCGTATATAATATATATATATATATATATATATATATATATATATATATATATATATAGGGAGCATATCTAATGAGAAAGCCCCTTCTTATATGAGACTGAGACGGTCAATCATAAGTCATTGGATTAAAACGAACGGATACGATTAGAGTACCACATTTAAGTATCATGTGTACTCTCTCCTTATCAAATCTCATCCCCACCTTCATCTCACATCTTTCCAATTCCACATATTTCTTCCCACGGCCGTAACACATAATTTTCTCTATAATTTTCTTGGTTTCCAAAGATTTCAGTTTCAGTGTTTCACCCACCGATTTATTCTTTGGCTATGTTGAAAACATAATTTTTTCCATCTAAACCCAAAACATTATTATTTGAAAAGATGTCTTTCATTCCCAAATTTACCTAAAGTTTCAGACTTTGAATATTAACATCATATTTTATTGTTTAAAATTCTAATTATTTCTATATTTTTTAAGATTTTGATTATAGCATATAGTTGATTATCAACAAATATATGAATAAATGAAAATTGAAATTAGTTTCATCTCCCGTTTCTAAACCCCAATTGTTGATGTTTATAGCTTCAAAGTTAAGTTTAGTAGTAGACAGAATAAAATAATATATTGGGGGAGGCATTCAATTGAGTTTGGAGAAGTGATGGAGATGAATGAATTAATAGGCGAAAGTTATACATGGAACATTTAATCTTTCATTGTGGGAGAAGATGAAGAGTAATTTCATGGAAGAGTAAACGTAGTGACAAAGGTAAGGGGAAGGAGAAGGTGTGTTACTGTCATGCGAGTCACTTACTAAATAATTAAATCACAACCGTCTATTTAGATCCAATTATGTCCATTTTTTTATAAACAAAAATTGAATTATAAGGAGTATATGGTCTATTCAACTTTTACAACCTATAAACTAAGGCCAAGAAAAATAAATGATATGATCCACCGGTAAAACAACTCTAAACATAAAATTGTTTCTCGACTGCCAAATACTCATATAGTCGCCAATAAAATTAAGTGTCTGACCTTGAATTCTTTCTTGCCTTTTACCAAAAAAACTAAAAGCTTGCAGCTACGTAAAAATACTCCTTCAAACATTTTTTGAAAATTCACATGTAATATTTGCCTTTTACTGGAGTATGTTATAGTAAATGTTGGTCTTCTTGGTGGTTGATTAAGAATGACGGATTAAAAATCTCCATTCATCTACATTGTACTAATATCTGTTTATTTATCAAATAACTGTTTAAATAACCGCATAAAATTTTGTAACATTAAATAATCACTTGATGATAATAGTGAAGAAAGAAAAGAAAAAAGTTTTAAAAGTAAACATAAATTTTAACCTTTTAAAAATTTGATTCCATATTTTCTAACATAATAATTTTACATTTATTTTCTTAATCAATATTTTAAGGGCTCTTTTGTGTGATAAGAGACACAATATGATAACTGTATCATGTCCTTTCTTAATTCAGTGTTGGGTGAGATAATATGATAAGATAAGTCAATCCTAAGATTTAAGCTATCTCGTCTCTAATTAAAAAATTTATTATAAATTTGAGTTGGGTTACCGGCAGGATATAATAATTAGGGGAAGTTATTGCAAGTACTAAGAGAAGGACAATGGGAGTAATAGTAGTTGACTAGTTGTAGAGATAATTACAATGAGTTTTGTAGTATTTAAAAATATTTATGAGCCAACAATAATACTAATGCTACCTAACAAAGGACACAATGTTCATAACAGGAGGAGCAATATTTCTATAAGAAAAGCAGACTGAATTAATGGAAGAAAAAAATGATACTTGATGTAAGTGTAACTATATAGTATAGTGAGTAGAGATTACAAATATTTTTACTTAGTATAGTGTTATCTCATACTTGATGTAAACAACTTGTAACATAAACACAACCGACTTTCTGGATCAATAGGTAGAATTATTAAAATTGCTAGTGTTGAATATTGTTTGATAATAAGTTAGTGAGCTTATGCTATTGGGTCTGTTAAGTTTATTAGTTACTAGTATACTCTTCTATATATTGTAAGGTAACTCTTTACTCATTAAGCTATTGGTATTCTACGAAACCCTAGCCGTTATTTGTGTTTCTCTATTTTGTATCTCTAAAGTTAACATGGTATCTAGAGCATGGTTTGATCCGCCTTGAACTGCTTGCCGCTGCCATTGTTGAATCTCTAAAAGTTTGGAGATGTGTTTGATTTGGTCTTTGATGATTGATTAAGTTTGTAAGCTGCAATTTTTGTTTGTTCGCTTCCTCAGATATTGGGTTTGCTCTTCTCTCTTCTGTTTGATCGTATTCCTTTGTTCATTTTGGATTTTGGTTTCTCTTTTCTTTAGTGTTGGTAATGCTTGTCAGATTCTTTGCTATTTGATAGCAATAGTTACAACTTTGAGCGCATATCCCAATTAGTGGTGGCTGATTTTCTTGGTATTGTGGTGAGTTCTATGTATTAGCTTTTGGAATTTTATTGGAGTAGATTATATGGGTATGAGCTTGGTGCGTCTGCAACAATTTTTGGATGTTTCATATGGTTTTACTTGGATTTGTGAATTGGCTTTCTTGTGCTCGTTGTGCGATTAAATAAAAAGGAATTTTTTGGCATCCCAACAAATTTGATGGAATGGATTATTGGAATTTTGTAAGATAGTATGATTTGTTTTGGGCTTGTGATTTTGTGACAAGTCACAGTGTAGCTCTTGTTCTTATTCCGGTGGATTTTCTGTCCTCACATCATGTTTGTTCGGTTTGCAATTTGCTACACATTTGGTATTTGAGTTAGTATAAAAAAAAAGTAGTTTGTTGGTTTTGGTTTGGTGTTGTTTCATTTGGTTTTGTTTGATTGATTCGGTTTGGTTTAGTTTCATTAATTTGGAGACTTGTTTGTTTGGTGAGTCACGATAGTGTTTACAATTTGTTTGGTGGGTCAATGCTCATAATTTGTTGGTTTGATTTCGTCTGATTTTGTTCGGTTCGGTTCCATTTGGTTTTGTTTGAATTGGTTTGTTTGGTTTTAATTTGTTTGGTTTGACTTTGTTTGGTTTTGTTCCATCTAGATTGGTCTATTTGGTTCGTTTGGTTTGGTTCTATTTGGTGAGTCATGATAATACTCGCACTTTGTTGTTTGTTTGGTGAGCGAAAGCTTGCAATTTGAATATGTCTGGTGAGCGTATGCTCACAATATGTTTGGTTCGGTTGAGTTGGATGTGGTATGATTGGTTCGGCTTTGGTACTCTCTTTTGATGGTTCTTCGCTTCGGTTGCTACTTGATCGTTGGTTGCTTCGATTCGTTGGCAATGCTATTAGTTGGTTTAGTTTAATTTTTTTCAGGGTTAATTTTGTAACAAGCTTAAAGCTTAGTAAGCTTCAGCTTGAAGGGTAGTGTTTGAAGTTTATATTTTAGTATGTTTTTATTATTTTGTTTGACAAACTCACAATGCTTCTTGTTGATAGCATTATGAGTTTGAGGGGAGATGTTTGATAATAAGTTAGTGAGCTTATGCTATTGGGTCTGTTAAGTTTATTAGTTACTAGTATACTCTTCTATATATTGTAAGGTAACTCTTTACTCATTAAGCTATTGGTATTCTACGAAACCCTAGCCGTTATTTGTGTTTCTCTATTTTGTATCTCTAAAGTTAACAATAATTAAGATTTAAAGTGTGCTCATTTCACTTTCTATTAGTAAATTTTTATTGACTTATCATTTCGTTTATTTAGTAAAAAAAAAATTCAACCAACTTAGTTTTTTTTATTAAGATAATAACTCCTTCATTCAAATTAAAAAATACATAGATCATTATAAAATCAAAATTGCTAAAAAATTGAAAAAGATGAATCTGCAATATGAAAGTGCCTGCAAATATGATAAAATAAAAGTCATCGGATCTGCAACATTGACGTCCAAGTCTTTATCAGATCTGTAATGATCGAGTTGAAGTGAATATGTCAATTCGAACCAAAGACCAACGAACTCCGTACTAAAACGAAAAACCAACAAACGTCGTACAAAACGACGAACAAATACAACGCCGCACGACGACGAACAAACACAACGCTGCACTAAGACGGCGAAAACTTAAAAAAAAAAATGAAGAGGCAAATTTATGTGGATATACAATTGTTTAAATAAAAAGATGAAAAAATGGTGTTGAAAGGTGATTTCAGGCCAAAAATGGCCAAAAACCACATCCTACAATGGAAGAATGAATAAAGAGAAAAGTTGAGAGAAGAGCGACCGTTAACCCTAATACTCAACCAACTTAATTAGGTAGTTAAAACTAGGCAAAATACATCCATAGATCATTTAAGTTTTATATTTATTACAAATGGATCATTTAAGTATTTTAATTAAATTACAAATAGATCCTTTAAACTTAATTTTTGTAATAGATAAGCTCTTTAAGTTTTTTAAATAACAAATAAATAATTTAAGTTTTACGTTTGTAACAGACGTGTCCTAAAAAATAGGACCTAGATGTTACAAATTACGCACTTAAATGACTTATTTATTACAAATTATAAATTTAAATAACTTATTTATTAATTAAAAAATTTAAAGGATCTATCTATTAGAAATATAAAACTTAAATGATATATTTGTAATTTTTTTTTTGTTTTTCACCACCAGTTTAATCTGGTTCGGAGATCAGTTATGGTATCATGTGGTTCCAGCCCCCTTCCGGATATATTTGTAATTTTAAAATACTTAAAAACCTATCTAAACGTAAAAGTTAAAATCTGTATATACATTTTGCCTTAAAACTACTTAACTACTTATCGAACAACCAATTTCTTTCACAAAAGGAGAGGCAAAGGCTGTTGACTTAAAAAGGAAGGGGTATGTATCAATACACAAACTATAATTATTTGTTTTTTGAAAATTCAACATCCAATATAAGAACCGACTGATTTAAAAGGTCCAAATCCACCGTCTATTTCTTATAAAAAAAATAAAATAAAATAATTCACCGTCTATCTATAGGAAGTTCATTTAAAACCAAAGCAAAACTCTATATAATTTAACCCACCGAAATGGCCCTTGAGTGAATCACAACTATAATTCTTATGCTCTTAAATGTGTAGTCCTAGGTGGTGGGCACTAGTCATATTAAAGAAGTTGCTCAGACCCCTGAAATTGTCGAACCTAATGAAATGAGAAGTCAATTTTTCATGCACCAAAAAATATTAACTGCTTCACCTACATTTTATTTAAGAGGGGTCTTCATAAAATTTCCATGTTCATCTCCAACGCATAGCAGCTGGACCAAAGTCACCTCTTGGGATGGAAATTACTATCTACAGTACATTTTTTACGATTTTTAATGCAGACGTCCCATGAACTTAGTTTAATTGGTAGAATATTATATTATATATGAGAATTAAAGTTTAAATTCCGATCATCCAACTTATCCGTGGAATTTCTAATCACTAGACTATTTGATAAAAAAAAAATTTAATGTAAATTCGAAAAAATTAAACTTGTGCTTCCACAATCTATTCACATATGTTTGAATTTTAAAGTCTTCTTTGGACTAGAATATTCTTCTTTCATCCAAAATTACTTTTTGTAAAAAAATAAAACTACCAAGAGATCATAGGATTCCATCACCACCAAATTTGAACATAAATTCAATTTGATTCCACATCTACTAATTCTCCTCTCAAAGATTTTTTTTTATGCCATTGCCACCTCTAATCAACATCCCCTAAATCTCTACCTACATATTCAACGTGTCTACCATACTTGTAAGTTTACATAAATGCATATAATAATAACATATTTCATCCTTTAAAAAAGAAAAACATATTTTTTTATTTTCACAACCAATTTAATCTGGTTCGAGTGTCAGTTATGACATCAAGTGGTTTTAACCCCTCTCGATGGCAGTTGCAGGGATCGAACCACTGTCCTAACATATTTCATGTATCTCTCATTATAAGCAAATCTGACTCCTTTTTTAATATTATAGACACAAAGTTTTAATCGCCCTTTGATAATAGTTAATCTCTATAAAGAACTTTGTTAAACACATGATGTAAATTTTTCTCTTCTTGTCAATATCCAAATTTGAATTCAAACCTCTATCACTTGGTTAAAATTGTTGAGCCCCTTATCACTCAGACAACTCAGTTATTATAATTATTAAAACTTACATCTAAAGATTTTCTACGCTATCCAACAGAACAATAAAATTTAGAATCTTACAATGTAAATTATGAAGAAAATATAAAAAAGGAGAAGTACAAGTTACAAATTATTACAAGTCCCTCTCTACATGCAAGAAACTTAGTCTACAACATTTTTCATTTAACTTAACACACTTTTCTAAATAATCATAGATATCTAAACAAAATACTACTACCTCTTAATGAAGATAACCAAGCCCTAAACTGATCATCATGAAGTTCTACCTGATTTTGAGGCAAATAATACTTTGAAGCAAAATCATCTGACAAAACATGATTCCTACAAAGTGGACAAGTAGCACAATATTGGTCTTGCAAGAACCACTTATCCAAACAATCTTTATGAAATGTGTGTTCACAATCCAAGTTCCTTACAATATCACCTTCCTCAAACTCTGACAAACATACCCTACAATCTTTATGATCTTTTGTAGGCTTCTTTAACCTTCTTGTAGGGTTCTTCTCTTCAATGAGATTGAGATATTGGGTTGTGGTTATTGGATTTTTATATGACTTTAGGTAACAAATGATAAGGATGAGTTCTATTAACATAAATGTTAATAGAAGTATTGTTTTGAAATAAAGTTGAGATAAGAACTCACAGAGAATTTTCATTGTTTGTTGCTGCTTCTATGCTGCTTCTACTGAATTATCTGATGTACTATATTACTTTTCTTCCTTTATATACAAAGAAATAATGAATACATATTTGTCAGATGCACTTATAACATTTAGGGGAAGGAGGTTGGTATATTTTATTTTATTTCTATGTACTTGTAAAAATGAAAAAATATGGTTTCAATTATTTCAACTTACTCGGTAATTTTTAACTTATGAAAATAGTACATATTGTAAAATTACTACAATATACTAATAATAGATATATACACGTATTTACAACGATTTTATTGTAATTTTATCATAAACGAGGATTTCAATTTCCATGGAGTGAGGCGTATGATCCTCATCCCTGCAGTGCTTACGGGGATAATTTTTAGTTTTCACGGAGAAAAAATCTTAAATTATAAGGCCCGAAACGGATATTTTCTATGATTTTATCTCTTCCTAATCATAGCAATGTGATTTGCATATTTGTCACCTCTTTCCTTATATATATAGGCATGACTATGACTACTAGTAACAATCCATCCAATTTAAGCTAGGATATTAAATTTTCTCAACAAATCAATAGATATTTGATTTGAAGCAAAATCATTAGCAGCACAAAGACAATGATCTGGGAGTCCATCTCAATCACCAGCTAGCTAAGGGAGGAAGGATCATACTTTTGGCAATTTGGAGACCAAAGGCAAGCTAGGGACCCATATAGTTCATCTTATTCCAGTTGGGAACATGGACCAACATTAACTCCCAATATATTATATCACAAATACTTTTATATTCCTTCAAACTCTAAAATATTATCAATATGGTTAATATTTTATTTTATATCCAATTTAATATCATCCATGTCAATCTCGTGCATATGACACAATGTTATAATGTTGAATGTAATATGGTTGAATTGAAAATATACACAAATGCTCATTGATGACTATGATGTTGAAAGTCCCACATTAAATGTGATATCTTCATTCATAAGCTTAAAAATCAGTTTTTTTGAAATTGAGTTACATTACACCTAATATAAAGTTCTAAGATTAGGAAGTTATACTAACAAACAATGAATGATTATCTCTCTATGCTAATCAGAAGCCATAATAAGATTTTATCCCACTCCCTAGCTTTCTATACCATTTGGCATATTTTCCCTTCTTTGTCTTTGGCTTTCCTTTTTCATCATAATCCTCTCTTGTTTGTTCAAATGCAAGTACAAAGTCATGAATGCTATTATTTAGTCTCTTTTCCCAACCCATCAATATAACTTCAGTATTATTTGATTAATCAATCAAGTAAATATTTTCCAAACGCAAACACGTATTTATGTCGGTAATTGAAGCTGTTGTTGATACTTTATATTATTATGAAATCTAGGTTAGCAAGTCGTTTCTTCATATAGCTAGCAGTCTTACAAACACAATTAACATTGTCATTCCACAATTTGGTTTCATGGCAAAGGAAGTACATTATCTACCATTTGCTGATGAGTAGCTTTGCTGCAACTTGCTCTTCGGATAACGGTAAGTAGTAGATTTGAGGAGTTGCTATGGTTTTGCGAAAGACATCATCGATTGTACGAATAGGTCAATTAACTCTCTCTGGAAGGGATGCTGAAGAGTATCTTTCCTACAGCTTGCTCTTCGGATAACGGTAAATAGTAGATTTGAGGAGTTGCTATGGTTTTGCGAAAGACATCATCGATTGTACGAATAGGTCGATTAACTCTCTCTGGAAGGGATTGTGGTAGCGGAAGCCGCTCTCTAGCAGCTGGCGGAAGCTCAGACAGAGGTGGTAGTGGTGGTGGAAGCCGTTCTCTAGCTGCTGGCAGAGGATCTGATAAAAGTGGTTGCGGGGGCCCCGACAAAAGTGGTGGCGGTGGAATCCATTCTCTAGCTGCTGGCGGGAGCTGTGACAATGGTGTTGGAGGTGGAAATGTGACTGGAACTGGAGGCTGACAGGGGGAAGGCTCTGGCAGCGAGGTAGGTGTTTCAGGAGGAACTGTTGAATCATTGTTGATGGCAACATGAGGAAATCCTAGCTTCATTTGCACTTCTTGGGGATCAACATACTCAGCAACTAAAAGGCGTCCACCATTTGAGGGCCATTGAAGATTATAAACAGCATTTCGGGTCTCAGTGGCTTCTTCGACAGTTGAGTACTACATCACATCATTAGAAGATTACATAGAAGTATATATCATTAATAAATCAATGTCACAAAGGAACCTTACTAGTAGCAAAACAGAGATAAAAGAATTAAGCCTTACACTGACGTAGCAATGGGTTTTTATTTCGTCCATCCAAAAACTAGTGAAATTCCCAGTTTTATCAAGTAGTTCATGAACTGCTTTCAAGGTAAAAGGTCGGAGGAAATTATCAATCCTTAGGGAATTAGTTGGGGTCCTTTGTGATGGTGGAACTAACAATGATAAAAAGAAACACTGTTAGACAAGCAACAGCGACATAAATCACAAAACATAAGGAGTAAGGATACCATAAAACCTTCAGCAATTTGTCAGCAGATATGTACAAGTATGGACAATCAACTAATGAATGATTATTTATGTTAAACAAAAATCGAGCAACTGTTTTTTAGTGTATTAGATGTGCCCAACACGTGCTTCGCAAAATTAACCTATTAGATTTTAAAAGTTTGAGGAATTGTCTATGTTTTCCCATTTTTCTTATTTAGAGCTACAAGATAGAAATTCAAATTTGATACTTCTTTTAACTAAAACAAATTTGTTACTTAATCATTCAATAACAGAAATAAGATACATAATAAATTCTTTATTGTTTACACCCCAAGCAGAATAAATGTTGACTTACCAATGCGTTCTTTGGGTGCATCATTAATTGCTGAGGAATCAGACCAAGATAAATTGCGCTTCAAAGCATTTGACTCACCCTTTGGTGCAGTAGCGGGTCTGACAGTAGACATTTGCGGATTTGAACCTTTAACCGTTTCGGAGTTCCACATTCTTTGTCGTTTTGCAGGCTGATTATTCCGAACTGATACTCGATCTGTGGCACAATTCTCCAAATAATTAAGAGGGGGAAGAAAAACGCAGAAGTTCTCATCATTAAAAACAAATGCATGGCATGGTAGAAACGCGGCATAAATTGCACATTTAATCTCTTGTTTCTCTAAAGAAACGCCCATAACAAGAAAGTCCACATCAATGAAATTGTAAATGAAATACAACAAATTAATGCATACAAGTATCTAAAACAATAAATGTTATCATTTACATTATTGTCGTATTGAAGGAATAGGCAATTAAATAGCAGATAAAATGAATTCTTGATGATTTACCAAAAAAAAAATAGAATTCTTGATGCCTCGTGTCTCTTTTCGCCACTTATAACACAACTCGTTGCTGCCACTAGAACTGAGAGAGTAAAAATCAAAACATAGTGAAATTTTTTCGCAAGAGACTCCTATGGCGTCATTTGATCCATGTAGCCAATTTCACCCGGTCGGATAAAGGTTAATTGTATACTGAAGAAGAAGGAAAAAGTGCAGAGAAACTAAAGGAAAATCTGTTTGTATTTTTTTGATCAAAAGATAACAGTTGCATACACAGTTTGGTATTTATGTGAATACCATCTCTCTAACTACTAACTGGGGAGTTCAGTTAGTTACAATCAACTCTGGTTAGTTCAGGACAGCTGAATAACAGATTTTGGAATCTGTTATGCAGTTAGTTAGTTGGAATCTGTTATGCAGTTAGTTAGTTGGAATCTGTTATTAAGTTGTTGTAGACTCTTTTGGCTAAAATACAGCTATAGTAACTTTTAAAAAAAAAAATAAACTGTTAACTAAAAACAGGTGCCTCTTTTTATTAGAATTTTAGAAGTCAATTGAAAAATCAAAACAATCTTGGATTGACGTGAATGTTATGTTTATCATCATTATTTTTTTTTTTATTTAACTGTAGAATTAGTGAAATGTTTCTGATACAAAAACCAAATAGTTCTCTATAAGATTTATTTAAGTATATACTTGTATCAAGAATTTTTCTACAAAAAAAATCGTAATTATTAATAGTACATATTAATAGTCTATGGATCAATTTCGAGTCTCCACATGAAACCAAACTCCCACACTACGAATGATATATATATTACAATTCAACATGATAAGAAAATGCACAATGTATATTCAGACAGCCAAAGATGTAAGACAAAGTACACACCGCTGTAACCAAATTTGCCAAGTGAAAAATGAAATCAAGAATCAAGACTAAAAGATAAAAAGAAAATGAAGCATACCATGTAATTTTTGTTTCTTGACAAGGGAAACAGAAGGAATATTATTATTGTGGCCGGTACCGCCTTTTTCTGAGGACAGACCATCTCCCACTACAGCAGCACCACGTTCCTCGTTCACAATAGGCCTTTCAACACTTTCCCTCTTCACTCCAAGTTCATCAACATTAAACTTAGAATCAAATTGCTTGATCTCTGGCAAATCCTCTTCCATGGAATCATCACCAGAACTGCTATCCAAGTTTAACTTTTCTGGATAACCAACATCTTCACTGCTATTGGTCTTGTCTAGGTTTGGACTTTTGTTGTTGCTGCTATTTTCCTCAACAGATGCCTTTTTCTCGTCTAGCTCTTCAACTTCTATCCAATTACTAGAAACAGAATCAGATTTTACTTGTGACCCTAAACTAGGGTTGACCTCAGATACCTGATTTTCAGAAAGCAAAGAGTCGGGTGTGAGATGCTCACACGGGGGCTTTATGTCACACTCCAGCAAGGGCTTTGACTCCTCATTTTCCTGTTTGATTATAGAATCCTGACCATCACCATTTGGTGGCTTTACAATACACGAATCCTCCTGAACGCTGACTACTGCTGCTTCTGTTAAGACACTCTCGGCGACTGCAACAGCGGTTTCTTTAGTCGAAGAGTGAACCAAGTCCTCTACCACATTTGCAGAATTTGCATCGGCTGATAAACCCGTACGTTCCACTTCTTGGCCCACCATTGCACTACTATCATTGCCAACCGGCTTGGTGATATCACTCTTTCCGCTGTCATTATTCACAACCTCTGGAATAATTTCTTCATTTTTTGTTTCAATTGGATGAACTTTAGCAGTGTTAACCTTTTCATCTGTTTCACCAGTATTAGAACTTTTCGTTTCAACTGTATCAGAAGTATTTCCATTGAAACCATTAACTTCATCCAAACAGTTTATTAAATCTTCCTTTAAACCTTTGGTAACTAGTTTCGTTCTCTTAAGTTCATCATTCAGCTCAGTAACTTTCAATTGATCAATAGGTTGATCATTACCGATCGGACATGTCGATGACATTAGATCCAAACTAACTCTAACCTGAAATCAGTAACAAAAGATCGACAACACATAGAAAACGAATGCATTAATCAAAAGAACACGTAAATCATTCAGAAGAAACAATGCTGAAAATCTGCACATACAATTGATGATCAAATCAAACGGCATTATCAAGCTAACAAGTTCATTAAAAAATCAAATGTTAAAATTAAACATTCACATTAACATATGCATGATTAAGCGTGAAAAATGATAAAGGAAGATGGTGAGAGGATCATTGTATAACTCACAGTCAAAGCAGAAGATTATCGCTTCTGGAGTGAAAAGAATGATCGAGAGTTTGATGAATGGGAAATGTGAAACCCTAGAATGAGAAGAGAAATTGAAGCATTAGAAGAAATGAAGCAAAGAACTCTTTCGTTACTGAAAAGGTGGTTAAATAGAAGACTCTAGAACACAATGCACACACGCCGCATGCAAAATTAAGTTCAAATGTTTTTTTATCCAAAGGCAACTATCAAATTAGTCAAAATAAAATAATGGTAATAAAGAATAAAAATAATCAAATTTTCCTTTTTAATTATTTGGTAGGAGGATATTTTTATTTTATTAGTAGAAGAAAGAACATAATACTACAGTATATGGTTCTTTGACAATGGTTTTATTTTATTTTTGGAGCTTAAAAAGATAATACTTAAAAAGATTAGTTAAGTTGTTTAAAAAATTTGTGTAAAATAATATTAAAAATTCGATGGGATCTATTTAAACAAGTAAATTGAACAAGACATGAATATGCACGCTCTTAAGTTCTTCTAGTGCTCAAAGCATGTTTGGAAAAAAAAAATTCTACCCAATATTTATCATTTTACCCCAACAATTAAAATTGAATAGACAAAAATACCCTCATATATAAGGTAAAATTGTAAAAAAATATATATTTTCTACACACTTCACAAAAACTATACCGGTATGAGCAAGAGAAAAAGAAAGAGTAAGTGTGTAATTACACACCGGTACACTTTTCTAAAGTGTGCCGGTTTGCAGTGAAACTTCATATTTACCGGAAAACTTAAAAGTTTAGTACCGGTTTCTTCAGCAACAACTTTGTTTCCTAGCAATTGTTTTAATGTCCACCTCTCCCACAACATCTCACAACTTATTCTCTCCTCCCCAATCTCATCTGCCTCAACTCCACACTCAAAACAACAACAACCTTTTCCTACCACTCCACCACCACCCTTCAAGTTCCGTCATGACAAAAGCATCGATGACGAAGCTCGCCGCAAAAACATCTTCTAACATCTCTTCTTCACGAAATAAGCAAATCAATTTCTACCGAACCTACTCCCTCGACGATGTCGTTTATCGATCTCGATCCTTAGAAGATGAATGGATTGATTTGGACTTTACTTGGATTATGTTTTTAATCATATTGGAGAAGATGAACGAATTGATTTGGATTTACTCTCATATGAAAAGAATGGTTTACTTTTTACAAAGATGAAGAATTGGATCTTGAATTGGAAAAATATTTTAAAAGTGATAAATATCTTGAATTGTACCGGAACAGTTTTAAAAGTGTTCCGATTTCTATTTGTACTAAGAAAGCATATTTTACTGATACCGGAACACTTTTGAAAGTGTTCCGGTTTGTAAAAAGTGTTCCAGAATAATTTTGTAAATGCTACCGGAACACTTTTAAAAGTGTTCTGGTTTGTAAAAAAATCGTAAAAAATAAAAGGTTGAAAAAAAATTGTCAAAAATAATATAAACAGAGGGTAAAATGGAAATATTGTAAAAAATGTAGGGGTAGAGCGTTAATTGTAGGGGTAGGAAAAAAAAATTCCAGCATGTTTTTGGTTGCTCACGTCCTAGAATCCAAATTGACCATGGTCGTGGCCGTCTTTTTTTACACTCGATATGAAAACAAATCCGCCCAAAGAAGCTTTTAATTTGCAATGTCAGTTTTGTGAATCAAGTTTTTTTAAAAAAAAAAACAAATTTGATCAAATTATCATATTTATGATCTAGTTTAACAAATTTGACCGAATATTGTGTAAAACTATTTTATTCTGTACATTAATAATTAACGATAACATTTCAAAGCTTCTTTGGTTACAAAATATTCCGTACACAGTTTATGTCGTGTAGTAATAGTAAGTTTAGCGAAAGTATGCCTCGCAAATGCATCACTAGTTGTCAAACTTTACCTACAGGATGATTACCACGATTTCCTTTAAACGGTCACACATTAACTTCATGATGGATTCGCAAAGTAAACCTTTACTCAATATATCATCGGTCTTAAAAATTCGTGCAAAATTTTACTAGGTCAATTTAGTAGTTAAATTGTACATCATCATATTTTAAAAAATAAAACCAGTTTGGCCAACCATCATTGAACTATGGTTCAACAATATTCAATATATTTCAACCAAACTGCAATGTAACTGAGATCAAACCAACTGGATATCCGGTTTTAAAGATACATGTAAAGCTCACGACTTGCTGACACTCGGATCATATTTTAAAATATTTTCAAACTAAGAGAAACCACTGGAAATAATTCACCACCTAAGATTATACATATCTTAGCTGAAATGCTTTCTGCTAAGCAACTCTGCATTGAGCACATTTCCATGTTGATCGCAGTATTGCAGCACGGTTAGAGAAGTATCATGTGTCATAGAATTATAACAAATCTACTCACTTTCTTCGTCACTATTGTCTATGTTCAAATGATTCATGTTCTTTTCAAGAGGTGGAAGCCCGTCTTCAGAATCTTCTTCGTCACTATCGTCTATGTTCAAATGATTCATGTTTCTTTCAAGAGGTGGAAGTCCGTCTTCAGAATCGGAAGAATTTTGAACATTATCTTCATTTTCATGCATAACATCTGCAATGCAGCATAGGAAAAAGAACACAATAGAGAAAAAATCACAATATATTAGATGTAACTAACAACCAAACTTTTTCTCAGTAGATAAGATTGAACTACATGGATCAAAGAACTTCGTACCACAGCACCCACAAAATAGATACTATGTATGAATATTAATATTACAACAAACACATACCTTTGCTACTAGTAGGAGGAATCTTTGGAATCTGACGCGCTTGTGATAGCCAATCATTTTGAACGGTAATAATTTCAGCACTATTTTGGCATTTAGAGTAGGCCTTCAGTAATTCCCTGCATTAGTTAAGAGAAAGTTCTGAATATAGAAAAGTCTATGAAGCCACGTGTAATTGAGAATCAAATGTAGTGAATCGCATGTTCATGGATCTCATTCATGGAAACCAAACAATTTGAATGAATTTGTATAAACCATTTGAGTTCAGGGTGGTTTTAGATAGAAACGGAATAAGAGAATGAAATAGTGTGCTAGGCTACATATTAAATCTCTCAATTATGGTTCGAATGGAAGAATGATCAAGGGACTCATTTAATACGCGGGGATAAATTTATGCTATGCATGTGCTTGAACTTATGCTCTCGTAAATATCATAAGTGAAAATAACATAGATAGCAAAATGAAAATATAAAAAATAAATGAATGAATGAATGAATCATATCATACTTATTCAGAGACGTAAAAGCGTGACCCCAGTTAAACTTGCCAAGCAGCAGATTTGCTGTTTCTTCTTCTCCACTGCAAGATCACAGCAAAGAACTTTAAACAATAGTTTTCATTTCAGCAACCAAGCATCAAAGAAGAATGATTCAATGTATATGCTGCCAACTGCAAATTCAATTTTGTGTTCCGTTTAAAAACACATTGGTGATAGCATTGCAAGCAATGGTAGTATACTAACAAATCAGCCAACATGAAACATACGGGACACCAAATTTCGGTTGCAAATTTTGCAGGGGAGTGGATTTGGTAGAGAAAACCAAAACAAAATATATCGTCTAGTCATAGATAATGCCATTTCGGTACCATATTATCAAAGCAGCAGATAAGGCCTCTACACAGGATAGCTGACATGGACGACCATAATTTATTGGGTTTGCTGCTACAAGCCATGGCACTGCAATAAAAACAAATTATGAAAACAAAGCATTACATTCCAATGGTGCTAGAAGAAATCTTTAAGTGTCATGGTGCGACTGCGGCGTTATTGCGGGATGGTAGCAGCCAGTTGGTCACTAGCCACTCCGCTTATGTCCGCTATTGACAACCTAGTTGTACACTATTGTATTTGAAATTGTGAACAAAATATAATTAAATAACTATGTAAAACCAAGAATATAAATAATAAATAAAAATTAAATATATTATTGTCAGTGTAGAAGTTCATACAGAGGCGAGGAGCAGGGCAGCGCAACTTGACAAAAGGCACATCATCTAAGCGTGCCCATGAGCAATCCACAACAGCCAATCCTTTATTCTGGATTAAGGAGTAATCTTCTCTCGAGACACATTGCTGTCCAACAGGACTGGCAAAACAGAATATAGATAATCACCGTTCAATGAACAAAGGAACTTGCATAATTGCAATATATATAGCTACTCAACAGTCAAAAGAGAAATACATTGCTTCACAGGGTTTGCAAATTAGCATCCATTTCACCTAGCTGTTAAATTTTTGCTTTTTTCTTAAAAAAAATAATTATTTCTTAAAAACTTCAACAAGAAGATTAGCAACAGAAAGATAATTTATGACCAAGTACCTTAAAGCAATTCCCCCAAAACCATTAGTCACACGTAACTCCTGCACAAAAATGTCAGAATAAGGATAGCTGACGTAGTATATTAATCATCTTTTAATAGTGTAATTAGACCTTCATAGAATACAGAATGAACAACAAAAAGGAACAAACTAAGTATCACGTCTGCTCACAACACACACACACACAGTGACACAACCATTAACTAACCTTTTATATCGTCAATTTTTTGTTATAGGTATCTCTAGATTTTTTGTTGCGAGGAATTATATAAAAACCAAGCTATTTATGTATATCTACAGATACTATGATATTTCTATGGAAAAACAATTATCTAATTTTGTCAATGACACTCCAACAGCAAACTCACGTAGTTACAGGGTATAAATTAGTTGCTTGCGTATTTAATACTTTTATATTCATGCATATGCCAATGTGTGTTTGAACACACACCTATTGAATGTAAAAAATAATCAGTTAACGAAGAAAATGGATAAATGATACTTGCTTTTAGAAGATGAAATCTTGAAAGCTTGCGTCCTGTGCACTTTTTGGCATCACATTGCCCAAAATCCTGAGTCAACAGCCAAATGACATGATATTAGATCCAAATTCGGTGTATACAGTGACAGGATTTACCTCTTCTAAAGTGAACACATAGCTGTTATGGAACCAACTTTGGGTTTCATAAAAACACTCCATTGGAGAAGCTCTTAGAGGTTAAAGTAAGGCCAAGTTTGGATAAACAACTTAATTTGCTGCTTATAGCACCTATTTGTATTACAAAAAAAATAAAATAGTTAAATTGTTTTCGTTAAAGCTATAAGCTAAAAACATGTTGTGAGCTGTTTTTATAAGTTCTCCAAAACAGTTTCATTCATAAGTGTTTATGCTAGTAGATAAGCTCAAATAAATTAATTCTCCAAACAGGCGCTAAGTAAAGTCGATCATTGACGAATAAATCAAACGTTGTTGGCAAATGAATTTAATTGCCTTAATATAATTGTGTTGTTATAAGAATAATAATGAAAATCATATAAAAAAAAAAAAAACTTATTCTAAGCACAAAAAACTCGCTGGAGCCTTTTTCTTTATTGTATAACTTTCACTTTCTTTCAGATGAGTACTTCATTACATTACAAGTAATAACAACAATTTATACTAATGTATATTTTTAGGTTTGATAAACAAAGTCCATCCAATATTCAAGGCTTCCCTTGAAACTAGCATATAATTTAATTCACATCTCTAAAACATGTAAGGACATGATTTCCCTTATTGACCAAATCCAAATTTATTTCATCTAACAAGAGTGCACAAGCTCAAGTGGTAAGGAAATTGAGATTTGGTGTCAAAAAATATTTTGTTAAGTGGAAGGGACTATTGTATACTATATGTACTGTAAATGGTAAATTTATTGAAACTCGTCGACTATTTTATTACTTTTAGCTTCTAGGTGTCCGGTGAATTTCCATATATAAATTTCCACTTTCATTTCACCTGAACTCAAGAGAAATTTAATTTTCATAAGCATATTTGATGTGAAATTTAATTTAGCTATTATTAATTTCCATAAGTATTTTTCCCGATTCTCTACAAATACATTCCCTAGCTGGGATCGTGCTCAACCTTTTCGTTAATCAGTAAATATTATAAAAGAAACATTAGTAATAATCTACGATGCTGGTAATAATAATCCTTATACGATCCTAATTAAGCGGAATATGGAAACATTATTATTATGGAAACTAATCCTAAGCGAACGGTGCTATAAATTAGTATTATTATTATTATATTATAATAAGATATTATTACGATCAAAACAAAAGTGAACAAAAAAAAAACTTACGCCTTCTCTTCGTCTAACCAATCTTTGAAGATTCGACCTGGAAGCGCTTGAAACGGAAGTTCTTCAACCGGATTCTCATCAGCAGCTTGTTGTGGCGGAGACTCTGGATCTTGTTGTGGCGGCGGCGAAGGTGGATCAGAATGCGGAGACTCCGGATCTTGTTGCAGCGGCGAAGGTGGATCAGAATGCGGAGACTCCGGATCTTGTTGCAGCGGCGAAGGTAAATCGGCTGGAGTCTCCGGAGGCGGAGAAGGTGGCGAAGCACGACGATGTTGTTTCAACAACTGGAAAATGCGCAAGCAACGCGGGATCAGAAAAACTCTTCGTCGTCCTCCTCGATCCATGTGAGTCGGTGGTGAAGAGTTTTTCTGATCCACCTTCTCCGCTGCAACAAGATCCGGAGTCTCCGCATTCTGATCCACCTTCGCCGCTGCAACAAGATCCGGAGTCTCCGTGTTGAGTCTTTGATATTGGCTGCATTTTTGGAAGTAAACTTTGTGCAAGATGTGCGATCCGATGCTCTGGCATTGTGTAGAGCATTGAATAATGCTCAGGAGGAGCGCTCATGGCAAATGCTATTTATGGAATGTTCTGTTTCTCTTTCATGAATCTTGCATGGCGCGTTTGATATATTTTTATGTAAGGAAGGTTGTTAATGCTTCAGATTCAGTTCAAGAATAATTCTGAGAAGAATCTCTTTGAAGAGTATATTTGCTAAAGAATCTCATTTTAATTAATATGGAATAAATGCTTGGGTCAAATAAACCAAGCCCATGCATGTGTTATTTTGTGGTGTATTTAAAGGAAGAAGCTAAACCTATTTGATGCACCGAAGCCAAGAATATTCAAGATGTAGTCTTTAGGGTTTCGTGTCGTGTGTAGGCCTTGTGCCTTATTGTGAGCCTTTCTTGTGTCACTTTGATGCAAGCTTAGGACGTATTCTTTGTGCTGTAAGTGTGCGTTCTATCTCCCAAGCTTTGAAGCACGGAGATTGGACTTCTGTGTGTGTAACACTCTAAGCCTTTAGGTACGAGTGTGTAGTTTTAGGAGTGTGTCTCCAAAACTGTTTTTGTCTAGTGTATTGAAATCCTTGCTGGTCGTAAGGTTGTTAGGGAGTGAGATGGGATCTCATATCTAGGAGTTCCTAGGTAGAAGAGTCATTGGTAGGGCCTAGGTTCTTAAGTTGTAAACGGGGCGTTTGCTGTAGACTTAGGACTAGGACTATTATAGTGATATTCCTTCCTGGATTGGTATCCCCCAGACTAGGGCTTGTTTAAGCGCCGAACTGGGTTAACAAATACTTGTGTTTTTTATTTGTCTACTTGTTTATTTTCATTCTGTTACGCGCGAGGCCGGATAGATTGTTGGAGCATCGGGTAGAGCATCGTGCTCAGCGTGCCAGGAATTTCAATTGGCATCAGAGCTGGCACCCTAACATATTTGGGTGAGCTCCAGGGAAGTTATTTTCTGGTACTATGGACGTGGAAGGAGGATCTGTGGGCAGACCACCACTTTTAGATGGCACCAACTATGATTGCTGGAAGTCGCGTATGATGGCCTTTCTAAAATCTATGGATTGCCCAACCTGGAGAATGTGCTGAACTGTTCTGCTGCTGTGTATGTTCTAAGATATGCAGATGTTTAGGGGGAGCTGAGTTGTATAGAGCTGATTTGTGTTATGCAGGGGGAGATGTTGGAGACGATGCTCCAACATCCTATGTATGTATGCATGCATTAAGGGGGAGTAAAATTGTTTAGGTAGAATTTATCTTTTTAAATCTTCTATGTGGGAATTTATTTTTCCTATTTCTGATTGAAGACCTTGAAGGAGTTTATTTCTCCTGTTCCTACCGTGTGTGAGAGTTTATTTCTCTCTACGTTTGAAGCCTCAGAAGATCTCGATGTGTTCAAATCCGCTGCTGCATGTCTCTGATGATGGGTACAAAGTATTTCTCGCCTGATGTAACTATCCGAGAAATTATTTTGCTGGTTGTGTGTGCAAGACGTTCTTCGCCTGATGTAACTATCCGAATTACAACTTGCTTGCAAAGTATTTCTTTACTTGATGTAACTATCTGAAGAAGTAGTTTGTTGTGGCTGTCTGCAAAATAATATTCGCTTGATGTAACTATCCGAATTGTTCTTCACTTGATGTAACTATCTGAAGAACTATTTTGCTAATGCCGTGCGTAAAGTAATTTTCACTTGATGTAACTATCTGAAAATTTACTTTGCCACTTTGAGTTCCTTCTCCACTGCGTATCCATGAAGACTTGAAGGAAAGATCACAACTGGTTTCCCAAGAGGAGGTTTTAGCCAAAAATTTGCCAAAGGGGGAGTTTGTTGAGTCTTTGATATTGGCTGCATTTTTGGAAGTAAACTTTGTGCAAGATGTGCGATCCGATGCTCTGGCATTGTGTAGAGCATTGAATAATGCTCAGGAGGAGCGCTCATGGCAAATGCTATTTATGGAATGTTCTGTTTCTCTTTCATGAATCTTGCATGGCGCGTTTGATATATTTTTATGTAAGGAAGGTTGTTAATGCTTCAGATTCAGTTCAAGAATAATTCTGAGAAGAATCTCTTTGAAGAGTATATTTGCTAAAGAATCTCATTTTAATTAATATGGAATAAATGCTTGGGTCAAATAAACCAAGCCCATGCATGTGTTATTTTGTGGTGTATTTAAAGGAAGAAGCTAAACCTATTTGATGCACCGAAGCCAAGAATATTCAAGATGTAGTCTTTAGGGTTTCGTGTCGTGTGTAGGCCTTGTGCCTTATTGTGAGCCTTTCTTGTGTCACTTTGATGCAAGCTTAGGACGTATTCTTTGTGCTGTAAGTGTGCGTTCTATCTCCCAAGCTTTGAAGCACGGAGATTGGACTTCTGTGTGTGTAACACTCTAAGCCTTTAGGTACGAGTGTGTAGTTTTAGGAGTGTGTCTCCAAAACTGTTTTTGTCTAGTGTATTGAAATCCTTGCTGGTCGTAAGGTTGTTAGGGAGTGAGATGGGATCTCATATCTAGGAGTTCCTAGGTAGAAGAGTCATTGGTAGGGCCTAGGTTCTTAAGTTGTAAACGGGGCGTTTGCTGTAGACTTAGGACTAGGACTATTATAGTGATATTCCTTCCTGGATTGGTATCCCCCAGACTAGGGCTTGTTTAAGCGCCGAACTGGGTTAACAAATACTTGTGTTTTTTATTTGTCTACTTGTTTATTTTCATTCTGTTACGCGCGAGGCCGGATAGATTGTTGGAGCATCGGGTAGAGCATCGTGCTCAGCGTGCCAGGAATTTCACTCCGCATTCTGATCCACCTTCGCCGCTGCAACAAGATCCGGAGTCTCCGCATTCTGATCCACCTTCGCCGCTGCAACAAGATCCGGAGTCTCTGCATTCTGATCCACCTTCGCCGCTGCAACAAGATCCGGAGTCTCCGCATTCTGATCCACCTTCGCCGCTGCCACAACAAGATCCGGAGTCTCCGCATTCTGATCCACCTTCGCCGCCGCCACAACAAAATCCGGAGTCTCCGCCACAACAAGCTGCTGATGAGAATCCGGTTGAAGAACTTCCGTTTCAAGCGCTTCTAGGTCGAATCTTCAAAGATTGGTTAGACGAAGAGAAGGCGTAAGTTTTTTTTTTGTTCACTTTTGTTTTGATCGTAATAATATCTTATTATAATATAATAATAATACTAATTTATAGCACCGTTCGCTTAGGATTAGTTTCCATAATAATAATGTTTCCATATTCCGCTTAATTAGGATCGTATAAGGATTATTATTACCAGCATCGTAGATTATTACTAATGTTTCTTTTATAATATTTACTGATTAACGAAAAGGTTGAGCACGATCCCAGCTAGGGAACGTATTTGTAGAGAATCGGGAAAAATACTTTTGGAAATTAATAATAGCTAAATTAAATTTCACATCAAATATGCTTATGAAAATTAAATTTCTCTTGAGTTCAGGTGAAATGGAAGTGGAAATTTATATATGGAAATTCACCGGACACCTAGAAGCTAAAAGTAACAAAATAGTCGACGAGTTTCAATAAATTTACCATTTACAGTACATATAGTATACAATAGTCCCTTCCACTTAACAAAATATTTTTTGACACCAAATCTCCCTTCCA
Source organism: Trifolium repens (assembly GCA_030408175.1). Taxonomy (NCBI): domain Eukaryota; kingdom Viridiplantae; phylum Streptophyta; class Magnoliopsida; order Fabales; family Fabaceae; genus Trifolium; species Trifolium repens. The sequence continues at coordinate 57,468,732 of CP125842.1, read as the reverse complement.
CTAAATTTATTTCATCTAACAAGAGCCTTTTTGGACAGTACTTCCACATAGCATAAATCAAGAGTGCACAAGCTCAAGTGGTATTGTAGCACAAGTCCAATGGAGGTAATAAATATTTTATTATTTCCATTGATGACTTTAGTAGGAAGACGTGAGTTTATGTTTTGAAAAATAAATCGGATGCTTGTGATGCACTCAAAAGATTTATGGCGTATGTTGAAAGACGAAGTGGTTATACTCTGAAAACCTTAAGAATTGACAGGGGAACATAGTATATTTTATCTGATGATTTCTTGAGAAAGCACGGAGTTAAGCAAAAAATGACTGCAAGATACACTACAAAACCAACTTGGCATGGAGTTAAGCATCAAACATCACTACATTCAAGACTTAATAAAAGATAAAGAAATTGTGGTGGAGTATTGCACTTCGGAAGATCAAATTGCCGATATTTTTACAAAGCCACTCAAAACCAACGTGTTCTTGAAGATGAAAAATATGTTGGGAATGATAGAACCAAGTTTAAGGAGGGTGTTAGATGAAATAAACTTGGCATTTGGATTTGATCAATAAGGGAAATCATGTCATTAAATTACATGAAATTACAAGCCAGTTTCAAGAGAAGCATTGAATATTGGATGGACTTTGTTTACCAAAGCTAAAAATATACAAGTACTCGTTAGTATTTAGTATAAATTGTTGTTATTACTTGTAATGAAGTACTCACATGAAAGAAAGTGAAAGTTATACGATAAAGAAAAAGGCTCCGGCAAGTTTTTTGTGCATTCTTATAACAATACAATTATATCAAGGCACTTAAATTCATTTGCCAACAAACGTTCTATAATTTGTTATGAACGTGCACATGAATTAAAAAAGAAAAAAGATTGTATTGTATGCATACCCACATTGCAAGTTTGATTTTAGGTTGTGTGAGTTCCTCAGCTTCTTCATTATCACCCTCACGAGTTTCTGTAATTAAAAAACACATCATGAACATGGTTTTTTTTTTTATATAAATTAATTAATTAAATGAATTGAAGAGTGAAAGGAACCTTGAACACAGCTTTGAGATTCGTTATCTCTGAAACAAATGGATATAAATGAATAAGAAAAGCGGCGGCGTGAATAGGAAAAATGAAAAGAGAGAAAGGAAGTATGGAATTAGTTACAGTGAGTGTCGACTGGATTGAGCATGATTTTGGCGGTGACTTCTGAATCTGTTTTGGCGGTTGTTACCACCCATCACTGTCGAAGAATTCAATCGGAAATTATTGGTTCACTATAACCAGTGGCGGAGCCAGGAAAGAAACAAAGTCTGGGCACAATTTCAACCCAAGTAGCAAATTTACATGTGACATAAATTATATAAAGAGAAACCTTCTAAATACACAATGTATATAAAATTTTTGTTGCTACTTACTGGTCCCTGTTTTACTCAATGAAAGAATTAGAGAATGAATCCAAAGTGAAAGGAACTAGATGCTACAATAGTATTAACTCAGTATGTAAAGGATAGATGAAATATTGAAAGGTAATAACACTAACAAACAAGGAAACTTTATTTATTTTTTATAACAGCAAAGATTTTATTAAACAAGGAACCAAGCATAAGGCATGCAAGGAACCAAGAGGAATACAAAGAAGGAGCATTAATACAGTCATAGCCTCAGCAAGAAAAACAATAACAGGCCATAACAACACAGCCAGAAGCCAGGAAAAACAAAAAGAAGCAAAGACCAAACAGCAGCCTCGGCAAAAGAAAAAACAGGAAAACAAAAGAACAGCAAAATTACATCGCCATACAAGGAAACTTATTTGCTACAGCAGTCCCAATTACTCAATAAATAAATTGATTACGTAAATTACAATCAAAATCAATCCTAGCTACAAATCCAAAGTGGTGTCTTTGTTAACAAAATGCAGACACAAATGTTATATTCAATAGAAACAAGTCAATCAATACTACTCTTCCAAAATCAACTCAAATTGAACTCAAATTGTCAAATAACAGTTCCAAAATCAACTCAAATTGTCAAAATCAACACAAATAACATAATCAAGGTTCCAAATAGAAACTGACAAACAAAATCAAAACCCTAACATTATATCAACTCATTCAACAAACAGAATCAAAATTCAAAATCAACTCATTCATCACTCATCAACAAACAAACACAAACAGAATCAACAAAGGCAAAAAGATCAAAATCACAAACAAACTCAAAACCCAAAAAAAATAAAATCAAACCTGTGAGCGAAAGAAAGAACAAGAAACGTGTGAGTGACTGTGTGTGAGAGCTCCGATTCCGACTTCTATGCCGCCGGCGGCGACGGATTTGGAGGAGGACGATACGGTGAAGAGTCGCGGTCGCGTGAGAGATAGCACTGCGTGTTTTACTTTGTTTTTTTAGAACGCGTGATGAATGTTTAAACGCGTGTTTTTTTTTATTCAAAAAAAAAAAAAATCTAACGGGCCGAGCCGGGCTCTAGCTTCGCCTATGACTATAACGATGCTTCTTCTGTGCTTCTGTTTGCTTTTATTTTAGGTTAAATATATATATGTCTGTTTATGTTTTATAATTCCCAAATTACCCATTTTCTCGTATATAATTCCCAAATTTACCTCGGAACATTTTTAAAATATTTTAATATTTAATTGAGTAATTTAAATTCAAATGGTTAATAAACTCTTATAAAAATTCAAGTGATTATCTAAAAAAATAAATAAAAAAATTTAAGTGATTAATATCAATTTGTTAAACTACTATCTCATTCATTCACTTCACATAGTACATGTGTTGTGAAAAATAATTACGTATAAAATATGATATTATTTGCATAAAATCTTCCATTAGCATTTTATTGCATGTATGTATGTGATAATGTTGAATTTTTTTTTCTTTCTTTAATGCCGTAGAATAGTAAGAAAACTTTGTTTACATATGTGTTAATTTTAGGGTTGTAATTAGACAATAAGTTATATATTTTTTTATAATGGGAGAATTATAGTTTAGGACTCCGAAACTTTGGATAATTGTTTCAAAGGACAATTGAAGTCAAATAATGATGTAATTTTGATTTGATTATATTGACTTTAATAATGACTTCTGATTCGTACTAAAACTAATGACTTAGAATGACTCATACGTTAATGAATTGAGTCTCGACTCAGTTTGAAACAACATAAATTAAAATTTGGCTATATCAAATGATAACTTGGTTACAAATATTTGAGAGAATTTTATGTGTATTATGTTAATTAAAAATGATGCCGTTTGGATAATATTGAAGAGAGAAATTTCACTTTGACATCAATTTAGGCATCTAACAACTATGTTTACACTATCTAGTTACAACTTTATTTTTTTATTATTGTATTGTTGAGATTAATTTATATGCACCGATAGTGTAAAATATTTTTACACATGCATCAAATTACATGATAGTGTCACTCTAATAGGTTTATCCATAAAATATATCATCAAATATCCACATGTCGTGATTTAATTGAATGCACTTTTGAAAAAATATTACACTATCAGTGCATACAAATGAAATTTTTTATTGTTTCACCTAATTTTGCCTAAATTGTACATTTGACAACCATTTTGGATAGTACAAATGTCATACCTCTTTTGAATATTGAGTATGTTTTTATTTTTTTAACAAAAACATTAAATATGTTAACTAGAAATTATGCAATTTAAAAAACTTTGACAAAAATAAAGAACTTGAATTTTGAACTTCGATCAGGATGTTCAACTTTAACTTAACAATTTCAATATATTTATCAGTTAAGCTGATTAATTGTTTTTTGGGGTCAAAGCTAGTTAAATTTTCTATACACTACGATCCATTTATACATATTCATCAACAAGAAAAAAAATGGCTCAAAACAATTTAAAAAAAAATAAATCAGTAAACCTATTTTGTTGAATGTACCGAAAAGACACTTAATTTATGGAAATAGTCATTTGCCCCCCAAAGTGAAGTTTTACTAATTACGATTCGACCCTAATACATCACTTAAATCACATAAACATAACTTTTGAGCTTGTAGGTTGCAGAGGGGTTGCGCCACAACAACCAAGGCAATCTCATTCTCCACCAACTAGTTTCACTTCTGGTTCAGTCTTTTTCACAAACACCTTGTTCCCATCTCTCCGAGGCTACAATGTTCCGGAGGTAAACGCACTCACGCTTTTCATATTCCCTTTTTTGTGCGTAATTTAGCGTTCCTAATGCTGATAAATCGAATCTTTAACTTCATTTCGTTCAATTGATTCCTTTGCTGCTCTTTTGATTTTCACTGTCTGTAACTTCAATCCGATTGCATTCTTCAGTTTGATTTGATGATGCTCTTTCATTCTTATTGCAGGTCCATTTTGGAAATTTCATCTCGACAAACGTTTAGAAGTAACCCCAGACGCTTTATTCACCAGGTGCATAATTTCTACTATTTTGATTTAATTGTTATTTTTCAATGCAATTGATGAAAATAATTTAACTAGTGTATAGTTTTATATGAAATTGTATCAACTGATTCATTAGTGGACCCTAATCTGAGCACTGGAATTGGCATTGTTGATTTGTTGTTCATACACACTATGTTTTAAACAATTTTTGCTTATTTATTTTTAGCCATTTAATACTTTTTTTTTATATGGTTAACACCAATTGACAATGACCAAATTCGGACCTGGAAGTTGGGATTGATTGTTAGCTTAAATAAATAAATAAATAAATAAATAAATATTAGTTTAATTTTTTAAGAATGTTATTTCATCCTCATTTTCAATGGTTTTGCAACCTATCTTAATTTAGACAGTTGGAGGTTAAAAACCCTTCCATGTTTCTTCTGAAGTTCTTATATGTAACAACAGAATAGTAAATGGACTAAAGGTATATTCAGGTATATTCAGAATAGTTTAATTTTTTCCTTTTCTAATTTATAACCCTTCATTTCTGCATTCATATTTCAGAAGATTCCTTCACATCTATCTTCGCGAAAGGACTTCTCAAATGCATCGAGACCAGCTGGTGCCTCAGCTCCTGGTTCTACAGGAAAGCCGCCTGAGTCTCATGGTTCTCGATCAAAGTTTTTAATCGGAAGTGCGGCTGTAAGTGCTGCTCTTCTGGCAGCTTATCAGTTCGGTTTCTTAGATAAATATCTTGAGCAGGAGAAGCTTAGTGTCCCCCATGAAGATCAGATAGATAGTACCATTGGAGATCTGAAGAGTGGACAACATTCAATTGAGGAGTTAGTTTCCCTCAGTAGTGAGAAATCTAACAAAGAAAATCCTGCTGTAGAGCATGCAGAGCAGAAGGTTGACACCCTTCTTTCACAGCCAGAAATTGTAATAGAAGATTCAAGTGATAAACCAATTCCTATGCAAGACATTTCTGATATTGCTAAAGATAGTAATGCTGGTGCCAAAGAAAACCGGTTTCCTGAGTATCCTCAAAGTAATCTAACATCTGATGTTCCTAGTAAAGAGTCTGTGGTGCAATCTGATGGGATTGTTGGTATAAAAAGTACAGAAACAGATGTTGCCCTAAGACCGGAAGAGGCAATTCAACATACATCGACATCTACACAGGACAATGCATTTATAGATGAGAATGGGACAGAAAACATTCAACCGAAGCAACATGAAATAGAGGAAAGAAAGGAGGTATGTGTGAGTTTGTCACGATATACCGGTTAATCATTAATATCATCTGTGGTCTTTTTTGGTAATCATCCTGGTTTAAATTTTATAAAAGAATGCAAGCTTATCAAATGATTTTGTTCTTCCCTGACATTCACCAATGAACTTTTTCCCGACATTTTTCTTCTAAATTGAATTTTTACACTTACTAATTATTAATATATTTCCTTTGTTACTCCATGGCAGAATGTACTAGGTAAAGATATAGAACAACCACCTACCCTCCTTGAGGAATATCACTTAAGGAATAAGTCGGAAGGAGGCTCTCCTAGTTATTTATTTAGTCATGGCTTTACTGAGGACAGTCATTTTCCTGAAGATAAAGAGGTTTATTTATGATGTGCTTTTATTTTCTGTTAATTTTTTAGTAGTACATTCATTTGTGATTCTGGTCATATGTGAAAGCTAACTTATTGAAGCACTAGGCACTTAATGGTGCACTGGAGGACTTGAAAGATGGTTATGCCACGTCCAACGATGGAAAACTGGTTATTGGTTTCGTACAAGCCATCCATGCTGCGGAGAAAAGGCAAGCTGGAATAGATGCACATGCTTTTAATGAAGAAAAGAAAGCATTGAAGGTTAACTTTCTCTCTAATCTATCCGAGTTGGCTGAGCATTTGTTGTTCCTTTTTTGGTTATAGACGAGTTTATAATACTAATTTTTACTTGAAACGTTTGTGCTAGGAAAAATATGAAAAAAAGTTGAAAGATGCGGCTGCAAGAGAACTTATGCTCGCTGAAGAAACTGCAATGTTGGACAAGGTAAAAAGGTTTTTATTTATTTTTTCATATTTATAAAATTTGAAATGATTTTTTCTTGTTCATTTTGTCTTAAATACCTGGGTAGAAATAACAAGTTTGCGAAAGACATTGAGATATGCTGTCCCATTCAAACAAATACTAATTTCTGTATATGGGACTATAGTTTTGTTGTTCAATGTGTATACCTTTAACTCGTTAATTACATGGTCTTGATTGAGAATGATAGTTCATTTTTTTTATAAACAGAATGATATTTCATATTTAAATTCGACGTACGATTATATTTATTTGACTTAATAATGATCACAAAAAAATAATCAAAATCAAATTTAAACTATCAGCCTGTCTAGTATGTTTCATAATTGTGAGGTTTGTCCGCTGGTCAAATCAAACAATTTTTTTATGTGCTATTTGCCTCTACAAAGTTACCAAGTCTTAATTTTTATTTTTTGTATCTCTATTTTACAGGAGCTAAAGAGAGAGAGGGCAAAAGCAGCTCTTGCTATTAAGTCACTTCAAGAAAAGATGGACGAGAAATTAAAGCTAGAACTTGAACAAAAGGTGCACATTAATTTTTGTTGATGGTACAAGTACTGCCCTCCCCCCCTTTCCCCCTGTATATATCTACAATTACTATTATCTGTATATATGATATATGCTATAATATTTGTTAAAATCAGTTGCACCATTCATAATTACAGAATATCGAAGCAGAACAACAGTTGAAGAAATTTCAGGAGTTGGCACAAGCAGAGTTAAATGCAGCCATAGCAAATGAGAAGGCAGCCCAACTTGAAAAAATGTCTGAAGCAAATATTAATGTGAGTTTTCTGCTAGAATCAATGATGGATATAGATACACCCATATTTAAGTTAGTCATAGCTAACTTCAATTACTTTACGAAAAGGGATATGCTTTTCAATAGGTTGCATATTGAAGAATACAATAGGCATAATAGTTTTGTTTGAGTGTAAATTTTTTTTGGAGCGACTTACTAAGGGTGGCTTTGTCATAAAGGCTCAAAATTTAGTGATAGACTGATGAAAGCATGTAAACAAGTTCAGCTATAACTATGCAAATTTAACTACATTACATCCAATAAAGCCTGCTTAATGGAGATTGTATTCAGTCATTTCATTACTTGAAGCAAGTTTCTGAACAGACAAAGTTTGTTCACCAATATAGATTTTTGGTATAGTATATAATAAACTTCCTGTCATTCTTAGCAAACAAGTGCCCCACTTGCATGTTCATTTACATGGTAGGTTCATTATGGAGGAATTTTCATTAGAGTACAGACGGCAAAGAAATAGAGTTCCTTTACGTACTGGTTGAATTTTGCATCTTCATTTATTTTTGTATATCGACTAATGTTGCTTCTTCAAATGTTGGATTAAAGATGGATATTACCTCTTTAGGTTTCCATGCAAATTTGCTGCATATGAACTAATTAATTTGTCAATGGAAAGCATTATTTTCTTTTCATAATTCTGTTTTGTTAGACAACTACGGCATGGCTGACTTTAAATTATTGGAAAATGGTTTGGTTATGTAAACATAAGTTTTAAGTAGTTGTTCGGGAATACTGTTATAAAAGGTAAAACACTGGTAGACTTTTGATAGTTGCAAAGTTGACGTCATATTTTAGCTACTGAGGCTTGATTTAGAATTCTTATTAATTGACATACTTGTTGACTTTGTCTTAATTATCAATATCCTTCGTGTGGCATATATCAAAGATGAAAATTGACTTGATTCAAAAATTTCTTTCCCTTCAATTCTCTAGATAAATGCCTTGTGCATGGCATTTTATGCTCGATCTGAAGAAGCTCGTCAAAGTCATGCTGCACAAAATTTTGCTTTGGTAATCTTTTCTCCCAGTTTCTTCATGTTGTTTTTATCTATATATCATCCATGGAGCAGCTTTTGATGAAATATGAGTTCGGCCCCGTTTGGCCCGGTTTTTTTTCTCCTTTTTTTTTTCTCCTTAAAAATAGTAAAGAAGGAAAAAATTGTGTTTGACTTCACTTTTCTTTATTTTTTACTTCTTTACTTTATTTCTCTAATACTTTTAAGGAGAAATAGTGTCAAATATAATTTTATACTTCTCTATTTCGTTTAAGCAAAATAGAAAAGTAAAAAATAAGTCGGGCCAAACGGGGCCAATCTCTTATCAGTTTCCAATCCTGTTTACCAACCAGTTTCTTTCTATTTGTGCATGAATTCTGCAGAGAGCACTTGCACTCGAAGACGCACTGTCAAAAGGATTGCCAATTCAGAAGGAAATAGAATCTTCACAATCTTATCTTGAAGGCGTAGATAAAGATTCAGTTTTGGATTTGGTGCTAGCGTCACTACCTGAAGACACAAGAAACAATGGAACTGACACACAACTGCAATTAAAGCAGAAGGCAAGTTGTGTTATTGTCTGTTATTGACTTTTTGTTACTTGTTCTTTATAAAATTGCTACATTTCTTCTGTCAATTGTTATTTTGTAATCATGCAGAACTTTGTTTTGATTATATGCTAAATTTTGTATTCTCTGAATGCCTATAACATGAATATGGATCTCTTTAAATTGATTTTCTTTTTTTTATTAGTGACCATTCCCTCGGTTATGTTTGATATTCAGTAATGATCATATCTTTCAAAGCCGCCTTATAAATTTATGTAAAGCATTTGGCTTGACTGCGAAGAAATTTGTGTAATTATTGAACATTGTCAGCAATTTCCTGAAATGCAGTTGACTGCTACTACGTCAACTCTAGAGTGATTATAGAACAGCATATAATTTTATATTTAAATCTTGAATGTTTCTAATTTGTGCATATCTTGGTGCAGTTTGATTTCATAAAAGGTAATATACGACACTTCGCCTTCTTTCCACCAGGAGGGGGAGGTATACTAGCACATTCTTTGGCACGTGTAGCATCCTTGTTGAAGGTACGTAGATCCCTGACCAACATTGTGCTTAATGGGAAACTAGAATTTGACGGGGCTGTGAAATTGGTTCCCATTGAGACGTAATTTGTACTTTGATACATTTACTACATTTATTTCACTCCGTCTCATTTTCATCTCTATCAAATTCATTCTGAACTACGAATTGTTACTCCATGTTCAGGTTAGGGAAGCTGACCAATCAGGTGATGGGATTGAATCTGTCATTAACAAAGTTGAGAGTTACTTGGCTGAAGGAAAACTTGCTGAAGCAGCAGATTGTCTAGAAGAAAGTGTCCAGGGCACACAAGCTGCAGAAATTGTTGCAGGTTGGGTGAAGCAAGCAAGAAACAGGGCTATTTCTGAGCAGGCTGTAGTTTTTCTTCAATCCTATGCCAATTCCATTAGCCTTACATAATAATAATCAAATTTTGAATATTTACAAGACTCTGTTGATTTAATACCCAAAAGTTGCAGAAATTATTTGGTTCCACCAAGGATGCCAACGGGAATTGCCTTGACCCACAAGAAAACAAGTTAGCCTTTTACTTTCATAGCAGCTGAAATTTGTTGATTCTGTGATATCTATATAATAACTCCACTCGCTTTGGAGTTTTGTCCAAAGCGATATCATCAAGTTCTGTATATTTTTTTCTTTCATGAACCGTTAAAATGTTGCATTGCTCTTTATACAAGGTTCAGATAAATAATACTAGTCGGTTCAGTTCAGAGGTGCTTTCTTGAGCATGATGAATAATGAGTTTTTCTACCTCCAAAATGTTAGATAGCATGCTTATATTCATTATTCACTTTAATATTTTGCCATTTTTGTGTGGTTGGCTATGTTTTGGTTGGCCATATCAATCAAGTGCGTGTTAGAGTTTGCAAAGATAATTTAGTCAGTTTATAAATTATATTTGATTTACTTATAAATTTATTATTAACTCAAAATAGAGTTTAATTAACGATCAGGTATTTATTTGGAGCTATAGTTTGTTGATTTTTTTAATAAATAACTTTTTACATACTGTCAAAAAAAAACTTTTTACATATTCAATTTGTTGTGATTTGGATATTGATTGTTTCAAATATTCGTGAAATGACAAAAAAAATGATGAGAATCAACGAGTATCATGTAGAAAACTAAATAATTACCAATATAATTAATTTATTTTTCTAAACATCGCACATGAAGCAAACATGCGATCCATATAAGGAAACACCCTTGCTGATTGCCTTTCTTTTTTTAAAAGAAAAATAATAGAAAACGGAAACATTGGTTGTTTGGTTTCAATCATTTTTTCATATCATATATCATAGACCCCCTAGTTGTTATTTATATTTGGGTTATGCTAAGTGCCCCATGATACTAGTTAAAAATACTAAAATGGAAAATTTTACATAGAAAACAACATTTTTAATATTTTATCAATGTTGACTACACATTTTTCAATATAACTTTACTATAATAAGTATCCTTAACATGCGTTAGTTAGCATTTTCCTTTATATTTTTATTATCTCAACGCTTACCAGAGTAACGAGTCCACAATCTCAATCACAACCGGTGACATCAATTTCTGTCTATGCTATGTGAGATTATATTCGGGGAATTGAAAAAAAAGTAGACCCTCTTCTTGTAAAAATATAGTCTGAGAAATTTATTATATAGTGTTCTTATTCCACAACGATTAATTGATTAATAATATATAAAGTATAAACCAAACAAGTGGTGTTTTAGCTTAGCTGAAATGTCCCAATCACCATGAGAATATTAACAGCAAATGCTTATGGTGCAAATAACATGACTTTTTCATTATTTGCTGCTTGATTTGATTGCATAATATATCTAACTCAGTTGCTAATACAGCTTGTCCAAATAATAACAAAAAACTATAATTGGTAAATGTTTTTTAAAAGAAGATATTATACACGCAAGCTTTAACTAACCAAAATCAGTAAGGAACAAATGCACATAGACTTGTTAATTATTTGGGATAATTTTTCAAATGGCTTTCTGTTTTGTTAGGCCTGGCAATTTATATCATAAAATATTAGAGTTTAGTTTTTTTTTACAATAAACTAGTAGATGGTAGAATATGAAAATAGCTCTTTTGATTTTTCAAAGTTTTAATTTTCCTATATGTAAAGAAAATGTCTCAAACAAGTTTAGAATATGAATGTCACAAACTATTTTAGAATATGAATGTCTCAAAAAGAATGTAAACAGCCAAACAAAAACTAGAGATGCTAGAATATGAAAATAGCTTTTTTGACAATGTTTGAGACATTCTTTTGCTTTTTGGTTTTCTATAGTGGAAGTAATTTTAATGGAGATGTTATTGTACATTAAATGTGAACATATTTCTCTTATTTAAAATTCAAACATTGATTTATCACATTATAGAAGTCTATTATTTTTGTTTTTGTAACTCAATTGGCTGGAACATCATATTAATTATATATGCATGAGTCAAAATTCAAACTCATAATTAACCGCATATTCACTTTTAAAGGTAAATTACTAGGTACTAAACTATTTGACTAAAACGAGAAGTGTTATTTTGACACACTTTTGTTACACAAATCCTACACAAACACTATTTATATATAATTTTTGTTTTTTTCCAAAGAAAAAGAAAATAAAAAATTACACAAATGCCCTACTTAATATTGATATAGAAAATAAAAACACTATTCATATTATTTCATACAATTTGACTTGACTATGTAAACTGCATACTTAATATTATTACTTTTTTCAGATTTTTTATTCCAAAATGAATGACTACATCAACAAATATATAAGTAGTCAGTTTATTGTGCTTTGTGGAAAACAAGGGAAAAAAATTGATGTCACAATCTATAATGATTATTCTGGTGAACCATACAACTATATCGGAGATGAATGGAAGCTTTTTTGCATCAACAACAACTTCAAAATTGGAGATATGATCTGTTTAAAATTTGCACGTGTCCATACAAGTCATATGGTTCATATCTTTAAGATTGTTATATAACAACACTGCCATCCTTCTCTAACTACTTATTGTAATGAAATTTCTCAGTGAAATTAAATTTTCATTTACATAGTAAGTGTTGTGGTTTTAAGCAATTAAAAATGTATTGTCTTTTTTAAATTTTTTTTTAATAAGTAGTTACAAATGTATTGTCTTTAACTATTGTATTGTTTTTTAAATATGTCATTTAATAATTCCTAATGAAACTAAATTTCTTTACATATTGCAATATACCATTTTTCCTATTCCATTGAAGTTTTATCTATTGTCCTTCTTATGAATTTACTTTTGTTTTTGTTACATGCAATTTTGTTATATTTTCAACTTGAATTTAAATTACAATGCATCTTTCATTAAAATTATTCATTATACATAAATGATTAACTTAAATTATTCTCTCATAAATGATTCGTTATACATAAATTATTCCGTAACATAATTTTCAACTAATACATAAATGTGAACTTAACGTCGCGTTATCGAACGATCCAACAGTTAGAACAGGTCTGTTACTAGTTGTGTATAAAAAATGTATAGGAATATTATTTCTCTAAGTTGGTAAAACTTCAACTCATATCTCAAAGGACGTTTTGAAATTCCGTTACCAATATTAAGGACATTGCCATTAAAAAAAAGAAAATAAGGACATCATTGGCAATGGTAAGTAAGTACTATTATGTAAGCACATCTTTCTGTAAGCGTCCTCTAGTCCTCTAAGTTATGGAGATATCTCTAACTAGACTATAGTCTAATTCACTTAAACATTTACATAATATTAAAGTTTATTCACACGGATTGGACTAAGAAAATAAATAAATGAACGAATAAGAGTAACAATTTTACAAAACTATTAAGAGAATACTTTGGTAAATAAAGTCATTTTAACAAAAAAGTCAGTGTTGAAAATATTGTATTGAAAATATATATATTTTATATTTTTAAAATTTTGACTACACACTTGTCAAAAAAAAAATTGACTACACAAATTTCAAAATTCTTTTATTATTTAATTTCTTTAACTAATAGTCAAAAACACTAGTTAACATTTCCATTTTATAATAATAAAAAGGTCTATATAATTTTAAACAAAGGGTCATAGTCATAATAACTAGTATTTACTAGTTCTATTTTAAGACATTATTATTAAATGAATTATTTTTAAGATTATATATATATATATATATATATATATATATATATTTCCTTAAGTAATGTTTTTGTTTAAACAAGTTTGAGATCTAAGGAGTAAAAATTGACAAAGATATCATATTATATATGCAGTAATTCGATTTTTCATACATTCCACTTATTCAATGAACTTTTTATTACAGTAATTTTATTATGGTTTATTATGATATTGATACGAAGTTTACATAATCATTAACTTTTGTCAAATACTCTATGAAATACACTAGGTGAATTTTTCCCTTCCAAACTATTTTTTTTCATAGGCATTAGACATATACTTAAGGGACCAAAACTCTTATGGGTTCTTTTATTAGCCATAAGGTGAAATTTATGCAACTAAACTGCACCACAAAAGCAAATGTTTATTTTGATTTGTGTTGAGTAGCCGTTGAGTGAATGTGAAGCCGACGCCAACTATGAGCTGATAAGCTCCAAGTTTCGACTTGGAAGTTGTCGGTGGACCGATCCAATCCACTCACTCACACTCTCTCCAACATACAGTCAAATTTTTCATACTTCCATGAACATGAAAATGGAAACGTAAGACACAATCAAATTAACAACAAAAGTTAAAAATAAAGCAATAACAAATTTATTAATTAAAATATATAAAAAAAGGTACAACTATATTTCTTTGTTCTTCTATTCTCTTTCTCCAACCAAAACCAAAACCAAAGAGTCATTGTTTTGGTCTTTCTCTTCTTATCTTCTCCAAAATTCAACTCAATTCACACAAAAATTCATGCATTTTCATTCATTCAAGGTTCCATTCTCTTTCAACCATTACTACTACTACTTAGTATTTTCATTTTCATCATGCATTTATTAACTTGCATTAATTAGCATGTTACACTTTCAGTATTGATCTGAGCTACAATTTGATTAGATTATTGTTCTTACATTTTCAGTTTAATTTACTGTTTCAGATTTCTGATTTACAATTTTTCATGTTTCTTACATAGGAGGAAGCTTTGAAGTGTGTATCTTCAGTGTAGATCTGAAAAAGGGTCTCATCAATTTTGAACTGAAGTGATTATAAGAAGACAAAGCTGGCTACCACACTATCTTGGAGGCATTCTGCCAACAATGGCAGCAGCCATGCTTCCACTGATCTGGTTGGTACCTTCAAACATAAAAAAAAAAAAATCATTTTTTTTCTTCTTTCTCTATGATTCTGCTATGACCCATCAATTGAATCCACTCATACATGATTTGGGGTTTGTAAAGATTCAAACTTTTAAAGTGTTATGGTCAGTGTAAGCATTTAGTGTGTAATTTATGGATCTTGTTATCAGTGGGTTACATCTGGATATTTTTCTGTTTAATTTAGATTTGTTTCCTATTTTACTAGATTTTAGACAATGTTAGAAATTTTAAAGAGAATTTTGATATAATTCAGTAATATAGTCCCCACTTTCCTGCTACTTATCTTAAATTGTAGATTTAGAGGAGTATAGTTATGAAAATGACAAGAAATATTTATTGTAGGGTAGCTGACATTATCAACTGACTTGAGCAACTCATGCAGGGGGAAAAACATTTATTATAGAATAGCAGGCGTTATTAACCGAGGAATGTAATTTGCAGGGTGCAGGGCAAAACTAGAAAATGTTTAATTTCCTTGATTAGGAATATAGTAATAATCAAGTTGTGATATACGTTGGTTTACGTATTGTTCGTTTAAAACCTGATCTCCCCTTTCTTATAGAATACATTACTTAATTTTCTACCCCTCACTGGCTATATGAGTAGGACCAAAGAAAAAGCAACAAATGCTTTTAGGATGATTTTTTTTATTCCCATGATTTTTTATTTATTTAATATTTTAGTTGAAGTATTCAGATATATGAATCGAAGACACATTATTTTAACATTCTCCGCCTTCGTTACTTCGTTTGCAGGAAAGGAATGGCGATGGGAAGGCTCAAGATTCAGAGCCTCCAACTCCACATTCTGTTATGAAGATGGGATTGAGGTTGGTTACAAACTACAACTTCAAATATGGCTTTTTTTTTTTTTTCATACACGAATATTTTAGAAACTAATAAAATCAGTGATGAATTACGTATAGAATAAAAAATGTAATTTCTTTTAGTTGATACATTTTGTGCATTAGTGTCTATTCTTGTAGCCAAGTATGGTAAGTGTCTAACATGTGTGGGGTACCTCTTGAACAAAAATGTTTGACATTTGATAATAACACATGTTATATAACAATAGTCAACTTTGTGTGCACGAAATTTTGGCATATTACGTTCTCAACTGGTTTGCTCTTGCAGAGATCGTAGTAGCAGCATGGAGGATCCAGATGGGACATTAGCTAGTGTTGCCCAATGCATTGAGCAGCTGCGCCAGAGCTCGTCTTCTGTGCACGAGAAAGAGTATTCCTTAAGGCAGTTAATGGATCTTATAGATATGCGTGAAAATGCATTTAGTGCTGTTGGATCTCACTCTCAGGCAGTTCCAGTACTTGTTTCCCTTCTCCGGTCAGGTTCGTTGAATGTGAAGATCCAGGCAGCAACTGTTTTGGGTTCACTTTGCAAAGAAAATGAGCTGAGGGTAAAAGTTTTGCTTGGTGGATGTATTCCTCCATTGCTTGGTCTGCTAAAGTCAAGTTCTACCGAAGGTCAAATTGCTGCTGCAAAGACTATATATGCTGTCTCTCAAGGTGGGGTGAAAGATCATGTTGGTTCCAAAATATTTTCAACCGAAGGAGTAGTACCAGTGCTTTGGGAGCAGTTGCGAACTGGTCTGAAAGCTGGAAATGTCGTTGAAAGTTTACTGACGGGAACATTGAAAAATCTCTCCAGCAATGCTGAGGGATTCTGGAATGCAACAATTCAAGCCGGAGGAGTGGACATATTAGTGAAGTTATTGGCAACAGGGCAGCCTAGCACTTTAGCTAATGTTTGCTTTTTGCTTGCTGCTGCAATGATGGAGGATGCATCTGTTTGTTCAAAGGTGTTGAATGCAGAGGTGACTAAACAACTCTTGAAACTATTAGGCCCTGGCAATGATGACCTCGTTAGATCTGAAGCAGCTGGTGCTCTTAAATCTCTATCTGCTCAATGCAAAGAGGCGAGGCGGGAAATAGCCAGTTCTAATGGCATTCCTGCTTTGATCAATGCTACTATAGCTCCTTCTAAAGAGTACATGCAAGGTGAGTGTGCTCAAGCATTACAAGAAAATGCTATGTGTGCTTTAGCAAACATCTCTGGTGGTTTGTCTTATGTCATATCTAGCCTCGGTCAAAGCCTTGAATCATGCTCTTCCTCTACCCAAATTGCTGACACTTTAGGAGCTATAGCATCAGCTCTTATGATATATGATAACAAGGCAGAATCTACCAAACCATCAGATCCTTTGGTGGTTGAACAGACACTACTGAAACAATTCAAACCGCGCTTGCCCTTCCTTGTGCAAGAACGGACCATTGAAGCTCTAGCTAGTTTGTACGGCAATCCCATACTCTCGGCTAAACTAGCAAATTCTGATGCAAAACATTTGCTCGTTGGTCTGATAACAATGGCTTCCAATGAAGTGCAAGAGGAGCTTATAAAAGCTCTTTTGACACTGTGCAAAAGTGAAGGCAGCCTATGGCGCGCACTTCAGGGACGTGAAGGAATTCAGCTATTGATATCTCTTCTTGGTCTTTCATCAGAACAGCAGCAAGAATGTGCAGTTGCCTTGCTTTGCCTTTTATCAAATGAAAATGATGAAAGTAAATGGGCAATTACTGCTGCTGGTGGTATACCTCCACTTGTTCAAATTTTGGAAACAGGATCTGCAAAAGCAAAGGAAGATTCGGCAAGAATCCTTAAGAACTTGTGCAATCATAGTGAAGATATACGTGCTTGCGTTGAAAGTGCAAATGCTGTTCCTGCGTTGTTGTGGCTATTGAAGAATGGAAGTCCTAATGGGAAGGATATTGCAGCAAAGACCATAAATCATTTAATTCATAAATCTGATACTACGACTATCAGTCAGCTTACAGCCTTATTGACAAGTGACCTTCCTGATTCCAAGATATATGTTTTGGATGCTTTGAGAAGTATGCTTTGTGTTGCTCCACTTAGCGACATTTTACGCGAAGGTAGTGCTGCTGGGGATGCATTTGATACTATGATAATGTTATTGAGCTCTACCAAGGAAGAAACTCAGGCAAAATCTGCGTCAGCTCTGGCCGAAATTTTTGAAGCAAGGAAAGATTTGCGTGAAAGTAGCATTGCCATCAAAGCTCTTTGTTCAGCCATGAAATTGCTTAATGTTGAATCTGAAAGTATCCTGATGGAGTCCTCAAACTGCCTGGCTTCAATATTTCTTTCCATCAAAGAGAACAAGGATGTAGCAGCTGTTGCTAGAGATACATTATCGCCGCTAGTTACACTAGCTAACTCTTCGATTTTGGAAGTGGCAGAAATGGCTATAGGTGCTGTAGCAAATCTTATTTTGGATATTGACATAGCAAAGAAAGTTGCTGCAGAAGAAGTTATCTTGCCGGCTACTAGAGTATTGAAAGAAGGCACAATTTCTGGAAAAACTCATGCTGCAGCAGCAATTGCTCGCCTTTTACATTCTCATAAAGTTGATAATGTTGTTACTGATTGTGTGGATCGTGCCGGAACTGTTCTTGCATTAGTTTCTTTTTTGGATTCTTCTGTCAATGGATCTATTGACACATCAGAGGCTTTAGAAGCCCTTGTCATTCTGTCCAGGTCAGAAGAGACTGGCGCAAATATTAAACCAGCATGTGCAATTTTGGCTGAATTCCCTGAAAGCTTAATCCCAATAGTCCTGTGCATTGCTAATTCAACACCGACATTGCAAGATAAAACAATCGAGATTTTATCTCGATTATGTAAAGATCAGCCTATTGTTTTAGGAGATAGTGTTGTTTCTGCCTCTGGATGTATATCTTCAATAGCTAAAAGGATAATCAGTTCCACTAATGTGAAGGTTAAAATTGGTGGTGTTGCACTCCTTATTTGTGCTGCAAAAGCAAATCATCAGAGACTAGTGGAGGATCTTAATCTATCAAACTTGTCTGTTAACCTTATTCAGTCTCTAGTTGAAATTCTTATTTCTGCACAGTCTTCTTTGGGTAATAGCGGGGATGATGATGACAAAGAATCCATCAGCATATGCAGGCATGCAAAAGAAGAGGCTAACGGCCGTGAATCCAAAACTGGAACTTCCATTATATGCGGTGTTGACTTAGCTATATGGTTACTGTCTATTCTTGCTTGTCATGACGGAAAAAATAAAAATGCAATAATGAAGGCTGGAGCAATTGATGCCGTCACCGACAGGATCTCAAATTGTTATTCACAATATTCTCAGGTATCAAGAAGTAAATGGATAGTCAATCTTATTCTGATCATAGTTATTACTTAATAGGGAAATTATGCTTTAACCTTTCCAACTCCCCTCCACTAGAACTTTTGTTTAAAACAAGATTTAGTACACCGAGTTCTTAATTAGGACTTACACCTACCGAGTTTCAGAATCTCTTCAATTAAACTGAACTCCCTTGAGAAAACATTGCATTTGATCATTTTTCTAACTTCAATTGCATAGAATTTACAAAGGTGAATTTGTTATTTATCTTCTGAAAAATATATGTTGGGGATATAGAGTAAAAGACAGTACGGTTTTTGTTGTAAACAGTAGAAAACCTAAAGAATCAAATGAGTTAAGAGGATGAGACAACAAAAAGTGTATAAAATAGTGAGGGAGACTGAAGAAAGAAAATAGTTAAAGTATTAATGTTATGTAAACTAATATTTTATAATATCTATTCTTTTTCCGAAAGTTTTTTAAACAAACAAATAAATTTAAGTTATACTACCAAGATTGCAAAAATAGTTAGAGATAACCATTTTATAACACACGATGCTAAAACTTTCTTTACTTTTATTGTAATCAATTCCTGAATCTAAATTTCTTGTCAAAATATGATTTCACATTCTTTTTAGTATTATTTTTAAAGGAAAAGGGTAAAACCATGCATATCTTACTGAAGAATCTGACTGAATGAAGGTCATTCAGGGAGGTGAACTGTGACTTTTTCTAGTAAATATTTACTTATTTGCACATAAATGCATCCTTAGTTTTAAAAGTGAAACATGCATGAATCGTCTTAATGCATGAAATAGTAAGATAACAGATTACTATATTTATGCTATTTGTGTATATAAACTCTGTTTGCTTCGTTCTGGTGAACCTGCAGATTGAATACAAAGAAGATAACAGCACGTGGATTTGTGCCTTGTTGTTGGCAATCTTATATCAAGATAGAGATATCATACGGGCACATGCAACCACAAAGTCTGTACCAGCACTTGCCAATTTATTGAAGTCAGACGAAACCGAGAACAAATATTTTGCTGCACAATCAATAGCGAGCCTTGTTTGTAATGGTAACAGGGGAACACTTCTGTCTGTGGCAAATTCTGGGGCAGCAGGTGGACTTATCTCTTTGCTTGGCTGTGCTGATACCGATATACAAGAACTTCTTGAAATGTCCGAGGAATTTTCTTTAGTGCGTTATCCTGATCAAGTGGCTCTAGAGAGGTTGTTTAGAGTTGATGATATAAGAGTTGGCGCCACTTCTCGTAAGGCAATACCAGCCCTAGTTGATCTTCTCAAACCAATTCCAGATCGCCCAGGTGCACCATTTTTAGCTCTCGGGCTTTTAACTCAACTTGGTAGAGATTGTCCGTCAAATAAAACTATAATGGTAGAATCCGGGGCGTTAGAGGCTCTTACGAAGTATCTTTCCCTTGGTCCACAAGATGCAACTGAAGAAGCTGCTACAGATCTGTTAGGAATTCTGTTTAGTAGTGCTGATATACGAAAACACGACTCTGCATTTGGCGCTGTTAATCAACTTGTAGCTGTCCTACGTTTAGGAGGAAGGGGTGCAAGGTATAGCGCTGCAAAAGCTTTGGAAAGTTTATTCTCTGCAGACCATATTAGAAACGCTGAGATTGCTCGCCAAGCTGTTCAACCCTTGGTAGAAATTCTTAGTACTGGTTCAGAAAGGGAGCAGCATGCTGCAATTGCTGCATTGGTTGGGTTACTGAGTGAAAATACATCAAGAGCACTTGCTGTTGCAGATGTTGAGATGAATGCTGTGGATGTTCTTTATAAGATCCTTTCGTCAAATTGTTCAACGGACCTCAAAGGGGATGCTGCTGAATTATGTTGTGCTCTTTTTGGAAATACAAGGATTCGGTCCACGATGGCTGCTGCACGATGCATTGAACCACTAGTCTCTCTCCTTGCAACCGAGTTTAGTTCTGCTCATCATTCAGTTGTTCGGGCATTGGATAGGCTTGTTGATGACGAGCAACTGGCTGAATTAGTTGCTGCAAATGGTGCAGTTATTCCTCTTGTTAGTCTACTGTCTAGTAGAAACTATGTACTTCACGAGGCCATTTCCAGAGCTTTGGTCAAGTTAGGAAAAGACAGACCTGCTTGTAAAATGGAAATGGTAAAAGCTGGAGCCATTGAAAGAATACTAGACATGTTACATGAAGCACCTGATTTTTTGTGCGCAGCTTTTGCAGAACTGTTGCGTATATTAACCAATAATGCTACCATAGCTAAAGGACCATCGGCCGCTAAAGTTGTTGAACCCTTGTTTTTGTTGTTGACAAGATATGATTTTGGGCCCGACGGACAGCACGGTGCAATGCAGGTTTTGGTTAATATCTTGGAACATCCAAAGTGTCGTGCTGACTATTCATTGACTTCTCACAAAGTTATTGAACCACTTATCCCTTTGCTTGATTCACCGATATCAGTAGTGCAACAGTTGGCTGCTGAGCTTCTTTCACATCTGCTCCTAGAAGAACATCTTCAAAAGGATCCGGTGACACCGAAAGTAATTGCCCCTCTTATAAGAATTCTCGGTTCTGGTATACCTTTATTGCAGCAGCGAGCTCTAAAGGCCCTAGTTAGTATTGCGCTAACATGGCCGAACGAAATTGCCAAAGAGGGTGGTGTTGTTGAGATTTCCAAAGTGATATTGCAAGCTGATCCATCCCTTCCTCATGCTTTATGGGAATCTGCTGCATCTGTCCTGTCAAGTATTCTGCAATTTAGCTCAGAATTCTACTTGGAAGTGCCTGTTGCTGTGTTGGTAAGGTTGCTTCGGTCAGGCTCAGAGAGCACAGTTATCGGTGCGTTAAATGCTCTTCTAGTTTTGGAAAGTGATGATGGAACTAGTGCAGAATCTATGGCTGATAGTGGTGCAATAGAGGCTCTCTTGGAGCTCCTAAGATCGCATCAGTGTGAGGAAGTCGCTGCGCGACTCTTAGAAGTATTGCTGAACAATGTAAAGATCAGAGAAACGAAAGTTACTAAGTCAGCCATCTTACCGTTATCACAATATCTATTGGACCCACAAACCCAAGCACAGCACGCAAGGTTATTGGCAACTTTGGCTCTTGGGGATCTTTTCCAGAATGAGGCTCTTGCTCGATCTGGTGATGCAGTTTCTGCGTGTCGTGCTTTAGTGAATGTGCTTGAAGACCAACCGACAGAAGAAATGAAAGTTGTAGCTATATGTGCTTTGCAAAATCTTGTGATGTACAGTCGACCAAATAGAAGAGCAGTTGCAGAGGCCGGTGGTGTTCAGGTTGTACTGGATCTGATAGGTTCAAGTAATCCTGAAACTTCTGTCCAGGCTGCAATGTTTATTAAACTTCTGTTCTCAAATAATACAATTCAAGAGTATGCTTCTAGCGAAACAGTCAGAGCAATTACTGGTGAGTTTTATCTTGCTTATTTTTAGAATATAAAAAAGTTATTCATGTGATATATACGGCACTAATACAATATCAAAATATTCCACTATAAATTAATAATGTCTCCATATTTTGATGTGTCTAAGCATGGTCTAACAAAGTATTTTGTTCATGTAGCCACTATTGAAAAAGATTTATGGGCGAATGGAACTGTGAACGAGGAATATCTGAAAGCATTAAATTCTCTATTGAGCAACTTCCCACGACTGAGAGCAACCGAACCTGCGACACTTAGTATTCCCCATCTGGTAACATCCTTAAAGACAGGTTCAGAGGCTTGTCAGGAAGCTGCCTTAGATGCACTTTTTCTGCTCAGACAAGCTTGGTCAGCATGCCCTGCTGAAGTTTCAAGAGCTCAGTCAATTGCAGCTGCAGATGCTATTCCTTTCCTGCAGTACTTAATCCAGTCTGGTCCGCCTCGGTTTCAGGAGAAGGCGGAATTTTTATTGCAGTGTTTGCCAGGGACATTGGTGGTGATCGTAAAGCGTGGTAACAATATGAGACAGTCTGTTGGAAACCCTAGTGTGTACTGCAAGATTACTCTTGGCAATAATCCACCGAGGCTAACCAAGGTCAGTTTTTGTTTATGTTTTCAGATTTATCTATTTTCTTTCGATATTTAACATTAGCTTTAAAATAGCTTTGACCTTTTTTTTATAGACAAATGTTAGTATATATTAGTTGTTATGTTAGTATTTTCTTCTTCACCAGGGGGTTTGAACTCCGATTGTTTAATTCCTTCAACTCTTGTAACTCTTAGCTCAAACCATTTGAGCTATCCAATCCCTCAAAAAGCTTTGACTTAATTGTTTATTTACAATTTCAATGTTCTAAAAGTATATAGAACTTCATTGTACTTTTTTTTTGTGGTGAAACTTTTTATCCTTTTATCAATGCACAATCGTTGCGGAAATTTGACTGTACTAAATTGCTGATATTGATGATGATGATGATGATGATGTGCTGATCAGGTGGTCTCAACTGGTCCCAATCCGGAGTGGGAAGAAAGCTTTACATGGTCCTTTGAGAGTCCACCAAAAGGCCAAAAACTACATATTTCTTGCAAAAACAAAAGCAAAGTGGGAAAGGTAAGTACAATTGAAAATGAATTATTGCAATTAACTGTATATTTAACTTAAATTATCTTGTTTTACACTTGCACTTAACCGTCCAAGTGGTGTCAGTTCAGTGGTAAAAATTTAACTTTCTAATTTCACAAGGGATAGAGTCCAAATTCTCTCTGAGACGGTTGTAAAATGATCATTAGAGCCACTTAATAAATAATAATTTTTGCACTTCCAATAAAAAAACTTGCACTCAACCCGTATGTTGTGATTTGTTGACAGAGTAAATTTGGGAAAGTAACAATCCAAATTGATCGAGTGGTAATGCTCGGAGCCGTAGCTGGTGAGTACACTCTGTTGCCTGCAAGTAAAAGTGGACCACCAAGGAATCTAGAAATTGAATTTCAGTGGTCTAACAAAGCAAGTGATACAACAACTGATACAGTTCAACAGTAGGGGACAAGCTGTGAAAGAAATTTTTGGATTTTGTAATTTTTCCAAAGAAATCACGTGTATATAGCTGTTGTTTATTTTATTTTTGGTCTATAGTTAAAAACAGAATATATTTCTTTTGTCATAATATTCTTTTGTAACTTGATCCTTCACTTCCTAGGATAAACACTAGGGGGTACGAAGATCATGCTTGCTTTGTGTTTTTGTATGATTCTTTGTGTGTTCTCAAATCAATGTAGAGTAGTGAGTCTGTTCTTCTATGCTTTTGTTTGGGACTGTACAAGTACAACTTTGATGTATAATAACATAGATATAAAGATTGTTGTGTCATGTGTGTTTACATATAAAGATTGTTAGGGACTGTACAAGTTCTGTTATATGCTTTTGTTTTCCTATAAGTTTTTTTCTTTCTTTTGAGTTCAGTCCTTGCAAATTTAAAAATGATTATTTTTAGACTCGAACATCATATTATTGGGGCCCATGGCACCAGGTGGCGCGATTATATTAGATCACTTACAATGTCAGAGACTAAAAACAATGAAAAATGCTCTTATGGGCCCCCGCATTGCTCTTAGATCTCCAAAATATTCAATTTTGCCCTCAGAATCTTTTGGAAGAAAACTTTCGAACTTGCTGAATTTCGTATTCTATGTTCTAAATACTACGTCAAAGACTAAAAACAATGAAAAATGCTCTTATGGGCCCCGCATTACTCCCAGGCCCCCAAAATATTCAATTTCGCCCTCAGAATTTTTCGGAAGAAAACTTCCGAACTTGCTTAATTTCGTATTCTATGTTCTAAATACTATATGTCTGAGACTAAAAACAATGAAAAATGCTCTTATGACCCCCCGCATTACTCCCAGGCCCCCAAAATATTCAATTTCGCCCTCAGAATTTTTCGAAAAACTTCCGAACATGCTTAATTTCGTATTCTATGTTCTAAATACTATGTCAGAGACTAAAAACAATGAAAAATGCTCTTATAGTCCCCCACATTGCTCCCAAGTCCCCAAAATATTCAATTTTGCCCTTAGAATCTTTCGGAAGTAAACTTCCAAACTTGCTTAATTTTGTATTCTATGTTCTAAATACTAAATAGTATCAATATAGTGCAAAATCAGTAAAATAGTGCAATTACATATTTTTGAGGTTGAAATGCTTCGGAAGATAACTTTCGAAATTGCTAAGTTTTGGATCGTATCTTAATTTGTAGGGATTGAATTTAAACAAAAATAAAATAAAACAAATTATATGAGCTAAAGAAACACACTTTATTTACAGGGACATAAACCAAAAAATGCTATATTATTTGCGAACTTACTTCATATTTAAAGCATATCTTTTTATAACACAATATCTTCTTTTTACAATATTAAAATATTAGCATGAAATGACAAATTAACAAAAGTGCTATATAATGCATCAAAGTAAAGGGAAAATGGTCCCAAATTTCTTAGTTCTAACAACTACAAGAGATTTGCCCTATAAGGAATTTTAAAAATATTGCATTACATAATATCTCACCTAATTCTGTTCAAAATATGTCAGCTAGAGTTTATTATATTGTTTTCCTTATTAAGCTTTTGTTTTGAACTTTGCTTACACTAATGTTTTTATTTTGTAGATAAATGTTCCTAAAATACTACATATATCCTCTTGTTTTCTCTTTAGAAAATTAGCCACTGAACCAACTTTGATTGCCTTGCGCAATGGGATGACTTAAGATTTAGGACTCAATTTGCACTTGTACGTCACAAATGTGATGTCCACTTGTACAATTCATTCCTACTTTGCCAAAGATGATGATGGTGTGCTAAGATTTTTCTCTTTTTACATAGTGTAAAAGAATATTAAAAAAAGTCATACTAATCTGTGCTCATAAATTTTTATATTTTTAATGTATTAAATGTATAAATTTCAAGATAATTTTTTTTATTTATATATTTAATTAGTGCCTATTGTTTAACATTTTCCTAAAAAAAATATTAAAATTAAGGGTACCATATAGAAATAGAATAATATTTACTCACTGAAGTTAACATGATGTTAAAAAAAATATTTTTCCTAAACAAACATGGTGTAAAGAAAAAATGATACACGAACATAAGACTACATTTACTTTGTAAAAATATTTTCTACTTTTCCCCCTAAAATTTAAGTTAATTTTCTCTTGAAGATGAAAATGGCAAAAATTTGTGTGTGTTTTTTGGCTAAGCCGTTAAGTGGAGTGTTCGAGATTCAAATTTTAACTCTGTATATACAATATAATATTCCTATCAATTAAAAATTTATTTCTAAAATGAATTTATCTCCAACTAGCATTTCATTTTAGTCTCATCACAGTTATTCACTTCAAAAGTTTCACAATTTTTTTATTAGCAAAGTTAAAATGAACATATAAATAAAAATAAAATATATTTTGATAAAGTAAATAGTAATTTTCCTTAAAAGTGAAACTAGAGAACAATAATTGGAATGGGATTGGGAAGCAGAGACACGTTGAGGAGGACGTTCCTTTTTCTTCTTTCAATAAGATAAAAAGAGATCACATAAAGATACTGATGATACAGCTTTCCCTCGTTTTATTAGTACATACTTTTGTGCTTCAAACATATTCATAAAGATATGTTATATTAAAACAAAACAAAACAAAACAAAAAAAGATATGTTATGTTCAGTTTTATCAACATATATTAGGTATCGTTTCATCCGATTTATTAGGTCTTAAAAGTTATATGAAATTTAAAAGTAAAAATAAAAGTTTTTTAAAAAAAGTTAAAGTTGTTTTGTAATTGTTGTTTAGCTTTAAAAGTCTTTTATCTATGTATTTTACTCATAGGCTCTGTTTGGTAAAAATAGTGGTTGGCTGATAAACTAGCTGATGGCTGATAGCTTATAGCTGATGACTTATGACTTATAGCTGATAAGCCAATTGAAGTGTTTGGTAAAATTAGCGGTCAACTAGCTGATAAATGTAAAATGACATAAAAGGACATTCTTAATTAATAATAAAATTTATATTTAAGATAATAATTTTTTTGGTTACAAGAAATTTAGGGTGAGGAGATGGTGCCTCAATCCAAGGCAGGGAAGACCTTAGGACTCAAAAAACACTTTAAAATAATAATTTAAATTTATTAATGTAATATATTTTTTTATATATTATTATTAAATTAATTTGTCTATCTTAAAATTGCACAAGTACAATAACATAAAAAAAAAATTATTAATTTATAATATTTTTTTTAAGATTAATTTTTCTTTTGAATATCTTACATACATAGCCCATATATAATTAAGAATATCTTTTTATATCAAATTAGTATTTTTTTGACACATATTAAATTAATATTTAAAATACCTAAAATTAAACATAATAAAAAAAAATCTAACACAAAAATGATTTTTTTTAAACAACATCCTACAGAAAGGAAAAAATAACTTACATACATACGGAGTATATGATACTCTAGATATGGATAATGAAATCATACGTACTGTATATTTCATTAATACCGTATATATCCTACATATATATGAAACATCGCTTTTTTTATAAAAGAAATATAGATGAAGATGGTTTGTATTATTCTAAGCCCATAATTATTTTATTTTAAATTAAAATAAATTATAAAAGGTAAAAGTGGATTTTAGTTAAGACAATAAGGGTAAAAATGGAAGAAAAAATAATAAGCTATAAACTATAAGCTCATAAGTTACTTGAAATAGCTTATAAAAAATAAGCTATAAGTCAGTAAAATAAGCTATAAACTCTTCCTAGAAAACTGTTACCAAACAGGTCTTTTAGCTTATAAGCTATAAGACATAAGCTATAAGTCAGTTTTTTATCCTTGCCAAACAGACCCATAAAAATTCCGCAATTTTTTTCTATCAAGAGCTTCTTAAAAATCTGTTTGGTCTAGCTTCTTCTTTTATTGAGTAAAAAAGTCTAAAGTAAAGTAAGTCAAACGGTACCTAAAATATTGTAAATTATTGTAATTAAAATTGATATCAATGTTTGTAAGTTAAAATTAAAGAGAGCTTAATTTGTATTTTACTTGTTTTTAGAGTAAAATTATCCAACCATATGTATATCATGGTAAATTCTAATATGGACCATCTCACCAAGTGGTCCATGGTGGACCAGGTACGAATAATATTACAACGAATACGAAGTTTACAAAATTCACTGTTGGATTGAATGTTATATTTTACATTATATTTAATTTTAACTAAACTTATTACTGTAGTTATTATGGATTGGATTGTTTGCCATGTTAACTCGATTTCAGAGGCACAAAAACCCAGATCATTCATCTGTCCCGATACAATGGTTTGTCAGTCACCTTGATTAGCCTCAGATCCTTCGAAATCTTAATTAACGCCTTCATGCTCTTCAATGGCGCCGGAGTCCAACATTGTTGGGCGGCGTCCTGTAACGGTCTATAAAATGTATTCTCCTCCAATTTTGCCTCAATAAAGTGTTTTCTCCTCCAATCCAAAAAATCACTCAATTCTCTCATTTTTACATTTTTTTACTTACTTGAGCATTAAAGTGTGCGTGTAACGTCCCATGAGCTTGACTCAATTGGTTGGACATTGCATTATATATGCAGGGGATCGGGGTTCGAAATTTTGACGGTTTACTACTCGATGTACAACCACTTCTTATGATCACATAAGATAAAACTAATTTACAAATTTAAAATTGCATTTGTAAAGATGTGCCTATTTGGTTATTATTGCTTTATGCAATTCGAGCATCAAAAGCTTATTATTGATGCACTATTTTAGGTTCTTTCTAACCTTTCTCTTTTTGCACCCCTTTTTTTCTTTCCAAAAGTGTGAACTTTCTAAGTAGCTAGCGACAGCGTTGCTGTTAATTAAAAAGGATCATGCAGTTTGGTTAAATTATTTAAATTGCTTCTTTTGAACCCCTTTAAAATTATATCAGTGATGGAAGTGTTGTTATGCTAGCTTTCGCTGAAAAGAATAATTGATCATCAGTTCTAAAAAGCTAATCCATACATAAAAAAAATATTGTTATATTTTGTAAAAATCATATAGCAGCTTCAATGTCATGGTGGATGAAAGCGCGATTACATCCAACCGCTTGTTATCTTAAAAGTCTGTTTGGTTCAAATATATGTGAGATTTTAATCGAGTAGAGAAAAAGGAGACAAGGGATCAAGAAAATTTAAAATGTATTATATTTGGTTAGAGGAGGGAAGGGGACCAATAAAACTGGATCTCGACTCACTATTTTTGGATCCAAAAACTTACCATATTTTACTGCCAAACCTAACCTTTGGAGTTGTATTTCTTCTCTCTCAAGTTATATGATAAAAGAATTACCTACATTATGTTAATGGCACAAAATTATTTTATTTTTGGTTTTCAAATTAATTTTACTTTATTATACAATAAATATAAAAGAAAACTTAATTTATTTTTGATTTTTTCACTATTAAGTTTTTTATGATATGTTATCATTTCATATTGGGTTAATAGGCTTTTACCCCCCTGCAAAATAGACGAATTTTGCTTTACCCCCCTATAAAAAATTTCTTTAAGATTTCCCCTTTGCAATTTTTTTTTTTTTGTTTACCCCCTTGGGTGCACTTTTTAAATCGGTTGAACAGAAAAAACCGATTTAAAAAAATAACACTTTTTAAATCGGTTGAACAAAATAACCAATTTAAAAAGTTCACCCAAGGGGGTAAACCAAAAAAAAATATTTTGCAAGGGAGAAATCTTAAAGAAATTTTTTATAGGGAGGTAAAGCAAAATTCGTCTATTTTGTAGGGGGATAAAAGCCTATTAACCCTTTCATATTTGTTTAAAAAATAGATATTATTTATTTTTATTATCATTTCTTTTGTTTATAAAAAAAACTTAAGTATCATAACTTTTCACAAAATGTGTTAGCTTAAAACTAGATTAATTCTTTTTAATGCATTTTGATGTCAATTTTTTTTCGATGCATTTTAATTATTTATAATTTATTAATGAGAAATTTTAAAAAAATAAAAACATTAATTGAGAGACAGATAGAGAGAGAATTTCAAAGAGAAAAAAAATTAAAAGTGTAATTTACATAGTTATCCTCTCATTTATAAAAAAAAATTGTTACATAAGTTTTTTTTTGTTTTGTTTTCACCACCAGTTGAATCTGTTTCGGGGGTCAGTTCTGGCATCAAGTGGTTCCAGTGTTACATAAGTTTTTCTGTTCAAAATAAAATGATGCGCATTGTTAATTTTCACCAACTAAAATTATGTTGGTGCAAATTAAAAGTCCCCTTTAAATATATACTATATTTCTTCTCCTCCAAATCTCTCTATTTTATCCAAAATTGGTTCCGATATTTCTTCCCTCTTTTCCCCTTCTAATATTTCCAATTCTCCATGTTAACCACTATCTCAAACAATAACCACATACTTACCTAACATATATCATAAGCTTAAAAACAAAAACAAGAGAATTAACAATTACGTTATAGACTGGCTGCATTTTGCATTAGTATTAACTATAAGCCCCAAAGGAGGTGAAATTGATGGCTTTGTCCATATTCATATCCACTATCGATATTGGTACACGCCTTTTAGGTGTGAGGACAACAAAATTTCAATTGGGCATCTATGCTTTAACTCAAAAAATTTATTTTAGGTAGTTTGAATATCGATCATGTTAAATAATATAGAGTTCAGAGAGAAACACAATATGATGGCTAGGTTTCAGTAATATCCGAATAACATTGCTTAACATAATAAGGATTACAATAGAATATATAATAATACCTACCTAATGAACTACTATACTACTAAAATATAAAGCTCAATACTTAAAGTCCTATTATATCTAACACTTCCCCTCAAACTCATGATGCATCAACAAGAAACATTATTAGTTTGTCAAACATAATACGAAAAACATATATCAAATAAAATAAACTTCTAATATTACCCCTCAAGCTAAAGCTTGCTAAGCTCTGAGCTCGTCACAAAATCAGTCCTGAACATAAACCAATATAATATTCAACTTCAGACTTCAGAATTTCAGATTTCAATTGTGAGTATTCCCTCACCGGATTCAGATGTGAGTATTCCCTCACCGGATTCAGATGTGAGTATTCCCTCACCACCGGATTCAGATGTGAGTATTCCCTCACCGGATTCAGATTGTGAGTATTCCCTCACCGGATTCAAATGTGAGTATTCCCTCACCGGATTCAAAATGTGAGTATTCCCTCACTGGATTCATATGTGAGTATTCTCTCACCAGATTCAGACTTCAGATTGTAAGCTTTCGCTCACCAGACTGAACAAAATGTAACCACACGTAACTAAACAAATCAGATCAGATCAAACTGAGTCAAACAAAACAAACCATAATAAACCAAATTGAATACAACCGAACCAAATAAATCTAAACAAAAACTCAAACCATCTCAACCAGAACTAATTAATCCGATCAAACCAGCAAACGGATCCAAACATATCTGCCAAACAACCAAGTCTCCAACCTTATTCAATATTTTTTTTTTCGTAATCAAATAATCAGCAACAACACTACTCATACCAATCTTTCCTTCCAACAAGAAAACTAATCTTTCTATGCAATTTTTCTTTTGGCAGCAGAGCACAACAAAGATACATTCCCAAACACTTTTGGGATTTCGACGACGGAAGCAACAAATGATTCAAGGCGGATCGAACCTTGCTCTCGATACCATGTTAAATAATATAGAGTTAAGAGAGAAACACAATATGATGGCTAGGTTTCAGTAATATCCGAATAACATTGCTTAACATAATAAGGATTACAATAGAATATATAATAATACCTAATGAACTACTATACTACTAAAATATAAAGTCCAATACTTAAAGTCCTATTATATCTACCAGATCAAATAATACATTAGTGGCCACCACATATATACAAAGAGTATAATACTATAGTAATTAATCTGCATGGACGTGCATGATATACTTAATTGAGTGGAAAGACATACTATGGGGTTGGTGAAAAGAATATTGTGGGGCTTTGTTATCACATGTATTCAAATAAATCTATTGAAGCCATAATATATAGCTGTAACAAGGAGAAAACCAAACAAAGAAAACGACGTGCCTAATGCCTATATACATTTGTTATCTCCTTTAAATCCATTTGTTATCCATTTGAAAGTTTTAAGAGACAATTAAGAATTTGCTGTGTCCAACAAACTACAGCTTATATTAATGAATGAATAAAAGGGAAACACCTATAGTACTCCCTCCAAATTCTAATATAAACCAAGTATTAGAAGAAAAAAAAAAGGTCCCGTTCATAGTAGTTTTGATTTATCTCAAAAAAAGAGTCAAATAATTAATGAGCAAACAATTAACAAACCTCGAGACCTTTGAGCAAAAGACTAAAATGATACTAGTACATACTACTACTAGTCTTATCCTCGTTATTATTATTTTTTTTAGAAATGTTATTTGTACAACTAATCTGGACAACTCTTTCTCATTCTTTTTTTTTTTGTGCTAAGTCAAGAAGAACAAAAAGTTGTCCAAACAAATTGTTCAAATTGATTGTCCAAATAACATTACTCTTTTTTTTTTTAATAATATATGCTAGTAATATTTTGGAGCTAATCATTTTGCACCAAACTCCTTTAACAGCTGTTCGCGTGAATGTTCCCAAAAATCCAACCAAACGCATTCGCCGTGGCTTCTGTCATTGACTTATTTATTACATAAAAAAAAGGCTAATTACATAAACAATTACTAGCTTATAAAAAAATAAAATAAACAATTACTAGTATTTTTTATTTTTTTTGGTACAAATTACTAGTATTTTTTATATAAGTTACATAAACAAATTTGTGAAGCCAAATGTGAGTTTGTGTGTATTATATAACCTCCATATTTTTTTAATTTTCATATTTTTTTTCAAAGGTGTATTTAGGGGCGAATGTAATACTTTATCCGGTCACTATTATAAATAAAAAACATTTTTTTAGATTCATTAAAAAACTAACATATGTGGTCTATAATATTGACTAGATACATTGAATTTTTATTGAACCTAAAAAGTAATTTTATACTTATAATAGTGACCGAAAGGAGTATTTTATTAGGGTGCCACCAAAAATAGAAAATCACACTTTCACCCATCTCTCCTTAATTAATTATCAATTCACCGGAAAAAATGTTGCATGCCATAGTATGTGCACTCATCAAGTTTTTTTGTGGGTATTAACCCTATGGTACTTAAGGGAGCGTGGATTCTAGTAAACTCGAGGTCTTTTGAACGATTTGTACTTAGGAGAATTTATTATTGAAAATGCTTATGTGGTCACACACCAATAGAAAAAGATAGAAATGAAATTATAATTTTTTTTTTTGAAATAATTAAATAATAATCACTTTTTTATCACACAAGATGACAAGAACTATTCCTTCATTAACTAATAAGAGGCAAGTTGTCTGTTTAATTTTATAAAATAAATAAAAGGTGATTCTTACATAATTTGACTGGGAAGCAAACCATGTTTTAATTAGCCATTTGCATTATATGTGTTTGGTAGAATTTACGTATAAATTATTTGAATTTATCTTATGATATACACACACTTGCACTTGTAGGTGTTTGAGAGTGTTCGTGATAAAACTTATACTGCATGTCCATCCATATAAACAATTTAAGTATATTTCAACTAGCTCACTATAGCAGATGAAAATATAACTTCTTTTGCCTTAACCAACATACCAGATTCTTCATTCTTCAACAAGGAAATACATGGGAACAAACATGGACAAATTCTGCTTTCCGCATGTATAAATTATGCATGCAATTTATTCTTATGGGAGACTGAAAATTGCTCTCATTTTCATTGATTATGTTATTCTTTAAACATTTTTTGTAGTTGCAAAAGTTACAAATTTCATCATTTACATTTTATCTTTTGCAACAACAAAAAATGTTTAAAAAGTAACGTAAATCAATAAAAATGAGAGCAATTTGCAGTCTTCCATAAAAATTAAAAATATTTTAGTATAATATATGAAAAACAATGTTTTGAGCATATTCCCTCCGATGGAAATCTCTCATGTTTTTCCACGTGGGACAATCCACATTTTTAGTATAATATATGAAAAACAATATTTTGATTTTTATAAATTGAATATACAACTTGATGAATATTTTTACATTTAGTTTTTTTTTCGGTAAATTTACATTTAATGTTTTTTTTATACTAATGAGGGCAAAAGCCCAAGAGAAAGAAAATTACACATTTAGTGTTTTAATATGTGCTATAAGAACACACGTTATTATTTGTCATACAAAAGTTCTCATTTTTCAACATACTCTTTTTTTCTTTTTGTTTTTGTAGACAAAATGTCAAAATATTCTGAAATTTAAATCAATATATCTACTAAATTATATATATCCATATAAATATATCGCATAATTCATAAATAATAATCTTTTTTTACTAAATTCATAAATGAATTTTATGCAACCAAAAAATGTGCATTAAGAAAATGATTAAAGTCTGTGTTACTCAAAAAACATCATATTATTTAGACTTTATTTTTTTGACAAGATTATATACTTTAGTTAAGAATGAAATATGACGGTTGAACATTAAAATGAGATCAATATTACTATATGTCCTTATACTTTTGTTTTGTAGAGCATTTTTTAATTTCATGCACAATGCATAAAATATATACTCCTCTAGTCTTATATATAAGCAACTTTTAACTTTTTAAATTCATTCAATAACAAATGTATTTAGTCTATAATATTGACTAGATTCATCAATTATTGAATGAATTTAAAAAGTGAAAAATTGGTAGGCAAAACCAGGGGTACCAAAAGACACTTTTGTTCACTTCACTGGTGTAGGTGGGGCCCACGACCTTTCCTCTGTTTGAATCTGATTAAAGGCCTCTATAAGTAGGCCTGTCTATGCAAGCAAACAAGCTCAAACCAAAGTAAAGAACTTCTTCCCACAGAGCAGCATTATTTATTCATTATAACAAGGTAAGGAAGGAATCCATTTTTTTCAGAAAGAAAGTTCCTTGGAGCTTCTTTTTGTTTCATAATAACTCCCTTAGTCGGTTCCCTTGTTTTTTATTTTACAATATAAAAATCCATCTTTGTACAACCAACAGAAGACATAATAATCCACTTACAAACCATATATATATACATGCTCCCCTGTACAACTCTCTTATAACACCCTTTTCAAGCACTTAACTTATCTCTAATCTAAAGTTTTTATCTTGTTTGAGACACTCAAGAAGTTCTATATAAATTTTCAAGCTGTTTTAATTTTTTTTTAACCTTTATAAACCATTTGAGTTTTGAATATACAGAAATGGGAGTTGGAGGCACTTTGGAGTACTTGTCTGATCTAGTGAGCAGTGGTCACCACCACCTCAAGAAAAAGAAGAAGCAGTTTCAAACTGTAGATTTAAAGGTTAGGATGGACTGTGATGGCTGTGAGATGAAGGTCAAGAAAGCCCTTTCTTCACTAAGTGGTAAAGTCACATTCTTTTTAATTTTTCATAATTTATTATTATCATTTTACCAGTGACATTTTCAACATGAAGTTGATAAAATGAAATGTTGATTGCAGGGGTAAAATCAGTGGAGATAAACCGTAAACAGCAGAAAGTGACAGTAACTGGGTTTGTGGAGCCAAACAAGGTGCTAAAGAAGGCTAAGTCAACAGGGAAGAGAGCTGAAATTTGGCCTTATGTGCCTTACAACTTGGTGGCTCAACCTTATGCTGTCTCTACTTATGACAAGAAAGCACCTCCTGGTTATGTGAGAAGAGTGGAGAATGCTCCAACCACTGGAACCATGACAAGATATGAAGACCCTTATGTCAACATGTTCAGTGATGAAAACCCAAATGCATGTTCTATCATGTAGACAAAAATTTTTTTTTTTTTTTTTTCTTTTTCCCTAAGCATGGCAATGTAAATTTTCAAATTTTAATCTAGTATGTCCTTTAATTTTTCTTTTTTCCTTTCTCTGGTCAATTTTCAAGCTCTTGTTTTCCTATATTATGGATTTGACTTTACATGAAAAAGGATGAGAAGAGACGTTGCTGTTATCATTGCTTGCATTTCCTAATTTTGTTAGTTTTTCAGAACTGTACACTGTACCTGCTTGTAGTTTTACAGTAGTTACTTTTGGTGGGACTTGACCTGGGATAGGAAATTGTTTTTGTTGTTATGGTCTTCTTTATCCTAGAAAGGAAAGCTGGATTGGGTATAAAAGTAAAAAATCATGTGAATTGCAAGTAAATAGGGCCAGCAGGGTTGAAATGGTAAATAAAACATGTCTAAATGTGTGATTAAAGTTTTTATTTTTTGCTTGTGTGATTGGAGTTGTAAGGAAATAAAGAGGA
The DNA here is from genome assembly GCA_030408175.1 of Trifolium repens. Taxonomy (NCBI): domain Eukaryota; kingdom Viridiplantae; phylum Streptophyta; class Magnoliopsida; order Fabales; family Fabaceae; genus Trifolium; species Trifolium repens. Next base: position 57,432,350 of record CP125842.1, on the reverse strand, counting down.
AAAATAGCATGTTTGGATCACTACAAGAGGGGGAAACACGCAACCACAATACTTCTAAATGAATGTCACTAGGTCAGGTCACACCAAAAAAAAATGAAGGGCACATAAAGGAGAGTGCAAACAACTGTTAAAGGCTCAAAAGTTATAGGTTCACTCATTTTCAAATAGTATACTGTAAACATTAAAAGTATTTGGCATTTCATTTTGCCTAACCTGCACGATTGCTTGCTCCCTAGTTCTGGAACATTTGGTCCCTATCTTCACCTAAGAAGAAACTTTGAGCAACTCAATTGGGACTGGTAATGAAAAAAACATACATTGTTGAAATTAAATTCAAAATAAAAGAAGCAGGAGCTAACAGGAATAACAATACTCAAGGAAGGTATATCCTTTTATTTCGAACAGCGTGAAGCAGAAATTAGCTTTATCCCTTTTGTCCTTTTTTCGGTTTTCCCTATCCCTTTGCCAGATCCGAGAACAAAGTGTACAGGCACATGTAACTCTGGACAGTATAGTCTAGAAGAATCAACAGAATTATACAGACGATGGTTCTCGTCATTGTAACTCGGGTAGAATAGACTAGAGGATTCAACAGCTTTTGCCTACCAAGATTAACCATACTCTAAAGCAAAATTTGCATACAATTTAAGATATCTTTAGGAACATGTTTCTAATTCTGATGAATTAAACCTAAAAGAATGGCTGATCAAGTTAACATAGTAGAAATTGTACATTTTAACTACTTATTTTGTTAATCATATGAAGTCATGTTTCATGCTTGGCATTTCATTGCACCCATAGATGTAGAAGATCAAAAGAATGAAGTATACAAATAATAGGGATGATGCCATTTATCATATAAAGAATTACATTGGCATTTCATTGCACTCAGCATCATTTACATTTACATTTACATTAAAGATACAAAAGTTGCATCATCTTATGTGCATAGATACACCAGACTTGTCTAATCTATATATCACCACACCAGGAATGGTTCCTTGTTACTCTTAAAAGGGGTACTCAGGTCAATCATGTCCAACTGCACTAACCAGGAACAGTAACTTGATAGAGCTGGAACCAGGAAGGAGACTTTGTCTAACAAGTTGATCCACATTCACAAGCAAAAAAGCCCATTTCATTGCTCTAAACTATTAAAAAGAATTATTACACTTATTTTAGATTATCCAGACCAAAGAATACATGCACACCAGATTACCAGTATATCATTACCGTTTTAAAGCTTCTTATTTTTCCAAAGAAAGATGTATTAGTTTACAATTTGTCCAAAAAACATATATGTATTTAGTTTATAAATATGCAAAAGTCTACTTCTAACTGAGTGCATGAGACAACTTGATACATGATTGATCAGATTATAAACAACCTCATTCAGCTTAAATATTACCCAGTCATTAAAAGGGTAAGATGTTGTAAGTTTCACAAATAAGCCAAGCCACTGGGATAGGGTTGATAATGATGTGTTGAAGTAGTTTGCATGAGATCCCGAGTTTTAACATCATTTTCCGCTTTGCACAGAAAAATATTCACAAAGAATCCTGTGTCAAAATATTAAGCAGCCTATGCTTTAACTTCGATCACGTGTGCCAGCAAATTTTAATGTTGCTTACTAGATGGAATACAAACTAACTGGTTAAACCAATACAGCATGATCAATTTTTATCATGAAGGTTCTGCATATGTCTACAAATGCATAAAAGCTTCCTTGTTAAATGGTCAATATTGGAAGCTGCTGCTTACAATTCTAGTAATGTGGAAAGAAAACCAACAAGTTTAGGTTCAGAGCATATAGAAAGTAAGCCGAATAAAACAATCAAAGTGCTGGTAGTATTTCAGCTATCTACTCTAAGAATAACATATTTTGAGAAGATCAGGAAACTCACTCAGTCCATGTGTTGCTCATCCGTATAAAGACCAACAAATTTAATATCATACAGAAGAGTGGCATTGCCCGGTATATTGCAGTCACCTATTGAATCAGTAACAAAAATGTTAAAATCTAATAAATGTAATAACTTATCGCTTGCTCTGATAACAATGTTACATTCACAATATCTGCTCAGCCTAATAAAATCCATGATCTTATCTTACATTTCTTTCAATGACAAAACACAAAGACAAACATACACAAAAACAAATTCAGACAGTGTAAGTAGAAAATATACTAGAGAGTGTAAATGTAATGCATATGACCAGAAATACAAAAGTAATCAACCAATGAGTAATGATTCATTTCTTCACCCAAGTGTCTACTACTTTTTTCTGTTTCAGGTCTAATCAAAGGGATTATCCATGTTCAGGACTAAATTACATAATAATGCAGAAATTAATAATCAATGAAATGTAACCTGAGAAGCACCCTGCAGGTTCAGGGCCATATGCTAACAGCGGAGGAATCATTAGCGAACGTTTCCCACCTGTATATAAAAACGGCAGATTAATTTAGCAAGTGTCATGTAGCAATGTACCATGATCAATGAAACTTAAGCACTTAGTCGATGTTTGGTATCACAGTAGGTTTGACAAATTCACCATAATTTTGTCGAACTCACCACGAATCCAAACACGGACTTATAGATTAAATTTAATACCTATCCGCATCGGAGGTACTCCTTCACCCCCCAAAATCCCCTGATCCAATCCCTTTATTACCTGAAAAAAACCTCATTCACCCTTACAATTACAAACTCAACAAAATCATATAACCAAAAAAAATTAACAGCAACGAAAAACTTATCTACCTTGCCAACCCCAATACGCATAGTGAGCGGTCTACCACGTTTATAACTACTATCAAATACAATCCCATCGCCGAATCTCGCAGTATAATGAATCTGCATCACATAATAATATCATTCATTAACTCATTAACTAACTAATTAAATGCTTAAAATTTCAATCTAGAAAATAATAATAATAAACTTACAATAATAAGCTCTCCAAGAGGAGCTTCATCACCAAAACCCTCAACAACATCACAATAACCAAGCCCAGACTTAGCATAATTAAGCTCACACGTTGGCTCTGCCACAGTAGCATAGTATTCAATTCTCGTTGCATCGGCATCTAACGCCGTTAAACCCATAACCATAGCCGTTACAAACCCCAAACCAATTCCAACTAACGGATTCTTATCCTTCCGTGACGAACATAACACTTTATTGAACCCATTACAAATCTTACTATTCAGTTTCGAAATGCAACAAGAAGGAAAACGGTTAGAAACGGTTACGCTTGAAGAGAGTGAGAACGAGAGTGCCATTTTCTTTTCCACCTATCTTTTGTGTATGGTTCTCTGCGGATATATCAAACCCTGACCCGGGTCCACTTAATTTCTTCTATTTTATTTTTTATTTAAAAAATTTTTATAAAATAAAAAAAATAACTCGCACGCTTACAAATTTACAACCCCGAAGATTCAAAAACGTTCTAACGTCTCTAACAACCGCGTAACAAACTCGCACGCTTACAAAATATCTCTAACCGTTTCGTTCGCGCGCAAACGGGTTTATAAATACTTCCACCCTTGTATATTCTCTTCACTTGATTCATTTTGCTCATTTTTCATCTAAATTCACTCTCTGAAACTTGAATTGTTGATTCTTCTTTTTCTCTAACCGCCATGGAAAACTCTTCTTCCTTTTCCTCACTGCGATTCTCGCTGATCTTTCTGATCTTGTTCACCGCCATGCTTTTTGGTGTCAAGGTTACTACTGCTGCCGAAGGTATTGAAGCTACATTCACGCCGGCGATGACACCGCCACCTCCACATGATCTTCAAGAACATTCGTTCTTCTCTCATACTGCATTGCTTCCTCCGATCTTGTCTCATCTCGGTTTTCACGAGCTTGCAACCGCAGCTCCGTCGCTCTCCGAGGCTGCAGCAACTGCTTCATCAGCTTGGACCGGTCCTTCGACAATTTTCGCTCCCTCCGATGCGTCGCTGCGAACTTGCTTTTCTTGCTCTGTTCCTAATCTTCTCCGTGAACACATCGTTCCAGGTTTGTTCACCATCGAGTATTTGCGGAGACTTGCTTTTGGTACCAAGATCGAGACTCTTAGTCCTGGCCGTTGCATAACCGTCACTTCTGATACCGTTCATCCGAACATCAGTACCGGCGCCGGTGCGAAGGTTTTCATCGGAGGTGTGGAGATCACGCAGCCGGATCTATTCAACAACGGAATGATTGTGGTTCACGGCCTTCAAGGTTTTGTCTCTACGCTGTCTCCTTTCTCTTGCGATGTAGAGAGAATGACTTCACTCTCCTTCCCGTTCCATCCGGATCACCGTTCCAGTCATCATGTCCACACTCCCGGTACCGGTGCTACGGTGCTTCCTGCTATAATGCGCCTCATGCTAAGGGATGCAATGCTCAGGCTTCGTAATAACGGTTTCAGCATCCTCTCACTCGCTATGAAGGTAAAATACGCAGAACTCGTAACTCTCAGCAACATGACTATTTTCGCCGTCGATGATCTTTCCATATTCTCCGGTTCTCAATCATACATTAGCAATGTGCGTTTCCATATCGTACCGAACCATTACTTGTCGATAGCGGATCTGGAGAAGCTTCCGGTTGGTACTGCTCTGCCTACATTGGAACGAGGACAACCGCTTCTGATCACAACCTCCGGCGGAGGAGTGACATTGGCGCCGATGAGAATTAACTATGTGAGAGTTAAAGTTGCTGACGTCATGCGCAATGTGAAGATAGTTGTGCACAGTGTGTATTTGCCATTTCCGCATATCAATCCTGTTGCGGCTGCTTATGACTCTATCTTAGGAGGTGAAGGACATGGAGCATCGGAAGGAGCCGGAGCGGCTACTACTGTATCAGATTCTTCCGGTCAGGCGACGGACGGAACCTGCTCTGCTCTTGATGGACGTGGTGGTTGTGCTGCTAGTGCCACTACTGCAGGAGGTATGTCTCCCATGCCACAGGTCGTGCCTCAAGCCATGCCTCAGATCGTGCCTCAAGCCATGCCTCAGGTCAAGCCAATGGTGGAGATTGAAGATCACCATGGCCTGTGAGTGTGATGCTGATGATGAAGATCACGGTTTATACTTCTTTCTCTGCTGAAGTGAAACTCTGAAATTTGTAGTTAGTTCACACTGTTATCCATTTACTGTTGCTCATTTTAGTTTGTAATGCAGTTGTTTCTCTGCTGAAGTGAAACTCTGGCATTTGTAGTTCGTTCACATTCTTATCCATTTACTGTATGTTGATTGGTTCTTTTTAATTCTTCAATAAAGTTTTGTTGATTTTGTCTTTACAGATTCTTGAGATTATCTTGATTTTTCCTTTGACTATTATTATCATGTTATAAATGTTTTCTGCTTAGCAAGTCTTTTGGTATCAGCTAATGAGTTTTCCTTCAAGAAGTTGTTTATTTTGATCTCGTTGTTGTTCTTGTTAGCTTCCAAATTGTTAGCAAATAGCAACTTGATAGAGAGATATTTAATTGTGTCATTTGTCCTGAGATATTAGTTTGGTTAAATGATTTAGTAACTAGTCCAATTGAACAAATCCATATTGAAATTTAGAACTGTGAAATTAGTGTGCAATGATACCTTTAAGACTCGATCTATAAGATTAATGTTGAAACCAGAGAACAACCAAATTGAAAATGCCTGCGCCCTCGCGGAACTAAAAGAAAAATAGACTCCGATAATTAATGCGAATAAAACCGTAAGCAATAAGAAAGAAAAAAGGGAACGCCAAAGTTTGTTAACGAAGTTCGGAGCAATTTGCTCTTACATCTCTGAGATAGAATCTGACTATAAGATGACTATATGAATTTGAGAGTTTACGCCTTAGGCTTCAACAATGATTCGGCTATGAATCAGTTAGAATCCCTCAAAGATACTCTCACAAGTCACAAATGCACTCAATAATGAAAAGTTCAGATTGAACATTTCCCTCCTAAGGCTTTATATTTATAGCCACTACCCAAGGAGAAAGTTATAGGTTATAACTAACATAACAAAAAATAACTAACTTCTAAGTTGCCTTGAGGTACACGCAACTCAAGGGATTAGAGAGACTTACCTCATAATAGCTATTAGATGTATTGTTATGACTTATGAGCTCTACTTTTTCTCTGAAGAGAATAGAATTGCATTGTTATTGGTCTACTAGATTACAATTTCAATGCAATCCAGCTGTATGGCAGGCTTGCTGGTGCTTACCATATTTCACCCAGAAAATATAATAAATAAATCACATGTATTGAAAATGACAGAAGATAAGCTTGCATAGAAGTAAGTAGCTACTCGGTCAAAGATATATATATGTAAGGGATTGACTTTGTAAAGTTTGTATGCCAGTCATGTGCAACTTGGCAGTGAGTGACATTGAGAGGAGGAGACCAGAGAAGTAGTCTACTGCAGATTGTTTCCAACTTAAGATTTTTATTTTTGTAATATTTACAAATTTATTTTTTTCCAGCTTATTACTTTGAGCTTACATAATGTATGAACAGTTTTACTCAAGTAATTGGTGTATTAAGTTTAGATGTGTGCATGTCAAAAGTTTAAAAAGTAAACAATCTTACATAAAAGAATTTAAGGAATCATTACAATTACACTGTACAACCTACACAATGTTGACGCCGGCACAATATGTATAATACTAACATTTTAAATATACAATATATATCATGATGATTTTTTTGGAGTAAGAAAGAATTGGTTTAAACCAAGCAAAGCAAAAGGTTTAATTTGTATGAATTACAAAAAATTGAAATTATTTGTTTAATTATGGCCTTAGAAGACCTTTGGTTTTCCCACAACCCATAATGGATGAAGGAAGCTTCCCAACCCTATCAATTCCTTCTTCAAAAACCACTCCCATCCCCATATAGAAATGAGACTCTATATGACAATGGAAAGCCCACACACCAGGATTATCCGATCTAAACCTTAGAGCAGTCCAACCTAAGGGGTGCACTGGCACAGTGTTCTTCCTAATAGGGTTCACCAAATTATAATTTTTTGGGTGATTGTTTACATCAAACTTACCCTTTCCATATCCGAGTACCCAAAAATCATGTCCATGAAGATGCCAAGGATGTGTCTCACTGTTGTTTTTAGTCATAGTGTTTGCATTTTGAAGTATAACATCCACTGTTATATTGAACTGCAGCCTATAAATTCCATTGCTAGAAGTAGCATTTGAGTTGTTAGCCACACTGAAAATATCATAATTATTAAAATCATAGCCATCAGGTGGAGGTGTTGGGTCGAATGCACCAGTGATGTTCTCTTTAAGTGCAACAAGATAAGGGGTATGAGGTAGGGAAAATGATACATTGTTCACAGACCAATGGCGAAAACCGTCTATAGTGTTTTGTGTGTTGAGCATAACTATGACTCTATCTGAGGTTGTTGGAGGTTTGATTGTGTAATTTTGGTGAGCTTTGATTGCAAGGCTTTGAGCTAGTCTTGAATCAACATTGTCCCAAGCTGGTGGAGTTGGCGGAGATGTTGGTGGTTGCCGCATTGGATGGTTTGGGTAGTAGTTGAAAATGGCTAAACCAGGTGGAGTTGTTCTGTTTCTGCTCACTACATTTGAGGTGATCCAGTAGTTCCTTGATGGATCTTGATTGGCTTTTACTATAACTGAGTAGGTTTCACCTGAGTATATGTAGAGATTCTTTACCACAAATGGCTCCACATAATGTCCATCTGCTTCAACAACTGTCATGTTATGGCCCTGCATCATTACAAACATGTTCATAAGCAACAGATTCTTAAGCGCAGTTCAACCCGGTTCAATAGAGCTGTGAACTGGCTGCAGTTTAACCAACTGCTAGACTGGCCAGTTCCTAGTTGAACCGGACAGTCTGGTCTGATTTTCACAATATTGTCGCAGATACATCAAAAACCATGATATCGCTACTCAGATTGCGAACGCGGACCTTATTTTAAAACCCTGGACAATACTTAGGATGATTAAGTGAACGAATAATTACCTCTATTTCGAAACTAAGAGCTGATAAAGCAGTCAAACTTGCAACTCTAATTCTGTATGTTTTTCCTGAGACGACTGTTTGTGCAAAGGGAGAGCATTCAGGGTTTGTTGAGTTACAAACACCAACACCAGCGGCTGAGCTTGTTGGTGATAAGGAACAGTTGAATCTTCCTTTTCCATGAATCAGAAGTGACTGAGTGAAAGCAAATATACAAAGAAATAAAAAACCAACAATTAAACAATTGAAGAAAGAAAAATTAGATTGTAGATTTTGGATTAGTATATATCAATTTAATTATTACCTGAGGTTCCCCCACCCATTGAAAAGGGATTGAAGACAATAGAGCAGATTGTTCATAAGCACTCTGATGGTACCAATCATTCAGAATAATGCTTCTATCATAGTCATAAGAAAAAGGTTCAGGGTCGTTGGGTGCCACGCGAATCATTCCATATAGTCCTGCTTCCCTTTGCATTCCATAGTGAGCATGATAAAGATATGTTCCAGGCTGTAACATTCAATATGCAACCAAATTAGATATAAACAAATTTATGTTCCGATCATTTATACAAATGTTTGGATCAACGGTGAGTTTGGCAAAATCACAGTGTCATCATAATTTTGTCAAACGCTCCGTGCTTTCAAACATGCACGAATTCATTCATCTTTACATCAACTTACCCTATCAACAACAAATTGATAAACAAAGGTGTCTCCAGGTAGTATAGGACATTGAGTTACCCCTTCTGTTCCATCAAACCAAGGAGTTCCAATCTGTCATGTATAAACCAAATTAGTCATTAAATATTAAACATTAAGCACCAAAATATATTTATTTTTTTAATCTAATTTGATATTTATTTATATGAAATGAAAATTTAAAATATTTTTGACTAGTAAAGACCAACCTGTCTGATACCATGCCAATGGATGGCAAGGTTTTCTGTGAGCAAATTGTTGTTAACTTCAACTATGACAGTATCACCTTCTTGTGCTTGAATGGTAGGTCCTGGAGTTTTGCCATTAATGGTTATAACTAATTTCTTATAACAATCAGGGGACTTATATTCATACTTAACCTCCCATTTATAATGTCTAACTCGAGCTTCGGCTATGTGGAAATTCACCAGAATTATGAAGAAACATAGAACCAATAATTTTGGTGCTACCCTTAAGTTTAATAATTGAAGTTCAACCATGTCTGGATTGTTAAGGATGTGTTGTAGTGTTGCAGAGAGAACTTAAAGGAAAAAAATAGTGTGAAAGTTTTAAATATGTTGATTTTTGTGATTGATTTCTTTGCACATTTGTGGAATGGTTTTGATTGCCTTTAAATAGTGACTTAAATTATGTTGAATATATTTATATTATATAGTTGACTCAGTTTGGTCAAACAAAGTTGGTGATTGGAATTAGTATGAAATTTCGTTGATTGAGATTTTTATGAAATTTTCTGTAGCATTCATTGCCTAGGAGTTTCCTCTGTAATTCATTTCACACTATGGTTTTGAAATTTGAAATTGATATTTATTTATTTATAATGTCCAAGGTCATATTTATTTTCGATTAGCTCATCATGTCTGGCTTAATTAACTTGTTTACTTTTGGCCTGCTTTTACATGATTTATTTAGTAAACTAGCAAACTCTAAATGAAGCTTCCGTAAAATATACTACCAACTCAAGTTTTAACTTCTATCAACTTATAAATTAATTAGTACTAGTACTAGTAGTATAATGTTAAATAACCAAGCAAGTAATCACCGATGGATTTTGTTGATTTAGTAAGGAACTTAAATCTAAGTAATCGAAAGAGTTTCACATTTTTTTTCAAGCAGTCTAGTAGCTTAAATTTCATTTATATTGCGAATAAGTGGGAGCACCGAAATTTGAATCTCAATTCCTGTATATTATATGCAACTAGTATCCAGACCCGTGCCAAGCACGGGTAGAAATGCGTTTGTAAATTTGTTGAATTATAAATAATATATTTTAATATATTTTACTTTAAACAAAAATTTAAAATTTTAATTGCTAATGAAAAATAATTAATAAAAACTACGTAAATATTTACAATCTTTTATAATTTAATAATTAAAATAATATTCTGTGATAAAATTGTAAAATTTATGTACAGTGTCATAGATTTTCTTACGGAAGATTCGTATAGTTCGTAGTTTTTTTATCATATTAAAAATGTATCATAGTTGTTGTTTCTATTATTCTCCGCTAAAAAAATTATAAAGTTGATGGAAAATAATTTTCTATGGAATATATGGAATATATGGAAGAGACTTTTAGGTTTCATAAAAAGGCTTGAGGTGGATATGAATTACAAAAAAAAATGTCAGTGTATAGTAGAAATATAGACTACAATATAGTAATTAACAAAATAAAATTGATTCCCGTATTAATATTTAAGCAGAAATATAGGTTCCCGTTGAAATTTTAAAAAAATAGTCTCCCTATTAATATATGACTAAAAATACAGTTTCTGTAAAAATTATAATATAAATAGGTCTTCATATTAATACATATTAATATATGAGTAAAAATATAGATCTGAATAGAAATTATAAAAAAGAAAAAAGAGTTATTTGTATTAATGCATAAGTAGAAATATATGTTCCCATAGAAATTACAATAAAAAATAGGCCCCCGTATTCATGTATGAGTTGAAATATAGGACACGTAGAAATAAAATAAAATAAAAAGACTTTCATATTAATATATGAGTAAAAATATAAACTAAAGCATAAATTACAAAATTAAAATAGACCCGTATTAATATATGAAAAAATATAATTTTATAGTAATTAAAAAAAATAGTCCTCGTATTAATATTTTTTGGGAAGAGTCCTCGTATTAATATGAGTACAAATTTAAATTTTGTAAAAATTACAAAAAAAATAAAAGATGGGTTTTTATATTAATAGATATATAAGTTCTCGTAAAAATTACAAAAAAAAAGTCTTTCGTATTAGTATGTGAGTAGAAATATATGTACCTAGACATTTTTAATAAAAAATAGGCATCTGTATTGATGTATGAGTAGAAATATAGAGTTCGTAGAAATAAAAAAAAATATGTCTTCGTATTAACATGAGTAGAAATATAAGCTATAATATAAATTAGAAAAATGAAATGGATCCCGTATTAATGAATAGAAATACAAAAATGAAATGGATCCCGTATTAATGTATGAATAGAAATACAAAAATGAAATGGATCCCGTATTTTTGTCCCTCGAAAATAAAATCAATCATTAACAAATACTTAAATTTAATTACAATTTTAGGGACAAAAAGTTTGAAAAAGAGATTCAACTGTACTTATTGAAAAACTATAACATAGTCGGCAACAATACATACAAATGCTTCAAAGCTCTGCAAAAAACCACTAAATGTTTGGGAATAATAAGAGAATATCATTGATCCGTCAAGTTCAATTGCAACCATCTCAGTCTTAATTCATTCCTTTCATAGTCTTTCTACACATCTGCAAATAAAATATAAATGGTAAAATAAGCCCGTATAAATTACATAAAATATAAATATAGTCCCATATAAATTTAAAAATTAAGTCCCATATAAATTACATAAAAATAACTTAGGTCCGGAGTAACAAAAAAAATAGGCTCTTGTATTAAAAAAAAGGGATGCGACATATTTACAGGCATAATTTCTTTGCTGTCATAATTAATGCATATTAATTTTTTTTTTGGGGTCATAATGCATATTAAAATATTAATTACTATTGAAAACTAATTACCAATTATTCTCTGTATTATTACCATTGATGTATTAGTTTAAAGAATTGAAGATTTGTCATTATCTAAAAAAAATAAAGAAATGAGGATTCGGAAGCACAACTTTTAAAAGTTGAGCGCATTTTTTTGGACTTCGTTATTTTGTTTTGTTAAAAAAAATGTGTTTGTTATTTGTGATCAATTTTGTGTTGTAGTAAAATTAATACAATATATATTGTTTCTAAATTTGGCATGAATAATTGAGTGCCAATGAAATTTCTAAATAAAACTACACGTACCCAAAAAAAATGCAAACATAAACTTTAATTCCCCCCATCCCCCGTGTTTAATTTCTGTAAAAAAAAAAATCATCACGATTGCTTATTTATACCAAATATGTGTTAATGTATTCTTGTAATATATTAATGAATATGGTATCAAGTCAATTTTATTACATATAAGAAAAGAGAAATCCAAAAATAGAAAAATACTATGAAGATCACAAATAGTAGAAATTCTACATTTCAATTTCATCATTGTTAATGAGAATTTAATATTCACATAAAAAAAATATTAAAAATTGAAACCAATTTGTTAAAAGCAAAGCACAAAAAGCTACGGGTAACACATGTGAGTTGATTTGACGTTATATATACAGCAATAAATAAATAAACATTACTCAAATAAATGAAATTAACTTGTTCTTTTGTATTATACATATTCTCACTCAATCAACTGCAACAAAAAAATATATATAAATAATAAGAACTATTAAAGAAACATAGAAAAGGGGAAAATAAGAGAACGTACATAAGAAAATTCTCATGAATAAAAGATAGATGAAAATGTAACCGGAAAATTAATAGTAAAGGAAAAAAAACATATTAAAACTTATATATATATATTAGCAATGAAAAGTGAAAGGAAATAAATGAATCAAAAGAGGAAAAAAGACAATCAAGAATTTTACAATAAAAAATTAGAGCCATAGTAATAAGAGAATTGGTATTAGAAATATAATTAGAAGCAATTGAATCGTACTTTGGAGCCATTAGAAATATAATTAGAATTTGTAAATTTGTAAATAAGAGAATTTATATTAAGATTGGATGTGATGAATAGAAAATAACATTGTGTAGACTATTTATAGATGTAAAATAGGTCAAAATAAAGCATAAACCTAAGGAATATTCTATTAATTATTAAATGTGTGAAAGTCAAATTAGGTAGAGTATATTTTTTGTGATTAAGTATAAAGTTTTACTGAGAGTATTTGGGCCATTAATACGGATTCACAGTGCAGATTTTAATGGGGAGATTATGTTGAAAAAAAAATGAATATTGCCTTTCCTTTTGTAGGTATAATGACAACACATGAATATAAGTCAATTGCTTAGGTATAATGACTTTGGACAATAAATAAATAGCATTTAATGGAGAGAAATAACTGAATATGATTTTTTTTTTAAAGCTTTTATCAAAATTCAAAATAGCTACTTTTTTAAGGTTGTGATCATAATTCATAATTCAAAATAGCTATTCTTTTAAGGTTTTGATCAAAATTCAAAATAGCTATTTTTTTAAGGATTTGCTTGAAATATTTTTTTTTATATTGTCTTTGCTTATGTGGTGTGATCTGTACCAAGAAAAAAGTGTATTATTTGCCTTCGCGGTGTGATTTGTACAAAAAAAAAGTGAATTTATTGACTTGGCCTATGTGATATGTAGACAAATAAACGTGAATTTTTTTTACATGTTCTATTCATATAAATGTGAATTTTTCTTGATAACCTTAGAGAATTAATAATTGCCGAGAATTAATTGCTTAGAGATTGCCTTAGAGAATTGATTGCATAATTTGAGCACCATGTTTTTATTATGCTTGTACTTTGATCCTCTTTTTTTTAACTAAATCATTTAATTCATTAATTGCCAAAACAATATGGGAGAAGAATCATTGTGGGATTGCCACGTGTACCATAGGCTTTGAGGAAAGGCTCCCAAATAATATATATATAGATATAGATGTCTCAATCAACTAAACTATGTTTATGGAGAATAAAAACTTCATATTTATAACATAATAATAATAATAATAATAATAATAGAATATAAAATATTCATTGTATCTCATATTTTTAGTAATAGCATTATGTAAATTAAATGATTCAAGACTCTTCTATATAAACACATTTGAGACTATGAATATAGAAGAGTCTTAATCATTTTGATTCTACAAAATTAAATGTTATTTAATTTACATAATGCTATTACTAAAAATATGAGATACAAAGAATATTTTATATATCAATCGTTAGTTGGTTCAGTGGTGATTGACACTGAACTTGGTAGGGAGGACCACGGTTCGATCCCCGCAACTGCGATTGAGAGGGGGCCGGAAGCCTGGAACCACTTGATGTCAGAACTGACCCCCGAACAAGATTAAACTGTTGGTATAAACCAAAAATAAATAAATTATATTCTAATAAATAATAATAATAATAATAATAATAACAAAAATATAATATAAACTATGAAGATTGTCCTTATCAATTATCAAAAAAAAAAAAAAAAGATTGTCCTTATCATTGGATAAACCGATAAAGTTCAACGCGTTTTCTATGTCCTAAGTTTATTGAAGAGCCATTCAAAGAAAACAAAAGTTTAACATATTCCGTCAATTTGTATTTTTCTTTAGAGTTAAGTTGTATTTTTCTAATAATTACAGAATATTTTTATACAAATTGACTTGATCTTAATAGTTAATATAGTCTTTAAAAATTTAAGTCAATGAAATCCAAAATGTGAAAGAAATTACTTGATAATCATCCTAACGAACACGGTTATGACAAACTTGTCAAGCACTTGGAATAAGTCGTTATCATTCTTTTCCAGTGTAATAAAAGCAATGGCAAGTACAGGATTAGTTCCATGTTTGTTATACGAGTTTGATTTTACAGGGTTTGTTCCACATGCTTGTTATGAGTTGATTTTATTTTTAAACAAGACCTGTTTTAATTTTTTAGGAAAACTTTGAGAATTTGGACCTTAAGAAAAAGGTAAAATGCAATTTTCATCTCTGTAAAATTGTCGAATTTGAATTTTAGCCCCTGTAAAAAAAAATCCTCTTATTTTACTTCTATAATTTTAAATTACTTAGATTTTTGTCCTTAATATTGCAATGTCACACAAATTACGGTAGTTATATTGCATCGTTCAAAAAATAAGGAAAAAAATATATTGCGTCGTTCAAATGCTATGCCACTGTTGAAAGAAGAAAACAAAGGATTAAGGTTGGAGTTTTGCTTCTCAATGCTTGAAGGTATAATATACCATATGATCCCATGTTTGAAAGCATGTGAACAACATTATTCATATCGATGAAAAATGGTTTTACACGACTAAGGTATCATTTAACTCAATTTTTTTAGGTTTTAGAAGTTATCAAAAAATTAAAGTCAAAATAAGAGTTTTTTGAAAAAAGCTAAAGGTCCGTTTGAATAAACAACTTATATGAATGCTTATAGCATTAGAGCTTTTAATACGAGAGCTTACGTCATAAGCTCTTATGCTTAATAAGCTATTTACGTTTGGATATGTTCATTAAAAAGTAATTTCATAAATTGAAGTGTTTGGATATCTCATCACATAAGCAATTATAAATTTAAGATTATTTTTTTAAGCAAACAACAATATATTAAATAAAAAACGAAGTACAAAGAAAGCTGGGGCGGCAATAACCTAACCCAGCAATCACACAAAAAACGTATATACAACCCAAAGAGGGTAAAGCAAACTCAACCGGACCAAATCCAGTGAAAGATCCAAATGAGAAGAAATCAAAGAAACATCAAACACAATCCAGCAAGTCCAACACAGGACCCAAAATTAAATTGCAAAAAAGAGATGTGTAACAGATTCAACCATTACAACAACCAATAAAGGCAGACTAAAAATTAATCTAACTCTTAGGGCACAATGAGTGAATCCGACCGTCAACACGGAAAGAGAGACAACAACCGACCACTCGCTATAGCAGCAACGAGTACAAGGCCATTTCTAGCCATAACCAGAGCCGTCGGCCTTCCCAAATTCTCTAGCGTCGCGGATGCAGAATTGAAAGCTTTGATCCCTCCAAATTTCAACAGATCTGAAAACAAACTATAAGAAACCAAAATTCAAAAAAACAAACAAACAATGCTAGAAAATAGGCAAAAGAACCACAACAATCAGATAAATAGAACCAGCGACATAACGAAGCCAGTTTAAGCAGAACAGAAACCACCGGCGCGACTGAGACAACCAGAACCTGAGCCATCTCACCATTCAAAACCCAAAATAGAATGGGTTAGGAAAACCACCAGAGAAACAGATGCAGCACCGTGGGTCAACGAGTTCACCACATAGGCAAAAACCACCACCACAGATCGCCGGAATCTACACCTGAGCAGAACCAAACCCCTAATAGAACGTAGAGGTTAACCACCACGAACCAGCTACAACCACCCTGAAGGAGGCGGTTTTGGTTGAACTAAACCACCGCGAAAAGGATCTGATGAAGGCAGAGCAAACGAGCGTACGAACCTGCTACCACCACCGAAAAAATCGGCGATTTGGACTACGGTGGTTTGAAGGGCAAGCGGCGCTCATTGCACCACCACCTTGCAGTCCTACATCACGATGAAAGGTTTGGATTGAGAAGGGACGGACCTGCTTACAATCCTATCCACAACTTTTTGACAAAAAATTCATAAAGATCAACGACATTTAAAAAAAGACGCAAACTCTTAACTTTGATATATCTCAATAACATAAAAAATTATTTTACATTTATTAAGAAAACCAAATCATAACTAAGTTAAAATTTGTCTCTTTGACTTTTCATTATAATAAGTTTCATAAAAAATAAAAAAAAGATGTAAAACTATTTTTTATTGGTCATTAGGTATAGAAAAAATGAGAGAGAAAGCAAATTAAATGCAATTTGCATTTAGGATCCATTTGTTACAGATTTAAAAAATAGTGATTTTGATATCAAATAATTTAGAGATTAGTTTTTAGAGATTTTATAGAAAAGTACAATTTACTCTGTTTTTGTTTATTGTAATAAAAATCACTTTTTTTAATAAAATAATCTTTAACTTGTTTGGATATCAAAATAACCACACTTATTTTCTCTCTCTCCTCTAAAAAAAATAATTATTTGAGAAGCTACTCTTAGCAGCTTCTCCTTTTTAACTGTTTTCTGATTATTTTTAGATTCTGATTTTTTTAAAATTAGCAACAAACATATGTAATTTTTTTTAAAGTGATTATTTTTATAAAAAAGTGATTCTTCTCTAAAAAAACTATAATAAACGGTAGGGGTGTAAGCGGATCAGAAAAATCCAATTGAACTGATGATTCAAACCAATCTAAATCGAAAAAAAACCGATTTTTATGGTTCAGATTAAAAACCGGACCAATAGAAAACCGAAGTGGTTTGTTTCTTTTCTCGGTTCCAGTTTTCTGATCCAATGGACAAACCAACCTAATATATAGTATATATGTTAAATTATTTTTTTAGGTAGCCCATATCTATCAAAAACCACAACTAACCCAACTACTTCTAAAAAATAAAATAAAATAAAATCAGCCTCACTTAGAAACTCTAACTTAAAAACACAAACTTAGAAACACTCACGACCGCAAACACAAACTCAGAAACCTTGCTCTCACCTCACCCTCAAGCTGCTCTCCACACTACGCAAACAACACTCTCACGTCACGCTGATACTTTCATCTCAAATATTCAAAAGGATAACTTCTCAAGCGTTGTTTTTTATTTTAATTTTTTTCCATTTAAGTGGGAATAGATTTGAAGTTTTATTTTTATTGCACTGTATTATTTGAAGAACTTATGAACTTAATTTCAATATGGTTGTATTTTGTATTTGATGAACTTATGAACTTAATTTTAATATGGTTGTATTATGTATTTGATGAACTTAAGCGAAAATAATTGTATTTTGTATTTGTTTTCAACATGGTTGTATTATGTATATGTATTTTATGAACTTATAGGAAAAGAATTGTATTTTGTATTTTATGAGCTTATGGGAAAAATATATTGGAAAAAAAATAATTGCATGGAATACATCGAAAAAAAATAATATTCTTATGCATAATATCATATTGCTTTCTAGGGTTATTCTTTGGCAAATTTTTCTAGAATTGTATTAATGTGATCTTACAACTATAATAATAATAGAGAAGTGCTAATATCACACTCTCAAACACACTCCTTTAACACACTCTAATAATATGATGACACCTCACCCCACTTTCTATTTTTATTTTTTTAAAATAAATTTGAATTTAATTGTTCCTCTTCTCCAACAAAAACATGGGGTGATGTGTCATTATATTATTGGAGTGTGTTAAAAGAGTGTGTTTGAGAGTGTGATATTAGCATTTCTCATAATATAATAATAATAATAATAACAATATTTCGTTTCATGGCTTGACTTGACTTGACAATCACAAACGTTTTAGAAAAAAGGAAAATACTTGTTGGTACGACACCACAACAGCATGAAGATCGACGAATTATTTATACCCAATTGATAAAATATATGCATCACCGCTTTTATTCTCTCACCCACCATGTATGTGTAGGCAGCCATTGATTTATATGCCGTTGGATATCGTGCGTAAATGAGTCGTGCTATATAGCACTTCTCTAAAAAAAAATGACTTAAATATAATTTTGGTCTCTACAAATATGGTTTGTTTTTATTTTAGTTTTTATAAAAAAAAAAATTATATTTATACCATTGTAAAATTATAAAACTTTTAAGAAAGTTCCTAAGCTGAAGTGGTTGGTTTTTAATGATGTGGCACATGATAACCGTATAATTCTTGTTGACTAGACTAATTTTAATTACTAAAATATTAACAAAATAAAATTATCCATTAATAAAACAAATAAACATTTTTAAATAAAAATATGTTTTTAGTTAAAATCAAATGGGGATTATTAGGATAAAAATCAATCAATCTCATCTTTGTCTTCAAACCAAAACTTCCAACATAGCCCAAAAAATTTTATTCTTTTTCTAATCTTTTTATAATTTCAATTGACAAAATTAACCTATTTACCCAAAATTAAATTTCAATTGACAACATATTGTTCGATTTAAGGGAAAGATTGATTTTTGTTTTCGAAGGACCGAGCAGTGAGCAATGATAATATGATATTGAGTTAGGTGCAGAACCTTAATATGTGCATTCCGTTATATTTTTTATCTGTGATAAAGTGACTACTTGCATTAATAACTTCCACATTCGGTTGATCATCGGTGGACTTCGAATCAACAGGAGGTTTATCAATATCAGTTTTAAATGGTAGTAGAAATTGATTGAACATGTACTTAACCCTTCGGTACATGGTTTGATTCTCACAGAAGAAAAAAACTCCACCAGAGAGGGGTAGATAAGATCGCGAGGTTTCAACGCCGGGATTGCCCTTAAATCAAAGATCATGTCAAAATATTACTAATTTCGATATATAGTACTCCTCTGATTCAATATATAAACAGAATTTAATCAATTACTATATAGTTTAAATACATTTTTTTTAATGAACTTAAAAAATTAAATTTTATTTATATATAAAATCGGAGAAAGTACCATAAAATGACTGGATAAAAAGGTAAATTATAAATACTAGTAGTAAATGATAAGTGATGTGATAAAAAAATATCAAAGATCATGTCAAAATAGAACTAATTTCGATTTTTTTTAGAGTCGGTTTGGTTTGATGGAAAGAAAGAGAAAAAATAGAAAATTACAAAAATCGATAAATAAATTTGGACTATGTTAGCTTTTTGGTCGTGACATGAGACGATGAGGGTACATAGTACTCCTCTGATTCAATATATAAACAGACTTTAATCAATTACTATATAGTTTAAATACATTTTTTTTAATGAACTTAAAAAATTAAATTTTATTTATATATAAAATCGGAGAAAGTACCGTAAAATGACTGGATAAAAAGGTAAATTACAAATACTAGTAGTAAATGATAAGTGATGTGATAAAAAAATATCAAAGATCATGTCAAAATATTACTAATTTCGATTTTTTTTAGAGTCGGTTTGGTTTGATGGAAAGAAAGAGAAAAAATAGAAAATTACAAAAATCGATGAATAAGTTTGGACTATATTAGCTTATTTTTTATTAATCTCCTCTGAACTAATTGCTATACTATAACTATTATATCGAGTTATTTATGGTATGCTAATTCTATTCATTTTTATAATCTTGAAGCTTTGCACTTTGCTTGTATGTTATTTTTTTCTGTTTTTTACACATATATATCAATTAGCTAATCATTCTGTCACTTTCTTTATAAACATTCAGAGATGAGATAGCAGGATGCAGTGAGAAGGCATATGACTCTCTTTCAATTAATGATGCTAAGCAGATAGCAGATGCTGTTGTTTTCCTCAGACCAAGAACTCTTGGAATATATTAAAGAGGTGAGAAATATCACGACTCTTGGCATAACTAATGAAAACATAAAAGAAAGACACATTAATCTTGACTATGCATTGTACATTGATGTTATATGTTATAATCAAAATTTATTTATCTCACGAATACATGATTTTATCTTATATGTTTCACGTTTCCGATACTTATTCCTCTTTTTGTGCTTTTACTTGATACACATAAATATCGTTGCATGATATTGTTTGTTCTCCAGTTTTAAAATCAGTATCTATTGATTGCAGGAGCATAATGAGTGGGAAGTTAAGAACGGATTGGTTTATTTTCAAAAGGCGAAAGAATTAGCTCCATGCAAAGAAATACCCTCTCTGCAACTCATCAACCAAACACCAAGCTATGCTAGGGAGTTAGAGAGGATCGTCTAAAAAGAATTGTGTGCAATGACCTTTCTGTTATCCAAAATTACTAATCATGTGTTTTGATTGTTGTAACATTCCTAAATTTTGAAATATATTCTTTTAGTAATTTCCTTAGATTATTTATTTCTACTGAACAACTTATCTTATCCTTACAATGCCTGATTTTGATTATTTATTTTATATATTATTTAGCTAGTTAATTTAGTAATATTGTGAATTTCGATTTGCATTAGAGTTCTATTATTGAATGTTGATTGAAGAATTGATGAGAGCATTAAACACAAAGTTGAATCATAAAAATGCAAACATCACGTACAAACACAATTTATATATATTTTGTGAAATCCAAATGAATAAATATAACATATAAAAGTTATTTAATCAAGTGCCTGAGAAATGAGAATGGGTTTCGCATGAAGTTATAACATAAAAAAAAAAAAGAGAAATAATATTTCTACAACCAAAAAATTGACAACTTTTAATCACTCTCTCTTATACTCTCATTATATTCTTATTACCCTCTCCTCCTCTCACAATATTATTTTTGTTGCAAAAAAAAAATTTGTCCCAAAAGTTGTCAAGTTTTGAGTGTAAACATAATATCACTCTATAAAAAATTATAGTTTTTGTTCAACTCCTTGACTCACTTACAAATGAAGTTATCATGTTGAGTCCTTATTTTATAGCAAATCAAAAATATAAAATATGACATCCCTTCTAACATGTGAAATAACATATATTGTATATTTCTATAGTTGTTTGGTAATTGTTAATTTTTTAGCTTTCAAAAGTCGTATGTAATTTACCTATAAAAATTAAGCAATTTTTTTTTTATCAAAAACTTATTAAAAATATGTTTGGCATAAATTATCTTTTTATTGAGTAAAAATATTTGAAATAAGCGGCCAAAGGGTACCTAAGTATTATTCAACCAATTATTGCCAAAGTTTAAAAGGTGATGAATACAAAAAAACAACAAAATGAGTGAAAATTAAATAAAAATTTCGGAAGAATCCAAAATCAATTTCTCGATGTAACAATTTTTAGGTAAACTCTAAACTACTAGGACTCCTACTCCTAAGAACCAACGGATTAAAAAGTAGAAGAAAAATAAATTAAAAAACTATTACTCAATACTTTTTTTTCTACTAATATTAATTACTACAAAATTATTATTAATAACTTTTGTCCCTCTTTCAATAGACCTTTGGATTTATTCTTAAATATAACACCATTGATTTAAATTATAACTAAAATAGTTTTCTATAAGAGATATAACGAAGATTAACACTTGAAGAGGTCAAGAGGATACCTATGTTAACCAAATTATGCACAAGAATCATGTTTATCTTATTTACCCTCTTCACGCATAAAGAATGTAATTATAAAATGTATTCATATAAACTTCATTTTGTAACCAAAAAAAAAAAGTATTAACGTCTTTACTTCCTTACCAAACTGCACATGACGATTTAATAAAAAAAAAAAAACTCCACATAATATTCTTATGCATAATATCGTATTGCTTTCTATTCTAGGGTTTATTCTTTGGCAAATTTTTCTAAGAGTTGTATTAATGTGATCTTACAACTATAATAATAATAACAATATTTCATTTCATGGCTTGACTGACAATCACAAACGTATTAGAAAAAATGACTTAAATATAATTTTGGTTCCTACAAATATGATTTGTTTTTATTTTAGTTTTTGTAAAAAAAAAAAATTATATTTATACCATTGTAAAATTATAAAACTTTTAAGAAAGTTCCTAAGCTGATGTGGTTGGTTTTTAATGATGTGGCGCATGATAACCGTACAATTCTTGCTGACTAGACTAATTTTAATTACACTAAAATATTAACAAAATAAAATTATCCATTAATAAAACAAATGAACATTTTTAAATAAAAATATGCTTTTAGTTAAAATCAAATGGGGATTATTAGGATAAAAATCAATCAATCTCATCTTTGTCTTCAAACCAAAAATTCCAACATAGCCCAAAAAAATTGATTCTTTTCTAATCTTTCTATAATCTCCAACAAACTAAAAATCTCATTTCGTCGCCCTGGTTTCCTCGTCAACACATGAGTTTGTTTCGATTAACTACCGAACTACGACGGCGGCGGCATATATTTCGGTGATTAAAGTATCCTCATCGACGACAGTGGATGAGCTTAGAAGCTTCCAATAGGCGCGTTGAATTTGTAGTTTTGATTCATGAAAACCATCTTCAATTGATTTTATTCCCTTCAACACAATAAGGAATATTTCTCTTGTAAGCTATGTGCCAGTAAGTATTACATTAATTATAAAACAGGATGTGAATTTGATTAATAAACCATATAACATATACTTTTTCTTAAACCACATAAAATATACACATAAATCAATTCTAGAAAAGAAAAAAAAAATATATAAATCAACTGATGCCACTTGCAAATTAAGTGATGAATAAATAAGGGATGATAATATTTTTATTTATTAAATTATTCCATAAATAAAAAAATTAAATAGTAAAGTTCACCATGTAAATTACCTAAGAAGCATTTCAGAAACGATTGATAGACATGTCACATGAACTAGTTTAGGAGGATGGTGTTTAGACTTTGGGGGTAGAGATAGCAATCAAGTGGCCCATAAAATGGCCCAATATGCTTTGATCAACCCAACCAAACAGTGTGTCACACTTGAGATTATTGTAAACCCAGTATTTTTGGATAATTTCAATAATTGGATCTATTGCAATAAAATTAAGGGTAAATATATACTTCCCTGCAATGTGGACGAGTTTTAGTTTTTCCCCTATAAATTATTTTTGTGTGACTTGCCCATTGACATGGGTGTGAACAAGAGCTTACTCTAATTATTAATAGGCGAATTTTGCTTTACCCTCCTATAAAAAATTTCTTTAAGATTTCCCCCTTGCAAATTTTTTTTTTTGGGTTACCCCTTGGGTGCACTTTTTAAATCGGTTATTTTGTTTAACCGATTTAAAAAGTGTTGTTTTTTAAATCGATTTTTTCTGTTCAACCGATTTAAAAAGTGCACTCAAGGGGGGAAACAAAAAAAAATATTGCAAAGGGGAAATCTTAAAGAAATTTTTTAGGGTTAAAGCAAAATTCGCCTACTTTGCAGGGGTAAAGACCTATTTACCCTATATTTATTTATAAACGATATTCGTGAATTAATTTTGGGCCAATTTCATTTATGGGCCTGATCGATTCGGCCCGTTAATTGATCTTCGTTATAAATTTACCTCCTTCAATTGAAAAGTATTTATTTTTTCCCTCAGAAGAGAACTATTTTGCTCCTCGGGAAGGAGACGTTTTACGAGCTTCTCGATCGAAAGCCTTTCCTATCTATCTAGTGTCATCTGTTCCTTCGGCCTCTTCACCAACAAAATCGGAAGAAGATGGATTCAAAATTCACCGAGCTATTTGATCGATTCAAGGCTGCGTTTCTTAGAAACGACCTTGATTCGGCTTCAAATCTCCTTTCTCAGCTTAAGGTAGCTCTAATCCTACAAAACCCTAGTTTATTTGTTACTCTGATTTCTATAATTGCTCCATACACTTTCTTATATAATTACTGCAAGCAGCTTAAATTCTTACCACTGATTTATATATAGACCCTGTTAGGATTTAGTTTCTAGCTTATGTGAACTTTTTTCATTAAAATAATGTCTATGAATTATGATTCTTTGCTTGTAAAAAGGTCTTATAAGGTACATGAGAGTTTTTGAAAAACAAACTGATAAAAGTTAATTACAACTTATACGAGAAACTGTAGCTCTATAAACTCAATTAGGTTACGATTCAGTAACAATTCTTTTTCTACAATTGGTTGTTCCAAATTAGTCTAAATTAGGTCATAGCTTCTAACTCAGTAAATAATTGCAGCTGATTATATTTTGTTCTTCGATATGTAACTTTCGAGTGACCTTTTTAACTTGCAGGTCTTACTAACAGGGTTCAGAAGCCTTCCACCCTTGTTTGCAGATACGCCTAATGCAGTTCACGAGTTAACAATAGCAAGTAATATTCTTCATCCCAATGTATCTTTTGTTTGTAATAAAAGAAGATCCTGTTAAAATATCATATGAGTGAATCTTAAATTAGGTTGATATTGTAAATGAAATTTTAATGGATTAGCTTGGCTATGAGCTCTATGTTATATAAATTAAAATTACTCTTTCATGTCTTCTGTTGTTGTTGGGAAGGGGCTCCTGTTTGTTCTTCAAACCATGGTTAGTTACATAAATCTGCTATGTAGTTGTAGCGGAATTAGTATTACAAGTTAGGCTTCGTCTTAGAGGAGACAAAAAAGGATATAATAGTGTTTTTATATTTAAAGTTTGAAACTTTTCTCCATTTGTCTATCAATTTTACAAAATAAAATACTAAAGCTGCTCTCCCGTAACTGAATCATATTAATTACAATAATGAATAACATAATATCTACTTAAGAAGAAGAAATTGAGAGCTACGGGTTCTTTTGATGAAATGCGTTTTTCTCATGTTGGTTGTTGAAATTTTCAGGGGATATATACGAGCATGCTGTTGTCCTTAGCGTAAAAATTGAGGATCAAGATGCCTTTGAAAGGGATTTCTTTCAGCTGAAACCTTATTATACCGATGCCCGGTAACTAATTCTTGCCCCTTTATTTACAAGTGCATAATATAAGTTTCTAATCTCGGACAACTGAACCTGGAACCAAAACTGTAGACATTTCCTGATCTCTTAACATTTACATTAGAGTATATGACAAGAAACATAGTAGTATTTATATCAAAGTGCGATTCTTATCCTACTCATATGCTTTCTTGTTGAGCTATTATAATTTATTGGACATTTTTCTGTGTTGCAGTAACCGTCTTCCGCAATCTCCTCAGGAGTTCCCAATACTTGGTCTCAACCTGTTGAGACTACTTGTGCAAAATAGGATTGCTGAATTCCATACTGAGTTGGAATTACTTTCATCTGCCGCTCTAGAGAATCCATGTATTAAGCATGCCGTGGAGCTCGAGCAATCTTTTATGGAAGGGGCTTACAACCGTGTCTTGACTGCTCGACAGACAGTCCCACACGAAACATATGTGTACTTCATGGATCTTTTGGCAAAGACCATTAGGTAATAGTTGTTATTATTTTTCCTAATAGCTTATCAGAAGATTGAACTCAACTTACTAAAATGAAACTCTATCTATATTTCCGCTGAAGTTGGACTCTGTTAGCTTATTTTTTATTAATCTCCTCTGAACTAATTGCTATACTATAACTATTATATCGAGTTATTTATGGTATGCTAATTCTATTCATTTCTGCACTTTGCCTGTATGTTATTTTTTCTGTTTTTTACACATCTATATCAATTAGCTAATCATTCTGTCACTTTCTTTAAACATTCAGAGATGAGATAGCAGGATGCAGTGAGAAGGCATATGACTCTCTTTCAATTAGTGATGCTAAGCAGATGTTGTTGTTCTCCTCAGACCAAGAACTCTTGGAATATATTAAAGAGGTGAGAAATATCACGACTCTTGGCATAACTAATGAAAACATGAAAAGAAAGACATATTAATCTTGACTATGCATTGTACATTGATGTTATATGTTATATAATCAAGAATTATTTCTCTCGCGAATACATGATTTTATCTTATATGTTCCACACGTTTCCGATACTTTATTGCTCTTTTTGTGCTTTTACTTGATACACCTAAATATCATTGCATGATATTGTTTGTTCTCCGGTTTTAAAATCAGTATCTATTGATTGCAGGAGCACGATGAGTGGGAAGTTAAGAAGGGACTGGTTTATTTTCAAAAGGCGAAAGAATCAGCTCCTTGCAAAGAAATACCCTCTCTGCAACTCATCAACCAAACACTTAGCTATGCTAGGGAGTTAGAGAGGATCGTCTGAAAAGAATTGTGTGCAATGGCCTTTCTGTTATCCAAAATTACTAATCATGTGTTTTGATTGGCCTTTCATTTATTTTAAATGGAATTATGTGCAATGGCCTTTCTGATATCCAAAATTACTAATCATATGTTTACATTGGCCTTTCGTTTATTTTAAATGGAATTGTGTGCAATGGCCTTTCTGTTATCCAAAATTTGCCTTTCGTTTATTTTAAATGTTTTCATCGTCTGAAAAGAATAGAATATTTCATCTCTTGTTAAAACTATAATGCACTATCAAACATGATTGCGAAAAAAAAAATATTTAAATTTAAAATTATACATTTGAATTGACTTAAAATAGAGATCAAAAGTCGTGACAAAAAATATTCAGTAAGGGAGTATTCTTTCTTCATCTACACTCATTTCCAAGTTTTGACAAGAAATTTGAAAATTAACCAAATATTTGAAACAATTATCCACTATTAATAAATGACTGACCACATTAATTCCATTAGGATTAAACAAAGTTGAATCATAAAAATGCAAACATCACCTACAAACACAATTTATATACATATTTTGTTGAATACAAATAAATATAATATATAAAAGTTATTTAATCAAGTACTACAAAAGAGAACAGGCTCTCACGTGAAGTTATAATACATAAAAAAGAGACATGATATTTATACTACAAAAAGTTGACAATTTTTGACAACTCTCTCTCATACTCTTATTATATTTTCATCCTTCCACTCACGTTATTATTTTTGTTGCAAAATAAAATAAAATTGATTGTTCCAAAATTGTCAATTTTTTAGTGTACAAATAATATTACTCTGTGTCAAAAAAATATAAAAATAACACTAATCACTATAAAAATTTATAGTTTTTGTTCAATTTCTTGACTCTCAGTTACAAATGAAGATATTATGTTGAGTCTCTTATTTTATAGCAAATCAAACAATAACCGGAGAGATCACATATATTGTGTATTTTTTTAAGTAAAAACAAAAAAGAAAGAGTAAGAAAAACCTAATTTTTATTTAAGAAAAGATGAATTGAATTGATTTTCAAGATGCAAGTATCATCTAGTCGTTGAGTAAGAAAAAAAGGTTTTTGCATAGTTTCTGGGTCAAAAGATTAGATATTTTTTCAGCAACTCACTTACTCGGTCCGAAATGGATTCTCTACCGTTTGCCCGCGAAAGATAGGGTGAGACTTTCGCACAATTTGATTCGCCCAATCAATCCAACGTTTCAGAAGCTACCACGTGGATCTTTTATAAAACTAACGACAATTACTGTAACGAAAAACAAGATGATAATGAAAGTGAAACCCAATACTCAATACTGTCTCTCGCCGCCGCTTGTTAACGCTGGTTGCCGTAAATCGCGTCCAACATCGTAGCTTCGTTTTAAACCATACAGATTGATCTAACGGATCAAAGAATTTGGAAGTCACGGTGCCGTTTCCGCGTCAAAGTTAGACAATCCATCTCCAGTTTCTGAGTAAAATAATAAAAGGCTGCCGAGTTTAAAATTTCACCAACTCACTCACTCTCTCTCTCTCTCTCTCTCTCTCCCACCCACTTTCCCACCAAACCTCTTCTTCTTATACCACTTACTTACCATTACCAATTCCATTGCGTTTCGAAGTTTCTGATTCAGATTCAGTTATTCACCTTCCAAATCTATCTGATATGGCTAACATGTTGTATAAAACCACCACGTGCGGAATTTCTTTCCATGACCAATCTCTCTCCGCTAATTCCGCTTCTCGCCACGTCTCCAGATCCCTCTCTTACTTCTCAAACCATTCCCACAAGTCACTTGTTGGGGTGGAGCAGAATAGAAGCCGGAGATTAATTGTTAAGTCAAAAACTGATTTTGATGATTTGGGTATTGACATTTCATTGAGTCCACGTGTTAATGCTGTCAAGCCTTCAAGAACTGTCGCTATAACCGATCAAGCTACTGCTCTTGTTCAAGCTGGTGTTCCTGTTATTCGATTGGCAGCTGGTGAGCCTGATTTTGATACACCTGCTGTTATTGCTGAGGTATTTACATTCTCATTTCCAATTACTCATTTTCTCTGTTATCATTTTTGCTATAAGCGTTTCTAAAGTTGTTTATTGGAATTTGGAACATGGCCTTAGGCTGGGATTAATGCAATTCGTGAAGGGCACACAAGGTATACACCTAATGCTGGAACCTTAGAATTGCGCCAGGCTATTTGTCATAAGCTTAAAGGTTAGTTTTATTGTAGTATTATATATATGGTTTCATTTCAATTGATTATATGGGATGTGGATTTTGATGTGACATAATTGATTTTGTAGAGGAGAATGGAATTGATTATACTCCTGATCAAGTTGTTGTTAGTAATGGAGCTAAGCAGAGTATTGCTCAGGCAGTAATCGCAGTTTGTTCGCCAGGCGATGAGGTGAGTAAAGGAGTTTAGTTCATTATACTACTAGGATAGGATAGCCTTTACAAGAATAGTTTAATACTAATGATGCTGAAAAGTCCTTTGGGTTGGGTATCTCATTTTAAGAACCGGTACAGGAAAGAACATACAATATAATTAAAATAAATAACCTCGTTATAACTAGTACAATTCAATAGAAAAGTGGAATTAGGTACTGAGTCCTAATTGAAGTCCAAGGGCAGCATGAATGAGAAAAAGTCTCATGATACCACTACCGAAGATTTCCCTGCATATCATTCAGGTAACTGAAAGTGAGAGGTTTAAAATGGTAACAAGTTCAATGAAAAGGAGTAAGTGGATAACAAACAAATCAACAATGTAATGCTTTTAACTCATTCTTAGCTGCTATAGTGGTTACTTTAGTTCAGTAGCTTCGAGGACTGCATGCAAACAAGATGATATAAAGACTGTTGATTTTACTATTGGAAACAAGTAAACAAATTATGTGATAGGAAAGTTAGAATTTAAGTGGAAAGGGGCCATTTTGGCATTGGGAGGTGCAGGCCCTCAAAGTTCTGCAATATCATTCTGTAATCAAAGGGGATTTTCCCTATTTCCCTATTATATATTAGTTGGTTTCTATCATTTTATTTCTTTGTCATCAATTTATCATTGATTATATATTATGCTACATGTAAGCTCTTTGCTTGGTTAAATTCAAACAAATAAAAAGGTCGCTGCATAGCATATTGTACATATATACTATCTTCATTTACAAGATTATGTCTGATTTGGTTTTGGACAACTTATTACATATATTTGCCATTTTCTATTTAGCTGATTTTATTTATGAAACGCATATTTCAGGTCATTGTTCCGGCTCCATTCTGGGTTAGCTACCCAGAAATCGCACGGTTGGCTGATGCAACACCTGTAATTCTTCCAACGTCGATATCTAATAATTTCCTTTTAGATCCCAAACTCCTTGAGTCAAAAATTACTGAAAGATCAAGAGTGCTTATTCTCTGTTCACCGTCTAACCCAACAGGATCTGTCTATCCTAAAGAATTACTTGAAAAGATAGCCGATATTGTAGCAAAGCACCCAAGGCTTCTGGTAAAGTTTTACATCTCCGATGAGATCATGAATGCTTCAATGTGTTCAACTTGGATTGTCATTGTAGTTCCTCTTAGATCTTAATGTCTGTTTTGTGCAGGTTATCTCTGATGAAATTTATGAACACATAATTTATGCACCAGCAACACATACAAGCTTTGCGTCTTTACCGGGAATGTGGGACAGAACTCTGACCGTGAATGGATTTTCTAAGGTTAGTCTGTATGTCACGTTCGCTTTCTGTTATAATCGTATTGACTGATTCTCAAAAGAAGTAATTATGTTCTCTTTTAAATTGTTTTACTTCAGGCGTTTGCGATGACTGGTTGGCGGCTTGGTTATATTGCTGGTCCGAAACATTTTATTACAGCATGCGGAAAGGTCCAGAGTCAGGTATGCTGACTTGCCACAATTGTCAAGCCTTATTCTACGCATTATCTTGACTTGATTTCCTTTTGCTACGAGACATGTGCAACAGGTTCTTAGGTTTAACCATATTTAATATTTGAGATGGAACTTTAAGAATCTTTTGAGCATTCATTTGGAATGAGTTGTAGTACTGTTGTTATTTGATATTATATATGCAGTCTTTAGTAGCTAACGCATCTTATTGAATGCAGTTCACTTCAGGGGCCAGTAGTATATCTCAGAAAGCTGCAGTTGCTGCATTAGGACTAGGCTATGCTGGTGGAGAGACTGTCACTAACATGGTGAAAGCGTTTAGAGAACGAAGGGATTACTTGGTTAAAAGTTTTAGCGAAATTGATGGTGTTAAAATATCCGAACCAAAGGTGCAAATCCATCTAGTTTATTTGCTTATTCCATAATAATCATTCTCCATGCTCTCTCTTTTCCGTCTGCCTTTATACACAAGAATATATATTTTCTTTTGTAGGGAGCATTTTATCTATTCATCGACTTCAGCTCCTATTATGGAAGAGAAGCTGAAGGATTTGGTAAAATTGAGGATTCTGAGTCCCTCTGTCGGTATCTGTTGGATAAAGGCCAGGTATACTCATTCAATGGTTTTCAAGAGTTTAGCGATATTTTATTAGCAGAATAGTTTACAATATGAAGTGTCGGTGCTTACATAGATCATAACATTGTGTTTTGTCTACAGGTAGCACTTGTGCCGGGGAGTGCATTTGGAGACGATACTTGCATCCGTATCTCTTATGCAGCATCCCTTACTACCATACAGGCAGCTGTAGAGAGAATTAAGAAATCACTTATTTCTCTTACCTCTGCTGCACTTGTTTAGTGTTGTTGGTTTGTAGTATGTTGTAATGTGTGTATTTTATGTTTGGGTTTGTTATGTAACATGTTTATTGTGAAAATAATAGGTTGTGGCCATGTTCACAAATAAAGTTATGCAACTGTCATTAATAATTTAAGATTATAATCACAAAGTTAGACCATCTTTTTCTCCCTTTTTTGTTTGTTACCAACACCAGGTCTAAGTTCATTATATGATAGAGGGAA
Source organism: Trifolium repens (assembly GCA_030408175.1). Classification (NCBI taxonomy): domain Eukaryota; kingdom Viridiplantae; phylum Streptophyta; class Magnoliopsida; order Fabales; family Fabaceae; genus Trifolium; species Trifolium repens. Next base: position 57,400,756 of record CP125842.1, on the reverse strand, counting down.
GGGAAAGCCAATTAAGAAGCGTCCAGGTACAAAATGAAAAATACATTTATACAAGATTGAAATAAAAGTAGAAACCATTTAATGATAATTTTTGTTGAGCAAAACTTTTACTACCACTTAAGGCTTTGTTTGCGAGTTTTGAGGGGAAGGGAGGGGAAGGCTTTGGAGGGAGGGAAATAGAGAGAAAATTAGAAAAATCTTTTACATTTTTTGAGAAAGTATTTTTAACCAATTTATTAACACTATTAAATCTAGCTGGCTTTACAAATACACAAGTTAACCAAAAAAATTAATGTGGATGAAATTAGTTGAAAAGAAATGATTTCCAGTAGAATTGATTTCAACAAAATACAATAAAAAATAACTATCGAGATGAAGACAATTGGTTTATGGAAATTTAGAACTTTTTTTTTTTTAATAGAGTGGAAATTTAGAACTATACTTATATCTACATTTTAAATATGATTTTGTTTTGGTGGTTGCTTTTTGCCTGCTCTAAATTAATCGGAATCTCCTCACGTTCCCCAATTTACCGGTACTCCGGTAGTATAAATTTGACCAAGAGATGTTTTTCGATAGTATTTTTTCTAGTGTGAGTAATGCAGGAATGAAGAGCCGCCATCATTTATTTTACGATCTAAATAAAATCATCAATGTTAGTTGATTCAGTGGTGATTGACCCTTAACTTGGTAGGGAGGACCACGGTTCGATCCTCGCAACTGCGATCGGGAGGGGGCTGAAACCACTTGATGCCATAACTGATCTCCAAACCAGATTCAACTGGTGGTGAAAGTAAAAAAAAATTAAAAAAAAAAATCAATTCATTTCTCATTTTAATTCAGTTTTTGGTAGAGCCCATAAGGCCCAAACAAGAGCTTCAAAGCATAGGCCCAATCACAAGGTATATGGAAATTTAATACGTTGGGGACATAAATACATAGATTAATTAATTTAATAAAATATGTGGCAGCATATAGTATATGCTTATTTTGGCATAGAATCAACCAATTCCCATATAGGAGGAGAGTGCTTGACATGTCCAACTCCAACACACACGCAAGTTTTTTCCAATTGGTAAGGTTTTAAGGTTTTCTTTGCAAGTTTCCTGTTGAATAGGCAATTATGAGAAAGAAGCAAAACGAATCTTAATTCTCCATGTTACATATTCTCCATGCATAGTGACTTCAATTTTGAGACAATCAACCTTCACAAACAAGAATTTAATTGCTTTCTCCTGTTCCAAAAGATTACGTACCTACCACCTTAACTTCACCTATAAATACTAAAACATATGAAACCAAATTGAAGAAAATTAAGAAAGAAAAATTATATAGAAAGTTTATAAAATCATCAATAATGGAGGAGGTTTCTAGTTTATGCAATATTCAGCTACATGCACCCGAAATAGTGTTTTTTGATTTGGAAACAAACGTACCGAAAAAAGTTGGACAGGGATTCTATGTCCTTGAATTCGGCGCAATTGTAGTTAGTGCTCACAAACTAAGCGAAATTGAAAGCTATACAACGTTGATAAGACCGAAAGATTTATCTGTTGTATCAGTGAAACCTAGTAGAAGCGATGGAATAACGCGTGAAGCTGTGAAAAATGCACCGTGTTTTGAAGATGTTGCTGAGAGGATATTCAGTATTTTGAATGGAAGGGTTTGGGCTGGTCATAACATTCAAAGATTCGATTGTGTTCGTATTAAAGAAGCTTTTGATGGTATTAATATGCCAGCACCTGTACCTGTTGGAATTATTGATTCTTTAGGGGTTTTAACCGAGAAATTTGGAAGAAGAGCTGGTAATATGAAGGTAATTAGAGTAACAAGAAATATATAAAAGCAAGTGATTCATTATTCATCACAATTTCATGTTCTTAACAACAATTGTATTTATGGGCAGATGGCAACATTGGCTTCTTATTTTGGCTTGGGGCAACAAAAACACAGGTATTTCTGCGTTTCGATAAACAACTTTATTAAATATTTAATACGAAGTACTAAGTTATCATAATATGTGATGCATAAGCCTTTCGAAACATGAACACAAGTACTTGTGTTATAAGATAAGCTCAAATAAGCTTTGCAAAATCCTAATTATAAGGATTTTTATGACTAATTTCATGCAGGAGTCTAGATGATGTTCGGATGAACTTGGAGGTGGTCAAGCATTGTGCAACAGTGTTATTTCTGGTATGCAATTAATTAATATCTATGAAAAAGTTCAATTCTTCTAATTGTTGAAATTAACAAATGAATGATTCTCACACATTTGTTATGGTTTATTGGTAATTGTAGGAATCTACTCTACCAAATACATTGCATAATGACAAAAGCAAATGGTATGGCTCTTCCAGCATCATGACAAGAAGTAGAACAAATGGGAAATCACCATGCAGAGAAGAGACAAGTAGAAAATCTCCCCCTACTTCATTTTCATATCAAAGAACTATTCCCTATGCTAGGGGAAGTTTGGGAAAGGTATATTATACATTGACATAATATTTTGTTTTACATTCAAGTTTTTCTGTTGGATTTTATTTGTATTATTGTGAACCGTCGGTATAAAACTTTTTTATACATGCATCTAATTATATTTTAAAACGTAAATATTTGTAAAGATATTTTATAAATCAATATAGCAAATTTGTAAAATACTCTACAATAATGAGGTGCTAATTATGATTATGATCAACTTAGGTGGCTGAAAGAATGAAGGGATTGTTGTGTAAAGCACAAGGACAACCACCTCTACAACAACTATTAAAGCATTCTCATTCATTGCTTAGGTGATGAAGAATTTACCAAAATGGACATGGTTCTCAGAAAATAGCATATTCTATTTCTACCTATTGAAGATGACCTTAACAAAGTGTCTTTGGTGATTAAGAAGAGAAAGGCCTCACGTTTTGTTGAGTTGGCAGGTTGAAAGAAAGATATGCATGCACAAGATTATGGCATGGCACCCCAAATTCATTTGTATATTGTACATAGAATTCATTCATTGTTCAAATTAATTCTTAAATGAAGGAAGATAGTATTAGTATTAGTAACACAAGCATTTGTAAATGAAATCAAAATTAGTCAAACTGCAATTTTCTTTTCTGTTGAATTGAATCACAAATATGTTGATTGAAAAACATATTCTACTTTCTCAAAGGTTACACAAGTACATACTTTTTTTAAAAATTCAATCAAACTCTTCACATAATCTGTTACTCATACCTAAATCATTTCGCTCCAAACATGTTAGTCTTGCATTAACGTCACGCAGTTACCGCAGAAAATTCAACTCCCATAAAATGCACTTTACTTTGTAAAATTAAAGGGGACAGAATTAATAATATGACATGCAATTATAAGTTATAATCTCTAATTACTAGTACTAGTGTATTCATCACAAATTGTAGTGGTACCAAATTAGTTTAGTTAGAGATTCATCATCATCATCACCAGATTTCAATCATTTCCTACTCTCTTTGGAAGATTTCTTAAGCGGTATGCATTTCTCTCTCACTCCTCCTTTTGGCTCCTTCTTCTCCTCTTTTGTTTCCTTCAACTTCACTTCCTCCATCCCTAGCCTGCTTCTCCTGCAATCAAATTCAAATACATTAACATTTTTATAGTCTCTAAATATTCAGTAAAAAATTAATGAAAAGTGCAGTAATTAATGAGAGACCTTTCTTCATTATATGAATTAGATTTCTTGAGCACCGGTTCGGTCTGGAAAGCGACACGGTTCGCTTTCATTGATTCAACAATACTCCCGCTAAAATATTCCTTCTCCTCCGACTGCATATTCCCTAACAACCTCGGATTCTCCGATACACATAAATCCTCACCGGACGAATACACCTTCTCCTCTTCATCAACACTCTCTCTTCTCTTGCTTGTGGTCCCCACATTGCTCAATCTCGCTTCTCCCTGCTGTTTCGCTTTCATCTCCGAACCAGAACTTCCACAAGCAATCAGTTGTAACAAAACAGAGTAACGACTTTGTGGTGCTGCTGGAGCTGACGTCAGCGACTCATTCACTAACCGTTTCGGGAAATTAGCGTTAATCACATTGTTAACCTTTCTTTCCTCCCTTTGTTTAAGTTTCTCAGCAAGGGTAGTAGTGGAATTTGCAACAGGATGCGGTTGAGGGGTATTATGGGAATTAGTTATAACTACTTCATCAAGTTCTTCGGTTGATACACCTCTAGAACAACGTGAATGTGGTGTTGTTGTTGAACTTGTGTAACTTGTTTTCTCTCCATCCCCTAATAATTCCTCTTCATATTCTTCATATTGATCTTCATTCTCTAGTTTCTGTTGACAATTTCCACTTAATGTAGCAGCCACCTTGCTCTTTGAATTTCTATAACTAGTGAAATTTTGTTCTGGATGTTGCTGAATCCCTTGTTTTTCACTCAAGTTCAGTTGTTGAAATCTTTCTACAAATTAAACAACATTTGTAAATTAATTAATTAAATGGAATAATAATACAAGTCAATGAAGAGTAATTTTATTTTTTGGACTTTTTTTTTGTACATAGACGAAATGACAAATTCATTATAAACACACTCACACAAGTGAGGGAGCCGGGGTTCAAAATCCAAACATAGCATCCGGCCTAACAATTTCGACAATATTTTGTCAGGTTAGGATTTGTGAACAATTTTTTGGACTTTACTTTTGATATTTATTTATCTGATAATTAAAGTACTAATGTTGAAGAGAAAATTTTAAAAAAGGACTAACTAACTAACTAACCAGAACATGATCCTTCAACTAGTTCAGATCCTTTAAGTACATATTCTGCTCCTCCTTCTGATGGATGTATTATGTCCTTCAGTGCCAAATCATGCCACACATATCCACTCTTATAGTTCCTGAAATTAATTAAATTTTTTACCACAATAACTTTTTGTAAAAAAAATAAAAAATTATGAAAGTTTTGATTTATAAAAACATAAAGTTTACCGTTTAGTAGACCATGAATATTGAGCAGGCATGCCACTTCCTCGGAGCGCCATGAGCCGATCAAATACATCTTTCAAACGGAGAGGTTGATTGGGAGAAAGGGCGACTTCCATGAAATGTGGATGTTCCAAAAGGCCATTTCTTGAGAGATAGTAAACAACTTGAACTTTTCTAATGGGTTTCACTTTTTGTTTCATTCTACATATTTTAGCACGGTCTGGACTCGTTTCTCTACCACCTCTATGTGAACGAATGTCCATGATATGATCCTCTTCACTTTGTGTTGAATTGAATTGAATAACAGAATGAAAGTCACTTTGTGTTAGGTTAGGTTAGGGATGACTTCAAGCTAGGAAGACTGAAATACCCAATAGGTCTTAGATAAGGGAGAAGCTAGAAACCAAGTGCGGGTGAAAAATGTTGTATTGCAGCATTGCATGGATAAGAAGAAGAAGAATAAGAAGCTCGTATAACTACAAAAAGTGATGTGGATGTTTAATGAGTCAACAGTCTTTTTGGCCGTGTTTTAACTCTTATTAAATGTATCAAAATTTCAAAAATACTTTTGAATGTTTTTGTTAGCTTGGTTCATAAATATGCCTTGGAAAATCTTAAACAGTATCTCCGGGTTCATAAATATATTTTTGTAATTTGTGCATTCAATACTTTAAAATTATAGAAAGTCATGTTTTTAATATTAATTTTCACTTTATTTTTCTTTTTAGCTATACTTAACAAATGTTCCGAAGGCACCATTTAGCATGACTCATATGTCTTTTATTGGAATAACGTTAATTACTTCCTCTAGTTTTGTATGTAGGCAAAAAAAAATTAAAAAAAAAAAATTCTCTAAAGAAATGGATAAAGTGCAATAAGTAATGTCAAAATTACTCCATTTTCAATTTTAGCTTTGTTTTTTTTATTTTGTTGTTTATATTCGAGACAGGGGGAGTACAATGTTTTTTGTACTGGTTAAAGAAATAAAAAAAAAACTATTTTATTATTATTTTAAAAAGTAATAAACCAAAACATTGACTTCAATCGGTTAATAAGTTACTTTTATAATGAATTGTTGAAAAGAATTAAGTTTTTTCTAATTAAAATATTTTTTATCAAATTTTATTTACCTTGTAGATAAATTATAAATTATCGGTTTTTTTCTTTAACCGGAGAATTATCAGTGGTAGTAATAAATATATTAGTACTAACTCCATCCTTAAATATAAGATCCTATTTGATTTTTTGTTGTCTATTTTTATAAGACTCTTTCAAATTTACAAGAGAATTACTTCCTCCGGTTCTATATATAAAAAATATTTCACTTTTTAGATTCACCATAGAATTGGTGTATTTAGAATTAGATACAACAATTTTATAATTAATCTAAAAAGTCAATTTTTTCTTAATTTGTCCCATTTTATAAGACCATTTTACAACTATTAATGACATTAATTAGTCATTTTTCAAACTTACCCTTATTTACTTTGCATAGTTTTTTAATAGCTTTAAATTCTCTTTTTTTTTATACAAAACACTATAATTAATGGTAAGGGTAAATATGTAAAATAAATTTAATTTGTCAATCAATTTAATACTAAAACTCACATTCTTAATACTCATGTTTTGTCAAATTAACTCTTATAAATAAGGACGAAGCGAAAATAAAACTAGAAGAGTAATTGTTATTTTTACTAACATGCCCCTAATTATAGTGTATCTTTTTCTACAATTTATAATAAATGCTCTAAAAAATATTACTTCATTTTCTATCTTAAAAGCTAAAATTGTAAAAATAATATTAATTGCTAAAAAAATGTGATACTTCAATCAATTCTTTTAATCTCCGTGATTTTCTCAAATGGAACTTATAATCAAGAATAGTTATAGTAATATATTTACATTTAATTTTTAATCGTAGTATTACATTTATCTTACTTATTCCCTCCGGCCACAAATATAAGGAAAATTGAACTTTTTAGATTTATTGAATAATTGATGTATTTGAATTATAATATAAATTAGATATATCTAAATCCATTTTTACTTATATTTGTAGCCGGAAGGAGTAGTAATTAGGAGGATTAGTAGTTTACGTATTCCAATGGATGAGGAGAGGAGGCATGAGGGTCGCACAGTCCTATAGATTCATAGACCTTATTAAAAGCGTAAAATCAGGACAGTACACGTCAATGCAGGGAAAGATTCGTTTTATAAAGTACCGGTAATTAGAAAGGCACAGAGGGAGGGAAGGGTGATGTTTCAAAACACAATGTGATGTGTTGTGTAGTGTAGTAGATAGAAAAAGGTTGAAGGTTATGGTGGTCTCAATCAACATCCCATAAATGAATCAAATTTGACTTTACTATCAACCTGTTTCTGATTTGAGTTAACAATGACTATTGCCAGACTTTGTTTTGTACGGAGACCTTTTTTTAATTTTTTTACCTCCCCACCGTTGACGCCAATTCACTTTTTACCGCTTTCTCTATCAACTTGAATTGAATATGGAGTGAAGTAGTACATTTTTATCTGCTGGCTGGTTACCTGTTTCTACTGCTTCACCCGTTTCTTCCTATTCTCCATCAATATATATTACGTATTAATTGCTTTTATTAACCGAAAAACCAAATACTAGTTGGACCATTGTTTTGGACTAGGCTAGCCTCATATTGGACTGCATCTCATAAATAAAGGCCCAACTCACGTGCCTTCTTAAGACTAGGAAATTTTGTCAAAATTTTCAAGAGTATAACAAATACTCCGTAACATAATTTAGTTGGTAAGAATATCATATGAGATATATATAAAATGAGTTTGAATTTGAGATTTTTAATCATTAAATCTTGATAAAAAAATAGCATTCTTAGTTTGTCCCTTATATGTTTAAATTTGTCAAAATACATCGTGGAAAATATATTTGCAGTAAACATCCCTCATTTCATTTTATGAGAGGTGGATTTAATTCATTGTTATTACACATATATAGATCAACTTTGTTTTTCCGCCACAAAATGTTTCCAGGTGTATGTTTGGTTCTGCGGTGACAATAATTGATTTTGATAGAATTGATTCTGTAAAATTGATTCTGGCCAAAATTGATTTTAAGTAAAAGTGGTTTATGTTTGGATATATTCACGTAAAAGTGAGTTGAACAAAAATTTTGAGTATAAAAATTAATTCTAGAATCATAAGCTACGATTTTTAGCTTCAAGTAGAATAAATTCTGGAGGCAGAATCAATTCTACACGTCAAGAATCAATTCTGGCTGCTCCAGAAGTGTAACCAAACATACACAAGATTTTGTCGTTGTTATCACAAACATGCCACACATAATACCAAGAAATTGAGTACCATCAATTTTTTTACAGCAGTGACGGTGGTGTCGGTGGCAGTGGTATTGTTCCTTGACTATAGTTGTCGATATTTCATTTCTGGGAGATGGTAACTGGTCAGTGCCTAGGTTATCTTTTGCTCCTAAAATTGGAAGATTGGGCACCAGTGATTTTTGGATTTTGTGAACACTTGGCTGTGGTGTTGGCAGCATGTTTGCAGAGATGGCTAGGTGTTCGCCTTGCTCCAAAGCCACTTCAGTTTGTTGATGAATTAAGGCATCGGGGAGGTTCCTGAGGAGTGTGATTAGGTTTTGTTTTCTGGTTTGTACGTTTTTGGGTAGTGGAACTTACTGGTATTGATGAATTAGAAGTTCTGTGACGACAACAAGTAATCAGAATATACTCCCTCAGGTTCTTAATATAGAAAATGTTCATTTTTTAGATACATTCAATATTGATGTATCTAGACTATATCATAAATTAAATATATTAATTTTTCAATGTATCTAAAAAGTGAACTCTTTCTTATATTAAGGACTAGTTGGAGTATTTATTTAAAATTCAAAAATTACAATTTGAATATAGTATTAATTTTACTTATTTTTATATTACAGTTTCAATATATTAGTTTTACTTGTTGTTTCTCCAACAATGAGTTTTTATGTTGATGATCAGAATCCTCGTTGTTTTGATGTGGTAACTTTTCACTCATTGATTTTATTTTTTTGCAATGCGGTTTCAGATCCTTTGTTGGGCTCGTCGAATTATGTTATTGATGTGTATTCAGTTTCTTAGCATTTGGTTCATTCCACTAGATTTTTGTTTGGTTGTATCGTTTATACCACTTTTGTGTAGGCTATTTTTTGTTGTAATATCTTTTGGGGCAAACTCTACACTATTGTGTGGTTGCTGGGTCAGGCCTTGCCCCTTCAGTTTTTTGTACTTGTTTTTATTTTAATATATATTTCTATGCTTTAAATTTATTTATTTTTAAAATCATTATTATAAGCTTGTTAAAAATCTGATATATCTTGGCACTATTATAGATCAAATACATTAATTTTTTAATAAATTTAAAAATTTAATTTTGTTATGAATAATCGTAGGTGGATGTCCATAGTCTTGGCCCATATCATTGGCCCATATGTTTTCCTATATATAGGACCTATGTTACAATGTAAAACACACTTGTGAATGAGAAATACAATAGTTCTCTATTCTCTTTCTCTCTTCCATCTTCTCTCTATCTCTATTCTTTTGTCTATTACTTTATTTTATAACACGTTATCAGCACGATAGTCTCTTCTAAATAATTCTTTCTAGAATTTGTAAGTTTTCCCCTTCTCTTTATTTTTATGTATGAATTTTATAATTCTAGTTTTTTTTTATTCAGATCTTTATTTTTTATAATGATTTACAACTTATGGTCCAGAAGCACCATAGTTAAATTTTTAAAATATGAATCATGAATATTCATAGTCTACGATCCAGAAGCATCGTGGTGAAATTTTTGAAATATGAATCCTGAAGATTCATAGCATGATAAAATTTTAAAATATGAATCCCGAAGATTCATGACTTTATGTATTTGGATGTTCGATATTGTTCGAGTTTCGTGACCGACAACAGTATGGTGAAGCATCTTATGCTTCGTGACCGACACATGTATGGTGAAACATCGATACTTCGATCATCCAAAATAACATATAAAATTAATCTAGTAATTCCCGAAGAATACGATAATATTAGTTCCCGAAGAACTTAAAAATTTAATCTACGAGTTCTCGAAGAATTCAATAAACTTAATTCCCGAAGAATTTAAAATACTCAAATTTTCCATCAAGAATTCCGGAAGAATTCACTGATTTTAGTTCCTAACGAACATACAAAAAAAAAGAGGATCGCCATTTATTATGAAATCTATTTGTTCTCTTTTATGAATATTCCTACATCTTGAAGGATTGAAAATTGATACCGATTTATTATGTAGTTCTCGAAGAACTTATAAGAATTTTATTCCCTTTGAATTCCAGAAGAATTCAATACTCATGCATTCCTGAAGCATTGCACAAAGGACTATTATTACATTATAAGGATGCTACGTAAGAATGTAATTTATTTGTTATGAATTCCAGAAGAATTCAATATACATGTATCCCTGAAGGATAACCTTATAAATTTGTATTGCAATTTATATATAAATTATTATATAGATGAACATAATATAATGTGTATTCTAATACAACATTGATAAAATATTAGAAGTATATGCCAATATTGATACATTTTCAATTTGTGTGGTTACTTTTCTATTACGTCACTAATGTTATTCATATGACTAATTTGGACCAATTTAATTACATTAATTAGGATAAATTAATTTTATTTTAACCAATTAATTTTGTTGAATACACTTAAATGTCTTTTATTATTAATATCACTCATTTACTACAATCAGTGTCATTTATATATAATTTTATTTACCAATAAATAATATTGATTTTGACCATTTAAGTCCATTAAAACAAATGAATGGTTTTTACTTCTTTCCTTATTTTATCAATTCATTACCCAATTAATTAATGAATAAGTATTATGATCGTTAATTTCATTGATTCTGGTCATATTTGACCAAATTTTTTTTACCAATTAATTTTCCGATAACAAATAAATGCTAAAAATACCATTGCATAAAATTTTGAAATAAATATAAATCAAAATTATTCTACAATTTTGATGCAAAATTAATTAATAGAAAATCTTATTCTTTATCACAGTGCTTATGTTATTCATATTTTCATGCGTTAATCATATTTAATCTTGATGAATTCTAGAAGAATTCAATATTATAGCATTCTCGAAGAATTGCTCGAAATATTGATCTTTGTTTTTGTTTACAAAGATCAACTGAGCTATAGTTCCCGAAGAACTATAGTAGAAAACCTTAATATTGAAGCAAATGACTTCTCAAAGAATGAATTATATAATTGTTTTGAACATTTGGACATGTTCTTGGAGAACTAGAAAGTTAATATTGTGCATCCCTGAAGGATTGCGCAAAGATTTGATTGCTCTGCTCTTACTATGAAGATCATTTGTAATATAAATTTAATATAGAGCGTCCTCGAAGGATTTTGGAAAAAGTGAATTATTCTTGATCACTATAAATCTTGTAAGCTAGTTCTGAAGAACCAAAAGTTCATAGCATCCTAGAAGGATTGCTCAAAGAATGAATTTTTCTTGAAGAAATTATGAAAATCATTGTGATATAGTTCTTGAAGAACTAAAGTCTTAATATTAACGCATCCCTGATGGATTGCTCAAAGGATATGGATTTCCTTAACCATATTGTTAGTAAAAAAATTATTTGTATAGTTCTTGAAGAACTTAAAATACAATATTAAAGCATTCTTGTAGTATCGCTCAAAAATAATTTTTCATAAACAATGTTTATGAATATTGGTGGTGTAATTCTTGGAGAATTAATAATTTAATATCAAGTACCCCTAAAGGTATTGAATAACCAAAAGTTTAATATCAAGTATCCCAAAAGGATCGGAAAATTGTAATTTTTCATTACCGTTGTTGATAGCCATATACGGTTAAGTTCTTGAAGAACAAAATATTTGGACCATGATCAAAGTCCATAAGATTTATTTGATTTTAGTATATGGGATGTAGGACCAAAGAAAATTAGAGGAATTTTTTTTCCTTGAATATGCTCCAGAAGTAGCAAACTTGAGATAAACTTTATTCCTAGATTGCGAATATTTTTTTAATTTATGCAATTTTGTATTTATACATTCTATTATTTTTATTCACTCATTTAGTTGTTAGTCTTCTATTTTTTTTATACCCATTAAATAAATCGAAACTATCGGTTTATCATTCATTTTAATGGTATTATTATATCTTGTGATAATTGTCTTATTTTAATTGATAAAACAACAAGAAGTAGAAGTAAGAACAGCCGGGAAATTCTAAAAGAAATATATTTCTCTTTTGGGAGAAATTAATGTTAGTTCTATATTATAAAATATGATATTGAAGGCTCCGAAAGAGCTAAAAATTGTTATCCGAAGAAACTCAAGTAAATATCAAAAATGCATTATATTCCTCAAGTGCTCATAGAAATTTATTTGTGTTTTAAACTATGAGCCCAGAAGAGCCATAGTGTGATGTGCTTTACCTAAGAATCCAGAAGATTCATAGCACAAATGAAGATAGAACATGATTTATTTATTTACCTTTTCAATTAAATGATGTTATCTTTGTAAAATGAGATACAATATCATGTGTATTCTACAACCATTATTCATTGTAAATTGGTTGATAAATCTATGGATTATTGAGATATTTCCTGAAGCAAATATTTCATCAAAGTTGTGATCTTTTATCAAAGTATGATTAAATTGTCCCAGAAGGACATGTTGTTGTATACGAAATTGTATGGTGATTCTCCGGCAGAGATCTATGAAATCCCAAACAATGTTTATGAGATGTTGTGGAAATCACACATGAGGGGAAGAATATTGAGAATTCAAGTGTGATTTAAAGTCTCTCTTATTTTCCCCAACTATTGGTATCAAAGTAGGGCGATAAAATGAGGAAATATGAAAATCCCTGAAGGATTCAAATTGTGAGAAAATATTATCTGAAATACTAAAGTATCATTTTATCTAAGACAGTTCTACATTTGAAAAAGCGAATATAATTGGCATGACCGGTTAGACCATCCCGAGTCTTATGATGCAATCAAAAAGTATGAACATTCTTCAATATAATGAATTATCAGATGTTGTTCTCAAAGCCAATAAAAGGCGAAATAAAGGGTTTGAAATTCCCATTATTTGATGTGATACATGTGCATAAATCCAATGTTTTTGTTGGCCAATTGGATATGATATAAGTTTATCGATGCATCGACTAAATGACCAAGTAAATGTCACCAACCTTGATCAAGTTGGTGTGTGACATGATTTTGAATGTCAAGTTGTGCATGTTCATATTTAGAATGGTCTCGGAAAGATATTTAGCTAAATGCTTTATATTTATAGCCGAACAATTATTATGAGAACAAATGTCCTTACTTGGACATGTTACTTTGCTAGTAGTAACATCTATGTGCATCAAGCCAATGAATTATTAAAATTCTCCCCATTACAATTTGTTCATGGTCAGGAACTTAATATCTCTCATCTAAGATTTTTTTTATGTGAACTATATGTTCTCCATTGTCCAGCAGACAATATTAGATGAAACTATAGAAAACTGAGATTATGTAATGAATTTGAGTCTTTGCCATAAGATATTTCATATCTTGTTATTAGTTATCGGCATTAGGGGGAGAGAAATAAATATAAGCAGCTCTGAAATATTTATATAGAATGCATTCAAATACTCGCACACAATAACGTGAACTCGAAGTTCAAAATATGCATTCTCTGACCTAAAAGGGATTCCTAAATTCCTTTATGCTGCAAATTTCCTTTTCTATTGAAATTTGAATAGGCTAAGGCATGCCTAAAACTTGGTTCCAAAAATAAAACTTAGAGAAGGAAGATGGTCTTGTTGGTGAGAAAACAATCATGAAAAATGTAGAGATTGCAAAATGTTTATACCTCCCGAAGAGGTTCAGGTACCTGTAATTTCTGATAATAAAAGAGATCTCAATCAGTTATATCTCTACAAGTTAAAACAAGGAACCAAGAACTTGAAAAATAGTCGACAAATGAGGTAGCGCTAATTAAATATTATAAGTGCGAGAACATTGAACCCAAATTAAAGGGTGTGGTTAGCCAAAAATATAAAGAAGCAATTCATTTGCAAATATAATGGTTTTGGACTTGAAGTCTATGTCCTCAAGGTATAAATCCAATAAGCATATATGAGCCTTCGTATTCAAGTGAAATGAGAAATATCCACCTGAAGTGAAATTAAAATATTTTCTTATTTTAGTAACACAAAAAAGACTCACTTTATTTGAAAATTGTGTTACAATATATTTACATGGCTCACTTGTTGTTAGTGACGATTATATGCAACTCCTTGAAGGAATTAATTTGCATGAGGCATGCAATTAAAATATTAAAGAGATGACTTAATAAAATGAATAAGCCTCTTTATATATATACATACAATCAAAAATGCATGTTGTATAATAATTTTAGTGAATATTTCCAAATGAGAAATATGAGAATGACATTTATCCATCATTGAAAATGAATTTGTTATAATTAATGTTTTATGATAATAATATAAACTTGACCAGAACTCCTGAAGAGCTCTTGAAATTCATTGGTTAAAGAAAAGTTTGAAATGAAATATGTTGGATGGTCAAAGTTTATTTTGAATTGCAAATTTAGTATTTCAATGAGATTTTATGTACCAAGACACTCATATGAAATAAGGTACTAAACACATTTTATATGAAAATATATAATTTGTGTATCAATGTCACTTGATGTGAACAAATGTTATCACACGTCTCAAGAAAATGATGACTTACTTGAATTGGTCCTGAAGTACCAAATTTTAATTCAAAAGGAGACAAACACATTGTTGACGTATTATTTGTTATTATATATATATTTTTTGTTATTTTGAGATATGCAGGTTATTTGTATAATACAAACTATATGTTTACATGAGTAAATACAGTCACTCATGAAGATCTGTGAAACTAACTACAATAACAATCTTATGAAATAAAATGACGAGGAAAGTTTATAACTACATGAGATAATCAAGAATGTGATTTGGTTCAACTACGAGATCCATCAGATACAAGAGATTTGTGAATTTTCGTCAAAGGGCTCTTGCAACAATTCAGTATGAAGATAATGACGCACAAAATGCAAATTTGGAGATAAGATATGATAGATCTTTCTATGAAGTCAACTTCAAGTAAAGCTTTTGAGAAACTAATATAGAAGATTATTTGGTTTTTCTTCACCTCATATATAATTGTCTTTATGAGGGGGAGACACAAATATGTTCTGCACTCTTTTTCCCTTCACCATGGTTTTATCCCACTGAGTTTTCCTGGTAAGGTTTTTAATGAGGCAGTTCACACACACAAAGGATGATGTACTCTTTTTCCTTCACTAGGATTTTTTCCCAATGGGTTTTTCTCTAGTAAGGTTTTAATGAGGCATATCCTCGATGGACATCCAAGGGGGAGTGTTATGAATAATCGTAGGTGGATGTCCATAGTCTTGGCCCATATCATTGGCCCATATGTTTTCCTATATATAGGACCTATGTTACAATGTAAAACACACTTGTGAATGAGAAATACAATAGTTCTCTATTCTCTTTCTCTCTTCCATCTTCTCTCTATCTCTATTCTTTTGTCTATTACTTTATTTTATAACAAATTTTTACTTATAATCCTACTAATTGAATGAATTAATACTCTTAAAAGATAACCCAAAAACATTTTTTACTATAATGATGTGAATAGAAATAATTGTTGTCCATGGCTAGGACTAGCACCTATGTCCGTGGTCTGTCACTCCGCCCCACAGGTCAGGATGGATTACAGTGAAATTGTACACTCACTGCTGAAATTGGGTGTCCTCTCTCCCGAGAGTATGCGGTATGGCTATATTATTCCCTATATGGCAATCTACAATGAAAGGTACTAGGTTGGTAGCCATACCCACACAGGTCACACTGAAAGCTTCTTTCATTGCGTGGCTAGCCTACAACTGAGCTGTTGGAATGTCATTTCACGTGACTCCATTTCTACATGACAAACAAACAAACAAATCCTCTCAACACCCTTTTTGGTCGTGACATGAGATGATGAGAGGGTACATAGAAAGAAAGGATTCTCTCAATTAAAAAAAAAAATTGAGAAAATAATGTTGGTTTTTAGATCATTAGATTAGAAATATAGAGTAATATTTAAATTGAAAAAAAATGAAAAAAAGTTGATTGATAGTTGAGATGTAAAAATTGAGGAAAATTGAAAAAAAGTAAATTGAGAGAATTCATTCTCGGGTACATAGTACTCCTCTAATTCAATATATAAACAACAAAATTTAAGCTTTATATATAGAATCGGAGGAAGTACCGTAAAATAAATGGATAAAATGGTAAATTACAAATACTAGTTGTAAATGATAAGTGATGTGATGAAAAAAATATTAAAGATTTTGTCAAAATACTACTAATTTCAAAAAAAAAAAATAGAGTTAATTTGGTTTGATGGAAAGAAAAAATCGAAAATTACGAAAATTGATGAATAAATTTGAACTAAAGTTAGTTCGAGTATTTCCATAATTTTCTCTTTTCTTTTTCTTTTCATCGTACCAAAAGGGCCATAAATATCCATATACTCCAAAAAAAAACTTCAAATTGTCCCCTGTTTTCTGAAAAATTTCGCCAATGTCCCTGCTATTGTGCAAGTCTAGTATGGCGCCCTTGGGAAAGTAGTCAACCAAGTCGACATAGCAATATTAACCATAAGATATAAATCAATGACTTTTATGTACGGAACTTCCACAACATTTTAACCTTTACGTACACTATATATGTTTGCTTTGACCAATTTATTGCTTATATTTTTAAAAGAAATCATAATTTTGATGTTTCAATATCACTACTCATGAAAAAGTTGACATATTTAAAAGACTTTATTCAAAAATAGAGTTTAATCATACAATATATCATTTCTCAAAAAAGTATAGTACTGATTATTGATACCCTAATTTTCATAAATTTGCGACTTTGGTCTTTTTACCAAGTTTATGCACATGTCGCAAGTAACATATAGGGGATCAAGTCTAAAAATGATAATTTAGTATATATAAAATGTAATTTTTTTTTTTTATAAAAACTAATGCATATATACGAAATTTAAAAACATAAAGTGATATCCAAAGTCAATATATATCTATAGCCAAGTATAAGGAATACTCAAAATGCAAGGAAAAATTACACAATATATTTTATGCTACATGATAAAAATCAATACAAAACTCATTTTAGCTCTATAAACAACACAATCCAAAATGTCACGTGAATAATGACTCGCGTGTCATGTCAGCATACGTGACATGTGACTCACTTCACATGTACATTGAGTAGGTCAAAATTAATGGGGGTATCCTTTTGTAAAATGAGCTAAAGTTAAGATGCCAAAATTGCATAGTTGTTAGAATTAAGGAGTAAAAATCGCAAATTTATAAAAATTATGAGATTAAAAGTGCAATTTAACTTTATTTATATCAAACTTTATTGAACTTTTTTTATGAAATTGAGTAGACTAGACTTTATAAAAAACCGTAAGTCTGTAACAACTAACAAGTAAATAATAGTTGATCTAAATCTAATACCATTCCTAACACTAATGTTACATTTAATGTAATAAATTGGACCTTGCACCTAACATATTGTAAGCAAATTTGTTAGATAAATATTATGAATTAGTTAAGAAGTACATGTGATAGATACAAAGTTACCATCTCATCTCATTCATAGCAAAATCTAACCAAAATTTAAAATGTCACGTAATTGTACAAATCTGTTTCTTAATTACCAAAACATGCAATTTGTTTTCCTTAGTTAATTTGTTTCTTAGTCAATGTTGCTAGAAATGCATCTCTGCATGTGTATTAGTATAATGTTATAATATATATTCTCATCATTCTTTATAGCACTAATTTCATACACTGTGAGTGTAATAAGATGTGGAACAAATTCTTTTATGTGAACATTTTGTTCATTTTCTTCCTCTCATTATTTCACAATGTTTATGCTTCTCAAACCAAGAATTTCAATTTACAAATCAAAGCTGTGAACCTTGGAAATTGGCTAGTTACTGAAGGCTGGATGCAACCTTCTCTCTTTGATGGAATAAAAAACAGTGATCTTTTGGTAAGCAAATTAATCTACTAGTTATATATGAAAATTATATCACTACATACTAGTTAAGTTATTTGATTATTTGTAATTTCAGGATGGAACTCATGTGCATTTCATGTCAATGAAATTGCAAAAATATCTATGTGCAGAAAATGGTGGAGGAACTATTGTTGTTGCTAATCGCACCAAAGCTTCTGGCTGGGAAACTTTCAGGGTCAGTTCTCAATAGTTTTTTAAGCTTAAACATCATTTCCGTTCCTCTAAGTTCATAAATTTTTTGTTTTAGTCCCTGTATCTTTTTTTGTTGCAAATTAGTCACTTCATGTGTAAATCTTTTTTATTTTAGTCCTTAAAGCTAAAATCCGTAGGAAAATCTGCAGGAAAATTCGCTGGTTTCTTGCGGATTTTTCTGCGGATTTTAGTTTTAAAGGATTAAAATCAAAAGATTTGAATATATAGGGCCTAATTTGCAAAAAAAAATATATACGAACTAAAATAAAAAAATCGCGAACTTACAAAGACGAAAATAATGATTAAATCTATTTTTTTTTTTCTCTCTATAAAATGTTAAAATATCATATGAAAACTCACGCACAACAAATGGTACGTCTCAGGTTCGAATCTGAGACACCACAAATATTAATTCAGCCTAACAATTTTAGCATTTGTTAATTTTTTTTGGTATAATTGCCATTTGTTAGTTGAATTAGGACATGTGAATTGAATAATGTTAATATTTTTATTTTAAATCATTTGGTACATATTATAGACTATATAGTATAATTTAATACATATTTAAATTTATTTTGTGGGTGTTTTGTAATGCATGCAGTTGTGGAGGGTGAATGAAACATCATTCAATTTGAGAGTGTCTAATAAGCAATTTATTGGATTGGAAGATGAAAACAAATTAGTAGCTGATATAAATTCACCTGGAGACAAAGAAACATTTGAGATTGTAAGAAATAATGATGATCCAAACAGGGTTAAGATCAGAACACCAAATGGTCTGTTTCTACAGGTATATATCTATTTTGTTTCTAGATTTTGTAGCTAATAGTATGTTTCTATAGATAGTTTTAATATTGTCGTTTATTGATTTTATCAGGCCATATCATCAGAGAGTATAGTGAATGCAGAAACAGTTTATGAAGAATCCAGTTGGGAGGACAGTGACCCTTCAGTCTTCAAAATGACTGTATTGACTAGTACCATTCTAAAAGGAGAATACCAAATTACAAATGGTTATGGCCCTGATAAAGCTCCCAAAATCATGCGGGTAATTAAGTGTTTCTTTGCTTGTTAATTTATTTATTCAGTAACAATTTACCAATGTTAATCCATTAACACCGTTTTTAATATCACCGTGGATATGCAAAAATTATGGTGATTCACCGTGATTTTACATAGTGTATGTTTGGTTTTAATTTTGGAACAGTCATAATTGATTGTAGAATTGATTCTGACTTGTTTGGTTTCTTAAAACTAGAATTGATTCTGCCTCCAGAATTGATTATACTTGAAGCTAAAAATCGTAGTTTCTGATTCTAGAATTGATTTTCACACTCAAATATTTTGTTCAACTCATTTTTGCGTGAATATATATAAACATAAACCACTTTAACTTAAAATCAATTTTGAACAGAATTAATTTTACAGAATCAATTCTCGTCACCGCAGAACCAAACATACACATAGCTTTTGTAAAATTACGTTGAGTCACCGTAATTCTGTCATACTCACCGAGATACCAAATATTATGTAAGTCTTTTAAATTTATATTTGTCACCCTACTAAAGTAGCAGACATTATAAAAATGAGAATTTTTTAAAAATGTTGTCCGCTACTTAGTAGCGGACATTATAAAAACAATTATGCCAAAGTATTTTTGAATGTATCTGTTACCTGAATAATGGACAAGAGCATTTTAATAAATTCGTAGAGTTGCAAAAGTAAATCCCTATCTTTTTATACTCCAATTTAGGCCTCTCATTTTTAAGAGACTTTTATTCATAGCCCATTTTTAAAAATCTTGAGGCAATTTAATTAATTTATTGATAGAGATATGTGTTGGGGATGCAGGATCATTGGAATACGTATATAACAGAAGATGATTTCAAATTCATGTCAGAAAATGGGTTAAATGCAGTAAGAATACCAGTTGGATGGTGGATAACTAAGGACCCAACACCACCTAAACCATTTGTTGGAGGATCCTTGAAAATACTAGACAATGCCTTCACATGGGCACAGTAAGACTAATTAAGACCCTTGCTACTTTACTCTATTTTATTTACCATAGTAATGTAAAGTCCACTTTGTCTACCAATGGTTATAACTTATGGTAACAACTCATAATTAATGTGATTTCAGAAAATATGGAATGAAAGTAATTGTTGACCTGCATGCTGCTCCAGCTTCACAAAATGGAAGAGTTCATAGTGCTACAAGGGATGGATATCGAGAATGGGGAGATTCCTACATTTCTGATACTGTGGCAACCATAGATTTCTTAGCTGAAAGGTCACATTCATATTAATTCAATGTCTCTTTTTTTAATCTTCTATAAAAAAAATTATGTGAATTGAAATAAAATAAATAAGGATACATTAATGGAAAAAAAAAATGCAAGACGAACATATATTTTAAATGTGGCGCGAATAATATTTCCACAATAAGTGCATGTTTGGTATCATGGTAAGTATGCCAGAATCACAGTGACTCACTAAGATTTTGCAAAATTACACTCTATAGCTTCTGCAAAATCATGACAAGTTAGTGTGATTTTGGATACTTATTGTGATATCAAACATATACTAATATGCTTAACTCGGAAATTTCTCTACAGATATGCGGAAAGTCCGAGTCTAATTGCAATACAACTCATGAATGAGCCTTATGGAGTTGATTTGGGAAGTCTTAAAAGGTATTATCAAGCAGGTTATGAGGCTGTAAGGAAACACACATCAAGTGCTTATGTGATAATGTCTAACCCTCTAGATAGAGATTCAAAAGTGCTTCTACAATTTGCTAGAGCTTTTGATAGAGTTGTTATTGATGTGCATTACTATAATCTATTTTGGAATAAGTTTTCAAATATGAATGTGAAGCAGAACATTGATTATATCAGATATAATAGAGCTTCTGAACTTAGCTCTCTCACCTCATCTAATGGACCCCTCATCATAGTTGGTAAGCTTTCTTTTCCTTCATACAATATTAGCAAATTGAGTCTTAGAAATGTTTTCTAGCAAAGAAAAAATTAGGTAAGTTGAATTTCGAGTACTCATTATGGTTAGGAAAGTTTTAAAGATCACAAAACACTTACAAAGTTACTTGTGTTTGGTTTAAATTCTGATACAAAAGATGTGTGTCTATATGTCCCATTTTGCCGTGGAATTTAGAAATTACAAATATCTATGTTGAAAAAATGTGCGTCAAAGGGAGGAGTTGAACTCACCCACGACATCTTAACAAAGACATGCAACCACTACATCAATTGGCATTTCTGGATTTTAATTTTCGGTAATAATACTTAACATGTTGTATTAATGATGGGCTTGATCAAGTTACACAATTTTGAGACCTTCAAAATGTTGAGGCCCTGGACTATGGACCTACTTGCCATGTCTCAAAACTAGGTCTACGAAAATATCAGTATGAGCCATTATGCTTTTTTAAAAATTACACTCTATGATTTCGACAACATCAACGTAATATCAAACATGCGTACCTAATTTAATTGGGCCTTAGAATTGGAATTGATCTCAACTCAAATTTTATGAAGTTGAAGTGAAAGATTTCTAACCAATATTTGCAACATAAAATTATTTAATAGATAACACTAACACTAGGTAACTATAACACTAAGTAATCAAATATTTAGAAATTATTAGCATACCATAACATAATGAATGTTTGGTGATGTAATTTGGCAGGTGAATGGAGTGGTGAGTGGATGGTTAAGAGTGCATCAAAGGAAGATTACCAAAAATTTATGAAGGCACAAGTGGATGTATACTCTCGTGCCACATTTGGATGGGCTTATTGGGCTTACAAATGTGGCTCTAACTACTGGAGCCTTAAGTGGTTGCTTGACAATAATTATGTTAAGTTTTAATATCCCCATATGCTCTGAGATTAAGATTTTTTTCAATATTAAAGAAAAAGACCAAGAGTGTTCAGTACTTATTTTATATGTTAATAACTGAAATTATGTCAAGTATAATTTTAAAAAAAATAAGATTATGTACCATTGATATTATATTTATATATAGTAGTACATCTATAAGTACTAGTATGTTGATTGTTTTTGTTTCAACAAACGCAGAAAATCTCAGAAATATTTTTTTTAAATCAAAAAATCTCAGAAATATTATTGTACAAAAAAATAGAAATATTTTTTCAGTCTTTTTTAGTAACATAAACTAAACAAAGACTAATTACTTTTAACAACATTTGTAACATTTTCTTCTTAATCTAGTGGCTAGAGTCACACACTACAACTCTTAAAATCGAATTTTAAAATGAGACATAATAATAATTGTTGTGAATTCGCTTGAAAAATCACACCAATGAATTTGATGTGTGGAGCAAATTAACCAAGTAACCAAAATAGTTGATAGAGATGATGAAAGTAAATAATCCAAGAGAAAGAGAAGAACACAAAACGATATTGTTTATCCAGTTCGGCCAAATAAAGACCTACATCTAGGGGAGGGAGCAACCCTTCCGTTCCACTAGATGATGAAAGTAAATAATCCAAGAGAAAGAGAAGAACACAAAACGATATTGTTTACCCAGTTCGGCCAAATAAAGACCTACGTCTAGGGGAGGGAGCAACCATTCCGTTCCACTATGATCAATGAGAAACTTTACACAAGGAATTCCCAATTGGGTTACAAGAATTAATCCTAATTCTACCCAAATCCCGAATCCCTTCTTCCGTGATGAAGAGACTCAATTTGACCTAGCTACCTGAGGTGAACCAAGGATGATTCGCCCAAACCCCTAGAATTATACCAAGAATGAATTCTCTAAAACTCTAGTGTGGCAAACCCTAATCCTAATTGCTTTCAACCTTATTTTTCTTTGGATAAAGAGTTCCCTATTTATAGAAAAATACATGCCTAAAAATCAGAAACAAATCTATCTTATAAAATAAAACAGAATCCAAAACAGATACTTTTCGAAACAAATTTTTCCACAAAATCTGCACAAACCCGCACGAGCTGCGCCTGGCACCAGCCCGTTCACGCCCCGCGCCCGCGTCCGGCTGGTTTCTCCAGTTTTCTAATTTTCTTGTTTCTGAGTTTTCAAGGCAACATCCAACAATAATCATTTCAAAAAAATTGAGATATCAACATTCTGAGGGTCTTACAAAAATAACTTAATAATTTGTCATAAAAAAAACTTAGCTTCCAATATTTTTTAATAATTTATTGTTTATCCATATATGCTAAAAATGAAATTTGATCAGGGTAATATTTGTAACTTTTAAGCCATAAAATAGAAAATTAGAAAAAAAAATTAATTTTCCATTAAAATTATTTTGATGAATATCCTTGAATATGAAAAGCATAAGCAGAATTTTTTTGGTGTACAAGAAATTTTTTTGTAAAAGAACTTTTTTATCATAGCTTATGTAAAATTATTTTTGAGATCTAAAATCCATTCCTTAGTGAGTTTGGGCTTGGGCTAGCCCTGGCATTCTTGAGGTTACGTTATAGTCCGTTTTGCCGTAACTAACTTGTTAAAAAACAAAAATATTACAAATTAAAAGAAAAAGCAAAAATATTTCGCTTTGTGGAGATGCGGGGTATCGATCCCCGTACCTCTCGCATGCTAAGCGAGCGCTCTACCATCTGAGCTACATCCCCATGTTGTGAGTTAATCTCCGTGATGTAGTTGATAACAGAATACATACGAACAATTACTGTAAATTATATTCACATACAAATTAATCCAATTAAACTAACACACAGCTTAGGACTAATGTAATGATTCATCAAAAGTTTAGCACTTTGGTTACAGTAGTATTTGAATTAGTTTGAGAAGTAAATGTTAGTTTTTTAATACTATCACTTTTAAGTAATCCATAATTATTTTTTTCAATAGTCCAAACAATAATAATTCAAAATAAGGGGATTGATTCTATTCACTTACTCCCTCTGTCCCAAAATAAATGATCTGTTTAACCACTGACACGTTTGTCAATGCACAACTTTAATCGTTAATATTTCTAATTACTATATTATTAAAAATTATAAAAATGGTATATTTTAAAAGTACTCGTCGAGACAAATCAAACAACATCTCATATGTTAATATTTGCATGTATATATTAGTAGAAAAATAAGGTCAAAGCAGATCAAATGAATAGTATAATAAGTCAAAAAAATGTTATTTAAAATGGAACGGAGAGAGTATCTTCTTTTCATTTCTTTAATTACTATACTTAAAAATATATAATTATACACTAAAAAATATCATTATACTTAGTAACGCCTCATAGTTGTGTTTGTTGGTGCGTAAAAAAAAAAGTTGTGTTTGTTGGTGTTTCTTTTGGAAAGAGCATAAGTTTATGCCTCTTTGTTATATTGTTTTTTTGACAAAAATGGAGAGGCTTACTTTTTCAAAATATGTTTCTCAATTTACTCCACTTATTTATATTATTATTTTCCATTTAATTTTTATTTCCTCAAGCTTAAGACATCGTAAGGACAATTACTTTGTGAAGGATCGTCATATATGTGGTTATTAGATTATACAATTTCAATGATAAATTCTTAAGAATAGATCTTTTTCTATAATTTTCGTTCAACCATCTCTCATTTTCTTAATTCAATAATTGATAGATCACAAAAAGAATGAAATAGCTTAGGAGAGAGAGAGAGAGAATAAAATTAAGAAGATCTAATTCCTAAACTTGAAGGATTGTTGTTTGATAGCTAAAAACACCACAAGCAACTCCATTAGAGTTGCTCTCAAAATGATA
The DNA here is from genome assembly GCA_030408175.1 of Trifolium repens. NCBI lineage: Eukaryota > Viridiplantae > Streptophyta > Magnoliopsida > Fabales > Fabaceae > Trifolium > Trifolium repens. The sequence continues at coordinate 57,375,586 of CP125842.1, read as the reverse complement.
TTATATGGATGAAAATGGTTTAAACACTTTTATTTTTATTTACATGATAACGACTTACAGAAACACCGGCAATTGAAATAATTCATTTATTTATGTGTAAAGTTTTTTATAAATGAATTGATAAATACCATCTAAAAATTTACACATATAAATATAAAATTACTAATTTAAATTCTAACAATCATAAAAAATGTCCAGCTTAATAATTTCAACATTTTCGATCAAAATATAAGAAATATTTCTTTTTCCCTTCAAGGCATAATAATTAATAACCTATATATGATCAGAGGAACATGATTTAAGACCAAAAAAAAAGTAATGAAATGGATTTGAATCCGTTTCTCACCTTTCAATATCATAGACAAAATGTACCATAAATGAAATTTAGAAAATTGTCCATAAGTGATTAATCACATTCGTGAACAAATTGATTGAAATGATATCCATGTGTGGTGCTTCAGAAATGGTCCAATTATATTGTACTGATACGAAAAAGGAGCTTATGAAATGTGCATCATTTATCACCCACGTATTGCACGCGTTTTGGATTTTAGGTATAGTGATTTTTCCTTAATAATTAAAAGTTTCGATGAGTTGAATTCGGAGCTTACAAGAATATTGGTATTTATAAATTATTTCGATAACAAAAATTAAATTTATATTTTTATAATATATGAGTCAATTTTTTATCAACTAAATTAATATCTGTATCTTAGAAATAGTGATGTTGAAACAAGACAACAAACTATTATGGAATTTTGGTTTTATGAAGAAACCATAATGGATTAATAGTGTCTCTCCATGGAAGTGATATGGTTTTTTGTGTTTTTGGTATTGCGAAATTTGGTGGGATATATTTTTGTGTAGAGAAACTCCAATTTTTGTTCTCATTAAAATAATAGGTATATGACTCTATATATAGAGCTACATAAAAACAAATAATATCTTTAAATAACAAATTAATCCTATAAATTCTAAACAAATCCTAAATATTCTAAATAGAAATATAAATCATAAACCCTAATATTATTTTATTTCAAATATAAATCTAAAATATATTTAAATATAAAATCTTTCAAAAAAGATATTTAGACATTATTCCCAACGGGGAGAACTTGCCTAAATTATTCAGCTCTCTGATAAAGGTGATTGAGATATTATTGTTTTCATTACCTTAATTAACATTTAACGGAAAATTGTTGTTGTCCTTACTTTAACGACTTGATGATGTATACTGCACATTCAAGATTATGTGTCGTAATTTGAGTGGAGCCAACCAGACAAAATTTATAAAAGTGATAACTGAATTAATATTCAGTTAATTTATTTACTAAAATACCTAGATAGTTACAAAATAACATTGTATGGATAGAAGAAGCCCTGCTTAAGAGGGAGACACTTCTTGTCCTATGACCAAATCACCAAATATAACATCACTAATGGTGTTGAACTTTTTAAGCAGATTAGATTAGACTACTTTCAATTTTGAGTAGGGTTGCAATTTCCTCATTTTATTATCTTATTTGATTTGATTTGATGTCGGTTTATTTTTTTTTCTTATTAATGACTTGTGTATTTAGATGATTGAATCACTTATTTTGATTCGTCGACATTGCTAATGTAAAAGATATAGGATATATTATTGATAATGACGCGTTTATATATCAAGACCCTACATCTTTTCTTATATTGCTATGCACTATTAGTTATCAGGACCGTCTCTATATATTTAGAAGTTCCGAGCAAATTAGATATAAAAAGACCCTTTAAAATTAGAATTAATATGTTTTTTAATTAAAAAAAATACAATTTTTAAAAAGAGTAGTCTTCTTCTGATAACATCAATAATATAAATTAAAAAAATAGTCATATTCAAATTAATAACAAAATACACTTCCAATTTAATATCATTAAAAATTGACAGTGTTTTTAATAAAAATTGCAACTCAATTTTAGAAATTAATTCTTCAAAAAAATAATAAAATATAGTTTTTTTAATAAAGTAATGATTTTATTTATAGGAAAACTTATAAATTTTGACACTCATCCTAATTTGATTTTTAATTGTTTAGATTGATTTCACAACCGTATATATATTATTAATATTGTCAAATATGTTATAAAATGAAATTAAAAAAAGTTGTAACAGGAGAGAGTAGAACTCAGGTTCACTTGAACACTAAAAATTTAACAAAGACACACGGACCCTCTAATTTTTGAGGTCCAGAGTTATGAGTCTGTTTGCCCTGCCTCTGAGTCGAGCCTCTTATTAGTTATGATATTGAAGTTGGATTTAACGGAAAAAATTAAGCTTTTACATAAGGAATCAATATTCAAATGAGAGATATGTCTATATTTAATATCCAACATTATCTTGAGTAAGTTTATATCATGTAAAGGAACCTATGTAATTAAAAAAGAAAAGAATATTGTGAGTACATGTTGAATTATTGAGACATACCCTGATGTAAAATGTGTGGACTAGCCAGTCTTGAGAGTGATTGCTAATTATATTGTCAATAAGTCTAGATTTAAAACTTTCTTATGAACTCAAGCACTCCCAACTTTTTTGCATTTTCTGCATCTCTTCCATATTACTACTCTGTGGGACAAATTGTTTGCACTCTTATCAACAATCAATATCAGGAGTTTTTCTTTAGCACTGTCCACATAAACTTTTCTTTCCTCCCTCTTTCTTTCCTCTCAATCAAACGAAGCCTAAAAGTGTGGCTTTAGGCCAATCATGGCCGTATTTCACGCATCACACCCTCTTGATTTACGCAAAATGCAGAACTTTAATTTTATATTTTAATATTTTCAAATGGGGAGTTAATACTCCATGTTCCTTTAAATTAAATTCTGACATGTAAGTATTCAATTATGTTCGTGAATGTAAACTTCCCATTATAAAAATGACCGATAAGAAGCTTTGATGAAGCAAAAATGGACAGTAATTAAATTTATAGGATTGACATTAAACTTTTCATGTTACTCAGTGATATGTTCGCATGTTGTTTTATCGTGACACACATAATTTCTTTGTGTATAAATACATAAAACTATAAATAGATGAAAGAGAAACATCAATTAAACACAAAAATACTTTCACAAGTGAAAATTATTTGATTTATTATTAAGATGGCGCCTGCTCAGTGCTCTAAAATAAGCCGGCAGGAGAAAACACACTGAAATGTTGGTAGGTACATTATGCTAACCAAACATATCAAAATATAACAACACCAAATAGAGGAACATGGGATATTGAGTTTCGGACACACACTACTAGATTGAGTTTTTTCCAAGTTTCTCATTCAACTTATACTTCACTTCACTTGTATTCAAGGATCATGTTGTTCTCAGGGGCCAATCCAACACAAGCTCTCAGAATGTTTTCCAGCATAGCTCTCTGCTTTGACAATGCATTCACCACTGGTGTACCTGGTGGAACCTGCAATTTCAATTATTTTACACTGTCAGTGCATATTCTTTTTTTTTTCAAATTCTATAGTATATAATTCATCAGCTTCATTAGACTTACAAGAGGAGCCTTAGTGAGGTAACTGAGGATAGTTGCAACAGGGTGGAATGTGTGAAACTTGTCCTCTTGTTCAGATTTGAACTGGATTCTAGTGCTAAGTTCAGCAAGAAGAACCAAGTCCAAGATAATTGGAGCAGCTAAAAGTGAATCTTCACATGTGTTATGCATCACAATTGTGTTCTTTCCACCCATAAATATCTCTGAAGTGTACTCATCCATTGCTCTCTTGCTGTCCCCCACATAAGGCACATACTGCAAAATTTAAAAAACCAGTTAAGCAACTAATTAAGTACTTAATTAATCAAAAGTACTACTACTTCAAATAACACAACAAAAATAGAGACATAATGAAAGTTACTTACCTTAATAACAACAACATGGTCTGGATGTTCACCAGGTCCATAGAGGATTGCATTGCTGTTAACCATATCATCAACAACATTGCTCTTCGAGATTTCCTTGGAGCGGAAGGTTTGTGGTGCTGAGAGATTCATTCCATCATTGTTTCCCAAATGGTTGTAACTCACTATTGATGTTGGCTATAATTCATCACCAAACAATACAATTCAATTTACTTCTTTTGTGCAAACATAATTCATGTCTTGATTAAATTTTTTTTTTTGTCAAATAGTCTGGTGGCTAAAAATTCCACAGATGGATATGTGGGATGACCGAGGTTCGAATCCCGACAATCTGCATATCTAATACAATGTCCTGCCAGCTGAGCTAAGCTCACTGGAACTGTCTTGATGAAACTTTAATCATACACCATAGTCAATAAATAAATAAATAAATAAAACTTACTTTGATACCAGCTCCCACAAGGAAATCAACCAGGACAGATTTCATTTTTGTCTGACCACTCTTGAAGTCGTCTCCGCCGATCAAACTGTTCCTTTTGATGGCCAAATCAATCAACCCTGATGAACCAATATAACCAAAACTCAATTTTTGTTTTAAAATTTGTAACACTCACTAGTAACAAATCACAACATAAAACTAAAATTAACTAAGGTGCTATTTGGAAAATAACCTGGGACAAAGGTGTTTTGAGGGCTTCCATTGATGAAAGGAACATTTTCAAGAACACAGGCCAAAGCAAAAAGGGTTGAAGGAGAAATCTCAGATTCATTCTTGTCCACAGAAGCTAAGAGATTCTCCATAGTGTCATTTAGTCCCACAACAATATTACTGTACCTCTCAGTGTTTGCAGTCCAAAGTACAACAACCTTGTCAACCTTGTTAGCTTCCTTAAACTCCCTTAAATTCATAATAAAACATATTATTATGTAAGTTTCAAATTGATCATAAGGTAGTAAATTAATTAGATTTATAATTTAATGTTGAATTTTAGTACTTAATGTCTTTGATGACTTGTTGAAGTTGTTCTTTCTTTGTTCCTTTAATGATGTTGTTAGCACGATCTCCTTGATTAGCAGCAATGAAATCAGGATCATAGATTCCAGGGAGTGGAACCATGGATTCCATGTAAGGTCTCAACTGTTTCTGTAGGTCTATGTCAAACACCCTAGCTCTGCCCATGGCATCAGCTAGGTTCATGTCACTGATATCCCATCCTCCCCATACTATGTCCTCAGGGTTTACCTACATACATACATTAAATTAAAAGACATGCTTATGAAATAATAATTCATATATTATTTATGAAGTATAATTAAAAAAAAAATTATTGTCGTTTTTGACGCATTTGAAATCACAAGAGTTAGTTCAGGCTACTCATGACAGGACAAAGCTAGATTAATATTTTCTATTTTTAAAAGGAGTAAATTCCTCTAACAATAAGTCGTGGTTTTTTTAGAGTGCTACAAATGATAAGTGGTAGTCGGAGGATGTCAATTTAATTGAATATATGTTTGTTTTTTTTTTTTTTGTTTATACCACCAGTTTAATCTGGTTCGGGAGTCAGTTCTGAATATATGTTATTATGTGATGCCTTTGCACTCTATGACGGGATATCATAAAAACAATTCACATCTTCAGTTTAATTCTGGTGCAATTTATTTTATACATCATTGAGTTAATGACATGTACTAATCGTATAAATTAATTTTATAATAAATCATCAATTTATCATGTTATATAAATAAGTTTAAAATATCCATATAATTTGGAGGGATTTCAAGATGTTTATTCTATGTCATGTAAGGTGCATCTTATACTTCATCCCTCGTGAGATTTCAATCGTCTAAATTGACTAAAGTATAAAGTAAAAAAATAAAGAGTTGTAGTCGTAACAATCCCGTAATTTATTATAATTCTTTGAATTATTAATCAATAGTTGATAGGTGATATCTGTTACTTTACCCTATAAGGCGAAAAACTCATTTTAAATGAGTCGGATCCTTTATTCTCGTGTGTAAAATTAGTTTACATGTATAGAAATCAAATTATACTTTTAATTGTCATTTTTATCTAAATTAGTATATTACTCAATTTAAAACACTTGGTACAAAATAGAGTAATGAAAATGAAATAACTTCCATGAAAGAAAGGGACCATATGATATTAGTACCATTGGAAGAAGGCTCTTGAATGGGGCATAGATTTCTTCCCCTTGGAAAGACCCCACTCTGATAGCTGATGCTTGGGTCAGTGACCCAAAATAATTGGCTTGCTGAATATTGTCCTTTGTTGCCCATGAAATACCCCTGAAAATTAAATTTAAGTCACAAAACACATGTTATACCCAAAAATGCTTTTCTTTTCAATTACCATAACCACATAATAATAATAATAATAATAATAATAATAATAATAAAAAAAAAAAATTTAATTTAATTTATATACACTGTCAGTGTAAAGTTATTTCACAGATATATTCAATAATATATTGACACATAACGTGTTACATATTGATGTGACAATACATTATTGAAAATATGTTTAAAATAATTTTACGCGGATAGTGCACAACAATTAAACTCATGATATATTGGGTCAAAAATAATGTAACAAACTAATGGTGAGTAAGATTTAGTCAAAAAAAGGTGAGTAAGATGAAACTAACTCTCGGTTTGCAATAACACCACCAGTGAGGGTAGAACCATTGTTTCCACCCCACCCAACAAGCATTACCCTGACAATATCAACAATGAATATAAATAAATTAACAAAATAAACGAAAATAGTATTTTGAAAAATACATAATAAAAAATGAGAAAAAGGACATTATAGTACCCCAATTTAGGGACATTGGTTTGGGTTTTAAAGTCATATTTGACAGTTTTGGGCTTAACAACCCACTGATAAGTGTCATTTGTGTTCTTCTGATGAACAAGTTCGGTTGTTTCGTAACTGTACACGGACTCAATTTCAGTCTCTGTGTACTTAACATTAGGACTCTCAACCTTAAAATTCTCGATGAACATTTTCGTTACTTTGAAGAAAGAAAATATATAATCGAAGAGAAAAGGAAGAAAGAAGCTTTTATGGTTACTGGTTGTGTTGTGTTGTGGTGCTGCTTCACGTTGTTGAAGATGGTTCAATTTATAGAGAAAAACTGCAATAGTGCTACTACACGTGGTACAAAATAAGTGGATCTGTGTATTGGGACCCGTTACGGTTTTATTTTTGACGATGACCCATATAATATATTCCCTCCGTCCCATTTTAAATGACCTCTTTTTGACTTAGTATACTATTTATTTGACCTGTTTTGACCTTATTTTTCTATTAATATATACATGCAAATATTAGCATATGAGATGTTGTTTGATTTGTCTCGACGAGTACTTTCAAAATATATCATTTTTATAATTTTTAATAATATATAATTAGAGATATTAACGATTAAAGTTGTGCATTGGCAAACATGTCAATGGTCAAACAAATCATTTATTTTGGGACAGAGGGAGTAACAGTTATACTACAATAATACAAATAATGTTTTCTATGCTTATAAAAGAAAGTTACGTATATTTGTTAAACATACCAAAAATAAAAAATTAATATGGATATAAATAAATTTTTACATTTTTAATATATTAAATGTATGAATTTTAAGATACAATTTATTTATGTAATTAATTATTGCACTAACTATGAAGCACGAATAATTTTTGGATTAGGCGTGTCTGTGCCGGTGTCAGTGAAAATGTCTGTGATTCATAGCTGGTTACACTATTTAGTATTTTCCATAAAAAAAAGTTTTTTATACTTATAAAAGAAATTAAAAAAATGTTTTCTATATTGTTTTACTTTTTGTTTTAGGCACATTTTTCTAATAATCAAATAAACCGTTGGTATTGTTTAATTATGTGAATACTTTTTTTCAAAGGAATAAATTTAAGTTCAGTTGAATTAATTTGAAGAGACAAGAACTTGCATTCCCAATTGCTTTTATGTTCAAAATTAACTCCCAATTCCTTTGATTCCCAATTTATGTTCAAAATTAATTCCCAATTCCTTTGCTTCCCAATTTATGTTCAAAATTACTTTATCTGTTCCTTTTTATAAGAGACACTTCACTTTTTAGATTCATTCAATAATTAATGTATTTGGTCTATATTATAGCTTATATACATTCATTATTGAATGAATCTAAAAAGTCAACTATCTATTATAAAAAAGAACAGAAGAAGTAATTCTTTTGAAGAGACAAGAACTTGCATTCCCCATTTATGTTCAAATCTTACTTTTTAAATACATTAATTATACAATAAACCTAAAGAATACATTTTTGCTTATATATTATAATGGATGGAGTATGTTAGTTACAGTACTTTTTTTCAAAGGAATAAATTTAAATTAATTTTGAGACTTATATGTATTTTTGGTCTCCCAATTTCTGGGAATTGCACTATCATGTTTTAGGCATATACTAGTAGTATAATTCAGTTTTTTTTAATAATCAAATAGTATAATTCATTGCAAGTTAATAACGCATGCACAGACATGTTGAAACGATTCAATCTTATCTCTTTAAATCTTGTCATTTCTTTGTGGCCAAATACTCCATAACAAAGCCATAACAAGTGACATTTTATCTAAATTGAAAGTTTTTAGCATATAGGAAATAATGCCTGCAAAATTATTGTTAAAAAACGAACAAATGATCAAAAATATATTTAAGCTTAATTTGTTTATTCGTTGAACATAAAAAATAAAAAAAAATAAGAAAAACTGAACAGAAAAAGTATTTACAGGTGGCAATAGAGTGGAGCGGTGGAACCTACGAATGTGAAACGAAGCACCTCGAAGGTTGTGGCTTCATGTTGGACTACTCTACCTCCACGCTCCACTATGCATCGCGTGTTTACACGCTTTGATATTGTTGGTGTGTTACAAGCTGACAAGTTTCGTACCGACACGTGGTTCAAAGTGATTGAGTGCGTGAACAAGACTTGAGTGAAAGGAACTTGGAAGGTGACACTTCATTGGAAATAAAATGCCTGTAGGACCTTTCCCACGTTGTGAAGTGTGAACTTTTTCTTAACTCTTTTTTATACTATTTACAATGGTCAAAAACTTCAACACCCATTTTTTCCACCTTTTACGCTCCACATCATCTTCTCTTTCTTCCGCATATTCATTTAACACTCATTCAACACTCTACCCTCTCCAATAATTTTTTCATTCAACACTTACACTCTACCCCACCACTTTTTATTTCATATTCTTATTTAAATTTAAATTTTTATGATTACATAAAAATACAGTTATCGATTTAAATTTAAATTATATGATACAAATAATCGATTAAAATTATAATAAAATTTATCGATAAAAATTAAATTTTACTCCCGATTGCAATTATAATAATAAAAACAAAATTTATTTAAATAATTGAAATTGATACGATACAATCATCTTAACTTGAAATTAAAATACGACACACAAGTAGTTAAAATGATACAAATAATTTAACATGCAATAATACACATAAGCAACAAAACGATACAAATCATCTTCAACCACGTCTCATTCCAAACTTTGTCCATATGTGCTTCACTAGATCTGCTTGCAATTCTTGATGACCTTTTGGATCACGAAATTCGGATCTAGCACGCACATGATTTGCCAAAGCGTGTAACACCTCGGTTGAGTATGGTTGTTGCGGTGCACTAGATCCACTTTCCTCAGATTGCTCAAAATCGGTCCAATGTTGAGAATAAGAATCTCGTTCATCCTCAACAATCATATTATGTAATATGATGCATGACCTCATGATGATACCCAAATCTTCTATGTCCCACAAGCGAGCTGGTTCACAGATGATTTTAAATCGAGCTTGAAGCACTCCAAATGCACGTTCGATGTCCTTCCGATATGCCTCCTGATATTGAGAAAATAACTTATCGGGTTCACTTTGAGGAAGTCTAATTGATTTGACGAAAGTTGGATAAGAAGGGTAGATACCATCAGCTAGATAGTATGTCATATCATAGAGACGTTGATTCACAAAGAAAGTCACATTTGGAGTCTTTCCCTATTCCACATCATCAAACACTGGTGACCGGTCTAGAACGTTTATATCGTTCAACGTTCCCGGACATCCAAAAAAGGCATGTCAGATCCATAGATCATGAGTTGCAACTGCTTCAAGAATAATTGTTGTGGTTCTCTTATCCCCTAGTAAATTGACCTTTCCATGCTTTAGGACAATTTTTCCACTCCCAGTTAGGGACGGAACCAAATGTAGTGGAAAAGGGGCGGTCGCCACCCCCACAACCTTATAATACCACTACCCCTTATGTATAACTATATTACTCGCCCCCTCCATAAAATGAGTAGTTGCAAAAGGAAAGTCATCAATCGCACTTTGACAAAATCAATTTAATATAGTTCCTTTGTCATATTGCATGCGCGGCTCTTACTAGTTAAAAAGTATATATATTTAATATAACGAAGTAGTAGTTTGTAAAAAAAAAAAACTAATAGAATATAGCACTAATAAGAAATCTGGGCAAATAAGACTCTTTAAATTTAACATAATAAAGTACATGTTTTCTATCTTTAATTTTTAAAATTTGTGTTAAGTTTACTTGCTAGTTAATTAGCAAGTAGATATTAGACTTTTGAAATGAATAATTGTCTGTATTTTTTGAAAATAATAAGAATACTAAAATATTTATTTTGTTATTTTTAAATATGCTTAATCTTTAATTAGCATTTCATTTCTTCCCAATCATTTTTTTTTAAATCTCACATTTTCTTATTAACATGTTAAATATTAATGATCAAACAAATGTCTTAAAAATAAAAACAAAAATGTTTTCAGTAAAGAGAGTCTAAATATAAAAATTTATATTGCCGACTCAAATATTAGTCCTATAAAGGTTCAAAAGATCTAAGTCGTGGGAATCGTTTGAGGTGTCTATTTGAAACCAAAAATCCTAATTATGGTGGATTAGATAAAAAATTAGAGGTTATTTTCTTGTAAATACGTGGACTATTTTTGTCTTTTATTTTTTTGCGACAATACTAGTTATTTATATTGAAAATGATATTTTCAAGACAAATAAGGTATAGTTTTATCACATGAGTCGAAAAAAAACATAATCCTTCATAACTATGTTTTTGTATGTATATAATTATTGTTTCTTTTCCTAATTAATCGTTCTATTTTCGACACCCTTGACCAATTTTTCTAGTTTCGTCCCTGCTCCCAGTGCATGCAGTCAATACTCCCAATCATCCCTGGGAACCCCCGCCTTTCACTAACTTGTAGTATTTTTTGCAGGTCTTCTTCGGTTGGTGATCTCATATACACTGGCTCATACAATTGTATGATTCCTTTACAGAATCTACGTAAGCACTCCCATGCTGTAGTACCTCATATTTTGATGTACTCATCGACTGCATCTGCTGACACACCATATGCTAATAATCGCATCGCCGTGGTACATTTTGCCAAGGGTGATATACCTTCTTTGTTGGCTGCATCAACTCGCTGAGTGAAGTAGTTATCACTACTTGAAAGGTCCCCAACGATTCGAAGGAAAACATGTTTTTGCATCCGGTACCGACGACGAAACATTGCATCGTTGTATGTAGGCTCAGTGGCAAAGTAGTCGTCAATGAGTCTTTGGTTTGCCGCTGCATGATCTCTGTTGATATATTTTCTAGTACGAGGTGCATAAGCTTCCAATATTTTCTTTCGATGCTCTCTAAATCGATTGGTCATAAAAGCTTCTTCAATTTCATGATTTTGCTTATAAGCTTCGACATCAAAATAATCAAACTGATCTTCTGATGGATCCATTTTTTGTGATATTAGAATTAGATTGGATGAGATTTGAGATATTGGTACATAAATGGATGTATGAGTCCCTATATATAAATGGATTTGAGTGGTAGACCATTGAAGGATTCAAAATATTTATTGTATAGAGTTAATTATCAGATAACGATTCGATTTGAGTGGTGGACCACTGACGGATTCGAAATATTGATTGTATAGAGTTAATTATCAGATAACGATTTGATTTGAGTGGTGGACCACTGACGGATTCAAAATACAATAATCAAACCAAACAATACACTGAAATATTGAAACACAATAATCAAACCAAACAATACACTGACATATTGAAACACAATAATTAAACCAAACAATACACTGACATATTGAAACACAATAATTAAACCAAACAATACACTGACAAATACTTGCTTGAAATTAATTATCAAAAAGTTCTTCTTCCAACTTTTTCAACATCTCTTTCTTACGATCATTGAGATGCTCTTCGAAACTTAACTTTAGATACAATTCCATTTTCCTCAAGTGGTTAGCCTCTTGTTGCGTCTCCCTTAACTTATCTTGCGTCTCTCTTATCTTGTCCAATCGTTCAAGCTCTTTCTCCTTGAATTGTCTGAAAGAAGACATTTCATTGTCGAAATTCTCCAAGGCAGCTTCCTTGCTCTTCTTTTTACCTTTTTTTTTAGCTGTCTCCCTACCCATGGGACGACCACTAGATCTTATAGTGTTTGAGCCACATGCATCACTATCGCGAGATCTCTTAGATCCACTACTTTCTGAGCCATTATTTCCTCCTACTTGACTACTATAACGTGGTTGTTCACGGAGAGCGTCTCATTCTGCCATTAAAGTAAATTGAGCATTCTTCCCAACCGCGTATATTTCCTGCGCGTTTGCCAAAACATCATTGTCCAACCAACCACTTCCTTTCAAACGCATAGCTTTATCATAAGCACCAACCCATTTACCAATTATTTTGTTAATATAATTAAAACGGTTTCGGCATGCATGTTGATCACGCGGAGGATCGAATGAGCAATGCTCATTACAATACTCAGCAATTTTACCCCAATATGTTTCACCTTTCTGGTTTTTACCGACAATACTGTTTGTTCCAAATTTAATCCACCAACTAATTAACACCAAATTTTGTTCAGTGTTCCATGCTGGTTGCTGGTTTTTTTGGCTCTTAGGAGTTGATTCCTCTGAATTTGGAGTGTTTTCATTAGCAGCTGTCATTCCACCAATGATCATTTGTTTTGAAAACCCGGGAAATTCAGGTGCACTGCCACTCGGAAAATTTTCATTAACCATCGGCATATAACCATTAAACGGGGGTGCTTGAGATGGATTTCCCGTCATAGATCCATAATATTGATGAAAGTTTGGAGGATGTTGATTGGAAAAGTGATTTAGATTTTGATAATAGTTGAGATTTTGATAATAATTTGGATTTTGATAATAATTTGGATTTTGATAATTGTTGGGATTTTGGAAATTGTTGGGATTTTGATAATTGTTTGGATTATTAGAAGAATTTTGGGTGTTGAAATTATTATTGGGATCCATTTCACTAAACAAAGACTAAAACTTAAAAATAAACACTAATAGAAATATAATAATAAGATTAAGAGAGTGAAAAATTTGGTTTTTTTTTTCTGTGTCCAAATCAAATGAACCAAGTCTCTATTTATAGAGAAAAAAAAATCATAAATTTTGGTATAAAAATACAAAAAAAAAATTAATTTGCAATGAAATAATTAAGTTTAAAGATAAAATGAGATAAAAATCTGCAGGACCAATCACAATTTGCCATGTGTCGCGCGAATCCTTCTCTCTCCGCGTCCCCAAGCGCGCGACGCGCCCTGTCCCCTCGTGTGATGCACGCGCCGGATTGGACGAACTGAAGCGTGACACGCGTCCCCCCTCTGCAGGCTTCAACACAGTTGAAGAAGTTCAACACATCTCCCCTCCATGTCAACTTCAACACCTCCATTGCAAAGGTTTTGTTGGGTTGAGAGCAAACTCAACACTCTCTCAAGAGACCATTGTAGATGGTCTTATTTCATCTAATGAAATTACTATAATTTTCATTACTCCCTCTAATCCTATATTTAAATAAAATTTTGTTTTTTAGATTTATTAAAGAAGTGATATATCTAAACAATAATATAGTCTAGATACATCAATTCATCAATGAATCTAAAAAATAAATTTGTCCTTATATATAACACAAGAATGAGTAAGCGATAAACCTATAGTTCTCTTAACTATATGGCGAATAGTTTGATTATTGATTCATGCATATAGAAAAATCCAGTTGAAAAAAAAAATCCACCTTATATGCCCTATATGTTCTTCGACAGAAAATAGTTTTGCTAATCGCAATATAAACTTCACACTAATATCATAATAGTAAAAAGTAAAAAAATTAAATACGATAGTAAGTGATATGAGTAAATTTTTATAGTGTTATTTTCAGAAGAAAAAAAAAAATTGTAGTAAAAATAAAAAATCAACAATATTTATCACATTTGACTATATTAAATAGATTCAGAAAAAATAATAATAATTTTATTTACTAATGTTTATTATATGTCAGTGCATTCATTATAATATATTCAAAGTAAAAATAACATTCTACAAAAAATAATAATATTATCATCATGTGAGTTTAACTTAATTGGTAGGACATTGCATTTTATATATAGGGATTAATGTCCGAGCCTCAATTATCTCACTTACCACTTTAAAAGTGAATTTTTTTTTTCCACCACCAGTTAAACCTGGTTCGGGGGTCAGTTCTGACATCAAGTAGTTATGACATTAAGAGTGAAATTTTTAATCACTACGCTATTTGACTAAAAAAACAATATATTTAATCATTTTTATAAAATATCTCTTAATCAATCACAGTTTATATATTTCATCTATAATATAAATAAAATACCTTAAATTTTGTCGGAATCACATTTAGAGTAAGTGATATGATTAACTTTGGTGTTCTAATACCAGTCTCATTGGATTTTGATACTCTAAAATGAGTAAAATATAACCCATATAATATTTTTATAATATATGTTTTAAATTTATTAATTGTTAATATTATTCATTTTAAACTCTAAAATGAATCACTCATCTTAAATTATCTTGTATCCACCACTTTACTTTATATGGGAAAAGGAACTTTTTCTCCTCAATATGTTCTCACATCTATCATGTTCTTAATCGAATGACAATTGATTTTTAAGAAAACAATTTATGTGAACTTGATTTTTACGGTGAGTTTTGCTAGTGAGTGTTCTCAGAATACTCTTTAAGCATTTTATATAAAGAAATTTTTTATTCAAAAAATTAAACAATTTTCAATGTGTTGATTTTATAAATTTCTATAAATATTCTATAAAAACTTACTATTTAAGGTCTTAAAAAGTATTGTTGAATTTTGTGGTATTTAAGCGAAAGAACAGAGAAAATAATAAGAAATAAAAGTATTATTAACTAATGGTGTGAATGAACAAAATAGAATATTTACATGTGAAATAGTATGATAGTACCTTGATATTTATAATCAAGTGAATATATTTAAATCTAAACTAAATCCCTTAATTATAGGCCTTAGAATAACCACACATAATTATTGAGATATTTTCTAAACAAACTAAAATTAATGCATATTTTGAAAGATATTTTCCTATTCCACCACTCCCCTTCAAGTTAAAGCTTTTGTTAGCATAGCCAACGAAGAACAACAACCAAAGAAGTAGTAGAGCACCGGACGAAGTAATGAATCCGTATCAAATTATGTAAAAATACCCGCGGATAAAGTATCACAAACGGAGCCCGCGGATTAAAGCATTACAAACGGGAAGCCCGCAGATTAAAGCATCACAAACGGACAGCCCGCGGATTAAAGCATCACAAATGGGAAGCCCGCGAATTAAAGCATCACAACGGAACCCGCAAATTAAAGCATCACAAACGGGAACCGCGGATTAAAGCATCACAAACGGGAAGCTCGCGGATTAAAGCATCACAAACGGAATCCCGCGGATTAAGGTATCACAAACGGGAAATTAGGACCACCAAAACAAAGACCAAGAGATACTGACGATCAATCTGGAAAAAACGGTGGGTAAAGTTAAAAGATTCATGAAAAAGTGGCATGTAGACTGCAGGTGTCAGGGTAACATAAAATAAGGTTAGAATAAAAAGCAAAGAAACAAAACAAAACCACAATAATGGAACAAAATAAAAGGAAATCATAATGGCGACTAGGGTTTATATGAAGAAAAAAAAAGGTATATATGAAGAAAAAAAAGGTAAAGCAAAGATTAACCGAGAGTTAATTTTTCTTAGAAAAAGTTGCAGCGGAATTGTGTTTCAAGGTGGATACCATGTTGAATTTTGTGGTATTTAGGTGAAAGAATATGGAAAATAAGAAATAAAAGTATTATTAACTAATGGTGTGAATGAACTATATATAATATTTACATATGAAATAGTACGATAGTATCTTGGTATTTATAATCAAGCGAATATATTTAAATCTAAATTAAATCCCTTAATTATAGGGCTTAGAATAACCACACCTAATTATTGAGATATTTTTTAAACAAACTAAAATATAAAAGTAATATATATCTTAAAATATATTTTCCTATTCTAACAAGTATCTCGGGGGCACTCGTTAGCATTTGCTTTAAGTAAAATGAGAAAGAGACTTAAAAAATGTTGATTTTTAAAATAGGGGGATAACAAGCTAAGGGAGATTAATTAAAAGTTCAAAATTGGGAGACCAAAAATACAACTCAAAATTTTTAAAAAAGCCCTATCATAGAGTAAGATCAATGACTGAGATGACAATAGGACAATCAACATCAGATGATCTACATTGGAGGATCCGGGTCACTTTATATGTATAGATTGTTTATATTAGCTGAAGCCAATTATTACTAACTTTTTTAATCCAAAGTTCATAGACTTATTTTATATAATATTTATAATAATTGCATGTAAAAAACAAAATGAAGGATGTCGGCCCACAAGTGGGCAATACTTTTTATGGCAGACATCCATTCTTATAATAAAAAAGTTAAGGTGGTGGTATGGTTACAATCTAAGGTATGAAAAATTTTAGAGCTTAAATAATATTTATAAAAGTATTTGTATTTATTTTTATTGAAAAATACTATCAAAGTTTAAATTTATAACCTTTTGCTATTTTTTTAGAAAGATAAATATAATTATTTTTGTTACAATACTATTTTATTTAGTCTTTTAAAAAATTAAGATAATGGGATGGTGCCTGCCTCAGTTCGAGAAGATTTTAGAATTCTTACATATATGTTTTGTGGTAACATTTACGTATAATATTTAGTCTTTTTTATCAAGTTCGCATCATTTTAGTTAAAAAAAAAACTAAATTTACATCATGAAACACATAATACGATGACAATTTTTCATGTAGCTGTGAATAACGTCTTATTCTTATCAAACTTTTTTATCATATCAATCTACGTAGTTATATGTTATCTTTGTGATCAATATTTATATCATATTATATTGAGACAGTACCAAAAGGCTTTATAAGTGTATGTTTGGGAAAAAAAATTGATTAGAGGAGTGTATAATTAACTTTTTACATGTTTTTAGAAGCTTAGTTGTTCACAATATAAGTAAAGTCTTACTAATAATTATTTTTACCATAATTAAATTTGGATTATCCCAAATGATTCACCAAATTCAATCATTAATATAGTGATGGTGATTGAATTCAATTACTAGTTAATAAGGGAGGTAGGAGTGCATAGACATCCAGGAGGTTTGTCTAGAAGTAATCATCCTGAAAAGAGCACGTAATAGCTCACTAATCGAGCGCGCTTGCGCCGAAGATAATCGACGCTAAATGACCTACCTAAATTGTGGGATGAAAAATAAATTGAGGCGAAAAAATAAATCGGTGAGAGAGCGTTCCGCCTTAGAACGAAGTACTCGTACAAGCAAGGGTTGGAGAAGTGGAAAATTTTATTCAAAGACAACTTTCGGAGAACCAATAATTTTTTTTGGTCAAATTTTCATTATCTTCTAATCAAATTGGATTAAGTCTCCGTGAACCCAACTTAATTGATAGTAACATTGCATTTTGTTTACAAGACAGATATTCATACCTCGAACACCTTACTTATTTATCGGGTGAAATTTTTAACCATTAAACTACTTAAAAAAAATCTGGATTAAAAATAAATCAGTGTTAGAAAGTCCTGGAAACGGCGTCGTAAAGAGTTCTAACACACAAGTCACGCCACCCGCACGCTCTCTCTGCCTTCTGTTTGGGACCATTTTTGAATCTTGTTGGTAGGTATCAGTACAGTTGATTGTCTTCTTCCTCTTCTAAACTTTGACAGTTGACTCACTCCGATTCGCAACCATTCTCAGTAAGTTTCTTTTATCAATTTTTTTTTTTCAGTTCGAAATTAATATTATACAGGATCCTTGTTGCATTGTTTTAAAATTTAAATTTGATTTTTCTATCTTCATATTGCGAAAATATCAATAGTGATTTTTAATTTCTGCTATTTTTCTGCATTAAATTAATTACACTCGCTGAATCTGTGATTCTGTATAGTATCAGGAAAATGGCTGCTACTTTTTTTCACCAACCTGTGGCGGGTCTTAATGGTTTGGGCATTGATGTCACTTCCTTTGGATCTTCTAGAATATTCGGGAAATTACTCTCAACGCGCTTATTTTTCAATTCTAGCCACCATAAGTTGCACCCTGTTCTTGCATCCATTTCTCATGCTTCTGCTGTTGATCCCACATCATCACATTCCATTTCTCATGATTCATCAAGTAAGGAACTATTCTTTCTTGATACTCTACTTACTTTTCGATATTATGGCTCTGTTTGGCAATGTCGAAGTCAGCACTAACTTGTAGTGTATAAGCTCTTATGATCAAAGTATAGTTGTTTTGTTTGGTAATGTTATTTCTCTTATCAGGGACGCGCCGACTATTTGGAGACCCTGCTCGAATGTTTAAAATTGTCTCTTAATAAAAAGATGCAAAAAATTCCAAAAAAAATCCTTTATGTAAATTGTAAATAACATCAATAACCTAAAAAAATAGTCATCTTTACTAGTGCTGTTATTGTGTGGACTGAGCCTTATAGTTATACTCTCCTATTTACGAGCTTATAGTATTTTTTTTCACTGGTTTGTAGTTTTTTTTTTGTATAGTATTGTAAGTAGTGTTTAGGCTTATATCTTATAGTGTATCAATTTTTCTCTCATTTTTACCGCCACTTTTTTGATTAAAAAGTTTAAACATTAAATGTTGCCACCAGCTATCGATTTGTTTATCCACTGTTCGCTGCTTTTTACCAAATAGAGCCTATATGACACATATAGATAAACTCTTGAAAAACATGAGTATTCAACTAGTAAGTAGTGAATCTACAAACTAATTCAACTAATTTTGTTTAACTAATACTAGCTCGATTCTAAGCATGTACGTGCCCTATGTATAAGATTTTTGTTGCTTCAATTGTAAACCATGCGTTAATTAAGGCTCAATTTGGTAAAAAGTAGCGGATATCAGATAAATGAACTGATAGCGGATGAGCTTATAGTTGATAGTGGATGATGAAACTGATAGTGGTTACGCTAGTTGAAATGTTTGGTAAACTTATTCGCTATAAGTTAGCGATTTGATCTTGCCTAGCAAAGCTGAAGTGATCTTTTTCTTTTGTGTTCTGCTCTATATATTCTAACTGGTGGGTATTGTGAAATAATTTTGTAGCCGAGAGTACCTTGATATTGATTCGTCACGGTGAGTCTATGTGGAATGAGAAGAACTTGTTCACAGGATGTTGTGATGTGCCTTTGACTAAGAGAGGAGTAGAGGAAGCCATTGAAGCTGGTAAGAGGATTAGCTATATTCCGGTTGATCTAATCTTTACATCTGGGCTAATCCGAGCAAAGATGACAGCAATGCTTGCAATGACTCAGCACCAGGAGAAGAAGGTACTGATTCCATTTATAGTGAAAGTTACTCGCTCAGAGAGAATTGATTCTTTATGTCAAAAAAGTCTATGTCATAATTAGGAGTAGTGAATTTGTCAGTTAAATTTAAACTTGACAGTTGATGTTGCCTTCATGTTTTTGACTCACAATTGGTATAATGTTTTTGACTCACAATTGGTATAATGGAAAATGCTTACAAGAAAGTGACTCTGGCCATTTAAGCTGACATTCATTTCTGTTAATCGTATATCTTTGTCATAAGCCAAAGTGAAGTACGGAGGCTTTAGATGTCAGGTGATTTCATTTTGTATTTTATTCATGATTCTTTACACTAATTGAAATGAAGGGGACAAACAAACTCATTGCGTTTTCAATGACCAAAATATTTGGTTTAGATTCAATCGTTGTATATTCAATAATTTAAACAGTCACTGCTTGTAGCCTACTTGTAATAAAACCATTATCTGCACAACTCTTTAGTGGTGTTTACCAATACTTCTTTCTTTACCAATTGATTACTCTACAGGTTCCTATTATTGTACATAATGAGAGTGAACAGGCAACACTTTGGAGTGGAGTATACAGTGAAAAAACCACAAAACAATCAATTCCAGTTATAACAACTTGGCAGTTGAATGAAAGGATGTACGCGCCTTTGTTCTTGTTCATAGTATGTTCAATGAGTTTTTGAAGGATAGAATGTCATTTTTTATTCTACTTCTACAGGTACGGGGACTTACAAGGTCTTAATAAGAAGGAGACTGCAGAAAAGTATGGGAAGGAGCAAGTGCATGAGTGGCGTCGAAGTTATGATATTTCACCTCCCAATGGCGAGAGCTTGGAAATGTGTTCACGAAGAGCTGTTGCCTATTTTAAGGATTTTGTAAGGACATCAATTTTTCTTAATGTTGAAGTGTTATATTGATTTGTTGCTGCGGATTAAAATATTTTAAATTGCTAAGAGAGTTGATGTTGAGAAGAATGAATTGTAGATTGAACCCCATCTGGAATCAGGAAAGCATGTGATGGTTGCCGCTCATGCGAACTCATTGAGGTCTATTATAATGTATCTAGACAGATTGACCTCTCAAGAGGTAGCATCTCGTCGTTCTTTTCATTTCCACCATCGCATTTTTTGTGCGTGGGTATTGATTGAAACAGGATTGATCTATACTTTATTTATCTGTTAACAAACAGGTTACTAGTTTAGAATTGTCAACTGGTGTACCATTGCTTTACATATATAAAGAGGGGAAGTTTAGTAGTAGAGGAAGTCCCGTGGGACCTACAGAAGCTGGTGTTTATGCATATACTCAGGTAATCATCTATCCTACTATTATTATTATTATTATTAATATTGTTATTATTTTTTTTTAAAGCTGAGAATCTTCTCCATATATGATCACAATAAGCTGTTTTCAGTTCAAGTCTTAAACCAAGCTTATTTACATTATCCGGATATAATCTTTAGATGCACATAACTTTTGTTTTAAGTAGAAGTAAGATGAAGTACATATAATCTAATGTAAGTTAAGCAGAAAGTGCATTAATTCTTAGAGTGAAAATCAGGGACTATAACACAACTCATCGTTCAAAATTCAAATATTTCGAGTCCATCATACAAAATATTGGACGTGTATTGGACATGTAAAGAGGGATATTGATAGCATTGTACATACAAAGGTCATAAACAGAAAACTGAATGATATAGTTCTGTATTAACTCAAACAATAGTAACTAGTGGAATGACAAGAATTAGGATGGAACGGAGCTCAACTCCTTGCAACAATGGAACTGAAAACTTGTCTACCCTATTGATTCCCACCTTTCCATTATATATATTTGTGTACATCCCTTGCTCCACTCATCAATTTGCCACCTATCTTTCTGTTATGGCCCCTTCTAACTTCCTCTCCTTCAAATTTTCATCCCACCCTATCCACTCCTCTTCTTTACTTGTTCGCTGTTACCTCCAAATGCCGGCCCAATAAGCCCAGCAACCTATCAGATATAAACCATAAGATTCAAGTAATTAAGGAGGGATTAGAAAATAAGCTCAATGTTGCGGAGATAAGAATGTTATGTTAGATAAGTAAACATGCAATGATATACAACATGATAGGATTATTAATGAATGCATAGGATAGAAAGTAGGGGGTAGCTCAATTGGTAGGGACAATAGCATTTTATATGCAGGAGCCAGGGTTCGATCCCTGGACACTCCACTTATTCACCTTATGGGTGAATTTTCAAGCCACTAGGCTACCTGACAAAAAAAAAAAAAAAAGTAGGGGGTAGCTAGAACTTGATATGAAAAGATGGTAGAATCTTGTTTGTGATCTGGGTGTAGAATCCTCACCAAGGATATTAGATTAGATGGATGGTATTATAATTGTTAGATAAAGGGAGACCAAAAAAGAATACAGGTAAAATCATTAAAATAGATTTATTTATATTATAATGCGCTAGAAGATACAAATGGTTTGTCATAAACATAATTTACAATAGGATATTGTGACTTTGTTGGATTTAATAAGCTTAACTCGCCTATTGTGAAAAGACTTTTATTGTTGATTAAAAGGAAGCTTAATCTTTTTTTTTTTTGCTAAAAGGAAGCTTAATCTTTAGTACAAGTTATAATCTAAAATATTAACAATTTAATATTCACATATGAAGGACATTAATGTATTCCATTACTCTTGGAAAGTAATAATGTATAATGTATTGTTCCTCTTAAATTTTACTGTTTCTGTTTGTGTCTAATTTTAGAATATTTTCACTTTCCATATTTAACAATGATTATAGCCTATTGAAAAACCGTATAACCTGTTTCCTTTGTGGTTCAACAAGACCCTTTTTGTGTTTGTGTTTGATTTGTATTTTGGGTTCAGTCTTGAGAGGATACAATGGAGATGCTCTCATCCTTTTCTGAATTTACTATGTCTTCTAATTTGGTAGTCATCATTAGATCATGTCTTTATTTATTTGTTGATGCTGTAAATTGCCAATTTGTATCTGCAGAACTTAGCTATTTACAGACAACAGTTGGATGAAATGTCACATTGAAGTTATCGGTCCTACTACACGTGATGAGATATTGAATCCCTATTATCCAGTGATGAATCCTAAGCTTGATTGATCGCTGAAATTGTACGACCGAGTATGTTCATGTATATTTGCAGTTGCAGGTATAGTGGTCTATATTCATTTTTTGTGGATGGTTTCAGAGTTTACTTTCTTGTCTGCCTTTCAAGTAAGTTACAACTCTTTCAATATTATTGGAAGGAATTTATCAATCCTGAACAACAGGGGCGTCCCACACACATGTGTGGGATGTGCGACGACACCAGGCCTCTAAATTTTGAGGGCCTCAACTCAAAACTTTGAGGTCATATAATATTACTTATATATTATTTATACCCATAAAATATCAGATGTATATTAATAGATTAATTTTTAGGCTCTAAAATAATAGTTATATATTGTTAATGTTCATAAAATATCAAATGAGTATCAATAGATTAGTTATCTATACTCGTAAATATAGTTCCAGTCCATTTTTTTTTGAGCTCTTAATATTGATAATTTATATGTTTACAAGAATAAGAATGGTTATTTTTTTAAAAAAATTATACGCAATTTAAATCGATAATTTAATATTTTTTTTATTTTATTAAAGGGCCACTTTTATATTTTGCACAGAACATCCAAAAACTCGGAGACGCCCCTGCTGAACAATTTCAAAGCTGCGATGGCAATAGAATGCGAGTCTCGAAAGTTATGCACCTTACAATTCCCAGTCACCCTGGGACAATTTTGGATGGAGTGGTAGTGAAAAACAAGTAAGACTGTTGATGTAAGTCTAGAATTTGTGTCTTAATGGAAATGATCATATATCATATTATCATAGGTATATCCACAATGTCTTAGAACTTGTAGGAAAATGAATTACGGCTGAAGAATGAAAACAATATCCTGTCATCTATAATTTGACAAAAGGAATGTTCATGTGTAGCCTCTCATCATCATATGCATGATCAAGTTGTAGTTTTTTTTTAGTAGCCCATTAACCGGAGACCTTTTCTTTTGGCACCCCCTTTGTTTTCTCATGGGCCCTACTAAATTCCGAAAACACCTTTGTCCATTACATGCAAAATATATAGAGTATTTCTTTTCGCAACCGGCACTCTTTTTCACCCCTGACATTCCCATTTTGCCCCTCTCGCTACTCAGGAAGCGAATGTGTAAAGTGCAAAAAATATAGGAATACCACAGTTCGTTTCCTATATAGCGAACTTTATAAAGATTAATTTTTTTTAATAATAATTATGGAGCAAATCAAGAGAGCATGCTCATAATTGCATCATCAGATCATGTATATAAAGTAATGATATTGTGCAATGAATGATAATTATAGAAAGAATATTTACAATGAATGCGAGATATCATGCATAAAAATATAATTTATTACATATCGGTTTATATGAGGAATATAATAATTAACATTAATGTATAAGGTTTACTAGTTACAGTGAGTTCGCATTCTACGTAGTGAATAGTGTTTCCGTTCGCACTCTAAGTAGCAGGTGTTAATATTTTACACTCTAACTGGATACCGGCACCCCCATGGTTGAAAAAATCATGAAAAAAAGAGTTCGCTCCCTAGGATGCGAATAATGCTCACTCCTTAGGATGCGAATTCAATTTTTTCATCCATGGGGGGTGCCGGCGTCAGTTTGAGTATAAAATATTGACACTCGCCACTTAGAGTGCGAACTAAAACATAGTTTGCTACTTAAAGAGCGAACTCAGAAGGGTACTATGGTCATTTCAAGGGGTAAATGGGAACACCAGAGAGTGCAAAAAGTAATTCTCAAATATATATACATGCAATGCGTGGCGTGGGCACTTAACCCGAGGGCTAAGACCTTAGGGTCTGTTTGATAAAATTAAGCTTATAGCTGAAAAACTAGCTTATAACTGATAGCTGAAAAACTAATTGATTGAAATTAAAGTGTTTGGTAAAATTAGCTTTTAAAGTAGTTGATAAATATAAAATGACAAAAAATGATATGTTAGTGGTAGTTTTTTTTTCTTTAGTGAATAGTTTTTTTAATATAAAAAATAATAAAATTAAATTAAAGGTTAAAAAAAGAAAAAATTGCAAAAAACTATATGCTATAAGCTCAAACGCTACTTGAAATAGCCTCTCAAAAAAAGTTATAAGCTAATTAAAAAAGCTAATTGTCAAACATCTCTATTTTTTTCGAACAAGCTTATAAGTTAGTCCAATAAGCTAGCTTATTAAACTTATCAAACAATGCATAAGTCCAAGTGTAGTGTGCATTTTTTAATCTTCCGGTATAGACTAACCTCATAAGTTTTTGTTTTTCGTTAATCAAATTATTCTACTATTTTGACGCCCAAAAAAAATTCCTCTCGTCTACTAATTTTTTTTAACGCAATTCCTCTCCAAATTAAACCAAGTAAATTTGGTTTTGCAAATGTCTAGAAGTCCTAACTCAACTGACAAAAAATACCAAAATGGTTAGGCTGGATATTCATGACTAGGTTCGATCCCTAGTCACTCCACTTTGTGTGTGTGAGTTTATGATAGTTTTGCTATTTCATCTATGTACCTAAAAAAAATTGATTTTGCGAATAATTTTTTTCTCTAGAACTTTAAATTGATATACCTGGGGATTTACAATATATATTTGGATAATGAAACAAAATTTTTAAATAATGATTTTCAGTAAAAATTTGACAAAATTTAAAATGTTTGTAAAAATGAAATTAAGGTCAAAAGAGAAAGAAATTAATTATACTTTTAAAAAAATTAATTAATTGGATATTTTGTTTGTTGAGTTTTTGCAGAAAAAAATAAGGGTGTGTTTGAAATAATTTTCAAATACCTTTTTTAGTTTTTTTTATTTATAAAAAAAACATGTTTAGTAGTCCTCTTTTCAAAAATTGTTTTTAAAAACCGTTTCTAATTTTATTTATTTAAAACTAAAAAATAGAAACAAGTTATAGTGTTTTGAGTTTTAAAAAATGTTTTTAAAATCTAATTTATAAAACACATTTTAAAAATTGAAAAACAAAGATGTTTCAAACAGACCGTTGGTCAGCATATAGTTTTTGGTTTGTTTCAAATTTTTAAAAAGAATGGCCAAGAAGGGGAAATTTCAATTTTACTGAATTTTGAAAGAAAATTCAAATTTTTAACAAGGTAAATAAGAGATTTATTTGGGTAAGGATGTAGAAATGAGTGATATCTTCAAATTCTTGCTCAATTGATAGAAATGTCGAGATTGCTAGGTTGAATATCATGATTGGAGTTCAAACTTTGGTCTTTTATTTTGTGTGTGAGTTTTTAACGATTTATCATTTCTTCTATCTAAAAAATAAAAATAAAAATAAAAAGAAATTAGTGATTAAATGTCATGGCTTAAAATTATACATCAACATTGTTAGCAATTAAAGGAGCCAAAATTGTGTTCCCTTGAACATAACTCAGTTGATAAGGACATTGCAAGTCCAAAGTTCGAACTCTGTTACTTCCACTTACTCACCTTAAAAAGTGAAATCCTAGTCATTAGACAACTTGACCATACAAAACAAAAAGTGAACCTAGAATGTGTTTTGTAACTATAATTCAATATTGCCAAACTTGATATGCACTGATGTGAGTTCGAACTCAAGATTCACCACTTCTTTACACTTAAGGTATAAAAAGACCAAGAATGCAATTATGAATTTCAATAAAAAAGTGTAATTATACATCTTTATTGTTGGGGAGTCTAAATGAGTTTGAGAGAAACAACGAGGTCAAATGGTTTAGGACCATAAGAGAATGTGACACCACATCTCCCGAGGCATTATGCTAGTGGAGAATAACACCGTAAATTAAAATTATTACAACACATAGATTACCTTCAACCATCCCACAAACCCAGTTCATCGACTCTCAAATGTCAAATATAAGCTTAAAATGTTTCTGATTGGTGCATCTTATAATGGATAATTAGAGTCTCTATATATAGAAATATAAGCCTTCAAATCTGAATCAAATATGATTAAAATAAAATATAATCTCGCTTTATTTTTAAACACATCCATTTTAAAAGCGAACAAAAATATAAGCTTTTCTGTTGTGTTTTTTCTTTTATTTCGTTATCTAAGTGCGGCGTTGTGTTGGTCGTTGTCTTGTGCGGCGTTATTTGATTTCTTGTATTGTTGCGGTGTTCATTTGATTCTTCTCGAAGGATTATCTTCAGTTAATTACAGATTCAATCAATGATTTGCGCATCAACGTTGCAGATCCGAAAGCATATATATTCATTATTCCGGTGATTTTAATTTTATCATATTATTTGATTTTGTCGTTGTATGCTATTAACTCGGGTGCTGTGAGTTTGTTCCCAGATTCATCCTTTATGTTTTTAGCGAAATTGAACATGTAGTTGTATTTTATGTATTCTGTCAATTTGAATGAATGAATATCATTTTGTTTGTGTCAAAAAAAAATCTTACAAAAAGTTTAAACCTTTGTTATAAAAAATATCATAGTATTTGGTATAAAACATATTCAAGTTTAAAAACAAACAAATTTTTTATATAAATATATTTTAAGGTAATCTTTATAGAAAAAAATACCAACTTTTCAACCAATACCAACTTTTATAATTTATTGCATTGCTTTATAGAAAAAAATAAAAATTTATTGCAAAGAGGAATACATCTTTATTTGTTTGGTATGAGGAAGATATCATATGTCATAAAAAAGAAACATATGATATATTTCTTTAATTATGTAGATAAATTCGGCATTGTTAGCTATACAATTATATGGTCAACATTTTGTTTTTTAAGAAAAAAATTTATGGTCCGATGATGGCGCTCCAGTTCAAGATAAAGAAGATATTAGGATTCAAAGAGCGTTTAAAAAGGTATTTATATTTATCTCCTTCAAATGCACTAATGAGACTTGAATCCGAAACCTTTCGAATTCAAGACATATTTTTTTACCATTAGACCAAATTCTTGAAGTTTATATGATCAACATTTTACTTGTATTTTAAAAATTATGTTGTTGTAAAAAAATTTATGCTAAAAGTCAAACTGTAATATTATGGAAAAAATATAATGAATTGATACAGTGACCTGTTATGATGATTTATCTATATTATGTTGTTACAACGGTTTCATACCACTTCGATGGTTCCCTATTGCCCTCAACCTTAATTGCTCCGAAAACCCTGCCGCCATAATCTCATCCTTTCAAAACTGAAAACCAAAAACATACAAAAACAAGATTAATCACAATCCAATTATCATTAGAAACCAAAAAATAAAAGATATTATTATTGTTAATCACCAGAGAAAAAAAAAATCTATTCTCGTACACATTCTTGTTTTCTCATTGTTATTAGTATTGTGAGACATGTCAATGTGATTAACCTAATGGCATGCTCCAATTATGAATGCATGCATGCATGATTGAAATTATTATATAGATGAATGAATGTCTTCTTCACGTTCCAAATTCAATTCTAATTCTGAAATGACCAAATCTAATCACCATAGCAGCAACAACAATAATCACAACAACGACAACAACAATAACAACAACAATAATAACATTCTCCTCAGCCCAATCAACTGCTCCACCGCGACAAACACCTCGCCGGATACTAGTGCCAAGAATGAGAAGAAGAAAAAGGTTTTTTATTTTTTATTTTTTATTTATTTTTACTTATTTTCTTTCTTTTTAATTTCCTCCATATGCATTGCATTGATGGTTATTGGTTACATTATTTTTGTTGTTTATTTTTCTGTGTAAAGTCTCTTTTGCCCAAGATTTTCGGATCAAAGCGAAATGGGAGAGGTTCAGATGAAGATGCACTCAAACCAAATACAGAAGGAGATTCAATTTCAATTAGTCTTGGTATTTATTTTCATTAATTGCTTTTTAATTTACTTATAGTAATAATCTCTTAATTTCCATCTTGTCAGGGTTTGTTTCCCTTTAATTGTATTTAATTTTTCTTTAAAATCTTTTGTATTTAAAGATTTGGAGAAGAAAATTGAAACCAGAAGAAAAGCATTTCTTGAAGCTTCCCCCATCATGAGAAAAAGTTTCTCAGGTATGACTAATTTTTCCATGCAATAATATTATCGATTTTATCTCATTTATCTATTCATTATATAATTTTAATTTTAATATTATATAATAACATATGGAGAGTTTGCCGCTCATTTGAGTATGAGGAATTGGTCTCTGCAGTTGCGCGCAAAGAATCGGTTTACACCATATATAATGTTAATATTAGCGTATCCAATTTTTTTGGCTTTTGTCTACATTGATAAAATTTTGGGTCAACTCTAGATTATCAAACAAGAAGAAAATTTTCTCATGTATTATTTTGGTAGCTTACCTAACAATAGTGATATTTTTGTTATTAGTAGGATTTTTTTTTTCCTTTTTAGGGGTAAGAGAAAAATGTAGGAAATCAAATTTTCTTGTTTGATATTGACCTTAAGCTCCTCTTGTCTTTATCATAGTGGAAGTATTGTATAGTATACTCTTTCAATTATAGATTTGTTAGGATATGAAAAATGTGACAAAATAAACCAATACCATGAATTTAATGTCTTATAATGAATTCACAGAAAGAGAGACTAGCCCTGGAATTGAAGGGTTAAATTTGTCCAATTTTGAAAGGCCAATGGCTCCTGAAAATGAAATTCAGAGTTTCAGGTATGAGATTTCATTTTCAGTTTAAAGGATTCAAAAAAATTGTATTTGTTTGCATATATAATAGTCAAACTTAGATACCATGTTATTTATGCTATTGTAGGGTCTTTGTTGCAACATGGAATGTGGGAGGAAAATCTCCAAACTTTGATCTTAACCTTCAAGATTTCTTGCTGGTGGAAGGTTCTGCAGATATATATGTCTTAGGGTATGAACAGACTCACAAGTTCACAACATTTCGATGAATTTGTTTTCATTCAAATCATTATAACTTTGATATTAACTGAAATATTGTATGTACAGATTTCAGGAAATTGTTCCTCTAAGTGCCGGAAATGTTCTAGTAATCGAAGACAACGAACCTGCAGCGAAGTGGCTAGCATTGATAAGTCAAGCACTAAACACACCGAAAAGTGAATTTAGCGATTCATCTGATTCAGGAACTGGATCAAAAACAAAAGAATCGAAGTCACCAGCAAGTCTAAATTTCTTTCAAAAGCCTTCTCTTAAAGCTATTAGTAGAAATTTCAGGGCAGAAGGTAGTAGCCTTCTTAAGGCTTGCAATTGTCCTATGGAATCTCCGTCGAGAGAGAGACGGAGAGTAAGAAAATTTAGTGATCCTATGAATAAATTAGATTCTGAGATTCGCGGTGGAAGTACCATGGAAGAATTGCTTTCAATTGCAGAAATACCGTCTTCTCCTGGCCAATCCAAATACTCCCTTATATCAAGTAAACAAATGGTTGGAATTTTTCTCACCATATGGACTAAGAAAGAGTTAGTACCTCATATTGGCCATCTTAGAGTAGACTCTGTAGGGAGAGGAATCATGGGTTGCTTAGGTAACAAGGTAAACACAAAAATCCTTATATATTATATCATTCAATATGTTACATAGCTAATAACTTGTCATAAAACTAGTACTACTAAAAAAAGTTGAATTACTAACTTGTGCATGTTCGATTGTAGGGGTGTATATCAATGAGTATGTCGTTACATCAAACGAGCTTTTGTTTCGTATGTAGTCACTTGGCTTCTGGTGAGAAAGAAGGCGATGAGATTAGAAGGAATTCTGATGTAGCTGAGATTCTCAAAGGCATACAGTTCCCTAGGATTTGTAAGAATCCTTGCCGTCGAGCACCAGAAAAGATAGTGGATCACGAGTAAGTTATCGCATACATATATAATACTGCATCACAAGTATGTGCCTTTTGAATTCTACTAACTTTTAGGTTATTTTGCAGTCGAATAATATGGCTAGGAGATTTGAATTATAGGGTGGCTTTGAGTTATGAAGAAACAAGGGTTCTGTTGGAAGATAATGATTGGGACACTTTGTTAGAGAAAGATCAAGTAATGTGGTCCCCAAACTTCATATACATATACAATTCATTGTGCATGAGTAAATGTACTGATAAACTTGCTTTTCATTTTATTCAGTTGAACATAGAAAGAGATGCAGGAAGAGTTTTCAGCGGTTTCAAAGAAGGAAGAATAGTGTTTGCACCAACTTACAAGTATTCACATAATTCAGATTCTTATGCTGGTGAAACTGTTAAATCAAAGAAGAAACGTCGAACACCTGCATGGTATTTCGCTTTCTGGCTCTTATTATTCAACAATTTTTGCTTCAACGCAATGTCACATGTATTGTCAATATAATATTCTGCTATTATATAATTTTCAGGTGTGATAGGATACTATGGCGTGGTAGAAGCATCGAACAATTATCATACATTCGTGGAGAATCGAGATTTTCTGACCACAGACCTGTTTGTGCTGTTTTTTCTGTGGGTGTGGAAGTAAGAAGCAGAAACAATAGGTTCAGAAAGGGCTATTCCTACACAAGTCCAAGACCTGAATATGAAGACTTCATACCTCAGAGGCATAGTTTCTATGATTTTTAATTCAAACCTCAAAATTCAAACATGTATATTTTTCCCTTAGTGTCTATATAGAAGAATGAATTTTCGCCTAGATTTTATTTCATTTGTATTTTTTTCCCTATACTCTCCAAGGTGTCCATAGCTAGTTACAATGAAATAATTCTCAACTCCTACCATTATACTAGCGTATGGCTTATGCAAGTGGCGAAGCAGTGATTGCAGTATTCTTTGTCACGGCTCATGACACTTAGTGATCGATGTAAATAGAGTTGAATCATTCATTGTCATACAAACATCAAACCATGGAAAAACTTTATTGTATTAATTTGTATAACCTAACGGTCGCGTGAGTTACATATTAGGAGACAGTCCCTACTTATTTAAATCTCTATTTCCTATCTAATTAAATAGTAGAAAGAAAACGAGCTCAGATCATCTTCAGCTGTCGAGCCAAATTGACATGCAGCCTAGAACTTGGATCACCTGTAGTCATCCAACCAAATCTTATTAGGTTGGATGGCCGCAGAGGATCCGAGTTCATCGGTGAGGCATAGAACTTAGTTGTATGTCAAGTCCCATATTGAGGTTTCTTCAATGTTCAGTGTTGTCTCTTGTGCTGGATTTTGATTCAAGTCCATGTTATCGTTTTCCATGTCGACTCCCGTGTGCAATTCAAAATCTTGCATGCTATTTAGCCAGAAGCTGCCATAATCTTCTTCTACTGTCCTATCAACAATCTCTCTCAGCTCACTCACATTCTCAACAAGGTTATTATCATCCTGATTCTGATTACTAGCTCCTGCTATATCCATATTCAACCAATCATGGAAGGGAACATGTCCTTGCAATTGTTCTGTTCTGTTAGAACAGAGCGATTCATCGTTCATTCTTGAGTTTTTGTCTGAAAATCCCATACACAATTCACTTTGTGGACACTCAGCATATTGATATGAATATAATAGCTTATCAAAATCGACATCAACATCAGAATCAAACTTCATCCTCTTCTCACTGCTACCACATTCTTCCAACTGATTCAAAACATGTTTATTAGTACTAGAACTTTCACCTTCTTCTGATATCTTGAGGCACTTTTCAGTGAGATGAACCAAAGCTTGTTCTTGGTTCATAACTTTGGACCAAGTTGCACTATCTTTAGCTGTCATCTTATCTTGCAAAGTCTTTGATTGAGTCACCAACCTTCTAACTTTATCAACATCAGGAGACAAGTGCTTAATAATTGCAGCCAACACAGAAACTTTCCAAGCCTTTTTCAAATCATGAGGTTTTTTATAAGGTGGTGGACCTTGTTTTTGTGCCAAAAGACCTTGTTGACCCCACCATTGTTCTGTTCCATTAGGCCACCAAGGTGGAGCTAAACCTCTTTCAAGAGGGAATCTTCGTTGCGGCGGTGCACAGTGTTGCATTAGGGCTGAAAGAAGAGAACCTAAAGTAGTATCTTGTAAATCATAAAGTAAATTCATATATGATGAAATTGGATCTAATAATTCCAACTCTTGTTCATTTTTTTCAAAGATTGGTAAATATTTAGAAACTTGTAATGGAGCATTTTGACTAAATTTGACTTGTTGTTTCCACCATTCACGCAAGCTTTCAGAAGAACCTGTTACTGGTTTTCCTTTTTCTGGTATAATACCATAGACAAAACCTTGAGCTTTACATGTTGTCATAATCTTCATCATGTATTTAAGAATTGAATCTTGTGCTCTTGCCATCTTTTTCCTTCTTGATGCCTCATCTTTTGCTTGTTGATTTTGTTGATCATCTTTTTTACCTTTCTCCTTCAGCTTCTGTAACAGGATTCTGTCCTTCCACATGCGTTTCTTCAGCTCATCATAGTCTATAACTTCTTCCTCTTTTTGTTGATCAAAGAGTTCAATTTCTTCAGTGATTTCCACCATGATTGATTTCTGTGAATTCTGCAAAAAAGTAAAATAATAGATATTGATGCAATGCAGTGAGATGTTAGAAATGTGTAAATGTAGTTAAGATATATATAGGGGCATGCATGAAGGTACTAGAATGGCGGTGGTAAAAGGGAATGATCTAATATATTCCTATATATCGGGAAACTATATCGATAATATGACACTACTAGAAAAAGTCTTTAATAGATATGGAATTAGAAACATAAAAAGCAGTTAGAGACAGATATATTTATTTTAAAGACAGATGTTTTCATTTTAGAGATAGATTTTGTCCGTCTCTAATAGTTTAGAGACGAGGAAATTACCGACGGCATCAAATCTGTCTCTAACATGCTTAGACACAAAATATTTGTATTTTAGAGACAAATTTTGTCCATCAATATTTACAATTTTTCTAGTAGTCTGATAAGCTTATGAAATTCATGCAATTAATACGTGAGAAGGTTCAATGAGGACAAAGGTATGCATTACCGATGGTGGTAAGTGTGGCAATACCATACGGTCAAATGCATGAGGAAATGCTGCCGTGAGTACCACGTAATCTTGTTTGACTAAAAACGTAGTAGTCATTTTGATTGCTAAATATGTAATGTGATGTATGAGAATGAGATTATAAGAACATATTTTAAATAATTTTTTTGGTTAATCATTTTGTGGACTACACTCACTAATAAAAGACACTTGTATATTAACCTGGTTAAGAAACAATTTATGTTTTTCTAATTATTTGGATAGATTTAAAGGATAATGTTTATATTGTGGAAGAATAAAATGGTTGTTTCCCGATCAATTCTTGTGTTCCTAATTTATTTTAGTATTAAAATTATATATGTACTACAATATATGTGAGTGAAATGATGACGACGGGGGAATTGGATTTCTCTCTGTAAATCCGTTAGCTCTTAGTTGTCCGATTTAAATCTATAATTGAAATTGTTTTATCGTGTAATTTGATTGTGCGATCTAAATTGTCCGGTGCCCACAATAAAATTTGTTGCAAAGAACTCAAGTCCAGCCATGCATGAGCGTAACTTTGCATAAGCATATGTTTGCATGTTAATCCTTTGGAGACCTATATGTATGTGTTTGCTAATGACGTAATCAACGACGTGTGGTCATGACTTGTGAAGTTGTGACGGTATTTAACACACTATGCATTCATATTTGGATAATAGAGGTGTTTGGATCAGCTTTGCCTACAAAAACATCAGAACCAAGTTAGTCTAGCAATAAAAAATATATTTTTCGGTACATATAAGTCCTTAAATAACTATTATCCACAAGTCGAGTATTTTTTGTTTATGTGGAAAAATAATTATTCACTATATATAGCATCCACCACATTATCCACATTATCTACGTGTCATGTGAAAGATTAAAGAATTATTTTAGTCCTCGATATATCTTAAAGAGATATTTAGTTCGTTATTGGAAATTGCTTGTTACACCGAAAGTGTTATCACGAAATGCATCACGACAAGCACAAACATATATGAAGTGGGACTCTTAATTTTATCTACCTCATGTATTTAGTCAAATACTAGATCTAATGGCTATAGTTAGTTCGTAAAATATTCGTGATGACTTTCTTCGCTATATATAGCATTACCGCTCTTTATTTCTACCATATTTAATATTATCATTCTTATTTATTTTTCAAATGTTAATTACTATTTATTTTCTATTTAATGATAAATATTTAACATTTTAGAGCATCTCCAATGATGATACTGCTTTGAGTATCATACATTACTAATAAAAGGTCCCTACAATGTCATGTAATACTTATGCAATTCATATATATTTTGCTCCGTCGTGATACCACTTTGAGTATCATACATTATTAACAAGTGGTCCCTTCTATATTTTTTTTCTAACTTTGTCTAAATAAAAATAAATTTTTATTTAATTTAATAAATCTATAGATAAATAAATTAATAATTAAATATAATGAGAAATACAAGACAATAAATAAAAAATGGTGAAAAATATATAAATATGATGGGAAGTATATAATAAAAAATATAATAATTAATTTTGATACATTTGATGTCACATCATGGAACTCTAATAATAAAAAAGATAAAGTATCGTATCATTAACTTATGAAACTGTTTTATATACCCTTATTAGAGATGCTCTTGTTGAAAATATATAGATTAAATTGGTAACTTTTTTGTTTGAATGCATTAATTATTTCCAAGATAAAATTTTATTTTTAGACTTTTTGACATGGACACTTGTTTGCATTTTCAAATTAGTTTTAATTCAAATGTATCTTTCAAGTGAATTAGTGGCATTTTATGTTTTGAGTCCTTCCTTTATCACATAATTTTTACTTATTAAAATAAATAAATTACAGGTAGATATTGAACTGGATTTTGTCCGGTATGGGAGACAATCCATTCCTATTTCTTTTAGTAAATAAACGAAATAACAAAACCAACATAAACACACACAAGTGAAAGAGTGGGGATTAAAACCGGCGATACTGTCCAACTTAACAATTTTGTTCTTTTTTTGCCGGTTGAGGTTTTTCTTACTTAAATTTATTATTTAACTCAATTTTACATAATTGTATATAACTTAATTAACAATATTAAAATTGTTAAATTTGACATCATCACGGTAGTTTTAGCTACCTCTTACGAG
This sequence comes from Trifolium repens, assembly GCA_030408175.1. Lineage (NCBI taxonomy): Eukaryota > Viridiplantae > Streptophyta > Magnoliopsida > Fabales > Fabaceae > Trifolium > Trifolium repens. The sequence continues at coordinate 57,339,553 of CP125842.1, read as the reverse complement.
TAAGTATATTTTATGTTTATCCCTCTGTTTTGTAAGGAAAAAAATACTCTATCTGTATCAGAATATAGATTTGTTTCATCATATTTTAATACTTCAATTTTTCAATCAACTATATAGAGTTTTGTCGGCAATAAAAATTGTAACTACAAAATAAATTTTTTGCTTAAAATTAAAGGTATGGAGAGTATTAAGTTAAAAAACATGAGATACATTCACACTTTTATTGTGGTATGGAGGGAGTAACATTCACACTTATTAAGAAAAGAGAGAGTAAATTAAATGTAATTTATATTAAATTTTATGAAAGTAAGTAAAAGTAAATCTTAAAAACAAGGAAAGTATATATTTATTGGTTATTGATTATATATTTAGCTCCTCCAAATAAATATATCTGTCAAAGTCCGAAGAAATAAAATACTCAAAAAATTACCACATATTTAATAGATTTATTTCATCATATTTTAATACTTCGATTTTTCAATCAACTATATAGAGTTTTGTCGGCAATAAAAATTGTAACTACAAAGTAAATTTTTTGATTAAAATTAAAGGTATGGAGAGTATTAAGTTAAAAAACATGAGATACATTCACACTTTTATTGTGGTATGGAGGGAGTAACATTCACACTTATTAAGAAAATAGAGAGTAAATTAAATGCAATTTGTATTAAATATTATGAAAGTAAGTAAAAGTAAATCTTGAAAACAAAGAAAGTATATATTTATTGGTTATTGATTATATATTTAGCTCCTCCAAATAAATATATTTGTCAAAAGTCCGAAAGAAATAAAATACTCAAAAAATTACCACATATTTAATAGATTTATTTCATCATATTTTAATACTTCGATTTTTCAATCAATTATATAGAGTTTTGTCGGCAATAAAAATTACTACAAAGTAAATTTTTTGCTTAAAATTAAGGCTGCGTTTGGTTGAGAGGAAAGAAAGAGGGAGAAAAGAAAATTACGCATTTCAATGGATGAATTTAGACAATTTAGACTAAAGTCTAAATTCATCCATTGAAATGCGTAAAGTCTAAATTCATCCATTGAAATGCGTAATTTTCTTTCCTCCCTCTTTCTTTCCTCTCAACCAAACGCAGCCTAAAGGTATGGAGATGAGATACATTAATTTTTTAATAAATATAAAAAAATGTGAGTTTTAGTGATATTTACATTGAAAAAGGAGTACTTACAAATTGAACCGCATAACCAAACGGACTATTTATGGTCAATGGAATGAAATGAAAAATGTAAAAAGCTTCAAAAGTCAGACACACAAAACAAGGTACACAGTACTGAGTAAGCAATAACTGTTGGAAATTGTTTATGTTTTATTATTACTCGGAGCCGTTCACGTTTTTTTGTTTCTTTCATCACCTTTTTCTCCATCCATCATCCCTGCTACTAAATGCTCATTCCTCCACACCCTCTCAATAACACTGATACAGTTTCAGGTACCAGCTTTCTCTTCATTACTCTTTACCTACCCATTTCTCTCTTTGTACTTACTTGTCTCTTACTATGCTCCTGTCCCTTTCCTACCAACCTTTTTCGAGGTAACCTTCTTAATGCAACTTGGGTGTCTATTTTTCTTTTCTTTGCCTCTGTCTGAATCATAAAGTTCACATTTTTACCAAGCTTGTCTTGTTTTTTCTTTCATCTTTTATCACATTGGGTTTCTGAGGGTGTGTTAAAAATTGAGTCTTTTTTGTGAGGGTGTGTTAAAAATTGAGTCTTTTTTATGAGGGTGTGTTAAAAATTGAGTCTTGTTTATGAATGCTTGGTGAATGAGTGTGATTTGAAAATGGGTGCTACTAACTCAAAAGCTGAAAAGAATGAAGCTTTGAGTTTGTGTAAAGAAAGAAAAAGATTCATCAAGGTGGCTATTGATTCTAGATATGATTTAGCTGCTGCACATACTTCTTACATTCAATCTCTTAGAAATGTTGGTATAGCTTTAAGAAGATATGCTGAAGCTGAGGTTTTTGTAGAGTCTTCTTTGTCAATTTCTGATAAAACCCCTTCTCAAACTAGTTACCCTTCTCCATCATCACCATTGAATGTTACTGAGGTTGAAGTTTCAGATTCACCTTTGCATAATGAAAGTCCTTTTTCAACACCTGCTCCTTCACTTAGTTACATGAGATCAGGTGGTAGTGGTAGTGTTACTGTTACAATTGATGCTTGTGGTAGTAACAACTATTTAGATGATGAATCCAATGTGGTTTCTCCTATGCCTCCACCTCCTCCTGAGTTTGGTACATCTTGGGATTTCTTTGATCCTGGAGAGGATAGTGAGAGCTTTAGGTTTGTAGTGCCTGGCAGTGAGTTCAAAGATTGCAGAGATCAGTGGTTACAAACTGGTTCAGATGATCATTCAGTTGTTTCAACTGGAGTTGAAGGTTGCAAACAATTGATGGCACCAGGTAGTACTGATGGTGACATAAATCTTGATGTGGCCGAAAAGAGTGATGTTGGAAGATCAAGTTCAAAGAAGGAGGAGAAGAACATGGCTGAGAAAAATGTGTGCACAGAAAGAGAAGATCCTTCAGAGTTCATCACTCATAGAGCTAAAGATTTTCTCTCTAGCATTAAGGATATAGAGCATAGGTTCATTCGAGCTTCGGAATCTGGTAGAGAGGTTTCAAGGCTGTTAGAGGCAAACAAAATCAAGGTTGGATTTTCTGATGCAAAAGGTATTATGCTTGTGTTATAAAATTCAGATACTGAATTTCATAAGAATTTTGTACTATGTAAGAATAGAGAAGCATGTAGTTGGTTAGTCTTTTATTGTTTTCAATTAAATCTAATTATTACTAATCTTCTTCAGCCTTCTGATAGGGAAGTCATCGACAATGGCTTTGATCACGGCCATCCAGCCCGTTTGTTGCCGCAGAAAGACTTCACCTGTTTTCCAGGGTAAGTTGTTACCTAATTCTGCATACACTATTAAATTTTTAGCAGCTAAATGATAGGGTTAGCCTTGAAACATTACGTCTTTGGATGGTGTTAGTAAATGAATAAATAATAGTTACCTATACAGTTGAGCTAAGTATGTTGACATAAGGTTTTACCTTGTAACAAGGTTTGGAAATTGGAATGCAGAGGTTTACATTAGTTTTATTCTGAGCTTTTAACTGTTTCATTTGCCTGCTATAGCTTTGATATGAATATGGACTAATTTTATCACCCTATTATGTAGAACCTGCACAAAAAATTATTAGTTGGAAAAGGACGACATCTTTTCGATCATCCTCATCCAGGAACCCTTTGGCTTCAAAATCAAGGGAAGATATTGATGATAGTGGAAGTGACTTTATTGAAGAATTCTGCATGATTGCTGGAAGTCATTCATCCACCCTTGACAGACTATATGCATGGGAGCGAAAACTCTATGATGAAGTGAAGGTATTACTATTAGCATTTCAAGAACAAAACACAGTTCTTTGATTATCAGTGTAGATTTTCTAGTAAATGTAATGCATCTCCAACTCCAACTTTTATGTTTTCAATAGTTAATCTTTTTGTGACTACCTTTTGGACTTTCTGTAGGCTAGTGAATCCATCAGGAAGGACTACGATCGAAAATGTCACCAGCTTCGGCATCAATTTGCAAAAGACCAAGGCACTCAAGTGATCGACAAGACCAGGGCAGTTGTGAAGGATCTACACTCGCGAATAACAGTGGCCATTTATTCCGTTGATTCAATATCTAAAAGAATTGAAAAAATGAGGGATGAAGAGTTGTATCCACAACTTCTGGAATTAACAGAAGGGTATGCAAAGAGTTATAGATTTTACCATCTATATATGCTATTTTTAAACAACTATATATGTTCCCCTGTCAATTGAGTGTTAAGGTATAACTACTATTGATTTATCGATGGTGCAGATTAGTCAGGATGTGGAAGGCTATGCTTGAATGTCATCATGCACAGTACATCACAATCTCCTTGGCATATCATTCAAGGAACACAACAGGAACCATGCAAGGAGATGCGCGCAGAGAAATAATGACTCGGCTGCTAGAAGAAATCGAGCTATTTGGTCTGAGTTTTGCAAACTGGATTAACAGCCACACCTCATATGTGGAAGCTCTCAATGGGTGGCTTCAACACTGTATACTTCAACCGAGGGAACGTTCCCGGAGCAGAAGGCCATTCTCCCCTCGCCGAGCTCTGGCTCCGCCCATATTTGTTCTCTGTCGTGATTGGTGTGCTGGGATCAAATCTTTACCTTCTGAGGAACTTAGTGATGCAATCAGAAACTTTTTGTCTGATATTCACACTCTGATGGAGCAGGAAAATGATGAACTTCTTAAGAAACAGAATTCAGCTCAAGCAAACACACCAGAAAGAGAGGTCAAAGCGAATGAAGACAATGGAGGCGAGTCTGCAAATTTGAGTTGCATACATGCAAGTTTATCCAAGGTTCTTGATCGACTGACCAAATTTTCTGAAGCATCCTTGAAGATGTATGAAGATATCAGGCAAAAAAGTGAAGTGGCTCGAACTGCATACTATAATTGCAAAACTATCAAGGCTGAAAAATTCTAATTCTCAACTACATACTGTCTGCTGTTGTATGCTTTTGAGATTTAAAATATAAATGAAACACACCCTAAGCAAAAAACTATAAAAATATATGGATCTTGACTACCTGCACTTGTTTGAAAAAGAATTTTGTTAGATGAAGATTGGTATCTGTAAATGATTGTCAAAATGACTAGGAAATATTTGCCTGCTTTGTGGTAGAACTATAGTTACTTCACTGATGTTTGTTATGTGACAGTGAAACAGTTGGTTTGACGTAGCGAAGGTTAATTGATTAAATCTTAATTACTTTATGCATCAAGGTTAAGAATCATGATTAGAAGAAATTAATAAACCTTCACTGTAGTTTTTATATCTTTTGGTTGAATAATTGCAAAAAAAGAAAAGAAAAAGGATGTCATTATTATTACATTATTGTAACAGGAACTTTAGAAGTTCAGGAAATATAGGGCCTTTAGCCATTCACAACTTTAACAAAGGTATAGCTTATGAATTATGATTAAATAGTATTCCAATGGTCCAGCTCTAATAGCACTTCCATTATCAAAAAGTGACGTAAAAGGATGAGAGAATTCAGAAAATGAAAATATGTTTCCAAAGAAAAAGAAAAAAGACCTTGTGTGCAAATCTTGAAACTATTGGTGTTTTACATATTCCACCAATAATCTGACTGAAACATAGTATCATATTTCAATCTGATTATGAGCTTTGTGTGTGGGTTTCTTTGATCAGATGCAACCACTATTATACTCCAATTTCAACAATGAGGTAAAATCACTTTTAATATTGATTCCTCCAACTAAATATTCATCTTTGGGGACCTTAATTTATTCAAATCCGACATATTGTGTGTACTGAGAGTAAGCTCCTGATTGCTTCGCAATAGGTGCCCGTGTTACATGATCTGGAAGATCAAATGCGTCAACAAGCTCCTTTGCAATATTCCTCACTTGGAAACTTAGATACTCTGACAATTTGTGGATTGCCTGTGAAATGGAAAAACACCGTTATTACTTATTAACATAATTAAAATTTATAATGTTAAAAAGAGCAAGGTCTACATCCTAAATCTCGGATTAAACCCAATTGCTTTCGTCGCTGTTTTTGTTTTTCACATGTTCCATCTACGGGAGGTAGTCCAATTCGAGGCATGATCAAACACTAAATGTGGATTCTTGTTTGAGCCGAAATTCAAACTTCAGTTCACCATGTTGGTGGATACTATCTCAATGGTAGACTTAACCCCCGGTTGGTTTCTGTTGCGGTTTTCAAAAGTCGAAAAATTTATTTTATAAACAAAGATTTTCACTAGCCAACTCAAGCTCATAATCAATAACATTTTGTTTAGAGAGAAAAAAAAAAAAGGTAGTGTATGAATGTGAAATTTTTCAAAATCTTGGCCCATGTTTTCCTTCTTTTGGGTAAGAAAGGAAGTTTGAAAAAAGTGTTCTTTATTTTGTATGTCCCTGCTTTTATTGGAAGCTGCATGGCTAAATAATGGAAGTTCTTTGCACAAAAGTGCGGTTCATACATAGTATCTATCTCTTTATGAAAGGCATCATAATTGTCCCTCACAGACCAATTACCTACCCAGGTTTTTACTAATTATTCCTGCTTTTAAGAATGGTCCCTCATAGAAGCTATTAGCTCTTTGATAATTGAGGATTTTATGATCTCTAAGGAAAACTAAGAAACGGTTCATTATTTTTGTATTACTGGTGCATTGATTATTTTTCAAAAAGATTATATTACTTTTATTTCAAAGAATTTTTTTATGTACCTTGGCTTTGTTGGGAGCCACATAGTCAACATTGCGGTAGGTTCCAATGTCGTTCCATATTCGATCCAGAGCATAAAGATCACAGACAAGCTTCAAAGCAGCTTGAGCGCTTGGATCAGGACAGCTGTTGCAGATATAAGCCATGTTAAAATTGGGCAAAGTTGTGCAAATAAAAATTAGATAAAGGAACTGGAAAGCACCTCTGTACAGCTTCAATGAATTTAGCAAGAATGACTGACTCAATATGTGATTCTGCAAGTGTCAATAGGTGATTTAAGCATCTATTCCATGCACCAAACTGCCCTAGAGGTTTTGAGTGCTTTTGAAGTCGTACAGCAACACTGTGAAGTAATCTAGACGTTCGGTACTGCAAAATTTAAATCAAATTAAGTTGTTGATTTATTTGTGTCAGCGCATATTAGTATTTAATCTGAAGTCAAGAAATCAAGATAAAACTCACTCTGAAAGCATCCAATTGAAATTTAGGATCTCTTAGATGGTCTCCGCCTTCCCACCTAGCAGTAACCGGGTTTGGTTGTGACAGATAAGTATTCATGGAATCTCTTAAGTAGTTCCATGTTGCTGCTAAAGTCCCTCCTTTGAACTTTCTCTGGTATTGTTTCAAAAGATCGGCTGCAACCTTCATTTATAAAGGAAAAATTCAAACCTTCTACTTACTTGAAATAAAAATAATACAAGAACCAAACACAGACACACACACACATTGCACAGCCTAAAGTTGTAAAGTAACAGCTGACATCAGCAATTGAATCAGTATGAATTCTTTTCATATAATATTTTGGATTTCATTTGGAGAGTACCAAAAGCAAGATCCAAAGAAGTTGTTGTAATAGTTAATCCTTTTTTTTTAACAAAGAGGGCCTAAGCCAAGAGTCATAGTTAATCTTAGAAGAACAGAAAATATACATCAAGGCTAGAGTGGTATTTAGAATCAAAGTAAGGTTCAAACATTGCAGCTATCCTCCTTTATTGTTCTGATATTTACTCAACTTTCACCGATGATTTGTTCACTGTTCTCCACAGTCTACACTAAGGTGTGGATAGTAGACCAATACAAATACATAATTTTTTGTTTGGTAAGGAAAGCTGTGTGGATTCAAGGGACAGAGTAAATTAAGTTGTGTTGGGCTGTAAAGAACCAATACAAAATAAATTAAGTGCGTGGCAGAGATGAGGATGTTGCATTGAATGTGTGGTAAGACTATAGTAGAAAAGATGGTGGAAACTAGGCTGTGGTTTGGGCATGTCGTGAGAAGACTTGTGGATTATGTAGTAAGGTAATTAGATTAGATGGAGGGTAGTCAAATCACAAGAGGCAGAAGAAGATCTAGAAAAATTATAAGAGAAGTAATTAAGAAAGATCTAGAGATTAATGAGTTGGATTAAAATATGGTATATGATAGAACATTATGGCGTCCCCACTTTGTGGGATAAGGCTTGGTTGTTGGTGTTGTTGTTGTAAGGAAAGCAGTAGCAACCACAGTCATAAATTAATAGCTAAATTCAGAGCCCTTCTTTCCTATATTATATTCCCCGTCAGATTATAACATACCAACAGTCTGGTTATAAAAGTTGCATTGAGAAGTAATATGATTTGGACTTAGCCAATAACCTGTTGAAGAAGAACCGTGTTGTCTCCTTCAAATGTCTGGAAAATGTCATGATCGTTCCTCAAGGAACCAAACCGATTTACAGCAGCATAACCATGTCCTCCACAGGCTTCCCTACAGATGCTGAGTGATTTTGCGGTATATGATGTTACATAAGCCTTCAGACCTGCCGAGAGAGCATGAACATCTGCAACTAATTCTTCATCATGAGACTTCTTCATTTGAGCGTACTTCTCCACTAAGTTTGTAGTGGCAAAATGAAATGCATAAGTTGAAGCCAGCATTGGCATAAGTTTATGCTGATGAGACTGATAGTCGAGAATGGTGACTTCAGGTTGGTTTGGAGGTCCAAATTGCTGACGAATTAGAGAATACCTGATGGCAATTGTGGCAGCAACCTTGAGGACACTAACAGAAGAATATGCAAGGCCTACCCTACCACCAACGAGTTCCCCAAGAGTTGCACCAAACCGCTTATTAACCGAAGGAAGGGTACTTGTGTACTGGCCATCACGGGAAACATCTCCAAAACGGTTTAGAAGATTATCTCGAGGAATTCTCACAGAGCGGAATCTCAGAGCTCCATTATCAACGCCATTAAGGCCAACTTTATGACCACAATCATGTATCTCAATTCCAGGAAGTGTTTGATGAGTCTTCATATCCCTTATTGGAACAATGAAAGCATGAACACCCATATCAGAAATTCCTTTTGCATCATAATTAGGTAACTTCAACCTAGCAAAAACAGTAGCAAACTTGCCATGCACCGCGGCATTGCCAATCCACCATTTGATGGCACCGTCATTCGGAGTATCAACAATAAATTCATCAGTGATCGGATCAAAGGTGGCAACAGTTTGAAGGCCTTGCACATTTGAACCTTTTAATGCACAAAAAGAAAAGGAGTAAGCAGCAGTTTAGAAATGTATACGTGCTATGCAGTAGCATAGCATCTATGAGTAGAAACCCAATTGAGATAAAAACAAATAAAAAATTTGCAATCCTAGACCACCAAAATTTTCAACAGTGACACTAAGTTCTTATCTCCCAATTAGATGGACCTTGTCACTTTATACTAATGAATTCCACTGATGCCACAACTCTTAAGAACTCAAAATGGACCTCACACGTTACCCCAAATCTTTATATTTTTAAGAACTCTACCCACTTTTCACTTCACAAAATTGTTTTCCAATCCTAAGAATTGCCAAGAACTCGTTGCTCCTATAAGAGCTCATTCTACATTCTAACATCAGGTGGAACACTCAAACCATGAACCTAATAAGAACCCTTACTAACCCAACCCTATAGGAGTTGTTTCAACTAACAGAATGAGACAAAGTTCACAACAGTTAATAACTTCAACTCTTTAGATAAACATCTTACTTTAGCGATTTACACTTGTTATCATATAAGTACTCGTGTATAAACTATTTATATAACAAAAGATAAAATAAAATTGATTTCATATAAGCTATAACTTATTGAAATAAGCTGAAAACAGGTAAGTTCTTCCAAACAGTCTCATAAGTATGTGCTTATTCCAATAGATAAACCCAAATAAATCAATCGGGGATAAAAAATAAGCAGAAAGGAAATTACCATGGTGAAGCTCAGTCATAGCAAAACAACCAGGAAAATCCAAGTTATCAATACCATCATAGTACTTATCCTTGTGTTTCTGTGTTCCCAAATTGATAACAGAACCACCCCAAAGACTGCGTAGAATAATCCATTCATCAAAACAAAAGATAAAAACAGAAAGAAACAATTTTGACATTACCCAAATGAAAGAAACGTAAGAAAATACCTATATTGAACACCCATTTTGATTCCAAGCGACATATCAACACTACCAACAGCTTCCAAAATAGCAAAATACTTAGCAGGATCATGAACAACATAATGAAGAGGTCTAATTCCAGCTTCTCTAACAAGACCCAAAAGCTGATTCATACATAATTCTCTATGATTATCTTTAGAAATTTCAAGAGGGGTTTGAAGTTGAGGATTAGCGTTGAAATAATCAAAAACTTTTTCTTGTATATCTCTATATTTTCCTCTCATGTAACCTGTTAAAGAATTCGCATCGACAATTAACTTCTTACCACGACTGCAATTTTCCATCTCTAATGGATGATGATTCCATGTGAGATTAGGAATTGGGTTTAGGTGTAAGGATAGTCTTTCGATTCGTCTCTCTGCTTCGGAATTTGATTCGTTGTTAGATTTTAGGGTTTGCATTTTGTGTGTGTGTTTGTTTGTTTGGGATTGAAGAAATGAAATTAGAGGAGAATGTTGAATGATGATATAGTAATATAGTATTGATGTGATCGTATAATATATTGATGGAATTGGAAAATGAGAAATGGTAGTAATTTGGAATTATGGATTAGTGTTGATGATGATGATACGGAAACTAATGTATATCTAAATCTGTGATGTGGTGATGGCGTGGCGTTGAAGGAAATATAATAACTCGTGATCAGATGATGGTAACGGATATTGAATTGCTGGCGCGCCTTCCAATGTGTTTCTACAGCACTTTCCATATACGCCTTTCATCCCACCCAACTTTTTTTTCCTTTCGCTAGCCGTTTAATCTGGTTTGAGGTTAGTTAACATTAAGTGGTTTTAGTTCCTCTCGATTGTAGTTGTAGGGATCAAACAGTAGTCCTTCTTATCAAATTCAGCGTCAATCATTACTAAAACAACTAACGATTGGTTCATCCCACCTAATTTAAATTGGTCGCATTCTATTTATTCATTCAACAAATCATCTCTTAAAAAGTTTTAAATGATTCAGTAAAAAAAAAAGTTTTAAATGATTCTTATAAAATAATTATTGTTCTAAATTGATATTATAAAGATATGCTTTAATGATAATTAATGAGATAGAGAGGATGTTTATAGTAGTATATTATATTATAGGTACTCAAATTTTCTTTCTTTTTAATTAAGTTGTTTGGTAGCAAGAAGCTTCTTTCAATGACGTATCTGGGGAATACTGGATTCGATTCTCAGGAGAAACAACACTTGACCAGTGCGCATGTTTCTACGCACGAGTCGGATTAGTTACTCACCTTTAGTGGGTCGAAAACTGGTGCGAAAGTAAAAAAAAAAAATCTTTCTTTCAATAGCGGTACTTAAAACTTTTTTTTTTTTTACTAAATCAGAATATTAAGATATTTATTCATTCAAATTGATAAAGCATATCAGATACAAGCATAAATTCAATATCGCTAAAAATAAAAATGATATACTCAAACCTACAAATAATATGATAAAATAAAAGTAACTGAAATAGTCATATTTCCAAATTTGAGATCGTCTTTACATTTTTTAACTACAATAGAATGTGATCGGTACTATCTTTTCATCATACCACTTACGTGTCATTTTTTATCCTCTTGAAATATCAAATAAACTATATTAATAAAAACTATCTAGTAATCTTTTTTGTGGTACAAAAAGTATCCAATATCTATGTCAGCAAAAAGAATACAATTACAAGTACAATGCATCCAACGAAAGATTGGAGTTGAGTGCGGTTAAAATACATTGACTGCAATGTAGTCGGCCACATATAGACTGTCTAATCAAAATTATACAATTCAGATTTTAAGATTAGATTTTATAATTAAAATTTAATCTTAAAATCTGAGCCGTATGATCATGATCGGACAATCCAAATTTGCTGACTATATGCAATCACGTCTATATCATAACCAACTCTAAAAGGTAACATTAACTAAGAATTTCCTACTCTAAAAAGCACCATCAACTAAGAATTTCATACACATAGTAAGGCATTCTACTAATGGTGAAGTTTAAACTCGAGTCTTTTGAATTACATTTCGAACCACCACCATGGTAACAATTTTTAACAATTTATACGATGTTACTAAATACAAGTTATTCATGTTAAAAAATAATGACATTTTGAGTTATTCAAATAGTTTATACATGTTAAATAATCGATTATCTTAAAAGCTTAATCTGTTATGATAGAGCTACATCAATGATTTTATATTATTTCTAACACGCCCCCTCACGCAACTTGAAACATGGATAATGCATAAGCCCACCAACCATATGCTTAAATTCCATTTTTTAATTAGAAAGTGAGGGGAGCAGAGATCGAACTCTAGACCACTTAATCATAAAAGCTCTGATACCATGTCAAATAACTGATTATCCCAAAAATTTAAACTGTTAGAATATAGCTACATAAATAATTTTATATTATTTCTAACAATACACAAGTTGTCTAAGTTATTTGTTTGTTTTAATAATAACAAGAAAGCTTGTTCTCATTAATTGTAACCATTTAATCCCAGACGTTTGATTAACATTTTCCACGTGTCACTCAAATGTGCAATCAAAAGGAATAAAATGAGCTAAGGGAAATGGAGGTAAGGGAAGTGGGATCCGTATTCCATGCAGTTGTTGTTTGAATGCAATCGTGCAGTCAATCAATTGATAACTGTACGATTAAAATCGAACGGTCATAATTTAAAACTATATTTATTAACTGTATTTATTTAAACCGTTTGATCAAGATCGGACGGCCATAAAACGACTGCATCGAACAGTCCACTGCGTAGAATCCAAATCCAAGGGAAGTGGGCTAGATCCATTGGGCTCGCACGAAATTGAGAATTCCCCGCTCTGCATATTTCAAAACTGTAATTCAAAGTTGAAATAACACGGTGAGGCGGGCCATCACTATTTACCCTCCCGCGCCGCGAACAACCAATCTCTTCTTTTCAATTTTCCAATTCTATCACACACACTCACATTCTCATTCTCCAATTCCCAACATTATAGAGGGTTTCGCATTTTATTCACGCGATTCCCATTCTTAGGGTTTTCATCTTTCAACTCTTCCAAGATCTATTCTAATTCATGGAAAGCGAAGACAATTTCACCGATAGGGTTTTCAAACCCCGCGCCGCACTCACTGATGTCACTAACCGTCCCTCCAAGAGATCGTTATCCTCAATTTACGACGACGACGGAGTTGATAATCTAGCCAAAAAGAAATGTCTCAGCAAAGAAGATAAGGGGAAAAACCTTTGTGTTGAATTACCCGAATTACCCCTTTCCGGCAATAATTCCTCTCAAGAACCGAGTTTACCCAGTGCCGGAACTGGAACAGATGATTCCAATGATAGTTTTGCTGTGTTTTGTCAGAAAAGTCCAGGAAGATCCCAGAATGAAGGGTTTATTGATCGTGGCATTGAGCATGATGACAATTTGGAATCATCCAAATGTGCTGGTGATGGGATGGAACTGCCGATTGGGTCAGGTTCGAAGTTTCAAGGATTGGAACGGTGTTCGGGACTAAAAGGCCACGGTGATGCGGATTCAAATGCACATGTTGGTGGTGATGTTGGTATTGAGTTTGTGAAAAATTGTACTTGCTCCTTTTGCACCAAAGGTATTTGATACATTGCAATTTCTATGAGTGTTTCTTTGTTCTTAAAATGTTGCATTTTTCTATCATGTTTTGCTATGAAACATGAACACTCATCGGATTAGGCGTGTTCCATAGTCTGACACCGACCCATATGATTACATTGAATTGTCATTTTCTCAAATTATTATCGGTGTGAACCTGTTTGTGCTTCATAGATGTTTTGTTTGTGTTTTTTATTTATCTTGTAATTGCAATATATGGTTGTTAATTGTGTTTGATTTGATTACTAGCTGCTCATATATGGTCGGATCTCCATTACCAGGATGTCAAGGGTAGACTAACTGGTAAGTTGTGATTGAAATTTTTTTTAGGTATTTTGCATAGCTATATTCAATTATGATAATGGAGTATTATTCTGACTGTTAATTTAGTTTTTATTTTGAATTGATTTTTTGTTGAACTTTTTGTTAGCTCTAAGGAAGAGTCAGAAGGAAGCGAGATTGGTGGTTCAAAAATTTTCTGGAATAAGTGATACTCATAATATCATACATGAACAACAAGGCGGTGTCGATCCATCTGATTTAGAATCAGCCCTTATGCATCAGTGGAAATCTCTGTTTGTTCATATGGAAAACATATTGGGTCATGAAAGCAGGCAACTTGTGAGTTTCTGTGCTATCTGTCATATGTTCTAAATATCTCATATTTCAATATTTATTCTAACTTGATTTCCATTCCCATTTTGCCTTCTAATCAAAATTTCTGGTTTTTGTATAAAAAAAGTTCACACTATCCTGTTTTTCATTGTGGGGGCTCACATTGCTTAAAGAAAGCCTTGAATATTGCTTTTAAGGGTTTATATTCTTGACTTTGCTGATAATTGCCATCAATTATGCTTGATGCAACCTCAGTTGCGATACAGTCACATAAAAAACCTCAATGTACCTTAACCCTGATACTTTTGCTTATCCATGGGACATGGAACACATTTTGTTGGCATATGGATCCCAGCCTCTGGGAAAGCCGTCCCTTAATAATTTTGGCTCATATTATGTTATCATTGTTATGATATGCTGTGAACTTTGGCTTTACTGATTTATATCCTAGTTTGCTGTTTTCATTTTGTTCTCTCATGCTTTTGAGTAATTTCATTCTGCTGCTTTTAGGAATCAAGCTTTGAAAGACTAAAAGACTTGAGAGAGAACTGCAAGAACGATCTTGACTTGGCTAATAACAGCAACTCTGGCAATCAGTAGTACTTAGATGTGTTTTATGATTGTAAGATTACATTGCGCACCAGTACATTAGTTTTGAGTTTCAATTCATATGAATATGTTGATTTTTACTGTATCATTTGTGAATTCGGTGTTTGTAGAATACCTGGAAGTATTTGTGTAGATTTTTCATATCAGATTGGTTCTAGTACGACAAAATCAACCTTCTTTGGAGTATAATGTTTCTGGGCATGTTGCGTGTTCCTAGAGGGACTATAACAATGCTGTTTTCTTTTCAAAGTATTTGGTCCATGGGTTGTTTAATACCATATTTGGTTTCAATGACTTTTATTTTAAGCAACAAAGATTTTTTGGACTGTCTTAAATGATAAGTGGTTCATTAGCTTGAACAAGAGGTTTGTTGGGTATGTGAATTTTTTCTGCAATGTCATCTTTATGCTGCAGAATGCATGTAGTTCATTGGTTGTCAAACAGTTTCTATCAGAATTTTTTTTGATAGCAGTCATCAGAGATTACTCTTCTGTTGAAGATGATCAGTCTTGTGGTTTTCCCATTTCATGAGAGCGAATACCATTTGCCATGGGATATTTTATTTTGGGCATTGACAGTCTTTCTCTTTGGAGGTTATGCACCTGATTATACTCGCTGATATAATGGAAATGTGCAATTGCTCAAAAGTATAATGATATGAAATTTCTGTTCTGTCTTTGTCCAATTCACCGATATATTGCTTCATCCCTTCTCTGTCATTCGGTTGCAGTGTAAACTTTTTATCCTTTACTATGTTGAGTTAAACAATACAGGTTAAATAAATCATGTACTGTTTGCAATGAATGAGATATTTTCCAGTAAAAAGAAAAAGGATACCTAATTGGTGTAGTTCAGTTCTGCTGACACCACATGTTGAGCTTGTAAGTGGAAGGACTACGGTTTGATTTTCAAATAACACATCTTAAGAGATGAGTGAAGAGCTTTAGGTTTAGTCTAAAATATTGAAGCTTGTGGAGATACCTGGATTTCCACTGAGCAGCCAAATGACTTGGCTATAATGCATTCCTCAATATTTTTATTCAAAGTAATCACAATCGAAGGTATATGAAATGAGATTCCTCTTTCTCCACTATTTCTTTGTTTAAAGAAATTTGTTAGATCATAAAATATGATTTGTAACATATGTCTGCTGTCCCAAAATCCAACTTGACTGTGTCTCTTTCTTCTAATTGTTGTTAGATTCATTGATTGTTTTATGTCTATTTGAGAAATCTTATTTTTGTATCTCGCTGTTTTTTTTGTTTACATTACTTGGGTTTTTCTTGTATAGTGAAAATTTGCCAACAATGTGCCTTCAATTTTTTTTCCAAGTGTTCAAAAGTTTTGTTTGAAATCTAACGATTTTGTTTGTCATGAGTTTAATTATTTAACATTTTCTTAATCTTTTTTTGTTGTGTTTATTATTTAATTGAATCATTCTCATTGATCTAAAGAGTTCAGAATTCAACATTTGTTTGAAAACTATTTCACTAGGTTGCTTGGTTATGCAGCAATTGAATGATGCAAAAAAATGGTTATGCAGCAATAATATCAATGTTTTTTTTTAATTATTTTTTTTATAAAAAGGAACCCGTCATTGTCGCTAACTTATTGTTATTTATTTTTTATGGTAGTTGTTGCTAATTTCTCTAGCTCAATAAAATTAAATTAATCATTGAGCCAAAAATAATAAAAAGTATTCATAGTCAGCTCTAAGAAATTGTGGTAGACCACAAAGGATGATATGACATGTCACCTTACTGTAGTAAATAGTAATATATATATATTAATGAAAAAATGGGTCAAACACCAACACAAAACAAATTAGGATGGAAGCTCATCATGTTGTACCAAAATGACTCATAAGGCACAAATATAAGAAGGTAAGAATATAACATTTTTTTTATAAAAGAAATAAGATGTCAAGCTTGTGTCTAAATGTCAAGTCTATTTCAAATTAAAATGTTTAAATCAATAATTATATTTATAATTAATAGACAAATATGAATTAATAGATTAATAATTATTTTATTTTTATATTTAACATGATATTTTAGATAATTTATCTACATATGAAATTATACTTTAATTCTAAATTTATAATAGTACAATTAAATGTGTTCGCTATTTTTATAAGCAACCAAATAGCTAAACTCAAATTTTGAATGAGAAGTAAAATATATTCTGAGTTAAATGTTAATGAATTGATGATTTTGAAACCTTTTACTTATATTATTTTAGTCTAGGTTTAGACTCAAGAAAAACCTTCACTCAAAGTCCGATAGATTACATGACCTTAGAGACTCGCTCGCACAAACACAAACTCTCTTCTTCGATTCTTCCTTGTAAACCATAAATACATAAGTAATTAGTTTCGTTTGGTTTAATTTTACTTCTAAAGAGCACTTAAATTGCCAATTTGAACTTGTTTTAACAAAAACCAAACCGTTAGTTAGTGCAATGTTAGAAGTAGTTGTTTGAAAGTGATGTCCACGTAGGAATCGACGTGTGAGGGCGTCAAAGAAGGTCCACATTCGATGGAGGAGCATGCCTTCTTAAACGTTGGAATTGAATCACCAATATATAATTTAAAATTGTATCCACAATATATAATTTTGAAGAAGACTAAACTGGCTACTATGTGGATGAGAGTCATTTACATTATGACATTTCATGAGCTCAAAGGGACAAATAAGTAAACAATACTTCATCAATGTTGTACACGTAATTGACGACATTTATTTCTCATCACGGATTGAATCTGATTCGGAGATCAGTTTTGATATCAAATAGTTTTAGTTTTATTCCAATTGCAATTTTATTTCAACTGATATTGTCAATATTATTGAATTGAATGTGCTCATTAAATTTAAACTCGAGATTTTATAATTTTATAAATTTTAGTTGTATTTGTCATTTCGATAAGAAAGTATGACCAATGCAAAGTAGACACGTGATAGAGTAGGACATCCACCCAAATGATGAGGTATTAATGCATACGTGGCATATTTTAATAGGACAACCATAATCGAATAAAGGTGTTATTAAAGTTGACAAGGCAAACGATTCATTGAAGAAAATTCCAACACAAAGTGAGAGTATATAAATCAAGAAAGCTAACCCATGAGAATACAAGAGTGAGGCCACTCACAAAAACAAAAGTGAGAGGTAGCAATTCTTTCCTCTCTTTCTCAATCTTCCTCCTTTTCACACCCCTTCATTTTCTTCTCTCTTTCCAAATTTAACTTAGCCAAATTAATCACTTTTTTTCCCTTTCTTTTGTGTCACTCAAATCATCAAGAGATCAAGGTTTTTTATTTTTATTTTTAGTAACTTCAAATTTTAAACAAACACAAAAAAAAATTTAATTTAATTTTTTTTTTATATTTTCTTTTCTTGGTAAAACATGTCAACAGCTATAAATATATACAATAGCAACAAAAACATCACACATGGTTTCTTAGATCCATTTAATGAAGAACTAATGAAAGCACTTGAGCCTTTCATCAAAAGTGATTATTCAACAATCTCTTCTTCTACACATGAACAATTAGACTTTCCCTCAACTTCTTACTCACCATTTTCACCCAATTACTTCACCTACGAAACCCAAACAAGCTCAATAGGACTCAACCAACTCACCCCATCACAAATCCTTCAAATCCAAACCCAAATTCAAATTCCCCAAAAAAGCCATCTTTCTCAAAAGCCCGTTTCCATGAAGCACTTTTCGACTCCTTCGAAACCGATAAAACTTTACCGTGGAGTTAGACAACGTCATTGGGGAAAATGGGTTGCTGAAATAAGACTCCCAAGAAACCGTACTCGTCTCTGGTTAGGTACATTTGAAACTGCAGAGGAAGCAGCTTTTGCTTATGATAACGCAGCTTATAAGCTTAGAGGTGAATTTGCACGACTTAATTTTCCTCACATGAGTCACCATGAAAATTACAATCCTCTCCCTTCTTCTGTTGATTCAAAACTTCAAGCTATTTGTGAAACTTTAGCCATTTCTCAAAAACAGGGGAAACAGGGGAACAATGAAAAACCATGTTCCTCTGTTGTTGAAGATGTAAAACCAGTTGTTTGTGTTAGTGAAAAACCAAAGGATGAATTGGTTTGTCACAAGTTTGAGGATTTTAAGGTTGAGAATGAAAAGACAATGATGTCGTCTATGTCTGATGAATGTTCACCTTGTTTGTCATCTCCAGAATCTGGTGTTACTTTCTTGGATTTCTCAGATTCTAGCCATTGGGATGAAGTGGAGAATTTTGGGTTGAAGAAGTACCCTTCTGTTGAAATTGATTGGGAAGCTTTATGAGTCTTTGAAGTGATTTAGCATTATTACTCTGTTTTTTTTATTTTAGTATATGTTTCTGTATTTTGTAATTTTATTTGGGGTATGTTTTATTTAGGGTATGTTATGGTGTCTTTGGTAGCATCTGCAATGAAGTTTTTGACATATACAGATGTTTTTAATTAGAGAATATGGAAATTTTAGGGTACTAAATTAGAGTGTCATCTTAGTGGTTACAATGGTTAAATCATGGTCTTCTTGATCTGCTGGTGTATTTTTGTTCCTTGCATGATCATAGGAGTTTCTATTTGTGTACTATTGGTTATTTCTTGTTCAACTTAATTCTAAGTGTCTTTCCCAAATGTTGTCTCCCTCTCATAAATAGTATGTTTTTGTACTTCACTATTTTTTTTTTTACAAGAAGGGGAGAATCCACCCAGTGTGCCCATCAGGTTTATTGACGGAGAGTAGTCATCGTTAACGGCGGTGGAAATTTTGTATCAATAATATGGTAAAAAAAAAACAAACTTAACTACGTCTGAAATCGAGCATATAGATCAATGATTGTGATGTGTTAACAGTGTAATTTTTTTACACCGACAATGCATGGAAATTAAATTATATTGTACATGTGTAAGCGTCTGTTTGGTATCACGGTGGATATATGATAATCACGGTGATCCACCGTGATTTTTCAAAAGCTACACTCTATAGCTTCTGCAAAATCACGGTGAGTCACCGTGATTCTGGCGTGTTCACTATGATACCAAACATACACTAAATGAGTCTTGCATTTACATTTAACGAGCATACGTAATTTTACTACATCGGCCGAATTTTATAAGTCTATTTTTAAATTGTTGGAATGACATAAAAAAGGTAAAAGCACGTCACTGCATATTATTGTAAAATTGGTTTACAACATATGCTCATTAAAATCTAGTACAATGTAGTCGATATATCTTTTGAGCTAAAGTTAATACTAAATTAGTAATATTCAAACGATCAAGTTAAGTTATATTAAATTGTTAAATAAGTTGATCGTTGTAAGTGGTATTTAAGCAGCTAATTAATCGTTTTGAAATCCTACATTTGCTACAAAACGGTTATGTAGTTGCTTGAATACCATCAATTTGCAGATCACTATAAGAAGACATTGATTTGATCAAGAGAATTTATAGTGTGAATGATACAAGAAACACATTGTATAAATGAGTAAAAACAAACAAAATGTTAGTACTAGTATTTGTTTGTTTCGATTGCAAACATTCATAGATTGAACCTTAACTCAGTTCGAAACGAATATTAAATAACAAAATAGGTAAAAACAAAATGCAGCTCTGTCTTATCGTGTGGGGTTGAGATAAGGAATATGGAAGGCCGTCTCTTCTCCATTTGTGGTGCAAACAATAATAAATAAAGAACAACAAGAAGAATAAAATCAAAAACCAAAAACCAAATCCATATTCATATTCTTCATTCTCATTCACACCACACAAAGACAAAGTTAACGCTTCCAAATTAAAAGGATGATAATGTTGTAGGCTCAAAATAAAGGCCCACAAAAAAATAAAATATCCTTCATCATTGCATTGGGGTCATACATAACATGACCATACCATCACCATCAGGAATCCTTCCACAGCCTAATTGGAAAATTTCTCCACACACCCCCCTCCCAGAAAAACATTTAACCTCTAGCTTATTTTAGAATCTATTTTTTAAAATGAATTCTTTTTCAAAATAATAATTTCTGAAATTCCAATTTTAGTAACGGAACAAGATATGTTTCGTTCGTGTTTTAAAGAACCAAAATTTATCTTGGGATCCACAAATCATGTTTTTTGCTAATTTTCACTTCGTACATCAAAATATCAAAATGAGCAGTTGTTGGCTATATATACAAGTGAAGCAAAATTGTTCTCGGATTCTAAAGGCTATTTTTGAACAAAGGGCTACACTTTAGCAATTACAAGGAGGGAACACCATGAAAGAGAAGGCCATCACCCGGACAACCTACATATTGCTGAAAGATGACCTCCCATTGGTTGATTGGAGACAAACTATGTATTAAAACATTGTCCGGCCTAGAGTTATTTTCATTTTTTTTGGCTTGCCTGTAACAACAGGTTGGCGACAAAGGACATGCTCCTTAAATTTGGTGCACAGGTTGATTTGAAATGTTGTTTTTGTGACAAGGAGGAAACCATGCTCCTTAAACGAGTGGAGGGCTCAGATTTTGAAAAGTGTTGCTGCTGAAACTTTATGCCCTTTGGAAATATAGAAATGATACTTGCTTTGGCAAGACTATATGATACAAAAATAGGAGAAAATATTATTAATACTATAGTGTATAGAGGTTGGAGGAGTCCTAAGCTTAGGGAGCACATTACTCATTTGCTTATCTAGTTTAGTTTCTTCTCTTTGTCTGTTTTATCTCTATGGAGGGTTGGATCTTTTATGATCACCTAGTACAGTTTTGTTCTTTTGAATCTTAATAAAATTTCTTTTGATTAAAAAAAATAAAAATAAAGTGCACTTAATTTTTGGCCCATAAGTATTTGATGGTTTAATGTATTTGTTTAGATTTAATGACAATTATGGTTTTATGTTCACCCAATTTATGTGTTTGGCTAAAGTATTTGGGGTATTATTTTGATGGTTTAGGTTTTGCATATTATAGGAATTTATGAATTCTGTTTTCCGAAGTTTACTAGCTTCAATAAAGATGGGAGCTCTTTCTACCTCTCATTTGGTGAAGATCGATACACCTCCTCAGGAGCTGCTCAGGCCCCTCTCTGCTGATGCACAGGGAGTTGTGTTCATTAGGGAGTGATTTCTTTTGTTGTTTTTCTTATTTAATCTCTTTTTTTATTGGACTTTGTTAATTGATAACTACGTAACCTCCTTTTTTGGTTGTGGTTAGTTATTAAGAAGAAAAAAAAATTTATTTACTAAAAAAAACTAAAAATCTATTTTTATGTGGAAGTTATTTTTAAGGGTAAAATTGGAATAATAAAAAAGTCATCCCAAAAATTTGTATCTCATTTATATATTAGTATAGATGCTTAAGAAATCACCCAAAATGTATAAACCACTCTCAAAATTACACTGATAAATTTTATTAACCACGGTCAATGACACTTTTAGTTACGATTTTAACTGTGGCTAATGATCAATCATCTTATTATTATTTTTGTTCTATTAGAGCATCTCCGATGGTGATACCACTTTGAGTATCATACATTACTAATAAGTGGTCCCTACAATGCCATGTAATACTTATGCAATTCGTACATATTTTGCTCCAGTGGTGATACCACTTTAAATATCATACATTATTAACAAGTGGTCCTTTTTATAATTATTTTTATAACTTTGTCTAAATAAAAATAAAAATTTATTTTATTTAATAAATTCGTAGATAAATAAATTAATAATTAAGTATAATGAGAAATACGAGACAATAAATAAAAAATTGTGAAAAATGCATAAATATGCAGGAAAATATATAATAAAAAATATAATAATTAATTTTGATTATTTACTTGTTCGAAATGCTCCCAAATGTGTTCTCTTATAGCGAGAAAGGAACATAATTTTTTTTCTGAGGAGTACGTGCTTCTTCATCAAACTTATTAATATTTTCTAAAACACTTTTAGTTGATAATTGTGGCACTTGGGGAGTTTCAACTAGAGTAGTATTGGGTGGTGGTGATGGAAGAGTAAAATACGCATGATTTTGGCATTTTATGGGTAGGAGATTGGTTTTGAAACAAATTCATGTAAGCATGAATATTATTATTGTACATATTATGATTCATTTGATAGATAACAAATAAAATACGACTTAAGAACAAAACAAATAAAAATTGTATAATATAGAAAAATATAAAATATGATTAAATGTTTGTAAAAAAAATGATTAAATGGTCATTTAATGATCAAACAAAGAAAAATGTAACATTAAATTGATGATACGATACCTTATTTAAGGTACCGGTATCATCAATTTTGATACCCTATATGCCACGTCATGAAACTCCAATAATAAAAATAATAAGATACGGTATCATTAGCCTATGAAACTCTCTTAGAAACTCTTATTGGAGATGCTCTTAGAAGAAGAAAAAGAATCTAAGCCTCTCTTTCTTTATTCACCTCTCCCTTTCTCACACCCCGTCCTCAAAATATATATACCATGTCTTTTTAAATTCTTAACTTTTCCTCAAATTCAGTCTTTTTGAATATATTGTCCAAAAGCAAATGTGAATGAGATTTGAATATTGCAAATTGCATCTTCTTCAAGTTGGTAAAAAGAATTCCGTGAAGAGGGGTTAAAGCTTATTATATAAGTCATTGCAGCTTCTTTGTCTAATCACTTTAATTACTGCTTTAACTACGTGGCTTTGCATGCGTCCTTTCAATGCTGGCGGCATGACATTACTCAAGAAGTTACGAATCTTCTTTTTCATAAATATCTGATCTTATGCCACCAATTTAGCAAAAGAACGATTTCAGGAGAATCACGCAGTCAAAGACTCTAGAAATATATTGTGGTTGGACAAACATTTTACTTATTCCGATTTTAAATATAAGAGATTTCATTAAATCAGTTTTTAAAATTAATTAGAATATAAGTACTTCAATTCAATTTTAATATGTGATTGCATATAATCAAATCCGGTAGGGTAGGAATGATTTAGGGATGAGAGATTTGAATAATAGTGTCCACACCCGTGCCAAGCACGGGTTAGAAATTCGTCTAACTAATTTTTACATATTTAATAAATATTGATGTATTATTTAAATATTCTTTATTTTGAAATTAATTTTTTCATAATCTGAAATTTTGTTAATACAAAAAAAAAGTAAAAACATAAAATTATGGGGCAAAAATTGAACAACCGTTTCCTCCAATTTTTAAATTTTGCAGTTTGCCAATTTTCATAAAAATTTAGATCGGACATAAACTCCGCTCAACTGATCAGGCCGCCAGATTTAGTCCGATTTGATTTGGCTACCTTGATATATTAAATTCATTTAATTGCTTTGTTTTGACAAATTTATATTATTATTATTATTATTATTTGATTTTAGATTTAATAAATATTATAGAAGTGGAAAATTTATGGTTTGAATCTTTGTCGTGGGCAGTTAATTTTTGCTCATATAAATAGAAATATATATTATTTTGAACTATAAAAGCGCAAATAATAAAATTAAAAACATAAATTAATATTCACATATAAAACAAATATATTTTAATATTGGTCTTATGATATATTTTTTTGGGTACAATTGGTCTTATGATATGATTCCTCTAAAGTGAATAATATTAATAATTATCAATAGAAAAATATGCTACTTGGCAAAGCTTGTGCGGCGAGTTGCGTATCAATTGTGTCACATGTAGACAAAATATTAGAAAATGTTATAATAAAATATAACTAAAGACGTAAAAACCATATAAATAAATTGTGATAAACTCACTTGATTTAAGCTCATAATTTAAAAGGACAATAACAACATAAAAAATATTACACAATAGATTTTGAAGTAGAAACAACTAATAAAATTTTAAATACACGATACATCAAGTGAAAATTTTATTTTGAAAGTTTGAACCGGAATAATAGGCCCTCATATAAATAGGCACTCATATTACTATATGAATAAAAATATATGTCTCGTATCAGTATATGTGTAAAATATAAGATCTCATATAAATTACAAAAAAATGATCCCATATTAATATATCAATATAAATATAAACTTATTATAAATTAATCTCATAATATCAATAGTAAATAAATACGATTTGAAACAAAATAAAAATAGACCTCATATAACTTATATCATTTAATTGAACATATGAACACCATCTTAATATAAAATAGTCTTTTGTTAAAAAAAAAATTATAAAATAGTCTTTGTATTAATATATGAATAAAAATATAGTCCCTATATTAATCTATTTTTTTTAGTATTAATCATTTGGTTTTCAAGGGAAGAATTAGTTGATAATTCAGAGTCGACCCCCACATAAGTCCTTGAAAATATGGTCCCTATATTTTTACACATAATAATATATGTGTAAAAGTACCCGTCCCGTATAAATTATAAATAAAAAAGTCTCATGTAAATTACAAAATGAAAATAGATTCTTGTATTAATATATGAATATAAATATTTAGATCGTATAAATCAACAAAAAAAAAGGTACTATATAAATAACAAAAAAAGAAAAGAACACAAGCCCTATGAAAAGTACAAAAAAATAGGTCAATTTATTAATATATGAGTAAAAATTAAAATCCCATATAGATAGGCGGATTTTTTTTTAATATCAAACACTCAGTGAAAAACACTCCAACCTCTCTCTAGCTTTTCTTAAACCGCCTTTCTTTTTTCATCTCCCCATCAGATCCAATTTTTGATTTTGCGATGTAGCCGCTTGTTTTGGGGGTGTGATGAGTGATTCGTCCTCCGCATCACCTTTCTCCTTCCTTTTCGACGGTCGACCTCCTTGCTCCTTTCTTTGTTTTCGGTGTTGTTCTCTCCATTCGCCGGCGTTTCCGTTTCTCCGGTGTTCTTGGTAGTTCCAGCTTTTGTCGGCGGTTTGATGGTTTCGCTTGCTGCAGTTTGCTCCGGTTCCGATCTTGGGGTTGGATGGGTCGTGGGGTCTCCTCGTCGAAAGGATTTTGCTTTTTGTCTTCTCCGTTTGTTTTTGTTTGCCGTTGTTTCTGTTTGCCGTTTTCAGGTTTGGGTTGGTGAAGGCTTGTTGGTAACTGTTGTTCTGGTTTTCTTTGGTTGCTGGTGGTGTTTACAACCGGATGTTCTTCTTTGGCATCTGGTTTGTTCGTGTTCGTGTTCAGAGACTGGGTGGTCGTAGACTTTTGGCCTCTTGTTGTGGTATGGTTTCGAATACCCGAAAGGGTTTGGTTCTGTTAACCCGAAAGGGTTTGGTTCTGTTAACCCGAAAGGGTATAGTTACTTTTTAAATCTCGCTGTGTTTGGTGGTCTGGCTGCGTTGTCTCTCTGTTTTTTCCAGGTCTGTTGAGATCTGCAGGTTTCAATTCATCTAGTCTGCCTACACTCCGGTGATTTTGTTGCTCGAAAGAGCTTTTATGCTTGCTGTGTTGTTCAGGGAGCTGTTGGCACTTGGGGTTTGTTACTGTGTTGGCGGTCGCTCCATTCGCCGTTTTAAAACTCTAACTGTCTTGACGGAGGTTTGCTTCTCATTTTTTTGTAACTTGGTTTCGCGCCCGTACGCGGGTTCGCTGGGTTGCGTCTGGGATTGTTGGATTTTTGTTAGGATAGTTTAGAGTGGTTCCACTAGGTCTGTTTTACATTGTTTTATTCCCTTTTGGATTGTACGTGGGTCAGGTTTTGTCCCCCTAGTCTTTGTATCGTTTTTCTTTTATTTATGTTATTTCTCTTTTTGATTAAAAAAAAAAAATCCCATATAAATGTCTTAAAACAAAAACCCTCCCAAGCAAACATGTGCCATTGATACATGTTAAAGTAACGACACATGTTAATGATTTAAATAAAAAATGTTTTATTGAAATTCATCCGGTTAATTCAACTTTTAAATTTGGGTTAATAGGTTTTTACCCCCTGCAAAGTAGGCGAGTTTTGCGTTACCCCCTGTAATATTTTTTTTGAGATTACCCCATGCAAAATTTATTTATTTTTATTTACTCCTTTTTGCTGATGTGGCAGGCAAAAAAAACAAAATAACCGATTTAAAAAGTGCATCCAAGGGGGTAAATCAAAAAATAAATTTTGCAGGGGGGTAATCTCAAAAAAAATAATTACATGGGTGTAAAGCAAAACTCGCTTACTTTGCGGGGGGTAAAAACCTATTAACCCTTTAAATTTTCATAAATGAAATGCATAAACAGAATATTTTCATCTTTGGATTCTTAACATGTACTCTAATTAAATTAATAGTATAGAAAATGTTTGGTAATGTAATGTTCCATATTTTTTATATTTTTTGATCATCTAGTGTAAGAAAAACAAACATTTTCACCTTTGTGTAATGAAAACACATCCAGAGTATATTTCTTAACATGAGGGATTATATTAACAATTAACAAATCCCTCATGTTAATATATGAGTACAAATATAGTTCCGCGTACATATAAATTACAGTCTACGTGTTAGCTTGTGAGTATAAATGCAGAGATTTACTACTTAAGTAGCGGACATGAGTATAAATTACAAAAAAAGTAAATCCCATAAATGTAATCCTCATATAAATTACAAAAAAAGGCCCCATATAAATTTACTTGTGCTACTCTACCAGTTTCTTGCGAACCCTACGTCTTTCCCATTTTGTCCTTCCACTACTTAAGTAGCGGACGTTAAAGAATGAATTTTTTTTTGTAAATAAGTGGCGACATTATAAAAATAAAATATGGTAGGGTGTTTTTAGGGGGTATCCGCTACTTAAGTAGCGGACTGAGGTATTTTGATAAATTCGTAGGGCGCGCTAGAAAAGGGGTAGGGTGACAAAAGTAAGTCCCCATATAAAAACATATGAGTATAAATATAGTTTCGTGTAGCAATTCCAAAAAAAAAACCCATATTAAAATGATTATAAATATAAGCCCCGTATAAATTATAAAAAAGTCCCACAAATTAATATGTGAGTATAAATATAGGCCCCGTATATATTACAAAAAAAAAATATGCGTCGTATTAATATATGAATATAAAGATAAGTCTAGTATTGAGAAAAAAAAAAGAAGATAAGTCTTGTATAAATTACAAAAAACAAAAAGACCCATCTATTATTATATAAATATAGGTCTCTGTAAAAATTACAAAAATATAGGCTTTATAGGTCTCTGAACAAATTATAAGAATGGTGATTTTTGTAGAACCAAGCGTTGGTGTGATGATCACATATAAACATATTGCTTCCATAATTATATGCAACTATATAAAGTAAAATTAACAATATATAACTATATTACATGCGTAAAAAAAAACTATATTACGGTGAATAAATAACTACATTACATAAATTATTCTGTATATACTGCACCGTTAAAATGGGAAACTTAATACACCAATAAGCGTTTCAAAAAACAAAGAACAAATTTCATGAGAATGATATAGACTAATTAATCCAAATTTGCGATAAATGAATAAAAAAATTAAAATATCTTCATTAATATGAAATTTCCTCCAAAACTATTCATTATGTGAATCTTCACCTGCTAATTGTTTTTATAACTTCCACAACATGACCTTCAAAATAAGAAGATCTCTCATTAGCAACTAAAAAAAAAAACATGAGCACCTAAAAAAAATGAAGAAATACAAAGAATTGTAAAATAAAAAAAAGGGTATAACAAATAACAAAAAAAAATAATAAAAAGTAAAGAACTAAAGCATAACAATGTCAGAAATGGTGTAATTTGCAATGTTTAGCCAAACACCATTTATATAGAAAAATGAGAATTGGTATTTAAGTAATTTTACCCAAAATATGTAATTAAAGCTATTAAAACAAATATCTTGATTTAAGTAAAGAATATTGATTTACCCAAATAGAATTGGTAAAATCGACCAGAAAATTGGTATGGACTTTTTTTTTTTTTTTAAGCAAAAGGAGTGCAGAGGAAACCCACTGCACTATCCCAAATATATTAAACATAAAATAAAATATAGTACAAAATTGGGGGGACATCAACCTGACCCAGTTAACCTTTTTGTAACAATTAAAGATAATACAATTAATGCCAGCTACAAGAGATTTTAGATCCAACCCTAAAAGGTAAAAAAAAAAAAAAAACCAAAACAAACACAGACACAACGACTATCCAGCGAACCCAAAACGGGCGCGAAACCAAATAGCAAAAAAAAGGTATGTCTGTATTTATTAGGTAATAAACGGCGAATGAAACCACCGCCAACACGGACGGAATCAAGTGCCAACCGTCCCCTGTAAAAATACAGCAGACACAAACGGCTCTTTCGAGCCAAAGAAACCAAGATTGCAGAACACAGGACAAGGAAACCAGAACAGCAACCAGCCCGTCTGCAACAAGGTATGGAGTAAATTGCGGCAAATCCGATAAAACAGCCACCGTAAAACAGCGACTACAGCGGATGAAAACCCCAAAGGGGTGAAGAGGTGGTGCAGTTAACAAACCCACAACAGGTTTTAATAAGCCAAACAACCCTCCATCAAATTACTAGAAAAGTTTTGAAACCAAACCGACAACAAAACGGAAAGAGCTGTGTAAAAGAACTACAAACAGCCACCGTCGCGCCGGAGGTGGTGTCTGTTAGAACAAATCCGAACCAAAGAGCACAAACCCAGACAAACCAAGCCAAGCCCGATCGGAAACAGAACGTACTCGTCGTTACAGATCTGGAAGAAGGAGGTGCAGAGGGCCATAGCCGCTCCTTGCACCGCCATGGATGGCGGCTACATGATGAAAAGAAGGGGATTGGATGTTAGGGAAAAAGAGCGGCGGTGAGGTGTTTTCTAGAGAGAAGGCAGAGGAAAAAAGGTTTAGAGAGAGGAGGTAACAAACTGGTATGGACTTTTGAAATAAGTAAAGACTATTATAAAATTAGAATGAATTTAATGCTATAATGTAAGGCATATATCATTCCATTTAAAAATAAATCATATTATGAAATAAGGCATATTCCATTTCTTTATTCAAAATAATAATAATAATAATTTTAAAAATTTCACTATTTAGTAATTTTAAATATTTTTCATTATAAAAAAACATTATACAAAAAATTCAAAAATTTCACTATTTTTTTTAGGACTTCACTATTATTTTATTAGTAACACAATAAATGAATAAAAACATAAAGCATGTAAATAAAATTAAAAAAAGTTATGTAATTTAAGTGATAGATATTTTATAATTAGCAATTAGTCAATAATTAGCAATTGTATGGAAATAATTAGCAATTAATGGAATTTGGGAACAATATCAATTAGTGAATAGAAATACATTTATTTTATAAAAAAAGAAAAGAAATACATTTACACTGATATAAAATAAATAACAAAAAAAATTATATATTAGATTTAATATAAAAATAAATAAATTTGTAGCATGTCAAAATAATAACAAAAATTTCAGTATCATTTAAATATATTATAATTTACAAATTTTTCTTTTCATGATCCATTGATTTTGTTATTCATTTTCGTTCAAAAAATAAACTTTTGATTTAATGTGTAAAAGTCAAATATATCATAACAATTAACAAAAAAATCGTGTCTTTAATTTTGTATGATTTTATTTCCAATTTCAAAGTCAAAA
This sequence comes from Trifolium repens, assembly GCA_030408175.1. Lineage (NCBI taxonomy): Eukaryota > Viridiplantae > Streptophyta > Magnoliopsida > Fabales > Fabaceae > Trifolium > Trifolium repens. The sequence continues at coordinate 57,309,280 of CP125842.1, read as the reverse complement.
TGCATAATGAAAATAAGGAACACAATAAATGCTAAATTGGCCTAATGAAAAATACATTATTTTAAATACTTGACAAAAATACATTATAATCAAAAATACATTATGACATTTAATGCTAAATTGATATGAGAGCAGGGTTGCTGTGAGGGCGCCACGTGGCAAGAGAGGAAAATGAAATCGTCCTCGCGTATTACATATAATAGATGTGCAAGGGGTATTAGATTTTAAACCACCTTGCCCCATTGTGAAAAAAAAAAACCGGTTTTCATCAACTTATGTTTGAATATATATATATATCTATAATAACAAAATTAAATTTAAAATAAATTGATTTTAGTTAAAACCAACTTAAATATCATTAGTTTATGGTTTAATATTTTTTGCTTTGAACGGGCATAACGAGACTTCTCCAAGGCTATATAATGTTGTTGAGATGGGTGACTCTTGAGTCTCAAGTACAAAGAAGAAATATATCTGCAAAAATGTTAGCACTCCGATACTCAAGTCAGTATTTAAATAAAAGTAATACTAAAAAAGTTGGGTGATATTGCGTACCTTAGGCCTTTAAGGCATATGTGTATTTATAAGCAAAACCTTACATGAATATGCATGTAGAGTAACAATTCCACTATTTTAGTGGAGCCAATAATAGTATTGTTTTCGTACCATGCTGGATTTCTATTGATTGATGCAATGTGTCATAGAGAACATGAATGTCCTTGTGTTTAGGGAGTGATCTCATGCTTGATAATATGTATTGGAAGCGATAAGCCTTATTGCTTAAATGAGTCTTTAGTGTACTTTGGGCTTTAGTCCAATTCAGAACACATTTATATAAGAAGATTTCTCTTTAGCCCCTGCATATCTTTTTTACCCCCTTACTGATATTTTTGTATGTTCACGGTGTTTCGGTTTTTACGATCTGAATTAGTTATAGTTTCGGTTTTTCCCATTGATTACATCGGTTTGTACAAATTGATTTTTTTTCTCAAATTTTACACAATTTCAAAGGACATAATGAGATTTAAGGGGGTAAAAAAGAAATGCGATGGGTCTAAAGAGAAATCTTCTTTATATAAACTTAGTTGAACAATAAATTAAAGAGTTAATTTATGTTTGAAGTTAAAAGATTCAATTCATTAAAATTTATAGTTTTAAGTTAAAAGCAATTTTAAAGCAAAATTATTGAAGTTGAATTTGAGTATCACACTGTCGAGGTTCATGGATAATGCATGTATGTGCTTTAGCTCACTACAATGGAAACAATTTTAATGAGATTTACTTCTGTCATTCTATTGTGTATTTGTGCGCTTTATGCCTTTTCTGTTTCATCCTTCTGATATTTAAGTAGCGGACGTTGTAAGAATGCGTAATTTTTTAAAAATGCAGTTCACAACTTAAATAGTATATGTTATAATGATAGTATTTTTGGGTGTATCTGCTACCTAAGTAGCAAACATGAATATTTTAATAAATTTGTAGGACACACAAGAGAATGAATAGGGCGGCAAAAGTGGATGTCAGCTTTAATAGCGCTTAGAAATAGGCATAAATATGATTTCAGTCTCTGCAATTACGCATGATTTTGAAAATAACCCTTGTAAATATTTTTTTTATTTTAGTCCCTACAAAATCTCAAAACTTTTAAAATAACACATGAGCAGGATTATCTGATGACTTGTCACAACTTTTTTGACATGGTACATGCTGACTAGGATTTAGAGTTGATGAAAATGTCTTTAATAAAGATTTTGGAACATATAATCCAAAACTAAGTATTATTGGAATGTAATTTTTTGAAACAAACTTATATATAGAAATACGTAGTTGTTGAACAAAATGTATAAAAAAGTGGATTTCAGAATAACATTCCGAAAAGAGATTTTTTGTTTATAAATTTTTTATGTTTTGGAAGTTACGTTCCGAAATTACTTAATTTCTAATTTCAGAACGTAATTTCCGAAATCAGCCTGTATATTCATTTCAGATTATCTTTTTAATATACTAAAGGGTCATAGTGCTAAACCCTAATGCACTTGGTGAAACCCTACCTGCTGATGTCATTCTTGATGTAATGCTTACTTAGCTTGCCTATATGGACGTGCATGATCAATTGTTTGCTGACACCGTGTCAAAATGCAGAGCAATTGCTAGCTGACATCTTACCACCCTTAATCATTACTTCTTTTCTTCTTCTATTGGTTGCATGAATTTTTTCCTCCATGTGTCTGCTGCTACTGTTTTGGTACTGTTATCATGATTTCTATTCAGTTGTTTCTATTGGCCGTTTGATTTTTTCATTAATACCTCATTATATCTCTCCAACCCTTCCATCCTTAACTAGCATTCCTGTTCTACCAACAATTCATCTATGTTCTGAAATTTATTACTCTATCTCACCCAAAATCTCACCCAAAGACTAGATGAATGAATGAACCAATAAATAATAAAACAAACAATCAAAAGAGCAAAACTGGAAAAGAAAAAAACAAGCCAGAAGCACGAGAGGGAGAGAGAAGGAGATAGTGTCGGGTGAGAGGGAGAGAGGTGGTGGCGCGCCGGAGAGGGAAGGAGTTGCTGCGAGAGGGAGGTCCGGCGATGCTCGTGGCTGCGACGGTGGGAGCAAGGTGATTGCGCGGCGGCCAGAGAGGACAATTTTGTCGGGTTCGACGACGGCGGTCGGCGATGGTTCTGGTTTGTCTTCTCTTTCGTTCTCCTGTTTCGTGCTTCTATTTGTGTTTGGTACATTGGTTGTGATTTGGGAATGATGACATGTGGTGGATTGTAGTGGTTTGAAGCTTCACAAAATCCGATCTATTCTTCTTCCTCCTTCTTTCTCTTTGGTTCTGTTTCTGTAACCTGATTGTGTTTTGTTTTTCTTGATTATGGTTGTTTGTGGTGCTGATTTTGTGATGGAAGTGATGGTATTTTGTGGTACTGATTTGTAGCAAATTCTCTTAAATCCCCAACTCTGTTCTTCTAATTTTGCTTCTTTAGATATGTTCTCTAACAATTCCCCATTAGAAATACTATACTAAGATCTAAATGGTTTTATTTTCTAAATTTGAGTTTCTTTCCAACAATTTTTATGTCAAGTTTTCAATTTTTATTATCAATTTTTGTTGGTAAGCTGCTTCATTATGGGGGAGAGTACTTTTGTGAGGCTAGAATTAGTAATTGAGATAAAAATGCATTGTTGGTGTTTGATAAAATGCCCGTGAGAAGAATTTGGTGTTTAGCATCACATGTTTTTGGTAGTTTTTTTTTTTTGTGTAAGTTTGATTTGTGGTATCTCTTTGATGTTAATAATACTCTCAATTTCTTGAATACTTGGAAGGTAATATGGAAATGTTCTTAATATTAATTTCTATTTACAATGATTCAACATTAACTTGATGTTAATTTGTGATGTTCATAACTAAGCCTTCTTAGCTAATGACTTTTTTTTTGGGTAATTCTTAGCTATTGAATTAGTTTTAAAGAATTAGATACCGATTATGTAGTGGTTCTTTTGTGCACACATAACTGATTTTGTTTTATGGCTTGATGAGAATTCTATGGAAATTGAATCTTAAAAGAGATACAAGTTGAGATTCTTAGAATGGCATCACTATCATTTTTAGAGGTAAGCTTTATTTCTTTCTATTTTCTTTCACTTCATTATTTATAAAAATAATTTAACTACTTTGTTGTCAAGGCACTCTTTCTCCTTTTTCTGGTGGTGATGGGGATTGGGGATAAATCTCAATGAGCTGAACAATGGAAAGGTTTCTATATTGTGTGAAGCATCTAAGTTGCTAAAGGATTTGCTCTGTCAGATTCAATCCCTCCTCTCAATATGTAAGATTGACACTCTTTTTCCTCCTAAATCCCATCATTTTACTCTTTTTTTTTACACAACCATTTTTCTTTGACAATGGACCTGTAAATGTAATATTGGGATCAAAGTGGTTATCCAGTGAAGGTTTTGTGATGGGTTCAACTCTGAGTCGTGAAGGAAAGGTGAGTACACCTGTTGTTTTGGTCATTGCAATGAGTTTTCAATTAACCTCATTAATTTGATTCATGATTTTGTTTTATTTTCTATAGATGTTGTCTTATGATGCATTTTGTTCCATATTTTTTGTCTAGACTTCAAATAGTATGGTAGATTTTATCAAGAGCTTTGTATCAGCTCTTATCCACTGTCATCTCCATTAAAGAATTATGAATTATTTGGAAGATTTTATCAATTACAACAACAATGGAAACCAAGTTTCAAGTGCATTGCTTAGTTTGAAAGGTATGATGATTTTATACTTATTAATATCATTCAATAAATTTATACTTCAATGATTGTCATTATGTTATGTTCCACGGTAAATATAATGACAATCTAGATGCTCAACAACGGAAGCACACAACAACGGCTGCAGCCATGCCGTCCCTGATTCCAATTTTGTGCTATTAGCACTCACTTTCAACTTGAGGTGCAGAAAATAAGAACAAGGGTTTGATTTTTATGTGTTTTTTGTGTTTTGTTTTTAGGTTGAGGAATCTAGATTTGTGTTTGAAGCTAAGACTTTGCAACCAATGGAGCTTTTGGTGTTGTCTACTTTGAAATGGTGGATGCATCCATTGACACCAATTTCTTTCTTTGAACACATTGTTAGAAGACTTGGTTTGAAGAGCTGTTTGCTTCTTCATGTCATTGTTGGTAAGTAGTAATAATAGATCAAACATATAATATATCAAATAATACTTGATATTTTGATTTACATCTAAGCAAAACCTTCATATAGTACTTGATATTTTGATTCAGGCTTGAGACAACTTAATCCAATATCCTTGCATAACATTGAGATATCTACTTTAAGACTCTAAGATATACAAATCATATCCATAAGTATATATTTATTTATTCTTTGGTTTTACAATCATCCATTCATTAGTTTAGTTACTGGTTTAGTCATATTGGTGGTAGGAACTAGGAACCTAACATAATCAAACAAGAATGTTTTTGGTACGAGGTGGAGCAAGTGAATTCTTAACAACTCCTTAATCATAAACCTTATCACAATCAAAATCTTCACACAACTTCAACGACCCTATAATTAAATTTCTAAACCAGCTTCTTAATTTCTAAACCAACTTTCAATTGTGTGGTAGAATTGGTATAGAAAAAATAGCGGGTTGTTGATAGATGTTGTATCAAATTTCATAATCTCTAATATATTGTTTTTGATTGAATCTAATTTATGGCATGAATTTTTTTGATCATGCAGGATTTGAGCACAACATGAGTAAAATTGGGGGTTAAAGACATTGTTCTTGAAGGGATCACATTGATGAACTACGAATGAAGTGACATATGATGTGATAGAATAGACGTATATGGTAAGTAAAATTTGAGTGACTTTTTTATTAGAGGAACTTTCTTGAAAAATCTTTCAATTGTAAGGTAGAATTGGTATAGAAAAATAGTGGGTATTGTCTCTAATATATTGTTTTTTTATTAAATCTAATTTATGGCATGAATTTTTTTGATCATGCAGGATTTGAGCACATCATGAGTAATATTGGAGTTCCAGATTCTTTGAGAAACCACGGGTTAAAGACACGGTTCTTGAAGGGATCACATTGATGAACTACGAATGAAGTGGAGTAAAAATTAATCGGTAGCTATATAAATCTAATTTATGGCATTATAGAAGTTTTCATCTAGGATTGTGCATGAACATATTTATTTCCTTTATGTTGGTGGAATATTTTACCTTTTTCTTAAATAAGTTTTCAATTATGTGTAAAAAGAGCGGGTTGTTGATCGAAATTGTATCAAGTTTCTCAAATAAGCTTTCAATTATGTGGAAAAAGAGCGGGTTGTTGATCGAAATTGTATCAAGTTTCTTTCTATATACTATATATTGTTTTCAAGTATTGTTAATTATCAAATTGTCTACCTTTATGTTGATGGAATATATCCTATTATTTGTATTGTCCTATCCTATTATCAATAATTTTGTTAAAACATATATATACCATCTTGGGAATTATAGTTTGATATAAACTTTTATGATTGACAGCAACCATGATTGACAACAACCATGAGCATCGATTTATTTTATAAATCCCTTTATGCTACCTAAGTTATCTTATATCCTAGCTTGGTCTTATTATCTTTAACCAATATTAGTTTTGCTTGAATTATAATGTTTTGTATTATTATACATTAACAAGTCATTATGATTAGCCTATCTTATTTTGGATGGTCTGGGTTCTCTTTACTCCAAGCAACGGCCATGATTGATTGTTGCCATGATTGATATTTTAATGCTAATACGTCGAAACCCGTGCATCGCACGGGTCGGCGTCTAGTATAATCTAAAGTACATTGGGATCAATATAAGAGGTATTTTAGAAATTTTGGGGCCTGATAGCAACCAAGGGGTCTAAAGAACAATTTTTCACACATTATCAGTGTTCAGGATCAGCCCAATAGTGAAATTCTAAAAGTTGGGCCATTGTTTTGATTAAGGCCCGTATAAAATTTAGTACGCACTTGCTAATTTTGAGAGATGGTTATTACCTGTGAATTTCTTCTCCCTACACCTCTCTCGTACTTCTCTTGAATTTTTAAAAATATTTCTTTCAAATTTTAGTATTCAAACTTCATTTTATTAGTTTGTATTCTGGAATCCGAGCACCCTCTGTTTATAATTTAAAACCCTCTTCTACCAACATTAAATTTGAGGATTTTGCATGTTTCAATTCTAAAATTTGAAATGTTATTTAAATTCTAGACTCCTAGACCTATTTTTAACTACCGAGACACATTCTGTTTTTTTTTTCATTTTATTTTATTTATTTATTTAATAGTTATTTATACTGTTTTAGATATGAATACTCCTTATTATTCTTGCACTGTTTTTATCGATTATTATTCTACCTATGTTCCAAAAGCAAGAGGAGAAAACAACTCCTAAAATATAATTAGGGATTTTTTATTAAAATAATTAGCTCAATAAATAACTCAAATATTGTTACTATTAAAAGGGACAAATCTAAATAAACACACACACACACACAAGAGTGAGTAATTTTTTATTTTAACTGTCATTTTAAAATCTCAATAAAATGTTTATTATTCTTTTCCTTTTGTTGGGTACAATGATATTCTTTTTCCCATTATATTATATCATTTTATTTTGACATGTAATATAAAAACAATAGTTTTTTTGCACAAAATATCCTTAATCAGTATTCATATATCCTTTTTTTTTCAAAAAAAAAAAAAAAAAGTATTCATATATCCTTTTTTCAATTCTTATAAATAATATAATGAGTAAAAATTAATTTGAAAAAACATATTATTTTGTATAAAATATCTTTGTTGAAAAATAATACTGTATAATAATTTAAATAAAAATTCTATAATGGAGTGAAAGTCAATTAGTTAACGATTTTAACTGTTTCTAGTAATATATCTCATTCTATTTTACATCAAAGCACAGTGATAAATCGAAGAAAAAGATTAAGAGATTGGTATATTTTATACTTCTCCCATTTATTATAGTCTCGTGGGCTCTACATATTTTTTGTTTTATCTAGACGTTATAAAAATAATTAATTGTTTTAAAAAATATTGTCCGTTGTATATTTTTAGATAAGAATATTTTGATAAAATTGTAGGACGCGTCAGAAAATGCAAAAATAAATTCCATTTTAAAATTGACGGGGAGATATTATAGCCATGTGGAAGTCCATCATTCTGATCTGGACCTTAGTAGGAAAGGCCCCATTTTGTCACATATCTAACTGTTTCCGTTAAAAAATGGTTGAGATGATCAAGTTGGATTGAGATATATGTATATGAATTAAGTATTAACGAAAGTAAGATATAAAGTTGAATAAAAAGGAGTTTTTCTTTTTATCACTTATCAAACATGATCCATGTAATCCATATACAGCAAACTTTTTGCACTCAAATATAAGTGGCAAAAGCCTATTCAAGAGGGCGGAAAAGAAAACCAAGGCTAAGAGAAGAACAATTTAACGTATCTAGATCCTATTGGAAAAATTTAAGAGTTTACACTCAAAAAATAATGAAGGAATAATTGAGGACTTTAAGAGAATATTTATAGTTTAAATTATGGCTGAAAAATTATTGGTTAAATTTTATTTATTTTTTGGCCATATTTTGAATGATCGGAATCTCTTCTTACAAAATATAGATCAAAATATGAAGATAAGAAAGAAAAAAAAAAAGCTAAAAAAATAATGTGCGCTTCCATGATAAAATTAAAAGTCACATAAGTATGATATTAGCGTAAAACATAATTGTAAAAAAGATAGTATTGTATTATCTACATTGAATTAGTCTAAGACTAAGTGGTAAAAGTTTTAATCCTTTTAATCAGGTGATTAGAAATTCGACTTTTTACTTTCTTTTCTTGACACATTCGACTTTTTACTATAATTTGGTTCGGAGTTAATAACATTGAAAACTTCTTATAAAAATGAGGAAATATCATAAATGTCAATCAATAGTGAGGTGAATTGGCTCACAATGTGTGACAAAGTTGGAGTGAAATGCCTCCCTCCTTGGCCCCTATGGTGGTTTGAGATAAGCCAAACTGATGTGATTGTTAGCATTTTGTTTTTTTGTTTTTCTATACAAAGTACAATTATAGAGACATAGCAGTTTAGAGTACATTTAAATATCATCTATCAAATGGTAAATATCCATATATATTGAAATTTTGACCACATGTTTAGGATACATAAACTTCTTATCACATGTGAAAGTAATAATTTGCTAATGAATGAATGGTTAGACATCAAGTAGGAGTGGACTATATCAATCGGATGCATATGCTAGCTAAGTAGCTAGGTGATAAGATTTGAACTTTATTAGGCTATTAAAGGCAAATCAAGATAAATTCTAATATTCATGTTACAAATAAAGGGATGAAGTGCAGATGATATCTCATTTGCTAAAAGTGTAAACTATGCAACAATAGTGGGATTCATAATCCATTCATCACCTTGTTAATTTTTCGACATTATTTATTTGAAAAGTCCCAATCTATGAGTCACAAAGCTAAAGAAGCTAGTATTCCATATTCAGTTGATACCAAAACCACTCTTTTTTGGTAATATCTTGGGGATTCAATTATTCAAATATATATCATTGACATTGATGCCATTCCTTTCGAGGGAAATAATCCCTTTTTTTTATTCTTGTGAATAATTTTCATTTTTTTTCTTCTACATAACTCTTTTTATAAGCCTTTTAAACTCTTTTAATTGATATCAATAACATTATATGAGCAATTTACATATATAATATAGGTATATAAATTATATTGTAGATTGTTTGTTGTTTTTGATATTTGAAAATAGTTTTTGAAAATAAGCCACTGAAGAAATTACTGGGTTGAGTCGCGGACTAGGTCGCTCTATTTAAGACGTTTCGTGGCACTGTCCAAAATTGTGCAAGCAGACTATCAACCACGCCGCCTCCAGGATAAAACAGCACAGTTACAACTGTATACCAATTTTCTACTGCACTATAGAAATCGGTCAAGAAATACACCTTCTTGAATGGTACTACAATACCACTCGAATTGATGCTACAACATCAATCTATGATTCATCGGCGATTCAGTGGTACTAGAAAACCACTCAAATTGATGTTACAACATCAATCGATGAATCAACGGTACTACGATATCCGTATTGATACTACAATATCAATCAATAATAGTACTGCGATACTATTCTCATATGGTAACTAAGACCATTCTAATCAAAGGGATATGGTGCTACGACCATTCTTAATTTTGAAGGAACTAGTGATACTTTGATCACTCTTTAAACAAATTAATACTAATACTAATATTAGTATCACACAACATATATATAGAATAAACATCAATTCTTCTCTAAAAAATTAGAAACAAACTTAATACAACTCTCCTTAATTGCATAACCAAATAACGAAACAATTTGATGTGTCTAGTTTGTTCATTCTAATTTCAATATGACACAATTCCAACATTTGAATTATAGTGAGATACACGAAAAATTATGATACTAGAAACATGTGATTTTACATTACCACATAGTTTCACAGCAATAACAAAAATCCAATTTAATTGTCCCACTAATAAAACAACAAGAGATATAACGTTGGAGCCTTCACAATTTCATATAACATTTAGACATGGTTATAAACTCTATAAATCAAATGAATTTCAATTTGAATTAAATAATAAATCCATGAATGTGACATGTTAGAGAGAAAAGACATTGTCACTCACTTTTAAAGTGATGCACAAATGAATGAAAAGAATATGAATACCTAGCAAATTAGATGGCAAACTAATTGCAGTTAGCAATTCAATTGATTCCTTTCATGTATTCTATTTCCGTGTTTTCCTCTGCTACATTTTCCAAGCACCTCATACTCTCACTTGGTTACAAAGGGTGGCGGCTAAAAGATAGAAATTGAGTATCTAATAATAGGTTTTTTCTACCTTTCTAAGAAAAAACCTCAACACTTGTATAAAGTTGAAATTTTCCTTAATGTAGCCATCAATAAGAGTTAATCTCCCATAAATTAACGGTTACATAATGAGGGAAAATAAATCTCAATTAAATAAATAAATGTGAGATTTAATTTAATTAAATTCTCAAAATACACACTAGTATGCTCTATTACCCGATAAGAGACTCAATTTTATTTTCAATTCACACACCAATGTGAACTTTGTTCCAACATTGTTCATCAAAGAAATACATTTTAAAAGCATAACAAAGTCTAAATTAGGAGTGAGCAAAAATATCGGAACCGACCGAACCCATTCTAACCGAGGTTAAGTTGGGTGTATCGGACGGGTTTATACGAGTTGTCGGGTCTACGGGTGACAAACAATGGGTACAAACGGTTAAATACGGTCGGATTCAGTTTTAAAATTTTAATTTGTCGTTAACCGAACCCGACCGAGGTTGTAAAATCATGAGTCTTTTTCCGTCTTATCGTATGTATTGAAGTTGCGTTTCTTTTATAAAAAAAATACATTACAAGTTATTTACACACAAAACTCAAGCTAGACTGTATTATTGTAAAGTTAAATTATATATTTGTCATATTGTATATCTAATATTTAGATGGTATTCACTAACAAGTTATTTTATTACGGTATTCTATATGTGTATGTCTTTTTTTTATCGATGTGCTAACCCGAATAAACCGAACCGACCAACCCGTAACCCATTTAAACCGACACCCGACAAAACCGAAATTTGAAATGGTCGGTGATGGGCCAATATTTTACACTCTCGGTTCCAGGTGAACCATTTTGGGCCCGAATCCGTCCGAACCCGCCCGACGCTCACCCCTAGTCTAAATGCAGAGAATATCTAAAGTGTTTACTTTCATAAAAAGGATGACAAAACGTGAAAAATTAACTCTAATATCATATTCCAAAAAATCAACACATCCACAAAAAATAATTTTAGAAGCACTTAAGACTTCAACCCACTTGGGTTGGTCTGGTGATATTGACTTGAGACCTGAGAGTATACTCTAATTTAGCTTTTTCAAAAAAATCATTTAGAACTTCGGGGAGAATATTCAAATTCAAAATAATCATTTAGAACTTCAGGGAGAGTATTCAAATCCATATAGATATAGGGGCACCACCCTAACACAAACCAAACTAGATAACAAGTTTGTTGAAAAAAAAACTGAATAAAAAGTAAAAACAACTTTGTGCAAACTCAGCAGATAAATGTCAATTTTGTAAATTTATTTGAATTGTTTTGGTGGTATTGGCTTGAGACTTGAGTGTTCTCTTCTTTAAACTTATAGGTTCAATATTTTTAATACCAATTTGAATGAATTAATTTATCTTCTTAAAAAAATGTCAATTTTGTGCGGGGCAAAATCCTCTATACTCCGTATTTTATAATGGCTGAGGTGTGAGGTGAATTTTGCAACTGGTTCACGTATCTATAATAAGTACTTTTTTAATTTTGATAAGATAATAAGTACTTTTAATTAACCGAAAGTGTAACGGCAGTTTATGCGGTTTGTGGCAGTTATTACGGTTCCAAGTTCTCTAATATACTATACCCACTTCAAATTAAAGCATCAAAGAATAAGAATATGTGTAGTGTGGATATAAGTGTTCCTCTAAATGAAAGCTACATGATCCGGACCGGGGTAGATTATAATTTGAGTGTGGAAAATAAACAATGAGTATAACAAAAGACTAAGATTTTCTTGGCAACAAACTGTGAGTATAAAGTTAAGTATATGAATCGATCGTTAGTTGGTTTAATGATGATTGATACTAAACTTAATAGGGATGACTACAGTTTGATCCGCCGCAATTGCGATCGAAAGGGAGTTGAAACCATTTGATGCCAGAACGGATGCCCCAACCAGGTTAAACTAGTAATGAAAGAAAAAAAAAGAAGTATATATATATAATTATGGGTGAAGTCTACTTTATGATTTGGATGTATTTATCTATCATTAATGAGAGCAAATCACAAAGTAGATTTGCATTGGGTACCACATGCAAATAAAAGTTGGTTACAAATTAGTTGTGGGTATGTTAAAGTTTCTTTAGCAAGTATTTTGATTATATCGTATCCACAGGGACTAGTGTGAAATTAAGAACCATTCAACAAATAACATCATTTTAAGTTTAAGTTGAAGTTGTTTTGTTGTAAAAAGACTTGTAAACATAAATTTGCGATAAAAGATGATTTAAGATTTAGAAAGAAAAGGTTGTCGGGATTTAACTTCACTCATTCATTCGTATGTACGTTTGTAAATCAGTCACATATATCTTAGCTATTCATCAATATTATCACGTATTGCTCACATACTTTTCTGTGTCCAGATAACGACGAGGTTCACGTTGTACCTATCAATCCTCGATGTCTCGAGTGATTAATCAATACAACGATTATATTGTATTATTTAAACTTCCGATGTCTCGGATAATTTCAACGACACAATATCATTAAGTTCCAATACACAAAGTGAATATTAATCCTAAATCTATGTCTAGAATCTAGGGTTTTAATAAGTGTTCATCTTAGTTCCTTGATTCAAACATTATATGTCTATAAATTCAAATCAAAAGATAAAGCATGAAGATTAAAGATGACACTAACATTGATGAATAAACTAAAACATATATTAACATGTTTAAGAGTTGTACATAGTCACAAATGAGCTACATATAATCCCAACAACAATGGATTTAGTTACTCATGGTAAAAATAAGCTTACAAAGAGTAGGAGAAGAAAAGATAATGAACATAACACTTGATGTCTCAAGCTTTTGTTGATCCACCTTCACCTTATCCTTAGATTTATGATTTCTAAGCTTTCTCTCTGTTTCTTAGTTCTATTACAAGTGATTGATCCAAGAAAAATAGCAGCAAGCTCTATATATAGTAATTCTAAAAGTTAGAACTCGCCGGGCGAGTTACAACACGCCCTGGCGAGTTACAACACGCCCTGGCGAGTTACAACACGCCCTGGCGAGTTCACCTTTCTTCATCAGAGGGTTTTGCCACGTCAGTATTGAACTAGTAAACCGCCTTCATGCGCTCTGGCGAGTTCCAACTCGCTCTGGCGTGTTGTTACTCGCCCTGGCGTGTTTGCCTCTTTTCCATTTTGATGCTCTCTGCCTCTACTCGCCCTGCACACGCTCTGGCGTGTTAGCATTGCTCGCCCTGGCGAGTTCTACACGCTCTGGCGAGTTAACTTGGCTTTTTCTTCATTTTTTTCATTTCCTGCATCAAAAGTTGGGATTTAGAAAAACTTAACAAAAAATATAACTTAAAACAAATATATACACTAAAGTGGGGAAAACCTAAAGGATATCTTACAAAATAAGTTAATAAGTGCTTAAAATATATATGACTTTTTACTACTTTTGAGCACTTATCAACTCTCCCCAACTTAGGACTTTGTTTGTCCTCAAACCAAAGTAAAATCAAAATATGGACAAGTTCACTATTAGGTTCTCAAGAGCAAGTTTGTAATCAATCAAGTTAAAACATTTTTCTTTGGCATGAGTAAAGCATTTGCAAATCATGAGCAATCTTCAAAATATACAAAGAAATAAAGCATGATCATGAAGAGATTGCTATGCCTAAGTAAAATTCTCATCATTCTTAACAAACAATCAAATTCAAGTGTTATCACAAATTTCTTACAATTGTATCACTCAAGGGTAAGTGTTTCACTCAATCCAAACAATGCGCATGCAACAATTCAATTCAAGCATTCATCCAAGCAATATCATAAAATATGCCATCAATTGTGAATCACTAAGGACTTTATTAAGCTTGTAATGGGGCTTGGCTATAAGAAATCATTGTTTTTCTTTTGGATTCAAAGAGCCTTAAGAATAAGAGAGCATACTCCTTTTTCATTTGCATCAATCATTCACTCTCTTTCACTTTCCCCTTTTTGAGACATGGTGAGATTTTTCTTTTGACACTTGGTCTATATATATATTTTTTTTTTTATTTTCATGGTGTCAATTTTTCTTTTTTTTTTTTCACTTACACTCACCATTTCAACCACCTTTCAAAATCACTTTCAAACTTTTTCTTTCTTTTAACCTACTTCTCCCCAACTTTGAATTTTTCACAACCCTTATTTGAATTACAATTGCTCTCCTATCCTTAGACTAGGGTAGAGTAGTTGTTTTTCTTTCTTTGATGGTTAAGGGTGTATAAAACAAACAAATTTTTCTTTTAGGCTCAAATGGGGACACAAGGGATCACACACTCACAATGTAGGTTAATTTGGCTAAAGTAGTTGTACTCAACTAGAAACATGGCCTTGATCATATTCACAACATCAAACACATCCATGATAGCAAGATTAAACTAAAATCAAATGAGCATACACAATTGCCGGCTCTCAAATATTTATGTAAACAATGGAAAGCTTCACACAGTCTCACCCGGCTAGGTTGGATAACACATGTCAAATCATGTTTCACAAGAATAATGAGAATCATCTTAGGACAAACAACACAATTCAAAAGCGTGTTGAATTCCTAAGCAAATTTCAAAGATTGTTCATAATTTGACATAGCTTCACAAATTGAATCATGCTAAGTCATTGATTTGTCACAAACCTGTCTTAAGATCTTGAAAGCATCTACTTGTCTTCAAAATATTATTAATATATTTCACAAAAATTTTAACTACTAATCAACTTACTTAATATAGAATAAACCAAAATATAAAATATAGCAACAAAATTAACATTGACATTACTAAACATCATTGTTGTCCAAACATCACAAAATACTAAATAAAACACAAATCATAATCCAACTAACAAAGTTCCACAATTCAAACCAAAATACACAGAAGTAGATAAACAAACTAGCAAATAACTTTGACTGAAAGCTCTTAAAATATCACTCTTTTTAGGTAAGCTTTCAAGCCTTTGTCTTTTCTCTTTAGTCATCATCCTGATCCATTTCCTCCTCCTCTCCACTAGCATTGGCACTGAACACCTCATCATCATCATTTTCACCATCTCCTTCTCCCTGTCCTTGGTCAGCATCATCACCCTCTTGGCCATCACCTTGTGCACTACCCCCTCCATAATAAAAAGGCCTGACCCCAGGCCAAGCAACATGCGTCTGATACGCCTCTGGAGACATGACCTGCAAAGCGGCATCATCAGGCATTCCGGAATGCATTTGCATCCGGTACATTGAGTTCTGGAGGGCAGACATTGCCCGAAAACTTGCATCGTTTTGATCCCAAGTGTAAGAGTAACATGCTTGAAGCCTAGGATCAAAGTTGGAAAAATCCAATGGTTGTGAAGCTTGTGGTGCACGTGGGGCGCGTGAGGATGAAGGTCTAGATGCTTGTGGTCGCTGTTTTGTTTTCTTGTCCATGTTGCGAGCAATAAAAGCATCATCAATGGGGTTAGCTATGGTTTCATGTACTTGAGGTGGGATAGGGATGCGGACACTTGAAACCAAACCCATGATTAAACCCGGTAGACCTAGAGGACAAGAAGGTGTGAATTTGCCGCTAAGGGCTATGTGTTTGAGTTCAGTGGCAATGATGCGTGCCACATCTACTTTGGTTCCATCTAGGATGGAACAGATAAGTGGTGTAACTTCAACGGTGGTGGAGGAGGTATGACTTTTGGGTCGGATATTATGGACAATCAGCTTAAGGATTACTTGAGCGGGAGTTGTCATGTCTCCCTTCAAAGCTCGGTATGGCCTTCCCGCGGCACTCACATCATATGTTCGTCCTTCCTTCAAAATGGTTCTTTGAATGAGATCATGATCCCAATTTCCTTGAGCTTGTTTTCGGTGGAAGGTACATAACTCGTCAGGATGTCTTATAGGGAACGGGTTTCCAAGGTAGGTGTTGATGGCCTCTCGATCAAATGAGAATTGACGACCCCTAACAAATGTGGTGTAATCAAAATGTTTCTCACTTGGATCACCACCTTCGTCCACCGGAAAGGCGTTGGCAAAGAATTCTTTGACAATGTCCGAGTTGATTTGAGTGTAAGGTGTGAGTAACCGACCCCATTTCCTCTTCTCAAAGATATCCAAAATGCCTTTGTACTCTCCCGTCGGAGAGATCTTAAACTCTTTGTCATGCCACAACTTGCGGGGAGACAGCTCCTTAAATCTCTCATAATGTACTGCACTACGGAATCTATTGCCATCAAATTGTGCTGGGCGTGTTGGTCTTCGAGGTTGTGAGGATTCACCACCCTTTCTTTTGGAACCTTGAGTTTGTTTTGGTTTCGGTGCCATTCCTACAAAATAATCAGAAAAAATCCAAGCAAGACTCTACAATTATGAGTGTAAGCATTAAAGAATAAACACCAGTGAAACAGATTGAGAGGTGAAAATTTAAATATTTCAGGTTCTGTCACAACTCGCCCTGGCGAGTTGCAACACGCTGCAGCGAGTGTCTCAGTAAAAAAAATTGTTTTGACAGTTGCAACTCGCCCTGGCGCACAACTACATGCTGCAGCGGGTTACTCAGAATCACAACTTTCATAAATGATGCAACATGCTCAAATTCAACGATAATGACATAGAATTGATGTAAAATCATAACTTGGCTAAGAGAAATCACAAGACCCATATTTATTTATTTACATCATGGGTTGGTTTTCAAAAAGGAGTGATTTTTCTTATCAAAACAAAACACAAATTATGATTTCATATCAAATCCAACATTCAAAACAAACATGTGCAAGATTATGTTCACTTTTCTAAACTTTCAATCCTAACTCTTTACTTAACAATTTCAAACCCTAAATTAACAAAGTTAAGAACAATAATACAAGAAAAGAGAATCAAACCTGTTGAATTGATGTTGAAAAATGCAAAGATGAATGCAAAGATGAGTTTGATCTTCAATGGAGTAAAAAAATGACTTAGGGTTTGTTGTTTGTGGTGAAAAGAGATGAAAAGTGATGTTTGTGAAAGAATAAGGGTAGAAAACGCGTGGAGAGAGAGTGGGTAGGTGAGAAGTAATTAAAATTTTTGAAAAAGTAACTGCCAGATTCGCACAACTCGCCCTGGCGCACACCAACTCGCTCTGGCGAGTGTTTTGGTTTTCAACACAGGTCAAAGGCCTGTAATACTCGCCCTGGCGTGTAACAACTCGCCCGGCGAGTTTGACAGTGCAGAAATTTTTCAATTTTTGACTTCTGTTTTGGACTTTTTGATGGTGCATTTTGGCTTATAGACTTAGACTACTAGAAAAACAGTAAAATACTTACAAAATTGGGTTGCCTCCCAACAAGCGCTTGTTTTACGTCATTAGCTCGACGCTTTTTCTTTGATTCAAGGATCGGAGAGTGGAATTTTAGTAGTGAATCTGTCAAATTCACCACCAAAATAGAGCTTTAGCCTCTGGCCATTCACAGTCCACCTGTCCTTTGTCATAGGGTCTTCCAATTCAATTGCACCATAAGGCTTGACCTCTTTGATTATAAATGGACCGGACCACTTAGACTTTAACTTACCGGGAAATAATTTCAACCTTGAGTTGAACAATAGAACTTGCTGTCCCGGTTTGAAATTTTTGACTCGGATCCTTTTATCATGATAGTTTTTGACTTTCTCCTTGTATAATTTGGAAGATTCGTAAGCTTGAGCTCTCATTTCTTCCAATTCATGCAATTGTAACTTCCTTTCTTCTCCCGATAAAGATGGATCAAAGTTAAGAAATTTCAAAGCCCAATAAGCTTTGTGCTCCAACTCTACCGGAAGATGACATGACTTACCATAAACCATCTGAAAAGGAGTAAGGCCTATCGGAGATTTGAAAGCTGTCCGATATGCCCACAAAGCTTCATCAAGTTTCAATGACTGATGGATTATTTCGCAAGTGCACGAAGTATCGCAAGTAATAAAAGATTATCGATCCTCAGGGATTATCGTGACCGAATTTATAGGCAATCAAAACTATGCTATAACTATCTACTAAAGACATAAATTGGGGGGAGTTTTTCAATTATCAAAATTAGCAAAACAATTAACAACGAAACGTTCGAAAATGAATGATAAAAGCGATTGAATCATTATGCTCCCTTGGATTCGTATCATAAAGTAGCTAAACTTCACAACATATATTCAATTCTTCATGCAAGAGTTATTAATCACAATTGCTACTTCAAATCTCTTTGAAGCAACACTCCCTAATTAATATCAATTACCTAATCTCTTAGTTAATTCAACATTAATAGAGGATAACAAACATTAATAACCAATTCTCACATGTTCATACAAAATCTCTAGAATACAAACATGTGTTCTATCAATCAAGATCCACAATCTAAACACAATTCTCAAAGCATTTAAATCATTAACAACAAATTTTACTAGATCAAGGTAAAATAGCATTAAACATAAAATTGATAGAATGCATAATAGAATTGAATTGATTAAAGAAGTTTAACTACAAAAATGTTTAGAACCCAAGGTTACATGATGATTCAATCTACAAGGGATTTAGCCCATTGTCATGAGTGGAATGAAGCAAATCTCTTCAACTTCAGTCATCATCTTCATTCTTCCTTCAATTCTTCACAGAAAATCAGGTCTAGAGGGCCCAGAATCCTTAAATCTCTCTTCTTCCTCCCAAAAGTCCGAACCTCAGCAAAGGGTTGCAGTTTGGCTTATATAGACAGCAATATTCGCGCCAAATTCGCTTCGCCTAGACCCAGTTCGCGTGCGCGAACTTCCTCTTTACAGTGCAATTTCTTCGCGCACGCTACCCTGACTCGCGCAACCTTCGCGCACGCGAGAACTTCTTTCGCGCACGCGAAATCGACAGAATAAAACCCATTTCTTGCTCCTTTTCTCGCGCACGCGAACTCCATCTTCGCGCACGCTAAGCAAACTCGCGCACGCGAACTACATCTTCGCTTGCGCGAAAGTCAAGCGCAATTCAAATCATAATTTTGACTTTTTCCCTCCTTTTTGACTTTGGCTTGTAGTTTAAGTAATCCCTTGTAAACCTTCCTTTTCTATCATTTGTAGCAACTTTTATTGGCTAAAACCTACCAATTTACCTTGAAAACACCCTTGAAATGCAATCATGATGAGGAATCATCACAACCCCAAACTTGAATCCTTGCTTGTCCTCAAGCAAATGTTTTTAACCTAGAAATTTACATGAAAACTTGCTAAAATCTTAAACACAATTTGACAATTTACCGGTTTCAAACACTTACCATAAGCTTTAATGCTCCTCCTACAAGCAATCCACATTGACACATCTTCAATCAAGTTTTGCTAAGGAATGGTTCACAAGGCTTGAGCAACTCTTTGATCACTTCACACACTTACAAACTCTCAATCAAATAGATATATGCATAAGAAATCAAGGTTCAACTCTCAATCAACACCAAACTCAACCAATCAACTTTAACTTTGCATAAATCCTAACAACTCTATCAATCATAAGCGACCACACACTTTTGAGGACTTTCATAGGTTATAGCGTGGCTAGGGTTAAGGGTAGGTGTTTTTTTGGGAAAGTAAGTAAAAAAACTTGGAGTACAATTGCACCCTAAACACTAAGTGGAACCCAAAACCCTTTTTGCAATAAGTATGCACTAGAAAACCTTTTCTTTTTCAAACCTTGGCATTAATTCTTTTGCTTCATTACATTGCTTCCCTTGGACTATACTTGTCCATCCTCATTCTTTTTTTCTTTTGGAACAAGAGGTCAATTGATCATTTTGTTTCTCGCTTATCTTTTTCTTCTTTTTTGCTAGATATCTCTATTTGTAAACATTTTTTCTCGTTTTTTTTTTTTTTTTTTTTTTTTTTTTTTTTTTTTTTATACATGACCACTTGACTTTCTCTTGTCCTCTTTCTTTTCTCTTCTATTTTTTTTTTCTATGCCATGCATGCCAAGGTCTTTAGATACCTTTTTCAAAAATTTTCTTGAGGTACTTCTAGTGCATATTCCCCACCCCAAACTTATAAGGTTGCATATTCCAAGGGCAACCCCAAACTTAGACTTAAGCAATGTGCTCAAATCCTAAGTAATGCAATCATACTCCAAGAAATCATCTTTTTTTTTTTTCAAAAAAATAGTGAATATCTCCTTTTTTTTCTATGAGATAACTTGGGGATGAAGCAAAATCAAAAACATTTTCTTTAAGCTCAAAAGGGGTTAACAAAGGGAATAAATAAATTACACGGGTAGGCTACAACGGCTCAAGCTATCAAACAACGTGCCTCGTGTGTATCCCACCAATAATCAATTAAGTCAAAAGGACGCACGCAAAGTCAAGAGAGAGAGAAGAGAGGTGGATTACCCACATAGCAAGAAATAACGTGTTTGGCTCGAAATCTCACGGTCAGGCCGGATCAAAGAGCAGTCACTCATCGTGAAACAATCCTTAGCATCACCGTCACTCCTTGTGTGCAATGAGAAGTTGCACTGCAAGAGTTACACATAGGCAAAGAGGCAAATATCCAAAACAAGTAATGCAAAATTGGATCAAAACAAAAGCAAGGGTTCATATCATTTCCAAACTAAAAACAAAAGCTAAAATAAACAAGCAATCATTCAAGTTACAGTCATCCAAGAGAATATTCAAAGTAAATTATTACAAAACGAAATCATAATAGTCGCAACCAACCACCAAGCAAAATCAAGACATCAAGATAAAAGGGAGCTGAGTAAGGAGAAAGGATAAAAGCCAGCAACCATGTCACTGCTGAGCATCATCACCGTGATCATTAGGATGGGGCATAGACGGTCCGGCATGTGAAGAGCCTCCATGGTGCGGTGAATCATGAAATAACCCCTGCTGCATGTTAGCCCACTCAGAATGCTGAGTCATCCAAGCATCTCTCTCCCTCATCTGAGCAGCCCGCAATTCAGTCTCCTGGGTAGTCCACCTGCTCTGCATAGCCTCCATGGTGGGGTAAAGGGGGTAGAATGGACGAGGGTAGTACTGCTCACGATATGCCATTGCCTCCCGATACAATGCCGAGTTCTGGTCATAATAATTGTGCGGCAAACGGAGAGAAGTGGCAATGTCCATCTGAGTCAATAAAGCAGCGATCTCGTTCACCGAATGTTGGTTCGGTTCGCCCTCCTGAGTGTGAGTAGGGTTCGGAAGATCACCCATGTCCTGCTGCCCCATAGGAGGGGGCTCCATGCCAAAATTGAAATCTCCACCCTGAAATCCATCAATCTCCATATCAAGGTCCTCAAAATTAATCTGATCTTCAACACGAGCCTCGGAGTTCACTACCCTCTCAATCCACTTCATAGTCACCGCCCCCTTAGGTTTTAAAACCGCGTCCGTCGGGACCGTAGGAACCCCACAATCTAACATCAACCTAGTTAAGAGGCTACAATGACCCAACGTAGCCCTCGAGTCCTTCCTATCGGCTATCTTCTGAATACTATCCCTTAGAAGCAATGCCAAATCCACCTTCTCACCATTGCACACCGCGTCAATCAAAGTCAGTTCATTAATGGTAACTTCAGACGAATTACCACTAGGCTCCACATTACACACAAAAAACTCAGCCCAAGCACGCGCCTCAGGATTTAGGCGGGTCAATCTCACTCTCCGCTTGTGTGCAATTCCCGTATGCCAAACCGTGCCCGGGAGACACCGACGATCCTTCATCTCATCTTGCGCCTCAGTATTACTCGCATTCCACTGCCCCCGTCTCTCCTGAACAACACAATGATCTACGTCCGGGAGCCCAAGGAAACGGCTCAAGGACGCAGCCGAGTAGGCAACGCGCACCCCACGCACGATGCAACTATGTGAATACGGCAAGGATGCTTTCCACCGGTGTGCATTTGCATAGAATTCCCTTGCAAGAGTCTCATTCCCATCACTGAGTAAATTGTTGAACATGAGCCATCCTCTAGTCCTTAATTGATGATGGACTTCCGCAAAATCTCTAAAATCATTAGCCAATTGTCGTTCCTTGACGAACCTGAAGCGTTGAATGGCTTGGTGATGTTCTTGTGCTTTGTCGTTTTCAAACCGAGCGGCTTCTTGATTGTGGGGACGAGATTGTGGTGCCGGTGGAGGCACTTGGCGAGTTGGGCGAGGTTGAGTTCGGCGAGGAGGCGAAGGTGATGGTGATGGAGAAGTGTTAAGACGGAGACGCCTTTTTGGTAGTAATGACCGTGAAGATTGTGAAGACGAGGGACCGGTGTTTCGCGCAGCTCTTGAAGGATTTTGACGAGAGGCCATAGGGAAAGGTGGAATTTTTGGTGGTTGGGTAGTTTTTGTGGTGAAAGATTGAGATTTGTGGAGAGTTTGATAATATTTTTGAGTTATTGGTGCCAAGAAGGTGTAGACACGGCGATGAACAGTGATTCTGGCGAAATTTGGGCAGAATAACGGCTAGTTTTGAGGTGCTGCGCGAAACTGAGGCGAAAACAGGGTATATATAGAACTCGCAGACTCGCGCACGCGAGGGTCAGTTAGCGCACGCGAGATGATGGTTCGCGCACGCGGCTCCCTGGTTAGCGCACGCGAAATTGACAGAAGCGATCCTTGTTTTGGCTGCTCGATCTCGCGTGCGCGGAAGGCTTCTTCGCGCACGCTAACTGCTTCTTTTTTTTTTTTATTTTTTTTATTTTTAAGTTCGCGTGCACGGACGACTCTTTTCATCTGCTCATCATTTTCAAACCTGCACAATCAACATAAAACAAATCTTTCCAAACATTAGTAACCAAATGACACCTTCCGGTGTCCTCGTTTTGGAGCTTAAGTCTCCATTCATAACTTAAGAGTGGCGAGGTTTATTCTAGGGATTGAGACAAGCGACATTCCAAGAGGAATTTTTGTACGAGTCAAGCTATGATCACAAGCCCAAAAACAACCGAACCACCTAAGTTATGGCCTTCAAATAAACACACGCCACATTGTAAAACTCTTCAAAAAATGACTTAAGAGGAGAAAGGTTTACTGTTAGGATTAAAACAAACTTTTCATTCCAACGAATCGATTTTTCTCAAGCTATGATTTTAACCCTAACAGTCCCCTTCCTACTCTAAGTTATGCTTATAAGTGCTAAAAGGAACAAGTAACCACAAGTGACCAAGCCTAGAGGCTTCTTTGTTGCCAAGCTCCAATCTCCCTAGCTCCATGCTTGATTCCACCTACAAGAAAAGTAAACAACAAAAGCAATAAACGTAGGGTTGCCTCCCTACAAGCGCTCGTTTTACGTCAATAGCTTGACGGTCCACAACCGAAGGTCATGCGCTTGTTTAACGTCCCGATGCTTGACGTCCACGCCCTCACATCATGGAGGGTCATGGAAGAGAATTGCCACCTTGTGGCGAGACACATCACCTCCCTTATAGGCCTTCAATCTTTGGCCATTAACCTTAAATGCCTTGTCTTCTTCACCGGCCTTAAAAATCTCAACCGCTCCATGCGGAAACACTTCCTTGACCACAAAAGGTCCCGACCACCTTGACTTGAGCTTACCCGGAAACAACCTTAGTCTAGAATTAAAAAGCAACACCATTTGTCCCGGATAGAACTCCTTAGGCACCAAGGCCTTGTCATGATACTTTTTAGTCTTGGCCTTATAAAGGGCCGCATTTTCATAAGCTCTTTCTCTCCACTCTTCTAACTCATTCAACTTCAAAAGCCTCTCCTTACCGGCTAAATTAGCATCAAGATTTAAAAATTTCACGGCCCAATAGGCCTTATGCTCTAACTCCACCGGTAAGTGGCAAGCTTTACCATAAACCAATTGATACGGAGAGAACCCCAAATGGGTTTTAAAAGCTGTGCGGTAAGCCCAAAGCGCATCATCAAGCTTATTAGACCAATCCTTACGCGATGCCGCAACGGTCTTTTCAAGAATTTGTTTCAATTGTCTATTAGACACCTCAACTTGACCGCTAGTTTGCGGGTGATAAGGGGTAGCCACTTTGTGTTTCACATTATACTTGAACAAAAGGTTTTCCAAATGTTTGTTACAAAAGTGCTTCCCCCCATCACTAATCAAGATACGAGGGACTCCAAACCGGGTAAAAATATTTGTTTTCAAAAAGTTAACCACGGTTTTGGAGTCATTGGCTTTACAAGCCAATGCTTCAACCCACTTAGTGACATAATCTACACACACAAGAATATGCAATTTGGAGTGTGAGGAGGGAAAAGGTCCCATGAAATCAATACCCCAACAATCAAAGGGCTCAACCTCTAGAATGCCTTTTTGGGGCATCTCATCCCTCCTTGAAATGTTGCCACTCCGTTGGCATCGATCACAAGTCTTCACATACTCAATGCAATCCTTAAAAAGTGAGGGCCAAAAGAAACCACATTGGAGCACCTTAGCGGCCGTTCTTGGCCCACTATGGTGTCCTCCATAGGGAGAAGCATGGCAATGCCACATGATGCTTCTCGCCTCTTCCTCATCAACACATCGTCTTATCAAGCCATCGGGTCCCTCACGAAAAAGATATGGTTCATCCCACAAGTAAAATTTGGAATCCCTTAAAAACTTCTTTTTGGCTTGATAAGAGAGGTCTTCCGGAATCATATTTCCGGCCTTATAGTTCGCCATGTCGGCAAACCAAGGCCGACTAGCAATAGACCACAACCTTTCATCGGGAAATACCTCACTTACCTCAACCTCCTTGTTTGTTACCAAGGGGTTGTCAAGTCGCGACAAATGGTCCGCTACCACATTTTCCACACCTTTCTTGTCTTTAATCTCAAGGTCAAACTCTTGGAGGAGTAAGACCCATCTAAGAAGCCTAGGTTTGGAATCCGTCTTGGCTAACAAATGGCGC
The DNA here is from genome assembly GCA_030408175.1 of Trifolium repens. NCBI lineage: Eukaryota > Viridiplantae > Streptophyta > Magnoliopsida > Fabales > Fabaceae > Trifolium > Trifolium repens. Next base: position 57,283,945 of record CP125842.1, on the reverse strand, counting down.
AAGGCCGCATGATCTGTAAAAACAACCACTTTGGAACCAATTAAATAAGAACGAAATTTTTCCAAGGCGTACACTATTGCGAGTAATTCCTTTTCCGTAGTGGTGTAATTAATTTGGTTTTCATTAAGGACCTTACTCGCGTAATAGATAGCATGGAAAAATTTGTCCTTTCTTTGGCCAAGCACGGCCCCCACCGCGTAATCACTTGCATCACACATTAATTCAAAAGGAAGATCCCAATTAGGTGCAATGATTACGGGTGCGGTCACTAACTTGTCCTTCAACAATTCAAAAGCCTCAAAGCAAGCATTATCAAACTTAAACTCATTTTCTTTCACAAGTAGGTTACTCAAGGGCTTAGCAATTTTTGAAAAATCTTTTATAAACCTCCGGTAGAAACCGGCATGCCCAAGAAAGCTCCTTACTCCCTTAACATTGAGAGGAGGAGGTAAGTCTTTGATAACCTCAATCTTTGCTTGATCTACTTCAATGCCCTTGGAAGAGATTTTATGCCCAAGCACAATCCCTTCCGTGACCATGAAATGACACTTCTCCCAATTTAAAACAAGGTTGGAAGAAATGCATCTTTTGAGCACGGCATCCAAGTTTACCAAGCAAGAATCATATGACCTACCAAAAACGGAAAAATCATCCATAAATACCTCAATTTGATCCTCCAACATGTCGGAGAATATGGCTAGCATGCACCGTTGAAAAGTGGCCGGCGCATTGCATAATCCGAAGGGCATCCTCCGGTAAGCAAACACTCCAAAAGGACAAGTAAAGGCGGTCTTCTCTTGATCATCGGGGTCCACACAAATTTGATTATACCCCGAATAGCCGTCCAAAAAGCAATAGAACGCTTGGCCGGCGAGTCTCTCAAGCATTTGATCCATAAAAGGTAAAGGGAAATGGTCCTTCCGGGTGGCCGTATTAAGTCTCCTATAGTCGATACACATTCTCCACCCGGTCACCGTCCTAGTGGGGATCAACTCATTTTTTTCATTACGCACCACCGTCATCCCTCCTTTCTTTGGAACAACATGAACCGGGCTAACCCACTTGCTATCCGAAATAGGGTAGATCATACCCGCCTTAAGAAGCTTCAAAACCTCCTTTTTCACTACCTCCTTCATAGTTGGATTAAGCCGACGTTGAGGTTGCACAACCGGTTTGTAGTCATCTTCCATTTTAATCTTGTGCATACACAAAGCCGGGCTAATCCCCTTCAAGTCTTCTATCTTCCACCCAAGGGCATCCTTATTCCTTCTCAACACCCTCATGAGTTTCTCTTCTTCAAGCTTAGTCAAGCTTGAACTAATGATTGCCGGATGCAAATCATCATCCCCCAAGAACACATACTTCAAATGAGGGGGTAATTCTTTCAACTCCGGCCCCTTTGGTTTCTCATCTACCACTTGTTCCACTTTCTCAAGTCTAGGATTCAAGTCTTCCTTTGAAGCATCTAATTGACGGAGGCATAGTTCTATCTCCCTATCCCATTCCTCCTCAAGATCATCAATGGAATTCACAATTACGCGTTCCAAAGTGGGACTAGGGGTCTCTTCCTCATGTACCTCTTTCACTACCTCCTCAATCACATCTACCCGAAAGCATTCAGAATCATCATCATGACGCTTCATAGCCTCAAACACATTAAACATGATTTGCTCTCCATGGGTCCTCAACATGAGCTCTCCCATTTCCACATCAATCAAAGCTCTTCCCGTTGCCAAGAATGGACGACCAAGCAAAAGAGTCTCAACCTCACGGTCTTCGTCCATATCCAATATCACAAAGTCGGCCGGGAACACAAACTCCGCTACTCTTACCAAGACATCATGTAAAATTCCATGAGGGTGCACGATAGAGCGGTCCGCCAAAGAGAGTTGCATCCGAGTCGGTTTTGCAACGGCTCCCGGAATCTTCTTCATCATGGAAAGTGGCATAAGATTGATACTTGCACCTAAGTCACACAAAGCCCTTGCCACGGTGATGTTACCAATTGAGCATGGAATGGTAAAGCTCCCCGGATCCTTTTTCTTTTGGGGAAGCTTCTTTTGAATTATAGCGCTTACTTCCTCCGTGATATCAACGGTTTCATCGTCAAGTGGCTTCCTTTTCTTAGTGAGCAAATCTTTCATGAATTTAGCATAGATAGGCATTTGCTCCAAAGCCTCCACAAGTGGAATGTTTACCTGAAGGCTATTGAGCATCTTCATGAACTTCTTGAAGTGTGAGTGGTCATTTGTCATGACCTTTTTCTTTTTGATGGGGTATGGCAACTTCACTTTAGGTACATCTTGAGCTTTATCCTTACCTAAGGATTTCTTTTTGTATGGCAAGTCACCATATTCCCCCTCTTTCTCATTTTTTTCTTCACTACTTTCATTTTCAACTACACCTTTTTCCTCACCTTCCTTGGTAGTTTCAACTTCTCCTTCAAACTCATTTTCAACTCCACCCTCTATCTCACTTTCCACTTTCTTTTCAACTACACCCTCAACATTATTTTCGACTTCTCCCTCATCAATGGTCACCTTCCTAGACTTCACTACTACTTCCGGTGTTGGTACCACCCTACTTCTTAGAGTAATTGACTTACATTGCTCTTTTCGAGGGTTATCGGTAGTGTGACCTTCAAACCCTTGTTGTTGAGACGCGGCAAATTGTCTTGACAATTGCCCTATTTGGGTCTCAAGATTTTTGATGGAAGCCTCTTGATTCTTGTTGGAGATCTCTTGGCTCATCTTCATTTGATCTTGACTTACCTTCATAGCCTCAAAGTTCCCTTGGGTCATTTTCATGAATTGGGTTAAGGTGTCTTCAAGTTGTGAGGGTTTTCTTGGTTGAGTGGCTTGTTGATTGTTGGATGGTTGAGAGGTTTGAGATTGGTTTGGGTTAGCATTTGGAGTATCTTTCCAACCAAAGTTTGGGTGGTCTCTCCACCCGGGATTGTATGAGTTGGAGTTGGGGTTATAGTTTGGGTTTGATTTCCGGAAATTGGCTAGGTATTTAGCCTCTTCGGATCCTTCGGGCATACAAGCCCCATTTGCATGTCCTCCTCTACAAAAGTCACATCGTTGGTCTTGCACTTGGTTCACTTGTGCCTTTGATTGGTGTTGAGCGGAGGAAGCTTTGGTGAAATGTTGGACCAATGCCTCCATTTTGTTATTCATCAACTTTTGCTCGGCCAATATCGCGGAGTTTGCTTCAAGTTCAAGCATTCCGGGCTTCTTCTTGGGTCCACGATCATTGTTAGCTCTATACTCGTTTTGGGCCATGGACTCAATCAATTCCATTGCTTCTCTCTCATCCTTCCTTTTCAAAGATCCACCCGCGGAAGCATCCAATAACATCCGTGTTTGAGCCCTTAAACCTTGCGTGAAGTGTTGCATTTGAGCATGAGTGTCTATGCCATGTTTGGGACATTTTTTTAAGCACAACTTGAACCTTTCCCAAGCATCATAGAGTGATTCGGCATCCCCTTGCTCAAAGTTAACGATCTCGGCTCTCCTTTCAAGGAACTTATGAATCGGAAAATACCTCTCAAGAAACTTCCTTTCAAGCTCTTGCCAAGTGTTGATAGTACCACTAGGCAATGTGTCCAACCAATCTTTAGCTCTACCGGTGAGTGAGAACTTGAACAACCTCAACCTCTTTTGAGACTCGGTAATGTTAGGAGGGTCCGTGTAGTCACACGCCTCGTAAAACCTACTTAAATGGTGATTGGGGCATTGACTCTCCGCCCCCGAGTATTGTTCCTCCTTCAAGGCATTAATAACGGAGTTCTTGATATCAAAGTTAACCGGGTTTGCCGGTTGAAAACCCAAATTAGCAAGTTGTCCGTCATTCCACTGCCCATAGTCTCCAAGTGTTCTCCTAGGTGGAAGTGGTGGTGGTGGATCACCTTCCATCTCAAAGTGACTCTCTTCCGATTGTTGAGAACTAGTTTCGGAATTCTCACGATTCTCTTGTGCAAGCCTAGCAAGTCTCTCCGCTTCTCGAGTTAATCGGACTTTGGCACGGTTAGCTCTAGCAAATTTCTCGATCTCCGGTATGTATTGTAGTTCACCTTGCATACACAAACACACAAAGAAACAAACGAGTAGTTCCGAACAAAGAAATAAAACTAGCAAAAACAAATAATAAAAGCTACACTACTTCTTTTTTTTTTTATGCTTTTTGTTTACAACTAAAAACTAAAACAATAACACGGTTCCAATTGCCTTGTCGGTTTAACGACAATCCCCGGCAACGGCGCCAAAAACTTGATGGATTATTTCGCAAGTGCACGAAGTATCGCAAGTAATAAAAGATTATCGATCCTCAGGGATTATCGTGACCGAATTTATAGGCAATCAAAACTATGCTATAACTATCTACTAAAGACATAAATTGGGGGGAGTTTTTCAATTATCAAAATTAGCAAAACAATTAACAACGAAACGTTCGAAAATGAATGATAAAAGCGATTGAATCATTATGTTCCCTTGGATTCGTATCATAAAGTAGCTAAACTTCACAACATATATTCAATTCTTCATGCAAGAGTTATTAATCACAATTGCTACTTCAAATCTCTTTGAAGCAACACTCCCTAATTAATATCAATTACCTAATCTCTTAGTTAATTCAACATTAATAGAGGATAACAAACATTAATAACCAATTCTCACATGTTCATACAAAATCTCTAGAATACAAACATGTGTTCTATCAATCAAGATCCACAATCTAAACACAATTCTCAAAGCATTTAAATCATTAACAACAAATTTTACTAGATCAAGGTAAAATAGCATTAAACATAAAATTGATAGAATGCATAATAGAATTGAATTGATTAAAGAAGTTTAACTACAAAAATGTTTAGAACCCAAGGTTACATGATGATTCAATCTACAAGGGATTTAGCCCATTGTCATGAGTGGAATGAAGCAAATCTCTTCAACTTCAGTCATCATCTTCATTCTTCCTTCAATTCTTCACAGAAAATCAGGTCTAGAGGGCCCAGAATCCTTAAATCTCTCTTCTTCCTCCCAAAAGTCCGAACCTCAGCAAAGGGTTGCAGTTTGGCTTATATAGACAACAATATTCGCGCCAAATTCGCTTCGCCTAGACCCAGTTCGCGTGCGCAAACTTCCTCTTTACAGTGCAATTTCTTCGCGCACGCTACCCTGACTCGCGCAACCTTCGCGCACGCGAGAACTTCTTTCGCGCACGCGAAATCGACAGAATAAAACCCATTTCTTGCTCCTTTTCTCGCGCACGCGAACTCCATCTTCGCGCACGCTAAGCAAACTCGCGCACGCGAACTACATCTTCGCTTGCGCGAAAGTCAAGCGCAATTCAAATCATAATTTTGACTTTTTCCCTCCTTTTTGACTTTGGCTTGTAGTTTAAGTAATCCCTTGTAAACCTTCCTTTTCTATCATTTGTAGCAACTTTTATTGGCTAAAACCTACCAATTTACCTTGAAAACACCCTTGAAATGCAATCATGATGAGGAATCATCAATGACCAATCTTTCCTTGATGTTGAAACAGTTTTCTCGAGAATTCTCTTGATCTCCCGATTTGAAACTTCAGCTTGTCCATTAGTTTGTGGATGGTATGGTGATGCAACCTTGTGCTTAACTCCATAGTGTTCTAGGGCCTTTGCTAATTGTGAATTGCAAAAGTGTGACCCTCCATCACTAATAAGCACTCTTGGGGTTCCAAAGCGAGTAAAGATATTTTTCTTCAAAAATTTGATCACCGTTTTGCCGTCGGCCTTTGGTGATGCAATAGCCTCAACCCACTTTGACACATAATCCACTGCTACCAAGATATATTCATTTGAAAATGACGAAGGAAATGGACCGACGAAATCAATACCCCAACAATCAAACACTTCCACTACAAGGATATTTTGTAAAGGCATTTCATTCCGTTTGGAAATTCCTCCGGTTCTTTGACAGTTGTCGCATCTTTGAGCATGCTCATGTGCATCTTTGAACAAAGTTGGCCAATAGAATCCAGATTGTAAGACTTTGGCCGCAGTTCTTTCTCCATTGTAATGACCACCATATGGCGAGTTGTGACAATGCCATAGTATGCTTGTGGCCTCCTCTCTAGTGACACACCTTCTCAGCAAATGATCAGCTCCGATTTTGAACAAATACGGATCATCCCAAACATAACGATCTGCTTCCCTAATGAATCTTTTCTTCTGGTGCCAATTAAAATCATCCGGTATTAATCCAGATACTTTGTAATTAGCCAAGTCAGCAAACCATGGCCTTTCTTGCACCATAAGCAATTTTTCATCAGGAAACTCTTCAAGAACTTCTCGTTCATGTTCGGTCACCTCATTGTTCACCAATCTCGATAAGTGATCAGCCACCAAGTTCTCAGTCCCTTTCTTGTCTCTGATTTCAAGATCAAACTCTTGAAGCAAGAGCATCCATCGGATGAGTCTCGGCATGGAGTCAGACTTTGTTATCAAGTATTTGATAGCTGCATGGTCAGTGTAAACAACAATCTTTGAACCAATTAGATAAGAACGAAATTTCTCAAGTGCATACACTATTGCAAGCAATTCTTTCTCTGTTGTTGCATAATTGATTTGAGCATCATTTAAGACCTTGCTTGCATAGTGTATAGCATGAAAAATTTTGTTCTTTCTTTGACCAAGCACTGCACCCACAGCATAATCACTCGCATCGCACATAAGTTCAAAATCAATTGTCCAATCAGGTGCTATGATTATGGGTGCAGTTGTCAATCTTTCCTTCAAATCATTAAAAGCAGTTAAACAATCATGATCAAAATTAAATGACTTATCTTTGTTAAGCAGATTGCTTAACGGTTTTGCAATTTTGGAGAAGTCTTTGATGAATCGCCTGTAGAATCCAGCATGACCAAGGAAACTTCTGATGCCTTTGACATTTACTGGAGGTGGCAGCTTTTCAATAACATCCACCTTTGCTTTGTCAACTTCAATACCTCTGGAAGAAATCTTGTGGCCTAGAACAATGCCTTCGGTCACCATGAAATGACATTTCTCCCAATTCAGAACCAGGTTAGTCTCAACACACCGCTTCAGTACGGTGTCCAGATTATTCAAACAATGAGCAAACGATGGACCAAACACCGAGAAATCGTCCATGAACACTTCAATGCATTTTTCTATCAAATCAGAAAATATCGCTTGCATACACCGCTGAAATGTTGCTGGAGCGTTACATAAACCAAAAGGCATCCTTCTATACGCAAAGACACCAAAGGGACATGTGAATGCGGTCTTCTCGTGATCTTCAGGATTCACTGTGATTTGATTGTACCCCGAATAACCATCTAAAAAACAATAGAACTCCTGACCTGATAATCTCTCAAGCATCTGATCCATGAACGGTAATGGAAAATGATCCTTTCTGGTAGCTTTGTTGAGTCTCCGATAATCAATGCACATTCTCCATCCCGTAACTGTCCTTGACGGAATCAATTCATTCTTGTCATTGGTGATCACCGTCATTCCTCCTTTCTTTGGCACCACCTGAACTGGACTCACCCAAGCACTGTCTGAAATTGGATAGATCATTCCAGCTTCAAGTAACTTTACAACTTCTTTTCTCACAACCTCTTTCATTATCGGATTCAAACGACGTTGAGGCTGTGCCACAGGCTTGTAGTCATCTTCCATCATGATGTTATGCATACAATATGATGGACTAATACCTTTCAAATCGGATAACGTCCATCCTATCGCTTCCTTGTTTGCTTTTAACACTTGAATTAGACTTTTCTCTTCAGTCATTGACAATGAGCTGCTGATTATTACCGGTTTGCTATCACCTTCTTCAAGAAAAACATACTTAAGATGTGAAGGTAATGTTTTCAGTTCAAGCTTCACTTTGACCGGCTCGGATTCCTCTTTCAACTCTTCTATATTTGCTTCAAGAGGAGACACCTCTTCCAAAGCATCCAACTCTTTTAAACATTCTTCAATTTCTTTTTCTTTGTCAGAATCAAGTTCTTCAAATGCATCGGTTAATGCTTGTTCAAGAGATGAAGGGCTATGAGCTTGCTTTCTTGCATCTAGAATAGCTTCCTCCGTGGCATCTAATTTGAAACATGAATCTTTCTCTTTGGGGTGTTTCATAGCTTCCCACAAATTGAAGCTAACTTCCTCATCTTGAACTCGAACTTTCATTATTCCATCATCAATGTCTATCATCATACGGGCTGTTTTCATGAAACCTCTTCCTAGAATCAATGGAACGTCGTCATCCTCTTTAATATCCATCACCACGAAATCTATTGGGAACATGAATTTATCAACCTTCACAAGAACATCTTCAGCTATCCCTGAAGGATGTGTGATGGATTTGTCTGCTAGTTGCAATGTCATCCTGGTGCGGGTGATGTCGAGACCACCAATTCTTTCAACAACCGACAAGGGAATAAGATTGATACTTGACCCCAAATCAATGAGAGCTTTTCCAACATTTACATTGCCAATGGTGACAGGCAAAGTAACTCGTCCAGGATCTTTTTCTTTTGTTGGAAGAGTCCGTTGAATGACAGCACTGCAGCTTGCATCTAACTGGATAACCTCATCATCATTGTACTTTCTTTTCTTGGTTAAAATTTCTTTCATGAATTTTGCATATGTAGGCATCTGTTCTAAGGCTTCGGCAAAAGGAATGTTGATTTGTAATCTCTTGAAGATATCTAGAAACCGTATATATTGCCTGTCCTTGTCTTTCTTTGATTGAGCATGCGGATATGGCAAGTGTTGAACCGGAGGACTCTTCTGAATGCTTTTCTTTTCTTTTGACTTCAGATCACTACTCTCCCTTTCCTCACTTACTTCACCCTCACACTCATTTTTTTCTTTTTCGACTAATACTCCTTTATTCTTTTCTTCTTTTTCACACTTCTTTTCTTCTTTTTCTCTTGCTTCCACAACAGCCTTCTCCTTCACTAGATTATCACCAATACCCTTACCAATCTCTATACCACTTCTAGTCTTAATAGACTTACAATCTTTTGGATTAGCTTCGGTGTTTGCCGTGAATGATCCTCCTTGACTGTTGTTGTTGGCTATTTGCTTAGCCAATTGCCCCAACTGAGTCTCCAAGTTCCTTTATGCAGCATCAGAATTTCTTTGGTATTGTTGATTTTGCTGCAGTTGAGTTTCCACGTTCCTTAACACAGCATCATTGCTTCTCTGATATTGCATGTTTTGTTGGCTGGATTCTTTCATCATCTCCATCAGCTTGCTTATACCCTCCCCCATTTTTGAAATTTGAGTTTGCATAGGCGATGGCTGAGTGTAACTTTCAAACTGTCTCTGCTTATTTGATGTGCCAACATCCTGCCTCCCACCCTGGCCATAATTTGAATTGTCTCCTCTTTGATAGCCAGTGTTGTTTTGGTATTGACCTTGCCTTTGCTGATTTCCCATAAAGTTCACCTCTTCATTTGTTGGAGGGCAATGACCAGTTGGAAGATCACCTGTACATAGTTCACAACATGCAACCTGCTTAGCCTTGCTTGACTCTTCTTGAAGGTTAATCATCCGAGACATTTGCTTTGAGAGTTGATCTACAGTGTTAGTGAGAAGCTTGTTCTGAGCTAAGACTGCATCTGAAGTATCAAGTTCAAGAACTCCCGGCTTCCTTTGCGAGGGATTCCTATTGTAATCACCGTGACCGTCACTCAGTGCCATTTTTTCAATTATTGCGGTAGCATCTTCAGCACTCAATGATAATAAAGAACCACCAGCTGTAGCATCTAACAAAAGCTTTGTTTGTTGAAGAAGTCCGTTGCGAAAGATATGAATTTGAGTGAGTTCATCAAACCCGTGGTTAGGGCACTTCCGTAACATAGACTTGTAACGTTCCCAAGCTTCATTTAGAGTTTCAGTTGTACCTTGAGCGAATACGGCAATAGATGTTTTGGCCTCCATAAACTTGTGATGCGGAAAGAATCTTTCGAGAAATTTCTCCTCAAGAGTATTCCAATTGGTCATAATTTGATTAGGTTGATCAAGATACCACTCCTTTGCTTTACCAATCAACGAATGTGGAAACCCTCTTTGGAACACCGATTCTTCTTCCGCTTCAGTGGCTCCAAGTGAACCGGCTATCTCATAAAACTTGACAAGATGATTGTAAGGATCTTCATGTGGCAAACCTGCAAAAGGGTTAGCATATAACAGTTGCAAATAACCCGTTTTCATCTCAGTTTGTCTGGCTCCAGCTCTTGGTCTTGCCAAGTGAGCCAGGCGTCGTGGACTGTTGTGGCAGGGCATAGCATTGCCCTCGGGTGGGTTTACTTGCTCAGTCATTATCTCTTCGGCAATAGAAGATGTTGAAGAAATAGAAACAGAAGTTCCTTCTTGCTGCTGTCTCTGTTTGGCTTGTCTTTTCTTTCGTTTGTTTTTGCTGTTGTTCTTTCGAGCAGTTTTCTCGATTTCTGGATCAAAAAGTAAATTCTCTACTGGAGTCTTACCTCGCATAAACAAAAGTCAACAATCTAACCAAACAAGTTAGCATGCACAAGGAATAGAAGTAGACAGAAAATTAAAAAGACAAAATTGCTTAAAAAGATAGAAATTGTCGCAATGTTTTAATTTCAAACGCCAGTCCCCGGCAACGGCGCCATTTTGTTAAAGTTTCTTTAGCAAGTATTTTGATTATATCGTATCCACAGGGACTAGTGTGAAATTAAGAACCATTCAACAAATAACATCATTTTAAGTTTAAGTTGAAGTTGTTTTGTTGTAAAAAGACTTGTAAACATAAATTTGCGATAAAAGATGATTTAAGATTTAGAAAGAAAAGGTTGTCGGGATTTAACTTCACTCATTCATTCGTATGTACGTTTGTAAATCAGTCACATATATCTTAGCTATTCATCAATATTATCACGTATTGCTCACATACTTTTCTGTGTCCAGATAACGACGAGGTTCACGTTGTACCTATCAATCCTCGATGTCTCGAGTGATTAATCAATACAACGATTATATTGTATTATTTAAACTTCCGATGTCTCGGATAATTTCAACGACACAATATCATTAAGTTCCAATACACAAAGTGAATATTAATCCTAAATCTATGTCTAGAATCTAGGGTTTTAATAAGTGTTCATCTTAGTTCCTTGATTCAAACATTATATGTCTATAAATTCAAATCAAAAGATAAAGCATGAAGATTAAAGATGACACTAACATTGATGAATAAACTAAAACATATATTAACATGTTTAAGAGTTGTACATAGTCACAAATGAGCTACATATAATCCCAACAACAATGGATTTAGTTACTCATGGTAAAAATAAGCTTACAAAGAGTAGGAGAAGAAAAGATAATGAACATAACACTTGATGTCTCAAGCTTTTGTTGATCCACCTTCACCTTATCCTTAGATTTATGATTTCTAAGCTTTCTCTCTGTTTCTTAGTTCTATTACAAGTGATTGATCCAAGAAAAATAGCAGCAAGCTCTATATATAGTAATTCTAAAAGTTAGAACTCGCCGGGCGAGTTACAACACGCCCTGGCGAGTTACAACACGCCCTGGCGAGTTCACCTTTCTTCATCAGAGGGTTTTGCCACGTCAGTATTGAACTAGTAAACCGCCTTCATGCGCTCTGGCGAGTTCCAACTCGCTCTGGCGTGTTGTTACTCGCCCTGGCGTGTTTGCCTCTTTTCCATTTTGATGCTCTCTGCCTCTACTCGCCCTGCACACGCTCTGGCGTGTTAGCATTGCTCGCCCTGGCGAGTTCTACACGCTCTGGCGAGTTAACTTGGCTTTTTCTTCATTTTTTTCATTTCCTGCATCAAAAGTTGGGATTTAGAAAAACTTAACAAAAAATATAACTTAAAACAAATATATACACTAAAGTGGGGAAAACCTAAAGGATATCTTACAAAATAAGTTAATAAGTGCTTAAAATATATATGACTTTTTACTACTTTTGAGCACTTATCAGGGTACCACATGCAAATCTACTTATGTGAGTTATTTTCATTGGTCGATGCGCAAATATCTTCAAATTATGAAGGGGTAGTTTTTTTAAAAAAAACCATAATTATGTGACAATTGGATGAGTGATGAGCTATGAAGCACGAACACATCTATGATTAGGCATGTCGCGGCGTCCGACACTCGTATGACACGTGTCAGATAGCTCAGACCGGTGTCCAAAAAAAATTATTTCCCGACACTACTTATATCGGTGTCTGCCACCTGTATAACAGCAACACGTGTCGGACAAGTGTCCCAAATGATTTTTTTCTTTGCTTTTACACTCCTTAGGCACAAATTAGACGCATGTCCACAAAGATTAAAAATGAGCCGAAGCAATGATATCGATCAATGAGTGATTGGAGACTTCATAAACATTTTATCTTTTTTAATAGTATATGGATAAATAAAGAACAAACATTATTATATCTTGTTAATTAATAAAACTTTTTAAATTAAATAACTGCGCAATTTAGATAACATGTACATATTTTGATTTTTAATTTAGAACTTTTATAAATATATAGCAGTGTCGGTATCCTATATAATTTATATTAGTATTGTCGACGTGTCCGTATCATGTCAGGTGTCTGTGCAGAATTCGTACTTCATAGGTCATAAGCTTCAATTTGAGTGTGGAAAATAAAGTCTTTAATAACAATTTATATATCAAATAAGTAGATGTTTATTTTTTTATAAGAAACAATTAATTTCTTAGGTTAATTAAATAACTAATGTATATATATGATTTATATTATAAATCAAATACATAATTTTCTTTGGTACAAAATATGTAAGTTATCTAATGAATCAAAAAGTAAATAGTTTTTTTTTTTATAATAAAAATACCGAAGAAACTACGAAGTATTTTATATTAATTGGGTTTGCATTTCAAGCTAAAAATGTTTTTTTTATATACAATTAATATTGCGTTAGCATTTAAAACATGTTTTTGACAAAATTGCATTTGTCTTAATCATGCAAGCTTCTCAAGAAATCAAAGGAAATTAGTATCAAATATTTTTATTCCAATTGGGTGGAAGATATAATAGTATCAAATGAGCTTAATTAGCATGTTTGGATACATGTCAAACAAGATTTGAATAGTATAAGTTCTTATTCCAATTGGGTTGATCAGATAATACTCAGTTAAGAACTAGCACACGAGAGGAAGAAGATAGGGTGCACAGTTAGAAGAAGATCTTGCAAGTTAGAACAAATTCTTAACAAAATTGGGTTTCAGAATTTGATTCATTTCTTAATGAGATCATTTTAACACATTTCAATTAAACATGTGAGGACAATCAGACATGACTCAATTGGATATCTGCTTACCACGTTTGTGCTTTTTGTAATTGTTGATTGTAAACATAAGGGACAAAACACGATAATTCACAACTTGCATGATAAAATCCAAAAGAATATTACAATGACTAAAATTAAAATATACTATATTTGCAAAAAAAAAGCTACATGTGTATTTAAACCTTATTTTTAACTTATTGTTTGTCATATAATCTTTTTTTATCTCTCTTGTAAGAATTATTTGAATTGCATGTATGTAATTTTCAAAATGAAAATTACGTTTATATCAATTTTCTTTTTGATTATCTCTTTCACCCACTTTTGTGCGATTTTGTCTTCTAATAATTTTTGACATATATTAATGGAGTAGTTTTGTCATGAATAAAACAACATATTTATCATATCATCAACACTTCTTTCGTGGTAGTTGTTTATTTTTTTAAGCTTAATTGTAATTTTGGTCTTCCTATTTTTATTATTTTGCGGATTTGGTTTCTTATTTTAAAATCTGACAATTTTGATCCCCGACTAGCCCTATCATAATTTTTAACTATAAATTGATGATTTGATATGTTTTAAACGACGTGATATATACTCTAGTGATGAGAATACACCAATATCGATGAATTTGTAAGAAATTTTATTATAAAGTTAATTTAAAACATGTTGTATCATCATATGTTAGACAAAATATGCGTTAAGGGGATCAAAACTGTCGAATTTTAAAATAGGGGGGCCAATTCTGTAAAACGATGAAAATACAAGGACCAAAACTGCAATTAAGCATTTTTTAATTAACTCTTTAGTTTATGAGAAAGGGGTCCGACAGGTAAAATATTAGTCAAGAATTGAATTTGAGGTTTTTTTGAACAATTTATTTTAGGAGATACTCATTAACCACTTGAGCTCTGTTAGATAACTAGTGTGCTACCCGTGCGTTGCACGGGTTCGAAGGGCCAATCATGGTTGTTGCCGATCATAAAAGTTTATACAAAATTGCAATTTTAGGTTTCTTGAAAGGATATTAGTTGTGCAAAATGAAGAACATACAAAAAGTAAAGACTCGCATGATAAGCTTGGAACACCATATATATGTCAATCATTGTCATTGTCAATCATAGTTGTTGTTTGAAATAAAGGGGATTAAATTGATAGGAAAGGTTTAATCACAAACACCCGTGCGATGCACGGGTTTGGCGGAACGCCATATATATTTGGCATAAACTTTAATCGGCGATGAAATTATTATTTTTTCGTGAATTATAAATTTTTATCAGTGATAACTTATAATAGTCATTTTTTAAACTTTTATCAGCATTAAAAATTGTCATATTCCCGTGGATTATAGATTTTTAATAGTGATTTTAAAACTTCTATCAGCGATCGAAATATTCAGCTTCCCGTGAATAATAATATTTTATCTGTAATAACCTTCTGATAGTGACTTTAAGGGCTTGTTTGGATTTGGCTTATTTTTTAGCTTATGAAAATAACTTATGCAAATAAACAAAGTTTTATGTAGATTCATAAATTTTTACTGACAAAAATTGTATTTTTATAAGTTGTTTTATCATACACTACCTTGAAAAGGATTGGTGTAAGTGAACTATCTTTGTTTAAAATTGCTAAAATTCTTCAAAATATCCATTATCACAATATTTCAACACTTTAGCATGCACATCTAATCCACTTTTATTTCACTATATGCATTAATCAACACATAATTTACCATATCATATATAATTGTCATACAAAGACCTATCTTACATAATTGCCACCTATCTTACAAAATATCACAATGTTGTTTTTCATATGCTATACTACCTCATAAAACAATCATCAAAATTATTGTTTATATAACACATAAGTCATAAACTAACAAAATAGCCAGCAAAGCTAACTTGAAAACAAAGTAATCATAACCAAGTAAACAAAATAACCTGAGTAGTGATATTGACATCATTGCCATTTTCCAAAACTCTCTTTTAAGTTATAACAGATGCATATAAAGAAGGCGACAATAAATGCACCAGAAGTTCTTCACTGGAATCAGAAGTCTTATAAGTAAAAATGACATGTCTAAGTTTCTGAACCGAGGCAGAACGAATCAAAATGCAAGCACCTCAGGAAGACACATGAGCTTGGAAAATGGAATAACAGGAACCCCAACCAAAAACAATTGCTGCCTGAAAGCTGGGTCCCAGCAGAACCCTGGCTCATCATTTGACTTGATCCAATATTATCCGTCGAAAGATTTGCAGGGACAGCAAAATCAGCAGGCAATCTTATTAATAGATAAGAAAAAATAACATCAGTCAACATTCACATATAATATGAACTTAAAATGGATAACAACATTGACCAACTATAACCTTGTAGCAAGTATTACTAACTGAAACAACATAGTTATATACGAAAACAAAAATAATTGAAATGAGACATATGACCAAAAAAGAGGGAAAAAAAAAGCCATACTAAAGTACCAAAGCATCATGATATCCTGAACCTGAACCATCCTTGATTCTGACATGCTTGATAATAACTACAGTGGGTTCAACATCAGTCCTTCCATAATTAAACAAAGTAGTTGCAAAATGGCCCTAAAGAGTACAACTAAGCTCAACACCACTATAAAAAAACAAAATCGAGAGAAAGTCAATCACACGAGTACATAACCCAATCCACATTCAAGTTTAAAATCAATATTAGATAAGCACAACAATGACTAAATTTGGCAAACGGAAAGGCTTACACTATGAACATTGAATCCAATTAGATAAGTTTGCATAATAAAAGCCTTATACATATAGAGATCCAAGAAGCTAACAAACATTCTGATCATAAATATAACTAATCATTAAAACAACACTGATTTATGGAAATTAAACCAAACATGAATAAAGTCAACCAAGTGATGAAAAAGAGAAGCAAAAAGAGAAAAAGTTAGTACTACATATAGGACGATCAGTGATGTAATCAGATATCCTCAAGTAAAAAGTCAGAGACATGTGTGTTGGCTTCAACATGGGAAGTGGCACCATAATTCTTTTTTGAATTCCAGAAAATCAATTGAAATAGAAATTTTTTAACAAAAAATTGAGAGAACTTGTTAATCGAATTTAAGAGAGAAAGATGTAAATCAAATAGGAGGAAAGGAAACATAAAGTTTCCTTATAAATATAGAGATCCAAGAAGCTAATAAACATTCTTATAATAACTAAAAAATTATATACATATAAGTATATAAAAACCAAAAAATGTACATACACACAGAGGGTAAAAGACCAACAAACCTTTTAGGATACTTGTAATTACTTTTATGGGAAAGCCAGAAAAGTATGACCACCAGAATTTTCCAAGTGACTTGTTCCTTGTAGTCCCAACTAAATCAGTCACAACCACCTCTTCTTTGCTTGAATCACCTCCTTCAATAGTCTCCCAAAAATACAATGAAGTAATGCCAAATAAAACACATATTTGCATGTTCTACAAAGTGGTCAATATCCAAACTGGTTCAAAACAGTCAAGCCAGTCATAAACCCCATCAATTTGCTTTCAAATAATGCAGCAAGATAAACAATACTTGTAGAATTCCAAATCTTTTAAATACTGT
Source organism: Trifolium repens (assembly GCA_030408175.1). Lineage (NCBI taxonomy): Eukaryota > Viridiplantae > Streptophyta > Magnoliopsida > Fabales > Fabaceae > Trifolium > Trifolium repens. The sequence continues at coordinate 57,267,000 of CP125842.1, read as the reverse complement.
GACTGCAACACTATGTTATAATTCAAATTCATCGTCTAAATAGATTGAACCCTTTAAATCTGATATTAATTAAACAATTGAAATTAAAAATCTGAGAATGATTAAGCAAATGCATACCTTTTTGGTATCGCAGTCATCTGAGATCAACCTGAAGTTCTTGTTTTGTTGATCATGTTGATGCTTATACTCACGGCGGTCCTGAGGTATTCCATGCATCCCACAAACTTGGACCAAGAATGTCCATAACCTGCATATAGAGGAAAGCAGGAAATCGATCTCAAAACGACCATTAATACGAAGTAATCGTAAATTCAAACATAAATATGATACATGATTTCCCCTTTTAAAATAATACACTAAACCATCTACCATTAGTTGATGGACATCATGTTTAAAAGGTTTTACAGCAACCATATCTGCATTATTTCAATGCATGCAAACAACCAATCAACAACAAATTAAAACATTAAACTGCAGATGCCGCAAACAAAACCCAATCTCTCAAAAATAAAGTAGATATTAGTGATCAAAACATGCACGGAAGAAATCGATATCAAGACGACCATAAATACGTATGAATCATAAATTTAAATATAAATATGATACCTGCAGCTGCAACGACCGCAAGAAATTGCCATCATACTATGTTTCCAAAACGGGTAGATCAGTAACCTAAAAAAACAGTGATTGAATTTGAAATTCTGAAACAACAATCGACACAAACTGTATCCTAGGGGTTAGAAGCAACGATTTTGATGGTCACTGAGGTTTCAGGGGCCACAAAGGAAAGTCAAGCAGAGAGAGACCCAACATCATGATAAAGAGAAACAAATCAGTTTACCCTTTCCTGCAATCGCAAATAAAAAAACGAAATCAGAATCGAAACAGAAAGAGTAACATTGTCATTGAACAAAGGAAAGAGAAGCAGAGAGGGTTCCAAACACCACGACAAAGAGAAAGGATGCTCCTGCAATTGCAACTTATACATGCATGTCAATAAATTTACATAAACCATAACATCAAAAAAAAAAAATGCTAAAATTAAAAATATAATGGTTATGAATCTGAGATGAAACTGATAGAAGCAAAGAGAGTCCCAAAAACCACGAGAAAGAGAAACGATGTTCCTGCAATTGCAACTTACACATGCATGTCAATAAATTTACAGAAACCATGAAATCCAAACAAAATTAACGTCAATAGATAAAAAAGGGGAAATCAGAAACGAAACAGAAACAAAATTAAAAATATCATGGTTACGAAATTAAGATGAAACTGATCAAAATCCTCAAAACACAACGATCCATTCTTCTTTCAGATTTGTAATGGCAGGACAGAAAGAGAACCAAATTGATGAATTGAAATAGAATTAGGTGGAATAAACAATTCAAAGAAGATTAGAAACAGTTGAGAGAAAGAAGGTGGTTATGGTGGTAATGGTGGATGCTGTGGTGGACGTGGTGGTGAGGATGAAATGGTGAGAGAGAAAGAATGGTTACGGTGGTGGGGTGATGGTGAGCACGAGAGAGAGAGAGAGCAATGAGTCTTCTTTCTTCAATTCTGTGATGGTAGGGAAGAGAGAAAGAGAGGCAGGGTGAGAGAAGAGAGGCAAGAGAGAGAGAGAGAAAAAGAAAGGGGTAAGTGTATTACAGCCAATTGTTTTCATAAACCACCAAACATTGCATGTTGAACACTTGTCAAGCAATAGAGTGAATGTGGGATAAGAGAATAATGTTGTATTGTTGAGACAGAATGTTGCAGGGAGGAAGTATGTAATGCAAGTCATGCAAATGTCATGTGTAAGCAAGTGCCATGTGTACATACGTGTCAAGCATTGGTTGGACAATGAGATGCATTACATATGCATGACATCACACATGCATTAGGGTTTCAAAATGTCAAGTAGGATTTCATGCTCTACTTTTAGTATTATAGAAGATAATATATTGGACTATCTACCAAAAAAAGATAATAATATATTAGACTTAAGTGTTTGATTTTTATATTTCTAAGTTAATATATAATCTAGTCTATTAGGATTTTTCTTATATTCTCTTGTAACTATTTTCTACGTGTACGTAATAAAATGTAAAATGGGAAAATCAATAGTTGTTCTTTTAACAACTCCATGATTTATTAAGAAGCATCTATATTATCAATTTTTAATTTGTTAATCAAGTTAAAATTTGCATTAAAAAAAATCAATAACTAAAATTATTCATTTTACACTCTAGAGTAAATTGTTCACCGTAAAGAAGCGGATCCGTTAACTTATGAGGATTAATTAGCTTGAAAATAAGTGATACACTCCGAGTAACAAGCCCACAAGATAGTGGTGCTATATGAATCCTCTTCCACACAGAAGCAAAAAAGACATTAATTAAAATTGTAAAAGTGACACATCCTAATGATTTGTGCTTATTGGATTACAGAGATAGTGTCTTACAATACGATTTCGAGTATGTGCAAGCATGTTTGATTAAGGCCTAAATGAAATGAGGAGTTCACTAATGTCACTATTTAATCACACAATTGTATAAACCATTAAGCTAGTCGAGGATTCACTAAAAGTGACATATCCTAATGATTTATATATAGATAAAAAAACTTTATAATTGGACACTCATATTTCAACTTCATTAAGTTATGAAGATGACTATTGAATTTGCTTACTTACTCTTAAGGGATGACATTTGTTGTAGTTGGAGACCGATTCTTTAATGGTGATTTTTGCTTTTAATAATTCCTTTATAATTCCGTGGAATTTTAGAAATACATAGTTTAATTGTATGGAACTTATTGAGAAGTTAAATTTTCTTACTATTCACATTTACATGAAGAAAATCAATTACTGATGAGACTACTAATATTAGCTTTCACATTTAAAAATAATAGACTCGCATACAACTTATTTTGGATAATATAAGGAGGAATAATCGTTTATCGTTTGGAATAATAGACTCGCATACAATTTATTTTAAAAATTTTAGTACTAAACTTGTGGCTTTTATCTTTTAATGATGGAAAATCTTTAATATTAATATAAAAATTATTTTAAAAATCATGACACTACCGATTCGGTGGGTCAGTTGATTTTTTGGGTTTGGATTGGGTTTTGCTCGAAACCCAATATTTTTTATGAATTTTTCATTTTGAAATTCATACTCAATCCACCCAATAACCCGACCAGACCCACTTTTTCGGTTGAATATAGATTAGATGAGTTTGACCGAATCAAATGGGTTTGCCCAATCCATATATACCCCTGCATTAATGTACTTCCTTGTTCCTACCAATTATCATACAATATCTCTCCAATAAAATATAAGCATTAGGGGACAATAACCAACTACTAGTACTTACTATATATGGACAAAAACTAGTTAAAAATTTTACAAATAATGATTATGGTCCTTTCAATTAGCTGTCAACCAATATTTGATGTTCTATTATCACTATGGGACATGGATTTTTCTTCAAACTTATGATTAAAATAGACTTATACCAGTTTAGACACTACTCTTGCTCTTGGTATTTTAGTTTTTGGTCAAGCCGCTTTAAGATTCAAAGCTCTTTGTTTGTTTCTTTCTGTCTTGCTTTTTTTTCCTTTGGAGTAGTACTCTTAAGTCTTAATCATGTCATAATCAAGTGAGTTCTCGTTTCTTAATGGGCACAATGTGGATCTCACTGTGGGCCGACGCACGAATTGTCTACTCTCTTCCCACGCGTAAATGGTGTTAGACTATTAGTTATATTAGTTAAAGAGATCCATTTTTTAAAAAAAGTTAAATTAGCTCACTCAAATTAAAAAAAAAAACCCAATGTTAATATGCATTCAGAGAGTAAGCACACACCACGTCAATAATTTGTGATTGATTGAGATCAGACAATTTAAATTTTAACTTTTAAATTTTTATATTAAATATATAGAAAGTTGTATTAAGATTTAAAGTATCTGATTATGATCGAACGGTACTAAAGTAATGACAACACCAATCTTGAGTAGTTACAATGATTTAGATTTGCTATTGTAGTAGTAATAATATACATTTTTTTTTAACAGTAATTAGTTCACACGGTCTATTTCACACGTCAATTTTAATATTGCTCGTTGATTTTGATACGTTTTTTTACAGTAATTAGTTCACACAGTCTATTTCACACATCAATTTCAATATTGTTCGTTGATTTTGATTATTGATCAAAATTCGACGATCGACTACATCACGCTGTTATTGCGGCAAACTCAATCCCCTCTTTATCAAAGTACAAGAGTACACACATTATAAAAGAGGCTTTCACTATAGTGTATACAAATACAATAATATTTTTTTTTGGATTAACAAATACGATAGTCTTAAGCTATGTGTGTGTGTCTATATATATATATATATATATATATATTTTATTGTTGATTGATTAATTGTAAAAACTAATTCATACATGATCCAAGACTAATCTAATTATTTGTGCACCATAGAACTAATTAACCGCCAAAATGTAGTTTTTTTTTCTTCTCATTTTAGAAATGTATTTTTTAAAAATAATGTGTAATTTTTTGGAAACGTGAGGAGTTAAAGTAGAGTCTTTGGTTAAAATATTCTTGTTGCAAGTATGATTGAGTTGGGACCAAATTCAAAGATTTGATCCTGCCACCAGCTATGAAAATAGGTTCGATTAAATTATGCTTTGCAAGTTCAAGTAAGATTTGGTTTTTTTTACTATAAGTAACATTTGATTAAAAAGGCATTTTCTTATTATTTTTCCCTGTTACTATTTTTATATGGGTTTAACTTGTATATACGAAACCTTTAGATTAGGCGTGAGAATGGAAATAAAATAATTCCTCCATAAAATTGACTTTTAAGACTATGGCATCTCTATAATTGACTGTCAAAAGAGATTATGGCATCTCTAATAAGAGTAGAATAAATGTTAAAAATAAAATAATATTAACTTGACATGTCACGTGAGATTTTAGATTTCATTTAGCTAAATTATTAATTTCGTACACTTAAAAGTGTAAAAGTGTGTGAGAATATAAAATATGGAAGAGAAAAAAAAAATGATATTTGTGAGTTAGTTAAGAGCAAAATATGTATGAGATGCAAAAATATTCCATGACGTTATTGAAATCACTTATTAGTAATATACTAAACTCTCTCTATATTTTATATTATATATTTGCCCTTAAAAAAAAGTAATATATGAAACTCAAAATAATATTATTATTGGAGATATTGATGCTCAAGAATGTCACTCATCAAACAATATAAATATCATAAAATTGAGTTGGCACGTATTTTCTTAATATTTGTCACTGTTAATTTTAACTTCAACTATTTGATTAATCCAATTGTTCATGATATTGCGGTAGAGAATATTCAAGAGAGGATTCGGATCCTACGAAAGAATTGTAACTATTGTAGCTTTAATTTGTTATCTAAGAATTATATATTAATGTCATAATATGATTACAGTAATCTTTTTACCGTGATATAGCAAACAGTTTTCACCGATGGATAATTTGTGGATAGGTAAACAAATGTGAATTTTTTCCTATCAACTCAAATTTTATTGGTATACAAGAGTTAAAGGTGGAATTCCTAATAATCAGGGACGGATTTATGAAGGCAAGAAATTATCTATTATTTATCACTTAATTTTTTAAGTGACTCATTTTATATTTTTTCAAAAATTCATTGTGATTTAAATTTATAATCATTTTGATCTTTAAATAAATGAGGTGATATATCACTATAGTTTTTGAAGGAATTGAAATTGCAAACATATTCACAAATTAAAATTGTATTTTATTAGTAATTTTTATATAGTCACATTAGTTTTTAAATATATTTTTTGTTTGTTAATTATTTTTATTGAAGATTTTTTGTTCTTCAATTTAATCTGTAAAATTACTAACAAAAAATACACTGTTTAAGGACCGACAACACTTCACATATTCGGAGACAAAAAATGTTATTTGTTTTTTAGCTTAATATAAATACTACAGTATTTATTATTGAAACCATTCATCGTTGGTATAATAATATTTTCTTAGGTGTGTCATATTTTACCGGATCAAGCATGATAATAGAAGTATATATTTTATTTGTTTGCTTTCATTTTTCATCCTTTCAAATAATTTCAAAGTCGTCTTCTTTTTCAATTGTTTAGTTTTTTTAAAAAGCTTTTTCACATTTTAATTATTTCCTGGAAAAACAAAGCATAAATGTAAGAAAGTAAGTACAATAGATGACTGGATTCTGTGTCAACGAATGAATTAAAACATAATATTAATTGGGTGTGGGCTTTATTTTACCACTGTATCATGAAAACAATATAATAGAAAAGATGAAAGGTATACTTAGTTTGGTATATATGTCGACACATTTATATAATGATATGCTTTTAAAAAAGATGTCACCTTTTTATGTGTCTGTTTTCTGGTGTTGACATTTCAAGTAGTTGCTTCAACCATTGGAGTCATGTGCTAACTATAATTAATTAACAAAACAATTCAATTAATAATACAACCCATCCAAAAATACAAAATGTAATAAAACATTAATTTATCGTGAACTAATTTTTTATACCCATGAGAAAATTATGAAGGTACAAATTATTGAAGTTGTATGAGATCACCACATTACCAATTCATGGATTTTATTAGATGTATATATGTACTCCATCTTTTGAGCTAAACTTTTGATATGCTCATTTAATATGGTATTAGAATCGGATAAAATGTCAATGTAAAGTTGATTATTGAATTTGTATTTACGTACTCCCACAATGACATATATGGATTAATCTAACATGGATATATTTAAGGTTCTTGAGCTATATATTAGATTAATTTTTTTTTCAAATATATTTCTTCTGATCTTTTTTATAAAGAACAACTCATTTATTAAGTTTATTGAATATTTGATCTATATTCTAAATTAAATACATCAATTATTCAATAAATCTAAAAAATCAATTATTTTTATTAAAAAAGACCGAAAGAGTAGTTAAATATTAATGGATATGTGTTTGAATAGTCATATATATATTTTTCAAATCACATGAGTCATCTCCTTTGAAAAATACAAATTTTATAGAGATGGAAATTATATTTATACTCTAAAAAATCATTAAATATGAAAATTTGACATGGATGGTGATTAGATATTACATCTCTAACAAAATTTCATGGTACAAAGACTATATTAAATTGTATATATCTTAATCTAAAGACTAAACTGAATCCATTATATTATGCATATGGACACATCTTGACCTTAAATTAACTGCATACAACGTTACATTTGTATACTATTGTACCAAACCAGATACATAAAACATGAGACATTGAATATGATATGTGCCTAGCTTTTGACTAGGCGGCAGCAGCAATATTGGTGTCTAATTATAGAGGCCTAATTAAATTAAACATTACACATAATTTGAGTGTAAGAATTAACATAATTAGCCGACCAAAACACCACATAGTTTTTGTTGTTAAACGATCCATCATTTCATAAAACTTGGCACATGATAGAGTATTCTCCCTCCGGCCTTATTTATAAGTAAAAGTTGCTTTTTAGGTTCATTCAATTTCTAATGTATCTAGCTTAAATATAGACTAGATATATTACTTTTTCAATAAACATAAAAAGCAACTTTTACTTATAAATAAGACCGAATGGAGTATATCTTTTTCTTTTTTCTCTATTTTGTATACCATTCATTCATTTGGCCCGTCAACGTTTGTATTGTTCTTTATGTAGAGGAGAAAAGAGAGAAAACAAAATAAAAGTAACAAATCACACGTGTTGTGTCTAGCAAAGTGTATCGATCTTGTCCCTAACTGTTAAGGTAAGCAGCTTCTTTGACGACCAGACACGTTGACAACACGTCGGTTATCACTAACTCTTTGACTTTCGAATTGTGGGGATGTTTCTTATTCCTTGGGAAAGCCTTCAACACGGGCTTTTAGTAGGACTACTTACTAAAATCTTATGTTAGTATTTTTAATATGGCTTAATTAGTCTTTTGGTCCTTTAAAAAAAAATTTAGTTTTACATTGGTCCCTTAAAGAAAAAAAGTGTCATTATGGTCCCTTAACTATACAATTGTTAGTCACAATGATCCTCTACATTAATTTGTTTTAATTTGAGCCGTTTGATCTTTTTATTAAAAATTTAACGGTAGGATTTGCATGTCTACTGAATAAAATTATGAATCATTATCATGTAAATATTTCTTTTGTTCCTCATATTCTTCTCTCTCTTGTTCTTCATCTTCATCACAAACTTCATCAATCTTCATCAAATAAACCAAAAAAATAAAAATCAAATCAAATCCCCAAATTGGAAACTGAAATCCCTAAATCCCTAAGCTGAAATCCCTAAGAAGCAACATGAAGGAACACATGACTTATTTGTTGTTGTTGTTGTTGTTGTTGCTGCTGCTGTTGTTGTTGTTGTTGTTGTTGTTGGTGGTGGTGGTGTTTGGTAATGAATTTTACCTTTGATTTGATTTCCTCTTTAATTTTTTCAAAACATTAATCAAACTCTGATTTGGTTTTTGATATCCCCTTAGAGTTTTTTTGTCTAAATTTGTTTACTGTTGAGACACTTGTTTGGTTGGGGACTTATGTTGTTTAGGAGGAAAATTGAATGTTGTTGGGTTGGAAAAAAAAATAGCAAAAAGAGGAATATTGTTGTTGTTGGGTTGTTGCCTGGATTCATGTTGTTCATAGTTAATGTTTTTGGGTTGTTGTTTGTTTACTTTATTTTTTATTTTTTAAGTTTTTGGGTTAAACTATTTTTTCTGGGTTTGATTTGAAGATTTGGGTTTTGTTTGAAAATGTTATGAAGATGATGATGAAGGTGAAAAAGAATTAGGGAAGAAGATGAAGAAATAGAGAAAAAAATTTAGTTGAAAAATAGTGCACTGTTAGATACAGTGGACATTCAAAATTCAATGGTTAGTTTTTTTCAATAAGATCAAACGGCTTAAATTAAAAACATTATTGAGATCTATGGTGGACCACATGTAATGTTAGTCCACTTGATATATTTAGTGTTAAAAACTAACAAAAAGGATTATTGTGACTAACTGTCATATAGTTAAAAGGACTAAAACGAAACTTTTTTTCTTTAAGGGACCAATATGAAACCAAAAATATCTTTAAGGGACCTGAGAACTAATTAAGCCTTTTAATATTGTCTTCAAAATTAATTATAAGTAAAAGTGGATATAATTTATTATTTTTTCTTAAATATCTTGCCTCACTTAAAATCATAAATTATGTGAGAGTAACTATTGTACATAAATTTTTTCTTTATGCATCATGTATAAATAATAAAAATTGTTTAATGTATTTCAGATTGTTTAGCGCATCCCTCAGATTTCTAAGATTTCTAGTGTACCTTTAGAAATCTAAGGGTGCGTTAGAAATATGATAGGTGCACTAAATAATTTGTGGTATTTATGTATAGTGCATAATTATAACATTATATACGTTTTCACTTTTTATTGTTATAAACTGAAGTTTATATTTATATTTAATTAAAAATGTTAAGTTCTACTTTCGTACAAGCGTTTAATTAAAAATGTAAAGTTCTTCTAATAAAATGTTAATTAAGTATTTCATGTAATTTCAAGCGTTTAACTTTTTATTGTTATAAACTGAAGTTTTTTTTTTGCCAAAGAATCTATTAGCTAGAAGTTTCATTTTTAAGATGAATAAGTGAAATGACCGAAGTTTAAACCTCATTTCCTACATATATAATGCAACGTCCACACCAACTGAATTAAGTTCATGATAACGCATTATATCCTCTCTTTTTTTTTTTACAAATTAAATCATAATGGCTCTGTTTGGTAAAATTAAGCTGTAAACTAGCTGATAGTTAAAAAGTTAGCTTATAGCCGATAAGCTAACTTTTAGCTGATAGCAAAAAACCTAGTAGAATGAAATTAAAATATTGGCAAATTCTACGGTACAATAGACTAATCCTAATGTACCGGTACAATAGGTTTTCAAATTAATAGAAAAATGAGTATATTTTAGAAGAATTTTTTTTTCCTATCTTATAAAATATTATAATAACTAATATTATTCATCAAAGTTGTCAAAAAAATAAAATTTAATTTTTTTAATTTTTTTTTGAACTTTTATTATTCATAATAGTGAATATTGAATTTTTTATTAAAAAAATTAGTATCATGTTTATAAAAAATGAAATTGTGATTTTTCTTATGAAATTATGTTTTCTAAAATATAATGGTCAATAAATAACTTTTTAATTTATAAAAATTATTGTTTATTTATCATTTTAAAAATTTAGTGTACCGATACATTAGAATTTTACTAATGTACCGTAGAAGCTTCTATTTGGTAAATTTAGCTTTTGTAATTATAACATGTCATAAAAGTATTATGTAAGTGTGTAGTTATTTTTTGAGTTGGTAGTTTTTTATTTAAAAAAAAAAAGATAAGGTTAAAATTGAAATAAAAGGTAAAAAACTATAAGCTATCTCAAACGCTACTTAAAATAACATATGGAAAAAAACTATAAGCGTAAAAAAAACTTCTTACAAAACACCTCCGATTTTATGAAACAAATTTATAAACTAATACAATAAACTATAAACTAGCTTATTTGTATTACCAAGCAAACTATATATCCTCTATAAAATCTATATAAGTAAATACTGTGTATATACAGTAATAAAATAAATAAATAAAGAGATGAGAGACGGTAGTTCTGATTCGCGTTGTATCTAGACGGTAAATTGGATATGTTAACTTGTTTTTTGACCAAAAATAGGATACGTTAATTTAATTGCTTTTTTAGGGGTAAAAAACAACAAAAGTTGGATATGTTAATAGTAGACGTATATTTGTCCTTTTAACGATAGAAAGTAGTTGCTTTGTACAAAAAAAGAAAAAGAAAAAAGAAGGAAGTAGTTGCTATCTAGTTGTTTTTGTAAACTAAATTATTTATATCCCTTTTTGATTTATTTATTTATTTTTAATTTTTTTTACCACCAGTATATACTCCCTCCGTCCCATTTTAAATGACCTGTTTTTGACTTAGTGTACTATTCATTTGACCTGCTTTGACCTTATTTTTCTACTAATATATGCATGCAAATATTAGCATATGAGATGTTGTTTGATTTGTCTCGACGAGTACTTTCAAAATATACTATTTTTATAATTTTTAATAATAGATAATTAGAGATATTAAAGATTAAAGTTGTGCATTGGCAAACGTGTCAGTGGTCAAACAGATCATTTATTTTGGGACAGAGGGAGTACTATATTATTGGTCAGTTCTGACCAAGTAGTTTAAGTCTATTCTTGATCGTAGTTACAAGATCGAATCATAGTCCTTCCTATAATCTAGTGTCAATTACCACTAGAGCAACTAACGATTGATTACTTTTTCAACATTTCAATGCAACATTAACAACAGTTCTACTAATAATATATCGGTTTAAATTCAATTCTAATCTCTTTATTTTATCATGGAAAATATTATTTAGTAAGAATCTTTTTTCCATTATAATGATTCATCAAATTTTTTCTTACTAAATAGCTAGTATGATGGTAGACACTATTCAGTTTACTAGAAAAATATTAAGCTATGATGAAAGAATGATGATAGTATTGTTCTATGATGCATGAAGGAAAATCAAAAGCACAATGAATTTATGTTGTTCCTTCTGGGGAATCAAGAGTATTACGTTCTAGAACTTTTAAGGCCTCCAGTTTTGACTAGTAAACTAGTCCATGGTAGGAAAGGGGATCGTGAAAATAATTACTCCCCGAATCCATATATATGTATAATTAAATACTTTTCAAAGATACCAAATATCATAGACGAATATATATAGTTTTCAAAGACCAAATAAAATTAAGAAATTAGAAATCCATATGATTGCATGTGAAATAAGTAAGTACGTAGTATGAACGAGAAGACCATGCATATTCCTTTTTTTGTTCTTTTATATATAGACCATGTGCCTTATTAATTAAGTACACTGGAATCTCATGTTTTTATTAATTATATGTAAATTGTAATATAGTATAAATTAACAAATTTATAAGGTACATGACATTAACAATTCGAACCGTTTCTTAACAATATGAGATACTCCTATGAAACTTGACGTGCAAGGAAACATGATCATGCAAGTCAACAAAAAAAACTCCACGGTCTTTCTTATATTCAAATATAGCTAGGTTACATATATAGTATATGCATGCATGCTTAATTTACATATATAGTGTATATTTTTATTTTTTGGCTCAAGCATATAGTGTCTTATATATGTATACATTGAATTTTCCTTTTTTCAGAACACACAACACAAGTACATAGATTCAGAACACACATGGTAATGTCTTATATAATTTAATTTTCTTTGCTTTTGACAGAATTAGGGGTACGTAAACGCACACACACATACATAGGAGGGAATAGTTTTAGCTATAGGTGAAGAGAATGAAGCCAATTAGCTTGAGGACGAATATTATCTAGTAGTGCCTAGACTTTATTTTTGAATTTTGACTGAAAAACGACTCAAGATGACATGACAAAACAAAACTATATGTGCATTTGTAACATTAATTATTCAATTTCAATGGTATATTATGTAATATACGCTAGGTGGCTTCTTGATACTGGTTTGGGTCACTGTTATTTCTCCATTCACGGACATGCCATTGTTCTTTAATTTATTCTTCATGCATTTTTGGTCAATTGACCCATAATCCGATCATGTGCTTCCTTCCCACAATGTACCCAATAGCAGATGACTAGATGGAGGGGAGAATAGTATATCTAGACCTATGTATGTGTATATAATTAATATAATGATCAATATTTATTTACTAATTATTAGCCCTCTCGTTTTCAGGAAAGAGAACTTCGATAATTCAGAGTTCGACTGCGAGGTTAGAAAAGTCTGACAATAATTAAATTGTTCCCTTCTGAAATCGAATTTGGATTTCAAGCTCGTTGGTGTAGGCTTGAGTCTTTAAAATAAGTTTTAAGTTTTAAATTTTTTTAATACTAACTTTTGTGTTTGATCAGTTCATACAATACTTTATTTAGATTTCAATTGAATCGATCTCTTGCTAGTAAACAGTGAAATTGGTTCCTGAATTAGTATTTCGTTCAAATGTTGAGTTAAGAATAATTTTACTATGCAAAGGATATTTATTTACAACGTTGAAGAATATGCTATAGGATATTTTATTTTTTAAGAAACAAAAATAAAATTTATTGATCATGACAAAATTATAAAACTCATGCATGCTATAGTACCACCTCCAACGTGATACTAAGTTTGTATGTTCTGCCATTCGAAAAAGTTTGCTTAATTTTTAACATAAATAAAACAGAAAAAGAAAAGCAAAAAGTAAAGAATTAAAATATGGGAGAACAAAACAAAAACCTATGTCATACAAATTTAAGACCATCTCTAACTCAATAGTTTGTAATGTTATGTTTGAAAAAAAAAAACTCATACGAGCAGTCCTTGTACAATTTCTCTCTTTTTTTTTATGGTTTTCACCACCAGTTTAATCTGATTTGAGGTCAATTTTGGCATCAAGTGGTTTCAGCCCTCTCCGATTGTAGTTGAGTACTATACAATTTCAAGACTAACTCTAACTTGATAAATTCATTAATTATAAATTAATGTTTCCTAATTCAAAACTTAGTATTTATTTAGATGTTTAACATTAAATAATTTAAATTCATTATTGTAAGTTCAATATATCCTCAAGGACTCAATTGAGATAGAGTAATTGTCCAAATCAACTTTATATATGTATCTTTCAAATTTTTTTGTAAAACTTGATTAAACATGTGTAAAACTTATTTAAATTTGTCATATTATAGTTACTAATTAATTATATTGGTACTAATTAGCTCTTGGGATTTTTATTTAATTTTATAAATCTGCATTGTCTTTAATACGATCTCCGCATCTTTTAATTTGATTTGTAACCTTACATTATTCCGTATAAGCACGACACGCATGCGGCTGCTGGTATCGCTTGTGATTACCATTTCTGTTTTATGTTCAATCGCTGCTTGTTTTGCTTCATTGTGTTTCAATGGGCGTCCTAGGATATAGAATATATACCCCATAAACTTATTTTGTTAAAGAAATTTATTCTTTAAAACTTGTGAAATTTTAATTATATTTTTTTAATACTATCATACAAAATTTTAGTTAAGCTAAAAGAGACGTGTCTAAAATTAAAAAAACTTTAAAATTTAGGATAGAAAAGTTCTTAAAATTAAAATAAAGTTTTTAGTTATATATATATATATATGGATCAGTATCAAATAACATCAACTAATTTGATACTAAATATTACACATCTTAATAACATTTTAACCGATATAAATTTTATAAAATCTACTGTTGGATTGAAAGATTATATCATATGGAACATTTAAATTTCAGACAAATTTAAAATTATTTGATATATTATTGAGAATTGAGACACTCTATGAAGTACGAGCACCGACACGGATACCGAACACGGCATTGAAACTTCCACACCGATAATAATTTGAAAAAATGATCTAACTCAATGTAGTTATAAGTAACGGTGTCAGACACGCCTAATTCAAGGAGTGTCCGTGCTTCATTATAGACACTTAAAGATTATCGACATTTAAAAAAATGACGCAAACCGTTAATTTTGAAACTCGTGCATTCAATATATTGAAAGTGTAAAAAATTATCTTTATCAACCTTAACTTTATGTTTTATTTCTATTTTTGATATGCTTAATAAGTGTACCAGGTAGGGATGGCAAAAAGGGTCAGTCCGCCTCACCACATCATTAACTCATCTAAAAAGGGGCGGTGCGGGGCGGGCTAACTAGTGGTGGTGGGTTGAAAATCTCACCCTGCCCCTTTTCTTGGCGGGTTGACGAGAGTGCCCCGTCAATAAAATTAAAAAAAATAAATCGATAAATTTGCAAAAATGTCGCAAAATTTTGTAAGCAAAATAAAATTATAAACCATCCAAGGAAATCAAAATATAATTATCAACAACAAGGTGATCAAAAAATAAAATTATCAATTAAAACTTCAAACATCTATGATTTATAAAACCAAATAAACCATAATAATAAAACCTTAAGAAAATACTCAATTTAAATCCAAAACAAACAAAACTTGGATTCTATTTAAATCCACAAAAATAAGTAGGCACAAAAGTGAAATATATATGTTCTGGTGAACAAATAAGGGGGGTGATAAATAAATGGATCGTATATATGGAATGAATATTCTCTTAGATATAAAAATCATGGATCCCTTTACAATGAAGTGTACGCTCCTATTTATAGACTTTTACAAGTGACAATTTAAATGACCACGATCATGGATACCCCCTGATCATGATGGTTTCTTTCCTCCACCGTCGCTCCCACGTGGTGGTGATGGACGGTTGGCTTCTGATTACCGTGAAGATCATGGTCGTAAGGTGTAGTTATCTTCTTCCACGTAATGCATATATGCCAGGTCTTTTACTCTAACGGTTATTTTAAGGGCGAGGGCGATATCCCTATGCTGCGTCCCTTTGGGTAACCTTCCCGCCAAGTTACCTTTTCAAATTTCATAGGTTGGATGATTGGACAATCTTGCTATTGGGCCTATGCCGTTTATTTTTGGGCCTTAGTCCAGTCCAATATATATAAACCCTATTAGGTTAATTGAGTTGATTTTCTATTTTTTAATGGGTTGGGATTTTTTTTAAAAAAAAAATTAGTTAGACCCGACGGGCCAACCCGCCCTGCCCCGTCGTCCCGTGTTTTTACGGGTTAGGCAGGATGGGGCCCGCCACTTTTGCGGATTGAAAATGTTAACCCACCCCGCTAAAAATGACGGGTTACACGGGCCGTCCCGACAGACTTAATCTGTTTTACTATCCCTAGTACCGGGTGCACTACTTAACATGTCACTTTAATTTAAATAGACAATGCTAATATTGTGAAGAGGAGGCTCTAAATTAAAACTTCATAGTTATGTGTATATGAGTTTTAAATGAATTTATCATTTTATTTAGGAATATATATCAATGTGTGGAGTTTAAGCCGAAAATATTTTTTACTTCCTTCTTCATTATTTAAGATGTTTTTTAATTCCTATTTTCATTTTCTATTTTAAAGAGTATTCTTTTCTGTTCTCCAACTCCAAAGGTATCTATCAACATTAAAAAAAAATCTATTATTTTCAATTAAATCAGATGTAAATAAAAATTCAAATTAAATAAAAAATAAATTTGCTAGATTGTATGAATATATAAATAAATATAATGTATAAAATATTTAAATTTACACATATAAATGTTATTGCAATAAAATATTTAAAAATATGATAGATTTCACAGCTCAATCTCCTTGGAAAGAACTTTCTTCTCCACCTACCATCTGCTGTAAAAGAAAATAATTCTGCATTTCGTGTTTCTAAATTGGACAATCGTCACATACAAATACAATTACATCCCTAATTTCGTCGCTAGACAAAAATTAATTTTTTCTTTAATAATTTGTCAATTTTAATTGATTTGCTAGATGTAAAAAATCTGTTACAAATAAAATATTAACACCGGGTATGCAACGTGTAAGTGGTAGAAAGCCGTATGAATGAGTCGGCTAAAGGATATTAGCCACGTGTATTGATTTTATTCTTTAGCCGGAAAATTAAAAAAAAATAATTAAAAAAATAAGAAGATCATTTGGAAGGAGAAGAGAAGCTGGTTACTACTTTTACTTTACTTTATTTAGCAAATAAAAATAAACCAAAATAAAATTGATGAGTGGCTACTATTCTATGCCTTTGTTCAGTGAATCATTGTCTTGATGTTTAGATTTAGGAGCTGAATTGAAATACAATTATGGAAACATCAAAAAACCCATTCAGTATCTTCTGTTACAAACAAAGTGGTAGTAGTGTAGTTTCAAAAAGAGTGTGAACTCTGAAGGAAAAAATGGAATAGGAGAATAAGGAATAGAGTTAGTGCACTGCAGTGTTGTGGTATATGGACTTTGGTGGCGGGGACCTCAAGATATCATATGGGTAAGGTAAGATAAAAAAAATTAAATGATCACAAATATTTAGACACAATTTAATCGCTTTGATACAAAAATATGGAATAGATTTCCTGATGTGATAGCAGGATGCTGTTACAGATCTTGACCGTGTAATTTCTGATCAACAGTTATGATTATTTTACTTTATAAAACTATATTCTAAATCTGAACAGTCCGGTTTCTATCTAACAATCGACTAAATTTTTGTGACTTAAAAGATATGACTAAATTTTTGTGTCCACCCAAAATTTTCTCGAAGAAGTTAAGGCAAAGTAAGTTTGTGGGGTTCTAAAACTTGTTTTCAAAGGTGGGACCCACTAGTGAATTTTGGTCCTTTTGGACATTCCTGTTTTTCTAACTATAAATCTAACCCACAACCTATCTCCTCTTCCCCCACTCCCTCCCTCTCTCTCTTGCTCTTGAGTTCAATTATTCTCTCTATTTTTCTTTTACCTCTTCAATTTCCCTTCTTCATAAGCACCTTTGTTGCTTAGCATCCTCAGAAACCTTATAAGGTTCATATTCAATTAATATGTTACCTTACTTTTCCTAACATTATAAGATTATTATTAATTATGAAAATTTAATAACATGTTTGATATTAATTAACATAGTTTGGTTGGGTTTGAATGTTTGATTTTACAGTGAAGATGACTCAACAGAATGTGGTAGTGTCGGACACCAAAACCGGAATCAACGGCGGTGGAAGTACTATTACCGTGGCACAAAAGCCACCTGCAGCACCAGGATACATTCCCATTCCAAGGAGGAGAATTTTGAAGAACCTTGAAATCAATGGTGGACAAAGAATCAATACATGGATTGATTCTATGAGAGCTTCTTCACCCACTCATGTCAAATCCACTCCTTCTTTGGCTGAAGAATACAACTCTTGGATTGTGAGCACAATCACTCTCTCTGTTAATTTCACTGTTATTCACATGCAAAAATTTTCAACAAATAGTGGATCTGACTTTTTTTTTTATGTATATAACTAGTAAAAGACTCGTCGTGCATTCACACTGGTCTAACACGTCTGACACACGTGTTATTTTTTTTCAAACAGCTTCGCCATCCATCTGCATTAGACATGTTTGAACAAATCATGGATGCTTCAAAGGGAAAACAGATTGTTATGTTTTTGGACTACGATGGTACTCTGTCGCCTATAGTCGATGATCCCGACCGTGCTTTCATGTCTGATTCGGTTAGTTTTACACTGACAGTGTATATATATATATATATATTTTTTTTTTAAAAAATTATTAATTTTGGTTTTTGATGAATTCTATTTTCATATTTAAATCAGATGAGGAAAACGGTTAGACAACTTGCAAGGTGTTTTCCTACTGCAATTGTTACCGGAAGATGCATAGACAAAGTACACTTTGACTCTTTCAATTTCTATTCTATACTCTTTTTTCTTTCTCCTTATTCTTGAAAAGATAAAAGAGAATTAATAATTTTTTTTCTTTTCAGGTGTACAATTTTGTTCGTTTGGCTGAACTATATTATGCTGGTAGCCATGGCATGGACATTAAAGGTCCAACAAAAGAGTCCAAATACAACAAAGTGAGTGAACTAGCACTAGTATTTTAAATGATCATAAATTTTATCAATTCTAAGAAATAAAAAATTAATATTTTTTTATTATGGTTTGTATTGTAGAATAAGAAAGCAGAGGAAATTCTTTTTCAACCTGCCAGAGAATTTGTTCCAATGATAAATGAGGTTAGTCACACTCACACAACTCTTAATGTAATTATATTTTTATTTTATTTTTTCAAAAACTTATAATAAGAAAAAATAATTGATTTTTTTTTTTTAATTTGTGGATTTTCAGGTTTATGAACAATTGGTTGAGAAAACAAAATCAACTCTTGGTGCTAGAGTTGAGAATCACAAATTCTGTGCCTCTGTTCATTTTAGATGTGTTGAGGAAAAGGTATATAATATATTAATCATAATTTTAAAGCAAATTAATGAGTGTTATTATTTTTGCTAGAATATTTTTGATCTAACTTAAAATTATTTGTGATACATAGAGATGGGTTGAATTGGCAGAGCAAGTAAAATCAGTGATAAAAGAGTACCCTAAGCTTCGTCTTACACAAGGAAGGAAGGTGGGTCATTGTTCTATATATTTTCTTTATAATTAATTAATTAATTAATATTTTGTGGGGGGTTTATATTTTTTATGGTGGGGTGTGATTTAATTAGTTCAAAGGTGACTATGACAGGGATTAAGAATAATAAATAAAAGATGTCTCACTTTCAATGTCAATTGTTTAATACAGGTATTGGAGATTCGTCCCGCAATTAAATGGGACAAGGGCAAGGCCTTAGAATTTTTGTTAGAGTCACTTGGTGAGTTAATTTTAATTTTAATTTTAATCTTGTACTATATTTTTTGGTTCTTCCTTTGTCACAATCAAACATATATTTCATTGAACATATAATAATTAATTAATTGCACAAACTTATAAATTAACTATTATTCATGGTCATTAAGAGCATCTACAATGGAGAACTCTAAATTTAAGTTCTTAACTGGGTTCCACGTGACACATCACACATTTTTTATTTTTTTAATAAAAGTACCTAATAAGTACTCAACCTCTCCAACCCAGCACTTCTAAAAAAGTTCTAAAATGGGTCACATCAATAAATTCACATCATTACAATAATTTATTATTTAATAATTAATTCATATTTTAATGAAAATTCAGGTGGTTCCAAAAGAGAGAGAGGGTTCTTATTTGAGAAGTAGTACTTAATAAGTACTATTTTGTGTTTTGCTCCAATGAGGGTACCTATTAGGTACTAGTTCTTAAAAAATAAGAACCCACCATTGGAGATGGTCTAATTAGTTGGATAATTCTTCAAAGTATTTGACCATTACAAAGAATTAAGAGCATCCACAATGGAGCTCTCTATTTTCTAGTACTTAAATGGATCTCACGTGTACACATCATAAATTTATATTTTTTTATTAATAGTACCTAATAAGTACTCAATTCCTCCAACCCAACACCTCTAAAAAAATTCCAAATGGATCCCACTAATAACACATCCTACCAATAATTCTACATAATTATAAATGGGTCCCACGAAAATAACATAGGTACTACTTCTTATTGTAGCACCAGTACTTATTAGGTACTAATTTGAGTTTTGCTCCAATGGTAGTACCTATTAGGTACTAGTACTTAGAAAAATAAGTACTACTATTGTGGATGCTCTAAGAGGGTGACACCTACAACTCGTGGGATTAGATTAATCATAGGATTATTTTATTACCATGCACTTCTAAGTATTTAGTAATTTTTTAATATGTCCATTAATTAACTAACTATAATAAATCGTTTTCAACAGGATTTGCCAACTGTAACGATGTCTTTCCTGTTTATATTGGAGATGATAGAACCGATGAAGATGCATTCAAGGTATCCAATGATCTATAATTGTTTTTTTCCCTTAATTTTTTTTATTACTCTAATGAATAGTGCTTAATTAATTAGTACTAAATCAAGTATATGTTTAACTTTTTGATAACTATTGTGGATAATTGATCTAACTTGTTTTATCTTATCTTAATCAGAAATTAAGAGACAGAGGACAAGGTTTTGGAATTCTAGTCTCTAAATTTCCAAAGGACACTACTGCCTCATACTCCTTACAAGAACCCAATGAGGCAAGCATAATATAGGACGTTGTATAATATTAATATGTCTCTAAATTGGACCAAGATTCTACCAGTCACATTTTATGTGCAGTCGTGGCAGTCATGTCATTTATAGCCGTCTGATCAAAATCAAACAGTCATGATTTAAAAACTTATTTATCAACTGTATTTGCTTAAACTGTCCGATTGTGATCGGACGCCTATAAAATGACTGCAAACATTTCGCTCTAAATTACTATGTAGTACTATTTAATTTGTATCATATATTCATGTGTCTTAAATAAATATTTATTGATTGATTTAATTTAATTTAATTTCATGCAGGTTATGGATTTTCTTCAACGTTTAGTTGAATGGAAAAAAGTATCTTCAAGATCACGTTCACGGGTGTAGATGAATACAAGAAATTGTACATCACCACTGGGCATAAAATACATGACTTTTTTTTTTCTATGCTTTTTTTAGATTAGGACAAAGAGCAAAATTGTATGAAAAAAAAAATGAAAGACAAAAGTGTCTTTCTGAATTTGAAGTAGCTCTCCATTGTCTACATTGATGTAATTAGCTAAGTAGCTAGTAATTAGTACGGGGGAAAAGTATATGTACTAACCATCAGATATATATATGAAGTAATTCTGAATGGGTTAAAAAAATTGTACTCTTGCAATTATATGATTAAATATTATAAGGTTACGTATAAAAAGATATGTATTTATAAGTTGTTTGTCGTGACATGTTTATTAGTGTGTACTTAGTATGGTCCAGAAATCTAGTTTAATTGCATGCTAGTACGAATTTGATTTGTTGGTTTGTGGTCATTGAGAACTTTGAAAATATCGCCCTTAAGTACCATTTGTTCCAGAATTTGTGAAGAAGAAAATAACTTCATTGGCTCTATTCTTATTTCTTATGACTAGTTCAACTACAA
This sequence comes from Trifolium repens, assembly GCA_030408175.1. Classification (NCBI taxonomy): domain Eukaryota; kingdom Viridiplantae; phylum Streptophyta; class Magnoliopsida; order Fabales; family Fabaceae; genus Trifolium; species Trifolium repens. The sequence continues at coordinate 57,245,259 of CP125842.1, read as the reverse complement.
AAGAATCTAGCTTGAAATATAGAATAATAAAAACAAGATTAAATATAACAAGACAAAAACATAATAAAATAATTATCTTAAATGGTTAATGAACTTCACCAAAATATAAGAATGAATTGTTCAGAACAATCGAGTCTGTTTCTTGAGTAGAACGATAGTTGGTCAGTGTGAAAGGGGAAAGTGACATAGTTCCCTCAAATTTTATAAAAGTTTATTTGAGAGTTAAATAGTCAATTACTTTATGGTCCTATGATTGGTTAATTACTAAGCAATTTTTACATGAAAATTATTTTGTAGTTTTATAGTTCAGTCAATAGTTTCAAGAGACATTATTGAGATGTTGAGATTCGAATTTCAGATTTTTCACTTCTACATTTAACGTGTGTGAGTTAGAGAAGATATCAAAAAAAAATTATAATCCAATGCCGAGTACTTTCATTATCAAGCATTTTTCGATTTGACGATACATTGCAATACATAGGGAAAGAACTAAACGGATTATGACATATCTTGAATACAATTTTTTATGAAGTGATACTACAATACAACTAGTTTTTTTTTTTGTCTTTGAGACCAATAAGTGAAAGTGGCAATTACTTCATTTCACATCTATCCTTTCAATTACTATTAATTCTTAGTTATCAATAATTAAGTCCATAATGCCCATTGTACCATTCTTGATTTAATCAAAATTGTTTTTCATTTAAGAATCTCTACAATACATATTTGGTTTTTGAGTGAAGATTACACAAACATTATAGAACATTCATTTTTCATTTGGATAAAAATTGATTATACTCTATAGTATTTGTCTTGATTCATTGAATATGGCTACAATGTAATGTAGATAGCCCATCTCAAAAAAGAAATAATCCCACCTACCTACCACCTAGAAGGTTACAATGATCCACTTGTATTAGTTAAATTTAATTAATTAGGACCACACTATAGTCACACATGTACACATAACTAACAAGAATTTGTATAGATGAAATAGTAGAAAAAACTAACTTATTGCAATATATATCTCAGTAAGATATCCTTAATATGGAGATAAGATCATAATAACCATTCAATGATTGGATACTTAGAGATTCAGGTAATAATAAGAGCAAAAAAGAGGGTCCCTTACCAACTTTATTTTATTAGAATATTTTTATCCTATAACTGAAGCTGACTCAAAAGTTATAGTTGTGGGCTAGACTTTATAATCGGTGCTCAAAATACACAACCCTTTGTGATATATGTCATTATTCAATGTGTACATCAATGCTCCTTTGGCCATATTGCAAGAGACATCTCCAATAGCTTTAGTTCTGTCATGCAGTATACTGACATTTATATGTATTCTATATAAGTGTTGGAAATGGTTTCATGCATTCGTATATTATTACCATAAATTCAACACAACAATAAGTATATATAAGCCTCAGAGAAGGAGCTAAAAATAGGCCTGCTACAAAAAATTGAACACTTTTTTAGTGTATGCAGGCCACTAAAAATGTTGCATCTGATTCGTATGTAGGTTACCGACATCTGAATCATCTGATCAAGATTGAATAATTCAAATTTCAAGCAAAAAGAAATCTCATTTAAAAATTGTTAAAAATTTGTGCTATCTAATCTAAATCAAACAGTCAAAATGTGGCTGATATCGTGTAATCACATTGCACACGGTCCAAATCCTTAAATGTTAGGCCTACATTGTTTTCAATTGAAAATTGTGCTATTATTGATATGGGAAAAACCCATGTCTTGTACTAAAAATAGCCCTGCTCCAAAAAATTGATAAGTATATGCAGGGCTACTAAATGTTGGATCTAGCTAGGTTGTTTGCGGTCAATCAGATTGTCTGATTAAGATTGAATGATTCAAATTTAATGTTCGGTATTTCATATTTTAAAAAATAAATCAAAATACACATTGAAATTCAAACCATTCGATATTGATCAAACAATCTTGATGTAGTAGTTGACACCATACAGTCAAAATGCACACCCATCCAAATCCTTAATCAGGTTGGTTTTGGGGACCAGGGTTTGCTGCAATAAGCAAATAACGCAGTAATCAATCTTGTCCATTGATTTTACATCGGACAATTATAATACATATGTGTCAAAATGATTTTGACCATTATATTCATTTAAATTGAACGGTTGATACCGTAACTGTGTTAAGACAGTTACAACAAACAATCTGTTTAGTTGGTTAGTTACATCAGGCAATCTGTTTGGTTGGTTTTGGTACTAATTAACACAAAATTATTAGTCAAAGACTGATTCTAGATAAAAACTTTACTACAATTATTGAATGTGAAAAACCTGGCATTTGTATTATTTATATAGAGATTCTAGGTTTCATAATTAAGTTCCACTCATCACATGCAAGTTGTTGATACAAAACAAGTAAAAGGTATATAAAAGGTGTTTCATTTTTCATATTGATAATAACAGAAACCAATGCTATAAAGAAAAGGGAAGAAAAGTTTGGGAGATTTCCATTATATACTTATGTGTCCACTATCTTATGAAATATGAACCTTATGCTTTCTTTGTTTAAGTAGCTAGATTTATGAGGTGGCACAATATACAATACTATGGCAGAGACTATAGTATTAATTAAAAATAACACACCAAAGAAATCATGTGAAATGACCACAGATATTATGCACATGCAAAAAGCTGTGCCCGTGTTATTGCAACAAGAAACATTCAGAAAAAGCTAATCTATAATGTATAATGTAATGATCGAGACTGTAATATGTTTATGGCTTATGGTTTAGATTCTGTGATTTATTAGACATATAACAAAGTTGACAAAAGAAAGAATAGGACTTGTGGAATAATTGGTGCTTAAGTTGGAAGAAACTTATTATTATTAATATTAATATTTCTCTATGTTAGTATGTTTTTGTTAGTTAGTGAAAATGAAACATAACATTGTGTTTTAGGGAATCTATATTGGTTGAATGAAGAGTTGGAATCCACTCAAAAAATAAGGGAGATGTTATGTTTTGTTTGATGGGTAGAAGAATAATAAGATAGATATTTGGAATAGAGACATTAACATGACTCCATCCAACCTTTGACAACATCTCTCTCAGATGTTATGTTAATTTGTGTGTGTGTGTCGGACGTGGAAAGATGGACTCCACCAGATTTATGATTGATGCCTAAGTTTAAATTAAACTAAGCTTTTCAAAGTTTCAATTATTGAAGGTAAAAAGTTGAACACCATTTCTCTGCCAATTGTCATCTTTCATTTTCACTTATTTGCCTTTGTAATTTTATTATTCCATTTCTCCATCAATCTATCTACCTCTTCTTTTACTATAATATGCATTGGCTCGTGATCTTAGGAAAACTAAATTTATAAATGCTTAGAGCATTATCATTAAATATATACTTCCATTTCAATTACTAACATATATAATATATATTTGAGGTACTTAATCACCCTTGGTCACCCACATTATACACTCTTGCTCCCACCAACCCCAACCTAGGAGTAGAAAATTGCAAATATGTAATTAAGGGAGTAAATCAAGGACTCAATCATATTCAATCAAAATCATTAAATATTGTTACAAATTATGGGATTCAATTCAAGTACATAATTGCAGCCACAATATAAAGGTTTTAGAAGTGTGCATCAATACTATTATCCATGTTAGATAAAGTTGGTAGCATTTTGTCGCAGTATCAAAATTCAAATGTAATTGCATCCACAATTGTACCGCAATTATTTGAAACTACGATTAAAACTATATATATATATGGGTCAGGATCAAATGACACCAAGGTGTCAAACTTAGTAATATGACACCTCCGATAATTCTTTATCGGATAATCGTATTACAAAATCAACCGTTGGATTCAAAGCTATTATTATATAGATCATGTCTATAAAATTTAACATCAATCGGAAACCATTTGATGGGTTAAAGAGAAGGATAAAAATTAACGGTTTTGACGAAGTTTTGTAAGACGTTGGTTTTTATGCATCTCATTGACATATCAAATGATTTCCGATTGTTGTTAAATTTTATAGGCATGATCTATATAATAATAGCTTTGAATCCAACGGTTAATTTTGTAATACGATTATCCGGTAAAGAATTATCGGAGGTGTCATGTTACTAAGTTTGACACCTTGGTGTCATTCGATCCTGACCCTATATATATATATATATATATATATATATATAACCATTATATGTTAATGAAGAACCACAATCGCTATAATTAATGTAGAAAATCAAGGACATGATCATTAATTAATCAAAATCATGGCTCTAAATTTTAGTTTAGTGCAATCGCAACTACTCAATAAAGGTTTTAGAAGTCGCTACAATTGTATGTAATTGTAATTGCAACCGCGCTATACACATTTTCTTGCATTTTACCGCAATATCAAAGTTAGCAGCCACATTAAAACCATAATTAGAACCATAAATGTGATCAATATATTAATATGAATCTAGATCACACGCAGTAATTGAACACATAAAGCAGCTAGCATTAAAGATGTTAGAAGAACCTCTTGTCTTGGTCTTTGTTATATTGTCATGTTGTCAGAACTCAGAAACTATGCTATAGAATAGTGAGTGGCAAGTGAATGGTCCTTAAGTACAGATGTATGGTTCTCACAATTTATTTACACGTGTCTTAGTTTGGAGAATCGGTCCCCGCATTGAGGGTCGAGCCCACAGAACAATGCTGCTATGGTATGGTATGGTTTGTCTTATAAAAATACCATATAACATGTTATATATGTATATAAAAATTAAAAAGTATGCATTATATATTTATGATTAATTATAAAGTATAGGTTGAGTATTGCACCAGTTGGATACAACCCAGGATTGCCCGCTATATAACATTTACGCTGTTTCACACAGTAGTAAATTTGGACTGTTCATTTGAAATTAAATGGTCTAAATCACTCTCACAGTAAAATAATCTGAGTTGTCTATCGGATTAGACGGTTCAGAACTGTAACTGCGTCACACAGTTATAGTAGGAAATCCGTTTCGGGTTGGATACGGTGAACTTGTTTGGCACATGGGGTCTCCATGTGACCCAAAGATGCCTTGTTATTGGGGAACAAAGAAATAATGATGTTCTGTTTGATGGGTCACTACTCACTACTAGTGTACTCACTAGCTTATTGATCAGAGCAGTTATGCCTGTTCAGCTGTGTTCATGATCTGAAAACACTCTCTGAGAACGCACGTATGAATGAGTATGATGAGAGTGGAAAAATATTTGTATTGGAGGAGGAGTGATTGAGAATGTGCCACAGGGTTATGTGTACTTGTAATGTCTTTGTAATTGTATCATGTGTTTGAGAACAGTTTACTTTTTCATGATTCATTTTCGTATCATACATTGATACGTGTTCATCATGAACCGATTCCTTTGCATTTTGAATCTTTATTCTTTTTTACTTTTAAAAAAACTAGTGTATTCCTTTTTCTCTTTTTTATTTGATGAGAAAAAGTAGTGTATTCTGCTTCCAATACTGTCCAAAATAACTGGTAGTATATTAAATATATTAGCTTTTCCGTTAAGTATTTGATAATACTGTCACATGACTGATGCTATGAATATTTCAAAGGTGCTAATAAAGAATTAGTTGAAAGAGACACCGTATGTGTTATGCAAGAATTAAAGTTTGAATTATAATAAATTCATTTATCCATCTTAAAAAATAAAATTATAGAAATTAGACTGCTTGACAAAAAAAAAAAACCAAATTTTGTATATTCAATAAAAGGAAGTTTCGCATGATCACAACTATTTAGTCACACAATTTGAGCACAATCATTTACAAAAAGGTGACCATATAAATATTTTTCTTCAATCCGAGATAAAGAAGTTAGTGTGTTTTTGGGTCAATGACTAAAGTGTTGATGTAGTAAGGGGGTTTAGATTTCATTAATTTGGACTTTTTTGAGATTGGGTTTTCCAGGCTTTGATAACTAAATCCAATCTGCAGAGACTGGGCCTTCCAAATTCAATATTAAGAGATATACTTTTTGTGCCTCCCAGATATTTTCCTTCATCTTCTGAAATGATCATTGTATCCTTTCGCCATTTAGAAAGTGAGCACTTTTCGCACTCTAAGTAGTGAGTAACAATATTTTATACTCAAACTGAACATCAGTACCCTTCATGAATGAAAAAATCATGAAAAAAAAAGTTCGCATTCTAGATAGCGAGTATTGTTTGCTATCTAGAAAGCGAACTCTTTTTTCATTACTTTTTCATCCATGGGGGTTTAGTTTGAGTATAAAATATTAAAACTCGCTACTTAGAGTGCGAACTGAAACATAGTTCACTACCTAAGGAGCGAACTTAACTAGTGAACCTTATAAAAATGTGGTCATTACTTATATCATATTTTAATTTGCCACTGGACCGGTTGTGACATTATCGGCCAACCACACACACCGTAAAAATAGCTATAATGAATTGTTATTTTATTTGATATGACCAAGTTTACATTTATACCTACAATAGATATGTATCAAGGCTACAAGTGTTGATAAGTTTGACAGAAAAGAGTAAATTAGGTGAATGAATGATTCACACTTTAACTTACGAACTATGTTTCATTCAAAGTTATTTGACGGGAGATGAGAGAAGGGTGTAGAGGACTAAAGAATTGATTTTTATAAGTTTTGCATTCTAGAAAGCGAACTCTTTTTACCCCAATTTTTACTATTTACACACTCGCATTCTAAGTAGCGAGGAAGGTAAATTGAGTATTGCAGGAGGTGTGTATGAGATTCAGGGGTGCGTGTTAGCCTGTATTTTCGACAGGCATTAATGAATTGGAGTGAGATGATGAAGTCTCATTTAATGTATATTATTGCTTTTTAATATTCTCTTGGAAACTGATTCTGGCAATAAATCAAGAGAAAATCAAGGCATTTGACATCAAAGACTTTTAATGTGCAAAGTTGCTTGTCAAAGCCTAGAGTTCTGTCGAATTCGACAGAACGTGTGTTGTCTGAATAAGCTTGTCGAGTTCGACAAGATATTATTTGTGTAAAAGCATATTTTCGACACTAACTGGTAATGGTCGAAAATTATATATATGTATATATATGTACGTGTGTATGTTTGTTTGTCTAACGTACTGTGCAGAACGAAAGAAGCGTACTCTGGACTTAGCGAAATATTCAAAAGTGAGTAACGTTTGAAGGGTTCGCCAGGTGTCCAAGGAATTCAAATTCAGAAGACACGTGGAGCATAGTTAGGCAAATTGTAGTTTTATAGCAGTTATGTTAGTTTGTCTATAAATATTAGTTTCTCATATGAGAAACGGGTTCACAATTCACATGCAAATTCCTAGAATATTCAGAGTACCCATGTCAACGAGCGAAATGAATGCCGAAAGGAACATGTACGAATCTGTGTACCAATCTTTGTAAACATTTTTACATTGTCAAATGCAATTTACTTTTCAAGTACTGATTACTTGCTTTCCTTTAAAATTTGTCATTTAAACTTTCTGCAAATTTAAAGCTTTTCTGCAACTTTAAACATTCTGCAATTTATTTCATTGCATGCTTTACTTTTTCAAAGTCTTTTCTTTAAACTTTATTTGCAATTCATTTACAAGTTTTCTGCAAATTTAAACTTTGAAGCATTTTACTTTAAACCAAATCATTTGACTTCGTCAAATGCTGTTTACTTTTTATCAACTTATCCGATTTAACCCAAAGATATGAATATGTTTTCATCATCTTCCGCACAATCCATATGTACCAGGATTCACTAGTTGATCCTTCTTGTAATAATCAGACTAGCGGTTGTTTACTAAAAATCGGGGTAAACAAATTGGCACGCCCAGTGGGACATCTGGATTGTGTATTTTTATTTAGTGGTTTTTGAAAATTTTTCTTACAAAATTTGTTGTTTGGTGTTTGTACTTTGATTGTGTGTATATTTGTATATGCGTTTGAGGAGTGGTAAGTCCCTTCCAGTTTTTTCAAATATACCAAAGCGTCCTCGTTCCAGAATGGTGAGACCACCAAACAATCTTAATCCCAACAATAATAATAATAATAATAACAATAATGGGGCAGAAACCAATCCTGTTCCAAATTCGACAGGGCAACCAAATCAACCAGTATCTGGCAATCCTGGCGCCAATCCTACTGGTGGGTCAACAAATCCTGCCCTGAATTTTACAACTTCTGAAAGTATCCCAAGCAATAATCCTAATGGTGGGGGTACAAACCCTATGATAAATTCCGGAACCGTTGGTGCAAGCGCCAGTGGATCAACAATGTCTGCCACTACTTCAAGTATGGCAGGAGGGTTTGTTCCTCCAAATACGAATGGTGCAATGATGACACAAATGAATGTATCATCCATGCCAACGAATGTATCACACATGCATGGGTACACAGACGGTAGTCAAGTTGGTGGAACACCGTCAAGACCCCCATGGTTGCCCATAAACCCACAATTTGGAATGCCAACAACGACGATGGCAAGCCTGTATAATTGGCCTTCGATAGAAAGTTCTCCCTCATCTTCTGCGATGGGAAATAGGGGAAATTCTCTGAACCTGACAAATAATTCTATGAATGTACTTAGGCAACAAATGGACGAAAGTAACCATGACATGGTGAACGCGCTGACCCAACAGATTGGCACAATCTTCAATCCTGTGTTACAAACAGCCAATGACAATCATTTGTTGTTAGCCAATCAAATGGGAAGGATGGCAGACATTTTTGGTGCTCCTGATGCTCCAAATAACCAAAGAGTTCCTCGTGCAAACCCGGAGGCTCAAACAGAAGTCCAAGCCCAACCCGTGCGCATTGAGAGAGATCAGCCAGAACCAGAAGTAATTCTGGTTAATAGAAACCAAGATGCTGATAATGTTCTTAGGAATGTTCGACAAGAAAATGTTGCAGGGCAAAATAACTTGGCCAATTTGGTGGAAAATATCTTGGCCCAGAATGGTTTGAATATAGGATTGCATAGGCCAAATTTTGTGTCAGCCTTGTCTGAATATGTATTGCAGGCAGAATTGCCAAGGGGATGGAAAATTCCCAAATTCACAAAATTTGCTGGTGATACTAATGAGTCTACTGTCGAACACATTGCCAGATATTTGGTAGAGGCAGGGAATTTGGCAAATAATGAAGATTTAAAAATGAAGTTTTTTCCCAATTCCCTCACTAAAAATGCCTTTACGTGGTTTACCACACTTCCCCCTCATTCAATTCATACCTGGACTCAATTAGAAAGGCTATTTCATGAACAATTTTACATGGGACAATCTAGGATTAGTCTCAAAGAATTAGCCAGTATGAAGCGCAAAACCTCAGAAGCCATTGATGACTATCTAAACAGGTTTCGCCTCCTTAAGGCAAGGTGCTTCACTCAAGTTCCTGAACATGAATTGGTTGAAATGGCTGCTGGTGGCCTTGACTATTCCATTAGGAAAAAATTAGATACTCAACATTTAAGAGATATGGCCCAATTAGCAGATCGTGTTCGACAGGTCGAACGCCTCAGGGCTGAAAAAGCCAGAAATTCTAAGTTCCACAAAAAAGAAAAAGTGGCATACATAGAAACTTATGAAAGTGAAAATGAGTTCGACGATGATCAGGAGTACATGGAAAACAATGAGGTTAATATTGCTGAATTGAAACCAGGACCTCCCTATACTTGTAAAATGTTAAGACCAAATGGGAAAAATCCCGTCGAACCAAAAAATGATAGATTTGTTTCTAAGACATATACTTTTGACATTACTAAGTGTGATGAAATTTTTGACTTATTGGTTGCTGATGGCCAAATAATTGTACCAAAGGGTTTGAAAATTCCACCTTTGGAACAACGTAATAAAAGAGGTTTTTGTAAATACCATAATTTTTTGGGTCATAAAACCTCACAATGTGTTCTTTTCAGGGATCTGGTCCAGAAAGCCCTACAGGAGGGAAGACTCAAATTTGGCGAAAAGCCAAAATCCAAACAGCAGGTGGACGAGAATCCATTGCAGATTGCCGATGCTGCCTACACAGAGCCCTTTGAGTGCCTAATGATAGAAGCATTGAACCTCACTGAGGGAGGGCAATTGGTTTCTATTCCTGAGGAGGAGTATGAAAACAAAGTGGAGGAAGTATATCCACAAGCTGGAGAAACTCTACTGGATTTCCTTCAACGTTGCAAGGAAAATGATGGCGAAGCTACACTGTGTCCTCATTGTAGTGCCATGTTCGACAAGAAAGCTGCTGCAGGCCTTAACAAGTTTTTGCCTTACAGTCAGAACAGAAACAATTGGCCAAGTCAAAGGCCAACTTATTCCAATGTTCTGAATAGCCAACAGGCACCTGTACATCAGAGGTTGGGACCACAAAAATCATTTGTCCCCTCAAACAGGACACCTGTCAACCAATGGGTCCATGGAAAGAATATGGGCTATGGTCAAAGGAATATGGAGAAAGGGAACTCCAGTAACAACAATCCCAAAAAAGATCCTGAATCAAGGAAGTATGATTACAGGAATAATTACAAAGGGAAAAATCCCATGACAAGATCCCAATGGCGTAGATATCAACGCCAGAAAAGAGTGGCTGCTCAAAAATCACAAGTTACTACTAATGATAATGAGGAGAAACCTATGCAATTGGCTAAGAAGCCAATGAAAGAAAGGCTAGGAGAACCAAAAGCTGAGTCTTCAACTACTAACAACGTCGAAGACGAGCACATGGAGGCAGATGACTTTTTAGATTCTGAACCCGATCTCAACATAATAGTAAATGTTGTGTCCATTCTGCCAAGGGAGTTCGACGTCTGTTCTGAAATAACAGATGAAGAAGAAGAATCTGGAATGCAAATGGCCCTTCATAGGTCAGTCTGTTACTATGTCACAAGCAATGGTGCTTTGGAGGACCAAATGGCCACATTTGAAAGGCCAGATGAAGGCATGAAAAGTCACTTGAAGCCTCTCTTCATTCAGGCGAAGGTGAATAATGTCGGAATCAACAAAGTACTAATAGATGGTGGTGCCGCTGTTAACCTCATGCCAGAATTTCTGCTAAGAAAGATTGGCAAATCTTTGGTGGATCTTCATCCTCACAACATAGTTCTGTCAAACTATGAGGGCGAGACTGGTTTCTCTTTAGGAGCAATCCAGTTGGATGTTGTTGTCGGAAGCACTATAAGGCCAACCTTGTTCTTGGTTGTGGCCTCTAAGGCAAATTACAATCTACTTCTAGGTCGAGAGTGGATTCATGGAGTGGGGGCAGTTCCATCTACCCTGCACCAGCGCCTCATTATATGGCGAGAAGATGGAGTAGTCGAAAATGTTGAAGCAGATCAAAGCTACTTCAAGACTGAAGTCCATCATCTGACGAAGCACTCCTTCGACAAGAAATTGGCGACAATTGCACCATGCACTGAGAAAGACTTTGCATATCGCCTAGAAGGAAATGGCCACCATGCAATCAAACTGGATCCCACACATGGTTTCTTGTGGGAGAGAGAAGATGGAAACAGCGAGGATGGCGAGTATGAAGGCCACAACTACCCAACTGGGTGGGATGTCAAAGAGGATTACTATGTCTGAGTCCCAAACATGGGCAAAGATTACGGCCTACATGGCTGAAAACAGAATCAAAATGGCTTTGGAAGCCAATGCAGTGTCAGAAAATATGGCTATTGCAGCCAATGACATGAGACTTGGCAAACACAAGCCAGAACTGCAAAAACTGGATTGCATCTATGATGACGAACCCTTAGGATTTGAGAAAGATCCAATCAGTCAAAGTCACAAGATGCAAGCACAGGATCCTTTGCAGGAAATTGACCTTGGAGATGGTTTGACAAAAAGACCAACGTATATTAGTGCAAACATTCCTCCAGATCTGAAGGCAAAAGTGGTGCAACTTTTGATGGAATTCAAGGATTGTTTTGCTTGGGATTACAATGAAATGCCAGGTTTGAGCAGAAAGTTGGTGGAACATGAACTCCCAGTTCGACCAGATAAAAAACCAGTGAAACAATTACCTAGAAGGTTCGCACCAGAAATAATGTCAAAGATCAAAGAAGAAATTGAAAGGCTGCTGAGGAGCAAATTTATCAGAACTGCAAGGTATGTCGAATGGTTAGCAAATATAGTGCCAGTGATTAAGAAAAATGGTTCTCTTAGAGTATGCATAGACTTTAGAGACTTAAATAATGCTACACCAAAAGATGAATATCCTATGCCTGTGGCAGAAATGTTAATTGATTCTGCAGCCGGATTTGAATATTTAAGTATGTTGGATGGTTATTCTGGATATAACCAAATTTTCATTGCTGAAAATGATGTACCCAAAACTGCCTTTAGATGCCCAGGGGCATTAGGCACATATGAATGGGTAGTGATGCCCTTTGGTCTAAAAAATGCTGGGGCTACTTATCAAAGAGCAATGAATTTAATTTTTCATGAATACATAGATGCTTTCATGCAAGTGTATATTGACGACATAGTTGTCAAATCCTCATCAAATGAAGATCATTTAGGTCATTTGAGAAAATCTTTTGAAAAGACGAGGAAATATGGATTAAAAATGAATCCATTAAAATGTGCTTTTTGTGTTAATGCAGGAGATTTCCTTGGGTTTGTTGTGCACAAAAAGGGCATTGAAATAAATCAAAACAAAACGAAGGCTATCATGGAGGCCAAATCTCCAACTACAAAAAAGCAACTTCAGTCCTTACTTGGGAAAATCAATTTCTTGAGAAGATTTATTTCAAACTTAAGTGGTAAAGCTCAACCATTCTCACCACTGCTTCGACTCAAGAAAGAGAGCGTTTTCACTTGGGGGCAAGAGCAACAACAAGCTTTTGACGAAATCAAGAGTTATTTGTCAAAGCCACCAATGTTAATGCCTCCAATAAGGAACAAATTCATGAAGTTGTATATTTCAGCATCAGATTCGACGTTGGGCAGCATGCTTGCCCAAGAAGATGAAAATGGCGAAGAAAGAGCCATTTATTACTTAAGTAGGGTTTTAAATGATGCTGAAACTAGATATAGTAGTATTGAAAAATTATGCTTATGTTTGTATTTCTCTTGTATGAAACTCAAGCATTATATAAAGCATGTTGATGTTTTTGTTTATTCTCATTGTGATATCATCAAACATATGTTATCCAAACCTATTCTGCATAGTCGAATTGGAAAATGGGCTTTAGCCTTGACAGAATATTCATTAACTTATAAACCTTTAAAGGCAGTTAAAGGCCAAATTGTGGCTGATTTTATAGCAGATCATTCTGTAATAGAAACTCCACAAAATTATGTAGAATCACAACCCTGGAAGTTGTATTTTGATGGTTCTAAACATAAACATGGAGTTGGAATTGGGATTTTAATCATTTCTCCCTCCAGAATTCCCACCAAGTTCAAATATAAAATTAATGGGTTCTGCTCAAATAACGAAGCAGAATATGAGGCTTTGATAACATGCTTAGAAATTTTACTGGACTTGGGGGCAAGAAATATTTTGATCAGAGGCGATTCAGAATTGGTGTTGAAACAATTGACAAAGGAATATAAGTGCATAAAAGAGCACTTGATGAAATATTTTGTCATAGCAATTTCTTTGTTAAAACGTTTCGACCAAGTTATTTTTGAACATGTACCTCGCATAGAAAATCAAGAAGCCAATGATTTGGCTCAAATAGCTTCTGGTTATAAAATTTCTAGTGAAAAACTAGAGGAGTTGATTGAGATTAAAGATAAACTCATTGTTGATCAACCTCCTTCTATGGAATTGTCAATGCCAAAACTTGTGGGGGCAGATGTACCACAAGATAATGGTCAAGATACCACTTATAACTCTGACGAAAATTCAGAAATTTTTGAAATTTTTGCCATTGACAATTTATCTGATAATGATTGGAGAAAACCACTTGTCGATTATTTACGAGATCCAAATGGAACGACCAATAGAAAGATAAGATATAGAGCCTTGGGTTATGTCATCATTGGAAATGAACTAATGAAGAAAACACCTGAGGGAGTTTTGCTAAAATGTCTAAGTGAAACTGAAGCCTATTTGGCTATATCTGATGTGCATAGTGGCGCATGTGGATCCCATCAGGCAGGCCATAAAATGAAATGGTTGTTGTTCCGACAAGGTGTATATTGGCCAACAATTTTGAAAGATTGTATTGAGTTCGCCAAAGGTTGTCAGGAGTGCCAAAGGCATTCAGGCATACAACATGTACCTGCAAGTGAACTCCATTCAATAGTGAAACCTTGGCCTTTTAGAGGATGGGCTTTAGACTTAATTGGTGAAATTAAACCAAGCTCGTCTAAAAACCAACGCTATATTCTAGTTGGTATAGATTATTTTACCAAATGGATAGAAGCAATCCCATTGCCAAATGTTGACCAAGAAGCAGTGATTAGTTTTATACAAAGTCACATTATTTATAGATTTGGTATACCTGAATCCATTACTACAGATCAAGGTTCAATTTTTACTGGACGAAAGATGGTTGAGTTTGCTCAACAAACTGGTTTTAAACTTTTGACTTCTACACCATATTATGCACAAGCAAATGGTCAAGTGGAAGCTGCTAATAAGATCATTATTGGTCTGATTAAAAAGCACATTGCCCAAAAGCCTAGGAATTGGAACAAGACTTTAGATCAAGTCTTATGGGCATGTAGGAATTCTCCAAAGGAATCAACTAACACTACACCTTTTCGACTAACATATGGGCATGATGCAGTCTTGCCAGTCGAAATACACCTGCAATCAGTTAGAATCCAAAGGCAGGAAGAAATCCCAAGAGATCATTACTGGGATATGATGTTAGACGAACTAGTTGATTTAGATGAAGAGAGAATAAAAGCTTTAGAGATGTTAACTCGACAGAAAGAAAGAGTTGCTAGAGCTTATAACAAAAAGGTTAAATCTAAAACCTTTAATGTTGGAAATTTGGTTTGGAAAGTTATTCTGCCAATGGATAAAAAAGACAGAGTCTTAGGCAAGTGGTCACCACATTGGGAAGGACCATTTAAAGTCGTTCAAGTTTATTCTAATGGTGCATATGAGATTGAGGAGTTAGCTCCTGAGAAACGTACTTTGGGTATAAATGGGAAGTATCTGAAGAAATATAAGCCTGCTCTACTCGAAGTAAAAATAAGCGCAGAATAATAATCAAACACGAGAACAAGATGGCAATAATTAAAATTTGCCATAATTCAAAAGCAGAAGAACGACACTGTTTTATTGCAATGAGAGAAGTTCTTTAGTACATCATGGGAATACAACACTACTTAGGCTGAGGCTTAGGTTTGGAAACCTCTGATTCTATTTTCTTCGCTTTATCCTTGTAAAGAGATAGCGCTATATCAGCAAGTTTTTGGACCTCAGGTGGATACTCGTCCAGTCTTTCTTCATGTGTCCATAGAAACTCTTCCAGGTCGGAGCCCAATTCTTCTTCCTCTGATTCTGTCAAAATGAGCTCTTCTTTGTTTCTTTCATAGCGTGACCTGTTCTCTTCGCAACGCCAAGGTTCTGTACCTTTCTTGCTCTTCTCTTTGGAGCACGAAGCACCTTTAGTAATGGTTTTTTCCATTGCTTAATTTTTTGGTGAGGTTATTCAATTACTCTGGATGAGTGAAATGAGAAAGAGCATTCCTTTTTATAGTGCCTTCAGGTCTTGTGGGTCAATATAGCCATTAATATGATTCATTTAATAAGTTTCGTTGTTATCACCCTTTTTTTTGACTTGACTGTCTCGATATGGTGTCTTTGACTGCTCAGTTTTTGTGTTGTTGAAATGATGCCAAAAGAATTCAAAGGTTCGGAAATTACCATCGAATGGCGTTCGTTAATTATAAATGGTAAATACTTGAAAAAGTATAAACCAGCGTTGCAAGAAATAAAGAATTAACGAAGAATAAACCATAAGGCATAATCAAAATAATGGTGATCATAAAGGTGTTTGCCACAAAATGGGCATTGTCAAATACAAACCAAAAAGACTTGACAGACTGTTCAGAAGGTAAAATAAAACTAAGAACAAAGACTAAAATTATTACAAGTCTAAAATTGTCTCTTCAGGTCTTCATATAGGCTTTGGAAAGAGGAAATTTCTTTGTCTAGAACCTTGTTCGACTCCTCTAGACCCTGAATCTCCTCATCCACTAAAGAATTTAATGCCTTCGTTAGCCTCTTTGTCAATTTTGGCTTTGACAGCACTGGAGAGGTTGGCCTTAGCTTCGTCGCGCTTAACCTTCTCTGCATCAACTTTGACATTGAGACTTTGAATCTTCAAAGTCAGTTCTGCAATCTCATTCTCCCAAGCAGTGATGTTGTCATTGCATTCAGTGATCTCGACATTCGACTCTATCTCCTTTTCCAGGCGTTCGACATTAGCTTGAGCAGTATTGGCCTTTTCGACCAATGCAGCATGCGCTTCAGTTTGAGCCTCCAGCTTCAGAGCATTGACTTTCCTCTTCTGAATGGCTTGAGTAAAGCCATCAATAAGATTTTCAAGTTGGATGACCTTGCTAAGAGTAGCACCATCAGTCAAAGGGTTATGAAGCTTTTTCAAGAAGCCCAAGTGAGAAAATGCACTACTGGGGTTCGCTTCAATTAGGGCAAAGACATCTTGGTTGATGTAGTCTGTGTGCAGCTTGAGAAGCAAAGAATCCTGTCTCACCGTCGAACTGATCTCTGTATCAGAAGCCGTCGAACTGCTATGATGGGAAGCACCTTTGCTTTGTTCTTTGTTACCTTTGCTTGAAAGGAGCATCTTGAGTGCTGCAGCAGGATCAGAATCCTTCATAGCAATGAATTGCATCTCTGATATTCCAATGTCAGCAGATAACTTTGATGTTGATGAAACTGGGAGTATTTTAGAACCTCCCTCAGTAGCCTCAGGCATAGAATTATCTTCATTGTCGAGCTCCATTTCGACATCAGTGTTTTCTGACGAATGAGTGGATTCAGTATGATCCATGGTGATAGTCTTTTCAGAATCAAGATTGATGATCGGAATTTCTTCAGTGCCTGGTTCCTCGTCATTTCCATCTTGATTGGCCTCAGCATCATTGGTTCCAATGCTTTGGGCTAAATTTTCTTCATTACCACCCTATTTAAAGACAAAAAAGAATCAAGTCTTAGAAGTTATAATGAAGATTTATTCATGTCACAAAGTCTTAAAAGGTGAAGAAGATATTTTACCTGAACACCAGTGATGGGCTGTTCTTCGACAGCTGGTGGTGGTTGATTTTCGACTGGAACGGTTGGGATAGGAGATTTACCTTCTTTCTTTTGACTTTCAGAAGGTGTAGATTTAGACTTAACCTTCTTCTTCTTCTTCTTTGGCTTGGTTGGCATGCTTGCCTCACTAGTTTCGACATTGGCCTTTCCTTTGTCTCCTTGGCTTTCTCCACTAGGAGCAACAGCATTTGTTGTGGTGGGAACATCATCAGCAGGCTGAAAAGAATTTGAAATTGTTAACACAAAATTCTATTTAATAGCCAAGGCAAAGTGCCAAGGAAATGTCGAAAGGACTTACTGTGGGTTCATTAATGGTAAGAGCTTTTTGTTTCTTCTTCTTGGTGGGCTCTCCAGTCTCGTTCGCCGCCATTAAATTCCTTTTTCGAAGCTGCATTTGAAATCAAGAAGAGTCACAGATATGTTTGTGAAAATGGAGATTCAAAGACTAAGTTACTTTGAAATTTGATACCTTGGCCCAAGTATTGGGCAGTGATTTCTTTTGAGTTGCAGCAGGAGTAGTGGTGTCTGTCGAAGTGGTGGTTTCCTTGGCTTTGGAGGCACCTAGTGTCGAGACAATGGGAGTTTAAGCGTCAACAAAAAACAAAAAAAAAATTTACAAACATTATAAAGCCACACTTCTGAATCACTCAAAGCTACCTTTGCCTTTGGGAGTCTTTTGTTGTAAAGCGTCGAATCCAGCCTCTATTGCTTGCAGGAGTACCTCATCAGTATTCTTAGCGTGCTTCTCATGGTGTAAGCTCCACCAGGTGGCGAATTCGTAAGTGCAGAATTGAGAAATCTCAAAAGCAACAGGTGTGAGCTTATAAGATTTTTCATCAGCCAGCTTCAAGCGACGCTCAAAATATTCGACAGACATTCCAGAATTGCCCAAGACGATCTCATCTTTGTTCTTGAACAAACTTTTTGGCCTGAATTGACTAAAGCCAAATTGGCGAGCAACTAAGTTAGGTTGGTACCCAACCAAACCTAAATGCCTTCTTTCAACTCCTTGTCTGGAGGATAAGATTGTAGGGTTCAAGAACATGGTCCAAACGTTGTTCGTATCCTCTTCTTCATTTGGATTGGTTGCAGGGAATGGCCTTTTAAACCAATCAGGCCCGACAGTCCTTTTGACGAATGGAGTATTCTTTGGAGTAATTTCGTCAAACTCAAGGAGAGTTTTGAAGTAGTGAAGGAAGAGTTGTCGAGTGGACAAATTTGTCTCTCTATACCTCAATAAGGCTAACCTAGCGCCTTCTGATTGTCGAGAAGCAACAGATGGTTCCATATAAGAGGGTAGAAAGAGTTTGAAGTTTGACTCAAATGTGGCATTCAGCCAAAGTTGCAGAAGCCATACAGGTCCAGAGAAAGAGAGTTGTGATCCTTTCTCGATCTTCTTAAGCATATCACTAGCTTGTCCTAAAGAATCATAAAGGGATGCTAGGATGAATCTCCCTAAGGCCACATCTAATCCTTGGTGAAGCATGATGGCGAGGGGAACGAGTCTCTTCACCACTTGTAATGAGCTAGTGCAAAGGACAAAATGTGATAGCCAATAAGTCAAGAAGGCTATATGTTCGTCGAGAGACACATCTTCATCGCTTGTGTCATGAAAAGTTTTCAGAAATCCTGAGAAGGATAAGACTTTGAAGTCGAATTGGTGGTTGATGGTAGTGTACTTGGGGTCGAAAGTGGGTCCTGTTGGTCGTAAGCCAGTAATGGCAGCAACGTCGAATAAGGTTGGGGTCATCATTCCTGCCTTAAAGTGAAAAGTGTTGGTAGAGCTCTCCCAAAAGTGAAGGGCAGCTATGAGCATTTCTGCATTGTATTTGGGTCCCTCTCTCGACAGCTGAATCAAGTCGAATATGCCACTCTCTTTCCAGAAAGTAGCATATTGCTTTTCGACTTTGTTGAGCCATTTCAAATAGCCCTCACTAACTACAGGGGCAGATCTAAAAGCCCTATAGCCTGGTTCGAAGAAGCTCATGTCGAAGACAGAGTTGGCGAATATTTTTGGTTCGCAAGTAGAGTAGAGAGGAAAAATGTTACCTATGTCTTCATTAAAGTTGTCGGATGAAGGAAGAGGGCCTGCGAAGGCAAGAGTTTTACCTCCAAGCTTGTGGGGAATCATCAACTCTTCTCCCCATATGTTGTCTTCGACGGAGGTCATATCCGGCTCCGACACAAACTCTGAATCATCAATGATAATAGGTTTCTTGTCATCAACAGCATAAATGATCACGTTTTTGGAGGAAGAAGATGAAGCCATTGTTGTTCTTCGTGTTCTTGGTGTTCTTGAGGAAGATGATGATTTGACAGAAGACAAACAGTCAGAAATCCAAAAAGCTTCAAAACAAGCTTGTTTCTTGCTCAAATCTGAGAACAGAAACAATGGTGATGAACGAAAATGCTGGACGATCACGTTTACTGGTTTAGATCTCGCAAAAACGCAAGAACTTAGCAAGATTGAAGAGTTTGTTTCTTGGTTTTTCTTAGAATGCGTAAGGTTTCTCTGTGAAAGGGAAGTGAAGAGTTTGAGGTTTCAGAAAAAATGAAAGTGTGAAATACGTTTTCTATTTATAGGCACTGCATTTTGCATGTATCTGGTAACTGAAACATCACCACTCTTCCATCTCAACTATTCTGATCTTGCCACGTGTCCCACTACTAAGCTAAAAAAATTGGAGATCATGGTTTGTGGGGATTGAGGTGACAGTTATAAATTTTGTCATGATTGACAATGACTTGATGTGACGTTTACGCCGTCTTTGGTAAACGTGCAGAATTTGAAAAGGTGAATATCTTCAAAACTGCCATTTCTTCCTTTAGTATCCGACACGCAGTCGAAACTGGCATTTTTGAGGGGGCAATTTGTTAGCCTGTATTTTCGACAGGCATTAATGAATTGGAGTGAGATGATGAAGTCTCATTTAATGTATATTATTGCTTTTTAATATTCTCTTGGAAACTGATTCTGGCAATAAATCAAGAGAAAATCAAGGCATTTGACATCAAAGACTTTTAATGTGCAAAGTTGCTTGTCAAAGCCTAGAGTTCTGTCGAATTCGACAGAACGTGTGTTGTCTGAATAAGCTTGTCGAGTTCGACAAGATATTATTTGTGTAAAAGCATATTTTCGACACTAACTGGTAATGGTCGAAAATTATATATATGTATATATATGTACGTGTGTATGTTTGTTTGTCTAACGTACTGTGCAGAACGAAAGAAGCGTACTCTGGACTTAGCGAAATATTCAAAAGTGAGTAACGTTTGAAGGGTTCGCCAGGTGTCCAAGGAATTCAAATTCAGAAGACACGTGGAGCATAGTTAGGCAAATTGTAGTTTTATAGCAGTTATGTTAGTTTGTCTATAAATATTAGTTTCTCATATGAGAAACGGGTTCACAATTCACATGCAAATTCCTAGAATATTCAGAGTACCCATGTCAACGAGCGAAATGAATGCCGAAAGGAACATGTACGAATCTGTGTACCAATCTTTGTAAACATTTTTACATTGTCAAATGCAATTTACTTTTCAAGTACTGATTACTTGCTTTCCTTTAAAATTTGTCATTTAAGCTTTCTGCAAATTTAAAGCTTTTCTGCAACTTTAAACATTCTGCAATTTATTTCATTGCATGCTTTACTTTTTCAAAGTCTTTTCTTTAAACTTTATTTGCAATTCATTTACAAGTTTTCTGCAAATTTAAACTTTGAAGCATTTTACTTTAAACCAAATCATTTGACTTCGTCAAATGCTGTTTACTTTTTATCAACTTATCCGATTTAACCCAAAGATATGAATATGTTTTCATCATCTTCCGCACAATCCATATGTACCAGGATTCACTAGTTGATCCTTCTTGTAATAATCAGACTAGCGGTTGTTTACTAAAAATCAGGGTAAACAGTGCGAAGATCTCTAATATCAATGTCAATTGGCCTAACAACTTCTAAAAAAATTTGAACCTTTCTTTTATAGAGAAAATTTTAGTATGAAAAAATGCCGCACTAATTCAAGACAAAAAACACCCTACGACTCAAAGAGCTCTTTAAATCCGAGGCCTCTCAAATTTAAGAGCTATTTTATTTTTCCATTAGACAAATTATTTTGAAATAGTGTCCTAGTATTTACCATTAGAACATGGCTTAAATAGAATTTGATTAGTTGAACTTGATTCATGAACCAAATGAGCCGAACTTAAGCTAAATATTAAATTCGTTAATTAAATGAGTTGAACTTGAGCTATATATAGTTCGGCCCGTTTGGTTTACGAGTTGGCTCGATTAAATATATAACACTTCAAAATATATTTTTAAACAAGACTTCAAAAATAATTTTAAATTTATGTTTGTTGATTTTATAAATTTATATTTATATGATTGTTTTCTTTTCCATATATATAATTGATTTTATACATTTAGAAATTGATAATGTATATAATATTTTAAAGAAACTAAGACAAACACTTAACAATAATATGATAAAAGTTAGTAATAAGTAATAACATTATATAATCTATAGACAACAGCATGTATAGTGATGTTTTTACGAATTTGAAAAATAAGTAGTCTCGCATCAGAATGTATATAAAATAATGAAAAGCAAAATAGAAAAATAATTCACGTCCAACTCTTGAGTTGAGTTTTGAATTTAAAACAAACTGAACCTAACGAGCCGAATCAGACTACTCGTGAACTCTAAACGAGCCAAACTCGAACTTAAAAAAGAGTTCGTGTCGAACTCGAGCAAAGTTTCGAGCCAAACCAATTCTTATCGAGTCGAGTTCAGAGAGGTTCGACTCGACTCATTTCCACCCCTAGTTTACAATAAAAATGTAGGGGGTATACGAAGTTAAAAGTAGTAACGTGACCAAACTACGAACATGATCCAAGTCCAGTTGATGATTGTTTATAAGAAAGAAGATCTAATGTCCATTGATTTAGAACTTTTGGATTATACACCTCTAGCTAGCTACTTCAAGCCCTGTCAATTTTACTTGAAATTCCAATGGTTGTTTTTGAGCCCTATTATTTCTTAATTATTTTCTGCCCAGCGTCTCACACTTTCTAACCCTTATTGTGTTATTGATTTCATTACCAACCTTTCATCAAAGTTCTTAATCTACAGTAGGATTTGTAATTCTCTTATCTCTTCTCTCATTACACCCAAATTCTTCATTTTCATATGTTACCTTAGTCCAAATCCATTCATCAATTTTTTGTGTTTTCTTTCCTCTCCCATTTCTTTCCATCCAACCAAGCACACCATTATAATTATTTTTTTTTGACACAATTAAGTTAATATGTACCATTCCCAAATCTTGTGTATACACTCACCCTGTCACCTCATTAATCCTCTCCACATTCTACTATCTCAAATCCCTTCCCCCATTTACACTATTTTTGCTTCATTGCTAAAAAAATTATTTAATTTTCATTTGCACATTTCAAATGAAGAAATACAACTGCTAGAACTATAAACGAGTGAAGAAAAAATTATGAGAAATAATTAAATCAATGAAGAAAAATATAATAATAAGATCAAACGGGATCATCAATTTAAAGTTTAATAATTGATGATGCTTCCATTTATATATATTTTCATCTTCAAATAACTTCTTCAACATTAACAACATAATGATCCCATGTATAATACCCCATACCCAAATAATCAAATCATCAATATTGTCTGAAATTAGTATCACATTCTTGTGACAAGATTCGTGAATCACTCCCAAGATTGTTAACCTTAAACTTACAAACAACATTAGATTTCATAATCCATGTCTTGATTCCCGAAGCCGCAACACTCACACCAAGATTCATATCCAATTCAAATGCCATAGCCGTGTTCCCCGTTTTCTTTGGAAGTGTTCTACTCGTACCCGTTACATTAACCTTAAATTGTGTCGAAGAATCTTTACCTTGTTCCAACAACTTTGGAAATGTTCCCTTGGCAACCTCATTTTCGTCGAAAACCATGGAAACTTCGGAACTTTCGTAAATAATTTCCAACCTTTTATTTGGATTCTTCACCTTCAAAGAAATTTCATAATGTGGTGGCTTAGTAACATTTTTTGCAACAAAATTTGTAATTGTAAATGTGGGTCCCGTTGGATTGAAAATGATTAACAATATGGCGAATGTTAATCCAACAATGGCAATGATTGTAACAAGAATTATAGCAATTGTGAACAATAAACGAGGAGAACAACAACAAACACGTTGACCTTTTTTTTCATTGGGTGGTGGATTGCGGTAACGTTCAACAATCAATGCATTCTCACGTGGCGGAACACGGTAGACTTGATCTTTAGGGAATTGAACAATGTACATATTGTCATGGCGGGCGCGGCCTGGTGGTGGTGCCAACGGCGAATGTGGTGAGACGACGCGGTCATTGTCGTCGGGGATGGTGATGCCGTTGTTTTGTGGAGCCCGCTGCCCTTCCATGGGCAATCGTAGAATTTGCTACGAGAACGCGTAGTGTGAATGATGCATGGATGGGAATAGGAGTTAGTTGTGGAACAAACAATGAGATGTTGAATGAGAGATATTGGTGTGGTGACACCTTGGAAATTGACACACAACGAAGCATTGGGGGGTATGCTATCTCATAAGCTAATTCGAGATTGTTAACAAATATTCAAATATTAGTAGGTAAAATGAATTTTGACCGTTTTGTATTTTAACAAGCATGTTAATAACCGATAGAAAAATGCATATGCACAGACAATATAAAATAATTTTATACAGTCAATCAATATCAACCATATTTTTAACCACACTTTCTTTATATGACTTGATAAAATGATAGTTTTTTACTGGATAATCGTGTAAAACTATTTTATACCGCCGATTGATAAAATGATAGTTTTTTACTGAATAATTGTATAAAACTATTTTATACCGCCGATGCATTTCCGTTTAACTCAATAACTAATAACAACAAACAGAAAACTAATAATATTAATTTATATGTACGGTGTAAATTATTTTATTATATGCATGTAACAAAATCATACAAAGTAGATGTGTAGAAACTGCAACAATGTAGAGTGGCGCTGTGTAAAAAATCACTATGTCTTAAGTTTTACACTCTCCATTATAAAATTAAATCCGAAAAAATATTAGTTAGGAGTAGATCAATCAAATTGCACATATCAACTATTAAAACTTCAAAGTTTAAAAGATAAACATACCCCAATCCATCGATTGGGATGGCATTGGTCCGGTACTACGAAATGAGCACCAACTCAAACTATCCCTACTATACTACTAGTAAAGAGCAAAACAATTCAATTTCATCGGTAAATGGAAATCTCCGCAGAAATTGCCCTGTTTGGAAATCTGAAGTTTGGGAAATTTTCCCCATGGAGATAGGAATAGCGGTGCTCGGACCTTGGCTCAGGGGGTGCAAAATTTTATTTAATATTTTAATAATTATATTCGCTACGCAGTTTCATATTTTTAATTCGCTTAATAACTAATTAATTATTTATTTAAATGGGGAGAGATCAAATTACACCGGTGTAACATTTGAGTAATGTTACACTGCTTAATAACGCTTTAACGAATTCAAATTTTACCAAATCCACCGTTGGATTGACAGTTTATATCGTATAGATTATCTATGTTGAGTTTTACAAAAATCTAAAATCGTTTAACATGTTATTGTGACACATCAAGATTAACGGTTTATGCGGTTTTATTGAATACCGTTAATCTTTATGTGTCTCAAAAACATGTCAAACGATTTTATATTTTTGTAAAACTCAACATAAATAATCTATACGATATAAACTTTTAATCCAACGGTGGATTTTGTAAAATTTGAATTCGTTAAAGTGTTATTGAGCAGTGTAATATTACTCAAATGTTACACCGGTGTAATTTGATCCCTCCCCTATTGAAGTTATAGAAAAAATTCCAAACTTTTAAAACGCTAAACCATAGATTTTTTTATTGATTACCTTAATGTTGTTTTAAGGATGTTGGATAATTTATCACTATTGTATGTATTTGGTTTGATATTTTGTTTGAAAGAATTTAATTTTAGAGAGAAGTTGGAAGAGAAGAATGAGAGCAATAAAAAGTATTTTGAATTTTTGAATAAGAAGTGCAAAACAAAAAAACCAGGGGGTGCAAAATGCAAAAAACATAAACATATTAGTACAAAATTTAAAATTCCAGGGGTGCACCTGCACCCTCTCACTAACATAGAGCACCGCCACTGACTGAAAGAGGTTTGGGGATAGGGACGGTATTTCATCCTCCGCCCCGCGGAGACTCCGTCTCCAAAAACTAGTAAAATAACATTTATAAATTTATATTTTAGTGCTTTATAAACTATTTTTAACTATATTTTCACACAACATGTGTATATATTTGTTCATATATGATGCTTATAACTGTGACACGACTCACAATAATATTTTAATATTTTTATTTGTTTTATAAATAAACTTGAATATTTTTTTACAACCAGTTCGATTGAAAATAATATAAATTTTATACTTTTTTTAATGTTGGTGGATATCCGCGAGAACTGTGGCGATCCGCAGGGTTGAGGATGGAGGAAGAATTCTCCCCGAAGCGGAGAATGAGGATGGGGATGATGAATATTTTAAATGGCGGGACAAGGTGTGGTAAAGTATCTTCCGGTCAATCCCCACCCTGTTCACATCCCTAAAAACAATTCAAAAGCAGAACAAAAACTGATGAAAACCAACAGCTCTAACACTAATTAAACAAAGAAACTTAACCATAAGCACCGAAAAAGAAAAATTCACTATGAAGCACGTCAAAAACAAATTATTTTTTTTAAGAAAGCTAAATTTAGGACCCTAGATTCAAAAATATGCATGTTTAGAATTTATGTTCTGAAAAAAGCTGAGGAGTAATTTTATCAGTTTTTAGGATCTATAAAACTAGCTATAATGGTGGGGTTTAAATCTCAAAAGAAGAGTTGAATTGTTACGATGGTAAAGTTTAAATTTGGAGTTAAAATAGGTGGAGGAGAGAGTGAATGAATTTTTTCAACCGGTTGAAGACAAGAAAAATGGGAAAAAGTGTGACACTGGTTGGATTTTTTTTGCCTTGAATACAAACTTCGGAACACGTTTTTCAAAATTTTGCCGAATTTGAACTACGAAAACTTCGAAAAATACGTTCCGAAGTCTTTATTCAAGGGCAAAATCTGAATAGGGGGAAAAAGGAAAAATTGTTTTTTATTTTTCATATATACCCCCAACAGGCACAACAACAATGTACTATTCGGCCCATAAGTTAAAGATATCTCTGCTAAGAAAAATTCACCCTACTCCAAACTTGTAGAACCTCTTACTACCAGAAACTCTCTAATTTCATATTTGCTCATGACATTGTAAAACAAAACAAAAAATAAGATAAGTCAAAAGTTATAAACAGACATTTCCATCCCATGAGATTGTTGGAAAACATTTGAGTTTTCTTTGTAACAGTTATTTATTTTACCTATTTAAAAATATTGGTAAATAGTCCACAAGTTTTAATTTAATTGGGAAAAATGTTGAAATTGTTAGGTCAAACATTATGATCGGAGTTCCAACTTCTTCACTTATGTGTGTAAGTTTAAAATAGTTTTGTCATTTCATCTATATATATTGGCAAACAATTTATCAAAAAAGTATTAGCTAACTCAAAATCAACCATGTCATTCTTTTACGATTTAGAATTTGATGTTATTCTTTTTTTATTCAACCAAATTTAATTCATTTTATTAACTAATAAATATTCAATATATAAGGGAATAATCTCAAATATATAGATACTATAGTCAAAGAAAGAGTCACCCGCAAGAAAAATGAGCAATCATATATGTTTGTCTCATAACAAATTTAAGCTCAAAGTTTACATAAGACGACATCAAATTAACAATATCAACAACAATTAAACTAAACTATGAATTGCCAGCACACTTAGTCTAAATAAGTTCACCCAGCACGTAAGAATCACTTTCAAATTGAACTCGATCAAAACCAACATTGTTCTGGAGTGTACTTTTGGGCTGAACCAAGCTCAATGTCATATATGAACTAGTAGCTCAGAAATGATTATCTTAGTTAGTCTTGATTCGGTTGATTGTCATGGTCGTTGGTCTTGAAGAGATGAATTCTTTGGAATTTATGAGGAAAAGGTAGATGCAAGAATATTAGCACTCTGACGCTCAAGTCAGTATTTAAAAGAGGTAATAAAGAGTATAAAATTGGAGGCGCGGATAGCTCATACCTAAGGATTGATGTATGAATGCTTATATAGGATAATATTAGGGTTTTATAGCATAGTGGGGTGCCTCATGTCATGTGCAAAGGACCAACCATATGTAACACCTGAATTGTCCTTTGTTTAGGAGCATGTTTGGTATTGGAGGCATTTTGGCATCTACCTGTGCTCGTGAATTGAGTCCCGTGGTCGCTATACCACGTGATCATTCTTATTCCATTCTGATGGGCTTTGATGTATATTGAACTTTTAGCCGATCCAGTACAAGATCCACATGCCCGATGCCAAATCTATTGACCTATATCTACAACCTAACAAAGTATGCACTATTACAACCACTCTTTTTTTTCTTCACGGTTGGTCAACTTTATGCTCGGATTCTAACCTCCAGCTCGAAGAATTTCATCTATGATCCACCAAATGAGTTCTTTACCCTCTCTTTTATTTCTTCAAATAAAACTTGAATTGGGTTACGAACAGCTGTGAATAACTTCCTTTTTCAGTAAAAAATGATTTATTTTTTATTTCTTTTAATATATGATTAGTAAGGCAATGATAGATAAACTCCCCATCCATATCCATCCATCCATCCACCCATTCCACACCTTGGGTGAACTCCTTTTCCATCATCCAAGGGGTAAATAAAGAATAGGTGTAGATTAAGTGAAGATGTGTCCACTAATCATTTTCCTTTTTTTCCGATACAAATCATTTTCCTCTTTAGTATGTAAGACTTCCCCATTATTTTAACAATTCCTTAAGCACATCGTGCAACCATGTGTCCCTCGCTCTATTTATCAATGCATCTTACTCCTTCCTTCACCTCATCACCATCTTCACACAAATGGCAACCACTACAAAAACAACATTGTTCATCGCTCTTCTCTTTCTCTTCTCCCTCTCCTTCACCACAACCGTTAGATCCGTAAGCATCACCATCTCTCTCTCTCTCCTTTTCTTTTCCGATCTTCATTTTCAAATCACCAACACCAGTCATAACATTATTTAATTTAATTTAACTTTCTATCTATCTGAATATTGCAGGAATCCGACAATGATTGCGTCTACACAGTCTACGTTCGAACTGGTTCAATCTTAAAAGGAGGAACCGATTCAAAGATCGGAGTCAAACTATACGACAAATACGGTTACTACATCTACATCAAGAACCTCGTTGCATGGGGCGGGTTAATGGGTTCGGGTTATAATTACTTCGAACGTAGTAACCTTGATATCTTTAGCGGAAGAGGACCCTGTCTAGACGGACCCGTTTGTGCCGTTAATGTTACATCTGACGGTGACGGTGCACATCACGGTTGGTATTGTAACTACGTGGAAGTTACTAGTACTGGGCCCCACGTATCGTGTTCTCAGGAGCAATTCACAGTGGAACAGTGGCTAGCGACTGATACTAGTCCTTATCAGTTGTGGGCCGTGAGGAATCTTTGCCAATATAAGTTGGATTCGGCCCGGCCCAAGATCGGCCCATCTGTTGTTAACGACGGAAGTGGATCTGATTTTTCTATTTTGAATGCCCACGCTTGACAATGAGGATTGAGAAGGGTTTCTCAATGTAGTTGTGTTTTCAGTTTTGTTTTTGTTGCGTGTTTCGGATCGCCAAATTTGAATTGGGTTCGGGTTTTAGTGCCAATAACCCGTTTGTGTTTTGTAGTCTTTTCAATAATATTAATAATAATGGCGTTATGTATGTATTGAGATGAAATGATGGATAAAACATTGCAGTTTGTTAATGTTTGTTGAGAGAATTTGTTCCTGAAATTTTGAATAATTGTTCTTATAATTGAACCTCATATCATTGAATTAGGTTGGTACATATAGTTGTAAAGCCACAAACATTTTGTTTCTGCAACCTAAAACTTATTTCATATCACTGATATTGTCAAACTAGTTACACCTTTGATTTTACTTTCTGTATTGATTGCTTATGGTAATTGGTTATGTAACAGGTGTTCAAATTCAATCGCCTAACCTTTGTAACACCAAAATGGTGAGTAACCTTCTCACTGAATAAACCTCCACTATAAATTACCCTACAAAATTGCTATGTTTTCTTCCAGTTATGCTAAATAGTAAGTACTATATATTGTGCTTTCTTTTAAAAGCTACAACTTATGCTTAAAGAAATAGTAATTGGAAGAAAAGATAGTTCAGAGATTTTCTAATTGATTTTATTAGTTTATGACCTAAATTGATGAGAGTGTGATATTTTAAAGACTAAGTTGAGGGTATCCCTGTCAGCATAATTCGGTTGAAAAAGACATTGCATGTAATGTAGCGATTTAGATCGAAGCTCGAACTCTAGTACATTCATTATTTTACCTTCAAAACGGTGAACAATTAGACAACTTGACAAAACAAAATATTTAAATTGAAGGTTTATATTATTTTTTTAACATATTTTATGTTTATGGGCTGGTGAAGTTTACTGACCTTTCTTTTATTTTTCTATAGTTTATTATTATTGGACCTAATAATAGTTATTGATTGATTAACTGATTTATGGTTCAATTGGTTGAACATCCACATATTGTTGCTCCATTTGTTGAAAATAAATTTTATAATTATATGCTATAGGCCATTGTTTTAACTAATGAACTTTGTGCAAGCAAAGATGTAAATGGTTGAATACTTATATATCAATTATCCAATGGAGAAGAAGATAGAAAAGACATGGAAGTTTCGTGACCAAGTAGTTATAAATGTTCTTACATGCTAAGGCAAAAGCACACAAAACCAAGAGCCATTAAAGAAATTCAGCTCCATCTGTTGTTGGGTACCAATAATTCTGCTATAGTGCTATTGCTATGTCTGATCCAACAACTTTAAAGTATGATGTGTTCCTGAGCTTTAGAGGAGAAGATACGCGTGACAACTTCACGAGTCACCTTTATGCAGAATTGTGTAGGCAAAACATTGAAACATTCATAGATAATAGACTTGACAGAGGGGAAGAGATTTCACCAGCCTTGTACAAAGCGATAGAAGAATCAACAATTTATGTGATCATTTTGTCAGAACACTATGCTTCTTCCAGTTGGTGCTTAGATGAACTGACAGAGATACTGAAATGTAAGGAGAGATATGGAAGAGAAGTGATACCGGTGTTCTATAAGGTGGATCCATCAAATGTTAGGCATCAGAGACAGAGTTATGCAGATGATTTAGTTAAACATCATCAACGATTTGGTGGCAAAGTGGACGCGTGGAAGGCTGCTCTAACCCAAGTAGCTGGACTCTCTGGCTGGGATTCACAAGTAACCAGGTCACTAATTTATTTACATGTTCTTGACACATTATTACTCAACTTTTTCTCCATCTCATCATTCATGAGGGTTGAATTTTTTGTGTATTTGAATCCCTAATGGAAACTAATGATGACTAACGCTGTAGAGTATGGCCTCTTCCTTTAACTTAATTTTAATAGAGAGAAGACTAATGTTTTTGTTTTCTTCATTATTTTTCAGACCAGAAAGCACACTTGTTACAGAGATTGTGAAAGATATTTTGAAAAAATTGAACAGTTGTTTGTTATGCAATTATGAAGGAACAGCGGGAATTGACATGCATATCAAACAAATCCAATCCTTGTTGCGCCTTGAGTTGCCGACTGTTCGTATCTTAGGAATATGGGGCATGGGAGGGATAGGCAAAACAACAATTGCTAGTGCCGTCTTTGGAACACTCGCAACTCAGTTCAGTTCGAAAAGTATCATTCTAAATGTTCAACAAGAAATAGAAAGAGATGGACTAGACCGTGTAAAAAGCAAATACTTATCGAAACTTCTAGGGGAAGACATTACATCCTCTGAAAACAATTTTTCATTTGATCGAAGGCTCAAACGGACAAAGGTTCTTCTTGTTTTTGATGATGTGAAAGATTCTGACCAACTTAAAGATTTAATTGGAACACATAGTAACTTTGGTCAAGGGAGTAGAATCATTGTGACTAGTAGAGATAAGCAAGTGCTTGAGAATGCCAATGCTCATGAAATATATCAAGTTAGGGAAATGAATGATCAAGATTCTCTACAACTCTTCTGTTCATTTGCCTTTAAGCAAAACATTCCAAAAGAATCTTTTGTGAGCTTAACAGAAAAGGTTTTAGGTTATGCTAAAGGGCTTCCATTAGCTCTCAAAGTTTTGGGCTCATTGCTTTATGGCAGAACAAAAGAAGCATGGGAAAGTGAGCTGCGGAAGCTCGAAAAGCTTCCCGATTGTGAAGTTTTTAGATTGCTGAAGTTAAGTTATGATGGACTTGATGACGAACAAAAAGATATATTTCTTGACATAGCTTGTTTCTATATAGGAGAATTGGAGGAAATTATAGCAGAAATGTTGGATTGTTGTGGTTTCTCCACTCGCATTGGAATGGATGTTCTTGAAGATAGGTGCCTTATATCTATTTCAAAAGGTTTAGTTTGGATGCATGATCTAATACGAGATATGGGGCGTCAAATTGTTAAGCTTCAATGTGTTAATGATCCTGCAAAACGTAGTCGATTATGGAAGGCTAGTGATATTTACGATGTTTTAAGCAAGAACAAGGTATGTATGTTCTTTAGCCCCTCAAAGATCACTTGATAAATTGCTCTCTCTAATGAATTTAATTTCTCACATGTTGCAAAGTGATTAACAAATTCTTAATGTTTGATTTTAGGGAAAAGGAACAGACGCAATCCAGTGTATAGTCCTAATTGTGGATGAAATAAAGAAAGTTGAACTACATGCTGATACATTTAAGAAAATGCATAATCTTAGAATTATCGACTTCCAAGATAGGAAGAACTCAAATGTAACCTTTGATGGGTTTCTTATGAGTTTTCCTAATGATTTGAAAATTCTTCAATGGACTCGCTTCCCTCAAAGATCTTTGCCACAAAACTTTCGCCAAGAGAATCTTATTAGACTTGATATGATTTATAGCGATCTTGAAAAACTTTGGGACGGGGATCAGGTATTTCATTTTAAGCTTTATATATATATATATTTTGATGAGATCATTTCAAAGCTTTATATTTTGATTATATAACTATAATTCAAAAATATTATATATTGAATCACATATACAAATTTTAAAAATAATTTTAAAATATTGTATTAAATATATTTTAATCCTTACATTTTACCTTACTTTGAAGAATAGTCTATACATTTTTTAATGTTAGAAAAACCATACAATTTTTTTCGTTACTAAATTTAGTACTTGACGTAAATTTTACTAACAGAATACTTAGATGACATGGTGTGGTCCCATGATTTTAATGAGGTGGTCAATCATAATGTGACTATATATTTTGGTATAAACACATTGATATACTACATTATTAAAACAAATACTAAAAATGAATTAAAAACTAATTAAATAAATTAATAAAATCTGGTATCTCGTTTAGGCAGTAGCAGTCATCATCCTCTTCTTCCATATAAAACATGTAAAGACTTTTTTTTAATGGCAAATTGATATATATATATATATATATATATATATATATATATATATATATATATATATATATATATATATATATAATTGGAGTACAAAGGAGTACCAAAAATACTCAAAAAACAATAAATATATACATAAGAAATACCAAAGGACTCCAGAAAGAAACAAACCACCAAAGCCACCTAAAGCAACCACCAAAAAGGAGAAGGGGAAAAGACAAGTAAGGGCGGACACCCCAAGAGATACTACTCAACAGGGACTAGATACATCCAGGCACCACATCCTCACATCGCCTTATTGAACCAACACAAGAGAGGTTGCACCTCCCACTCGTAGAAAGAGCAGGAGTTATCAGGGTTTTTATCTAGAAACTATTTCCAGGAGGAGAGCTTCACCCTATCCGCAAGATTATCAATTGTTGAAGACCCACCACCAAAGATAATATTATTCCGGGAGGTCTAGATAAACTACACAACAGCATGCCACATTAGAACCATCCCTAAACGAACACGACGCCCCACACACATCCCAAAGAAGCTCCCAAAAACTTGCATTATTCTATTCGATTTCGGGGACACATACTTGATCCTCGAATAAAGGTTGCACCTCCCACTCGTAGAAAGAGCAGGGGCTTTTTTTTTTAATCGGGTAAATTTTATTAATGAACAATTCCTAAATAAGAAGTATAAAGAATTGTTAAATCATACAACGAAAAGCAAAGTGATAAAAACACTTTAGCTAATCAAAAACTACATCAAAACATCACCCCAATCCACCCCTTACAGAATATCAAATACATCAAACTCAACTCGTAGAGACGCCATCGAACATTAACTTCCGAACTCGAATCAAAAGTGATCGGCCCATCAGAATTCAAAAAGCAGCTCCTTGAGTCAAAAAGTTGATGGACACCGATATAATGAGAACCTAGACAAATGAGTCTTAGCTCGCAGACCACCTCCTAACAGTCAACACCGACGCGATAAAGATCAACTTGATACAAAGAGACCTGCAAATCTCATCAGATTTGGAAACCACCAACGACTCAAAAAGAGTCCTGCAAATCTCAACAGATTTGACAACGGTCAGAGAATCAAAGTATCAAAGAAAAACCAATCATCCATGGCATCAACATCACCCGGCCACCATTATCAAACCACCTACCTCGAACAACCACCTCACCACAACACCAACCAACCATGAACACGTCACCACCTCATGAAGACGGTCTAGAAAAATCTCACCACCTCATGGAGAAAAATTGTAGAAAAACCAATTTAAATGTTGTTAGCACTTTGTACGGGATTATTAGTGACTAGACAAAAGCAAATGCACCACCATTATATTGCTATGGTAACAGAACATAATTGCTAAAATGCATAGCCAACCAACAGAACCCAAAAGGCCAAAACAGAACCCAACGCCACCAAAACAGAACCACCAGCAACATCAACCATGTAACTCGTCCAACAAAAACCCACCACCAATACACTAAGTTAAAACTTGCAACCAAAACCCATCTTCAAATCCAAAAACAGATTTAGAATTTTTAACCCAAATCAAAGCCAGCGGCGGCTCCGTCAGCTACCTGAACAACCCTCAAAACTCTGGCAAGGAGAACAAACACCTAAAACAAAAAACAAAACTCCAACCGAAACGACGAAAATGACGCAATCCAAGAGAAACATCCAATGAACACGAAAAGTGGCAGACAAAGGAATGCATATCTGGATCGGGGAAAACGCCGTGAAGGAAGGAGAGAGAGATGGTGGTGCGGAGATGACAACTCATCGCACCACCACCGTGGGATTTACATCTTGGCGGTGAAAAATTTGGATTTAGGGTTAGGAGGGGACGACGACTGTGTTTTGGTAAGAGAGAAGGCAGAGAAAAAATCTTTAGAGAGAGAAAGGTCTAGGGAAAAATGTTTTTAAGAATATCAATAGAAAGAGCAGGGCCTATTAGGGTTTTTACCTAGAAATCATTTACATGAGGAGAGTTTCACTATATCCACAAGATTATCAATCGTTCAAGACCCATAGGCAAAAATAATATCATTCCGGGAGGTCCAGATAGACTACACAACAATATGCCACATTAGAACTATCCCTAAATGAACACGACTCCCCACTAGGGATGTCAATTTGCATCCGTTAGTGGGGATCCCCGCGGAGATTGCCCCGTTCGAAGCTCCGAAAATGGGGATTTTTCCCCCGTGGGGACGGGGATGGAGGCAAAATTTCCCCCGTTGGCAATTCGGGGCGGGGATCGGGGAAGGCACATCCGTCCCCGCGGATTCCCCGAATCCGCCCATATACTTAAACTATTATATATTATAATAATAAATATATATATATAATATATAGCAATAATATTAAATATTGATACTTTGTAAAAACAAAATATTTAATGCTGACTTTATTTGTCTAATTTGGTTAGATATTTACCAACGAGT
This sequence comes from Trifolium repens, assembly GCA_030408175.1. Taxonomy (NCBI): domain Eukaryota; kingdom Viridiplantae; phylum Streptophyta; class Magnoliopsida; order Fabales; family Fabaceae; genus Trifolium; species Trifolium repens. The sequence continues at coordinate 57,209,800 of CP125842.1, read as the reverse complement.
TTTTTCATATACATTTGACAATTTTAAGTATCTATTTTGCTATGTATTATGGGATATTATAGTTATGAGTTTTTGTATAATGCATATTTTGCTATAAGATTTTGGCTATCGGTTTTTGATGATTATTAGTAGCCAAATGTTTTTGCATTTGTTTTTGCTTATGAATGAATTATGTGTTGTTTCTTTTTTTAAAATAAAATTAAGATGAAAATATTTGTTTTTTTTAAATAAAAAAAGAAAAAATAACATCATATTACTATCATAATTTTGACCAAAAATATAATTTTTTGTTAAAATTTGATATCCGTGGATCCCCGCAGGAACCGTGGAGATCTGTGGGGATGGGGATAAATATTTCCCCGTGGGGACGAGAATGGAGGCAAAAATTCCCCCGTTGGCAATTCGGGGCGGGGAACGGGGATAACTTCCTCCGCACATTCCCCGCCCCGTTGACATCCCTACTCCCCACACCCATCCAAAGAACCTATCCTTTAAGGCCTATCTCTCTTTTCAAGGACCAAGTAGGATGATTTAACATAGAACACCCCACCTGGATCGTCTCTCCAGCACCAATAATCCTTCGTAGTCGAAAACGAACCTGACGCAAGGACTCGGTTAAATGATTGAGGAGATCTTGGTCATGCATGCCAAGATTTGTCCTCCATCTAAACTCCCACACCAACCTCCGCTCACCCAGTTCCCCATATCTGCAACTCTATCGAGACATTAATCGGATGCTTGATGTAGTATCAAAAGTAAGTATGTTTTTGTATCGTCTCCACAAGGACTGATGCAATATGATGTCGTTCAACAATTAATATAATTTTGAGTAAAGTGATTAAAGGATATTTGTTTGTGAAAATTTAAGAAAATGTAACAGCGTTAAATGATAAGGAAATTAACAGGGAGATGAATTTGTTGGGATTAGATTTCATTAATTTATTCGCATATATTCTCTTAATCAGTTGTACATATTTTAGCTATCTATCAATATTATCACGTATCGCCCGGCGTACGTTTCCGTGTCCAGATAACGACGAGAATCACGTTATACCTATTAACCCTCGATGTCTCGAGTGATTAATCGGTATAACGACTATATTGTATTTCTTAAACTCCGATGTCTTGGACAATTTAACCAACACAATAGCATTAAGTTTCGATACAAAAAGTGAATATTAAACCTAAATCTATCTCTAGAGTTTAAAATTTAATAGATATTATCCTAGTTCTTGAATTCAAAAGGTGTATGTCTATAACAATTAAAACCGTAAAATTAAAACATGAAAATCAAGGATAACACCAATATTGATGGATAATCTAAAATCATATATAACGCCATAATCAGAATAAATACGTACTAGTAGAATTAGTTACATCTAACCCCAACAAAAGTGTCTTTAACTATTCATTATCATGGTAGCTTCACACAAATGAGAAGAAAAGAGATGAAATAACAACACCAATCGATTTCTCGAACAGTTGGCGTGCATCCCACTGTCTTCCTCCCGTCTCCTCTGGCTCTCACTCTCTGTTTTGCGTTCAGCTCCTCTGTTCTGTTATGTGTGTTGCTAGGCGTCTAAGAGGAGTGAATGAATGAATTGGCAAATGCATCCTTTTATAACTTTCAAACTTCACACCTAAGAAATAAGATTCTTTGGCCATAAGAAACATATGGTGAGGTGGTGAGGCGATGAAGCATGTCCTCTATTTTTGTTTTTCTTTCCAAGCCCCACTTGTTTCTTGTTTCACTTTATAAGCTTACTATTTTCTTCATTTAAAACCTGAAATATATAAAATAAATAATATATATAACTAATAAATAATATATATAGTATCTATTATAAATTACGAGATATATCAATATAAGTGAAGTGAAATATGTAAAAATAGCTAAAATACTAACTTGCTAGTAAAGACTAATATTTACAAATAGTTGATGTATTTACTTTAAATAACTTTATAAAACAAGTCAATAAATACTTAAAATATATAAGTAAAATCCCTATTTTTTGGCACGTATCAATGCTTGAAAGAAATATATATTAATACTAAATCCTAAGCAGTACACTCTCGACCCATGGATCAAACCAACTCACCCACGCTATCTTTTTCTTACTATCAACACCCCCCAGAGGAACCTTCGAGGAAGAAAGTTTACACAAATTTACCCAACTCACCCACACTATCTTTTTCTTACTATCAACCCCCCCCCCCCCCCCCCCCCCCCTCCTTCTTCTTACTATCAACCCTCCCCCTTCCGGTGAGAAAGAAAATAGGTATAGAATTAAGAATCGAATTAAGGACCACCCCACCCCCCACCTCCCATGCTAACCCATCTATTATTCGATGTCCCCCAACTTCTTAGGAATTGTATCAATAAGGGGTTGCCAAGTAGATAGCTTGCGAGCATTAACAATGGGGCAGAAGGTAAGGACTAATTTAACTCTAAAATACTCCTAGAATTATAATTTAAAATATTAGACTTTATATTACTCTTTGAATCCTTTAACTAAATTTAATTGGTTTCATTTTATTCCCCTAAATAATTGCCGTTCTTCTTAGATCTTTTAACTATATCATACTATGTATCAAAATAAACTGATTTGATAAAGTATTAAATAATTTTAGTGTTTTATAACATTTTATATACTTGTTCTATTTATTCAGAATTTGTAATCAACATTTTAGATCAATAAAATTTGCATTCTACAGAAATTTGTTGTGTCATAATCTATACTAATATATAAAGGGGATACAAATTTTTGGGATGACTTTTTCATTATTCCTATTTTACCCTTAAAAAAACTAACAAAAAAAAACTTAAGCACAACTTCCACATAAAAATAGGTTTTCAGTTTTTTTATAATATAAAACAAATATATATTTTTCTTCTTAATAACTAGCCAAAAAAAAGGAGGTTAAGTAGTTATAATTAAATCAATCCAATAAAAAAGGAGATTAAGTAGTTATTTATATTTGCACAATAGAAAATATTGACCACATCAAACCAAAAAAAAAAAGAATATCGATCACACGGGCACAGGACGTGCCCGTTTGGAGGCTAGTGTTAATAGAAGGGACCGTAACTCAAAATAATATGTAGTAATTAAAAATCTCCAAGATTTATCAAATGCAAATAGTAATATGTTTATATTCAAAGTTCATTAATTTTTTGTTAATCATTACACTTTTTTCCTCTAGGTTTTACCAAATTTGAAAAGGCTTTACCTTAGTTATTCTAGTAAGCTGATAGCACTTCCAGATCTCTCTTTCTCTCCAAATATTGAAGAAGTACATCTTAGTGGTTGTGAAAGTTTGACACAAGTTAACTCCTCTTGCTTCCTCAACAAACTTTACTACTTATGTTTGGATGGTTGTACCGAACTCAAGAGACTACCAGATCTCTCTTTGTGTCCCAATATTGAAGCAGTAAATCTTAGTGGTTGTGTAAGTTTGACACAAGTTAACTCCTCTAGCTTCCTCAACAACCTTAACTTCTTATGTTTAGCAGATTGTACCGAACTCACGAGCTTAAATATTCCTAGCAATATTCTATCAAGTTCATCTGGATGTGTTGTTCTTCGTGATTGTTATAACCTTGAAACACTTTTAATCAGCGGTAGAATTGATTATGTGGTTCAATCATATAAAAAAAATTATGGATTTTTTAAGGTCGAAGAAATGCAAAAAATTTGTGATGAAATGGAAATAAGACTATATTGGGATCAAGGAAATTATGAGATTTGGGAATTATCTCCAGACATTAAAAGAATCAATGATTTTTGTTGGTTAGATATTTCCAAATGTGAGTCCCTAACATGCCTACCAGCTGAAGTTTTAAATTCGAAGTTTCTAACAATACTTTCTCTTAGTGGTTGTTTAAAGTTGGAGGAGTTACCTGCAATCATGGAGACTATGGAAAATTTAAAAGTGCTCGCCTTAGACGGAACAGCAATAAAAGAACTACCTTCATCCTTGCACCATTTAGTTGGGCTTGAAAAGTTGAGCTTGCACAGTTGCACAAAGCTCAAGACTATTCCATCTTCTATTGGAAACCTTAGTAAACTCCTTAGGTTAAACCTTGCCTATTGTGCATCACTTGAAAGTTTTCCAAGCAGCATTTTCAAACTGAATTTGACAGAACTCAATTTTGAAGGTTGCTCAATGCTTCAGACCTTTCCTGAAATACCAAATGACAGTGTCTGCTTGTCATCCTTGACTAAACTTTCACTGCAAGGAAGCAGTATTGTGAACCTTCCTGAGAGTGTGGCTCATCTGTCAAGTTTGAGATCACTTGATTTAAGTGATTGCAAATTGCTTGAATGTGTTCCAAATAACATTGGCCGCTTGTCATCCTTGACTGAACTTTCACTGCAAGGAAGCAGTATTGTGAACCTTCCCGAGAGTATGGCTCATCTATCAAGTTTGAAATCACTTAATTTAAGTGAGTGCAAATTCCTTGAATGTGTTCCAAAGCTTCCACCAAATCTAAACCTAGTTTTCGCATTTGATTGCCCTTCCATTAAGAGTATGGTGCTAACTTCAAGGTCTGATCCTGGAGAAGGTACCTTCGAATTTTATCTGACCAATAGTCAAGAACTAGATGCAACATCTTTGAGTAATATTGGAGAGCAAGCCTGCATTAAGATCACCTATGATGCATATTGGTCAGTGGTCTTCTGCTTTCCAGGGAGCGCAGTTCCTCGATGGTTCCATTACTGTTGCAAGGGACATTCAGTAACTATGAAAACAGTTTCTCCAAATTTGTGCAGTAAAAATAGGCTCATTGGTTTTGCACTGTGTGCTGTTTTGGGACCAGAAGATATGGATGAGACCTTTAGATACAAATTTGAATTTATATCAGATGGTGAAATTTGCTCTTCTTACCACTACTTTATGCCTGAAAACCATTTGAATTGGAATATTCCAGATCCAGATATATTTCTCAAACAAAATCACACACTCCTGTGGAAGCATGAATTAAACTTAGAAGCAATTGGCAATAAGATCTTTCATGCCCAAAACTTCACTTTTGAGTTTTCATCAAACAAAGTGAAAGAATGTGGAATATCTCCTCTGTTTACCAAAGAAATTGATACATGTAAGTATTGATACATGTGAGATGTGGTTTTGAAGTTTCCCGTATCAACTGCATATGTTAACTTTCTTTGTTTTCCCATGACTACAATCTTCTTAATCTGTTACCATTTTTGCTAAAATAAGTTTGTAAATAGAAATACAAAAATTCCAACCAAGTTTATATGTCAAATGATTTTACTTTTGAATAATTGTTGTTATAATTGAACCTCATATCATTGAATGAGGTTGGTGCATTGCATCTAGTTAACTAAAAAATATCCTCATCAACCTAGTTAACTTTGATTACTTTCTGTATAGATAATAAGTAGTTATTTGTATTTCAGGAATTCGGTATACACAAATCAGAAACATCATTTTCTGCACTTCAAGGAGAACACAAATCACAAGCTGCTCATTTTATCCGAATAGGTGATTTATCGATGCTTGAGGCATGCAACAGTTAATTGTGGCTTGAGAGTTGATTTCAAGACCTCCTTCATTTGGTTTCATTAAGGAGTTGACTTCTTCAAAGAAAAGAGAGACGACAAATGTTAAAAGGCCAAAATTCATTGAGGGGAGTAGATGAATAGAACATAAAACATAACAAAGTCAAAAGTTTAATTAATCACAAATCACAGTTTTGAGTTCCAAATTGCCAACAAGTGCTTACTTTGCAAAACAGTATACTAGATCCACAAAAGGAAGTACAATTTCATGTGTGTATGTTCAGTTATACAACTCAATTGAAGTTAATGCTTACAATCTTTCCAGAGATCTTGGAGTTTGCAGAAGGTTTTGTGCACATTAACTTAACAAAACTGAGTAGTGTATTTATAACTCCTCATTTGTAGAAACTTATTGCTATCAGACTTAACAATGCTTACAATTTCACCCTGAAGTCACAATCAATTTATTTATTTTATGATGTGAATGTGTTTGTCTAGTCTGGTGATATTGATTTAGCAGAAAGAAACCGTCACAAAATATATTTTACAAGTTCACCTGAGTAGAGTAGCCATGAAATGGCACTAAAAGTGAGTTGAATAGGTTTGGAACATTACTATGATCCAAAACTCTAGGTCTATAATAACTTGGCTCGAAAACTGAGTAGTGTATATAACTCCTCATTTGTAGAGACTTGTTGCTATACTGTGAAAGTTTCCTGTTTACAATATTATGTCAGTTTTTGCTAAAGGCAATATAGAAAAGACATGGAAGTTTCAGCTCTTCCATTGTTGGGTATGAATAATTCTGCTATAAGTAGTAATTCCATAGGTAGAAATTCAAAAGTGCTTGGAATACACGGTTGAGGTTTTTATTAAATTTGACACAAATTAAGATTTGCTGTTCATAAATATTATTTTTTGGTGAGAAAATTTGAATAAACATGATCGAAATCGTCTAATGCGGCGTGTGATGCGGTTACGATGTGGTCGCATAAGTGATTGAAAATCACACCATAAGTGAATGAAAATCACACCACAAATTTCAAGGATAATGCATGATTTTAAATGTAAATAGTGAGTGGCTCACTAGATTATCAAAAAGATAAAAAATGAGTGGCTCTCTAGCTTTGTGTCGGTTTTTGCATGACTTAACAAATGCAAAGTCAAGCAGTGAACAAGATAGAAAATACACAAAACCAACAAGAAAAAAATAAAGAATTCATCTATTGCTATGTCTGATCTAAAGTATCATGTGTTCCTCAGCTTTAGAGGAGAGGATACTCGTGACAACTTCACCAGTCACCTTTATGCAGAATTGTGTAGGCAAAACATTCAAACATTCATAGACGATAAAAGTCTTGAGAGAGGTGATGAGATTAACTCATCCCTGGTCGAAGCAATTGAAGAATCACTCATTTATGTGATCATTTTGTCAGAACACTATGCTTCTTCCAGTTGGTGCTTGGATGAACTGACAGAGATACTGAAATATAAGGACAGATATGGAAGGGAAGTGATACCGGTGTTCTATAAGGTGGATCCGTCAACTGTTAGGCATCAGAGACAGAGTTATGCAGACGATTTAGCTAAGCATCATCAACGATTTGGCGGCAAAGTGGATGCGTGGAAGGCTGCTCTAACCCAAGTAGCTGGACTTTCAGGCTGGGATTCACAAAAAACCAGGTGACTAATTTATTTACATGCTTTTGCCATATTTACTCAATTTCTATATTCTGAATCCTATTGACTAAATAAAGTTGTTAAGTTTGTTCTGAATAAAATTTAAAACCATAAATCTATCTAAAATTGTTAATTGTGTTTTATTTTTCTTAATCCTTAAAATGAAATCTTAAATGGCACTTAATTTGAAATTAATAAGTATTTAGAGATAGTCTTATAAAATGGACACGTAAATCTTTAAAATATCCTATAGAGAAGAGATAGTAACATACTAGTATATGTGTGAATCTATCCAACGAATTTGTTTCTTATTAACTCCTTGTTTTCCTTTCAATTTAGTTTTTATACAGATCAAGAAGAGAAAACTAATGCTTTAGTTTTTTTTCATTATTTATTAGACCTGAAAGCACACTTGTTACAGAGATTGTGAAAGACATTGTGAAAAAATTGAATCGTTGTGTCTCAAGTGATTATGAAGAAATGACAGGAATTGACAACCATATTGAACAAATTCAGTCCTTGTTGCTCCTTGAGTCACCGACTGTTCAAATCATAGGAATATGGGGCATGGGAGGAATAGGCAAAACAACAATTGCCAATGCAATCTTTAAAAAACTTGCAACTCAGTTCCGTTCCGCAAGCATCATTGAAAATGTTAAACAAGAAATAGAAAGAGCTGGACTAGACCATGTAAAAAGCAAATACTTATCAAAACTTTTAGGGGAAGATATTAAATCCTCTGAATTCAATATTTCAATTGATCCAAGGCTCAAACGGATGAAGGTTCTTCTTGTTTTTGATGATGTGAAAGATTCTGATCAACTTAAAGATTTAATCGGAACACATCGTAACTTTGGTCAGGGGAGTAGAATCATTGTGACTAGTAGAGACAAGCATGTGCTTGAGAATGCCAATGCTGATGAAATATATCAAGTTAGTGAAATGGATGATCAAGATTCGCTACAACTCTTCTGTTCATTTGCCTTTAAACAAAAACATCCAAAAGAATCTTTTGTGAGCTTAACAGAAAAGTTTTTAAAATATGCTGATGGGCTTCCTTTAGCTCTCAAAGTTTTGGGTAAAATGCTTTGTGGCAAAACAAAAGAAGTATGGGAAAGTCAGCTGCAAAAGCTCGAAAAGCTTCCCGATCAAGATATTTTAAAATCGTTGAAGTTAAGTTATGATGGACTTGACGAAGAACAAAAGAACATATTTCTTGACATAGCTTGCTTCCATATAGGAAAATTTGTGAAAGCTGTAGAACAGATGTTGGATGGTTGTGGTTATTCTGCTGCTCGCATTGGAATGGAAGTTCTCAAAGATAGGTGCCTTATATTTATTTCAGATGGTGATATTTGGATGCATGATCTAATAAAAGAAATGGGGCAAGCAATTGTTCTCCTTGAAGACGATCCTAGAAAGCGTAGTCGATTATGGAAAACTAATGATATTTATGATGTTTTAAGTAAGAAGAAGGTATGTTCTTTAGCCCCCTCAAATTTCAATTGATATAACTCACTCAATCTTATGAATTTACTTTCTAACATTTTGCAAAATGCTTAACGAATAGTATTACATTTCATGGAACCACTTTTTTCTTGTTAATTTATCTCTATAGTAATTAATTATGTTTGATTTTAGGGAAAGGGAACAGATGCAATCAAGGGTATATCCCTAAACATGAGGGAAATAAAGAAAATACAACTAGATGCTGATACATTCAATGAAATGCATAATCTTAGAATGATCGTGTTCCATAATATTAACTACTTAATTGACTCAAACTTAAAGTCAAATGTGACCTGTTCGGATGATTTAAAATTTCCGAATAATTTAAAACTTCTATATTGGGATTGCTTCCCTCAAAGATCATTGCCGCAAAACTTTTGGCCAGAAGATCTCATTTCGGTTGAAATGCGTGCTAGCCATCTTGAACAACTTTGGGAGGGAGATCAGGTAAATCATTTCAAGCTTTATGTTGTGTCCCTTTGTGTTTTGATGATATAATCATAATTTAAAAATAGGGTAAATATGTTGATAATGTGGGCGAGTTTTGTTTTTCCTCCTGTAATTTTATTTTTTTGACTCGCCCCTTGCAATATTAAATTTTTTGGACTCGCCCCTTGCAATATTGAATTTTTTGGACTTGCCCCTTGTAACACCCCGTTTTTCAAAGCCTAAAAAGGGGCATTATTTTTTATTTTTTTTTTATTTTTTTAAAACAAAACAGAGCGCGCATACAAACAGTGAGAGCCGACATTAAACATACAAAAGAACTCATTACCATAAGGTGCTTCGACAAGCAAAGTGTGTTCCTGAATAATTACAGTCCAAGTCTAGTATTCAAATTTACTCCAAGCACTACAACCCAAAACAAACCAAGATAGAAACCTATGTCTAACCCAAAGGCACGATGTACAAACACACCGGCACAGAGTCTAATTCTAAACTATAGCTCCGGCACGAGTTCACTGGGGCCCTGAGCAGCCGCCGTCGTCACCACGACCTAGCCCAACATCTGGGTGGGATGAGCCCGCAAATGAAAAGTTGCAAGGGTCACCACACATAACACAACAGCAAATAGCATGTATATATAAAAGCGAATAAACACTTAGCAGTTCATATACTTGCACACAGTATTGAAATGCACACCAGCCTATCAATGCAGACTCTAAATGATTGTGATCACCCTAACCGGGTCTTTTTCACATGCATGCATTATTCCGGAATAAACCTCTGCAGAAGGTCGTAGGCTCGGGTGGGATAACACCTCCTACTAGTGGTGGGATAACACCAGGTAGAGTCACACACTCAATACCAAAACAATCACGGTGGGATAACACCGGGTGAGTCACACGGACAACACCAAACTCAATAAGGAGGACACCAATCACTGGTCGTCGCACCCCGTGGTCCATTCCCGATAACCACGTACTATGAATGCATGAGCATACGATTCCCCTTATATGCTAATGCAACAAAATACATACCTCTCAAGCGTATGTAAAACAATCATGAATATGTACATATATTTTCAAAATCATATGCACGCCAATCACATATTCATACACATATTCTCAAACAGATGTAAATCACACATGCGATACAAAACACCTTCTCATCACGAGAATACATAATATAATCATGCCAAACATTCACAACAATCCAGAACCAGGCATACATATATTAGACGGAAAAGTAAAGGTGCCCTTACCTTAGCAAGCTTCCGTTACTTTATTTCCGCGAAAAACTACAACACGCGCTACCTAAAATAAATGTAGCGTAACATCAATAAAATACTCCTCGTTTATCCTATCGAAACGAAACTCGCTCTCAAAGCTCCAGAGGGGTCTAAGGTACTTCCTAAAGCTATCCCTCAATGATTTCAGGTTATTCTCATAGTGTTTAAAAATTCACAAGTTAATTGTACTATTTTTATAACACGAAAATCATTTTGTTTTCAAATCATAAACCAAAACCATTTTGGCTTTTCCACTTCAAGGACTTGTTTCACACACAACAAGACCATTTGAAACACAACTAAAACTTTTCAAAAATATTTTTATGAAAAATCGAAGTTTTCTTGCGTTACAAGTTACACATTTTTTTCTTCCTAACAACCTTTCCTATACTCATTTTTCTTCAAAACTAAGATTATCCAACACATACAAAATTTTCACACAATTGTGGACTTAGAAAAATTTTGGAATTTCTTCCCCCACATAAGGAAGGGCCACGGCCATTTTTTCCAAAAACACCCTTCTACTCAAAATTTTTCACTTCTAAATGCATGGTAATATCCCATAATACCTAACTAGCACTTATCAAAGCGATTTAGAAATTATAGAGTCGAATCGCAAATTTCGAAAAATCTCAAATAAGTTTTTTTCTTAAGGCAAGAGATCATTTTTCTTTTCAAAACATCGCATAACCAATCAAACATTTAAACAATGCTCATGGGAAGCAATTTGCCTCTAAAAAATTTTCGAAATTCGATTCCTCGAACCCTACATGGATGCCACGGCCAAATGAGGCAAAAGGGCAATCCTACACAATTTTTCTTCATTTGAAACCCTAACCACATTTGTTAATTCGTAACGATATTCGATCGTATACCCGACTCTTTTTGAAACTCGAAATAAAATTTTTCTAAATTGTGTTCTTCGAGTCGCTCAAGAACACGAGAAATTTTTTTTTCTTATTTTTCGAAATAAAATTCATATTCAACAATCCATTTTGTTTAAAAGCTCAAATCTAACTTCAAAACCAAAATCTTACAACACAATCCAAGTTTTTGATCTATTTCAATTTTTTTCTTCAAAACTCTTAAACAAAACTTTGTGAAAACAAGATTTAACCATGGAAATCAACTCATGTTTCACTCATGTGTACTAATAACTCTTATGAACACATCTATGGAAACAAAACTAATTAAAACAAAATCCTAAAATTTTTCATCTCAAGAACATAAGAAAAATTGTCTTAGAATCTATGGATTTCATAAGAAATGATGAAAGGAGGAGGTCTAGTTACCTCAAGATGAAGAAGATGGTCCAAGAGCTTGATGATCCTAGCACAAATCCAAGCAAGTTCTTGAGAGGAAGAGAAAATTTGAAGTGGATGAGTGTGGGGTGGTAAGGTCGGCCGAGAGAGATGAGAGGGGAGGAAGTGAAATTTTTTTGTTTGCTTCTAAGACAAAATAGATACACCTCCTTACTATTTAAAACACTCTTGTGCAATCTAGGCCATTGGATCAAACTAACTTTTGCAAGGCTAAACCCTAACCCTTGGATCAAAAAACTCATGATTGCTTTTTGAACAAATATCTCCTTTTCGCTACTCAGCTCGTCGCGTTTGCTCTCGGCGAGTCGCGCCTCGCTAACGGACGGAAATCTCAAAAATACAAAATCTCACAAATAAACGTCCGTCGTAAACCGTTTCCAAATATTATCGCTAAACTTTATTCTCCGACTGAAATTTATTTCCTTAGCTCCCAAAAATATTCTGAAACTAGATTCCAACTCGCGTCGATATATAAAGTCTCCACTTAAAATTCGACGGAAAACAGAAACCGTAAAATTCTAAGAAGCGGGTACAGTTTTCTACTCGTTTTTCCAATAAACGGAGAAAGTCGAAACTCAAAATTCTGAAAGCACAGGAATGTTCAGATTGATAAATAAAGACCATGGGCCAAAAGTCTCCTTAAGTAATGGTCTTGCTACTTGTGAGCCATTGGATCAAATAGTGAAAGTTCTAAGACTTAACCCTAGCCATCCACCTCCTCACAAAATATCTAGATATTTCTTATGTGATCTTATCCTCCCACTAGCTCGCGCTTAAACGAGTCGCACCTCGCTAACGGACGAAAATCGCAAAAATAGAAAAACTATGGAATAAACGTCCGTCGTAAACCGCTTCTAAAAATTATCGCTAAAACTTTTTCCGCGACTGTAATTTTCTTCCTCACTCTTGAAAATTATTCTGACAATATATCCTAACTCGCGCAGATATATAAAACCTCCATCTAAATTTTTACGGAATTCAGAAGCCGTAAAATTTTACATCAGCGGGTAAAATCTTGCTCGTTTTTTCCAAAGACGAGAGTAACCCAAAACTCGGATTTCTGGCTTCACAGAAATCTTCTTATACTCAAAAGAAGACTACGACCCAAAAGTCTGTGCCTTTCCAGCGCACGAGCACAAAACAGGCTCCATTTCAGCAAAAATTCCATTAATGTGACGATACTCACAAGACCGCTCCACCAAAAACCCTAAAAACTTAGCCGACACTAAAGTTCCTTAGAAAAACTGTACAGTGGAATCTTGGGTCTTACACCCCTAGGGTGCATTTTTTAAATCGATTATTTTGTTTAAACCGATTTAAAAAGTGCTATTTTTTAAAACAATTAATCTGTTCAACCGATTTAAAAGTGCAAATTCATTGCAACCAAGGGGCGAAACCAAAAAAATTTACTTTGCAAGAAGCGAATCAAAAACAAAAAAATTACATGGGGAAAAACAAAATCCGCACGCATTACGGTAGGTATCAACCTATTTACTCTAAAAAATATTATATACTGAATTACATATACAAATTTTCAAATAATTTAAATATTCATAGAATTATAATTTAAAAATATTATATATTGAAATAAAATGATTAAGTTTTGTTGGCACATTGCCACCTCTAACAACTATATAGATAATGCCGATTTTATCAATTCAACCATTGAATCATTATCTGTATAACGGTATATACAAAATTTTAGATAATTTATAGTCATTTAATTTAATAGTCCACATTAATTTATATTTTAAATATCATACTATGCATCGAAATAAAGTGATTATAACATTTTATATACTTGTTCTATTTATTGAGAATTTTTAATCAACATTTAGATCAATAAAATTTGTATTCTACTGAATTTGTTATGTGTTATCATGTCAAAAGAAGGGACCGTGACCCAAAATAAAGTAGTGCGTAAAAATAAAATTATTTTCTTTTTGTTTCAAGATTTCCCAAATGCAATAGTACATAAGAGTTTATACTCAAAGTTCATTAATTTTTTGTTAATCATTACATTTTTTTCCTATAGGTTTTACCAAATTTGAAAAGGCTTGACCTTAGATATTCTAAGAAGCTGATAGCAGTTCCAGACCTCTCTTTCTCTCCAAATATTGAAGCAGTAAATCTTAGTGGTTGTGAAAGTTTGACCCAAGTTAACTCCTCTAGCTTCCTCAACAAACTTAACTTATTATATTTAGAATGTTGTTTTGAACTCAAGAGTATAAATATTCCTAGCAATATTTTATCAAGATCATCTGGATTCGTTGGTCTCCGTTATTGTCATAACCTTGAAACACTTTTAATCAGCAGTAGAATTGATCATGTGGTTCAATCATATAAATCTTTTTATGGATATTTAACGCACAATTTTTCTGTTGAAATGGGAATAGAGTTACAGTTGAATGATGAAGGGGATTATGAGATTTGGGAATCATTTTCAGACACTCTTTCAGGAAAAAGAATGAATGAGTTTTGTTGGTTAGATGTTTCAAATTGTCGGTCTTTAACATGCCTACCAGCTGAACTTTTAAATTCGAAGTTTCTAACGGGACTTTCTCTTAGTGGTTGTTTTAAGTTGGAGGAGTTACCTGAAATCATGGAGATTATGGAAAATTTAAAACTGCTCAACTTAGCCAAAACATCAATAAAAGAACTACCTTCATCCTTGCACCATTTAGTTGGGCTTCAAAAATTGAGCTTGAAAAGTTGCACAAAGCTTAAGACTATTCCATCTTTTATTGGAAACCTCAGTGAACTCCTCGAGTTGGACCTTACCGGTTGTGCATCACTTGAAACATTTCCAAGCAGCCTTTTCAAATTGAAGTTGACAGAACTCAATTTAAAAGGTTGCTCAATGCTTGGGACCTTTCCGGAGATCTTGGAGCCTGCAGAAAGTTTTACTCGCATTAACTTATCAGGAACAGCAATAAAAGAACTACCTTCATCCTTGCACCATTTGGTTGGGCTTGAAAAATTGAGCTTGAGAAGTTGCACAAAGCTTAAGACTATTCCATCTTCCATTGGAAATCTAAGTAAACTCCTCAACTTAAACCTTGCCTATTGTGACTCACTTGAAACTTTTTCGAGCAACATTTTCAAATTGAAGTTGACAAAACTCAATTTAGAGGGTTGCTCAATGCTTGGGACCTTTCCAGAAATACCAAATGACATTGGTCGCTTGTCATCCTTGACTGAACTTTCATTGAAAGGAAGTAGTATTGTGAACCTTCCTGAGAGTTTGGCTCATCTATCAACTTTGAAATCACTTAATTTAAGTTATTGCAAATTGCTTGAATGTGTTCCAAATAACATCGGTCACTTGTCCTCCTTGACTGAACTTTCACTACGAGGAAGCAGTATTGTGAACCTTCCTGATAGTATGGCTCGTTTGTCAAGTTTGAGATCACTTAATTTAAGTGATTGCGAATTGCTTGAATGTGTACCAAAGCTTCCACCAAATCTAAACCAAGTTTTGGCATATGATTGCCCTTCCATTAAGAGAATGATGCTAAGTTCAAGGTCTGATTCCGAAGAAGGTAGCTTTAAATTTTATCTGACCAATAGTCAAGAACTAGATGCTACTTGTTTGAGTAATATTGAAGATGAGGCATATATTAAGATCAATGATGATGCATATAGGTCAGTGATCTTCTGTTTTCCAGGAAGTGCGGTTCCTGATTGGTTCTCTTACCGATGCCAGGGACATTCAATAACTATAAGAAACGATCATTTAAATTTGTACCGGAGAAACAAGCTTATTGGTTTCGCTCTGTGTGTGGTTTATGGACATGACTTTCCATACAAATCCACTTGGTTTGATCCTCTCTTTACATACGAATTAAAATTTGAATCTGATGGTCAAACACACTTTCATCCCAACAACAAGCTTGAATTTGAATCTGGTACGCACCATCATCATCACACATTCCTGTGGAAGTATGAATTGGACTTGCCAAGAATTGATGTGGAGACTATGACTTTTGAGATTGAAAGTTTTAATTGGAGTTGGAAAGAAGATGAATCTGGTAACGTATGTGATATGAATAGCACGACGGTGAAAGAATGTGGAATATGTCCTCTGTATAGCAAAGAACCAAGTAGGGATGCAGTGTGTTTGCTGGATCTCTTCCCAAGTGGGGATGCAGTACTGTATTCGGTAGACCCCTCCTCAAGTGACAACTACAGACAAGATAAAAGAAGGAAAAAATAAAAAGGGATTTTGTACAAATTTGTAATTCCTTAGAATGCATGTGATGCACATCTCTTTTTTCTTTCATTTTTTGTTTTTGCTGGAACAACATCTGTATAATATTGAAATTTCATGGTTTGGAAAATCAAAGTATATATGATGTTTGACTTTTTCTTAGTGTACGTTTTATGATGGCGAAAAAAATTGTTCAATCCTATTTATTTACAGATCAAATGCGCTCCAAAAAAATTTCTTATAATGAAAACCTAAGTGAGTAATATATTTCTGTTTCCATATAATATTATTTTTCAAAAAAAATGTCATTCAAATAATTTAATTCAATATCATAACTTTGGAACACTAAAATGGTGAGCAGCCTTCTCACCAGATAAATTGCATCCTATGGATTACTACTTGTTGAGTTTGTGGTATTTAGGGGGAAGAATGAGGAAAATAACTTTGGAACACTAAAATGGTGAGCAGCCTTCTCACCAGATAAATTGCATCCTATGGATTACTACTTGTTGAGTTTGTGGTATTTAGGGGGAAGAATGAGGAAAATAATAAGAAATAAAAATATGATTGATAATGAACTAAATTTAATATTTACATTGAATATTTACATATGAAATAGTATAATAGTACTTGGTATTTATAACCAAGTAAATATATTTAAACTAAACTAAATCCCTTAACGATAGGAATAAACAAACCTAATCATAGAAATATTTTCTCAACAAACTATAACATATAACTTATGCATATCTTAATAAATATTTTCTATTCTAACACTCCCCCTCAAGCTAAAGCTTACTAAGCTTTAAGCTTGTTACAAAATTAACCCTGAAAATAAATTAAATCCTTTGATAGCATATCCAACGAAGAGCAGCAACCAAAGAAGTAGTAGAGCATCGGCCGAAGTAATGAATCCGTATCAAATTATGTAAAAATACCCACGGATTAAAGCATCACAAACGGGACCTGCGGATTAAAGCATCACAAACGGGAAGCCCGCGGATTAAAGCATCACAAACGGGAAGCCCGCGGATAAAAGCATCACAAACGGGAAGCCCGCTGATTAAAGCATCACAAACAGGAAGCCCGCGGATTAAAGCATCACAAACGATACCCGCGGATTAAAGCATCACAAACGGGAACCGCGGACTAAAGCATCACAAACGGGAAATTAGGACCACCAAAACAAGACCAAGAGAGACTAACGGTCAATCTTGAAAAAACGGTGGGTAAAGGTAAAGGATTCATGGAAAAGTGACCGTATGTATGTCAGGGTAACATATAAATAAGGTTAGAATAGAAAACAAAGAACACAAACAAAATCATAAAGGGTGAAACAAAATAAACAAAGAAATCATAATGACGGCTAGGGTTTATATGAAGTTAATCCAAAATAAAAAAGGTAAAGCTAAAAATAACCGAGAGTTAATTTTTCTCGGAAAAGAAGTTGCAGCGGAATTATGTTTTAAGGTGGATACCATGGCTCTGATACCATGTTGAGTTTGTGGTATTTAGGGGGAAGAATGAGGAAAATAATAAGAAATAAAAATATGATTGATAATGAACTAAATTTAATATTTACATTGAATATTTACATATGAAATAGTATGATAGTACTTGGTATTTATAACCAAGTAAATATATTTAAACTAAACTAAATCCCTTAACGATAGGAATAAACAAACCTAATCATAGAAATATTTTCTCAACAAACTATAACATAAAACTTATGCATATCTTAATAAATATTTTATATTCTAACACTACTGTAAGTGGACCATGAAAGTATAAGTTAATGGTTAGTTATCCTCTTTTTTACGATTTAAATAATAACTGAATTGATATCGATTTGATTAAAACAATAAAAATAAAAATATAATTCGTATTGAATTGATGCAAATTATGTCATTATTTGAATTGTAAAAATTATAAGAGTTGTGATTTCATACTTATAAAGAGTATTGTCAATAGTTGTTGAAATTTTTTATGATTTTAAGCACTGTTTCACGGTGGACCACAAAGAGATTAGTCCTGCTTATTTCTTTTGATGCTAAGTAGGTACTATTAGTACTTTCTTTTTTTTAAAAAAAAAAACTCATATATCATAAAAGAAGTCCAATGTCTAGACATAGAAAAAAGGATTCTACCAAAAAAAATTAGTAGAGAAAACAAATCCATCTCGAGTTAGAATTGGTATAAGAAATGAGTTGAGTTTTATTGTTATTGTTATAGTCTAAAATTGGAATCAATCTCCGGTGTTAATAAAATCTAAATACATCAATTTTATAATGAATTTAAAAATTATACGACAAATACGGTTACTACATCTACATCAAGAACCTCGTTGCATGGGGCGGGTTAATGGGTTCAGGTTATAATTACTTTGAACGTAGTAACCTTGATATCTTTAGCGGAAGAGGACCTTGTTTAGACGGACCCGTTTGTGCCGTTAATGTTACATCTGACGGTGACGGTGCACATCACGGTTGGTATTGTAACTACGTCGAAGTTACTAGTACTGGGCCCCACGTATCGTGTTCTCAGGAGCAATTCACGGTGGAACAGTGGCTAGCGACTGATACTAGTCCTTATCAGTAATTTTGCCTTGATTTTATTAGTTTATTAACTAAATTGATGAGAGTGTGATAATTTAAAGACTAAGTTGAGGGTATCCCTATCAGCATAATTCGGTTGAAAAATACATTGCATGTAATGTAACGATTTAGATCGAAGTTCAAACTTTAGTACATTCATTATTTTACCTTCAAAACGGTGAACAATTAGACAACTTGACAAAACAAAATATTTAAATTGAAGGTTTATATTATTTTTTTAACATATTTTATGTTTATGGGCTGGTGAAGTTTACTCACCTTTCTTTTATTTTGCTATAGTTTATTATGATTGGACCTAATAGTGTTATTGATTGATTGATTAACTGATTTATGGTTCAATTGGTTGAACATCCACATAATGTTGCACCATTTGTTGAAAATAAATTTTATAATTATATGCTAAAGGGCATTGTTTTAACTAATGAACTCTGTGCAAGCAAAGATGCAAATGGTTGAATACTTATATATCAATTATCCAATGGAGAAGAAGATAGAAAAGACATGGAAGTTTCGTGACCAAGTATAGTTATAAATGTTCATCCATGCTAAAGGGAAAAGCACACAAAACCAAGAGCCATTAAAGAAATTCAGCTCCATCTTTCATTGTTGGGTATCAATAATTCTGCTATAGTGCTATTGCTATGTCTGATCCAACAACTGCAAAGTATGATGTGTTCCTCAGCTTTAGAGGAGAGGATACTCGTGACAACTTCACGAGTCACCTTTATGCAGAATTGTGTAGGCAAAACATTGAAACATTCATAGATAACAGACTTGACAGAGGGGAAGAGATTTCACCAGCCTTGTACAAAGCGATAGAAGAATCAACAGTTTATGTGATCATTTTGTCAGAACACTATGCTTCTTCGAGTTGGTGTTTAGATGAACTGACAGAGATACTGAAATGTAAAGAGAAATATGGAAGGGAAGTGATACCGGTGTTCTATAAGGTGGATCCATCAAATGTTAGGCATCAGAGACAGAGTTATGCAGATGATTTTGTTAAACATCATCAACGATTTGGTGGCAAAGTGGACGTGTGGAAGGCTGCTCTAACCCAAGTAGCTGGATTCTCTGGCTGGGATTCACAAGTAACCAGGTCACTAATTTATTTACATGCTTTTGACACATTATTACGCAACTTTTTCTCCTTCTCATCATTCATGAGGGTTGTAAATTTTGTGTTTGGATCCCTACATGATGAACTATTAGATTTATTTAGGTTCTTTCTCTAAAACTAATGATTACTAGTGCAGCTGTAGAGGATTTTGAGTCTAAAATTTTGCACATCAAAGTTTGACATGTTATAGAATAGGGATTTGGATTCTCTCCACCTCTATTTATTTTAATCTCTCAATAATAAATCCTAACCATTATATTTAATCTAACGGTGTAAAGAAAAAAACACCTCAATCCATAAATAGAAATACACTATAACAAAAATTATATTTCAATTCCCTCTTTTTTTAATTCATATTTTGTTTGATAAAAATTTAAAAGATAAAAACATAGAGGTCAAATGGTTAACAAATCTCTTTCTATGAATTGTTGTTCAGTGAAATCTGAGTTCGATTCCCGGTGGGAATAGTTAAGATAAAAAGAAAAATTCAAAAGAAAAATACTCCTTTAATAGAAAAAAAAACTATCATTTATATTTTTTGACTGCTATTAATTATAATTGTTATATTTTGTTCTTAGAAAGCCTTTCTTCTATATATCCCATAATACATTTTCTTCTTCCAAAAAAATTATAAATTTATTTATATATTGCTTGCCTTTGTAGTAATAATAATAATAATTATTATTATTGTTATTATTATTAATATATATATTATTATAAAACTAATTAATATCGTCCCCATGGGCATAGTTCAATTGGTATGGACATTGTACTATTGTAGGTAAAATACAAGATCAGGGTTCGAACTCTAGTACATCCACTTATCTACCTTTAACAATGAAATTCTAACCATTAAATTATTTGACAAAAAAAACTAATATCGAGAACACCACATCAAAAAATCGTAGAAAGATTGTTTATGCTACAATGTTAATTTAAATATTAAAATTTGAGTTTTTTTTTCTTTCTAATTGACAATTCAGTGATTGAGATAAATGGACCAATAAATATGTTTGTATATCCTATATAGAGAGAAGGTAGTAATATAAGTATGTGTGAATCTATGATCTATCCAACAACGTTGTTTCTTATTAACTCCTTTGTTTTCCTTTCAATTAGTTTTTATACAGAGAAGAGAAAACTAATGCTTTAGTTTTTTTTCATTATTTGTTAGACCAGAAAGCACACTTGTTACAGAGATTGTGAAAGACATTGTCAAAAAATTGAATCCTCGTGTCTCAAGTGATTATGAAGGAATGACAGGAATTGGCAGCCATATTGAAAAAATTCAATCCCTGTTGCTCCTCTCAATAATAAATCCTAACCATTATATTTAATCTAACGGTGTAAAGAAAAAAACACCTCAATCCATAAATAGAAATACACTATAACAAAAATTATATTTCAATTCCCTCTTTTTTTAATTCATATTTTGTTTGATAAAAATTTAAAAGATAAAAACATAGAGGTCAAATGGTTAACGAATCTCTTTCTATGAATTGTTGTTCAGTGAAATCTGAGTTCGATTCCCGGTGGGAATAGTTAAGATAAAAAGAAAAATTCAAAAGAAAAATACTCCTTTAATAGAAAAAAAACTATCATTTATATTTTTTGACTGCTATTAATTATAATTGTTATATTTTGTTCTTAGAAAGCCTTTCTTCTATATATCCCATAATACATTTTCTTCTTCCAAAAAAATTATAAATTTATTTATATATTGCTTGCCTTTGTAGTTAATAATTATTATTATTATTATTATTATTATTGTTATAATTATTAATATATATTTTATTATAAAACTAATTAATATCGTCCCCATGGGCATAGTTCAATTGGTATGGACATTGTAGGTAAAATCAAGGTTGTTAAAATCGCGATTTAAAACGTAAAAACCATAGTTTTTACGTTTCTAGGTAGCAAAAACGAGTTAAATCGCTGGTAGAATCGTTTTCGGGTAAAATCGTGATCTGGAACGATTTTACACGATTTAACTCGTAGTAAAATCTCTAAAATCGTGTAAAATCACAGCGAAATCGTCTAAAATCCTCAGTTTTAACTCTTTTTGAGACGATTTTACCTTTTTTTTTAAAAAATGATATTTTTTTTAAAAAAACCAAATTTTTATGAATATTACATTTTATTATGGTGATTTAGTATATTTTAGCTTTGAAATTTTAAATTACCAATGAATTATAGTATTATATAAGTATATATACATGTTATGTATATAAAATTAATATTATTTTAATATGAGGTAAAATCGACGATTTTACGTTTCGATTTTACCTAGGCAAAAAGAATTAACGTAAACTCTCGATTCTGACAACCTTGGGTAAAATACAAGATCAGAGTTCGAACTCTAGTACATCCACTTATCCACCTTTAACAGTGAAATTCTAACCACTAAATTACTTGACAAAAAAAAAACAAATATTGAGAACACCACATAAAAAAAATCGTAGAAAGATTGTTTATGCTACAATGTTAATTTAAATATTAAAATTTGAGTTTTTTTTTCTTTCTAATTGACAATTCAGTGATTGAGATAAATGTACACATAAATATGTTGGTATATCCTATATAGAGAGAAGGTAGTAATATAAGTATGTGTGAATCTATGATCTATCCAACAACGCTGTTTCTTATTAGCTCCTTTGTTTTCCTTTCAATTAGTTTTTATACAGAGAAGAGAAAACTAATGCTTTAGTTTATTTTATTATTTGTTAGACCTGAAAGCACACTTGTTACAGAGATTGTGAAAGACATTGTCAAAAAATTGAATCCTCGTGTCTCAAGTGATTATGAAGGAATGACAGGAATTGGCAATCATATTGAAAAAATTCAATCCCTGTTGCTCCTCGAGTCGCCGACTGTTCGAATCATAGGAATATGGGGCATGGGAGGTATAGGCAAAACAACAATTGCAAATGCAATCTTTGAAAAACTTGCAACTCAGTTTAGTTCCAAAAGCATCATTCGAAATGTTCAACAAGAAATAGAAAGAGTTGGACTATCCCATGTAAAAAAAGAATACTTATCACAACTTCTAAATGAAACAATTACATCCTCTGAATCCAATTCTTACGATCAAAGGCTGAAACGGACAAAGGGTCTTCTTGTTTTTGATGATGTGAAAGATGCTGATCAACTTAAAGATTTAATTGGAACACATCATAAATTTGGCCAGGGGAGTAGAATCATTGTGACTAGTAGAGATAAGCAAGTGCTTGAGAATGCCAATGCTCATGAAATATATCAAGTTAGGGAAATGAATGATCAAGATTCTCTACAACTCTTCTGCTCATTTGCCTTTAAGCAAAACATTCCAAAAGAATCTTTTGTGAGCTTAACAGAAAAGGTTTTAGGTTATGCTAAAGGGCTTCCATTAGCTCTCAAAGTTTTGGGCTCATTGCTTTATGGCAGAACAAAGGAAGCATGGGAAAGTGAGCTGCGAAAGCTCGAAAAGCTTCCCGATTGTGAAGTTTTTAGATTGCTGAAGTTAAGTTATGATGGACTTGATGACGAACAAAAAGATATATTTCTTGACATAGCTTGTTTCTATATAGGAGAATTGGAGGAAATTATAGCAGAAATGTTGGATTGTTGTGGTTTCTCCACTCGCATTGGAATGGATGTTCTTGAAGATAGGTGCCTTATATCTATTTCAAAAGGTGTAGTTTGGATGCATGATCTAATACGAGATATGGGGCGTCAAATTGTTAAGCTTCAATGTGTTGATGATCCTGCAAAACGTAGTCGATTATGGAATGCTAGTGATATTTACGATGTTTTAAGCAAGAACAAGGTATGTATGTTCTTTAGCCCCTCAAAGATCACTTGATAAATTGCTCTCTCTAATGAATTTAATTTCTCACATGTTGCAAAGTGATTAACAAATTCTTAATGTTTGATTTTAGGGAAAAGGAACAGACGCAATCCAGTGTATAGTCCTAATTGTGGATGAAATAAAGAAAGTTGAACTACATGCTGATACATTTAAGAAAATGCATAATCTTAGAATTATCGACTTCCAAGATAGGAAGAACTCAAATGTAACCTTTGATGGGTTTCTTATGAGTTTTCCTAATGATTTGAAAATTCTTCAATGGACTCGCTTCCCTCAAAGATCTTTGCCACAAAACTTTCGCCAAGAGAATCTTGTTAGACTTTATATGATTTATAGCGATCTTGAAAAACTTTGGGAGGGGGATCAGGTATTTCATTTTAAGCTTTATATATATATATATATATATATATATATATATATATATATATATATATATATATATATATATTTTGATGAGATCATTTCAAAGCTTTATATTTTGATTATATATTTTGATTATATAACTAAAATTCAAAAATATTATATATTGAATCACATATACAAATTTTAAAAATAATTTTAAAATATTGTATTAAATATATTTTAGTCCTTACATTTTACCTTACTTTGAAGAATAGTCTATACATTTTTTAATGTTAGAAAAACCATACAATTTTTTTCGTTACTAAATTTAGTACTTGACGTAAATTTTACTAACAGAATACTCAGGTGACATGGTGTGGTCCCATGATTTTAATGAGGTGGTCAATCATAATGTGACTATATATTTTGGTATAAACACATTGATATACTACATTATTAAAACAAATACTAAAAATGAATTAAAAACTAATTAAATAAATTAATAAAATCTGGTATCTCGTTTAGGCAGTAGCAGTCATCATCCTCTTCTTCCATATAAAACATGTAAAGACTTTTTTTTTAATGGAAAATTGATATATATATATATATATATATATATATATATATATAATTGATAAAATTGGAGTACAAATCAGGAGTACCAAAAATACTCAAAAAACAATAAATATATACATAAGAAATACCAAAGGACTCCAGAAAGAAACAAACCACCAAAGCCACCTAAAGCAACCACCAAAAAGGAGAAGGGGAAAAGACAACTAAGGGCGGGCACCCCAAGAGATACTACTCAACAGGGACTAGATACATCCAGGAACCACATCCTCACGTCGCCTTATTGAACCAACACAAGAGAGGTTGCACCTCCCACTCGTAGAAAGAGCAGGAGCTATCAGGGTTTTTATCTAGAAACTATTTCCAGGAGGAGAGCTTCACCCTATCCGCAAGATTATCAATCGTTGAAGACCCACCACCAAAGATAATATTATTCCGGGAGGTCTAGATAAACTACACAACAGCATACCACATTAGAACCATCCCTAAACGAACACGACGCCCCACACACATCCCAAAGAAGCTCCCAAAAACTTGCATTATTCTATTCGATTTCGGGGACACATACTTGATCCCCGAATAGAGGTTGCACCTCCCACTCGTAGAAGAGCAGGGGCTATTAGGGTTTTTACCTAGAAATCATTTCCATGAGGAGAGTTTCACCATATCCACAAGATTATCAATCGTTCAAGACCCATAGGCAAAAATAATATAATTCCGGGAGGTCTAGATAGACTACACAACAATATGCCACATTAGAACTATCCCTAAACGAACACGACTCCCCACACCCATCCAAAGAACCTATCCTTTAAGGCCTATCTCTCTTTTCAAGGACCAAGTAGGATGATTTAACATAGAACACCCCACTTGGATCGTCTCTCCAGCACCAATCATCCTTCGTAGCCGAAAACGAACCTGACGCAAGGACTCGGTTAAATGATTGAGGAGATCTTGGTCATGCATGCCAAGATTTGTCCTCCATCTAAACTCCCACACCAACCTCCCCTCACCCAGTTCCCCATATCTGCAACTCTATCGAGACATTAATCGGATGCTTGATGTAGTATCAAAAGTAAGTATGTTTTTGTATCGTCTCTACAGAGACTGATGCAATATGATGCCGTTCAACAATTAATATAATTTTGAGTAAAGTGATTAAAGGATATTTGTTTGTGAAAATTTAAGAAAATGTAACAGCGTTAAATGATAAGGAAATTAACAGGGAGATGAATTTGCTGGGATTAGATTTCATTAATTTATTCGCATATATTCTCTTAATCAGTTATACATATTTTAGCTATCTATCAATATTATCACGTATCGCCCGACGTACGTTTCCGTGTCCAGATAACGACGAGAATCACGTTATACCTATTAACCCCCAATGTCTCGAGTGATTAATCGGTATAACGGCTATATTGTATTGCTTAAACTCCGATGTCTCGGACAATTTAACCAACATAATAGCATTAAGTTTCGATACAAAAAGTGAATATTAAACCTAAATCTATCTCTAGAGTTTAAAATTTAATAGATATTATCCTAGTTCTTGGATTCAAAAGGTGTATGTCTATAACAATTAAAACCCTAAAATTAAAACATGAAAATCAAGGATAACACCAATATTGATGGATAATCTAAAATCATATATAACGCCATAATCAGAATAAATATGTACTAGTAGAATTAATTACATCTAACCCCAACAAAAGTGTCTTTAGCTACTCATTATCATGGTAGCTTTACATAAATGAGAAGAAAAGAGATGAAATAACAACACCAATCGATTTCTCGAACAGTTGGCGTGCATCCCACTGTCTTCCTCCCGTCTCCTCTGGCTCTCACTCTCTGTTTTGCGTTCAGCTCCTCTGTTCTGTTATGTGTGTTGCTAGGCGTCTAAGAGGAGTGAATGAATGAATTGGCAAATGCATCCTTTTATAGCTTTCAAATTTCACACCTAAGCAATAAGATTCTTTGGCAGTAAGAAACATATGGTGAGGTGGTGAGGCGGTGAAGCATGTCCTCTATTTTTGTTTTTCTTTCCAAGCCCCACTTGTTTCTTGTTTCACTTTATAAGCTTACTATTTTCTTCATTTAAAACCTGAAATATATAAAATAAATAATATATAGTATCTATTATAAATTAGGAGATATATCAATATAAGTGAAGTGAAATATGTAAAAATAGCTAAAATACTAACTTGCTAGTAAAAACTAATATTTACAAATAGTTGAGGTATTTACTTTAAATAACTTTATAAAACAAGTCAATAAGTGTTTAAAATATATAGATAAAATCACTATTTTTTGGCACTTATCAATGCTTGAAAGAAATATTAATTCTAAATCCTAAGCAGTACACTCTCGACCCATGGATCAAACCAACTCACCCACACTATCTTTTTCTTACTATCAACACCCCCCCCCCCCCCCATAGGAACCTTCTTTGTAACCCCGCAATCAACTTCCACACCTCTACGGCATCTTCAAATAAGAGAGGAAGAAAGTTTACACAAATTTATCCAACTCACCCGCACTATCTTTTTCTTACTATCAACACCCCCCATAGGAACCTTCGAGGAAGAAAGTTTACACAAATTTACCCAACTCACCCACACTGTCTTTTTCTTACTATCAACCCCCCCCCCCCCCCCCTCCTTCCGGAGAGAAAGAAAATAGGTATAGAATTTAGAATCGAATTAAGAAGGACCACCCCACCTCCCTTGCTAACCCACCTATTATTCCATGTCCCCAATAAGGGGTTGCCAAGTAGATAGCTTGCGAGCATTAACAATGGGGCAGAAGGTAAGGACTAATTTAACTGTAAAATACTCCTAGAATTATAATTTAAAATATTAGACTTTATATTACTCTTTGAATCCTTTAACTAAAGTTAATTGGTTTCATTTTATTCCCCTAAATAATTGCCGTTCTTCTTAGATCCTTTAACTATATCATACTATGTATCAAAATAAACTGATTTGATAAAGTATTAAATAATTTTAGTGTTTTATAACATTTTATATACTTGTTCTATTTATTCAGAATTTGTAATCAACATTTAGATCAATAAAGTTTGCATTCTACAGAAATTTGTTGTGTCATAATGTTAATAGAAGGGACCGTAACTCAAAATAATGTAGTATTTAAAAATCTCCAAGATTTATCAAATGCAAATAGTAATATGTTTATATTCAAAGTTCATTAATTTTTTGTTAATCATTACACTTTTTTCCTCTAGGTTTTACCAAATTTGAAAAGGCTTTACCTTAGTTATTCTAGTAAGCTGATAGCACTTCCAGATCTCTCTTTCTCTCCAAATATTGAAGAAGTACATCTTAGTGGTTGTGAAAGTTTGACACAAGTTAACTCCTCTTGCTTCCTCAACAAACTTTACTACTTATGTTTGGATGGTTGTACCGAACTCAAGAGACTACCAGATCTCTCTTTGTGTCCCAATATTGAAGCAGTAAATCTTAGTGGTTGTGTAAGTTTGACACAAGTTAACTCCTCTAGCTTCCTCAACAACCTTAACTTCTTATGTTTAGCAGATTGTACCGAACTCACGAGCTTAAATATTCCTAGCAATATTCTATCAAGTTCATCTGGATGTGTTGTTCTTCGTGATTGTTATAACCTTGAAACACTTTTAATCAGCGGTAGAATTGATTATGTGGTTCAATCATATAAAAAAAATTATGGATTTTTTAAGGTCGAAGAAATGCAAAAAATTTGTGATGAAATGGAAATAAGACTATATTGGGATCAAGGAAATTATGAGATTTGGGAATTATCTCCAGACATTAAAAGAATCAATGATTTTTGTTGGTTAGATATTTCCAAATGTGAGTCCCTAACATGCCTACCAGCTGAAGTTTTAAATTCGAAGTTTCTAACAATACTTTCTCTTAGTGGTTGTTTAAAGTTGGAGGAGTTACCTGCAATCATGGAGACTATGGAAAATTTAAAAGTGCTCGCCTTAGACGGAACAGCAATAAAAGAACTACCTTCATCCTTGCACCATTTAGTTGGGCTTGAAAAGTTGAGCTTGCACAGTTGCACAAAGCTCAAGACTATTCCATCTTCTATTGGAAACCTTAGTAAACTTCTTAAGTTAAACCTTGCCTATTGTGCATCACTTGAAAGTTTTCCAAGCAGCATTTTCAAACTGAATTTGACAGAACTCAATTTTGAAGGTTGCTCAATGCTTCAGACCTTTCCTGAAATACCAAATGACAGTGTCTGCTTGTCATCCTTGACTAAACTTTCACTGCAAGGAAGCAGTATTGTGAACCTTCCTGAGAGTGTGGCTCATCTGTCAAGTTTGAGATCACTTGATTTAAGTGATTGCAAATTGCTTGAATGTGTTCCAAATAACATTGGCCGCTTGTCATCCTTGACTGAACTTTCACTGAAAGGAAGTAGTATTGTGAACCTTCCTGAGAGTTTGGCTCATCTATCAAGTTTGAAATCACTTAATTTAAGTGAGTGCAAATTCCTTGAATGTATTCCAAAGCTTCCACCAAATCTAAACCTACTTGTTGTTGATGTTGTTGATGATGATGATGATGATGATAGCATTGAAGAACCAAGTGGGGATGCAGTGTGTTCGGTAGACCCCTCCTCAAGTGACAACTACACACACAATAAAAGAAGAAAAAAATGAAAAAGAATTTTGTTGCCATTATTTTGTGTTTTGTTCTGGGTAATTTTTTATTGTTCTGATTCTACAAGAAATATATAATTTAAACACTTTCCAATATTTCACTGTACTCTCACTTTTTTTTAATTGCTGATTATTGATATTTGCTCTTTTATACAAGTTTGTAATTCCTTAGAACCAGAATGCATGTGATGCACATCTCATTTTTATTTCGTTTTTCGTTTACTGGTAGCTAACATCTATAATATTGAAATTTCATGGTTTGGAAAATCAAAGTATATATGATGTTTGACTTTTTTTAGTGTAAGTTTTATGATGGCAAAAAAGTATTGCCAATATTTTTGAAAAATTAAATTCAAAAATCTCACATTGATAGATAAAAAATGTACTAGTAGTTTATAAACAAATGTTATGCACATGCTATGTGCTGAATTTTAAATATTTTGATAACTTTGTATTGTTTTATTTTTTGACAAACAGCATTGCTAAATAACATTGGTAGCTTGTCATCATTGACGAAACTTTCATTGCAAGAAAGCAGTATTAGTTTGAAATCACTTGACTTAAGTGATTGCAAATGGCTTGAATGTATCCCAGAGCTTCCACCGCATCTAAACCAATTTTTGGAATTTGATTGTTCATCCATTAATAGAGTGGTGCCAAATTCAAGGTCGAAACTCTTGTCTGATTCCAAAGAAGGTACCTTCAAATTTCATTTCACCAACAGTCAACAACTAGATGAAGCTTCTTGGAAAAATATTGGGTTTGAAGCATGGATTAAGATCACTAATGATGCATATATAGGTCTTCAGCTTTCCTGGAAGTGCAGTTACAAGATGGTTACCTTACTGTTGCCAGGGACATTCAGTAACTATGGAAAGAAATTCTCCATTTTTTGGGGCGAAAACAGGATCGTTGGATTGGCTCGGTGTGTCGTTTTTAGAGGTGTAGATATGGAAGACACAGTAACAAGAGTTAAGAGTGTGGAATATGTCCTCTAGTATGCCATACAAAACGAAGAAATGTGGTCTGAGATTTTTATAAAACGGCATTGAAGGACCAAGTGGAGCAAACCTGCATCATAATTATGTTTTGTAGTTTATGAAAATAAACAAAAGAAGATGGATGCATGGCTATTAGTTACAGGTAATTCTTTTGCTGGCTTTAAATGTTGAAATTTTGTTATATAATTATCATTTTTGGCATTTTTGAATTCACAGGTATTCTAAACACTATTTATGGCATTCCATGAATTCCTTGACAATGATTTGTGAGATGTGTGTTTTGCAGTTTCCCGTATCAGCAGACATCATTTTCTGCAATTCAAGGAGAACACGAGTCACAAATTGTCCGAGGTTGCTCATTTTATTTGAATCTATGATTTAACGATGTTGTAGGCATGCAATAGCTAGCTGTGGCTTCAGGCTTAAGACTTTGATTGGTTCAATTATAGAACAGATGCAAAGTTCAAAACTTCTTTTAAGCCTTAATCTCCATCCTTGTTAGGTAAAGGTGTTTATAATTAGTATGCTTATATTTACTTGTTGTGAATCTCAGTTCCATTTTGCTTTCTTGAATACATATGGTACATGTTGATAAGCTATTCTCACTCATTTGCGAGGTTTCCGGTAATTCTACAATAAGTTTTACAGTTAGTAAATACCCAAAATTGATTTTGAAATTTGAAACTTGTATAAATATACTCTATTGCTTAAACAATAATCCACAATTATGACTTCTCAAAATGTTGATCAGTTAAGTATTTATGTCCTTTCGTCCGTCCTCCACCGTGACTTAACTAAAATAACAACATTGATGTCTAGTATGAATTGCAAAACTAATTTGAGACTAGATGAATTAAGTTGAAGTATCCCTAACTATATGTCTATTTTTTTCTTCTTATAATGAATAAAGAAGAAAGTAATAGTTTTCTGTTTTCATACAATATAATTTATCAATTATTTTGTCATTCAGAGGTTTAAATTCAATTGCCTAACCTTTGGAACACTAAATTTCCATATGAAAATACTATATTTTCTTCCTTTGATGCTAAATACTTACATAGTATACTTTTTTTTTTTTAAAAAGCTACAACTTATATAGATTTTAAGTTTTAAATCTATCATAAAAGAAGTCCAATGTCTAGAGTTAGTTGAGTGATACATAATTATCTCAGCATCGCCTAATGGCATGAAAACCTTATATACTATTGTTGACTTGAAAACTAATCTCATAGGAGATTTAAATGATCTAAGTTTTAAGATTCTGTTTTGATTCTTGATCCAAATAAAATACATAATGTTATAAGGTTTATCAGAAACAAACTTATAAGTTATTAGGCAAACACCTAAGATATCAATTGCCTTAGCCATAAGTTGAACTTGTTCTGGCCTAATATCAGGAGATGAGGTATAACCAAATTAGAGGAGGATCCGATTACCAAGAAAGTTACGTTCTGTAACAAACGGAGAAGTTAAGTTATCAAATCACGTAATTCACCAAGAATTGATGCCTAAAACGAGAAAAATACTAAAATAAAACTACAAAAAGAAAGGTTCAATTTCACCCTGAAGTCACGACTAATTTAGAACAATGACAGAATTTAGTAGATTATTATGTATGGTTATTACAAAGTATTGGCTTGATCATGTCAATTTGCATGATTTACTTTTGTAAGTCACGAATCAATTTATTTATTTATTTATTTTATGATGAAACAAGTCATGGATCATTCAAGTTTTGAGTCTTAACTCACATCAAATTGTGAAAGTGTTTGTCTAGTCTGGTGATAATGATTTAGCAGAAACAGTTGCAAAATATATTTTACAAGTTCACCTGAGTAGCCATGAAATGGCACTAAAAGTGAGTTGAAAAAGTTTGGAACATTGCTATGACACAAAACTCATGGTCTAAAATAACTTGGGCGGAAAACTGAGTAGTGTATGTATATAACTTCTCATTTAATTTGTAGAGACTTATTGCTATCAGACTGTGAAAGTTTCTTGTTTGCAATATTGAGTCAGTTTTTGCTAAAGGCGAGATAGAAAAGACAAAAGTCAAAGCAGAGAAAAAGATAGAAAAGATATGGAAGTTTCAGCTCTGACCAAGAGGCAGTAAATAAATTGGGCTCTTCCATTGTTGGGTACAAATAATTCTGCTATAAGTAGTAATTCCATAGTAGGAATTTGATAGTGCTTGGAATATACGGTTGAGATAATGTTAAAAGTATGATTTTTTATGAGAAAATTTGAATAAACATTATTGAAATCGTCTGATGTGGCTCGTGATGCGCTTACCATGTGGTTACGTAAGTGAATAAAAATCGGATGCAGGTTTCCTGCTGTATTTTTCCACACTGTTTTCACAGTGTCAATCTTAGCCGTTGATTGTAGATCGAACGCTTCAGATCAATACAATTATGAAATTACTTAAACCAATCATAACCGTACAGTTTAGATCGGACGGCTGTAATGCATAACAGGTCAAAACTGTGTGAAAACACACAGCAGGAAATCTGTTTTCATTAAAATCACACCACAAATTGCGGTGCGATGCGGTTGCAGATGCTACCACATTAACAATATTGCTTCCGTAATTACGGATGCAGACTGCAATTTTAAACCATGGGCATCGGAGAGAGAGACTTATGCAGACGATTCTTAATAGCACTCCATGTTGATATCCAAAAATCAATCTAAATTAACCGCATTAAATTGAACAAAACTGCATGTAATTTATCTTTAGATCGGATTTTTTATTTTTGGTCTCAAAAACTGATGCAAACCTCACCACCAACATCCTACATACAACAAAAAGAGAATAGTAGAACATTGAAATTTCTGCCCACCAAATTTGACTTTCCCTATTGAAAAGAATGGTTTAGTTTTTAGCCACCAACCACATCTCGTTTTCAATTTCAAGGATAATGCATGTTTTTAAATGTAAATAATGAGTGGCTCTCTAGATTATCAAAAAGATAAATAATGAGTGGCTCTCTAGCTTTGTGTCGGTTTTTGCATGACTTAACTGATGCAAAGTCAAGCAGTGAACAAGATAGAAAATGCATGGAAGTTTGTGACATAGCGACGTCGATACCCGTCCAACTATCACTGCCACTTGTGGCTCAAGCCAGCCCAAGACCACCACACTCAAAGGTTCAAAAACAGGGTTTCATCCCGCTCTCGCTGTTTCAAACGTTGGGAACCACACATTCCTATTGTTCTTGAGATGGAGAAATAATAATATAACATTAAGGTAGTTTAATAGTTGATCATTTCATTGAAAAGTTGTAGTTTAAAATAATAATATAACATTAAGGTAGTTTAATAGTTTGAGTTACAATTAGAAAGATCGGGTTCGTGTCTGTTGATATTGGTTGAAAATATACATGTTGGAAAATCTCATATTAATGAGATTTGTGAAGATTGCCTTAAAATATGTTTGTGCAAGATTTTATTTGTTTTTAAACTGAATATGTTTAAAAATAAAGGTTTATATTTTTGGCAAGATTCGGGTTGTTTTTAAAATAGATTTGTTTCTATTTTGAAGGTTTCTATTTTTCTATAAATAGAGGTTGATTTATTCATAGAAAAATAGGAGAGCAATGAGAGCAAGCAAGATGTAGGGAATTCAATTAGGATTTGCCGCCAACGCAAAGACTAGGGTTTTAGAGAGAAACAATAGGGTTGTCTCTTGGTACGACTCTAGGGTTGGGCAAATGGTTATTGAATACATCTTGGGTAGTCTAAATCATTGAGTCTCTTGGCCACGGGAAGAGATTCGGGATGAGGGTAGAGTTAGGTTGAAGACTAATTCTTGTAACCCTTATGGGAATCTTGTGTAAAGTTACTCTTTTTGATTTAGTGGAACGGAGAGTTGCTCTCTCCCCCCCAGACTAAGTTGTTTTGACCGAACTGGGTAAACAAATATTCTTGTGTTGTGATTGTGTTCTTTTATTTTCTCTATGCCGGTTATTTTCCCAATAACTGGTATTAGAGCCTTCTGGTTTGATTCAGGAGGAGGGAGTTCTGCTGTGAAGTTTAGGCTAGAGAAAATTGGTGGAAGAATCATGTTTGGCTTGTGGAAAATTAAGTCAAGGATGTGTTTATGCAATCAAGGTTACACAAGGTCAGCCTGGAGAGGCGGTGGTAAGAATACTCAACATCAGCCTGGAGAGGCGGTGGTAAGAATACTTAACATCAGTCTGGAGAGGCGGTGGCAATAATACTCGCATCAACCTTGGCATGTAAAGAGATTTTGTCCAGGTGGAGAAGTATGTGTTCTTATGGTATTTCCGCTGTACCATGCAAAAAGACAAGTTATACTGGCAAGTTTAAGTGACACATGGGCATCGGTTGACATGGATGCAAGATGTGTGATTATAGCGTGCGGGCATTGGTTGGCATTGATGCAAGGTACGCGGTTATCTCGATGGCTGATGAACTTCCGGGAAAGCCAACATGGAAGTTGCACCATAAATTTTCAGCAAGGTTTCGAGATGAAATTCTTGGGATGGCTTGGTTCCAAGTGAAGAAAATTCTTGGGATGGTTTAGTTCCAAGTGAAGGAAATTCTTGGGATGGTTTAGTTCCAAGTGGAGAAAATTCTTGGGAGGGTTTAGTTCCAAGTGTAGTGTACTCTTTATGGTGGAGTATGATAATTTAATTTGTCGGTGTAGACAATGAGAATTATGATTGTCGGTGAAGACAATGATTGTCGGTGTAGACAATGGAAGCGCGGAAGATGCAACTTTGTATCATTTTCAATCAAGGTGGAGATTGTTGATATTGGTTGAAAATATACCTGTTGGAAAATCTCATATTAATGAGATTTGTGAAGATTGCCTTAAACATGTTTGTGCAAGATTTTATTTGTTTTTAAACTGGATATGTTTAAAAATAAAGGTTCATATTTTTGGCAAGATTCGGGTTGTTTTTAAAATAGATTTGTTTCTATTTTGAAGGTTTCTATTTTTCTATAAATAGAGGTTGATTTATTCATAGAAAAATATGAGAGCAATGAGAGCAAGCAAGATGTAGGGAATTCAATTAGGATTTGCCGCCAACGCAAAGGCTAGGGTTTTAGAGAGAAACAATAGGGTTGTCTCTTGGTACGACTCTAGGGTTGGGCAAATGGTTATTGAATACATCTTGGGTAGTCTAAATCATTGAGTCTCTTGGCCACGAGAAGAGATTCGGGATGAGGGTAGAGTTAGGTTGAAGACTAATTCTTGTAACCCTTATGGGAATTTTGTGTAAAGTTACTCTTTTTGATTTAGTGGAACGGAGAGTTGCTCTCTCTCCCCCAGACTAAGTTGTTTTGACCGAACTGGGTAAACAAATATTCTTGTGTTGTGATTGTGTTCTTTTATTTTCTCTATGCCGGTTATTTTCCCAACAGTGTCCCATGAGCTTAGCTCAATTGGTGGACAATTGCATTATTATGCAGGGGATCGGGGTTCGAACCCAGTCATCCCATTTATTCACATTAAAAGTGAAATTTCAAACCATTAGGCTACTTGACTGAAGAAGAAAAAAAAGATCAGGTTCGTAAGTACAATTGAGTTTAGTGTGGTTGTTAATGGCATTGAGTTGCATGAATAATGAGTTTAACTTGAAACTCATAATTCTCATTTTTTTCTTCAAGTATAATTTTCGTCCGAAATATTCTTAAGAACGACGCAATGGGACCTTCTTTTTCCATAAATAATTTCTTTTTATTTCTTTTTATTTTCTTTTAGTTTCCTTAAAAAAAAATACTTATATCACGAGTGACAAAAAGTAATGACTTTAAGCTTTATAATTAGCTAGTAGATCGATGCCTTAAGTTGTTTTTATTGTTTAAAACCTTTTTAATTTCATTTAACATACTCGTCTTTTTAATATTAGTGAGTCTATATTTAATGTTTTTACAATTTTTCACGAGGGTAATGGCTCCATTTATTTTGATGTTTTTATTTTATTTTTTCTTTTAATTATAAGGACCGGAGATGTAGTAGATACCAAAAAAAGTTGGCCAAAATTATTATAAATTAGACTTTGAAACTATTTGGCCTAAACTAATAATAAGCACAGCATAATACTCCTAAGTAACAAGAATAAGTTGAGTCCAAAAAAAAAAGTAACAAGAATAAGCCCGTTAAGTACAAGTTCATGAAAATTGTCAAACGGATCAGGATGCTATGCTGTAGTCAGATCATACAGTTACATGCAGTAGTAAATCTTAGTGATTTATTAAATCAATCAATTTAGATCGCATCGTAATAAAATTAATTATAGTACAAAACAATCTTAGTTATTAATTTTGGATTGGACGGTCCTGATTAAAAACAGTATAAAAATTGCATGGATAATTATTACATCAAATCCTATTCTGGTGCGAACCGGTTGGGTTGGGTGGGTCATTAAAGCTTAGTTTGTTGTTTTTTGCATGACTTACTGTAGCTGTTGCCAAGTCAAGCAGAGAACAAGATAGCAAAGACCTCGAAATTTCGTGACCAAGTATACTATTTATAAATGTTCTTGCATGCTACAGGAAAAAGGCACACAAAACCAAACAGCAGGCAATCATTCGGTTCCTTCCATTGTTAAGTGTACAAAAGTTCTGCTATATTTATAAAAAAAAAAAAAAAAGCCCTGCTTTAGTCTGCTATTGCTAATGTCTCATCCTATTCCAAAGTATGATGTTTTCCTGAGCTTTAGAGGAGAGGATACTCGTGAAAAGTTCACCAGTCATGTTAATGCAGAATTGATTAGGAGAAATATTAAAACATTCATAGATAATAAACTTGAGAGAGGTGATGAGGTTCAATCAGCACTGATCGAAGCAATTGAAGAATCATTGATTTATGTAGTCATTTTGTCAAAACACTATGCTTCTTCCCGTTGGTGCTTAGATGAACTCATAAAGATACTGGAATATAAGAAGGAATATGGAAGGGAAGTGATACCTGTGTTCTATGAAGTGGATCCAACAGATGTTAGGTATCAGAAAGGGAGTTATGGAAAAGATTTTTTGGAGCATCATAAAGACCGACCCAAGGACAAAATAGATGCTTGGAAGGCTGCTCTAACTCAAGTAGCCAATCTATCAGGCTTGGAATCACAAAAATTCAGGTCAGTAATTTATTATTTACATGCTCTTGCCATATTTATTACTCAATTTTTTTCCGCAACTCATCATACAAATTGGATTCCTAATTCCTTGTAGCTAAGGATGTAGGGAAAACCGACAATCTAATCCAAACCCAAATTGAAAGAAAAAAAAAATCTCTATGGTTTGGTTTAAATCTGGACCAAATCGATAAAAATTGAGGTTGTTTGGTTCATTTCTGGTTTTAGTTTTTGGAAGCTGGCAAGGTTTGCCTAACACTAAATGAGGCCTAAAATGAATTTTAAAATGAGACCTTTTGTTTTAAAAATAGTAATATTTTATCAAATTAATTTACTCTATTTAAATTTTATTTTTTAAAACAAAATCATATATTAAATATTATAATAGATTTTATTTATCATTTCTTTTTCAATTGATTTTTTTTTTAAGAAGGCAAAGAAATAAATATATTAAACACTTTAGGCACAAGGAATGCCCAAAAAGGAGTTCACAACAAAGAAAAGACCAAAACAAGAAAAGAGAGTCAACTCAACAAGAAAAGAGAGTCAACTCAACGCAAACCCAAAACAAGCTTTTGGATTTAACAACCAGTGATTTAAATCAAAACAGAAACCTTTTTTTTGAGCCTTCGACCACCAACAAACGTTAATTTTTATATTGTAAACCAA
The DNA here is from genome assembly GCA_030408175.1 of Trifolium repens. Classification (NCBI taxonomy): domain Eukaryota; kingdom Viridiplantae; phylum Streptophyta; class Magnoliopsida; order Fabales; family Fabaceae; genus Trifolium; species Trifolium repens. The sequence goes on along the minus strand of CP125842.1, from coordinate 57,171,874 downwards.
CCTTTCAGTGGATATTTCCTTACAGTTAAAAACTCTATTGTTACGCTCCTTTAAAATAGACCAAACAGTCACTAACCAAATCGCTTGAAAACAACGCCTAATAGATTTGGCAAAACTGTGCGCCCCATAAAATTTAGATGCCAAAGCAATGGCGTTATCTGGGAGCACACAAGAAACTCCTAACCAAGATATAATACCATTTCAGACCACACCAGAGATCGGACATTTCAAGAATAAGTGGTGAACATCGTCCACTGAGTAACCTGCATCTGGATCTGGCAGCCACTCCCAATCATCAGGGGTATCAACCTGCAATAAAACATTAGCCAAGACACAACAACACTCTCCCCATAACTCTTCCTCCGAAGCAAATAATCGCCTACGCCACCGCCAACCATTTCCATAAAAGCCCCAACCTAACATGTACATATCCCCCACTAACATATATTTGTTAAGACACAAATCAAAAAGTCTACTAAAATGAACCTTTAAAGGAGTCTCATCCACCCATCTATCCTTCCAAAACAGAGTACGCTCACCATCCCCTATCCTCCGAACAATATTATCAACAAACCACATCCCCTCATTCGCCTCATCCCTAGACTTGAGACTATGAATAACTTTCCACTAACTAGATACTCTACTACCTCTGTTCTCCACCTGACCATCTCTAATCCCATATTTAGCTGCCAACACTTTAAACCAAATACCATAAGTTTCCTGTAAAAGCCTCCAACACCATTTGCCTAATAACGCCAGATTAAACTCTTAGATCAATTTCTACGGTTTCAAAGATGAAATTCTACTTAAACAGCGGAAACGTAAATGAAATTAAATAGCCAAAATACCTCCAGCCATTGCTCTTGTTTAAAGGTTGTTCTTCCTTGAGGACTGCTCTTGCTCGAATATGTTGAGACTCTTCTAAACTTTTTACAATCTCACTTTGATGGTGTAAGTTTTTACTGAATAGAGATGTCAGCCTTAGGGAACCAAAACAAAAGGACTGCACTCCTTTATAAAACTTTTGTACATCACAAAAGTAATTGGATGTGCATCAGACCAACTACACCGCTATCTCTTAGTGGGTAGTTACCAAAATTGAGAGAAAGAAAAAAAGATCACTTTAGGCTTAATGGATAATTACCACAATGTGCACTTAGTAGGTAATCACCATTCATTTAAATAAATAACTAAATGAAAGGAGATAAATCCAACATTCTCCCACCTGGTCGACATATTCTTTCACTCACAATAATAAGAAACAAAGTGCATGGATCATAGCGATAAGTCCTCTATAATATCGAGTATTATCTTCTATGTACTACAATGTAATGTGTCCCTAACCAAATCATATAGCTTAATGAATAAACTCACAACATTTATGTTTATTTAGGTTTCAAACTTAGAGAAAATATCATATATATATATATAGAGAGAGAGAGAGAGAGAGTTTAATAAACCAAAAATCGTTCTTACGACGAAAATCAAATATAGGAACCAAGTCACATTCTTTCTACATGATCCTTAAATTTCAATGATGGCATGCCTTTAGTCAAAGGATCGACAATTATCAATTCAGTACTAATTTGACCAATAACAATTATTTGATCCTTAGTGCGCTTTCTTACAGCTAAGTACTCAATGTCGATATACTTAATTCGACTTCCACTTTTATTACCCTTAGCCATAAAACCGCAACTGAATTGTCACAATACACCTTTAGTGGTCAAAATTGAATCTATAATTTTCAACCCAAAATTGAAACTCTTCCTTTATATACCATGTGATGTAGTCTCAAACAAAATACGAACTTAGCCTCCATTGTGGAAGTGGCGGTCAAGGTTTGCTTTACGCTTTTTCAAGAAACAACTCCACCGGCTAACATCAAAATGTAACCGAATGTTGATTTTCTAAAGTCAACGCAACCCGCAAAGTGTGAATCGGAATAACATTTGATCTCTAAAATTTCAGCTCGTATATACATATGCATGTAGCCTTTGGTTCCTTGAAGGTACCTGATGACAGGAATTTCTACGGTATTTTTAGTAGGGGTGATCGCGGTGCGGTTTGGTTCGGTTTTGAGCATAAAAGTCATCCTAACCGCGAGATAAAAATGCATGCGGTTCGGTTTGGTTCGGTTGGTTTTAAAATGTCATCCAAACCAAACCAAACCAATGCGGTTAGGATCGGTTCGGTTGTTGCGGTTTACAGCATAACATTTCAGTACCAAACAATTTTAAACATAAAAAAAAAAACTTGAATTTCCTAAATAACATTAAAGTACCAATACAAGTTGTTTATCCAAAATAACATCACAATACCTTACAGTTTTAAATATCCAAAAACTAATAATTAAAGTTTCAAAATAACATCATAGTACCGATAAAAGCTGTTAATCTAAAATAATATTACAACACCAATGTAACATTACAATACAAAAAATAAGAATAACTTTAAATTTCATTAATTTAGTGGACTGACTTAGTAATTGAGCTATGTATATTGGAATATAATAAAAACTTAATGTGGTTTTAGTGGTATTGGAATATAATAGAAGCTTAATGCGGTTTTAGCGGTTAACCGCGGTTCGCGGTTTTGCGGTTCGCGGTTCAATAGAAAAGTCATCCAAATACATCCAAACCAAATGCGGTTTTTGCGGTTTTCGGTTTGGATTGGTTCGGTTTGCGGTTTTACTTTTGGATTGGTTCGGATATGATCACCCCTAATTTTTAGTAGTATTATTAGTAGTAAAATGACCAAGACATGCCCAAATACGAAGGAAAACCTACAAAAGCAAGAAAAAGCATCAAGACAGAGTCCAAGATGCAAAAAGACAAGAAAAAGCCCAAAAAGTGAAGAAAATCAGCATTTCATCGCAGCACGATGTGTGCCATCGTGCCACGATGGAAGCTGCTTGCTCGCCAAGAAATCAGAAGAAATAAATCTTGAGAAAATCTTCCATCGCAGTACGATGCCCTACAACGCAGCACGATGGAGTAACTTTGCGCCCAAGCTGATGAAATGCACAAGATCAGTTATAAAATTGAACTGAATCTTCACATCGCAGTACGATGGCCTTATCGTGCTGCGATGCCTTGCTGAGGCCCATTACGAAAACTATAAATAGAGCCTCCCTTTCATTGTTTTATTCATTCAGAAATAGTAGAACACTCTCTACTATAAGGAGAGGTTCAGAGGAGCTCTATTGGGCATAGTTTTCTCCCCTTACGGGAAAACTAACTCTGCAAGGTATGGTTTTTTTAGGCTTTTGTATTTAGGTTATAATTTATTGTAATTTAAATATGTAGTCTTTATTATTTATGACTTAGGTTGTGGTGGAGAAGATGAACTCCCTTATGAATATTTGGAGTCTGTGATTGAGTCGAAGTTATAATAAATGATATTCAATAATTATGTTTGTTATTTACTTTCGCGCACTTTAATTACGTATTCTCGTAATCTGGCCGGATAAGCGGGAGCGCCCATAGAATTGATATCAGGTTTTGACTTGATATGGTCCGGAACTCGTAGTAAATAATGCTAGGTGTATAGAGACGGTAACATCCTGAACTAGTCGTGAACTGAGCGGTTAGAGGAGGAATCATGCACTTGGTGTGATCTGAGCACTTAGAAGATGAATAGCCCGATACTAGGACCTAGAGGTTAATTGGTGAAGAGCATAATGCATGTTTATAAACAACTCACTTAGTAATTAGGGTATGTGACACGTCGAGGTTAGGCTCTCGTAGGTACCTTAGTTGTTAACGTGGGGAAACTTTAATAGACATAGTGTAATAGTAAGGTATTACTACAACAAAGATAATTCACCGCCGAACATAATCTAAATAACTATGTTATATACCGGTCATGCCAAATATAAAGAAGGGAGGGAGTCAAACCATCATACCTAGCCTCTATATTTCTTGAATCTATTATATTTATACATTCTGTCATTTATATTTCTGCAAGCATTACGCTTATTTTATAAAAACCTTTTCAAAACCCAAAGCGAATGCAAACTATCACAAACTTAAATAACGCTAGTGAAGCTTCCGCACGATCCCTTTGGATACGAACTCATTCTATACACTAGAGTGTGAATTATTACTCAACGACAGACTGGTGCACTTGCCAGACCCTAGTCAGTACCTCATTACTTTATTTGCAGCTTTACAGTGTTCCATATATGGATTACTCTAATATATATCTAACATCCCAATTGCAAATGCAATGCCAGGCTGTGTGCGAACCTTAGCATACATTAGGCTTCCAACAACGGAAGCATATGGAATGTTAAGTATTTATTCCCTCTTAAAATCGTTCTCCGGGAATTGGTTTATATGGAACTTATCACCCTTCACGATTGATGCTACACTTGGTGAACAATCTTTCATCTGAATCCTCTCTAAGACCTTATTGATATAAGCCTCTTGTAACAAGTCCAAAATTCTACAAACTCTTTGAATCTTAATGTCAATGACATAAGAAGCGTCACCCATATCCTTCATATCAAAACTCTTAGAGAGAAGTTGTTTCACCTCATATAGCAAATAAGGAAACAAGGTTTCCTCCTACTGACCTTCCGGTATATACAATGACCCATAACATTCTCTACAAATCCCCAAAGGAAGAGACGACATTAGGAAATTCTAAATACCATTCACGGGAAGCTTGTTTGAGTCCATAGATGGATTTCTTGAGCTTGCCTACCAAAATGCTCATCACTTCTAGAAGAAAATCCTTCTGTTTGTTTCATGCAAACCTCTTCTTCTAGATCTGTTGTTTAGAAATGCATTTTTCACATCTAAGCGAAAGCTTTTCAGGATCATTTTTCAGCACTAATATTATAGTCCGACTCTTATAAATATACCACATAATCACTAGCTATATATGGCTCTCTTTCTCCAAGATACTTCCTCTATGTTTGTTCAATAATTTCAAGAAATCATGAACATCTTCATTTACTATATTATTATCAGCCGCTTGTGGAACTTCAATAATTGGATGTCTAATACCCGTTTGAACTTGAGGGGTATTACGAATGACAATCAATTGATCACTTGAAGTATAAGGTTCAACATCAATATTACTTTTATCAGAACCAATATTTCTTGCTCCCACTAATCAAGTCGTTTTCAAGAAACTTTGTATTTCTTGATTCCGCAATTCTAGTGCTATGAGATGGACAATAGAACCTATACCCTTTAAATTATTTTTCGGCATATCCAATGAAATGCCCACATATAGTCCTAGGGTCTAGATTCTTTTCTTGTGGATCGTGAACTCTTACTTTAGATGGGTATCCCAAAACGCGTATATGACCCAAACTCGGCTTCCAACTTTTAAATAACTCAAAAGGTGTCTTTAGGACAACCTTGGTTGGAACACGATTCAATATATACACTTCTGTTTTAAGAGCTTCGATCCACACTGACTCCGAAAGTCCAGAGTTGCTACGCATACTCTTAACTATGTCCATTCTCAGTATATTTACCATAATATTCTCCACCTCTAACAGTTCTCACGATCTTAATTTGATTTTCTACTTCAACCTTAAAACTTTAAAGGCATTCAATGCTTCGTACTTATTATGAAACAAGTAGACATACTTATATCGTGAGAAATCATCAATGAAAGAGATGAAGTATCTTGGACCATGTATGTCCATGTTTGGACAACATATATCTGAATGTACCGAGTACTCCAACATTCACCGGTCTTTTAATTATCTAAATGAAGATATATCCTAATCTTCAGTACCACAAAATAGAGGAATCCTTATTTATAAACACACCTCTGATCCGACTTGACCATGCATGATAATATTAGTGGCAATTGTTGCAGATTAATTGAGAAAAGAGACCATCGAATAATACACCATTTCCAAAAATTTAGATTTATAAAAAACAACCAAGAGACATTTCACAAAAATTAAAGGAATATCCCAATAATACAAATTTTTGAAATAGAAATTAAATATATATCAACTCTTTTTAGTTATTGACAGAGATGTATGTTTCTTATTAACTCTTTTTAGTTATTTTTTATAGAGAAAAGACTAATGCTTTAGTTTTTTGCATTATTATTTGCCAGCCCAGAAAGCACCCTTGTTGAAAAGATTGCAGAAGTTATTTTGGAAAAATTGAATCGTCATGTCTCAAGTGATTATGATAAAGGATTGACTGGAATGGACAAGCATATTAATCAAATCCAACCCAAGTTGCAACTCGAGTCGCCGACTGTTCGTATCATAGGAATATGGGGCATGGGAGGGATAGGGAAAACAACAATTGCAAATGCAATCTTTGAAAAACTCAAAATTCATTTCAGTTCCAGCAGCAAGGTTCTAAATGTTCAAGAACAAATAGAAAGAGCTGGAGTACACCATGTAAAAAGAGAATACTTAAAAGAACTTCTGAAGGAAGACATTACATCCTCTAACTATAATTTTTCATATCAAAGGCTGAAACGAACAAAAGTTCTTCTTATTCTTGATGATGTGAAAGATTATGATCAAGATTTAATTGGAACACATGGTAACTTTGGACAGGGGAGTAGAATCATTGTGACTAGTAGAGACAAGCATGTGCTTGAGAATGCCAATGCTGATGAAATATATCAAGTTAGTGAAATGGATGATCAAGATTCGCTACAACTCTTCTGTTCATTTGCCTTTAAACAAAAACAACCGATTGAATCTTATGTGAGCTTAACAGAAAAGTTTTTAATATATAGCGATGGGCTTCCTTTAGCTCTCAAAGTTTTGGGTTCAATGCTTTGTGGCAAACCAAAAGAAGTATGGAAAAGTCAGCTGCAAAAGCTCGAAAAGCTTCCCAATCAAGATATTTCAAAAAAGTTGAAGTTAAGTTATGATGGACTTGACAAGGAACAAAAAGATATATTTCTTGACATAGCTTGTTTTCATATAGGAGAAGATCACTTCTATGTAGAAAGGATGTTGGATGGTTGTGGTTATTCTGCTCACATTGGAATGGAAGTTCTCAAAGATAGGTGCCTTATATTTATTTCAGAATATTATGAAGTTGGGATGCATGATCTAATAAAAGAAATGGGGCAAGATATTGTTCTGCTTGAAGACGATCCTAGAAAGCGTAGTCGATTATGGAAACCTAATGATATTTATGATGTTTTAAGTAAGAAGAAGGTATGTTCTTTCTAACATATATTGCAAAATGCTTAATGAATACTGTATTACATTTCATGGAACCACTTTTTTCTTGTTAATTTATCTCTATAGTGATTAATTATGTTTGATTTTAGGGAAAGGGAACAGATGCAATCAAGGGTATATTTCTAGACATGATGGAAATAAAGAAAATACAACTAGATGCTGATACATTCAATGAAATGCATAATCTTAGAATGATCATATTCCGTAATGATGACTCAAAGTCAAATGTGACCTGTTCGGATGATTTAAAATTTCCGAATAATTTAAAACTTCTATATTGGGATTGCTTCCCTCAAAGATCATTGCCGCAAGACTCTTGGCCAGAAAATCTCATTGCGGTTAAAATGCGTCACAGCCATCTTGAACAACTTTGGGAGGGAGATCTGGTACTTCATTTCAAGCTTTATGATGTGTGCCTTTGTGTTTTGATGATATAATTATAAGAGTTAAATTAGTTTTTTTTGTTGAAGAGTTAAATAAGTTTTTAGTCTCTTTAAATATAACAAATTTTATTGTTAGTCCTTTTAAAAACTTTCTTTGAATTTTGGTCACACTAAAATTTTAATTTTCAATTTTATTCCTTGCTTTTTTTTCAAAAGTCCGTGTATCATGCTCTAAATGATATTTTTTGAACATATATCATTATTAAGACTTTAAAATATTATTTATTTGATTACTTAACTAATTAATCTTTAGTTTCATAATTTAATCTTTAATTTGAAGTTATGGAGAAATTAATAAAAATAAAAAATTAAATAGTTAAATTATTAAATTAATTGTGTTTTAAGGTCTTAATAATGATATATTTTCAAAAAAGTCACTTAGAACATGATACACAAGCTTTTGAAAAAAAAAACAGGGACTAAAAATAAAAATTGAAAATTTAGAGGGACTAAAGTTCAAAGAAAAATTTTATAGGGACTAAAAATGAAATTATACATATTTAGATGGACCAAAAATATATTTAACCTTAATTTAAATTTTCATAGAATTATAATTTAGAAATATTATATATTGAAATAAAATGATTAAGTTTGGTTGGATAATGACGATTTTATCAATTCAACCATTGAATCATGTTATATTATCTGTATAACGGTATATACACAAATTTAGATAATTTTTAGTCATGTAATTTAATAGTACACATTAATTTGTATTTTAAATAGCATGCATTAAAATAAAGTGATTTGATAAAGTATTAAATAATTTTAGTGTTGTATAACATTTTATACACTCGGTCTATTTACTGAGAATTTATAATCAAACATTTAGATGAATATAATTTGCATTCTACACAAATTTTATACATGTGTCATCATGTAAATGATCTCAAGGGATTGTGGCTCAAAATGAAGTGGCACGTAAAAATGAAATTATTTTCTTCCTGTTCCAAGATTTACCAAATTCATTAATTTTTTGTTAATCATTTAATATTTTGTAGGCTTTACCAAATTTGAAAATACTTGACCTTTCGTATTCTGAGAAGCTGAGAGCAATACCAGACCTCTCTTTGTGTCCAAATATTGATGAAATAAGGCTTTATCATTGTGAAAATTTGGAGGAGTTACCTGAAGTGAAGGAGGAGACTATGAAAAATCTAAAAAGGCTATGGTTAGGTGGAACAGCAATAAAAGAACTACCTTCATCCTTAGACCGTTTGGTTGGGCTTGAAGAACTGAGCTTGCTGGGTTGCAGAAAGCTTAAGACTATTCCATCTTCCATTGGAAATCTCAGTAAACTCGTCAGGTTAGACCTTTCCTATTGTTCAAATTTGGATGAGTTACCTGAAATCATGGAGACTATGGAAAATTTAGAAGTGCTCAACTTAGACGAAACATCAATAAAAGAACTACCTTCATCCTTACACCATTTGGTCGGGCTTGTAGAATTGAGCTTGGAAAGTTGCAGAAAGCTAAAGACTATTCCATCTTCCATTGGAAATCTCAGTAAACTCCTCAAGTTAAACCTTGCCGAGTGTGAATCACTTGAGACTTTTCCAGAAATACCAAATTACTGCTTGTCATCCTTGACTGAACTTTGGCTACAGGGAAGCAGTATTGTGAACCTTCCTGAGAGTATGGCTCATCTCTCAAGTTTGAAATTACTTTATTTAACCAATTGCAAATTGCTTGAATGTGTTCCAAAGCTTCCACCAAATCTAAGCGAAATTTGGGCATTAGATTGCCCTTCCATTAAGAGAATGATGCTAAGTTCAAGGTCTGATTCTGAAGAAGGTACCTTCCAATTTTATCTGACCAATAGTCAAGAACTAGATGCCACTTCTTGGAGTAATATTCGAGAGGAAGCATGTATTAAGATCAATGATCACGCATATCGGTCAGTGTTCTTCTGTTTTCCAGGGAGTGCAGTTCCTGACTGGTTCCTTTACAGTTGCAAGGGACATTCAGTAACTGTGAAAGAAGTCTCTCCAAATTTGTGCAGTAAAAATAGGCTTATTGGTTTTGCTCTGTGTGCTATTTGGAGACCAGGATATCATGGAGAACCTAAATACAAATTTGGATTTACATCAGATGGTAAAATATACTCTTCTGACCATAATATACCTGATATATTTGGCACTTTGAATTTGGATCACACATTTGGCACTTTGAATTTGGATCACACACTCCTATGGAAGCATCAATTAGACTTGGAAACAATTGGCAACAAGCTCTTTCATGCCCAAAACTTCACTTTTGAGTTTCCAGCAGATGTCAAAGTGAAAGAATGTGGAATATGTCCTCTGTATACCAAAAGAATTGATGATAATAGACTGACCAAAAGAAACAAGTGGGAGCAAAGCTGCAGAATAATTTAGCATAAAAACAAACAAAAGACCATGGATGACTATTTGTTACATGTAAGTAATTTGTTTTGTCTTTTGTGATTAAATAAACTTGCCATCACCGATAATTTTCTTTTCAAGCTTTAGAACAACTAATTTTATATCACTTCAACCCTTACTTTATGTATTTCAGGCATTTGGTAGTCACAACTCACAACTCAGAAATATCATTTTCTACACTTCAAGGAGAAAACAAGTTGCATTCATCACAGAGAGGCTCCTCATTTGATTTGAATTTGGGATTTATCAATCCTGGAGGCATCCAATAATAGTTAGTTGTAGCTTAATATTTAATTTGAAGACATTTCAATTCAATGTACAACATTTTGAATAAGGCATAAGGCTTTAATTGGTTTAGTTATGGAACAGATTCAAAGTATCAAAACTCCTTTTAAGCCTTCTTCCTCCTAGTTAGGTAAAGGTGTTTGTTTGTTATTAGTATGGCTCTTTAAATCTCAGTTCCATTTTTCTTTCTTGAATGCTTGATGATGATAAACTATTCATACTCAGTCAGGAGGTTTCATTAATTCTAAAGTAAGTTTTATAGCTCAGTAAATACCCAAAATCCTCACTCTAGAGTGATTTATTGAGAGTCCAAGAACATAATTACAATGGATTAACATAAACAAAAATGTTAGAAGAGAGGACATTATAGTCCAAGTATGATCCAATTGACAATTGAGATTTCCGGAAAGAATTTAGACAACTTTAAACTAAAAATTAGAAAAATAAAACCACTTACATGTTGTGGGAACTATCAACAGGATAATCACCTCTATCTGCCTAATAGCTGCAACAGGTCCGATTAATCCTATGATTCTTGAATTAAACTCTGCAAAATACGTGAAAGAAAAGAGAGACGAGAAACTTTAAAAGAACAAAATTCATTGAGGGGGAGTGGATGAGTAGAACATAAAACATAACTTAACAAAGCCAAAAGTTTAATTAATTACAAATCTCAATATTTGTGTCAATGAGATAATCTAACCTCCAGTTTTGAACTAAGATCTATCCCTAGCTCCAGTATTTGAGTTACAAATTGCCAACAAATGCTTATTTTGTATAAAAGTAGACTAGATATCCACAAAAAGAAGTACAATTTTAGGGACACAAAAATGGATCCACAAGAGGAAGTAGAAACTAATGATGTCAACAACATTTCAGATGTGTACGTTCGGTTATACAACTCAATTGAAGTTCAATGCTTAGAATCTTTGCAGAGATATTGGAGCCTGCAAAAAGTTTTGCGCACATTAACTGATCAAAAACAATAATTAAATATTTGCCTTCATCATTGGAGTATTTGGTTGGGTTGCAAACCTTGTTTCTGAATCTTTTTAGTAATTTTGTGGCGCTTCCAAACAGCATTGCTATAAACTAAACCTTCTATTTGTGCTTGATTGTTCAGGCTGTTGCAGATTAACAAAAATCCCAAATAACATCGGTAGCTTGTCATCATTGACGAAACTTTCGTTGCAAGAAAGCAGTATTATGAACCTTCCTCAGAGTATCTCTCAAGTTTGAAATCAGTTTGACTTAAGTGATTGCAAATTGGCTTGAATGTATCCATCCCGGAGCATCCACAACTCAATAGCATCATTTTCTGCACTTCAAGGAGAACACAAGTCACAAATTGTCAGAGGTTGCTCATTTTATCTGAATCTGTGATTTATCGATGTTGTCGGCATGCAATAGTTAGTTGTGACTTCAGGCTTAAGACTTAAATTGGTTGAGTTATAGAACAGATACAAAGTTCAAAACTTCTTTTAAGCCTTAATCTTCATCCTTGTTAGATAAAGGTGTTTATTATTAGTATGGATTGGTTCTCTTTACTTGTTGTGAATCTCAGTTCCATTTCACTTTCTTGAATACATGGTAATGTTGATAAGCTATTCTCGTTCATTTGGGAGGTTCCGGTTTTTTTGACAAAAAGTATAAATTGATTTTGAAATTTGATACTTGTATAAATATACTCTATTGCTTAAACAATAATCCACAATTATGACTTCTCAAAATGTTAATCAATTAAGTATTTAAGTCCTTTCGTCCGTCCGCCATCGTGACTTAACAATAATCCATCATTGATGTGACATCTGTTTAACATCTATATGTACTCCACATCATTGGAGTACATCTTAGTATCAATTACAGAACTAATTTGAGACTAGATGAATTAAGTTGAATTATATGTCTATTTTTTTTTCTTCTTATAATGAATAAAGAAGAAAGTAATAGTTTTCTGTTTAACCTTTGGAACACTAAATTTCTCTATAAAAAATACTATATTTTCTTCCTTTGTTGCTAAATACATACATACTATACTTTTTTTTTTAAAAGCTACAACTTATATAGATTTTAAGTTTTAAATCTATAATAAAAGAAATCTGATGTTGGTTTTTGTATGACATGACTAATGACTTATAACTGAGATGCAAACTCAAAACAAAAAGATTGGAACTTTTTGTCCTATGGCAGCCTGTTTTTTAGAGCTTCTATCATTTGCCAATAGGTTTAGTTATGAGGAAATGAAATGTTTTTGTGGTTCTCATTTGTTTTCAATTGTTGAAAATGTTGAAGATGCATTGATTTCAATAGGCTTGTACTAACACCTTACTTTTTTTTCTTGTTTCTTATGATAGCAACCCATAACAATTATAAAACCTTAATTTTTAATAAAATATGTCCTGTTGCTTTTGAAAATATATACACCTAATACCTAATACATTATTGTTAATATAATAGCTAATGGTTCTGATTAATAATAGCACGCTACAGAACAAGGCAAAATAGTTTATTGATCTGAAGAAGATTTTAAGATCCTAATTAAAAAAAATTAATGCAAGTTGTGAGAACAAGAGAACATGTCCTTATAAATGTTCATGCTAAACTCAAAGCAGAGAACAAGTCCTTCGAAGGTGTTTGGAATACACCGTTGAGATAATGTTAAAAGTAAGATTTTTTATTAAGTTTGACGCAAATTAAGATTTAATGTTCATAAATTTTATTTTTTTGGTGAGAAAATTTGAATGAACATGATCAAAATCGTCTGATGCGGCTCGTGATGTGGTTACAAAGCGGTCACATAAGTGAACAAAAATCACCCCAGCAATTGTCGTGCGATGCGGTTACGAAGGCTACCGCATCAGCAATATTGCCGCGTAATCATGGATGCGGACCGCAATTTTAAAACCATGGGCATCAAAAACAGACTTATGCAGACGATTTCTTAATACCACTCGCTCCATGTTGATATCAATATTCAAATTCACAACATATAGAATATTAAAAAAATATGCACATCAAATTTGACTTTCCCTATTGAAAAGAATGGTTTAGTCTCCGTTTTCAAGAAGAATCATACAGTATAGGTTTTTAAATGAAATTATGAGTGGATATTCTAGCTTTGTGTTGTTTTCTGTATGACGCAAGTTATACAAAGTCAAGCAGAGAACAAATGAGAAAAAACATGGACATTTCGGGTTTGACCAAGTATATACTATAAATGTTCATGGCAAAGGAGCAAAAGGCACAAAACCAACAACAAACAATTAAGAAATTCAGCTCCTTCCGTTGTTGGTACGAATAATTCTGCTGTAGTTCTATTGCTATGTCTGATTTAAAGTATGATGTGTTCCTCAGCTTTAGAGGCGAGGATACCCGTGACAATTTCACGAGTCACCTTTATGCAGAATTGTGTAGGCAAAAAATTGAAACATTCATAGATTATAGGCTTGAGAGAGGTGATGAGATTAACTCATCCCTGGTCGAAGCAATTGAAAAATCACTCATTTATGTCGTCATTTTGTCGGAACACTATGCTTCTTCTAGTTGGTGTTTAGATGAACTGACAGAGATACTGAAATGTAAGGAGAGATATGGAAGGGAAGTGATACCGGTGTTCTATAAGGTGGATCCGTCAAATGTTAGGCATCAGAAACAGAGTTATGCTGAAGATTTTGTAAGGCATGAACAACGATTTGGCGGCAAAGTGGACGTGTGGAAGGCTGCTCTAACCCAAGTAGCTGGACTCTCAGGCTGGGATTCACAAGTAACCAGGTCACTAATTTATTTACATGCTTTTGCCATATTTACTCAATTTCTATATACTGAATCTTATTGACTAAATAAAGTTTTTAAGTTTCTTCTGAATAAAATTAAAAACCATAAATCAATCTAAACCAAAAAAAAAGTATATTTGTACGGAGAAAAAATGTATATAAACCTTATTTTTATTAATCATATCTTTAAAAGAAATCTTAAATCGACACATAAATTTGTATATATATCCTATATAGAGAGGAGGTAGTAATATTAATATATGTGTTAATCTATCCGGATGATGTTGTTTTCCTTTCAATTAGTTTTTTTTTACTGAAAAGACTAATGATTTAGTTTTTTCCACTTTTCATTATTTGCCAGAGAAGAAAATACACTTGTTACAGGGATTGGGAAAGATATTTTGAAAAAATTGAATCGTTGTTTTTTAAGCAATTATGAAGGAATGACCGGAATAGATAAGCATATTGAAAAAGTCCAATCCATGTTGCAACTCGAATCGTCCACTGTTCGTATGATAGGAATATGGGGCATGGGAGGGATAGGCAAAACTACAATTGCCAATGCAATCTTTGAAAAACTCGCAACTCAGTTCAGTTACAAAAGTATTATTCCAAATGTTCAACAAGAAATAGAAAAAGATGGACTAGACCATGTAAAAAGCAAATACTTATCAAAACTTCTAGGAGAAGACATTAAATCCTCTGAATGCAATTTTTCATTTGATCCAAGGATCAAACGGATGAAGGTTCTTCTTGTTATTGATGATTTGAAAGATTTTGATCAACTTAAAGATTTAATTGGAACATATAGTAACTTTGGTCAATGGAGTAGAATCATTTTGACAAGTAGAGACAAGCAAGTGCTTTTGAATGCCAATGCTGATGAAATATATCAAGTTAGGGAAATGGATTATCAAGATTCTCTACAACTATTCCATTCATTTGCCTTTAAACAAAACCGTCCAATAGAAGAAACTTATGTGAGCTTATCAAATAAAGTATTGGACTATGCTAAAGGGGTTCCATTAGCTCTCAAAGTTTTGGGCTCATTGCTTTATGGCAGAACAAAGGAAGCATGGGAAAGTCAGCTGCAAAAGCTCAAAAAGCTTCCCGATCATAAAATTTTCAGCTTGTTGAAGTTAAGTTATGATGGACTTGACAGTGAACAAAAGAATATATTTCTTGACATAGCTTGCATCTATAGGGGAGAATTTGAGAAATTTGTAGAAAAGACATTGGATCATTGTGGTTTCTCTACTCGCATCGGAATGGATGTTCTTGAAGATAGGTGTCTTATATCTATTTCAGAAGGTAAAGTTTGGATGCATGATCTAATTCAAGAAATGGGGCATGAAATTGTTCGACTTCAAAATATAGATCCTGGAAAACGTAGCCGATTATGGAAGTCCGACGATATTTATAAAGTTTTCAAAAAGGACAAGGTACATATGTTCTTTAGTTCTCAAATCTCACGTGATACCTCACCCAATCTCATGAATTTAATTTCCCATATGTTGCAAAGTGATTAACAATTATTACATTTTCCTGTTTATTAATCTCTAGTCTAGTAATTCTTAATGTTTGATTTTAGGGAAAGGGAACAGATGCAATCCAGTGTATATTCCTAGACATGGATGAAGTAAAGGAAGTTCAACTACATGCTAAAACTTTTAAGAAAATGCATAATCTTAGAATGATCAAGTTCTATTCTGAATTTGAGGATAATCAGCTGAATTGGACCTTTCATGGGTTTCTTGAGAGTTTTCCGAATGATTTAAAATTTCTTCGTTGGGATGGCTTCCCTCAAAGATCTTTGCCGCAAAACTTTTGTCCAGAAAATCTTGTCACTCTTGAGATGTGTTATAGCCATCTTGAATTACTTTGGGAAGGGGATCAGGTATTTCATTTCAAGCTTTATGTTGTGTGCTTTTGTATTTTGGGGATAGGATTGTAATGTAAAATATTATATAATGAAATAAAATTAAATGGTTAAATTTAATTTGGATAACGATATATAAAAATATTCATTTAATGAATTTCATGTTATATTATGTATAGAATGCTCACTTTATCAATTCATTTTTCTTTATTTATTGACATTTTAGTCCTTTTTATGTTTTGATATGGATTTTAAGGCTATCAATCATAAATACCTATGTGCTAAAAGAAAATTATATATTTGGAATTTGAAAAACCAAATGCAAACATGAATGATAGACTTAAAAGGATATAAATGACCTGTAAGGCTGTAAAAAAGTAAACGACTAAATTGTTACATGATATTACCGAATACAATATTGTACATCTTTATAAATTAATGGGATCAAGTTAATTAATTTTTTGTTAAATATTTACTTTTTATTTAGGCTTTACCAAATTTGAAAAAGCTTCAGCTTAGCCATTCTCGGAAGCTAAAAAGACTGCCAGACCTCTCTTTATGTTCAAATATTGAAGAAGTAGTTCTTAGTGGTTGTGTAAGTTTGACGGAAGTTTACTCTTCTAGCTTCCTCGACAATCTTAACTGGTTACGTTTAGATGGCTGTATCAATCTTGAGAGGTTAGATATACGTAGCAATATTTTGTGGACATCATCTGGATTAGTTGCTCTCGGTGGTTGTCACAACCTTCAAACACTTATAATCAATTGTAAAACTGATGTGCTTCAATCAAACAGTTGGACCCCCTTTAATCAAGACATATCAGTAAGCATTTTTGATGGAGTGATATTAAAGAATTATGGTGCAGGGGGTTACGAGATTTGGAAACTTTATCCATATAGCTTTACAGGTATAAATGAGTTTTGTTGGTTAGATGTTTCGAATTGTAGGTCCATAACCTGCCTACCAGCTGAACTTTTAAATTTGAAGTTTCTAACAAGACTTTCTCTCAGTGGTTGCTTAAAGTTGGAGGAATTACCTGAAATCGAGGAGACTATGGAAAATCTAAAAGTGCTCATCTTAAACAAAACAGCAATAAAAGAACTACCTTCATCCTTACACCTTTTGGTCAAGCTTGAAGAATTGAGCTTGCAAAGTTGCACAAAACTTAAGATTATTCCACCTTCCATTGGAAATCTCAGTAAACTCCTCAAGTTAGACATTGCATATTGTGTATCACTTGAAACTTTTCCATGCAGCATATTCAAATTGAAGTTGAGAGAACTCAATTTTCAGGGTTGCTCAATGCTTAGGACATTTCCAGAGATCTTGGAGCCTGCAGAAAGTTTTAAACACATTAACTTAACACGAACAGCAATAAAACAACTACCTCATTCCTTGCAACTTTTACTCCAACTTGAAGAATTGACCTTGCGAGGTTGCACAAAGCTCAAGACTATTCCATCTTCCATTGGAAACCTCAGCAAACTCCTCAAGTTAGACTTTGCCTATTGTGTATCACTTGAAACTTTTCCATGCACAATATTCAAATTGAAGTTAAGAGAACTCGATTTCGAGGGTTGCTCAAGGCTTAGGACATTTTCACGGATCTTGGAGCTTGCAGAAAGTTTTAAACACATTAACTTAACACGAACAGCAATTAAAAAACTACCTCCATCCTTGCAACTTTTGTTCCAACTTGAAGTATTGAGGTTGCGACGTTGCACAATGCTCAAGACTATTCCATCTTCCATTGGAAATCTCAGCAAACTCCTCAAGTTAGACCTTGCCTATTGTGTATCACTTGAAACTTTTCCATGCAGCATATTCAAATTGAAGTTGAGAGAACTCGATTTCGAGGGTTGCTCAATGCTTAGAACATTTCCAGAAATCTTAGAGCCTGCAGGAAGTTTTACTCACATTAACTTATCACAAACAGCAATTGAAGAACTACCTCCATCCTTGGAACTTTTGTTCCAGCTTGAAGAATTGAGCTTGCGCAGTTGCACAAAGCTCAAGACTATTCCATCTTCCATTGGGAATCTCAGCAAACTCCTAAAGTTAGACCTTGCATATTGTGTATCACTTGAAACATTTCCATGCAGCATATTCAAATTAAAGTTGAGAGAACTCGATTTCGAGAGTTGCCATATGCTTAGGACATTTCCAGAGATCTTAGAGCCTGCAGAAAGTTTTACTCACATTAACTTATCACAAACAGCAATTGGAGAACTACCTCCATCCTTGGAACTTTTGTTCCAGCTTGAAGAATTGAGCTTGCGAAGTTGCACAAAGCTCAAGACTATTCCATCTTCCATTGGGAATCTCAGCAAACTCCTAAAGTTAGACATTGCATATTGTGTATCACTTGAAACATTTCCATGCAGCATATTCAAATTAAAGTTGAGAGAACTCGATTTCGAGAGTTGCCATATGCTTAGGACATTTCCAGAGATCTTAGAGCCTGCAGAAAGTTTTACTCACATTAACTTATCACGAACACCAATTAAAGAACTACCTTCATCCTTGCAACTTTTGTTACAACTTGAAGAATTGAGGATGCGAGGTTGCAAAAAGCTCAAGACTATTCCATCTTCCATTGGGAATCTCAGCAAACTCCTCAAGTTAGACCTTGCATATTGTGTATCACTTGAAACATTTCCATGCAGCATATTCAAATTAAAGTTTAGAGAACTCGATTTCGAGGGTTGCCATATGCTTAGGACATTTCCAGAGATCTTAGAGCCTGCAGAAAGTTTTACTCACATTAACTTATCACGAACAGCAATTAAAGAACTACCTCCATCCTTGCAACTTTTGTTCCAGCTTGAAGAATTGAGGATGCGAGGTTGCAAAAAGCTCAAGACTATTCCATCTTCCATTGGAAATCTCAGTAGACTAATCAAGTTAGAACTTGCCCATTGTGTATCACTTAAAACTTTTCCATGCACAATATTCAAATTGAAGTTAAGAGAACTCGATTTCGAGGGTTGCTCAAAGCTTAAGAAATTTTCAGAGATCCTAGAGCCTGCAGAAAGTTTTACTCACATTAACTTATCACGAACAGCAATTGAAGAACTACCTACATCCTTGCAACTTTTGTTCCAGCTTGAAGAATTGAGGATGCGAGGTTGCAAAAAGCTCAAGACTATCCCATCTTCCATTGGAAATCTCAGTAATCTCCTCAAGTTAGAACTTGCCTATTGTGTATCACTTGAAACTTTTCCATGCAGCATATTCAAATTGAAGTTAAGAGAACTCGATTTCGAGGGTTGCTCAATGCTTAAGAAATTTCCAGAGATCCTAGAGCCTGCAGAAAGTTTTACTCACATTAACTTATCACAAACAGCAATTGAAGAACTACCTCCATCCTTGCAACTTTTGTTCCAGCTTGAAGAATTGAGGATGCGAGGTTGCAAAAAGCTCAAGACTATCCCATCTTCCATTGGAAATCTCAGTAATCTCCTCAAGTTAGAACTTGCCTATTGTGTATCACTTGAAACTTTTCCATGCAGCATATTCAAATTGAAGTTAAAAGAACTCGATTTTGAGGGTTGCTCAATGCTTAGAACATTTCCAGAGATCTTAGAGCCTGCAGAAAGTTTTACTCACATTAACTTATCACAAACAGCAATTATAGAACTACCTCCATCCTTGCAACTTTTGTTCCAACTTGAAGAATTGAGCTTGCGACGTTGCACAAAGCTCAAGACTATTCCATCTTCCATTGGAAATCTCAGCAAACTCCTAAAGTTAGACCTTGCCTATTGTGTATCTCTTGAAACTTTTCCGTTCAGCATATTCAAATTGAAGTTAAGAGAATTCGATTTTGACGGTTGCTCAATGCTTAGGACCTTTCCAGAATCTAGTAGCCACCAGTAAGTTTTACTCACATTAACTTCACACAAAAAGCAATAAAAGAACTACTTCCATCCTTCTAACTTTTGTTCCAACATTTGATTGCCCTTCCATTAAGAGTATGGTGCTAAATTCAAGGTCTGATCCCGAAGAAGGTACTTTGAAATTTCATCTGACCAATAGTCAAGAACTAGATGCTACTTCTTTGAGTAATATTGGAGAGGAAGCACATATTAAGATCAATGATGATGCATATTGGTCGGTGTTCTTCCGTTTTCCAGGGAGTGCAGTTCCTCGCTGGTTCCATTACTGTTGCAACAAGGGACATTCAGTAACTATGAGAAAAGTTTCTCCAAATTTGTTCAGTAAAAATATGCTAATAGGTTTCAGTCTGTGTGCTGTTTTGGATGACATGAGAACAAGATTTTGTGGATTAAGGTACAATTTTAGATTTATATCAGATGGTGAAATATACTCTTATGACCACTATATGCCTGTCCACATTTTGAATGGGAATAGTCCTGCTGATATATTTCTCAAGCTAGATCACACATTCCTATGGAAGCATCAATTAGACTTAAAAACAATTGGCAACAAGCTCTTTCATGCCCACAGCTTCACTTTTGAGTTTCAATCAGATTTCAAAGTGAAAGAATTTGGAATGTTTCCTGTGTATACCAAAAGAATTGATGATAATAGACTGACCAAAAGAAGAAAAAAAATTGATGATAAAAGCAAGGCTGCAGAATGATTTAGCATAAAAACAAACAAAAGAAAAGACGATGGATGACTAGTTGTTACGTGTAAGTAATTTTGTCTTTTGTGAATAAATAAAACTGCCATCACCAATAATTTTGTTTTCAAGCTTTAAATGTTGAAAGTTTGTTATATAATTTTCAGTTTTACAAATTACACTGAAAATGAACATTTTTTTCATGGCATTTCATTGATTCCTTGAGATGTGTTTTGATGTTTCCCGTATCAGCAGCATATGTTTACAACTTGCTTTGTTTTCCCATACAGCGCAAGTTCTTAATTTGTTAGTACTATTTTATTTACAATTTCTTTTTAGAATTGTCTTTGCAGATAAAAAAATCATTTAATTAAAAACATTTTTGATGTTTAGTTATGTTTGAGTGTAAGTTTTCTTCAAAATCTGTTTGCCTAAAACATTATTATATGTTAGTTTTTTATTCTCTAGTGCCAAGTCTCGAATCGAGTACCTCTAGGTTGTAGAGTGATCTCTCAACCAAGTGGGAGTGGCCTCTCAGGATAGGGGCAATGGAATTCTATTTTAACATGCAAAAGTGGCCTCTCTAGTTTATGTTTTCTTAACTCCCTAAGCCTCTATTTGGATTGATGGAATGAAGCAGAATGGAATATAATAATGTTTCATTGTTTGGATTTGACAAATAATAATGGATGGAATAGGATGGAATGAATTTCATCATATACCACCACTTACTTTTAATTTTGTTCTTCTCCTTAGTAAAATATCCAAACAACTCTATCTCATTTCACTTCACTCTATCCGCTTCATTCCATTATATTTCATCAATCCAAACGGAACAAAAGATCATCTCCAAATTATTTATATCAAACCGGCTCAAAATCATAATATTCCAAATTTATATGCATAAGTTTTGACTTTTGAATAATTGTTGTGATAATTGAACTTCGTATCATTAAATTATAGGTTTTGCATATAGTTGTAAAATCATAAACATTTTGCTTCATCAACCTAGAACAACTAATTTTATATCACTCTTTTCAAGCTAGTTAACTTATATTTTACTTTATATATTTTGATTTCTTTCAATAAACAGATTATAAGTGGTTATTTGTATTTCAGACATTTGGTAGACACAACTCAGAAACATCATTTTCTGCACTTCAAGGAGAAAACAAGTTGCATTCATCACAGAGAGACTGCTCATTTTATTTGATTTTGTGATTTATCAATCCTGGAGGCATGCAATAGTTAGTTGTAGCTTGACATTTAATTTGAAGACCGTTTCAATTTTTCAATTCAATATACAACTTTTCGAATAAGGCTTATGGCTTTAATTGGTTATGTAACAAATTCAAAGTATCAAAACTCCTTTTAAGCCTTCTTCCTCCTAGTTATGAAAAGGTGTTTTGTTATTAGTATGGCTCTTTAAATCTCAGTTCCATTTTTCTTTATTGGATACTAATGATGATAAACTATTCTCACTCAGTCAGGAGATTTAATTAATTTGACAGTAAATTTTATAGCTCAGTAAGTACCCAAAATCCTCTTTGAATTAAGAGAGTTGATGACATAGTTGGAGGCAGCAAAACCTAACATCCTACTGTTGACTTGGAAATTAATATCATAGGAGACTTAAATGGCCTACGCTATAGGAGTACTCTAGAGTGACTATTGAGAGACCAATAACTTAATTACAATGGATTAACATAAAAAAAGTTAGAAGAGAGGACAACACTATAGTCCAAGGAAAATAATTCAATTGAGATTTCCGGAAAGCAAGTAGTTTCTTGAAGAATTTACACAACTTTAAACTAAAATCACAACCTTTAAAAATTGGAAAAAATGTTGGCCTTTAGAACAGTAGTGAGATTAAGCACAAAATTTTTACGCTAAAGCATCAAGAGGGTTTTTTGTTCAGCTCTTTCCATATCGCTTCTGACAACTGATCCGCATTATACTCGACTCCAAAGCATCTCACAACCTCCATGTTAGGGTTCAACAAATACCTGATTGTTTTAACACCACTTATATCTATGTGAAGTGCAACCATACAAAACATCATAAGTAAATAAATGCAAGAGGGCAGAGCAATGGCTTACATGTTGTGGGAGCTGTCAACAAGATAATCACCACCATCCTCTTCCACCTTTTTAAAATATACATGATATTCTTATGCCATCTGCCTAATAGCCGCAACTGGTCCAGTTAATCCTATTATTCTTGATTTAAACTCTGTAGTTCATGTATGTACATTAAAAGAAAAGCGAGATGAGAAACGTTAAAAGGCCAAAATTCATTTAGGGGGAGTGGATGAATAGAACATAACACATAACTTAACAAAGTCAAAAGTTTAAGTAGAGGAGAACCCAATATCAGGGGATGAGGTATAGCCATTAGTTGAACTTGTTCTGGCCCAATATCAGGGGATCAGGTATAGCCAAAGTAGAGGAGAACCCAATTGCCAAGCAAATTCCGTTCCGAAACTGTTTGCTTCTCTTTATTAACAAGTGTAAAGGGACCACCGATTATGGGTCCGCTGACCATATTTCTATTGCGGTTATCCCGTTGATGACCTGATCCATCAAACAGAGCAATTAAGACAAAAACTCCTTATAATGCAATCACACCTATCAAAACAAGTAACTCACCATCATTTGATGTCTAAAATTGGAATGTTAGTACTACAAATTGAATTTTTTTGAAAAAGGTTCATTTCACTATCAAGTCAAAAGTGATTCCATAAAGAATGAAACATGATAAGAACAATGACAGAATTCAGTAGATTATGTGTGGTAATTGGTAAATACAAAGTATTGGCTTGATCATCTCAACCGCACACTTTACTTTTGAAAGTCATGGATCATTTTAGTTGGTGCAATTCAACCCAAATCATAAAGCAATATAACTCAGATCAGATCTATCCCTGGCTCCAGTTTTGAGTTCCAAACTGCCAACAAATGCTTACTTTGTAAAACAGTAGACTAGAGCCACAAAAAGAAGTAACAATTTAAGGGACACAAAAATGGATCCACAACAGGAAGTAGCAACTAATGATGCCAGCAACATTTCATGTGTGTATGTTCAGTTATACAACTCAATTCATAGGAAGAATCTGATAACTAAATCCGCAACATATTAGGGCATGAACCCAACACTCTACTATGATTATTTATTCTCGGAAAACTATATATAGTCGTCAAACCATATGCAGCTCTCTGAGAACTGGCTAGATACATATGAAGACAAACTGGAAACATTTTATTTTTGAGATTTGAGTTTCGTGAACAGCAAGAAACCTATCTAGTAAAAGTATGTTTGTTTAGTCTGCGATTTAGCAGAAACTGTCTCAAAAGCCAAATATATTTTACAGGCTATTGTGAGTAACAGTGAAATGGTACTAAAAGTGACTTGCATAGGTTTGGTATATTGTTATGACCCAACACTTAATGTATATAGTATGTTTGGGTCAAAAAATGAGCAGAACATATATAGGTCCTCATTTGTAGACGCTTATTCCCATCTGACTATAATTTGCAGTAGAAGTTTCCTGTTTGTAATATGTTTGGCAGTAGGGATGCTTGCATTGGATTTATTAGAATGATAAATGCAAAACAATTGGGTTATACTTCTAAAATTACTTCAAACATCATACTACAGTGTGATAAAACCAGTATTGCCAGATCGCTTGTATAGTTGTAGTCTGCACTCTCCAACCACATTTGATATTACAATCAGAAGTCTGCCAAAATTTTCCTTCTATATATGCAAAGAGCATTGCTATTTAGCATGAAATTTTTACACAAGAAATGCAAGAATTAACACATGGCAAAATCTTAAAGGATGATGTCATTTAATCTTCTTTTTTAGTGGAAAACATGGGTGGTTATGGATGTAATCAAGGGTGAGGATTTATTCTTCTCTTTCTTACATCAAAAAATTCTTGCTAAATAGCATTTTCCATATGCAAATGGACTTAGAAATGAACCACGTCTAAGTGTCTAACACAAAATAATATAACTGAAACGCACCGTTTCATTTTTGTTTATTTAAAAAAAAAATGATAGTATGTAAAAAAAATAAAAAATTGAGAGAGAAGGGTCTAGAAAGTAAAAATCCACCGAACCCCACCCCCACCCATTACTTGCTCTGAATTTTTTTTTGAACTACACATGTCAGAAAAAAAAAACACTAAACTACACTGTCTTTTAAAAAAAATTCGAAACTACACTACTTTTGCATGTGTGTAGGACGCGCCATCTGCAGGTCCACGTCCATGTGAATGACGCTCCGTTGGCGAGTCAGCGTTCAAAGAAGGACGCGCCATCTACAACTCAGCGTCCCTTTTGCTGCATTTTTTTTTTTTCGTGGCAAGTGTTTGGGAGGGTTGGGGTTGGAGGGTTTTGTAGTGGTTTGGGGTTTTGAAGTGGTTTAGGGTTTTGGGGTGGTTTGGGATTTTGAGGTGGTTTGGGGATTGGATGATTTTGTTTTGTAAAACTATTTTATAAAATTTACTAAAATTGTATTAATTATTATAAATATAATACTAATATAAAATTTTTTTTTTCTCTTTTTTTTTAGACTAATCATTATATTATAATAAAAAAAGAATTTTAATATATTAATCAAATTCAACTATATTATATATATTACAAAATATTACAGACACGCAAACTGTCGACCGTGCAAAGTGTTGGTGAAATCTTGAACGTTCAAAGTGTCGGCAAAATTCTGACCATGCAAATTGTCGGTGGAATCTCGACCATGTGTAACGATTCTTTGAGACCAAAGATATTACACGAAAGATAAAAACAATTAAATCCACAATAAAAGAGACAATAAAACCAAGACATGAACATAACATAAGTTACAATAAAAATAAAAACATTACACGAGAAATAAAAACATTACACGGAAAATAAAAACATTACACGGGAAATAAAAACATTAAACATGAAATAAAAACGATACACCGAAAATAAAAACGATACATAGAAAATAAAGACGATACACGAA
The DNA here is from genome assembly GCA_030408175.1 of Trifolium repens. Taxonomy (NCBI): domain Eukaryota; kingdom Viridiplantae; phylum Streptophyta; class Magnoliopsida; order Fabales; family Fabaceae; genus Trifolium; species Trifolium repens. The sequence continues at coordinate 57,146,295 of CP125842.1, read as the reverse complement.
ATATAAAACATAGTTATGGATCCTCTAAGTTAACGGTGCAATCTTCATCTGTTGGATGTTTCAAGTTCGCCAAGATTGCATCAACGGATCTTGTCAGTTTTGCATCTAACTCGATAGGCCCTTTTGTACTGTATTGGGAGTAAATTGAAAACATAGTACGTACATCATCGTCGTTCTTAAGCTGCATTTTGCTGAACGTAATGCTCCCGTCAGATCTTATTGATGGCTTTCGATGGTCGACGCTTGTGACATTTCTGTCATCGTTCCGATTGTTACAACAACGATTAATTTCATCAAGTTGTTGGTTAAGATCGCTTAGCGTAGAATCAACGGCAATCCGAAACATGTTCGGCATTCCAGCGTCGAAATAAACTGCTGCAAGATGAGTGTCTCTTCGGTAAGTGAGAGAGATATCCATTACAATGGTTTTGTGTGTTGAGATATTTGCTCGATGTGTCAATTTAAAGAATTTGTAAAGCGTTATGGTCCACAAAAATTGTCGGTGGAATATTGACCGTTCAATTTGTAAAGCGTTATCGTCCACAGAAATTATGGGTGGAATCTTGACCGTTAAAACTGTCGGCAAAATCTCGTCCGTTCAAGTAGTGGGAGTCATTTTTACGTTTAATATTTACTAAAATTGTATTAATTATTATAAATATAATACTAATATAAATACTAATATAAAAATATTATTTTGCTAATTTTTATATTTTGAGAATAATCATTATATTATAATAAATAAAGCATTCTAATATTAATTAATCAAATTCTACTATATTATATATTAAAAAGCCACTTAACAAATATATACATAAATTTATTATTTATCAAACAACACGAAAACTAGAGTTAAAATTGACAGCGATTATCGCGAAGCTCGTGAAGGTCCAGCGGCATTTGGACAATTGTTTGCTCGATGGCCCGGTACCCGACATAACCCACACTGTTTCGGTTTTGCTATATCGTCCATTTCTGTCGTAATGCGCGTACTTTTCGGACGGCCTCTCTTCTTTCTTTTCATCTCCGGGTTTGGCTTTAATGTATGGCCATGGTATACGGGCCAAAATGATTGGTCTTGAATGCCCGGGAAGCTGTTATTGTAGACAGAAAATACGCTAGCAGCTTTGTATACATCGTTTATATACATTTGGTAAGCTTGACGAGAATGAGCGCATGCAGCAATTACATGTGAGCAAGGCAAATGTAATGCTTGGAATTTTCCACAATCACAGCAATTTTCAAGCAAGTTGACCAAGAAATCACCCATTGGCCGACCCTCATTGTGATCCATAGTTTCTTTGACCTTTTAAACCTGTTTTTGCCGATCAAAAGTAAGGACTTGGTGTGTGTTTGCCATAAGCATTGCATCTTCAATTCGTTTCTTGCAAGCTTCTGAATATTCCTGGCCAGATTGTAACACAGCTGCTGATTGCTCGCCTCTTCTGTGAAACAGTTCAACGGACTTATAGAAAGTAGATTGGACCAAAGCTGTGATCGGCTCACTGCGGATACCTTTAAACACATTGTTCATTGACTCGGCAAGGTTGCTCGTCATGTGACCCCACCGACAACCTCCATCGAACGCTTGTGTCCATTTCGCTCTGGGGATATTATCAACCCACTTTAGTGCATTGTTGTTCAGGGATGCAATTTGATTGCGGTAGTATGTGAATGCAGGACGATTTATTGCATAACCTATATATATGAGTTTGGAAAGTAAAAAAACAAGTCAAAAAATGTTAGCTCAAAATCATATAATATATGTAGTGCAAAGTAGATAGCTTACCCATATTAACAACCAATTTGCGAAGCTTCTTGTCTTTTATTTTCTTCATGAAGTTTTGTGCAATATGTCGGATGCAGTACACATGTGTGGAGGTATTTGCAGTCCAACCGTTCTGAGGATCTTCATATGCACTTTTAATTGAAGGATTCCGATCTGAAATCAAGCAAATGCCATTTTGTGGAGTGACATACGTTCTGAGATTTTTTAAAAAGAAAGACCATGCTTCCTTTGTCTCACCTTCGACGATAGCAAAAGCTACTGGAAATATATGGTGGTTTCCATCTTGGGCGACAGCTAGCAACAATGTCCCTCTATACTTTCCATATAACCACGTTCCATCAACTTGCACAAGCGGTTTACAGAACCGAAAGCCTTTAACAAGTGGTTCAAATGACCAAAACAGACGATGGAAGATTAGTCCGGGACCAGAGTTGTTTGGCAGAGTCTCTAGTATGTCAATGACATTTGGTTGATATAATATCTCAGAGTCGTCAACCACTGAGGCAGAGCAGCATATGAATCTTCCCATGTTCCAAAAATCTTTTCGATTGCCATATTTTTTGCAATCCATGCCTTTCTGTATGTGATAGTATAATTGAATTTGTCCCTTATGTGTGCAATTATAACTTTTATTTTTACTGAAAGGTCTCCGTGCAAAAGTGATTCAATGTTGTCACATATCAGTCTAGAATCAAGTTTGCTATGATCTTGTGACAAAGTAAAGGATGTGCATGTGTGTGTCTCCTTTATTATACTAATCATCCAACGGTTATTAACTCTTAACGATGCTGTCAATTTGAATCTACACAAAGGTTGTTTGCATTGAATGACATACCTTGTTGTGTCCGAATACTTTACTTTGAAATTCAAAGATTGTCTAATGTGCCACTGTTTGATGGCGCGCATACAATCTGCTTTTGTATGAAATTCCATTCCTACAGCGATCCCTACATCAACCGGAAGCCTCTGATGCTCCAAGCGTAAAACTTCAGTTTGTTGGTCAATGGTTGCCAAGTCCAACGTACGCATATGGGGTGGTGGATTATATGCACTTAAAGGAGTTGGATCATATACCGGCTGAGTTTGTTCGTCATCATTATCATATATATGTTGTCATGATAATCTTCCTCATTTTCGCTTTCTTCAACGATTCCTACATGTTCACTGTCTGCTTCTTCTTCTTCGTCTCCTTCTTCTCCATCTCCTTCTGTATGTGTGTATGGTACACTGTGTGTCTGAGAGTATGGTGTATATGTCGACGATGATGGATGTGATTCAAATTGCAAAGTGTTTTGTTGTAGTAACTGATAATATTGTGAAAAGTCATCATGTGATGATGATGGTGTGTGTTGTGTTTGAGGAAGATTTATGAGTTGTTGTTGGTGAGTTGGATGTATGTCTTCAAATGTAACATATAACTCGATAGCACATAGCGATTCAAATTGCCCATGAACTGCAAACATCATCTGAACATCGTCATCATCTAAAATCTTGCATGCAGAAAATCGATCATTTGCAGTTCCATAAACCATCGGCTGCCGATAAAGAATTTCGGTGATTTTTGTGTTGCCTCCTAAATTCAATTTTTCAGAAATTCTTTTGTTTAGATGAATAAAAGTGCTTTTGGTACTGATTCTAAATGATCTAGTTTCATCACTTTGAAAATAAACACTGTTATTTTCTCTAAAATATTGTCCATTGTAGTAGACAGTAACAGTTTCATTTGGTGGAGTTCGAGCCATTTGAAAAACTGTTTGTAAAAAAAATATAGAGTTGTAAAATGTTGGAGTGACATATCAGTTCAAACCACGTATTGTTCTTATACAGGTAAAAGGCGAAGAACACTGGTTTTGATGAAGTGGTAAAAATAAAAAATTGTATTTCGGATGCACACCTTTGCAGCGCTCTAGTTGAGAGATGGAGACCCGAAACCCATACATTTCATCTTCCTTCCGGCGAATGCACTATAACATTGGAAGACGTATCCATGTTATTACATTTAAAAATCAATGGTCAAGCTGTCACTGGAAGTACATCAAATGATGTACTCACTAACTATGCCCATTGGTTGGGGTGTGGTGTAGAAGATATGCATCTTGATGGAAACACAATTCATCTTAAGTGGTTAAGAGAAAGAATTGCCACTATACCCGAAATTCCGACAGATGAAGAACTACATATTTATTTTAGGTTGTATCTTTTGCATTTCATTGGGTCTTTTTTAATGCCTGAATCATCGAGTTCAAGGGTAAGTGTCAGGTATTTGCCACTATTGAGGGATCCTGAAACAGTTAAACAATATAGTTGGGGTTCCGCTTGTTTGGCAGCACTGTACAAAGGATTGTGTGTCGTGGCAGACACTTCAATCAAGTCCAAAAAAATAACTGCCCTATCTGGGTGTGCCTTCCTACTGCAAGCATGGGCACGGTTTAGAATAAAGTGTTGTTCCCGTGGACGAAAAGAAGTAATAGAAGATGATGGCCCTTATGCACTTCGGTAAGTATAAAATTGTTTATTATGTAATCACAAAAAAATTAATTAGTTTACTAACAATTTCAATGAAACATTTTAGAGTGCTAAAACGCGGAACACAATATTGTGGAAATCCCGCTCACGACGTTGTTTCGATGAGGGTTAGGCTGGATCAAATGGAGCAAACAGATGTAATATTTAATTATAAAAATAATCATAGTCTAGTTCTAATTTTTGTTCCTAAACTGCATATACTAACAAATATCTTAATTATTTAATAAACTTGCAGTTTGTTTGGAGGCCTTATCTGGAAATTGTTGCTCCTATAGAAGAAGACATTGAGTGTTGGTCGGCAACAACTTATCTTATCTGTTTTGACATTATTGAGTACCACCAAACAGATAGAGTAAAACTCCAATTTGGAATAAAACAAAGTCGACCAACACCACCAGAGAACATGAATAAATATCATAAAGTAACTAATCGTGGACAAAAGATTAGTTTGTGGGATGTCCATTATGCCGATGAAATCGAAGAATGGAACAATCGGCACGAAAAAGTGGTTACTGACACCCCTTCCCCACATCTTAAACATCCGAAAAGTTATTTTAGATGGTATTATGAAAAATACAACCCGTTCATTGTTGTCGACCCACGTACCCAACAAGGAAATCCCTCTACCTCATCAACAAGGGAATTTACCCCTGACCCATCCCCCATTTACACAACATCACAGAATGAACCAACCTACCATCCACAATTTAACATTCCGCAACACCAAACCTACATCGACACAACACAAAACCAACCACCCATTGAACCAACACAATATGAATCGGACTATCATTCATTTCAAACCCCTCACCAATTCCCAATCTTTGACAGCCAAACATATATTTCACCAACAACTCAAAACTATCATCCTTCCAACAACCAACCCACCCACAACCAAAACTATCACTACACACACCCAGATACCTCAACACCTGATCAATGGATTAATCAGCTGTTAACATCAGAAGACCAACACCTCATAGATCGGTTTTTATCTTCGACTGGTGGAGTTTTTCCTGGAGCAACTTCGGGCCTTTTTCCTGTTGCGACTTCGGGTTATTGTGCTGGCGCAACTTCGGGCATTTCTCTTGACACAACTTCGACTCTTGCTACCCACGTATCTATAGAAAATGAACCAATTGAAGATGAACAACGTGGAAGAGATGGACCTCGGCGAGGTAGTCGAATTCGTCACCCTCCTGGCTGCGGTACCGATGGTCATTTGGATCCTAATGAAGTTGAAGATGCGGGTCGTGGACGTGGACGTGGACGTGGGCGTCATGGTCATGGTCATGGTCATGGTCATGGTAATCGTGGTCGTGGTCGTGGGCGTGGGGATGGGCAAGGGCATGTGGGTCATTGATAATTTTTCGGATGTAATAAATATTACCAGTTTATTGTTACTATTAATTTTCAATTTTACTTTAATTTTTGTAATTTTTTCCGCAATATTTTATATTTATTTTGTTAATAAATATATACCACGAATATATCCAAATACATTAAACAAACAATTAAAAAACTTTTTATAATCCATTAAACTAAACTATTAAGTTTTATATTACACGAATCTCTTTTTTTTTACCAAAAAAATAAAATTTCAAACATTTTAAAAAAAAAAAGAGAAAAAAAATAATTTTATATTAGTATTATATTTATAATAATTAATACAATTTTAGTAAATTTTATAAAATAGTTTTACAAAACAAAATCATCCAATCCCCAAACCACCTCAAAATCCCAAACCACCCCAAAACCCTAAACCACTTCAAAACCCCAAACCACTACAAAACCCTCCAACCCCAACCCTCCCAAACACTTGCCACGAAAAATAAAATAAAAAAATGCAGCAAAAGGGACGCTGAGTTGTAGATGGCGCGTCCTTCTTTGAACGCTGACTCGCCAACGGAGCGTCCTTCACATGGACGTGGACCTGCAGATGGTGCGTCCTACACACATGCAAAAGTAGTGTAGTTTCGAATTTTTTTTAAAAGACAGTGTAGTTTAGTGTTTTTTTTTTCTGACATGTGTAGTTCAAAAAAAAATTCTACTTGCTCCCACTTTCAATTCTCTCACTCCTGCGTCACTGCCATTCATTTTCCTTCCATTTCATTTGTTTATTCTATCATATCATCATATCTCTTATACAAATCAAACATTGTTGGAGATACTTATCCATTCAAAACAAATCTTCTTATACCACAAATGCTCTTGGATATGATTTTGGGATTAGGGTTAGTGCTCTAAGAAAAGAGATGAGTATCTACTCTTGAAAGTTGTTCATTGACACTTTTGAGGTAAAATTTTATGATTCATGAAATTTAGAGATGATATGTATCTAGGGTGAGTAGTGGAACTAGAATAGATAGTAAAATCTTAGATTTTAAAGAGTCTCTTTCAAACTCTAACTCAAATAAATTGGGGGTTTTGTCTAATTCTTTCATTTATTGGTAGTCTAACCTTAAATAAGTTTTTACAAGAGCTGAAATTATTGTATGATGTTCAGATTCGGCAGAAATTGCTCCGTTGGTCATTCCGGAAAGCATTGCTGGGAATGGAGCTTATTCATCATAGTTGTGAGTTGATGATGATCATTATCACTTATTTTGAATACTATTATGAATTTCTATGTTATTTATTTTATGTTAAAATACTTATTATAAATGATTTTGGGGAAACATGCCTTTCAAAGTTTTCATCCTCCTCTTTTACTATTTTAAATCATTGATATTAGGGTAAATAGGTCTTTACCCCCTGCAAAGTTGGTGAATTTTACGTTACCCCCCTGAAATTTTTTTCTTTGAGATTACCCTCTGCAAAATTTATTTTTTTGATTTACCCCCTTGGATGCACTTTTTAAATCGGTTATTTTGTTCAACCGATTTAAAAAGTGTTGTTTTTAAATCGGTTATTATGTTTTTTTTCCTGCCACGTCAGCAAAAGGGGGGTAAAATCAAAAAAATAAATTTTGCAAGGGGGTAATCTCAAAGAAAAAAATTTCAAGGGGGTAACGCAAAAATCGCCTACTTTGCAGGGGGTAAAAGCCTATTAACCCTTGATATTAACTTGTACTCTAGTTTGATTTGCCTATGATTGATAAAGTAGTTTATTTAAATATCGATTAGGGAGGATTAACCGCTAGATGGAGCTACCCCTATGGGAGAGGCCACCATTAGGAGGAGAGGGCTGTCAACGAGTGTAGGCTCCCTAATTGAATATGATGATATGTTTTTGAATCGTAGAGAAAAGGGCTATCGGTTAGATGGAGCCGCCACTAAGTGAAAGGTCACTCTTGAGAGGAAAGGGCTATCAACGAGATGGAGCCATCTCTCGATTCTCTCGTAACGAATTCTTTTTTATTGATTGGATTTTGTTAGAAATAATATAAAACCATTGATATGGCCAATCCTAACAGCTTAAGCTTTTGGGATAATCGGTTATTTGACATGGTATCAGAGCATCTATGACTAAGTGGTCTAGAGTTCGATCCCCGCTCCCCTCACTTTCTAATTAAAAAGTGGAATTTAAGCATATGGTAGGTGGGCCTATGCATTACCACGCTTCAAGCCCAAGTGGGCTCTTGCGTGAGGGAGCGTGTTAGAAATAATATAAAACCATTGATATGGTCAATCCTAACAGCTTAAGTTTTTGGGATAATCGGTTATTTGACAGATTTCTATACTTTTCTTATTTCAAACTCTAACGATTTGGATCGAGAACTATTTTTATTACAGAGTTACTACTTTACAATAATTGTTACAAGTTTTCTAAAAATCGAATGCTCGTGCCTTTATATGTTTCCTTTCTAGTTGGTGGTGGTTGTTGTCTCTCACTAAGTCCTCATGGATTACCCCTTCAGAAGAGTAGCAAGCTCCTAATAGATTCAAAGTTCTAGATTGTAGCTGTTTCGATAGGTTTCCTTTGGTTGAAGAATATTTGTTTATGTTTATGTTGAGTCAGTGTATCTGCAACTATTTTGAGTCTAGGAATATCTTAATTTCAGATGTATGAATACTAAATTTGTAAACCTTGAACTGCTGACTGAAAAGTATGCGTTTGTAATATTAAACAGGATGTATTTTGAATTTGGAAACGATGAAAATACAGAGGATACTCTGTCGAAATTTCAGTAAATATTATTTTTGAAATAAAAGTTATTTTTGGAAATATTTTATCTATCGTTTGATAAGTTTGGTCATAAAGCTTGCCGGACTAGTGTGTTAGTTCGTGCGCCAGTCACAATGCAGATTTGGGTCGTGCACATAGTAATAAATCATGCACTGTCTTATGATGTGATGGAATCACCTTATAAGAAACTTCCCTGCTTCTTATTACTACAAGAAAATAATAAAACCAAACTTACAATGCAGAAGAACAAGGACAAGTGTGTTGCGTTACTATTCAATGAGGCTTATCGGAAGAAAAACAACACTTGTCACCAAATATTTGAACTTCATACTATCTATCTATCTAGAGTGGACCAATTTAGAATAGTAGCTTAAAAGTGCCTTTTGGAACAGCTCTTCTCTCATCATTATAATGAAAAAAAGCTGCAATCCCGGCAAATCCTAGAACAACAGCTGGCTATAGAAAAACAAAATCAAGAGTGGCAATGTTACATTAGAATTCAATATTCCACTTGAAAACAAGATAAACAATCATACTGTTGTGGAGTAAAGGGAACATACAACAGCATAAGCTCCCCATCCCCATGAGCGAGAAGACTCAGATTGTGGAGTAAAGGCAGGATTCAGATCATGTCTTGTTTTACTATGTTTAAGTGATTGTGAATTGCTTCAATGTGTTCCAAAGCTTCCACCAAATCTAAACCAAGTTTGAGCATTTGATTGCCCTTGCATTAAGAGTATGGTGTTAAATTCAAGGTCTGATCCTGGAGAAGGTACCTTCAAATTTCATCACACCAATAGTCAAGAATTTGATGCGGCTTATTGGAGTAATATTATTAGAGAGGAAGCATGTATTAAGATCACTGATGATGCATATAGGTCAGTGGTCTTCTATTTTTCCGGGAGTGCAGTTCCTCGCTGGTTCTATTACTGTTGCAAGGGACATTCAGTAACTACGAAAGAAGTTTCTCCAAATTTGTGCAGTAAAAATAGGCTCATTGGTTTAGCTCTGTGTTTTGTTATGGAAATTGAAAATAGAGATGGCATACGAAAGAACAAGTGGTAGAAGCTTTACATACAAATTAGAATTTGAGTATGATGGTGGACGAATACACATTTTACATGACCACTTTCCTATAGTACAGTCTTCACCCAATTGCCACTGTCATCATAGTGGTTTTATGATCGAACATCACACATTCCTATGGAAGTGTCAATTCGACTTAGCAAGCATTGGCAGCAAGCTCTTTAGTGCCTACAACTTCACTTTCGATATCCTAGATGAGCAATTCCGTCCCTTAAGTTTTCAATCAACCCTCACGGTGAAAGAATGTGGATTATGTCCTTTGTATACCAAAGAAAATGATGATAATGGCAATGAAGTACCGAGTGCGAGCAGAGCTGCACAATAATCAACCTTCGACTCCAATATTTCAGGTAATTAGTTGTCCTTTATGAATAAACTGATTTATCATCGATAATTTTCTTCCGCAAGCTTTAAATGTTGGATCTTTGTTATATAATTCTCAGTTTTCGCATTTTGGAATTCACAAATACTCTGAACACTTTTCATGGCATTTCATAACACTTTGCGATATGCTAACTTGCTTTCTTTTCCCATACTACAATTTCCTTAATTTGTTACAATTTTGGCTGAAAGAATTTTATAGAATTGTATGAGTAATTAAAATCCCAACATTCAGATTTTATATGTCAATGTTTTGACTTTCGAATTATTATTGTTATAACTGAACTTTATATCTTTGAATTAGGTTGGTGCATATAGTTGTAAAACTATTGGCTCAAAAAAAATGTTGTAATAATAGAAACATTATGCTCATTTTATGCATGACATCACAAATTGTTAGAGGCTGCTCATTTTATTTGAATCTGTGATTTATCAATTCTGGAGGAATGCAATTGTTAGTTGTTCTTGACATTTAATTTGAAGACTGTTTCAATTTTTCAATGTACAACTTTGAATAAGGCTTAAGGCTCTAACTGGTTGAGTTATGGAACAGATGCAAAGTGTCAAAACTCATTTTAAGGTGTTTGTTTATTTTAAAAGAAAGCATAATAGTAGTAGTATGAAGCATCAAAAAAAGAAAGGAATCAATCAAGAATTAGGAGAGTTGATAACATATAATTCTCTTTGATAAAGAAACCAAGTTAGTTTTATTCTTGGTATGGCCTAGTGTTTGCAGCCAAAAATAACATCCTACTGCTAACTTGGAAATTAATCCCATAGGAGACTTACATTACCTAATCTATAGAGCGACTAATGAGAGTCCAAGAACTTAATTACAATTGATTAACATAAAAAGGTTAGAAAAGAGGACATTATACTGTCCAAGTAAGTAGTAATCCAGTTGATAATTGAGATTTCCGGAAAGCAAGTAGTTTCTTGAATGAATTTACACAACTTTAAACTAAAAATTGCAACCTTTAAAAATTAGAAAATAAAATTCTTTCAATGCAATAGCTGAAAATAATGTTGGCCCTTAGAACAATAATAGTGATTTAAGCAAAAAAAATTCTACGCAAAAGCATCAAGAGGGTTTTTGTATGACTTAACTGAGATGCAAACTCCAAACTAAAAGATTGGAACTTTTTGTCCTATGACAGCCTGTTTTAGAGACTTATAAAACCTTACCTATAACAATTATAAAACCTTAATTTTTTAATAAAATATGTCCTATTGCTTTTGAAAATATATACACCTAATACATTATTGTTAATATAATAGCTAATGGTCCTGATTAATAATAGCCCGCTACAGAACAAGGTAAAATAGTTTATTGATCTGAAAGAGACTTTAAGGTCTTGATTCAATAGTTTTTTAATGTAAATTGTGAGTGGCTCTCTAGCTTTGTGTCATTTTCTGTGTCTTAACTGATACAAAGTTAAAGCAGAGAACAAGATAGAAAAGACATGGAAGTTTCAGCACTGACCAAGTCCTTATAAATGTTCATGCTAAAGGCAAAAGGCACAAAACCAACAAGAGGCAAAAATAAATTGAGCTCCTTCCATTGTTGGGTACAAATAATTCTGCTATAGTGTTATTGCTATGTCTCATCCAACAACTCCAAAGTATGATTTGTTCCTCAGCTTTAGAGGAGAAGATACTCGTGATAACTTCACCAGTCACCTTTATGCAGAATTGCGTAGGCAAAACATTGAAACATTCATAGATTACAGGCTTGAGAGAGGTGATGAGATTGACTCATCCCTGATCGAAGCAATTGAAGAATCACTCATTTATGTTGTGATTTTGTCGGAACACTACGCTTCTTCAAGTTGGTGTTTAGATGAACTGGCAGAGATACTGAAATGTAAGGAGAGATATGGAAGGGAAGTGATACCGGTGTTCTATAAGGTGGATCCGTCAACTGTTAGGCATCAGAGACAGAGTTATGCAGATGATTTAGTTAAGCATCATCAACGATTTGGCGGCAAAGTGGATGCGTGGAAGGCTGCTCTAACCCAGGTAGCTGGACTCTCAGGCTGGGATTCACATGTAACAAGGTCATTCTGTTTTTAAGATAATTATAAAATCTGTTTTTTTTTTATTATTTTAAAAATCAATTACTATATACTGAATCCTATTCACTAAATAAAGTTGTTAAGTTTGTTCTGAATAAAATTTAAAACCATAAATCTATCTAAAATTGTTAATTGTATTTTAATTTTCTTAATCCTTTAAAAGAAATCTTAAATGGCACTTAATTTGAAATTAATAAGTATTTAGAGATAGTTTTATAAAATGGACACATAAATTTGTCAGTATATCCTATATATAGAGAGAAGGTAGTAATATATGTGTGAATCTAACCAACGATGTTGTGAAAGACCTGAAAGCAAATAAACAGAAGATTGTGAATCTAACACATAGTTTTTTTCATTATTTGTTAGACCTGAAAGCACACTTGTTACAGAGATTGTGAAAGACATTGCGAAAAAATTGAAATGTTGTGTCTCAAGTGATTATGAAGGAATGACAGGAATTGACAACCATATTGAAAGTATTCAATCCTTGTTGCTCCTCGAGTCGCCGACTGTTCGAATCATAGGAATATGGGGCATGGGAGGGATAGGCAAAACAACAATTACCAATGCAATCTTTGAAAAACTTGCTACTCAGTTTAGTTCCAAAAGCATCATTCGAAATGTTCAACAAGAAATAGAAAGAGTTGGACTATCCCATGTAAAAAAAGAATACTTATCACAACTTCTAGATGAAAGAATTAAATCCTCTGAATCCAATTCTTACGATCAAAGGCTGAAACGGACAAAGGTTCTTCTTGTTTTTGATGATGTGAAAGATGCTGATCAACTTAAAGATTTGATTGGAACACATCATAAATTTGGCCAGGGGAGTAGAATCATTGTGACTAGTAGAGATAGGCAAGTGCTTGAGAATTCCAATGCTCACGAAATATATCAAGTTAGAGAAATGGATGATCAAGATTCTCTACAACTGTTCTGTTTATTTGCTTTTAAACAAAATCATCCAAAAGAATCTTTTGTGAGCTTAACAGAAAAGGTTTTAGATTATGCTAAAGGGCTCCCATTAGCTCTCAAAGTTTTGGGTTCAATGCTTTATGGCAAAGCAAATGAAGTATGGGAAAGTCAGCTGCAAAAGCTCGAAAAGCTTCCCGATCATGAAATTTTTAGATTGTTGAAATTAAGTTATGATGGACTTGACGACGAACAAAAAAATATATTTCTTGACATAGCTTGTTTCCATATAGGAGAATTGGAGAAAGTTGTAGCACAAATGTTGGATTGTTGTGGTTTCTCCACTCGCATTGGATTGGATGTTCTTGAAGATAGGTGCCTTATATCTATTTCAGAAGGTGAAGTTTGGATGCATGATCTAATACGAGATATGGGGCGTCAAATTGTTATGCTTCAATGTGTTGATAATCCTGGAAAACGTAGTCGATTATGGAAGGCTAGTGAAATTGACGATGTTTTAAGCAAGGTATGTTCTTTAGCCTCTCAAAGATCACTTGCGAAATTGCTCTCTGTAATGAATTTAATTTCTCACATGTTGCAAAGTGATTAACAATTAGTATTACATTTCATGGAACAGATGCAATACTAATTCTTGATGTTTGATCTCTAGTAATTCTTAATGTTTGATTTTAGGGAAAGGGAACAGATGCAATCCGGTGTATATTCCTAAACATGGATGAAATATGGGAAAAGAAAGTTCAACTACATGTTGATACATTTAAGAAAATGCATAATCTTAGAATGATCAAGTTCCACAATCCCTTTACGATAAATAAGTCAAATGTAACCTTTCATGGATTCCTGAAGAGTTTTCCTAATGATTTAAAATTTCTTCAATGGGATGGCTACCCTCAAAGATCCTTGCCACAAGACTTTTGCCCAGAAAATCTTGTTACACTTGATATGTCTTATAGCCATCTTGAACAATTTTGGAAGGGGGATCAGGTATTTCATTTCAAGTTTTATACTGTGTGCCTTTTTATATTTTGATTATATAATTATAATCCAAAAATATTATATATTGAATCACTTGTACAATTTTTAAATAATTTCAAAATACTCCTAGAATTATAATTTAAAATATTAGGCTATATTACTCTTTTGGTCCCTTTATGAGTGGGATATCCATCCTACTTTATGCTGGAACCGATAGAGTTTTGTTGGGGTGTCGTTTTTGGGTCTCAATGGGTCAAGAGGATTGGAGGCCCTCTGGTTACGTTGTCCTACCTGCGGTTGATCCTTGCCTCTCTCTTCCTAGGGGGTATTCTTCTTTTCGTGGCAGTACCTTGGATGGTTTTAGTTTGTTCGGAGTGTGCATTATTTATTTCCTGTAGTCTTTTTGTTTGTTTGCTTTTCTATTTATCTCCTTAGAGAATGTTGGGTTATGGTAGAGTGTACTTCTTGTATCTCTTTGTTTTTCTCGACGTTCTCTTGTACTTTTTTCGTTCTTTATATTAATATATATTATATTTGTCATTAAAAAAAAAAAACTCTTTTGGTCTCTTAATTAAATTGTTGGTTTCAGTTCCCTAAATAATTTTTGTTTCTCTTAGATCTTTACCTATAATCATAATGATCTCTTCCGTTAATGATTAAGTTTGGTTGGCACATTGAAACCTCTAACAAATATATATAAAATTTTAGATAATTTATATTCAGGTAATTTTTAATAGTCCACATTAATTTATATTTTTTTTTGAAGGAACAATAATTTATATTTTGAATATCATACTATGCATCAAAATAAAGTCATTTAATAAAGTATTAAATAATTTTTGTATTTTGTAACATTTTATGTACCTGTTCTATTTACTGAGTATTTTTAATCAAACATTTAGATCAATAAAATTTGCATTCTACATAAACTTGTTATGTGTCATCATGTTAATAGAAGGTATCGCGACACAAAATAAAGTGGTACTTAAAACTGAAACTATTTTCTTTTTTGTTCCAAGAGTTATCAAATGCAAATAGTAATACGTTTATATTCAAAGTTCACTAATTTTTTTTTAATCATTACATTTTTTTCCTCTAGGCTTTACCAAGTTTGAAAAGGCTTGACCTTAGTTATTCTAAGAAGCTGATAGCAGTTCCAGACCTCTCTTTCACTCCAAATATTGAAGAAGTAATTCTTAGTGGTTGTGTAAGTTTGACACAAGTTTACTCCTCTGGCTTCCTCAACAATCTTAACTTCTTACTTTTAGAAGGTTGTACCGAACTCAAGAGTTTAAATATTCGTAGCAATATTCTATCAAGATCATCTGGATTAGTTGCTCTCCGTGATTGTCATAAACTTGAAACACTTTTAATCAGCAGTAGAATTGATCATGTGGTTCAATCATATAAAAAATTTTATGGATATTCTAAGGTCGGAGATATGCACAAACTTTGTGATGAAATGGAAATAAAAATAGAGTTGAATGATGAAGGGGATTACGAGATTTGTGGATCATTTTCAGATACTCTTTCAGGAAAAAGAATCAATGATTTTTGTTGGTTAGATATTTCCAAATGTGAGTCCCTATCATGCCTACCAGCTGAACTTTTAAATTTGAAGTTTCTAACAGGACTTTCTCTTCGTGGTTGTTTAAAGTTGGAGTTACCTGAAATCAAGGAGACTATGGAAAATTTAAAAGTGCTCATCTTAGACGAAACATCAATAAAAGAACTACCTTCATCCTTGTACAATTTAGTTGGGCTTGAAAAATTGAGCTTGCAAAGTTGCACAAAGCTTAAGACTATTCCATCTTCCATTGGAAACTTCGGTAAACTCAAGTTAAACCTTACCTATTGTGAATCACTTGAAACTTTTCCGAGCAGCATTTTCAAATTGAAGTTGGCAAAACTCAATTTAGAAGGTTGCTCGATGCTTGCGACCTTTCCAGAGATCTTGGAGCCTGCAGAAAGTTTTACTTGCATTGACTTAACAGACACAGCAATAAAAGAACTACCTTCATCCCTGCACCATTTGGTCGGGCTTAAAGAATTAAGCTTGCAAAGTTGCACAAAGCTTAAGACTATTCCTTCTTCTATTGGAAACCTCAGTAAACTCCTCAAGTTAAAACTTGCCTACTGTGAGTCACTTGAAACTTTTCCGAGCAGCATTTTCAAATTGAAGTTGACAAAACTTGATTTCCAGGGTTGCTCAATGTTCAGGACCTTTCCTGAAATACCAAATGACATTGGCCGCTTGTCATCCTTGACTGAACTTTCATTGAAAGGAAGTAGTATTGTGAACCTTCCTGAGAGTCTGGCTCATCTATCAAGTTTGAAATCACTTAATTTAAGTGATTGCAAATTGCTTGAATCTGTACCAAAGTTTCCACCAAATCTAAAGAAAGTTTTTGCATTTGATTGCCCTTCCATTAAGAGAATGGTGCTAAATTCAAGGTCTGATTATGAAGAAGATACCTTCAAATTTCATCTGACCAATAGTCAAGAACTAGATGCTACTTCTTTGAGGAATATTGAAGAGGAAGCATATATTAAGATCAACGATGATGCATATAGGTCAGTGATCTTCTGTTTTCCAGGAAGTGCTGTTCCTGATTGGTTCCCTCACCGTTGCCAGGGACATTCAATAACTATAAGAAACGATGATTTAAATTTGTACGGGAGAAACAGGCTTATTGGTTTCGCTCTATGTGTGGTTTTGGGAGATGATTTTCCATACAAATTCTTTTGTCTCAATCCCAGAGTACCGTATTACTATGGTGTTGGCTTTAGATACAAATTAAAATTTGAATCTGATGGTCAAACATACTTTCATCCCGACAACAAGCTTGAAGTTGAATATTATGATTGGAAAGATCGATATAGAATATTTGCCCAACATCACACATTCCTGTGGAAGTATGAATTGGACTTGCCAAGAATTGATGTCGAGACTATCACTTTTGAGATCGTAGATGAGCATCGTCGTCCCTTAAGTTTTCCAACAACCATGACGGTGAAAGAATGTGGAATATGTCCTCTGTATATCAAAGAACCAAGTGGGGATGCAGTGTGTTCGGTAGACCCCTCCTCAAGTGACAACTACACACAATAAAAGAAGGAAAAAAAATAATTTCAACACTTCCCAATATTTCACTGTACTCTCCTTAGAACTATAGAATGCATGTCATGCACATCTCATTTTTCTTTCGTTTTTTGTTTTTGCTTGAACAACATCTGTATAATATTGAAATTTCATGGTTTGGAAAATCAAAGTACTATATATGATGTTTGACTTTTTTGAGTGTAAAGTTTTATGATGGCGAAAAAGTATTGCCAATATTTTTGAAAAATTACATTCCAAAATCTCACATTGATAGATAAAATAATGTAGTTTACAAACAAATATGTTATGGACATGCTAGTTTTAATATATCCTTATTTATTGTATTTCAATGAGAATATTTTATTATTAAAATTAACACAATTAAACAATTTCCTAAGGGAGCTTCTATGGTACATTAGAATAATTATAATGTATCGGTACATTATGTCATAAATTAATAAATTAATGACTATTTTTATGAATTAAATAACTATTAATCCATTATTGTATTTTAAAGATAATAATATCACAAGAAAAAACACAATTTCATTGTTTATAAGCATTACACTAATTTTTTAATATTTTTTCAAACAGAATTCAATTTGACTATTATGGAGAATAAAAATTCAAAAATATCAAATTTTATATTTTTGAGCATAATGATAAATAATATTTGGTTATTATACCATTTTTAATGAAAGAAAAAATGATTTATTTTGAAAAACATTCATTTAACCATTAATTTAATATCCTAATATACCGGTACATTAGATTTTATCAAACGTACCATAGAATTTCCAATTTCCTAATAGATGCGTAAAACATTGACACACCTAATATGAGACAGGGAGAGTAAGAGGGAAGGAGAAGAGTGTGATAATTTTTAGTAAGAAGAGTATGGTCGGGCCGTTTTGGGTCAAAATTATCAAATTGATTAAAATTATTATCTTTTAATTTTATCCAATTTACACCGTCTACATTTTTGGTTTGTTTGTGTGTTGAGTAATACAAGTGATGAGTAGAACGAGTCGGTTTGTTTGTTGTTACATCTAAAATTTCATTGATCCATAAATTTCTATTTCTTCAAATAATGCAACACCTCTTACACAAGATATATAACAAAAGATAGAATAATTAATTGAACAACAAAAAGGGTGAGATGCAATTATTTTGTTTGAAATTTGTATATCCAAAAACAATAATAAATCAACTAGATGATGAGTAGAAATTAAAATTGTCTAAGAATATTAGAGTATATTTTACCCCTCATTCTTCGACATATTACAAGGTTGAAAAAAAAATTGCATATTAATCATTGTTCGGTCGTTTTCGACTATCATAATATAAATTCTTAGAAAGTTGCATCCGTCTGTATGCAACCGTACATGATTGGTTTTGCACAATTGTTGACTTGAGATCCGACTTGTACCAAGAGCAGTCAAAACGGACTACTCAGTCCGTTTCGAGCCGCCCCAAGCGGGCTTCAGACTACATCGAAATGGGCTAAAAAGTCCAGATGAAAAACAATTCGAAAACAGTATTGCCCGAGCCCTGGCTTTGGGCTTTCGGGCTAGCCTACAATTGTTTTTTTAGTTTTTCAAAAAAAAAGTTTTTTTTTTTTAAAAAAATATGAAAAAAATAAAATTCAGCATTTTTTTAATAAAAAAATGAAAAAAAATTGTTTATATGTGAATGTTATCTATTACTATATATAAAAAGGATACAATTTTTTGGGATGACTTTTTTATTATTCCTATTTTACCCTTAAAAAAACTACCAAAAAAAATTAAATATTTGTATATGTTGAAAAATAACTTCCACATAAAAATAGATTTTCAGTTTTTTTTTAATAAATAATTTTTTTCCTTAATAACTAAGCACAACTTCTACATAAAAGTAGGTTTTCAGTTTTTTTATAGTAAATTTTTTTTTTCTTCTTAATAACTAGCAACAACAAAAAAGGAGGTTAAGTAGTTATCAATTAAATAAGTTCAATAAAAAAAGAGATTAAATAGTTATTTATATTTGCACAATAGAGAATTTCGATCACAACAAACAAAAAAAATAGAATATCGATGACACAAACAGGCACGGAACGTGCCCGTTTGGCGGCTAGTAAAATATAAAGGATTTAAGTAAGGAAAAAAAAAAATACCAAAGTGTTACAAATAAATAAGACAAAGGATCAAAGTGTTACAAAATGAAACAAAAAGATAAATGACCAAAGTGTTACAAAAAAATAAGATAATGACCCATGTTGCTATTTTGCCTTTTTTTAATATTTTTATAATAATTTATTCAGACTCGGGCTACCCGTGGCTCATTTGGGCTAACCCATATTTTAAACGGCCTTTAATGTGCCGGGCTAAAAAGCCTGGAAAAAATTCGGACTCGAATTTTATTCACGCGCCCTACTTTATTATATGAATGAATGAATGAATTTCAAAAAAGTCGTCCACTGCTTTTTTTTTATAAGGCGAAGAGCATCTGGACATCAGGAGATAAATTAGGCTTCATCCCATCCTTTATCTATATCTCTTTATTATATTAAAAAAAAAATAATGTTAATTAACAATGGGAAAAAAATGATAAGGTATATTAATAAATTTGTACGGTGTTTTTTGATGTATCCGCTACTTATCTATCTATAACTATAGATAAAGAGGACTCATTTTTTTTATGGTGTGGATTTTTAATAATGACAACACTACCCTTAACAATTTTTTATTTATTTTAACCATTCTTTTTTAACTTCCAAAACCAACTACATACTACCATTTTCTATTCATTTTTTTAACTTCCAAAACCAACTACACACTACCATTTTCTATTCATTTCTTCCATTCTTTTATCCTACATATATTTTTCATATTTCTTCAACGATATTCATATTCATTCCTATTTTCTTTTCTTCATTTTTTTACCTTAATGTAGTTTATTTTAAATCATAAACAAAAGAGAAAAAATAGATACAGAGGGAGAAGTGAAAATGAAGAAAGAAAAGGGAACAACTTTCAATATGATTCAACGGCAACGATTTTGGGGTACATCTTTTATTTTTTGTTTTTTTGACAATTCTATATTTTGTTTGGATGCAAGGACTATAATAAAATGAAGAAAGAAAGCCGGTGATTATATAGTTCTTGACAGAAAGATTGGAAGTTTTTAAACTTTTTCTCTTTTCATTTTTGTTTAGCTCTCAAAAGGTACAACTTTTTTTGTATGAATTTGTATTAAAGAATGTTAAAAATTCTATTTTCCAGAGTAACATTAAAATGGCTTATGCAATTTCCTAATCATGCCACGATTTGTGTATTTCACAATCATCATCATTATAATATTCAATCCATTATTTGGGAAGTGTTTTTTTTCAATTATTATTATATGAAATTCTGCACTGGTGGTAAAATATACTATCATTTTTTGCTTCGGTAGTTACTTCTCATAAATTTTTTTATTTCTTCCATTACATTTTTTCATTTCTAATTATAATATGTTTATTTAATTTTCTAATATTTACCATAAACATGAAGAAATCAAGTTAGAAAAAATCATCATGGGTAAAGTTAGAATGAGTGGAATCACAAGTAAAAATGTAAATTTTGGAGAAGAATTGTTTAATGTACTTGGTTTTTATGGATTGACACATAGAACGTGGTTACCATAACGCAATTGATGTAAACATGAAATATTGATACAAGACTTTCCACAAAGAGTTAGTGACCTTTTATCAACTTAATCCCACATTTACATTTTTCTGCTTATGGTGTTAGTCAAACCAAACAAAGTTTACCACTTCATGTAAAATCGCGACGTAATCTAATTTTTGGAATGATTTAAAAATGTCTCCTTTTGTTCTTATAACTTATTGTTGTTTGCTCTGTTTTGGTGATTATTTTCCATATTCAATGAAATTTATTTTTCATTTTTTATTCTATATGATTAAAATTTATTATGATGGTAAGGGAGAGAACACCCGTGGAGGGGAAGATGGACATAATATTTTGTTTTTATTTTTTGTTATGATAACATGTATATCTCAGTTAATAATGTAAGTTAGTCCATTTAATAAAATGTCTGATTTTCATTTAATTGAAGGTTTTTATGTGACATAATTTGTTAATTTCTGAAAGACAACTATTCATAAAAAATTTAGAATAATCTTCAATATAAATTAGCATAATAGAAAATACGGATCACACAAACGGGAAGGGTGACCACAAATATTCAAGTCATGTCCTCATGTATTCAATCATTATGTATGAGAGTTTCACATTTTATAATCATCTTCAACATATAAGTGAATATACCGTGCCCGTTTGTTCCGCTATGAAAAGAGCGGCCTGACGGGTCATGTCGCTAGTAGTAATAATGGTAAGATGTTTTTTTGATGTATCCACTGTTTTAGTAGTACACAAAGGTATATTAATAAATTCGTAAGGCGCATAAAAATTGATATGGTATTTTTCATCCTTCTATGTGTTGGTGGTTATATGTCGATATTAAGTTGAATAGTGGGTTTTGTGCTTAGCATAAAGAGGGAGTAGGAGAGGATAGTGCAATTTAAGTATTTTTCTTAGGGGAGAGTTTAAGTTTAATTTATTTGGAAAAAACCCCAAATCAGTTATTTCAAAACCCCAAATTTATTAGAAATTCGATTAATATGCGTTGGAGTCTTGGAGAGTGGCGCCAACAGAACAACAGCGGAGATCGACGGACGCGGTAGAGGATATGCTATACAGCCGATGTGATCGACGACCCCCCAAAGATAATTTACTCTCTCTCTGTTTCACATTCACTGTCATCATGCTCATAGTATAATAGGTTATAGTTATTTTCTTTGTGTTTGAGCCTGCATTTGGAATAGGGATTTAGATTCTTTGTGTTCAATGGATTGTTTTGGTTTTGTTATAATGTGTTGGGTGGATTTCTGGAATCCAAAATGTAGAAAATTGATTTCTCAAAAAATGGGTTATCCTCAGAATGGATAAGAGCAGTAGAATTTTATTGGAGAACAAAAATTTTGGAACTTTTTGTCCTATGGTTGTTTTACAGCTTCTATCATTTGCCATTAGGTTTTGTTGCGAGGAGATCAAATGTTCTTGTTATTGTGATTCTTATACGGCTTCAATTGTTGAATTATACATTGATTTCAATTGGCTTGTATTACTTCTTTTTTTCTTCTTTCTTTTGATAGCAACTCATAACAATTATAAAACCTTAATTTTTTTAATAATATGTCATGTTGCTTATGAAAATATATAACCTAATACCTAATCCATTATTGTTTATGTAACAGTTAATGATCCTGATTAATAATAGCCCGCTACAGAACAAGGTAAAATAGTTTATTGATCTGAAATGAACTTTAAGGTCCTGATTCAATAGTTTTTTAATGTAAACTGTGAGTGACTCTCTAGCTTTGGCGTCATATTCTGTGTCTTAAGTCTTAACTGATACAAAGTTAAAGCAGAGAACAAGATAGAAAAGACATGGAAGTTTCAGCTATGACCAAGTCCTTATAATTTATAAATGTTCATGCTAAAGGCAAAAGGCACAAAACCAACAAGAGGCAATAAATAAATTGAGCTCCTTCCATTGTTGGGTACGAATAATTCTGCTATAGTGCTATTGCTATGTCTGTTCCAAAGTATGATGTGTTCCTGAGCTTTAGACTTTAGAGGAGAGGATACTCGTGACAACTTCACGAGCCATCTTCATGCAGAATTGTGTAGAAAAAAGATTGAGACATTCATAGATAATAGACTTGGCAGAGGCGAAGAGATTTCACCAGCACTGTACAGAGCAATAGAAGAATCAAAGATTTATGTCATCATTTTGTCAGAACACTATGCTTCTTCAAGTTGGTGCTTAGATGAACTGACAGAGATACTGAAATGTAAGCAGAGATATGGAAGGGAAGTGATACCGGTGTTCTATAAGGTTGATCCGTCAAATGTTAGGCATCAGAGACAGAGTTATGCAGACGATTTAGTTAAGCATCATCCACGATTTGGCGGCAAAGTGGATGCGTGGAAGGCTGCTCTAACCCAAGTAGCTGGACTCTCAGGCTGGGATTCACAAGTAACCAGGTCACTAATTTATTTATATGCTGTTCCATTATTATTACTAAATCATTTTCCAACTCATCATTCATGAGGGTTGAATGTTACAGGAACCATTAGATTTAGAATCTTTCACTCTAAATTTGTTTCTTATTTACTCTTTGTTTTCCTTTCAGTTTGTTTATATTTATAGATAGAAAACTAATGCTTTATTTTTTTCCATTATTTGCCAGAGCAGAAAGCACACTTGTTACGAAGATTGTGAAAGATATTTTGAGAAAATTGAATCGATGTTTCTTAAGTGATCATCAAGGAATTGTTGGAATTGGAAAGCACATTGAACTAATCCAATCCTTGTTGCTTCTCGAGTCGGCAGCTGTTCGTATGATAGGAATATGGGGCATGGGAGGGATAGGCAAATCAACAATTGCTAGTGCAATCTATCGTAAACTCATAACTGATTTTAGTTCTAGAAGCATCATTCTAAATGTTCAACAAGAAATAGAAAAAGCTGGACTTCAACGTGTACGAAACAAGTACTTATCGGAGCTTCTAGAGGAGGACATTACATCCTCTGAATCCAATTTTTCATTTGATCCAAGGCTTAAGCGGATGAAGGTTTTTCTTGTTTTTGATGATGTGAAAGATTCTGATCAACTTACAGATTTAATTGGAACACATGGTAACTTTGGCCAGGGGAGTAGAATCATCGTGACTAGTAGAGACAAGCAAGTGCTTGAGAATTCCAATGTTGATGAAATATATCAAGTTAGTGAAATGGATGATCAAGATTCTCTGCGAATCTTCTGTTTAAGTGCCTTTAAACAAAACCATCCAATAGAATCTTATGCGAGCTTAGCAGAAAAGGTTTTAGATTATGCTAAAGGACTTCCATTAGCTCTCAAAGTTTTGGGCTCATTGCTTTATGGCAGAACAAAGGAAGCATGGGAAAGTGAATTGCAGAAGCTCAAAAAGCTTCCCGATCTTAAAATTTTTAGATTGTTGAAGTTAAGTTATGATGGACTTGACGACGAACAAAAGGATATATTTCTTGATATAGCTTGCTTCCATAGAGGACAATTGGAGAAAGTTGTAGCACTAACACTGGATTCTTGTGGTTTCTCTGCTTACATTGGAATGGATGTTCTCAAAGATAGGTGTCTTATATTTATTTCAGAAGGTAAAGTTTGGATGCATGATCTAATACAAGAAATGGGCCATGAAATTGTTAGGCTTCAATGTGTCGATGATCCTGGAAAACGTAGTCGATTATGGAAGCCTGATGATATTTATGATGTTTTAAGTAAGAACAAGGTATGTTCTTTCGTCCTCAAAAAACACTTGATAACTCACTTTCTTTTATGAATTTAATTTCCCACATGTTGCAAAGCGATTAACAATTATTACATTTCATGGAACCACTTTTTTTCATGTTTATATATCTCTAGTAATCCCTAATGTTTTATTTTAGGGAAAGGGAACCAATGCAACCCAGTGCATACACCTGGACTTATGCAAAATAAAGAAAGTTCAACTGCATGCTAAAACTTTTAAGAAAATGCATAATCTTAGAATGATCCATTTCTTTAAATCCGATGGATTTGAGGGTGACTCAAATGTGATCATTCATGTGTTTTCTAAGAGTTTTCCGGATCATTTAAAATTTCTTTGTTGGGATGAATTCCCTCAAAGATCTTTACCGCAAGACTTTTGCCCAGAAAATCTTGTTATACTTGAAATGCCTTTTAGCGATCTTGAACAACTTTGGGAGGGGGATAAGGTATTTCTTTTCAAGCTTTATATGGTGTTGTTTTTTATGATATATAATTATATCTATAAAATGAGAATTTTCTAAGTTTAGTGTTTATGTTAAAAATCTAAATTTAAGTAAATGAACTTTTTATATTCACACAAGCTCATAATTTTTTGTGAATCATTTACTTTGTTTTCTCTAGGCTTTACCAAATTTGAAAAGGCTTAACCTTAGTGAGTCTGAGAAGCTGATAGAAGTACCAGACCTCTCCTTGTCACCAAATATTGAAGAAATAATTCTTAGTGATTGTGTAAGTTTGGTACACGTTTACTCCTCTAGCTTCCTCAACAAACTTAACCAGTTATGTTTAGATGGTTGTACCAAACTCAAGAGTTTAAATATTCCTAGCAATATTCTATCGAGATCATCTGGATTAGTTGCTCTCCATGATTGTCACAACCTTGAAACGATTTTAATCAGCGGTAGAACTAATCAAGTGGTTCAATCAATCAAATGGTCTTATGTTTATGGATATTTGCACTACAACTCAATACGTGTTTTTCATGATACAATAACACAAATGTCGAATGATGAGGGAGGTTACATGTTTTGGGAAAACCATTCAATTACTTTTACAAGTATCAATGAGCTTTGTTGGTTAGATATTTCGAATTGTGAGTCCCTGACATACCTACCAGCTGAACTTTTAAATTTGAAGTTTCTAAGAAGACTTTGTCTCCGTGGTTGTTCAAAGTTGAAGGAGTTACCTGAAATTGAGGAGACTATGGAAAATCTTAAAGTGCTCATCTTAGACAAAACAGCAATAAATGAACTACCTTCATCCTTGCACCGCTTGATCGGGCTTGAAGAATTAAGTTTCCAAAGTTGCACAAGGCTTAAGATTATTCCAAACAACATTGTTGACCTATATCTTCTATCCCGACTTGATTGTTCTGGTTGTTGTAGATTAACAGAAATCCCGAAAAACATTGGCCGCATGTCATCCTTGACTAAACTTTCACTGCAAGGAAGCAGTATTGTGACCCTTCCTGAGAGTATGGCTTCTCTTTCAAGTTTGAAATCACTTAATTTAAGTGATTGCAAATTGCTTGAATGTATCCCAAAGCTCCCACCACATGTAAATCATTTGTTTGCATTTGATTGTCCTTCCATTAAGAGAGTGGTGCCAAATTCAAGGTTGGAACTCATGTCTGATTCGAAAGAAGATACCTTCGAATTTCATCTCACGAATAGTCAAGAACTAGATTCATCTTTTTGGAGTAATATTGGAGACGAAGCATGTATTAAGATCACTGAAGATGCTTATGGTTCAGTGATCTTTTGTTTTCCAGGGAGTGCAGTTCCTTGCTGGTTCCATTACAGTTGCCAGGGACATTCAGTAACCATGAAAAAAGATTCTCCAAATTTGTGCAGTAAAAATAGGCTCATTGGTTTTGCTCTGTGTGTTATTTTGGGACATGAAGTTATGGATGACACAAGAAGAAGAAATTTGCTTTTTAGGCCCCCCTTAATGCTACCAGACCCCCCAAAAATCCCAAATTACCCCCACTTTTAGGCTAAGGACACTTCGGGTTCTAGGATACGAAATCAAAAAAAATTCGTATCGTAGGATACGAAACCAAAAAACCATGATTTCTTATTCTAGAAAAACCTATAGACGCTTGGTTTAGTGCGGAAAAAAAACTATTTTCGTTTTCCAGGATCCGAATCAATTAAATTCATACACTATGATACAAAGATAAATAGTTTCGTATTCTAGAATCTGAAAACGTCTAATTTCGTATTCTAGAATCTGAAAATGCCTACTTTCGTACTCTACATTCTAAACACGCGTTAAAAACAACAATTAATAAAGTATGAATTTTGTTTAAATTCAATAACAACTTCATTCATCATAAAATTTGAAAACATCAACTGCATTACATCAGAACACAACACATACATAAAATTGAAAAACAACGATAACATTAAAAAAAAGTCGATCACTTTACGACCACAAAATAAAGTCGGTCACATTACGACCACAAAAAAAAAAAATTATCCGTTCATACGTGTCGCTGCTCAACATATTACGATGGGGTCATCTACATTTGTCTTCTTCGGCATACTAGCTTTTTCATTATCCATCAATTGTTGGAACTCAATCATCCGGTCCAAAAATTTATCCTCCCAAGATTCAGCCTCTGGCGCACAATAAATTTTCCATTTCTTAGAAGTAGGAGGTAGTGGACACCCAGACTTCAGTTTGACTTCAACAAAATGATTTGGAACTAAACCAACACACATAATTTTTTAAAATGGATCGCCTTGTGGACGACCACGCAGTGGGAAAAAGTCTCAGAAAAACCAATGGTGTGGGTAGTCAACTCAACCACAACACGGTTGTAGGTGGTTGCAACGATATGCCCCATATCAGGAAAGGTAAACCATTTTTCTTTTGGTGCAACGCCACTCTTAGGCATCACCTTTGTATCCTAGGATACGAAATGAAGCGCTTTTGTATTCTAGAATATGAATGTGGAGCGTTTTCAAAAATATGTGTGTTTCGTATTCTACAGGCTGAAACCTTGAATTTTTTCAAAAAAAAGCACATTTCGTACCCTAGAATACGAATCTGTGTTTTATTTCGTATTCTACGTGCTGAAACCTTAAAAAAAATTTAAAAAAAAGCACATTTCGTACCCTAGGATACGAATTTGTGTTTTAACATTGTTTCATATTCTAGAATACAAAATTGGGTAATTTCGTATCCTAGCTTACAAAACCCTTCGTAAGGGTATTTTTGTCACAACGGGGGGCCTGAGAGTAATGATGGGGGGTCTAAATAGCAATTTTCCAAGAAGAAGAAGCAGAAGCTTGACATATACAAATTAGGATTTGAATACGATGGTCAACGACCACACTTTTTTTACGACCATTTGCCTATGCACTATTTGAATTGGAAGGGTCGCGATAGGTTTATCATCCAAGATCACACATTTCTATGGAAGTATCAATTCGACTTAGCAAGCATTGGCAACAAGCTCTTTCATGCCCACAGCTTCACTTTTGAGATCCTAGATGAGCAATTTCGTCCCTTAAATTTGCAATCAACCTTCACGGTGAAAGAATGTGGATTATGTCCTTTGTATACCAAAGAAAACGATGATAATGGCATTGAAGAACCGAGTGGGAGCAGAGCTGCACAATAATCAATCTTCGACTCCAATATTACAGGTAAGTAGTTTGCCTTTTGTGAATAAACTGACTTATCATCGATAATTTTCTTCCACAAGCTTTAAATGTTGGATCTTTGTTATATAATTCTCAGTTTTCGCATTTTGGAAGTCACAAATACTCTGAACACTTTTCATGGAATTTCATATAACTTTGTTATATGCTAACTTGCTTTCTTTTCCCACTACTACAATTTCCTTAATTTGTTACAATTTTGGCTGCAAGAAATTTGTAGAATTGTTTGAGTAAATAAAATCCCCAACATTCAGATTTTATATGTCAATGTTTTGACTTTTAAATTATTGTTGTTATAATTGAACATTATATCATTGAATTAGGTTGGTGCATATTGACTCCAAAAAAAAAGTTGTAAAAATATAAATATTTTGCTTCATCAACCTTGGTACATTAATGTCAATGTTCTGAATTTATTGCTTTCAGTAAATGATAATAAGTGGTTACTTGTATTTGTATTTCAGACATTTGGTAGACACAACTGTGAAACATAATTTTCTGCTCTTCAAAAGAGAACACAAGTCACAAATTGTTAGAAGCTGCTCATTTTATTTGAATCTGTGATTTATCAATCCTGGAGACATGAAATTGTAGTTGTACTTGACATTTAATTTGAAGACAATTTCAATTTTTCAATGTACAACTTTGAATGATGCTTAAGGCTTTAAATTGTTGAGTTATGGAACAGATGCAAAGTGTCAAAACTAATTTTAAGTCTTCTTCTTGTTAGGTAAAGGTGTTTGTTTATTTTAAAAGAAAGCCTAATAGTAGTAGTATTAAGCATCAAAGGAACAAAACATAGTATTTTCATTGGGTAATTTATACTGGATATATAACACAATTCTCTTTAATAAAGAAACCAAGTTTTATTCTTGGTATGGCCTAGTCAGAGGCAGAAAAAAATAACAACCTACTGCTAACTTGGAAATTAATCTCATAGGAGACTTACCTAAGCAAGTAGTAATCCAGTTGACAATTGTGATTTCCGGAAAGCAAGTAGTTTCTTGAAAGAATTTACACAACTTTAAACTAAAGATTGCAACCTTTAAAAATTATAATATAAAATTCTTTCAATGCAATAGCTGACAAAATGTTGGCCCTTAGAAAAATAGTAGTGATTTAAGCAAAAAATTCATCTCTAAAAATTATTGATCTGAAAGAGACTTTAAGGTCCTGATTCAATAGCTTTTTAATGTAAATTGTGAGTGGCTCTCTAGCTTTGTGTCATATTCTGTGTCTTAAGTCTTAACTGATACAAAGTTAAAGCAGAGAACAAGATAGAAAATACATGGAAGTTTCAGCTCTGACCAAGTCCTTATAAATGTTCATGCTAAAGTCAAAAGGCTCAAAATCAACAAGAGGCAATAAAGAAATTGAACTCTTCCATTGTTGGGTACGAATAATTCTGCTACAAGTAGTAATTCCATAAGTAGTAATTCAAAAGTACTTGGAATACATGATTGAGATAATGTTAAAAGTAAGATTTTTTATTAAATTTGACACAAATTAAAATTTGCGGTTCATAAATATTATTTTTTGGTGAGAAAATTTGAATAAACATTATTGAAATTGTCTGATGCGGCACGTGATGCAGTTACGATGTGGTTGCATAAGTGAATGAAAATCACACTACAAATTGCAGTGCGATGCCGTTGCAGATTGTTGATGTAATTACGGATGCCGACTGCAATTTTAAACCATGGGCATCAAAGAGAGACTATCTAGACGATTTGTTAATAGCACTCATTGTTGATATCCAAAAATCAATCTAAATTAATCGCATTAAATTGAACAAAATTGCATGTAATTTATCTTTAAATTGGACCTTTTTTTTTTGGGTCTCAAAAAATGATGCAAACCTCACCACCAACTAGAGGTGTAATTGGACCGCTTTGGATCGGTTTTTGGTGAATCTAATATCCGAACTAATAAAATTTTGATTGGTTCGCTTTTGGTGTTTTTAAAAATGAATCTGAACCAAACTAATCGGTTTGGTTCATATACTTTAATCGGTTTGCAACATTTTTTATTTTCGGTGTATTCCTACTATTATTTTTTATCCGATATATTTCCTGTTATAATTTTTTCAATCACACATAACACTTATATAATCAATTATCATCACACATCATACATAAAAAAATACAATGGTTTTCAAACACATATTTCAATTCAAACAAAGTTGACAAAATACAATCCATAGATTTTCAACTATAAAATACAATCCATAGATGGAGTTCACCATCAAATAATATAAAATACAACCATATATAAAATTAAGTTCACAAGTTCAACATCAATTAAAAAAAGTAAACTAAAGTAAAATTTTGATTCTTTTACCACTTGAATCGTCAATGCACCAAAGTTAGAATATAGAACATTGAATTTATTTTTAATTTGAACATTAAAACAGTATATATGGTTAATAATAAATAAATATATGATTCTGTCAAAAAAAAATATAAATATATGGTTAATAATATATCTTAGTTTAGTTCATCGGTTCTTAAAAACTGAATCTAAGAACTGAATCAAATCATGTCGATTTTTAATTGATTCGGTTCGGTTTTAGATTCAAACCATAAAAATCAATTTTTTTTAATTTAGACTTGTTTAAATCGACGATTTAATTGAATTTTTTGATCCGCTTACGTCCCTACCACCAACATCCTACATACAACAAAAAGAGAATAGTAGAACATTGAAATTTCTGCCCGCCAAATTTGACTTTTCCTATTGAAAATAATGGTTTTGTTTTTAGCCACCACATCTCGTTTTCAAGGATAATGCATGTTTTTAAAATTAAAAAATGAGTGGCTCTCTAGATTATCACAAAGATAAAAAATGAGTGGCGGTTTTTTCATGACTTAACTGATCCAAAGTCAAGCAGTGAACACGATAAAAAATAGGCTAAATAGGCCTTTACATCTGCAAAGTAGGCGGATTTTGCTTTACCTCTTTACAAAAAATTTCTTTAAGATTTTTTCCTTGCAAATTTTTTTTTGTTTACCCTCTTAGTTGCACTTTTTAAATCGGTTATTTTGTTCAATCGATTTAAAAAATGCTGTTTTTTAAATCGATTTTTTCTGTTCAACCGATTTAAAAAGTGCACTCAAGGGGGTAAATAAAAAAATAAAAAATTTGCAAGGAGGAAATTTTAAAGAAATTTTTTGTAAGGGAGTAAAGCAAAACTCACCTACTTTGCAGGGGATAAAAACCTATATACTCTAAAAATATATGGAAGTTTGTGCCAAAGTATTTTTCTTAAGAAAAAAAAAATTTGTCACGTTTGTTTCCATTGCATGTCATGTCTAATTCTGAACATATCGACGTTGATACCCGTCCAACCGTCACTACCACTCGTGGCTCAGGCCAGCCCAAGACCACCACACTCAAAGGTTCAAAAACGGGGTTTCATCCCACTCTCGCTGTTTCAAACATTAGGAACCACACATTCATATTGTTCTTGAGATGGCCACTATCTAAAATGTTCCCCATTTCCATCCTTATTTCCTGCTTCGAGGATTATTCTTTCTCCAACCCCACAGATAGATCCTGCAGTTCCCGCGGGGATCCACCAACCTTAAACAGAGTATCAAATTTCTATTATTTTCAATTAAACTGATTGTAAAAAAATAGTAAAGTTTGATTATTAAAAAAAAAATATTATTGTGAATCTTGTGACAATAATTAACATCATATGTAACGAATTTATACACATATTATATTATATGAAAATATAATTATAAAATGTTATTTTGATAAAAAAAATTGGGAACAAAGAAAAATTTCCTATCTTTGGCACTACTAGAAAACATGTGTTTAGCAACCGATTTCGCGACCGATTTTCATCAAACGATTTCGCGACCGATTTTCATCAAAATCGGTTGCTAATTCAATTAGCGACCAATTTAGCAACCAATTAAAATCAGTAGCAAAAACCTTGGTCGCTGATCTGTAGTGACCAAATTAGCAACCGATTTTATAGCGACCGATTAGCAACTAAATTTTGAGACCGAATTAGCGACCAATATCAGCAACCAATTAAGAGACTGAATTCAAAGAACAGTTTAGAGACATATTGTTCGACGCATTGTCGACGCTATTAGTAACTAATTTAGTGACCACTTTATTTAATTTTAAAACAAATCGGTCGCTAATTCGGTTGCTAATTTCGATTTTTTTTAAAAAAATTGTAGCCCATGTAATGGATATATATACACACGCACACAAACATAAATATAAAAAAATACATTAGTAAATTATATTTTTATAAAGATATGTTTAATCAAAGATTATATAGAAAATAAATCTCCTATAGAAAATAAATTAAAGCTTTAAGGATCGGCTATTACATTAAATCTATACCTAGCGACTAACTTAGCATTGTATTAAATAAGGCTTTAACTAATGCTTTTTTCTTCAAAGTCAATATTACAAAATTAATCTCCTATAGAAAATAAATTAAAGATTCGGTTCATCAAGGCTTTACATCATGTATCATGCTAGAAGCCTCTAATCCACATGCTCCATGATATACATTCTTGGTACTTGACTACACTTACCTGCACAAAAGTTGAGGTATTCAATAGTTAATTTTTAATCAATAGTCTATAAAAAAAGAGCCCCAAAATACACTAGAAGAAAAAGCCCCACATCAATACTTCTGGACAATTGATGTATACAAATTCTCTTTCACCATAATCACAACCCTCACATGGAACGAACAGTGGAGAACAATTGTCATTATATAGAAGTGTAGAACATAGTTAAAAGACTTACTTCATTTGACAATTTGTTTCAGCCAATAAACTTTTTTGTAGTGTCTAAAGAACACATAAGATCAGGCTTCAAACTTCCAAGCTGCACTCTGTCATAGTTACTATGCCCTTGGTTCTGCATCTATCCATTCTTTCCATAAACCTCTAAAATATCTGATAATAAGGTAATACTGCATCTATCCTCCTCAGTAGAAGTAACATAACATGATATTAGATCAATGATCCGCTATTTAACCTTCCTCCATTAACACACAAATCTTCAGGAACATCTATCTAAACCGTTTGCCTCTTGTGCTGAATTAGGCTAGAAAAATACTTTGTCTATATCTGGAAAAGGTTCCATTAACAAAATTGAGATCGCACCACCACATAATTAAAATATTTCAATCCCATAAGGATTCAACTTTTAATGCAAATGACTCATTTAATTATTTAGGCAAGCATATTGTACATAATAGAACTACAATTTTGAAAATAGATTCATAAAGTAAGAGCTTATGAAAACAAAGAAAGAGCCTTAATTTAATATAAACCCAAAGATATTAAGTGACATAAGATGGTCAAAGTTGATTTCAAAGAAAAGCTCAATCAAATAGTTTGGTCTGCAAAGGAAAGCTCAATGAAAACAACACCTGAAATTTACAGGAATACACATCGTATGAACACAAGCAACTCAGGGATACCTATATTTTTTATCATCACAATATACATTTGTTAGAAAGGGAAACAATATCCTTCATCTTTCACCATACTCCTAAATTCCTCACTCACTTACCCTACTCCAACTAAACACACAAACACAAGTTAGTTAATAATTCAAACGAGACACACCTAATAACATAAATCAAGAAAGACAAGCATTGCAATTTCATAAAATTAAAGGCAAGAACATAGACTGCAAAATTTTAAAATCTTCATTGAACAGGCAACCACAAAATACCAGTGGCAGAGTATTAATAAATCATGAACAAGGTCTAATAATTATAATAATGATGCAAAAAAGAAATATCAACAGAAATTGAAATCTCAAAACAAATAAATAAAAGTTAGAGTTTAAAGATTACATACATATGAATGAGTAGTCTTCAAGTTTGCAGTCAAACTTAAAATAATTATTTCCAAGTTTGCAGCAAAGGGAAGTGTTTGATTTTTCAAGTTTCAGTGAAGGAGTTCAATTTCTATAAAATTTAGGGTTTCAAGTTTGCAGTGAAGGATTCGAATTTTCAGTGAAGGAGTTCAGTTTCTGGGCAGTGAGGTGTTCAATTTTCTGAG
Organism: Trifolium repens; assembly: GCA_030408175.1. NCBI lineage: Eukaryota > Viridiplantae > Streptophyta > Magnoliopsida > Fabales > Fabaceae > Trifolium > Trifolium repens. Next base: position 57,112,173 of record CP125842.1, on the reverse strand, counting down.
TTTGCAGTGACTAGGGAAGGAATAAGTAAAAATAGCTCATTGATCCCTAAATTTCAACGCTGAAATCATAAACATTAGATAAAAAAACACAAATTGAATCAATTCATATTTAGAGCATTACCTCAAATTGAATCTATTGAATCTTCACAACATGCGATTTTGAACAAATTTCAGTTGTGAACGATTCCGATTGCGTTGGAATGACGAACAATGAACTGCGACTTCGAACGATTTGTGAGTGAGATTTGAGGAACGATTGATTGAAAGTTTTGGGGAACGATCGAGAGCAATTTGAGAGTGAGAGCGATTTGAGCGTGAGTTTAGAAAGCTCAGTGTTATTCCCTGTTTTTGATTTTTGATAATAATAATAATAATTAATGATAAGAACAAAATATATAAAATAATTCAACAAACTATAAAGAATTCAACTAAATTTTAGTAAAGAAAAATAGTAATAATATTTGATTAAATTTTTTTAGTGATTTGTACAAAAAAAAAAAACATTTGCGTCGAATTTTTTATCGCTATTTATCGGTCTCCAATTCGGTCTCTATAGTGACTGATTTAACGACCGAAATGTTTATGGATTTGACCTTAAAATATCGGTCTCTATAGCAACTGAAATATTGGTTGCTAATTATTGGTCTCTAACTCGGTCTCTATAATTGTGTAGCAACCGATATAGCGACCAATTTTTTTTAAGTAGTTCAAAATATCAGTCTCTAAATCGGTCTCTATAGTGACCAAAATTTTTCGGTCTCTAAATCGGTTGCTAAAAGCGGATTTTCTAGTAGTGTGGGTCCCCAAACGGGGCAATCCCCACGCAACTCCTCAGTGCCGGATGAAATTGACATCCCTACCACAGACAGATGCCTCTAGTGCTGAGTATGAGTAGCGGACCACCCATGACGCCACTATCCATCAATAGATATATTCCACAATTTTCACTGACTTGTTGACCACCATGCGGGAACCAAACTCCACTGCTATGGAAGCCTGGAATCGTTTGGCTAACATTTTTCAGGATAATCAGAATGCTCATGTTGTCACCCTTGAGCAAGAGTTCTCTAACACTCGCATGGAGAATTCTCCCAATGTCTTTGCTTACTATCGACCAACGTCTTAAGATGCTCTCTGATCAGTTGAGGAATGTCTACTCTCTCTTGTCAATAATCATCGTCTGGATCTTCAACTGATATCGGGTCTTCCAGAAGCTTACCGCAGTCTTGCCACCTTGATTCCCCATAGTAATTCTCTTCTTGCTTCCTATCAGGCCTCGCTCCATGCTCACTATGGAAGAAGTTGGTATGGCTGAAATGACAAGCACCAGTTCTCATGCACACTACTCAGTAGCAATCTTTTGAAGATACCTCTCAGCGTGGCAATCGCTGCCTTAACAATTGTTCTCACTCTTGTGGCAACCAGGGTTGTGGTAACCATATTGGTTCTTATTTCGGAGCTCTCAAAGTCTCTCCATCATGGCCCTTTGTACTTGGCAGCAGCTTGTCAACCATGGGGTTGGACTCCGTCACCATTCTCCTAATTTTATTTTTAGTTCATATAAAAAATTTCAATAAATTTTAATCTCTAAAATATTTTCGTCACAATTTCTAGTTTATACTTTTTTGTCAATTTATGTGTACTATTTATATTTTTAAATGATTTTTTGTATTTATATTTATAATGTTTTAAAAATCTCTCACAAAAATTTAAATTTTTTAAACAAGATAAATTAAACATGAATTTGTATCCTAACATAGGTACGTGTTTTGAATATTTTTAAATATTGGTCCATGACATGGATATTGTTCTATATTAAAATTTGTCCAACAAAGTAAATATAAATATAAATGTTTATGCCAAAAGCAAAAGGCACAAAAACCAACAAGGCAATAAAGAAATTCAGTACCACAATTTGTTCCATCGCTACTATGTCTCATCCAACAAAGTACGACGTGTTCCTGAGCTTCAGAGGAGAGGACACTCGAGACAAATTCACGAGTTATCTTTATGTAGAATTGCGTAGGAAAATGATTGAGACATTCATAGATAATAGACTTGGAAGAGGCGAAGAGATTTCACCAGCACTGTACAAAGCAATTGAAGAATCAAAGATTTATGTCGTCATTCTTTCAGAACATTATGCTTCTTCCGGATGGTGTTTAGCTGAATTGACAAAGATACTGGAATGTAAGGAGAAATATGGTAGGGAAGTGATACCCATCTTCTATGAGGTGGATCCATCAGATGTTAGGAATCAGAGAAAGAGTTACGAAGAAGATTTTTTGAAGCATCATCAACACCGATCCAAAGACAAAATAGATGCTTGGAAGGCTGCTCTAACTCAAGTTGCCAATCTCTCAGGCTGGGATTCACCAAAAACCAGGTAAAATAATAAACCTCTGTTTGTGGACGGGAAGAAGAGGAGAAGGCTCTGTTTAGTAAGCCAAATAAGCTAACTTATAGCTTTTAGTTTATAAGCTTAAAACTCAATTTGGAAACTGTTTTAAAAAAGAGCTTATAGTTTATTTTACTAGCTTATAACATATTTTTCAAATGCTATTTCAAGTAGTTTATGAGCTTATAGCTTATTTTTTTTCTTCCAATTTTACTCCTATCATCTTACTTGAAAAAAATAAAATATTAATTAAATCTATCTTTTTTATGTCATTTTATACTTATAAGCTAGTTCAACCGCTAATTTTATCAAACACTACAAATTCAATCAGCGTTTATTCGCTAAAGCTAGCTTATAAACTATCCGCTATAAGCTAGCTTATCAGCAATCCGCTATTTTTTACCAAACAGAGCTGAAGTGTATCTGGCTTTCTTCAATCTAAGTGATTGAAGAACTTATTTAAATAAATAAGTTTTTATATATTGTTATAAGGTTGTCAAGATTTTTTATAAAAAAATAGCTTATAAAAATACACTTTTGGTTAGAGAGAACTTTATAAATTACCGTAACATAAAAATTTATTTATTTGCATAAGTTGTTTGAATAAGCTCAAAAATAATATATTGGCATAATATATTTTTGTTTTATTTTTTTTTAATTTTTGGCACAAATGGACATAATATATACATAACATGAAAACATATTGAACATAAAAATATCATAATCCTGGTAAAGCATGGGTACTCCTAAAATGGTGAAGTACTCGTTAGAGAAGAAAGAAATTGATCATTACGGAAGAAAGAAAAACATAGAAATTTATGAGGACAAAAATGTCATGTTTTTATTTTTAGGAACTAAAATCAAAATATGCTATATTTGTAAGAACTAAATATTATTTAACCCTTAATAAAATTATTATTCTATTGTCCCCGTAAACTTAGCTTAGTGGTAAGAACACCCCATTTTATATGCAAAGCCGTGTTGCAAACTCTAGAGGTCCAAATATTCCAATTATTCAATTTAAGGAAGAAATTATAGTCATTAGACTTATTTTAGACTACATGACAAAATAAAAATATTATTATGTTCATTAATTGTGTTTAATTTACTTAATGCTTATGAATTATGAAGAAATCTTAATCTTTTTTTGAAGAGGCTAAAATAGAATATATATATATATATATATATATATATATATATATATATATATATATATATATATATATATATATATATATATATATATATATATATATCAGAAAGTCACGAAGCAGTCTCCTCGGCACAAGGCGTACCAAGGATCACTACAAGAGTTTACAAAAGAATCCCAAGAAGTCACACAATAAAAACAATAAAGTACATCTAGTCGATGCCCAAACAAAACAATTTGTCCGACCACCAACACTGAGAGTTAGTAGCTAAAGTAGCGTCTGTCGTCCGCAGCCAACGATAAGAGAAAAGCTTAACTTTGTCCAGGAGCTGGTGCATAGAATTACCCGAATCGCCGAATACCCGAAGATTTCTTTCATTCCAGATGACCCAAACACAAGCAAGCCAAACAAGCTGCAAGAAGGACCGCCGAGCACGGAGACCACCTGCTGAGTAAGTGAACTGGGTAAAATGATCCGTGAGGCTATAAGCGTCCACCCCTGAGAAACCAATCCATGACCGAACTAAAGCCCAAAGAGAACCAAAAGTATCACATGAGATAAATAAGTGTTGAGCTGTCTCAATGCCGCCCCAGCCAGAAGAGCAAAGGTGTAGATCTGGAGCTAGAATACCACGAGAAACCAAATTCGTCTTTGTTGGCAACCGATCACGCAAGAGGCGCCACGCAAAAATAGACACCTTCAAGGGGACCTGTCTGTGCCATACAAGATCTTCCGCTTCCCCTAGAGTAACAGAGTCCTGAGAAGTCAGAAGCTGATAAGCATCTCGAACTGAATATCCCAAAGCAGGGTCAAGCCGCCACTGCCACCTGTCTGACATCGCCACCTGTAAAGTCACAGTAAGAAGTAAAGTCTAGCACTCCCTCAGTAACTCCTCCTCCCACGCCCTCAACTGTCTCCGCCACTCCCACGCCTCCCTCTCAGCCTCCCACCCCAAAACAAACATCTCGCCAACTGTACGTGACTTTGAAGTCGCTAAATCAAAAAGGCGCCCAAATCTCTCACATAAAGGGATCCCGCCCACCCAGGGATCGGACCAGAAAGAAGTATCTGTCTCATCCCCCACCTTCCTCATCACACACTCCCCGAACCACCCATCCCTAATCCCTCCTGCTCCATCCCTGATCCTCACAATCTCCCTCCACCAAGCTGACCCCATCCTCCCACCCTCCCTCAACCTCTCATGCTCCATCCCATAGCGGGCCACCAGCACAAGAAATCTTAATCTTAAATAAGATTTAATTTGAAACAAACGATGTATTTAAAGATAGTCTATAAAATGGACACATAAATTTGTAACAATATTCTATGTAGAGAGGAGTGGCGGCAGTAAAATACTCCCTCCAACCTCAAGTATAAGTAGATATAAGTAAAAGTTTGTCAAAATATACATAAACTTTTTTATCAATTTTTGTTTGTATTTAAGATTAAAGTAGTATGCATTTTTTTTATAATCAAAGTAATATGCGTTAATTTATGTCTCATTAACTCTTGTTTTTAAGTTAATTTTTTCATAAAGAGAAGACTAATGGTTTATTTTCTTTCATTATTTTCAGACCAGAAAGCAGACTTGTTACAGATATTGTAAAAGATATTATGAAAAAATTGAATCATTGTTTCTTAATCAATTATGATGGAATGATTGGAATTGAAAAGCATGTAGAACAAATCCAATCTTTGTTGCTCCTTGAGTCGGCACCCGTTCGTACCATAGGAATATGTGGTATGGGAGGGCTAGGCAAATCAACAATTGCTAATGCAATCTATCGTAAACTCATACCTGATTTCAATTGTGGAAGCATCATTCTAAATGTTCAACATGAAATAGAAAAAGGTGGACTACAGGAAGTACGAAAAAAATATATATCACAACTTCTAGGGGAAGACATTACATCTTCCGGATTCAATTTTTTATTCAATCCAAGGCTTGAAAGGGAAAAGGTTCTCATTGTTCTTGATGATTTGAAAGATTCTGATCAACTTATAGATTTAATTGGAACACATGAAGACTTTGGTGAGGGGAGTAGAATCATTGTGACTAGTAGAGATAATCAAGTACTTCAGAATGCCAATGCCGATGAAATATATCAAGTTAGAGAAATGGATTTTCAAGATTCTCTACAACTCTTCTGTTTAAATGCCTTTAAACAAAACTATCCAATGGAAACTTACATGAGCTTATTAGAAAAGGTATTAAATTATGCTAAAGGGGTTCCATTAACTCTCAAAGTTTTGGGAAAATTTCTTCAGGGCAGGACAAAGATAATATGGGAAAGTGTGTTGCAAAACCTCGAAAAGTTTCCCCATTCAGAAACTTTCAAAGTGTTGAAGTTAAGTTATGATGGACTTGAGGATGAACAAAAGGATATATTTCTTGACATAGCTTGCTTCTATAGAGGACATTTGGAGAATGTTGTAGCACAAACATTGGATTGTTGTGGTTTCTCCGCTCACATTGGAATGGAAGTTCTCAAAGATAGGTGCCTTATATCAATTTCAGAAGGTAGAATTGTGATGCATGATCTAATTTATGAAATGGGACAAGGAATTGTTCGGCAAGAATGTGTCAATGATCCCGGAAAACGTAGTCGGTTGTGGAAGCATGAAGAAATTCATGATATTTTAAAAAAGAACAAGGTATGTTTTTATCCTTCAAACCTCACATTGATAACTCATGATCAATTTCATGAATTTACTTTCTTACAAGTTAATATATGAGTAGAAATATAGGTCCCACAAAAATTATCAAAAAAATGGTCAATCTTACTACTAATATGCAAAATGCTTGTTTTTACGAAACTAACAAGCAAGAAAGAGAAGAATGGATCATGATCCTACTAAGTTTGACATTTTGGTGTTATTTGATCTGACTATATATATATATATATATATATATATATATATATATATATATATATATATATATATATATATATATATATATATATATATGATTGCAAAATGCTTAACAATTATTACATTTCATGAAACCGCTTTTTTCAGGGTCTATTTATCTCTTATAATTGTTTTTCTTTTAGGGGACAGATGCAATCAAGTGCATATTCCTGGACGTATGCAAGATAAACAAAGTTCAACCACATGCCGAAACTTTCGAGAAAATGCATAATCTTAGAATGATCCAATTCTATAATTCGTCTGCCTTTCAGAGACATTCAAATGTGATCCTTAAAGCGCCTCTTAAGAGTTTTCCGGATGATTTAAAATTTCTTCGTTGGGATGGCTTCCCTCAAAGATCTTTGCCGCTAGATTTTTGTCCAGAAAATCTTGTTACACTTGATATGCCTCATAGCCATCTTGAACAACTTTGGGTCGGGGATCAGGTATTTCATTCTAAGCTTTATGTTGTGTTCCTTTGCATTTTGGTGATAGAAAATGTTGATCTTCTAATCTTAGGATTGAATCACATACACAAACTTTCAAATAATTTAAATAATCATATAGCTTATAATTTGATAAGTAAATGTTTATATTACAAAGCACATACACCGAATACGACACAAATATTATTGACGATGAATATTTTAATAAGGCGAACACTTTGGTATTTGAGAATTTAGTCGGATACCGGTATCTCATAGATAAAATTCAATGAGACATATTGGTACCTAACTAAATATTACGGGTATGAAAAATATCACCTTTTAATAATCCATCAATTATGATTATAAATTAAATCTATAATAAAAATGAGAGCAATCTTTCATTATTTTAACGTGTCTATCCTAATAGTTTTTTTATGTGATCAAAGACGACTTTTTTATGAGTAAAAAGATAGTACGTATATAGAAGCAAATAAAAAATTAACATATGCCTAATTTATTAGTATAATTAACATATCTTCAGTGTTACACTTGATTAGTGCAATCACATATCTAATAATTATGTATAGAAGGCTGATTTTATCAATTCAACCATTGAATTGAATCGTTACAATTCACATTATACACACATTTATCATAATTATGTTAATCTCTTTCAGAATCAAGTTTATGAAATTTGTTAATCATTTACTTTTGGTTTAGGCATTACCAAATTTGAAAAGGCTGAACCTTAGTTATTCCCAAAAGCTTATAGCAGTTCCAGACTTCTCTTTGTCTCCAAATATTGAAGAAATAATTCTGAGCCATTGTTCAAGTTTGGAAAAAGTTAACTCCTCGAGCGTCCTCGACAACCTGAACTGTTTATGTTTAAATGGTTGTATCAAACTTAAGAGTTTAAATCTTCCTAGCAATATTCTATCGAGATCTTCCGGATTAGTTGTTCTTCATGGTTGTCTCAACCTTAAGACACTTATAATCAATAGTGGAACTGAGGTGGTTCAATCAAACAGTTGTTCGCATTTTGATGTATTTTGGGACTACGAGGCAATACATGTTTCTGATGATGATGATTATGATGAAGAAGAAGAAGAACGAAAGAGTGTTATGGGGGGTTTTGGAAATGGGGAATACTCTTCATTAGCTTTTAGCCCGATTGATAATGTTGACATATATGAAAACGAAGAACCAGTGGACAATATATGCTTAATTAACATGAAAGTGAGGATAGACACTATGCCCTCGCTGTTTACAGGTATCAATCACCTTTGTTGGTTAGATATTTCCAATTGTGAGTCCCTAACATGCCTACCATCTGAACTTTTCAATTTGAATTTTTTAAGAAGACTTTATCTCGGTGGTTGTTTAAATTTGAAAGCCTTGCCTGAAATCGAGGAGACTATGGAAAATCTAACAGTGCTCATATTAGACAAAACAGCAATAAAAGAACTACCTTCATCTTTGCACCATTTGGTCGTGCTTGAAGAATTGAGCTTGCAAATGTGCACAAGGCTTAAGACTATTCCATCTTCCATTGGAAGTCTCAGCAAACTCCTCAAGTTAAACCTTACCTGCTGTGAATCACTTGAAACTTTTCCAAGCAGCATTTTCAAATTGAAGTTGACAAAACTCGATTTGCAAGGTTGTTCAATGCTAAAGACCTTTCCAGAGATCTTGGAGCCTGCAGAAAGTTTTGTGCACATTAACTTAACAAAAACAGCAATTCAACATTTGCCGTCATCATTGGAGTATTTGGTTGGGTTGAAAACCTTGTCCCTGAATCTTTGCAGTAATCTGGTGTCGCTTCCAAATAGCATTTCTAAACTAAATCATCTATCTGTGCTTGACTGTTCCGGCTGTTGCAAATTAACAAAAATCCCAAATAACATTGGTAGCTTGTCATCATTGACGGAACTTTCGTTGCAAGAAAGCAGTATTATGAACCTTCCTGAGAGTATTTCTCATCTCTCAAGTTTGAAATCACTTGACTTAAGTGATTGCAAATTGCTTGACTGTATCCCAGAGCTTCCACCGCATCTAAACCAATTTTTGGCATTTGATTGTTCATCCATTAATAGAGTGGTGCCAAATTCAAGGTCGAAACTCCTGTCTGATTCCAAAGAAGGTACCTTCAAATTTCATTTTACCAATAATCAGCAACTAGATGAAACTTCTTGGAAAAATATTGGGTTTGAAGCATGGACTAAGATAACTAATGATGCATATAGGTCAGTGTTCTTCAGCTTTCCTGGAAGTGCAGTTCCTAGTTGGTTACCTTACCGTTGCCAGGGACGTTCAGTAACCATGGAAAAAAATTCTCCATTTTTTTTGGGCGAAAACAGGCTCGTTGGATTTGCTCTGTGTGTCGTTTTTAGAGGTGTAGATATGGAACACACAGAAACAAGAGATAGTAGATTTTTATATAAACTAACTTTTGAATCCAATGGTAAAACATTAACACTTCCCGGCTATCAGCTAACAAACTCTTTCAACTGGAAGCGTCAACACAGGTATTTCGTTCAAGATCACACGTTCCTATGGAAATATCAATTCGACTTCACAAGACTTGGCAACAAGCTCTTTCATGCTCACAACTTCACTTTCAAGATCCACGATTTTCCCTCAAATTTTAGATCAACCGAAACAGTGAAAGAGTGTGGAATATGTCCTCTGTATACCATACAAAGCGATGAAATGGTCTGAGATTTTTATAAAATGGCATTGAAGGTGGATGAAAAGAAACAAAAGAAGATGGATCCATGGCTATTAGTTACAGGTTTCCTTAATTTGTTACCATTTGGCTACAATAATGTTTACAATCATTTGAGTAAATAAAATCATAATGTTCCAAGTTTATATAAATGTCAATGTTTTGACTTTTGAATAATTGTTGTTATAATTGAAACCCATATAAATGAATCGGGTTTACCGATTCAAATTCACCGATGTGGTCTTCATGCGACAATGTCGTTTCCACTGTCGATCGAACCGGCTGGGGCATAACAAATGTGTTGGGGACGGTACAGCTTGATGGCTCCAATTTTTTTCTTCTAAGTTTTATTGTGGATTTATATTTCTACTTTGTTATCCATACTGAGGTGTATAATATCCAAAATTTGTGTGTTTGTGACAACAAATCTCACACAAATTCATTACTCACAATTCACAAATTTTGGAGGATGCTGAATCAATTTCAAATTCGTGTGGCTTCTATGTTCCTCCCATACCTATGTAGTCTAGAGTGACTATTGAGAGACCAATAACTTAACTACAATGGATTAACTTAAAAAAGTCAGAAGAGAGGACATTATAGTCCAAGGAAAATAATCCAATTGAGATTTCGGGAAACCAAGTAGTTTCTTGAAAGAATTTACACAACTTTAAACTAAAAATCGCAACCTTTAAAAATTAGAAAATAAAATTCTTGCTATTCAACGGCTGAAAAAATGTTGGCCCTTAGAACAATAGCAGTGAGTTTAAAGCACAAAATTTCTATGCTAAAGCATCAAGGAGATGTTTTGTTCAGCTCTTTCCATATTGCTTCTGACAACTGATCCGCATTATACTCGACTCCAAAGCATCTCACAACCTCCATGTTAGGGTTCAACAAATACCTGATTGTTTTAACACCACTTATATCTATGTGAAAAGCAACCACACAGAACATCATAAGGAAATGCATGAGCAATGGCTTACATGTTGTGGGAACTGTCAACAAGATAATCACCACCATCCTCTTTCTACCTTTTTAAAATAAACAGGATATTCTTGTGCCATCTGCCTAATAGCCGCAACTGGTCCAGTTAATCCTACAATCCTTAAGTTAAACTCTGCAGTACATGCACATTAAAGAAAGAGAGACGAGAAACGTTAATAGGCCAAAATTCATTGAGGGGGAGTGGATGAATAGAACATAAAACATAACTTAACAAAGCCAAAAGTTTAAGTAATTACAAATCTCAATATTTGTGTCAATGAGACAATCTAACTTTCAAGGTATGCACAGAGTTGTGAGGGAGTATCACCTTGAGGATCAATCGTAACAAATACTGGTAGAATTTTAATATTCTGTTTTGATTCTTGATCCAAATATAATTGATAATTTTCATTGCAAAAAATTAATTTTTAACATATTATATATCGTATTTTACCTCAAATATATTATTTTACTGTGTCATTGTAATATTAATATTTAAATAAAAAAAATTTTAATTTGTAATTTGGATATCCAAAAACTGATTCAAATTAAACCGCATAAAATTGGATCAGATTGGATCAGATTTTTTTTAATTAGTCATCCAAAATCGAACCAAACCGCAAGTAATATTAACTTTGTATCGAATGGATTTTTGCCTCAAAACCGACCCAAACCGAACCGCGAGCACCCCTTGCACCATGTTCTTCTTTTAATTATTTTAAAAAAGTATTTATATATTTTTTAATTTAAAAAATAATATAAATAAGTCATCATCCAACCTCTCTCCAAAAATCAATTCACAAAAAAAGCGATAGGCTAACCAACCAAGAAGTTATTATTTTGTCTGAATGACCAATGTTGACCAATGGTGAGAAAAGCCAAGGAAAAAGAGGGTAATTAATTGGTGATGGGTTGGCGTCTACTCCGTTGATTTTTCAATTTGTGGAGAAGATAGTCGTTACGTTAGTATGGTAGGGAAAGAGCATTTAGTTTTAAGAGGGCGCTTTGCCCTTTGGATGTGCTCCCTTCTAACACTTTGGTGGGGTGGGTGAGAGTTAATTGCATGTGTGCATTTGTCAAATGTGTTGAATGGAAAGGACATAGCATGGCCGATCCATTAATTTTGTAGGCCCAAGTAAATTACTAGCCATTGCTGATAAGCCCTTAATTTACCCACAATATACCTACGCAATGTCCCTATTTATTGAGTAACAAAATTCCTTGAATTTATTTTTATGGAAAATGCTAAATAGTGGCCTTAGAGCACTAGTTAAGGAAACTAAGTATAGGAAAATTGTCTTGAAACTTGTGTAATTAACATTTTAAAAATGTAAAAAGTGATATTTTCTAAGGTTAATAGGCTTTTACCCCCCTTCAAAGTAGGCGAGCTTAATATGATATGTGAATCTTCAAGGACTTTATGTCTGAGATTTAATTTTAACCTTAACTTCTTTACTTCTATATTTAAACTGCGATCAGGAGGGCTGGAATCACTTGATGTCAGAACTGACCCCCGAACCAGATTCAACTGGTGGTGAAAAAAAAAACTAAGATAATCCAAACAGTCCGCTGCTGGAGGAGTCGGAATCGCATTTGTTCTTTCAATGTCCAGTCGCGGTGGAGGTTTGGACAAAGGTGATGGCATGGTTGGGTTTTGTGACGGCGGTTCCGGGTAATGTAATCCAATCTTTTGAATCCTTTGGTGTGCCTTTTAAAAGTAAGCTCCGGATTAAAGGTTTTAACTTGATATGGCATATGGTGGTATGGAGTCTTTGGCTAGCTAGGAACTCACTTATTTTTGAAGGTGTAAAATTGGAGGGCAATGATATTGTGGATGCAATTAAACATAGGTCCTTACAATGGTTCATAGCTAGGAAACAAAGGGTGGTATGTTTGTCTTATGAATGGGAGAAGTTTCCTCTTGAATGCCTTAAGAGGTAAGTTTATGTTTTGTATAGGCCTTAGTCTTGTATTTGACAGTGGGGGGGTTATTTACGTTTCTGTGTTTAGCAGGAAAGCTTAGGTGTTTTTTTGAACCTAAGTAATTTGGTTTGTCTTGTTTTGGGTTTGAGTTGAGTACTTTATGTACTTATTCCATGAATGGGTCTAATACTACTTGTACTCTTGCTCTTTTTGTAATCTCCTTCACAATTATATATTTGAATATACAATTTTGTTTGCTGCTAAAAAAAAAACAGGCCCTAAATACATCTAATGGTTTTAGAGTACAACCCTCTGAAACCATTCCACAGCAAAATGGTTTTGGCATTATTAAACACATCTAATGGTTTTAGAGTACATGTCTCTGAAATCATTCCACATCAAAATGGTTTTGGAGTACAAATCTCTGAAACCATTCCACAACAAAATGGTTTTGGCATGATTTTAGTTTAAAACTAACTACTAAAACATTTAATCATACATAATACTTTTAAAGTTATCCCTAATCAATAAACTAAAATTCAATTAATCAAAATAAAAAAAAACTAGGGGCGCGTTAAGAAATATGGGGGCGCAATAAGCAATCTGAGGTATTTATATATGGTGCATAACTTGTCTCAAAAATGTGCATGTAGAATAAACAATTATATAAAATTGGGATTTGAATCAATGCTAATTTTTTTCCTCATGTTTATCATGTTAAACTAATTAATCGGATTCAGATCCTCTCTGGTTGCTATATGCTCCGGTTAATTTGTAATTTGTAATATTTAGGTTCTATTTTTTAAAGATCTATATGTTACAAATGTAAAACTTAAATGATCTATTTATAACAAACGTAAAACTTAATGGATCTATTTGTTATTTAAAAGATTTAAAGGATCTATCCAATACAAATGTAAAACTTAAAAGACTTATTTATAACTTAAAAAACTTAAATGATCTATCTGATACAAACGTAAAACTTAAAGGAGTTATAGATTCATTTTGCCTACAAATTAATAAATAAATAAATAAATAAAATATATAAAGAACCTCGAGTATAATTTTCGTTCGGAATATTTTTAAGAACGACGCAATGGGGACCTTCCTTTTCTGTGAATAATTTCTTTTTGCTTTTTTTTTTATTTTCTTTTAATTTCCTTAAAATAAAATACTTATATCACGAGTGACAAAAAGTAACGACTTTAAGCTTTATAATTAGCTAGTAGATTGATGCCTTAAGGTGTTTTTATTGTTTAAAACTTTTTTTTTCATTTAACATATTCGTCTTTTTAATATTAGTGAGTTTATATTTAATATTTAATGTTTTTACAATTTTTCACGAGGGTAATGGCTCCATTTATTTTGATGTTTTTATTTTATTGTTCTATTAATTATAAGGACCGGAGATGTAGTAGATACCAAAAAAAGTTGGCCAAAATTATTATAAATTAGACTTTGAAACTATTTGGCCTAAACTAATAATAAGCACAGCATAATACTCCTAAGTAACAAGAATAAGTTGAGTCCAAAAAAAAAGTAACAAGAATAAGCCCCGTTAAGTACAAGTTCATGAAAACCCTCAACTCCTTGCACAGCCAACACACTCATCTTTTCTTCTTAAATGATGGGTTGAAATATTGGTGCAAACGGATTAGGATGCTCTGCTGTAGTCAGATCATACAATTACAAGCAATATTAAATCTTAGTGATCTATTTTAAATCGGTCAATTCAGATCGCATCTTAATAAAATTAGTACAAAACAATCTTCGTTATTAATTTTGGATTGGACGGTTCTGATTAAAAACAATATGAAAATTGCGTAGATAATTATTCCACTCACTATTACCCTAGCCGCCGCCCCTCTCCCTCACATCCAAACACCTCCCTCTTCACCATGTAGCGGTCGCCGACGGTGGTGCGAGGTGTGGTGTTGGCCCGCCGCACCACCTCTTGTCCGGATCTCCTTCGAGAGTTCAAATCTTGGCCGGGTTTGTTCTTCTTTGGTTCGGATTTGGTTTTTCTTTCACGAGAGTTTTTAGGTTGTCGTCTTGGATCTTGGTTCATCTCGTCTCCTGCAGCTCTTCGTTTGGTTCTTCTGTACCGTTGAGGTCGGACCTGGTTTTGGGTTGCTCACGGTGGTTTCATACCCTCTCCGGTGGGGTTGGTTTCGTTTGGTCTCATCACTTCTTGGTTCAGATGGTTTGTGTTTCTAGACTTGGTTTTCTGATTCTTTTTCAAAGCTGTTGAGTTCTGCAGACGCCAATGTTTTCAGCGATGCATTCATCATGACAGAGGTTTTTGGGATGGTCTTGAATCCATGTCAATCCTGCTGATTGATTTTGGATAGTTGGGCTAGAAATGGCCTTTACTATGCTGTTGTTGTTTTCACAGTAAATAGTTGGTTTTTGAATTCGTTACCGTGCTGGCGGTCGGGTTCATTTGCCGTTTTCAATAATCCGGATTAGGTGCTTGTCAGTTCACACATCTCTCTTTTTTTTTGCAATTTGGTTTCGGGTCCGCGCGCGAACTCGCTGGATTGTGCTAGTGGTGTGTGGTTGACTGCTCTTATTTAGGATTTGTGGCTACTTTACCTTGTTAGGTTGTTTGTATTTTTGTATTTCTCCGGGTTTGGTTTTATGTCCCCCCAGTCTTTGTTTCTCTTTCTCTTATTTTCAATCTATTTAGGGTGTTGCAGATTCTTCTGTGCCCCTTTTGCTTTAAAAAAAAAAAAATCCTATTCCGGTGCGAACCGGTTGGGTTGGGTGGGTCATTAAAGCTTAGTTTGTTGTTTTTTGCATGACTTACTGTAGCTGTTGCCAAGTCAATCAGAGAACAAGATCGCAAAGACCTCGAAATTTCGTGACCAAGTATACTATTTATAAATGTTCTTGCATGCTACAGGAAAAAGGCACACAAAACCAAACAGCAGGCAATCATTCGGTTCCTTCCATTGTTAAGTGTACAAAAGTTCAGCTATATTTATAAAAAAAAAAAAAAAAAAAAAGCCCTGCTTTAGTCTGCTATTGCTAATGTCTCATCCTATTCCAAAGTATGATGTTTTCCTCAGCTTTAGAGGAGAGGATACTCGTGAAAAGTTCACCAGTCATGTTAATGCAGAATTGAATAGAAAAAACATTAAAACATTCATAGATGATAAACTTGAGAGAGGTGATGAGATTAACCCATCCCTGATCAAAGCAATTGAAGAATCATTGATTTATGTAGTCATTTTGTCAAAACATTATGCTTCCTCCCGTTGGTGCTTAGATGAACTCATAAAGATATTGGAATATAAGAAGGAATATGGAAGGGAAGTGATACCTGTGTTCTATGAGGTGAATCCAACAGATGTTAGGCATCAGACAGGGAGTTATGGACAAGATTTTTTGGAGCATCATCAACACCGACCCAAGGACAAAATAGATGCTTGGAAGGCTGCTCTAACTCATGTAGGCGAGCTCTCAGGCTTTGTTTCACAAGAATTCAGGTCACTCATTTATTTACATGTTCTTGTCATTATTACTCAATTTTTTCTGCAACTCATTGGATTCCTTGTAGCTAGGGCCTAGAGAAAACCGGCAATCTAATCCAACCCAAATTGAAAAAAAAAAACAATTTCTATGGTCCGGTTAAAAAACCGAACCAAATCAATAAAAACTGTGGTTGTTCGGTTCTCATTTAGTTTTTAGAAGCCGACAAGGTTGGCCTGATCCAACACTAAATGAGGCCAAAAACAAATTTTAAAATGGGATTTTTTGTTTTAAAAATAATCATAATTTTTCAAACTTATTTTATTTATATTTAAATTTTACTTTTTGAAACAAAATCATTTATTAAATATTATAATAGATTTTATTTAACTTTTTTTTTTCCGATTGATAATAAAGTCAATACATTGAAGTTTTGCTAAGATTCAGATGTTATAGATAGTTGTTTGAATTCTTGAAAATCTGTGAAGTTGTTATTTTATTTTTATATTTTTTTTCTTAGAGGCTTTTATGTTTTCTCCATGAGCTTTTTTCTATTGTACACTAATGTGTTTATGACTTGTGAGACTTTTTTCTTTAATAATTTTTTTTTACTTGATTGCTTGATTTGATAAATGTAAATTTAGTTTATGTGGTTTGTTTTTTTTTTATGCTCTTTCTCTCTTAAATTATATTTATGTCATCTCATCAATTGGTGTGAATTTTTAGTCAAATCTTTTTTCGCATCCTCAGTTAATAGTAAATTTTATCTCAAATTGAAGTTCAAGTGATGAACTAAAACCTTCATTTTATTGTTAGAAGCTTTATTTGTTTACTCTTGTTAAAACTTTATTTTATGATTTATGAAACGACTTAGGCTCTGTTTGATAAACCAAAATGAAGTCAAGGGTGAAGTAGAAAGAAAAAGGAACACAGATTGGTAACGTTTATGGAGGAGGGAGACGGCGGGAAGAGGTTGATGTTGGTGGTGGCGGGGCTGGGAAGGAGAGATGGAGGAAGATGAACGGCGGCAGGAAGGGTGTAAAGGTGAGAAGGAGAAGCAGAAGGTTAAGTGGAGAAGAAGAAGAAGAAGAAGAATCGCAGATCTGGTGGGTGGGAAAAGAACATGTTTGGTTGAATGTGACATGATACACAATAATTCTTTTAATCTCAGCCACATATTTTAATCTAAGGGTTAATAATTATTTTCACCATTCTCATATATATATATATATATGGTTAGGATCAAATAACACCAAGGTGTCAAACTTAGTAATATGACACCTCCGATAATTCTTTACCAGATAATCGTATTATGAAATCCACCGTTGGATTCAAAGCAATTATTATATAGATCATGTCTATGAAATTTAACATCAATCGGAAATCATTTTATGGGTTAAAGAGAAGGATCAAAATTAACGGTTTTGACGAAGTTTTGTAAGACGTTGGTTTTTATGCTTCTCGTTGACATATCAATTGATTTCTGATCGATGTTAAATTTTATAGACATGATCTATATGATAATAGCTTTGAATCCAACGATGAATTTTGTAATACGATTATCCGGTAAAGAATTATCGAAAGTGTCATGTTACTAAGTTTGACACATTGGTGTCATTTGATCCTAACATATATATATATATATATATATATATATATATATATATATATATATATATATATATATATATATATATATATATATATATATATATAGAGTCAGGATCCGTTGACACCAACAAGTTTGACACCAAATGTTACACCTCTCAATAACGTTTTAACCGATAAAAATTTTATAAAATTCACCGTTGGATTGAAAGTTTATATCATATAGATCATTTATATAAAGTTTCAGGAAAATTCAAAATCATTTGATATGCTATTGAGACACATAAAGATCAACGGCATTTAAAAAAAGACGCAAACCGTTAACTTTGATGTATCTCAATAACATATCAAATGGTTTTGGATTTTTTTGAAACTTTACATAAATGATCTATATGATATAAACTTTCAATCCAACGGTGAATTTTATAAAATTTTTATCGGTTAAAACGTTATTGAGAGGTGTAACATTTGGTGTCAAACTTGTTGGTGTCAACGGATCCTGACTCATATATATATATATATATATATATATATATATATATATATAATATGGGTCAGGATCAAATGACACCAATGTGTCAAACTTAGTAACATGACACCTCTGATAATTCTTTATCGGATAATCGTATTACAAAATCAACCGTTGGATTCAAAACTATTATTATATAGATCATGTTTATAAAATTTAACATAAATCGGAAACCATTTGATGGGTTAAAGAGAAGGATAAAAATTAACGGTTTTGACGAAGTTTTGTAAGACGTTGGTTTTTATGCATCTCATTGACATGTTAAATGATTTCTGACTGTTGTTAAATTTTATAGACATGATCTATATAATAATAGCTTTGAATCCAACGGTTGATTTTGTAATATGATTATCCGGTAAAGAATTATCGGAGGTGTCATGTTACTAAGTTTGACACCTTGGTGTCATTTGATCCTGACCCATATAATATATATAATATTTGGAAGAAAGAAAGCGCTATAAACTGATAAACCGATCGAACAATGAAGTGTTCATCGGTTTGGACATTTTTTTTATTATCAAAAATTGTTCCAAACTAGTATAATTACACCCCTCTTTGTAGTCACTGGTTGATTGTATAGGATAAAGAAATATACATTTTAACTTTTACTATAACTAGCAAAAGACTTGTGCATTCGCACGAATATGTTGATCTATAATTAATATAAAAAATTGATTTTATAAATTTTTAAAAAATTAGGGATATTTTTAAAAATCAACATTGGTGTAGTATTTTTAATTTTTTTTAATATTCTTTTAAAAAAATTACACTGTGCCATAGCAAATTTTATATGTTTATATCTATGGGTACAGTTTTTCATGTCCAGTTGATTTCTAATTGATATGATAAAATTATGAATATATTTAAAAATACCTAATTTGTTGTATTTTTATAACATATTTGTTTATTTTATATGTGAAAATTATCTAAAATAGTTGCATCATGCCGCTTGTCGATTTAATGTGTTTATTATATATGCGAGTAATGATTTTTATGTCTCGTTGATTTGTAATGAGATATAAAGTTGATTTGATAAAACCAAGTTGCTTGGGCTCCGGTGGCAAGGAGCTTCTTCCAAGGACGTGTCCGGAGAATATCGAATTCGATTTCTAGAGAGAACAATGTTTGACCAGTGCGCATACCTCTACGCACGAGTCGGATTAGTCGCTCACTTTTGATGGGTCGAAACTGGTGCGAAAGAAAAACAAATTGATTAGATAAAATGTTAGAAAACACCTCTTTTTTTATATAAAATATTCACACAGGGTACGTCGCCACAATTTTCATCGAAAAGCCTAGGGTTCAAAGCCCTGCTGATACATGTTAAAGAATTAAAAAGGAAAATTCCATCTTACAAATTATTATGTATTCATTTTGTTATAGTTTAAACAATAATTTTCATTTCAAAAACTTATAATTTTTTATATTTGATATTAACATGTCCCTTTAATATGTCAACATGACCCATTCACGACAAAAAAAAACTCTTTCTTAAAATAAGGCTCCACAAATAAACAGTGATATTGATCTCTTCGGATTAGTCAGTTATTGGCATGACGAATTTAAAATAAAAAAAAAACACAACCCTTTAAATTTAGGTTAAATAACTCTTTTTGTCTCTCCACATAAAAATTAAATTTTAGGTTTCGTTTTGATCCTTTCATTAATAAATATTCCGTTTAAGTCTCTTAAGTTTATCTCCATAGGCCAAAAATGTTTTCCGTCAATTTTTAACACAAAATGTATTAAGTGAACCGATATTGTATGTGGTCCATCACAGACCTCAATAATTTTGGCTTCAATGCACTTTTAGTTTTAGTGCTCTTAGTTTCTCAATTGTTCAATTTTACCTCAATTTAACCCTCTTTTTTCCCCTTTTGAATTTCACAGAATCACGATCCTTGCCAATTTTGACAAAAAAATAGTTGACACGACAATTTTTTTTATACATGTCAGAATTATATTGGAACAGTTGGAAACTGTCAAAATTGATTTTAAAAAAATAAAAACATAATAAAAAAGTCATGTGAGCTAGACTTTTTCATGAGAAAAAGGACAAAAGTAAAGTGTTTTTAGTCACTGTAATGTTAGAGAGTTTGAGTTTTAGTCCCTAAAATTTAATGATATGTCAATATTTTAGACCGTGACTTGGCATGAGTTCAATGGCGTGGCATATAACTATTGAATTAGTGTATCGACCGCTCAAAACAACCTTTGGTAGCAAAACCACTTAATCACAACACTCCAACTTGGAATAACATCTTAAAAAAAACAATAAGCCATAAACTCATGTTATATGGACTAGAATCTCAAAAAAAATAAAAAATAGAAGCCATACAAAAAACTTGTTACCTGGACTGGGGAAAGACCCAAAATCAGGACATAGGCCCAAATTCACTAAGGGCCCAATGAGATAGTCCATAACATTCAAATAATCAAACTTGGCGCCAAAGCGAGAAGGCGGCGACACGCCTCATAGGTGTCGCCCTCGCCCCAGGAATAACTACTCTTATGAAGAAGCTACAAGGTAACCGCCCTCGTATGTGGAAGCAACCACCCCCTGTCAGCGCGATCACCGTGGAAAGAGGAGGAAACCGCCCACTTCCACCCAAAGAATGGAGGAAACCGCCGTTATCATGGGGATTACATGATCGTGGCTCCTTGATGTAACCACCCTAGTTCTTCTATAAATAGGAGATAGATATTCATTGTAAAGGACACACAATTTTTCATCTATACAGAAATGCTGCGCAATTGACAGCAGCCATTTACTCTTTGGACACGATCCAACTGAATATAACCCCCCTTATTTGTTCACCAGAACATTTTAGCGCCCACCGTGGGGCTGCGGTAAAACGATTCCCAGCCTACCATTTTCAAGTGACGAAAGCCTCCCAACATGACGGGAGCAACACCCAATCATGGATCCGGTACCGGCACCGGCACAGGTAACAACATGACGTTGACAGAGGCCGTCAACGAACTAAGGCGACTCCAAGCAAGAGTAACGTCCTTAGACCAAGAAAAGGCGGACAAAGGGAACGAGGACAACGATGACGAAATCAACGATTCTCAGCCCCTGGCACAAGCCTTATGGGATGCAAGGGTCCCAGAAAACTTCAAAACACCACACCTTCCAACATTTGACGGAAAAACGGACCCGTCAGAACATTTGATGGCAGTTGGAACGCAAACCGCCATCATAGGAGCGGCGGACCATTTAAAATGTAAACTGCTCTCCGGCACTTTGAAGGAAGCAGCCTTGAGATGGTACATGAATTTGCCAAGGAACTCCATAACGGATTGGTCAGATTTCCAGCGCAAGTTCATCCAGCAATTCTCCGGATCAAAACACATTAAGGTCACCGCCACCAACCTCTTCACCATTCGCCAAAACCACACCGAAACCCTGCGTGAATATTTGGCAAGATTCTGCGAGGCGACCATCAAAGTATCAAATCCTAATCAGGAGATGTTTGTGGCAGCGTTTCACAACGGTTTAAAGGCAGGACACTTCAACGAGTCCCTAGCGCAAAAGCCCACAACCACGATGCAAGAAGTCATCAAGAGAGCAGAGTGTTACATCAAAGGCGAGGAAAGCAACGCCGAGAAAAGATCAAGGGACGCGAGGGAAAAAGAGCCGTCCAACAAAAGTTACAAAGCCCCAGAAACATACCCACCAAGACGACGTCAACCAGATCATAGAGGGTACAACCCCCAAAGGAAACCATACCATCACCAGATGAGGCGAAATGCAGGCAGTTTCCCAGAAAAGGAATATACTCCATTAAACAGGGCAAAGGTCTATGTTCTAGATGAAATCCTCGAAACAGGACTCTCCAGATTACCTCAAAAGAGAGGAAAAGACTATCAGTTGGGACACAACACTAATGTGTGGTGCGCATACCACAGATGTAAAGGACATGACACCGAGAAATGCTTTAGACTAAGAGACCTCATCGAGGAACTTATAAAAAGCGGCCATCTAAGGAAATTTCTGGAAGACGCCGCCGATGGAAAGGTTGTAGTCCCAAAGGTGAGAAGAGACCCACAGGAAAACCATGAGGAAAACCTAGAAGGAGAAAAAGTAAGGATAGCAGTTAACACCATCGCAGGAGGTTTCGCAGGCGGAGGCGAGTCCAGTAACGCCCGAAAGCGCTACATAAGGCGTTCCGAGTTCGAAGCAAAATTCGTGGGACACACTTCCATCTCGCACACTCCAGATTTAGCCTTCACCAAAGAAGATAAAAGGGAGGTCATGCCCCATGACGACGACCCGTTAGTGATCCAAGTGCAAATCCTAAACTGCGACGTTAAGAGGGTGTTGATTGACTCAGGAAGTTCGGCCGACATTATGTACTGGGAAGCCTTCAAGGCTATGCAACTATCCAACGAGCACCTGCTGCCCTACAACGGCACGTCAGTAGGTTTCGCAGGCGAGCAAGTAGAAGTTATGGGCTATACCACTTTGCTCACAACATTCGGAGTCAGAGATCAAGCCAAAACCATCAAGGTAAGATACTTGGTGGTAAAAACCCCCTTTACATCGTACAACATCATTATTGGAAGGCCGGCTTTTAACACCCTGGAAGCGGCCATGTCAACGCTATACCTCTCCATCAAATATCCATTAGATAACGGAAAAGTCGGAACCATCAAAGGAGATCAAGCATTGGCAAGGCGCTGCTACGAATCAAGTCTAAAAATAAAACACAGAGCAGTTAACGCCTCAAGTTCGGCTCGCCCAGTTTCCAAAACAGGAGGCGTCAACATGATCAGCCCTTTAGATCTAGACCCAAGAGAAGAGCTCCAGGACAGAAGAGTCAGCCCCATCGAAGAGTTAGAAAAAGTTCAAATTGGTAGTGAGGCACACCAAACAACTAACATAGGCACTTCCATGAAGCCAGAAGAAAGAGAGAAAATCCTGGCGACACTCAAGAAGAACATCGACCTATTCGCATGGCACCCCTCAGATATGCCTGGGATAGATGATACGATAATAACACATAAATTATCCATCTCGCCAGAGACCAAGCCCGTCTCACAAAGGAAAAGGAAGGTCGGAGAAGAAAGGAGAGAAGCCATCAATGAAGAAGTAACCAAATTAAAGGAAGCAGGATTCATAGAGGAAATCAAATATCCATCATGGCTAGCCAACGTCGTGATGGTGAAAAAAGCAAACGGAAAATGGAGAATGTGTGTGGACTTCACGGATTTAAACAAGGCATGCCCCAAAGATCCTTATCCGTTACCCAACATTGACAGACTGATAGACGGAGCATCAGGCTACAAGATGCTCAGTTTCATGGACGCTTATTCAGGTTATAACCAGATCAAGATGAACCCCGCCGATGCGCCCCACACAGCTTTCATGAGCAACACCTGCAACTACTTCTACAACGTCATGCCATTTGGTTTGAAGAACGCATGAGCAACTTACCAAAGACTTATGGATAGAGTTTTCTCGGAACAGATTGGTAAAAATCTGGAGGTGTATATCGACGACATGGTGGTCAAAACCACAGAAGAGGGCGAGCATGATCAGGATTTGGGCGACATCCTCGCCTCAGTAAGAAAGTACAACATGAGGCTAAACCCCGCCAAATGCTCATTCGGAGTACAATCAGGGAAATTCCTTGGATTCATGTTAACAAACAAAGGAATAGAGGCAAATCCTGACAAATGCCAAGCCATCATAGACATGAGAAGCCCAACGTCGGTCAAAGAAGTACAACAGTTGACAGGAAGGATCGCAACGCTATCAAGGTTTCTATCCTGCGCGGGAGAAAAGGCTTTCCATTTCTTTTCCACCCTCAGGAAAAGCGAAAGATTCGTATGGAGTACCCAATGCGAAGAGGCATTCCAAAAGTTAAAAACATTCCTCGCCTCGCCACCAATCCTCACTCGCCCAGAGAAAGGGAATACTCTTTACCTATATCTCGCCGTCTCGGACAAAGCGCTTAGCTCCGCATTAGTTCAAGAAATAAAAGGAGAAGAGAAGCCTGTCTACTTCGTCAGCAGGACGTTCAAAGGCGCAGAGGCAAAGTACCAAAAGATTGAGAAGCTCTCACTGGCGGTCATAGCGACGGCGAGAAAACTAAGGCAATACTTTCAGAGCCACAAAATTGTGGTAAAAACGGACTACCCCATCAAAAATGTTTTGAGAAAACCAGATTTGGCAGGAAGAATTGTAGCAGGGTCAGTTGAGCTATCAGAATTCGATGTGACTTTTTCCCCAAGAGACGCCATCAAATCACAGATACTAGTAGATTTCTTGCTGGAGCTTACAACGCCCGCTGAAGAAAATAGCGAGCAACCTTGGACGTTATCTGTGGATGGAGCCTCCAACATCAAAGGAAGTGGAGCGGGAGTAGTATTGGAGGGACCAGACGGAGTCCTAATTGAGCAATCATTAAGGTTCGCCTCTAAGGCGAGCAACAACCAAGCAGAATATGAAGCCCTGGTCGCCGGAATGAAATTAGCAAAGGAGATGGACATAACGGACTTAAAGGCCAAGAGCGACTCACAACTAGTAACAAACCAAGTCTCAGGAGAGTTCCAAGCCAAAGATCCTCAACTAATCAAGTATTTGGAGAAGGTACGCAGCCTCGCTAACCTCTTCAGATCTTTCGAGTTGATCTATGTCCCACGAGAACAGAATGTCAGAGCAGATTTGTTGTCAAAGCTGGCGAGCACTAAGAAACCTGGAAGCAACAGAACTTTTATCCAAGAAACCATTGCAAACCCTAGCATCACCACAAAAGAGGTCTTGATGATCATCGAAGCAGAGGATTGGAGAGCACCAATCATAAGGTATCTCCAAGAGGATGTGCTACCAGCAGCAAAGGAAGAAGCATACAAGCTCAAAAGGGCAGCAGCATGGTACTCCATGCTAGGAGACAAACTCTATAAAAGAGGATTTTCAGGCCCAATCATGCTTTGCGTCAGCCAAGAAGAAGCCAAAGGGATACTAGAGGAAATACATGAAGGATCATGTGGAAGCCACATTGGGGCGAGAGCCTTAGCAGGAAAAATCCTAAGGGCAGGTTTTTATTGGCCAGAAATACACAGCGACGCGGCCAGATACGTCAAAACATGTGACAAATGCCAAAGATTCGCAAATTTGCATTACGCCCCAGGAGAACCATTGAAATCCGTCCTATCCCCGTGGCCTTTCTTCATGTGGGGAACAGATATTTTAGGACCTTTCCTCGCCTCAACGGGACAAGCAAAATGGATCATTGTTGCAATAGATTATTTTACCAAATGGATAGAAGCAGAAGCCCTTTCAAACATCTCAGCAGATCAAGTCAAGAAATTCTACTGGAGAAAGATCATATGCAGGTTCGGACTACCAAAATACATCGTCTCCGATAATGGAACCCAGTTCGCCGGCGAAAAAGTAGTCGACTTTTGCAAAGGTAAGGGCATACAAAACACTTTTATCTCTGTAGAACACCCTCAAGCCAATGGTCAAGCAGAATCCGCTAACAAGGTAATTCTGAAAGCCATCAAAAGGAGAATCACAAGCAAAGGCGAGGGTTGGGTCGCCCACCTCTTACCAATTCTATGGTCATACCATACCACGCCTCAATCCTCAACAGGCGAGGCGCCCTTCACCATGGTATACGGCACAGATGCAATGATCCCCGCAGAGATAAACCCACCAAGTTGGCGAAGGGACACCCTTACGCTAGAAGAGAATTCAACAGCATTGGAAGAAAACCTGGATTTGATGCAGGAACTAAGAGACAAAGCTCACTTCAGAGAATTTGTCTCAAAGCAGAGAGCAGCAAGAAGATATAACACAAGAGTTATTCCAAGGAGGTTCATAGAGGGAGACTTAGTCCTCAAAAGACCCATGGGAAAAGACAAAGGAGGAAAGCTAGCAGCAAATTGGGAGGGTCCTTTCCGTATCAATGAAGTGTTCGAGGGAGGCGCTTACAGATTGGAAACAATGGAAGGAGAAGTCCTACATCGAACATGGAATGTGGCCAATCTCAGATTTTACTACAGTTGAAACCACCAAGAGAAACATTGATGAAGCAGCGCCTCGGCGTGTGACTTTCTAAATTTGTTTTTAAATTTGTTGCATGTGTATCAAAAATTGTACTGAAATCTTTCTTCCAATTAATAAATAACGGTGGGACACTCTTTTCTCCTATGAAGATAGGAGTTTTTAACGAGGCCCACCGCTTTAAAATTTTTTGGTTTGCGAAGAACTGTCACATATGTTTGAAGCACATTCTAAAGGAAACGAGTTGAAACACCTTGACGTCGCCTGTAAATCTTACGAGTAGGGGGCGTCAGAAATAGAAACGGCGATATCCATAAAATCTTACGAGTAGGATACGACGGAAACGAGTTGAAACACCTTGACGTCGCCTGTAAATCTTACGAGTAGGGGGCGTCAGAAATTGAAACGGCGATATCCATAAAATCTTACGAGTAGGATACGACGGAAACGAGTTGAAACACCTTGACGTCGCCTGTAAATCTCACGAGTAGGGGGCGTCAGAAATAGAAACGGCGATATCCGTAAAATCTTACGAGTGGGATACGACGGAATCAGGTTGAAACACCTAGGCGCTACCCTTTAAACTTTTTAGTGGGGGGCGTCCAGAATAAAATCAGGTTGAAACACCTAGACGCTACCCTTTAAACTTTTTAGTGGGGGGCGTCCAGAATAAAATCAGGTTGAAACACCTAGGCGCTACCCTTTAAACTTTTTAGTGGGGGGCGTCCAGAATAAAATCAGGTTGAAACACCTAGGCGCTACCCTTTAAACTTTTTAGTGGGGGCGTCCAGAATAAAAACAGGTAGAAATACCTAAGCGACACCCTCTCCACCTTTTAGTGAGAGGAGGACGTCCAGAATAATCAAAGAATGGTTGAAAATCCAGAACGTTACCCAGAAAACTTTTTAGTTGGGAACGAGGAAAACACAAAAATACGTCAAGGCGAAGCTTATCAAAAAGGCGACGCCCAAATAAAAGGTAACTTTATTATATGTTATCACATGCATTCTGCTTGTAACAGGTAAAAACACGATCCAAAGATTAGATACGATAAAGAACAGAAACCACAACAGAATCATCCAAAATCTGATTTCATTCATTGAAGATTGGATACAAATTCAAAGAGAACTACATCAAACTTGAATACAAATTCAAAGAAAACTACTACAGATTTGGATACAACATCAAAAGAAAATACATCAAATTCAAACGGGTGTACGAGATCCTAGGACTACACTCGCATAAACAATTTGTTTATCACTCATGTAAACAAACTGTCGCATAGACAACTTGTTTATCACTCGCATAAACAACTTGTTTATGACCCGGATTATTCAAGGATTATACAAGTGCTTGAAAACTACTACAATAAACATCAACACTTGCATTATCCTAAAGGGATCA
Organism: Trifolium repens; assembly: GCA_030408175.1. Classification (NCBI taxonomy): domain Eukaryota; kingdom Viridiplantae; phylum Streptophyta; class Magnoliopsida; order Fabales; family Fabaceae; genus Trifolium; species Trifolium repens. The sequence goes on along the minus strand of CP125842.1, from coordinate 57,084,616 downwards.
CGTGGCGCCTGACATTATATTTCCACTTCAGTTTGCCCAGGCGAACCAGTAGATCCATCATCCTCGTCTACGAGGAACGTAACTTGGAGGCTTGCACCTTTGAAGACTTAGGCGCCTTCGCCGATGCTTCCGTCGTCACCTGAGAACCTTCATCCACAGAGAAAGAAGGCCCATAATCGAGGAACTCTCAGGAACGTAGGTCTTCAAGAACTAAGCATAATCTTCATCAATGTCTTCCGAGCTTGATGAACTGGGCAAGACAGGAGCATTCTTGGCCTTTGCCTGCCTTGCCGCTTTCCCACGAGGAGCCTTAGATGAAGAAGCACCATTCTTCTTCTTTGCCGGCCGAGTTTTGGGTCTCCCAGCAACACGTTTCTTGTTATCACTCCTATCCATCAAAGTGAAAGAAGAGAAAAGTGAAAGAAGAGAAAAGTGAAAGAAGAGATAAAGTTGGAAAGAAGCGATGAGGGAAAAGGAATGAAAGATTTGTTATTTATAAGCGGCTGAAGCATCAAAACCTAGCGTTCGTAACTACAAACCCGTAATAAATGGGGAAGCAGTTTCCAACCACCGAAATTAAAGGATTGGCCAGTCAAGCAGGCGGTTACGAAAACCAAGGAAGACTGAAACAGAAAACCTGAACCAGTCAACACTTAGAAACGCACGCCACGTAAAAGACGTCTCGCCCCTGCATCAATCCTCGCCCTGCAAATTAATGGGCGTCACAACAAAACACGTCGCCACACAGCGAAACCAAATGGAGTAAACTTATAATTATAAAGCAAGACATACGAAAGACAGAAATCAAAGTATGGGAAACAGATTAAAGGCATATAACCAAAATGTGCTTAAGATACAAAGGCCTCAAAAGGGCACCCAAAGGATTGTCATTACAAAATACATAAGCCCACACAGGGGCGATCAACAAAAATAAACTGGAAAATACAAAGGACAATCATCATTCATCAACAAGCGAATCATTAACAGGAGGGTCCTCCACAGCAGCAGGCGACTCTTGGGCAACTGAGTCCGGGATCGGTTGAGAGGGAACATAAGGAATGAGTTTGCCATCTTCAACAAGGGCCATGGCGTCAGCTTGACCGAGGATAGCTGGGTCGAGATCAGGAAAAAGAATCTTCACCTGCTCCAAAGCAAATGCAAATCCTTCGTCGTACTGCTCCCCAGCCTGAATCTCAAGTGCATCTTTCTGGGATAGCCACCCAGCCTTCTCCTCCTCCAAAGACTTCAGCTCAGTGAGGGCGACCTCATTCTCCTGCGTCAAAGCCTTGATACGCTCATCCTTGGAGTTAAGGGTGGCCTGGGCATCGTTCATAGCTTTAATGGCCGTCTCCTTGTCCTCTTTGGCCTTAGTCAGGTCACCTTTATACTTTTCCTCCAAATCAGCCACATCCTTGGCATGCTTTTCTTTCAGGCTCTTCAGCTCGCCCTCGCACTTAGCCTTGGCCGTCTCTATGTCTTTCTCCAGAACAACCAGGCTCTTCTCCACCAAAGCCTCCTTATTCTTAGCAGCGGAGAGCTCAGCTTTCTGGCGGGACGCCAAAGCATAGTTAAGCAGGAGACCCTTAAGTTCATACCCAAGAGCCATCCTCGCCAAATCAGCAGTCGCCGTCTTGTTAAAGCGAGCAGAGTTCCCCGCCATATCCACCATCTTGGAAAGAAACGCCTCCGGGTCAAACATAGGATCCCAGGGCGAGGACTTCGCAGCTTGAATCGCCTCGGCAACAGCCTCATCCATAGCAGGAGAGCGTTCCGCCACATAGTTGTCAACATCCACCAGATCCTTATCCATCTCGGCGACGTCCTGGTCCTTCTTGCTCCTCCACAGCGAGACCCTAGGTTTTTTATTTACAGGAGACTTCGTCTCCTCTTCAGTTCTTGCAACTTTTTCCCCAGCCAGGGAACCAGAATTGGGGGGCTTCACCAGGGCACTGACCTTCGAATCATGATTCATTTTTCTCTTGTCCTCGCCCACATCCAGCTGGCTAAGGACATCAACTTTGAGATCAGGCTGTTCCTTTTTCCTCCTCGCCTTCTCCAAGAACTCGCGCCTCTGAGCCGGAGTCAGGCTAGACATATCTTCTACAAAGAAAAACAAGAGGGATCAGCGACAAACAATTAAGAAATCATATGAAAAGATAAGGCGATTCGCAAAGTTACTTACGGAGATACTTGTTTAAAACAGCAGGGGCACGCTCGGCGTCTAAGAGCTCCCTAGGATGCATTTGGTTCATAGACTCTAAATACGCCACCGTATCCCTCTCAAACTCACTCAGCCTCTCATACACAGCGCCCTTAATCAACCTGGGGTTGTCTGTCCAATAAAAAGGGAAAAGATGAGCACCACTATCATCATACATCACGCTTGGGCAATGTTCCGCTCCTCGGACACGAACAAAGGTGTCCTTATAATACTTGTAGTTAGAACTATACAATTGAAACAAGCCCCGGTTGGGTTGTGCGCTCAAAGGTACCACGTTGTGAGGCAGAAAACTCTTGACTTGATAAAAAGAAAAGAAGACCGCCACTGAAGGCTCATGAACCTCAAGGCCATAGCAAACTAGTTCAAAAGCTTTGATGAAAGGCCAACTGTTAGGGCTAAGTTGGGAAGGGGCGACGTTCAAAACCCTAAGCATAGACTGCTGAAACTCGGTAAAGGGAAAGAACAGGTGGAAGTCGTCAATAAACTTGGTATACATGAAGAAAGTAATAAGGTCAGAGCGAGGCGCCTCAACCACATACTCGCCTTCCTCCACTGGTTCGAACACGACATCCTTTTCATTGAAAGTTCCCGAAATATCAAACTTCTTTCTATACGCCTCCACACTCTCGAGGTCTCGGTAAATAGAAGAAACCTCCATGGCCATGGCTTCAGATCCTACAGCAATGATAGCAAGCGATTCGTCTCTTCGTTTTCCTGTGAAAGACGAAGGAGAGATTATTACACAATCACTGCTATTCCCGCTACTACTATCACTGTTACTATCACTACTGTCACCACCAATACCACCCTCAAGTTCCCCAACGTTAAAGGATTCCCCCATGACTTCAGAAAAATAGCCGTTATAATCAAAGGACCCATCAGGCCTGGTAAAGTGTTCACGCACTTGACGCTCTAAAGGGGAACCAATGATAAGGGGACGAGGAGGACTCCTCTCGTCATCGTTATCCAAATCTCTCAGAATCACCATTTTTACGGAAACCCTAGCGCGAAATCGGAGAAAAAAGAAAAATAAAAGACAAAAAGAAGGAAGTAGCGGTTATACCTGGTGATAAGGAGCGGTTAACTCTTGGGAGATAATGGAGAACGTGGGTAGCGGAAAAATCGCTATGGAAGCGCGAAAACCCACTAAGGAAGCAAGAAATTTACTTCGGAAACACAAGGAACAGAAGGGCAAGCAAACGAAAATCCTCAAATTTGTGATCGAAATAAAGAAAACAACGAACAACAAGCAACGTATTTATAAAAGAAAGGTACCGGTTGAAAAGGGAAATGTTTGAAAAGATGAAACGTTTCGGAGGAAAACTAGCCAGTACGATGGCTGACGCGTGTCAAGGGCGAGCCAACGTCGCGCCCCAGAGGCGAGGTAAAAAAGAAACACAATTATTTATGCGAAATTGGAAACTTCATTGATTAAAGAAATACATTACAAACATTAGAGAACAAAAGGTACACAATACAAGCATCCAAACACAATACATACAACAGAAGGGAAATCTAAACTACTAGAAAGCGAAACTACTTAAGCAAAGGCATAGGCAGCCGCGATAGTGTCGGCCTGAAGATCTTCGATCTCTTCTTTGTACTTTTTGGCCACCATAAGGTCAGGACTAATTTTATCCTAATCATCCTGCAACCTGTCCATCTTCTCCCTGAGGCGAGCAAGTGAAGAACGAATCCTAATAAGGCGAGCAACATCATATTCAATATCCAGTTGAAGGTTTCTTTTTCTCTTCATTAAAGGACGAAGTTCCTTCTCCAACACTTCAATGCGGTTCTCAACAGCCTCCTCAGCGGATAAGTTAAGATAAAGCGACTCCTCTTGCAGATCAATGCTGTCTTTGGTAACAGATATCTTCTTCTCCAGTGTATCCTCAAGTTCGTTATAGCAAGTTGCGACGGCATTAGTGGTCTCAATGAAGGCAGCATCTTTCTCCAAACGTTTAGACAACTCTAAGGCCAAGTCCAGAAAAGCCTTCTGAGCGCCGGTCAAGCGCCATCTGTAATCATTGAGGTCCTCAACGTAATCCTGGAACTCCCCCACGTTATCCAAGAGATCTTCTATGTTATCCTCAACCTTGGTCTTCACACGCCTAAGTGCAGGCATAGCAGGCGATTCCAGTACAGAAAGAGAATCTGCCATGGTTATCAGGAATCAAAAAGAAAAGCACAAGAGGTTAACAAAAATATAGAAGTATGAGCGAGACCCAAAGTATTCACAAGGGCTACTTATAGGGGCAAAGGCGATGCAAACTGAAGAAAATTAGTGGGCGGTTACACCCCACGATCAGCGGTTTTGGCCTCACCCCCATCATCACCACTTCGCCTCTTTGAGCCTCGTGCTTGGGGGGCTGTGGACTGGGGAAAGGCCCAAAATCAGGACATAGGCCCAAATTCACTAAGGGCCCAATGAGATAGTCCATAACATTCAAATAATCAAACTTGGCGCCAAAGCGAGAAGGCGGCGACACGCCCCATAGGTGTCGCCCTCGCCCCAGGAATAACTACTCTTATGAAGAAGCTACAAGGTAACCGCCCTCGTATGTGGAAGCAACCACCCCCTGTCAGCGCGATCACCGTGGAAAGAGGAGGAAACCGCCCACTTCCACCCAAAGAATGGAGGAAACCGCCGTTATCATGGGGATTACATGATCGTGGCTCCTTGATGTAACCACCCTAGTTCTTCTATAAATAGGAGATAGATCTTCATTGTAAAGGACACACAATTTTTCATCTATACAGAAATGTTGCGCAATTGACAGCAGTCATTTACTCTTTGGACACGATTCAACTGAATATAACCCCCCTTATTTGTTCACCAGAACATTACCAAACACGACTTTTTATCCAACAAGCTTGTAAGATACAATAAGCAGTAAGATTGCTTATTAGTGATACCAAACATAACCTAAATCTAGTCTATTTTTCATCTCATTCTCTCTTCTCATACTCTTTCTCCCTTCTAAGTTTCTTCTCACTACCAAATATATCTATAAAGAAGTCAAAACACCAAACAATTGAACTTTTGTCATCTTTATAAAAAAATCCATTTCTTAATCATTATTAATTTATCAACAATACACTTAAATATTTTGTGCCAAGAGAGAAAAATAGGAAAGTAGTGTAAAAATTTGGCTTATCACATTTGTAAGAAAAATGACTGATTTGAATTAAATTTAATCCTTCAAAAATTTAGTTTGTGATTATTGGCTTATCAAGGAGATATCAAGCTTAAAAAAAACTTTGGAGCAACACAAAGTTAATCAAATTTAATTAAATCATATAAGATTTTTTTTTGGGATAAAAAATCATATTAGATTTAATAGACACTTTATAATTTTTTTTTCCTTAAACTTCACTCTCATTCCTGGATACGTGAGTGTAAGCTATGGTAGAATAGAATTGTGTTAAATGATCTCATGTCATGCAATGATTAGCAAGAAATGCAAGAAGTAGTGCATGTTGTGCTATTTGATTGCATGCATACCAATCACTATTTGCATTGAATATTTGCATGAATTCTTCTTTTATAGCTAATAAGTCCTAAGTACCCGTTACTTCTCTTCATCGATGTGGGGCTTGGTTTCTGATAATATAATATAACAACTTGTTTACCAATATCCAAAATGATACTTCAACCGCCGAAAGCTAATTGTCAAAAAAAAATGTCGCGATCTCTTTTGATGTGGAAAAACAAATAGTGATTGGCATGGGTTTATTTTTCGCTTCATGGCGGCGAAAACAACAAGAATTAAATAGGAAAAAACACTAATAAAAATTGAAAAAATTCCTAATTTAAAATATATAGGAAATCTAGAAATATATATATATATATATATATATATATATATATATATATATATATATATATATATTTCTATAAGAAAATAAGCATTCAATTATTTCTTGTATATATTTTTTATAATTTACTATTATATCATAGGAAAAAAATAAATTAAGTCAAAATATTTTAGTCTAAAAATATATATTAATCGTTATTTGAAATATTTTAATTTAAAAATAAATAATAAAAAATAATTAACTCCACATCAGCACCATCACATCATTAAATAACTGGCAAAATGAGAACAAATATGGTGTAGGGGGCAAAATCATGAAAAATGTAAAATATGGTGGCTAAAATTTTGGATTTTAAAATAGGGGTGTTGAAATTTAAATTCAACCATAATAAAGGGGTTAAATTAAAGCAACATTTAAGCATATATAATAAATAGATTTTTGGACCAATAAAAAAAGGTGCACATTGTTAATTTATTACACCTTTAGGTGAGTGTAAATTAGCATTATATATATCAACTCTTTTTAGTTATTGACAGAGATGTATGTTTGTTATTAACTCTTTTTAGTTATTTTTTATTATATAGAGAAAAGACTAATGCTTTAGTTTTTTGCATTATTATTTGCCAGCCCAGAAAGCACCCTTGTTGGAAAGATTGCAGAAGTTATTTTGAAAAAATTGAATCGTCATGTCTCAAGTGATTATGATAAAGGATTAACTGGAATGGACAAGCATATTGAAAATCTCCAATCCTTGTTGCAACTTGAGTCGCCGACTGTTCGTATCATAGGAATATGGGGCATGGGAGGGATAGGGAAAACAACAATTGCAAATGCAATCTTTGAAAAACTCGCAATTGATTTCAGTTCCAGCAGCAAAGTTCTAAATGTTCAAGAACAAATAGAAAGAGCTGGAGTAGACCATGTAAAAAGAAAATACTTAAAAGAACTTCTAAAGGAAGACAATGACATTACATCCTGTAACTATAATTTTTCATATCAAAGGCTGAAACGAACAAAGGTTCTTCTTATTCTTGATGATGTTAAAGATTTTGATCAAGATTTAATTGGAACACATAGTAACTTTGGGGAGGGGAGTAGAATCATTGTGACTAGTAGAGACAAGCAAGTGCTTCAGAATGCCAATGCTGATAAAATATATCAAGTTAGTGAAATGAATGATCAAGATTCGCTAGAACTCTTCTGTTCATTTGCCTTTAAACAAAAACAACCGATTGAATCTTATGTGAGCTTAACAGAAAAGTTTTTAAAATATGCTGATGGGCTTCCTTTAGCTCTCAAAGTTTTGGGTAAATTGCTTTGTGGAAAAACAAAAGAAGTATGGAAAAGTCAGCTGCAAAGGCTCGAAAAGCTTCCCGATCAAGATATTTTAAAACCGTTGATGTTAAGTTATGATGGTCTTGACAAGGAACAAAAAGATATATTTCTTGACATAGCTTGTTTCCATATAGGAAAATTTGGGAAAGCTGTAGAACAGATGTTGGATGGTTGTGGTTATTCTGCTGCTCGCATTGGAATGGAAGTTCTCAAAGATAGGTGCCTTATATTTATTTCAGATGGTGATATTTGGATGCATGATCTAATAAAAGAAATGGGGCAAGCAATTGTTCTCCTTGAAGACGATCCTAGAAAGCGTAGTCGATTATGGAAAACTAATGATATTTATGATGTTTTAAGTAAGAAGAAGGTATGTTCTTTAGCCCCCTCAAATTTCAATTGATATATCTCACTCAATCTCATGAATTTACTTTCTAACATATATATTGCAAAATGTTAACGAATATCTATTATATGTAATACGCGAGAACGATTTCATTTTTCTTTCTCGACACGTGGCGCACTCACAGCAACCCTGCTCTCACAACAATTTAGCATTAAATGCCATAATGTATTTTATATGTTTCAATTAATGTGCATGTACATATGTCTTTCATCATAAAACCTTATATTATAGTGCATTTAATTCGCCTAACTAAAAAGGAAACAATTCAAATTTTCATATTTAAATTCCTATTATTATTTTAAATTAAATTAATTAAAACAAACTATTATATTCGTAATTAAATTACTATTATTATTTTAAATTCAATTAATATAAAAAAAATAAGTTTGGTAAAATAGCTTATTTTAATGAAAAAAAATATTTTGATTCATGATTTGAAATAGTAAAAATAAGCTTTATATTTCCATATCATTAACTAGCGTAGTGTAAAAAAACATGAGAGAGAAAGTAGAGAGAGGGGAGAGAGAGGGAGGGGGAAGTCAGAAGGCAGGAGGGGTTCGGCTGACTGAGTTTAACCGTGAAAAGGGTTCAAGCTTTGTTAGTCGACTCAATCGTGAAGCAACTTCATTCTTTTTCACAAATTTCTCGGAGGAGACTTTGGTGGTGGATCTATGGAGGGTGTTCGCGAAGTTTGGGAGGGTTGGAGAGGTGTATGTTCCAAACAAGGTGGATAAATGGGGGAGGAGGTTTGGATTTGCAAAGTTCTTGGAGGTTAGTAACGTGGAGGATCTGAGCTTGAAGTTGGAAGAGGTGTGGTGTGGGAGTTTTAAACTAAGGGTCAATATTTCCCGGTTTGGTAGAAACAACAATGCAAAGCTGAAGCTTCAGCAGGGAAGGGAGGAGGCAGAGTCTAGGAGGAAGGAAGAGCAAGGCGGGGGAAGGAAAACTTTCAAACAAGCTTTAGGTGGAGTTCCAACGAATCCACCGAAGCTAAACGTGGGGAAGGGGGGAAGGAGGATGCATCTGCTCGCTCTCCTTTGTCCTTTGAGCCGGACGTGGAATTTCTGCAGGTGCTGGAAGGAGGTTTTGTTGGCAAGTTGGTTAGTGGGAAGAATATCAAAACACTTCAACTTAATCTATGCATGGAGGGTTATCGAAACATCCGAGCAGCTTCCATGGGAGAAGGGAGGGTTCTTATGTATAGCTTCTCAGGAGAGGAGGTTGGAGCGGCTATCATGAAGAAAGTATGGTGGGAGGGTATAATAGAAGATATCAGGCCTTGGAATCCTCTAATGGAAACATCCAAAAAAGAAACTTGGGTGAGATTGTTTGGAGTTCCTGTCCAACTATGGCGTGAAGAGGTTTTCAAGACGATTTTGCAACCGTGGGGGGAGTTGATCGGGTTAGATGATGAAACTAGTAGTGGAAACCGCTTTGACGTGGCAAGAGTCAAGCTCTCATCTCTCTTGTCAACAAAAATAGATTTTGTTCAAATGATCAGCTCTCAAGGGATGAACTTTGAGGTCAGAGCGGTTGAAGAATGTGGTGGTCCTCTCCAGTTCGTCCATATTGAGAAGGAGGAGGATCAACTTGGGTGGAGCAGAGCAGAATCATCATGTGATTCCGGTGACAGAGGTGGGAGGGAACCGGAGTTGGCCATGGTGGAAGGTGGGGAGTTTGAGGAGACATATAGTGACGGGTCGGAAAAGGGGGTGCAGGTGAGGTCAATGATGGGGACAAGTGGTAAGGATAATCTGGAGGACAAAAGGTATGTGGGGGTTTGCCCTAAGGTATCTTTATGTAAGTCAGATATGGGAAGTATTATTCCTAGTAAAAGTCAGCGCAATGAGACAAAAGGGGGGGAACCAAGATGTGATGTGGCAGTAGAGGGAGAAAGGGTACGAGGTAAGTCACTGTCTGTGACAGGGGGAGGTGAGGCGCGTGTGTTGTTGGAGCAAGGAGAGGTGGGCCAGGCTGCGGTGAAGGATATTATCCCACGTGCTGGGGTTGTAACGGGTGTTGATTGTCATTGGGGCCATGTTGGGTCGGGTCGGTTTGAAGGAGGGAGTGGGGTTGAGATTGTTGGAGATGGTCTGGGCCGAAGTGTGAAGCCTGTGGAAGGCCCATTTACTGGGGATGGACTAAAGGAGAAAAGAGCCATAGACAAGTTGGAAGATATGTTAATTGATACACGTGGGAAGTGTCAAAACAATATCAATTACGAATTTCTTTTGGATAATAGCAATTTATCCTCTTCTTCGTCTTCTTCTGTTCGTGATGTATCTGTTCCAACTTCTAAACATTCAAATCGCCAGAAAAAACCTTTGAGTCGCCTACCTTTTCCTCAGATGTTGGGCCCAAAGTGCTTAAGGCTTGTTGAAGTGGTGAATAGCGTGAGTGGTAGTAGTAGAAGGAAGAAGAATGCGAAGGGTGAGGAGGTGCATACTCAGATGCTTTCTGAAGAGCAAAGTGTGTATGGTAATGGCGACGATAGGGCGGTGGGAGTTTTACGATCCCAAACTGAAGATGAGGTGGTGAATGCAGTGAAGGGTGGGGAGGTGCCTCCGTCGGGAGTTAATATTATGTTGGAAGATGATTTAGGGGAAGGAGGTGAAGATGTTATGAATTGCCAATCTGACCTTATTACTAAATTGTCAGAAGCGGAGCATATTCTAGATTCTTTGGGTTTGAGGTTTCAGGAAGTTAAAGAGAAGACTCTGGGGAGATTGGTGGAATTAGAGGATCGGGACAGAAGCAAATTAGAAGCTAGCAAGGAGAATCAAGGTTTCCAATGATATTAAGCTCCTATAATATCAGAGGATTGGGGAGCAGGGTCAAGAGAAGTTTGATTAAAGAGTTGGTGCTTAAGGAGAAAGTTGATTTCTTAGCTTTGCAAGAGACAAAGATGGAAGATATTACAGAGGCGCTTTGTTTCAGCTTATGGGGTGATGAAGATTGCAATTGGGCTTTTTTACCCTCGGTAGGTAGTAGTGGGGGAATTCTCTCTATTTGGCGTAAGTCTTCCTCGTCTCATCTTTTTACCTTTAGTGGTGAAGGCTTTATTGGAGTTTGTTTGGAGTGGGGGGTGCACAAACATACTTGCTTTATAGTGAATGTGTACTCCAAGTGTGACTTGAATGGGAAACGTAGGCTTTGGGAGGTTCTTGGTATGTCTAAGGGTGGTTTTGGGAGGGGGCGGTGGTGTTTTGTGGGTGACTTTAATGCGGTGTTGCATAGGGAGGAGAGGAGGGGGGTTAATGGAATAGCTTCAAGTTCTCAATTGAACGAGATAGTGGAATTCCAAGCTTTTGTGGATGTTTTGGAGGTGGTTGATTTGCCGGTGTTGGGGAGGAACTTTACTTGGTTTCATTCAAGTGGGTCTTCTATGAGCCGTATAGACCGTGCTTTGGTCTCTTCGGAGTGGATTAGTTGTTGGGGTAATCCTTCTCTTTGGATTTTACCTCGAACGATCTCGGATCATTGCCTGTTGGTGTTGAAACATGATAATATTGATTGGGGTCCTCGTCCTTTTCGCTTTAATAATCATTGGCTTAAGCATCTTGATTTCAATCGGGTGGTGGAGGAATTTTGGCGGATTCAAACTCGTCCGGGTTGGATGGGGTTTGTGTTGAAGGAGAAATTAAAGGGGCTTAAGTTGAAAATTAAGGAGTGGAGTAGGAATGTGTATGGGGCAATTGATTCGAAAATCTTGATATTGGTGGGGTTGTCGGAGGTGGATTTGGTGTTGAGAAAACAAAAATTCACGACTCTTTGGCATTTACTTAAAAGCAAAGATTCGGTGTTGGTCCAACGTTCAAGGGTGAGATGGTTAAAAGAGGGAGATGAGAACACTAGCTTTTTTCATAATTGTGTTAAAAGTAGGAGGATTCGGAATGGTATTAGGGCGCTTCATGTGGACGGGCAATGGATTGAAACTCCTTTGTTGGTGAGACAAGCTACTGTGTCTTTTTTCCAGAGTCACTTTCAATCCTCTTGGTGGCCGAGACCAATTTTGGAAGGTATTGTTTTTCCCTCCTTGTCTTTATCGAGTAATGAAGCTTTAATTCTCCCCTTTTCCTTGGAGGAAGTGGAAGGTGTGGTTATGGAGTGTGATGGGAGTAAAAGTCCGGGCCCCGATGGATTTAATTTTAATTTTATCAAAACCTATTGGAGTTTGTTGAAAGTGGAAGTGCGAATTCTTTTTGAACAATTTTTTGTAAACGCTCGTCTTCCTAAGAGCTTTTCATCTTATTTTGTGGCTTTGATTCCTAAAGTCACTTCTCCTCTTAGTTTACATGAATACCGGCCTATTTCTCTCTTGGGATGTCTTTATAAAATGGTGGCAAAAGTCTTAGCGAAAAGACTAGCTAAGGTTATGGATCCGTTGGTGGCATATACTCAATCGGCTTTTCTTAAAGGTCGATACCTAGTGGATGGGGTGATGATTGTTAATGAAGTGGTGGATTTGGCTAGGAAAAATGGTAAAGAGTGCTTCATCTTCAAGGTGGATTTTGAAAAGGCCTACGATTCGGTGGAGTGGTGTTTTCTTGACTATATGTTGGGAAAGTTTGGTTTTAGTGAGAAGTGGAGACAATGGATCCGGGCTTGTGTCTTTTGTGGAAGTATGTCGGTGTTGGTGAATGGGAGCCCTACGGAGGAAATTAATATTCAACGAGGTCTTAAGCAAGGAGATCCCCTAGCGCCGTTTCTTTTTCTCCTTGTGGCGGAAGGCCTTGGGGGTCTAATGAGAAGGGCGGTTGATCTTAATCTTTTTTCCGGCTTTCAAGTGGGTAGGGAGGGTGTGGTGGTTTCTCATCTCCAATATGCCGATGATACGCTTTATATTGGGGAAGCTTCTTGGGAGAATTTATGGGCGGTGAAGGCCATCTTGCGTGGCTTCGAGATGGTGTCGGGATTAAAGGTGAATTTTTGGAAGAGTAATTTAATGGGGATCAATGTCTCGCAAGAGTTTTTGAGTAGTGCTTCTAACTTCCTTAATTGTAGAATTGGAAGTGTCCCGTTTGTCTACTTAGGGCTCCCGGTGGGAGCAAATCCTCGTCATATTACAACGTGGGAACCTCTTATCCAATCTCTTCGGAAACGTTTGGGTGGTTGGACGAATAGGTTTGTGAGCCTTGGAGGTAGGATTACCTTGTTGAATTCGGTTTTAAATGCTATTCCGATTTTTTATCTCTCTTTCTTGAAAATCCCGGTTCAAGTGTGGAAGATAATTAAACGAATTCAAAGGGAGTTCCTTTGGGGGGTGAAAGGTGGGAGGAGAAGGATTAGTTGGGTGAAATAGGATGTGGTGTGCCAACCAAAATCTAATGGGGGACTTGGAGTGCGAGATATTCGAGCGGTAAACATTAGTTTGTTGGCAAAGTGGAGGTGGAGGCTTCTTACGGAGGATTATTCTTTGTGGAAGGAGGTGTTAAAAGGTAAATATGGTGACCGTATAATAGGAAGAGTGGTGTTGGGAGAGGAAAGTAAACCTTGGTTCTCTTCCCTTTGGTGGAGGGATATTTGCTCAATTGGATCAAACCTTGATTTCAATTGGTTTGCTAATGGTGTGGAGAAGAGGATGGGGAATGGTAGAAATACTAGTTTTTGGGAGGATTCTTGGGTGGGAGATACTCCGCTGCGACAAAGCTTCCCCCGGTTGTTTTCTATTTCGTTACAAAAGGTGGAGTCAGTCGCGGACCTGTGGAATGTAAACGGGGAGGAAGGGTGGAATTTGCGTTGGCGTCGGAGGTTATTTGAATGGGAAAAGGTCCTGTTGAATGACTTATTGGCAATAATTAATTTGGTTCGTCCAAGTGAGGAGGTGGATGATTGGAGGTGGAAAGCGGACGAAGGGGGAGTTTTTACTGTCAAATCAACTTACGCCTTAATGTCGACTAAGCTCCTGATGTGTAGGGATTTGGGTGATGACCAAAAATTTAATTTTAAAGTTATTTGGAAGTCACCGGCGCCGTCGAAAGTGGCTGGTTTGGCCTGGCTGGTTTTACTTGATCGTGTGCCGACCCGGGAGAATTTATTCCGCCGGAAAATCATTCAACGGGATGAAGATAAGTGCTGCGTTTTTTGTGGTGAGCATACGGAATCGATACAGCACTTGTTTGTGTATTGCGGTTTTGTTATGCAGATTTGGGAGCAGGTTTTTGGTTGGTTACAATTGAATTTTTCCCTTCCACATAGTGTCTCATCGTTGCTGAGCTTATTGGGGTCAACTTCCGGGCCGAAACAACGTAGGAAGGGGATGGTGATGATTTGGAACGCAGTGATTTGGGGCATATGGAGGCACCGGAATAAAATTGTTTTTGATAACGGCGTCAAGGATTCGGCAAAGTTGCTAGATGATGTTAAGCTGTTGGCGTGGAAGTGGTGGATTGGGAGGGGAACTCAGTCGCCGTGTTTATTATACGAATGGCTCTCGGAACCGGGGATTTGTCTTTCCATGAAATAGAACCTGCTTGTTGTTTTGGCCTGTGGCTACTGGGAGATTAGCTTTCTCTGTTTTTATCCCTTTTGTTTTTGCCTTTGGCCGTGGCTTCTTCTCTGTTAGGCCTGTGGCTTTCCTTTTGTAACTGTTTTGGGTGTTTTCTTTGTACAACTTGTGCTAAGTACACCTTTTATTTATATATATAATAATTTTGCAGTTTCAAAAAAAAAAAGTAAAAATAAGCATTATCTTTTTAATAAAATTAAAATTGCTCATTTTAATGAACGGTTTTTTTTCAAATTTTTGAAATAGAAGTATTATTAAACATTAACAATTGTTTTTTTATTGAAATTAAGAAATAATAAAGAAAAGAATTATGAATATATTCTAAAAATTATAACCAGATTATTTATATTTTAAAAATAATATATTTGTAAAAAAAATTATTGAGCATTTTTTGACAGAATTTTCAGTAATTATTTTAAAACTTATAAATTGCTCAAACTATATTTTGGTACTGCTTTATTGAGCATTTAATTGATTCAAATCAAATTGATTGTTATTTGATGAAATTATTGATTTTTTTCATACATTATTATCATTCAATTTAATCCTATTTTTATGAGATTATGTGCTTCTTTAAAAAGTTTGTGTTAATTATTGACTTCCTACAAAAGTTTCTACATTAGTTAAATCAAATTATTAATAAATAAATTCAGAAAAAAAATAAAAATACAATATAATAAGAATAACAATTTTATTTAAGAAATTTAAATAAATAAACGATTTTTATATTAATTTTAATATGAATTTCCATTTTTTTTGGTACAAGAAATAAAAAAAATTCTATGTCAAATACTGATATTAAAATTAAGTTAAATTAATAATGGTATAAAAAATATCCTAACCCGAAAAAGGAATCAATATATTTGTTATTAATGGGTTTGGTTGAATATTTTGGGTAAAGTTACTTATTTATCCATGTCTATTTTCCTATATAAATTGTCTTTGGGTGACACTACAAATCACAATTTTTTCAATTCTCTTCTCTATAGTTATTTTCTTCTTTGTTCAACTTTTCTTATGTTGTATTTTTTTTGTGTGTGAATTCCTATTTTGGTATGTTAAATATTCATTTGGTGTTTGTATTTTTATTTATTTATGGAAAATGCTATTTAGCAAGAATTTTTTGATGCAAGAAAGAGAAGAATAAATCCTCACCCTTAATTACATCCATAACCACCCATGTTTTCCACTAAAAAAGAAGATTAAATGACATCATCCTTTAAGATTTTGCCATGTGTTAATTCTTGCATTTCTTGTGTAAAAATTTCATGCTAAATAGCAATGCTCTTTATTTATTAATACCATATTTTATTCTTGAAAGGAAATCATTTGAGAGGCAAGGAAAAAATCACATTCTTACAATGGTTTTACCAATCGCTTTTGGCAAAATCTTGCTTATAAAACCTTATTAATAATAATATGTTATATACAAATTGGAATGTAAATGAAAATATAGCTACGAACTCAAATATGACCTATGTGTTTACTTGATAAATCAACCAACAAATTAATCAAATGATATATTTTCTTAATAGTGTTGAGTTTATCTTTATTGTATCTTTTTTCTATTTCAATTTTGTTTTCATATTCTTTTTTAGAACAATTTGATTTTTCTCTCTTTTTTTCTTTTTCCAAATGATTGTGTATTAGGTGTTCATAAATTACTATACAAGCATTTTAGTTTTGTAATAAAAAATGAATAAACATTTTAGTTACACATAATTTATAAAAGGTAAATACGTAAATTTTCTTTTTTTTTAGTTTTGAAATTACCTGAAAAAAATATCAAACGTGTATGAGTTGGACAAACGCCAAAGCAAAGCATAATAACAATGGGTATGTGCATCTCTATAATAACAGTAAACAATATCATTGGATGTTGTGAATATGACATCAATTTAAAAAAAAAATAGCAACTTTTCACTCTAATAAATGAGATGTTTCGTATTTTTTTCCGCAAATGATCCATAAAAAAATCCAGGATTGGAGTTTTATAAAAGAAAACCCCAAGCATGCGACTAGAACTCGGCCAAATCAATATAAAGGTACCTTTATAAGTGTTGGGGGATAATATTAAGTATGTGGAAATTTCTAATATAAGCAAATTCGTAACTTGAAAAGGGGTCAACGGAAATCACATCGATTTAGATATCCTCTTTTAAGAACATTGTTATGACAATATTGTAGAAAAAAAAAGGAGACATTTTAGTTTCACATATTTTTATATTATATACATGCACGAAAATATTGTGATAATAATTTATTTTTTTAAATCATCAATATTTTTTTTGTGTCAACAAAAAAATCGTAAATATTTTATTATGTAATATGAGCATTTAATTTATTCCATTTCTTGACAAAAAAAGATTCGTCAATTTTTTTTTTTGGTTATGCAAATATTAGCATTTAATTTATTCAAATCAAATTGATTCATATTTATTGAGGTCCTTGATTTTTTCAGCATTAAATTAATTCCAATTTTATGAGATTCTTTGCGTCTTTTGAAAGTTTGTTTATGAATTATTGTATTCCTATAACATTTTTCTTATTATTGACAAAATCTTCCTATAATATTTTATGTATTATTTAAATTGAAAAAATAAATAAATTTTAAAAAATTAAATAAAGTTGTTGTCAAATAACCGATTATCCATAAAGCTTAAGCTGCTAGGAGTAGCTATATCAATGATTTTATATTATTTCTAACACGCCCCCTCACGTAAGATCCCATTTGGACTTGAAGCGTGGATAATGCATAGGCCCACCTACCATATGCTTTCCACTTTTTAATTAGAAAGTGAGGGGAGCGGAGATCAAACTCTATACCACTTAATCATAGAGTCTCTGATACCATGTCAAATAACCGATTATCCCAAAAGTTTAAGCTGTTAGGATTAGCTATATCAATAATTTTATATTATTTATAACAGTTGTACAATAAAATGAAAATAACGATAAAATATTGGTGTATAATTTTTTTAACTAATTTTATTAAAAGAAATATTCAATAGCATTTACATTTATTATAAATTGTTTTTGTTCATGATTCATTGATTTGTCAATAAACAAAAACGATTTTTTTAGTGAAAATAATAATAATAATTATGTAATGTGTGTGTAATTGTCAAATATAAAGTCATGAATAACAAAAAAATTCTAACTTAGTAAACCAAAAAAAAAATGTGGCTTTTAATATGTATGAATTTATTTTAATTTCAAATTCAAATGTGTAAAATTATTATTTTTTAGTTTACAACATGCATAAAATTAAGGGGATAACTATTTTGATATCTTTGGCTATACATAGTGTTTTTGAGTCTCACACCAATTTTACATTTCATATTTTTCAAAGACATCAAACCTCCATTTTCTCTCTTTGGAACGTCGTCATTAAGATAGAGGTGTTACAAAGCCATCAAGATATAAAATTTCTCTATAGTTTGTTTTTGTTTAACTAAAAACTAATTTGCAATGTGTTTCATATTCTTTTTAATTTCTATTGTATTAGGTTCGTTGTGACATTTATTGGTTTCATGATCATGTGCAAGGATGATAATATTCATTATTGTGCTATCTATTAATAACAACTTTTGTTGGATTATTAGTTCTACATAACCGATCACTTTTCTTAAATGACCAAAGTACATATATAGGGTTGACTTAACATAAGTGACCACTTTTTATTTTGTTCTGTTTGTTTTTTAGTTTCATACTTTAATCCTTTTTTATAATCCTATTAATAATTTTTTTATATTTGATTTATATTTTGGACAATTCATATAATTAGTTTTCGTGCAACAACTTATTAAGAAGTCTCGCATTGGATGTGAGATTGTCTGGATATGAGTTTATAAGTAAGAGTTATTTTCACTTTATTACAAACTGATTTTGTAGGGTTGAATTAGGCTCAACATCTCAATTTTAAAATGGTATCAGGGCCTCTGTAAGATCCGCTGGGCCTCTCTTTATCGGCGCACCCACAAAATAGCGTTGTGTGTGAGCGGTCGTGTTAAGGAGTCTCACATTGGAAGTGGGATAGCCTGAATATGAGTTTATAAGTAAAGAGGTTATCCCCACCTTACAATCTATATTTGCACTATTTTAATAACATATAGATCCGGCCCCAATTTTTTTTAATTTATATGGGGACTATATTTTATTTATACGGGAGCCTACTTTTTTTAATATTTTTTTTTTACATGAAGACTATATTTATATTTATATATTAATATTAATACAGGGCCTATTTTTTATTTGTAAATTTATATGGATTTTTTTTATAATTTATATGGAGTATTTTGTAATTTATATGGGGCCAACATTTTTACTCATATATTATTATGAATTGAATTATGATAGACGACAAAAGTCTTTGGGTATACTTTAATTGATATTCCTAAAGTTCCTTTGATACTCGCCATTCTCTTAACTTATTAAACAAAAAAATTACTCATATATTAATATAGGATTTTTTTTAAATAATTTATGTGTGGAACTACTTTTATTTTATTTAGAGGTTTTTTTTGGTAAGGTGGCCATCTTTTTTGGAGGGTATTCTCTTAACTTATCAAACAAAAAAAAATCTAATTTTTTGGTTCTAATTTATTCGGGGGACTACTTTTATTTAGTTCTAATTTTATTATTTACGTTTTTATCCCGTGTAGAAAATTTCCGTGGAGATTTTCCTATTTGCGGTCCCAAAGATGGGAATTTTTTTCTCGTGGGGATGGGGAGAAAGTCCCACAATTGAGGTTTGAAGATGGGGACATGATTCTATACCCATCCCGTGAAGACTTCATTCCATATTTGTTGCAATTTTGGTCTTAACCCATATTTTTCTCTCCAATAATGACAATTTTTGACGTCTAAAAAGTGATTTATTGTCTTCAACATTAAATTTAATGATGAAATTTCGTATTTGAAATCAAAATTCACCTCTTTCGACATCAAACGTCGCCACTTTTAGGGAAAAAAAATGAGTAAGAGGACTAAAAGTGTAATTAAACTATTATTTTTAATGTTGATGTGTCCCGGGAGAAGTGTGGGAATCCATGGGATGAAGATGGAAAAAATACTCCTTAAAATGAGAAATGTAAATGAGGATAAAGATCATTTTAGATGGTGGATAAATGAGTGAGAAAGTACTCTCAGCTCAATCTTTACCCTGCTGACACCCCTATACGTGAAACACATGTCTATATGATTATGATAAGTTTCCATTTCTTATTTTTAACATAATTTTGTTAAGGTTTAACATGTAACATTTATACAGTGTGAGGTTTATAAAAATATTATAGATATCACATTTAATTATAACTTTTAGAAGGAAATCAAGGTGAACAACATGTGTACCATATCTAAATTGAAGGAAAATCAGCGAAATAAAGACAGCTCAATTAATGTCTACTTTATTTTTATTTCTTTTTATGGGTTAGATTTTTGCCGACATAGTTTTCTATTTATCCTTTTTATTTCTTTCTGAATACATTTTTATTTTATGAAAAAAATTACAATAATAATATAAATTACATAAAATTTATTAAAAAAATATGCAGACGAATTTCTAGCCAGTGCTTGGCACGGGTATTCATACTAGTTACATTTCATGGAACCACTTTTTTCTTGTTAATTTATCTATAGTAATTAATTATGTTTGATTTTAGGGAAAGGGAACAGATGCAATCAAGGGTATATCCCTAAACACAGCGGAAATAAAGAAAATACAACTAGAAGCTGATACATTCAATGAAATGCATAATCTTAGAATGATCATGTTCCGTAATATTAACTACTTAATTGACTCAAACTCAAAGTCAAATGTGACCTGTTCGGATGATTTAAAATTTCCGAATAATTTAAAACTTCTATATTGGGATTGCTTCCCTCAAAGATCATTGCCGCAAAACTTTTGGCCAGAAGATCTCATTGTGGTTGAAATGCGTAACAGCCATCTTGAACAACTTTGGGAGAGAGATCAGGTAAATCATTTCAAGCTTTATGTTGTGTCCCTTTGTGTTTTGATGATATCTTACCTATATATAAAAGGAATACGTGTGGACTTTTCTTTATTCCCAATTTACCCTCTCTGCAAAAATATAGCACAAAACAGTTTATGAAAAAGGACAAAACTTAGTTACACTTTTATAGGTGCTGTTATTTCTGTTCCTCTAGGTTTTACCAAATTTGAAAAGGCTTAACCTTAATTAGTTATTCTAGTAAGCTGATAGCACTTCCAGATCTCTCTGTATAACATTTTATATACTTGTTCTATTTATTCAGAATTTGTAATCAACATTTAGATCAATAAAATTTGCATTCTACAGAAATTTGTTGTGTCATAATGTTAATAGAAGGGACCGTAACTCAAAATAATATGTAGTATTTAAAAATCTCCAAGATTTATCAAATGCAAATAGTAATATGTTTATATTCAAAGTTCATTAATTTTTTGTTAATCATTACATTTTTTTTTCCTCTAGGTTTTACCAAATTTGAAAAGGCTTGACCTTAGTTATTCTAGTAAGCTGATAGCACTTCCAGATCTCTCTTTCTCTCCAAATATTGAAGAAGTACATCTTAGTGGTTGTGAAAGTTTGACACAAGTTAACTCCTCTTGCTTCCTCAAAAATCTTAACCTCTTACTTTTAGAAGGTTGTACCGAACTCAAGAGTATAAATATTCCTAGCAATATTCTATCAAGATCATATGGATTCGTTGGTCTCCGTTATTGTCATAACCTTGAAACACTTTTAATCAGCAGCAGAATTGATCATGTGGTTCAATCATATAAATCTTTTTATGGATATTCTATGGTCCAAGTAACGCAAAATTTTTCTTGTGAAATGGGAATAGAGTTACAGTTGAATGATGAAGGGGATTATGAGATTTGGGAATCATTTTCAGACACTCTTTCAAGAAAAAGAATCAATGAGTTTTGTTGGTTAGATTTTCGAATTGTGAGTCCCTAACCTGCCTACCAGCTGAACTTTTCAATTTGAAGTTTCTAACAAGGCTTTGTCTCAGTGGTTGTTCACAGTTGGAGGAGTTACCTTCATCCTTGCACCTTTTGGTCGGACTTGAAGAATTGAACTTGCAAGGTTGCACAAAGCTTAAGACTATTCCATCTTCCATTGGAAATCTTAGGAAACTCCTCAAGTTAAACCTTGCCTTTTGTGAATCACTTGAAACTTTTCCGAGCAGCATTTTCAAATTGAAGTTGACAAAACTCGATTTTCATGGTTGCTCAATGCTTGCGACCTTTCCAGAGATCTTGGAGCCTGCAGAAAGTTTTACTCGCATTGACTTAACAGGCACAGCAATAAAAGAACTACCTTCATCCCTGCACCTTTTGGCCGGGCTTGAAGAATTGATATTGCGAGGTTGCACAAAGTTTAAGACTATTCCATCTTCCATTGGAAATCTCAGTAAACTCCTCAAGTTAGACCTTGCCAACTGTAAGTCACTTGAAACTTTTCCAAGCAGCATTTTTAAATTGAACTTGACAAAACTCGATTTCCCATTTTGCTCAATGCTTGGGACCTTTCCAGAAATACCAAATGACATTGGTTGCTTGTCATCCTTGACTGAACTTTCACTGAAAGGAAGCAGTATTGTGCACCTTCCTGAGAGTTTGGCTCATCTATCAAGTTTGAAATCACTTGATTTAAGTGATTGCAAATTGCTTGAATGTGTTCCAAAGCTACCACCAAATCTAAACCAAGTTTTGGCATATGATTGCCCTTCCATTAAGATAATGATGCTAAACTCAAGGTCTGATTCCGAAAAAGGTAGCTTCAAATTTCATCTGACCAATAGTCAAGAACTAGATGCTACTTCTTTGAGTAATATTGAAGATGAAGCATATATTAAGATCAATGGTGATGCATATCGGTCAGTGTTGTTCTGTTATCCAGGAAGTGCGGTTCCTGATTGGTTCTATCACCGATGCCAGGGACATTCAATAACTATAAGAAACGATCATTTAAATTTCTACGGGAGAAACAGGCTTATAGGTTTCGCTCTGTGTGTGGTTTTGGGACCTGACTTTCCATACACATTCTCTTGGTTAGATGTTGACGTTACATACGAATTAAAATTTGAATGTGATGGTCAAACACACTTTCATCCCATCAAGCTTGAATTTGAATGTGATGATTATTTTATAAGATTTGCACAAAATCACACATTCCTATCGAAGTATGAATTGACAAGAATTGGCAACTGGCCCTTTCGTGCCGAGACTATGACTTTTGAGATCGTAAGTTTTCCAAAATCCATAACAGTGAAAGAATGTGGAATATGTCCTCTGTATAGCAAAGAACCAAGTGGGGATGCAGTGTGTTCGGTAGACCCAGGGGCGGTGCTGTGCACCAGTGAGGGGGTGCAGGTGTTCCCCCTGGACTTTAAATTTTTTTACTAATACCTTGATTATGCACTTTGCACCCCCTAATTATTTTGTTTTGCACCACTCTTCAAAAATTCAAAACATTTTTTCTTACTTTTATTCATTTCTTCCAACTTCTCTCTAAAATTAAATCCCCTCAAACAAAACACCAAACTAAATACGTACAATAGTGATAAATCTTCCAACATCTTTGAAATAATACTAAAGTAAACAATAGAAAATTTATGGTTTAGCGTTTTAAAAATTTGGGATTTTTTATATAACTTCAATATTGATAAATTGGTTGATTGGTTATTCAATTGAGGTTCTAATAACATATTTGTATGCTTTGTTGGTTGCTTGTTTGTAGTTTGTAATTTAGTCCAAATGCATCTTTGGAATAATGTTGTCCAGTTTCCAATTAAGTGTTACACCATCCACAAATTAGTTTCAATTTTAGGCATTTGGAAATCGGTGTTTTCATGAAGCTAATTTTGTGTTGGTTATTGGTCTGTATATACTCAAGTGATAGATAGAAAAAATTGACGAACATCGAGCAATGAAAAAACTAACCACAAGATTGCATATTTTTTGTGTTACTATATCAATATTCATGTACTGTTTTATAGTTTAATTTCTTTTTATTTGATATATTTTTCATGTAATCAATACTTATGTTTTTTATTTAAAAATGTAATACATATAAATAAATAATAAGTTAGTTATTAAGCGAATTAAAAATATGAAATTGCATAGTGGATAGTTGCAAAATATATATATGTAATGTTTTTATTACAATATAATTTTTGAATATATATGCGGTTTATGCGTTTTTATTGAATACCATTAATCTTGATGTGCCTCAATAACATATCAAACGATTTTAGATTTTTGTAAAACTTAACATAGATGATCTATACGATATAAACTTTCAATCCAACGGTGAATTTTGTAAAATTTAAATTCGTTAAAGCGTTATTGAGCGGTGTAACATTACTCAAATGTTACACCGGTGTAATTTGATCCCTCCCTGTGAGATGGGAGAAGAAGGGAAGCTCTTCACTTATTCAAATTGAAACCTGTAATTTTCTAATCTATTAAAAAAAGAATGATTTGAAATAAAAACACCAGAAATCAATAGCACCAATATGGAAGGGCCGCCGGAGAGGAGAGATGACCGTCGGGGAAGAGATAGACGGTCGCCGGGAGAGAAGGTTGTCGAGGGGAGAGAGATAGCCGCAGTCCACAGGAAAGAAAAAGTTGAATGAATACGCACGGGAATTCTGATGGATGGGGAGAGAGGAAATTGTTGAATGAGAAAGACACACATAAGTATATTTTAATCTCAACCATTCTTTTTAATCCGATGGCTCCTATTCATTCTCATATTCTCATATATAACTACCATTCTCATATGATATATTCCCTCATATATAACTACCATTCTCATATGATATATTCCTGGCACGCTATGCACGATGCTCTACTCGATGCTCTAACAATCTATCCGGCCTCGCGCGTAACAGAATGAAAATAAACAAGTAAACAAATAAAGAACACAAGTTATTTGTTAACCCAGTTCGGCGCAAACAGCGACCTACGTCTGGGGGATACCAATCCAGGAAGGAATATCAATATAATAGTCCTAGTCCTAAGTCTACAGCAAACGCCCCGTTTACAACTTAAGAACCTAAGCCCTACCAATGACTCTTCTACCTAAGAACTCCTAGATATGAGATCCCATCTCACTCCCTTACAACCTTACGACCAGCAAGGATTTCAATACACTAGACAAAAACAGTTTTGGAGACACACTCCTAAAACTACACACTCGTACCTAAAGGCTTAGAGTGTTACACACACAAAAGTCCAATCTCCGTGCTTCAAAGCTTGGGAGAAAGAACTCACAATTACAACACAAAGGACACGTCCTAAGCTTGCATCAAGGTGACACAAGAAAGGCTCACAATCATAAAACACACGCAAAACCTAATACTGAATACTAGCACAAAGACAGCGTGAACAACTAACTAGGATTAGGGTTTTGCAACACTTTAAATACTTCAGAAAGTAACACATGCATGGTCTTCAAATCTTTGACCCAAGCATTAACTCCACATTAATAAAATGAGATTCTTTAGCAAATATATTCTTCAAAGAGATTCTTCTCAGAATTATTCTTGAACTGAATCTGAAGCATTAACAACATTTCTTACATAAAAACAAATCAAACGCGCCATGCAAGATTCATGAAAGAGAAACGGAACATTCCATAAATAGCATTTGCCATGAGCGCTCCTCCTGAGCATTATTCAATGCTCTACACAATGCCAGAGCATCGGATCGCACATCTTGCACAAAGTTTATTTCCAAAAATGCAGCCAATTATCAAAGACTCAACAAACTCCCCCTTTGGCAAATTTTTGGCTAAAACAAATTATGACCATACAGATAGTACTTAAACAGATACATCAACTACATTTCTTTTTCTCAACATAAACACACAAGCATAAAGATCTGTAGAGGCTATTCTTCAAAACATTACCATACTACTCCTTCATGGAAACCAGTAGAAAAGAATAATTGTATCTTTTAAGAATATCAGAGAGGCATGCAACAGCGGAACACATAACAACTACTTCGCCTAAAATGGTCAGGAAAATAAACTTGATGGGATGTGGGATAGAATGCTTCAGCATTGCCACAGTTCTACTCCCCCTGCACATATGCATGGGATGTTGGAGCCTTGCGTCCAACATCTCCCCCTACATCATACAATCACAACTCCCCCTCAACACCTGCATATCAGATCACATCACAAACATACATACCAGCTACATACTTCAATCAGGCTACACTACACATAACCAGAACCAGATATAACATCAATAACCAGAGTAGTGCAGATCAGAATTAATCAAACCAGAACAAGAACAAACCAAGTTTTTACTCCCCCTTTTTGCCACAAATTTGACAAATGATAAAGGTGCAGAGAAGTTATGGCTACATAGCCTTAGTACAAACCAGCAGAAACAAAAGAACATGCCCATTACAGATTAATCAAATAATAACAGAGACAGGGCAACAAACACAATACAATAATTAAAGAGAAGCACTGGAGTCAGACACTTCCAGCTCCTCAGTGTCACCTCCTTCATCATCAACATTAGTTCCAGCTGCATCACCAACAGCATCATCAGTACCATCACCTGCAACATCATCACCTGCATTCTCAGCCATTAACCCTTCTTCCTCAGCTTCCTCCTTTTTCAATGCAGCAATGACCTTTTCAAGCTCAGATTTCTGCTCATCCAAGGCTCTCACAGTAGCTTCCATGGTTAGGATCATAGTCTTTCTAGTCATGGAGGTGGAGGCTACATTTTCAACAGGGGTGGCTTTCTTTGTGGGCACAGTAATGTCAGCAGCATGCTTGCCCTCAAAGAGCTTGTAGGACAGGGTCATGGGTGATTCCCTCTTACAAGGCACATCCTCTGGAACCAAAATGTTGGGGTGTTGGTCCAGTATGATCTCACAAATAAGGGTTGGGAAAGAAACAGCCAGTTTGATTGCCCAAGACTTGCCATGTTCAACAATTTGATCAAAAATTAAGGACCCATAATCTACATTGGCACCAGTCCCTATGGCATAGATAAATTTGGCTAATCCAGTTGCTATGGTGGAGGTGTGAGAGGTTGGAACCCAATTAACTGCACCTATCCTATTTAATATAGCATACTTGATAGATAGCATTACAGAAGGTACCTTACCTTTGAGAGGCCACACCTTGACCTGGTTGGCAGTGATAGTCTTGCATACCTGGTTGTTAGTTGGCTCAAAACCAGGATACCCATACTCTCTTCTTCCAAGATAGACATTGATCACAGCTGGGGAAAATTGGACACACTTGCCTCTAACAAACACTTGGTGATACTCTTTGCTGAGTTTGTTGTCACAGTCTTCACCAATGTTGACAATGAACTCCTTTACCAGCTTCTCATAACATCTTCCAATCCCAGAAACTGTCTTCATCAGTCCAGCTTGAAGAATCAAATCCATCACCTCCTTGCACTCTAAGGCTTCATCTGACAGTTCTCTCTCTAGAGTTAGTCTTCTGTGATAGACAAACTTCCACTTAGCAGCACTATTACTGAAATGGAATGACACATTGTCCATGGGCACATCAGGGATGTTTTGTGGAATTGATCTCCCTGCTTTCTTTTTCTGGGTGGACAGAATGCCTGGGGTCTTGGCCACGGCATCCTCAGCACTGACAGTGGCAGCTATTTTCATCTTCTTTGGAGTCTTTTGTTTGAAAGCTGTAGAGATTGCTGGAGCATTCTCCTCAGCATCAGACTCTGAGTCACTAAGATTGATGGTTTTCCTTTTTGATCCTTGTTGTTTCTGTTTAGCAGGTATCTCAACTCTGCTTGATCTCCTCAAAGGACCATACATCTTCTTCTTCTTTGTGGAAGTGGTAGCCTCAGCTGCTACCTTCTTTTTCTTTGGAGATTTTGTTGCTTCAGCTGCAACATTTTTCTTCTTCTTTGTGGACTTTGGTGCTTCTGCCACAATCTCTGGCTCTTTGTCTTTTCTTGCCCTGAGCCTACTACCCACACCAGTCCTCCCAGCCTTTCTTCTAGATTCACCAACAATCTTCATGATTGTTAAATCATCCTCAGTGCTATCATCATTGTTAGCACCTTCCTCTTCAGCAACATTCATATCAACCACATTTTCTGACATAACATTGTCAGTCTGTATCTCACCAGTCACAGTTGTCTTTTGTTGTGTGGGTGTTTCAGCAACAGTATCATCTGGTTGAGCAGCATGATCTCCAGCCACATTAACATTAGCATCTACATCTTGCTGTACATTAGGACCAACAACCACATCATCAGCAGTTTCCTGGGGTTGATCTTGTGCCAAGGATGCTGAAGCATCCGGCACAACCTTAGCACCAGAAATTGACTCCACGAGGGAGTTGAGAGCTTCTTGAGCGATTTGAATCTTCTGTGCATCATCATCATCTCCTTCATCACTAGGAGTGTTAGGAACAACATGTTCATCAACAACAGTACTTTCCCCCTTTTTAGGACTTAGGGTTTGAGTACTTTTCTTCGTATTTTCTTCAATCTGAGTGCTAGAAACAGGTGCTGCGACATCAGAAGCAGCATTAGGGTTCGTGTTACCAAGGTTGGTGAGATATAACTCCTGCATGTTGAAATCTGAGGAGTATCGAGACTTGGATTTTTGGGGTTTTGGTTTTCTGGTGGTTGTGGATTTTGTTCTCTTTTTGGTTTTCGATTTGGGTGAAGATGGAGGGTTAGATGGTGTGGGATTCATGATCGAGTCGAATGAGGGGTGGATCATGGTGAGTGGTGTGGCTTCGGTGATGACATTTGATGGTTGAGGTAAGGGATCAGAAGGTTTGTCTGTGGTGTTTGGAGCGGTGGTCGTTGGTTTCGATGGTGATGGTTTTTGTGGTGAGGTTTTGGTGGGAGAGGTTTGATGAGAAGATTGAGACATTATGGTGAATTTGAGAAAATAGGATTCACGAATGCAGAGAGATTTTGGTTTGATGAGGGAGTTTGGAGAAGAAGTTAGGGAGTTGTAGGTATAGGAATTTAAATTTGGAAAGAAAATATTTGGTAAAGATTTGAACTTGGAATAACCAACAATTGATGGTGGCGTGCTGATATAACGGTTGTAGACATGATTACCTTGATCAACGTGTTTAACTTGATTAGGAGAGATAAGAGTAACTGCCACACGCCACTCCACAAATAACGGTAATTGCTATGCTTCTTCATGGAGGCAAATTCCCAACTTGCCCCTTAACTTCTCAAACTGCACGGCATCAAGAGCTTTTGTAAAAATGTCTGCAATCTGTTCCTTTGTACCAACATGTTCCAGAACTACAATCTTGCTCTCAACCAAATCTCTTATGTAATGATGACGGATGTCAATGTGTTTTGTCTTGCTATGTTGAACTGGATTCTTTGAGATGTTTATGGCACTCATGTTGTCACAGTACAATGTTAGAGCATCCTGTTCGACATCGTACTCCTTCAGCATTTGTTTCATCCATACCAACTAAGAGCAACTACTACCAGCTGCCACATATTCAGCTTCAGCTGTGGATATAGCCACACAGTTCTGCTTCTTACTGAACCAAGAGATTAGATTAGTGCCTAAGAAGAAACATCCTCCTGAAGTGCTTTTTCTATCATCTGCACTTCCAGCCCAATCAGCATCACAATAACCATATAGAGTGGAGTTTTCACAATGAGAGTACATTATCCCATAATCACTGGTTCCATTCACATACTTCAAGATCCTCTTGACTTGAGTTAAGTGACTTACTTTGGGATCTGCTTGGTATCTAGCACACACTCCCACAGCATAGGTGATATCTGGTCAACTTGCAGTTAAATACAACAAGCTCCCAATCATGCTCCTGTAGAGACTTTGATCTACACTTATTCCCTTCTCATCCTTGGTGAGTTTCAAATGAGTAGGTGCTGGTGTTCTTTTGTGTGTAGCATTATCCATTCCAAACTTCTTGATGATGTTTCTAGCATACTTGCTCTGTGATATAAAGATGGTGTCATCCATTTGTTTGATTTGAAGCCCAAGAAAGTAAGTCAGTTCTCCAACAAGACTCATCTCAAACTCTGACTGCATTTGCTGAACGAAATGCTGGACCATTGCGTTCGACATTCCACCAAACACAATGTCATCAACATAGATTTGAGCTATTATGAATTTCCCTTTTTCTTGCTTTACAAACAGTGTCTTGTCTGATCCTCCTTTTCTGTATCCCTGCTTTTCCAAGAATTGAGACAACCTTTCATACCATGCCCTAGGAGCCTGTTTTAGACCATACAGGGCTTTCTTTAATTTGTAGACATAGTTGGGATATTCTGGGTCCACAAACCCCTTTGGTTGCTCAACATAAACCTCTTCCTGTAGGTATCCATTCAAGAATGCACTCTTCACGTCCATTTGGTATAGCTTGAACTTGAGTATGCATGCCACCCCTAGAAGTAATCTAATGGATTCTAGTCTGGCCACAGGTGCAAAAGTTTCATCAAAGTCAAGTCCTTCAATTTGAGTATATCCTTGAGCCACAAGTCTTGCTTTATTTCTGGTAACTGTTCCATTCTCATCTGACTTGTTCTTATACACCCATTTGGTTCCAATAACATTCACATCTTCAGGTCTAGGTACCAAGTCCCATACTTCACTTCTTTCAAACTGGTTTAGTTCTTCTTGCATAGCCTCTATCCAGGCTTCATCAGTCAAAGCTTCTTTTACATTTTTTGGTTCAAACAGAGATACAAAGCAAGAGTTAGCTACCACATCATTTGTTCTTCTGGTAGTTATACCCTGTTCAGGATTCCCTATTACCAAATCTAAAGGATGATTTTTCTGAACACGAACAGATGGCCCTTTACTTGTAGCTTGAGGCCTTGCACTTTCATCACTATCTTCCTCAATAGTCCTTTCATCAGCTTCGTTCATAGATGCCGGTGTGGATGCTCCATCATCTGGTTCAGCATTCACACTGACAGGAGTACCTTGGTCTACTCCCTCATTTTCTTTGTCAGGACTGTCCTTTACTACAACATTGACAGATTCCATCACAACTTGAGTCTTTGTGTTATAGACCCTGTAAGCTCTGCTGTTTGTTGAATATCCCAGGAAAAATCCTTTTTCACTTTTTGGATCAAGTTTCCTTCTAGGCTCTCTATCAGCAAGAATGAAGCATTCACTTCCAAAGATGTGAAAGTGTTTGACTGTTGGTTTTCTGTCTTTCCACAGTTCATATAGGGTGGAGGTAGTTCCCTTTCTCAAGGTGACTCTGTTGTGTACATAGCAAGCAGTATTCATGGCTTCAGCCCAAAAGTGGTAGGGAACATTTTTGGCATGAAGCATGACTCTAGCTGACTCTTGAATCGTTCTATTTTTCCTTTCAACTATGCCATTCTGTTGAGGGGTTATTGGAGATGAATACTCATGTTTAATTCCTTCAGCAGCGCAGAAATCATCAAACTTGGAGTTCTCAAACTCTCTCCCATGATCACTTCTTATTCTAACCACATTGCTACCTTTTTCTCTTTGAATCTGTATGCACAGTTCTTTGAAAACATCAAAAGCATCTGATTTTTCTCTGATGAAATTCACCCAAGTGTATCTAGAGAAATCATCTATCACAACAAGAACATACCTTTTTCCTCCCAAGCTTTCAACCTGCATGGGTCCCATAAGATCCATGTGCAGCAGTTCCAGAACCTTGGAGGTTGTCTGATGCTCCAGCATTGGGTGTGACATTCTGACTTGCTTTCCAATCTGACATTCACCACACACTTTTCCTTCAACGATTCTGAGTTTTGGAATACCTCTAATTGCTTCAAGAGATATGACCTTCTTCATCCCCTTCAGATTGAGATGTCCCATCTTCTGGTGCCATAGTTGAACTTCATCTTCAGTGGTGACAAGACAGGTGGATGTGAGGGCTTCTTCTTGGGGCATCCATAGGTAACAATTGTCTTTAGATCTAGTACCTCTCAGCACCAGTTGTCCTTCTTCATTGTTGACCAGACATTCAGATTTTGTGAAGTTAACCTTCATGCCTTGATCACATAGCTGACTAATGCTTATTAGATTTGCAGTAAGACCTTTGACCAAAAGCACATTCTCTAGATTCGGTTGTCCATGGTTGATCAAGTCCCCAATTCCTATTATTTCTCCTTTTGCACCATCTCCAAAAGTCACAAAACTGGCCTTGTAGGATCTAACATTCATGAGGTATTTCTCTTCACCAGTCATATGTCTAGAGCACCCACTATCAAAGTACCAATCTTCCCTTGAAGAAGCTCTTAGGGAAGTGTGAGCAATCAACCCAACATCTTCTTCCTTAGGTAATGCAGCACTTTCTTCTATAGGTCTCCATTCCTTCTTGACAATGGTCTTCTCATGTGTTACATTTTGATTAGGCTTCTGGTTGGGGTAACCGTGCAACTTGTAGCAAAAAGGTCTGATGTGTCCCCTTTTTCCACAGTGATGACATACCCATCTACGATATCTTCTTTGACTATTTGATCTTTGGTAAGCACGTGGTCTTGGTCCTTGACTGGCTGAGGGTTTTTGGTCAAAAGCAAATTTTGGAACAGGAAAGGCTTTAGAATGTCGAGGCTGATGCTCCAGCATCACTTTTCCAGTACAGGGATCAATCATGTTTCCACCTGATGAGAACTTAGTTTCAGGATCTTGTTGATACTGATTCAAACTAGAATAATTGTATCCAACAGATCTAAGCTTCCCACTTGGAACATTTTCCAGTATCTCTTCAAGAAGATCTCCTCCTGAGTTCAACTGACTTACTCTTTTCCTTAAGTCATCCATTTGAGCATTAACTTGAATGACTTTTTCTTCTGCTTGAGCAACCTTTTGAACCTGAGTATTGACTTCTGTTTGAAGTTTGTTGATTGTCTTCTTTTGTTTTTCCAGAATCCTGCACATTTCTTCATATCTAGTCAACAGGTCTTTGTAGGTACTGGCTAGTTCCTCATAGGAAACATCTTCATCTTCATCAGAATCCCAATCTTCAACATCAACACATGTTCCAGTAAGGGCAGTCACATGTCTTGCTGACTCACCTTCTTCATCAGTATCTTCATCTGACCATGAAACAGTTAATCCTTTCTTTTGTCTTTTCTGATAAGTTCCACATTCTGATCTGATGTGTCCATAGCCTTCACACTCATGACACTGAACTCCCTTGCCTTGAGTGCTCTTGTCTTCAGGTTTTGATTTCTTTAGACTGTTATGTTGCTTGTTGATGTCGAACCGGATGCCTTGCCCATTCTGTCTGTTTCTGCGATCAACCCTTTTTAGAACTTTGTTGAATTGTCTGCCTAGCATGGCTATAGCATCAGCTATGCTATCTTCCTCACCATCTTCAGACTGATCATCTTCCTCCTCAGTATTTGAAACAAAAGCAATGCTCTTGTTCCTCTTGTCTCCACGTTCGTCCAACACACTTTCAAAGGTTTGGAGTGATCCAACAAGTTCATCCATTTTCATTGAGGAAATATCATGAGCTTCCTCAATAGCCGTTACTTTCATATCAAACCTTTTGGGAAGAGATCTGAGCAGTTTTCTAGCTAGCTTTTCATCAGACATTTTTTCACCTAGAGCCTCAAAAGAGTTTCCAATGTCAAGTAATTTCAAGTGAAAGTCCTGGATGTTCTCATCATCCTTCATTTTTAGGGCTTCAAATCTTGAGGTAAGATGTTGAATTTTTGACTGTTTTACTTTAGTGGTACCCTCATAGCACTTTTGTAATACCTCCCATGCCTCTTTGGCTGACACACAGTTCTTGATCATTTTAAACACACTAGTGTCAACACCATTAAACAAGGCATAGATGGCCTTGTGATTCTGATTTGCTATAGCTTCCTCTTCTGTCGTCCATTCTACCTCAGGTTTCACTATCCCAGTTGAGGTGCCTTCCTTGCTTGCATACATGGGTTGTTCCCATCCGGTTAGAACCACCTTCCACACCTTGCTATCAATGGACCTCAGAAAGGCCATCATCTTTGGTTTCCAAGCGTCATAGTTAGCAGATCCAGTAAGCAAGGGAGGCCTGTTCATGTAACCTCCTTCCTTTTCCACAGTGCCAGACATTTCAGGTCCTGAATCTCACCCAAAACAAGCAGGGTGCCTGCTCTGATGCCAATTGAAATTCCTGGCACGCTATGCACGATGCTCTACTCGATGCTCTAACAATCTATCCGGCCTCGCGCGTAACAGAATGAAAATAAACAAGTAAACAAATAAAGAACACAAGTTATTTGTTAACCCAGTTCGGCGCAAACAGCGACCTACGTCTGGGGGATACCAATCCAGGAAGGAATATCACTATAATAGTCCTAGTCCTAAGTCTACAGCAAACGCCTCGTTTACAACTTAAGAACCTAAGCCCTACCAATGACTCTTCTACCTAAGAACTCCTAGATATGAGATCCCATCTCACTCCCTTACAACCTTACGACCAGCAAGGATTTCAATGCACTAGACAAAAACAGTTTTGGAGACACACTCCTAAAACTACACACTCGTACCTAAAGGCTTAGAGTGTTACACACACAAAAGTCCAATCTCCGTGCTTCAAAGCTTGGGAGAAAGAACTCACAATTACAACACAAAGGACACGTCCTAAGCTTGCATCAAGGTGACACAAGAAAGGCTCACAATCATAAAACACACGCAAAACCTAATACTGAATACTAGCACAAAGACAGCGTGAACAACTAACTAGGATTAGGGTTTTGCAACACTTTAAATACTTCAGAAAGTAACACATGCATGGTCTTCAAATCTTTGACCCAAGCATTAACTCCACATTAATAAAATGAGATTCTTTAGCAAATATATTCTTCAAAGAGATTCTTCTCAGAATTATTCTTGAACTGAATCTGAAGCATTAACAATCTTCCTTACATAAAAACAAATCAAACGCGACATGCAAGATTCATGAAAGAGAAACGGAACATTCCATAAATAGCATTTGCCATGAGCGCTCCTCCTGAGCATTATTCAATGCTCTACACAATGCCAGAGCATCGGATCGCACATCTTGCACAAAGTTTATTTCCAAAAATGCAGCCAATTATCAAAGACTCAACATATATATATATATATTAAAATATTGATTAAAATTTTGCACCCCTGAGCCAGGATCCGAGCACCGCCACTGGGTACACCCCTCCTCAAGTGACAACTACACACACAATAAAAGAAGGAAAAATTGAAAAACAATTTTGTTGCTTTTATTTTTTGTGTTTTGTGCTGGGTAAGTTTTTATTGTTCTGATTCTACAAGAAAAAAATTAATTTAAACACTTCCCAATATTTCACTGTACTCTCCTTAGAACTAGAATGCATGTCATGCACATCTCATTTTTCTTTCGTTTTTTGTTTTTGCTGGAACAACATCTGTATAATATTGAAATTTCATGGTTTGGAAAATCAAAGTATATTTGATGTTTGACTTTTTTTAGTGTACGTTTTATGATGGCGAAAAAAGTTGTTCAATCCTATTTATTTACAGATAAAATGCGCTCCAAAAAATTTTCTTATAATGAAAACCAAAGTGAGTAATATATTTCTGTTTCCATATAATATTATTTTTCAAAAAATTTGTCATTCAAATAATTTAATTCAATATCCTAACTTTGGAACACTAAAATGGTGAGCAGCCTTCTCACCAGATAAATTGCATCCTATGGATTACTACTGTAAGTGCTCCATGAAAGTATAATTTAATGGTTAGTTATCCTCTTTTTTACGATTTAAATAATAACTCAATTGATATCGATTTGATTAAAACAATAAAAATGTAATTCGTATTGAATTGATGCAAATTATGTCATTATTTGAATTGTAAAAATTATAAGAGTTGTGATTTTTTACTTATAAAGAGTATTGTCAACGGTTGTTGAATTTTTTTATGATTTTAAGCACTGATTCACGGTGGACCACAAAGCATTAGTCCTGTTTTTTTCTTTTGATGCTAAGTAGGTACTATTATTAGTACTTTAAAAAAAAAAAAAAACTCATTTATCATAAAAGAAGTCCAATGTCTAGACATAGAAAAAAGGATTCTACCAAAAAAATTAGTTAGAGAAAACAAATCCATCTCGGGTTAGAATTGGTATAAGAAATGAGTTGAGATTTATTGTTATAGTCTAAAATTGGAATCAATCTCCGGTGTTAATATAATCTAGATACATCAATTTTAATTTTATAATGAATCTAAAAATTAATCTTAGAAACTGAAGTAATATATTTCAAGTTCTATTCTTTGGTATGGCCTAGTTGGAGGCAGCAAAACCTAACATCCTACCGCAGACTTGAAAATTAATGTCATACGAGACCTAATTGCCAAGAACTTAATTACAATGAATTCATGGATTCACATAAAAAAAAAATTAGTCAAAAGAGGATATATAAGGTGCACTTCTTTTAGCTTTAAAAAAATGATTTCCATTTTTAGAAAAAGCTAAAACAAATGTTGAGTTTTTATAAAATCCAGTTTGATTCCAAGTAAAATAATCCAATTGACAATTGAGATTTAAGGAAAGCAAATAGATTCTTGAAAGAATATACACAACTTTAAACTAAAAATCACAACCTTTAGAAATTAGAAAATAAAATTCTTGCTATGCAACAGCTGAAATAATGTTGGCTCTTAGAACAATAGTAGTGAATTCAAGCACAAAATTTCTACACTAAAGCATCAAGAGGGTTTTTTGTTCAGCTCTTTCCATATCGCTTCTGACAACTGCTCCGCATTATACTCGACTCCAAAGCATCTCACAACCTCCATGTTAGGGTTCAACAAATACCTGATTGTTTTAACATCACTTATATCTATGTGAAAAGCAACAATACAGAACATCATAAGTAAATAAATGCAAGAGGGCAGAGCAATGGCTTACATGTTGTGGGAACTGTCAACAAGATAATCACCGCCGTCCTCTTCTACCTTTTTAAAATAAACACGATATTCTTGTGCCATCTGCCTAATAGCCGCAACTGGTCCAGTTAATCCTACGATCCTTGAGTTAAACTCTG
This sequence comes from Trifolium repens, assembly GCA_030408175.1. Taxonomy (NCBI): domain Eukaryota; kingdom Viridiplantae; phylum Streptophyta; class Magnoliopsida; order Fabales; family Fabaceae; genus Trifolium; species Trifolium repens. The sequence goes on along the minus strand of CP125842.1, from coordinate 57,048,301 downwards.
CAGTACATGTACATTAAAGAAAAGAGAGACGAGAAACGTTAATAGGCCAAAATTCATTGAGGGGGAGTGGATGAATAGAACATAAAACATAACAAAGCCAAAAGTTTAAGTAATTACAAATCTCAATGTTTGTGTCAATGAGACAATCTAACCTTCAAGGTATGCACGGAGTTGTGAGGGAGTATCGCGTTGAGGATCAATGGTAACAAATACTGGTAGAACTTTAAGATTCTGTTTTGATTCTTGATCCAAATATAATGCACACTGTTAAGGTTTATCAGAAAACAAACTTATAATACTGTAAACTGAGACATTAGTGCCAAACCTAAGATATCAATTGCCCTGGCCATAAGTTGAACTTGTTCTGGCCCAATATCAGGGGATGAGGTATAGCCAAAGTAGAGGAGGATCCAATTGCCAAGAAAATTTCGCTCCGTAACTGTTTGTTTCTCTTTATTAACAAGTGTAAAGGGACCACCGATTATGGGTCCGCTGACCATATTTCTATTGCGGCTATCCCCTTGATGACCTGATCCATCAAACAGAACAATTGAGACAAAAAGTTAAAACTCCTTATAATGCAATCACACTTATCAAATCAAGTAACTCACGATGATTTTATGTCTAAAACTGGAAAGTTAGTACTACAAATTGAAAAAGGTTCCATTTCACCCCTCAAGTCAAAAGTGATCCCATAAAGAATGAACACGATAACAATGACAAAATTCAGTAGATTATGTGTCGTAAATACAAAGTTTGTTTTTTTTAATGGCTGTGGTAAATACAAAGTATTGGCTTGATCTTCTCAACTGCATGCTTTACTTTTGCAGGTCATGGATCATTTTAGTTGGTGCAAGTGCAATTCAACCCAAATTATAGAGCGATAGAATAGAACTCAGATCTATCCCTAGCTCCAGTTTTGAGTTCCAAACAGCCGACAAATGCTTACTTTGTAAAGCAGTAGACTAGAGCCATAAAAAGAAGTAACAATTTAAGGGACACAAAAATGGATCCACAACAGGAAGTAGCAACTAATGATGCCAGCAACATTTCATGTGTGTATGTTCAGTTATACAACTCAATTCAAAGGAAGAATCTGATAACAAAATCTGCAACATATTAGGATACAAACCCAACATTCTACTATGATTAGATTATTTATTCTCGGTAAACTATATATAGTCATCAAACCATATGCAGCTCTCTGAGAACTGGCTTGATACATATGAAGACAAACTAGAAACATTTTATTTTTGAGATTCGAGTTTCATGAACATTTTATTTTTGAGATTTTTTTTAAGCAATTTTATTTTTGAGATTTGAGTTTCCTGAAATGGCACTAAAAGTGACTTGAATAGGTTTGGTACATTGCTATGACGATCCAACACTTAATGTATACAGTATGCTTGGGTCAAAAAATGAGCAGAACATATATAGGTCCTCATTTGTAGACGCTTATTCCCATCTGACCATAATTTGCAGTGGAAGTTTCCTGTTTGTAATCTGTTTCACAGTTAGGATGCTTGCATTGGATTTAATAGAATGACAAATGCAAAACAATTGGGCTATACTTCTAAAATTACTTCAAACATCATACTACAGAGTGATAAAACCAGTTTTGCCAGATCGCTTGCATAGTTGTAGTTTGCACTCTCCAACCACATTTGATATTACAATCAGAAGTCTTCCAAAATTTCCCTTCTATATGCAAATGGACTTAGAAATGAACCACATCTAGCACAAAATAATATAACAACACTCCACAATGTAATAAATCATGCACTGTCGTATGATGTGATGTAATCACCTTATAAGAAACTCCCCTGCTTCTTATTACTACAAGAAAATAATAAAACCAAACTTAAGATGCAGAAAAACAAGGACAAGTGTGTTGCGTTACTATTCAATGAGGCTTATCGGAAGAGAAAAAAAAAAACCTTGTCGCCAAATATTTAAACTTCATACTATCTATCTAGAGTGGACCAATTGAGAATACTAGCTTGACAATACCTTTTGGAACAGCTCTTCTCTCATCATTATAATGAAAAAAAGCTGCAATCCCGGCAAATCCTAGAACAACAGCTGGCTACATAAAAACAAAATTAAGAGTGGCAATGTTACATTAGAATTCAATTTCAATCCACTTGAAAACAAGATAAACAAGCATACTGTTATTAAATAATGATAATGAAAATGAAAAAGGGAACATACAACAGCATAAGCTCCCCATGAGCGAGAAGACTCAGATTGTGGAGGAGTAAAGACAGGATTCAGATCATGTCTTGTTTTACCATGTTTTGTAGATTTTGTATATTTAACAGATTGAGTTCTGTTAGATGGAACACACCTATCACAACAACAACAACAACAAAAGATTACATCTTGAATGATGTGAAATCACAAAATGTGCAAAAGATTCGAAATACCCTCGTATTATAGTAATGTTTTGAAGTCAAAATTAATTAATTAAAGGGGGAAACATGAAAAGACATAATCTCAAACACCTAGAGTGCATTAAAAAAAGAGAGAATAATTGGGTTTAGAGAGTGACCTTGGAAGAAGAAAAGTGAGAGCTTCACGGTGTTTGGATGAAAAGATTAAAAATCTTGAAACAGGCATGGCTAATTGGGAATTAAATTCTAAGTTTTAAGGATAAAATGGTGGAAACGGTTTTTGGTGTGTGAGTTTGAATTGGAAAAGGTAAAACCCATTACTTGCGGCAAAAATAATACTAATAATCCAACTAATGATACAGGTTTTGAGTATTTCTTTTTCAACAAGATTGTCAAAACCTCATTTTGTTTCTGTTTTCTTTTCGAGAAATTTGTTGAAGGAAGCTGACGGTTTGACCGACCTTCATCACCAAATACGTAATTTGATTTCTGCAAAACTGGAATAGTTTTATTTTTTTTATTTTAATTTTCCTTGATGGAATTCTATTTTTTTCTTTTCTGTTTTATTTTTTTTATAATTGTTGCAGGTTTTTTCTCAAGTTATGCTAGAAATTTCACTTTTATTTAATGTAAGCATAGATGGATGTCCCATGAGTTTAGCTCAATTGGTGGACATTTGCATTATCATGCAGGGGATCAGAGTTCGAATCCTGATAATCCCACTTATTCACCTTAAGGGTGAAGATATTAGGTTACTTGACAAAAAAAAAAAAAAGTAGGCATGGATGTTTGAAATTCGAATTTCAAACATAATTGAGTAAACTCACTTAAATATAATTATTGCAGTTTTTTTTTTTTTATAAAATATAAAGTCGATTCTTTCAGATTTAGTTTTTTTAAATTTTAACAACAAAAATATGATACTCCTTAATATATTAGAGCACCTTCAATGGTACAATCTCCACAAAGGTATTTTGTGGGTCCCATCATAACCAAATCACTTTGAAGCAACTTACTCATTTTTTACTCCAATGGTACAACTTTAAAAAACTCACATTGGGTCCCACAATTTTCTTCACATATTAATATTTTATTTGAAGACTTATATCCAAACAAAAAAATTGTAACAAAGCTTACTCTCAAAAAAATCAAAAAGTAGCAAATATTACTATTTTATTTGAAGCACAACCAAAGTATTGTTGCTTCAGAATGCAACATGCCACTAGCTGGCGTACCATACTTCCACATAAAGACAAAATATGGTTCCTTTTAACCATCCATGCTGGCGCACCATATTATTATTTTATTTGAAGTTATAATGGCTGGAGCTGCTCTTATGTAGTTTGCAATAGTCTTTATTTTAAATAGATATGTCATAGTTTATAAAATTAGTCCTTATTTTAAAATATATAAAAATGAATATATTTAGTTTTCAAAATAACTGTATAAGATGCCAATTCAAACTAAAAGTAAGTAAATTCTTTTGAGTGTTTGTGATGTGTTGAAATGAAGATCGCACACTATCGGTAGAATTGCAATGTTTTTTTTTGGAGCATTTGGCACCATTGAAATGATATAGTTTGGGATGACAGTTCCAGCCTACCGAACCAAGTTGGACGAATTGCATATGACGCGTGGAATGATTGATTTGTTATTTATCATATGAAGAATGAGGAAGACTATTATTATGCACTTCCTACTTCTAGTAAATGGGAAAAACCTCGCATCGATTGGATGGGTAAAATGTATCGTTGATTCTGCTTTTTTTACGAAAGCAAGGGCAAAAGTGATGGGAGCCTATTTTCGGGATCATGTTGGTAATTTTGTGGTTGATTTCACGCAGAGACAGTAGGTCACCTTGTCAACGGTGGAAAGCGAAGCATGGGCTCTTTTGCAGGCCACGAAGGAAGTCGTTCATAGAGATTTGGATAGAGTTCAATTCAAAAGCGACTCACATGTGTTGAAGCTATTCAAATTAGGCATAGTGGTAGCTTGGAGTTTAGCTTAATTGTTGTTGATACCCAAATTATGTTATCAAGTGTAAACTTTGAAGTGAAGTTTGTTAGAAGACAGTTATGGTTGTTCATACTCTTGCTCGAGCGGCCAATTTTTGGACTAATTTCCATAGATTTGGATTATGTATTTAATGTTTACTAATTAATAAAATGCACTAAGTTTGTTCGAGTAAAATAAAAATTTGAATATTTTGTCAAAAAAGAATAAATTTGAGTGATTAACTTAAAAGACAAATAAGATTAATAAAGTGATGCTTATGTTGGTCTCAATAAATATATTATAATTCTTTTTTGGCCTAAATGCAGTTTTGGTCCTCCTATTTTCAATTTTCTGAAGTTTTGATCCCTCTATTTTAAAAATCAACTTTTTGATCCCCCTATTTTAAATTTTTTTTACTTTTAGTCCTCCTTCCCACTTTGGAGCCAATTTTGATGATGTGGCAAAATCACTTTTGATGTGGCAGATGATATGTGGATAAAATAATTACATGTCATTATTATTTATTTTAATTTCAATCAAATATATTACAAAACATTTATATTAATAAAATAATAAATTAAAATATATGTTAAAAAAAAGTAATTCCTTTCTGTAAAAAAATAATAACTAAATCCCTAGATCCATTTCGGATTAAAAAAAAAAATTCCCTTTCGGATTATGGAACCATCTTCTTGTCCATCTTCTTCCAATTTTGATTTCGAATTCTTCCACCCTCTAATTACTGAATTTTTACAAAACTATAGTAATTTATGGAATTGTAATATATTGAAAGCACATAATATTTTTATCCATTCCATTAAAACAATTTTAAAGTCACCACATGTCGGTAAAAATTGCAGAATCCCTGCAAATTAACACCAACACCATATTCTTCCACACTCAACTTCACTTCAATTTTTGTAGAAATATTGTGGAATTTCAGGTGTTACAATCGGGCGTGGCCATTCTTTGGTTTTGTCTATAATTCCATGAGGTATTGGAAAACTAACTACAATATTAAGAGAAAGCATGGAAAGGGGTTTAGGGATTCAATGAAGTTGGTTTTTAAAATAGGGGGATCAAAACTTCAAAAAATTGAAAATAGGGGGACCAAAACTGCATTTAAGCCTTCTTTTTTTATTCTTACAAAAAAGATAATATTTGGATAGGTCTCTATAAATTTAAAAGTTATTATTTAATTTTACATTTTTTTTCAAAACGGCATAATAAAAAAAAGTATACCTTAATACAATAATACATTTAACCTTAAATTTAAACGAAATTTTATCTTCCCACCCCGTGATTCTTTTTCCCCCCCCGGATTTCCATTTTTGCCCCTAGTTTTAAACTTCGGAACGCGTTTTCCGAAGTTTTTTTTGCCTTGAAAATGAAGTTCGGAATGTATTTTCCGAAATTTTGATAAATTTGAACTAGAAAAACTTCGGAAAACACGTTCCGAAGTTTTTGTACAGGGGTAAAATTGGAATATTGGGGGGTTAAAAAGGGTCATGGGGTGGGGATGAGAAAATTTCAATTTAAACTATTTGAGTCCACCTTTTATTTTGTAAGTCTTTAATGTCATGTGATTTACTTTTCACACCTTTCGAAATCCTTATGCACTTCCTGAAGATGTTAATACTTGCGTCAAAAAAAAAAAAAAGATGCTAATACTCTTTTGCAATATTTCTACTCTATTTTGCAATTTTCATTATCAAAATAACTTTCTGACATTATAAGATGCGAGCACTGTTTATACTCTATCTATGAAGCACGAACATAAATACGAATACGAGACACAACACAGACACCGACATTGACACCGATAATAATTTGAAAAAATAGCACAATTCAATATAATTATAACTGTCAACGTTCAAAATTGACACGTGCATATCCGACACCGGAATACGCCTAATCTAAAAAGTATATGTGCTTCATAATACTCTATCTTGCGAATTGAAATTTTATTTAACTCAGCTCAACGGATATGCCCCATGAACAGTTATTCTTTTGTGGTGTATGTATGATTTTTCAATTATTTCATCTATTTAAAAAAATAAAAATTAGTTAAAATAATGTATATGCAAAAACCAAAATTAAGAAGAAGTGGTGTATGTATGTGTCAACATTTTAGCCTTGTAGTAAAAACAGTTTGGCAGTTCGTGTCTCACTGAAACACAATGACACAATTCAACCATCCAAGTCAACCTGTCTTCTAAGTCAAGTCAACAATTCCTCTCTGTTTTCCTTTTCCATGTCACTGGATCCTAAACACAGAACAGTTATTCATTATCATTCATAGTAAACAAAATAAAGATGAAACCAGAGACAATAACACTGGTGCTGGTGAATCTAGCTGGTATTATGGAAAGAGCCGATGAATCATTGTTACCAGGTGTATACAAAGAGGTCGGTGCTGCTCTCAACGCTGACCCCACCGCCTTAGGTTCTCTCACTCTTTTCCGATCCCTTGTTCAATCTTTGTGTTACCCTCTTGCTGCTTACCTTGCCACGCGTCACAATCGTGCACATGTTATTGCTCTCGGTGCTTTTCTTTGGGCTGCTGCTACATTCCTTGTTGCTATTTCCTCTACTTTCTTACAGGTCCTCACTTCTATTTAAGTTTACTATCCTTTTTTCTGTTGGTTCAATAGTTGCGTTGAATAGTAACTGCATATGATTGATTACTAGATCCATAAGGAATATATAGCTAAATATAACTACTTAACAAGGATTCTCTCTTTAATGAGTTTCTGTTAAAGACGAATATGAGTTTGAATTCGGGCTGGAACAATGACCAGACTTTACTTAACTCGCGACCAAACTCTAGATTACCGGGTCAATCATTTTAAATTGCGGTTGTAGTCATTATAAATTATAATTAGGTCATTGCAGTTGCTGCGAAATAATTTTAAATTTTCACACTATTTATCAACCATAGTAGAATTTTAGTTTGATCCTTGAATAGAGAGGTATTTGAAATACACAATTGAGAGATTGTTAAAGGTAAGATTTTGCATTAGACCTGAAGCAAATTTGGATTTGGAGTTCTGAAATTTAATTTTTAGTGAGAAGATTTTGAGCGAGCATGGTTGAAATTGTTTGATGCAGTTACGATGTGGCCTTACATGTATAAATATAATTCGCCCATGTTTCCTAACTCTCATTTGTTGCTTTATAAGGATTATTAGGTAGCAATTTCAAGAGGTTTAAATGGGATTGGACTTGCCATTGTTACTCCAGCAATTCAGTCCCTGGTTGCGGACTCCACTGTTGATAGCAACCGTGGTGTGGCTTTTGGGTGGCTGCAACTAACAGGAAACCTTGGAAGCATTGTTGGTGGTCTCTTTGCTATACTTATAGCCTCAAAATCAATTGCAGGGATACCTGGTTGGAGAATAGCCTTTCATCTTGTTGCATTGATTAGTGTTATAGTCGGTATATTAGTACGCATATTTGCCAATGATCCACGGTTTTCAAAGAATGACAGAAGAGCTGCATATCAATCTCCAAACAAATCCTTTTATTCTGAAATGAAAGATCTAATGAAAGAAGCAAAGTCAGTTATAAAAATTCCATCATTTCAAATACTTGTGGCTCAGGGTGTCTCTGGATCATTTCCCTGGTCCGCGTTATCATTTGCCACTCTTTGGTTAGAACTAATAGGTTTCTCCCACATGACAACAGCATTGCTTTGGTCGCTATTTATAGTTGCTGTTTCATTTGGGGGTCTTCTTGGAGGATGGATGGGGGATAATTTATCACAAAAGTTTCCAAATTCCGGAAGAATAATGTTGTCACAAATAAGCTCGGGTTCAGCTGTTCCTCTAGCAGCAATTCTGTTGTTGGGATTGCCCGATGATCCATCTACAGCCGTCATGCACGGTCTGGTTCTGTTCATCATGGGATTGTGCATATCCTGGAATTCATATGTATCGACAAATGTTCTTGTTCATTTTCTTTTGTTTTATAATTCATATGATTTATCGAGTTTTAGCAAACAACACAGACTCATCACATTTGCTTTAAATAGTCTCTAATTTTATTTTATTTTTTTGAAGCAACTTAGTCTCTAATTTTTTAATGAAATACTATCTAATTTTCCAATAATTAGTTATTAATTCATAAGTGCAGGAATAGTATAATACTAAATTATTTTTTCTCGTAGAGAATACATAAATGGTTTTCTCTCATTGTAAAGCTTTCGTGCTGCTAGCTTGTTGATTTATGTGCATATGACTTATAGTGATGATGAAAATTATGTAACATAATTATCAAAGCTTAGCTAAAAACTATTGGTGATATGCATTTTCTTCAGTTTTCATTGAAATTTAACAGTGTCGACAGTCCAATATTTGCAGAAATAGTCCCTGAGAAGTCCCGGACGGCTATATATGCTTTGGATCGATCTTTTGAGTCCATATTGGCATCCTTTGCTCCACCTGTTGTTGGAGTTTTGGCTCAGCACGTTTATGGTTATAAACCAGTCCCAAAAGGATCCTCGGACTCAGTCGAGATTGAAACAGATAGGGAAAATGCAGCATCACTTGCCAAGGCACTTTATACTGCAATTGGTATTCCTATTGCAATTTGCTGCATCATATACTCTTTCCTTTATTGCACATACCCAAGGGACAGAGAGAGAGCACGAATGGTTGCATTAGCGGAATCAGAAATGCAGCAACTAGAGGTGGAAGATTGCACAAGAGAAGAATATTGTGAAACTCATGTTTTAGAATCAAATGAACCGAATGGTAAAGAAAGTAACAAGATCGATGATATAGATTATCCGAGAGAAGAGAACATAGACTTAGATGACAATGATGAGAAAGTTTTGCTGTCCCGGTAGTTAATACTTGCAGTTGCAGTGCTCATTTGAAAAATCAAGTTATTTGATGAGTTATATGCAATGGAAAACTTGTATAGTTTTTTTTTGTTATGGATTTTTTTATAGAAAAATTCTTATTGAGTTAATGTACATAAAAAAAAGAAGTGTTATTTGAAGTGTCAAGGAAAGCAAGTTCTTCTACAAATTGAGACAGATACGGTGTAACTTCAAAACTGATAAAACTGATGTATCATCATTTTTTGAGACCTTCAACTAGAAATGATATAAAAAAATAAAAAAAAAAGATTCTAGTAAAAAAAGATTAAGAAAAAAGACAAACATAGAAAAATAATAATAAGGTGACCACAGTAACATGTTTTAAGGCAGGGTTCATCAACTAGTTATTATTTTATAAAAACTCACCAACTTGTTATTTTTTTATAGTTATAGTTATATTCACATCACATAAATCCACACATTTGCACATGAGCTAGCAGGATTTTTGTATATACAGAGTTGACCATCCAAGGCCATCTCCGATCCACTCTCCGTTATGCAGCAGTTCCTCTTTGTTGTCACTGCCACCACCTTTTCCACTCAAGATACAGAGTGGTAAACATTGGAACAGTTATTTCTTCAAAGGAAGATGAAGGCAGAGACATTGACATTGGTGCTAGTGAATCTGGCTGGTATTATGCAGAGAGCCGATGAGTCGTTGTTACCAGGGGTATATAAAGAGGTTGGTGCTGAACTCAACGCTGACCCCACTGCGTTAGGTTCCCTCACACTTTTCCGATCCCTTGTTCAATCATTGTGTTACCCTCTTGCGGCTTACCTTGCCACGCGACACAATCGTGCACATGTTATTGCTCTTGGTGCTTTTCTTTGGGCTGGTGCCACATTCCTCGTTGCCATCTCCTCCACCTTCTTACAGGTTCTTCGTCACCTCCTTTGTTTTGCTTGTGATTGTTTTGGTTATAGACATGATGGATGGATCATGTGATTTGTTTGTTCCTTTGCAATTGTTTGACTTGTTTCAACATAGTTACTTGTTTGACCACATGGAGTTTATATTTTGGTTCAAAATCAACTTTTGTTTTTCTGAGATTTAATAGTTACTAAATAGATTTGCATTGACCTCTTGGATAACAGTTTTAACATACTTTACTACATTGGTAAAGTATAGTGATTTATATTGTTCATCAATAAACAGTTATAGTTTTGCATAAATATAATTAGGTGGCAATTTCAAGAGGTTTAAATGGCATAGGACTTGCCATTGTTATTCCAGCAATTCAGTCTCTAGTTGCTGACTCCACAATCGATAGCAACCGTGGCGTGGCTTTTGGGTGGCTGCAACTAACAGGAAACCTTGGAAGCATTATCGGTGGTCTCTTCTCTGTACTACTAGCCTCAACATCAATCTTAGGCATATCTGGTTGGAGAATAGCTTTTCATCTTGTTGCATTGATTAGTGTTATCGTTGGTATATTAGTACGCCTCTATGCTAATGATCCACATTTTCCAAACAACGACGGCAAAGCTACATCATATCAAACTCCAAGCAAGCCCTTTTATGCTGAAATGAAAGATCTAATAAATGAAGCAAAATCAGTTATAAAAATTCCAACATTTCAGATTATTGTGGCTCAGGGAGTATTTGGATCATTTCCATGGTCAGGTTTATCATTTGCCACTCTTTGGTTAGAACTAATAGGTTTCTCGCACGGGACAACAGCGGTTCTCTGGACTTTCTTTATAGTTTCTGCTTCACTTGGGGCTCTGTTTGGAGGATGGTTTGGGGATTTTTTATCGCTACGGTTACCAAATTCCGGGAGAATAATGTTGTCACAAATAAGTGCTGGTTCAGCCGTTCCTCTAGCAGCAATTCTGTTTTTGGCATTGCCTGATGATCCATCCACAGCCTTCATGCATGGTCTGGTTTTAGTCGTCATGGGATTTGCTACAGCCTGGAATGCTCCAGCAACTAACAAGTATGTACAACGCACCTTTCTATAAGCACCATTTTCGATTTTCGCATATATTAGGAAAAAATTATAGTGTATTTAATGTGTCTATTTTGTTTATAGATAGATATTCCTAAAATACTCTTTAGTATAGGAATATGTTCAAACCAGTTATGTGTAGACATGTGTATTTCATGAGTTTCGCGATTAGTATGGATCGTGACATTTAACTGTGTGGACACTGGACAGTCCAATATTTGCAGAAATAGTTCCTGAGAAGTCGCGGACAGCTATATACGCTTTGGATCAATCTTTTGAATCTATATTGCAGTCATTCGCTCCTCCTTTTGTTGGATTATTGGCTCAACATGTTTATGGTTATAGACCAGTTCCAAAAGGATCGTCTGATTCTATCGAAATCGAAACAGATAGGGAAAATGCAGCATCACTCGCGAAGGCACTTTGTATTGTTTTTGTTATTCCATTGACACTTTGTGTCTGCATTTACTCATTCCTTTACTGCACATACCCGAGAGACAGAGATCGAGCAAGAATGATAGCATTAGAAGAATCCGAAATGCAGCAACTAGAGGTAGAAGATTGCACAAGAGAAGAATATTGTGAAATTGATGTTTTAGAATCAAATGAACTGAATGCTAAAGAAAGTAGCAAGATTGATGATATAGATTATCCAATGGAAGAGAACATAGACTTAGATGACAATGATGAGAAAGTTTTGTTGTCTCGGTAGTTCACATTTTCAAGGAAGTGTGTGGAGCTTCATTTGACATATTCATCCTTTGATTTTAGACATATTACTGGTGATTAAAAAATCTTCCAACATATTAATTTAAGTGTATGTTTGGTTCCATTTTGGAGAACAAAAATTGATTTTAGAAATGTAGAATTGATTTTGACATGTTTAGTTGCTCTCAAGCATAATTGACTTTGCCTCCACAATTGATTCTAATTTGAAGCTATAAATTGAAACTTTTGATACTAGAATTAATTTTTATACTCAAATTTATTGATCAACTCACTTTTATGTGAATGTATCTAAATATAAACCACTTTACTTTTTTCTCACTTTTAACCATAATCAATTCTACAACCCCAACTAAATATAGGCTTTTAAGATTTTGTTGGGCCTCGAAGGGGCACTTAGGCTACATCTGTTACCCTATCGATTACTCGCACGCCCTACGCGTTTCCCATTTTACCATTCCGCTACTTAAGTAACGGACAGTGTAAGAATGGGTGATTTTTGAGGAAAAACACCTTATATGAAAATTTAAGATTTTAAACGTCAGCTGGTCTGCTACTTAAGTCGTGGATGTTATAAAAATATGAAATTTGAGTAAAAAAAAACATCTCTCTAACATAAAAATTTCTCACTTTTATACCCTCAGCTACTTAAAAATTAGAACTTTTGAAAGAAACACCCTACAACACATGAAATTTTTTAGATTTTATACCTAGAATCCGCTACTTGAGTAGTGGACAGAGGTATTTTGGTAATTTTGTAGTGCCATGAGAAACCAGTAGGGTGGCAAAGTAATTTCCTAAATTTATTATTTAAAAACATTTTTCTTTAACTCCAATGGCTACATCTCTAATGTAATACAGATAAATATATTACCCTTTTTTTACAAAAATAAAATAATTTATTACTTAAAAAACTTTTCTTTAACTCCAATAGCTTATTAGAGATTAATGTATTTCATCCGGCCACAATTACAAATAAAAATTTATTTCTTAAATTCATTAATTAACAAAAGTATCTAACTTATAATTATGGTCGAAGTGATTATTATAGTAAGGGAATGAGAGATTATTAATTATTAATCAAAAGAAATGAGAGAGCAAATGCGTGCCTAGTCATGGTGTGAAAATATCTCATCTATAGGTAGCCAAAAAGTCACAATGGTTTGAAAATGAAAATGTTTTGAGCCACATGCATCATCTTCACAATCAATGAAACTTCTCTCCAAAATTTTCTTCTACTCCCATCTCATTCAAGTCAACCCCCAAACACCATATGGGTTGGTCCCTCCAAAGACATAGCCAATTCTTTTTCTCTTGGAGTTGGATCCTCAAAACTGAACACAATTATTCATCTTTCATAGAAAACCAAGATAAAGATGAAACCAGAGACAGTGACATTGGTGCTGGTGAATCTAGCAGGTATTATGGAAAGAGCAGATGAATCATTGCTACCAGGTGTATACAAAGAAATTGGTGCTGCTCTCAACGCTGATCCAACAGCCTTAGGTTCTCTCACTTTTTACCGATCCCTCGTTCAATCATTGTGTTATCCTCTCGCTGCTTACCTCGCCTCGCGTCACAATCGTGCACATGTTATTGCTCTCGGTGCTTTTCTTTGGGCTGCTGCGACATTCTTCGTTGCCATTTCATCTACCTTCTTACAGGTTCTCACCTCTCTTTTCAATTTTGATACAATACACTCTTAATATATAGATAGAGAAAAAGTGAGACATTTTGAAAAGTAGTCTAACCTGCACTTTTTTTTTCTAAACACCCTAACGGCGAACGTAGATGCATTAAGTGGTGAGAAGTGGAAAACTGTGAATTTGAATCCGTGGCCAACATATCAAATTTCTCTGTTGTCTTTTAACATATGAGTTGTACTTAGTAGTTAGTACTTACTACTTACGATACTCTAACTGTACTTTGTTGCATAATAGGTGGCGATTTCAAGAGGTTTAAATGGCATAGGACTAGCCATTGTTATTCCAGCAATTCAGTCTTTAATTGCAGACTCCACAATTGATAGCAACCGTGGTGTCGCATTTGGATGGCTTCATTTAACAGGAAACATTGGAAGCATAATTGGTAATCTTTTTGCAGTACTACTGGCTTCAACATCAATATTTGGTATACCTGGTTGGAGAATAGCTTTTCATATTGTTGCATTGGTGAGTGTCATAGTTGGTATATTAGTACGCGTCTTTGCTAATGATCCGCACTTTCCAAAAAACGACGACAAAATAACTACATCATATCAGCCACCAAACAAGTCCTTTTATTCTGAGATGAAAGATTTAATAGAAGAAGCAAAATCAGTTATAAAAATTCCATCATTTCGAATAATTGTAGCTCAAGGAGTATTTGGATCATTCCGAGGGTCAAGTTTGTCCTTTTTCCCTCTTTGGTTAGAACTAATAGGCTTCTCACACGGAACAACAGCAATCATTTGGACCATATTTATAATTTCTAATTCATTTGGCGGTTTATTTGGAGGATGGCTTGGAGATTTTTTATCTCAACGGTTACCAAACACCGGAAGATTAATGTTGGCGCAAATAAGCGCAGGTTCAATAATTCCTCTAGCAGCAATTTTGCTGTTATTATTGCCTAATGATCCATCGACACCATTAATTCATGGTTTGGTTTTAGTCATCATTGGATTAATCACATACTGGTGTGCACCAGCAACTAATGATCCAATATTTGCAGAAATTGTCCCTGAGAAATCGCGAACTGCAATATACGCTTTGGATCGATCTTTTGAGTGTATATTGGCTTCTTTTGCTCCACCTATTGTTGGAGTTTTGGCTCAACATGTTTATGGATATAAACCAGTACCAAAAGGTTCATCCAATTCTGTTGAAGTTGAAACTGATAGAGAAAATGCTGCATCACTTGCTAAGGCACTTTATAGTACAATTGCAATTCCAATTGCAATATGTGTGTTCATTTATTCATTTCTTTATTTTACATACCCGAGGGACAGAGAGCGAGCAAGAATGGCCGCGTTAGTTGAATCAGAAATGGAACAACTAAAAGTGGAACATTATGCAGGAGAAGAGGAATATGGTGAAACTCATATTTTGGATGATAGTGATGAGAAAGTTTTGCTGTCCAAATAGTACATTAGTTTTTTTTTTTTTGTATTATTATTTGTAACAAATGAAAAACCAGCTTCAAACTGATTAATTATCGGTTAATGGAGTAATTTTTTTGGTTTAATTTAATACTACATTGTAAGATGAACCTTCCCAAAATGAAGTTACTTTCACTTTCATTGCAACTAAACATTAGTATTGTTAAGTACAGTATGTGATTTTTGTAAGCAAGTAGGAGTATTTTATTTTGGAATGGCAAAAAAAAGGTAAAATGTAATGCGGTGAGTGTGGATCGAACACGCGACCTTCAGATCTTCAGTCTGACGCTCTCCCAACTGAGCTATCCCCGCAGATAGCAAGTAGGAGTATTTGATAATTAGATAACTTAAGATATGTAGGAGTAAATAATTATGAGATTATAAAATCAAGCAATTTCAACCAACTGTATATCTGACATTCAACCATGTTAATTTTTAAATGTGTTGTGCAGAGTTTCTTTCTATAGTCTAGTAACCTGCATCAGGGGTGCATTCATTAGATTGCATCGTATTCCACTGCTATATCAGTCTTGATATTAATATTCACCGAATTATTTACTGCTACTAACAAGTTGAAGATTTATTTACTTTGTTCATACGGCAAGGCATGTATGAAAATGGCACATAGAGTGAAAAAGTTTCAGTATATGATATTGATACTTACTGTTGACACAGGATAAAACAAGCGAATCATTGAATTAAAAAACAGAAAGTGAATCAGCCATAGGTGCGGTCCCCAAAAGTCGAATAGGTCTCCATAAGCCATGTGATAAGGTTTCCTCCAATAATCTTCCATCCAGCTCCCCCTCCTCATATTAGTACTTAAATGAAACTTGTGTGACTTAAAATCTCATTGGAAGTCACAAAATGTGGTTTGGCTATTGTGGAAATCGCAAAGCGGATGGAGAAAAATACAAGGCGGTTTAAAACGGATTTTTCAGTTTTTTTTTATCGGAATTTGAACTCTGAATCTCCAACTTTTTAACGCTTGATTCAACCGACTCAACTAATCCATGGAATTTTAGTTACATGCATTTTTTAATGTTGGCTGTCATTTGTTTCATTTTTTATTATTGTGGCTTGACCAATAGTTTTGAATTCACAAGCATATCATTTATTTCATTTAATAAATTTTAATATTTTGACCGCATCCTTATATTCCTCTACCTATTTGGCATCAATACTTAATAAGCAAGTACCTATTTATGCAAACCACATGTTCTTGCTACTTTAGCAGCACACACTTCCACTCAAAATTTGTTTCACTCCTCTTGTAACACTATACTGTAAAATCCTTCACTGCTCTATTACCCTCCCTTTCCCCAGATCTTTGGGAGCCTAGATCTTCAAGGAAGAAAAAACCAATGGCTCATCTAATGTACTTGTGCTACAAAAAGGTATTCCTACTCTCTCTTCTTTTATTTCTTTTTGTCTCTCTTTGCTCTTGTTCTTTGTGGTCTGAATCTCAACTCCATAGAAGAACAATGCTGGAGGTGCAAAAAGAACACCAAACTGAGAAGAAATCCACCCCCCAACCCACCAAAAATCAAACCAAGTTAATCAAACCTAATAGTTTCACTTCCAAAAACCAAACCAAAACCATCAAATCCAATAACCTTAATTCCTCCAAAAACAATACCAAAACTATCAAACCCAATAACCTTAATTCCTCCAAAAACCAAACTAAAACTATCAAATCCAATAACCTTAATCCCTCCAAAAACCAAACTAAAACTATCAAATCCAATAACCTTAATCCCTCCAAAAACCAAACCAAAACTATCAAATCCAATAACCTTAATCCCTCCAAAAACCAAACTAAACTTAGCTCCAATAATGCATCATCTAAACCCACACCACCCAACAATAGTAACCTCAAGAAGCTCAATTCCACCACCACCACCACCACAAACACCAAGTTCAAGAAGCTAAATTCCACATCAACTAAAAAACCAATAGATCTAGCAAAAGCAAGTAACAAAACTACAAAATCGACCACCACCGACAAAAAACCTCAAACACATCAAACAAACAAAAAACCAAACAAACAAACACCACCTAGTTATACATTGAAAAAACAACAACAACAACAACTACTACTACAAGAACAAGATGAAGATGATGATGATGAATTTGTTTCACTTTCAGAGTTCAGAGATCTACCAAACAAATTCCACAGAACACTACTCCCAGACCTCGAAACAATCTCAACAACCTCAAAAGCATACATAACAAAAGCCAACAATGAAATAACAAAAGGTTTCAAACCTTACGTTGGTAAAAAATACGCATCAACCATAGCCACAATAGTTTCTTCAATTTTCATGTTAATCCCTCTTCTCTTAGTTTCACTTCTCTGCAACAAAATCAAAACATTTTTCTCACTTCAAAAAATCTTAATCATAATCCAAATCTATCTTTCAATTTACTTCACAATTCTCTGTATCTCAACATTGTTCACTGGAATTGAACCGTTGAAGTTTTTATTCTCTACTTCGCAATCCACGTATATCTGTTTTCAGATTCTTCAAACTCTTGGTTACGTTTTTTATCTACTGTTACTTGTTGTGTATCTTGTTCTTGTTTTTTCTACTGAATGTGGGCTTGGTTCGAAGTTTTTGGGCTTGGGTCAGATTTTTGTGGGCTTTTCTGTTGGGCTTCATTATTATGTGACGGTGTTTCATAAGGTGGTGTTGCGACAACCGCCTAAGAGTAATTGGAAGATTCACGGGATTTATGCCACGTGTTTTTTAATGATTTGTTTATTTGCTGGAGCTGATAGAAGGAAAAAGGCTTACGTGGAAAATGATGGAGGTGAAGGGAAGAAAAATTAAATGTTAATTAATGTAATATTGTATTTACATTTTTGTTTTTATTTCCATTTTATTCAATTTATAAAAAAATAAAGTTAATTAGAGCAGCAATGTGAGTTGGGAATTGGAAGCACCGATTATTTTTATTTTTTATTTTTTATTTTTTAAGGATATATAGTCAATTTTATTGTTAAATATAAGGCTTAATTGCAGTTTTGGTCCCCCTATTTTTAATTTTTTGCAGTTTTGGTCCCCCTATTTTAAAACTCGACAGTTTTGGTCCCCCTATCAGAATTTTTAACTATAAATTAACGATATGATATGGTTTAAACGGCGTGGTATATGATTCGATGATGAAAAAATACCAACATCGATGTAATTGTAAGAAATTTTTTTCATAAAGTTCATTTAAAACATGTTCTATCATCATATTTTAGACAAAATATGTGTTAGGGGGACCAAAACTGTCAAATTTTAAAATAGGGGGACCAAAACAGCAAAAAATTAAAAATAAGGGGACCAAAATTACAATTAAGCCTAAATATAATCTGTCTCAACTCTCAAAATTTCATTAAATTGATTGACCAATTTATATTACATTTACATATATAAATATTTACTCCAAATGAATGGAGATTGAACTAGTACTTTCTTCTTTTTAGACCACAAGCTGAAATTGTTGATCCGTGTTTTCAACCGAATCGCCAATTTTTTCATCTTGAGTCATATTAACCCAAGAATTACCATTTACCAGGGGCTTGTTGTATTAACATTTTCTCTAAATAAATATTGATTTGGGGACCAATTTTTTCATTATTTTTTTTACTAAAATATGATATGTCTAGTGTGGAAAAAAGAACGAACAACTTATTTTGAGAACCAAATCCAATCACTGTGTGTAATTAACTAGTATTCACACCCGTGCATCGCACGGGGAAGAATTTGCTTATGGTCATAAATTATAGGAATATTGCTTCAAGATTATTATTTAAAAAAGAATAATATAATGAATAATAGTAGACAGAAAATTAATTGAATGCGAACATTGTCATAAAATTAGACACATAATATGATAACCAATATTAAAGCAATACAATTACTACTGATATAAATTAGAAACAATAACTTAAATAATAAATTAGAATATTGTTATTTGATGCTATACTTTGGTTTAAGATTTAAAAGCGCACATTTAAACTTGTCAATATAATAAATCAGATGAGTAGAGGAGATTACACTCCAATACTTTTCTCCATCTCTCGCATAATAACATGTCATTTTAGTGAGAATTTGTTGTATGAGATGAAGTTGAGAACATAGTGCAAAAAATATCATTATTAAACAATACACAAAAATAATTTCAATTGAGCTAATATTTCACCGTACAAAAATAAGAGTAATTGGAGAATAATTGTGAAAGCAACAATAATGACATTCTACTTTGTAATATTTTCCATTTTGTAGTTGCTAATGGAACTTTGTCATTTATAACGGAACAAAAATTAATAGAGAATTTGAACAAAAAAATTTAGTCTTCATATTAAAAAGTTCAATATTACAAAATGTGGTAGTTTTCTTCCTAAAATTGTCTACCATTTCAAATCAAATAAAAAAAAAATACACAAAATATATTGTGGCAGGACCTGTACTAACAACATTTGTATACTGTGAAAGAAAATGTAGTAACATTTGTATTAATGGGATTTTCTTAAATATTCTTCATGTAGTTTGCAGACTTGAGTCATCCTGATCTTTGCAAGGTAGATAATTCTTCAGAATAATAGAAAACAAAATAAAACATCACATGGTCTCTCTCTCACTTCAAAACACACACACAAATAATGTCAAATACTAATCAAACAACATGATATATCAGATCCCCCTCAATTTAGATTTGTGTTTTTATTCAAATATATAAAAATAGTAACAATCGCATAAAATTCAATTGATCTTTTATAAAATCTCAATCAATTAGGGAGAACAATGACATATACAAAAATATTTCAGAATATATAAAAGCTTGGATAAATTACAAATGTCGTTTGTCCCTGTGCTAAATTGTCTCTACACACTTTTTAGCCTTTGTAATTCTATTGAAAATCCTAAATGCACCAAACATGTAGCATTGACACTTTAGATAAAAAGGAGTGTTTTGTGCTTGACACCGACACAACAACTATATTCAGCCAGTTTCATTTTTCAAAGTATTACAAATGCATACATGTCAGTGTTAGTTTAGTGTTTGGTGTATATGTCAGTGGTTCATAACGGTTTCTTTGTAATGTCATAACGGTCTCTTTATAAGAAGAAGAAGAAAACAGTTTAAATTCGTGTCAAACAACATGTTATATCATATCCCCCTCAATTTAGATTTGTGTTTTTTATTCAAATATATAAAAATAGTAACAGTTGCTTAAAATTCAATTGATCTTTTATAAAATTTCAATCAATTAGGGAGAACAATGACATATACAAAAATATTTCAGAATATATAAAAGCTTGGATAAATTACAAATGTCGTTTGTCCCCGTGCGAAATTGTCTCTACACACTTTTTAGCCTTTGTAATTCTATTGAAAACCCTAAATGCACCAAACATGTAGCATTGACACTTTAGATAAAAAGGAGTGTTTTGTGCTTGACACCGACACAACAACTATATTCAACCAGTTTCATTTTTCAAAGTATTACAAATGCATACATGTCAGTGTTAGTTTAGTGTTTGGTGTATATGTCAGTGGTTCATAACGGTTTATTTGTAATGTCATAACGGTCTCTTTATAAGAAGAAGAAAAAAAAAACAGTTTAAATAGGAGTAGTAATTACTCCCTCTGTCCCAAAATAAATGACATGTTTGACCACTGACACGTTTGCCAATGCACAACTTTAATCGTTAATATCTCTAATTATATATTATTAAAAATTATAAAAATGGTATATTTTGAAAGTACTCGTTGAGACAAGTCAAACAACATCTCATATGCTAATATTTGCATGTATATATTAGTAGAAAAATAAAGTCAAAGCAGATCAAATGAATAGTATACTAAGTCAAAAAGAGGTCATTTAAAATGGGACGGAGTAGTAGTAACTAGTATGAGATTGTGATCCAGTCAAAATAATCACGTGTAGTGTAGTATTCGTATTTTGCGTTGACCACCGACAACACTTTTCTACACTACCACACTCCACCTACATACTATCATTGCCATGTCATGTGTGTACTGACGCTGGGAAAAACCAGTTGAAAAGGTATCTTCGGCCTTTTGAGTTTTGAGATACCGCAGGTTCCATCGAGCCCAGCTTCCTTTTGTTGTCCTCATCCCCACCCAAGCTGCAGTTGAGTAGTATTCTTTCTGCCTAGTGCCTACATAAGATGATTGCTTTATTTTATTTTTGTGAAAATTGAAGCGTATCACAGTGTCCGACACGCGTCGAACAACACTCCTATGACACTCCTACGATATGTGTCGGAAAACTCAGACAGGTCTCCAAAATAATCATTTTTTTCCTTACCCCGACACTCTTTGGATCAGTGACCGACATTTGTAAAGAATTTGTACAACACGTGTCGGACAAGTATCTCAAAAGAAAAAAAAATTGCTTCTACTCTATTTAGACACATATTAGATATATCCACAAAGGTAAATAATGTATAGTTTAGAAATAACGGTGTATATCAATGAGGGGTTAAAGACTTTACATTTTGATTACAATATTTTAGCTTTTTCGATAGTAGATGATTAGATAAAAATCAAATAATATTGTATTTTTAAAAACTTTTTTATAATGCAATAACTTGCTCGACTAAGATGCACATGTATATATTTTGATTCTCAATTTAAATCTTTTATAAATATGTAGCGGTGTCGGTGTCTTGTATTCTTTACATTAACGATGTAAAGTGTCTGTGTCAATATCGTGTCGCGGTGTCCATGTCGGAGTTTGTGCTTCATATTTTATATGTATGGATGGCAAAACGGGTCAAGCCCGTCGGATCGACCTGTTTAACCCGCCATTTTTTACTGGGTGGGTTGACATTTTCAATCCGCAAAAGTAGTGGTTTTGCTCTGCCCAACCCACAAAAAACGGGGGCGATGATGGGGTGGGGCGGTGCGGATTGGCCCGTCGGATCTAATCAATTTTTATCTTGGGTCATTATACACGAATCTTCTATTTATGGCCCATTTAGAAAATAAAACTCATGATCCGTGGATATAAACTGAATACTTTATTTAATTTAATAAATCATGGATTTTTGAAGTTTTGAATGATAATTTTATTTTTTGGCCACCTTGTTGGTTTATATTTTGAATTTTTCTGAATGAGTTTTAGTTTTTTTTTACAACTTTTTATGATATTTTTGCGAATTTATTGAATTTTGTTTTAAGAAAATTATTGGCGGGGCACTTCCGCCAACCCGCAATCCGCCATAAAAGGGGTGGGATGAGATTTTCAACCCGCCACTACTAATTAACCTGCCCCGCCCTTCTTAGGTGGATTAGTAATAGAACGGGGCGGGACAGGATGAGTTGGACTGTTTTGCCATCGCTAGTGATATGCGATAAGTTAACATGGATGATTTTAATGAGAGAGAAGAAACTGAATTTCGCAATGTATTTTGTTCACAAATATTTACTTTTGTAAATTGTGATCATTATAATTGTAGACTCCATTAAAAATTTAAATTTAGAAGAAAAAGAATTTAAAGTTGTATAGTCAATACCTTAATTTTCTTTTATCAAAGTACATTATAAGAATGAAATTTACTAAAAAGTATGTTTGCAAATATAAGCATTAATGCAAGGTATAAAGTTTCGATCGCTATCAATAATTAATTTTTTTTATCGAGGAATTTGTGAAACACACATAGTGAGTTATTAAATTTCAATTGAATTTTTTTCATATGCAAAAGTTAGAAATCATAATTTGCTCTGTTATACTCAATGAACGAGGTAGTAGTAGATCCAGTCATGACTATCAAAGCTATTGGACATCAATGGTTTCAGAGTCTATTTAGTAGACTTAGTTGCCTTTGTTGAGTAAAGAAAAGCCCTGTGAAGCTACAAGCTTTCCCTCTGTCTGGCGCGCATCCTTCCCTCCCCTCCTTTCTATCATTAGGTCAGTAAGGTGCTAGCCCGGTCCCTTGGTCTGTGTACAACTAGGCCTGACAATCAATATTGCGTGTTGGGGGTTGTGCTCGAAAAGGGAGGTGTCAGTCAGATAGGCCGCTCGTTGTTTTAAGTTCGATCATTGACACAGTTCAAAGAAAGGGTAACCCGCCTATTGTTGTGAAATAAGAGCACTCGGTCGAAGACAATGTCAGTTGGCTAAGCCATAAGCGTGGTGAGCAAGCCACCCTGGTGCCATCGCATAAAAACATAAACTTTGATACGTAAACTACAGTTTGTTCCATAATTTGATGGTGGTGCTTAGATAGTCACTGATGCTGGTTTATAAAAAAATTATTAAAATGGAATTAGAACTCAATGTCAAGC
The DNA here is from genome assembly GCA_030408175.1 of Trifolium repens. Lineage (NCBI taxonomy): Eukaryota > Viridiplantae > Streptophyta > Magnoliopsida > Fabales > Fabaceae > Trifolium > Trifolium repens. The sequence continues at coordinate 57,024,904 of CP125842.1, read as the reverse complement.
TGGCTAAATGTAAAGTAGTCCACCCCTACTGCGTTTGATCGGTAAATTCTGGAATCTTAGATTCAAAATTCTTACGACTTAATCTAATTCAGCAAAAAGACACGTGTTTTAACTAAAATATTGAGCTCTAACGATAATAAATTTCCTAAAAATAAATCATTCAGAAGAACAAAATTTGATCCCAATGAAAATAAATTTTATCTATATTTTATTCACCTTACGGGTTGAACTCTATATCACTGCAATTATAACCCTTTCTCTTGAGAACGAGAAGGTCACTAACAAAAAAAAAAAACACATATAATTTATAATTTCAAAAGTAAATATATATTTTATACACAAAATGAAATCTCTTATTTCAACTCACTTTTAAAACATCATTATCAAATATGAATATGAATCCACAATCCATTTTTAATATTTTTTTTCTTTCTAATAAATAATAATAAAACCTAGTATCACTAAAAATAAAATCACAATTAATCCAAAACAAACCACCTTAATTTATTTTAGGTAATTAATTTCTATATAAAGAAAGTATTTTCCCCATAAAAATGAATAATGAAGAAATATTACCGGAACAGTGAGTGAAATGTCTTGTCGGGTAGTAAACACCAACCCATTCCCTGTTTCCACTTTCCGTTGTCTTCTATCTTCTTCCTTTCCTTCCCTATCTCTCTCTCTCTCTCTTAACCTAAATCAAACTTGATTGACAGTGATACGAAAAAAGCGTTAAAGACAAATACAGATAAAATTTCGCCAAACAATCCGAAATCGACAAAAATATCACAAACTTGGATCTATCTTCTACATTAATCCCCGATCTCCGCCAATTATTTTGCTTCACTCTCACTCCCACACTCTTAACTTCACTAATCTCTCCGTACAATTTTCCTCTTCAACTTTGTTACCGTTGAATCTCCTTCACTTTTTCACAGGTATAAATGTGCTCTACTACTTTACCGTTCAGCAATGAGGCCAATCTAACACCAACTTTTTGTTCTTGAATCGATTGTCATCATTTTAGAAGTAGTAGGTTTAGTTCTTTACTGCATAAATTGATTCAAATGTTTTTTATTTTTATTTTATTAATTCTGTTTACTTTGAATTTTGTTTACTAGTAACTGATTTATAGCTAGGAGTCTAGAATCTTGATACGCTATTAGTCTATTTGACTTCTTGTGTGAGAATATTCGTTAATTATTATTTTTTTTAAATTTCTTTCAGTAACTGTTTTTTTCCACTCACTGTTTCAGTAACTGTTGTATTTTTCGACATGATAAAAGCTAGAGATGGTTTGGTATGTATATAAGATTAAGTGTATGTTTGGTATCACGGTGGGTATGTCAAAACTATCGTGACTCACCGTGATTTTACAGAAGCTACCGAGTCACCGTGATACCAAACATAGGCTAAGATGTTCCGCTGAATATTAATCCAGTATGTTACTTATGTGCAGTTTTGAAGTGGTTTTCTTGCTTGAGGAGGTACCTAGCTAGTGTGAATTGAGTTGTAGATCTGTGAGACTATTATTGTAATTTACCACAGGCATGGATAAAGTTTCGTCGGACTGTCCATACCCGGGATGTTTCTTTTGTGTCATGAAGGAGGCGAATCCGAGCAAACGTAGAGCAAGTGTATTGAAGTTCTTTAGAGAACTTCCGTGTCAAGATGAGGATGGTCAGGTTCTTCCTATAAGTGGACTTTGGAACACGGCAATGGCACATCCGAATGATCCTGAATTCATTGAGCTGGGAATATTTGAATGCATGTCTGCTCTTATATGGAAAGGACTGAAGAATCGGCGCTGGCTTTCTCATGACCAAAATATATACATTCCTTATTATGCAGCTCATATCATTGGTTCCTACACAATGAATATGGAAGAGTTTGCTGAAAGTGCTGTGCATGCTGGAGTCATTCCTCCTTTAGTCGAGCTTTTAAGAGGTAGATTGACTTGGGTTGAGCAGAGAGTAGCAGTTAGAGCTTTGGGACATTTAGCTACATATGCCAGCACTTTTCCCTCTGTAGCAAGTCACGGTGAAATTCTCGAGCTTTCCATCCAATTAGCAATGAGTTCCTTGGAAATAGTTTATTCCCACTTTTATCAATATGTTGATAGAAGGCTAAGTTATCACTGTGATCTGCTTACACGTGGCATGGGCGGTGTTGAAATGGAGTCTAGGAAGGCTGAGGAATGGGCTAGCCAGTTGCAATGTTGGTCCCTTCAGCTCATTAATTGTTTTGCTTTTAAACCGGAATTTCTTCCTACCATATGCAAACAAGAGTTTCTAACAAAACTACCTGGCATGTGGGGTGGACTTGTTAACGAAAACTCACCAGCTGGTATTGGCTTATTAAGAACAATTTGTCATCAAAAGCTTGGTAGGGGACCTGTTGCTAGTTGCCCTGGAATTATTGAAGCATTGTGTAATATTGCTCGGTCTTCAGATGATTGGCAGTATATGGCTATTGATTGTCTTCTATGGCTGCTTCAAGATCCGAGTACATGTCACAAGGTAAAACCTTTGCAACTTACTTTTCGTTAGCTCGTAGTTCTATTACTTCATCTAGTCTTATTCGATGTGTTCATTTGCACCGAAGAACACTAAGGAACTCTACTATCTGTCTAGGCATGAATGCTTGTGACATATTTTTGTTTCTTCTGCCTTAAGACTATAATGGTAGTGTGCTAAGGAGAAGGAAATAAAGAAAGGTTTTAGCCATGTATTTTTGTTTAATATTTAATTCCATTGAACATCTAAAGACATAGCTAGCCTTTATGGAAATGAATTTTCATGTTTCGGCCCATGTAGGCTGCTTAAACTTAGTTACCACTGAGGCTAGTGATAACTATGTTTAGGCTCATGTTTGGACTTTGGTCTTCGATTTCATATTTTGGGTCATGATTTTTCAATTCCTCTCTTTTTTTGCGCATTGCTTTCAATTTTTTATTCAAGAACCAATTGCTGTAGAATGTTAAATTCACTTCAATTGGGTATTGCGAATTTCTGTTTGATTTAAGGCTTTGTCTTATATTATGTAGGTGATTGATAAAGTGGTGCCTGCATTAGTTGACCTTGCGGATATTACAACTTTAGGTGATCATAAAAAGCTCGGTGATTCCATTGTCAATGTTCTTCAAGATTGCATCGAGTCACAAGGGTCAGGAAGAAGCTCAATTAGTAGCCGCACTAAAGAACAGATAGAGGATCTATTAAGTTCAAAGCAGAGATTAAAATGGGAAAAGGATATGCCCAAAGAAGATCTACATATTAAGCAGGCTGCAGCACTGGTCGTCAAGCTTGAAGGAAATTCTCTGTTCTCATCCGGAAATATTTCTGGTGCTGCATCAAAATACTCGGAAGCATTATCATTGTGTCCTATGAGATCGAAGAAGGAGAGAGTTGTTCTCTATAGTAATCGTGCTCAGTGTTATCTTTTGCTGCAACAACCTTTGGCTGCCATAAGTGATGCTACTCGTGCACTATGTCTCCATAGACCTGTCAATCGTCATGCCAAAAGTCTGTGGAGGCGAGCACAAGCTTATGACATGCTAGGGTTAGCAAAAGAAAGTTTATTGGATGCTATTTTATTTATAAATGAGTGCTCTCAGTCCAATGATCCTGATCTCTCACTAAGGCAAAATAAAGTTCCAGATTACGCCGAGCGATTAGTTAAAAAGCAGATGCGTGCTGCTTGGTTATTCCGAGAGGCAGCTATTAAGCACGGTGGTGTCCATAATCAGGGTGATGGTGGTGACATATATGGCCCAGAGACTGATGACTCTGAATGGGAGACAGCTAGTGAAAGTGATATGGGAAATGATGGAATTGTTGATGATGACGATGGTGATTGGAATAATGACGATGAGAGGAAAGATTAAGACACACCTTCAATAAAAGGTATTTTCGATAAATAATTGCTTACATAAATGCTTTTTAGTAATAATTTCCCTTATATGGTCCTACTTCTTGCTTGTATTATGCATATTACTTTAGCGGGTGGGGATTGGCTAACATGCCGATGAGTTTGCGTCTTTGAAATATCAGCCTCATGTTTGTGCTACAAACCGTGCCTCATGTGGCTTGCTACTACTCTTATAAAACCGTTAAATATCGTTAAGCTTGATGCCCTTTATGAGGTTATAAAACCGATTTATACTTCTCTTGAAACCAAGTGAATTTGTTTGATATAAAAGGCTGTACCCAAAATATCTCTTAAAACATCAACAAAAAAGAAAAGAAAAAATGTAACAATATATTTGTATCCATTGAGCTGCATATTACAATATTTTGTTTTTCATTTTATTGTGAAAATTGTGTAATGCTTTGTTTTGAAACTTTGATTTCCTCCAGACATAAAGCATGGATACAATGTGCAACTTTGGAGCAAATGTTCTCCTGTGTGAATGAAGCAGAGTTGACTTCTGTGAATGTTCCAACTCAAAAAAAATTCTCAGTGATTTATTGTAAGTGGTGACTTGAAAGTGGCTACAGTTTTTGGTCTTAATGTTTGAGGTTGAGATTTAATTTATTTTAAGTTTTCCATATTCCATGTTTGTTCTCCCCATATTTCTTTTCAAGTGTAAAATATTGCAATGTTTGGAGAACTACATGAACTTTTGGAGGATGTGAAGTTTCGTTTTTTGTTTTTGTATCTTTTGCAGTTTGTGTATATAAACCTTTTTGTGCCTTAATTATCTTGAGTTTGTTATTTTCAATAGTTGTAATTTTGGGCCATGTACTAGAATAGCATGTGCTTGTAGATAGGAGTGTTTAATTTATTGTTTTAGGGGGAATGATACCCGTTGGTACCGGATTCAAAAGAATAATGGACTGTTCACGGTCAAGGCAACATAAGAAGATTACCCTGGAAAAAAATAAATTATTCGAAGTAGAAATTAGAAATCTTTTGTTCAATCACAGAAAATTATCAGATTAGAAATCTAGGATTTAATGCTTCCTAAAAGCGGATTCGATTCATCCATTTAAATGCATTCATTTGATTTGGTAATTGAAGTATAAAAAAATAAATAAATAGAACTAAATGAATGGCCTGATTATATATTAAAGGCCAATCGTCTATAAAAGAGAAGGTTCCATCGGAACAATTATTTATTGCTATTTTAGGATACTTGGTATGGTTTTTTTTTTTCAATAAAAAAAATTATGGGGATAAATGACAAAAAAATATTGGAACATAAATTTGGAAGAGATGCTGAAAGCTGGAGTTCATTTAGGCCATGGTACTAGGAAATGGAATCCGAAGTGAGTTTTCAAGAAACTGCTAGAGTTTTAGCAAAAGCCGCTCTTCGGGGTCGTATCGATTGGTTGAAAGGTCTTAAAGAAAATGTTGTTTTAGGGTGAATGATACCCGTTGGTACCGGATTCAAAAGAATAATGGACCGTTCATGGTCAAGGCAACATAAGAAGATTACTCTAGAAAAAAAAAAATTATTCAAAGTAGAAATTTATCGATTGGTTGAAAGGTCTTAAAGAAAATGTTGTTTTAGGGTGAATAATACCCGTTGGTACCGGATTCAAAAGAATAATGGACCGTTCATGGTCAAGGCAACATAAGAAGATTACTCTGGAAAAAAAATAAATTATTCGAAGTAGAAATTTATTAATTTATAAATGAGAAACTATTTTTTTAAGAATAAAAATTCACATTTGTAAATGAGAAACTTAAATTACACAAAAGTATTTATTTTTTCTTAGGAATAAAACTTCACATTTGTTATATGAAGATTGATTTATTCTGTCACATCCTTAAACAAAAATGTAACCATAAATTAAAGGTATCCATGGATAAAATAAATAGATACCGTACTTCCTATGCCATCTATTGATATTATAGTATTTATACTTGTGGGTATCCCTAAGCTGTGAGGAGAGGAGATCCTCCTCCGTGGCTATTTTAACTGGAGGAAGTCCAGTATACATTACATATGCACCATTCAACAATTTTTTAGTTGACTTTTGTTGTACATAGTTATTATAATTAACGGTTAAGATCACACTGCAGGATAATGTCACTATAGTGGATCTGTTCTCCTCTGTGAGGGAAGTTATTAAAATACTTTCATGCTACTAGCTACTTACCATACCTCATAATGTCAATTTGAAGATCGTTAGAAATAAATTTAGACTTATGCTTACCGAGAAGTAAAACAATTTTTTTCTTCTTTTTGGATAGATAGACGAAATGGTCTATAACACAGATTAAATACATTAATTATGCAATGAACATAAAAATATAAGTTTTATTTATATTTTATCCTGCAGGGAGTATAAAGCTACTAAAAATGGAAGTAAAATACTATCATGTGAAAGTTATGGGGCCATGAGGGGAGAATATTTTGTTAATCTTTTTAGCTTTTATACTTGACCGAAAATATTATTAAATTGATAGAATGAGCTAATTAAGGAACATGGAATGATTAATGGTTGGGTTATAAACAAAAAACTTTCAACAATATGCAAAGAGAAAATGATTGGCATATAGCTTTCAATATTATAAGAGTGGAACTACTCAATTAGGTAGATACCTACCAATTTATTAATTGTTCATGGAGAGATCAAATACTATTATCAACAGTTTACTAGTTCTAATCCAACTCTCACTGTCTTCATGTTAAAATTTCCTTCTAATTTCCTTCTACATGTTAAAATTTTCTGTATTTAAAAATAAATTACTTCAATTCTTGTCAAAAAATAAAAAATTACTTTAATTAAATCCGTCAATGACACATATCACATATGGTTAAATTAGACATTCAACTCACACCAGTTGTTTCTAATCTAAAAATTTGTAATTGGTAGTCTATACACATACTCAATCCTAAATCGTTGATTATTATCTCTAACTATATATGAGTGTACATCTTTAATTTAATTTCATTATCATAAAAAAAATTACTTTAAGCCTCATGTCAGAAGTACATTATGATGTAATTGGTTAATTCAAATACTTAGTTTGTTGTAGTTAAACTTGTTAATAAAGTTAGTTAGCAGTTAACATGTTAAGGAAGTTAGTTAGTTTTTTTTTTTTTTTTTGACGGTAAGTTAGTTAGTTGTTAACTGTTAGTTAGTAACTGTCTACTACAGTTAGTATTGCTTTAACCATAGTTACTTGTGGATGAAGCAATATATATAGTCTTGTACATATGCAAATTTTAATTCAATGCAATTACTACTTTTCCCTTTACTTTCTTCCTTCTTTCTCAAGCAATTAGTTTCATAGTTAATTCCAACAAATTGGCATCCAGAGCCTGGTTCACTAAGATCATTGCTGCGTATTGAAACTGATTCTTGAAACCATGACTTCCAATAACATACCAACACAACTTCCCAAATTAAAGAGTGATAATTGGGACCGATGGAATGTGCAGATGCAGGCAATTTTTGGGTTCCAAGATGTTGCAGAGGTGATCCAAAATGGTCTTGAAACCATTGGAGATGATGCTACTGAAGCACAGAGAACAACATTCAGAGCCAACAAAAAGAAAGACTGCAAGGCCATTTATCTCATCCATCAGAGTGTAGATGAGGTAAATTTCGACAAGATCTCAACCTGCACTTCAGCAAAAGAGGCTTGGGAGACATTGGAGAGGTGTCATACTGGTGGTACAAAGGTAAAGAAGGTGAAGCTTCAAGCCTTGAGGAGACAATACGAGCATGTAGAGATGGAAGAACAAGAAAAGGTTGAAGATTTCTTCAACAGAGTTAGAGTAATCACTAATTCTATGGCTCAGAATGGTGAGTCAATTTCTGATCAACAGTTCTGTGAAAAGATTTTGAGATCTTTACCTCCAAGATTTGATTACATTGTGTGCACGGTGGAAGAGACCAAAGATGTGACCACAATGACTCCAGCTGAGTTGTTGAGTACTCTACAAGCAAGAGAATTGAGATTCAATGAAAGGAGTGGAGATAAAGATTCAGATCAAGCTCTATTTGCTCACTCAAAGAAGAAGGGTGGTAGTGGAAAGAAACAATGGAGCAAGAACAAAGGCAAAGAGACCAAAGAAGCATCAAAGGGAAATGACAGAGCTGAATCCTCAAACAAAGGAGGAGGAGGTTCTGTGAATTCCAAGAATTCAAAGAAGTTCAGCAAGAAGAATGTGCAATGCTACAACTGTGAGAAATTTGGTCATTTTGCTGATGAATGTTGGTTTGGGAAAGGTAACAAGAATAAAGCTAATAAGAAGAGTAATGATGAAGCATGTGCAGCATAAGAAGAAGACTCATCAGATGATGACAGTGAAGTGAAATTGATGATGGCCACCATCAGTGAAACAAGTGATGATGCTGCACACACTGATTACTGGTATCTTGATACTGGTTGTTCCAGCCATATGACTAGTCATAAGGAGTGGTTGATTGAGATGAATGCTTCAAGAAAGAGCAAGGTAAGGTTTGCTGATGACAGAACTTTACAAGCTGAAGGAATGGGCAAGCTAGTTATCAACAGAGATGATGGAAGACATGTGATCATTGAAGATGTGCTATATGTACCAGGTATGAAAAGTAATCTCTTAAGCATAGGCCAGTTAATTCAAAAGGGTTTTGAAGTAAAAATGAAGAACAATACACTAGCACTGTTTGACTCTAATCACAAGTTGATTTTGAAATCTCCTTTGTCAAAGAATAGGATCTTTCAAATCAATATGAGCACTGCTAGTGTAATGTGTTTGAATGCAGTAGAAACAAATGATAAGAACTGGATATGGCATGCTAGATATGGCCATCTAAATTTCAAGAGCTTGAGAGAATTAGGTACTAATCACATGGTAAAGGGGTTGCCCATCATAAGTGTACCATAAAAGGTATGTAAAGTGTGCATGATTGGTAAACAGTCAAGAAAGTCATTTAAATCAGAGCTTCCTTCCAGAGCAAGAAACCAGTTAGAAGTAGTTCATTCTGATGTGTGTGTACCTTTTGAAGTTCAATCATTAGCAGGCAATAGGTATTTCATTTCATTTATTGATGAATTCAGTAAAATGATGTGGATATACTTGATTAAGGCCAAGAGTGAATCATTTGATGTGTTTAAGAAGTTTAAGAAGAAATTTGAAAATGAGTGTGAGAAGACCATCAAGATCCTAAGGACTGATGGAGGAGGAGAGTACACATCAAATGAGTTTGAGAGATTTCTTGTTGAGCAAGGAATTGAACATGAGGTCACAACACCATATACCCCACAACACAATGGACTGGCTGAGAGAAGAAATATAACAGTATTGAACATGGTCAGAAGCATGTTAAGGGAGAAGACTCTACCAAGTTTCTTATGGGGTGAAGCAGTGAACACTGCTGTATACATTCTCAACAAGTGTCCAACCAAAAAGCTTAACAATGTTGTGCCTGAAGAGAAGTGGAGTGGAAGAAAACCTATGGTTAGTCACTTGAGAGTGTTTGGTTCATTATGCTATAGTCACATACCTAATCAAAGAAGAACAAAGTTACAAAACAAGAGCAAGCAGATGATACTTGTTGGTTATCATCCAACAGGAGCATATTGACTACATGATTCTGTTAATGAGAAGGTTGAAGTGAATAGAGATGTAGTGGTATGTGAGGATGAAAGCTGGGATTGGAAGGACAAGTGCAGAGTCACCAACAATCAATTGCTGACAAGTGAAGAGCATAGTGAAGAGAATGTCACCACAACTATTGTAAATGCTGAAGCAAACACAAGCACTGGTAGTAATGCAGTTATCACATGCTCTGAAGCAGCTGGTTCAAAGAGAGTTAGAGCTCTATCTCAGAGATTGCAAGGCTATGAAGTCTACAGAGATGATCTCATCAACACAGAGGGAGACTTAGTGCATTTTGAACTATTTGTTGATTCTGAACCAGTTAACTTTGAAGAAGCTATAGCAAGTGAAGTCTGGAAGAAGGCTATGACTGATGAAATTGAAGCTATAGAGAGAAACAACACATGGTATTTGACTAATCTACCAGCAAACAAACAACAGATAGCTGTGAAGTAGGTGTATAAAGTGAAATTAAATCCTGATGGTTCAATTGCAAAACACAAGGCAAGACTAGTGGCAAAGGGCTTCTTACAGAAGGCATGATTGGACTATCAAGAGGTATATGCACCAGTAGCCATAATTGAGACCATAAGACTAGTAGTGGCAATTGCAAGTGTGAAGAAATGGTCTATGTCTCAGATGGATGTTAAATCAGCATTTCTTAATGGACCACTTGATGAGGAAGTTTATGTATCTCAACCACCAGGTTTCATTAAGAAAGGGCATGAAGGAATGGTCTATAGATTGAACAAAGCTCTCTATGGCTTAAAACAGACACCTAAGGCTTGGAATAAGAGGATTGATGGATTCTTAACACAAGTTGGTTTTAAGAAAAGTGTAGTAGAGCATGGTGTGTATGTGAAGCACAACTCTGATCCAACAAATGTGTTAATAATCTGCTTATATGTTGATGACCTGTTAGTCACAGGTAGTGATTCTAGTGACATAGCTGCATTCAAGAGAATGATGCACTCTGAGTTTGAAATGACAGACATGGGAAAATTGAGCTATTTCCTTGGTCTACAATTTGAAGAGACCACTGCAGGAACACTACTACACCAGAATAAGTATATGAAGGAGTTGCTAGTCAGATTCAACATGTTGGGATGTAATCCTGCTGAAACACCAATGGAGACAAACTCTAAGTTGTGTTTAGATGAAAATGGTGAAGCTGTCAACTCTACTCTCTACAAACAGATGGTTGGCTCACTAAGATACCTATGCAATAGCAGACCTGATCTGTCTTTTGCAGTAGGTGTTGTGAGTAGATTTGTAGATACTCCAAAGAAATCCCACATGACTGCAGTGAAGAGAATTCTGAGATATGTACAAGGTACATTGGAATATGGCATACTGTTTCCAAGCAACAAGAACAATGTAGTAAATCAGCTAGTAGGCTTCTCAGACTCTGATTGGTGTGGAGATCAAGTGGATAGAAGAAGCACCTCAGGCTACATATTCAAATTTCTCAATGCTCCTATCTCATGGTGTTCCAAGAAGCAACCTGTAATTGCTCTATCATCATGTGAAGCTGAATATATAGCATGTGCCTATGCAGCTTGTCAAGGCATATGGCTAGAATCCTTGCTGAAGGATATTACCCTTGAGCTATCAGAACCTATACAACTCTTTGTTGACAACCAGTCAGCTATTAATCTTGCTAGGAATCTTGTTTCTCATGGCAGGACCAAACACATAGAGACCGGATTCCACTTCATCAGGGATCAAGTAAGCAAAGGGAGAATTGCAGTAACTCACTGCTCTACAGAAGTACAAGAAGCTGATATACTAACCAAGAGTCTAAAGCATGACAGATTCAAGGAGATGAGGAACAAGCTTGGAATTGTGTCATTAGAGTATTTGAATTAGGGTGACATGATGTAATTGGTTAATTCAAATACTTAGTTTGTTATGTTAGTTAGTTTGTTGTAGTTAAACTTGTTAATGAAGTTAGTTAGCAGTTAACATGTTAAGGAAGTTAGTTAGTTGTTAACTGTCTACTACAGTTAGTATTGCTTTAACCATAATTACTTGTGGATGAAGCAATATATATAGTCTTGTACATATGCAAATTTTAATTCAATGCAATTACTACTTTTCCCTTTACTTTCTTCCTTCTTTCTCAAGCAATTAGTTTCATAGTTAATTCCAACACATTAACCATTCTAACTTAAGTTGAATAAGGACAATTTTTTATCATTAAGAAGAAAAAAAATGAAAGACAAGATTAATGCCTGACCCTAACTACACCACTAGCAGCAACGTTGGAAGGACAAATATCCCATAATACAAGAGATCATCAATGGAGGCTTTAGGTTTTGTCAACAAGAATTAGTCTTCACTAAGGTGTGAGCTATGAAGCACAGATACCGAACACGACACTGACACGGCGATACCAATAGTAATTTGAAAAAATGACATAATTCAGTTGTTGGGTCGTATTTTTGATTAAATAAATTTAATAGAAAATGCTGGTCCAACAAAATGATGAATAAATATGTAAATGACAGGTGTCATTATTTCATTGCTGAAAGCGCCATCGAAAGTTTTATTTCGATCAAGCGGTTTCGACTTACATCAAGCAGAGTTGATAGTCGAATTTTTAGATAAGCTTCATCGAAGTCAGAAGTCAAAGCAAGATTCGAAGCGAAGGAATTCAAAGTTTGGACCATAAGATCTAAGCCCAAAAAGAGTCCAAAGCAAAGCCCAATAAGCAAAAGCGCCAAGAGGAAAATTCGAAGCAGAAGATCGTGGGTTCGAGGGCTAAATCTAGACCGTCAAGATGATCTGAAGCAGTTGAATTTCCGTCGAAGTATAAATAGAAATTCCTTAGAAGGAATTGGGGTCGCAAAACTGTTTACTAAATTTCTCTAAAAAATTTCTAAGTATTCAAGCGTTAGAAAGAAAGGAACTTTTGAAGAGAATGATGTACGGTTTGTGAACCATTTTTACTTGTATTCGCAATTTATCATTAATGCAAGTTTATTTGATTGCAACTTCCTGCATTTTTATTGCTGTTTATGTTTTAAAGTTATTGAATCGAGGTGATTCGAATCAATAAACTTCGTTTATCTTTGTCAAGAAAACTGAAATACTTAAATGTTTATAAAATCTTGATGAACATTAAAACTTGTATTTCTTAGAAAACAAACATAAAATTGTCCTGAGATTCCTAGTTTGATCTCGCAAGTCAAAACGTAAAACTAGCGCTTGTTTACGAATTTCCACTGTAAACAAATTGGCACGCCCAGTGGGACTGGTTTTGTGCTTTGTTTCTTTAGAAATAAGAGTTTTCTGTGTTAGTAACTTCCATTAGCGGTTATGGCTAGAACTCATCAAATGCATGGGTCTACTACCAGTCAATCTGTAAGTTCTTCGAGTAGTGAGGGTAGTCCTTCTCCCCCTCCAGATTCGAACGTGGTGAGTGTTACATCTACTTCACCAATTCTTAGTATAAGTGGTTCTGGATACATTCCAGGAACTACAATACCATTAACAACTATGGCGTTTCATTCTGTTTCGCCTGGTGTTAGACCACCTCCTATGGTCACAAATCCTTTATATGGTCCTATACCAACACCTACGATGGGTTTTCATTCAATACCCACATCTGAACCTGAAAGGTATACCTCCCCTAGGGTTACCCCAACGCCTTTAACCACTGCATCTGTGTTGTCTTTAAGACAAGAAATGGATGAAAGTAATCATGAGATGGTTAATCTCTTAACACAACAAATTGGAACTGTCTTTAACCCTTTAATTCAAAATACCAATGACAGTTACCAAATGTTAGCCTATCAAATGGGTCGAATTGCTGACTTTTTTGGCACTCCCACCCCTCAAAATCAGCCTAGGATTAATCATGTGGCGCCACAAATGATTTTACCTGCTATGTCTGCCACTCCGTTTAACCCAAGGCCACCATATGTAATTTCCCAAGTTACACCACAAGAGCCTGTACCAATGGCTCAAGAGGAGTACCAATATCAAAATGAGGTTAACCAACCTCCTCCAGTAGTTATGGTTCGAAGAAACCAAGACCCTGATGATGTGGTTCGAAATGTTCAGAATAATAATAATTTCGCTGCACCTAATAACTTAGCAACTTTAGTCGAAACTATTCTGAACCAAAATGGCCTTAATACTGGTACTCGAAGGCCAAACTTTGTTTCTGCACTGTCGGAATATGTGTTACAAACAGAGTTACCTAGAGGTTGGAAAGTCCCTAAATACACTAAGTTTGCAGGGGATACCAATGAGTCAACTGTTGAACACATTGCTAGATACTTAGCAGAATCTGGGAATTTGGCAAATAATGAAAACTTGAGAATGAAATATTTTCCTAATTCATTGACCAAAAATGCTTTTACTTGGTTTACAACCCTGCCTCCCAATTCAATTCACAATTGGACTCAATTAGAAAGATTGTTTCATGAACAGTTTTACATGGGCCAAACTAAGATAAGTCTTAAAGAGTTGGCTAGTGTTAAAAGAAAAACACAAGAAACTGTTGATGATTATTTGAATAGGTTCAGATTACTAAAGGCTCGATGTTTTACATCAGTGCCTGAGCATGAACTAGTCGAAATGGCTGCAGGTGGCCTTGACTATTCAATTAGGAAAAAATTAGATACTCAATACCTCCGAGACATGTCTCAATTGGCTGATAGAGTTAGGCAAATCGAAAGATTGAAAGCTGAAAAAGCTAGGAATTCTAAGTTTCATAAAAAGAAAGATGTTGCTTTTTTAGATTCTTATGATAATGATTTTGGATATGAAACTGAAGATGAGTATGTAGATATTGATGATAGTGATATCAATGTGGCGGAATTAAAACCAGGGCCTCCTTATACTTGTAAATTGTTGAGGCCTTCGAATGGGAAAAATCCAGTCGAACCAAAAAATGAAAAATATGCTACTAAAATTTATTCTTTTGATGTTACTAAATGTGATGAAATCTTCGATTTGTTGGTATCTGATGGTCAAATAGTTGTTCAAAAAGATTTGAAAATACCTCCAATTGAACAAAGAAAGAAAAGAGGTTATTGTAAATATCACAATTATTTAGGCCATAAAACTCATCAATGTGTTCTTTTCAGGGATTTAGTTCAACGTGCATTGAACGAAGGAAGGCTTAAGTTTGCTGAAAAAACTAAGCCACCTATGAAAGTGGATACTCATCCATTGTCAACTGCTGATGCAAGTCTTGTCGAAATCCTGGACTGCAACATGGTCGAAATCAATGAAGCTGATGTTGCTGCTGCTGTCAAAGCCATACCTGAAGGAGAATATGACAAGCAGGTGAAAGAGGCTTACCCTGCTGCTGAGGAGGAATTGGTAGATTTCCTCAATAGGTGTAAGTTGAACAATGCTGAGGTCATGTTATGTCCTCGATGCAGCGCTGTATGTGACAAAGAGGCAGTAACAAACCTGAAGAAGGTGTTGCCTTATGCTGATCACAAAAGGAAATGGCCAAGTTCCAAGCCAAATAAGAAGAGCTGGCCATATCAGAAAATCGATTGGAGCAAGTCCCACAATCAAGGACTTTCTGTTCTTCAGAGGCTAGGACCTCAAAAAACATTTAAGTCATCCAACAAAGCACCTACAAATCAGTAGGTCAGCGGCCAATATGTGGCCTTTGACAAAAAATGGATGGAGAAGGGAAGCTCTAGCAATGTTAATGTGAAGTTCACTGCTGGAACTTCAAAAGTGATTGCGGAATCAAAGGTCGTTGCTGGGTCGAAACCACAAGTTGGTTCGAAAGTGGTTGTCCAACCACCAAATTCACAAGTTGCAACAGAGGCCAATAAATATGGCTATAGAAACAATTATAAGGGTAAGAATCCCATGACTCGAACCCAATGGCGCAGGTTCCAGCGCAGAAAGAAGCTTGCTTCTCAACAAGATAAGGCTGGGGGCAATGCTAATGATAAGGGGAAAGCTGAAATGGTCAAAGGACCAATTAAAGAAAGGCTTGCTCCTATAAAGGAATCAGATGCTGAAAATAAGAAAGATGATGATAATGAAGAAGATTTCATGGATGATGATGATCTTCTTGATGATGAGTCTGACTTCGATGTGTTGGTGAATGTGGTGTCAGTTCTGCCTTTGGAATATGATATTCCAACAGAGATCGAAGAGGTGGAAGAAGAGTTCGAGGCTCTTGAATTGGCTAATCATAAGCCAGTGTGTTACTATGTGATGGAAAATGGCTGCGTCGAAGCACAGGATGCTATCTTCGAGAGGCCAGATGGAGGTATGAGAAACCATCTAAAAGCCTTATTTATCAAGGCTAAAGTGAATGATGTGGGGGTTAACAAAATTCTGGTTGACGGTGGTGCGGTAGTCAACATCATGCCCCATTTCATGCTAAAAAAGTTGGGTCTTTTTGACACTGACTTGCATTCTCACAATGTGGTCTTAGCCAATTATGAAGGCAAGACTGGCCACTCACTTGGTGCCATACAGTTAGAAGTTTGTGTGGGCAGTACAGTTAGGAAAACCTTGTTCATGGTGATTGCTGCTAGGCCAAACTATAACTTGCTATTAGGCAGGGAATGGATTCATGGAGTTGGCGCTGTACCTTCTTCCCTTCATCAAAGGCTAATCCTGTGGAGAGATGATGGTCTTGTCGAAAATATTGAGGCTGATCAAAGTGCTTATTTAGCTGATTCAAGTACTGTGACCCTGCAAAACTTCGACAAAAACTTGGCAAATATTGCTCCTTGTGGAGAGCAAGATGCTGCCTTCAATCCAAATATGGTAAGTCCTAATAGTGTTTACCATTCTGTTAAGTTACATCCTACCCATGGTTTTAGTTGGGAAAGGGAGCCTGTTGATGGAGCCCATGTTAGGTATGTTAATCCACCAGCTTCTGGGTGGGAAGACTTTGATAATTGTGATGATGTTTAAGTCCCCAGAATGGAGCAGGATTACGGCTTATGCTGCCGAGAATAGAATAAAAATGGCTATCGAGGCTATTGAGCTTAATGAAAATATGGTTGTTGAAGCCAATGAGAATGTAAGAAATGAATTGGCAACAGGTGTCAATGCTTCGATTACTGACAATAACCAAAGGTTGGATTGCATTTATGATGAAGAACCTTTGGGTTTCGAAAAAGATCCAATTAGTTCAAGTCAAAAAAATGCAAGCTCAAGATCCTTTACAAGAGATAGATATTGGAAATGGCTCTGTTAAGAGGCCAACTTATATCAGTGCCAATATTGATCCAAATTTAAAAGTAAAGGTAATCGAATTACTCAAAGAGTACAAGGACTGCTTTGCTTGGGATTACAACGAAATGCCAGGATTGAGTAGAGAATTGGTTGAACACAGATTACCACTTCGACCAGATAAAAAACCTGTGAAGCAGCTTCCAAGGAGGTTTGCTCCAGAAATCATGACAAAGATCAAGACAGAAATCGAAAGGTTGCTCAAGTGCAAATTCATTAGAACAGCCAGGTATGTTGAATGGTTAGCTAATATAGTTCCTGTCGTTAAAAAGAATGGATCACTTAGAGTTTGTATAGACTGTAGGGATTTAAATAATGCTACACCTAAAGATGAATACTCAATGCCTGTAGCAGAAATGCTAATTGATTCAGCAGCAGGCCATGAATATTTGAGCATGTTAGATGGCTACTCTGGTTATAATCAAATTTTTATAGCTGAAGATGATGTTGCTAAAACTGCTTTTCGTTGCCCTGGTGCCTTAGGCACTTATGAATGGGTAGTAATGCCCTTTGGATTGAAAAATGCAGGGGCAACGTATCAAAGAGCAATGAATTCGATTTTTCATGATTTCATTGAAATTTTTATGCAAATATATATTGATGACATTGTTGTCAAATCTTCATCTTCTGATGATCATCTAAGTCATCTTAGAAAATCATTCGAAAGAATGAGAAAATGTGGATTAAAAATGAATCCACTAAAATGTGCGTTTTGTGTACATGCAGGAGATTTCCTTGGCTTTGTTGTGCATAAAAAGGGCATAGAGATCAATTAGAACAAGACAAAGGCTATCATGGAGACAAAATTTCCAGCAACGAAGAAACAGCTTCAATCTTTGCTTGGGAAAATTAATTTCTTAAGAAGATTCATTTCGAATCTAAGTGGAAAAGCTCACCCTTTTTCTCCACTGTTAAAACTTAAGAAAAATGAGGTCTTTCATTGGGGAATTGATCAACAGAAAGCATTTGATGACATCAAGGCTTATTTGTCGAATCCTCCTACTTTAATGCCTCCAATTCGAAACAAAGAGATGAAGTTGTATATTTCAGCATCAGATACAACCATTGGGAGTATGCTTGCTCAAGAAGATGAAAATGGTGTAGAAAAAGCTATTTATTATTTAAGTAGAGTTTTAAATGATGCTGAAACTAGATATTCTGTAATAGAAAAGCTTTGCCTTTGTTTGTATTTTTCTTGTACCAAACTTAAGCATTATATAAAGCCAGTTGATGTTTATGTTTATTCCCATTTTGATATTATTAAGCATATGTTGTTGAAACCAATTTTGCATAGTAGAATTGGAAAATGGGCATTGGCGTTAACAGAATATTCGTTGACTTATAAGCCATTAAGAGCTGTTAAAGGTCAAATAGTGGCTGATTTTCTTGCCGAGCATTCAGCAAGCGAAGCCCCCATAGAGTCTATTGATATCGAACCTTGGAGTTTGTATTTCGATGGATCTAGACATAGACATGGTACAGGAATTGGGATTTTTATACTTTCACCATGTAAAATTCCCACAAAATTTAAATACAAAATTAATGGGTCTTGTTCGAATAATGAAGCAGAATATGAGGCTTTAATTACAGGTTTAGAAATTCTTTTAGACTTGGGGGCAAGACATGTTAAAATAAGCGGTGATTCTGAATTAGTAATAAAGCAATTAACAAAAGAATACAAATGTATTCAAGAGCACTTAATAAAATATTTTGTGATTGCTTTTTCTTTGCTAAAACAATTTGAATCATATGTTATCCAACATGTACCTCGAATTGAAAATCAAGAGGCAAATGACTTAGCACAAATCGCCTCTGGTTACAAAGTGTCGAAAGACATATTTGAAGAGTTTATCGAAGTTAAAGATAAACTAATTTCGAATGAATCGTTAAATGAGAAATTGTCAATGCCAAAATATTTGGGGGCAGATGAACACAATTTTCAAGAAAATTTTGAGGAAAATTTTGAAGATTTCAAAAGTTCTAACCTCCAAAATATTGACATACATTTTGAAAGTTTTGTAACAGAAATTTTTGTCATTGACAATTTAAATGATACTGATTGGAGAAAGCCAATTGTTAATTATTTGGAAAATCCATCAGGGATTACTGATAGGAAAATAAAATACAAAGCCTTGAGTTATACCATCATTGGAAATGAGTTATTCAAGAAAACCCCTGAAGGGATTTTGTTAAAATGTCTTAGTGAAAATGAGGCATTCTTAGCTATTACCAATGTACATAGTGGTTCATGTGGCGCTCACCAAGCAGGCCATAAAATGAAATGGTTACTATTTCGAAGAGGGTTCTATTGGCCTTCAATGCTCAAGGATTGTATAGAATTTGCTAAGAGCTGTCAAGAATGCCAAAGACATGCAGGTATTCAACATGTTCCTGCAAGTGAATTGCATTCAGTGATTAAACCTTGGCCTTTCAGAGGTTGGGCTTTAGATTTAATTGGTGAAATTAGGCCTGCATCATCGAAAAACCAACGTTTCATTTTGGTTGGAATTGATTATTTCACAAAATGGATCGAAGCTATTGCTTTACCAAAAGTTGATCAGGAAACTGTGATTAGTTTTATCCAAAATCATATTATTTATAGATTTGGATTACCTGAAACTATCACTACTGATCAAGGAACAATGTTTGTTGGACAAAAGATGCAAGATTTTGCTAACGAGGCAGGTTTCAAGTTATTAACATCAACACCATATTATGCTCAAGCAAATGGTCAAGTTGAAGCAGCCAATAAAATTATTATTGGTTTGATTAAAAAACATGTTGCTCAGAAACCAAAGAATTGGCATAATACTTTAAATCAGGTATTATGGGCCTGTAGAAATTCTCCTAAGGAATCTACTAATTCAACTCCATTTCGACTGACTTATGGTCATGACGCTGTGTTGCCTGTCGAAATCATGGTGCAATCCATAAGGGTGCAAAGACAAATGGAAATTCCTAGTGAGCATTATGAAAATCTCATGATGGATGAATTAGTTGATTTAGATGAAGAAAGATTGCAAGCTTTAGATGTTTTAATCAGACAAAAAGAAAGAGTTGCTAAGGCTTACAATAAAAAAGTTAAAGGTAAAATTTTTAATGTAGGAGATTTGGTTTGGAAAGTTATCTTGCCTATGGATAGGAGAGATAGAGTCTTTGGGAAATGGTCACCACATTGGGAAGGACCATTTAAAATTGCTCAAGTATTATCTAATGGTGCATATGAGATTCAAGAGTTAACTGTTGAACAGCGATCAGTGAATATAAATGGTAAATATTTGAAAAGATATAAACCATTGTTGCAAGAAATAAAGATAAGTACTGAGTAATTCGAAACAAATAATATCCAAATGGTGAAGAAATAATTTGCCATAAAAACAATATTAAGATGTCTGAAATAATATAAGACATTGTTCAAAATAATGGCTTTAAAGAGCAAAACATGTTCAATAAAGTAAGCCATTTTTACACCAAGAAACAATAAAAGGAATTACATAGAAACTTCAAAGGTTGCTAATGGCATTACGCTGGAAAGTTTGATAGACCTCCTTGAGTTGAGAGAGCTTAATCTTTAGTAGATTACTTTCTCTGTCGAAGCGCTGGGCTGTAGCTTGAAGTGTAGCAGCATCGCTACATAACCTTAGTCCCTCATTTGCTTTAGCTTCGATTTGCGCTGGGGTTACCTCAGTAGCAAGCTTGAAGTAATGCTCTTGCAATCTTTGTTCCTCAGCAATTTTGCTTTCCAGTTCTCTGATTTCTGCTCTCCATCTAGCAATATTCTCCTCACAGGCAGCAGTTTTTAGATAAGCAGCTGTCACCCCTGCCTTCAGGTTGCTTACTTCGGCGTTACAAACAGTTGCATCAGCCAAAGCTGAGGCATGCGCCTGCATTTGCGCTTGATAAGACTGCTGAGCATGGATAAGCATCTGTTGATTCTTAGCAAATTGTTCGATGAGGGCTTCAACTTGATTAACTAGAAACAACATGGCTTCTTTCGTCCTGTCAGTTTGCAACTGCTGAAGCAGTGATTTAAGGCTAAAGAAGGCATGAGGATCATTGTCAATAACTTCTAAAACATCCCGTTGTAGAAATTCTTCGATGAACCTTGCCTCCAATTGGGCTTGTTCGAGTCTAGCTGCTTCTTCATTTTGCGTAGGCATTGAAGTTCCTTCACTGTTGGTGTTGAAGCTGCCACTTGATAATAATTTCTCAAGTGCTTCTTCTGGAGTAGATACATCCAGTCCTTGAAGGAGAGCTTCAGGAATTCCTGCAGCAGCTGGGATTTTGGAAGTCGAAGATTGTGGATCAATGCTTGAATCTCCAGGCTGTGCAGAAAGATCATCTTCATTGCCAGACTCGAAGCATTGATTTATATTGGCTTGCTCAGGAGAGGGAGATTTTTGATTTGAAAGATCTTCATGAGTTACAGGTTCTGGTCCTTGTTGTTGTGGTTCAGCATTAAGGTTTGGTTCAGGTTGAACTTTGTCCCTCGAACCATCTTCATTACCAGCTTCGTTGCCTTTAGGTGCATCTTCCTTCGATTGATCATCAGTTTCACAGCAAGGGGAAGCTTGGTGATTTCCTTCAGGATTGCCTTTTGGAGGCGAGTCAGCAGTTGATTTCTCCTCATGAATAGCCTCTTTCGACATGTGCTCATTAATGGGAGCGTCTTGGCTTTGTTTTTCCTCTAGTGTTTCAAGAATGTTTGAGACGGGTGCCTAGAAAGAGTAGGAAATACAAAGTTACAAAGTTTGTTTCCCCTTGTGAGTTAAACGTTACATCTACAAAGAAAAGAGAGCGTTTGAAGATACCTTAACAGGTGGAGGCTGCAAACATGAATTTGAACTCTCATTGTGTTGCTCATAAGCTTTATCTTGAAGGGGAGCTTGAGTTGTGCTGGGTACCCCTTGGGGATCCCCAGGCTGCTTTACAGGAGTTGAGTGATCAGGATTAGTGTTGGTGGAGCTGGAGTGTGTTCTCCTCGATTTTTTCTTCTTTTTTTTGTCTTTTGATTTTTCAGGATCTTCCACCACATCAGAAGCCCCAGCATGAGCGCTTGGGACATCATCATTGTGTGTTTCTTTGTAACTTTCCTCACTTTGCCTTTTTTCTTTCTTTTTCTTCTTCTTGTCTGTGTCCTGTACAGCTGAAGATGGTGGGATTTGGCTTGAAACTTTGACAATTACTCTGCCAAGATCAGCATCGATGTTCTGTCGAAAACAAATATCGGAGTTAAGGCCAAATACTTAAAGAAAGGGAGAAAAATACAAATGAAAAGAAAGCATACTTGCTTGTCGATCTCTGTCAAATCAAGGGCATTTTTCTTTAATTTTTTGGGGGGTTTTTCTGCAACAGAGCTGCTTGCTCTTTTTGAACCATGTCGAGTAAAAGTTGAAAAAGCTGTTATTGATGGATTCGACTCGAAGATGAAAAGCAAAGATCCGAAAATCAGTGTAAGGAAATTGGGATACCTTTTTAGCTTCCTTGACTGGCAGAGAAGCAGATTGTTGAGAAGATGTTGAGGTTGCTTTAGACTTGCTTCCTGAAGAGTAATTAAGTCATATTAATAAAGAATCGAAGGGCATATGAGAATAAAGAAAAATAAAGAATATGTACCTTTGGTTGTGGGTGCTTTAAGGTGCTCTGAAAGTGAATAATTGAAACCACTTGAGATTCTAGCTAATAGAAAGTTTTCACTAGGAATCGAAGCGGAGTAGTGTCTTTCCCACCAATCTTGGAATTCCCTAGTTGAAGTAGTAGAGTTTTGATACTCGAAAGGCGTGAGTTCATATTTGTGCTTCTCAGTGTTCTTCAGGTAAGACTTGTAATATTTCTCGGAAATAATTTTATGTCCTATGCAAATGTCCTCTGCACCTTCGTAGAAGCTCTGTGGGGTGAGTTGGGTAAGGCCAAATTGGTGAGATACCAAGTGAGGAAAATATCCCACCAATCCAAAATCTTTTTGCGCTGTGCCAATTCGACAAGAAAGTACAGTATGATCGAGATAAGCCAGCCATTGTGCTAATCCAAACTCTTCGAACTCTTGAAGAGGAGGAAATGGTTGTACAAACCAAGAAGGACCAACAATGCGCTTGATGAATGGAGCATATCCTTCCTTGAAAGTCTTCAAACTCAGAAATATATTAAAGTATTTCAAAAAACTTTGCTCATAATTCAAGCCTAAAGGTAAAGGAACTAGCCTTGCTAATCTTGTTCCTTCGATCTGCCTTTTTTGTGCTTCTTCTTCATAATCTCCAGGAAGGTAAAGTTCTAGTTCTTTCTCGAATGTGGCATTGAGCCACAGTTGAAGAAGCCAAAATGGACCAGCAGCTAAAAAAGTAGAGCCATCACCAGTCTTTTTGAGGTTCTCACTTGCAAGTTGCATTGATGCAAATAAGCAACCTAAGATCAAACGTCCTAGTCCAAATTGACGCCCTTCATGAAGTTGAATGGCCATAGGAATGAAGTGTTTTGCAACTTGTAAAGATTTCGAACAGAAGATGTAGTGGGAAAGCCACAAGGTGAGGAAGGCAACATGTTCGACATCCGATACTTCCTCTTCACCGACTGCATGGTTTTCTTGAATATACTTGAGAAAAGTTTTTTCTTTTGGTGCAAATTCGATGGACGCGCTAGTCTTAGCTGGGTCATAAGTTTCGCCTAATGGGCTAAGCCCAGTAATGGCAGAAACATCGAAGAGTGTGGGGGTCATCATACCACATTCGAAGTGGAAAGTATTAGTGGAGGATTCGAAGAAATGTAAAGCAGCGACTAACATTTCTTGATGATATTTAGGGCCTACCCTAGAAAACTGGATTAACTCAAAAATACCAGCATCTTTCCAAAAATCTCCATAACTTACTTGCACCCTATCCAACCATTTCGTGTACTCTTCATTACCATAATAAGGTGCCGACCTAAAGACCTTATTTGGGGGTTTTATGAAATTGAAATTATAGGGTGAATCAATGAAAGCCCTAGGTTTGCAAGGTTCATAAACAGGGAATATACTTAAAATAGCAGCAGATTTACTCTTAGAATTGGGTAAAGGACCCCCAAACGCACAAGTGCGATCAGCAATAGTATAGGGAAACATTACCTGATTCTCCCAGATTTTTCGTTTCTCTGTGTTCATCACTGGTTCAAGGACTGTGTTAGGAGGAAGTTTGTTCAGCACTGCCTCGTTCCATCCTCCTGCTAAAGGAAGTTTCTTAGTTTGAGTAGAGCCGGAAGCCATTGACTTGCGTTGAAGAAACGTTTGAGAAAATTTGGAGGTTCACAGAAGAAAAATGGTGGAAAAGTTTGTCACTTTTCTGTAACAGAGGAAGAGAAACGGAGAAGATGAAGTGAAAGAGTTCAAGAGTGCAGAAAAATGAAATAGGAATTGAGAATCCCTATTTATAGGGTTTGAAAATTTTGGGAAAAAATTAATGAAAGTGCAAAAGCGTTTTCGTTTTAGCTTCTTTCTGTGACACGTGGCCTGTACGTGCAGGAAAAGCGGGGGTCATGATGTTTATGGGAAACGAGGTGACGGTTAAAGGGAAAAGAGTAATGATGTTATGACACCATAGCCGTCATTGAGAAGTGTGAAAGGTCAATTCAGAGTCTTTTCAAAAACGCCATTTTCTCTTTCGAAATCTTACTCGAAATTGGCATTTTTGGGGGGCAATTTGTTGGGTCGTATTTTTGATTAAATAAATTTAATAGAAAATGCTGGTCCAACAAAATGATGAATAAATATGTAAATGACAGGTGTCATTATTTCATTGCTGAAAGCGCCATCGAAAGTTTTATTTCGATCAAGCGGTTTCGACTTACATCAAGCAGAGTTGATAGTCGAATTTTTAGATAAGCTTCATCGAAGTCAGAAGTCAAAGCAAGATTCGAAGCGAAGGAATTCAAAGTTTGGACCATAAGATCTAAGCCCAAAAAGAGTCCAAAGCAAAGCCCAATAAGCAAAAGCGCCAAGAGAAAAATTCGAAGCAGAAGATCGTGGGTTCGAGGGCTAAATCTAGACTGTCAAGATGATCTGAAGCAGTTGAATTTCCGTCGAAGTATAAATAGAAATTCCTTAGAAGGAATTGGGGTCGCAAAACTGTTTACTAAATTTCTCTAAAAAATTTCTAAGTATTCAAGCGTTAGAAAGAAAGGAACTTTTGAAGAGAATGATGTACGGTTTGTGAACCATTTTTACTTGTATTCGCAATTTATCATTAATGCAAGTTTATTTGATTGCAACTTCCTGCATTTTTATTGCTGTTTATGTTTTAAAGTTATTGAATCGAGGCGATTCGAATCAATAAACTTCGTTTATCTTTGTCAAGGAAACTGAAATACTTAAATGTTTATAAAATCTTGATGAACATTAAAACTTGTATTTCTTAGAAAACAAGCATAAAATTGTCCTGAGATTCCTAGTTTGATCTCGCAAGTCAAAACGTAAAACTAGCGTTTGTTTACGAATTTCCACTGTAAACATCAGTATAATCATAAGTGTCGTGTCGGACACGAACACGGACACGCCTAATTCGAGAAGTGTCTGTGCTTCTTAGGGTGTGAGCAAAAGAAAACTACTATCAATTTTAAGTCACAAGCTTCTCAACACATAAAATTAATTTTAGACGTGTAAGATTAGTTTTGACATGTTTATTCTTTCACAATAGAATTAATTTTTGTCTCTATAATTTTTGTCTCTATAATTTTTGTCCCATGGTTCAGTGGGGACAATAATTTAGATTTTTGTCCAATCTTTTAATGCTTAGTTTGTCCAATCCTAAAACAATTTTAAAATTAAATATAACATTGAAATTGTTATGTCCATTCCATTATTTTTTAGCAAATAGTAGTATATCCAAATATAAATTATTTTACTATCATCAATTCAATTTTAATTAGAATCAATTTTAGCAGAAATAAATGAAAATAGGTGAAATAGTAACACAACTATGCTGTCTTATCTTTAACGTGTTGTCATAATCACAATAAAGGATTGAATCGACATTTTTAGTTGTACACCAAAAATATCTGTGACAACCATTATTCATTTCCAGTTGGCAAAAAAAAAAACTAAAAATTCTTCCTATCTATTCTTTAGGAACTCCTCCAGCGTTTATTGTCGTTGTTTAGTATTTTAGTGAAATTTTGATTTGTTTCAAATTCTAAAATCAATTAATCAAAAATCAAAATCAAAGAAAGATATTATTCATTGTTTATAGTTGGTTATCGTTAAAACGCAATTTCAAATCTGGTGATTAACATTACCCTCTCACCACACTCATACATACACATTACACACACACACGCACACCATTTTCTCGCTGTAACAACAATCACAGAGATAATAATGCAGAAACCTACCAGAAACTCACGCACGTGTACCACCGGTATCTTAACTTGGCCGGAAAATTCTCCACCGGTTACCGCCGTCACCGGTCACCACCGTTCTCATCAGGTTAAAACAATTCTACTCAATTTCTTCATTTATATGTTCAAAATCTTTCGATTCTGTTTATTTATAATCATTTTCTTCGTTTGTTTCTTTGTTCGTTTTGTATTCACAGCCTTCAGATGATATCGGTGATGTTCTTCGTGGCAAAAAAGTCAGCGAGAATGAAGCACAGAATTTAGCCAAGTGGTAATTTAATTTAATTTTTGTCCTAAATCGTTTCAATGTGAATTCAGAATTTCAGATCTAGTGCTATTTAGTTATTTTAGATAAATTTTTCATTAGTATTGTTTGGAATTGTGATCCGATTGTGTTTCTTTCTTTGCTATTTGATTTTGTTTTTGTTTTTTGTTGATCTATTTTGCAATTTTGGAAACACTGCATTTTGTTTTCATTTTTAGGTTATTTATTTGAATTTTTTTTTTTCTTTTCTTATTTTTAATGTGAACTTGTTGAGAAGAAGTCAATCATTAGTCTCCTGCATTCACTTGTTGAATTTCAGCAACATTTGTTACGATGAATAATTGGGAACGTAGTTTCAATTTACCCTAACTGTTACTACTATTTCTATCGATTTTCCTTCTTCGTGGATTTTGATGTTTGTCTATCATGTTTATATTTATTTTTTGATATGATTTTACTTTATAAGTTTTTGTTGTTGTAAAGCATATCCTTCCATGTGTGTTACTTAGGAAACCAAGCTCAGGGTATCGTAGAACGAAAGAGGCGACTGGAAATGATAAACTTTCCTCAAATGTGGAGGATATCACCACATCAGAAGGCAAGTCCAATGCTGCAAATTCTAAAGACGGTGGTATATTTTCGGCAAATGCCGAGAACACCACATCAGAAGCCAATGCTGCAAATTCTAAAGACAGAACAAGCATACGCGTTTATCAGGTATACTAAATGATTGCCTTGTTTTTCGAAGAAAATATGAGATTTGAGTGCATTAATGTGAGTGTTTCACAAATATCAACTACATTGTGAATTTGTGACAAGTCTTTTTTTTTTATTCCCTGATATGGATCTCAGCAAGCAATGAATGGAATTAGTCAGATATCATTTAACACCGAAGAAGACATTTCTCCTAAGAAGCAAATATCTTTACCTGAGGCAGCAAAGCAGCGCGAACTTGGTGGAACGCTGCAAAATGAACCAGGCACAAATAGTAAGAAACTTATGTCAAGTTCCAAGACCAAGGAGATCGGCGGAAATAATATATTTGGCCCTCCTGATGAAATTGTGCCTCGTTCGTTGGCTGCTGCAGGCACTTTGGATTCAAAAGTTTCTAATGTAAGTGTATTCTTGGCATTAAAATCAGTTACATCATCTTATCCATCCCTCCCTATAACATAATATACTCCCTCCGTCTAAAAAAGAATGTCGTTTAAAGTTTTTACACATATTAAGAAATATAATTATGTTGTGTAAAGAAATATTACTTTTACTAAATTACCCCTACATGTTATTGGTTTGTTTCTTTGGGAACAATGCATATAGTAATAATTAGATTGGAAAGTGAGAATGAAATTCATTTTGAAGCAATTTTATTCATAAAGTGACACTTATTTTGGGACAAAGGGAGTACATAGTTGTTCATAGGGATGAAATAGGTCCACACTGTCACTTTATGATTTCCTGAAGGGGAAAAATTCAAATGCTGATTATTTGCCTATAATTAATAATCATGTGAAGATATAACCAGATGCTGATTATTAACCCGTTATCTGTGCTCTTTCATCATCCTTATATTTCATTTTGACCTTCGTTTCATCCCTTTTTTTAGGCTGCTGGTGTCCGAAGTAATGTCATGTATGGTGAAGAATCAGTTCAAAAGACCTCAAGGAAAATACATGACCAGAAGTTTGCAGACCTGACAGGCAATAATATTTTTAAGAGAGATGTTACTCCAGGATCAGTGGAAAAGCATCCAAACATGGTGGCTAGACTTAGAGAAATGGCTGGCAATGACATATTTGCTGACGGAAAGGCAGAAAACAGGGACCGTTTACTAGGTGGTCGCAGACACGCTGGTGGTGGAAGCAACATATTTGCTGATGGAAAAGCAGAAAACAGAGACCGTTTACTAGGTGCCCGCAGACATGCTGGTGGAGGAAGCAACATATTTGCTGATGGGACGGCAGAAAATAGAGACAGAATACTAGGTGGCCGCAGACCACCTGGTGGAGCAAGCAGCATTGTCCTGGATTAAACTTTATTTTCAATTTCCTCCAATTCACTGTATAGGTATTACGAATTCCTCTGAACTCCGGTGTTTTGATCGGAAGGATCGGTTTGTTGGCATTGTATAGTGATGCAGTGTAACTAGCTTGTGTTACCATGGGTGCAAGTGGTTATTTATTTTGATATAAACAACCATAAAAAATTTGTTAAGATTTTATTTATTGTTGGCATTGTATAGTGATGCAGTGTAACTAGTTTGTGTTTACCATGATGGGTGCAAATGGTTATTTATTTTGACTCGCCATAAAAAATTGTTAATATTTTAGTTTGTGTTTTCCATAGTTGCCTTGCATGGTTTACGTTTTTTATGGTGGCTGGTGTTCCAAGAACATGGGATGGCTCATGGCTGTAGTATAAATGTAAATTACTTTTGTCACTGTACTGGGTTCCTCGTGCGCCCTACAAAATTATCAAAATACCTCTGTCCGCTACTTAAGTAGTGGAACTTACGTTTAAAACATCAAAAATTTCATGTGTGTAGGGTGTTTTTCTTTCTCAAAAGTCTAATTTTTTAACATCCGTTACTTAAGTAGTGAAAGGGTAAAATGGAAAACAGGTAGGGTACAAGAGTAACTGGTAGGGTGACAAAAGTAAATTTCAATATAAATAGTTGATCAGAAATAAGACAATTATGTATCTTTATTTAAGGAGGCAAAGTTCTGTTTTGAATTTCAGACCATTTTCAAAACAGACTGTATTATTTAAAGCCACCAGGATAACTCATACATCTCACAAGCATGTTACCAACAAGTCACCAAATTCTGTAAACTATCCAGAGATCCACAACAAAATCATGCTGATGATGAAGGGAAATCAGATAGTCTAAACAGCCATCTCATGACTACTAGACAGAGTAAGAACTCTACTCATCTCGTCCCAACAGCGCCAGAAGAAATTTCTGATAGTCTCCAGAAGTGTCGTTGTCAATTGCACGGTCCAGAGGAACACTGTTCCGTTTTTGGTATTCCTCTGCAATTCGCTGCAAATCAACCTCAGCTCTAGTTGTCACCACTCTAGTAAGGGCCAATTCATCAGTTCCCATCTTGTTTATAGCCAGCCTTAAGAGTTCCTCAAAATATTTCTCAGGGTAGGTCAAACCCTTAATTACTGCCCTCAATAATTTCAGATATTCATCTTCAGAACCAGTTTCCAGATCCTGCAGCAAGAAGCTTATTGTCAGTTCTACTACATGCCACTGAATAATCTTATAATTACTTAACAATAACAAGCTATACCTTGTACTTCTAAAACAAATTTGAAGTAACAAACCAAAATATATGATCCATTGAAAGGTAGTTAATTGTTTGATCTAAAATATGATTATTGCTGGAAATCATGTTTCTCAAAGTGAACAACGACATTCATACAAAAAGCAAGCACTGTTGCAAATACTCAAACAAAAAGTAGGCGTTAAGTTGAAAACAGGAGTCATAAATGGCCAAAACATATTCATACCTTGTCTATTACATTCCCAAACTCATTGTTATAGTGATTCAAAGTTGCATTTAGCTGCGCTTTACTCCTTGTTGTTACAATCCTGATCAGGTCATCATGATTGTAAGCCTTCTCTGCAATCTTCTCATGAAGCAATTTTGCTTCGGATTTTGCCAATGTCATATTCACCTCATCCCCCTCATAACGCAATATGCCCACAAGAGGAACCAAAAGCTTTTATGCAATATCAGAAACAATGTTTCATCAGATAATAGGGAAAAAATGTTAGATCCAGATGTAGAATAATAATGAAAAGACATACTTTTACTAAATAAAGGTTTCCCTTAAAGTTGAAGAGAAATACACCTCACAAAATTTGGAAGATTTTGATTGACATAAATAAAAGAGATGCATCATAATCTAAATATTGTGTAAGAACATGCAGCTCTTCTCCATCAAGATTCAAGAAACTAACTAGTTTAAGGCTTTACCTTGCGGATGTCACCAGAAGTATGATAGGCTACATCTTCTTCGAGAGACTTTTTGAAACGGGCTTGGTAAGCTTGCTTTGCCTTAAGAAGGTCGAGTGAAGATCTTGTGGAAGCAATTTCGGCGATGGTCGAATTGCTTGAAGTCAACATCTTAGTTGCTTGATTAGCTAAAAAGGCATCACGCTCAGCAGGATCCAATGCCCACAACAGCACAGCTTTCTGTTATATTCAAAACATCAAACATTATTAGATAGGAAATTAACTTCACACGTTTTCCTTAGTTGAGATTATTATCCATATAAAACATTGAAATTAAGTACAAATTTAAAAGTTGACAACTTGATAGTGAAAAAGAAATACAAATACGAAAAAGGTGTCAAACTGAGTTTCACATAAAGAAGCCGAATATTAAAAGTTTTAAACTGACCTCAAAATCACTTGAAAGTTCTTTGTCTAAATCTTTAAGAAGATCTTCTCCATGGGTTTGTGCATAAGTTTCACGAATCAACTTACGCTGAGCTGCATTTCTATGAGCAAGGATTGATATGATCAAGCCTTCATTCGTTCCCCACCCTGCAAAAATATATCACCGAGACAACAACATGATTAACAACAATAAAAAGGCCCTAACTCTTATCATAAGGAAACAAAATGAAGAAAGTATATTCCCTTATTTAAACCATGCTTATTTATTCACAACTTTGATTATATGATTAAATGCGATCATAATTTTGATGTAAATAGATCGAACATACACAAAAGAAATACTCCTAAATAAAATCAAAATTCTATCTATTGTTACACAATTAACTTATTAGTGCATTGATGCTATGTCAAATTTAAATTCATTTGGATGAAACCATTCCTTTTAGTTTTTATTAAAAAAAAAATAAAGTTGATACTATATTATACTATAAAAGTGCAAATCAAGATCCTGAGGAAGGTTCTTTTAAGTGTATGTTTGATATCACGGTGGATATGTCATAATCACGGTAATCCACCATGATTTTCCAAAAGCTACACTTTGCAGCTTCTGTAAAATCACACCCACTCTGATACCAAACATAGGCTAAATCATTTTTGAAACAGCACACACGTAACACAAAAATGAATGTATAAATGAACAATGGAATCTGAGTGATCATCAACATTCATCAGCTAGAAATAACTAACAGAATGTATAAACCAAACACATAACACAAAAGTGCAATGCATTATGCATCTGATTAATTAATTAATTAATCCATGATCTAATTAACAGTTTAGAGCTATAAGCATAAGTACAATATATGATGAAATTTGTATGATCAGATCATGAATGTGCAAAAAATTAATAAAAATAATCCAAACAAGATAGATCGAGAAAAATTAAACAGATTGATGATGAAATGAACGTGAATGAAATTTAAAAAGAAAAAAAAGGATGAGTGATGGTTGACCTTGAAAAGCTTTTCGCAATTGTTCACTATCATCTGATGGAGAAGGAACCTGAGCAGGGATCTTCAATGACGCCATTGTGTTTTCACGATCGATCGATCTGTGAGTAGAATGTGATGTTGAAAAATGAAAGCAAATGCGAGATCAATCATTTATACAAGGACATGCCGATCATTAGGGGTCTTCTTCATTTACTTTCAAGGCAAAATAGTCATTTTTAGATTAAAATATCATTATTATTCCATTAATTTCGGTCACATAAGTAGATCAATCCGTAGTTACCAAATCCATTTGTCTTAAGAGGTAATTATTTTTTAAATAATTAATTGATATGTATTTTTAATTGTCTAAAAATCATGAGTTTTATTGATGAAAATGCATAGATATAAGCACTCAGTTGTCTGTAGGAGTTGTGGGTTAAAACGGATACCCAACACGACACAGACATTAAAACGGCAACACCCATAATAATTTGAAAAAATAACATAATTCAGTGTAATTATAAGTATCGTATCAGTGTCGCAGCCTAATCCGAGAAGTGTCTGTGTTTCATAGGTTAAAACTCAAACTTAATTATTTATGAAAGTGAAATTTTAATTGTTTATGTCAGTTTAATTCAATTAATAGAGACATTAAATTATATATTCAAAGAGTCAAAATTTAAACACTTCATTTTTTTTGTTGTTAAATTGTTTAGTGGCGAGAAGTTTTACCCTTAAAATTTAAACACTTTACTTATTTACTTTTAAAATGAAATTTTTAGCCATTAAATTATTTGACACTCAACTTATTATTTTTAAAATAAATTTTTAATCATTAAAATATTTTTTTTTAAAAAGAGAAAAAAGTGAAATTCGAACAATAAATGACTTGATTTTCAAAATAATTGTATGTTGTTTTTCTTCTACTACCAACAACTCTTTGACTTTCAAAATAATGTAGTAACTGAATCAGAATAAAGTGATATAAAGCTGAGCATTATTTTGATCATAAAAAACAAAAATGGAAAAGACAAAAAAGCATAGAGGCTTTGCGAGTAAAAAAAACTAAAAAGCGACTTCACTGGGGATCGAACCCAGAATCTCTGGTTCCGTAGACCAGCGCCTTATCCATTGGGCCATGAAGTCCTTGTTTGTTTTAGTTATAAATTATTATTAACTATACTGTAAATCTGTAACATTTAGATTTTTATTTTTTTTTACCAAACTATACATATTTAGTTGAGCTGTTTCTTTTGCAATGCAAGTTTTGCCGCCGAGTGACCGATAACAAGGGAAAGCATAAGCGGATAGAATCTGAACAACAAAGTTTGGTAACTCAACAACCGGAAAGCGCTTCTACACCGGCATAATCAGCATAATCAACAACAACAACCTAAAAAGCTCTTATTATTATTATACTCTATTTTCCACTACCTTCTTTTGCCTCTTACAAATTATGATTATGTAAATAGATTATGATAATCAACTTCACCGGAGAAAAAAACAAATGTATTCTAAAACGTACGGTGAACTGTGATAGAATATAGGAATAGGAATCAAAGTATCATTGTTATTATTATTATTATTATTGAAAAATTAAACGGTGGAAATTGATTTGATGAATTCCAAAAATAGGAATTGAAAAAAAAATGGGTCAAAATAAAAAGCAATCGTTTCGGAGCAAAGCAGTCCACCTTGTTTCGGATCTCACAACTGTTCTTCTCAACCCTATTTCTGACCATAACAACAACAAACCCTCTCTTTCTTCTTCCGTAAGTTCTCCATAATTCAATTCTCTCTTATTTATTCAATTAATTGCATAATTTTTTATTCTATAGTTTCTATTTTCTAATTTCTAAATATTGCTTTGTTTATATTATATTTATTATTGTTAAGGAAGAAGAGAGGGTTGTTAATGATGATGGATTAAATGAAAGTAAATTAGAGGTTGATGGACCTGATACGTCGTCGTTTACTGCATTTTTGTATTCGTTTTTGTCTTCAACTTCGGATTCTAGAGATTCTAGAGATAACAATGAAGAAGATGATGTTAGTGTAGTAGGTGATGATGATGAAATGAATGAAAATTTGGTTGTTAAGAAGGGATTGTTATCTAAGGGTAAACAATCACTTGGTAAAGCTATTTATGTGGTTGCTAGAATGGGTGGATTTCGAAGTGTGGATCGTGGTAGGGATAATTTTGAGTCGGATGAGTGTGGTGTTGAGATGAAGAATATTCAGAAGTTGAAAGAGGTTCCTAGTGTGGATTTGGTTGATTATGATCGTTTGCCGGAAATTTCGGAGCCTTCGATGTTGATTTCGAATAGTTTGAGGAATGCGGTTTATGATTCACTTCCGAGTCTTATTCATGGGAGGAAATGGTTAATGCTGTACAGGTAGTTTTTTTTATCAAGGTTTATTGACAGATGCAAGATTATGCTGTTGTGTGTTGAAGTTTTGAAGTCTTGTTGTTGATTTGATTGATATTCTTATGTGGTTTCTTTGCAGCACATGGAAACATGGGATATCACTTTCAACTCTTTATCGGAGAAGCTTGCTTTTACCTGGACCAAGTTTGCTGGTACAATTTCATTGAACTCCAGCACACATAAACTTATGCTATTTATGATTTATCTATGTCTGTTCTGCATGTTGACAGTCACATATAGTTTTTTGTTTGCTACTACTC
This sequence comes from Trifolium repens, assembly GCA_030408175.1. Classification (NCBI taxonomy): domain Eukaryota; kingdom Viridiplantae; phylum Streptophyta; class Magnoliopsida; order Fabales; family Fabaceae; genus Trifolium; species Trifolium repens. The sequence goes on along the minus strand of CP125842.1, from coordinate 56,990,403 downwards.
CTACTTTAGTTGACAAATTGATAATCTCTTGGACTTTATTTGATTGATAGTTTAAGATGTTCAATGGATTAAAGTTAGGTTTTGCTACATGGTTATTTAAATAACCAATTAACATGAAGTGCATATTTCATACTTTTAGCTAGTGTTTACTTACTAGCCAGCTCACATGAGGTGCATATTTCATACATGATTAAGCTTTTGTTGATTTGAATTTGCCAGAATCTAAGAAATAACTAATGAGTTTGGTGGTGGAAGCAAATTGATATTTATTGAACATATGGACACTGACATATGATTTCTTTCCGGGTACTTAAATAGAATTTTGTTCCATTTAGAATTGAGCTATAAATGAAAAAAAAAGTTCCACATATTACTGTTATGCAAAGAGTATTTCAACGAGACCTATTAAGTACTAATAATAGACCATGTTGGTTTACAGTGATTTAATCACTTCAATGCCTGAATTTATCATTGATCCCAGCTTTTGCATTACTCCTCTTCATTGATGGCATATCGTATTTTGATTCAAAGTCATGACATAGTAATTAATAGTAGCACATGGAGTTTAACAAAGCCTATTTGTTGAAGTCCCATGTTTGCAAGTTTATACTATTGTCCAATTTTAATCTGCAATGATAACTACATATTGTGTCCTTTGTTCAGCAAGACTGAGTTCTACACTCTGCATTCAGGGGTTGGTCTTTAATGTATTGTTAGCTATTCTGTTCCAGGTTGTTGGAGACCGAAAAGGAGCAGTGTTTGGTAGCTTGGTTGAAGCACCCCTTCGACCATCCACCAAGAGAAAATACCAGGTCAGGTTTTATGTTTGTACCATGATGCTATTGTCCCTTCACACTTTGTGGCAGTGTTAATTTTGACTTTTATTTTATCTTGTTGACATAAATTTTGTACAGGGAACAAACAGTACATTTGTTTTCACAAACATCTCTGGTCATCCTGTCATATATCGTCCAACAGGTATCTATTTTTTATTTAAGTTTGAACATTCTATTCTTTATCTTTCTTTTGTTGTCATAGTTATACTGTGTTTTCTTCATATAATAATTAATTAATTTGTGCAGTCTATCAATAAGACAATAACAAACATGTATTAGTTGAATGACTAGATTACTAAATGAAGGTTTTAATTTTCCTCATACAAAACTATGTGGGTGAGGAGAGAATTTTTTCAAAGTTTATTTGTTGTGATGGAAAATCAACAGTTTTATTGACATGGCATCCCCACGGGTTATGTCGTGCACATTTTAGAAACGTATGGTTTGGAGTTCTTATGCTGTTTCTCTTCTCTTGATTAGCTATACTGAATGAACCACAACATTGCAGGAGTAAACCGTTACTTCACACTTTGTACCACTGACTTTCTAGCGATTGGTGGGGGAGGTCATTTTGCTCTTTATTTGGAGGGTGATTTGTAAGAACTTTGTACTTACATATGTTATCTTTTTTTCATCCTATTTCATCAAACAAATTATACATCGACCTGATTTTTTTTTTATTCAATTTTTTGACATATCTACTCAAGATTGAACGGGTCAAGTTCCGTCTCCGAAACTTATGGCAATCCTTGCTTAGCACACTCTCCAGAATTTCAAGTGAAGGAAGTAGAGTTGTGGGGCTTTGTATTTCCTTCAAAATATGAAGAAATATTGAAATTGAGCAGAACAGAGACACCTGGGATCAGTCGCTGGTAAATATCTCCGAGCATGAATCAGACGTTAATCAAAGCCTTGCAGTTTGCATTTTACTGGATGATCATGCTAAGTCACAAGCCTGACAATTTCTGCTAGTAAGCGATGCAGAGTTGATAGACAGTGTGATGGAAGGGTTTTATGAATCCACCCTTATTATCACTATGTAAACAACATATTGTAAATATTTGCAAAGGCTGCATCAAAGTTGATAGACAATGTGATGCAAAAGTTGTATGAATCCACCCTTATTATCACCATGTAACAACATGCTTGTAAATATTTGCAACGCTGTATGTATATAGAGAGCTCATACCCATTACAAAATGGCCTATTTTGTGTAGAATAAGAATTGGAGTAAATTTATATGTTTGATTAAGCAGATAAAGGAAAAACAAAGGATAGCCGCCCAATGACTCCGACATCTTGCTCCGATGAAGCTGATACCAGCTCAATCAAAGTCGCAGATCCTCTGTTGACAATTGTTCCTTCACGCACAAATCAAGGATCTTGTGAGTTGCAAAACTAGAGTATTGCCAGTTTTTCAGATTCATTTAACTGTTTCATCTCCTCTGTATTTTCCAAATTCTTCTCTCTAATAATGAGGAACATTGACTCAAATATCAAGAATATAATATAAAAAAACTCATATTTCAAGAACAAAAAATACTATTAATGCTAAAATAAATATGTAAGAGGATAAATGATCTCCTTGTTTGAAACCTCTTCTTGAAGGAATAGGTTCAATTGGCTTTTGACTAATACTCACAAAATACTTGATTGTCTTTTGATTGATGTCAATCCACTCCACCGGAGACTCTACTCAACTTTAAGGGTCAAATTACCCAACTTGTAGTTTGTCTTGCCCTTTAAGAAACTGATAAACTCTATGGACGTTACAACGATATATAGGATGAAACACTCTAGGGCAAAAGTAGACTAACAATAGAGAAACATTTAGAGATCACCATTTAAATCTTTTTACCAACACATTGTATAAGAGAGCCTATAAGCAACATTGCATAGTTAAACAAACCACCAATTATTCTAGATAGAGGATCAACTATTTTAAGAACAAAGACAATGTCAATATCATTAAGAGAATCAAGAAATGAACTATTATCCAACTAGCTACAACAAGTACAAAAGCACTAAAGGTTTAATCCCCTTGAAGATCCCAAAAGTTATACATATAGCAAGATTGAAGTAATTTGAATATTTGTTAGAGTCTTTTTATTGAAGTGACACTTAAAAGCTCTTAATAAGTAAATGACAACAAATGTACCCAAAAAAAAGTAAATGACAACAATAAAAGAACTCCAATTTAGCCCTTCGATCTTCAACACTAATACACTATATTTCGAAGAAGTAACTTTTCCATCTTTTAAAAGGTCCTTTGGACGTAGACCACTTTTTCTATACAAACGTGTATTTTCAAACAAAAATACATTTTTTTAAACTTAAATCTTCGATCGATCCTTGCAAATATCCACTTTATGTTTTGATCTTTGTAAAAAAAACTCCAATTTAGCTCTTGCAAACTCATAGTCCATCTATAATAGTCTATGATGCCATCCAAATCAATTAAAATTTACAAATAGTAATGACATGGCAAATGTTTAATGAAAGATTAATCTATTAATTAACTATATAGTAACAAAAATAGAAATCCCAAAAGACTAAAATTATAAAATTACAGCGGAAACAAAAACAAAATTGCCAAAAATTAACTTTCATCTTTTCTCTAAATCATACCTAAATTCTTCATTCATTCTCCATCTTCATCCAATTTATCATCATCCCATCCTTTTCTTTTTAACTTTATAAAAGTAAAGGTAGGAGATTGAATTAGATTGAATATCAATATCATCATTTGAGGTATAGATCCATTCTATACCTCAAATGATTAGTCTTTATTAGTTTTAGAAGGGGATACATTTAAAACCCAAAAAACAAAAATCTTAAAATTTGCATAAATTATTAAATGCTAATTTTCTTGCACTAGTCTCCTTATAAAGTCCCACTACTACCCTACTCAACGATGTCGTTTACTAGCGGGCATGGCAAGTTGTAAGCAGTAACAGTCGTCATTTCACGGCCGTTGTGTAAAGTATCCACCGATCGCCGTACCGGAGAATCGAGATCGGAAAAATTAAAGCCTCTGAATGGCTCCACCTAAGTCTAGAGGGGCCACTCAGAGCACCAATGCAAGAATTTTATTCTTTTCCATTCTCCTCGCTTTCCAATATGGCGCTCAACCTTTGATTTCCAAACGCTTCATAAGGTTTTTCTTTTTACGTTCTCAAATTCAATTTTTAACCTTTAAGCATCATTTTTTGGTTGTGCATAGCAAATAATTGATGTTTGAATTATCTTTAGGTGAATGAATTATCTTCTATGTGAAGTATGCACTATGCAGTGGTTGTGAAAACAACTTATGACATGTTCATAAGCTGTTTTCAGCTTATTTCCATAAACTCCCTGGGATAGCTTATGAACACAACTTATAGCTTATATTTATCCAAACAGTAACTAAATTCTATGTTTAATCAATGATGCCTAGTTTTTCCTAGATGAAACCCAAAAGTTGAATGATGCTGGCTAACATATCTGGTTATGTGTTCAACATGGCTATGAATTTGACACTAGAATAATAATCAACTAATCACTATAACGGGCTTGTGCTATCACTTTTAACATAATAGGTTAAAAATACATTTGTTCATGTGATCAATGGATTTAATATTTTTAGTCATCCATTTGTGCATTGATCCTTGAATTAACATTGTAATTGTGAATCACCATGTGAAGAATGCCTTATTAACTTACTTTTCCCTCTTCCAACAGCCGTGAAGTTATTGTGACTTCGTCCGTTTTGTCATGCGAGGCTGCAAAGGTAACTCTCGGAATGTATTGTATAGTTTTAGCTAAACATGTACTATAAATTGTTATTATTACTGGGAAAATTTATTTATATTTTTAATCTACTTTTTAGGTTATATTTGCATTGTACTTCATGGCAAAAGAAGGTAGTCTGGGAAGAATGTATAAAGAATGGACGTTGTTCGGTGCATTGACTGCATCGGGACTTCCTGCAGCTATATATGCATTGCAAAATAGTTTGTTGCAAATTTCTTACAAGAATCTTGATTCACTCACATTCTCAATTCTGAATCAGACAAAAATATTTTTCACTGCATTATTTACATATTTCATGTTGAGGTATGCTCCTGCATTAACAAATGTTAATATTTCTGCTATTTCTATTAAGGCCCATTTGTTCAAATATGTCTAAGTGGAGATGTTAAACTATTATCCATGTGTCCAGTAAATGGTTTCATTCATTAGCTGTTGTTTCATCATAAAAATGTTGAAGTTAATTTGTTAAGTAGAGCAGGAGTTGTTCCTGTTTCTTGTGATTTTGGCCAGCCAATAGCCATGGTGTAAGTTTTGTGTAGGTTGTTTTCTTCGAGGCTAGGGACTTTCTTGCACTATGTGAGTTGAGTTGAGGTCAGGGATGTGCAGTTTGGTGTTTTCCAGCACATTCAACTGTTTTGTTTGGTTTGGCGTATTTCACTTGCTGTTTTTCGGTGTTCTAGAAGATGTTGATTTCTTGTTCAGTTGTTTTCTTGGATTTTTAGCACTTTCTTAGGATGATGTTAGGAGACTGGTATCTTATGACCCGTAGCATGGAAAATCTTAATTACAATGTTGCAGATCTTGGAAGGTCTACTACAACCTCCCTATCCCCAAGATCCCTATTCCACCTCACATGACAAAATATCCTCGTTCTAATCCCTTCCTCTTTTTTGTATACATTACTGCCTAGTCCTCTCTTTCGCCCAGCCTAAATATTTCCAACTGGCTGATGAACTGAGTAACAACGTATTGGGTGGTGTTACCTAACAGGCTACTCTTGGGAGACTCTTCTAAGAGGTTTCTCTTATCTTCTTCTCTTGATCGTATTGGGTGGTGTTACCTAACAGGCTACTCTTGGGAGACTCTTCTAAGTGGTTTCTCTTATCTTCTTCTCTTGATGGGTTTCTGCATTTCATCTTTGTGCTTTTTTTGGGCGCTGGGTCATTTAGCATTCCTTTTCTTCTCTTGGTTGCACTCGGATGGCTCAGTTTCTTTTTTCTTCCTGCTGACGATTTCCTATTAAAATAGGATGTGTTGTTTTATACCCGGTCTGCAACTCTGCTACTTGTAACAAGTTAAAGCTTAGTGTTATAAGGTTATTAACTGGAGGGGGTGTTAAGAAATTAGGATTAAAGATATAAGTCTTATTGTTGGAAGGCTTGGGCTTATAGCCTTATACTTGTAGTACTAGTACTTTACCAGATTATTAAATTAAATTTGAGTATGAAGTTAGGGATCTGTAACTCATTACATCTATCAATCATCATATTCAAACTATTATATATCTTTCTCTTTTCCGTCTTCTCTAGCACTAAACCTGAATTCTAATATTGTCCACTACAAGGCATCTGATCATACTTAATACAGGCAAAAGCAATCAATTCAACAAATTGGAGCCTTGTTCTTGTTAATAGCTGCAGCAGTTTTACTAAGTGTCGGTGAAGGCTCTAACAAAGGTTCTACTGGTGCTAATGCTGATCAAGTTTTATTTTATGGAATTATTCCTGTATTAATTGCTTCAGTGCTCTCTGGACTAGCTTCTTCCCTGTGCCAATGGGCTTCTCAGGTTACCGGAACTTTCAAATTTCTGTTCAAACCTAAGTTTTCTGAATTGATCAATATTTTTATTTGTCCAAATGGTTTCTTCTATCACAGGTTAAGAAACACTCATCATACCTAATGACTGTAGAAATGTCTGTTGTTGGAAGTATATGCTTGCTTGTCAGTACCTTGAAATCTCCAGATGGGGAAGCTATGAGACGACATGGATTTTTTTATGGTTGGACTCCTCTTACTTGGGTAATGTTCTACCAATATTTTTTTGTGATATAAATCTTTGGAGCCCGTTAGATTGTTGTTGTGCTCATGCATGTAAGAAGCCCATAAACCATCACATTGGTGTTGAAAATGAAAATTGTAACTCTGTGCCAAACACATGCATGTACATGTAAATTTGGACCAGTGTGTTTTCAGGATCCAATTGATATCACTTTTGTTTTGTGGGATGGGGTAATAGTTTCTGTTGATTATATACCCTAACTGCATATTGACTTTAGCTAACATAACTAAAATGTATTACATATGTGGTTCAGGAGTTTTTATTTTTTGTATTGAGTTCAATGCACTTCATTCATTCACATACATTTGTGATTCTAGTAGATGGAGAGTTCTATCAACTTATTAATTGTATTAATTTGTCCGTAAAAAACCATGTTCAAAATCCATAAACATCGACTTTTTAGTGCCTTGTCCTGGGCATTATTATCCATATGTAGTGTAATTGTGTCTTTAATAGATATTGATGTACATCAACCTAAAAAGTTGCATAACGTTCTTAATTCATTTCAGATCCCTGTAATTTCCAATGCCCTTGGTGGAATTCTTGTCGGTTTAGTTACAAGCTATGCTGGCGGTGTTAGAAAGGTAAGGTTTACTTTGTAAACTCAATTAGTTTTGGGATGGACTATCCACAGATGATGGATGAAAACGGTCATCAGATGGTAGTCGGTTATTCTCGTTACTTTACCGTGTTTTCGCATTCTATATCATGGGGTTGATTGTAGGAAACAGATTCTATGTATTTGATGATATTGTTTTTTTATTTTTTTATTTTTAATAATGACAAATGTTAGCATGTTAGCTTCATGTTGTGGGTGGAGATTAAACCCTCAATCTCAACTCTCTCACCCCAACCACTAAGCCAACCTTATATCCTCAGCATTTGATGATATTGTTTAGTTTTGTCTTAGATTTTAGGGGCTTAATCTACATTCTAATATACAGTACATTATTTATGGGTAAAAGTTATTATTTCACTCTATTGGTGGATCTGTAGAGGCAGTAACTGCACAAACTTTTGGTACTTAATTGAGTTATTGGTAATTTGCTACTGGACCATATGAAATTGTTGAAGAACGTTGCAGTTACCGAACATGATGACAATTGTATGACTTAAGTGCCTTTCGTTTATTGTGGTTGCAGGGATTTGTCATTGTCTCAGCTTTACTTGTTACAGCATTGCTACAATTCATTTTTGAAGGAAAACCGCCTTCATTGTATTGCCTTGTGGCTCTTCCGCTAGTTGTCAGCAGCATTTCAATATACCAGAAATACCCCTACCAGGTTAAAAAGAAGGAATCATAAAACCTGCCGGGCATAGTATGGGGAAGTTATTTCATTAGTTCCCCACTGAAGCTCCTTTGTTTTATATCCACAATATATAAGCATGTTGTAAATGATAGAAGGCAAGCATTCTTTCGATGTCTGCTCAATGACTCAATCTCAATAGAGTTAGGGATGTCAGACTTTTTCTTTTCTATCCCTCATTTTACTATTTTCTGGAAATTTTGAATGAGGTATTTATTTTGGTCTTCTCTTCAATGTGTGGATAGAGGGACGAAAGTGGTTCATTTTGAAATTCATGTTGCAGAAGACAATGGCTATATTATATGTACTGTGTTGAAAGTGAAATTTACGTCAAAAAAAAGAAGATTGTAATCCTTTTTCTTCAATGAACTTGAACATTATGAATTTGAATATATTTTTTTTGACTAAAATATTTGAATATTCTTATGTTCTTGAATAACAGAATATTGTCTTATTAGGAAAAGAAAGAAAAATTTTATGATGCAAGGACTCCCAAAGATTGATTGTTTTTTTTTTTTTGATAAGCCCCAAAGATTGATTGTAAAGTTCCCCAGTAATATTCAAAGAAATGAGAGAATCTAAATGTAGATACATTCCTGCAATGTATGTATATTGTGGTTATTTGAAAACTTGTGAGCACAAAAAAACTGCTTATAAGATTCTATAATATAGATGAGCTAGGCATTGACAAATAAACTGCTTCCTCTGGACCTCGTGATATCTATAATATAATACTGCGGCAGTTAAACCACCTTCTAGTGGGATTTTTCTCTCTTAAATTAGCTTATAAGAATCTTCATGGCAAGACTCATCTTCATGGCAAGACTCATAAACATGTTAATAATTCTCTTCTTTTTCAAAGGTTTTGGTCAAGGGAAGGACCCATATGTAGAGATTATCCTGAGGTGGCAATTCATGTCGTAAGAGATTGTGAAAATGTTAAAGAGTTTTGGAATGATCTCATATCTCTGAATTCTTAGGAAAATTTTCAGCAAGAGACTTAAATGAGACTGATTTGGAATTTGACAAATCACGATATTGGATATATCTCTCTTAACTCTTGGCAAACTTTCTCTAGAGTTCTTGGCTATAAAATGTGGAAGAACAAAACATGCATTCTCTTTGCTAAATTAGTCAGATGATTAATACAATTGCAAATTCTAGGATGAGCATAGAAGTGTCTTGGAAGCCCCTCATAGAATTATTGCAAGTTCAACATAGATACATCATGAAAAGTATTTGGTCATTTCATTTGGTCATACTCACATAAAAATATATATATCATTTAATTAATTCAAAAATACATATTATTTAATTATTTTCTCTTTCTACCTTTTATCAAGCATGTGTGTGTGACCAAATGGGGGACCAAATCCTTATAACCACCCAAGACTTTCTCATGAATCATATAGAAAGATATCACGAAATGTCAACACAATACATCTAATATAGCTATTGTTAATGAGGTATTAATGTAAGTGTAATTCTTTTTTGGACTGAAATGTCAATGTAAAATTGTTTTATAATTATACTCACATTGTAATAAACTTTTTTTTACCTATAGATTTTTTTTTTAAGAAAGACAACAAGGGTTTAAGGGTTCAGCCCTTGTTTAGGCTTAGCAGGGTTTAAAAGAGGCGCGTAGAGGGAAAACAAACAAGTGTGTAAGAAACGATGGCAGATATTGCAAACCTATCAATAATCCCACTCATGCCAACTTCTTTCGCACCAGATTCTAAAGAAATCGCGTTTAAGACAATCCCTTCAGCATCCAAGTTTCAAATCAAACACTTCATTGAATCTTTCTACAACTTGCAGGTACAAAAAGTTCGAACGTTAAACGTCAAAGGCAAAACGAAGAATCGCGGTGGAACCTTAGTCGCAAAACCTAATTACAAAAAAGCTTATGTCACTCTCAAAAAACCAGTTTCCTTCACCAACGACCTTTTCCCCTTTCATTCCGCCGTCGACGACAATAACAAGAAGAATAAGAAGAAAATGGCGGCAAATCAGTTTTAGGTATTACTCACTCACTGACATTTTCCGTTTTCAATATTTTCATGTAATGTGAATGTTTAATTTATTCCTTTTTTTATTTTTTTTCAAATTCAGGTTCTCATGAAAAACATTGGATCAATAGCTCTTTGTTTATCAACTTTGAAGGCTGTGTGTAGTTTTGTTGTTCACTATTACCCTAAATTGCTAGGGTTATTTATTAAATGTTTGGGAAACAATTTGTAACCTTCAAAATCAAGTTTTGATTGAAGAAAGTGTAGTTTTGTGCAAAGCAATAATTTGATTGTTTCAAATTAAAATAGGTTTTATTCTTGGCCAAACTTTACTACTCCAGATTATCAACCCACTTGGGTTGGTCTGGTGGTATTGGCTTGGGACCTGGGAGTGTGCTCCTCATTAAGGTCTCAGGTTCGATTCTCTCTAGTACCAATTTGAGTGGACTAATTTAGCTTCTTCGAAAAAAACTACTCCAGATTATCAGGGCCCCTTTCCCCGATAACTGGAGGGTTAACACCAAAAGAAAAATTAAAATAGGTTTTTACAATGCTAGAAGTGATAAAGATTTGTTTCATTTTTCTGCAATGCTAGTGTTTTGTTTTACTTTCATCTGCATTCTTCACAAGTTCATTGCTAATAAACTGTAGTATGTCCTTCGAGAGTGATTTAGTCACTTGAGAGTTGAGAGAGTAAATCCATTTTGGGTCGTAGGTATGTATTTTTGTATTGCCGCATTTGGAAGCCTCTATGTGTAAAAGGAACTTTTCTTTCTTTGAAGCAAACAGCATCTTTAGATATCAAATTTAGACTACATGCTTCATATGAAAAAAAATTGCAACAGGATTTTTTTTATATGGAAATACTTTTAAGACATGGAGAGCCTTCTTCGCGGGGCGGATCTACGACGAGTGCGGCTTGGTGATGTGGGTATATCTTGTCCATCTCTAGTTTCACATCCTCCATGTTTTACATGAAAGGAGTTTTTGATCTTGCGCCAATTTATACCCCAACTTGATGGATTCTTTGACTTGTCGGTGGTGCTTAACTTTTTATACTCTTCTTGCAACTCAAAGTAGTCATTCTGCAGTTCTACCATCTTGGACTTTACATTGTCGAGTTCTGTTTTGAGTGTTTTAATGTCCATACTTGCAGATATCTGGTTTACATCATGTTCAGAGTTTATTCCACTTTGTGCTGGTTCCTTCTCTTGCATTGCTGCCCTCATCTTTACTTGCTCTGCAAAAAGAACCTGCATTGTATACTCTGGTTCAGTGGACAACTTTTAAGCTGCATGACCATTATATGTGATTTTAACTATCATTTGTTATGCTTCCACACTATCTTAGATGATATGTCTATAATCTTAATCTGCTCCACAGTGTTGTTTTTTCGAATTCAATTGTCTTGTTAAAAATGAATTTGGAAATATTTTCTTCTTTCTGTTGAATCACAGTGATTCCTTTTTCAAAGTTAAAGTAAAAAGTCTGTGAAGATACAGTTATTAATATATCATATAAAACAATTTATCCCAAGTTAGTTCCGATGTTTAATCGAGTTATTGTGTTTCTCTTCTCAAAAGCTGTTTAACAGACGCTGCTAGGTCTAAATTGTACTTTATGATAATAATAATAATAATAATAATAATAATCTCTAGTTGGTGATCTGTGATCATTTCGTAGTTTATCATGTATGAAACTAAAATAATTGAAAACTAAGTTCCAGGAAACTCTACCTGGACAACCGTTCTTAGAGGCAATCTATCATTTTGTGCGGCATGTATGCATGCATCAAGTGAGAGTTTTTCACAGTTCATTATTTTGCAGAGTCTTCTACGGTCATGATCAGTCAGTGAAGGATGGGTCTAGAGAAACATCAAATTCATCAATATTAAATGTCAAAACTTTGTTTTGAAATATCTTTTACAACACTTCAAACTTGAAACACAAGAAATTAGGATTAAAAGACAGACCTTGAGGTAGGTGTCAATGGCTCTATATAGACCATCATCAAATGATCGAGTGTATTCTGGTAGCAATTCAGCTAAGACTTGGAACTTTGTAATTGAAAGATTTGGATCTGTTGCAACTTCAGCTAGGTAATTGTCCATGAGCCTATTCAATTTCCCAGACTTTTGTTGCAGTTGCATTTGCTGTTTTTCGTGCATCAAGAAGTATTCAAAAATCCGTTGCACTACATCTATATCTAGCATAGTGCAGTCTTCGGGTGAATTAGGCATGCTACAAATGAAAAACAAAAGGATAGAAATTAGTGTCTTTGGTCATTTTCATAAGCCTTGGCTTATTTTTTGGTTGACTGGGTTGCATAGTTTGATTTTATCTTCAGGATTAATGCCAATTCCAATGTGAAGGAAAAAATGAATTGTAAAATACTCACCTTACCACTTTTCCTTGATCTCTATTTTGATATCTAGGAATTAAAAGATCATTCACCTCAGCATCTTCTAACACCATACCAACTCTCTTTTCAAGGTCCGAAATGAGTGCTGGTGATACAGAATACATCATTGCCATCTTTAACATCTGCAACAAGAACTTACATGGGACAGCTTCTTGTTGAGTAGGAATTATGCTTACTAGGCTTTCAATAATCGTCATTTGCTCCTTGCTATGTCCAGCGCTCTCTTGTTTCTTCATACCAAATATAGTGAACTGTAGATTACTTTTTTCATGCCCATATCCTCTTAGTCCTTCCAACTCTTCATACATTCCTGGTAGCCATCTCTTGGCATATTGTATGATACATTTACCAATGGTCTCTGGCTTGATTCCCTTTGCCTTTATTGCTGAAATTATCCGCATAAAATGATCAATGCGGAGGGTGGCTACATCTTTGAACCACCAGCTTTCTTCATTAGATGTTGCTTCCTCACTTGTGGGCTCATTTTTAGAAGCCTTCCAAGCTATAGAATCACAGCATCTTCTAACAATTTGGATGTTTTCAGCCCATGGAGAGAGATTTTCACAAGATTTCAGAACAGTGACAGTGTCCTTCCATGAAGATAGCACGACAAATGTGAGGAAAGCTTCGGTCTTGGAAATGAGATTGCCATCTTCTAGTTCTTCAGTCATCTCTAGGAATTCCGATGCACATCTTAGTGCAGCCACGTTATCTGAGTTGAAGTCTATGGGGAGACCATAACAGAATTTTAGAATTGTTTCAAATGTTTCCGATCCACCTGGAAAGTTTTCAAGCTTGAGCACATTGTCAGAATTTGAGATCAGAGGCTGAACTTCCAACCGTCCTATGTAGCCGCATTTTGATATCAAGGGGTACTGTTACACAAAAAGTAGCCAACATATCAAAGGATTATTTTGCTATTTGGGGAGAGGTGGTTTCTTTTTTATCATTAGTTTCAGTTTATGCATGTTAATTACAAGTTGACCCTGTTTTTATTCTAATTCCTGTTTTAAAGATTTTGCTAAAGTAAGGTAAAAACATTTTTGTTATTATCTTTACTAGATTTTCTTTTTACAAAATCTTGAAAACATTAAACGAAATTAAATCATTGACTCGGTTTTCTGCTGTTTTGCTTGCTTTTAAGGAGAATTCCTTATTCCCTATCCATGTTTGATGTACTGTCTACCTCTCTTGAGGGACTTTTTTTCCTCTTTCTCTATCTATCCAAAAGGGGTGGTGGGGGTGGGGGAAGACACATGGTCGCACAACTCACACTAGGAAGAAAGGAGTAAATAGTTTATGCTTCCTATTGACAGAATTGTGCTCTTCACCAGTCAGTATCAATCATTAGATGAGAGATTACTAAAATAGACAGTGTTATGATTATTTAATTATCTTGTCCCTCATATACACTGCAGATGATACTGTTTGGAAGAATTTTATTGAGCTAAATAGTTCTCTGCATTTATGAGGCTTTATGTTATGATGTTTATTGATACCTTATGTACATTATAAGTTGTTTCCTGGACTTGAATTGAAAAGTCTGTTGGGATTCGAGGAGCAACGAACCTGCATAAGCCAAAATCAGAAAGAAAAAATTACAGAAGGTAATTAGCAACAAAGCATGGGGACTAAGAAGAAAAAATAAGAGTGATGGGGGAGAACTGTCTTTGCTTAGGCATGCATAGTTAAATTCATTTAGACTTCTACCGGCTTTTTAGCTGCATAAAACATAAAGAATTCTATTTCTGGCAGTACCTTGAATGTTCACTTTTGATGCTATCAGCTATTGTGACATGTTTGTTGGGAATTACTATGCTTTTATCCGAAACTTGATCAATTCTGTCAGGCTGACTTTCAGGGTCTGTTGCTTGGGCCACTTGAAGTGATTTCATAGTGATTCTTGAGCTAACTGCAGTAAGCTTGGGATTAGACATAACATTTTGATGACTAGCCTAAATGATATAAGAAACCAGACATGTTGTCTAAATTAATGCTGAGAACTGTTCTGTGGCCAGTGTATAGTTGTAGTTAAGACGGTTGGTGGGATGTTTCTTTCCTTCTAGGCTATCAACTTCGATAAAATTCTATGATCATATGGAATAGGAATACTATAATTGCGCAGATGTTTAAGTGAAACCATATATACACATGTTGTGTGGTTTTCTCTGAGTTAAGCTTTAATAGAGTTTATCGTCCATTTGGATCTCACTAGGATTGAATGATTAGTTTCTGCGGTTGTGTGGATGATATATGCTTTTACACACAAAAGTTATCCATATTATTTATAACTGTATTACCATTTATATTTACATTTATATATTATATCTAGTTATTGAATATTGAAGCATTTTACATGAAAGACATATGTTTGGCTTTCATTGTCAGCATCAAGGTGCATATCATAACATATGTGTTTTACTAGCATTCTGGTAAAGGTAAGCTTTTGCTGAAATTTGTGGAATGTCCCTAACTTGTATATAAACTTCAGCTGCATCATAAAAACAAGATTTGCAATCTAAGTAGCTTAGAAATTGCAAAGTTGTTTAAAGTAACATTTTTCTAGGATACGTTTGCTCTCACCATGTATTTTACTCCACGCATAAAGTACTTTGTTTTTTTTACAAGAATCTCACATATTCAGTGTAAAGTAGTAAAGAATTACAAATTCAAATTTTACACTTAGACATATTAAATATTCATGCATCTACCATTTAAGTTGTCATAAAAGTATTATTTTTTACTATAGGTTATAATTTCTCATTTTAATTTCTTAACCTTATCAGTATCATAGTAACATCAATCTGTGATTGTTATGAAAATCTGGGCCATATTTGTCCCCCTTAAGCCACACAAAGTGCAAACCATTTGAGGAATTGTGGCTCACAATATCATATGTCACTGTTTACATTCAATTATTTCTATAGTACTTTTATTTTCATCCCAAAACTATGAAAAATGCGATATGAATATAAATATATTGTCTACATTTTTTTTATTAGTGACGAATAATTATCCTAGTACACAAATAAAATTAGAAAGACAATAAGACATATCATTATTCATTACCACAAGTTTTATGTTTTAAATTTTAATAGTGTATCCATCATACTTTCTATTTGGGGTCAAAATGTGTCCATCATACTAAACGACGAAGATATATGGTAGGAACTAGAATGTTTTGATGTTTATCATAGGATCGATTTGAGTAACGTGGATGAAATGGATCAACATTTTGGGTGTGATTTGTCATAGAAAAGTGCCAATAAAAAAATGTACCAAAAAACAACAATAAAAAAATTACTACTAGTAAATATATTTTAAAATTTGCATAATCAAATTTTTAAAAGTATAAAAAATATTATTTTCTGCTTAAAAAAAATATTATTTATAATATATATTTTTTTAATTAATATCACACAAATATTAGTTAGCATGTAATAATGGATTGGGTTATACAAGACAATATAATTATCATTTAGAAAATTGATGTATCTCGTAGGTGATAGATTATTCTCTTAGAGGTCACTAATATCAACCTATTGAAAGAGATTTAGAGTTAAAAAAAATATCATGGATCAATGATTAAACTAATAAAAATAATAATATAATTTTAAAATTAGTGCATTATCTTAAAACTTTAAAATGTATCTTTTATATTTTAAATTTTTATTTTTGTTTTTTTAACTAGTGTGGGGGTGGCAAAACGGGCATGCCCGCCCCGTTTATGTCCACCCCATTTAAGCCCGCCCAAAAATGGGATGGGGCGGGGCGGGCCAACTTAGGTGTGCAGGTTCAAAATTCAAGCCCGTCTGTTTATTGGCGGGGTTGCGGGTTGGCGGGCATGCCTGCCAAATACCTTTTTTTTTTTTTTTTTTACAATTTGAATTACAACTTCACAATTCAATGTTAAAAAAATATTAAATATGTTGAATTATAATAACTTAACAATTCCTTACGATTCTTACCTCATATTTAAACTAACAATAATACTATAATAGGGATAATTAAGAGAAAATTGCAGCAGAGAATAGAGATAATTAAACTAAAAGAAACATTAACCAAGTTAACAAACAATTCTTTATAATTACGCTTAATTAAACTAACAAATCATCAACTAAGTTAATAAGTACTCCTTAGAATATAAGATAAAATGATAAATACTAGAAAGGAGTGGGAAAACGGGCATGTTCGCCCCTGTTTAAGCCCGCACCATTTAAACCCGCTCAAAAACGGGGTGGGGCGGGACGGGCCAACTTAATGTAGCGGCCGAAAACCTCACCCCAGCCCATTAAAAATTGCGAGTCAAACGAGTCGGCCCGGCGGGCTCGGCCCGTTTTGCCACCCCAGGCTGCAATGTTTAGCATCACAAAAAAAAAACTATTAGTTTGGCAACATGGCTGTTTGGTCAAAGTTAGTTTAATTTTCTAGGGTGTGGGGACTAAAAGAAGAATTAAATAAAGATAGGGATGAAAAAGGAAAAATGAAAGTTGGCAAGATGCGGTACTACTCTCTCTCAACGTGGTTGGCGGTTTCTACTTCCATATATAAAACGACCAAGTCGAAAATCGCGTGTATTTGGTCATCGTTTCATTTCGTCTCTTTCTCTCTGTTTTCTTCTTCTTCACATCACATTTTTTCACAGATTCATTCATTCATTCAGATCTCAAATTTCATTTCATTAACAGAACAACAAGAGAGAACAATTAAAGATCTCTCATAAATGGCGACGGTTTCACCTCTCGCCAAATACAAACTCGTTTTCTTAGGCGATCAATCTGTTGGCAAAACCAGCATCATCACCCGTTTCATGTACGACAAATTCGACACCACCTATCAGGTTCAATTCTTCATTCTCTATGCTTTTTTCATTATCAATTTCTGTTGATCCTTATTATTTGTATCGCAATTGAAGAAAACATTTACGACAAGCGTTAATATGTGTATTTCATTTTTTTTCACGTCAATTATTATTAATATCATACATCATATATAATTGAAATTTTATTAGATATGTTGATCAATGAATGATCATAAGTGGTTGATTAATTAGGATTTTGGAGGATCATGGGATATTTATGATTAAATTGATCCGGTGTGTTTGGTTTGAGGGAAAGGATGGGGTAAGAAAGAAAATTACAGAAATCAATGAATGAATTTGGACTAAAGTTAGTCTAAATTCATTCGTTTATTTCCGTAATTTTCTTTCCTCACTCTTTCGCCCACATTTTTAAGGGAGAAACAGATTAGAAGCTGCGAATTGAATCAGTTTTTTGAAAATTCACGATCACATTGACCGTTCGGGAATCAGGATCCATAAATTTGAGATACTTTCTTATATATGAGAGAATCCGAATTCGGTTTCTAGGAGAGAAAATTCTTGGTCAAACTATACTTATTCTGGCCGAATCATGGATTACCAGACCCTTCCTTTGGGAGGGTTAATACCAAAAAAAATATATCAACCTTCAATTCATACAAGATATCTAAATCTTTTTTTAATTTTCACTTCAACATTCACATTGATTTCCCTCCATGTTGCTTGGTGCTTACAAAGTTTCTGGTTGTATAATTTCAGGCTACTATCGGTATTGACTTTTTGTCAAAAACAATGTACCTTGAAGATAGAACTGTTCGTTTGCAGCTTTGGTAGGATAAGTTCCTCTTTGAATCATATATTTATATGTGTTTGTTCAATTTGCAGAAGATGTTTAAGAGTACACATTAAATCATAGGTGTTTTTTGTTTCACCTTTTCTTTTTACTATTTCTGATCTTAGTATATTTTACTTCCAGGGATACTGCAGGTCAAGAAAGATTTAGAAGTCTCATTCCAAGCTACATAAGAGATTCTTCTGTTGCAGTTATTGTATATGACGTAGCTAGTAAGTTATATGTTTTTTATATCAAATTCATTAGCTAATTAATGAGTTCGGATTTGCTCCATTTAGTGTAACCTACATTTAGTTCTGTTCATTGCACAAATGCACGGCATGCAGCAAAAAACAATCCAAAATGGCTAGGATTTAAGAAACACGTTATGTTGTCTTGAGATTGAGAACATCTCTCTTCCTCCTTGGATGTGTGTGTGGTTGCATGCATGCAGTCTGTTATCTTGAGTTGAGGTCCTATCTATTTCTCAAAATAAATGGAGTGTTGCATTTACGAGAGAGAGAAAAACACAAGCGGAATATTTGTGGGATCCACTTGTTAAAATAATTTTGACAATTGGTCCCACTAGTATCCCATTTCTGTTTATTTCTCTCATAAGTTGAGTCTCGGTTTCTTTTGAGAAATGAAGAGGATCTTAACCATATTCTCTTATGCATTCTTTTTTATCGTATACGTGTTTGCTTTTGGATCTGAAAGTTCTTTAGTCAGTTTAATGTTCATTTTTCAGATAAATAACAGATATATTTTACCTCAATGTATGGTTATTAATTTAAGTAAGCTGTTCTAATGTAGACAGGCAATCATTTCTGAACACTAACAAGTGGGTTGAGGAGGTACGTCAAGAACGTGGCAGTGATGTTATCATTGTCTTGGTTGGAAACAAAACTGATCTTGTCGAGAAAAGGTGAGCTTTCATGTTATGACTAAGTTTCAGTGCATCTTGTCTAGTTGCTCAAATGTTATAGAAATACTGGTTAATAGTTTACCATGTTCTTTATATATAGTTTTGCTATGATAGAGTAGGTGTCTTGCAGTTGAGTACCTAATAGCCAATTCAATTGATTAACTAATTTCATCAACAATGGTTGATCACAATCAACTTGGTATAATACATTGATTAAACAACACTCAAAATTTTGAGTATTGTACCAACTACCAAGATTACTTTATATTGTTATTTATCATATCAAAAGTCATATTTGCAGTAAAGTTAATATCTACGAAATTGGAGTTTCTTTTTTATCTAGATTTGCAAATGTCTGGTAGATTAAATATAATTTAGGATACTTCAATATAAATTCTTTTCAGGGTGTCAAATATGTATTAGTAGTTACAATCATTGTGATGTTACCATCTAATTTTCTATTACTAGGTAGCTTGCACTTTGTGTTTGTCTTTTAAGATTCAAGCACTGTGATGTTACTGTCTTATTATCTTTTTTACATGGCCGCTTTGTTACTTAACAGACAAGTTTCTATAGAAGAAGGAGATGCCAAGTCCAAAGAGTTTGGAATCATGTTTATAGAAACCAGTGCAAAAGCAGGCTTCAATATCAAGGTAAAAATTAATTAATGAAATTTCATAGTTGTCTGGTATTTTTGGTTTATTAGAGCATGCTCTTCAGCTATGGTGCAGGTGATCTATAACATGATAATATGCAAAACGCCAATATGATTAATTTCCTTTAACTTACCATTTAAACTTCAAATTATGGATCAACTAGTTCATTTTCCAAGTTTATCTTCTTTCCATATTGGTTTTTGTGTCCTCATTGTTATCTGTCAATGCAAAATTGCAGCCTTTGTTTCGTAAGATTGCTTCAGCCTTGCCAGGGATGGAAACTCTTTCTTCTACAAATAAGGAAGACATGGTTGATGTAAATTTAAAACCCACAGTGAATAATTCCAATACAGAGCAACAGGGAGGAGGTTGCTCATGTTAGGGGATATTTCTCCTAAGAATCAGTAGATATACATGTTCACTGAGTATTACTGGGAATGACTGCTTAAATGTAAAGTGAAGCGGAGGAAACGTGCTTTCACATCAATGATTCTTCAGTTAATTGGTGCGCGGGACAAATTGCGGTTATGGTTTTGATGTATGACAAAAAAGATTGATATTATTTTTTCATTTGTTATACAATTAGTCCCTGGATGTAAGAATACAGGTAATAAACAAGCCCTCTAAATTGTCTGTCTTAGATGTATGCTATCATTTCTTCTCTTTTTGTCAAATATTTTTATTCTTGAAGAAATGATGAATGCATGTTCAAGGCTAGAAATATATAACCCTCCACTCTAACCGGTGCCCTTTTGCCTTAGGACACTCATGGTCATAAGAAAAGCAGAGTTGCCTACTTTTGTAGGGATGATCGTGTTATTTTTGTTGAACCTAAAGGTCTTGATCACAAATTTGGGCACAATGTTTAGCCGCACACGCATAATAAGGAAAAAGTAGAACGTTGTGTAATCAATCAAAGAAAATTAAGTAGAACAAGGTGTTGCTTTGCTACAATTAGAATTTAAACTGTGTTTGTTAAGTAGGAGTGTTCAAATTATGGGTTAAGCCCGGGCTTTTTGTTCTTCACCCGACCTTAATTTCGCGCTTCTCATAAGTACTTGAGCACCCTTTTAGTGTTCTAAAATACCCCGCCCACTACTTAAGTGGCAAACAACAAATTTCCATCTTAAATCTGTGTTTGTACTCATCACATCCCATGAAAATATTCTGAAAAAACATAGTTTGCTACTTAAGTAGAAAACTCACCCTTCCCTTCCTTCACCCCATAAAAATATTTTGAATTAAACTTCGTTTGTAAGTTAAAATGTGAACCTTTCATTCATCTTCCATAAAAATATTTTGAATGAAATACGCAATCAGTGAGTGAGTGATTGAAAAATAGAAAAATAGGTTTCCATTTATACCATAATTGAAATCTCTTTTTCCATTTTTCAGCCACCCACTCATAAGATATTTCGTTCAAAATATAACTTTTAAAAAGATATGGCAGTAATTATGAAAAAAAAACTCACTGTGATATTAAATATGAACTTTAACAATCATGCTTCAACCAAATGAAAGTCAAACCAACAACATAGTCAAATCCTCCACTATAAAGTTGACCACTTCGTGTCATTAAATATGGACCTTCTACCATAACTTTATTTTGTGGTCATTTGTGTATTAGCACACAAAACAGTCTATGTCCTAACTTATAAGGACATGAACAAAAATTTGCTCCTTTAAAATTTAGGGATCACGATTCAGCGCAGTTGAAAAATGATACAATTATACAATTGATAAGTTCAAAATCATCCGATTAAAATCAATAATTCTTGTTATCCAAAAAAAAAATTCAAACAATTCTTGAGATCTCAACCATCAAATTTTGATGAGACAGTTCCCAGATGACAATTGCATATGCTGGATAGTGCACCCGATCCAAATAACAAAGAACCTAATTCAAATTATACAAAAAATAAATACAGTAAATTCACAAATACAACAAAGTTTCTCTATTCAGTATTTTTGTGAGTACAAAAGAGAAAGTATTTTGGCCTGGCGTGAGATGATGTGACTTTGTGAGAAGTCCCACGCAGACGCAGCATCAGAATTACACAACAGACAACACTAGTAGTATAAAAAGTAGTAATAAAAGTCTAACAACCAAGAAAGGCAAAAATGGAATTTCAGTGTAATGGAAGGACAAACTTTTTTGTATTTTAAAATGAAATGAATATTAGTCTGAAATGATAAATTTTTTTTTATTTGCACCGTCAGTTTAATCTAATTTGGGGGTCAGTTCTGGCATCAAGGGGTTTCAGCCCCCAAACCGTGGTCATTCCTATCAAGTTCAGCGCCAATCACAACCGAACCAACTAACGATTGATTTTGAAATGATAATTTTGATTAACACATAAATTAATAAATTAGTCACTACTCACTCACTAGTTTATAATTAATTAAAGAAGCACGATACCACCAACCTGTCAGCAGATCAAGAACGAACAACACAATGCGACGGTGGAAGCAAAGCAATGCATCACCAATTAAATACATCTCTCTCTCTCTCTCTCTCTCTCTCTCTGTCTCTTCAACACCCAAATGAAATTGCATTCCTTTCAATTTCAACTTTCTCACACATTCCTTTCCTTCTTAAAAACCACAAACAAAACGTGAAAAAAAATCGAAAACCAAATCAATTTCTACACCCAACTCCTCGTACCAAACACAAACCCAAGTACTAAAAAACAAAAAACAAACGAAAACAAAAACAAAAACAAAAACAAAACAATGTCTTACTTCATCAAACAAAACGAACCCTCTAATTCGTTTTTCCAAGGTGGTCTTTTTCTTGACGCTAACACTGTTCCTACCTCCTTCATTACTTTGATCCCATCTTCTTCTTCGTCCAATTCAACGACGGTTTCGTGTTTTTCTTGGGGTATCAAGAAATGGGTCGGTAGCGAAATTCTGAAGGTAGAAGGTGGTGGTGGTGGTGGTGGAGGTGTTGTTTTCTCGTCGTTGAGTTTGTCTTTAAACGGAAGTGATTCAGATCATAGTCATAGATACACTCAAGAATCAAATGAAGTTTCGGAGCAACAGAAGAAGAAAATGGAAGACGGTGTTTGTGAAGAGAAGGAAAATGTTCGAGTTGATGGATCCGGTGCTGTTAACATGACCAAACATCTTTGGGCTGGTGCTTTTGCTGCCATGGTTTCAAGGTCTTCACTTCTTAATCTCTCTAATAATATCTACACAACTGTTTATGAAATTATGACACATGTTTATTAACTCACATTCTAATAATTTTCATAATTTGATGTACACTGCATTGATTCTTATATAAATATCATAATGTAGTCATTATTTTTATTTATAGGAGTGAGTAACCAATAGCATAGCATAGACTAAAGAGACAAGTATCTCTTTTTTTCCTAGTTAGCACTCCGGTTTTTAGGAGAAATGGACCCTAGTAATCCAGAGTTAAGGCCGATAAAAGATTCTTTTTGAACCGGGGATCAAACCCGATAATCATGTGTCACAATCGATTTAAATCTTAACCGAAGTATTAACCATTTGATTTCAACCACTTGTTTACTAAGAATGAGAAAATCGGGCAATACTTATTATTTTCATTTGCTATGATTCACAACATTGGTGTCCAAAATTAGTTATTACTCTTGTTTATTATAGATAATCTGCCAGTTTGTTTAAGAGCATAGATGCTGTTTTTGTTTTCACTTTGAAGCTTTTATGTGTCATTTTTTTTTTCTTCCTAATTATCAATTGGAAGTTAAGGAAAATAAATGAGATTCAGCATGTTGTATGTATTCATATATGCACTATGATATATATTTCATGGTTTAGTATCTGGTGGTGTGGTGGTGTATTGTATTAATTGTTATTGTTTTTTCAGAACTTTTGTTGCACCTCTTGAGAGACTTAAACTGGAATACATAGTTCGCGGTGAACAGAAGAATCTTTTTGAGCTCATTCAGACAATTTCAGCTTCTCAAGGTTTGAAAGGTTTTTGGAAAGGAAATTTTGTGAATATTCTTCGGACGGCGCCCTTTAAGGCTATAAATTTTTACGCCTATGATACATATAAAAGTAAACTAGTGAGAATGTTGGGGAATGAAGAATCCACAAATTTTGAGAGATTTGTTGCTGGCGCTGCTGCAGGGATTACGGCTACCTTGCTCTGCTTGCCCATGGACACTGTGAGTTCAAATTCAGGATCCCCTGCTCTGATATTATTCTCTTGATAATTGATGTTTAAGTGTTCTTTGGATTGTGATGTATGATATGATGGAAATAGATTCATTGTCTGTGTCACGCAGTTACAATCTCAAATGTTTAATATAAATCAATGGCCGACATTATTTAATATAAACTGTATGGTCGTCAATGGCTGGGATTGATTACTGTGTATTATTTTTTTATATGCAATTGTTAGTAATTTAGTGGGGTTATGTTAGTTTCTAGAGTTCGAATCCTGGACCTTCTTGTTAAAACTCCTTGGTGTACCTTGATTTAGTTGTGATGTTAGTTTCATGTTCCTACTGAATCATACTACTTCGATTTTTCAAGCTTTAGTTGCATTCTAAGACCAATTTTCTTTCAGATCAGGACAGTAATGGTAGCACCCGGTGGCGAAGCATTAGGAGGTGTAATCGGTGTCTTCCGCCATATGATAAAAACTGAGGGCTTTTTTTCTCTTTACAAAGGTTTAGTACCCTCCATTATCAGCATGGCACCTTCAGGTGCTGTCTACTATGGCGTTTACGATATTTTAAAGTCGGCATATCTGCATTCACCCGAGGGAATGAAAAGATTACGATATATGAAAGAAGAGGGTCAAGAGCTGAATGCTTTGGAACAACTGGAATTGGGTACCATTAGAACTTTATTATATGGTGCTATTGCTGGTTGTTGTTCTGAAGCAGCTACATATCCATTTGAAGTCGTAAGGAGACAGCTTCAATTGCAAGTTCCGGCGACGAGGTTGAATGCGCTAGCGACTTGTGTCAAGATTGTTGAGCAAGGAGGTGTTCCTGCTCTATATGCAGGATTAACCCCCAGCTTATTGCAGGTATAATCTCTTCTCTGGAATATATATATACTTTAATTTGTGCAAGCTGTATATTAGGAGTCCAACATCGGATGAGATATGACCTAGAAATGTGGGGCAGTCCTCGTCTTATAAGACGGTTTTGTAAGGGTTGAGTTAATCAACCCAAATTCTAAGTTATTTTTATATTTGTTAATAAATTTCATATAGTCACCTACGTGAACCGTCATCAAGATTGGATGATTTATGTCTCAACTTTGTATTTTGGACTAGACTTATCAAAGTTGGAATGTAGATCGTCCCATTTTGATCCGACGGTCTAGATTATGCGACTGTATCAAATATGCAATTCCCTTTCCGCAGCGAATCAGGATCCATGCAAATAATAGCAGTATAAAACTGTGTTCTTGTGTATAGATGATAAAAAAAACCCTATGAAATTCCAAGGGCTGTCTATCTATGCAATCCAAAGATGTCCTTTTCTCGCAAGACAAGACAAGAGAGGATGGAGGAATCTATGTTATGTGCCAACAGGGTGTAGATTGGATTATTTGCTTCAAAGTATCCCAAAGTCCACAGGATGTATTTGTATATAATTTTTTATTCTTCTTGTTTCACTAGGTTTTGAAACTTAGTTTTCATCTTAGTCCAGCAATCCTTGTAGTATTCAATATTGATATGATTTAATATGGCGCTTTCGATATT
Organism: Trifolium repens; assembly: GCA_030408175.1. Classification (NCBI taxonomy): domain Eukaryota; kingdom Viridiplantae; phylum Streptophyta; class Magnoliopsida; order Fabales; family Fabaceae; genus Trifolium; species Trifolium repens. The sequence continues at coordinate 56,965,027 of CP125842.1, read as the reverse complement.
GTGATTTTCAGGTGTTACCATCTGCTGCTATTAGTTACTTTGTATACGAGTTCATGAAGATAGTTCTGAAAGTAGAATCAACATAGGTAGATTATTATACAAGCAATTCAAACAACAGATATAATTTGATGATTGAAGATGAGAATATTTTCCACATGTTGTGTCCAAACCATGGACCCAAGAGGAGGCTGATTATCCACACATTTTATAACTGTTTGACAACATACACAGCTGGCAATGCTTTCATGAATAGGAGGAGGCTTGATGAAAATGTTTTATTTTTGTAGACAAATGTTAGTGGTAAATTTGTTAGGAGTAGAGAGAACATGTTGGTAGAATCCTAAACCTCATTTATAATACTCATTCAGTCCCTAACCATACCATTGGACCATACCATGGTGAAGTATAGAAGCTTTGTTAATTTATTTTTTTCCTTTTCATGTTTGTAGCTTTGGATGTTTGGCAGATTATAGTTTACAATACATACTTTGACCCAAATGGTTTTATTTATTAATTCGATTTTCATTCAAAATATGATTTTTTTTTCTATTGAATGACTTCAGAAATCGAACTCAAGTTTTTAAGGGAAAATCATGTTATCAACTATTTCAACACTTATTATTCAAACATGCTTTGTTGAAAATAATTAACTTTCAAAATGTTTAAGAAAAATATATTTAACAAGCACATTTTAAATAAATCTAAAATTTTCTTCTATTTCTTTTTTCAATAAACAAATGTTAGTATTACATTTTTGTTTGTAGAGAAGTTGAACTTACAACCCCTTACACTCCAACTTTTATGGCTCTTCTTTATGAAAGGAAAGAAATAAGAATAAAAGAAAATTTCGCATTCCAATGACTTAATTTGGACCAACATTAATTCAAATTTATTTATTGGACTGCGGAATTTTCTTTTCTCTCTGTTTCTTTCCCTTCAACCAAAGGAAGCCTCAATTCTCAAACTATGAAGCTACCATATCACTCTAAACTTATAGAAAAGGTCAAAAGGGTGATTTTCCCCTCATATTTTCTCAAAAAAAAAAAAAAAATCAACTACTAAAGTCTATTTTTCTCACATGAGAAGAATTTATTCCTCTAAACTTATGAAATTATGACACCTTAAATCCATGATTAAGATGATATTTTAAGCCCTAATTTGCCCCCTAAACAAACTCGGTGTGCTTCGAGTCAAAATTTAAGATAATATATTGAATATTTATCTTTCAAACATAACTAGACCATACATCTTTCGATTATTTTTTGTTGGTATTAAGCCTTTGGTTCCTAGGAGAATGGAATATCGGTTATTCAGAGTTTGATTGTAAAGTAAGTAAAATCAGGCTAAAAATCGTTTCTACCGGGAATCAAACTTGGATTCTCTCAAATAATTCGTTCTAAAGGAAACTCATTAACCACTTGGGTTCAATCTCTTGATTTATCTCTTATGATAATTTACAACAAGATTAAACTAATATAGATTTCTACTTAAATAATTCTTTTCACAAAGAAATATTATCCAGTAGTAAAACGTTTATCAATAATGTTTACACGAACAAAATAATGGTTGCACATAAGTTTTAAAGTGCGTGTGAACACATTAAGCTTTAGATTCGATTCATCCCACCAGTCTATTCAAATTGGATTCAAGTGGATTAATTGGCGAATCCGCTTCAGGATACTTTGAAGACCTTGACATGGATTGCACACACATTTAAAGCATATCAATGCAAGTGGATTAATCAACGGATTCTCTTCAAGATACTTTAGAGACATTGACATAGATTGCACACACATTTCAAGCATATCGATCAACAATAGTTTACATAATAAAGTTCATTTGATTTCTCTCGTGCACTAGAGAAAGAATAAATGAACTAGATATTTTAGGCAGAATTTATGACTCATGAAACTCATAATTTTCTGATAAATGTATTTTCTACCTCATATGTGTCTTTATTTATAGATAAAGTTATGTCAAATGATGAAGGGACACAACTCTAATTTTTTTTTTTTAACAATTTGAATTTAAAACAAAACAATAATTCATTTTATTCAAAAAAAGGTTCTAAAACTTGAACTAATAGACACGTTATTTAAAACTAAACATTAAATTAGGGTTAGCCACCATCCATTTTTCTCAACTTTTCTCTCTTTTCATTCTTCCATCATAGGGGTGGTTTTTGGTCATTTTTGGTCTGAAATAACACCTCAACACCGTTTTGGTCTCTATTTTTTTTAAAATAAGTGGTTATCCACATAAATTTGCTTCTTCGTTTTTGTTTTTTTAGGTTGTCATCGTCTTGTGCAGTGTTTGTTGGTTTTTCGTTTTGGCGGTGTTTTGTTGATTCAAATTGACAGATCTACTACCAATCGTTAGTTGGTTCAGTGGTGATTGACGCCGAAATAGGGAGAATCACAGTTCAATCCCCCGCAACTGCAATCGGGAGGGGGCTAAAACTACTTGATGTCAGAACTGACCCCCGTATCAGATTAAACTGGTGGTGAACACCAAAAAATTGACAGACCTACCTCAATCATTACATATCCGATGAAGACTTGTACATCAACATTGCAGATCCGGAAGTATGATCATTCCGGTTACTTTTATTTTGTCATATTTGTAGGCACTTTTATGATGTCATTGTATGCTATTAACCTAGATGGTGCAATGTCATTTGTAGATTCACCATTTTCAATTTTTAGCAATTTTGAATTTGTAATGATCTATATATTTTAGATATATATATATATATATATATTGAAAAATCTACGGTAAGAAGATGAATTATCTCATCATGGATGCGTTTGTTTAAGCTTTAAAAAAAATGATTTTTTTTAAAAAAAATCTAGAGATTTTTTTGTAGAGATTTTGAAGAAAATCTAAAGCTACTTTGTGTTTGTTTACAATCATAAAAATCTATTTTTTTTAAAAAAGAAGTTCATACACTTAGATTCCTTAGTTTAAAAAAAATAGATTCTTGAAAAGCTATTAGAAATAGCTTTTCATTTTGGGGCTAAAAATGATTTTTTTAAGAAAATGATTTTTAAAAAAATCCATAACAAACACTATAAACATTACAAAATAGATTTTTTTAAGAAAAAAATAGATTTTTTCTTAAAAAAATCTCAAACAAACGCACCCATATACCGTACTTTGACGGTCTAAATACAATTTTTCTTACTTACAATTATTTAAGGATAGTGAAATTATACTACACGAATAATAATAGTACATAAACTGATAAACCCACATGACATGACATCATCATGTCCCGTAGTTTATTACATCAAACAATCGTCCTCCTTAAGAAGGTACGAGGAAAAAAGGATGAACCAGCCAAAAAAAGTGAGTCAAACAATAGTTTTGACTTTGACAAAAAAGTTCCCGCGTCTAAACTTTTATCTTTTTCGATGGTTGATAATAGCAGAGAATATCACACTCTCCCATTCCAACTCAGTAACACTCTCTCTCCGCGTTAACACTCATTTTTCAACTTTCTTTCTTTTTTCCTTACATTACATTTATTGTTCAGTTTTTAAATCGGTACAGTTAAGTCTTACATCGACTATAAACGGAAATAATATTAGACCGTTGAGTTTCAAGTATGATTAGTTTAGTTAAGTCTCACATCAATTATCAATAGCTAAAACGTTGAATAAATATAGTGTCTCGCTCTCTTATAGTCCTGGAGCATTTATTGGAGGATATTTCTCTGACAATTATTTTATTAAACCATAGACAGTATATATTCTCTACTAGCCTAGTTCTTTTTCTTTTCTTTTCTTTTTCAAAATTTAGATTTCCAAACAGAGAGAAGAGTTTAGTTTCTCAATTTCATATGGCTCACAACAACATGCGCCATTTTCATCATCCTAATCAATTTGGTTAACTTTCTTTTCTTTCATTTATATTAATAATTGATTTTAACTCCATTTCCTGCTTAAATTAAATGTCTAATTGCTATATTATGATGATGATGATGATCACAACAGATATTCAACAAATTTTATCAGAAGCACAATATAGATGGCTACGTCCACCTGAAATTTGTCAAATTCTCACTAATCATAACAACTTTCAGATTGCTTCTGAACCTTCATATATGCCTCCAAGTATGATTTATTAATTTTGATTCTAAATAGTTTCATTTTCCTTCATTCATCATTAGGACAAATTAAAATGGTTTATCTTAATTATGGTGTTTTGGTTGACAATAGGTGGTTCACTTTTCCTATTTGATCGGAAAGTGACGCGATACTTTAGAAAGGATGGTCATAATTGGAGGAAGAAAAAAGATGGAAAAACTGTCAGGGAAGCTCATGAAAGATTAAAGGTATGTATGCATACATAATTTTAATTAGTATTTTTTTACAACTTTCATCTAAATTGGCAATAAAATGATAGCAGAAAAAGAAAAAAGGTGCTGCAAATTATGCTTTGGAAAGTACTATTGTATTGAATGAGGTATGATGTTTTCAGGTTGGAAGTGTGGATGTATTACACTGCTACTATGCTCATGGAGAACAAGATGATAATTTTCAAAGACGAACTTACTGGATGCTTGAGGAGTAAGTTTTCGTTTTTTAACTTTTCCGAGCTTATAATATTTAGCTTAAGTGGCTTAATGAACTTCAATTAAGGTCAAATTGATAGGGAGCGCACGAGTTCAATCCTAAGATGGAACGATCTATATTTAGAGTTTTACTTACCTTATAGTCGAACTTCGGATTACTAAGACAAAAAAATCAGATAACTTGTAAAAATAAGTTATACATAGTTTATGCAAAGGTTATCTTATTTCCTATTCAATTGCATAAACAGTTGATACATCAGCTACCTTATATTAGAAGCCTTGGTCAAATAAGCGCTTAATTTAATTGTTTATCTAAATATAGTTCTTTGTATTCGACATTGTTACAGGGAACTCTCACATATTGTTCTAGTCCACTATCGCGAAGTGAAGGTAAAATGATACAATCATACAGTTGTTTTTATCACCTTTTTCCTAATTGTTAATTTATGAAAGCTCTATAAGAATTTCTTATTTTTACATTCCTAGTACAATTTAAGAAACAATGAACCAATGAGTAATGATATATACTTTTGTTGTAACAATTAAATACGAAGTAAGAAACTAAAACATCGAAACTAACTTAAGTATTGTATTCCCTGAAATTAATCTTCGTTGATTTTTCTTCTACCTCTTGCTCCAAATAATCAGGGAACCAAGACAACTTTAATATGCGCCAAAGAAAATGAAGAATCTCATCCTCATGCTCAACAAACATACAAAGTTATGTCCAGCACAGAGATGGAGACTTCTTTACTGTCTAGCACGAACACTGCACAATCATCAGAATATGAAGAAACTGAATCAGGTATGTCTTTTGAGTATAGCCTCATTGATTCTATCAATGATTCGAAATGTTTTATTTCGATGTTTAGAGAACATTTTGAATAACATTTTTTTAATACTTTTATTCTTCGTTCATTTTTTTTCTGTGTGTCTATTTTAACATTGTAACTCAATGTAATGTTTATAGCATTCAATAGCCATGCAAATTCAGATTTCTACTCTTTTCTTGAGCTGCAACACCCTGTTGTTCAGAAGATTAAAGCTCAAATCGCTGATTCTAGCTGTTCTCTACCATTCAAAGGTAAATCTCTTCAATTTATTTTGATATACGGTCAGTGTAAAATAAATTGGTTACAGGTTTCGATTCTATCACTGAATCATGCATTGCCATATCACTAAGAGAGGGTGACTTTTGAGGTAATCGTTGCAAGAATCAAACTTAGTGACGTACGTAGCAATGCATGATTTAATGATACTAGTAGTCCATCAAAGTTGAATCGTTATTTTATATATTCCGTAAATGCTGGCTTTTTGATTAGGCAAGATCTTACCTTACATGTCGTACTAATTGTAAAATTGAAATTGTGATAGACGATGATCAACAAAGGTTACCTGTCATTCCTAAGGTGGATTATATCTCACTCAGTCAAGCTAATGAAACCAAATGCATTAATAATGTGGAATTGACATGTGAACTCTCAAAAATCCTTGGCTTCTCATCATGCCAAGATACCTTAGAAAATCATTCTGGAAGTCATAATGTGCTGTTTCAACCTTCTTTTCCTGAAACACAACACAATAACATGGGAATAAATAGTACTTCTCAAGGATATGAGGTAATGGAGCAATGCATAAGTAATTCTTAAACTTGTAACTTTTCAAGTCTCTCCATCAAACTCATTTAATTGCTAAAAGCTTAATTTTCCTTGTGAACAGCCTTCTGGTTTTATTCCTTTAAGGGCGTCCACTTGGCCCAACGATAGTGCGTATTCGAGCTCGACGTGTGAGGTTAGTTATAGCGACAATGAGAAGGAAGTTAATGAAGTTGATTTTCAACAAACCTTGGAACAGTTCCTTATTCATCCAACCCAACAACACAAGGTTCTTATGCGGAATAGCCCTCACGAAAAACTTTTAAAAGCAGAAGAGATAAAATCGGTAGAGGTCGATAGAAGCCTAGATGGAATACAAGCCACTCATTTCACTTCAAAGAAGACTCTATTAGATGTATCTATGGCAGAAGAGGGCCTGAAGAAGCTCGACAGTTTCAATAGATGGATGAGTAAAGAACTGGGAGACGTGGAAGAATCGAGCAAAAAATCAACTTCTAGTGCTTATTGGGATACAGTTGAAACCGAAAATGGTGTTGACAGTAGAACTATTCCTTCCCTAGTGCACCTGGAAAACTATGTACTAGATCCATCTATTTGCTATGATCAGCTTTTCAGCATCATCGATTATTCCCCATGTTGGACATTTGAAGACTCAGAAATTAAGGTATTCTATTGTGATATTCTGCACTAGTCATCAGTTTCGATCATATGTTCACTGAACTTTTTTTGTTCATCTGTTAGCTATATTATCTAATTCCTCATTTCCATATAAAAAACAATTGTTATAAAGCATGGTATCTACAGATGAAAAAGTTGAATACAAGTGATTGTGTATCGCCTATTTATAGGCATTCACAAACTAGTTACTGACTGCTAATTTCTACTATTTAATAATCACATTTCTAATAACAATTTTACAGGTTATCATTTCAGGGCGATTCTTAAAAGGTCAAAATGAAGCAGAAGATTGTAAATGGTCATGCATGTTTGGTGAGGTAGAAGTGCCAGCGGAGATAATCGGGAATGGTATTCTCTGTTGTCATACTCCACCACACAAGTCTGGCAGGGTTCCTTTCTATGTAGCATGTTCTAATAGGTTGGCATGCAGTGAAGTGCGCGAATTTGATTTCCGAGTCAATTGTACTCAAGATGTCAACATTGCAGGCGAGAACAGAAGCAACAACACTTTCGATACTTTTAATAAACGATTTGGAGAATTGTTGTCCCTGGAGCATGACTTCCCTCAGAGTTTAGATTCAGTTAGTGTGAATGAGAAATCTCAACTGAGAAGTAAAATCAGTTCATTGTTTAGGAGGGAGAATGATGAATGGGACAAACTACTGAAATTTACTCTCGAGAAAGAATTTTCTCCGGAGCTTGTACAGGAGCAGCTGCTTGAAAATCTTCTCAAAGATAAGTTGCATGCATGGCTCCTTCGGAAAACAACCGAAGATGGGAAAGGTCCAAATGTATTAGATGAAGGTGGGCAAGGTGTGCTTCATTTAGCAGCTGCTCTTGGCTTCGATTGGGCCTTAGAACCAACAATAGTTGCTGGTGTGAATGTGAACTTTCGCGATGTAAATGGATGGACTGCTCTTCATTGGGCCGCGTTTTGTGGCAGGTGAGCATCTCAATGTTTTTCATCTAAACTGAATTTATAGTTGAGCGTATTAATCCAATGTGGTACACTTTGACGATACATTAACCTAATTGGACGAATCACTGGTGTGAATTAACCGTGAAAAGAATCCAATTTAGTCTTGTGATTTTTCAATTTTCATTGATGTGTTGCATCTTACTTTCTTTATCAGGGAACGCACTGTTGCTTCCCTAATATCTCTTGGGGCAGCGCCAGGAGCACTTACTGATCCATGCCCACAACATCCTTCTGGTAGAACACCGGCTGACCTAGCTTCTGCAAATGGACACAAAGGAATTGCAGGTTATCTTGCAGAATCTTTCCTAAGTGCACAACTCAAGTCTATTGATTTGAAAAGAGGGGCAGGAGAAAGTCTTGGAACAAAAATAGTACAAAGAGTCCAAGAACAAAACGCTGCTCAACTTAACAATGAAGGAATCTCACATGAACTGTCACTGAAAGATTCACTGGCTGCAGTGTGCAATGCAACTCAAGCTGCTGCTCGTATTCATCAAGTTTTCAGAGTTCAATCATTCCAGAGAAAACAACAAAAGGAATATGGTGATGATAAATTTGGAATATCTGATGAACGCGCTCTTTCACTAATAGCAGTGAATGCGAAGTCACATAAGTCTGGACAACGTGATGAGCCTGTTCATGTTGCTGCAACACGAATTCAGAACAAGTTCCGCAGTTGGAAAGGCAGAAAAGATTTTTTGATTATTCGACAGCGTATTGTAAAAATACAGGTACATTTATTGCCAGTATTTGCATGTTATAACGCGGAAATGCTATAACTATTCTTTTTTGTGCTTAATGTTTGCTAATGCTTGCTTTCCTTTTAACATGTAACTTGTTATAGGCTCATGTCAGAGGTCACCAGGTTAGGAAAAACCATGTGAAGATAATTTGGTCTGTTGGGATCATGGAAAAGGTTATATTACGTTGGCGTCGGAAAGGTAGTGGTTTGCGTGGGTTTAAATCGGAGACTGTTTCTGAGGGAACTGTGGTACAAGGTGCATCATCTTCCACTGAGGATGACTATGATTTTCTGAAAGAAGGCAGGAAGCAAACTGAGAAAAGGTTGGAGAAAGCCCTTGCTAGGGTGAAGTCAATGGCACAATATCCAGATGCAAGAGACCAATATCACAGGCTATTGAATGTTGTAACTGAGATACAAGAAAATCAGGTATGTATGTGTTTTATGAAAAGTGTTTTTCTAGTAACAAGTTGCGGAATTTCACTTGTTTTAAATCTTTTTATTTTTCACTTTTGTGCAATATTGCATGAGATCTTTACTAGGTTACCTATATTTATATGCTCAATACAAAATACAAAAATAAGGGCATAAAAAATGAATCAATTGTTGAACCCGTAATGCAAAATCATCAGGACTTTCAAAATGCCAGCAGTTAGTGTCATTTAATTGTTAATGTGATTGCAGCAAAGCTTAGTCGGTTTTCTGCCTTTTGCAGATAAAGCAAGATTGGAATTTTTACAATTCAGAAGAAACAAGACAATTCGATAACCTCACTGATCTTGAAGCGTTGTTAGATGAAGATACTTTCATGTATACAGCTACTTAGAAGTTAGCATCCATCTATCTGTTTGGTTGTTCATTGTATGTATGGGTTAGAATTTTATAACAGAATCAAGCAATTGTCTCATTTTTTTTATCGTTGTAGCAATCTTGATTCATGTTCATTTGTAGTTAAAAGGAAATCGTGTGGCCATTTGCTAACATTTCATACAAAAATGCATAAGCTCGCACTTAACTCTCCCTCTCATGTGCAGATTTATCTTAAGCCAGTACAAAGTCGGTTGATCCCTAAACACAAATGTAACTCTAGACCTTATGAAACAAAATTAATGTATATCATGAGTAACGAGCATTTTACATTTCTTGTGTTTCTAATGTTGGTTGAACACTTGCAACCAATGAATACACATCGTCCATTTCACTGCATTTCTAATGTTGGTTGAACACTTGCAACCATGAATACACATTATCGGCAAAATTTCCACCATATATATACTGCTCTTATTGTGAGAAAGGAGAAACGACGGTGCTACCACCATCCACTGTACATGCCAACCACCTAAGTATACATTTCACAGCACAACCTGTTTCTAAAGGATGGAACAGCTCCCCCCAACAGGTTGAATAATGGTATAACATGAAAATAAATACAGGAACTAGATGGAAAATACAGGTCCAAATGATTTGAGTACCTAAAAGTTGCACAACACACCTCAATCTAGTTACTGTTACCGGGGCCAAGGCTCTCATAGAACAAAATGTACCCATGGTCTGTGTTAGTTGAATATTCCTGCGGTGATCCAAAGAACGTCTGCACAGCAGACTCATCAATCATCTCCACATTTTCGTCATCAAAAAATAACCAGTGGTTATGGCTTTTCACTAGGCTGACATAATGCCCATGGTTGGGACCACTCCCCACATGAACAACTACTGCAAATAGAGAATACTCAATATCTGCATCTTCAACGGTGTTGCTCAACTTCAGCTCAAGGGGGAAAACAACCCGGTAAGACAGCTTCTTGTAGCGGCCGAGCTGTTCCATGTATTTAAACCGCTTGAGATGGATGACCAGGATGTGAGGCGGTTTCTTTATCTTCATTCTCTTCTGAGCTTCTTGCAAACTAATATCAAAAGAAAGTTCACATCTTGGTCATCAGATTGATAAATGGACATGAAAAATAGAGGGAGATAGTGCATATATATTCGTACACGCTGAACCGACATGGCCAAGAATTCCCGTTCAGATAACAAATGAAGGTTGGTTATTGAAAATAAAAAAGAGATAAAAATGTCAATACACATGCATGGTATTCAATTTGACATTATGTTTCACCACAAACAATTTGTTTCCCTCTCCAGTCAAAAGGAGTAGAAAATAAAGATCTGAAAAAACTTTAGGAGGAACTACTAAAAATGATCTAGATATGAGTGGGTATCTGAAAATTTGATTTTTAATAAAGTCGAACGCATCAATTAAAATCCATGTAACCAACTTCACCTAATGAGATACGACTTGATTGTTAGTTGTTCATAGATAAAAAAAATTAAAAATTAAATTTTTTTTCTTTTAAAAAAGAGAATATTCAGCCAAGTACATGATTCAAAATGGTTGAAAACAGGCAGTTTACATTTTCCCAACCCCGAGAAACCAAGTAACAGCTTATGCCAAAATATAAAAGCCATATACCTGCAGCATTTGTCACAGAAAAACTTGTCCTCGGCATTCAATGTCTCGGTGGAACTGAAATTTTTCAAGCAGCTTGTAATTGAACTGTTCTGTTCAATATCAAGGCTTAAGTCAAAAAATGTTTCATCCCTAGCTGTCACTGTTTCACATTGCAAGCACCTCGTCTCATTGGTGAGTATTCCCTAATCACAGCAAATTACAACAATGAAATTCCACAATAGATATAAATTCAATTTTAGTAATGAGCACTGAGAGAGTAACATCAACAGCCTCCCAGCAAAAGAAAAAATAACATAATAATTGACAGAAGACATATTATTATTAGTAGTAGTTTATCACAAAGTACTGTTATTTTTTCATCAAGTTCGACAATGAAGTTAGTTTATGACAAAGTATTAAGAATGCAACGAGTACTTTAGTATCTAACATAATGCACTACCCCATAATAATCCTGGTAGAAGCAAATATGAATGGATAATCACAAATCTGGTAAGTATCAAGGTGTCCACACTTAAAAGGAGAACACAAAATGACTGGATTCAATAGAGTTCACAATTTATATTTTCCTCCAAATTTGTTGCAACAACAATAAAAGATAACAAAATTAAATCGGCAAAGCAGGTCACCTGAAAATTTTTGTGTACCCAAGTAATTAAAGGCTCTTTCTGAGGTCCATTAGCATGACCATGACCATTCTTGAACCCATTTGCAACCTTTTCAGAAGGTGGAGGTGTCTCTGGATCAGTTTTTGCAGCAGCCTGAGCCTCTTTCTCCAGAATGTCGACAAGTTCATTCAGCAAAAAGTTCAAGAACTCGTGGGCATCCTACCAAAAGAAGACCAACAGTAACATTGTTGTTCTAGTGAAAAACTAGACAAAATAAGAGGCAATGTGCAACCAATGGGACATTAAAATTAACATACAATAAAACCATTGATAACTAATGAATAAACTTGTATGCTACAGCAACATTTATGGTAAACAACGATCTCATCTGCAAATAACAAATTGTCATAATTTGTTTCCCGGCATCAGTTAACAGATTATTATATCACAAATAAAAAATAAACTAATTGGCCAAATCACTATCTGTATAACAGTGATATGCAGTCAAATGAATAAGCAGGCTTAATAAAGTAATGGACTAATGGTCCTATATGCCAAAGTGAAAGGGATTGTAGCGATATGGAAAATATGTCTCCCACTTATAATTTTGGTTGGCCCTAACTTATCCTACGAAACAAACTTATAATGTGAAAGTCTGATAGGTGTCTCCCACTTATAAATATTTTTTCAAGGACCATATCACATCGAACATGGGACTGTCAACATAAAGTTTACAGGTAGTAGATGTGAACAGCCATGCATGTTTTTGTGGCTAAAAAAGTAACACTGGTCTACCTAATGATCTACCAACTGGAATACTTGTTGCCGCTCTCCCAACATTACCATCTAGAAGCATCCAATATATATAATAGCACCTCTAACTAGGACTCATGTGCAGATAAGCAGAGAGTTGGAAGTAAAGAAATGGGAATGAACATGAAGCAACACCTACTGGCATCTTTGCTTAATCATGGAACAACACATAACATAGCCAAACACTGCATATAAACATGTATCCCAACTAATCTCCTATATATGCTTATATTTTACTCCCTCTAGTCCTTAATATAAGAAAAAATTTACTTTTTAGATACATGAAATGATTGATGTATATGATCTATTTTTTAGACCAAATACATTAATTATTCTATGAACCTAAAAAGTTAACTTTTTCTTATATTAAGCACCAGGGGGGTTATAATATAAATGTTAATGCCAAAATAATTGACAGATTTCATGAATAATGATTTGATGTACAGGAACTGATTATAAAACTTAAAGCACATACCTGGTGCATATAGCTACGAAAGAGTTCATTCTGTTTTTTCAACCTCTGTACAAATCGTTTGGGAGCAATGACACCGGTTTTCTTCTTCTGCGAACTTATCTATACCAAAAGAAATAAATGTGTTGCATTCAATGATATGGTTTATACACATTTGGTAAGGTAGCAAGCAAAGACATATTTACGTTTTACATCAATAAAATGACTAAATTCCATAAGATCAAATGAAAGAAGCAGAATGCAAAGCTGGGAAGTCAGCAGTATCTTTGTCAAGAGTCCAAGGCATGAACCATAGCTAATATTAGTGAAGCCGGTACGAACTCTCAAACAGTGAATCGTGCTTGGGTCAATAAAACATGACAAATCATAGAGGCATCACGCACATAATGCAACAAACTTGCAAACTACAGACTGATTACCTGTGAAAACAAGTCAGCTAAGCAAGTCAAAAGATTTTCTTCCGCATCCGCTAGGCTTTTGTTATTTCCATAATACTCCAGTAGTTGTTCCCGAAAAGGAACACAAAAGTATAGTGCCTGCAGAAAGTGGCAAAATGAGTAACTTGATGGTGAACAACCCATAAAATCTCCCCCCAAACAATAACAAACACGCCCATTTTCAAATTCAATATTTAGTAAAAGATTTAGGCCCAATTTGGATAAACAGCTCAATCCAGCGCTCCTAGCAGAAGCGTTTATCAAATAAGTGATTATATACAAGTTATTTATATCACAAAAGATAAAATAAAGTCAAAGTTTTACATATTAGATATAAGCTGCTTTTATAAGCTATCCTAGATAGCTTATTGAAAAAAGATGAAAACACTTTAAGATCATGTCATAAACCGTTTTCCTGAGCTCTCCCCAACAGTCTCACAAGCTATGAAGCGCGGACACCAAACACGACATGGACACTAACATGTCGACATTGATAGTAAATTGAGAAAATACATAATTCAATGTAATTATATGTGTCGGTGTCGTGTAGATACCGACATATGTCTGACACCGGAACATTCCTAATTTGATGAGTGTCCATGTTTCATAGCTTACAAGTGTTTATGCCGGTAGATAAGCTCAAACAATCCAATCCAAACAGATCCTAATTAAAACCCTTATAATTATTCAACAATTATACAGTGAAAAATTCAGGTCAACAAAAGAACAATCACAAGAAAAACAATCGCCACTATAAACGGTGTGTATGAAACCGCAACAAATTTTCCATTGAATCATCAATAAACAATCAAAACAGACAAAGAAACTACCATTAATAATGAATCGGATTAGAAAATAAAAATTTCGAATGAAAATTGAATACCTGCAAAACGCTGTTACAATAACAAGTATTGCCGAAATTCTCGAGACCAAAGTAACGTTCTCCTTCGGGGAATTGATCACCGAGAGCCTTCTCAAGCTTGGAACCAGCGGCACCCATCAGCGCGTCGATTGATCAACGATAAACTCAGATTCCTATCCGATTCAACTCGGTGATTCGAACCATGAAATGCTCGGTTTGCGTTTTGGATCGTTATGGTTTGATACAGAGTGAGTCTTGTAAGGTTTCTTGGGTTTTTCTATGGATATTATCGCACAAGAATGAAATAAGGGTTTTGTTAAAGAGAGAGAGAGAGAAAGAGAGAGAGAGAGATGAGCAAGTTGTAAATGCAGAAAGAAATGTTCAAGAAATTTGTTTCCATATAATTAGGGATGGCAGGCAAACCCAAACTCGCGGGACCCACCTGCACCCGAACCCGAGTTAATGGGTGAAATTCGAGTTGATTGGGTTTGGGTTCGGATCCGAGTGACACCCGATATTTTGGATGCGGGTTTGGGCGAAACCACACCCGCTTATACACGAAATTACATAAGTTTTCCTAAGTATATATAAGTGTAAAATTACATAAGTTACAATGTTGCTTTTAGAAAGTTGTAATTTAATTGTACTATTGTAGAACTTAATTTTAATTATAATGTTACCATGTTGAAGACCTTAATTTTAATTGTAATGTTACCAAACTTGATGAAAAGTTGTAATTTAATTTCTTTGAGAACCTTGCTGGAATGCTTGTGAATATTTATGTTTCAATATTAATTAATGTTGTTGAATTTTGTGTGTTCATGCTTTGGGTGAAAAAACCTGAACCCAACGGGTGTGGGTCTGAGTGTTAATTATGTTGAATTTTGTGTTTTTGCTGGGGGTTTGGGTTTGGGTGGAAAAATCCGAAGCCAATGGGTGTGGGCGTGGATGTCAATTTGCCACCCGAATAGACTTTGGGTTCGGGTGTCACCCGATATTTCGGTTGTGGGTTTGGGTTGTATCAAACCCGCACCCGTGGGTACCCGTTGCCATCCCTACATATAATTTCTTTTTTCTTCTCACAAAAATATTAGTGCACCATAATAAATTTCCATTTTCTAATAATAATAAATTATTTTTTCTTGTAAGAAAAAAAATTATTAATGAAATGTATTTATTTTTTTCAAATTGGTGGTGTACATTAAAAAAAACATAAATTTAATAATCTATTTGTGTAGTTATAAATGTTATTTTTGCAAATTTTTAATATCTCAAATTATTTGTCTTTTCAAAATATTAATGAATAAGTGTATTTAAATAAATGAAATTCATTTTATCATTAAAATTAACACAATTAATTTAATAAGTGTTTAAAATCCGTTGATTATTGAAACCAACATAACTTGTTTATGAGATACCTAATAAGAAATAGATAGAGTGGTATCGGGAAAATTAAAAAATCATGGATTTGCGAACAAATTTTCAATACTAACTTAAAAACATAAAAGTACATTGTCTATGACTCCGTTTGGCCCGGCTTATTTTTTATTTTACCTTAAACGATAAAATTATATTTGACACTATTTCTCCTTAAAAGTATTAGAGAAATAAAGTAAAGAAGTAAAAAAAAATAAAAATAAAGTCAAACACAATTTTTTCCTTCTTTACTATTTTTAAGGAGAAGAAAAAAAGAGGAAAATAAGCCGGGTCAAACGGAGCCTATATATGTAATAAAATCAAAGTAATTAAAATATCCATGCTTCCAAAATATAGTAATTGATTGAATTTGCAACATACTAAAGTTAATGATCTTATAAAACAAATGAACATTGCAACAAGACAATACACTAAAAACATTAGACCAAGTAAGAAACAAAAACAATGTCACACTTAAATGATGCGGTCAGAGAAAAAAATCAAACACAAATTAGATTGGTGTAAAAATTACTTATTTAGATAAAATTAGATGAAGAAAAAATTATAGAGTTTTATAATGTGGCATAGAGAGTGTCAAAATTGATAATACGATAAATAAAATATCATATCATCAATTTAATATTACCTTTTTGATTTAGACAAAGCTACAATAATAATTATAGAAATTACCATTTGTTAATAATGTATGATGCACAAAATGATATCCCTATTGGAATAAAATATGTATAAGTTGCATAAATATTACATGACACGGTATGAACCACATTTTAGTAATATATCATACTCAAAATAATATCATCATTGGAGATATCCAAGATATTAGATTTAAAAGAGGTGTAGGGGGATGATATAGAAAGATAGCGGCGACTAGGATATGTAAGATTAAAATCTCAATTTTTCTAAAGTAATAAAAAATGACCTATCAAATTTTGTAAAAAAAAATGATCTATCAAATTCAAGTCATTTTTCTAAATTAATTTTGGATGGTAATACCAATCTTTTTAAACACTATATCTAAAGACTTATGAGACACCACATGATAATCATGACATTATTTTCAAAATCTCTACGGCTTCTAAGGCTAGGAAACCAAATGTATCAAAAGTGAAAAGTATAAACGCATGTTGATTGTGAGAACATGTTATCTCATATTTGACCACTTTGCTTGATGCAGTTCTCAGGCACCTCTTTCTTTGCAAATATTTTTGTGCGTAGAAATTGTTTTGTAGGATTATTTTGATATTAAATAAAAAATTCATTATTTTTTAGGATTCAAAATTTTATACCAATTATTAATTAGGTCCAAATTATAAAGTCGCTCTTACGCCACCAAAATAATATAAACAGGATTATTTGTGGATATATAAAGTGAGTTTTTCTCTCCCTATCAAATTAATTCCAAGTCAAAAAACTGATTAATGAGTGCTTTTTTTAAATAAAAAAAATTATAAAGGTAAATGAATTTTTTCACAAAAACCTTTTATTACCAATTTTTTAATTTAATAATTATCCGTTTGTAAAGGTAAATGAAAAAAAAAAAAAAATCGCGCTGATAAAAGATGAAGGGGATAAAATAAAGTGTGTATCTTATCTGCAACACACACATTCATTCATACATTTGCTGTTCATAAGATAAACAAGAAGAAGAGAGCGAGGAAACACAATGTTGAGCATCTCCGTTACTTCACCATCTTCTTCAACAACTTCGTTTCTTCCAAAACCACTACAATTCAAAACCTCTTTCAATGGCATTCGCCTCCGTCAACCAAGCATCTGCACAATTCCAGCGACGAACCGCACCGCTTCGGTCTCAGTAGTGATGATGGCAAAAAGAGAAGAACAATTGAAGGAAATTAGAACAAAAACCACCGAACAAATCAACGATGAGGTTGTTGAACTTAAGGGAGAGTTGGTCATGCTTCGTATTCAGAAATCTGCT
This sequence comes from Trifolium repens, assembly GCA_030408175.1. NCBI lineage: Eukaryota > Viridiplantae > Streptophyta > Magnoliopsida > Fabales > Fabaceae > Trifolium > Trifolium repens. Next base: position 56,947,401 of record CP125842.1, on the reverse strand, counting down.
CGTCAGGACTTCAAGTCTAGCGATTTCCGTAACATGCGCAAGACGGTATATTTTCTCTTTCGATTATTGTTTTGGTTTTGTTGAAAATTCAGTTATGCTTTGTTACATTTGCTTAATTTTCAGGATTAAGTGTATGTCAGAATTGATTCTGGACGTGTAGAATTGATTCTGACTCGTTTGGTTTCTCAAAAGTAGTAGTAGGGAAAATCTATTGAAATTTTGTCACTCTTCTTTGAATTGAATATTACCAATGTGTTTGGAATGGTCATTGTTATATGGTTATCATAGATAAACAATTGGCTTCTTCTTGTTTGGGTAAGAGCCAAAGATTTGGGTCAAGAACTAAATGCACAAAGGCAACGACTCACTAGGGGGACAATAGCGAAATATCGAGCCTATGACTTACCGTATCACACAGAATAACCAAATTTATTAAGGGGAAAATGAAATATTGCTTTGTTAGAATGGAAATGGAGAGAAAGGAAAAGAAAGATGCATATGTCCACTTCCCATTTGCATTATTTTCGTTGTCTATTATACCAAACTTTGTGTACAATTGATGGCATTGGGGTTTTTTATCTGGTGCAACAATGAAATGAAGTAATGAACATTGAAAGGAAAGTCCAAGGACTTCAACTTTGTTGTAATTTAAGCAATGTAGATTGTGTACCATGGTAGTCAAGATCGCGATCTGGAGCGTAAGATCTTACGATTCTAAGATCCTACAGGGGTTCTCCGTGCCGGAATATGGCCGGAATCGGTTTTGGGTGGTCGCAGGTGAGATCGTAGTGGAAACGCGTAAGATCGTACGAAATCGCGAGTTATTCCATTTCTGCTTGAAACCAGAAAATTCGGGTTGGGTTACGACCCGGAAGGTGAAAACGCGACCCGGTTCAAGACCCGGATCTAGAAGATTCGTTTTTTTTTTTTCTTTCTTTTCCCCGTTTTTTTCCCTTTTCCCCTAGAAAACTGAACTGTTCCTTATTTTTTGCAGTCTCTTTTATTCTACCAACTAATTGATAATTAAAATAATTAATTTTTTTCCAACTTCCCAATATATGTCATGATTAGGATCTTACGATTCGTGTTACGATCCCCCGAATCACGATCTTGTTACCCCTCCCCGATCTTGCGTAGGATCTTGACTACCTTGTTGTGTACTTAATACTTATCATAATTGCCAATCATATATTGCGCCGCAAAGCAAAGTGGAGAGTGGGGTGGCTGATGGGGGAAAACTGTGGCAGTGTGGCACTGTTTCTAGGCTATAAACAAGAAGATACTGAGAATTCAACTCGTGGGAATACTTGAACTAGGTTATTTATTTGCATGATCAGTTGGTCCTCTTGTAACTTCTGCGTGCTTTTAAACTTTAGCTAGGTGCGCTGCAGTTTAGAATACTTCAATTTTCTTCGTGAACTTTAGTTGTTTAGACATGATGTAATGTGACACTGCTCCCAGGTGTGTCTTTGTAAGTTGCAGCCTCTTCGTTTAGTCTTTGTTGTGACATTGCTTTTTTAACTGTCAAAATCACAAACGTATTTTATCAAGTCTAGTTTCTCTCGACAATAAAATTCAATTGTTGTGGCCTTGCCCGTTTCCATCTTTGAAGTTATTAACTTTCTCCACTCATGCAACCGAGATTCTGTGATAAGAACTGAAATTAAAATTGGTAGGATTAGGAACTAGATTTTATTATAGAGATCGTAGGAAAAATTCAAAGAAAACTAACCTGGATAATGGCAGACAAGTACATTGATATGCAGAACCCTTATGTGGGGCTCATGACTGGTCCCGTCATCATTTTATTGGAGTCCTTAACCCACTAATAAAAATATAAATTAGGGAGAATCGGCACTAGGGATTCAGTTAGCAAAGAAGCAATGCAATAGCTAGGATTTAGAATGTTTAGATTCCATGGTGAAAGCAAGATAAAGAGGGAAAGAGAATCACAATATGATCAAGCTGGTCCACCTTAATTTTTTTAGTTTTTAATTATTACCCTAATAATAATAAGTATAACATCAGATGACCCTAGAAAGCTTTACTGAGAGAAAGTATCCTTCTTTGGGGTCTGAATAAATGCTGTCTAGGTTATTTTTGGATGAATGAATGATTACTGTTAATATCATTGCAGATTGCTCGCTTGCTTACTGTAAAGCGGGAAAGAGAGATCGAGGAGGGCATCGGTAAGAGGTTGTCCAGAAAGCTTGATAAACAATGGAAGAAAAACATTGTTGTAAAACCATCTCCATCTGTATTGAGGATTCGGGAGGAGGAAGCAGCTGCAGAAGCTGCGGAAGCCTAGAAGGCTGCACGAGTTAATGCATTAAATCTGCAAGCTATAGAGTTACATGGTTAAAATTGTTGTTAGTCATTGTCTTTATTGTTTCGGTGGACGTTGTCATCTGGTTGTATAATAGTAGTGCTTGTTTGTAGTAATCTACATTTCTTCCTGCTGTAATGTTTTATGCCTTGTATTTTGTAAGAAAAGAGACATGCCTATCAAAATCATAATTGACCGGCTTCAAAATTAGATAATCATTTTTTTTACTTGACCAGAAATTTCAAATTCATTAAAATCTGTTTAATATTATGTACTATCTTTTTGTTTTTGGAAAGGCAAAAGGAATCGTGTCACACTCCAGCACTCACCGAAACAGTATACATGCAAGTCTTGGAGTATACGACTCCACCACCCACCAGATAATGGAAAGAGAGTTTGGTTTGGAGTTGTGAAGAATTGGGGAAAATGTCCAAAATATAGAGCATTATGTAAGTCATGGTTCTTATTTTTTTAGTTGATGTTACACTTTAATGCAGGTGTCTGTGCTCAATTATGTTGTATTTTGATTTAAATGCCGTGGCCTGTGTTGGTTTCATGCATTTTCTAGATCTTGTACTCTAGATTTTGTAGAAGAGCCTCTAATTTATTGGCCTAACTTTCAGCCATCGAAGAGAACTCCAATTTGCGTGCGATCCTGACTATTGGTCTATGTCATGGAATTAGTCTTTCAAGAAGCCTTGGATCTTATTGCTAATGATAAGTCAAATGACTTTGATCCTCGTGCAACTTTAGTTTCTCTTATTAGAAATATCTTTTCTCATTCTTGGATGGCCTTCTTTAATTATACTTTGAGAGAAGAAGAAAATGAATATGATTTGTACAAAAATAAATAAATTGAATATGATAATTGACTGATTGATTGACTAAATTCTAAATATGATGCTAATAATGACGACTCCCTAAATAACTGCATTTCTCTTCAAATGATTATCCTACTTGCAAATAAGTCTCAAGATAGCAAATTTGCTAGTCTTTTTCTTGTTCCCTTCCTTTCTTTTTGATAAGAAAAAAAAATCATAATAGATAAACAGGGTGGCATTAGTTAGTACTTCCACCAGCCTTATTTATAAACAAAAGTTGATTTTTAGGTTTATTGAAGAAGTAATGTATTTAGTCTATATTTAAGCTAGATATATTAGTTATTAAATGAACCTAAAAAGCAACTTTTCCTTATTAATAAGGCCGAAAGGAGTATTTTTCTATAATACAACTATTTTTCTTTTGTTTTTCATCCTCTGGTTCATAGGGAAAGGAGACCCCTTACTAGTGGAGAGTTCGAAACAGTATTGACATCAAGTAGTTCCAGAGTTCGGACCCTAGTAGTCCAAGGTTGGGAGAGTTCTGACCCTGGTAAACCATTGAAATACATTCACCAGCGACCAACATCCATATCCATCATTCTCACACTTACTCACTCACCAAGTATCCCACGCCACAACTTGATGCTTTTTTCTCGTCTAAGTTCATGCATTGATTTTCGTGCTTTTTTTCTCTCCTCTCTATTTCTCTCTTATTTCTCCTCTGCCAAACAAAGGCTAAATGAACCGTGCGCCGCCGCCCCAAATGCTATAACAAAAGCAACTTTTCCCCACTAAAAAAAACGACACCAACGCGATTTTAAAACCTCATTCGCATCTCTTCCACCACCGAGTCAGAAAAAATGGACGATGACACAGAGAAAGAATTCATTTCAAATGACAAAGAATCAGAAGCAGCTTTACAAAAAAAGCACTTATCAATGCTAGACCGTCTCTCCAAACGCCAACAATCCCGTTCAACAAACTCCACCGAACCTTCCACAGAATCAACTTCCTCATTCCTCACGCGTTTCTCTCAACTAAAATCATCCATCGAATCTCACCTCTCCGAATCACAATCCATTTCCTCCGATCCGTCACAGCTTAAACCGCATTTCGATAAAATCTCCGAATCAATTTCCGATTTGGAAAAACTCGTCGCTCAAAGCTCTTATTTCCTTCCCTCTTACGACGTTCGATCTTCCCTCAAAACTGTCTCTGATTTGAAACGCAGTCTCGAAAATCTCAGCTCTGAACTTATCCCTAAAAAGAAATTCTCGTTCAAGAATAAGGCGAGTAAGAAAGAGCGAGATTCTGTTATTCCTGAATCCAAACAGAGTATAGTTCCAGTTTGTGATTCTGTTCAATCGAGTTTTGTAGTGCGTGATTCTCCAGGGTTTAGGAATAAAACCGGCGAGGTATTGGTTGGGGAGTTTAGTGAATCGGAGGTTGGGGAATTCACGATTTCGGATCTTGATTCATGTGAAGTGAGGATAATTGGTTGTGTTAGGGCGCTTTTTGTTCATAGGTTGAAGGATTGTAGGGTTTATGTTGGGCCTGTGACGGGATCAATTCTGATTGAGGAAGTTGAGGGTTGTGTTTTTGCTATTGCGTCGCATCAGATTCGGATTCATGGTGCTAAGGGAAGTGATTTTTACCTTAGGGTTAGGAGTAGGCCTATAGTTGAGGATTGTAATGGCGTGCGATTTGCTCCGTATTGTTTGAGTTATCGAGGGATTGAAGATGATCTTCGTGGTGCTGGTCTTGATGCTGAGACTGGAAATTGGGCCAATGTGGATGATTTTCGGTGGTTGCGCGCAGTGCAGTCTCCGAATTGGTCTATTTTACCGGAGAATGAGAGGGTTGGGGTTGTTGATATATCTAAATCGGAAAGTATGACGGAGGAAATTTGATTTGAGCTGTAGAGCTAGTGTTTTTTAAGATTGTTTATTTTTATTTATTAATATTATTATTGTTGCAAGCCTTTTGATTCGTCTTCGGCTTAGGAATGCTCTTTTTATCTAAATTTTGATGTTGAGATTAATGTAATTTTGGAAATACAAATGTTTTTGGATATGCTTCTTTATGCAAAGGAAAATGAGTAAGCTTTTCATTTGTGTTACAAATTCCTTGGTCACAAATGGTAGGTTATTTTATCTTTAGGTTTCAATCCCTTGCTGAATTTGTATTAGGATTGGCATTTCTGTGATTCTGTCTGTGCTTTCACGGAGCTCGCACTATAATTTTGAATTCTGCTTGCGAGTTCAGTTTGAATTTCAGTTTGCACTCGCATTCATTTTCGCAGTAGGGTTGAGTTTCTTTTTTGTGAAATTCATCCCTGTGATTAAAATTTATATTATTAATGTGTTAATTAACTGAAATGTTTAAGGTGAAAGAATGCAACTAACGAATGATTATTCATTGTAGTTAGCTAACTCAAATTTTGATGGTTATATGATCCTTTCCGTTTCGTAGTTGATTGACATTAAGATTTGTTTAAAATGTAACTATTGCCACTTGAGTTTGATTTCAATTACTGATTTGGGATGGTTCCATTGGGTTTATGATTTCTATTATTTATTGGTATCTCTGGCATTCTACATACGGGTATCTGAGATTCTGAGTGTCTCTGCATTTTTGTAGTACTGCTTGTTTGATTCTCAGAGTCAGACCACATTTTTACTTGTAACATGTTCTGTAACCCTTTCTAGGTTAGTTTTTTGAGTATGTTATTAACTTCTGGAGCTTTAAACATTACTTTCACTTCATAAATTTCAGTGAAAGTTAGGTTTCAAGTTGGTGTAATAATGAAGTTCTAATTGTTTCTGGAAGATTACCATGTATGAAATTTCAGTGAGGAGGTTTCAAGTTGGTATAGATGTAAATCATTTTGCAATGAACCCATTTTGAAGAGCAAAGTAATCATCTTTTGAGACTGAATTATAGAATTGCCGGCTTTAGATGTCGGTGACTACTTTTTGTAGTTAATAGAAATTGCATTATTGATATTTGTAGTTGATATAAATGGAATGATTTGTTTGTCTTATAACTGGGCAATTTACAAAAACAAAACATAAATTTGCTGTTAGATCTATAATAGCTCATACTGGTGCTAGCACAGTCTTAAAATGTTATTTGATTTTACCAATGGTTCTTTCAATGAGAACCATGAGCCTATTCAACCTTCAGAGTGCAGTCAAGCGACCAGATGTGTGTGTGTGTTTCTTTTTCTCTTCTGAAATTGTATTGGAGTTAGATGTATAAATTATAAGTAACAATGGTAAATAAAACATATATTAGATAGTGCTCGTGCATAGGGAGGAATCCTCTTCATATTTTATAAGAAATGAAATGCTTTATTATAAGAAATTAAATCTTCACACATCTTTCCTTGGAAGACTTTTTGTTTAGCATCCTTATGTTAGCTTCAAATAAGTTTAAGCTTCAGATTAAGAATGCAATCATCGCCTTTTCTGTCGCTGTGGTCGCATCTCATAAGGCCAAGTCCGTTTTGGCTCGGGTCTGCAGCTCTCTTTGCTTCTAGTGCCTTTGAGTTATTTGTGGCTTTGGCGAGATATCCCTGTGCGTTTCAGCCTTGGCTGGAGATGGTCGATGGTTGGGCTAGAAAGGCATTTCAATAAAGTCGCCTGCTATCGGGGAGTGCAGCTTCAGACCAGCGCTCATACCAGCATAGTGGAACTGAAATTAAAAGATATATCAACTGTGGTGGTGTTAACTCCATTTGAGTAGCTGCTATAAGTGTTGTCATGAATTGTTGTTATTGGTTCATCATAGGGAGTGGAGCGCTTAAATGTTTCGAAGGACCGTCTGTCCTTTGGATCGGTCTGTGGTGTTTCCTATCGTATCCCAAACTCTTGTTCCGATGCAGTGGAGCTGCAGTCGAGTTTTTATTCGTTGCATTTTTCCGTGTGCTCTCGTGACAAGGACAGGGATCACGAGTCGGTTGCGCTAAACAAGTCATCAGAGTTTGGTTCCCTGTGTGCTGAGGACTGAGGAGTATGTTAAGGACCATCTGGTTTAGTATTTATATGCTAAGGCTTAGTTTGTAGTGGTGCTGTTTGTATCAGCTTTTGACTAGAGATTATAACATCACTGTGGAGCTGAACTTAGAACATCACTATCACTGTTGTTGCTTATAATGCAGATTTTGTTTTTTCAGCTTTGCAATCCATCAATCAAGATCAAATATCTATCTCTCCTTTTGGTGGCAGTTTAGACTAATATGAAAGCAAAGAAACAACAAGATGTGGAACAACCACTAAAATAAAATGCTTACAAAGATTATTTCCAAGTTTATTGAAAAAGAACAAAACACATACATATATAATATGCTCACAAAGATATTTCCAAAAAAAATAACGAGATTCTTTTTTTCTTTTTTTTTTATAATAACGAGATTCTTTTATTTAATGTGATAATATATGGATCTCAATTTTAATGATTTGGTATATGAAGAGTGGAAAACTAGAAATTAATATCGTATAAAAGCAGTGGCGGAGCTAGACAAAAATGTCTGGGCGGGCCGCAACGGACTTCGAATATTTTTTATATATAGTCACCATTTCTTTAGAAAAAAATAAATGAGTATAGCAATTCTTGTAGTTGTGGTGGCAAAAAAATAATGATTTGAGCAGCATTTGTGGTTGTAATGGTGCAACATAGAAATTTTTTTACATATAAATTCAATAAAAAGCTAAAAAAGCACCAAGGAGGATTCGAACTCAGGATATGTGAGTTTAAAATCCACTGCCTTGGCACTGAACTACACGGATATTTGTGATATCTATTGACGCTTATGTATATATATAACATAAAATTTAATAAAATTTTAAAAATACATATATACCTATTAAAAAATGAAAATATTGGGACGGGCCGTGGCACTCCCCAGCCCTAAAGGGGCTCCGCCCCTGTATAAAAGGAAAAGCCATGAAAAGTAAATTAATGAAAATTTTAAGATCAAACAAATTAATCCTTGTAGAATGTAGATTCTCACTTTAGTCTATGTAATTTTGCAAAGTTAAAATATGGAAAATGTTAAACAGTGTCCCTGGGGCTGGGGCACTCGTTAAGCTTACTAATTAGAAAACTTTTTCTTGTAATTTGTGCATTCAATGCCTCGAAATTATACAAAATCATCTTTTCAACATAACTTTTACTTTATTTTCCTTTTTAGGTATGTTTAATAAGTGTCCCGGGGCACCGTTTAGTATGACCCTTAAAATATTGGTGTCAAGAGCGAGTTATAAGACTGATTTGGAAGAAGAAATAAAGAGTAAAACAATAAAAGTGACCTCTCAGGATCAATTTTTATTCCAGTAAAAACTATTAAATTAACAATCAACGTATCAACTTTGACCGTTTAAAAAAGAAAGTGTGAAGATATGTAGAAGACAAATTTGATACATAAAGGTTGAATCTAATCTAATTTTACTTTGTAAAATTTTACAAATTTATATAAAAACAATATTCAATAACCCCCTCTTTTTTTTTCTTCTCTTCCAATCCGTCGTCACTAATTATCTTCTACTTCTAGTCTATTGAAGGGGTGATTTTAGGTCAATTTTGGCCTAAAATCATTGTTTGTTTTGATTTTCTGTATTCTTACGGTGTATTTGGTAGTGCCGTCTTTGTGCAGTGTATTTGTTTTTCCGTTATTAACAGGAATACAGGATGATGTGAGTTTGTTCGCAGATTTATCTTTTTATTCTTAGCGATTATAAATTTGTATTATATCGATGTACTCTATCCATTTGAATGTATGAATATTACTCCCTCCGTGTCCCTATTTATAAGAGTTAGTTTGACAAAATACGGATATTAAGAAAATGGGTTTTAATATTAAATTCATTGGAAAATTAGATTGATTTTACATGTTTACCCTTACAATTAATTGTAGATTTGTAGTGCTTTGTATCAAACAAAAAAAAATTTAATGCTATTAAAAAAACTATGCAAAGTAAATAACGGTAAGTTTGGAAAAAATATAATTAATATCATTGATAATTGTAAAAGGGTCTTATAAAAAGGGATAATTTTTTTGTCAAATTAGCTCTTATAAAAAGAAAACAGAGATAGTATTTATTTTGTAAAAAAAAAAAAAATATAATATCATATGATGATTTTCACTAATCACAAGCAACGTATATATCCACAATGTTGCATCACATTGTGGTATGAAGTTATAATAAATGTTCCAGTTTACTAGTTTACTGTGATGCCAACTCTATTTAATTGTTTCAGGATTTTCTTCTTTTAAAAACGGCTTATGTTCCCTGAGTTTAATTTGATTGGTAGAATATTTTATTATATATAAATAGTTGTTATGAAAATTTTAAAAATATGTAGGACTTAGACCATCTCCAATGATAAATAAATATCTATTTTTTATTATAGTAAATTTCTCCGTTTAGCTCGTATAGAGCTGGACTCGGAATAGTAATTTTACGGTTCATATTTTAGCAAAGTATTTTAATCTACCCAATCAATCCAGAAACTCATTAAAACCGGACCACTTTAAATGTGAAAATTAGTCCATTTTAACAACTCTAAATAGTTACGTTCTTGACAATTTATGAGTCTTAAGCCAAAAATACGAAGAAAAAAAATTTAAAAAAATTCATCTAACATAATACACATTAATACATAATAATAATTTTATAAATATAAAAAAAAATACTTTTATTTGAAAATTCATAAGAAGCGGTTTTTTCGAGCATTTTGATATGCAAAATCATTTATAGTCACATCAACACCAATGTTATCCTACATATCCTTCTTAATTGATAAAATTGCCAAACTATTCACTCTTTTGGAATATTGAGGATCTCATGTAGGTTTTAGTCAAATTCAACATGGACCAAAAAACTATGATTAAAAAATAGTAGAGCTAAATAGCAGCCTAAAGTCGTCACACCTCTTATTCCCTAGCCCGACTAAGAGTTCGTTTGACCTGATTTTTTAGGTCTTAAAAACTATTTAAAAGTTAAAAATAAAAACTTTTAGAAAAAAGCTAAAGCTGATTGGTAAGTTTTGTATTTTTTAACTTTAAAAATCTTTTATCTATGTATTTCAATCATAAAAATTAAGTAATTTTTTTTTCTATTAAAAACTTCTTGAAAATCTGTTTGATCTAATTTATCTTTTTATTAAGTAAAAAAATCTAAAATAAATTGGATCAAACGGTACTTAAATACTACAGTCATCCTAATTATTCCTGTTGAACAATATGGAATTGCCTTTTTTGACTAAATAGTAAACAGCACGTGTCCTATGCATTGACACAAGCAACGTGCCTATTATGTCTCATCCCTATCTCCCTCATTACCATATTCAAATTTGAACAAACCATTACCATACTTAAAAGGGTAAATTTATGGCATCATTTCACTCACCAAAACTCACTTTCCACCACCCTACACTTATACATTCAAGTATCAATCATCAATGAATATGCATAATCACACCGAAATTACACAACAACCAAATAATACAAACATTCCTCTTCACAACCTCAACGAACTAAGCACCAAAATGGATTCTATTCAACACTACATATCCCAAACCATCAACACCAACACTCTTCTCCCCAAACATCAATTAGACACACTCTCCAACCAAATCTCAAACACCATTCGCCAAGTCATAATTAATGCAACCGCTCTTCTCGCCACATGTCCTGCAACAATAACAGTCCCACCAACCAAATGTTACAGGACACATGGTGAGAACAACAATTGCATTAACGATGTTGTGGCGAATTCCACAATAGATTCTGATATCGTGGAACTCGACACGGTGCAACTTCTCACAACTCACATTCACTTCTGCGAAATTTGTGGGAAAGGTTTCACGCGCAACGCGAATTTGCGCATGCACATGCGCGCACACGGAGACAAATTTAAAACACCCGAAGCATTGCGTTGCGTGAGGAAAACGCGCTTATCTGCGACGCGATTTTCATGTCCTTTTGAAGGATGCAAACGGAACAGGTTACACAAGAAGTTCACGCCGTTAAAATCAGTGTTATGTTTGAGAAACCATTTCAAGAGAAGTCACTGTCCGAAAACTTACATGTGCGATCGTTGTCGGAAAAAGAGTTTTGCGGTGGTTTCGGATTTGAAAAGTCACGTGAAACAGTGTAAGGGAGAGTCCACGTGGAAGTGTTCATGTGGAACAACGTTTTCTAGGAAGGAGAAATTGTTTGGACACGTGGAACGGTTTGAGGGACATTCGCCGGCAGTTGTTGAGGTCGGCGATGAAGAGAAAGGAAAATCAATGGCGGCGGAAGAATGTGGGAGTGAAACTTTGACTAAGAAAAGTGATTGTTTGAATGGGTTACCAGAAGATTTCTTTGATGATTTGGACAAATTTTGGGCTTAACTCATTTTAGAAAAACAATTTATCGGGATTTGGTAAATTTTTGAGATACCATTCCCTCTAATCCTAACCATAAGTAAGGCACAATTAGATGAACAGAGATTTATGGTATTTAGTCTAAATTTAGATTGAATATATTAATTTTTGTTATTTAATTATCTCTTGTATTTAAGATTAAAGTATTAAGTTCATTTAATATTATTAGAATTCTTTTATAAAATCAAGCTCAATTATTAATTTCATTTAAAATAAGTGGTAGGATACATGTTGGGACCAAATTATAAACATGATGATGTATATAACATTGACATTTTAGCTCTTCTAAAAAAAAAAGACATTTCAGTTAGAGTATGAGCGGCATAATTTGTTTATCTCTAAATTAAAGTTTGGAAATAAATTCAAGATATGCATAGCTTTAAATTTGGATCCTAGAATTATTAATTAATAAAAAATACTATCCACCGTCGATTTGCAGTTCAATTGATTTTTTTTTAGATTATGATTAATTATTAATTAATAAAAAATACTATCCACCGTCGATTTGCAGTTCAATTGATTTTTTTTTAGATTATGATTAGAAGTTTGGAGGAAATAAAAGAGGACAATTCAACGGACGTTATAGATAAACTAAAATATTAAGAGGTTATAAAAATTACTTCATTCGTTTCAAAATATAAATTATTTTGCGAAAAAAATTGTTTTAAATTATAAGTCGCTTTACAATACCGATGAAACATTTAATACTATTTTTCCTATTATTAGCACAACCAAATTGCATGTTGGCTCAAAGCCACATGTCTCTGCTCAACGGTCGCAATATTCAATCATATTATAACGGCCGACATCGGAATAGTGAGTATTTACTGCTCATCATTGCTCTCCAGCCGTTTCCCAACGGCCATTAATGGCATTAAGTATGTTCATCAACGGCATTGGCCCAACACTGAGGACTATATATATACTCCTCTCATACAGAGGATCGTCATTTAAACATCGTTGATGCGTTCAAAGGCCTAACCTTAAAAAATGAAAAACACGCCTTGTCTATGTCCAGACAAAAGCAACCTGTCCTATCTCGCCATCTCTACCACATTCAAAATTGGACAAACCATTTTAAGTATTAAGGGGGCATGTATGTATTTATGGGATCACATCACTCACCTAATCCAGAGTACTCTCTCCCTCCACCATTTGACATTACACTAATAATAGAAATGTAATGTTCCCTTCACTATCTCTTCGATCGTCGGTTGTGGTGGTGGGTGAAGAAGAGAAACAAAATCCAATGGTGAAGATAACAAGCAAAACAGTGCATTTCGAACACTAATTCTTCTAAATAATAATGAGAGAAATTGAAAATGCTCCGTGCCCTTCAAAATTAGAGATTCACGTGCTCCATGAATGATATTAGAGATTCATGCATGTGATTACAAGAAAAAAACATTTCACGGTTAGTTAAGAATGTCCTTTTTTTTTTCATGTTATCATTAAGAATCAGTTGCTTCGGTCTTGTAAGCGTATCTCAGTTGACAGAGACGTTGTATTATATATATAGGGGGTCGAGGTTCGAACTCTGATCGTCAGTGGCGGAGCTAGCCCGAAATATTGGGGGGGCCGCAAAAAAAATTCTAATTTATAAATGAAATATACAAATTATATTGTATGCAAAATATTCAAATTATAATAAACACATACTTGATTATAAAAAAAATAAAAATTAAACTACATAATTTAAAATAATATATTATTTCTTAAGCACAATTTGAAATCATATAATAATTATAGATGAGTACAGTAATTCAGTTTCAATTGCTTCCCTACTTCAAAAAATAACAGAACTAAAAAAACCAACAATATATGTTGGCTGTGAGAATCAAATAAACTCACGCAAACAACATGGATGGCTTGCTTCTGAACCAACAAAGCACATCACACACATGTGATTTATTCGCATCATATATTATATATAATATTATTTTTAACTAAAAATATGTATATATTCCTTAAATATCAATTTTTTTTATTTTGGGGCGGGCCATGGCCCTACTGAGCCTATGAGTAGCCCCGCTCCTGCTGATCATCCCACTTATTCACCTTGAGAGTGAAATTTCTAGTCACTGGTTAGGTTACTTGATAAAAAAATAAAATCAGTTGCTTCGATTCTTTTATAAGTGACAAATAAATTAAAAAAAGTTGATGAATTAGGTCGATCTTATGAATTAATAGATAAATTTTTATTAACTCATTTGTCTCTTATTAAAAAGACTAGATGTAGTATGATTCAATATAAAATAGTCTCAAAAGTTGCATATTCAATTTTTAAAAAATGGTGTTTTTCAATGCAAAATTTCAACTTTAAATTTATTTAGAGAAATGCTTAACTGTGTCCACAAAATAATAGTTAATGATAGAAAAAATATAATCTTGGCAATAGTGCATCCAATGTCTTGAAATGTTAAAAAAAATCCGAATTTTTTTTTCCTCGAATATGAACTTACGAAAGTGTTTCCCGAAATTTTGCCGGCAAAATCGGAATTGATTCAAACATAGTTAAAAATGTACTTTCATGAGACATAGTAAAAGCATATACAATTCTTTTTTGGGGTACCACCTAGAAAGGAGATTGTTCATTGTACATTCACTGAAATTGAAAATACTGAATATCAAACCAAAAATGTTGTTGGAGTTTCAAGCTTTGGCTGAGGTACATAAAAGAACTTAGATTCCAAAAGATCATGGTTTCTTTGTAAACATCTTTATGTACATCAATGACTGTTTGGAAACCTGCATGACACATCATATGTGACAACAAAATTATAACTCTTCTTTTTCTTACAATTGAGATACAATAAAACTTCCATCTCTATTCATTCAAGCTAACCTATCAAAAAAGGATATAATTGGTTTAAATCCATGCATCTTCTCATCTCCCACCAGACAATTCAATGGCATCTTGATTATAAACTGAATCTTCTCCCCAATCGAATCTTCTTTGTAATCTATCGTATTCTTGCCTCCGATTCACCTCTACATGCTGCCATTCCTCCCACCTTTCGGCCAACCCTTCTCCTTCTAGCATTCTTACAACCTCGGACATCAGGGGACGGTCCTCCGACGTTGCTTGTGTGCACAGTAATGCAACTTTTATCATCATTTCTACCTCTTGCATGTTGTAGTTTTTATTTAGGTTGCGATCAACAATAGCTTCAAGTCTTTTTTCTCGTTCCAATTTCTTAACCTATAGAATAAACATAGCAAAAATGGTTACCGACAATCATTAACTGATCAACGATGATGCATATCTTATCTGTTTGGACAGACAACATAATTAAGCACTTACAGCAAAAACACCTATCACATATGTGCTTATTAATAATCTATTTCTATAACAAAATATAATATAAAGTCGAAGTGCGTGCTTCCATATAAACTATAACTTGTTTTCATAAGTTATTTTGAAAACCTTATTTTGAAAACCTTGTTATAAGTTCTTTCCACAAACTCTTCCAAACAGTCTCCCAAATACTTAAGTCAATAGATCAATTCAGATAAGTCAATCTAAACAGCTCCAAACACAAGCACCGCGAACTCATAGACGGAACTCCAAAAAACACTGTAGTTCACCATCATTCACCGAACCACTCAAGGGGCATACAAAAGTTTCAAGCATGTTACACAAACAAGAGACAAACCACAAAATTTAAAGCAAAAAACAAGGAGGAAGAAAAGGTCTTACATGGTCAAGCAACAGCACATCATCTTCTTCTTCCAAACGTGAGAAGTCAATTGCACGTTGACCGGTAACAAGCTCCAGAAGCATTATCCCATAACCAAAAACATCAGTCCTTTCTGAAGACTTTCCGGTTGACAAATATTCAGGAGCTATGTGGCCCATTGTCCCACGAACTTGAGTTGTCACATTAGTCTTTCGAATATCTACTAACTTTGCCAAACCAAAGTCTCCGACAACTGCTTCAAAATCTTCATCAAGTAATACATTAGCTGCCTTCACATCCCGATGAATAATCTTAGGATTGCAATGCTCGTGGAGATATTCTAGGCCTCGTGCAGTTCCAAGAGCTACTCGCTTTCTAGTAGGCCAATCCAAAACAGGTTCCCCAAGTTTGAGTTCTGCATCACCATTCACACAGTAAATTTTGTTATTTTGATGGAATTATTTATTTTCGTACAATACCCTTAACCATTTATTATTCCATTTGACCTATTTTTCTTTCTACAATGGATAGGAACATATTTCTTCTACAAAATCAACACTTAAAAAGGAACAGAAAGAGAACCTCGTAGACGATATGCAACACTTAAGTTCTGCATGAAGGGGTAAACTAAGAGACGTTCAGTTGGAGTTGTACAAAACCCAATTAGCTTTAACAGGTTCCTATGCACAGCTACGCTTATCATCTCAACTTCACGCTGAAAAGCTGCATCTCCCCCAGGGCTTTCATAGTCGGTTAACCTTTTGACAGCAACTTTTGTGTTATCAGCAAGAACACCTTTATAAACCTTTCCAAAGCCTCCCTGTCCTAAAACATTTTTCTCACTGAAGTTGTCTGTGGCTATTTGTAATTCTCTCCATGCAAATCTTCTTAGTTGACCGAATGCAATTCGCCGATCAACTTCACCTGACAAAACAAGAAATATAATAATCATAAAGTAGATAGTGATGATTAAATAGAGTACTAGAAGTGACAAAAGACAGCCTAACACAACCTCAAAAGTTAGTTCAAACCTTCATTATAAGGACGACAAGTTTTAAGACATATAAAGGATTGTTCAAACCTTCATTATAGTATTGGGTCATTTTAACACATATAAAGGATCTCCGGAACAATACTTTAAAATGCTATGACTAAATATTTCACTAAAGAGAAACATAATACATAAATACAAGAATTTTGGAGACGAGCAAGAAACTCAAACCTGCAACATCTACAAAAACTTCACGCCTGTAGCCCTTATGCCTACCCTTGCACCAAAATAACAGCAGACCACCAATAACAAGGGTAGCGACAAAAGCTATGCTAAGTCCAATTATAAGGCCAGTTGGTTTATGTGATGAACCTGCCATGAGAAGGAATATTAGTATTCAGCTTGTAGCAAAGGGAACAGAGAAAGTTGTAGAAAACAACATGATCATAGAACATGACCAATAAAATATTCTCAGAGAATTTTACCTTGATCAACTTTATCATGCGCACACGGTTGGCCATAACTCACACCACAATACAAATTATTTCCGCTGAAACTGCAATAAGGAGCACAGTTAAAAAAGGTGGAATGTAATCGGGGGTTGCTACAGACAAGGAAAAACATTTTGTATACCCCGACTTAAATTCATATATGCAAGTACTCTTTAGGCATATATGTTAGTAACAGTATTCGTTTTCTATATCTCGGCTCTTTGGACGTATGTAACCACTTTTTAAGTGTCTTATGGATACATAAACCTCATCCTTGGGGAACAGGATAGAAAGATATGTTTAAATGGTGCTTTAAATGATCATTTAAATACTAATCTACCATTCATACTTGTATTTAGAAAGTTGAAATAACTTCTGCGGAATTTGGCCGCTAAGATTATTTGAATCTAGTTGACTGCAAAAGAGAAGTTTGGACAATCAGTCAGATACTAAATGGATGGAATATAATTAGAACTAGCCTGTAAACTTCCAGAAATCATTATTTCGCATACATTTCGTTCAAGCTTGAAATATTGGCAAGTGATTCAGGAATGGTCCCACTGAGATTGTTTTGACTCAATGCCCTGGTAGGATACAAAAGATAACACTTTTAAGCATTATAACACCATAAAGACACATGTTAAGACCTACCAAAGATAACACCACCAAAGAAAATGCCATACTTACAAGAATTGGAGCTTTTTAAGATTACCAAGGGAAGATGGTATTTCGCCTGTTAATCTATTGTTTTCCAAATCCAACCAGACCAAGCTTGTCAGGTTTCCAAACTCTTTTGGTATGTCACCGGTGATGGCATTACCTTGCAAAGAACTGCATTATAATAGCATAACATGCATCAATGGTTACACTTAAAATCTTGCTTCTTTTTTTTTGTTAATGATAAATATTTAAAAGAAAACAATTGGTTTTTTATGATTAACAACTGAAGTAAACTCATAACTTTCCAATCGTCTAAAATTGAGCGAGTGGAATACCAAACATACTCTCAGCAAATATGGAATTGACCTAAATTGTAAGGATATTTTGTTGTATTAATACTTACAGAGTTTGGAGATATTTTAGAGCTCCTATCTTTGGGGTTAAGTGTCCTGGGAATCCCATCATCGCTAGTGAACTGCGATGAAGCAATTCACAGAATCATACGGCATGCACAAACTGGATATATAAAAGTTGAAATACATAACATGGAGATATATTTCCCACAAATAATGAAGGTAACATTAGTCGTTGAAAAATCTTACACTTGAATAACATTGGAGTTTACGTCACAGTTAACACGTGACCAGGTACAAGGGTTGACTTGGTTTTCATTCCAGTCACTAAGCTGTTGACTTGAACCATTCAGCGATTTCCTCAATTCAATCAGCGCATCTCCTGAAATAAACGAAATAATTACACATCCGCTAGAAAAACAATGCAACTTTCATAAAACAAGAAAGGCGTTCATGTTTCAAATCCATATTATTTTAATTGCAATCTTGGAAAAAAAAAATGAGATATTCATTAAATTCTGTCAACAACATATAGTTCTATGTATTCATTCCTCATAAACAAATCGGAAACTAACACCTGAGAGGCTATGTTTTATCCTTATATGAATAAATTGGGTGGCATGCAAATAAAAGATTGTACCTTGCTGATCAGACAGCACAAATGAAAAAAAGAAACCCAAAAGCAATAGTACGAATAAGAAGTCCATATCTACTGGCTGGCGTCAACCACTGATACAATGACCATATGATGATCAATTATCGTATGAGCAGTCTTCATTACTGCAATGTAGAATCATAAAAGCAATTAAGGAATGAAAATTATTAATTACCAATGGCGCCATATCAGATAAACAATACAAAACAAACCACTAGATCAATGGAAACAAGTTAACTGTGATACAAGGTAATATATGCAATCAATTGTGCAATTGAGTCTATCTAAGGAGATCATAACAGTGCATCACGTAGACGTGTTAGAATGGCACGCCCTAGGACATGTATTTCCTCTGAAGCAAAAATTCATTTTTCATGTTCATTCAATAACTTATGTATTTGGTTCATATTATGGACCAGATAGTACATTAGTTATTCAATGAACCTAAAAAATGAATCTTTGCTTATATATGAGACTGGAGGGAGTATTTGCTTTTCCTATGTTTGGTGCGCTTTAAAAACAAAATGGATCCTCTTATGGTTTTTTAAGTATGTCATTGAATAAGTTATGTATCTACAAACTTTCTCAATGACTAATCTCTGCAGGAGAACCTAGATGGACACCTTAAATGGGGTCTCCCCTCTTCCCTCAGTCATGAGACTCGGGATCCAAGTTCAGTTCAACTAAGACCAATGTAATGTTGGTGGAACCATTTATATTCTATTCCGATTTGTTCTGGCGAAAAATCTTATTGCATCACTGAGAAGTTCTAAAAAGGAAAGTTGAGCTAGAAAAACTTAATACTACTAGTTTAAGTATCAAAGAAAAATCCAAAAAAGAAAGTACATAAATAATTGCAAATCATTCAAAGAACCTTGCACAAGATATATATCTATCTATCTATCCATATACATAAAAAATAATGCAATTGGAATAAGCTTCATAGTCATAGAAAACAAATTTTTGTTTTTATTTGGATAAAGTTACAGAAAACGATAAGAAACAACAGTATTCAATCAAAAAAAGAATTCCAGAAGCTTAAATTGGATGCATCAAGTAAAAAAAACATGAAACATGAAGATGGGGATCGAATCAAATGAAGCAAACACAGAATCATTGAACAACAACACTTAGAAAGATGGATAAAGTATAGATTTAAGGGTTGAAAAGGGAAAAAGAGAATGAAAGAAACTTACAGAGACATAGCTGGTGACAGAATTATGACAGTAAATCTAGAACAGAAGAAGCTTCTATTATGTTTTTGTTCTTTTTTTCTTTCTTGCTGTTGTTTTGTAATAGAAAAATGGTTTATTGCATTTAGGTACTTTTTAACAAGAACTGAGTAATTAATTAGTGTTACAAAATTGTTCTGATCTATGATGGATGGTTGTTGCAAAATGAGATTTGCAAGGAGTCAAAAAAATAAATAATTTTTGGTGGCCCACTCACTCTTCCCATTGGACTGCAGTCAATGTCGCACTTATGTTTGCTTACTCAAATCAAACACAAATGTTGTCCATCTAAATATTTTCAAGATTCTACTAATAATCATTTTTTATTTGTTTGTTTTATACTAATACCTTCTTCCCAAAATAAAAGAAGTAATTTGACTACTGCATGTATGCCAACGACCGATTTTGATTATTAGAATTTGTGAGGCCTATACTCAACCACAAAAGCTAAGATTCGATGGCATTGACAAGTGTTTATAAGCAAGTGGTAGTCCTCACCTTACAAGCCGGTTTTGTAAGGATGAGTTAGGCCCAAAATAACATGGTATCATTTTTTATTTGTTTTATACTACTACCTTCTTCCCAAAATAAAAGAACTAGTTTGACTATTGCATGTATGCCAACGATCGATTTTGATCACTAATATCTTTAATTCTCTATTAGTAAAAATTATAAAAATTGGATATTTTGAAAATACTTTTCAAAACAAATCAAACAAGATTTTATATGTTTATATTTATATTTATATATTATTAAGAAAGCATGGTCAGAGCATGAAAATGAATAGTGTCATTTAATCAAAATAGGTCTAATAAAATGGGACGGATGTAGTATCTGTCAAAAAAATTTGTTTAATACTAGTAATAAAGATTTATTTTTGAATTTCTCAAGGTGCTCCTTTTCGCAAGTCAATCTTCACACTTGTTTTCTTATTTGAAAGTATGAATGGAAGATAAACTCGAAGAGTATTAGAACCTTGTGTGCTCCACCCCGAAACTTATAGTTATAACTTATAAATTATAAATATAATTAATTATAAACCTATTTTGGTAATTAGATATCCAAAACTAATTTTGATTCAAACTATTCTAACAATATAAATTGATAAAAATCAATTTTAGATTAATGTATTCAAACATAAATCAACTTATTTTTAATTTACTTTTAACTAAAACTATGTTAGAATTTGTACAGAGATCATTGAAATGATTTTCACTTTTTGATAATATTGATTCAACGTGTTGTTTACAAAGTGATTTCAGAGATTATATAGTGCTGTGTTGACTAGGCCTAGGTGGCACTGCCACATCACTAGACTCTAACCACCTGGTGCCACATCAGCACCAGCTGTAACAAACTGCTAACAACCTATGCCACGTCATCAGAGGCCTCTAACTAACTTTACTTAGAGTGATTAAGCTAATACAATTTCTGTTTAACTAGATACTCTATTACCCCCCTCTCAAACACAAGGGGCTTCTTCATTGGAGAACACCTTGAGTTTGCTTCTGATTGTTGAATAGTTTGATGGAGAGAGTGGTTTTGTTAGAGGGTCTGCAAGTTGGTCAGTAGCAGGAACATGAAGTACTTGGAGTTGTCTTGATAAAACCTTTTCTCTGACAAAGTGGATATCAAGTTCCATATGTTTTGTTCTTGCATGTAAGACTGGGTTGTGAGCTAGTAAGACAGCACTCAAGTTGTCACATAACAGAGTAGGAGGATGATAAGGAATGCAGAGTTCTTGAAGAAGTGATTGTATCCAAATTAATTCTGCTGTGGTATTTGCCATACTCCTATATTCAGCTTCAGTGCTTGACCTTGCTACAAGAGGTTGCTTTTTGGATCCCCAAGAGACAAGATTTGAGCCAAAGAATATACAGGATCCAGAAGTGGATCTTCTATCATCTTGATCAGTTGCCCAGTCAGCATCACTATAAGCTCTTAGTGAGAATGGGGGACTAGATGTAGAAGGCTGCAGGAGTAGTCCATGGTTTATGGTTCCTTTAAGATACCTAAGGATCCTTTTCACTGCTCTCCAATGAGATTCAAGGGGATGGGCCATGAATTGACACACTTTGTTGACACTGAAGGAGATGTCAGGCCTGGTTAATGTTGCATATTGAAGAGCTCCAACTGTGGATCTGTAGAGAGTTGCATCAGTTAAGGTATCTGTGCCAAATTTGCTGAGCCTACAGCTGCTAACCATGGGAGAGCCTATTGGTTTGCAGTTGTCCATGTTGGTTTTGCAGAGTAAATCTTTAATATATTTGGACTGGTTGAGTAAGAGTCCACCAGATGCAGCATGTTTAACTTCAATGCCTAAGAAATAATCTACTTCTCCCAACTGTTTTAAGGCAAACTTGATATTGAGCTTATGAATAAGATCCTGAATTAGATGGGGTGCTGAGCCTGTGATCAAGATGTCATCAACATATATTAGTACATAAATGCAGGCTCCTTGTTGGTGAAGTACCATTAGAGAAGGATCACATTTGCTGGCTGTGAAGCCCATTTGTAATAAAGCTTGGGTTAATCTTTCGTACCAAGCACGAGGGGCTTGTTTTAGGCCATATAAAGACTTGTGTAACTTGCAGACTAAGGATTTGTCAGAGGCCTCAAACCCTGCAGGTTGTGTCATATATACTTCTTCATGTAGAATGCCATTGAGAAAGGCATTATTGATATCAATTTGCTGCACTGCCCATTTATATGTCACAGCTAAAGTTAGTATGATTCTGATAGTAACAGGCTTGATAACTGGGGAGAAAGTCTCTGTGAAGTCAAACCCAGGAGTTTGAAGGAAGCCTTTAGCCACTAATCTTGCTTTATATTTGTTAACAGTCCCATCTGGATTTTCTTTGACTCTAAAAATCCATTTGCATCCAATTGCTCTTTTGTTGGGTGGGAGAGATACAAGTGACCAAGTGTTATTGTCAGTGAGAGCTTTAAACTCAGTGTGCATTGCTTGTGACCATTGAGCATCAGCTAAAGCATTTTTCACAGTAGTAGGTTCAGAAGTGGTGAGAAATGCTTTAGGTTTTAGTTTGCCAGTCTTACCCCTAGTTATCATAGAGTGGTCATTGTGATGAGAAATATTGTTGGGTTGAGGTGAAGAGCTGTTGGGTAAGGACTGATCTGTAGATGTGATGGGTGGTGGGTCAATTGTAGTGTTGGTTGTTGTAGAGGGTACAGATAAGTCAGGTTGAGGCATGTGTTTTGACAGAATAAAGTGAGTAGAGGAGCTGCTGGAACTGTCAGAATTTAAAGTTGAGTTAGGAAACATTGATGAGTAGGGAAATTGAGACTCATGAAATATAACATCTTTGGATATATAAATTCTTCCTTGCTCATCTAAACATTTGTGACCTTTGTGTTGAGGGGAGGCTCCTAAGTAGACACATGGGCTGGATCTATATTGTAGTTTATGTTTGTTATAGGGTCTAAGATGGGGAAAACAAAGACAGCCAAAAACTTTTATTTGAGTATAATCTGGTTGAGATTTAAACAAAGCATGGTGAGGAGATTTGAATAGAGTTAAGGCACTGGTAGGTAATTAATTTATGAGATATACAGCTTGTGTGAAACTGTGATCCCAGAAAGTGAGTGGTAGGGATGCTTGAGACAAGATGGTGAGACCCATTTCCACTATTTGTCTGTGTTTTCGTTCAACAGTTCCATTTTGATGAGATGTGTGTGGGCATGTTAACCTATGTTGAATGCCTAACTCATTTAAAAGAGTGGTAAAAGACCTGAATTCTCCCCCCCAATCTGATTGAAGGGCTTTGATGTTAGAGCTGAATTGATTTTGAACAAATTTATAAAACTGGGTGAAGGCTTTTAGTGCATCAGATTTGCTTTTGAGAAAGTAGATCCATGTGTATTTGGTGTAGGTGTCAACAAAGGTAATGTAATAGTTATAACCATAGTAAGAGGTGAAAGGTGCGGGTCCCCATAGGTCACAGTGAATAACCTCAAAAGGTTTTGTGTAAACAGTATTGGATAAAGGAGCATAGAGTTTATGAGACTTTCCAACACAGCAAAAAGTACAAGAAGTAAAAACATTGTTATTTGAAAAGGGAATTTTGCATAAATGCAATACAGATTGAACTGCTTTATTGTGAGCATGTCCTAGTCTAAGGTGCCATATATGAAACTGGCTAGCTAACTTGTCAGTGGCCAAAGCACTGTTACAAACAGCATTTTTATTTAAAGCAGGAAATTGAGTAAAGCTAGAGTTAAAGCATTGACTGAAATTGGAGACTCTTTTAGCTTGATTTTTGGACTGAGTATCTGTGTTGGGAATGAAATGAAAGGGCTTGAATTGGTATAAGCCATCTGCTCCAACCGTGCCTTGAAGTAGAATTTCCTTAGAACCCTGAGATTTAACATAACAATTATGTGGATGAAACTCAAAGATTACATTATTATCTTTTGCAAATTTGCTAACAGATAATAAATTCTTGGATATATCAGGAACAAGTAACATATCATTCAGTTTAAGATGCACATTAGGATTACTAGGGGAATGAAATTTTGAATGACCTAATGAGTTAATAGACAAACCTTGACCGTTTCCCATCATTACTTGGTCATGGCCTTGGTAAGGAGCACGATATCCAAAATTGTTCGGATTAAAGGTGAGATGGTGTGAAGCACCAGAATCAGGGTACCAAGAGGCACTGGTCATAGAGTCAAAATCTGTGGAAGGTGTAAAGTGTTGTGGAATAGCTAAGTGAGCTGTGGGACGGGCATAGGGATTGAAGGGAGGTGGTCTAGAGTTAGAAGCATTACCATAGCCACGCCCTTGATGTTTAGCAGAGGGAGGATCATACCTGTACCAACAAATGGAGGCATCATGATTGGATCTAGCACAAATTTGACATTGAGTTTTACCAGTGTTGTTTGAACTTTGTGATCGGCCCCTACCACGACCTCTTCCTTTGCCACGTCCTCTTCCACGATTGCTAGTAGCATTGTAGTGTTCAGTTCCTGTTTCTTGAACTTCAGTGTCCAAGTTTTCATCATTGGAATGTGCTTCAGAGCGAGCAATGTTCACAGAAACGCTAGGATTGGCTAATTCTTGCCTAAACTTTTCGAACTGAACCTCCTGAAGAAGAAGAAGTCCTTCAACATTCTCTACTGTAGGTGACTCAAACCTACTATAGATCATCATTACGAAGGAGTTGAAATCCTCCGGAAGGCCTTCAAGAATCGCATCCACCTGTTCTTGTTCGGAAACACTATCACCAACTGCAATTAGCGAGTTAACGATCGTTTTGATGCGGAGTAGATACTCATTGATAGATCTTGCATGCTTCTTGGTGTTCTTTAGTTCAGATCGTAACTGTCGAGCTCGAGATTTGAGAACAGAATTAAAATATTTGTGAATCGATTCCCATACCTCATGTGAGTGTTTACAGTGAAGAACACGAGGTAGAACGCTATCGGAAATCGTTGATAACAGCCATGTGAAGAGAGATTGATCTTTGAACAGCCATTGACGATACTCATCGGAGTTGATTCCTTCCAATCGATCTGCAACGGATGCGTATTGAAGGGGAATTTGAGGATTGACGACGAACTTGTGAAGATTATGCGCCGTAATTACTCCATTAACTTGTTGACTCCATAAGAGGAAGTTTTTGTCATCTAATTTGATTGTGAGTGAGTGAGTTAAACCGGATTTGGTTGATTCTTTTGCCGTTGATGGAAGATTCAGATCGGTTTGATTGTCTGATTCAGAATTCTTCTCGATTGCGGCCATTGATGAAGACGTTGAAGCTTTGCGGAAGCAAGAAATTGAACCTAAAGGCTCATCGATACCATGTTAGAATTTGTACAGAGATCATTGAAATGATTTTCACTTTTTGATAATATTGATTCAACGTGTTGTTTACAAAGTGATTTCAGAGATTATATAGTGCTGTGTTGACTAGGCCTAGGTGGCACTGCCACATCACTAGACTCTAACCACCTGGTGCCACATCAGCACCAGCTGTAACAAACTGCTAACAACCTATGCCACGTCATCAGAGGCCTCTAACTAACTTTACTTAGAGTGATTAAGCTAATACAATTTCTGTTTAACTAGATACTCTATTAAACTAATTCTGCCGATTTAATTCTATCAAATTCAATTTTACTCACCGCATAATCAAAGTAGGTTGGAAGGGTAATGCTCTTTGGATGATAGCGGATCATTATTTGGTGGTGCAACTATGCAGACCATGGTATTGTATGGTTCAATGTTGGAAATTGTGTGTAAAATTGTTGTGTGGGTGAGGATCTCAAAATTTTCCATGGAGCTTTATAATTAATCATAGTTGCCTCTGGATAATTTGAGAAGCACTAGGGACCATGTGTGAAAGTGGTTCATTTAACTATTAAAAACATTATTTAGTGTGCCTAAGAAAACATAATTTAGTCTCACGATTAATCTCATGTGAGAAATTAAATTTTTCAAATTGTATTTTTCTTTTATTTTAGTTAAATAAATAAGGTTTCCACATATATTTATTATTTCTTTCGTATTTTTGTGATCGATTTTTTCATCTTAAAGTGCAACGTTGTTTGTTTTGATTTCTCGTCTTAGTGAGGAGTATTTTGTTTTCTTATCTTTGTGCGGCGTATTTTGAGTTTCTGTCTTGGTGCGGTATTTATTTGTTTCTGGTTGAAAGATTAAAGTCGATGTACTGCAGATCACATCAATAATTTTGGTGTCGTCAACGCTACAGATTCCGAGGCATTGATATTTCACTTCAATATGATCAAATATGTAGGCTTAAACAATTTGTTGTTTTATGCTATTAACATGGAAGTTGTGAGTTTGTTCGCATATACATCCTTTTCATTTTAGCGATTTTAAATTTGTATTGTATCAACGCACTCTTTCAATTTAAATGAATGAATATCGTTTATATGTAAAAAAAAAAAACTGTAAGAAATTAAAAATAAATACAATGTTTATGTTTTATAAAATTAAAACAAAATAGAGTTAGTTATAGTTTATAGATATATGGTCTTTATGTTAAAACCAGGGAAAAGGATATATATATATATGGTCTCTGTACTTTAGTATTTATCTTTCTCACTAACTTTTTGTGTGAATAAATACAATTTTTTATCAATTAAAAATAATAATAATTTTTAATTAATAGTATTTATTTTGGATTATATCATTCTTTTTTTAGTATATATATGTAATATAATTAAAAAAATATAATTTATCATCAATTTTGTGCAAGGATACTATTCTCTTTTAAGTTAATATAAGAATACAAAGTAAACTGCAAGTATTAGTTTAAAGTTAATTATTAAATATTTTTCAAGTCACTAAGTATATGTAAATATTATCTTAAAATATACAATTTAATTTTGTAATGACCAACTTTTTTTTACATGGACAAATTTATATTTCATTTCAAGTGATTAATTTTATATTTATTACTACTTCAATTTTTATATTTAATTCATATATTATATTTTTTTAGCGGTCCATCCAATTATTTTCGTGATTATTATTCACTTCCTCCTACAAATTTTCAAACGAATGGAACATCTTACTTACTGCAGTATAGTTGATTGTTTTCTATCAAATAAATAAATCAATCAATTAATCTCACCTAATTACTAGTAATTAATTAAGATGGAACAGTTGATGGATTGGCTCCTATATATACCTAAAGTCCTAAACAAACACAATCGTGAATGAATCATCTCATCTTCCTCTTTTTTAGGTTGAAACCTAATTCCTAATCTAATAAGCGTGTGGTCAAAAATGAGAATAGAAACATTGAATGATGTTAGATTAAAAATACGACTCCCTCTCACACATTTTTCAACTAATTAAAATCGCTAAGACATGATGATTTCTCTTACGACAATGATATCAATTGGAATATTATTATTATATTTCATTCCGTTCCATTTCATTCCATTATATTCCATCAATTCAAACGGAGCCTAAATTTCTAACGTTTACTATTTGACATATAAATTTCTACTAAGCGGTTGTTGCATGAGAAATTTAGAGTTTGTCAAAGAGGACACGAGTCAATTTAAAATAACTTTTCTTCAACCATAAAATCCAAGTTCAAACTAACATTAAACATTTCTTTGGATAAAAAATATGTATAAACACCACTATATCTACATTCTAACCATCCCTTATTTTTTTTCATGAATGAGATGAGAGCCTATATAGTATGTTGATGTTAATCCGTTGGAACGGAAAGTGTCGGTGGTAGTGACGAAGAAGAGTAAATTATTAGAGTTTGGCACGCCATTGGATTTGGTTGGTACTTTGCGTTCAAAACACCAAACACAAATATGAACTAGTTTCAGTTTGACGACAAATATTTGTCCCCTTTTGTATTTCAAACGTGTCACCCTCGACTTGCACCGTTCTCTATCCTTTCACAAAATTTCGGTCTGTTTTGTAAGGCAAATAGTAGCTTATAAATTAAAAGCTTTGTTTGATAATCGTTTTAAAAAAAGTTTATAATTTATTGGCTTAATTAGTCTCTAAGTCCCTTAAAGACTTTTTTGGTTTCACTTTGGTCCCATAAAGAAAATAAGTCCCACTTTAGTCCCTTATTGATATCTTCGGCAGTCAATATGGTCATTTTCGTCCATTTTTTCTCAGAAACTGTTAACTTCTGTACATGTGGTAAAATAGGTTGTTACGCGACACATGTACTGAAGCTAACGATTTTTGAAAAAAATGGACGGAAATGACCATATTGACTGATGGAGATATCAATAAGGATCAAAGTGGAACTTATTTTCTTTAAGGGACCAAAGTGAAACCAAAAAAGTCTTTAAGGGACTTAGAGACTAATTAAGCCTAATTTATTTTATTAGCTTATAGTTTATTTTTTAAAAGTTATTTCAAGTAGCTTATGAGCTTATAATTTATAACTTATTATATTTTCTTTCAATTTTATCCATATCATCTTACTTGAAAAAAATAAAATATTAATTAAACATATTTTTTTATGTCATTACATATTTATAAGCTAGTTCAACCGCTAATTTTACCAAACACTACAAATCAATCAGTTGACTTATTCGCTATAAGCTAAAAGCTAACTTATAAGTTATCCGCTATAAGCTCATCCGCTATAAGCTAACTTATCAGTTATCCGCTATTTTTTACCAAAAAGAGCCAAAATATTTTATTGCATTTACTATATATGTGGTAATATTATTTTTACAATTAAAACCAATGCAATTAATCATGAGAAAAAAATATGAACGAAAAGTGTAAAATAAGTTTATACTGTCAATCAATAATAACTATATTTTCTATCAAATCACTTTATTACATCCCACATTCTTAATATGTAATATCATAGTGATATTTTTTCATTGGAAGATAATGTAAAACTATTTTACATTGTCGGTGCATCTCTAGAGTATTCCCTATTATTTATAAGCCTACTCAGATCATAACTAAACTAGTTGATTTTCTTTCGCCTATCGGCCGACTTTAAGCAACCTTCGCATTTCCTGCTGAAATCCCAAGTCTCCAAGTGGGCCCTCTTGGCCACCCTATTAAATTCATTAATCATTTTTTTATGAATTGTGCCGGACACAATTTAAATGTGACATTTTCTTTCGGTCTGTAAAACAAAATGACAAGTACCACTAGAAATTTAAACACACAATTGTAACGCCATGAGTGTTAAGAGTCCTGCATTGATTAAAAGATGGTTTGAAAATGTTTATAGTTATGACAATTCTCATTTTACGAACATATGATTTTGTATGATTTAATTAAGCACAGCCTAAAATTTCAAAACTACCGAACAATATCAATATGGTTTTTCCTAATCCACCCCTTGATAATTTGTGGTATTTATCCATCAACTTATAAAAATAAGCTATATTAATTAGTTATAAGTTAGTTGTAGGTACCACATGTAAATATACTTATATGGTTTATTCTCATTAGTTGTTGGACAAGTATCCTCATATTATCAAAGAGTAGAATCAATATTCTCAATTAAAATAAACTTTAAATATGATCTTTAATATGAAATGAAGGGAGTATTAAAAAGTTTCCTAAATAAATAAATTAAATTTAGATTGCCAAATTCATTTGAGATCGCATTAATAGGTTAATAGAGATGGCACTACACTTTCTTGTAATTCTTGTAATTGTAATTATTAATTAATTGCAAAATGAAATCTTAAACAAATGTTTTGAGTGGTGCCTTGAAAATGTCAAACACAAACTTTTCTATAATTAACCGTTCCACTAATTTGGTGCTACATTTCATTAGCAATATCATCAACAAAACCCTTAGTTAATTCTATTCCACAAGCTTTCAAATCATATATTCATCACTAATGTTGAATTGAATGAATGAATGGAATGAGAACAATTTCAATGTTTTAAGGCTCAAAATTATTTTAACAAACTCATCATCATTGTAT
Source organism: Trifolium repens (assembly GCA_030408175.1). Lineage (NCBI taxonomy): Eukaryota > Viridiplantae > Streptophyta > Magnoliopsida > Fabales > Fabaceae > Trifolium > Trifolium repens. The sequence continues at coordinate 56,917,319 of CP125842.1, read as the reverse complement.
TGTAAATATTAGGGTCTATCTTTTTTCCTTTTTTTCTTCTTCAATTTGCACATGTCACAATAAAAACTTCCAACAATGAGTTCACATAGTTCTTACAGCATGAGAAACAAAGGATCCGTTGAAAATGAAAACAAGGGTACGGTTAAAGAATCTGGGGTAAGTAAAACACATTGAATCTTCAAATCTTTTTAGACCTGCCATGTGTTTGACGAAATTTCCATGTTAAAGTTACATAGTTAATATTTGAATTGACGGTGAATTTGTCAAAATAAGTTACGTTGTAATATTCAATAAAATCACATTATTTCGGTTATTTTGTCAAACTTGCCATAAAAATGTATACATACAATGTTGCTTTTACTTAAGTTATTGTGACAAGACATTGAATCTTGATACTTGTGCTTACATTGTACTCCATATTTGAATTGACGGTGAATTTGACAGAATTACTGCGTTCTGTCGTGATTTTAATATAAGTCACATAGAGTTTCGATAAAATCATATTACATGTGATTTCGTGAAACTCACTTTGATTTCATACATGAACAAGGTGTAATTTTTGCTAAAATTATCGGGACATGGGTAAATCCGGTACATAAGGTAAAAAGTTTTTATCAAAAAGAGAAAAAAAAGAAGACATCTTTTGTTAAATTTTACTATTCGTGTAGTTCAAAATGATGACAGCTTGATGAACACATTGCAAATCCAGGGAGGAAGTGGAGGCAAATCAGGGAAGATGGTGACTCCAAGCAACAAAGAATTTATGTTCATATGTTTTCTTGTATCACTTTGGTACTCATCAAACATTGGTGTCATTCTCCTCAACAAGTACCTTCTCTCAAATTATGGTTTCAGGTTTCCAATCTTCCTCACAATGTGTCATATGGCAGCTTGTGCTGTTTTTAGCTACATATCCATTGTGTTCTTCAAGATTGTTCCTCAACAAATGATTAAATCAAGATCACAATTCTTAAAGATTGCAACTTTAAGCATTGTTTTTTGTGGGTCTGTTGTTGGTGGTAACATTTCTCTTAGGTATTTGGCTGTTTCTTTCAACCAAGCAGTGGGTGCAACTACACCTTTTTTCACTGCTGTTTTTGCTTATTTGGCTACCCTTAAGAGAGAAGCTTGGATTACATATGCTGCTCTTGTTCCTGTTGTTGCTGGTGTTGTCATTGCAAGTGGGGTATGTTTCTTTCTTTCTTGCTTTCTTTTTGGTTTGATTTGATGAAATTACAAGCTCAGTAAATTTGTTTATTATATTTGATTATAAAGTGTATTGATTGATTCATGTTTATATGTGAATGAAATTATACATAGTCTATATATTTTAGTTTTGATTAACATGTTATGCTGCATCAAACCCACAATGCCACTCCAGATCTGGAAATATTGTTTAATAAGATCTCATATTTTCATGAACTGCAAATCTATTTGGAATTTTAATTTTCTGGATCTGCACTTTCTGGTTTAATATTATAATATGAAATAGACAGATTTTTGGGTATTATATAATAAATTAGAATTTTGGTTCCTTAATTAATTGCTATTTCATCTATTCATGTGGATAACATATAAAACCTACCATAAAAATTGATTTGAATGAGGCTTTTTTTAGTTGTGTTCCTATTTTGTCTTTGTATATTCATTTTTTATTCGGCAGAGCCTTAATATTTTGTTGGTGATGGCAGGGTGAGCCAGGGTTTCACTTATTCGGGTTTATAATGTGCCTAAGTGCAACCGCTGCAAGAGCTTTCAAGTCTGTTCTTCAGGGCATTTTACTTTCTTCTGAAGGGTAAAATATTTTGCACTATATCTATGATTTCCAACTTCCTTTTTGTTAATCACATTGGTTGAAAATATAGTTATTGTGAATGGTGGAGTCAAGTCAAGAGTATGTGTTTTAATTAAAATCTTTCTGTATTGTTCTAAAGGCCAATGTTTATTATTCAAGTCCTTGTTGGTATTATCAGTTTGTAGCTCTCTAATTGAAAGGTGTGTTACTGATAATTGCTGTCTAATATGTTCCTTGAATCCCACTTCTGATATGTAAGAATTATAAAAATCTTTTCGTTTTTTTGTTGCTTACGACACTTTTGCCTTTAATAACCAAAAATCATTTGGGAGAAAAAGACCCTTTACAGCTTGTGTAATTAACTAAGCATATTGATATATCATGATACTTATAATACATGAAAGGTGGGGCTGGAAGAAATCTTCTACTTAATGAACATGCTTTTCTTTTCCTTTCTTAGCATACCAAAATTGCATAATGTTTTTTTCTCAATGGTAATGAACTGCTGGTTATATTGTTGTATCCATTTCAATCTGCAGGGAGAAGTTGAACTCGATGAATTTGCTCCTGTATATGTCTCCAATTGCAGTCGTACTTTTGTTACCTGCAGCGCTTATCATGGAGCCGAATGTTATAGATGTCACACTAACACTTGGAAAGGAACATAAATTCATGGGTGTGCTTCTTTTTCTTAACTCGGCCACAGCATATGCAGCAAACTTAACAAACTTCTTGGTGACTAAACATACAAGCGCTTTGACACTCCAGGTTTGTTGTTTTTATCTTTTGTTTCGATCTCTACTTAAAATTATGAGCACTCATTGGATAATTTAGATTAGAAGTTTAAACTTTCAGAAAAAGTGTCTTGACAAGTATAACTCAACACAAAATCTAAACATTTTATGTCAAGGCGTACCTATTACAAACTTAGCTTTGTTATTTCATGCAACTCGCATACTGAATTCCCAATCAAATTGTTAACCAGGTATTAGGCAATGCGAAAGGTGCGGTAGCTGTCGTTATCTCAATACTCATTTTTAGAAACCCTGTCACTTTTATTGGCATGGCTGGCTACTCAGTTACTGTAATGGGAGTTGTTGCATATGGAGAAACAAAAAGGAGGTTTAGATGAACAAATCTCTCACATTCACTGATTGTTATACTTGTGTATTTTATTGTAGTTTATTTACATTGTCAAGATTATTTGTAACGTGACTAGGAGTAGGGACGCGGCAAAGGAAGTGATTTTATAATGTTATTCTGTTGTATCTATCACATAAATATTTATTCATCACTAGTGTATTATGATCTTAAGCTAATGTGCCAATTTTTTTATGGGATGCTTTGTTAAGTACAGGAAACTGTTAAGTACAACAACTGTTTCAAAAAATTAAACTTGAATTTGAGATCATGACGAGTTTGTTGTTCGATGTTGTTTCTACAACAAATGAGTGCATTTTGAATTAAAAGAAACTCTTAACATATAAATATCGTTTTCAACATTAAAGATGTATACAATTCTATTGTACATTACAAAAATGCATTTATCAGCAATAATGTTGCACGTGTTGATAACTTTGCATTACAATCCAAGTCAAAGTAGCTTGGATAGACATTCTTGTCAATGCTCAAATTTAATTCAAATCTAAAAATAATTGAATTAGATAAGAACAAAATCATTCAGGACTCAAGGAGAAAAAGAAAGACAAACCATACCCTTCTGATATTTTAAAGAACTTTTCTTTTTCCACCCAAATGTACTAAGTACACATCCAGAAGAAAATAATAATACAGTTCGGGTGTAAAATAATACAGTCCGGGTGTTGTCCGGATGTATATTTTCCGTCAAAAACAGATTTTTGCGTCCGACAGTGTATTTTCAGAATCCTGTTGCCCATATTTTATGCTAGCTCTGGACCAGATGGAAGTGCCTCATAACCATCATGGTTTTGTTTACTAGTATTTTTTGTTTCAACTGGGATGCATTTCAAGATAACAGCTATAGGCATGCTAATTGCTCCAATTAAAACACTGAGTAACCAGAATTGCCAGTTTAGAGGCACAGTGCTGGCAAATGCTCCAAGGAATTCAACTATTATCACTTGAAATGCAATGGTGGCAAAAATTATCAACAAAAATATCCAGCTGTCAAACATGCCTTTGAATATGTTTATCTTTTCCATATCTCTGCTGTTTATCTCATTAAACACCTGCAAAAAATAGAGACAAATGGAAGCAGCAGCAAGCAATAAGTGGAAAACAATGTGCTGTATCATATCATATACTATACATTATGCCGAGTGTCGTGATATAGTATTTCAGTTCAAAATAAATTATAATGGTTTTTAAGTTATTGATACTTGATTAACTGCAGATATTAATTGGTATTAAGATCGCTCGATGTTCTAATGAGAAAGATCTTTGTTATTTAAAGGCGATAGTTACTAAAATTTGCCTATAAAATAAATACCAAGACATTGGTACCTGGCAAAATACGAAGGAGTTGAATATCAAAGTGTTGAGCACATTGGTTGCATCTGAACCGTAAATTCCGAGTAGCCTCTTCCCATCGAAATTTAGAATTGCAAGTACAATTAATTGATAGATACTTTGACCAATGATATTCCTCCACATAGTTTTGGTGATAAAGTTTGTTCCCCTTCCAACAGGAGGCCTTTTCAAAAGTCCATCGTTGGGAGGTTCAGTTGCAAGGGCTAATGCCCCTAGAGTGTCCATAATCAAGTTAACCCAGAGTAACTGAACAGCTGTGAGTGGTGCAGACCCTGAAATGTAATGAAAACTATGTCATGTCACCTAAGTTCCTTCGAAACATTTCAAATGAACTTAAAAAACAAATTCTAAAAACCAACAAACCAGTGATGCATGCAGAGACAAAGTTGATAATAAGTGCAACAACATTAACTGTTAATTGAAACTGCACAAATTTTTGAATGTTTATATATACTGCCCGTCCCCATTTCACCACATTGACAATAGTCGCGAAGTTATCATCCATTATAATCACATCAGCCTTTTCTTTTGCAACCTGTGAACAATTTTAATGGCCCAAAAAATAATTATTAGATATCAATAGCATCAAAGGATTGCATAAAAGAAAATGCCTCGGCAAATAGTATAAAGGTCTAAACAAATATCAGAAGTACTACAACTGTATACAGTCTCTATAGAGTCAAGAAAAATGGAAAGAACTTTTAAATATGTAAAGTACACGAACCTCGGTTCCAGCTATGCCCATGGCAAGTCCAATGTCTGACTCATGCAATGCAGGAGCATCATTTGTTCCATCACCAGTAACAGCAACAACCTCACCAAACATATTCCTCAAATTGGTCACTAACTTATGCTTGTCGAGCGGTAAGGATCGTGCCATGACCTGATACCAAGTTTAAGTACAAATTACAAGAAAGTTAAGCATTTCAAGAGAATTGAATGTCAAGGAATATACAGTGAGATCAGAACCTGGATCCTTGGTATGATATCCTTCATTTGCTCATCGGACAATTCACGAAAACTTGGTCCCTCTATGGCAACACCATCATCAGTAAGTATGCCACATTCTTTAGCTATAGCTTTAGCTGTATTTATGTTGTCACCAGTGACCATACGGACGGTTATTCCAGCTGCAATACAAGTTTGAACAGCTTCCTTAACCCCAGGGCGTACAGGATCCTTGATTCCAACTAAAGCTATTAGAGTATAACCACTATCAGGAATATTAGTTTCCCCTTGAGTTTGATTTATATCTTTGACAGCTAAACACAGAGTTCTTAAAGCTTCAGAGGCGAAGCTATTTATAACATCTGAGACGTTACTTGCACGGTCTTCAGGAAGATCAACAACTTCACCGTTGCAATCAATAAATTTGTCACACATACTTAATATTATTTCCGATGCACCTTTGCAAAAAGCTTGGACCCTTCCACCAGGGAGACCGACAAGTACAGACATCTTTTTCCGGACTGAATTGAATGGCTCAAGCTTAAGTATCTTATAAGCTTTACTTCGGTTGCGAGCATCAAAATCAGAACCCAAAAGCAAGCCAAATTCCAATAATGCTGATTCTGTTGGGCTTCCCAATATTGTGTTCTTTCCATTTTTATCCTTAACCACTTCCGCAGAAGTGTTTTGAAATATTGCCTGTGAAAGGATGCTTAGAACTCCTTCATTAATGTTTGTTTTCAGTTCATCTGCATTCTCATTACCTTTCAACTGGGTGGTTTTTTCGCATATCCATATTTTGTTAACCACCATATGGTTAGTGGTCAATGTCCCTGTCTTATCGGTGCAAATGCAACTGGCTGAACCCATAGTCTCACAAGCAGAAAGATGTCTCACGAGTGCCATGTCATTCATTAATTTTTTCATTGCAAAAGCAAGACTGAGTGTCACAGCCAGTGGTAACCCTTCAGGAACTGCAACAACTATTATGGTTACAGCAATAGCAAAGAAGTCCAGTAGCTTCGTTGCATCATTTGAAGACCAATGACTAAACTCACCATGAAGTACTTTATCGACAAGAAACCTTATAGTCAATACTAAAAATGTCACAATGGCAAAACCCAAACCAATTTTACCAATAATAGTAGCAACTCCGTTCAATTTCACCTGCAACGGGGTCTCATCCTCTCCTCCCTCGTTTAGAGTTTCCATCAATTTTCCCCATTCAGTTCTCATGCCAACAGTTGTAACTAACATCTTCCCCTGACCATCCTGTACTTTAGTTCCTGAGAGAAGGAAAGGGTGTTTTTCAGTTATAAATACAGGTTCGCTCTCACCTGACAAACTTGATTCATCGATAAGCAAAGAGTATCCAGATATATAAATTCCATCAGCTGGTACTTGATCTCCAGTTGACAAATGAACAATATCACCAACTACTATATCATAAATTGAGATCTTCTTTCTTTTTCCATCCCTAGTGACATGAACAAAGATCTTTTTCTTCTCTTTGTCCAAATCCAAGAACTGCAGGGATTGCTTGTAGTCACTGACAGCAGTAACAATGACTACCAAGAATATACTGAGTATGATTCCCACACCATCATATGTTCCCTTTGGCCACCCTTCCGTGGCAAGCCCAATACCTATAGAAACTACAGCACAAACCATGAGAATGGTAAGAGTTAAGTCCTGCAATGCATCCCATACAAACATCAGGAATGATCTTGAAGGTTTCTCTGTATAACGATTGACCCCAAAGATTTGTTGTCTGCAATCTATACTTGCTTCACTGACACCTTCATCTGTAGAAACCGACAGTTTCCTTGCAACAGCTTCAACTCCACCATTATTACTCAAGTTCTTATAATCCTGACTACGAACAATAGAAGCGATCTCATTTGGATGAATGTCAAAACCCGCTTCTATTGCCTCTTGCGATAGCTTGTATTCAACTCGATTACCAGCTGCATAAGAAAAACAATTGAAGAGAAAGTGATTAGTTCTAAAGCAATGACATGAACTTCAACTAGTGAAATTTGAGTACCATACCATCAATAAATTGCAATGCTGCCTTCTGAACATAGAGAGCAATACGAATTTTTTCCTGATGGAGTAAACAAAGTTACTATAGTCAACGTAGTACTGAGGAATTGACAGTATATGCATAATGATAATATAACCTTATTGTAAGCATAAGTCAGAATACATTATCCCTTATCCTGTCGCGTAAAAGTATTTCGTAAAATCGCTAAACTGAACTTCGAGAACATTAAGCATACTTTTTCAAAATACCAGTGTTAGTAAACATAAATAAATAACACAATACTAATGTCGCCGCCACCACCACCAACAACAGTCATAATGTCATTGAATTTGTATTTTTAAAATCTTGAAATCATATGTGTATTGGTGTATTAAAGGTTTGAGTCCCTTAACATGCATCAAGGTTTAAGCCAAATAGTCTTTTTTGAGGTAGGCTTATTGGCTAATTTAGAATGTATTATAGACACATGAATATCAAATCATATGTGTTTTAAAATATAAATAGTTAATTTCCTAATCATATTCATATATCTTATTTTACTCTCAAATTTACTTAAGGGTGTGTTTGTTTCAAGGTTACCACAAATATTAACGGGAAATAAACAAGAGAAAGTGGATACTAGTATTTATCAACTTTTGAAATTGAGATACTATTTACTTAAGTGGATATAATCATTGACAAGGAAATATTAACGGTCCCCAAGAAACAACTACCACAACAACCATTGAACCTTACCAGACACGTTTAAGCCGTGTTTGAAGAATTGAAATAATTATCAATTCAAGACCAAAAAGAAGTCAATGGTAGTTACATTTATGTTATGTCATTGGTTGTTTCGTAATAGACTGGAGACTAAGTACCTTCCTTACAGATCAAGAAAGTTAGTATTCTGGAATCAAATCATTTCCACCTTTCTTATATTCCTTTTTATCTTTTTTTAAATTCAGAAAAGGCACTTCAATAATTAATAAATAAATAACCTAAAAGAAGGAAATGTTCCAAGTGAATTATTTTTCAACTAAAGAAAATCCACCAAAAAGGGAAAAAAATAAATTTTAAAAACTAATAAATTATTTGAAACAAGGTTTCGTCTAATGTACAAATACAATACCGGCCCTTGTTTATTTAGTAGTTTTTTTTTGTTTAGAAAGAGTAGAGGATCAAACTCAAAATCTCATACATGTTATACTATCTAAATCTTTATTTAGTAGTTTTGAACCATGTACTAATGTGTTTTTAGTTTTACTATTAAATCAATAAGACTCATTATATCTCATTTTGATCAAATAATAGAAATTAAATTGTACATGCATTATTAAAAAAACATCTCAAATGTGCACCTTATAATTGATTGACTATAAATAAAGTGACTCATATCTCAATTTCAAAAGTTGATAAATGCTATCCACTTTCTCTTGTTTATTTCCCACTAGTTGTCATACTGTCTGTCAAATTTATTGTGTCCTTGTCAAACAACAATGTTCGCATATTTTGCTAGGGAAATTTCCAGGAAATTTCGATGGCTTTCTCCCATCACTAGTTGAATATGATTAATACTAAACAAATTGCTTTTACAATTTCACTGTATTATCAAAATATGTCAGCGGAAGTTTTCATAGCACCTTTTGTTTGTGATTAAGACAAATATATTTTGAAGTAACAGATGATTTAAATAAATTGCAATTAATAAAAAAATATGACTGGATATAATCATGAAAAATATAAAACTAAATAAAAAAATAGAGAAAATTAATTAATGCAATCAAAATAATTGTCTTTTAAAATTATGTTTTGCTCGTCTAGAAGTCCTAGCTCAACTGGCAAATGCCGAAATTGCTAGGCCGGACGTCATGACCCGGGTTCGAATCCGGAACCTCACAGTTGTGTGTGAGTTTAATTTCAGTGGATTACCACTTCTTCTAAGACAAAAAAAAATTATGTTTTGCTCAAGAAAATACAATTCATTTTATTATATTAATATTTCTCTATTATTGTCATGATAGAGAAATATTGGAAAAAAAATTCATGATAGTTATTTAAAAAAATGATTATAAACAATGTAAGAACCAAATCAATAATATGATGAATCCATAATGTAATATAAATAAAGGGAAATGTTAAACATTGCCGCGGGACAATGATTAAGAATACAAAAATAGTAATATAATTTTAAAAATAGTGCATTCAGTGGTTGAATTTTTTTTTTAAAAAAAACAATCTTTTTGTTTTCATTTTTATTTCCTTAACTATTACACGGAGGCATTGTTTAGTATGAACCATAAATAAATCATATTGGTTTGGTTTCTTTAGGTTGGATTTTAAGCCAAAACAAAATAAACTTGACCTTTATTGATTGATCATTTGAGACTCAAATCAAACTATTACAATTACATTTTATTATTAATTATTTTATTTTACAGATACTAGCCATATTATCATAAAATTAGGGTTTTTTTTGTTACAAAAGAGAAAAATAAAATAAAATTAGGGTGTTTGAGTGTGTTTATCATTATTCATTATTATTTTTACTCTTTTTTTTTTGTTACAAAAAGGGAATAAAAAAGGAAAAAATGAAGAAAAAACTCTAATTAAGGTCCAACAAACTCAACGTCCATGTCATCCGCTAAAAGAACATATGACATATTAGGGTGAGTTTCATAGAAGACAACGAGGCTACTATCAATATAAAGAGTATGTTATACATAAATTGTTATTTTTACTCTAGTTTACTCGTAACAAGTATAAAGAGTTAAAAATTAAATAGAATAATGCTACTTTTTTAAATATTAACTATATATGTTGACCAAAAGAGAATCACTTATTCTTTATCAATTTAACTTGAATCTTGTAAAAAATATTGCAAAATTTGAGTTGTCAAAGTAAATAAACCCCTTACAATTCTAGTCTTTGAAGCATCACCATTCCCCCCAATTTAGGGGCATGGATGTAAAAAAAATAATTTTTTTTATTGTTGGTACAAATAGTGATGTAAATTATCAGAATCAATATTAACATAAAATTGCAAATAAATTTCACACTAGATTTTCACCATAAAATAAATAAATAAATTCACAATATGAATTGAATATGAACGAATACTTGAACATATTCCCGCAAAAAAATAAATAAACATTTTTCTAGTCCATTAAAAGGAGTCAAGGTGGATATTGTAGCAATGACAATTTAGGATTTTCAACTAGTTCATTCATGGAAGAAAAATAACAATAATATAAATATAATAATATACGAGTAATAACAACATAAAAATAATATAATAATAGCAACACTAACAATGAACATGCTAATCAAAACTCTACCCTTTTAATTTTTCTTTGCAAGTAATTTAACTAGAATTTTATCCGGTTCGAATCTCAGTTTCCTGATACCACCAACTAGTTTCTTCATACTAACAGAACTAATCTCACATTAACATGAAGTGTCTGAGATTCAAATCTCAGCTCCTATCTATATAATATAATGTCCTTACCAAACGAGCTAAACTCACCCATTTTTTTCTCCTTTATATTTACCTACTATTTCATGATATTATTAATTAATTAGTTGATTTTTTTGACGAAAATTAATTAATAGATTAGTTGGAAAGTAGATTTTACTTTTCGCCCAATGATAATAATATTATGACTTAAAAGTACATTTTGTAGTTTATTTATTTGGAAGTTTCAATATGAGCTTGTTTTATTTTGCTGTGGCGGTTAAAATTATGGATAAAATCATCTAAAAAATAAAATGAAAGAGAAAAAGAAATAGAGAAAGGAACCTTGATTCCCTGCTTAATCTGTTCAGCTTCAGAGCGCTTTTCAAGATCGGCAACCATACGGAATCGTCTACGGCGGTTTTTGACGAGTGTGACGGCGGATCTCCATCTCCTCAGAGCTTCAACGGAACGATTCTTCGGTTCAAGCTCGAAATCTTTCAGCAGATGTCGCTCCATTGCTCGAATGAGAGAGATTTGGATTTAGAGAGTCTTATAGAGGCTAACGCGAGAAAGTGAGATTGAAAGTGCGCAAGTTTTGAACATCTGTGCTTAGTATTCATACAGAGTAGGGAAAGGAGCCCTCGCTGGGAAGGTTGAAAAGACGCAAAGGGGGAAAATATTTGGCAGTGGAGTGTATACAATTCTATTTCTATACCCTATATGCAATACGAAGTCTCTTTATATTTAATGGAAGTCACGTCCTCATCCTTTTTTTGTCAATGGATTCATTATTATTACCACTAGAATCATTTATTTATTATCTATGGATTATCTTTACTAACTTTTAGTATAACTTACTTGATATAAATATCGTGGTTCTCGTTTATCGTATACAAGTGATTAATACTATTATAATTAATAGAAATTTTATAAAATCTATAAATTTTATAAAATTCAACTGTAGATTTTATGAAATTTTTATTCATTGTAATATAATTTATGATTGGTCCACCATAAATGATCCATATTAAAAAAAATTATTATTACTACTAAAATCATTTATTATATATGGATTGTCTTTAACTTTTACTATACCTTACTTGACATGGAAATTGCAATAGAGAGAAATATCGGAATTGGATTTGTATCATTTGATACACTCACTTATAAGTTTTTTGATAAAAAAGTTCATTAATCTACATGGATCGGAATCAAATGACACAAACTAGCAGTGGTGGAGCCAGAAATGCTAGAGAGTCCGGGCAAAATTTTAACTGCAAGCGGCAAATTCACATGTGACATAATATATAAATAAGCACTTATTTAAACAAGCTTGAATGAGTACTTAATTAACTAAGTACTTGATTAATAAACACTTATTTAAGCACTTAATTAATTAAAAAAACTTAAATAAGCACTTAATTGGTTAAGCAGTAATTAAAGTTAAAAAAACAGTCACAGAGGGTGCGGAATTGAAACTGGGTGTACTGAAAAGCAAGAAAAAAAGGAACCAGGCCCAAGCCCAGTTCGTTCGGAAATCAAACAAAAAAAACGATCCAGCGTGGTGCTGATATATGGCACGTGATACAGCTCTCAGATATGAGCTCTCTAATCTATCAGATGGCTAGGATTTAAAAAATCTAAAACAATATGTACCTTTAGATCCTGCGTGTTAGATCAAACGGTCAGGTTTTAAACCTGAAGGTTGAAGATGAATTTTCATCTTCTTCCTTCGTCCGACCACTACTCTGTAACTCCCGCACGGTGGTTTCACCACCGGAGTTCTTGTCGACTCTCAAAACGCGAAAATGAGTATACTAGTTCACTCGATTTTTCGCACTGAACACGGATCTAACCTTAGATTTCTCAATAGATGCTTAAAATTTAAATTCCGAACAAAAACTTTCAAGAACACCAAAAATATTTTGGGCCGAGTCCGGGCACGTGCCCAACCTTGCTGGGCGGTGAATTCGCCTCTACCAACTAGTTTGACACCAAATGTTACACCGCTTAATAATTCTTTACCGAATTCAAATTTTAAAAAATCTACTGTTGGATTGGAAGATTATATCATATAGATCATCTATGTTAAGTTTTATAAAAATTTAAAATCATTTGATATATTATTGAGACTTGTCAAGATTAACGGTATTCAATAAAAACACATAAACCGTTAATTTTGATGAGTCTCAATAACATATTAAAAGGTTTTAGATTTTTATAAAATTTAGTATGGATGATTTATATGATATAATCTTCCAATCCAACGGTGGATTTTGTAAAATTTGAATTCGTTAAAAAGTTATTGAGCGATGTAACATTTGGTGTCAAACTAGTCGGTGTCGTTTGATCATGATCCTCTATATATATTAAACCGTTTTTTACATAAGCCGTTTGATCATGATATAACATATTAAACCGTTTTTTTTTTTTAAAATTTCCGTTTGTGTTTTATTTATGTTTTTTTTATCTAGATATTATGTTTTTATGTCAATCTTTATTATATGTTGTTATGGACTTGTATCGTTTGAAGTTGTTGATTTATATATGTTGTTGATTTTAATGGGACATGTTAAAAAATTTATTGAGTATGTTTTAATGACATCAATTTTTTTAATGTATCATCCAATGTTTCAAATTCTAACTTCCAACGAATTAAAATTACAAACATAAAAATTTGAATTCTAAAATCCCAAACTTTTTGAATTTTTATTACTTCAAAAAATAGATCCTGAATAATTGTAAAAGAACAAAAAAAGAAAATTTAGAAGGTCCGAAAGAAAAATGGGAGTCAAACAGAAAAATACAAAAACCAAGTGTTTTTTAACCGGGCCGGCCCATCTAATTGCCCTATCTATCTTCGCCTGGACAATGTTACCTCTATTTCAAGACACACCCCCTGTCCCCGCACACCCCACCCCACCCAACGAATAAAATTAAATTACTGTTCCTCTTCTCGGTTTATACCAACGCCCTTGCTTCCGCCGTGCCGCCACGTGAAGGCTCATCGCTCCGCCACTAGCCGACGTTGTGGCTTTGTTCTTGGTCATTTGACTCTAGGAGCAGATCCACCCCGCTTCAGGTTCTTCTTTAACATCAGGTTCAATTTCCTGCTTCTCAAATTATACCCTTTTTCTTAATCCCTAACCTTTCTCTTTTTCTCATAAAACTCTTCCATTTAGGTGAACTTTGATGCATAATAATGGGTTTTAATTGATTGATATTTTAAATTACAGGTTTTCATTAATGCAATGGAAGGAAAAATGTGGGGATATTCTTCAAATGAAGATAGTGATGATGAAGTCTATTTGCAAAATGCAAGTGATGAAGAAGATATTCACTCCACATCTAGTTCCTTGCCCAAATTGCAGTTCAGGTTTAGTATTTTATTACACTATGCGCTGTTTGGACGAACAAACTTAAGCTATAAGTGTTTATCATATAAGTTATTTATTTCTATAGCAACAGATATACTAAAGTCAAAATGTTTTTATATAAGGTATAAATTGTTTCCATAAGCTATCCTAGAGAACTTATGTTTGGTATCATGGTCGGTATGCCTAATGCCAGAATCATGCTGGATCACTGTCACTTTTCAAAAGCTACACAGTGTAGCTTCTGTGAGATCACGGTGAATCACCGTGATTCTGACGTATCTACCGTGATACCAACCATAAAATAAACTGAAAACTGCGTATGGACATGTCACAAGTTTGTTTCCATAAGCTCTTCATAACAGTCCCACGAGTGTGTATGTCAGTAGATAAACACAAATAAGACAATACAAACAGGCGGCTAATTCAAACAGGCGGCTTATTGGGGTTACTAGTGTGAATATATGTTGAAGTGAGTGAATGAAATATAAATAGTTTCTTATTAGATGAATTATGTCTGCCTTCCCTGCTATAGTATTGTTTTTAAAATGAAGTTTTTGCATTTCATTCACCAGGAATGTGAAATCCAAATGCAGATGGAATGAAGAGATGGGAATGGCAGAGGTTATTGAGAAGAATGGAAAAATGTGGGTATCAACTGGAATAGTTCGGAGCGGCAAGATTTATACTTCAATCGAGGAGACTTTGTAGGTGATATACCATCTTTATACATATTTTTATGTAACATTTGGAAGGAGGGGAAAGTGTCACAATATTTGAAGTCGTAGCTTTCTATAAATAATACTCCATTTGTCCCTAATCTTTGGTCTTTTAAGTTTTTTATTTTTGTCCCAAAACTTTGGTTGTCTTAGGAAACCAAAGATACAACTAATCATGTGTTTGCAAATTTGTCTAAATTTGTTATTTCTTATTATGCGTGTGCAACTCTTAAAGGACCAAAGATTAAGGATGTAAATGAGATTTCATTACATGTTAGAAGATAAATTAGCCAAAAAGGATGTTGTTATGTATTTATTTTGCTAGGAACAAATGTTTTGAAAACTCGTGATTGTGTAAATTTTTATTTGACAGGTATCTTATGGAACTAGGAGCCTTACATCTTGTAGATAATGAAAATAGAAGTATATCTCTAATTGAAATGTACGAAAAGGTTGCAGGCGGGAAATATGGATGTTGTTGGGAGCTGTTTGAGGTTTACAGGCATCTCAAGTCTCTTGGTTACATAATTGGGCGGCATCATGTTGCTTGGAGTTTGAAGAGTATTAGGAGTTCTCAAAAATCAGATGCTCTTGATGGCACACAAGAAAGTGAACAACTAGTAGACATGGGTTCCAAAGTCGAGCTTTCCATGAGTAAGTTATTTCGCGAGTTGAAGATTAACAATTTGAAGCCAGATTTTGATATTTATCTTCCAGACAGCAGGTTTAAAAAATCTTCTCCGGGTGATCCAAATTTTCTGCTGCACTTGTCTAGGTAATTGCTGCATCTCTGATCATATCAGTATGATTACTTTAGATTCCGAAATTTAATTGTTAAGTGATCAAGCCATTGACCAAAAAATTACG
Source organism: Trifolium repens (assembly GCA_030408175.1). Lineage (NCBI taxonomy): Eukaryota > Viridiplantae > Streptophyta > Magnoliopsida > Fabales > Fabaceae > Trifolium > Trifolium repens. The sequence goes on along the minus strand of CP125842.1, from coordinate 56,901,622 downwards.
TAGTAAATGAGAACATTTCTCATAAGAATTTAAGGATACCATGACTTACATTCTTGCACTCCCTCATAAACAGAAACCCATTTGTGCTAGCTGTGCCATGTTGTTTATTGTGTGTGGTGGCCTGTGGTGGCCTGGGGGGTGTGGGGGAGGCGGTTGCAAGGTGCAGGTGATCACGGCTTGTGCATTTTCAGCTGTGTCGCTTCGGAGGGAATGTGGCTATTTTATTTTGCACTGTAAATGTTAATATTTAAGAAGCTTTTTGTAGTTGTAAGTTCTCTGATAGGAACTTAAGGTAATGGCCCAGAAATATCTAGTAGAATGGGAAATTGCTATTTTATCTCATAAGATAACTTTTCTCAGATAAAATTGCAATTTCCTATTGTAATGTGCTTCATAGCTTCCATGAGAATTGGATAGGCATTTTGAAGAAATAGATTTAATTCCTGGGCTAAGAAGGGTGTGGTGTAAAGTTTATCTATTATGAGTTTACGACTACATAAGCACACATTATGATAATTCATTTAAAAATTTGAACTGAAAATCCCGCACTATATTTTTGGTCCTTATAAATGAATAGCCATGCAAATTTGTCCCTGACTCTAAGTTTTCTTATTTTTCCTCTTCCTTTAACTGGTTTTTGAGAACTATTAAATTGGTTTTTGCATGTATAATCTGGTAGGGGTCATCTGCCATCTAGAGCAGAAATTGAAGCCCTTGAGAAACAATGCGAGGGGATTCCGTTGAAAGTCTGCCAGGTCACAGAAGGAAGGGTCAGTTTCTTTTCATTTGACAAAGTTGAACTTCCTGTTCTACCCTGAACGGTTGGTACCAATTCTATATTTCCACTATGGACTGAGAGAGAAAAGAAGCTGAGGATAGTAATGATAGAATAGATTGTAGGATTCAGTAATATGCAACAAAGCTGCAGAAGTTGTGGTTAAGATGACACTGCAAACGGGCTCAATATCCAAACTAGAGTTTCATTTTGGTAAATTGATTATAATTATAATGCAGGCTCATGTAATGTTGCTGACCATAACGAGAAACCAAAGACAAGCGCTTAGCAATATGCCTCGGTTTATGGTTTTATAGACGACAGAGAATAAGAATTTTTTTTGGTTGGATGGATGATCACTAAAGGATTTGTGATTTAGAGTAACAAATAGGATATGCATCTGATAAGAAAAAAAGTTTAATGAGTACGTATGTTCAATCTATTATTGCAGTTCTTTTCTGTTGATTTCACTGACAGCTTGATATGCTTTAATGCTGTTAATTTGGAAGACTCAAATTCTTTAATCATTATTCATTAATGATCCTCGTTTTGCTATGAAATTTAGATTAATGCTGGTTCCTTCCTGCATACAATTATAGTATGCACTGGTTTTGGGTCCTTTACCTTGTGATCAAAATTCAAAAGTGTAGTGCTTTATGCTTTTGTATAAATCATAATATATTTTCATCTCTATGTTTTTAGAATATCAACAAAAGTATCACTGAAAGAATTCATAGCAAGTTTGATAAAAAAATAAAAATAGCAAGTGTTGTCTAACTCTTTGTTCTCTCGTTACCATCATCCATAAAAACAACATGACTTTTAAATTTGGTTCATCAAAAGATAAACTCTATTGATTCAAGAAATCTAGCGTCATCTTGGATTGAATCACGTACATTTCTACTAAATTTTCACCTTTTTATAACCTTAATATTTTCCATTATATGTATCCCAGAGTATGCGTGAAGAATCTTATAAATATTCAATAATTTTTTTAAAAAAAAAAATCAATACTTTTAGGATACATATTTTTTTCACCGGGATTCGATCAACTGGGCCACTCAATCTTGTTCGGGTGTCAATTCTAACATCAATTGGTTTCAGTCCTTTCGATTGCAATTATGGATGATCAAATTGTAATTCTCCTTATCAAATCAAACGTCAATCATTATTGATTTGCAATCATTATTGATTTGCAAGTATATATATATATATATATATAAATAGGCTGTAACTTCAACATTTTTTCCCAAACTTAGAGTTTTCTCAGGGGTAAAGGAGAAATAATATTATTTCCTTCTATAGTCATCCAAGATTTAGATTGTAAAACCATAATTTCTTTTTTCATTTTTTCAACAAAAAAATTTGTAAACCATTTTACAAAAGGAATATAATCTTGAGATATATATATATATATATATATATATATCCTATATGGACATGTCTCATATTTGGAGTATAAATACATAAACTAAATGTACTGCAGAAGAGCAATTTGGAAACTTGTTAAAAAGAAAAGCAATTTGGAAACACAACTTAAATGATTAATTTGAAATAAGGGTCAACTTAAAGAATCACAAACGTAATTTTGCTTAAATAATACGAAAATACTAACACTTTTTTTTTGACAACACATCATTAACTAAATACTAGTATAAAACACTTTTACACCGTCCCATGTGTTTAACTCAATTGATATGACATTGCATTATATATGCAGGGGGTTGTAGTTTGAACTCTGATCATTGCACTTATTAATTTTAAGGGTAAGATTTCTAGTCACTAGGCTACTTAACAAAAAAAAAATTACACCAACAACAATAAATAAAAATCTTCTTTTGGAAGTCTCAATGTTTCTTTTTTTACGCAAAATTTGAAAAACTTTTCAATAAGAATAATTTTTTTGGGGACTAAAACAACATAATAAGTTGTATATTTTTTTTTAATTATTTTTGGTGCATTAATAAGTTGTATATTTATAAGGACTAAAAAAATAACAAAGAACTAAAATAAAAAAGTTTTGATATTTATGGGACTATTTACATATTTTTTTGGTTAAGTAGTTAAGTGGCTAGAAATTTATTTCTTGAAATGAATAAGTGAAGAATCTCAAATTCAAATCACAGTTTCTTCTTATAAAATGCAATATTCTCATTGACTGAGTTGTATTCACGAAGACGGACCATTTGCATATTTAAATTATTAATTTGTATAATATTGCAATGATAAATGATCAAAAGTAAAATATTTTATAAAATAAATCACCAAAATCATTTTGAATAAAAAAGAAAGTATTAACAAGCTATTTCAGCCAAAAGTAAGGGTGACAAAATTGATTTCAATAGATGGATAAAAATAATCAATTAATAATTAACAATCCACTTAAATTCTTTAAAAAAGTCCAATTCAATCAATTCATTCACTAAACATTAAAAAAAATTGTAACACAAAAAAAAATAGTTATAAGAGAAGTGCTTCTCTATACGAGAAGTGCTTCTCTAGTTATATACATTAACGATATAAAATTATTTTTTACATATATAACTAATCAAATTATATTGTAGTATTATTTTTATAAATTAATTTTTTTTTTATCTTAGATGAAGTGGTAATCCACTGAAATTAAACTCACATACAACTGTGAAGTCCCGGATTCGAATCCGGGTCATGACTTTCGACCTAGCAATTTCGATATTTGCCAGTTGAGCTAGGACTTCTACCCTTATAAATTAATTTTTAAAATATTTATATGACTTATTTGACTGGATGTATATATAAATTTATTATATCCATCCAATTTATTATGTATAAAAGTATATTAACCAATTATAAAAATGAAAAGAAAAGTATATTAACCATCTTTTCAAATTGTCGGCTACTGCTATTTATTTATTTATTTATTTTACAACTGTCGGCTACAGTTAAATAGAAATTGGAATGCTCCCACTTCATTTCACGTTGGACAATCCAATGTGAGATCTTTATTTCAAACTTATATATGAGAGTTGTCTTAGGCTTTGTTTGGATGAGAAAGGAATGTTGAAGGAAAGAAAGTAAAAGGAAAGAAAGTAAAAGGAAAGAATGTTGAAGGAATGAATGTGGGTAGAAAGTGAATGGAAAGTAAGATGATTGTTTAGTTGTTTGGTTTGAGTGAAAGTGAATAGAAAGTGGGAGGAAAGAAAGATATGTTATTTAGTAAATGACATAACTATCCTCCTCGGCCAAAATAAATATATTAATAAATGTATATAATATTTTTGAATTCAAAATATTGATTTATGTTCTTAATCAATTTTTTTATTAATTATTTGATAAACTTAAAGAAAAAATGCATTAATGTAAAACAAAAAAGTTATGTTGGTATAGCTACGCCGCCAACGCGTAAAAGAAAAACGAAAAAAAAAAAAAAAAAGTGAAAAACTGATGCATGCTTTTTAGTTTGGATTTAATCTATAAGCAATAAAAGAAATAAGTAGCTACATTGTTTGTGGACGTAAACAAAACCATAGCAGTACACAAAAAATGAAAAAGCATTAGTATTTCATAAGCAAGGGTTGTTTTGTCATTTTACAAGATTGCATCTCCATTTTTCACTTTCTTTCCAAATCTGGACGGAAAGTTTTTTTACTGTGGGACCCATAAACAGTAAACTTTCTTTCCTCTCTGTCAAAGCATCCAAACGATGGAAGGATCTTGGGTTGCGTGCTTTCTTTCCTTCTACAATCAATCCTCCCACCTTCCCTTGAAACAAACACACGCTTAGTCTAATTTGGATTTTCTAAAAGGCAAAAGCTAACATGTGTCTTTAAGGCCATATGATAATAACTAAATAAAGAAATATTCTCTTTAAAATTTGTGCATTTAACTTTATAAAAGTCAAATCATTATATTTTTCAATGAAATAATTCTACTTTAAAGTTCTTTAACATGTGCCCTAAGGACACATGTTAGCATGATAGAAGAGAAAAAAGAAAGAGAGAAATTAAGGGTGTGCTTGATAGAAAAGAAAAAAGAAAGAGAGAAATTAAAACACAGAAACTAATGCATATATTTGGACTAATATTAATTCAAATACATATATTAGTTTCTATGTTTTAATTTATCATCTATTCCATTTTTCTCTTCTACCGCGCAAGGGCTAAAGCGATTGCATGAACCGAAGAGCCGTTTTAAACAATGGCTATAGTTTTTCTTGTTCTTCAAAATGTCAAACAAAGAAAGGTCGTGCCTCGTGAAGCATGCCATGATCCACGTGATGTTCATATGCTCTCTTATGTAGTACTTGCATGGTATGGTGCTAAGAATAAATGTGTAGGACCACGTGTTTTTGACAAAGCTAGCGGTGTAGTGTTGGACCACGGTTGCCGCCGGTGGTGGTCCACGGTGACAGGGACAAAGTAATCTCATGGGATCACGACGACAAGATACCCCCAACAAAATCTGAGTTCTATACTACTAACTAACCGTAGCACAAATTTATATCTAGGCGTTTTTGGTCCTCTATGAGTCTATGTATCATAATTGTGCTGATTTATTTTGACTCCAATTTTAGTCTTATATATATTTTCACTTTTGTATGGTTTGGTTGTCCTTCTCAAATTTTCTACTATATAAATTTATGCTTAGAAAACACCGTTTATTAAGTGAATTGTGACGTTCAACTTTCTTAATCAATGTGATTTATTTTAAAATATCTAAATTTAAAAATGATTTGTACATGGGAGAGCAAATGAAATTTTTAATTGGGGTTATATAATTCTTTTTTAATGTTTAATTTTAAAGAAATAATTTAAAAGAAAAGTCACATTGATTTTGAGAGTTGAGTATCAATAAATGATGTCCCTTCGTGTAATATTTAGAGAAAATAGAAAGTTAAATTACCAAACTATAAATTAGGAAAATACACAGATACGACATTGTTAAAAAAAAGGAGGGATACAAGTGCAAATAAGTCTAATATCTTAAACAGTTTTATGACATAGCGGATTTTTTAAGAGCTAAATTCTTCGGTACACATATTATGTGGATTAGTATCAGTGTATTTGTTGAGGTGGATGCTTTTGATTGGTTTACAAATAGTATTTATTAATTTTTCTATATTAAATATTATTTATGAACCAATCATAATTATCAACCTAAGCTGTGTACCGATACATATCTTATAAAAATGAGGAACATACAAGATTTTTTATAAACTAAAGGTATCTTCTTTTCATAATTGTGAGATCTAACTTCTTAAATACTTAGCTTTGATATCTTAATTACACTTCATATCTAAAATTCAAAATTAACACTTACAAAAGAATTTAATCTTTAAAAAGTATATAATGCACAAGTTCCAATAGAATATTGGTACATTTACATTTTTAACATGTGTCTTTAGATTATATGTTAGCATTTTCCTTTTTTTTAAGAGTGTCTTTATTTACCTCAAATAATCTCCTTATGTCTTTGATGGTGGAGCATGGTGGTCGTCGGCCGATGGTAGCCGGTAAATTTTTGTTTTTATATAATAATATTTTAAAATAAATAAAAGGCATCATTATATTTCATTAAAAAAATGTTGGATTTGGATCCATCCAAAATATAAATAGATGAAATGCATTCCACATATGTTCCCAACTAACTGCCATGTAAACATTTCTGTAAAGTCACGTAAGCACACAATGTCATATTTAAAACTTAAAAGAAACAATTAAAAGCATATTTAAAACTTAATGATTTTTTATTTTTTAACAAATGGTCATTAAAGTAACAACGTAATTTGTTACTAGGCTAAAAGATTCATGCCTAGTGATGAAAAATTTAATAGTATATTAGTGGTTCTAAGTTCGATCTTCAATATAAAAAAAAGTTAAATAATCCATTTTTTTAAAAGATCTCTTCATTATAAATGTTAAATTCAAAGATCCTCTTAATACATTTGACCTATTAAATAAATGAATTGGATGGATTTACAGTCGGATAGATAATGAATTAATAAATTCAATTGTCACCCTAGGCAAAAGAAAACAATATAGCTTATGCAAAGTTGTTGAGTTTGGATAAAGATTGATTTGAATCTCACTGTCGAAACAAATAATCTCAACAAGGAAAGCATGGATAAAAAAAATGTACAAGAGGAATCTTACCAATACACTATTTAATTGTAAGAAAATCATAGGTGCTTCATCAAAACCATTTTTTATACATTTATTAACACTGCATAATTGAGTTTGTCAAAAAAACAATACATAATTGAGCTTGTGAGAGTCACTGGTCAAATTATATCTATCTAGTCACATGGGCAATGAAAGAATCCAATTCTATACGTGAAACACCATCTTCATCCATTGACTTAAGAATTTCAATTCTCAAATTCATTGCATTTTGCCTCATTTCATCACCTTCTTTTGTAGCCATCAATCTCCTCACAACATTTTCTACAACACATGCTTTCACCAATTCATCCCTATGACTCCAATCCTTCACAATCAAACCAACCTTAAGCACTTCCGTCACTAAAACTCTATTCCTTGGTTGGTCAGAATGCATAGGCCATGCTGCTATTGGCACCCCCATAGTAATACTTTCCATACAAGAATTCCATCCACAATGACTCATAAACCCACCTATTGAAGAATGACTTAAAATTTCCAATTGTGGGGCCCAATCTCTCACAATTAGCCCAATACCTTCATTTTTAACTCTCTCTTCAAACCCCTTTGATAACTCAATAATTCTTCTAACACCATCCTCTTTGAAAACATCACCTCTATCAGCATCTCTTAATACCCAAATAAATTTTTGTTTACTTTGCTCCAACCCATTTGCAAGCTCTATGATCTGTTCCTCTTTAAAAGCTGTTGTGGTCCCAAAAGACACATAAATGACTGATTTAACCTTTTGCTTATCAAGCCACTCCAAACTAAAGTGCCTACCTTTATTGTTGCTTTTTTTCTCAATACATAAAGGGTTAAATGGGCCTAAAGCCCAATGAGTCTTGTTACTAATCATACCCTTTATTAACTCAATATAAGGATTTTCAATTACCCTTGTTGTATTGTAGATTACACCATTGCTGAATTTATGAAACTCATATTGTGAAGTTATGAAATTTATGAATTGGGTTGTGAAGCAACCTTCTAAAGAAGGAACTTCAGGAATTAGATTTTTGGATTTTTTCACATGAGGCTTTCCCATTAAATCCCAAAAGTACAAAAACATGGTAAAAGCAGAAACACTATGAAAAGTGTAACTTTCACAATTTTTTATATGAATAGCATCTTGTACACAAGAAGCCATAAGAGAATCATAAATGACAACAACCCTTTTAGCTACGGATGAAAGTGATTTCAAAAGCGTAGCTACATGTTCACGAAGATTTGTAGAAGCTTGAAAAGATGGAAAAAGATGTGATGGAAATTTTGATTTTGCATTTGGGTTTGGAGGAGGTGACATAAAGTTTGGAACTTTGAAGTCATGAATGTGAATGTTTTTTGAATTTGATTTTGGGTCCCAACCTTGTACACGAACTATGGCTTGACGATTATGTTGTGTTGTTCCAACAAAATGGATTGGTATGTTGTATGATGAAATAAGACGTGAGAGGTGAAGAAGTTGGTTGAGATGACCTTGTGCAGGGAAAGGAACAACAACTACTACTACTTGTGTTTGGTGAATGATTTTGGTGCCATTGCTAAGACTTTTTTTGTGACTATTGTAATTGGAAGCCATGGGTGAAGTTTGGTAGCTAGAAGCCATTGATTGATTGATTAATTATTGATGAATAATTTTGGAACAAGAGCAAGACAAGTAACAATGAAACTATGTATGTGCCTAGGTAGTTTAGTTAGGCTTGTTTCCATTATGGGGTTTATATAGAATAGAAGGGAAATGCGTATTGTACACCTTTGATGATATGTCTTTTAGGAAAATTAAGAGTTTGAGAGGTGGCACAACTTGGAGATATACTTCTAGCCACTATTTCAATAGGATTTGTTGATTTTTTTCAAGATAGATGGTGACTCAAATATTATCTAAAAAATTCATATATAAATGAGAGATTTTAGATTCAAATCAGGAATTACAAAAAATGTTAAATCTAACAATTTTAATATTTTCAGTTGAACTAAGTTTTATTGACTTTTAATAAATATTGGAAAAAATAACACTATTGTTGTACTCCCTCCGGTCTTATTTATAAGCAAAAGTCAACAAAAACTTTTGGCCTCAAAAGTAATCAAAAGTAACTTTATTAAATGCTATCATTCCAAAAGTACCCCTAATTAATTGTTTAACTTTTTTATATGATTGTAGAATCTCAATGATATTAGAAGGTCATTTTATGAATTGTAATAGAAATTGCACATAAAATTAAGATAAAAAGACAACTCCTTAATAAGTGTGTAAAATGAAATTTTGGCTTATAATAGAGGCCGAAAGGAGTATAGTAGGAAGGCCTATGTCATCAAAATTCACAAATGCAGACGTGCTTAACAATGGATGGTTTTGAACTCATATTTGATGATAAGTCAATAGTTAACCTCTCGTAATACAAATCTTCACAATGTTAATTATTTTCCTTAAAAAATAAAAGTATTTTATATGTTTTTTTAAAACGTTCCCTCCATCGGTAGTAGTAACCCAATTTGAGGTATGTCGGATACCGAGAGTGGACATCTCTTGTGGACGAGATTTGAATTTTAGTTCACCGTTTTATGAAAGTCTAGCCTTTTCTACTAACCCAATATTTGTCGGTTGTTTAACATGTGGTTTTTTCTTTTGATTTTTTACGAGTTTATTTGACTAGAGTTATTTTTTTTGAGGTGTGTCAGACATTAAATATAAATTATTCATAATTCAAATATTAATTTGTCGCGTTATAAGAGTCTAACGTATTCCACCAAATCTAACCCTCTTTAGTTTATTCTACATGGCTTAAATAGATAAAAGAAAAATATTACTCTTGAAATTATAAAGATGTGTCACATTTTGTTAGGTTACATTTATCAAGTCATTTGGGGTCACATTTAAACGGTCTAATTTTAGGTGTAAAGGTTGGCATGATGATTGATGAGAGTCCCATACATGAAAATTGTTTTAAAGTTAAAGATATATATCGTTAACGTTTACCAAATTGATTTTATAAACTATGTGCTAAACGTATTCGAATGGTAATGGGTGTGCCCCCTTTTATGTATAACACTTCAATTTTGATATTGTAGTTATGAATTGGAGTATTACTTACTTACAAAGCAGTAAATATTTACGTACGTCTAGCACGGGTCCAGATCCACTCCATTTCTTTAGGCTCCATTTATTCCAGTTCCATTGCAGATGAATGACACGCGACTATTAAAAATTTAAATGGTTGAGATTTAAATATCTCAATTTTTGAAGCCACATAGAAACATTTGTTGTGATCAACACAACAACAACAACCTGGTTTTTATCCTCTTTGCCTTCATGTCGTCGTGCCGCCGCCGTTGCGCCATCTTCAAACTTAAATCTTAACAAATTTCCCAAATTTTTTTCTGACAATAATATTCAAAGAAATCTTCAATGAAGTACTGGAGATGAAGACGACGATTTAAATTGACGGCAACTAAGATTTGTTTTGAAGATACAACAAAGAAAGAAGTAAGAAGAGGAAATAACCACCGCCACTTCATACGGCACGCGGCATCTCCGCTATTATGCCGTTTCGCAACCTTGTTCTGCACAGCAGAGATGGCAAGATGGTGAGACAAGTGTGGCGGCGAGATCTCATTGCAGGAAGATGGTAGAGACAAAGAGAGACGGTGAGGAGGAGTATAAGGAAATCTAAATTTTTAAGATTAAATAAATTTGGACCATTAAAATCTTTAATTGCCACATGGCAGACATCATAAGAACTGGACTAAATGGAGTATAAGGAAATGGAGCTGATCCAAACTCGTCTAGCACAACCATCGTTCTTTATTTTAAGCAATATTTTTTGAGATAAAATTATTTACGGTTAAATTTTGGATAAATAATTTATAAAATTGATTTGATTCGGTTCAACCTAACACGTTTTTAATTCGAATCGATTTTTAAATATCCAAATTACAACTTTTTAATTAAATATTAATATTATAAAAATACAGTGAAATAATAAGTTTAATGTAAAATAGAATATAATATATTAAAAATTAATATTATGAAATGACAATGATCAATTATATTTGAAATATATAAAATAATAAAAATAAATAAATTAAATTGAACTATTAAACGGTATTTAAATCCTTCTCAAAAAGAGTAATATTTAAAAAGTTAAAAACCAATTGTTCACGGATGTATACACAATATAAGTACAATGGATGAGCTTCACCCCCTAGATCATCTTCCGAGATCTAGCACACTAAAAAATGAATATGGTAAAATACACCGTTTACAATATAATGGACCTCCATCTTTTTCTCTTGGGCACCACCTTTTATAGTAAATCATTATTTGATTTAATGGGTCTCTCAATTTGGATTTGGATGTCAACGCCCAATAAGTTGTGACTCTTATTATATCCACATGGAACTCGTTCGTACATGACACTTGAAGTTAAGACACATGTAACTCATTTCACTCGTTTGTGCATATCATTTGGAGCATACTTAGCTCACGCACGCCACTATGTTCCTTTGTACATAACGCATGGAAGCCGAGACGAGGTCCCAATGATTTGCACAGTTGAACTATATATGGATTAAGCTCAACATGACACTAAGCTTGTTGCGATGAATGTTGAGCTCATCATGACTTGAATGGTCAAGATGAACTAGACATGTTGCAGGTAGAGCTCATGATCGAGTTGAGTAGGCTGAAGATGAAGCTCATGGTCAAGTTGAGTTGGACATGCTGAATGAGGAGTTTACGCTCACTTATTCAAAAAAAAAAAAGAAGTGTTCATGGTCAATTTGAGCTAGGCATGCTAAAGTGGAGCTTGTAGCGGTCTGGATGATCAAAGTGTAATAAACTGCGTATAGTATGATCCTCCATTTAGATTAATTTTAAAAAATTATGAATTTTTTTTTGTCTACTCTGAATATTTAAAATTCACCGAAACTTAATTAAAATTATAAACAAATAATTTATTTTATTTTTGGTTTACAACATTTATTTTTGGTTTACAACAGAATCAATCAACGACCTCTAACATATTGCTTAGAAAAATTATCTTACTTAAAAAGGAATTGACTTGCAATTCATGTGAAACTATTGAACTTTATGTGTACCTGTGTGTTTGTTTAATTTTTGCTGACGTCTCGGAGTTATCCAATAAGAGCAAAGATATATTGCAAACGTCATCTTAATTGTATCCATTATTATGCTAACAGACGTGTACATGAAAATTCCTTGTAAAATAAACATGAAAAATTATTTTGTCCGAGTCATCATTCCTTAATTAATATATGTATTTCACATGTGGCTGTGTGTACTTTCAAGTTTCAAGAGCAGCCCCACCTTGTTTTGGAAAATTTACATTACATTAGAGCATCTTCAATGGTGATACCACTTTGAGTATCATATATCATTAAAAAGTGGTCTCTGCAATGATATATAATATTTATGCAACTTATACATGTTTTGTTTCAATGGTGATACCACTCTAGGTATCATACATTATTAACAAGTTATTAATTTTATTTTTTAATTCGATATACCAAAAAAAACAATATTAAATTGATGATACTCGGTATCATCAATTTTGATACCCTCTATGCTATGTCATGAAACTCCAATGATAAAAAAAATAAGGTACGGTATCATCAGCCTATGAAACTCTTTTGGATACCCTTATCGAAGATCTCTTATATATATACTTCATTTCTTTTTAATTATTGGTTCAATCACATGGAAAGATGTCTTTACACGTTAGTAACTTTTGTCCCATGTCCATCTACTAATTTTGGTGAAAGAAAATAAAATAAAATTAACTAGACACACAAAATTGACAAAGTATATATGGTGTCTTTTTGTATTTTATTGTAATTATATTTGAATTTTATTACAAAAATAAATGAGAAAGTTATATGGTTGTGTTTGTGTTTATATGTATAACACAACTCAAAATTAATAAATAAAAAATAAATAGGTTTAAGTAATTTTATGGTGAGATAAAAGTAAAACAATGATGGCAAAGAAAATGTATGGAAGATGAGAGGTCATCTTATTAAAAAAAAAACTCAATCTTATATTTTTCATATATATTTTTCGAGGTAGATTAATTAAGCTAAACAACTGTGAAAATTGTATAACTATAATGTATTAAATTAAAAAGAAGTAAAATGATGATTTTTTTAGTTCTTAAAAGAATTATTGTAAATATATACCTTACAGTTGAATATTCTCTGGTTCTATGTAATTGTAATTAAAATACATAATAATAATCAATAAATGTTCACAAAATTTATTTCAACTAACAAAAATGTCGAAATTATTAGGCTAAAATGTCATAATTGGGGTTCAAACCCCGACTTCCTCACTTATATGTGTGACTTTATAATAGTTTTATCATTTCTTTTGTTATAAAAAAATACAATAAATTGGCATTTTTTAATGTCTACATATAGACAATATATTGACGAGGTTATAAAAATAGAAACATTAACATTATTTATGTAGGATAAGATTCGAATCTATGATTTTTCAGTTATTCATCTCAAGCGATAAATTTGGAGTCATCGGATTACTTTAAAAGAAAAAAAATCTCAAGATACATTCAATGCAATGTAGGTCATGGAAGAGTGATTTAACACACTCTACTAGTCTGCTTCATTTGATTCACTTCCTTTAGGATGCGATATTGGGTACATTTGTTCTGGCTTTTTTTGAAAATAGATTTTATAGTGTTACATAATTTTGTGTAAAAAAAATTTACAAATAAATTTTTTGTAAAAGCTTCAAATGAAAATTTGGTTTGAATAGTTATTCTTAAAATTGTATTTTAGGCATTTCATCATTTTATTAAAAAAAAAAATTGGATATCAAAATTTCAAAAAAAAATCACTTAATTTGAAGCTATTTCAAATAGATTTTCATAAAAATCATTTTTGAAATACAATTTTTTCAAAAAATTGTGATTTTGACTATGTTTTGTTCTTCAATAGTGTATGCCTATGTTATATAATGTCAAAATTAGTGTTTAAATTTATAAAAAATAAATATAAATTTTTTTGTAATATTTTAAAAAATGGTTTTACAAAATTCATTTAAAAAAAAAAAAATCCATCCTTTTAAAATTAAAATAAACGCACCCATTGTAATTGATGAATTAGATCAATTTTTTAGGACAAAAAAAGGCTTTACCAAAAAGTGTGTAAGCCTTGAAAACATGGACACCTTTTCTACGAACCACCTGGACAATAATAATGGGGATAAAGATGATGAGTATCGATAAATTGAAAAAAAGAAAGAAAAATGAATAGAGATGAAGCAATATTGTGGTTGTAGATGACAAAGCCTTACATTTGATGACAAAGACGTGGTTATAATCGTTGGAGATAACAAAGGGCATTTGGATTTGTCTTATTTTTTGGTTTATAAAAATAATTTATGTAAATAAAATTTTATGTTGATTTATAAGTGTTTGTTAATAAAAATTGTATTTTTACAAATTTTTTTTATCATAAAATACCTTGAAAAATTTATAATAATACATAAAAGTTAATTTATTTGAATAAGCTATTTCGCATAAGCTTAAAAATAAGTCAATTCAAACATACTTAAAATCTTATATAATCGGTTGTTAATATATCAATTTTCTTTAAATAAAAATTTAACATCAACAAATTTAGTAAAAAATTGTGGATGCTACAAAATTGTAAAATAGACAAATTTGAGGGCCAAAATCGCTCCATCAATATTAAAAGTTTAAAATTGTACAATTAAAAAATAATCGGTAGCAAAATTTGATAGTTGAAAATAAAGGGTTCAAAATTGTACAACAAAAAAATTAGGGGATGAAAAGTAAAATTATGCCTAATAATTAATATAAATTTGATTGATTAAAATAACCAATAAAAACAATTTTTTCACATATATGACAATTAAAAGATATTAACGTGTTCACAATTTTTTGTTTAATTGATAAAAAAATTTAAAATTGTTAGGTCAGACGCATATATATAATTTCAACTTCTTTCATTTGTGTGAATTTTTAATAGTTATTTGGTCAATGCTACGGTGGATCACCTTTACAAGTAGTCCACCGTGGACAAATATATTACTATAATGAAGACGGATTTTATAAAATATACCGTTGGATTGAAAGTTTATATAATATAGATCATTTATAAAAAAAATTAGAAAAATTGAAAATCAGTTGATATATTATTGAGATTTATCAAGATTAACGGTATTTAATAAAAACCCACAAACCGTTAATTTAAAAAGTCTCAATAACATATCAAACGATGATTTTCAATTTTTCTAAATTTTTTTATGGATGATCTATGTTATATATATACTTTCAATCAAACGGTGGATTTTTGAAATTCGTATTCAATATAATATTATTCATAACCTATGAAGCACATACACTTCTCGGATTAGACGTGTCTGTGTCCGACACGTTTCCGTGTCGATGTCCGACATCAACATGACACTTATGATTATACTGAATTACGTTATTTTTTCAAATTGTTATCGGTGTTGCCGTGTCAGTGTCTATATGGTGTCCGATGTCTATGTCGATATCCGTACTTCATGTTCATAACTAAGCTACCATGAATCACTTGAATAAGTGATCCAAATTAGAGTTTGGCCAGTTATTTGTCATTTTGTTTTTCAACAAAAAAATAAAAAGATGATAATGATGGAGGTACCAGTACCACCACACAAGAAACTACACGAGAAATCCATTCAATTTTTGCTTTTTAAGTTTGGTTCTACTAGTAGTAAGGACACATTGGTTGGCAGTGCTACTCTGAGTTCCCACAGATGAGATGATGGTAGAAAGTTGAGACCGACGTTAGTTGGTTATACTTTATGTTGTACAATTATCCATGGACGAAGATAAACATGCTACCTGTGATGCACGGGTACTCCGTTTTTGAAAGAGTACCAGTACCGGGTACGTACCGGTACTATGCTACATTTGGCAATAAGTTACTGTATAAGATAAACAAAATAAGGGATATATACACCAAAATGGAAATGGATAGATTGTATCATATATACTCCCTCTATTTTAAAATAAGTGTTATTTTTAATACACACTATATTTTAATTCTGACTAATGCTACGGTGGACCACTTGTATCCAACGTGGATAAGTAGTCAATATTACTATAGCGAATACAAATTTTACAACATCCACCGTTGGATTGAAAATTTGTATTATATAGATTATACATACAAATTTTTAGAAAAATTGAAAATCATTTGATATGTTATTGAAACTTGTCAAAATTAATGGTATTAATAAAAACTCATAAAACGTTAATCTTAATGAGTCTCAATAACATATTAAATGATTTTCAATTTTTCTAAAATATTTTATAGATGATTTATATGAAACAAACTTTCAATCTAACGGTAAATTTTATAAAATTCATATTCGTTATAGTATTGGTCATAACTGTTCCACCATGGATCACTTGATGATGAAGTGGTTGATTTTAAAATTTACTTTTCTCTAATTACTATTACTATATGCACTATTTTCAGAAAAATCAACCAATAATTTATAGCAATAATTTAGTAAAAATATTTATTTTCTTGACTATTTAATCATATTTATTAAAAAAAATAAATTAAACAACATTTATTTATTTTTTTGCTCTCACCACCAGTTGAGTCTGATTCGGGGGTCAGCTCTAACATCAAGTGGTTTTAACCATCTCCCAATCGTAATTGCGGGAGATCGAACTATGATCATCTCTATCAAGTTCATTTCTAATTATTACTGAACCAACCAACATTTGCTTTAAGATGAAAGGAGTACACAATAATTGCTTGTGTATATTATAGCACGTGTTTTATCTAGTCCCCATCCTTTAACAAGTTACTAGTACTACTACTCCTTTAAATTATTGGTTTGAGAACTCTTTTGAGTATTTTGGTGGAAATCAAAGGACACGTTGGTTGGTTGCTACTTTGAGATATGCCGTGGAGTAGTTGATAGTAGTTGAAACTGACATTGGTTCGTTGTACAATTATTTATGGACAAAGGATAAAAGATTCTAGATTCAGTTCAAAGTTGTTGACACAAAAGTTGGATATATGCAATGTGATTGGTTCACTATAATATAGGGGTGAAGTTATTATGCATAAGGGTAATCCTTATGCATGGTACATAAGTCAATAACACCCATTAGATTGAGCATTCACATGTAATAATTGGGATAGGTTATCATGTATAAGCCAAAGCTTATGCAGCGTGCATAAGCCCACCCCCCACCCCCCCCACCCCCCCCACCCCCCCCCCCCATTTTTTTTAATATTTTTTTTTTAGTTTTTTTTTATAGTTTTTTTTTATTATGTATGATTAAATATTTTCGTAGTTATTTTTAAACTAAAATCATGCCCAAACCTTTTTTGGGGTGGAATAATTTCATAATGGATCTTTAAAACCATAAATATTGTCGAAACTTTTTTTCCTGAAAAATCGGAACTTTTTTTTCGGAAAAAACAAATCGAAAATTATTCCGGAAAAAAGATCGGAAACTTTTTTTCCAAAAAAAAAAAATCAATTTTAAATACTAGATTTTTTAGTAATGGTTTCAGTAATAATCGGTATTTAAAATCATTGAACCATTTAGTGTAAAACCATTTTACAATACAAATGGTTTTAATATATAACTATCTGAAACGATTTAGCTAGCATAATGGTTTCCAGGATTTTTAAAACTATAAAAACACAATATTGGTTTTAGTAAACACATAAAACCATTTAACAATACTAATGGTTTCATTGTATAACTACCTGAAACCATTTAACTAGCATAATGGTTTCCAGAATTTTTAAAACCATAAAAACACAATATTGGTTTCAGTAAACACATAAAACCATTTTACAATACAAATGGTTTCACTGTTTAACTCTCTAAAACCATTTAACCAGCATAATGGTTTCCAGAATTTTTAAAACCATAAAAACACAATATTGGTTTCAGTAACACATAAAACCATTTTACAAAACAAATGGTTTCACTGTTTAACTCTCTGAAACCATTTAACCAGCATAATGGTTTCCAGAATA
Source organism: Trifolium repens (assembly GCA_030408175.1). Taxonomy (NCBI): domain Eukaryota; kingdom Viridiplantae; phylum Streptophyta; class Magnoliopsida; order Fabales; family Fabaceae; genus Trifolium; species Trifolium repens. The sequence continues at coordinate 56,883,645 of CP125842.1, read as the reverse complement.
ATATTGCATAAATGGTTTCCATAAACCATTTAACTCTCTAAAAAAAAAAATCGATTTTTATGAAAAAAAGTTTTCGATTTTTTTTCGGGAAAAAATTTTCAGAAAAAAGTTCTCAGTTTTTTTGGAAAAAGTATTTGATCTTTTTTCGGCAAAAATTTTCGATTTTTTTTCGGAAAAAAGTTTCTGATTTTTCCGGAAAAAAAGTTTCCAATCTTTTTTCGGGAAAAAAATAGTTTTTATATTAATTGTAAAAAATTAGCCATAATTATAGTACATGTTTTAGTATGCAATTTTAAATCAAAATAAGACTATATAAACATCGAAAATAGATTGTTATAATATGTACTTCAAAGGAATAAAAAATATTTAAAAAAGTAAAAATTACAATTAAAAAAAAAAACTGTAAAAAAAAATGAGTGTGGGGGGGGTGGGGGGGGGGGGGGGGGGTGGGGGCTGGGGGGGCGCGCGTAGCAAGGGGGGTGGGGTGGGGGGCGCGCGTAGTAAATTGGGGGGTGTGTGAGTAACAGCATTGTGTTTTCATTGGCTTATGCACCATGCATAAGGTTTGGGCTTATGCATAATAACTTTGCCCGTAATAATTATAGTCAATCTCAACTCACACACCTAATCTCACACCCTCCAAATTTCTCGTGCACCCTCCAAATTTCTTGCGCACCCCCCAAATTTCTAATGCACCCCCAAATTTTTCGTGCACCCCCCAAATTTCTCATACAACACCTAAATTTCTTGTGCACCCCCCAAATTTCTCACGCACCCCCCGGATGACTTGTGCCCCCAATTTTTTTTTGTCCCCACACATTTCTAGCCTAAACCATTTTGCTGTGGGAATGATTTCACATATATACACTCCAAAATCATTAAGTGCATAAGATGGTTTTGAAGTACAACCTATAATTAGAATCATTATTTTTTATTTTTTTTGGATACAATTATAATCATGATTTAAAATCATTTACCAATAATTTTGGTTTCTTATATAAGGCAATCTAAACCATTAAATCACAATTATTGTTTTTATTTTAATTATAGGGTACATACTCCAAAACCATTTTATGCACCTAATGATTTTTTATTACAACCATCTGAAACCATTCCCACAGCAAAATGGTTTAATGGTTTTTTATTATAATCATTATTTTTTAGTTTTTTTGGTACAATTATAATCATTATTTAAAACCATTTAACAATAATTTTGGTTTCTCATATAAGACAATCGAAATCATTAAATCACAATTATTATTTCTATTTTAATTATAGGGTTGTACTCCAAAACAATCTTACGCACTTAATGGTTTTTGAGTGCATATCTCTGAAACCATTCCCACAGCAAAATGGTTTAGGATAGAAATGTGGAGGGGACAAAAAAAAAATTGGGGGGCAAAAGTCAGATGGGGGTGTGCGAGAAATTTATGGGTGCATGAGAAATTTTGGGGGTGCGTGAGAAATTTGGCGGGTGCACAAGTAATTTAGGGGGTGCACAAGTAATTTGGGGGTGCACGAGTAATTTGGGGGGTGCACTAAGTAACTTATGCATGATGCATAAGGATGACTTATGCATAATAACCAATCCCATAATATAGTGGTTAGTCTATAGCTATAAGCTATTGTAGCACGTGCGTGTTAGTGGTAGCTTGTGGGATGTTGGAGAAAGGTGGTGGCATATTGCTCCCACCACATTTCTAAACTGAGTTGTAGAGTGGTTAGATTTTGAATCGGTTAATTAGTTTCTATATTGGTTTGATTTTGATTAATTTGTCATAAAGCAATTACTAGTATGATTGAATTGGAGTTCAAATACTACTGCTCAACCGATGACTAAAATTGGAGCCCTCCACTTGCATAATTTGTCATAAAGCGATTAGTATGATTGTCATAACCCCTATTTTGAAGACATAAATCAAGGAAAGCAAACATAAAGAATTTGTCTAAAACACTGAGTGGAAAATTGATTAGGAGTGAATAGAACAAGTGATTGGACGTCGAATATTTTGACGCTCAAGTAAGTGTGAGGATAAAAATACATAAATTAAAGATATGAATTTAAATACAAATATGAATTTGCTAGTGTAAATGTATTATATAGTACCGTAGAGTTTAAATCACGGTTTTTTATTATAAATTACATAGTTCAGATTATATATTATTTATTTGAAGCAAAATTAATTATAATCAATATTTGTCGTCGATTTTAGATTAGATGACTAAGATGAATAACTGCGTCATGTCATGCAGTTGCTATTTCAAATTCAAGCCCATTAATTACCTAGAAATGTTGGAAGATACTCCATCCGGTCTCATATATAAGAAACAAAACAAAAAAATTTAAAGTCTTAAATATAAACAAAAGTCTACTTCAATTATTAAGTTTTATGACATTATTTCAATTTCAACCAATAAATGCAATGTTTTACATTTTTCAAGAAGGTATAATGTGTTTTTTCTCCTCGGTTAATATATTTTAACTATTTTCTTAAAGGAAGAGCTTTTTTGAAAATTTTCTTATATACAAGACTAGAGAGGGAGTAATACATTTTATAAGAACATTGATAGAATCGTTGGAGTATTGAAACTTAATTGTTATGGTGCGTGTCTTTTTCCGACGTGTGGCGTAATAATAAATAACATAAGTTTTTTCCCCTTTATGTGGCACTCCTCTTTTTGTTATAGAAAGAAGAAGAAGAAGAAGAAGAAGAAGAAGAAGAAGAAGACATGATGTACTACATGCTAAAACATCAAAATGTAGATAGGGTGGAGTATCAATGGCAAATATTAGCAAAGAAATCAACCTTAAGTGCTGGCTTCTCTTTAAATGCGTGCATGAGCGACATGTCAATTATGAATACTAAGTAGGTGAAACATGTCAGCAGAGAAAGGCTAGAGAGATGCGCTAGCACAAAAATTTGTTGTTGACAAAGTTAACTACAATATGAGGATCAACTTCAACAAGAAGATATGAAATACAGAGCCGTCGAACAATCATATCCTAAGTTATTGTTTGTTTCTAGTGTAAGTGAAGGGAAAGAAAGAAAAGACACTACAACATTTACAGCCTCTAACAACAATTCAAAAATGTTGCCAGAACCGTGAAAAATGTCCCCTAAAAGAATAGGGGACGTTTTTCACGTGTCTTCTATGCGAGCGTTGCCTATTGTCTTAGGGGACGTTTTTTTTCGCTCTCTGGGCACACTTTTTATAATCGTTGCCTATACTATGATAAAAGGGACGTTTTTTCCAAAGCACATGAGGGGACGTTTTGTAATTGTTGGCATATCTGGCAACAATTGATAAGTGTTGCCTAAAAGTAAAACAATGAGAACAAATGCAAAATGTCCCCAAAGCTTATAATCAGCATTTTTTTATAAATATAATACATGTGAATGTATTTATTTTAAACGACAGTTGAAATATAAGAGACAAATATATGAACTATTTTATTCAAATGTTTGTAATATTACACAAATGTACATATTTCAATCATATAGGACAACTTTACATGAAACTTGGAGACATACACTACAACAATAATATATACACAAGATTTTTTAAAATGAAAGTGTTACAAAGGGGCTGATCCTCCCTCATCAATATTAAGTAGTATTAAATTTTGTATATTCTTCTAGTTCCACCAAAGTTTATGCAGATCCTTTTCCTAATCATGTTGAGAAGCAACTAGCTATTCCTCTAGCTCTACCAAAGTTTATACAATTCTCTGAAATGATTTCAAAATCAAATGTTAGCAATTAGCAATAATATGTGCATGAACTAACTATAAGTGCAGTCATATAAGTGTAGGAATTCCAATGATAGCTTCATTTAAAATCTATTAATATTAAACACTAGTAGTATATATGCATGCCTCACGGCCATGGATAAGCTGGATGTCAAGTTGTTAACACAAATTCCAAGTGAAATACTCACCAAGACCATGTCATAACATTATCAAAACACTAATTGATAATCTTTGAAGTAAACATCATACATGCTTTACTTCCTTTTCTTTGCAGGAGGTACTTAAAAGTTAACACAATTAAATGCTTAAAAGTAAAAGTGGATTGGATTGAAGAGTGAGCGCAACACAATTAGTAACTCGTACATAAAATAAATTTCTAGTCCACACATATTTACATAGTAGTGAGAAGAACATAATTAGTACCTCATAAACATGACTCCACTAAACAATCATAATTTTACATCAAAGGAAGCATCCCTATCACCCTTGTTTGAAAAGAAAGACATATTGAAGCAGTAGCTTCAAGTTTACATCCGCAATTTTTCATTTGTATGCACCACTAGTTCAAAATTCTATGACTTTATTTGTATGAAAAATAAACTGTCAAATGAAGCACATATATTTCTATATAAGTAAAAACCCCATTTACTCAATAATTAGAAAAGTTATCAAGAATAAATAAATATCAAAGGATCAAACTTATGATTCATTAAAAGAACAGAGGAGAAAAGAAAATAGCAGAGAATAAACAAATGAAAGTCCCAGATACAAATAACATAACCAAAACAATGAAAGGTAAAAAGGAAATAGCAGCAAAACAGAGCCAACTCAAGGGAAAAACCAGAAAAAATCAAGGCTGCAGATGCAGAACCACCACAAACAATACCGAAACTACAACATAGCAGGCCGAAATAACTAGAAAAAATCAAAATATCAGGACACTAAGGAGTATGCCTTGTATTAGAAAGAATCACAGAAGCAACATGAGCAAGAGGATCAAAGATTAGTAAACACAAACCTTAACAAATCAGTAGCTTCAATCAGGTTGATATTTGCATGATCTGCATAATAACCACAAGTTCAGTATATTCATATTAATCATATACTATTAAATTACTAGTAATGAAACCAAATTATTGTAAACTATTACACAGAGCAAGGAGTGATATTGCTTGGCTTTGGCTAAAACAATTTCAACCTTGCTTCTTTAGCATTAGTAATCGCTCTTTCAAGCTTCTATATCCTGTTTTATAGATCATATATCATGTCTGAGAACTAACACTTTCCCCTTCTATTTCATTGACACCATTTGTGTCCCATAGGTATTTTTGTTACCCTAAAGATTAGCCAAACTTTGATTAACCAATTATGGAATGGAATAGATAAAGCCTTATAGAGTAAAGAAAAAGGTAACCACCAACCTTCTACATTGTTAGAAGCTTTAAGTACCAAATCGAACACCAAAGTTGCCACAAAATGATAGAAGCTTTAGATGAAGTCACTCACTCCATGTTTGTTCATAAGTAACTGCAACTGACTCCCTGATAACAAACAGACCCTCACTTGTTCTACATGATACAAATCATCACAGGTGAGTAAAAAAATGGTCCAAAACTCCATTGGAAAGAAAACTCGAACAACAACACAATGTAAAACCCTAAATGAAAAACCAAGAGACATTTAATCAGTGGATATAAAATATAGAGGTGAGAATGACCTGAGATTTGTCCTTGGCCCTGATGAGTTGCTCGCCGTATTCGTACAACTTCTCGATTTAAGCAGTTTCTTTTTAAGGGATTAAGTGGTATGTGTAACGCTCGATTTGTTAGAAATAGAAGAAGCAGAGAGCATAGGAGAAGACGAACAAGTGGTGTGAAGCTGATCGAAGGAGACCCACGAAAAACGAAGGCAGAGAGCGTAGGAGAAGAAGATGACCAGCAGACACATTGGTGAGAAGCAGAGCGTACTAGGGTTTTCTTTTGGGGGGTTCCAAACAAAAAAACAAAAATAATTTAAGAAAAAACTGATTGCCTCGATAAAAACAAAAGAAACTTATTAAGAAAACAAATAAGTTTAGGATAAATTGTACTAAGATACTATTATAAAAAACAAATATTTTTTTATAAATTATAATAAAAAATATAATTAATTAATAATTATCATAATTTTTTGAATGAATTTATCTATACTAATACTAATATACTAGCCGCCAAACGGGCACGTTCCGTGCCCGTTTGTGTAATCGATATTCTTTTTTTTTTTCTTCGTGTGTGATCGATATTTTGTATTGTGCAAATATAAATAACTACTTAATCTCCTTTTTTATTGGACTTTGTTAATTGATAACTACTAACCTCTTTTTTTTTTGTGGTTAGTTATTAAGAAGAAAAAAATATTTTTTTTACTAAAAAAAACTGAAAATCTATTTTTATGTGGAAGTTATTTTTTAAGGGTAAAATTGGAATAACAAAAAAGCCATCCCAAAAATTTGTATCCCCTTTATATATTAGTATAGATAAAGGGGATACAAATTTTTGGAATGGCTTTTTCATTATTCCAATTTTATCCTAAAAAAAACTAAGCACAACTTCCACATAAAAGTAGGTTTTCAGTTTTTTTATTGTAAAAAAAATATATCTTTTTCTTCTTAATAACTAGCCACAACAAAAAAGGAGGTTAAGTAGTTATCAATTAACTAAGTCCAATAAAAAAAGGAGATTAAGTAGTTATTTATATTTGCACAATAGAGAATATCGATCACATCAAACAAAAAAAAAATATCGATCACACAAACGGGCACGGTGCCCGTTTGGCGGCTAGTTATCATAATCATTACTGTATTAAATTAATCAATAATTTTATTTGGATGGCAATCTCTACGCAAAAAAAATCAATAGTTAATTTTGATATTTCTTCAAAATAATGCAACATTTGAAAACTGTCCCCAAATATAGCTAAGGGGACAATTACTAGCTATTGCCAAAAAACATTGGTGGTCACGCTTAAAAAACGTCCTCTATTATATTTTAGGGGACGATTTGACACTGTTGCAAAAATTTACCTGGCAACGTGCATAAAGCGTAGCCTATATAAATTTTAGGGGACAATTTTTACATGTTGCATAAAAAAGTGTTGCTAGAGACCAAAAATGTTGTAGTGAGATGATCTAGGGATGTCAACGGCGGGGAATGAACGGGGGAAGCTTCCCCGCTGACGCAGTACGGAAGCTCGGAAAGGATCAGCCAACGCTAATCCTAACCTATAGGTTTCCTGGAATCCACCAGAAAGAGAATAGCAAGCGCTAAGCTCTTGAAATAAGACTCTGGAATCCACCAGATTTTCCGGAATCCACGAGAAAAGAGAGAAAACTCTAAAGTTTATGAAAAACAATAATCTTCTTTAATTTCAGATATGTTTGCCTTTAAATAGGCTTACAATAAAACAAACTTTTAAAAAGATAGTAACTAACTTATTCTAAATTAATTATCTTTTAAATTTAAAAGATAACTATCCTAGATTCCTAATAATAACAAACTTTAAAAAAAGATAATAATACCTAATAATACTGAAAATAAAACAAACTTAAAAAAGGATAATCAAAACAAACTAAATAAAACAAATAATATAATAAAATCTTATCAACCGCAGTTGTGTTGAATTGCTCCTGCATCAGACTCCTCTTCTTATGAAGAACTCGTCCTCGAGTTCTATTGTAATAAAGAGATACCTTTGTCTGGAACTCACGAACACGAATACCAGGATCGAATACAAAAATCTGTTTAGAACTACCTGATGCCCGTGTAGATGCGCCATATATAGATGCTTTTGATGTCTTTACCTTCTCCTCAATTTCTAAAGAACTCGACCCCGAGTTCTCATTTTGATAATGAGCTTGCCTTGCATGTTGACTCCTCCAATGAACAAGAGACCACCCTCCTGGATCCCATTGAGTGAAGTGAGAGTACTTAGTTAACATGCTTGAGCTAGTGCCATTAACATTAACTTCACTAACTAGACAATAATCGTGGTACTGAAAGATGAAAGTTTGAGAAGTCCAAGTATCAACTTCAAGTGGCTCCACAGTTTGAACATGGGAAAATTTAAGCGTGTCACTCTGAAAACTAACATTTATGTCTGGAACTCTCAAAACAAATTTTTCCATCCTAGTTGGAGTCTCTTCTCCTCCACGCTTTCCTCTTATTATGCTTATATGTTCCTCTGTTTGTGTTATCCTTGAAGTCGCATCATATTGCGTTGCCGATGACCATAAATTTGTTATAGGCTCTTCTTTCTCCTTTGTTTCTTCATCAATTTTATCTCCACCTTCATCAACATCATCTTTATGTGAATCATCTTGTTCATCAATCTCTTTCTTTTTATCTTTGGATTTGTTAACTTCAACCGAAGTATCTTGTTCAGCTAGTAGTTCAACTTCTTTTGGTTTGGAGTGATTAGCAGGATCATTGAGCTTCTCTGGAAGAGATGGTTTGTTTTCATCTAGGCTTTTGATGGACAAAGAAACCGAATCAATTTTTTTTGGTGCATAAGCTCCTATTGAGAGGATGTGGATGGCATTGATGTTGTTGTTGTTGGCAATGTTGTTTAACTGAATTGATAACGCCGCCATATTTACTTTTAAAGCATTAACGGCTGCAGATAACCCTTTGAACTCTGCCCTGGTTATTGGTTGATCTCCCATGGTTGTTCAAGTTACGAAAAGAACAGGGAAATCAGGCTCTGATACCACCTGACGCAGTACGGAAGCTCGGAAAGGATCAGCCAGTGCTAATCCTAACCTATAGGTTTCCTGTAATCCACCAGGAAGAGAATATCAAGCGCTAAGCTCTTGAAATAAGACTCTGGAATCCACCAGATTTTCCGGAATCCACCAGAAAAGAGAGAAAACTCTAAAGTTTATGAAAAACGATAATCTTCTTTAATTTCAGATATGTCTGCCTTTAAATAGGCTTACAATAAAACAAACTTTTAAAAAGATAGTAACTAACTTATTATAAATTAATTATCTTTTAAATTTAAAAGATAACTATCCTAGATTCCTAATAATAACAAACTTTAAAAAAAAGATTATAATACCTAATAATACTGAAAATAAAACAAACTTAAAAAAGGATAATCAAAACAAACTAAATAAAACAAATAATATAATAAAATCTTATCAACCGCAGTTGTGTTGAATTGCTCCTGCATCACCCGCCCCCCAAAAGATGCAAATATCCACGGCGATTCCCACTAAAAGATGCAAATTAACATACCTAGAAGGATCAAAAGTTTGTCAACAATATATTCCTCCATTTGGTTACTATGTCAGAGAATAAGCAAATCTTTAATTGGTTAAATCTCATGGCTACAACTTTTTTCCCCGAACTACAAACAAAATATGAAATAAACTAATTTGATGAGATGACCAAAACATCCTCACTTTTAAAGCATATTTTTTTGACCTAGATTTGAACCCAGAATCTTACAATTATGTGAATTTAATTTCAGTGAATCACCACTTCATCTAAAACAAAAAAAACTATGTATGACCACTATATAAGGGATAAAATGTATGACTACTATATATAATTCCATTTCTTTTTTGTAAAAATATATTATTCCATTTTAATATAACGATATTTACATTATTTAATAAATATACATTTTTATTTTATCTACTTTTTCATTCATTGAGCTCCTTTGTAAACCAAATAAAATAAATAAATTAAACTACTAAGCAATGCAAAAATCGAGCTCATAATTTTGTAAGTTCATATTAAAAAAAGAAATACATGAACATTTGTTTCCTTACGAATTTATAATTTATTTTTATTAGTTTATAATAGTTTAAATATTAATAAATTATTTCACCCATTTATACCAAAAAATAAATTAATTCAATTATTTATTTACTAAATATTATAAATTTAATCAATTAACCTCTATAAGCTCATTCATTATATTAACTATTTTTTGCAAAACAAAATCTATAATCTCACATCAACTATCCACAATTTCTTACAAAATAATTTTATCACTTTTATTGCCTTAACTTTCTTTTCTCTCTACTTTCTTTCTTTTCCATTTCTTTTCTCATCCAAACAAATTCCTACAAACGTGAACCATAGACACGAGTCGCATCTTCAACTTTGACTCACTGTCCATTTCTCCTCTCACTGTTCACTTCACTTGACTTCTCTCTCTCTCTCTCTCTCTCTCTCTCTCTCTGATGGCGGGTTGTTTCAGCTTCACCACCTCCCGTGACCGCTGCTACCGTCTCTCCTTCTCCAACGCCGGCCTCAAATCAACCACCACAGATCTCGGCAACACCACAATCATGCATTGCTGGATCCCCAAATCTCACAAACCCTCCAAACCTTCCCTTCTCCTTCTCCACGGCATGGGAGCCAACGCAATGTGGCAATGGAACGAATTCATTTCACCACTCACTCGTCATTTCAACGTCTACGTTCCTGATCTTCTCTTCTTCGGCGAATCTCACACAACCCGACCCGATCGATCCGAATCGTTTCAAGCTCAGTGTGTTGCTTCTCTAATGGAAGCTCACGGTGTTCGATTTATGAACCTTGTTGGAATTAGTTACGGTGGTTTTGTTGGTTATAGTATCGCGGCACAGTTCCCGGAGCGTGTAGGGAAAGTTGTGCTGTGTTGTGCTGGTGTTTGTTTGGAAGATAAGGATATGAATGATGGTTTGTTTGTTGTTAAGAGTGTTGATGAAGCTGCTACTATTTTGCTTCCACAAACTCCTGAAAAGATGAAGCAGCTTGTAAAGCTTACTTTTGTCAAACCTATCAAAGTTATGCCTAGTTGTTTCCTCACTGATTTCATTGATGTGAGTGCTTTTTCTCGTCAAATACCTTGATTTTAGTTGCTCTAATTTATGATTATAGACTTTTGTTATTACTATTTACTCCATGTTAGGGGATGTATATATGTAGTGTAATCTTGTTGAGTTTAGAAATTTCACATGATAGTGTAATTTTGATGTTTTATTTTTGATTTAGATTTAAGTTTATTTGATAATAATTGTTAGAAATCATGGAATCATAGGGATGAAGATCATATTCATAAGAGAGGTAGAGAGCATAGGAGTATTCAAGAGGAAGATGCTTATAAGAATTCATATTGAATGAATATAGATTGATAACAGAATAGTAAAAATGTGTACATTAGTGTTCTATTGATAGGACTCAATTAACTAGCTAATTGAGTAACCAATTATAACTAATTTCTAACTAACTAACTAACTAACACCAACAAACTCTTCTAACTATCTTAACATCCCCCCTCAAACTCAAAATTGGGAAACTTACCAATTTGAGTTTGAATTACAATTATTCTCAACATTTATCATGTGAAAATTACAACTTGAAAAATGTAGTGCAATGGCACAAAATGACACTAAAAATCCTACAAGCTATAACACTAAGACTCAAGAGCCCAAAGAAAATTTCCACACTTGTTGCTAAGGGCCTAATATTGTTGCTACAGAGTTGGCCTTAATCTCATGAAGCATGCCCAAATATTATGTAAACCTGGTGCAAATCCAATGAAAGTGAAACAAAACACATCACTTCACACGATTTCACTTCCAAAACCTTAAAATTGACCAAATTTTGGTGCCCACCAAAAGATGAATCAAATACTTGAAATCAACTGCTGAGAGATAATGCAGCCAATGTGTACATGTGAAACTCAAACAAGGGAAGTGCCAGACCAGATCTGCACAACTAGCCACACATCTCCTTCTAGATTCCCACCATGGAAGTTGTACAACCATTGTCCACACAAGAAATTCTCCAATCTTCCAAAATGACATAATTGCTGAACCAAATCAATAGTAAGGAACTTCAATAGTAAGAAATTCCAAGCATTAAGAAGCATGGAAAACAAGTGCATAGCATGATATTCCAAATTTCACTTTGGCAACACAAGTTTTCAAAACATATTCTTTGAACAATCAGCATTATAAACTTCCAGTAAATCAACACAAAATCCATTGAATTAGGCCTTTATGAGATCAATATTCAGAGAACAACATGAAGGAGTTCAATTCACTTCTTCCATTGAATTAGGCCTCTATGAGATCAATATTCATTTAGTAAAACTCAGTAAGGGAAACACTCAATTAGCTTGTTGCTGATGTATGATGCATTAGTCCAAAACTTGAAACAACACAGTAGCAGTGTTTGACAATCTATGGCACTGTAACAATTCCATGAATAAACCAAATGTAACAATTCTTAGCAGAATCAATTCAAGCAAAAACACAAGATCATATTTCCCACACAAAACTGCAATTATATCTCATGGTTGAAGAAATATCTATGGCAAAGGTATTATTACATCTTAACCATCATAGACAATATGCTATCTTCAAAGAGCACTAGTTACCAACTAACAGCCAAAACCAAAACTGAAAAATATCAAGCTGAATTGGTGATCAAGAAATAGATTTCAATTACCATAGATTTCAATGAAGAGATTTCAAACTGATATCTAGATATGTCCTCTTTGAACTAGAAAGCAAAACAGATCGATAATCTTCACGCTGTTGAATAGAAACCTCTAAAACTTGAAAATGAACCAAATAGAATTGCAATCTAGTCTTCAAGAACCAAATATTCACCATAAAGCTTTCAAATCAAACAGTCTAACCTTCAATAAAATCGGATGAGCTTGAATAGCAAACCTCAAGAATTATACATATTAGGAATCTTCAGAATTTTCTTCAATTACAGAAATCAACTCAAATGTGTTGCAGCTGGGCTTCAAATTTAAAGAAATGTAAGAACCAAATTCGACAGTAAGCAGTGATTGCCACCGGGATCAGAAACTGTGATTACATAATCTGTTTTCCCATCGTAGTGAGATTGAAGTTCACGACGAAGAATTTCTCCGTAATCATCGAGAACCTTTGCAACGAAAAGAGGCTTGACGACTACACCTCCGGGATTGAAAACAGTGATGTATAAACCACACGATGCTGAGAAAAGAAAGTGATGCTCTCCGATGAACATAGTAGCAAATCAGAAATCATCTCACCTTTCTTGCTGTTCTGATCTTGATCGTGCGAGAATTGGACGTTGCCATCGTATTGACGCTCGACCTTGATCAGAGAAGAGAACGCTTTAACACTAAATCGATTCTGCAATCTCTGGCTCACTACAGAAAGCACAAATTCAGGTTCGAAATTCTTCGATTACTTGTCTCCTTCCAAAGCAGTAATCGTGAAATCGACATCGCTGCAGCAAAAATCACCAAGAAAACAAGTAATCTCACCAATCTTGATGGAAAAACCATAAAAATCGGATGCAATCGAAGCAATAGAAACCGGAATGATTGGACTTGCGAAGCTGCCAAAAAGGATTGAATTTTGTGAAGTTGAAGATTCCAGATCCATAGTAGAAGTGTTGGGAATTGCAACATCATCGGATTCATCTTCAGAATTTTCAAAACCGTAAGCAGAAGCGCAATCTTCATCTTCATCCCTCGGGTATCGCTCTGCTACCATGTTAGAAATCATGGAATCATAGGGATGAAGATCATATTCATAAGAGAGGTAGAGAGCATAGGAGTATTCATGAGGAAGATACTCATAAGAATTCATATTGAATGAATATAGATTGATAGAAGCATAGTAAAATGTGTACATTAGTGTTCTATTTATAGGACTCAATTAACTAACCAATTGAGTAACCAACTATAACCAATTTCTAACTAACTAACTAACTAACTAACACTAACAAACTCTAACTACCTTAACATTAATGAATGAATTTGGATTTTTGTTCCACTTTTAGAGTGGCCAAAATTGATTTCAGAGGTGTAGAATTGATTCTGACCTGTTTGGTTTCTCAAAAGTAGAATTGATTCTGTCTCCATAATTGATTCTACTTGAAGTTGGAAATTGTAGCTTATGATTCTAGAATTGATTTTTACACTCAATGTTTTTGTTCAATTCACTTTTACATGAATATATCCAAACATAAATCGCTTTATCTTCAACTCAATTTTTGTAATAATCAATTTTACATAATCAATTATGCCAAAATCAATTTTTCTCACTCACCACAGAACCAAACATACACTTGGTGTTTTTGAACCTTGAGTTGTTGAATTGATTGGCTTGACTCTGTAATTGATTGATTTGTTTCAATTTTGCACCATGTGTTATGTCTTGATCCTCAAAGGACGATTAGAGTATGTTGTTGTTTTAGTTTGACATTGTTCTCGTCACGTGGGTTATGTTTGCATACAAAAGTGTAAGGTGTGTTTTTCTTGCTGATTATTTGGCTTGATGTTTGGATGTCTTGTATGTGTTACTTAGATTTCACAATTGCTAAGCAGAAGATTGTAAAACTATTATCCCATTTGATTTGTAACATACGGATTGAGTAAAGGTTTGTCTATTTTTTTAGAAAATAAGCTGTGATTGTCATTGTACTGTCCCTTAACTGAAATTAAGCTGTGACATGAATACACATTAAACTTGATTTCATCAACGTGAGTGGCTTTTTTCATTAAAAAGCTTGATTTTAGTTTGATTGCTATTTTGATTACTCTAATTTACAATCACAAACCTTTGTCTTATTATAAGGGGATATATATACGTAGTATAATCTTTTTATTTTAGAAATTCAACATGATAGGTCATAATTTTGATGTTTTATTTTATTTCAGATTTAGGTTGAAGTTTGTTACAAATTTAATGAATCTATCCTGTTTAGGAAATAGTGTCAGTGTTTTAGAACCTTGTATTGTTGAATCGATTGGTTTGAATATGAGTAATTGTGGATGTGTTTTAATTTTATATCATTTGTTATGTCTAAATTCTCAAAAGATAATCTAAGTATGTTGCTATTCTGGCTTGGCAGTGTTGGTGTCTGGTGGAATAGGTTTGCATAAAAAGTGGAAGGTGTGTTTTTCTTGCTGAATGTTTGATGCTTGATGTCTAGATGTCATGTGTAACGTGTATTAATCTTAGATTTCACCGCTGCGGCACTGAAGAGATTAAAACTATATTAAAATAAAAGGGTTCTAACAATAACAAGAATGAGGTGTTTTCGTTTAGAGCTACATCATATATCGACCTAACCACGGGTTTTGGCCCTGTTTGGATAAACATCTTAAGTAAGTTTATCATATAAGTTTATAAGTGCTCATATATAAGCTATTTCCTCTAACCAAAGATCAAATAAATTGAAATTGCTTTATCATAAGCTATAAACTGTTTTCATAAGCTATCTTGGAGATCTTTGGAAAAAGCTTAAAACAACTTATGGACATGTCATAAGCCGTTTATATAAGCTCTCCCAAACAGTCTCTCAATTGTTTATGCCTGTAGATAAAAACATGTTTCATATAGGGCTACTGCATATATCAATCTAAACACGGGTTTTATCTTGTTATTTACTAGTTTTTAGTTGAAAATAAGCCGAGTCTGTTGCACACCGCTTCACTGTCTATTGCTTGATGTGAATACACAAGTATGGCCTTTTCAATTCAACAAAATTGGTTTCTGAAACTGGTTTTACTGGCAGGTGATGTGCACCGAATACCGACAGGAGAAGAAAGAACTAATTGAAGCATTATATAAGGATAGAAAACTGTCCAATCTTCCTAAGATAACCCAGGTTTCTCTTCTCTTCTATTATCTCTTGTGCTTACATTATGAGTTAGTTTCACTATGTCTTGCATTAATTACAGTTTGTAACTTCTTAAGATGTATAATTGTTCTATGATGTAGCCTACACTTATAATCTGGGGAGAACAGGACCTGGTATTCCCACTGGAATTAGCTCACAGACTGGAAAGGTTAGATTGCGTTTACTTTTTGAAAACATTCAGTTTTCATTTCTAAAATTTATGATCATTTTAAATAGTTAACAAGGACATGAATGCCTCGTGTAGTTAATATTTGTGATAGAAAGAAGGGGAAAAACAAACTAGGAAGAATGCATTTTTCAAAAATAATGAAAACAATATTTTTGGCATTTCCAAAGCTTTTGAATGCGCTAGATCTGTTTTAAAAAATTGTAAAAGACGGTGAGGAACTATTACCTTATGTTTATTAAGTTGCCGTGAAAATGAAAAATAGACAATATGGGAAGTAAACAGGCCCTAATTTATCTTCTAAACACCTCTCTACAATTTGTCTCCATTATTATTATTAGAGCAGTGCGATACAGCATGAATCCTGCATCCCACAAATTTAGACAACACGGAAATCAGGCCGATGCAAAGAAGGTGGGAGATAGAAAATAATTAATAAAAGGAAAAAATGTTCATCTGACGGCTTGAAACAATTAGTATGCAGTCATGCTTGTTGGTCTCTTTGTACCAACAAGCATTTTCCTTATTATAATTAATGTGTAAAAGCTATCCATTCATCCAAATAACTAGTAAAACATAAAAAATATTAATGATATATTTTGCACTTGGCTGTTGTAACTTTACATTCAACTCTTTCTTCTGGTGTGCAGGCATTTGGGAGAGAATGCACAACTAGTTATCGTTAAGAATGCAGGGCATGCAATAAACTTGGAGAAGCCCAAGGAGCTGTATAAAATTTTGAAATCCTTCCTCATAGACTCCATTACTCCATCAGTGCAAGAAAACCACAGTAATGGTCATAAGCTGGATTAGCAGTGTCAACCCATAGGAATTATAAAGATTTTCAACGTTACGGATATGTTTGTGTATCTACATGTTTGCATAGTAAACAGCCAAGCTGTATTTTTTCTTGCATGGAATGGGGAAGGTGAAGTCTGTAAAGATGGTTCCCTGCAGGTAAAAAGAGAGAGACACTACATATTCTGCAAATTTAAAGGATGTAAATGAGCATCAGGAAAGAAATTTTACGGATCGACCACTATAAACTCATAATTCAGGAAACTAGGCTTGGGACAGAATCAGATTCAAAGGCAAATTTCTAAGGGAGCCCTGGAACATGGAGTGCACATGTAATGTGATATATATCATGAGCCAGTGTATGTATTCCAACACTTAATATTGTCTGTATATGTATTGCAAACATTGTTTGTCCCCTGCATTTACATATCATATCATGCTATTTTATTTTGATACATTTGGAAAAGGACGTAGAATAGAAGGACTAGCAGTGTAATTAACAGATAAGTTGTTTGAATAAAGATATCTAAATTTAACATTTGAATACCTTGTTTGACTAAAGTTAGATTTTTTGTTATTCAGCAATATAAAATGGTTTAACATTTTCACCATGCATATATTTTTACAGAGATAATGAAACACTCTAGACTTCAACATAGGAATGGGTGCTCTATAACTTTATTCTATTTTTTTATTTTTTTTTTGTAAATGTACTTTGCTAAAGCAACTTTTGTGCATGAAGGCTGACGATGACCACCTTTGAATTACTTAACCAGTTAATTGTTGTTGTTAATCAACCCAGCAACATCTTCCTCTGATTAGACTAAGCTCAAAATGATACCAACCAAAATGGGACTCCAAACACTTCCAACTGTTCATTCATAAAAGAGATTACTAATGATACATCTATAAGTAAAAGTTTAGTAAAAAAAATGTACAAGTCAAAGTAATATTTTTCCTAGAGAGAATCAATATTAAATTATAAAGCATTGCACTTTTGCATCTGATTCCTTTCAAGTATACAAAGAATAATAGTTTCCGATTACTTTGGCCATGTTTTTCCCTTTTCTTTTGTTCAACAAATAAAATGTAATTTTATGATAAATAAGAGGAATCAAATAAAACTAGCATAATATTTAGGCGGTCCTACACCACTCAATAATATATATGAGAAATAAAGAAGACAAATTATGGATATTTTAAAAGTGTTAATTAATTTTAAAAAAAATAACAAATAGAAACAGCAAAAAGAGAAGGAAAAACTTACAGGAGGACTTGAGAGGAGGAGGGACAGAGTCCCAAAGGAAATCCTGGTTCTGATCATAACTAGAGCAATCAAGGCTAGTATTATATCCACCTTTACAAACACAAACAAAACCATTTCCTGGAGGAGCAAATCCACATACACCACCACTACTCTCACAACTAGTACATTTAGTAGTCACAAAGTTATCAAAAGCACCATGAGTATATTTCAAGGCCACTCCATAAACCCAATGAGTAGGGTCAGTAGGGTTATCACCAAGTGACACAACTGAAGTATAACCACCACAATCATATCCCTTAACATTCAACTCTCCTTCGCCGTCGAGGTTCCCCGGTGTGTACACACAACAAGTGTTAGTAGGAGGGAAAAGAGGCATACCAAGTGAGACAACTTCAGGGCAAGAGTAAATAGAAGCACAAAGGTAATCAAAAGAAGTGTCACAGATGGTTGAACTTTTTCTTTGGCAAGATAAAAGGATGAAAGTTGAGGAAGAGATTTGAAAAGGTGAGGTTAAATCTAGGCCAAAATTTGGTGAGGTTTGCATGGTGGTGCAAGTAGACATGCAGGGTGGTGTGAGAATGAGAGTGGAAGTGGTGTATGATATGGAAGTTATAGGGTATGAAGATGTGTGAGTTTTGAGGATAAGTTGGTCTAATGCTCCATTTGATATGCAAGTTATGTAAGGGTTGAATAGTGGGGACCCGCAACCAGGACCTGTGCCAAAGGGATACTTGATTTGTATTGAGCCACATGTGTCTTGGCACACTGTTTTTGTTGTTGAGGCTGTTGGTGTGGATGATAAGAGGAGGAACATGAAAAGGTTGATGAGGAAGGGAAGAGGTGGTGGTAGTGCCATTTTTGATTTGCCTGTTTTCTCTTTTGGAGTTTCATGTTTCACCTTCCTCTTTTTGAGGTTTAAAGTTGGTGGATGAAAAAATGGATGCAAAGAATATATTCTCTTTTTAATGTGATATTTTTTGGTCAAATATATTTTTCATGCTTTGATTTTTGTTTTTATCACTTTAAAATTATAAATGTGTATTTGGATTTGCATAATTTATGAGTATTATTATTATTATTATTATTATTATTATTATTATTAAAAATAAGTATTATCATGAAGAGAGATGAAAGATTATAAAATTCATGCATAATCTTCAAATACATATTTTGAGTTTCTCCATCAAGGCGAGGAACTAATCTATCTTATTCCCTTTCTTTCTTTTGTTTATATTCTCAAATTGTCTTCATATTTCCCTTAAAACTACTAAAATAAAGACTTTGCGCCTATTTGAAATAATTTTGGTTTTTAGTTTTTAAAATGTGTTTTATAAAAGTGTTTTAGAAAACTGTTTTAAAAAGAGAAAGCAAAACTTCTTGAACTTGTTTTACTTTTTTTTTTTTGTTTAAAAACTGATAAACAGAAAACAGTTTTTGAAAACACTTTTGTAAAATTGAATTACCAATCAAATTTTTTAGTTTTTAATTTTTAAAAACTAAAAAATTGTTTTTGGAAAGGGAATCAAACAGGCTCTTTAATTTTTAAGAGATCCAATTAGAACAATATTAATTGCTTAGCATGGTCGCAGTCTATTCATACCCTTTGCCATAATGATTTGTTTATATTTTTACAATCTACAAGTAAGATACCTACACTATACAACACTTGATTCATTGAAATAGAAACTAATAGAAAAAATAAACTACATAGAGGAGAAATTCTATAAATGATTTGATACAAATAGATTGGTATTTATTTTGTAAAAAATAAAATAAAAATGGGAATCTAAACGGATACCAATACTTCTAAGTTCTAACGGCCTAACACTTTGTTTGGTTAGTTACAAATAACTTTGATTAACAGATTTTGTAATCTATTATTCGATTTCAATCTATCTATTAAAACTGCACTTTATTTGATTACATCATTATCTCTTTCTTATCTTTTGGTGAGTATGATTTTTATTATAGAATAAACTAAGCATTAACCCTTACTAATTATACTGATATTTGACTAATAATAATACTATAGCATCTCCAATAGTGATACCATTTTGGGTATCATACATTACTAAAAGTGGTCCCTACAATGTCATGTAATATTTATGCAACTCATACGTATTTTGCTTCAACGGTGATATCTATCATACATTATTAACAAGTTTTTAATTCTATTTCATTTTATATACCAAAAAAGGTAATATTAAATTGATAATACGGTACCTTAAATAAGGTACCGGTATGATCAATTTTGATACCCTCTGTGTCACGTCATGGAACTCCAAGTCTCCAATGATAAAAAAATTAGGTACGGATCATTAGTCTATGATACTCTCTTTGATACATTTATTGGAAATGTTCAACACAAGAAAATTCACCGTAATAACTACAATCCTAATCATAATTAAATCATGATAAAAACTTGATTCATAATCGAACAAAAACTTGATTAAACATGATAAAAACTTGATTCAAAATCGAATAAGGAACCTAGTCATGAAATATAAAAATATTGGAAACGTACTAATCCTAAGAGATACTCAAATATACAACTAGACTAGATATTTGAAGACTTAAATCAAAGCTTAAATCCTACAACTTATAATTGTTGTGCATCATTCCACTTTTATCATCCTTGTGTTTATTCTTTGCAACAATATCTGCAATTAACAAATACGTTAAATGTTATTTATTTATTTATTTATTTATTTATTTGAACATCATATGTTAAATGTTATTGTTAACCATTAAACAATTAACATGACAATTGAACAAGATATGTTTTGAGAATGAAAGAATGGCAGGACAAGTCGTTCAATTTAACTTGCATCTTTGAAAAATTTATTACATTTAAAAAAATTCAAATTAACTTGCATCTTTCAAAAATTTATTAAATTAAAAAAATCAATGGTCAACCCCCCAGCTAATGATAATGATGAATATTGGAGACTCTTAGACATCCCTCTTCGATGGAACATGGAGTGATAACTCTTACGCCGAAATTTTTGGCAAACTTGGCTGTGGAGATAGTAGTGACTCTGAGACCGATAAATCGACGGACAATGAGAGCGATAGTAGTGGAAATAAAAATAATTGTTATGATTCCACAAGTTTGTGAAGTTGTTACGATGATGTGAGTGTCATGATTTCAGTTATGATTCCACAAGCTTGTGAAGTTTATCAAACGACAAGTGAACATGGTGTCTCACAAACTTGTTAGAGTGACCATTTTTTGGTCTAGTCGCTATTATTTAGAGTCGTTAGATACTTATATCGAAACTATTTTGTTTAATAAAATGTTTTGAGCTTGTATTTATAAAAAAGAATAAGTCGTTCAATTTAAGAAGAGTTTCTACGACTGTTGTTTACTGCAATAGAGCTCGACACGTTGTTCAAATCTTTCTCTCTTAAATTGCTCATTGATTTTTGTGACCAATTCTCTATAGGTATTGCCTCTACTATGGCTTAGTATTTGTACTAGAATTCTTGTAAAATGTGATTCAAATTTTGAATTGTTCCTGTTTCTATTATACTTTGCTAATTGATAGGATTGACAGGCTGAGATCAATGTTCCTAGTGGTCTATCGATTCGTTGAAGCGATATGAACATGAATGCCAGTGGCAATATCAAAAGTACTGTCCACGATATGCTCGGTCGTTGCTTCTATAAAGCCACTCGAGTGGCAGCAATCCATTAAAATATTTAAGCAACTTCCTTTAAACCATTCTATCAGTTAAATTTCTCGTTGTAACATTTGTTGGAATGAATTAAAAACACAACAAATTAAAAGTCAAGCAGTTATATTCAAAACAATAAAGAATAAAGAATCATATAAAGTTATATTCAAAACAATAAAGAATAAAGAATCATATACTATATTTGCTATTACCTAACATATAAGATTGATTGGCCAAACATATGAATTCTAAGAAATTTATAACTTCAAGTAACTTTTTGGCACACTTTACAGCATCATACAAGTAAGTAGTTATAATTTAAAGTAGTTTTTTTTTTTTTTTACTCTTAAAGCATCATACAAGTTTTTTTTTACTCTTTGCCTTTTTTATTTTATTTTTAATATCATATGTTAAATGTTATTAATTGTTAACCATTAAACAATTAACATGGCAAATGAACAAGATATGTTTTGAGAATGAAAGAATGGCAGGACAAGTCGTTCAATTTAACTTGCATCTTTCAAAAATTCATTACATTTAAAAAAATTCAAATTAACTTACATCTTTCCAAAAATTTATTAAATTAAAAAAATCAATGGCCAACTCCCACCTAATGATAATGATGAATATTGGAGACTCTTAGGCATGACCCTCTTCAATGGAACATGGAGTGATAACTCCTACGCCAAAATGTTTGGCAAACTTGGCGGTGGAGATAGTAGTGACTCTGAGAGCGATAAATCGACGGACACTGAGAGCGATAGTAGTGGAAATAAAATAATTGTTATGATTCCACAAGTTTGTGAAACATTCCTCTCACTTGAAACATCTCATATATATATATATATATATATATATATATATATATATATATATATATATATATATTTAAGATAATTACACATGAATCAAAGATAAACGAGCAACAAGTTGCGCCGCTAAATCATTTTGTATAGCAAATTCCAACTTACGGAAAACTACATCCATAGACCTAGGCGTCATAATATTACTATGCATTATTCTTTGAACTCTTTTAAGAATGTCAACAGTCTCTGGTGTTAGGAAGCCGAAAGTATCAAATGCAAACAGAATAAAAACATGTTGATTGTCAGAGCACGTTTTCTCATGTTTGACCATTTTGCTTGAAGCGGTTTGAGGGTTGCTAGTCCCACAATAAAGTCTCCAACCCCTAGTCCCACAAGTGGGGAAACTACATTCAAGTCTATACACGCATGTTTCCCTCCTACCCATTTATACACCATGATATCCGCTGGACGAAGTGTCGATCTCCCTTCCTGTGGGTTAGTCAAGAAGTTCACTGGTGCCTCTTTCTTGACAGAAATGTCCGCCCTCCTATAGATATCAAAAAACACATCTCTGACCAGGTCATACCTGTATTTGAAGTATGGAAGCTCCCTGCAATGAGCTGCATGCTCCCCAAAAGTGTCTAGACACGTCTTACGACAGACTGGACAAACCTCATCCTTAAGAAATAATGGGATCATGAGGCGGTACCGAGGGATAACACGATACTCCACCAGTGACATGTGTTGGCATAACCCATCGATGTGAATAGCCAGAAGATAATCTTGAGCACGTGCTGCTTTCAAACACCCAAAAACTGCTTTTTGTCTAGTAGTCATGTCAAAATCAACTTCCTTGTCTTGAACAATTTTACCAAAAAGAACACTCGCCAAAACATGCTGGGCTTTACGGGGATGGTGTCCTTGCTAGCAAAATTGCTAAAGTCAACTGTTGGAATTGTACTACGAATACCGTCCAAAGCATTTTCAAAATCAAAGTCCATACCACATACTACACTGTCTCTCAATATATGATCTTGTATCACCCAAGATTGGACCCTGGAGCCACAAAAACATATGAGGCGACCTCTACTACTGAATACAAACTTAATCCCCCACACTTAATAGGTAAATAAGCTATCCTCAATTGAAGATCTCCAAAGAACGGACCTTCCCCAACCACAATGTCTTCAACTGCCGCTCGCAACTCTTTACTCTTTATCAAACAAAACAGTTACCTCCTCCATGTGAATTGATTGGCACGTCCTGAGGCCGAAAAATAGTTTGGCGATACCCATGCATGATCAAAGTAGAAGAAGCCCACTTTGTGGATCTCTTAACTGGGGAAGAAGATGTATTAACCCAACGGCTCTGACAACTCTTTTCATGGTCAGATCCTTAATAAAAACTATATCGCGACTAATAGCCCCTCTGAGCAAAATTGCTAAAGTCAACTGTTGGAATTGTACTACGAATATCGTCCAAAGCATTGTCAAAATCAAAGTCCATACCATATACTACACTGTCTCTCAATATATGATCTTGTATCACCCAAGATTGGACCCTAGATGCCACAAAAACATATGAGGCGACCTCTACTGCTGAATACAAACTTAATCCCCCACACTTAATAGGTAAATAAGCTATCCTCAATTTAAGATCTCCAAATAACGGACCTCCCCCAACCACAATGTCTTCAACTGCCGCTCGCAACTCTTTATCAAACAAAACAGTTACCTCCTCCATGTGAATTGGTTGGCACGTCCTGAGGCCGAAAAATAGTTTGGCGATACCCATGCATGATCGAAGTAGAAGAAGCCCACTTTGTGGATCTTTTAACTGGGGAAGAAGATGCATTAACTCAACGGCTCTGACAACTCTTTTCATGGTCAGATCCTCAATAAAAACTATATCGCGACTAACAGCCCCTCTGAGCAATTTCATTATAGACAACGGCCTACCAATGTCCGAAGGAAATATAGTTTATAAAGAAAATTTCCGAAATTTGTAGGATTGTTTGTACTTTCAAGTTTACATAAGTTGGTTGAAATGTATTATACAATTTCAATAATATAATAGCTTAAGTTTTTTTTGATTTTACGCGTATGAATTACTTTGTTTATTAGTTCAAAAAAATATAATATAATAGATGTACAGTTATTGACTCATGCGAACGAACGAACATGGTAAGTAGTTAATATTATTATAATGAATATGAATTTTATAAATTTATCTTAATGTGTATTTAATAAAAACGCATTTCATTTTAATGGATCTCAATAACATATCAAATAATTTTTAAATTTTCTAATTTTTTTTTTATAAATGATTTATAGAATATAATTTTTTTCCCAGCTATCATTCATTTAAAAGTAGTTTGATTCTTCCACCGTCAAATCTAAAATCATTTAAATGCTAATAATTTTTTTGTTTTCATTATAAAAGAAACTATTTAATTTTTACCACTTTAAAACATTTATAAGTACTTAATTATGCGACCATACAAAAATTCGTGTTCAAGATAACTATGTGCTATTTATAAGTATTTGATGAATGTCACAGGGCATTTGAGAAAAAAAAGTAGATTTTAGAAATCAAAATCAAATATTTCTTTCTACCAAAAGTGAAAATTTGTTCATTTTATTCGTATAAAAAATGTTGAAGAAAATACACATCATTACAGAGAGAAAGCAGGTTTTTTTTTCCAGAGTACATCACAATATTTTAAGGGTAAATAAAAGATTGAAACATATATGTTTGAAAAAGAAGAAAAAAGAAAAATCCGACCTACCGGATTCGAACCAGTGACCTAAGGATGTCTGTTACTACCAACTACAGTCCTCCGCTCTACCAACTGAGCTAAGGTCGGTTGTTGATGTTTGGATGTATCTGTAAATAAATATAACGTAATGCAGACACATTATTCGAAAGTCACAGTGGAAAAGGTGAAAAAAGTTTTATGGGGTGAGAGAGGCTCGAACTCTCGACCTCAGGATCACTCAGTAGCTATGAGACCTACGCGCTAGCCAACTGCGCCACCACCCCATTTGATGTTCCAGTTTCCCTTAAAACATTAATTAACGTTATATAATATAAATCCAGACAAAATAGAAACAAGGAGCAATTAAAGTGAAACATACGTGGGCCCTATTTGGCTCGGTTTATTTTCTACTTCTTAAAAATAGTAAAAAAGAAAAAAATTGTGTTTGATTTCACTTTTCTTTATTTGTTACTTCTTTACTTTATTTCTTTAATACTTTTAAGGAGAAATAATGTCAAATATAATTTTATACATCTCTATTTCGTTTAAGCAAAATAAAAAAGTAAAAAATAAGCCGAGTCAAACGGGCCATATTTTGTCATCTTCTTCCATTTCCGTCAAGTATCAGATCTGTGTTTCCTAAAATATTTTCATCCATTAAATATGTCGGTGTTCATCTTTTAAATTTTTAAGGAAAATGCTAACAATGATACCCATTATAGTAAAATTATCTTGGAAATTACCATTTTTGTATCTTTAACTAGTGCACCGGGGCACCGGTTAACATGACCCGATTTTTAATACCATATATTTATTACTCCGTGTTTTTAATTCTATTTTCACTATTTGTTTTCTAAGCCATTAGATTAATCCAAAGGCTGAAAATACGATATAAGAGAGAGACCACTGTGGACAATCAACATGATACGTTTCAGATCCAATTTATTCCTTTGAATACATTGAAGCAAATTCGAACCCTAATTGCTACCTAGGTATTCAATATTCATTCATTCACCACAAATTGCCGCCATAACACTTTCTTCATCAATCTCCGATCCCAATTTCCACTTTACATTAACACCGTAATTCAATTCACTTTTCAAATGTGTTTTTCTTCAACTTTTCATTTCATAGATACATCATCGATTACTCATTTTTTTTCTCTCTTCTGTTGTAGGATTCTATGTGATTCCATAGCTTTTTCAAATTAATTTCAATTAAGGTATATCATCATCCCTGTTATAATATACTGTCAAAAATTAAATTATCTATGCTTCCAATTTTTTATGCATAAGTTAGGGTTTTCGTAATTTCATGAAAATTGTAATCATAAGAGTAACTGAACCATATCTTAGTAGCCTTAATGCTGTCCCTACAAGTATGATTGACTGGTTCTACAAGACCTAGGTCATATAAAAGAGTATGAAATCACTTTTTTTTCTTCTACGCTTAGTTCTTAGGAAAAGGAAAAGAACTTTATGGCGTTGTTTGGTCCATGTAGCTGGCCTTAAAAACTTAGCTTGTATGAGGGAAGTTTTTAGTTTCAAATGTTTAAGCCAAAACACAGAATGCTCCACACTGTCAGAGTTAGTCCATGCTTTGATTTTGAAATAGGCAACTTAACATAGTACATACCAGTTTTAGCCGGGAAGCCCCAATACTCCAAAAATGGCGAAATATCGGTGTCCGACATGTGTCCGATATTTATTGTGGAAGTATCCTGCATTTATTTTTTATTTCAAGAATAAATAATTGGCCGATAGGCTGTGTGGCAGGAATATGCCCGGGATACTATAAACTCCAAAAGCCAGATTTTTTTTTCCCCAAGTTTCTTTCCTATTTCTCAGCATGCTCTGTTAGTAGTTCTCTCTAGTCTCTACACACTGTTTTTCTTTTTTTGTTTCTACATGCTCTGTTTCTTTTCTTCTTTCTACATCCTCTGTTTTTTTTTCTTCTGTTCTTCTCCCTAAATGATATGTACCGTCTCCTCACTTTGTCTCAAATGTGATATGTTCATATATTGTGTATTTATATATTTCATTTTAAATTTAATTTTTTTATCCAAGTATTTGGCCGTATAGTATCTTGAATTTTAAAATTTCCCCTTATCTTCATATCCTTATGGTATCAAGTATCCGGGCTTCATAGATTTTTAGAAATACCCCTTATTTAGGGATCTATTTGGTTGATATTGGATAGACGAATTTGAAGGATGTTGGCTGTTTCAAAAGGGTTGAACAGAGTTTTAATCAATTCCCTTTTCCCGGATCTGAGGTCTTCATCAATTAGATGATCCACCCTAGTAATGTCACACCCATTAAGTTTAGGTTTCTAAATTTAGAAATAAGTGAGATATCTCAGGAGCCTACCTTGTAATCTGAATTCTACAGATGACATTACTCTCTTGAGCTTAACATTGAGACTTGAAAAAACGTTAGCAGGAAAAATAAACTGGTAGGGAGATTATAGATACCCTGTATGGAACCTCTTTCAGGAAAAAATTGAGTGTAAGATCTTCTATTGAATAAAACAGAGAAAGAAACATATTTAATATTTATACACTTCATAATAGGATTAATCCTATTAGTAGGGAAACCCGTATAAATGCTAAATCCTACGATAGACTCTAACTTAATTGCAACAACACCGGTATTGCTTTTCCATTTTTCCCTTCTGACAATGGTTTTGTGATAATCAGATCAAAGTATTAGCTTCCCTGTCGGAAACCTGGAGGATCATTGTAGAAACATCATTTCCAAGTGTCCCGGTTTTTTTTGGTAGAAGAGAGCTGGTATGCTATCTGAAAAAGGGGCTGCCAAAGGCTTCATCTGTTTAATTGTGTGGTAAATCACTTCTATAGTGAAGTCCTCTCCAAGAGTATTTCTCAAAGAGACAGTTAATCTGTCTTTAACCGCAGCAGTAGAAGAATTGGTGGTGTTGAAAAGCCTTAAAACAGTTGAATTTAAGGGGGAATGAGTAGATGAGTAGAAATGAGTAGGTTGTCTTTCAGGCCCCGACCACTTGACATTCACAAGAAGCTCCCCATCCTCAAGTCCTTCAAGGACTTTGAAGACGATGAGACACCCACTTCTACCCGTAATTCGCAATTGCTACGCATTGTTCCTGAGGTTGAACATGAGGTACGCATTCTTTGTAATATTATATGGGTTATACGTTAAGGCATCAAATGTAGAAACTCTATCTTGTAAATTTGCATTCAATTTCTCAAAAGCTTAAATTTTAACTTTTACAATAAATAGTTACTATTTTTGAGATCCTTTTTTTGAGAGGATCTCAAAAATAGATACCATTGAATATGTATCGCTAAGTTCATCGGTAATTCCATTTATTTTTTCCTAGGCCCATGTTCAACATGTTCCCAGCAAGAAACTAGCCTCTGAAATACCCACTCCTCAGTTTGTTTATGTGGATACATATGAAAGGGACTATTCTTGCACTTTCGCTCAGCCAACTTCCTATTTGCGGGCAAGAGGAGGTACTGCTACTAGATATGATCATTTGATTATATTCAAAATAATTTTGTTAGTTTTTCTTGTAAATTCCACTTTGTGTGTTGAACGTCTTTCTTTTGTTGCAGCTAGGGCCGAGATTGGAGATTTTGTTGAGTATGACTTGGACAATGAAGATGAGGATTGGCTTTCGGAGTTTAATGAAGAAAGGATGATTCTGACACCCGAATTGTAAATTTTTAGACCGAATACTCGCGTTGTTCAATGGTTTTCAATTATTGTGTAGACTGCTTGAAATCTGAAATCATTGTGGGGTGGGGTACTATTGATCATGGTTTATTTTAATTATTTAACTATCAATTCTGCTGCCACGCATTAGTTTTTATTGTTTAGAATTTTAAATGAATTTTGATTATTAAATAAAATAGCATTATTTTCAAGGAAAGCAACTCAATGAACCCTACTCGTATATAATGGTTTTTTGTTTAGAATCTAACAGAATGGTTGTGTCAGTGCTATATTATAATGTGGCTCATCTTTAGTTGTGTTCTTTCCTGACATGTTACTGACCTGAAATCTTGTGATGACACTCAACAAGGATTTTTCATATAGTTTGAATCACATTCTATTCCATTGAGTTTTTGGCTGTTTGATATTACTTGTATTTTCATATGATCCCGTAAATTCAACATATAATATAAGATATGCATTATATACCTGTTTTCTCTTTTTTCCAGTTTTTATATGCATATACTTTCTATGGATAGGTTTGAGAGTCTTCTTTTCAAGTTGGAGGTGTTGGATCATAAAGCCCGTGAAAGAGCTGGCCTTTTAACAGCCCCTCTTGGTTCGCCAATTCCTGTGCTACTACGATTTGAAACTGCTATTGAGGTCAAACTCTTTTTAGGGTCTTTATGTATTAAGAGTCTATCTTGAAACAATTTTGTTTTTTGTGTTGATTGTTTTAGCTATTAGTTTTATCTAAAACGAAATATCATCAATGCTTAATTATTTTGTACCTGGTTACTAAGAACAGGAACTTTACTTCCAACTCTTGAAGGATTGTTCATTTGTGAGTTGTAGTATACTAAAATAATGGCCTCCAAGCATTTTGGTGATGGTGGTGTTAACAATGTTAATTAATCCCTTGAAGGGTTATTCATTAGTGTATAAGCTAAGACCTTGTTGTAGTATGCTAAGAAAATGATCTCTAAGTATTATGGAGATGATGGCCCTAACAAAATTAATTAAACCCTTTTAAAAGTTATGGACTGTTTTGAAAGAAGGGTGATGTTTGAAAGAAAGGTGATATTTCGAAAGAAAGTTATGCAATCCAACCAAGAAGGGCGGTACTTTGGAAAAATCTGCCAGTGCTTCTTGATTTCACTAGTGGGAACCGTAAACTTGAAAGGTTCTATGAGTTGACTTAGGAGTTTGACACCAATGTATGTATGCAAAGAGTCTGGACTGTTTTGCGACATTTTAGTTGAATGGTTTTTAATTAAGAAGCATGGTTATGCCCATGGTCTATCTATCTATCACTTTACCACTTGTTGAATAGGCTTTGAAGCCTTGTCAAGAACGAACTCTTTTGGGCTGTTATGTGGTAGTGCACTGGACTTCAACTCTTAACATTTTTAATCCTCTAAATGTACTAGATAAGTAGTATTGAGAAAACACTCTGACATGAAAGGGGACAATATTCTTCTTGTAAGAGAGTTGCACATTGATTTTAAAACCTAAAATCACAACGCTATCCCAAAGGTGTTCCAGTGTTTTCTTTCAAAGGGTTTGAGGGCACAATTTAACGTTTTGTGCCGATGATGAACTGGTGTGATGTTTTCAAGGTTTAACAGTTGATTCATGGATATCTATTTTTATGTTTTTTCGATGAAAATCGATGAATATTTTGCAGTCTTTTTCCAAATGGTGATGCCAATCAACTATTGGTTTTCTTCAAAAATTTCATTATTTAGGTTATTATTTATTGTTCTTGATACTGTAGGAGCATCTTTGAAGTCAGTGCATTTCAGATCATTGTCTTGCAATACAAACATTGCCTTACATATGTTTTGGATGTGATTCCTATTGAGCTTATTGAAAATTGTCTTCTTTAAATTTCAGTCCCTACAAGCACAGAATATCAAATATGCAATTCTCCAGTCTGTGTATGATTATTGGAAAGAAAAGGTATGTAATCTGACTATCTCTCTTGAGGGATACGCCTCCTTTGTTTATCAATTTGATTTTCTGGTTTTATTTCAATATATGAGAGCTGGAAATTATACCAGGGCTTGGTGTGTGTGTGCAATTAATATTCAGTATTCACATGACAAAATGTGGATCTAATGGGTGGTGGGATCTATTAAGACTTTTAGAATATGCCTTAGAGCTCAGATTGCACTAGCTTTAAATCAATGGAAGGATTATAATAAAGTGTCAGAAGGAGTTGGAGGATACTGTAATGAATTTAAGTCATTTTTTCACTTATCTATGCTGGTGTTCCTCTTATAATTTTGTGCTTATCCCACAATTAATTAAAGCACAGCCACAATAGGTTCCCCACCACCTACTAGGTGTGGTTGGCTGCATGGATCAGAAGATGTCATTGTATATTTATTAAACAAGGTTTCTATAAAGGCTATTTAGATGTATTCTATAAAGCCCTTTTTAATTATTTCACCTAGATTTTTTCTTGAGATTCCTTCTACCTTAAGTATTGGACTATTTTCCATTTGATCAGCCCTTCTTCCTAGAGCTTCATTTAGCCTTCTTCGCATACAGCAAAACCATCATAAACTCAAACCCTTCTTCCTAATAGTTTTTTTATATCCAGTTATCCATAACGACATTTTATTTTTGCAAAATTCAGCTTATGCTCTTATTGTTACCACTCAAGATTTAGTGCCACAAAGCATCAAGTGCTATGGCTTTGTTGTAAAATTTTCTTGAGTTTAAACAGAACCTTTTGGCCTCAAATATCACATACAGTATTCCTTCAACCGTCCACATAGCTTGAATCTTATGATTTACGTCCTGTTTCTTTGTTACTCCTTATATAAAAGAATTATCTATGGCACATTGGCACCTAAGCTGTGCTATGAATCTAGATCATCCCTCTTTGTATGCTTCTGTTAGTCATTATTCTGAAATTATTGATGCCTTACCCACTTTTTTGCATGTCTTTGGCAGCGAATACGGTGGCTAAAGCCCATCTTGCGACGTTTGCAGGTTTGCTTTCAAACCTTACATTTAATATATTCTGTCACTGATATATTAATGTACCTATGTGTATTTATGAGTTCATATGTATTTGAAAATATAAGATTCATCTGGTTCTATTATTCAATTGAAGCTACAATGCCTTCTGTTTTGTTTAGAGATTTATAACTTTCTTCTTTAGCCTTTACTGCTAGTTCTGGATATGTAGCCATGGATGATGTCAAATTTTAATGCGGGATTATGGCTGCCGTTATCTCTTTTTGTTTACTGGTTTGCTTAGATATTATCTTAGTTTAGTGATTTTGCCAGGTCACAAGTTTTAAAGTTATTTTATTGGCATTAGTTTTTGCTTAATTTACCTCTTCATAACCTAATTTTCTTCATTTTCCATGTCTTCTATTTGAATTTTCTCCTAAAGTTATTTTTTGGGCATTAGTTTCTGCTAGCCTCAGTAGTTAGTTGTGTTAGCTATAGTTACTTTTTTCCTTAAGTAATATGCTTTGCATGCTCATCATGAAGAGCTTTGACAAGATGTACTGTATTATGCATGCAGCCGGCTCCAGCTGTTAATGACACCAACCCATATAATGTCTTTCGTCCCAGGGAGAAGGCCCACAGGCTTCACACAAGAAGGGTAAGTGGAGTAAAACTCTTGTTTTAATTGTACTTTGATTTTGGAAAAAATACATTTTTCTCCAAGATATCAAATTATGAAAATGTATGCAATACTTTTGGTTCAGTAAACCTGTCCTTTTTTCCTGTTCAGATGCAAAGGAGAGAGAACAATGTGCAGTCATTTGAAAAGCTTCGCCAGGTTAGCGTTTGTTATCTGATTCTGATTCTAAGACTTCTGTTGAACTTGTTAAAATTCGGTTTGAAGCTTCTTCTCTTCTCGTTTGAGGGCCTGGTGTTTAGTGAGTGAATGTACAAGTTTTTAAAGGATTGGTATAAATCTTTGTTTTCATATGCTATAACTGTATTGTATACATGTATTGAGTTTGAGTGCAAATAGTATTTCCTTGCCCAAATGATTTAGTAAAATCACATTATTACTCTGTCAAAATTGCATTATTACTTTGATGATAGAGAATGGTGAATTAAAGCACTCATCTTAATGGAGTGTAATATTATATCATAAATTTTCTTTTGCTGACATGCTTTACATATCATTTCACTTAGCTGATAAGACTGCTTGCAACTAAATACGTTAAATCAAATCACTTAGTAGTGGAAGTAACACAAATACATCTCTTGGGGTTGAGCTCATGGTTTTCGAGTTCAATGTTGCTAATGCAATAGATGGTGCTGCTGTTCTTCCTGCAGTTGTCATTTTAAATTAAAATGATTCGATTTGTATCCATTTCTAGTTTCTTCTATGTTCGTAGCTGTTATAGTGTAGAAGCTACCAATTGAACTATATGGTTTTTGAGGTTGCGTAGTTGGGAATCGCTCTAGAGAGTTGCTATATCATATGAAGAATGTAAAGCATGAATTGCTACAAATAAACTTAGACAGTGGTTCTATATTTTTAAAACAAATTTAAACCAAAATCAAATCCAAGTTTAAGTTTAATTTGTCGCTTTTTTGGTCATCTAGCTTTTGTAGTAATTAGCTTTTTCCTTGTTTATATCTTCTGTTTAAAGAAATGTATGGTTGAAAAAAAAAATCATTCAAATTGTAATGTTTCTGATGGAATATATATTTCTTGAGAATTTATTTAAAGCTCTCTGTATAAACAGGTTAGGCGCAACCTTGACCAAGCCAAGAGCTTGTTGGAAGCTTTGATCAAGGTGTGACTTTTGAGTTGTCTAGAGTGTTTTACCCAATTTTTACCCTTATGTATTATTACTTATTGTGCTGATATACAAACACAACCAGAGGGAAGAGAAAAAAAGGGAAGTTATAGAGAGTGAAGTTGCAC
Organism: Trifolium repens; assembly: GCA_030408175.1. NCBI lineage: Eukaryota > Viridiplantae > Streptophyta > Magnoliopsida > Fabales > Fabaceae > Trifolium > Trifolium repens. Next base: position 56,850,118 of record CP125842.1, on the reverse strand, counting down.
TACAGAGGATGCAAATGAAGTACAAGGTACGAGTATGATTTCATATGTTTATTGTTTAAACCTGTTGATACTTAGAGCTGATTATTTTCATTAACTCCCTTGAAATCTTGACCTGTTTTAGTATACAAAATCTATTCAAATATATTTGAGACCTCTTGAACACAGTGAAGACAATGGTGGATTGCTCTTTGTTGATTTTTTCACTTATTTTGGGCTCTACTAAGCGGTTATTTAATATGAAATCTTCCTTTTTTAATAGACAAATCTCTATCCTCCCATTTTTAATTGTTTAGTATATCCCTCCAATGAATACATAGTTGTTGTGAACGAGAATTTATTGTGCTTTTCCAAGTGAGGTGTAAAGCGCAGTATAAACTACTTTCTTTGAACTTGTGAACTGACGTAGAATAATTATATATTTCAGCATGAAACAGAGTTTTTGGAAGACAACTTGGCACTGTCTGGATTTACTCCCTTCACTTCCAAGCTTGTTTCAAGTGAAGAGGAATTTTTCGATTCAGATGATGTCATGACAAGCCGTCTTCCTCGCCCACGGTCTACTGCTGTACAGAATTTGCATCCCTATGACACCAACCTGCCTATGGTTCCTACAGTCAGCACAAAGCAAGAGTTGAAGAGGAGACATGTTCCACATGGATGGCCTCATAAAATGGTAATTACATATATGTACATAGATTGCTTATTTTCCGTAAGGTCTTCATTCCCTTCCATATTATTGTATCTTAAAAAAGGCAATTCATGTAGATTTTTCAGTTTTTCTTTTTCATTTTACCTTCATATTCAGTGTGTGATGGTTGATGAGTTTTGTGGTATGGAACTATGCAGGATCCACTTGAACCGGTTCTATTGTTCACAAAGCCATTACTTCCTGATAAGTTGGCAATGGCAGGTATTCTGCCACCAGATTCTATCCCGAAAAATGGGGTGCCAGCACAACCAAGTAGATTTCGTGGAAGAATTGGCAGAGGCGGCCGCATAGTATTTGACAGATCGAACTTGCTTATGCTAACTCCAATTGATTATGGTAATTCTTATTATATGCCACCAAAACCAAGGACCTTCAACATGTAACTAACTTGTTCATATAATCTGGTGCTAAATTGGTACCCTCCCCCTGTTGTTTAGGATTTTAGTTGATAATCATTAGGAAGGTACAAGGTTGGTAGGGGAACTTGTAAACACAATTTAGGCCTGCAAGTTTTTTTCTTGTTATAGAAGGCCTTCAATGTTTTAATGGGGTTTTGTATTGATGTATGATTAAGTCAGTATATATTTGCCTTTTGACAATTATTTATCCCTTAAGAGCATTTGCACAGTGTTGGCTTAACGATAAGAATTATATGCTAACCACCACTTTCGAATCTACATGTAACTCGACCTTAGCACACCCCTTACTTTGAGAAAATGTCAAACCTTTTAAGGCACCCCCACCCCACAATTCAGCCACATATAATACCTTCAAAGTTTATGATGAGAATCCACCACTCCAATGGACGAATGAACTTCGAAATTAACCTCCACAACTAGGATTTATTTATGAAATGAATCAAAGTTCTTAATTACTAGTGTTAATCGTAACTGCATGGGTTAAGCTCATCAAAAGCGAGTATTTCATTTTAGAATGTCAAGTGAGTAATTATAATCATTGATTAACATATCAAATGTAGATATTATAAGTATACCATAATAAAACCATGAGATTGTTAATGTAACAACTCTTGATTTTTTGTTTTTTTATTTTTTTATTTTTACCATCTGATTAATCTGGTTCGAAAGTTAATTTGACATCATGTGGTTCCAGCCCTCGCTCAATCAGGGACAGAGCTATGTTGAGTTGTGTGTGGGCCGGAGCCCCCACTAAGTTCATATGGATATACATATTACTACTTATTTACTTAAATTTCTTGGAAATAAGTTTTGTTAACCTTTTGTGGCTCACATACTAAGGTAAAATAAAACTATGCACTAGGCTCTGCATCTCTCAACATCTTTGTTGCTGACACGTTGGTTTCATTTTTGTTAATAATAATAATATAATTAATATGATGATAGTGTAATACTGTATAATACTATGGTAAAATTAATTTAAATATGTTTTTTTATCAATTATTTTGATCTATATATAAATATGTCTTTAGTTATCAATTATACTATATATGGTGATGTGTTCGTAATTCTGGTGGTTCTGATATTTTTTGTAACCATGATAAGAGTTGACTAAATTGATGGACTATTAATAGTTTATTGACTAAATTGAGGTTTATTCCACAATTAAAGACTATAAAATAAATAATTTTAAAAAATTTGGTCAAGTTATTTTAATTTCTTTAGTACAATATACACGTGACAATAGTTTGAAAGAGATATATAGTGCCCTCAATATTTAAAATTTATGCATACGTCCCTGCTCCCGATCATAGTTGTGGGGATCGAACTGTGGTCCTCTCTACTAAGTTCAGCGCTAATCACATCTAAACCAACTAACGATGTGTAACTCTTGATATTTTAACTTTATACTTTATTGATTTTATTCGTTTTTAGATGATTTGAATACTTAACGCAATGTATAAGATTAAAATATTATTGTAAAAGAAACGAAGCCGCTTTCATTATAAGATAATTCGTCTCAAAATAGAAGAAGAAAGTAAAACAAATATATGATTGGTTTGGCTAAACGTGGTCAGACGGTATACTGGACATTGGACATTATTGTCACTTTAACGATCAATCAACTTTTCATTTTTAGGTCATTTACTCATATAATCGATTAACTTATAAGATATAATTGTACCCAAAAAAAAACCTATCAAATATAATTGATTAGCATTTCCAATATAATCAAAATCAAGGGTGTATTCAGTGTGGCAGCAGGTGCACACTTTGAATTTTAAAAAATTGCACTAATAATTCTATATCTTTGAATTATATGTGATTACCTGAATCTTTTACTTTGTGCTATAAACTCAAAGATTTCACGTTTAAGCCCCAATTATCTATAACCTCATTCATGACTACATGGACGCGTTAATTTTACTTTTCTGTTTCAACCGGAGAAGTGCGGACTTTTTAACATTTTATTTGTGTTTTTATTTATTATTTAAAAGATACTTACCACTAGGTCATGGACCATGGTTACAAAAAAAAGACATTTATTCTTTAAATTCACAAAAACAACTCTTATCAAATACGAAAAATAATAGAGAACATTAAACAACAATTTAAATTAACCAATCTTATTCATTAAATTATTATATAGGATGTGAAATATTCTCAATAACAAAATGATTGGTTTAATAATAATAGAAAAGTTGTAAAGCTTCTATGACTGAATGGATGGTGGTGGTGGACCTGGCTTGCAACATGGAGGATTAGGACAGTGAATTGGTTGACATTCTATTCCCGGATGTGGGCAACAAGGTGGTATACCTTGAACATTGCCAACAAGAACACATACAATAGCAACAATTAACACCACAAATTTCATGAACATCTTCAAAAGATTTTCCATTATAACAAAGCTTAGGTTGTAAAGAAAAATAAAATGGATATACAGTGATATTATAAATAATGTCTAGTTATTTATAAGCCAAGTGAGTCTCCTCTAAAATTTCATAATAAGAAACATTTAGACATTAATAATGTGCATACCATAATTGTTTTAATAATATTGAATATTTTTTAAAAAAGATTTTTTTGACTAACTTATAATACCTTATTATTTTATTAGCTATAATATTGAGTCTATAGACTACAACTTTTGACCAAATCATTTATTTCATCTACATATTTATCTTCTCCTTTTTTTTTTAATAATTTATCTACATATTTATCTATACTATTAAACTTATATTTATATAATATAATATTTTGTAAGGGATCTTAATACTTGCATAATATCTTTTCAAAAGTTAAATTTTAATGTTGTCATAATATTTTCAAAAGTTAAATTTTAGATTTTAAACATCGAGACACTTATGTTTTTTAAGTTACATTTGAATTTGATATACCCAAGATCCTAATTTGACATTATATTATTTTTTTTTGATAAATTTGACATTATATCTTGATTTATATATTTTAGGGTTAAATATGTTTCTGCTCCAGTAAATTTTTGTTTTTAATTCCTATAAAAAAAAACCGACATGTTATGGTCCTTACAAAATATTTATGCATTCAATTTTAGTTCTTACTATATTTTAAAATTGTTTAATTATCCTTACGCTTTTAAATTTTTGAATAATTTTTCAACCATGTTTAGAATAGTATAAAAACTTTCTTTAGAAAAATAAAATCTGAATTTTTTAAATTTCAAAAGATAAAGATAAAAGTAATGAAAATTTCAACTTATAAATCAATTTTTCTTTTTCTTTTTCTCAAGAATTATTTTTGATGTTTTAAAAGTGTCTGCAAAATAATCATTCAAAAGTATACATTTATTTAATAGCAGAGACTAAAACTACTACGTGGATAATGTAACAGCACGGGCCCCACCAACATAGGTGGTACCGACTGCCACCTCATGATCTTCTCCACCCTCTTCACTAGTGGAGTTTTTGCCTTCCGTGTAAATCGAATCATGTACCATGAGGATAAGTACATGTTTAATCCAATTTCCACTACCAATCAGACGGTTACACCCCACCAACATGTTCAATTGGTAGTGGGAATGAATTGAACATGTATTGACCCCCATGGTACATGGTTCGATTCTCACGGAAGACAAAAACTCCAATAGTGAAAGGAGGTGGAGAATATTGTGAGGTGGCAGTGTCGAGACCACCTATGTTGATGGGATCTGGCAGTTACAGATAATAATTTTATAGGACCATGCAACTTTTTTACAAGGACTAAAAGAAAAAATTTATAATTTTATAAGGACTAAAATATAGTTAACCCTATATTTTAAAACTTATGTTTTTAGACATTGTTACATGTAGAGACCTGCTTTAGAAAACATGAGTTTGAGAATGCTATATTTAAATTTTTAAACATGCACTTATTTTCTTCATGAGGTCTTATGATCGAATAATAAACATATTCAAAATATAAAATCATTTGATTTTATTTAATTATTTTTTAGTAGCTAAGAGTAAAAAAAATTCTTTGAAAATGAAATTGGACTGGGCTAAGACCCAAAAATAAATGGCATAGGCTCAATAACAAGATGACCCAATCCTTTAACTCATATTATTCAAATATAAAACTTGGCAGGAAAGGCATAAGAAGGCGCTACGACTCAGGTGACGCCCTCGCCCCAACTGTAATTGACAATCATGAAGACTCAGTATACATATGAATACGTGGAGGGAGGTAACCACCCCCTACCACCATGATCACCATCGAAATCAGAGATTAACCACCCATCACCACCACGTGGAAATGGAGAAGGAGGAAGAAACCGCCATGATCATGGGGTATCCATGATCGTGGTCCTTAACAACTACTACTTGTAGAAATTTATAAATAGGAGCTTATGCTTCATTGTAAAAGGTTCACATTTTTTTATATTCAAGGAATTAAACATTTCTTATACGATTCATTCATTGATCATCCCCCTTATTTGTTCACCAGAACAGAAATATTTTCTTCAAATGAGATACATAATCCATAATCTCGATGGTGTTCATGGGTGCGGTTCGATTCTCAAATTTACTGTCTACATGTAATTGGTTCGGGTAGTGGGTCTAACCTTTTGAATTCATTAAGGTGAAACTTATACTTATTTTATGTTTTATTATTATTATTATTATAAATAAAAAATCACAATTGTAAAGTTTGGTTGCATTGTTATTGTCTGTGATTTCTCAATCATAATTAGCTTTTTGTCTTTCAAATAGCTCTTATTATAATCATTTGATAAACATATCAAATGTAGACATTATAAGTATCTATGAAGCACGGACACCGACACAGATATCGGACACGACATGAACACTGACACGGCGACACCGATAATAATTTAGAAAAATGACATAATTTAGTATAATCATAAGTGTCGTGTCGGTATCGGATACTGACACGGACACGCCTAATCCAAGAAGTGTTTGTGCTTCATAGATAAGTATACCATAATAAAACCATGAGATTGTTAACACAACAACTCAGGATTTTTTTGTTTTTTTTTTGTTTTCACCACCAGTTTAATCTGGTTTGAGAGTTAGACATTAAGTGGTTCCAGCCCCCTCTGATCATAGTTGTGAGGGATCAAATTTGGTCATCTATACCAAGTTCAACATCAATCACCACTGAACCAACTAACAAATGGTAACTCTTGATTTTTTTTAAATTTATACTTTATTCGCTTTAGATAACCTGAATACTTAATGCAATGCATAATACTCCCTCCGTTCCTTTTTATAAGAAATAAAAGTAAAAAAAAAATTGTTCCTTTTTATAAGAAACTTTGACTAATTTTCAAATGTTGAATTTCACTTATGCCTTATTTATTATGAAAGAGAATATTAAAAATAAATAAGTTAATTGAATTTAGAGTAATTAAATAGGGGTATAAATTGAATAAGTTTAAATTTATAAGAGTATTAAATGAAAAAAACTATTTACAATGTGTTTCTTGGTATGTGTAATTTTTTCAAACTTTTTCTTATAAAAAGGAACGGAGGAAGTATTAAAACATTATAGTAAAAGAAAAGAAGCCACTCTTGTTACAAAGAAATTCGTCTCAAAATAGAGGAAGAAAGGAAAACAAATACTCCCTCCGTCCCATTTTAAGTGACACATTTGACCATTTCACACATATTAAGAAAAGTGTATAATTAAAGGAGAGATAATATTAATTTTACCAAATTATCCATGTATGCACTTTTTCTGCCCAATAATGATTAGAAAAACACATTTTTCAAAAGCATTTATAAGGGGTAGAAATAGAAAAATAATATAGAAAATTGAAATGGGTCAAGTATTATCGAACAATTTTTTTTGCAAATGTGTCATTTAAAATGGGACGGAGGGAATATATGGTTGGTTTGGCTAAACGTGGTCTGGCGGTATACTGGACATTAGACATTATTGTCACTTTAACATCAATCAACCTATTAATTTCTAGGTCATTTACTCATATAATCGATTAACATAGCTATAATATATAATTGTACCAAAAAATACCTATGAGATATATTTGATTACCATTTTCAATATAATCAAAATCAAGAGTAAATTTAGGGTGACAACAGGTGCACACTCTGAACTTTAAAAAATTGCAGTAATAATTATATATTTTTGAATTATATGTGATTACTTGAATCTGTTACTCTGCGCTATAAATCCAAAGCTTTTACGTTTAGGCCCCAATTATCGGGACCGGTTATCCTGCATAAGCATTTTATATGCAGCGTGCATAAACCTGTTATTTGCACCCCTTCCATTCCGTTATACACCCCCCCACCCAGTCCACTTAAATCCGGTTACTGTGCACAGCCCAAAGACTGTTGCTTAGCGCACCCCCCAGTTGCTTCGCGCGCCCCTCATATACTACCCCATTACATGTGCACCCCCCATTTGCTTAGCGCACCCCCCAGTTGTTGTTTTTTTTCCTTTTTCTCCCTAGATTTTCTTGTGAGCCCCCCAATTTTTTTTCCTCCCCAAATTTCTAGTGCGCCCCCAATTTTTTTCCCTCCTCCAAACTTCTAGCGCACCCCCACCCAAATTTCTAGCGTGCCCCCCGTTTCCAATTAAATAATAACTTTTGTTCCTTTGAAGTATATATTATAAGAATCCATTTTTAATTAATTTTCGTCATACACCCCCTCGAAGCCCAACATAATAATCAATGGTTCATGTATAACATCTTGAAACCAAATAACAAGACTAATGGTTTCAATGTATAACGCTATGAAACCATTTAACTAGAATAATGGTTTCAGTGTATAACGCTATGAAACCATTTAACTAGACTAATGGTTTCGGTGTATAACATCTTGAAACCAAATAACAAGACTAATGGTTTCAGTGTATAACGCTATCAGTGTATAACGCTATGAAACCTTTTAACTAGACTAATGGTTTCAGTGTATAACATCTTGAAACCAAATAAAAAAACTAATGGTTTCAGTGTATAACGCTATGAAACCATTTAACTAGAATAATGGTTTCAGTGTATAACGCTATGAAACCTTTTAACTAAACTAATGGTTTCAGTGTATAACAATATGAAACCATTTAACTAGACGATATAAAACCAGAGAGAGTGAGGTGTGACCCAACCGTTCCAAATAACTAGACTAATTGACACTAATACTCATTTAACTATAATAATGGTCATTTAACAAGACGATATAAAACCAGAGAGAGTGAGGTATCCCCAACCGTTCCAAATAATTCAAAATACCCAAAATAAAATTTTGGGAAAATTTTATTAATACCTGATATTTATAAAAGCATATTTACCTTATTTAATTAACTAAAAATAGTTTCAGGTCTCAAAAAAATACCTAACTGGTCCCAAAATTCCCAGAAAATTATTTCCTATTTTTTTGTTAAAAAAATAAAAAAATTTGGAGTCTCCTCGGCACCGCACGCACCCCCACGCGCCGCCAGTGAGAGTGGGCGTGCAGGCGCGTCACTGTTCATCATCTTCCTCACCCATTTTCTGCAGAAACGGGTCGCGACGACCCGATTCGTCGACCCGGTTCGTTCTCTCTCAATAATCAACGAAACTCGAAGTTCTTTATACCGTTTTGATCGTCGTTCGATTTTATGAATGTTTTAGGTATTAGTTTTCGAAATCGGTGATCGAATCGCATATAAAATGTGGCCGAAATTGAGCAAGCAAAAAAACAACGTTCTTCAGTTATGATTATTACACGTGTTGTTTGGATCTGAGGGTGGATATTGACTTATGCACGGTGCATAGAAAATGCCTTATGCATAATAACTTTGGCCGATTCATCTATCACCTCATTCATGACTACCTGGACGCGTTAATTTTACTTTTTAGTTTCAACCGGAGAAGTGCAGACTTTTTAACATTTATTTGTGATTTTCCTTTTATTTATTTATTATTATTTAATATATAAAAACAGATACTTACTAGTGACCAAAGGAAAGAAAATACTTACCACTAAGGCCATGGACCATGGTTATAATATTGAATGCCATTCGCAAATGTAACATATATTAACTCATGAAATAATTTTTTTTCTCACACTCTTCTTTTATATTCCTTCATTTCTTCTTCGATAGCAAAACAAATACTATAACTATAATAATAAATTGCCTATTATTGACGATGATTTCTATCTCAAATTCAAGGTGTTAAATATTAAAATATATAAGGTAAAAAAAGTCATGGAATATACAAAATAATTATACTTTTCTTTCAAAAAATTAATTATTATTTTATTAAATAGTTTAGTGGCGAGAATCACACATATTAAGTCTAGAGAATTGTAGATTTTGACTGGTGCCCTAACACATCAAATATATCTGGAACTACCAATTGAGTTAATTGTGTGTTTTTATTTATATATTATAATTATTAACTACGTTGAAAAGTTTGCATCTCACACGAAAAATATCAAATACAAAAATAAACTGTAATTTAAATTCACAAAAACAACTCTTATCAAATACGAAAAATAATAGAGAACATTAAACGACAATTTAAATTAACCAATCTTATTCATTAAATTATTATATATATAGGATGTGAAATATTCTCAATTACAAAATGATTGGTTTAATAATAATAGAAAACTTGTAAAGCTTCTATGATTGAATTGAAGGTGGTGGACCTGGCTTGCAACATGGGGGATTAGGACAGTGAATTGGTTGACATTCTAATCCTGGATGTGGGCAACAAGGTGGTAGACCTTGGACATTGCCAACGAGAACACCTGCAATAGCAACAATTAACACCACAAATTTCATGAACATCTTCAAAAGATTTTCCATTATAACAAAGCTTAGACTGTAAAGAAAAAGAAAATGGATATATAGTGATATGTTAAACAATATGTTATATGTAGTTATTTATAGGCCAAGTGAATCTCCTCTAAAATTTCATAATAAGAAATATTTAAATGTTAATATGTGCATACCATAATTGTTTTAATAATATTGAGTATTTTTTTAAATTCTTTTGACTAACTTATAATACCTCATTATATTATTAGCTAATATTGAGTCTACAATTTTTGACCATATCATTTTATTTTATCTACATGCTTTTTTTAGAAGATCTACGGGGCGGAGCCCTTAATGGGCTGAACAGGGCCAAGGCCCGCCCCAGCTTTTTTTTTTCATTTTTTATACCTATTATGTTACATATATCAATAAGCGGTAATGGTTATCACTTGTTTATGCATGGCCGAGTGGTTGAGTTATCCGCTCAGTAGCTTAATAGTCCTTGGATCAAGTCCTCCTAGAAGCAATGTTTTCCTTTTTATTGAATTTTTTCATATCCTTTTTATTGAATTTTTTTCATAGAAAAGAAATATTAGTTGTAGTAAAATTATTATTATTGCATTTTTAATGAATCTGAATAATGTTAAATTATTTTAGTTTTTCTTAAATTTTATATGATTATTTATAAATTTAATTTTCCTTAAACTTAATACGATTTATATATTTTATACATTTTTATTTTTTTGAAAAGACGATTTTTACATTTTTAACTCCCATAAAAAAAATTACCACCATTACGGCCCCCCCTAACATTTTCTTCTAGCTCCGCCACTGGATCTACATATTTATCTTCTTTTTCTTTTCTGATAATTTATCTACATATTTATCCATACCTATGAATATAGTACTGCATGTAATTTTTATTTTTAAGCAAGTGGGGAAGAATCTGCAACACCCTAAATTGATTGAAAATAAAAGAAAACGAAACATAAACCAGGGGACATAAAACTAAACCCGGAGAAATAAATAAAAAAACAAACAACCTAACAAGATAAAGTAGCCACAATACTACAAGTAAATTAAACTAATATTTATATAATATAACATGTTAACTATTTCGTAACTATTTTAAATATTTTGTAAAGGATCTTAACTCTTATATAATATCTTTTCAAAAGTTAAATTTTAATGTTGTCTTTATATGTTCAAAAGTTAAATTTTAGATTTTAAACATCGAGACACTATATATGTTTTTTATGTTTCATTTGAATTTGATCCAAGATCCTAATTATTTTGACATTAGATCTATATATATATATATATATATATATATATATAAAGTTAAATATGTTTCTATCCTCTATAATACTATAAAATTTTGTATTCAGTCGCCATAAAAAAAAACTAACATATTTTGGTCTTTACAAAAACGTTTATGCATTAAATTTTTTTTAATTATCTTTTGTTATAAAACTAATCTAAATATGACTAAGAATATAGAACAACAGAGATGAAAAAGAGAAGAATAGAGATTGTATTATTCTCTTCAAGTGTGTACAATATATAGAAATGATAGTAGAATTTTCTCCCTCGCCCCCCTCCCCGAGTTTCCATTTTTGCCCTTAAACCAAAAGTTCGGGATATATTCCGAACTTCTCCTAGTGTAAATTCGGAAAAAAAAATTGGAAACCACGTTCCGAAGTTCGTATTCAAGACAAAAAAAAAGTTCGGAAAATAGATCCTAAACTTTTCAACCAAGGGCAAAATCGAAATATTGGGGGGTGGGGGATGATAAACCTTATTTATAGGAAAATATATGGGTCAAGACTAATTGACATCCACCTATAATTATTCATAACATTCCCCCTTAGATGTCTATGAAGGATATATGTTTCATTAAGACCTTACTAGTAAAACCCCAGTGGGAAGAAAATCCTAGTGAAGGAAAAAAAAGTACAATATTCTTTATGTTTGAATTGCGTCAGTAAAAACCTTACCAGGAAAACACAGTGGGACAAAACCATGGTGAAGGGAAAAATAGTGCAAAACATATTTGTGTCTCCCCCCCCCCCCCCCCCCCCCCCTCATAAAGACAATTATATATGAGGTGAAAAGATAAACCAAATAATCTTCTGCATTAGTTTCGCAAAATCTTTACTTGAAGTTGACTCCGTAAAAAGATATGTTATATCTTCTTTATCATACTATCCTCCAAATTTGCAGTTTGTGCAACGTTATCTTCATATTGAATTGTTGCAAGAATGCTTTAGAAGAAAACTCACAAATTCTTATATCTGATTAATTGTATACCTCAACCGAATCACATTCTTGATTTATCTAATGTAGTGCTAAACTTTTCTCATCATTTTATTTCATGAGATTGCTATTATATTTTGTTTCAAAGATTCTCACGAGTGATTGTACTTCCATACGTAAACATATAGTTTGTTGATGATCAATACCATTATGAGGATAAATGACCTGCATATCTAAAATAATAAAACATATACTCGATGATATATTGAAACAAATAATAGGTCAACAATATACTTGTCCCCATTTGAACTAAAATGTGGCACTTCAAGACCAATTAGTTCTTCATCATTTACTCGAACTCTAAAATGAAATTTATTTTCATCGACGATCAATTGTAAACATAGAGTTAAAATAGGAGTTAGCACAAAAGGTTATTTATATGATGAGATATTGAGATTGACGGGAGGCTATACAGCCAAAGAACGAAGCCGCTCTTGTTACAAGGTAATTCGTTTCAAAATAGAGGAAAAAAAAGATATATGATTGGTTTGGCTAAACGTGGTCAGACGGTACACTAGACATTGGATATTATTGCCACTTTAACGATCAATTAACTTTTCTCCGATGTTCTTCCCTTTCGACTGCTAACTCTTCGAAATAAAATAAAGTGATGCCTTACCGCAAGAAGAATATGAACATTATCCCAATAGTTATGAAAGCATCTCGATTGTAAACACAGAGTTAAAATAGGAGTTAGCACAAAAGGTTATTTATATGATGAGATATTGAGATTGACGGGAGGCTATACAGCCAAAGAACGAAGCCGCTCTTGTTACAAGGTAATTCGTTTCAAAATAGAGGAAAAAAAAGATACATGATTGGTTTGGCTAAACGTGGTCAGACGGTACACTAGACATTGGATATTATTGCCACTTTAACGATCAATTAACTTTTCTCCGATGTTCTTCCCTTTCGACTGCTAACTCTTCGAAATAAAATAAAGTGATGCCTTACCGCAAGAAGAATATGAACATTATCCCAATAGTTATGAAAGCATCTCGATTGTAAACATAGAGTTAAAATAGGAGTTAGCACAAAAGGTTATTTATATGATGAGATATTGAGATTGACGGGAGGCTATACAGCCAAAGAACGAAGCCGCTCTTGTTACAAGGTAATTCGTTTCAAAATAGAGGAAAAAAAAGATATATGATTGGTTTGGCTAAACGTGGTCAGACGGTACACTAGACATTGGATATTATTGCCACTTTAACGATCAATTAACTTTTCTCCGATGTTCTTCCCTTTCGACTGCTAACTCTTCGAAATAAAATAAAGTGATGCCTTACCGCAAGAAGAATATGAACATTATCCCAATAGTTATGAAAGCATCTCGAAAGAGCGTTACACACCTCTTAAATTTTTTAGATCATTTACTCATATAATCGATTAATTTATAGGATATAATAATTGTACCAAAAAAAAGATATAATTGATTAGCATTTCCAATATAATTAAAATCAAGGTGGATTTAGTGTGGCAGCAGGTGCACACTCTGAACCTTAAAAATAGATAGTATTTACTAGAGATGTAAAAAAGGATCCGGCTCGGCTACTGGATTGACTCATTAGTCTTGTATTTTTACACGGGCTGGAATTCAAAAAATAATAATCGGCCTTATCAAGTAGGGCCCCCAAGCCTATCTTTTTCAAGGTTTATCATGAGTTGGTCCCACAAGCTTTTGGGTCGACCCCCTAAAAAATGGAAAAAATTCTAAAAATAGTTTTACTTGGCCCAATAAAAAAAGAGTTCAAAGTTTGTTTTTTTTTATTTTTTATTTATATATATTTTTACAAATTTTATTTTTTATTTATTTAAATTATTTTCATGATCTATAAAGTCCAAAATATAATAAAAAAGAAAAATAAAAAGGAAAAAATCTTAACCGAATCTCTTTCATTCCCATCTTATACAAATTCATTCAACTTATGCAAATTCCTTTATCTTATTCAAATCCATTCAATTTATTCAAAATCATTCCAAAATTAGAGAAACTCTTAGTTGGGCACAGACCCAACACTTCATATTTGGGCACAGACCCAACACTTCATATTTGGGCACATCCAATAAAAACATGACACCTCACATTTAACTTGAAAAAATAAAAAATAAGATAAAACTTGATTGTTTTATTATATTTAATTGTTTAGTAAAATTTAACAGGGCAACCCACTTAAACCCCTTTATATGTCTTGGGCTCCTGAGCTGAGGTGGGCTGGGTCGGACCAACCCGTTTGACAGCTCTAGTACTTACTAATGACTGTATTCACTTAACATATATTATTCTCTGGAGTATGACATGATTTTTTTGTTCTCATACTCTTCTTTTATATTCCTTCTTTTTTTCTTCCATATCAAAAAGAATACCATAACTATAATCATTAATCGTCTATTATTGACGATATTTATCTAGGTCAAATTCTAGGTGTTAAATATTAAAATATACAATGAAAAAAAAGTCGCAGAAGATACAAAATAGTTATGTTTTTCTTTCAAAAATTATTTTTTTATAAAATATTTTACTGGTGAGAATCACACATATTAAGTCTAGACAATCACAGATTTGGACCAGCACCCTGACAAATTAAATATATCTGTAATTACCAATTGAGTTGTATTTATGAGAAAAAATAATTATCTAATAAGATAAAAAATGATAAAATCATAATTTTATAGTTGTGTGTGTGTATTTTATTTATATAATATAATTATTTTTTTGAAATATATATTATAACTATTAACTACATTGAAAAGTCTACATTTCACACCCAGAGTTCTGGATTAGCTACTGACCAAAATATCAAATGCAAAAATAAACTGTAATTTAAATTCACAAAAACAACTCTTATCAAATACGAAAAATAATAGAGACCATTAAACTGTAATTTAAATTAACCAATCTTATTCATTAAATTATTATAGAGGATGTGAAATATTCTCAATTTCAAAATGATTGGTTTAATAATAATAATAATAGAAGAGTTGTAAAGCTTCTATGACTGAATGGATGGTGGTGGGCCTCGCGTGCAACATGGGGCAGTTCTACAGTGAATTGGTTGACATTCTATTCCTGATCCCGGAGGTGGGCAACAAGGTGGTATACCTTGGACATTGCCAACAAGAACACCTGCAATAGCAACAATTAACACCACAAACTTCATGAACATCTTCAAAAAAATTTGCATTATAACAAAGCTTAGATTGCAAAGAAAATGAATATATAGTTATATGTTAAACAATGTCTAGTTATTTATAGCCCAAATGAGTCTCCTCTAAAATTTCATAATAAGAAATATTTAGACGTTAATATGTGTATACCATAATTGTTTTAATAATATTGAGTATTTTTTTAAATTCTTTTGACTAACTTATGATACCTTGACTCTACTGACTACAATTTTTGACCAAATCATTTATTTTATCTACATATATTTTTATTTTTATTTTCTATTGTATCTACATATTTATCTTCTCCTTTTTCTTTTTTTATAATTTATCTACATATTTATCTATACTTTGAATATAGTACTACATGTATTAAACTTATATTTATGTGGTGGTACTTGGTAAGTAACAGCAAAATCGTTTTTTTGAAATAAAAAATTAAACGATAGTAGCATTAAAAAAAAGATAAAACAAAAGGTTTATGGGGTGAGAGAGGCTCGAACTCTCGACCTCAGGATCACTCAGTAGCTATGAGACCTACGCGCTAGCCAACTGCGCCACCACCCCATTTGTTGTTTGATTCTTGCATTATATATAGAAATATATTTATTAATGAGATTTATTTTTAAAATCGTAGAAAAATGGAGTTTGTAATTTGATTCTACAACTTGCAAATTAAATTAAATTGAACCAGTTATGTCATCTTGTAGCCAATATTCCTCTTGTATTGTAAAACCACAGGAGAGGAAACCCTGCCACTTTTGTTGCTGCCTATAGAGGTTTAATAGTTTTGATTATAGTTTGAGCATCCATTTTAACTTAACATAATTATTAAACGGAATGAATTTAGCAAGATATACTTAGAAGAAAAATCTAACCATGTAAAGATTAACTAAAATTAAAATCTTATACTATATTGGTGGTGTGCGCCGAGCCATTGTTATAGTGTGACACAAAAACTACGTATGAAAGACCTAATAGCAAACTATTATGGTGGATTATCCCCCTCAAAAAATAAACTTAATATCGTGTGGACCATTGGTTCATATATCAAATATTAAACTGATAAAAACAGATACTACATTTGATTTTAGTCAAAAGGCCGAGAAAGATATGATTTGAAAGAATAGACAATAAACTCTTATTTTATAGCAAAGTCTTATGTACTTGTTATTGCATATAACCAATGTGGATTGTGGGACAAGGAACTCATGAGTGGCATACTATTTATTTCTTTCATATATATACTTGAGAAAATATTTAGGGCCTGTTTGAAATGGTTTTCAAAAACTCTTTTTTGGTTTTTAAAAATTTAAAAATAGAAAACTTGTTTGTTAGACTTGTTTCTTAAAACTGTTTTTAAAAACTGTTTTTAATTTTTTAGTTTTAAAAACTAAAAAACTGAAACATCCAAAACATGTTTTGGTTTTTAAAAACAGTTTTTAAAAACAGATTTATAAAACAAGTTTTCAAAACTAAAAAACAAAAGTGATTCAAACAAGCCCTAAATATATCAAACAACAAATCAATAATTTTCCTTGCCCTCTTTCTTTTCTTTTTATTTATTTGTTAGAAAAATGTTAGCAATTAGTGGTTATGTTAGTTTTGGGTATCTAACTCGAGACCTCCTTGAAACTCCTTCAATGTCTCTTAACTCACCGACCAAGCTATCTACACGGAACATTTTTTTCCTAGTCCTCTAACTTTCTAACACAAACTAAAATGGTTAATTGTATTTTTTTACTTTCCTTTTGCACACCGTATAGAAATATTTTAGTATTGATCGCATGAGAAGGCAACATAAGAACACAAGTATTGGAACTTCCATAGGAGCATAAACTTGTTTCCTAATTTAAATAACTTTGACTCAAGCAATCACTTAGTTAGACCCTTCGTGTAATATGCAATCAACTAGATTATATCATAATATGATTAAATGCAATTTAGCAAGATAAGGAACAAAACTAAAATTTTTAATCAGAAATTTCCTATGCATAAGCAAATTACTACATGAAACGATAAATCAAAACTTCTCATATCAATTCACTTGATATATTCTTGGAGAGTGAAATAAATATAAATATTAAATATATTGGAGAAATATATTAAAAAGATGGGACTCGAATTGATGGTCTGGATAAATTATTGAAGAATTTCTCAAAAACAAAATGCCAAATCCAACTTTTTAGAAGCAACGCCACACTGTAGTAACAACTTCTGAAATTTTACATTTAACAACTTAAGGGTCCGTTTGATGGCCAGGATATGATAGATACAGGATATGATATGGAGTTGGATAAAGTTAGGATATGATATTAACATGATAATATTTATCTTATTATGTGTTTGATGCGGATATGATAACAAACAAGATATCATTATTTATTTTCAATTAAATATAATTAAATAACAAGTTTCCATTGTAGATGGTTTTATTTTTGGCAAATAAAGATTTACTTTCTTAATAACACAACAGGATAATTTCTAACCCAGCCTAAACATAAGATAGAAATTACTCCCTCCGTTTCTTTTTAATTGTCCTTTTAGAAAGATAACATCAAATTAAGAAAGTGTAATTTTGCACGTTATCTTCCTATTATACCCTCATTTTAATCCACCAATAAATTCCTATTTTTTTGCACTTTTTCCAATAAATTTAATATATTACGTAAAACAAAAATATTATCTTTTTCTCATAACAAACAATTGCTAATTACTATCTCTTTCTCCAGTAACAAACTATTGTCA
This sequence comes from Trifolium repens, assembly GCA_030408175.1. Taxonomy (NCBI): domain Eukaryota; kingdom Viridiplantae; phylum Streptophyta; class Magnoliopsida; order Fabales; family Fabaceae; genus Trifolium; species Trifolium repens. Next base: position 56,832,007 of record CP125842.1, on the reverse strand, counting down.
CGAAACTCTACTGTAAAACGATTTGTTTTCCACTAATTGTTTTTACCTATCGTAAAACGATAATTATATGTAACAAACTTTGGTTTCAATTTGAAATATAATAGAGATAAACTTTCAAGAGATGCAATGATTTGTTTTCCACTAGCCTTGTGTTTAACCTATCATAAAACGATAATTATATGTAACAAACTTTGGTTTCAATTTGAAATATAATAGAGATAAACTTTCTTTTAATTTGTTTTTAAAAAAACAAACTTTGATTTGATTTGTTTTTTATTGAAAAAGATAAGAGCAATTGACAAAGGGTATAATTGACAAATCATACCCGTAAAATATAAAAAGGACAATTAAATAGAAACGCTAAATCAGATAATAAAAGACAATTAAAAAGAAACGGAGGGAGTACAAAGGAGTGATAGGATATGATTAAAAAAGGGAATAATTTATCATATCCTATTGGTGCATCAAACAAAAAATTAAAACATGATATGATATAATTATCATATCCTACTCACTATCCTGGCCATCAAACGGACCCTAAAATACTACTACATCTAAGTACGATTATTTTACCAAAACGGTATAGTTTTTAGAGATTATTGTCAAACAGGTATACTTTTCAAATTATTCACCAAAAGCGTGTAAGTCGTTTATGCCATTGGTGGCAAAATTCTTGGAGCACATAACTCACTTATAGATGCACTAATTACATGACTGATTAATATACGTTTAAGAAATTATCTTTAGATAGATAATATGTAACATTACTAAATGATTACCTTTTGAATGTAAATTTATAAATAATCACCTTCTGTTCTTTTTCTTATAGATTCCAACTACGAAAAAATGATTCAAGCAATTAGCATAAGAACTATATAGTTTATACTAGAATTGGTGGGGTGTGCCAGGCAATTGCTATAGTGCAACACAAAAGCGACACTTGAGAGACCCACTAGCAAGCTATTGTGGTGGCCTCTCCCCCTCAAGAAATAAATTTAATATCGTGTGGACCATTGACCCACATATCAGATATTAAACTGATAAGAACAGATACTACACTTGATCTTAGCCAAAAGGCCGAGAAAGGTATGAGTTGTATTTCAACCTCACTGTTGGTTTTATATATAACATGTATTTTGTTTCTTCTCTGACTTTGCGATGTGGGACTATTATGTAGTTTAGAAACTCCAATATGTGGTTATTCATTTCTACTGATAAGTCGTACATATGAATTATGTAAACTGCATTTAGATAGGATATCAAAATTATCCAAGTTACCTTGAAACTGACACTTGTTGAACGAACTCATCGGAGCAGATACAAAATGAAATAACATTCCAATGTAACAGTTTATTATAAGATGAAAACTTCAAAAATAAAGCTTCTTATCAAAACTGCAAACTTGCTAGCATAGCAGAATATAAGTTGAATTATAGACAAATCTCAGTTCACCCTTACATGTTTTTGTATATACGATGAAACTTTGATGCACTATGAGGCCCGTTGAAGTGTGTTTCATCCTCTTAAACACGACTTCGGCTTGATTGGTTCTGCATCAACACTTTGCTTGAACCTTGTGTTCTATCTTGAAATTAATTCTGAAGCAATTACTCCTATCTTCTCGGTTGAGTGAAACTGGTTCTCCTGTCATTCATATGTGCCACGCGCATCTATCAGTGTTTCTCTTCATTTTATCATAACTACATCAATAACTCAATCTCATCCATCACTTCGATTTGCTACCTCAGAATATCGCTAACTACTGCATTAATAATAATAATAACTCTTGTGCTGCGAAGGTGTCAATTGCAGAAAATACCTGCATTTATTCCTTATTTTCACTACAGACTGAACACATTAATTTGGCATGATAATTGTGAACTTTGTTGATATATGCTGGCTGAGGTCGTATGATAATTGTGAACACATTAAATTTGTTGTTACATCTACTTGTTCCAATATAAGCTCAAACAATGTTCTTTTGTCCATTAACTTATAAACATCAGTTCGCTCCAATATATAAGAAGTTTATCAGTACATAGTATAATCTACGGATCATATTAAATTATGTGTACTAAGATGAATGTATCAAATATTGTTGAGACTAAGATGAAAATAGGGGTTTATTTGAAATATTGTAATGTGTATTATAGCCAATTCGGAACCTGAATAATTGCCAAACACGGTAACACACACATGTTGAACCTGAATGGTGTTTGTGATTGATCAACATTGTATTGATTTTGTACTTGAGCCAAGATCCTAATCTATAACAGTATGTGAATGTGTGAACACTGAATCACGAAATATAAAGCTATCTCATCAATTTCTCCTCCTCTCTAATTTTAGGACACATGCAAAACTTTAATATTCTTGTGAGTTAATCCATTCAACTCTTCCTGAGTTTCTTCAAATCAAAATCAACCGGTTCACACTTCACTGGATGGTCGTGATGAGTTTGTTCCTGATGTTGGTGGCAAAATTATTGGATCAAACAATTCACTTCAGGCTGCACTAACCACATGTGCAATAAAGCTATGATCGATGGATGGTCTTTTCTCATGTAGCAATTAACAGACTGAAAAGACTAGTAAACAAGTAGAATAAAAAAATCAAAAAATAAAAGATATTGAACTAGAATTAAAAATTTGGACTAGCTTTGGTGGGGTGCGCCAGCAATTGCAGTAGTGCAATACAAAAGCGACACTTGAGAGACCCAATAGCAAGCTATTGTGATGGACTCTACCCCTCAAAAAATAAATTTAATATCGCGTGAACCATTGGTCCACATATCAGATATTAAACTGATAAGAACAGATACTACACTTGATCTTAGCCAAAAGGCCGAGAAAGGTATGATTTGTTTAGAGAATGAACTCTTGTTTTATATCAAAAACCTCAGTACTTGAATTTTCATCTAACCAATGTGGGACATACAACTCATGAGTACATCTCTTAATTCCAATGCAGCAACCATCCAAGTCTTACAATTATCTCTTCAACCATTGGATGATGAATTTGCTTAGGCTTTAACCACAGTTAACAAAGTAAGGAATAAGGATTACAGTATTCTTAACACATATAGATGCAATTTGATGAGATAAGGAACAAAATGAAGACTTTTTAATTAGAAATTTCATTTACTTATGCCAACTACTATATCAAACAACAAATGAAAAAATTTCCTTGCCCTCTAACTTTCTAACACAAACAAAAATAGAGTTTTGTTTTTTATTATCCTTTTCCATAAACATATAAAGATATTGTTTGAGCAAATAGAGTTTTCATAACATGAGAAGATCAACCAGTAAACCAACAACACTATTCTTTACCACCAAGCAGTTTTCATCTTATACACCGAGCTTCTGGAATGCACAATCCAAATCTAATCCTGTGAACAATAGGAAACACAGTTACTAAATAGAAAAGTTCCCAAGTACTAAATTATACACAATTTTTGTTCTGATAGTAGCCAAGCTATTTGGCACTAACACTTAAAATTGAAGGTGTATATGTTATCAAACACATGTCAATGTGACGATGTATAGTCGAGTTAGTGTGTTCGCTGTGTGAGTCGTATGGGCGAAGTCATAAATAAATACAGTAAAACATCAATAAAAGCATAAAATAGGAATCTAACATTTTGTTGATAACTTGCTTTGGGGTGGAATAGTTCCACAAAACAGTGTCATTGCAGGAAAGGAGAATGACAAGAAAGAAAGACAAAATTTTCATGTTAAATACATTTGAAGAGTTCTCACCTGATTAGCTGTGGAAGATGTGTAGTACTGGTTTATTAGTTTGGAAATTAGATTATATAGTTTGAGAATCTTTTATCTTTTAAGTTACATAATATAAACATATCTATGAAAAGAACAAATAAAAACCTTAAGACTTATTTGGTGGGGTGTGCCAGGCAATTGCTATAGTGCAACGCAAAAGCGACACTTGAGAGGCCCAATAGCAAGCTATTGTGGTGGACTCTCCCCCTCAAAAAATAAATTTAATATCGTGTGAACCATTGGCCCACATATCAGATATTAAACTGATAAGAACAGATACTACACTTGATCTTAGCCAAAAGGCCGAGAAAGGTATGATTTGGATAGACAATGAACTCTTATTTTATAGCAAAGTCCTCTGTACTTTGTCATTAAATCTAACCGATGTGGGACATAGAACTTGTGAGTAGTATACTATCTCTTTCTTTTTAAAATTCAATGCAACAACCATATACTCTAAGTAGTCTAACAATTTCTGTTCGGATAGCAGCCTAGCTACATAGCCAATTTCTGTTCTGGCGTATATCCTGATCTGTTATCATCTCCAATGTACCTCCTGAGTTGCACTAGATTTACCATATCTTCATTTTCAGTGGTAGCAGCACCATTATTGTTCTTTTCGTAATGTGTGCAAACATCAATGGTGTGACCGAGTCAGTATATTACAGTGAATACAATGCTTATTACTGCGGTAACGATCTCCAGAGGCCTCAACTATCTCATCTGTGTGAGGGTTCACAAAATTTAGTAGTTGCGTTTAAATTGTGAATACCTATAGTTTTTAGAGATGCATTATTATAATTATATACCTTACATTCCTCAAGTCAGGGTAGATTGCTATGGCTTCTTTAAAATCATACATTACATCCAAAACAGGACAGTTACTTATGTCAATATGCAGCTAGTTTTTACCCTCCAATTTCAAATATCAGCGGTTAGTATTTTGTTGTTAATTTGAAGGGTCCTCGCCTGATCAGCTGTGGAAGATGTGTAGGTAATCACGCATGCCTTACCCGTTCTGTTGCTACCTGCAGAGGTTTATTATAGTTTAGATGATAGTTCAATCAATATAATTAATTGTTATTTAGTGAAATATTAACACAATGAATAATTGAATCTGAAAATTCATATGCTAAAACAACAATATCTAAGAAACAAATCAATACTTTAATTTGCTTCAATAGATACCATTTCAGTTAATAAATGAATATAATAATAAATATAATTAAACAAATAAGGCCTTCTCAAAATAATAAATAATCAAAAAACTTAAGACTTATTTGGTGGGGTGTGCCAGGCAATTGCTATAGTGCAACGCAAAAGCGACACTTGAGAGGCCCAATAGCAAGCTATTGTGGTGGACTCTCCCCCTCAAGAAATAAATTTAATATCGTGTGAGTCATTGACTCACATATCAGATATTAAACTGATAAGAACAGATACTACACTTGATCTTAGCCAAAAGGCCGAGAAAGGTATGATTTGTAATGAGAATGAACTGTCCTTTTATATCAAAATCCTCAGTACATATTATTCCATCTAACCAATGTGGGACATAATAATGAGCAGTATAACATTTGTTTCTTTCTTAAATCCAATGCAGCAACCATCCAAGGTAACAATTGTCTCTTCAAACCTTGGATAGTGAATGCCTTCTTACCAGAACTCGCCTTAGAGACAAAGGAGTGCAATGTCCATTATCATGTCTTTGGTGACAAGCAGCGGTACGAATCCGTGTGGCATTTGTTTAAAACCTTCGAAGCTGCCAAATATATTGATGGGTCAAGCTTCTTTTCCTTCACATCATCACCTGAAAGTTTAAGTAAAATGGATAGACTAAAAATATCAATAAAATGTTTCAGTAAGCATGACAACATCGAATAGGTTTTGGTCGGAAACTCTTAAGCAGGAAACATGTATGTTTTAATGTTATATGACCGATATTAAGATATAAAAGTAGAGCGAATGAATATACCAGCAAGGAAGCAATCAAGGCTTTGAAAGTGCTCCTATAACAGAGAAAGTAAGCCGGTTGAAAGCAAATGAATAGACATTCCTACTACGAATAATGAGAACATGTACGAAATTGAGCTTACGATTCCAATAAGGTTTCCAAGACAAAGAATAACTGAACTTTTAGTTTCTGCAAGACAAAGAATAACCATTATAGTCCGAGCTTCAAATAATTTCCAACACCTGTTAAAAACCCAAGAATAAGTACTTATTCAAATAATTTTTTTATATGTATTTTTTATTAAAAAAAAGGGAAGAAATAACTAAATACTAGTGTCATGCTTTTACTTGAAAAGTATAAAAAAAAATTAACTTTCGATGTTCGTGAATACCTGGGGATATGTGGGGAATGGGGAAGAGTATTCCCCCTCGGGGACAAGGAACAAATTTGGAGGCGGGGAAGCATCCTCCGCACATTCCCTGCCCCGTTGACATCCCTAGCGAAGTTATAAATAAATACAGTGAAACATTAAAGTAATAAAAGCATAAAATAGGAATCCAACATAACTTGTTGATAACTTGATTTGGGGTGGAAGAGTTCCCCAAAACAGAGCCATTGCAGGAAAGGAGAATGACAAAAAAGAAAGACAGAACTTTCTTGTTCAATTCATTTGAAGGGTTCTCACCTAATTAGCTGTGAAAGATGTGTAGGTAAACAATGCAAGACATCCCTACTTTCTTTTCTGTATATTTATTAGTTTGGAACTTAGATTGTATAGTTTAAGAAACATTTAAGTAACATAACATAAACTTATTTATGAACAGAACAACAAAAAAAACTTAGACTTTATTGGTGGGGTGCGCCAGGCAATTGCAATAGTGCAACGCAAAAGCAACGCTTGAGAGACCCAATAGCAAGCTATTGTGGTGGACTCTCCCCCTCAAGAAATAAATTTAATATCGTGTGGACCATTGACCCACATATCAGATATTAAACTGATAAGAACAGATACTACACTTGATCTTAGCCAAAAGGCCGAGAAAGGTATGATTTGTAAAGTGAATGAACTGTCTTTTTATATCAAAGACCTCAGTACTTGTTACTCCATCTAACCGATGTGGGACATAATAATGAGTAGTATAACATTTGTTTCTGTCTAAAATCCAATACAGCAACCATCCAAGGCTAACAATTGTCTCTTCAAACCTTGGATATATAGTGAATGTTTTAAACAAAGTCAGGGTAACAGTTTTCGTAACACGATTAAATGCAATTCGGCGAGATAAGGAATGAAATGAAGATTTGTAAATTGAAATTTCATTTACTTAAAAATCTTAATTTGGAGAATGCTGCCAGTTACCAGTACTCGCCTTAGAAACAAAGGAGTGCAATGTCCATTATCATGTCTTTGGTGCAAGCAGCGGGATGAATCCATGTGGCATCTCTTTTATGTCTTGCCCAGATTTAATCTCTCTTTGGAAGCAACGTGGATATTGGGAGTCAGTGGAATTTGTTCTTCTCCATGCAGCATGATTTCACCGATTCTTCAAATTTGCAGCAATTTTATTGCACTTTCAGTGCAAAGTGCAGTAACTGATGTTATCTTCTGTGGAGCCGGTGGCGTAGTTAAAATTTGTATTTATGTGAAGGAACCGAGGACAGATCCACGGTTAGTCACACACCACGTCTTTCTGCAGCAGTCGCGAACAGCAAGTCATAGCACACCCAGGCAGCCTGCAATCGTTGGATCTCATCAGATTCGGTGGAGAAAAACCCCCAGCAGGTAAGCTTAGGTGTAATGTGAGTGCCACTTCTTTCAAGATGGATTTCAATGTTGATGATATTTTATTATAGTTAGATTTAAGACTGTGGTGGACCTTCCAAACACCCCCGCATCTGATTTTTTTGTGCTAGGGAACACTATTCATAGTTATGTCAACCTCAAAACTGGTCTCATATATCAGTAAAGATTTCTTTTTCAGGTTCATCGAATAACCGATGTCCATATGGATCAGATACATCAGTTATCCAAAAAAATGAATTTTTGCTTATACGAGACCAGAGGGATTTGCTTATATGAGACCAGAGGGAGTATGTCCAAACTCCATGATAGAATGTTCTAGGAGGCAAGCCAATGTGGTGGCCCATAGATTGGTCTCATGATGTTATTATTAATGAAATGATATGATTTTGCTCGTCTAAAAAAATGTTCATTCTTAAGGATCTTAAGGAGGAAACAAACTAATCATATGAAACATGATAAAGTAAAAACATCTCAACTTCCATGCACTGAACTTGATGAACTATGAAAGGAAATCTCTAGGAAGCATTGAAAATACAAACAATGGATACTGAATTTTATTACATTTCGCAATGAATTGAATCCTCATTATGTCCATGTATACATCAGCTTTCAATGAATACATAAAAAACATGTATAAACAACAGAATCTTAGCCTTGTGATAAACCTCAAACTTTCAATCCATTTTCATCATAGAAACCAACTCAGGACAACTTATATAGTAACATTTCCGAGTAATGTACAATTCTCCTATTTAGCAACTACAATATCTTGAAGTAGTAACTCCAAATCTTTCAAGCTGCATAATGGTTCATCAAATTTCAGTTCCTGCGTTTAAATTGAGAATATCCTAATATATATAGTTTTCAGTGATGCGTTATTATAACTATATTTATACCTTACGTTACTCAAGTCAGGGTAGATTGCTATTGCCTCTTTGAAATCCTACAATTCATCCAAAATAGAACCAGTTATGTCATCATGCGGCCAGATTTTCGCCTTTAAGCTCAATATCAATTCGGTTAGTATTTTCTTACCTGTTCGGCTGTGGAAGATGTGTAGGTAATCACACATGACATCCCTGCTTTTGATGCTGCCTATAGAGGTATATATTAGTTAAGATTATAGTTTAAGAATCTATTTTAATTATGTAACATGGTTAAATACAATTTAGTGAGATAAATAACAAAATAAAGAATCAAAACATGATTAAATGCAGACAAAAAAACGTAAGACTTCTTTGGTGGGGTGTGCCAGGCAATTGCTATAGTGCAACGCAAAAGCGACACTTGAGAGGCCCAATAGCAAGCTATTGTAGTGGACTCTCCCCCTCAAAAAATAAATTTAATATCGTGTAAACCATTGGTCCACATATCAGATATTAAACTGATAAGAACAGATACTACACTTGATCTTAGCCAAAAGGCCGAGAAAGGTATGAGTTGTAATGTAAATGAACTCTTATTTTATATCAAATATCTCAGTACTTGTTATTTCATCTAGCCAATGTGGGACATAAAACTCATGAGTAGTATAATATTATTTCTTTCTTTCTACTGTCCAATGCATGCAGCAACCTAACAATTCTCTCTTAAAACCACAGTTAACAAAGTTGGAATAATTTAACAGTATGATTAAATGCAATTTAGCATGATAAGGAACAGAATAAAGATCTGTAAATTGATATCTGATTTACTTAAGCCAACTACAATAATAAACAGCAATTTTCATTGCCCTCTAACTTACCAACACAAGCTATGATAGTTTGTTTTATTTTTACTTTCCTTTTGCGCAAAATATATAAAGAGATTGATTGAGCAAATAGATTCAACTTTTCTTGGATATCTACCTGTAAACCAATAACACTATCCTCTACGACCAAGCAGTTTTTCTCGGATACACCCAGCTTCTGCAATGCACAATATATAAATCACTTGGTCTGTGTGCGCAAAAAAGAAACGTCATAATCTCACGTTTCTAAGTTCTTGAAGGTATTTTCATATTAAAACCTTCGAAGCTGCCAAATATATTGATGTGTCGGCCATCACATCATCACCTGAAAGTTTAAATAAAATGGATAGATAAGTTTAAACTTGACCATGCAAAGTATCGCTAGACTAAAAAATCGATAGAATGTTTCAATATGCATAACAACATGGAATAGTTTTTGGTCCGAAACTCTTAAGCAGGAAACATGCATGTTTTAATTTTATATGACCGATATTAAGATATAAAAGTAGTGTGAATGAATATACCAGCAAGGAAGCAATCAAGGCTTTGAAATCACTCCTACAACAAAAAATAAGCCGGTTCAAAGCAAATGAATAGACATTCCTACTACGAATAATGAGAACATGTACGAAATTGAGCTTACGATTCCAATAAGGTTTTCAAGACAAAAAATAACTGAACTTTTAGTTGCTGCAGAGTAAACAGCTAGATTTTACACCTGCTGAAACGTCGATTAAGCAAAAAAGTGACCAACTTATAAGCATATATCCCTAACCAACCAAATGATGAGTATGAACAATAATCAAAACAGCTCATATTGCACTACCTCAACAGTCACAAATAATTATACTTTGTGCAACAAAATTGAAATTAGAGATCACAATAGTTCAAAAATATGTATAAACGGTAACCAAGGTTACCTTACAGCATCTCTGGCCTCATCCATAACCCAGGAATGTCTAATGCTCTAAGTGTGGCAACAATTGACAGGGTCTTCAGTGTTTAAAATTCAAAGTTCAAACTAAACTTATAAGCACGCAAGTGTTTGGAACTTTTCCACAGGTGCATAAACTTGTTTCCTCACTCCAAATAACTTTGACTCAAGCAATCACTTAGTTAGATACTTCATGTCATATTGAATCAACTAGGTTCATATCATAACATGATAAATGATTATATGCAATTTAGTGAGATAAGGAAAAAGACTTAAGACTTGTAATCTGAAATTTCATATGCATAAGTAAATTACTACATCATAGAGTGAAATAAATATAAATATAAATATATAATAGATGGTACTCAAATTGATGGTCTGAATAAATGATTGAAGACATGTTTGTGAAAATAAAAGCTTCATTTGAGTGTAAAACTAGGATTACAATTACTAACAAGAATTACGGTTTAGAATTTCTCAAAAACAAAAATGCCAAATCCAGCTTTTTAGTAGTAGCAACACTACAAGAGTCCAAAGTCGAAAACTAAAATGCAATACAAATATTCAACGTAATCAAAGATTCTGAAATAGATAAAAAAAGAAAAAAAAAACTAAAATATAGGTTAGAACTGTCATCATAAGTACAATCAAATATGCACTTATAAACAATAAACACAATTAAACAAAAAAATTTAAGACTTCTTTGGTGGGGTGCGCCAGGCAAATGCAATAGTGCAACGCAAAAGCAACGTTTGAGAGGCCCAATAGCAAGCTACTGTAGTGGACTCTCCCCCTCAAAAAATAAATTTAATATCGTGTGAACCATTGGTCCACATAACAGATATTAAACTGATAAGAACAGATACTACACTTGATCTTAGCCAAAAGGCCGAGAAAGGTATGATTTGTTAAGAGAATGGACTGTTGTTTTATATCAAAGACCTCAGTACTTGTTATTCCTTCTAACCAATGTGGGACATAATAATGAGCGGTATAATATTTCTTTCTTTCTAAAATCCAATGCAGCAACCATCCAAGTTTAACAATTGTCTCTTCAAACCTTGGATAGTGAATGCCTACTTACCAGAACTCGCCTTAGAAACAAAGGAGTGCAATGTGCATTATCATGTTTTGGTGCAAGAAGCGGTATGAATCTGTGTGGCATCTGTTTATGTCTTGACCAGATTTAATCTCTCTTTGGAAGCAACACGGATATTGGGAGTCGGTGGAATTTGTTCTTCTCCATGCAGCAGATTTCGATGATTCTTCTTTCAAATTTGCAGCAACTTTGGTGCATATTCAGTGCAGTAACTTGTGTTCTCTGTTGTGGAGCCAGTAGCATAGTCAAAATTTGCATTTATGTGAAGGAATCGAAGACTTCGCCACGGGCAGCCTGCAATTGATGGATCTCGTCAGATTCGGTGGAGAAAAACCCCCATCAGGTAAGGCTAATGCTGATGATATTTTATTATGGTTAGATTCCAAGACTGGTGTACCTTCCAACACCCCCGCGTCTGTTTATGGCTTGAGTGGCTACATATACGGCTAATCCCCAAGTTTATGACAGTGTATAACAAATTGTATCATGATGCGATTGTAATGAAATGATATAATTTTGCTTGTCTAGAAAAATGTTCATTCTTAAGGATCTTAAGGAGGAAACAAATTAATCATATGAAAAATGATAAAATAATAACATCTCAACTTCCATGCACTGAAATTTGATGAACTATAAAGGAAATCTCTGAAAATACAAACAATGGATACTGAATTTTATTACATTTTGCAGTGAATTGAATCGATATTATGTCCATGTATACATCAGTTGTCAAAGAATACATAAAAAACATGTATAAACAACAGGATCTTAGCCTTGTGATAAACCTCAAACTTTCAACCCATTTTCCTCATAGAAACCAATTAAGCACAACTTATATAGTAACATTTCCAAGTCATAAACAATTCTCCTATTTAGCAGCTACAATATCTTGAAGCAGTAACTCCAAATCTTTCAAGCTGCATGATGGTTCACCAAATTTCAGTTGCTGCGTCTAAATTGAGAATATCCTAATATATATAGTTTCAGTGATGCGGTATTATAATTTATAACTATATTTATACTATTTATACCTTACGTTACTCAAGTCAGGGTAGATTGCTATTGCCTCTTTGAAATCCTACATTACATCCAAAATAGAACCGGTTATGTCCTCATGCGGCCGGTTTTTCGCCTCCAAGCTCAATATCAAATCGATTAGTGTTTGCTTGTTAAGTTAATATGAAGGGTCCTTACCTGTTCAGCTGTGGAAGATGTGTAGGTAACCACACAAGACATCCCTGCTTTTGATGCTGCCTGTAGAGATTTATTAGTTAAGATTATAGTTTAAGAATCTATTTTAGTTATGTAACATGGTTAAATACAATTTAGTAAGATAAATAACAAAATAAAGAATTGAAACATGATTAAATGGTAACAAAAAAATTTAAGACTTCTTTGGTGGGGTGTGCCAGGCAATTGCTATAGTGCAACGCAAAAGCGACACTTGAGAGGCCCAATAGCAAGCTATTGTGGTGGACTCTCCCCCTCAAAAAATAAATTTAATATCGTGTGGACCATTGGCCCACATATCAGATATTAAACTGATAAGAACAGATACTACACTTGATCTTAGCCAAAAGGCCGAGAAAGGTATGAGTTGTTATGTAAATGAACTCTTCTTTTATATAAACAATCTCAGTACTTGCTATTTCATCTAACCAATGTGGGACATAGAACTCATGAGTAGTATATCATTTCTTTCTTTCTATTGTCCAATGAAGCAACTTAACAATTCTCTTTTCAAACCACAGTTAGCAAAGTTGGGATAATTTAACACTTAACGGTATTTACCTGTAAACCAATAACACTGTCTTCTACGACCAAGCAGTTTTTCTCGGATATACCTAGCTTCTGCAATGCACAATATATACATTACTTGGTCTGTATGCACAAAAAAGAAACGTCATAATTTCATGTTTCTTAGTTCTTGATGGTATTTTCATATTAAAACCTTCGAAGCTGCCAAATATATTGATGGATCGGGCTTCTTTTCCTTCACATCATCACCTGAAAGTTTAAATAAAATGGATAGATAAGTTTAAACTTGACTATGCAAAGTATTGCTAGACTAAAATAATCAATAAAATGTTTCAATATGCACGACAGCATGGAACAGGTTTTGGTCCAAAAGTATTAAGATATAAAAGTAGTGTGAATGAATATACCAGCAAGGAAGCAATCAAGGCTTTGAAAGCGCTCCTACAACAAAGAAAATAAGCCGGTTAAAAGCAAATGAATAGACATTCCTACTATGAATGATGAAAACATGTACGAAATTGAGCTTACGATTCCAATAAGGTTTTCAAGACAAAGAATAACTGAACTTTTAGTTGCTGCAGAGCACACAGCTAGCTTTTTCCCCTGCAACATCAATTGAGCAAAAAAATACAACCTTATAAGCAGATATCTCAATATTGATTCCGAGATCCATACCATTCCTGTTTAACGGAAAACAGGTTTATGCTTTGTGAAAAAAAACTAGATATCACGAATAGTACAAAAGTATATAACCGATAAATAAAGTTATCTTACGGCATCTCTGGCTTCATCCATCAATCTCAAAACTCCTGGTCTAGGTTTTACCTGTGCCGAAAATGTACAGGTAATTTATTTAATGATAGATTATCAACAGAAATACTATATTTGCAATTCACGGATGTGGAATATTAGGAGAGGGAGTATATAGAAATCTGCTTACAGAGCCAGACTTGATTATATCTTTGTATCTCTCAGTCTTCCAATCCTACATGAACAATAAAATGATATCATTCTCTTAGTGAGGCAACTATTGTCAGATTCTTTGTTTAAAAAACCAAAATAAGTGTGTTATGCAGTCAACATAAGCATACAAGCATTCGAACTTTCGTAGGTGCATGAACTTGATTTCCTCACTCAACATAAGTTTGACTCAGGCAATCACTTAATTAGATTCTTCATGTCATATGGAATCAACTAGATCCATATCATAACATCATTATATGCAATTTAGCAAAATAATTTGTAATCTGAAATTTCATATGCTTAAGCAAACTATATCCAACAAAAAATCAAGAATTATCAATACAGTCCAAGCTTCAAATAACTTCCAACACCTGCTAAAAACCGAACAGTAACTGCTAAAAATAAGACTTTAAAACTTAAGACTTCTTTGGTGGGGTGCGCCAGGCAATTGCAATAGTGCAACGCAAAAGCGACGCTTGAGAGCCCCAATAGCAAGCTATTGTGGTGGACTCTCCCCCTCAAAAAATAAATTTAATATCGTGTGAGCCATTGGCTCACATATCAGATATTAAACTGATAAGAACAGATACTACACTTGATCTTAGCCAAAAGGCCGAGAAAGGTATGAGTTGTATTGAGATTGAACTCTTGTTTTATATCAAAGACCTCAGTACTTGTTATTCCATCTAACCGATGTGGGACATAAAACTCATGAGTAATGGAATGTCTATTTTATCTCTGAATTCTAATGCAGTAACCATCCAACTCTAACAACAATCGAAACAAATGATGACCAGATATCTCTAACTATAAATTACTAACACTTCAGATTGAAAGCGTGTCTGATGTCAAACACATATGACAGTAAGAAAAGTATAAAATACCTGAAGAGTGTCGATTAACTCGGCTCGTTGTTCATCATTAGTTGGAGGAGTTTCGAATAACGTTGATGAAGGCCAACCATGTTCCTTAAAGTACCTTAAAAATTCCAAAAACAGAAAAACACACAATCACAAACATAACATAATAATAATACTAAGAAGTAAAGTTCCAAGAACAAAAGAAAAAGAACCATCGCATTTTGGGTTTGCCACCACCAATTTGGTTCTGAAGTTGATCATAGAATTGAATATCCCAGTTGAGTGGTTGAGAAGAAGAAGAAGGAGAACGAACATTGAAGTGAAGAAATGCATCATTATAAGCTTGACGATGTAAATGCTCTGATTCTAAGATAACACCATCACAGTCAAATATCAAAGCTTGAAAAGAAGATGAAGAAGCTGAAGCTGAGACCTTGAAGGAAACACGGTAGTTATTATGGTTATTATTGTTGAAAGAAGGTAACTTAATTGTGGGATATTGAAAACTGTGTCTGGTGTGTGAAAGATAGGAACGGGAAGTGGTGGTGATGGATGGAGTGAGAGTGAGAGTAGAAGCCATTGCTATGACACACCATCATCATCTTCATCTTCATATCACTTTATTGATTAACTCTATATTTTGTGTGGCTCTCATTTCCATTACCCTCTCTTTATGTTAAGTGTTAACTTATTTTTTTCTAAACAAATTAATTGATTACCTCTTGTTTGATTACTTTATTTTAAGTGCAAGAAATATAATTTATATTTTTTAGTTGAATTAAAAATATTTTTTATTATATATATTAGGTCTCTTTACTATATTGATGTTTTTTATTTAAAAGAAAAATTATGTGAGTTGGGTCTCGAGGCTCACCAGAGTCAGAGAAAGTCTCAATGTTCAAATTAAGGGTGATGATAGAGATACTTACATATTATCCACCAACGAAGTCTTCATATCAGTAGCGGAATTTAAAGTGAAACTGTTGTGAAATTTGAGTTGAATTCTTACCAACTGAACTAAGACCAAGATAGTTAATATTGACGTATTTGCTTATTTATCTTATTATTAATTAACCCATCTTTAATTTTCAAAACAATAAATAAAAATAAAAGTAATATATATGAAACTTATTCTTAAGGGAAACTTATTTTCAATTTGTAAAGTTATTACATAGTATACCCCTCACATCACATGTGTATAATAATCTCACATTGCATCACAATTGGACCCTGCACACAAGTCTTCTGCTAAAGACTAATATCTTGTACATGATTCCAAACTCTTACAACCTTATATACATCAAAATTATGTCTTTGATGAATTACTTTCAAGCTTATCTTTACCCATTTCCACATCATCAATTTTCTTCTCCATTTTCCTCTCCTTACAATCATTGAAATAAATCACACAAGCCACCCATTTCAATGTATTCAACACAATAAGAACACCAATTTGTACAAAAATTCCACTTCCTCCTTTATAGCATTCAAAGTAGATACTTATGAACCTTAAAAAACTTCCAAAAACAAAGAAAAAAAGCATCAAAACAAGTCCTCTCTTTTGATTACCACTGATGAAATAATATGAAACTCTCATAGCTCCAATTCCATAAATACCATCCAACACAGAAATCACAATACTCATATCCCAAATAGCACTCCATTCCAAATACACCATCAACAATTTTCCAATAGCTATAAAACAAATCATACCAAAAATTATGTAACACCAAAAAGTACTAGCTAAAGCAAAACAATTACTCACTGTCCATGGAAATGCAATAAGTATACAATTTGATAAAGCAAGTGTATATAAAGAAGTTATAAATGTTCCTTTCATGATTGATAAATCAATTGAATTTTGAAACATGTGTTTGAGACTCATGTTTTTATTCTCTTCTGGATTTATAAACTTTGAAGCTAAATCCATAGTTAATACTTTAAAACAAAATTCTAGAACATGAAGAGGGATAGTGTAGATGACACCAAGTTGAATCAAAAGAGGTAAATAATCTTTGCTAAAACTTGGGATGGCACCATTGTATGAGAATATGTTTCCATAAGAATCCATGTATGATGAGACTGAGTAATCATCAGAATCCATGGACAAGGAAATAATTTGTTGTTTTTCATTGAAAGGTAGAGATGAGATGATTTTTGGAGTTTGAACTAAAATTTGTTGGAATAATGTTTCAAAGTAAACCATGAGAAAAAAGAAAGGTAGAGAAGTTAGGAAAGTGAAGATTATGAAATTGATGTTTTTGAAATATATGGTTAGAGTTTGATTGAGGATATCTAAGACATCCTTGTTCTTGATTTTGAGCTTAACAAGTTTGGTTTCACTCTCACTCTCCATTGTTGTTAGTTGAATTGAATCTTAGAAGGTGAATGCAGATTTTTCATATACAAATAAATGGATCTTATATCTTAATACTGTCTTCCAGGAAATAACCCTTCTAGGAAGACTTTGACTTTGTCCATCTTAGTGTATGTGACAAGAATAATGAATTAATGATATGAAATTATATTTTAATACTTTTAATAGTTCATACTTTTAATTCTTTTGAATTTGTGGCACAAATAATAGTCCTCCCCCTTTGACTGACTAATAAAATCATTAATGGAGGTCCTGCAACACCAAGAAAAGAAAAAGATGTATGATTTGTTTTAGTTTGTGTTTGTGATTGGTTTTATGGTGAGAATAATAAATGTTGATTTTATTTAAAAGTGAAATTAATATCAAGTGGTTTATTTCATCACATTGTCGAGAAAGTATTCATTGGGCACAATCCCAACATATCATAATTAGGCACACACTCACATTAAATTAAAAATATTAAATAAAAAATATTAAAGTAATATTAATTGATGTGACTATTTTCTGTTTCTTTTAAGGGTTTTGCTAACTAGTGCCCCCGGGCACTAGTTAAGGAACTAAAAAAGAAAATAAAAGAAAAAATATGCATTGAAAAAACAAAAATTTAAACTTTTATGATGTTGACTTCACAAGTTCCAAGAAAATATTTATATATTTGATTACCCTAACTAGTGCCCCGGGGCACTAGTTAGCATTTGTCTTATTTTAATTATTTTTATTTATGAGTGTGTGCCTAAATATGATGTGTTGTACTTGTGCCCAACCAAAAATTTCTCCACATTGTCATGTGAGTTGAAAGAGTAAATTTGTCTGTTCTGGTTAGTTTACATGATAGTATGCTAGTTTCTCTGGAGATATTGCAGAAGAATAATGTTCCGTCTAAGGTTAATATTTTTTGTTGGCGTTTGTTGCTCAAAAAATTTCCAACGGAGGCATTGTTTGGCAAAGGAGTTATTACAAACAATTCGGAGAGATGTTGCGTGCTTTGTTTCAATCAGGAGAATCTATTCACCACATATTCCTTCATTGTACTGTTACTAATATACTAGTTTGCAAAAACTCTTCAATTGGATGGGATTGAATATCATCATGACAGATAGAGCTGTCAAATGGGCCAGCCCGGTCCAGTCCGGCGGGCCAGCGCGTAAAAGTGGGTGGGCTTGGGCTGGCCCGATTTTTATATGGGCTGCCAAATTCTAGTCCGGCCCAAGCCTTATTGGACCATGCAGCCCGATGGGCTAGCCCGGCCCGTATAATTTTTTTAGCGCACGCCAAAAAGGATCAATGACACAACTGACAAAATAATTACCACATAAAACAACCATCAAATCAACATTCATACACAATATATCTACCAAATAAAGATTCATGCACCTGTAAAAGTATTTGTGGCAACATACAAAGTGCATCCTTAGATAATCAAAATCAAAATATATTACAAAATAGTTAACTTCTTGGCCTAAGCCCCTTGAGCACTTGATTCTTCTCTACTTCCGACTGGTACATCTGTAATTCATAAAACTTGAGAAGTAAATGACTAAAAAGTTAATATAATAGAAGAATTATTATTAACAACAAATCGAATAAACATAGCAACTAGCACTACAAATAAAAGAACTTAATTATTTAAAACCATGCAACTTTTTTTGAAAGAGGCTAAACTTTTATTAATGAGAATAAGTACAATAAGGATTTGTACATATATACAAAGGTCTATAAGGAAAACACAGCCTGCTACAAAAACACATGAGCACAAAGCACCTAAAATCATACACCTCTACTGTCAAACAAACAGCAGGCAAAACACCAGAAAAAACAATCACTAGCAGCAGGCACGGCACAACAAATGATTCGGCGTACAATTACCTTATGTATTGAAAATATACTAGCAAATGATTCGGCGTACAATTACCTTACAACTGTATCTCCTCTACATCCGGCACATCTGTAATTCATAAACATGATAAGCAAATGACTAAAAAGTAAATACAAATTGAAAATATAACAAAAGAATTATTACTAAGTAACAACAAATTACCAGAAGGTCCAACTTCTTTAAAACAAATCGAACCTGCTTCACCTTCAACTGAGAAGAAAAGGGCGTGCGTACCTGAGAAAAAGTGAGAGATTAGGGATTTTGATTTGGCGAGAGAGGAAGAGAGGAAACAAAAGAGATTGGTGAGAGAGTTCGTACCTTAGCAGAACCAGAACATGAGCAAAGAGATTAGGGATTTTGATTCGGCGGAGAGGTGAGAACGTGAGAGAGATTAGGGATTTTGATTCGGCGGAGAGGTGAGAACGTGAGAGATATTAGGGATTCTGAACTAGAGAGAGAAGTGAGTGAAAGATTTTAGGGGTTTTGAACCAGAGAGAGAAAGTGAGTGAAATATTTTAGGAATTTTAGGGGGAAAAATGAAAAGGGAAAACGCGGACTATGAAAACGCAGAATTTTAGCCCAAAATGTTTTTTTTTAACTAAAAACCTTTTTTTTTTAATTTTAAACAGGCCAGCCCAAAGTCCGGTGGGCAAGCCCAGCCCGATCCATTTTTTAATTGGGCTAGTTGGGCTGGGCTAAAAAAGGCCCGGATATTTTTAACGGTTTTTTTAAAGGCCCGACCCGACCCAAATCTGTGGGCTAATGGTCCAGCCCATTTTGACAGCTCTAATGACAGACTCAATGCAGCATCACTTTATTTTGTTTGGTGATTTGATCAAGGGTACCGGCAAATAATTTGGTTAGTAACGACGTGGTGCATATAGCGGTGGCGCAATAATATCATATTTAGAGGAGATCGGGCCAATTTATCTTCTTTAGTGGACCAACTTATTTACATGTTGTGGTTTTGGTTTATTGGTCGATTGGGGAGTAACGTTGATATGTCTTTTAATACTTGGTGTGTTACTCCTTTAAATTGTTTAAAATGTATCTGGAGTTTGTTTTTTGCCTCTGAATTACAAGGGTTGAGTATCACTTGTACTCTTTATAATTCAATATTTGCTTATAAAAAAAAGTTAAAAATTATATATATAATTAGTAAAAGAACGGTAACACTTATATTTTTAGAAGTTACACTTTACCAAATTAAATTTATTAAAAAAATTGAAGTTAAAAATTATTAAATAATATTAAATATTAATTGTAATTTGAACCAATTATAATTTTAATATTATCAGTTTTATAAACCATTAATTCAGAGTCGGCCCTAATACATGTGTCACATGGGCCACAATATAGAGCCTCATAAAAATGGGGGATTAAAAAAATTATAGAATGGTCGTATTGGTAAATGAGGTATAAAATGAGGGGTTGCATGCTTCAAAATGAGGGGTTGTGAAATTCAAGTGTTTGAGATTCTCTTTATTTTAAAATAAAGAATTTATTAGTTACAAAAGTTTCTAAAAGAGTTTATTCTATTGTAAACACTCTTAATGATAAAAAAAAAAATTAGACTATTTATAGCTAATTAGTGTACTGTAGTTTTATCAAATGGAAATATGTGTGATAGGGATCGGCATATTTATCAATATATATATATATATATATTAGTGACAAAAATGATTTTTTTTAATGTTATTCATGTTATTTTTAATTAAATAGATAACAATTTTTTTGCTTTTTCTTTTATTATGGACAATTTTGTCGCTTTTTCTTTCATTATGGACAATTTTTAATAAGAGTTGTGTTGTTTGTAATTGGTGACAACTGTGGGACAATCTTTTTTCTCCTTTATCTTTTAGAACAAAAATAATAAAGAAAGAGATTAGGAGATAAAATAAAAACACAATAAGAGTATGAGAAAAAAGTTATTTTCAAAGTTGTCCAAAAATAATTGTATAAATATCATTCTCTTTTAATAATTTAACAGGACCTCCAAAAAGTCAGAGAGATCCTAACATATTTGTCTCATGTATTATTGTTAAAATCACATAAAAAACTATATATAATTATTTAAAGTTAAAATAAATTTTAAAGGTAAAATTAATTCTATTTTTCATCTAAATGTGTCAAAATCAAATTTTTTATCGAGCGTTTGGATACCATCCAACACAGAAATCACAATACTCATATCCCAAATAGCATTCCATTCCAAATACACCATTAATAATTTTTCAAAAAAAATATTTTTGTCATCCTGCTTATTTTTTTGCGCGTCCTATGAATTTACCAAAATATCTTTGTCCGCTACTTAAGTAGCGTATACACCACTAGTGCAGAAAACACTTTTTACATCTGGCCAAAAACACTTTTTACATCTGACTCTTGTCAGTTATAAGCCTACGAGTTATAGAAAGTTGGACACTTTTTACAACTAACTACGTTACTTAAGTAAATCATACCAAAAATACCTCATAATTATAACATCCGCTACTTAAGTAACGGACAATATTTTTTAAAATTTATCTTTTTTATAACATCCGCTACTTAAGTAACGAAAGGATAAAATGAGAAAGGTATAAAGCGCATGAAGGTAGAATGACAAAAGTAAATTTCATTTCCACTAGCTACAAAACAAATCATACCAAAAATTATGTAATACCAAATCCCAGATAGCACTCCATTCCAAATACCCACCCAGGCGAATTTTGAACTTGAATTGGTGGAGTGTACCAAACAATTGCAATAGTGCAACACAAAACCGATGTATGAGAGATAAAATAGCAAGTTATTGTGATGGTCTCTCATACTCAAGAAATAAATTTAATATCGTTTAAATCATTGATTCACATATCAAATATTAAACTGATAAGAACAAATACTACATTTGAACTTATCCAAAAAGGCCAGATAAGGTAAGGTTTATTCAGAGAATGAACTCTTCTTTTATAGTTAATAAGTCCTAAGTGTCAGTTACTTCTCTTCATCAATGTGAGACTTGGTTTCCGGTAGTATAATATAACAACTTGTTTTCCAATGTCCAAAATGATGCTGCAACCGATGAAGGCTAATTGTCAAAAAAAAATGTCGCAATCCTCTCTTTTTTTTAAGAACAAATATATTATTAATGGCTCTGCGCAAGACGAAACAATCCTCTCTTGTGATGTGGAAAACAAATAGTGATTGACACGGGTTTATTTCTCTCTTCATGGCAGCGAAAACAACAAGAATTAACATCACAACATCAAGTCGTTGAGACCAGTATCTGTATCGTACTAAGAAACAACAATATGTCACTCCTCCAAAGGCGAGAACGAGAAACTTGTTTGACGACTAAGGTATGTTCAGTAGTCGTTGAATTTAATGTTTTTCACATGCATATAACTTGTTCTCATTAGTTTGCGGTAAATACCTCCAAGCTATCAAATGTCAATTTTTTAAAACAAAAAAACTTATATCTATATTTCATACTTTCATATGTTAACACAAAAACACTCGTCAACAAATCCCACAATAAAATTTTGATGTTTAAAAACATCATTTCTACTCTCTCTGGGACTATATATAAGCAAAATTTAACTTTTTAAATTCATTGAAAAAATAATGTATCTAATAAATAATATAGACTAAAAAATCAAATTTTACTTTTATATATATATATATAGAACACTATATCTTAGATAAATACAGAGAAAAGCAGAGTTTTGTATTTATTTATTGTTTTAACACAACAGATATTTTTACTCAACAGATAAATATTTGAGGATTTGTAACAAGAAATTTATAAACGATCATTCATTTTTATTTTTAGGATAAGGTAGGAAACTCAAAAAGAAATCACTAGCTATCCATATAAAGATCCAAAGGACAAGCTAAAGTTTATTATACATTTACAGATCCACACATTACGAAAACATAGAAAGGGACAATTGCAATGGACAAGACAACCCTCTCTCTTGTCCTCTATTCTGACAACTAAATTACCAAATAATCTTCGTAAACCACAATTAAAAATTTAGTCATCACATCCCTTATCATAAATATAAACACACAAATTCATTAGATGAAACTTTTTCTGAAAATATAGATGCAGCTACCATAAAGTAGGAATTCAGGTCTATAACAAACTTTGTATAAGTGTACTATCAAACTTGTATACAATCAATGATGACGCAAGTGACACATATCTAAACATTAATTAACCACATTAATTACTTCATAGACACCTAAAATTAAATAATTTAAAACAAAAAATAAGATTAGTAATTTTCATTTTACTACTTGATTATGGAGGAGCAAAATCTTGGATCTTCTTCACAAGAGTTGTAATTAAGGGTTGAAGAAGTGGTCACCACAATGGCATTTCCATCCCAACGGTTTGTAATTGGAATACATGTTACCTTGTAAAGATGGGTTAAGCCATTTTTTCATGGCAGAAACTTTTGGAGGGATAGAATCATGAGTGGGTAAAGATGGTACTTGAACTGCCATGCATGGATGACATTCATTGCATTTGCTATGACAACTTGGTGGCATTGAACCTAACTTGTTTTTCTCTTCAAATAACAATTCCTGCACATTTTTAACACAAACCTATTTTAGATCCTTAATTATTAATTATTACACCCCCACCCCCACACACATACTCAAATAAACAAAGATTTTTTTACAAGTTTATTATATAACTGATGTATCTGGTACATTATATAAATCAGTTACATTAGTTATTCAATGAATAACCTGAAAAATCGGCACTACAAAAAATATAATTTTTGTCGGCAACTTTTTTTTGTTAAAAGTTGTTACAAGTTGCTAGTGCCAACGACTTGTAATAACTTTTAACAAAAAAATCGCTCACAAAAATCTAATTTCTTGTAGTGCGGTATTTTAACATATACTCCCTCCGTTCCTTTTTATAAGAGACAATTCACTTTTTAGATTCATTCAATAATTGATGTATTTGGTCTATATTATAGCTTAAATACATTCATTAGTGAATGAATCTAAAAAATCAACTGTCTCTTATAAAAAAGAACGGAGAGAATAGTATCTAATACATCGGTTGCTCAACAAATTTTACTTATAATAGTGACAGGAGAGTATTAGTTTAAACATGCAATGTATTTAGGAACTAAGAAAGAGTGGAATGAATTGGTTAAATAAAAGCCTACCCTTGGAGGATTTGCAGAATGCAGACGATTGGAGCTAGAAACAGGATGAAGCATGTGATGGTGAAGAATTATGAAGAGCAAGAAGGAGATGGTTGTTGAGTAGTGATATGAATTAAGTGAAGCCATGAATGCATATTATGTGACTACTTTGAATCATTCATTCATTCCCCATTTAAGAAGAAGAAGGGTGGGTGTATGTTAATGTGAATGTGAACTGAGAGATCTGAATGACAGTTCTCTTAACTTTATCGATCTGTGGTTGTGTTGAGGCTTGTAAAGCAAGTACTCAGCACAGAGAGAGAGAGAGAGAGAGAGAGAGAGTGAACACACTATGAAGGCCCCCTTGGCTAGAATTGGCTGTATCAGTATTCAGTATAGCCTTGAGGCTATAGCAGCTTATTACTAGCATGACCCAAAACATTTTTCTCTCAGTCTCTCTCAATTACAAAAGAATACTCCTACTGACCACTCTGATATCATCTCTTTACTACTTTTATTATTTCTCTGTAAAAAAATCTATGGTCACAAATATTTACTCATTTTATTTGGTTAATCTAATTTAAATATTTTTTTGGAGTATACATGTAAGATAATTATATTTTAATCGGAGACAAACGAACAATAAGTTGCGTAGGTAACACAGGCTAATCTTTTTTGGATGACAAAATCAATCATTTTAAACATTGCATCTAGAGATCTAAGAGACACATCGTTACTATGCATGACTCTTTGAACTCTTTTCAAAATAGATACGGTCTCTGGTGCTAGAAAACCAAAAATGACTATTGAAGATTTTATTTTTAATTATATTTACACCACATTATATATATATATATATATATATATATTTAAATTATTTGTGACCATTTAAGACTCCCTCTTATTCATTTTCTATTGATAATAATCAATACTACTTAACAGGATAATTTTACTCAAAATAAAATAATTTTATAAATTATTATATTTTATTGTTTTCTAATCTATATACTCCACAAATTTTAGAGCAGAATTTCCCAATAATATTGAAATGCAAAGCAAGAGGAAGATAAATTTGGCATTTATTATGCTATCTAAAATTTGTCTCTGTTCACCACCTACGCATCCATAGTTTTGACCACAGTGGACTTAATTGTTTGAACTTGAAGTTTTAAACGATTTTGAGTTTCTCCTTGATTTACAATATTGCAACTATTCATACATGTAAGATTCTTTTGGATACTCCATCCGACCTTAATTATAACCAAATGTTATTTTTTGGATACATTGAATAACTAATGTATCTAGTTTTAAAAATGAACTAAATACATTATTTATTCAATGTATCTAAAAAATGATATTTACTTATAATTAAAGCCATAGGGAGTAAAATTACCAATAGTTGGTTAGTTGCCGGGTAATTGAGGCTAAATTTGATTGATAAAAAAAGCTATGATTTAATCCTCTACAATTATTGGAAGAATGCTGAAACTACTTGATATCCGAATTGACTTCAAAACTCCAAAATTATGTGCAAGATAAATTTTATGGTATCTTAAAATTTAATAAAAACTAAATAAGGACCATTTTATATAGATCAAGAAGATATTTAATTTAAAATAGAATGCACAAGTTCTAATAAAAATAATTCTCCACTTACATCCCCAATATGTATAATTTTTCATAAAAATGAGTACCAATTACTACTCCCTCAAATCATTTTCATAAGAAACAATTAAATTTTTATGTTTATTAAAAAAATTATTGTATCTAGTTTATATGATAAGTCTAATAACCTACAACATTTATTCAACGAGTCATATTAATTAACAAATATCATAAATTCACATGTTAAGGGTCGTCAAAATAGTAAATATTTATTTGATAAATCTTAAAAATTGATTATTTTATTAGAAAAAATGAGAAAGTAATAAAACTAAGAAAACGTTGATTTGTGTCATTAAGGGTGCATGTGTCTTGAAACTAATTAGTGGATTTTGGCTGCAGTCGCCTCCAATCTCAATTTTTCATGAGGGAGGAAGAAAGTGAATGATGATTAAGTGAAGTGCTGACATGATTATAAAAAAAAGTTCTGACATGTATTTATTATACTTTGCTTCTCATAAATATACTCCTACGTGGTCCCATTACATTATTTGAGTAACAAGCATAATAGTTATAAAAATTGAAAAAATAAATAAATTATCAAGTGTAATTTTACATATGTTAAAAAATTCAAAATAATAAGTTTATATTGAAATTTATGAATTAAATATATAATTTTTTATAAATTAAAAAAAAAATTACTTCTTTTAGATATTTTAACATGTACAATATTATATATATTAGAGAAACTCAAAGTAAAAATAAAATAAAACCGAAAGTAAAAGTGAAAAAACATCGATAGAAGTAGGGGTGAGCATCGGTCGGGTTCGGTCGAATTCGGGTCGAAAATCGTAAAACCGATAAAAACTGCGGCCTCTTAATTTGGACCCAATTCCGACCGTCTACAACTTCGGTTTGTTCGGGTTCGGGTCATACGGGTGACAGGTATAACGGGTCGGTTTTAACGAGTTACATTGAAACTTTGTGGTTACATTTAAAATTTCATTGATCAAAAAAATATTATTCTTCAAATAGTTCAATATTTCGTACACACTGCAACAAATGATACAATAAAAATGATAAGATGCAATTATTTTGTTTCAAATTTGTTAATCCAACGACGATAATAGATAGTAGATGAGAAGTAAAAATTAATATAAATCTATAATATTATCTTTCACATCTCCTTTATCAACCAATTACAAGCTTAAACTTGTAAAATATAACATTTTTCTTCTCTATTAAAGATAGACAAAATTAACAAAGCGAAGAGTATAAGAGATTAAGAGGTGCTCAAAACTGAAGAAAAAAAATTATATTTTAGTAATTGTTCGGTCGGTTTCGGTTATGAAAAGATAAATTTTAGAGACCCGCACCCGCTCGTATACAACCGTTCATGACCGATTTTTCACAATTGTTGGACCGAGACCCGACCCGCACCCGACCGAGTGCTTCCATATATTGGTGGTTATGTCGGTTTCGAGTCGGGTTGCGGGTTCGTGCTCAGCCCTAGATAGAAGTATATTCTTGTAATTTTTGTTGTACAATTGTATTTTATATAGGAAGGTTCTATGGTATTAGCTCAGGACAATCAAAAATTGAAATGTATCAGTATTTTTAATTTTTAAACTAATAATTATTTTTTATTAACCTAAAATTATTTGTTGACTATTGTATTTTAGAAAAATAATTTCATAAAAAAAACACAATTTCATTGTGTATAAGAATTATAAGCAATTTTTTACGAATTTTTCATAAAATAAAAAAATCAATATTAACTATTGTGAATAATAAAAATTTAGAAAAAAATAATTTTTTTATTATAATTTATAAATGATACGAAAAAATAATTTCCTATAGAAAACTTATTTATCTAATAATTTAAAGACCCAATTAATATACCAATACTTTTAATTTATTTAAGAAGCCAGGTGTATTGTTATATATAGATAGATAGATAGAATATTTAACATGGGCACTCAATTTTCAAATATAAGCTGATTAATCAAATGCAAAATTATTATTGAATAATGAAATGATATAAATTTTTGTTTGTAAAAAAAAATCAAATGCAAAATTATTATTAATTCAGTTGAATGCGTGATTAATTAGATTGTTCATAAGTTTGAATTTAATATCAATATTAGTTTGGATGTTTTTACTCAAGTTCAAAACCCTGCATTTATGTGTAGTTTGTGCGATGTTTATTACTTGGCTTACAAAAGAAAGAAAAAAAATCAATTCACAATCAAAAGATTAATATAATTAAATTAACCACTATTATTAAATTAATTTTCTATTGTATTCCACTAAGTTGACCACATTTTACTAGCAATAAATTTGTCAAATGATAAGAGTTTTGGTCCGCGTGAAATTCAATTTATAACTTATACGTACGGAAAAAATTTGTTCGGGGTGAGAAAATTCATGTTATATGCCCACAAATTTCTCAACATAGATTAGTTATTACTGGCGGTGGTAAAAACTTGTGTCAATATTATAGAAGGACTAGCCGCCTTCCGTGCCCGTTTGTGTAATCAATATTCTTTTTTTTCTTCGTGTGTGATCGATATTCTGTATTGTGCAAATATAAGTAATTACTTAGTCTCCTTTTTATTAGACTTTGTTAATTGATAACTACGTAACCTCCTTTTTTTGTTATGGTTAGTTATTAAGAAGAAAAAATATATTTTATTTTTACTATAAAAAACTGAAAACCTACTTTTATGTAGAAGTTGTGCTTAGGCCCCGTTTGGCCCGGCTTATTTTCCTCTTTTTTTCTTCTCCTTAAAAATAGTAAAGAAGGAAAAAATTGAGTTTGACTTTATTTTTTTTATTTTTTACTTCTTTACTTTATTTCTCTAATACTTTTAAGAAGAAATAGTGTCAAATATAATTTTATACTTCTTTATTTCGTTTAAGCTAAAATAAAAAGTAAAAAATAAGCCGGGCCAAACGGAGCCTTAGTTATTAAGAAGAAAAAAAAAATATTTACTAAAAAAAACTGAAAATCTATTTTTATGTGAAAGTTATTTTTTAAGGGTAAAATTGGAATAACAAAAAAGTCATCCCAAAAATTTGAATCCCCTTTATATATTAGTATAGATATATATCTTTACAATTTTTTTTGGGTATATATCATGGGAAAAAAATATCTTTACAATTTTAATCCGTGTAAAGAGGGGTTGTGTAAAAAAAGATGAATGTATATATTACTCTATCTTTTTTTGGAGCGATTTGCATGCACAAATTAAGGGTATATATCCTGAGACGTGCCCACCTTTGAGTTTGAGGTAAATTTCCAAAATTGATCGAGCACATTTTAAGAAGGCATATCACATTCACACAAATAGGCTTAAAGGGCATGTGAAAGTATTACCAATTTCCTTTTCAAGGTTTCATGATTCCTTGTTGTGTAAATCCGTAGCTTTCAATTAGTCAAAGCTCCAATTAGACTATCGACATTGCATTGAGAGGGTAAGAGGGATAGTGACTGTGTGAGTGACCATACGTACACTTCTTTTTACTAGTGACAAGAGCATGAAAAAGATGTGTTCACAAAGTTAAGAGTATTTTGGATTAACGATGCGGTGATTTTGACAAAAATATGGTGGCTCTTCGATTTTATCAAAGCTCTTATGTGTAATTTTTGCTAAAATTATAATGGTTTACCATAATTCTTATAATCTCACAGTTAATTTAAATATACACTAATTTTTTTTATTAGATCATGAATTTACTACTATAAACACAATTGCAAAAATTCCAAGTTTAAATCCAAATAAAAATATACTACAATTTAATATTATCGACAATGTTAGTTGAATGAAATTTCATAGAATTAAATTGCACCTTTATCTAAGCTTTTTAATTTTGTTATCACAAAATTGGGTGCTGATGATTGGAGAAAAAGTAATACTAGATTTTGTTCACTTCATTTTCTCTCGAGTTTTCCAATGGAGTACCATTAATTGGAGGAGTAAGTGTAAGAAGTTAGGGCAAATGACAAGGACACACCCCACCTCTCTTGCGACGTTCATGACACTACGAGTTCATATTCACATGCAATACCGGCATTAGTGGCACTCATAATTTTGACGATTGTGATGTGACCACTGTTAGATTTAATGAAATAGATGTAATATTAGAATTGAATAGAATAATTTGATTACAATTGTTGAGGAGTTTAAATAGACTATGCTATACCTAATGGGCCTAACTAATAGGCTAAGTAAACTTGGATAAATTCAATAATAATAGTTATACAATATTTACAACACTCCCCCTCAAGCTGATGAATGGATATCAATCATTCGAAGCTTGCAAGTAAGTTCTCTGAATTGTTCTATTGGCTATCCCGTCTTCACCACTTCTGTCAGTAAAGACCGGTTGATTATCATAACATAACTTCATAGGATCTTCATATTGTGGTGAAAGTTGTTTAGAAGATACAAAATTAGAAGTAGGACGTCTATATATGGAGGGACATGTTCTCTTTTTTCTTCCCAAAGCAAGAGGTACATCATTCGGGTTAGTATCACAAGTATCAGAAATATGAGAATTATCATTAGGATGGTCATTTTCAGTACTTACCACTGGTTCAGACGATTGAGTTTGCTGTTGGAGCGGGACGGGTTTACTTCTTCTCTGATACTCTTGAATTGGTGTTGAAGGTGTTGATTCCTCTAAAGGACATGTGTTCTAGGAAGGCTAGGACCTAGGACTAGAAACTCAGACTCAGACTCTAAGTCATTTATGTTCTCCCCCTGAGACTGAGGACGAGTAAAATACGACACATTCTCATGAAAAGTGACATCTTTGGAGACAAAAAATTTTCGACTGGGAGGATGATAACATTTGTACCCTCTTTTGTTAGGTGCATAACATAGAAAGATACACCTGATTGCACAAGGATCCAACTTGTTGCGATATTGTTTATGAACATGAACAAAAGCAACATAACCAAACACACGGGTCTTAAGATTCTGTAATATAGGAGCAGAAGGAAAATGTGAGAGCATAGATTTAATAGGACTAGTATTACCTAAAACACGAGATATGACTCGATTAATGAGATAAACAGCAGTAAGAACTGCCTCTCCCCAATATGAATTGGGAACAGACATTTGAAACATAAGACATCTAGCAACTTCAAGTAAATGACGGTTTTTTCTTTCTGCGACTCCATTTTGTTGAGGGGTGTCAACACATGTGAATTCATGGATTATGCCATGTTTACTGGTGAAGTCAGAAAAAGTATGATTGACATATTCTTTACCATTGTCTGAACGAAGTCTTTTTATACCTTTGCCAAATTGTGTTTTGACCATATTATAAAATTGAATAAATAGTTGTGGTACTTCTGATTTAGTATTCATCAAAAAAACCCAAGTTAATCGAGTGCAATCATCAATAAAAGAAACAAACCATTTTGCACCAGAAACATTAGAGGTAGGGGCAGGTCCCCAAACATCAGAATGAATAATATTAAATGGTTCAACACTTTTATTAAAACTAGGAGAAAAAGAAACACGGTGATGTTTTGCTAACTCGCAAACATCACACTTAAATGACTCAACAGAATGTCGTAAGAACAACTCAGGATACATAGACTTAATTAAGGAAAATGGGGGATGACCAAGACGCTTGTGTTGAAGCCAAATTTGTGAGGCAGAAGAGGAAGATTCAGACCGAAGAGAGGATGACAATACCTTTGGACCACCTGGCTCATCAGAGAAGTAGTATAACCCTTCCTTTTCTTTAGCAATTCCAATCGTCTGTCCCGAGTTCAAATCCTGAAAAACACAATGAGAAGCAAAAAAGGTTACTTTACAATTTCAATCACGAGTAAGCTGGCGGATGGAAATTAAATTGTTGGAAAGTGTAGGAACATGAAGCACAGATTGCAACTTCAATGAAGGTTGTAGGTCAATATTTCCAATGCCAACAATACGAGCATGAGAGCCATCAGCAACAGTGATATAAGGAATACTTGAAGGTGATGTATAGGAGGATAGTAAAGTCGAATCAAATGTCATATGATTAGTAGCCCCAGAGTAAATAATCCAAGCATTTTTAGGGATAACATCACAAACAGTAAAAGATCGGCAGTTCATATTCTTACTAGTAATTGGTAAAGACCCAAATCCAGAAGGCTTACTAATGGAGGTAAGAAGAGACTGTAGACGTTCCACATCATTCTGGCTAAAAGAGGACGAGTCAGTTCCTCCTATTGCAACATGTGCATGATTCTGCTGCAGATTCCAAGGGCCTCCTCCTCGGCTAAGAACCTGTTCTTTTCCATGTAGTTTGAAACAATTTTTCTTTCTATGCCAAGGTTTGTTGCAGTGCTCACAATAGAATATGGGTGAATATGGTCGTGGAGGTGGAGGGTCATTAATATTCGCCATTGAAGCAAAATAACCAGATTAACGAAATAAGATTCACTGAGAAAAAAAATACCCAAATTTCGAGTATTTCAGAAAATTGTTTTGAACACACCAACGAAATGAGGAAGTCGAGACGAGAAAACTGACACCGAAATCGTCAAAAAAAGAGACCAGGAAGGCGGCGCGTGGACTGCACGCGTTCTGGACGGAGGTGCGAGTGGTTCTCACACGCCGGTGAATAATCCGCGCGTGAAGGCGCGTGCGACGGAGGTTGGAGTTGGTTTTGACGGCGTTGGACTCGGAATTTTAAGGCGGTTAAGATGATATATTGGAAGTTTTGATACGTTCACTGGAAGTATGAAAAACGACACGGACATATTGATGTATGTTAACGGTGAAAAAGTTTCAAAGGAAAAGTGAAAGAACAAGAAGAATGGAAAGAAGAAAAAAAAATAATTGCATCAACGGCGGCTAGGGTTTATACGGAAGCGTGTCCCAAAAATCGGGAGCTCATGATACCACAACAACAAAGAGGGGAATGAATAAATGCAATGTGCATGATAAGAAGCCAATAAACATTTTACTATTTTTGTTATTATTGTTAGAGTTTCTACGGTTTCAATTATGAAATTCTACTTACGAAATTGAATTTAAATAGCCGAAATACCTCCAGCCATTGCTCTTGCTTAAAGTCTGTTCTTTATAAATATTGCACTCCTTTATATCACTTCTGTTCATCACAAAAGTAATTGGATGTGCACCAGATCAACTACTCCGCTATCTCTTAGTGGATAGTTACTAAATTAAGGGAAAGAATAAAAGACCACTTTAGGCTTAATGAATAATTACCGTGCACTTAGTAAGTAATTACCATTTATTTAAATAAATAAATAATTAAAAGAGAATAAATCCAACAATTATAAAAAAAAACACATTTTACTATTTTCATTTTTTTACTTTTACGAATCACAGTGGCAAAAAATTGAGACGGGCCTGTGTCGACTCTTTTGGTTTTAAGTAACAACAAAAACATGCATTAAACAAACAACAAGAAAGTTGTGCAAATCCTGAGATGTGTAACAAGAACGTAATTTTCTCTAGCAATTTTGCATAAAGTAATGTAAATATATGGGTATACATGAGTAAAATACATATAAAGTTGATTTAATCACAAGACCAACAAAAAAGTTTATTTAATCATATAGATGAATACGAATAAGTGAGAAATGATAATCTCACTCGTGTTAAAGATGGGGAAAATGACAAAAGTTGAGCTACTAAATATGAATTTAGTTGTGAAGGATTTTGATAGTATACTATAGAGGTTCTAGATTCGATTTTTAACTCTATTATAAAAAAAAAAGGGGAAAATGAAGTAGATGAAACTATGAAAGATGTAAAAGACAATTGCCATTTCATGAGCTTGATGTGTTCGTGGGTTATAAAACTCAAACGATATTTGCAATGACTATTAACGTGGATTCTTCTTTTGAATAGCTATTAATGTGGATATTATTATAGAGGTCTTGCTATAACCTCTTATTATGGTGAAATGTTCTGTGTTGTTTGATAGTCATGAAAGTTCACTCATGGGAGCCTACCGTCAGTAAAAATTATATTTTTAAACGTATGTCTAAATCATGCTCCATTTTCTTATTAAAAGCAATTTTTTTTATAAAGATCAAATGCATTAGTCAGTTACCAATAAATTCTCATTTTTATAAGTAGCGGATGTCATAAAAATGAGAATTTTGTATATAGGGTTTTTTTTCTTAAATTTCGTATTGTTACAACACGTCTGCTACTTAAGTAGCAGACATAAAATTTTGTATAGGGTGTTTTTTTAAAAAAAAATTACTCATACTCACACCACCCGCTACTTAAGTAGCAGAAGGTAAAATGGAAAATGCGTGGGATGCGCAAGTAATTGGTAGTGTTGCAAAAGTAAGAGCCGTAAAAATAATCCGAAATTTACATTTTCCACTCTACCGATTACTCGCACGCCCTATTAAGTAGCGGACATGGATATTTTGATAATATCACAGGGTATGCGAGAAAATAGATAGGGTGACGAAATGAGTTTTCAAATGAGTCTCTGGGGCGCGCCCTACGAAATGTTCCAAATACCCCTGTTCGTGACTTGTGCTACGAACACCCCCCCAAAACACCCTATATCTATAACATCCGTGGCTTGAGTAACAGATGTAGAAAAAATGTCAAAATACCTCTGTACGTGACTTGTGCTACGGACACTCCCAAAACACCCTACATTTATAACATTTGTGGCTTGAGTCACGGATGTAGAAAAAATGTCATTTTTCAAAATTACTAATTTTTCCTTCATCCGTGACTTAAGCCACGGAATGATATTTTGGTCAATTCGTAGGGGCGCAAGTAAGCCATAGAGTGACAAAATGAATTCTCTTTCAAATAACCCCCAGTAAAGAGAAATTTTCTCATCCCACCCCCCAACACTCTTTTTAACCCCCCGGAAATCCAATTTTGCCCCTGAAAAGTCTAGTTCGGAACGTAGAATCCGAAAAGGTTTAAAAGTAATTTTCGTTCGGAACGTACTCCCCGAACCTTATTTCGGGGAATAGAGCCCGAAAAAATACTTAAATTTTTTTTTATGTTTTTCTGCTGCATTTTTTCTGTCTGCTACTGCCTATTTTTTTTAGTTTTCCAAATTTTTGAAGATTAAATGTTTTGATTTGCTTAATGGTTATTATTAATAATATGTTTAATTATTATAGCTTAGATATTTGAGTTTAAGTTCCAAATGTTATTTGATATAAATTGTAGTTGATATTGATTTTTCGTCCAACATCTTCTTCCATGTCTACAACAAAATTCAAATACAAACTATGTCATTCACACATTTTTACAAACACTTGGAGTGCTAAAATGATACAAACTATATCAAAAACCAAATTCAATTTCTAACCAACATGCATTGATGCATACATCAACCCAATGCCACAAACAACACATAATCAACATAATAAACAACATCAACAACATTTACAACAACTCAGAAATTGAAAAATTCCAACAAAAAATGTTACTATATCAACTGAGTTGTTGTAAATGTTGTTGATGTTGTTAATAATAACCATTAAGCAAATCAAAACATTTAATCTTCAAAAATTTGGAAAACTAAAAAAAATAGGCAGTAGCAGACAGAAGCAGTGCAGCAGAAAAACATGAAAAATTTTCTAAGTATTTTTTTGGGCTCTAGTCCCCGAAATATGGTTCGGAAAAGGTGTCCCGAACCAAATTCATAGTTTTCAATTATTTCGGAACGTATTTTCCGAACTTGACTTTTATAAGGGTAAAAAGGGAAATCCGGGGGGGGAAAAAGAATCATGGGGGGTGGGATGAGAAAATTTCCAGTAAAGAAGGTAGTCATAGCAGGCCGGCCCGATAAAAAATGGCCCGTGAAGATTAGGCCCATCAACAACATACCCACAAAGTATTTTGGCGGGAAGATGTTGGTCCCTTTCATCATTTCCCGCCACTGAAGAGTTCACGCTCATTAGGAACAGCGAGAAGAACTCGGAAACCAAAAATTCCAAACTTCACAAACTGAAGAGAAGTTAGGGTTCAGAAATCAGAACCTGTTCTCAGAATTTTCAACCGATTAAGCGAAAATGGAAGCATTCGGCGGGTACTTGGTCGATGAGAAAGCCGTTAGGGTTGAAAACGCTTTCTTAGATTTTCTCAAAAGGTTCTCTATTCTTCTTCATCTTCTTCATCTTCATTTCGTTCTTCATTTGCATAATTATGAACTGATTTAACTGAATTATTAACTTAATTATTGTATCTGTTTGTGTTGAATCATCAGTTTCAGATCTGGACAACGGAATGAACTCTATTACGAAGCGGAGATTGAAGTGATGAGAGCTAATGAATCTAACACGATGTTCATCGATTTCGATCACGTTATCAGATTCAGTGATCTTCTTCAGAAAGCTATCTCCGATGAATATCTGAGGTTTTTTCCTTTTCATTTCTTTAGATTTTTACTAAAATTATTGAAACCCTAAAATTTGTTGTTATTTTGGGGCACTACTAATAGCTGTTTTCTGTGTTGATGATGATAGGTTTGAACCTTACTTGCAGAATGCCTGCAAGAGGTTCGTTATGGAGCTTAAGCCAACTTTCATTTCTGATGATAACCCTAACAAGGACATCAATGTTGCATTCTATAATATTCCAATTGTTAAGAGGTACATGCATTTCCTTTCCTATTTTTGTTCCCATTTCATTAATTTTAGTTCAATGTATTTTTAATTGAAATTGGGGGGTTTGGAGTTGCAAGGAAATCAAGTTTTTGAGTCTGTGTTTGGTGAGTTGTTCATTGCGGAATGTGTATGTGCAGGTTAAGGGAATTGGCTACATCAGAGATCGGAAGGCTTGTTTCTGTAACAGGAGTGGTAACAAGGACAAGTGAAGTTCGGCCTGAGCTACTCCAAGGGACTTTCAAGTGCCTAGAATGTGGTGGGGTTATAAAGAATGTTGAACAGCAATTCAAGTATACCGAGGTGGTTAATAGACAATTGTTATTTTGTTACTTCTTGTATTGAATAATGAATTATACTGAATGTTCTGTTTGTGCCAATGCAGCCAACAATCTGTCCAAATGCTACATGTAACAACAGAGCCAAGTGGGCATTGCTGCGCCAAGAGAGCAAATTTACTGATTGGCAAAGGGTGAGAATGCAGGAGACGTCCAATGAGATACCTGCAGGCTCTCTGCCTAGGTCATTGGATGTTATTCTTCGTCATGAGATTGTGGAACATGCTAGGGCCGGTGACACGTGAGACATCTCTTGCCTCAAGTTTGCTTGAATTTTTCTAATTGTACTGAGATGTTAACTTTTGGAATTTTGAAAGTCAATAATGAACTGCAATTTGTCCGTTTGCAGGGTTATTTTTACTGGCACTGTAATTGTGATACCTGATATATTGGCATTGGCGTCCCCTGGAGAGAGATCAGAATGTCGCAGGGAATCTTCTCAACGCAAGGGTTCTTCATCTGGAAATGAAGGTGTGAGGGGCCTTAGGGCTTTAGGGGTCAGAGACCTCTCCTATCGTCTTGCTTTTATTGCCAACTCTGTTCAGGTTGGTTATTTGTGTTTTGTTATTGTTATATTTGTATTATATGATATAGTATTAGTTTTGTGATCGATGTGTTTTCTGAATGGTTTGTTCCAGATTTGTGATGGTAGAAAGGAAATAGACATCAGGAATAGAAAGAAGGACTCAGATGAAGATGATCAGCAATTTACTGTTAGTTGATGTTCTCTATGCATTACATGTCACCATCTGATTTTGATTTCATATTGTCAGCTGTTGTTACTGACTGGGGTTACCTATATTATGATTATGCACACATACATAATGTTATTGGCAAACTTCTGCTATGTACCGTATGAGAAAATAATTAACCCTATATTTGGCTGGTTGGTTTAACAGGAACAGGAACTGGATGAAGTTCAACGAATGAGGAACACTCCAGATTTCTTCACCAAACTTGTTGAGAGTGTTGCTCCAACTATTTTTGGTCATCAAGATATAAAGCGAGCAATCCTTCTTATGCTTATGAGTGGGGTCCACAAATCTACTCATGAAGGCATCAGCCTTAGAGGAGACATAAATGTTTGTATTGTTGGAGATCCTAGCTGTGCGAAGTCTCAATTTCTTAAGTACTACCATTTTCCTTTTTCTTTTTCTTTTTCTTTGATTACTTTTGTACTGGTTTGCACGAATTGAATGGATTATGTATGGTTGTCATTTCAGATATACTTCAAGCATTGTTCCAAGATCTGTGTATACATCTGGGAAATCATCATCTGCTGCTGGATTGACTGCAACTGTTGCCAAGGAACCAGAAACTGGGGAGTTTTGTATAGAGGTCAGTAATTTGTCGCTCTTTTGTACTTGTTAGATTTAGAAGTGTAAAAAATATCTGTACTCTCAATAAAGGCACCTGGACAGAACTGGCCTAAGAAAAAGATAATAAGTTCATACCGCTCACAAACTTCCATCGTTTCTTTTCATTTGCGTTTGTCTTTGGTTTGGCAAATTTAAAATGGTACATGTTTAGTGTTACTGCTCATCTCAATTACTTGATAAAACACAATAATATGATTAGAGCTGCTTTAGGTTTAAATTACTCCCTGGAAAATAGTGAATCAAGAAATGATAAAATATTAAACATACTTAAGAATTAAGTTAGAATAGGCCACATATCATAAATTTGTCTGCCCATCTTGGATTCTGAACTAAGCATTCCAAAATGTTTGCATGTTGTGATCAGAAGTTTTCATCCAGAAATCCATATAAAGTGTAGCATAAAAACTACTTATGAAACATGACTTGAGAGATATTACCTGAGTAGGGTGGGTATACACGAATTCAAAAGGATCTTATGTAAGAACTTGTTTTCTTATGTAAAAATATTTGACTGCAAAAATATTCTCAAGTTCTTATGTAAGAACTTGTTTTCTTATGTAAGAACTTGGGTATACAGGCGTTTTATCATTATCTGACTGCAAAAATATTCTCAAGTGTCTTGTTTTCTTATGTAAGAACTTGTTTTCAGGCTGGCGCTTTGATGCTTGCTGACAATGGCATTTGCTGCATTGATGAATTTGACAAGATGGATATAAGAGATCAGGTAATAAGAGGCATACATTTTTTACTAGCATTTGATGGTCGTGGACTGGGAAGTATCTGATATTTGTTTGAAATAAAGGTTGCAATTCATGAAGCTATGGAACAACAAACTATTAGTATCACAAAAGCAGGAATACAAGCAACACTCAATGCTCGTACTTCCATTCTTGCTGCTGCCAACCCTGCTGGAGGACGGTACGATAGGTCTAAACCACTGAAGGTAATATGATCTGCTAGCCTGGCTATTAATTGCTTTATTGCATACAACTTGGCCTAATTTAGTTTTTGCCCTGTTCTTGTTTCAGTACAATGTGGCTCTTCCACCAGCTATACTTTCAAGGTTCGATCTTGTATACATTATGATTGATGACCCAGACGATGTTACAGATTACCACATAGCTTCTCATATTGTCCGAGTTCATCAAAAGCGCGAAGAAGCTCTTGCTCCAACGTTCACTACAGCAGAACTGAAGCGTTATATAGCCTATGCAAAAACTCTTAAACCAAAGGTTTGAACACTTGTTTTTTATTTTGGATCAACCTGCTTGGGGTTAATTTTGCCTTTGTGCTTCTTTCTCACTTAGCCTGGTTAATGCAGCTAACGTCAGATGCAAGAAAACTACTGGTAGACTCTTACGTTTCTCTCCGTAGGGCTGATACAAATCCTGGCAGTAGGGTTGCATATCGTATGACAGTCAGGCAGTTGGAGGCTTTAATCCGGCTGTCAGAGGCCATTGCACGGTGTCATTTGGATAATCAGGTGTTTAAAGTTTTAAGGGACTGGTCATTATGCTTTTGTATGTTTTCCTTTCCTGGTCTAAACAAGTTTTTCTGATTTTATAACAGGTACAAACCCGCCATGTTCGTTTAGCAGTAAAACTGCTGCAAACATCTATAATAAGGTAGGATATATTTCTTGCTCGTGTTAAATTTCTATTTTGTGAACTAGCTCTTGTCTATAACTGCTCATTTTACTTTTTCCCCCCTCACAGAGTGGAGTCCAGTGAGATTGATCTATCCGAGTTTCAAGATCAAGATAGGGACGAAGAAGCAGGTAGTGGTGATGGAAATGATAATAATGATGCTGATGATGGTCAAGTGGGAAGCTCTACCGCTCAGCAAGCCGATGGAACTAATGGTGAGGTTTCTCCTATCTATTTTGCCTTGCAATCATCTGTGATGAAATTTAGATATTCATAGGTTTAATTACTTGCAGAAAAACCAGCGGATGGATCTATCCCCCAAAGAAAGAAATCTACTGTAACTGATGAATACTTTCAGAGGATTACAAAGGCCCTTATCATGCGTCTTAGACAGCACGAGGAGACTGTAATTCAAGAAGGTTTTTACTTGAAACTTTGTTCTTTGTTAGACAATATCTCAATATTGTTATACTTCAAAGTTTTGGCATTGTTGTGTAAAATTTTTATTCTATAATTTATTCAGGTTCTTAACCTCTGAATACCCTTTGTCTGGTGTACATTGAGATTTATTTGTTGACGTTTTGTCAGGGATACTACAAAGTGTCCAATCCAATCTGATCATATTGAAATGAAAGGTGAATTTTCTGTGTGCTTATTTATTGCAGGAGATGGCTTGTCTGGGATGAGCCAACGAGATTTGATTAAATGGTATGTAGACCAGCAAAATGCGAAAAATAATTACAGTTCTGTGGAGGAGGCAAAAGTTGAAATTTCCCAAATTAAAGCAATTATAGAGGTATATACTTGTTTTATACAGCCTTCAAAGAAATTAGTATATCATTGGCAGGCATGTTAACTATATCAAACATTTAACTGTAGATTTTAATTCGAAGAGAGGGGCATCTGATAGTGATAGATGATGGCAGACAAACAGCAACAGAAGCTGCTGGTGCAGAACAATCCGAGTCTGCAGCTAGAAATGATAGAATTTTGGCTGTGGCTCCTAATTATGTTGTTGAATGATAGCCTTGTAATGATGAAAGAAATTGGAAATCACTTTATTCTGCAGTCTGAATATTCCAGTGACTTGATAATTCCCTTTGTCTTGAGCTGCAAGCTGGTTACTTTAGATTGCATTGGTAATGCTGGAAAACTGCTGTGCCGCTTAGATAATGCATCTGTATCTATAGTTTATAACCAAAGAGTGAAGCAGCAGTCTTGGTATATTTCATCCATTACTTTGTAGGTTCTCACCATTTCTGTTTATTACTGAAAGGAAATGATATTTGTAATATTATTGTCTTCATTTACAGGGAGGACTCATTTAAGAGTTGAATGTGCAATTGAATTATTTTCAGTTTTGTGCAATTTTAGTGTAGAGCGGATTAGCCATTTAACTTTATTTATATTGTATTCTAAAAGTACTTTTTTTTGTCCAAGATATAAAAAGTATCAATTTATAATGTTTAATGATACAACTGGGTTTGGCAAGGCAGCAAATGTAGAGTTTTGAGATGCCTAACTCGAAAGAGTGAAGGGAATTGAACAAGTCAATTTTGAGAAAGAAACCAAGATCGAGGGGAAGAATTTCCATGGTATCTGCCATCAAAGAAGTTAGAGGAATTGGACATTGAATCCAAGACACAGCAGTCTAACTCAAGGATAATACATAAACCTTAGAATGCTATTGATGACAGGGGCATTCAAGTATGTTGGCTGCACTCCATCCTCAATCAAATTCAAAGTAGATTTGCTTTTTGATTTACACATGACGAGCAAAAGATAAGATGACTCAAAAGTAATCAAATGAGATTGTGAAACCCAATCTCCAAAGCCTCCATTTTCAACTATAATTATATTAAAATAGATTATTTTGTGTGTGGGTTAGGTGTCCCAAAGATTAACCCAAACTTGTCATTAACTTGGGTTTTATTTTTTTTTTTATTGATTGGGTGAAAGTTAATTGTGATGGTGCGGTTACTAATCAAGTACGTAAATTAATGCTTGTGGGTGAGTTATTCGAAAATGCAAGTGAGATTTTGTTGGGATTTGCTGAGAATATTGATACTTGTACAATTACATGCTGAGAGAATGAGAGCTGTCTCAAAGAGTCTACCACTTAATTGCTCTTGAGGAACGGGGTTATTTATTTTTTTTGAAAACTCGATATCTGGTCTAAGGACCGGCTAATCCGAGAGGACCAATTCCATTGTCCACTTGCAGGGTTATTCGGTTAATCATTCTTGCTATGAGCCTGGGTAAGATATTATCGGACCGAATAACCCTGCAAGTGGACAATGGAATTGGTCCTCTCAGATTAGTCGGTCCTTAGACCAAATATTATCGACAATGAGTGCTATCAAAGTGAAATTTTCTCATACTCAAAGGGAAGTGAATCAAGTCACTGGTGTCTCTTTGCAAAACATGGCTCAATTTGGATCGTTGCGGATTTTTGAGTTTCCACTTGATTTTATTCTTTTGCTCTCTTAACAGACAATCTAGGAATGTGTTTCCTAGGGAATTTTAGCTGTTTTATTTCTTCCTTCTTGGGGTCTTTGCTTCAGGAACCGGCTGTGGGATAGTGGGCTGGGAAGAGGAGGGGAAGAAAAAACAGAAGGGATAATACTAGTTTTAGAAGGGGAAAAACGTGTTGTATTATATGGTGAAAATTTAGATATATAACGATGCAACACTGTCCTTAATTTTAATATGTAAAATTTGAAAGAGGTAAAAAAAGTACCCCAAAAATAAAAGAAATACACAACATCCAGATGTAAACCTCTGAAGTATTTCCAAACCAAATCCAGATGAGTACATCTGAAATAGTTTAGAGTCTAACATTGTTTCTAAACAATAGCCGGAAGCACACTTCGTTCAAGGGTAATATTGTGAAAACAAACCACCATGACTTCAATCCTATTTTTCATTTGATACAAACAAACTTGACCCGAACAGCTCAGTTACTAGTTTGGACCAAAGTATGTGTATATTCATCTGTTTTTGATACAGTAAAACGAAGGGGAATATGTGAACTGTGACAAATTGATGATGAGTATCTTGTAAACTTGAAATGAAAGTACATGCACAAATACAAAGAACCAACAATACATTCCCTAACTTTACCACAGAACCTGAGAGAGTTTGGTAAATTCTCCCCTCTTAGATTGATTTGACTCATTGGGTAATTTCTTCCCACCTGTATCCACGGGAAACTTGAGGCTACCTTAGAAAATGTGTAATCATTATTTATGTGCCGATAAAATTCTGGGTAATTTGATTTTGTGTGTTGATGGATGATTCAGGGTACACATCAAAAAACAAAGATGTAACACTGAGATTCATCACTCTGGAATTTGATGATTTTCCTTAGTTTCAAACTTGGTGGACCTCCTGATTTACCTCATTGTGATTTGCAGCTGAGTTAGACATTTCTATTGTCCCGTGTTCTTCACTAGTTTCACGCTTGCTTTCCCATAGCTTACCGGCCTTCGCAATTGCAAGAATGAGATCAAGTTGTTTTTGCTGTTGTACCTACATGAACGATCAGACACCATCAAGATAAGTCTAACCGATGATAAAAATACTATGAGGATATTTTATAAAATAAAATGTTCAAGTGAATTAGACTAAGCCATATATAGGTCTAAAGTCTGATGTATGGGTTTAAACTAGAATGCTAGATTCTTGGTCTGCAAAACATTTTACTTCAGAATATAAAATTATATCATATCACCATGTGGGTCAATGAATCAAAATAAAATCTCTAAAACACATGAAACTGAAACCCCCGTTTACTTTGTGAAAACATTTTCTATTTTCATTTCCTAAAATTTGTGTTAATTTTACATGCTAACAAGGAAATACTAGACTCTTGAAGTGAACCATTGTGTGCAGTGTTTGGAAACAATGATAATGTCAAAAGAGTTTTTTCACTATTTCCAAAAATGCATCATCCCTAACTTGCATTTCATCTTCTTTCCATCACAATGGTTCATTTCAAGAGTCTCATATCTTCTTATTAGCAAGTTAAAACGAACATATTTTAGAAAATGAAATCAGAGAATGTTTTCACAAAGTAAACAGACCTTAAATCCACTAACAAACTAGTGTCATGACTTCTAAAGAGCGCTTAATCTGTCGTGGAGTTTTAAGTAACATTGAGGGACGATTACCTGCATCGCTAGTAAA
This sequence comes from Trifolium repens, assembly GCA_030408175.1. Taxonomy (NCBI): domain Eukaryota; kingdom Viridiplantae; phylum Streptophyta; class Magnoliopsida; order Fabales; family Fabaceae; genus Trifolium; species Trifolium repens. Next base: position 56,787,938 of record CP125842.1, on the reverse strand, counting down.
ACCTTTTGAATTTCCCCAAGCTCCTTCTCCAAAATTTCTGATTGCATGGCTAATGCTCTTGCGGCCTCAGAATTCTTCTGTGCCAGAGCTGCAGTCTTCAAGAAATGAAGAAATAATTAGATATCTTTTTTGGCAGACTTTTCTATTCTTTACATTGATACAATATAGTATCAAACATCTACCAATCACTCAAACTATTTAGGAGCACTAATAAATTATGGCAAATGCTAACAAGTGTCCCAAGGGCACTAGATAAGAAACTAAAAGTAGAAATATTTTCTTGACAGTTGTGTTTTTAGCTTAAGAGATTGTGTGTTTTTTATTACAAGTTAAAACATTGATTTAATTTTGAGTAATCTTTTATTTTTGAGCATTTATATATGTCTCGTACAGAACATTTGACTTGTATCATTATCTTTAATGAAGCAGCAGGCTCTATTTCCTATAGCAGTTTTGTGATTAGTCATTCCACACGAGCTATCCAAGATTGATAGCCATGCATCAATGCTCCAAGCTCCAATACACTCATATGGAAGATTAGTTTAGAGGCATCAAATCATTCATTAATGAGCTTCTACCTATAAGCTTAGTATGTTTTTAGGAAAGTTGATGGTTGATCACAATTGTGGAATTGAATCCGATGATGAACCCGTGAATACACACTTGGAACTATTTATATTTTCTAATTCATTCATGAAAGTATTTTGGGTTGCAAATCTAGGTTATTTAGGTAATTTTGTTATGCATTTAATTCTGTATGACTGCTAAAATTGGTTATTAACCTTAATTGAGTTATCAACCTAACATTGCTAAAATACTCTCAACCTATTATATATTAGTTATATTGTATCAACAAGCGGCTTGGATTCAATCGTGCACTACATCTACGATCCTTACATTGCTCTATGAATGAAATCACATATACTAAAATGTGTGTTTGGTTCTGCAGTGACGGAAATTTATTTTAATTAACAGAAAACTAAAAGTAAAGTGATTTTTGTTTAGATACATCTCCGTAAAAGTGAATTGAACAATACTTCCAGGCTAAAATTCAATTATGGAAGCAAGAACTTCAAAATTTGAGCTTAAATTAGAATCTATTCTGAAGGAAAAATCAATTCTACTCAAGAACACTAAAACATACTAGTACTATCATAACAAACTTTATGATTCTATCATTCTAAAATCACTTTTGTCTCTTCCAAAACTGAATCAAACATGCACTAATTTTCATGCAAGCTTTAAATTTCACTCAACAATTCATCTCAGGCTTAAACAAACACATGGGAACAAATCAGAAATCACAAAAAAACTAGTTAATCAAAAGAGAGAGTAATTACCTCAGTTATAGGTTCCTTCAAAGACTTTCGAGTAACACGAAACCTAATCCCCAATTTCTCAAGCTGTCTAGACAAAACCCTAACAACCGTCGTAGAATTTCTCAAATCCTCCTCCAATTTCTCAATCCTCTGCAACAAATTCACCTCCGAACCAGAAAATCCACCGTTCACCGTCTCTCTCCATTTCCTTCTCCTAATCAAAGCACCGGTAAAAACACCGACCACAAACATCAACAAACTCCACGGAGCAACTCTGTTACCAATTGCTGCAAACAACTCCTTCTTCCAAACCGAAGTTACGGCGACGGTGGCTGATACGATAACTGAAGAGAGAAGGCAGGAGAGTTCGAGAAAGGAAAGGAAGGAATCGAAATTGGAATCTCCGACATGGTTGGAGACGGAAATTTGGGATCGGTGACGGAAGGAATCGGCGTGGACGGTGAAGGAGGTTAACCTGTGAGATGTGGATTGTAATTTGAAGTTGAGGATTGGAGTGGTGAGATGAAGGGGGCGTAAGAGGGAAGAAAAAGAAGAAGGTGAATAATGTGTGAAATGGTGATGATGAGAAGTGAGTAACATTGTTTGAATTTGAAGAAGTTGAAAGTGTTAGTTAGTGTGATTTGTGTTGATGGAGAAGAAGAAGCAACATTTGATTTGATTAATGGAGTATCGATATCGATATCGATATCATCACCATGGCTTCGGTTTGGCTGAATTGCTCTCACTAATAATAATATGATGATAGTGATACCATTGCCACCAAAACTTTGACGGCATTTTTTAGAGTTTTTTTTTTTTTTGAGTTTAATTAATCAATTAATTAAAGTTACATACTCCCTCCGGCCATTTTTTTAAGCAAAGATTCCACTTTACACGTTTATTAAAAAACTTTCTTTTTGTCTAATTTTATGTTAAATTTTTATTGTGATTCATAAAATAACCTTATAACAGTCCATCAACAACTAGGTACTCCAACGAATGATCACTAACATTTATTAAAGCATGCATCATTTTCATATTCCCATGACTAGAAGTCTACTCCTGTAATCAGATCGATCTACTATGCTTTTGAGTATTTTGATTGCACGAGTTCAAACAAAATATTTCTGATTGTATGGCACTGAAAAGCACTTTCCACGGCTTCAATAAGCTCATCAACTTTTTTAGTGGCCAGTGGCGACTCTAGGAATGTTAGAGAGTCTGGGCACAATTTTTGAGGGAATTTTATCAACTCAACTTCCGAGTACAGTAATATTTTAAAGGATTAATAGGCTTTTTGATATTGTAAAGGCCGAAATGAAACTCTCATCAACCATTCGTTTTAACTGGGTCGTCTTTTATATTTATAATGAGAAAATATTTTTTTGTAAATAAAAGGTTAAGTTTTAAAATAGATTTTAACTGCGTAATCTAACTGTCCGCTTTCGCGTGTCCAACGTGTTACTACATAAAATGTTATTTATGAAAATAATTATTTTTTTTTTGTGCAAAAGAGGGCCTAAGCCCAACGAGAAAACAAAAAGCTACCGTCAACTTTTTGAAAATAATTACTTTTAATTACTCAAAAAGTTTCTTAAGGTAGAAAAATTAATTTAAAGGTACCGTCAGCTGTCGTATGTTCGGTACCGAATTTTAAGCGTATAAATGTCCGTTCTCGCGTGTCCGTTTACACTATTAAAATTACCTTTTTGAAAACTGAATTTTTCCTAATTGATAAAAAATTGCTTTCGCAGTGTTTAGAATAAAAAAATGAATTTTTCTACAGTCAGATAAAGTTTTCATTCTTTCAAATTGAAATTGGTATCTCTGTGTTTCTACTTTCGCAGTAAACTATGAGTTCTAAAAACAGAATTAATTTAGGCCTTAAACAATTTTCATTATAAACATTTATTTTCGACTCAATAAAATACCATTGAAACGATGATCCTTACATTCCGGACTCTATAAAACATTTACGTGCCCAGGCATGCTGTACCTTAGAATCGCCACTGTTGGTGGCTATCTTTTGTTGCAATGATTGTATGGCACTGAAAAAACCTAAATCCAAAACATTTAGGTCGGGAGAATTTGCCGGTTGACAAATCAAACGAATGTCAAACCCTCCTTCAAAAGCCGCTCTCCGAAATTCTTCATCATCTGGTGAAACATGGCATGGTGTATTATCTTGTTGAATGAAAATTGTCTCATGCGCATGCTCTGGTGGCCATTTCTCTTTGATGGCCGGTAAAACCTTGTTTATCAAGAACATTCGACTAACTTCTTTGGTTATAGAAGTAATAGGTTTTGTTTCAAGTGTCCCTGCTACTCGATTAACACTTGACCTTCTTGCTGGTACTTTTTGTACAAGAGGAAACACACCAATTTTTCCGGTAAATGTCACATTAAAATCTTCATCGAACCTTGGTCCAGCAATTGCTACCAAAAACATGACTTTTGGAATGTAATTTTGTTTCTGCAAGTTCGGTATGGGTCTTCCTCATCAGCAACAAGATAATAGTTCGTTGACTTCTTGGTCATTTCAAACCACTTTTCATCTATGTGGATAATATTATACATTGATTTAAAGATTGGATTGTGAGGAATGTTGTTTTCCTCAAGCATGCTCAAGCAAAATCTAAGACGATCTTTCGTGTTATCATCTTTTATATATGGCTTTAATGTGCTTGAATGTCGACGTAAAATCCCTTCTTTTACAAGCTTTTCCACTGTTGTCTTGCTTTTAATACCCAAAGCAAATGCTAAAGATCTGAGAGTGCTTCGATTACCTAATGGAACATCACGAATTTTCTCCAAATCTATCTCAACTCTTTTACGACCACAATTCTTTGTTTTCTTATGACACGCATCACCTGTTTCTTTTATTTGCTTCCAAATCCGATAAATTACATCTATAGACACCGAATAAAAAGAAGCCAACCTTTTAACAATTCCATGATTAAGCTTTCCATCAGTACATGAATTTATCAACACTTCTGAAATTATTTTTCGTTGAATGTTGTCTAAAAAAACACGTTTTTGTTTAGATTGTTGTGTCTCTTGAACAACAATGTCTCCTACATCATTGAGTGCAAAAAAAACTAAAGTTAAGTAAAATCATTGAGTGAAAAAAGACACTGAAGTTAAGTAAATAAATGAATAGAAAAACGTTTGTGATCTAAAACTAAGTAAAATAATATAAAAAACATATTCATAATAAAACTAAAAAAGTTGAAGATAGTGATTTTTTTTAAAAACTAAAGAAGAATAATAAACCCATAAACGTGTTCACATATTAACAAACCCAAAAACGTGTTCATCTAAAACATGTTCTAGATTGCATGACAAGTGAAGTGTCTTCAGAAATAACAAGCCAAATGTCTTATATAATAACAAACCACTCAAGAAAAAGAAGATACATAAAAAAAGAGTTAATAAATCTTTAATACTAGAACCTTCATGCAAAAAATCATGATTAATTTCTTCATCAAAGCTTTGCACATCATCATCAAGCCCTGTAATATATAAAGAAAAATGTCAAGATACTTTTACATAATCATTTTAATGAAAGAAAAAAAGTTCATTTAAATTTAGAGAGCTCACCACTGTTGTTGTCATTGACAGCTTCTTCTTCATATAATGGATACATATCCATGTCAACATCTTCTTCATACACATTCATACCATTAACAACTTCTTCTTCATATGGTGGATACACATTCATGTCAACTAAAGCTTCTTCTTCATACGCATTCATGTCAGCAACATCTTCATACAATGGACACATATTTAAGTCAATAGAAAACAAACTAATTTCAGGAGGATCATCATTCAAATCAATATTAAGAGGCATTGTCTATATCCAATCCAAGTATATGATCTTCAACTACTTATAAGTGAGGCTTGTTTTATTTGCAATTTATAGAAAAGGTTGGCGGTAAACCAGAAGTTTAATCAATCAATAAAGAGGCAAAGTTCAATTTCAATTTCAATCAAAAAAAATTGGCGGGACATGTAAATTTTTTAGCATAGAAAGCACACAAGTTTTCTTATTGGAAGAGTAGTCTTATTTATGTAAGAAAGCATAGTAGATCGATCTAATTACAGGAGTAGACTTCTAGTCATGGGAATATGAAAAGGATACATGTTTCAATATATGTTAGTGATCATTAGTTGGAGTACCTAATTGTTGATGGAATACTATAAGGTTATTTTAGGAATAATAAAAATCTAACATAAAATTAGGCAAAAAGTAAGTTTCTTAATAAACGTGTAAAGTGGAATCTTTGCTTAAAAAAATGGCCGGAGGGAGTATTAATTTGCTCAACAACAAAAAAAAGTAAGTTATTAATGAAATGGTGTTCATGGTATAGAGTATCTAGTATCTACAATAAACAATATTTTTTTGCACTTCACGTATTTTTTTATAATATAAGTTCGAACATACGCAGCTGAAAATGAGCGTCTCCTGTATGATCACACACAGAGTCGCTTATTTTCAAAATGTTGAATCAAATTTTTTTTATTGGAAAAAATAATGTCAAGTATGTGTGCTTATACACGATACTTAGTCTTGCGACGCCGCTTTAAAAATCCAGAGACAAGCCATATGCTAACAAACCCCGACTTACAAGTTATATCAACCACCTACGCAACAAACTATGAAAAGACACTCTAAAATTAGGTCTTTTTGAAACAATGATCGTAGTTCCCCCTACACAATCGAAATATATGATTTACACTACCAAAAAACATCTTCAGATAAAAATTACGTTATCAAAAAATAAAATTCCAGAAGATAGAGGGATTTATGAATAATTCATGGGAGAGAAGAGCAATTACCTTTTGAAAAAAGGTTAATTGATCAACCCAAATAGAGGAAGCAAACAATATCCAAACTCGAGTAGGACAAAGGTCACTTAACCATACATGACGAGTCATGTTTGAGTGAGCTTGTGTTGTGCATCATATTGCTCAACCCTTGAACAATCCTACCCCAAATTAGACAAATGATCTTCAAATTGGCCTTGTTGAAATAATGATAAAATGGCCAAGTGGTTTTAGCCTTTTAGGGAGGACTCAAGTGAAAAAATTGGGTTCAACTCTTAAGACTAAGAAAAATAACTAATATTTGTCATTCGACAAAATAAAATTGACTAGCTGTATTGCAACCCTAATCAACAATGGGACTTTTACTTACTAGACTAGACTAGATAAGAGGTGTCTTCAAGGAATATAATTTAGGAGTGGACCGTTTCTCCTACACCGAAGAAACCTTGATCAGCCTAAATTGAACCAATCTCAGTTAAAGGCAATTTCACCACACTAGGGGACTCGATCCACTGGCCAGCTCTAATTAACAATCATATCTCTCCTGCTCGAATGAAGGGAATATAAGCAGGTGCAAATAAAAAGTAACTAACGACTAATATGTCATACATCATAGCCCAAAATACTCTTTCAATTCTGATCTGATGATATAAATTTCACCAGCAAGCATATAATCAAGTTTTGGTAACACTGAACAGTTAATGAGGCCGGATGAGTTTACTGCAGCATATATCTTCGGTCAGTATAAACTAAAAACTGACCTTGCTGTAGCATACGGTCACTAACATAAATTCAAAGGCATTAAATTATAAACCATCTTCCAGAAACTGGGCATGAAAAGTACAAGACCAATAACATCACAGGACAAACGGACAATAACTGTTTTTGATCACAGTGTATATTATGCTGATGAAGAATAGTATAGATGAATGCTTCCCAGATTTAAATATTACTACTCCAGGACACTATCATCAAATCTTGAACACCATTCCATATGAACATCTAATAATATGGCATGTAACGATTTGGCCTTCTAAACCTAGGAGCCTTCCTGCAGTTCGATGGAAAATGGAAGAAACCACAAAAAGTCAATTCAATTATAAATAACAATTGAGCATAGCATACAGAAATTTGAATGAGGCATGCAGCGTACCCATATCCATAAGGGGAGTACATGTAAGGAGGAGTATAAGGCCTCCTGAAGCCATATGCCATGTAAGGATTGAATCGCCTAGGACGGTATTGTTTCATTCCAGGGACATTAGTCCTCTTAGGCAGAACCTGGAAACGTAGACACCCATATCATTAAAAACTACATACACTATACTGATCTCATAGCTAATTTAAACTCAAGGTTCACATGAATTAAAAAAAAAAAAATACTTTCAATTGACGTCCATGCAATTCAGATTCAGTTAACAGGAGAGCCTCTTGAACAGCTTCAGTTTCAACAAATTCCACATAAGCAAAACCTTTAGGCTGACCAAACTTATCTGTCAGGATAGTGACCCTGTTCACTGTACCACATGACTGAAAGTGTTGCTGCACTTCCTCTGGGGTGCATGCATAATCAACCTGTAAACACAAATTTCAAAAAAATTTGGTGCCAATAGTAAATTATATATCATGTTAATCCAGATGCTCATACATGATTCATATATCATAAGAATATACACTAGACTCCATAATCACACTATTATAGATCACATGTATATAATTATATATATATGCATGACTCTTGTCTCGGTAAGACTACATTATCCACTATTTGTTATTTTTTAACAAAAAAACCAGCAATATTTAGGGAATCAAACTTTATCATCTATATCTTCAGTTGCAACCTTTCTAGAAATGCAATCTATGAAAGTTTCAAATTGAAACTGTTTGCACATTTATGATCTTTTTAATATGGAATATTTTAAAAAACTGGTAGACAGATTACTGAATATATCAGAACAAACATTCTCTACCCTGTAAGGTCATTGTGAAGTCAACCCTTTCGGAACTGTAAAATCCGTGCACAGCTATTACTTTTAAGTACAAAGAAAACAGGAATCTTCATTTCCCAACTCTTCAATCATTAGAACAATTATCTATCATATCAATTCTGACTCCATAAGCCACCAACAATAAAACCAAATCAAGCCAACTCCAAAAAAAGAAGTTTGCTTATGACATCCTTCATTATGAATTATAGTAATTTTGCAGGCTCTTCTCAAACTGCACAGGCCTTCTCACACATCCTACTATTTAGTGTCCTCATAGTAGTAATTCACAACAGCACCTTACCAACCTAAAGAATGCAGAAGATTGCACAGCCTAAATTGCACAAAATTTATGAATGCAGCATGTAATCTAGACTAGATAATGAAATCAGTTGGTTAAAATTCCGACTACTTTTCTAATTTTTTTTAAAGATATTATAGAAAAAGGGAAAAAGGAACAAATTTCAGGAAGCCTAATTCATAAACGTGAAAACAGTTATGAGATAAAGACCAACGGGAAGCAGCTGAATACCATTTGGCACGTTGGCCAAATGACACAGTAGAGGCACCACTGACTCTAATTGCAGTCAACAAAAGGACTATATGACTAAGATTGCATGCCCAAAACTTACAGAAAGTTCTTCAAAAATAACCACAAGCTGTCTCCTCCAGTTGTGAAGTTGAATCATCTTTAACACATACTACCTTCAGCTGTACTAGTTTCTGCCATGCTCATGAGAGATGCCATTCACAGTTTCCTCAAAATGTTCATTATTTTTCTTTTTCCTTTTTTCTTTTCTTTTCTTTTCTTTTTTCTTTTTTCAACTTCATTCTATTTTTTCTTTTGTATCTTTTTTTCATATTTTTTTTCTTTCTTTTTTTCATATTTTTTTTTCAATTCATCCATGTGATATCTTATTAAATTACATAAGAACAACATACATTCTTTCCCCCCCTCTACTATGAGCCTAAAAAACACCGATGACCACCCACAAAATACAATTTTAGCATCCAGCGCTAATTACAAGACTTGGGTAATAACAACGACCCTGCGATCATAGTGAGACATATGTCAAACCCTGTCTCTAAAGATTATCAGCAATCACTCCAAACATAAAAAGTGCAGTTTTAAATAAATTATAATAAAATGCAATACAAAATGAACCTATACAGCCAGAAATCCATTGAAACAAGTCTGATTTGAGAAAAAAGGTGTCATTCTCTCCCAGTAATATTCAAGTGACAAAGGATGATGATCTCTCTTTTCCACCACTTACAACCAACGAAGGTCTCAAATTCCTAATGTTCCCTACAGGAATAGTTACAGATGCTTTTTGAAATGCATTTACCCTAATAGGGTGTGTGAACAAATCTGAACTAGTAACTAATCGGTATCGTAGTTAACAAAGAATAGATAAACCTTTAAATGTGTTAGTGTTACTGAACTTATACAGACTCTTGAACAAAAATTTGAGAGTAATGAATTCTTGATTGACCATAATAGAATAACTACTTGGAACAAAAAATGGATTATATTTTTAAAGAATTGCAAAATCACATGGGTTCAATCATGGCTGCGCAGCTTGATCAATTGGACAGTTTCTTTTTAGACTCCAAACCAACTATCTAACAGCATTTCTGGTAAACTCGCAGTATTCTCGTTTGGTCTTTGTTCTGTGCACATCCTCGCGAATTCAAAGTTGTCAGACTTTTTTTAAGCTTTTATCTGGTCCATTTCTCTCATTTTTTTATTGTGTTATGCTTATAGATAAATGGTTTTTTTTTTTTTCGTTTTCAGAGAGGTTTTAACATGTTCGCTTATTTTTCAAAGATGACTTTCAATTTTGAAGTGGCAATTATTCTGATTTTATCCCCTTTATAATCCTCGACTTTTGTTGTGATTCACATGTGTGATGAGATTAAAGTAATTTTTTAATTCCTGAGCATTTATACCTCTGCACTCAGCAGTACAAATATTTAGCAGCCATCTTGCCCAGTGTTGTCAAATAGAGACTACAGCGGCGCTGCTATAGCTTAGCGGAATTTGATACACTATTTATTACAAAGTGTTATCATATAGCGGCGCAATAAGACTCGATGTAGCAGCTTTGATGTCAGCTGGGTTCGACAACTGTACTATGTATCATTATTAAAAACATGCAGTTTCGGCGACCCCTTGTTTGACAGAAAGAACATTGAATAAACGGATCCAAACAAAGTCTAGATGTCAGATAACACCAGAAGCTAAGCTGTCAGATGCAGTCGCCGGAAACTGAGCTCACATAATGGAGTTAAGAGACAGAGGCTTATGTGGCATTAATTTGGTCTAACACGGATATTTATGTGAACAAAAAGAACCAAGGTAACGCTGCGACAGATTTTACAGTAAATGCAACCGGTGGAGCTACTAACAGGGATATAATTAATTTATTGGGTGAATAAGTTGTATGCCACATAGAGGACACTTAAAGGTGAAGACGACAAAAATGAACAAGTTGGAAGAGAGGACTGCCACGTAAAGTGAATCGGATTCTTAGTAGAAGGCGACAAACTGCCACCATTTTTTATTTTATATTATTTTTTGTTGATAAGAGGGAGGTATTTAATTTTTCCGTATACAAGACTATTAGTTCGCAATAACTAAATCTAGCCGTGTCCTTTAAGTCGATTAGGAAAACAAAATCATATTTTGTATCAAACTAAATAAAAGTAGTATGCAAACTTGCGCATAAAAGAGAAACCACAGTTCCAATTGAAAATCAGTAAGAGATAAGGAAAAGGGAGATTCATACATTGCCGACAAAAACAGACCGAGCATCAGCCTCCTCCCTGTTTTCCTGAGAAGCAGCTACAGCAGCAGGATCTACAGCAGAAATCCAATCAAAAAGTTAAAAAAAGGACACGACAAGTCTCGTAAACTTTAATTCACTTCGTATGATATCGCGAAAAAATACATTTTTGAAATTTGAAGCAATGTTTTAATTGTCAATCAAGCTATCCCTAATTTCATTATCATCATCTACAATCATAAAATATGAATGTTATATCTATGAATATTTTCATCAGAAAATCTGAAAAAGTTTCACGTTAGTTAATGCATGACGACGATAATTGTGCTCACAATTGATCCAAACATGAAATTGAAATTCTGAAACACAATATTACATAACGAAAGTGATAATTGCACACAATGATGTTGAATTGGATTCGAATTAATTCAATAAGGTTTTGAAGAATGATTAATGAAAGATGATTAGATAAATAAAATATTGATTAAGAGATGATTATGAAAACCTTGAACGGAGCCAATTTCCTTCTCGACCTTAGCATGCATTTCGCGAAGAGCGGAGGCTTCTTCTTCCATTTCCTTCAAGCGGCGTCTCATCTCGTCGAGCTCCTTCATACCACTGGCTTCATCGTCGGCGGCGGACATGTCAATGTCAGCTTCCATCTCTGCCACGTCTGGGATCTCTCCTCCGTAAACCTCATGCTCTTCCTCGTCCATCTTTCGATTCCACGCAACCAAATGCTATTGCTTATGCGAATTAGGTTTATAAATGAAAGAAAAAAGTGTACTTTATTCTGGTTATATACACTTTTTTTTCTTTCTTTTTATTTATTTATTTATTTATTTATTACATCCGCTGCTAAAATATAAAATTTTATTTACAGAATTAAGAAGTTGATTGTAGCAATGTTTTAAGAACCGGACCGGAGCTCGAACCGGTGTGGTCACTGGTTCACGGTTTAACCGGTCGGACCGGTTCAACCGTTATAGAACCGTTCGTATAATTTTTCTATTTTATAGCTAATAAACAAATTAACAAAGTAAAATTAACAAATTCATTCACATAAAATGCATAAATTCATATCAAATAAACAAAAATATTATGACAGATATTTAAAATCTATACAAGTAACAAAAACAGCTATAAGAAATAAAAAAAATTAATTTTCATTTGATAAATAAATAAAAAAGAAAGAAAAAGTTGATTTTTTTTAACAAAGAAAAAGTATTGATTAATATATAAAAATTAGCTTTTATGTTACTAAATGTACTTGGCCCAAGCCCATATAAGTTACTTGTTATAACCCTAATATCAAAAGGTTCTCTCATTTCTCTCTCATACAACACACAGGCACAGCTGCCCCACCCTCTTTTTTTTTTTTTTTTTTTTCTTTCTACAATTTCTCTCTATTATGATCTTCCCAATTTCTCTCATTTCTCTCTCATACAACACAAAACATAACTTGAAGAGAAGTATTATAGATTGTGAAACAATATTCTTCCTTCCTCTTTTATCTATATTTACTTTTACAATATTTATTCAAAAAAAATTCTTCAACTATTTTCTTTCTTTCTTGGTTGCAAAAATGAATACTAACTTCAAATCATCATGAAAGGATGAGTTTGGTTTTGTTTCAAAAAATTGAAAAAGGAAGCAAAACAAAAAAAGAAAAAGTGAAAAAACTGAAGAAAAAAAAATGAATTTTGCTGTTTTTTAAAACTAAGCTAAAACCGGCCGGTCTACCAGAACCGGTTCACCGGTTCTTCCGGTTCGTACCAGTTTTTACGGTTTTTTAGCGGTTCTGCAGACTAACGGTTCTGCCCTCTTATCCGGACCGGTACTGGGGCCGGTTTCCGGTCGAACCGGTTGAACCGGCCGGTCCGGTCCGGTTTTCACAACATTGGATTGTAGTATTAAATTTGTTGATAATTAATATTATTTTTAATAATTATATCCTTTAATAAAAAGTTATTTATCGTGAAGGAAATATTTGTGCAGATTCACTAACATATGGGAAGTAGTTTGGAAAATAATGTGATTTTTTACGAATCTTGTACTTAATAAATTCGTAATTTTGTAAGCGCTGATGGTTCAAGAACTACGGTTCCTAAATTAGTCATTATGTAATCTTCTTTTCCGGACTTCGGCCCTCCATTTCATAAAAAAAAGTTGAAACTAATGCCATAAAAAATGGACAAAGAAAAATTTAGGCTTAATTGCAGTTTTGGTCCCCCTATTTTTAATTTTTTTCAGTTTTGGTCCCCCTATTTTAAAACTCGACAGTTTTGGTCCCCCAGACACATATTTTGTCTAAAATATGATGATACAACATGTTTTAAATGAACTTCATGAAATATTTTTCTTACAATTACATCGATGTTGGTATTTTTTCATCATCTAATCATATACCACGCCGTTTAAATCATATCATATCGTCAATTTATAGTTAAAAATTATGATATGGGGATCAAAACTGTCAAGTTTTAAAATAGGGGGACCAAAACTGCAAATAGTTGAAAATAGGGGGACCAAAACTGCAATTAAGCCTAAAACAAAACAACAAGCTACATGCCAGCTTGGCATTTCTCATTGGCGCGTAAGTACACTTGTTGATTCCATGCCACTCCGTCACCGTGCATGTTCAACCACCGTAACCAATACCTACTTGGCTACTAGTATATGATTATTATTATAACTAATGCTGCAGAGTGGTCTACCGCGAATAAATGATCAATATTACTATAACGAATAATTTTTTACAAAATTTACCTTGGTTTGAAGTTTTGTATCATATAGATCATCCATATAAATTTTTAGAAAATTGGGAATCATTTAATATGTTATTGAAACTTATCAAGATTAACAATATTTAAAAAAATTTATAAGGTCTCGATAACATATCAAATGATTTTCAATTTTTTTAAATTTTTTATAGATGATCTATATGAAATAAACTTTTAATCCAAAGATGAATTTTGTAAAATTTGTATTCGTTACAGTGTTATTCATAAGTGGTCCACCATGGACCACTTGATGAAGTTGTCCATTTTAGAATTTGCCTGATTATTATATATTTTTTTTATATAATACTAATATGATTATACATTAATAAATAAATAATATAAATAACATTAACACATATTTTCCTTTTTTGACAAATTAACACATATTTTTTAATAAACATAACATTAACACATAGTATATGATTATTATAAAATAAATCAAAAAGTAACACATGTGATTACCTTAAAAGGAACATTTTTTCAAAAATAAAATAAAATTAAAAAGAAACATTAAAACACATGATTGTATTTTCCAACCTAACACCATTTTACTTAAAAGAATTCAATTAATTATCACTTCAACCGATTTACTATTGAAATGGACTCTTGATATTAAAATTCATTAACAAAATTAGACTGACAGATATGTACAAGAGATAAAAATCACAATAGAAAATAAAGAAATGGTGATTTAATCAAAAAGCCAATTACAGAAAAGAGTCTCTTTCACCTATTATTATTCTTTTCTAAATTTAAATAAATACTACTATTAAATATATCTAAGCCCTTTATTAGTTTCAACCTTGAAGCAAAAGAAACACCACAACAAAAAAGTGAGGGAGGCACTACATAATTGATTTTATAAGAGAAATATTATTACTATTATTGTTGTGAAAAAAAATGGCAAGTGGTTATGGAGATGCAAACCAGAGAATAGACTACGTTTTCAAGGTGGTTCTGATCGGTGATTCAGCGGTGGGAAAATCACAGATATTAGCTAGATTTTCTAGGAACGAGTTCAGCTTGGACTCTAAGTCCACGATCGGAGTTGAATTTCAGACACGGACTTTGGTCATCGATCATAAGACCGTTAAAGCTCAGATCTGGGATACTGCTGGTCAAGAACGGTACTCTCTCTCTCTCTCTCTCTAACTAACTAATTAACGCGTTTTGTGTAATTACTCAGAACTTAATAGAAGTTTATTACATAATCTTTGATTTTAATTTTGTTATATCTGTTAGTGTTACAACCGTTTGGTACGCGATCTGCATCGTTTTCTGCGTGATCTGATCGTAGTAGATAAGGATCTATTGTTTGGTTTCAATTTCAACGGATCGAATTATATTGAATAGTAATTGAATATGTGATTTGAAATTAGAGTGTGTTTTGGCAATTTAATTTCAAAATGAATTAGTGTGGACGTAGAGATATAATTTTTTTGAGGAAAGAAAAGTAGAAGTAGAAATATCTAATAGGCAGATTATCCGACCCCGTGAGGAAAATGAATTCTCAGTTGGTAGGTTCGAATCAAACACTCCATTTATTGAAATTTTAGCCACTAGACTGACTACTTGAGAAAAAAGAAAAATAGGCGGATTGTCCGGATTTTAGCACAGTTAATGAAAATCATGTCAATTATATTTCATAAAGTGAACATATATGGTGTAGTACAATCTTTTATGCTTGATTTACAACAAAAAATTTAATGAGTAAATACCTAATAATAATAATAATAATAATAATTTCAAAATTTTATACTTCAATTCTTGGTAATGTATTGTTATTTGTGTCCTACTCCTAGAAATTGATGATTTTAATTTTGAGTAAAAATATTGAGAAACTCGTTTTATTCTACACCTGCGACACCGCCTATCAATTACATTAAAAAAATGTGATTAATTCAGTTCACTAGATGATTAATTCAATTCATCGTCAAAATTATGGTTAATTCTTTTTTTTTGGTTTTCACCACCAGTGGTTCCAGCCCCCTCCCGATCGCAGTTGTGGGGGATCGAACTGTGGTCCTTCCTACCAAGTTCAGCGCCAATCACCACTGAACCAACTAACGATTTGTAAAATTATGGTTAATTCAACTAAATGATTAACTACAATTTCACATTTTTGAACGTTGTATAAATTAATTATTTGCTCAATTGAATTAACCACAATTTTAAATGTGATTAACCACAATGTATAGAGAAAATTGAATGTCAAACATTTTTTGTTTAATTTTTATGTCGTGATTGTGGCCTTGTGATTGCTGTTATTGTAATTGCTAGCATTGCAGTGCAGGTTGTCATTGGTTCCTGTTGTTTTATTTTTTTAAGTTTGCAAAGGTGAAATTTTTTATTTTTTTAAAATTAAAGATGTAAGTAATGGAATGACATTGAGATTGAGGCCACAAAGCATCCGTTCCCTTCATGCTTTATTTATTTTTTAATAGATGATGCAGCATTGAAAATCTCAAAGGAATTAAAAAATATAGAGTCCATTAGATTTAAATTTGCACAGAAGCCATTGTCTATGCTATGATTAAATATTGTGCAGACAGATAAACTTTACAGGAATTGAATTTAATGCCATATGATAAATTATTCATATGAAGCTGTTGTTGACCTTCAATTAAGCTGGTGAACCCCTGCATTTTGTTTTTCTGTCTGACTTTTATTCTACATTCTCAATTTGCATTTTTTTGAGACATGAATAATAATTAATAGTATAGGAAAGGAATACAAAAACAGATAATAACAACACGTGCATGTTTAATTTTTGTATTTTTTTGGATTCGTTAGTGTAATCTAATGACACGGTTTACATCATTATAGAGAAATGAATATATTTAAGTGTTTACTGTTTAGGACTTAAGAGGACATAAAATTTCATTCTATTTCCAATATGAAGTACAAGAGAACCCACATTACAGATTCAACACACATAGACAGAAGCATTTATTGCAAAACATTAGACTATTTACTCTCTAGCAGTTGGAAACTTCGCTTTTTAGATCAACTAGCTCTCTGCAGGAGCATCATTAGTCGAATATTAAGTCCATTTGCATATTGCTTTTGTACAATTTTGTACCAGGTAACATAATTAGTATGATAATGTTTTCTTCAGTTATTTGTAAATTAACTGTGCTTAGAATAGAGCTATTATTTTTCGTGCTGAATATAGTATGTTTTTGGTTGATCTAAGTACGTTAAATGCTGAATTGCAATGGTTTATGGTGCAGATATAGAGCAGTCACAAGTGCATACTACAGGGGTGCTGTAGGGGCAATGCTAGTTTACGACATCACAAAGCGTCAGACATTTGATCACATACCCCGTTGGCTAGAAGAACTTCGTAACCATGCTGACAAGAATATAGTCATCATTCTAGTAGGGAACAAGAGTGATCTTGAGAACCAGCGTGATGTGCCCACAGAGGATGCAAAAGAGTTTGCTGAGAAAGAAGGTTTGTTTTTCTTAGAGACATCCGCATTGCAAGCGACTAATGTTGAAGCATCCTTCATGACAGTTTTGACAGAAATCTACAACATTGTCAACAAGAAAAACCTAGCTGCTGATGAAAGCCAGGGAAATGGGAACTCGGCGGCATCTTTATTGGGCCAGAAAATTATTATTCCTGGTCCTGCACAAGAAATTCCTGCTAAGAGCAACATGTGTTGCCAGTCCTGATTTTTTTTTAAAGAAAAATTGTTTCAATTTAGTATATTTCACTATTGAATGTCCCTAGTACCAAATTTTGAAAGGTTTGGAGAATTTCCTTTTGTACATTTAAAATTTAATTTGTTTGGGTTGTGGAGTGAAGGACAAAAATTGGAGGTTAATATATAGATTTGCCGATATAATATTCACGATTCATTAATTTCTTAATTGAATTAATTTATGTAACTCAGAATGTTTGTGTGAAAATGTCACGACTTGTGTCCAGCCTAATGTGGCTATTAGTCACAAGTTTATTTATTTATTTATTTATTTATTTTCAATTATTAACTCTCTGGTTTCGAATGGAAGGGGAGGTCCTAATAATTCAAAATTCAGGGATAAATAAACTTTGACCAATTTTCTCTATAAATCCAAAACTGACATTATCAAGCGTGAACATAGAGCTAAACTTCTAAATACAATTGGCTTCGGCAATATAGTAATCAACAAATCAATCATAAATATGCATCGATATATATGTCCGCAACTAATAATTTACATCGAAGAATTTGGCCAAAGTTTACCAGTTTTATGGCACAGCACTAATAAGCTGAGGATTGGAATAATCTCTCATGTTGATCCTCTCAACTTTATAGAAAGGGTGTTTCTCATCAAACAATTATGCAAAATATCGATCCATTAGAATGAGTACTAATACAAATATGAACCAAGGTCTGTCTTAGAAACTAATGACAAGGTTCACAAAAATTTATCATTGAAATTTCACGGCTGAAGGAAAAAATCATCAGTTCTGTAAATGCAATAGCATAATAAATATCTGTTACAACAGAGTATTAAATATCAATTGAGCAGTCCTTCTCTAACTAACAGTAGCTTTCACATCATCAGCATTCAACTCCTGTACTGGTTGTTCTTCACCTCCCACATCATTAGAGGATTTGTCCACACACTCAGAAGAGCCATTTTCTGTGCCTAGACGTATTAAAAGCCTTTCAAGCATTTCTTGGCAGTCCATTGCAGTAACCATCACTGACAACCTCGCTCTACCCCTCCAGCATCCGATGGCTATTGTTGACTCATCAACTTTGAGGGACTCTGTAGCAACTGTGTTCCCTGCAACAAAGGAAAATGATGATAAACAGATATATCGATCTCAACGGGTATAGATTAACCTTATCTACAGATCATTAATACATACCTTTACCCAGAATAACCACACAACAGCCAGGCAATAAGTTAGCTGCCTTTTCACCAAACTCGGCATCAGCAAAATCTGTATATTTTACATCTTTGTCCTGCAGAAGACGCCTGAAGTCCACAGGAGATGCCTGTATAATTTGCTTTGTTATGTATGGAAGAATAAGGGGCAATCCTTCGGATGAGATCCGGAAAGCACATGGTGAAGAACTGCCTTCTCGTGCTGTTTGTCTTTCCTGTAAGATAAGAGCAAGTGCATTTCACTCAGTTATTCACAAGTAGCAATAACAAAATGAGAAATCAATCTAAATTGTGATTAAAATAAACTTACAAACATTTTCATGCCAACTGAGGTTATTTTCAGTTGCTGGCCAACTGAGAAGTTCAACTCAAGAATATCCTTGACAAAGTTGGAGACATAGTAAATTCTTTTGACATGACTCGTATCACTGTTTCGTGTAATAAGGTGACCATTTAATGGAAAACGCTCATCGATTCCATAAAAAGTCCTTATACTATTAATAATTGCTTCATCTTTAAAAAAGACAACAGGGTCAACACCTCTCCATTGGCCTTGAATTTGTAGCTTTCTTTTGCTCGGAAACTTCTTTTCCGTGTTTTCTGCTTTAGGTGGCTCTTCGGTTTCCTCAGAATTATGTTCTTCACATGTAAGAGGACTAACTTCCAAATCTTCTGTATTAGATACATTGTCATTCGCATTTTCCTCTGGAACTGCTTCTAAGACTTCTTCAAGTTTACTTTCAGATGAATTGATCTGAGGTGCTTGTGCATCCACAAGACTCTGGTTTGGTGGTTCTACATATTGCTCATCAATTTGTTTGCTAGGTTTTTCATTAACAGCTTCAAGAACGAAAACAATTACAAAACTAATATGAGCAAAAGTCCAGGTAAAATGAGTATATACAAGGTAGAAATTACAACTTGGAATTATTTTCCTAGTTAACCAAAATCTCCTGGCTATTTATTAACTAAAACAGGGGCAGAGAGAGAGAGAGAGATAAATGTTCTTAATATTATATACTATGAGAGACTACCTGGTAGAGGAGAAACTTTTTGCAGCACAGCAATGAAGAAGGCTCCAGTGTTCTGATCATGAGGCATTATCCTCATGCAATGCTCTAGAGGAAATTCCGAAACTTCCTCGGCAGACTCGGACACCGCAGGAATGTCTACTGCTTCAACGCCATCTTCAGCTTTTCCATTTTCCACACTAGTAATGTCATCTTCCATGTCAACATCACAACTACTATCACCAAGATCCTGATAGCCTTTGCCAGAAGGAAACATACTGGAAAGAACTACACTTCTACGAAACTTGGGAACATCTTTGGAAGAGACAAACCACCTGCTCTTGTCATATACCTGCAACTCCAAAATCAACAGCTTTAAAAAAATTAAAAACCAAACTGCTACGGAAAAAACTGAGCCTTGTACATTTGAAACCATAAGCTGAATCAATCAAGTGCAAAACCAGCAGGTGTAGGGTTACATGCTAAAGTTGGATAAATATAAGAATTTTCTGTTCATAATTTTTTTTAACTATTTTCTTATTAAACCGTCAGCATGTTAATGTGACCATATTGATGTGCATCTAATACCAGAATTTGATTAGAATTATTTAATACCAGACAAAAACCAAATAAACACAAAGCAGTAAAATAGTCAAAATTTGGAATAACAGGAGGCTTAACTGCTGCACACAGCATTCTACGCCACAACTGCTGTGCTACTATATTAGAACACCAATTACTTTACAATTACAAAACATAGGAAACTAAGAAAGCCAACCACCCAGTATAATTTTTACTTCAAAATCCTTCAGATTATTCCATCACATGATATAAAAGGACATGATCTCCAGAGAACCCATAAACATACTAAAACTTTGGCATGTATAGGCTATAATAGGTAAACAGCATATTTGAAAAAATGTAGTGTAATCAAAACTCGGACTGGTGAATGAAAAAAAGAGTCTGTTCAATTGGCCACAGCAAGCACAAACCTTCCAGCTCTTGAGACCTGGCCGGCGAATAAGTTGTGGAAGCTCACTAGACACATCAACAAGTTTTACAGACTCGCCGCACCTCCGCAAAATCTGCAAAACAGCAAAAAGAGGGGATAAAGAAAAAATGGAATTGAGCACAATTTCTTATTAGATTTTCGTGTACTAGGCCCAAGATCCACCTATTTCTCCGTGTTCAATTTTTTCTAAGCGTGTAGGTAAGGTTCACCCATAACTTTTATGAACACAGTACAATTATGGAATTGAGCACAGCTTATTAGATTCTCATGAACTAGGTCCAAGATCTACCTAGTTCTCCCTGTGTTCAATTTTTTCTAAGTGTGTTTGGAATAACTTTTGTAAGCAAAGTACAATGATGCATAAGAAACTAGTGTAACGTGCTTCAAATGTAATTAGTGAACCGAAGCACTTTTCTGAGTCAGGCCTGCAACTAGCATGGCTTCAGAAAATATAGACCACTCAAAGTACTACCTCTGCAACGACAGCTTCGTTTTCAATAGGATTCATTGAGCATGTTGAATAGACCATTCTTCCACCAATTTTGAGTAAAGATAAACCTGAGATAATCAACATAGTTGATGAGATTGCTATAATATAAGTCTCAAATTCATTTCTATTCATTTAAAAAAATACAGAAATAATTTTTTTAACCCAGTCAACTAGTCTAGCAACAAGAGGAAGTCAGTTTAAACAAATATAAACCGAAGCACTTCCTTGGTACAAAAGAATGCTTTTCATCTTCAGAAGACACATAACAAAAATGACACACAGAGAAGCTCTACTCCAAACACTGCGTGAGACTCAACATAATACCACAATTTATAGAGCAATATTAATCTAGAAGTACAAAAGGTTTCACTCAATGTTAACGACAAATTTCAAACAAAAGGATAAGTCAGCTAAAGCCACCGTGAACTTTTTGTGATTAAACCTAAATGGCCATTCCCCCATCACCCATGCTAGATAACTAAGACAAGTCCAGTTGAGTTCAACTTATGAAGGGACAACTCAGTATTCCCCAACCTCGAAAAGGATTTACAATAAAAATTTATATCGCCTACGAGCAGGGGACACCGGGATTAAAATCCAAATCATCAAAATGTCTTGAACAAAAGGTCAACTTGATAAGCCAGCCCACATTGCCTATTACCAATTACCAATTTCTTAACTATAAAAAAAACCAACAAATTTGAGCATAAGAACAACACCAGATAAGGAAACGAAAACAAAAGCCTAAAAGTGACAGACCATAAAATATATTAATTAAAAATAATCAGAAAGTACCTCGCATAGCAATTAAAACCTGTAGGCTGTGAAGCGCTTGTCCCATCCCTGAATTCCTGCAGAAAGTAAAACAAGTGTTGACAAATATTTTAAGTTGAAAAGAAAGTGGAGCTGGATAAGAAATTAAATTTAAAACTACCATTTCCTCCACATGTCAGGTGCCTTACGAAGTGTACCATCTCCACTACATGGGACATCACACAGAACACGGTCAAATAACAGTTGGTGAATATTGTGATCTAACTTCATTCTCGCAGAATTTCCTTTTAAACGGCATCCTGGGAAATGCTGTGCTTCGTGATTGGTAACAATTAGGTTGGCTGTGCACATTCTTTTTGTTTGGTGGATGAGAAGATTACATCTTTTGACATCAAGATCATTTGCTATAACCTAATTAAAAAAAAGACACTAGTTAGCAAATATTGCAAATGCAGCTTGCCTGCGCAATAGGTTTAGCAAACTATTGAATCCAAAATATCATATAAGATGCTGCTAACCACCAATTGATGATTAAAGCAATAAAAAATGGCACAAATATAAAATGACACAAACCATTCCATCAGGTAGTGATCCTGCTTTTGTTGATTGGTGTATAATCTCGAGCAATTGGAATGTTTTTGAACCTGGTGCAGCACACACTAAAACAAAGAAAAATGAATGATCAGAAAAAGCAAAGCTTGAATTTCAAATTAAGCAAATTGAATCAGGGCTGGTGAAAAACCGAGGGTACTTTGTGCACCAGAAGTTTCTTACTATCAAGTACAATATGGTCTGAATGCACATCCAAGAATAGGGGAGGAACCTATATAACAAACAACCATTAGAGTGACATAAATAAATTCCTGAAAGGTCAAAAGTAGTAGTAACCTACATGCACCGAACCATTCAGAATTCAAGAACAAAAAGAAAACGACTTTGTATGATCATGAAAACTGAAAGAGCAGAAAAGTGACCTACCATACTGACAGCTTCCTGTCTTGTGATATTTCCAATTTCATTTTCTAGCTTTAAGAATTCGTGGAACCTGATAATTTAGCAGAATCAAAGGCATCAATTGAAATATCAATCATAAGAATAAAGTAAAATCTTTTATTCATATATGCATTTGAATCTTAATTGAGTTTGATTCAATAATAGTAATACACTCCCCAAGTCCAACAATTCTCTAGTTCAATAAATGCCACACAATCAAATCAAACTCATAATAAATCAACATAACACATATTCACCTCTCTAGAGTTTGATTCTTCCTAAGCTGCATCCTCGAAAAATTCGAATGCCAAGCAAAGTTCCCCGGATACCAAGGCAAAGGCCGAATAGCCTCTGTCTCGCCACCTTCAGCAATCTACAACAAAATAAATTATCAAAATTCACATAATTCCAGTATAAACTCTACTCAAAACACTAAAAAAAAAAAAACGGTTACATAATTTTTTTAATACCTCGGCACGAAGAGAATGCACAAAATCATTTTCCAATTGAGAACGAATATCATCAGCAAATTGACTACTGCAATAACAACACAAAAACAAATTGACGTGAATAAACACACAACACAAAAAAAATAGCAATGAATGTGAATAATTGAAGAAATGCAATTAACCTAGCATTGATTCTGAATGATGCAGGCAATGGAGTTCTGAGAATTGCGACGAATTGATCCCACTCTTGTGGATCAACAATTAACTGTTGCTTGTAATAGGAATCGAAGGAAGGGTTTTCAGTAGAGAAAGGAGTCCAATGAGTAGTTTGAGATTTATCGGAAGATAAGGAAGGATCTGGATCTGGTTTTGAACGCTTCCAAACGTTTTCTCTGTTTTGACGAAAGTGTTTTCGTTGAGTTCGTGACTTCCCGCGACCTCCCATGGTTGATTCTCTGCTATGGTGGAGTTGTGGCGCCCAGTTTTTGTTTTGGTTTTTTGATAGGGTTTTCGTTTGCGAAATCATGTGGGTGGCGGTTTCAAAATGTTATTGGGCCTTTTCTCTTATGTGTTTAAGCCCTCACCCAATTACCACAAACAGAAAAATTTTCTTTCTACCCCTACATTTAACCCTTTACCCCTACGTATTTTAAAATATTCCTATTCTACCCTTATTTAACTGTACTATATTTTTTATTGTTTCCATGAATGTTGTACACTCCTTCAAACGCACTGTTCCGGTAAACTCCTCTACTTTTACGATTTGTTAAATTTATCGGAATACTTTTCAAAGATGTTTCGATTTATATACTTTGAAGAACTGCTTAAAAATATTTTACCGAAACATTTGAAAAAAGTATTCAGGTGTGTAAAAATTTTCTCAATTTTTTTTTAGTTACCAAAACACTTGAAAAAGTATTCAGGTATGTAAAAAATTTCTCAATTTTTTTGTTTACCGGAACACTTTTTGGAAAAGTGTTCCGGTTTGTTAATAATAGTGTTCCGGTTTGCAGGTAACCATTCTCCATCAACTTTATTAATAATAGTGTTCCGGTTTGTTAATAATAGTGTTCCGGTTTGTTAATAAAGTTCACTGATGTTAAAGTTAACTTCTCCATCAACTATGCTGCAGAGCCTTGGTAGATTATGTTGGTATCACTTGAGTTAAAACGTGGAATTTGGAAGTGAATTGATAAACAAGGGACAGTGAAGAAAATTAAGGACAAGACGAAGGTGGTATAGAAAATAAGAGTCATTTTCTTGAGTTTCTAAAGAGATCAACAGAAAAGAAGAGTTTTCCCAAACCGGAACATATTAACAAACCGGAACACTTGAAGTGTTTTGGTAACAAAAGAATTTGAGAAAAAATTTATACACCTAAATATTTTTTCCAAGTGTTTCGGTAATTTTTTTAAACTGCTCTTAAAATTATATAAATCGGAATATTTTTGAAAAGTGTTCTGGTAAATTTAACAAACCGAATAAGTAGAGAAGTTTACCGGAACAATGCGTTTGAAGGGTGTACAATATTCACCAAGAAAATACAAAATAAAAAAGAATAAAAAATAATATAGTTAAATAAGGGTAGAATAGGAATATTTTAAAATATGTAGGGGTAAAGGGTTAAATGTAGGGGTAGAAAGAAATTTTTTCCCACAAACATTGCCCTAATGCACCCTTGACCAAAAAAGAGAAGTTTACTTTGTACCCTAACACTTATTCCCCTACCCCACAAACACCATGAAATGCAACAAGAATGACTTGGTTGCTAAGGTGGATGGGATATGGAGCGGAATAATGAGGATGTCTAATATATTCGATTTTTACTAAGAGTGAGAATAAGTTAGACCGAGCTAGACTTTGTTAGGTCTGAGCTTGGCTTATCAAAAAATTTAAGGTTTGAGTCTGTTCTGTAGCCTATCATAGACTTCTTTCTTATGCCCGAGTCAGATCTTTTAAAAAATTTAGATTGCCAATTTTTTTTTTAATCATAACAAGAAATTTATTGGTCAAATAGGAGAAATTACAATGCTCATATCCTTTTGTATAGAAGATTTCTCTTCCCACCCCCGTAACTCTTTTTCACCCCCCTAAAATCCAATTTTACCCCTTAACAGTTCGGTTTATGCGAACAGAACTTTTTGAAAAGGTTGGTTTACGTAAGCAGAACTTTTTTTTAGTGTAAATTTTACACTAAAAAAAAGTTCCGGGGGTTTTAATTAAGAAAAAGTTCGGCCCGCGTTTACCGAACTTTTTTTCCAGGGGCATAAAGGGAAGCACAGGGAGTGGAAAAGCAAACCGGGGGGTGGGAAAAGTTCCTCTCTTTTGTATATGGGTCCAAATACAACTTGGTCCACTATTGGGCCAGGATTTGTCAGGTTCAACTAAAGCCCACCTAGCTAGGGTTTTAGATTGCCTTTTAATTGTTCACCCTTTGCAACGATAACTTGGTATATCTACTATACAACCATTAACTAAAACACGTTTGTGGTTAACTAATTGACAAGCTCGAGGAATAGTGAAAGACATAATCGATCGAAAAAGTATTCTATCCAAACACATTTCAAGTAATTGTAATAAATTAATGTAGACTAATAAATTTAAATTATTAAAATAATTAATCGAAAGCACAAATTTATTTAATATAATAATATTAGTAATAAAAAATATTGGTCATATTTACTTAAATAGGTCGACCAAATAGGCTTAAAGGCTTTATGTGTGGCATGTAGCTTGTCTTTTTAGCTAAATAGGCTTTTGAAAATGTCTTGGTCTTCGCTATTTAGAAAAATAGTTTGGCCTGCTCCTTATAGCCTGGCTGACACATATGCTACAATGGACGGGGAAAAAGACTATGACCATGGGAGGGTAAACTATAACTTAAGATATTACTCCTTATTTTAGATTCTAGGTTGCAACTTGCCTACAAGATGTTGAAATTGCTTGTAATCGTCAATCATACGTACAATGGTGAATTCGTTCACATGCCTTGTACACACCTCTTGTCGCACTATGGGTGGGTGTTGCCCATACTCGAAGTTGTTGCCTTAACCACAGTGAAGGAGATACCGAAGGCGGGGCCAGTGACTAGAGTGAAGTCGTAACAAGAATACCACACTAAAAGTGCCTTAACCACAATTAAAGTCACTTTTTGATCGCGTCTTCATCGTATAAAACTGAGATCATTCATCTTCATATACTCATCTTCTAATATAATCTAATCTAATCTAATCTATTCCACTTTCTAAGTTTTCAATTTCTTTATTGATTGTTGATTTGTATTTCTAAAATGAGTTTAAAATGAATTCATGAAAATTGCTTGAAAAAATTGAATTCAAACATGATTATTTCTTCTTAAACCTTCATCTTATGTTCAAATAATTATTTATGAACAATAGACTTGGACTAAATAAAATATTTGAATATTTTAATTTCAAAAGTTAATTTAGCGACCGTGCAGCATGGTGCATGCATCAGCATCATTCACATTACACTATTATCAACTAGTGCTACCATCCAAGATTCTGATATGATGACAATGATAGATCCATTATTACTCAATTGTGAATTTGTCATCATATCACATTTATAGTTTCGTAGAAGAAAACAAAATACACACCAAACTTATAAAAAAGAATAAAAGTAGAAAGAAAATAATTCTAATTAAAGAAACCTTATTTATAAGTATAACAACATATCTTACAAACTTGATTTTTATTTTTTTTAGCAAAGTGCAAAAGCATATTAATAAAGCATGAAATCAACAACACCCAATTATTCTCCACTTAAGCTTAGATCAAGACAAGTAACTTCCAATCAAAGGAAAATCAATCAAAATCATCTTTGTTTGTTTGATTCCTTACGTAAATGTTTGATATCACGGTAAACCTGACAACCTAAAAATAGCGCTACAATATTTTTTACTTTAGACAACGACAACATAGTCGATTAATAACCGCAAGAAAAAAAAAAGGAAGCATCTTATCTTAAACTGCTTTTAAGGAAGAATTATGGAAAGTGGAAAAGAACAAACATCATCATTCATAAGGCACAAACAAAATCACCGCTAGTTTCAATGTCATCAATGTCAGCATCTGTGTCCAAATCATCAAGATCCATACTGCCCCCAACAAACTGTTCACCAACTTTTAGGCCATCCCCTGCTTTTCTAGCCTCTTGAATTATGGACAATATTTCTTCTATGCTTTGAGATGAACCATTTTCATCATTTTGAAAATTACCTTGACCCTCTTCAAAAAATTCTAGTGGCAAATTCTTTAAGAACCATGGATGCTTTTTAATCTCTGGTATGGTAATTCTCTGTATACAACATAAATAATGTAACCAAAAGTTAACATCACAAAATTCAATAAATAAAAATTGTGGTCACAAATTTTATTTTTATTTTTTACACGAGAGAGAAAAAATTATCATCATTTAAAGTGACACTAATAATCATTTTACAACTAACATCACTAAGCTGAAGCAAAAATTAATATAAATATAATTTTTAAAATTATGCCGATGCCGCAAACAAATTTAATTGTAATGCGACTGCGAATCTGCAATTGACGTCACATCAACCTTATTTATTTGCAATACTATGAAATATTAATATGACGCGACAGCGATGGCAGCCGCGATTTAAAATTTTGAGTATACTAGTTTGAAAATGTTGAGTTAAGCAAGAAACACAAATAATTGTATGTACCTTTTCAGGGTTGGCAACAAATATTCTTGATAAAAGATGTCTGCACTCTTGTGTAATACGTACATAGTCTGGAATTGAATAGTGTACACTAAGAATTCTCTGTCAAAATTATCCAAAAAGAAAGAAATCAATAAATTACATGATTGGTTTTATATTACACTTGATAGCAAATTAATTTAAGCAACTAGTTATTTATTAGTTCAACTAACTTGAAGTGTTTTTCTGAAGTTTTTAGGGTCTTCTGGATCTTCAAAAGGATAAGCACCAACAAGCATAACATATAAAGTAACCCCACAAGACCAAACATCTGCAATCTAATCATTCTCAAGGATAAGAAGATATATTCTTGCTGACCAAATTTTATCTCCAAAAATAAGACCAAACTTACATAATTAATAAGGAAAAATAAATTAATTATAGATTAAGTTTAATTAATTACCTTTCCATCATATTCTCTTCTTGACAATACCTCTGGTGCAATATAAGCAGGGGTCCCTACAGTTGATTTTGGTTGAGAGTGCAGAACAGATGACTGGAAAAAAAATAAATACATAACACAACAAAATAGTGTGTAATTAATAAGACTCCAATAAAATTATGTGACATTTCATATTGAAAGTGTGTCTGATATCTGACATGGTGACACCAGTGTCGTGTTTGTGTCCGTGGTTTGTATGAAACATGTGTTAAATGAAATTTAAGTGACAATTAGTTCTTGCCTTTGAGTAACCAAAGTCACATATTTTGAGTCTAGGAGCTGAACTTCCATCAAGAAGTGTGTTTTCTAGCTTAAGATCTCTATGGCAAATTTCCTACAAGAAAATCATAGCTTTCAATTTCAGCTAAAGTAGTGAGACTTAAATAATTAAAATAAGATTAATTGGACATAAGAATGGCACCATTGAATGACAATAGCTAACTCCAGAAATCAGTTGCTGGAAGAAATATCTTGCCTATATGCAAGAAGAAAAAAAAATTAACAATTTAAGATGATATTATCTTGAATGTGAAATACTATGTAACACTAAAAAAACAAATTATGATGAAATAAACTGTTACATACAAAAATTAATGACCAAATGTTACTATTGAATTTTGTTGGAAACATGACATCAACTTGTTAATTTACTTAAGTAGAAACAGTACTCCCACTTCACTTGCATTAAATAAATTGAATGAAATGCTAATTACTGTTTTCTAGAATCTAAAAAAGTTAATTAACATAATCACAATCATAATCACCAAAGCTAAGCATATGCTACCATTATAATAAACTACCTCATCCTCACTGAATCTACCAGCACTACAAATTCTTTCAAACAATTCTCCCCCAGCAGCATATTCCATCACTATTGCTAAATGAGTTGGAGTAACCAACACCTGCAACAAATACACATTTCACAAATATTACTATATCAGTTAGCATAGATATATTGAATTTTTTTACAAAGATTCTTGAAATTTCTTTCAAGTAAGAAACAAAAAATGATACTAAATTTTGAGATGCTTCAAGGACCTAACAAAGATAAAACAGAATTATGATGGCCAAATTCAAATGTCACACTATCTATACATTTATATTTTTCATTAAGTTGGTATAATATATATGAAGTAACCAAACAAAGCACTATTTCAATAACCAAAAAAAGAACAAAAGCAAGCACAAGTTGAAAGAAAATAACAGAAGATATATATGAAATAACCAAACAAAGCACTATTTCTAATGACACTAAAGTTTATACTAATTTGAGGCCAAAAATATATATGTACCTCTTTAAATCTAACAATATTGGGATGCTTCAAGGACCTGTGATTAATAATCTCCCTTTGCACGTGCTCATCAATCTAAGGAAATTATAAATAAAATTTCATTAATAAATTGAGCATACTCCAAATTTCATGTAAATATAATAAAACAACATTAAAGATATATACCTTGGAGCCTCTTTCAATGAACTTGACAGCATATAACTCATCACTCCATTTTTCCCTTACAAGTTTTGCAACACCAAAGTTTCCTGAGCCAATATCTTTAATAATCTCATATCGTTCCATGGTTAAGCTTGAAAAATACTACAAGAGTTGTATATGTGAAAGTTGTATAAGGAAATAATGATTGAAGGAGCTTATTTTTCTAAGTTGTTTGCGTGCACAGCATATGGTATCTTTATTATGGTTTTCAAATTCCAATGCACAAAGGTTTGCTGAAAAATATGATTGGGTTTTGGATGCCCTTTATTGCAAGTTACAATTACAATTGGACTATATGCCTTCTGACACTCCACTTGGGATCTCAATCTTTATGCACTCATAAATATAATGTCATATTTTAGTAATTAAATTATTATTTTTACTAGTATTTTCTTAAATATAAAGAAGGTATACTAAATTTTATTGCCTTTTTATAGGTTATTCTTCATATTTTGTAATTTTATTAATTGTATATTAAAATATTTCAAATTATATTTCTAATACAATAAATACTATATATGAGGAAGATAAATTGAAAAATTCCTTTGATCGAGAGCTTTTTTAGAAGAGTGCTATGGCCTATGACACAAGTTGGCATTCTCTACAATATATATATATATATATATATATATATATATATATATATATATATATATAATGAATATGCTAAAACAATTGTGACAATAATAATTTGTTGAGGCAAATATTTTTGGATTGAAACATCTTGAGAAAAAAATTCTCATATTAAGAAAAGGGAAGCTAATGTTATAATAGTATTGATTCAAGTAGTATTGATTAAAAAAAGTAGTATTGATTTAATTTTTTTGATATAAAATGTACTGGTCGAATATTTTTTTTTAACTTAACTTGTTTCTGACTTTCTTCTTTACTCTTATTGTAGGCTGTAGTGTATTGTGAAATACTCCCTCCGTCCCATTTTAAATGACATCTTTTTGACTTAGTATACTATTCATTTGACCTGCTTTGACCTTATTTTTCTACTAATATATACATGCAAATATTAGCGTATGAGATGTTGTTTGATTTGTCTCGACGAGTACTTTCAAAATATACCATTTTTATAATTTTTAATAATATATAATTAGAGATATTAACGTTTAAAGTTGTGCATTGGCAAACGTGTCAGTGGTCAAACAAGTCATTTATTTTGGGACAGAGGGAGTATTTCTTCTGACCATAATTATAAATAATTATTTATCTATTTATAATGATTAAATAACTGATATATCTGACACTCTTATATAGAGTAAAGTTCAAATATTTTAAAGATTGTGAGTGTTGTGATATTGTGACATGTTTGAGAAAAGTCTATGCAATCTCCACGAACTCTTTTTCATTTCCATGCCCATACATTTTCTTTATTTTATTTTGGTAGCTAGGGAATGTTACACATGGCATGAATTCATTGGTGTGAAGTAGTTGCACCAAGAAAATGTATGTGATGATGCAATTGATTCTTGAATGACCAACCGTTGGGTAAAGGATAGCGATAGATTCCCACACTCTTCCTTGATCCAACGTGCTCATATCATAGTCAACAAGTTTTGACCATTTTAAGTGACCAAATTTTGACTCAGTAGCTACTACACTACACAGCACAAGTGATGATTTGCGATAAATGAGTAAACAAGGGCTGCGTGTTACAATTTTCGAAGTGACTATAAGCTATTATTAATGGTATGGACATATTTTAGGACAATCTTATCTTACACCACATTAAATATTTTCAATGCATAATGTCCCACTGTCCTTTCACAAGCTTGTTTGTCTGTTTTTGTTAGTTTTATACTGTAATTAGTATTTATGGAAAATGTTAAATCATGCCGTCTTCGGAACAATGGTTAAGAAAATAGACATGTTAAGTAGTATAATTTTGAAAGTACGTAATGAATTCAATACTTTGAAATTTAAAAAAAGAATATTTTCTACGAAAAGGGATGAACGTACTGTAAATTTTTTGATGTTCAAGTTGGTATTTGATTGAATAGAGTGGAAACGTTATTATAAATATAATGTGTATTCTCTTCTATTGGGAAGTGCATGTTAAATATCACACCTACTTTACCGATTTCACAATTCATGCACCAAGCGAGGTATCAGGTCAATTAAGGTAAATCAATTTGAGACAGAATATTAGCATGATTTCTCGATGTTATATTTGTGAATTGACGTCATGGTGTTGATAATCGAGGTGGTACGCTAGCGTGGACTGGCATATCCTAGTATGTCTCTTACGTAAGTTCAATTTGTATTGTGTAGGCTCAATCGAAAACTTACCTCTATGTTAAGGATGACAACACATCATTAGATATACATGTATGTATAAAATAATTTTACATATACATGTATGTATAAAATAATTTTACAGTACATACAAGTTAAATAATTTTAATTTTCATTAAATGAGTGGAAATTAATCATTTTTCAAAGCAAGTGTACGAGGTGGATGGTGGTAAGAAAGATGTGGTGATGGGTTTGTGGGC
Organism: Trifolium repens; assembly: GCA_030408175.1. Taxonomy (NCBI): domain Eukaryota; kingdom Viridiplantae; phylum Streptophyta; class Magnoliopsida; order Fabales; family Fabaceae; genus Trifolium; species Trifolium repens. The sequence goes on along the minus strand of CP125842.1, from coordinate 56,755,431 downwards.
CTAACTCTATCTTGGTGCATATACTCTGAAGAAAGAAAGTGGAAGAGAAGCATTGTGGGCATTCAAAAGCATGCATGTGATTCGCATCATCAATTCAATCAACGGTGGTGGCGTGTTTCAGAAAATAGTAGGAAATTGAAGTGGACACTTTCCTGCATATTCGGTTTGGGAAATACCAGAGTCATTATTGTTGTGACATTTCCTTTTCATGGATTTTTGTGACATTATACGCACACCGTTCACACCAATGCATCCAATTCTCATTGATCCCCACATGTCCTTCCTCATCATGTTTGGAAATCTAACAACAATTCAGAATGCTAGCTCTTCTTAAATATAACTCATAATATCATTCGTCCTCATGATTTATGACGTCAAAATATATTAGTGTTTGAAACTTGATGTATATTCATTTTTCTCTTTTATCGATAAATAAAAATTGTGAGGACGAATGATATTATGAAAATAAGAAGATAAAACATTGACCAATGTCAATTATCTATCAATAAAAGTAAGAAGAAAAACATTTTTATTTGTTTAAAACTATCTATCAACTCGTAATATCGGTTTTTTCTTACTTTTTTCTTTCACGTTCTTAGTAGGAGTATTTAATTTCGCACTTCACAAAAATAGTCACCCTTTTGATAGCCGACACATATGAAAGGGTGTTTATAGTTAATGAACTGAACTGAACCGAACCAAACCATGTTAAGCATTGGTGACAGGATGAATTCGAAAAATGTTAAGCATAATAGGCAAGCTTAAACAGACGTATCCTTCCTCATTATAATGATAGTGAAACAAGAAATATGCATAACTACCACTCATTTCTTTGTATGCTTTATTCATACCAGTATGCATCAATTTCACAACCCTGGTCCATCGTACCTGGATCCTTTATTTATTTTCCAATGTCTTTATATGTACAATGAGAATATTTCTACTTTTGCACACATGTAACACTTTTTAGTATTGTAGAAAAGAACGTTTTAGCAATTTTAATAATAATAAAATAAAACATACTAGTATTAGCAAATAGCAATGTTTTCATTCATATTATACAATATTTTTGCTCATTTTGAAATGCGTATGAACTATGAAGTTGTGCTTTAAGGATTGATATATGATGGACAATGATCAAATATAACACACCCACCCACACACAAACTTTGGTTATTTTGAACATTATTTTTTGTATACTTCAATATAAATACCTTTTTAATGTACTTACCCAAAAATGGACTATGGGAATGTCCTTCATGCCAAGTCCCACACAGCACACTGCTTCATTACCTTCCCTCACGGTGCCAACCAAAAAACATTGAGTTTACATTTGATTGCGTCAGCCGGCAGGGACAGAGTCAAGCTTTTCGATAAATGCATCATTATTACTCTTGATTTACTGCAGTCGTCGATGCTAGTTAATTCAATTTTTACCTCCGTGTCTACATTGGAGTTCCCTTGCTCAACCTTTTAACATCAAGTGATCAAACAAACATCTCAGTTATCTGATAAGTAGGAAGACAGCTAATCTTTTAATGTCACTTGCATGTGAATAATATGAATATCTTCCAACAACGGAATGAACCGGTATGTCTCAATATTTGATCACGGTGAAGCTTCCCATCAACACATTCAAACCTTTCAAATGCATGTCTCAAACTCTCATCCCCATGTATATCAGTTTCTGTTAGGAACCCAAGAATATTTTATATATCCTAACAATTTCAAGGATGACATTCCTGACAACACTTTTGATTTTCCTTGCCTCTTATTTGTTATCAAACAATTGGCCAGAATTTTTTATCCCAACTTTTAATCTTCAGAGTTAGAGCTAATTTGGCATAAAGTGTCGCACCTAAAAGTTTAACGCAATTGCTTCGCCCTGACTCTCAATCCCGTATTGACACTAGTCAAAACAATTTGCTTAAACTAACTTATAGCCTCTTCTTCGGGGTTACCCTTCACCTTCATATGTAATGTAATCCTTCTTAAAGCATCATGAATATCATCAATGTTTGGATGCGATGGATCCCCTCCAACAAAACAATGGAGATTGTTTCCAATCTGCATCCAACTATAAGCTGTTTGTTTCTTAACTCCTTGCTCTTTCATCAGACACCTTACTCTATTGACATCTTTCCACTTGCCAGCAGCAGCATATATATTAGACATCATAACATAAGCACCAGAATTATAAGGATCCAAATTCAAAATGCTTCTAGCAGCTAGTTCCCCCAATTTCACGTTTGAATGAATATTACAGCCCACAAGAAGAGCACCCCAGATGCTGGAATCTGCCTTGAATGGCATCTCTTGGATTACTTTGCAAGCTCTCTGCAATTGACCTGCTCGACTCATAACATCAACTATGCAAGAATAGTGTTCAGACCTCGGCGGAATACCATATTCATGGACCATCAATTTAAAAATATTCATGGTCTCATCAACTTTCCCAGCACGACAACAGGCAGATAGCAAATTTAGGAATGTTATGCCATCAGGAGTAACACCGACTTCTACCATATGGTCAAAGTAGTAGCGAGCTCTGTCATAAAGACCATGCTGTGCAAATGCAGCAATGATGGTATTCCATGATACAATGTCCGGGTGAGAAATTTGTCCAAAGGCTAACTCAGAATTGACAATTTCACCACATTTACTGTACATAGTAACCAAGGCATTACTCACAGACAAATCTGAATGAAAGCCATGTTTAATTACAAGAGCATTCGTCTGTCTTCCTTCGTCAAGTAATGCAAGACTAGCACAAGCAGTACAAAGTGAAACAAAAGTTAAGTCATCAGGTTGCATACCAGTCCTGACCATTTGTGAAAATAAATTTAGTGCTTCTTCCCCTCTCCCATTCTGGGCATAACCTACAAAACATGAATCAATTATGAAAATATGGTATGAGAGAGAGAGAGAGAGAGAGAGAGAGAGAGAACAATGACATTGTCGGAGAAAAGAACAATTCCCTACTACTAGGATTGCAACAAGGTCTTGTTTTTCTCCCTCTTCGTCAGTTTAATCAAATCAAAATGTTATTAATGGAAATGGCTTTAGTGATTTCTAACAAATGAAATGGAATAGAAATGAATGAAGTGAAATACAATAAAATTACCATTCCATTGTTTAAATATTTTTATTATAGAATGTAATGTTTCATTCAATTCCATCTTATTTCAATTTTGTAGCCATGTTTAGTTTCCTTCCATACCTAAAGTGAGCTTGTTTCTAAATAAAGCTATACCCTCCTCTAATTTCAATGAATTGTGATCAGCATCAACTAAAACTTAAGGATCAACACATTTAAATCTAGCTTTTTTGGTTATCAATTTACTAGATAGAAAGCACACACATCAACATTAAATGAATGAATGAATAAGAGAATGAAAATTTTAAACATTGGGCTACCAGTTATCATTATATTCCAAGAAGCGCGGTCTCTGCATGGAATCTGTTGAAACAAGTTCCAAGCCTCATCAATCTTCCCTTGTTTACAAAACCCAGTAATCATAGCAGTACAAGCAACAACGTTCTTAAGAGGCATTCTTACAAACAGTTCCCACGCTTCCTCATACAACTCATTCTCAACAAGCCCACTAATCATCACCGCCCACGAAACCTCATTCCTATGCGGCATCGCATCAAAAAGCGCCCTCGCACGCCTAATTCCACCTTCCATCTTCGCATACCCATCAACCATCACAGTATACGAAACCACATTCGGGCGCGGAATTTCTTCAAACAGCTTCTGCGCTTCCTCCACACGTCCCATTTTCACAAAACCCGACATCATAGCATTGTACGATGCAGTGTTTTTCTACGGCATTGATGTAAAGTAGCTAAACGCGTCATTAAGTTTGTCGTTTTGAATGCAGGCGGTTATGATGGAGTTCCATGAAACGATGTTTTTGATTGGCATGGAATGGAAGAGTGTTTGGGAATGTTCTAGAAAGCCATTTTGCCAGTAGGCGGTGAGCATGGAGTTCCATGTGACGATGTCTTTTGGAGACGTTTTGTCAAACAGTTGACGTGCGGCGTTGATGTTTCCGGCGCGTGAGAGGGCTGTGATGTTGAGATTGGCGCGATATACATCTTGTTGAGTTGAGAAGAGTCTTGTGGAGAGTAGAAGGAATGAGGGGTAGTGGCGTGCGACGGAGAGAAATGAAGGTGGTGAAATCATAGTAGGCTAGTGTGCATGGAGTGCAGGTGTGGGCAGCGCACAAACCCGCCAAACAGGGTGGATTGGATTGTGATTTTCAAAATTTTCAAAAAGGATAGACTAAACCACTGTCGTGAGCTATGAAGCACGTACACTTCTCACTTAGATTAGGCGTCTTCATGTCCGACACGTGCCCGACACCGACACGACACTTATGATTACAGTGAATTATATCGTTTTTTCAAATTATTATCGGTGTCGCCGTGTCAGTGTCCGTGTCGTGTCTGGTGTCTGTGTTTGTGCTTCATAAGTTGTGAGTGTTAGAAATTTCAAGTGTTTGGTAATTTGAATTTGAATTTTTGAATTTGCTTCATTTTTCTACCTCCTATTTGTTGTTCATTTATAAGAGATCGACACAATTGAAAGATTAGATGACTTGGTGTGTTGTGATATCGTACGTATTTTTGGTGATTGAAAAATTTAAATTTTTAATTGGTATGAAACTAGTGTTTAAGGTTTCGTCTTTCGTGGGATGTGGCATCATTGTTGCACGGACCTATCACATCATAATCTTTAACAAAACTACTTGACATATTTCGACTAACGTTAAATAATTTTCGGGAGTAATTTATTATTTTATATATTTGGTGTCTCAAATTACCAAACACTTATAATTTTAAGACCCAAAATAATAGTTTACTCAAATAATATTTGTTCAAGTAAAAAAAATTTGCTACTGGAACAATTTTAAAGGTTAATTTAGGTGATTACTCATCTCCCCTATTACTCAGAATTCTCCCCAGTTCCGGTAATATATTTTGCTGTTTTGAGCAACACGGAGAGAAATATTTATATCCTCTTTGTCTTCATAATAGTCATACATTGTCTTCATAATCAAGTACGAAATTGAAACCAGAGTATTAATGTACACCTTCCATGCATACGTTATGTAAATGCTAAATACCAATAGTTCATACTTTATACATCAACCATAACACAACTTACACAAGCACTTCGCGTGCTTCATCTACTCTATGCCTTTCTAGTCTTACTAGATCTACAATTAACATTAAACATTAATGGCCCTGCTACTAATAATTTTACATAGGTCTGAGGTCTCCCCATATATATGAAGCCACAAAAATATATTCTTTCATCCATAATTTCTGACATTGTAAAAATCACATGATTTTTCTCTATTTTTCTTTCCCTGCAGTTGAAGTTCAAAAACATCCTAATTCTAGTGTTTCCCAAAGGGATTTCTGTTCGGTGAATTCAAACACAATGGAGGTGACTTGCAGTAATTAAATGCCTCTGGAAGCATGAATACTGGAACTGTTTCATTCAGATGATGCAGTCCTTACCAAGTTTTTTAAGACCAAGCCCCTGCGGAGTTGTTACTTGTTAGCATGCGTTTGGACAAGTGGTGGTTTTGTTATTCTCGCATCCCAATAAGATTTCTGTCGTGATTTTGTGAAGCACATCGACGCCATGGTTACTGTAAAATCCAAAAACACGCTAAGTGAACTTGCTCATTGGTTTTGGCAAGTAATAAGACCAAAGAATTTAATTTTGATGTAGCTACAAAACTTGTTACACTAATATCTACATTCCAGCTCAAATTAATGAAGAAAATCAACAAGGCAAGATTTCCCATTGCAAATGCATTGAAATTCCTCTTTAAATGTTACGATATACCCTCAGATTATACAGAAAAAAACTAATCACTAACTTCATCATGCCAATAACATATAAAATTAGATTTAAGGAATATACAGAAAAGCTCCAACTGACAGCTTCCAGGAAACACAAATACAAGTTTGGACAAACCTGCCTTGAATGCAGTGCAGCTATCCGGGTGAATGAAATAAGATTGCCGGGGTAGAGGTTATTTGAACCTGATAATTCAAATACAGCATATGTCAGTGCAGCCACAACAAAGGTACTTGTTCCTTTTATAACATACAATTGACACTAACCCAAAAAGGAAAGAAAAACAGATTAGAATTTGTATATATTTTCTGGGAGCAAACTTGACAGGGAAATGGCTTTAACACAGGTACCCACCAGCATTTCCCTTGGAACCATACCAAAGATAATTGTCATGATGACACCTGATTCCCTCTTGCCATTATTTAGAGATTCTAACATTCCAGAGTTCAGTTCATTGGAAGACGGAGAAAGAGCTTTGTGTCTTGAATATATGGGCCTCCATTATTTACACCAGCCTTCCCTGTATGAATGATCACAGATCATTATGGGAACTAACCTAACATAAAACAGCATGGCCTATAGAATGATTATTTAGACTTGAAAAGTCGGATAAAATGTAAACCTGAGGCTGAAAGATATACTAGCATTACACTGTCTGGTGGCAGCTCCTCACAGATTGTTGCCATAACCTACATACAACATGAAGCTCAATGCATGAAATAACAAATCACAACGGTGATTGGAAGATTGTGAACCAAAGGATATAAGCAGCCATATTTAACAAGTGACAAATTTTTTGGCAGTGGTTGATAAATCAAATCATACATGACTGAAACAAAAGAAAAAAAAGATGATGCAAGAATGGACAAATAGACATGAGAACATATTATAATATAGATTAGAACCAGCGAAGCATGCCAAAAACAGTTTTGGATGTCTAAATCTTTTGAAAGGAAAAGCCATAAAAATCTCATTCAGAGTACAGAAGTTTACCATCTGATTGAGACTTTACCAATGGTCCTTGCAAGAACACCTTCCATCAATGAAATGATGAAACCTGCTTGAATCTCTTATAATGATTTGCCGAGCTATACCAATTGATGCAAACTTCATAAATGCATGACAGTCATCACAAATACGTATATTTTTTATGATCCGTATTGGTGCAACACCCTTGGTTTTTTTAATTAAAGAAAACGCAAGAGCAAGTTTCTCACTGTGGTGCGAGATGGATTTCAATTTTTCTTCCTCTCCCACATTATGTAGAACATTGCCTGTATCTGGATTATACCCAATTTGTTGCAATTTTACAATCAATTTGTTCAATTCACCATAGATTCTTTCCACTTCTGGATGATTGTTTGTGATCATCAGAAACAAATCGGTGGACTTCGTTCCCAACCTCAACCCAGCTGTATGCAGCAAACTTCTTTGCATTTTTTTCCTGCATAAGAGACCTTACAACAGCTACATCTTTCCATCTTCCGCAAGCAGCATACAAGTTTGAAAGCATGATATAAGGTCCAGCATTACGTGGTTCCAGTTGAAAGAGATTGTTAGCTGCAAACTGTGCAGTCTTTATGTTGTCCTTGGAACAAACAGATAGTAAAGCAGACCAAATCTGGTAATCAGGTTTGTGTGGCATACAATTAATCAAATCGACCGCTTTATCAATATTACCTGACCGACCAAGGAGAGTAACCATACATGCATAATGATCCAACGTCGGTGTCATTCCGTGTTCACTGATCGAATCAAAATACTTGCATGCTTCTTTAACCATATCAGCATTGATACAAGCAGATAAGACACCCACAAAACTAATATTGTCAGGTTTGAAATTTTCTTGCAGCATTCTTTCATACAGAGCTGATAACACGTAAAATGCACTATTATTTTAGCTCGACTTACACATGTTTTGATCTCGATTTCATAGATTTTGCAATGTTATGCTGGTATTTTATATCTATTTCAGGTATATGTTAATTAAAGGTCCTTGCACGTCAAAACGACAAAAAGCGGTGAAATAAAATAATAAAAAAAGAAAAAAAACAAAAGCTTCAGCCCAAGCCCATCATAAGGAGTCAACAAAGCAAGAATAAAAAGTCAGCCCATCAAAATCTGCAAATAAAGCACGTTTCAGAAGCAGTTCCTATTCCTCTCCACTTTCTCCATGTTTTTAGCCACGATTCTGAGGAGTTTCACCAGGAAAATTCATCTATAAATAGGACCTCATTTCACAGTTATAATCATCCAAGCTTATCGTTATTTTTATGAGCCAGAAAATTCACTTATTGTAAAAGTGCTTAATTTCTCACATCGGGGAATAAGTGCAGAATTTTTAGTTTAAGTTTGGAGCTTTAAAGTCGATTCCAGCATCTGTTACAACTGCAATTTACGATTCTTAATTCAATTTTATCCAGAGTTTATTCGTTACAGGTTCTGAGTACTTTTGTTTATTTTCTTTTGTTGTTGCAATTTGTTTATTGTTTGTGTTTCATTTACATGGTATACACGTTAGAGTAACAGGGAGCATATTTTAATTTGTAGTATTTGGTCACTTGATTTATTGGTTCGATTGAAAAAGGCTTATTTAAGAAAAGTTTAAGTAACTGGTTTATGCTTCTGTCACCGCTTAAAATTGCTCGGTTAAAATCGTTCCCTGTTTCAACAATGAAGTATACCATGAATTCATATTTGTCTATCATATTTATCATGTCTGAGTAGATTTTATATAGAGTCCGGAATGTAAGGATCGTCGTACCAACGGTATTCCATTGAGTCGAAAATAAATGTTTATAATGAGAATTGTTTAAGGCCTTAATTAATTCTGTTTTTAAAACTCATAGTTTACTGCGAAAGTAGAAACACAGTGATACCGGTTTCAATTTAAAAAGAATGAAAACTTTATCTGACCGTAGAAAAATTCAGTTTTTGATTCTAAACACTGCGAAAGCAATTTTTTATCAATTAGGAAAAATTCAGTTTTCAAAAAGGTAATTTTAAGAGTGTAAACGGACACGCGAAAGCGGGCGTTTATACGCTTAAAATTCGGTACCGAACATGCGACAGCTGACGGTACCTTTAAATTAATTTTTCTACCTTAAGCAACTTTTTGAGTAATTAAAAGTAATTATTTTCATTAAAAAAGGTTTTGTGTCGTAACACGTTGGACACGCGAAAGCGGGCAGTTAGATTACGCAGTTAAAATCTATTTTAAAACATAATCTTTTCTTTATAAGAAAATATTTTCTCATTATAAATATAAAAATACGACTCGGTGAATACCGACGGTTGACGCAAGTTATATTCCGGTCTCTTGTCATTAAAAGTAATTAAAAACAAGTATTTTCTATTTTTTTTTACAAACAAATTAATCATCACCGCCTTAGCTAAACACTTTGACAACAGAATACGGTACTTGACATTGGTCTCTGTGGGATCGATAACTTTTTATACTATAACTGATATTTCCGTGCACTTGCGGACCTATCAAGAGCCAAGGCCTCCCGAGCCTCCCCATTTTGTGCATAACCCAAAATCATGGAATTCCAAGTGATCACGTTCCTAATAGGCATAGTTTCGAAAATTACACGAGCATCAAAAGGGACTCCACACTTGCAATACATATCAACCAGTGCACTCGATACAAGCATGTTACTATCAATACCCATGAGAAAAACTTTTCCATGGACACCCTGACCGTGATTTAAAGATGCTAACTTGGCACAAGAGCTTACAACACTAGAAATGGTGTGGCTGTCAGGTCTAACGTTTCCACGAAGCATGTCATTAAACAACATCAAAGCATCTTCCTCTCTTCCACTTTGTGCATAACCAACTATCATCGTAGTCCAACAAATCTCATCCTTTTTGGCTACTTTACTAAACATAATCCTCGCATCATCCACACGTCCAGATTGAAAGTACGCATTTAGAACATTAGAAACCGTAACTTGGTCAGGTTTCAAACCTGATAATTGCATCTTATTAAACAAATGAATGCACTCATCAGGGTTCCCCATTTTCACATACCCAGAGATCATAAGATTCCACGAAACAACATTCTTTTTAACCATTCCATCGAACAACCACCGCGCCCTATCTATATCACCACTCTTGGCATACAAATCAGTCACAGCATTCCAAACAAAAGTATTTTTCTCAAATTTACCAGCAACAACTCTTCCATGAATTTGTTTCCCAAGCCTAAAATCCAAAAGCTGAGAACACGCTTGCAACGCATTCACATAGGAGTACTGGGTAGGCTGAAACCCATCTTCCTGCATTCTCACAAAAAAACTCAATGCTTTACCCGAAAGCCTATTACTTGCAAAACAAGCAATCAATGTGTTATAGGAAACAGAGTCACGATACGGCATTTGATCAAAGACGAGATTCAAATCCTCCACCGAACCCACTTTGGCATAAGCAGAAAGTAATGCATTCCAAGAGTAAACATCCCTCTTAGGCATTTTATCAAACAGTTGTTGGGCATCTGAGAGTTTGCCACATTTGGCATATAAATGGAGGAGTTGGTTATGGATGAATGAGTCAGTTGGTTGAAAAAGTTGAAGTTCCATGTGAGACTGTAATCTCTTGGCTTGATTGAAGTCATTGGATTGAGCACAGTGAAGAACAAGACGAGTGTAGTCAGCAGAAGAAGCAGGACCGCGAGTGAACAAAAAATCTATGGCTTCACGAAGTTGTTGCTTGAGCTTCATCGTTGGTTTAATTAACTTGGCCATATTTCATCACCATGGAGCTTCATCGATGGGGTAATTATGTTATGTGTATTTGGTGATAGGTAGTTTATGATTTCAGGGTGAATCTGTTATTTACCGATTTGTTGCAAGTTGCAACGAAGAATAATTTCTGTTTAAAAAAAATTAGAATACCCAAACATGTCAAAGTCAAATATAATTTTTTTTTGATTAATTATATGTCTAAAATTACTTTTGCCATGATAAATACGCATTTATGATTTATGAGATTGTAAATGATGTAGGGACATTTGGATATGTTGTGGTGCATATTTAGGGCATGTTATTGTTTGTATAGTGAAACACGATAACTTTAGTAAAATTTACACTTTGAAATTTCAACAAAAATAGTGTGCCACCGTAATTTCCTCAAACTCTCAAATCAAATATAAATCTGGTAATTTTAGAGTTAAGAAAGATAGAAAAAAAGTTGAGACCTACACATGAGCATGTTATCGATTCCATTAGAGCTGTCAAAATGGGTCAGCCCGAATAGCTCGATTTTTTCTCGGGCTTGTGCCTTAAAAATCTAGCCCGAATTAGCATCCAGGCTTTTTAGTCCAACCCGATAAAGCCCGCAAAAAATATGGGCAGGCCCGAATGGGCCGTGGGCCGCCCGCAAGCCCGAATAAATTATAATAAAAAAATAAAGATAAAAAATATGAGTAAATAAAGAAGGATGTTTATAACATTTTTATTTGGGCCACTAATCTAAAAGCAAACACAAACATAATAGGTTAACAATACGGCAGCAGCACAACACACACGTCACACACATCTTCCAATTCCATCAAACGCGCATTTAAGAGAATAAATATGCACTAGTAACGCAAATTATATACATAAGAAAATGAAAATAAGCTAAAAGTAAAAATAACTTATCGTGTCATTAAAATAAATAAGCTAAAAATATAAAACCACGGTCGTGAATTATTTCTCAACGTAATTACTCATAAACTGTAACTAGCTTAAATAACTTTACATTAATTCTAACAAATTTCAACCTATTTGTAATTAATTAATGTTGTGATCTCTCTGTAATTTGTTGCATAACAATTCTCTGGATTTGTTAAATTTATTGGGCACTTAAATTTCTTCTTTTTTCATTACCCTTCGTCTTTTGCTTTAAAATTTTTTTTTTTAAAAAAACGGGCCGGCTCGGAAGCCCGGGAGCCCGTACCGGGCCGGGCTCGGGCCTTGATGTTGCCGCCTGTTTTTTACCCGGGCCGCCCGTTTTCAGTGGCGTCGTCGCCACATAGAGTCGAGGGGGTTCAACTGAACTCCCTGGACTTAAAAAAAATACACATATAATTATATATAATTTATATTTTGAACCCCCTCATTTTTCTATATTGAACCACTGACTCAATTAAACTCAAAACAATTTTAACTTACTTATTTTCAAATTTTATCATCTCTTTATTAGGGCTGACAATGAACCTAAACAAGTCGATTAAAGTTTGAGATCGATTTGACAATTAATTCGTTTAACTTGCTTGGTTCATGAACTAAATGAGTGAAACTTAAGCTATATATTAAGTTCGTTAATTAAATGAGCTGAACTTGAGCTATATATAGTTCGGCTTGTTTGGTTTTGAACTTGGTTCATGAACCAAATGAGTCGAACTTAAACTAAATATTAAGTTAGTTAATTAAACGAGTTGAACTTGAGCTATATATAGTTCGACTTGTTTGGTTTTGAACTTGGTTAAAGAACCAAAATGAGTCGAACTTAAACTAAATATTAAGTTTGTTAATTAAACGAGTTGAACTTGAACTACATATAGTTCGGTTTGTTTAGTTTTGAACTTGGTACATGAACCAAATGAGTCGAACTTAAGCTAAATATTAAGTTCGTTAATTAAATGAACTGAACTTGAGCTATATATAGTTCGACTTGTTTGGTTCACGAGCTGACTTGATTATATATATATAACACTTAAAAATATATTTTTAAGTAACACTTAAAAAATAATTTAAAATTTATATAATTTAAAATGGAGAATAAATATAATAAAAAAAAATCATATCGAATTCTTGATTTTAGTTTCAAGTTGAAAATGAATTGAACCTAATGAGCTGAACTGAACTGCTCGCAAACTATAAACGAGTCGAACTCGAGCTGAAAAAAGAGTTTAGGTCAAACTCAAGTCTAGTTTCTAATCGAACCAATTCTTATCGAGTCTAGTTTTTATGTATTGACTTATGATGTTTTATGTTTTACATAGTATAAAATTATAAATATTATCTAATTTTATTTATTATTATTTTATATAGTATTTAAAAATATACAAAAAAAAATATATTTAATTAAAAACAGTTCGGTCTGTTGACCTCCGGTCCAACCTATTGAACCTTGAATCGGTATGTACATCCGTTCAATAATCGATCCGATTCTGATTTGCTTGGTTAACTAACACTTTTTTGTAAGATACTAACCCGACTATTAATTTTGGTAGAATATTTTTTTGGATGAATTTAACCTTAGGATAATCTTTTTGAAAATATTTTCTATTTTTTTGTAAACTATTTATTAATTTAAAGCCGTTTTCAATAAAATTTTCCCATTTAGAAAAAAAATTGCTAACTAGAATATAAAAAATATTTTGAAGCAAAATTTTTCATAAAATAAAATAGTCTGAACCCCCTGCTCCAGGTTCCTGGAGACGCCACTGCCCGTTTTGACAGCTCTACATTCAAAGAATATTGGGCTGAAAAAGGCAAAATTACATTTTCGGTCCTTTATCTTATTTTTTTGTAACACTTTGGTCCTTTATCTTTTATTTGTAACAGTTTGGTCTTTTATTTTATTTATTTGTAACACTTTGGTCCTTTATCTTTTATTTGTAACATTTTGGTCCTTTATCTTTTGTAACATTAACATATAAATCCTTTTTTCGTATTTTTTTTAATTTAAAAAATGCTGAATTTTATTTTTTTAAATACCTTTTAATAAAAATTGAATAAAACTCATAATTTTGATGAATATGTTCATCATCTTCATCAATTTTTTCATATTTTCATATTTTTTAAAGGACCAAAGTGTTACAAAAAAAATAAAATAAAGGATCAAAGTGTTACAAATAAAAGATAAAGGATCAAAGTGTTACAAAAAATAAGATAAAGGACCAAAATGTTACAAATAAAAGATAAAGGACCAAAATGTTACAAAAAAATAAGATAAAGGACCGATAATGTAATTTTTCCGCTGAAAAAAGAATATTAGGCTGAAATTCAAATATTGAATTTTCCATTTCTCTCCATAAATTTGAGTCTAGTTATTAAACTGTAGTGTTGTAATTTCAAATCTTATCAGTTAGTTAGTTGTCTTTCAGTTAGTTAGTTACTAGTTTTACAAGTTAGTTAGCTTAGTGTGAGTTAGTTATGTTAGTTATGCAATTAACAGATAGAGTTAGTTGTAACTAACCGAGGTTACTTAGATTTGAAGTAATCTCTATAAATAGTGATAGGTTCATAGCTATTGTTTCTTTCTTCTTCACAAAACCATCAAACAGTTTTGTTCTATAGTGTGTGTGAGAGCTTTTACTTTGCAATTGAGTGTGTTATAGTGTTTTCGCTGCACTAACATAAACTACTAAAAAAAATAAAAACTATAGTGCCTTTTTTCACCACAAAGATAATCAATTAATTTCTTTATTGTCGTCGCTAACTATTATTTGATTATCTGGATCCTTTTATTCTGTAAAATGTAAGTAATGGACAAAACAATACAAAATAACCACACGTGACAAACTTTTAAGGTTTTGAACAAATTTTGGTGGAAATAATGTTTGGCGAAATTTTATTACCTCATGGGTGACATTCAGATTATTAAAGAATCATTTCTTAAGAACCATAAGGTTAAAAAGAAAAAGAAAAAGAAGAAGTACTTTTTGACTCGATGACAGGCAATTAATGTCCATTACAAATGACGATTGTTTTACTAGCTATAATTTAAATGTTTAGTGCCTAAAAGCTAGAGGCAGACAAACAACCTATTAGTGTTATTTTTATCAACTTAGTTTTGGTCTTCCTGATGGTTGAGTGTATTATGTTGGCACTCTTTATCTATGATGTTAATAGCGGGATAGTATAGTAGTAGTCACCTCTCTGCTATGTTATTGGTCTGCTTTTCGCTATTTAGAGAAGCGGAAAAAGCGGCCGCGGTTTTCAGGTGGATAGCGTTTTTATAGCAGATCTGTAGTGCTATATGGCCGCTATTGCCTTTTGGGGGGAAAAATCGATGAGAATCTTAATTTTAGAAATAAATCATTAAGTTAGGGGTATTTTGAACTTTTCTGTACCCCTTTGTTGCCCTAAGTTCTCATATCACGTGATTACTTTTCTATATGCTCTGTTTCAACGCTTCTCAAAACTTCACGCTCTTTCCCCTTCTCCTTCAACCTCTCCTTCTCCAAATTGACTACTTTGTTCCTTTCACCAAATCGGCTCCTCTGTTCCTTTCTCCAAATCAAACGTTCTTCTCCTCTTCCTACTTTTATGTTCCATTCTCGAAACTATTTGCAATGGCGTCGTCTTCAGCTCTGTAAGTCTAAATGTACCTGCAAATAGAATTGTTGAGAACAAAGGTTTAATTAAGCCTATTGCTGAGAACAGATGCAGATGTGGAAGCATGATTTTGGATTAATGGCTTGTCATTTTTTTACTCTTAGAACTTGCTTATGATTTATTTTAATAGGATGTCATTTTGAGTATTTGAACTTGATGGAATGTTATTTAGTCTTTATTTAGAACCTATTTTGATGATAAATGATAATATTTAGTATAATTAAGTATGAAAGTCCCTTAAAATTTGTGTATTTTTCTATTTTTTTAGTATTTATATATGTTGTTGGAATTTATGTTTAATTTGTATTGTACATAGTTTTTCGATCTTCACAATAGTGGTCATTCCACTATCCGCTATAGCATTTTATGGGGTTAGCGAGCAGCTATCCGAGATTAACAACATAGCTCTATCTAATGTTGCATGATTGCTTTCAATTTGTTACAAACAATGATATGTGTTTACATAGACTTTAAACTTTGTACTAATTAACAATAGCATGCTCACAACAAGTCACAACAATCCTAATTAATTAAATTGGCACTCTTGACAGTGCTAGACACCATATCTCGATGGTGCTCTCTCTTTACATGATCGTTGTCCACACTCAATAGTATACGGTGTCAAAAAATATGTACAAATAACACAATTGAAATGGTTTTGAACCTTATTAAAGCTTCCATTTGTGATCACAATGGATCGGGGTTAGAAGTATATCTACTCTACTTGGCCAAAAAAAAAAGAAGTATATCTACTCAAAATTAATTCCACTTATCCCATCCTTTAACACAATAAACTAATACAATCTATAAAACATTTCCAAACCATAAGATATAAGTGAATTTCCTTCACATTAAAAGAAAATGCAATAACTACATATATCTTCAATAAACATAGTGAAGTCTATAGTGTTGATGAACTAGCCACTAATGACATTCATATTTTGGTAAGTGTGAGGTAATTAAGTTAAGTTTTACATTAAATAAAAAAAATAGATATTATTGAATGTTATAAGTTAGAAGAGTACTCCTCTTATGACCTAACAATCCCTTTTCTTTTACTTGAAAACCTCACAATATTGAGATCTAGTCTACTACAACAAACCATATAATTGAAGGCAAAAAGTCCCTTTTAAAACTTAAAAATCTGCCTGCACAGTTTTTTATACTTTTTGCAAACAAATTGTATGGTGAATAAATAATATATCAACAATAAAGCACTTTTTGTCCAAACTACCCCATCCAAGCAAATCCCACTAAACCAATGGTGGGTGAGTTAAAAAATTTGTTTTAAACCGTTAGATTTTGATGCTCCATGAAACTTAACATACATTGACAATACTGGATTTTTTTTAATTCATTCTCACTTTCTCAATTCTCTCTCCTCTGAATGCTTTCTTGTTCATGATCTTCTTTCCCATCCAACACAACAACCCAGATCTAGCATCTTATTTATTCTGTTGTCTATATTGGTTGTGTTTAAATGTTTAAACATTGGGGATGGATGTTAAAAGCTAATGGATATCAAAGTTTAAACATTGGCGATGGATGTTTAAATGTTATCATAAATTTTAGAGTGTTCTTCTTTGTTGGATATAAAAATTTGAATATATTAAGTTTTTCTCAGATTTATTTTATATGGATAGATATGAAAATTTGATGATAAATTTATAATTATTTGTTATGAAAATCTGAACTAAAGGGAGATGATCATATGCTATTGTGAAGAAGAAGAAGAGATGTAAAGTGGGATTGCAAAAGAGAGAAAATCTGGCGGTGATTGGTTGTGCTGCCGTGTTCTTCATTCCTGACACATAAACAGTAATCAAGTGTAGTTGGCACATAGTATAATATAGCAATCTAACAGTTTAAAACAAATTTTCTAACTCACCCACTATGGGAGACCTATCAAGGTCTCCCACCCTAGACAGAGCCTTGAAATGTTCCTTTTCTTCTAATAAACCATGTGGGAAAAAAAGAAGTTTTTTACATTGAGATGTGGAAAAAGAAAGTTACACTTCAACAATTGTCTAAACGGCTATGATTAATGTACGTGTTGTCACATTCATTGTGATGGAGTCTGAAAAATATTTCTAAGTCTGAAAAATATTTCTAAGTGGGAGGTATAAGGTATTCATTATCCGATAAAAGTGGCCCTTTTGTGTGGGAGTGGAATCTAATACAAATTCTAAAAGAAAAATGATATAGACATACATTTCACCACACATAATGTTGCAAAAAATATTAGAAAATATAGTGTTGAATTTGTGGTATTTAGGGGGAAGAATAGGAGAAAATAATAAGAAAATAGAAATTTTATTGATAATGAACTAAATATAATATTTACATTGAATATTTACATATGAAATAGCATGATACTACCTTGGTATTTATAGCAAAGCGAATATATTTAAATTTAAACTAAATTCCTAAATTATAGTTTAGAATAAACAAACTTAATCATTGAGATATTTTCTCAACAAAATATAACATAAAACTTAAGCATATCTTAAAATATATTTTCTATTCCAACACTCCCCCTCAAGCTAAAGCTTACTAAGCTTTAAGCTTGTTACAAAATTAACCCTGAAAATAAATTAAATCCTTTGATAGCGTATCCAATGAAGAGCAGCAACCAAAGAAGTAGTAGAGCAGCGCCGAAGTAATGAATCCGTATCAAATTATGTAAAAATACCCGCGGATTAAAGCATCACAAACGGTACCCGCGGATTAAAGCATCACAAACGGGAACCGCGGATTAAAGCATCACAAACGGGAAATTAAGACCACCAAAACAAAGAACAAGAGAGACTAACGATCAATCTTGAACGGTGGGTAAAGTTTAAGAATTCATGGAAAAGTGACCGGCTGTATGTCAGGGAAAATATATAAATAAGGTTAGAATAGAAAACAAAGAACATAACAAAAATCATAAAGGGTGAAACAAAATAAAAAGAAATCTTAATGACGGTTAGGGTTTATATGAAGTTAATCCAAAATAAAAAAGGTAAGCTAAGAATAACCGAGAGTTAATTTTTCTCGGAAAGAAGTTGCAGCGGAATTATGTTTCAAGGTGGATACCATGGCTCTGATACCATGTTGAATTTGTGGTATTTAGGGGGAAGAATAGGAGAAAATAATAAGAAAATAGAAATTTTATTGATAATGAACTAAATATAATATTTACATTGAATATTTACATACGAAATAACATGATACTACCTTGGTATTTATAGCCAAGCGAATATATTTAAATTTAAACTAAATCCCTAAATTATAGCTTAGAATAAACAAACTTAATCATTGAGATATTTTCTCAACAAAATATAACATAAAACTTAAGCATATCTTAAAATATATTTTCTATTCCAACATATAGAATAATAGAGATAAGTAGGGTTGAAAATAGATTAAGTCGAGTTAGCATTTGCTGGCCTTAATCTGATCTGCTAAAATATTTAAGGCGTAAGTCTAACATGTAATTTATTATAGGCTTTTTTTTAAAGTTTGAGCACGACCTTTTGAAAGTCTGATCCATATAAAATATTTGTATGTTTAAAAATCTATTTTAAATTAACACATTTAAATAAATAAGGATATATATGTTTAAATAAAGTAATAAACTAATGAACTAAGACCATCTCCAATTAATAAGAGTACCATATGAAGTTTTATAGATTAATGATCCGTATCTTAACTTTTTTTATCATTGGAGTTTCATGACATGGCATGAAGGTACCTTATTTAAGGTACTGTATCATCAATTTAATATTACATTTTTTAGTATACCGAATTAAATAGAATTAATAACTTGTTAATAATGTATGATACCTAGAGTAGTATCACCATTGGAGTAAAACATGTATGAGTTGCATAAATACTATATGACATTGTAGGGACCACTTTTTAGTGATGTATGATACCCAAAGAGGTATCACCATTGGAGATGCTTAATACACCAGTGAAGTTAAATTCCATTTTGATATTTAATATAATATTTTAGATAATTTAACTATATATAACATCATATTTCAATTTTAAGTTTATAATATTACAATTAAATATGCGGGTAGATTAATGTAGACTAATAAATTTAAATTATTGAAAAAATTAATAGATTATAAATTAATCGAAATCACAAATTTAATTAATAATATTAATAGTGAAAAATATTATTCATATTTATTTAAATATGTCGGCCCAAAAGCTTTTTATATGGGCTGTAGTATGACTTTTTTTGATGAATTCTTTCCCCACCCCTCAAAAACTCTTTCACCTCGAAAAATTTCGGTAAACGTTTACTGAAGTTCTTTTAGTGTAAATTTAACTCAAATTTACACTAAAAAAAAATTCGGGTCGTGTATACCGAAATTGTATTTTGCCTTCAACGGGGTGAAAAAGATACATGGATCACTTTCTTCAAGTGGTCCATGTATGGTAGACCAGTTATGAAAAACATTATAACGAATATGAATTTCACAAAATTCACCGTTTGATTAAAAATTTATAGGCAAAATTACATATTTAGTCATTTATCTTATTTTTTTTTGTAACATTTTGGTTCTTTATCTTTTATTTGTAACATTTTAGTCATTTATCTTATCTTTTTGTGACACTCTGATCCGTTATATTTTATTTGTAACATTTTGGTCCTTTATTTTTTATAACATTCACATATAAATCCTTTTTTTCATATTTTTTTATTAGAAAAATGTTTAATTTTATTTGTTAAGATACCTTTTTATTAAAATTAAATAAAACTCATAATTTTGATAAATATGTTCATCATCTTCATCAATTTTTTCATATCTTCATGTTCTTTAAAGGATCAAAGTGTTACAAAAAGATAAGATAAAGGACCAAAATGTTACAAAAAAATAAAATAAAGGATCAAATGTGTAATTTTGCCAAGTTTATATCATATAAAGCATCCACAAATTTTTTCAAAAAATTTGAAAATCATTTGATATAATTGAGAGACGTTATGATTAACAGTTTATGGATTTTTATTAAATACCATTAAAAATAACATATTATATTATATGTTGATTCATTAAAAATTAAACATTGAATATATAATTAAGACAAAAAATAATACTAGAAATTATTATATCATGCTTCATTGTCTCTCTTGCCCTAGTCACCAATAATCAAGCCTAAAAGTCCCAATACATAAACATAAAAATAAAAATAAAAATAAAAATAAAAATGAAACCGGTTTTTCCAAGTGTCATCCTTCAGAAACAGACAATGCATGCGAAAGTGAAAGCGATGGACAAAAGTGGAGCAGCAGGCTAGAAAGCTAATTATAAAGATACACATTATTTTTTAGCTTCCACAAAAAACGCTTTGTCCCCTAAGTTCGTCCCACATGGTTTTATGCAAAAAATATTACTAAATTATATGGCTTAGTGCTTCTTGTGGCCTGCTAAGATTTTAAATCCAACATATATTATTTATTTCTCTTTTTATTTTAGCCAAACATGACTTATCATTGAGAAGAAAAGAAGCATAAAAAGATGCTCGTGCGTGTGTGTACATTACACAGTATAAGAGTTGAACAGTTGTATATGAATTTGGAGTTTTATGGTACAAAATCTAGTGGCTTGATGATTGAATCATGGTGAATTGCTCATTGGTGGGTTACATATGTATGGGGGTACGGAAATCTCTATATTCCCAAATTTTAGCTTCTTAATTTAGTGTTAAGCTCCCATTTTTTTTTTAACTAAAAACAACCATTCTCATTGATTCGAATTCAAAAAGCGCATCGATAAAAATCATCACACATTTAAATCCACTATAAATTAAAAAGAATGAATTTGCGAACAAACTTACAACACCCGAGTCAATAGCATAGAACGATATAATGACAGCCTATAATTGATATGATAAAATTCAAATATTCGAAATAATCATACTATAGATCTGCAACGTTGAAGATGATCAAAGTCGTTGAATCTACACTAAATTTAGATTGAAGTAAATATGCAAATTTGAAGAAAAAAAAAACACCGTACTGAGGTGGAAAATCAAAACAAACATCGTATACAAGACAAAAAATTAAAGCAAACACCGTACTAAGATGAGAGATCAAAACAAACAACTCCATGGTATGATGGGAGTAACACCGGACGAAGAAATCACGAAAAAGAAAATTCAAACGGGACTTAAAAATATGTAAAAATCATTTATTAGAGTAAAAAGAAAGAAAAAATGATCAAGAGGGTTAATTCTGTATCAAAGTTGATCCTAAATCACACCTCTCTAGTGAATGGACAAGAAAAAAATGCAAGAGGAGAGTAAAGTTGTGGCTAGGTCAAAAAACCGTGTAAGTTTCCATTTATGAAAAAGGGTTTTGATAATTTAAAGTTTGTCCGAAAAGTAAATGAAATATAATTAAAAATTGTTTCATTCCTTAAACTTTCATTCTTTTGAATGATTTATTTTTTGGTAGATTTCATTGATCACCATTCAAGTTCCAATCATTTTATATTAATTTGTTAATTTAGCTAATATTAATATACTAGTAATCAATTAAAAATAAACAAAAGACTAGTGATCCAGCTTGCTCCAGGTTCCACAAACGAAAAGAAAACTCTTAATTAAAGAAGGGAAATAAGAAAAGCAGGGAAAAAATTAAAACTACTATTATACTAGTATCATAAAAAGTGTATGCATGAGTTGTTTCAGAATCTGGAAACTTGGTTGCATTAGATGATTAAACTTTTTGGTTGGCATCCCAAAAATGTTGAAGCTGATTGGCTAACTTCAAACAAATAGACACTTACACTTTCCTTTATGATCCGTAAATTTGTGGATTTCTTTTGAACAAGTGAACATGAGGTCAACCGTGCAATATTAAAAACAAAATAGAAACCATAAGAAGGGACAAGAATTGTTATCAATCATCAAATTATTGGAAAATTAACATTAATTATATTATATTGGGGACTTTAACTTTATAAGGCGGATCATTAGAATATCTTTAAAACTTTACTGCTTGTTTATGAAAATGTTTACCAAGTATTTTCGGTATACTCTTTAAATATTTTAAATAATAAATTTTATAAAAACTATATGTGTAGAGTTAACACGTTTAGAATAGAAATATTATATATTTTAAAAAAATATATCTTTAAATAAAATATTTAAAGATCGTTCTGAAGACACTTATTAACAAAATCTTTTTTTTTTTCTTTTTTTTTTTTTTGTTTTTTGTTTTCACCACCAGTTGAATTTGGTTCGGGGTCAGTTCTGACATCAACTGGTTCCAGCTCCCTCACGGTCGCAGTTGCGGGGATCGAACCGTGGTCTTTCCTACCAAGTTCAGAGCCAATCACCATTAAACCAACTAACGATTATTTTTTTTCCTTCTTATTTACAACAAAGCTAATTAATAATCAAATCTAAGACCTTATGCATACCATACAAATCTCTAGCTATTAGATCAAATTCATTGACTTTTAATTTTATTTTCATTTTTGTCCCGATTATGGAACTAGTAATGTCAAATACTAATATCTATTTATACCCTATCTTCATATGCAATATATATATATATATATATATATATATATATATATATATATATATATATATATATATATATATATATATTAGTGGTTAGCTAGGTTTCAAGAGAAGGGGGAAATGTTCGGACCACTTAGTCATTGTCAAAAAAAAAGAGAAGGGGGAAATGTTGGTAGGCTATTGACATAAGACTTTTTTTTTTCTTTCTTAATGTTTAATAATAATATCATTAATCCTGATGATGAGTCGCAATTAAGTTTCTCTTTGGATTTTTTAAGTTTCTCTTTTTATTTCTCTTTTAATTTTTTAGGTTTACTCCTCTTACTATAAATTTTTCATTTTTATTTATATATATATATATATGCATATATTTACCATTCAAAAAGAAAGTCACAATTAAGTTTATCTGATTTCTTTATATAAGATAGCATACAATAATTGCTATAATTTTTGAAATAAGGCCCCGTTTGGCCTGGCTTATTTTTTACTTTTTATTTTAGCTTAAACGAAATAAAGAAGTATAAAATTATATTTGACACTATTTTTCCTTAAAAGTATTAGAGAAATAAAGTAAAGAAGTAAAAAATAAAAAAAAGTAAAGTCAAACACAATTTTTTCCTTCTTTACTATTTTTAAGGAGAAGAAAAAAAGAGGAAAATAAGCCGGGCCAAACGGGGCCTAAATTGGATCCAACTAGGAGCTTGATAGTTGATAGTAAATCTCAACAATGTAAAATAATTTTTTTAAGGATTTTTTTAAAACCTTTAAAAAGTCGGGGACGGCCTTGCCCACTCTATACAAAGAACATATGACAAAAAAAAATAATTAACTTAAGATTTTAGCTAACATGTACCCTAAAAACACATGTTAAGAATCCAAAAATATAAACATTTTCTTAAAAATTGTATATATAACTAATGAAGTTACGAAAAGTTTAAGAAACTGAATTAGATACATTCATTACAATGAAATCTTTCTATTTTTATATCATCATTAACATATACCGTTATGGCATAATGTAAGAATTTTTACATCTAATCTAATCTAATTAATAATAATGGAATGGAAGTACTTAATTAATAGTGACAAAACAAACTCAGCATGCATGTGCTACTAACTAACTAAAAGGTTTTCAATCATTAAAATACTTATTCATTTACTATATACATATATGAATGCGTCATCTATATTTACATTATTTAATTTAATTGATCCCTAAACCATACATAACACTCTATATATACTACATAGCTAGACAACAACTCCAAATTAAGGAAGTAGCAAATATCACACAATATGGCCACTGGTGTTACAACAGTTGATTGCCACAAACAAGTTAGATCATGGAGAATATTACGTTCTCTCATACAACTACTAATCCCAACATGTTACTCTACAACCATTGTTGAAGACCAAGATGCAACAATATCAAACAAAATTCTCCAAAACTCAAAATACTCTTCTTCATTTATACCATCCAACACAATCACAGGTACAATATTTGGATACCGCAAAGGAAAAATAAATTTTTGCATTCAATCAAATGCTAACTCCACAACACCAATTCTCCTCCTAGAATTAGCAGTTCCAACAAATATTTTAGCAAGGGAAATGAGCAGAGGAACGTTGCGAATCGCGCTAGAGAGTAGTGGTAACAATGGAAGAACTTCTACGGTTTTGTCGACGCCTTTTTGGACTATGTATTGTAATGGGAAAAAAGTTGGTTATGCTGTTAAGAGAAGGCCTTCAAATAGTGATTTTGAAGTGTTGAATTCGATGCGTTCGGTTGTTGTTGGAACCGGAGTAATGAAGTGTAATGGAGATGATGATGAAGTTATGTATTTGAGAGGTAGTTTTAAGAGGGTTGGTGGTGGATCTTGTGAATGTGAATCTTTTCATTTGATTGATCCTGAAGGTGATAATATTCATCAAGAGCTTAGTATTTTCTTTTTAAGGTTAAGGTGACTACTAATTAATTACCTTGATGATGACCTTTTAAACTTTTTTTACTTAACTTTTTGAGCTGTGCTAATTACTTATTATGGTTGCATAAACTAGAATATATTGTATAGTAATTACATGGCTTTATCCTTCATAGAGTTTCCGACTAGAATTGCATGGCTTTTTCATCGTGAATATATTATATTTGCCGTTAAAAAAAAAAGCTTCTGACTAGTCAAAAACACAATTTGAACAATTTCGGTGGAGATGTTGTCCATTTTTTTGCCAAAGGTGTGAAATGTTTTTTATATGACTTTGCAATGTTACTTGGTTCAACTCTATATTTATGACCTTTTCTCGTATTTGGAACTCTCTATTTTTTGGATAGATAATTGATCGTCTTTCATTTGGATAGTCAGTAGTATTTAGGCTAAACTATATTTTTGGTCCCTTACGTTTATTTTAGGTTTGAATCAGGTCCCTTACGTTTTAAAAGTTTCAATTTGATCCCTCACGTTATCAAGATTTGCATTAGTTAGTCATTTCCGTCAAATTTTTCACTAATTTCGTTTGATTCTTACACGTGATTAACAGTTTAGATACATGGACACTATTTTGGACATGTTCAGTGCCATTTGGGATGCTAACTAAATAAAAAATAATAATTAAAAATAATATATATTACTAATAATAATGGAATTGGCCCAAAAAAAGTGTCCAAAATAGTGTCAACGTGTCAAAAATAACGTCAACGTGTCCAAACCGTCAGCCACGTGTAAAAATCAAACGGAGTTAGTGAAATATTTGACGTAATGGACTAATGCAAAAGTTAATAACGTGAGGGACCAAATTGAAACTTTTAAAACGTAAGGGACCTGATTCAAATCTAAAATAAACATAAGGGACCAAAAGTACAGTTTAGCCTAATATTTATTATAATAAGTCAATAAATAAGAATAAATTGATCTAATCAGAGAAGTTAAAAGTTGGGATTGCTTGGTAAGCAAGCAACCTGTTAAGTAGACGCCAACTCCCATTTCTTTTCTTTTTTTAAGAGTCACGAACTCACGATCATAACGAAGGGTAGTTCGTTGGGCCTGTAATTTGCTCCCAGAGGTGTTGGTTCGACTCCAACTTGTGAGAATGGTTGTTTTGTCATATAAATGATGTTTTTGCATGTCAAGATTTGCGATTAAGCAACTGTTTTGATTATTAAATGTGTTGTTATTATAACATTCGAATGTGTCAAAATAATTTGAAAAAAAGAAATTGACTCTGTCTTTTATTATAGCCGCTTGAACTCTCTTTAAGTTGCTCTTAATTTCTTTTTCAAAATTGACCTTAGACATTTTTTTTCTACATTGATAAGGGACTAAGCTGAAAAAGAATTACACATAAATAATGCAGGGAATAAAAACTCTCGAAGAATTAAAAAAACACAATTGATTTATTTTTAAAAGAGATGCATCAAACAAAGTAAATGCATCTTGCTGACCTTAGACATTTAGGTATGAACTCTTTCGTAATACTAGCTCATTCATTTTTGTAAACATTATTTTACGCTCGACAAAAAGACTTATACTTCATTAAAAATTAAATTCTAACCATTAAATTACCTTACTGTAAAAAAACATTAAACTATCTGAAAAAAAATAGAAATAATACTTTTTCATCGTGAAATAGCTCTGAGAAATTTCTTCAGATAATTTAACAATTCATGTGTTGGAAAGTTTGAAGTGGGGCATTATTAATAGTTGCAAAATAAATAAATTCAACACAATTCATAAATGTGAGGATCCAAAAGCATTTTTACACGTAAACTGACAACTCATAATGTTCTCCTTGTTAGTTTTATTATTGGACACAATATAAAAGCAATATTAGAGAATTGCATCCATGTTTAATTAATTAGCACTACAAAATTAAGCATCTGTTGGTTATCAGATTACAAATATTGATTTCAGCTAGAACTTAGATATGAATTTAACCTAACATAATTTAGGAAAATTGCTAATTAGTACTTTCACACACTAGTTAAAGAAATAAAAAATAATATAATAATTTTGGAATTTGTGTAGTTAATATATTTAAAATATAAAATATAAAATTTTCAATGTAATATTTATCTTTAGTTCCTTAACTAGTGTTTGGGAAAAATATTTAAATTGATTCTAATAGAGAAAATTTCCACTAATTAAAAGACAAAATTGCTTCTGGGGTGTGGAAATATTTAAATGTTCTTAAAGGCATTGGTGCTAATAAAGAAAATTGGTTGGATGATCATATTTTGAGAGTGATTTATCAATCTTTATTCTTTCTTAATCTACTTGCAAAACTCTAAAAAGACCAAAGTTTTAGGACGGAAGGAGTAATCTTTTATTTGCGGAAAATATTTCACTTAAGTGAATTTAGATGCCTGACAATAATAATGTCTATTCGTCTTAAGGTGACTCTCTTCGCTTAACAACTACTCAAAGATAGACTCCCTACAAATACCAACTTATCATCAATTGAATCATCAACTCATATTCAACTAATTCCTTAATAAATTGTTGTAGATTTAAAGAAAATTTTCAACCTTTGTTTCTTATTCTCCATTGCCCTATCCAATAATATTACTATTTTGCACACCAACCAATTTGGTTGATTTGTCTTTGGTCTAAATGGATAGGTCTATATAGAGCTCAACAATATACTCTGGTCGTAACATTTTATTATTGTGTAAAGCTTGATAATTTAGAATTTAGCTTCAGGATAAGTAAAATTTGGTCAAGAATTGATCCCATATAAAATTGAATTCTAATTTTGTCAAACATTTCGTCTTAGAAGGGACTCATTAACCAATATTGTCTTAGTTTTTATTTTCTCTTTATTATATAAAAAAAAATTGGATGTTTGATAATTGTATTTAGTAAATGTCCAATTAATTCTAACACGTTATTATATTAATTAATCATCTGCAAAAACATAATTAACCATATAGCACTGCTATGAAGCACGGACACCGATACAGACACTAGACACGGTATGGATACTGACACGTTGACACTAATAATAATTTGAGAAAATGATACAATTCAATGTAATCATAAATTTCGGTGTCAGTGTGGGACATCGACACATGTCAAACACCAACATACCTAATCCGATGAGTCTCCGTGCTTCATTGTATACCTTTAATCACATCAGGAGCAGTCAGCAAGCAAGAAACACCAACCTTAACTGCCAGTCAGTAGTTAGTACTAGTATGGTAGTTAGAGTCATACAAGAGAACTAAGTCCCTCAAAGATCAACAAACAAACACAAGAAAAAAAATGCATACTCTCATTTTTTCTCTCTTTACCTTCCATTCAAATTTCCATTTTCAACAACATGTTTCTCTCTTCTTTTTTTCCCAATTCTCATTCATGTATTATCATATATCATTCTCTTCCTCTCTCATTATTATTTCAATCCATATGGGAAGAACCAAAGTTTCCACCCTTTTTCCTTCCAATAACAACCATCATTATTCTCTTCCTCTTTCCAATACCATTCACCAAACTCTTGTTAACAAACCCAATTCACAGAAAAACCGTTTCCCCTTTTCAGTTTTGGAATTTCTCCGACGCTTTATCTATGGAAGTATGCTTCCATTTTTCTATAATTTTATCTAGCTAGATAGTTTAGTAGTTTAGTTTTATGATAAAGTTTCTTTTTTTGGTGTTTAACTTATCTGGGCTGAGTTCAATTGCAGGGAAAGTTGATGGAGGTTCAAGAACAGAGGAAGAAGAGAAAGTGTATTCTTGGTTATATACCTTGGCTCAGTCTGAGAAAAACATGGTCTTTGAGTATGTTAGGTCAACTGAAAGAGGCAAGTATCTGCATTCTACAATAGTTTTTTTTTTTTTTTTTTTGGTATTAACCGGTTACCAGGGGAATGAGCCCCGATAATTCATAGTTTGGCTGTGAGATAAGTATAGTCTGGCCAAAAATTGTTCCCCCTGAAATCAAACTAGGTTCTCCCAAACACTCCCAAACAATTAGTTCTAGGAGGAGCTCATTAACCACTTGAGTGCAATGTCTTGGTTTACGATAGTATATTTTTCGATTTTCAAATTCCTGTTGGGAAATGTGTCTTCAATACATTTACTGCCCGAGAGTGCCTCGAATAAGATTATCTTCGCTGGATGGAAACCTGTGAAAAGAAAAGGGTATAAGAGGGTTTTGAAAAAATCAATTTTTTTTTGTTTGTTTTTCAATTGCTAATGAAATTAAATTGTGGACATAAAATATGTCTTGAATACATGTGTTATTTGCTGCTTGTGCTGTGCATTCTCTAACTGTTTGGCAAATTTCTTCAATAAAAGAAATATGAAAGAAAAAAATTATAATATTAGAGCACAGCTATGATTTTAGATTCTGGTTTTTGTTGTGATCATTCTTGATATTGCGGAAAATGACAGTCAAATACAGCTAATGTAGTCTAATTTGCAGTGATGGAGATATAAAATATGGTTAAATATATGATTTTAGTCTCAGCAATTATAGCGGTTTTTTATACTAATCCCTATAATTTTTTTTCTTTTGTTTGGATTTAGTTCCTAACGTTAGCTTATTGGGTCAAGGGCATGATTTTATCAGCCCATGTGTCACGATATCTATGTTATTCTTATGTACATATAAACTAAACAGCAGAGTCTAGTTTGTGATAAGTAAGTTATTCTTATGTCATGATTTTAATGTTCTGATAAGTGATAAGTAAATTAAACACTGCCCTCTAGTTTGTGTGTGTGTTATTCTTATGTACAATAATTTCTGGAATTTTTTGCAGGCTTAAGTTTTACTGAAGCTGAGAGGAGGCTGCAGGAAAATGGCCGAAATGTTCCGCTCGAATATTCTTTTCCAAGCTGGTGGCATCTTCTATGGAACGCGTTTTTCCATCCTTTCAATATGATTCTGATTGTTTTATCTTCGATGTCATTCATTGCCAGTGACTATCCCAATGGTTTCATCATGTTCATATTGGTTTTTATCAGTGTCATCCTTCGTTTCTGTCTGGTATTTTTACATAAATTACTTGATTAAATTCAATGACTGAATAGTTCACTTCGCTTATATTTATGTTCTTATTCTTGCATACTTGCTGCGGATTTTAGGAACACAAAAGCTCAAAAGCAGCTATGAAGCTTTCAGAATTTTTAAGATGTCCTATAAAAGTTCAAAGGTGTGCCGGTAGAATTGAGCAGAAAGAACTGATAGTTCAAGTTGATCACAAGGATGTAGTTCCAGGTGACATTGTGATTTTTGAACCCGGCGACCTCTTTCCTGGAGATGTCAGACTGTTATCGTCAAAACACCTTGTTGTAAGGTACTTCAACTCAATAGAAAACTTTACTCCTTTTTATAGATTAGAGACTTATATCAAGATGTTACCTCCCATCGGCTTTTCAGCTAACTAAATATAACTTAGCGATTTCATTAACTTCTTAACAGCCAGTCCTCACTAACCGGGGAATCTTGGGCGACAAACAAAACTTCCGATGTTAGAGAAGATCACAACACCCCTTTACTAGATTTAAGGAATATTTGCTTTATGGTGAGTAACACAACTCCTTGCGCTTATTTTGTTTCAACGGTAGTTATAGATTTAGAGTTTGTTTGATTCTGTGATGACAAGAATTGATTTTAAATGAATTAATTCCGGCTAAAAGTGTGTTGAATTGAATGTAAACTGAATTATTTTTGCATACATTCATGTAAAAGTAAAACTGAGAGCAAGAGTGTTAGAAAAAGGAGAAGTGAAGTATGCGATTTTTTAGCAAAAAAAAACCATACACACCATTGGAACTCAGTCTGGATGCTTCTTTTCCCAGTTCAGGTGACTGAATAATTCACAATGCTCCTCTTTTGATGAGCTCTAGCCTATTGGGATTTAATGCCACAACTAGTGAAGGGACATAAAACCATATATTAACTTAAGAGTCTAAAAATCTCCGAGGTTACATTCTTTGCTAACTTCAATTTTTTTTCTAAGCGTTGTATGAGAATTTGAGAGACATAACTAGCAATAGAAAGTATAATCTAATTTATGAATGTTACAGGGAACAAATGTGGTATCAGGTACTGGAACAGGTTTAGTTATTTCAACTGGATCCAATACATACATGAGCACCATGTTTTCAAAAATTGGGAAGAAGAAGCCACCAGATGATTTCGAAAAGGGTCTCAGATGGATATTTTACATGCTTATTTCAGTTATGCTTGTAGTTGTTACAATTATGTTTGTGACAGATTACACTACATCTCATAATTTGAGCAAGAGTGTTCTCTTTGCCATCTCAGTTGCATCTGTCCTCAATCCTCAGATGCTTCCTCTCATCATTAACACATGCCTCGCGAAAGGAGCACTCGCTATGGCTAAAGATAGATGTATTGTAAAAAGTCTAACAACTATACGCGAGATGGGATCAATGTAAGTATAAATTCACATTAAAAATCGACTGATTCATGATTTGGTCACTAAATTCTCATTCAATGTGTATTTTTTTCGCTGTTGCAGGGATATCCTTTGTATTGATAAGACAGGTACCCTAACAATGAACCATGCAATCTTGGTTAATCATCTTGACGGCAGAGGTTTACCCCGAGAAAGAGTTTTATGCTACGCCTTCCTTAATTCTTACTTCAAAACTGAGCAAAAGTATCCTCTGGATGATGCAATTCAAGCACATGTATATTCAAATGGATTCAAGTTTCAGCCATCCAAGTGGAAGAAGATAGATGAGATTCCTTTCGACTTCATAAGAAGAAGAGTATCTGTCATGTTAGAAACAGACGACAAACACTCGCAGTTCTTCGGGAGGTTAATGGTAACAAAAGGAGCATTGTTGGAAGTCATAAATGTTTGTTCTTTTATTGAGAATTTTGACACAAATGAAATTACTACCATCTCCTCAGATGATTTTCAAAGGATTTTAAATCTATCTGAAGAATTGAGCAATGAAGGGTTAAGGGTTATAGCAGTAGCTATAAAGAAACTAGGAATGCAGAAAACTTGCGAAACAAGTAATGGAAGCAAGAGTGGTGCCGATGATTCTGAAAGAGACATGATATTCCTTGGCCTCATAACATTTTTTGACCCACCTAAGGACTCAGCAAAGGAAGCACTTTGGTGTTTGGCTGAGAAGGGAGTGAAAGCAAAAGTTTTAACAGGTGACTCACTTTCCTTAACCACGAGAATATGCAGAGAAGTTGGCATAAGTACCACTCATGTTATAACAGGACCCGAGCTAGAAGAATTTGATCAAGAAACTTTCCATGAGACTGTTAAAAGAGCCACGGTACTAGCCCGTCTCACCCCAACTCAGAAACTCCGTGTGGTGCAATCGTTGCAGACAATAGGAAACCATGTAGTTGGTTTCTTAGGAGACGGTGTAAACGATTCACTAGCTTTGGATGCTGCTCACGTAAGCATTTCGGTGGATTCCGGCGTAGCCATTGCCAAAGACATGGCGGATATAATCTTACTAGAGAAAGATCTCAACGTGCTCGTCGCAGGTGTTGAACATGGTCGTCTCACCTTCGGCAACACAATGAAGTATATAAAGATGTCGGTTATTGCTAACTTGGGAAGTACCGTTTCACTCCTCATAGCAAAACTATTCCTTAAATACGAGCCTTTGACTTCTAGACAGCTTCTTACACAGAATTTCATGTACAGCCTCGGACAAATCGTTATACCTTGGGACAAAATCGGCGAAGAATATTTAAAAACTCCTCATAAGTGGTCGGAACGAGGCTTACCTATGTTCATATTATGGAATGGTCCAGTATGCACATTATGTGATATGGCAACACTTTTGTTTCTTTTGTTCTATTACAAAGCTTATGATGATGTGAATGAGAATTTTTTTCATTCAGCTTGGTTCATTGAGGGTCTTCTCATGCAAACTCTAATTGTTCATTTGATGAGGACTGAGAAAATTCCTTTCATACAAGATATTGCTTCTTGGCCAGTGATTTTTTCTACTCTTTTGATATCTTCAATTGGAATTGCAATTCCATTCACTCCTATTGGGAAGGTTATGGGATTTACAATTCTACCCCTCTCCTATTTTGGATTTTTGGCTCTTATTTTTCTAGGATATTTTACAATTGGTCAAGTGGTTAAGAGACTTTACATATTGGTTTATAAGAAATGGCTTTGAATTCGAACATCAAAATATTAATATAGTTTTGTTTTTCTTGTGGTGTTTGTTTTGAAATTGTTATCATATTTACACATAGATCTATCAATATGGACACATTCAAATCTAATTGGAAGAGTATGAAATGAATTTAATAATACAATTTTTCTATTTTGTTTGATTTTTTTGCTAACAATGTAAAGTGAAAAAATGAGTTTAAAAAAATAAAAAAATTGACAGCTGTGGGGTTTGAACCCACGCCCTTTCGGACCAGAGCCTAAATCTGGCGCCTTAGACCACTCGGCCAAACTGTCTTATTGTGTCTAATATGTAAGCGAAATTGTAGAAAACTAAATAATCATAAAAAATGTTAAATTGTTAACAAAAACAGGTCCTACCGGGAGTCGAACCCAGGTCGCTGGATTCAAAGTCCAGAGTGCTAACCACTACACCATAGAGCCAAGCGATGTACATTTATCATCGAAACATTATTTAAAACTTAAAAAAGAAAAACATTTATTTAGTACCCTTCAAGTTTATATGAATTTCAGCTTATTGTTCCCTTTAAAAGAAGTTGAAGTTGATTTCTTTGCTTTTTTTATAGTTGAGTTATAATAGCACCTAAAAATATATCTTTGATAACTCATTTATTGTGGACAAAATATGTAATTTGACATTTCAAAAGTGTTTTACTTTTGTATGTGCTATAATGATACTCTTGTTGATTAATGTATGTTGGTTAGATAAACATAAATTTAAGTTGTTAGTGGTACATGTTATGTTTTAAAATTTTGCTCCAATAGAAATTTAACCCCAAGTCTAAAACTAGTTACTAATAAAGGAAAGCAACTATTTACATAGTGAAATAACTTGATTTTGTAACCTCAAATAACTATATACATTGTGTTTCCATATTTCTGCTCAATATATATACAAAGCTTTATATGGAAAGTCTGAAATTGAAAAATGGACTAATGTTTCATGTTTGTAAATGGAAGACATGCAAAATTGCAAACAAAGTAGAGCAAGGTTTATCCCTTAACCATCCTCCAATAGTCCAATCAACACAATTCATTGATCTTAAAACTTGACACATCATGAAATATTTCATTGAAGTTAGAAGATGAGTCCATGGAAAATGACCTCTTCACAAGTTGTATTTCCTCTTCCATTTCTTTTGGTAACAAATTAAGCAATATTAACCAATCGCTAGTTGGTTCAGTGGTGATTGGCGTTGAACTTGGTAGGAAGAACCACGGCTCGATCCCCCATAACTGCGACCGGGAGGGGGCTGAAACCACTTGATGTCAGAACTTACCTCCGAACCAGATTAAACTTGTGGTGAAAACAAAAATAAAATAAAAAAATTAAGCAATATTATTTTTATTTACTCTTTCACTAGATGATACACCAGAATCATTAACATCATTATCAACTATAATAATCTCAATTTCCCCTACACTATGTGCTCCTAATCCTTCCACCAAAACATTATCAAAATTTTCTATCTGTCTCTCTCCTTCTTGGTTCAAACTTTCACCAGAAATATTTGAATCAAGCTGATCAGTGACTGTGACACTCACAAGTCACATCTGCAACTTCATTAACCACAGGTGCGCGACACAATGGACAATTTTTGTGTGATCTAAGCCAAGTATCAATACAAGGCACATGAAAAGCATGGCTACACTTAGGCAAAAGTTTGAGACTCTCTTCTTCTTGAAATTCACCTAAACAAACAGAACACTCTGTTCCATCAAAAAGTGCTTCATTTTTTCTATATTTCAACACTGTAATCGAATCTATCACCGATTATTGAAGCCCTGCCCTATTGTTCTGATTAACCATATGGGGTGATCAATAGCCACAACCCTCTCATCATCATCATCATCATCATCACCAACATCATCTGAAATAGTAGAATCTCTATAACCATGAACATCGAACAATATAGGCGTGTTTCTTCGGACATAGTTATTATGATTATTGTTATGGTTAAGGTTATGTCTTCTTGAGTGGTAACTCCTCCTTAAAGACATGAAAAAGATTAAAAGAACCATAACAGTGGTAACAAAGCAAGCTGCGGCGATAATAGTGTGATATGAAGTGTGTGAATATGGATATGAAAATGATGAAGTATTTGGTAGGAAGTTTGTGTAACTGGTGGTGATTGTTGAGGGGATGGATTTGGGCTTATCATGATTGTAATGATAAAAATGAAGGAGATTTCTAAGATGAAAAACCATTGATGGGTATTGAGATTTGATTGAGAGAATTGTAGAAATAATAAGAGTGAACATTGAAGATTTGAAGATTCAATACAAGAATTATGGACAATGTCACTTTCCATAGGAAATTTACTTAGCAGACACTTTTCCATGTTCACACATCATGAGTCAATGGTGCTTTGAAATTGTGTTTACGCGTTATCTTTTCATTTCAATGGTGGTGGAGCCTCCTTGTGTGATTCTTGAAAAATATGAACTAACCTAGTTGTGTGACTTTGTTTAAGCTAAGTGTAATTTCTTTGTCATGCCAAATTGTGAAACTAAAACAATTTTAAATATGAAAGTCCTAAAAATATCATCAAAGTAAGATTTCAATCTCACCTGAAAGGGTCTAAATCACTTCAATTGAAATCTAAAAAATTTGAGTGAAGCTGAAAGTTGTCATCCAATCAATGTTTATATTCTCTTCAGACAACATATGACTATTTGAATGTGTCAATTGAAGTTTATGAGCTAACTGATACCCCGAACCAAAGTAGGGGGTACCGCACCATCACATGCCCAAATATAAACTCCACTTTTCAGCATGTAGAACATTACAAGTGCTAATTTTTCGAGTGCATTTAATTTACCTACCATTGGATTCGTGCAAGAGGCCAACACAACTTGCCATGCCAAGACTTTAGAGAAAAAACATAACTTTCAGTAAAAAGAAGAAATATAAACATACACTTTAGAGTTTAGACACTTATGTCCCTTTATTATATGAAAACATTTTTCAGTGTTTATTTCTTAAAATGTATGTTAATTTTAGATTGCTAATAAGGATATGGAAGACTCACATAATCAACAAACTATGATAAAGAAGATGGAAGATAAAATATGAAGAATGTATTTTTAGAAGCAATTGGAGAGAATCCATTCCCAATCAAAATGATAGTAGCATCTCAAAAGTTAACTATGATTAATTTTTAGGCATGTGAATTATGAGCCATGCCTACGTGTGACTGTCCCATTTACTGAGTATAATTGATGTGGCGTATATCCAAAACAGAAATATGTTATGACAAAATGCGCAATCATTCTTGTTCTTGTAGTCAAGTATGTAATCATATGAGAAATGTGTGATACTCATTTCTGTATTTTATTCATGTGATGTATCATATGTGTGGACTCATTCAGGAGACAGATTTATTTATATTTAATTTAAACAACAAATATTGTGATTGCTTTTCTCTTTTTTTTTTTTTTTGTAGGTAGCCTAGTGGCTTTGAAATTCCACCTTAAATGTAGATAAGTGAAGTATCTGGGATTCGAACCCCGGTTCTTGCACATATAGTGCGATGTCCCAACCAATTGAGCTAAGCTCATGGGGACTGCTTTTCTCTATTCCCATTATTTTATTTATGTATGTGTTTTGTCATGATCAATAAGATAATTTTGAGATGAGAAGTTAATGTTAGGAGTCTTACATTTAGTATTCCAAAGCGTTCAATTTGGTACTTAAGTTAAGTGGCTCTCCCACTTATATTGGATTAGTTTTTTGGGTTGGATTTTCCTCGTGTGTTTAAGTCATAACAATTGGAGTTTTCATTGAGAGTTGGGCCATGGAAAGGGCTACCTATCGGCTAGATTAAGGTGTTTTAACGAATATTGACAGGTGAGTGAAGTCGCCGAAAAGAAAAGGGCTATCATCGGATCAGTGTCGATTGAGTGAAAGTCGTCGTGGACGTCAGCTCTTAAAGGGCGTGACAATGTTAGGAGTCCCACATTGAGTATTTCAAAGTCTTCAATGTGGTATTTAAACCATGCAGCTCTCCCATCTATTAGATTAGTCTTTTGAGTTGGATTCTCATCATGTGCTTAATTAATTCCTAACAGATTTTTTTTGACACAAATTAAATCCTTTCAATTAATCATTTGTTTATCCATGAAAATGCAAAATAGTAAAATTAAAGAGTGAAATGATGATGATAAATTGATAATAACACAAATTAATTGAAAAATAAGTAAAGATTCTATTTGTTTCCCCTTAAGTTGATGTTATTCTTTGGAAAGCACTAACAAAGTTAGAAAAGAGAACAAAAAAAAGTATGCTGCCTACCACTAGGTGTTATGCACTGTCATACAAGCACTCTCAACTAGTAATCAATTCATTTTTTCTTTCTTTATTTTAGTACTTTTTTTTCTCATTTTGTTGTGTGTCCTTGTTGGATTCTATATATTCTAGTAGGCCCTAAAGAGTTAGAGAGCTACCAAAGTCCAAAACTACAAAAAGGACTCTCTCTTTCCAACTTTTTAGAGAATTGGATTGGGGGCCTTGATTAAAATTAATCACTTTAATGAAAGCCATGCATGTGATTGCCTGATTGAAGTGATTGGTTTGGTGGAATTCTTATTTTTGCCTATTGTGCTTCTAAGTTTTAAGGTTGGAATTTACCATATTAGTTAATCAACAATGATATTGGAATTTGCCTATTGTCCTTCTAAGTTATAAGGTTGGAATGTTAGAATTTTTTCTAATATTTTGTGGGCTACAATTAATTGTGGTTTTGGTTTTATGAAAAACGGATTTGATGTTATTTAATGTGATCCAGTTGATGATGCTTAAGCCCGACAAACGTGGTCAGTAATAATGGGCTTCGGACACTGATTCGGATTTGTGTAGAATAAAGTGTAGGCCCAATTCTAGGGTCCATGATGGGTGGTACTAGGGTTGAGATCTTTTATATATAAGATTGGTTAGGTCCCCTTTGTCGTCACGCACAAAAAACACAGTATACTCATTTGTGGCTTTTCCCATCAAAGTTCACAAAGACCGGAGCATGTGATCAGGCAGAGGAAGACTCTAGTCTAACATATCAGTGATTTCTGATATCGGCGCTTTCGGTAACAATTGTTTATGACTTTGATTGTCAAGTAAGTATGTTCTTATTTCATATAATATGTCGATCTCTAACTTTTAATTCTTACATGGAATTGACCATATTACTCCAACACATCTATATTTCATTGAATAAAGGATCGATATTAATTATTAACAATCATTTACAATTCTTATACTAATTGATGTTGTGCATTAAAATGATGTGGTGTTAATATTCACACTTGGAGACGATGATTAATTTATCGATGTTCAATTCAAAAGAAAATATATTAATGTTTTAAAATTCAACCTATATTTGTGTTCTCTTAATCTTTTTGATTTCATACCAATCAAATCACAGTCCGAGCCTAAATTTCTATTTAAAAATGATGACGTCGTCAATGTTATCAATAAACGTTGAGCCTTTTTTTGTTCAATACATAAAACACAACTCCAACGTAACGATTGTGTTTATTTTCTTTTCAACTTGATATTCTTCGTACACAACTACAAAAATTAATTTCTCAAAAAAAAAATTGACTCAAAATTCAAACAGAAGACAAATTGTTGCATGTTTAAAATCTTAGTATTTGCAAATTCAAAGTTGGCGCTCCCTCCTTCCATGCAATGCCAATTGCGAAATCCTTTAACTAAAGAAAAGAAGATATAAAAAAAAGAAGCTTATATATTTGTATATACCATCTCACCCACCCATACCATTCATGCCTGGCTGTGATTGCTTCTAAATTGCGTGGGATAGAAATAGATGAGACAATGAAATGGAGTTGATTAGTAGAATTGTCTATAAGTCGAAGCTGGAAAAGACACCATTTCTTTATAACTTCATATCATATATATCATTATCATCATGTTTAGGGAATTTGGTGCGGGTCTCATGCACTTGGCAGGATTTGCCGACGCAATACTCATCCTATCACTAGGGAGCAGGTTTGGTTTTGGAATAAAATTAAACCGAATTGAACTAAACCATTTTTAAAATTTAGAATAACCGAATTAAACTGAACTGAACCGTTTATCTTTAAAATTGAACCGAACCGAACCGAACTGTTAAAGTAGTTCGGTTTTATGGTTTTAAATCAAACCATAACTAAATTTGCACTAAAAAAATCAAACTACTAAACTAAACTGAACCGAACCAAACTGTTAATCATGAACTGAACTGTTTTAGTTTGGTTTCAAAACTGTTGGTTATAACTTTTTTTTTTTGTTCAGTTTAGTTTAACAGTTTAATTTGATTTTTTAGTTTTTTATAAATTCAGTATTACCATATCTGATAATTAGCTTCTTCATAACAAGATCATATAATATGTATGTAACCAAATTTCATTTAAATCATAGTCAATAAACATACACAGTTGATTCTTTACGAATGTTTTACATCCGAAAATATGTAAGTGTTCAAAAGAAACATTTTTACGAGATCAAATCCTCTTTAGTACTTCATATTATAAGGACACATATGATGAAAGATTCGCAACATGCACAATTATTTTCAATGCTTCTCCTTAAAATGGTTTTGGAAGCTATATATATTTCTAACAACAAACATTTAACTCTTCCAGCAGTGTTTTATTCGACCTCTCAATAACATCATTCAAACGTGAACAGGGCCGGCCCAACATATCTTGAGGCCTAAAACAAAATTTTACGATAGGCTTTCTACAATTAATAATAAAAGAAATTTAGAAAAGTTTAACCCTCTCTTTGTTATATATTTTTAAAATTATATTTTTTAAATGTAATTTTTAAAGGTGATATAAGATTTTTTTTCTATTATATAAACTGTTTTGGACTACTACTATGAGTGATTCTCATAATACTCTTTAATTTAAATGTGTTTTTCTTAATGTTTTTATTAGGTCTGGTTTATGTTTTCCTATGCTTCTATAATCTTTTGTAATTTACTATTAGCTTATTTTAAAAAACACACTTTTTTAAAAATTAAAAGAAATAACCTTTTGTAAAATTTTACTAATTTATTTAATGTAATTTAAAAAATTATTAAATTAAATTACACAAACCAAGGCATGCAAAACTAATTTAATAAGCTGATAGGAATTATCAGAAGAAAAAAATATAATAAGCCAATAGAAAATACACTTTGTTAAGCAAGGCATTTAAGGTTGGGACTTGGGATACGTTGGTTCATTTATGTCAACAAAAGTATTCATTTCTATTAAAATGGCAAAATGAAAAGTGGAACACGGGAATTGATCCTGTGACCATCAAGTAGTTACCTGCATTGACAAAATGCATAACCGCGTCCGCTAGGCTACATTGAGTGTATAAGAAACTTTTGCGACCTGTTTATATAATATATATAAAAATTTGGGGCCTAAATTTAAGCTAAAATGGACTTAAAAATTAGAGGCCTAAAGCCCTAGCTTTATTAGCTTTAGGGTATGGCCGGCCCTGAACGTGAAGGCCTTTAATGTTTAATTCAATTTTTTCTACAATAAACTTCAGGATTTCTCAGATAATCACCTCCATTAATCAAAATTGTCGCCCAAAATAATAGTACCGGTCCTAGATAAGAGATAGTAGGAAGCCCTAATGAAAACAATTTTTTAATTCTCGTCCCCTCAAAATGTGAGGATTTACCATATAAGTATTTTCTAATAGTATATTTTATCCGAAAATACACTATCTTTTTTTTTAGGTAAAGTTTAAATTTTTTTTAATAGTGTATTTTGATGGCGGATTAAGAAACTATTTTGTTCAATTTTATACATAATAGGCAAATACAGTCAAATGGATAGTGTTAATCTGCACTACAAGTAGTAACTGGGCATGCATTCTCTAACCTGGGCCATAACTACTATCCAGGCAGCTCTAATCTGGGCCATTCTGAACGTATTTATTCAATGACAATAGCTTTTCCCACCCCCATGTATCTTTTTCACCCCCTTAAGGCAAAAACAATTCAATAAACATGATCCGGATTTTTTTAGTGCAAATTTGAGTAAAATTTACACTAAAATAACTTCGATAAATGTTTACCAAAATTTTTTGAAGTGAGAAAGAGTTTTCGAGGGGTGGGAAAAGTTCGCATCCGTATAAATTACCTTTGAGTCATGGGCCACAAGGAATTTTATCGAGAAAGATATTTGTATATCTTCTTACACTTAGACCTCTTAATGATATTTCTAATATCTTATATATTTTAAAATTTTCTTAAGGGGGAGAATCATATTATACCAGGATATGATAAGATATGCAAATGCAACACAATGAATTCTCAAGTCCAACATCCTGGAGTTACTCTTGTCAAACACACTTAATTGATAAGTTCTAATAAAATTTAGTACATTAGTTAGGTGCTAGTATAACCACACCTACAAAATATGTTAGTTTTCAACCTAGTTATGTTTGGAGGGGTATCTCGTCAGCAAGAGACTTTGATTCAAAAAACTTCTAGATAGTTAATTGATAACAGTATGAAAGCTATAATCTGAAAAGATAATCCATTGTCAAACATTCTAGTTTAAAGTTCGCATTGTGGTTGCGATTTAGATGATGCTACTATTAGTGATCTCGTTGGTTCATAAACTAATTCTTTTCAGTTTTGAGGCTCACATTATCTATAGCAATCCTCTGTCTGTGAGGTTTAGGGCTGGAAATGAATCGAGTCGAGTATAACCTAAGCTCGAATCGACTCAATAAAAATTGGTCCGACTCATTTAATTAACGAACTTAATATTTAGCTTAAGTTCAGCTCATTTGGTTCATGAACCAAATCCAACAAATCAATTTCGAATCGAGTCTCGAACTTTTTTCGAGTTGGTTTGATTCATTGTAAGCCATACTGAGGCTTTTATAAGATATTTTACCTTCGCATGGTGAGAAGAATGACACCAACTCTATTAGATTTGTCTATCACTTACTTTTGGTATTAACACTCTAATTTCTAGAGGAATCAGGCCATGATGATTGGAGTTCAGCTATAAGGTAAGTAAAGCTTGTCCAAAAATTGTTTCCACAAAAAATCGAACTCAAATTCTACTAAACAATCGTCGTAAGAGAAACTAATTAACCACTTACTTGATAATGAAAAGTGCACCCACCATTTGGGAGCATAATCATCCCCTCTTGGTAATATTTGGTATGTTCCTTTGCTCTAACAAAATTTAAAATTTTAATCTAGTTGATCCGAGAAGGGAGTTAAAAAAATCAAATTGTCAAAACTTGAATGAGTGTCTCTTTCCCAAATATACTTTAAAGTCAATATTGATGTCAGATGATTTTGTAGTCCTCATCTCAATTTTCTTGAAATTTTATTTTGAAGTAATGTCCTTATTTTTTTACAAAAGTAATGTGTTTATTGACATTACACGAACTCTTATGAGAAAGAATCAATTTTTTTATTAGATTTGTCTAATAAACTAGCTTATCCACTACAAACTAAATGCTATAAATTAGTTTATAGTGGATAAGCCGGTTGATTTAGCTTATATTTTTTTACAAAAGTAATGTATTTATTGACACTAGCCGTCAGTTTGTGTAATCGATATATATTTTTTTTTCGTGTGTGATCGATATTCTGTATTGTGCAAATATAAATAACTATTTAATTTTCCTTTTTTTTGGACTTTGTTAATTGATAACTACGTAACCTTTTTTTTTTGTGGTTAGTTATTAAGAAGAAAAAATATTTTTTTTTTACTATAAAAAACTGAAAATCTACTTTTATGTGGAAGTTGTGCTTAGTTATTAAGAAAAAAAAAATTATTTACTAAAAAAAATTGTAAGTTTATTTTTTGTAGAAGTTATTTTTTAAGAGTAAAATTGAAATAATAAAAAAGTCATCCCAAAAATTTATTTCCCCTTTATATATTAGTATAGATTACACGAACTCTTATAAACTATAAGTTAATAAAATAAATTATAAACTATTTTTTCAAAATTATTATCAAACAGAACTTTAATTATTTCTGTAGAGCTCATTAACCGAATGCTAGCAGCAAGATAAGATAACTTATTTACCTTTTCAAACAAAGTCATTATCCACTTAAGTTCGGATTTTTTCCGAACAATAATTATTTTTGTAGAGATCATTAACCAAATGCTAGCAGCAAGGCGTGTGGTGTGGTGGCTATTTGGCAATTGCCACAGTAAAACGCTGACGAAACACGTATCTTTAGTCGGCTCAAATGGCGTATTCAAGCTGGCGAAAGCCACGCCGTTTGCATACTAACGCGTGTGCACAGTACACTATAAACTACAGAAACACTCCCCCTTGAAGAAACGGTCAAAAAACAACCGGCTAAACCGGTTTACAAAAAACTTGCATTACATTTGAGTTGAATTTAGACTTCATTTACATTTCATTCATATCTCCAACCATAGTAGCAGTCACACTTAACCCTAGTCAAATTCTAACCCATCTTGAGTTTATTTATTTATACTCACAAACTCAGATGAACTAAGCTTGCCTTTGAACTCCTTCACCCTCAACTCTCTCTCTTTCTCTCAGCTTTCTCTCTTTGTTTCTTTCTCAACCTATCAAATTTTGACACTACACTATAATCATGTAGAAAAAATAAAAAATAAAAAACATTAATTGGTCACTACTAGATTTGTTGTGTTGTGTGTGTTGTAATAGTTTCATGGATGAAGAAGAACAACAACAAGTGTTGAGAAAAAACAAAGGTAGTACTAGACACATGGAAGTTATTAATGGTGTTACTATGTTGTTTTATTGTAACTGCTTAAACATTTGTGCTAATTGCCACTGTTTAAGT
The DNA here is from genome assembly GCA_030408175.1 of Trifolium repens. NCBI lineage: Eukaryota > Viridiplantae > Streptophyta > Magnoliopsida > Fabales > Fabaceae > Trifolium > Trifolium repens. The sequence goes on along the minus strand of CP125842.1, from coordinate 56,711,723 downwards.
GAAACAACTACATAATCTTTGTATACTCTCTTCAGATCTCTATTTTTAGTTCACTAATCTAAATTAACAACCTTAATCATCTTTTAATAAGATCCATCTCTTAGTATTATAAACACTCATGAAGAGACTTGGCAGCTCTGATTATTTAGCTGCCCTCATGACCATTTGTCCACCATCAGGTTACTTCAATTTTTTTAAATTTTTTAATAATAATTTTTTTTGTTTACATAATTCAGACATATTCATAGTGCGTGTTTGGTCTTTGTTGTCATGTCTCAACTTTTTTTACAATCTAGCATCTTAATTTTTTAGACCTATAAAAAGTATTTTTCTTTCACTCTATTGCATTACAACTCATCATTTAAAGTTAAATTATATATTTATCAAAATAAACTATGTACTTATGTTTGATTTAATTTGGATTTATTTATTTATATAGAGGAACAAAGTCCAAGGAACAACGTGTATGGAAGGGAATTTCAGTCGATGTTAGAAGGATTAGATGAAGAAGGGTGTATTGAAGAACCAGGACAGAAGAAAAGAAGACTAAGTGTGGATCAAGTTAAGGCTTTAGAGAAGAATTTTGAAGTTGAAAATAAGCTTGAACCAGATAGAAAAGTTAAACTTGCTCAAGAACTTGGTTTGCAACCAAGACAAGTTGCTGTTTGGTTTCAAAACCGTCGTGCTAGATGGAAAACAAAACAGTTGGAAAGAGATTATGGTGTTCTTAAAGCCAATTATGATGCACTTAAACTTAATTATGATAATCTTCAACGTGACAATGAAAATTTGCTCAAAGAGGTACTTACTTAGTCCCTAAAATTATAACTTAATCACACAATTAAGAAAGTTAACCATTGTTTATAATAATTGATATTGTTTTGTCTATTTCTCTTTATGTCTTTGTCTAATGTCTACAAGTAAAATTGTCTTGCCTATGCACAAAAGTGTATTTTTTAGCATTAGATCAATAACTCATATCATATCTCATTTGATCTCATTTTGTGATTTTTGTATCCAATAATAGAAGCCAACTTGTGTACTATCAAATTGTCTATTTAGTAGTATTTATTATTGCTTGGAAAAAATGTAACATATTTTACATCAAATGCATATGACATTTAATTTCATTGTAAGTGCATTTTTTTTTTTATTTTTTATTTTTTGATTACAAGGAGGGCCTAAGCCCAAAATTGTAAGTGCATTTTGAATCAAATATATTTTACTTTGAGTTTAAGGTTTTGTAATTGTATACCATATGCACAAGTGAAATAATTTTTTCACTAACCACAAGTTTGTTTTTACCATTAAAGCAATAAGTATTACCTTTAGATTAAAATGTCACATCTAATAGTAAGATTTATTGATCTAATGTTAAATACACACTAATTTTAATTGCTATATATTTTCAATGAGAAAAATAAATTTCTATACCGACATGATATATGCAGGAGTCGGGTTTGAGCCGAGTTGGGTTTGAGCCTCAGACACTACATTTATTCACTTTGAAGGTGGAAGACGGGGTTCAAACCTTGGACGCTCGATTTATTCTCCTTATTATGATAGAATTATAGTCATATCTGACAAAAAAAATTAACAAATAACTCAATTTTATTAAGGCCCTTTTGTAGAAATAGTATTAAAAAAGTTGAATTGTGCTTATTTTGGCAGGTTAAGGAATTGAAATCAAGATTACAATTACAAGAAGAAAACACAATCACTGAAAGTGATGTTTGTGTGAAACAAGAGTTGATAACATTGCAAGAATCAGAAAACACTGATTCTGATGAAACCGCCATTCTTAGATCCGATTCTAAGGACTTAAACTACGACTGTTTCAAAAACGGCGATGTTGTAGCTTCTCTGTTTCCTGCAGATTTCAAAGACGGTTCTTCAGATAGCGACTCGAGTGCAATCTTGAACGAAGAAAACAACAATAACAGTCCCAACGCAGCGATTTCTTCATCTGGGGTGTTTCAAAATCACAACTTTTTGATGTCTCCTGGTTCTTCTTCGCTTAAGTTCAATTGTTCAGAATCATCTTCGCCATCTTCAATGAGTAATAATTGCTTTCAGTTTCAGACACAGTATGTGAAAATGGAAGAGCATAATTTTCTAGGTACTGATGAGACTTGTGATTTTTTCTCAGATGAACAACCACCAACTCTTCAATGGTATTGTTCTGAAGAGTGGAATTAACAAAAGAGAAGAAGAAAAAAAGATGCATGGATGAGTTTAAATTGGGAGGTGCGAATAGAAAAATAAGACATTTATGCAATGGTGTATAGTTGAAATTTGATCACTGTAAAAATTGATCAATGAATGGAGGAGATTGAGAGAGAAGGGGTTGATCGCATGGTGTGGGGTCGGAGATGAAAGGTTGATGATGATTAAGACCGTGCGGGGAAGGGTTAATTTATGAATAATAATAATGATTAGGTCCTAATGAAAATTATGTTGTGTAAAAATTTTGGAATTCATGAGTAGAAGATAATAATTACTGTTCTAATGGATCAATTCTACATTTTTTTTTTTTATAAGTGAATACAATAGAAAAACTAAGAATCAACTCATCCATGCAGGGTTAATCTATATTTTGAACCCAACTTTTTAAAATTCAATTGGGAAGACAAATAAGCTATTTTATAATCTAAAAATTCTGTTTATAGCCAACCACCACTGAACCAATTAACGATTGATTCCTCCGGTTTTGGATATAAGCAAAAAGGAAAAACAATTTTTTAGGTTCATTGATTAGAGTATGACTCTGTTTGGTAAAAATAAACTATAAGCTAGCTGATAGCTGAAAAGCTAGTAGATTGAAATTAAAGGTTTGACAAATTTAGCTTTTGTAAGTGCAAAATAACATAAAAGTACATGGTTAGTGAGTAGTTATTAATTTTTTAAAAAAAATAATAATAAAGGTAAAAATGGAATAAAATGTAAAAAGATACAAACTCAAACGTTACTTTTAATAGCATCTTAAAAAATACTATACGCTAATTACGAAAGCTCGTTACCAAACACTGCTAATTTTTTCAAACAAACTTATAAGCTAGTCAAATGAACTATAAATTATCTTATTCGACTTGCCAAACACACCTTTGTATCTAGATAGTAAAATGGTCCACAAGCATCTTTTATTCAATGAATCTAAAAAATTGTTTTTTCTCTTATATTCAAAACCGGAGCAGTATCATATTTTCTTCCAATTTTACTCATATCATCTTACTTGAAAAAAATTAAATATTAATTAAACATATATTTTTTATGTCATTTTACTTATAAGCTAGTTCAACCGCGAATTTTATCAAACATTACAAATTAAATCAGCTAGCTTAATCGCTATAAGCTAAAAGTCAGCTTATAAGTTATCCACTATAAGCTCATCCGTTATAAATTAGCTTACCAGCGATCCACTATTTCTTACCAAACAGAGCTTAAATCGAGACAAACGATTGAATTTCGGTTGATTTTGTACAGATCTCAACAATTCATTTTTTTTGCCTGTCTGGCGGCGGCTTGTATTTATCAAATAATTATGTTAGTTAATCTATTATCATCATTAATAATGTTATTGTTGTTTGAGAGAATTTGAGTCTTATTTTTGGTAAAATAAAAACCAAATTTTTCTTATCTCGCATCCGAATTCTTAATTATATTTATATGAAACCCCTTCTCTTAAAAACCAGAAAGTTACACAAAAAAAAAATTAAAGTATTGTTATAGAGTATTTTTGGTAATAAAATTAACAAAATGATTTTTTTAAAATAACTGGAACAAGCCAAGTAGGGATGACAATGGGTAGGGTCGGGTGCGGGTTTTACACCTCCCAAACTCACATCTGAAATCACCATTCGAACCCAAACCTAAAGGTTGTTCGGGTAGCAAAACAAAATCTGCATCCACACCCATTGGATTCAGGTTTTTCCACCCAAACCCGCCGAATTGAACATGCATAGTTAAGAACTCGCAACAATCAGCTTGAATTCTGTTTGATCATTACTATCTATAAAAAGATAAACTGTCATCCTATAAATATCTCTAAATAGTATAAAAATGTTTTAAGAAAACAATACACTATAAAATAACAGTGCAACACATTTTATATAAAATTCTAATAATACCAAAATATTACAAGCATACACCAATTCAGATTGGTGTTTGGGTTTCGGGTTTGAGTGATCCTAAACCCGCACCCATAGTATCGGGTGTCACCCGGACCCAAATTCAAACCCAGACAACTTGGGTTTGGATTCGGATGGGCCTCGCCGGTGTAGGTTTTCCTACCATCCCTAAAGTCAAGCGCTTAGCTTAGTTTCGTCGTTTACCAATTATATTACTGAAACTGCAAATTTCAGATGCCACTGAGCAAGCAAAGGACAACATACAATGTTCGTGGATCGGGAAGACCAACTCTCATTCAAGGAAGTGGGCCGTTAATAAGAGCAGGTCGTCTATTTTATAAAAATAATCCAAAATGCATTTTTAGGGCTGGTAGTGCTCAGGTGTGGCACCTAGACAAAAAAGGTCACACCACACCAGGGATGGGAAAAAAGGTTCAATCCGTCCCACCCCGTCCCGTTATTAGTGCACTGGGTGCACTGTTTAACATTCCTCTTTAATACGGATGAGGATAGAGAAAAACAACTTGATAATCCTACCAACCTTTCTAACATTTTTTGTGTCTTCTATGGCATTACATTTCTAAGAGGTTCAATGACGCCATTAAAAAAATGACGTTTTTGGTTAGTTAAATAATCGATTTTCAAAAAATAGTATTATATTGCTCGAAACTTCATCAGAAAATCACAAAAAAATTAAGAATTAGTACACCGGTATGATGTGATTTTTGCCTCAAATTTTCAAATTCCTCCGTTTAGAACACTTTTTTCTTTTTCATATTGTCATAAACAAATTGTTAGATTCATTTGATTTTTAGTATTTTTCAATGCTATTTTTAGAAAGAAAAAAATATATTATATTTTGATAGGGTTTCTACATCATTTTTAGAATTAGGACATTGTAGGCAAGAGAACACTTTACAGAAATTGTTTCAACATAGTTGCCTATTTCATCTTCAGAGAACACTTCACAGATAATAGATCAAAAAATTGTTGCCTATTCCATTCTAAGAGAACACCTTTGAAAACAACGGTTAAAATAGCATGTGTTGAAAGCATCACCTGGTGTGTGGCGTGACGCTACTTAGAAGGTACAATCTAGGGTGGCACGACCACTATTGGATCATGGGTTAACGGGTTGAAAAATCGATTTGGACTAGGTTGGTATGGACAAGTCTGGACAGAGGAAACTTGACTAAAAGTGCCAGAAACTCGCCTACATGAGTAAATCAAAGCGCCGCATTTTACACTAGGTTTGTGATACACACACTCTAACTCTTCTCCCGCGTTTTAAAAATTATTTTAGTTTTAAAATTTTATAAACTGTTTTTTTTATAAAAAACAATAATGATTAAACCTTTTAAAAATTAATACAATTTTTATTTTAAAACTAATTTTAATTTTAAAATATCACATAAGCAATTTTTAATACAAAAAAAATTAATGTGGGGGGATAACAAATGCAAAAGGGGATAAACTTGAGGGATCAAAATCGCACGATTGTCAAACTTACATAATTAAAACCGCTCAATTTTGAAACTTTGGGGATTAAAACTTAATTTAAGCCAAATTAAAATATTGGATTAGTGAAAAGTTAAAAAATAAGAAGATAATCTTTCGGCAAGCAGTTATTAAATATAATATTAATACTAATATTAAAGTAAAATTATTATATTGTGAGGGCTTGAACCCCCAAATTCTTATACGTGCATCTATCATTGGTGTCTGTTTTTATGGTTCGTTTAGTTGGAAGGAAAACACGAAAACCGAATAATAAACTTAAAGTAAATCTAATCTATGTCACTCGTCTATTTCCATATTTTTCTTTCCTTTCTTCTAACCAAATGGATTATTAACGTGGGTACAGCTTTGGCATCAGCTCATTCAAAAGCTCGCCTGCGTTGCAAATGCAGCAGATCAGAATAGCACATGACAAACACTTTCTCTTCTTATTATGCAGTTCTGTTCTGCAATTAACTTTTTATGATCGTGAGTTTGAGTACGTGCTCTGTTTCTTGAAACCATTTATTGTACACGTGTACGGTGATGGACGTGGTCCACTAGCCTTTCTATGTGGTCCTTCTTCTTCATCAACGTGTAGTTACTTATTGGACAAACAAAACACAGTTAATGGAATACTTTTATAAAAATCTAATGGTTATGTACTTTCTGAAACCGTTCAAAAAATGAATTACTACTATTAGTAAATCTGTTGGCGATCAAACTTTTTTAGAAAGTTGTGTTTAGTTGTTAAGAAAAGAAAATATTAGAAACAAGTTATACAAGAAAAGTGCTCCAAGAAGTGCTCCAAGATTCATCTGCAAGCTCTGATTCATATCTCCTCCTAAGCTCCCTCTCCTTTCCTTAAGGATCTTCATCATATCTGGTTGGATTCCGCTGTGATCAGCAAAGTAGTTTTCTCCCTTTTAGTGGATGGTTTCTGTTATACGTCTTGTTCTTACCTCAGATTAATCTTTGTGCTCTCTATCCCTCCTCACTTTGTCTTCCCTGGCTAGATTTTCTCTGTTAAAATTTCGCTTTACTCTTTTTCAAATCTGATCCCCTTTGTTCGAACCACCATTTTTCCTTCTTCTATGGCTACCCTTCTTTTGATTCTTGATCATTTCTTTGATCTTCTTGACCCCAATCACCATACTTTTCAACCTTTGTTGCATACTCTCTCCTAGCTGCACTATGAGCCAATTCAACACCCACCAACCACATAACTCACCCTTCAAAGGCCAGACCCAATGGAATCGTGGTGAAACATCCACAAACCGAACCATAATGATCCCAACTGATATCCCTGCCATTCAAATCCCTGCTATACAAATCCCTGAAGCACAAACTGTGCACCAAAACCAGACACAGCAGCAAAACAACAAGCAACAACCTGCAAACTCTCCCTCTCCAACTCCAACAAAGAGGACTGGATTCTTTGTTTATCCTGAAAAAGTCATCAATGAAGGCCTTAATGCATGTCAAAATAGCATTCTTGGTAAGCTAATCACTGAAAAATCTATTCATATTAATTCTATACAAAACGGCCTAGATAGTATATGGGGAGCCCCAACTGGCCTCAAGATACAGGAGATTGAAAAGGGAATTCTACAATTCTTTATGGAAAAAAGAAGTGACTGTGAAAGAATTCTTCTTGGTAACCCGTGGATTTTTCGTAATGCTTGGTTAATTGTCAAACCATGGGATAGGAAAACTGAACCTAGCAGCTTGGATTTTAATCATGCTCCAATTTGGATACAACTCTGGGGTTTACCAGCTCATTGTAAAACAAAACAGATGGGAAATAGTATAGGAAATTTCCTAGGAGATGTAGAAGCTGCTGAAATATATGAATATCCAGGTAAAAAGACTATTGTTAAGATCAAAGTGGCTATAGATGTATATCATCCTATCCAGTCAGGCATTTTGATTGGCAACCATAAAGATGGCACCCATTGGATTGATTTTCGTTTTGAAAACCTCCCACAAGTATGTTTCAGATGTGGAATTCTGGGGCATAATGAGAAACTCTGCCTGAATGAGCCTAGTATTGTGGAAAATCAGGCCCCATTAGGACCTTGGATCAGGTCAAGCCAATACGGCAGAAGAATTCTAGAGGAGAAAGACAAAAGATTTCATAGTAACCCTTCTAAAGGAAGCAATTTTGGGCAATATAGCCCACCAATCCCTGCTAGCATGGTGGAACAAATGGCAGCAATGAAGCTGCAAGAAGAGGCTGAAGAAAGAGCTCAAGCAACAGCAGAAACACCTACTAATCAGGCTAGTAACAATGGAATACAGATGAGCAGGTACATAAGACACGCACCAAGGACAGGAACAATAACCCTCATGAACAATATGGTCCTGGATAAGGCAGCAGAGACACACATTCATGTCAAAAGACCTAGGCTGGAGGCAGACAATACTAACACAAAGAACATCACAATGGCAGGCCCTGTTCAACAGGCCAGCCAAAGGCCATGAAAATTTTATCATGGAACTGTCAAGGGAGTGGCAACCCTAAGACAGTGAGGGCTCTAAAAAAGCTCATTGCTACAACTGGTCCTGACATCATCTTTCTTATGGAGGCAAAACAGCTAAGTACTAACTCCCGGTTTGGTTCCAATTTTTTGCATTATAATTGTAAGATTGTTGACTGCTCCACTGCTGGTGGAGGTAGGGCTGGAGGTCTAGTTTTACTTTGGAATAATTGTAATTTTGTTCTAGAAATAAAAAGCTATGATTTCAACTATATTGATGTGCTTATCAATTGCAATAATATGATTTGGAGGGCAACTGGGCTGTATGGGTTCCCTAATAATACCCATAAACTCCAAACATGCCAGCTAATTAATGATTTGTCTCAACTAATTGATAATCCTAATTGGCTCATATTTGGTGATTTTAACATTATTCTTAACTATAATGAAAAGGAAGGGGGTAATAATATGGACCATAATATCACTAGCAGCTTTAGAAATACTGTGGATTTATGTAACTTGACTGATTTGGGGTTTATTGGTCATAAGTATACTTGGCACAATAGGCAACAAAATCATGATTACATTCAGGCCAGACTTGACAGATTCTTAGCAACTACTGACTGGATTAATATGTTCCCTTATTATTCTAATACTCATTGTAGCGGGCTGGAAAATCACTTCCATTTTTATTCAATGAAGTCGCCATCGACGTTTATTTATCCCGTGGGGGAAAGGGAAATATCGCTAAAACCTTTGGTTTAGGTTCGGGAGTTGGTTATGCGAGAGGAAGGTGTTAGCACCCCTCGCATCCATCGTACTCGATGGGAACCGTTTAGGTGGTTTGGGGTTTGTTTGCGTAGGTTTGAAATAAATTGCCTTTTATCTCTTCTCTAATCTCTACTTCGTTTCCAAAATAAATTAAAAGAAAATAAGGGTTTTTATTAATTGAGTTTGACGGTTGTAGGAGCCCGCTCCTACGTATTCCCCGGTGCAATGGGAAACTCAAAACTCACGTAGTTCTGGTAAAAAATGTTTGTGTGGTTGGTTGATTTTAAATGGATATCGTTTATTTCGTATTCCGCTGATACAACGACGCTTGTATGCTCCACTTAGAGGCTTAAGCTGTGTGTGTGTGTCAGAGGAATAGATAAAACGCGTATCCATTGTTAAAAAGAGAGTTTGATTAACGGATGTGGCTTAACTCGCATTCCGCTGATACAACGACGCTTGTATGCTCCACTTGGAGGCTTAAGCTGTGTATGTGTCAGAGGAATGGATAAAGCGTATATCCATGTTTTCTGAAAAGAAGTTTAAGTGTGTGAAGGTTAACTTTTAACGCTTGTTTTTTTGGAATGAGAGTAGCTTGAGTGACTAGTCAACTGTCCGGCCACCAAGACAACTCGGGGAAGAACGAAGCAACTGCCAGGTTCTCCCTTTTTCATTCATTATTGTGAAATCCTTTGATTAAGTTTATTCAGAAATAAAGTTTGAAAGAAGTACGAGGGTTGGTTTATTTTAGAGTTCATTCTAGAATGAGAGCAGCTTGAGTGACTAGTCAACTGTCCGGTCACCAAGACAACTCGGGGAAGAACGAAGCAACTGCCAGGTTCTCCCTTTTTCATCCATTGATTATTGCAAAAAGTTTGATTAATTTATTACGAAAAAGCAAAGTCCAAAAGAAAAGATCAAGAGAACCAGAGCAGACACAATAGCAAAACAGATAATAATAATAAAGTAAAATCATGAAATATGCAAATCATAAATGCACATGTATAGATTGAAATGATACAAATGATTGATGCAAATATGCAATGCTAAGTAAACATGTATGAGGGAATAAATTAAATATAGTACGAAAATTAAATTGCGAGCAATTAAATAAATACATGTAAGTATGAGATAAATAAACAAACATAAGCAAACATGATTGACCTAAGCTAATTAGGGTTAGACAAAAATATGTGCAAAAGAAAGTGATCCAAAAGTACTTAAAGAAGTAATTTGGATCACTTAAGCACTTATTAAAAAGTAAACTAAAAGCAACTTAAACTAAAATGACTTATGAAAATAAGTTGGAAAAGCAAAATAATATTCACATATGAAAGCTACTGTATCAAAATGAATGTTGTGTAAAAATTAGGGTCAAATAAGCTAAAGAGCTTCTTGAAACCCTAAATAAACACTTATGCACAAAATAGCTTAATATAAAAAACACTTATAAAAATAAGTTAAAAAAGAAATCACACATGGAAATATGATATAAGCATAAACAGTGACTTACTGAGCTTAAATAAGCTAAGAAGTCACTTAAGTGCTTTTACAAATAAGCTAAAAAAAAACATTTAAGTCATTCTGGGGGGTGTAAAATATGAAGAGAAGTAAAAACTGGGGGTGCAGAAAGCAGGGTCTGCACCCAAGGCCCAAGCCCAGTCCGGTCAACAACAAAAACCGCAGTCAACCAAAAAAAGATTCTGTGCAGCAAGGAAAACAAGGCGCGTCGTGAGCGCGAAGGATCTGGGCCGTATGATCAAAATCAAACGGCCACAAGCTTACCGGCCCAAACAGTGATCCGGTGTGGCGCTCTATCAAACAAAACGTGCGCCAAGATCATCAACGCCGTCAGATCTCATTTAAATGAGATCTGACGGCTCCGTTTTAAAAAAGAAAATCAACGCACAGAAAAAACGAACCAGATCCAACGGCTGAGATTTAAACTCAGCGAAGAAGATGGACCACGGCTAGGTCGTCTTCTCCGTCGAGCCTCGCCGTCTCCGGCGACAACTCCGGTCGCCGGAGTTTTCAAAACTCCACCAAATCACGCGATTTTTACACAGTTTTGTTCGTATTTTTACAAGGATTCCAAAAGTACAAATGGTTTTTAACAAATCAGTGTAAAAACGCGAAAACGAAGAGGAAACAAATTTGAAATCAAAACTCAAACACACGATTCAAGCCAAATTTACACAAACCAGCTCAGCAGTAAGCGTCAGAGTACAAAAAGGAGACGAATGGTATAAGAATCTACCTGAATAGGCCTCTGAATCGTCCGGTTCGAACTTGATTTTCTTCTTGGTGCCGTGGTGCTCTCTGCTCCAATTCCTTCACCTTTTTGCTTGATAAACGAGTGTTTCTTACTTCTGGAACTTGGATAAAGGTGTTTGAACAAGAAAGGAAGGAGTTTGAGCAAGAATTCTGTGATTTCAAAAAATGAAAAGTGAAGAACAAATGGTGGTTTTTTGGTCCTTATCTCTGCGCCGTTTTTCAGTCTCTACCCTCCCTCTCCAGGGCACTGAAATCAAGGTTCTATATATAGGGAAAGATTAGGTTAAGTGAGTGGTGATTTGTGAGAAGGATTGAGGGCATAATGGAATTTTATCATTAAGATATTTGTACTATTTTTTTTATTCTCTTTTGTTCCAAAAATTGGTGGTGATTGGGCTGAGAAATAGAAGGCTCTAAGTCCATGATGAGGTGTAATGGGGATGAGAAATTTTTGGTACCTCTCCTTTGATTTTTTTTTGATCATTTTTGAAATAAAACAAAAGATAGAAATAATACATAATAACAATAATAAAAAAATGCAATAATAAAAATATGCATGATGAAACATAATTATGTGAAATGTTTATGCATTAAAAATGGAAAGAAAAAGAATTGAGAAATTAATTTTTAAAAGGTTTCTTGTAATACAAGTAACTAGTTAATAAATAATAATAAAAAAAATAATAAAAAATAAATAAAAATAATGCAAGGGCAAAATGGTAAAAATAAGTATGGGGCAAAATTAGGGTATGACAGCTGCCCCTATTTAATTAGCTTAAACCATAAGAATGCGAATAACCCTGGTATTCGTATTCTTTTGGTGGAAGATAATTAAATACAAAATGCCCTAATTTTGCAGCAGCATGAATGATGAGAGGAAAGAGTAAACCTGTCCGGTATCTTTGGTACTCTTATCTCAGGTTTTTTCTCGAACGTGAACCATCGCCTCACAGGTACTTAGATTCTTGAGAATAAGTCGTCACCTCGACGGGTTCTTGGACTGGTGAAGATTGAATCGTCGCCTCGACGGGTACTGGGATTCCTCTGAATAAGTCGTCACCTCGACGGGTACTTGGACTGATGAAGGTTGAATCGTCGCCTCGACGGGTACTTGGATTCCTCTGAATAAGTCGTCACCTCGACGGGTACTTGGACTGATGAAGGTTGAATCGTCGCCTCGACGGGTACTTGGATTCTTCTGAATAAGTCGTCACCTCGACGGGTACTTGGACTAATGAAGGTTGAATCGTCGCCTCGACGGGTACTTGGATTCTTCTGAATAAGTCGTCGCCTCGACGGGTACTTGGACTGATGAATGTTGAATCGTCGCCTCGACGGGTACTTGGATTCCTCTGAATAAGTCGTCACCTCGACGGGTACTTGGACTGATGAAGGTTGAATCGTCGCCTCGACGGGTACTTGGATTCTTCTGAATAAGTCGTCACCTCGACGGGTACTTGGACTGATGAAGGTTGAATCGTCGCCTCGACGGGTACTTGGATTCTTCTGAATAAGTCGTCGCCTCGACGGGTACTTGGACTGATGAATGTTGAATCGTCGCCTCGACGGGTACTTGGATTCCTCTGAATAAGTCGTCACCTCGACGGGTACTTGGACTGATGAAGGTTGAATCGTCGCCTCGACGGGTACTTGGATTCTTCTGAAGGTCGATTACATCCAGCTCTCACTGAAGATCTATCTGTGTTGAAATGATGTGCTTATGCATCCTGTCGTGGTTATCCAACCAACTTGTTGGAAAAAGGTCAATCTGACTTTCTTGTAATTAAGTGATCAAACTTGTTATCCCCGTAGGAGAATTTTTCTGGGAAATCTGCGATTCACTGGGGAGGAGATTTTGCCACTGATCTGCTGAAGAAATAACACACCAGCCAAATTGTTGGGGAAAGTCAAGCTGCTTCTTCTGAAAACTAAGCGACCAAACTCTGCTATTCCTTGAATTGGAATTTTGGACCTGCTTCTATGAATGCATGTCTGCAATGAATGCTTGTTGATTGCCTAAAAATGCAAGACTAATGCAGTGTTTAATTATGCCCATGATTTGACATATGGCTCTTTGAGTGTTTATTCATGGATGCATGGCGATGCATGAACGTGTATGCATGGATGCATGAAGATGCATGAAGTTGGGTTTCATCTCGACACCGAGACATTAGAAGTTCTTTCCCTGGGGAAAGGGATCCCAGTTGGGCGTTGTATACCAAACATTCTTCATTTGTGTGGAAAAGGCCTCTTGCCTAGTCAGCTCGGAACGCTGGGTCAGTCTGTTGCATGTTAACAAGGTGGGCACCTTACTGTATGCTGTTGATTTTCTTTAATCTTTCTTATTTCAAAATATTTTCGCTTGATTTTCAAAATGCCCTTTTTTACTTTTTTAAAGTTTTAACATTTGTTTATCAGAAAAATAAAAGTATGAAATGTGCAAGAAGATAAAGAGAGACACAATGAGTAAAAGGAGAATTTTATTGATAGCACAACGCGTGCGGAGTTTTTACAACGGAAGCAAATCCCTCAAAGAGGTGACCGCATAGTTGAGCTAAGATAAATGGCAATGAAAATAAATGAATTCTATGGAAACATAACAATGCCATCCTTCTCCATGATTTCAATCTTCAAATCATCTTGTTGTTGAGTGCGAAGTCTCAGATATTTCTGAAGTTTGCCCCGTACTCACCTTGATCTTGCAGTCTCATGCCTTCTTTTATTTGTTTCCCTAACTTTTGCCTGGATTGTTCAGTGTGAACTACTAATCCACCGGGATACCCATTTTTGCCTAAGCCGCCCTTTCGGGTTTTCAACTTAGCGGGTTCTATTTTCCTTTTTTAATGTCCCTAATTTTTGCCTGGACCGCCTTTTCAGGTTTTCAGCCCACCGGGACGCTCTCTATTGCCTAAGCCGCCCTTTCGGGTTTTCAACTTAGCGAGCTTTTATTTATTTTCTTTTCTTTAGGCATAGTACTTTTTGACTGCATCTGAGTTCACGGGGAGTGGAAGCTCTTCACCATCCATTGTAGCTAGTATCAAGGCTCCACCTGAGAAGGCCTTCTTCACTACATATGGTCCTTCATAATTGGGAGTCCACTTTCCACGGACGTCTTTGTGAATTGGTAATATAGCCTTTAACACCAAGTCCCCTTCTTTGAATTGTCTTGGACGAACTTTCTTGTCAAATGCTCTCTTGAGCCTTTGCTGATACAACTGTCCGTGACACAAGGCCGTCATCCTTTTTTCCTCAATGAGGTTGAGCTGATCAAACCGGGATCGGACCCATTCCGCTTCCTCTAACTTGGTTTCCATCAGAACTCTTAATGAGGGGATCTCCACCTCCACTGGTAGCACTGCTTCCATGCCATATACAAGAGAGAAAGGAGTTGCCCCAGTCGAGGTACGAACTGCCGTCCTGTATCCGTGGAGCGCAAATGGGAGCATCTCATGCCAGTCTTTGTAAGTCTTCACCATTTTCTGCAGAATCTTTTTGATGTTTTTATTTGCTGCTTCTACAGCGCCATTCATCTTGGGTCTATATGGTGAGGAGTTATGGTGCTCAATCTTGAAATTTCTGCACAATTCCCTCATGGTCTGATTGTTCAAGTTGCTACCATTATCAGTGATGATCTTGTTGGGGACCCCATAACGGCAGATTATTTCTTTCTTGATGAACTGAGCCACCACTTGTCTTGTGACGTTGGCGTATGATACTGCTTCGACCCACTTGGTGAAGTAATCAATAGCCACTAAGATGAAACGATGTCCATTAGAAGCTTTTGGTTCAATCATACCAATCATGTCTATGCCCCACATGGAGAATGGCCATGGTGATGTCAAAACATTCAGAGGAGTTGGAGAGACGTGTATCCTGTCGGCATAAATCTGGCATTTATGGCATTTTCTGACATGGTTCAAACAGTCTGTTTCCATGGTCAGCCAATAGTACCCGGCCCGAAGAATTTTTCTTGCCAAAGCGTGTCCATTCATGTGCGTGCCAAAGGACCCTTCATGGATTTCTTCGATGAGTGTATCAGCCTCTTTTCTATCCACACAGCGGAGGAGAACCAAGTCATGGTTTCTTTTGTACAACAACTCCCCATCTAAGAAGAAGCCAGATGCTAGCCTTCTAAGAGTTTTCTTGTCTCCATTAGATGCCCCCAAGGGATATTCTTGCTTTTGAAGAAAGTTCTTGATATCATAATACCATGGTTTCTCATCTTGCCCCACTTCGGCTGCCAAGCAATATGCCGGCGTCTCACGGCGGTTGATTTCTATCAAAGGCACATGATTAGGCCAAGTGACCTTGTACATTGATGAAAGAGTGGCCAGAGCATCGGCCAACTGATTTTCCTCTCTTGGGATGTGATGGAAAGTGATCTCATCAAAGTACTCCGCCAATTTCAAAACATGATCCTTGTACGGGATTAAGTTGGGGTGACGAGTCTCCCATTCTCCTCGGACTTGATAGATAACTAATGCCGAATCCCCATATACTTCTAAGATTTTGATTCTCAAGTTGATGGCTCCTTCTAGACCCATGATACATGCCTCATATTCTGCGACGTTGTTGGTGCAATCAAACAATAGTCTTGCCGTAAGAGGTGTGTAGGTATCTTTAGGAGATATGATAACTGCCCCTACACCATGCCCCAAAGCATTTGAAGCACCATCAAACACAAGCTTCCATCGGGATCCTGGCTCGGGTCCTTCATTCTCATCCATAGGAGGTTTCTCACTCACAACCATGATGTCCTCATCTGGAAAGTCAAAGCGCACAGGCTGATAATCTTCTAAAGGTTGGTGTGCCAAGTGTTCTGCTAGCACACTACCTTTGATGGCCTTTTGAGATACATACTGAATGTCATATTCAGACAGCAACATTTGCCAACGGGCGATTCTTCCACTCAAGGCAGGCTTTTCAAAGATGTACTTGATGGGGTCCATTTTGGAAATCAACATGGTAGTGTGACAAATCATATATTGTCTCAACCGGCGAGCTGCCCACGTCAAAGCACAACAAGTTTTCTCGAGGAGTGAGTATCTGGTTTCACAGCTGGTAAACTTCTTGCTCAAGTAGTACACTGCGTGTTCTTTTCTACCAGTTTCATCTTGTTGGCCCAATACACAGCCCATGGATTCCTCAAGCACATGTAGGTATAGGATAAGAGGCCTTCCCGCAACTGGGGGTATTAAAATTGGTGGCTCTTGCAAGTACTGCTTGATCTTATCAAATGCCCCTTGGCAATCCTCATTCCATTCAATGGCTTGATCTTTTCTTAATAGTTTGAAGATCGGTTCACAAGTTGCTGTGAGATGAGAGATGAACCTGGAAATGTAATTCAGCCTGCCTAGAAACCCTCGCACTTCTTTTTCTGTCTTTGGTGCGGGCATGTTCTGGATTGCTTTGACTTTATCAGGGTCCACTTCTATTCCCTTTTGACTGACAATGAAACCTAACAACTTTCCTGACTTGACACCAAAGGTGCATTTGTTTGGATTCAAACGCAGTTGATACTTCCTCAATCTCTCAAACAATTTCTGGAGATGTACAAGGTGCTCTTCTTCAGATGAGGACTTGGCGATCATGTCATCCACATACACCTCAATTTCCTTGTGCATCATGTCGTGGAACAAAGTGACCATAGCCCGCTGATATTTTGCCCCGGCGTTCTTCAATCCAAAAGGCATTACTTTGTAGCAGAAAGTGCCCCATGGTGTTATGAAAGTTGTTTTCTCCATGTCTTCGGGCGCCATTTTGATCTGATTATAACCCGAGAATCCATCCATGAAAGAGAAGACTGGGAATCGGGCAGTATTGTCCACTAACACGTCAATGTGAGGAAGTGGAAAATCATCTTTTGGGCTTGCTCTGTTCAAATCCCGGTAGTCTACACACATTCGGACCTTTCCATCCTTCTTTGGCACTGGCACGATGTTAGCAATCCATTCGGGGTACTTGGCCACTGCGAGGAATCCCGCGTCAAACTGTTTCTTGACTTCCTCCTGAATCTTGAGAGTCATGTCCGGCCTAGTTCTTCTCAACTTTTGTTTGACAGGTGCACATTCGGGCTTGAGCGGAAGCTTGTGTTCAACTATGCTTGTGTCTAACCCCGGCATATCCTGATATGACCATGCAAAGACATCCACATACTCTCTGAGCAGCTTGACCAAACCCTCTTTCACCTCTGACTGCAGGGTTGCACCTATCTTGACTTCTCTTTTATCCTCTTCATTCCCCAGATTGATCACATCCACTGGTTCCTGATGAGGTTGAATCATCCTCTGTTCTTGATCCAATAACCGAGCTAACTCTGCTGGAAGTTCATAATCTTCCTCTTCATCCTCTTCAGCAAGATTGATCGGGAATCCGAAATCATGAAGATTTACAGCATTGTTATGGTCCAAAGGTTCATTTCTGCATGATATATTTTTTGATTTTTAGATGAATGCAAAGTGGTCATGATATGCAAGAAGTTATTGCCATTTTTATTGTTTTTATCTTTTTAAAACTGAAAAAATAAAGAAAAAAAAATAGGACAAAATATGCACATAAAATACTTTCATTCATTGATAATCATTCGTTAAAAACAAAGATAAGCCCTTACAAAATCATCCACATGCCTCGGGCGCGGCAAGGGGAATTTTGAAAATAAAGAAAAATTACTTTGAAATAACAAAAACTTGGGGAATCTCAACAGCCTTCCAGTTTGATAGAACGGTGCTTGCAGGGCATTGATTCACCCAATTGTTGGTTCCTTGACTGGCCTTTTCTTCATTCTCTAGCATGTTGATCTGTTCAGCTGACCTGAGCCCAGCGCTCACAAAGACCTCTTCGAGGGGAGTGTTAAAGTCGAAAACCTTCTGCTTCCCCTTTGATGGCTGATAACCCACACCTAGCAAATCTTTCTTCTCATGGGGATATACCAGTTGCCCCCACCCTTTAAGAGCACCTTCCTCCATGGCTTTCTTCAAATCCTTCCAAGATGTGATGGAGGCCCTTGGCTTCTGATCCGCCTGAGAAGTGGTAGCAATCTTCATAGTCTTAAACTGTGCGGTTAGCACGTCTTCCTCTTCTTGGTCTACCACAGTGACGGTGGCAATTTCAAGAGCTTGGAATTGGGTTTCAAGTACCCCCTCTTCCGTTTCAATATACCTGAACGAAGACAAGTGGCTCACTAAAGCATCTTCTTCCCCCGAGACAATTACCAATTTGTCGTCAACTATGAACTTGAGTTTTTGGTGCAAAGTTGATGTTACAGCGCCGGCAGCGTGAATCCACGGACGCCCCAACAAGCAACTGTAGGAAGGATTTATGTCCATGACCTGAAAAGAGATGTTGAATAAATGCGGCCCGATTACCATTGGCAATTCAATTTCCCCAATAACCTCTCTCTGTGATCCGTCAAAGGCTTTGACGATCATACTGCTAGGCTTGAGAACCGGTCCAACAAGAGATAACTTCAACAAAGTTGATTTGGGCATGACATTGAGGGAGGAACCCGTGTCCACTAACACCCTTGCAATAGTGTTGTCTTGACACTTCATAGAGATATGGAGAGCTTTGTTGTGTGCATGCCCCTCAACTGGCAATTCTGCGTCTAAAAATCCTAGACAACGGCTTTCGGTTATATTATTGCACACCCCATCAAACTGGGCAACCGTAATATCCTGATCCACATGGGCCTTTTGCAGAAGTTTCAATAAAGCATTCCTATGTGCCTCCGAACTCATCAACAGGGAGAGCATAGAAATCTTTGACGGAGTTTGACCGAGCTGATCTATCACTCGATAGTCGCTTCTTTTGATTATCTTGAGGAACTCATCTGAATCACTCTGAGGGGTTGTTTCTTTGGGTGCTCCCCCCTCAAGAGTCTTGCTTAAGACATTCTCATTGACCGTTGTAACTGGGCCTCTTGCACTGTCTTGCACTGGTTTCTGAGCAAACACCCTGCCACTCCGAGTCATACCCCCGGTCCCATCAATGCTAACTACCCCTGGCTCTGGCAGGGTCACAGGTTTTCCTTGTATTGAAGCTGATGTATTGTATATCCAAGGTGTAGCTTTAGTGTTGGTAAAAGGAAATGGTGCTGGTGTTTGAATCACCAAGGGCTGCAACTTTGCCTCGGCTCTTTGGTAAACTATCTCTATTGGCTTCATGACCTTCTCATGCTCATGTGGTTCCATCATAGCCACCATGCCCTTTCTCTGAGAATAACCAATTTGTACCAACCCTTGGTCCATTAACTCCTGAAGACATTCCTTCATCCTTGCGCAATGATTTGGATTCTCCTCGCATTCTATGCAATCTGCATGCATGCTTGAGAACTGGTCAAAGCTGAGCAAAATCTCCTTTACTAAGCTCAAAGGAGTTCGTATACCCGACACATCCTTAATCAAACCTTCGGCGCCCTCAATCATGTTGATTCCTCCCCCTGAGTGGTTGGGCAGAGGATTTCCCTTGACATTGGGGCCCGCTTCCTTGAATGACAACAACTTCTGATCGATCAACTTTTGTACCTCATTTTTGAAGACCCTACAATTCTCAATGGAGTGCCCCTCAGCTCCAGAATGATATTCACAGGTGGCCCCTTGCTTGTACCACGCGGGGAAAGGTGGATTCATCTGTTTCAAAGTCTTGAGTGTTACCATCTTACTGTGAACAAGATATGGCAACAGTTCTTTGTATGACACAGGAATAGGATCAAACACTTTTCTAACTTGTTGCTGAGGTGGAGAAGCTTGTTGTGACTGTGGTTGATATGGGTAACCTTGGGGTGGTGGTGAATACTGAGGCACTTGATATTGTGGCTGTTGTTGATGAGCCGGAGCTGTGTAGGGAATGTATTGAACTGGCATCACTGACTGGTGGTGAGCCACAGCATTGGTGTTTCCTTCTTTCTTTCTTGCAAAGTTATTGGTGGGCTTCTTTGTGTTGTTTGGTGAACTTGCGTTAGTTTGGATTTTGCCGGTTTTGACGCCGCTTTCAATTCTCTCACCAATCCTGACTAGATCAGAGAAGCCAGAGGATACACTACCGATCATCCTCTCAAAATAAACCCCTTGCAAGGTATTAGTGAACATATCTACCAGCTCAGTCTCTAGAAGTGGAGGACGGACCTGCGCCGCTAGCTCCCTCCATCTTTGAGCATAGACCTTGAATGACTCCCCCTCCTTCTGAGTCATGTTTTGCAGCTGGGTACGACTAGGAGCCATGTCTAAGTTGTACTGGTACTGCTTAATGAAAGCATTGGCTAGATCTCTCCATGACCGGATGTGATTTCCCTCTAGCTGCATATACCAATTTAAAGATGCCCCTGCCAAGCTATCTTGGAAACAGTGTATCATCAGCTTGTCGTTGTTGGCATAGGATGCCATTTTCCTGCTGTACATCACAAGGTGGTTTCTGGGGCAGCGCAAGCCCTTGTACTTCTCAAACTCCGGTACTTTGAACTTGGCTGGGATCACCAGATCGGGCACTAGACACATGTCTGAAAAATCCAAAGAGTCACTTCCTCCTTCCATCGTCTTCAAACGATCCTCAATAGCCTTGAATTTCAGTTTTGCCTCCTCCAGCTGAGGAAGAGTTCCATCAAACTTCGACCCACTATTCTGAGCATCTGAGCTATGGTACACATCATGAGGATCCTCCTGAACCTGCTGAACAAAAGTAGGTTGGGGCTGAGTTGGGGTTGCCCCGGCTGGAATTCCTGAATTGTTGATAGGAGGAGGAACTGAAGTAGCTCCGTCCCCAAGAGGTACGTACCCCGGTGGGGTATAACCCGGAGGTAAACCGTACACAGGCCACACCATGCTGGCCGGTTCATTTGTTGCTGTCTCTGCGTTTACTGCTGGAGCTGATGGCTGATTCTGCGCAGCCAACATTTCCAACACGCGATCCATCTTAGCTGCCAACTGGGACACCTCCCCCTTTAGTTCGCTATGCTGTTCTTGCCAATTCTCCATTACCAGACTGGAAGCACTTCTTGTCCAATGTAGGTGTCGAGGATAACGCTGTTGAGATGGGGGAACGGTAATGAGATGATGCCCTTTTTTATTATGTATGCAAATGCAGATGCATGTAAAGTTTATGTTTTTATTTTTGTTTTTGTTACTTTTTGATTCTTCAGGGAATTGCAAATTAATGTAAACATTTCAGGATATGGATAGAAAGATCAAAATATCATTCAACTTTTTAAACCAAGTCTTTACATAGTCATTGAGAACAAACAAAAATACAAAGATTCAAAGTCCCAAAAGCTCAATACATAACATATCCTAGATACAATACTAAAGTCCCTTCTTGGCCTCCTTGACGACATTCTTGTATGCTGTCACCACTGCTCGGCAATAGCACACGAACTCTTTGACCGCTCCTGAGACATTAAGAAAAGGGACCTCCGCCTCAGCCATCCTCAACATCCGAGGCATCTCATCCAACACTGAAGTAGACACCAACAGCATTTCACGGAAAGCTATCCTCCACCTAGCCATCTCCTGCAGAGACATCTCGATGACCAACTTGTGGTACTTCAAATCTTTCTCTAGACGTTCACTTTGCTCCGCCACTTGAATCATTTGATCTTCATGGGCTCTTGTGATCTGAGCGAGACTCTCTTCATATCTTTGCATGGACTCTTTATCCTTCCGCCTTTCTTGAGAATGAAGTTTTTCTTTCCTTAGCAACTCCAATTCTTTCTCTTGTTTAAGCTTCTTGAACTCTTGTTGGACTTTCTTCAACTCTTGAGTCTTTTCTTCAAACTTTTTCCTCCAATCCCCTTGGGCGATCATGGCCTTGTTTCCTGTGGCATACATTTCATCATTGGAACGCTTCAAGCCCTTGATTTCCTCTTTCAATGCCTTGATGCTTAAGTTTGAGCTGGCAAGACCATCCTTGTACTTCTCTTCCCTTTCTTGAGCTTCTTTCACTCTCTTCTTGCACCCTTGAATCTCTTCATCTTTTGCATCCCTTTCCCTTTTGAAACTCTTTGCCTCTCCTTGAAAGCTAAAGCACTTGAATTGCAAATCTTCATTTTCTTTCTTTAGCTTTGCAACTTGATCTTTCAAAGCGTCGGCTTCTTCCTTTGAGACGGTGATGATGGGCTCAGGCTCTTGAGAGGCATAAGTTACTGGAGTAGTGATGGCGAAAGGCATTCGAATCTCTTGAACACGGCCCTTTACCCATCGAGTGTAGGCTTCCTTGGCTAAGCAATTCTTTTTCCCCATTAAGGTCTTATCTACCTTTCTCCATGCTCTCTTAACCTTTTCCCACAATTCCAAGTTACTATCTTCAGGCTTCAAGACGAACTCAGTCAACAACACTTTTTCAGGTTCACCCTCAATAGGGTAACCTAACTGACGAGTAGCCAAGACCGGGTTGTAGTTCACACAACCTAGGGTTCCAATAAGAGGGACATTTGGAAACCCTTCACATCTAAGGAGCATCTTGGGAGTGTCCAAACTACGAGAGTACCAACGGATATCACTAGCTGACAGAGAACTTAACTTTTCAGACCAATTGGTTGACGCATCTTCCACAAAGGGACCCTTCTCAGGCATATGCAACCAAAACCAACTCATGAGCAAAGGAATACAACACTGAACTTGACCTCCTTTCTTCGCACTACGCCGGTCACAAAGGGAGTAAAGACAATCTGCAAGTAAGGTAGGAACTGGGTTCCTTGTTAAGAAAACCCCGACTGCTGACATGCTGATCACATTATCTCGGCTAGGAAACAAAACCAGTCCGTACACCAACAAAGCCAGAATGGCATTATGAGCCCTCCAATTACCCTTGGCAAGTTCTTCCTGAGCCTTAGCTTCCAAAGTGGTCTTGAAAAACCCTTCAATCCCTTTCGGTGCTCGAAGTGATGAAATCCCCTCTTGATCTAGGTGCAAGGCCTTCACAATCTCTGCCTCAATGGGAGTCTCTCTCATATAACACAACTTCCCTTCAATGCTCGAACCCAAAATCTTCTCAAACTCTTCAATGGTTGGAGATAGCTGAAAGTCTCGGAACGTGAAGCAACGAAGAGGATAGTCAAAGAATTGTGCCAAAGTAATCAATACCGAAGTGTCCACCTCCACATGCAAGAGACTCAAAATAGACCCAAAATTAGCTTCGAAGTTGGTCCTACTAATAGCTGTCAATTTTTTTTCCATGGCCAAAAGACTCTCCACCTTTGGGACTTTGAAAACAAAATGATGACAGCCCTTTCTTTCAAAAGCCATATCCTTGATGTTTACAAAAATCTCCTAATTCCCTGAAAGAATCAAAATTTCCTTATGATTTTAATGATGGATGAATATGCATGAGTGCATGATGCATGAATATGTCATTTGGAGCATTCAAAGTCACAACGTAGCAGAGGTTTAATTTATCATTTTGGGGTCAAAAAGGCTCAAAGTTACCTGTAACCCATTCCCCTCACATGTTGTTCTAAGTTTGACAAAGTGCCTAAAATCACGGATTACCCCTTTGGATACGACGTCGCTATTGCAAAGCTCACGACATACGTGCCCAAAAGGAAATCTCATCTAGGTAAGGCCGTTGAGCAACCTTGACACGGGTTCTAAACAGAGGTTCCTAGTAACAAGGTTTGGTTCTAGACCGGGTAATAAAGGTCCCTAGAGTCACGGACTCTCCAAGAAAACATCAGAGACACTAGTCAACTGTCCCGTGTCCTGACATTCTCAAGAGAATCTACTCTAGGCGAGGTGATTATGCCGGAGTCACTAGTCAACTGTCCGGTGACCCAACATAAAGACCCCTAGCTTAGCCTAAGCTTTTCTCAAGCTCGGGTGTAGAGCTTCTCACAGTATCGACGCCGCAAGGGCAAAAAGAAAAATAAAAGAAGGAGTAGAAGAAGAGAAACAGCCAATCCAAGCAGATATAATTGACAGAAAAATAAAAGATAAAGCAAGATACTGCAAACCTGAAAAAGCAAACAAACGAACAAACCAACTAAACTGGGCTTAACTCTCAAGCGTCCCCAGTGAAGTCGCCAGCTGTAGCGGGCTGGAAAATCACTTCCATTTTTATTCAATGAAGTCGCCATCGACGTTTATTTATCCCGTGGGGGAAAGGGAAATATCGCTAAAACCTTTGGTTTAGGTTCGGGAGTTGGTTATGCGAGAGGAAGGTGTTAGCACCCCTCGCATCCATCGTACTCGATGGGAACCGTTTAGGTGGTTTGGGGTTTGTTTGCGTAGGTTTGAAATAAATTGCCTTTTATCTCTTCTCTAATCTCTACTTCGTTTCCAAAATAAATTAAAAGAAAATAAGGGTTTTTATTAATTGAGTTTGACGGTTGTAGGAGCCCGCTCCTACGTATTCCCCGATGCAATGGGAAACTCAAAACTCACGTAGTTCTGGTAAAAAATGTTTGTGTGGTTGGTTGATTTTAAATGGATATCGTTTATTTCGTATTCCGCTGATACAACGACGCTTGTATGCTCCACTTAGAGGCTTAAGCTGTGTGTGTGTGTCAGAGGAATAGATAAAACGCGTATCCATTGTTAAAAAGAGAGTTTGATTAACGGATGTGGCTTAACTCGCATTCCGCTGATACAACGACGCTTGTATGCTCCACTTGGAGGCTTAAGCTGTGTATGTGTCAGAGGAATGGATAAAGCGTATATCCATGTTTTCTGAAAAGAAGTTTAAGTGTGTGAAGGTTAACTTTTAACGCTTGTTTTTTTGGAATGAGAGTAGCTTGAGTGACTAGTCAACTGTCCGGCCACCAAGACAACTCGGGGAAGAACGAAGCAACTGCCAGGTTCTCCCTTTTTCATTCATTATTGTGAAATCCTTTGATTAAGTTTATTCAGAAATAAAGTTTGAAAGAAGTACGAGGGTTGGTTTATTTTAGAGTTCATTCTAGAATGAGAGCAGCTTGAGTGACTAGTCAACTGTCCGGTCACCAAGACAACTCGGGGAAGAACGAAGCAACTGCCAGGTTCTCCCTTTTTCATCCATTGATTATTGCAAAAAGTTTGATTAATTTATTACGAAAAAGCAAAGTCCAAAAGAAAAGATCAAGAGAACCAGAGCAGACACAATAGCAAAACAGATAATAATAATAAAGTAAAATCATGAAATATGCAAATCATAAATGCACATGTATAGATTGAAATGATACAAATGATTGATGCAAATATGCAATGCTAAGTAAACATGTATGAGGGAATAAATTAAATATAGTACGAAAATTAAATTGCGAGCAATTAAATAAATACATGTAAGTATGAGATAAATAAACAAACATAAGCAAACATGATTGACCTAAGCTAATTAGGGTTAGACAAAAATATGTGCAAAAGAAAGTGATCCAAAAGTACTTAAAGAAGTAATTTGGATCACTTAAGCACTTATTAAAAAGTAAACTAAAAGCAACTTAAACTAAAATGACTTATGAAAATAAGTTGGAAAAGCAAAATAATATTCACATATGAAAGCTACTGTATCAAAATGAATGTTGTGTAAAAATTAGGGTCAAATAAGCTAAAGAGCTTCTTGAAACCCTAAATAAACACTTATGCACAAAATAGCTTAATATAAAAAACACTTATAAAAATAAGTTAAAAAAGAAATCACACATGGAAATATGATATAAGCATAAACAGTGACTTACTGAGCTTAAATAAGCTAAGAAGTCACTTAAGTGCTTTTACAAATAAGCTAAAAAAAAACATTTAAGTCATTCTGGGGGGTGTAAAATATGAAGAGAAGTAAAAACTGGGGGTGCAGAAAGCAGGGTCTGCACCCAAGGCCCAAGCCCAGTCCGGTCAACAACAAAAACCGCAGTCAACCAAAAAAAGATTCTGTGCAGCAAGGAAAACAAGGCGCGTCGTGAGCGCGAAGGATCTGGGCCGTATGATCAAAATCAAACGGCCACAAGCTTACCGGCCCAAACAGTGATCCGGTGTGGCGCTCTATCAAACAAAACGTGCGCCAAGATCATCAACGCCGTCAGATCTCATTTAAATGAGATCTGACGGCTCCGTTTTAAAAAAGAAAATCAACGCACAGAAAAAACGAACCAGATCCAACGGCTGAGATTTAAACTCAGCGAAGAAGATGGACCACGGCTAGGTCGTCTTCTCCGTCGAGCCTCGCCGTCTCCGGCGACAACTCCGGTCGCCGGAGTTTTCAAAACTCCACCAAATCACGCGATTTTTACACAGTTTTGTTCGTATTTTTACAAGGATTCCAAAAGTACAAATGGTTTTTAACAAATCAGTGTAAAAACGCGAAAACGAAGAGGAAACAAATTTGAAATCAAAACTCAAACACACGATTCAAGCCAAATTTACACAAACCAGCTCAGCAGTAAGCGTCAGAGTACAAAAAGGAGACGAATGGTATAAGAATCTACCTGAATAGGCCTCTGAATCGTCCGGTTCGAACTTGATTTTCTTCTTGGTGCCGTGGTGCTCTCTGCTCCAATTCCTTCACCTTTTTGCTTGATAAACGAGTGTTTCTTACTTCTGGAACTTGGATAAAGGTGTTTGAACAAGAAAGGAAGGAGTTTGAGCAAGAATTCTGTGATTTCAAAAAATGAAAAGTGAAGAACAAATGGTGGTTTTTTGGTCCTTATCTCTGCGCCGTTTTTCAGTCTCTACCCTCCCTCTCCAGGGCACTGAAATCAAGGTTCTATATATAGGGAAAGATTAGGTTAAGTGAGTGGTGATTTGTGAGAAGGATTGAGGGCATAATGGAATTTTATCATTAAGATATTTGTACTATTTTTTTTATTCTCTTTTGTTCCAAAAATTGGTGGTGATTGGGCTGAGAAATAGAAGGCTCTAAGTCCATGATGAGGTGTAATGGGGATGAGAAATTTTTGGTACCTCTCCTTTGATTTTTTTTTGATCATTTTTGAAATAAAACAAAAGATAGAAATAATACATAATAACAATAATAAAAAAATGCAATAATAAAAATATGCATGATGAAACATAATTATGTGAAATGTTTATGCATTAAAAATGGAAAGAAAAAGAATTGAGAAATTAATTTTTAAAAGGTTTCTTGTAATACAAGTAACTAGTTAATAAATAATAATAAAAAAAATAATAAAAAAAAAATAAAAATAATGCAAGGGCAAAATGGTAAAAATAAGTATGGGGCAAAATTAGGGTATGACACTCATCTCCTTAAATATTGTTCTGACCATTGTCCTATCTTGCTAGAGTTTTCCAACATTAACATGCCTATGCAGAAACAAGGAAGCAAGAAATTTGAGCAAATGTGGCTAAGAGATGAAGAACACTACAACATTGTTAAGAATAACTGGAATAATCAGATCTCTTCACTACAGAGTAAATTGCACAGCACTCTTGATACTCTGCACACATGGGGCAGGCAGAAATTTGGCACCATCTCAAAAAAAATAAAACACACTCAGCTTGAACTCCAGCATCTAACTGATTCTAACAGGGCTGGGAATGCTATACATATAATCAGACAGAAAGAGAAGGAACTTGATGATCTGCTGCTTTGTGAAGAATTATGGTGGAGCCAAAGATCCAGAGCTATGTGGCTCAAACATGGTGATAAGAACACAACCTATTTCCACCAGAAGGCCAATCAAAGAAGAAGAAAAAATAAAATTGATCACATTTATGATAGCCACGGGAACATTCAGCATGACCCCAAAATGATAGAAGACACCTTAATTGACCACTTCAAAACTATTTTTCAGAGCCAAGAGACCAGACACATACAAAGGACTGTGGAGGTGGTAAAAAACACCATATCCCAGGATGACTACAACCACCTAAGTGCTGAATTCACAGAGGAAGAGGTTAAAGAAGCTATAAACAACATGAAGGGCCTGGCTGCTCCAGGCCTTGATGGTTTACCTGCCCTGTTTTACCACACTTACTGGGATATAATTGGCCATGATGTCACTAGAACTGCTCTTCAAATTCTAAACAATAATGAGGATACTACTCTATACAATAACACCCACATATGTCTTATACCAAAAAAACCTAACCCTGACTACCCTAGTGACTTTAGACCCATCTCACTCTGCAATGTAACCCTCAAGATCATAACAAAAACCATAGCCAACAGACTTAAAACAATTCTCCCTAATGTCATTAGCCCCAACCAAAGTGCTTTTGTCCCTGGGCGTCTAATCACTGATAACACATTACTGGCCTATGAGATCTTTCACTATTTCAACCAAAGTTCTAGTAAACAGGGGTTCATTAGCATTAAAACAGATATGGCCAAGGCTTATGATAGGGTGGAGTGGAATTTCCTCCAAGCCACTATGGAGACTATGGGCTTCCCTAACCACCTAACTAATATCATTATGAATTGTGTCACAAATGTCACATTCTCTATTCTTATTAATGGGCAGCCTTCTCAAGTTTTCAAACCCCAAAGGGGTCTCCGCCAAGGAGACCCTCTATCTCCCTATCTTTTCATATTATGTGCTAATGTTTTCTCTGGTCTTATCACTAAAGCTCAGGTGGAAAAGAAACTACATGGGGTCAGAGTGGCTAATGGAGCGCCAGATATCAGCCATCTCCTCTTTGCGGATGACAGCCTTCTTTTGTGCAGGGCAACCCCCCAAGAGGCCATGATGATCAAAGATGTTATTCATGAATACCAAGAGGCCTCAGGTCAACTAGTTAATATGGCAAAATCAGAAATATGTTTCAGCAAGCATGTTCCTACAAGCACTAAGGAGGAGATCAATCTCATACTGCCCATGAACAAAGTGGATCAGTTTTCTAAATACCTAGGGATGCCCACCCATGTGGGTAGATCAAAAAAACAGGTCTTTAACTATATTCAAGACAATGTTTGGAAGAAAATAAAAGGATGGAAGGCCAAAAATCTCTCTTTCGCAGGAAGAAGCACCCTTATTAAAGCGGTGGCCCAAGCAGTACCTACCTATGTGATGAGTTGCTTTCTGCTACCTAAGGAACTATGCAGCCAGCTTGAAAGCATGATCTGCTGATTTTGGTGGGGCAGCAACAATGACAGAAAAAAGATCCATTGGGTTAAATGGAGTAAAATATGCAATCATAAGAAAAAGGGAGGTTTGGGTTTTAGAGAGTTCAGAGCCTTCAATGAGGCACTACTGGCAAAACAAGGGTGGAGGTGTATCACTCAACCTGATTCTATGATTGCCCAAACTTTCAAAGCCAAATATCACCCTAGGAAGAGCTTTCTTGAAGCTGATTTAGGCAACAAGTGTGTTAGCTACACATGGAGAAGCATAAAGAAAGCTAGCTGGATCTTAAATAAAGGAGGTCTATGGACTATAGGTGATGGTGAACAGGTTAATATATGGAAAGATAACTGGCTCCCAAGGCAACAAGGGCATAAAGTCTGGTCCACTAGAGGGGAAGCTAGTCAACAAAGGGTAAAAGATCTTATTATTCCTGAGCTCAAGTGCTGGAACCAACAGCTGGTCTCTAATCTATTCCTCCATTTTGAGGCTGAACAGATAGTTCAAATCCCTATTACCAACATAAATAAACCGGATGAGTTCTCTTGGCCAATGACAACAGATGGCAACTACACAGTGAGATCTGGATACCAGGCCTTGCTAGATTGGAAAGATAGGTCAGATACAGGCGCAAATAGCTCAACTCAAAGCCTCAACCCTATTTGGAATAAACTATGGAGCCTCAAGATTCCCCCAAAATATGCTACTTTCATGTGGAGAATTCTAAACAACGCCCTACCTGTCCAAAAAAACCTCACTAAAAAGGGGCTACTTTGTTACCCTCTGTGCCAACGCTGCAACAAATCCATTGAGGACCTGCACCATGCTTTCAGTGGGTGCATATGGGCACAACAAGTCTGGTTCGCATCACCACTAAATTTAAAAATTCAGAATACTGATCTACAGTTCAACAAATGGATTGAAGAATGTCTTGTGTCCATCCCCACTGCTACTATGGAGACTATCAGTGCTATATGCTATCACATTTGGAAAGCTAGAAATTTTCTAATTTTTCAAAACAAAAAGTTACCTGTATCAGAGGTTATATACCAAGCTCTGGAAGGCATCCACGCATACCAACTCCAACAAAAGCAAACTTCCAATCCTACGACTCGTGTTCCGCAGCAACAAAGCAACACAAACGACGGCTGGATCCCACCTCCACCAGACACATGGAAGCTGAATGTTGATGCACATTTAATGGGTGATGGTAAATGGGGAATAGGTTGGATTCTAAGGAAGAACAATGGTGACTGGATCAGTGCCGCTACAAAAGTTACTCACGGGATCGAAATGGCTATCGAAGCAGAAGCTAGAGGGATTATGGAAGCTATCAGAGACTTGAACCATATGCAGCAACACAAAATCATAGTGGAATCGGACAACAGCTCGGTGGTGAAGGCGATTCAGAACCACAAATACCCTAGGTCCTATTGGGGTTGGATTGCTCGGAAGATTCGAGAAACAATAGATGAAAAACCTCAGATTTCCATTACCTGGGCAAAAAGAACCAGAAACACGGTGGCCCATAAAATAGCTGAATGGGCCGCTGTATAGCCCAATAAGAGTTGGTCTGATAGTTTACCCCCACACATTGTAACACATATCCAAAAAGATATGTATTTTCTCTAAGTTTCTAATAGATGTGTTTTACTCAAAAAAAAAAAAAAATGAAACCGTTTCTTATATTTTTTTTAAAAAATATAAAAAATATATAGTTCAGTTCTTAATTAGAAGATAATAAATTTTTAAAATTAGTTATTATAATAGAGTGAATATAAAATGTTAAGTAAGAATGATGCAATTTTACAATTTTCATTGTTAGTTTGAACAAAAAAAAAAGTCATGTTGTATTCTGATATTTGTTAAGTATACTAAAAAATAAAATTATTGTCGAAAATATAATTTTTTATATTTTGAAAATATTGAATTATAAGTTTTAAGATAATATTTCTTTATTAATATGTTTATTTAGTGTTCTGGAGACACTGCTTAACATTTTTCTAATACTTTATCCGATCCTTTTTATAAGAAACACTTTGAAACACATTTTAAATAGTTATTTTCATTTAATACTCTTATAAATTTAAATTTATTTTATGTATACTCTTATTTAATTACTCTTAATTCAACTAACCTACTTATTTTTTAATATTCTTTCTCATAATAAATAAGGGTATAAGTGAAATTAAACATTTAAAACATTTAAAAGTGTCAGGCTTTGTGCCAATTTTCAAAGGGAAAAATAACTAAAAATAAGAAAAAAGTAATGCTAATTTGTGTCCAAAATGGTAATTAAATAAATAAAAAGGTAAATTTTGTATTAAAAATAATATTTTTATGTTATAAATCAACTATAAAAATTTTAAGACAACCTTATTATATTTGATTAATTGAGAAATTCCTACATAGGAGCGAACAAAACATATCTACTTTATTCCTTCAAAACATATCTACTTTATATATAGTGAATAAAAACATGACATGTCATTACATTTTATTTTTTAAAATTAAATAAAAATGTAAATAATCCATTAAGAAAGAAAAAGGGGAAATTGTCCTCCTCCTTTTCCATCGTGTTATAGTTCTTGTATTTAAAATTTCTATTATAATAGTAGTTTTCTCTCTTCTCCGACTCGCTCTTTGTCTCTCTACTGGTGTGCTCATCGGCGTCTCCCCCCCCCCCCCCCCCCCCACCCCACTATTCTCTCAATCAAGTCTTCTTTCTCTGACCACCATCTCACCCTTCCTTTTACTCTCTTACACACACATACCATGAAATCTCTCTACCATATCTCTCTATGTTCCCTAGTAACAAATCTCTCTCTCTCTGCGGGGTGGTGGTGGAGAGATGTAAAGATTGTGAAATAAAGATGGAGAGATGTATTTTGACAAACTACTCCCTCTTTTTAAATTCGAAATGACGACATTATCATGTGTCAAATGTGTGTCTAAAATTTCGTGTCTATATAAAAAAGTTGAATATCAAATTGGACCATCTTCTATTATTTTTTCTTCTTCCATCTCTTAAAAATTATTTTGACTCACTCATTAATACTACCAGTCAACCTGTCATTGATAAAACTCTCAATGTGCATGATGTCTTGAATTTGATAGGAGATTGGAACCATAATTGTCTTAATGAGAATCTACATGTTAACAC
The DNA here is from genome assembly GCA_030408175.1 of Trifolium repens. Lineage (NCBI taxonomy): Eukaryota > Viridiplantae > Streptophyta > Magnoliopsida > Fabales > Fabaceae > Trifolium > Trifolium repens. The sequence goes on along the minus strand of CP125842.1, from coordinate 56,679,434 downwards.
CACAAATATGATCTTAGCCATTCTTGCGCATACTGATATGGATGGTCCAAATACGATTGGGTGGGGAGGAACAACCATAAGACACTTCATGGTTCAAAGTGCTTATAAACTTCAGAGAGAACATTATCAACATTTAGATGGAGAGTGGAACACTTTGTGGTCTTGGAAATGCCCCATGGAATTCAAACTTTTATTTGGATGGCTATCCATGAACGACTTCTCATTAATTAACGTAGGAGTAAATGGGGTGTTGGCATTTCCCCTTTATGTAGCAGTTGTGAGGAGACAATTATCCATATGTTAAGCGACTACCCGAATGCAACACATGTATGGCTCAAATTAATGCTTTTGAATCATATTTCTAATTTATTTTCTTTAACTTGCAAGGATTGGATCTTTAAGAATATCATCAACCATTTTAATGGAATTTATGAGGTGGTTTGGATTTCAAATTTCATGGTGGCGTGCTTGCACCTGTGAACATGGTGGAACATATCAATTTGTTGAAGAAGGCTTTCAACACTCGCATGACCCAATTTTTACTACTCTTAAGGTGCCAAAAGAGACTGAACGACATTCTCAAGCCTCTATAAGCAACATACAAAGTGACTCTATTTACATTGATTGGAAAAGACCTCAAGAAGGGTGAATTAAGTTCAACTGTGATGAATCTCAAAATGTTATGGTGGGTCTTGTCGGGTGTGGAGGTTTGTTGAAGGATTTGAATATTAGGTGACTTAAGGGATACTCTCGAAAAATTGGATCTTGTGATGCACTTCATGCAGAGATGTGGGGCATGTACTTAGAAATGAACATCCTTGTTTGGAGGCGTGAATTATTCATCTCCATGTTGAAAGTGATTCTAAAGTACTGATTGATATGGTTACTGTTGAGTCCTTGGTATTGACTGCATTTTTGGTAAATAAATTTTGTGCAAGATGTGCGATCCGATGCCTCAGGCATTGCGTAGAGCATTGAAACTGCTCAGCAGAAGCGCTCATGACAAATGCTATTTATGGAATGTTGGTTTCTCTCTCATGAATCTTGCATGGCGCGTTTTATATGTTTTTATATAAGGAAGTTTGTTTAATGCTTCAGATCCTGTTCAAGAATATTTCTGAAGAGTATCTCTTTGAAGAATATATTTTTAGAGAATCTCATTTAATTAATGTGGAGTAAATGCTTGGGTCAAACAAACCAAGCCCATGCATGTGTTATTTTCTGAAGTATTTAAAGGAGCTGCAAAACCCTAATTGGAGTTAGTTGTTCACGCCGTTATTGTGTTTGAATCCAGAATTAGGTTTTGCGTGTGTTGTGTAATTGTGAGCCTTTCTTGTGTCACCTTGATGCAAGCTTAGGACGTGTTCTTGAGTTGTAATTATGTGATCCTTCTCCAAAGCTTTGAAGTACGGAGTTAGGACTTTTGGTGTGTGTAACACTCTAAGCTTTTAAGTACGAGTGTGTAGTTTTAGGAGTGTGTCTCCAAAACTGTTTTTGTCTTTGTGTATTGAAATCCTTGTTGTTGGTAAGGTTGTAAGGGAGTGAGATGGGATCTCATATCTAGGAGTTCCTAGGTAGAAGAGTCACTGGTAGGGCCTAGGTTTTAAGTTGTAAACGGGTGGTTTGCTGTAGACTTAGAACTAGGACTATTATAGTGATATTCCTTCCTGGATTGGTATCCCCCAGACGTAGGTTGTTGTTTGCACCGAACTGGGTTAACAAATATTTTGTCTCCTTTATTTGTTTATTTACTCGTTTTAATTTGTTACGCACGAGACCGGATAGATTGCTAGAGCATCGGGTAGAGCATCGTAAATAGCGTGCCAAGAATTTCAGTTACCAGAGTTAAACTCAATGGAAGCACCCCTCACTTTGATGCTTCACATTAGGTATTTTCTTACTTTGAATTGACAAGTCATTTTGTCTCATATTTAACACAAGGGAAATAGAAATGCAGACTGACTTCCTAATGGATGCGGGTCCTACCCGCCCCAAGCTTTGATTCTTGTACGAGTGAGCCATGTGACGTGGGTCCAATATGCTGCATAGAACATGTCAATTTCAAAAGGTCACAGTCACGTAAAAAATTGCAACAAAGCTGGGAGCTTGGACGACGAGAATGTGTACAGTCTTTCTTTAGAAACAACCCAACCCAACCCACATTGCTGACAGCTCATCCACCTAATATAAACATGCCACCTCTCAACGATAAACATTTTTGTTTTATTTGCTTTTTTTCTTTTCCAAACATTTAATTTCAACAAAGAAAATTTTGATATTCATTCTTACTAAACAAGCTCCTCCTTATGATGTGTCTGTGTGGTCCTTTGCTCTTTACAAATTTTTAATCATGAGAATTTGATAATGGGAATCTTAATTAGCCTTTTAAAACAACACTTCTTGTGTTTCTCAATTGAACTAAACTAACTAAATTAAGATTGTGAGATTATTTTATTCATCATGTAGTATTTTAAGTGTGTTTAGATGAAATTAAAGAATTTTCTAAGCTAAGATAATTTTTTGAGAAATTCAAAATCTTATATAAAATAGATTTATATATATCTAATAATTTATATAAGATTTATCATTTCGCCTTGAGGATTGGCTAGTTTTATGACATATAAGCAGGGCTGAGTTGGAGGAGGTGTATCAAACTCGTTAGAGTTGGATCTCTAATTTATAGGGGCATCGAAATTTTAATTTTATCGTAGTTAAGTTCACCGTCCACTACTAAGACAATAAGAAAAAAAAGGAAATGGTCCACTAAACATGAATTAAAGGAAAAAACTAAATTTAAGGTTATAATTTTCTATTTAATTTGTTCAATTTTCATATTTTTTAATTGTCAATTAATTTTTTTTCTTGGCTAATTTGTGATTGTATTTCCTAATTACTAATTATCTTTTTATTATTTTTATTTATCGGCTCAAATTTGAGTAGAACCTCTAAATGTTGGGACCGGCCCTACATACAAGTAAAATATAAATGAAACTCTATACATAAAATTGTCTTCACTGCTGGATAATAAAGTGTCACAATTAGATAAAATAAGAGATAAGCCACTAGCCTTGATCTATAGCGGTAAGGAGTTTGAGTAGTATGTTAGGGATTCCAAGTTCAATCATCAACTCCATTGTAAACTGAAAAATGGAAGATAAAATAAGACATAGTTAAATTTTTGAGTTTAATTGTTATGCACTGTCAGTGTAAAGTTATTTTACACGTACAACCAATAAGAGTGATTTAAACTTCTATGTCATATAAAGATAGTGGGATGAAGTGGGGTGATGTGGCGGAATACATGGTTGTTATTGGTTGACAGTGTAAAATTATTTTACACTGTCGGTGCATATAAATTAAATCCTAAATTTTTTTATTCAATTGTGTAAAAAAAATGTATACTATACACCACTTGTTGTGTATTATCAAAATTAACCGAGTTTATTATCAAGATATTTCTTCCGTCCCAAAATATTAGTAAAAGTTGGTCAACAAAAATGAATGAATTTGGTCCAAATCTTTAATCAAATATATCAAATTTTTTTGATTCATTTTTGCTTATATTTTGGGACAGGTGAATTACATAACTAGAATTTTAATAAGACTCCGCCTAAAATGAAAACTGTCCCTATGAAGGGGATATCTAGCTAGGAGAATAAATAGTGAGTTTTATAATTCCGCAAATTTGTAAATGGTTGCATACAGAAGAACAACACTATAGTTTAGTATACTCTTTATTTTTTGCTTCCTTCTCCCACCTCAGGTGCTTCCCGTTGGTTAGCTTTAACTATATTTTCTTTTTCTTTAAAAAAATATACTATCATTGTTTGATTCCTCTTTTGATAACCCTCTCAATTGGCACAATTAATTAATATGGCCTCTCAATTGGTATCTGAGGCAGCTTGTACATTAGGTAGCATGCCCCATATTTGCCCTCACAATGAATACCATGTTTGATCTTTCAATTGGAGGCACTTCATTTTTTATAATGCACAAAAAACAAAAGCATATCTTACGACCTTTTATTTATACTACAACTTTTATTTTAATTTTTGTGAAAATTACATGCATATAATTGCAAATGACTTATTGATAGAATTTTCAGCTCATCAATGAATAATGCTCGCAGATTTGATAAAATTACTGCAGCGTCTTAATTTTATTGAAGTTTAAAAGCAAATATCTTTAGCAAAATTACGATAGTTCACTTTAATTGTGCCAAATATATTGTGAATTCAAATATATATGAATATCGAAAGACCAACTTGTTCCATACAAATCACATAAACAATAAATTAAAAAATGTCCTAACATCTCTTTTACACAATACAATTTAAATTAAAGGAGACACATGTCTCATATAATGTTAGAAAATAACTTACAATGTAATATAAGAATAACCTACAACATGTTGAATTTCACATTTGAACTCAAGTCACAATGTACGAATGAAAGGTAAAACCATATGAGTCAACTGCAGTCTGCAGTTGCTCATCACGACGAGTAGGCCAGGAGGTGGCACCTGAGAAGTTGTCCCAACGAGCAATAATATATGGGGGCCTAATAAGGTATTTTAGGGTTGATATCTATGTTTCGATGATTCAATTGTCAACGGATTTTACATCGATTTTCCACCTTAATGCATATCCGACGACTGTGGGAAAGAGAAACAAGAGCAATACAAAGTTGTTAGAAGTAATTTATATTTAAGGGTATTTTAGTATTTTACTATGTTGTCTTTATGACCTAGTCCTTTTGTATAAATAGGAGTAGTGATATCATTATAGAAGTTAGTGCCTTTATTCTTCTTGTAGCCGTCATTTAACAAGTTCATTTAATACATTCTCTTTTCTATTCATTTATCATCTTTGTGCACCAACAATTGGTATCTAGAGCTCCGGTTCGAATCCACGGGAAACACGAGTGAAACGTGAGGCGTTGTGTGATTGATTTCGTTTCTTGAACGAAGTTGTAACAGAATCACATTTTCTGATTCTGCGGGATTGGGAAACACGAGTGTTAGTGAGATTTAAGTGAACGCACAAAGATTAAAGATGAACGGAAATAGTGGTATGAGTACCAAGCTTCCAGTGTTTGATGGCAAAAACTGGAATCGTTGGATGAAACAGATGATTGTTCTGTTTGGTGCTCAAGATGTGCTTGAACTTGTTACTGAAGGTTATGTTCTAGTAGCAGCTGATGCAACAGATGCACAAAAGCTTGCTCAGAAGGATACGAAGAAGAAAGATCAGAGGGCGTTGTTCTACATCCATCAGTGTGTGGATGAAAACGTGTTTGAGAAGATTGCTGACTCAGAAACGGCAAAGGCCGCGTGGGACACACTGATCAGATGCTATGGTGGTGATGCATCAGTGAAGAAGGTGAAGCTTCAGTCCTTACGAAAGCAGTATGAGAATCTCAACATGAAGAACAATGAGAAGGTCCCTGAGTACATCTCAAGAATGATTTTGATCACTAATGAGATGAAGGCGTGTGGAGAAACACTCTCAGAACAAGTAATCATTGAGAAGGTATTGAGATCACTTACCCCTCAATTTGATTACATTGTGGTAGCTATTGAACATTCAAAGGACTTGAGTTCCATGAGAATTGAAGAGCTACAAAGCAGTCTAGAAGCACAAGAGTTGCGTTTGACTGAGAGAAACTCTGAAAGAGAAGTAGAGCAGCAGGCTCTGAAAGCAGACTCTGGTAAGAACTATCAGAAGAAGTCTTGGTCAGAAGCCAAGAGAAGGTCTGATGGAGTTCAGAAGCTAGAAACCTCAACTTCTGATAAGCAGAAATATCAGAAGGGAAAAGAAAGGTTTGACAAGAAGAAGATTCAATGCTACTGTTGTCAGAAGTTTGGTCATTTTGCTTCTGAGTGTCGGTCAAACAAAGAAAGGAAGTCAGAAGAAGCAAATATAGCCAGAAGCTCTGATGACTCTGATGGTGAATCTGTGTTGCTAATGGCTTCTGAGACTGATGATATGAATTCATCAGAGTGGTGGTATATGGACACAGGGTGTTCAAATCATCTTACTGGAAACAAGAAGTGGTTGGTTGACTTTGACTCAAGTAAGAGTACAAGGATCAGATGTGCTGATGATAAATACCTTAATGCTGAAGGTATGGGAAATGTCAGAGTCACTCTGAACAATGGCAAATCAGCATTGATTCAGAATGTATGGTATGTACCTGGCATGAAAAGCAATCTGATGAGTGTAGGGCAATTGATTGAGAAAGGTTTTTCAGTTACCATGAAGGACAATCTTCTGAAGCTGTATGATCGTAATCAGAAGCTGATTATGGAGTCAGAACAGGGAAGGAACAGGACATTCAAAGTGAATGTTAAAACTGCAGACTCTGAATGCCTTAGTGCAACAAGTGTTGAGAAGGATAGTGAGCTGTGGCATAGAAGATTTGGTCATTTAAATTTCAGAAGCCTAGGGCATTTGAAATCAAAGAATCTGGTAAATGGAATTCCTACAATCAAGAAACCTGAGAAGTCATGCAAGGTGTGCATGGAAGGGAAGCAACCAAGATTGCCATTTTCATCAGGAGTAGCTCCAAGAGCAAAACATGCATTGGGAGTAGTACATTTTGATGTGTGTGGTCCATTTCAGGTAGCATCAATTGGAGGGAATAAATACTTTGTGTCATTTGTAGATGAATTTACTAGAATGACATGGGTATCCCTGACAAAGTACAAACATGAGGTGTTTGCTGAGTTTAAGAAGTTCAAAGTGAAAGCTGAGAAGCAGAGTGGTCAGAAGCTGAAGATTCTCAGAATGGATGGTGGTGGTGAGTTTAATTCCAATGAGTTTAAAACTTTCTGTGAGGAGAATGGAATTGAGCATGAGGTTACTGCTCCTTACACTCCTCAACACAATGGTCTTGCTGAAAGAAGAAATCGTAATTTGCTTGATATGGTGAGAAGCAAGCTGAAAGAGAAGAAGCTTCCTCATAATTTATGGGGTGAAGCTGTTGCAACAGCATGTTATGTGCTCAACCGATGTCCAACGAAGAAGTTGAAGGAAATAGTTCCTATTCAAAAGTGGACTGGAGATAAGCAAAGTGTTACTCATTTGAAGGTGTTTGGTTCTATTTGTTACAAACATGTTCCAGAAGCTAGAAGACGGAAGCTGGATGATAGAAGCAAAGTTATGTTATTGGTGGGGTACCACAGTACAGGTGCGTACAAGCTCTATTGTCCAGAGACTAATAGAATTGAATTCAGGAGAGATGTCATTGTGAAGGAATTAGAAACTTGGGATTGGAACAAAACTCAATCCAACTCTGATGTGATATTTCTTGAAGGAGATTCTGAACAAGATTCAGGTTCTGAAGGTGATTCAGGCTCTGAAGGTGATTCAGGCTCTGACGGTGATTCAGGCTCTGAAGGTGATTCAGGTTCTGAAGATGATTCAGGCTCTGAAGGTGGTTCAGGCTCTGAAGGTGGTCCTGAAGGAGACTCTGAAAGTCAAGGCTCTGATGTTGAAGCTTCTGAAGATAGTACTTCTGAACCTCCAACCTCTGAAGGAAATCATGTGGAACAAGATCAAAGACCACAGAGAATCAGAAGCATTCCAAGAAGGTTTGCAGAGTTTGATATGCTGCAAGACACTGAAGTAGATTCTGAGGGAGAAGTTATTCAGTGTGCTATGTCAGTAGACTCTGAACCCGTGAATATAGAAGAAGCTCTTAAGCAACAAGTCTGGGTGCAGGCCATGAATGAAGAACTTGATGCTATCAAGAGAAACAAGACGTGGAAGCTGTCAGAACTTCCAAAAGGCAAGAAAGCCATCAGTGTCAGATGGGTTTTCAAGCAGAAGCTAAAACCAGATGGATCAATTGGCAAATACAAAGCAAGGTTAGTAGCCAGAGGATTCTTACAGAAACCTGGGCTAGATTATTTTGAAGTGTTTGCACCTGTAGCAAGACATGAAACAATTAGACTGGTAATTGCAATAGCTGCTAACAGGAATTGGCCTCTGATGCATTTAGATGTGAAATCTGCATTTCTGAATGGTCCATTACAAGAGGAGGTATATGTGTCACAACCTCCTGGCTTTGAGAAAAAGAATCTGGAAGGGATGATGTATAGATTACATAAAGCCTTGTATGGATTGAAACAGGCGCCCAGAGCCTGGAATATGAAGATTGTGTTTACCCCGATTTTTAGTAAACAACCGCTAGTTTAATTATTACAAGAAGGATCAACTAGTAAATCCTGGGACATATGGATTGTGCGGAAGATGATGAAAACATATTCATATCTTTGGGTTAAATCGGATAAGTTGACAAAAAGTAAAAGCATTTGACGCAGTCAAATGGTTTGGTTTAAAGTAAAATGCTTCAAAGTTAAATTTGCAGAAAACTTGTAAATGAATTGCAAATAAAGTTTAAAGGAAAAACTTTGAAAAAGTAAAAGCATGCAATGAAAGTAAATTGCAGAATGTCTAAAGATGCAGAAAAACTTTAAATGAAAAGCAATTAACCAATACTTGAAAGATAAATTGCATTTGACAATGTAAAATGTTTACAAAGGATGGTACACAGATTCGTACATGTTCCTATTCGCATTCATTTCGCTCGTTGACATGGGTACTCTGAATTTCTAAGGAATTTGCATGTATTGTGAATTGTGGACCCGTTTCTTCTATCAGAAACCTATATTTATAGACAAACTAACATAACTGCTATAAACCTACAATACGTCTAACTATGCTCCACGTGTCTTCGACTTTTGAATCCCTTTGACACCTGGCGAACCCTTCAAACGTTACTCACTTTTGAATATTTTGCTAAGTCCAGAGTACGCTTCTTCCGTTCTGCACAGTACGTTAGACAAACAAACATACACACATACATATATGTACATATATATATAAATTTCGACAATCTCATAACAATGTCGAAAAGACACGCTTATATAAGCAATTCCTCTGTCGAACTCGACAAGCTTATTCAAACAACAAACATCCTGTCGAATTCGACAGGTTTTCAGGATTTGACATGTCGACAACTTTAATGTCAAATGCCTTGATTCTCTCTTAGTTTATTGCCAGAATCAGTTTCCAAGAGAATATTAAAAAGCAATAATATACATTAAATGAGATTTCATCATCTCATTCCCATTCATTATTGCCTGTCGAAAATACAGGCTAACAAATTGCCCCCTCAAAAATGCCAGTTTCGACTGCATGTCGAATACGAAAGGGAGAAATGGCAGTTTTGAAGATATTCACCTTTTCCAATTCTGCATGTGGTATCTTGACCATTGTCTTGTGGTACATCTGCCCCCACAAGTTTTGGCATTGACAATTCCATGGAAGGAGGTTGATCAATAATGAGTTTATCTTTAATTTCAATCAACTCTTCTAGTTTCTCATTGGAAATTTTATAACCAGAAGCTATTTGAGTCAAATCATTGGCTTCTTGATTTTCCATTCGAGGCACATGTTCAATGATAACTTGGTCGAAACGTTTTAACAAAGAAATTGCTATGACAAAATATTTCATCAAGTGTTCTTTTATGCACTTGTATTCTTTTGTTAATTGTTTCAAAACCAATTCTGAATCACCTCTAATCAAAATATTTTTTGCCCCCAAGTCCAATAAAATTTCTAAGCCTGTTATTAAAGCTTCATATTCTGCTTCGTTATTTGAGCAGAACCCATTAATTTTATACTTGAACTTAGTGGGAATTTTGGAAGGGGAAATGATTAGAATCCCAATTCCAACTCCATGTTTATGTTTAGAACCATCAAAATACAATTTCCAGGGTTGTGATTCTACATAATTTTGTGGAGTTTCTATTGCAGAATGATCTGCTATAAAATCAGCCACAATTTGGCCTTTGACTGCCTTTAAAGGTTTATAAGTTAATGAATACTCTGTTAAGGCTAAGGCCCATTTTCCAATTCGACTATGCAGAATTGGTTTGGATAGCATATGCTTAATGATATCACAGTGAGAATAAACAAAAACATCAACAGGCTTTATATAATGCTTGAGTTTTATACAAGAGAAATACAAACATAAGCATAATTTTTCAATACTACTATATCTAGTTTCAGCATCATTTAACACCCTACTTAAGTAATAAATGGCTTTTTCTTCACCATTTTCATCTTCCTGGGCCAGCATACTACCCAGTGTCGAATCTGATGCTGATATATACAACTTCATGAACTTGTTCCTTATTGGAGGCATTAACATTGGTGGCTTTGACAAATAACTTTTGATTTCGTCAAAAGCTTGTTGTTGATCTTGCCCCCAAGTGAAAATTTCTTCTTTCTTGAGACGAAGCAGTGGCGAGAATGGTTGAGCTTTACCACTTAAATTTGAGATAAATCTTCTCAAGAAATTGATCTTCCCAAGTAAGGACTGAAGTTGCTTTTTAGTAGTTGGAGATTTTGTCTCCATGATAGCCTTCGTTTTGTTTTGATTTATTTCAATGCCCTTTTTGTGCACAACAAACCCAAGGAAATCTCCTTGCTGTTCTGATGAATTTGCTCCTCAGCAGCCTTTCAATTTCTTCCTTAATCTTTGACATTATTTCTGGTGCGAACCTTCTAGGTAATTGTTTCACTGGTTTTTTATCTGGTCGAACTGGGAGTTCATGTTCCACCAATCTTCTGCTCAAACCTGGCATTTCATTGTAGTCCCAAGCGAAACAATCTTTGAATTCCATCAGAAGTTGCACCACTTTTGCCTTCAGATCTGGAGGAATGTTTGCACTAATATATGTTGGTCTTTTTGTCAGACCATCTCCAAGGTCAATTTCTTGCAAAGGATCCTGTGCTTGCATCTTGTGACTTTGACTAATTGGATCTTTTTCAAATCCTAAGGGTTCGTCATCGTAGATGCAGTCCAGCTTTTGCAATTCTGGCTCTTGTTTGCCAATTTTTATGACATTGGCTGCACCAGCCATATTTTCTGATAATGAATTGGCTTCCAAAGCCATCTTGATTCTATTTTCAGCCATGTATGCCGTAATCTTTGCCCAAGTTTGGGACTCAGACATAGTAGTTTTCTTTGACATCCCAACCAGTTGGGTAGTTGTGGCCTTCTTGCTCGCCATCCTCACTGTTTCCATCTTCTCTCTCCCACAAGAAACCATGTGTGGGGTCCAGTTTGATTGCATGGTGACCATTTCCTGCTAGGCGATGTGCAAAGTCTTTCTCAGTGCATGGTGAAATTGTTGCCAATTTCTTGTCGAACGAGTGCTTCGTCAGATGATGGACTTCAGTTTTGAAGTAGCTTTGATCTGCTTCAACGTTCTCCACTATACCATCATCTCGCCAGATAATAAGGCGCTGGTGCAGGGTAGATGGGACTGCCCCCACTCCATGGATCCACTCTCGACCTAGAAGTAGATTGTAATTTGCCTTAGAGGCCACAACCAAGAACAAGGTTGGCCTTATAGTGCTTCCAACAACCACCTCCAACTGGATTGCTCCCAACGAAAACCCAGTTTCACCCTCATAGTTTGAAAGTACTATGTTGTGAGGATGAAGATCCACCAAAGATTTGCCAATCTTTCTGAGCAGAAATTCTGGCATGAGGTTAACAGCAGCACCACCATCAATCAGTACTTTGTTAATTCCTACATTATTCACCCTAGCCTGTATGAAGAGAGGCTTCAAGTGACTCTTCATGCCTTCATCTGGCCTTTCAAATGTAGCCATTTGGTCTTCTAAAGCACCATTGCTCATCACATAGTAACAGACTGGCCTGTGAAGAGCCATTTGCATTCCAGATTCTTCTTCGTCATCTGTTATTTCAGAACAGACGTCGAACTCCCTTGGCAGAATGGACACAACGTTTACTATTATGTCGAGATCAGGTTCCGAATCCAGAAAGTCATCTGCTTCCATGTGTTCGTCCTCGACGTTATCAGCAACTGAAGACTCCATTTTTGATTCGCCTAACCTTTCTTTTATTGGCTTCTTTGCCAATTCCAAAGGCTTCTTCCCATTACCATCAGCAGTAACTTGGGATTTTTGAGCAGCCACTTTTTTCTGGCGCTGATATCTGCGCCATTGGGATCTTGTCATGGGATTTTTCCCCTTGTAATTATTCCTGTAATCATATTTCCTTGATTCAGGATCTTTTTTGGGATTGCTGTTGCTGGAGTTCCCTTTTTCCATGTTCCTTTGACCATAGTCCATGTTTCTTCCATGAACCCATTGGTTGACAGGTGTCCTGTTTGAGGGGACAAATGATTTTTGTGGTCCCAACCTCTGATGTACAGGTGCCTGTTGGCTATTCAGAATATTAGAGTAAGTTGGCTTTTGATTTGGCCAATTGTTTCTGCTTTGACTATGAGGCAAAAACTTGTTGAGGCCTGCAGCAGCCTTCTTGTCGAACATGGCACTACAATGAGGACATAATGTAGCTTCGCCATCATTTTCTTTGCAACGTTGGAGGAAATCCAATAAAGTTTCCCCTGCTTGTGGATATACCTCTTCCACTTTGTTTTCGTATTCTTCCTCAGGAATGGAAATTAATTGTCCCCCTTCAGTGAGGTTCAACGCTTCCAACATCAGGCATTCAAAGGGTTCTGTGTATGCAGCATCAGCAATCTGCAATGGATCCTCATCCACCTGTTGTTTGGATTTTGGCTTTTCGCCAAATTTGAGTCTTCCCTCCTGCAGGGCTTTCTGGACCAGATCCCTGAAAAGAACACATTGTGAGGTTCTATGACCCAAGAAATTATGGTATTTACAAAAACCTCTTTTCTTACGTTGATCCAAAGGTGGTAATTTTAGACCCTTTGGTACAATTATTTGGCCATCAGCGACCAATAAATCAAAAATTTCATCACATTTAGTAATGTCGAAAGTGTATGTCTTAGAAACGAATCTATCATTCTTTGGTTCGACAGGATTATTCCCATTTGATGGTTTTAACATTTTACAAGTATAAGGAGGGCCTGGTTTTAATTCAGCGACGTTAACCTCGTTACTTCCTATGTAATCTTGACCATCGTCGAACTCATTTTCACTTTCATAAGTTTCTATGTATGCCACTTTTTCTTTTTTGTGGAACTTAGAATTTCTGACTTTTTCAGCCCTGAGGCGTTCGACCTGTCGAACACGATCTGCTAATTGGGCCATATCTCTTAAGTGTTGAGTATCTAACTTTTTCCTAATGGAATAGTCAAGGCCACCAGCAGCCATCTCAACCAACTCATGTTCAGGCACTTGGGTGAAGCATCTTGCCTTAAGGAGGCGAAACCTGTTCAGATAGTCATCAATGGCTTCTGAGGTTTTGCGCTTCATACTGGCTAATTCTTTGAGACTAATCCTAGATTGTCCCATGTAAAATTGTTCATGAAATAGCCTTTCTAATTGAGTCCAAGTATGAATTGAATGAGGGGGAAGTGTAGTGAACCACGTAAAGGCATTTTTAGTGAGGGAATTGGGAAAAAACTTCATTTTTAAATCTTCGTTATTTGCCAAATTCCCTGCCTCTGCCAAATATCTGGCAATATGTTCGACAGTAGACTCATTAGTATCACCAGCAAATTTAGTGAATTTGGGAATTTTCCATCCCCTTGGCAATTCTGCCTGCAATACATATTCAGACAAGGCCGACACAAAATTTGGCCTATGCAAACCTATATTCAAACCATTCTGGGCCAAGATATTTTCCACTAAATTAGCCAAATTATTTTGCCCTGCAACATTTTCCTGTCGAACATTCCTAAGAACATTGTCAGCATCTTGGTTTCTATTAACCAAAACCACTTCCTGTTCTGGGTGTTCTCTCTCAATGCGCACTGGTTGGGCTTGGACTTCTGGTTGAGTCTCCGGGTTTGCACGAGGAACCCTTTGGTTATTTGGAGCATCAGGGGCACCAAAAAAGTCTGCCATCCTTCCCATTTGGTTGGCTAACAATAAATAATTGTCATTGGCTGTTTGTAACACAGGATTAAAGATTGTGCCAATCTGTTGGGTCAACGCATTCACCATGTCATGGTTACTTTCGTCCATTTGTTGCCTAAGTACATTCATAGAATTATTTGTCAAGTTCAGAGAATTTCCCCTATTTCCCATCGCAGAAGATGAGGGAGAATTTTCTATCGCAGGCCAACTATACAGACTTGCCATCGTTGTTGTTGGCATTCCATATTGTGGGTTTCTAGGCAACCATGGAGGTCTCGACGGAGTTCCACCGACTTGACTACCGTCTGTATATCCATGTGTTTGCGATACGTTGGTTGGCATGGATGATACATTCATTTGTGTCATTATTGCACCATTTGTATTTGGAGGAACAAACCCTCCTGCCATACTTGAAGTCGTGGCAGGCATTGTTGATCCACTGGCGCTTACGCCAACGGTTCCGGAACTTATTACAGGATTGGCATTCCCACCATTAGGATTATTGCTTGGGATACTTTCAGAAGTTGTAGAATTCAGGGCAGGGCTTGTTGGCCCACCAGTAGGATTGGCGCCAGGATTGCCAGATACTGGTTGATTTGGTTGCCCTGTCGAATTTGGAACAGGATTTGTTTCTGCCCCATTATTGTTATTATTATTATTGTTAGGATTAGGATTGTTTGGTGGTCTCACCATTCTGGAACGAGGACGCCTTGGTATATTTGAAAAAACTGGAAGAGACTTACCACTCCTCAAATGCATATACAAATATACACACAATCAAAGTATAAACACCAAACAACAAATTTTGTAAGAAAAATTTTCAAAAACACACTAAATAAAAAATACACAATCCAGATGTCCCACTGGGCGTGCCAATTTGTTTACCCCGATTTTTAGTAAACAACCGCTAGTTTAATTATTACAAGAAGGATCAACTAGTAAATCCTGGGACATATGGATTGTGCGGAAGATGATGAAAACATATTCATATCTTTGGGTTAAATCGGATAAGTTGACAAAAAGTAAAAGCATTTGACGCAGTCAAATGGTTTGGTTTAAAGTAAAATGCTTCAAAGTTAAATTTGCAGAAAACTTGTAAATGAATTGCAAATAAAGTTTAAAGGAAAAACTTTGAAAAAGTAAAAGCATGCAATGAAAGTAAATTGCAGAATGTCTAAAGATGCAGAAAAACTTTAAATGAAAAGCAAGTAACCAATACTTGAAAGATAAATTGCATTTGACAATGTAAAATGTTTACAAAGGATGGTACACAGATTCGTACATGTTCCTATTCGCATTCATTTCGCTCGTTGACATGGGTACTCTGAATTTCTAAGGAATTTGCATGTATTGTGAATTGTGGACCCGTTTCTTCTATCAGAAACCTATATTTATAGACAAACTAACATAACTGCTATAAACCTACAATACGTCTAACTATGCTCCACGTGTCTTCGACTTTTGAATCCCTTTGACACCTGGCGAACCCTTCAAACGTTACTCACTTTTGAATATTTTGCTAAGTCCAGAGTACGCTTCTTCCGTTCTGCACAGTACGTTAGACAAACAAACATACACACATACATATATGTACATATATATATAAATTTCGACAATCTCATAACAATGTCGAAAAGACACGCTTAAATAAGCAATTCCTCTGTCGAACTCGACAAGCTTATTCAAACAACAAACATCCTGTCGAATTCGACAGGTTTTCAGGATTTGACATGTCGACAACTTTAATGTCAAATGCCTTGATTCTCTCTTAGTTTATTGCCAGAATCAGTTTCCAAGAGAATATTAAAAAGCAATAATATACATTAAATGAGATTTCATCATCTCATTCCCATTCATTATTGCCTGTCGAAAATACAGGCTAACAGATTGATTCTTTCTTCAAGAAGCATGGGTTTCAGAAATGTGAATTGGAGTATGGTGTTTATGTTCAACACACTTCAGAAGGCAATATGATTCTGGTATGTTTATATGTTGATGACATATTGCTGACAGGAAGCTCGGAACAAGAGATAGCTAAGTTCAAGAAGGCTCTGATGAATGAATTTGAGATAACAGACCTTGGTAAAATGAGTTACTTTCTAGGGATGGAATTTATGTACTCTGAGAAAGGAATCATTTTACATCAAATGAAGTATGAACTTGAGCTTCTGAAGAGATTTAAGCTGGAAAATTGCAAAATTGCAATTACACCTTCTGATACCAATCAGAAGCTGGACTCAGATTCTGATGGAGAGGATGTGGATGCTACAACCTTCAAACAGTTGGTTGGTTCTCTAAGGTATTTGTGCAATACCAGACCTGATATTTGCTATGCAGTTGGAATGGTTAGCAGATTTATGAGTAAACCAAAATGGTCCCATTACCAAGCTGCTGTCAGGATTCTGAGGTACATCAAGGGAACTCTGAAGCATGGAGTGCTATTCCCTTCTGAAGGAAAGACTGAATCAGAGCTTCTGAGCTACTCAGACTCTGATTGGTGCGGAGACAGGGTTGATAGAAGAAGTACTTCTGGGTACTTGTTTAAATTCCTGGGAGGTCCTATTTCTTGGTGCTCCAAGAAGCAACCTGTTGTGGCTTTATCAACCTGTGAAGCTGAATATATTGCAGGCGCTATGACTGCATGCCAAGCTGTGTGGATTCTGAATTTGCTACAGGATCTGAAGATTAAGGTAGACAAGCCTCTGAAGCTGATGATTGATAACAAGTCTGCAATCAATCTTGCCAAGAACCCAGTGCTGCATGGGAGAAGCAAGCACATTGAGACCAAGTATCACTTCTTAAGGAATCAGGTTCAGAATGGAGTGTTAGAAGTTGTGCATTGTAGCACTCAGAAGCAGCTGGCAGATGTGATGACAAAGGCAATCAAGACTGACCAATTTCTTCGTTTGAGGGATGGAATTGGTGTTGTTAGTTTTGTGTAAATATAAATTAAGGGATGGTGTTAGAAGTAATTTATATTTAAGGGTATTTTAGTATTTTACTATGTTGTCTTTATGACCTAGTCCTTTTGTATAAATAGGAGTAGTGATATCATTATAGAAGTTAGTGCCTTTATTCTTCTTGTAGCCGTCATTTAACAAGTTCATTTAATACATTCTCTTTTCTATTCATTTATCATCTTTGTGCACCAACAAAAGTCAACTAATATGAATAAGAGGTTATGAGTTAGTACAAAATGTGCATGCAGATTAATCAGCACAATAATGTTGAAACTTGAAAAGCAAAGTGGAGAAGAAGGAGACACGAATCCCAAGGTATGATAACGACCATGGATAGAATAGAAAAGGAGTTAATGAGAGAGACCTTAAAGTTAATGACAAAAAAACTAGGGACAACTCATTTTGGGATTGCCATTCTCTTCACGTTCAATGGGACTTTATTTGGATTTTGGACCACTACTCCAACACTTTGATGATAAGTAATGATTCAGCTCAAATTAAAGCTTAGTATAACAATGATGGTACTAGTACTAAAATTTTCTTGTGATAGTAGCTTGAATGGATATAGTAGCTAATTAAGTGTATGTTTCGTATAGATTGATCAAAATATCGGGTAAAATAAATAGATTTTTTTTGTTGAAATTAACATATTGAAAGATTAATTGACCAAAACACTAACAGTTATAATATTATAAATTTTTTTCTAGTGGTTATTTTGGTCGATTGATCTTGCAATATGTTAGTTACAATAATTTTCTCGTTCTTTACCTGATGATCAGTTTCAACAAAAGAAATGTTTTGTTCTTTAAGTCATTAAATTTGATCTAGTAGTAAGAGATTTATGTAATATGTATGAGGTCTTGGTTTCAATTCTCTATTCTCTTTTAAATATAAAAGAAATTAGTTTATTATAAATTTTTATCTTTATATTCCTAAAAGTTGATCATGTTTTGCCCCAAAACCCTACCTTGCTTGCATCATAGATTATGTCATGTGCTTCCTTTTGCAACCCTAATTTGACATGGCCCAATGCCTGCACTCCATTTCATCCTATTTATTAGTTGGTCCAATAGCATCCAACCCTAATTTTGTTCTTCCAATGTCAAGCTTCCACCTATCTCAATGTGCACACATCATTTCTCATCATATTTTGATTTATTTTCGTGACATGCAAGTCTCCCACCATGGGGATATGTGAGAGGTTTTATTCTTTCCATGCATCCAATCAGTCCTCTACAAATGTGTCATCCCATTTATTGTTTCATTGTTGCCACTCATCAATATAATTCCTCTTTCATCAACGATCATGCACCTCATCATCTTGCTTTCTCTACTTGGCTTCTTTCTTCTTCACTCTTACAATGGATGATGATGTTTTTTCCATCATTGATTCATCTCTTCTTAGTGTGGATGCTGCGTTTGAAATTGACAAGGAGCATGGCACTTTTATTTGTCCCATTTTGACTAGCATGCATACATATCAAATGGAGTTTGATCTTCAGAGTGTGAGTATTGTTGTTTTGTTGCATGATCATATCTACTTATTGTATCATTTAACATTTGTTTGCATCCTCTATTGGGTGAAATTTTGGTTTTGTACTCTCTGGTTGTGTTTAGTCTCTTTATTATCTACAATGTTTGTTCTATGGAGTAATCATCTCTATCTATTGTGGCTTATGGCTTTTTTCCAGTTTTTTTGAACACATTCTTTTAGGTGAGTTTTCCTTTTTAACATTCTTTTAGGTGAGTTTTCCTTTTGTATCTTGGTGTTTTTTTTTTAAAGAGCTTGAATTTGTTCTTCTTTTTTTGTGTTTTGGTTTTGTTTTTTTCTTTTTTTGGTGATAGTGCTTTTGAATTTTTCAATTCTCTTTGGTTATAAATGATTTGGTTTTGTTTTGTTGATGAGAGATATACTATCTTGCTCTTTTTTATGAAAGATAAATCAGTTTGTTTAATTTTGTTGTTAATTTTTTTGAGATTTAATGTTTTTTTGTTCATTTCAATGTTTGTTGCAGCAATTAGCAGAGCTCCCTAAATGTTTTGTTCGAGAATTTGGTGATGTGATTGATCCTTATGTCATTTTGAGGGATCCTAATAACAATGAATTTGAGGTTCATGTGATAAAGAGGTCTAGGAAGATGTACTTCCAGGATGGGTGGATTGGTCTCAAGGATGTGTATGATATGCGTTTTGGTGCCTGGGTTCGTTTTACCTATCGAGATCCTAGGTTGTTGACTATACGAGTTACCACTAGATGGGGCGAGGAGGTTAAGTATCCTGCATCAAACCCTCCTCTCAGGCGATTATTGTCTAGAGTTGGATTTGATATTGAGTCTGGTTTCCCAAAGTCCTCCTTCTCATCCTCTGCCAATGTCATATCCAACTCTTTTGTGCGTAGCTATGTCAAAGAACTTACATACCACGACGTTCATTCTGGAGTTTTGGTATTGGTTTTGCTTATTTACATTTATATTCTCCCTGTCATTTTTGTATTTTCATTGCTTTTTCACAATTTTTTGAGCAGGTTTTGCCTTGGTTTGGGTTTGGTGAACATGTATTTGCATTCGCTCATTCAGATTTGGTGTTGGTTGATCACCTTGGTGATCGATTTAATTGTATTTTGAAATTTGGCGTTAATTCTGATGATGAACTCTCTTGCAAGGTGTCTGGTGCTTGGAGTGATTTATGTAAGGCTCATTGCTTGGTCAAGGGTGATAGAGTTAGGTTTTGTGTTGCTCAGCCATCCCATAATTATATGATGTATGTTTGTGTCTATCCTCAAGTAGGGATTCAAACAACTCTCACCTATCCCTTGGATGATGGTAGTGAGATACCTCTCTATGTGTCTCAGCAGCACTTTATTGCTCATGGTTGATTTGTGGTTATTGTTATATATATATATATATATATATATATATATATATATAGCAATTTTATGTATTGATGTGTATTATCTAATCATCTTATATTATGTTCTAATTATCAATGAATGGTATTTTTTCTTTGTCAATTGCCTTTTTTGTTTTCTCCTAACTCATTTGTTTCCTTTCTAATTAAGACACCATGCATTGTGAGGAAAAATTTATGTATTGAAAAACGTGATATTTTTTCTGCCTTGCATGCATTGGCCACTCTAATTCTTCTTAATTTTTGCATATGTAGCTTCCTTACTTGCTTCCATTTTCAATCAACATCTATCAATAACTTCTGTCTCTCTATATAAACTCCCTTCTTCCTCTGCACTCTTTGCTCATTGTCAAGCTTATGTGCACTATTCTCAAGCTAGGGTGATGAATATTTGGATTATTTGGACAATTTATTTGTCCCCAATGTTAGTGATCAGTGTAACCAAAAAAACGGTTTGCATTTGGTTGATAGTCATGATGCTGTTTGTTTTTTATCCAGTGGCATGCAATTGGTTTGGTAGAGGTAACCAAACTCTTCTTTCAAATTTTTTTGTATAATAATCCTTCTATTATTTTTTTTTTACTTTGTGTGCTTGCTAACTATTCAATTTTATATCTTTTTCTACTAGGTTGGCTTTGTATCTCATCTCTTTTCCACTAGGTTGGCTTTCTCTTCCTTTGAGCTGCATCTTGTGCATGGTGTTCCTGTTCCTTATTTCTATGATGTAAAGATAATTCTCATTGGGGGATTGTTCACTAATGTGTTTATGGTCATTGTATAAATACTTGTGGTTATTGTATAAGTGTGTTGATCAACTATTGTGTTGGATGAATGTTATGATTATCAGCACTGCTTAATTTATCAATGAAATAATTTGCAATTGGTTCTCTTTGTAATTTTCTATCTCTTAGTTCACTTTTGGTTAATATAATCACACTCAATTGAGATTTCAAGCATCCAGACACTCCATTTTTTGAGGATTTTGATTAATAACAGAGTGACCTCATAAATGTCTTCTCTAATGGATTTCCTAATTATTCTCATGATCAAAATTTTAACTTGCATTTTGGGTGCAGTACAATAATGAATGGCCTCTCTAATGGACCAATGAAAGACTTGATAAAACTGTACACAAATAATTATTACTACCTTAATATTTATACTCTTTAACAAGCAATGGTAAAATTGCCTCTCTAATGGACCAATGAATTCAATTGTATTATGGTTATTTGCTTGATCAACCTTCTCCTTTCATATTTTTTTTGTGAGTGGACTCCTAGATCAATATTGGTGATTAGAACATTCTCAGGACATTCCAAGTGTTTCTCTTTCAATTGATTGGTCACGTATGTGGCTATGATATCCCACAAATCTCTTATGTCATTTAATGCTTACCAATCCTAATCACACCTCTTATGCACTCCTCAAGTGATTGCCCTTTATATAAGTCTCCTTGATCAAGCAACCATTCATGCAACTTTTTCACAGTTCCTTCATTTCCACAAAGCAACCATCCACTCAACTTTTCATAACTTCTCCATCTTTACAATGGCTTCCAATCAACTATCCAATGAAAAGGATTTGGCTTTGTTTGATGCTAATGTCTACAATGAAGAACTCGACCACTCTAATAATTTTGTGGATGATCTCTTGGCCAGCTTGCAAACTTATCACATGGAGTATGATGCTAACAATGTGAGAGCTGGTCTTTCATGATGTGTATATTTTATTTTTGTTTTTGTTTTTGCTCTTCTCATGCATGTTTTCATGTTAATGTTGATGCAACTAATACAGCTGTTGTCTTTGGTGCAGTCAATAGGACGGCTTCCTTCATGCTTTACTCGAGAGTTTGGCTTATCTATTTCTGAATATGTTGTTCTTCGAGACCCCAATAACAATGAATTTGAGGTGCATGTGTCCACAAGGTCTAATGAGACGTGTTTTGATGATGGATGGTCTGTTCTCAAGGATGTTTATCATATACCTTTTGGTGCATGGGTTACTTTCACATATGTAACTCCTAGCCTGTTTACCATAAGAGTTAATTCGAGGTGGGGTGCCGAGGTTACCTATCCTAATAATGATCCTCCCATTAGACGTTTATTGGCCAGGAATGTTGGTAAGAATGGGGTTTGTTCCTCCTCCTTGGTTGTGTCTTCTAATGTCATTGGAAGGCCAACTCCGCCCATTTGTTCATACACGAAGAAACTTACGTTTTATGACATCCATTCAGGCACTTTGGTACTGTTTTTTGAATTTCGAATATATCGTCCAATTTTCCATGTGAATGAAATGTTTTCTTTATCATATCATATTTTTTAACTATCACTTATGTTGTGTTGTGACAGTCCCTGCCTTGGTATGAATTTGGACAAACTGCATTTGCTTTTGTTTTTTCGGATCTCATTTTGACCGACGATGGTGGTAATCAGTTTAGATGTGCAGTGAAGTTTGGTGTGGATGCTAGGGGTCAGTTGTGTTGCAAGGTATCTCGTGGCTGGGTTGATTTTTGTGCTATGCATGGTGTGCTGCAGGGTGATAAAGTACAATTCAGTGTTGCTGCAAGGCCACTACCAATTTTATGCATGCCTTTGTTCACCCTAGAGTCAGCTGGGAATCATTTAGGAAACCATCTCTTTTGATCTAATGTACTTCTTAAAATTTCCTACTGCTTTCGTTATTATATGCTCTAAGCTTCTTGGTGGTTACTCCATTTAGCATAAATATTAATTATGATCTTGGTGGTTGTACTCTTAATATATATATATATATATATATATTAATCCTAATGAACAAATTTAAAGTTTCGTTTTATGATCCAATTAGAATTATTAGTTGATTTGGGTTAGGCCTCATAGTGATTACTATACATTGATATTGTCATTCAAATCATTAAGAGTTTGTCTCCTTTGTATAATGGCTAGAGTCCCTAATTGGTGCTACCTAATACTCTTTAGTTTCAATTTCAAAAAGAGAAAAACAATTTTAATAATTTCATTAATTACTTGGTTGCATGCAGCCAATCAACGGAACTCTTGCTTCATTTTCTTATGTCACCACACGCAAGAATATATGCTAATGATGACAAAGATATCCTAATTAATGCTAATGTGGAGGAAAGCGTGTAGGCACTGTTTAAAGAAACTTCTATCACCAAGTTGTACTGTTAATACTCTTTTAGTTGGTCATATGTTCCACCCAATTAGCCACAATAATGTCACCTACTCCTACTTATTCTTTTTGTTCTGTCAACATTAAAAGCTTTAGTCTACAACACATCATATTCTTTTGGTTTTCATAGTTTTGCTAGACCTCTCATCTTACTTCTTTCATTACCGTTGTTGCCATTGTTCAACTATGGAGTCTGGCTCTTCTAGCAGCTACCCTGGATCCCTATTTGATGAACCACACACTTCCATTGTTGCATACCGTGTGCACCAAATTTTGAAAGGTTGGTATATTGCAAACTATTCCTAAATGTTTCATTAGTCTACCTCAATTGGTCTAGCAATATTAGGTTGCTTTAGTGGGGTATTTGGAATGTCCTACTTCAAATCAATTTATTTAAGAAACTATCCATTCTTTGTAATGGTGCTTTCATATGGGTTGATATGAACCTTTTTTTTTTATCTTCTGAAACTTATGTTGTTAGGTTTTTTGATTTATAGATCCCATTGACTGGACTATTGCTCACCAGGGTTCTCTTTATCTTGATATGGTAAAAGTCAAATATAGGACTTTTTTGATCGAGTTTCCTACCTCTGAGGTATTTTGATCATTTTGCATGCAATTTTTTCGCTTGCTTTTTTTTTTTTGGGTACACATGTTGCATTCAGTGTTGTTAATTTCTCTAATGTTTGGAATAGGCTGTTGGTAGACTTCCCTCCATGTTTGTTGAAGAGTTTGGTTCTGAGTTGTATAAATATAATATATTGGCTGATCAATACGGTAATCGTTTCGAAGTTCTTACTGAAAAGATGAATGGTGGTCTGTGTTTTACACATGGGTGGTCTCAGATTCGTGGTTGCTATCATGATGTTGAAGGCAAAGGAGGGTGGGCTTCTCTTACTTATATTAGACCAAAATTGTTTGTTTTGATCTTAAAGGATAGGTATTATAGGGACTTGATTGGACGAGATATATTCCCTGCACAATGCTTTAGCCTTGCACATTCCATATTTGGCCCTGATGAGGCTCCTGGTTGGGTACAGAAAATGTGTATCCCTTATCGTCACGATAGTGGGAATTTTGAAAACAGTTTCGTAGTCACTTTGTCTCGAATGGATGTTTTGTCTGGCTTTTTGGTATGTTTATTTCCATTATGTTTTGGTTTAGTTTTTTAATCCTTTATAATTCTTATTATTTCCATTATGTGTTTTTACCTTTTTGCTAGACTATGGAGTATCACAATTTTGCTGACAAATTGTTCAGCAAAGATGCAAAGTATGTTAAGCTGGTGGATGAGGGTGGCTTGGAATGGAAGTGTTCTGTTCAGTACATTGGACATCCCTCCAACCATGTCAAGATTGGTGGAGAGTGGCAATGTTTTTTAAGAGCAAGGAGATACACAGAAGGAACTTATCTCATATTTGGAACAAACCAACTTGGAAATGTTTGGGAGCTGTTTGTAAAGAAAATGAATTAAACTTGGTGCTGTAGGTTTTTGTCAGGGAAACAAACTCATTTTATTTTCCCTCTAATTATGCTTTGCCAATTTCATTAGGTTACATGTAGTTGTATATGGAGTTGGTAATTTTGGATTACTGTAAGGTTTGTATTGCTATATTTGTTTCCCTGATTTCTCTTTATAATGGTTCACTTCAAATTTTACTTATGATCATAATTATATTAATCCTGCACTTGCTATTGGATAAGATTCATCAGAATATTAATTTTTGGATGTATGGAATCATGCTTTCGTGTTAGTGATCTTTGGCCAATGGAAATGATAGTTGTGATGTTTGAATAGTGTCTATGATGTATTGTATCAATCAATCAATGCCAAATATCTTGCTTGGCTGCACAACAATAATCCTTGGACAGTAGATATTCTTGCCATGCAACCAGTATTTCTAATAAATGTGGCCAAGCATTATATGCATTTAATGCACAATTTATTGCAATTCTTCATTGTAGAAGCAAGTGGTCTAATCAATTCACATGGTGTAGTGAATGTTCTAATATCTGATGTGATCCCTCTCTGTAATTCTTTGGCTCTTAACTCAGGTTTAGTTAACACAACCCCCAGACAACACACACTTATTTGGAGTATTCATAAATTGATTGCTATATATGCATGCGATGGCTACATCTTTCGTGGTCAGGTTGTGAGGTCTTGCAAGTCAAATAAATTCAATACTCATTAAGAAATGGCTTACAATGGGATTGAAACAGTGCTTGCAAGGGAGTATTTGAGAGGTATGTTGTGTTCTTTGTAGTGTCTCTCTTGCAAAATTATATTGCTTTGTTGCTGACCATGTGTTTGTTTTGATGATAACAGCTCCTCTTAATCTTGAGCCAGCAAACGACCAAGAGAAGTATATCAATGATATGCGCACTCAGTATCGTACCTATTACCTTGAATACAATGTTCATGATGTTGGGGCAATTTTCAGATATTACATTTTTTGTTGTTTTCTTTTGCTAGAACTATTGTGTTCATATGTCTTTGTTCTTTTTGTTAGGGTGCTGTGATGCTTCCTAGGATGTTTTCTGATGACTTCGGAAGTGAGATATCTCGGTTGGCGATATTAGTTGATTCCCATTCAAATATGTTTGAAGTCCTTGTGGATAAAATTAATGAAAACGTATATTTTACACGCGGTTGGTCTGCCATACGCGATTTTTATGACATACGCTTTGGTGCATGGTTAATTCTTATGTACACTGGAATGGGCTACTTTGGTCTTACCGTAGAGGATCGTTTGCACAGATTGATAACTCCGCCAACCTTTGTTCCTCCAGCAACATTTATCATAGATAAATCCGATGTTCCTGGCTATTTTGTCAATGATTTGCCTGAATCTACTAGACTTCTTGCTTACTCTCATCCTGGAACGTTTTATCAAGTGGAATATGAAAAAACATTGACCTATTATGATGTTTGCACTGGATTTTTAGTGAGTTCTCTTATAATAAATCAACTTTTATATTTAGTTCTATTAATCTAACTCAGATTCTCAATTTATATTTTGATAGGTTCTGCCTTATAACAGTTTTGGTCGGGATGCTTTTGACGAGGCTACCACTTCTATAAGGTTGGTTGATGATTGCGGAAATGCTTGGGTGTGCGATCTCATTTTTGTCACATTTCCATGCAAGTACTACAAGGTTGGTGGGGAGTGGAATAGGATGGTTGTTACAAAGAGGTTGTCTATTGGTGATGTTATTAGAGTTGGTGTTCAAGGTGGCCATAGTGAATGTCTTTATCTTACTCTTAATCCTTAATTTATCATTGGTGGTGTAATTCCTTCTCTTTTATGATGAATTGACTTTGTATCATAGCCTATAAAGCTTTTAATGGTGTAATTTAATTAGTGATGTTTGTGTTACTTAGTCAGCAAGCTCTTTCTGTTGTTGTAATGATCTCTTAGATGCTTGCCTTTTTGAGCTTTACTGGATCAGTGGTTTAAGTCTACATATATATCTAAGCTTTGTAATAGCATTTCTATAAAAAATGTGTTGTGTTAATTATCTTTACTTCTTTTTCTCCATATACATATACATATACATATATGGGCAGTACGCCCACTTGCCTGCATATCTCATTGGCTAATATTTATGTCTTGATCCATTTTCACATATACATGCATCCATCATCCATCAATATCCCAATACCCCCTTCCACATCATCCAGGCAGAAATAAATTTAAATAAAAATCCATATAATTATATTGACCATTGCATGCAAGGCAAAAGGAGTTTCATTTTTCCAATAAAAGTATTGGACCAATGCATGTACAATACAGGCAAATTAACCTTCTCTCTTCCTTGCAGACTCCAAAAAATACATGTATATTTAATTATCTATTATCCTATTTTCCCCTATAAATATCAATAATATCTCCTCCACAAGTCATCCAAAACTGTACTTTCCATATAATCATCCTCTTTCAAGCTGCCATGGCTCACTTGGCTAACTCAGGTTAGCACATATTGTTTGAATTTTCAATCCATTGTTATTGTTGAGTTTTGTTTAAACCCTTTCATTTGGTTGGTGTTTTTGTGTATCTAATAGTAATGGGTTTTATGTGTAGGAATCTATGTCAAGAAAACCAAAATTTCTGAAATTACCAGTGGAAGGATTGACTTGGAAATTCAGGTTCGAGTGATTAATCTATGGACTACACCAGACCGTAACAATCCTTTGGAAGAAGGGGCTGTGCACATGATTTTCCTTGATCAAGAGGTAAATCTGGATTTTGGTAAATTAAGTACAGTCAATATGATGTTGCTTATATGTTGTTTTTGTGTATGTGTTTAGTGTGGACGGATACATGCAACCATTAGGAAAGACCTGGTCTCCCAATTCAAAAGTCAGATTGCAGAAGGCTCAGCTTATGTTTTTGAGAGATTTATGGTAGCCAAGAACGGTGCTTCTTTTAGGATCACAAACCATAAGCACAAACTCAATTTCATGCGTGGAACTAAGGTTTTCAAAGTCCATGCCGATCAAATACCAGCAAATCATTTTGAGTTCATGACTTTCCAGAATATTTTGTCATGTGTTAAGGAAGATCAGTTTCTTGGTATGCATGTATATTTCAACTTTTAAATTTGTATCTCAGCATATATTATTGGTTTCAATGATAAGTTTATTTGTGTAGATGTCATTGGTCACGTGGTTGAAAGGAATGATCTGAGAGAGACTGAGAAGAATGGGAAGATAAGTAAGGTCATGGATGCCACTCTTGAAGATTTGGAGTAAGTTTGTTGAGTTGTTGTTGTTTCTTTCATTTAATTTGCTGGTGTGTTTTGCCATTTATACTCTAAAACTTTTTAATTTGGCAGAGGGAATAGGGTCCATTGTACTTTATGGGATGAGTTTGCACTTAAAATGCAACAATACATGGATAATCATGATTCATCCTTGCCTGTTGTTATGATACTACAGCAATGCAAGCTTAAGAAGTATCTTGGTAACCATAATTTTTAGTTTAAACAAACCTCATGGTATTTTTTTTATTTTTTTATTTTAAAATCTTTGTTCTTTACACTTTGGCCTAGGGACTATGGGAATTTCAAATTCTTTTTATGGATCAAAGTTGTTTTTGAATGCTCGGCTTCCTGAGGTTGATCAGTACATAGAAAGGTGATTTGAGTATATTGGATTTCTACAGAATTGTTTCACCATTTTTTCTTACTTGAAAGTACTGTTGTGTTTTTACAAGGATGAATGCTGCAAATGTGGAGTTGACTCAGGGTGTTAGTCAAGTGTCTGGACCAGCCATGATTAGTATTGCCGATGATCTACTACATACACAAAGGATGACAATAGAGGATTTGATTGAATCCACCCAGGTATTCTTTGGTTATTGGTCTCCCAAGGGTGTACTTTGTTTTGTGTCCATAAGTATTTAGTTTGATGTGTGAGAGGTTTTTGGTTTCACTTTTTTTTTCTTTTCTGGTTATGTAGAAGTGCTTTGGTTCTGTTTTGGTCTGGGCATGTGAATTTGACACTGACGCCGGTTGGTTCTATCAAGCTTGCACCAAGTGCGCATCTAGGATTAACTTTGTTTCTGGTCAGTTATACTGTGAGAAATGTAAGATGCCCCGTACTGCAATTCCTAGGTATGTGGCATGCAATTGCATCGCTTTCAATTTCAATTTATGTTGTAATTTGGTGTGGTGTTTTTATTGATTGCCCTATTGGTGTCAGGTACAAGGTACACCTCCAGGTCATTGACGATACAGGGTCCATAACTTTTGTCATGTTTGATCGTGTCGTTTCGCAAGTTTTAGGGAGGACTGCACAGGATTTGCTCGATGCTATGAACAATGTACGTTAAGCTTTGGCGTTATTTTTCTTGGCTATTTTATATGCTTCATTGTGACCATGGCTCTATTTTGTTGATTATTCTTGCATGTAGGAAGGCAACTCTAATTCCTATCCCTCTGAGTTGGATATATTTGTTGATAAACATGTGCTTTTTAAGATTGAAGTCACTGATGCTAATCTGTATTGTAATTGGCGTGGCTACACCGTTAAAAAGCTGTCTTATGATGAGGACATTATCAGGCAATTTACAGTTCTTCATGGGATAAGTGTATGTGCTCCGAATATTTCCATCATTTGATTTACAGATATGCTTCATAGATAATTAATTGTTATAATTCATTCACAGCTTGGTGGGGATGCTGATAATGTCAATTGTGATGGCCTGGTGTGTGGACTTGGTGATGATGCTCAACCAGTGCAGGTTGTCTTCTTTAAGATATATGAAAAGAAATATAAGATACATTTATTTAATTACTATGTATATGAATTTATTTATAATGACATATGTATATTAATTTAGGGTACCATTGATGGCGGTGGTTCGACTCAGGGTGCTGTTGAGGGTAATGATTCAACCATTGAAGGTGCAGCGCAGTCTCCGTCTACACCAGATGATGATGTTGTTGTTGTTGGACCAGTTCAAGGTTCTGCTACTAAAGCAGCTGGAAAAGGATCTGCTAAGAAAGTCAGGATGCGACAAGTCAAGATTGAGGATGCAAAGTGATTGTCTTGGTGGTGGTTGTTCTGTTTGTTAGATATGGTTATTTTTAGTTTTACATGTTTCTATCTCCGTGTAGTTGTGTCTGTATTTGATATTTATTTCCTTAACTGTTGGGGTTTGTGTTTGGATTTTGAGTTGATCCATGTTTTGTAATAGTGACTCTTTGGGATAGTTTGCGTTGCTTTGTTTCTTTGATGAATAAAAATCCTTAACTTGCAGTCTTAATGAATTTGTACCCTTTGATTTATATATGGGGTTTGTTGATTTATATCCATCTAAAAATATGAAGATCTAAATTACATGCTCTCCAAGTGAAAATTTCCATGCATCAGATAGATTTGCAGTCTTAATGAATTCCACACATAGTGGATTGTATGTATTCACTTGAAGTAAAATTCCATTATAACATATTATACTGTCATACAAGGTGCCATTCACTTAAGCAATTCTTTTAAGAGCATATAAAAATGTATTACACAATACATAACAAATAGAATTTAAGACATTCTCTCCAAGTGAGAAATTTGCATGCATCAGATAGATTTGCACTCTTAATGAATTCCCCACATAGTGGATTGTATGTATTAACTTGAAGTAAAATTCCAATATAACATATTATATTGTCATCCAAAGTGCCATTCACTTAAGCAATTCTTTTAAGAGCATATAAAAATGTATTACACAAAACTTGACAAATAGAATTTAAGAGCATATTCTCTTGGCACAATTTACTAGAATTACAGAGTTGAGTTAATTTGCATGCATCACAGGATATATTTAAGGTCCTTAGAACTACTAGAATCTTAGATATGTACCAAGGAGATGTATGCCAATGTATTATTTAATCATCACTTGCATATTTTTTAAGGCATAACAATTTACTGCATATACTGGCACTTCTATGGCCAACAATCAACTTCCTGATCTAACAATCTGCACAACTAATACAGAAGACCACATCACAAGTTTTGATAATGGTACCACATCACAACTTTTGAACCAATTTAGTCATTTCTTTCTTGCTCTATGTATCTAACAATAACAAAATATCACAGTCAATAACGCCTACTCCTTTCCGGACCTGCGTGTTGATGAAGTGGTGTGTGCAACTAACACTGAGCAATACCATGTACCTTCTGATCCCGGTATTGTCTTCTTTTGCATGATTATTGTTTCCTTTCTCACAGATTTAAAAATTCTCATACAGTGCATGTGATATATATTTGGCTTTCTTCTAATCACATATCTTGCAGATATGGACTACTTCAGCACTAATCTGCCTTTGAATGGTGTGTTCTTTGTTTTAGCTTTTTCAATCATGTATATGATGATGGTTTGTTGGACTAATTCATAATTCTTTAGGTAGTGATGGCTTATTCATTCCACATAACACTGTTGATGACGTGATTTGCACGGCTAATACTGAGCAGCTTGATATACCTTCTGATTCTGGTATTTACTTATTTGTTCCTGGAAAAATGAACTTCCGTTATTCTGAATATATGCTTAATTTTATTACTTTAAATAATGTAGATGATGATGAAGAGCCGATATACACCGACGAGTCTGGTATTATTTTTTGCTTATTTTGCTTGCTTACAGTAATAGAATTGTAGGGAAGTATGCATATGTTCATGCTCTATTTTTTGCTATGTTTTTATCTTTTAGAGGATGATGCTCTATCAGACAACGATGATATTGATGGCCATGTAATGTCTGCTTTGGATATCGGTCCACCTAAATGTGTTTGTGAGTACTGTGGTGCAGTTATGTGGTGTGAGGAGCGTCTTAAGCGAAGTTCAAAGAAAAAACCAAAATTCTCACTTTGCTGTAGCCAAGGGGATGTTGAGATTGTACCGTACACTCGCCTACCCTATCCACTGCATGATTTATATCATGGTCATGATAGAAAAAGCAGGCTTTTTTTGCAAAATATAAGATCTTTCAATAGTATGTTTGCTTTTACATCAATGGGTGGTAAAATTGATACATCGCGGACTAGAGGAAATGGACCTCCGGTGTTTGTAATGAATGGTGAAAACTATCATCAAATCGGTAGTTTATTGCCCTTGCCTGGAGAGCAGCCTAAATTTGCACAGTTATATGTATATGATACTGACAATGAGATATCCAATAGGATGGCTGCTGTTGGGTAATTTCCTTTCTTTTGATTTCTATATTTTAAATTAACATTTGAACAACTCTAGATTGAGCTTTGTAATTTTTTTTTAGGATGAAGGATGATGCTTCTACCTTGAAGTCTTCCATTGTCAAGGATATAAGAGAGGCTCTTGATCGCTGTAACAATCCTTATGTTAAAACTTACAATACAGTTCGGAATACATTGTATTCCGAAGAAACTCCTGAAGTTAGGTTGAGGATTTTGGGCAAAAGAGGACGTGATGGGAGAAGGTATAATCTTCCTGCTGCTTCAGAGGTTGCGGCTTTGATTGTTGGTGATTTTGATGCTGCGGATTTTGACAGAGATGTTATTGTTGAAACTCGGTCTGGACTTCTGAAACGTATATCTACATTTGAACCAGCTTACTGGCCCTTGCAATATCCATTGTTATTTCCTCGAGGGGAGGATGGTTTTAGAAAGGATATTGAATTCAGAGACAACCCAAGAAGTGCTAGAAGGAAGAGGAAGTTTATCACTCAATTGGAGTGGGTTGGTTATAGAATACAACAAAGAGATATAGATAGCTCAACAATTGTATTTTCTAGAAGGTTATTTCAGCAATTTTTGGTTGACTCCTTTGCCACAATAGAGTCTGCTCGCTTGAAATACATGAGACATCATCAACGGGAATTAAGATCTGATATGTACAGGGGATTGACTGAGGCCATTCTCAGAGGGGAGTGTGATGCAGCTACCACTGGAAAACGGATTGTTTTGCCCGCTAGCTTTGTTGGGGGGGCAAGGTATATGATACAGAATTATCAAGATGCCATGTCCATCTGTTCCTGGGCAGGATACCCTGATTTATTTATAACATTCACTTGCAACCATAAATGGCCTGAGGTGGTAGATTTTTTGAAGGCATATCGACTTAAACCAGAGGATAGGCCTGATTTGGTGAGTCGGCTATTCAAGATTAAACTTGATCAGCTCATAAGAGATATAAAGAATGGGGGGATTTTTGGTAGGGTCAAAGCAGGTATGTATTTTTTAAAGACTATTATCGTGTTCTCATTCATTTCTCTTATCTACATGTTAGTGTATGATGCTAACTGCCTGTGTTGTTTTGCATGTTTATGATACAGTTATTTATACAATTGAATTCCAAAAGCGCGGGCTTCCACATGCTCATATTCTGGTTTTTTTTCAACCAGTGCATAGAATTATTCATCCCGAGGGTATTGACAAGATAATATGTGCTGAAATCCCTGATAAGGATCGGGACCCTGATTTATTTAAAATTGTATCTTCTTTTATGATACATGGTCCATGCGGTGATCAGAGAAAAGGCTCTCCTTGCATGCAAGGAGGTAAGTGCACAAAACATTTTCCTAAGAAGTTTGTTAATAGCACCGTTATTGATTCTGAGGGGTATCCTGTATACCGGAGAAGGGATGATGGTGTGTTTATTAAGAAAGGAGAATCATTTGCTGATAATAGATTTGTTGTACCATATAATAGACATTTACTGTTAAAATATAATGCTCACATCAATGTTGAGTGGTGCAATCAATCGCGTTCTATAAAGTATCTTTTCAAGTATGTAAATAAAGGGCACGATAGGGTTACAGCTGGATTCTATGATGGTGCTGGTGATGGGGATGGTGCTCATGTTGTTGATGAGATAAAAATGTATTATGACTGTAGATATCTATCGGCTTGCGAGGCTGTTTGGAGGATCTTTATGTTTGATGTTAACTACAGAGAACCATCTGTTGAAAGATTAGGTTTTCACCTTGAAGGTGAGCAGTCTGTGGTATTTCCTGATAATGCTTCCATTGAGGATATTGTAGATAGGCCACATGCCAAGATCACAAAATTCTTGGCTTGGATGGATGCGAATAAAAAATATCCTTATGCAAGAATGCTTACGTACGGTGAGTTTCCCACGAAATTTGTATGGAATAAACGCGACCGTTGTTGGACTCCACGTAAGAAAGGTTTCTCCATTGGGAGACTTCATTTTGTACCACCTGGGGCTGGCCAGAAGTTCTACTTAAGGATTTTATTGAATTATACCAAGGGTTCTACCTCTTTTGATGATATAAAAACGGTTAATGGTGTAAGGTACGATACTTACAAAGATGCATGTTACGCATTGGGATTGGTGAATGATGATCGGGAGTTTATCCATGCAATCAATGAAGCTAGCTATTGGGGCAGTGGCAGCTATCTACGCATAATGTTTGTTGGTTTGTTGATTTCAGGACAATTACAACAGCCTGGTTTTGTTTGGGACAATACTTGGGAGGTATTGAGTGATGATATTCAGTACAGACAGAGGAGAGCTCTGAACTTTGAAGGTGTTTTTTGTTTTTTCGTTCCTATAAGTTAAAATTCTCTCTTTGTGTCTTACAATTTTTACTTCAGAAGATATGTTTTAACTGATATTGAGATTTTATCGCAGATTTGGTCCTTACTCCAGAGCAATTGAAGAGCTATGCTTTAGCCGATATTGAGATTTTGTTGCAGAGTTGTGGGAAGAGTTTAGAAGATTTCCCCGACATGCCAACTCCGGATGAAGGGTTATTGCCAGAGAGAGGAAATAGGTTGATATACGATGAACTTAATTATGATAGGCAGCATTTGGCTGATGAGCATCGTTCATTGGTGTCCAATATGACAACCGAACAAAAACACGTATATGATAAGATCATGACAAGAGTTGAAGAAGGAAAACCTGGTTTTTTTTTCCTCTATGGCTATGGCGGTACAGGTAAGACTTATATCTGGAGGGCATTGTCGGCTGCGCTGAGATCTGTTGGTGAAATTGTTCTAACAGTGGCGTCAAGCGGCATAGCTGCATTGTTAATTCCTGGTGGCAGAACCGCACACTCTAGATTTGCTATCCCAATAAATATTGATGAGTTTTCGACGTGCGAGATAGGTTCCAAGGATGACTTGGCTGAATTGATACGTCGTGCTAAGCTAATCATATGGGATGAGGCACCTATGATGCATAGATACTGTTTTGAAGCTGTTGACCGTACACTAAAAGATATAATGCTTGAAGATAGATATCCATTCGGTGGAAAGGTGGTCGTGTTAGGCGGAGATTTTCGCCAAATTTTGCCAGTTATTCCTAAAGGAACGAGGTATGAAATTGTTAATGCTACTATAAATTCTTCTCCTCTCTGGCGTTTTTGTGAAGTGCTTACATTGAATACTAACATGAGACTGTTAGCTGGGTGCACTGATTCTGATTTTGAGAAAAGAAAGAGTTTTTCAGAATGGATTTTGGGAGTTGGTGATGGAAGTATAGGAGATTCTGAGGATGAATATATCAAAATCCAAGTACCGGATGATTTGTTGATACATGGCTCAGGTGATACACTTAAAGCTATTGTTGATAGTACATATCCAAATTTGCTGGACAACATGAATGATCCTATATTTTTCCAGGAGAGAGCTATCCTGGCTCCTAAAAACTCTATTGTTGATTCCATCAATGATTATATCTTAAATCTAATACCTGAAGATGAAAAGATCTATTTGAGTTATGACTCTCCATGTAGTAGTAATTTAGGGGCTGACATGATTGATGATGTGCACACCCCAGAGTTTCTAAACACCATTGTTTCTTCTGGGCTTCCTAGGCATAGGCTGAGATTGAAGATTGGAGTTCCAGTGATGTTAATGAGGAATTTAAATCCAGCTGTAGGGTTGTGCAATGGAACTCGAATGATTGTTACAAAGATGGGAACATATGTGATTGAGGGAAAAATCATATCTGGCAGTCGTATTGGTGAGAGGGTATTTATTCCAAGATTGTCAATAACTCCTTCCGACAAAAGACTTCCCTTCAAATTTCAGCGGCGACAATTTCCTTTGATGGTTTCCTTTGGCATGACTATTAATAAAAGCCAAGGTCAATCCCTCAAATATGCAGGGGTGTATCTTCCTGATCCAATCTTCTCTCATGGTCAATTGTATGTCGCATTGTCAAGAGTTACTTCACGAGAAGGCTTGAAAATACTCATAACTAACCACGAAGGAGAGAGTGCAAATGTGGCTCAGAATGTTGTCTACAAGGAGGTGTTTAGGAACCTTTGATAGTTTATTCTAATCAGAGATGTAGATTATTTTTCTTGGTTGTGTAATATGTCTTCTATTTTGTCGTAGTGAATGTACATTGCATGCTTGATAATTTCTAATTGCCCTTTTTTACTAAAACATCAGCATAAAACAAATTTAGATTATCCATTTAATTGGTTGATAGTAGATTACATCAATAGGCATAGCATTTGCATAAAACATAATTAAACTTAAAGCTAGTTGCTAATAGTTAAACATAGCAAGTTGCTAATAGTTGCTTTTATAAACATGGCATCTTAAGTCTTTATCAAACTTAAAGCAGACAACATCTCCAACTTTGAATTTGTTGTTCTCGCATAGCATGTTCCAGTGGCACCCCAGCTCTGTCCTCAAAGGATCGGTTTTCATAACAGCACTAAAAACATATGTAAGCCCATCATCTGTTGATATCACAATCTCATCTAAATTCTTCTCCCGGATGAACTCAGCAAAGCATCCACTCAAGCACTGCAAACATTTAGTAGTAGTTAGGAACTTTTGTAGAAAATTAATCAAGTATGACTAAATAAAATTTGAATAAATCAACTCAACCAATTTTTTTTGATTTATATTTTCTGTGGTCATGGGGATCTGAAAAAGTGTAGTATCAGGGTCATGAACGTCTCTGCTATGGAATGGTAGGATTTCGGAGCATGCCGTAATACGCTTGATAGATTTAACTCCAAAGCATTTGGATCCGTGGTAGGAAAAAACAATCTCAACATTTTTCGGCAATCGGTAGAACCTTTCAAAGGACTTCCATCCATCAACTAACAATGGATATGTTTTGTGACAATTAAATTTCAGCAAATGCATAGCTCCATGGTCTTGCAATATCTTCCAATCACCTATCAGGTCATTGTAAAACTCACCGACAAAGGATGGATCAACCTCAGTGAAATTCTGCAAGATCATATTGAGCAGGGTTTGTTAATATAGTCATAAATTATTATAGATGTAGAACATAAAAAAAAATCACTCTACACACCTGGTATGACAAGCGAATAGCAGGGAAGGTTGCAATGGGTTGAGAGTTAATTATTTCTTTCATGTCATCAGCACTGATGTTATTCATTTTCTCATATAATGATGTTATAATCTCAAAGACAAGTCCATCCTTTTATAGCAGTATTTGTGCATATCCACCCATACAGCTGGCACTATCAAGACATGCAAGCTCACACATGGGATGGAACTACAGTATATGAAACATTGATGTGGAATGCATATGCATTTTTTGCATTTATTTTAGTTGAGAATATTAGAGCATTTAATGTGACGCATCCATCCAACCAATCAAACAACATGCACCCAATGTACATCTATGCAAGCAATCTACCCCTATTCATCCAACCAATCAAACAACATGCAGCCAGTAGATTATCATAATAGTTGGAAGATATATATATATATATATATATATATATAGAGATACAAGCAATCCACCTCCAATTAAAATCATTCCTTCACCAACATTCCTTTGTACCATTCATCAAAACGCAATGGCTAATACATCTCATCAAAACACAACTTCAGAGGCTTCTAACAAGCAAGATATCAGGAGCATTGTTCAACAAGCAATGAATGATTATCAGAGAGATGATTCTGTGGATACTGTACATTGTTTTCAGGGTTTCATGTCTACTTTCCTCTCATAAATTCTTATTTATATCGCTTTATTTGTGATTTTGAGTTAATTGCTTACTTGATAATTACAATTTATCTCCCTCCAGATGCTCATCCTGATGTGAGACCTTATTTGATTATGTCAAGGACATGCTATATGGAATTTGATCCAATGAGTGTAAGTTTCTTGATTGTTAACTTTTATCTTTTCTTCCTTGACTAAATATTCAATTTATTTTGTAGCCTCGCGCCAAGCTGCCTGCATCTTTCACGCGAGTTTTTGGACATTTCTTGCATAATTTTGTACTTCTGCAAGATCCCAAAAGAAATCGCATTCAAGTAGCCATTGAGAGGAAAAATGCCAAGATTTATTTAACTGATGGATGGTCTCGATTGAAAGATTTTTATGGAATTAGTTTAGGTGGTTGGGTGACAGTTGTGTATATAAGTCCTATTCTTCTCAATATAAGGGTTAAGACAATTACTGGACCCGAGGTGTACTATCCTGAAAAATCACCTCCCTACAAACTTAACTTGCTCCATACTCCATTCCTTAGGATCGCTTATACTGGACCTCCTCCATACTTTCATTCTCCATCATCATTCCACCATACACTTGAGAAAACTTTAACTTCCGCTGATATAGAATCCGAATATTTGGTATGTTTATTACCATTTTGTTATTGTTAATTATTGCAATTGTTGTCTTTTATGACATCCAGTATTTCAACTTAATTTAATACAGGAACTCTATTGGAGTGGCTTTTGTGAGAATGCACTCCCAAAAAAAGAAACAGGATTGAGGCTGATAGATTGGTTTGGATATCTATGGAATTGCCATCTCAAGCTTGAAGGTTGTCCTCCCAAAATTTGCAAAATTTCTGGTCAGTGGCGCAACATATGCAAAGCTCGACGTTTAATCGAGGGTGTGACTTTAAAGCTTGGAGTTACTGAATCATCAAACAATGAAGTGATGTATTTGAAGGTTTCTCCCTTCATAGGTGTTCGTACTACCATTGTTACACCTACAGTAACTGGAAGGCACAAGGCCTATTATCAAGCTGAACAATCCTTTATGCTATAGACATTTGCCTATTTTGTATTTGTTTTGTATGCTTAATTATGGCCTATTTGAATTTGAATAAACTTTGAATATTGGCATAACAGGTTTGTACATAAATGATTGATAGTTTGTTTCAAGCTCCAATTTCCCTCAATTCAGATTTGAGTTTTGAAAGGTTTTGTTTTTTTGACTAATAGGTAAATGTGAATAACAATAAATGAGATAGCATGCCTGTAACTCATTGAATGGATGCATGCAAGGAATAAAAATTCTCACATATCACCAAGGTGATAGGCTTGCATGTCACGAAATTAGGCAGAATAGAGTATAAGCAAGAGTTGTTTATTAGATGTATTCAAGTATTGGAAAATTTGATTGTAATCAATAAGTAAAAATCAATTTTAAAACACACTAAAACAGGAAAGCACACTAAAATCAATTTTAATAGTGGCCAGACACTCCATGTCTTAACCAATACATTGTGAATAGGAAAGCAAAAAACTTTTAATTTTCATGTGTTTATTAAAATAGAAAAACAGGACAATTAACTACCAATTTTACTTCCATTTTGAATCAGATCAACAAAATTAGAAGCAAATATAAAGCATATATATTAGGTGGAAATATCATACAAACCAGCATCATTGGTGCTCTATATTGAAAGATAAAAATAGAACCAGACAGAGAACTAACAAAATAAAAAACATAAGCTTTAAAAAAGTCATTACTTTTGTGACTATAAGCTACAGATTATTTGCTGCTTCCACCGCCTCATTCCACACATTCTGGATGATTTCTTTGAATTCTTCAACAATCTCCATATGGTCCATCAACACTGACATTCCCCTGCCAGCCTCTCTCATTCTTAGCTTAAGGTTTTGGTTGGATCTTTTTTTCTCAAGCAGCTCTATAATGTTTTCCTGAATATGACTTCTAATCTCTAACTTCCTTTCATCAAGTCTAGCAGCTTCAAGCTCACATGCAGTTGCCTTCATGCCAACTATTGTTTCCTCATGAGAAAACGCAGCAAGACTCAGCACACGAGTCATCATAGATTCTTTCAAATCCAGACCTTCATCAATCAAACTTCTGACTTCTTCGTTCTTTAGGAATAGATTATCTTCGGTTGTTTTAATGAAAGGTCCTCTTGACAAGAGTTCTGCTTTCAAACGAATCAAGGCACCAAGGAAGTTGGCATGTTGGCTTGGTAGCCTACATGCACCGCTGATTAACTCATCTACATGTTCTTCAAATTTCTGTAAGTGTTGGATCAGAAAATCAGGGCCTTCTAGAAGCATCGTGATGATCATTTTGGTTAGGGTCTTCATTGAGTAAGCCATGGTTTTGAGTAGAAGCTAAAAGGCGTGAGAGGTGAGAGTGATGAGTTTGGATTTGATGTTGAAAGGTGTGGGAGAGGAGATATGAAGAAGTGATATAATTGCAACCTATGAGTCATAGCTTCCTACTATTATCAATTAAATTTATTGCTATTACTATTAATTAAATTAATTGGCAATTAAAGTGGGTGGTTAGCCGTCTCATCTCTTTTAATGTCTCTGATGTGAGAGGTTGGGATATATTTGCTTATATCTCATATATGCTATTGTGACATGATGATAGCTTATGCAACATATTTGGTACTATATTATGATAAGTCAGGCAGTGTTTTGTGAAACACTCTCAATCATTTTTTGCCTTTTTTAGTTTGGCACCTGATAAAATGTACAACTATCAATTTAATCAAAATAATTTTAGATAATAATTAAGCACTTTATACCATAAGTGGTTTGTGAGTGCAGTACTTGCAAGCTTATACTAAATGTGTTGGAGTTGTAAAAATTTCTATTGTCTAAGTTCTTTAATATTCCTAAAAACATTCTTAAAAAAAAATGAGACTTTTTTTTAATATAAGACACCTTTTTATCACAAATCCATACTTTGTAGAATTGTTTTTATTTTACAACTAATTGTGGAATTTATTTTTTTGCATGATCAAGTTGTTGCT
Source organism: Trifolium repens (assembly GCA_030408175.1). Lineage (NCBI taxonomy): Eukaryota > Viridiplantae > Streptophyta > Magnoliopsida > Fabales > Fabaceae > Trifolium > Trifolium repens. Next base: position 56,639,003 of record CP125842.1, on the reverse strand, counting down.
TACTATTTAAAATTTGTGTCATACAAATCTTTTTCTTGCACTATACGCTATGTATTGGAGAAACCCAATAGCCAATGCATGCCCCCATTTGAATCTTTATCTTCCCACACATGTCCTCCAACTACCTCTCCTTGCTCCATATTCCTCCTGCTCATGATGAAAAAAGCTATCCATGTTTCTTTCATACTAAAAAGCCATCACAATTAATTGTAAAATTACAAAACTAATCATGAAACTAATCCAAATTTGTAGAATTTAATTTTTGATACTTATTCTCTTTTCTTCCTATGGTGGCATTTTTAAAATTTATATATCATCCAATTAATCCAAGCTTTGTAGAATTATTATTTTAGATTTATAATTAATTGTAGAATTGCAAGTCCATTCTTATGGTTATTTTTTCTAGGATGTAGCCACCGATTTATAATTATTATTTTAGATTTAAACCATAAGAATTGCAAGTCTATTATCAAGAATGAAGCCACCGAGGTTTTGTCGATTGATGGAGCAGACGAAGATTGTATGATAATTCCAAATCCTGAGGGTTGCTATCAAACTTTTGAAACAATTGATAGTGAAGATGAGAACCATGGGTTGCATCCATTTAATGATGACCCTGTGTTCCGATGGAAGCTCATCATCACTGAAGCCTATGCAAACACAGCCAAGCTGCAAGTTTTGGTGAGCATTTTCTTTTTTTGTCTCATGCATTTCCTTTGTTTTGATTAACTTTTTAATTGTTCTTTTGTTTTATATGTTATAGCATATTCCACAGGAAACTGTTAAGCATGTTCTTAAGAATAGGAAGAGCATTGTAATTAGAACTCCACACAATTTGGATGGAACAGAGTGCACTATAATCACTTACAAAAGAAAACCAGGGAAGATAGAAATGTATCTAAGCAAGGGTTGGTTTGAGTTTATGAAGGCTAACAAACTCAAAGAGGGAGATGTAGTGATTAGACCTAAGTTTGATTTTGTAATGATTAGACCTAAGTTTGGATCTACACATCTTAATATTTGTGTTTAGCTTTTGTGTTGTATATTGGACAAATTTGAATTGACTTTTAGATTTTAATGATGTATCTGCATAGTGGCTGCTTGCTCTATGTTCCCATTCCTCTCCAAGTTTTTGTTTTGTGGTGAAATAGAGTAGAGTTTATGGGAAAGGATTAATTGCAAAAACATATGATGTATAATTCTAATATATAAAAAATATTGAAGACATAATAAAAGCAGTAGCTTTGTAATACTAAGAAGTGGTTAAGACATGATAATTATTTGGCAAATTATACATACTGATTAGTTCTTATCATAATATAAATTTTGCAAATTATACATTTATTTATGGTGTCAAAAATTATTTCATTTGACACTTGCTTCCACATTAAACAACATAGAACAACATAGAGACAAGCCACACACAAAAACATCAAAACAAACTAGACATTTCTCCCTGCATCAATAGCAATGCCCCATAAAGTCTCAATGGTATTCTTGAGATTGTGAACAATGTCTAATTTCTCATTTAACACGGAGAGATCATCTCTCAGCTCCTCCAATTCAGTCTCGAGATTATTGAGAGTGCGTCTTTTAAGCAACAGATTGATTATTTCTTCTTGAATGCTGTTTTTAAGCTCTTTAAGCTTATCTTCAGAATTGGTTGTCTTCTCTTCATAGCAAAAGGCAGCTAGGTTCTTCTCATGCATGCGCATTTCTTCTTCCGCCGACTCTATTTCTTTCAACAAGGCAGACATTGTTTTGCAATTTTGCTCCAACCCTTCTTCAATCCACCAAATGAAAACAGCGTCTGCAATCATCTCCTCTTTAAACTGAATCAAACACCTTAGAAAATGAGACTGCTGGGGTGACAACCTCCTTGAGTGGACAGCAAACCTATCAACACTTGATGAAAATTTTCCTAATTTCTTTAGACAGTATTCAGGGCCTTTGTTAAGCATTCTATTGAGCTTTTTGATGGATTTGGTTACTGAACGGGCCATGGTTGTTTTTGCAGGGTTGATTGTTGATGAAAATTGTGGAAATGTGAATGTGAGTGGTTGGGTATATAAAATGCTAGCAGTCAATAGCCATCAAGCAAGTGTAAGCATACAGACAATGAAGCATACATTTGGACGGTTAAGATGAAATCAATTAGTAGCCAATCACATAGCATGCAAGGCATTGTGTCGCTCTATTGAGAGATGTCAAGTGTAAGCTTTCTATATTCTTTCCAGATTTATTGTTTGGGCCTGCAAAATAGAGCTACACTATTTGGCCCACGGAAATAATAAACTCATTTAGAATTCTCATATCTATCCAATCCTCATTTGGAATTCTCATATTTTCTCTCCTAAGGACTCATCTCTTTCCTGCCTTATCGTCCTCACACGTATGGCAACTCCATCCCTTACAAGGTTTGTTTGCATTGTCCTCTATCAATTTAATGGTTAGATTGAGATTAAGTTAATAGAGATGGAGATTTCTGAATATAGCTTGATGTCAATTAGATTAGATTAATTTGTTTGACTGTTAGGGGTTTTGAGCTTTGTCAGATCTAGGATTTCATGTTTGCTTTTTTGCTCAATTAACCATTACTGATTTAATTTTGTGTTTGATTGTGTTATATGTAAGCTTCCTAAGAATTATTAGAGAGCAGACCAAGTCATTTGAGACTTGCATCCATCCACAACAGGTATTGCCCTCTAGCATCCTAAACATTAACTTTAAAATATCTACAAGTTCAAAGTATTTACTTTTTGTGTTTATCGATATATAGCGAAAAATTCAGATCTGCCCGAGATTTAAAGCTGCTTGGATTAAAGAACTCAGAAAGAATTTTTTTGGACTATTGCGTCGTGAAGATGGAGAATCAGTTCGTGTTGCACTCTTACTTCACGAGGAAAACTGTTACATGACAGATGGCATACTTGCTTCCAGATTCTTAGGCCTCCAAGAGCCAACCCAGGTTCTCTTGACATATGAAATTTATGACAATTGCTTCAAAGTTACTATTCTCAAGAATGAAAGTTTGGCCAGCAATGACACACCTCGGAATTATTGTCGATCTCTCGAGACAGTTAATGGTGGAGAGGGATGTGATGATCCAATGCTTGAAGATATGGCATCTTCATCATCATAAAGGTTTGTATCCATCATCATTTTTCAGAGCATATAAATAAAAAATGTTAGTTCTTTTTGGTCTATAATGCATGCTTATCTAAATTGAGGATATATAGTCGAGACTTTAGTAAAATTGATCTTTAAAGCACATTAAAAGGAAATTCATATTCCTAATTGATGGTTAACATAGTAACCATCTACCAAATTGTACATTTATTCGACTGAATAGAGCTAAACATTATCAGTTTCATTGGCTCATAGATTTTTCATAAACTCCTTGAAATACTCAACAACAATCATCCTTTCATTTAGCATAGAGAACTCATCTCTCAGTTTCTTCAATTCAACTTTATGCTTCTTAAGGCTATTCCTTTCAGTCAGCATGTTGATTATACCTTCTTGGATATCATTTTTCAGCACTTTAAGATCATCTTGGAATTTGTCACGCACCTCCCAGCTATACAGAGTTGGGTTGTTCTCATGTATACGTATGCCTTCTTCCAAGTACTCCACTCCATCCAAGTAATCAGATAATCTGATTGCATGATTGCTCATGCCCTCTTCCACATGATCTATTTCTTCCAACAACTCTGATGTTTTTTTGAAATTTTCCTTCAAGAATTCTTCAACCAAAGTTGGAAGCATTTCCATGATTTTTTGGATGATTTGAGTTACTTCAGATGCCATGGCTTTTTTTACACCTCTGATTATTGTTGGAGTGTGTGTAGATGTTTGGGTATATAAAGAGCATGCAACCGATAACCATTCAGCAAATGTAAGCATGACATGCAAGCCTTCCACATGGGGAGATGTGAGGAATTTTATTCCTTGCATGCATCCAATCAACTACCTGCAATTGTGTCATCTCCTTCACATTTGTAAATTGACATATTTATATGTACATGAGTTCTATTTGTAGATTACCCTTCCTATGTCATGTTTTTGATTTTTTTCATCCCTTTACTATTTATAAGTTGCTCTTCCTATATGATGTTTTTGATTTTTTTCATGTATTTTCTACTAGGTTGGCTTTTGGATCTCTTTGAGATGCATCTCTTCTCAACTTTCTCAATTGCACAGGCTGAGGATTCTCATCACTAATTGCTTCGGACCTCTTTATGATTCATGCTTATTTAAGGATCCCACACTAATCATTGTAATTCCCTTATACAATATCCCCCTTCATGAATAGCATAGTATTTATTTCTTATATGGCATATCCCTAATCCAATGCAGCGACCATGATTGGCCCCCTAACCCGTGCAACGCACGGGCTACGGACTAGTTTATAATAATGATGGGAGAGAATATTTGCTCCTATAACTTGATTTAAATTTTTCAAACTAGGCAAACAAAACAATTGGTTTTGACAAATTATTTCTTTTGACAACGAAATTATTGTTGGTATATATGGTTTCAGTTTAAATAATTAAATGTATTCTTCAAAAGAAATTCATTTCAAACTAACCAAACAACATAAATTTAATTTCACTCGTTATCCTGCCACCTAAAGTTAAACTAGAAAAATTGAAAAGTATGATCCACAAACTGATTTTCCAAAACATGATTGATAGGCATCCATCTCAAAATGGAAACGTCTATGATATGTTGCACTTACTGCATGATAATTACCGCATCATGCAGTAATTGGGTAATTATCATGCTGTAATTGTTTTCATTCGTCCGATTATAATTAATAGTTAAAATTAATTTTTGAAAATTTGATTTAGATTATTTTATCTTAACTCAACGATAGTTATACATTACTGTGTGTAACTATGACATTTCATATATTAGGGAATCCAAATCCTCTAAAAATAGATACACTAATAAAAAAAAGAAAATGTTAAATAGTGCACTCGGTGCATTAGTTATTAGCTAAACATATAAATAAAGAAATTATGTCTTGAAACTTGTGCATTAGATACATTAAAAATATAAAAAAGTTGTAATATTACTTTATGTTTTATTTTTAGTATGCTTAACAAGTGCATCGGATGCACTGTTTAGCACGACCCATAAAAACAAAATGAACATTAAAAAAATCGATGTTGAATTGTCTTGCCATTCCCACACAAAATCGAAAATGAGCACGAAAAACATCTAGGGCAAACCACCATTTTAGTCCCCGAAAGTGTATCTCGCTGTCATATTAGTCGCTAAATGTATAGAAATTGCAAATAAGTCCCATATATCTCATTTGATAGTAGTTTTATGGATTAAATTGACCAATAATGAACATATTAATTTGAGGACTAAATAGACTATCTAAAAACAAATTCAAAGACCAAAATGACTGATAAAAGAGACATTTAATTTGTGGATCTATTAGCAATTTCTATACATTCGAAGACTAATATGACAACGAATTACACTTTTAGAGACCAAAATAGTGGTTTGCCCAACATCTACTATACGAACTTAATCCCTCAAACAACCATCAAAAACACCATTTACTGAACCCATAATTTTGGGATATGGATTTCGTGCGGTCAAATAATGACTGCAATTGAATCTCAACTATTAGATCAAATCAGGATATAGAGTATATTGTATTGTGTCTTGAAATCTCAGTTTCAGAAGAGAAGTTACTTATTGCCTACTGCGCTAGGCGCAAAGGAGCTGGGGCGCGACACATTCATGTTGAAGCCCCCTGGTTTGTTTTGTTGATGGCGCGAGGCGCACAAAAAGATGGTGCGATGCAGAATGGTTGGTTGTGCTTCCCCATGAACACTGAAGGATGCGCCCGGCACATAAGGCTTGGCACAAGACGCGCACGATATTGGAATGTCTATATTTCTGATTCAAAGAGTGAGAAAAAAATTCACGATTTTGTAGCCAACTTTCAAACTAGGGTTTATAGAGAATTTTCTTGGCAACAACACTAAGGGTTGGGATTGAATCATCATCGATTCACCTTGGGTAAACATTAAATTAAATTAAGCCTCTTGACAACAAAAAGAGATTCGGAATTTAGGTAAAATTAGGATTGAAGACTGATTTTTGTAACCCAATTGAGATTTCTTTGTACATGTACTCTATAATTATAGTGGAGCATAGAGCTGCTATCTCTCAAGAGTCGTTTGACCGAATTGAGTAAATAATTTCTCATATGTGATTTCTTTCCCGCTGTTTTATTTTACTTGTTATTATTATTGTTCATTCTCGTTAATATTAGTTGTTTGATTACTATTGTTCCACACATTAATTTTCGATGGTTTACCTTTTAATCGAATTCACAAAATGATATTAATAGATTGAATATTTTATTAAAATTGATACTTTGTATACGGACAAAAATTAATTATATTTTCATTTTAATATTTTAAGGCAGGTTTTAAAAATTATCTTAATTTTTCTTTTCCATTTTTTATATATAAAGAAAGTGAAGGTGATTGCCCATTTCAAACCTTTTTGAAAATTTGGAGTTTAGTACGTGTCTTGCATCAGTGGTGGGGACCTTCAGTTGAAAAAAAAAAATGCCCAAATATTATAATCTCTATATTTTATTGTGTATAGTAGTAATATTAATGAAACTGCATTATAAATTATAATAAAATATTTGTTAATATTAAATCTCACTTACGTCCCCATCCATTCCTATTCCAGGCTTCCCTGCTTCTGAGCTGAGCTATGGAATTTTATCTTGCTCGGCTAGTTTAATCGAGCTTCTAATTTTGAGGTAAATAAATATGCATTGCGGGTGACTTGAGTTTCAAAGTAGTAACTTTTTATTAAAAACAACAATTATTTATTAAAATTTACATATTTAGAATAAAATATATAATGTATAAGTTTCAATGTAAATTTACTATTTTAAATTTTTTAACATGTGCAACTTTGCACAGGATAGAAAAATTAATCTTTTTGAAAATTACATCTATAGATTTACGAGAGATAACATTGTTATGCATCAATTTTTAAACTCTGAAAAATAAGTTCAAAATATTTTCAAGATAGATATTGCCTGTTTTTATTGATTACATGTGTGATTTAAATCTTATATATTTTCATGATATTTATATATTAATGTGTATATATCTACTATTTTTTTAGAATATGTCCATTAAAAAGTTTTTTTTTACCAAAGTACATTTGTTTTTATAACTAAAAACCAATTAAAAATACCTAGAGGTGTCATTTGCTAACATGCTTTAAAAAATAAGTTGGTGTATTTAAGTTAGCACCTCCTATATTTACTTACTATAGAATACATTTACTCATTTTTTAGGAGTATGTTAGCAAGTGATCATAATTAGAAAATTATTAAAATACATCTAACGATGCATATTGCTAAAATATTTCTTCATTAAATCTTGTAGATGTATTTTTAAATTCCTCATATTTAAATATTTGCGATCAGATTTGAGAGCATAAGACATTAATTTGGTTCTGTGTTTATTTTGGTTTATAATAAAGGTAGTAGCTAGGGATTGAATTTAAACCTCACGCATACTATTAAAAGTTTTCACTATTAAACCAAATATAATAGCTTTAAGAAAATAGTACTGTGAGCGTAGCTCAGTTGATAGGACAATACATTATATATATTGGGGGGTCGGAGTTTGAACCTCACGGTCATTTCACTTTTGTGTCGGAAGAATAAATCATCAGTTTTTGTAATTTTAAAAGATATAATGTGAAAAATGTATCATAGAATAAAATAATTAAGAGTGTAAGAATCATATCAAATTATCAATGACTATGAATCTAACGATGTAATTCAGTAAATATCAATTTCACGTAATTTAAACAATCACTTGAGACCAAACCCAAATTATTATATTTTATTATTATTTAATCACACTATATTAATAGTGTTTTGTTATAACATATGTTGTATTCATATTTTTTAATTATTATATATTATTTTCTGTCTGTAGATTTTGTATTTGTTTTATTGTTTTTTTTTTAAATATGAACCTAATTATCGATCCGGGCCAAATATATGTTAGCAGTATGAAGAAATACGAGACTTTGAGTGAATGTAGGATATGTTATGTCAAAATAGATACTTTCAATTTAATCTTCAAAAGAAAATGATTATTCTCATGATTGACCATATATATTTATTGAATGAAAGAGCCTTTAGGAGATTAAAAAGAAAGAAACCGCTTTCTCTCTCTAGATATTTTGCTCTGTCTTCTCACTAAACCTCACACAGTCACACGTGCCTCCTCCTTCCCAAAAATCCAAACTTTCCCCAGCCATGTAGAAGGGGTGGGTGGTGGTGCGACGAGGGTGTTTATGTCCTCCGCATCATCTCTTCCACGCTGTGGGGTTGCTTTTTTGTCAGATTTGTCCTCAATGTCGGCGTCCGGTGACTATTACGACGGCGGCGCTCTTCAGTTTTGTTTATTGTGGTGGTTTTGTTGTTCTTTGGGTCTGGTTATTTTCTGCCCATAATCGTTTCTAGCCGGAAACATAATCGTTTTTGTTCTGTCCGTTCGTTTTTCCGTTCGTTTTTTCTGTTTCTATTCTGATAGTTTTTTGTTTCGTTTTTTCTCTGTTAAGCTAGTGCTCTGTTTTTTGTTTCGTTTCACTGCCCTATTTTTTGTTTCGTATGGTGGCTCCAGATCCGCCGCGGATCTGGTGGTTCTGTTAGCGCTGTTTATGTTTCCGGCGAATCTCCTCTGCTCCAACGGTTTGGTGTTTTGTTTTTTCTGTTCGTTAATGTTTGTTTGTTCGTGTTGTTTCGTGCTCGTCACCGTGCTGTTTGTCGATTGGTTGCTTTTGTTTTGTGCTGTTAGTTTTTGTTTTTGTTTCCGGTTCATAGGTTGGGTGATATTGTTGTTTTATTAACCCGAAAGGTTGTGTTGGTGGTCGAATCTGGTGGTGGGTGGCTTTGGTGGTGATGGTGAGTATTGTTTTCTGGTGTTGGTCATGGTTGTGGATCTGGGTGATAGGTGTTTGTTGCCCCGACGCGGTTTAGATGGTGGTTTGTTGCTCTGGTGATGTCAGATGAGGTGTTGGTGGTGAGGCTGCCACTTTGGCGTTGGATCTGTTGATGACGTGTGCGTTTGGCTTCCTTGATATTAATTTCTTTGACCCGCTATCAAATCTGTTGAGATTTGCGGGGCTCTTTTTGAGCCTCGATCTGGGGTTTACAAATCTTTGAGATTTGCAGGGTTCTTTGGGATTTTTAAATTCGGTTCTTTATATCTGGTTGTCACTTATCGCATAGAAGTCGACTGTTTTCGTTTCTTCCTCGATACAAGCGTCTCTGACCGCTTTCCAATCTGTTGAGATTCGCAGCTTTCTCCTCTTAGTGGCTGATGATTCCAAATCTGCTGAGATTTGCAGGATGCTTTGTATCTGGATAACCTCGTCCTCGTTGATGTTGATGGTTCCTCGGGTTTGCTGAGATCTGTTCGCCTCGGTTCTCGTTTTACTTTCGGTGGTTAGTTCTTCGCCTTAGGAGCTGGTTCTGGATGCTGATGGCCCGATGTTTCAAGATCGGGAGTTAAGGTCCAGCTGTGGCAACTGTCTGGGCTGTGTTGGTGACTGCTCGAGTATTCGGAAATCTGGGGGTGCTTTTCTCTTGGTGGTACATCTGACGTTTGCTGAGTTATGTCTGCCTGGGAGTTTTTGTTCTACTTTTGTCTGGTCAGCGGTTCGCTTGATGAAGCTGGTTCTGGATGCTTACGGGCCAAACAATTTTGATTCGAGTTCGGGAGTTAGAGTTCAGTTGTGATAACATTTTAAGTGGGTTTGGTGACTACTTTGGTAGTCTTGAATCTGTGGGATGCTTGACTGTTTTGGGGATTAGGAGTTGTTTTTTCGATTAGGTGATTGTTTATGAGTTTTCTTTTTAGATGTTCCGCTTATATACGGCACCTATGTTCTTGTGTTCCTTTCTTACCGGACTCTGTTCGTCTTGTGCAGAGTCTCGATTATTAATAAAATTTGCCATTCAAAAAAAAAAAATTATTGAATGAAAGAAGGAGAAAAAAAAATTATGCAAATCAATGAATGAATTTGGACTAAAGTTAGTCTAGTTTATTTATTAGTTTGCGTAATTTTCTTTCCTCGCATTTTTCTTCCTTCCAACCAAACGGATTAGACTTCACAAAGCTCATGTTAATTTTTAGAATTGTGCATTATCGTAAAAATAAGTTTATTCTCCCATCAAATAAAGAAACATCATCAAATGTCATTGTTGCCATGACATGTAATTAAATAAAAATAAGATGAGAACTATTCTCTCTTCAAAATTAATGACACAATGCACTAAATTGCATCTCTTTTCTCCATATCTGTGAGACTGTGAAGATTGGCTTCTCGGTTTTCCTTGTTTTGGATATCCGACAAAAATAAAATCCGTTTGTTGTTTGATGTAATTGTTATGTGGGCTTTTGACTACCATATGCAAGATATTTAGTTGTCCGTCTTTACTATTAATTTTTTCTAGTGCTTCAAAGACCAAGCGTGTTGTGGGACGACATCAGTCTTCCATCAAGTGTCCCCATTCTACGAGTAAGCGAAGATGATTAGACTAAGGCTCCGTTTGGTCCGGCTTATTTTCCTCTTTTTTTCTTCTCCTTAAAAATAGTAAAGAAGGAAAAAATTGTGTTTGACTTTACTTTTTTTAATTTTTTACTTCTTTACTTTATTTCTCTAATACTTTTAAAGAGAAATAATGTCAAATATAATTTTATACTTCTTTATTTCGTTTAAGCTAAAATAAAAAGTAAAAAATAAGCCGGGCCAAACGGGGCCTAAATATTATTAAATTTACTATAAAATCTTAAGATCTAATTAAATTAAAAATATAAATATTATTAAATTGGACACTTTCATCTGAATTTGAACACGATATATATCTTATAATAGTGTGTAAATTTTCATTGGTAATTGGCCACTAAATTTAGTGGACAAAAAAACAAACTCATTCAACTATAGATGAAATATCAAACCAATACCGAAACACGTTAGACTTGTACACATGTACAATAGAAATCCTCTGGTTTTATGTTCTCTTTTTGTGTTCTTCCTTTCAAGTCTCAACCAAACATGTGCACTATTGTTCATGTGTCGGCAAGTTTAATTTTGTTGTGATCACAATCTTGTTCTCTCTTCCCCTTAGAAATAAATTTGTTCAAACTTCTTGTCTCTTTTCTCTTTTTTTTTATTCCAGACTAGATGGTGACAGACAACTACTGGCATGTATTATAAATGCACTAAAATATGGCAGAAAATCTGTTCCGAAAGCATAAAATCTAATATTTAATTCTCATTCTAATATAAAATTACTTTCACAATTTAAATATTATACTCTTATGTTTCATTACCATTTATTTGCAGACACATATTATATTGATCCCAACCGATACGAAGTTGCCATTCAAGAAACAGAAATGCTATTTGGACAGCAATACCATTTAAATATTTAGAAAAAATTGGCCATAAAATGTTCATAAAAAAAATATATTTTTAATATATTTTTATAGGGTGTAAGAATATGTTGTTCAGTTTTTATTTTCAAATTAATCACTTTCACAAAAATTGAGTACACTACACAAGTGTGTATATCTGTTTGTTTTGGCAGAATTCTGTTGTATTTTTAATCTATCCTTGGTCTTCCAAAATCCACTTCGACGAGAATTGTTCCTCTCCATTGTTTTCGTCAATTTTCTTCAATTTTTGTATCTCAACCATTAATCACTTTTTTTTTTAAATTTCAATTTTATTCTTTTTTAATAATATAAAATTGGTATTTTTTTAAAAAATAATAATATAAATAGTCTTTTGTCAAAAAAAATAAAATATAAATAGTCTACATTACACATTATTTCCTCAATTATTTTTTCAATTGAGAGAATCCACTCTCATTTCAACTAGGAGTGACAATTTAATCTATTATCTATTTGATCCATTACCTCAAAATTCATCCAATTTATCCATGAAACAATAAACATTGTTAATGGACTGAATTCGATCCATCTATGTAATTAATATAATCTATCTGATCTAACCTGTTGATCAGAGAGGTTCTGGGCCAGCAAATCCTTCGCTTGATGAATCCTTGGTTGAGTTGAACGATTGAGGAAAGCAGTAAATCACCAACGGAGGGGGGTTGTACCTGCAGGCGCTCCGATGCTTAAGTCAATGGAGTGAACAAGTACAGAAAGTGAGAGTGAGTAAAGAATAGAATACCTGACCCTCCAGTGAAGGAGGGTATTTATAGAGCCCCCAGCGCTGGGCCAAGATCTCCCTAATGGGCTGTGTTCGGCGGCCCAATAGGGGAGACTGCCAGGATTTATCCGTAGTTGGAGCAAGGAACCGGCCTTTAGCCCTTATCCTGGTGATGAGATGTCCTCATCGTGCGGAGAAGTTGTTTCCTTAAGCGTATCGTGTCCTAGTAAATAGGAACATGTGTGCTTTGTGGCGGCATAAGATAGCGAGCAGGGAGCTCTCTACTTGGTGAGGAGGGGGCTACGACCTCAGGAGAGATGTGAGCTCAACACTTTGGGCAGGGTCCATGAGCCCCATAAACCGAGCATAGCTACGAGGTCAACACTCCGGACAGGAGTTATGAACTTCCTTATGTCGAGCAGAGTGTGGATTGGGCCAGCTCTAGGCCCAGTCCATAACACTATCCAATAATTTTTTTGAATCCAATGAATCAATTTAAGAATTAGCATCTTAAAAAAAAAATTGGTACGTACAATAATTAAAAATCTAATTCTGGACTAAATAATCAAGGTACTCAAGTATTTTATTATATTATTTTTTTAACATAGAAAAAGTAGTCTATGATATTTAAGTTCTATTTGATGCGAACGTCATGAAATTTGCTCAATTTGAGGGAGGTCCATAAAGAAAGTAGTTCTAAGTTGGAGGGACGAGTAGGCCCAATGTCATAATTATAAACAGGGCATGTTTGGGGCCCATTGAAAATGAAATGCACGGCTTGAGATCGATGGTTAACTTTCAGTTATGGTACAAGTAGACTGAATTCTCTAAAATGACTTTAGAGTATAAAATGAGTAGTATTAACCGTTGATTAATAAATGAAAGTAGATATTACAGGTATATCATTGAGAATCATGAAGTTGTTACGATTACAATCTTTGATTTCTTCTCTTTATTTTGAATGGTTATGATTACACTGGACCTCTCCTTTTTAATGGAGAGGATCCGGTCCCCCTCAACACGTATAAATTGATGATAGAATAAAAGACTTGTTATTTTTATTTATTTTTTACTAAAAATAAAATATTCATTCATTTCAATCGATAGAATATATCATATTCAAATACAAATTCAATATCGCTAAAAACAAAAAAGGATGAATCTGCAAACAAACTCTCAATATCCAAGTTAATAGCATACAACGGCAAAATGCCTACAAATAATATGATAAAATTAACGTCACCGGAATGTCCAAGCTTCCAGATCTGAAACAATATGCCTAATGAATGAACTTTTGAGTAATTCTAATCCAAGTTTATTAATTGGTTTTCATGATTTGCATTTTTTTCACTTTCTTTCCATCAAACCAAACGGACTATAAATTGAAACTTAGTTTTGTATAAAAAGATATTATTAGATCATGTGACTACTTGACATAGTTCCTTGTTTGTATTTTCAAGGTTTGTTACATATATATGGTGAGGTCATAGAAAGAATATATGCTAATGCATGGATGGGTGTACCTAGGAATTTTTCTGAGGTACACTGCATGTGTTACAAACGACCCTAGCTATCTAAATCTAAATTGATCTAAGCATATATTGTGTAGTGTTAGTTTTAGTATTATGTTAGTGCAACTCAACTGCAACACAACAAGGTCATGAATGAGCCTCATTATTCACATGGACATGGTTGGTGGCAAAGCAACTTAGGTCACATCCAAACTGCTGGCTGGTGAAAGTGAGATACAAAACAAAACAAAAACAAAAGACGACAAAGCCACAAGATTAATGGCTTTTCATTTGAATCTACTCCAATACTATTGTAGTAGATAGCTAGGGACTATTGGTGCGTTTGTTTCAGATTTTTTTGAGAAAAAATCTATTTTTTTCTTAAAAAAATCCATTTTGTAATGTTGATAGTGTTTGTTATAGATTTTTTTAAAAATCATTTTCTTAAAAAAATCATTTTTAGCCCCAAAATGAAAAGCTATTTCTAATAGCTTTTTAAGAATCTATTTTTTTAAAACTAAGGAATCTAAGTGTATGAACTTCTTTTTTTTTTTAAATAGATTTTTATGATTGTAAACAAACACAAAGTAGCTTTAGATTTTCTTCAAAATCTCTACAAAAAAATCTCTAATTTTTTTTTTAAAAAAATCATTTTTTTTTAAAGCTTAAACAAACGCACCCTATATATGGTAAAAAGTTTGAAAACTTTCTAGCTATCTACTAGGACTCTAGGAGATATATGTGTGTATGTTTGATTTTTATTTTAGTTGAGGAAAATTGATTCTAAATGTATATAATTAAATTTTATGCGTTTGGGATAATTTTAAAATAGTTTATTTTATCTTTCAAATTGATTTTAACTTAAATAATTTTTAGCGTTTGGATATTTTACGCGTCCTATCCTTTCTTTAAGGAATAATTTAGAAAAAACACACAAACTAAAGAACTTTATTTTTCTTATAAAATTTTATAATAATTTATTCTAAAACTGGAATTGATTACATTTGATACAATTTATATCACTCTAATTAAAGTTATTAAAAATTTAAAAAACAAGTTAATTTCTTCAAAATCAAATCAAAATAAATTAATCCGATTTTACTATGACTTAACTCGTCCAAAATTTATTATTTTCACAAATTTATCACCGATTTAACTCAATTTTTATACCTAACGTCAAAAGAGATTGAAAACAACTTACAAAGAAAAATTAATCGAGGTTGATTTATATATAAGATAATTACACATGAATAAAAAGAAGATGTGCAACAAGCTGTGCCGCTAAACCTTTCATCTAAAAAAAAAACCTCGATTATATATATAAAAATCAACACAAAAATAAAATAAAATTAATCATCACCTTATCGAATGATTTTGTAAAAATGGGTTAACCAAATTTAAAATAAATTTATTTATTGGATAATGTCAAGGCAGAAGAATCAAATTGGATTACTTAATTGGTTGTATATATAAAATTTTGGCTAAAACTTTGGATTCTTTGTTTTTTTGTTAAATCATTCTATTAGGAATAAAAAATTTCCCTGTAAAATGTAAAGATAAGAGATTAGGCATTAGATATTTTCTAATGCAACAATTTTTTATGCAAACTGTGTGAGATGAAAATTAACATTTCTTAATCACG
Organism: Trifolium repens; assembly: GCA_030408175.1. Taxonomy (NCBI): domain Eukaryota; kingdom Viridiplantae; phylum Streptophyta; class Magnoliopsida; order Fabales; family Fabaceae; genus Trifolium; species Trifolium repens. The sequence goes on along the minus strand of CP125842.1, from coordinate 56,623,592 downwards.
TTTTACCAATCCTTCCATATTAGGCAAAAATTAATTAAATCATACAATATTTATCGTGCAACTTATTGAATAAACTCTATACGAATCACACAAATTTCTTTTATATCCCCAATCTTCTTTTTTTCCCCTTAAATAAATATTTCGAAATACGTTTTTCGAATTTTGTTTTGCATTGAAAAAAAATTGGAATGTGTTTTTTGAAATTTTCCCAAGTTTAAACCAGAAAAACTTCGAAAAACGTGTTCTGAAGTTTTTACGGGCAAAAATGGAAAATGGGTAGAAAAGAAATACGGGGGATGGGAAGAGAAAACTTCCTGGTATATTATGTGGTTCAATGATTTATTCCACGAGCTCATTAGGCCCACAGTCAGTACAGGCCTTAAAAACCTAATTTTTCTTGACAAAGAAAGATTTTTGTTAATCACACCCCAAAAAACCTAGTTACACCCCAAATTGACTAAAATACCCTTAAACACAGTTTGTGTAGATGCATGTAAACTCAATTTACATAATCTTTAAGTTCATGTAAACTAAATTAACGTGAATCCCTTAAATCAAGGGTAAGTGTAAATTGAGTTTACCTATAATTTGAAGTCTATTTTAAAAGTACTGATCTTATGTTACATTAGGAGTTCACATAAACATTTAATTTAGATTAGATTTACTAACGATTAAAATCACAGGGAAACATGAAATCGCATGGAAAAGAGAATGCCCTAGAATTGAAAAAGTATAAATTTACTAACCTATGCAATAAAGTCTTAATGAAATATCTTCAAATTCAATCTTTTATTGTGAATTTGTGATTAATTACACATTAATGGAGTTTGTGAGTTTTGGGAGAGAGCACATCAATGAGGTTCGTGAGAAAGAGAGAGAAGCGTGAAACAAAATCATAAAAATTAAGATAAAAACAATTTTTAAAACATTTATTTAAAGAAAGGGCAAATTTGGTATTATGATTAAATTTTGATGAAAATTGGGTGTAATAGGTTTTTTTGGAATGTGACTAGAAAATAAAATGCCCTTGTTACTACAAACCCCCCCACCCCCAAATAAGTATAAAAGATACACTGAATGGTTTTAATTTTAAAAAAAAATAAAAATAAAACACAATCCTTAGTGACATTGAAGGAAGGATAATTCAGCCTATACTCTAAAAAAATACCGAAGTATTTCTCTCACTATGCAACAAAAAAGAGACATGGCTTTACTTCTTGTAAATAACTTTGAAGGAACCAGTGAAATTCTGGTCATATAAAAATAAAGAGGAATGTTAACTTGTGCCCTTAAGGACACATATTAAGAAGATAAATGTGGAAAAAAATTATTGAACTTGTGGTGTATTTAATTCACTAAATATTAAATTCTTTATATCATTAAATGCTATATTTCTTTTTTTAGGTAACTTAACATGTGTCCTTTGTGCACAAGTTAATATGACCCAAAAATAAAAGATGAGAAAGATTTTTTTAATATGTTGGTGAGTATTATTTGGGAAAACTTTGTTTTTTGATGTCGGTATCTCACCTACCTAAAAATAATTTATTTATTGCACCCACACGTGCGCTACCTTGACCAGCAACATCCATAGTCAAAATGTTGATTTGGCTGCTTTCGTAACTCATACTAAGTTAGAAGAAATATTTTACACGTATTCTTGTTGTCCAAAAATCGATACTGTAGTATTAAAATGCTCATTCAATTTCAATTTTAATTTTCTTAAATTGGCTTACATCACTTTCTTTGAAGTTTGCGTTAAAAACATTTAAATAAGAGCATTGCTATTTAGCATGAAATTTTTACATAAGAAATGCAAAAATTAACACATGGCAAAATCTTAAAGGATGATGTCATTTAATCTTCTTTTTTAGTGGAAAACATGGGTGGTTATGGATGTAATCAAGGGTGAGGATTTATTCTTCTCTTTCTTGCATCAAAAAATTCTTGCTAAATAGCATTTTCCTTTAAATAAACCATCGAGAAGCAAAATTAGATTGGACGCAGTCATAAGCCCCGTTTGGCCCGGCTTATTTTTTACTTTTATTTTAGTTTAAACGAAATAAAGAAGTATAAAATTATATTTAAAACTATTTTTCTTTAAAAGTATTAGAGAAATAAAGTAAAGAAGTAAAAAATTAAAAAAAATAAAGTCAAACACAATTTTTTCCTTCTTTACTATTTTTAAGGAGAAGAAAAAAAAAAGGAAAATAAGCCGGGCCAAACGGAACCATAGAACATGATTTATTTATATTTTTGTTATCACAATAGTATTATTTATTTTTTTGACTAAACGATGGCAATATTATTAATTAATAAAGTGAATACATGAAATTTCGTGGAAAAAACGTACCTATGCATTTTCTATGCATTGCTTCAACGACTAAAGAATCTCTATATAAAGGTAAAACGCACGTACAAAAATAACATATACCAATCAATATGAAATTGTCAGAGTTAGAAGCAGCAGGAACAAAGTGCAAAGAGCACATAAATGATAAACAACTACCTGGTGTTTGCTATTATTGTTTAGAAGCAAAACTTTCAAAGCTATGCAACAACAAACAAATTCATTATGTACCTCAATCTCCTCGACACTTTTCTTCATCTTCATCAAATTTTATGTCTCAAGGTCATAGCCGTCGTCACCGTCGCCAAACTTCTTCTAGTGTGATGGATTCTTTTTCTTCCGATATGATTAGCTTCGATTACGGATTGAAGAAGAGCAAATCGACTGCTTTTTTTTCGAAAAGCCAAATCAGAGAAGATGTTGATGGAGAATACAAGGGATATAATAAGAAAAGAAGCTTTTGGTCAAAGCTACTCAAATTGACAAAAAAGGACACCAAGGAAACCTCCATCTCCATGCATTCAAGGACATTGAGGGAGAGAAAGGGTTGACTTTTTATTACAAGTTTAACTTAGTTCCACTTTTTCTTTAATAATGTAACTATACATAATTAAATTGTACCAATGATTTTACTTTAGTTATTATGCTTATGATAATTGTCACTATTGCTTAAATTTAATTTATAGCTGTTGTCTGAGGTGTTGCATATCAGGTAGTAAACTCATGAAACATGAAATCCACAAGAAAAGAGCAATTTGGGATTCTTTTCTAGAGGTATATTAAACCTATAGTGGACAGAAATTATAAAAAACATAACTGAGACCAGCTTTGCTTTCTTGTACAATTTGAAGTATTCCTTCTTTGGTTTAGAAATTTTACATTGCTTACTTTACTCTTTAAAGTTAATTACTCATCATAGAGAAACTGAATCTGAATATTTATGTGATTAATTTGGAACGTGTATTAACTCTTGTATAGCATACTATTGTTTCATCTTTACATTGCACTGGGCTATAAACTACCCAAGAAAAAGATTAAAAAAAAAAAGGAAAGAGAAGAAAGCATGCAAGATTTCTCCACTACTGTACATGATAGTATGTAAATAGCATTACCACTTCTTGCCCAAACTATCGCCATCATCGAGAAGAATCGTCATTGTAAAAGGCTTGGTCCGTTGAAGGCTTTTTCAGTCTTTGAAATATATCATCAAGGGATTCGGATGAGGAAACACGAGAGATACTATCTTGCTGTGTTTGCCGAATGGGTAAAAACCCTTTGGCACCACCAATATCAGCCTTGAAACTCGTAAAGCCTTTCTTTAATGTTTGCCAAGTCGAACCCAAACCAGAAGTTCCAGAAGTATTACCATAATGAGTATCGCCTTTATCAAGCAACGAAACCTTAGCAGAGTCCAAGTTTCTTATTTCTGCCTTCAATTTAGATGCTTGTCCACTCTGCTGTCTGACAGCAGCATACTTACTGCTGATCGCTTCCCTGCTCGAACTATATCTCCTTGTCTCTTCCTTCATAATTTTGGTAGTTCCCTTCATTTCAACTCCATTCTCCTCCTGAACAAAATAAGTTAGAAAATGAGTGGAACTGTTTGAAAGAGCAGAGTAACACATGTTATAGTATCTTGCAGCTGTCAAAGTCGCGATGATGTTAAACTACTACACATATTGCAAGAAAGATGAAGATGATGAGAAATGATTGCTTCCATTTTTTTTGTTGGGCGGTATTTCGACATACCATAATATTGTTGCTTGATTCAACATCAATACTATTAAAATTCCTTGCAAGTGGAACAACTTGCTCGCCTACTTTACGTCCTTGTTCAAGCCAATACCGTTCTACAAATTATATGAACACAATATCAATATCCCATAATACATTACGGTTTCCCAGTTTAGAAACGATTTGTCATTTAACTTTGCATTAGAGCTGTAACAACTAAGTCTTGGCATGCATACCTTTCTGCAAGATAATTAACCCTGATGGATTGAAACCATCCATATCTTCAGCTTCGGTTTTGAAAATATACCTACTCCAACTCCCCAGAAAATCAAATACCCTGTCAAAGAAGTTGCTTGCAACCAAAATGGTGTATATAACCATTATAAGTGGAAAGATTTTGTTAAATTTATCTCCAAAGAAAGGGACAGCATTATCAATATTACCCATTCGCTGCAAACAATTACAAAACACAACAAGTTAGAAAAAATTATTAACGGGAAGAAAGAAAGTAAAATTGTTTTGACACAAAGAAGCAATAATTTATTAGTTGGGCTAGAAGAAAACAAATTTAAAAAACGGGAGAATAAACTTAATGTAGATTACATCGTTTTCTAATTACTATATGTTGCGGAATCAATTAGTACCTGATTAGGGAATGAATCTTCCAAGATTTCTTTTGTTTTATATTTTCTGATTTTTTTATTTAATTGGTTGGAATTATTACTTATTAGTTTTATTGTAAGTGGTCTTAGTTTTACACTTTTACCTAATTATTAGTATAAATAGGAGTATTATGTTAACTACCTTAACTCGTTTCATACTAATAATATTTGGTGTATACTATTGAAAGTTTTCATTTTGCTCTTCTACTTATTCACCCTGAACCTATTTTCTCACCAATATGCAAGAACATTAGCATGGAAACACTTATGTAGAAAGCAAATGCATGAAACCATGGTAAGATAATTACCTGTTCAAATATAGTTGTTTTATCAGACCCTAGGCGAATGAGATTGAGAAAGTTGTATGAAACAGGGGGAGCGTAGCGAGCAATCATACTGGGAATAAGATAGAAAATAAATTATATTTGATAGATATGACCAGCAATTCGAGAAACAGAAATAAGTAGCAGTGACAGTAGTTAATATTACTTACGAGCATATCATAAGAAGGCTAACTGAGCTGGTCTGTCTGGGTGTCAATGAATAAAACACCAGCCTTCCAATTTTGAACAGGGAGAAGTATGTGCAAATACACATGTACATGAGTGGAACAAAAGCAAAAGCCTAAGCCAGAAATTGAAGATATGTGATTCAGAAAGCAGCTTGTCTTCATTAATATAATACGGTAAGCATTTCATGAAGGCAAAGAGGCATCAAGTGTAAATATGTTTTACACAGACGTCCAATCAAATTTCACCACTTAGATATGTTAACATTATTTTTCAATACACAAATATCTAAATAGTGAGATGTGATTTGCATGAGTAAAACTATTTCATAAAGTTAGTGCATATAAAGTATGAGTGATTTGCATGCATCGATTTCATGCATAACCCAACTCCAAAAGTGAATTTAAGTTCAACACTTTATTAAACAAGATATGGTGTCAGGAACACAAGAGTCCCAGGAAGTGAATTACAGCCTTAGACCAAAAGGATGCTAGTTTATTGTAGTGAAGGGATAAGCGGAGAACCAATCATATTTAAAACAAAAAATAAAAGAGCACAGGTGCAGTTGACCAATAATATGCACCCCTAAAATAGGCCAGATTACTCAATCACAAGGAAGTTCGTAAGGGACAATGCTTTCAATCTTTAAATTAATGAAAGTTTTTCCACACTCTACAATGAAATCTTAACCAAAAACTATTTTCTACAAGGTGAGATACTGTGTGTATGTATGGATGTATGTATATATAAATTGGTCTACCTGCACAAGCATCTCCTGTGTTCCAACAGATTTTATAAGAATAGAGAAAAGAGATAGATCAACACTCGGTAGAAGAGTTGCCTCTGCTAGAAGAATTGCAACAGACATGATACCAAGTAAAACAGCCAACCCTTTTTCCACTTGTTTTCTCAAAATGCATCGCCAGAAAAATTCTGCAAAGAACCACCATGTATTCAGAAACCTAAATCAAATTGAGAGAGTTTTGTCAAGAGAATCATTGTAAAATGTACTTCATAATGAGGACGTTTTGTTTGGGTTATAAGATCTTGTGGTTTTTCTATTTCATATTGAGGTTTTTTACATTAAACATTAAAAGTCTTGGTGTTATTTCTTCTTCTTTTACTCTATTATTCTTGTTGTCGCATGACATAAGAAAAATAAAATTTACAAACCTTAAAAAACAAACAGCAGAATAAATATGAGCAGACTACATGGACTCCATGCAAAGTTTGTTAGAATTAGATTGGAAGTTCTCTTTTTTTCCAAAACCTAGGAAACCTCCATTAACAAATTCAATACTTCAAAATGACTGTAGTATATACATAATTGTATTGAATAGTAATTCATTCTATGCGTATATAATTATGTACTGAAGTATAGTAGTTAAACTTTCGTTACCATATTGATGTTAGATTCAGCTATAGTTACGATGGTTTCAAATCATAATAGCGGTCAATTAGCTCCGCGGTTATACCTTTTAGTACTCAATACATTCATAGTATACAGTAATAACATTTTTCTCCCTACACAAATCAAACGATGTCGTAATATCCGATCACTAGTTCTTCCTAATGACAACCAATTTAACGCTGAGATGCATTGGCGTATAATTTTTGCATGATCTGTCTATCTCTCAGATGAATTCATGATACAACTAAGATGAACTTTGTGTTACTACTGGATTAGTTCAAACGATGGATATATGTTGCATCATAAGTTATTTATATCTTCGTTTACTGAAAGCCTTTCCAATAATTGTGATTAGTTTCTAAATTTATCATGCGAGTAATTGCGATAAAACATAAATACAATATTATGAGCATATTTCAATTTTTAAGCGAAATTTATATATTATATATAACAGAATTCTTTTAATTAACTTTAATGCATGAATAATTAATTAATTTTTAACAAACATGATTGGTATACTTACTGAAGTATCCTTTGATAATTCTGACTGTGGTATATCTGACCAGAAAATGAGCATAGTAACTCTGGACAATAATGGGTATAGCATTTTGTTTATAAATAGCTTCTTTTTTAAACATTTCATGCATAAGTTTATTTTACTCTTTTATATATGATTTTAGGTTCAAATTTCAGTGGGTTTTGCTTGGCACACACGCTGATGAAATGCACCAATATATTTTGGTAGAGAGCAACACTTACTTAGGCACAAACCTAAATAATACATGTTAGGCACACACTCAAAAGTTTGAAAAAAATAATTGAAAAAATGATGAAGTGATATTTAATGATGTGACTATATATTTTTATATTTAAATTTACTCAATTGTGTGTGTGTGCCTAAGTAATTATCATTTCATAAAAATATAAAAATATATAGTCACATCATTAAATATCACTTCATCATTTTTTCAATTATTTTTTTCAAACTTTTAAGTGTGTGCCTAACATGTATTATTTAGGTTTGTGCCTAAGTAAGTGTTGCTCTCGACCAAGATATATTGGTGCATTTCATTAGCGTGTGCGCCAAACAAAACACGCTGAAACTTGAATCTAAAATCATATATAAAAGAGTAAAATAAAATTTATGCATGAAAATGTTTAAAAACAAGAAAAAAGCTATTTATAAACAAAATGTTATGGCCATTATTGTATAAAGTTATTATGCTCATTTTCTTGTCAAATATACCTGAGTCAGAATCACCAAAGGTTACTTTAGTAAGTATACCAATCGCGTCTGTTAAATAATAAAGACTAAAAATTAACTAATTATTTGTGCATTAAATTTAAATAATTTTTTTTTGTTATATACTCCCTCCGGTCACTATTATAAGCAAAAAACTACTTTAGAGGTTCATTGCAAATTCAATGTATTTAGTATATATTACAGACCACATACATTAGTTTTCTAATGAATCTAAAAAAGTGTTTTTTGCTTATAATAGTGGCCGGATGGAGTATAATATAATTTATAATATATAAATATATAAATTTTGTTAAAAAATGGAAAATGCACATAACATTGTATTAATAATTTAATATTTATGTATGTTTTATCACAATTACTCGTATGATATATTAGAAACTTACCAACCAAAAAATCATATTTTCGATATGTACCCAGTACGGGTGCTTCACTATTTTAGGAGTACACATGCTTCAGAGCCGAAAGGGTAACATGCTTATGGAAACTAAACATCTTTACTAAAGTTAAATCTAGTAATACAATTCCAATTGCAGGGGCAAACATTAAGTGGAGTTAGGAACAGGTAGGTTAACAGAGATTCTTATAATTACCTAAAGTGTCAAATAAAGACCCTAGCTTGCCAGTTCGAGCAGGTCTAATGCTTGACATATATTTCCTGGAATAATTGCATAAAGTTAGCAAGAGAAACTTTTAGATATTGTTGAAACATGTAGAAATGGGGAAAAAACCAAATAAAATAAAATAGAAGCAAACCATCCAGTTATGTGGCACCGTTCATAATTCTTAGTCTTATCTTCCAATTCAAGGGCTTCTAGTACATAAGTCATGTACTCACTGCAAAAGCAACAATATAAGAAAAATACCAAGAAACCTAGAAGCAAGGGTGTGAAAAAAGTAAGAGCTACAACCAAATAACCATGCTAAAAATATACCCAGTTAATAGTCTACTTTGGAAGGGAGGGTGAGGGACATTGTTGATGAGCATAAGAACTAAAAACCCATTGAAGCTTTTATTTTATGGATTACATACAATGAAAAAATCTTTAACATGACCTGATCTTTGTCAATGCTCATCCTATATGTAGCAAGAAGAATTATTTTCCCTCGTGGGATACCATCAGAAAGTCAATTTTTACAAAGTCTTTTATATTAATAGAAGCTAGGAAGAAAAGCCAAAACTGTTCTGCATTCAATTAAGTTTGTTTAACCAGAACAATTAAAACAAGATTCATAAGTGGCTATGGTTAAGAAGAAAAAATACACGCAGGCAGGGCCTAGTAAGAAATATATTTTTTATATTACCCTAATTTAATAAACAGTAGGCATTGAAATTAACTTAAACAAAAATAAGTGAATATTGCTCCATAATGCTTATACTCCATTACTCCTAGGAAGAATATAACAGCTGAATTACCATTTACAACTGCTGTAAATAATTCAAGAACAAATTTTCTAATAACCAACTTATAAGACTTAGTTAATCATTTCCTTACCTTTTATATCTGTAGTACTCCTCAGTAGCTCCCCGTAGATGACGTCTTAATGTTGCCATTGACTTCTCATCAGTATCATAATCCATATCACTTCCCCCTAATCGGCCACCTTGTGGTGTGAATGACGGATCTTCCCTAAACTGGAAAATTGGATATTATCCTAACAAAGAACCAATGTTTTGTAAAATCTTTAAGCAAAGAATGTAAGATTTATACCATTTGAGTTAGAATGTCATCAATTAAATCCATGTAAGGTCTCAGAGGATCACGCCTGGACATGTGCTTCGAAGTGGCTTGAGCAACCTACAGAAATAAATCATCATAGAATGTCAAGTTTTTGCCTTTTGTTGCGAGGGGGCAGGTTTTAGAAAGAAAAAAAAAAGAACAAAACAGGGTTAGTCTAAAGTTCAACTAAACAGTATTAATCCATTCCTATCTTGCATCACCCCCCTACCCACATTGTTAATATTTATGTATTAAGCATGTATTTAGTGTGTCTTAGAATTTAGGATCTAACTCAATCCCACAGAACTAGCTTGTAAAGTGAGGAATGTCAAAGCTTCTAATAACTATATATGCCATATCTCCAGGCCTCCAGCTGATATGCGACTTTAAACACAACCCCATCACACTCAGAACTAGAAATTTGAAGTGTGGACTAAAGTGAGTGGAATAATAGGGATCTCAAATAGTGTGCATGTTCTTTGCACGACCCATACTCCACTGTAATTATTGTATAAAAAGAGATGTCCTGATTCCTTATTGGTTTAGCTTTCTTGATTTTTCCACATTGGAAACACTAGTTCTCTATTTTTCTCCCTTCCTTTTCTTGCAATTTTCTTTCCTAAACAAAAAAAAAATGAACATACAGCAGGAGCAGCATCTTGACCTTGGTCATGAACTAAATTAAGCCAGTGCTGCTGTGTAAGCCAAATGATTACTCAAGTAACTGGCATAGTCATTGGTGATAGTCTAGTATTGGGATAGGCTGCTGGTGCCTGGTGGGATCTTAAATTAGACATAAAGTAGGCAAGGTTAAACAATGATTTGCTTAATTTGCTTTGACTTGGCATGTCTTGTTATAGGCTTCTTTTAGGCTTGACCTAACCTACTGACCTATTTAAAGACCTGTTTCATATTAAGGCCTTTAAATTGGTCATTTGGCCTATCTCTAATTAGGCTAACAGAGGCTAAAACGCCAACGAGAGTAAACTTTATATACAATAATAACAAACTACATGTTATGAAAACTAAAAAACCATTACTACTCAAGAGCATGGGGCATAAGCGTGGAACTAGGGAAGGTTGAGTTGACTTCCTACAAACTGAGTATAAGTTTGTGTGTGAGATAGACAAAATTTTCACACGCCGATTGGGAAAACAAAAATATCATGGATAACATGTGCAAACCACTTACAACAATAGCATTTGAGAGTTCTTGATGAGCATCATCAAGTTCAACAGCCATTTTAGCAATTTTGTGGGAAAGAACTTTTTGGCGGGTGGTCCAGTCAGCATTTCTCCAAACATTTTTGGGAATTTCACTTAAACCGAATCCAAGGAGAAATGCACCAGTAACTAGTCCGAAAGTATTTGAGCAAGCCATGGCTAATCCCAAAATACTTCCACTCCTGATTATAAAAGAATCAACTTATTAAAGTTATATGAAAAAACCAGGGGTAAGAGACTTCACTTTAGATCAAAACACACACACATATGCTCAAGTAGGAATGCAAAAAGGTTTATGGCGTGTTAAGTTCATAAGCTGTCAATTATGACCATGTCAAAAATTACAAACAAATTGGGCAGAAGGTAAGCATTTGGCATCCATGATTAATAAAACATGCAAGCAGCTGATTAACACTTTAAAAAGGTGAGAGTTATATGCATTTTATAGCTTTCTAAAACCTGCACACAGCTTTTTAATGTGTTGAAAGCTTAAACACTATAATAAATTATTACATACACAAAAACTTGGAAAGACGTCAAATCAAGTTTCATTGAAATATCCTCACAGACACAATGCAGTGATAGCATCTACGAGTAAATGCAAATATGAAAAGAAGAAAAAAAAAGAAGCCTATAAACGTTGGATAAAATTATGGCTTGCAAATGCACAGCTTTAACAGATAAAGTAGTACATTGCTGATGCCCCATAAAATCTAGTTCACGCAAATCCTCCTTATTCACAAAAACAAAAAAAATAGAAACAGGTTTTCTAGAGCACAAATTTCTGGAAAATATCATTCATATCAAGTCTAAACATTGTTAAAAAATTATATATCCTTTTGACATTATAAACATTCAAGAATAAATTAGATTAGTTGCTAGCTATGTGTGGGGCATTGAGACAACAACAGAACTCTTCAGGTGAAAATAAGAATATTCATTCAAAGAAAACTAATTAGAAAACTCTTATGCAAGAATACCTCAGGTACAATTTCTTGCAATAAAAATATGTAATATAGTTCAAAACAACAAATTTTAAGAAGATGAGAACCAACCAGTGCCTGTGCATCATAATGAGAAGAATAAGTCCAAAAAGGCCAATGGATCCCACAATTAGATAGAAGACCAAGTTAACATGTATACTAGTCTTCAATCTTTCCGATACAGTGAAGTCCCCAGCATCTTCAAAACCCTGAATAAGGGGCACGACAGCCCTGCTTAGGATAACAATTTCATAAATGAGAAAATTTGCTTTTCTGATCTGTAAACTCCATTTATATACTTCCTTGGAATAATTAGTAAGTATATACTATCTTACACGAGAAGAAGGCAAATAACAATTAAACAAATTTGCAAATAGCACAATAACTCATGCACAATATCATCTATAAGATTTACATCTATGGATAATAAATAATGTTTTGACATTTGTTATTATTGACAGCATGGCTTAAGCCTCAAAATCTGACTGTGCGTCATATATTATCAAGCTGTTGAATATGAAAGATATCAAATTAGGGTGTCAATCTGAGGGGATGTATGGCCGAAAGAATAAAGGAAAAGCAGTTAGAGTGTAGTTACATAATGGGTTAGGAGGTCAAAGTTGCTAAGAGCAATGGCTTAGTTTCAATATTGGGAGAGAGATAAACGAGAACTCATTTGGAATTGTCAGTGGTGGGAAACTGGGTAGCAGCTAAGTGGTGAAAAGGGGGGAGGAACCCTTTGTTGAAGGGAAAACCCTTGGAAGAAAGTTATCTCGCTTTTTCTATTTGTCTTTCATCTTATTTATCTTTTTCTCTCTTATTTATCTCCCATCTCTCTTTCCCTTGGGTCTGTAACACAACCAAAAGAAAATAAACTAAACTTCATCAGATGTGTTCTGATAAAAATGATCGATATTCAAATTAAATAGCTATTTTAGCTTAATCCCATTATACATCATATCCTATACATGAACAAAGTACATATTCCGTTTACTTGAAAAAATAATGTTTCATTGTCAAGCAAAGAATGAGCAAAGGGCTAGTGAATTGATATACAGAAAGGGTGACATATTGGCAATTATCCAATATGTGGGGCTAAACATTGGCCTTTCTCAGTTTCAAGTATAAAACTTGTTTGAACTAACACGGGAGATTCCAAAAGTGTAGCAAACATAAACATAGAAACTTTTACATGAATCATACCAAGTAAGCAAAAATGTACTCCAATATGACCAGCTCCAAAAGAAAGAAATGCCTCCATTGTCCAGTTTGGAAGATATTGTCTGTATGTGTTAAAGAAAGAAACACCATTATATGAATATATGAATGAAATTGTTGCAGATATAATTCTTTAATGATCCAAAATTCTCTTTGCTGTTTAACTTTTTAAAGTTCCAAAGTCTGCCTCGAAGGGAATGCCAAATTGAAGTAAATATAAAAGAGAATGGAAACGTCAGGCTTAAATACAAATAAAAGGTCATACACCAAGCTTTTGTCCACAGAACCTGTAATATTTCTTTGCTATTACAGAGCCAATCTTTGTGATGCTAAATTAAGTAATCATTCTTTATATTCAATACAACCTTCTGGAAGGTTAACTAGTTAATACTCCCTCTAAGGTGAAGCATTTTGCTTGGAAAATGGTAATCAACAAATTATATGTCTTGTACTGGTATGCCTCATAAGGCTACTTCTGGTGATTGGCATATGTGTTTTCTGAGATCATCCCTTAAAAGCATTGACTTGAAAGCTTTGGAATCAATCCGCTTTTGGTATTTTTGAGGAGTATAAATAATCTTTGAATTGGATCATGTTCTGTCTACACTCATCTCAGAGACTTTGCGAGAAATGTGATTCATTTCTTCGGCATCGTACATTGTTCGAAGGTTACAGAGATTTACAGATGGAAATATTAGGACATTTTAATAATCAAATTCTTCCTGCTCATCTAAATCTTGTGTTTCCTAGTTCATTACAACTTAAAGTGATAAAGAGTAAAGTAGATATTCATATTAGCTTCTAAAGCATATGCAAATAAGTGAAGGCTGGTTAAGGGTTCAAAAGATAGAAATTGTTTCTTGAAAAGTTTAGCATATTACTAAATTAGTATTTAAGGTCATTTCCAATTGACTTATTTTAGTTTATCTACTAATGTTTGGTTCCACTTCTATAGCAGCCAACATTGATTCTAGAAGTGTAGAATTGATTTTGACATGTTTGGTTTCTCTAGAGTAGAATTGATTTTGCCTCCAAAATTGATTCTACTTGAAGCTATAAATTGTAGCTTCTGATTCTAAAATTGATTTTTATACTCAAATATGTTTGGTTCTGCCGTGAGAAAATTTGATTTTGGCAGAATTGATTCTGTAAACTCGATTCTAACCAAAATTGAGTTGAAAAAGTAATTTATATTTGAATATGTTCATGTAAAAGTGAGTTGAACAAAATATTTGAGTTTCAAAATCAATTCTAGAATCAAAAGCTACAATTTCTAGCTTAAGTAAAATAAATTCCGTAGGCCAGAATCAATTCTATTTTTGAGAAACCAAACAAGTCAGAATCAATTCTACACTACTACAATCAATTTTGGCCACTCTATAAGTGGAACCAAACATTAGTACATAAACTCAAATAAGTTAATTGGAAACTCAAATAATTAATACGTGAATGTTTATATGATAAGTATTTATACAGTCAACATGCATATTGTGAACGATTGCATGGTACACTACAATGGTGAATTGAATTGAAAAGAATGAGAGATGATTAGGATTAGTACCACCCAGATATCAGCGGGAACGAGGATGATGATGGAGAGAGAAACGAACCAAGTGTATCCAACCGTAAAGAGAACGTAGAGAGGTACGGAAGGGGCGGCGAAGTACCTGAGCGTGAATATCACCATCGCCACCGTGAGGGGAAGAGATATTAGGTAAAACACCCACATCTTCTTCTCTCCCTCTCGATGAATCGATCGATGACAGTGGCAGTGACTTTCAGACGAAGTATACTATCATCATCAACTTCGTTTTTCCAACTGCACCATCATTGTATATTGGGCTTTAAGCACACCTTCTACGGCCCGTTGTTTCTTTTAGTTATTTTATACTGTGTGTATTAATTTTTTAGAGTTTCTTTTGTCACCTCACTTTCTAAAAAGCCACCACACATGTATTTTATTTTTTGAAAAATAAATAAATATTGTAAATGTTAATTATGTAGGGAGATTGTTATATACTGGAGCGGGGGTTCGAGCATCGGACACTACACTTAAATAAATCAATGTTTATTGTTAATTTGTTAGTGTTTGTCGGAGATGAAAACTGAACTTGTGGCTAGGGGTGTATATGAGTTCGGTAAAATCGAATAAACAATCTAAATCGACTGTTGTAGATTATTAGAGAGATCAGCATAGAATCAACAAATTATGTTTTGTGCAAATCATAAGATTGATTGTAAATAATAATTAGTTGTAAAACTCAATTTATTCACCAAACCCATCCCAATATTTTTTTTACCAAATTCAACCAAAATTGAGTTGAAAAACTTTGTAAGAAAATAAAAAATTACATTTTATGATTATCAAACCCTAATTCTATAGGTCACAAACACAAGTTAAGTCATTGATGCTCCATGTTTAACCCATAAGTTGTCGTCCTCCGCTGCTAGCACTCCTTGTCTCATTTTTGTTAAAAAAATAAAATAAAAAATAATGTGGGTAACTCAATACCTAATCCATCCAACCCAAAAATAGACATTCTGACCAACCCGATTCAATGCTGCGATGTTTAAAGTTGACCCAAATCATACATCCTCTATAGCTCGATATTTTATTTTAGCCAAAATCGGTCTAACTCAATCTATTTACAACCCTGTTTGAGACTATTTTATTACTCTACTTTTACTCTCACTCTAGTCACCCCTTCAAACTTGTTTGGATGTATATTTATGAATGGTAAAAATTCTTAGAAAAGGAGATAAAAAAATTAAAAATTGACTATGAAAATCCAAAACTATATGGCTATATGAAAGTTGTCAAAAAGAATATCATGGTTATTGGACAGGCAAAGAATGATGACACGATCTAAGTGGATCCTAGATCATAAATTAATCGATGCAAAGAAGAAAATAAAGAAAACAAAACTAAATTAGTTCATACTTCTCAAATTTATATATAACTATCTTAAAAGAAAATTAGTATTATCATTTTTTAAGTGCTCTACTAAGAAAGTTCTTGGAGTAGTCCTCATCAAAAGTTTGACAAGTAGTAGTTTATATCAAGAGTCAATATCATTATGATGCACACTATAGTTGAATATTAATCCTAGGAGTCTCCATATCCTAACCATGGAGTATTTTGATTTAGAATGGAGTTAGGAATATGTTTGAAACTATCTTTGATGAGTTACATAAATGAATTAATGTGATATACTATAATGCCAAAATATTGATCATATACTTAGCAGCTAGGATGTGAATGAATGAAAAGATGACAATTATTATTTGTAAATTATAAGTCAAACACATGCTTCGGCTTTTTGGTGAGTAGGGAAAAGCTTCTACCTAATAAAGCAAGAGGAAAATGACTTCCGTTGAAAATTGAAAACCCACTATAGAAGAGACGGTCCCAATTGGACATTTCAATTTAATTCCATTCAATCAAAATAAATTTTACTATGTACTACAAGCAAAGGGATGTAATAATATTAATTTTTATATAGTTGTTTTAATAAATAAAAATTATAATGATAATGTAATTCGCCATGCCATGGACCCATTGGGACAAGTACAGACAATAAACACTCACGATGCAACCACTCCCCAGATTTTTGTAGTATAGCAATTAGCAAACAACTTTGGTAACTGTTTAATGGAAATAACAGCTAATTATGTCTAACCATAAGTATAAATAATAAATACAAGTTGTACATATGGACGAAACAGGTACTATCATTTTTAATTTATGAGACAAGGCTGATTTGACGAGTAGAGATCTGGTTCTCAAAATAATTAGAAATAATTTCATTACAATTACTATAATTTTTGTGTATAATAGCAATATAGTGTATATTTATAAAACAAGCGGCATTTATTAAATATTTATGTGATTTATATACACTAAAATATACAATGTAAGGATTTATTCTGAATATATGAATATGATTGTGTAAAATTATTTTACACGACACACGTACAATCAATCAAATCAGACAATGAAGGTTTTTGTGGAAATATTTTAAGAATTAATTTATAAAAATTGCATTATTGTGTAATTTAATTGAATGCACGTGCAAAAATATTTTACACTATCGATTTGTAACAATTAATCTGTAATAGGTAAGAAATAAAATCAATTTTTATATAGGAAAAAGAAGAGATAAAAACTTGTTCGATCGGCTACTTTTTGCTAGCTATTACTTGTGGAATTGGCATAATAGAGAGGTACATGATGCTAACTTTAATTGTCCCTTGTGCAGCAAGTTACGAGATATGTGCATGGATATGAGTTAGCAACGAAGACAAATTGCATTATTAGTATAAATAATAGAGAGGTTATTAGGGATGATAACAAGTGTCTATAAGTGCGGGTTTCACACTATTCAAATCCACACCCGAATTATTGAGTGTTACCCGAACTCAAACTTAAAGTCTATTTGAGTGGCAAATTAACACTCACGCCACATCCATTGAGTTCGGGTTTTTTCAGTCAAACTCGAACTCGTAGCAAAAAATACAATAACATTGAAATTTCATTAGTATCTACAATTAAATTAAAATTAAGGTTTACAATTGAACCACAAGCATTCCAACAACATTGAAACATGGTAACATCACAATTAAAATTACAAATTTCAAACAACAATATCATAACATAGTCTTATCCCTAGAGGTCTATAGGATTTGGATTTTTTTGCCATCCTCGGAGGTTATGCAAGTTTGATGGACCCCTCCCAATGAGGGATGGGTGAAGTTAAATACGGATGGAATGTCTAAGAGTAATATAATTGGATGTAGTAGTATTATAATATTATTAGAGGAAGTTGTGGTGAATGGCTTGAAGGATTTGCAATTTTTTGCAAAATGAATGTTTGGGCTACTATATTTGTACAGCCATTTCTAAGCTTTTGCAAATAGTTTAGCAAATGAACAATGAAGAGATCAAATCAAATGATGGAGATTCCAAATAGGTTCAAAAATAAAGGGGAAAAAAGTGAATTATTTGGTCGGACACAATATAGTGGCCATCATCTTCATAAATTTTAGGCCTCTTATTCCCCTTTGCCTTTATTTATGTGAAAGTCAACCAGTTGAAAAATGATTCCATTGAAATTGCATCCAAAGATTCCCAAAAAATATTATTTGAATTTTGAAGCTGCTTTAAATATGCTTTACACTCCAACATTTGTAATATTTTGGAAAATTTCAACTAAAGAAATGTTCAGCCTATTTTTATTTATTTTTTGGTACATGAAGAGGGAAAAATTTATAAAAAAAGCAGTTGACTTTTTAGATTCATTCAATAATTAGTATATTTAAGCTATAATATATATAAAACAAATACATTAATTATTGAATTAATTTAAAAAGTGAATTGTCTCTTATAAAAAGAACTGTAGGGAATATAAAACTACACACATTTTTAGACACACAAATTTCGAATATGTTATTAGAAATGTTCACTATTAATATCCTATGAAACAAAAAATAAACAGTAGTAAACCATATGCCTACAGTATGGTTTTGTTCTCTTGATCACTAGCAGTGATTTTGTACAACGTAAGACACTTCTGAACTCACAATATCCTTGGGGGGCCTGTTGTGGTTTTGAAAGAGTTTCTTTGTTCATTTTGATTGTCCCAACAACTAGCTGATAAAGAATAATGATGTCAAAAGAAAGCCACATGATGGTTTGTCTAGTTCCCAACTTATATATAAAATTTGACATGTTACTACCACACAATTATCAATACAGTAATTCTAATTAAGCATTTTAATATAAAAATTAGGATGCAAGAAGAAAAGATTATTATTAATAAGTCTCATCATGCACCATTTTGGAATTTGGATACAATCTAAGTCTAACACATGTGAGTATGTGACATGTCCCACTTCCCACTTCTAGTAACACTAGCAAAAAATTATCGTTCAAAATAGTTTAATTTGGAGCATATGAGAACTCAATAGATTACCTACTTTAATTTGGACAACAAAATATCTCACAAATTGTTGACCCTCCACCTCTAAAAGGAAAAAGGAAACAAAAGTAAAAGAGTTAGAAATGATTAGTGAGAATCCCAGGTCAATAATATTGTACAAAAATTCCAAGCTAGGTCATCTTTTCAATAGTGTGACCTGCTAATTCATTGTTAAAATTATTTCCACACTGTACACATGATTAGAACAACAAAGGCGGAGACTCAGAAATCCTAGTAATAATAATCTTAGAAAAAAATTAAGATTATTTTACTATAGGTTAATTAACTTGCCTCAAATACACGTGTTATCAATTTTCTTATTGGAATAACAATTAGAGCTGGGTATACGGGCTAAGGTCCGCGGGCCGACCCGTTTAACCCGCAGTTTTAACGGGCTCAAGTTCAATTTTTTGGTCCGTTTATATTTTTACCCGTGTGGGTTAGACCGTTAAAACCGTGAGTTATGCGGGTTAAATCCGCAGGTTCGTGGGTTTGACCCGTGACTCGTTTTATTTTATTTTTTATACATATAATTAATTACAAATTTTATCTCTTTGATTATATTACTTAGTTAAAGAAGATAGATAAACTCAAAAATGTCACAAACTTTATTTTTTTAGTTGTTACTTACGATTTCTATGATATAACATAAAATTGTTGAAAATATAGTTTTTTTTAGCATTTACTACATCAATATTTTTATTTTTTCTTTGAAAAAAGTGATTTTTAATTGTTTTTATAATACTCCGCGGGTTAACCGTTTAACATGCGGACTTATGCGGACCGAATTCGAACTTATATATTTTAAATCGTTTACATTTACTGACGGGCTTGCTCACCCCGTTTAATACGCAGATTTATGCGGGGCAGATTAAACGGGGCGGGTCTGCCCGTGTACCAGCTCTAATAACAATATATTGGAAAATTTGAATATTACTAGTCTTTAAAGTTTAAAGAGTAGAGATTGTTGGTTAAATATTCATCAAAAGAAGAGTTTGGTTAAAGTTTTTGTGTATTAGACTATTAGTCTTGAGTATAAAATAGTGCCCAGCATCTTTTTATACATTTGAGGTCAAGTGTACAACAAATTTATGAATTGAGAATTTTAGACTTGAAATTTAATTATGAAAAAAAAATTGAGTGCTTTAAACTTCTACGTATTTATGAGTTTAAATGACATACGTGATCTGTGTAAATTTGAAATTCTTTACATAAAGTATGGTGAATTTTATTATTTCATTTGATGTTTTTTTATAAGAAATAATTTAATTTTTAAATTCATTAAATAATTAATTAATGTATTACGTTTATAATATGAAAAATGCTTAAATATGTGACAAATTTATTTGTTGTCAAGCACATGACACTTGCCAACTCATAATGCACTTATGAATATATTGACTAATGTTTTGGAGATACTAGTTAATTAAGAGATTAAAAAATGTAAATTTTGGATTGCAAATAATTATTTTTTTATAATTTAAATATATTGACAACAGAAGTGATTATACTATTTTTTTTTCCTTAACCAGTAATCCAAATATACTAGTTTGCATTTTTATTATTTTTAGTTTCATGAAAAAACATTATCGAAAGGGTCACAACGGAATCATGAATTATCTAATTTACACTTAAAGTGTATGACTTTAACTAACAAAAATTTTCGAAACTGATACGCCGGACGCCATAACTGATATTTGAACTCGGTTCCCTCAATCGTATGCAGTTTATAATAGTTTTGCTATTTCATCTAAGTATAAAAAAGTGTGCGACTCTAACTATTAAAATATTTAATTTCAAAACTTATAAGTAAAAAATGAAATAAAACTCACAACTAGCTAGCATATTAGCACATATATGGTCGTGCAATTTCAACGAAAGTGTCATATAGCATGACTCTTATAATATAGACCATATTCATTAATTATTCAATAAATTTAAAATATCAATTATTTCTTATAAAAATACCGAAGGTATTAGTTGTCGATATTAATATATAATACAATATATACTTTAAATTTAAAAGCATACAAATTTAATTTTCATATCCTAACATCAAACACACTAAACATGTTTAACAATTAATACCATCATTGAGTACATTTCTGAACATACTAGTATATTGCCTTGCCAACTGAATTATAAAATTGGTTATCCCAAAAGTTTAATAGACATGAATATAAAAAATTTGCCAACATGTAATGAAAAAAAAAAATTGCCAACACGTGCAAGTTAATTAACAACCCAAAAAGTTTTGATTAATCACAAACTGAACTTGGACACACTTAATAATGAGGGATAAGTTACTTTTAAGAATTATGGTAATTTATTTAACAATGAGTATGTTAACCTTAAGAGCATATATTAAAGTATCTTAATTTAAAAAAAAAAAGGAAAATATTAATTAGTATCTATGATTACTTAAAGGAATATAATATTGAAATTTGTCCAACATATATTTACAATATATTTTTCTATTCCATTTAAATAATTTACTTTATTATTCATTTATTTTGTTTTGATAATTTCTTTTGGATAAAAGAGTGCCGAAACTCATGAAAGAAATTAAACTATAATAAATCTAGGGGGTCAATCTCCCCATAACATCAGCTAATAACAATCAATATTAGTCAACGCATTCACACACTTGTTGTTTCATAATAGGAATGACAAATCTTGATCTTCCATTCTTACTCGGTCAACCGACGTATTTGTTGAACTAGTCTCCGACCCACCAGGCCACCACACGTCACTTCCTTTGCTTCCATTTTTTAAAATATAAACAACAACCATGGAATCCATTCTTAATTCAACTTTCTTGAATCCACACTCCCAAGCTAATCTTTACCCTTCGAGTACCCCCGTAACTCTGCTTCATTCACGCTACAACTCCCCATTTTTTCCAAAAAACCTCCACGCCAATTACCGTGGCATTCACGAATGAGACCACCACAGCCTCCTACTTGATTATCCTTGCTTTGCTCCATCAATTTTAAACACACCCGGTCATGTATAGGAGGCAACCATGCAATACATACACTCCGCCTGTCCATATTAGAATTAGTCACACCGATAATAGTAGTAGGAGACTGCATTCTCTTCGGTCAATGAATGTATTTTGTTTGTAATAAAATAAGACAAATGCTAACGAGTGCCCTTAAGGTACTTTTTAAGACTTTAAATAGTAAGATTTTTATAGAATTTTATGGGAATGCGTAAAGTTAATATGTTGAAAATTGTAATACTTAATTTTTTGAATAAAAAACTTTTATAAATGAAATGCTTAAAGAGTCTTCAATGACACTTATTAACAAAACCCATAAAACAAATGAATATGTATAAAAATTGTGATGAATGCGTCATATCATGATGAATGTGCATCAAGGCCCACCAATTTAAAACCACATTTATAGTGTAATGAACGAGGTTATGGCTTCATTAAATACAACTATACAAGGCATGAAGGCAACGAAGCATTGAGGAGAGATAGAGAAGGAGCAACAGTAATAACAGCAAGAGCAAGTTACTACCACTACGAGAACAAATTGTCCAAGTGGAAAACTCTCCCCTTTTATCATGTGCGACAAGGACAATCCATTGACCGAACTAGCATTTTTCTTTAGTTAATTGCAAATTAAATTTGTAGTGTTTGATAAAATTAGTCGTTTAACTAACTTATAAGTTTGAAATAATGTAAAAATGATATATTTTATTAATATTTTTTCTGTCAAAATAACTAATCAATCTTTTTTTTAAGTGGTAGAATTGGAAAAAAAAATGATAGTAAGTTATAAGCTCATAAATTACTTGAAATAGTGTTAATAAGATAAACTATAAACTAGTGAAATAAATTATGAGTTAGCTGATAGCGAAAAAACTAGTAGAATAAAATTAAAGTGTTTGGTTAATTTATCTATTGTAATTATAAAATGACATAAAAGTGTTATATGAATGAATAGTTTTTTTTTAGTGGATAGTTTTTTTATTAAAATAATAAGGTTAAAATTGGAATAAACGGTAAAAAACAATAAGCTATAAGCTCAAACGCTACTTTAAATAGTATCTGAAAAAAAACTATAAGCTAGTAAAAAAGCTTGTTACCAAACACCTTCAATTTTATAAAACAAAGCTTATAAGCTAATATAATAAGTTATACGCTAACTTATTTGTATTACCGAACACACCCATAAGCTCATACATAATTTTTAACTTATAAGCTATAAGTAATTTATATTATAGGCTTAATTAATCTGCAGGTCCCTTAAAGATTATTTTAGTTTCTCTTTGGTCCCTTAAAGAAAATAAGTTCCACTTTGTTCTCTTATTGATATGTTTGTCAGTCAATATGGTCCTTTCCGTCCATTTTTTTTTACAGAAACCGTTAACTTCTGTACAAGTGGCAAAATAAGTTGTTATGTGGCACCTAGACAGAAGTTAATGGTTTATGAAAAAATGGACAAAAATAATTATATCGACCGATGGAAATATCAATAAGGACTAAAATAAAACTTATTTTCTTTAAGAGATTAAAGTGAAATCAAAAAAGCTTTTAAAAGAGCTGCAGACTAATTAAATCTTTATTTATCTTCCTAAACAAAACTAAAATGTATAGAATGAAAATTGAACCTCAATCGACTTAATAATTATGACATTTATATAAAAAAATCATGTGTCAAATCACACCCTTCAAATAATCCAAAATCTTAACTTAACAACACATGTCTTTCGTTTCACTCTCAAAACAGCAAAAATGAAAAGAAAATTAAAGGCAAAATTACACGTATGATCCTTTATTTTATTTTTTTGTAACAATTTGGTCCTTTATCTTTTATTTGTAACACTTTGGTCCTTTATCTTATATATTTGTAACACTTTAGTCCTTTATCTTTTATTTGTAACATTTTAGTCCTTTATCTTTTATAGCATTCACATATAAACCCTTTTTTTCATATTTTTTTATTAAAAAAATGTTGAATTTTATTTGTTAAGATACATTTTTATTAAAATTAAATAAAACTCATGATTTTGATGAATATGTTCATTATCTTTGTCAATTCTTTCATATTTTTATGTTCTTTAAAGGACCAAAATGTTACAAATAAAAGATAAAGGACTAGAATGTTACAAAAATATAAGATAAATGACCAAAATGTTACAAATGAAAGATAAAGGACCAAAATGTTACAAAAAAATAAGATAAAGGACCAAACGTGTAATTTTGCCAAAATTAAAATAACATAAAAAAGCAAAAGCGAAACACACATCAGTTTTTAAAAGAAAAAAATATTCACACTTTTCTTTTTTGACAGGAAGGAAAAATTCACACTAATCACACCTAAATAATACTATTTTTATTTTATAATTTTGTTCATATTAGTCTAGAAATACCACATTATACATACTAGACTTTTTACCCGTGCAATGCACGGATTAGATAGAATATTATATGTATAATTTAATTTCTTATAGCTAGGAAAAAATTGCAAATAAAAAATTTAAAAATATATAGATAAATTGTAACTGAAATTATGCAATACATATAGAACAACATTGGATAATTAAAATCATAAAAGTAATGATAAAAATAGATAAAGTGATCTTTATAATGATTCGTAGTTAACTACGGAACCTTATGGAACACGTCTTTGTAAACCACATTTTCAGTTGTACTTGAATCTTCACATTCATCGTCCTCAAGCTCTTCAACCCGTAATTGTTGACAAAACAACCCGACAATTTTCCTTTGGGCTGCATATCAAAGAAAGAAGTATGATTCACAATTTAAAATTCAAATATCATAAATTCATCTTATTTCTTTCTTTTTATCGCATAATATACTACATATCTTATATGTACATTCAAGCATGCTCCATTTTGCTCTTTTAAATGGCACTGAAAGAACACATATAACAATATCCAACACATTTATTGTCAATTAGTCATATAGCGACCAAATTGTTTTCAATTAGTCACATAGCAACCAAATTTGTTGGCTAATTGCATTCTATAGGCTTCTAGTCTAGAATAAACTTGTTTTTAATAAACTTGTTTAATGTGACATCCACGCCTATATGCATAGAATGAAACCAAATTAGAGGATGAAAATATATAGAAAGTGAATATTGTTTTGAGTCATGAGAAAAACTACCACTACTATTGATAAAAGAAACAAAAGTTAAAAAGACAGAGTATAGACGAAATGAATATATATAGTAGAGAAAAAGAGGAGAATTCAGCTCCAAAAACATTATTAGTTCAAAAATAATAAAACAAAATCGTATCAAATAATTAACTATAATTGAACATACAATTTAGAAACAAATAGTAAAACTACCTCAAACCCACGTCCTTGTATCACTTTGCTATTAAGAATCCGCCATAAATTCTACCATTCAAAATAGAAGAAAAATTCACTATTTTGACTCCAACTATAATAATAAAAAATTGAAGAAAAAAAAGGTAGTTAAAATTAAAATTAACAATTAGTAAAAAAGTGGGTGTTGTATTGACAACATTGAAAAAGCTTAAAACGTTGATTTCAAGTTAGTGGACTTTATGTTTTTAAGGATACATATATATTAATCATAGATTATTTGTTTGTAACTATTTTTTTACTTAAAAAAAGCATGGATGATTATTCATTTAGTCCTCAACAATTGGTTCCTATTTATAAGGCATCTTTTAATTATTATTATTTTTATTCTAATTGATTATTTAAGTTTATTTTATAAATACATCCAATATATATTGACACGTGTATTTTATTTTTAAACACATGACATGTCACATTCATTAATTGATGTGATAACATAGTATTGGATTAAAATTAGGGTTAGGATTAAGTACCTATCGTAGCCGTTGATGTAATAGATTTTTTCCACATGTTAAAATCTAGACCATTCATATTAGGGTTAGGGTTTAAGGTGCCTTTAGTTACTCTCGTTTTATTATATTAAGATTAAGATTAAGATAAGAGCCGGACTTCAAACACAACATTTTCCATTTTATTAATTTTATGAGTGAATTTCTACAAACATATGATTATTTGATTTTTTACTAAATAAATAATATATATTCATTCAATTTGATAAAATATATTAATATAATATAAATTTAAAATCATTAAAAATAGAATAGATGAATATGAAGCCATTAGATTTGATTATTGGTGAATAATTTTGATCGGATGATAAATATCGTAATTTAATCTCTTAACTTTATTGTAAACATCATAAAAAGAAAATTATTGTAAACAAAAAAAAATGTGTGAATAAACTCATATTTTTTATTTTTTTTGGTTGAGAATTTTCTTTTTGACGCAAACACAACATTTATATTAGACAAATTTTTTTTTTGTCTAGTTGAAGTGATAATCCACTGGAAATTAAACTCATATAATAGTGAGATCCCGGGTTCGAACCCGGATCACAAAGTCCGACCAAACAATTTCGATATATTTTTATCAGTTGAGCTAGGACTTATAGGGGTGATCATAACCGAACCAATCCAAAAGTAAAACCGCAAACCGAACCAATCCAAACCGAAAACCGCAAAAACCGCATTTGGTTTGGATGTATTTGGATGACCTTTCTATTGAACCGCAAACCGCAAAACCGCGAACCGTAAAAACCGCTAAAACCGCGGTTAACCGCTAAAACCGCATTAAGCTTCTATTATATTCCAATACCACTAAAACCACATTAAGATTTTATTATATTCCAATATACATAGCCCAATTACCAAGTCAGTCCACCAAATTAATGGAACTTGAAGTTATTCTTATTTTTTGTATTGTAATGTTACTTTTTTGTTGTAACATTATTTTAGATCAACAACTTTTATATGTACTATGATGTTGTTTTGAAACTTTAAATTTATTTTCTTGGATATTTAAAATTGTAAGGTACTGTGATGTTATTTTGGATAAACAACTTTTATTGGTACTGTAATGTTATTTAGAAAATTCAAGTTTTTTTTTTTATGTTTAAAATTGTTTGGTACTGAAATGTTATGGAATAAACCGCAACAACCGAACCGATCCTAACCGCATTGGTTTGGTTTGGTTTGGATGACCTTTTAAAAACCAACCGAATCAAACCGAACCGCATGCATTTTTATCTTGCGGTTAAGATGACTTTTATGCTCAAAACCGAACCAAACCGCACCGCGATCACCCCTAAGGACTTATGAGATATATTAGACAATTTTTTTATGTCACCTAAATTAAATTAAATGTGCATATAGTCCACAATTTAATATATTATATTATATTATATACTTTCACGGTACTTGTTGACAAAAAAGTGTAACCGCTCTTCACCGTTCCTCTCATTTGCATTCTCAACACAAACACATTTCGTTGCAATTTCCGGTCACTCTTTCCATCATTCCTCCAAATTCTCCGATGAACGGCGACAATAACCGTCACCGGAACTAAAACCGAAAAAACCTCTCTCATATTCTCTCCATTTCATCTGGCATGTCTGAAGACAACGACGTTACGTTACAAACTTTCCGAGCTCTGGTAGAAAACGCGGACCACAAATTCGCTAGGGTTCGCGACGTACCAGCTTACGGTCGTGTAAACCAAAACCACTTCTTCCAAAAGGTTTTCAAAGCTTACACGCGCTTATGGAAGTACCAGCAAGAAAATCGCGCGAAGCTGATTCAGTCCGGTCTTAAACGATGGGAAATCGGCGAGATCGCGAGTCGAATTGGTCAACTCTACTTCGGTCAGTATATGAGAGCTAGCGAAACTAGATTTCTAGTTGAAGCTTACGTTTTCTATGAAGCTATACTTAGTAGAAGGTATTTTGAAGGATCCGAAGCTTCTTCGAAAGATCTAGGAGTAAGGTCTAAGGAATTGCGGTTTTATGCAAGGTTTTTGTTGGTTTCGTTGATTCTGAACCGGACTGAGATGGTTAAACATCTTATGGACCGGTTTGTGGCTTTGGTTGATGATTGTAAGAGTACTTTTCGGGTAATTCGTTGTTTTCATTCTCAATTTTCAGCTTAATTTTGAGCTTAATTTTTTGTTTTTGTTTGGAAGTGATGATGAGGTTTGAATGTTTGGTTAATTTTGAAGTGAAATAGTCGTAATCGACTTTCCTTTTTTTTTAGTATTTTATTCGTTTTTGTTGACAAAATCTTAGAAGGAAGTAAAAATGAATTTATGGTATATAAGTGGTGTTTCCTTTCTTGTGTTAATCTATAGAAGCATTTTAACTTAGAGATTAATAGTTTGTGGTCATTGTTTAATACTTGATTTAGTTTATGTTTGGTTTCAACTTTGATTGGGGAAAAATTGATTCTAGATGTGTATAATTGATTTTGACATGTATGGATGTGGTAACTAGAATTGATTTTGCCTCTATAATTGATTCTAAGCCCCGTTTGTAGCTTTTGACTTTTATTAGAATTGATTTTGCCTCATGACTAATAATAACAATAATATTCTAATAACTTTAAACATGATTTTTACCCAAAATTATTGCTCAACTCACTTTTACATGTAAATTTCATTGTAAAAACCACGTTTACGTTGGAAATCAATTCATGAGGCAGAATCAATTCTATTGGAAAGCAACCAAACATGTCAAAATAAATTTTACACCTTTAGAATCAACTCTGGAGGCTCCAAATGTGAAACCAAACATAGGCTAATTCACCGATAAACCACTTCACATTCAACTCTCTTTTAACTAAAATCAATTCATTCAAAATCATTTTTTGTCATCACAAAACCAAACACGAAGTCCGTAATTTTCATCTCTAAACAATTAGAATTAGAACACTTTGAGGTTTTTATATAATAGAGGAAAACAATGATACAGTTGATGCATGTAGTGGAGGTCTTGGTCGCAATTGGTATCAGATAGAATAGAATACATGTTGGTTTATTCCATATCACAGTAATGTTATGTTTGTTTCATTGATTAATGTTATTGATAGTGCATGGGGTCTCTGTCTAATAAGTGAAATCAGTATTATCTAATTCCACAGGAAAAAAACAGACACAGGATAGGATAGCAGGATTTAACGATTTAGGGTTATACTGAGTTACATGAGTTTCAAGTAGTACTCCACTATGTTATACTGACTGTGAGGGCCAGTTTTCCAGAATAACATTGTTGGTGCAGTGACTGCAATGATGATTTTCTTTGAAAAACCTATTTACATATATAATATATTTTGCCCATCAATTTGTTGAAATTCAAATTTATTGTTTCGGATTTGAAAGTTAAGCTACATCTTCTCAATCTGAGTGTGCTGTATACTTCTGTTTATCTACTCGCATTTTTCATTATTAACGGAGACATTTTGGTGTTTTTTACTTGACCGTAGTATGGTTCATTGATGCTTTGTATTTCACTATTTATCAAGGGAAGGAAATATCTTTGTATTGCTTGTTTGACTTGATGAGTATAAACGATTTCTTTTCAGGATACTAACTTTAAAGAATGGAAGCAAGTGGTGCAAGAAATTGTACGCTTCACAAAAGCAGATATGGGATTTAGCTTCAGGCCTATGCGTTATTGTGCTACATTTGATTCTCATCAGGCTTCTCTTCCTTATGTAGCTCGTTTTCATGCAAAAAGGGTTTTAAAATTTCATGATGCACTCTTAGCAAGCTATCATCGAAATGAGGTCAATACTTGCAATGGTGGTTCTTAAATTTGTGTTAATAAATAACTTTAGTAACTGAAAGGTTCTGACACTTTTGGATCTTCATAAACCGTCCATTTCAGGTCAAATTTGCCGAGCTTACATTGGACGTCTATAGAATGATACAATGTTTAGAATGGGAGCCTAGTGGATCATTCTACCAAAAACGTATAGTTAGACCGAAGGAGAATGGTGACATGATTGATCATTCAGGAGCTTCTGGAATAATAGACATGAACCTTGCTGCAGATATGACAGATCCAACTATACCTTCTAATCCTACAAAGGCTACCTTGTATCGTCCATCTGTGACACACGTGATAGCAGTGAGTTACTGAGTTTTCATGCCTAGTTGAAAGTTATTATATCTAGTTTGATCTTCTCTTTGCTAAAATTGATAAGCTGAATGAGA
Source organism: Trifolium repens (assembly GCA_030408175.1). Lineage (NCBI taxonomy): Eukaryota > Viridiplantae > Streptophyta > Magnoliopsida > Fabales > Fabaceae > Trifolium > Trifolium repens. Next base: position 56,593,464 of record CP125842.1, on the reverse strand, counting down.
TTTTTATGGATTTTCCTTTCACAAGATTTGGACATCTAAATCTGTTTTTAGCGTGTTTCAATGGTTGACTTGGTTCTACTTCTCATGTCTATTTGTCCATACTTGCATCACCTTTGTTTTTGGTTTCAGTCATGTATGATTTGATTTATGAACCGCTTCCAAAATCATCACTTGTTAAATATGGCTGCTGATATCCTTCGGTTCACAATCTTCCAATCACCGTAGTGAATAGTGATTTGTCATTTCATACATTGAGCTTCATGCTGTATGCAGGTTATGGCAACGATTTGTGAGGAGCTGCCACCAGACAGCGTTGTTCTAGTATATCTTTCAGCCTCAGGTTTACATTTGATTCAGCTTTTCAAGTTTAAATAATCAGTCTATAGGTCCTGCTGTTTTATGTTAGGTTACTTGCCTTAATGATCTATGATCACTCATACAGGGAAGCCTGTTTTTAATAATGGAGGGTCATCCAAATATTCAAGACACAAAGCTCTTTCTCAGTCTTCAGATGAATTGAACTCTGGAATGTCAGAATCTCTAAATAATGGCAAGAGGGAGTCAAATGGTCATTATGACAATTATCTGTGGTTTGGTTCCAAGGGAAATAGTGGTGGGTACATGTGTTAAGTCTTTTCCCTGTCAAATTTATGTTAAGTTTGTTCAAAACTTAATGCAAATTCTAATCTGCTTTTCTTTCCTTTTTTTGGGTTAGTCTCAATTGTATGTTATAAAAGGAACAAGTACCTTTGTTGTGGCTGCACTGACATATGCTGTATTTGAATTATCAGGTTCAAATAACCTCTACCCCGGCGATCTTATTCCATTCACTCGGAAACCTCTTTTCTTGATTATCGATAGTGATAACAGCCATGCATTCAAGGCAGGTTTGTCCAAACTTGTCTCTGTGTTTCCTGGAAACTGCCAGATGCAGCTTTTCTGTATATTCTGTAAATCTAATTTTATATGTTATTGGCATGATGAAGTTTGTGATTAGTTTGTTTCTTTATAATCTGAGGGTATATCATAACATTTAAAGAGGAATTTCAATGCATTTGCTGATTTGCAATGGGATCCTGCCTTGTTGATTTTCTTCATTAATTTGAGCTGGAATGTAGATCTTTCTGAGGAGAGTTTAAGTTGCGTAAAGACTATTAAGTTATTAAATGGCGTTGTTAACATTCCCTGTGTAGCTACAACAAGAATGAGAAACATATCACATTTTTGGCTTAAGGATGACTCTGTACTAGTTTTTAGGGGGAGCTGGCTTGTCCCATGTTCGATGTGTATCGAAATTGATGGGATCATTAATTATAAGATGTTGTTTTTACTGGTGTTATTTACGTCGACCAGTCTAGATTTATTGTGTATTTGTAATAAATGATTGCAGGAATTACATGGTGCTGAAAGGGGAGAGACGGCTGCTATATTTCTTTCACCTTTAAGACCGACTTTTAAGAACCCAGCTGATGTAAATGTACATAATGGAAGCCAATTTACCTTTTTCTTGACAGCTCCTTTATCAGCATTTTGCCAAATGATTGGTCTCGTCCCTGATGAGTCTGATACAGTAAGTAAACGCAAATGATCTTTAAACTTCCTCAAATCAGCTGTAACTCTTGTTGGTCTAATTTTACATGTTAACCCTAGGATGTCTACAATGAAGCTGAGAACATAATTGCCAATGCTTTCTCTGAGTGGGAAGTAATTCTTTGCTCATCAACTATCATGGATTTAGTATGGGCACAAGTTATAACCGATCCATTTTTAAGGCGACTTATTTTAAGGTATTTGCTCTCTAGTTTTTTTAATGAATTAGCCGATGTATTCATTTATTTTGATTGGTTATTGATTTTGTAGAATGTCATAGTTGTAGTTGCCTGCCACCTAGATTTTTTTGGGCAGTAATTGAAGTTACTGATTGGACTTGTTGTGTTGCATTGTTTATTTACAGATTCATATTCTGCCGGTCCGTGATATCTTTTTTCTGCCCACCCGAGGAAAGTGAATTACATCTGCCACTTTGCCTACCCCATCTACCTACTTATGTTGCACCAAATTCTGAAGCTGTGCGCTCCGTGGTCGTGCAACTTGCCAAGCACTTTGATGTTGCTGACTCCTTTCACTTTACTAATACATAAGATTTGGACTTTATATGCAACAAGTAAATTGTTAGATTTAAATGCAGGCTTTTGAAGCTAAAGATTCTCTGACCAAAGGAATATAAAATATATGGGTTAACCTTTTGGGTGACATGACAAGAATATCAATGGTGGGGCTTGGGCTGTCATGTGGAAGATCAATTTGTTTGGTGTTGGTTGCATCTGCTTGTTATGTTGCTTAATCGACCCCACCTGCTTCTTTGAATCCATATGCTGTATTTGGCGGTTTGCTCTGTAGTGTTTAAAGGTTAGGTCGTGATGGGCGCTGGCAAGATAATTGTTAGTTGAGAGTTAGTTGTATTTGTTCATATTTCTTAGTTTTTTTCGGTGATTTATATTTCATAGCTTTGAAAGAGAACAAACAGAGGAAGTTGTTCATATTTCATACCTTTTTTTTAGCAGAAATGTTTTTGAAACATTGATTGGAGAGAGGATGTATTTATAGGAAGAACGAATTCCGTCATTACTCGAAAGAAAGTAAGCTCACAATATTGTATGAGACCCATTTTTTCGTTTGTTTTGACACAACAGTATGAGACTGAAAGTTGGAGTGGTAACGTTTATAATTTTTTTGGGGGGATTAAAGGCTCAACCGAAGAAAAAAAAAAGGCTCAACGTTTGTTGAGATGATAGTGTTGCAATAAATGAGTGGAAATATACAAGAAACCAGTATATTAGGAATGGATGCATTTTAAAATACTGAGTCAGAGTAAGGTATCACTTAACCAAGGTTTTTTTTGAAACTACACCCCTTCATAATTTGGGGTATTTACTCATCTACTAATGAGAACAAGCCACATAATTTTATCCATTCATTTTCATGTCCCAACAGGTGATATTTGTTGTTGTCATATTGATGGTGATGTTTATTTATCACATCTTGTAGATGTTTGTCATCAACTGCATACATTCATGCAGTAAAAAAAATTCATAATTGTTCGGTTGAGATCGAGCCATCCAAATTTAAGACTTGAGATTTTAAAAAAAAAATCAAAATATGTAATGAGTTTTAATGACAAATTCATCATGGGATTGATAACATGCTTTGATTTGAGAGAGTTTGAGGAAATTAAGGTGGCACACTATTTTTGTTGAAATTTCAAAGTGTAAATTTTACTAAAGTTATCGTGTTTCACTATACAAACAATAACATGCCCTAAATATGCACCACAACATATCCAAATGTCCCTACATCATTTACAATCTCATAAATCATAAATGCGTATTTATCATGGCAAAAGTAATTTTAGACATATAATTAATCAAAAAAAAATTATATTTGACTTTGACATGTTTGGGTATTCTAATTTTTTTTAAACAGAAATTATTCTTCGTTGCAACTTGCAACAAATCGGTAAATAACAGATTCACCCTGAAATCATAAACTACCTATCACCAAATACACATAACATAATTACCCCATCGATGAAGCTCCATGGTGATGAAATATGGCCAAGTTAATTAAACCAACGATGAAGCTCAAGCAACAACTTCGTGAAGCCATAGATTTTTTGTTCACTCGCGGTCCTGCTTCTTCTGCTGACTACACTCGTCTTGTTCTTCACTGTGCTCAATCCAATGACTTCAATCAAGCCAAGAGATTACAGTCTCACATGGAACTTCAACTTTTTCAACCAACTGACTCATTCATCCATAACCAACTCCTCCATTTATATGCCAAATGTGGCAAACTCTCAGATGCCCAACAACTGTTTGATAAAATGCCTAAGAGGGATGTTTACTCTTGGAATGCATTACTTTCTGCTTATGCCAAAGTGGGTTCGGTGGAGGATTTGAATCTCGTCTTTGATCAAATGCCGTATCGTGACTCTGTTTCCTATAACACATTGATTGCTTGTTTTGCAAGTAATAGGCTTTCGGGTAAAGCATTGAGTTTTTTTGTGAGAATGCAGGAAGATGGGTTTCAGCCTACCCAGTACTCCTATGTGAATGCGTTGCAAGCGTGTTCTCAGCTTTTGGATTTTAGGCTTGGGAAACAAATTCATGGAAGAGTTGTTGCTGGTAAATTTGAGAAAAATACTTTTGTTTGGAATGCTGTGACTGATTTGTATGCCAAGAGTGGTGATATAGATAGGGCGCGGTGGTTGTTCGATGGAATGGTTAAAAAGAATGTTGTTTCGTGGAATCTTATGATCTCTGGGTATGTGAAAATGGGGAACCCTGATGAGTGCATTCATTTGTTTAATAAGATGCAATTATCAGGTTTGAAACCTGACCAAGTTACGGTTTCTAATGTTCTAAATGCGTACTTTCAATCTGGACGTGTGGATGATGCGAGGATTATGTTTAGTAAAGTAGCCAAAAAGGATGAGATTTGTTGGACTACGATGATAGTTGGTTATGCACAAAGTGGAAGAGAGGAAGATGCTTTGATGTTGTTTAATGACATGCTTCGTGGAAACGTTAGACCTGACAGCCACACCATTTCTAGTGTTGTAAGCTCTTGTGCCAAGTTAGCATCTTTAAATCACGGTCAGGGTGTCCATGGAAAAGTTTTTCTCATGGGTATTGATAGTAACATGCTTGTATCGAGTGCACTGGTTGATATGTATTGCAAGTGTGGAGTCCCTTTTGATGCTCGTGTAATTTTCGAAACTATGCCTATTAGGAACGTGATCACTTGGAATTCCATGATTTTGGGTTATGCACAAAATGGGGAGGCTCGGGAGGCCTTGGCTCTGTATGAAAGAATGCTGCAAGAAAATTTCAAACCTGACAATATTAGTTTTGTGGGTGTCTTATCTGCTTGTATCAATGCTGATATGGTTAAAGAAGCATGCAAGTATTTCGATTCGATCAGTGAACACGGAATGACACCGACGTTGGATCATTATGCATGTATGATTACTCTCCTTGGTCGGTCAGGTAATATTGATAAAGCGGTCGATTTGATTAATCGTATGCCACACAAACCAGATAACCAGATTTGGTCTGCTTTACTATCTGTTTGTTCCAAGGACAACATAAAGACTGCACAGTTTGCAGCTAACAATCTCTTTCAACTGGAACCACATAATGCTGGACCTTATATCATGCTTTCAAACTTGTATGCTGCTTGTGGAAGATGGAAAGATGTAGCTGTTGTAAGGTCTCTTATGAAGGAAAAAAATGCAAAGAAGTTTGCTGCATACAGCTGGGTTGAGGTTGGGAACGAAGTCCACCGATTTGTTTCTGATGATCACAGTCATCCAGAAGTGGAAAGAATCTCTGGTGAATTGAACAAATTGATTGTAAAATTGCAACAAATTGGGTATAATCCAGATACAGGCAATGTTCTACATAATGTGGGAGAGGAAGAAAAATTGAAATCCATCTCGCACCACAGTGAGAAACTTGCTCTTGCGTTTTCTTTAATTAAAAAAACCAAGGGTGTTGCACCAATACGGATCATAAAAAATATACGTATCTGTGATGACTGTCATGCATTTATGAAGTTTGCATCAATTGGTATAGCGCGGCAAATCATTATAAGAGATTCAAGCAGGTTTCATCATTTCATTGATGGAAGGTGTTCTTGCAAGGACCATTGGTAAAGTCTCAATCAGATGGTAAACTTCTGTACTCTGAATGAGATTTTTATGGCTTTTCCTTTCAAAAGATTTAGACATCCAAATCTGTTTTTGGCATGCTTCGCTGGTTCTAATCTATATTATAATGAGAAATGCTAATATCACACTCTCAAACACACTCTTTTAACACACTCCAATAATATAATGACACATCACCCCATGTTTTTGTTGGAGAAGAGGAATAATTAAATTCAAATTTATTTTAGAAAAATAAAAATAGAAAGTGGGGTGAGGTGTCATCATATTATTAGAGTGTGTTAAAGGAGTGTGTTTGAGAGTGTGTTTGAGAGTGTGATATTAGCACTTCTCTATTATAATATGTTCTCATGTCTATTTGTCCATTCTTGCATCATCTTTTTTTTCTTTTGTTTCAGTCATGTATGATTTGATTTATCAACCACTGCCAAAAAATTTGTCACTTGTTAAATATGGCTGCTTATATCCTTTGGTTCACAATCTTCCAATCACCGTTGTGATTTGTTATTTCATGCATTGAGCTTCATGTTGTATGTAGGTTATGGCAACAATCTGTGAGGAGCTGCCACCAGACAGTGTAATGCTAGTATATCTTTCAGCCTCAGGTTTACATTTTATCCGACTTTTCAAGTCTAAATAATCATTCTATAGGCCATGCTGTTTTATGTTAGGTTAGTTCCCATAATGATCTGTGATCATTCATACAGGGAAGGCTGGTGTAAATAATGGAGGCCCATATATTCAAGACACAAAGCTCTTTCTCCGTCTTCCAATGAACTGAACTCTGGAATGTTAGAATCTCTAAATAATGGCAAGAGGGAATCAAGGTGTCATCATGACAATTATCTTTGGTATGGTTCCAAGGGAAACGCTGGTGGGTACCTGTGTTAAAGTCATTTCCCTGTCAAGTTTGCTCCCGGGAAATATATACAAATTCTGATCTGTTTTTCTTTCCTTTTTGGGTTAGTCTCAATTGTATGTTATAAAAGAACAAGTACGTTTGTTGTGGCTGCACTGACATATGCTGTATTTGAATTATCAGGTTCAAATAACCTCTACCCCGGCAATCTTATTTCATTCACCTGGATAGCAGCCATGCATTCAAGGCAGGTTTGTCCAAATTTGTATTTGTGATTACAATTCAAGGATGTTTTCAAGGTAAATTGGTAGGTTTTAGACAATAAAAGTTGCTACAAGTGTTAGAAAAGAAAGGTTTTCAAGAGATTGCTTAAACTACAAGCCAAAGTCAAAAAGGAGGGAAAAAGTCAAAAAATATGGTTTGAAATGCGCTTGACTTTCGCGCAGGCGAAAAAGCTTCTCGCGTGCGCGAGTTTGTGTAGCGTTCGCGAAGATGATGCTAGCGTGCGCGAAAGAATGTCTGAAAAATGGATTTCATTCTGCCAATTTCGCGTGCGCGATCAAGCTTCTCGCGTGCGCGAGAACTGCGCGAAAAAGGGCATTGCTTTCGCGAAGAATTTTGTACTGGAAGAAGGAAGTTCGCGCACGCGAACTGGGTCTGGGCGAGGCGAATTTGGCGCGAAAACTGCTGTCTATATAAGCCAAGCTTAAACTCTTTGCCCAGGTTCGGAATTTTGGAAGAAGGATATAGATCTAAGGATATTTGGCCCTCTAGACCTGATTTTCTGTGAAGAATTGAAGGAAGAATGAAGATGATGACTGAATTTGAAGAGATTTGCTTCATCCCACTCATGACAATTGGCTAATTTCCTTGTAGATTGAATCATCATGTAACCTTGGATTCTAAACATTTTTGTAGTTAAACTTCTTTAATCAATTCAATTCTATTTTGCATTCTATCAATTTTATGTTTAATGCTATTTTACCTTGATCTAGTAAGATTTGTTGTTAATGATTTAAATGCTTTGAGAATTGTGTTTAGATTGTGGATCTTGATTGATAGAACACATGTTTGTATTCTAGAGATATTGTATGAACATGTGAGAATTGGTTGTTAATGTTTATCATCCTCTATTAATGTTGAATTAACTAAGAGATTAGGTAATTAATATTAATTAGGGAGTGTTGCTTCAAAGAGATTTGAAGTAGCAATTGTGAATAATAACTCTTGCATGAAGAATTGAGTATATGTTGTGAAGTTTAGCTACTTTATGATACGAATCCAAGGGAGCATAATGATTCAATCGCTTTTATCATTCATCTTTGAACGTTTCGTTGTTAATTGTTTTGCTAATTTTGATAATTGAAAAACTCCCCCCAATTTATGTCTTTAGTAGATAGTTATAGCATAGTTTTGATTGCCGATAAACTCGATTAAGATAATCCCTGAGGATCGATACATTTTTACTACTTGCGAAAATCGTATACTTGCGATATTTTTCCATCAGTCATCCCTTTTCGTAGAATTCAGTTGATGTTGGAACAAAATTCACATTGGTGTGTGAATTGAAAATAAAATTGAGTTTCTTATCGGGTACTAGAGCATACTAGTGTCTTGTAGCATACTAGTATGTATTTGAGAAAATAATTAAGTCTTATATTTATTTGATTTAATTGTGATTTATTCTCCCTCATTCTGTAACCGTTAATTTATGGGAGATTAACTCTAATTGATGACTACACAATTAAAACCAATGCTCTATTCACATGAGCTAAGCAACCATTCAGTTGTGTGCATACATAGGAAAGCAAATAGAATGTATCGCAATTTTTTTGCCCGAGCATTTTGAGACCTATGCCATTCATAAGATCCTAGCCGCCAGCAGTAAGTTTTATCATTGAGTTCTAAACTCATCTCATGATACATGATACGGTGGGATCAATGTTATTTTGAGAGGTGCTTGCAATGAGACCAAATTATTCTAATGAATATCTCATACTGCATTGATATCAAGCTACCTACTTCCACACCAGGTATCCTACAATTCTTTTTACTAGCTTGATATAAAAATGTTCAAGTGGTCATAAAAAAAAGAAAACAAAATACAATTTGGAAGCATATTATGTTAGTTATAAATCAGAATATACATGTGCTGAGATTTGTATAATTTGCTATAATGGTCTTTTAGACCATTGAATATTCTTTATATTCATGTTATTAGAAATTTGCTGCTACACCTAATTTTTTTTTTTTTTTTTTTTTTTTTTTAGGTGCTGCTACACCTAATTATATCCGTGAATGGTGTAAAATTAACTTTCTTAGTCACAATAGTAAATAAAAACTGAAAAGGATTTTCATGGATGATGACCGTGTCTTTAAGTTTTTACTTTTGGTTAAATGTTTTGGTTATCAAATGACTACTTTTTATTTTGAAGAATTTGTGTTTTAGAATTTGATATCAATTTGAACCTTTTGATGTCTAATTTTTGTATACTTCATAAGTTGAAACTTTGAATAAAGAGAAACCATATTCATGTTGAAACTTTTTATTTTTGTATACTATTATTGATTGATATTGTAGTATCAATACGGGTATCGTAGTACCGGTGATTCATAGATTGATATTGTAGTATCAATTCGAGTGGTATTGTAGTACCATTCAAGAAGGTGTAATTCTTGACCGATTTCTATAGTGTAGTAGCAAATCGATATACAGTTGTAACTGAGCTGTTTTATCCTGGAGGCGGCGTGGTTGATGGTCTGCTTGCACAATTTTGGGCAGTGCCACGAAAGTGACGAAACATCTTAAAGAGAGCGACCTAGTCCACAACTCAACCCAGTAATTTCTTCAGTGGCTTATTTTCGAAAACTATTTTCAAATATCAAAAACCACAATTTTAAGACGTTTCTTTCTGCCATGACTACCGAAGAAATTACTGGTTCAAATTATAATATCGCTGACTATGACAAACCATTTTGGTTTGAAGGGAATCACTTCTAATATTGGCAACAAAACAAATTATTATTTTTAAAATAAAAGAGTTGTTAATATGTTGAAGGATGATATTTCAGTTGTACATAAAATAGATGTACAAATCAGAAAGGATATATAAAAAGTCTAAAGAATATACACCTTTGAAAGTCTGAATTCTTGTCTTCTTTTGAAAGAAAAAGTTGTAAAGCAAGATCAGAAAAATAAGGAAGTGTTTGTTGTCTCGAACAATAACGCTAGAAATAGAAACAGATATTTCATCAATTTTGTTGAAGACTGCTCAGATTGGTCTTGACATGTTTCAATTCCATGAGCTGAAATTGAAATATATATTTCAATAAGAAAGTCAAGTAACTTCATTTTGTTAAGGCACAAAATATGATTCCCATATTTTTTAATCAGAATGAAATTATTCATGAAACAACTGCGACTTACTCTTTTGAGATGAACGTAAAATAGGTAAAAATATATATAGAACCTTTTACCGAGCTCATTATTACAGTCATGTTTAATTTCGGCATTGCATCTTATTGGTGGGGGGAATTTAATTAATTGATTATTTTGTGTTAAATAGAGTGCCGAAGCACTAGAACAAAATTTCTACTCATGAAATTTTGAAGAGAAGACAATTTAACTTGTCTTATTTTTTGAACTTGGAGTAATTTGCCGTGTGTTCAAATTCTCGACTGCAAGAGAGTTAAACTCACTAGTAGAGCCCATAAATGTGTATTTATTGATACACAATTAACATCAAAGCTTATAGGTTGTATGCTACCTATATGCCTAAATGCTAAAATGATAATAGAATCAAAAGATGTTGATCTCTATGAAATTGAATTTCTCTTTAAATTGAGAAATAGTGGGGGCACTAGTGGGGGCATTGTAACTGTTCACATTTCAGTGATCAGAATCAATGATGAGAACATCGAACAAGATGTAATAGAACCTCGAAGAGGTAAGATTGCAAGAGTTGCTAAAAAGTATGAACCTGATTACATGGTTTAGAAATTAGAAGAGGATCCAAGGAACCTTCAAGAAATTGTCTTTCTTGGATGTTGATTTATGGTGGTGGCCGTAAATGATGAGATAGATTCTCTAGAGTCTAATAAGACTTGACTTTTAGTAGACTTGCATCATGATTGCCAAATGAATGGTTGTAAATGGTTTTTAGAAAAGGAAAAAAAATATAGATTTTTTCAACATTTTTTCTCCAATCCAAAGAATGATATTAAAACTGCTTTTCTAAATAATGATCTGGAAGAAGAAATTTTTATGGAACAACCTAAAGATTTTGTGACTCATGGGCAAGAAAATTAAAGTTGATACGGTAGATAAGACTTTGCAGAGTCTTAAATAAGCCATAAGAAATGGCATGAATAGTTTGACGATTTGATGATGTCAAATGAGTTTAAAGTGAATAAAAGTGACAAATGTATTTTCAAAAAATTGGAAAATAGCATTTGCACTATCAAATGTCTCTAAGTAAATGATTTACTCATGTTTAGAGAAAACATTCATGTTGTGAATGAAGTGAAATCATTGTTGTCTAACAACTTTGATATGAAATACTTTAAAGAAGTAAATGTAATCTTAGATGAGATTATTACTTCATGAATGCGAATTTCCGTAAATCATTCTCACTATGATGAGAAAGTTTTAAAGAAATATGTTTGTTGAATGCAAACTTGTTTTCATACTATATGATCCTAGTGTAAAAACTATGGAAAAACACTGATGAAAGTGTAAGGCAATCAGAATATGAAAGCATTATTGGCATTCGGTATGTCACTGATTGTACTAAACCCGACATTGCATATGTAGTGGCATTGCATATATGTTGTGGTACTGTTGTGCAGGTTTGTTAGTAAACCAAATAACGAGCATTGATGTGCTATAAAGAGATTCATGAGATACCTTAATAGGACATGAATCTCAAATTTTTTGTTATACTTGACGGATACAATGATGTAGATTGGAATACACTATCATTTGATTCCAAAACATCTTGTAACTATATTTTTATTTATATAGCTAGAGAAATTGTATCTTGAAAAATCAAGGAAAGATGCCATGTTGGCTATGTCCACTATGGAGTTTGATATGATAGCATTAGCGTCAGCTAGTGAAGTAGCAAGTTGGTTGCTTGCTATTTGAAATTCCTTTGTGGAAAAACTAATGACAGATGTGTTGATCCATTGCGATAGTACCGCGGCTAATGCATAAATTGAGTTACTCTCTAAAGAAGCTGTAAGAATGGGTTATGTACATACTGATGAAAAAATTTAGCAGATCCTTTGACGAAATGAATAGCTAAAGAGGAAGTCCATAATACATCCTAGATGATGGGACTAATGCCTAAATGAATTTCTCATGATGGAAACCCAACCTAAATGACTAAAGATATCCCAAGAAGTTCAATGGGTAATAACAAGTTGTGAGGAGTTAAAGTTGATCATGCAAGTATAAATAAGAGAAGCATGGATCCCAAAAGCGAAAGGATGAGATAATAAAACTCTTAATGAGATCTATACTCTATATGAGTGGAGTACCGAGCTTCAGGAGTACTCTTGATAGACTCACCTATATGAATGTGGAAGTTAGGCCGGTTCCTATGGAATTTTTGAGGCGGAATTCCTAGAGCGTTCATGAAACTGGGATACACGTGCAAGGCCATTAAAACATGGGCTATAAAGATACACCTTAAGAAAAGGTTGTGTGCGGGTTTGAGAAAATTCCGAGATAGAGTTCAAGACAAGCGTCACTCTTACTAAATCGGGCTCTTACTTGCTATGTAAAGGTTCAAGTCATAGACACATTTATGGAGATTAACTCTAATTGATGACTACACAATTAAAACCAATGCTCTATTCACATGAGCTAAGCAACCATTCAGCTGTGTGCATACATAGGAAAGCAAATAGAATGTATCGCAATTTTTTTGCCTGAGCATTTTGAGACCTATGCCATTCATAAGATCCTAAGCGCCAGCAGTAAGTTTTATCATTGAGTTCTAAACTCATCTCATGATACATGATACGGTGGGATCAATGTTATTTTTAGAGGTGCTTGCAATGAGACCAAATTATTCTAATGAATATCTCATACTGCATTGATATCAAGCTACCTACTTCCACACCACGTATCCTACAATTCTTTTTACTTGATATAAAAATGTTCAAGTGGTCATAAAAAAAGAAAACAAAATACAATTTGGAAGCACATATATGTTAGTTATAAATCAGAATATGCATGTGCTGAAATTTGTATAATTTGCTATAATGGTCTTTTAGACCATTGAATATTCTTTATAATATTGAGTTAGCAATATTATTTCATGTTATTAGAAATGTGCTGCTACACCTAATTATATTTGTGAATGGTGTAAAATTAACTTTCTTAGTCACAATAGTAAATAAAAACTAAAAAGGATTTTCATGGATGATGACCGTGTCTTTAAGTTTTTACTTTTGGTTAAATGTTTTGGTTATCAAATGACTACTTTTTATTTTGAAGAATTTGTGTTTTAGAATTTGATATCAATTTGAACCTTTTGATGTCTAATTTTTGTATACTTCATAAGTTGAAACTTTGAATAAAGAGAAACCATATTAATTTGGTTTAAGAGAGATCAAGTATCATTAGTTCTTTCAAATTTAGAATGGTCATAGTACCATAATCCATTTGTGTTGTGAATTCGACGATAAAATCACACCAATGAAATTTGATGTGTGGAGCAAATTAACCAAGTAACCAAATTAAAGTTGATAGAGATGATGAAAGTAAATAATTCAAGAACAAAGAGAAGAACACAAGATATTGGTTACCCAGTTCGGTGTTAATGAACCTACGTCTGGGGGAGAGAGCAACTCTCCGTTTCCACTAGATCAAATAGTCACCACTTTACAAAGAGTTCCCAATTGGGTTACAAGAATTAATCCTAATTCTACCCAAAATCCCGAATCTCTTCCCGTGGCCAAGAGACTCAATTTTACCTAGTCTACCAAGGTGATCCCACAAGATGATCCCAAGAATAGTTTGCCCAAATCCCTAGGATCCTAAGACCCTAGCCTTGTGTGGTGGCAAACCCTAATTCCCTACATCTTGTCTCACTCTCTCTATTTTTCTATGAATAAAACAACCTCTATTTATAGAAAAATATATGCCTATTATTTTAAAACAAATCTTTTAAAATAAAACTAAATCTCCTATTATTTTTAAATATATCTAATATTTAAAAACAAACACAATCTAAGTCAGATATCCTTCAAAACATATTTTTCCACAAAATCTGCAAAGCCAAGCCTTGCCCGCCACGCACCTGCGCCCCGCGCAACTGGCAGAGTGCTCCACCTGTTTTCTGATTTCTGACTTTTCATGTAACCGAGATTTCAAGGCATATCCAACAATTCTCCACCTTGCCTTTAAATCGATGGTGATCCAATCAACCACCGTGTTGCTCTCTCCATCTTGAATTTTCTATTCAAGATCACCGGCCAAGTCCCACTTGAACCTCGACATAGGCACCATCCTTCACTTGCTTCCCACAAGCTGTACCTCCCCTTCATCCCTCGGAATGCCTTCCGCCCTCATGAATATCTTGTCTCTCACTACCATAGGATGTTTGGTAGCACCCACAAGATTCACCGCTACCTCTTCGACCCCCGGAGTGTTCAGTTCCGTACTCTCGAAGAAACGCTTGCATCCAACTATCACCGAAATTTTAGATAGTCCTACAAGCTCCACCTTACCCTCTTCAGCCCCCGGATTGAACCTGTCCGTCCTCCTGAAGAATTGCTTGCCTCCGACTATCCATGGATTTTTAGGACAGCCCTACAAGCCTCACCACCCTTCGACCCCCGGAGTGCCCTCCGTCCTCTCGAAGTATTGCTTGGCTCCGAACCAACCTTGGAATTTTAGGCGGCTCCACAAGCTGCAACATCAAACTCTCCTTGTATCCAACTACCTCCAGCAGTCTCACAAGTTACCAAGTCTGATCACTGTTGCTTTCAATTGCCTCCCTGAAGATCTTCCAAGTTTTGCACTTCTTCAGCCACAATTGAAACATAACCCACAAGGTCTTCATAGCCATACCACTTTGGTGCAACAATTCCACTCTCCTCCCTACCTGTCATTAGATAGCCAAGAGCCAATGTTGAATGTTTGTCTTCCTCTAGTCCAACTAGTAACAAACTCCACCTCAATCTGAGATTCCTCCACCAAAGCCACAAACCGGTATTTCCACTATGTTCCCACCTTGTAACCTGCAAAACTGTCAAACTGCTCTGAAACAAACTTCAGGCCATTGTTAGTATCCAACAATTCCAATTTAGTTCAAATACCTAGTAAACCTCGTTTCACTAGTTCAACTAAACCTATGTCACTAACAAGAATCAACCAAAGTTTCATACCTCAACCATATGAGAAACACTACTAGTAACAAATGCATAACCAATAGTAGACCAACTATCCATGCATCAAAGTTTAGGAACATACCTCACATCATGTAAAAGAAAACACATGATTTGTCAAACATCGTAAGACAAACCAAAACCATACCTCAAACCTTTCAAGCTTTCCCGTCTTCAAGATAAAAAAAATCCACCTTCAACTAGCTCTCGGATTTTTCACGGTATTCCTTCTTTAAACACATGTGATAGGAGCCTCCAAAGTCCATGACTTAATACTCCACCGCTTCCCAACTTTCACTAGCATCTTTGAATTCTTATAACAAAGTTGTTGTTTCAACAGTCACCCGAGTACTATTCCACCGCCTCTCCAGGCCGTGCTTCTCCCTTCAACGCCTCAACACGTTTTGAATTAACACCGCCTTCATCTTCACCTTCCACAACCCGTAGTCGTTACTCCCGGTGAACTTCTGAATATCAAACTTAGAACCCATGGTACCTGATTATCGATTTGATCCTTGCCCCACGGTGGGCGCCAATTGTTGTGAATTCGACGATAAAATCACACCAATGAAATTTGATGTGTGGAGCAAATTAACCAAGTAACCAAATTAAAGTTGATAGAGATGATGAAAGTAAATAATTCAAGAACAAAGAGAAGAACACAAGATATTGTTTACCCAGTTCGGTGTTAATGAACCTACGTCTGGGGGAGAGAGCAACTCTCCGTTTCCACTAGATCAAATAGTCACCACTTTACAAAGAGTTCCCAATTGGGTTACAAGAATTAATCCTAATTCTACCCAAAATCCCGAATATCTTCCCGTGGCCAAGAGACTCAATTTTACCTAGTCTACCAAGGTGATCCCACAAGATGATCCCAAGAATAGTTTGCCCAAATCCCTAGGATCCTAAGACCCTAGCCTTGTGTGGTGGCAAACCCTAATTTCCTACATCTTGTCTCACTCTCTCTATTTTTCTATGAATAAAACAACCTCTATTTATAGAAAAATATATGCCTATTATTTTAAAACAAATCTTTTAAAATAAAACTAAATCTCCTATTATTTTTAAATATATCTAATATTTAAAAACAAACACAATCTAAGTCAGATATCCTTCAAAACATATTTTTCCACAAAATCTGCAAAGCCAAGCCTTGCCCGCCACGCACCTGCGCCCCGCGCCATGTGGCCTGCGCCCCGCGCAACTGGCAGAGTGCTCCACCTGTTTTCTGATTTCTGACTTTTCATGTAACCGAGATTTCAAGGCATATCCAACAATTTGAATTAAGAATGCTCTTAGTTACCATATGAGAATGGTATTGTAGCACTATTATTGATTGATATTGTAGTATTAATACGGGTATCGTAGTACCGGTGATTCATAGATTGATATTGTAGTATCAATTCGAGTGGTATTGTAGTACCATTCAAGAAGGTGTAACTTTCTACCGATTTCTATAGTGTAGTAGCAAATCGGTATATAGTTGTAACTGAGCTGTTTTATCATGGAGGTGACGTGGTTGATGGTCTGCTTGCACAATTTTGGGCAGTGCCACAAAACGTCTTAAAGAGTGCAACCTAGTCCGCGACTCAACCCAATAATTTCTTCAGTTGCTTATTTTCGAAAACTATTTTCAAATATCAAAAACAACAGTTGATCACTCACCATTCGATTATACCGTGATCGCTACCTCATATATACATTCTATCAAATCAAGATATAAAAAAAAAAGATCATGTTACACAGTGTCTTTGGGGCAATGGTTAAAGAACATAAGTAATAAATAGAAAATATATTTTTCTAAATTTTAAAATGTTGATTATTGTAACACGCAGCCCTTGTTTACTCATTTATCGCAAATCATCGCCTGTGTTGTGTAGTACTAGTAGTTATGTGTTTCTGGTGCCAGTATAGTGTTTTAGAAATAATATAAAATCATAGATATGGTCTATTCTAACAGCTTAAGTTTTTGGGATAATCGGTTTTTGGACATGATATCAGAGCAGGTGGACCTATGCATTATTCACGCTTCAATCATTGATATAACTAATACTAACAGCTTAAGCTTTTGAGATAATTGATTATTTGACATAGTATACTACTACTGAGTTCAATTACTCATTTTTCACCCGCTGAGAGTGTTGGTGGTTCAGTACTTTGTCACTTTTAAAATGGTCAAAATTTGTTGACTATGATATGAGCACGTTGGATCAAGGAAGAGTGTGGGAATCTATCGCTATCCTTTACCCAACGGTTGGTCATTCAAGAATCAATTGCATCGTCACTTACATTTTCTTGGTGCAACTACTTCACACCAATGAATTCATGCCATGTGTAACATTCCCTAGCTACCAAAATAAAATAAAGAAAATGTATGGGCATGGAAATGAAAGAGTTCATGGAGATTGCATAACCTTTTCTCAAACATGTCACAATATCACAACACTCACAATCTTTAAAATATTTGAACTTTACTCTATTTTATAAGAGTGATATAAGTTTTTTTTTTAACAAGCGAAAATGAAATATATATATATATATATATATATATATCACGAGAAAGTAAGCAGATCCCTTAGCACAAGACGTGTCAAAGAGCTCTACAAAAGTTTACAAAAAGGTCCAAGTAAGCAACATGAGTAAAATACATATTAGTCGATACCCAGACAAAACAATGGGCTCGACCACCAGTAATGGTAGTTGGTAGCTAAAGTAACATCCGTGTACGCAGCCACCGAAACACTACATGAAAACAGGCTAGCGGCGGCAGTTCAAAAAGGCATTTAGCGGCGGTTTGAACCGCCGCTAAATGCTAAGTGCGGCGGTTGGGAAGTGTCGCCAAATGCGGCGTCGCTGGGTCAATCAGCGGCGGTTCGAGTGAACCGTCGGAATAACCGCCGCTAGGTCTGTAGCGTCAGTTCTGTTAACGTTTGCGGCAGTTGTAAACCGCCGCTATTGGTCGCTATTTTTGCAACATTTTAAAGCTTTTTGCGACGGTTGGAACCGCCGCTAAAATCCATTTTTTTAAAAAAAAAATAGGTATATTGTGGCAGTTCTAAACCGCCGCAAAACGTTAAATTGTTTTAAAAAAAAATCCCTCCAATAAATTGGATATTCACTCAATTCCATTAACTAAATGAGTCTTTTCTTCACTACTAGAAAAATTAATCACCCAATGTAGTGGAAATTAAAGTTCCTCCTATCATTTACTACAAAATGAAAAATCAATGACAAATTTTACCTTTTGAGGCAAGGATCAATTATATATAAACAAGATCCAATAAACAAAAAAGCCAAGAGGCTATTACCAATTATATATGAACAAGATCAAATATACAACACAACCAAGAGGCTATTATCAATTTTATATGAACAAGATCAAATACAGAACACAGCCAAGAGACTATTATCAAATACAATAATGGGATCATAATCTACAACCAAGCAAGAAGGCATGATACTCAAATATAAAAAGAAGCAAAGGTATTGGATTCATATTTTCATATTTTCTTGTAGTGCTCATCCAGCACCTACCAAAAGAAGCAAAGGTATTGGATTCATATACAAGCTTTAACTTCAAGGAACCATGTTAAAAAGGCATATATAGTTTATATGTAATTCTCCAACAATAAAGTTTAACATTAGAACTAACAAATTGTAGAATTAGTAAATATATTTTTTCAATAATAATAAGCTTATAAGCTGAATAAATTTACTTATTTATCAAGAGCACATCTAGTTCAGATGAAAATAAAAGATAACAGTGACAATGGTAAGAAACTCTTTGAACTTTGACATAGTGAATTTGAGGTACTATAATATATGATAAATATCTTAAAGTATCTCAATTCTCAAAGTATATTAAACCATTTCAAACAATTAGCTTCTGTAGTTTCTTATATTTTGTAAGTTGCTTCTTTATTCAATTAAAACTATAAATCTAGTATAATATGTATAACAAGAACATAATTTAAGATAGAAGAGAATACACATAGATGGAAAAACATAACAATGAGTACATATATGGTTTACCTCTGCTTCCTCCAGGCTTTCCACCTTGGCTACCCCTACCTCGGCCTCCAGCTCCTCTAGCGCCACTATCATCAAAACCAAGCCCAATACCTTTTATTTGGCGTCCACCAGCACCAGAACCAGCACCTTGCCATGAATAAAAAAGGGAAAAAAAATTAACTATGTCTACAATGCACCAGAGCAAACCCAAACTGAACAACAACATAAAATAAAACAAAACAAAACTAAGAAAAGAAATGGAAAAGGCTACAATGCACCAGATAAAACCCAATTAACTATGTCTAAAAAATTCCCTTGATCAACCACTGAAGCCACCTAACAGAACAACCAAAACCAACATCAGCTTCCACTAAATTCAAAATCAAAATGTCTAACATCAAGTAGAATAAAATAAATGTTTGAAGAAACACGTCAATAGGAAACAAAAACAAAAAAACACAAAAAAGAAACCCGAGGTGTGAGGCTGTAGGCTCACAAAGACAGAATGAGAGAACGAAAGAGAACATTCGTTACTTGTTGGAGACAGTTTGAGTGTAGTGTTTGACTAGTCATGAAGGGTTCAATTTTTTTGTTTGGTAACACATGATGCAATTTTTATTTTTATAACAAAGTGTTAGTATCACAATCTATAAGTTCTTGTTCTGAAAGGCTTGTAAGCTCACCTATAACTATTGCATTTACTCCTTCTATGGCTCCACTGGAAGAGAGTGACCAAAAACTACCTACAAAATAAGAAGAATGTGTAACTAACTAATATAAGACTTTATCACTTGGGATTAAATGTCCTTGTAACACATAAGTCACAACCACTCGTAGTCTCATACATAGAAGATCAAAGACCAATAGTATAAATTTCAACCTCTTAATAGCATATAAAATATAGAAGCTTACCACAATTGCCTTGATCCCTTACACCAGTCACAACTCCTTTGTTCCTCCAATATAAAGAATTAGGTGTATCTTCACAGGATTCACCCTTAACATGCCTCCTCTTGCTAATTGGCTTCTTCACCTTTGAATAAACTTGTTCTTGAACTCTCCATGAACAATGATTTCATAAGTATGAGTTGAAAATCAAATAATATAATAAGAAATTAGCTCTTCACTTGCACTAAAAATAGAATAAGGTAGTTTAACAATAACACTTCATACACATACCTCTTGCTAATTGGCTTCTTCACCTTTGAAATAAACTTATTCTTGAACTCTCCACGAACAACGATTTCATAAGTATGAGTTGAAAATCAAATAATATAATAAGAAATTAGCTCTTCACATGCACTAAAAATAAGAATAAGGTAGTTTAACAATAACACTTCATACACATACCTCTATAATGTGATGTTCTCGATCCAAAAATGCCAATAGATTTTCTATACATTGGCTGCTTCTGTCCCATTTTAGAAGCTCCTCCTTTTTCGCATCCATTGTCACTGATTTTGTCCCAATTTTAGGAAAGGAATTAGTTATACTTGGTTTAAAGGTAGTATACTAAGATGTGATTAGCCTAATGTCAACCAAAGAATGAAATTTATCTTAAAATTCCAAAGAAACAGAACCATTTATAATTGGAATGCAAATGAAATTTATAACATCAGACATGATAGTAAAAGTTGTAGTGGACCTACAAAGTTAAAAGCTCAACTATTTTTCTTATGTGAAAAAATGAGAATCTCTCAAGCCCAACTTGCAGGTATTGTTAGCTTATGAGCTAGAAAAAAAAAAGTCCAGGTAAGACAAAATACTATAAAATTGAACAAGGGTGTGTCATTTTAAAGTAGAATATTCAAAGTACTAGGTGAGGAAAGAAATCTCTAGCTACAGGATAGGGTACCAACCATGAGTGCTAGAATCAGAGTCTTGCAGAACATGTGATGTGTTGTTGACTTCATAACAGTTTCAGTATCCTCTCCTTCACCTTCAACATCAACTTCCCTTTTCCATAAATTTTGCTGAACCTGCTACAAAAAGTGGCCAAACTTATTCAAAATTAGTTGGTAAAGGCACTTCATTTAATAGTAATATAGCTCTCTGAGTTTTCAAAAGGACTAGTAAATGAACAAAGATGGAGAAGAAACCTATAGCTACATATAGTACTCTGACTCATTTGGTAATATGAATATATGACACTTAGCTTAGCTCAACCAAGAAATTTCATTATAATTTATAATCATCTATCACTTAGACAATAAAGAAGATTTCTCAAGATTCTAAGTTAAGATTTCTTTCCAATTTTAGAACTCTCCAAAACAGAAATGAACCAAAATTAAAGAAAAAAAATGAATCATAAATAAGCCTCACCTCACTTTCAGGAATCAACAATACCTGACAATACATACAACTCACACTCCCTTCCTCAACCTGCACAACAGATGGAAAAAACACACATTCCATGTCAAAAAAATACCAAGCAACAACAAAATCAAACTATAGCAACTCAGAAGCAACAACAAAACCAAACTGCATATTAATCATTTAGAAAAAGACTTAACAAGAATGCTACCAACATTCTTATGTATATATATATATATATATACACCTCAATCTCAATCCAAACTTGTGCAGTATCAGAAAGTATGCAAAGAGGGTAATTTAAAAAAGAAGAAGAGGTATATGCATATATATATATATCATCAAGCCTAAATAATTAGAACGAATGGAACCGTCATCATCATTGTTGCTGCTATTGGCTCGCTTTCTCATATTTTTCCTTGTCACTTTGCCCCTTCCAAGAACAACTAGCTGCCAGAAATACATATTTGAATAACTTTGAATTGATTGGATCATTCCAGTAGGCTAACCAAGTAACTGTGCTATCATGTCTTATCTCCTTCCAGCTGCCAAGGGAGCAAAAATCAATGATTTCAGAATATAACGATAACTTTCAACTCGCAGGATTCATTTTCCTTGAAGAACTTTCACCAAGACGTTTTCGAACAATAATACCTTTTGCCAGGAATAGGACATTCATGAATTGGTGCATCCTTCCGATATTAGTTACGACCTCATTTGGAGTGATGGGTCTTTTCACTTTGCCCATCTAATAACATAAAGAATAAGCAGTTAAGTACAAAAAATTGTCAGAAACTTGTTAATATTCTCATGCTGCATCTAAAATGAATGGCAAAAGCGGCGGCGGTTACTATTCACTCACCTCAAAATGACTGTCGCTATGTTCTCTTTTTCTTTTAGTGATAACTCATCATTTCCTTTCCCTATACACCTATGGGAGATAGCATCAGCTACAACTCCTTTGGCAACATCTGCCATAGCCTACGAGTCAACACTGATCGATCAATACAAGTTTATATAATTTAGGAGCAATGGCCTAAATATGATATGTTCTACTATCATTGTCAATTACAAGCAAAATGGTTTTACCAATTCAAATGAAATAGCAAATTTCAAGCCAAAGTACCTTTACAATTACAGGGCCGACCATTGAGGTTCAAAGCAAAGTCAAAACATACTTGGCTATTTGTGATTATCAATACACAAGGGAGAGGACCGCAACCTTGTGACGAAAATCTAGCAGAAAAAG
Organism: Trifolium repens; assembly: GCA_030408175.1. Classification (NCBI taxonomy): domain Eukaryota; kingdom Viridiplantae; phylum Streptophyta; class Magnoliopsida; order Fabales; family Fabaceae; genus Trifolium; species Trifolium repens. The sequence continues at coordinate 56,570,901 of CP125842.1, read as the reverse complement.
AATGAGGAAACATTTATACCTCAGCCATGGAACAATGATTGATGTGTCTAAGCAAGTGCAATTGCCACTATATCACATATCTGTACAGTTACCTCAGAAGTTCAGTAAATAAACCTAAAACCCTCTAACACTATTAACTATCACAAATGTAAAATGCCAAATGCATGTGCCAACCACTTATCGCCGCTCTCATTTGGTTCAATCCTCTATTGCAAGACACCTTAAAGCAACAATTGTTTTTATAAACCCCTACAAACAATCAGACAAAAAATTATCACCCTCTAGAACAATTGGGACGCACTCCATCAACGCATTCAAAACACAATTTTCATACATGTATGTCTTTACAACAGAGTGACGATTGTAAACGACTACGGTGACAAAAGACACACCCACAATAAGGAATATAGGTTTTCAAATACTCTGATATATACATACATATCAATTTTGAATGATTTTTTCAATTAGAACTTGAAAAACCCTTATTTCTACCAGAGAACGAAAGTGTTTCCTGCAACTTACTGGTAAATGGAAATTACAATAATTTCCACCAAGAGAAATTATAATTTGAAGGAAAGACAAACAAATTATACATTGATATAGACACAGATTTCAATTTTATACTACATATGCTACATATGAAAGCCAAATAATGAGATATGAAAACAAATTTCGAACCTCTGTGAAGGGAGCAAATAAATTAAACTGAAATCTATTAGAAAAAGTAAAATTAGGGCATAACAAAGAAAAATATCAAAAGAAATCATACTTTTGCGAACGAAGAACAGCTTAGAAAACTTTCTGACGGCGAGAGCGAAGAACGGTAGAAGCGGTGGCTGAAGCAACAGTCGCGGAAGGAAATTAAGGGAAAGCAATATCAGTTCGAGGAGCAACGAGTTTGATCGCTGAAGAGAAAATTGAGAAATCAACATGTTGATGCAAATTGAGAAATCGACTGAAACTGAAGGAGATTGACGAAGATCTACATGTTTCTTCATGGAAATTGATAGAAACCGAAGGAAATTTCACCATGGAAAAGGAAATTTCCGGTGCAGGAAGAGATTAGGTTTCGTTGACGTTTTCCTGCGTGTTGGGAAAGAGAGAGTGAAAAAAAATAGAGAGAAGTAAAAATAAAGCACGCGTGGGTTGAGTTTTTTTTAGTTAAATAGCGGCGGTTTGAAACCGCCGGTAAACATTGGAGCGGTGACAGTTTTTAAACAACTGCCGCTATTCTTCTTTTTTCTTGTAGTGAAAGAAGAAAAACTTGACTTTGTCCAGATGTTGATGAACAAATTCGCCGAATTTCTGAAGACCCGGGGATTTCTTTCATTCCATACTACCCAAACACACGCGAGCCATATGAGCTGAAGGAAGGATCACCGAGCTCGAAGACCCCCAACTGGGTAAGTAAACTGCAAGAAGTGATTTGTGAGGCTGTAAGCATCCACCGCCGAGAAGCCAATCCAAGATCGAACTAAGGCCTAAAGAGAACCAAAAGTGTTGCATGATAGAAATAAGTGTTGAGCCGTCTCAATGCTACCATAGCCTGCAACGCAAGAGTGAAGATCTGGAGCGAGAATACCGCGAGATACAAGGTTCGCCTTGGTGAGCAATTGATCCCGCAAGAGGCGCTATGCAAAAATAGACACCTTCAAGGGAACACGTTTGTGCCATATAAGATCCTCAGCCTCCCCTATAACAGTCGCATCCTGAGAAGTCAATACCTGGTACGCATCCCGAACTGAGTAACCCGAAATAGGATCTGACCGCCACTGCCACCTGTCAGAAGATCCAACCTGCAAAGTCACAGTGAACAGTAAAGCCTGACACTCCCCTAATAGCTCCTCCTCCCACGCCCACAGATGTCTCCGCCACTCCCACGCCGCCCCCTGCCTCCCACCCAGCACCACACATCTCAGCAACAGTGCACGACTTGGTAGTCACTAAATCAAACAAACGCCCAAATCTCTCACGTAAAGAACTCCCTCCCACCTAGGGGTCAGTCCAGATAAATGTATCTGTCCCATCCCCCACCTTCCTCGCCACACCCTCCCCAAACCACCCATCCCTAACCCCGCCTACTCCATCTATGATCCTCACAATCTGCCTCCACCAAGCTGACCCCATCCTTCCTCCCTCCCTCACCCTACCGTGCTCTATACCATACCGGGCCACCAACACTCTAAACCAAAGACCCCTACATTCCACCAACGTCCTCCAGCATCATTTGCCCAACAAGGCAGTGTTGAACTCCCTAAGCTGCCTAACCCCCAAACCTCCATACTCCTTACGCAAGCATATAGTTTTCCAGTTAATCCAAGAGGTTTTCCTAGATTCCTCACATCCCCCCCAAAAGAAGTGAATCAGAAGAGATTCAATAGACGAGATAATATCAGAGGGTGCTTTGAAGAAGGAAAGTGCATAGACAGGCAACAAAGTCAAGACAGATTTAAGAAGCACCAGGCGACCACCAAAAGATAGAAAACGACTCCCCCACCCAGACATTCTACACCCAATGCGCGCCAAAACTGGTTCCCAAAAACCCAGACGCCTCGGATCCCCGCCGATAGGAAGACCCAAATAGAGGAAGGGGATTCCCCCCACCCTACACCGCAGCGCAGATGCAGCCTCACGTAACCACGAGTCCGATATATTAACCCCAACTAGCATACTCTTGTTGAAGTTCACTTTCAGACCAGACATCCGGTCAAACAAAAGGAGCACCGCACGTAAAGCCCGAACGTTTGCCTAACTCTTGGTCCCTAGAAGCAAAGTGTTATCGGCAAACTGCAGGTGAGACACACTCACAGTGTCCAGCCCACCCACGCAATAGCCCTTGAATCTGTTCCCCTCAACCATGGCCTGCATCAACACATTCAAGACCTCAGCAGCTAAAATGAATAAGAAAGGTGAAAGTGGGTCCCCCTGGCGTAACCCGCGTTCTAAGGGGAACTCGTCAGTGGGGCTTCCTTTGGCCAAAACAGAAGCGGTGGCTGTGGAGATACATTCCCGAATCCATTTCTACCACAAGGTCGGAAAACCCATCTTGCCATAACCGCGTCCAAGTAGCCCCAATCCACCGAATCATAGGCTTTTTCGAAATCCACCTTAAAAAGCAGCAGCTCCTTCTTTAATCTGCTCGCCTCATCCACCACCTCATTTGCTATGAGAATGCCATCAAGAATTTGCCTATCTTTTACAAAGGCAGTTTGCGTCTCGGAGATGACACTACCGATTACAATCCGCAATCTATTGGCCAGAAGTTTGGCCAGGATCTTATACAGGCTTCCCACAAGCGAGATGGGCTGGAAATCATTCAGTCTCTGAGGGCTATCCACCTTCGGGATGAGAGCGATAAAAGTGGAATTAAGCCCCTTGGTTAACTTACCTTTACGGTGGAACTCAAAGATAAACCTCATGACATCCCCCTTCATGTCCTCCCAAAAGTCCTTTATGAAACCAAAGTTAACCCCATCTGGTCCAGGGCTCTTAAAGCTATCACAATCCCATACTGTCGCCTTCACCTCTGACTCAGAGAAAGGTCTGGTCAGTCCGCTTCCTTCAACCCCCGACAACCTTCTGAACCTAAGATTCTCCACCCCAGGCCGCACCACATCTCTAGCCTTGAAGTGGGCCGCAAAATGAGAGAACACAGCCTGCCGTACGGGGTGCACCCCTTCCAGGGTCACGCCGTCCACCTGGACCGACGAAATGGCATTACCACGCCGCCGACTAGCTAACATGGAATGGAAATACTTGGAGTTAGCATCTCCCTCCTTAAGCCACTTCGAGGGGGATTGCTGCCAATTGATGCTAGCCTGGAGCCGAGACAGCGAATGAATGTCCGCCGAGACCTCATGCATCTCCTCAAGATCTGCCTCCGAAAGGGTATCCTCTTCCCCCTTTAAGTCAAGCGCAGACAGCCGTACTTTAAGGGAATCGATCCTACTTGATAGATTTTGGGCATGAGCCACATGCCACTCCTTCAGAGCACCTTTCATCACCTTCAGTTTTTCTTTTAAAACAAAGCCACCCCATCCACCAACACTCAAAGAACCCCACTTCTCCTTGACAAAGAGATTATAACCTGAGACGTCCCTCCAGCATTTCAACATCCTCAGAGGACTATTTGTAATTATAGTCAGAAGAAATATCTCACAATACGCTACGGCCTACAATAAGAGTAAAAAAGAAAGTCAGAAACAAGTTAAGTTAAAAAAAGTTCGACCAATACATTTTATATCGAAAAAATTAAATCAATACTACTTTTTTTTTATTCAATACTACTATAACATTAGCTTCCCTTTTCTTAATATGAGAATTTTTTCTCAAGATGTTTCAATCCAAAAATATTTGCCTCAACAAATTATTATTTTCACAATTGTTTTAGCATATTTATTATATATATTGTAGAGAATGCTAACTTGTGTCATAGGCCATAGCACTCTTCTAAAAAAGCTCTCGATCAAAGGAACTTTTTAATTTATCTTCCTCATACAGTATTTATTATATTAGAAATATAATTTGAAATATTTTAATATACAGGTAAAATTACGAAATATGAAGAAAAACCTATAAAAAAGGCAATAAAATTTAGTATACCTTTACATATTTAAGAAAATATTAAAAAAAACATGTATTCTACCGATGAAGTGATAAATACCACTTAAAATTAACACATGTAATTGTAATATCTTACATCGAGTCTGATAAAAATGTTAATCTTAACACTATTGATATTACTATATCAATTAAACTAGTACTATATTTTGGGGGTTGGAACCACTTGCTAGAAGAGAAAATAACTAGTACTAAATTGGTGGTGGAGGCAAAAAAAAAAACAACTAGTACTATATCTTATAGAAGAGAAAATAATAATTTACTTAATACTAAAATATGACATTATAATTATGAATGCATAAAATTGAGATCCCAAGTGGAGTGTCAGAAGGCATATAGTCCAATTGTAAGTAATTGTAACTTGCAATAAAGGGCATCCAAAACCCAATCATATTTTTCAGCAGACCTTTGTGCATTGGAATTTGAAAACCATAATAAAGATACCATAAAGAAACCATAATAAACAACTTAGAAAAATAAGCTCATGAAGGTGGAAAAACACAAGAAGGAAGGTTGAATTGTGTTTTGAAAATAAAAACTTTTTCTTGTCTAAAAACTATTTTGCAGTGGATAAAACACAAACAAATAAAGAATCAGAGGGAGAGAAAGAAAGACACAAAATGATAGCTGGAGTGGGAATGACCGTTGCAAAGAGATAAGGTGCCAGCTGGAATTTAATCGTACAAGATGATAGCTGTGTATTGCCTTCTATAGAAAGAAATTCAATTCTACTACCTTGCAATTAGAAATATCACTCAACCATTTTGAGTAATAATAGTACGATTGTATACGCTCCACTTATGGATAAGGTTAACGTTGTACCAACGAATATTTCTTCATGTTGATATGACAGAGTCCTTAAGTAGATTGTTCTTCAATCATTGATTCTAATCCTGTCAGTTCTTGAGTGACGCAAATTCATTTTGCTTCAGAGTCTGGTATTGTAGCTTCTTAAGGTCTTCAACTTCTGAAACCTTTCAGAGTCTAGCTTTAGTCCTCAGAGCCACTAACTTCAGAACTTGAATTTTAAGCTTCTGATGATCAACGATAAGCTTTCAGAGCTTCTTAACTTGGCTTCTCTACTTTTGTTCATAGTGTTTCTGAATGAATTTTAACTTATAATTCTGCACACTAGAACAATCATTAGTAATACCAATTGTAATTTTAATACTTTGTTATCATCAAAATTACTTAAAACATCAGATGTTTATGTCAGACCCACTTTGTTCCAACAACTCCTTCAATCATTATTTCCTTATACAACTTTCACATATACAACTCTTGTACTCTCTCCGTCCCAATTTAATTGACACAGTTGACTGTTTCACATATATCGATGCATAATTTTGATGATTAATATTTTTAATTGTATAATAGTAAAAATTATAAAAATTTGATATTTTGAAAATACTTAATTATCGAGACGAATCTGAAGGTGGAAAAACACAAGAAGGGGGGGGGGGTTGAATTGTGTTTTAGAAAATTAAAACTTTTTGGTTCTTAAGGAATTATATGCAGCGGATTTAAAACAAATTCAAGGAGATGCTGAGAGAGAGAAAGATAGACACACAGATTTATCCTGGTTCCCTTCACAAATTGAAGGTACGTCCAGTCCCCTTGTTTTCAACAAGAGCTTTTCACTATAATCTTTACAAGATTACACTTTGCTCAAGCACACTTGCAAGAGACTTCTCAAATGCTCAAGTTACACTTAACAAGAGACTTCACAAACAAACTTAAAATCTAAGAATGAATGTTTAGGGACACTTGATATACTATCAGAGGTGTTTACAAAATACAACTCAAATTGTTCTAAGACTTAGAATGACAGATTTAAATTATGGTGTCAGAATGCTTCTTAGTCTTTGAACGTAGTAATAGAACAGTGTTAATGGAACAGTAACCATATCTTCCTTATGAGTCTTCTATTTATACTTGGAGGAAGATTGATGACCGTTGCAGAGAGAGATGTGCCAGCTGGAATTTGCTCGTACAATTGTGATAGCTGTAGTTACCTTCTTTGGTAAAGATATCCAATTCCACTACCTTGCTATTTGAATTATCACTCATCCATTTTGAGTAATAATAGTACAATAGTACAATCCTCAATTGCGCTCCACATATGGATAAGGTTAACGTTGTACCAACGAATATTCCTTCCTGTGGACGTGACAGATCCTTGAAGTAGATTGTTCTTCAATCATTGGTTCTGAATATGTCAGTTCTTGAGTGACATAAATTCCTTTTGCTTCAGATGCTGTTGTCATTGCTTCTTGAGGCCCTTTTTGCTTCTGAGTCCGTCAGAGCCTTGTTTTTGTCCTCAGAGGCACTTTCTTCAACATGCAAAATTTAAGCTTCTGATGAACAGTGATGTACTTTCAGAACTTGTATTGGCTGGCTTCTCTGCTATTATTCGTAGTGTTTCTGAATGAATTTTAACTTGTAGTTCTGCACACTAGAATAATCATTAATAATTCCAATTGTAATTTTAATACTTTGTTATCATCAAAACCACTTAAAACATTAGAGGTTCATGTCAGACCCACTTTGTTCCAACAATCTCCCCCTTTTTGATGATGACAAACCAAAGCATTAAAATTCAATTGTTGTTGATTTAATTTAATTATGATGACTTCAGGTTTCAAAGGTTTGCAATCTCCCCCTGAGTCTGATAATCCATAAGGGTAGGTTTGTAAGCTCCCCCTAAGTTTTATCCATAATTAATTAAAACAGTTTAAGAGTCGATTTATTAACTTAAAATAAATTTTCATATTTAACTCTCAGAAGCATAGTTTTGTAAGCTTTGCTTCTTAGAGTTTGATAATGCTCAGAAGCGGTTTGCAAGCTCTTCTGACATTGTCTATGAATTTTATTTTAGGTTCTTAAATTTTCTCCCCTTTCAATAATCGTTCAGAATGAGAAAGAATCATAAGGGATAAAAATTGATTCATAATGCATTTAACATTACAGTTTCAGATTGAGCAGTATATGAATGAATCAACATTAATTTTAACGCTACTCTTACTCCCCCTTTTGGCATCAGTCAAAAAGACACTGAAAACCAAGTAGTCAAAGTGCCAAACAAGGTAGTCAAGTCAAGAATGCAGTGACAACCAAACGCATTCAATGAATGGCATTGATTATCCTACTGACAAGATATCTTGAAGGTACTATAAATAATGGATGATTCCTCTCCTTTTACTCATTCAGAGTAATCAAGTCATTTCCAAGAACAAACATACAATGGAAAAGCAGGTTACCAAAGATGCTTCAGGCTCAAAAGACAAGAGCAAGAAGGAAGCAGAGCCCTGGCGCTGCGAAGAAAACAGGCTACGATATGAGAGAAACAAGGAAGAACTTATTTTAACAGAGTCAGAGGAGGAAGAATTGGGCTCTGATCTGGAAGAGTTCTTATGGACATATGAAGATAATCTAGCAGATTATCCAGCTGAGGTTCAGAAGCTTGCTGATGAAGCACTATCTCTTCTCAAAGAGAAACTGAAGAGTATAGAATCAGAGGCTTCTAAATCTAAGCCTTAGGCTAGATGTAATCATATGTAATAAAGAATCTTTCTATTAATAATAAAAGTTGTTCCTCTACCTATCTCTCTCTTTTAAGCTTGCTTTCTTTTTATATACCACATGGTTATTGTCAGAACACCAGTTACCAGACACGCCTCATTCGGTATTGGTGCCCCGTTGTTAAACAGGCTTCAATACTAAGAAGCTATTTCATGAGTAAACAGGAGTACTGATGAGAGGGACTCTTAGGTTTTGAAAATCCTAGGCTTATTAGTTTAAAAACTAAGATGCTCTTCAGCATCTTTCACTAGAGTCAGAATTCTCAAGAGTACCAGACAATATCATGGTATATAGAGAAGTTAAATTTTGAAAAACAATTATAAAACAAACATATAAGCAAATAACAAACACACAAATATGGATAATATAGATATGAATTAAACAGATTATCCAAATATTACACAAGAGTCAATCAACAACACAAGTGCTCAAACAATGACTAAGGTTTCTTAACATCTGCTATGGCTTTCAGAAGGGTTAACATCATGTCATCCATCCTTTTGTGAACTGATTCCACAGCAGCATTCACATCAGTGCGCACATCCACTCTTAGTTCATCAATTTCATTAGTCAGTTCAGTCCTGATGTTGTCCAATGCATCTTGAACTGCTGGAGGTATTTCGGAAGATGGAGAACCCTTTTCTTTCTTGGGAGAGATAGGAGGGGTTGTATCAACAATGGGATCCTTACCCTTAGCAGATTTTTCATTAATAGTCATATCAGTATCTTCTTCTTTCTGATTCTGATCAAGCATTTCAACATCTTGCTCAGCAGCTTGATTTTCATTGAGCTTGTGGGTTTCAATTGTAGCGATGTGCACAGCCCTATCCACTAACAAGTTCATTGCCTCTTGTTCTGCAAGTCTCTTATATTCAATCTCATCTTGTCTTCTCTTCTCAGTTTCAGCAGCTATCCTAGCCTGCTCTTCATCATGGTTGTAAGATGTGAGCCTTGGAGCGTTTAGCTTCTCAAACAATTCCCGTACAGTGTTTGCTCCTCTACCCTTAATTTTATCCTTCAGATGAGTGCTGAGAATCCTTAAAGATTTACCAAATAAGTACTCTAATTCCCTGACATCAGCATCTATATCAGAAGGGAAGATAAGAGCTTCTTCCTCTCTTTGTTTAAACCTCTTAAGTCTAATACCTATAGCATTATGTAGCAGCTCAAGATTTGGTTCAGAGTCAGAATTGAAAAAGGGTAAGGATGGGTCAAAAGGAATGGTTGGTTCAGGTTTCTTTCTTTTGAGTTCAATGATTTTGATTTTACTGAGATTTGGAGGTATGATATCATCATCAAGATTGATGGAATCCTTGAATATTTGATGCTCAGCTTTAGTTAGGTGTTGGTAAAGCTCAAGAACCTCTTCTAAAACTAGAGGTTTGTTGAGTGGGTCAGAGACAGGTTGTGGTGAAGGTGAAGGAGATGATTCATCAGTGTATACTTCAGGTGGAGGTGATTGATGTTGTTGTTCAGTTTCAATGACATTGATAGGTGATGAATGGGGTGATTTTTGTTGTTCTTCAGAATGAGCAATTGACTCATTCTGAACAGGGGTGAATGTAGGTGGATTCACTTGTGAGATGTGATCAAGTGAGGGAGGGGGTGTGTGAATGACCTGTGTGTTTTGTGTTTTATGGACGGGTGAATTATTTGTGAGATTCATGGATGGAAATTTAGGTGGTGAATTTGGGTTTGAGTTGGTAAATGCAACACCACACATGTGTTGTTCAAGATGTTCTAGGACAGAATCTTGATTTGTGGATTGATTGAGAATGGTGGTGTCTATGATGATGGGGGTTTCTTCATCAGAGGAGAGTTGAATGGGCTTTATGGTGGTTTTCTTTGTGGTTTTCTTGAAAGAGGTTCTCTTTGGTGTACGAGTTTTCTTGAATTTTAGGCTAGATTCTCTGATGAGTGTAGCAATTAACTCATCAGAGGCAGTGCTGGTATCTGATGAAGATGATGATGATGGTTTGACAGATGGTAAAACTACACTAAGAGGTACAGTGTAGTCTATGGGTTGAGTTTGATTGTTAGATGAAGGAGGTTGAGAAGTAGATGGTTTATCAATAGAGGGTTGAGGTTCAGAACCAATATCCTGAGCTACAGGAATGCTAGAAGTATTAGATTCAGAGATCTTACCTTTTGGTTTAGAAGCTCTGACCTTTACTCTCTTTGCAGGCTTAGCAGGGTTCTGATCTTCCTCAGAAGCTGAAGGCCTATCATGCCTTTTCTTTGTCCGTTTTTCCTTCTGAACAGCTTTAGTCATCATATCTCCAGCACCTTCCTCAATCTCATCAGCACTAATATGCCCTTGATCATCAGAGCCTTCATCAATCATTTCTTGCTCAGTAGTTCTTGGCTTTCTTCTGTTTCTTGTAATTTCTCTTGGTCCCTTGAAGATATCCCAATTAGGAACACTTACAACCATTTTCCTGGGAACACTTACTCCAGTGTCTCTTCTCACTGACTCAAGGAAGTTCTTAATCACCTCATCATTATCATGTTCTGAGATGGTGGGAAACCCATCACACCAGGAGTACTTCTCGTACACTTGTTGTAGAGGTGATTTTACTGAAATGATTTCTTCCTTGGTCTTTCTCTTCATGTGGACCAAAACTGATGCATCATACTTAGCAGTTTGAAAAACTCTAAGCTTCTCTTTGGCACTCACAATATCTGTGAGTTTGGTTTGCCTTATCAGTTCTGAAATCAATCTTGGATGATGAATGACTGATGGTATTTTTGTTCTGCCCTCATTGATGGTAAGACACATGTGATCAAACAGTATCTTAGCCAAATTGACTTTCACTCTCTTGAATAAGAACCAAATGAAATGTCTGTGAGGAATGGAGATGGTGTCCAATCCACCTTTTCTGGTGAAGATGGTAGATAAACACATTCTGAAAGCAAATTCAAATGTGTGCTTCATGTTCATGATTTTTCCAAAATCCCTTTTGGAGCATCCAGATTTGAAGAGGTCCTGATGAATTGAATCCAAATACTTGCTTTTCTTATCATACACTTCTATATCTTCTCCTTTGTTGTCTAAACCCAGAATCTTAGCAATGTGTGCCTGAGTTATCACAACATTGATTCCCAAAATATTTGACCTAATTTCCCTTCCTCTATAAGGTTTAAGACCAAGTTCCTTTCTTGTTTTCCCTCGTAATTCCTTGTTCTTCTCAACCATATCCTTGTATTCTTTATCAGCACTTGCTCTATCGTACACTTTAGCCTTCTGCCAGAAATATTTCACTATGTCATAGTATACGAAGCCATTGAGCATTTCGAAGTAGTTTTGCCATTTTTGATTGTCGAACAAGTATTGAATGTCTATACCATTTGCTTTCAAACTCTCAAAATCAACGAACTTCTCAGTGAAGAAATCATAAGCATCTGGGCCAGCGTCAGTAGTATGATGTTCGTAGACGATATCAGAGTTAAGATCAATGATAGGTGGTAGAGTAGGATTATAGGGTTCTTGGATGATTTCGTTTGATGAACGAGCAGCCATTGTTTCAGAGAATTAAGAAGATGAAGATTGGGATTTTTCTGTAAGGTCTAGGGTTGTGTAGGTAGTGATTGCGTGTAAAAAGTTGTGCAATGTGAGTGAAGTGACTTATGAATAATAACTAGCACACATACACAGAGAAAATAAACATTGGGAGGGAGCGCGAGCAGTTTTAAAAATTAAATAATATGTTTAACTGCCATAATCATCATTAACTGTTCTCTGCCCGTCAGGATCTAGACACGTGTTGAAAGAGTTTAATCATAGCTGACGCGTGTATTGACAACTGTTGTACACTTAATAGTACTGAACGTTTCATTTCCAAAAGTTCAGAACTACAGTCATTTGTGTATGACCCTTCAGAACCTACTACCCTTCAGAACCCGTATTATTTAGAGCTTCTCGAAAGAGACTCTAAATTATTAGAGGTTCTGATAGAGCTTCAGATGCTAATTTTATTCTACTTCTTTTAGAGCTAATTTTCTTCAGAAATATAGTGCATGTTCAGGTTCTTTTTAATAAAATCAAATCTTTCAATTGCTAAAGGTTTAGTAAATATGTCAGCCCATTGATGTTCAGTATCAATGAATTGAATATTTATTGTACCTTTTTGAACATGATCTCTTATAAAATGATGTTTTATTTCAATATGTTTAGCTCTAGAGTGTAGAATAGGGTTCTTAGACAAATGAATAGCAGCAGTATTGTCACAATATAGTGGAATACTACCTTCAGCTATGTTATAATCTTCCAACTGATATTTCATCCAGAGAAGCTGTGTGCAGCATTTAGCAGCTGAGATGTATTCTGCTTCTGCTGTAGACAAAGCAATGGTTGTTTGTCTCTTGTTAGCCCAAGATATGAGATTCTCACCAATGAATTGGCAATTTCCACTAGTGGATTTTCTCTCAATCTTATCACCAGCATAGTCAGCATCACAGAATCCAACTAGCTTACTATCTAGGGATTTTTTATAAAGAAGTCCTAGATTAGTAGTTCCTTTCAGATATCTAAAGATCCTCTTAACAGCAGTTAAGTGAGGTTCTCTAGGATCTGACTGGAATCTAGCACACAAGCATACACTATATAAAATATCAGGTCTAGATGCTGTAAGGTAGAGTAAAGAACCAATCATACCTCGATACAGCTTCTGATCTACCTTGCTTCCAATCTCTTCCTTGCTTAGGCTGCTAGTAGGATGCATCGGTGTAGACATTATCTCGCAGTCATCAAGGTTGAACTTCTTCAGAAGCTCTTTGGTATATTTGCTTTGATGAATGTAAGTGCCGTCTTTTCCTTGATTAATTTGGATTCCAAGGAAGAACTTCAATTCACCCATCATACTCATCTCGAATTCATCCTGCATCAGCTTTGAAAAACTCTTGCACAAGGAAGCATTAGTAGAACCAAAAATAATATCATCAACATATATTTGAATGATTAAGATATCTTTCTTAGATGTCTTTCTGAATAATGTATTGTCAATTTGTCCTTTTTGAAAACCATTTTCTAATAAGAAATTACTTAGTCTTTCATACCAAGCTCTAGGAGCTTGTTTAAGACCATAAAGTGATTTCTTTAGTTTAAAAACATAATCAGGGTTTTTCACATCCTCAAATCCTGGAGGTTGCTTGACATATACTTCTTCAGAAATAACACCATTAAGAAAGGCGCTCTTAACATCCATTTGGTACAATGTAATTCCATTGTTAACAGCATATGAAAGAAGTAACCTGATTGCTTCCAGTCTTGCTACTGGAGCAAATGTTTCAGTGAAATCTATACCTTCTTGCTGACTGTAGCCTTGTGCTACCAGTCTAGCTTTATTTCTTACCACTTCACCTTGTTCATTCATCTTGTTTCTAAATACCCACTTAGTTCCAATGATGTTCTTATGTGCTGGTCTTGGCACTAAATCCCATACATCATTTCTTTGAAACTGATTGAGCTCATCTTGCATAGCTACAATCCATCCATCGTCAGTAAGTGCTTCATCAACATTCTTTGGTTCTATCATTGAGATTAGTCCCAGAAGTGAATCAAGTTGTTGATAGTCTGATCTTGTCTTTCTTGGACTTTCTTTGTTTCCAAGAATTAGATTTTCTGGATGTGATGATCTATATTTGAACTTCCTTCTTGGAACTTCATCAACATCAGCACTTGGTTGAGTGTCTTCTTCTGAAGTGTCATCATGTTCTTGTGATGCTTCTAATTGAGATGCTTCTTCAGCATCTTCTTCCAATACCGCTTCTGAAGCTTCAACAGCTTCTGAAGTTTCAACAGCTTCTGATGCTTTTTCAGGTTCTGAATTGATGTATTGGTATGGAACACCTGTATAACTATTATCTTGCTCTGACATTTTACTGTCAGGCTCTTTATCATCAAATCTAACATGTATAGATTCTTCCACTGTGTTAGTTTCAGAATTATACACTCTGTATGCCTTTGAGCGTTCAGAGTAACCTATAAAGATTCCCTTACAGGCTTTGGCATCAAATTTTCTTTTGTAGGCCTTGTTGTTTAGAATGTAACAGGTACATCCAAACTGATGAAAATAAGAGATGTTGGGCTTTCTTCCTTTGAAGAGTTCATATGTTGTTAGATTTAATAGAGGTCTAATATAGATCCTATTTTGAATATAACAAGCTGTGTTTACAGCTTCTGCCCAGAAGTGCTTAGCAAGTTTTATCTCATGTATCATGGTTCTTGCCATTTCTTGTAAAGACCTGTTCTTTCTCTCTACAACACCATTTTGTTGTGGTGTTCTAGGAGCAGAGAACTCATGAACAATGCCATGATCTTCACAAAAAGTTGCAAATGGTTCGTTTTCAAACTCACCACCATGATCACTTCTTACCTTTAAGATTTTGAGACCTTTCTCGTTTTGCACTTGTGTGCAGAAGATGCTGAACACATCATATGCATCATCTTTCACTCTTAGAAACTTTACCCAAGTCCATCTACTGTAATCATCAACAATGACTAATCCATATTTCTTCCCATTGATTGAGGCAGTACTTACTGGACCAAACAAATCAATGTGAAGTAGTTCTAAAGGTCTTGAGGTAGAGACAATGTTTTTAGGTTTAAAAGAAGTTTTTGAAATTTTGCCAATCTGACAAGGACCACACAGAGCATCTGAATGATAGTTAAGATTTGGCAGACCTTTAACCAACTTTAGTTTGCTAAGGTTAGATATTAATCTCCAGTTAGCATGACCTAAGCGTTGGTGCCAGACCCACTTTTCATCATTCAGAGATAGAAGACAGACTATTTTCTGCTCAGTGAGTTCTGACAGATTCACTTTATAAACATTACCTCTTCTTAATCCTTTAAACAATATGGACTTGTCAGAGTCATTGATTACTGTACATGCCTCTTTATCAAATTTAACAATAAATCCGCTATCACAAAATTGACTAATGCTAAGCAGATTATGTTTGAGGCCATCAACTAACCAAACATTTTTAATTGAAAGAGAAGAGTTACCAACTATACCTGTACCAATGATCTTCCCTTTTTGGTTTCCTCCAAACCCCACAGTATCTCCCTCTTTCAGAGTCAGGGTTTGGAACATATGCCTTTCTCCCGTCATATGACGTGAGCAGCCACTGTCCAGGTACCAGCATTGCTGCTTTGGCCTTCTTGGTGTGCAAACCTGAAACAAATATTATTTGAGACTTTGGTACCCATATCTTTATGGGTCCTTTTGTGTTAGTCTTCACAGGCCTAGGTGGTCTTTGTTTGAAGGGCCTATCAGAGCCTCTAGAGTTATCCACCCTTGTTAAAAAAGTTTTGGGTTTAGGATAGCTCTTGAATGAGTCAGAGCTTCTCTAGATTTAACATTAGCTTGAGGCTTAAAAATCTTAGGTTCTGAGGTTTTATCCTTCAGAGCCTTTGACTTTGAAGCCTCTGGCTTTGATGTTCTATCAGAAGCTCTATCAGAAGCTGACTCATTTAGAACTTCTGATTGACTCTTTATAAAGACAGCCTTAGGTTTTGATTTATCTATATTAGAGGATTTTGAAGATAATGGATCATCTTTAAAACGTGAAAATCCAAGACCTTCACCTCTATTTCTACTTACATGATAAATCAAAGAGGCTATTTTGCTTCTTTTCATTCCATTGATAAGGAATTCCTGAAGAGCAAATTCATGTTCTGGAGGAACCTTATCATCAAGAATGTAATGAGTTTCCATAAATTCATTTCTGGATTTTAGAGACTCATTTTGCTCAATTATTTCATTTGCCTTTTCGGTCAGGTTGTTATGGGCCTTTTTAAGGACCTTACATTCACCTGCCTTTTTGGTTAAAAGTTTTAGGGCATCTTTCAAGGAATCTATTAATTCAGAACGAGAAAGTTTAGCAAGTACCTCATCTTCATCTTCTGAGTCTGAGTCAGGTTCGTGCTCAGAGTTTTCTTGATCAGAAGTGGTTGCCATCAACGCTAGGTTTGCTTCTTCTTCCCCATCAGAATCTGATTCCTGATCCAAGTCATCCCAAGTGGCAAGGAACCCCTTCTTGAGCTTACTTTTGTATCTTTCTTTGTTAGAGGTTCCCTTGGATGTTTTACTCAGGTTCTCTGGGCAATCAGCAATGAAGTGTCCTGGTTTGTTGCACTTAAAGCATTTGTTTTGTTCTTCCTTCTTATCCTTAGAAGCACCAACCTTCTTGGAAGAACCTCCAAACTTACCAGCATACTTCTTGCTTCTCTTAGCCCATTGCGATACTCTTGCAGCCATTAGAACCATTTCTTCTTCTTCATCAGAGTCCATCTAGTGACCTTCTTCAGAAGCTTCTTCATCAGATACTATAACCTTCGCCTTCAGAGCCTTAGAGGAACTCTTAGTGCTCAGGGCTATCCCTTTTAGCTTCTTAGTCGATTCATCAGTCATGAGTTCCATCTCATGACTCTTTAGAGAACTAACCAAGCTTTCAAGAGACACAGTATCTAAATCCTTAGATTCCTGAAACGCTGTCACTTTTGGTCTCCACTTTGGCGGCAAGCTTCTGAGTACTTTCCTTACATGATCAGCCTCAGTATAGCTCTTGTCTAAAACTTGAAGTCCAGAAACAAGAATTTGAAACCTAGAGAACATTGTCTCAATGTCCTCTCCGTCCTTCATTTTAAATAACTCATACTGATGTACTAACAAGTTGGCCTTAGCCTCCTTAACTTGTTTATTTCCTTCATACTTGGATTTAAGAGAATCCCAGATAGACTTAGCCGTTCTCTTATCTCCAATTTTCAAGTACTCATCATGAGAGATGGCATTTGTCATCATCCCTTTTGCACTGTGGTGTTTCTTATACTCCAGCTTTTGAGTAGGTGTAAAAGCCTTTCTGTCTTTAGAGCTGACTATTCCTTCCAAATCCATATTTTCAAAATTTACTCCATCTTCTACCAAGTCCCACAGATCACAATCAATCCCCATGATGTGACTGTACATCTTGGTTTTCCAGAATGGATAACCGGTCTCAGTTCCATTGAAAAAGGGAACTTTGTCAGAAGACCTTCTGTCTTTAGAATTGGAATCATAGTCATAGTTCACGTTGTTGTTGTTGTTGTTGCTATTGTTTCCTTTCTCAGCAGACATGTTTTTCCTTCCTGAATCTTAACTGTTTCACTGATAGGTGAGAGTTAGGCAACAGCCCAGCTCCTGATACCAATTGAAGGTGGAAAAACACAAGAAGGGGGGGTTGAATTGTGTTTTAGAAAATTAAAACTTTTTGGTTCTTAAGGAATTATATGCAGCGGATTTAAAACAAATTCAAGGAGATGCTGAGAGAGAGAAAGATAGACACACAGATTTATCCTGGTTCCCTTCACAAATTGAAGGTACGTCCAGTCCCCTTGTTTTCAACAAGAGCTTTTCACTATAATCTTTACAAGATTACACTTTGCTCAAGCACACTTGCAAGAGACTTCTCAAATGCTCAAGTTACACTTAACAAGAGACTTCACAAACAAACTTAAAATCTAAGAATGAATGTTTAGGGACACTTGATATACTATCAGAGGTGTTTACAAAATACAACTCAAATTGTTCTAAGACTTAGAATGACAGATTTAAATTATGGTGTCAGAATGCTTCTTAGTCTTTGAACGTAGTAATAGAACAGTGTTAATGGAACAGTAACCATATCTTCCTTATGAGTCTTCTATTTATACTTGGAGGAAGATTGATGACCGTTGCAGAGAGAGATGTGCCAGCTGGAATTTGCTCGTACAATTGTGATAGCTGTAGTTACCTTCTTTGGTAAAGATATCCAATTCCACTACCTTGCTATTTGAATTATCACTCATCCATTTTGAGTAATAATAGTACAATAGTACAATCCTCAATTGCGCTCCACATATGGATAAGGTTAACGTTGTACCAACGAATATTCCTTCCTGTGGACGTGACAGATCCTTGAAGTAGATTGTTCTTCAATCATTGGTTCTGAATATGTCAGTTCTTGAGTGACGTAAATTCCTTTTGCTTCAGATGCTGTTGTCATTGCTTCTTGAGGCCCTTTTTGCTTCTGAGTCCGTCAGAGCCTTGTTTTTGTCCTCAGAGGCACTTTCTTTAACATGCAAAATTTAAGCTTCTGATGAACAGTGATGTACTTTCAGAACTTGTATTGGCTGGCTTCTCTGCTATTATTCGTAGTGCTTCTGAATGAATTTTAACTTGTAGTTCTGCACACTAGAATAATCATTAGTAATTCCAATTGTAATTTTAATACTTTGTTATCATCAAAACCACTTAAAACATTAGAGGTTCATGTCAGACCCACTTTGTTCCAACAGAATCTAACAATTAAATCTATTTTTGTTTATTAGTAGAAAAATAAAGTCAAAGCAACATGTGTGAGTAGTATACAACAGTCAACTATGTCAATTAAATTAAGACGGGAGGAGTAGTATTTTTCAAGCATTTTCCTTAAAGATATTGGCTCAGGAAACTTTGGTGTTGCAAAACTTGTAAGGGAAAAATGGAGTGATGAGTTATATGCAGTCAAGTTCATTGAAAGAGGCTCTAAGGTATCTTTAATGTTGTTTCATATTTACATGAACTTTAGTATGCTCAATTTATTAATGAAATTTTATTTATAATTTCCAAAGATTTATGAGCACGTGCAAAGGGAGATTATTAATCACAAGTCCTTGAAGCATCCCAATATTGTTAGATTTAAAGAGGTACATCTTTTTGGCCTCAAATTAGTATAAACTTTAGTGTCAATAGAAATAGTGCTTTGTTTGGTTACTTCATATGTATCTTCTGTTACTTTCTTTCAACTTGTGCTTGCTTTTGTTCTTTTTTTGGTTATAGAAATAGTGCTTTGTTTTGTTACTTCATATATATTATACGAACTTAATGAAAAATATAAATGTATAGTGTCAGTAGTTGAGGGTAGTATTGATAGTTTAGAATGTAGTTAGATAGTGTAGAAGACTTTAGTTGATAGTTGGAAGATAGTAGCAAGTAGTGTGAGAGCTAGTATTGGAGTATTTAGTAACATGAGACAAGAAATAACACATTATTAATCAACTAGTTGTAGGAGGAGACATATAGTAGTAGTAGTATAGTGAAGCCTTAATGTTATTGACATTTCACCTCAAAGGCTTGATTACAATTGTACATATGTTTGCATATTTATATGTGTGGAAGGTATGTTCTAGATACTACATTCTAGAATTTTCATGACACTTTCCTAATACATATATGGTATTGATTTATTCTATGAACTACTAAAGTATTCTAGACAATTCTAGACATGTGCTTCATTACTTAGTTTTCTATAAATTACTAATGTATTCTAGAAATATCTAGAAATGTGCATCATATTTCAACACTCCTCCTTGATGCATATTTCGGTTACTCCAATCATAGTTTGTGGTTGCTCAAATATGAACTTGAAATTATCTCCTCCAGTATTGATAGTCTTATGTTTCATAATTGATGATTTATACCGGAAAGTATTACCTTCTCCATGATTCAATTTTGTCACACCTCTTGCCACAATCTAAATCATCGGTCTCTTTGTTAGTCTTGTTGAAGACTTTTGACGATGATCTTTCTTGCTCCTTAGTTGTGCTTGTGATCTTCCTTGTTTGTCTTGTTAAAGACTTCTAACAAGGACCACTCTAATTGCTTAGTTGCATGTGAATCTCCTTGCCGATCTATTGTAGATTCCTGACAGAGACCACTTTTGCTTCTAAATTGTTTGTGAGTCTCCTTGTCGCTCTTATAGTAAAATTTTGACAGGAACTCATTCTTACTTTAGTAGTTGCATATTTGTCTTTCATGGCTTGTACTCAAGTTGAGCCTCAGAGGTCACAGGTCTCCATTTGTATCTATTGCCTGTGCTTGTGCTCTATCAGAACTCGAGTCTTATTTGCCATAGGTTTGTGATATTAGTTGGACATGAATTTAAGAGGGTCGAGCTGTTAGGCTACTTGAACTCCTCTCTCACATTTTTAGTTTTGGGTATGAACTCAAACAGAGTCGAGTCGTGTGGCTACCTGTACTCCTTTTGTGTTTGAGGCAGTGACCCAATTTTCTAGTTTTAATCAAATAGTTGGTGGTAAGAAGAAATAGTTTGCTATGCCCAGTGAATGACCGAACGCAACTCTGATACCACTGTTAGTAGTTGAGGATAGTAGTGATAGTTTAGAATGTAGTTGGAATAAGTTGGATAATGTAGAAGACTTTATTTGATAGTTGGAAGATAGTAGCAAGTAGTGTGAAAGTTAATATTGGAGTTTTTAGTAATATGAGACAAGAGATAACACATTATTAATCAACTAGTTGTAGGAGGAGAGTAGTAGTAGTATCAATCTAGGGAATTATGGCTAGAGATGGTTACGACATTGGCAACAAGGTCGAGGTTGATGATCTCCCCTTCTCTGGCATTTAACGCGCACTCGGGCGTTGTGGGTTTTATTTTCTCTCTATTTTGTATGGCACAAAAATGTTAGGGTTAGCTTGCTAAAGGGACAAGAGCATAATGATCGACTTCTTTGTAAGTTTATATTTTTCTCCCCTTGAAATCATCCACAGGGGGCAGGTACGTGATCTAACCTTTAAACCTTGCAAGTCTTGAATTTTGTGTTGAATTTATGATGATAGACCACATTGAATCTGTCTAAAAATATAGTGTAGTTGAAAAAGATAATTTTGATTTGTCCCTTTCGAATGATGATATTGTACTCAATCTCACCCTTGTGATTCAATTTTTTGTCAAATTATTGTTTTCTCTCTTAAGTACTCAGAGTGATTGAATCTATAAGATGTTTTTTAAATATTAGAATTTATATTTTATAACTTCGTTGGATTTGGTATATATGCAATTTACAAAATCAAGCTGATGTGTGAATATGTATGAGAATATACCATGGTTATACTTGTGATTAAAATCTTTGATTGAGGCATGTTATTCTGTGTTCTTTTGAGAAATATCATTGTTTGTTGATAAGTGTGCTGGTTGTTGTTATAATTATATTTGCTTTTATCTATGGTAGCCTAGCTTGATTCATTTGATTCTCACTGTACTGTGAATTAGTTGTTGTTTAACAATTGATGGAGACTATATATTATTATTGGTAGATAACATAACTTTCGGTTACCTTTATTATATATGATATGATATGATGATACATGTATTTTAGAGTAAATTATAGATGAAAATAATTTAAAAAGGAAAGATGTCATCAGCATTAACACTTGTTGTGGAATATTTGTCCATTTTAATACATGATTATTGTTATATACGATGTTATTCAAATATCAAGTTGGTATATGTGTAGTTTATGAAATCAAGTTGATGCATATGTATATGTATGAACACACAAATTTGAGAAGATTGAAGAGGATTAGATTATCAAAACTAGATATCTTCTTGATGTGTACATATACTTAAGTATTTTATAATTGGAGTCGGGATTTTGTTAGTCATAGAGTATATGTGTAATGCTTTGGTTGATATGAAATAAATTGATGTAGAAGTTTTGAATCTTGACCTTTTGATTTCGGCACTTGGAAGTTTGTTACTATTATCCACTAATTCTTATTCAAGTGTTGTAGTAAAGTTTGTTGCAATTGAAGCATGTAGACTTTGTAGAGCTAGCGGTGCTAAAAGTAAATTGAAGAAGGAAATCAATTGCTATAAACAGGTGAAAATGGAGAGATTAAAAATATTGTGCTGAAATATATATACTATAGATAAGTGAATTTGAATAAGGAATCCCACAAGTATCCACCGTGCTATGTGCTATATTTTGTGATGATCATGTGTTTATTGTGATATAATTTAAAGTGGATGAACCATTGTATTATAATTGTATTTTCAAGATACCATGAAATATTATTATTATATGGTATGTTGTGGATTAGCCATTGTGTTAAAATGATACAATGATGTTTTATGAACTTGATTATATGAAAATCAATATTTATAATGGTTTAACCCAATGTGGGGGTGTGGTCACTTGAATATTATCCAAGTAGACTGGTGTAATAAATCGACACGTAGATTTATATTTATTCAATATGGAGTTTGTCGCTTGGAAGTATTACAAGTAGATTTGTATAGCAAATATATAATTGGGAATGAGCCAATGAGATAAATCTATAAGTAGATTTATTTTGTTGATGATAAGTTGTCACTTAGTAACCATCTAAGTAGACTGGTATAAACTTATTATGAAAATCGAGTTTATTATATAGACTCAAGAAACATGAGATTAATTGACTTTGAGACGTCTTAGTCAATATTTGTGAATTTAGCGGATCCGGATACTAACCCCTGGGAAGAAAATTGATAGGAATGGACTATGCCACTTGAAAACGACAACTAACGGAAACCCAACCTTTGTGATTGGAGACCCCATGAATAATGTTCAATGGGAAAAACAAATTACTTGTTAGCTATGATAATGGCTATGAGAAGTGATAAATTAAAATAAACTTGACGGGTAAGTCTTAAAGACTTTTAATGATTACCATATCCCTTATGGGTGGTGTATGGATGTAGCATACACTAGATGGAATCACCTATATGAGTGTCGAGTGGGGCCGCTTGCATGAGACCGTGACGGGTCTCTAGAGCACTCATGAATACCAGACATGCGCACGGCCTAAATGCGCCACACCGCGTAACACGAGAATTGTGGGGGTGTAATGTGATTGGTAGACCGCTAACACACATCAAGTGTCTTGGGTTCCATTGCTTGGAAAACCAATTCATTGTGTGTTAAGTCTATCAGTCTAGGGACAGGTTCCATAGCTTGCTACACTGTTCTGATATATTACATTCAAATGTGACTCAGACAATGTTTTTAAAAATAATTTAATTTATTTCTAGTTTGAAAACTTTAAAATAAATTGTGGGTGATTGTAGTCATTTTATTTTTAATTTATTTTAAAGTTATTTTATTCCTTTACTTGGTCATACAAGTATTACTATGATACCTCACATTTATTTAACTTTATATATTTTCAATGTTAACCGTTTCTTTCTTGCTGCAAAAACATTATTATGCAAGTTAATAGAAATTTATGGTTTTGATTGAAATAAATGTTTTGTAACCACAAGGAATTTTAAGCTTGCTTATTATATATAATATAGCAAAGTGGAACGGTTTTATATATATTTGATTGACCGCCTAATATTCAAAAAATACTACTACTTCTATGTTTTTGTTTTTGGTACGTGTTCCTTGCTTTTAGCAAGATGAGAATTTGCTATCAAAATTAATAGTGTCGTCTGAGTTACCTACCTTGTTGATATTCTCGTGTCTTGATAGCCTCGGTATGTTTATCACCGAAAAGAACCGATTGTACTCTGGGGGAGTTGCGCAATATTTGCGGATAATTTCTTAGTTCAGTGTCGCGACACGCCTCCGGTTATTAGTTTCCAGTCATCCGCAACAACATGGTGAAGCCTTAATGTTATTGACATTTCACCTCAAAGGCTTGATTACAAATGTACATATGTTTGCATATTTATATGTGTGGAAGGTATGTTCTAGATACTACATTCTAGAATTTTCATGTCACTTTACTAATACATATATGGTATTGATTTATTCTATGAACTACTAAAGTATTCTAAACAATTCTAGACATGTGCTTCATTACTTAGTTTTCTATAAATTACTAGTGTATTCTAGAAATATCTAGAAATGTGCATCATATTTCAACATATAGATAGTGTGACATTTGAATTTGGCCATCATAATAATTCTGTTTTATCTTTGTTAGGTCCTTGAAGCATCTCAAAATTTAGTATCATTTTTTGTTTTTGGTTTTTACTGAAAGAAATTTCAAGAATCTTTGAAAAAAATAATTCAATTTATGCTAACTGATATAGTAATATTTGTGAAATGTCCATTTGTTGCAGGTGTTGGTTACTCCAACTCATTTAGCAATAGTGATGGAATATGCTGCTGGTGGAGAATTGTTTGAAAGAATTTGTAGTGCTGGTAGATTCAGTGAGGATGAGGTAGTTTATCAGTATAATTTAATTTGTAAAATATGCTTAGATTTGGTGATTATGATTGTGATTATGTTAATTAACTTTTTAGATTCTAGAAAACAGTAATTAGGTATTTCATTCAATTTATTTAATGCAAGTGGGAGTATTAGTACTGTTTCTGCTGAACCTGAAGCAAAGCAAATTAACAAGTTGATGTCATGTTTCCAACAGAGTTAAATAGTAACATAGTTTGGTCATTAGTTATTGCATGTAACAGTTTATTTCATCATACTTTGTTTTTTTTAGTGTTACATAGTATTTCACATTGAAGATAATATCATCTTAAATTGTTAATTTATATGTGGCTTATTTTTTAAATTTGTACGGGACTATATCTATATTTATATTTTTATGTAATTTATAAGGATCTTACTTTTTCGCCTATATTTTATTTGCAGATATGTAAAAATGCTATGAAAGGAGTGAATTAAGAACAAAATGATTGCAATTGAATTTGACGGATTAATGATATTCTCTTTATTTCTTATTCTCATACAATTGATGGTTTCATGTAAAGTTTTGAACCATTAGTATGTATTGTTGCCAACTATGTTATAGTTTTTCAATAAGTATAGTTGATTCTCTATTTCAAACTCTTTGTCCCTAAAATTGTTATCAAATTTAAGTATTTCACAATGATCGATTTTATTTTCGAGGGACAAAGATTAGTTCATCTATTTGAGATATGATGGGAGATGAAGATTTTCATATTTCTTATTTTTGCATGTGGGTGTTAATTTGAAATTTCATAACCAATGATCATGATTGTAGACTCATTTAAATAATTTATACTTATTTAGAAAACTTATGTTGTACTATACGATGTGAAAAAAATACAAATAACACAAAAAATGTGCATTATGTTTTTTATCGATAATTCAGTTATAGGCATCATCATATTAAGTATTGAACTAAACTTTAAAAATTCTAACCCAGGTGACTCTCAGATAAAACCACTTTTTGTTAAGTTTAGTCAATCTATTAATATGGATAAATATTTATAAAAAAAAAGTTATGCAAGAATCTATATTTCTACTCATATTATTTAAATGAGAAACTATATTTTTGTTCATACATCAATACGGGGTCTATTTTTTATTATAATTTCTACGGGAACATATATTTCTACTTATTATTAATACAGATGACTTTTTTTTTTATAATTTATACTCAGACCTATATTTTTACTCATATATTAATACAAACCTATTTATTTTGTAATTTTTACGGAGTCTATATTTTTAGTCGTATATTAATAGGGAGACTTTTTTTTTATTTCAATGGAAACCTATATATTTCTGCTTAAATATTAATACGGAAATCATTTTGTTTTGTTATTTATATGGTAGTTTATATTTCTACTTATATATTGATACACTGACATTTTTTGTAATTCATATCCACATTAAAGCTTTTTACAAAACCTCACAGTCTCTTCCATTTCCATCAACTTTATATTTCTTTTAGTGGAGAATAATAAAAACAAAACATTTTAATTTGATAAAAAAAATACGAACTATAGGAATCTTCCCTAAGAAAATCTATGACACTGTACATAAATTTTATAGTTAATTTTTGTCACAGAATGTTGTTTTAAGTATTAAATTATATAAGATTATAATTATTTACGTAGTTGTTATTAATTATCTTCCATTAGCAATTAAAATTTTAAATTTTTAGTTTAAAGTAAAATAATATCTATCAGTCAATAAATCTACATACGAATTTCTAGCACGAGTCTGGATACTAAGTGATTTGTTAAATGTGCTTGATTACTTGGTCAAGGTTTAATTTACGGTTAGTTATGTGAGTATCAAAACCAATCAATCCTAATTAACAGGGCCTTGTGGTTTTACAATGAAAAATATAATATAAGGATGAAACAGAATGAGATAGAAAACAATCACAAAAGTTGTAATTACGGTTTTAAAAAAAGGCACCTCTTTTCTTGGTTTTGATATGTGACATAAAATAGAGAAATTATTTTTCTCTTTTTCACAAATTGAATTGTTATCTCCATGGATTACATCACCTGTGTCTAATAGTTCTTATTAGTGTTATCACCTCGGATATGATTCATATCCGAGAAGTATCTGTTGAATTATGGGGATTTGCGCTTATACGGTGGATAAATGCTTAAAGATAATGCGATCAGGACACTTCAGATATTGTTTTCATGATTACATGTCATTCTTTGGTGCTCAATTGAAGGTTGTATATTTTACGATTGCCGACATCAATCACCAACAATCATAAGATAAGTTCTATGATTTTTATTTTATTTTATTCTCATTTATAATTGTTTGATTACTTAAATTAATATGTGAATTATTATTGTGAATAGGGCCAATTTTTAAAACAATTTATTTTATCCCATTGGTCAGAATTTATATCCAATTGGAAACTTGAGAAACTGAATAGTCGGTGCTTCTTCAATAATTGCCAAAACAGGTTCTGAATATTACTTCTAACTTTATGAGAGTTTTGATTCTTGTTAATGTTAATTAAAACTCAATTGATTTTTTTTTGGAGTTCAAAAATGAGCTTGGTATTGCTTATGAATATGATTCTATGTAGTTTGGAATTGAATAGACTAAATAATTGTTTGTTTTCTATGGCACCTTGAAAAACTTGATTTATTTTCAGTGACCATTTTTTGGTACTAAATGTGTGGAATTAAGAGAAGATTTCTTAAACTGAGTCTTTATGTGTATATGTTTAGGGGTGTAAGCGGATCAGAAAAATCCAATTGAACCGATGATTCAAACCAATCCAAATCGAAAAAAAATCGATTTTTATGGTTCGGATCAAAAACCAAACCGAACCAATTGAAAACCGAAGTGGTTTGGTTTGGTTCTCGGATCCATTTTTCAGATTCAATGGACAAACCGAACCAAACCAATATATAGTATATATGTTAAATTATATTTTTAGGCATGTCATATCTATCAAAAACTACAACTAGCATAATTACTTCTAAAAATTAAAATAAAATTTGGCCTAACTTAAAAACCCAAGCTTAGATACACGTACAACTGCAAACGCAAACTCAGAAACGCTGCTCTCATCTCACATCACTCTTATCCTCAAGATGCTCTCATCTAACATCACCTCATCCTCAAGCTGCTCTCAACACAACCCAAACTCTCACGTCATGTTGCTGCTCTCATCTCAAACTCTCATAATGATAACTTCTCAAGCGTTGTTTTAATTTATTTTATTTTTTCTGATTTAAGTGGGAATATACTGGAAGTTTTATTTTTATTGCACTTTATAATTTGAAGAACTTATGAACTTAATTTCAATATAGTTGTATTTTGTATTTGATGAACTTATGAACTTAATTTCAATATGGTTGTATTATGTATTTGATGAACTTAAGCGAAAAGAATTGTATTTTGTAGTTGATGAGCTTATGGGAAAAAAATATATCGAGAAAAAATAATAGCATGAAATACATCGGAAAAAACCGATTAAAGTATCCGAACCAAACCGAACCAAACCGATGAGTTTGGTTCGGATTCATTTTTGAAAAACACTAAAATCCAAACCAAACCGAACCAATTGAGGATTCATTGGTTCGGACATCGGATTCACTCAAAACCGATCCAAACCGGTCCAATTACACCCCTATAATATGTTATCTATTATCATATCATATTATAAAGATGGTGGAGGATGAGTTTACGAGGGACAGTATGTGAGGGAGTGAGTGACATATATTGATTTATTTTATTTTGTTTGCTTATATTGTTCGCTATTCATATAATTAACTTTATTTTTTGATATAAATATTTAAATAAGTCCTTTAAATCTCAATCATTTATTTGATTGGGAGAAGGTGATTAATAAATTGCAAATTAGATATCGGACCTACTATATTGAGTTTGGCGTAACTAAAGTTAGTATACTTCTAAATTTTTGAATAAGTTGGTGGAAATATATTAGACAATATCAATAATATAATAGCCTAAATATTTTTAGTTTCTATGCGTATAAATTATTTTTTTTATTAGCTAAAAGAACTATTATATATTTGACAAACTTCTATTTCTATGATTGTATTTCACTTAACAGATTTGACAAACTTATAAAACCAACTTATATCATGTTTCTTCTTCATCCTCCTTCTTCTTCTCACCAAAAACAGATGAGTTTGAGCAATTTTCTACTCAGAATTACTCCATTTGCATAAACATTTTACGCACGAGTAACCAGTAGGGTGACAATGCTCGAAAGCCATGTTTTAAAAACAGACTCCAAATATACTACATATGTCTATCCCTGTACGGATTGCGGACTATCAACCCTAAACAAGTCAATTCATTAACTTTTTATATACTATAAAATAATAGAAAAATAAACTATATTGTCATAAATAAAATTTTTATATGTAGAAGCATATGCAAAATTGTGAAAAACACGGATCACATCCTGAGTTCGCTACATAGGATGCAAACCTTATAAAAATCAAATCTGCTTGTCCTCTTCAACTTTATCTCACCTCTATGAAATAATTTTGAATGAAACACAGTTCGCAAGTTAAAGTGCAAACTTTTCCGTCACTCTCAAGAAAATATTTTAAATGAAACACTGTATGAGCGAAATTAAAAAGCGAAATTAATTGTTATTAAAGTAATGCGGTTATGTTGTTTTAAAATTTTATGCTAATTAACTTTATTTTTTGATATAAATATTTAAACAAGTCCTTTAAATCTCAATCATTAGTTTGATTGGGAGGAGGTGATTAACGAATTGCAGATTAGATATCGGATCCCAAAAAAATAATTAATTTTCTTTGGTTTGGCACTCTAAAAAAGTTAAACAAGTATTGAAACAATATTATCAATGAAGAATTTAAAGGTATTAATTTTGATTAGAATATTTTTAACTTTTTTTAATAATAAATCGATAAATAAAATCAAATTTTATTATATATATATATATATATATATATATCGCGGTGTCAGTGTCCGATATTTTTTACAATATCAAAATCGGAATGTCCATGTCGTATCGCGGTGTTCGTGTCAGAGTCCGTGCTTTACAGATAACAATAGATAAATTACTATTAATTACTACTACTAATTTTGATTGGATTTTCATTATGTTAAAACTATGCATGATTTCATTTCCACTCCAACAAGTCACCTCACACCTCACAACACGTCTTGTCCTTTCACTCTCTGCCCTAATGATTTTATTTTATTATTGTATGAAATTTCAAGAGAGAGAGAGAGAGAGAGAAAGCTGTTATTCAGGTTCCTCCTCCGCGTGAGGTGAGTGAGTAGTGGAGTAGTGGTTTGTTTGTAGTAAGAAACTCACTCGCTCTGATTTGGCAGAGAGAAAGAGAGAAATAAGAGTGCAAGTAGCTGTGCCCTTAGGTTGGCTTGCAAGAAATAAGTAGTATCCTATCCGTACTATACAAATAAACTTGGTGAGAACGTTAATTCTTTTTGTAGCAAAGGATACAAAAAGTTAAAACTATAGACTTACACTATACTACCCAGTACCCATGGCAATATTTGGATGCCAAGAGTTTTCTTTCTTTTAGGGTCCGTTTGGTATGATGGAAAGAAAGTGAGAGGAAAGAAAATTACGGAAATCGATGAATGAATTTGGATGATAAAGTAAACCAAATTCATTTATTGGTTTGCGTAATTTTCCTTCCTCTCACTTTCTCTCCATAGAAACAAACGGGGCCTTACTTTTAAAAGCATTTCAAATCATCAAATTGATTACTATTATTATCTTCTTCTTTTTTTCCTTTAATTATAAAGTGTCATTTGGCTAGGGTGTATAGTTATGAAGCACCGGTACCTATATTATTAGACGTATCACGGTATTCGACATTTATATTATATTCGTAGGACACGTGTTGGATATGTGTTTTAAAAAAATCTTTTTTTCGTTTATTCGACACTCCTTAAATCGGTGTCCGACACTTATAAAACATTCGTACAATGTTATTTTTCTTTATTTTTACTCTCTTTAGACATATTTACCATGATTAAAGATGCGCCGAAACAATAATATTGATCAATGAGATTACATTATTTTTAATTTTTTGATAGTAAATTGATGAATAAAGGTTAATACAATGTTATTTTTCGGAGTGTCCGTATCGTGTCGTGTAGCGTTGTCCGTGTCGGAGTCTGTGCTTCATATAGGTATATAGTATGAATTTAATTTGACTTTTTTTCTTGGAAGATAATATATATATATATAAACAATTACACTTGAACAAAAGCTAGACGGACAACAAAATGCCCCGCGAATCCTTTTTGAATAGCAAATCTTAATCTTTAAAAAACTATATTCCTAGACTTAGGCGTCACGACATTACAATGCATGACATTTTGAACTTTTTTCAAAAGGTTTACAATTTCTAATGCTACAAATTCAAAAGTGTAAAAAACAAATGGTATAAATATGTTTATAAAATCAATAGCTCGGGACATAATTTTGGCTGAAATATTTGAACAAATTAATAATCAATATCGGGAATCAAATCAATAGTTATTAACTAAAAATACAAATTAATAATCAATATCAAAAAATTAACATTTGATTAATATACAAAAAAATATTAATAATTTGACCTTTAAAATGATAAAAGAAAATAAAATATTCAGTTGATCATATTAATTTGTTTTGCGTCTAAAAGAGGAAATTTCTTGGTTGTACTAATTAATTTTTCAAAAATGAACTACTATTAATTATTACTACTAATTTTTATTGGATTTTCATTCATGTTATAAATTATGCATAATTTTATTTATTAATTTCATTTCTTATCCGTACTATACAAACTTGGTGAGAACGTTACACCTCTCTCCAACAAGTCACTCACCTCACTGTCACACCTCACACCTCCTCTCATTTACATTCACTCTCTTCCTCACACAAACACATACACACAGAAACCTTTCTTTGCCCTATAACCAACATGGCTGCAAGCTTTCATTTTTCAACCACCCAAAAATCTTCAACTTCACCATTTCTTCTAGGTGGTTTCAAACCACACTCCTTCACCTTCCCAATGAACATTTGTGTCAAACCTAAACCTGAAAAGATCATTCTTAAACCTATTTCAGCCTCCTCCAACTATTTCAACAGCAAAGAATATCAAGAAATCTTTTTCAAAACACTTGAAAGGTGCAGGAAAGCTACTTTTGAGAGTCCTCTCTATCAATCTATGATTGAAGAGGAAGAAATAGTGAAAAATAAGCTAGAGCAGATTAACAAGGAAAAGTTAAGTCTTGAAGAACAGCTTCAAAATTTGAAAATCAAAGAAAATAAGTTTGTTCGGGAAACTCTGGTACAAACTTTTGCTGTTGCAATGAAGATAGGAGGTAAAAAAATATCTTTATCCACTTTTATTTTGATTTTTCTTTATTTTCTGCATTTTAATTTTTTCCCTTTCACAGATTTTGGAAATTTTAAGATTCATTATTATGAGGGGTCAGTGACGGATGGACTCTCCGAGACAATCAGCAAGATCAGAGAAAAAGTAAGGATTTAAGACTTTTTTTTTTGCCTTTTTTTTTAGGTTTTTTGACACACTAAATTTCCTTTAACTTTCTGTAATTTACATTGTAATTTAATAAATCTTCACTAATTTCATCATAGCTTTGTTTCAAAATTTCTTTTTTCTTTTTTTCTTTTCTTGGATATTTACTTTATTTAATTATTTATTTTAAGCACTAAGCTTCTAATTTTGTTTTTAATTTGTTTGGTTGCTGCTAATTGTTTTCTGCTAGATATGTGAATTTACAATGTGCTGAAATTAAGTGTTTTTTCTCTTATTTGTTGTTTTGGAAATAATTTATCAGATTAGAGATATTTTAGTTTTTTTAGTGATTAAATTGAGGTTAGATTTTGGTTCTTCTTGATTCCCTTGTGTAGTTGGAAAGGGTAAATAATTATTAATTAGTTTAATAGTTTTGAAATTGAAAATTATTGAAACTTTTCATGATTGGATTCTACTTCTATCTGTGGTGGTTTGGATCTTTTTTGTTGAATTGCTTGTAAACATTTCGGAACCAGCTGAATGACGACGACGATGATTTTCACGCTGTGTAGAGTTTTTTATGAGTTCTGATAAAGTACTGTAGCAACTCAATTCAATTGATCACCAAATCTCCCCTAGATTTTTTGAAAGTGATTTCTTTGTTGGAATATGATTGTAGGTTGTAGCAGATGAAGAAGAGGAGCTAAAGATGGAAGAAGAAACAAAGACAGAAGAGGAACCGGATGCCAAAGAATCAGAGGAAGAAGAAACAAAGAGGGAGGAATCGGCTGCGGAAGAATCCGAGGAAGAAGAAGAAGAAGAGTGAATATGAAGTTTATGTAGGAAGGTGCTGATTCTATTGTTATTCTATCATGGTTTTGTTGCAAATTTGAGACTTAAGTTTATGTAGGTTGCTTTCTTTTTTTTGTGGGAAATTTGAGACTTTGAAGTTTCAGTTGGTTGTTATGTTTTGATGGATTTGTTGGATTTTATAATTGGATATTAGCCGATTGATTTAAATGACTAGTTGTGGAGGATTTTATTTAAGCTATAAAAAAATAGGCTTCAAGTTATTGTGATGCTATTGTTTAACTTGGATTTAGGTTAAAGGAAGCATATCTTTTTATAGTTACGAGGGAAAACTTGTAGATGAAAGCAGTTTCTATAATCCAAAAAGCCTATTTCCTTTGCCTCCTGATGCTTGCTCACACTTGCTAGATTCTTTTTTTGTTGAAAATTTGAGACTTGGAAGTTTATGTAGGTTGCTTTCTTTTCTTTTTTTTGTTGGAAATTTGAGACTTAGGCTCTGTTTGGTAAACTAAATAAGCTACCTTATAGCTTTTAGCTTATAAGCTAAAAGCTCTGTTTGGTAACAGTTTTTAGAAAAGAGCTTATAACTTATTTTTCAAATTCTATTTCAAGTAGCTTATTTTACTTTTACTAGCTTATAACTTATTTTTCAAATATTATTTCAATCTTTTTGAGCTTAAAATGCTCGGCAATACTAGATTTAATAGCCAAAGGACATAAGAGAATATGCTGGTTTAGACAAGAAATACCTGAATTTCCACCACAAGTAAACACTTTCCCATAAGCCTTACATTCATAAGTTTTTTTTTCCATCTTTATCAATTTTAAGCTTCTTATTTGGTGGTTCACGATCACCATCATAATTTGCTGAGTTACAAGTTTGTAAAATTTGGCATTCATTTTCAACGCCGCGCCTCTCACTAATTCGATCCATACTGCAAAGAAATACAAAAACAAACCCACAAATAATGAAAAAAATTGTAAATCTGAAGCATTCCATGAATATTTAAAACAAGTTATATATTATGTTTGAAATTTTAGTGTCCATTTAATTCGAAAAATATGAAAGAAAAAGAGGAATTTTAATAAAGGCAAGGGGAAAGATATTAGAATACTATGTTTAATTCGACAAAAAAATTAAAATTTTCAATTTAGGTAAGAATGTAAGATCACATTAAATAAAATGACATGTTCAAATATTTAAAATTGAAAATAATCTCTTCCCTCTTCTCTCATCCCCTCAACTAAAACCAAGTACACTCTTAATATTCCAATTCTCATCATTTTAAAATCAAATCAAGCATATTTGTTTGCGAGTTTGAAGGAAAGGAGAGGGCTTTGCTAAGAGGAATAGAAAAATCTTCCAAATTTTTTATAGAGAATAATAAATGAATGATTATAATTAATATATTTTTTATTTTGAGAATATTATAACATAGATTAAATTTAAAAAATTCATATACTTTCCAAAACTCTTATCCTATACAATTTTTTAGTTCCTTTAAATTAAGGGGATTTTGCATTATGAAGTAAAATGAATCCTCAATAGCTTTAATCTCCCAAAATCTCTACACTTTCCATTTGCTCCTTTCAATTTTCCAAAATTACGCCCTCCCCTCCAAACTCG
Source organism: Trifolium repens (assembly GCA_030408175.1). Lineage (NCBI taxonomy): Eukaryota > Viridiplantae > Streptophyta > Magnoliopsida > Fabales > Fabaceae > Trifolium > Trifolium repens. The sequence continues at coordinate 56,536,705 of CP125842.1, read as the reverse complement.
CAAACAAAGTCTTACTACTCCGGTCTTATCAATCTCACCATCACAAGAAGATTGACATTTCTCGTATTTATTTTTTATCACAAGCAAATATCTCATATTGAAGCATGGAAAAACGATTACTAAAATGCATCAGACAAACATTTTCTACTAATCAACTAATGGGATAGCTGCAAATCATCATAGATTTTTTTGTAGAAAAAGAAAAGAAAAACTATAATAGATTTGTACAATAGAATACTGATCATAAGTTTTGAATAATCTACAAATCCATGCTAAATGGAAAATATAACCAACATGCAGCATAGACTCTCTGCCGGAATATCAATAGCAAAGACCCTTGGGGCTGCTCTTGGCAAAGACCATTGTGGCTGCCAGAATATCAATAGCAAAGACCCTTGGGGCTGCTTTCAAATTGAGCTTAATCTCAATTGACGCTTTATCAAGTGGAGCTTTATATCAAGTGACGCTTTATCAAATGGAGCTTTATAGCGGATCATGGCGCTTTCGATCAAATGGAGCTTTATGACATTTTCAATCAAATGGAGCTTTATCGCGCTTTCAATCAACAAACGCTAATTAAGGAGCATGAAGTATATATGGAAAGGTATAACAGCAAGACCCATAATACTATAATACAAATTGAAGCAAAAATTATACACACTTATACTATGAGCAAGGAGTTAAATTATTACCTCGCCCATCCGATGAAAATGAGCTTAATTATCATATTTCATTTTATTATCATTCTTAGTTCCTTGTAAATTGCTATTCAGACTCTTGAGCTTCATCATGTTTATGACAAATAGAGGGATTTGATGAATGAGATTAAAAGGAGTGAATTGTACAAGCCAAAATAAGGGATTGAAGGCACCTTGACGTAATCGGTTCACACCGCCTCTTGTTAATAGACACCGCCTTAGCTACTTCACAATTCACATCTGCTCCAAGACAGAATCACATCAGTCGCCGCTGACATCAACACTAGCCAAACTGATCCACGAGCCATAAACGTCCGCTTCAACGCCTCCAATCCAGTCGGTGTAATGTCTCTCTTCAATTTCGCCGTAGAAGCCTTCCACTCGCCAGTTCATATCCTAGTCAAATCAGCCAGCGTCACCGCCGCCGAGTCACGAGTTGTTCTTCGGTTTCATTCCACTGCCACTATTTGTCATCTTCTCCAATTTCTTGTTCCACCACTTCATTAGATCTCTTTCTTCAATAAATCATAGATTCTTCTTCGTCGATCGCAGCGAGAATCGACAAAAGGCTAGGATCTCCAGTGGAGAGCTTTATGTGAACAATTTGTTTTCAAGAAGAGGCTTCTAATATTTTCGCCGCCTTCATTTCTTCTTTACCGGGCAGTTACTTTGTGTTTGGTGTTGCACTCCCAAGAATTTTGCACATGCAGGAAAAATACAATCAACATTATGAAAAATGGATATACGATAAACCTTTTCGGAGCACAATCCAAATACAAAAAATGATATTGAAAATTAAGAACCTGCAGCACATAATCTTCTTCAAAAGCAAACGAAAACAACTATGTTCCTACGAAACAATTTGGGGGATATTACCTAGTACATATTTCTTCATTGTTGCTTAGAAACAAACCAATCAAATATAATAACTTAATTCCTTCAAAGCTTATCCAACACATATAGCATAGAGTTATTCAGGTTGTTATAAAAAGTAACATCAGATCATACAAACAAAGATAAACCGAAAATGAAGAGATATTGAAACCTGACTCATAACTAACAGAAGAGCTGAAGATCCTTTTTGATTTTAGAGGACGCTGCAATAACTTTTCGAAGAAACATGATAGGCAGCTTCTGCCTGCAACCGTGGTTCGTCGAAGTTCAACGGCGGTGGTAAGCCCATGTGCTCCTTCGCTCGGTTTAAGTTTCCTCTTACTGAATCTCATGTGGCGCAATCATGCAAATAGTTTGTTCTCCATAGAATAAACAGTCGGTTTTCTTTCTGCCTTTTAATTTGCTTTTTCCTGCGAGCTCTTCGACAAGGAGTTTACCGTAATAGATCCTGCTTCATAAGGATATGCATCCTGGGTTATTGTTGATGCTACTGCAATTATTGGGATGCTCAACACATCTCTAGCCATCCTAGCAAGGATATCGTATCCTTGATTATCGCGTTTCCAATATTGTAAAACATTTGCATGACCTATACATTTCTCTTTCAAATAAAGATCGAGTTGAGTCACACCACCTGCATATTTTCCTTGCCTCTCTTTTTCAAGATATTCCTATGACAATTTAAATCAAAGATAAAATAAACATTCAAGCTGAAAGAAAAAAAAGAAGAAAAAAATAAAAGTTGCAGAAATTAGAGACATGCGCGAAACTGCCTTTGCCGAGATATAAAAACAGAATCCTTTATAGGTAACCTTGTTGATGTTGATGAACTTTTGTTGGCATATTCATTAAAAAGAGCATATATAGAGTTCCTCACATTGCTCACTTTATCTTTTACTGTTTCCTTATCATTACATAATTTTTCGTAAAGAAACTCTAAATAGTGAAACTTCAGACAAGGATTTAAAACACAAGCAAACGCAAGAATCATGCAATATTCACTCAAATATTTGTCAAACTCAATCAACATCTTTGAAGCCATGTCTCTTATCTTGTCATCTTTGCTCGACATCATTTCTTTCAATGAAAACTCTATTTTCCAAAATTCATATAAATATGTATCGGATGTAGGATAAGTAGATTCAGAAATCATTTTGGTAAGTCCGCAAAAACTCTTCAAGAATGCACAAATCTCTCTCCTCTTTCCCACTCGTCACTCGATGGACAATGACTATATAATGCATCTTTCAAACACATGCGTTCAAAGACACTGCGATATTTGATTGCACTCTTAAGCATCATATAAGTAGAAACCCATTTACCGGACACATCCAAATGCAAGACATCGCTACCATCACCGCCACCAACTTCTTCAACACATTGGTGAAATTGTTTCAACCTAGAGTTTGACACTTTGACATACTTCAAACTGTTCCTAATCTTGTACAATAAATCACTTAATACCTTTAAACTCTCTTGAACCATAAGATCCAAGACACGAGCACAACACTTAAAATGTTTTTCTAGAGATGCTGGCGTTGCCGATGTGATGAATGTTCTCAACAAACTATCAAGCGAGCTAAGTTGATTTTTCAAGTTTAACAAATCACCATCATTAGCAGAAGCATTATCCATTGTTATAGAAAAAACATTTCTCTCAATTCCCCATTCCTGCTAACAACCAATCACCTTCCTTGATAGCTCAAAATCATCATGTGAAGGGTCAAAATGACAAAAATTCAACAATTTGACAACCAAATTCCATTTATCATCCATAAAATGAGCCGTTAAAGTAAAATAGCCACAAGAAGAAGCGGAAGAAGTCCAACACCGAAAGCTCCAACACACACTACCCTCAATTGCAGCCAGCTGTTTTTTCAATTTATCTTTTTCAAGCAAGTAATTAACTTTCATCACATCAGCAACAACAGCGTCTCTAGAAAGAAACTGATCCTCATTATTCGAAACAAATTTGGTGAATGCCCTAAGTTCATCCCACTCAACAAAGTGAAATGGAAAATAATGTTTTATAGTCATTTGAGTGATCGACTCACGAACCATAACGTGTTCAAGCTTTTTAAGCTCGAAATACTCGGCAATACGAGATTTCATCATCAAAGGACATTTAGGAATATGTTGCTCTAGTTGAGAGATACCTGATTTTCTACCACAAATAAACATTTTCCCACAAGCCTTACATTCATACATTTCTTTTCCATCTTCTTGAATTTTAGTATAGTAGTTCCAAACATTAAACCTTTTAAGCTTCTTTTTTGGTGGTTCATGATCACCATCAGAATATGCCGAGTTACCAGTTTGTAAAACTTGACCATCATTTTCATCGCCAATGTAATCCATACTTCAAATAAATAAAAACAAAGACGACCCTGAGTATTAATTTAACTTGCTAACAAAGAGATAATAGACTATATATCCACAAAAAAAAGAAAGGAAAAAAAGAAAAGAAAAACATAATAGACACTTGTTAGGAACATGAACAATGAAATTTTTCTTCATTATTTACAGAAATGCATCATCCCTATCCCTAGCTAGCATTTCATAAGTCTCAATTACAATTCACAACGGTTTTCTATTTTATGGGTTAAGCCTTCTAACGGATATTGTTGAGCACTAATAATAACGAAAAGCAAACAATAAGAACACAAGAAAATTTGATAACGGAGTTCCCCGTAGGTACGTCTCCGACTGTAGAATTCGCTACAGCTCGTTTCGATTAGATGAATGAATGAATTAGGTTTTCAATGTTACAAGTAGTTTCGCTTCCATACGCTAGCTCAGCTCCTCGGCCGCCCCCAGCCTCTTACTGATACATATACACCATACTCAACGGATAGAATTTCACTTTTAAAATGAATAAATCAAACCCCGATTATTGCATTTTACATACAATATCCCTACCAACTAAACTAAGCTCACGAGAACAATCACAATTGTTTATTAGCAAGTTAAAATGAACACGTTCTATAAAATGAAAATAAAAAATATTTTCACAGAGTAATGAGAGAATAAGCATCAACAATACTTGCTTAGATTCAAGCAACTAATAACCAACAACAATATTAAACTATCAACAGAAAAACACCACAGATAACTAAATTTATGCTTGTAATTATTATTAAAAATAAATAAGAATTTTAATCTACACAAAAAAAAAAAAAAACAGCAAAGCTAACCTGGGAGAGATTTTGAGCGGAAGAGTGAAATGAAAATGACGATTTTGTCAAGAACAAACAGACTGATATTTTTATTTCATTCCCGCCAATAGGGATATTTTTGGGTGCGAAAAACGGGTTTGGGCTCGGCTCCACTTGAACAGACCTAAAGAGAATAGGTAGTTTTTCTTTTCTGCACCCCCCATTTCAACATGTTTTCTGAAATAAGCTTATTTAATTAAAAAAATTATTTAAAATATTCTTCGATAATAAATATCATGAATGGTGTTATTTTGAAAATACATTTATTTTTTTCATGAAATCATGAAGATTAATTGTATCTAATCTAAATAAAATATTGAATAAATTTGATCTTAGTTACTTTCACTTATAACGAGATTGAATGACATTTTTAAAATTTATTATTGAATCAATATTATATTGGTCGGAGTGGAACAAACATAAGCAAGAGTTTGGAAAATTCTCTTTCCCCCCCCTCCCACACACCTCTTTTTCTCCCTCGAATATCCTTTTTCGCCCTTGGTTTTAAAATTCGGAACGCGTTTTCCAAATTTTTATTGCCTTGAATACGAACTTTGGAACCTATTTCCCGAAATTTTTGACAAATTTGAACTAGAAAAACTTCGGAAAACACATTTCAAATTTTTTATTTAAGGGTAAAATCGGAATATTGGGGGTTAAAAAGAGTCGTGGAGGGGAAGGGAATCTTTCCAAGAGTTTGGAGTTCGAACTTTTTGGATTCAAAAATTGTGAATGGAAAGAGAGACTCCATTAAAAACGGTGAGTCAAGTTATTTGGCATAAATTAATCATCAACATAATTGATATATACTTCACACCAATATACTCCTAAAAAAACTCATTTTAAAACTGGTCACCTTCAATAAAACTTTGAGGTAAAGAAATGGACCATGAAGATGAAGGTAATCAACTAAAAGAGTAAAAGGTCAGGTGCAAGAAAATTTTAGATGGAAACCCATTAATAAAGTATTGGTATGATTCAAAACTTAAGTGTTAGATTTGTACAAATACTGATCATAGGCTGTGTGAATGATATATAAATTTGTGATAACTGGAAAATGTAACAAACATGCAATTATCCTTCTTTCCAATCGATCAATCGTCAGTTTTGCTCTTGTGGACGCATTGGCATTTTGAATCTTGCGTAGATAGATGTATGTCAATTTTTCTTGTCTCCTCAATCGCATCTTCAGGTTGAAGTTGATGCAACTTTGTTAGCGTATTCATTAAAAAGAGTATACAAAGCTTTCCTCACATTGCTCACCTTATCTTTTACTGCCTCCGTATCATGGCCTAATTTTTCGTATATAAATTCCAAATATTTGAACTTCAGACGAGGATTTAAAACAGAACCAAATGCAAGAATCATGCTATATTCACTGAAATACTTGTCAAACTCATTCAACATCTTTGAAGCCATATCTCTTATCTTGTCATCTTCACTCAACATCATTTTTTTCAATGAAAATTCTATCCCAAAAAATTTATTTAAATGAGTCCTGGAAGTAGGATAAGTAGATTGAGAAATAATAGTGGTAAGTCCATAAAATATCTTCAAGAACGCACAAATTTGCTCTCCTCTTTCCCAATCTTCACTCAATGGGCAATGGCTATATGTTGTATCTTTCAAACACATGCGTTCAAAGGCATTGCGATATTTGATTGCACTGTTAAGCATCATATAAGTAGAAACCCATTTACCGGACACATCCAAATACAAGCCATCGCTATCATCACCGCCACCAACTTCTTCAACACATTGACAAAATTGTTTCAACCTAGAGTCTGACACACTGAGATACTTCAAACTGTTCCTGATCTTGTCCAATACATCACTTACTACCTTTAAACTCTCTGTTTTTTCAGCCAGCTGTTTTTTCAATATATCTTTTTCAAGCAAGTAAACTTTCATCACATCAGCCATAACAGCATCTCTAGAAAGAAATTGAGCCTCATTATGTGAAACAAATTTGGTAAATGCCCTAAATTTATCCCACTCAACAAACCGAAATGGAAGATAATTTTTTATAGTCATTTGAGTAATCGATTCACGAACCATCATATGATCAACCTTTTTGAGCTTAAAATGCTCGGCAATACTAGATTTAATAGCCAAAGGACATACGAGAATATGCTGGTTTAGACAAGAAATACGTGAATTTCCACCACAAGTAAACACAAAGGTTCATTGTATACCTAAATTGCATCATCCCTAGTTATTATTTCATTTTATTTCCATCACAAAGGTTCATTTTAAGAGTGTTGCATCTTCTTATTAGCAAAATTAAAATTAACACATAAATTATGAAATTAAAATAGAAAATGTTTTCACAAAGTAAACGGAACCGAGATTAAGCATCAACGATACTTGCTTAGAATTTAAACAACTAATCGGCAACAACAATAGTGAACTATTAACAACACACCGCATTTTCTAAATCCATAAATTTATGCTTGTAACTATAATAAAGAAGAAAGAAAAAAAAAAAAAAAACAAGTAAATCGAACCTGCGAGGGATTGTGAGCGGAAGAGTGAAAATGACGATTGCATTTTCATCTTTCTATTTTCTTCCCGCTAATTGGGAAAACTTTGGGTGCGAGAATTGGGCTGGGACAGGCCCTATAGTGTGTATGAGTAGTTTTTCCTTTCTGCACCACTTTTCTCTCACTTGATTTTTATTGGTTTTTAATTGACTTGGTCTTTTTTTTTTCATTCATAAAAGAATATACATGGCTTTGTTTCAAAATATAAATAATTTTATCTAAATTATATTTTATAATGTTATTTTTTAATAGAAAAATGATGTTAGTTCCTGAATACCTTTAAAAATAAAATATGTTTGTCCTCTTCAACTTTATCTCACCTCTATGAAATAATTTTGAATGAAACACAGTTTGCAAGTTAAAGTGCAAACTTTTCCGTCAAGCCCAAGAAAATATTTTGAATGAAAAACTGTATAAGCGAAATAAAAAAATGAAAAAAAAAGTTTTCAATTTTATAGAATTATACCTCTTCAAAAAAAATTTATAGAATTATATGTTGTGTGTGTGTGTGTCTGTGATTGGTCGATACTGTCCAACCGCTCCAATGGCCAATCAAAATATAGTATTGGACGGTAGTCAAATTTTTATAAGGTTTACAAGTTAAAGTGCAAACTGAGTTCACACTCTAATTAAGTAGTGAATTGTGTTTGAGTTCGCACTCTAAATAGTAGATTGTATTTCAGTCCGCACTCTAAATAGCGAATTGAATTATTTCATAATATTTTCATTCTCATGGAGGGCATGAAGGGTGCAGACCTTGGGTTCGATTAAAAAAAAATTATCACTCGCGTAGAGAGTTCGCTACCTAAATAACGAGAGTATTTTGGTCATTTTAGGGGATGCGTGAGAAACATTATGACCATGAAAAGAACTATCTAAATTATTAAGCTCAAAACCCTATATTTTAGCTGACATGACAAGCCGACTCATACATGCTAGTCCATTTTGACAATTCTGGGAGATGCACGCCACACACCATAAAATTTGCACATTTGTTAGTCTTGAGCTAGAGTTTGAGTTCCCTTCATTTGTTATCCCTCATATTTTTTCCATTTAGAGAGATAGACACGAGTAAAAATTAGTGAGGTCCATAAATTAGTGGGACCCATTTTTAATGGATCACACTAATCTTTGATGTTTATATCTTTCTTTAAATAGAGAATAAATTGAAAGATAATAAATAGAAGGAATCCAAACTCATTGAGCTTCGACAAATTCTCTATCTTGACATATTGTCCTCACTAATACATAAAAACACGAGATATAATATTCTTCAAATCTGCAAAAATTAAGCCCGACAATTTGGTGTGGGTATTCAAAACCAAATTACACAGTAGTCATGATCATTTCATTCGATTACGTTAAAAATTGCTTAACCATACAATAAAAAATGTCTTCTACTTCTAGATTGATAATATCATGTTATCGTCCCGTTGAACATAATTTAATTGGTAGGAACTTTGCAAATTATTGTAGGAGTAGTTCGAATCTTGATACTCCCACTTATTTATCATTAAAAACTGAAATTTTATCTACTAAATAAATTATTTGAAAAAATATATATATACAAAATTACCAACTATATGATAAAAACCGTGTGATAGGTTTCCTAGTCTAGTAAAAAATAAACCGTACTTGCCTAGTAATTTCATGAATCATCATGCAATTAAAATTATAATTTTTTCATTTTCATAAATTATAATAAAAGGAAGATATTGCGTCAAAAGATAAATAAATGGAAAGATAGACAAATGATGAGTCAAGAACAAGCCGCGTGCATTCCATACTAACATGAGATTCTAGGTATTATTTTTTACTTAAGATTCTAAGTATTTTATTGGGGAGCTTCTATGGTGAAGTTGTCCTTATGACTTTTTTGGTGAAGTTGGCTTACGCGGTCCAATAGGATTAAAGTATTTCTTTGTCCCCACCAAATCATTATTATATCATTATTATATGATGTGTATTTTTTATTATGATACATGGTACACCTTCATAGATCAATGGTGTATATTTAAACTTCTTTATTCTAAGATCGAGTTTAGCTCTGATACCAGAGTTTTGTTGAATTATGGATAGATTTCCTAGATAAATCTAGATTCTTTTATCCAATTTTTCGAGCTGTAAGGATAACCCTGCTACTGAGCTTTGTAGCTTATGTAGCTCCTTTTGTTCTGAGATTTCAAAATCTCTTTTGGGTGGTGTTATTCTAAGGCTTTGGCTTTTAAATAATGTTCTTTCTTCTGTTTCTTCAAACAAATTTTTATCAACCTCTATTAGAGAGCAACTATTTCTTGCTGGATTTCTAAATATAGGTGATTCTAATGTTACAAGTGGTGTGAATAATTCATCAATATGAATAGTATCTTTTCCTGTAAATTCTATGCTGTGGTGTGAATTACTTAGAGCATAATTAATCCTGTAGCAGATTGTAAAGGGATGGTTACCTTTTTTCATAAGATTTGGGTTTTCCAGTTTATAGTGAAAAACTATAGACCTGTCTAGATCCTTATCTTTTAGGGATAACCCCATTTGTAAGTTTATATCAAACTTAATTTTTCCATATTTCAAATTGCATTTTCCTTGTGCAATTATTGATTGTCTTCTATCTATAATCCTAGAATCCTCTAAAATTATTTCTAGGGGCGAGTCAATACCTTTCATGAAAGTACTTTTAATCAAAATCTGAATGGTTGATATGTGAATATAACCAATTTTAGTTCTTTCTTTTTCAGATAGGTTTTCAATTCTTTTTCTAATTTGTGTTCTATCTATAGTAGATACAACTATATTTCCATAAGTAGAGTCAATTGGAATTGCTTCTTCTCCTGTCATTATTCCAAATTTTAAAATATTTTTTCTTGAGAAAAATTCCTTGAATTTATTAAACTTTCGTTTAAAGTTTTCTTCTGCAGTTAAGGATAAATCTGCATCTTCTAGTTTATGGTCTAATATGCCATCAGCAAAGTAACTAGATTTATTTTCAAAAAGTGAAATTTCAGACATTTTTCACCTAACTTTAATTATCAGGTTCAGTTCGCATTAATTTATGAGAATGAGAATTTCTCATTTTATAATATATACTAGCCTCTCTTCCATAGAACTGTCCGTCAAAACCGGCTATATATCTTGAATCTTGAATAAAATTATACAAATCATGAACTAAACATTGTAATTCATGTTCTTCAAAATCTGTTTCAATTGTTTCTTTAAGTTTTTTAAGAAAAGTTGTTTCTTGGTAATGATTAAATTTAAATTTGTCTAAGATTATTTTAGCCAAATCTGGATAAGGAAACTCTTTCAATAAATAAGTTGCCTTTTTATCATAGTCCTTTATAAAGACTAATTCTAAAATTGTATGATCATTACTGGGTTCTGTGTATTCTATCTCAAAATAATTTGAAGATATTCTTTGAACTTTAAAATTCGAACTTTCCATAACTAATGATTCTGAATAAAAAGTAATATAATCATACCTGATATGATTCCTCTGAAGTTTCTTTTTGATGTTTTTGATTTTGTTGAAATCTTCGGATTGAAGATATACCAGAGTTTTGTGATATAATCTGTTGATTATATTGTTGTTGTGAGTGATCCTTCCAGAGTATTACCTCAAGGATCTAGCTCCTCCAGAGTATTACCTCAAGAGCTACTTCTTAGAAATGATTCTAAGGACAGAAGAAATATTTCTTCATAAAACTAGATAGTAGTTTCATATATTTTTCAACTGTGATTACAAATGAGCTGAATGCTCTTATTTATAGTGGAGAAGGGCTCACATAGGTAAGACGTCCCTTTCCATGACAGCACACTATAGTGGCATGCACTCAGAAAGCATCATGCACTAACTTAAAGTAATACGCACTTAAGGAAAAACGACAAACAGTAATTTACATTATTGAAAAGCTAATCACTAAGTGGTCCCCATCTGACTCAGATGTGATAAGGTACCACTATACACTTTTGTCTACATTGTGGTGTGTATTTTTGTGCTGGCCAATTCTTTGTCTTCTTGTGCCGACGATTTTTCTAGGCAGTTTTTACAATTATGTTCTTTGTAATACTGTGAAAAGTATTGACAGCATTCTTCTTGAATTACCTTTGGTAATTTTTCATGACCATCTTTCAATTGGTCAACTTTTTCTTCGAGGTTCTTAATTGCTTTGATATCTTTGTCCTTTGCAGGCTTTCTAGAGTCGCTGTATACAACCATTGATGAATCTTCGTAAACAACTCTGTAATTTGTCTGGGAGGACAGTCTAGTGACTTTTTGGCGAAAGTGCCTAATTTGTTTAAGGTAGATAGCAGGGTGCCATTCAGTTTTTTCTCTGTTTATCACTGGATATTCCTTATTTGAAATTCCAATCTTAATGAGGTATAAAGGTTTTGTTGTAAGTTCCAGGGTAATTTCATCGTACCAAGGATATGTGGATTCAATTTGAATAAAAATTTCTTTTCCTTTGGCAAACAAGTTGTTGAATTTTTGTGCCAAATTTTGTAACTCCTTTGGAAGGAATTTGAGTTCTCCAAAAGTCTTTCCGGCTTGTTCTTCCAAGTATATAGTATGAATCAACCCATTTTGAAAGAAAGATAGACATAAAGTACTGTCTATTCCTGGTAGTACGACTGCTTTGGTGCAGCCAATTCTGTTAACTGGATAGAAGCATTCAGTAGTGAATTCTTCTACATAGTTGTTTAACCATTTCCATCTGAGACTGAATTCCATGTAAGTTGGTTCAGCTATCTGGAAACTCTTCTGATGTTCAAGCTGGCGAATTTTGTCGATTGACAATTTCTTTTTTGACTCCATTGTGGGAGATCTTTGGAAGTTTTTTGCTGTTGTAATTTCTTTGTAAGCTCCATAGAGTGCCTGTTCCGCTTCTTTCATGGTTTTGTATCCTTTGTGACGTACATTCTTGCCAATGACATGTTGTTTATCTATTGCCCATTTTCTATAGATCCCTTTCATTGGTCCATCGAAAATGACATAAGCTTCAAACTTTCCCATTTCATCATCTACGGGATCGCTTATTTGGATGGTTGCTGATAAACCATTTTTTCTGGCTTCATCTTCTTCCTCAACTTCTTCAGCCCATGATTTCTTGCTGTTTGAAGTTGTTCCTGAGGAATCGGCTTCCTGTTCTTCATTTGATTTCCATCCGTTAGATGTTACTGCTTCAATAGGAATTTCTGCACTTTCTGGGGCTGTATATTTTACATAGTAATCATACTTTCCAGAAGGTTGTCCTAGCAAGTCCCAATTTTCTTTATCTTTGAGAGCTTTGTCTAAACTTGCTGTTGAAGACTGGTCTGTATTTGTTGTCATGTTTTGCAAACTTTTGAGTGTTGTAATCATCTCCCCCCTCTCGTCGGAGATCTTTTTTCTTCTAGAATCAATGGCAGCGAGCTGCTCATCCTTCTGCTTTATGTTGTTTTGAAGTAGCTTTATTGCTTGCTCCATTCTCTCGTTAGTGTATCTGCAAAACTGTTTTGTTCAGACTTTATGTATTGAATATATGGCTCGAATTGTTGTAACTTCATCTGCCATCTTATTAATCTGCCTTGTTTATGGTCAGCTTTAATCTTATATCTCCAAAATCCTGTAAGATATTTAGAGTCTGTACGAAGAAGAAATCTTGATGGTAATAAATCAATTTTCCATTTTTCTAATATCTTTACACATGCCAGAGTTTCTAGTTCCTGGATATGGTATCTAGATTCTGTATCTGTAAATGTACCAGAAATATATTTACATAAATGTAATTTTTCAGTATCCTTTATCAGGATTTTAGAAGCACTGTAATCAATGCTTTTTATAGTATCTGTCCTTTCCCTCGAAGTTTCAGATTCTTTTGATTGAAGATCACCAGATTCTTCAATTTTATATCCCTTCTCATTAAGAGAAAGTTTTGCTTTACCATTAGGTAAGACTCTCATACAACCTGCCCAGGTTGTTTGTGATGCATCTGTCTCTATAATTAAAAAATCTTCTTTCGTTGGATTGTAAAGTTTAGGCAAAACTTGAATTTTTTCTTTAATTCTTTTAACAATATCAGAATCTGTTTTGGTCCAAGACCATGGAATTTTTTCTGAAATTTTCTTTTGTAAATGTTTTCTTTCTTTTGCTAAATCTTTGAAAAATCCTTCATTAGCAATATAATTTAAACATCCAAGAAATCTTTGGATTTGTTTTCTATCAGAAAGCTCATTTGAAAAAGCTTGTATTTTTTCTTGGGTATGAGGTGCTAGATTTAGTTCCCCATTTTCTTTTAGAATTAGACCAAGGTATTCTATTTCTTTCTGTAAAAGTTTTGATTTCTTTTTTGAAATTACAATACCTTTTTCTTTAATTCTTAAAAGAACAGTTTCTACATCTTGAAGATGTTGTTCCTTGTTTCCTTTTGTGAAAATAAGTATATCATCTATATATGCCAAACACATATGATTCAAATCTTCAAGAGATTTATCCATAAATCTTTGGTATATTGATGGTGCCTGTTTCAATCCAAAAGGCAAAACATTCCATTCGTAATGTTTTTGAGGTGGACATGAAAAAGCTATTAATGGTTTTGTTTCTTCGGCTAGTCTTAGTTGATAATACCCAGACTTTGCATCTAAGGAAGAAAACCAATTACATCCTTTTATTTTTTCTAAAATAAAATCTTTTCTTGGTAATTTATAAGAATCTCCAACTGTTGCTAGGTTGAGTTTCTTATAATTAATTACCATTCTTCTTTTACCTCTTTTTATTTCGTTGTGATTTTCGACATAAAAAGCTGGTGCAGAATGTGGGCTTGATGAGGGTCTAATAAGTTCCTTATCAAGTAGATCTTTACATTCTTGTTGAAATTCTTCAACATCCCTAATAGAATATGGAATTCTATTTGGAACATTTATCTCGTCATTTGGGTTCTTGAGTTTAATGACTATAAGTTCATGATTAGTGTTTTTAAGACTGTCTAGAGGGTTATCTGAACAAACTTCATCTAATCTTTCTTCTATATTAATATGGAAGCTTCTTTCTTCCCACATCATTCTTAATTCTCTAAGGTTTCCCTTAATAAGATTTAAGATCTCATTTCTAGTAACTATTTTAGTAGTTACTATTTTGCTATTTTTTGGATTTCCCAAGTCCTTCCACTGAAGTGATATTGTTTCCTTTCTTTGAGTAAAAGGTTCATATAACTTTAAAAAGTTATTTCCTATAATTAAGTCTAATCCTGAATCATGGAGGTATATTGTTGGGATAAAAAACTTATATCCTTCAATTTCTATAGATACATCTCTAAGGTTGAACCATATCTGATGTTTTGATTTATCTGCAACTATTATTTCTTTTGGTTTAACTAATCTTTCCCAATTTCTAGAGATAGATTTTCTCCCAAAACAAAGAGTTGCACCTGTATCTATATAGGCTAAAAGATTTCTATTTCTTAGTACTATTTTAATAAATGTAGCACTTGGATTTCCTTTACCAAGTACTTTCTTCGACATCTGAATCTGTTTCTGTGCAGTATTCATAAATTTCTTCATCAGATTCTATGTCTGATTCTATAGGTTCATATCCTATTGCATATATCGCATGTAAGACATTTTTCTTAGGATTCTTCTTAGGACACTCATTTGCATAGTGACCCTCTTCATGACATAACCAACATGTACATGATTTTTTACCCTGTGGGCATGTTTTCTTCTTAGGGTAAGATTGTTTTTTCCTAAAGAATTTTTTGTCTCCTTTTCTGAATTTTCTAAAAGGGACTCTCTTGAATTTCTTTCTTTTATAAGGTTTTTGTGACCTTATTTTTCTAGTTTTCTTTCTAGGGTTACAACCATAGTTTCCTACTTTGTCTTGTAGTTTGTTACAACAAAGGGATACTTGAGCTTCTCTTTTGGCTATCTTTTGGCTACACATTTCTTGAAGCCAAATTTTTAAGGAAGTTATTCTTCCTCCTAAAGTATCGTCTACCTTTCCTTCTGCTAATGCTGAGGTAAAGAACACCTTAACTTGAGCTGATACTTTTTCTGGTAACTTGTCATAAAAAAGTTCTAACAAGTTTCTAGAGATTCTTGTACTATTATCTATATTATAGTAATAATCCTGAAATTCACAAATAAAATTATCTACATAGCACATATTGCAGATTTTTAGGTTGGTTATTTTCCAAAGGTTTTGGTCAGAAAATGCTATTTTTGATTGAATGGAATTTTTCCATCCTTTGAATTCTTTTATTAGTAAACCATAGACCCAGTCTACTACTAGGGTTCCTGTTAGAGGTAATTCTCCCATAACTTCTGATGGTAGAGTAGAAATGTATTTGTAAGCATTTCCTCTAGTTTTATATTGAAGATAGTTGAAAACTTCAGCTGCTCCTAAATGTTTGAGATCCTCGTTTAACTGGATTAACACACTATTTGTATTATACCAATCTCTAAGGTCTTTCGCTGCATCAACACTGCAGTCTATATCTAAAATTCCTTGTCCTTGGAATGGATTTTGTGAAGGTACATAATAATGAGGTACTTTCTGGAATTTTTGTTTGGTGAATTCTCTTTCGAAATCTGCAGGTCTTTTAGTTCCTGAAGTTTCTCCTTGTTCTTCTATTTTGACATAATGAGGATTTTCTATCTCATTTTCGTTAACCTCTTCTTCTGAGCTAAAGTCATAAATAATTTGATTATTATCCTCTGATTTGTCATCATAAGTTTCCTGACTTTTACCACTAATATCTAGAGAGACCATTAGCCTTTCTAAATTTTCCAGTTGCCTATTAAGGGCTTCTTCTGTATCATCCATATCTAAAAGTAATTAGATGGTGGTTTGATTCTTAATTGTGTGGACTCAGAAGTTTCTTCGAGTTTAAAAGTCTTTTCTTGAGGTTGGTTTTGTGGTATTTCTATTTGTTTTCCCTTATCTTCCCCTCCTTTAAGAAATTTAAATAACTCATCTAGAACTTCCAATTTAATGCAGATATTTTCTACATTTTTTAGAACATAAGTTAACATACATGCTATATTGTTAAGTTGAGGATTTGCTGTATGAAAGATGTGAGGATATAATTCATTCTTTTCATAACAGGCAAAGTTTTCTTCATGAAAGTTCCAGGTTTCATGAGTTTTATTTTTACTTTCTTCAGATTGTAAATTTTCTAAATGTAATGTTTGTTTTTCTAAGTTATCTAAAACTTTTTGTAAAACACTTGTTATACTTTCTTCAGTCATCTTGCCATAGACTGTAATTTTTTCTGAATATTTTCAGTTAATTCTTTATATTCTTTGGATAAGAAATTATTTCCATTATTTCTAAACCAATATTCTAGATGTTTGAACCATCTAATCTGAGCCTTATAAAGACTTAAATTATTAAATCTTGGTCTCAGGATAATTACTGGATAAAGTAGTTTCCCAGATGGGCTTCTTAGGAACCTTTTTCCGTATCGTTCTACTTCCATTAATTTAGCTACCAAATTTTTCTAGGACTTTTTGCTACCAATTTTATACTATTGGGTTTTGGGTTTCCAACCATTGGATTTAAGCCTTGCACATGAGAGGCTTCTTTCACTTGCTACACTAGATAATGACTTTTTTAGTGAAGTCATTTTAATGACTACACGTTAGAATTTCCCATTTTATTGTTTAACAATAGTATACATGTTTGTTCAAAATGAATAAAATACTAGTATAAATTGTTTTCTTACTAAAATCGCAACTAAGTTAACCTTTTTTTTTTCTTCAGTTTAGGCGGAAATTAGTAATTGCAGCTTTATTATAAAAAAATAGTATATTGTGTTAAACCAATTCAGTTGGTAGGACATCAAATTAGAATACTTAAAAAAAAATCAAATTACACACTCTATTTTTGAGGAAAGAAATAGGAAAAAAAAAAAAAAACCTTTCACATTTCAATGGCTCATATTAGCACATACACCACTCTCGCACTTAATTTACTTTGAGGTGTGTAAATCAATTTGCATTTGCATATCTGATTTATTATCTTTATTCTTGAAATCAATGTTTTTTTTATATATATTATTATGATTAATGATTTGTTAAATGTGCTTGATTACTTGGTCTAGGTTTAATTTACGGCTAGTTATGTGAGTATCAAAACCAATAAATCCTAATTAACAGGGCCTTGTGGTTTTACAATGAAAAATATAATATAAGGATGAAACAGAATGAGATAGAAAACAATCACAAAAGTTGTAATTACGGTTTTAAAAAAAGCACCTCTTTTCTTGGTTTTGATATGTGACATAAAATAGAGAAATTATTTTTCTCTTTTTCACAAATTGAATTGTTATCTCCATGGATTACATTACATGTGTCTAATAGTTCTTATTAGTTCTATCACCTCGGATATGATTTATATTTGAGAAGTACCTGTTGAATTATGGGGATTTGCGCTTATGCGGCGGATAAATGCTTAAGGATAGTGCGATCTTTTTGGCCTCAAATTAGTATAAACTTTACTGTCATTAGAAATAGTGCTTTGTTTGGTTACTTCATATATATCTTCTGTTACTTGCTTTCAACTTGTGCTTGCTTTTGTTCTTTTTTTGGTTATAGAAATAGTGCTTTGTTTTGTTACTTCATATATATTATACGAACTTAATGAAAAATATAAATGTATAGTGTTAGTAGTTGAGGGTAGTAGTGATAGTTTAGAATGTAGTTGGATAGTGTAGAAGACTTTAGTTGATAGTTGGAAGATAGTAGCAAGTAGTGTGAGAGCTAGTATTGGAGTATTTAGTAACATGAGACAAGAAATAACAAATTATAAATCAACTAGTTGTAGGAGGAGACATATAGTAGTAGTTGTAATATAGTGAAGCCTTAATGTTATTGACATTTCACCTCAAAGGCTTAATTACAATTGTACATATGTTTGCATATTTATATGTGTGGAAGGTATGTTCTAGATACTACATTCTAGAATTTTCATGACACTTTCCTAATACATATATGGTATTGATTTATTCTATGAACTACTAAAGTATTCTAGACAATTATAAATATGTGCTTCATTATTTAGTTTTCTATAAATTACTAATGTATTCTAGAAATATCTAGAAATGTGCATCATATTTCAACATATAGATAGTGTGACATTTGAATTTGGCCATCATAATAATTCTGTTTTATCTTTGTTAGGTCCTTGAAGCATCTCAAAATTTAGTATCATTTTTTGTTTCTTACTTGAAAGAAATTTCAAGAATCTTTGTAAAAAAATTCAATATATCTATGCTAACTGATATAGTAATATTTGTGAAATGTCTATTTGTTGCAGGTGTTGGTTACTCCAACTCATTTAGCAATAGTGATGGAATATGCTGCTGGTGGAGAATTGTTTGAAAGAATTTGTAGTGCTGGTAGATTCAGTGAGGATGAGGTAGTTTTCAGTATAATTTAATTTGTAAAATATGCTTAGATTTGGTGATTATGTTAATTAACTTTTTTAGATTCTAGAAAACAGTAATTAGTATTTCATTCAATTTATTTAATGCAAGTGGGAGTATTAGTACTGTTTCTGCTTAAGCAAATTAACAAGTTGATGTCATGTTTCCAACAAAGTTAAATAGTAACATAGTTTGGTCATTAGTTATTGCATGTAACAGTTTATTTCATCATACTTTGTTTTTTTTAGTGTTACATAGTATTTCTGTTAGAAGTAATTTTTATTTAAGGGTATTTTAGTATTTTGCTATGTTGTCTTTATGACCTAGTCCTTGTGTATAAATAGGAGTAGTGATATCATCATAAAAGTTAGTGCCTTTATTATTCTTCTTGTAGCCGTCATTTTTTCAAGTTCATTAATACATTCTCTTTTCTATTCATTTATCATCTTTGTGCACCAACAATTGGTATCTAGAGCTCCGGTTCGAATCCACGGGAAACACGAGTGAAACGTGAGGCGTTGTGTGATTGATTTCGTTTCTTGAATTCGAGTTGAATCTTGAACGAAGTTGTAACAGAATCACATTTTCTGATTCTGCGGGATTGGGAAACACGAGTGTTAGTGAGATTTAAGTGAACGCACAAAGATTGAAGATGAACGGAAACAGTGGTATGAGTACCAAGCTTCCAGTGTTTGATGGCAAAAACTGGAATCGTTGGATGAAACAGATGATTGTTCTGTTTGGTGCTCAAGATGTGCTTGAACTTGTTACTGAAGGTTATGTTCCAGTAGCAGCTGATGCAACAGACGCACAAAAGCTTGCTCAGAAGGATACGAAGAAGAAAGATCAGAGGGCGTTGTTCTACATCCATCAGTGTGTGGATGAAAACGTGTTTGAGAAGATTGCTGACTCAGAAACGGCAAAGGCCGCGTGGGACACACTGATCAGATGCTATGGTGGTGATGCATCAGTGAAGAAGGTAAAGCTTCAGTCCTTACGAAAGCAGTATGAGAATCTCAACATGAAGAACAATGAGAAGGTCTCTGAGTACATCTCAAGAATGATTTTGATCACTAATGAGATGAAGGCGTGTGGAGAAACACTCTCAGAACAAGTAATCATTGAGAAGGTATTGAGATCACTTACCCCTCAGTTTGATTACATTGTGGTAGCTATTGAACATTCCAAGGACTTGAGTTCCATGAGAATTGAAGAGCTACAAAGCAGTCTAGAAGCACAAGAGTTGCGTTTGACTGAGAGAAACTCTGAAAGAGAAGTAGAGCAGCAGGCTCTGAAAGCAGACTCTGGTAAGAATCATCAGAAGAAGTCTTGGTCAGAAGCCAAGAGAAGGTCTGATGGAGTTCAGAAGCCTGAAACTTCAAACTCTGATAAGCAAAAGTATCAGAAGGTGATGATAATTTCGCAAGTATACGAATATCGCAAGTAGTAAAAGATTATCGATCCACGGAGATTGTTTTTAATCGAATTTAAAGGCAATTAGAATTATACTACTATTATCTAACATACACATAATTGGGGGGTTTTCAAGTATCAAGTTCTAAACACATGCAATTATCAACGAATCTTTCGAATGCGAAATGGAAAACGATTGAACCTCCATGCTTCCATGAACTCATTAAAGTGCAGTAGCTAAATTCACAAGTATTGAATCAATTTCATGCAAGATTGATTAACCTAAGTTGCAACTACAAATCTCTTTGCTAGTTACACTCTCTAGAGAATGCCAATTACTTAATCTCTTAACTAATTCAACATTAATAGAGGATTAAGAACGGTTAATCATGCAATCACACACATTCATACAAAATCTCTTAAGCATAAACATATGTTCTATCAATCTAGATCAATAATTCAAGTGCTATTCTCATAGAAACTCAATTACTAAAATCAAATCTAACTTGATCAAGGAAAGATAGGCATTAAACACAAGATTAATAGATGCATAAACTTTGAATTCAATACAAGAAATTAGCTACAACATAAGAGAGTTCAAGTTACATGGAGATTCAATCTTAAGGAGTCTTAGCCAATGATCATGGTGGAATTGAAGTGGAATTCTTCATCTTCATTCATCATCATCAATCTTCTCTTCCAACCTTCTCAGATCTGGTCCTTGGAGGTAGAAAATCCTCAATACTAAGCTTCCAATCTTCAAAATCCGAACCTGGGCAAAGTGTTGAAGTTTGGCTTTTATAATTTTCTCACGATTCGCGCACGCTAGCATTTCTCGCGCAGCAGCTCGCGCAAGCTAGGCCCTGTCTCGCGCACGCTAGCCTGGTGACGCACAGATCTCGCGCACGCTAACATGTACCTCGCGCACGCTAAATCAACAGAATGGTTGCAACTTTCTCAGTCGTCTTCTCGCGCACGCGAACTTGCCCTAGCTTGCGCGAACTTCACAACTTTTCAACCATATTGTTGACTTTTTCCAACCTTTTTGACTTTGGCTTGTAAATTAAGTTATCTCCTTTTTCTAACACTTGTAGCAACTTTTATTGGCTAAAACCTACCAATTTACCTTGAAAACACCCTTGAATTGTAATCATGATGAGGAATCATCACAACCCCAAACTTATCTCGTTCCTTGTCCTCAAGGAACACTTTTATCAAACGAAAAACCACAAAATCTTGACAACCTTCTTAAATTCCTTCAACACATAATTCATTTGATCTTTTCATTACGCACTTCAACTGATCAACCTTCCATGCAACATTTCCCTACAATGACTTCAATTCACACAACCATGGACACATTCACAATATTTGATAAACAATGATCGCTTCACACCACTCACATTCACTCAATTTTATAGTGGCTAATCACTCAATCAACACATACCTAACTCTTCTACCATAAGCTTGCAAGCATTCTAAAGATAAATCAAATAGCATATGAAACACACACATTAGAGGACTTTCAAGGTTGTAACGGGGCTTAAGGTAAGGTGGATGTTTTTGGAAAGTGAGTTAAAAACTTGGAGTTAAAAACCACAATTCACACAATTTTCAACACAAAACTTCCATTTTTTTTTTCAAGGCTATACTAGAGAGCATTTTATTTCCACAATCATCAACATTCTTTTTCAAACTTTTCAAAGATTTTCTTTTCACAATCTTTTTGAAGAAGTCAATTTTTTTTCATTGTTCAACTTTTGGACTTCTTACTATTTCACAACTTTTTTTTTTTTCTTTTTCACTTTCAACCTTTTCTTTTTCATTCTTTTTCAACACTTTTCATAACATATATTGCTCTAGTATACCCACCCCAAACTTAATTTGTTGCTAGTTCCAAAAGCAACCCCAAACTTATGCATTTGCCATAAGAACAAACAAAAACAATCAACTTAACTCCAAGAAAACAATTTTTTTAGAAAAAACAAGGGTTAAGAAGACAATCAACCAAGAAAATTTGTTTTTACGGCTCAAAAGTGGGTTAGCAAAGGATCTAACATGATAAGGTAGGCTACAAAGGCTCTAGGTACCAACAAACTTGCCTCGTGTGCTAATCAATGCTACTCAATAAATCAAGAGAATAAAAGCAAGTTCTAGAGTCGAGAGAGATAGTGGACTCACATATTCAAGCAAATAGAGTGTATAGGCTCAAATCCTCACGGTTTAAAGGCTCGGATCATTAGATCATCAAATACGTGAATGTCCCCTAGCTTGTGCTTCAATCCATGCATTGCAAAAATCCGCTGCACTTCAAGCATCACAAATCCATGCCTAAGGTCAAAACCAAACAAACCATACATCAAAGCAATTCAAAAATGATATCAAAAGTTTGAGATATTCCAAAAGATAAATTTGTGCCTAGACAACAATTCACAAGACAAAATTAAGAGTAATGGTTCATCTAACATCATTCAACTTATTTCACAAAAGAGATAGAGATACCAAACCCATGGGTTGCCTCCCATGAAGCGCTTGTTGTTGACGTCTCAAGCTTGACGTATCATCACCGTGTTAGGGAGGATACTTCATCTTTGACTCCACCCGGCTCCTCTTGAGCTTCTCCACAAGGATCGCCTCTTGAGCAACACACAAAACTTTTTCAAGAACCGGAGGACTCATAAATTCTTCCCACTTGTTCTCCCCTTTGTTTCTATGTGTCTTTTTAGCTTTGGGAAGAATCTTCTTGGGCTTTTTCACAACATTTTTATTCTTTTGGACCACTGGAGCCGAATCAAGCATTCCAGACTCAACAAGCTTCATTACCTCTTTCCGCACCAATTCCTCCAAAGATGGGTTAGGAGGCTCAAGTGGCACATTACTCGGATTGAGCTCTTCTTCATTCTTGACCGGGGTCACACAAAGAACCGGAATAACACCATTCAAATCAAGACCGAGGCCACCTTGACCTTCCTTGAATTTCTTCAACAAAACCTCTTCTTCCAAGGGAGTGAGAGAGCTACTAACGATAACCGGATCCTTGGAATCTTCCTTCAAGAACACATACTTCCAATTGGGTGGAAGTTCTTTCAATTCCGGAACGGTAGGCATAGGTGCCTCATCACTAGAGCTATCCTTAACAACTTCTTCATTCGCCTCCACTTGGAAACATTTAGGCTTCTCTCTTTTGTAGGGCTCCATTCCTTCAAAGACTTTGAAGCTCACACTCTCCTCTTCCAACCTTAACATCAATTCACCCATGGCAACATCAATCAACGCACGACCGGTTGCTAAAAATGGCCTTCCCAACAAAACCGGTGTATCCACACACTCATCCATATCAAGAATCACAAAGTCGGCCGGAAAGACGAATTCGGCACATCTCACCAATACATCTTGGAGTATCCCATAAGGGTGTGTGATGGATCGATCGGCAAGGGTGATTTGCATCTTAATTGGCTTGACCACGGCACCGGGAATGCGCTTCATTAAACTAAGAGGCATCAAATTAATGCTAGCTCCCAAATCACAAAGGGCTCTTCCTACATGCAAATTCCCTATTGAAATAGGAATCGTGAAGCTACCGGGGTCCTTTTTCTTTTGAGGGAGTTTGGATTGGATAGTAGCACTACACTCTTCATTCATCAAACCCGGCTCATCCTCTTTGAGTTTTCTCTTCTTCGTCAACACCTCCTTCATAAATTTGGCAAACAACGGCATTTTCTCCAACACATCGGCAAAAGGAATGTCAACTTGTAGGCTATGGTACATTTTCATGAATTTCCCAAAAGCTTCCTCTTGGTTCTTCTCTTTTTTCGGTGCACGAGGATAAGGTAGCTTATCATATGGAGACACTTCTTGAGGACCGGAATCATTCATGAGATCCCTCTTCTTTTGCTTTCTCCGTTTATCAATCTCCTTCCTCAAGGCTTTTCTCTCATTTTCAACTTCGCCCTCATTCTCTTCATCACTCTTATTTTCAACTTCTACCTCAAGCTCACTTTTTTTCTCCTTTTCAACTTCTCCCTCTTTTTCTTTACCTTTTTCATTTTTTTCAACTTTTTCTTCTTTACTCTCCTCTTTTTCAACTTCTCCCTCAACCTTTCTTTTCACTCTTGGCTCTCTTACCGGTGGTGTAGGAACCACTCTAGATCTTAACTCAATAGCATTGCAACTCTCCTTTCTAGGATTTTCACAAGTGTTGCCCTCGAAACCTCCACTAGATGACGAAGCCATTTGCTTGGATAGTTGACCAATTTGTACCTCCAAGTTCTTTATAGATGCCTTGTGATTCTCGTTGGAGGTCTCTTGGTTAATCCTCATAGTCTCAAAATTGCTTTGTGTCATTTTAATGAATTGAGTGAGAGTGTCTTCCAATGGTGAGGCACGACTTTGTTGAGGTAGATTCGGGGGTTGATTTTGGTTTTCACCCCACCCTTGATTGTAGGGGTTACTTCTCCTAAAATTTGCCATATACTTTGCCTCTTCGGACCCCTTAGGCATGCATTCCCCATTCTCATGGGCTTGTTTACAAAAATCACATCGGAGTCCTTGCACTTGACTAACTTGTGCCTTTGATTGGTGTTGAGCGGACGACGCTTTGGTGAAATGTTGGACTAATGCTTCCATTTTGTTGTTCATCAACTTTTGCTCGGCCAACATCGCGGAGTTTGCCTCAAGTTCAAGCATGCCCGGCTTCTTCTTTGCTCCTCGGTCATTGTTGGCCCTATACTCATTTTGAGCCATCGATTCAATTAATTCCATTGCTTCTTGCTCATTCTTATTTTTCAATGAACCACCCGCCGAAGCATCCAACAACATCCTTGTTTGTGCTCTCAACCCTTGAGTGAAATGTTGCATTTGAGCATGTGTATCAATGCCATGCTTGGGACACTTCTTTAAACACAATTTGAATCGCTCCCACGCATCATAGAGTGACTCGGCATCCCCTTGCTCAAAATTAACGATGTCGGCTCGTTTTTCAAGAAACTTGTGAATCGGAAAATACCGCTCAAGGAACTTTCTCTCTAGTTCTTGCCATGTGTTGATGGCACCACTTGGCAAGGTATCCAACCAATCCTTGGCTCTCCCGGTGAGTGAAAACTTGAACAACCTCAACCTCTTTTGGGACTCGGTAACACCCGGTGGGTCCGTATAGTCACACGCCTCATAGAACCGTCCTAGGTGGAGATTCAGACATTGACTTTCCGCCCCCGAGTATTGGTCTTCCTTCAAAGCATTGATAACGGAGTTCTTGATGTCAAAGTTAACCGGGTTTGCCGGTTGGAACCCCAAATTTGCTAGTTGTCCGTCATCCCATTGACCATAATCGCCTAGAGTCCTCCTAGGTGGAGGTGGTGGTGGTGGATTCGGCTCCATCTCAAAGTGTTCCACTTCTATCTCTTCTTGAGCTAAGTGTGCCAAACGAATTGCTCTCTTTGTTGCTATCAAGGACCTATTACCTTGCATACACAATTCAAACAAAGGAAAGGTAATTCCGAACAAGCAACAAGTAAAATGGAAAATTAAACACTATCCTAATTTTTTTTTTTTTTTTTTTTTTGGTTTTGAATGAAAATTACAACTAAAAACAGAAAATTAAAGCTAAACACGGTTCCAATTGCCTTGTCGATTAACGACAATCCCCGGCAACGGCGCCAAAAACTTGATGATAATTTCGCAAGTATACGAATATCGCAAGTAGTAAAAGATTATCGATCCACGGAGATTGTTTTTAATCGAATTTAAAGGCAATTAGAATTATACTACTATTATCTAACATACACATAATTGGGGGGTTTTCAAGTATCAAGTTCTAAACACATGCAATTATCAACGAATCTTTCGAATGCGAAATGGAAAACGATTGAACCTCCATGCTTCCATGAACTCATTAAAGTGCAGTAGCTAAATTCACAAGTATTGAATCAATTTCATGCAAGATTGATTAACCTAAGTTGCAACTACAAATCTCTTTGCTAGTTACACTCTCTAGAGAATGCCAATTACTTAATCTCTTAACTAATTCAACATTAATAGAGGATTAAGAACGGTTAATCATGCAATCACACACATTCATACAAAATCTCTTAAGCATAAACATATGTTCTATCAATCTAGATCAATAATTCAAGTGCTATTCTCATAGAAACTCAATTACTAAAATCAAATCTAACTTGATCAAGGAAAGATAGGCATTAAACACAAGATTAATAGATGCATAAACTTTGAATTCAATACAAGAAATTAGCTACAACATAAGAGAGTTCAAGTTACATGGAGATTCAATCTTAAGGAGTCTTAGCCAATGATCATGGTGGAATTGAAGTGGAATTCTTCATCTTCATTCATCATCATCAATCTTCTCTTCCAACCTTCTCAGATCTGGTCCTTGGAGGTAGAAAATCCTCAATACTAAGCTTCCAATCTTCAAAATCCGAACCTGGGCAAAGTGTTGAAGTTTGGCTTTTATAATTTTCTCACGATTCGCGCACGCTAGCATTTCTCGCGCAGCAGCTCGCGCAAGCTAGGCCCTGTCTCGCGCACGCTAGCCTGGTGACGCACAGATCTCGCGCACGCTAACATGTACCTCGCGCACGCTAAATCAACAGAATGGTTGCAACTTTCTCAGTCGTCTTCTCGCGCACGCGAACTTGCCCTAGCTTGCGCGAACTTCACAACTTTTCAACCATATTGTTGACTTTTTCCAACCTTTTTGACTTTGGCTTGTAAATTAAGTTATCTCCTTTTTCTAACACTTGTAGCAACTTTTATTGGCTAAAACCTACCAATTTACCTTGAAAACACCCTTGAATTGTAATCATGATGAGGAATCATCAGAAGGGAAAAGAGAAGTTTGACAAGAAGAAGATTCAATGCTACTGTTGTCAGAAGTTTGGTCATTTTGCTTCTGAGTGTCGGTCAAACAAAGAAAGGAAGTCAGAAGAAGCAAATATAGCCAGAAGCTCTGATGACTCTGATGGTGAATCTGTGTTGCTAATGGCTTCTGAGACTGATGATATGAAATCATCAGAGTGGTGGTATATGGACACAGGGTGTTCAAATCATCTTACTGGAAACAAAAGGTGGTTGGTTGACTTTGACTCGAGTAAGAGTACAAGGATCAGATGTGCTGATGATAAATACCTTAATGCTGAAGGTATGGGAAATGTCAGAGTCACTCTGAACAATGGCAAATCAGCATTGATTCAGAATGTATGGTATGTACCTGGCATGAAAAGCAATCTGATGAGTTTAGGGCAATTGATTGAGAAAGGTTTTTCAGTTACCATGAAGGACAATCTTCTGAAGCTGTATGATCGTAATCAGAAGCTGATTATGGAGTCAGAACAGGGAAGAAACAGGACATTCAAGGTGAATGTTAAAACTGCAGACTCTGAATGCCTTAGTGCAACAAGTGTTGAGAAGGATAGTGAGCTGTGGCATAGAAGATTTGGTCATTTAAATTTCAGAAGCCTAGGGCATTTGAAATCAAAGAATCTGGTAAATGGAATTCCTACAATCAAGAAACCTGAGAAGTCATGCAAGGTGTGCATGGAAGGGAAGCAACCAAGATTGCCATTTTCATCAGGAGTAGCCCCAAGAGCAAAACATGCATTGGGAGTAGTACATTCTGATGTGTGTGGTCCATTTCAGGTAGCATCAATTGGAGGGAATAAATACTTTGTGTCATTTGTAGATGAATTTACTAGAATGACATGGGTATCCCTGATAAAGTACAAACATGAGGTGTTTGCTGAGTTTAAGAAGTTCAAAGTGAAAGCTGAGAAGCAGAGTGGTCAGAAGCTGAAGATTCTCAGAACGGATGGTGGTGGTGAGTTTAATTCCAATGAGTTTAAAACTTTCTGTGAGGAGAATGGAATTGAGCATGAGGTTACTGCTCCTTACACTCCTCAACACAATGGTCTTGCTGAAAGAAGAAATCGTACTTTGCTTGATATGGTGAGAAGCATGCTGAAAGAGAAGAAGCTTCCTCATAATTTATGGGGTGAAGCTGTTGCAACAGCATGTTATGTGCTCAACCGATGTCCAACGAAGAAGTTGAAGGAAATAGTTCCTATTCAAAAGTGGACTGGAGATAAGCAAAGTGTTAGTCATTTGAAGGTGTTTGGTTCTGTTTGTTACAAACATGTTCCAGAAGCTAGAAGACAGAAGCTGGATGATAGAAGCAAAATTATGTTATTGGTGGGGTACCACAGTACAGGTGCGTACAAGCTCTATTGTCCAAAGACTAATAGAATTGAATTCAGCAGAGATGTCATTGTGAAGGAATTAGAAACTTGGGATTGGAACAAAACTCAATCCAACTCTGATGTGATATTTCTTGAAGGAGACTCTGAAGGAGATTCAGATTCTGACGGTGATTCAGGCTCTGACGGTGATTCAGGCTCTGAAGGTGATTCAGGTTCTGAAGGTGATTCAGGCTCTGAAGGTGGTTCAGGCTCTGAATGTGGTCCTGAAGGAGACTCTGAAAGTCAAGGCTCTGATGTTGAAGCTTCTGAAGATAGTACTTCTGAACCTCCAACCTCTGAAGGAAATCATGTGGAACAAGATCAAAGACCACAGAGAATCAGAAGCATTCCAAGAAGGTTTGCAGGGTTTGATATGCTGCAAGACACTGAAGTAGACTCTGAGGGAGAAGTTATTCAGTGTGCTATGTTAGTAGACTCTGAACCCGTGAGTATAGAAGAGGCTCTTAAGCAACAAGTCTGGGTGCAGGCCATGAATGAAGAACTTGATGCTATTAAGAGAAACAAAACTTGGAAGCTATCAGAACTTCCAAAAGGCAAGAAAGCCATCAGTGTCAGATGGGTTTTCAAGCAGAAGCTAAAGCCAGATGGATCAATTGGCAAATACAAAGCAAGGTTAGTAGCAAGAGGATTCTTACAGAAACCTGGGCTAGATTATTTTGAAGTGTTTGCACCTGTAGCAAGACATGAAACAATTAGACTGGTAATTGCAATAGCTGCTAACAGGAATTGGCCTCTGATGCATTTAGATGTGAAATCTGCATTTCTGAATGGTCCATTACAAGAGGAGGTATATGTGTCACAACCTCCTGGTTTTGAGAAAAAGAATCAGGAAGGGATGATGTATAGATTACATAAAGCCTTGTATGGATTGAAACAGGCACCCAGAGCCTGGAATATGAAGATTGATTCTTTCTTCAAGAAGCATGGGTTTCAGAAATGTGAATTGGAGTATGGTGTTTATGTTCAACACACTTCAGAAGGCAATATGATTCTGGTATGTTTATATGTTGATGACATATTGCTGACAGGAAGCTCTGAACAAGAGATAGCTAAGTTCAAGAAGGCTCTGATGAATGAATTTGAGATAACAGACCTTGGTAAAATGAGTTACTTTCTAGGGATGGAATTTATGTACTCTGAGAAAGGAATCATTTTACATCAAATGAAGTATGAACTTGAGCTTCTGAAGAGATTTAAGCTGGAAAATTGCAAAATTGCAATTACACCTTCTGATACCAATCAGAAGCTAGACTCAGATTCTGATGGAGAGGATGTGGATGCTACAACCTTCAAACAGTTGGTTGGTTCTCTAAGGTATTTGTGCAATACCAGACCTGATATTTGCTATGCAGTTGGAATGGTTAGCAGATTTATGAGCAAACCAAAATGGTCCCATTACCAAGCTGCTGTCAGGATTCTGAGGTATATCAAGGGAACTCTGAAGCATGGAGTGCTATTCCCTTCTGAAGGAAAGACCGAATCAGAGCTTCTGAGCTACTCAGACTCTGATTGGTGCGGAGACAGGGTTGATAGAAGAAGTACTTCTGGGTACTTGTTTAAATTCCTGGGAGGTCCTATTTCTTGGTGCTCCAAGAAGCAACCTGTTGTGGCTCTATCAACCTGTGAAGCTGAATATATTGCAGGCGCTCTGACTGCATGCCAAGCTGTGTGGATTCTGAACTTGCTACAGGATCTGAAGATTAAGGTAAACAAGCCTCTGAAGCTGATGATTGATAACAAGTCTGCAATCAATCTTGCCAAGAACCCAGTGCTGCATGGGAGAAGCAAGCACATTGAGACCAAGTATCACTTCTTAAGGAATCAGGTTCAGAATGGAGTGTTAGAAGTTGTGCACTGTAGCACTCAGAAGCAGCTGGCAGATATGATGACAAAGGCAATCAAGACTGACCAATTTTTTCGTTTGAGGGATGGAATTGGTGTTGTTAGTTTTGTGTAAATATAAATTAAGGGATGGTGTTAGAAGTAATTTATATTTAAGGGTATTTTAGTATTTTGCTATGTTGTCTTTATGACCTAGTCCTTGTGTATAAATAGGAGTAGTGATATCATCATAAAAGTTAGTGCCTTTATTATTCTTCTTGTAGCCGTCATTTTTTCAAGTTCATTAATACATTCTCTTTTCTATTCATTTATCATCTTTGTGCACCAACATATTTCACATTGAAGATAATATCATCTTAAATTGTTAATTTATACTTGGCTTACTTTTTAAATTTGTACGGGACTATATCGATATTTATATTTTTATGTAATTTATAAGGGGTTTATTTTTCGCCTATATTTTATTGGCAGATGTGTAAAAATGCTATGAAAGGAGTGAATTAAGAACAAAATGATTGCAATTGAATTTGACGGATTAATGATATTCTCTTTATTTCTTATTCTCATACAATGGATGGTTTCATGTAAAGTTTTGAAGCATTAGTATGTATTGTTGCCAACTATGTTATAGTTTTTCAATAAGTATAGTTCTCTTTGTCCCTAAAATTGTTATCAAATTTAAGTATTTCACAATGATCGATTTTATTTTCGAGGGACAAAGATTAGTTCATCTATTTGAGATATGATGGGAGATGAAGATTTTCATATTTTTTATTTTTGCATGTGGGTGTTAATTTGAAATTTCATAACCAATGATCATGATTGTATACTCATTTAAATAATTTATACTTATTTAGAAAACTTATGTTGTACTATACGATGTGAAAAAATACAAATAACACAAAAAATGTGCATTATGTTTTTTATCGATAATTCAGTTATAGGCATCATCATATTAAGCATTGAACTAAACTTTGAAAATTCTAACCCAAGTGACTCTCACATAAAACCACTTTTTGTTAAGTTTAGTCAATCTATTAATATGGATAAATATTTATAAAAAAAAGTTATGCAAGAATCTATATTTCTACTCATATTATTTAAATGAGAAACTATATTTTTGTTCATACATCAATACGAGGTCTATTTTTTATTATAATTTCTACGGGAACATATATATCTACTTATCATTAATACAGATGACTTTATTTTTATAATTTCTACTCAGACCTATATTTTTACTCATATATTAATACAAACCTATTTATTTTGTAATTTTTACGGAGTCTATATTTTTAGTCGTATATTAACAGGGAGACTTTTTTTATTTCAACGGAAACCTATATATTTCTGCTTAAATATTAATACGGAAATCATTTTGTTTTGTTATTTATATTGTAGTTTATATTTCTACTTATATATTGATACACTGACATTTTCTGTAATTCATATCCACATTAAAGCTTTTTACAAAACCTCATAGTCTCTTCCATTTGCATCAATTTTATATTTCTTTTAGCGGAGAATAATAGAAGCAAAACATTTTAATTTCATAAAAAAATACGAACTATAGGAATCTTCCCTAAAAAAATCTATGACACTATACATAAATTTTACAGTTAGTTTTTGTTACAGAATGTTGTTTTAAGTATTAAATTATATAAGATTATAATTATTTACGTAGTTGTTATTAATTATCTTCCATTAGCAATTAAAATTTTAAATTTTTAGTTTAAAGTAAAAAAATATTAAAATATTATCTATAAGTCAATAAATCTACAAACGAATTTCTAGCACGAGTCTGAATACTAGTGATTTGTTAAATGTGCTTGATTACTTGGTCAAGGTTTAATTAACGGTTAGTTATGTGAGTATCAAAACCAATCAATCCTAATTAACAGGGCCTTGTGGTTTTACAATGAAAAATATAATATAAGGATGAAACAGAATGAGATAGAAAACAATCACAAAAGTTGTAATTACGGTTTTAAAAAAAGCACCTCTTTTCTTGGTTTTGATATGTGACATAAAATAGAGAAATTATTTTTCTCTTTTTCACAAATTGAATTGTTATCTACATGGATTACATTACTTGTGTCTAATAGTTTTTATTAGTTCTATCACCTCGGATATGATTCATATCCGAGAAGTACCTGTTGAATTATGAGGATTTGCGCTTATGCGGCGAATAAATACTTAAGAATAGTGCGATCAGCACACCTCAAATATTGTTTTCATGATTACATGTCATTCTTTGGTGCTCAATTGAAGGTTGTATATTTTACGGTTGCCGACATCAATCACCAACAATCATAAGATAAGTTCTATGATTTTTATTTTATTTTATTCTCATTTATATTTGTTTGATTACTTAAATTAATATGTGAATTATTATTGTGAATAGGGCCAATTTTTACAACAATTTATTTTATCCCATTGGTCAGAATTTATATCCAATTGGAAATTTGAGAAACTGAGACTGGGTTAATGGACTTCATCAGTGACCATTTTTTGGTACTAAATGTGTGGAATTAAGAGAAGATTTCTTAAACTGAGTCTTTATGTGTATATGTTATCTATTATCATGTCATATTATAAAGATGGTGGAGGATGAGTTTACGAGGGACAATATGTGAGGGAGGGAGTGACATAAAAATTGCTTAACCATTCGATTACGTTAAAAATTGCTTAACCATACAATAAAAAATGTCTTCTACTTGTAGATTAATAATATCAAGTTATCGTCCCGTTGAACATAATTTAATTGGTAGGAACTTTGCAAATTATTGTAGGAGTAGTTCGAATCCTGATACTCCCGCTTAGTTATCATTAAAAACTGAAAATTTATCTAGTAAGTTATTTGACAAAAAAAAAAAAATACAAAATTACCAACTATATGATAAAAACCGTGTGATAGGTTTCCTAATCTAGTAAAAAATAAACGGTACTTGCCTAGTAATTTCATGAATCATCATGCAATTAAAATTATAATTTTTTCATTTTCATAAATTATAATAAAAGGAAGATATTGCGTCAAAAGATAAATAAATGGAAGATAGACAAATGATGAGTCAAGAACAAGCCGCGTGCATTCCATACTAACATGAGATTCTAGGTATTATTTTTTACTTAAGATTCTAAGTATTTTATTGTTTAACAATAGTATACATGTTTGTTCAAAATGAATAAAATACTAGTATAAATTGTTTTCTTACTAAAATCGCAACTAAGTTAACCTTTTTTTTTTTCCAGTTTAGGCGGAAATTAGTATTTGCAGCTTTATTATAAAAAAATAGTATATTGTGTTAAACCAATTCAGTTGGTAGGACATTTCATTATATATACAGGGTCAGAGTTCAAACTCCGGTCATCCTATTTATCCACTCCGGTCATCTTTTTTTTTTTGAATGGCAAATATAATTATATATATATATATATATATATATATATATATATATATATAACGAGAAAATATGATACACCAAATAGAATTTAGAAAAAGGGGAGGGGTACAAGAAGGACTAAGTCCCCAAGAAAAAATAAAAAAATCAAAGAGATATATAGAAACTCCTACTAGACTGAGGCTAGTCCTAAATCACCATTTGACCAGAAAGAGAAAGATCAGAAATCACAAAAAGATGGCAAAAAGTAAACCTATAGCCCACCAAGACCACCAGACCCCAAAATAACCACCTCACAAGACTCTAACGGTTCCAGCACAAAATAGGTTGCATCTCCCACTCATAAAGAGAGCAGAGGTTACCAGGGTTTTTGACTCGATACCACTTCCATGTAAGAAGTTTCACCTTATCAACTAGGTATTCAACCGATGAAGATCCCCCAGTAAAGATCAATTCATTCCGGGAATTCCAGATTGACCAAATAACAGCATGCCACATTAACAACCACCTCAAGTGAGCTCTCCTACCAGTACCCATCCCTAACAGACAATATCATTGATAAAAATAAAAAATAAAAAAAAAACACCTTTCACATTTCAATGGCTCATATTAGCACATACACATACACATAGCTAGGCGGATGTGGGGTTGGGTGGAGTCCTATCTGTACTTTTCTCACTCGAGTGGGTTGAGTACCTCTTGTACTTTTTCCATTCCCTTTTCTTATATATATATATATATATATATATATATATATATATATATATAACTATTTCGCCGTTAAAAAAAAAAAAGTATTTCAATGGCACCTTGAAAAACTTGATTTATTTTCAGTGACCATTTTTTGGTACTAAATGTGTGGAATTAAGAGAAGATTTCTTAAACTGAGTCTTTATGTGTATATGTTATCTATTATCATATCATATTATAAAGATGGTGGAGGATGAGTTTACGAGGGACAATATGTGAGGGAGTGAGTGACATATATTGATTTATTTTATTTTGTTTGCTTATATTGTCCGCTATTCATATATTGTCCCCTAATTGTTATTCAAGTGATGCAGTGAGGTTTTGTTTCACGGAAAAATGTCGTGCTTTCTCGGAGGAAAATTGAGGAGATGTTTTATTGAGAAATTTCATGACATTGAGAGGTATTCGTAGATATACTTTATATACTTTGCGATAACTTTGTGATAGAAAAAAATTGGCAAAAAAAATAATTCAATTTTGCATTTAATTTACTTTGAGGTGTGTAAAATCAATTTGCATTTGCATATTGTTTTGTGATTTATTATCTTTATTCTTGAAATCTATGATGTTTCAAAATTTTATGCTAATTAACTTTATTTTTTGATATAAATATTTAAACAAATTCTTTAAATTTCAGTTATTTATTTGATCGGAAGAAGTAATTGATTAACGAATTGCAGATTACATATCAGACCTACTATATTGAGTTTGGCGTAACTAAAGTTAGTATACTTCTAAATTTTTGAATAAGTTGGTGGAAATATATTAGACAATATCAATAATATAATAGCCTAAATATTTTTAGTTTCTATGCGTATGAATTATTTTTTTTATTAGCTAAAAGAACTATTATATATTTGACAAACTTCTATTTCTATGATTGTATTTCACTTAACATATTTGACAAACTTATAAAACCAACTTATATCATGTTTCTTCTTCATCCTCTTCTTCTTCTCATCAAAAACAGATGATTTTGAGCAATTTTCTACTCAGAATTACTCCATTTGCATAAACATTTTACGCACGAGTAACCAGTAGGGTGACAATGCTAGAAAGCCATGTTTTAAAAACAGACTCCAAATATACTACATATGTCTATCCCTGTACGGATTGCGGACTATCAACCCTAAACAAGTCAATTCATTAACTTTTTATATACTATAAAATAATAGAAAAATAAACTATATTGTCATAAATATAATTTTTATATGTAGAAGCATATGCAAAATTGTGAAAAACACGGATCACATCCTGAGTTCGCTACATAGGATGCAAACCTTATAAAAATCAAATCTGCTTGTCCTCTTCAACTTTATCTCACCTCTATGAAATAATTTTGAATGAAACACAGTTCGCAAGTTAAAGTGCAAACTTTTCCGTCACTCCCAAGAAAATATTTTGAATGAAACACTGTATGAGCGAAATTAAAAAGCGAAATTAATTGTGAAATTCCTGGCACGCTATGCACGATGCTCTACTCGATGCTAAAGCAATCTATCCGGCCTCGCGCCTAACAGAATGAAAAATATGCAAACAAAAAAATAAAGGACACAAATTATTTGTTAACCCAGTTCGGCGCAAACAGCGACCTACGTCTGGGGGATACCAATCCAGGAAGGAATATCACTATAATAGTCCTAGTCCTAAGTCTACAGCAAACGCCCCGTTTACAACTTAAGAACCTAGGCCCTACCAATGACTCTTCTACCTAGGAACTCCTAGATATGAGATCTCATCTCACTCCCTTACAACCTTACCTACAATAAGGATTTCAATTCACAATAAAACAGTTTTGGAGACACACTCTAAAACTACACACTCGTACCTAAAGGCTTTGAGTGTTACACACACCAAAAGTTCTAACTCCATGCTTCAAAGCTTGGGAGAAAGAACACACAATTACAACACTTAGAACTCGTCCTAAGCTTGCATCAATGTGACACAAGAAAGGCTCACAATCACAAAACACACGCAAAACCTAATTCTGAATACTAGCACAATGACAGCGTGAACAACTAACTATGATTAGGGTTTTGCAACTCTTTAAATACTTCAGAAAGTAACACATGCATGGGCTTCAATTCTTTGACCCAAGCATTAACTCCACATTAATAAAATGAGATTCTTTAGCAAATATATTCTTCAAAGAGATACTCCTTAGAAATATTCTTGAACTGAATCTGAAGCATTAACAACCTTCCTTATATAAAAACATATCAAACGCGCCATGCAAGATTCATGAAAGAGAACCAAAACATTCCATAAATAGTATTTGTCATGAGCGCTCCTCCTGAGCATTTTTCAATGCTCTACACAATGCCAGAGCATCGGATCGCATATCTTGCACAAAGTTTATTTCCAAAAATGCAGCCAATTATCAAAGACTCAACAAATTGTTATTCAAGTAATGCGGTGATGTTGTTTTAAAATTTTATGCTAATTAACTTTATTTTTTGATATAAATATTTAAACAAGTCCTTTAAATCTCAATCATTAGTTTGATTGGGAGGAGGTGATTAACGAATTGCAGATTAGATATCGGATCCCAAAAAAATAATTTATTTTCTTTGGTTTGGCACTCTAAAAAAGTTAAACAAGTATTGAAACAATATTATCAATGAAGAATTTAAAGGTATTAATTTTGATTAGAATATTTTTAACTTTTTTTAATAATAAATCGATAAATAAAATCAAATTTTATTATATATATATATATATATATATATATATCGCGGTGTCAGTGTCCGATATTTTTTACAATATCAAAATCGGAATGTCCATGTCGTATCGCGGTGTTCGTGTCAGAGTCCGTGCTTTACAGATAACAATAGATAAATTACTATTAATTACTACTACTAATTTTGATTGGATTTTCATTATGTTAAAACTATGCATGATTTCATTTCCACTCCAACAAGTCACCTCACACCTCACAACACGTCTTGTCCTTTCACTCTCTGCCCTAATGATTTTATTTTATTATTGTATGAAATTTCAAGAGAGAGAGAGAGAGAGAGAGAAAGCTGTTATTCAGGTTCCTCCTCCGCGTGAGGTGAGTGAGTAGTGGAGTAGTGGTTTGTTTGTAGTAAGAAACTCACTCGCTCTGATTTGGCAGAGAGAAAGAGAGAAATAAGAGTGCAAGTAGCTGTGCCCTTAGGTTGGCTTGCAAGAAATAAGTAGTATCCTATCCGTACTATACAAATAAACTTGGTGAGAACGTTAATTCTTTTTGTAGCAAAGGATACAAAAAGTTAAAACTATAGACTTACACTATACTACCCAGTACCCATGGCAATATTTGGATGCCAAGAGTTTTCTTTCTTTTACTTTTAAAAGCATTTCAAATCATCAAATTGATTACTATTATTATCTTCTTCTTTTTTTCCTTTAATTATAAAGTGTCATTTGGCTAGGGTGTATAGTTATGAAGCACCGGTACCTATATTATTAGACGTATCACGGTATTCGACATTTATATTATATTCGTAGGACACGTGTTGGATATGTGTTTTAAAAAAATCTTTTTTTCGTTTATCCGACACTCCTTAAATCGGTGTCCGACACTTATAAAACATTCGTACAATGTTATTTTTCTTTATTTTTACTCTCTTTAGACATATTTACCATGATTAAAGATGCGCCGAAACAATAATATTGATCAATGAGATTACATTATTTTTAATTTTTTGATAGTAAATTGATGAATAAAGGTTAATACAATGTTATTTTTCGGAGTGTCCGTATCGTGTCGTGTAGCGTTGTCCGTGTCGGAGTCCTTTTTTTCTTGGAAGATAATATATATATATATATATATATATAAACAATTACACTTGAACAAAAGCTAGACGGACAACAAAATGCCCCGCGAATCCTTTTTGAATAGCAAATCTTAATCTTTAAAAAACTATATTCCTAGACTTAGGCGTCACGACATTACAATGCATGACATTTTGAACTTTTTTCAAAAGGTTTACAATTTCTAATGCTACAAATTCAAAAGTGTAAAAAACAAACGGTATAAATATGTTTATAAAATCAATAGCTCGGGACATAATTTTGACTGAAATATTTGAACAAATTAATAATCAATATAAAAAAATTAACATTTGATTAATATACAAAAAAAATATTAATAATTTGACCTTTAAAATGATAAAAAAAAATAAAATATTCAGTTGATCATATTAATTTGTTTTGCGTCTAAAAGAGGAAATTTCTTGGTTGTACTAATTAATTTTTCAAAAATGAACTACTATTAATTATTACTACTAATTTTTATTGGATTTTCATTCATGTTATAAATTATGCATAATTTTATTTATTAATTTCATTTCTTATCCGTACTATACAAACTTGGTGAGAACGTTACACCTCTCTCCAACAAGTCACTCACCTCACTGTCACACCTCACACCTCCTCTCATTTACATTCACTCTCTTCCTCACACAAACACATACACACAGAAACCTTTCTTTGCCCTATAACCAACATGGCTGCAAGCTTTCATTTTTCAACCACCCAAAAATCTTCAACTTCACCATTTCTTCTAGGTGGTTTCAAACCACACTCCTTCACCTTCCCAATGAACATTTGTGTCAAACCTAAACCTGAAAAGATCATTCTTAAACCTATTTCAGCCTCCTCCAACTATTTCAACAGCAAAGAATATCAAGAAATCTTTTTCAAAACACTTGAAAGGTGCAGGAAAGCTACTTTTGAGAGTCCTCTCTATCAATCTATGATTGAAGAGGAAGAAATAGTGAAAAATAAGCTAGAGCAGATTAACAAGGAAAAG
Organism: Trifolium repens; assembly: GCA_030408175.1. Taxonomy (NCBI): domain Eukaryota; kingdom Viridiplantae; phylum Streptophyta; class Magnoliopsida; order Fabales; family Fabaceae; genus Trifolium; species Trifolium repens. The sequence goes on along the minus strand of CP125842.1, from coordinate 56,497,485 downwards.
TTAAGTCTTGAAGAACAGCTTCAAAATTTGAAAATCAAAGAAAATAAGTTTGTTCGGGAAACTCTGGTACAAACTTTTGCTGTTGCAATGAAGATAGGAGGTAAAAAAATATCTTTATCCACTTTTATTTTGATTTTTCTTTATTTTCTGCATTTTAATTTTTTCCCTTTCACAGATTTTGGAAATTTTAAGATTCATTATTATGAGGGGTCAGTGACGGATGGACTCTCCGAGACAATCAGCAAGATCAGAGAAAAAGTAAGGATTTAAGACTTTTTTTTTTGCCTTTTTTTTTAGGTTTTTTGACACACTAAATTTCCTTTAACTTTCTGTAATTTACATTGTAATTTAATAAATCTTCACTAATTTCATCATAGCTTTGTTTCAAAATTTCTTTTTTCTTTTTTTCTTTTCTTGGATATTTACTTTATTTAATTATTTATTTTAAGCACTAAGCTTCTAATTTTGTTTTTAATTTGTTTGGTTGCTGCTAATTGTTTTCTGCTAGATATGTGAATTTACAATGTGCTGAAATTAAGTGTTTTTTCTCTTATTTGTTGTTTTGGAAATAATTTATCAGATTAGAGATATTTTAGTTTTTTTAGTGATTAAATTGAGGTTAGATTTTGGTTCTTCTTGATTCCCTTGTGTAGTTGGAAAGGGTAAATAATTATTAATTAGTTTAATAGTTTTGAAATTGAAAATTATTGAAACTTTTCATGATTGGATTCTACTTCTATCTGTGGTGGTTTGGATCTTTTTTGTTGAATTGCTTGTAAACATTTCGGAACCAGCTGAATGACGACGACGATGATTTTCACGCTGTGTAGAGTTTTTTATGAGTTCTGATAAAGTACTGTAGCAACTCAATTCAATTGATCACCAAATCTCCCCTAGATTTTTTGAAAGTGATTTCTTTGTTGGAATATGATTGTAGGTTGTAGCAGATGAAGAAGAGGAGCTAAAGATGGAAGAAGAAACAAAGACAGAAGAGGAACCGGATGCCAAAGAATTAGAGGAAGAAGAAACAAAGAGGGAGGAATCGGCTGCGGAAGAATCCGAGGAAGAAGAAGAAGAAGAGTGAATATGAAGTTTATGTAGGAAGGTGCTGATTCTATTGTTATTCTATCATGGTTTTGTTGCAAATTTGAGACTTAAGTTTATGTAGGTTGCTTTCTTTTTTTTGTGGGAAATTTGAGACTTTGAAGTTTCAGTTGGTTGTTATGTTTTGATGGATTTGTTGGATTTTATAATTGGATATTAGCCGATTGATTTAAATGACTAGTTGTGGAGGATTTTATTTAAGCTATAAAAAAATAGGCTTCAAGTTATTGTGATGCTATTGTTTAACTTGGATTTAGGTTAAAGGAAGCATATCTTTTTATAGTTACGAGGGAAAACTTGTAGATGAAAGCAGTTTCTATAATCCAAAAAGCCTATTTCCTTTGCCTCCTGATGCTTGCTCACACTTGCTAGATTCTTTTTTTGTTGAAAATTTGAGACTTGGAAGTTTATGTAGGTTGCTTTCTTTTCTTTTTTTTGTTGGAAATTTGAGACTTAGGCTCTGTTTGGTAAACTAAATAAGCTACCTTATAGCTTTTAGCTTATAAGCTAAAAGCTCTGTTTGGTAACAGTTTTTAGAAAAGAGCTTATAACTTATTTTTCAAATTCTATTTCAAGTAGCTTATTTTACTTTTACTAGCTTATAACTTATTTTTCAAATATTATTTCAATCTTTTTGAGCTTAAAATGCTCGGCAATACTAGATTTAATAGCCAAAGGACATAAGAGAATATGCTGGTTTAGACAAGAAATACCTGAATTTCCACCACAAGTAAACACTTTCCCATAAGCCTTACATTCATAAGTTTTTTTTTCCATCTTTATCAATTTTAAGCTTCTTATTTGGTGGTTCACGATCACCATCATAATTTGCTGAGTTACAAGTTTGTAAAATTTGGCATTCATTTTCAACGCCGCGCCTCTCACTAATTCGATCCATACTGCAAAGAAATACAAAAACAAACCCACAAATAATGAAAAAAATTGTAAATCTGAAGCATTCCATGAATATTTAAAACAAGTTATATATTATGTTTGAAATTTTAGTGTCCATTTAATTCGAAAAATATGAAAGAAAAAGAGGAATTTTAATAAAGGCAAGGGGAAAGATATTAGAATACTATGTTTAATTCGACAAAAAAATTAAAATTTTCAATTTAGGTAAGAATGTAAGATCACATTAAATAAAATGACATGTTCAAATATTTAAAATTGAAAATAATCTCTTCCCTCTTCTCTCATCCCCTCAACTAAAACCAAGTACACTCTTAATATTCCAATTCTCATCATTTTAAAATCAAATCAAGCATATTTGTTTGCGAGTTTGAAGGAAAGGAGAGGGCTTTGCTAAGAGGAATAGAAAAATCTTCCAAATTTTTTATAGAGAATAATAAATGAATGATTATAATTAATATATTTTTTATTTTGAGAATATTATAACATAGATTAAATTTAAAAAATTCATATACTTTCCAAAACTCTTATCCTATACAATTTTTTAGTTCCTTTAAATTAAGGGGATTTTGCATTATGAAGTAAAATGAATCCTCAATAGCTTTAATCTCCCAAAATCTCTACACTTTCCATTTGCTCCTTTCAATTTTCCAAAATTACGCCCTCCCCTCCAAACTCGCAAACAAAGTCTTACTACTCCGGTCTTATCAATCTCACCATCACAAGAAGATTGACATTTCTCGTATTTATTTTTTATCACAAGCAAATATCTCATATTGAAGCATGGAAAAACGATTACTAAAATGCATCAGACAAACATTTTCTACTAATCAACTAATGGGATAGCTGCAAATCATCATAGATTTTTTTGTAGAAAAAGAAAAGAAAAACTATAATAGATTTGTACAATAGAATACTGATCATAAGTTTTGAATAATCTACAAATCCATGCTAAATGGAAAATATAACCAACATGCAGCATAGACTCTCTGCCGGAATATCAATAGCAAAGACCCTTGGGGCTGCTCTTGGCAAAGACCATTGTGGCTGCCAGAATATCAATAGCAAAGACCCTTGGGGCTGCTTTCAAATTGAGCTTAATCTCAATTGACGCTTTATCAAGTGGAGCTTTATATCAAGTGACGCTTTATCAAATGGAGCTTTATAGCGGATCATGGCGCTTTCGATCAAATGGAGCTTTATGACATTTTCAATCAAATGGAGCTTTATCGCGCTTTCAATCAACAAACGCTAATTAAGGAGCATGAAGTATATATGGAAAGGTATAACAGCAAGACCCATAATACTATAATACAAATTGAAGCAAAAATTATACACACTTATACTATGAGCAAGGAGTTAAATTATTACCTCGCCCATCCGATGAAAATGAGCTTAATTATCATATTTCATTTTATTATCATTCTTAGTTCCTTGTAAATTGCTATTCAGACTCTTGAGCTTCATCATGTTTATGACAAATAGAGGGATTTGATGAATGAGATTAAAAGGAGTGAATTGTACAAGCCAAAATAAGGGATTGAAGGCACCTTGACGTAATCGGTTCACACCGCCTCTTGTTAATAGACACCGCCTTAGCTACTTCACAATTCACATCTGCTCCAAGACAGAATCACATCAGTCGCCGCTGACATCAACACTAGCCAAACTGATCCACGAGCCATAAACGTCCGCTTCAACGCCTCCAATCCAGTCGGTGTAATGTCTCTCTTCAATTTCGCCGTAGAAGCCTTCCACTCGCCAGTTCATATCCTAGTCAAATCAGCCAGCGTCACCGCCGCCGAGTCACGAGTTGTTCTTCGGTTTCATTCCACTGCCACTATTTGTCATCTTCTCCAATTTCTTGTTCCACCACTTCATTAGATCTCTTTCTTCAATAAATCATAGATTCTTCTTCGTCGATCGCAGCGAGAATCGACAAAAGGCTAGGATCTCCAGTGGAGAGCTTTATGTGAACAATTTGTTTTCAAGAAGAGGCTTCTAATATTTTCGCCGCCTTCATTTCTTCTTTACCGGGCAGTTACTTTGTGTTTGGTGTTGCACTCCCAAGAATTTTGCACATGCAGGAAAAATACAATCAACATTATGAAAAATGGATATACGATAAACCTTTTCGGAGCACAATCCAAATACAAAAAATGATATTGAAAATTAAGAACCTGCAGCACATAATCTTCTTCAAAAGCAAACGAAAACAACTATGTTCCTACGAAACAATTTGGGGGATATTACCTAGTACATATTTCTTCATTGTTGCTTAGAAACAAACCAATCAAATATAATAACTTAATTCCTTCAAAGCTTATCCAACACATATAGCATAGAGTTATTCAGGTTGTTATAAAAAGTAACATCAGATCATACAAACAAAGATAAACCGAAAATGAAGAGATATTGAAACCTGACTCATAACTAACAGAAGAGCTGAAGATCCTTTTTGATTTTAGAGGACGCTGCAATAACTTTTCGAAGAAACATGATAGGCAGCTTCTGCCTGCAACCGTGGTTCGTCGAAGTTCAATGGCGGTGGTAAGCCCATGTGCTCCTTCGCTCGGTTTAAGTTTCCTCTTACTGAATCTCATGTGGCGCAATCATGCAAATAGTTTGTTCTCCATAGAATAAACAGTCGGTTTTCTTTCTGCCTTTTAATTTGCTTTTTCCTGCGAGCTCTTCGACAAGGAGTTTACCGTAATAGATCCTGCTTCATAAGGATATGCATCCTGGGTTATTGTTGATGCTACTGCAATTATTGGGATGCTCAACACATCTCTAGCCATCCTAGCAAGGATATCGTATCCTTGATTATCGCGTTTCCAATATTGTAAAACATTTGCATGACCTATACATTTCTCTTTCAAATAAAGATCGAGTTGAGTCACACCACCTGCATATTTTCCTTGCCTCTCTTTTTCAAGATATTCCTATGACAATTTAAATCAAAGATAAAATAAACATTCAAGCTGAAAGAAAAAAAAGAAGAAAAAAATAAAAGTTGCAGAAATTAGAGACATGCGCGAAACTGCCTTTGCCGAGATATAAAAACAGAATCCTTTATAGGTAACCTTGTTGATGTTGATGAACTTTTGTTGGCATATTCATTAAAAAGAGCATATATAGAGTTCCTCACATTGCTCACTTTATCTTTTACTGTTTCCTTATCATTACATAATTTTTCGTAAAGAAACTCTAAATAGTGAAACTTCAGACAAGGATTTAAAACACAAGCAAATGCAAGAATCATGCAATATTCACTCAAATATTTGTCAAACTCAATCAACATCTTTGAAGCCATGTCTCTTATCTTGTCATCTTTGCTCGACATCATTTCTTTCAATGAAAACTCTATTTTCCAAAATTCATATAAATATGTATCGGATGTAGGATAAGTAGATTCAGAAATCATTTTGGTAAGTCCGCAAAAACTCTTCAAGAATGCACAAATCTCTCTCCTCTTTCCCACTCGTCACTCGATGGACAATGACTATATAATGCATCTTTCAAACACATGCGTTCAAAGACACTGCGATATTTGATTGCACTCTTAAGCATCATATAAGTAGAAACCCATTTACCGGACACATCCAAATGCAAGACATCGCTACCATCACCGCCACCAACTTCTTCAACACATTGGTGAAATTGTTTCAACCTAGAGTTTGACACTTTGACATACTTCAAACTGTTCCTAATCTTGTACAATAAATCACTTAATACCTTTAAACTCTCTTGAACCATAAGATCCAAGACACGAGCACAACACTTAAAATGTTTTTCTAGAGATGCTGGCGTTGCCGATGTGATGAATGTTCTCAACAAACTATCAAGCGAGCTAAGTTGATTTTTCAAGTTTAACAAATCACCATCATTAGCAGAAGCATTATCCATTGTTATAGAAAAAACATTTCTCTCAATTCCCCATTCCTGCTAACAACCAATCACCTTCCTTGATAGCTCAAAATCATCATGTGAAGGGTCAAAATGACAAAAATTCAACAATTTGACAACCAAATTCCATTTATCATCCATAAAATGAGCCGTTAAAGTAAAATAGCCACAAGAAGAAGCGGAAGAAGTCCAACACCGAAAGCTCCAACACACACTACCCTCAATTGCAGCCAGCTGTTTTTTCAATTTATCTTTTTCAAGCAAGTAATTAACTTTCATCACATCAGCAACAACAGCGTCTCTAGAAAGAAACTGATCCTCATTATTCGAAACAAATTTGGTGAATGCCCTAAGTTCATCCCACTCAACAAAGTGAAATGGAAAATAATGTTTTATAGTCATTTGAGTGATCGACTCACGAACCATAACGTGTTCAAGCTTTTTAAGCTCGAAATACTCGGCAATACGAGATTTCATCATCAAAGGACATTTAGGAATATGTTGCTCTAGTTGAGAGATACCTGATTTTCTACCACAAATAAACATTTTCCCACAAGCCTTACATTCATACATTTCTTTTCCATCTTCTTGAATTTTAGTATAGTAGTTCCAAACATTAAACCTTTTAAGCTTCTTTTTTGGTGGTTCATGATCACCATCAGAATATGCCGAGTTACCAGTTTGTAAAACTTGACCATCATTTTCATCGCCAATGTAATCCATACTTCAAATAAATAAAAACAAAGACGACCCTGAGTATTAATTTAACTTGCTAACAAAGAGATAATAGACTATATATCCACAAAAAAAAGAAAGGAAAAAAAGAAAAGAAAAACATAATAGACACTTGTTAGGAACATGAACAATGAAATTTTTCTTCATTATTTACAGAAATGCATCATCCCTATCCCTAGCTAGCATTTCATAAGTCTCAATTACAATTCACAACGGTTTTCTATTTTATGGGTTAAGCCTTCTAACGGATATTGTTGAGCACTAATAATAACGAAAAGCAAACAATAAGAACACAAGAAAATTTGATAACGGAGTTCCCCGTAGGTACGTCTCCGACTGTAGAATTCGCTACAGCTCGTTTCGATTAGATGAATGAATGAATTAGGTTTTCAATGTTACAAGTAGTTTCGCTTCCATACGCTAGCTCAGCTCCTCGGCCGCCCCCAGCCTCTTACTGATACATATACACCATACTCAACGGATAGAATTTCACTTTTAAAATGAATAAATCAAACCCCGATTATTGCATTTTACATACAATATCCCTACCAACTAAACTAAGCTCACGAGAACAATCACAATTGTTTATTAGCAAGTTAAAATGAACACGTTCTATAAAATGAAAATAAAAAATATTTTCACAGAGTAATGAGAGAATAAGCATCAACAATACTTGCTTAGATTCAAGCAACTAATAACCAACAACAATATTAAACTATCAACAGAAAAACACCACAGATAACTAAATTTATGCTTGTAATTATTATTAAAAATAAATAAGAATTTTAATCTACACAAAAAAAAAAAAAAACAGCAAAGCTAACCTGGGAGAGATTTTGAGCGGAAGAGTGAAATGAAAATGACGATTTTGTCAAGAACAAACAGACTGATATTTTTATTTCATTCCCGCCAATAGGGATATTTTTGGGTGCGAAAAACGGGTTTGGGTTTGCACCAAAAAAAAAAAAAAAAAAAAAAAAACGGGTTTGGGCTCGGCTCCACTTGAACAGACCTAAAGAGAATAGGTAGTTTTTCTTTTCTGCACCCCCCATTTCAACATGTTTTCTGAAATAAGCTTATTTAATTAAAAAAATTATTTAAAATATTCTTCGATAATAAATATCATGAATGGTGTTATTTTGAAAATACATTTATTTTTTTCATGAAATCATGAAGATTAATTGTATCTAATCTAAATAAAATATTGAATAAATTTGATCTTAGTTACTTTCACTTATAACGAGATTGAATGACATTTTTAAAATTTATTATTGAATCAATATTATATTGGTCGGAGTGGAACAAACATAAGCAAGAGTTTGGAAAATTCTCTTCCCCCCCCCCTCCCACACACCTCTTTTTCTCCCTCGAATATCCTTTTTCGCCCTTGGTTTTAAAATTCGGAACGCGTTTTCCAAATTTTTATTGCCTTGAATACGAACTTTGGAACCTATTTCCCGAAATTTTTGACAAATTTGAACTAGAAAAACTTCGGAAAACACATTTCAAATTTTTTATTTAAGGGTAAAATCGGAATATTGGGGGTTAAAAAGAGTCGTGGAGGGGAAGGGAATCTTTCCAAGAGTTTGGAGTTCGAACTTTTTGGATTCAAAAATTGTGAATGGAAAGAGAGACTCCATTAAAAACGGTGAGTCAAGTTATTTGGCATAAATTAATCATCAACATAATTGATATATACTTCACACCAATATACTCCTAAAAAAACTCATTTTAAAACTGGTCACCTTCAATAAAACTTTGAGGTAAAGAAATGGACCATGAAGATGAAGGTAATCAACTAAAAGAGTAAAAGGTCAGGTGCAAGAAAATTTTAGATGGAAACACATTAATAAAGTATTGGTATGATTCAAAACTTAAGTGTTAGATTTGTACAAATACTGATCATAGGCTGTGTGAATGATATATAAATTTGTGATAACTGGAAAATGTAACAAACATGCAATTATCCTTCTTTCCAATCGATCAATCGTCAGTTTTGCTCTTGTGGACGCATTGGCATTTTGAATCTTGCGTAGATAGATGTATGTCAATTTTTCTTGTCTCCTCAATCGCATCTTCAGGTTGAAGTTGATGCAACTTTGTTAGCGTATTCATTAAAAAGAGTATACAAAGCTTTCCTCACATTGCTCACCTTATCTTTTACTGCCTCCGTATCATGGCCTAATTTTTCGTATATAAATTCCAAATATTTGAACTTCAGACGAGGATTTAAAACAGAACCAAATGCAAGAATCATGCTATATTCACTGAAATACTTGTCAAACTCATTCAACATCTTTGAAGCCATATCTCTTATCTTGTCATCTTCACTCAACATCATTTTTTTCAATGAAAATTCTATCCCAAAAAATTTATTTAAATGAGTCCTGGAAGTAGGATAAGTAGATTGAGAAATAATAGTGGTAAGTCCATAAAATATCTTCAAGAACGCACAAATTTGCTCTCCTCTTTCCCAATCTTCACTCAATGGGCAATGGCTATATGTTGTATCTTTCAAACACATGCGTTCAAAGGCATTGCGATATTTGATTGCACTGTTAAGCATCATATAAGTAGAAACCCATTTACCGGACACATCCAAATACAAGCCATCGCTATCATCACCGCCACCAACTTCTTCAACACATTGACAAAATTGTTTCAACCTAGAGTCTGACACACTGAGATACTTCAAACTGTTCCTGATCTTGTCCAATACATCACTTACTACCTTTAAACTCTCTGTTTTTTCAGCCAGCTGTTTTTTCAATATATCTTTTTCAAGCAAGTAAACTTTCATCACATCAGCCATAACAGCATCTCTAGAAAGAAATTGAGCCTCATTATGTGAAACAAATTTGGTAAATGCCCTAAATTTATCCCACTCAACAAACCGAAATGGAAGATAATTTTTTATAGTCATTTGAGTAATCGATTCACGAACCATCATATGATCAATCTTTTTGAGCTTAAAATGCTCGGCAATACTAGATTTAATAGCCAAAGGACATACGAGAATATGCTGGTTTAGACAAGAAATACGTGAATTTCCACCACAAGTAAACACAAAGGTTCATTGTATACCTAAATTGCATCATCCCTAGTTATTATTTCATTTTATTTCCATCACAAAGGTTCATTTTAAGAGTGTTGCATCTTCTTATTAGCAAAATTAAAATTAACACATAAATTATGAAATTAAAATAGAAAATGTTTTCACAAAGTAAACGGAACCGAGATTAAGCATCAACGATACTTGCTTAGAATTTAAACAACTAATCGGCAACAACAATAGTGAACTATTAACAACACACCGCATTTTCTAAATCCATAAATTTATGCTTGTAACTATAATAAAGAAGAAAGAAAAAAAAAAAAAAAACAAGTAAATCGAACCTGCGAGGGATTGTGAGCGGAAGAGTGAAAATGACGATTGCATTTTCATCTTTCTATTTTCTTCCCGCTAATTGGGAAAACTTTGGGTGCGAGAATTGGGCTGGGACAGGCCCTATAGTGTGTATGAGTAGTTTTTCCTTTCTGCACCACTTTTCTCTCACTTGATTTTTATTGGTTTTTAATTGACTTGGTCTTTTTTTTTTCATTCATAAAAGAATATACATGGCTTTGTTTCAAAATATAAATAATTTTATCTAAATTATATTTTATAATGTTATTTTTTAATAGAAAAATGATGTTAGTTCCTGAATACCTTTTTGATAATAAATTAGAGCATGATTATCGATCGTGTCTTTAGCGTTACTTGTCATTTGTTAGATTGTATGGATAGTTGATTGTTAAAGGTCGCTCCTCTGTTCACCAACGCCTCTTAAGTGCCATTTAGATGTGCGCACAATTAAATGTGGAAAAACTTGTGGGGTTTAGTGGAATCCATTTGAGAGTTTTTAGTGAGACGTATGAATATTTAAAAAATGTGGTTGAATTGTTTAAATAATTTGGAAGTGTGTAATAATATAAAAAATTGAATGAAACCCACTTAAAGAACTCATATGGGTGCAATGGATAATGGTGCTCTTAGGCTTCAACATTGATCGATTTCAAGATAAAAATCATCAAACCGATATAAATGGTAACCACTTAATTTGGGCCAAATTCTGACCATCCACACTTTTGGTTTGTTCGGGTGGCGGGTTGCACGAGTGGCATGTAGAATGAGTTGGTTGTTACGGGTTATATTGAAACTTTGTTTTTACATTTAAAACTTCATTGATCCAAAAATAGCAAATACAACAAAACAACAAAAAATAAGAAAACTAAATAAATAACAAAGAGAGTAAGATGCAGTTACTTTATTTTAAATATGTAGATCTAAAGACTATAATAGATCAAGTAAAATCAAAAGGCAACATTTGATTGATCAACTTTTTAGTTTTTAGGCATATGCAAAACAAAAAGCTATCACATAACAATCAGAAAAGTTGTAATCACGGTTTTAAACATAGGCATCTTTTCTTGGTTTTGATATGTGACATAAAATAGAGAAATTATTTTTCTCTTTTTCACAAATTGAATTGTTATCTACATGGATTACATTACTTGTGTCTAATAGTTTTTATTAGTTCTATCACCTCGAATATGATTCATATCCGAGAAGTACCTGTTGAATTATGAGGATTTGCGCTTATGCGGCGAATAAATGCTTAAGAATAGTGCGATCAGCACACCTCAAATATTGTTTTCATGATTACATGTCATTCTTTGGTGCTCAATTGAAGGTTGTATATTTTACGGTTGCCGACATCAATCACCAACAATCATAAGATAAGTTCTATGATTTTTATTTTATTTTATTCTCATTTATATTTGTTTGATTACTTAAATTAATATGTGAATTATTATTGTGAATAGGGCCAATTTTTACAACAATTTATTTTATCACATTGGTCAGAATTTATATCCAATTGGAAATTTGGGAAACTGAGACTGGGTTAATGGACTTCATCAGTGACCATTTTTTGGTACTAAATGTGTGGAATTAAGAGAAGATTTCTTAAACTGAGTCTTTATGTGTATATGTTATCTATTATGATATCATATTATAAAGATGGTGGAGGATGAGTTTACGAGGGACAATATGTGAGGGAGGGAGTGACATATTGGGGTGATATATAAATAAATTGGTTTTAAAGCTTTAGTACCTACAAACTTTGATTTATTTTTTGTCAAAAAATAAAAACTTTGATTATATTTTGTTTGCTTTATTGTTCGCTATTCAAACATTGTCCCCTAATTATTGTTATTCAAGTGATGCGGTGATGTTGTTTTAAAATTTTATGCTAATTAACTTTATTTTTTGATATAAATATTTAAACAAGTCCTTTAAATCTCAATCATTTATTTGATTGGGAGAAGGTGATTAATAAATTGCAAATTAGATATCGGACCTACTATATTGAGTTTGGCGTAACTAAAGTTAGTATACTTCTAAATTTTTGAATAAGTTGGTGGAAATATATTAGACAATATCAATAATATAATAGCCTAAATATTTTTAGTTTCCATGCGTATGAATTATTTTTTTTATTAGCTAAAAGAACTATTATATATTTGACAAACTTCTATTTCTATGATTGTATTTCACTTAACAGATTTGACAAACTTATAAAACCAACTTATATCATGTTTCTTCTTCATCCTCCTTCTTCTTCTCTCCAAAAACAGATGATTTTGAGCAATTTTCTACTCAGAATTACTCCATTTGCATAAACATTTTACGCACGAGTAACCAGTAGGGTGACAATGCTAGAAAGCCATGTTTTAAAAACAGACTCCAAATATACTACATATGTCTATCCCTATACGGATTGCGGACTATCAACCCTAAACAAGTCAATTCATTAACTTTTTATATACTATAAAATAATAGAAAAATAAACTATATTGTCATAAATATAATTTTTATATGTAGAAGCATATGCAAAATTGTGAAAAACACGGATCACATCCTGAGTTCGCTACATAGGATGCAAACCTTATAAAAATCAAATCTGTTTGTCCTCTTCAACTTTATCTCACCTCTATGAAATAATTTTGAATGAAACACAGTTCGCAAGTTAAAGTGCAAACTTTTCCGTCACTCCCAAGAAAATATTTTGAATGAAACACTGTATGAGCGAAATTAAAAAGTGAAAAAAAAGGTTTCAATTTTATAGAATTATATGTTGTGTGTGTGTGAGAGAGAGAGAGAGAGATTGGTAGATACTGTCCAACCGCTCCAATGGCCAATCAAAATATAGTATTGGACGGTAGTCAAATTTTTATAAGGTTTACCAATTAAAGTGCAAACTGAGTTCACACTTTAATTAAGTAGTGAAATGTGTTTGAGTTCGCACTCTAAATAGTGGATTGTGTTTCAGTACGCACTCTAAATAGTGAATTGTATTATTTCATAATATTTTCATTCTCATAGAGGGCATGAATGGTGGAGACCTTGGGTTCGATTAAAAAAAATTGTCACTCACGTAGAGAGTTCGCTACCTAAATAACGAGAGTATTTTGATCATTTTAGGGGATGCGTGAGAAACAATATGACCATGAAAAGAACTATCTAAATTATTAAGCTCAAAACCCTATATTTTAACTCATACATGCTAGTCCATTTTGACAATTCTGGGAGATGCACACCACACACCATAAAATTTGCACATTTGTTAGTCTTGAGCTAGAGTTTGAGTTCCCTTCATTTGTTATTCCTCATATATTTTCCATTTAGAGAGATAGACACGAGTAAAAATTAGTGTGGTCCATAAATTAGTGGGACCCATTTTTAATGGATCACACTAATCTTTAATGTTTCTATCTTTTTTTAAATAGAGAATAAATTGAAGGATAATGAACGGAAGGAATCCAAACTCATTGAGCTTCGAAAAATTCTCTATCTTGACATATTGTCCTCACTAATACATAAAAACACGAGATCTAATATTCTTCAAATCTGCAAAAATTAAACCCGACAATTTGGTGTGGGTATTCAAATCCAAATTACACAGTCGTCATAATCATTTCATTCGATTACGTTAAAAATTGCTTAACCATACAATAAAAAATGTCTTCTACTTGTAGATTAATAATATCAAGTTATCGTCCCGTTGAACATAATTTAATTGGTAGGAACTTTGCAAATTATTGTAGGAGTAGTTCGAATCCTGATACTCCCGCTTAATTATCATTAAAAACTGAAAATTTATCTAGTAAGTTATTTGACAAAAAAAAATATACAAAATTACCAACTATATGATAAAAACCGTGTGATAGGTTTCCTAATCTAGTAAAAAATAAACGGTACTTGCCTAGTAATTTCATGAATCATCATGCAATTAAAATTATAATGTTTTCATTTTCATAAATTATAATAAAAGGAAGATATTGCGTCAAAAGATAAATAAATGGAAGATAGACAAATGATGAGTCAAGAACAAGCCGCGTGCATTCCATACTAACATGAGATTCTAGGTATTATTTTTTACTTAAGATTCTAAGTATTTTATTGTTTAACAATAGTATACATGTTTGTTCAAAATGAATAAAATACTAGTATAAATTGTTTTCTTACTAAAATCGCAACTAAGTTAACCTTTTTTTTTTTCCAGTTTAGGCGGAAATTAGTATTTGCAGCTTTATTATAAAAAATAGTATATTGTGTTAAACCAATTCAGTTGTAGGACATTTTATTATATATACATGGTCAGAGTTCAAACTCCGGTCATCCTATTTATCCACTCCGGTCATTTTTTTTTTTTGAATGGCAAATATAATTATAATTATATATATATATATATAACGAGAAAATATGATACACCAAATAGAATTTAGAAAAAGGGGAGGGGTACAAGAAGTACTAAGTCCCAAGAAAAAAGAAAATATAAAAAATCAAAGAGATAGAAACTCCTACTAGACTGAGGCTAGTCCTAAATCACCATTTGACCAGAAAGAGAAAGATCAGAAATCACAAAAAGATGGCAAAAAGTAAACCTATAGCCCACCAAGACCACCAGACCCCAAAATAACCACCTCACAAGACTCTAACAGTTCCAGCACAAAATAGGTTGCATCTCCCACTCATAAAGAGAGCAGAGGTTACCAGGGTTTTTGACTCGATACCACTTCCGTGTAAGAAGTTTCACCTTATCAACTAGGTATTCAACCGATGAAGATCCCCCAGTAAAGATCAATTCATTCCGGGAATTCCAGATTGACCAAATAACAGCATGCCAAATTAACAACCACCTCAAGTGAGCTCTCCTACCAGTACTCATCCCTAACAGACAATATCATTGATAAAAATAAAAAATAAAAAAAAATACCTTTCACATTTCAATGGCTCATATTAGCACATACACATACACATAGCTAGGCGGATGTGGGGTTGGGTGGAGTCCTATCTGTACTTTTCTCACTCGAGTGGATGAGTACCTCTTGTACTTTTTTCATTCCCTTTTCTTATATATATATATATAACTATTTCGCCGTTCAAAAAAAAAAAAAAGTATTTCAATGGCACCTTGAAAAACTTGATTTATTTTCAGTGACCATTTTTTGGTACTAAATGTGTGGAATTAAGAGAAGATTTCTTAAACTGAGTCTTTATGTGTATATGTTATCTATTATCATATCATATTATAAAGATGGTGGAGGATGAGTTTACGAGGGACAATATGTGAGGGAGTGAGTGACATATATTGATTTATTTTATTTTGTTTGCTTATATTGTCCGCTATTCATATATTGTCCCCTAATTGTTATTCAAGTGATGCAGTGAGGTTTTGTTTCACGGAAAAATGTCGTGCTTTCTCGGAGGAAAATTGAGGAGATGTTTTATTGAGAAATTTCATGACATTGAGAGGTATTCGTAGATATACCTTATATACTTTGCGATAACTTTGTGATAGAAAAAAATTGGCAAAAAAAAAATTCAATTTTGCAATTAATTTACTTTGAGGTGTGTAAAATCAATTTGCATTTGCATATTGTTTTGTGATTTATTATCTTTATTCTTGAAATCTATGATGTTTCAAAATTTTATGCTAATTAACTTTATTTTTGATATAAATATTTAAACAAATTCTTTAAATTTCAGTTATTTATTTGATCGGAAGAAGTAATTGATTAACGAATTGCAGATTACATATCAGACCTACTATATTGAGTTTGGCGTAACTAAAATTAGTATACTTCTAAATTTTTGAATAAGTTGGTGGAAATATATTAGACAATATCAATAATATAATAGCCTAAATATTTTTAGTTTCTATGCGTATGAATTATTTTTTTTATTAGCTAAAAGAACTATTATATATTTGACAAACTTCTATTTCTATGATTGTATTTCACTTAACAGATTTGACAAACTTATAAAACCAACTTATATCATGTTTCTTCTTCATCCTCTTCTTCTTCTCACCAAAAACAGATGATTTTGAGCAATTTTCTACTCAGAATTACTCCATTTGCATAAACATTTTATGCACGAGTAACCAGTAGAGTGACAATGCTAGAAAGCCATGTTTTAAAAACAGACTCCAAATATACTACATATGTCTATCCCTGTACGGATTGCGGACTATCAACCCTAAACAAGTCAATTCATTAACTTTTTATATACTATAAAATAATAGAAAAATAAACTATATTGTCATAAAGATAATTTTTATATGTAGAAGCATATGCAAAATTGTGAAAAACACGGATCACATCCTGAGTTCGCTACATAGGATGCAAACCTTATAAAAATCAAATCTGCTTGTCCTCTTCAACTTTATCTCACCTCTATGAAATAATTTTGAATGAAACACAGTTCGCAAGTTAAAGTGCAAACTTTTCCGTCACTCCCAAGAAAATATTTTGAATGAAACACTGTATGAGCAAAATTAAAAAGCGAAATTAATTGTTATTCAAGTAATGCGGTGATGTTGTTTTAAAATTTTATGCTAATTAACTTTATTTTTTGATATAAATATTTAAACAAGTCCTTTAAATCTCAATCATTAGTTTGATTGGGAGGAGGTGATTAACGAATTGCAGATTAGATATCGGATCCCAAAAAAATAATTTATTTTCTTTGGTTTGGCTTTCTAAAAAAGTTAAACAAGTATTGAAACAATATTATCAATGAAGAATTTAAATGTATTAATTTTGATTAGAATATTTTTAACTTTTTTTAATAATAATTCGATAAATAAAATCAAATTTTATTATATACATATATATATATATCGCGGTGTCAGTGTCCGATATTTTTTACAATATCAAAATCAAAATGTCCATGTCGTATCGCGGTGTTCGTGTCAGAGTCCGTGCTTTACAGATAACAATAGATAAATTACTATTAATTACTACTACTAATTTTGATTGGATTTTCATTATGTTAAAACTATGCATGATTTCATTTCCACTCCAACAAGTCACCTCACACTTCACAACACGTCTTGTCCTTTCACTCTCTGCCCTAATGATTTTATTTTATTATTGTATGAAATTTCAAGAGAGAGAGAGAGAGAGAGAAAGCTGTTATTCAGGTTCCTCCTCCGCGTGAGGTGAGTGAGTAGTGGAGTAGTGGTTTGTTTGTAGTAAGAAACTCACTCGCTCTGATTTGGCAGAGAGAAAGAGAGAAATAAGAGTGCAAGTAGCTGTGCCCTTAGGTTGGCTTGCAAGAAATAAGTAGTATCCTATCCGTACTATACAAATAAACTTGGTGAGAACGTTAATTCTTTTTGTAGCAAAGGATACAAAAAGTTAAAACTAGACTTACACTATACTACCCAGTACCCATGGCAATATTTGGATGCCAAGAGTTTTCTTTCTTTTACTTTTAAAAGCATTTCAAATCATCAAATTGATTACTATTATTATCTTCTTCTTTTTTTCCTTTAATTATAAAGTGTCATTTGGCTAGGGTGTATAGTTATGAAGCACCGGTACCTATATTATTAGACGTATCACGGTATTCGACATTTATATTATATTCGTAGGACACGTGTTGGATATGTGTTTTAAAAAAATCTTTTTTTCGTTTATCCGACACTCCTTAAATCGGTGTCCGACACTTATAAAACATTCGTACAACGCGTGTCGGATAATTGCCCAAAAAAATTATTATTTTTCTTTATTTTTACTCTCTTTAGACATATTTACCATGATTAAAGATGCGCCGAAACAATAATATTGATCAATGAGATTATATTATTTTTAATTTTTTTATAGTAAATTGATGAATAAAGGTTAATACAATGTTATTTTTCGGAGTGTCCGTATCGTGTCGTGTAGCGTTGTCCGTGTCGGAGTCTGTGCTTCATATAGGTGTATAGTATGAATTTAATTTGACTTTTTTTCTTGGAAGATAATATATATATATATATATAAACAATTACACTTGAACAAAAGCTAGACGGACAACAAACTGCCCCGCGAATCCTTTTTGAATAGCAAATCCTAATCTTTAAAAAACTATATTCCTAGACTTAGGCGTCACGACATTACAATGCATGACATTTTGAACTTTTTTCAAAAGGTTTACAATTTCTAATGCTACAAATTCAAAAGTGTAAAAAACAAATGGTATAAATATGTTTATAAAATCAATAGCTCGGGACATAATTTTGGCTGAAATATTTGAACAAATTAATAATCAATATCGGAAATCAAATCAATAGTTATTAACTAAAAATACAAATTAATAATCAATATCAAAAAATTAACATTTGATTAATATACAAAAAAATATTAATAATTTGACCTTTAAAATGATAAAAAAAAATAAAATATTCAGTTGATCATATTAATTTGTTTTGCGTCTAAAAGAGGAAATTTCTTGGTTGTACTAATTAATTTTTCAAAAATGAACTACTATTAATTATTACTACTAATTTTTATTGGATTTTCATTCATGTTATAAATTATGTTATAAATTATGCATAATTTTATTTATTAATTTCATTTCTTATCCGTACTATACAAACTTGGTGAGAACGTTACACCTCTCTCCAACAAGTCACTCACCTCACTGTCACACCTCACACCTCCTCTCATTTACATTCACTCTCTTCCTCACACAAACACATACACACAGAAACCTTTCTTTGCCCTATAACCAACATGGCTGCAAGCTTTCATTTTTCAACCACCCAAAAATCTTCAACTTCACCATTTCTTCTAGGTGGTTTCAAACCACACTCCTTCACCTTCCCAATGAACATTTGTGTCAAACCTAAACCTGAAAAGATCATTCTTAAACCTATTTCAGCCTCCTCCAACTATTTCAACAGCAAAGAATATCAAGAAATCTTTTTCAAAACACTTGAAAGGTGCAGGAAAGCTACTTTTGAGAGTCCTCTCTATCAATCTATGATTGAAGAGGAAGAAATAGTGAAAAATAAGCTAGAGCAGATTAACAAGGAAAAGTTAAGTCTTGAAGAACAGCTTCAAAATTTGAAAATAAAAAAGGATGAGTTTTTTGGGAACACTGTGATACAAACTTTTGCTGTTGCAATGAAGATAGGAGGTAAAAAAATATCTTTATCTACTTTTACTTTGATTTTTCTTTATTTTCTGCATTTTAATTTTTTCCCTTTCACAGATTTTGGAAATTTTAAGATTCGTTATTATAAGGGGTCAGTGACGGATGGACTCTCGGAGACAATCAGCAAGATCAGAGAAAAAGTAAGGATTTAAGACTTTTTTTTTTTGCCTTTTTTTTAGGTTTTTTGACACACTAAATTTGCTTTCTAAATTTCCTTTAACTTTCTGTAATTTACATTGTAATTTAATAAATCTTCACTAATTTCATCATAGCTTTGTTTCAAAATTTCTTTTTTCCGTACTTTTCTGTTGTGATCGTGAAAAGTGAAAACCTCATCATGTTAACTTTGAACAACTCAATTGGATACAACATTTCTTTTTTTCTTTTTTTTTTTCTTGAATATTTACTTTATTTAATTATTTATTTTAAGCACTAAGCTTCTAATTTTGTTTTTAATTTGTTTGGTTGCTGCTAATTGTTTTCTGCTAGATATGTGAATTTACAATGTGCTGAAATTAAGTGTTTTTTCTCTTATTTGTTGTTTTGGAAATAATTTATCTGATTAGAGATATTTTAGTTTTTTTAGTGATTAAATTGAGGTTAGATTTTGGTTCTTCTTGATTCCCTTGTGTAATTGGAAAGGGTAAATAATTATTAATTAGTTTAATAGTTTTGAAATTGAAAATTATTGAAAATTTTCATGATTGGATTCTACTTCTATCTGTGGTGGTTTGGATCTTTTTTGTTGAATTGCTTGTAAACATTTTGGAACCAGCTGAATGACGAAGACGATGATTTTCACACTGTGTAGAGTTTTTTATGAGAGTTCTGATAAAGTACTGTAGCAACTCAATTCAATTGATCACCAAATCTCCCCTAGATTTTTTGAAAGTCATTTCTTTGTTTGAATATGATTGTAGGTTGTAGCAGATGAAGAAGAGGAGCTAAAGATGGAAGAAGAAACAAAGACAGAAGAGGAACCGGATGCCAAAGAATCAGAGGAAGAAGAAACAAAGAGGGAGGAATCGGCTGCGGAAGAATCCGAGGAAGAAGAAGAAGAAGAGTGAATATGAAGTTTATGTAGGAAGGTGCTGATTCTATTGTTATTCTATCATGGTTTTGTTGCAAATTTGAGACTTAAGTTTATGTAGGTTGCTTTCTTTTTTTTGTGGGAAATTTGAGACTTTGAAGTTTCAGTTGGTTGTTATGTTTTGATGGATTTGTTGGATTTTGTAATTGGATATTATCCGATTGATTTAAATGACTAGTTGTGGAGGATTTTATTTAAGCTATAAAAAAATAGGCTTCAAGTTATTGTGATGCTATTGTTTAACTTGGATTTAGGTTAAAGGAAGCATATCTTTTTATAGTTACGAGCGAAAACTTGTAGATGATAGCAGTTTCTATAATCCAAAAAGCCTATTTCCTTTGCCTCCTGATGCTTGCTCACACTTGCTAGATTCTTTTTGTTGGAAATTTGAGACTTGGAAGTTTATGTAGGTTGCTTTCTTTTCTTTTTTTGTTGGAAATTTGAGACTTAGGCTCTGTTTGGTAAACTAAATAAGCTACCTTATAGCTTTTAGCTTATAAGCTAAAAGCTCTGTTTGGTAACAGTTTTTAGAAAAGAGCTTATAACTTATTTTTCAAATTCTATTTCAAGTAGCTTATTTTACTTTTACTAGCTTATAACTTATTTTTCAAATGTTATTTCAATCTTTTTGAGCTTAAAATGCTCGGCAATACTAGATTTAATAGCCAAAGGACATAAGAGAATATGCTGGTTTAGACAAGAAATACCTGAATTTCCACCACAAGTAAACACTTTCCCATAAGCCTTACATTCATAAGTTTTTTTTTCCATCTTTATCAATTTTAAGCTTCTTATTTGGTGGTTCACGATCACCATCATAATTTGCTGAGTTACAAGTTTGTAAAATTTGGCATTCATTTTCAACGCCGCGCCTCTCACTAATTCGATCCATACTGCAAAGAAATACAAAAACAAACCCACAAATAATGAAAAAAATTGTAAATCTGAAGCATTCCATGAATATTTAAAACAAGTTATATATTATGTTTGAAATTTTAGTGTCCATTTAATTCGAAAAATATGAAAGAAAAAGAGGAATTTTAATAAAGGCAAGGGGAAAGATATTAGAATACTATGTTTAATTCGACAAAAAAATTAAAATTTTCAATTTAGGTAAGAATGTAAGATCACATTAAATAAAATGACATGTTCAAATATTTAAAATTGAAAATAATCTCTTCCCTCTTCTCTCATCCCCTCAACTAAAACCAAGTACACTCTTAATATTCCAATTCTCATCATTTTAAAATCAAATCAAGCATATTTGTTTGCGAGTTTGAAGGAAAGGAGAGGGCTTTGCTAAGAGGAATAGAAAAATCTTCCAAATTTTTTATAGAGAATAATAAATGAATGATTATAATTAATATATTTTTTATTTTGAGAATATTATAACATAGATTAAATTTAAAAAATTCATATACTTTCCAAAACTCTTATCCTATACAATTTTTTAGTTCCTTTAAATTAAGGGGATTTTGCATTATGAAGTAAAATGAATCCTCAATAGCTTTAATCTCCCAAAATCTCTACACTTTCCATTTGCTCCTTTCAATTTTCCAAAATTACGCCCTCCCCTCCAAACTCGCAAACAAAGTCTTACTACTCCGGTCTTATCAATCTCACCATCACAAGAAGATTGACATTTCTCGTATTTATTTTTTATCACAAGCAAATATCTCATATTGAAGCATGGAAAAACGATTACTAAAATGCATCAGACAAACATTTTCTACTAATCAACTAATGGGATAGCTGCAAATCATCATAGATTTTTTTGTAGAAAAAGAAAAGAAAAACTATAATAGATTTGTACAATAGAATACTGATCATAAGTTTTGAATAATCTACAAATCCATGCTAAATGGAAAATATAACCAACATGCAGCATAGACTCTCTGCCGGAATATCAATAGCAAAGACCCTTGGGGCTGCTCTTGGCAAAGACCATTGTGGCTGCCAGAATATCAATAGCAAAGACCCTTGGGGCTGCTTTCAAATTGAGCTTAATCTCAATTGACGCTTTATCAAGTGGAGCTTTATATCAAGTGACGCTTTATCAAATGGAGCTTTATAGCGGATCATGGCGCTTTCGATCAAATGGAGCTTTATGACATTTTCAATCAAATGGAGCTTTATCGCGCTTTCAATCAACAAACGCTAATTAAGGAGCATGAAGTATATATGGAAAGGTATAACAGCAAGACCCATAATACTATAATACAAATTGAAGCAAAAATTATACACACTTATACTATGAGCAAGGAGTTAAATTATTACCTCGCCCATCCGATGAAAATGAGCTTAATTATCATATTTCATTTTATTATCATTCTTAGTTCCTTGTAAATTGCTATTCAGACTCTTGAGCTTCATCATGTTTATGACAAATAGAGGGATTTGATGAATGAGATTAAAAGGAGTGAATTGTACAAGCCAAAATAAGGGATTGAAGGCACCTTGACGTAATCGGTTCACACCGCCTCTTGTTAATAGACACCGCCTTAGCTACTTCACAATTCACATCTGCTCCAAGATGTTGGCGCAGCCACTAAACACAGAACACAGATCCACACAGATCTATAAGCACTCAGAGCAGATCCACACAGTTCTATACACACACAGAACAGATCCACAAAGTTCTATACACACACAGAACAGATCCACAAAGTTCTATATGGACACAGCACTAGGCCTGTTATGATCTCACTCACACATACACACACTTATCACTGTTATGAAGAATTAATGATGAAGAAGATGATGAAATGATTAAAGAAAGAATGAATTGAAGAAGAGAAAGAATAGGGAAAAATAAGAAGCTTTATTAATCACTTGAAAAATGAAAGTTACAATGCAACTCCTTATATAGATAGATGTTGCTTTCACTAACAAGTTACCTACTCACTTAGTAACTAATTGTAACTAACTAGCTTCTAAACACTTAACTAACTCTTAAAACTGAATTACAACAAATTCTTAACTACCTAAGACATTCACAACATAACTAACTCGTGTAACAAGCAACAAACTTGTCTCACAAGTAACCAACCTAACAACTATGGATTAATCTCAACACACCACCTAAGACATAGTTGCTAATGGACACAATCCAATCAGAATTCAACTTCTCCACTGACACACGAGTCTTCTCTCATTCACCAATACACCAAGTCAATTCCACAGTTTGAAGCACTTTCGAACAAATTATTAACTTCACAAAACAGAATTCTTCAAACGAATTGATTTCAATGACCCATTACAAGAAAACGATTTAGCATTATCTTCATCGTTAACTATACAAAGTCTCTTAACATAATTTTTTTGATAATGTTGTTGTAATCTACGACGGCACGAACACTCTTAACACCGAATAATTATGAGATAACTGAAAGCTTCTTCAAATTCTTACAATTCTTTGCAAGAATAAACACAAGCACATATCAAAGATTTAAACTTTTGTTACCTCAACATCCAGAAACACTTCATCATCAAGACTCTTTAACACAAGAACATTTTCTTGGTCCCCTTTAGGTGTAAGAACACCTTCTACAACTTTCATATGAATCTCTCTTTCTAAAATCTCTCTTCGTGTATTGTGTTCTGCGTGATACCATTGTTGTAAGCAATTCACTTTCCTCTTCGCCAAGCACCTTTTTTCTTTGGCTCCATTGTGAGCTTTGTTTGAATCTTTTGTCGTTTCTTTTGCACTTTTGGTAGAAGAACTCCTCTGAAAATTCACTCTTTTCTCGGATTTCTTGCGGGAAGCACTATCTTCCTCTTCTTGGATACTTCTTTGCACCGTTTCCAGCACTCTCCAGAAACCAAAGCTTTCTTGTATCCTCACCACCCACTTCTCAATTTGATTCACTAATCTTGTGACTTTAGTGAAATAATCACCAATGCTCTCACTTTCTTCCATTTGTAACAATTCATATTGCCTCTTGAAAGTTTGAAGTTTTACCTCTTTCACTTTCTCAGCACCACCAAAAGATCGAGCCAAGATATCCCATGCTTCTTTTGCACTTTCACAATCACCAACCTTTTCAAAGTTGTCAGGATCCACACATTGATGGATGATGAACAATGCTTTGAAATCTCTTTTCTTCAATTCCTTGTGTGCTGCTTTCTCTTCATCTGCAGCATTAGCACCAATTGTAGACATGCCTTCTGTTACAAGATTCCACATATCTTGATAACAAAACACCACCTTCATCTGCTTGCACCAATTATCATAATTCTTCCCTGTCAAGATTGGTAGATTCATAGGAAAATGACCATTTGAATGAGAGCTTGACATCTTGAAAGATCAAGAAACACTGCAAGAATAGCTTCTGAGATCAGAACCAGGAGCTCTGGATACCACTTGTTGGCGCAACCACTAAACACAGAACACAGATCCACACAGATCTATAAGCACTCAGAGCAGATCCACACAGTTCTATACACACACAGAACAGATCCACAAAGTTCTATACACACACAGAACAGATCCACAAAGTTCTATACACACACAGAACAGATCCACAAAGTTCTATATGGACACAGCACTAGGCCTGTTATGATCTCACTCACACATACACACACTTATCACTGTTATGAAGAATTAATGATGAAGAAGATGATGAAATGATTAAAGAAAGAATGAATTGAAGAAGAGAAAGAATAGGGAAAAATAAGAAGCTTTATTAATCACTTGAAAAATGAAAGTTACAATGCAACTCCTTATATAGATAGATGTTGCTTTCACTAACAAGTTACCTACTCACTTAGTAACTAATTGTAACTAACTAGCTTCTAAACACTTAACTAACTCTTAAAACTGAATTACAACAAATTCTTAACTACCTAAGACATTCACAACATAACTAACTCGTGTAACAAGCAACAAACTTGTCTCACAAGTAACCAACCTAACAACTATGGATTAATCTCAACACAAGACAGAATCACATCAGTCGCCGCTGACAACAACACTAGCCAAACTGATCCACGAGCCATAAACGTCCGCTTCAACGCCTCCAATCCAGTCGGTGTAATGTCTCTCTTCAATTTCGCCGTAGAAGCCTTCCACTCGCCAGTTCATATCCTAGTCAAATCAGCCAGCGTCACCGCCGCCGAGTCACGAGTTGTTCTTCGGTTTCATTCCACTGCCACTATTTGTCATCTTCTCCAATTTCTTGTTCCACCACTTCATTAGATCTCTTTCTTCAATAAATCATAGATTCTTCTTCGTCGATCGCAGCGAGAATCGACAAAAGGCTAGGATCTCCAGTGGAGAGCTTTATGTGAACAATTTGTTTTCAAGAAGAGGCTTCTAATATTTTCGCCGCCTTCATTTCTTCTTTACCGGGCAGTTACTTTGTGTTTGGTGTTGCACTCCCAAGAATTTTGCACATGCAGGAAAAATACAATCAACATTATGAAAAATGGATATACGATAAACCTTTTCGGAGCACAATCCAAATACAAAAAATGATATTGAAAATTAAGAACCTGCAGCACATAATCTTCTTCAAAAGCAAACGAAAACAACTATGTTCCTACGAAACAATTTGGGGGATATTACCTAGTACATATTTCTTCATTGTTGCTTAGAAACAAACCAATCAAATATAATAACTTAATTCCTTCAAAGCTTATCCAACACATATAGCATAGAGTTATTCAGGTTGTTATAAAAAGTAACATCAGATCATACAAACAAAGATAAACCGAAAATGAAGAGATATTGAAACCTGACTCATAACTAACAGAAGAGCTGAAGATCCTTTTTGATTTTAGAGGACGCTGCAATAACTTTTCGAAGAAACATGATAGGCAGCTTCTGCCTGCAACCGTGGTTCGTCGAAGTTCAACGGCGGTGGTAAGCCCATGTGCTCCTTCGCTCGGTTTAAGTTTCCTCTTACTGAATCTCATGTGGCGCAATCATGCAAATAGTTTGTTCTCCATAGAATAAACAGTCGGTTTTCTTTCTGCCTTTTAATTTGCTTTTTCCTGCGAGCTCTTCGACAAGGAGTTTACCGTAATAGATCCTGCTTCATAAGGATATGCATCCTGGGTTATTGTTGATGCTACTGCAATTATTGGGATGCTCAACACATCTCTAGCCATCCTAGCAAGGATATCGTATCCTTGATTATCGCGTTTCCAATATTGTAAAACATTTGCATGACCTATACATTTCTCTTTCAAATAAAGATCGAGTTGAGTCACACCACCTGCATATTTTCCTTGCCTCTCTTTTTCAAGATATTCCTATGACAATTTAAATCAAAGATAAAATAAACATTCAAGCTGAAAGAAAAAAAAGAAGAAAAAAATAAAAGTTGCAGAAATTAGAGACATGCGCGAAACTGCCTTTGCCGAGATATAAAAACAGAATCCTTTATAGGTAACCTTGTTGATGTTGATGAACTTTTGTTGGCATATTCATTAAAAAGAGCATATATAGAGTTCCTCACATTGCTCACTTTATCTTTTACTGTTTCCTTATCATTACATAATTTTTCGTAAAGAAACTCTAAATAGTGAAACTTCAGACAAGGATTTAAAACACAAGCAAATGCAAGAATCATGCAATATTCACTCAAATATTTGTCAAACTCAATCAACATCTTTGAAGCCATGTCTCTTATCTTGTCATCTTTGCTCGACATCATTTCTTTCAATGAAAACTCTATTTTCCAAAATTCATATAAATATGTATCGGATGTAGGATAAGTAGATTCAGAAATCATTTTGGTAAGTCCGCAAAAACTCTTCAAGAATGCACAAATCTCTCTCCTCTTTCCCACTCGTCACTCGATGGACAATGACTATATAATGCATCTTTCAAACACATGCGTTCAAAGACACTGCGATATTTGATTGCACTCTTAAGCATCATATAAGTAGAAACCCATTTACCGGACACATCCAAATGCAAGACATCGCTACCATCACCGCCACCAACTTCTTCAACACATTGGTGAAATTGTTTCAACCTAGAGTTTGACACTTTGACATACTTCAAACTGTTCCTAATCTTGTACAATAAATCACTTAATACCTTTAAACTCTCTTGAACCATAAGATCCAAGACACGAGCACAACACTTAAAATGTTTTTCTAGAGATGCTGGCGTTGCCGATGTGATGAATGTTCTCAACAAACTATCAAGCGAGCTAAGTTGATTTTTCAAGTTTAACAAATCACCATCATTAGCAGAAGCATTATCCATTGTTATAGAAAAAACATTTCTCTCAATTCCCCATTCCTGCTAACAACCAATCACCTTCCTTGATAGCTCAAAATCATCATGTGAAGGGTCAAAATGACAAAAATTCAACAATTTGACAACCAAATTCCATTTATCATCCATAAAATGAGCCGTTAAAGTAAAATAGCCACAAGAAGAAGCGGAAGAAGTCCAACACCGAAAGCTCCAACACACACTACCCTCAATTGCAGCCAGCTGTTTTTTCAATTTATCTTTTTCAAGCAAGTAATTAACTTTCATCACATCAGCAACAACAGCGTCTCTAGAAAGAAACTGATCCTCATTATTCGAAACAAATTTGGTGAATGCCCTAAGTTCATCCCACTCAACAAAGTGAAATGGAAAATAATGTTTTATAGTCATTTGAGTGATCGACTCACGAACCATAACGTGTTCAATCTTTTTAAGCTCGAAATACTCGGCAATACGAGATTTCATCATCAAAGGACATTTAGGAATATGTTGCTCTAGTTGAGAGATACCTGATTTTCTACCACAAATAAACATTTTCCCACAAGCCTTACATTCATACATTTCTTTTCCATCTTCTTGAATTTTAGTATAGTAGTTCCAAACATTAAACCTTTTAAGCTTCTTTTTTGGTGGTTCATGATCACCATCAGAATATGCCGAGTTACCAGTTTGTAAAACTTGGCCATCATTTTCATCGCCAATGTAATCCATACTTCAAATAAATAAAAACAAAGACGACCCTGAGTATTAATTTAACTTGCTAACAAAGAGATAATAGACTATATATCCACAAAAAAAAAGAAAGGAAAAAAAGAAAAGAAAAACATAATAGACACTTGTTAGGAACATGAACAATGAAATTTTTCTTCATTATTTACAGAAATGCATCATCCCTATCCCTAGCTAGCATTTCATAAGTCTCAATTACAATTCACAACGGTTTTCTATTTTATGGGTTAAGCCTTCTAACGGATATTGTTGAGCACTAATAATAACGAAAAGCAAACAATAAGAACACAAGAAAATTTGATAACGGAGTTCCCCGTAGGTACGTCTCCGACTGTAGAATTCGCTACAGCTCGTTTCGATTAGATGAATGAATGAATTAGGTTTTCAATGTTACAAGTAGTTTCGCTTCCATACGCTAGCTCAGCTCCTCGGCCGCCCCCAGCCTCTTACTGATACATATACACCATACTCAACGGATAGAATTTCACTTTTAAAATGAATAAATCAAACCCCGATTATTGCATTTTACATACAATATCCCTACCAACTAAACTAAGCTCACGAAAACAATCACAATTGTTTATTAGCAAGTTAAAATGAACACGTTCTATAAAATGAAAATAAAAAATATTTTCACAGAGTAATGAGAGAATAAGCATCAACAATACTTGCTTAGATTCAAGCAACTAATAACCAACAACAATATTAAACTATCAACAGAAAAACACCACAGATAACTAAATTTATGCTTGTAATTATTATTAAAAATAAATAAGAATTTTAATCTACACAAAAAAAAAAAAAAACAGCAAAGCTAACCTGGGAGAGATTTTGAGCGGAAGAGTGAAATGAAAATGACGATTTTGTCAAGAACAAACAGACTGATATTTTTATTTCATTCCCGCCAATAGGGATATTTTTGGGTGCGAAAAACGGGTTTGGGCTCGGCTCCACTTGAACAGACCTAAAGAGAATAGGTAGTTTTTCTTTTCTGCACCCCCCATTTCAACATGTTTTCTGAAATAAGCTTATTTAATTAAAAAAATTATTTAAAATATTCTTCGATAATAAATATCATGAATGGTGTTATTTTGAAAATACATTTATTTTTTTCATGAAATCATGAAGATTAATTGTATCTAATCTAAATAAAATATTGAATAAATTTGATCTTAGTTACTTTCACTTATAACGAGATTGAATGACATTTTTAAAATTTATTATTGAATCAATATTATATTGGTCGGAGTGGAACAAACATAAGCAAGAGTTTGGAAAATTCTCTTCCCCCCCCCCCCCCCTCCCACACACCTCTTTTTCTCCCTCGAATATCCTTTTTCGCCCTTGGTTTTAAAATTCGGAACGCGTTTTCCAAATTTTTATTGCCTTGAATACGAACTTTGGAACCTATTTCCCGAAATTTTTGACAAATTTGAACTAGAAAAACTTCGGAAAACACATTTCAAATTTTTTATTTAAGGGTAAAATCGGAATATTGGGGGTTAAAAAGAGTCGTGGAGGGGAAGGGAATCTTTCCAAGAGTTTGGAGTTCGAACTTTTTGGATTCAAAAATTGTGAATGGAAAGAGAGACTCCATTAAAAACGGTGAGTCAAGTTATTTGGCATAAATTAATCATCAACATAATTGATATATACTTCACACCAATATACTCCTAAAAAAACTCATTTTAAAACTGGTCACCTTCAATAAAACTTTGAGGTAAAGAAATGGACCATGAAGATGAAGGTAATCAACTAAAAGAGTAAAAGGTCAGGTGCAAGAAAATTTTAGATGGAAACCCATTAATAAAGTATTGGTATGATTCAAAACTTAAGTGTTAGATTTGTACAAATACTGATCATAGGCTGTGTGAATGATATATAAATTTGTGATAACTGGAAAATGTAACAAACATGCAATTATCCTTCTTTCCAATCGATCAATCGTCAGTTTTGCTCTTGTGGACGCATTGGCATTTTGAATCTTGCGTAGATAGATGTATGTCAATTTTTCTTGTCTCCTCAATCGCATCTTCAGGTTGAAGTTGATGCAACTTTGTTAGCGTATTCATTAAAAAGAGTATACAAAGCTTTCCTCACATTGCTCACCTTATCTTTTACTGCCTCCGTATCATGGCCTAATTTTTCGTATATAAATTCCAAATATTTGAACTTCAGACGAGGATTTAAAACAGAACCAAATGCAAGAATCATGCTATATTCACTGAAATACTTGTCAAACTCATTCAACATCTTTGAAGCCATATCTCTTATCTTGTCATCTTCACTCAACATCATTTTTTTCAATGAAAATTCTATCCCAAAAAATTTATTTAAATGAGTCCTGGAAGTAGGATAAGTAGATTGAGAAATAATAGTGGTAAGTCCATAAAATATCTTCAAGAACGCACAAATTTGCTCTCCTCTTTCCCAATCTTCACTCAATGGGCAATGGCTATATGTTGTATCTTTCAAACACATGCGTTCAAAGGCATTGCGATATTTGATTGCACTGTTAAGCATCATATAAGTAGAAACCCATTTACCGGACACATCCAAATACAAGCCATCGCTATCATCACCGCCACCAACTTCTTCAACACATTGACAAAATTGTTTCAACCTAGAGTCTGACACACTGAGATACTTCAAACTGTTCCTGATCTTGTCCAATACATCACTTACTACCTTTAAACTCTCTGTTTTTTCAGCCAGCTGTTTTTTCAATATATCTTTTTCAAGCAAGTAAACTTTCATCACATCAGCCATAACAGCATCTCTAGAAAGAAATTGAGCCTCATTATGTGAAACAAATTTGGTAAATGCCCTAAATTTATCCCACTCAACAAACCGAAATGGAAGATAATTTTTTATAGTCATTTGAGTAATCGATTCACGAACCATCATATGATCAATCTTTTTGAGCTTAAAATGCTCGGCAATACTAGATTTAATAGCCAAAGGACATACGAGAATATGCTGGTTTAGACAAGAAATACGTGAATTTCCACCACAAGTAAACACAAAGGTTCATTGTATACCTAAATTGCATCATCCCTAGTTATTATTTCATTTTATTTCCATCACAAAGGTTCATTTTAAGAGTGTTGCATCTTCTTATTAGCAAAATTAAAATTAACACATAAATTATGAAATTAAAATAGAAAATGTTTTCACAAAGTAAACGGAACCGAGATTAAGCATCAACGATACTTGCTTAGAATTTAAACAACTAATCGGCAACAACAATAGTGAACTATTAACAACACACCGCATTTTCTAAATCCATAAATTTATGCTTGTAACTATAATAAAGAAGAAAGAAAAAAAAAAAAAAAAACAAGTAAATCGAACCTGCGAGGGATTGTGAGCGGAAGAGTGAAAATGACGATTGCATTTTCATCTTTCTATTTTCTTCCCGCTAATTGGGAAAACTTTGGGTGCGAGAATTGGGCTGGGACAGGCCCTATAGTGTGTATGAGTAGTTTTTCCTTTCTGCACCACTTTTCTCTCACTTGATTTTTATTGGTTTTTAATTGACTTGGTCTTTTTTTTTTCATTCATAAAAGAATATACATGGCTTTGTTTCAAAATATAAATAATTTTATCATGTTATTTTTTAATAGAAAAATGATGTTAGTTCCTGAATACCTTTAAAAATAAAATATGTTTGTCCTCTTCAACTTTATCTCACCTCTATGAAATAATTTTGAATGAAACACAGTTTGCAAGTTAAAGTGCAAACTTTTCCGTCAAGCCCAAGAAAATATTTTGAATGAAAAACTGTATAAGCGAAATAAAAAAATGAAAAAAAAAGTTTTCAATTTTATAGAATTATACCTCTTCAAAAAAAATTTATAGAATTATATGTTGTGTGTGTGTGTGTCTGTGATTGGTCGATACTGTCCAACCGCTCCAATGGCCAATCAAAATATAGTATTGGACGGTAGTCAAATTTTTATAAGGTTTACAAGTTAAAGTGCAAACTGAGTTCACACTCTAATTAAGTAGTGAATTGTGTTTGAGTTCGCACTCTAAATAGTAGATTGTATTTCAGTCCGCACTCTAAATAGCGAATTGAATTATTTCATAATATTTTCATTCTCATGGAGGGCATGAAGGGTGCAGACCTTGGGTTCGATTAAAAAAAAATTATCACTCGCGTAGAGAGTTCGCTACCTAAATAACGAGAGTATTTTGGTCATTTTAGGGGATGCGTGAGAAACATTATGACCATGAAAAGAACTATCTAAATTATTAAGCT
Organism: Trifolium repens; assembly: GCA_030408175.1. Classification (NCBI taxonomy): domain Eukaryota; kingdom Viridiplantae; phylum Streptophyta; class Magnoliopsida; order Fabales; family Fabaceae; genus Trifolium; species Trifolium repens. Next base: position 56,464,982 of record CP125842.1, on the reverse strand, counting down.
CAAAACCCTATATTTTAGCTGACATGACAAGCCGACTCATACATGCTAGTCCATTTTGACAATTCTGGGAGATGCACGCCACACACCATAAAATTTGCACATTTGTTAGTCTTGAGCTAGAGTTTGAGTTCCCTTCATTTGTTATCCCTCATATTTTTTCCATTTAGAGAGATAGACACGAGTAAAAATTAGTGAGGTCCATAAATTAGTGGGACCCATTTTTAATGGATCACACTAATCTTTGATGTTTATATCTTTCTTTAAATAGAGAATAAATTGAAAGATAATAAATAGAAGGAATCCAAACTCATTGAGCTTCGACAAATTCTCTATCTTGACATATTGTCCTCACTAATACATAAAAACACGAGATATAATATTCTTCAAATCTGCAAAAATTAAGCCCGACAATTTGGTGTGGGTATTCAAAACCAAATTACACAGTAGTCATGATCATTTCATTCGATTACGTTAAAAATTGCTTAACCATACAATAAAAAATGTCTTCTACTTCTAGATTAATAATATCATGTTATCGTCCCGTTGAACATAATTTAATTGGTAGGAACTTTGCAAATTATTGTAGGAGTAGTTCGAATCTTGATACTCCCACTTATTTATCATTAAAAACTGAAATTTTATCTACTAAATAAATTATTTGAAAAAATATATATATACAAAATTACCAACTATATGATAAAAACCGTGTGATAGGTTTCCTAATCTAGTAAAAAATAAACGGTACTTGCCTAGTAATTTCATGAATCATCATGCAATTAAAATTATAATTTTTTCATTTTCATAAATTATAATAAAAGGAAGATATTGCGTCAAAAGATAAATAAATGGAAGATAGACAAATGATGAGTCAAGAACAAGCCGCGTGCATTCCATACTAACATGAGATTCTAGGTATTATTTTTTACTTAAGATTCTAAGTATTTTATTGTTTAACAATAGTATACATGTTTGTTCAAAATGAATAAAATACTAGTATAAATTGTTTTCTTACTAAAATCGCAACTAAGTTAACCTTTTTTTTTTTCTTCAGTTTAGGCGGAAATTAGTAATTGCAGCTTTATTATAAAAAAATAGTATATTGTGTTAAACCAATTCAGTTGGTAGGACATCAAATTAGAATACTTAAAAAAAAATCAAATTACACACTCTATTTTTGAGGAAAGAAATAGGAAAAAAAAAAAAAAAACCTTTCACATTTCAATGGCTCATATTAGCACATACACCACTCTCGCACTTAATTTACTTTGAGGTGTGTAAATCAATTTGCATTTGCATATCTGATTTATTATCTTTATTCTTGAAATCAATGTTTTTTTTATATATATTATTATGATTAATGATTTGTTAAATGTGCTTGATTACTTGGTCTAGGTTTAATTTACGGCTAGTTATGTGAGTATCAAAACCAATAAATCCTAATTAACAGGGCCTTGTGGTTTTACAATGAAAAATATAATATAAGGATGAAACAGAATGAGATAGAAAACAATCACAAAAGTTGTAATTACGGTTTTAAAAAAAGCACCTCTTTTCTTGGTTTTGATATGTGACATAAAATAGAGAAATTATTTTTCTCTTTTTCACAAATTGAATTGTTATCTCCATGGATTACATTACCTGTGTCTAATAGTTCTTATTAGTTCTATCACCTCGGATATGATTCATATTTGAGAAGTACCTGTTGAATTATGGGGATTTGCGCTTATGCGGCGGATAAATGCTTAAAGATAGTGCGATCTTTTTGGCCTCAAATTAGTATAAACTTTACTGTCATTAGAAATAGTGCTTTGTTTGGTTACTTCATATATATCTTCTGTTACTTGCTTTCAACTTGTGCTTGCTTTTGTTCTTTTTTTGGTTATAGAAATAGTGCTTTGTTTTGTTACTTCATATATATTATACGAACTTAATGAAAAATATAAATGTATAGTGTTAGTAGTTGAGGGTAGTAGTGATAGTTTAGAATGTAGTTGGATAGTGTAGAAGACTTTAGTTGATAGTTGGAAGATAGTAGCAAGTAGTGTGAGAGCTAGTATTGGAGTATTTAGTAACATGAGACAAGAAATAACAAATTATTAATCAACTAGTTGTAGGAGGAGACATATAGTAGTAGTTGTAATATAGTGAAGCCTTAATGTTATTGACATTTCACCTCAAAGGCTTGATTACAATTGTACATATGTTTGCATATTTATATGTGTGGAAGGTATGTTCTAGATACTACATTCTAGAATTTTCATGACACTTTCCTAATACATATATGGTATTGATTTATTCTATGAACTACTAAAGTATTCTAGACAATTATAAATATGTGCTTCATTATTTAGTTTTCTATAAATTACTAATGTATTCTAGAAATATCTAGAAATGTGCATCATATTTCAACATATAGATAGTGTGACATTTGAATTTGGCCATCATAATAATTCTGTTTTATCTTTGTTAGGTCCTTGAAGCATCTCAAAATTTAGTATCATTTTTTGTTTCTTACTTGAAAGAAATTTCAAGAATCTTTGTAAAAAAATTCAATATATCTATGCTAACTGATATAGTAATATTTGTGAAATGTCTATTTGTTGCAGGTGTTGGTTACTCCAACTCATTTAGCAATAGTGATGGAATATGCTGCTGGTGGAGAATTGTTTGAAAGAATTTGTAGTGCTGGTAGATTCAGTGAGGATGAGGTAGTTTTCAGTATAATTTAATTTGTAAAATATGCTTAGATTTGGTGATTATGTTAATTAACTTTTTTAGATTCTAGAAAACAGTAATTAGTATTTCATTCAATTTATTTAATGCAAGTGGGAGTATTAGTACTGTTTCTGCTTAAGCAAATTAACAAGTTGATGTCATGTTTCCAACAAAGTTAAATAGTAACATAGTTTGGTCATTAGTTATTGCATGTAACAGTTTATTTCAACATACTTTGTTTTTTTTAGTGTTACATAGTATTTCACATTGAAGATAATATCATCTTAAATTGTTAATTTATACTTGGCTTACTTTTTAAATTTGTACGGGACTATATCGATATTTATATTTTTATGTAATTTATAAGGGGTTTATTTTTCGCCTATATTTTATTGGCAGATGTGTAAAAATGCTATGAAAGGAGTGAATTAAGAACAAAATGATTGCAATTGAATTTGACGGATTAATGATATTCTATTTATTTCTTATTCTCATACAATGGATGGTTTCATGTAAAGTTTTGAAGCATTAGTATGTATTGTTGCCAACTATGTTATAGTTTTTCAATAAGTATAGTTCTCTTTGTCCCTAAAATTGTTATCAAATTTAAGTATTTCACAATGATCGATTTTATTTTCGAGGGACAAAGATTAGTTCATCTATTTGAGATATGATGGGAGATGAAGATTTTCATATTTTTTATTTTTGCATGTGGGTGTTAATTTGAAATTTCATAACCAATGATCATGATTGTATACTCATTTAAATAATTTATACTTATTTAGAAAACTTATGTTGTACTATACGATGTGAAAAAAATACAAATAACACAAAAAATGTGCATTATGTTTTTTATCGATAATTCAGTTATAGGCATCATCATATTAAGCATTGAACTAAACTTTGAAAATTCTAACCCAAGTGACTCTCACATAAAACCACTTTTTGTTAAGTTTAGTCAATCTATTAATATGGATAAATATTTATAAAAAAAAGTTATGCAAGAATCTATATTTCTACTCATATTATTTAAATGAGAAACTATATTTTTGTTCATACATCAATACGAGGTCTATTTTTTATTATAATTTCTACGGGAACATATATATCTACTTATCATTAATACAGATGACTTTTTTTTTTATAATTTCTACTCAGACCTATATTTTTACTCATATATTAATACAAACCTATTTATTTTGTAATTTTTACGGAGTCTATATTTTTAGTCGTATATTAACAGGGAGACTTTTTTTATTTCAACGGAAACCTATATATTTCTGCTTAAATATTAATACGGAAATCATTTTGTTTTGTTATTTATATTGTAGTTTATATTTCTACTTATATATTGATACACTGACATTTTCTGTAATTCATATCCACATTAAAGCTTTTTACAAAACCTCATTGTCTCTTCCATTTGCATCAATTTTATATTTCTTTTAGCGGAGAATAATAGAAGCAAAACATTTTAATTTGATAAAAAAATACGAACTATAGGAATCTTCCCTAAAAAAATCTATGACACTATACATAAATTTTACAGTTAGTTTTTGTTACAGAATGTTGTTTTAAGTATTAAATTATATAAGATTATAATTATTTACGTAGTTGTTATTAATTATCTTCCATTAGCAATTAAAATTTTAAATTTTTAGTTTAAAGTAAAAAAATATTAAAATATTATCTATAAGTCAATAAATCTACAAACGAATTTCTAGCACGAGTCTGAATACTAGTGATTTGTTAAATGTGCTTGATTACTTGGTCAAGGTTTAATTAACGGTTAGTTATGTGAGTATCAAAACCAATCAATCCTAATTAACAGGGCCTTGTGGTTTTACAATGAAAAATATAATATAAGGATGAAACAGAATGAGATAGAAAACAATCACAAAAGTTGTAATTACGGTTTTAAAAAAAGCACCTCTTTTCTTGGTTTTGATATGTGACATAAAATAGAGAAATTATTTTTCTCTTTTTCACAAATTGAATTGTTATCTACATGGATTACATTACTTGTGTCTAATAGTTTTTATTAGTTCTATCACCTCGGATATGATTCATATCCGAGAAGTACCTGTTGAATTATGAGGATTTGCGCTTATGCGGCGAATAAATACTTAAGAATAGTGCGATCAGCACACCTCAAATATTGTTTTCATGATTACATGTCATTCTTTGGTGCTCAATTGAAGGTTGTATATTTTACGGTTGCCGACATCAATCACCAACAATCATAAGATAAGTTCTATGATTTTTATTTTATTTTATTCTCATTTATATTTGTTTGATTACTTAAATTAATATGTGAATTATTATTGTGAATAGGGCCAATTTTTACAACAATTTATTTTATCCCATTGGTCAGAATTTATATCCAATTGGAAATTTGAGAAACTGAGACTGGGTTAATGGACTTCATCAGTGACCATTTTTTGGTACTAAATGTGTGGAATTAAGAGAAGATTTCTTAAACTGAGTCTTTATGTGTATATGTTATCTATTATCATGTCATATTATAAAGATGGTGGAGGATGAGTTTACGAGGGACAATATGTGAGGGAGGGAGTGACATAAAAATTGCTTAACCATTCGATTACGTTAAAAATTGCTTAACCATACAATAAAAAATGTCTTCTACTTGTAGATTAATAATATCAAGTTATCGTCCCGTTGAACATAATTTAATTGGTAGGAACTTTGCAAATTATTGTAGGAGTAGTTCGAATCCTGATACTCCCGCTTAGTTATCATTAAAAACTGAAAATTTATCTAGTAAGTTATTTGACAAAAAAAAAATAAATACAAAATTACCAACTATATGATAAAAACCGTGTGATAGGTTTCCTAATCTAGTAAAAAATAAACGGTACTTGCCTAGTAATTTCATGAATCATCATGCAATTAAAATTAAAATTTTTTCATTTTCATAAATTATAATAAAAGGAAGATATTGCGTCAAAAGATAAATAAATGGAAGATAGACAAATGATGAGTCAAGAACAAGCCGCGTGCATTCCATACTAACATGAGATTCTAGGTATTATTTTTTACTTAAGATTCTAAGTATTTTATTGTTTAACAATAGTATACATGTTTGTTCAAAATGAATAAAATACTAGTATAAATTGTTTTCTTACTAAAATCGCAACTAAGTTAACCTTTTTTTTTTTTCCAGTTTAGGCGGAAATTAGTATTTGCAGCTTTATTATAAAAAAATAGTATATTGTGTTAAACCAATTCAGTTGGTAGGACATTTCATTATATATACAGGGTCAGAGTTCAAACTCCGGTCATCCTATTTATCCACTCCGGTCATCTTTTTTTTTTTGAATGGCAAATATAATTATATATATATATATATATATATATAACGAGAAAATATGATACACCAAATAGAATTTAGAAAAAGGGGAGGGGTACAAGAAGGACTAAGTCCCCAAGAAAAAAGAAAATATAAAAAAATCAAAGAGATATATAGAAACTCCTACTAGACTGAGGCTAGTCCTAAATCACCATTTGACCAGAAAGAGAAAGATCAGAAATCACAAAAAGATGGCAAAAAGTAAACCTATAGCCCACCAAGACCACCAGACCCCAAAATAACCACCTCACAAGACTCTAACGGTTCCAGCACAAAATAGGTTGCATCTCCCACTCATAAAGAGAGCAGAGGTTACCAGGGTTTTTGACTCGATACCACTTCCATGTAAGAAGTTTCATCTTATCAACTAGGTATTCAACCGATGAAGATCCCCCAGTAAAGATCAATTCATTCCGGGAATTCCAGATTGACCAAATAACAGCATGCCACATTAACAACCACCTCAAGTGAGCTCTCCTACCAGTACCCATCCCTAACAGACAATATCATTGATAAAAATAAAAAATAAAAAAAAACACCTTTCACATTTCAATGGCTCATATTAGCACATACACATACACATAGCTAGGCGGATGTGGGGTTGGGTGGAGTCCTATCTGTACTTTTCTCACTCGAGTGGGTTGAGTACCTCTTGTACTTTTTCCATTCCCTTTTCTTATATATATATATATATATATATATATATATATATATATAACTATTTCGCCGTTAAAAAAAAAAAAGTATTTCAATGGCACCTTGAAAAACTTGATTTATTTTCAGTGACCATTTTTTGGTACTAAATGTGTGGAATTAAGAGAAGATTTCTTAAACTGAGTCTTTATGTGTATATGTTATCTATTATCATATCATATTATAAAGATGGTGGAGGATGAGTTTACGAGGGACAATATGTGAGGGAGTGAGTGACATATATTGATTTATTTTATTTTGTTTGCTTATATTGTCCGCTATTCATATATTGTCCCCTAATTGTTATTCAAGTGATGCAGTGAGGTTTTGTTTCACGGAAAAATGTCGTGCTTTCTCGGAGGAAAATTGAGGAGATGTTTTATTGAGAAATTTCATGACATTGAGAGGTATTCGTAGATATACCTTATATACTTTGCGATAACTTTGTGATAGAAAAAAATTGGCAAAAAAAAAATTCAATTTTGCATTTAATTTACTTTGAGGTGTGTAAAATCAATTTGCATTTGCATATTGTTTTGTGATTTATTATCTTTATTCTTGAAATCTATGATGTTTCAAAATTTTATGCTAATTAACTTTATTTTTTGATATAAATATTTAAACAAATTCTTTAAATTTCAGTTATTTATTTGATCGGAAGAAGTAATTGATTAATGAATTGCAGATTACATATCAGACCTACTATATTGAGTTTGGCGTAACTAAAGTTAGTATACTTCTAAATTTTTGAATAAGTTGGTGGAAATATATTAGACAATATCAATAATATAATAGCCTAAATATTTTTAGTTTCTATGCGTATGAATTATTTTTTTTATTAGCTAAAAGAACTATTATATATTTGACAAACTTCTATTTCTATGATTGTATTTCACTTAACATATTTGACAAACTTATAAAACCAACTTATATCATGTTTCTTCTTCATCCTCTTCTTCTTCTCATCAAAAACAGATGATTTTGAGCAATTTTCTACTCAGAATTACTCCATTTGCATAAACATTTTACGCACGAGTAACCAGTAGGGTGACAATGCTAGAAAGCCATGTTTTAAAAACAGACTCCAAATATACTACATATGTCTATCCCTGTACGGATTGCGGACTATCAACCCTAAACAAGTCAATTCATTAACTTTTTATATACTATAAAATAATAGAAAAATAAACTATATTGTCATAAATATAATTTTTATATGTAGAAGCATATGCAAAATTGTGAAAAACACGGATCACATCCTGAGTTCGCTACATAGGATGCAAACCTTATAAAAATCAAATCTGCTTGTCCTCTTCAACTTTATCTCACCTCTATGAAATAATTTTGAATGAAACACAGTTCGCAAGTTAAAGTGCAAACTTTTCCGTCACTCCCAAGAAAATATTTTGAATGAAACACTGTATGAGCGAAATTAAAAAGCGAAATTAATTGTGAAATTCCTGGCACGCTATGCACGATGCTCTACTCGATGCTAAAGCAATCTATCCGGCCTCGCGCCTAACAGAATGAAAAATATGCAAACAAACAAATAAAGGACACAAATTATTTGTTAACCCAGTTCGGCGCAAACAGCGACCTACGTCTGGGGGATACCAATCCAGGAAGGAATATCACTATAATAGTCCTAGTCCTAAGTCTACAGCAAACGCCCCGTTTACAACTTAAGAACCTAGGCCCTACCAATGACTCTTCTACCTAGGAACTCCTAGATATGAGATCCCATCTCACTCCCTTACAACCTTACCTACAATAAGGATTTCAATTCACAATAAAACAGTTTTGGAGACACACTCTAAAACTACACACTCGTACCTAAAGGCTTTGAGTGTTACACACACCAAAAGTTTTAACTCCATGATTCAAAGCTTGGGAGAAAGAACACACAATTACAACACTTAGAACTCGTCCTAAGCTTGCATCAATGTGACACAAGAAAGGCTCACAATCACAAAACACACGCAAAACCTAATTCTGAATACTAGCACAATGACAGCGTGAACAACTAACTAGGATTAGGGTTTTGCAACTCTTTAAATACTTCAGAAAGTAACACATGCATGGGCTTCAATTCTTTGACCCAAGCATTAACTCCACATTAATAAAATGAGATTCTTTAGCAAATATATTCTTCAAAGAGATACTCCTTAGAAATATTCTTGAACTGAATCTGAAGCATTAACAACATTCCTTATATAAAAACATATCAAACGCGTCATGCAAGATTCATGAAAGAGAACCAAAACATTCCATAAATAGTATTTGTCATGAGCGCTCCTCCTGAGCATTTTTCAATGCTCTACACAATGCCAGAGCATCGGATCGCACATCTTGCACAAAGTTTATTTCCAAAAATGCAGCCAATTATCAAAGACTCAACAAATTGTTATTCAAGTAATGCGGTGATGTTGTTTTAAAATTTTATGCTAATTAACTTTATTTTTTGATATAAATATTTAAACAAGTCCTTTAAATCTCAATCATTAGTTTGATTGGGAGGAGGTGATTAACGAATTGCAGATTAGATATCGGATCCCAAAAAAATAATTAATTTTCTTTGGTTTGGCACTCTAAAAAAGTTAAACAAGTATTGAAACAATATTATCAATGAAGAATTTAAAGGTATTAATTTTGATTAGAATATTTTTAACTTTTTTTAATAATAAATCGATAAATAAAATCAAATTTTATTATATATATATATATATATATATATATATATCGCGGTGTCAGTGTCCGATATTTTTTACAATATCAAAATCGGAATGTCCATGTCGTATCGCGGTGTTCGTGTCAGAGTCCGTGCTTTACAGATAACAATAGATAAATTACTATTAATTACTACTACTAATTTTGATTGGATTTTCATTATGTTAAAACTATGCATGATTTCATTTCCACTCCAACAAGTCACCTCACACCTCACACCTCACACCTCACAACACGTCTTGTCCTTTCACTCTCTGCCCTAATGATTTTATTTTATTATTGTATGAAATTTCAAGAGAGAGAGAGAGAGAAAGCTGTTATTCAGGTTCCTCCTCCGCGTGAGGTGAGTGAGTAGTGGAGTAGTGGTTTGTTTGTAGTAAGAAACTCACTCGCTCTGATTTGGCAGAGAGAAAGAGAGAAATAAGAGTGCAAGTAGCTGTGCCCTTAGGTTGGCTTGCAAGAAATAAGTAGTATCCTATCCGTACTATACAAATAAACTTGGTGAGAACGTTAATTCTTTTTGTAGCAAAGGATACAAAAAGTTAAAACTAGACTTACACTATACTACCCAGTACCCATGGCAATATTTGGATGCCAAGAGTTTTCTTTCTTTTACTTTTAAAAGCATTTCAAATCATCAAATTGATTACTATTATTATCTTCTTCTTTTTTTCCTTTAATTATAAAGTGTCATTTGGCTAGGGTGTATAGTTATGAAGCACGGGTACCTATATTATTAGACGTATCACGGTATTCGACATTTATATTATATTCGTAAGACACGTGTTGGATATGTGTTTTAAAAAAATCTTTTTTTCGTTTATCCGACACTCCTTAAATCAGTGTCCGACACTTATAAAACATTCGTACAACGCGTGTCGGATAATTGCCCAAAAAAATTATTATTTTTCTTTATTTTTACTCTCTTTAGACATATTTACCATGATTAAAGATGCGCCGAAACAATAATATTGATCAATGAGATTACATTATTTTTAATTTTTTGATAGTAAATTGATGAATAAAGGTTAATACAATGTTATTTTTCGGAGTGTCCGTATCGTGTCGTGTAGCGTTGTCCGTGTCGGAGTCTGTGCTTCATATAGGTATATAGTATGAATTTAATTTGATTTTTTTTCTTGGAAGATAATATATATATAAACAATTACACTTGAACAAAAGTTAGACGGACAACAAACCGCCCACGCGAATCCTTTTTAAATAGCAAATCTTAATCTTTGAAAAACTATATTCCTAGACTTAGGCGTCACGACATTACAATGCATGACATTTTAAACTTTTTTCAAAAGGTTTACAATTTCTAATGCTACAAATTCAAAAGTGTAAAAAACAAACGGTATAAATATGTTTATAAAATCAATAGCTCGGGACATAATTTTGACTGAAATATTTGAACAAATTAATAATCAATATAAAAAAATTAACATTTGATTAATATACAAAAAAAATATTAATAATTTGACCTTTAAAATGATAAAAAAAAATAAAATATTCAGTTGATCATATTAATTTGTTTTGCGTCTAAAAGAGGAAATTTCTTGGTTGTACTAATTAATTTTTCAAAAATGAACTACTATTAATTATTACTACTAATTTTTATTGGATTTTCATTCATGTTATAAATTATGCATAATTTTATTTATTAATTTCATTTCTTATCCGTACTATACAAACTTGGTGAGAACGTTACACCTCTCTCCAACAAGTCACTCACCTCACTGTCACACCTCACACCTCCTCTCATTTACATTCACTCTCTTCCTCACACAAACACATACACACAGAAACCTTTCTTTGCCCTATAACCAACATGGCTGCAAGCTTTCATTTTTCAACCACCCAAAAATCTTCAACTTCACCATTTCTTCTAGGTGGTTTCAAACCACACTCCTTCACCTTCCCAATGAACATTTGTGTCAAACCTAAACCTGAAAAGATCATTCTTAAACCTATTTCAGCCTCCTCCAACTATTTCAACAGCAAAGAATATCAAGAAATCTTTTTCAAAACACTTGAAAGGTGCAGGAAAGCTACTTTTGAGAGTCCTCTCTATCAATCTATGATTGAAGAGGAAGAAATAGTGAAAAATAAGCTAGAGCAGATTAACAAGGAAAAGTTAAGTCTTGAAGAACAGCTTCAAAATTTGAAAATCAAAAAGGATGAGTTTTTTGGGAACACTGTGATACAAACTTTTGCTGTTGCAATGAAGATAGGAGGTAAAAAAATATCTTTATCTACTTTTACTTTGATTTTTCTTTATTTTCTGCATTTTAATTTTTTCCCTTTCACAGATTTTGGAAATTTTAAGATTCCTTATTATAAGGGGTCAGTGACGGATGGACTCTCGGAGACAATCAGCAAGATCAGAGAAAAAGTAAGGATTTAAGACTTTTTTTTTTTGCCTTTTTTTTAGGTTTTTTGACACACTAAATTTGCTTTCTAAATTTCCTTTAACTTTCTGTAATTTACATTGTAATTTAATAAATCTTCACTAATTTCATCATAGCTTTGTTTCAAAATTTCTTTTTTCCGTACTTTTCTGTTGTGATCGTGAAAAGTGAAAACCTCATCATGTTAACTTTGAACAACTCAATTGGATACAACATTTCTTTTTTTCTTTTTTTTTTTCTTGAATATTTACTTTATTTAATTATTTATTTTAAGCACTAAGCTTCTAATTTTGTTTTTAATTTGTTTGGTTGCTGCTAATTGTTTTCTGCTAGATATGTGAATTTACAATGTGCTGAAATTAAGTGTTTTTTCTCTTATTTGTTGTTTTGGAAATAATTTATCTGATTAGAGATATTTTAGTTTTTTTAGTGATTAAATTGAGGTTAGATTTTGGTTCTTCTTGATTCCCTTGTGTAATTGGAAAGGGTAAATAATTATTAATTAGTTTAATAGTTTTGAAATTGAAAATTATTGAAAATTTTCATGATTGGATTCTACTTCTATCTGTGGTGGTTTGGATCTTTTTTGTTGAATTGCTTGTAAACATTTTGGAACCAGCTGAATGACGAAGACGATGATTTTCACACTGTGTAGAGTTTTTTATGAGAGTTCTGATAAAGTACTGTAGCAACTCAATTCAATTGATCACCAAATCTCCCCTAGATTTTTTGAAAGTCATTTCTTTGTTTGAATATGATTGTAGGTTGTAGCAGATGAAGAAGAGGAGCTAAAGATGGAAGAAGAAACAAAGACAGAAGAGGAACCGGATGCCAAAGAATCAGAGGAAGAAGAAACAAAGAGGGAGGAATCGGCTGCGGAAGAATCCGAGGAAGAAGAAGAAGAAGAGTGAATATGAAGTTTATGTAGGAAGGTGCTGATTCTATTGTTATTCTATCATGGTTTTGTTGCAAATTTGAGACTTAAGTTTATGTAGGTTGCTTTCTTTTTTTTGTGGGAAATTTGAGACTTTGAAGTTTCAGTTGGTTGTTATGTTTTGATGGATTTGTTGGATTTTGTAATTGGATATTATCCGATTGATTTAAATGACTAGTTGTGGAGGATTTTATTTAAGCTATAAAAAAATAGGCTTCAAGTTATTGTGATGCTATTGTTTAACTTGGATTTAGGTTAAAGGAAGCATATCTTTTTATAGTTACGAGCGAAAACTTGTAGATGATAGCAGTTTCTATAATCCAAAAAGCCTATTTCCTTTGCCTCCTGATGCTTGCTCACACTTGCTAGATTCTTTTTGTTGGAAATTTGAGACTTGGAAGTTTATGTAGGTTGCTTTCTTTTCTTTTTTTGTTGGAAATTTGAGACTTAGGCTCTGTTTGGTAAACTAAATAAGCTACCTTATAGCTTTTAGCTTATAAGCTAAAAGCTCTGTTTGGTAACAGTTTTTAGAAAAGAGCTTATAACTTATTTTTCAAATTCTATTTCAAGTAGCTTATTTTACTTTTACTAGCTTATAACTTATTTTTCAAATGTTATTTCAATCTTTTTGAGCTTAAAATGCTCGGCAATACTAGATTTAATAGCCAAAGGACATAAGAGAATATGCTGGTTTAGACAAGAAATACCTGAATTTCCACCACAAGTAAACACTTTCCCATAAGCCTTACATTCATAAGTTTTTTTTTCCATCTTTATCAATTTTAAGCTTCTTATTTGGTGGTTCACGATCACCATCATAATTTGCTGAGTTACAAGTTTGTAAAATTTGGCATTCATTTTCAACGCCGCGCCTCTCACTAATTCGATCCATACTGCAAAGAAATACAAAAACAAACCCACAAATAATGAAAAAAATTGTAAATCTGAAGCATTCCATGAATATTTAAAACAAGTTATATATTATGTTTGAAATTTTAGTGTCCATTTAATTCGAAAAATATGAAAGAAAAAGAGGAATTTTAATAAAGGCAAGGGGAAAGATATTAGAATACTATGTTTAATTCGACAAAAAAATTAAAATTTTCAATTTAGGTAAGAATGTAAGATCACATTAAATAAAATGACATGTTCAAATATTTAAAATTGAAAATAATCTCTTCCCTCTTCTCTCATCCCCTCAACTAAAACCAAGTACACTCTTAATATTCCAATTCTCATCATTTTAAAATCAAATCAAGCATATTTGTTTGCGAGTTTGAAGGAAAGGAGAGGGCTTTGCTAAGAGGAATAGAAAAATCTTCCAAATTTTTTATAGAGAATAATAAATGAATGATTATAATTAATATATTTTTTATTTTGAGAATATTATAACATAGATTAAATTTAAAAAATTCATATACTTTCCAAAACTCTTATCCTATACAATTTTTTAGTTCCTTTAAATTAAGGGGATTTTGCATTATGAAGTAAAATGAATCCTCAATAGCTTTAATCTCCCAAAATCTCTACACTTTCCATTTGCTCCTTTCAATTTTCCAAAATTACGCCCTCCCCTCCAAACTCGCAAACAAAGTCTTACTACTCCGGTCTTATCAATCTCACCATCACAAGAAGATTGACATTTCTCGTATTTATTTTTTATCACAAGCAAATATCTCATATTGAAGCATGGAAAAACGATTACTAAAATGCATCAGACAAACATTTTCTACTAATCAACTAATGGGATAGCTGCAAATCATCATAGATTTTTTTGTAGAAAAAGAAAAGAAAAACTATAATAGATTTGTACAATAGAATACTGATCATAAGTTTTGAATAATCTACAAATCCATGCTAAATGGAAAATATAACCAACATGCAGCATAGACTCTCTGCCGGAATATCAATAGCAAAGACCCTTGGGGCTGCTCTTGGCAAAGACCATTGTGGCTGCCAGAATATCAATAGCAAAGACCCTTGGGGCTGCTTTCAAATTGAGCTTAATCTCAATTGACGCTTTATCAAGTGGAGCTTTATATCAAGTGACGCTTTATCAAATGGAGCTTTATAGCGGATCATGGCGCTTTCGATCAAATGGAGCTTTATGACATTTTCAATCAAATGGAGCTTTATCGCGCTTTCAATCAACAAACGCTAATTAAGGAGCATGAAGTATATATGGAAAGGTATAACAGCAAGACCCATAATACTATAATACAAATTGAAGCAAAAATTATACACACTTATACTATGAGCAAGGAGTTAAATTATTACCTCGCCCATCCGATGAAAATGAGCTTAATTATCATATTTCATTTTATTATCATTCTTAGTTCCTTGTAAATTGCTATTCAGACTCTTGAGCTTCATCATGTTTATGACAAATAGAGGGATTTGATGAATGAGATTAAAAGGAGTGAATTGTACAAGCCAAAATAAGGGATTGAAGGCACCTTGACGTAATCGGTTCACACCGCCTCTTGTTAATAGACACCGCCTTAGCTACTTCACAATTCACATCTGCTCCAAGATGTTGGCGCAGCCACTAAACACAGAACACAGATCCACACAGATCTATAAGCACTCAGAGCAGATCCACACAGTTCTATACACACACAGAACAGATCCACAAAGTTCTATACACACACAGAACAGATCCACAAAGTTCTATATGGACACAGCACTAGGCCTGTTATGATCTCACTCACACATACACACACTTATCACTGTTATGAAGAATTAATGATGAAGAAGATGATGAAATGATTAAAGAAAGAATGAATTGAAGAAGAGAAAGAATAGGGAAAAATAAGAAGCTTTATTAATCACTTGAAAAATGAAAGTTACAATGCAACTCCTTATATAGATAGATGTTGCTTTCACTAACAAGTTACCTACTCACTTAGTAACTAATTGTAACTAACTAGCTTCTAAACACTTAACTAACTCTTAAAACTGAATTACAACAAATTCTTAACTACCTAAGACATTCACAACATAACTAACTCGTGTAACAAGCAACAAACTTGTCTCACAAGTAACCAACCTAACAACTATGGATTAATCTCAACACACCACCTAAGACATAGTTGCTAATGGACACAATCCAATCAGAATTCAACTTCTCCACTGACACACGAGTCTTCTCTCATTCACCAATACACCAAGTCAATTCCACAGTTTGAAGCACTTTCGAACAAATTATTAACTTCACAAAACAGAATTCTTCAAACGAATTGATTTCAATGACCCATTACAAGAAAACGATTTAGCATTATCTTCATCGTTAACTATACAAAGTCTCTTAACATAATTTTTTTGATAATGTTGTTGTAATCTACGACGGCACGAACACTCTTAACACCGAATAATTATGAGATAACTGAAAGCTTCTTCAAATTCTTACAATTCTTTGCAAGAATAAACACAAGCACATATCAAAGATTTAAACTTTTGTTACCTCAACATCCAGAAACACTTCATCATCAAGACTCTTTAACACAAGAACATTTTCTTGGTCCCCTTTAGGTGTAAGAACACCTTCTACAACTTTCATGTGAATCTCTCTTTCTAAAATCTCTCTTCGTGTATTGTGTTCTGCGTGATACCATTGTTGTAAGCAATTCACTTTCCTCTTCGCCAAGCACCTTTTTTCTTTGGCTCCATTGTGAGCTTTGTTTGAATCTTTTGTCGTTTCTTTTGCACTTTTGGTAGAAGAACTCCTCTGAAAATTCACTCTTTTCTCGGATTTCTTGCGGGAAGCACTATCTTCCTCTTCTTGGATACTTCTTTGCACCGTTTCCAGCACTCTCCAGAAACCAAAGCTTTCTTGTATCCTCACCACCCACTTCTCAATTTGATTCACTAATCTTGTGACTTTAGTGAAATAATCACCAATGCTCTCACTTTCTTCCATTTGTAACAATTCATATTGCCTCTTGAAAGTTTGAAGTTTTACCTCTTTCACTTTCTCAGCACCACCAAAAGATCGAGCCAAGATATCCCATGCTTCTTTTGCACTTTCACAATCACCAACCTTTTCAAAGTTGTCAGGATCCACACATTGATGGATGATGAACAATGCTTTGAAATCTCTTTTCTTCAATTCCTTGTGTGCTGCTTTCTCTTCATCTGCAGCATTAGCACCAATTGTAGACATGCCTTCTGTTACAAGATTCCACATATCTTGATAACAAAACACCACCTTCATCTGCTTGCACCAATTATCATAATTCTTCCCTGTCAAGATTGGTAGATTCATAGGAAAATGACCATTTGAATGAGAGCTTGACATCTTGAAAGATCAAGAAACACTGCAAGAATAGCTTCTGAGATCAGAACCAGGAGCTCTGGATACCACTTGTTGGCGCAGCCACTAAACACAGAACACAGATCCACACAGATCTATAAGCACTCAGAGCAGATCCACACAGTTCTATACACACACAGAACAGATCCACAAAGTTCTATACACACACAGAACAGATCCACAAAGTTCTATACACACACAGAACAGATCCACAAAGTTCTATATGGACACAGCACTAGGCCTGTTATGATCTCACTCACACATACACACACTTATCACTGTTATGAAGAATTAATGATGAAGAAGATGATGAAATGATTAAAGAAAGAATGAATTGAAGAAGAGAAAGAATAGGGAAAAATAAGAAGCTTTATTAATCACTTGAAAAATGAAAGTTACAATGCAACTCCTTATATAGATAGATGTTGCTTTCACTAACAAGTTACCTACTCACTTAGTAACTAATTGTAACTAACTAGCTTCTAAACACTTAACTAACTCTTAAAACTGAATTACAACAAATTCTTAACTACCTAAGACATTCACAACATAACTAACTCGTGTAACAAGCAACAAACTTGTCTCACAAGTAACCAACCTAACAACTATGGATTAATCTCAACACAAGACAGAATCACATCAGTCGCCGCTGACAACAACACTAGCCAAACTGATCCACGAGCCATAAACGTCCGCTTCAACGCCTCCAATCCAGTCGGTGTAATGTCTCTCTTCAATTTCGCCGTAGAAGCCTTCCACTCGCCAGTTCATATCCTAGTCAAATCAGCCAGCGTCACCGCCGCCGAGTCACGAGTTGTTCTTCGGTTTCATTCCACTGCCACTATTTGTCATCTTCTCCAATTTCTTGTTCCACCACTTCATTAGATCTCTTTCTTCAATAAATCATAGATTCTTCTTCGTCGATCGCAGCGAGAATCGACAAAAGGCTAGGATCTCCAGTGGAGAGCTTTATGTGAACAATTTGTTTTCAAGAAGAGGCTTCTAATATTTTCGCCGCCTTCATTTCTTCTTTACCGGGCAGTTACTTTGTGTTTGGTGTTGCACTCCCAAGAATTTTGCACATGCAGGAAAAATACAATCAACATTATGAAAAATGGATATACGATAAACCTTTTCGGAGCACAATCCAAATACAAAAAATGATATTGAAAATTAAGAACCTGCAGCACATAATCTTCTTCAAAAGCAAACGAAAACAACTATGTTCCTACGAAACAATTTGGGGGATATTACCTAGTACATATTTCTTCATTGTTGCTTAGAAACAAACCAATCAAATATAATAACTTAATTCCTTCAAAGCTTATCCAACACATATAGCATAGAGTTATTCAGGTTGTTATAAAAAGTAACATCAGATCATACAAACAAAGATAAACCGAAAATGAAGAGATATTGAAACCTGACTCATAACTAACAGAAGAGCTGAAGATCCTTTTTGATTTTAGAGGACGCTGCAATAACTTTTCGAAGAAACATGATAGGCAGCTTCTGCCTGCAACCGTGGTTCGTCGAAGTTCAACGGCGGTGGTAAGCCCATGTGCTCCTTCGCTCGGTTTAAGTTTCCTCTTACTGAATCTCATGTGGCGCAATCATGCAAATAGTTTGTTCTCCATAGAATAAACAGTCGGTTTTCTTTCTGCCTTTTAATTTGCTTTTTCCTGCGAGCTCTTCGACAAGGAGTTTACCGTAATAGATCCTGCTTCATAAGGATATGCATCCTGGGTTATTGTTGATGCTACTGCAATTATTGGGATGCTCAACACATCTCTAGCCATCCTAGCAAGGATATCGTATCCTTGATTATCGCGTTTCCAATATTGTAAAACATTTGCATGACCTATACATTTCTCTTTCAAATAAAGATCGAGTTGAGTCACACCACCTGCATATTTTCCTTGCCTCTCTTTTTCAAGATATTCCTATGACAATTTAAATCAAAGATAAAATAAACATTCAAGCTGAAAGAAAAAAAAGAAGAAAAAAATAAAAGTTGCAGAAATTAGAGACATGCGCGAAACTGCCTTTGCCGAGATATAAAAACAGAATCCTTTATAGGTAACCTTGTTGATGTTGATGAACTTTTGTTGGCATATTCATTAAAAAGAGCATATATAGAGTTCCTCACATTGCTCACTTTATCTTTTACTGTTTCCTTATCATTACATAATTTTTCGTAAAGAAACTCTAAATAGTGAAACTTCAGACAAGGATTTAAAACACAAGCAAATGCAAGAATCATGCAATATTCACTCAAATATTTGTCAAACTCAATCAACATCTTTGAAGCCATGTCTCTTATCTTGTCATCTTTGCTCGACATCATTTCTTTCAATGAAAACTCTATTTTCCAAAATTCATATAAATATGTATCGGATGTAGGATAAGTAGATTCAGAAATCATTTTGGTAAGTCCGCAAAAACTCTTCAAGAATGCACAAATCTCTCTCCTCTTTCCCACTCGTCACTCGATGGACAATGACTATATAATGCATCTTTCAAACACATGCGTTCAAAGACACTGCGATATTTGATTGCACTCTTAAGCATCATATAAGTAGAAACCCATTTACCGGACACATCCAAATGCAAGACATCGCTACCATCACCGCCACCAACTTCTTCAACACATTGGTGAAATTGTTTCAACCTAGAGTTTGACACTTTGACATACTTCAAACTGTTCCTAATCTTGTACAATAAATCACTTAATACCTTTAAACTCTCTTGAACCATAAGATCCAAGACACGAGCACAACACTTAAAATGTTTTTCTAGAGATGCTGGCGTTGCCGATGTGATGAATGTTCTCAACAAACTATCAAGCGAGCTAAGTTGATTTTTCAAGTTTAACAAATCACCATCATTAGCAGAAGCATTATCCATTGTTATAGAAAAAACATTTCTCTCAATTCCCCATTCCTGCTAACAACCAATCACCTTCCTTGATAGCTCAAAATCATCATGTGAAGGGTCAAAATGACAAAAATTCAACAATTTGACAACCAAATTCCATTTATCATCCATAAAATGAGCCGTTAAAGTAAAATAGCCACAAGAAGAAGCGGAAGAAGTCCAACACCGAAAGCTCCAACACACACTACCCTCAATTGCAGCCAGCTGTTTTTTCAATTTATCTTTTTCAAGCAAGTAATTAACTTTCATCACATCAGCAACAACAGCGTCTCTAGAAAGAAACTGATCCTCATTATTCGAAACAAATTTGGTGAATGCCCTAAGTTCATCCCACTCAACAAAGTGAAATGGAAAATAATGTTTTATAGTCATTTGAGTGATCGACTCACGAACCATAACGTGTTCAATCTTTTTAAGCTCGAAATACTCGGCAATACGAGATTTCATCATCAAAGGACATTTAGGAATATGTTGCTCTAGTTGAGAGATACCTGATTTTCTACCACAAATAAACATTTTCCCACAAGCCTTACATTCATACATTTCTTTTCCATCTTCTTGAATTTTAGTATAGTAGTTCCAAACATTAAACCTTTTAAGCTTCTTTTTTGGTGGTTCATGATCACCATCAGAATATGCCGAGTTACCAGTTTGTAAAACTTGGCCATCATTTTCATCGCCAATGTAATCCATACTTCAAATAAATAAAAACAAAGACGACCCTGAGTATTAATTTAACTTGCTAACAAAGAGATAATAGACTATATATCCACAAAAAAAAAGAAAGGAAAAAAAGAAAAGAAAAACATAATAGACACTTGTTAGGAACATGAACAATGAAATTTTTCTTCATTATTTACAGAAATGCATCATCCCTATCCCTAGCTAGCATTTCATAAGTCTCAATTACAATTCACAACGGTTTTCTATTTTATGGGTTAAGCCTTCTAACGGATATTGTTGAGCACTAATAATAACGAAAAGCAAACAATAAGAACACAAGAAAATTTGATAACGGAGTTCCCCGTAGGTACGTCTCCGACTGTAGAATTCGCTACAGCTCGTTTCGATTAGATGAATGAATGAATTAGGTTTTCAATGTTACAAGTAGTTTCGCTTCCATACGCTAGCTCAGCTCCTCGGCCGCCCCCAGCCTCTTACTGATACATATACACCATACTCAACGGATAGAATTTCACTTTTAAAATGAATAAATCAAACCCCGATTATTGCATTTTACATACAATATCCCTACCAACTAAACTAAGCTCACGAGAACAATCACAATTGTTTATTAGCAAGTTAAAATGAACACGTTCTATAAAATGAAAATAAAAAATATTTTCACAGAGTAATGAGAGAATAAGCATCAACAATACTTGCTTAGATTCAAGCAACTAATAACCAACAACAATATTAAACTATCAACAGAAAAACACCACAGATAACTAAATTTATGCTTGTAATTATTATTAAAAATAAATAAGAATTTTAATCTACACAAAAAAAAAAAAAAACAGCAAAGCTAACCTGGGAGAGATTTTGAGCGGAAGAGTGAAATGAAAATGACGATTTTGTCAAGAACAAACAGACTGATATTTTTATTTCATTCCCGCCAATAGGGATATTTTTGGGTGCGAAAAACGGGTTTGGGCTCGGCTCCACTTGAACAGACCTAAAGAGAATAGGTAGTTTTTCTTTTCTGCACCCCCCATTTCAACATGTTTTCTGAAATAAGCTTATTTAATTAAAAAAATTATTTAAAATATTCTTCGATAATAAATATCATGAATGGTGTTATTTTGAAAATACATTTATTTTTTTCATGAAATCATGAAGATTAATTGTATCTAATCTAAATAAAATATTGAATAAATTTGATCTTAGTTACTTTCACTTATAACGAGATTGAATGACATTTTTAAAATTTATTATTGAATCAATATTATATTGGTCGGAGTGGAACAAACATAAGCAAGAGTTTGGAAAATTCTCTTCCCCCCCCCCCCTCCCACACACCTCTTTTTCTCCCTCGAATATCCTTTTTCGCCCTTGGTTTTAAAATTCGGAACGCGTTTTCCAAATTTTTATTGCCTTGAATACGAACTTTGGAACCTATTTCCCGAAATTTTTGACAAATTTGAACTAGAAAAACTTCGGAAAACACATTTCAAATTTTTTATTTAAGGGTAAAATCGGAATATTGGGGGTTAAAAAGAGTCGTGGAGGGGAAGGGAATCTTTCCAAGAGTTTGGAGTTCGAACTTTTTGGATTCAAAAATTGTGAATGGAAAGAGAGACTCCATTAAAAACGGTGAGTCAAGTTATTTGGCATAAATTAATCATCAACATAATTGATATATACTTCACACCAATATACTCCTAAAAAAACTCATTTTAAAACTGGTCACCTTCAATAAAACTTTGAGGTAAAGAAATGGACCATGAAGATGAAGGTAATCAACTAAAAGAGTAAAAGGTCAGGTGCAAGAAAATTTTAGATGGAAACCCATTAATAAAGTATTGGTATGATTCAAAACTTAAGTGTTAGATTTGTACAAATACTGATCATAGGCTGTGTGAATGATATATAAATTTGTGATAACTGGAAAATGTAACAAACATGCAATTATCCTTCTTTCCAATCGATCAATCGTCAGTTTTGCTCTTGTGGACGCATTGGCATTTTGAATCTTGCGTAGATAGATGTATGTCAATTTTTCTTGTCTCCTCAATCGCATCTTCAGGTTGAAGTTGATGCAACTTTGTTAGCGTATTCATTAAAAAGAGTATACAAAGCTTTCCTCACATTGCTCACCTTATCTTTTACTGCCTCCGTATCATGGCCTAATTTTTCGTATATAAATTCCAAATATTTGAACTTCAGACGAGGATTTAAAACAGAACCAAATGCAAGAATCATGCTATATTCACTGAAATACTTGTCAAACTCATTCAACATCTTTGAAGCCATATCTCTTATCTTGTCATCTTCACTCAACATCATTTTTTTCAATGAAAATTCTATCCCAAAAAATTTATTTAAATGAGTCCTGGAAGTAGGATAAGTAGATTGAGAAATAATAGTGGTAAGTCCATAAAATATCTTCAAGAACGCACAAATTTGCTCTCCTCTTTCCCAATCTTCACTCAATGGGCAATGGCTATATGTTGTATCTTTCAAACACATGCGTTCAAAGGCATTGCGATATTTGATTGCACTGTTAAGCATCATATAAGTAGAAACCCATTTACCGGACACATCCAAATACAAGCCATCGCTATCATCACCGCCACCAACTTCTTCAACACATTGACAAAATTGTTTCAACCTAGAGTCTGACACACTGAGATACTTCAAACTGTTCCTGATCTTGTCCAATACATCACTTACTACCTTTAAACTCTCTGTTTTTTCAGCCAGCTGTTTTTTCAATATATCTTTTTCAAGCAAGTAAACTTTCATCACATCAGCCATAACAGCATCTCTAGAAAGAAATTGAGCCTCATTATGTGAAACAAATTTGGTAAATGCCCTAAATTTATCCCACTCAACAAACCGAAATGGAAGATAATTTTTTATAGTCATTTGAGTAATCGATTCACGAACCATCATATGATCAATCTTTTTGAGCTTAAAATGCTCGGCAATACTAGATTTAATAGCCAAAGGACATACGAGAATATGCTGGTTTAGACAAGAAATACGTGAATTTCCACCACAAGTAAACACAAAGGTTCATTGTATACCTAAATTGCATCATCCCTAGTTATTATTTCATTTTATTTCCATCACAAAGGTTCATTTTAAGAGTGTTGCATCTTCTTATTAGCAAAATTAAAATTAACACATAAATTATGAAATTAAAATAGAAAATGTTTTCACAAAGTAAACGGAACCGAGATTAAGCATCAACGATACTTGCTTAGAATTTAAACAACTAATCGGCAACAACAATAGTGAACTATTAACAACACACCGCATTTTCTAAATCCATAAATTTATGCTTGTAACTATAATAAAGAAGAAAGAAAAAAAAAAAAAAAACAAGTAAATCGAACCTGCGAGGGATTGTGAGCGGAAGAGTGAAAATGACGATTGCATTTTCATCTTTCTATTTTCTTCCCGCTAATTGGGAAAACTTTGGGTGCGAGAATTGGGCTGGGACAGGCCCTATAGTGTGTATGAGTAGTTTTTCCTTTCTGCACCACTTTTCTCTCACTTGATTTTTATTGGTTTTTAATTGACTTGGTCTTTTTTTTTTCATTCATAAAAGAATATACATGGCTTTGTTTCAAAATATAAATAATTTTATCTAAATTATATTTTATAATGTTATTTTTTAATAGAAAAATGATGTTAGTTCCTGAATACCTTTTTGATAATAAATTAGAGCATGATTATCGATCGTGTCTTTAGCGTTACTTGTCATTTGTTAGATTGTATGGATAGTTGATTGTTAAAGGTCGCTCCTCTGTTCACCAACGCCTCTTAAGTGCCATTTAGATGTGCGCACAATTAAATGTGGAAAAACTTGTGGGGTTTAGTGGAATCCATTTGAGAGTTTTTAGTGAGACGTATGAATATTTAAAAAATGTGGTTGAATTGTTTAAATAATTTGGAAGTGTGTAATAATATAAAAAATTGAATGAAACCCACTTAAAGAACTCATATGGGTGCAATGGATAATGGTGCTCTTAGGCTTCAACATTGATCGATTTCAAGATAAAAATCATCAAACCGATATAAATGGTAACCACTTAATTTGGGCCAAATTCTGACCATCCACACTTTTGGTTTGTTCGGGTGGCGGGTTGCACGAGTGGCATGTAGAATGAGTTGGTTGTTACGGGTTATATTGAAACTTTGTTTTTACATTTAAAACTTCATTGATCCAAAAATAGCAAATACAACAAAACAACAAAAAATAAGAAAACTAAATAAATAACAAAGAGAGTAAGATGCAGTTACTTTATTTTAAATATGTAGATCTAAAGACTATAATAGATCAAGTAAAATCAAAAGGCAACATTTGATTGATCAACTTTTTAGTTTTTAGGCATATGCAAAACAAAAAGCTATCACATAACAATCAGAAAAGTTGTAATCACGGTTTTAAACATAGGCATCTTTTCTTGGTTTTGATATGTGACATAAAATAGAGAAATTATTTTTCTCTTTTTCACAAATTGAATTGTTATCTACATGGATTACATTACTTGTGTCTAATAGTTTTTATTAGTTCTATCACCTCGAATATGATTCATATCCGAGAAGTACCTGTTGAATTATGAGGATTTGCGCTTATGCGGCGAATAAATGCTTAAGAATAGTGCGATCAGCACACCTCAAATATTGTTTTCATGATTACATGTCATTCTTTGGTGCTCAATTGAAGGTTGTATATTTTACGGTTGCCGACATCAATCACCAACAATCATAAGATAAGTTCTATGATTTTTATTTTATTTTATTCTCATTTATATTTGTTTGATTACTTAAATTAATATGTGAATTATTATTGTGAATAGGGCCAATTTTTACAACAATTTATTTTATCACATTGGTCAGAATTTATATCCAATTGGAAATTTGGGAAACTGAGACTGGGTTAATGGACTTCATCAGTGACCATTTTTTGGTACTAAATGTGTGGAATTAAGAGAAGATTTCTTAAACTGAGTCTTTATGTGTATATGTTATCTATTATGATATCATATTATAAAGATGGTGGAGGATGAGTTTACGAGGGACAATATGTGAGGGAGGGAGTGACATATTGGGGTGATATATAAATAAATTGGTTTTAAAGCTTTAGTACCTACAAACTTTGATTTATTTTTTGTCAAAAAATAAAAACTTTGATTATATTTTGTTTGCTTTATTGTTCGCTATTCAAACATTGTCCCCTAATTATTGTTATTCAAGTGATGCGGTGATGTTGTTTTAAAATTTTATGCTAATTAACTTTATTTTTTGATATAAATATTTAAACAAGTCCTTTAAATCTCAATCATTTATTTGATTGGGAGAAGGTGATTAATAAATTGCAAATTAGATATCGGACCTACTATATTGAGTTTGGCGTAACTAAAGTTAGTATACTTCTAAATTTTTGAATAAGTTGGTGGAAATATATTAGACAATATCAATAATATAATAGCCTAAATATTTTTAGTTTCCATGCGTATGAATTATTTTTTTTATTAGCTAAAAGAACTATTATATATTTGACAAACTTCTATTTCTATGATTGTATTTCACTTAACAGATTTGACAAACTTATAAAACCAACTTATATCATGTTTCTTCTTCATCCTCCTTCTTCTTCTCTCCAAAAACAGATGATTTTGAGCAATTTTCTACTCAGAATTACTCCATTTGCATAAACATTTTACGCACGAGTAACCAGTAGGGTGACAATGCTAGAAAGCCATGTTTTAAAAACAGACTCCAAATATACTACATATGTCTATCCCTATACGGATTGCGGACTATCAACCCTAAACAAGTCAATTCATTAACTTTTTATATACTATAAAATAATAGAAAAATAAACTATATTGTCATAAATATAATTTTTATATGTAGAAGCATATGCAAAATTGTGAAAAACACGGATCACATCCTGAGTTCGCTACATAGGATGCAAACCTTATAAAAATCAAATCTGCTTGTCCTCTTCAACTTTATCTCACCTCTATGAAATAATTTTGAATGAAACACAGTTCGCAAGTTAAAGTGCAAACTTTTCCGTCACTCCCAAGAAAATATTTTGAATGAAACACTGTATGAGCGAAATTAAAAAGTGAAAAAAAAGGTTTCAATTTTATAGAATTATATGTTGTGTGTGTGTGTGAGAGAGAGAGAGAGAGATTGGTAGATACTGTCTAACCGCTCCAATGGCCAATCAAAATATAGTATTGGACGGTAGTCAAATTTTTATAAGGTTTACCAATTAAAGTGCAAACTGAGTTCACACTTTAATTAAGTAGTGAAATGTGTTTGAGTTCGCACTCTAAATAGTGGATTGTGTTTCAGTACGCACTCTAAATAGTGAATTGTATTATTTCATAATATTTTCATTCTCATGGAGGGCATGAATGGTGCAGACCTTGGGTTCGATTTAAAAAAATTGTCACTCACGTAGAGAGTTCGCTACCTAAATAACGAGAGTATTTTGATCATTTTAGGGGATGCGTGAGAAACAATATGACCATGAAAAGAACTATCTAAATTATTAAGCTCAAAACCCTTTATTTTAACTCATACATGCTAGTCCATTTTGACAATTCTGGGAGATGCACACCACACACCATAAAATTTGCACATTTGTTAGTCTTGAGCTAGAGTTTGAGTTCCCTTCATTTGTTATTCCTCATATATTTTCCATTTAGAGAGATAGACACGAGTAAAAATTAGTGAGGTCCATAAATTAGTGGGACCCATTTTTAATGGATCACACTAATCTTTAATGTTTCTATCTTTTTTTAAATAGAGAATAAATTGAAGGATAATGAACGGAAGGAATCCAAACTCATTGAGCTTCGAAAAATTCTCTATCTTGACATATTGTCCTCACTAATACATAAAAACACGAGATCTAATATTCTTCAAATCTGCAAAAATTAAACCCGACAATTTGGTGTGGGTATTCAAATCCAAATTACACAGTCGTCATAATCATTTCATTCGATTACGTTAAAAATTGCTTAACCATACAATAAAAAATGTCTTCTACTTGTAGATTAATAATATCAAGTTATCGTCCCGTTGAACATAATTTAATTGGTAGGAACTTTGCAAATTATTGTAGGAGTAGTTCGAATCCTGATACTCCCACTTATTTATCATTAAAAACTGAAATTTTATCTACTAAATAAATTATTTGAAAAAATATATATATACAAAATTACCAACTATATGATAAAAACCGTGTGATAGGTTTCCTAATCTAGTAAAAAATAAACGGTACTTGCCTAGTAATTTCATGAATCATCATGCAATTAAAATTAAAATTTTTTCATTTTCATAAATTATAATAAAAGGAAGATATTGCGTCAAAAGATAAATAAATGGAAGATAGACAAATGATGAGTCAAGAACAAGCCGCGTGCATTCCATACTAACATGAGATTCTAGGTATTATTTTTTACTTAAGATTCTAAGTATTTTATTGTTTAACAATAGTATACATGTTTGTTCAAAATGAATAAAATACTAGTATAAATTGTTTTCTTACTAAAATCGCAACTAAGTTAACCTTTTTTTTTTCCAGTTTAGGCGGAAATTAGTATTTGCAGCTTTATTATAAAAAATAGTATATTGTGTTAAACCAATTCAGTTGTAGGACATTTCATTATATATACATGGTCAGAGTTCAAACTCCGGTCATCCTATTTATCCACTCCGGTCATTTTTTTTTTTTTGAATGGCAAATATAATTATAATTATATATATATATATATAACGAGAAAATATGATACACCAAATAGAATTTAGAAAAAGGGGAGGGGTACAAGAAGTACTCAGTCCCAAGAAAAAAGAAAATATAAAAAATCAAAGAGATAGAAACTCCTACTAGACTGAGGCTAGTCCTAAATCACCATTTGACCAGAAAGAGAAAGATCAGAAATCACAAAAAGATGGCAAAAAGTAAACCTATAGCCCACCAAGACCACCAGACCCCAAAATAACCACCTCACAAGACTCTAACAGTTCCAGCACAAAATAGGTTGCATCTCCCACTCATAAAGAGAGCAGAGGTTACCAGGGTTTTTGACTCGATACCACTTCCGTGTAAGAAGTTTCACCTTATCAACTAGGTATTCAACCGATGAAGATCCCCCAGTAAAGATCAATTCATTCCGGGAATTCCAGATTGACCAAATAACAGCATGCCAAATTAACAACCACCTCAAGTGAGCTCTCCTACCAGTACTCATCCCTAACAGACAATATCATTGATAAAAATAAAAAATAAAAAAAAATACCTTTCACATTTCAATGGCTCATATTAGCACATACACATACACATAGCTAGGCGGATGTGGGGTTGGGTGGAGTCCTATCTGTACTTTTCTCACTCGAGTGGATGAGTACCTCTTGTACTTTTTTCATTCCCTTTTCTTATATATATATATATAACTATTTCGCCGTTAAAAAAAAAAAAGTATTTCAATGGCACCTTGAAAAACTTGATTTATTTTCAGTGACCATTTTTTGGTACTAAATGTGTGGAATTAAGAGAAGATTTCTTAAACTGAGTCTTTATGTGTATATGTTATCTATTATGATATCATCATATTATAAAGATGGTGGAGGATGAGTTTACGAGGGACAATATGTGAGGGAGTGAGTGACATATATTGATTTATTTTATTTTGTTTGCTTATATTGTCCGCTATTCATATATTGTCCCCTAATTGTTATTCAAGTGATGCAGTGAGGTTTTGTTTCACGGAAAAATGTCGTGCTTTCTCGGAGGAAAATTGAGGAGATGTTTTATTGAGAAATTTCATGACATTGAGAGGTATTCGTAGATATACCTTATATACTTTGCGATAACTTTGTGATAGAAAAAAATTGGCAAAAAAAATAATTCAATTTTGCATTTAATTTACTTTGAGGTGTGTAAAATCAATTTGCATTTGCATATTGTTTTGTGATTTATTATCTTTATTCTTGAAATCTATGATGTTTCAAAATTTTATGCTAATTAACTTTATTTTTTGATATAAATATTTAAACAAATTCTTTAAATTTCAGTTATTTATTTGATCGGAAGAAGTAATTGATTAACGAATTGCAGATTACATATCAGACCTACTATATTGAGTTTGGCGTAACTAAAGTTAGTATACTTCTAAATTTTTGAATAAGTTGGTGGAAATATATTAGACAATATCAATAATATAATAGCCTAAATATTTTTAGTTTCTATGCGTATGAATTATTTTTTTTATTAGCTAAAAGAACTATTATATATTTGACAAACTTCTATTTCTATGATTGTATTTCACTTAACAGATTTGACAAACTTATAAAACCAACTTATATCATGTTTCTTCTTCATCCTCTTCTTCTTCTCACCAAAAACAGATGATTTTGAGCAATTTTCTACTCAGAATTACTCCATTTGCATAAACATTTTACGCACGAGTAACCAGTAGGGTGACAATGCTAGAAAGCCATGTTTTAAAAACAGACTCCAAATATACTACATATGTCTATCCCTATACGGATTGCGGACTATCAACCCTAAACAAGTCAATTCATTAACTTTTTATATACTATAAAATAATAGAAAAATAAACTATATTGTCATAAAGATAATTTTTATATGTAGAAGCATATGCAAAATTGTGAAAAACACGGATCACATCCTGAGTTCGCTACATAGGATGCAAACCTTATAAAAATCAAATCTGCTTGTCCTCTTCAACTTTATCTCACCTCTATGAAATAATTTTGAATGAAACACAGTTCGCAAGTTAAAGTGCAAACTTTTCCGTCACTCCCAAGAAAATATTTTGAATGAAACACTGTATGAGCAAAATTAAAAAGCGAAATTAATTGTTATTCAAGTAATGCGGTGATGTTGTTTTAAAATTTTATGCTAATTAACTTTATTTTTTGATATAAATATTTAAACAAGTCCTTTAAATCTCAATCATTAGTTTGATTGGGAGGAGGTGATTAACGAATTGCAGATTAGATATCGGATCCCAAAAAAATAATTAATTTTCTTTGGTTTGGCTTTCTAAAAAAGTTAAACAAGTATTGAAACAATATTATTAATGAAGAATTTAAAGGTATTAATTTTGATTAGAATATTTTTAACTTTTTTTAATAATAATTCGATAAATAAAATCAAATTTTATTATATACATATATATATATATCGCGGTGTCAGTGTCCGATATTTTTTACAATATCAAAATCGGAATGTCCATGTCGTATCGCGGTGTTCGTGTCAGAGTCCGTGCTTTACAGATAACAATAGATAAATTACTATTAATTACTACTACTAATTTTGATTGGATTTTCATTATGTTAAAACTATGCATGATTTCATTTCCACTCCAACAAGTCACCTCACACCTCACAACACGTCTTGTCCTTTCACTCTCTGCCCTAATGATTTTATTTTATTATTGTATGAAATTTCAAGAGAGAGAGAGAGAGAGAGAAAGCTGTTATTCAGGTTCCTCCTCCGCGTGAGGTGAGTGAGTAGTGGAGTAGTGGTTTGTTTGTAGTAAGAAACTCACTCGCTCTGATTTGGCAGAGAGAAAGAGAGAAATAAGAGTGCAAGTAGCTGTGCCCTTAGGTTGGCTTGCAAGAAATAAGTAGTATCCTATCCGTACTATACAAATAAACTTGGTGAGAACGTTAATTCTTTTTGTAGCAAAGGATACAAAAAGTTAAAACTAGACTTACACTATACTACCCAGTACCCATGGCAATATTTGGATGCCAAGAGTTTTCTTTCTTTTACTTTTAAAAGCATTTCAAATCATCAAATTGATTACTATTATTATCTTCTTCTTTTTTTCCTTTAATTATAAAGTGTCATTTGGCTAGGGTGTATAGTTATAAGCACCGATACCTATATTATTAGACGTATCACGGTATTCGACATTTATATTATATTCGTAGGACACGTGTTGGATATGTGTTTTAAAAAAATCTTTTTTTCGTTTATCCGACACTCCTTAAATCGGTGTCCGACACTTATAAAACATTCGTACAATGTTATTTTTCTTTATTTTTACTCTCTTTAGACATATTTACCATGATTAAAGATGCGCCGAAACAATAATATTGATCAATGAGATTACATTATTTTTAATTTTTTGATAGTAAATTGATGAATAAAGGTTAATACAATGTTATTTTTCGGAGTGTCCGTATCGTGTCGTGTAGCGTTGTCCGTGTCGGAGTCTGTGCTTCATATAGGTGTATAGTATGAATTTAATTTGACTTTTTTTCTTGGAAGATAATATATATATATATATATATATATATATAAACAATTACACTTGAACAAAAGCTAGACGGACAACAAACTGCCCCGCGAATCCTTTTTGAATAGCAAATCCTAATCTTTAAAAAACTATATTCCTAGACTTAGGCGTCACGACATTACAATGCATGACATTTTGAACTTTTTTCAAAAGGTTTACAATTTCTAATGCTACAAATTCAAAAGTGTAAAAAACAAATGGTATAAATATGTTTATAAAATCAATAGCTCGGGACATAATTTTGGCTGAAATATTTGAACAAATTAATAATCAATATCGGGAATCAAATCAATAGTTATTAACTAAAAATACAAATTAATAATCAATATCAAAAAATTAACATTTGATTAATATACAAAAAAATATTAATAATTTGACCTTTAAAATGATAAAAGAAAATAAAATATTCAGTTGATCATATTAATTTGTTTTGCGTCTAAAAGAGGAAATTTCTTGGTTGTACTAATTAATTTTTCAAAAATGAACTACTATTAATTATTACTACTAATTTTTATTGGATTTTCATTCATGTTATAAATTATGCATAATTTTATTTATTAATTTCATTTCTTATCCGTACTATACAAACTTGGTGAGAACGTTACACCTCTCTCCAACAAGTCACTCACCTCACTGTCACACCTCACACCTCCTCTCATTTACATTCACTCTCTTCCTCACACAAACACATACACACAGAAACCTTTCTTTGCCCTATAACCAACATGGCTGCAAGCTTTCATTTTTCAACCACCCAAAAATCTTCAACTTCACCATTTCTTCTAGGTGGTTTCAAACCACACTCCTTCACCTTCCCAATGAACATTTGTGTCAAACCTAAACCTGAAAAGATCATTCTTAAACCTATTTCAGCCTCCTCCAACTATTTCAACAGCAAAGAATATCAAGAAATCTTTTTCAAAACACTTGAAAGGTGCAGGAAAGCTACTTTTGAGAGTCCTCTCTATCAATCTATGATTGAAGAGGAAGAAATAGTGAAAAATAAGCTAGAGCAGATTAACAAGGAAAAGTTAAGTCTTGAAGAACAGCTTCAAAATTTGAAAATCAAAGAAAATAAGTTTGTTCGGGAAACTCTGGTACAAACTTTTGCTGTTGCAATGAAGATAGGAGGTAAAAAAATATCTTTATCCACTTTTATTTTGATTTTTCTTTATTTTCTGCATTTTAATTTTTTCCCTTTCACAGATTTTGGAAATTTTAAGATTCATTATTATGAGGGGTCAGTGACGGATGGACTCTCCAAGACAATCAGCAAGATCAGAGAAAAAGTAAGGATTTAAGACTTTTTTTTTTGCCTTTTTTTTTACACACTAAATTTCCTTTAACTTTCTGTAATTTACATTGTAATTTAATAAATCTTCACTAATTTCATCATAGCTTTGTTTCAAAATTTCTTTTTTCTTTTTTTCTTTTCTTGGATATTTACTTTATTTAATTATTTATTTTAAGTACTAAGCTTCTAATTTTGTTTTTAATTTGTTTGGTTGCTGCTAATTGTTTTCTGCTAGATATGTGAATTTACAATGTGCTGAAATTAAGTGTTTTTTCTCTTATTTGTTGTTTTGGAAATAATTTATCAGATTAGAGATATTTTAGTTTTTTTAGTGATTAAATTGAGGTTAGATTTTGGTTCTTCTTGATTCCCTTGTGTAGTTGGAAAGGGTAAATAATTATTAATTAGTTTAATAGTTTTGAAATTGAAAATTATTGAAACTTTTCATGATTGGATTCTACTTCTATCTGTGGTGGTTTGGATCTTTTTTGTTGAATTGCTTGTAAACATTTCGGAACCA
Source organism: Trifolium repens (assembly GCA_030408175.1). NCBI lineage: Eukaryota > Viridiplantae > Streptophyta > Magnoliopsida > Fabales > Fabaceae > Trifolium > Trifolium repens. The sequence goes on along the minus strand of CP125842.1, from coordinate 56,431,043 downwards.
GCTGAATGACGACGACGATGATTTTCACGCTGTGTAGAGTTTTTTATGAGTTCTGATAAAGTACTGTAGCAACTCAATTCAATTGATCACCAAATCTCCCCTAGATTTTTTGAAAGTGATTTCTTTGTTGGAATATGATTGTAGGTTGTAGCAGATGAAGAAGAGGAGCTAAAGATGGAAGAAGAAACAAAGACAGAAGAGGAACCGGATGCCAAAGAATCAGAGGAAGAAGAAACAAAGAGGGAGGAATCGGCTGCGGAAGAATCCGAGGAAGAAGAAGAAGAGTGAATATGAAGTTTATGCAGGAAGGTGCTGATTCTATTGTTGTTCTATCATGGTATTGTTGCAAATTTGAGACTTAAGTTTATGTAGGTTGCTTTCTTTTTTTAGTTGGAAATTTGAGACTTTAAGTTTCTGTTGGTTGTTATGTTTTGATGGATTTGTTGGATTTTGTAATTGGATATTATCCGATTGATTTAAATGACTAGTTGTGGAGGATTTTATTTAAGCTATAAAAAAATAGGCTTCAAGTTATTGTGATGCTATTGTTTAACTTGGATTTAGGTTAAAGGAAGCATATCTTTTTATAGTTACGAGCGAAAACTTGTAGATGATAGCAGTTTCTATAATCCAAAAAGCCTATTTCCTTTGCCTCCCGATGCTTGCTCACACTTGGTAGATTCTTTTTGTTGGAAATTTGAGACTTGGAAGTTTATGTAGGTTGCTTTCTTTTCTTTTTTTGTTGGAAATTTGAGACTTAGGCTCTGGTAAACTAAATAAGCTAGCTTATAGCTTTTAGCTTCTGTTTGGTAACAGTTTTTAAAAAAGAGCTTATAGCTTAGTTTACTAGTTTATAGCTTATTTTTCAAATTCTATTTCAAGTAGCTTATTTTACTAGCTTATGAGCTTATAGCTTATTTTATTAGCTTATAATTTATTTCAATCTTAGTGGTAAGTCCATAAAATATCTTCAAGAACGCACAAATTTGCTCTCCTCTTTCCCACTCTTCACTTGATGGGCAATGGCTATATGTTGTATCTTTCAAACAAATAAGTTCAAAGGCACTGCGATATTTGATTGCACTGTCAAGCATCATATAAGTAGAAACCCATTTACCGAACACATCCAAATGCAAGACATCACTACCATCACCAACTTCTTCAACACATTTATAAAACTGTTTCAACCTAGAGTTTGACACACTCACATACTTCAAACTCTTCCTTATCTTGTCCAATACATCACTTACTACCTTTAAACTCTCTTCAACCATAAGATCCAAGACGCGAGCACAACACTTAAGGTGGAAGTAAACCCCGTTACTCAACGAACTATCAAGTGAGCAAAGTTGATTTTTCAAGTTTTGCAAGTCCTCATTAGTCGAAGCATTATCGACAGTAATAGAAAACACATTTCTCTCTATTCCCCATTCCTGCAAATAACCAAACACCTTCCTTGATAGCTCAAAGTTATCATGTGGAGAGTCCAAATGACAACAGTTCAACAATTTGGCAATCAAATTCCATCTGTCATCCATAAAATGGGCCGCTAGAGTAATATACCTATTAGAAGAAGTGGACGTAAGCTCAAACACACCCTACCTTGAATTGAAGCTAGCCGTTTTTTGAGTTTATCTTTTTCGAGCAAGTAAACTTTCATCACATCAGCAACAACAACATCTCTAGAAAGAAATTCAGCCTCATTGTGAGAAACAAATTGGGTAAATGCCCTAAATTTATCCCACTCAACAAACCGAAATGGAAGATAATTTTTAATAGTCATTTGAGTAATCGATTCACGGACCATCATATGATCAATCTTTTTGAGCTTGAAATGGTCGGCAGTACGAGATTTCATAACCAAAGGACATACAAGAATATGTTGGTTTAGATGAGAGATACCTGATCTTCCACCACAAGTAAACACTTTCCCGCAAGTCATACATTCACACATTTCTTTTCCATTTTTATCAATTGCAACAAAGTAGTTCCAAACATTAAACCCTCTAAGCTTCTTTTTTGGAGGTTCAGAATCACCATCAGAATATGCAGAGTGAGGAGGAGGGTCATTAGATGTCCTAGCAGCAGATTCCCTTATATGAGGTGCAATATTAGTATATGTGCCATTAGATGTCCTAATAGTTGATGGCATAGTATGAGGAGTTGCATCATGAGATGATATTTGTTGAGTTGAACGTTTGAGATGTTTTAATTTATGATATTCTTGGAACTCTTTTCTGTAGCTTTATTTGCCATCTGCAAAAGAAAAAGCGATGCCTTTTAATAGGCAGATGAAAATTGAACTTTGTGATTTGGTTTTGTTTTAATATCTCTAACTGAGTTTTGGAATATTTCACCTAATTCAAATCTAGTTCAAAGTTAGTTTGTTTTTAAAACATTTTTCTTTAAACAAAGTTTGTTTTTTTCTTGTTGCATACAGTAATTATTATTATTTTGGCTAAAATTTTATTTAATAACTTTATCAAATATAAGGCATATTTAAAGAGATAGAGATACAAAAGTAACCTTAAAAATAGGCTATCAACAAGCAACAAGCAACAAAATAAATCCAATCAGAACAGAAGCTAAACAAAATCCAGTAATAAAACACATTATGGAAATAGACAAAAAAGAGAACATTATGATCACTTAGGGTCTGTTTGGTTCGAAGTTTTTGGAGGGGAGGGGAGGTGAGGGAATATTTTAAATTTTGGAGAAGTAATTTACTTTTTTACTCTTAACCTTATAAACTCAAAATAAGGATTAAATTATAATGGATATATTACGTCAAAAAAAACAAAAATTAAGTAGAAAACCTAAATTTTTTTTGTTGTAAAAAAAAAATAAAACCTAGAATTTTAATATTCCAACAAGGATAATTTTGAATTTTAATAGAAAAAATGAGGGTAATTTTGTCAACAAATCTCTCTCTTCACCTCCCCTTCTTCTCAATTGAACCAAACAGACCCTTGGGGGTAGTTTCTTGGTTGCAAAGAATTCACAGAGATAATACAAAAAAATAATAATCCGATAATAGAAAGACAAAAAAAAAATGATAAACATGAAAGAAAGATTAAAGACATTACTGAACAATAACAATATGAGGGTAGTGGTGGCGAGGATCGAAGAGAGAAGCGAGTTGGTACTGCTAGCAAAAACGATTCAATGTAGGTGAATGGGGGAAACAAACACAGCTTCTAAAACCCTGTTTTTTATAATGAAAAACCCTTTCTAGTGGGATTGGAGTTTTTAAATTAACTAGTACGTCTTAATTGTCTAATTTAGATACATATGTGTCAACAAACTATTTATCAAAAAAATCTCAACAAACTATCTACTACTTTTTTTTTTACGGTAAACTAATTTATTTTTTTTATAATGGACTATCTACTACTACTAAATTTTAGAAGCAACACCTACCAACAATTCCGAATAAAACACAGTATATAGCAGCAAATATTGGTAAGGGAATTGATGCGAAAAAGGCTCCGAATTTTCCTAAACGAGACACGGAAAAATAATTAGTTACATAAGAGACATAAAAGTGCAAGGGAACTCTCCAAACAAGAATTCAAGTGGAATAATGAATGCTATACCAAAGATAGAGAAGAAAATCATGAAACCACATGACATTTGCACCACTCTTCTGCTCCCTATATGAGTGAGACCGAGTAGACCGACATTTTCACTACAATTTTCAAAGAAATTAGTGAGATTATCACCTATATAGAATAATTATGTTTTGTTTCAATAGGCAAGATGATTGAAATAGCGGTGGAGTCTGGCATGAAAAATGTGAATTGACCGATGCAGATTATAAATAGACACGAAACAGAAACAGAAACAGAAATGAAACAAAAGTTCTTAAAATATTGCTTTCTTACACAGATGTTGTAGTGCCAACACAGCAACCAAAAATGCCTTCAAGTAGCATACTAATGCCCTGTATCACAAAAGTTACAAGGATATCAAGATTCTATAATGAAAAAGAATTATTAAGTTAATTGTTAAAAAGGATAAATGATTGAAGCTTCACCTGGAGCCCGATGCTTCGGCTGAGCACATGTGCAGGAGGAGGTCTTGCACCAGAAAGCCTAGCCGCGGCGAAGTAAGTACCGGTTGACTGCATTCAAAAATTTCAATTAAAAAAAGTTCCAGATTACATCATGAGTTTGATGACAACAAATTGACAATAATGGTAAGATAGACTGAAACGATTAAGATCATTTTACGGACGATAAAGCTGTCAAAATTTGAAATGACTCAAAATTGAGAACGACTATTCAGATTGAAGGTTTGTCCGGTATTCAACACGACTATGGCACATGTAGCTATATTCAATTACTTTCGTTTCTTAAATTATTACCAGTGTCGTATCAGGTATTTGTGTGTGCACTTCATAGCATGTAAATTATCAAAATAATTCGTAGAATTAAAAATACTAAGGATAAGGAATAGTTGCTAGACCTCAGCAGAAGAGACAAGTGCTGCACCCATCATCCCAAAGACATGACTAGCTTTGAATATGTTATTCACTCTTTCTCTTTTTCTATGTCATCCATGTTCAGTTCTTCAAACTTTTTAATATATATATATATAGTCTCTAAATTGATTATGTCTTGACCATTTTGCAGGTTGTTGATCTGGGGGGAAGAATAATTAAATGGAGCATTAAGGAAAGGAAAATAAGTACATGAGTGGAAAAAGGTTCAACTGTCACTGTTCCAAGTCTATTTATTATGACAAAATAGGTTCTTTGATTTTGTGCTTATAAGTAAAGTGATTTGTGCATTGTTAGTAACATGTTATATGTAAATCATATATATGATTATTGAGATTTTTAACCATTTTTTGGATCAATATAAATTGGTTGATAATGCTTGTAATTGGATTTGAGTAGCCATACTTTGTATGATACATTGTTTGAATGTCTTATGTGGTGTTTGATTATGATCAATGACCTTTAATAGCATTTTTAGTAGATTAACGCACGGGTTCAATGGAAAATCAAATATATATCAATCATGGTTGTGACTATTCAAACGTACCAAACCATCGCATTCGATATGTCAATCAAGTGGAATCAATCCTAAACACGATGTCAACCAAATAGATATCAATCATGGACGTGGTCAATCAAATGAGTTAATCATCGCATTCGATATGTCAATCAAGGAGGTTAGGCATAGGCACCACAAAATTAGCATAAAGAAAGCAAACTATAATAGAAGTCAAGAAAAATTATATAAACAGCGTGTAGAAATTACGTCAAGAAACTATCTATTTAATTAAGACTCACCTAAAGCGAAACAATTAAGAAACTCAATATTTTTCTTTTTTGGGGAAAAATAAAAATAAAAAGCAATGCATTAATATCATATGCAATTCCACATGATGACTTGGATTTGGTAACAAAATTAAGAGGCAATTCCATAATCCATCCATCTAAGCTTTGTTTGTAGCTCTTTAATCCACCATATTTATGAATTGAAGCATGCCTGAATTTCTTCCAACGTTTTTCCTTTGGTTTCTGGTACTAACTTTGCTACGAAAAGAATAGTTAAAAGAGAACATCGATCCAACATATAAAAGTAAAGTACCTGCCCAAAAAAAATAAATTATGTTCCTACTAATTAAGATGTGTAATAAACTAAGTTTTCTAACTAATTGTAGTAGTTTATTGTGCTTACCAGGAGAACTCCAACTCATAAGAAAGTTGAAAGTATATGAAACTACCCAAGCTCCTAACCAACTAATCAAAACTACAAAACTTCCGGCAGTTCCTTTTACATGTATAGGAAAAATCTACTATATGAAACAGTTCGTCAGTCATTTGATCAGATAAAGAACGATACAATTGAAAGGAAAAACTACACATAAACTTGATATCATCTTTATAGATAGGTATGGTTAAGAGTTATACTACGATACATACCTCGGACATTATTACCCAAGGAACCGGTCCCATTCCAATTGAAAGTGCCGCTACGTATATCTTATTAATTGCCAAAACAATATGATACAGTTTCAGGTCAAATAGGACTTTATTATGTCTAAACGCGATATGTAATTAACAAATTTTTCATTAACCTCTCTTAATCAACATTTTCATATTAGACTCACCAGAATACCAGCAACTGCTAATATTGGTGCCCACTCAAGCAATAAGTTTTGATCCTGGTCCATGGAATAATACAAAGTCTTATAATTCACTAATTGAGATATATACACCATAATCTATACAGAAAATATGATTAGTAAAAACTTACCTTGAGAAAGAAAGCAATTCCAGTCATAAAACAACCTAAAAATATTCCACTTGCTGAAGCCTACATACATATTAATTAGCACTTCAATTAGGCATTTCCCCTTCTTGGCCAAGCTTTATGGCCTTATGCACATCTTTAAGGTGGCCCCACTTTGGCTGCCTTATAATGCCTGCAGCATACAGTAAAGATATATTAAAAACAAACACAAAATTATCTTCGATGCATAACCGGTGATACATTTGTGATGGCTACAACATGAATGATAAATATGCAGGATGTATTGGTTGAAGGAGTGCATACCATACTCATCAATTGAAGCGTCATAATCATAACTTGTAGCAACTAAAGGTCCCCCGGTAGTTCGACCGAAGTTGGTCCCTCCATGGTACTTTTTTTTAGCAACAAACAAAAAATGTTACTGTATCAGCTAATTCCTCTTTGTTAGTGCCAAAAACAATTTCACTGAAGTATCATATAAAATTGAACTTGAACAATACCATATAGTAATTTTGAAATGTTCCTCCTCGTGGGAAAAAGCGTGCGACAGCAAATGCAAGATCTTACACAGGTTTGTAAGGAACAGCACCACCAAATGAAACAAACCTACAATAAGAATTCAAAGGATTGAGAAAATAACAAAAAGAATTCAATGAAATGATTTATACAAAAAAGGACGCCAAGTCGCTAACCATTCACTCCAATTCTCAGTCCACATTTTCTTCCAAATCCCTATATTTGTTGGCATCCAAATCTGCAATCACTAGTTCGTCTTCTGATTTAAAAACTGTAATTAATTTAAAGTAAATTCAAATTTCAATTATTCTTTACAACATGAAAATTTCAACAAAAAAAAGAAGTAAAAAACACATTATTGGCAACATTGATTTCATTTCCAACCAAAAGAATACTATGATAAATCAGTTTATAACATTAAAGCCACAAATAACAGAATCCTCCACCCTAATTATAAATTCAAGCACATAGGTGTAACAAATCATGTTTGATCTTTTTCAACTGCAAAAATAATCATGTTTATCGTTACACTAATGAAAAAAAATTACATAAAAGAAGATTCTGCAAAAAGAAAATAAAAATAAAAGAACACAAAAGAAAGGGACAAAAAAAATTGTATCTCTTGAAGAGAACAATGATGAAGGAGAAAAAAAAGCGAAACAAAAGAGAGATTAGTCTTGTCTTGAAACAACGGCAAAAGTGAGAAAAAAGAAAATAGAAGCAGAGGGGATGAAACAAAACCAATCCAGTTCCTCTCCATCTCTCTTTCACTTCTCCAACCCTGTTTTTATGGGGATTAACACAGATTTTTCAACTTTACCATAATTTCTCTTAACCTAAATAGCGAAACAAAAAATCAAGATCAAACATTTGGATCTCTGAATATTTTTCAACTTTACCATAATTTCTCTTAACCCTGTTTTTATGGTGAATCTCACAAATTCAAGAGCGAAAAGATAAATTGCTCATAAATAACTCACCAATGTCGCCGCTTCATCTCACAGTTGCCGTTCTCAGAATGATGAAAGTTTCTGTTTGGATTGATTTTGCTTGCTACTGTCGTCCATGGAGAGGTCAACTATTGTGAAGAATCAAACAGTGAATTTGAAGAAGAGATAGAAAGTGGGAGTGGTTACTAAGAAAGAATCAGACACGGCAGTAAATCAAAATAATTATACTTTTTTATATGAATCGGTAATTCAAAACAACCAATCAACTAACTTACGTCAGTAATTTCCTATGAAAACCAAAAGAAATTAAAAAGTTAAAAAGCAACATGTATCTATTTACAATTTTTTAGTCGTTGCAATCTCTGCTAGCACAGTACCATGAGTACCCCGAGGTTCATCATCAGTTACATATCCAACACCTAAATTATAAAATAAGGGCAAAAAAAATCAAAACAATACCAATGAATTGCAGATTGTGAAGCACTGTCATGGTCAAAATTGTTAGTTAGGAAACTATAACCGAAGTTTGAACTCTGGCTCTCTCCACTTTTGTGTGTGTGAGTTCCGATAAAAATAATCACAAAATAAAACATGATGTGAGTAGAAGAAAGAAGAATAATCACGAACTAATTGAGGATAAAAATAGAATGATCTGAAATTCATAACTCTACGTCGGAGGCTGCCGCCGTTGTTGTGTGTGCTCCATGTTCATTCATTCTTGTCGCCAGATATGCCAAAAGAAAGCGGGAAATAAGCAATTTGAAAATGTAACAAACCAACAAAACAAACCCTCAATAGTTACATACATGATAAAACATTGAAGAAACTATAATATTCAAGAGAACCCATTATCATCAAAATCCAATTGCTAAAAGCATTGAAGAAAGAAACAAAAATTGAATTTTTCTCATTTCACAGACAACTATCTTTCTCTATCTCTCACTATGCTTAAACCCACAATAGTCAAAGTCTCAAAGAAAAGATAAAAAGAATAGGTCAACTAACTCTTCTAGCATCTGGACTTCTGCCATAGCTTCCCCTTTCTCTTGCTAAAATTGTGCTAATCTTATTCAAATATAACCTACAAACAAATGTTGAAAATAAAATGAGAATACATGTGAGAGGAAAAATAGAAATGTGATTCACCAAATCTTACAAAGAAATTCAAACCAGAAATTGAAAGCCTAAATAAAAATCATAAAACAAAACCACCAAAATTTTGGTGTAGTGTTTTTAACTGAGGGATGGTTCTATTTTGAACAGCTTAATTATAATCATTATTACACCTGCCCAAGCATTCCAATTCCATTTCATTAAAACTTCGGACAAATTATGAGTTTCACTAAAAGCCAAATCCACCTTGAAAAGAGTGTGGTCATAGCTAGGTAATGACAAAACAATGAAAGCTTCCCCGTGAAAAAAGTGTACTTGCTAGTAATTTCTAAACAATGAATACTTCATACGACAATCCAGAGGGCTTTTGATATAAAGATTTGTTTGAAGTTTTGTGTTTTAGATGAAGGGTTTGGTGATTTTGAAGGTTTGTTGTTTGAGAAGGAAATGAATGAAGAATAAGAAAGGGATATGAAATGGAGGGTGAGGTGAGGTGATGATGATGTTGTTTGTTTCGTTCCAACATACTACCAAGAAAGCCATTTTTTTAATTTCAGAATTTTTTAATTAAAAAATAAAAATGTTAATAAGCAATGTGAAATTAAAAAATAAATATAAATTAAATTATTTCCATGTATCTATGCCACATCAGCAACAATGACTATTTACCCTTATTATTCAAAGTCAATATAGTTGTACAAATATAAAATAACCTCAAATTTCATATAAGTGGACGCTTTTCAGGATCACGAGTCAAAATATCAATATCAATATTAATTCTTTCTTGTTCGATACTTGGAGCTTTGCAAGGAGGTTGTTGGGCAAGTTGCACACTAGGTGGCTCTATTTTTGTTCATCTTTATCAACACTTTCAACATTAGTATGCGGGTTTGTTGTCGTGTGTGACGCAATGATTTTATTTCTTCATTATCTCTCTCTTTCCTCTTAAAAAATGAGTAAATTGTTTTTTCTCTAACAAAAACACAATTTTTCAAACAAATTTAGATAAAGGTAAACACACAAGCATAAAACAAACGCAAGCACTTAAGAAACAAGTCACGACATAACAATAACTAACACAATCTTATGAAAAAATAAAGTTAATTAGGTGTTAATTCTTAAAATCAAAGATGTAGCCCAAAGAGGGATAGAAAAATAAACTAACAACTTACCAAGAAACACTACAATAAAGAGTATATATTAAATTTAAATCTTCCACTTACAAAGAAATTGGAGATGAATTGAATTGGAGAATAAGACAAAATAAGTGGCCCAAAGCTTCTTACCGTTTTACAGGAGATTGGAAGGAGAACAATTAGGTTTTACTTCTTTATTATATTCTATTATTATTATCCTCCCCCCCCCCCCCACCTCCGCCTCTACTCTTAATCATTTGTTCGTGTCGCTTGAAACGCAAACCCGCAGTCCCAAAAACATCAACTTGATAGCATCAGTATCCTGGATTCAAACGTGTCTACAAACTTCAATATTGATCCAAATGCCATGAAATTGGCACTCAGACGACCGAAAATTCGTTAGCTTTCCAGACATGTAAATACCATTCTAAAGGGAGTTATATTTTTACAGATATGAGTCAAATACTGTAGATGGGTCTATAAAATTTATGCAGAAATTCCTTACCTTAAAATGCTAGTGAACACTTCCAATTCTTCAACCCATAAAGAATCTTCTAATCCTCGTTGTTCCACTCAATCTACATCTCCCATACTCATTCAATTTATCTTTGCTCCAAATAAAACATGCATGCAATCCAATTTGTGAAACTAAAGAAAATTGAGGCTTGGGTTAAATTCTGAAATGAAGAAAAGGATGGGAAATCTCAAATTCATCGTACCTTAATTTTCTTATTATGATTAATGATGAATGAAGGTCCTAAACGGTGAATGCATCACTTGGTTTAGTAACACGATATCTGATTAGTAGGTGATGGTGGAATGAATATATTGAATTGAAGCTAAGTTTTTTCACATACCCAAAAGAGAATTTCCTGGAAAATATAAACTTGAACCTTAGATCCTCTGGAAAACCCTAGTTAAAAGCAACCTAAGTCAGATAAGAAAAAAATAAATGAAGAAACAGAAAACCCCCAAAATAGAGGAAAAAGTTAACATATCTAACTAGAGGATAGATTGAGAAATCGCCACTGTCTTTAAACACCGTTGTGTCACCGCGAACCACCACCAAAACTCTCTCTCGGCCAAAACTCTCTCCTCGTCGTCGGAACATCTATCCCGCCGGCAAATCTTCTCTCACCCGGCCACTCCCTCACACCTACGAGTGGTTGATTTGTAGGTGGTGGTGGATGTGATGGTGAAGGATGAGATGGGAAGGGCAGAGAGAAAGAGATATGGAATGGTTGGATTGATGGTGGATGTGATTTGGTAAAGAGAGATGAAATTGTGAGATAGTGAGAGAAGAGAGATTTGTGCGTACGAGAGAGAAAAAGTCTCTGAGGCCGTCGCAAATCAATCTCAAACTTGATCACTGAAAGTTGTTGCCAGTTCAGTCGCTAATGAATCGGTCGCTTGATTGGTTGATATGGATCAGCGACCATGGATTTAGCTGCTGCAGAAATTTGGTCGCTAATGAATTTAGTGATCGATTTTTAAGATTTTTGGTTGCTAAATCGGTCTCTAAAGGCAAATTTCTAGTAGTGTGTAGGATTAAAATCGGTCGCTAATGTTGTTTCTCTTTGGTTTCTCTTCCAAAGATCTTGTTTTATGTGTTTCTATTTCAATCATATATGCATCATCGCTCAGAATATGAACATGGTTGTTAATTTCTCTTTCTATGTGCATATATGCGTCATCGCTGAGAAGAGAAAACAAGATCCATGTGTATTTATTTCCAATCATACATGCATCTCTTCCATAGATATTGATCGGAGACGAAAACAAACCAGTTCAAAGTAGCGACAGATCGGAAAATAAATAGATCGGAGACAAAAACAGATCGGAAACGAAACACCTAAACGACGAACGCAGAAACTGGCGATAAACAGTACCCACGAGGAAGATGAACAGTTTATGTGATTGGATTCAGTATGGTTAGATTAATTTGATTCTGGACTGTAGAAGATAGAGTAAAGAAGATGATAGGGTAATTTGGTGCATGACTTTTTTATTATTTCAATTTTACCCTTAAAAAATAACTTCCACGTAAAAATATACTTTCAGTTTTTGTCAATAAATAATTTTTTTAATAACTAAGCACAACTTCCACATAAAAGTAGGTTTTCAATTCTTTATAGTAAAAATAAAATATATTTTTTTCTTCTTAATAACTAACCATAACAAAAAAAAAGCAGATACGGAACGTGCCCGTTTGGCAGCTAGTAATAAAAATATCGATCACACACGAAAAAAAAAACATATCGATTACACAAACAGGTACGGAACGTGCCCGTTTGGCGGCTAATAATAATAGTGTGGACAGGTGTATGTGTGATTTTGTAATCTCAACCGTCCATTTTTAATCTAAGAGTCGATAAGTGTTATTCTCACATAAGAAATACATTCTCACTTGATATGCCCTATATATATATATATATATACTCCCTCCGTTTCTTTTTAATTGTCTTTTTATCTATACTAATATATAAAGGGGATACAAATTTTTGGATGGCTTTTTCATTATTCCTATTTTACCCTTAAAAAAAACTACCAAACAAAAAACTAAAAAAACTTCCGCATAAAAGTAGGTTTTCAGTTTTTTTATAGTAAAAAAAATATTTTTTTCTTCTTAATAACTAACCACAACAAAAAAGAAGATCAAATAGTTATCAATTAACTAAGTGCAACAAAAAATGAGATTAAGTAGTTATTTAAATTTGCACAATAGAGAATATCGATCACAGCAAACAAAAAAAAAATATCGATCACACAAGGTATTTTATAAAGACTAGCCGCCAAACGGCCGTGCCCGTTTGTATAATCGATATTATTTTTTTTTCGTGTGCGATCGATATTCTGTATTGTGCAAATATAAATAATTACTTAATCTCCTTTTTTATTGGACTTTGTTAATTGATAACTACGTAACCTTCTTTTTTTGTTGTGGTTAGTTATTAAGAAGAAATTATTTTATTTTTTTTATTATAAAAAAACTGAAAACCTACTTTTATGTGGAAGTTGTGTTTAGTTATTAAGAAGAAAAAAAATTATTTACTAAAAAAAACTGAAAATCTATTTTTATGTGAAAGTTATTTTTTAAGGGTAAAATTGGAATAACAAAAAAGTCATCCCAAAAATTTGTATCCCATTTATATATTAGTATAGATAACACCAAATTAAGGAAGTGTATTTTTGTACGTTATCTTCCTATTATACCCTTATTTTAATCCACCAATAAATTTCTATTTTTTTTACGCTTTTTCCAATAAATTTAATATATTACGTAAAACAAAAATATTATTTTTCTCTCATAACAAACAATTGCTAATTACTATCTCTTTCTCCAGTAACAAACTTTGGTTTCAATTTGAAATATAATAGTGATAAACTTTGTTTTAATTTGTTTTTAAAAAAACAAACTTTGTTTCGATTTGTTTTATTGAAAAAGATAAGAGCAATTGACAAAGGGTATAATTGACAAATCATGCCCGTAAAATACAAAAAAGACAATTAAATAGAAACGCTAAATCAGATAATAACAGACAGGGAGTATATATTAAGTTAACCTTTGTTCTTGTGTAGAACTTTAATGGATGGTTATTTGAGTATTAATGTTTGTCCTCCTTTTTTGTTACCTCATTTGTCTATATATATATATAGGGGGAGAATGAGAGTCAGTTTCCTCCCTGCTCTTCTCTTACGATGCATGATCATGGCCTCCCCACGTTTTCCCGCCATGGGGCGGTTATGGGTTCCACTACCTCAGAGTGGTCCTGCGCCTTGAACACGTGTTTTAGGTAATTTTGGACAAGTAAACGTGGGCGTATGGGCCTTTAAAGTGGACTCTGTCGGGTCATGGGTCCATAGGGGCGTGACTCGGCTTTGAGGCGGATTAGGCCTGTGCACTATTGGGCTAGAAGTCTCTCGCCCGTTACAACCTGAAACCTAATTTTTCTCTCCTTAATATTATAAGATAAGATAAGATAAGATTTTTCCATTAAGCTAACCATAAACCTAATTTTTTTTCCTCTTATCTTGCCTCCCATTTTTCACATTAATTTTTCATCAAAACCTTCCACTATTCAACTCAATTTCAAATATTCCATACAATTTCCATATTAATCTCAGATCAATGATTTGCCCTTTGAAATTGTCATATTTTTAGGAATTGGTTTAATGACAACAAAATTTAAAAATTGATTGATATATTGACTTTTTCTTTAGCATGTGATATTTTCGATTTAAATTAAAACAGATGTTTTTTATATATTAATGTGTCCCTTTTTAATTGTCTTTTAACTGCGGATTTAGCGTTTTATTAAACTATTGCTTTGGTATTTTAACGTTACAATTTATCAATTATACTATCTGTCAATTACTATTATCTTTGTCAATAAAACTGCAGATATTACATATTTGGAAAACTAAAGATTTTTTTACATAACATATGAATTTTTTTTGGCTATAAAAACATTAAGTTCTTTTTTTTTGTTACATAACATATTAAATTTATTGGAATTTTATTGGTGGATAAAAATGCGAGTATAATAGGAAGAAAATGTGCAAAAATATACTTTGCTAAATTTGAAAATGTTTAATGTTATTCCATTTTTTTCATATACCTTTTGGTATTAAAATTTATATCGTATCATCTCTATCAATATCCTACATTTTTGTTGCTCCTTAATTATATGTCTTACTTTTTTTGAAAAAAAATCTCATTTTTTTGTGTTTGGCGTACCCTATGAAAGGGTGGGTAATGGGTTGGGTAGGGCGGGTTTGGGCACAAAAATACCACATATCCCAACCCGTGGTTGCAATAATGAGATCCAATCCGATCCTTTTTAAAAGTTCGGTTTTTGCGAGTTCGGTTTGTGCGGATTGACGGTTTGGCGGGTCGGTTAATTCACTTTTGAACTGACGAATAAAAAATTATCTAAAAAATAAAATAAAAAAACTCAATTGTGATGTGTGAAGAGAACATGAATGCAAATGAAATAGAATGCAGTATAACGTAAATGTATGGTGATATTAGTATTTGAGTGAGAGAAAAGTAGTTTCTTCGTTTTCACTTTCCAAGTAAACAAACATAACAAGTTTTGAATTTGTGTGTCTCGAGTAGAGCTGTCAAATGGCCCGGCCCCATCGAGCCAAGACATCTATTGGGCTTAATTGGCCCGACCCATTAAGGCCCAAGGCCCATTAAGGCTCGGCCCGCTTAGCCCGGTCCAATAAAATGGGCCGATGGGCCGGCCCGCAACATTTTTTCAAATTTTTTTATCTCAATTTTTTGTAAAAAAAAATTTAATGGACAATAAAATTACATATGCATCGCACACAAATTAATATCCATAAAAAAGTGAGTGTCATGATTTCATGAAATAATAAATATTTCAAAATATCCATGCAAAAGTCGAGAGATTTGTGGATGATGATTCATAAAGTGCATCCTCAAAGCTAATAAATTTCAAACTTACACCAGACACTAAACTTTTAACATAATCATTCAAAATACATAAATTAAATTATAAATTATAAAAAAATAAAAACTAAATTATAAATCACATCTTTTTCCTTAAAAAAAAACAAATCTCATCTTTTGTTACTTATTTTATCTAAAGATTTTATGCTAGCTAAAATTCCTTATTTTTAGGTAAATTATATTTAGATTTTTTTTTAATTCTTTAATGGGCCGACCCAAAAGCCCGTTGGCCCATAGGCCCGACAGCACAGCCCAATAAGGCCCAATGATATTTTTGGGAAGCCCGGCCCGGCCCATATAAAGCTATAGGGCTACTGGGCCGGCCCGATAGCCCGATCCATTTTTATAGCTCTAGTCTCGAGATATGTCCAGTCATTTCATGATATTTTTCATATTAAATAATGATTTTATTTTTACCTTCCAATGAAATACACGTAATGATTTTATTTTTATTTTATCGTCTAGATGCTGATCCGTCGCTGGAATCCTGTGTGCCGAGGGTCCACGAACTTATAGTGTATCATGGCGTAAGATCGCGCCACGTAGCAGCTCTTGCGAGGGTGCACAGTTTTACTGTGTGCGTAACAGCTCTAGATCATAGGCTGCTGCAGACTATAAATGGCGTTTTTAACCTAGTTTTTTCGCATCTTTTGCTGTTGGGATTTGTTGGAGGCATAGAGAGGCAGAGTTTTAGCGATTTAGGATCCTATCCCAGGTTTCGTATTTTCTTTTGTATTTTGCTTTCTCAAACCCCAGTTTAGATTCTCTGTGTACATGAGGATTGACTCAGTTTTTGTTTTTTATGTTTTGATTACATTTTACACTATTGAAATTGAACGGTTTTTTCTAAAAGTTTTTGGTACGTTCAATTGAAGTGTTCATAAAAAGTATTAAACGATTTTGAATTTTTATAAAAATTTGTAGAGTTGATCTACTCAATGAGATCCATGAATTCAACGGTTGAATCGAAGAAATATAATACCGATATCTAGTTATTAAGCGGAATAAGTCAATGAAGAGGAGTCAATGAATCCCTCCTCATATATATATATAGGTTTAATTTAGTTCACGAATTTCTTCACCTGCTTTATAATTTAAATCTAGTTGCAAATAGATGCATCACCAGCCTAGGATGTTATAGCGGCGCTACAGCGGGATAGTGTAGCGGCAGACCCTCCCCCCTATGATACAGGTCTGCTTTCCGCTATAGCGGGATTGTGTGGTTCTAAATTAATATGCAAATAAACTCATTCTTGAACATGGCACAATAAATACAATGTGAAATCAAACTTGGCTAAATAATGTATTGGTGATTTGTCTGCATGACCAACCTGCGGAGAAGAGTTTTTATAAAAAAAAAAACCCATTTAGAACAATATTATACAGGCAGCTTTAGCATAAGCTCACTCGCCCAAAACATGCTACTTTTTTTTTGGATACAAAAAATAAAACTTGGTAGTTAAATTGTAGTATCAATAATTGCTATTTTCATTTTTGTGCTAAAACTTTAAACCACAAACCTTTTAGCATGAACTATGTACTAATTGTGGTTTGATTTATTCTATCTGAGTGAACGAAACTAATCGTCATTGGTTTGATTTATTCAGTTCTTGTATTGGTCTCAACAATGATCTTGGGAGCTTGCACAGGGCTATCATGTTACCTTGCAGTAGCATCAGCTAAGCCTAACCCTATCAAGTCCAATGGCTCCTCTGCAATCAGCTACGATTTATGCTGTCCAACCGGCGGTTACAGCGGCATATTATCAATATCGATGTCGAAGAGCAAGAACACAGTGGTTGCTGGAGCAGGGGGAAAAAGTCTCACGTACAGGGGCGCCGGCGTTGATATCGACGCAGGTTCCGAACTCGTTCGAAGAATAGCGAAGATGGCGCCTGGGATTGGAGGCTTTGGCGGTTTTTTCCCTTCCGGTACTTTTTTTTCATCTTCACTCGTGTTTTGTTCTTTCTTTTATTATATTTTGACCCACCTTTGCTTTTGAGCAGATGATGGTTCGTACCTTGTTGCCAGTATGGATGGTGTTGGAACGAAGCTGATGCTTGCGCTCGAAACTGGCATTCTTGACACAATTGGGATTGATCTGGTGAACTTTGTGGAAACTGAATTTTAACTTTTAAACTTTTGGAAATGTGTTATGATGTTTGAATATTTTGCATTATGAGCATCCTTGTTTCTGTTTAGGTTGCGATGAGTGTCAATGATATTGTTACTTCGGGGACAAAGCCTATGGTTTTCCTTGATTACTATTCCACTGGCCACCTTGATGTGGATGTTGCTGAGAAGGTAATGGATGTGCATCTGATGTGATGGTTTGAGCTCTGGGTGTAAATAGAGCTTATTGTGTTTCTCCCCCTTGTTTCATATCTTCTTTTTATTCAGGTTATCAAAGGCATTGTTGATGGCTGTAAGCAATCTGATTCTTTTCTTTTAGGAGGAGAGGTATTGAAATATTTTCTAGTTTTGATTTATTTATTTAAATAGTTCTCCCTCCTACGCATATACCCAACTATCTGCAAATAGGTTGTTGATAAAGAGATAATATGGGTGACTTAGTTAGTTGATTTTACACTTACAGACTGCAGAAATGCCTGGTCTCTACAGAGAAGGTGACTTTGATCTATGTGGCTGTGCTGTTGGCATTGCGAAGAAAAATTCTGTAATTGATGGAAAGAACATTATTGCTGGTGATGTTCTTATTGGTTTGCCATCTAGTGGAGTTCATTCTAATGGCTTCTCACTTGTAAGAAGGTTGGTTTTGGTTTTGACGATGAGTAATCAAATCTATCGGTTTTGTTAAAATTAGGCTTAAATATGATTTTGGTCCTTGCAAATATGAATCATTTTGATTTTAGTCTTGAATAACACCTTAAGAGTTCCTTGTCGTCGGAACTCCATTGACTGAGACCGCTGGTGTGTAGGCATTGCTTTTGGCAGGTTCTACAACCACAATAACAACCACCACCACCACCAGACAACTGTCTCCCATCCACAATAACCGTGTCTTTCTCTCACTACCACTCTCTCACAACCACACAACAAAGATCAATTTTGGCTTCAAGGAGTGTTTGGATTTAAACATTTAACCGTATAAAACAAATTGGTTTAATAATTAATTAGTTTTACATTTTTAATTAATTGATTAAAAGAATTAATTAGAGATAACTATTAATTAATTTTGTTTTTAAAAGTGCCAAGTCAGCAACAGTTGTACAGTCAACATGTGTCACATTTTCTTAAATTTGGCCAAATCATTGAAAAATGTAGTTTAGGGACTTTTTTAAAACTTTTGTAATTTTACAAGGGCATAAATATCTTTTACAGGGACTAAAATCAAAATGAGTGATATTTGCAAAAATTAAAATCGTATTTAAGCCTTAAAATTATTGGTTACTGAAATGTATTGATATGTTAACAGTGTGCTTGAACAAAGTGGTCTATCATTGAAAGATAAACTTCCAGGCGGCGATATTACAATTGCAGAAGCTTTAATGGCACCAACTGTTATTTATGTTAAACAGGTCATTCATGGTTTTTCACTGTTTGATGTTTCCTTCTCTTTTTGAGTTTTGATTTTGAAGATTTCTCATATTTTATCAACAGGTGCTTGACTTGGTTAGCAAAGGAGGGGTGAAGGGAATTGCCCATATCACAGGTGGTGGTTTCACAGAAAACATACCCCGTGTTTTTCCAGAAGGCTTTGGTGCCCTTATATACAAAGACTCATGGGAAGTCCCTATAGTGTTCAAATGGCTTCAGGAGGTAATACGTCTTTCAATAACTTTTTCTGAAAAACAACTTCCGATACTTGCATATAATTAAACTCAATTTTCATTTTCAAAATTTTTAGTATAGTTTTGAATTAATAATCTCTCACATCAGGCTGGGAACATAGAAGACTCTGAGATGAGACGAACATTTAATATGGGCATAGGGATGGTCCTGGTAGTTAGTCCAGAGGCAGCTAATAGAATACTTGAGAACATAGATGATGTTGGAAAAGCCTATCGCATTGGTGAAGTTATAAGCGACAAGGGAGTTACCTATGCTTAATTTTGGTTTTTTCAGTCATGTTTTAACTCCTAACTAGTATGTTAACTTTGCGTCAAAAAAAAAAAAAACTAGTATGTTAATTAGTATGTTAGTCCGTGCTATGCACTAGATTATTTTCCAGATTATTTTCTTTTTTAATATTATTGATGTGTTTATTTTGATATATGATAGGTCCGCAAGTGCACTGATATATCAGTTATAGTATTAAAGATTATCGATCCCACATAGACCAATGTCAAGTACCGTTATCTGTTGTTGTGTTGTTTATCTAAGGCGTTTATCTGTTGTCGTGTCCGCTTATACTCTTAAAATTACTTTTTTGAAAACTGAATTTTTCCTAATTGATAAAAAATTACTTTCACATTGTTTAGAATCAAAAACTGAATTATTCTATGGTTAGATAAAATTTTCATTCATTCATATTGAAACCAGTATGCAGTATCACTATGGAATACCATTGGTACTACGATTCTCACATTCCGGACTATAAAAATCTACTCTGACATAGTAAATATAATAAACGAATATAAATTCATATTAAGCATTTGAAACTGAACACAAATCTAGCAGGGTATATGCAAGTAACGGCAGAATCATCAAAAGCAACTTGTGGCCTATTGAATTGCTAAAATGAACAAATGAATAAAGTAATTAAAAGCCATAAATTGAAATGGTGCTTCTTGTAACTTGCATTGCACGGGTAATTTATACTACTCCTTCCGTTTCTTTTTAATTGTCTTTTTAGAAAGATAACACCAAATTAAGGAAGTGTAATTTTTGCACGTTATCTTCCTATTATACCCTCGTCTCTCTTCGGCGATCTTTGGCGAGGTGGCGCTGCTCTGCATTGCCCCTCTTTTGTTGGTTCGTACTTTTGTCTTCTTTGCTGTATATTAATCAATGAATTTCTTCTATTTGAAAGGGCTTCTTTATTTCTTTTGCCCCTCGGCGACGTGTATTTAGGATTTTCCACAAATAACCTTTCAGAATGACAATTCACTAGCTTTGTTATTTTGATTTTTGAGATAAAATTTTGGTACAAATAAAAGAAATATACAGAGTTACCTTTAACTGCTTTCTTCGGTCTTTGTTTATTTTTGGAGTTTATCCTAATCCTTTCATCGTGAGGTGTCTCCATCTGTTTCTGGCATCTCCTGCTCGTAAGCTTTAGGGGTCACGCCCTGGTTTTCCAACGCATTTTATTTTTTCTGACGTTTCCAACTCGTAAGATTTAGGGACAACGCCATGGTACTTCAACTCATATTTTACTTTTTCTGGCGTTTCCAACTCGTAAGATTTAGGGACAACGCCATGGTATTTCAACGCATATTTTACTTTTTCCGACGTTTCCAACTCGTAAGATTTAGGGATAACTTTGACATACTTCAAACTGTTCCTAATCTTGTACAATAAATCACTTAATACCTTTAAACTCTCTTGAACCATAAGATCCAAGACACGAGCACAACACTTAAAATGTTTTTCTAGAGATGCTGGCGTTGCCGATGTGATGAATGTTCTCAACAAACTATCAAGCGAGCTAAGTTGATTTTTCAAGTTTAACAAATCACCATCATTAGCAGAAGCATTATCCATTGTTATAGAAAAAACATTTCTCTCAATTCCCCATTCCTGCTAACAACCAATCACCTTCCTTGATAGCTCAAAATCATCATGTGAAGGGTCAAAATGACAAAAATTCAACAATTTGACAACCAAATTCCATTTATCATCCATAAAATGAGCCGTTAAAGTAAAATAGCCACAAGAAGAAGCGGAAGAAGTCCAACACCGAAAGCTCCAACACACACTACCCTCAATTGCAGCCAGCTGTTTTTTCAATTTATCTTTTTCAAGCAAGTAATTAACTTTCATCACATCAGCAACAACAGCGTCTCTAGAAAGAAACTGATCCTCATTATTCGAAACAAATTTGGTGAATGCCCTAAGTTCATCCCACTCAACAAAGTGAAATGGAAAATAATGTTTTATAGTCATTTGAGTGATCGACTCACGAACCATAACGTGTTCAATCTTTTTAAGCTCGAAATACTCGGCAATACGAGATTTCATCATCAAAGGACATTTAGGAATATGTTGCTCTAGTTGAGAGATACCTGATTTTCTACCACAAATAAACATTTTCCCACAAGCCTTACATTCATACATTTCTTTTCCATCTTCTTGAATTTTAGTATAGTAGTTCCAAACATTAAACCTTTTAAGCTTCTTTTTTGGTGGTTCATGATCACCATCAGAATATGCCGAGTTACCAGTTTGTAAAACTTGGCCATCATTTTCATCGCCAATGTAATCCATACTTCAAATAAATAAAAACAAAGACGACCCTGAGTATTAATTTAACTTGCTAACAAAGAGATAATAGACTATATATCCACAAAAAAAAAGAAAGGAAAAAAAGAAAAGAAAAACATAATAGACACTTGTTAGGAACATGAACAATGAAATTTTTCTTCATTATTTACAGAAATGCATCATCCCTATCCCTAGCTAGCATTTCATAAGTCTCAATTACAATTCACAACGGTTTTCTATTTTATGGGTTAAGCCTTCTAACGGATATTGTTGAGCACTAATAATAACGAAAAGCAAACAATAAGAACACAAGAAAATTTGATAACGGAGTTCCCCGTAGGTACGTCTCCGACTGTAGAATTCGCTACAGCTCGTTTCGATTAGATGAATGAATGAATTAGGTTTTCAATGTTACAAGTAGTTTCGCTTCCATACGCTAGCTCAGCTCCTCGGCCGCCCCCAGCCTCTTACTGATACATATACACCATACTCAACGGATAGAATTTCACTTTTAAAATGAATAAATCAAACCCCGATTATTGCATTTTACATACAATATCCCTACCAACTAAACTAAGCTCACGAGAACAATCACAATTGTTTATTAGCAAGTTAAAATGAACACGTTCTATAAAATGAAAATAAAAAATATTTTCACAGAGTAATGAGAGAATAAGCATCAACAATACTTGCTTAGATTCAAGCAACTAATAACCAACAACAATATTAAACTATCAACAGAAAAACACCACAGATAACTAAATTTATGCTTGTAATTATTATTAAAAATAAATAAGAATTTTAATCTACACAAAAAAAAAAAAAAACAGCAAAGCTAACCTGGGAGAGATTTTGAGCGGAAGAGTGAAATGAAAATGACGATTTTGTCAAGAACAAACAGACTGATATTTTTATTTCATTCCCGCCAATAGGGATATTTTTGGGTGCGAAAAACGGGTTTGGGCTCGGCTCCACTTGAACAGACCTAAAGAGAATAGGTAGTTTTTCTTTTCTGCACCCCCCATTTCAACATGTTTTCTGAAATAAGCTTATTTAATTAAAAAAATTATTTAAAATATTCTTCGATAATAAATATCATGAATGGTGTTATTTTGAAAATACATTTATTTTTTTCATGAAATCATGAAGATTAATTGTATCTAATCTAAATAAAATATTGAATAAATTTGATCTTAGTTACTTTCACTTATAACGAGATTGAATGACATTTTTAAAATTTATTATTGAATCAATATTATATTGGTCGGAGTGGAACAAACATAAGCAAGAGTTTGGAAAATTCTCTTCCCCCCCCCCCCTCCCACACACCTCTTTTTCTCCCTCGAATATCCTTTTTCGCCCTTGGTTTTAAAATTCGGAACGCGTTTTCCAAATTTTTATTGCCTTGAATACGAACTTTGGAACCTATTTCCCGAAATTTTTGACAAATTTGAACTAGAAAAACTTCGGAAAACACATTTCAAATTTTTTATTTAAGGGTAAAATCGGAATATTGGGGGTTAAAAAGAGTCGTGGAGGGGAAGGGAATCTTTCCAAGAGTTTGGAGTTCGAACTTTTTGGATTCAAAAATTGTGAATGGAAAGAGAGACTCCATTAAAAACGGTGAGTCAAGTTATTTGGCATAAATTAATCATCAACATAATTGATATATACTTCACACCAATATACTCCTAAAAAAACTCATTTTAAAACTGGTCACCTTCAATAAAACTTTGAGGTAAAGAAATGGACCATGAAGATGAAGGTAATCAACTAAAAGAGTAAAAGGTCAGGTGCAAGAAAATTTTAGATGGAAACCCATTAATAAAGTATTGGTATGATTCAAAACTTAAGTGTTAGATTTGTACAAATACTGATCATAGGCTGTGTGAATGATATATAAATTTGTGATAACTGGAAAATGTAACAAACATGCAATTATCCTTCTTTCCAATCGATCAATCGTCAGTTTTGCTCTTGTGGACGCATTGGCATTTTGAATCTTGCGTAGATAGATGTATGTCAATTTTTCTTGTCTCCTCAATCGCATCTTCAGGTTGAAGTTGATGCAACTTTGTTAGCGTATTCATTAAAAAGAGTATACAAAGCTTTCCTCACATTGCTCACCTTATCTTTTACTGCCTCCGTATCATGGCCTAATTTTTCGTATATAAATTCCAAATATTTGAACTTCAGACGAGGATTTAAAACAGAACCAAATGCAAGAATCATGCTATATTCACTGAAATACTTGTCAAACTCATTCAACATCTTTGAAGCCATATCTCTTATCTTGTCATCTTCACTCAACATCATTTTTTTCAATGAAAATTCTATCCCAAAAAATTTATTTAAATGAGTCCTGGAAGTAGGATAAGTAGATTGAGAAATAATAGTGGTAAGTCCATAAAATATCTTCAAGAACGCACAAATTTGCTCTCCTCTTTCCCAATCTTCACTCAATGGGCAATGGCTATATGTTGTATCTTTCAAACACATGCGTTCAAAGGCATTGCGATATTTGATTGCACTGTTAAGCATCATATAAGTAGAAACCCATTTACCGGACACATCCAAATACAAGCCATCGCTATCATCACCGCCACCAACTTCTTCAACACATTGACAAAATTGTTTCAACCTAGAGTCTGACACACTGAGATACTTCAAACTGTTCCTGATCTTGTCCAATACATCACTTACTACCTTTAAACTCTCTGTTTTTTCAGCCAGCTGTTTTTTCAATATATCTTTTTCAAGCAAGTAAACTTTCATCACATCAGCCATAACAGCATCTCTAGAAAGAAATTGAGCCTCATTATGTGAAACAAATTTGGTAAATGCCCTAAATTTATCCCACTCAACAAACCGAAATGGAAGATAATTTTTTATAGTCATTTGAGTAATCGATTCACGAACCATCATATGATCAACCTTTTTGAGCTTAAAATGCTCGGCAATACTAGATTTAATAGCCAAAGGACATACGAGAATATGCTGGTTTAGACAAGAAATACGTGAATTTCCACCACAAGTAAACACAAAGGTTCATTGTATACCTAAATTGCATCATCCCTAGTTATTATTTCATTTTATTTCCATCACAAAGGTTCATTTTAAGAGTGTTGCATCTTCTTATTAGCAAAATTAAAATTAACACATAAATTATGAAATTAAAATAGAAAATGTTTTCACAAAGTAAACGGAACCGAGATTAAGCATCAACGATACTTGCTTAGAATTTAAACAACTAATCGGCAACAACAATAGTGAACTATTAACAACACACCGCATTTTCTAAATCCATAAATTTATGCTTGTAACTATAATAAAGAAGAAAGAAAAAAAAAAAAAAAACAAGTAAATCGAACCTGCGAGGGATTGTGAGCGGAAGAGTGAAAATGACGATTGCATTTTCATCTTTCTATTTTCTTCCCGCTAATTGGGAAAACTTTGGGTGCGAGAATTGGGCTGGGACAGGCCCTATAGTGTGTATGAGTAGTTTTTCCTTTCTGCACCACTTTTCTCTCACTTGATTTTTATTGGTTTTTAATTGACTTGGTCTTTTTTTTTTCATTCATAAAAGAATATACATGGCTTTGTTTCAAAATATAAATAATTTTATCATGTTATTTTTTAATAGAAAAATGATGTTAGTTCCTGAATACCTTTAAAAATAAAATATGTTTGTCCTCTTCAACTTTATCTCACCTCTATGAAATAATTTTGAATGAAACACAGTTTGCAAGTTAAAGTGCAAACTTTTCCGTCAAGCCCAAGAAAATATTTTGAATGAAAAACTGTATAAGCGAAATAAAAAAATGAAAAAAAAAGTTTTCAATTTTATAGAATTATACCTCTTCAAAAAAAATTTATAGAATTATATGTTGTGTGTGTGTGTGTCTGTGATTGGTCGATACTGTCCAACCGCTCCAATGGCCAATCAAAATATAGTATTGGACGGTAGTCAAATTTTTATAAGGTTTACAAGTTAAAGTGCAAACTGAGTTCACACTCTAATTAAGTAGTGAATTGTGTTTGAGTTCGCACTCTAAATAGTAGATTGTATTTCAGTCCGCACTCTAAATAGCGAATTGAATTATTTCATAATATTTTCATTCTCATGGAGGGCATGAAGGGTGCAGACCTTGGGTTCGATTAAAAAAAAATTATCACTCGCGTAGAGAGTTCGCTACCTAAATAACGAGAGTATTTTGGTCATTTTAGGGGATGCGTGAGAAACATTATGACCATGAAAAGAACTATCTAAATTATTAAGCTCAAAACCCTATATTTTAGCTGACATGACAAGCCGACTCATACATGCTAGTCCATTTTGACAATTCTGGGAGATGCACGCCACACACCATAAAATTTGCACATTTGTTAGTCTTGAGCTAGAGTTTGAGTTCCCTTCATTTGTTATCCCTCATATTTTTTCCATTTAGAGAGATAGACACGAGTAAAAATTAGTGAGGTCCATAAATTAGTGGGACCCATTTTTAATGGATCACACTAATCTTTGATGTTTATATCTTTCTTTAAATAGAGAATAAATTGAAAGATAATAAATAGAAGGAATCCAAACTCATTGAGCTTCGACAAATTCTCTATCTTGACATATTGTCCTCACTAATACATAAAAACACGAGATATAATATTCTTCAAATCTGCAAAAATTAAGCCCGACAATTTGGTGTGGGTATTCAAAACCAAATTACACAGTAGTCATGATCATTTCATTCGATTACGTTAAAAATTGCTTAACCATACAATAAAAAATGTCTTCTACTTCTAGATTAATAATATCATGTTATCGTCCCGTTGAACATAATTTAATTGGTAGGAACTTTGCAAATTATTGTAGGAGTAGTTCGAATCTTGATACTCCCACTTATTTATCATTAAAAACTGAAATTTTATCTACTAAATAAATTATTTGAAAAAATATATATATACAAAATTACCAACTATATGATAAAAACCGTGTGATAGGTTTCCTAATCTAGTAAAAAATAAACGGTACTTGCCTAGTAATTTCATGAATCATCATGCAATTAAAATTATAATTTTTTCATTTTCATAAATTATAATAAAAGGAAGATATTGCGTCAAAAGATAAATAAATGGAAGATAGACAAATGATGAGTCAAGAACAAGCCGCGTGCATTCCATACTAACATGAGATTCTAGGTATTATTTTTTACTTAAGATTCTAAGTATTTTATTGTTTAACAATAGTATACATGTTTGTTCAAAATGAATAAAATACTAGTATAAATTGTTTTCTTACTAAAATCGCAACTAAGTTAACCTTTTTTTTTTTTCTTCAGTTTAGGCGGAAATTAGTAATTGCAGCTTTATTATAAAAAAATAGTATATTGTGTTAAACCAATTCAGTTGGTAGGACATCAAATTAGAATACTTAAAAAAAAATCAAATTACACACTCTATTTTTGAGGAAAGAAATAGGAAAAAAAAAAAAAAAACCTTTCACATTTCAATGGCTCATATTAGCACATACACCACTCTCGCACTTAATTTACTTTGAGGTGTGTAAATCAATTTGCATTTGCATATCTGATTTATTATCTTTATTCTTGAAATCAATGTTTTTTTTATATATATTATTATGATTAATGATTTGTTAAATGTGCTTGATTACTTGGTCTAGGTTTAATTTACGGCTAGTTATGTGAGTATCAAAACCAATAAATCCTAATTAACAGGGCCTTGTGGTTTTACAATGAAAAATATAATATAAGGATGAAACAGAATGAGATAGAAAACAATCACAAAAGTTGTAATTACGGTTTTAAAAAAAGCACCTCTTTTCTTGGTTTTGATATGTGACATAAAATAGAGAAATTATTTTTCTCTTTTTCACAAATTGAATTGTTATCTCCATGGATTACATTACCTGTGTCTAATAGTTCTTATTAGTTCTATCACCTCGGATATGATTCATATTTGAGAAGTACCTGTTGAATTATGGGGATTTGCGCTTATGCGGCGGATAAATGCTTAAAGATAGTGCGATCTTTTTGGCCTCAAATTAGTATAAACTTTACTGTCATTAGAAATAGTGCTTTGTTTGGTTACTTCATATATATCTTCTGTTACTTGCTTTCAACTTGTGCTTGCTTTTGTTCTTTTTTTGGTTATAGAAATAGTGCTTTGTTTTGTTACTTCATATATATTATACGAACTTAATGAAAAATATAAATGTATAGTGTTAGTAGTTGAGGGTAGTAGTGATAGTTTAGAATGTAGTTGGATAGTGTAGAAGACTTTAGTTGATAGTTGGAAGATAGTAGCAAGTAGTGTGAGAGCTAGTATTGGAGTATTTAGTAACATGAGACAAGAAATAACAAATTATTAATCAACTAGTTGTAGGAGGAGACATATAGTAGTAGTTGTAATATAGTGAAGCCTTAATGTTATTGACATTTCACCTCAAAGGCTTGATTACAATTGTACATATGTTTGCATATTTATATGTGTGGAAGGTATGTTCTAGATACTACATTCTAGAATTTTCATGACACTTTCCTAATACATATATGGTATTGATTTATTCTATGAACTACTAAAGTATTCTAGACAATTATAAATATGTGCTTCATTATTTAGTTTTCTATAAATTACTAATGTATTCTAGAAATATCTAGAAATGTGCATCATATTTCAACATATAGATAGTGTGACATTTGAATTTGGCCATCATAATAATTCTGTTTTATCTTTGTTAGGTCCTTGAAGCATCTCAAAATTTAGTATCATTTTTTGTTTCTTACTTGAAAGAAATTTCAAGAATCTTTGTAAAAAAATTCAATATATCTATGCTAACTGATATAGTAATATTTGTGAAATGTCTATTTGTTGCAGGTGTTGGTTACTCCAACTCATTTAGCAATAGTGATGGAATATGCTGCTGGTGGAGAATTGTTTGAAAGAATTTGTAGTGCTGGTAGATTCAGTGAGGATGAGGTAGTTTTCAGTATAATTTAATTTGTAAAATATGCTTAGATTTGGTGATTATGTTAATTAACTTTTTTAGATTCTAGAAAACAGTAATTAGTATTTCATTCAATTTATTTAATGCAAGTGGGAGTATTAGTACTGTTTCTGCTTAAGCAAATTAACAAGTTGATGTCATGTTTCCAACAAAGTTAAATAGTAACATAGTTTGGTCATTAGTTATTGCATGTAACAGTTTATTTCATCATACTTTGTTTTTTTTAGTGTTACATAGTATTTCACATTGAAGATAATATCATCTTAAATTGTTAATTTAT
The DNA here is from genome assembly GCA_030408175.1 of Trifolium repens. NCBI lineage: Eukaryota > Viridiplantae > Streptophyta > Magnoliopsida > Fabales > Fabaceae > Trifolium > Trifolium repens. The sequence continues at coordinate 56,401,898 of CP125842.1, read as the reverse complement.
ACTTGGCTTACTTTTTAAATTTGTACGGGACTATATCGATATTTATATTTTTATGTAATTTATAAGGGGTTTATTTTTCGCCTATATTTTATTGGCAGATGTGTAAAAATGCTATGAAAGGAGTGAATTAAGAACAAAATGATTGCAATTGAATTTGACGGATTAATGATATTCTCTTTATTTCTTATTCTCATACAATGGATGGTTTCATGTAAAGTTTTGAAGCATTAGTATGTATTGTTGCCAACTATGTTATAGTTTTTCAATAAGTATAGTTCTCTTTGTCCCTAAAATTGTTATCAAATTTAAGTATTTCACAATGATCGATTTTATTTTCGAGGGACAAAGATTAGTTCATCTATTTGAGATATGATGGGAGATGAAGATTTTCATATTTTTTATTTTTGCATGTGGGTGTTAATTTGAAATTTCATAACCAATGATCATGATTGTATACTCATTTAAATAATTTATACTTATTTAGAAAACTTATGTTGTACTATACGATGTGAAAAAAATACAAATAACACAAAAAATGTGCATTATGTTTTTTATCGATAATTCAGTTATAGGCATCATCATATTAAGCATTGAACTAAACTTTGAAAATTCTAACCCAAGTGACTCTCACATAAAACCACTTTTTGTTAAGTTTAGTCAATCTATTAATATGGATAAATATTTATAAAAAAAAGTTATGCAAGAATCTATATTTCTACTCATATTATTTAAATGAGAAACTATATTTTTGTTCATACATCAATACGAGGTCTATTTTTTATTATAATTTCTACGGGAACATATATATCTACTTATCATTAATACAGATGACTTTTTTTTTATAATTTCTACTCAGACCTATATTTTTACTCATATATTAATACAAACCTATTTATTTTGTAATTTTTACGGAGTCTATATTTTTAGTCGTATATTAACAGGGAGACTTTTTTTATTTCAACGGAAACCTATATATTTCTGCTTAAATATTAATACGGAAATCATTTTGTTTTGTTATTTATATTGTAGTTTATATTTCTACTTATATATTGATACACTGACATTTTCTGTAATTCATATCCACATTAAAGCTTTTTACAAAACCTCATTGTCTCTTCCATTTGCATCAATTTTATATTTCTTTTAGCGGAGAATAATAGAAGCAAAACATTTTAATTTGATAAAAAAATACGAACTATAGGAATCTTCCCTAAAAAAATCTATGACACTATACATAAATTTTACAGTTAGTTTTTGTTACAGAATGTTGTTTTAAGTATTAAATTATATAAGATTATAATTATTTACGTAGTTGTTATTAATTATCTTCCATTAGCAATTAAAATTTTAAATTTTTAGTTTAAAGTAAAAAAATATTAAAATATTATCTATAAGTCAATAAATCTACAAACGAATTTCTAGCACGAGTCTGAATACTAATGATTTGTTAAATGTGCTTGATTACTTGGTCAAGGTTTAATTAACGGTTAGTTATGTGAGTATCAAAACCAATCAATCCTAATTAACAGGGCCTTGTGGTTTTACAATGAAAAATATAATATAAGGATGAAACAGAATGAGATAGAAAACAATCACAAAAGTTGTAATTACGGTTTTAAAAAAAGCACCTCTTTTCTTGGTTTTGATATGTGACATAAAATAGAGAAATTATTTTTCTCTTTTTCACAAATTGAATTGTTATCTACATGGATTACATTACTTGTGTCTAATAGTTTTTATTAGTTCTATCACCTCGGATATGATTCATATCCGAGAAGTACCTGTTGAATTATGAGGATTTGCGCTTATGCGGCGAATAAATACTTAAGAATAGTGCGATCAGCACACCTCAAATATTGTTTTCATGATTACATGTCATTCTTTGGTGCTCAATTGAAGGTTGTATATTTTACGGTTGCCGACATCAATCACCAACAATCATAAGATAAGTTCTATGATTTTTATTTTATTTTATTCTCATTTATATTTGTTTGATTACTTAAATTAATATGTGAATTATTATTGTGAATAGGGCCAATTTTTACAACAATTTATTTTATCCCATTGGTCAGAATTTATATCCAATTGGAAATTTGAGAAACTGAGACTGGGTTAATGGACTTCATCAGTGACCATTTTTTGGTACTAAATGTGTGGAATTAAGAGAAGATTTCTTAAACTGAGTCTTTATGTGTATATGTTATCTATTATCATGTCATATTATAAAGATGGTGGAGGATGAGTTTACGAGGGACAATATGTGAGGGAGGGAGTGACATAAAAATTGCTTAACCATTCGATTACGTTAAAAATTGCTTAACCATACAATAAAAAATGTCTTCTACTTGTAGATTAATAATATCAAGTTATCGTCCCGTTGAACATAATTTAATTGGTAGGAACTTTGCAAATTATTGTAGGAGTAGTTCGAATCCTGATACTCCCGCTTAGTTATCATTAAAAACTGAAAATTTATCTAGTAAGTTATTTGACAAAAAAAAAATAAATACAAAATTACCAACTATATGATAAAAACCGTGTGATAGGTTTCCTAATCTAGTAAAAAATAAACGGTACTTGCCTAGTAATTTCATGAATCATCATGCAATTAAAATTATAATTTTTTCATTTTCATAAATTATAATAAAAGGAAGATATTGCGTCAAAAGATAAATAAATGGAAGATAGACAAATGATGAGTCAAGAACAAGCCGCGTGCATTCCATACTAACATGAGATTCTAGGTATTATTTTTTACTTAAGATTCTAAGTATTTTATTGTTTAACAATAGTATACATGTTTGTTCAAAATGAATAAAATACTAGTATAAATTGTTTTCTTACTAAAATCGCAACTAAGTTAACCTTTTTTTTTTTTCCAGTTTAGGCGGAAATTAGTATTTGCAGCTTTATTATAAAAAAATAGTATATTGTGTTAAACCAATTCAGTTGGTAGGACATTTCATTATATATACAGGGTCAGAGTTCAAACTCCGGTCATCCTATTTATCCACTCCGGTCATCTTTTTTTTTTTGAATGGCAAATATAATTATATATATATATATATATATAACGAGAAAATATGATACACCAAATAGAATTTAGAAAAAGGGGAGGGGTACAAGAAGGACTAAGTCCCCAAGAAAAAAGAAAATATAAAAAAATCAAAGAGATATATAGAAACTCCTACTAGACTGAGGCTAGTCCTAAATCACCATTTGACCAGAAAGAGAAAGATCAGAAATCACAAAAAGATGGCAAAAAGTAAACCTATAGCCCACCAAGACCACCAGACCCCAAAATAACCACCTCACAAGACTCTAACGGTTCCAGCACAAAATAGGTTGCATCTCCCACTCATAAAGAGAGCAGAGGTTACCAGGGTTTTTGACTCGATACCACTTCCATGTAAGAAGTTTCATCTTATCAACTAGGTATTCAACCGATGAAGATCCCCCAGTAAAGATCAATTCATTCCGGGAATTCCAGATTGACCAAATAACAGCATGCCACATTAACAACCACCTCAAGTGAGCTCTCCTACCAGTACCCATCCCTAACAGACAATATCATTGATAAAAATAAAAAATAAAAAAAAACACCTTTCACATTTCAATGGCTCATATTAGCACATACACATACACATAGCTAGGCGGATGTGGGGTTGGGTGGAGTCCTATCTGTACTTTTCTCACTCGAGTGGGTTGAGTACCTCTTGTACTTTTTCCATTCCCTTTTCTTATATATATATATATATATATATATATATATATATATAACTATTTCGCCGTTAAAAAAAAAAAAGTATTTCAATGGCACCTTGAAAAACTTGATTTATTTTCAGTGACCATTTTTTGGTACTAAATGTGTGGAATTAAGAGAAGATTTCTTAAACTGAGTCTTTATGTGTATATGTTATCTATTATCATATCATATTATAAAGATGGTGGAGGATGAGTTTACGAGGGACAATATGTGAGGGAGTGAGTGACATATATTGATTTATTTTATTTTGTTTGCTTATATTGTCCGCTATTCATATATTGTCCCCTAATTGTTATTCAAGTGATGCAGTGAGGTTTTGTTTCACGGAAAAATGTCGTGCTTTCTCGGAGGAAAATTGAGGAGATGTTTTATTGAGAAATTTCATGACATTGAGAGGTATTCGTAGATATACCTTATATACTTTGCGATAACTTTGTGATAGAAAAAAATTGGCAAAAAAAAAATTCAATTTTGCATTTAATTTACTTTGAGGTGTGTAAAATCAATTTGCATTTGCATATTGTTTTGTGATTTATTATCTTTATTCTTGAAATCTATGATGTTTCAAAATTTTATGCTAATTAACTTTATTTTTTGATATAAATATTTAAACAAATTCTTTAAATTTCAGTTATTTATTTGATCGGAAGAAGTAATTGATTAATGAATTGCAGATTACATATCAGACCTACTATATTGAGTTTGGCGTAACTAAAGTTAGTATACTTCTAAATTTTTGAATAAGTTGGTGGAAATATATTAGACAATATCAATAATATAATAGCCTAAATATTTTTAGTTTCTATGCGTATGAATTATTTTTTTTATTAGCTAAAAGAACTATTATATATTTGACAAACTTCTATTTCTATGATTGTATTTCACTTAACATATTTGACAAACTTATAAAACCAACTTATATCATGTTTCTTCTTCATCCTCTTCTTCTTCTCATCAAAAACAGATGATTTTGAGCAATTTTCTACTCAGAATTACTCCATTTGCATAAACATTTTACGCACGAGTAACCAGTAGGGTGACAATGCTAGAAAGCCATGTTTTAAAAACAGACTCCAAATATACTACATATGTCTATCCCTGTACGGATTGCGGACTATCAACCCTAAACAAGTCAATTCATTAACTTTTTATATACTATAAAATAATAGAAAAATAAACTATATTGTCATAAATATAATTTTTATATGTAGAAGCATATGCAAAATTGTGAAAAACACGGATCACATCCTGAGTTCGCTACATAGGATGCAAACCTTATAAAAATCAAATCTGCTTGTCCTCTTCAACTTTATCTCACCTCTATGAAATAATTTTGAATGAAACACAGTTCGCAGGTTAAAGTGCAAACTTTTCCGTCACTCCCAAGAAAATATTTTGAATGAAACACTGTATGAGCGAAATTAAAAAGCGAAATTAATTGTGAAATTCCTGGCACGCTATGCACGATGCTCTACTCGATGCTAAAGCAATCTATCCGGCCTCGCGCCTAACAGAATGAAAAATATGCAAACAAACAAATAAAGGACACAAATTATTTGTTAACCCAGTTCGGCGCAAACAGCGACCTACGTCTGGGGGATACCAATCCAGGAAGGAATATCACTATAATAGTCCTAGTCCTAAGTCTACAGCAAACGCCCCGTTTACAACTTAAGAACCTAGGCCCTACCAATGACTCTTCTACCTAGGAACTCCTAGATATGAGATCCCATCTCACTCCCTTACAACCTTACCTACAATAAGGATTTCAATTCACAATAAAACAGTTTTGGAGACACACTCTAAAACTACACACTCGTACCTAAAGGCTTTGAGTGTTACACACACCAAAAGTTTTAACTCCATGATTCAAAGCTTGGGAGAAAGAACACACAATTACAACACTTAGAACTCGTCCTAAGCTTGCATCAATGTGACACAAGAAAGGCTCACAATCACAAAACACACGCAAAACCTAATTCTGAATACTAGCACAATGACAGCGTGAACAACTAACTAGGATTAGGGTTTTGCAACTCTTTAAATACTTCAGAAAGTAACACATGCATGGGCTTCAATTCTTTGACCCAAGCATTAACTCCACATTAATAAAATGAGATTCTTTAGCAAATATATTCTTCAAAGAGATACTCCTTAGAAATATTCTTGAACTGAATCTGAAGCATTAACAACCTTCCTTATATAAAAACATATCAAACGCGTCATGCAAGATTCATGAAAGAGAACCAAAACATTCCATAAATAGTATTTGTCATGAGCGCTCCTCCTGAGCATTTTTCAATGCTCTACACAATGCCAGAGCATCGGATCGCACATCTTGCACAAAGTTTATTTCCAAAAATGCAGCCAATTATCAAAGACTCAACAAATTGTTATTCAAGTAATGCGGTGATGTTGTTTTAAAATTTTATGCTAATTAACTTTATTTTTTGATATAAATATTTAAACAAGTCCTTTAAATCTCAATCATTAGTTTGATTGGGAGGAGGTGATTAACGAATTGCAGATTAGATATCGGATCCCAAAAAAATAATTAATTTTCTTTGGTTTGGCACTCTAAAAAAGTTAAACAAGTATTGAAACAATATTATCAATGAAGAATTTAAAGGTATTAATTTTGATTAGAATATTTTTAACTTTTTTTAATAATAAATCGATAAATAAAATCAAATTTTATTATATATATATATATATATATATATATCGCGGTGTCAGTGTCCGATATTTTTTACAATATCAAAATCGGAATGTCCATGTCGTATCGCGGTGTTCGTGTCAGAGTCCGTGCTTTACAGATAACAATAGATAAATTACTATTAATTACTACTACTAATTTTGATTGGATTTTCATTATGTTAAAACTATGCATGATTTCATTTCCACTCCAACAAGTCACCTCACACCTCACACCTCACACCTCACAACACGTCTTGTCCTTTCACTCTCTGCCCTAATGATTTTATTTTATTATTGTATGAAATTTCAAGAGAGAGAGAGAGAGAAAGCTGTTATTCAGGTTCCTCCTCCGCGTGAGGTGAGTGAGTAGTGGAGTAGTGGTTTGTTTGTAGTAAGAAACTCACTCGCTCTGATTTGGCAGAGAGAAAGAGAGAAATAAGAGTGCAAGTAGCTGTGCCCTTAGGTTGGCTTGCAAGAAATAAGTAGTATCCTATCCGTACTATACAAATAAACTTGGTGAGAACGTTAATTCTTTTTGTAGCAAAGGATACAAAAAGTTAAAACTAGACTTACACTATACTACCCAGTACCCATGGCAATATTTGGATGCCAAGAGTTTTCTTTCTTTTACTTTTAAAAGCATTTCAAATCATCAAATTGATTACTATTATTATCTTCTTCTTTTTTTCCTTTAATTATAAAGTGTCATTTGGCTAGGGTGTATAGTTATGAAGCACGGGTACCTATATTATTAGACGTATCACGGTATTCGACATTTATATTATATTCGTAAGACACGTGTTGGATATGTGTTTTAAAAAAATCTTTTTTTCGTTTATCCGACACTCCTTAAATCAGTGTCCGACACTTATAAAACATTCGTACAACGCGTGTCGGATAATTGCCCAAAAAAATTATTATTTTTCTTTATTTTTACTCTCTTTAGACATATTTACCATGATTAAAGATGCGCCGAAACAATAATATTGATCAATGAGATTACATTATTTTTAATTTTTTGATAGTAAATTGATGAATAAAGGTTAATACAATGTTATTTTTCGGAGTGTCCGTATCGTGTCGTGTAGCGTTGTCCGTGTCGGAGTCTGTGCTTCATATAGGTATATAGTATGAATTTAATTTGATTTTTTTTCTTGGAAGATAATATATATATAAACAATTACACTTGAACAAAAGTTAGACGGACAACAAACCGCCCACGCGAATCCTTTTTAAATAGCAAATCTTAATCTTTGAAAAACTATATTCCTAGACTTAGGCGTCACGACATTACAATGCATGACATTTTAAACTTTTTTCAAAAGGTTTACAATTTCTAATGCTACAAATTCAAAAGTGTAAAAAACAAACGGTATAAATATGTTTATAAAATCAATAGCTCGGGACATAATTTTGACTGAAATATTTGAACAAATTAATAATCAATATAAAAAAATTAACATTTGATTAATATACAAAAAAAATATTAATAATTTGACCTTTAAAATGATAAAAAAAAATAAAATATTCAGTTGATCATATTAATTTGTTTTGCGTCTAAAAGAGGAAATTTCTTGGTTGTACTAATTAATTTTTCAAAAATGAACTACTATTAATTATTACTACTAATTTTTATTGGATTTTCATTCATGTTATAAATTATGCATAATTTTATTTATTAATTTCATTTCTTATCCGTACTATACAAACTTGGTGAGAACGTTACACCTCTCTCCAACAAGTCACTCACCTCACTGTCACACCTCACACCTCCTCTCATTTACATTCACTCTCTTCCTCACACAAACACATACACACAGAAACCTTTCTTTGCCCTATAACCAACATGGCTGCAAGCTTTCATTTTTCAACCACCCAAAAATCTTCAACTTCACCATTTCTTCTAGGTGGTTTCAAACCACACTCCTTCACCTTCCCAATGAACATTTGTGTCAAACCTAAACCTGAAAAGATCATTCTTAAACCTATTTCAGCCTCCTCCAACTATTTCAACAGCAAAGAATATCAAGAAATCTTTTTCAAAACACTTGAAAGGTGCAGGAAAGCTACTTTTGAGAGTCCTCTCTATCAATCTATGATTGAAGAGGAAGAAATAGTGAAAAATAAGCTAGAGCAGATTAACAAGGAAAAGTTAAGTCTTGAAGAACAGCTTCAAAATTTGAAAATCAAAAAGGATGAGTTTTTTGGGAACACTGTGATACAAACTTTTGCTGTTGCAATGAAGATAGGAGGTAAAAAAATATCTTTATCTACTTTTACTTTGATTTTTCTTTATTTTCTGCATTTTAATTTTTTCCCTTTCACAGATTTTGGAAATTTTAAGATTCCTTATTATAAGGGGTCAGTGACGGATGGACTCTCGGAGACAATCAGCAAGATCAGAGAAAAAGTAAGGATTTAAGACTTTTTTTTTTTGCCTTTTTTTTAGGTTTTTTGACACACTAAATTTGCTTTCTAAATTTCCTTTAACTTTCTGTAATTTACATTGTAATTTAATAAATCTTCACTAATTTCATCATAGCTTTGTTTCAAAATTTCTTTTTTCCGTACTTTTCTGTTGTGATCGTGAAAAGTGAAAACCTCATCATGTTAACTTTGAACAACTCAATTGGATACAACATTTCTTTTTTTCTTTTTTTTTTTCTTGAATATTTACTTTATTTAATTATTTATTTTAAGCACTAAGCTTCTAATTTTGTTTTTAATTTGTTTGGTTGCTGCTAATTGTTTTCTGCTAGATATGTGAATTTACAATGTGCTGAAATTAAGTGTTTTTTCTCTTATTTGTTGTTTTGGAAATAATTTATCTGATTAGAGATATTTTAGTTTTTTTAGTGATTAAATTGAGGTTAGATTTTGGTTCTTCTTGATTCCCTTGTGTAATTGGAAAGGGTAAATAATTATTAATTAGTTTAATAGTTTTGAAATTGAAAATTATTGAAAATTTTCATGATTGGATTCTACTTCTATCTGTGGTGGTTTGGATCTTTTTTGTTGAATTGCTTGTAAACATTTTGGAACCAGCTGAATGACGAAGACGATGATTTTCACACTGTGTAGAGTTTTTTATGAGAGTTCTGATAAAGTACTGTAGCAACTCAATTCAATTGATCACCAAATCTCCCCTAGATTTTTTGAAAGTCATTTCTTTGTTTGAATATGATTGTAGGTTGTAGCAGATGAAGAAGAGGAGCTAAAGATGGAAGAAGAAACAAAGACAGAAGAGGAACCGGATGCCAAAGAATCAGAGGAAGAAGAAACAAAGAGGGAGGAATCGGCTGCGGAAGAATCCGAGGAAGAAGAAGAAGAAGAGTGAATATGAAGTTTATGTAGGAAGGTGCTGATTCTATTGTTATTCTATCATGGTTTTGTTGCAAATTTGAGACTTAAGTTTATGTAGGTTGCTTTCTTTTTTTTGTGGGAAATTTGAGACTTTGAAGTTTCAGTTGGTTGTTATGTTTTGATGGATTTGTTGGATTTTGTAATTGGATATTATCCGATTGATTTAAATGACTAGTTGTGGAGGATTTTATTTAAGCTATAAAAAAATAGGCTTCAAGTTATTGTGATGCTATTGTTTAACTTGGATTTAGGTTAAAGGAAGCATATCTTTTTATAGTTACGAGCGAAAACTTGTAGATGATAGCAGTTTCTATAATCCAAAAAGCCTATTTCCTTTGCCTCCTGATGCTTGCTCACACTTGCTAGATTCTTTTTGTTGGAAATTTGAGACTTGGAAGTTTATGTAGGTTGCTTTCTTTTCTTTTTTTGTTGGAAATTTGAGACTTAGGCTCTGTTTGGTAAACTAAATAAGCTACCTTATAGCTTTTAGCTTATAAGCTAAAAGCTCTGTTTGGTAACAGTTTTTAGAAAAGAGCTTATAACTTATTTTTCAAATTCTATTTCAAGTAGCTTATTTTACTTTTACTAGCTTATAACTTATTTTTCAAATGTTATTTCAATCTTTTTGAGCTTAAAATGCTCGGCAATACTAGATTTAATAGCCAAAGGACATAAGAGAATATGCTGGTTTAGACAAGAAATACCTGAATTTCCACCACAAGTAAACACTTTCCCATAAGCCTTACATTCATAAGTTTTTTTTTCCATCTTTATCAATTTTAAGCTTCTTATTTGGTGGTTCACGATCACCATCATAATTTGCTGAGTTACAAGTTTGTAAAATTTGGCATTCATTTTCAACGCCGCGCCTCTCACTAATTCGATCCATACTGCAAAGAAATACAAAAACAAACCCACAAATAATGAAAAAAATTGTAAATCTGAAGCATTCCATGAATATTTAAAACAAGTTATATATTATGTTTGAAATTTTAGTGTCCATTTAATTCGAAAAATATGAAAGAAAAAGAGGAATTTTAATAAAGGCAAGGGGAAAGATATTAGAATACTATGTTTAATTCGACAAAAAAATTAAAATTTTCAATTTAGGTAAGAATGTAAGATCACATTAAATAAAATGACATGTTCAAATATTTAAAATTGAAAATAATCTCTTCCCTCTTCTCTCATCCCCTCAACTAAAACCAAGTACACTCTTAATATTCCAATTCTCATCATTTTAAAATCAAATCAAGCATATTTGTTTGCGAGTTTGAAGGAAAGGAGAGGGCTTTGCTAAGAGGAATAGAAAAATCTTCCAAATTTTTTATAGAGAATAATAAATGAATGATTATAATTAATATATTTTTTATTTTGAGAATATTATAACATAGATTAAATTTAAAAAATTCATATACTTTCCAAAACTCTTATCCTATACAATTTTTTAGTTCCTTTAAATTAAGGGGATTTTGCATTATGAAGTAAAATGAATCCTCAATAGCTTTAATCTCCCAAAATCTCTACACTTTCCATTTGCTCCTTTCAATTTTCCAAAATTACGCCCTCCCCTCCAAACTCGCAAACAAAGTCTTACTACTCCGGTCTTATCAATCTCACCATCACAAGAAGATTGACATTTCTCGTATTTATTTTTTATCACAAGCAAATATCTCATATTGAAGCATGGAAAAACGATTACTAAAATGCATCAGACAAACATTTTCTACTAATCAACTAATGGGATAGCTGCAAATCATCATAGATTTTTTTGTAGAAAAAGAAAAGAAAAACTATAATAGATTTGTACAATAGAATACTGATCATAAGTTTTGAATAATCTACAAATCCATGCTAAATGGAAAATATAACCAACATGCAGCATAGACTCTCTGCCGGAATATCAATAGCAAAGACCCTTGGGGCTGCTCTTGGCAAAGACCATTGTGGCTGCCAGAATATCAATAGCAAAGACCCTTGGGGCTGCTTTCAAATTGAGCTTAATCTCAATTGACGCTTTATCAAGTGGAGCTTTATATCAAGTGACGCTTTATCAAATGGAGCTTTATAGCGGATCATGGCGCTTTCGATCAAATGGAGCTTTATGACATTTTCAATCAAATGGAGCTTTATCGCGCTTTCAATCAACAAACGCTAATTAAGGAGCATGAAGTATATATGGAAAGGTATAACAGCAAGACCCATAATACTATAATACAAATTGAAGCAAAAATTATACACACTTATACTATGAGCAAGGAGTTAAATTATTACCTCGCCCATCCGATGAAAATGAGCTTAATTATCATATTTCATTTTATTATCATTCTTAGTTCCTTGTAAATTGCTATTCAGACTCTTGAGCTTCATCATGTTTATGACAAATAGAGGGATTTGATGAATGAGATTAAAAGGAGTGAATTGTACAAGCCAAAATAAGGGATTGAAGGCACCTTGACGTAATCGGTTCACACCGCCTCTTGTTAATAGACACCGCCTTAGCTACTTCACAATTCACATCTGCTCCAAGACAGAATCACATCAGTCGCCGCTGACATCAACACTAGCCAAACTGATCCACGAGCCATAAACGTCCGCTTCAACGCCTCCAATCCAGTCGGTGTAATGTCTCTCTTCAATTTCGCCGTAGAAGCCTTCCACTCGCCAGTTCATATCCTAGTCAAATCAGCCAGCGTCACCGCCGCCGAGTCACGAGTTGTTCTTCGGTTTCATTCCACTGCCACTATTTGTCATCTTCTCCAATTTCTTGTTCCACCACTTCATTAGATCTCTTTCTTCAATAAATCATAGATTCTTCTTCGTCGATCGCAGCGAGAATCGACAAAAGGCTAGGATCTCCAGTGGAGAGCTTTATGTGAACAATTTGTTTTCAAGAAGAGGCTTCTAATATTTTCGCCGCCTTCATTTCTTCTTTACCGGGCAGTTACTTTGTGTTTGGTGTTGCACTCCCAAGAATTTTGCACATGCAGGAAAAATACAATCAACATTATGAAAAATGGATATACGATAAACCTTTTCGGAGCACAATCCAAATACAAAAAATGATATTGAAAATTAAGAACCTGCAGCACATAATCTTCTTCAAAAGCAAACGAAAACAACTATGTTCCTACGAAACAATTTGGGGGATATTACCTAGTACATATTTCTTCATTGTTGCTTAGAAACAAACCAATCAAATATAATAACTTAATTCCTTCAAAGCTTATCCAACACATATAGCATAGAGTTATTCAGGTTGTTATAAAAAGTAACATCAGATCATACAAACAAAGATAAACCGAAAATGAAGAGATATTGAAACCTGACTCATAACTAACAGAAGAGCTGAAGATCCTTTTTGATTTTAGAGGACGCTGCAATAACTTTTCGAAGAAACATGATAGGCAGCTTCTGCCTGCAACCGTGGTTCGTCGAAGTTCAACGGCGGTGGTAAGCCCATGTGCTCCTTCGCTCGGTTTAAGTTTCCTCTTACTGAATCTCATGTGGCGCAATCATGCAAATAGTTTGTTCTCCATAGAATAAACAGTCGGTTTTCTTTCTGCCTTTTAATTTGCTTTTTCCTGCGAGCTCTTCGACAAGGAGTTTACCGTAATAGATCCTGCTTCATAAGGATATGCATCCTGGGTTATTGTTGATGCTACTGCAATTATTGGGATGCTCAACACATCTCTAGCCATCCTAGCAAGGATATCGTATCCTTGATTATCGCGTTTCCAATATTGTAAAACATTTGCATGACCTATACATTTCTCTTTCAAATAAAGATCGAGTTGAGTCACACCACCTGCATATTTTCCTTGCCTCTCTTTTTCAAGATATTCCTATGACAATTTAAATCAAAGATAAAATAAACATTCAAGCTGAAAGAAAAAGAAGAAGAAAAAAATAAAAGTTGCAGAAATTAGAGACATGCGCGAAACTGCCTTTGCCGAGATATAAAAACAGAATCCTTTATAGGTAACCTTGTTGATGTTGATGAACTTTTGTTGGCATATTCATTAAAAAGAGCATATATAGAGTTCCTCACATTGCTCACTTTATCTTTTACTGTTTCCTTATCATTACATAATTTTTCGTAAAGAAACTCTAAATAGTGAAACTTCAGACAAGGATTTAAAACACAAGCAAATGCAAGAATCATGCAATATTCACTCAAATATTTGTCAAACTCAATCAACATCTTTGAAGCCATGTCTCTTATCTTGTCATCTTTGCTCGACATCATTTCTTTCAATGAAAACTCTATTTTCCAAAATTCATATAAATATGTATCGGATGTAGGATAAGTAGATTCAGAAATCATTTTGGTAAGTCCGCAAAAACTCTTCAAGAATGCACAAATCTCTCTCCTCTTTCCCACTCGTCACTCGATGGACAATGACTATATAATGCATCTTTCAAACACATGCGTTCAAAGACACTGCGATATTTGATTGCACTCTTAAGCATCATATAAGTAGAAACCCATTTACCGGACACATCCAAATGCAAGACATCGCTACCATCACCGCCACCAACTTCTTCAACACATTGGTGAAATTGTTTCAACCTAGAGTTTGACACTTTGACATACTTCAAACTGTTCCTAATCTTGTACAATAAATCACTTAATACCTTTAAACTCTCTTGAACCATAAGATCCAAGACACGAGCACAACACTTAAAATGTTTTTCTAGAGATGCTGGCGTTGCCGATGTGATGAATGTTCTCAACAAACTATCAAGCGAGCTAAGTTGATTTTTCAAGTTTAACAAATCACCATCATTAGCAGAAGCATTATCCATTGTTATAGAAAAAACATTTCTCTCAATTCCCCATTCCTGCTAACAACCAATCACCTTCCTTGATAGCTCAAAATCATCATGTGAAGGGTCAAAATGACAAAAATTCAACAATTTGACAACCAAATTCCATTTATCATCCATAAAATGAGCCGTTAAAGTAAAATAGCCACAAGAAGAAGCGGAAGAAGTCCAACACCGAAAGCTCCAACACACACTACCCTCAATTGCAGCCAGCTGTTTTTTCAATTTATCTTTTTCAAGCAAGTAATTAACTTTCATCACATCAGCAACAACAGCGTCTCTAGAAAGAAACTGATCCTCATTATTCGAAACAAATTTGGTGAATGCCCTAAGTTCATCCCACTCAACAAAGTGAAATGGAAAATAATGTTTTATAGTCATTTGAGTGATCGACTCACGAACCATAACGTGTTCAAGCTTTTTAAGCTCGAAATACTCGGCAATACGAGATTTCATCATCAAAGGACATTTAGGAATATGTTGCTCTAGTTGAGAGATACCTGATTTTCTACCACAAATAAACATTTTCCCACAAGCCTTACATTCATACATTTCTTTTCCATCTTCTTGAATTTTAGTATAGTAGTTCCAAACATTAAACCTTTTAAGCTTCTTTTTTGGTGGTTCATGATCACCATCAGAATATGCCGAGTTACCAGTTTGTAAAACTTGACCATCATTTTCATCGCCAATGTAATCCATACTTCAAATAAATAAAAACAAAGACGACCCTGAGTATTAATTTAACTTGCTAACAAAGAGATAATAGACTATATATCCACAAAAAAAAGAAAGGAAAAAAAGAAAAGAAAAACATAATAGACACTTGTTAGGAACATGAACAATGAAATTTTTCTTCATTATTTACAGAAATGCATCATCCCTATCCCTAGCTAGCATTTCATAAGTCTCAATTACAATTCACAACGGTTTTCTATTTTATGGGTTAAGCCTTCTAACGGATATTGTTGAGCACTAATAATAACGAAAAGCAAACAATAAGAACACAAGAAAATTTGATAACGGAGTTCCCCGTAGGTACGTCTCCGACTGTAGAATTCGCTACAGCTCGTTTCGATTAGATGAATGAATGAATTAGGTTTTCAATGTTACAAGTAGTTTCGCTTCCATACGCTAGCTCAGCTCCTCGGCCGCCCCCAGCCTCTTACTGATACATATACACCATACTCAACGGATAGAATTTCACTTTTAAAATGAATAAATCAAACCCCGATTATTGCATTTTACATACAATATCCCTACCAACTAAACTAAGCTCACGAGAACAATCACAATTGTTTATTAGCAAGTTAAAATGAACACGTTCTATAAAATGAAAATAAAAAATATTTTCACAGAGTAATGAGAGAATAAGCATCAACAATACTTGCTTAGATTCAAGCAACTAATAACCAACAACAATATTAAACTATCAACAGAAAAACACCACAGATAACTAAATTTATGCTTGTAATTATTATTAAAAATAAATAAGAATTTTAATCTACACAAAAAAAAAAAAAAACAGCAAAGCTAACCTGGGAGAGATTTTGAGCGGAAGAGTGAAATGAAAATGACGATTTTGTCAAGAACAAACAGACTGATATTTTTATTTCATTCCCGCCAATAGGGATATTTTTGGGTGCGAAAAACGGGTTTGGGTTTGCACCAAAAAAAAAAAAAAAAAAAAACGGGTTTGGGCTCGGCTCCACTTGAACAGACCTAAAGAGAATAGGTAGTTTTTCTTTTCTGCACCCCCCATTTCAACATGTTTTCTGAAATAAGCTTATTTAATTAAAAAAATTATTTAAAATATTCTTCGATAATAAATATCATGAATGGTGTTATTTTGAAAATACATTTATTTTTTTCATGAAATCATGAAGATTAATTGTATCTAATCTAAATAAAATATTGAATAAATTTGATCTTAGTTACTTTCACTTATAACGAGATTGAATGACATTTTTAAAATTTATTATTGAATCAATATTATATTGGTCGGAGTGGAACAAACATAAGCAAGAGTTTGGAAAATTCTCTTCCCCCCCCCCCCCTCCCACACACCTCTTTTTCTCCCTCGAATATCCTTTTTCGCCCTTGGTTTTAAAATTCGGAACGCGTTTTCCAAATTTTTATTGCCTTGAATACGAACTTTGGAACCTATTTCCCGAAATTTTTGACAAATTTGAACTAGAAAAACTTCGGAAAACACATTTCAAATTTTTTATTTAAGGGTAAAATCGGAATATTGGGGGTTAAAAAGAGTCGTGGAGGGGAAGGGAATCTTTCCAAGAGTTTGGAGTTCGAACTTTTTGGATTCAAAAATTGTGAATGGAAAGAGAGACTCCATTAAAAACGGTGAGTCAAGTTATTTGGCATAAATTAATCATCAACATAATTGATATATACTTCACACCAATATACTCCTAAAAAAACTCATTTTAAAACTGGTCACCTTCAATAAAACTTTGAGGTAAAGAAATGGACCATGAAGATGAAGGTAATCAACTAAAAGAGTAAAAGGTCAGGTGCAAGAAAATTTTAGATGGAAACCCATTAATAAAGTATTGGTATGATTCAAAACTTAAGTGTTAGATTTGTACAAATACTGATCATAGGCTGTGTGAATGATATATAAATTTGTGATAACTGGAAAATGTAACAAACATGCAATTATCCTTCTTTCCAATCGATCAATCGTCAGTTTTGCTCTTGTGGACGCATTGGCATTTTGAATCTTGCGTAGATAGATGTATGTCAATTTTTCTTGTCTCCTCAATCGCATCTTCAGGTTGAAGTTGATGCAACTTTGTTAGCGTATTCATTAAAAAGAGTATACAAAGCTTTCCTCACATTGCTCACCTTATCTTTTACTGCCTCCGTATCATGGCCTAATTTTTCGTATATAAATTCCAAATATTTGAACTTCAGACGAGGATTTAAAACAGAACCAAATGCAAGAATCATGCTATATTCACTGAAATACTTGTCAAACTCATTCAACATCTTTGAAGCCATATCTCTTATCTTGTCATCTTTACTCAACATCATTTTTTTCAATGAAATCTCTATCCCCCAAAATTTACCTAAATGAGTCCCGAAAGTAGGATAAGTACATTGAATAGTAGTAAGTCCATAAAATATCTTCAAGAACGCACAAATTTGCTCTCCTCTTTCCCAATCTTCACTCAATGGGCAATGGCTATATGTTGTATCTTTCAAACACATGCGTTCAAAGGCATTGCGATATTTGATTGCACTGTTAAGCATCATATAAGTAGAAACCCATTTACCGGACACATCCAAATACAAGCCATCGCTATCATCACCGCCACCAACTTCTTCAACACATTGACAAAATTGTTTCAACCTAGAGTCTGACACACTGAGATACTTCAAACTGTTCCTGATCTTGTCCAATACATCACTTACTACCTTTAAACTCTCTGTTTTTTCAGCCAGCTGTTTTTTCAATATATCTTTTTCAAGCAAGTAAACTTTCATCACATCAGCCATAACAGCATCTCTAGAAAGAAATTGAGCCTCATTATGTGAAACAAATTTGGTAAATGCCCTAAATTTATCCCACTCAACAAACCGAAATGGAAGATAATTTTTTATAGTCATTTGAGTAATCGATTCACGAACCATCATATGATCAATCTTTTTGAGCTTAAAATGCTCGGCAATACTAGATTTAATAGCCAAAGGACATACGAGAATATGCTGGTTTAGACAAGAAATACGTGAATTTCCACCACAAGTAAACACAAAGGTTCATTGTATACCTAAATTGCATCATCCCTAGTTATTATTTCATTTTATTTCCATCACAAAGGTTCATTTTAAGAGTGTTGCATCTTCTTATTAGCAAAATTAAAATTAACACATAAATTATGAAATTAAAATAGAAAATGTTTTCACAAAGTAAACGGAACCGAGATTAAGCATCAACGATACTTGCTTAGAATTTAAACAACTAATCGGCAACAACAATAGTGAACTATTAACAACACACCGCATTTTCTAAATCCATAAATTTATGCTTGTAACTATAATAAAGAAGAAAGAAAAAAAAAAAAAAAACAAGTAAATCGAACCTGCGAGGGATTGTGAGCGGAAGAGTGAAAATGACGATTGCATTTTCATCTTTCTATTTTCTTCCCGCTAATTGGGAAAACTTTGGGTGCGAGAATTGGGCTGGGACAGGCCCTATAGTGTGTATGAGTAGTTTTTCCTTTCTGCACCACTTTTCTCTCACTTGATTTTTATTGGTTTTTAATTGACTTGGTCTTTTTTTTTTCATTCATAAAAGAATATACATGGCTTTGTTTCAAAATATAAATAATTTTATCTAAATTATATTTTATAATGTTATTTTTTAATAGAAAAATGATGTTAGTTCCTGAATACCTTTTTGATAATAAATTAGAGCATGATTATCGATCGTGTCTTTAGCGTTACTTGTCATTTGTTAGATTGTATGGATAGTTGATTGTTAAAGGTCGCTCCTCTGTTCACCAACGCCTCTTAAGTGCCATTTAGATGTGCGCACAATTAAATGTGGAAAAACTTGTGGGGTTTAGTGGAATCCATTTGAGAGTTTTTAGTGAGACGTATGAATATTTAAAAAATGTGGTTGAATTGTTTAAATAATTTGGAAGTGTGTAATAATATAAAAAATTGAATGAAACCCACTTAAAGAACTCATATGGGTGCAATGGATAATGGTGCTCTTAGGCTTCAACATTGATCGATTTCAAGATAAAAATCATCAAACCGATATAAATGGTAACCACTTAATTTGGGCCAAATTCTGACCATCCACACTTTTGGTTTGTTCGGGTGGCGGGTTGCACGAGTGGCATGTAGAATGAGTTGGTTGTTACGGGTTATATTGAAACTTTGTTTTTACATTTAAAACTTCATTGATCCAAAAATAGCAAATACAACAAAACAACAAAAAATAAGAAAACTAAATAAATAACAAAGAGAGTAAGATGCAGTTACTTTATTTTAAATATGTAGATCTAAAGACTATAATAGATCAAGTAAAATCAAAAGGCAACATTTGATTGATCAACTTTTTAGTTTTTAGGCATATGCAAAACAAAAAGCTATCACATAACAATCAGAAAAGTTGTAATCACGGTTTTAAACATAGGCATCTTTTCTTGGTTTTGATATGTGACATAAAATAGAGAAATTATTTTTCTCTTTTTCACAAATTGAATTGTTATCTACATGGATTACATTACTTGTGTCTAATAGTTTTTATTAGTTCTATCACCTCGAATATGATTCATATCCGAGAAGTACCTGTTGAATTATGAGGATTTGCGCTTATGCGGCGAATAAATGCTTAAGAATAGTGCGATCAGCACACCTCAAATATTGTTTTCATGATTACATGTCATTCTTTGGTGCTCAATTGAAGGTTGTATATTTTACGGTTGCCGACATCAATCACCAACAATCATAAGATAAGTTCTATGATTTTTATTTTATTTTATTCTCATTTATATTTGTTTGATTACTTAAATTAATATGTGAATTATTATTGTGAATAGGGCCAATTTTTACAACAATTTATTTTATCACATTGGTCAGAATTTATATCCAATTGGAAATTTGGGAAACTGAGACTGGGTTAATGGACTTCATCAGTGACCATTTTTTGGTACTAAATGTGTGGAATTAAGAGAAGATTTCTTAAACTGAGTCTTTATGTGTATATGTTATCTATTATGATATCATATTATAAAGATGGTGGAGGATGAGTTTACGAGGGACAATATGTGAGGGAGGGAGTGACATATTGGGGTGATATATAAATAAATTGGTTTTAAAGCTTTAGTACCTACAAACTTTGATTTATTTTTTGTCAAAAAATAAAAACTTTGATTATATTTTGTTTGCTTTATTGTTCGCTATTCAAACATTGTCCCCTAATTATTGTTATTCAAGTGATGCGGTGATGTTGTTTTAAAATTTTATGCTAATTAACTTTATTTTTTGATATAAATATTTAAACAAGTCCTTTAAATCTCAATCATTTATTTGATTGGGAGAAGGTGATTAATAAATTGCAAATTAGATATCGGACCTACTATATTGAGTTTGGCGTAACTAAAGTTAGTATACTTCTAAATTTTTGAATAAGTTGGTGGAAATATATTAGACAATATCAATAATATAATAGCCTAAATATTTTTAGTTTCCATGCGTATGAATTATTTTTTTTATTAGCTAAAAGAACTATTATATATTTGACAAACTTCTATTTCTATGATTGTATTTCACTTAACAGATTTGACAAACTTATAAAACCAACTTATATCATGTTTCTTCTTCATCCTCCTTCTTCTTCTCTCCAAAAACAGATGATTTTGAGCAATTTTCTACTCAGAATTACTCCATTTGCATAAACATTTTACGCACGAGTAACCAGTAGGGTGACAATGCTAGAAAGCCATGTTTTAAAAACAGACTCCAAATATACTACATATGTCTATCCCTATACGGATTGCGGACTATCAACCCTAAACAAGTCAATTCATTAACTTTTTATATACTATAAAATAATAGAAAAATAAACTATATTGTCATAAATATAATTTTTATATGTAGAAGCATATGCAAAATTGTGAAAAACACGGATCACATCCTGAGTTCGCTACATAGGA
The DNA here is from genome assembly GCA_030408175.1 of Trifolium repens. Classification (NCBI taxonomy): domain Eukaryota; kingdom Viridiplantae; phylum Streptophyta; class Magnoliopsida; order Fabales; family Fabaceae; genus Trifolium; species Trifolium repens. Next base: position 56,380,553 of record CP125842.1, on the reverse strand, counting down.
TGCAAACCTTATAAAAATCAAATCTGCTTGTCCTCTTCAACTTTATCTCACCTCTATGAAATAATTTTGAATGAAACACAGTTCGCAAGTTAAAGTGCAAACTTTTCCGTCACTCCCAAGAAAATATTTTGAATGAAACACTGTATGAGCGAAATTAAAAAGTGAAAAAAAAGGTTTCAATTTTATAGAATTATATGTTGTGTGTGTGTGTGAGAGAGAGAGAGAGAGATTGGTAGATACTGTCTAACCGCTCCAATGGCCAATCAAAATATAGTATTGGACGGTAGTCAAATTTTTATAAGGTTTACCAATTAAAGTGCAAACTGAGTTCACACTTTAATTAAGTAGTGAAATGTGTTTGAGTTCGCACTCTAAATAGTGGATTGTGTTTCAGTACGCACTCTAAATAGTGAATTGTATTATTTCATAATATTTTCATTCTCATGGAGGGCATGAATGGTGCAGACCTTGGGTTCGATTTAAAAAAATTGTCACTCACGTAGAGAGTTCGCTACCTAAATAACGAGAGTATTTTGATCATTTTAGGGGATGCGTGAGAAACAATATGACCATGAAAAGAACTATCTAAATTATTAAGCTCAAAACCCTTTATTTTAACTCATACATGCTAGTCCATTTTGACAATTCTGGGAGATGCACACCACACACCATAAAATTTGCACATTTGTTAGTCTTGAGCTAGAGTTTGAGTTCCCTTCATTTGTTATTCCTCATATATTTTCCATTTAGAGAGATAGACACGAGTAAAAATTAGTGAGGTCCATAAATTAGTGGGACCCATTTTTAATGGATCACACTAATCTTTAATGTTTCTATCTTTTTTTAAATAGAGAATAAATTGAAGGATAATGAACGGAAGGAATCCAAACTCATTGAGCTTCGAAAAATTCTCTATCTTGACATATTGTCCTCACTAATACATAAAAACACGAGATCTAATATTCTTCAAATCTGCAAAAATTAAACCCGACAATTTGGTGTGGGTATTCAAATCCAAATTACACAGTCGTCATAATCATTTCATTCGATTACGTTAAAAATTGCTTAACCATACAATAAAAAATGTCTTCTACTTGTAGATTAATAATATCAAGTTATCGTCCCGTTGAACATAATTTAATTGGTAGGAACTTTGCAAATTATTGTAGGAGTAGTTCGAATCCTGATACTCCCACTTATTTATCATTAAAAACTGAAATTTTATCTACTAAATAAATTATTTGAAAAAATATATATATACAAAATTACCAACTATATGATAAAAACCGTGTGATAGGTTTCCTAATCTAGTAAAAAATAAACGGTACTTGCCTAGTAATTTCATGAATCATCATGCAATTAAAATTAAAATTTTTTCATTTTCATAAATTATAATAAAAGGAAGATATTGCGTCAAAAGATAAATAAATGGAAGATAGACAAATGATGAGTCAAGAACAAGCCGCGTGCATTCCATACTAACATGAGATTCTAGGTATTATTTTTTACTTAAGATTCTAAGTATTTTATTGTTTAACAATAGTATACATGTTTGTTCAAAATGAATAAAATACTAGTATAAATTGTTTTCTTACTAAAATCGCAACTAAGTTAACCTTTTTTTTTTCCAGTTTAGGCGGAAATTAGTATTTGCAGCTTTATTATAAAAAATAGTATATTGTGTTAAACCAATTCAGTTGTAGGACATTTCATTATATATACATGGTCAGAGTTCAAACTCCGGTCATCCTATTTATCCACTCCGGTCATTTTTTTTTTTTTGAATGGCAAATATAATTATAATTATATATATATATATATAACGAGAAAATATGATACACCAAATAGAATTTAGAAAAAGGGGAGGGGTACAAGAAGTACTCAGTCCCAAGAAAAAAGAAAATATAAAAAATCAAAGAGATAGAAACTCCTACTAGACTGAGGCTAGTCCTAAATCACCATTTGACCAGAAAGAGAAAGATCAGAAATCACAAAAAGATGGCAAAAAGTAAACCTATAGCCCACCAAGACCACCAGACCCCAAAATAACCACCTCACAAGACTCTAACAGTTCCAGCACAAAATAGGTTGCATCTCCCACTCATAAAGAGAGCAGAGGTTACCAGGGTTTTTGACTCGATACCACTTCCGTGTAAGAAGTTTCACCTTATCAACTAGGTATTCAACCGATGAAGATCCCCCAGTAAAGATCAATTCATTCCGGGAATTCCAGATTGACCAAATAACAGCATGCCAAATTAACAACCACCTCAAGTGAGCTCTCCTACCAGTACTCATCCCTAACAGACAATATCATTGATAAAAATAAAAAATAAAAAAAAATACCTTTCACATTTCAATGGCTCATATTAGCACATACACATACACATAGCTAGGCGGATGTGGGGTTGGGTGGAGTCCTATCTGTACTTTTCTCACTCGAGTGGATGAGTACCTCTTGTACTTTTTTCATTCCCTTTTCTTATATATATATATATAACTATTTCGCCGTTCAAAAAAAAAAAAGTATTTCAATGGCACCTTGAAAAACTTGATTTATTTTCAGTGACCATTTTTTGGTACTAAATGTGTGGAATTAAGAGAAGATTTCTTAAACTGAGTCTTTATGTGTATATGTTATCTATTATGATATCATCATATTATAAAGATGGTGGAGGATGAGTTTACGAGGGACAATATGTGAGGGAGTGAGTGACATATATTGATTTATTTTATTTTGTTTGCTTATATTGTCCGCTATTCATATATTGTCCCCTAATTGTTATTCAAGTGATGCAGTGAGGTTTTGTTTCACGGAAAAATGTCGTGCTTTCTCGGAGGAAAATTGAGGAGATGTTTTATTGAGAAATTTCATGACATTGAGAGGTATTCGTAGATATACCTTATATACTTTGCGATAACTTTGTGATAGAAAAAAATTGGCAAAAAAAATAATTCAATTTTGCATTTAATTTACTTTGAGGTGTGTAAAATCAATTTGCATTTGCATATTGTTTTGTGATTTATTATCTTTATTCTTGAAATCTATGATGTTTCAAAATTTTATGCTAATTAACTTTATTTTTTGATATAAATATTTAAACAAATTCTTTAAATTTCAGTTATTTATTTGATCGGAAGAAGTAATTGATTAACGAATTGCAGATTACATATCAGACCTACTATATTGAGTTTGGCGTAACTAAAGTTAGTATACTTCTAAATTTTTGAATAAGTTGGTGGAAATATATTAGACAATATCAATAATATAATAGCCTAAATATTTTTAGTTTCTATGCGTATGAATTATTTTTTTTATTAGCTAAAAGAACTATTATATATTTGACAAACTTCTATTTCTATGATTGTATTTCACTTAACAGATTTGACAAACTTATAAAACCAACTTATATCATGTTTCTTCTTCATCCTCTTCTTCTTCTCACCAAAAACAGATGATTTTGAGCAATTTTCTACTCAGAATTACTCCATTTGCATAAACATTTTACGCACGAGTAACCAGTAGGGTGACAATGCTAGAAAGCCATGTTTTAAAAACAGACTCCAAATATACTACATATGTCTATCCCTATACGGATTGCGGACTATCAACCCTAAACAAGTCAATTCATTAACTTTTTATATACTATAAAATAATAGAAAAATAAACTATATTGTCATAAAGATAATTTTTATATGTAGAAGCATATGCAAAATTGTGAAAAACACGGATCACATCCTGAGTTCGCTACATAGGATGCAAACCTTATAAAAATCAAATCTGCTTGTCCTCTTCAACTTTATCTCACCTCTATGAAATAATTTTGAATGAAACACAGTTCGCAAGTTAAAGTGCAAACTTTTCCGTCACTCCCAAGAAAATATTTTGAATGAAACACTGTATGAGCAAAATTAAAAAGCGAAATTAATTGTTATTCAAGTAATGCGGTGATGTTGTTTTAAAATTTTATGCTAATTAACTTTATTTTTTGATATAAATATTTAAACAAGTCCTTTAAATCTCAATCATTAGTTTGATTGGGAGGAGGTGATTAACGAATTGCAGATTAGATATCGGATCCCAAAAAAATAATTAATTTTCTTTGGTTTGGCTTTCTAAAAAAGTTAAACAAGTATTGAAACAATATTATCAATGAAGAATTTAAAGGTATTAATTTTGATTAGAATATTTTTAACTTTTTTTAATAATAATTCGATAAATAAAATCAAATTTTATTATATACATATATATATATATCGCGGTGTCAGTGTCCGATATTTTTTACAATATCAAAATCGGAATGTCCATGTCGTATCGCGGTGTTCGTGTCAGAGTCCGTGCTTTACAGATAACAATAGATAAATTACTATTAATTACTACTACTAATTTTGATTGGATTTTCATTATGTTAAAACTATGCATGATTTCATTTCCACTCCAACAAGTCACCTCACACCTCACAACACGTCTTGTCCTTTCACTCTCTGCCCTAATGATTTTATTTTATTATTGTATGAAATTTCAAGAGAGAGAGAGAGAGAGAGAAAGCTGTTATTCAGGTTCCTCCTCCGCGTGAGGTGAGTGAGTAGTGGAGTAGTGGTTTGTTTGTAGTAAGAAACTCACTCGCTCTGATTTGGCAGAGAGAAAGAGAGAAATAAGAGTGCAAGTAGCTGTGCCCTTAGGTTGGCTTGCAAGAAATAAGTAGTATCCTATCCGTACTATACAAATAAACTTGGTGAGAACGTTAATTCTTTTTGTAGCAAAGGATACAAAAAGTTAAAACTAGACTTACACTATACTACCCAGTACCCATGGCAATATTTGGATGCCAAGAGTTTTCTTTCTTTTACTTTTAAAAGCATTTCAAATCATCAAATTGATTACTATTATTATCTTCTTCTTTTTTTCCTTTAATTATAAAGTGTCATTTGGCTAGGGTGTATAGTTATAAGCACCGATACCTATATTATTAGACGTATCACGGTATTCGACATTTATATTATATTCGTAGGACACGTGTTGGATATGTGTTTTAAAAAAATCTTTTTTTCGTTTATCCGACACTCCTTAAATCGGTGTCCGACACTTATAAAACATTCGTACAATGTTATTTTTCTTTATTTTTACTCTCTTTAGACATATTTACCATGATTAAAGATGCGCCGAAACAATAATATTGATCAATGAGATTACATTATTTTTAATTTTTTGATAGTAAATTGATGAATAAAGGTTAATACAATGTTATTTTTCGGAGTGTCCGTATCGTGTCGTGTAGCGTTGTCCGTGTCGGAGTCTGTGCTTCATATAGGTGTATAGTATGAATTTAATTTGACTTTTTTTCTTGGAAGATAATATATATATATATATATATATATAAACAATTACACTTGAACAAAAGCTAGACGGACAACAAACTGCCCCGCGAATCCTTTTTGAATAGCAAATCCTAATCTTTAAAAAACTATATTCCTAGACTTAGGCGTCACGACATTACAATGCATGACATTTTGAACTTTTTTCAAAAGGTTTACAATTTCTAATGCTACAAATTCAAAAGTGTAAAAAACAAATGGTATAAATATGTTTATAAAATCAATAGCTCGGGACATAATTTTGGCTGAAATATTTGAACAAATTAATAATCAATATCGGGAATCAAATCAATAGTTATTAACTAAAAATACAAATTAATAATCAATATCAAAAAATTAACATTTGATTAATATACAAAAAAATATTAATAATTTGACCTTTAAAATGATAAAAGAAAATAAAATATTCAGTTGATCATATTAATTTGTTTTGCGTCTAAAAGAGGAAATTTCTTGGTTGTACTAATTAATTTTTCAAAAATGAACTACTATTAATTATTACTACTAATTTTTATTGGATTTTCATTCATGTTATAAATTATGCATAATTTTATTTATTAATTTCATTTCTTATCCGTACTATACAAACTTGGTGAGAACGTTACACCTCTCTCCAACAAGTCACTCACCTCACTGTCACACCTCACACCTCCTCTCATTTACATTCACTCTCTTCCTCACACAAACACATACACACAGAAACCTTTCTTTGCCCTATAACCAACATGGCTGCAAGCTTTCATTTTTCAACCACCCAAAAATCTTCAACTTCACCATTTCTTCTAGGTGGTTTCAAACCACACTCCTTCACCTTCCCAATGAACATTTGTGTCAAACCTAAACCTGAAAAGATCATTCTTAAACCTATTTCAGCCTCCTCCAACTATTTCAACAGCAAAGAATATCAAGAAATCTTTTTCAAAACACTTGAAAGGTGCAGGAAAGCTACTTTTGAGAGTCCTCTCTATCAATCTATGATTGAAGAGGAAGAAATAGTGAAAAATAAGCTAGAGCAGATTAACAAGGAAAAGTTAAGTCTTGAAGAACAGCTTCAAAATTTGAAAATCAAAGAAAATAAGTTTGTTCGGGAAACTCTGGTACAAACTTTTGCTGTTGCAATGAAGATAGGAGGTAAAAAAATATCTTTATCCACTTTTATTTTGATTTTTCTTTATTTTCTGCATTTTAATTTTTTCCCTTTCACAGATTTTGGAAATTTTAAGATTCATTATTATGAGGGGTCAGTGACGGATGGACTCTCCAAGACAATCAGCAAGATCAGAGAAAAAGTAAGGATTTAAGACTTTTTTTTTTGCCTTTTTTTTTACACACTAAATTTCCTTTAACTTTCTGTAATTTACATTGTAATTTAATAAATCTTCACTAATTTCATCATAGCTTTGTTTCAAAATTTCTTTTTTCTTTTTTTCTTTTCTTGGATATTTACTTTATTTAATTATTTATTTTAAGTACTAAGCTTCTAATTTTGTTTTTAATTTGTTTGGTTGCTGCTAATTGTTTTCTGCTAGATATGTGAATTTACAATGTGCTGAAATTAAGTGTTTTTTCTCTTATTTGTTGTTTTGGAAATAATTTATCAGATTAGAGATATTTTAGTTTTTTTAGTGATTAAATTGAGGTTAGATTTTGGTTCTTCTTGATTCCCTTGTGTAGTTGGAAAGGGTAAATAATTATTAATTAGTTTAATAGTTTTGAAATTGAAAATTATTGAAACTTTTCATGATTGGATTCTACTTCTATCTGTGGTGGTTTGGATCTTTTTTGTTGAATTGCTTGTAAACATTTCGGAACCAGCTGAATGACGACGACGATGATTTTCACGCTGTGTAGAGTTTTTTATGAGTTCTGATAAAGTACTGTAGCAACTCAATTCAATTGATCACCAAATCTCCCCTAGATTTTTTGAAAGTGATTTCTTTGTTGGAATATGATTGTAGGTTGTAGCAGATGAAGAAGAGGAGCTAAAGATGGAAGAAGAAACAAAGACAGAAGAGGAACCGGATGCCAAAGAATCAGAGGAAGAAGAAACAAAGAGGGAGGAATCGGCTGCGGAAGAATCCGAGGAAGAAGAAGAAGAGTGAATATGAAGTTTATGCAGGAAGGTGCTGATTCTATTGTTGTTCTATCATGGTATTGTTGCAAATTTGAGACTTAAGTTTATGTAGGTTGCTTTCTTTTTTTAGTTGGAAATTTGAGACTTTAAGTTTCTGTTGGTTGTTATGTTTTGATGGATTTGTTGGATTTTGTAATTGGATATTATCCGATTGATTTAAATGACTAGTTGTGGAGGATTTTATTTAAGCTATAAAAAAATAGGCTTCAAGTTATTGTGATGCTATTGTTTAACTTGGATTTAGGTTAAAGGAAGCATATCTTTTTATAGTTACGAGCGAAAACTTGTAGATGATAGCAGTTTCTATAATCCAAAAAGCCTATTTCCTTTGCCTCCCGATGCTTGCTCACACTTGGTAGATTCTTTTTGTTGGAAATTTGAGACTTGGAAGTTTATGTAGGTTGCTTTCTTTTCTTTTTTTGTTGGAAATTTGAGACTTAGGCTCTGGTAAACTAAATAAGCTAGCTTATAGCTTTTAGCTTCTGTTTGGTAACAGTTTTTAAAAAAGAGCTTATAGCTTAGTTTACTAGTTTATAGCTTATTTTTCAAATTCTATTTCAAGTAGCTTATTTTACTAGCTTATGAGCTTATAGCTTATTTTATTAGCTTATAATTTATTTCAATCTTAGTGGTAAGTCCATAAAATATCTTCAAGAACGCACAAATTTGCTCTCCTCTTTCCCACTCTTCACTTGATGGGCAATGGCTATATGTTGTATCTTTCAAACAAATAAGTTCAAAGGCACTGCGATATTTGATTGCACTGTCAAGCATCATATAAGTAGAAACCCATTTACCGAACACATCCAAATGCAAGACATCACTACCATCACCAACTTCTTCAACACATTTATAAAACTGTTTCAACCTAGAGTTTGACACACTCACATACTTCAAACTCTTCCTTATCTTGTCCAATACATCACTTACTACCTTTAAACTCTCTTCAACCATAAGATCCAAGACGCGAGCACAACACTTAAGGTGGAAGTAAACCCCGTTACTCAACGAACTATCAAGTGAGCAAAGTTGATTTTTCAAGTTTTGCAAGTCCTCATTAGTCGAAGCATTATCGACAGTAATAGAAAACACATTTCTCTCTATTCCCCATTCCTGCAAATAACCAAACACCTTCCTTGATAGCTCAAAGTTATCATGTGGAGAGTCCAAATGACAACAGTTCAACAATTTGGCAATCAAATTCCATCTGTCATCCATAAAATGGGCCGCTAGAGTAATATACCTATTAGAAGAAGTGGACGTAAGCTCAAACACACCCTACCTTGAATTGAAGCTAGCCGTTTTTTGAGTTTATCTTTTTCGAGCAAGTAAACTTTCATCACATCAGCAACAACAACATCTCTAGAAAGAAATTCAGCCTCATTGTGAGAAACAAATTGGGTAAATGCCCTAAATTTATCCCACTCAACAAACCGAAATGGAAGATAATTTTTAATAGTCATTTGAGTAATCGATTCACGGACCATCATATGATCAATCTTTTTGAGCTTGAAATGGTCGGCAGTACGAGATTTCATAACCAAAGGACATACAAGAATATGTTGGTTTAGATGAGAGATACCTGATCTTCCACCACAAGTAAACACTTTCCCGCAAGTCATACATTCACACATTTCTTTTCCATTTTTATCAATTGCAACAAAGTAGTTCCAAACATTAAACCCTCTAAGCTTCTTTTTTGGAGGTTCAGAATCACCATCAGAATATGCAGAGTGAGGAGGAGGGTCATTAGATGTCCTAGCAGCAGATTCCCTTATATGAGGTGCAATATTAGTATATGTGCCATTAGATGTCCTAATAGTTGATGGCATAGTATGAGGAGTTGCATCATGAGATGATATTTGTTGAGTTGAACGTTTGAGATGTTTTAATTTATGATATTCTTGGAACTCTTTTCTGTAGCTTTATTTGCCATCTGCAAAAGAAAAAGCGATGCCTTTTAATAGGCAGATGAAAATTGAACTTTGTGATTTGGTTTTGTTTTAATATCTCTAACTGAGTTTTGGAATATTTCACCTAATTCAAATCTAGTTCAAAGTTAGTTTGTTTTTAAAACATTTTTCTTTAAACAAAGTTTGTTTTTTTCTTGTTGCATACAGTAATTATTATTATTTTGGCTAAAATTTTATTTAATAACTTTATCAAATATAAGGCATATTTAAAGAGATAGAGATACAAAAGTAACCTTAAAAATAGGCTATCAACAAGCAACAAGCAACAAAATAAATCCAATCAGAACAGAAGCTAAACAAAATCCAGTAATAAAACACATTATGGAAATAGACAAAAAAGAGAACATTATGATCACTTAGGGTCTGTTTGGTTCGAAGTTTTTGGAGGGGAGGGGAGGTGAGGGAATATTTTAAATTTTGGAGAAGTAATTTACTTTTTTACTCTTAACCTTATAAACTCAAAATAAGGATTAAATTATAATGGATATATTACGTCAAAAAAAACAAAAATTAAGTAGAAAACCTAAATTTTTTTTGTTGTAAAAAAAAAATAAAACCTAGAATTTTAATATTCCAACAAGGATAATTTTGAATTTTAATAGAAAAAATGAGGGTAATTTTGTCAACAAATCTCTCTCTTCACCTCCCCTTCTTCTCAATTGAACCAAACAGACCCTTGGGGGTAGTTTCTTGGTTGCAAAGAATTCACAGAGATAATACAAAAAAATAATAATCCGATAATAGAAAGACAAAAAAAAAATGATAAACATGAAAGAAAGATTAAAGACATTACTGAACAATAACAATATGAGGGTAGTGGTGGCGAGGATCGAAGAGAGAAGCGAGTTGGTACTGCTAGCAAAAACGATTCAATGTAGGTGAATGGGGGAAACAAACACAGCTTCTAAAACCCTGTTTTTTATAATGAAAAACCCTTTCTAGTGGGATTGGAGTTTTTAAATTAACTAGTACGTCTTAATTGTCTAATTTAGATACATATGTGTCAACAAACTATTTATCAAAAAAATCTCAACAAACTATCTACTACTTTTTTTTTTACGGTAAACTAATTTATTTTTTTTATAATGGACTATCTACTACTACTAAATTTTAGAAGCAACACCTACCAACAATTCCGAATAAAACACAGTATATAGCAGCAAATATTGGTAAGGGAATTGATGCGAAAAAGGCTCCGAATTTTCCTAAACGAGACACGGAAAAATAATTAGTTACATAAGAGACATAAAAGTGCAAGGGAACTCTCCAAACAAGAATTCAAGTGGAATAATGAATGCTATACCAAAGATAGAGAAGAAAATCATGAAACCACATGACATTTGCACCACTCTTCTGCTCCCTATATGAGTGAGACCGAGTAGACCGACATTTTCACTACAATTTTCAAAGAAATTAGTGAGATTATCACCTATATAGAATAATTATGTTTTGTTTCAATAGGCAAGATGATTGAAATAGCGGTGGAGTCTGGCATGAAAAATGTGAATTGACCGATGCAGATTATAAATAGACACGAAACAGAAACAGAAACAGAAATGAAACAAAAGTTCTTAAAATATTGCTTTCTTACACAGATGTTGTAGTGCCAACACAGCAACCAAAAATGCCTTCAAGTAGCATACTAATGCCCTGTATCACAAAAGTTACAAGGATATCAAGATTCTATAATGAAAAAGAATTATTAAGTTAATTGTTAAAAAGGATAAATGATTGAAGCTTCACCTGGAGCCCGATGCTTCGGCTGAGCACATGTGCAGGAGGAGGTCTTGCACCAGAAAGCCTAGCCGCGGCGAAGTAAGTACCGGTTGACTGCATTCAAAAATTTCAATTAAAAAAAGTTCCAGATTACATCATGAGTTTGATGACAACAAATTGACAATAATGGTAAGATAGACTGAAACGATTAAGATCATTTTACGGACGATAAAGCTGTCAAAATTTGAAATGACTCAAAATTGAGAACGACTATTCAGATTGAAGGTTTGTCCGGTATTCAACACGACTATGGCACATGTAGCTATATTCAATTACTTTCGTTTCTTAAATTATTACCAGTGTCGTATCAGGTATTTGTGTGTGCACTTCATAGCATGTAAATTATCAAAATAATTCGTAGAATTAAAAATACTAAGGATAAGGAATAGTTGCTAGACCTCAGCAGAAGAGACAAGTGCTGCACCCATCATCCCAAAGACATGACTAGCTTTGAATATGTTATTCACTCTTTCTCTTTTTCTATGTCATCCATGTTCAGTTCTTCAAACTTTTTAATATATATATATATAGTCTCTAAATTGATTATGTCTTGACCATTTTGCAGGTTGTTGATCTGGGGGGAAGAATAATTAAATGGAGCATTAAGGAAAGGAAAATAAGTACATGAGTGGAAAAAGGTTCAACTGTCACTGTTCCAAGTCTATTTATTATGACAAAATAGGTTCTTTGATTTTGTGCTTATAAGTAAAGTGATTTGTGCATTGTTAGTAACATGTTATATGTAAATCATATATATGATTATTGAGATTTTTAACCATTTTTTGGATCAATATAAATTGGTTGATAATGCTTGTAATTGGATTTGAGTAGCCATACTTTGTATGATACATTGTTTGAATGTCTTATGTGGTGTTTGATTATGATCAATGACCTTTAATAGCATTTTTAGTAGATTAACGCACGGGTTCAATGGAAAATCAAATATATATCAATCATGGTTGTGACTATTCAAACGTACCAAACCATCGCATTCGATATGTCAATCAAGTGGAATCAATCCTAAACACGATGTCAACCAAATAGATATCAATCATGGACGTGGTCAATCAAATGAGTTAATCATCGCATTCGATATGTCAATCAAGGAGGTTAGGCATAGGCACCACAAAATTAGCATAAAGAAAGCAAACTATAATAGAAGTCAAGAAAAATTATATAAACAGCGTGTAGAAATTACGTCAAGAAACTATCTATTTAATTAAGACTCACCTAAAGCGAAACAATTAAGAAACTCAATATTTTTCTTTTTTGGGGAAAAATAAAAATAAAAAGCAATGCATTAATATCATATGCAATTCCACATGATGACTTGGATTTGGTAACAAAATTAAGAGGCAATTCCATAATCCATCCATCTAAGCTTTGTTTGTAGCTCTTTAATCCACCATATTTATGAATTGAAGCATGCCTGAATTTCTTCCAACGTTTTTCCTTTGGTTTCTGGTACTAACTTTGCTACGAAAAGAATAGTTAAAAGAGAACATCGATCCAACATATAAAAGTAAAGTACCTGCCCAAAAAAAATAAATTATGCTCCTACTAATTAAGATGTGTAATAAACTAAGTTTTCTAACTAATTGTAGTAGTTTATTGTGCTTACCAGGAGAACTCCAACTCATAAGAAAGTTGAAAGTATATGAAACTACCCAAGCTCCTAACCAACTAATCAAAACTACAAAACTTCCGGCAGTTCCTTTTACATGTATAGGAAAAATCTACTATATGAAACAGTTCGTCAGTCATTTGATCAGATAAAGAACGATACAATTGAAAGGAAAAACTACACATAAACTTGATATCATCTTTATAGATAGGTATGGTTAAGAGTTATACTACGATACATACCTCGGACATTATTACCCAAGGAACCGGTCCCATTCCAATTGAAAGTGCCGCTACGTATATCTTATTAATTGCCAAAACAATATGATACAGTTTCAGGTCAAATAGGACTTTATTATGTCTAAACGCGATATGTAATTAACAAATTTTTCATTAACCTCTCTTAATCAACATTTTCATATTAGACTCACCAGAATACCAGCAACTGCTAATATTGGTGCCCACTCAAGCAATAAGTTTTGATCCTGGTCCATGGAATAATACAAAGTCTTATAATTCACTAATTGAGATATATACACCATAATCTATACAGAAAATATGATTAGTAAAAACTTACCTTGAGAAAGAAAGCAATTCCAGTCATAAAACAACCTAAAAATATTCCACTTGCTGAAGCCTACATACATATTAATTAGCACTTCAATTAGGCATTTCCCCTTCTTGGCCAAGCTTTATGGCCTTATGCACATCTTTAAGGTGGCCCCACTTTGGCTGCCTTATAATGCCTGCAGCATACAGTAAAGATATATTAAAAACAAACACAAAATTATCTTCGATGCATAACCGGTGATACATTTGTGATGGCTACAACATGAATGATAAATATGCAGGATGTATTGGTTGAAGGAGTGCATACCATACTCATCAATTGAAGCGTCATAATCATAACTTGTAGCAACTAAAGGTCCCCCGGTAGTTCGACCGAAGTTGGTCCCTCCATGGTACTTTTTTTTAGCAACAAACAAAAAATGTTACTGTATCAGCTAATTCCTCTTTGTTAGTGCCAAAAACAATTTCACTGAAGTATCATATAAAATTGAACTTGAACAATACCATATAGTAATTTTGAAATGTTCCTCCTCGTGGGAAAAAGCGTGCGACAGCAAATGCAAGATCTTACACAGGTTTGTAAGGAACAGCACCACCAAATGAAACAAACCTACAATAAGAATTCAAAGGATTGAGAAAATAACAAAAAGAATTCAATGAAATGATTTATACAAAAAAGGACGCCAAGTCGCTAACCATTCACTCCAATTCTCAGTCCACATTTTCTTCCAAATCCCTATATTTGTTGGCATCCAAATCTGCAATCACTAGTTCGTCTTCTGATTTAAAAACTGTAATTAATTTAAAGTAAATTCAAATTTCAATTATTCTTTACAACATGAAAATTTCAACAAAAAAAAGAAGTAAAAAACACATTATTGGCAACATTGATTTCATTTCCAACCAAAAGAATACTATGATAAATCAGTTTATAACATTAAAGCCACAAATAACAGAATCCTCCACCCTAATTATAAATTCAAGCACATAGGTGTAACAAATCATGTTTGATCTTTTTCAACTGCAAAAATAATCATGTTTATCGTTACACTAATGAAAAAAAATTACATAAAAGAAGATTCTGCAAAAAGAAAATAAAAATAAAAGAACACAAAAGAAAGGGACAAAAAAAATTGTATCTCTTGAAGAGAACAATGATGAAGGAGAAAAAAAAGCGAAACAAAAGAGAGATTAGTCTTGTCTTGAAACAACGGCAAAAGTGAGAAAAAAGAAAATAGAAGCAGAGGGGATGAAACAAAACCAATCCAGTTCCTCTCCATCTCTCTTTCACTTCTCCAACCCTGTTTTTATGGGGATTAACACAGATTTTTCAACTTTACCATAATTTCTCTTAACCTAAATAGCGAAACAAAAAATCAAGATCAAACATTTGGATCTCTGAATATTTTTCAACTTTACCATAATTTCTCTTAACCCTGTTTTTATGGTGAATCTCACAAATTCAAGAGCGAAAAGATAAATTGCTCATAAATAACTCACCAATGTCGCCGCTTCATCTCACAGTTGCCGTTCTCAGAATGATGAAAGTTTCTGTTTGGATTGATTTTGCTTGCTACTGTCGTCCATGGAGAGGTCAACTATTGTGAAGAATCAAACAGTGAATTTGAAGAAGAGATAGAAAGTGGGAGTGGTTACTAAGAAAGAATCAGACACGGCAGTAAATCAAAATAATTATACTTTTTTATATGAATCGGTAATTCAAAACAACCAATCAACTAACTTACGTCAGTAATTTCCTATGAAAACCAAAAGAAATTAAAAAGTTAAAAAGCAACATGTATCTATTTACAATTTTTTAGTCGTTGCAATCTCTGCTAGCACAGTACCATGAGTACCCCGAGGTTCATCATCAGTTACATATCCAACACCTAAATTATAAAATAAGGGCAAAAAAAATCAAAACAATACCAATGAATTGCAGATTGTGAAGCACTGTCATGGTCAAAATTGTTAGTTAGGAAACTATAACCGAAGTTTGAACTCTGGCTCTCTCCACTTTTGTGTGTGTGAGTTCCGATAAAAATAATCACAAAATAAAACATGATGTGAGTAGAAGAAAGAAGAATAATCACGAACTAATTGAGGATAAAAATAGAATGATCTGAAATTCATAACTCTACGTCGGAGGCTGCCGCCGTTGTTGTGTGTGCTCCATGTTCATTCATTCTTGTCGCCAGATATGCCAAAAGAAAGCGGGAAATAAGCAATTTGAAAATGTAACAAACCAACAAAACAAACCCTCAATAGTTACATACATGATAAAACATTGAAGAAACTATAATATTCAAGAGAACCCATTATCATCAAAATCCAATTGCTAAAAGCATTGAAGAAAGAAACAAAAATTGAATTTTTCTCATTTCACAGACAACTATCTTTCTCTATCTCTCACTATGCTTAAACCCACAATAGTCAAAGTCTCAAAGAAAAGATAAAAAGAATAGGTCAACTAACTCTTCTAGCATCTGGACTTCTGCCATAGCTTCCCCTTTCTCTTGCTAAAATTGTGCTAATCTTATTCAAATATAACCTACAAACAAATGTTGAAAATAAAATGAGAATACATGTGAGAGGAAAAATAGAAATGTGATTCACCAAATCTTACAAAGAAATTCAAACCAGAAATTGAAAGCCTAAATAAAAATCATAAAACAAAACCACCAAAATTTTGGTGTAGTGTTTTTAACTGAGGGATGGTTCTATTTTGAACAGCTTAATTATAATCATTATTACACCTGCCCAAGCATTCCAATTCCATTTCATTAAAACTTCGGACAAATTATGAGTTTCACTAAAAGCCAAATCCACCTTGAAAAGAGTGTGGTCATAGCTAGGTAATGACAAAACAATGAAAGCTTCCCCGTGAAAAAAGTGTACTTGCTAGTAATTTCTAAACAATGAATACTTCATACGACAATCCAGAGGGCTTTTGATATAAAGATTTGTTTGAAGTTTTGTGTTTTAGATGAAGGGTTTGGTGATTTTGAAGGTTTGTTGTTTGAGAAGGAAATGAATGAAGAATAAGAAAGGGATATGAAATGGAGGGTGAGGTGAGGTGATGATGATGTTGTTTGTTTCGTTCCAACATACTACCAAGAAAGCCATTTTTTTAATTTCAGAATTTTTTAATTAAAAAATAAAAATGTTAATAAGCAATGTGAAATTAAAAAATAAATATAAATTAAATTATTTCCATGTATCTATGCCACATCAGCAACAATGACTATTTACCCTTATTATTCAAAGTCAATATAGTTGTACAAATATAAAATAACCTCAAATTTCATATAAGTGGACGCTTTTCAGGATCACGAGTCAAAATATCAATATCAATATTAATTCTTTCTTGTTCGATACTTGGAGCTTTGCAAGGAGGTTGTTGGGCAAGTTGCACACTAGGTGGCTCTATTTTTGTTCATCTTTATCAACACTTTCAACATTAGTATGCGGGTTTGTTGTCGTGTGTGACGCAATGATTTTATTTCTTCATTATCTCTCTCTTTCCTCTTAAAAAATGAGTAAATTGTTTTTTCTCTAACAAAAACACAATTTTTCAAACAAATTTAGATAAAGGTAAACACACAAGCATAAAACAAACGCAAGCACTTAAGAAACAAGTCACGACATAACAATAACTAACACAATCTTATGAAAAAATAAAGTTAATTAGGTGTTAATTCTTAAAATCAAAGATGTAGCCCAAAGAGGGATAGAAAAATAAACTAACAACTTACCAAGAAACACTACAATAAAGAGTATATATTAAATTTAAATCTTCCACTTACAAAGAAATTGGAGATGAATTGAATTGGAGAATAAGACAAAATAAGTGGCCCAAAGCTTCTTACCGTTTTACAGGAGATTGGAAGGAGAACAATTAGGTTTTACTTCTTTATTATATTCTATTATTATTATCCTCCCCCCCCCCCCCACCTCCGCCTCTACTCTTAATCATTTGTTCGTGTCGCTTGAAACGCAAACCCGCAGTCCCAAAAACATCAACTTGATAGCATCAGTATCCTGGATTCAAACGTGTCTACAAACTTCAATATTGATCCAAATGCCATGAAATTGGCACTCAGACGACCGAAAATTCGTTAGCTTTCCAGACATGTAAATACCATTCTAAAGGGAGTTATATTTTTACAGATATGAGTCAAATACTGTAGATGGGTCTATAAAATTTATGCAGAAATTCCTTACCTTAAAATGCTAGTGAACACTTCCAATTCTTCAACCCATAAAGAATCTTCTAATCCTCGTTGTTCCACTCAATCTACATCTCCCATACTCATTCAATTTATCTTTGCTCCAAATAAAACATGCATGCAATCCAATTTGTGAAACTAAAGAAAATTGAGGCTTGGGTTAAATTCTGAAATGAAGAAAAGGATGGGAAATCTCAAATTCATCGTACCTTAATTTTCTTATTATGATTAATGATGAATGAAGGTCCTAAACGGTGAATGCATCACTTGGTTTAGTAACACGATATCTGATTAGTAGGTGATGGTGGAATGAATATATTGAATTGAAGCTAAGTTTTTTCACATACCCAAAAGAGAATTTCCTGGAAAATATAAACTTGAACCTTAGATCCTCTGGAAAACCCTAGTTAAAAGCAACCTAAGTCAGATAAGAAAAAAATAAATGAAGAAACAGAAAACCCCCAAAATAGAGGAAAAAGTTAACATATCTAACTAGAGGATAGATTGAGAAATCGCCACTGTCTTTAAACACCGTTGTGTCACCGCGAACCACCACCAAAACTCTCTCTCGGCCAAAACTCTCTCCTCGTCGTCGGAACATCTATCCCGCCGGCAAATCTTCTCTCACCCGGCCACTCCCTCACACCTACGAGTGGTTGATTTGTAGGTGGTGGTGGATGTGATGGTGAAGGATGAGATGGGAAGGGCAGAGAGAAAGAGATATGGAATGGTTGGATTGATGGTGGATGTGATTTGGTAAAGAGAGATGAAATTGTGAGATAGTGAGAGAAGAGAGATTTGTGCGTACGAGAGAGAAAAAGTCTCTGAGGCCGTCGCAAATCAATCTCAAACTTGATCACTGAAAGTTGTTGCCAGTTCAGTCGCTAATGAATCGGTCGCTTGATTGGTTGATATGGATCAGCGACCATGGATTTAGCTGCTGCAGAAATTTGGTCGCTAATGAATTTAGTGATCGATTTTTAAGATTTTTGGTTGCTAAATCGGTCTCTAAAGGCAAATTTCTAGTAGTGTGTAGGATTAAAATCGGTCGCTAATGTTGTTTCTCTTTGGTTTCTCTTCCAAAGATCTTGTTTTATGTGTTTCTATTTCAATCATATATGCATCATCGCTCAGAATATGAACATGGTTGTTAATTTCTCTTTCTATGTGCATATATGCGTCATCGCTGAGAAGAGAAAACAAGATCCATGTGTATTTATTTCCAATCATACATGCATCTCTTCCATAGATATTGATCGGAGACGAAAACAAACCAGTTCAAAGTAGCGACAGATCGGAAAATAAATAGATCGGAGACAAAAACAGATCGGAAACGAAACACCTAAACGACGAACGCAGAAACTGGCGATAAACAGTACCCACGAGGAAGATGAACAGTTTATGTGATTGGATTCAGTATGGTTAGATTAATTTGATTCTGGACTGTAGAAGATAGAGTAAAGAAGATGATAGGGTAATTTGGTGCATGACTTTTTTATTATTTCAATTTTACCCTTAAAAAATAACTTCCACGTAAAAATATACTTTCAGTTTTTGTCAATAAATAATTTTTTTAATAACTAAGCACAACTTCCACATAAAAGTAGGTTTTCAATTCTTTATAGTAAAAATAAAATATATTTTTTTCTTCTTAATAACTAACCATAACAAAAAAAAAGCAGATACGGAACGTGCCCGTTTGGCAGCTAGTAATAAAAATATCGATCACACACGAAAAAAAAAACATATCGATTACACAAACAGGTACGGAACGTGCCCGTTTGGCGGCTAATAATAATAGTGTGGACAGGTGTATGTGTGATTTTGTAATCTCAACCGTCCATTTTTAATCTAAGAGTCGATAAGTGTTATTCTCACATAAGAAATACATTCTCACTTGATATGCCCTATATATATATATATATATACTCCCTCCGTTTCTTTTTAATTGTCTTTTTATCTATACTAATATATAAAGGGGATACAAATTTTTGGATGGCTTTTTCATTATTCCTATTTTACCCTTAAAAAAAACTACCAAACAAAAAACTAAAAAAACTTCCGCATAAAAGTAGGTTTTCAGTTTTTTTATAGTAAAAAAAATATTTTTTTCTTCTTAATAACTAACCACAACAAAAAAGAAGATCAAATAGTTATCAATTAACTAAGTGCAACAAAAAATGAGATTAAGTAGTTATTTAAATTTGCACAATAGAGAATATCGATCACAGCAAACAAAAAAAAAATATCGATCACACAAGGTATTTTATAAAGACTAGCCGCCAAACGGCCGTGCCCGTTTGTATAATCGATATTATTTTTTTTTCGTGTGCGATCGATATTCTGTATTGTGCAAATATAAATAATTACTTAATCTCCTTTTTTATTGGACTTTGTTAATTGATAACTACGTAACCTTCTTTTTTTGTTGTGGTTAGTTATTAAGAAGAAATTATTTTATTTTTTTTATTATAAAAAAACTGAAAACCTACTTTTATGTGGAAGTTGTGTTTAGTTATTAAGAAGAAAAAAAATTATTTACTAAAAAAAACTGAAAATCTATTTTTATGTGAAAGTTATTTTTTAAGGGTAAAATTGGAATAACAAAAAAGTCATCCCAAAAATTTGTATCCCATTTATATATTAGTATAGATAACACCAAATTAAGGAAGTGTATTTTTGTACGTTATCTTCCTATTATACCCTTATTTTAATCCACCAATAAATTTCTATTTTTTTTACGCTTTTTCCAATAAATTTAATATATTACGTAAAACAAAAATATTATTTTTCTCTCATAACAAACAATTGCTAATTACTATCTCTTTCTCCAGTAACAAACTTTGGTTTCAATTTGAAATATAATAGTGATAAACTTTGTTTTAATTTGTTTTTAAAAAAACAAACTTTGTTTCGATTTGTTTTATTGAAAAAGATAAGAGCAATTGACAAAGGGTATAATTGACAAATCATGCCCGTAAAATACAAAAAAGACAATTAAATAGAAACGCTAAATCAGATAATAACAGACAGGGAGTATATATTAAGTTAACCTTTGTTCTTGTGTAGAACTTTAATGGATGGTTATTTGAGTATTAATGTTTGTCCTCCTTTTTTGTTACCTCATTTGTCTATATATATATATAGGGGGAGAATGAGAGTCAGTTTCCTCCCTGCTCTTCTCTTACGATGCATGATCATGGCCTCCCCACGTTTTCCCGCCATGGGGCGGTTATGGGTTCCACTACCTCAGAGTGGTCCTGCGCCTTGAACACGTGTTTTAGGTAATTTTGGACAAGTAAACGTGGGCGTATGGGCCTTTAAAGTGGACTCTGTCGGGTCATGGGTCCATAGGGGCGTGACTCGGCTTTGAGGCGGATTAGGCCTGTGCACTATTGGGCTAGAAGTCTCTCGCCCGTTACAACCTGAAACCTAATTTTTCTCTCCTTAATATTATAAGATAAGATAAGATAAGATTTTTCCATTAAGCTAACCATAAACCTAATTTTTTTTCCTCTTATCTTGCCTCCCATTTTTCACATTAATTTTTCATCAAAACCTTCCACTATTCAACTCAATTTCAAATATTCCATACAATTTCCATATTAATCTCAGATCAATGATTTGCCCTTTGAAATTGTCATATTTTTAGGAATTGGTTTAATGACAACAAAATTTAAAAATTGATTGATATATTGACTTTTTCTTTAGCATGTGATATTTTCGATTTAAATTAAAACAGATGTTTTTTATATATTAATGTGTCCCTTTTTAATTGTCTTTTAACTGCGGATTTAGCGTTTTATTAAACTATTGCTTTGGTATTTTAACGTTACAATTTATCAATTATACTATCTGTCAATTACTATTATCTTTGTCAATAAAACTGCAGATATTACATATTTGGAAAACTAAAGATTTTTTTACATAACATATGAATTTTTTTTGGCTATAAAAACATTAAGTTCTTTTTTTTTGTTACATAACATATTAAATTTATTGGAATTTTATTGGTGGATAAAAATGCGAGTATAATAGGAAGAAAATGTGCAAAAATATACTTTGCTAAATTTGAAAATGTTTAATGTTATTCCATTTTTTTCATATACCTTTTGGTATTAAAATTTATATCGTATCATCTCTATCAATATCCTACATTTTTGTTGCTCCTTAATTATATGTCTTACTTTTTTTGAAAAAAAATCTCATTTTTTTGTGTTTGGCGTACCCTATGAAAGGGTGGGTAATGGGTTGGGTAGGGCGGGTTTGGGCACAAAAATACCACATATCCCAACCCGTGGTTGCAATAATGAGATCCAATCCGATCCTTTTTAAAAGTTCGGTTTTTGCGAGTTCGGTTTGTGCGGATTGACGGTTTGGCGGGTCGGTTAATTCACTTTTGAACTGACGAATAAAAAATTATCTAAAAAATAAAATAAAAAAACTCAATTGTGATGTGTGAAGAGAACATGAATGCAAATGAAATAGAATGCAGTATAACGTAAATGTATGGTGATATTAGTATTTGAGTGAGAGAAAAGTAGTTTCTTCGTTTTCACTTTCCAAGTAAACAAACATAACAAGTTTTGAATTTGTGTGTCTCGAGTAGAGCTGTCAAATGGCCCGGCCCCATCGAGCCAAGACATCTATTGGGCTTAATTGGCCCGACCCATTAAGGCCCAAGGCCCATTAAGGCTCGGCCCGCTTAGCCCGGTCCAATAAAATGGGCCGATGGGCCGGCCCGCAACATTTTTTCAAATTTTTTTATCTCAATTTTTTGTAAAAAAAAATTTAATGGACAATAAAATTACATATGCATCGCACACAAATTAATATCCATAAAAAAGTGAGTGTCATGATTTCATGAAATAATAAATATTTCAAAATATCCATGCAAAAGTCGAGAGATTTGTGGATGATGATTCATAAAGTGCATCCTCAAAGCTAATAAATTTCAAACTTACACCAGACACTAAACTTTTAACATAATCATTCAAAATACATAAATTAAATTATAAATTATAAAAAAATAAAAACTAAATTATAAATCACATCTTTTTCCTTAAAAAAAAACAAATCTCATCTTTTGTTACTTATTTTATCTAAAGATTTTATGCTAGCTAAAATTCCTTATTTTTAGGTAAATTATATTTAGATTTTTTTTTAATTCTTTAATGGGCCGACCCAAAAGCCCGTTGGCCCATAGGCCCGACAGCACAGCCCAATAAGGCCCAATGATATTTTTGGGAAGCCCGGCCCGGCCCATATAAAGCTATAGGGCTACTGGGCCGGCCCGATAGCCCGATCCATTTTTATAGCTCTAGTCTCGAGATATGTCCAGTCATTTCATGATATTTTTCATATTAAATAATGATTTTATTTTTACCTTCCAATGAAATACACGTAATGATTTTATTTTTATTTTATCGTCTAGATGCTGATCCGTCGCTGGAATCCTGTGTGCCGAGGGTCCACGAACTTATAGTGTATCATGGCGTAAGATCGCGCCACGTAGCAGCTCTTGCGAGGGTGCACAGTTTTACTGTGTGCGTAACAGCTCTAGATCATAGGCTGCTGCAGACTATAAATGGCGTTTTTAACCTAGTTTTTTCGCATCTTTTGCTGTTGGGATTTGTTGGAGGCATAGAGAGGCAGAGTTTTAGCGATTTAGGATCCTATCCCAGGTTTCGTATTTTCTTTTGTATTTTGCTTTCTCAAACCCCAGTTTAGATTCTCTGTGTACATGAGGATTGACTCAGTTTTTGTTTTTTATGTTTTGATTACATTTTACACTATTGAAATTGAACGGTTTTTTCTAAAAGTTTTTGGTACGTTCAATTGAAGTGTTCATAAAAAGTATTAAACGATTTTGAATTTTTATAAAAATTTGTAGAGTTGATCTACTCAATGAGATCCATGAATTCAACGGTTGAATCGAAGAAATATAATACCGATATCTAGTTATTAAGCGGAATAAGTCAATGAAGAGGAGTCAATGAATCCCTCCTCATATATATATATAGGTTTAATTTAGTTCACGAATTTCTTCACCTGCTTTATAATTTAAATCTAGTTGCAAATAGATGCATCACCAGCCTAGGATGTTATAGCGGCGCTACAGCGGGATAGTGTAGCGGCAGACCCTCCCCCCTATGATACAGGTCTGCTTTCCGCTATAGCGGGATTGTGTGGTTCTAAATTAATATGCAAATAAACTCATTCTTGAACATGGCACAATAAATACAATGTGAAATCAAACTTGGCTAAATAATGTATTGGTGATTTGTCTGCATGACCAACCTGCGGAGAAGAGTTTTTATAAAAAAAAAAACCCATTTAGAACAATATTATACAGGCAGCTTTAGCATAAGCTCACTCGCCCAAAACATGCTACTTTTTTTTTGGATACAAAAAATAAAACTTGGTAGTTAAATTGTAGTATCAATAATTGCTATTTTCATTTTTGTGCTAAAACTTTAAACCACAAACCTTTTAGCATGAACTATGTACTAATTGTGGTTTGATTTATTCTATCTGAGTGAACGAAACTAATCGTCATTGGTTTGATTTATTCAGTTCTTGTATTGGTCTCAACAATGATCTTGGGAGCTTGCACAGGGCTATCATGTTACCTTGCAGTAGCATCAGCTAAGCCTAACCCTATCAAGTCCAATGGCTCCTCTGCAATCAGCTACGATTTATGCTGTCCAACCGGCGGTTACAGCGGCATATTATCAATATCGATGTCGAAGAGCAAGAACACAGTGGTTGCTGGAGCAGGGGGAAAAAGTCTCACGTACAGGGGCGCCGGCGTTGATATCGACGCAGGTTCCGAACTCGTTCGAAGAATAGCGAAGATGGCGCCTGGGATTGGAGGCTTTGGCGGTTTTTTCCCTTCCGGTACTTTTTTTTCATCTTCACTCGTGTTTTGTTCTTTCTTTTATTATATTTTGACCCACCTTTGCTTTTGAGCAGATGATGGTTCGTACCTTGTTGCCAGTATGGATGGTGTTGGAACGAAGCTGATGCTTGCGCTCGAAACTGGCATTCTTGACACAATTGGGATTGATCTGGTGAACTTTGTGGAAACTGAATTTTAACTTTTAAACTTTTGGAAATGTGTTATGATGTTTGAATATTTTGCATTATGAGCATCCTTGTTTCTGTTTAGGTTGCGATGAGTGTCAATGATATTGTTACTTCGGGGACAAAGCCTATGGTTTTCCTTGATTACTATTCCACTGGCCACCTTGATGTGGATGTTGCTGAGAAGGTAATGGATGTGCATCTGATGTGATGGTTTGAGCTCTGGGTGTAAATAGAGCTTATTGTGTTTCTCCCCCTTGTTTCATATCTTCTTTTTATTCAGGTTATCAAAGGCATTGTTGATGGCTGTAAGCAATCTGATTCTTTTCTTTTAGGAGGAGAGGTATTGAAATATTTTCTAGTTTTGATTTATTTATTTAAATAGTTCTCCCTCCTACGCATATACCCAACTATCTGCAAATAGGTTGTTGATAAAGAGATAATATGGGTGACTTAGTTAGTTGATTTTACACTTACAGACTGCAGAAATGCCTGGTCTCTACAGAGAAGGTGACTTTGATCTATGTGGCTGTGCTGTTGGCATTGCGAAGAAAAATTCTGTAATTGATGGAAAGAACATTATTGCTGGTGATGTTCTTATTGGTTTGCCATCTAGTGGAGTTCATTCTAATGGCTTCTCACTTGTAAGAAGGTTGGTTTTGGTTTTGACGATGAGTAATCAAATCTATCGGTTTTGTTAAAATTAGGCTTAAATATGATTTTGGTCCTTGCAAATATGAATCATTTTGATTTTAGTCTTGAATAACACCTTAAGAGTTCCTTGTCGTCGGAACTCCATTGACTGAGACCGCTGGTGTGTAGGCATTGCTTTTGGCAGGTTCTACAACCACAATAACAACCACCACCACCACCAGACAACTGTCTCCCATCCACAATAACCGTGTCTTTCTCTCACTACCACTCTCTCACAACCACACAACAAAGATCAATTTTGGCTTCAAGGAGTGTTTGGATTTAAACATTTAACCGTATAAAACAAATTGGTTTAATAATTAATTAGTTTTACATTTTTAATTAATTGATTAAAAGAATTAATTAGAGATAACTATTAATTAATTTTGTTTTTAAAAGTGCCAAGTCAGCAACAGTTGTACAGTCAACATGTGTCACATTTTCTTAAATTTGGCCAAATCATTGAAAAATGTAGTTTAGGGACTTTTTTAAAACTTTTGTAATTTTACAAGGGCATAAATATCTTTTACAGGGACTAAAATCAAAATGAGTGATATTTGCAAAAATTAAAATCGTATTTAAGCCTTAAAATTATTGGTTACTGAAATGTATTGATATGTTAACAGTGTGCTTGAACAAAGTGGTCTATCATTGAAAGATAAACTTCCAGGCGGCGATATTACAATTGCAGAAGCTTTAATGGCACCAACTGTTATTTATGTTAAACAGGTCATTCATGGTTTTTCACTGTTTGATGTTTCCTTCTCTTTTTGAGTTTTGATTTTGAAGATTTCTCATATTTTATCAACAGGTGCTTGACTTGGTTAGCAAAGGAGGGGTGAAGGGAATTGCCCATATCACAGGTGGTGGTTTCACAGAAAACATACCCCGTGTTTTTCCAGAAGGCTTTGGTGCCCTTATATACAAAGACTCATGGGAAGTCCCTATAGTGTTCAAATGGCTTCAGGAGGTAATACGTCTTTCAATAACTTTTTCTGAAAAACAACTTCCGATACTTGCATATAATTAAACTCAATTTTCATTTTCAAAATTTTTAGTATAGTTTTGAATTAATAATCTCTCACATCAGGCTGGGAACATAGAAGACTCTGAGATGAGACGAACATTTAATATGGGCATAGGGATGGTCCTGGTAGTTAGTCCAGAGGCAGCTAATAGAATACTTGAGAACATAGATGATGTTGGAAAAGCCTATCGCATTGGTGAAGTTATAAGCGACAAGGGAGTTACCTATGCTTAATTTTGGTTTTTTCAGTCATGTTTTAACTCCTAACTAGTATGTTAACTTTGCGTCAAAAAAAAAAAAAACTAGTATGTTAATTAGTATGTTAGTCCGTGCTATGCACTAGATTATTTTCCAGATTATTTTCTTTTTTAATATTATTGATGTGTTTATTTTGATATATGATAGGTCCGCAAGTGCACTGATATATCAGTTATAGTATTAAAGATTATCGATCCCACATAGACCAATGTCAAGTACCGTTATCTGTTGTTGTGTTGTTTATCTAAGGCGTTTATCTGTTGTCGTGTCCGCTTATACTCTTAAAATTACTTTTTTGAAAACTGAATTTTTCCTAATTGATAAAAAATTACTTTCACATTGTTTAGAATCAAAAACTGAATTATTCTATGGTTAGATAAAATTTTCATTCATTCATATTGAAACCAGTATGCAGTATCACTATGGAATACCATTGGTACTACGATTCTCACATTCCGGACTATAAAAATCTACTCTGACATAGTAAATATAATAAACGAATATAAATTCATATTAAGCATTTGAAACTGAACACAAATCTAGCAGGGTATATGCAAGTAACGGCAGAATCATCAAAAGCAACTTGTGGCCTATTGAATTGCTAAAATGAACAAATGAATAAAGTAATTAAAAGCCATAAATTGAAATGGTGCTTCTTGTAACTTGCATTGCACGGGTAATTTATACTACTCCTTCCGTTTCTTTTTAATTGTCTTTTTAGAAAGATAACACCAAATTAAGGAAGTGTAATTTTTGCACGTTATCTTCCTATTATACCCTCGTCTCTCTTCGGCGATCTTTGGCGAGGTGGCGCTGCTCTGCATTGCCCCTCTTTTGTTGGTTCGTACTTTTGTCTTCTTTGCTGTATATTAATCAATGAATTTCTTCTATTTGAAAGGGCTTCTTTATTTCTTTTGCCCCTCGGCGACGTGTATTTAGGATTTTCCACAAATAACCTTTCAGAATGACAATTCACTAGCTTTGTTATTTTGATTTTTGAGATAAAATTTTGGTACAAATAAAAGAAATATACAGAGTTACCTTTAACTGCTTTCTTCGGTCTTTGTTTATTTTTGGAGTTTATCCTAATCCTTTCATCGTGAGGTGTCTCCATCTGTTTCTGGCATCTCCTGCTCGTAAGCTTTAGGGGTCACGCCCTGGTTTTCCAACGCATTTTATTTTTTCTGACGTTTCCAACTCGTAAGATTTAGGGACAACGCCATGGTACTTCAACTCATATTTTACTTTTTCTGGCGTTTCCAACTCGTAAGATTTAGGGACAACGCCATGGTATTTCAACGCATATTTTACTTTTTCCGACGTTTCCAACTCGTAAGATTTAGGGATAACGCCATGGTATTTCAACGCATATTTTACTTTTTCTGACGATTCCAACTCGTAAGATTTAGGGATAACGCCATCGTATTTCAACGTAATTTTTGCTTTTTCTGACGTTTCCAACTCGTAAGATTTAGGGATAACGCCTTGGTATTTCAACCCAATTTTTTTTTTTTCTGACGTTTCATACTCGTAAGATTTAGGGATAACGCCTTGGTATTTCAACCCAATTTTTCTATTTCTGACGTTTCCTACTCGTAAGATTTAGGGATAACGCCTTGGTATTTCAACCCAATTTTTCTTTTTCTGACGTTTCCTACTCGTAAGATTTAGGGATAACGCCTTGGTATTTCAACCAAATTTTTCTTTTTTTGTCAATCAAACAGGCACACAGGCGAGGAAAAGCATTTCAACTCCAATTTTTATCTTTTTTAGTCAATCAAACAAGCACACAGGTGAGGAGACAAAATATTTCAACTCCAATTTTTATCTTTTCTGTCGTTGTAAATGTATGCATCTGTTCCTCATAAACCCAATATTAGAACAATAAGCCTAAATAAAAACTATTCTGATTTACCGTCTTTGCCCTTTGTCCTGCACTAATTTCATTCTTCATGTTTTAAATGTCTACATGAGGTCATAAGGAAGTTAGTTCGTGCAATCACGCAAAATTATTCATCATGTGCTAAAATGACTTATAGTAGGAAATCATATATCAAACCAGCATAAACAGTTTTGAACTAAGCAAAACCACGTTTCTTAAATTTAGATCTTGTAAAGTGGCACATCAAAAGAAAAACAAGTCACACACTAGTAATTAATCTTGAAAAAGCATAAGTACCGATTTTCTTTTCTTTTACTCATTGATGAGATTAATTTTTATTGTAGATGGCGATATAAAACATGATCCATGAACTATAAATTAATCAATCGTGTTAAAAACCGATAACATATATATGCATAAATAACATGTTATAAAAAAACATTAAGATTAATTGGTAAGTTACAGGAAAATAACTTTAACACTTGGATTGCAAGTCGCCTAGCAACAAAGAACGATCTACGGCGAGATGACGATTTGGATGGTAAGTCAGCTGTGACAGTTCGGCAAGTCGGACAATTTAGATTCACAACAACTACAAATCATTTCGATTCAAATGTTAAGATTGATGACGGATCTAATCTGAATACACTCAATTATATTAATGAACATGTAAATATAGCCGCATAAGATTGACAGAGTAATTACTTAAAGTATCTTTCGTCCTATCGAATTCATGTGAGCATTAACCAACACCGTATCATTGTTATCTTTCAAATTTACAAAAGTTGACGAGTCTAGTAGTTATAACTTCATTAAAGGGCAATGAAACAACATCCTAAAATTACCAATAGTATTTCAGAAACCGTTTCAAGGCAGGGCCGTCTCCGAGAATTTCGAGATCCTGGGCTAATAATAAAATTGGCCCCTAATAATAATTTTTTTAAAAAAAAAGCATAATATATTTAAATTGTAAACAATTTCATAATATATCACTTGTTGATTTCAATAACATCTTTGAATATTTTTTTTTTGTTGTTATAATATCTTTGCTTGCTGGGCCTGTTTTGTTAATGGGTTACTATTTAAACCCCCATATATATATATAACTACCTCAATTTAAAAAATTTGAGGCCCCTATTTTTTTTTGAGGCCCTGGGCTTGGGCCCTGCCTTCCCTGGCCCATCTACGGCCCTGTTTCAAGGAATGTGTCATTGGCCAAAATTATATGTCAACATATTAAGTGTGGACGCACCTTATATTACTGTGTCGTTAACTTTTAATACCAATTTGCAATTCAACTCTTCATGCATAAAATATTAATCCAAAATCAATCATACCTTCTAAAGGATTCTTGCGCCAAAGTCACAACAAAGTGTTTATATTAAATTTTATAAAAGTGATGCTTAAAGCCAATTTGTTACTATTTTGACATACACATTTTTAGGAAATAGAGAGGGTCTTCAAGGTTTCTACAATACTTACTTCAACCAATTTAATATGTTAAGCAATTCATATGCACAGACCTTTTATAGAAAACTGACTGGAATTCTCCTGGATTAAGCAATCGTGAGTCTTTTACCGAGGTGCTTGATTCTCAATTTGTGAATATTATTATTATTACTAGCGAGCCAGGCGCGATGCCTTATGTTATGGTCAGTTTGTTAATAAAAGATTTTTCCTGCTAACAAAAGTCTCTTATGTTATAGTGAGTTTGATAATAAATGATTATTGTTGCTACTAAAAAAAACCAAGGGTATTGTTGGTGTTCTGGTGAACAAATAAAGGGGGTTACAAAGTACTTTACAATATAATGATATTTGTCTAAGAATGATAGAAAATTGTTGGTCCCTTCTCTTCTCGGTCCAGGTCCTATTTATAGACATAATGTCAATGTATTTTTATCAAATAACTACCCTGCAGATAGTGAAATACATGAGCAGTGGGCGGTTACTTTAATACTTAGTGGGGAACATGGGGTGATGCATGGAGATGATGGGAAGATCTTTCCCGCCTGTTTATATTGATCTTATTTGGGCCGCTTCTTGCATATTTGGGCCGCTTCATTTCTTTATCTGGACTTTTAGTAATGCTGAAATTCATGACCGATCCACTATCCAAACAGTTACTCCTTCTAGCGAGGTTGCCGCCTTTGGGACGTGGCGGCTTCATGTTGCCTTTCCCGCCAAGTATCCAATTTAAATTATATGGGTTAGTCAATTGTGTCATCTTTTTATTGGACATATGCTACTTATTTTTGGGTTGTAGTCCAGTCCAGTTGGTATTATGAAAAGTCAACACCATAACTCATGTATTCTTTTTTTATATATAGTACTAGCGGGCCAGGTAGCCTCTGTCTAACTTATGTAAAAAAAAAAATATGTCTTATGATATGTTGAGTTTGTTAATAAAATATTTTTGCTGTTAAAAAAAAATGTCTTATGTTTTGGTGAATTTGTTAAAAATGATTTTTGATGTTTGATTTGTCATTGTGGGTTTATATGGAACAGTTGTTCCCACTAATTATTTGAAGGAAAATGTTAAACGGTGTTCTCGGGGCACTGTTTAAGGAAGCAAAAATAGTAATATAGCATTGGAGTTTGTGCAGTCAATTTCTTGAAAGTCTAAAAAATGTTATTTTCAATGTAAAAATTTCTTTTTTGAGTATCCTTAACCAATGTCCCGGAGGCACCGGTTAGCATGACCCTTATTTGAATTGATAACAGACCATGATTATTGTGAACTTTCTTTTAACTTGTTATGATAAAATCCTAAAAATACATATTAGAATGAGATTGATTATGTCTAGAAATTATAGCTCATTTAATCGATATGTTGAAATTGTTCGGTAAGACATCATGATCAGATTTGAACATCGATTCGTGTATTACTCTATCTACTAAATATAAAAACAATCATAAAGGTTATGAGATTGGACAAATGTAAGACTATATGCAGGGGCCGGGGTTAGAACCCTGATGACAAGAATTTCTACGGTATTTTTAGTGGTATTATTAGTAGTAATATGACAAAGACAGACCCAAATACGAAGGAAAACCTACAAAAGCAGGAAAAAGCATCAAGACAAGGTCCAAGATGCCAAAAGACAAGAAAAAACCCAAAAAGTGAAGAAAATGAGCAAATCATCGCAGCACGATGGCTTCCATCGTGCCACGATGGAAGCTGCTTGTTCGCCAAGAAAACAGCAGAAATAAATCTGAAGAAAATCTCTCATCGCAGTACGATGCAGCACAACGCATTACAATGGAGTAACTTGGCGCTCAAGCTGATGAAATGCACATGATCAGTTATAAAATTGAATTGAATCTTCACATCGTACTGCGATGGATCAAACGCAGCACGATGCCTTGTTGAGGCCCATTACAAAAACTATAAATAGAGCCTCCCTGTTATTGTTTAAATCATTCAGAAATAGTAGAACACTCTCTACTATAAGGAGAGGTTCAGAGGAGCTCTATTGGATATATTTTCTCCCCTTACAGGAAAACTAACTCAACAAGATATGTTTTCTTTAGGCTTTTATGTGTAGGTTATAATTTCTTTATTGTAATTTAAATATGTAGTCTTTTGTAATAGTTGCCTTAGGTTGTGGTGGAGAAGATGAACTCCCCAATGAATATTTGGAGTTTGTGATTGAGTCCCAAGTTATAATAAATCGTTATTCGGTATTATGTTTGTTATTTACTTTCGCGCACTTTAATAACGTATCTGGTAATCTGGCCGGATAACCGGGAGCGCCCATAGAATTGGTATTAGGTTTTGACTTAATATGGTCCGGAACTCGTAGTAAATAATGTTAGGTGTATAGAGACGGTAACATCCAGAACTAGTCGTGAATTGAGCGGTTAGAGAAGGAATCATGCACTAGGTGTGATTTGAGCACTTAAAAGATGAATAGCCCGATACTAGGACCTAGAGGCATTGGATGGGTGAAGATAATAATGCATGTATAATAAACAACTCACTTAGTAATTATGGTATGTGACACAACGAGGTTAAGCTCTAGTAGGTACCTTAATTAATAATGTATGAAAATTTTAATATACATAGTGTAATAGTAAGGTATTACTACAACAAGGAAAAGTCATCGCCGAACAATAATCTGAGTAACTATGTTATACACCGATTATGTCAAATATGAAGAAGGGAGTAAGTTCAACCACCATACCTAACCTCTATATTTCTTGAATCTATATCTATATTTATATTTATCTTTATATTATTGCAAGCATTACGCTTATTTTTATAAAACCTTTTTCCAAAATCCAAAGCGAATGCAAACTATACGAATTTAAATAACGCTAGTGAAGCTGCGGCACGATCCCTGTAGATACGAACTCATTCTAGACATCTAGAGTGTGAATTATTACTCGACAACAGACTGATACACTTGCCATATCGTAGTCAACCCCGACATTCCACTTAGGATCGGTACATTCTCTGCGCAAAATCACCTACATAAAAGGTTTGCTGTTTGGAGAACGATACATTCTCTCTTTTTTTTTTTTTGCGATAATTAAGATCTTTGACCTTAGTGGTTAATTTTATCTTAGTGCAGCTATAAGTATGTGATTGTTTTATGCCCAATATCAATGGTTTCCATACTCTTGATATAAGCCATCACAACTTAATGTGAATGATATTTGCATTCATCTGAAGACCCAACACAACTTAATGTGATAAATTTTGTTTATATTTTTATATTTATGATCATTTTACAACATTAGTGAATAATATATATATACTCCCTCCGTCCATATTTATAGGAGTTAGTTTGACAAAAAGTTTGTCCCTTTTTATAAGACCCTTTTACAATTATCAATGACATTAATTATTGATTTTCCAAACTTACTCTTATTTACTTTGCATAGTTTTTTTAATAGCATTAAATTCTCTTTTGTTTGATACAAAACACTACAATTTATTGTAAGGATAAACATTTAAAATCAATATAATTTTTCAATCAATTTAATACTAAAATTCACTTTCTTAATACCCTTTTTTGTCAAACTAGCTCTTATAAATAGGAACGAAGGGAGTAATATTGTAACTTATAAAAACATGAAACACCGAATTCTTAATTTTAATAGGGCACTCAAAATTTTGGAAACGGTCTTAACTCTTAAACAAAACCTCTTAAATAAATATAACAATAGTTTATCTTTATAAAATGTTTTCGATAGATATCTTACTTGAATACATACTCCTCAAAATGATGAATAATTTAATAAACTTATAATCAGTGCTTATTAATTTTTAAATCTATCTAAATTATCTATATATATCTTCTTTTTTACAAGTAATATTTTTTTTTACAAGGTTTGACAAGTAATATATATATTCTCTTCGTCCCAAAATATAAATAAAAGTTGGTCAACAAAAATAAATGTATTTTGTTAAAGATTTGAACTAAATACATTTACTTTTGTTGACCTTATATTTTAGGACGGAGGGAAAATGTAATATACATGACGTGATATTGAAAATGAGTCGTAACATATGCACAAATAAATTATTCATTAATGAAATTTAGATTAGATCACACCATTCTAGTATTAAACAAACAAATCCTAACATTTTTAATCTCTTTGGATGTTACAAAATATTCTTCATAATACACCCATATTAATTGACATCCAAGTTGTTGCCTAATAATCAGTAAACAAAATTATTGGCATATTGATCATGGTCCTTTTCGTGGTCAAAAATAAGTTTGAAATAAGAATAGTACATGGTAGTTGATCTTGGTCGTTTCCAAAAGACTCTCAATCAGTTTAACAATACATAGCTCATTGTTTAGCTCCTTGCTTTTTTTTTTGAAACGTATTCCAGCCTCTTAAAGCTTGATTGCAGATCAAATGATATAATCTATTTCTTCTGCCTGTAAACATAAACAATTATCTATACAAGTCAAATACACGCATGCATTTCACCAACTCTTTGATTTTCTCGTTCGAGGAGGTATCTTCCATGAATATTGGGTTTAACAATTTTATGATTTTCTTGTTTAACTCATAATCATCTTCCTGCAATGTTTCATATAAATTCTAGCTTTAGAATAATCAAACAACTTATCAACCAACATTTATATATAGCTATAGACGGAAAAATGGGGTTTGTCCAACATGTACAATATATCGCATGTTAAAACAACCAAAAGTAATAACTTTTTGTTGATTAACATTACAAACATGTTACAACTTGTTAATAAAAGATTTTTCCTGCTAAAAAAAAGTCTCTTATGTTATAGTGAGTTTGATAATAAATGATTATTGTTGCTACTAAAAAAAATCAAGGGTATTGTTGGTATTATGAAAAGTCAACACCAGAACTTATGTATTCTTTTTATATATAGTACTAGCGGGCCAGGTAGCCTATGTCTAACTTATGTAAAAAAAAAATATATGTTTTATGTTATGTTGAGTTTGTTGATAAAATATTTTTGCTGTTAAAAAAAAAAGTCTTATGTTTTGGTGAATTTGTTAAAAATGATTTTTGATTTTGATTTGTCATTGTGGGTTTATATGGAACGGTTGTTCCCACTAATAATAACAGACCATGATTATTGTGAACTTTCTTTGAACTTGTTATGATAAAATCCTAAAAATACATATTAGAATGAGATTGATTATGTTTAGAAATTATAGCTCATTTAATTGAGATGTTGAAATTATTCGGTCAGACATCATGATCAGATTTGAACTACGATTCGTGTATGACTCTATCTACTAAATATAAAAACAATGATAAAGGTTATGAGATTGGACAAATGTGAGACTATATGCAGGGGGCCGGGGTTAAAACTCCGACATTCCACTTAGGATCGGTACATTTTCTGCGCAAAATCACCTACATAAAAGTTTTGCTGTTTGGAGAACGATACATTCTCTCTTCTTTCTTTTTTGTGAACTCATTATAGATGAATTTTAAGGTGAGGGCTCAATTAAATCCCTAACCGGTGAACCACTAATCGTAATCGTTATATTAAAAAAAAAGACTATATGACGTGATATTGAAAATGAGTTGTAACATATGCACAAATAAATGATTCATTAATGAAATTTAGATTAGATCACACCATTCTAGTATTAAACAAACGAATCCTAACATTTTTAATCTCCTTGGATGTTACAAAATATTCTTCATAATACACCCATATTAATTGACATCCAAGTTGTTGCCTAATAATCAGTAAACAAAATTATTGGCATATTGATCACGGTCCTTTTCGTGGTCAAAAATAAGTTTGAAATAAGAATAGTACATGGTAGTTAACCTTGGTCGTTTCCCAAAGACTCTCAATCAGTTTAACAATACATAGCTCCTTGTTTAGCTCCTTGCTTTTTTTTTTTAAACGTATTCCAGCCTCTTAAAGCTTGATTGCAGATCAAATGATATAATCTATTTCTTCTGCCTGTAAACATAAACAATTTTCTATACAAGTCAAATACACGCATGCATTTCCCCAACTCTTTGATTTTCTCGTTCGAGGAGGTATCTTCCATGAATATTGGGTTTAACAACTTTATGATTTTCTTGTTTAACTCATAATCATCTTCCAGCAATGTTTCATATAAATTCTAGCTTTAGAATAATCAAACAACTTATCAACCAACATTTATATATAGCTATAGACGGATAAATGGGGTTTGTCCAACATGTACAATATATCGCATGTTAAAACAACCAAAAGTAATAATTTTTTGTTGATTAACATTACAAACTTGTTACAACTTGTTAATAAAAGATTTTTCCTGCTAAAAAAAAGTCTCTTATGTTATAGTGAGTTTGATAATAAATGATTATTGTTGCTACTAAAAAAAATCAAGGGTATTGTTGGTATTATGAAAAGTCAACACCAGAACTTATGTATTCTTTTTATATATAGTACTAGCGGGCCAGGTAGCCTATGTCTAACTTATGTAAAAAAAAAAGATATGTTTTATGTTATGTTGAGTTTGTTGATAAAATATTTTTGTTGTTAAAAAAAAAAAAGTCTTATGTTTTGGTGAATTTGTTAAAAATGATTTTTGATGTTTGATTTGTCATTGTGGGTTTATATGGAACGGTTGTTCCCACTAATAATAACAGACCATGATTATTGTGAACTTTCTTTGAACTTGTTATGATAAAATCCTAAAAATACATATTAGAATGAGATTGATTATGTTTAGAAATTATAGCTCATTTAATTGAGATGTTGAAATTATTCGGTCAGACATCATGATCATATTTGAACTACGATTCGTGTATGACTATATCTACTAAATATAAAAACAATGATAAAGGTTATGAGATTGGACAAATGTGAGACTATATGCAGGGGGCCGGGGTTAGAACTCCGACATTCCACTTAGGATCGGTACATTTTCTGCGCAAAATCACCTACATAAAAGTTTTGCTGTTTGGAGAACGATACATTCTCTCTTCTTTCTTTTTTGCGAACTCATTATAGATGAATTCTAAGGTGATGACTCAATTAAATCCCTCACCGGTGAACCACTAATCGTAATCGTTAGATTAAAAAAAATAAAACTATATGATGTCATTAGTTAACACTACACTAGAATGAATCTCCGTTTTTCTGTTTTCCAGATCTCCACAACATTGTGAACCCATCTTTATATTTTGTTGAATTGGATTTGTAATTGTCTCTGTCTCATGAATTTGCCTCCTTCACCCTCTTCCTCTCATGTTCTAAAGCATTGAAATTATTAGAAACATCCATGATATTAGTATAGGTCAGGATTACAATAGTAGGCTTCTTAATTTTTTTTGACAAAATTAAGTGGGGTTCTTAATTGTTTTAGCCATCACCAACACAATTTCCTGGTCACAAAATTTCATCAGGAAATAATTCTTTAAAATCCAATTGCACAAATTCATACCGAAACTTTTTCAAAACTCCAATTTTTTAATCCAAATATTCGATCAACATTTTTGAAGATTTTTAAAATTCAATTTCATATGACAACAATAGTTTTAAGGTAAACAAAGAAAGAGAAAAGGAGTAAATTGTCGTGATTTGGGAGAAGATGAATAGTTAGGAGGTCACTAATTGACAGGAAGAGAGATGAAGGAAGAAAAAATATTTTGTGTGCATGATACATTGTAAGATTTTGTGACATTTTTAATCCAACGGTTAGGTTCGGTGGTACATCGGTGATGGACTTAATAGATCCCTCACCCTAGAAGCCACCCTCATTATAATTATGATCTTTGACCTTAGTGGTTAATTTTATCTCAGTGCGGCTATAAGTATGTGATTGTTTTATGCCCAATATCAATGGTTTCCATACTCTTGATATAACCCATCACAACTTAATGTGAATGATATTTGCATTTCTCAGATGACCCAACACAACTTAAATGTGATAAATTTTGTTTATATTTTTATATTTATGATCATTTTACAACATTAGTGAATAATATATATTGTAACTTATAAAAAAAATGAGACACCGAATTCTTAATTTTAATAGGACACTCAAAATTTTGGAAACGGTCCTAAACAAACCCTCTTAAATAAATATAACAATATTTTATCTTTATAAAATGTTTCTCTCCATCACACACTTAGAGAGGGGAATCAATGTGCAGATTTCTTCGCCAAACTCGGAGCCTCGTCAGATGCCGACTTTTTGACTCATGCTTCTCCTCCAGAAGGCGTCCGCGACCTTCTTAGGAATGATGCAACGGGAACCTTCTTTCTTCGTGAATAGTTTCTCTTTTTAGCTTTTTCTTTTTCCTTTTGCTTCCTTACCAAAAAAAAAAAAATTCCCAAAATGATGAATAATTTTAATAAACTTTTTAATTTTAATAATTTTAATAAACTTATAATCAGTGCTTATTAATTTTTTAAATCTATCTAAATTATCTATATATATCTTTTTTTTGTTACAAGTAATTTTTTTTAATAAGGTTTGACAAGTAATATATATATGTTTAATAAACTTATACATGACGTGATATTGAGAATGAGTTGTAACATATGCAGAAATAAATGATTGATTAATGAAATTTAGATCACACCATTCTCTTCTCATACTCTACCTCTGAAAACAACACTATTGTTCGTGTGTCTCTTGAGATCGATCTCTTTGACTTTCTTATCAAAACTCAGAAACCCACAAACCGACACAAAAAACATGACAAAACTCACACTTTTCACAGACCTTATTGGCATAATCAAAGACAAAGCTTCACAAAGCAAAGCAGCTTTACTTTCCAAACCCACCACACTTTCTCTCTTACGCGCCACCACTCATAACTCCTTCACTCCTCCAACTCACAAACACATCTCCACTCTCCTCTCTTCCTCCGATGGCTCACGCGCCACCGCTTCATCTTTTCTTGAACTCCTTATGGACCGTCTTCAAAACACCAACAACGCTGCCGTTGCACTCAAATCTCTCATCGTTGTTCATCGTATCATCAGCCATGGAAGCTTCATACTTCAAGATCAGTTATCTGTTTATCCTTCAAGTGGTGGAAGAAACTATCTTAATCTCTCGAATTTTCGACATAACACAAATCCAACATCTTGGGAACTTTCTTGTTGGGTTCGTTGGTTTGCTCAACATATTGAGA
This sequence comes from Trifolium repens, assembly GCA_030408175.1. Lineage (NCBI taxonomy): Eukaryota > Viridiplantae > Streptophyta > Magnoliopsida > Fabales > Fabaceae > Trifolium > Trifolium repens. Next base: position 56,341,318 of record CP125842.1, on the reverse strand, counting down.
ATATCCTCTGTTCTTCACGAATCTTGGGTTTCTTCTTTCTTGGAAAATCTTTAATCGATGGTGAGGAACGTGTTTCAGGTCTTACTAATGGTGATTTGTTGAAAGAGTTTGATTCTTTGGTGACCCTTGTTGAAGGAATTTGCAAGAGACCAAATCATGCTTCCAATGAAGGTAACAAAAACATGGACAAGAACAAGAACAAGTTGGTTGATGAGATAGTGAATTTGGTGAGTGAAGATTGGGTAGTGATAGAAAGTGTGGTGATTATTGAAGTGAGTGAGATTAAAGAGAGATTGGGGTGTTTGGAATTTGGAGAAGCTGTTGAATTGGTTTGTTGTTTGAAGAGATTGGAAGAGTGTAAAGAGAGGGTGGTGATGATTTTGGAGTCAGAACAAAGATTGTGGGAATTGGTGAGTGATGTGAAGGATAAGGTTGGAATGGAGGTGTATAAGGAAAAAGGTAAGGTGCAAAAAGAAGGAAGAATGTTAAGGTTTAGTGAGTCTGATAGGTTTTCTGCTAGAGTTATTAATTCTCGTGATTCCCTCTGGTTTCCATCTGGAAGATTGTTGTGAAATTTTTTATGTTAATGTAATTTGTAAATATTGAATATTCAAAATTTGCTCATTTCTAATAGTACTATAGTATATGTTATGGTATGATTATGATATGATGAATTTATCGTTGTTATAAGATTAATGTACATGCAAGAAATGGAAAGTTGAGAAGAATCTTCAATCATTCACTTTAGGAAAGCACTAGAAGTGATTATCAAAAAAAAAGGAAAAATAAAGTATCATGAAAAAGCACTTGTAGAAGATCATAGAAGCAGGTATCAGTCTCTGGTGTGGTGGTGACAACTGACAACTAGTGTGATAAATTGGTTATTGGAAGGTAGCAAAATGAGTGGTAATTTGAGTGTCTACGTAACTATATGCTGCTACAAGCCAATTATTGGGTTTTAGCACTACCCTGCAATAGTAGAGATACTAGCTAGCATGACATGAATTACCAATTCATTTATAATGTCTATCTCTTTCTTTGGCCCAACCAATTGAAGTGAAATGGATTCTGATCCAGAGTGATCAAAGAAGTGGTCGGACGTAGAGCAGCAAACCAAACCGTTAACGTTGGAGTTGGTGAGGGAGTATTTGCAAGAAGTACTTTGACATTCAAGTTAGTATAAGAGTAAAGAGAGTGAGATTTAAGAATAGAAATTGTATCCCTTGTGGTGTTGAAGGAGGGTGATAGAGAGTTGTTGGAGCATTGAAGTGAGACTAATATGATATGATGCTCATCACGTGTGCTCCGGCACTGGTGAATGTCGCAGAGGAATAATGATCGGAGAAGATCTAATGGTAGCCATTGAGGGTTGGGAGGCAAAGGGCCTTTAGATTGGATCGAATGAGCTATGTGTTGGGCCTTTATACTTCTAAGTCCAAGTTAGTGTAGCAAGCTCGGCTAGCTCTTGAGAGAGTCTAACATATTCTATGTTGTATTTACGTGCACAACAACATACATTGACATTCAATTTAAATTAATGGCTGAGATTGTTTATAATTAATTTATTAATTGCGTAATTTGAGTAAATTACATTATTGAGTGTAACCGTGCAAAACTACGCAATTGAAGAAGAATGTTGCATACATAGTAGTGCTACATAAGGATAATTTTAGAATGGATGTTCATAAAAAGAAATTTGGTGAATTAATGGATCTTTCAGCCTAAAGACATAATTTTTTCCTTGGCCCAAACAATTTTTAAAAAAATTGACCAAAACAGATTCTCTTTAGTATTTAAATATAATATTAATAATTTCAATAAATATTTACATATTAATAAAGGGTAGTGGTTGGACCTGACCAAAAAAAAAAAAAAAAAGGGTAGTGGTTGATGGTGTCTTTGGCCAAGTCCATAACAGAATCTAATTCATTAACAAATTTTTTACTTGGTGGATCAATTGAATAGACATATAGTAATTGGATGAGGTCTGAATTTAATACAGTTATTGTGTAGATGTACTAATTGTTTGTGGCCATCCAATCAAAATGAATGGTGGAGATTAAATAAGTAAAATTTGACTGTTTGTAAAGGAATCATCCGATCAATATTTTATGGTCAAGATCTTTTACTGCGTGAAACAGTTACAATAATAAATTCAAATTAGCTGTTCAAATTGTGATTTCTAGATTCATATCCAAAATGCTTCAGTTTTGTTCATCCATTTGTATATAGCTTATTTTATTTTATTTTTGAGTTTATTATATTCAAGTCCTTTTGTTAGCTAGGAAAGTTATTCAATGATCATGGTTGAGCTTTGGAGATTCTTTTGAGCATTCAACATGCATGGAACATATGTTTAGGGGTGGAGTTAAGAATTTCACTTCAAAGAACCTAGTCTAAAGGCCTATTTACAGGTCAAATTAAATAAGAGACAAAATATGATCATTAAATTTAATTATATTTTCAATGGTACAATAATACGGAGTATATAATAATTTAATCTTAAAAATTATCATATTATATGTTTTTAGTTAAAATTTTTATTTCGAAGAGATAGAAGCAACCTTTGAAAAATTCAATATGATGGTGAAGAATACTTACATGGGCCAAACATTATAATAAATGTTTAAGCATATACTTAAAAAAAACAGTCACATCATATAAGTATTTCTTTCTAAGGGACTATCAAATGTCTTAAAAAATGCATTAAAATAAGGGACATGATAAACAATGTCCAAATACAGGGTGCGTTTGTTTTAGATTTAAAAAAATAGATTTTTTCTTTGTATTTTTGAAAATGGATTTTGTAAAACCGTTTTTCAAAATATTATAAGTTTTTTTATATTCATTTTTTCTAAATTGAAACACTAATTTTGACATCATATAACATAAACATACATTATTGAAGAACAAAACATAGTCAAAATCACAATTTTTTGAAAAAGTTGTATTTCAAAAATGATTTTTATGAAAATCTATTTGAAATAGCTTCAAATTAAATGATTTTTTCGAAATTTTGATATCCAAATTTTTTTTCAATAAAATGATGAAATGCCTAAAATCACATTTTAAGAATAACTATTCAAACCAAATTTTCATTTGAAGCTTTTATAAAAAGTTTCTTTGTAAATTTTTTTTACACAAAATTATATAACACTACAAAATCTATTTTCAAAAAAATCCAAAACAAACGCACCCATATTAATAAAAAAAATTATCTTAGAACTTGTGCATTTTATATCTTAAAAATGTAAAATAATTATCTCCCTTTGATTTTGTTTTTGGATCCGTTTAGAATGGACAAAAACATGAATTGGTCCATCTTAGACAAATGATGTTAATCATTAGATTAAGTGCACTAGATGGTCTTCTGGTGTACTCTCTCTACTATATAATATTCTCCTACCCCACCTCATCTTTATTCCCTCTCTTTTCAGCAACAATGGTATCTCTTTCCCACTCATCTTCTTCAACCCCATGACAATGGGTGTTTTACTTCTTTCAATTTTTTTCAAAAATGGAGCTTTTTTCATTCTTTTTTCTGGATAGAAAATCTCATCTCATCAAATTTATTGTACATGAATTTGTTTTTTTATTTTATTTTTTGTTGAAGCAAAAATGAATGGTCGCTGCTAGATCCATTGTAAATTAAAAGTTTGAATTTTACCATTAAACCTGTGAATTGAAATCTTTTGGGTTTTCTAAATCCCCAATCTCCATAATTTTCAAAACTCATTTGAAGTGATGCTCTTATGAGTGAAAACAGGAGTGATTAGATCACATGCTATGACTAGAAAGTTCATCTTGAAACTAATATCTGCAGTGAGGAGTGTGAACTTCACTGAAAATGATATTATTGCTAAAAAATGTACAGATCTAATAAAAAGAAGTGGAAAAGTCATGAAAAAAAAAAGAGAAAAAGTGAAATGGTTAAGTTATTTGAAAATAAAATCGTTCTAGTAATTAATTTTTTTTTATTGACAGATTTTTTTTAACTAGACATAAGTTATTTGAAAATAAAATCGTTCTAGTAATTAATTTTTTTTTATTGACAGATTTTTTTAATTAGACACAAGTTATTTGAAAATAAAATAGTTCTAGTTATTTGAAAATAAAATCGTTCTAGTAATTAATTTTTTTTATTGACAGATTTTTTTTTATTAGACACAAGTTATTTGAAAATAAAATCGTTATAGTAAATTTTTTTTTTTATTGACAGTTTTGTTTTAAGGATTATTGAGAGAATTTTAGTATTGAATGTTAATTGTTAATTGATGAGAGACGCAGTAAGCAAAAAACTTTTTTACGGGCAGAGAATCACGTGGATGTATATACTATTAAACAGAAAGTGCACTGAATCACTATCTAAATATGTTAAATCATACCATTAAAATTAGAGCTGTTAAAACGGGCGGCTCGGCCCGTTTCGGGCCGGCCCATTCGGGCTTCGGACTAAGTTGGATCGGGCTAAAAAGCCCGGATAAAAAACGGGCTGAAAAAGTATGGCCAGGACCGGACCCGGCCCGGTGCGGGCTTCCGGGCCGGCCCACATTTTTTTCCTTTTAAAAAAAAAAAAAAACTACTGAGTAAAGCTCAATTATTCTACATGCTACTAAGTATAAAGTGAGTTAAGAACACAATAAAAAGTGAGTTGTGTTTGTCCAATGTTAGTGTTTTTTTTGGTTTTCAAATTCTTCAAATTTCTACAATATAAAGTGAGTTAAGAACACAAATTCCTTTATTTGAAGACAAAACAAAAATATTCTTATAAATACAACAACTTCCAGTAATTCTGACATACAAAGAAAGCCTGAGAAATATTTTACTTTATGCACAGACCAAGAACAAAAGGAAAGTATTGTATTCCATAATCTAATGTTGATAAGGGACAAATATCCACAATATAAGTGGTTTTCTATTTTGTATGTATCAAATTGTATGTATCAAAAGTAGAATAACATACAACAAGGATTTATAAGTGGTAAGTTTCTGCTCAACAATTAAAGTGAGTTAAGAACACAATATAAAGTGAGGAGAGAAATAGTCATAGTAATAGTCATTCCTAACCAAATTTTTTTTTGACAGAGTCATTCCTAACCAATTATATAAATAATAATTTCCATATCTCTTTGTTACTAACTTACTGATATGAAATTGGAAGATGTGTATGTTGTTGTGCTGCTGTGTGCCAATGTTGTTATGTTTGTATTGGCTTTTGGATTGGCCCTAGTGGAAATCTTATAAACATCCTTCCATATATTTACTCATATTATTTTTAAAATTTCTTTTATTATAATTTATTCGGGCTACGGGCGGCCCGTGGCCCATTCGGGCTAGCCCATATTTTTTACGGGTTTTATCGGGCCGGACTAAAAAGTCCGGATGTTAATTCGGGCTAGAATTTTAAGGCCTGAGCCCGGGAAAAAATCGGGTCATTCGGGCAGGCCCATTTTGACAGCTCTAATTAAAATATTTGGTCCATGATGGACCAATAGTTTTATAGGTCCAATTTATACGGACCCTTTGTTTTTTTTATATGTTTAACAAGTATTATGAGTTTTGATTAAACCTATTCCGAAAGATCCATGCACCAGAAGAAAAGCAATCTAAGGTCACATTCATCTCTATTCACGTTTATTCATTACAGAGACATGATGCCATAACCTTTGGGAGTGGTTATGGTGCATAAGTTTTTTCCTTTTGTACCATGCATAAATAATGAAAATTGCTTAATGAACCCTCAAATTGCTTAGCACACCCCCCAGATTTCTAGTGCACCCTCCAAATTTCTAGCGCACCCCCCAGATTTTTAGCACACCCCCTAGAAATATGGGGGGTGTGCTAAGCAATCTGGGAGGTGCGCTAGAAAGTTGGGGGTGCGGTAAGTAATCTGAGATATTTATGCATAGTGCATAAACATGGCTTATGCACCATAACTTGTGTCATAACCTTTACTCAATAAACGAGCTTTACACCACCTTTCCGCTTTCATAAGTCTTGTTCGACTAAGAACGACTCCATTCAATGTGGCACCAACATTTATGGCAATCACTATTATATACTGACTACGTTCTGGCTAGTGAACCAGTCAGTCGTCGAGTAATAATTCACACTCTATGTGTATAGAATGAGTTCGTATCCACAGGGATCATGCAAAGTGCTACTAGTTTTATTTAAGTTCGATAGTTTGCATTCGCTTTGGTTTTTGAAAATGGTTTTGTTTGAAAAGCAGCGATATGCTTGTGCAAAAAAGTAAAGATAGTTGATTCAGAAGCGTGAGGTAGGTTAGATAGATCGATTCCCTCCCCTAATCCATCTTGATATATGGCGCATAACTATAACTATTTCAGTAACTTCCAATTGTTCGGCGATTAATGATCTTTATTGAGAGCATTTATTAATACTACCCTAAATACTTATAGATTGCTATTGACTTCATATAACTACCACACCCACGGCTGTCTAATTCCGTGTTGTTACGTACAACTAATCAAATATCAAGTCAACCTACAATAGTCATGAACGTACAATTAACCAAAGCCCCTGACATCCTAGTGTCGGCCATTTCAGTCTCTCCTAACGTATTCACTAACAGTTTCTGATGTTTCCGTCTCTCCTAGCTCATTCACTAGTAGTGTCGGATGTTGTCGTCTCTCGGTTGCGAGCCATATTATTTATTGTTCCGGACTAATCCTAAAAGTGTTTTCCCAATATCCGACCAGTTGAAAATACGGAATTAAAGCGTAAATAATAGAAAACAATTCATTACAAAATAAGAATATATTATGACTTTTATTGTACCAGATATATGTCTCAAACATTCATTGAGGAGTTCATCTCTCCACCTACCATAAAGGTTTCTAGCTACTAATTTACATAATAAATATTACAAGAATAAAACTATGCATACCAATGGCGTATATGTCTTGCTGAGGAAGTTACATTTCCCGTTGAAAGGGGAAAGTTCTTTCCATAGAGAGCTCTTCTGCCCTCCTTGTTCCTCCTCCTTGAATACTAGAGAGTACTCTAGGTTGCTGAATTTCTGAATGCCTAAAAGTGAAGGAGGATAGCTCTATTTATAGTTTTTCATAATGGGTCTCGCTTCCAATCTTCCATCGTGGCCACGATGGATCTCATCGTGCCACGATGGAGTAGATTTGCTTCAAAACAATTAGAAGATACCCGTGGTTCCTTGGACGCTAATTCGGTTCCCATAATGGCACGATGGGAGTCATCGTGGCCGCGATGGAGCGCGCATATTGTGCAAATCCATTTTTTGCTCTCTTTTTGGCAATTTTTTGTATTCATGTCTGTTTTTTGCAAGTAGTTTCACATCTTCAGGTTTTTGCTCGGTTATGGTCTTCAAAGTCCTAAACTAACTACTGAAAATACTATATAAATTCATGTCATTATATACCCAAAATAGTCACCAACAAAACAATTTTTTTTAACAGCCAAGCAAATATGAGATATATAGATTAAAAAACAAAAGATTACAACAAAGTACAAAACTATTACTTCAATAACAAGTGCACTAGTCTTTGCTCCCGAAACTGAACTATGACTTCTTTTGCTTCCTCGACTACAAGTCACATGTCAATGTCTCTCACTATGAAACGAACAATGACTTCGTGGGCATCTAATCTGTTTCAGAATGGGCCATGAACCCAAATAGCCACAATCCCATAGTTTGTTGCATTTATATCCAATCTCACTAATCTTCTTCACCTCATATCCACTTTGATCAAACCATTGATGAGACATTGTTCGTAACGGCCTCCCCCATCATTAGTCCTCTACCCTTCATTAGAGTCGATATATAAGTTAGGGGTCAAAAAAACCAAAAAACCAAACCGAACCACCAAACTAAACTGAACCAAACCAAAAAAAACTAAACAATAACCAACAGTTTTGAAACCAAACTGAAACAGTTCAGTTCGGTTCATGATTAACAGTTCGGTTCAATTCGGTTTAATGGTTCGATATTTTGTGAAAAATTAGTTATGGCTTGGTTTAAAACCACAAAACCGAACCACTTTAACAGTTCGGTTCAGTTCGATTTTAAAAACAAATAGTTTGGTTCAGTTATTATAAATTTTGAAAACAGTTTAGTTCGGTTCAGTTTTCCTTCAAAACCAAACAATGTTATCCCTAATATAAGCACTGTAGGAATAGAAAATATATCTTAAGATATGCATAAGTTTTATGTTATAGTTTGTTTAGAAAATATTTCTATGATTATGTTTGTTTATTCTAATCTCTAATTAAAGAATTTAGTTTAGATTTAAATATATTCACTTGGTTATAAATATTAAGGTAGTATCGTACTATTTCGTATGTAAATATTCTATTTAGTTCATTATCAATAATATTTATATTTTCCCCTATTCTTTCACCTAAATACCACAAATTCAACAAGCACTTTCATACAACATATTAAGACACACAATTATAATCCTATAACATCTCATTTTCATATTTTCATATTGACTTGAGCATCCGATGTTTGCTGATATACTTTTATACCAACTTCAACCTTAATGATTCATTGCTTGATGTTGACCACCGATTTAGATCACTCGATATCAAGTTGATTACTTTAGATCAAGTTATGCTTAAGCTTTAAAATAACGTTGAAAATGGCTTGATCATTTTGAAGTTTATATAGTAAGTTCTTCTTAGTATTGAATATTTTGCTTTAGATCATAATTTGCACATTTGATTTTAATAATATTTGAGCTTGTTAGTAATAGTATATTCTGCGCAATACCAAAAAAAAAAAATAGTATATTCTGCGCCAATTGGTAGTAATAGAATTGTATATAGCAATATGAGAGAATCGGGGCCGTTTGCGAGACGCTCGTTAAGCAACTTGGTTGGCAGTTCGAGACAGGCCCACATCCGAACGACAAGCTCGTGGTGGGGGCCCATTACACCGCCAGCTTCCTTCTCATTGTTTATTGGGTCCCACTCACAACGTGTTGCTCTTATACTTCCTCCCTTTAACCCATTTTTTTGGTAAAATGTTGAGTTAATATAGTTACTTCAACTTGTTGTTGCCGATCGTTTGTTGGTTCATTAGTGAATAATATTGAATTTAACAAGGGGACCATAATTCAATTCCTATATCTACAATTTGAAAAATACTGAAATCACTTAATATTAAAATTGACATCGAACTAGATTAAAAAAATAAAAATATATAGTTACTTGTGAATACCGAAAAATATTAAAAGAATATTCTACTATCTTATCTTATACTTATGATGTTTGATTAAATCTAAAAAAGTAGTATTTGACATTGTCGTGTCATACCAGAATTGGGTTGGACTATTCCAGTAGTATATGATACAGATGAGTCGACCTTGACTTAGATTACAATGTTTTTGATGAAACGACGACGTCAACAAGGTGATTAATACTAGTATACCTTTCTTAATGCATCTTCCTTCTCCTGGACTGAATCTGAATGGACCTAGTTACAGTATATATAAAGTATAAATCTTTGCCTAATTGATAAATAAGAATATGAATATTATAAAGCACAAATTTGCTGTCTGCCACGTGTATTGGCCTTGCAAAATTCCCTAAAAATACCAAACAGAATAAATACAGCTTAACATATCCGTTTATTTCAATTTAGCATTTTGTTACTATTTTTTTAATATATGTTTGTCATTGGTTTATGATTTTGGGTGATGATTAGAAAGTTGGCAAGATCAGGCTCCACACATTTTGAGTTTTTGGGTGATTTATTTTAACTTTTATAAATTTGTAAAAAAGTTTATATTAAGTTTTAATAATTAAAAATCAAAATTTTAAATAAAGATACAAACACGTGTCACATAATAGAAATAAATTAAAAAAATGTATTTAGTGAAAATCGAATCCATAAACACACAACATTTAACACAAATGTTGCATATTATACGGCTTACGAATAATTATCTATTTTTCGTGTATCCGTGATGCACATGGAAGATTTGTACAAGCTTTTGCAAAGAAATTTGATGGTAAACCAGATGTTGCTGAGGCGTAAGCAGTAGGATTATTGGAAGCAATTCAATGGATTCAAAACTCTCATATGTCAATTGTTCATGTTGAAACAGACTGCCTTTAAGTGGTACATGCTATTAGAACAAATGCTAGGAATAATTCTGAGTTTGGCAAGATTATTGATATGTGTCGTAACTTAATAAACACGAGTCAAAACTATAAGGTCAGTTATGTTAGGAGGCAAGCAAATCGAGTTGTCCATGAGTTAGCTCAAGCATCTCGTTTTATGGCTAATCTCCAAATCTTTAATTATCGTCCACCTTGTATTGAAATTACTATTATGAATGAAATGCACTAAGTTTGCTTTTGTCAAAAAAATAAATAATAATCATCTATTTTTAACAAATATTTTTAAAATATACAACAAATTAAAAAATTTGAGTCCCTCTATTTTGTGAGGCCTTAGGCGAACGGTCACGTTGCACTTGTTCAGGGCGCTCCCGATTAAGATTGAAATTGATGAAAAGTGTAAGCTCAAGTCGGTAAAAGAATAAATAATGTAAAGTAAAAAGAGATAAAAAAATGTGTACCGTACTTATGATGTTGGTAAAAAAACACATTTTATAGGTGTAGAGATAAGGACTTTGTTACCGGTCATTTAATTAATCTAACATGTAAGAGACAAAAGGTGAAAAAAAATCCAACGACTCAGAATTACACAGGAAAAGTAGCAATATGAAAAACGTAGGAGGGGATGCACATCTAGAGAGATAGAGCTATTAAAAAATTATTGGCATGTGTTAATGTCGAACTCCGACGCCATTGAATACCGCAAAAATGTTACAAAATAGAAAAATCTAATGGTGTCCGTTGCTTCTTGAAAGACGTAAAAGATTAACTTCAGTCAACTACTGATTCACACAGTGACTAAGTTCGTCAACGGTGCAGATCCGGACCATATGTATTTCGGTTACTTTTGTTAGATATATTAGGACTTTAAATATTAGGTTTTATGTGTTAGTAGTCTAGTAGTCCATTAGGTATTACTATAAAATGTCTTTGTAATTCTTATTCTGTTAAGCAATATTATTCGGATATTACTGAAACCTAGCCGTCATTTTGTATTTCTATATTTTGCATCTCTGATTCTAACATGGCATCAAGAGCATGGTTCGATCCTCCTTGAACTGTTTGTTGCTTCCGCTGTCCGAGTTCCTAAAAGTCTGGGAACAAAATCGTGTTGTGTCTTTTGTTTTGTGCTTGGCTGCTGTTTTGAGGGTTTTTTGTTTGCGTTGTTGTTGCTTGTTGCTGCTCTACACACAAGAACGAATCCACGGGGAGAAAGACACGTGGAATGGAAGGCAAAGGTGGGTTGACAAGTCAAACAAGAAGTCCATCTTGGTAATGAATGTAAGAAGCCTTTGGCCGGCTCATCTCACTCAAAGAAAATTGTCCTTGAAAAGTTTTGGTATCTTGGTTGTGTGCTTTGCAGCTTTGTTTTACATGAAGGGTTGTTTGTTATAGTGCAGTTCGGTTGATGTGAATTGGTTCTGATTGATTTTGTTTGATTTGATCCGATTTGTTTGGTTTGATCTAGTTTCAGATGGTTTGGTTATATTTCGTTTGATTTATTTTGTTATGTCTGATTTTGATTTGAATATATATGGTGAGTTAAGAAAATACTCACATCTAAATTCGGTGAGGGAATACTCACAATTTGAAAATCTGAATCTGGTGAGGGAATGCTCACAATCTGAAAATCTGAATCCGGTGAGGGAATACTCACAAATCTGAAAATCTGAATCCGGTGAGGGAATACCCACAATCCGAAGTCCGAAATCTGAATCTGAATTTGAAGTCGAATCTGGTTCCTCAATTCGGTTAATGCTATTTGTTTTATTTAGTTTATTTTTAGGGTTGATTTTGTGACAAGCTCAAAGCTTAGTAAGCTTTAACTTGACGTATTAGAAGTTTATTTTATTTGATATGTGTTTTTCGTATTTTGTTTGACAAACTCATAATGTTTCTTGTTGATGCATCATGAGTTTGAAGGGAAGTGTTAGATATATTAGGACTTTAAATATTAGGTTTTATGTGTTAGTAGTCTAGTAGTCCATTAGGTATTACTATAAAATGTCTTTGTAATCCTTATTCTGTTAAGCAATATTATTCGGATATTACTGAAACCTAGCCGTCATTTGGTATTTCTATATTTTGCATCTCTGATTCTAACAACTTTGATATTGTCACATTATTTTTAGGCATTAATATGTCATTTTGTGCTATTAACTTAGTGTTTACCCCGATTTTTAGTAAACAACCGCTAGTCTAATTATTACAAGAAGGATCAACTAGTGAATCCTGGGACATATGGATTGTGCGGAAGATGATGAAAACATATTCATATCTTTGGGTTAAATCGGATAAGTTGATAAAAAGTAAACAGCATTTGACGAAGTCAAATGATTTGGTTTAAAGTAAAATGCTTCAAAGTTTAAATTTGCAGAAAACTTGTAAATGAATTGCAAGTAAAGTTTAAAGAAAAGACTTTGAAAAGTAAAACATGCAATGAAATAAATTGCAGAATGTTTAAAGTTGCAGAAAAGCTTTAAATTTGCAGAAAGTTTAAATGACAAATTTTAAAGGAAAGCAAGTAATCAGTACTTGAAAAGTAAATTGCATTTGACAATGTAAAAATGTTTACAAAGATTGGTTACACAGATTCGTACATGTTCCTTTTGGCATTCATTTCGCTCGTTGACATGGGTACTCTGAATATTCTAGGAATTTGCATGTGAATTGTGAACCCGTTTCTCATATGAGAAATTAATATTTATAGACGAACAGAATAACTGCCTAAACCTACAAGACGTCTAAACGAACTCCACGTGTCTTTGACAATTTGAATTCCTTGGACACCTGGCGAACCCTTCAACGTTATTCACTTTTGAATATTTTTGCTAAGTCCAGGATACGCTTCTTCCGTTCTGCACAGTACGTTAGACAAACAAACAATACATATATACATATATATAGTTTTCGACCATTACCAATAAACGTCGAAAATATGTATTTATACAAACAATCTCTTGTCGAACTCGACAAGCTTATTTAGACAACAAACGTTCTGTCGAATTCGACAGAACTCTAGGCTTTGACAAGCAACTTTGCACATTAAAAGTCTTTGATGTCAAATGCCTTGATTTTCTCTTGATTTATTGCCAGAATCAGTTTCCAAGAGAATATTAAAAAGCAATAATATACATTAAATGAGATTTCATCATCTCACTCCAATTCATTAATGCCTGTCGAAAATACAGGCTAACAAATTGCCCCCTCAAAAATGCCAGTTTCGACTGCATGTCGAATACGAAAGGGAGAAATGGCAGTTTTGAAGATTGTCACCTTTTCCAATTCTGCACGTGGTATCTTGACCATTGTCTTGTGGTACATCTGCCCCCACAAGTTTTGGCATTGACAATTCCATAGGAGCAGGTTGATCAATAATGAGTTTATCTTTAATTTCAATTAACTCTTCCAATTTTTCATTGGGAATTTTATAACCAGAAGCTATTTGAGCCAAATCATTGGCTTCTTGATTTTCTATTCGAGGCACATGTTCAATGATAACTTGGTCGAAACGTTTTAACAAAGAAATTGCTATGACAAAATATTTCATCAAGTGTTCTTTTATGCACTTGTATTCTTTTGTTAATTGTTTCAAAACCAATTCTGAATCACCTCTAATCAAAATATTTCTTGCCCCCAAGTCCAATAAAATTTCTAAGCCTGTTATCAAAGCCTCATATTCTGCTTCGTTATTTGAGCAGAACCCATTAATTTTATATTTGAACTTGGTGGGAATTCTGGAGGGAGAAATGATTAAAATCCCAATTCCAACTCCATGTTTATGTTTAGAACCATCAAAATATAATTTCCAAGGTTCTGAATCTACATAGTTTTGTGGAGTTTCTAGTGCAGAATGATCTGCTATGAAATCAGCCACAATTTGGCCTTTAACTGCCTTTAAAGGCTTATAAGTTAATGAATATTCTGTTAAGGCTAAGGCCCATTTTCCAATTCGACTATGCAGAATAGGTTTGGATAACATATGTTTGATGATATCACAATGAGAATAAACAAAAACATCAACGGGCTTTATATAATGCTTGAGTTTCATACAAGAAAAATACAAACATAAGCATAATTTTTCAATACTACTATATCTAGTTTCAGCATCATTTAAAACCCTACTTAAGTAATAGATGGCTCTTTCTTCGCCATTTTCATCTTCTTGGGCAAGCATGCTGCCCAACGTCGAATCTGATGCTGAAATATACAACTTCATGAATTTGTTCCTTATTGGAGGCATTAACATTGGTGGCTTTGACAAATAACTCTTGATTTCGTCAAAAGCTTGTTGTTGTTCTTGCCCCCAAGTGAAAACGCTTTCTTTCTTGAGTCGAAGCAGTGGTGAGAATGGTTGAGCTTTACCACTTAAGTTTGAAATAAATCTTCTCAAGAAATTGATTTTCCCAAGTAAGGACTGAAGTTGCTTTTTTGTAGTTGGAGATTTGGTCTCCATAATAGCCTTCGTTTTGTTTTGATTTATTTCAATGCCCTTTTTGTGCACAACAAACCCAAGGAAATCTCCTGCATTAACACAAAAAGCACATTTTAATGGATTCATTTTTAATCCATATTTCCTCATCTTTTCAAAAGATTTTCTCAAATGATCTAAATGATCTTCATTTGATGAGGATTTGACAACTATGTCGTCAATATACACTTGCATGAAAGCATCTATGTATTCATGAAAAATTAAATTCATTGCTCTTTGATAAGTAGCCCCAGCATTTTTTAGACCAAAGGGCATAACTACCCATTCATATGTGCCTAATACCCATGGGCATCTAAAGGCAGTTTTGGGTACATCATTTTCAGCAATGAAAATTTGGTTATATCCAGAATAACCATCCAACATACTTAAATATTCAAATCCGGCTGCAGAATCAATTAACATTTCTGCCACAGGCATAGGATATTCATCTTTTGGTGTAGCATTATTTAAGTCTCTAAAGTCTATGCATACTCTAAGAGAACCATTTTTCTTAATTACTGGCACTATATTTGCTAACCATTCGACATACCTTGCAGTTCTGATGAATTTGCTCCTCAGCAGCCTTTCAATTTCTTCTTTGATCTTTGACATTATTTCTGGTGCGAACCTTCTAGGTAATTGTTTCACTGGTCTTTTATCTGGTCGAACTGGGAGTTCATGTTCCACCAACTTTCTGCTCAAACCTGGCATTTCATTGTAATCCCAAGCAAAACAATCCTTGAATTCCATCAAAAGTTGCACCACTTTTGCCTTCAGATCTGGAGGAATGTTTGCACTAATGTACGTTGGTCTTTTTATCAGACCATCTCCAAGGTCAATTTCTTGCAAAGGATCCTGTGCTTGCATCTTGTGACATTGATTGATTGGATCTTTCTCAAACCCTAAGGGTTCGTCATCATAGATACAATCCAGTTTTTGCAGTTCTGGCTTGTGTTGGCCAAGTCTCATGTCATTGGCTGCAATAGCCATATTTTCTGACACTGCATTGGCTTCCAAAGCCATTTTGATTCTGTTTTCAGCCATGTAGGCCGTAATCTTTGCCCAAGTTTGGGACTCAGACATAGTAATCCTCTTTGACATCCCACCCAGTTGGGTAGTTGTGGCCTTCATACTCGCCATCCTCGCTGTTTCCATCTTCTCTCTCCCACAAGAAACCATGTGTGGGATCCAGTTTGATTGCATGGTGACCATTTCCTGCTAGGCGATATGCAAAATCTTTCTCAGTGCATGGTGCAATTGTCGCCAATTTCTTGTCGAAGGAGTGCTTCGTCAGATGATGGACTTCAGTCTTGAAGTAGCTTTGATCTGCTTCAACATTTTCGACTACTCCATCCTCTCGCCATATAATGAGGCGCTGGTGCAGGGTAGATGGAACTGCCCCCACTCCATGAATCCACTCTCGACCTAGAAGTAGATTGTAATTTGCCTTAGAGGCCACAACCAAGAACAAGGTTGGCCTTATAGTGCTTCCGACAACAACATCCAACTGGATTGCTCCTAAAGAGAAACCAGTCTCGCCCTCATAGTTTGACAGAACTATGTTGTGAGGATGAAGATCCACCAAAGATTTGCCAATCTTTCTTAGCAGAAATTCTGGCATGAGGTTAACAGCGGCACCACCATCTATCAGTACTTTGTTAATTCCGACATTATTCACCTTTGCCTGAATGAAGAGAGGCTTCAAGTGACTTTTCATGCCTTCATCTGGCCTTTCAAATGTGGCCATTTGGTCCTCCAAAGCGCCATTGCTTGTAACGTAGTAACAGACTGGCCTATGAAGGGCCATTTGCATTCCAGATTCTTCTTCTTCATCTGTTATTTCAGAACAGACGTCGAACTCCCTTGGCAGAATGGACACAACATTTACTATTATGTCGAGATCGGGTTCAGAATCTAAAAAGTCATCTGCCTCCATGTGCTCGTCTTCGACGTTGTTAGTAGTTGAAGACTCAGCTTTTGGTTCTCCTAACCTTTCTTTCATTGGCTTCTTAGCCAATTGCATAGGCTTTTCCTCATTATCATTAGTAGTAACTTGTGATTTTTGAGCAGCCACTTTTTTCTGGCGTTGATATCTACGCCATTGGGATCTTGTCATGGGATTTTTCCCTTTGTAATTATTCCTGTAATCATACTTCCTTGATTCAGGATCTTTTTTGGGATTGTTGTTACTGGAGTTCCCTTTCTCCATATTCCTCCGACCATAGCCCATATTCTTTCCATGGACCCATTGGTTGACAGGTGTCCTGTTTGAGGGGACAAATGATTTTTGTGGTCCCAACCTCTGATGTACAGGTGCTTGTTAGCTATTCAGAACATTGGAATAAGCTGGCCTCTGACTTGGCCAATTGTTTCTGTTCTGACTGTGAGGCAAAAACTTGTTAAGGCCTGCAGCAGCCTTCTTGTCGAACATGGCACTACAATGAGGACACAGTGTAGCTTCGCCATCATTTTCCTTGCAGCGTTGAAGGAAATCTAGTAGAGTTTCTCCAGCTTGTGGATATACTTCCTCCACTTTGTTTTCATATTCCTCTTCAGGAATGGAAACTAATTGCCCCCCTTCAGTGAGGTTCAATGCTTCTATCATCAGGCACTCAAAAGGCTCTGTGTAAGCAGCATCAGCAATCTGCAATGGATTCTCGTCCACCTGCTGTTTGGATTTTGGCTTTTCGCCAAATTTGAGTCTCCCTTCCTGCAAGGCTTTCTGGACCAGATCCCTGAAAAGAACACATTGTGAGGTTTTATGTCCCAAGAAATTATGGTATTTACAAAAACCTCTTTTATTACGTTGTTCCAAAGGTGGAATTTTCAAACCCTTTGGTACAATTATTTGGCCGTCAGCGACCAATAAGTCGAAAATTTCATCACATTTAGTAATGTCAAAAGTATATGTCTTAGAAACAAATCTATCATTTTTTGGTTCGACGGGATTTTTCCCATTTGATGGTTTTAACATTTTACAAGTATAGGGAGGTCCTGGTTTCAATTCAGCAATATTAACCTCATTGTTTTCCATGTACTCCTGATCATCGTCGAACTCATTTTCACTTCCATAAGTTTCTATGTATGCCACTTTTTCTTTTTTGTGGAACTTAGAATTTCTGGCTTTTTCAGCCCTGAGGCGTTCGACCTGTCGAACACGATCTGCTAATTGAGCCATATCTCTTAAATGTTGAGTATCTAATTTTTTCCTAATGGAATAGTCAAGGCCACCAGCAGCCATCTCAACCAATTCATGTTCAGGCACTTGAGTAAAGCACCTTGCCTTAAGGAGGCGAAACCTGTTCAGATAGTCATCAATGGCTTCCGCAGTTTTACGTTTCATACTGGCTAATTCTTTGAGACTAATCCTAGATTGTCCCATGTAAAATTGTTCATGAAATAGCCTTTCTAATTGAGTCCAGGTATGAATTGAATGAGGGGGAAGTGTGGTAAACCACGTAAAGGCATTTTTAGTGAGGGAATTGGGAAAAAACTTCATTTTTAAATCTTCATTATTTGCCAAATTCCCTGCCTCTGCCAAATATCTGGCAATGTGTTCGACAGTAGATTCATTAGTATCACCAGCAAATTTTGTGAATTTGGGAATTTTCCATCCCCTTGGCAATTCTGCCTGCAATACATATTCAGACAAGGCTGACACAAAATTTGGCCTATGCAATCCTACATTCAAACCATTCTGGGTCAAGATATTTTCCACTAAATTGGCCAAGTTATTTTGCCCTGCAACATTTTCTTGTCGAACATTCCTAAGAACATTATCAGCATCTTGGTTTCTATTAACCAGAATTACTTCTGGCTCTGGCTGTTCTCTCTCAATGCGCACGGGTTGGGCTTGGACTTCTGTTTGAGTCTCCGGGTTTGCACGAGGAACTCTTTGGTTATTTGGAGCATCAGGGGCACCAAAAAAGTCTGCCATCCTTCCCATTTGATTGGCTAACAATAAATAATTGTCATTGGCTGTTTGTAACACAGGATTGAAAATTGTGCCAATCTGTTGGGTCAACGCGTTCACCATGTCATGGTTACTTTCGTCCATTTGTTGCCTAAGTACATTCATAGAATTATTTGTCAAGTTCAGAGAATTTCCCCTATTTCCCATCGCAGAAGAGGAGGGAGAACTTTCTATCGAAGGCCAATTATACAGGCTTGCCATCGTCGTTGTTGGCATTCCAAATTGTGGGTTTCTGGGCAACCATGGGGGTCTTGACGGTGTTCCACCAACTTGACTACCGTCTGTGTACCCATGCATGTGTGATACATTCGTTGGCATGGATGATGCATTCATTTGTGTCATCATTGCACCATTCGTATTTGGAGGAACAAACCCTCCTGCCATACTTGAAGTAATGGCAGACATTGTTGATCCACTGGCGCTTGCACCAACGGTTCCGGAATTTATCATAGGGTTTGTACCCCCACCATTAGGATTATTGCTTGGGATACTTTCAGAAGTTGTAAAATTCAGGGCAGGATTTGTTGACCCACCAGTAGGATTGGCGCCAGGATTGCCAGATACTGGTTGATTTGGTTGCCCTGTCGAATTTGGAACAGGATTGGTTTCTGCCCCATTATTGTTATTATTATTATTATTGTTGGGATTAGGATTGTTTGGTGGTCTCACCATTCTGGAACGAGGACGCTTTGGTATATTTGAAAAAACTGGAAGAGACTTACCACTCCTCAAACGCATATACAAATATACACACAATCAAAGTACAAACACCAAACAACAAATTTTGTAAGAAAAGTTTTCAAAAACCACTAAATAAAAATACACAATCCAGACGTCCCACTGGGCGTGCCAATTTGTTTACCCCGATTTTTAGTAAACAACCGCTAGTCTAATTATTACAAGAAGGATCAACTAGTGAATCCTGGGACATATGGATTGTGCGGAAGATGATGAAAACATATTCATATCTTTGGGTTAAATCGGATAAGTTGATAAAAAGTAAACAGCATTTGACGAAGTCAAATGATTTGGTTTAAAGTAAAATGCTTCAAAGTTTAAATTTGCAGAAAACTTGTAAATGAATTGCAAGTAAAGTTTAAAGAAAAGACTTTGAAAAGTAAAACATGCAATGAAATAAATTGCAGAATGTTTAAAGTTGCAGAAAAGCTTTAAATTTGCAGAAAGCTTAAATGACAAATTTTAAAGGAAAGCAAGTAATCAGTACTTGAAAAGTAAATTGCATTTGACAATGTAAAAATGTTTACAAAGATTGGTTACACAGATTCGTACATGTTCCTTTTGGCATTCATTTCGCTCGTTGACATGGGTACTCTGAATATTCTAGGAATTTGCATGTGAATTGTGAACCCGTTTCTCATATGAGAAATTAATATTTATAGATGAACAGAATAACTGCCTAAACCTACAAGACGTCTAAACGAACTCCACGTGTCTTTGACAATTTGAATTCCTTGGACACCTGGCGAACCCTTCAACGTTATTCACTTTTGAATATTTTTGCTAAGTCCAGGATACGCTTCTTCCGTTCTGCACAGTACGTTAGACAAACAAACAATACATATATACATATATATAGTTTTCGACCATTACCAATAAACGTCGAAAATATGTATTTATACAAACAATCTCTTGTCGAACTCGACAAGCTTATTTAGACAACAAACGTTCTGTCGAATTCGACAGAACTCTAGGCTTTGACAAGCAACTTTGCACATTAAAAGTCTTTGATGTCAAATGCCTTGATTTTCTCTTGATTTATTGCCAGAATCAGTTTCCAAGAGAATATTAAAAAGCAATAATATACATTAAATGAGATTTCATCATCTCACTCCAATTCATTAATGCCTGTCGAAAATACAGGCTAACACTTAGATGCTATGAGTTTGTTCTCAAATTCATACTTTTTCGTTTTTACCGATATTGAAATTGTACTTAAAAGTTTGATGTACTCTATTAATTTGAATGAATAATATCTTTTATTTTAGGAAAAACTTAAATAGTATTAAGAAATAATTATATTCTTTAAGCTACTCCTTTAATTTTCCATAAAATAGTATAATAACATAAATAAAGACTTTACCTAGAAGGCCCTAATTTTTTCCTTTCTTTGTCATTCATCCATTGGAGAGTGGTGTTGCGTCATTTTTTTATCCAGAATCACCCCTTTTTCATTGTTTTTTCTCGTCATCTATCTAAATAAGTATTATTCACATTATTGAGTTATAATTTTTCTGTTTTTGTCGCCTAAAGTGCGGCGTCATTTGGTTTTGTTTGTCGTCTTGTGCGATGTTTTTTTGTTGTCCCGTCCTAGTGCGGTGTTTTGTTTGATCAGAGTGGCAGATCAACTTTTACTCATTAACAATGAAATTCAAAGGCATAATTAATATAGTTTGAGTAAGCGACTTATGACGGTTACCACTAAGGTCAATTTTCTCTCAACATCACAAAATTCTTGTTCTCTCTCACGTTTCTGAATCCTTTCTCTCTTACGCGCGTAGCTTCCATTCCAATATCCTCACCAAAGGGTTTTGAAATGGGCCTTCCCGATCGTATTTCGCGCGGCTCAAATTCTTGCCGCCAGCGCCGGCCACATACTTCTCTCTCTCTGGCTATTGCAACTCCCTCCCATCATAGTAGGTACTTCTCTCTCGGTCTCTCTCCCCCTCTTGATTATTGACTTCTTGTTGTGTTTCAAAATTTAGGGTTTTGATTCTGTTTGTGATTTTGATCTTGATTCTATTGATTTTGATTCTTATTGTTCTCTTGATTCTGTAACCTTTGATCTGTTTGTGTTTCTTTGTTAATGAGTGATGAATGATGATTCTGTTATTTGTTTGTGTTGATTTTGAGAATTTGAATTGATTTTGGAACTGTTATTTGATTTTGTGAGTGTCTGTACATTAATACATTATCTTTGTTTGTTATCTCTTTTATTTTAGGACTGTTCTTATGGTTAATTTGCTTCATTTAAGCTATGTGAATTGATTATTAATTTTGCATCATTTAATTTCAAAGATGAGGAGGTTTTAGGTTCCTAGACAAAGTATTGAGAATGTGAATGTTGTGCAACCGGAAGCTGAACTAGAAGAATCACCAAGTATTGAGAATGTGAATGTTGTGTATCCGGAAGCCGAAGTAGAAGAATCACCACCTAATGCGGCCAATGAGTTAAATATTCGATTAAGATATATATAAAACTTTCGGCGGAAAATATATCATTAACAAATCAAAATCTAAATGCTAACAATACAACTAAAGATTGTGGTTCTCAAATTATTTTTGATTTTTTGGGTCATATGTGGAAGGATTTAGTTGTATTGTTAGGATTTAGATTTTGATTTATTAATATTATATTGTCCGTCGAAAGTTTTATATACTTCCTCCGGTCCTATATATAAGAAAAACTTTGCATTAGGTTCATTATACATCAATTCATCAATAATTTTAAGAAACAAAGTTTTTTTTATATATAGGACCAGAGGGAGTATATCTTAATTGAATATTTAAATATTTTTTTTCTTCTAAAACAATTTCTATTTTCATCTCTTGTACTGTTGCTAAGTGAAAAAGACTTTACATAGAAAAAGTAATAACGTAAACAAAAACAAAAATAACGCACTCAATGCCAAGTGTCGAGAGCTTAGTCAGTAGTACAACGCGTGGGGAAAGCGCACTCGGCATCATTCATGGCAGCGTATAACCAAAAGACAACAATACCCTTACATTTTAACACTATTAATGACCATAGGTTAGTATAAAAATACCCATACCCATTATTTATTCATCATCAAAAGCGGCACCGAGAATTTCATCAAATAAAAAAAAAAAAAAAAGCATAGAAAAGTATAATTATAAATTAGGGTTTGATAATAATAAATTAATTAATTAATCATAGGAAAGACACGACACAAGAGAACAGAACAGAAGAGAGAGAAAATTATAAGCATCGATATTTTCATTTTTCTGTAACGGAACATTTTTGAGTTCGTTTGTTCATAACTGTGTAGAGACGAAAACTGCCACTCATTTTTACAAAGAGACAGAAACAGAGGTTACTTACAACGTTAACGTCGTTGATTCTTCCGCCTCTGTTTTTTTATCTTCATCTGAAAAAATTTATCTATAAACTTTCTATTTTCTTCTTCTTTTCTTTTTTAACTTAATTTTAAAAGCGCGTTTGGATAGAACGCACGTTTTGTGTTTCTTTGCTTATCTACTAAGATTTCGATTGAAAAGCGATCTACGTGTGTTAAACGACATTTATTTTTGTGGTTACTGAGGATCGGTGGTTTCATCGATCGATCTGGTTTTGATTGATTGATTTTCCCCTTTTCGAGTGAGAAAAACCTAGACGCGAAAATGTGGTGGATGATGGGAGAAACCGGTGGAAATTACTGTTCTAAGAAGAGTGATGATTTGTGTAGCAATGTTTGTGGCCAGGTATATAATCAATTTTTTATTTTTGATTTTATTTTTCTGTGATTTAATGATATTTTTAGTGAATCTTTTAGTTTAATTTAGGGTTTTGTGATGATTCTGGAAAATGAAATTGAAAAGTCAATTGAATAGTTTTGGGATGATTATGTAAAATTTGTTCAGATTTGTTCCTTTTCTCTATGGTATTTATTGATTTTGTTGCGGATTTTTTGTTTTTTATTTTTGGGTTTGTGTGTGTACTTGATATGTTTGATCTGAATTTGGGTAAGGGAAAAAGATTGCTTTTTAAGGTCTTAAAATTTGAGCAAATCTGCTGAACTATTGTTAAACATCTCTATTTTTATCTTGTTTCTTTTTGTGTTGTTACTATTTTGGGAAGTTAATTTTGGAGCAGAAGGGGCTGCAACCATAATTGGATTTGACGACGGATGAGTTGTGTGTTTTATTTTTTTATTTTTTTGGCATGTTTGTAATCTCTTTGTGATGCAGTTCTAGCTTCATGATTAGAAATTCTAGTACTTGTTGTATCATTCTGGAAAATGAAAAAAAAATTATCTTTGTGGAAGTTGAGAAGCTGCATTGTTTATTAATCTTCATGTGATTTTTCATTATGGATAGTGGATTTTTACGGTTTACTAAGATTGTTTGTTACTTAATTGTGCAGGAATCAAGTCAAGTATCGGGCATGTCAAGAATCCGCTGCATTTTGCGCGGTTTGGATGTGAAAACCTATATATTCCTGTTTGCATTTGTTCCAATGTGCATCTTTGGAATATATATACATGGACAGAAAATCTCTTACTTTCTGCGGCCACTATGGGAAAAACCACCCAAGCCTTTCAATGTTATCCCTCATTACTATAACGACAATGTTACCATGGAGAATTTATGTAGACTTCATGGCTGGGGAGTTCGCGAGTATCCAAGGCGTGTTTATGATGCTGTGTTGTTTAGTAATGAGATTGAAATACTTACCTTGCGTTGGCAAGAATTGTACCCATACATAACTGAATTTGTGCTCCTTGAGTCGAACTCTACATTTACCGGATTGCCTAAGCCTTTGGTTTTCAGCGGTAATAGGGATCAGTTCAAATTTGTTGAGCCCCGGTTAACTTATGGGACTATTGGTGGGAGATTTAAGAAAGGAGAAAACCCGTTTGTTGAGGAGGCATATCAGCGTGTAGCATTGGATCAACTCCTTAAGATTGCTGGCATTACAGATGATGACTTGTTGATTATGTCTGATGTGGACGAGATACCAAGTGCTCACACTATTAACCTCTTGAGATGGTGCGATGAAGTACCTTCGGTCTTGCATCTACAGCTGAAGAATTATCTTTATTCGTTTGAGTTTCTTTTGGATGATAAGAGCTGGAGGGCTTCGGTTCACAGGTATCAGTCGGGAAAGACAAGATATGCACATTATCGCCAGTCTGACATTATGTTGGCAGATGCTGGATGGCATTGTAGCTTCTGCTTCCGACGTATCAGTGATTTCATATTTAAGATGAAAGCTTACAGCCATTATGATAGAGTTAGGTTCTCTCACTATCTAAATCCTGACAGAATTCAGAAAGTAATATGTGAAGGGTCTGATCTATTTGACATGCTGCCGGAGGAGTACACTTTCAAGGAGATCATCGGTAAAATGGGCCCAATACCCCATTCATATTCTGCAGTTCATCTTCCTGCTTTCCTTCTGGAAAATGCAGAGAAGTATAAATTTCTCTTGCCTGGAAATTGTATGAGAGAGAGATGATATGAGAAAATCATTTAAAGGTACAGGCTTATTGTTAAGTTTGTTGCTTGTGCTGCTCAAGTGGTTCTTTGTAGGAGGTTTTCGCCGAGGTTGTGCTGATTGTGTGTGACTCACGCAGGGCAATATTATTGTCCAGTGAGATATTCTTTGGGAAATTCATTGAGTTCTTCAGACAAATTCTTTGATCTAGAGGGAATTTCTGTATATAATTTAGAGTTGAACTTCATTCAAAGGGGAGCAGTATCTATTCTAACGAGCGATTGGAAGTGCCGCTTGCCTTTGTGAACTTCTGTGTTTATTTGGTATCAGTGTGGCTGATACCCAGATATACAGTAGAGTAGTTTAAAATTCTCCATCTTTTTCCTGTTTGGGAAGTTTTGTTTTGCAGACCCATTTTTATTCTTATTATTCTTTGTCTATGCTAAATATGTCTAATTTGGTTGCTTGGTCCATATTCATAACACTGCTGACTCAGTTTTATTGTGCATTCATTATATGAACCATAGCTTGGTTGCCATCAACTGGATACTTCAGACACTGTTTTTTAGCACTTAAGCACAGCTTAGTTAAAAATAGCACTTTTTAACTATTTTGAACATCATAAGCTGTGCTGAGTTGCTAATACAGAATACAACTTATCAGTTCAATATTGATATCAGTTCCAATACTGTTGTATCAGTACATCAATTAGAATATTAGACCTTCAATACAAATCTATGCAATATGTTAGTTACTAACAAATATAGTTCTCAATAAAACTGCACTTGTTAGAAACTTGCCATTCATATTTTCAAAAGAAATGAATCAGTCCTTAGATTCTGATTCCACTCACAGGTGGTACGGATTTGGATTCCATGCAGTCGTTCACAGCTTCATGACTGTCCGATCTTGATCAGACGGTCATAAATCAATGACTGCACAATTGCATCCAGTCAGTGACTGCATAGAATCCGGATCGGCAGGTGGTACCAATCTATTCCGCGGTTTATGCAAAGTTATTTACCAGTACTGAGACATATTTTGCTTACTTTTGTTATTTTCCATGATGAAAAAAAAAAAAAAAACCTTTTAGGACTTTAGTTGGATGTAGTTACCAATAATGTGAAAGGAGAATGATGTATGGACATAGCATGGTTCCTACTTCCTACTCTTGTCATCATCATTCACGTTATCATCCATAATTTTATGGCTTGCCAAATATTTGCACCAAAATTTTAAGCAGCATCAAAGACAAAGTGGATAGCCAAACATACCAAACTGGATAGGATAAGATAAGAGTATTTGGCCACTAAGGAAGTTCAAATTATCATCGGGATTAAAGATATAATTACGAGAGGGAGGCGATAAACACTTAGCTAATGTTTGGTATCACGGTGGATATACCAGAATTATGGTGACTTACCGTGATTTTACAGTGTAGCTTCTGTAAAATCACGGTGAGTCACTGTGATTCTGACATACCCACCGTGATACCAAACACACTTATTCTATCATGTTGATTTCTAACTTTTGCTCAAATCCAGAATAAAACATTTAAATTGAGACAAAATGAAATAAGGTTCAAAATCAACTTATCATACTTTACTAATTCATAAACACCGAGTTTTTTTTTTTTTTTTTTTTGACGCAACACCGAGTTAAGATATGGATTAAGGTATGATAATTTATCTTATTTTTTCTCTTTTATTATGACTATCAATTGGACTGCTAAAGAGAGAAAGAGCTTAAAACTAGTAAACTTTAAATTAAATATAGTAAAAAGAAAATCTCTGTTGTAGTTTTCCACAGAAAACTTAATTATTAAAAATTTCCATATATCACATGTTATACTTTTATTGAACTCTTATCTTTTTTTATCTTTATGGTATGATGTCCAAAATGAGCTCTCAAAATCTAATCTTCTAAGCCACCAAAGATTATCATTATCTTTTCAAGTCTTAACTTCCACCTAAAAATCTTGTTTAAAAAAACTTCTAAGTGTATTTTTAATTCTACGAAGCAAAAATGATTTTGAGTGAATTGATTTAATAAAATTAATTCTGATAAAAATTAAGTTGAAGGTAAAATAATTTATGTTTGAATACATTTATGTAAAAATCAGTTGAACAATAAATTCATTTGTAAAAATCAATTCTTGAATTATAAACTACAATTTTTAGCTTTCAAGTAGGCTTAATTCTGGAAGCAAAACCAATTTTACTCTAGAAAAATCAAATATTTCAAAATCAATTCTATATCGTTAAAATTAATTTTGGCTCGTATAAAAATGGAAGAACCAAACATATACTAAAAGTATATTCTAATCTCTAGAACAACACTTTCTTGATCGTGTCAATACAAAAGGGAATCGATTTTGATATGCAATTTTTAATTATTTGAACGAATAAAAGCTGCGTTGGATGAATATAATGAATGGTAGTGGCTTTCGAATCTTGAAAAAATAAAATGTTCTAAATGCTCCATCTCACAAGAGAAAATATCTTCTTTTGTCAAAGAAAAAAAAAAGAGAAAATATCTTCTCCTTGTAAGAGACATTATATTCAATCATATCATTATTGAATAATTATAGACTCCTCTCTAATTAATCACATGTATTATAAAGCTATAAATAGAAGCTGAAGTTAAGATCAATACCACAATAACACAATAACACAACCTCAAACAATTTGAAAGAGAGCACCCTAAGACTAGAGTTGAGAAATGGCATACCAAAACCAGAAACACAATTATAGTTGGGGTCACATTCATGAGGTTCTAGAACCTACATCCTATCCGCGTCATCATCATCATCAAAAGCGTCATGTTGCAATATACGAAGAACCCATAGTCGAGGTAGATCAATCCTACTATGTAGACGTTCGCCGTGAGACTGATATTTATCAAGAAGGTCCGAGTTATGGCTTTCAAAATCGTAGTACTACTTATGAAAGTGTTGACGAAGAGGCTGAAGCTTTTATTCAACATGAGCATAGGAGGACGGCGTTAGCCAAACTCATGTCATCGATGAAATGAAGGTGGCTTGATTGAGCCTTTTCAATCTTATTATCTATGTTGGGCCTTCATGTATTGTACCATACAACGACAGTAGAAGATATGTATCCATTTAATGTGGATTTAGATATTTTAAAATTGTTGTATGGTGCAACCGTCGTAAAATACCCTTAAAATGGTAAAAAGATTTTTGGAGATGAGATTTATAAGAACTTATCCCTCATTTCTTTTAGCTATATTTTAAGCTATAGTATCAAATACAATAATCTACACCCCAATCACTCGGGCATGTATTATTTCTTCACCTAATTACTACATCAAGGCCTCACTTTTGTATTGTAACTTTTTTTGCTCTTTGATTTTAATGGCTTGTTGCTATATATAGATTTCTCTCTGACTACAATATACTATGCAGGAGGCAAATAACAATCAAGTGTAAATGATCAAAATTGTTAGTTCTTAATGAATTTCGTTGATTGTTGGACTAATTATAAGACCTCTTTGAGTTTCAAGTTCAAAGTATACACAAAAGTTGAGTATTATGAATATACATTTTCGACAAGGTATTTCAACAAGGTATTTTATAGAAAGAACTGTGAAATACTCTAAATGTTCTAAGAAATAGTTTTGCATAAGTTGAAATAAACTTTTGCACCTAATTTTTTAGAGGTTGTCTTGTACATCTTTTTGTAAAGTTAGGCTTAAGACTCATTAATTTGAGTTGAAAAACTATGACAAATATATGTGTTAACATTTAAATATTAATGAACAAACATTCAAATATAAATCAATTTCTCTTTAAAATTCTACTACCCTCCGGTTTTTATTATAAAAAGTTTTTAAAGAATAATTATTTTGATCCTATTTATTTGAAAAGTCACAATTTTCTAGCCCTCATTGTTTGTATGTATGTATATATGTATGTTTTTTTTATTGATTTTTAAGAATGCTTACTAAAGAAATAATTTGATGCAGGGATTAATAAATTAATTGATAATATCAAGCTGCTGATTGTATAGATTTTATGCTTGTTCAACAAATTCAAAAACTTTTGGAGATGGAGCGGGAAATTATGATGTCATACATATATCATCGAGCAAATGTTTATGCATATGCATGCATTAGCCAACATGGATTGTGATTGCAGATTTGATTATCTATGAGCATGTTTCTGTTCATATTAGTGTTTTGTTTACTATTAATTATATGTGAGATTTTTTGCATAAGTTATCTATTACTATATATAAAAATAATACAAATTTTTGGGATGACTTTTTCATTATTCCTATTTTACCCTTAAAAAATAACTTCCACATAAAAATAGATTTTCAGTTTTTTTATAGTAAAAAAAAATATATTTGTTTCTTCTTAATAATTAGCCATAAAAAAAAAGGTTACGTAGTTATCAATTAACTAAGTCCAATAAAAAGGAGATTAAATAATTATTTATATTTGTTCTATAGAGAATATCGATCACAAATACAGAAACAAAAAAACAATATCGATGACACAAACGGGCACGGAATGTGCCCGTTTGGCGGCTAGTGGTGCATAAGCTATGTTTATGCACCGTGCATAAATACCCCAAATTGTAGCGCACCTCCAGATTTCTAGTGCACCTCCCAGATTGCTTAACTTAGCGTACCCTCGCGCACCTAGAAATTTGGCGGGGTGCTAAGCAATCTGGGAGTGCATTGAGCAATTTTCATTATTTATGCATAGTGCATAAGGAAAAAGCTTATGCACCATAACCACTCCCGAGATTTTTATCCCTAGTCGAATTGTTGCGTGTTTTTCTATTTTGGTTTAGCTCCTCTATGATTCCAAAAAACAAAATTTTTTATCCAAGGTTCGCATTAAATAGTTGGAAGGAAAAGAGATTGAGTTATTATATTAATTTTTTTCCCCAACAACTCTAAGTTTTTTTTTACTGATATTCATTCATTCAAATTATTAGAGTACATCGATGCAATACAAATTCAAAATCGCTAAAAACAAAAGGGATAAATCCGCGAACAAACTCGCAGTATCAGTGTTAATTAATAGCATAAAACGACAAATTGCATAAGCCTACGGATATGACTATATTTAAGTGTTCGGAGTATCCATGTTTATGAATCTGTAGCGTTGATGGCGCCAAAGTTGACATTGATTGGATCTGCACTAGATCAAAGTTAATCCTTCAACCTGAAACAAATGAACACCACACAAAGACGGAAAAACAAAATACAGCGCACAAAGACGGGACAATAGAATACACCGTACGAAGACGGTAAATCAAAACAAAGAAATACGTCAAAATCACACTTATTTATTATAATGAGAAAGAAAAACGATTTGGAGGAGTGATTTTAGGTTAAAATTGACTTTAAATCACCTCTCTCCGATAAACTAAGAAGATGAAAAAAGAGGTGACGACTAAAATTAGAGAAGAAGAAGAAGAAAAGATGTGTGATGATCTTCTTTTTAGTCTCTGAAAAGACGGCGTTACATGGAGAAGCAGCTATAAACTTATTTTCAACCTCAATATATAACCACTTTTGCACCAAAAAATTAGATTGAACAAATTAAGAACATAATTTGATTTATTTATTTGGTTATGCAAACTAGGAAGGTTTGCATTAATCTTTTTTTCTAATGCATGTTTAGGAATTAGGATAACTGAAGTTTATTCTATGTATTAAGTAATATTTGTATGATTTATTTTAAGATTGATCTTAGTATCACCAGTTTCCTTTAAATTAATAATGGTCATAGTACCAAATTAAGAAAGGTCATAGGATTATAATCCATTTGAATTAAGAACGGTTTTAGTTATTATGAGAATGGTTAAAATACCATATTAGAGTGGCATCAATGTTATTATCGGTTGATATTGTAGTATCAATACGGATGGTATCGTAGTACCACTGATTCAAAGATTGATATCGTAGTATTAATTCGAGTGGTATTGTAGTACCATTCAAGGTGTATTTCTTGCCCGATATTTATAGTGCAGTAGTTATCAGTAGAACAAAACTGTTTTATCCTGGGAACTTCATGGTTGATAGTCTGCTTATAAAATTATTTTGGTCGTGCCGCAAAACGTCTTATAAAAGCCTATTTACCCACGACTCAACCCAGTAATTTCTTCGGTGGCTTATTTTCTAAAACTATTTTCTAATATAAGAAAAACAACAGATATACATAAAATTGTTGGCGCAAAATTGACTCTGATACAAACACAGAGAATGAGTGCAGGCTTGGCTCAAGGCTGCGTATTAGTAGATGAGCGCAAGATAGGCGCAAAACACAATTTTTGGCCTTAGTCTTGCAATAGACGCCACAGTAATTTCTTGATTCACAAACAATGCAGTAACACACACTAGGATATATGGAAGAGACTTTGAGGTGGCGTAAAAAGGTTTTTAGGTGAATATGAATTACAAAAATAATGTTTGTGTAGCAATATATTAGTAGAAATATAGGCTACAATATAAATAACAAAAAAATAATTGATTCCCATATTAATATTTAAGAAGAAATACAGGTTTCTAATGAAATTTTAAAAGATTCCCTATTAATTTATGATTAAAAATATAGTTTCCATAAAAATTATAAAATAAATAGGTCTTCGTATTAATATACGAGTAAAAATTTAGTTTTAAATAGAAATTATAAAAAAAAGTCATCTATATTAATGCATAAGTAGAAATATATGTTCTTGTAGAAATTACAATAAAAAATAGGCCCTTGTATTGATGTATATATGAGTTGAAATATAGGCAATGTAAAAAACTTTAAAAAATAGACTTTTGTATCAATATGTGAGTAGAAATATAAACTACTGTATAAATTACAAAAATAAAATAGACCATGCATTAATACATGAGAAGAAATAAAAGTTTATGCACTGTTTTATCAAATTAAAAATGTATCATAGTTGTTGTTTCTATTAGTCTCTACTAACAGATTTATAAAGTTTATGGAAAATAATATCTCTATGAGATATATCGAAGAGAATTTGAGGTTTCATAAAAAGGCTTTGAGGTGGATATATGAGTAGAAATTTAGGCTACAACATAAATAACAAAAAATAATATTTCCGTATTAATATTTAAGCAGAAATACATGTTCCTGTTGAAATTAAAAAAAATAGTCTCCCTATTAATATATGACTATAAATATAGATTACATTACAATTATAAAATAATAGATCTTTGTATTAATATATGAGTAAAAATATAGATCTAAGTAGAAATTATAAAAAAAAAAGGTCATCCGTATTAATGCATAAGTAGAAATATATGTTCCCGTATAAATTACAATAAAAAAGGGACCCGTATTATGTATGACTTGAAATAAAATAAAAAACTTTAAAAAATAGACTTTCGTATTAAAATATGAGTAGAAATATAAACTACAGTATAAAATACATAAATAAAATAGATCTCGTATTAATATATGAAAAGATATATAAGTTTATGCACTATTTTATCAAATTAAAAATGTATGTAGTTGTTGTTTCTATTATTCTCCACTAAAATAATTATAAAGTTTATGGAAAATAATTTCTCTATGAGATATTGTTTACTGTGAAATTTGGTAAACAACGCTAGTTTGAGTTATGACAAGAGAGATCAACTAGTAAATCTCGGGACATAGTGCTTTTGTTTATACTTCCAAGATAATTAGTGTTCATTATTGTTCTGATGCTTTGAATGTTATTTTATGTTTTTTTATGTAACTTGAATTGCAAGAAAGAATGTTTATTCTAATGAATAAACAGAGAGAAAGATGAGTCGAAATAAAGAGAAAGAAATAACTTAAAGAAACTGTAAATTTGCATTCAATTGTAAATGCTTACAGAAAAGTAAATGGTGCACATTACATACATTTTCCCTTTCGAACTCGTTTCTCGCGTTAACATGGGTACTTTGAGTTTAACAAGGATTTTTGTATAATGATTGTGACCCTTTGCTTGATCACAGAACTAAACTATTTATAGACACTAATTTCTAACTTCTAATAACGTCTAATTAACTAAAGGAAGGATGCGTGTCTTGACACGTATGTTTGAATTTGAATTCCTTCTTATACTTTGAATTAGCCGTTGTATCCATCGAAGTCGAAATAACAATGCTTTCTTTGAATATTTGCTAAGTACATAATTTTCTCCTGCACGGCGAACGCTTCGACCTTTTGAATATTTGCTAAGTACATAATTTTCTCCTGCACGGCGAACGCTTCGACCTTACTGATGCTTCGACCAACTCGAAGTAATCCTGAAGAAACAACATAAAGAATAATGCTCATAATAGAACATTTATGACATGTTCATGCATGATTTCTCATTAAATTTATTGGCTCTGAAAACCAAACATCTTTAATGACTTTTGAAACAATAAAATAATTAAATGAATTCACATTTATTATTTTAATCATGCATTTATAACATATTTTGACTTAGTAAAAATATGGGCTAACAGATATATCAAAAAGACTTTGAGGTTTCGTTAAAAGGTTTTGAGGTGGATAGATAAGTAGAAATGTAGGCTACAATATAAATAACAAAAAAATATTCCCGTATTAATATTTAAGCATAAATACATGTTCCTGTTGAAATTATAAAAAAAAAAAAGTCTCCCCATTAATATATTACTAATAATATAGATTTCATAAAAATTATAAAATAATAGATCTTCGTATTAATATATGAGTAAAAATATAGATATAAGTAGAAAATATAAGAAAAAAAGTCATATGTATTAATGCATAAGTAGAAATATATCTTCATGTAGAAATTACAATAAAAAACAGGGACCTGAATTGATGTATGAATTGAAATATAGGCCACATAAATTTTTTTAAAAAAGTTGACTTTCAGATTAATATATGAGTAGAAATTCAAACTATAATATAAATTACAAAAATAAAATAGATCTCATATTAATATATGAAACGAAATATAAGTTTATGTAGCAATTAAAAAAAATGGTACTCGTATTCATATAAGTAAGAATAATATAGATTTCGTATAAATTGCAAAAAAAAAATATAGGTCTTCATATTAATATTAATATGCATTAATAGAAATATAAGTTCTCGTAGAAATTACAAATAAAAAAAAATAGTCATTTGTATTCATGTGAGTAGAAATATATGTACCAATAAACATTTTTAATAAAAAATAGGCATCCGTATTGTTGAAATATAGATCATATAGAAAAAAAATATGGGTGATATCATACAAAAATATATAATTCATATGAAATGATGTTTTTAAATAAATGTTAAGCATTACGTATTATATAACTCATGTATCAAAGGGATGCTATTGGTGTTGAGAATATATATTTAACGATTAAAATTAATTATATATTGATGATATTTTTAAAAAGGATGTTATTGGTGTTGAGAATATATATGTAACAATTAAAATTAATTATATATTGATTTAAAGGATGCTAATTTAATAAGTCAATGCACAAATAATCAAGTTTAGATTGATGGACACCAAAAAATAAAGATTTTAGAATGAATTTTGAATTTTATAAATGAATATCAAAATAGTGTGTAAAAATAATTTTCATAGCGGCAAGAAGTGCACAATTAATTAACGGTTGAAAGAATATTAACAATTAATAGTATTCATATGATCAGATTTTATGCTCATTCAATCGACAAAAATGTCAAAATTGCTAAGTCAGACGCCATGATCGGAGTTCGAACCACAATTCTCCACTTTATGTGTGTGAGTTTTCAATAATTTATCATTTCATCTATTATTGGTAACCATCTATTATTTTTTTTCTAAGAGATAATCAAACAATTATAAATAGAAAATAATTTGCACTATTTCATGATTACAATTTTCTGATCTATGTTATTTATTCTGTATGTATAAAATAGAAATATTATACTATGCTAATTTTTAAGAGAAACGTTAAATGGTATGATTCTAATGTTGACATAAACAATCGAATAGAAAAAAATCTAAGTTTTTGGGAAATATATATTGCTCTTTCTCCTCTTAATTTGTTGGTCTTCTCTAAATAAATAAAAAAACTAATACATAAAATAATCTATAACCTAATCAAATTAAATCAATTTGTCCACTCTTAGAATAATATCATTGATCCAACATGTTCAATTGCAGCCATCTTGATCTTAATTTAATCCTTTCATAGTACGTACGTCTTTCTACACATCTGCAAATGAAATATACCAAATAATTAAATATCCAATAATATAAAACATCATATTCACAAAATCATAATAAAAATGAAAAATTTGGGAGTAATTACTGATAAAAAATATACGGCATATATTCACCTAAGGATACATAGAAATGATTTGAAAATATATATTTGCAACAAACATAATATATAAAAATAAAAAATAAGAACACAAAGAACAATATAAAGAACAAAGAAAATAGAGGTCTAGAGAAGGATTTCAAAATGGTGTAAAAAATGTAAGTATAAAAAATATTAATTATAGGCAAAGACATCAAATGATTACATTAATTAATTTTCCTGATTTATGGATGAAATATCCGAAAATCAATATTGTACATTAATGTTAACAAAAAAAATATGTACAATAGTAGTAATTTTCTAAATTTCTAATTTTGAATTATAAACATAATCGTATTAAATAAAGTTTCCCAATTTTAAATTTCTTAAAAATATGCACCAAAAAAAAAAAAAAAAATTTCTTAAAAATAAATTATAAGAGAATAAAACACATTGAGATGAGAGTGAAGATATCATACAAAATCGTATTAAATAAAGCTTCCCATTTCGTATCATGTGTACACTCATTTTTTTTAAGTAAATGTGCATAAATATGAGATGTATATTTTTTCAAAAATAAAAAAGAAAAATAATATTTGTGAAGTTAAACAATAACTATATTTTATTGTATACTTGTGTATATAACAATATAAACGTATTTTGAAAGTTTTTATCACTCAATAAAAATTAAAAACTTGTTTTTCTAATCTTCTTTAAAAAGAAAGTTGAGAAACAAATGCATGTAATTTTAAGAATTTGTGATTAATGCATAATTCATTACCATTTATACAGCTTTGACCAAAAACAAAAATATTAATTATACATCTTTTATGAATTGAATTTTATGTGAATTAATTGCTAAAATCATATAAGAGGAGGATTTATTTGGGAGTGCCACGTGTACATGAGACTTTGAAAAAAAGGGTCTCAAATAATATATATATATATATAGATTACTTGAGAAATATAAAAAAAAAATTGTATATTGTCTTTACCCATGTGATCTATATTGCCTTTGCCCATGTGATCCATGCCAAAAAATTGCTTTTGCGTAGGTGTGATGGTTACTATTTTTTTTAGCTTATGTTATATTTTTATTATTTGTGTTTTGAAATGCCTATTATTTTGTAACCTATGTTTTGGCCTAAAAAATTAATTAATTGCTTTTTCACAAAAGTCAATTGTATGTCAGTATAATGTACCGTATATGATTTTACATTGAATATATGATTTAGCATTTAATCATATATCCACGTTTTTGTTATGATTGTAGTTTGATCCTTGTTTTTTTTAAGCTAAATCAATAATCATTTAATTCATTTATTGCTAAATCAATATGAGAATAGAATGTATGAGCGAGATATTTTTCGTTGTTGTAATTAAAATGGTATCAATTAAGTTATTATTTCAATTGTAAAAATAAAATTAGTCATCAACTTATATTTTTAAACAATAACCCATATCATCATTAAAAATTTAAATATCTTTCAAATATTAATCTATGATGACCAATTATTATAATCATCCATGATCCATATTAGAATTTTCTTTAAAACACATGTTAATGTTAACCAGATCCATATAACTTAACATACAGATCATACAATATGCACGTATGACGTATGCTCGGATATTTTATTAGTTACCCGAAACCTGCAAATTGACGTTATGATTATATTTTTAACAAATCATTTTTATTTTTTGTTTTGATTTTTTTGTTATTTTAATAAATACTCCCTCAAGTTTTAAATATAAACAAAAAATAATTTTTGAAGTTTATTGAATAAAACATATATCTGGAGTCCTTCCGATTTTGAATATAAGCAAAAAACAACTTATTAGGTTCATAGAATAAAACATATATCTATGGTCCAGATATATATTTTATTTAATGAATACTTATATTTAGAACTGGAATATTACTATATTACACGTATGCGCAAAAAAAAAAAAAAACTACAATTTGGAGATAAATAATAATATCATGATTTTTAATCAAGGTTGACTACGTTGTGCCGGCTAGAAATCACGACATATTGGTTCTTTTGGTTGCCATTTTCAGTATATTCTCTGAATTTTGGTTCAAATAAACACCAGTTGTCTGAATTTATTATTGAGATAGATTAATTAATTAGTTTATTTTCCTCAATATCTAAATTGAATCTCGAAGTTTAATTCATAGACGAAAATTATATATTTTTCATATGTGTGTGTATGCAGGTTCCTTTGGATCTCTTGATCGCTATAAAATGTTTCGAAGTTGGAATTGGGAACATATATTAAATTGTTAATTTCATAGCCGTTCCTTCCTAAAGAAAGCTGGCTAGTTGGGTAGTTTGTACCAATTCAATGCTATTAATGCTGGCTAGGTCGAATCACACATGTACAAATTTTTATTCTTTCGGCATCAATTTAATCTGGTTTGAATATCAATTCTAATATTAAGTGGTTTTAGCCCCCTCCGGTCGTAGTTGCAGGAATTCTCTACTTAACCATATTAATTCTTAAGTTCCATTTATTACTAGATGTCTCATAATAATAAACTTGCATTTAATTTTAAGTTGGCCAGACCATGAATCAAACATATATCAAGGGATTAGGGATTCATGATCAAATGAGAGAATTATGTTACCAAGACATTAGGCATAATCACTTGTGAAATTCCTGGCGCGTCAGTGGACAGATGTTTTATATAATGTTTCAACACTCGATATGTTGAGATCAATGTTGAGGCATTATACCGACAACAAGCATAAACAAGGAAACTAATAAAGACACAAAACAATAAAGAACACGAGTGATTTGTTAACCCAGTTCGGCGCACCTACGTACGTCTGGAGGATACCAATCCAGGAAGAAAATCCACTATAATAGCCCTAGTTCTAAGACCTCAGTAAATGACTCGTTTACATCTTACAAAATCTAGCAACTACCCGTGCAACTTCACCCTAGGAACCTCCTAGAGCTGAGATCCCATCTCACTTCCACTCTAACGCAGACCCTGTGATTGTAATTATCAATATGGTGAAAACACTTTCAAAAACAAACACACTCCGTACTTCAAAGCTTAGGAGTAGTATCACAATATTAAAACTCAATAACAAAAGTCCTAAACTTGCATCAATGAGATACAAGAAAGGCTCACAATAACACAAGACTCAAAACCCTAATATGCACTATAACAATGACAACTTCAGTGATCAATTAGGTTTTTCGTCCTTGCATATATAAGGTGAAGATAGCACGGGCTTGCTTTCCAAGCATGTGCTTGATCCACCAACATATCCAGCTCATATACAACATAATCATATATAAAGTTTCCTTAAGCAAACAAATGTGATCAGGAAATTAACATGGCGAGATTCTGAGTAAAAGCACGTATCTTTGATTCCTAGAACAAAGGCGTGGATTCCATAAATAGAAAAGGTGCCAAGTCAGCGCGCAAACATAGTATACTAGACGCGTATCCAAATGTTGGAACATGGCATCAAACATCTTGTTTGTATATTTGTTTTAGCAAAATGATGTCAACAACCAAATATCCAACAACTTGTTTTAATCAAATCATGAAACCAACAAAGTAATTTGTTAACGTACATGAGATTACCGAGATAATTATAATTAGATGAACCGAAAGAGTTCAATCGATTTCCAATTTTCAATTAAAACCCTATTTTATTTCCAAAGTTTTACCTTAAAACCTAAACCAAGAACACCCCCCTCCCCCTTCAGTTAATCACACTACAATCAATGTGGAAAACGATCTTTATTTTACTACTTGACGATATTTAGTATACTTGCTAAATTTTCATCAGAAACCTTACTTCATGTCTTCGTTGAGGAGTAGTTTAGGGATAGTCTCCCTAATTTTGGATTTCTTTTTTCTTTCTTTTACTTTTTATTTAGATTTAGACAAGGTTTGGCTCTCCACTTATATAGTTTTTTTCTAAATATATTATATATGACCAAATAGGTATAAGATTATTTCTACTAAATGTACTTTTGATGTCTACTAATCACCATGATATTTTTATAATGTTCTTAATATACTTAATTTTTTTAAAAAAAAATAGTCAAATTTATTTTAAATTTTGAAATTCTCGTGAAGTAGTACATCATTATAGAATATATATTTTTAAAAAATATTTAGAATTTTTAAATGCTATGACCCCTGGATAATGCGACGAACTATTAACCATACGGAACAATGTTGCATTTTTCCTGTTTAATATTATTGGGCATATAGGTATCTCTAAAAATATAATTGAACGAGTCCTTTTTTATTTTGTCAATATTGAACGAGTCACATGTTAATTTGGAGTTAAGTACATCTAATAAATAAATCCGATAGTTAGAAAAGTCTGATTATTTAATTATTGCACATTGAGCCGACCAATCGTTAGTTCGGTGATGATTAATGTTGAATTTGGTAGTAAGAACCATAGTTCAATCTCCCGCAACTGCAATCGAGATATGGCTGAAACTACTTGATATTAGAATTGATCCCCGAATCATAATAAAGTGATGGTGAAAAAAACATTGCACATTGAGCCTATGTACTTATTTAATGTGATAGTTTTAACATTGTCTTGCCTTTGAAGATGAGCTAATGTGATAGTTTCTTTTTATAAGAAACAAAAGTCAATTTTTTTTTATTCTTTTTATAAGAAATTTGGACTAATTTTTAAATGTTTTAAATGTTGAATTTCATTTAAGCCCTTATTGAGAATATTAAAAATTAGTAAGTTAATTAAATTAAGGAAAATGCTAAACAGTGCACCTAGGACACTAGTTAAACTTATTAAAAAGGAATTTTTTCTTGTAATGTGTGCATTCAATGCATCAAAATTGTAAAAAATTGTCTTTTCAACATTAATTTTTTTCTTTGTTTTCCTTCGATAAGAAAAACAAAGCCAAATTGAGCCACTCTGTGTTGCTGAAAGCTTTGTTAAGTCTTTCTTCGATAACATGCGGAGTTCCTCTGCTTTTGACCCAAGTAAACGGATACTCGTCAAGGTGAATGTCAGTGAGGTCATAGTCACTAATTGCACTCTGGAAGCCTTCACAAAGCCAATTTGGATGGGGGTTGTGGCCCTGTTTGTCCGCTTGAGACAGTAAAGCATTGAAGTCCCCTATGATGCACCAAGGTAGTGTTGACATGTCTCTAAGCCCACACAAAAAATCCCATTTATCTCTTCTTCTACTTCGTTATGGGTAGCCGTAATAGCATGTTAACTAGGGGTGTAATTGGACCGGTTTGGATCGGTTTTGAGTGAATCTGATTTCCGAACCAGTGAATCATCAATTGGTTCAGTTTGGTTTGGTTTTTAGTGTTTTTCATAAATGAATCCAAACCAAACTCATCGGTTTGGTTCAGATACTTTAATCGATTTTTTCCGATGTATTCTATGCTATTATTTTTTCCCCGATATATTTTCCCCCGTAAGCTCATCAAATACAAAATACAATTCTTTTCTCATTAGTTCATCAAATACATATACATAATACAACCATATTGAAAACAAATACAAAATACAATTCTTTTCGCTTAAGTTCATCTAATAATAGTTGATCAAATACATAATACAACCATATTGAAATTAAGTTCATTAAATACAAAATACAACCATATTGAAATTAAGTTCATAAGTTCTTCAAATAATAAAGTTCAATAAAAATACAACGCTTGAGAAGTTATCGTTTTGAAGATTTGAGATGAGAGCAGCAACGTGACATGAGAGTGTTGTTTGCGTAATGTTGAGAGCAGCTTGAGGATGATGGTGATGCGAGATCAGTGTTTCTGAGTTTGTGTTCGCAGCTGTATGTGTTTTTAAGTTTGCGTTTTTAAGTTAGAGTTTCTAAGGCTCCGTTTGGATTGATGGAATACAATGGAATGGAGCGGAGCGGAATAAAATATAATATAATGTTTCAATAATGTTTCAATTTGAAACATTATATTATATTTTATTCCGCTCCGCTCCATTCCATTGTATTCCATCAATCCAAACGGAGCCTAAGTGAGACATATTTTATTTTATTTTTTAGAAGTAGTTGGGTCAGTTATAATTGATGGATATGAGTACCTACAAAAATAATTTAAAATATATACTATATACTGGTTTGGTTCGATTTGTCCATTGGATCTAAAAACTGGAACGAGAACCGAACCAAACCACTTCGGTTCGGTTTTTTATCCGAACTATAAAAATTGGTTTTTTTCGGTTTAGATTGGTTTGGATCATCGGTTCAATTGGATTTTTCTAATCGGCTTCCACCTCTAATGTTAACCTCCACTCACCCTTTTCTCCATTTGACACTATTAAATTGATGAAATGTCTCGAGTAATTCATGATTCTACACTTTGTATTCTCCTTCCACATGACTGATATTAAATCATTTGTCCAAAATCTTAATCATTAGGTTAATAAATTACCCCATTTTTTTATATCCAACATTATTTTCATTTATAGTCGATTTAAGACTTAATCACTGACACATGAAACCCAACCACACAACCAACACATATGAACTTTTCAATTGTATTGTTTTATGTAGCAAGCAACCATTTTCACAATCTCATCTATATATATACACATGTTAAAGAATATCTCAAAGGTCATCGTTTCTAAAGAAACACAAAGCATGGCTCCCAGTTTATATATCCCTGCCCTTTTCTACTTGTCCTTAATTTTCTTCACTATCCCTGCTAATTCCATTTACTTCAAATATTCCAGTTTTAGTCTTAGTGATGCAAACTTAGTGTACCAAGGTTCTGCAGCACCTCGTGATGGCGAAGTTGATTTCAACATCAATAGACAATATTCATGTCAACTTGGAAGAATCTTGTATTCCGAAAAGGTCTTACTATGGGACTCAAACACAAATGAACTCACTGACTTCACAACTCGTTACAGTTTCATGATCAACACTCAAAATAGATCATCATATGGTCATGGTCTTGCCTTCTTCTTGGTTCCTTTTGGATTTGAAATCCCACTCAATTCTTATGGTGGCTTTATGGGCCTATTTAACACAACAACAATGGTTTCGTCTAGTAACCAAATTGTTCATGTGGAGTTTGATTCTTTAGCAAACGGTGAATTTCGCGAGACAACAGGACATGTCGGAATCAACAATAATTCAATCATATCATCAATCACGACACCATGGAATGCCAGCATACATAGTGGAGACACTGCTGATGTATTGGTTAGCTACAATTCAACAACCAAGAATTTAACTGTATCTTGGAAATACCAACTCACTACTGATCCTCAAGAAAATAATAGTCTTTCGTATTCGATTGATTTAATGAAAGTTATGCCTGAATGGATTACTGTTGGATTTTCAGCTACAACAAGTCATGTTGGGGAATTAAATTTTCTTTTGTCATGGGAATTCAACTCCACTTTGCAAAAAAGTGGTGATAATAATACAAAAGAGACAGGATTAGTTATAATACTAACGGTCTCTGGTGTGGCTTTAGTAGTGGGAGCAGTAGCAGCATATGCGTTACTTTGGTGGAAAAGAAAGAGAAGTGATAGGCAAAAGGAAGAGGCTATGCATTTAAGATCAATGAATAATGACCTTGAAAGAGAAGCAGGGCCAAGGAGGTTTACCTACGAAGAACTTGATTTCGCTACCAATAACTTCTCTAGTGGTAGAAAGTTGGGCGAAGGTGGATTCGGAGCTGTTTATAAAGGTTACTTTTTTGATCTAGATTTATCAGTTGCTGTGAAGAAAATATCAAGAGGATCAAGACAAGGGAAGAAAGAGTATGTGACTGAAGTTAAAGTCATTAGCCAACTTAGACATAGGAATCTTGTGAAGCTATTAGGTTGGTGTCATGATAAAGGCGAGTTTCTACTTGTTTATGAGTTTATGCCAAATGGTAGTCTTGATTCTCATTTATTTGGTAAAAGAACACCTCTTTCTTGGAGTGTAAGGCACAAAATAGCTCTTGGATTGGTCTCTTGTTTGCTCTATCTACATGAAGAATGGGAGAGGTGTGTGGTTCATAGAGATATCAAATCAAGCAATGTTATGCTAGATTCTAGTTTTAATGTTAAGCTTGGTGACTTTGGGTTGGCTAAGCTAATGGACCATGAGATTGGGCCCCAAACAACCGTCGTTGCCGGAACCTTAGGCTATATGGCTCCAGAATATATAAGTACAGGTAAGGCCAGCAAAGAGTCTGATGTCTATAGTTTTGGGGTTGTTGCCTTGGAGATTACAACTGGAAGGAAAGCTGTTGAAGTTATGAGTGACATTGATGGAGAGAAGGGATTGATTGAGTGGGTATGGGATCATTACGGAAGAGGGGAACTATTTGTGGCCATGGATGGAAATTTATTGAAGAATTTTGATGAGAAACAAGTAGAATGTTTGATGATTGTTGGTCTTTGGTCTGCTCATCCTGATGTAAATCTTAGACCGTCGATTAAACAAGTTACTAAAGTGCTTAATTTTGAGGCTGCTCTTCCAAATCTTCCCCCAAAGAAGCCTATTGCAACCTATCACGCTCCTCCACCGGTTGTAAGCTCGGTTGGAGTTTCCATAACCACAAGCCTTCAAGATGGTCGTTAATTGATACTTATTCAATGATCTCATATTATCGTCCATCGTTTTATTGTATTAGTTATCCATTATTGTACAACTAATTGTTATATTCGTCCATACTCACAGGAAAAAAAGATATCTAATGATTAATTAATCGAATAAGACATTAGTAAATATTGGTTGAAGAACTTCAATTTTATACAAATTAGAATATCAAAACATGAACACCAGGTGAAATTGCAATTGAAAACATAGTCGTTGCAATGAAAATTTACTAATAAAACAAACACACCTACACATAGTGTTAAATAGTCAGAATTATTAAAAAAATCATTATATTGTTGTATTCAAATTTGCACTTGACCTGAGTAAAAAAAAATAAAAAATTTGCACTTGACCACGATTTAATCAAAAAACATCATCACTTGACAAGAACCAAATGATATTATATGAATATGAATTTCAATAAGTAAATAAATAAGCAAAACACTTATTTTTAACAAGAATCAATAAGGCAGAAATAAGCACATTCAAAGGAGCTCTCAAACGTTTTAGAGACCCTATGTGATTATTAGAAATAGGCTCTAATAGAGGAAAAAATGTAAAAATATAAAAAAAAAATTGTCATCGATTTGAATTGCAAATAACATTAATAACACTAAAAAAAAGTTTGATAAACAAGACAATTTCTATTACACGCCATTTTATTTAATAAAACTATAATATAACAATTAGCTATAAAGCGCCTAAAAAATATATTAACAATACAAAGTCTTTTTTAGGATATTTTGTATTTAATAAATCTCTCATTTTAGAATAAAGAAAATCTCAAGTATTTGAACTCTACAATCTCTTATTTGAAAATCTGCAATCCTAGTTTTATACCAATCATTTACTAATTCTACTACCCTATAATTTTTTTTAGAGACCTCTATTTTTATGAGGCCTTATGTCATCACACATGTCACACATGTAGAAAAGACATCTATGCACATTCAAGATCTCAACCAACTTTATAATATGAATATGCTTACAATACCTCGGGGTAAGCAAGGAAATTCTACCTATGGATACATGCATATATCATCATCAACAACAACAACTCTTCTGTATACCTTGAAATTTCAGAAGTCAGAAAAATCTATGTTTTGTGTCTCTGCTGTTTGTGTGAGACGCAACACTGTTGTAGTTTTCATGTTTTGTTGTTGTCGTTTCAAATATTGTTGTTGTAAAGTTTAATATATAGTCTGCACCTCTTAAACTGGGGTTCTAGCTCCGCCACAGCCACATTTTTTTTTCCTTTTTCTAAATTTTCGTCTCTTATATATTATTCCCTCCGTTCCT
This sequence comes from Trifolium repens, assembly GCA_030408175.1. Taxonomy (NCBI): domain Eukaryota; kingdom Viridiplantae; phylum Streptophyta; class Magnoliopsida; order Fabales; family Fabaceae; genus Trifolium; species Trifolium repens. The sequence continues at coordinate 56,296,361 of CP125842.1, read as the reverse complement.
TTTTAACTGTCCGTTTTGAATAGTAACAATAAATTAAGAAAGTTTATTTTTTCACCTTATTTTCCTATTATACCCTAATTCTAATTCACCAACAAAATCCTATTTTTTTGCACACACTTTCTCTTTACAATAAATTTAATATATTATGCACACAAAAAAACAAAATTTAATATGTTATGTACAAACAAAAATATAAAAAATAAAAAGATTTAGTTTTCCAAATATATAGCATTAATTAGTTTTATCGAAAAAGATATGAGTAATTGACAAAGGGTATAATTGACAAATCGTACCCTTAAAACACCAAATGGACAGTTAAATAGAAACGCTAAATTTGACGTTTTTGGACACTTAAAAAGGAACGGAGGTAGTACTATCTTTACTAAATTCATTTTGCATAAATCTAGAGAACTAAGAAAGTTAATTCTGTTATTAAATTTATTGACAATTAATATTTATTTTTACATATTTATCCTTTTATGAGAGAGAATTAGTTAATATTTTTATAAAACATTGCAAAAATATATGTAATATAATTAGGAGTATGATAGTAAAGTAATAAATAATATAGGTGAAAATTTAAATGTGGTCTTGAGTAGTGTTTTAAAAACCGGAATTGATATCAAACCGGAGAGAGTATTGGGTCACTGGTTTATTGGTCGAACCAATGGTAGTCGAACCGCATGATTGAACTGGATAGAACCGGATAACTCGGTTTAATAAACTGGTGGCTATGACAAAACTATATAGTTAATAAACTGGTCGAACCGAATGACTCCATCTTTAAAATTTAATGATACCTAACAAATTTGAAAATATTATAATTTAGAAGTTCATTATTCAAATCAAATTCTAAAAATAGTCATCAGAAACAACAAATAAAATAGAATGGTATAAATTTAATACTACCTTCGGTGCTAATTATATGAAAAGATTCATCTTTTAGATATATTCAAAGTTTGATACTTTGATGTATCTAGACTATAATATAGACTAGATACATCAAATTTTAAATGTATCTAAAAAATGAACCTTTTCTTATAAATAGGATTGAAGCGAGTATAAAAATAATAATATATACTTGTTCAAATAATTAATATAATATTCTTTCTCAAAAAATAATATATAATGTTATATCTAAAAAAATTATTACATTTATTTAGATTGACAAACCATTGCCAAATTAATAATAAATAAATAAAAGCCACCTAAAAATTTATATGACCAAGTTAATATGCAAATGGGCCATGTTAGAACAAGGCCGCCCATGTCAAAATGGGTGATACGTAAACCCTAAATAATAATCCCTTCGGTCATATATTTAAGCAAAAAAATTCTTTTACATGGTGTTTAAGAAACTCAGTTAATTCTATAAATAAATAAAAAATCAGTTAAGTATAGTTAATTTTCTTGATTTAGTGTAAAACATAGTTAAGTTTACTATATTGACATTTTGATTCTTCTTGAAAATTACATGCTTTTGTAAAAGTGAAATAAATAAGGTAAAATTAAATAAGGATATATTAGGAATAGTAGTACTATTAATTAGTGTTGTTCCTATTAGATTGGCTAAATCATAAGCCTAAGGCTCCGTTTGGATTGATGGAATACAATGGAATGGAGCGGAGCGGAATGAAATATAATATAATGTTTGAAACATTATATTATATTTCATTCCGCTCCGCTCCATTCCATTGTATTCCATCAATCCAAACGGAGCCTAAAACAACCTGCATCAACTAATGATAAATCTAGATGTGCAGATGCAACATGTTGGATAAGATGTGTCAGACATCTTGTTACTGGGTAAAGAACATGTTCAAGCAACATGTTAAAACAAGATGTCCAAAACATCTGTGTAGGATATCTTGACGCAGAACAACTTGATGAAGATTTAAAACATATCCATTAGCGCACATATCTTCAAGTGACAGCTGATCTAAGGTTGTATAACAAGTTTGTTATCAATCTTGTATGTTAAGGTACAATTTGTATCCTAATTAAATTAGATAAAGTTCAAATTGAATCTTTATTTTGTGGAGTTTGTTTTTAAAATAGAGTTTGTTTTATTAATTAATTCTCTATCGATTTGCATCTCAAAATATCTATAATCAAGAGGAGCTTCACATCTATAAATAGAGACTCAAAGCCAAAAGTTAAAGCACCGCAATAACCGAAGATTGTGAGTCAAAGACCTTGTACCCACCAGTGGCGACTCTAGGAATGTTAGAGAGCCTGGGCACAATTTTTGAGGGAATTTTATCAACCCAACTTCCGAGTACAGTAATATTTTAAAGGATTAATAGGCTTTTTGATATTTTAAAGGCCGAAATGAAACTCTCATCAACCATTCGTTTTAACTGGGTCGTCTTTTATATTTATAATGAGAAAATATTTTTTTGTAAATAAAAGGTTAAGTTTTAAAATAGATTTTAACTGCGTAATCTAACTGTCCGCTTTCGCGTGTCCAACGTGTTACTACATAAAATGTTATTTATGAAAATTATTATTATTTTTTTGGTGCAAAAGAGAGCCTAAGCCCAACGAGAAAACAAAAAGCTACCGTCAACTTTTTGAAAATAATTACTTTTAATTACTCAAAAAGTTTCTTAAGGTAGAAAAATTAATTTAAAGGTACCGTCAGCTGTCGTATGTTCGGTACCGAATTTTAAGCGTATCCGTTCTCGCGTGTCCGTTTACACTATTAAAATTACCTTTTTGAAAACTGAATTTTTCCTAATTGATAAAAAATTGCTTTCGCAGTGTTTAGAATAAAAAAATGAATTTTTCTACAGTCAGATAAAGTTTTCATTCTTTCAAATTGAAATTGGTATCTCTGTGTTTCTACTTTCGCAGTAAACTATGAGTTCTAAAAACAGAATTAATTTAGGCCTTAAACAATTTTCATTATAAACATTTATTTTCGACTCAATAAAATACCATTGAAATGATGATCCTTACATTCCGGACTCTATAAAAAAAAATAGTGAGACAGCAGCCCGGGCACGTGCCCAGGCATGCTGTACCTTAGAATCGCCACTGGTACCCACTGTGCAAGGATACCAATGAGTGATGCTTAGATTCTAGGTATTTAATTGCTAGGTAGTCTACTTGTTGACTGTAAAATTCCACATAGTGTTTTATAAACGACAAGAAGAATTACGATTACTTGGGTTTAGTGATTAGAGGAAGGTGAGCAGTAACTCATATTCTTGGGGAGTTAGCCCTTAGGTAGAAGAACAATTGGATTAAGAAAAGGCATACACATCAATGAGCTTTGATGTGAGTTGTAAGACTAAGTAGTAATTCATCATAGTGGTTTTCCTTTCTTGGATTGGTAGTCCCCAGACGTAAATGTGGTTTACACTGAACTAGCTAGGTTAACAATCACTTGTGTTGTTTACTGCTTTCTATTTACTTCAGTATTTTAAATTATAGTTAGCATTGATCCCGCGTAACCAGTTGTCTAACCACTTGTCTGAGACAACTGGTCAATTACACAGTTGTTCCAGACATTGTGTAAGATATATGTCCTGCCAGAAGAACAGAATTTCAATTAGTTTAAAAATTGTTAATTTTTGCTTATAATAGTGACCAAAATTTAAAGTGTTTTTTTGCTTATAAATATGACCGGAGGAAGTACTATGTTGTTGTACGCTTAAGTTAAAAGGTGGACGCCACTCATACTTTCTTTCCTCAGCACACAACTCATCATTGATACTAAGGTTGTCAAAACCGGACTGGACCGGCCGGTCGGACCGGTCGAACAGGGAACCGGACCTGCATCCAGTCCAGTTAGTGCAGAAAACCGTTCCGCGAGGGAACCGGGAACAAACCGCGAAAACCTGTCAAAAACCGGAAAAAATCGGTAAGTCGGCCGGTTTAGCGGTTCGAACTGAATGTTTTTTTCTTCGAAACTTCTGAAAAGACATTGTTTCACTTCTTTCTCGGTTCATATTCAGTAACATAAAAATCAATACATAAAATCTATCTTTTTCCTTCTTCCTTCTACATTCATTTGTTAGATTCGAAGATGCATTTGTCAGTGCCATGATCTGCGTGTTGTGCTAAATGAATGGAGGGAGTATTAGATCTAGATCTATAAGAAGAAGAAGTGTTTTTTCTATGAGAGAGAGAAAGACAAAGAAAGATAAAAAAAAATTGATACTTGATAGAGTGAAGAGATAATAGGTGTGGTAGTGTTTCTGAGTTTAGTTTGTTGATTTCTCATATCCAGTCGCTTCTTAGTTTTAATAATTACTTTGAGGTTAAGTATGTTAGTCGACAAGCGAATAAGGTTGCTCACTACTTAGCTAGAGCGGCCTTTTCTATGTCTCGTCGTCGTATTTTTGAATCGATTCCTCGTTGTATTGAGACTTATTTAAATAATGAAAGGTGTTAAGTGTGTTTCTATTAAAAAAAAAAAAAATAGGTGTGGTAGACCGGTAATATTCAATGTGCATATGAGAAAGAAAGAGAGTTTCTTTTTTACAGTTGAGAGAGAAAGGGAGTTTCTTGTAGACATGAATCATGTATCTAGTAATTCCAAGTTAATTTGTCTTTAGTTAATTCCAAGTTCCAATACACCATCCAGTAATTTGAGTATAAAGAAAGTACTTGTAGTATTTTACCGAAAAACAAGTACATTTAGAACTGTCAAAGGGGTCAGTCCGGCCTTGGACCAGAGGGCCAAAACATATAAAGGGCTTTAAGTGGGCCAACTCATTAAGGTCCAAGACCCAGTCCACATAGCCCGGCCCGATAAGCAAGGGGCCTACATGGCCCCCGACAAATTTTCATATTTTTTTTCAATGGACAATAAAACTATATGTATCGCACACAAACTAGTTATTATTATTTTTTTTCAAGTAAATGTAATCATAACAAATTTGTTTTTTTTTCAAATAAAGATAATCATAACAAATTTGGATTTTTTTTATCTAACAAATCTCATCTTTTGTTACTTATTTTATCTAAAGATTTTATGCTAACTAAAATTTCTTATTTTTAGATATTTTTTTTAATTCTTTAAGGGGGAGGCCCAAAAGCCCGCGGGCCAGCCCATGATGACCCATTAAAAAAATAGGCTCGGGGGGCCAGCCCAATAATATTTTTTTTGAAGTCCGGCCCGGCCTGTATAAAATGATAGGGCTAATGGGCCGGCCCGATAGTCCGACCCATTTTTACAGCTCTACTTGTATTACCAAAATAAAAATAAAGTAGTAGTGTTAAACAAGTTTGTCAGAACCGGACCGGTCATTGAACCAGCGTATCTATCGGTTCAAGGTTCAATGGTCAGACCAGAGTCAGACCGTTTTTAATTATATATATCTTTTAAATAATGTATAAAATAATGATAAACCAAAAATTATACTATATTATATTAAAAAGAGTTTAATTATCTAAACTCATGTATACTTATGGAGTATACTATATTATGCCTTCCGTAAAAAAAAATTGGAATTTTTGTTTCTTGTTTATTTTTAATTGGGCTAGTTGCAACAAAAAATTAGTTTATTTAGTCATATTTTACTATAACCTAAACCAAGCCCAAACCCACCTACCTTGTGTTCATTTATTGTTGCAACATACATTCTTCATCTTTGTTTACTTCCTTTTTTTTAAAAAAAGCTTCTATAACTTCTTCGAAAAATATTTCATTTTCCTTGTATTCTTCTCTGTTTTTTTTTATTCTTCAGAAAAAAAATTTGTCCTAAATCTGATGGTTTTAGGGTGATTTCATGGTTTGGAAAGGACTTTCTTATTCTATTTCTACTTGAATCCAGAGACACATGGTTCCGACCGGTTTGACTGCTTACCTGGTCCAGCAGTCAGACCAGACCGCTACACCTTTCGGTTTTCGGTCTGATTTTTAAAACACTGATCTTGAGGGACAAATAAAGTATTAAAAAAAGGACAAATAAAAAACATGAGCTTCTTATCTTATCTATACCTTTTGCGTAGACTTTTCTTATTGTCACTTTTGTCCTTCACTCTATTCAAATATTTGTATATGTTGAAAAATAACTTCACGTAAGTTTGGTTCAACTGAGAAGGAGGGTAGGGGAGGGGAGGTGAGGTGAGGGGAGGGGAGGGAGTTTTAAGGAGGGGAGGCGAGGTAAAACATAATTTATTATGTTGACAAAATTACCCTCATTTTTTTATTAAAATTCAAAATTATCCTTGTTGAAATATTAAAATTCTAGGTTTTTTTTTTACAACAAAAAAATTTAGGTTTTCTACTCATTAGATTTTTTTTTGACGTAATATATCCATTATAATTTAATCCTTATTTTGAGTTTATAAGATTAAGAGTAAAAAAGTAAATTACTTCTCCCCTTCCCTCCCCTCGTTAAAAAATTGAACCAAACATAAAAATTTAAAATATTCCCTCACCTCCCCTCCCCTCCAAAAACTTCGATAGGTTTTCAATTTTTTTAGTAGTTTTTTTTTTTTTTCTTAATAACTAATCACAACAAAAAAGGGGTTTTGTTGTAAAAAAAAATATCTTTGCCGCTACTATATTTACCAATCGTTAGTTGGTTCAGTGGTGATTGGCGCTGAACTTGGTAGGGAGGACCACGGTTCGATCCCCCACAACTGCGATCGGGAGGGGCTGAAACCACTTGATGCCAGAACTGACCCCCGAACCAGATTAAACTGGTGGTGAAAACCAAAAAAAACCAATTAAATTTGCCACATTTACCTCTATTAATTGGGATGATATGTTAATATAAAATTAACAACTTAGTTTTTTTGATATATTGGGAATTGAGTAGTTATGTCTTGAGAGTATTTGCAATTTTTCCATGTAAAAATTGTAATTGAAGGGTTTGCAAACTTTCTACTTATAACAATTGCCAGTGTGTGAGAGTCGAAAAGAATTTATAATTTTGTCCTTATAATTGCAGATTAAATTTTATTGTCGGTTATTTTTGTTTCTTGTTTAAAGATTTTCTTTGATTGTTTTTTCAACAATTGTGAACCTTCTGATCAGCTCTTAAAATATTCAAAGATTGAGTTTAATGGAAGGAAAGATAATGTGTGATCCAAGGATTCTGACTTTGTCATCATATAAAGTCCAACCAAGTATTTGATTGACAATGGTGAGAAAAATATATACCGATACAATTAAATATATACCATAGGCAGCAACCTTGACAAGTAATCCAGAAATTTCAATGAAGGTAAAAATGTTGGAAAAAATTATAAATAAAATAATTTTAAATAATAAATTAAAGAAAATTACTAAGTATAATTGGAGAAATATTGCATGTAAAATGCAAAGATCAGAACTAGAATTCTATTACATCCACTTATTTACCTTAAGGCTCCGTTTGGATTGATGGAATACAATAGAATGGAGCGGAGCGGAATGAAATATAATAATAATGTAATATAATAATAATGTAAAACATTATTATTATATTTCATTCCGCTCCATTCCATTGTATTTCATCAATCCAAACGGATCCTTAAATTTTAGTCACTAAATCATTTGACAATAAATAAATAATTAATAAATAATTGAAAACTTACTGGTTTTGCTAACTCCTCATTTATACTTTCCATTTACTTGACATCGGTCGGTTATGAGTGAGTTCGGGCTCTAAATATTCAATCAATTCCAATTCGTGGGTGAGAATCTAAAGCCCAATTTCACCTAGTTAAATTATCAATTTGGGTAGATTTCGGTTAAACGGTTTAAGCAGGTTAAATGGTTGGGTTCATTCAGTTTGGGCTATCAATGGGTCAGCACTGGTTTTTTGACCCAACAATTATTTTCAAAAAAATTAAATAAAAAAAAAAAGTTGGTTGTAGCTAATAATAAAATAAACAAATTGAGCATATATTTTTGCCAAAACAAACAAGAATAAGTTGCTTAGAGCATCTCCAACAATAGTTTCATATGAAAGTTTCATGAACTGTGGCTTTTCTTATTTCCCATTTAAATGATATTTTTGTTCCAAAGTTTGCCTCTTCCTGTCCATCTCCCTCCAACTAAAAATCTTGCAGGAAAAGAAACTTCCAACTGAAAATATATTCTAGAACAACTCTTTCTTGATGATAATCGAAATTGATATGCACTTTGGCTATGTATATTTGAACGAATAAATTAGTTGCATTGGTTGAATTGTAGTCTTTCGAATCTTTGAAAATATTGAATGTTGCAGATGTTCCATCTTGATTCTAGAGGCATTATATTCATTCATATCATTATGGAATAATAAATACTATTACTATAGCCTCCTTACTAATTAATCACGTGTAATAATAAACTATAAATATAGTACCTAAAATTAAGACAAATTATAACATAACAAACAACCACAACCAATTTTCAAACACAGCACCTTAGAGTTGAGAAATGGCATACCAAAACTGGAACGACGACAATTATGGATGGGGTCACATACATGAAGTTTACGAACCCATAGCGCATCCGCAACATCATCATCAAAAGCGTCGTGTTGCAATACACGAGGTACCCATAGTCGAGGCAGATCAATTCTATTATGGAAAAAAGGCTCGTCATGAGACCGAGAATGATCGACATGGTACGAAGTTTCAAAATGGTACTACTTATGAAAGTATTGATCAAGAGGCTGAGGCTTTTATTCAACATGAGCATAGGAGGATGGAATTAGCCAAACTCATGTCATCATTGAAGGCTACTTATAATTGAGCCTTTTCAATCACATGTTTCACCATGCAGGCGCGGTAGAAAATTTATGTTCATCCGTCCCTGCATGGTGCAGACATAAGTGATATGTATTCCTTTAATGTATCTTAAATAAATAAAATGGTTAAAAGATTTTTTGGGATGAGATTTATGTAAAAATATTTTATGAAAAACTTATCCCTCATTTTCTTTCAGCTCTACTATAAGCTCTAGTGTGTCAAATACAATAATGTACACCCCAAGCACTTGGACTTGGGCATGTATTCTTTGTTCATCTAATTAATACATTCAATCAATGAAATAAGTTGGCAAAAACAGATTGAACTACATTTTATTTTGATAGGATATGTTTATTTGCTATGAATTACAATGTAATTGCGTATGATTTTTTCTTCACATTGAATGTTAATTTATATCTAGAAATCTAAGTTACCCTTGAAAGTAATTATTGTCTCTTAGTTATGAACAAGCAAATTAGAAAAATCAAATTCCCTTGGACTTGTAATATCCCCTTTCTGCATTTGTCAATCTACCTTGAAACATTCTCCACTCCATGCCACACCTCTCCTTAACCTGCCACCAATACCATGCAAATCATTATACACATAATAAAATCAAAGTCGATTTGATAAATATATTTTATCACTGCAATTATTTTTTACACTGTCAATTAATCATAATCGTCAGATCATAAGAAAAACATGTTTGTATTGTGGAAGGTTTATAACATACCGCCCGCCATGCCGGTTTCCCAGTTTGTGCTTCTCCCTATCAACCACACATGAAGACAATTAAGTATTAAGTTTATAAAGCTTCAAATTAACTTGATTGATATAGTAATTAAATAAAACATATTATAGCATGATTAATCATAGACAAAATAAAAAATTTACCTGATCCCCTAATGATGGAATACCTTGGTGAATAATCCATTGAGCATCAACAACTCCAATCTTCTCATGGGCAGGCTATAATATATGATGACACATAGTATATTAATTCAAAGCTCCATATCATATCACAATTACAATGTAACATAAGGTAAATAAGCTTAATTACCTCGACACATTTTCTAAAAGCAAAATCAAGACCCCATCCATGAACAAATTCATTCTGCAAAAACAGATATTATATATTACAATCATAATATATTGGAAGCCATAATCAACAACTATAATGGATGATATTTTAAAGGACATCGTAAAAAAATTCTACACTGCCAATCAATCATAACTGGTAGTTCGGTAGATTATTAAAAACGTTTGACTTCAATTATAACTACTTTTAAATTCAAACATATGATTGGTTGTGATTTCCGATAGTCTAAAATTGACGGTGTATTAGAATTAAACTTCATTTGAAATAGGTAGAGTAAAGAGTGAGCATGGAACCTGAATCATGTACCACACACAACGCCATGCATCTCGCGAAAACACAGGAGCCATAATCTCAACAAATGCTGCACAAGGAGGAAGAAGAGGGTATTTACACTTCCCTGGTTTCTCTTGTACTTCTCTAATAGAAAAAAACAAACAAATAAACAGTTAAGCACACATAAACTCATTGTTTAATATAACACTAACCACAAGAAATTTGTGACTCATCATTAATTCTTACTTGTGAACTTCACTATTATTTATTCTCTTTGTCATATTCCAAATCAACCCTTTTTGAGGTTCTAAAGCTGGTTGTGAAATCTCCAAGCCATGCTTCTTCACTAGTTTTAAGTATCTGCAATTTGAATTAGAGATGCATATGAAACTTATACAATTAAGCACAATAAAAAGTAGACGAACGAATGTGTTACTGCTCGACTTTCTATTAGTATGTTATATATCAAATTCAATACTAATAATACTCACTCTTCTGCATTAAAATGCTCAACTCCTAAGTCTTCATCCCACATGAAAATATACTCATATGATGCCACAATGTCTGGATGCAGAAACCTCTTAGCATACCACCTAAGAGGATAAACAAAGAACAAAAAACTTCGAAATTTGGTAAACAATATAGTAATGGAAAATGTCACAATGAAAATTTGTAATCAAAATTGTGATAGCAAGAAGAGGATTTAATTACCACTTGGTTTGTTTGGGAACACTCACATGAATAGCCTGTTTTGACCACTCAAACTCGTCCCATTCGGTTGTTCGGCCATCATAATGAAATAGTAGAATTGTAAAGTCTTTTGAAAACTGTTCAAATATCATAGTTCTTTAGTATATAGAAACATATACAAGATGCATGATAGAGAAAGAGATAAAGGACCTTTTTCACAGCTGCATCGATATTCTTTTTCTGCTGATATCCAACGGTGAAGGTTACAAGGTACTTTGGCTTAGAGGTTAAATCCTACAAGTAGAAACTTAATCAAATTCTATGTACATAGAAAAGCCTATTAGCTAGATGTAAAATGCACATACGTAGTAAGCTAAGGGTCTGTTTGAATTAATTTATTTGAGTTTATCTCCTGACATAAACATTTGTCAGACTATTTGAGAGAGCTTATAGAAACAGCTTATGATATGTCCATAAACTGTTTTCATCTTATTTCCATCAGCTCTTCATGATAACTTACGAAAATAGCTTATATAAAAACAGTTTCTTTAATATACACATATTGTCATAGAAATAAATTACACATAAGCACTTATATAAAAAACACTTATGCTATAAGTGCTTGATTAAGCTTACGTCTTCTCACACATACAGTTTAATTATACTGACCTCGCTAGGAAGACCCCATAATCTGCGCAAGTAGAAGTCTGATTGAGCATTAACAATACCAGGAGGTAATCTTTCTGCACCTCTAGGATTATCTGGAACCCAAATCTGCACAACTTATCTGATTATTATGCAGACTTATACAATTCATATTTTCAAATATTTTCAAATATTATTACATAAGATGAGAATCACAGTTCTAGTCCTTCTAGCAATAATCTATTATAATTGATCAATTATTATTAAACTAGGCTCAACAATGCCATAAACCAAGGTTTTAAATGCGGTTTGCGATTGCGATCTCAATTGTGACCACAACATCAAGAACTTTTAAGTCTCTAAGACTGCGTCAACTACATTTATCAATATTTTTCGCAACACCAATTCTTAGCTCAATAAATATGGTACATGAATCTAAAGATGCAAACCTTAGATGGGTTATTTAGTAACTGATCCTGTGAAGAACTGCTATCATCATTCTTCATGAAAGACCACGCATCGCTACCGCGGATGCAAGACAAATCAATTGATGGAAGCAAACTAGAAGGGAGATTCAACTAAAAAAATAAAAATTAAGCATAGTTAAGAATTCCATTCCATTCTTAAATCAAATAGCATCAAAACATGAATAAAAATACTCAAAATTTGAGCACCTTTGTTGTTGGCAATGTTGGAAGTGATAGTCCTATAAATAAGCCAAGAAATCCTCCAAAAAAAAATATCACAATAAGCCTCATACATTCATTTGGTTTTCTCTTGGTAAATCTGCAACCATAAACAAGCAATTTTATTATTAAAGTGAGTTACTATATAAGCATATGCAAAATTCTTAGGATAAAATCAAATAGACCTATGAATGTGAGTAACATACCCCATTATTATATCCAAAATTTTCTGATTGTATACTCCATATAAGAAAACCAAGGTATTTATTTGTAAGACCTTAAAGTACAAAGAAGATTGAAACTATAGAATGATTCAAAAGAAGAAGAAGAAATATCAAAGTATGATAGAAAGCAGTGATTATAAGTGTAACTCAAGGAAAGGAGTAGCTAGCACAATGAAACTGATTAAGAAAGCAACCAAAGTTGAAACAAATGAAGCATTTGACTAGAAAATACATGTGATTTTCCACTAACAATTCCGCAAGTTACTTATTTGGTCTGTTTTATAAATAAAAAAAATACGCAACCGTGTAATATCCACTAGTATTAAATAACTATATATGATTATATGTGTCACTTTCTTTGTAATACAAGAAATATTGTAGGAACATTGAGAACAAACAAAAATGGATTATACTGCTAAAGTTGATTATGGTATATGATTTAAAAATAATAATTATTATATTAACGAACTTAAGTGCCACGAAAAAGCCTTTATTGGCGGATTGTTTTGTTCACTTACCATGCCTATAAAGCAATTTCTCTAAATCAAACTGTGATAAGGATTTTGATCAAATAGGTGGTATATTTCCCTAAATATGTAGTTAGAAATTTGATTCTCGACTCATGTGTATAGAAAAAATTCGATTGAGAGGAGAACCTACGTTGTGTACCTCATAGATTCTTCGACAGAAAAAATTAGTCATCGCTAACGGCAGTAAAAATTTCGTACCAATATTATAGGAACCAAAAAAATTCCTTTAAATCCTTCAATGCACACCAAAAAAAATAATGGCTCGAAACTAATGTTACACACCCATTAGCACTAGGACTGACAATGAATTGAGTCAACTCGATCATAGTTCGAAAATTGGCTCGAAACTAAGCTTACACACCCATTATGGACTAAATACATCAGTTATTGAATGAAAAATAAATCTTTGCTTATATATAAAACTTATATATAAAACTGAAGGGAATAGTAAAGTTATAATTCAAGATACCTCGTTGACTTGTATTCAACAATTAAGTTGGAAGTCAATTACATTGATTAATATTTATAAAAATCTCCCCAAAAAGCAACCAGCGACCATAACCACCAACCATTCCACACACCCACATCCAATTATGAATCCTTTGAACTTGTTATTTTTTAAAAGGTTTGACGAAATTTGGTAATGCTCCATATACCGTTCAAAATCAACTACATACAGTAAAAGGGTTTCTTCATTGTCGTGTCCAATTTGGATATTACCAGGCATTACATAGGTCCTAAAAGAACATTACAATAAAAAACACATTTACCTACATTTAATTTAATTTTCTACTCTCAGCTCTGGAATTCTACATGAAGTTATTTTGTCCTTAGCTACTATAACTAACCAAAAAACATTTCTCTCGGAATGGAGTGTGAGAAAGCATCTATATTTCGCTTGTAAAATTTGGAAGACAATGCAGCGACGGTTGTGTACAAGTCATCTTTTGTTGTTGTCTCCTAAGGATTAGTTGAATTAAACAAATCAATTCCCACAGCCTTGTAATATGCGTTTTCGGCACTCGCCACCCGACTCTGGAACATTGTCCACTCCTTTCTACACCTCTCCCTCACCTAGCATCAACACCATGAAACCATCAACATATATAAAATGACATCAGCCATTATAATGCAGCTTCTTGGTTAATTAAAACAATCAAAAAGTCAGAAAAGAAGCACAAGCAAAATGTCAGTAGGAGGCGATAGTAAATTAAAATACGAGATTAGGATGTCAAGCTGAACTTATGAAATATGCATAACAACATACCCCCTGCCATGGTGCTTGTCCAGATTTTGATTCTCCCTACCAAAGCACATAAAAACAAATAAGCATCTTGGGTTTGCAATGGATTACAAATTATAAAGATTAACAAGAACAATCATGGAAAATAAATCACCTGATTCCCTAGTGAGGGAATACTTTGGTGAATAATCCACTGAGAGTCAACAACTCCTATCTTCTCATGGGCCGGCTACACGACAGAGCAAAAGGACTTGCATCAATGTTCAACAACATATAGAAAATTCAATTAATAGAAATTAGATCAATTAATGAGATATTGACTAACCTCAACACATTTTCTAAGAGCAAAGTCAAGACCCCACCCATGGACCAAGTCATTCTGAAGCACCCACATGGTTACAATCATAATTAATTATAAGACACCATTGAATGTTTCAATAAACATTCAACAACTAAACAATGTATATTGAAAAAAGAAAAAAAGAGTAGTCATCAAACCTGAATCATATGCCACACACAGCGCCATGCATCACGTGAAAACACTGGAGCCATGATCTCAACAAACCTGCACGCATAGCACAATTAGATATAGTTTGGTATTGGTATGGGTGGATACTGGATAATACAATGGTAACATCAACTGATACTTACGCTGCACAAGGAGGCAGATGAGGGTCACTGCACCATCCTGGTTTCTCCTCTGTTTCTCTAATAGATATCAAAGAGGTAAACAATTAATACACATTCTTTTTACATACAAGCACAAGAGGAGAGTGGGGATTGAATTTTCATCATTCTTACTTATGAACTTCACGATCACCTCTTCTCTTTGTCATTTGCCATGTCAGCCCATTGTTAGGCTCCAAACCAGGCTGTGAAATCTCCAACCCATGCTTCTTCACCAGTCTTAAGTATCTGCAATGGAAATAAGAGGATTATATTCAACCTTTTTAGTAAAACCAGAAATATAACAATTCATGGTTTTGACATTGATTCCCAGTCAATATAACAATTCTTTACACTATCATCTAATCACATATTAACAAATCATCTAACAAGTTTGACATAGAAATTAAAAAGTTAAAATTGCTAAACAAAAAATTAACACATAATCAGCTGATAGTGTAAGAAACTTGCACAACATCAAAACTTAATTGTGCATGTGTTGTATTGTAGTATATCATATCATATCAAATACTCACTCCTCTGCATTAAAATGCTCAACTCCCAGATCTTCGTCCCATATAAAAATATAGTCATAAGGTGCCACAATGTCAGGATGAAGAAACCTTTTAGCATACCACCTAGGAAGGAAAACAATCAAATTGTTAATGTCCATCACATAATTGAAAATTTGAAATTGTAAAATGTTTTTGTTTTTAGTTAGGCATACAATATTGATGGTAAAAGTCACAACAAATTTTTTTTCCTTCATATTCATGTTCAAGCAATGGACTCGTACCATTTTGTCTGTTTACGAACACTCACATGAATGGCCTGCTTCGACCATTCAAACTCATCCCATTCAGTTGTTCGGCCATCATAATGAAACAGAAGAATTGTGAAATTCCCTGAAAACTGTTTCAAGTAACAGATTTGGTTTAAAACATGTCCACAAGCCTATGCAATTAATGAGAGAGAAACTAAGAGATGACCTTTTTCACAGCTGCATCAATATTATGTTTCTGATCATGACCGACAGTGAAGGTCACAAGGTAGTTCGGCTTTGAGGTTAAATCCTGTGAGTGGCAGCTTAATCAAGTTTTTTTCCCAAGTAAAATCATATGTTGTGTAAATACATAAAACCTACTACAATAGAAAAACATTTGAGGCCTCTCCAATCCAAGAATTTAAAGATTGGCCTAATACCAGAAGCATAATCTTAACCTAGAACATAAGGGCACATGTTGCACGCCGCACAAGTTTTCCGCATTCTTTCCCAACTTATTTCAATCTTGGATTTAGGAAGTTATTTCAAGTATAGTTGACGAAAGCAAAAAAAAAATGTGCTTAAAAATGAAGACTCCTTTTACAAGTTTTAGTAACTGTAGTAACAAGGCTTTAATAAGTATTTAACTGCATTTTCTATGCAATATGTTTCATATGTTTTCTAAGCACATCATTCTATGATAGATACCTCGCTAGGCTGACCCCACAATCTACGCAAATAAAAGTCTGACTCAGCTTCAATTATCGCAGGAGGTAATCTCTCTGCACCTCTTGGATTTGATGGAATCCAAATCTGCAAACAAAAATGAAAATATGCAGTAATCATTATTTGGGCATTAAAGACCATTTTCCCAGAGTATTATAAATTACAGAATCATACTCAACAGTTGATAGGATGTCCAATAGGCCCGCTTTGGTACAAAAAAGGTCTAGGATAGAAGTGGATGTTTTAATCGGTTTGAAGCACGACAAACCTATAACTTGGAGGATCTATGAGCGTAAGAAAAAGGGAAAACAAATGTACCTTCAATGTGTCATTTAATAACTGGTATTTTGACGAGTCGCTGCTATTATTCTTCATAAAAGACCGAGCATTGCCACTTTCATATTCGACTTCAATGGAAGACATGTCAATGGAGGGAAGCAAGTTGGATGAGATATTCAACTGCAAATCAGTAAGCACTATTAGAGTTCCATTATTGAGTTCAACAATAACATTAAGAATCAATTTAAGTTCACTCAAGCATAAGGTATGCCCAAATAGAAAATGTTCCAAGTCTGCACCTTTGTATTTAATGTTGGATATGATATCCCTATAAAGAATCCAAAAACTATTCCCACGAAAGTTGTCAGAACCAGCCTCATACCTTCACTTGGTTTTCTATTGGTGGAACTGCAGCAAACAAGATACAAATTTCATTTAAACACAGCTACCAATATTAATTCGCACATAAAAAATATCTAAAAAAACAAACAGCAAAAAGTTGATTGTATATATTAGACCTGCGAGTACTGGTCCCCATTATGTCCAAACTTTTCTGATTGTACGATCATAAAACTAAACAGAGGAGCTATTCTTCACTATTTAGCAAGTGGGGTGTATCCTCCATATAAGAAGCAAAAGATGGTTGTTATAAGAAAACAAGCCCTATTGAAAATACAAAGAACTAAACATGTTAAAATGGAACCGGAAAATGGTTTTAGATAAGAAAAGGGGAAAATACACCATAGTATAAGAAAAAATATTAGATTTCGAATACAGTGTTTCCCAAATATCCCCATTAGGACATAAGACTCTTGATATATTAGAAGTGTTACTAATAGCCCCAATGGATCAGGCTTCTACTGCTTGTACTGCATACTTAATAATTAGCTAATTTTGGAAAGAGCTTGCATCCTTCAACATAATGCCTAACTCAAGGTGTCACTGCTTCGAAGTTCCTTATCTCTACTTCATCACTTTGTCGTTCATGCATGCAGAGTGTGTTCTATAGAGTATCTTCCAGTTTGTCACTCATTGTTTGGATTGATCTTAACCTTGTTAATTCAGTTTCAACTTGTCCAGACCATTGTGTTACTGCTAACTACAGAATGAATACTGGTATAGTTCCCAATAATTGGCTATGTCCAAGCTCAAGATCAAGACGACAATAAGTTTTGAAACTGGTGAACTAATTTATGGAAAAAATACTCCTTGCCAGATTCCTTCTCATTGGATGAAGATATATGTTCAACAAGTAGGTTGTGCATTGAGTTTTCTTATGTAGAACAATAAACCCAGAGTACTACACTAGGGGAGAGTACTCCTTTGACTAGGGTTTCGGGAACTCAATGAAGAGAAGTTAAAATCTCAAGATTATATAACTATACGAGAACACCGTTTTGTACTGTATGTCAACAGATTGACCCAATATAACCAAGCACCCTAAAATAACATAGTCCTATTCAAGACAGTGAGATAAGCAACCATAGGATGAAATCCCTAAACAAATAATCCCAAATCAAATCCTAAAACTACTTGTCCGTTTTATATTACTTTGGTAAATTGACATCCCAGTCCACACATCGCACATGTAGTTTCCCTTCTCAAGCTTTGTGTTTCTATGTGAGCTTGTTTGGCGCATTTCCTAAATTGGTTGTGGTTTCTTTCCTATTGGCTATGCTTCTGCATGTTTGGTTCTGTTTGGCTCTAACTGCCATTGTTCAGGCTGTATAATTTTTCATTCACACACTGTTTCAAGCTACATTTAGTATTTCAAGGTATTTGATTTTCCTTAACTCTTAATATTTTAAGCTCTCAATGAAGTTTTTGATTGATCCGTAGATGTTTGAGCCTCAATACAATCATTGTTTGTCACAGGATACATCTGCTTTCTAACAATGTAACATCAACCCTGCTCATATACTGAGCAATTTTTCAGGTGGTAAACCATCCTATTCATCTTGTTTTATTGATTTCCAGAAGTTATTCAGTCTTTAGGATGTCTCACTTCATCCATTGTCCTTCTAATACTTCTTCAGCCCTACACATTAATTGGATATTCTTGGCCATGCAACATTATGAACTGCTCTTCAGGCTTATGAACCATCCTAGTCATTTTCATGCATTGTTTCATCTAGGTTAAAACTTCCTCCTTTTTTCATCTAAGAGCGTGTTCACTGTTCAGAAATGCGGTGCATTCTTCTCACCAGGTAGGAGAACATAAGCTTCAATTAGTAGCTTTTGGAGTCACTAAGATTTCACCCCAATTTCATCGCAATCGCAAACAGGTGCCAAGTCTAACACTAGAACTTCAACATAATCCGTGTTTGGAGGCACTGTGAAGAATGTGAAAATTTACTTTTCCAGGAAAATGTGATTTTGGTAGGTTTGACTATTTTGTAAATTGTATCAAAGTTGACTTTCCTTCAAACCTTGTTTTGACTAGAAGTACTAAAAGTTAGTAGTAGCTTTTAGATTGAACATTATACGCAATGTTTTACATCAAACTTGCTTTTAAAGTAAAACATCCAAACATAAATCACTTCAAACTTGATTTTAACCAAATCAATTTTACAAAATCATGTTGGAAAACCACTCACTTAAATACACATTTATTTCATGCTTGGATTCACTTTTGTGAGAGACAAAAGCGATTATATACACATAAAATTGATTTTGACATGTTTCAGTGTTCTCGAATATTGCCTCCAAAAAATCGATTCTTAAATGTAGCTCAAATTTAGAGCTTTTAGCTCTGAACATTATTTTTAGCCTCAAATTTATTGTTCAACTCACTTTTACATAAATGTATCAAAACATATATCGTTTTTCATTCATACAACGGCGTCACCACATCATCAGTTTGATAAAGCTATAATTACAACCTTCAAGACAGAAGTTCATCAGTTTGCCAAACATTGTAGCAAACATCATGTAAATATTGTTGTCAACAAAAACCCACCTGGATAGTCTTAATTAATTTCAAAATCAATTCCATCAGTATAATTTTTAAATATTACACAAATTCCAAACATATCTTACCAATTCCTTAACCCAATTTTTTTATTTTTTATTTTCAACAAGTTGCATTTTTAAACGATATAAACAAGAAAAACATGTGCATTTCCCTAATAACCGCCGCAAGTAACTCATATATGGCACTTAATAACAATATTAATATCCCTAATACACTTCACAACCAATCACATAGGAAACATCAAATAACAATTTCAAATAATAACGAATTAAATTTTTACGAACTAAAAAAAGCACACATTATATATAATTTCTGAAAAGTGATTTTAGATGAAGTGATAGTGAATCATACCTTAAAAAGCCCTAATTGAACGCCGCAAGATCTGGCTAAAACACAACACTACAGTGGTTGCTAACAATGAAATCTGAGTTCAGTGATGATAGTGTTAGCGATGATCGAGTTTTACGAGAAGTAGAACAAAACGTGAAAAGTAACGAAAAAAGCGATTATTCTGTGGAATCTTTTTGTGTAATTGGGTTTGGGTTTTGAAGAATGGCAAAAACGGTTATATACTAATTTTGGAGCAACGTGGTTATTGTGTTCTTCTGTGAATGGACGCAGAAATTTAAATTAAAAAAAAAAATGGAATTAAGTTTAGTTGTAAAGTCTTTTTTTTGTTGATAAATGTGATGAGATAATTGTAAATGAAGGAATTTAGGTAAATATAGTTTTGATGGATGGAATTTAGGTGAGAATAGATAGAAAGAATTTAGGTGATTTTTCAATTTAATTTCCCAATCATCGGTATAGGGTCTGTTTGGCAAGACCAAATAACTGACTTATAGCTTATGTCTTATAGCTTATAAGCTAAAAGTCCTGTTTGGTAACAGTTTTTCCAGAAGAGCTTATAGCTTATTTTACTGACTTATAGCTTATTTTTCAAACGCTATTTCAAGTAGCTTATGAACTTATAGCTTATAGCTTATCATTTTTTCTTCCACTTTTACCCTTATTATTTTATCTAAAATCCATTGTCACCCTTTATAAATTTAATATCATTATAATTTAAAATAAAATAAATGAATGTATAGTTTAACTCCGTTGCTTTTAAAATCACACATATAAAGTACTATTTATTTTTACACGTATAAAGGACTGCCTTCCATATATATGCTAGCTTAGTATAACTAGTACCCTTATAATCCATATGTTAATTGTAATTTATTTTTATTATACACGTATAAATCACACGAATAGGCATCTTATTATTTTTTTATCAATTCATAGGTAGTTAGCTGTAATTAATTTTGATTATGCTATAGTGTGAATATATTTCATTGTTCTTTTCATTTTTTTATAAAGTATATAATGAAAATATTTTTTTTTTTTAAAATTCAGCATATAAAAATTAATTTGATAATATATGAAAGATATATTCATTAAATTAATAAATTAAAAATATTAAATTAAATTAATAAATTCTAAGTATCTTAAATAGGAGGATTTCTACTATAGGCACAACACCAAATCATTTTTCTATAGGCACACACATATGAATGACAAAAAATAAATCAAAAGTAATTTAGTCACATCAATTGATGTTGACTATTTTATTTATGTTTTAATTTTATTTGAGTTTTGTATGTGTGCCCAAATATAAATAGTTTGTGGTTGTGCCCATAAAAGTGTTTCTCCTTAAATAGTATTAATTTGATATAAATTATATTAAATTAAAGATGTCCTTTAATGTCATTTTACATTTATCAGTCAGTTGAACCTTAATTTTACCAAACACTTTAATTAGCTTATCAGCCATAAGCTATCAGCCATCAGCTATAAGCTATCAGCCATCAGCCATAAGCTATAAGCTAGCTTATCAGCCAACCGCTGTTTTTACCAAACAGAGCCATAGTATCTCACCGACGGCTACCCTTTCGATCTGTACATTGCACAAATTTTATTTACTTATTTTTTTGTAAACAATTTTATTTACTTATTTATTTATTTATATTCGTGAAAATAATTTTTTATGTTTTGTTGGGATTCCTTCAAAAAAAATGTTTTGTTAGGATAAACATTTGAAAACCTTTTTTTTTTAAATACTAACATTAATGTAGTGTTTCAACAAAATGTCAGTTTATTTTATATGGAAGAATTTGTAAATTATTCGCTCAAATGAATGAAAAAATGATAAACTATAAGCTAATTGAAATAATGTATGAAAAATAAGTTATAAATTAGTAAAATAAATTATAAGTTTATGGTGAAAATTCTGTTACTAAATAGGTATTTTAGCTTATAAGTTATAAGAAATAAACTATAAATAAATTTTTTGGTATTGCCAAATAAACAATATGTGATCCCATGAAATTGTAGGAACCTATATTTTCAATTGCTTTAATTTAAATATGGTTCGTGTAAACTTGTGTCTTAAGAGCACATGTTTAGGTACCTAAAAATAAAATAGTATTTAACGATATAAAAAATGTAATGTTTAGATAATTGAATACACCACAAATTCCTTTAAATATTAATGTCTTCTTGAAAATTAATGTCTTATAAAAAGCTTTAAATAAAAATTTGGTTTGAAACTTCTTATAAAGTTTCTTAAATACTTGTATTGTCGTAAACTTAATAAGTCAGACTCAATAGTTGTGAAAGTAATAATTAAATTTTGGAATGATTACATTAATTAGGTTCATCTAAATAAATTTCTTCATAAGCTAATCAAAATAATTGTTCATTTCATCAATCGTTAGTTGGTTCAGTAGTAATTTAGTAGAGAGGATCACGGTTCGATCTCCGCAACTGCGATTGGAAGTGAGTTGAAATCACTTGATGTCATAACTGATCCTAAATCAGATTAAACTGACGGTGAAAGACAAAAAATAAATTCATTTCCAAAATAAAAAAGACTTTTGAAAAAATCTTACACACAAACATAAATAAAACATCATTTTAAAAAAAAAAAAATCTTAAAGAAAACAAACATAAATAAAATCTTATACTCCCTCCGTCCCATTTTAAATGACATTTTTTTGACTTAGTATACTATTCATTTGACCTGCTTTGACCTTATTTTTCTACTAATATATATATGCGAATATTAGCATATGAGATGTTGTTTGATTTGTCTCGACGAGTACTTTCAAAATATACCATTTTTATAATTTTTAATAATATATAATTAGAGATATTAACGATTAAAATTGTGCATTGACAAACGTGTCAGTGGTCAAACATGTCATTTATTTTGGGAAAGAGGGAGCACCAAAGATGTCTTTCAACTCAATGACTTTTTTAATGCAATTAAATGAGACGAACGGTAATTTAGGTAATGTAGTTGAACTTTCAAATAAGATTAACTAGAGTAAATGTAAATCTAAATAACTAGTTATCTTATGTAAGTGGATAATTTTGCCTATATTTTGTTATATATGTAATAATAATTACAAAAAAAAAAAGACAACATATTTACAGTGACTTTTACCTACTGTTTGTATTTTACCAGACACAAAGAAGCAGTTTTTTTTTTATATATTAAATAGATTCCCTAAAATGATTTTACAATGCACATGCTGATATTATTTTCTACGACTACTCTGTAATTTTAATGTAGAAGAGTAGGTAAGGTGTTGTAATGGTTGTATAGTGGGCAAGGGGTTGGATCTGAGAGCAAATCTATTATAGGCACAATCCCAAATCAATAATATTTGGGCACACACACATCAAAGTGAAAAATTTAAAAATAAATAATAAAGTCACATCAACTATCATTAATCAATCCTTCTATATTTAATTTTTTAAAAATTATGTGTGTGTGCCCAAATGACAAGTGTTGGGCTTGTGCCCATGTAAGAGTTTCTCTAGATTGGAACAGGTGTGGAGTGTGGTACACTGGCATGGCAAAGCGCTTTACAATTTGAAAAGAAGAAAAAGAGATGGCCTCTTTGTACGTGTATTTTGTAAAAATATTTTTTATTTTTTAATATACTTTTTCAAATTAATTTGTTAATAAAAAGATGTGTGGCTCTTAAAATTAACCCATTTGACGTATAGAAGATAAATATTAAATTAATTAGAGTTGATGCATTTTTAAAAATAATGAAAATAGTCGTTTTGACATTTTTATTATTTTCAAAATATGTAAGTAAATAGTTCACGTTAAGAGGACACGGTATCTCTCCTTAATAACTAATAAAATTAATACAAATCTCCTTGTTAACTAATAAAATTAATAAGAATTTTAGTAAATATTTTCACAAATATTTGTTGATATGGTTAGCAACCTTATGGTGACTTTACAACCTTAGAAATAACATTGATTTGCAAGAGAAGTTGCAGACAGTGAGGGCATAAAATGTGTGTTATGGGAATGGTTTAGTATTAAAGAATGTGATAACGTTAGCTATTTATATACTAGTTGGCAGAGTGGTCTTTCTTTTTCTTTTTTTTTATAAGGACAGAGTGGTCCTCTGAGGTGTATATCATGTGCAAAGTTGCACATGTTAAGAAGTTTAAAATAGTAAGTTTCTATTGGAACTTGTGCATTTTATATTAAATGTATAATTTTTTAATAAATCATTGTTGTTTTCAATAAAAAGTTACTATTTTTACATAGTTTAATATGTTCATTATTGCACATGTTAGACAAACCCATAAATTAAAGGCACAAACCAATATGGTGTTTTTTTTTTGGGAAAACATACCAATATGGAGATACTTTGTGAAGTCTATTGGGATAAAGAAAATCCTAATTACAAGCTAATGACCATTTTACAACAAATAAGATTTGAACTCCCCTTTCATGTACAATCACTTCTGAAAACAGGTTTCTATTAATTGGATGGGGACACAATATTTCAAATACTATAGATACTCTCATAAACCACACACCTTTCTATATGATGTAATACATCGTTTACATGATATTATCAACATAACCATAAAATTGACTATGCAACAAATGAAACTTTACGAGCTATATACAGACTGGATACATATCTTTTGCAATGATAAAGAACAAACTAGTAATATTTACCATACAATCTTATTCTAGCCAGTTTCTCGACTCTCGGGAGCTGTGAGGCGGAACTGTTTGGGAATGTATCAATTTATCTTTCACGTAACTTCAAACTCATGCTATACATCAGATTGAACTGCAGTAGGAAGCCAAAGTTCTATACGAGTTCCCCCAGCTCCAAGCGGACCATCTTTGGTCCGGGGTGATATAATGCGCACAACACAACCATAACTCTCCAGTATTTCCCGGGCAATAGTTAGCCCAGCAACAAAGTTCCATGTCATATTGTCTTCAATCATATCTTCGGCCAAAAGTTCTTGTCCATACGGTGTGAGTGAATGCATCTGCGTCTGCAGAGAAGCTCACAAGAAACAATTATTTTCTATTTTCACAAATCCCTTGCAAAAAAGTGCTCAATCAATGAATTGTTCGAATAAAGGCTAGGAATGAGCTTTAGGTGAAGGGTTTCCTAGGTTTGAAATATATCAAAATAAGTTCAAATTTCTTTGCTTAGTATGTAGCAGAAAGGAAATTTGGTAAAAAAATGTAGCTGAAAGGAAATGTTTGAATGTCTCTGATATTAGGGTAATTTTATGGATACCAAACATCTTCAGACTTGAGATATTATTGTGAAACATGCAGTTGTTTTGTGTATGCTGTCGATCCAACCCTAGGAATTAAACGTTACTAATTCTCCCATGGGTCACAGGGATGTTTTTAATCTGTTTTACAATTTACATGCATGAAACAATTCTAGTTTGTTAATTTGTTAAAATGGAAAGTGCATAAGCAAAAGAGATAACGGGAGTGAACTGAAGTTACCATATAGTGCATATCAGGTCCATCATCATCAATAAGTACGAGGGTACCACCAGCTGGTGCATCAGTAGACACAATTGCCACCTTTCCTCCAACACGTGTGCGCAGTAAAGCACCTTCAATAAGGTTGCTGAAAGCCTGGCGCAAAGCAGGTTCTTCTACAGCAGCTAGGGAAGTTAATGAGAGCTGACTTAGTTCTATTACACGTTTTTGATTCTGAGCAAGAGGCCTGATTGTCTCAACTAAGTCTGCCAATATTTCAGAAACATTGCACGGTCTTCCTGACATCAAGAAAAGAGCATAAGAAATATTGTAAACATCTGAGTGTTTGAAAAAAAGAGAAAGCATATCTAAAACTAAACACCAAAAAGAAGATACCCAAAATGTAATGAAAGAAATTAAATATATTTTAAAGTTATAACACAACAAAGATGACAGAATGGAACATATATACATAGAAGGTGGTACAAAATCATGACATTTTCAAAAGAAGCATTTGCACTAAGCAATTAATCAAACCTACCTGATCCCGTGTTGTAGTGGAGTGAGAGCCAAAGGTGGAAGGGGCATCTCTATATCTTGTGCAGCAACACCAAGAGAAAGTGGCTCACCAGATTTATTCATTTCCCTTGGAGAACTATCTAAAAATTGAGATTTTACTGACTCGGTAAATATGTGATTAGAACCATTCATTTTCTTGATTGATTCTTCATTGTAGCGCATAATGTTAGTCTGCATATTGGACAAATATTGTACATTAGGCGCACTCGCTTCTATAACCATGTGCCAGCATTATTTTCTTATTTCTAAATTGCTTAACGAATATTCCCTCAGTAGTAAACTAATCACTAGAAACTTCATTTTACCGAAATATTTTTCGAAGATGTTGAAATTGAAGAGAGAAATTCTTCAGCAGGGATAAAAATGCCAAAACTAAGAAATAAATTACATGCAGATAGATTATAGATATTGACAGGCATAGACAGCATGCATCTACATATTTTTACCTTTTGGGTAATGAAACCCTATATGTAATCATTATAATTATATCGGAGTAAGACAAGCAAGTGATATGAAAAAAAATTATAAAAACTGTGTGTTGAAGAACTTGTAGATTTTTGTATTTATCCAAGGGAGGCTTCTAAATCCTTACACAAAAATCTAACTGTGACAATAAAAGGCTTTTGCCAATAATGAAATAATCTCCATTGCTACATCTGCCTTTCTGGTTTAGTCATGATTTATGAATATACTGTATATACTTACTGTGGTTTGATTGTAATTCAGCCCAGACAATGACCCTTTGTGTATAATTTTACTAGTGTTTATCATGACTACTTCAACAATTTTCTTGTAGATCAATCGACCAAAAGGTAATGTTTACACGTGGGTCCTTCGTTGAAGAAAATCCAATCAAGGAAAAGGAAATGAATAAGATATATAATAGCAGAGCACATAGTGTTTTACAAGTACATAGAGGAAGAGGCAATAGCATGAAGGTAAAAATCTCCAAGGCACATTAATTGATTATTGGTATATATAATTATGTGCACGCCGCACGAATGTGTGATAATAGTTGCGAGAGAAGTACCTTTGTCAAATATACAGCATCCTGGAGTTGATGGAGAACATCACTCAGACGATCGCCTAGCGTCAAGATATCCTCAACAATGTCATATGAAATCTGCAAAAGTAACTATTATAAGACGCTGCTTATATGTAATAACATAAGATATGATTAACATCGCCAACTCATCCGTTGGCCTGACTTATTAACCACTAGTTATGAAACTGGTGCAGTAAAGTTTAGTCAAGTTTAAAAGAAAGAGAAACATATGGCAGATATGACAACGAAATAGTTTTTATTTTGTAGTAAAACTCATCTGTTTAGAGAATTTACAAACCTGACTTTTCTTTGTTTGTGTAGACAGGATTTTACCCAAGGTTTGAATGCTTGAAAGTGGACCACGGATCTGGTTTGTATTTGAAGAAAGCAAAATTAGAACAGGCTAAGGCTAAGAATGAAGAGGTTAAAGAAATGCAATAACTCATACTTGCTCAACCAGATTATTCATCCTGACATTATTTTGCCATGTTGATTGCTGAAGTAACATTGCTTTCTGCAAAAGGATTAAAGACACCCATGAGCCATAAATTTAGGCTCATGCCAAGTATAAAAAACTGTCCTTATAACTGTCATGAAATCGTACAACAAATAGTTAAAGAGAAATAAATTTAAGGAACTTGCATTGCATGCTAAAAAGTGATAGATTAAATGATTTTAAACTTGAATGAAATAAGTTTAAATGCACAATTTCAGAAAAGGGATATGTTGAGAAATACAAATTTGAAAGCAACTCCCTCAAAATCCTAGCATTGTGATAAGCATAACATTCTAGCATTTCATATTCAAAGAGTGATGAACGAACCCCTGTCATTATCTAAATTCGAAACAAAGCCGGATGAAGTTTATAAACCTGATCCATAACATATGCCATAGCCAGAGTCTGCGAAATGTCGATTGCAATTGATCTTTGATCAGAAGTGAAGTTATGCATACCAACAGGCTCATCCTTGATCCGAAGAGTCTGAATTTCCCACGACTTCTTATTCAAATCCAGAAAAGGCGAAAGTGAATAATCTTCCTCCCCGGATACATGATTATTCGACCCATCACTTTGAGCCTTCGTGCAAGTTTCGCGCTCCACCAATGGAAGCTCAGCAACCAAGAAACCAACAACAAATGGGTGTTTAACCATGGGAAGAACTACAGATTTACATTCAGGTACAACCTTAGCCTACAATTAACAGTCGATCAGATTTATATTAAGATCCATCCTAAGTCCTAACCAACAACAATAAGAGTAAATCCTCAATTTAGTCTCTCAAAAATAATTAGTCTTTAATGTTTTATAAATTATAAGTATTAAGTAGTCCTTAAATATATGAAAATTCATCACTTTAACATTGTCGTTGTTATATATTGACAGGAGACTAGGGACTAATGTGACGAATTTTCATATACTAGAGAGTAGAGACTAGTCCCTCCATTCCAAAACTTTAGTAGTTTAAGTATTTCAATTTTATTTCAAAACATTAGGTGTTTTAGAAACTCAAGATCCTATAATTTATTATTTTCTTCCAACTATACCCTACGACATTGGTAGTAGACTAAATACATAAATAAGGAAACTTGTAAAGCATTTAATGATTAGAATAACACTATTTTGGTAAAATACACGTCAATTAAATATTTTCTTAATCTATGAGCAAATACCTTAAACTACCAGGAATACTTATAAAATGCAGACACTACTTAATATTTTCATATGCTTCAAGACTAGGTATCATTTGGCCTGACTTTTTTAGTTCTTAAAAGTTATCTGAAAGCTAAAAGTGAAAATAAGAGCTTTTAGAAAAAAGCTAAATCTGTTTGGTAATTATTGTTTTTTTAGCTTCAAAAGTATTTTATCTATGTATTTTACTCATAAAAATTAAAAAGTCTGTTTGGCCTAACTTCTCCTTTTATTGAGTTAAAAAGTCTAAAATAAGTTGGGTCAAACGGTACTACTCACAACAATAATGAAACAGAAACAACACAATATAACAGAAGCAGAATCAACAACATACTTGCAATTCAGAGAGTATGGTCTCGGTGGCGCGCAGGCCAGCAGGAACATTAAAATGAGCGACGAGAATGACAATGCCTTCACCATCTGATTCAGCATCACCTCCAGGGTACAGTGCAACTCTCTGCAGCTCCAATCGATCCATCACATAACTACCTGCAGGTCTAACATACACCTATAAAGAACAAGACAGTTACACAATCGAATGTGAATTGAAACCCTAATTTATTGAATGATATGATATACTTTACCGAGAGGAATGATTCAGGGACGATTCTACGAAAGAGATGAAGCTGTTGAAGGCAGAGTCTATGAAAATCAGGACTAGGAAGAACGAGTCCGTTTCTACGATCTTTCTCGACTCGTTGAGTGAACTCAACGGGTGAGGTGGAGACTTTACGAATAGCGGAGGCGAGTGCGCGGGTGGAAGAGAGTGTGAGGGTGGAGGAATTGTCATCGGAATCGGAGTTAGGGTTAGCGTTGATGGTTTGGAGGAAACAAGAAGGGTTACGATGGAGAGGAATTCGTTGAGATTTGTTGAAGATGAATGGATGAGTGGAAGTGTTGATTGCAGAGAGTAGAAGCATTATTTGGCTACTACACTATTCATTCATACAACAACAATAGAATAATAACTAACTGAGTTGAGTTCGTTAGTTACGTTAATGGGAGAAACAAAGTAAGCAAAAGGAGTGAGTATTTATATGAATTTCAGCCAAAGGTACGGAGAAACGGAGGAGAAAAATGAAAAATAACCACAAACTTTATCTTATCCATATTATTATTATTTTATTTTTTGTCACTATCCATATTAATTTAAAGCAAATGGTAACAAGTTCCCGAACACTTTAAGACCTTAAATAATAAAGCTTTTATAAAAAAATTATAGAAATTTGTAAAATTAATGTATTGGAAATTGTAGTATTTAACTTTTTGAATAAAAAATTTCTTTACATAGAATGTTTGAAGAGTGTCTCGGAGCACTCTTTAGCAAGACCCTTAATTTAATGTAATGTATTCAAAAAAGTTTTTAGCCATTAGATAACTTTCGACGTTACAAGAAAGAAGAATTTGTGATTATAGTAAAAGTCGTTTCAAGTTCAATAGTTTGATTCGATTTTAAAATATGTTTGATCTCTACTCTGTCTCTAATTGGAGACTTAGGGCTTATTTGAATCAATTTTGATTTTTAGTTCTTAAAATGTGTTTTATAGAATTGTTTTAGAAAACCGTTTTTAAGAAGAGAAAAACAAAATTTCTTAAACTTGTTTTGCTTTTTTAGTTTTAAAAACTAATAAACATAAAATAGTTTTTTAAAAATACTTATGTAAAATTAGATTATCAATCAAATTTTTTAGTTTTAAATTTTTACATACTAAAAAATTGTTTTTGAGAAGGGAATCAAAAAGACCATTAATTTTTTCTTGTTTTGGTCAAGTAGACGCTGAACCCTGCATATATAATGGAATTTTTTTCTCATTTAGTGTAGTAATTAATTCTCGGAACTTATACATTTTTATTTTTAAGCATTAAATTTTTTACATTATTAAATACATAATTTCTATATTATGATACCTTATCATGTCTAACATGACGAGGTTTTACATAATGCACAAATTTATTTGAGTTTAAGCTCACAATCAAAATTTACCACTACAAAAACACGCATTTGAATCTCCTCATGTATAAGAAATAGAAGGTAAAAATGGCTTAATATTGGTGGTTGGATACATTGCCACGACTAACTATTTTTAAAGAGATTGGTTTTAAAGAGATTGGTGGATCTGAAAATTTTCCATTAGCTATTTGTTCGAAAATCCACTTATTAGCAGCTTCAGTGTAATGAATCCCATCCCAAATAATCTTCACACTTGGATCTTTGCACGATTTAGCTATCACAATTTTTTCTCCATTCACAATCTTGGTAGCTCCACATCTTGCTAAATTATTGAAGTTGTACTTTCCACCATGTCCACAACATGCAATCACAGCCTCCTCATCATCAAAACCTTTCAATTCCAAACATAAAATAAGTCGAGAAATTGTGTGTTTATAAATCAAATCAGACCATTGAACTTGAAACTGACTTTTACTATAATTCGATTATTTTGACATTCAATTGTAGTTTAAAATATTAAAAAAAAAAGCTGAAATTGTATATCATATAGATGTTAAGTTTTGATATATGAAAAACATTTCTAAACTTTAATCGCTCACCGCATTTTTGGGCATGGCTAATGAGGTTGTACTTCACTGTGTACACATCAACATATATGATTGTGGCCTTTGGAAGCTCTTCCCTAAGTTGCACAATAGTTTCATTCAATTTGTGGTTAAAGTATTGGGACACCTCGTTGAACGGTTTGGCACAACCAAATTTATCCGTTTGGGCCGCACTCATCGGATAGCGATCCAACATGTATGCGAGACAACCCAATGGACCTACGTTGTGTATCCAAAATGATCTTCCGCCTTCCTTGTATACACTCTACTAAATGAGAACATTGATTAAGTAAATTTCATTTCACACATCATAGAAAAATTATCAAAAGCATAAGGTTGGATAATTAGGTTAAATGATGTACCCTTATGACATCAGAGAATTGGCCTAATACATCGGGTATAAATGCTTTAACTTGTTTTGTGGTCATGTTGAGATTGTAGCCAGCAGTGATATCATTATGGCCAATATCAAAAGTGTATAAAGCCTTAGAAAAATACTCTTCTTTGGGCAACAATTTCTTAAACACTCCTCCTGTACCAAATTTAAATTATAATAAACCAAGTTTTATTTCTGTTAGAATAAAATTGAAAAATGCTAACAAATATTTTTAGTACATTGTTTAAGAAATTGAAAGAAGTAAATTTTATATAGAAAATGAGGTGTTCATTGCTTTGAAAAGTATTTGACTTATGTTTCAAAGGTAACTTCTTTTTATGGCTATTTAAACAATACGCTTAAGGCACTTATTAGCATGACCCAATAGAATTTAGAGGAATGATATGAATTTGCACCTTTTTTACGAATAAGTATGGATTTAGCTTTGAAATCAGAGTACTCTACAAGTTGAACGTCTAGAGATATGGGACTGTATCCACTTTGAGATAAGGTTTTGTTCTGAGGTCTGATGGTTGATCCTGCTGTTGCAAAATTAGCTCCATTACTGAAGTTTGAACCTACCGACTCCAAGTAGGCACTCAAATAAGGCAACCCCAAGTTCTGTGCTGTTGAGAGTAAATGTTAACGACTCAAAGATAGATAATAAAAAAATTGGTTGTAATTAAAAAAAAAAAATTGGTAAATAAATTTTTGTTGGGCCATGAGAAAAATCTAGATCACTTATATGTTGTTTAAGATTTACTTTTTCATCTATTGTTAGTTGACATCCGCTATAATTAGTTATTAGATATATAGATAGGCCATCCACGTGATATATGCAAGGGATTACATTATATATGCAGGGGATCGGAGTTCGAACCATAACCATCCCATTTATCCACCTTAAGGGTGAAATTTATACTCATTAGGTTACTAGACAAAAAGACATATATATATATAGATAGATCATCTCACTTATATCTTTTATAACATCCACTTTTCATACAATTCAATACACGACTTATAACTTACACTTAACACCTCAACAAATTTTAGTTGAACTAGATCTTGAGAATTCAAGAGAACAAAAATGTCTCTAGCTCAAAATTGTTTTTTTTTTTAAAAAAAAAAATTACATATAGTTATCGACTAATAAAGTCTATAAGATCTCTTTGTCCCCAAAGCTGATTAAAAAATAAGTAAAGTTTGAACAAGATATATGTTATTCCCTCCGATTTTAATTATAAAACAAAAAGTGTATTATTTGTTAGTAAAATTATTATTTTTTTAAAAATCAAGAAAATTAACTACATTGCATATAATATATAGGGACTGAAATTAAAATTCTAATACATAAATTTATTTTAAAAAATAAAATAAAATAAAATATTAGTCACCAAACTATAAATTGTGTGTGCACAAACACAATAGTCGGTGCATAAAAACCAAGAGACACATATTGACCCCCCCCTTAGAATATTTGTGGCCTAAAATCAATCTCGTGGGTTTTGGTTTGATTTTAAACAAAAATGTACTTTTCATCATTAATTTTGATTTGTGCGAAATAAAATGTAGGTCCAATTTCTAAAGCTGAAATAAAGTTTTTGAACACTAATTCTGAATTATAATCACTAATTTTAATACATGTGGGATAAAATTTTTGAACACTAATCATGATTGTACAATTATAAATAGATGAGTTATAACTTATAAATATGCTTGTTTAATATTTGCTCTATTAAGAACCTTCAATTATAGAGCATATGACTGAGTAAAGAAAGACTCTGCATAATATATTAGTATCTCGATATTAACAATTCGAGAAATATAATAATTACTTCAACAAAGTATGTGTTTTCTAATTTCATATAATATTAAAATACTAATTTTAATCTTAACTAATGAGTTCTTAATTTGATTACCTAAGAAATCAATGATGAGACGACCATCGGAGTAGCGTCCGGCAGGAGTATGGAAAAAAGTGATTCCGTTGGGTGGAGGAACTTGTCCGAAAGCTGCCGAGAGGCCACCAGTGTCGGAATTTGAATCTCCAAAGTTGAATATTGCTGGGAAACTACACTTCTTTGCTTCAGTTGCAGAACATGATGGTACTATAACTACACTTAGCACCGTTGAAATTACAAGCCATGACATAATAACTTGTCTCACTTTCTCTCCAAGAAGCTCCATAACTCTCACTTTGATGGTTTCTTTATTTTTGGGTGAACTTCTCACTTTGATTAAAGTAGAAACCACTCATATCTATTTTAATACACATATAGTGCATACTTCACACTCCAAGTCTATGATCATTGTCAACATTTATCAATACAATTACATGATTGTCAAAAAACAAACAAAAATACAATAATTTAAATGGAACTATTCACTTGTTTACTTCCAAGTTCCAGCTGTTTTCTATAATTTATTATTATTATTTTCTCTGGCTAATAAATATAAGAGCAGGGCTGGCCCAAACAATTTATACATCTTTAAATGGTGATATGGTGATGTCATTTTGAGTTTCATTACTAATAAGTTATTCATATAATGTTGGGTCATGTTAACTTGTGCCCTTAGGGCATATGATAAGGTATCTTTATATGGAAATTTTGCATTTAATAAGCTAAGAAATTTAATGCATCAAAAGTAAAAACACACAAAATTCCAAAACATAATTTCTATATTTGTATTCTTATCATGTGCCTTAAGGACACAAGTTAACATTCTCCTATAATGTTATATAATATTTTTGCAATTCATTAATTCATATTTTACTCCGGTGATACAAAATTATACAACTCATATATCTATAGAATTTTTAATATGACACACTAAATATGTTGATATGTACAACAATAAAAGAAGTCAATTCTAGTATTAACAATGAATCACTTGATGGCTATTATTAAAGATAAATTATAATTGTTACCACAATGATTTAAATTTGAACTCGTGTGAAAACACATTATTATCAAACCCTTCAAATTTTATTGAATATCCCTGAAGGGATAACCCTTTATCAAACTTATTATTGAGTTTAAGCATACAATCTAAATTTACCACTGTAGAAACATGAATTTGAATTTCCTTATGTTTATGAAATATAAGGGGGAAAATGGCTTAATAGTGGTGGATGGATTCATTGCCATGGCAAGCCATTTTTAAAGAGATTGGTGGATCTGAAAATTTCCCATTAGCTATTTGTTCAAAAATCCACTTATTAGCAGCTTCAGTAAAATGAATCCCATCCCAAATAATCTTCACACTTGGATCTTTGCATGATTTAGCTATCAAAATCTCTTTCCCATTCACAATCTTGGTAGCTCCACATCTTGCTAAATTATTGAAGTTGTACTTTCCACCATGTCCACAACATGCAATCACAGCCTCCTCATCAAAACCTTTCAATTCCAAACATTTTTATATTGAATATAGTAAAATTAATATCTCAATTGTTAAGTTTTGATGTCTGAAAAATATTTATAAGTTTTAACTTTTAATTGCTCACCATATTTTTGGGCATGGCTAATGAGGGTGTACTTCACAGTGTACACATCAACATATACGATTGTAGCCTTTGGAAGCTCTTCCCTTAGTTGCACAATTGTTTCATTCAATTTGTTGTTATAATATTGGGCCACCTCGTTGAACGGCTTGGCACAACCAAATTTATCCGTTTGGGCCGCACTCATCGGATAGCGATCCAACATGTATGCGAGACAACCCACTGGGCCTACGTTGTGTATCCAAAACGACCTTCCACCTTTCTTGTATACACTCTACTAAATGAGAACATTGTAGTTAAGTTTTTTTTTATAAGGCGAAGAGTATCTAGACATCAGAGGACAAAGCATACCTCGCCCCCATCCTGTACCTATATCCCTCTAAACATTGTAGTTAAGTAAATTTCATTTCATACATCATAGAACAATTATAAAAAACATAAGGTTGGATAATTATATTAAATGAGGTACCTTTATGACATTAGAAAACTGGTCTAATACATCGGGTATATATGCTTTAACTTGTTCTGTGGTCATGTCTAGATTGTAACCGGCAGTGATATCATTATGGCCAATATCAAAAGTGTATAAAGCCTTAGCAAAATACTCTTCCTTGGGCAACAGTTTCTTAAACACCCCTCCTGCACCAAATTTAAATTATACTAGTACTGTGTACAATGATAAACTAAGCTTTTTTATGTTAGAATAGAATTGGAAAATGTTAACAAATAATTTTAGGACATTGTTTAAAGAACTTAAAGAAATAACTTTTATATAGAAATTGAGGTATTCACTTCTTTGAAAAGTATTTGATCCATGTTTGAAAGACAATTTCTTTTTATGGTTCTTTAAGCAATAGTTTAAGGCGCTTATTAGCATGACCCAATAGAATTTAGAAATGATATGGATTCACACCTTTTTTGCGAGTAATTATTGATCTAGCTTTGAAATCAAAGTACTCTACAAGTTGAACGTCTAGAGATATAGGACTGTATCCACTTTGAGATAAGGTTTTGTTTTGAGGTCTGATGGTTGATCCCGCTGTTGCGAAATTTGCTCCATTGCTGAAGTTTGAACCTACCGACTCCAAGTAGGCACTCAAATAAGGCAACCCCAAATTTTGTGCTGTTGAGATGAAATTTTAATAAGAAGTATAATCAAAACTTTTGTCAAAACATGTAATTAAAATCCAACTTTGTGTACACCACTAGTATTGTTTGTTTTACTCTTTCATTTTATAATTCATGTAGTGTGTACACAAGCAAGCACAATAGTCAACTGATAGAAATATTCAAATAAGATAATCTAGAATTAGGAAGAAGAACATAAATTTTTTATTTTATTTTTTACTAAAGGGATGAAGAACATAAATAAGTGCTTAATTTGATTACTTAAGAAATCAATGACGAGACGGCCATCGCAGTAGCGACCGGCAGGAGTGTGGAAAAAAGTGATCCCGTTGGGTGGACGAACTTGTCCGAAAGTGGCCGAGAGACCACCGGTGTCGGAATTTGAATCTCCGAAGTTGAATATTGCTGGGAAACTACACTTCTTTGCTTCAATTACAGAACATGATGATACTATAACTAAAGTTAGCACCGTTGAAATTATAACATATGACATAACTTGTCTCAGTTTCTCTCCAACTAGCTCCATATCTCTCACTTTGATGTCTTTTTTTGTGTGTGAATTTCTCACTTTGATTAAAGTAGAAACCACTTGGATCTAATTTAACAACATACTTGACCAAAATATGTGATCAATGTCAACATTTTGAATTAACTTAATCAACACGATTACATAATTGTCAAAAAAACAAACCAAAAAAACTATAATTTATATGGAACCATTGACTTGTTTATTTCCAATATTTTCTTTTTTTTCTATTGGTTGATGAATTCTGAAAAGTGTCCATTGACTATTTGTTGGAAGATCCACTTATTAGCAGCTTCAGTGTAATGAATTCCATCCCAAATAATCTTCACACTTGGATCTTTGCATGAATTAGCTATCACAATTTTTTCCCCATTCACAATCTTGGTAGCTCCACATCTTTCTATATTATTGAAGTTGTATTTTCCACCATGACCACAACATGCTATCACACCATTCTCAAAACCTTTCAATTCCAAACATTTTTTGTGTCATAATACTTTTCAAATTTACATCAATCAATATAGTAATAATCAAAGAAAAATTAACAATATGGAATTAATTTTAATCGCTTACCGTATTTTTGGGCATGGCTAATGAGGGTGTACTTCACTGTGTACACATCAACATACACAACGGTGGCCTCTGAAAGCTCTTCCCTCAGTTTCACAACAATTTCTTTCAATTTGTGGTTAAAATATTGGGCCACCTCGTTGAACGGCGTGGCACACCCAAATTTATCTATTTGGGCTGCACTCATTGGATAGCGATCCAACATATATGGGAGGCAGCCTAATGGGCCTGTGTTGTGTATCCAAAACGACCTTGCACCTTCCTTGTATACACTCTACGAAAATGAGAACAAGTAAATTTCATTTCATACATCATAGAAATATTCGGAAAGCATAAGATTAGACAATTAGATTACTGATGAGGTACCTTTATGACATTAGAGAACTGGCCTAGTACATCAGGTATATATGCCTTGACTTGTTCTGTGGTCATGTTGAGTTTATAGCCAGCAGTGAGATCGTTTTGGCCAATATCAAAAGTGTATAAAGCCTTAGAAAAATATTCTTCTTTGGGCAACAATTTCTTAAACATACCACCTGTATCAAATTAAAATTATACCAAATAACTACTTAGACACTCTCTTAAGTTTTCAATTTTCATAAATCAAATATAATTTGCACCTTTTTTGCGAATAAGTATGGATCTTGTTTTGAAATCAGAGTATTGTACAAATTGAACGTCTAGGGATATAGGACTATATCCACTCTGAGACTTGGTTGTATTCTGAGGTCTGATGGTGGATCCTGCTGTTGCGAAATTGACTCCATGACTAAAGTTTGAACCTACTGAGTCCAAGTAGGCACTCAAATAAGGCAATCCCAAATTTTGAGCTGTTGTTGAGATGGAATTTTAGCAAGTAAAAAACAAATAATCAAAATTTTGATCAAAAGATATAATTAAAAAATGTTAATCAAGTGATTTTCTCAAGTATTTAATGAGGCAAATAGTCTAAGAGAAGCAGAATTTAAATCCTAAGAACATTTTTTAATCAACTTCACTTCCCATCAAGTTGAATCGCAAATTATCAGAACCCATTTATTTTTAAGAGAGCTCGATGTTGAGAGCTCACTTAAACAAAAATGTCCAGAACTCAAAATCTTAAAAAAAAAAGTTATTTAAAATTATCCGCTAATAAAATTAGTACAATTTCTATTTTTTGTCTTACTTTTCTGTTTCTAGAAGAAATAGACCTAGTCTATACCTGGTATAACAGTAAATATAACAGAATCATGGTGGTTCATCGTTATTTTGCAGAAGCTACGAAGTGTAGCTTTTGGAAAATCACATTAGATCACTGTCATTTTGATATATCCATCATGATACCAAACATACACTTAGTAATCTACAATTCAGAAGTAAGTAAATTATTTTCTGAAAAAATACATTATCTTAATTCTTAATTTTTTGTATTTAGAATTTATAAAAACAAATCAAGTACAATTTCAAAATTCGAAGTCATGATTTTTAATTTCAGGTGCAATTAGTGACATAAACAATTCTATTGAAAAAAAAAACCAAACATATCAAAATCAATTATAGTACATTTCTACTTCTAAAATCAATTTTGACCCATCTAAAAATTGAACCAAACACACACTAAGGGCCTGTTTGAAACAGTTTTGATTTTTAGTTTTTAAAATGTGTCTTTTAAAAGTGTTTTAGAGAACTATTTTTAAGGAAGAGAAAAGAAAAAAAATGTATTTGGTAACGTAATTTTCAAAACTATTTTACAAATGAAAAAAATGAAAAAATCCGTTTGATTACCTAATTTTTAAAATCAGTTTTAGAGACAAGAAAAGTTTGAAAAAAAAGTTACAGATTTTTTTGAGTACACCGTGATTTCAAGTACAAACAGTGACAAAAACAATTCTATTGAAAAAAAAACAAACATATCAAAATCAATTATAGTACATTTCTACTTCTAAAATCAATTTTGACCCCTCTAAAAATAGAACCAAACACACTAATTTTCCCTAGATTCTTACTGTATAGTATACAGAACAATAATAGTCAATAGATAAAAAAAACCAAGAGAGAACAGAACATATCTAAAAAGGGATGAAGAACATTAATGAATGCTTAATTTGATTACCTATGAAATCAATAATGAAGACGACCATTGGAGTAGCGTCCGGCAGGAGTGTGGAAAAAAGTGATTCCATTGGGAGAAGGAGCTTGTCCAAAAGCTGCTGAGAGGCCACCAGTGTC
Organism: Trifolium repens; assembly: GCA_030408175.1. Lineage (NCBI taxonomy): Eukaryota > Viridiplantae > Streptophyta > Magnoliopsida > Fabales > Fabaceae > Trifolium > Trifolium repens. Next base: position 56,256,871 of record CP125842.1, on the reverse strand, counting down.
AGAATTTGAATCTCCGAAGTTGAATATTGCTGGGTAAGAGAAACTACAATTCCTTGCTTCAGTTACAGAACATGATAGTAATGTTGAAATTACAACCCATGACATAATAACTTGTCTCAATTTTTCTCCATGTAGCTCCATAACTCTCGCTTTCATGCCTTTTCTTTTGTGTGACTTTTTGACTTTGATTTTGAAATTAGATAGAAACCCTTCAGATAATCATATCCAATTTAAACAATTGTTTTTTACTTTTGGTAAAAAAAGGGGCAAAGCCCCACTAATTTTTAACGATATTACTATGTTAGCCTGGACCGTGCACGAGATTATTTAAAAAAAAAATATTATTTGAATAATTTGATTTAAAATTGTATGATGAAATTGAGATCATTTTTGCATGATATAAGTTCAAGGGTGTTATAAGATAGAGCAAAAATGAGAATATTCATCCGCTCTCCATTCTACACTATTTTGGAGCTTTACCTCCTACATATACTGCTTACAAGGTTGCACGCTTATTCTTGGACATGATTTGTAAGCATCATGGTCTTCCTAGGAGCCTCGTTTCGGATCGCGATTCTGTGTTTATCAGTCACTTTTGGCGTGAATTATTCAAATTATCGGGTACAAAATTGCGCATGAGCACCGCATATCACCCTGACTCCGACGGTCAAACTGAGGTTTTGAACCGGTCATTGGAACAGTATTTGAGAGCTTTTGTCCATCACAAACCTTCTCTTTGGTTTAATTACTTACCAGTGACGGAATGGTCCTATAATACTAGAAAACACTCTTCTAACGGATTTTCACCTTTTCATATTATATATGGCAAGGAACTTGTTCCCATTCCACAATATATACTTGGTACTTCGTCCGTGGAAGCTGTTGATTCACTACTTGCTGCACGCCAAGACATGCTCCAGGTTCTGCATCGCAAATTACAGAAAGTGCAGACTGTGATGAAGGCTATTGCTGACAAGAAACGTCGCTTTATTGAATTCAAAGAAGGGGATTTCGTGTATCTTAAGCTGCGCCCCTATCATCAGCATTCACTTACTCAGACTTCTTACTCCAAGCTCTCTAAGAGGTTTTATGGTCCTTACAAAATTCTGGAGCGAATTGGTAATGTTGCTTACAAACTAGCATTACCCCCGTCTTCAAAGTTGCATCCTGTGTTCCATTGCACTTTACTGAAACTCCATCAAGGACCCCTGCCTAACACTCGGGCTGAATTACCACCTGCTTACGTCGACCATCATCCTATCATTGAACCTCTAGCTATTTTGGACTCCAAGATGGACAACCTGACCACTCCCCCTACCCGTTTCGTGTTAGTTCAGTGGAAGGGACTTGCACCGGAAGATACTAGTTGGGAAAATTGGATGGATTTGAATGCTGCTTATCACCTTGAGGACAAGGTGGATTTCCCAGGGGAGTGTGTTGATAGCAATATTGCTGACATGGACCTAGCTGATACCAATGCTGATGGAGGCTTAGGAAAGAGAGTGCCACGTCCTCCACCTTATTTGAAGGATTTTGTTTCCAAATAGTTGGAAAGAATTATGCAGCATCACTCTTATTTACCTTATTGTTATTTTGTCCTTTTGTTTGATTGTTATCAATTTGTTATGACCCATGTGCCAGGTGTGTGAGCTGGACAAGTACTAGATCCTTCCAAAGATAAGAATTGTAGTACTATAAGTACACCGCTGGTAGCTTTTACAATTCAATGAAGAATTTCCTTAGTTATCAGTAGAGCATAGCAGTAGTAGTAGCTTTACCATATCATCTTCCCGAGAGTATGGCTAATCTATCGAGTTTGAAATCACTTATTTTAAGTGATTGTGAATTGCTTGAATGTGTTCCAAAGCTTCCACCTAATCTAACCAAGTTTGGGCATTTGATTGCCCTTACATTGCGAGTATTGTGTTAAATTCAAGGTCTGATCCTGGAGAAGGTACCTTCAAATTTCATCACACCAATAGTCAATAACTAGATGCGGCTTATTGGAGTAATATTATTAGAGAGGAATGTTGTGTATTCGAACAAAAAACAAGTATTGAGATTTCCGGAAAGCAAGTAGTTTCTTGAAAGAATTTACACAACTTTAAACTAGAATAAAATTCTTTCAATGCAATAGATGAAAAAATGTTGGCCCTTAGAACAATAGTTGTGAATTAAGCAAAAACTTTCTATGCTAAAGCTTCAAGAGTGTTTTTGTATGACTTAACTGAGATGCAAACTCAGAACAAAAAGAGTGTTTTAGAGACTTATAAAACCTTACCTATAACAGTTATAAAACCTTAATTTTTTTAATAAAATATGTCCTGTTGCTTTTGAAAATATATACAACTAATATCTAATACATTATTGTTAATATAATAGCTAATGGTCCTGATTAATAATAGCCCGCTACAGAACAAGGTAAAATTGTTTATTGATCTGGAAGAGACTTTAAGGTCCTGATTCAATAGTTTTTTATGTCATTTTCTGTGTGTCTTAACATTGAAATTTCTGCCCACCAAATTTGACTTCTTTTTTTTTTTAGTTTAGTTTTTAGCCAGCACATCTCATTTTCAATTTCAAGGATAATACATGTATTTATAAACGTTCAAGCTAAAGGAAAAATGCACAAAACCAACAAGAAACAATAAAGAATTCTCCTATTGCTATGTCTGATCTAAAGTATGATGTGTTCCTGAGCTTTAGAGGAGTGGATACTCGTGACAATTTCACGAGTCATCTTTATGCAGAATTACGCAGGAAAAACATTGAAACATTCATAGATTACAGGCTTGAGAGAGGTGATAAGATTAACTCATCCCTGCTCGAAGCAATTGAAAAATCACTCATTTATGTGATCATTTTGTCAGAACACTATGCTTCTTCAAGTTGGTGCTTAGATGAACTTACAGAGATACTGAAATGTAAGGAGAGATATGGAAGGGAAGTCATACCGGTGTTCTATGGGGTGAATCCAACAGATGTTAGGCATCAGACAGGGAGTTACGGAAAAGATATTTTGGAGCATCATCAACACCGACCCAAGGACAAAATAGATGCTTGGAAGGATGCTCTAAACCAAGTAGCTGGACTTTCAGGCTGGGATTCACAAAAAACCAGGTCAGGCTGTTTTATTTTTCTTAATACTTATAAAGAAATCGTAAATGGCACTTAATTTGAAATTAATTATCAAGTATTTAGAGATGGTCTTATAAAATGGACACATAAATTTGTTAGTATATTCTATATATAGAGAGAGAAGGTAGTAATATATGTGTGAATCTATGATCTATCCTACGACGTTGTTTCTAATTAACTTGTTTGTTTTCCTTTCAATTTAGTTTTTATACAGAGAAGAGAAAACTAATGCTTTAGTTTTTTTCATTATTTGTTAGACATGAAAGCACACTTGTTATAGAGATTGTGGAAGACATTTCGAAAAAATTGAATCGTTGTGTCTCAAGTGATTATAAAGGAATGACAGGAATTGACAACCATATTGAAAATATTCAATCCTTGCTGCTCCTCGAGTCGCCGACTGTTCGAATCATAGGAATATGGGGCATGGGAGGGATAGGCAAAACAACAATTGCCAATGCAATCTATAAAAAACTTGCAACTCAGTTCAGTTCGAAAAGCATCATTCTAAATGTTCAACAAGAAATAGAAAGAGTTGGACTATCCCATGTAAAAAAAGAATACTTATCACAACTTCTAAACGAAACAATTACATCCTCTGAATCCAATTCTTACGATCAAAGGCTGAAACGGACAAAGGGTCTTATTGTTTTTGATGATGTGAAAGATGCTGATCAACTTATGGATTTAATTGAAACACATCATAAATTTGACGAGGGGACTAGAATCATTGTGACTAGTAGAGACAAGCAAGTGCTTGAGAATGCCAATGCTGATGAAATATATAAAGTTAGGGAAATGGGTGATAAAGATTCTCTACAACTCTTCTGTTTATTTGCCTTTAAGCAAAACCATCCAAAAGAATCTTTTGTGAGCTTAACCAAAAAGGTTTTAGATTATGCTCAAGGGCTTCCATTAGCTCTCAAAGTTTTGGGCTCATTGCTTTATGGCAAATCAAATGAAGTATGGGAAAGTCAGCTGCAAAAGCTCGAAAAGCTTCCCGATCTTAAAATTTTTAGTTTGTTGAAGTTAAGTTATGATGGACTTGACGACGAACAAAAAGATATATTTCTTGACATAGCTTGTTTCCATAGAAGAGAATTGGAGAAAGATGTAGCACTAACATTGGATTGTTGTGGTTTTTCTGCTTACATCGGAATGGATGTTCTAAAAGATAGGAGCCTTATATCTATTTCAAAAGGTAGAGTTTGGATGCATGATCTAATACAAGAAATGGGGCATGAAATTGTTAGGCTTCAATGTGTCGATGATCCTGGAAAACGTAGTCGATTATGGAAGGCTGGTGATATTTACAATGTTTTAAGCAAGAACAAGGTATTATGTTCTTTAGCCCTCAAAGATCACTTGATAACCTGCTCTGTCTAATGAATTTAATATCCCACATGCTGCAACGTGATTAACAATTATTACATTTCATGGAACCATTTTTTCCTGTTTATTAATTCTTAATGTTTGATTTTAGGGAAAGGGAACAGATGCAATCCGGTGTATATTCCTAAACATGGATGAAATAAAGAAAGTTCAACTACATGCTGATACATTTAAGAAAATGTATAATCTTAGAATGATCAAGTTCTACAAGCGCTTTGGGATTAACGCAAATGTGACCTTTCATGCATTTCTTAAGAGTTTTCCTAATGATTTAAAATTTCTTCGTTGGGATGGCTTCCCTCAAAGATCTTTGCCACAAGAATTTTGCCCAGAAAATCTTGTTACACTTGATATGTCTCATAGCGATCTTGAAAAACTTTGGGAGGGGGATCAGGTTAAGGTATTTCATTTCAAGCTATATATTTTGTGCCTTTTTATATTTTGATTATATAATTATAAGAATTTAATTTATATACACCGTCAATGTAAAATTATTTTGAACATGCATTCAATAATATACCGACACATTATGTATTATGTTTTAAAGGGTGTTTAAACATGCATTAAAAAAGTGTTTAAACATAATAGTATAATGCAAAAGTTCCAATGCAAACTAATAATTTTAAATCAGTAGATACTTTTATACTCAAAGTTCATTAATTTTTTGTTAATCATTACATTTTTTTCTTCTAGGATTTACCGAATTTGAAAAGGCTTAACCTAAGTTATTCTAAGAAGCTGATAGCAGTTCCAGATCTTTCTTTCTCTCCAAATATTGAAGAATTAATTCTTAGAGATTGTGTAAGTTTGATACAAGTTTACTCTTCTAGCTTCCTCAACAACCTTTACATTTTATGTATAGACGGTTGTACCGAACTCAAGAGTATAAATATTCCTAGCAATATTCTATCAAGATCATATGGATTAGTGGCTCTCGGTGATTGTTACAACCTTGAAACACTTTTAATCAGCAGTAGAACTGATCATGTGGTTCAATCATATAAATTTACTCATTTTTATAGATATTTTAAGCTCGAAAGAATGCAAAAATATTGGGGTCAATTATACTTCTACAGTGAAATGAGAATAAAGATGAATGACGATGGGGATTTGAAGATTCGGGAATCATTTTCAAATAATGTAACTAGTATCAATTATTTTTATTGGTTAGATATTTCGAATTGTGAGTCCCTAACATGCCTACCAGCAGAACTTTTAAATTTGAAGTTTCTAAGAAGACTTTCTCTGGATGGTTGTTTAAAGTTGGAGGAGTTACCTGAAATCAAGGAAACTATGGAAAATCTAAAAGTGCTCATCTTAAACAGAACAGCAATAAAAGAACTACCTTCATCCTTACACCGTTTGGTCGGGCTTGTAAAATTGAGCTTGAAAAGTTGCACGAAGCTTAAGACTATTCCATCTTCCATTGGAAATCTCAGTCTTCTAACCCATCTTGATTGTTCTGGCTGTTGCAGATTAACAGAAATCCCAAATAACATTGGTTGTTTGTCATCCTTGACCGAACTTTCACTGGAAGGAAGCAGTATTTTGAACCTTCCTGAGAGTATGGCTAATCTCTCAAGTTTGAGTTCACTTAATTTAAATGGTTGCAAATTGCTTGAATGTGTTCCGAAGCTTCCACCAAATCTAACCAAAGTTCAGTCATTTAATTGCCCTGCCATTAAGAGAATGGTGCTAAATTCAAGGTTGGGGAGACTCATGTCTGATTCCAAAAAAGGTACTTATGTATTTGGTCTCACCAATAGTCAAGAACTAGATGCCACTGCTAGAAATAATGCTGTAGGCAAAGCACGTATTAAGATCACTGATGGATATAGGTCAGTGTTCTTCTGTTTTCCAAGGAGTACAGTTCCTCGCTGGATCCATTACTGTTGCCAGGAAGATTCAGTAACTATGAAAGAAGATTCTCCAAATTTGTGCAGTCAAAATAGGCTAATTGGTTTTGCTTTGTGTGCTATTATGGATGGCATGAGAACCAATGTTGGATTTAGATACAATTTTAGATTTATATCAGATGGTGAAATATACTCTTATAACCACTTTATGCCTGCCCACAATTTGTATAGGAATAGTTCTCCTCTATTACTATGGAAGCATCAATTAGACTTAGAAGCAATTGGAAACAAGCTCTTTCATGCCCAAAACTTCACTTTTCAGTTTCAATCAGACTTCAAAGTGAAAGAATTCGGAATGTGTCCTATGTATACCAAAAGCATTGAAGAGCCTAGTGGGAGCAATGCTGCAGAATAATTTAGCATAAAAGCAAACAAAAGAAGATGGATGACTAGTTGTTACATGTAAGTAATTTGTTTTTTGTGAATAAGTAAAAGGCTTAAACATTATTTTCGTCCTTGTAAGTTCGCGTTTTTCTAGTTTTAGTCCCCGTATCTTTTTTTGTTGCAAATTAGTCCTTGTATGTTCAAATATTTTGGTTTTAGTCCCTTAAAACTAAAATCCGCAGAAAACCAACGAATTTTCCTGCGGATTTTAGCTTTAGGGACTAAAATCAAAATCATTTGCACATGGAGGGACTAATTTGCAACAAAAAAAGTTACAGGGACTAAAACCAAACAATAATGAACTTACAGGGACGAGAATGATGTTTAAGCCTAAATAAAAATGACATCACCAATAATTTTCTTTTCAAGCTTTAAACATTGAAATTTTGGTATGCATAATTGATGTTCAACTAAAATGCTTTTTCAAACATAGTTTATGTTTTACTTAAAAATCCCTAAAGATCATGTCCAAATTATTTATATGAAATGGGCTCAAAATCATAATATTCCAAGTTTATACTATGTTTTGACTTTTGAATAATTTTTTTTAAAGTGACTTTTGAATATTTGTTTTTAATGTTATAATTGAACTTCATATCATCAAATTAGGTTTTGTATATAGTTGTAAAATCATAAGCATTTTGCTTACAACTAATTTCATATTACTGATCTTGTCAAGCTAGTTAACTTTGATTTTACTTTCTATATTTTGATCGCTTTCGATAAATAGATAATAAGTGATTATTTGTATTTCAGACATTTGGTAGACACAACTCAAAAACATCATTTTCTGCACTTCAAGGAGAAAACAAGTCACATTCATTACAGAGGCTGCTCATTGTATTTGAATATGTGATCTATCAATCCTAGAGGCGGCATATGCAAAAGTTAGTTGTGGTTTGACATTTAATTTCAAGACCTTTTTTCCATTTAATTTAGTAGATTATGTATTGTTATTACAAAGTATTGACTTGATCATGTAAATTGCATAATTTACTTTTGTAAGTGATGGATGAATTTAATTATTTATTTTATGATGAAACAAGTCATGGATCATTCCAGTTTTGAATCCTAATTCACATCAAGTTGTGAATGTGTTTGTCAAGTCTGGTGATAATGATTTAGCAGAGACCGTCGCAAAATATATTCTACAAGTTCACCTGAGTAGCCATGAAATGGCACTAAATGTAAGTTGAATAGGTTTGGAACATTGCTATCAGACTTTTCTATACTGTGAAAGTTTCCTGTTTGCAATATTCTGTAGGTTTTAGAGCTTCTATCATTTGCCAATAGATTTTGTTGTCAGGAAAATGAAATGTTCAGGTTTCTTGTGATTCTCATTTGGCTTCAGTTGTTGAAAATATTGAAGATGCATTGATTTCAATAGGCTTGTACCTAACACGTTACTTTTTTTCTTCTTTCTTTAGATAGCAACCCATAACAATTATAAAATCTTTTTTTTTTTTTAATAAAGTATGTCCTGTTGTTTTTCAAAATATATACACCTAAAACATTATTTTTAATATAATAGCTAATGATCCAAATTAATAAAATAGACCACTACAGAAAAAGGTAAAATAGTTTATTGTTCTGAAAGGGACTTTAAGGTCCTGATTCAAAAAAAAATTAATGCAAATTGTGAGTGTCTGTCTAGCCTTGTGTCATTTTCTGTGTCTTAACTGATACAAAGTCAAGCAGAGAACAAGATAGTAAAGACATGGAAGTTTCAGCTCTGACCAAGTCCTTATAAATGTTCATGCTAAAGGCAAAAGGCACAAAACCAACAAGAGGAAATAAAGATATTGAGCTCCTTCCATTGTTGGGTACGGATAATTCTGCTATAGTGCTATTGCTATGTCCGATCCAAAGCATGATGTGTTCCTGAGCTTTAGAGGAGAGGATACTCGTGACAACTTCACAAGCCATCTTCATGCAGAATTGTGTAGAAAAAAGATTGAGACATTCATAGATAATAGACTTGGCAGAGGCGAAGAGATTTTACCAGCACTGTACTGAGCAATAGAAGAATCAAAGATTTATGTCATCATTTTGTCAGAACACTATGCTTCTTCTAGTTAGTGCTTAGATGAACTGACAGAGATACTGAAATATAAGGAGAGATATGGAAGAGAAGTAATACCGGTGTTCTATAAGGTGGATCCGTCAAATGTTAGGCATCAGAGACATAGTTATGCAGACGACTTTGTTAAGCATCATGAACGATTTGGTGGCAAAGTGGATGCGTGGAAAGATGCTCTAACCCAAGTAGCTTGACTCCCAGGCTGGGATTCACAAATAACCGGGTCACTCATTTATTTACAAGCTCTTGCAATATTTATTACTCAATGTTTTCTTCAACTCATCATTCATGAGGGTTGAATTGTTTTGTATTTGGATCCCTACAGGAACTATTAGATTTAGGTACAAGCTCTTAACAGTAGTGGTTACTAAAGCTGCTAGTGCAGCTGTACAGTATGGCTTCCTTTCAATTAATTTTTATAGAGAGAAGACTAATTCCACCATGTCCACAACATGCAATCACAGCCTCCTCATCAAAACCTTTCAATTCCAAACATTTATATATTGAATATATAGTAAAAATTAATATCTCAATTGTTAAGTTTTGATGTCTGAAAAATATTTATAAGTTTTAACTTTTAATTGCTCACCATATTTTTGGGCATGGCTAATGAGGGTGTACTTCACTGTGTACACATCAACATATACGATTGTAGCCTTTGGAAGCTCTTCCCTCAGTTGCACAACTGTTTCATTCAATTTGTCGTTATAATATTGGGCCACCTCGTTGAACGGCTTGGCACAACCAAATTTATCCGTTTGGGCCGCACTCATCGGATAGCGATCCAACATGTATGCAAGACAACCCACTGGGCCTACGTTGTGTATCCAAAATGACCTTCCACCTTTCTTGTATACACTCTACTAAATGAGAACATTGTAGTTAAGTTTTTTTTTTATAAGGCGAAGAGTATCTAGACATCAGAGGACAAAGCAAACCTCGCCCCCATCATGTGGCTATATCTCTCTAAACATTGTAGTTAAGTAAATTTCATTTCATACATCATAGAACAATTATAAAAAACATAAGGTTGGATAATTAGATTAAATGAGGTACCTTTATGACATTAGAAAACTGGTCTAATACATCGGGTATATATGCTTTAACTTGTTCTGTGGTCATGTCTAGATTGTAACCGACAGTGATATCATTATGGCCAATATCAAAAGTGTATAAAGCCTTAGCAAAATACTCTTCCTTGGGCAACAGTTTCTTAAACACCCCTCCTGCACCAAATTTAAATTATACTAGTACTGCGTACAATGATAAACTAACCTTTTTTATGTTAGAATAGAATTGGAAAATGTTAACAAATAATTTTAGGACATTGTTTAAAGAACTTAAAGAAATAACTTTTATATAGAAATTGAGGTATTCACTTCTTTGAAAAGTATTTGATCCATGTTTGAAAGACAATTTCTTTTTATGGTTCTTTAAGCAATAGTTTAAGGCACTTATTAGCATGACCCAATAGAATTTAGAAATGATATGGATTCACACCTTTTTTGCGAGTAATTATTGATCTAGCTTTGAAATCAAAGTACTCTACAAGTTGAACGTCTAGAGATATAGGACTGTATCCAATTTGAGATAAGGTTTTGTTTTGAGGTCTGATGGTTGATCCTGCTGTTGCGAAATTTGCTCCATTGCTGAAGTTTGAACCTACCGACTCCAAGTAGGCACTCAAATAAGGCAACCCCAAATTTTGTGCTGTTGAGATGAAATTTTAATAAGAAGTAAAATCAAAACTTTGGTCAAAACATGTAATTAAAAGCCAACTTTGTGTACACCACTAGTATTGTTTGTTTTACTCTTTCATTTTATAATTCATGTAGTGTGTACACAAGCAAGCACAATAGTCAACTGATAGAAATATTCAAATAAGATAATCTAGAACAGGATGAAGAACATAAAATTTTTATTTTATTTTTTACTAAAGGGATGAAGAACATAAATAAGTGCTTAATTTGATTACCTAAGAAATCAATGACGAGACGACCATCGCAGTAGCGACCGGCAGGAGTGTGGAAAAAAGTGATCCCGTTGGGTGGACGAACTTGTCCGAAAGCTGCCGAGAGACCACCGGTGTCGGAATTTGAATCTCCAAAGTTGAATATTGCTGGGAAACTACACTTCTTTGCTTCAATTACAGAACATGATGATACTATAACTAAAGATAGCACCGTTGAAATTATAACATAAGACATAACTTGTCTCAGTTTCTCTCCAACTACCTCCATATCTCTCACTTTGTTGTCTTTTTTTGTGTGTGAATTTCTCACTTTGATTAAAGTAGAAACCACTTGGATCTAATTTAACAACAGACTTGACCAAAATATGTAATTAATGTCAACATTTTGAATTCATTTAATCAACACGATTACATAATTGTCAAAAAAACAAACCAAAAAAACTACTGTATAATTTATATGGAACCATTGACTTGTTTATTTCCAATATTTTCTTTTTTTTCTATTGGTTGATGAATTCTGAAAAGTGTCCATTGACTATTTGTTGGAAGATCCATTTATTAGCAGCTTCAGTGTAATGAATTCCATCCCAGATAATCTTCACACTTGGATCTTTGCATGAATTAGCTATCACAATTTTTTCCCCATTCACAATCTTGGTAGCTCCACATCTTTCTATATTATTGAAGTTGTATTTTCCACCATGACCACAACATGCTATCACACCATTCTCAAAACCTTTCAATTCCAAACATTGTATATTTCATAATACTTTTCAAATTTACATCAATAAATATAGTAATAATCAAAGAAAAATTAACAATATGGTATTAATTTTAATCGCTTACCGTATTTTTGGGCATGGCTAATGAGAGTGTACTTCAATGTGTACACATCAACATACTCAATTGTGGCCTCTGAAATCTCTTCCCTTAGTTGCACAACAATTTCTTTCAATTTGTGGTTAAAATATTGGGCCACCTCGTTGAACGGCGTGGCACACCCAAATTTATCTATTTGGGCCGCACTCATTGGATAGCGGTCCAACATATATGGGAGGCAGCCTAATGGGCCTGTGTTGTGTATCCAAAACGACCTTGCACCTTCCTTATATACACTCTACGAAAATGAGAACAAGTAAATTTCATTTCATACATCATAAAAATATTCGGAAAGCATAAGATTAGACAATTAAATTAATTGATGAGGTACCTTTATGACATTAGAGAACTGGCCTAGTACATCAGGTATATATGCCTTGACTTGTTCTGTGTTCATGTTGAGTTTGTAGCCAGCGGTGAGATCGTTTTGGCCAATATCAAAAGTGTATAAAGCCTTAGAAAAATATTCTTCTTTGGGCAACAATTTCTTAAACATACCACCTGTATCAAATTAAAATTATACCAAATAACTACTTAGGCACTCTCTTAAGTTTTCAATTTTCATAAATCAAATATAATTTGCACCTTTTTTGCGAATAAGCATGGATCTTGTTTTGAAATCAGAGTATTGTACAAGTTGAACGTCTAGGGATATAGGACTATATCCACTCTGAGACTTGGTTGTATTCTGAGGTCTGATGGTGGATCCTGCTGTTGCGAAATTGACTCCATGACTAAAGTTTGAACCTACTGAGTCCAAGTAGGCACTCAAATAAGGCAATCCCAAATTTTGAGCTGTTGTTGAGATGGAATTTTAGCAAGTAAAAAACAAATAATCAAAATTTTGATCAAAAGATATAATTAAAAAATGCTAATCAAGTGATTTTCTCAAGTATTTAATGAGACAAATAGTCTAAGAGAAGCAGAGTTTAAATCCTAAGAATACTTAAACAAAAATGTCCAGAACTCAAAATCCTTAAAAAAAAAAAATTTATTTAAAATTATCCACTAATAAAGTTCGTACAATTCATATTTTTTGTCTTACTTTTCTGTGTCTAGAAGAAATAGATCTAGTCTATGTTTGATACAACGGTAAATATAACAGAATTATGGTGGTTCATCGTGATTTTACAGAAGCTACGAAGTGTAGCTTTTGGAAAATCACATTAGATCACCGTCATTTTGATATATCCACCGTGATACCAAACATACACTTAGTAATCTACAATTCAGAAGTAAGTAAATTATTTTCTGAAAAAATACATTATCTTAATTCTTAATATTTTGTATTCAGAATTTATAAAAAAAAAATCAAGTACAATTTCAAAATTCGAAGTCATGATTTTTAATTTCAGGTGCAATTAGTGACAAAAACAATTCTATTGAAAAAAAAAAAACCAAACATATCAAAATCAATAATAGTACATTTCTACTTCTAAAATCAATATTGACCCATCTAAAAATAGAACCAAACACACACTAATTTTCCCTAGATTCTTACTGTATAGTATACAGAACAACAATAGTCAATAGATAAAAAAATCAAGAGAGAACAGAATGCTTAATGAATGCTTAATTTGATTACCTATGAAATCAATAATGAGACGACCATCGGAGTAGCGTCCGGCAGGAGTGTCGAAAAAAGTGATTCCATAGGGAGAAGGAGCTTGTCCAAAAGCTGCTGAGAGGCCACCAGTGTCAGAATTTGAATCTCCGAAGTTGAATATTGCTGGGTAAGAGAAACTACAATTCCTTGCTTCAGTTACAGAACATGATAGTAATGTTGAAAGTACAACCCATGACATAATAACTTGTCTCAATTTGTATCCATGTAGCTCCATAACTCTCACTTTCATGCCTTTTTTTTTGTGTGACTTTTTCACTTTGATTTTGAAATTAGATAGAAACGTTTCAGACCTAAATTAACTTCTTTTTTTTTTTGGTACAAAAAGGGGTCAAAGCCCCACTAGTCTTTTAACAATATTAAATGAGTATATCTTTAAATTAATTTAATTAAGATTACATGCTTGTGGGAAAAAACAACACAATTTATTGGAAGATATTTTTCTCTTCTTCAAAGGTTTCCCTTCTGTTTTAGACAAGAAAAAGGGTTTGAAGGGGTTATTGTTGCTTGATCAATTTGGAAGGTTGGGAATAATCTCATCTTCTTCTCAGCAAAGTCATCATCAGCAAATGTGTGTCTTGAAAGTGGTTAACTAAAAAGAGGGGAACCCTTATTTTTTAATGAATGGTGTCATCATTTCCCACTTGAATGCAATTTTAGATAGGTTTTCCTTCAGTTTTGGTAGAGTCCTTGCTTTTAGGAGTTTAGAGTGGTTGTGAGGCCAATACTACTTGTACTTAATCATGTAATCTAGGGATAAAGTACACTTTGTATTTTTTTCCCATCTTTTAAGCTTAGTTCAGTTGTAGGTACATTGTATTATATATGCAGGAAGAGCCGGAATTCGAACTTAAATCGTCCCACTTATCCACCTTTAAGAGTGAAATTTCTATTCATTTGGCTATTTGACCCCAAAAAAAAATTATTGCCAAAAAAACATCTTTATATTAAAACAAAACATAAAATTATAGGAGGATAAAAACATCTCATTTTAATTTTTAATTCTTCATGTTAGCTCAAATTGGATTTGTATTCTAGGAACATTCGAAAAAATTGTCAATTAGATATATAGATAGTTTAAGCAAAAATGTCCATTTTATACCTCCAAATTTTAAAATTCACAAATGGACAACTTCAACATTTCAGTAGGAAAGTTGCTCTAGCTTGAGACTGCTGATGTTCAATGCTGTATTTAGCAGATGCAAAATAGTAGGAATGGGGACAGCATTATAATTTTAATATTAAAACAATAACATTAGCTACCAAGTTCCATAATCTTCAATAAAATTGTCCTAATAAAATTACAGGCTTTCTGCCTTCATCCAGACACCCAAAAAATTACCAAAAGGGAAAAATCAAATTTACAACGTTTTGAGATGCAATAACAGATTAGGCAAAAGTTTTAGTGCCAGTACTCAATTGATTGTTGCTCCAATTCCTGGAGTAAATTGAACAAAACGATTAGAAATTACGAGTAATAAAATAGTATTAGGTTCTGGTCATCAAAAGTTGAAGATAACTCTCTTAATCCACAAAAAAACTGATCACCATCTCTCTTTGGGCCCTGACCTGCAAAACAACAAATATCAGCATTCACAGACAAATCTCGTGCCAAAATTTAAAAGGGGTGTGTGTATGTGTGTTTGAGTTCATAGCCCCTATCAAACCAGTTTCGTCCTAACCAGTTGCCACAACCAAAGATTGAGCAACAGACCAAAGCCAAAATAGGAGAGCTTTACCATGAATGGCAAGTCAAGAAGAAAAATACACAGAAAAAGAGACAACGATGTAACAGTGAATTCTCACCTATTCAAGTCTCTGTTGTTCGAAAACCACCCCCTTTCCCTGCTACCTTGAAATTGTCTTCTGTCATCAGTAGGACGCATCGACATATCTCCTGTTCCACGGGATCGAGGCCGGTCTGTAAAATCCACACTTCTAGAATCCTCAAATGAGCCAGAACGAGATGGTGGCCTATCAGAAAAACCAGCAGTCTTTCCTGCTGACGAACCTGGCCTTTCAACAGCTTTCTGCCCAAAACGAACTTTATCATCCAAATCACGGATAAGTAGTTCCAGCTCCCTTTCTTTCTCTTGTAGCATTGCACGCATACCAGTTTGGTCTACACCAGCATCATCTGTAGATTCCTTATTTGAATTTATTGTAGACTCCTTCTCAAGTTCCTTCTTCAAATTATCAATTTCTTCTTTTAATAATTTTTCCTCCACGGTCTCAGGCCTGAAATGTTACTTCAAAAGTCAACAACATATATTTGAAAGACCAACAACTTGCAAATTAAGTAAGACCTAATTGATTAAATCAAATGATGCTGCAATGTTGTGTACAACCAAGTAAAATGAACAAAATAATCAAAGAACAAGTTTACATTTATATAGCAAGAGCATGATCAAAGCCAAACTATTGGAAGTAAATAATGATATACACCCTTGAATAAAACCTTTTTTAACACGAATGAAACTATTAGAAACTCAGTTGTTGGGCTTTATAGGGTTGGAATAACGAAAAATTAGAAGAATCGCTGATTATATAACTATAATTGAATGAGAGCTCAACAATACCATTATACTAAAAATGAGGTAAAAAAAAAAAGCAAGTACTGCTACAACAACCCAAGGAAGCTAACACTAAAACCGTAATGTTGTAGTATTTCCCTTCAAGCTTAAGCCCCACAAACACCATACATATCTATGTAGTCAATGGGGGATAGCAGAGCTTAGCTTACACAACACTATAGCGTGTGGCAGTATGGCCACTACATCGACGTTTAGGGATACGATACTAGAAATTTATACCATATAAGCATACACAGAAGCTCAAAAATAAAACACAAAATCAAAGATATTCATAACTAATAATCAAGGTTCATTGTAACCATTAATAAAAACCCTGTATGAAGCATATTAGTTTAAATGTTTAATAGTGAAATGACCAAAAAATAGGATGGAAAAAAAAATAGAGGGACAGACAGTGTGTGGAGGGGTTCTTTCGACAGGACCTTCACTGTAGCAGCCGCTATTCGTTTTTACCAAAAAACGCCACACAATGGAGTTTGGTGTAGCACCTACAGGACGTTGTGCTGCACAATGGCACTATATCAACCGCTATGGACTACAAAATAATTAGCCACTACACCTGCTATGGATTACAAATAAACTCACCTCGTTATATAATTTAAGGCTACTAGTACTTCCCCTAAATATCAATACATACACCCTGTTCTATTTAGATAGTGCCATTGTCAACAAACAGGTCACAAACAATATTACAGGCTTCTAAATAGCAAAGGAAATGTCAATAAACATAATTCTGTAAAGCCCGGTACAGTAAAAAAAAATAGATCCTGCTGAAGGTGGATGACAGCTCTAACTCAATGTCTCCCGACCTCTTTATGGCCTATCCCTACCAAACTCTGTTAGAATTCTAACTAACAATCACTAACCCCTTAACCAACAGAACCCATTCTGTTTGGCTTACCTAATAAATTCTCTAGGAGAAAACCCTGGAATTTAGCAGAAACAGAGGAAATAAAAGGTGAGAGAAACCTCCACTACGATATTGGAATACTCACAGCAAGTGTTGACCCCACACAACAATATGAGCATGGGCTATACATGGCAGTTGAGGTATATCTCCCGCAAGCACTGTACGCATACAATAAATTTTCTACAACTGGAGTATCAGCTGATTTTTTTTTAAAAATCCTCAAGCCTTTTATAGTCATAATAACACCTGACTAGTACATGAGCAATCTTCTAGGATATTCATAATTCACCCACAATCCTATTACAAGACTTAATCACTATAATAAAATAAAGCCACAGTAACAATAAATAGTTCCATAAAAACCAAAATATAATTAGTATTGTCTCCTTTGCATCGACTCTGCTCAATTTGAAATGAAAAATTATCCTCAAATTTTCAGGTTGTTCTAGAAGTATTTATGGTCTACATCAATTAGGAGCTGTTGCACATGCTTCTTTGACCAACTAACTTAATTATCCAGTGGATGAAAGGAATCTAAATGGAACATATATATTTGCTCGAATGAAAATTGTGTATCAAATATCACATTATGCATAGAAACCCTTTTAAAGTTACAAAGAACTTGACAGCATTTAGCAATCTAGGACTCTCCCACCAAACCCAAAATCAATAACATATTTTAAAATACTTAATATATAAATCATTATAAAACCAGGTATAAAAATTGCAATGATTATCCATCTCACTAATCATGCATCCTACCCATTGCTTTCATTCTCTTGCTTATTCAACCCAAAAATATTTGCTTATTTGATTATTTTCCCTATCTTTCCTCTATCTACCCTTCTTGGAGTTTGATGTATGATAAAAAACTATTAAGATACTTATATTTATATCATTAATACTTGTGGATGTAAAAAGAATCAATTTAATACCTTTCAATAGTGTGAACTATTCCCGTTCATTATAACCACCCTTAAATTGGAATCTATAGTCAACCTATCTCCAATAAGACTGCAAAATAAATTGTTAAAGTACCCACTAACCATTCAACATATTCAACATATCTCCAAAATAACTGAAAAAACACTTTACTTTCATATTTGATATTATAAACCCTCTATGAGGCTTGCACAAAAAAAGTGACACAACTAGTGTTTAATATCCCAATAACTGGAAACCTCTTAACTATAGCAATCAATTACACTAAAACCTTCCTTATTTTTTCCTAACCGCTATGTCACATCCAAATTTAGCTCTTGGAAACACAAGAATCAGTTACTTAGCTAACAATGAAAACAAGACAAAGAGCTTAATATTCCAATACAATGCGCCCCTGATGAATATGAAACCATCAACAAAGATGAAACTCAAGCTCGTCTCTTACTGCCATTATAAACTTACCGCATTAGCAAAATATCTACAATTATACATCTGATTCGCCTGCGCTATGAATAATACTGCCATGACTCTAATTAATTAAACACACAGCAACAACAACTCACCACAAAAGAAACGTCATAGTTATGATTCAAATGACAGAGCAAACAAGACAAAAAGAAAAGCATAAGATCAGAATTAACCTATCAACAGCACGATGCTCCAATTCCAGATCAATCTTCCTCCAATCCTTGCCACGCTCGCTAAGCAAAACCTCCCTGGGTTTGGCATCCCCAAAGGGATTCACCTTTGGCCTCGGTTTCACCGCACCATCTGGACCCTCAGAGCGATTGGACTGAGCACTCGAAGGCCTGCTAGAATGTGAACTTGTAGGCCTATTTTTCGCCTCAATCTCAGAATCCAGCTTCTTCCAATCAAATCCTTTCTCAGCTAACACTTCCTCCCTAGGCCTCGCCGCACCAAATGGATTCGGCTTATTTGTCTTCACCACCGGAGCTTCATTCACAGAACCATCACTTTTCCTTGGATCCAAAACCAACCTCGGTCGCTGCTGCTCCGTTTCACGTGGTGCACCTCTGGCCCAGCGATCTGGTTCAACAGCAGAACCCCTAGACCACCGATCTGGTTCCGTTCCAGAATCACGATAACCGTAACCAGAAGATCTAACAGGTAGAGGTTTCTTACCAACCGCCCAATTGTCCACTCCATCAGCCTTAGATTCACCACCAAAACCACCTCCACCGCCACCACCACCACCCCCATATCGATTCTGCCTACCGGAATCAAACGAAGGGAGTGTCTTCTTCACCGAAGCCCAATTATCCACCTCATCAGCCCTCGAAGGCTGATCAAAATCCGAAACCCTAGAATTCGGAGCCCTACGTTCATCATCAAATCCACCATAAGATCTTCTTCCAGCACCCCAATTAGCATCTCCAGAGCCACCATCACGATCCCTTCCACGACCACCACGGTCAAAATTGGAAAAACCACCACCGAGACGGTTAAACTGCATTTCCTCAGCAGAACGCTCTTTAGGACCGGTAGGAAGACGAAGCATCTCATCCGGTGTCAATCGAGGATAATCGGTGGCGCCACCACCGGAAGAGTAACCGCCACGTGCGAACTCAGAAAGCGACATCTTCTTATTCTTCTTCGGCTTAGCAGTTACGGCTTCTTTCAAACTCGGGAAGTTATCCGACCCGGCGGAAGCTTCCTTAGCCGCGGCTTCACGTTCCTCGGCTTCGGCAGCCTCGGAATCGGCGGCCCAAGCTCCGATGTTGCCCCAGGGTTTCGACATTTTCGAGATCTCGAAAAAAATTGAAGAGAATGGAGATTCGATTATGTTGTTGTTGTTGTTGAAATTTGGTAGTTGAGCCGGGGCTCCGTTAATGGAGCCGGAGCTCCGAGAACATGCAAGAGATAAAGAGAGGAGAGGTTAGAGTGCGTTGGGGCGAAAGGGAATGCGAATGGAGAGGAGAAAGAAGAATGGGAAAGAATGAAGAGAAAAAGATTAATATGTGTGTGTGTGTGTCACGCGCGCTATAGTTTCCTTGCATGTGGGAAAGAGAAAAATTATTACCCAAAACTTATTTATTTAGATGTCTTGTTAATTAATGCTTCATCTAGTTAATCCAATCTTACTTTCATTTGTGTTTACTTTTTCTTCATTTGGTAATTTTTGTTAAACTATTTTTTTAGCTGATTATAGTGTTTTTTTTTTTATCAGAAGCCAATTATAACTCTATGCAATTTTGTCATTTTAAAATCCGTCAAAAAAAAAAATTTGTTGTAATTAATTTTGTCGCAACCTTGTACAAACAAACATTCATCACAACTCACAAGGCTAATTTTCTCATTGCATGTCCATTTATTATTAGTTTTTCGAAAGTATTCGTAACTAATAATTAATACTACTATTTTATCTTAGAATATGAAAAGTTAAAGTTATACACATTAATTTATAAAGAAAATTTTAGAGATATTTGCATACAAAGTAAACCTATTATTTTTAGTAATAAAAAATAAACCTATTATTTTTAATAAACATTTTTCTTAATATGCGTAAGAAAAACTAAGAGATACTTATATAAAGAAACATATCGAGTATTGTATAAAAATGATCCAATAAAATCAAATTTAATAAAATCCATGATAAAAATTATAAGATAGTAAAAAATAATACAATTTTATTTTTAAAAATATATATATCATTGTTCTATTATCTTATTCATCTCAAATACATGAAATGATAATATGTTGTTATGGTGATGACACAATGCTTTTGTGATGCTTGAACTTGATAAGACAAATAAGTGGTGTATGGTGCATTGCCTAGAGTTTTGTTTTTATTTTTAAGATAACAAATGCTATATTTGCTAGTAAAAAAATGTTAAACTATAATTAAACTAAAATATAAATTCTAAATCCTAATACTTTATATTTTAAATATAAATATAAATTATATTTAAATATATTTTAAATCTTAAAATTTTAAACCAAAATATAAATTGTACCGGACAAAATACTGGAGTACCATTCACTTAAACCCAACACGCTCAATTGGGTCATCCACCTAAGTCAGAGGAGGCCCAAAAAGAGTATGTCATAAAACTAACCCACTACTCCCCACTACTTTACTACTCCATCATCACTCCACTACTCCACATAATCTCTCAACTACTCCCTCCATTATCTCCTATGACACTCCTATAAATAAGGCATCACAACCATTATGAGAGGAGGTTCCTTCTTCTACAAAATACAGATAAAAGCTAATATCAGTTCCACACTCTGCATACTCCCTAAAATCTTTGCAGGAACATAAATCCTAATATTTTTCTATTTTAAATAGAAATTTAAACTATATTTAACTATAAAATATTAAAAAGATATTTAGGCATATTATTCTATAACAATTTGTTATTATTTTGGTGGTGGATTTAACTTGTGTTTTTCTTTCTTTAATTTAGTGATTTAACTCACAAGTGTAAACAAATAGAAGTTCTAAGTTTAAACTTCAGTTTCTTGAATAATATTTATGATAAATATGAATTTGAGTTTCATGATCTTTTTATTATACCTTCAAATTGCCATTGTTTGGTGTCTAAAATGTGAGGACTTCAACATGCATATGTTGGTTAAATTTGGTGGGTTAGAATTTTCCATTAGCAAATTATTTTAAATTGCATTTTTCAACTTTGCCATGTACATCAAAATCTAGTAACTTATATTATTGTAGATTGTAGATTTGTAATTGAATACCACTTGAATGTGATTGCTTGCTAAGATTCTTTCTGGTGACTGCGATGTAGTACTTCACGTGCAACAAGATCGTGTCTTCCACCAAGAAGGAAGTACAACAACAACAATAATTATCATTATTATTATTATTATTATTATTATTATTATTATTATTATTATTGAAAATATTTTATTTTTTTGTATTTTTAAAATGTGACGTTTTAAGATAATATTATCATATTTTTATTAAGTAACTTCTCAGAGACATTATATAACATTTTTTATGAGGTTTAAATATAATTTTAGTCTTTGTAGATATATTGTTTATTTGTTTCTATCCGCGTTATTTTTCTCTGTTTATGATGTGCATGCTCTAAAATCATGTTATTGGACCATGCGCCGTCACGTGTCATGATTATACTGAATCACATTAAGGACTAAAACTATCAATTTTAAAAATTGCAAGGACTAAAACTTAACAAAAGAACTTACAAATACTAAAACAAAAATGAATTATATTTTCAGGAACTAAAATCATATATAAATATTTTTTTAATAATAGTAATATATATTTATGATGCATTATTTAAGTGGAAAAACTCTGCTCTGGAGAGAATAATTAAAATACAATATTAAATTCGTTTTCTGTACTAGTAACAATTGAGTAGAAAATGAGATTTGTTGTAAGAGATGAAAATAGTACTTTTATCCTTGCAAAAACTGATTGGAACTAAAAGTGTGATGTGAGGGAGACATTCTTACATAGACACAACAATATAGACACAATATTTAGGCACACACACATCAATCAAAAAAATTAAAATGAAAATAAAATAGTCACATCAATTAATATAATTTTAATCATTTTTTCTTTAACTTTTATTTGATTATGAGTGTGTGCCTAACACCTCAATTTTGTATTTGTGCCTAAGTAAGTATTTTCCGATGTGAGGTCTATATCGATGAAGCTCTTGGATTTATATCGGAGTTTAATTGAGTTCGTGAATTTAATTTGGAATTTACAGATTTTTAACTAGATTCAAAATTGGCGGTGGATAACTTCATTCTCATAGGAAGTATTTGACAAAGTTTGATTGTATTATTTACGGTTGTAAAATATTATTTTTATGTAAATTTTAGTGATGAGTTTGTTTGAAGACAAACATATGAGATTTCTCACACTCTTACAAAGACGTTCATATTTTTAACTGGTGTTCAAATATTATTGGTTGATATATTAAATTGTATTAAATATTTTTTTTGATAAATATATTAAATATATTTTGATTAAAGATATGTTGTAAGTACTATTTTCTAAAAAAAGTAATAAATAAACAAATAAATAATATCTATTTTTCAAACAGCATCAATAATAATTAGACATTAAAAAAATAAAGAAGAAACTTCAAGAGCTTGCTGCTTGATCTGGTGGTAAAATAATTGAACTTTGGATCTGAAAGTTATGAGTATGAGTGTGAATTCTGCTAATATATTTGAAATGAGGTAGATGCAAATTTATTTGTAAGTGTCCTTTTTCTTTTGAAGGTAAAATCCTTTTGTAAGTGTTCTTTAAATATTAAAATTTGTGTATTATTTCCGATTAAATAGTTTAACATGATTTAACATCAATAGTATTTAGTGATTAACATTGATTAACAATATTGCAGGTATGTAATAACAACTCATGAGTTTTTTTATAACAAGGGGGATGAAGCTTATAAACGAGAACAAACGTCTAATCAATTGCGGAGTTACTACTCCAATCCGTTCAACTAACATAAACGAAAAAATTTGAGCAGAAAATTGCTCATAAAAAATCGAATTATGGCCATCATAACATGCGAGATTCACCAACGCATTCGCACAAAAATTTATTTCTCTATACACAAGATTTACTCATACTTGTCAATTCCAACCGAAATACTCACAAAATCAAGCAAGTTATAAGGTTTTGGAAATATCTACATTTTGTCATATTTTTATTTTTATTCTCCAAACTTAACTGAACAACAACTCCGATTCAGTGCTATGCAATCATTATTTGTTAGGAAAATACAAGTTTAAAACCTAATTCATCATCTAACTCAAGTTGCTCAAGACTTTCAAAACACTTGACTTCAATCCAAAATGCATCTTTGTCAAATTGATCTTATACATGATTCTTTACGCTTCATTTACCGCCTTAAATGAATTGCACGGTGCTCCCTCACACAAGCATGCCAAATATATTTTCGGCATTCTTACAGAGATAAGAAAGGGAGAAAATGTGTAATAACCAACTGAAGGAATCACCATCAAATTTATAGCGCAGCTTAATGTAAAACAGAATACAGAATTGTAGCATTAACAAGCATAAAACTCTATCTGACAAATTGTAGCATTAACAAACACAAACCAATAGAATTCATATGATTAAAGACTAAATCCATTTTCCATAAAAATTGAAAAATAAAACAACTAGAAAACTCTAATCAAAGAGTGAGAATCCCATATCATCATCTTCCTCCTCTTCCTCAACCTTTTCTTCTTTCTTTGCTTCAGCAGGTGCAGCATCAGCTGGAGCAGCACCTCCTGCAGGAGAAGCGGCGGCAGCTCCACCACCAACAAATACTGCACCACCAACAATCACCTAAACAAAAATAACAACAAAGATGATTAATAATTCGATCAGCAATCCATCCAATTGGTAAACCTAATAACTAAGGCAAATTCACACATTCATCACAAAGAACATAGGCAAATTCAACAAAAATGAAACAGCGAAATGGAATTGAATTGAATCGCTAAACTATTGATTGCTCAGAGTAATCTCAACAGAATCTCACAAATCACAACAAATCAAACTGTGAAATTTCTCAGATTCATCACATTTATCACAGAAAAATAACAAAAAAAAACCTAAACAAAATTAATTTCGTTGCATACAAATCCTAATATCATGGAATCTATACAACATGATAGAAATGAAAAAATAAACACTAGATTGTTATCTGAAATGAAAAGAAAGGGTGATGATGAAGGTAGAAAGATGTACCACGAAGACGCCAGAGGAAGGAGAGACGGGAGAGTAAGAGGACTGAACACCGCCGGATGAATCGACAGCGAGAACGGCCTTAACAAGATTCCTTTGGATCTCGAATGCAGAGTCACCGGAGGCCTCGATGTCACCGGAGTATTGCTTTGCGGACCATTCGGCGCCGGTTTTTTTGAGGACGAAGCTGAACACTCCCATGGCTACTGATTTGTTCTCTGCGCAAAAAAGTGGAAACCCTAATTGGAGATTGTAGTCGCGCAGAGAGGAGTGACGGCAATTGAGATGTGCGAATGGTTTATGTATGGGTTTGTGGAACCCTAGCAACGTGCTAAAAGGAAAAGTCTATTTAGTCCTTGGTATAATATTATTTGTATTTTTCAATAAGCATATTATTTTTTGAGTTTAATTATAAGTTTTTTTTTTTTTTTAATTTAGTAGATATTACACGCTTTTGTTCCCATGTAAGATTAATTCCATCGTTAGGGACATAGAGATGAAATTCGAACCCGAGACATTCAACTAATTTATTTAAGGTGAAACTTACTGACACTAGACAACTTGACAAAAAAAAATGTACCATGTTAATTTTTACTTTTTCTTAGTAGATAAATGATTAGAAACGCATACACATAAAGTGAGAGATCGAGTTCGAATTCTGGTTATGACTTCTAACCTAACAATTTAGACATTTGTATCACTTGAGTTATGATTTATGGATACACCATTGTCGGCTTTAATTAATTCTATATAGATATTTAATAAGAAAGATTTAATCTATCGACAAATAGGAGAGAAGGGGGGGGGGGAGAAAGTATGATGGTGTGGCGGAAGAGAAAGTATGATGGTGTGGCGGAATAAAAAATTGTTATCGGTTGATAGTATTAAATTATTTTGCGGTGTTTATACTTTTATTTTGTGGTATATTTGAAATTAGTGTGTTTATTATATTCAACTTTTTATACTAATAATCTACTTCTATTCCAAATAATATTTTAAAATTTTTGCCCTAAAGTGGTAACTTTGACTTTGAAATTGGTGATATTTAACCCAATTTTAAGTATCAATAGAAAATTTAACTTTTAAAAATAGATATCGCAATTTTTCAGATCTAAAATTAGGATTGGAGTCAAATTTGCAACAAATATGATAATTGAAGGATTTAGTTTGTACTAAAAAATAGTAGTCAAAATGTTATTTTTTTAAAAATTATTAAGTGTTTCTAAGTTTTTTTTTTCTTGTGAACTTTGTTAAATTTTTTAGGCAAATGCTTAATAGTATCCTAGAGACACTTGTTAATGATTCAAATTTAAAAATGACGAATTGATAATGGTTTCATTAAAATGACGAAAAAATTAAAATATAACTCATATTAAACCAACGTTAATCAAGTGTCATTGTTTTAGCCGCAAACACTAGAATAGTTGCGATACTTTATTCTATCTCTTGTTTATTTTTGGCCAATAAGCACTATGGACCAAAGACATGCCAAACTACGTACTAGCTAGTTCTAGGGAAAGGGTCATCTCTAGTGAGTTTTACACTAAAAAGTAAAGAGTGTACACTAATGATCCTCATCTTCAATTATGTTTGACCAACTAGGAATAGTATTGAATGAATGACCATAATTTTACTACAGAAAATTTACACGGCAGAGAATCTGTTTCCCTAATTCTACATTATCGTCAATATGTTGTGGTGTGCATCACCTTGTTGCAACAATGGCTCAACAATGAGGTGTTACTTGAAGCCGAATTATTTGCAATATAGAACAAAAAGTGCACATCCATGAACTTCCACGTCCATTGTTATTGTCCCTTGCGTTGTTACAACGTCCTTTCCACTCCACACTTCCTTACCTTGACATGAATTGATGCTTTTGTCAAGTAAAACATTAGACACAAATGATGTTTTTGCATATATTGTTGTATTCTGTTGATCACTTAGATTGAAGAAAGCCATATACACTTCTCCATTTCTTCCCGTCGCAATCCAAGAGCGAACCCCATCAACATTTGCTGCACAATGTTCAATTTGCATTATGAGTAATAAAAACAAGAAAGAAAGATTATAAGACCCCAAAATAATAATTAAGTTCTAAAACGTGGGAAATGCAGTTGCAGCAGCGTTAAAACTCTTAGGGAGAGTTTGCCGCCCATTTAGATCCCACAATGCTCGAGGGATTAGTCTCTGCAGTTGTACGCAGAAGATACCTGATTTACGCCAGAAAAAAATATGGGACATATATTTACTAAAATTTACCTTCTATATAATTTACTGTTGTGCAAAGACCCGAGTAACTATTTACCAGGGTCCCATTGGATGTTAGCTCCCAAATCTGTTAAAAACAGAATTGATCATCTTTCAATAGAGTCCACAAATATCAATAATAAAATTGTACTTGAAATATGGACTTTCAACATACCTGATTTGAATCCATTTTGCAAGGAGAAAATGAGCCTCTCTGAAACTCTTTGGAGGTAACATTTTGTTTTGAAGAACCATCCAAGCAAAATCTCATTTGATTTGCTGCAAATAATTGATGTTTCCCGCGATATTCCTCTTGATACTTACTCTGTCCGTCTCTGTAACAAATTCAATTAAACAATTTATGTTGGTAATAAACACAAATAATAATAAACTAAGTTATATAAATAGAACACGAGAAAGATAATGCGCGATTACAGTGTGTGCTGCTGAAGTTCTCTCTTGTGTACGCAGAAAGGGTTCGGATTGTTTTCTAAACTTCCTTTCCAACAGATTCTTTCTAGAGTTTGGTTAAGATTTTCAACACTCCAACCACTTGCCTCTGATTCAGTGCAGCTAGTAAGGCCTAATGAATGTATAAGTTTCTTTCCTTTCTTAGATATTTTCGGTATCCCTTTATGACGCTTCTCCAAGCTCGGACCATAAGGAAACTGTCATTGCAAAACAAAACGATATTATTCGTGATAAGTTTATCCCTCACAAGAAAACTATTTTCCTCCAAAAAAAAAGTTAGATAGATCACATGCCTCCATATTATTTGAGCTGAAATGATTAATCTCTAACAAAGTAGGATTCGTGATAATGTCGTAGGTAGCAGGATCAATCTTCCGCACATCGCCTCCATACATAAGGGGTGACTTTGCAAAAGCCCATAAAGTCATCTGTAAGATAGTAATGAATTCACTTAGAACCTATAAGGGGTGACTTTGTAACTAAGTTATAGTACTATTTATCATTACCTGTGTCCTTTTCTCTAATAGATTCAGTTTACTGTCCCTATGAGGACCATCATTGACACCTATAATTTTTTTTTAAAAGCAAAAATCCAAATTTCAGTAAGTATTTTAATCAAGATAGAATTATGCTTCATGTCTAGGAGCTGAGTCTCGTCACCTGCATCAGTTAGCCATCCGAACGGTAGCATGTCCAAATCAGGCCATGACTTTCCCTTTAAACCTTTTGCTCCTATCATATTAGCTGCAGATAAATCCCTGATTAAGAATTTAATAAAACGAAGTTATGTAATATGGTGAATTCGTGGTAACATACTCCGAAGGAATATAAAAAGATCTTAAGCAATGCTATGAAGAGTATAAACAAATTAATCACCTTGATATATTAAAGTGAGGCTTGACATCGCCCCATAAATCCCAATCATCACCTGTTACGCGATACATGTTGACTAGTCGACTCACTTCCTTGGCCAAGGCTGATGTTACGTTGGTTCCGGGAGATATAGAATACACAAAGGGGCGATTAACCTGGCTAAGAACCTGGCACGACATGTCGTTTGATAAGTATGCAAACAATCATAGCGAAAATATTGAGATCTCGAGTCTTTATACAAGAACAAGTAGTAGTGATGAAAGTAAGATAGTGGAAACTGAAGAATACCTCAGATACATAGGTTATCTCGTTTAAATCTAAGTCAGCACCAAACACACAATCATGTTTCACTGCAAGAAAATCATAAAATCGTTCAAAATTACTGCAATGCACAGGCAGAAGAACTGCGTAATTCTTGTACATGGCAATGCAATTTCAAATTAATACATGAATGCATAATCATCATGATTTGTCAATGAAATGATAAATGTAGTGCCGGTACCAAGATCAATCCCCCAAGTAGCATACTGCTCATAAAGGGATCTTAGAAAAGCTCTTCCTGCTCCTAATGTTGTATTTACACTCATGAAACCATTAGACATCCATGCACAGGTCCTTTGTGGGATTGCTATGTCTTTTGCATGCCACACTCGACCGGCTTCTTGATAAGCACCACCCTAGGAAATCACAAGTAAAGGACATCAAAGGTCAAAAAGTACTTAAGTGTGTGTTTGAATTGGCTTGTTTTGAATTCGCTTATTTGAGTTTATCTACTGACAAAAACACTTTTGTGTTCATAATATAGAAAGAAATAGAAGATCAAGTTATAGCAGAAATGCAAACCAATACCTTTATTGTATCTAAGATAGGTGTGTTTGCATTCACAGCTTGTGTGCTTATTCCTCTCATAACATGAATCCCAAACTTCAAACCTAAACTATGTACTTTCCTAGCAACTTCACTGAATCCCTTCCCACCATTGGAAGAAGGCCATCTTGCTGGATCAGGGACCATCCTTCCCCATTCATCAATCAAGTCGAATCCAAGCGAATTACTATTTGCGCCGGGGACTTTCTTCCTATACCAGAGCCAATCCACCACAACATACTACAATGGTAGAAAATAGAAACAAAGATATCAATACTAATGCAGTAAAGTAAACTCATCCATAAACTATATTTCTTTCAACATTTATACCTCGTATCCATAAACACGGAGACGCTGAGCGACTTGTTCAGCATTCTGTAAGAATTCTTGTTCAGAAATTATCCATGAAAATGAATCATAGGAATTCCAACCTCTTGGTGGCAAGTTAGCTTGTAAGTCACTCCGAGATGAATTTTGTGATGATACACTGAAATAACACACTCAAATATAAATTATAGCTAATACTCTTTACTATTTTGACAGTTATAATATAATTTAGCACATAAGACTCGTGCATCGCACAAGTAAGCGTCTAGTTATTTCAAGTTAATAACATCCAATGACAAGCAATGACAATGTGAATGTAAAAGCAAGAAAGAGAGCAAAAAGAATCAAAAGAAGATACCTCTGAAAGCAGGAACCAAAAAGAAGCAACAAAGAGATTAAACATAATGTGGAACACTCCATAATTTCTGGTACGGCTGTTCCACCATACATCACACACATTATATAAGTTCTCAAAAAATTTCAACTAATTAGTTAAAGCATTAAATTATATTTGGATATAAACAAACTTTAACATTTAGGATATTACATTAACAACTGTTTGAGTTTTTTTTTTTTTTCATTTTAATGAACACAAGATAGGTACAATGATTGTAATAATACTCAGCATTATCTTTAATAATATAAGTATTATCATAATAATTATATCTAAATAGAAAGTGTTGATTTCCTAACCTCGTAATAACGATGATGTTTATCGGTAATGTTATTAGTTGAATACTTTTGTGGCATAATTTATGGCATGGCATATGGTTACGTTACATGAAGTGGTCACAATTGATGTAGAATACACGTATCTGTAGGGATGTCAACGGGGCGGGGAATGTGCGGAGGAAGCTATCCCCGTTCCCCGCCCCGAATTGCCAACGGGGGAATTTTTGCCTCCATCCCCGTCCCCACGGGGGAATATTAATCCCCATCCCCATCCCCACAGATCTCCACGGTTCCCGCGGGGATCCACGGATATCAAATTTTAACAAAAAAATTATATTTTTGGTCAAAATTATGATAGTAATATGACGTTATTTTTTCTTTTTTTATTTTAAAAAAACATATGCAAAAGCATTTGACTACTAATAATCATCAAAAACCGATAGCCAAAATCTTATAGCAAAATATGCATCATACAAAAACTCATAACTATAATATCCCATAATACATAGCAAAATAGATACTTAAAATTGTCAAATTTAGATGAAAAAACCCGTTGGTAAATATCTAACCAAATTAGACAAGTAAAGTCACTTCTAACAAAAGTATTAAGCAATTATCCAAAGAAAAAAAATCATGTCCAGCTTTTTGAGTTTCCTTGCAAGTCTTCATCACCATTCCACAACTATGCTTCAATTTCTTTTTCCTACAAAAATTAAACAAGATGAAAAACCATATTTCCACAACTCCATAAACACAACTATCCAAAACTAATTTAAATTACAGTTAAGGTTAATACATATCTACATCCCAAACTTAAAATTAGTAGACAAATATTATTTACATTACCTCCTCATCATCATCATCCATATCCTCATAAACACATTCAAATGAAGCTAATGTCTTTGAAAAACTTGAACCTAATCAACAAATAGCTAAAATAAATTAAAAAAAAGAAAGAAAAGTAATTATGGTTATAAGAATGATAAATAACTAAATAAATAAATAGATAAATATGAACACAACATAAACTATATCACCTTGCATTTCTTTTCGGAACCAATCTTGGGTGCACATTAAAGCCTCTAAAATGTCTTCCTTCAACCTACTACGTTGTGGAAGAGTTGTGTTTACGTAAGATAGAAAAAAGGAATGGAAGAGTCAAGAGAAAGTAGCCACTATTCTAGGGTTGAGAGAGAAAATTATGGGATATCAAAATTTAAGCAAATTAGGGTTGAGAGAGAGAAAGTAGCCACTATTCTGGTAGTATCACCTTCATTCATCCATTGTGATATTAATACAAAATTTATAGGATATGATAGATATAACAGTTATGATAATTGAGATGGAAATGGAAACTTGTTTGTTGGTTAATTAATTCTGATGTAGGTAGATAGTTATTGATTGATAATAACGAATGAAGGAACAAGAGATATGCGCACGTGAGAATTCTAGAAAAATTGAATTGCTAAACTATATAATTGGCATGTCATGTGCTTGAGCCTTGAAGAGCTAGATTTATGAAGGCATGTTTGTTCTCTATTTTAGGGTCACTTGCTTAAAAAAACCACTACTTTTATCATGTTAATAGTGTTTATTATAGATTTTTAGAAAATCATTTTAACCTTAAAGATGAAAAGTTAATTCTAATAACTTTTCTACCTTTAAAAAAAATCCTAATAACTACTAATTATTAGTTGGTTCAGTGGTGATTGACGTTGAATTTGGTAGGGAGGACCACGGTTCGATCCTTCGCAACTGCGATCGGATAGGGTGAAACCACTTGATGTCAGAACTGACCCTCGAACCAAATTAAACTGGTGGTGAAAGCCAAAAAAAATCCTAATAACTTTTCTAAGGCCCCGTTTGGCCCGGCTTATTTTTTACTTTTTATTTCAGCTTAAACGAAATAGAGAAGTATAAAATTATATTTGACACTATTTCTCCTTAAAAGTATTAAAGAAATAAAGTAAAGAAGTAAAAAATAAAGAAAAATGAAGTCAAACACAATTTTTTCCTTCTTTACTATTTTTAAGGAGAAGAAAAAAAGGAGAAAATAAGTCAGGCCAAACGGAGCCTAAAATTCAATTTTTTAAAAGAATAGAACTTAAATGTAGGAACCTAATTTATTTTTATTTTAAATGATTTTTACGATAGTAAACAAATAAGATAACAATAACCTAAACCAAATTAATCAATCATGTTGCATACAAATTCTAATATCATAGAATCTCTGAAGCATTTTTTTTACAGTAGAATCTCTGAAGCATGAGTACTTTAATTTTAAAATGGTGAAATACTCGTATCGGGTACGTACCAACTCTTCTAAAATGGTAAAGTACTCGTAATGGGTACGCATCGGCTCAATTCTTCCAATTAAATTTTCTCCACATATAACATGTAACCACTTAATTATGGGGCCAACCCCTATGCGGTTTCACGTTGTTCTTAATCAGAACCGTCCGATCTAATATTAATTGTTGAGATTGATTTGTACTTATTTTATTAAGATGTT
This sequence comes from Trifolium repens, assembly GCA_030408175.1. Lineage (NCBI taxonomy): Eukaryota > Viridiplantae > Streptophyta > Magnoliopsida > Fabales > Fabaceae > Trifolium > Trifolium repens. The sequence goes on along the minus strand of CP125842.1, from coordinate 56,224,335 downwards.
ATATGAAGCGACCGATCCAAAATAAACGGCTGAGATCTAAAACTGCGTGTAACTTTGTGATTAGTGAATCGTGATCCAACAATTGAGTTAATATTATTTATGTTGTGATTTATTAAAGGTGTCGATTTCTACTTCAAAGTTTTGAAACCTTGTTTGTTCTACTACTGTCTATCTTGTCCTTTAGTTAAGACTTTCTTCCAATAAGCACAAAAGATGAACCAAAGGTCCAAAGACACATGCGACATGCCAAACTACAAGCTAGTTCTATGTTTTGAAGCAAGAACATTTGAAAGGTGCATACTTTTTCAGCCATAATTTTATTAATTTAACAAATGAAACATGTTCTTAAAATTACAAAGTATACATCCATCACATACTTTGTGGAAAAAACACAAGTCTATAACACAACTCAAGTTACTTACGTAACTTGTCTATAACATGGTGGGATCCAACACTGAATAAATGGAAAAAATAATGGCTCAACAATGAGGTTGTTTATCTTTTAGTTGCAATATAGAACAAAAAGTGCACAACCATGAACTTCAACGTCCATTGCTATTGTCCCTTGTGTTGTTACAACATTCTTTCCACTCCACACTTCCTTACCTACACATGAATTGATTCTTCTGACAGGTAAAACCTTAGCCAAAAATGATGTTTTTGCATATATTCTTGTCTTTTGTTCATCACTTAGATTGAAGAAAGCAAGATACACTTCTCCTTTTCTTCCCGTCGCAATCCAAGAACGAACCCCGCCCGAACCAACTTTAGCTGCACAGTGACCAATTCGCATTATCAGTAACAAAAACCAGAAAGATTATACAACCCCTGTTAAGAAGTCCCACATCGATTGCGAGATAACCTGAATACGTGTTTATAAAGTAGAGGCAATCCCCACCTTACAAGCCGGTTTTGTAAGGATGAGTTAGGCCCAAAACTCAATTCTAATTAAGTTCTAAAATGTGGCACATATATGTAGTAAAATTTACCTTCTTTATAATTTACTGTTGCACAAAGACCTGAGTAACTATTTACTAGGGTGCCATTTGCTTTTAGCTCCCAAATCTGTTGAAAACAGAAGTCATCATCATCCAAAAGAATCCACAAATATCAATAATAAAATTGGTCAAGTTATATAACACATGCTACAAATGTGCATGAAATATGGACTTTAACATACCTGATTGGAATCCATTCTGCAGGGAGAAAATGAGCCTCTCTTGAGCTCTTTGGAAGTAACTTTTCGTTTAGGAGAACCGTCCAAGCAAAATCTCATTTGATCGGTTGCAAATAATTGATGTTTTCCACGATAGTCCTCTTGATGCATACTCTTTCCATCTCTGTAATAATAATATGAAGAAAACAATTTTATGTTGTTAACAAACACATATAATCAACTAAGTTAAGTAAATAGAACAGGAGAAAGATAAAGCGTGATTACAATCTAAACTGAAGTTCTCTCTTGTGTACGCAGAAAGGGTTCTGATGCTCGTTTTCTAAACTCCGTTTCCAACAGATTCTTTCAAGATTTTGGTTAAGACTTTCAATAGTCCAACCACTTGCCTTTGATTCAGTGCAGCGAGTAAGGCGTAATGAATGTATACGTTTCTTTCCTTTCATAGATTTTTTCAATTTCCCTATATGATGCCGATATTCACTCTTCAAGTTCTTCGAGCTCATCGAGCTCGTCACATAAGGAAACTGTCATTACAGAAAAAACAATATGATCAGTTTATCCGTCACAAGCAAACTATTTTCCTCCAACAAAAAAAAATTAGACGGCTCACATGCCTCCATATTATTTGAGCTGAAATAATTAATCTCTAGTAGGGTAGGATTCGTGATAATTCCGTATGTGGCACGATCAATCCTCCGCAAGTCGCCTCCATACATAAGGGGTGACTTTGCAAAAGCCCACAAAGTCATCTGTAAGATAGTAATGAATTCACTCAGAGTCTATCATAATGCATACAAACACATCATTACATGAAAATATGTAAGAAAGTAACTAAGTTATACTATTTATCAATACCTGTGACCTTTTCTCTTCTAGAGTCAGTCTAGAGTACCTGTGAGGACCTTCATTGGAACCTATAAAATTTAAAAACAAAAATCCAAATTTCAGTAAGTCTTTTAATTAAGATAGAATGCTTCACTGTCTAGCAGCCGAGTCTCATTACCTGGATCAGTTAGCCAACCAAACGGTAGCATGTCCAAATCAGGCCATGACTTTCCCTTTAAACCTTTTGCGCCTATCATATTAGATGTGGATAAATCCCTGATTCAGAATTAAATGAAACTGAAGTTATTTCATTGGTGGTAATATGACGGAACATAAACAGAGAAGCATCATCATGATTGCAACATACTTCGTAGAGTAGAGCGATAAAAATATCTTAAACAGTGCTATGAGCTATGAACAGATTAATCACCTTGCTATATCAAAATGAGCCTTGACATCTCCCCATGTATCCCAATCATCTCCTGTTATGCGATACATGTTGGCTAGTCCACTGACATCCTTGGCCAAGGCAGGTGTCACGCTGGTTCCGGGAGATAAAGAATACACAAAGGGGCGATTGATCTGGCTGAGAACCTGCACAACATGGTGTTTGATAAGTGTGCAAATAATCATAGTGAAAATATTGAGATCTCGAGTCTTTATACAAGAACAAAAAGTACTAATGGAAGTAAGAATAAGAAAGTGGAAACTGAAGAATACCTCAGATACATAGGCTATCTCACTTATATCCAAGTCATCACCAAACACACAGTCATGTTTCACTGCAACACAGTCATAAAAGCGTTCAAAATTACTGCGTAGTACGAAGCATAGCAGGAACTGTGTATATTCTTATGCATGATAATGCAATTCAAAATCAATACAATGTATAATCAATCAATACTTTGTGGACTTAATATCATCATGATAGTAAATGTTGTAACAGTAAGTTAGCAGTGCCGTTACCTAGATCAACACCCCAAGCAGCATACTGCTCATAAAGAGATCTCAAAAAAGCTCTCCCTGCTCCTAACTTTGTATTTACACTCATAAAACCATTAGACATCCATGCACAACTCCTTTCTGGGATTGCTATGTCTTTTGCATGCCACACTCGACCGGCTTCTGTATAAGCACCACCCTAGGAAATCACAAGTAAAGGATATCAAAGGTTAAAACAAACTTAAGTGTCTGTTTGAATTTGCTTATTTGAGTTTATCTACTGACAAAACCACTTTTGTATTCATAATATAGAAAGAAATAGATGAACAAGTTATAGGAGAAATGAAAAGCAATACCTTTATTGTATCTAAGATAGGTGTGTTTGCATTCACAGCTTGTGTGCTTATTCCTCTCATAACATGAATCCCAAACTTCAAACCTAAACTATGTACTTTCCTAGCAACTTCACTGAATCCCTTCCCACCATTGGAAGAAGGCCACCTTCCCGGATCAGGGACCATTCTTCCCCATTCATCAATCACGTCGAATCCAAGAGAATTACTATAAGCACCAGGAACTTTCTTCCTATACCAGAGGTAATCCACCACAACATACTACAATGGTAGAAATAAAGAAATCAGTCTATAATCAGCTATAACCAAAGTACAACTAAATACTAATGCAGTAAAGTAAAGTCATCTATAACCTATAGTTCCTTTCGATATTTATACCTCGAATCCATGAACACGGAGAATCCGAGAGACTACTTCAGCATTTTGAAAAAATTCTTGTTCAGAAATTATCCATGAAAATGCATCATATGAATTCCAACCTCTTGGTGGCAAACCAGCTTGTTGTACTTGTATGTCACTTTGAGATAAATTTTGTGATGATACACTGAAATAACACACTCAAATATAAATTATGGCTAATATAATAATGATAAAACAGGTTTCCAAAGATCAAGTAAGTGTACCCTCCTGTCTAAGACCCATAAGACTCGTGCTTTCGCTCAAGTCCCATGGCTCAACTCTCAACTTGGAGCAGGCAGGCCAGCATAGTGCAGCCACCAGCCCAACCTGTTAAGCCAAAGCTATGTTCCATCACCTTGATACCCCCACTTGGGTCACAAGCTGGCGCTACTTAGCTCAGCACACTTACTGGCGTGACCTTTATAAACACTTACTTGTGTCATATTTTAGCCGATGTGAGACTTAATGAATCCAAGATGGTGTAGTCTTATATGTTGCAATAAGCTATAATACGTATTACAAATAAATCCCTATTTTCATCTTAGTCTCAACAATATTTGATACATTCATCTTAGTACACATAATTTAATTTGATTCGTAGATTATGCATACTATGTACTGATAAACTTTTTATATATTGGAGCGAACTGATATTTATAAGTTAATGGACAAAAGAACATTGTTTGAGCTTATATTGGAACAAGCAGATATAAAAACAAATTGCTGCCTAGAGTGAATTGGCTGCCATAGGAGAGGAGCCAGCATATATGAATGACAGGAGAACCAGTTTCACTCAATCGAGAAGCTAGGCGTAACTGCTTCAGAATTGATTTCAAGATACAAAAGGTTCAAGATAGAACACATAAGTACATTGTTTTACTTTTTATAAGCATTTTGAAGTTCATATATATAAAATGACACCTCATTTAATGCATTATGTTAAACTTCAATCATATTCAAGTATTAATTCATCACCAGATTTTTATTGTAACATCAAATTCTACAACCATAAGCTTGACATGATATCTCAAAGTACTGAAGACATGATAGCACATGAATATTATGGATAAGCTATTCTCTGTACTTAAAAAATGAAGAGAAGAAACCTGGTGGCAACTGGCAAGTACTTAATCACAAACACTAAAGACTACTGCCTTATCAGCTTATCTAACATGTACAATAGCGTCAATACCAAATGCACAACACAATACTGATTTATGTGCACAGATCCATCAAATTAATGAACCAGATATAAATTATGTGCATAGATCCATATGTGATTGATTTATTTGAAAGCAATGACAATGTGAACATAAAAGCAACAAAAAAAATGGGTTTGTTTTGGATTCAACCCTTTAATTCAATTAACCATATAACACTGAAATTATCATTCAAGCTGCTTAATTATTTTCAAATTATCCAAAAAATGCAGCTTAAAAGAAGAAGCAAGTAAAGCTCAGATACAATCAAGTAACTGAAAAATAGCAAAAGAATCAAAAGAAGATAGATAGTTAGATACCTTTGAAAGCATGAAGCAAAGAGAACCAAGAAAGAAACTAAGCACAGTGTGAAACACTTCATAATTGCTGGTGCGGCTGTTCCACCATACAACACATATTAAATACTAAAAATAATAAATTATATATTTGGATAAAAATAAAAAACAAAGTAATAAATAATCATAAAATAATGATAATGCCTTGTAAACTAAAGATAAGTAGATAACATGAAATTGATGATAGAACATTATTAACAACTGTTTAAGATTATAATGGACACAAAATAGAGATACATGCAGTGACTGTAACAATATATATTATCTTGTAAATATTATATTATTATATTAATTATGTCTAAAAAGAAAGTGTTGAATTTCTAACCTCATAATAACGTTGATGTTTATTGGTATTGTTATTAGTTGAATAGTTTTGTGGCATTATTTAAGACATGGATGGTGACACTTGGTCACGTTACGTTAAGCGGTCACAATTGATTTGAAGAAGAATACACGTATCTGCCACTATCTCCTTCATTGAAATGTATATTTCATCCATTGTGATATATTCCAAAATTTAGGATATCATAGGTAAAAATGGTTATGGTAATAAAGTTAAAAGAAAATTGGGATGGAAATAGAAGGGAAAAAAAATTGGTTAATTCTAGTATAGGTAGTTTATTGATTGATAGAGAAGGAAGGAGAGGGAATTCTATAAAGAATTTACGAGAGTTGAAGAATGTTTGATTCATGCGTGTGGTGTTGTTTGGTTTGGTTTGAGAAAACATGGCATCATTGTATATGTAATCGATTTAGATACGTTGTACCTCATATAACAACATGTTTAAACCAATAAGCGAAAACAAATTAAAAGCTTACTAACCTCCAGCCATTGCTATTTTAAATCAAGCTCGGTGCTGCTTTGACCGTGAAACAGAGTGTAAGCCGTTTTTATTTATAGAGCTTTGTCCATCACAAGGTCTTTGTAACGTGTATATCCCTTAGAGTTCTTAGAGTTGATCTATAATGCATCAGATTATGGGATAAGTGAGAAAAAGGAGTGGATCAACTCAGCATGTTTTTTCCCCAAAAATAGCAACTCACAACAATCCAATTTATTACTTAATTAATGATTATCTCACGTGAAAGCATCAATATAGGAAAAAACTAACAATCATGTCTGTGTATAGAAGAAATTAACCTGTATACCGTTTTACTTTTATCTTGGTTATAGGCTTATAACATGCCTTACAGAATTTAAATGTGAGAAATTTATATTGAAAAAAAATAATAATAATTTACTAATTTTTTAAATGGATAAATGCACCACTGTTAGTGAAAATATCTCTATATTTAAAACGGTACATTTTTTATTTATATATTTATTATCATTATACAGAACTCAAACATCTATATATCAAAGTCTATACCTAAATTTTACTTATGGGATTATTTATTATCTCTATCTCTATTATATACATTTTGAGATTCCCACGGAGCTCTCTCGTGCATTCTCAAAAACAAAAATCCTACGTGGCATTATTATAGAGATTCTACTTATGTGGAACTTTTAGCACGAAGTCTGTGGTTCGAATCTCATTGACAACAATAATTCAATTTTTATAATATTATACGGAATTCTACCTTTTTTTTGTTTTTAGAGAAAACTATTTTATTATCTATACTAATATATAAAGGCCAAAGTTATTATACATAAGCAATATTCTTATGCATGGTGCATAAGTGGATCTTAGCCACCAGATCCCACGGACACATGTCATAATCGTAGCGCGGATTTAATATACATACCAGAACAGTTGAAAAAAAGTGTTCCGGTATGAATATGCATACCGGAACACTTGAGAAAAAGTGTTCCGGTATGCATTAAAGTGTTCCGGTATAGTTGAGGAAAGTGTTCCGGTATGCATAAAAGTGTTCCGGTACAGTTTAAGGAAAGTGTTCCGGTATGCATAAAAGTGTTACGGTAACCTTATGCATACCAGAACAGTTTATAGAAAGTGTTCCGGTATAACCTTATGCACGGTGCATAAGCAATTGCTTATGCACCATAACCGGACCCATATATAAAGGGATACAAATTTTTAGGATGGCTTTTTCATTATTCCTATTTTATCCTTAAAAAAAACTACAAAAAAAAAAATTTAAGCACAACTTCCACATAAAAGTAGGTTTTCAGTTTTTTTTATGGTAAAAAAGAAATATATTTTTTTTCTTCTTAATAATTAGCCACAACAAAAAAGGAGGTTAAGTAGTTATAATTAAATAAGTTCAATAAAAAAGGAGATTAAATAGTTATTTATATTTGCATAATAGAGAACATCGATCACATCAAACAAAAAAAAGAGAATATCGATCACACAAACGTTTGGCGGCTAGTTAGTATAAGGTCTGTTGTTCGAATCTCATTGACAACAATAATCTAATTTTTATAATATTTTAATGTTATGAAAAACTACTATCCTTTTTTATAAAAAAAAAACCATATTGTTTGAAAAAAAATGGTTGGATATATACAACTAAACTAGAACTTCTCTTTTTTTTTTTACTCAAGCTTCTCTTTTTTTTTGTATATTTTTTTTATCGAGTTTTTATTATTTTTTGTCATTCAATTAGAGATTCTCTAATATTTATTTATTGTAAAAACTCTATTTATTTTTTTTGTAGAATCTTCGATATTATATCTTTTTTATGTAGAAATCTTTTTTTTTTTGCAGGAATTGGTATTTTTTTATTTTAGAAATTCTAATATTATATTTTAATATTATTACATAGGTAAAATTCTAATTATTATTATTATTATTATTATTATTATTATTATTATATATTATATTTTTAATGACGACAAATTTATTTAATCCATTAAATATTATATATTTTCTACGTAAAAACTATGCGAACACTTCGACTAAAATTTGATTGGACATGTATCTATTATTCAATCATTCGATTACATGTTATTTTCTATGTTGATTTGTTTTAAAATAAATTTAAATCATATTTCATATTTTTTTATTGGATCACTCATTTAAAATTGTATCTAGCACAATGAAAAGTGATCATGTGATGAAGTGTGTCCGTAGATGATAGTGAGAACTGAGCACGATAATTTTAGTGTAAATTGATGAAAGAAAAAATCAGATTTCATATCCTTATATAATTAGATTGCACACATTTGAGTCATGCAACAAATATTTTATATATATATAGAGAGAGAGAGAGACACAGAGAGAGATAGATAAAGAGAATCTCTAAAATAATGTAAAATAGGAAATCGATAGCACTTCACACCACACTCTTAAAATTATACCTTGACTAAACATCTCTAAATTTTATCTAGCACGACGAAGTGATCCTTATAATCAAAAGCGTTTGTAGATAATAGTGAGAATTAAATACGAGAATTTTATTGATATTCATTAAAAAAATAAAGAATTAACAATTATTTTTTGTTCATGGAGCGGCTAGAGTCCTGTAACGGACATAAAAGACGGGTAGAATGAGAGAGAGAGAGAGAGAGAGAGAGAGAGAGAGAGAGAGAAAGAGAGAGAAAGGAATAGTCTCAATGGTGTCGAATAAAAAACGAGGAGCATTCTACACCCCACTATTAAAAAAACACGTTGAATAATGAAAATTTGAGTTCCAAGTGTGGATCCATATTATTATATTTTATCATGTGGACTACTTATTCAAAATTTTATCTAGCACGATGAAAGTGATTCTCATGATGAAAAATTTATGTATATGATAATGAAAACTGAGCATGAGAATTTTATTAATATTCATTAAAAATTTATATATATATATATATATATATATATATAGAGAGAGAGAGAGAGAGAGAGAGAGAGAGAGTGAGAGAGAGAGAGAGAGAAAAATCTATTAGTGTTGGAGAAACAAGAAACGGGAAAAACTTATAACCCCCACTTTTAAAAATACACATTGACGAATTAAAATTTGAATTTCAACGGTAGGAGTATGTGTGTATATATATATATATATATATATATATATATATATATATATATATATATATATATATATATATATATATATCCATATTTTTATATTTTATCATGGGGATTACTTATTCAAAATTTTATCTAGCACGATGAAACATGATCCTCATGATGAAAAGTGAATGTATATGATAGTGAGAACTGAGCACGAGAAATTATTGATATTTATTAAAAAATATAGAATTAACAACTTTTTTTGTTGATAGGACCCTATAGATCTGTAATATAGGCGATATAGAGATATAAATAGAGAGAGAGGGAGAGAGAGAGAGAGGAACTCTCAGTTGTGTAAAATAGAAAATGGGGAACACTTCCCACCCGACTATTAAAAATACACATTACTAATTAAAATTTGAATTCTGATTGTGGGGCATATCCATATTTTCATATTTTATCACGAGGATCCCTTACTCAAAATTTTATTTAGCACGATGAAAATTGGTTCGCCATGAAGAAAATTGCATGTAAAAGATAGTGATAAATTAATGAGCACGAAAATTTTATTGATATTCATTATAAAATAATATAGAATTAACAACTATTTGTTGTTAATGATGCCCCTATAGAGTCGTGTAACAGAGATGAGAGAGAGATAGAAATAAACAATGGGAAATGGAAAACACTTCCCATTTCTACTATTAAAAATAAATTGACTAATTAAAATTTAAATTCCGTCTATGGGAGTTTTTTGTTTGTTTTATATTTTGTGTTTATCAGACTTTCACTATGAAAAAATCTATGGGAATTGAAACCAAAAATAAATTAATATAATTTTAATTTTTTTTATAATCAATGGATATTTTTTATAACTCCAATTTTAAGCTTTTCATAAACCTTCGTTAATTATTTTTTTAGGATACTAATTTATCAATGTGAGTGGAGATTCATATATAGATTTTTCCATTTTACGCTGACACTTGAAAATTGCTTCTTTGCGGACAATGATAAAAAAAAGTTTGAGAATGGGAACATGGTCAAAATATGTTAATATTCATTTGAAAAATAATATAAAATTTATAATTATTTTTTGTTGACGGAGTCCCTGTAGAGATGTGAGACAGGGAGGAAGAGAGAATCTCATAGTGTTGTTGAACGGGAAATGAGATAGTATTTTCCACCTCACTATGCACCTGTAACATCTTTAAATTAAACATATAGACAACATTCAAAATAATATAAAATGAAAAATGACATAGACAATATGCAAAAGAAAAAAAAAAGAACATAATCAATTAAATATTATTAAAAAATAAAAATTATCCGATGGGAGAGATTGAGAGAGAGAGAGAGATAGATAGATAGAACTCTCACGCGTGTAGAATGAGAAATATGGAACACTTCGACGCCACTATTAAAAATGTACCTATAGACTAATTAAATTTTCATTTGAGAACAGAATTTATAATTATTTGATATTTAAAGGGTCACTATATAGTCTCGTGGACGAAAATGAGAGAAAGAATCTATCTATCAACACTGTAGAACGGAAAGCGTAATAATATTCTTCATCTCACTCTATTTTACAACATCCTTAAACCTATATAATTCAAAAATTATCTCATTTTTATCGTAGAATTTTAAAACAAATTACTCAAATAAAATTACAGATAAACATATAAATAATATTAAATAAGAAAATTATCCCGTATTCGGCACGGGCTAACATACTAATAATCTTTTAAGATTAAAGAAATCTAGCTACATGTGACAATTGTTAAAGGTAGACCCATGTCACTTCCTCCTTTGTCTGACAATTAAAATAAAAGTTGATAAAATAATTTGGGTTGGGTTGCTAAAATCGGAATGAAATTCTCTAACTTTCCATCCTCTACCTTTCCTTAACTTTAGACAAATTTTAACATTTTTGATGTGAGAGAAAAATATAAAATAGAATAAAATAAGATGAGAGAGAAGGATTGTAGGGGAGAGATAGAGAGAAAGTTAGGTGACTTTCCCGCCACAAAGGTAGAAGATAGTTACCCGCTAAAATCAAGGTTGTTAGAACTGGACCGGTCATCGAACCGGTGAGCTTATCAGTTCAAGGTTCAATGGTCGGATCGGGGTTGGACCAGAGTCGGATCATTTTTAATTAAATATATATTTTAATTAATATATAAATAAATAAATAAAAATAATGACTTAATATTACCTAGTTTCACACATTAACAAAATGAAATGTCATTAAAGTGATATAAAATTAAAACTTTAGTATATTAAATATAAAATTTCTAATTCAAATTAAATTAGAAATTACATAATAATTAAGTAAGTTCAATATTGCAAAATAGTACCACAATACCGGGTAAAGTTATTATGCATAAGGATTTTTCTTATGCATGGTGCATAAACAAATCTCCACCATTTATACTCTAAAGTGGTCTTGACATTATTAAGTACTTTGGAGTACAAATGATGGAGATTTGTTTATGCACCATGCATAAGGAAAATCCTTATGCATAATAACACTACCCCACAATACCCACTTGTAACCCTAGTTTTAAAATTCATGAAAACATTGGAATATCAATGAATGAATAGCTGCGCAGCCTCTCTTTCTCTGTATCACATTCTTCATCTTGTTAGTACTCATCATATTATTTTCTTTTCCAATATAAATTCTTCCTCTTCATTTTAGTTCTTTTTGTTCTACAGTATCTTCTAAAAGACATCCTTCATTTTCTTTATATTCTTCCCTCTTCGTTTTTTTTTTTAATTTATTTCTTCAAAGGTTTTTTCTTCTCTACATCTAATCTAATAGTTTGGAAATTCATGGTTTGTAATATTTTCTTCTTCTTCTTCTTTCTATGGAATGCATACAAATACAACAGGTTTTTTTATTGAGATATTTTAATGGTTTGAACAAAAATTGGTGTAATTTGTGAAACCGTGTGAAAAAAAAAACTGCCGGAAAAAAAAAAGGACCTCCAAACCGCCGGACTGGCCGGTTTACCGGTTTTGTTCCGGTTCAACTCCGGTTCGCACGTTTTTTTCCGGTTCCCTTGTGGAACGGTTTTGCGTATTAACCGGACCGGATGCAGGTCTGGTTCTCGGTTCGACCGGCCGGTCCGGTTTTGACAACCTTGGCTAAAACACTCCCACATGTTTTTAAGTGGAAGAATGTTAGCAACCCCATATATATATATATATATATATACACTAATATACACTATTTTTTATATGTTTAAAATTATGAAAAGAGAATTGTATTTTTTATCAAAGTAGTTTAATAGCTAAAATTTACTCTTAATATAAATAAATGGAGTGTTAGAATTATATCAAATACATTATATAATAATGTCTCTATCAATTGAATTGACTTATATTTTGATCGCGCTACATGTTATAATATTTCTATCAAGTTAACTGAATTAAACTATTTTCATCTCTTGTATTAACAAAGTGGTTTTTTCTCAAAAGCTTTTTATTTTCAATCTAAAATCGAATAACACTTGTTTTGGCACAAATATTTGGATACAAAATTTATCACATCAATTCATATCACTTTAACAAATTTTTATTTTTCTTAAAAATCTATCAAACAAATATTATTTGGGCTCATGCACATTAAAAGTATTTCTCTCTAAAATCTATTGAATTGAATTTGAATATATTTTTGAAAAAGGACAAAAGAAGAGACAAACTCGCGCGGTTTATCTTGGCTGATGCCTGATGGCGGCTAACACCGTCACGCCGACCACCGCCACCGTCACCGACTTTCTGCTACATCATTCCTTCCGCGTATTCTTTCCCTCACTCTCTCTTCTCACATTCCCATCCACTCTGCAAGAACAATGAAAAATCAAACTGCGCAAATATGGATAATTGCGGTTGCTTCATTCTACCTATTCATGAAGCTAACCCCATCCATTCCTCAACCTCAGATGTACCATGATTTCGCTGATAAACGTGAATTCTTTGGTAATTTTTCATTCCATTTTTTGAAAAATATGATTTTGAAGGAATTTGAGACCAACTTGATGTGGAAGATTTTTCATTTTCTACTCCGTTTGTTGCTAAATTTGAAATGAGATTAAATGGTGTTTTTCTTTTTAATTGTTATTTAGGTATTCCCAATGCACTTAATGTGATATCAAATTTCCCCTTCATGGTTATTGGTCTTGTTGGGCTTATGCTTTGTCATCGTAAGAACTATTTTAATTTCAGGTATTTTCATTTTCTTACTTGCTTTTAGAAAAAGGTCCCATTTAAGTTGAAATTTGTACTGCAAAGTTTGATATGTAATTAAAATCTGACAAAAGACTGGTAAAAGATAGTTAGTTAGTTAGTTATATCAGAATCAGGAATCGAACTCAGGTAGTTCCGATTGGTCGACTATCAATAAGGATTTGAGTCCAAATTTTTGGTTATGCACTCATTTCATTTAGCTTAAGGTGATTGCTAAACCAAAACTATCTCTCTGTCGAACTTTAGATTACAAGGTTTCCTCTCCCGGAACCAAGGGTTAAGAACAAAAGAGTTATTTTTTTGATTAGGAAAATGCTAACTAGTGCCCCGGGCAGGATACTTCAAATAGTAAAAATACATTAAAATGCGTGCAGTCAATGTTTGAAAAGTATAAAAAATGTTGTTTTCAATGTAAAAGTTGCTTCTTTTATATTTTTAACTTGTGTCCGGGCACTAGTTAGCATGACCCTTTTGTTTATATTCAAAATCGGAGTAGTATATGACTGAAAATTCAATTTGTGGCTAAAGTGTGCAAGGTGAGCTATGGGGTTGGACATGCTTTTATGTGGCTGTGACTTTAGTAGGTTTTGGGTCTTCATATTATCATCTTGGACCAAATGATAATGGTCTTGTGTGTGACAGGTTGCCGGTGAGTTCTTTCTTCCTTGGAAGTTTAATTCAGTCATTACTGTTTTTAGAAATTTTATTTTAGTTTGACAATTTTGATTCCTAAATTTGTGTATGTTCATGGAGATGACTGTTGCTTTTGCTTCATTGGTGGCGATCCTCATCATTGAAAGGGTTGATGCGAATAAGGGGACAATGTCGATTTTTCCTCTAATTATGACTGCTATGATAAGCAGTGTGTATTGGAGGCAAGCCTAATTCTTTTTCTCTTTTACTTGGAAGAGTTATTTTCCGTACTCGTATCTGGATTTTGTTTTTATTTTCCTATATAGTCTGATGAATTCCTTCTTCTATACTCGAACAAAGTTGTTCTTCATACAGATATAAGAACGATAACATAGTTATCATATGGATATGAGAATTGAGATTCATTGTCTCTGTGACTCATAACATCAGAGTTGTTTATGATAATGCCAGAAGTTAGGTTAGCTCTTTTGAATCTTGTAGTCCCCTCAGATGAATTGATTTCCATCATTATGGATTGATTGAGAAAATGTCAATAGTCAGAGCAGCTCCAATGAAGTTTTCTTACTAAGTTCTTAATCTTAAGGGACCGTTCCTTATTGGAATTTACCATTCAGGGTTCCTTAAGTTTAGGGATGATTTCTTATATGAGGAACAATAGCTTAGCATTATCACTTTCCAACTCAATTATCAACTTTTAAGGAACTGAGAAAGTCCCATTTAATGAACTTTTTAGAGTTGCACCATTGGAGTTGAAAGTTGCTTAAAGTGCTGTAGAATAAAAACGGTGATATTCAAAGTCCTAGTTCTTTTGAATCTCGTATTCACCTCGGATGAATGACTCCATTTGATGGCAATAACCATGGAACAACTAAGCATCAAATTGATTCTTCAATATTTTAGTTGTTCTTTCTTTTCATCCAGCCTTTTTCAATTGTAGGTTCTTTGGTGACATCCGTCCATATCTTCTTGTCCAAACTGTATCATGCATTGCCATACCTGTCATGGCCTTTTTGTTGCCTCCAATGCACACACATTCAACATATTGGCTATGGGCTGCAGGTCTGTACTTTTGGTATGATATAACATCTGCTTTATATTCAGCACTTCTTTAAATGGCTCTTAATTTCAAATTGAATCTTGGCAGGATTTTATCCTTTAGCTATGCTGCAAGAGACTGCCGATAGATTGATTTATACAGCGACTTTTCATACTGTCAGTGGTCACACACTTAAGCATTTATCTGCTGGAATGGTTCCTCTCATCTTAACAATAATGCTTGCAAAGAGGAGGCTTTTGCACGTAAGCAACATCGAATCCTTCAAATTATTGAATTTGCGACTCCACAAATTTTGATTACATGCTGGGAAGAGTGTGGATATGGCCAATAATACATAGTTAACATTAGGTTTCAGGTTTTTTTTCATGTCTATTGGAATGTATAGATATAGAGGATCCTCAAACATTAATAAAAAAAATTGGGAGCAAGGAATTTGGGAACATTTTTTAAACGGAGACACTTTTTTAGTATGGAAGATTTTTTTTTGCGAAAGATGTACAAATGAATATGATTAGTTGGTGAAGTGTTTGAGTGTGTGCAGTTGCAATCTCTCTGTAACAAATAGCATTATTGTTTTGCTGTCTGTGATCAATATTTCATGTTTTTTAGCACTTTCTTAGAGGTACTTGTAATAGTTAGTCCAATATTCTCGAGTCAGTTTTGTTTCATTGTTTTTAACTTTTTATTGCTTCCTCTACCTAGTTATGATCTACCACCTTTGGTTATTATGATATCATTTGAATTTCTTTCGAACCTACGTTGACATGAAACTTGATCTAATGTGGTTGATGTGGTCTATATGCAGGCAAAATCTGCTTAATGCATACAGCATTTCCTGGACTAAGGTCAAAGAAGGCATCTGATCTCAATGAGCAGATTTTGGAGTCTCAACAAGTTCATCTCTTCTCACCCTATGAAAGGAAAAATAGAAAGGTTAAGCCACTAAGGGTAGCTTTGTAGTAAATAGCTTAATTAGTCTTAAAGATTATATGTGCTCAAACTTCTGTGCTTTAGTTGTACTGAAAATAAAAAGGAAGGTGAATAAAAGTCACCAAACAAGGCAAATAACGTCCTACAGCTGTTATACAGTTGCATTCACTGTAGGTAGCTTCTTGTTTGTACAGTTTTTGATCCTCATATTGTATCTAGCCTTGTAGTATAAGAGGATGTAGAGATAAATAAAGTATATCAAGAACTGAATGATGTGCAAGCTTTTGACATCATTCTTTTGGTGAATGCTTGGAGCAATACCTCTTAGGTAGGTTACCAATGAAGCATGAAGATACTTGTTATAGTTTGTGTTGATTTTGCCGGAAACAATAAAATCTATAGTTATTATAGTACGAAACTGCAAATCAAATTAACATAACTACCAACTTATTACTGTAATTAATTACAATATGAGAATACTGAAATTCAAAAGCTCAAGATGCCCTTTTCTTTTAAGCATGTCCTACATTGGGATGCTTGATGAAGTATTGTAGTGGCTTGGTTCTTCCCCCCTATAGCTAGCTTTTAAGGAAGGATTTTTCAAGTGCTTAGATACTTGTCAATTGGTATCAGAGTTAGTTGTCAGCAACACAGAAAGGGATACTTATGCAGACTGCAGTGAATCTAAATTCAAAAATATTATTATTTCTTTTTCTCTTTTTATTTATTTTTGTAACATTTTTTCTCTTACACCTTCCACAAGACATGAGAGAATCCTTTTCAGAAAGCGTGTATCAACACGTTTTATATCATTTGCATTCAACACTTTTAGCTTTTTAGCATCAAAGGTTTTTTGAAAAGAGTTCAAAAGATTATGCATAGTAATGTTGTGTCACCTAAGTCTATGAATGTAGTTTTTCAAAGATTAGAATTTGCTATACAAAAAAGGTTAGCGGCGCAACTTGTTATCCGTCTAACTTTTATTAATGTGTAATTATTTTATATATATATCTATAAGTTTCTAAAAAGAACAGATTTTAGTATACAACAAAAAAAAAAACCAACAACTTTCAATTTTAAAATAAAATAACTTAAACATGTGTTTTCCACACGAAATTTATATTTTATTATTAGTATTTAGTACTTTATGGATTGTTGATTAATCTACCAACACAGAAAGTCAACAACATCTTTCACACTGGCTGGTGGCATGAACAAGAAAAATACCCACAAAAAGAAAGAGAAAAATAGACCACATATTCAATTAAATTTTATTGCAATTCACAAGTCCTCTCTGTTGTTATTATTATTCAGCCTTGCAGGCTTACTCTGATATTCAGAAAACAGTGCAAATTTACCTCAAAAATTTGTAGTACCATATTATAGGCTCAACTATGGCTATACAGAAAGAAATTGAACCATTGTCATGAGCTAACTTAATGCATAACAGTCATGTTATGAGACACTACATCATACTACAAAGATCCTCTCCCATTAATCTCACTTTCAGCTAGTATACTAAACTACTAATGATATCTGCGCCTGATACTAGCCATTTCCCACTATGTTCTACAATCATATTGATTGCAAGTTGCAATTACATCAAATTATCGTCTCGGTTAGGCAAAGTGAATGTCTGTGATCTTACCAGAACTTTGTGAGCACGCAATGATTCGCTAACAGAAGTTACGAACATTTGAGGTGGTGGTTTACTCCCTCTGCGCTCCGCAATGGAGAGGTTAGAGTTAGGCCCTTTGTAGGAGTTTGTCCCTACCACGCTGTGATTAACCGAAAGTGTCTCTGAAGATGAAGAGACAACAGCGTTGCGAAGTGAAGAGGATCTTTCTAACAAAGATGCATCTTTATTAAGATAAAAGGGTTGTTCAGATGATTCAAGTCCGGAAGAAGGCGATGGTTGCCGAGATGACATGAATGACAAATCAGACCAATGTGTAGACGCAGGCGAAAATGTGAAGGAGCTAGCACAATCAGAATTGGAAGGAGAAAGGGTTGGTGACTTTGAACTGAATTTTGGGCTGTTACTTAAAGAAAAAGGAAAAGAATCTGATTTTCGATGAGTTGGTGGTAATGATGAACCAACATTAGGAACAAAGCGATCCGTGAAAACAAGACCATCTTTTGCCTTGTCAGAGCTGTGATCAACAATATATTCAATGTAATTAGATGAACCAGAAAGATGCTTTGAGGAATGATCAACAATTGAATGTTGTTTATCATCTTCTTCCACATTCTCCCTTAATAATTCATCTTTTGGTGACGATGTATCACAACATTTAGAGGATGTAAACAAACCTTTCATGATACTATTAGCAATCTTCCTCCTTAGTCTTCCCCAGCCATTTTCTCTAGCAGGAAGCAAAGTTTCTGATCCTGTATTAGACACAGAAAAAGGTGGAACAACACCGCCAGCAAGTGCTTTGTGAAATATCCCAAAATCCAAATCGTACTCATCGACTTTCCTAGGATGAATCCCCATATCATCATCAGTTTCCATTGTTTCCTTCTCCACCAGTTCCTGGTTAGAAAGAGCAACCCAAAACTCCATTGGCTCTTCACCTTCACAAATGGTAAGAATCGGAGCATTTGCTTTCTCATAACGAACAACCTGCGTAGCTGCAGATCGTGCATTACAAGAAATAACAGAACTACAATTTTTACCAATCCAAACATATATAGCAGAAGGAACATGAACAATAAAAGCACCACGAGAATCGAGCGCTTTAGCACAAGGCTTGTCGACCATTTTAGGTACCACATGAAGAGGGTCATAAGGTGAATGAGGAGCCATTCTATACATCCTAAGAACAGAATTAGGACTTAAAGGCATAACATTAGCATTACCATTTACCACTCTTTTCTGACACATCAAAAGTTGACAAGCAAAACCCATGTTAGGATTTGTAACACCACGAGCATTCTTGACATAATGAAAAGCATCTTCAAAGCTTTGTCCTTCTCTCCACATAAGATAAGCAATGACCAAAGAAGTTGATCTAGAAACACCTTGACAACAATGAACAAGAACACGACCACCTTGTAATCTAACATCCTCAAAATAATCAAAAACATCATACAAAATACTTGTTATATCTTCCGTTGGACTATCCTGCAACCAAAGAGTTTTATAAACAAACTCACTTTTGAAATATTCAGGACAAACAAATCCAACACAATTAAGCACATGAGTAATCCCATTTTTTCTTAGAAGCTCATGATTCTTAGCAACAGTGTCACTTCCTAAGTACACATGTTCAGCAATTCTAGAACATTCTTTGTCATAAAAAGCTAACTTGTCTCTTTTGAACTGAAACTCTGAACCAATGATTGAACCTCTTCCTCTTGGTGTATCTGCTTGTGGCCAAACACCAAGATCGTCAGATCCAGCACTTGGCCATTCTTCAATGCTACGTTTGTTAATAGAAAGAGGACGAAGCTGTCTGTTTTTACCCGCCGCATGAGGTGGTTTTCTGTTTGAAGGTGAACGGTCAGTCCATGAAACTGACCTTGAAAATGTACTCCGGTAACCACCACCGGCGGTGACGGTGGCGGCGCGCTCGTTAGTCTCTGACATCAAAAGGCAAAAGGGTAATGAAAAAAACACTAAAGTTTCAATTTTGATTTAAATCAAAAATCAAATTCATTACCCATAAAGAGAGGATTTTTTTTTTTTGGTAGTAAAATGGTAGGTGTTGTTTTTTTGTGGTTAGTTTTTTTCCCACCTAAAACCCTTGACCCTGTCTTAATCTTTGACTAATATTTGTAGGGTAAGGTAATGGGAAGATGAGAAATTTCATATGGAAATAGAGATATTGAAGAAAAGGAAAAACTTGCAAGAAAATAGGTTGGTTACAAGAGTAGGGAATGGAAGTGATTTGAGAAATAAGTGCTTTTTGTGTTTGTGTTTGTGTTTGTGTTGGGTAGTGTTCAAGTGGTAGCTTAGAAGAAGAGGCAAAGTGAAGTGGAGAAGAGTTTGAGATTGCTAAATTTTGTAGTGTATGAAAAAGGTGGTCATGGTCTTTATATTTGACTGTGACATGTTGAGTCAAAGTGCCAGCTCACCCTAGGAAACATTTTATACATTTTAATAGTATATGCTATTTTTTGTATTTTGCATTTATTACTATTTTAATTTTTTATGACTTTTTTGCATTCAAAATTCTATTCTATACTAGTTCTAGTATTTTTATAATAAAAGGCATAATAAAGTTCATTCAAGAAATTCATGAAAAATCATATTGAGTTAGTATTGTTTTTTTTTTTTTAAAGTAAGTTTAGTATTGATTTTTATTATTTTAGTCAAAAATAGTAATATTGGTTTTATTCTTTATCATTAAGAAATTAGTGCTAGTCAACATTGTAAGTTTTTTTTGACAAAACACTGTAAGTTTGTATATCTCAGTCAAACTGTTATTATGGGTAATTTTATGGTGGATATTATGATATGAAAGTTTCATTTTGACTAAATATTTTATATATAGAAAAAATATTACCCAAAAAATATTATATATATAGAAAAAATATTCACTTTGACCTACTCGAGTTTTACTTTTGAAATTTAAGTTTGAATTGTATTTATTTTCACAAAAAAAAGTATGTTGTGACTGTTATGCATAATTAATTGGATTGCTATTCCAGTCAAAAGTTTTGAAATTTTAGTTTCATATTCAATAATCATATAAATATAATTTTAAAAAAAATAATCATATAAAAATTCATTGACGAATCAAATATAATGAGTTAATTTTAAAATGATTATCACCTATGAAGCACGGACACCTCTAGGAGGTGGCGTGTCGCGGTGTCCGACACACGTCGGTGTCCGACACTTGTATGACATACGTACGACACCTGTCAGAATAGTAAAACAAGTTTCACCAAAAAAATAAATTTTTTTCTTTGTTTTGACACTTTCAAAAAGTTAAATATGTATTGAAACAAACAATGAAGCATTAAAGGTATTAATTTTAATTAGAATAGTTTTAATTTTTTTTAATAATAAATTGATAAATAAAATCAAATTTTATCATATATATATATAGGGGTGTCAGTGTCCTATATTTTCTACATCATCAGTGTCAGAGTATCCATGTCGTATCGTGTCGCGGTGTCCGTATCAGAGTCTGTCATTCATAGATTATCACAATTTAAAATATTTTCAACTGTTCATATAAAATAATCATATAATAGCTTACCTAAAAATAAAATAAAAAGAATAAATTACACTTCTATTTTTAAAGATATATTTAAACTACACTACTCGTTTTTCTTAAGTTAAAATATACAACGATTACCAATCGTTAGTTGGTTCAGTGGTGATTGGCGCTAAACTTGGTAGGGAGGATCACGGTTCGATCCCCCACAACTGCGATTGGGAGGGGGCTGGAACCACTTGATGACAGAACTGATCCCCGAACCAGATTCAACTGGTGGTGGAAAAATATATATATACAAGGATTTTCTCTCTTATGCAATATGTATTAGAGAAATTACACATTCGTTTCTTAAAAGATTATTGAATTATATTTTCCAGCCAAATGTAGGAATTTTGGACAATTCTTTAGTTTTTGGTGGGATTCTTTCATTGTAGTAGCTTTCACTGAGATTGAGCTGTTATAAAAATGAAAGTTTGGACAATTCTTTACAAAGAAGGCTTGTGAAGCAGTTGTTGTAAGCATTGAAGATTCTTAAGAATTGTAACTTTAAAATTCCATACAGGACAAGAAAGCTGAGTTGAAGGAGTTGTCACTAATACTTAGAGTTATGAGCTTCATGACTTAAAAATTTGTTGTTTGCAACGTTCTATTGAAGTCATTAATTATACCACTTATGTTCAAGTAGACTAAGGTGGTTTTCCAAAAAAAAAAAACAAAAAGTAGACTAAGGCTTTGTTTGCGAGTTTGGAGGGGAAGGGAAGGGAAAAAAAGGCTAAAAAGGAAGAAACAAGTGAAAGAAGTAGAAAAGTTTGGGAGGGAAGGAGTTTAGAGGGTTATTTTTTCTTCATAACACAAAAACCCCCCAATTTGGGGGAACTCAAAAATTGTATTGGATAGGGGTTTGGAGGGGGTTTGAAGGGTTTATATGAATTTTTCAAATTTAATTAATGTTGTTATAATATTCTTAAATTCATAATATATTAATGATGAGTATTTATTTGTCATTCTCTATAAAAAATATTTTCTCAAAAAATGTAAAAGGTTTCTCTAATTTTCTCTCTATTTCTCTCCCTTCAAAGTCTTCCCCTCCCCTCCTCTCCAAACTCGCAAACAAAGCCTAAGGTGGTTAAATAGTAGATTTGAGCTGCAATTTTGGGTCAATTTGAGTTAATTCGTTCAAAATCAAAGTTTTCACGATTTTACTAGAAAATAAGTTTATTACTGATTTAACTCAATTTTTATATGTAGATACGTAAAATTGGACCATTTTACAAGTTAACTCGTGCTGTTAAGAACCATAATGGTTGGTTGAGCACATTATTTTAATTGAAATGCACTAAATTTGATTCCTTCAAAAAATATTATTATTTTAAAGTAAAGAATCGAACTGAAAAAAATAATATAAAAGAATAAAATATTTTACCATAATAATTTCAAGGATTAAACAAGTAAATAGTCCCTATAGTTTTTCAAAATTTCATTTTTAGTCCCTATAAATTTTTTTCGCACTTTTTGGTCCCTGAAAAATTTTCTATCACAATTTTTTGTCCTTACTTTTAATCAAAATTTTGAATACTTTCACATTTTTAAATAATTTTTTGTATTCATGTTTAGTATATTATAAGAACATCTCTCATAAAAATTTAGAATTTTTTAACATAAGATAAATTACTTGTGAATATTTATGTGCAAAAAACTAAAAAATTCACACTTAATTCATCTCTTGTTAAAAAAAATTTAAACTTTTGCAAGAGAGATTCATATAATGTACTAATCATTAGCGCATAAAAAATTTAAATTTTTTAACAATATGCACAAGTTAAATGAAAAGTAAAGACCAAAAATCATGACATGTACAAGAAATACTTCAAGAACCAAAAAATCTGAAAAATATCAATAGAGACTAAAAACAAAATTCTGGAAAATTATGGGTATCATTAAGACATTAACTTATTTAACCCTAATTTCCAATTTTCAAATGTGAGAGAGAGGGGGGTGTGTGTGTAGCAACAACAATCTGTAAGTAGCATTAGCCCAACAAGACCAATCCAAATTCCACAGCCCAATGAACCCAATCACTGAAAACAGCATCACTGCACCAGTGCAATTTTTGCCTTCCCTCTCGTTCGAACTCTCGAGGGGAGAGAAAAGAAAAAAGAACAAACACAAACACAAGAATGAACAACAAATGAATGAACAAATGAATGAACGTTGCTATGCATTTGGAAAAAAATCCATGATATGTATCACAGTGTCGGTGCACGGCGCCTATTATACCGTTCTCAAATATCTTACTACGTTAAAGCTGGTCTCATTGACACTGCAATCCAAGTGTTCGACGAAATGTCTCAATCAAATTGTCGTCCTTTTAGCATCGATTACAATCGTTTCATCGGCGTTCTCATCCGTAATTCTCATCTCGACCTTGCCCATAACTACTACCACCGCCACGTCATCCCCAATGGTTTCTCTCTCACACCATTCACCTACTCACGTTTCATTTCCGCTCTTTGTTCCGTCAAAAACTTCTCCATGATTGAGTCTCTGTTTCGTGATATGGACACTCTTGGCTATGTTCCTGATATTTGGGCTTTTAATATTTATCTCAACATTCTCTGCCGCGAAAATCGGTTAGAAACGGCTCTTGAATTATTTCGCGCAATGCCTTTGAAGGGAAGAGAGCCTGATGTTGTTAGTTATACTATTATTGTTGATGCTTTGTGTAAAGCGAAAAGGTTTAACGAGGTTGTTTGTTTTTGGCGTAGTTTGATTGGGTCTGGGTTGAATCCTGATTTAAAGGCTTGTGGTGCACTTGTTGTTGGGTTGTGTAGTGCTGGTAAAGTTGATTTGAGTTATGAGCTTGTTATTGATGTGATCAAAGGTGGGGTTAAGGTTAACAGTTTGGTTTATAATGCTTTGATTAGTGGGTTTTGTAAGATGGGTGAGATCAAAAAGGCTTTGGAGATTAAGGGGTTTATGAGAAAGAATGGGTGTATGCCGGATTTGGTTACTTATAATATTTTGTTGAATTATTATTCTTGTGATGAGGTTATGCTTGATAAGGCTGTGAAGTTGGTGGAGATAATGGAGAGGAGTGGTGTGGAGCCTGATTTGTATAGTTATAATCAGTTGCTCAAGGGTTTTTGTAAGGCTAATCAGGTGGATAGGGCTTATTTGACTATGGTCAAGAAGATGCAGAGTAAAGGGTTATGCGATGTTGTTTCTTACAATACTATTATTGCGGCTTTTTGTAAGGCATGGAAGACCGAGAGAGCTTACGAATTGTTTGAGGAAATGTGTAGGAAAGGGATTCAACCGGACGTGATAACGTTCACTGTACTCATAGAAGCATTTTCTAGGGAAGGTGGTTCTGGTAATGATATTGCCAAGAAGCTTCTTGATCAAATGACAGCGATGGGGATTGTTCCTGATGTAATATTCTATACCACAATATTTGATCATCTGTGCAAGTCCGGGAATATTGATAGCGCTGTTGGTGTTTTTTGTGACATGGTGGAGAATGGAGTAAGTCCAGATGTGGTCTCATACAATGCACTCATAAATGGGTTTTGCAAGGCTTCTAGAGTTATGGATGCCATGCGTCTATATGAAGAAATGCAGGTTAAAGGATTATTTCCGGATGAGGTCACTTTCAGGTTGATAGTTGGAGGGCTCATTAAGGGAAACAAACTTTCCGAGGCATGTAGGGTTTGGGATCAAATGATGGAAAAAGGCTTTACACTTGACGGACATCTCTCTAAGATTCTAACCAATGCCATTCAGTCAAGAGATGGCACATGAGCATTGTATTGGTTTGCAATGTGATCCTCTTAACTTCATCATGCCTTTCTTTCAAATGGCAGAGCTACTTACACGATTTTCTCTTTACACACTACACAAATGTGTAGCAAGCTGGTGAAGTTCCTTTATTTCTGCAGGGAATGGCACATGTGAATCAGTATAACCATTTCCATGTTGCTCATGGTTCGATCCCATGCCTTTGCATTGTGTACAAGACACTACTAATTCACTGGCCAGCTGACAGCTTCTAGTAAAGAATCCATAACAAGGACTGTCCTGTAATGGTTTCTAGCTTCCAGTGGAAGTGGTGTGCAAGTTTTGTTTCATATCGTCAACAGACATTCAGCTGGCGGATTGAATTTGCCAATACAATATTCTCTTTGGCCATTTTTATACACAGGGAGCTATTGGTCTGAATCTCAGCCAGCACAATTGATATTATAATTAATTGATATCAGTGTTTCTGAATACTATGGCTCTGTTCTATTTGATTAAATCGTTGATGAGTGGCAGCTCAAAGATTGACTCATCAAGTCTTGTGTGGAAGACACTTCAATGATAAATATTTTGTCATTTGATGGTTCTTTACTACTAATCAGAGTACAGCTCCCTTTGTATAACAACCTATAATGTCAGTGAATAGATGTTTTGTTTCACTGGGACAAAGTTTATGGTATTTTACCATACCGTGTGTGCATTGATGTGTTGGAGAGCATGAGTTTTAACCATGGATGTAATATTCCTTGTAAACCTTGTGGGCTACATCCAATGTTTCACATCTCAAGCATTGTGGGAGCTTCGTAACAGATTGGCGGCTTACTATTTGGGCTTATCTAGACTCACGGAGAATTACAAAAATGCAAGATCCACAGGGTAGCCTTGTTAGGTTTCAAAGTTCAATTTTATTTTATTTTTGAAGGGAAAGTTCAAATTTTTTAGATTCAGGGAAAACTGTGATGCTGACACATGATCCACATATATTTGAATTAGAATAGAAGGAATGCGTATTTGTTGGACTACACTGTCATAAATTCCAACTTGTCTGACAAATATTAGAATTATTTTCAGTGAATGTTGATGCTTCTGTCTCTACCTGCAGGACGGAACATCAAGCTTGTTTAATGAAATGTTACCCTAATCATTCATTACGTTACAGATGTCTGTGTCTCCTTTTACTTCAGCTCATTCTTTTGTTATAGAAAAATAATTTTCAATATGCTTCTGTCAATTTTTCCCTGCCAACTTGTATTTGATACAAAACATGCTAAAGAATGCAAGAGGAACATGAATGTATGATTATGAATCATTAAGATTTAGTGTTTTTGAAAGGTTGCTGAATCAATGAAGAATGACTGGGAGCTACCCAATCTTATGAAATTTGGTAATTTTCCACTTTTGTTGTTGGATCATGGTCTTCTTTTATACTCTTTCTTCAGTGTATCAGTGTGAAAAAAAACATATGTGGAATTGTGAGGGAAAAGAGAAAAATTCAGGTGAAGAACATAAATCTCAGTTTCTTAATTTTTGGTATTCTGTACTTATGGGGTTTACATAAATAATCTATTATTATTCTATCCAATTAAAAAAACTTAAACTTGTATAATCAATAGTTCTAGGTGTAAGATTTTACTATATAGAAAATTTGAATAGCTTTCTACATGTTTTGAACTGTGTTATTCATCTTATTGCTATTCGAAAATAAGGATGTTTTATGCTGAATCAATCCTTGTTTTGATTTTGAGTTGGTTGGTTCTACTCATAATATATATGATGCTACATTGGGTAACTGTTGAATAACGAGAAAATGGAGAATAGTAATTGTTGAACCAATGGTGTTTTGGGGATTGCTAACTATATAAGCGACCTGTTCTTGGAGAATATAGCAAATTCAAGTTGAAGACAAGAAAAGAAGAATCTGGCTTTATCTTCTCTTTTTGACTTTGTAATTCTAAAATAATAATATCTGCTTCTATTCGAACTTTGATTTGTTTATTGCTTGCTAATCACAATCACAATGATTTCTTATGGATTTAAGGAATCTTCACTCAAAAACTTGATGGATTCCTCTGGCCTATAGAGTGCCTTTAACTTGTGGTCCATGTACTTTGGACCAAAGAAGAAGGAAGGTATATTGTGCAGTTGGTCTTTGCTTGCATGTAAATTGATTGTTTAATTATAAAATGATTTTTTCTAAATGGTACATTTGAAAAGGATTCTGATAATTATGAGACATCTGTTAGTCCAAGAATCCAATCCACTTCTACATTCATACAAAGTTCTGTTCTCTATTGTTGACTCAGATTCCCAATATATAGAATGAATAAGTGATGAATAATCACTTCCTGTTTGAAATACTCAAGTAAGGTGTTAAAGTAAAAATTAGAAACATGTAGCCCCACATACTTGGCTTATATTTGATTCTTTGTGTGTACATGAATCATCCCTGAAGTTCTCATGAAGTCATTCTCATTCTTTTTATGCCTTTTAATTTTTGTTTTGGGTTTGATTTGTGCTGGTTTACATTATCTTAATAACATTTTCATAGTATTAGCCTCCTGTTTTTCTTCATTGCACATTTTCCACTGAAACCATGTCTCGTCGAGAAACTAACCCTCACTTTTCTAGACCACTGAGACCTCAGGTTGAAGATCAGCAGCAGCCACCTATTCCAACAGTGCCACGCGAAGACTACCGTGGCCAACCAACTCTTCCGGTAGCAGCACCTGTTCCAACAGTGTCACACCGTGGCCGACCAACTATTCCAGTAGCAGCACCTATTCCAACAGTGCCACACCAACACTACCGTGGCCAACCACCTCTTCCGGGAGCAGCACCTATACAAGAAGATGCATCTCACCATCACCATCCTCGTTTTCCATTGCCACCACATCATGAAGATCATGTTCCATTGCGTGCAGATCATGATAGTCGTTTTCCATTTCACCTTGAGCAAGAAGGTCATCATCAACCACCAAGTTTACAGGCTCCACGCAAGGGTAACCGCAGTAGCCAACCACCGCGTGGAGGTTCACGCAAAAAGCATCGAGATCAAGATCTCCGATCAGGCAAGTCAAGGGTAAATTTTCAAGAGCCGTCAGTAATACCACCACCGCTTGATCATCCTCCTGAGCCTCGGCGACAGCTGGCACCACACCATGAGCGGCGTCACGGTGGTATAATAAGGTTTCCTAAAGAACAAAAATCACCACCTTTAACTTGGATGGGTGCTTGCTTATGTGTAATATTTTGGCTTATCATAATCATAGGAGGCTTAATAATCCTCATAGTGTACTTGGTTTTTCGTCCACAAATTCCTCATTTTGATGTATCCAGTGTCACCCTAAATGCTGCATACCTTGATGTTGGTTATCTACTCAATGCTGATTTAACTATGCTGACAAACTTCACAAATCCAAATAAGAAAGTGCATGTAGATTTCAGCTCAGTGATCATTTATCTGTACTATGGAAACACCCTTATTGCTACACAATATGTTGAGCCTTTCTCAGCTGCAAGGGTTCAGTCAAGATTTGCATATATTCATATGGTAACTAGTCAAGTTCAGCTGCCATTAAATGAGGCACAGAGGCTTGTGAAACAAATGGAAAGCAATGGCGTCTTGCTTGATGTGAAGGGAGTTTTCAGAGCAAGATCAAAACTAGGAACCATTTTAAGGTATTCATATAACCTTTATGGCCATTGCAGTATCATGGTCGCACGCCCTCCTGAAGGGATATTGATGAAAAGAAAGTGCAGAACGAAACGTTGATTTGGCAACAGAGGTTATAGCGTTGGTATTCTTTTTGTCCTTGAAAATTCGGAGGATTTTAGTGTTACTATTTTGCCTATTCATCCTACGAATAACATTTATATTTTAATTCATGAACATGTAGTTTTTCTTAAACTACAAATTCTAGAATTTGTATCTCAATTTTTACTGCACTAGAATAATCAGAGGTTATATCACATTTATTAATACTGGTAACAGTTTCTTAATTAATTTTTAAAAATAAATAAAAAAGCTTCTTAAGGTGCTATTATTTTTAAGTTATAAGTTCCCATGCTCTGTATGATCGATCTGTTCAATAGCCAGTCAATCTCAAATCCACAATATAGGCAGATTTTAATTTAATGCATTTATCATACACTGCACAAAATTGAAGAGAGAAAAAATTGCCCCTCTTGCAAAAAATAAATAAATAAAATTTTCCCAACAACAGATTTATCTACAGAAGCTAAACCTCAAAGGAAAAGGAAACACCTTATCTTGGCATAAAAATCACCACTCAGCTCAGAATCATGTCTTAACATTTAATTTATAAGAGATTATATAAACATCATAAGAGATTAATATGCGAGGGAGTGAAATATAGCTCCCAAAAAAAGGAGGTTACGTAGTTATCAATTAACAAAGTCTAATAAAAAGGAGATTAAGTAATTATTTATATTTGCACAATACAGAATATCGATCACACACGAAGAAAAAAAAGAATATTGATTACACAAACGGCTAGTAATAATAATAAAAAAAGAAAAAGCCAACCCAATCTTAACTATTTCTGACCTTGTTAGCATCTGGTAAAAAGAAGTATGGACAAAAATAGTCTATAATTGAAAACACAACCATGTATGGACTACTCTGTTGCATTAATGTAACGACATTATATGTGGAATGCTTCCATGAAAGGAATGTACAGGATTATCATATTGCAATAACAAGTTACTCGAGCCAAATGCTGTTGCAACATGACAATGGTCGGACAAACAACACCGTTGTTAAATTAAGAAATGGTGGAACGGGTTGATACTATTAACTACCAAATCAACATGAATACACAAGAGGGTAGAAAAAGGAAAAGAAAATATCCAATTATAAGAGAGGTTCGGAAAGCTCCATTTCGTTAGATGCCGTTTGCTGTTGTGTATCAGAACGCGGCTGAATTCCAACAAAGTCCAGGCCGAGCCACTGCCATGGCCAGCATACATATCTAGGCCTATTTCGTCCCCTTGAGTCTTCTCTGTTCTCAAACTCTTCAAGTTGATGAGTGAGCTCCTCCACTCTGTCCCTTAGTCTCGCAGACCTCACGTCTGCTAACTTGAGAGATTTCTCTGCTGCATCTCTGGCTGCCATTGCAGCAGCTGCCGTCTCTTCTTTGAATTTCAATTTTTTCTCTGATTCCAACATGGATTGCTTTGCCTCTTCAAGTTCCTGCTTAAGCGTTGACAACTGCAGAATTGCAACCAGCATTTATGATTAGGAATAATCAATGTTACTAATTGACAATAGAAGGAAGAGTGATAATATCCATCAACAGGTGACTTTTCGTAATCTCATCTTAAAATATCAATCTACTGTATTTACAGCCTAATTGATTAGTTCATCCCCAAGAAGCACTAGCTAGCCAACCCCAAAAAAACTATAGTAGGATGGTAGCCTGCACTGTAAGCAAATAAATGCTTCAAAAAAAAATCCCAAAATTAATGGCACATCAGCACTCTAGACCGACAACCACCATCACTCTAAGGTGCAATTATCAAGTTAATAACAACGAGAAATACCAAGCCATGGCTTCATCAAAGAGAGAGGTACTAAAATACGGAGTGTAAATGAGTTGAGCTACGTAGAGTGCTTTTAAGTTTAGACTTGGCTAGCTAAAGATAAGTGTTGCCCAAACTTCAACTCATCTATTTAAGAAAACCACATTTAAGCATTGGGCTTGGCTTGTTTAAAAATTTGAAGCTTGAGTTTGGCTCTTTTAAATTGTTTATGGTTCGACTTTTTGTCCTTATTTATTTACGACTCTTGAAAACCGAAGTTAGTTAAGTTATAAATATAAGATAATAAAAGAAAAATTATGACTCTCCAGTGAATGTATAAAAGAAAATTACAACTTTCCATGTAATACATGAGCTATCAATGGTAAGTCTGCGATGCTTGAGCTTGACTCGTTTAATTGAAAAACTTGCTAAACAAACCAAGCACTTAACAAACCCTACTTGAAGAATTTATAAATAATTCAGCTCATTTACACCCCCAACAAGAATCTACAATCAACCGAAGAAAAAGAAGAACAGGGGATGTAAAGACGGTGTCTGTGACATTGAAAAGGAACACGGGATGAAGTTATGAAAGTGGCAGCAAAGTAAAAAGGAACCTTTGAGTATGAACTATGAACTGAGTCTAGAAGGAGAGACAAGGTTAAAAGGTTGCCATAATGTATAGGGGCTGCCTGAAAACGTGTTGGCACATTGAAAATCATGGGCTTTTATGGAAAATGTATTCATCTCCTGCTGGAGATGTGTGGTGTAAGGGAATAGCAAAGCAACCTAGTATGACACACTTCAAACTTCGAAGAATGAACAAATTCGAATTCTATTTCCTTCTAATTGGGGGGAACATATGAATTGTGAAAAATCATTTAAAAAAACTGCAGGGGCAAACCACAGATTCAAAATGTAATGGTTTTAAACCAAGGCGGCAGTCACTAAAACAGTGAATTTTCCACCATCTGCCGCCTGCAATTAAGGCCACTATCGCTGCTCAACATAAATGTAATTTTCAGTGTGGTCCAGCACTACAGCAGCAGGACGCAACACTACACTGACTATATGTATTTGGTCCTATTAATTGCTTTGATTTACATCAAAAGTTCTGTAAGACCATAGAACTACAGGCCAAAGGTAATAGAACTGACAGAATCATGGAATCACTAGCAGCCAGCTTATATACAAAATTTGCAGTCCTCTCAATTCACCATTGCGCAACTAAAGCTGGACTACACACAAATTGGCAATAAATAAAATCGTATATTAAATATAAATGCATTCAACTCTAAGCATACATGAGCATTACTGAAAAAAAATGTTAAAAAAGTTAAAATCTAGAGAAAATAAAAATGCAATCAACTGTGTTTTATAAACTTATTCGGTTAAAACCCTCCAAGTATAGCAAACATGCCAAAAAAAAAATCTTGCCAACAGATAGCATTCCATACCTGTGCTACAAATTCTTGTTCAACACCTCTGCCTGCAGCGGCTTCTTGTTCTGCTGCCACTTTCCATCTGTTAATTTCTTCTTCAGCGGCAGCAATGTCCATCATTAGCCCCTCAATCTGTATTACAAAGAGGCCAATTGATTCTTAGAGATGAAAAAGTATTGAAATCAAATGCCTCTCAGTCTCACAGATTACCCACATCCTAGAACTACACAACAAAGGCTCTGTTTGTAAAAAATAGCGGATAACTGATAAGCTAACTTATAGGGGATGAACTTATAGTGAATAACTTATAAGATATTACCTCCGTTCCTTTTTAAGTGTCCGTTTAGAATAGTAATACCAAATTAAGAGTGTATTTTTGCACTTTATCTTCCTATTATACCCTAATTTTAATCCACCAATAAATTCCAATTTTTTGGCACACACTTTCTCTTTCCAATAAATTTAATATATTATTTACAAAAAAAAAACAAAATTTAATATTTTATGTACCAAAAAAATATTTTAAAAAAAATTAGTTTTCCAAATATATAGCATTAATTAGTTTTATTGAAAAAGATATGAGTAATTGACAAAGGGTACAATTGACAAATCGTACCCTTAAAACACCAAAAAGATAGTTAAATAGGAACGCTAAATCCAACGTTTTTGGACACTTAAAAAGGAACGGAGGCAGTAGCTTTTAGCTTATAGAACATGATTAAACTTACATTTTCATTTGCCACTCTTTCCTTCTCTTCAAGTTCCTCTACCCGGTGCATTCTATGGTCGAGTTCTTTGGTCTGGGATTCTATGTGCTGCTTAAGTAAACTCAACTCTGCCCTTAATGTAGTTAAGCAATATGCAAAGAAAAAAGTTATGACGTCAGCACAGCTAGATACTACAAATATGTAAGTTCTTCTGTGAGTAATGAGAAGAAAACTTTCACATATCAAACTCCAAAGTTAGACAAATAACAAACAACTTCGCATTTGATTCTAATGTCAAGTACCTTAATTCATTCACGGTGTGCTGCAGTTCAATGATCTCAAGCTGGGATGCCTTAACAACATCCTCCAGAGCACCAGCCTGCACAATAAATGCAGAAACAACTCAACAAGGTATCTTCAAAATGCAAACTTAAGACACGAAAGAGAAATAAAAACTTACCAAAGAATATATTTCATTCTCCTCTTCTTTTTCCGATTTGTTTGAGTTGTCATTTGATTCTGCAACCATTCCATCACCAAGAAGCTTACTAAATTTGAAATCTATCCCAGCCTCCCTCAACCCATTTTCGGCAGCTAAAAACAGCTCACTTTTCTTAGATGACGGATCGGACGTCATCCTCCTTGATAAAGCACTCCTAAGCAAAGAACCAATTTGATCCTTTTCTTTAACTAACCTATTCACAGTCTCATCTAAACTCGTGAGCTCGCAATTCTTCTCCTCAACCACATCCCTAACTTTTTGAACAACAACCCTAGTCAATTCATGTATGGATTCCATCCCAGCTAAAGACGCACGTACATTCTCTTCAATGTCCGTTTCTTGCGGCACAAACAACGATTCTGAAAGCTCCGAGTTACCCGCATCATCCACAATCTTAAAAACACTGCAAATCTGATTATGAATCTTGGACACAAAACTCAACTGATCAATCAACAAAGGCCTTAACGATTCCATATTGGATTCCAACTTACTCAACTTGTCCTCACATTCATTAACATACTCCTTCAATTCCAAACCCTTACTCTCTTCTTTCCTTAAACTCTCAGAAACCTCATTCAACTTCTCATCCCTAACAACCAAATCCCTCTCCAAACCCTCAACTACAGAGGTTTTATTCGCAACCTCATCCCTCAAGTTACTAATGGTTGCTTCCAATTGAGAAACCTCAATGGCAATTTCATAATTCCTCTGTTCAATTTGTTCCCTAGCTTGATCCCTAGACTTAATACTTGCATCATTCTGTTTCAACAACTCTTCAACAATCTCATTCGCCCTCTTTATAACACCGTAAGTCACCGCCGCCATGCCGGTGTATTTCTGCGACCGCGGCAACTGACTTCCGTTGCCACCGAAACCGTTAACTTTAGCAGAGATCTTCTCAATTCCAGTAACCATCATGTGACTCGATTTCTCAATCTCCGATCGCAGTGATTGACGCTCCTTAGCAGCTTCCTCAACCTGCTTCGCCATCTCTTCCTTCTCCCTAACAGCATCATCACGCAACCGGCCGAACTCATCGCGCTTCCGTATAGCCTCCTGAGCAAGCACTTTCAGTCGATTAAACGAAGTCTGTAACTCCGATTTCGCTTTCTCGGCGGCGATACGCGCTTCCTTTTCTCGATCAAGCTCGGCGAGAATCTCGCGGAGTTTTTCAACGGACACGTCATCTGGAGACGGATAATTTGACGCAATCGGAATTGGATCGCCACCTTCGTCCTCGACGTCGCTGAGCACTGCATCGGCATCAACGTCGCCGGCGGCAGCCATTTAATTTAATTGAATAATAATAATAACATAAAAATTATCATAAACCCTAAAAATTGGAGCGAAGCAAGAAATTGAGATGAATATGAATTAGGAAGTGATCGAATGTAACGGTGTTAATGGTGAATTGTGGAGGAAGAAGAAACACCGTGACAACAACCAGTCTCTTCTGAATTTTGGATTGATAAATTCTTAATTTTAAATTATGTTTTTTATTCAATTCCGAAAACTTAAAATAAATTGAATAGTTAGAACTTAGAAGTAAAAAATAAAATAAATACTAAAAAATATGAGAAAGCTGTGATTATTAAAAAATAAAAATGGTTTGTTTAGTTTTTGGAGTGGGAAGTGGAATATGATATGGTATCATAGGGCGTGAGCGCAGGGGATTAAAGTGGATGAGGAAGAGGCTATAGAGAGAAAAAAAGGAAAGGAAACTTCGTTTGGAAGGCACAAAACAAAACAAGAGACAAAATGAGAAGTGTTTAGCTTTTTATCATCCTCGCGCCAAGCTATTTTTCCACAGGACCTCCCCTATAGAATCATCACCGCAGTAGAGTTTAACCATCAAATTTGGGATGGATCGGTGTGGTTTCTCTATGCCTCGACATTAAAATGTCGAACCATGAAATACGATTGAAGTGAAATAGATCGTGAGTGAATGAGGATGGATAGTGCTTCCTTCTTGGAGTTTTTTTCCTACTTTTTTTTCTTCCTTCTTGAAGTTGATCTGGTTTAGAATTAGATCGCATAAATAAAGTTTTGATTACAATTGAAATGAATGTGATGATGATTACGTCGTGATTGGATTTTGACTTCTCAATTTGTATGGATGAGTTCCTAATAGCTAATCTATTACTATTTAGTTGTCTACAAAGTAAAATAGAAAATAATAAATAGTTGTTCCAGGATCTAAGACACTCTAGTTTATTATTATTTATTTCAATTGGGTGATTGTTGCAGTAAAATCGAGATAGATGTTAGATGATTGTGTCTGGCAACTGAGAAGAGCGATGGAGCATCTCTGAGTCAAATAAGTTCTTCGATCGATATGCAAAACTGTGAAGGTGTGTTAGGTCTATTATCACTCGTTGAATGTATTTTGATGAGGATGGTGTCGAAGATAGCTTTTGCGCCTCCTTTGGACTAACTAATGTTTCCACGTCGGAGACCCAAACCATTAATTACAAAGGATCACCGTGTAAATATTGACTAAATTGTTGGTTGTGTTGGTCGTCAGTCTACTTAAGTAGTGCCATTACAACACATAACTAAAAATAAAAAAACTTTGCGCACTCCACATTGTTTCTCGTGTGTCCTTTAAAATTACCAAAAAGTCCTAAATGTATTCTAGGATGAGAAGATGCTTTGCATCCTAGGATGAGGATGTAAATTTTAGGATGCTTTGCATCCTAAATGTAACTCTTAAGTATATTGTTTCTTTATTCTATTAACACTA
This sequence comes from Trifolium repens, assembly GCA_030408175.1. Lineage (NCBI taxonomy): Eukaryota > Viridiplantae > Streptophyta > Magnoliopsida > Fabales > Fabaceae > Trifolium > Trifolium repens. Next base: position 56,188,374 of record CP125842.1, on the reverse strand, counting down.
ATTAGGAAATTCAAAATTTCAGATATGGTGATGGGACACTGTAAATTGATTGTCAAAACTTTCAAAAATGGATGTCAATGAATCTCAAAGTGGGGAAGGGTGAACAATGAACTCCCTGGGAAACACCTTAAACATCACTGTAGTTTAGCTGGTATGATACACCCTCATACATAATTGCCTCACTAATAAAATACAAGTAGATATATAGCAAACCCTTGATTGGTATATGCATCACTCAAAGTGGTGATTGTAAAGTTCTCCTTTGATTGCCTCCAAATATTCCTACTTCCAATCTGTCTAGGGTGTAGTACCTATAACCAAACATTGTGGAAATGCCTTGCAATTCTTCCATAATCATAAGATGCAGAGTTAGTTTATGAGAGCTCTAAAGCTCTGATTTAGAACTCTTCTTTGAAGAGGTTGTCTTCTTTCCCTTCCACCACCGTTGTATACGACTGGAAACTTTGGTTGCATGTTTCTTAAGCGTTGCGCTTGTGTCCACAATTCCCTTTCGTATCTTCTGTATCCAGTCACCTTTTTCATTTTCTTTTGATCTCAAAACTTTTCCCTACAAGTTGTAGTATGTTCAAAATATGAGTAATCTTTACATTTTAAGCCAATGAAATTTTGAAAGAAAAAAAAAACACATTTCAATCACTATTAATGAAATAGATAGGTGTACCAATTTTGAAGGAAAGCCTGTGTCACCGCCATCATCCTCCTCGTCCTCATCATCATCTTCATTTTCACCGCCAAAATTTTTCATGTTCATTAATTCATCTCTTGAGTACATTTTCATGCCGGGTGCTCCTGGCATTCCCTGAAGCAAGAATTGAGTGTTGTATATGATCATATATCATAATGTATTACTAGCAATATAATGCATCATATAAAGTCATGTAAAGATATAAAAAGAGAAAAAAAAGAAAAATACCTCCATAGATTTTAGTAGTTTTTCCATTTCAGCCTCCTTAGAAGACTTTGCAACAAATGGTTCACCAGGAGTCCTGTCCTGTAACACACAGATAGACCTTCAGATGACAACTTAAACAAATATCATAGGGTGGAACTGAAATACCAAATTCAAACAATAATGCTAGGTGCATGTGAAGTTAATACTATAAATAAAGGTAACCCGGTCCGGTGCTATAAAGCTCCCACCATACCATGGTTAAGGGAAGGGTTGGATCAATTGCAGATTTACTATAAAGGCAGCCTTATACATTGCATTTGCAAGAGATGAATTCTACGACTCAAATGAAATCAATCACACAGTTGAGTCGAGGGAAGTTAAATACTATCATACCAGAAATGAAGTTTTAGCTTCCATATTACATAGTCTGAAGTAGGGATAGTTTATTGATGGAGTACACGACAGAGTGAGCATAATCTAATTGATGGAGTAGAGTTTAGGTCCGGAAATGCATACACGGTGAGGGTAATGTGGGTTCATGTTTGCTGATATATTAATCACAGTTTAAAACATAAAATACGAATAAATCAGCATTTCAGTCCTTGATATTGTGCAAGTCACGTCCTTTAAATTCAATGCCAATCAATATAGTCCGCTTTCCAAATTTAGAACAGCAAATTTAAAAGTTTTATGCTTACTTTAATGCAGCTAAACACTATTCAAGTCAATATTTAAGTTTTCCATTGATTTTGATGGATGTTTATTAGAAAAATATTTTGATTGAGGTACTAAATTGATTGGTGTTATTTAATTTAAAGGACTCATTTTCTTTTGGACATAAAATCCAGTTCGTAAGACAATAAAGGGAAGAATGGAGAAGCAGCGCTCCTTTGTTCAGAAGTTAAAAACTTACTGATGTGGAAATGTATTTGTCAGATTGCATATTAGTGTTTGTTGTGGGGTTGAAATTTAAATTTGAAAAATATAAGAAAGGGTATGAAACATGTAACAATGGAAACTTCACCTGTAATTGAATAAAGTGTTACCACACATACTCAACGTTGTTTCTTTTTATTTTTTTTGTCTTGTTTGACAATGAACCCTATAAACTCAAGTTCAATATTTAATAAAGTGTATGAACCATACAATACCAAGCAAGAAGACAATCAGTGTCCCAAAAAATGGACATGCAGAACAAAGAAGCAGCAGCAGACTCCACAAACTTAATACGAAACATGATTAAAACTATTTATCACAAATTCACAATCAATCTGGTAAGTTAATTTCATCATAGCTCGCACCAATCATAAAAATATACCAGGAGCATCAATTTCAGATGATGGTTACCTTAGGGACAGGAGGTGGCTTTTTATTGCAAGATTTGCTCAGGTCTTTGCACAGATAATTGAACAGTGAGTCAATGTCATGCTTGGATTTATATAGATATTCAGCAACATCGGTATCAGAATATCCCATAACCTGTAAATACCAAATTACTAATTTAGGAATCACAAAACCAACCAATAATTTGAAGTGAAGATATTTGAAATATACAAATACATAACTAGCAGGGAGTGCACAATTCAGATCATGAATGGTGCACCATCAACACAGTGTTCTAAATTGATAGAGAATAAACATTAATGAAACTTGTTCCTTTATTTCCCCTCTTTTCCGATAATTTTTTTCCATTTCAGAACCAAAAGAGAAAAAAGGTCTAATTTGTCAGTGTACATAATTCACATGTAACAAAGTTAAGCAAGCCTAAGTGGTTGGTGCGCAGCGCGTGAGTGTTGTAAACCCAGGGTATTGAGTTTGATTCCTACTGATGAATAAAAGAGAAGCAAGGAGTGGAGGAAGATAAAAGTATCCTACATCCTGACAAGCACGCTCAATTGTCTTGCATTCAGAATTGCACTGTCCTTCAGAGTCATGCTCCACCAGCTGATAAACACCAAAAGAAAATGGCATAACAATGTCAAACTATGTAACAAAAATTCGACAAACCATTGATAAAAAAATATTGAAAAGTTGGATCCTCTTACCTCCAACCTATCTTCTTTTTCTACAATATCTATACGCAATATCCAATCCGCTTCAACCTTTTTCAGATTACAAACATTCTCTGCAATCTCAATGATCTGGTACTCCGAGATCTAACAACCAAAAAACACACAAACAGTTTTAGTGCATACAATCCACAAAAAAAAAACTACACCACACAATGAAGCACAAAATAAGAACCTTCTTGGGAGAAATCTCGGCTTTCTTGCTCTGAACTTGCTGATACAACTGTTTTGCAAGTATCTCACAAACCTGGCACTTTATGTACGGTATATCCTCTTTTCTAGCGATCCCAACCGGTTTCTTGGAGCAGTGTGAGAGAGGAATCAATGTTGCAATCACCACTGATACAACTAGAAACCAAAACACTCCCTTCATCTTCCCAACCAGTATGTGTTCAGGACCTTGGGTCAGCGGGTGCAAACTATTTTTTAAAAAAAATAATTATAATTATAATCACATATGAAAAGAAGATCAACAATATGCATTCAACTTCTCTGGAAGATGCTGGATTCTAACAACTCCTTTTACTTTTATAGCTACCAATACTAACTTCCCTCTGATAATTGAATTGAACACAATTAATTAAATCTAATAGCAGCACGTATTTCATAGCTCAACTAAGTGATAACACCTTAAACAAAGAAATACAATTCAGGATACCGTCTTTCAATTTTTTTACTAGTTGCTGCCAGGGGCAGATCTAGACTTAAAATACCAGTGTGGCTAAAATTAAGAACTTATATTTGAAGAATTGGCTTTCTTTAATTTCTATTATGTAACAATAAAAACAATCTATTCTGTAACAAATAACAATCAAAATTTCTTCAATGAGGGTAACACAACACTAACAGCCTAACAGAATCAATAACAACAACAGTAATAGTAACAAACAACATTGAATCCAGAAAAATAAGGATGAAATAAAGAGGTTTAGGGTTTGGAATTGGGAGCAAAAGTGCCTGTTAGATGATTGATGGTAGTTGGTGGTGCGGTGACGGTGAGAAATGACGATGGCAGGGTGGGCGGCGCCGGCGATGGTGGTTGCTAGGTGGTGGAGAGGGTGGTCGACGATGAACTGATCTTCCTTTCGTTTTTTTTTTTTCTAGTGAGTTTGATTTGTAAAAGACAAAAGAATACAGGATAAATAAGGTAGAACATAACAAAACAAAATTGCATCGATAATAGAAAGAGAGATAATATTTTTTTATATTCGAAAATAAAATTGATATTTTTGTGTATTTTTTATAGTTGTAGCATGGACAAAAAAGTTGTCATGTAGTTTAGTGAGAGACAACAATTCTTGTTTTTGTCTTGTTTCTTACTGCCTATTTTGTTCAGTATTATAATCAGTTTCTGAATCAAACATGGTACAACAAAAGTTGTCTGATCCAGTCCCCCATTTTTTATCAGATCAAATGCACTTTTTTTAAATATGGAGTATTATGTATATAATATATATATTTAAAAAAAAAGGAAAATCTTTGTAACATTAATAAGAAAACTTTCTTTTGTAATATGTACGTTGAATGTCTCAAAATTATAAAAAGTTATCTTTGTAACATTATTATATTTTTTTTTTTTTGTTGATCATCATGTTTCAACTCTTTTTTTTTTATTTGTCATTTTAAAATTTCTCCATATATGACTTTGATCACTAATATTTTTAATTATTTTTATAAAAATTATGAAAATTTTATATTTTGAAAATATTAGTCGATATAACTTGAAAAACATCTTATATACTAACATTTATTTTTATATATTAGTAGAATATTACAATTAAAATATATTATATGAATAGTATGCACGATTCTCAAACGACAAATAAAAAACACGGAAGAAGTAATTATTTAATTTATAGCGTAAGACCATAGGTTAAAGAATTAAATATTAAAGTATTTTCTTAAAAACTGTATGGCATTAAATTTAAAATATCATTTTTTTAAGACACAATTTAGCATAACCCTTATAAATATGACAAATGTTGGCGAGTGTCCTGAATATTCTTTAAGACCTTAAATAATAAAGTTTTTATGAAAATACTTGAAATCAATACATTGAAAATCGTAACATTTAACTTTTTAAATAATTTTTTTTTTAAAATGGAATGTTTGAAAAATGTTCAAAGACTTTATAAATATAAAGGTCATACTAACTAGTGCCCCGGGGCACTAGTTAAGAAACTTAATATAGTAATATAATATTGGAACTTGTGCAATCATTCTTTTCAAAATATAAAATATACTCTTACCAATACAAAAGTTACTTTTTTTAGTATCCTTAAATAGTGTCCCGGGCACCGATTAACATTTTCCTAAATATAATCATTCCGAGCTTAAGGGAACTAAAGTTGAATGACTTAGCAAGACCCGTGATGATGTCCCGGTTACATGTTGTCAAATTGAATGACTTATGCACTTAGAATTAACTTGCCTCAAATTTCTAATATTGTAAATAGATTGATGGAGTTTTCTGTACGGTTATTTCTAGGAAGCTGCTTTCAGACCAAAAGTTGACATTTCATATGGAAAAGTGTAAGGATTTACTAGTACTTCATAACTGTCCGGGAAGTATCCATGAAAATTACCAGGCACCTTCCATAATTTTTGTGAATAATCTTGTTTCTCGAAAATCAGAGTCCGGTAATGTAAAATTCGGTAACATACAAGTAATATTCCAACTAAAAATAATTTCTATTCTACTATTTTTTATGTGTTAATCATATTCTATTTTTCGAAAATTAGAGTCTGATAATTTAAAATTCGATAACTTATAAGTATTAGAGCCTGATAATTTAAAATTCGGTAACATATAAGTAATATCTAGTTAATAGGGGTGGAGTACACTTGTCAATAGCACATTAAAGGGATAAACAATTGTAGTTGACTAGACCTTGTTAGCTATAGTTTTCTTCTAACACTAGCATTCCTTCTTGTTCATTGTTTTCTTCTTCTTGTTCCATTTATATTATAGTTACTTCAACAAGTAGAAGCAAACTAGTCCATTCTTCTTGTTAATTCTCTCACACAATTCATTTCCAATTCTTTCTTGTTCAAACAAACAAACAATGTCTCTAGAGGTAAGTACATGGAAAAACATGTTATAGCAATTGTTTCTTTTTAACTATATTTGTGGAAGAAAAAAAAACATGTTTAGATTTGATTTAGTCATCAATAATAGGCGCCTAAGTTATTTTTCTTGGTCTTCTTTTCTCTTTCATATTAATTTGGTTTTTTCATGAAGATATTATTTATATATGTTTTGATATCTTGGTTTTGCAATTGCTTGCAGCTGGATACTTTTTTAGCTTTGGTTTTAGTTTTGTGTTTCTTTGCATTGATTCAAGCATTAATGGGAAGTAAGAATTCAAAAGAGTCTCAAAGGAAACATGTAGTTTCACCATCATCAGCATCACCATCATCATCATCATCATCATCATATGGGTTTGTTGGTTCTTCATCTTCTTCATGGGAAAATAACTATGGATATCCACAATCAACATATCCATATCCACAACCACAACAAAATCCATATCAAAGACATAATAATCACCACCGCGCTACACAACACGATTATTCGAGGCCAAATAGGAAGTTAGATAGAAGATATTCAAGGATAGCTGATGATTATCATTCTCTTGATGAGGTAATTAAGATTGTTGTGCTGTTATTTTTGTTTGTTTTTTTCCTTGGTAATAATGTAAGTAGAATTGTGTTTTGTGTATGAAAGTATCAGAATTTTTTTATGTTTTTGGTTGTAAATATCATAGACTTTTTGTGTTTGGTAAAAGGAAAGGGAAAGGAGAAATTGACCTGAAAAGGAATGTGTGTGAATGGTATTAAAAAAAAAAGAAAGGGAATCATTTTCCCCTTATCTAATCAGGTAAAAGGAGAATAGGAGATACTGCTAAAGACACTGCTGTCCCTCATTTTTATTGTTCTTCATGATCTTGCATCATCTATAATGCATTTTCTAGGATTGCTACCAATAATAGAGAAAAATTGCTTCATTAGCCGGTACACAGTGACTTACATACCTATGTGGCAAGACATACTGACGTGACAAGTGAGTCATTGTCCACGTGTACGTTGACTTGATCAAAATCTGTAGGGGTCAGTCTTTTGCAAAATGGACTAAAGTTATGGGCTAAAAATACTATTATGAAAGTTACGAGGCCAAAAATGCAATTTAACCTTTAATTTTTGAAATCAATTATTGAAATTTGTGGGGGTCAGTCTTTTGGAATTGTTGAAATTTGTGGGGTTCCGTCAGTCTTTTGCAAAAGGGGCTAAAGTTAGGGGGCCAAAAGTGCTATTATGAAATTTAGGGGGTCAAAATCGCAAGTTAGTGAAAGTTAGGGGTCAAAAGTGCAATTTAGCCATTAATTTTATACTAAGAATCTACCAGTAGTTTTTTTCTTAGTCAAATAATGAAAAAGGTGTACACAGGTTACTACTGCTCTTTCACATGCTGGCTTGGAATCTTCTAATCTCATTGTTGGGATTGATTTCACAAAGAGCAATGAATGGACAGGTTTTATCTCTTTTGATATCTTGATGATTGAATTTCTTATAGTGAGTTGCGGTACATAATATATATAATTCACTTTGAAAATCAGGGAAGAGATCATTCAATCGAAAAAGTTTACATCACATCGGAAATGGTCAAAATCCTTACGAACAAGCAATCACAATTATTGGGAAAACATTAAGCACTTTTGATGAGGATAACATGATTCCTTGTTTTGGATTTGGAGATGGTACTAAAAACAACAAAAAATCTTGATTCTTTTTCACTTGTTTTTTTGTTTACATATAGCAAAAATTGATTCTGTTTCTTTCTTATCTTTTTCGCCTGTCAGCATCAACACATGATCAAGATGTCTTCAGTTTCCATTCAGATGAGAGGTGCTGCAATGGATTTGAGGAAGTTTTGTCAAAATATAGAGAGATTGTTCCATGCCTCCGACTCACAGGTTTTGCCTTCGCCGATAATGTAGATACCAATTTTATAATTAGGCCTAGCATGACTCATTGAATTTACGTTACAGGACCCACCTCATTTGCCCCGATTATTGAGATGGCCATGACAATAGTCGAGAAAAGTGGTGGCCAATATCATGTCTTGCTTATAATTGCTGATGGACAGGTAACTTTAACGCGCATTTCATTCCATTGAAAAGTACAATTTTTAGGTAGTTTAAATCTGTATCGGTCGTAAGTTCCGAAGAGTTAGTATGCAAGATCTTGAAAAGTTGATGCCGAAAATTTGCCACAGGTGACAAGAAGTGTTGACACACAGCATGGCAAGCTAAGTTCACAGGAAAAGAAGACAATAGATGCAATTGTAAAAGCTAGGTATGTTATTCTTTGGTTTCTCTCATCTAATATGCTATTTATCTTGGATTCTTATACGTGTTAAATTGCAGCGAGTATCCACTATCGATAGTTTTGGTTGGAGTTGGAGATGGACCATGGGATATGATGAGGGAATTTGACGATAACATTCCAGCTCGAGCCTTCGACAATTTTCAGGTTTGGTGTAATTCACACGACCATATATTTCTCGGCTTTCCATATTCAAATATTTCTATTATGCAGAAATGTGAATGTTTTTCATTTCTGTTTTGTGTAGTTTGTGAATTTTACAGAAATAATGTCAAAGAAAGTGGATTCAAACAGAAAAGAGACAGAGTTTGCTCTAGCAGCTTTGATGGAGATACCTTCTCAATATAAGGCAACCATAGATCACAGCCTATTAGGGTAAATGATTGAATAGTTTTATAGGAAAATATAACAAGTTTAACTTAGATAATAACTAATTTGCATCATGTCTTCGTCGATGAAATTAGGACACGGAGGGGATACTCACCAGATAGGGTTCCTTTACCTCCACCACAATATGAAAGGACTTCTTCCAGCAACGCCGCAACATCTTTTCGTTCAAACAGTTTTCAGCAAAGTACTCATACTTATGTGAGCAACGACAGTGAAATGAACTCAGAACCGAACTCAGAACCATCTTCAAGTGGTTTATATGACAATAAGGTATTAAAATTTCGGATTTTTCTTTCCAATTTAAGACACCACTATCATGTGGCTAACGATAATTTCTGTCACTTTCGATAATCATTCATATATGGTTAACTGCAGATTTGCCCGATTTGTCTTACTAATGGGAAGGATATGGCCTTCGGTTGCGGGCATCAGGTAACCAATTCAATTACGTTTTACCGATTCTTCTTCATTATTGAATTATATCTAAGGCTGTCTTCAAAGGATATAATATTAACTTCTCTTCGCACTTTTATTTTCTTGTATGGGACAGACTTGTTGTGAATGTGGAGACAGCCTTGAATTCTGCCCTATTTGCCGGAGCACAATCGATACGAGAATAAAGCTTTATTAAACTTCCGCTTCCAACCTCGACTTGGATCCTCTGCAGTAGTCTGCACTGTAAAGCGGATCTGTTGTTCTTGTAAACAACCATATATCACAATTTTGAATCAAAACAATTATGTTAGCTTAGGTTTGTTTGTTTACATAATGAATAGGTATTGCCTCATTGTTTATATTGAAGTTTGTATTGTGTGCCATGCATGATTAATGTAATATTTGATTCAAAATTTATTTCTAAGTCAAGTTCATTCCAATCATTTAAATTTTGTAAAGTTTCAAATACAAAAATAAAATAAAATAAATTCATGATGAAAGAAAGAAGTAATGACCGGCCATACATACCAATGTTGTGTCTCATAAGTCTATAGATGTAGTTTTTCGGAGGATTGGTTTAATTTGTCATCCAATAAGGTTGGCGGTGGTTTTGTTGTATAAAAGAGTAATTGAAGGAAAACAATAAAAATGTGCACAAGTTGTAGTAGAAGCAATAGTAGCTAAAACAATGGGCGTATGTGTTTGTATTTCCCTCTAAGCAAAAGTATTATTGAGTGTAGGAAACAAATTAAATTGGTATTTTTCAGAAAATATGTATGTAGCCAAAGTTTGCGTAATATCACATATTGAAGTGTTTATTTAACTTGAAACTACAAAATTGGATGGAGTGACGGTACGTTGTGCTAGCAACATAGCATTATTCAATGAAGCAATGCTACACGTATAGGGTGTCCATTTCTCTCTCAAATTCTCAATGAAAATTACTTTTGCCGCCCTATGGATTACTCGTACGTCTTACGAAATGACAAAAATACCCTTTCGTGGTTTAAGTCACGAATGTAGGAAAAATGAGAAATTTTAAAAAATGTCGTCTGTGACTTAAGTAGCGGACGTTATAAATATAAAATCTGGTATGATATTTTAAGGGGTGTCGGTGACTTAAGTCACATGAGATATTTTTGTAATTTTGTAGGGCACGCCCCAAAAAGGTAAGACAAAAGTAATTCTCTTTTCACTTTGTGTATATTGGATTGAAATTTTATGAAGTTATTTGACAACAAAAAATCTTGCAAATTTTATATTGATTTTTAAAATTTTCAAAATATTTTATGAATTTATAAGATTTGAATTGAAAGGACCCAATAGAAATTTGGTTTTGGGGGAATCTGAGTTGATTTGAAGGTCTAATTTTTTTTTTTTCCAAAGGTTTGATATTAAATATAAAAGTGATGACATATATGTTAAATGATTTTGAATATTATCCCAAAAGCTAGTTTAAAGGGTGAGGTTGCTCAATTACATTTATAAAACTCAACAGATCGGAAACTTGAGCATTGCAGGACTTCAAACAACTTCAACACTCACCATATGCCTAGTGCGGACCCGAGTCTAATTGCCACATTGCAATCCTTAACTCGATTTTATACTATGTCTTAGTCTTTATATTATCTTAAATTAGATCACTAATCCGTCATATTTTATTCTTATTCTTGATACTTAGACTCTCCAATAATAATTGTTTTAGGCAATACAAAATAATTATTCGATAACAATAATAATATTAATGGAAATTTATTCTTGTAAAGGATGTTAGTCTTTCATTCAGAATGAATTCTCTCAAGTGAAAAAAAAAATGAGAAAATAATGTGGGCATTTGGACCATTGGATTATAAATGTAAAATAATATTTAAATTTAAAAGAAATATTGGATAAAAGTTGATTGATGGTCGAGATGTAAAAATTGAGAAGATCCATTATAAATCATTAAATCCTCTACTATAGCATAAATAACTGTTATTATTTAAAAGTGGAGAAAAAAGCGAAACCATTTATATCCATACTAAACGAACTAGTTACCAAAAGAAAATCTAAACAAACCCTAAACCAAAATATTAACAGTTTGAGGTAAAGTTAAATTATCATACCATGGAGTTTATGATATGGAGTTTATGGCATAGAAGCTAGGAATAACCAAGTTTGGGAGAATAGCAACGAAACTAACTAAACTGTGTGTAATAGAGCAAAATAACTATTTACAAGTTGGCGAAATGTTCAACAAATTCGATGACCAATACTTTGCCATCAGTTCCCCAACCGCTGAGATGGAGTAAACCAAGTCGAGGTAAACTGAAGTGCAATATTGATGATTTCTTTTCGCCAACTAGAAACAAGGTGGGGATCGGTATGTGTATAGAAATGATCAAGGAAATATTGTGGTTGCAAGAACATAATAGTTAGAGCCTGTTCTTGATGCGGAGGTTGGGGAAGCTATTGGACTCTAGTATGCTCTTAAATGGACAAATGAGTTGTAGCTTCAGGACATTGATTTCGAAATGGATTGCAAGATGGTGGTGGATAGTTTCTATAGTAAAAGAACCTATACACTTCTGACCTTGGAGCTATTTTGAGTGATTGTAGGATTATGTTAGCAAAATCATTGGCACGCTAGGCCCCCTCTCTAAGATAAAATAGGGTAGGCAGGCTACTTGAATGGACATCTGAGATGGCCGAGCACAAAAGAGATCAGGGCTGCTAGTAAGGAGGGCTGTGAAGCCTTCTAGCATAAGTGATGCCTTCCCCAGGTACTGTAATTTGGGAAACTCGACCGTGGAGATAAGAAAACTTGTCCTTAACGTGAACTCTCATGTTAAATTTATTAAGAGACAGACAAATGAAGTTGTTCATAGACTTACTCGAGTGGCCTAATTTAATTGTTAGCTTGTTTCCATATTTTTATCATGTATCCATAAATATTATTATTAAAAAAATATCATACTGAAATTGTGGGATTTGAATTTCACCCATCATGCGTATATTCATCTTGGTCGATCTAAACTATAATTAGTAAACAATTTAAACGGTTTGATTTTCAACTAACTTTTGAAATACAAAATACAAAACTGTGTGTAACCGTATGCAAACAATCCGGATTCAAATTGTGACATTAAACACACAGTCATTAGTCAACATAACACTTGCTGAAAAAGTCAAGGAAAGAGACAAAAAAAAGGATCATGATCAGCTACGATCATAGATACTCATAGTTTTCATTTTCAACCGTCGATTTAAAAACAGGCAATTAAAATTAAAAATTATGTTTTTCTATTTAAAACATTTTTAACTATTAATTTAATATCAAACTGTTAAAATCAGTTACTAACATCTTACTATAATTACATGAATCATTGAATCCAACTCCTAGAAGAAAAAAAAATATGGTACTATGGTACTACTTTTTTAGTTATAAATGGAAAAGATAAATATAAGTTCAAAACATAAATAAATTCCAACTACTCCACATTTTATCATTTACTATATATAAACCTTGTTTCTACTATAATTAAAGTACAAGTTTCATTATATTATTATATATGCTTAAAAGCAATGACAAAATAACATACAACAAAAGTCATACATATTGCCGCATGGATGAATCTATCTATCTATAAATATAAACGACACTTTCATTACGTCTATGATCACATCATATCATAAAATAATAAGAAACACAAAAAAAAATGGCTATGTGGCGGTGCATGTTGATTTTCATCAATATTATATTGATCGGAGCAACCATATTGGAGCTAAATCCAGTGGCTGCGGTGGTGAACGGTGTTCCACTTAAAACAAGTTCAAGATGGATTGTGAATCAAAATGGACAAAGGGTAAAATTGGCATGTTTAAATTGGGTGTCACATTTAGATGCTGTTGTAGCTGAAGGGCTTAGTAAAAAGCCCGTGGGTGTTATATCTTATGGAATAAAGTCCATGGGCTTTAACTGTGTTAGGCTTACTTGGCCTATTCTTCTTCTAACTAATGATACTCTTTCTTCTCTTTCGGTTAGACAATCATTTCAGAATCTTGGTTTACTTGAATCTATAGCTGGTTTTCAATCCAATAATCCTTCCATTATTGATCTTTCCCTCATTCAAGCTTTTCAGGTAATATACTAATTAATTTACTTGTTAGTTTATTAATTAATTGTTCTTTGATTGATTTCTGTTTAATTAGCTCATCATCTCCTTAATCATCATTTTAGTACTTTGTCCTTATTATAAAAAAAAATTGTTTTTTATGTTGTATGGTTCATGTACCTAGAAGAACAATCTTTTTTTAAGAATACTTAATGCATGTTTGGTATGACGGTGGTGATTCGCTGTAATTTTCTAAAAGTTACATTATGTAGTTTCTGCAAAATCACGGTAAGTTATCGTGATTCTAGCATGACCACCACCACCGTAATACCAAACTGACATACACTTATTTGGTATCTCTGTCATAGACAAAATATACGATGGTATGTCATATTTTATATTAATTTATGTTAAAATAAATTTAAATTTTGAATAAATTTTGTTTATAAAGTATTGATATTCAACCAAATTTCAAAGGTACCAAAGAATTTACCATGCATATGTACAAAAAGTTAGATGCTTTGAAATTAATCTCATAATTACGTTCACTCGGATAGATTTCTTTCTATAACAAGATGTGTTTTATCTCATTCAAACTGCAATTGAAATAGAATGTGTGCATAAATACTCTTTACTGATTTGGTATTGATTTAGTGGTTGTTTGTTTAAGATTAAATTTGACTTTTAGATTTTAGAGATTTTTATAGAAAGTAGTTGTGTTTTTGCCTGTAATAGTAAAATTTTCTGTTTTTAATCTACTCTCTCATTTATAACACTAATTAAAAGTTTACTAAAAACAACTTCCCATTTAATCAATTTTTTTTAATTCTCATTAATTTTAAAATGTTTAAACAAACACATTTAACTAAGTTATTCTTTATTAACTGCTTTTTATAAGTAATCTACCATTCGTTCGTTAGTCTCTAATTTTTACCAAACAGAGGCTTACTTTCTCACGAAAAATAATTTTTTTGAAGAGATGTCTTACTCTTATTGGACTTTATTGGCCTAAAAAAGAATTAAATTTTGAGTCGAGTCGAGTGGATCAATATTTTGTGATGATTCCAGGCAGTTGTGAAAAGTCTTGGGGACAACAATGTGATGGTGATTTTGGACAACCATATAACCCAACCCGGGTGGTGTTGTAGTGGCTCTGACGGTAATGGATTCTTTGGCGACCAATATTTCGACCCAAATTTATGGATCACGGGGCTCACCAAAATGGCCACTCTTTTCAGAGGAGTGACCAATGTGGTGGGTATGAGCTTGAGAAATGAACTCCGAGGTCCAAAACAGAATGTCGACGATTGGTACAGGTAACAATTTCAACTAGAGATGTAATGAACAATGGTTTAATAAAAAACATATTGATGATAATTTGTTATGAATGGAAGGTATATGGTGCAAGGAGCAGAAGCAGTTCATGCGGCAAATCCAGATGTTCTTGTAATTTTATCTGGATTAAATTTTGATAAGGACTTATCTTTTATTGCGAAAAGACCAGTGAGCCTAACATTCACAGAAAAACTAGTGTTTGAGGCACATTGGTATGGGTTCACTGATGGTCAAGCTTGGGTGTCGGGTAACCCGAATCAAGTATGTGGACAAGTAGCTGGAAATATGAAGAGAATGTCTGGCTATTTGGTTGATCAAGGATGGCCATTGTTTGTGAGTGAGTTTGGGGTGGATTTGAGGGGTACTAATGTCAATGATAACCGTTATCTTAACTGTTTTATAGCATATGCAGCTGAGCTTGATTTGGATTGGGCATTGTGGACATTGGTTGGTAGTTACTATTTTAGACAAGGGGTTATGGGAATGGAAGAGTTTTATGGGATTATCAATTGGGATTGGTCACAAGTTAGAAATGCTAGTTTCTTGCATAGGATTGCTTCCCTTCAACTTCCATTTCAAGGTAACAATATAATTACTAAACTTCAATATTTGGAATTTGGTTAATTTTTTCTATTTCCCGTCGAGCCTGAAGTTTGTTGTTCGATTAATCTTATGATTAACTTCTGGCTTGACGGAATATTGTGGTCGTCAATTTATGGTTGTTCTCTCGATTGTCAATTCTATCGTGCTAAAATTAAATGTGATTTTCTTTTTATCAAACTTCAATCCTCTGTAGTAGATGCATGGTGCAACTGCTATAGTTTCTTTGGATTTGGTGCAAGATCCAATTGTACATATATCCATTGGCTCTCGATCACTCCAGGGATCTTATTGCGATTTTAATTTCTAAAAGTAATATCTTAGAACTCGTGTTAGGTCTAATTGAACTCTACAAAACTGTCTTGTAACGTGAAAGATGTCTGACCCAAGTAACCTGATAGCAGGTGATCTTGGGTAGCCTCTACTGTGAACTTAAAATTTGGGTTTGACATATCTCAACCCTATAAAGTCGGCTTGTATTTCGGTTATAAACTCATTTTGGGTGCACTCTTAAAATGATATATTTATTTTTTACCATACATTATGAAGACTTGAATTATATTCCATTTTGTATTGCACAGGTCCAGGCATAACAATAGGCAATCCACACAAACTGATTTTCCATCCTTTAACCGGTCTTTGCGTGATACGAAAGTCACTACTAGAGCCACTAGAATTAGGTCCATGCTCTCTTTCTGATGGTTGGGACTACACACCACAGAAGGTACTATCAATTAAGGGTACATACTATTGCATACAAGCACAGAAAGAAGGGATGCCTGCAACACTTAGCATACAATGTTCAAATCCTAACTCTCAATGGGACATCATCTCAGACTCCAAATTGCACCTTTCATCAAAAACTAGCACTGGATCAACAGATGTTTGTCTAGATGTGAACGAAAAGAACGTCATTGTGACCAATGCGTGTAAATGCTTGAGCAACGATCAATCATGCGACCCTGCAAGCCAGTGGTTTAAACTTGTTGATAGTGGTAGGAGATCAACTTCGTCAACCTCGACATTGTCCGAGCTAAATTTATTGGAGCTTTTCATGACACCATTGAACTCAAAATAAGTTTCATATAGCTATTTTTAGTGTAAATTTGTTTCACTATGTACTAGTACTCATTAAAAGTAGCATCTATAATTATTATTTCAATAGCATGAAAGTTATTTAGTCAATACATCCATTTGAGTCTTAGATTAAATGCATATAGTATTATAGTCAAAAATGTCAATAAAAATAAATAAATTACTATACACTCCTAGTACTACAATATGACATGTTGGATTAAAAGTGTAGCAGAGGAATCTCTACCTCGTTTGTCTTATGATAAAGGAAAAGAATGTCATAAAAAAGATCTTATATAGAATGACACTTGTATTATTAAATAGTAATGATTCTTTTACATCACAAAAGTTGCTAACATTTTATTTATACCTTTCTTGTTATAAATATTATGTCAAGATTCCTGGTTTAAGAAATTAATTATTTGTATTAATGATTTTGTACAATCTGTTACTCTAAAAGTATGATGCATAGACTATTATGTTACTGATAAACTAAACTCAAGTATAAAAAAAGTTCGTAACTAAAGTAGAAAGCCAGAACTGGTAAAGGTATAAATTCTGCCATTCCTTTAACCAATATTTCATTTTCATGTCTTTTTTTTTATTGTTTGAACTTTGAACCAAAATACAAGCAAGGTAGAAATTCAACAGAATTTGGCATCAATTATTACTATATATTGCATTATGTTCCAAACAATTGGTGAGCCAGTGATCTTAACCATTGTTATATACTAAAAAAATGGAAATGGTACCTCGAAAGATGCAATCTAGAGCTATCCGCCATATTTTTTCGGCATCAGATGACACGGTTATGACAAAACAAATTCGCGCCACTCATGCTCCCATTGAAGAACAAGTTGATGTTAGACCTCTACTTAACGTTGTTCAAGACATTTTTCGCCAGGCAGCTTCTCTAATCCCCGACATCGTTCAGGTGTGTGTGTGTGTTATATTAACCAAGTATCATTTTGCATTTTGGTTGTTAATATTATTACTATGTTTATGTTTGTGGCTGTTTTGAAATTTCACACAGGGAAAGCAAGTGCAAATGGGCGTCGTGAAGGATAGTGCCAACGAATCTGACTTATTTGACATGCTAGAGATTTCTTATCACACAATTAACAAAATTTCTTGCGAGGTTTTCTTCCGATCTCCATGCATCAGCATGCATATTTAAGCGCCTATAGCATAAGCACTCTTATTTATAAGTTGTTTCTATCACAAAATTAAGATAAAATGAAGCAAAACTATTTTCATCAGCATTCATATTTATTAACTTCTATAGCATAAGAGCACTTATGTATAAGCTATTCTTATCGTAAAAACTATAAGTTTTCTCCACTTGATTCAGTGTTTCATGAGTGACAGTAACGAAAAATGTGAGCTAAAAAATGCACTAAAAACAGAAAATATTTTCTAGAACCAAATATATAAAGTTCAAGTTGTTAATGTTCTTATGCATGCTTTGTGTCAGATATCTTGCAAATGTTTGATGGGTGGAGGAGATGCACATGCAACAACAATAGGAATACTTGGAATGCTATCAAGCTATTCATGGGATACCAAAGCGGTGATCGCCTTAGCAGCATTTGCAGCCAACTTGGGGGAATTTTGGCTAGTAGCTCAACTTTATGCGACCAACCGTCTTGCTAAGTCAGTTGCATTGTTGAAGCACATTCATGAAACACTGAATCAAGTTGATGATTTAGGACCAAAATTCGAAGCCGTGAACAACCTTCTCAAGGCCATGTTGGATGTTACCAATTGCATTGTTGAGTTTCATGAGCTTCCTGATCAGTATATTGACCATGAAGCACCTGAAACACAGACTGCTTCCTCTCTTATTCCAAGTGCTGTTTATTGGACCATTAGGAGTATTGTGGCTTGTGCATCACATATTTTAGGCATTATTGGCTTGGGTCAAGGGTACATCTATATCTTAGTAACTCTTCTTAATTTCTTTCTTGCACCAAAAGCAAATATATTCATTTTTCATTTGTGTTGCTAATTTAGTGATCACACTTATTTAAGGCCAATTTGGATAAACAATTTAATTGAGTGTGTTGCATAATCTTGTGTCGATATTAGATATATGACATCAACAATTGAGACATGGGAGCTTTCAAGTTTGACTCATAAGCTAGACAACATGAATGGTCACCTACAAAAGCAGCTCAGTATTTGTCGTCAACATTTAGGTGATAAAATCGATTTAATTACTCGTTTTAGTAACTCCACAACTGTGTTAATCATGAACATGAGGAAGAAACTCTATCTACTGTCTAGCTTTTTAAGGTAATATTTCTTTATCTGTATGATTTGCAACACTGTGTTATGATGCAGATGACAACAAACAGAGAGAAGCATTTCAAACACTTCGGCACCTTTTTGAGACATCCCACCAAGATAACATTCAGGTTCTCAAAGCTTTGATTCGCTGCAAAGATGATCCATTGCCACTGTTTGATGGTTCTACCAAGCAAAGGGTTAGCATAGAATTTCTTATTTCTTCATTTCACACATAATATAGATAACCTATGTTCTATAGTATATTCCATTGTCATCAGCATGATCTTTAATCAAGACTTGCTAAGAATGCAATCTTGCAATAACAATTCATAATCATTTTTCTACCTTTAATGTCTTTTCGTTGTCTTCAGGTTAACATTGAAGTATTGAGGAAGAAAATTGTGTTGCTCTACATAACAGACCTCCACCATATATCTGATCAAGAGGTTGTGATTTTTGAACAAATGTTTCAAGAGTCGCGTCAAGATTCAACAAGGTTAGAGAGTCAATACGAACTCGTTTGGATTCCGGTTGTGGAAAAGGGAACTGCATGGACTGAATCGAAACAGAAGTTCGAGAGGCTACAATCAATGATGCCATGGTACTCAGTTTATGACCCTTCACTTTTAGAGCCAGCAACCATTAGGTACATTAAGGAGGTATGGCTTTTTAACACAAAGCCTATGCTTGTGGTGTTGGATCCACAAGGGAAGGTTGTGAACCTGAATGCAGTACATATGATGTGGATTTGGGGAAGCATGGCTTATCCTTTCTCTAGCTTAAGAGAGGAAGCTCTTTGGAAAGAGGAAACATGGGGACTTGCACTATTGGCTGATACAATTGATCCATTACTCTTTGATTGGGTTAGTCTATGTTTTACATTCTGTTTTTTCCATCGCCCTTAGACACGGATTGCGTTAGTTCAGGGAATATGATTTTCACTCTATCTCTACCCTATATTATTGTCTCTCACTTTTCTCCATCATAAAATACACTAAAGTCACGGTGACTTTGTCGTCCTAAAGATAGAGTATTCATGTCAACTTTTGAACTTATGATCATCATTGTTGATTGCTACTTTTTTTCAGGTATCAGCAGGCAAATACATATGCTTGTATGGAGGGGATGATATGGAATGGATCCGTAAATTCACAAGTGCGGCAAAATCAATGGCAAGAACTCTCCAAATTCCACTGGAAATGATGTATGTAGGGAAAAGCAACCCAGGACAGAAAGTTAGAAAAATCAACAAAACAGTAATAGAAGAAAATCTTAGCAACATACTCGCGGATCCAACCATAATTTGGTTCTTCTGGGTTAGGCTAGAAAGCATGTGGCACTCCAAATTACAACAAAGCAAGACAGTAGAGAATGACCAAATAATGCTAGAAATAATGAGAATCTTAAGCTTTGATAGCAGTGATCAAGGTTGGGCTGTTATAAGTCAAGGAACAGTAAAAATGACACAAGGCAAAGGAGATTCATTTTTAAAGTGTCTTAATGAATTTGATGAGTGGAAGGATAATGTGAAAGATAAAGGAGTTTTGCCTGCAATGGATGATTATATACAAGGTATCCAACAACCACACCATTGTAACAGATTAATACTTCCAGGAGTTGAAGGTACGATTCCAGACAAGATTGTTTGTGCTGAATGTGGCCAGCCAATGGAAAAGTTCTACATGTATCGCTGCTGCAATGAGTAAATTCATAACCATAGCATGAATAGATTAATCACATTGCATGTTATTACATTATTAATAAGTTGAGACAATCAAGTTTATGAGATGTTTTATATTGAGTTTCAATATTAAAAGTTTCATATGTATAACAATATATTGCTTTTTTGTTAATATTAAATATAACTTATAAATAATAGACATGCTACACAGCTTTTCAAAGGTTGTTTTGAACCTTGTATGAGTCTCTCCTTTAGATTGAAAGAATGCAGATGTTTTATTTTATAAATTACTTGCTTTTGCCGTTCAAAAAGGGTTGGCAGCCGAGCTTCCTTTTTTATAAATTAAAAGCCAAGCTTCTTACTCTTGATTTTTCATTCATATATAATTATTCTATCTTTAATCAGAGATAAATAAAATGAGAATAAATTTTTTTACAAAAATGTAACTACCTCAATGCTTACAATTTTTAATAATTCTACATTGATACAATACAATATTTGAACATAGAATATATTTATTTGTTAATTGAATTAAACAATTAAACAATACTAGTAGTGTACAAAACTAACAATAAATTACAAAGGTTACAAAAATGTCATTGAGGGGTAGATTTAGTTGCTGAGGTAACAGAGTTCCAAATATTAGCAATAGGTGACAAAATATGAGGCAATACAGCACCAAACCCATTAAGAGTAGCACCAGAAACAACACCAATTGCAAAAGTCTCAACAAATCCAGGCTTAGTATCAAGCTTCATATCAAGTATTGCAAGTCTATTATTCACTGAATCCATTTTTCTAGAAGATTCATTCAAAACCCTATCTTTTTTACCTTTACCAGATGAAATTATTCCAAACAAAGCTTTTTGTAAATCCTCTATCACCTTCAATGAGGCTTCTTGTGAATCCATCCCTTGTGATTCATAATATGATATCAATTCTTTCGGCGACGGAATCTTCTTTTTCTGATTTGATTTTAATTTAATTTCAGGAATTGAAGGTACTTTTGGCGTAGAAGTTTGTTCCATTTCAACAACTGGTTAAGACAAAAGAAACATTAGTCTTAATTAGACGGATTATGCAATTAAGCAAAATTAAAAACAACTAAACAAAATAAAAATTAAGATTAATGATTAATTGAAATGTACCAGTAGACAGGTAGCATAGTGTAGTTTAAAAAAATTACACTACGCTGTTTAAAACTGGTTTTTATAGTTTAATTTATGCTTCGGGAAACTTGAAAAACTCCTACTAGAAATTAAGGAGGATTCACCATTGTGAAGCAACGATAAATAAATGAAATTAAAATAAATTATAAGAATGTAACAACACGACATTGAAACAAACTGCGATGGTGATAATACGCAGAAGTTTTTATGATTAATTAACAAATAATTAAAAATTAGGTCGGTGTTGAAATTTATATACGCTTTCGTTGACACGTACTTCGGCATGAAAAACTAACGAAGAACGCAACGCCTATCAAAAGCGATTATTATAAGAGAATTAAACATAGTTAAGATAAAAAAAAGAACTGGGAAATTGATTATACCTCTCGGCTAGGGTTTATCGCTTGAGTGGATAGCAATGTGTTGTTGCTTAGGTTCTGCTTTTATATTGAAACATAACTAAACCTAAGCTGAACACGTGAGGAGATATGGGCTTTGAAATGGTAAATTAGGAGGAACTCATACAGATTATACCAGTGGGCTTTTCATGTAAATTTAAAAGAGTCTTTCTTTTTGCACCCCAGGGTCTTTTACGCGCTCCCTGGTCTTCCAATTCTACTGTTCATAGTGTAGGATGCGTTGAGTAAAAAAAAAAGTGGGATGCGAGCGTGTTAAAATGAGAAAATTGAGAAAAGAAGAGTTGCTTCCTACCTTCTTCACTATTTTTTTGTCTCTAATAAAATAATTTTGAATGAAACATGGTTCGCAAATTAAAGTGTCCCTTCCTTCACCACAAGAAAATATTTTGAATGACGCACTGGATGAGCAAGTGATAAAAAAAAAAGAGGTTTTCATTTATAGAATTATAAAATGTGTTTGTATGCGTGTGATTGGTCGATGTCACAAAAGCTTTAGTGACCTATCAAAATATGGTATTGGACGGTAGCCAAATTTTTATAAGATTCACTAGTTAAAATACAAACAGAGTTGGCACTCAAAATAGTTAATTGTGTTTCAGTTTGCACTCTATCTCTCAATAGTAAACTGTATTTTATTGAAATTTGTTTCATATAGGAAATGAGAGAATGATGAAGATGATAAATAAAAAAATTTATAGGTTCACATCAGGATGTGGACTCTTTTTTCATGATAAATTACAGTTCTTTGTCACTACCAACAAATTTCAAACATGAAGTATTTTACGGTTCTTTTTTTCATCTTCATCCAGTTTTGTCATGGAAATAAGCACTTTTGGTTCAAAAGAACTTAAAAGTTGTACCTTAATCCGTGACTCTTTCACTCGTGTGCCCAGAGACCGAAGTAATCTCCTTAGATCAATCCAAGTCCAACGAACAAAACAGCGGTGCATTAATCTTTAATAACCCGTTTTTTGTTTCTTCCCTTTTACGATTCAACTTCGAAACTTAATTTATGTTTATGATTTTTAAAGCTTCTGATGTCCAATCTCAAGGGGATGATTTTTCATTTTTTCTTTCTCATGATCCATTCAATAGTGCGGGCTTATACCTACCCTACGCTCTGCAGAGTCCACCGGTGGACGTTGTTTTTGATATCACTGTTTATAACAATTCTATTGGCAACAGTATCACAGTTTTACAAACGGGTGAGCATGCGGTTGCGTATGATCCCGTGGATTTTAAACTCAACGATGAAACACTGTTAAAAGCTTGGATCGGGCATGATATGAACTTTGATTTTCAAAATTCAATTTCCAATTATGTGAGTTCAAATCTTGTGAAAAAACCATCCCAACCTGTTTTAACAAAAGATCTTGATATACATGTTGAATTTCAAAATCAAAATCTGCTTTTTTGGTTATTCTGCTTATTCTCTTATTACAAGTTTGGAAACCCATTATATATATATATAATAATTGGTTTTTAGAGATCAATGTTAAAAAATCAAACTAAGAAAACAGTAGTTTCCTTTAAGTTTATGAGTCCAACATTAATAGCATTTATAATTGTGGGTTCTTTGACATTCATTGCTGCAACGATGACTATGGTTTATTTATTTATTTTAAGAACTGATGAAGATGGATTAAATATGATGTATAGGTGGAGACGAAGGGCATATGATAGATTGAGAAGAGAACACTCTATGCGTAGATTTCTTCCGGATGCTCCGGCTGAAAGTATGAGGGAAATGTTGGTAGTTCTGAAGAACGCTCAAGTCGTGGTAGTTCTGAAGAAAAAAAAACCGTTAGATTATAATTCTGGAAAATTCTAACATTGTTGGATTGAAAGTTTATATCATATAGATCATCTATATAAAATTTTAGAAAAATTGAAAATCATTTGATATGTTATTGAAACCCATCAAGATTAACGGTTTATTAAATACTGTAAATCTTGATAAATCCCAATAAAATATCAAATGATCTTCAATTTTTCTAAATTTTTTTATGGATGCTCTATATGATATAAACTTTCAATCTACCAATAAATTTTATAAAATTTGTATTCGGTAGATCACTTGTCCACGGTGGACCACTTATGAAGGTGGTCTACCATAGCATTAGCCTATAATTTTACAATCAACTACACTACATGTAACTTTTTTCTTTTTTGAATGGCACTATATATTATACACTACATGTAACTATATGGGAGCACTACAATAGTGCATCCTAATTCTGTAGTTTCTTGATTAAGGTTAGAGGAGGTTGACTTTGATTGAGCACTGGATTCGAAGGAGCTTCAAATTACTTGAGTTTGCCACAACTAGATGAATAATGTGTTATGAGCTCAAACTTGATTTTGAAACTATTTGTATGAAGTGGAAAAGTGACAATCTTAAAACAACAAAGTAATGATATAATGTAGGGTATGAGAATAGCAAGACAAATTGAAATAGAATATGTATTCTGTGTGTGTATTTCATTGATCCTTTGTATGATATATATAATACATATATAAGAATATTCTACACTAATTCTAGCCCATGACAGACGTGATCCATAATCAATGGGATTTGATTTATTCTATACATAATAAAGTAAATAAATATAGAATCAAGGTAACTTAGGAAAGTAATTATATACATAATCATATTCACAATAATGTAGAAGATATTTCCTAATACTCCCCCTCAAGTTGGTGAGTGAATATCATGAAGTCCCAACTTGTTGCGCAATGTCACAAATTGATCTTTTCCCAAAGCTTTTGTAAACACATCTGCTAACTGGAATCGTGTTGGCACATAAGATGGATTAATTATCCCAGCCTGTAGTTTTTCCCGTACTATATGACAATCTATTTCAATATGTTTTGTACGCTCGTGAAATACAGGATTAGCCGCAATGTGTAAAGCTGCCTGGTTGTCACAAAATAATGGTGTTGGAGCATCTTGTGGGACTTTTAAATCTTGTAATATGAACCGTAGCCAGGTCAACTCCAAGCATGTATTAGCCATTGCTCGATATTCAGACTCAGCAGATGATCTAGAGACAACAACTTGCTTCTTTGACTTCCATGAGATGAGAGAATTTCCAAGGAAAAGGCAAAATCCTGTAACAGATCTTCTAGTTGCATGACAACCTCCCCAATCTGAATCACAAAAGGCCTTTAATGTAAGGTCATTAGTAGATGAAAATAGCAAGCCTTGTCCAGGTGTGCCTTTGATGTATCTGAGGACTCTCAATGCAGCATCCCAATGAGGCTTTCTTGGCTCATTCATGAATTGACTCAATGTTTGGACAGAATATACAATGTCAGGTCTTGTGACAGTAAGGTAAATTAGCCTACCAACAAGCCTTCTATATTTGGTTGGATCATTTAGTATCACTCCATCTGTGGAAGTTAGCTTCAGATTTTGTTCCATTGGAAATTTATCGGGGCGAGCATCTGTCAGTCCTGAATCTTGTAGAATGTCTAGAGCATATTTTCTTTGAGACATGAAGATGCCTTTCTTGGAACGAGAAAACTCAATGCCCAAAAAATATTTCAAATCTCCAAGATCTTTGATACGGAAACGCTTGAGAAGAAACTCTTTAAGGCGTTTCATTTCTTGAAGATCATTTCCCGTGAGAAGTATGTCATCAACATAAATAAGAACAATCGTGAATGAAGAACCTTGAGATTTGGTGAAGATGGAATAGTCGGCCTTTGATTGTTGGTAACCAGCTTTTTTAATGACTTCAGAAAAAGTAGAGAACCAATTTCTTGATGCTTGTTTGAGTCCATAAAGTGACTTATTGAGCCGACATACAATGTTCTCCCCCTGTCGGCGAAGACCAGGTGGAGGCTCCATGTACACTAACTCATGCAAATCACCATGAAGAAAGGCGTTTTGTACATCTAATTGGTGTATGAACCAATTACGAGCAGCTGCAACAGTGAGAAGGCAACGAAGAGTAGTGACCTTGGCAGTAGGGGAAAATGTTTCTTGATAGTCAATTCCTTCAACTTGAGTGTATCCCTTAGCAACAAGGTGTGCCTTATAACGCTCAATCGTGCCATCAGATTTGTACTTTATTTTGTATACCCATTTGCAACCAATGGGTTTATGACCAGAAGGAAGAGGTACAAGGCTCCATGTGTTGTTTTGTTCCAATGCTTCTAATTCTGCATTCATTGCATCCTGCCCAAAGTGGATCATGGACAGCTTGATCATAGGATCGTGGTTCTCTGTGGGCTGTAATGTTAGCTAAAAAAGCACAATGTGAAGAAGAAATGCGTGAATATGAAAGGTAATGTGAAAGAGGATATCGAGTACCTGACCCAGAAGTTGGCTCTGGGGGAGATTTATTGACTTGTGTGGCCATGTGGTAGTCGTTATGCCATATCGGGGGGTTCTTATCACGGAGAGACTTCCGAACTTGGGGAATGATGGGAGTGGGGAGGTCTGAAGTGTGAGAAGTAGATGGATTTGGTTCAACTATTGGTGAGGCAGCGGAAGATGTTTCAGTTGTTAGGTGTGAAGGAGAATTTGGCTCTTGTGTAGAAGGTATACCGGTTTGTTGTGATTGATGGTGAGATGGTGTAGGAGAAGGCTAATCATCAATGGTTTCATATGAAGGATGAGATGAAATTAGGTTGGGTTCAGATATGTTTGAAATGGAAGGAAAATTGGTTTCACAAAATTTGACATCACGACTCACAAAGACAGTCTTTGTCTCAGGATCATAAATTTTATAACTTTTTTGACCAGTAGGATATCCAACAAATATACCTCTTCTTGCACGAGGATCAAACTTATGTGCAGGGTGGACAATAGTAGCATAACATAAGCACCCAAATACTATCAAGTGATCAAGTGATGGTGGCTTATTGTATAATAATTCAAAAGGTGATTTGTTGGATAACAATGGAGATGGTAAACGATTTATAAGGTAAACAGCAGTCAATACACATTCGCCCCAAAATTCAAGTGGTAGATGAGAATGAAATAGTAATGCTCGTGCCACAACTAGAATATGACGATGCTTGCGTTCCACAACTCCATTTTGTTGTGGTGTGTAAACGCAAGTTCGTTGATGTTCTATTCCATGAGATTGAAAGAATTCTCTCATAGACATGAATTCAGAACCATTATCAACTCTAATTGTTTTAACAGATGCTTGAAATTGGGTATAAGCAAAATTAATGAAGGATTTCAAAATATTTTGAGAATCTGATTTGTATCGCATAAGAAATACCCATGTGCATCTTGTAAAATCATCGACAATAGTTAAAAAAAAAGTGCCCCTGAATGTGTGGGAATTTTATGAGGACCCCAAATATCACAATGTAATAAATCAAAAGGAGCATGAGTTGATATAGTGCTTAAAGGAAAAGGAATTCAAGTCTGTTTAGCCATAGGGCAAACATTACAATTATTCTCAGAAGATACTATGTTATTTGGAGATAATAAAGGGGAACATAATTTGAGACGAGATGTAGATGGGTGTCCAAGACGCATGTGCCATATATTTGAGGGCTGAGAAACTTGATGAGAGACGGGTATTCTCTGTAATGGAGACATGTAATAAAGACCACCACACTGTTCACCCGAGCCAATCGTCTTCCCCGTAGCCAAGTCCTGCAACACACAAAAGTCAGGAAACAAAATGACACAACAATTTTGTGATTTGGTGAGCTTGCTAACAGACATCAAGTTTAACCGAAATGAAGGAACACACAAAACATTTTTTAAAGTTATATTGGAATTGAATGACACGTCTCCAATAGATGTGATTGGAGCAGAAGAGCCAGTAGGTAAATTGACAGAAGGTATGGATGGAAATTTTGTGTTAGAAAGAAATGTAGAATCAGCTGTGATATGATCGGTAGCTCCGCTGTCCAAAATCCAAGGCTTAGTGAATACAGAATTAATTGAGGCATTAGAGAAAAGAGACAGACCTGCAGCATTTGCATAAGCATTGCTATTACCAGCGGTATTGTTTGAAGACATCATATTCAATGCACAGGCAAGTTGTTGAAGCTGTTCTGCAGACAACTCAAGTGCAGTTTGGGAAGAATCTGCTGTATTTGCAGCAGAGAAAGTTCTAGATGCAGAGCTTCGAGGCCCTTGTTGTCGCTGTTGTGATTGGTTGTGCTTGTTCGTTTGAGTTCTTGTGTTGTAAGTCCCATTTTTAACTCTGCAATGATCCTCTGTGTGCCCGTCTTTATTGCAAAAATCGCAATGAAACTTTAGAGTCCGACAATTGTCAATTGTGTGACCATCTCTATTGCAGTGCTCGCAATGCTTGTTTTTCATAAACTTTAGATTGTTTGGATGACTATTAATTGCAGCGGCAATGGAGAAATTCTCCGTTGTTTCAGAAGTCATCTGGCGCTGTGTCTCATCTTGAATTACTAGAGAGTAGGCCTGTCGGACATTGGGTAACGGTGACATCATGAGAATGTTGGTGCGGACAGTGCTATAGGTATCATTTAGACCCATGAGAAATTGCATCAAGCGATCTTCTTCCCTTTGTTCATCATGTGCTTTCATCTGGTTGCAAGTAGGAAGAGTGCGGTATGTTTCTAATTCATCCCAAATGTTGTGAATTCGACGAAAAACTCACACCAATAATAAAACTGATGTGTGGGGCAAGCGAAACAAACAACCAAATATAAGGACGATAGAGATGATGATGCAATAATTCAAACAATAAACACGGCAAGAAGAAAAGAACACAATAATATTGTTTACCCAGTTCGGTGTTAATTAACCTACGTCTGGGGGAGAGAGCAACTCTCCGTTCCACTAGATCAAAGAAGTCACTTTACAAGAAATTCCCAATTGGGTTACAAGAATTAATCCTAATCCTACCCAAAATCCCGAATCTATTCCCGTGGCCAAGAGACTCAATTTGACCTAGTCTACCCAAGGTGTATCACAAACCCCTTACATGTTTGCTCTCTTATTTTTCTATGAACAAAGCACTCTATATTTATAGAAAAATATATGCCTATTATTTTAAAAGCAATCTTTTAAAATAAAACCAAATCTCACATTATTTTTAAATATATCCTATTTAAAAACAAACACAATCTATTTTAAAACAAAACAAATCCAAGTCAGAGTATCCTCCAAGAAAATATATTTTCCACAAAAATCTCCACATATTTTTCCAGGATTTTATGACTTCTTGTTACTGAGATTTTAAGGCATATCCAACAATTCTCCACCTTGCCTTCAAATCGATGGTGATCCAATCAACCACCGTGCTCTCTCCATCTTGAACCCCCATCCAAGATCACCGGCCAAGTCCATGACCTAGGCGTTAGCCTCCACTTGCTTCCCGCAAGCATTACCTCCTTTTTCTTCATCCTCGGAATGCCTTCCGCTCTCATGAAGATCTTGCCTCCCACTACCATAGGATTTTTGGTAGCCACAAGATTCACCGCCTCCCTCTTCAGACTCCGGACTGGTCAAGTCCGTAACCCCCTGAAGAAACGCTTGCTCCCCACTATCATCGGATTTTAGATAGCTAACAAGCTTCACCACCCCCTCTTCGACCCCCGGAGTGATCAATTTCGTCCTCTCGAAGAAACGCTTGCCTCCAATTGTCCATGGAATTTTAGGACAACCCTACAAGCTCCACCGTACCCTCTTCAGCCCCCGGATTGTGCCTTTTTCCGTCCTCCTGAAGAATTGCTTGCCTCCGACTATCCACGGATTTTTAGGATAGCCCTACAAGCCTCACCACCCTTCGACCCCCGGAATGCCTTCCGTACTCTCGAAGTTTTGCTTGCCTCCAAACCAACCTTGGAATTTTAGGTGGTTCCACAAGCTGCAACATCAAACTCCCCTTTCACCCGACTACCTCCAGCAGTCCTACAAGTTCTCAAGTTTGATCAAGGTTGCTTTCAATTGCCTCCCTGAAGATCCTTTCAAGGTCTTGCACTTCTTCAGCCACAATTGAAACGTTTCCCACAAGGTCTCCATGGTTACACCCCTTTGGTTCAATACAACCACTCTCCTCCCTATCTCCGATTAGATACCCGAGAGTAGGGGTGCTCGCGGTTCGGTTTGGATCGGTTTTAAGGCAAAAATTCATCCGATCCAAAGTTATATTTATTCGCGGTTCGGTTCGGTTTTGGATGGCTAATTAAAAAAATCCGAACCAATCCGATCCAATTTTATGCGGTTTAATTTGGATCGGTTTTTGGATATCCAAATTACAAATAATTTTTTTTAATTAAATATTAATATTATAAAGACATTGTAAAATAATATATTTGATGTAAAATATAATATATTAAAAATTAATATCTTTCATTGAAAATTATCCATTATATTTGAAATCTATGAAAAAGTAAATAGAAATACATTAAATTGAACTAATAAGGATTATTGAGAAAAATAAAAACTAATAATTAATATATTAATGCAATATATCATACCATAAAAAAGTTAAATAAGTATTAAAAAACATGTATGCGGTTTGGTTCGGTTTTGAAAAATCAATCCAAAATCCGATCCGATCCAGCGGTTTTCACAAAAAGACATCCAAAGACATCCAAAAATATTCGGTTTTTTGCGGTTTTCGGTTTTTTTGGATCGGTTTGCGGTTTTATTTTGGATTGGTTTGGATTTGAGCACCCCTACCCGAGAGTCAATATTGACAGCCTCCCACTCTTAGAAGACTCCACCTCAAACTGAGTTTCCACCAAAGTACACCAACCATCCCCTTGTGATAAGCAAGACCTATCCAATCGTGCTTCTCCCTTCTACGCCTCAACCCTTGTTCTGAATTAACACCGCCCTCATCTTCACCTTCCACAACCCGTAGTCGTTACTCCCGGTGAACCTCTCAATACCCCCTTCAAACCCATGGTACTTGAATCAAACGATCGCCTTGCCCCACGGTGGGCGCCAATTGTTGTGAATTCGACGAAAAACTCACACCAATAATAAAACTGATGTGTGGGGCAAGCGAAACAAGCAACCAAATATAAGGACGATAGAGATGATGATGCAATAATCCAAACAATAAACACGGCAAGAAGAAAAGAACACAATAATATTGTTTGCCCAGTTCGGTGTTAATTAACCTACGTCTGGGGGAGAGAGCAACTCTCCGTTCCACTAGATCAAAGAAGTCACTTTACAAGAAATTCTCAATTGGGTTACAAGAATTAATCCTAATCCTACCTAAAATCCCGAATCTCTTCCCGTGGCCAAGAGACTCAATTTGACCTAGTCTACCCAAGGTGTATCACAAACCCCTTACATGTTTGCTCTCTTATTTTTCTATGAACAAAACACTCTATATTTATAGAAAAATATATGCCTATTATTTTAAAAGCAATCTTTTAAAATAAAACCAAATCTCACATTATTTTTAAATATATCCTATTTAAAAACAAACACAATCTATTTTAAAACAAAACAAATCCAAGTCAGAGTATCCTCCAAGAAAATATATTTTCCACAAAAATCTCCACATATTTTTCCAGGATTTTATGACTTCTTGTTACTGAGATTTTAAGGCATATCCAACACCAAAGGCCTTTGATTTTTGTAAAGTAGGTTGAGGCAGGCATGGTGCCTTGTGATAAAGAGGCCAAGGACTTTTGAATGCGATATATTGCTGGAGCATTCTTCTGTGAAAACTGATCTTTAAAATCTTTCCAAACTTGATGTGCAGTCTTGGCATGAATGACTCCCTTGGCTAAATCGGGTTCTACGGAATGAGTAAGCCCTGACAAAATCATACTGTTACACCGATTCCATAGAGCATATTCTGCAGATTGATCTACTTCTGATGGTACTTTGATGGATCCATTGATAAAGCCTATTTTGTTTTTGGCAGTGAGGGCATGGATCATTGATATACTCCATGATGGGTAATTGGTGCCATTCAGTTTTGTTGGGACAAGCAAATGACCAGGGTGATCTGAAGGATGGATATAGTATGGATTTGCGGAATCCATATCAGAACTTTTGTTATTTGAATTTTTGCTACTGCTACTTGGTTGTTTTTGAGGTGAATCTGGTGGTGTTTCAGTTTCTTGGTCGTGCTCTGATACCATCTTAAAACAACAAAGTAATGATATAATGTAGGGTATGAGAATAGCAAGACAAATTGAAATAGAATATGTATTCTGTGTGTGTATTTCATTGATCCTTTGTATGATATATATAATACATATACAAGAATATTCTACACTAATTCTAGCCCATAACAGACGTGATCCATAATCAATGGGATTTGATTTATTCTATACATAATAAAGTAAATAAATATAGAATCAAGGTAACTTAGGAAAGTAATTATATACATAATCATATTCACAATAATGTAGAAGATATTTCCTAATAGACAAGTCTTAATCGATAATGAATTTTTCTTTTCACAAATAACTAGCTAGTTGATTTAAAACTTTATTAAGAAACATGAAATTTTTGTTTATCAAGTTATCAAAGTAGTACAAGCAATGATTCATGAATGTATACAAGAATTTTATATTTTGTACTTGGATAAAAGTTTATCCACTCACATCACTTAGTACGTATTAGTTTAAAGCCGAAACAAAAAATCACATCATTAGTATTTTCAATATTTGTTTGACATAATAGAGATTTAGATTCTCTCCAATTATTTTTTCATGTTTTTTCTCCAATTATTAATCTAATGTTTGACAAATTAAAAAAAAAAAACATTTGAGAAGAAAGAGAAAAAACATTTTTTCAATTTTGCAACCATTAAATTAACAGTTGGAGATAAAACATGAAAGAATAATTGAAGATGATCCAAATACAACATAGTAGTAGGAGTATTTTTCAATATTGAATCTTACAAACTATACACATCCACCACCTCCACCAAAAGTTGTATTGGATTGCCTTTACCACATAAAAATAGAATATAGAAACACATATTGTGTGATATACTGTACTATGTTGTTCTTGTTCTATGTTATACTTTTTAAATTTTTTGTGACTATTTTAGCATACTAGAAATTTAAAATATCTTGATCCTGAATGGCCAAACATTTTATAGAAAGTTGCCAAACCTTTATTTCACCATCTAACGAACCACTAAAAACAGAAACGACACCGTTAGTGGAACTTTGACTTTGTTCATCATACTCATTAATTGCCGCCAAAGACTTCACAGGTTTTCTATGACCATCAAGAACACCAACACAACAAAACGATCCATCATAAGCACGCTTCCAAATCCTAACCGTCCGATCAGCTGATCCACTAAGTAACAAATCAGAGACGTTGATCAAACAAAGTATCGCTTTCTGATGCCCTCTCAAAGCTCCACTCACAACCATATGATTCGCACTATCCTCTTTTTCCCATACCAATATCGAACGGTCACAAGCACCCGAAAATAATATCGATCCGTCGTCGTTTAATGCTAAAGCATTAACCGCTGATTTATGCTTTTCCAAAGTCGCAACTAGCACGTGGCGTTTTTCTCCAACGGGTTTCGCCCAAACCCGAATTCGTTTATCGGATGATCCAGTATAAACGGTTCCATCATTAGAAACCGCAACCGCGTTAACAGCGTCTTCATGAGCTTTAACGGATTCAACGCAACGAAGATCAGAGATACTCCATATTTTCAATGTTTTATCCCACGAAACGGAGTAGATAACGCCGTTAGAAACAACGAGATCGGTTACGGCGTCGGCGTGTTCAATCCAGAGACGTTTGTTATGACGACGGACGGTTACGTAGTTTTTCGGGAGAAGAAAACGGCGGAGACGGTCGTTGACGGTTGGAAGAACGGTTAACTTGCGGTGGTTGTTGTTTTCTGGTTTTGGTTTTTGCCAGACGCGGATCTTGCAGTCTTGATGAGTGGTGAACACCATGTCATTTGAGAACGTGATGGTTTTGGTGGAACCGGAGGAAGTTGAATTGGAGTTAAACGTGTGGAGATTGTTACACGTGTGACGATCGTAGACGTTGATTTGGTTTTCTGTTGCGGCGTAGAGGAGGTTATTGTGGATGGCGAGGGAGGTTATTGGGCGAGAAGGATGTGGTGTGAGAGATGTTAGACATGTATAAGAGATATCAAAGTTGTTGAGATTTTGTGGAGAGAGAGTGAGTTTCTGGAGAGATGGAATTGATGGAAGTGTTTGTATGGAGTAGTTAGTGTAAAGAGTTGAAGTGCTATCATCAGAGGTTAAGTTTGGAGAAGACGAAGAAGAAGTGCTTGAGTCTGATGCATGTTTTGGTATTGGAATTGAAATGGTTGAGTTGTGTGTGGTGGTGGCGGAGTTGGAGGAGGAGCATGTGTTTAGCCACGATAGTAACTGCATGTTGATAGAACTAGATGTTATAGAATATTACGTAGTGAGGATAGGATAGCCATGGAGAAAATATAGATAGATAGAAAAATGAGATTATGAGGGAAAGGTGCTATAGGCTAATGATAGTGCCATAGTGGGGGGCAATGGAGAAGACAAAATAGGGGACAAAGAAGGGAGCGATGGGTCCAAGGTTAATTATTTTGTTAATGAGACGGGCGTGGGTATCTTTCAATTTGTATTTTACTTTTCTTTGTAGATGGAGACAGAGACGGAGATAGCATTTAGTGAAGTTGCCGGAGGATCAATGAAAAACCAAACTTGACAGATGGAAAAAGCTTGTTTTTGTTTATTATTGGATAATTCTGTTTTGCTGTTAAGGTATCGTCCACTAGAATTTTTTTCTCGTTTATAATGAGTAGGAATACTGTTTAGAA
This sequence comes from Trifolium repens, assembly GCA_030408175.1. Classification (NCBI taxonomy): domain Eukaryota; kingdom Viridiplantae; phylum Streptophyta; class Magnoliopsida; order Fabales; family Fabaceae; genus Trifolium; species Trifolium repens. The sequence continues at coordinate 56,153,781 of CP125842.1, read as the reverse complement.
ATCAGTATTATTTGATTTGATGCAAATAATACATATCACAATTTTAATCTTAGTAATACTACTAGTTTGCACTGTGTGGTTGGTTGGTTTATCCGAGTGATAAGAATTTGGACATTAAGCAAATGGATTCAATTTCAATAGACGAAACCACCCGCATTTGTAAGGTTTGTCTCTTCATAATTGCCTTTGATGCTATTCTACAACTCTTTCGTGTCATTTCATATATCTTATTGAGTTGAGCGTCAGAGTTTTTACTGGTACACTAACTTTGACAACTACTACATATGCGACGTGTTCGATGCCGACGACATACTTCTGATGGAATAATAAAGAAAATTCATAATTTAATATTTTACAAAGATGTAACTAGTGTTTTTTTCTATACATAAAAAAATTCATTTTATTATTCTCTTTTCTTGGAAGGCATGCAGCTTTGTTAGAACTTCAAAACAGGTGGAGTGGAGGAGTGTACGCATTGCTGTACTCGCTTAAATATGGTAGCCACTTGCTAGAGTATTTTTTTGAGGTCAAATGCTGCCGGTGTCCAAGTTGCCATTTTTTAGTACATAGATTTTGAATACTTGCATTTTTCAAAAATAAATAAACGGTTTTTGCGGTTAACTTGTAGTTCTCGATTCAACCACTCACCGAACAAGGTTGGTTGTGTGCATTCATCGAAGCTATCGTCAGTATTAATGTGTGGTACTAGTCACCAATGAGAGGTATCCACTTGAGAAATAATTAGGTTCTGCAACTGCATGGCCACACCACTCGTTGCATTGGTAGTTGAAAAGGGAGCGCGGGTAGCCGGAAACAAAACTCCAAATTATAAACTTTTATTAATATTTTAACTAATTTACAAACACAAATATCAATAGAGTGTACATCTAGTGATGAATACTTTACTATTTTCTTTTTTATCGTTTAAAATATTTTTCTCATATTCTCATTTTGATCGTCACAGTTTTTTGTGGGGAATCCACCAATTTTTAAAAATATATCAAAATTTCTATTATTTTCGATTAAAATAGTTGTAAATAAGATTTAATCGTAAAACAAATACAAAAATAAAGATATTGGTATAAGTCTTGTGGCAATAATAAATATCTTTATAAACGAATTTATAATTAAAGTGTTTGGAAAGACTTTCTGCGAAGCGGAAGATAAAATTGCATCTCATCTCTAAATCTCTTGATGAGACTTTCTCCTTCATCCCAATGAGAAAAAAAGTCTCCAACTTTGAATCCCTAAAGGGAGTAATCCCCACGGAAATCTTTATTTATAGATCAAATTGACATCCCTATTCGTAAATCTCACGAATTTGACTTCTCTTCGGTGACATAATAGTGATGATACAATTTCAACCACTCATTTCAGTCTATCATATAAAGTTAATGATATTGATTAATGGAATAATGGCTAAGATCACCGCATAGTAATAAACATGAGAGAGATTATGGAGTTTTTTTTTTGTCGAGTAATTTAGTGATTAGAATTTCACATTCCAATATTGTCTATAACTCAACTCAAATTAAGAATAAGATTTTTAACTAGAGACACATGATATAATAAGTTTTAGGATTAACTTATCATATTTTATTGTTTTACCAAACACTGAATTAAAACAGTTTCATTTATTTGTTGTTTTACCAAACACTGAATTGAAATAGTTTCATTTATCATGTGCACCAATTAGACGCTTAACCTTTTAAGTATTAAGTATTTTATATATTAAAAATGCAAGGTTAAAAGCGGACAAAAAAGTCCATTTAAAAGTGCTTTGAAATTACAAGTTTAAATAAAAGAAAAACTTTTAATAGGAACTAAAGTCAAAGCAATCCCTATTACATAACTAAGTGAGTTGCAACCTAAATGAGTTGTAACCTAAATGATAAAGTAATAAGTCAACAAATAATGATAAAGTTAGAGTATTTTGATATCGACTAAATGAGTTGTAACCTTCATCCTAGTTACTAGCTTTTAATATAGGTATATATCTTTTTTATATAAGAAGGAAATTACAATTACAAAAAGGGTAAGGAATGAAAATAGCTATTCCAAAAGATTTTAAGTGTTAATAAGTAAAAGATAACGGTGCAAATAGCTGTTCCAAAAGCCAAAACATAATGGGCCGCGTTTGTAATCTCGTGTTTTCGAGCGCAATTGAATCTGTTTCGCAATTTACTTTCCTTTCCCATCTCAATTCTTCTCCACGAAGAAGTGCAAAACAAAATCAGTTTGGTTCTGAAACTGAATCGAAGCACAGAAAGAAGAAGAAAAAGGATCAAGAATGGTGAAAGTTGCAACGTACTTCGGCATGTCATTGGCAGCTTTCGTTTTCTGGCAATCCATGGATAAGGTCCATGTCTGGATCGCTCTTCGTCAGGACGAAAAGGTTCTTCCCCCTTTCATCACATTCTTCTTCATTTTCAAATCAAAATTCAATTGCTGTTATTCTTCATCTTTCAATTTCAATCCTCAATTTCACTTTCAAGTTTTTTGTTTTTGTTTTAGCTCTAATTTTCATTAACCCTAGATTTCATCGTTATGTGTGCAATGTGTAGATAATGGAATGTGTTGATTTTGTTATTTAAGAGTTTAATTTCTTATGATCATTTTGAAATGAGATTATGAACATTTGAGCAATAATGTTTTGCAGCAAGAGAGGTTGGAGAAGGAAGCGGAGATCAGAAGGGTTAGAGAAGAATTACTGAGGCAGCAAGCCAATCAGAATGATTCTTAAAACATATGTTGTAATTTTTCTACACTTTGCTTTTTAATTTCTCTTGTTGTTAATGTAATGTCATATGCTCAAATAAAAATATGGTACTCGACGAGCATTTCGAATTTTATTGAGTGGATATCTAAGCTTGCCCTTTGTTTTTATATATAAGCTTGTTCCATAAAATGTCACTTGTCAGTAATTGTTAGAACAATACTAGCTTTGCTCATTTTTGCCTGCTTATTGGTGGCAGCACTTTGGCTCAGGTTATGAACCTGATTTTAATGGTTTACAATAGTCAACCCGAAACCTTTGTTTTTTTGTTGCTGTTTCTTTTGAATATATGCTTGCTTTTCTGCACTTCTGTCAGGGTTTGTGCCGGACTTAGATACATTAGCTTGATTATACAACTGATAGGCCTACTTCGAAGAAATAAGTTGTTAGGAGGATAATTAGTATTATAGCACCGATACTTCGAAGTTTGACCACAACCCTCTTTCCAACTTTTTATCATAATTATCCTATGGAATTTCTTGATGTTATATTGAGGAATGACAAAGTGGCAATACTAATTTTAATAGGCAGGCGGCAACAGAATGACATCAGCGCAACGATAGGCAATTGCTTATAGAAGTAGAAAATATCTTCCTTGTTGGCTTTAACTGTTTAGAGTACATGATTTTTTCATAATTTCCTACAGAACTTATTGTCGTCATATTGATGAATCACAAGATGTTAATACTAACTGTAACTGCAATAGGCAGGTGACTACACAATGATTTGCATGCTTGGTTCATACTTAAAGTATTGACATAATTGGAATCATAGGCAAATGTTTGTAGAAGCAGAAAATCTCTTTATTATTGGCCTTAGCTGTTCAAAATACTGTAAATTCTAAAGTGTCCCGACTGCTATAGCAAACTCATAGCGCTGTCTTTTTCTGTTGCATGGACAGTTGCTAAATTGCAACCAAGTCATGGAGGATAGCTCTGCTGAGCTAATAAGTATGCCATTTTTAATGTTACATTTGGCTTCATGTGATCCCCTCCTTTGAAACCATAAGAGGGTTAGAAATCCTTTAGCTTTAAGTCATATCTCACACAAATCCCAGTTGCCCATTTCCTTCAATCTCCATCTCACATGGTGTTTGCTCCACTGGTATTCTGGCCAGCCACACATTTTATGATAAAAATTCGACCTTTTCTAGTTGAGGATAGAACTTTTTTCAGTCACTGTTCTGATCTTCCCCCGTTGCCGCTGAATTCATACCAAAGTATTGACATTATTGAAATCATAGGCAAGTGCTTGCCAAAGCAAAAAATCTCTTTATTATTGGCTTTAGCTGTTCAAAATACTATAAATTCTAAAGTGTCCTGACTGCTATAGCAAACTCACAGCACTGTGCTTTTTCTGTTGCGTGGACAGTTGCCAAAATTGCAACCAAGTCATAGAGCATAGCGCTGCTACATTTTTTTAAGGTTACATTTGACTTCATGTGACCCTTTAGCTTAGGTCTTTACATTAGACAAATCCCAGTTGCCCATTTCTTTCATTCTACAGCTCACATTGTGTTTGTTCTACTGGTCTTCTGGCAGCCACACATTTTATGGTGGAAATTCTTCCTTTTCTAGTTGAGGATAGAACTTCATTTTTTACTCATTGTTCTGACCTTCCTCCGTTGCCTTAGTTAGTTAGTTTGCAGTCATTTTGTAGTACCACTAACTTCTATCCTTCCTTTGCCCTGTTCACAGACCTTGTGTGTGGATTGCGGTAATAATGTATTTGTCAATTGTCACTGCCAATGTTTTTTGTCTTCCTACTCTTTGTTATTAAACTTGTTAGATATGATTATGCCTTTGATTTTGAGTATTTTATTAAATAATTTTGAGCGATGAATAGAATATTTGCATTAGTACAACAGTCATCCAGCTATTTTGTTATAGCATACTTGGTTTTGTCCTCCACAATGCTGTCGGGGATCAACTACCATGCTTCTAAAATTCTGTGGAGTTCCACTCTCAATGGCTAACATTTGATTTTTCAATTTATGAAACAATATTTTAAATTCAATCCAACGACCTGTACACTACAAATTTTTGACGGTACACTTCAATTATGCATACTGCTTGGTACAATACTACAATTCAAATAGACTATGCTCCCACCCACACTAGGATGTGAACTTGTGTGTGGGACTGTGGGTGGTATTTTGCAGTCACTGTCTAACTTGGGCGTCAGATTTTCAATTTAAATTGTCAATGCTATTGTGCTTTATGTTTGCTATGTATGGAAGTGAAAAATACTGTGTATGTTGCACTTTTGGACACTCAATTTTGCCAAATATAAATATTCTCTTTCCCTCCATGAAATATTCCATGGTGGTGAACCTTAGCTTCTTGTCTTATTTGTCTGGTGTGGGCAGTGGAACATAATCGGTGGCTACATGACTTACTTGAATTTATCTATTTACAACAATATTTGTGAGATTGTTTTAGAACTTATTTGAATTTATTTACTAATATTTAATTTGAAATCTATTGGGTTACAGTGTCCTGTGACTAGTAAATAGTAATCAATACCTGTTTGCAACCTCATGCAATATGTCATTTTCGGGTTTCTTAACCTAGAATAATTAGCTTCCAATTAACAACTGGATGATGTTCTAAACAAAGTGTTTCCTTTGCCAAATTCGTTGATGTCATTTTCAATGACGAGTATTTGACGTTAACCTCCCAACTTGAGATGTGAATAGAGTATTAAATTAGTAGATTGATTGTCATAGTCGATTGGTCATGTTAATTATAAAGTATTTTCTTATAAGATAAAAAAAGATAGATATAAAGTTAGTAGCGAATGTATTACTAGTATTAGGATAGCTGTATTTAATATATATAATTATAATGTCACTTTCAATTTTTAATATAATAATACTTCCTTTTTTCTAACCATACAATCTAGTAATTTTACTTCTATTTGGAGTAATTTTTGAAACGTTTTCTGTTAATTTTCACAGTAGAAATACAATTTAAAATCAAAGATAGTAAAATGATGAAATTAATAAATTAGGGTGGAAAAAGTACAATTGACCTGATAAATTAGGGCGGAAAAGGAAAATGCATAAAGGAAAATGCATTTGACCTTACAATCTAATTAATATTTTTTTGTACTATTAACAAGTCAATATCTTTCGCGTAAATATAAATACACCAATATTTGATAAGATTAATTTAATAAAATTGTTATTCTCTATTTGTCACTTAGTCTTTTTTTTAACCTCTATGAAACAAATAAAGGGCGACACCCGTTTACTAGTTGCATTGGGACAAATGTATATATTATTAGATATATTAGGACTTTAAGTATTGAGCTTTATATTTTAGTAGTACAATAATCCATGCTATTATTATATATTCTCTTGTAATTCTTATTTTGTTAAGCAATGTTATTTGGATATTACTGAAACCTAACCGTCATTTTGTATTTCTATATTTTGCATCTCTGACTCTAACATATATGACATCACTAATGATAGATTACTTAGGATGGATACAATACGAATATAGTAAAATGTACTCTCAATACGAACGTGATATCGGGTACATGTAAAATTCGAATTTCAGATTATTCATGTCATATGGATTTGATATGAATTTTGGGCTAATGCTACGGTGGACCACCTTCACAAGCGGTATGTGAAATTGTGAAAGTGGTCCACCGTGGACAAGTAATCATATATATCATTCATAATTTTTTTTAGAAAAATTAAAAATCATTTGATATTTTATTGGGATTTATCAAGATTTATAGTATTTAATAAACTGTTAATTTTGATGGGTCTCAATAACATATCTAATGATTTTCAATTTTTTTAAAATTTTCTATAGATGATCCATATGATATAAACTTTCAATCCAACGGTGGATTTTGTGAAATTCGTATTCGTTGTAATATTATTTTTAACTAGTCCACTATGGACCACTTGATGAGATAGTCCGTATTAGAATTTACCATGGATTTGGTGATGGCTTACTGAAACAAATCAATTTTATTATCTAGATTATTTGACCCATTTTAAGTAACACTCAAACTCTTCAAACCTCTCATACTCAATATTCTTCCCCTCATCTATCTTCTAAATTGAAATATCTCATTGATATAAAGAGAGACATCAATCAACCGAAAATAATAGCAAAATTATTAAGTTCAATGTCATGATTGGTATTCGAACTTCAATTCCTCCATTTCATATGTGAGTTTTTAATGATTTTTCATTTGAGACAAACTTGTGCTAATTCTTTTATCAACTTAGGTGACCATGGCTTTTTCTCGTAGACAATTCTCTGATCTTCTTTCTTGTTTAGCTCTAAGCTCCAATTTGATGTAATGTTGTGCATTACCCCTAGATTAGTCCTTCATTTATAATTCCCTTCTCATTAAAAAAAGAAAATCCCCCCTTCACACCAAAATAAATTATTCTCTTTGTTTTTTACGCAAAAATAAACTATTCTCTAAAGCACCACCAATTGAAAAAAGATAGATTCACTTAATTTCAAGTAAAAAGCTTCAAACATGTTTCCAATTTGACCCAGACATAAGGAAGAAAAAAGCCTTAGAATGATGTTCCTATTTGGTGGGTCTGAACAATGTTTTACTCAGGTGAAGCTAGAAATCACACGGTTTATGATCAAAACTACCCTACCCATTCCATTCGTACCAATGTACACTCCAAACGACAAATGACCTTGCCGTCATGCACTGTGTCCCGAAAAAGAAAGGTTAGGTTGTCCTCTTGGGCTTTACGGACAGACAAACCCAAAAAATATATTTCAAAAGAGGAAAAAGTAATAAAAATAATATATTAGTCTATATTTATTAGAAAAAAATAAAAATAGAATGTAACTCATTTGATAAGAATATTGTATATAATATAAAATACCTAAATTGAACCCTAACACCAACTTATTTATCGGTGAAATCTTATGTATTATGCTACTTATCAAAACAAATAGTACAATATAATTGATGTTGTCTTGTTCAATTATTTTTTAATAAAAGTTATTCTAACAATGTGTCAAAAAAAAGTTATTCTAACAAAAACAATAATACTAATAATTAAAATATTAAACCCCAATGGTTAATTAATTCTATAAAATAAAAAGATAAACCTGAGTTCAATATTTAAATAAAACAATTATTAGCTAGTCGAATTCTAAATTACTAAAGACCGATCTCTTAAAATCATAGAATAATAATTAAGATATTGGACTTAATTATTTAATGAGGTTCCTCCAATAACAGATCGTTCGAAAAAATTCGAGTTCGATTCTTGATAAAAATGATTCTTAGTTTGACTTTTCTAACTTCACGATCAAACTCTAGATTACCGAGATCTCTTTCTCTAAGAAGCGGACGACTAATGGAAAAAGAAAAAAAAAAAAAAACAGAATAATCACACACCCAAAAAAATACTACTAGCAAAGGAAAGAAGAAAGAAGAGAAGAGACAGAAAAGAAAGAAGGGTCCAAATCCAATTGTTTGATTGGGAAAGAAGAAAGCATCATTGGGATAACAAATCAGATTCATGATTCTCAAATTAATGGGACATCTCTAACTAATTCATTCTACCTTGTATGTTATTGTTGAATTTATCATAGTTGAAAACAACAACAACAAAAAACATGGGTAGTGATATAGCTATCACCAACAACTCTTATCTTCCAAATTTTACGTTCACTCACTCCTTTCACTTGGGACCAAAGTCTTCTTCATCCTCTTCAAGACCATGATCCTCTGCTCAAATCTTTCTATTGGATCTGAATTGCACTCTTACAGATCCATTTCCAATCTTCAACAAATTTTCGCTATTTCTAATGGACCCAGCTGCTTCTCGTCCTGCTGTAGTCATTGACAATGGCTCCGGGTACTTTTCTCACTCCATTTCTATTACCCCAATTGGGTTTTATCTCTTTTTCTATTACCATCAAAATTGGGACATCACGTGTTTGTTGAAATGCCTAAATTAGAATTTTTAATTTTTTTTTTAGTTTTGTGATTGAAATTCTGTGTGATATTGATCTACCTGAATTGGGTTTGCGTTAAATTTGTAAAAATGTGTTTGTGTTGCAGGTATACGAAGATGGGGTTTGCTGGTAATGTTGAACCTTGTTTTATTGTTCCAACAGTGGTTGCAATTAATGAGTCGTTTTTGAATCAATCGAGGAGTTCTTCCAAGGGAAATTGGGTTGCACAACACAATGCAGGGGTTATGGCTGATCTTGATTTCTTTATTGGAGATGATGCACTTTCTAAGTCTCGATCTAGCAGCACTTATAATCTCACCTACCCGATTAAGCATGGCCAGGTTGAAAATTGGGATGCCATGGAACGTTTCTGGCAGCAGTGTATATTCAATTATTTGAGGTGTGATCCTGAGGATCACTATTTTCTTTTGACCGAGAGTCCATTGACAGCGCCTGAGAGTCGTGAGTATACCGGGGAAATTATGTTTGAGACTTTTAATGTGCCTGGACTTTACATTGGTGTGAATTCTGTGCTTGCTCTGGCTGCTGGCTACACAACGTCTAAGGTATGTAATGGATACTAGTGAAAAATAGTGTATTATGTTGATAGAATTATGATAGGATATTATGACATTGATTTTTCTTTTTGAAATTATGACATTGTTTGATGTATGAAACCCTGCCTTGTAGAAAGATGCTTTTGGCTGTTGTATTATGTTGATAGAATTGGAATAATGGAATGGAATTGGACGGTTCGTCTTGAAAGGGATTTATTTATCTAAACTTGTGGAAAATCTACTGTACAACTTGTTAGCTAGCTATCTAAACACAAAATACATAGGATGGTTTATCAGCTCCTGCAGTTTGATTCTTTTGGATATAGAGAACCATTATGTTGAGTAAGAACTGGTTGTGGTAGTTTTGCAATATTGCAGACACATGGGATATTTTATCATCTTTTGAATATAAAATGTTAAGTTGGTTTAGCATATTTGCATTCAAACGTGAAAAGAGAGTACTATAGGAGCTTTCAAGAAATATTGTTTCTTGAGTATTTTAGGCTGATCTATATTTCTTTTCAGTGTGAGATGACAGGTGTTGTAGTTGATATTGGAGATGGGGCTGCACATGTTGTACCAGTTGCGGATGGTTATGTTATTGGAAGTAGCATCAAATCGGTTCCTATTGCTGGAAAGGATGTTACTCTTTTTGTCCAGCAGCTAATGCGGGTAGGTAATCCTTCTATAAAATTAGAAGGTTATTGTGCCGCCACTTGTTCCTGAATTTGAAAATCTGTGACTGTATACTTGTTAACGTTAACGGTTCTCACAAATTACCAGTTAGACTAGATAGTTAAATCATGTATGGGCAAATGCCAATCATGGATGAGTTTGGTTTGATGTATTTATGACAACATTATTGTTGTTACTTTGTTAATAAGTAAAAGTGATTGAATTGAAGTTTACTTTTTCCATGATTTTGAAACTTATTCATACATTTTGCCATATTATTTTTGGTACTGTTGGAGGTTTGAATAATCCATATTCAACTCTTGATCTGCCAGTTGCTAATCTGGATTCATGTACTGTCTAATGTTGACTTGATGTATGCAGGAAAGAGGAGAAAATATACCTCCAGAAGACTCTTTTGAAGTGGCTCGGAAAGTGAAAGAAATGCATTGCTACACCTGCTCTGATATAGTGAAGGTTGTTGCCAGTTCACCGATATATTGTTTTTGCATAATCATTTAAGGAGTTTGTAGTGTGAATGCGTGATGCTGCCAATAGTTTTGTTTCCTTGGCTTTTGTTAATCCCAACATTTTTTTGTAGAATGTCTAAACTTTCTCACCACTTTAAGTTTACTTTTGTGTGAAATAAGGGATGCAAAGTTATTTAGAATTCGATAAATTTCCTATAATAATCGTTATATTTCTTTCAGGAATTTAATAAGCACGACAAAGAACCGGCCAAGTATATCAAGCAATGGAGAGGCGTCAAACCCAAGACTGGGGCTCCATATTCATGTGACATTGGTTATGAACGCTTTCTTGGCCCCGAGGTTTGTTCTTTGACTCTTCAGATTTTCTCTATAATCAATGCTATATCTCTCAGATGGATCTGGATTATCATACCTGAACCTATATCATGAACTGGTGAATAAAATAAATTCATACCTGATTAGTTCCCATTTCTTGTCATGAATAAATATCCGAATTAGTGGGGACTACATGAGAAAATGGTAAAAACTTAAAAGTGGTATTACTCATCTCGCGTTGCCCTGATATCTTCTCGTTATAAGATCAAATTTGGCTGTCTTTCCTTTTTGGGTTTTGAATGATTTCTAAAACATGATAGGGAATGGGGAAGGGATGCTTAAATGCAGGCAATGCACATCCTGGTTGGGATCACCGATCAAGTAGTCTTCTAAGAGACTTGATGATGATGCCACTTAGTTATTGATCTTGATACTCCTTGTCCTTAGTTTGTTCCTTCAACTACTGAAGAAATAATGAAAATGTAGTATTCGTTGGTGGAATTGTTGAGCCTTTGTACAATATATACAGATTCCAGTCATTTTATCAATAAGTTTGGTGATTTATAGCTATCCGTGTGTTTTCCCTGTTATTTTTACAGGTTTTCTTTAATCCTGAGATATATAGCAGCGACTTTACCACTCCTTTGCCAGTTGTCATAGACAAGTGCATTCAGTCTGCGCCAATCGACACAAGAAGATCACTATATAAGGTGAAGCACCTCATCTCAATTTAATTGGTTATTGGTGACATTTTTCATAAAATAAGCAATAGAAGTGCCTACTTTGGAGGCCCGCATATTTCAACATGCTGTTTTAGTGAACTGTCCGATTTACCTTAATATTAGAGAACTTATAATTCTCAATCTTTAGCGAAGTGCATTTTCTGTTGTTGGCCCAGATGCATTACATTAGTTCCATTACTTACTATATCAGTCCACAGACCACCCCAGATATTTAATTCATGATCTTATTAATTTCAATCCCTCCACTTTACATGTTATTAATGATTGAACTCTTTACCACTTTCCCATTTTTGTGTTTTTCATTTCAGAATATAGTGTTGTCAGGAGGATCAACAATGTTCAAGGATTTTCACAGGAGATTGCAACGTGATATAAAGAAAATAGTGGATACTCGTGTCCTTGCAGCTGAAGCACGCCTAAATGGAGAGATAAAAGTGAGAGTTAGTGGATACTTTTACTTAAATTGACGATCACGTGAGAAATTCTTGTGTAAACCTTGTTTGCACAAGCTATATGGAGTAAAATCAGTCAACGATCGATACATTGTTATTTTGTATTAAATAATTGAGAAATACTTAGTGATAAGAAAGTCTTGCCAGCGAAATTCGACGAAGGTGCAAAACTGATTACCATGTTGCAGCGTATGCTTCTTTTTATTTATTTATTAAAAGAATGATATTAAATTAAATATGGATTAATAAACTTATGAATTGAAAAAGTATGGGTTCGCTGACAAGATTTTCTTACACAAGTCTACACAAGTCTCTCTCCACAAGCACACATGTTTGGAAGAAGTTCTCACATTGGCAACATGTTTATTAAAAGCTTGACAGCTATATATTTATTAGTTTGATCTGGTACTTACTCTTTTCGTTACATGGATTCCACAGTCACACCCGGTGGAGGTCAATGTTCTCAGCCATCCTATCCAAAGATTTGCAGTTTGGTTTGGTGGATCAGTGCTTGCATCAACACCTGAATTTTTTACGGTATGCATTTTTCTTTGATAGTTGCCCATTAGTTAAAATTAAAAGAGTGTATGCTAGACAAAATAAGAGGGCTTACAGTGGAATTAATATCTATAACAACTGTCATTAAGGTAACAACAGGAGTTAGTTAGAAGAGTGGAAGTTAGTTACACATGGAAAGGATAAATAGGAGTCAGTTAGTAGTGAGAAAACAGTTTTGCTGTTAAGTAACAAAATGTACGAGAGAAAGGCATCTCAAATGCCTTAGAAAGTTAATTCTCAGTTTGATTTTGTTCTCGTTTTGTACTCTGGCTGGCTTAGTTCTTGTCCCCTTGGCACAACTCAGCTATTTATTGTGAATAATACAAGTAATTCAATTCAGTGAATTATCAGTTCTAACATTCTTTTACATTTTCCTGGTTATGACTTATTAGATTTAGTACAATGTCAAAAAATCAAAATAATATCTTTTGACTCTGACACATTCATTCTGAGACTTATGGTGTGGGATAGTATGGTTTTTTAGGTTTAGGTTATACCGTTATTTGTTTGCAAAGAATCTTAGATTATTTGTAGTGCTGACAATGTACTGGTGAATGACCTGAATGGCAATGCCATGCAGGTAGTTTTCTACACATCTTTGCCTGTCATTTGTGAATTGGGTTGATGTTGAATGCTTTACCATGTCAAATGAATTTTTGACTGCACGCATGTTAACCAACTACTCCCTCCATCCCATATTATAGGCAAAAAAAATCACTTTTTTTTCCCCAAATTATAAGCAAATGCAACTCACTTTCATCATTTTCAAGATTTACTTTTACTTACTCATAAAATTTAATACAAATTGCATTTAATTTACTCTCTCTCTTCTTTTCCCCATAATCAATAACCAATAATAATTCTTCTTACATCTTCCCATCAAACTTATTTCAAGGAAAACACAAAAAGTTATACTCCAAATTATCACATTTTACTTTTTTTAATAAGTGTGATTTTTTTTTTTGCTTACAATATGGGAGGGAGGGAGTAAATGGTTATGGTATTGGTTCCTTGGTTTGGAAACATGATACTGGATCTGTGTAAAATTAAGGAGTAAATCATGAATTTAGTCTCTATAGTTGCATAGTCAGACAATTTGGTCTCTAAAATTTACAAAAATTCTAAAGTGATACCTGAAATGACAAATCTTGATAGTAATCCCTCCAAGACAATTTGAGGGACTATATTGACCGACCTATAAAGACTAATGTGAATGCAATTGATGATTTTAATTTCTTGGACCATATTTTAATATTGTTAATTTCAGGGAATAAATTAATGATTCACTCAAAATTAAGATAACTAGGTTTGTTGGAGTCGTCTTCCTTGTAGACTAAGATGCCTTTTTTATTGAAAAGGGTGTTCTCCCAGGGAGGCAATCCGTAATTTTCTATTGTGTTTTTTTAAATAGTCGTTCCCATCGCTTCTGGTTCAATGTGCAGGCTTGTCATACAAAGGCAGAATATGAAGAATATGGAGCAAGCATATGCCGCACAAATCCAGTTTTCAAGGGGATGTACTAGAGCAAAGATGAATTAGCTGATCATGAGTGCAGTCTCTTCTCTTGATATAAAAACAAATACATGGTCTGGATATTTTGATCCTCATGGATTCTCACGGTCTTTTTTCCAATCTTTATTCAGGGTAGCAGAATTGATTGTAAAATATGTATATTTCAGTCAGAAAAATGCCTTTCAAGTTTTAATTCCTGCAGTTCATCTTAGGAAGTCATCACGTATGTGGTTAATATAGTCGCCGGCAGGTCCAGATGGCACTTAATGGTAGATAGAACATGATTTTTGACAAAATGTTGGCTGAGCTGAATGGCAATTTTTAGTTTTCAGCTTAGGGTTTAGTAATATTCTGCATTTTTTCATTTGTTGTTGGGACTGATATACCATCAAGTACTTTTCTCTAGTCAGGAAATTAAATTCGTTGGGATTGAATTGTAATACTAATAAGCACTAGTGCAGGTTTTGTGTTTATGTTAATCACATATTTTTTGCAATTTTAGGTATGTAATGCACTTCAGGACTATTAATGATTTGAGATATATACTCTGTTGTATTTTGAAATTATTCTCGAACATTTTTTATATATTACTTTCCCAGTCTTATATTTGAGCAACAAAAACAAAATGTACACCCCTTAAGAAAGTGGTTAATTGCAATTGGGTCCGGTTATGGTGTGCATAAGGTTTTACCGGAACACTTTCCATAAACTGTTCCGGTATGCATAAGGTTACCGGAACGCTTTTATGCATACCGAAACACTTTCCTCAACTGTACCGGAACACTTTTATGCATACCGGAATACTTTGATGCATACCGGAACACTTTTATGCATACCGGAACACTTTTTCTCAAGTGTTCCGGTATACATATTCATACCGAAACACTTTTCTCTCAACTGTTCCGGTATGTATGTTAAACTGCACTATGATTATGACACGTGAATGGCTAATCTGATGGTTGTTATTCACTTATGCACCGTGCATAAGGATAATCCTTATGCTTAATAACTTCAACCAATTGCAATTAAGTGGTGAACAAAGTAATGATCTTTGAATTTTGAAGTTTTTGTAGATGAATAATCTTCAAGTTTTTGTTGCGTATATAAGCCTACTATAGATAGCAATTAGCAACTAATCGGCGAAGGCCAACAAGTGTCTTTGAGTAGAGCATTCTCAAATCCAAATCCAAACCAATCTAAGTAAAAACCGCAAACCGATCTAAGATAAAATGAAAATCGCAAAAAACCGAATATTTTTTGTGTATTTGGATGTCCTTTTTGTGAAAACCGTCGGATCGGATTTTGGATTGATTTTTCAAAACTGATCCAAACCAAACCGCATAAATATTTTTTAATACTTATTTAACTTTTTATTAGTATGTTATAATGCATTAATATATTAATTATTGATTTTAATTTTCTCAATAATACTTATTAGTTCAATTTAATGTATTTCTTTTTACTATTTCATAGATTTCAAATATAATTGATAATTTTTATTGCAAAATATTAATTTTTAACATATTATATATTGTATTTTACATCAAATATATCATTTTACCGTGTCATTATAATATTAATATTTAATTAAAAAACTTCAATTTGTAATTTGGATATTCAAAAACCGATCCAAATTAAACCGCATAAAATTGGATCGGATTGGATCGGATTTTTTTAATTAGTCATCCAAAACCGAACCAAACCACAAGTAATATTAACTTTGGATCCGATGGTTTTTTGGCTCAAAATCGATCCAAATCGAACCGCGAGCACCCCTATCTTTAAGACATTGTTTAAGAAATTAAAATAGTTTATTTCTGCATAAAAAATTATGTAGTTATTACATTAACAAGCTTTTAATTTGTAATTTGCAAGACAAACCAAGTTAGTACCGTTTGACCTAACTTATTTTTGAGCTTATGCAAACGACTTATGCAATATAAATTAAGTTTTATGCTATTTTATAAGTTCAAACTAGTAAAAATTGAATTTTTATAAGCTATTTTATCATAAACTATCTTGAAAGCTTATAATAATAAATAAAAATTTCATAAGCTCAAAAATTAGCTAGATGAAATAGGCACTAACTCTGTTTTGTTTTGTTAAGGAAAAAAAGAAACCTCTGTTTTGTTTGGTGTTGTATCCACCTTAGCAGAAGTCAATTATATATTGGATGTTTTTAATTGGATTTGTGTTTGTAATAGATATCGATCTAAATATCATTTAGGTGCAACATAATCAAATTTAAAGATCATTTGTGAAATAACCGATTATCTCATTTGGGTTTGAAGCGTGAATAATGCATAGGTTCATCTACTATATTTAAATTCCACTTTTTAATAAGAAAGTGAGGGGAGCGGGGATCAAACTCTAGACCACTTAGTCATAGAGGCTTTGATACCATGTCAAATAACCAATTATCCCAAAAGCTTAAGCCGTTAGGATTAACTATATTAATGGTTTTATATTATTTCTAACATCATTAATTTGACGAATTAAGAAAAAGTAAAGTAAAAAATTGTTAGATGATATTTTGAGTACCAATGTTATTTTCCCGGGGAATTCAAGCTTCCATCTCCTTACATGGCCACACATGACTCATTCATTCATTCATTCATCCCTCCACACCATAACTAACATATACTTGGTTCGTAAAATTCCTTTTTTTTTAATATATATATTTTTTAAAATTAGTATTAATGTTTAAGATGTTTCATTTATCTTCTCAAAGTAAACTAATAAAGTATAAACTAATAAACAATTGTTGGTCTAGTGGTGATTGAGGTTGGTAGGAAGGATTACAGTTCGATCATCCGCAACTGCGATCGAGAGGGGGCTAGAACCATTTGAAACTAGAACTGACCCTCAAATTAGATTAGACAGTCCAGTGGGCTGGATTCTGATGGTAAAAACAAAATAAGAGTAAAAATACTATATCTTAAAAGTGTAATTATATATAATTCTCCACAATTCAACCAATTCAACAATAACATTCATTATTACAAACACATTTAATAACTAATCAGTTGGTTTCAGAACCAGATCACTTTGATGTATGTGAAATTACATGCATAAGAGATCAGAACAAAGTTAAGGAATACATACATACATAACTAATTAATCATTAATACATGCATGATGAGGATAAATATGATCAATGTTGAAAATATAGAGTCTTCGGGCTCCCCTCATGATTCAACGATCAGAAGTATAAGAAGCCAGCGATAGCAGCGGTGGCAGCTGTTCCTGCAACCGCGGATAAGTGGATGGAAGAGGCATCGCCACTTGGTGGAGCAGTAGTATCGAAGGCACCTGGAGGCACAGGTCCACCAATAGGTGCTGCCACAATACCACCTGGTAGAGGAGGATCACCCTTTCTAGTTCCAATAAGAAATTCAGAATCATCATCGTCTTCATAGTCATCCTCAGACGGCTTTGGTGCATCTGCAGCAGAGGCAAAGCCAATCATGGCCAACATTACAAGGGCAAGAATCATAACATGCCTTTCGCGGGCCATTTTGGCTTTGTCTTTGTGTTTGTTTACGTTGTTATTGATATTGTTGAGGAATGTTGGTGGATTTTATTTGTACATGTGTTGGAGAGGTCCTAGCAAAATATGCATATATATATGAAGAAAAAAACAAACTCAAAGGTATTCCGAAGTGTGAGGAAAACCGTTGGTAACAAACATTGTTACAGCAAAGATTTTGACTATTTATTACAGGAACATACATATAGTACATGGTCAATTATAAACCTATACCTTCTTAAAAACCGATCTCGTCCTAAAATAAGCATATGATTACAAGCGAGATTGATTTTTAAGAATAGGAAAGAAAACTCCCTTTAATTAAACGTTGTGTGGTTGCATCTTTCAACGTAAAGGAAATTTCTATATTGGACAAATCTCTTACATCTTTTATTGTAGGGTCATAGATGCATTCGACCAACTATAAATAATTAAACGAGAGAATTACACTTGCGATTGAACTTCAATTGATTGTAGACCGTTAACATAAGTTAAGAGAGTAATAAACTAGTTAGCATTTAGCAACTAATAATGGAATAACATAACAATTGCATTAATTCTTAGAGAGTGCAACTTCTCCGGCCTACTCTAAATTTTATTTTTTTCATCTTTAAGTTTTCTTTTTCCTCTATTGGTGACGTGGTGGTTTTAAGTCATTTTTGGCCTAAAATCATGACTCTGCATTTTTTCCCCCCTTTCTTGCTTTAATTTAAATAAGTGATATTCACATCGATTGAGTTTTTTTTAGTTGTTTTCTTTTGTACTTGTCATTTCGTTGTCTGAGTGCGGTGTTGTGTTGTTCGTCGTCTTGGTACGACGTTGTTTGATTTCCCGTCTTGTTGCGGTGTTTCTTTCGTTTAGATTTGCAGGTTTGCTTCTATCTAAATTCAGTGCAGATTCAATGACTCAAGCGTCTTCAACTTGCAGATCCGGAGGCATGACTACTCCGGACATTTGAATTTCATCATACCATTTGTAGGCTTAGAAATAAAGCCGTTGTATGCTATTAACTCGGATGATATGAGCTTGTTCGCAGATTCATCCGTTTTAATTTTTAGCGAATTTGAATATGTATTAATTTCGATCGTTGTACTTTACTGGTTTGAATGAATGAATATCTTTATTTTTTTAAAAGAAAAACAAAACAATTGCATTTGAAAAAACACACAAAAGTGAAGGGAAACAAATTCCATGCTGTTATAGCAGGGCGCTGTAATCAATTTCAGCCGTCCGATCTTAAATCAACGGCTGAGATTGTTTTAATATACAAAATACAGTTTTAATTTTATCCGTTCAATTTAATGTGAACGGTCCAAATTGAAAACTGCGTGAAACAGCTACATCAGGTAATCCAAGTCCAAAGAGAACGATAAGAAGTGCACTCAAAATATGAGGTCCAAATTTCATATCAATCACACTATTTGGATAAGAAAAGAATCTACAAACCACAATCTCATTGGTCCTAATTTCTCCAACTTAGAACCACCTTCATTCATTCTTCCTCAGCTCCAAAATCCACACATTCTCTCAACGCTTTCACTTAGCCATCAATTCATCAATGGCATCATCAACAGTAATTGCAATGACCATGATCAACACAAAGAAGTGCTTAAACAACACATCAAATTCACCAAAACTTTCCAACCCAACAAAACTCATTACAAAACCAACTTCACTCCTTTCCCTTAAAAACCTTTTTCCAAAGAAAATTCCCACCATAACAGAAAACACAAAACTATCAACTTCCATAGCAGGAACAGCACTAGCAGGAGCAATATTCTCAACACTTGGAACATGTAACCCTGCTTTTGCAGCACAGCAAATAGCTGATATAGCAGAAGCATCATCAACAGATAACCGCGGTTTAGCACTTTTGTTACCATTAATTCCAGCTATAGCTTGGGTTCTTTACAACATTCTTCAACCAGCACTTAACCAAATTAACCGAATGCGTAACGATAAAGGGGTTATCATTGGTTTGGGTCTTGGTGGATTAACAGCTTCTTCAGGGTTTTTGTCACCAGAAGATGCAATGGCTAGTGAAATTGCTGCAATTGCTGAAGCTGGTAGTAGTGATAATAGGGGTCAGCTTCTGTTGTTTGTGGTAGCACCAGCTATTCTTTGGGTTCTTTACAATATTTTGCAGCCTGCTCTTAATCAAATCAACAGAATGAGATCAGATTGAAACTTTTCTTTATATATAAAATAAAAATTAGATTTTTATTTTTGTTGTTGTTGCTGTGTGATATATAACATTCAATTCTCTTGTAACTTGTATCTAAAGCTATGTCTATTTTTTTTCTTAATTTTATGTCTGGCCTTTCTTTTTTATTTTAATATTTTCCTATGTTCTGTTGTAAACTGTGATTTCTTGTTGTTGCAACTTGCAACTGTTCAAATTCATTTACCTATGCAGAACTAAATTTGCATGTGTTAAGATTTTCATGTCATTAACTAATAACTATTGTTAGTTCTGTTCTGTTGGATCTTCTGAGTTGGCTAATTAGTTAAGCCTTATCAGCTTATTTACTAAGTTAGTTAGTTGGTGTTTTTTTTGTTAAGTAGCCTAACGATTAGAATTTCATCTTTTTAAGGTGAATAAGCGAGAGTTTCAGGGTTTGAATTTCGGTCCCTATATATTATATGCAATGTTCCTACCAACTAAGTTATGCTCACGAGACTAGACAGCTGGTGTTTTGGTTGTAACTTGTAACCAACTTTGTAAATTTTTGTATTGGGGTAATATATATATATATATATATATATATATATATATATATATATATATATATATATATATATATATATATATATATATATATATATATATATAGACACACACACATTCCATAGAGAGCATTCAAGTGAGGGAGTTTTGTACACTTCTGTTGCTGCTGCATTCAGTTTGATCATGGTGAGGGATCAAACTCAATGAGAATGGTAAGAGACATTGTTCTGAATCTCGATAAATCTTTTGTGATCATCTTTACTTTGCATTTTAGATTTGTTTTACCATTTCTATTTCGATCCAATTATTCATCTAACTTATGTAACTACTGCTAGCTAGCTAGGCCACAATAGTAAAGAGTAATCTGTTTCCTTTGGTCTAGTTATTACTAAGATTCATCTGCCAAGTTGATACATAAGTCAACACTGCCGTTCCTGACATTTTATGGGCCTTAGGCCAAAAATAAAAACTTCTTTCATTTAATATAATAGCATTAATACATATTTATTGGATTTCTACCTTTTTGGAAACAAATTTTTTAAGAGCCTTTTGCTGTGATTTTAGTAGCTCTTTCTTTCAAATTTTTTTCCTTTTTCATACATAAATGTTTCTTATGCAACATCTTCTAAGCTTCAAATAGAAACAAAAAAAAAACTCAAGTAGAAAACAATAGCACATGGAAGTAGAATACTGACTTCAAAGAACAATTGAAAAATCGTAAGATCCAAATAGTTGAAATTGGATGCAAAAAATAACATGTTAACTATTAACAATTTGTAGAAAATAAATTAAATAACTTGTTAATAAAATCAGGAACACAAAAAATAAAATAACGTCAAAACCTACACAATAAAAATCTATAACATTTAACATTCTTACATTTATTGCAAGAATTAGAAAGAAAAAAACTAAAACAAACTCAATAGAAATTAGAAACAAAGACAAGTAGTGTCGTCTTTTTATTGTTCTGCAGGGTTCCTTTTTATTTCAATGACCTAAAGAATATGATTGAGGTCCAATTTCCCGAAAATTTCAATGTCCAAAAAAATTGGACCATTTTTTAGGTCATTGAAAAAAATTGCCCGACATATTTCCTAGGCTTAATCATATTTTCTTTCCTTAAATATAATTGATTTTTTTATATAATAGTATATTTTCTTTCTTTAAATATAATTGATTTTTTATTTTCAATAATAATAGGTAGATATAACAATATATTTTGGGCCCCTAAAAATAATGGACCTTAGGCCATTGCACCCATTGCCTACCCTCAGGGCCGGGCCTGAGTCAATCTTTGTAAAGGAATCATATGACTAGTTTCTGATGTAGTTTCCTATGCATATAGCAATTTAGAGCAATTCATGATTGAAGCAACAAGATAACAAGAGAGAGTGTTAGAAGCAACAACAGACCAATGCTCCAAGATAACAAGAGAGAGAGGTGCCACATCTCTACTGAAAACCTTAATCTATTAGGTATATGAGTGATCTTGCTTATATATATATCCAACATAACTTCTCTTCTTGACTTTAGGGTGTTAAAGCTTGATCTTGATTATGACTATTGACTACAGCTCCATCTCTTGATATTAGTAGATGCGGCTGTGCATTCAGCTTAAACTCTTATCTAGTGATAAACTCCTCCTTTTAATTAACAAGTACTACTTTGAATCAAAATATAAAAGAAGATTGATCAAAGAAAATTTATATATTTAATTTAATGGCAAAGGTGGTATCTCGGTATCCTCCTCAAGGATGGTTTCAGCCTTTGTTGGGCAATGGGGTAGACAAGAAAATAGTTGTTTTCGTTTTTCTTTTTTCTTTTTTCTTTTTTCAAAGTATATTTTTATATTTAACTACCATTGTAACAAACATTTAGGTACCTTAGCCTCTGTTTGGATTGATGGAATATAATGGAACGGAGCGGAACATAATGAAATATAATAATGGGTGCGTTTGTTTTGAATTTTTTTGAAAATAGATTTTATAGTGTTACATAATTTTGTGAAAAAAAAAATTACAAAGAAATTTTTTACAAACGCTTCAAATCAAAATTTGGTTTGAATAGATATTCTTAAAATGTCATTTTAGGCATTTCATCATTTTATTGAAAAAAAATTTGGATATCAAAATTTCAAAAAAATCATTTAATTTGAAGCTATTTCAAATAGATTTTCATAAAAATCATTTTTGAAATACAAATTTTTCAAAAAATTGTGATTTTGACTATATTTTGTTCTTCAATAATGTATGTTTATGTTATATGATGTCAAAATTAGTGTTTCAATTTAGAAAAAATGAATATAAAAAAACTTGTAATATTTTGAAAAACGATTTTACAAAATCTATTTTCAAAAATACAAAGAAAAAATCCATTTTCTTAAATCTAAAACAAACGTACCCAATGTTCCATTGTTTGAATTTAAAAAATAATAATGGAATGGAGCGGAATGAAATAGAATGGAATGAATTTAATATCATACCACCACTTACCTTCAATTTTGTTCATCTCATTTTTAAAATATCCAAACAATGTAACGAAATATTTATTCCATTCCGCTCCATCCTATTCCACTCCACTCTATTCCCATCCGCTCTATTTCATTACATTCCATCAATCCAAACGGAGCCTTAAGCAAGTATGGGTGAGTTTGTTTTGGATTTTTTTGAAAATAGATTTTGTAGTGTTACATAATTTTGTGTAAAAAAAATTTACAAAGAAACTTTTTATAAAAGCTTCAAATGAAAATTTGGTTTGAATAGTTATTCTTAAAATGTGATTTTAGGCATTTCATCATTTTATTGAAAAAAAATTTGGATATCAAAATTTCGAAAAAATCATTTAATTTGAAGCTATTTCAAAATAGATTTTCATAAAAATCATTTTTAAAATACAACTTTTTCAAAAAATTGTGATTTTGATTATGTTTTGTTCTTCAATAATGTATGTTTATGTTATATGATGTCAAAATTAGTGTTTCAATTTAGAAAAAATGAATATAAAAAAACTTATAATATTTTGAAAAACGGTTTTACAAAATCCATTTTAAAAAATACAAAAAAAAATCTATTTTTTTAAATCTAAAACAAACGCACCCTATATTTGCCCAAGATTAGTAGAAACAAAAAGTCAGAATTATCAATTGATTAATACATACATAAATACATATATATAATTTTGACATTTCAAGACTCCATAGTAACTATAAAGAGAATTTTATCAATTAAGAAAATTAAAGATTTTTTAAGTCTAATTAGTTCTTACAATATTAAATACATTAAGAAGATTGATTAAATTTTTAATAAATCAATTAGTGCCAATATATTAATGAGTAAATTTTTATATTGTGGCCTAAATTAAATAATTTTAATAAAATTAATATTATTAATTAAACTAAAATTATAAATATCAGGCATAAATAAGTACGAGGTCCATGGAGGCAGTCTCACTTCTCACTTACCACTCGCTAAACACACAGTTTTCAATATGAATTTATTAAATCGAACGGATACGATTAAAAACTATATTTTTTTACATTAAAACAATTTGGTCATCAATTTTAGATTAGATGACTAAGATTAATTGTAGCATCCTATTGTAACTGCGAATCTGTTTCCAAAAACTATATACGATCCTCTAAAGTTGAAAAATAAATTGAGAAAATAATGTTGATAGTTGAACATTGGATTATAAATATAAAATAATATTTAAATCTAAAAGAAATGAAGAAAAGTTGATTGATGGTTAAAATGTAAAAATTGAGGAAAAACAAATTGAGAGGATTCATTCTCCTGTTAGGGTATCTAAACAACATTGAGGAAGAAAAACAACCGAGAGATAAGTTGGGAGTAGTGCCAAAACATGATTGGGTTATTTGAATTGCAATGGCCGCATGCAAAAGAGAGTCTATACATTTCATTTTATTGGTGTTCTTGTTTTGTAACTTCACATCATCAACGCGACTTTCAATCACTCGTGTTTAACCTCACGTGATCATTTGCATGCTATACTTTTCTAGCCTTGGATTTACCCTCTCACACCAATTCATGTTTATTTTATCCTCTAGCGGGAGAAATCATAAACGTAATCCAAAGTTAATGATATTTAAGGTTTTTGTTAAACTAAAGTGCTTCACATTAAACTATATACTTTTGCAATTTTATATTGTCGTCGAGCCTTGCTAAGCCTTTCATAATTTATTATCTAAAGTGGGACGGCTAATATTTAATTCTTTATGATTATTTTTTAGTTTAATTATTATGCACTGTCAGTGTAAAATTATTTTAACATGCTATCAATAAGAAAGATCTAAACTTACATGTGTCATATAAAGATAGTAGAGTGAAGTGGGGTGATGTGGCGGAATACATGATTGTTATTGGTTGATAATGTAAAATTATTTTACACTGTCGGTACATACAAATTAATTTATTTTTTTATGATTATTCCTTTAATTATTACTAGTATCTTTTTATGCATGATTCCTTTAATTTGATCAACGCGCCAAAAGAAAGGCATATACATGATCAATATGAGTAATTTATTCCACTAAGTTACCAAAAAATTCATTCCACTAATCCACATTGACTTGTTCTCTACTTCACCTAATTACTTCCTACAATCATGGCTATATATATATGTCAAGCATATATTTGTTCCATAATTAATTTGTTGACTAAAGACCGGACCCATTTGGTACTTTATACTCCCTCTGTCCCAAAATAAATGACTTATTTGACCATTGACACGTTTGTCAATGCACAACTTTAATCGTTAATATCTCTAATTATATATTATTAAAAATTATAAAAATGGTATATTTTGAAAGTACTCGTCGAGACAAATCAAACAACATCTCATATGCTAATATTTGCATGTATATATTAGTAAAAAAATAAGGTTAAAGCAGATTAAATGAATAGTATACTAAGTCAAAAAGATGTCATTTAAAATGGGACGGAGGGAGTATTTCCCTTTGCTTCCTACTCACTTTGTAATCAACATCAATCCATGTATCATGCTTTTTGCCGTTGATTGATTATAAAACATTCCAAATAGCAAGTAACAAACATTCAAACTTTGAGGTGAAGTTCCTAAAGCGGCAAGTGAATATGACGGCTCATACTTTAGCTAGGGCAGCTTGTTCTTGGCCTAGTCGCATGTTTTTTACTAGTATTCCTCGTTGTATTGAACCGATTATTATAAATGAAATGAGTTAAATTTATTTGCGTCAAAAAAATAAATTCAAATGCAATAGTCCTACCTTTATTGAGTGATTCCTCAATCCTGTGCCATTTTCACATTAATACAATGAAAATAAACCGGTTTATATTTAGTGTACATTGATTGATTTACGCTAAACATTATTAGTTTCCTAAATAGTTTAATCAACACTTATATAAACAGATTTATTTTTATTTTACCGAATTGTATTCTTACACAAATTATAAACACCAATATCCTTTTACCAAAAAAATAAATAAAATAAAACACCAATATCCATTTGTTTACCCCGATTTTTAGTAAACAACCGCTAGTTTAATTATTACAAGAGAGATCAACTAGTAAATCTCGGGACATATGGATTGTGTGGAAGATGATGAAAACATATTCATATCTTTGGGTTAAATCGGATAATTTGATAAAAAACAGTAAAAGCATTCGACGCAGTCAAATGGTTTGTTTAAAGTAAAATGCTTCAAAGTTAAATTTGCAGAAAACTTGTAAATGAATTGCAAATAAAGTTTAAAGAAAAACTTTGAAATGTAAAGGCAATGCAATGAAAATAAATTGCAGAATGATAAAGTTGCAGAAAGCTTTAAATTGCATGAAACTTAAATGACAAACAAGTAATCAAGACTTGCAGAATGTAAATTGCATTTGACAAATGTAAAATGTTTACAAAGGATGGTACACAGATTCGTACATGTTCCTGTCATTCATTTCGCTCGTTGACATGGGTACTCTGAATATTTTAGGAATTTGCATGTATTGCGAATTGTGGACCCGTTTCTTCTATCAGAAACTTGTATTTATAGACAAACTAACATAACTGCTATAAACCTATAATACGTCTAACTATGCTCCACGTGTCTTGACAATTTGAATTCCCTTTGACACCTGGCGAACCCTTCAACGTTACTCAATTTTGAATATTTTGCTAAGTCCAGAGTACGCTTCTTTCGTTCTGCATAGTACGTTAGACAACCAAACAAATACATATATTCACACATATATATATATAATATTTTCGACAATTAGAGTAATGTCGAACCAGCATGTTTATTTAGATAAACATGGTTCTGTCGAACTCGACAAGCTTATTCAGACAACAATCGTTCTGTCGAATTCGACAGAACTCTAGGCTTTGACAATTAACTTTGCACATTAAAAGTCTTTGATGTCAAATGCCTTGATTTTCTCTTGATTTATTGCTAGAATCATTTTCTAAGAAAATATTAAAAGGCAATAATATACATTAAATGAGATTTCATCATCTCATTCCAATTCATTAATGCCTGTCGAAAATACAGGCTAACAAATTGCCCCCTCAAAAATGCCAATTCGACTGCATGTCGAATATGCAAGGGAGAAATGGCAGTTTTGAAGATTATCACCCTTTCCAATTTCTGAATCTTCATCACCAAATCAAGAACACCAAGAACACCAAGAACAACAATGGCTGCTTCATCTTCTTCCTCCAGAAACGTGACAATCTACGCTGTTGATGATGCAGAACCCATCATCGTTGATGGTTCAACCTTTGTGTCGGAGCCAGATATGACTTCTGTCGAAGACACTATATGGGGAGAGGAGTTGATGATTCCTCACAAGCTCAGAGGTCGAACTCTTGCCTTTGCAGGACCTCTTCCTTCATCCGACAACTTTAATGAGGATGTAAGTAGCATTTTCCCTCTCAATGTTACTTGTGAGCCCAAAATATTTGTCAACACTGTCTTTGACATGACCTTTTTTGAGACAGGCTATAGAGCCTTTAGATCTGCACCTGTAGTCAGTGATAGTTATTTACCATGGCTTAACAAGGTTGAGAAGGAATATGCCACTTCATGGAAAGAGCGTGGTATATTCGACCTGATCCAGTTGTCGAGAGAAGGACCCAAATACAATGCAGAGATGTTAATAGCTGCCCTTCACTTTTGGGAAAATTCTACTAACACTTTCCACTTAAAGGCAGGAATGATGACCCCAACCCTTTTCGACGTAGCTGCCATCACTGGTCTTCGACCAACAGGACCCACTTATGACCCCAAATACACCACTCCAAACCATCAATTTGATTTCAAAACACTTTCCTACTCAAAGTATATTGAAATTTTTCATGATCTTAGCAGTGTCGAGGTTTCTCATGAGGAACACATTGCTTTTCTGACGTACTGGCTATCACACTTTGTCTTCTGCACTGGTTCACTTCAAGTGGTGAAGAGGCTCGTTCCTCTCGCCATTATGCTTCATCAAGGACAGGATGTAGCTTTAGGAAGGCTCATCTTAGCTTGTCTCTATGACTCTTTGGGGCAAGCTAATGATATGCTTAAGAAAGTGGAAAAAGGATCACCACTTACTTTCTCTGGACCTATTTGGCTCTTGCAGTTGTGGCTGAATGCCACATTTGAATCAAACTTCAAACTTTTCCTCCCTTCTTACCTGGAACCTTCGGTCGAAGCTCGACAAATAGAAGGCACTAGGTTGGCCTTGCTGAGGTATAGGGAAACAAACTTGTCGACCAAAGACCTCTTCCTCCATTACTTCAAGACACTCCTGGAGTTCGACGAGTTTAAGCACCAAAATACTCCCTTTGTGAAAAGGACTGTTGGGCCTGCTTGGTTTAAGAGGCCATTTCCTGCAACCAACCCAGATGAAGAAGAGGATACAAACAATGTTTGGTCCTGGTTTTTGAGTCCTACAATCCTATCTTCCAGGTTAGGAGTAGAAAGAAGATTCGTAGGTCTGGTCGGATATCAGCCTAACCTAGTTGCTCGCCAGTTTGGCCTAAGTCAGTTCAGGCCAAAGAGTTTGTTCAAAAACAAAGATGATATTGTTTTGGGCAACTCTGGGATGTCTGTCGAGTTCTTTGAACGGCGCTTGAAGGTTATTGAAGCAAGAAAACCCTACAGGCTGACACCTATTGCCTTCGCCATCCACCATTTATGTACTTTTGAGTTTGCCACCTGGTGGAGTTTGCACTATGAGAGGTGTGCTAAGAACAGCGATGAAGTGCTCCTGCAAGCAATAGAAACGGGGTTCGCAGCACTCCAGCAAAGGACTCCCAAAGGCAAAGGTAATTTTGAATCACTAAAATGAATGTGATTTCTCAAAGTGTTTGTTCCTTTTGACCCTTTTTACTGATGTATGTCATTTTCATGTTTCGACATTAGGTGCTTCCAAAGCCAAGGGCGCTACCACTTCGACAGACACCACTACTCCTGGTGCAACTCAGAAGAAAACACTTCCCAACACTGGGGCCAAGGTATTAAGTCCTGACACTGGTTTCCTAACTTAGCATTACTTTTCTCTTTAGTTTTCCAAACCATATTTCTAATTGCTTTGACTTTTAATTGCAGGTTCGCAAAAGGAACTTGATGGCGTCAAGTGAGGCTGAAGGGCCTACTAAGCAAAAGAAACAGAAAGCTCTCACCATTCAAGAACCATCAGTAAGTGTTTCGACAACTTTCTTAAGTTTTGCTTAGTTCCAACTACAATCTTGTCTTAACAAACATCTATTTCCTTTTCAGTCTGCCGGTAATGTTAATCCAACCATTGCTACCCCTAGTGGAGAGAGCCAAAGAGATAAAAGAAAGGCTGGTGTCGAAACTAGCGAGGCAAGCATGCCCCCAAATCCCAAGAAAAAGACTGAAAAGAAGAAGAAGAAGAAAGTTATAAGCAAATCCAATCCTTCTGCAGAGATAGAGAAGGAGACTGAAAACTCAGTCTCTGATCCTCCTGTCGAAGATCAACCAAGCACCCATGTCGAAACTCCTTCGACTGAGGGTCCTATTCTTGAGAAAATAGACCCAAATTTGCAAGACCCTGGCGCTCAGGTAAAGTCTTTATCTTTCAGACTTCGACATATACGCAATCTTTTATGGTTTCTTGACCCTAACTCATTTTATTACTAACAGGGTGATAATGAAGAACAACCTACTGCACCATTTAACAATGATGAAGGTTCGACCCAAGACGTTGGCACCAATCGCGTCGAGGTCGATTTAACCGGAACTAGCCAAAGTCAAGAGAACGAAGGCACTCGCACCAATGATCCTGATCCTGAGAAAACCATAACTGCATCACTTACTGAATCTACCCACTCATCAGAAAACAATGATGTCGAGATGGAGACTGACGCTGACGACGACATTATGCCTGAAGCCACTGAAGGAGGCTCTGACATTCTTCCTGTTTCCTCGACATCAAAGTTATCTGCTGATATTGGAATCTCAGAAATGCAGTTTATTGCTATGAAAGAAACTGATCCTGCTGCAGCACTCAAAATGCTTTTGTCAAGCAAAGGAAGCAAAGAACGAAGTAAAGGCGCCTCTCAACACAGCAGCTCGACTGCTTCTGATACTGATATCAGTTCGACGGTGAGGCAGGACTCTTTGCTCCTCAAGTTGCACACAGACTATATTAACCAAGATGTTTTTACTCTGATTGAGGCAAACCCTAGTAGTGCGTTTTCTCACTTGGGCTTCCTGAAAAAGCTTCACAATCCTTTGACGGATGGTATTACCTTAAGCAAAGTCATCCAGCTTGAAAACCTCATTGATGGTTTTACTCAGGCCATACAAAGGAGAACAACGAATGCCATGAAGCTGGAGGCTCAAACCCATGCTCACGCTGCATTAGTCGAGAAGGCTAACACTGCCCAAGCCAATGTCGAGCGTTTGGAGAAGGACATCGAGTCGAATGCGGAGCTCACTCAATACAACCAGAACATTGCTGCTTGGGAAGGTGAGATTGCAGAATTGCACTTGAAGATTCAGAGTCTCAATGCTAAGATTGATGCAGAGAAAATCAAACGTGACGAAGCAAAAGCCAATCTTACTACTGCTGTTAAAGCCTGGATTGACAAAGAGGCTAATGAGGGCATCAAAGCCTTTAGTGCTTCAGCAGCAGTCGAAGAAGAAATTCAGAACTTGATGGAGTCGAGTAAAGTTCTCGACAAGGAAGTTGCTTCATTCAAGAGCTTGTATGAAGATTTGAAAACAAAGTTTTAGACTTGTAATAATTTGATTTTTCTTCTTAGTTTCATTTCACTTTTGAACAATTTTATCAAGTTTTTGGTTTGTAATTCGACAATGCCCGTTTTGTGGCGAACAACCTTGTGATCACCAATATTTTGTCATGCTTTATTCTTTGTTGATTTTTTATTTCTTGCAACGCTGGTTTATACTTTTCACGTATTGACCATTTATTTCTCACCAACGTCATTCAATGGTAATGTTTTGAACCTTTGAATTCTTTTGGTATTTTTAACAACACGAAAACCTGAGCAGTCAAAGAACGCCAAAACGAGGCAGTCAAGTCAAAGGGTGGCAACAGCGAAACTTTGTTAAATGAATTGCATTAATGGTTAGGTTGACCCATGAGACTTGATAGCACTATAAAAGGCGGTGTTTTCCTCATTTTTACTCATCAAGAGTGATTGAGTAATTCTTAACAAAGAATCGAACCATGAAAAAACCCAACACTAAAGATGCCTCATGCTCCAAAGAGAAGAACAAAAAGGGTGCAGAACCATGGCGTTGCGAGGAAAATAGGCTACGCTATGAGAGGAACAAAGAGGAACTCATTTTGACAGAATCAGAAGAAGAGGAACTAGGCTCCGACCTGGAGGAGTTTCTATGGACACATGAGGAAAGATTGGATGAATACCCACCAGTAGTTCAGGAACTTGCTGATATAGCAATAGCCCTTTATAGGGGTACCATGAAGAAGGTGGAGTCAGAGGTTTCCAAACCTAAGGCTCAGCCTAAATAATGTTGTTTTTCTCATGATGTACTAAGAATTCTCCCATTGCAATAAAACAATATTATTCTTCTATTTTCGAGTTATGGCCAATTCTTGTTATTTGCCATTTGGTTTTTTTCTGTTTGATTCTTATTCTGCGCTTATTTTCACTTCGAGTAGAGCAGGTTTATATTCTTTCAAATACTTCCCATTTATACCCAAAGTACGTTTCTCAGGAGTTAACTCCTCAATTTCATACGCACCATTAGAATAAACTTGAACAACTTTGAATGGTCCTTCCCAATGTGGTGACCACTTTCCTAAGACTCTGTCTTTTTTATCCATTGGCAAAATGACTTTCCAAACCAGATTTCCAACACTAAAGGTTTTGGACTTAACCTTTTTATTATAAGCTTTAGTGACTCTTTCTTTCTGTCGAATCAACATCTCTAAAGCTTTGACTCTCTCTTCATCTAAATCAACTAATTCATCCAACATCATATCCCAATAATGATTTCTTGGAATTTCTGCCTGTCTTTGAACTCTAACTGATTGTAAGTGTATTTCGACTGGCAAGACAGCATCATGTCCATATGTTAGACGAAAAGGTGTGGTATTAGTTGATTCCTTTGGCGAATTCCTACACGCCCATAAGACTTGATCTAAAGTCTTGTTCCAATTCCTAGGCTTTTGGGCAATATGCTTTTTAATCAGACCAATAATGATCTTATTAGCAGCTTCCACTTGACCATTTGCTTGTGCATAATATGGTGTAGAAGTTAACAATTTAAAACCAGTTTGTTGAGCAAACTCGACCATTTTTCGTCCAGTGAAAACTGAACCTTGATCTGTAGTAATAGACTCAGGTATACCAAATCTATAAATAATGTGACTTTGTATAAAACTAATCACTGCTTCTTGGTCAACATTTGGTAATGGAATTGCTTCTATCCATTTGGTAAAATAATCTATACCAACTAGAATATAGCGTTGGTTTTTGGACGAACTTGGTTTAATTTCACCAATTAAATCTAAAGCCCATCCTCTAAAAGGCCAAGGTTTTACTATTGAATGAAGTTCACTTGCAGGTACGTGTTGTATGCCTGAATGTTTTTGGCACTCTTGACAACCCTTAGCAAACTCTATACAATCTTTTAGCATTGCTGGCCAGTACACACCTTGTCGAAACAGTAACCATTTCATTTTATGGCCTGCCTGATGGGATCCACATGTGCCACTATGCACATCAGATATAGCCAAATAGGCTTCAATTTCACTTAAACATTTTAGCAAAACTCCCTCAGGTGTCTTTTTCATTAGTTCATTCCCAATGATGACATAACTTAAGGCTCTGTATTTTATCTTTCTATTTGTCGTTCCGTTTGGATCTCGCAGATACTCGACAAGTGGTTTTCTCCAATCAGTATCAGCTAAATTGTCAATGGCAAAAATTTCAAAAATTTCTGAATTTTCGTCAAGGTCGTCATATTGACCATTGTCTTGTGGTACATCTGCCCCCACAAGTTTTGGCATTGACAATTCCAAAGTAGCAGGTTGATCAATAATGATTTTATCTTTGATTTCAATCAACTCCACCAATTTCTCATTGGAAATTTTGTAACC
Source organism: Trifolium repens (assembly GCA_030408175.1). Lineage (NCBI taxonomy): Eukaryota > Viridiplantae > Streptophyta > Magnoliopsida > Fabales > Fabaceae > Trifolium > Trifolium repens. The sequence goes on along the minus strand of CP125842.1, from coordinate 56,120,894 downwards.
AGAAGCTATTTGAGCCAAATCATTGGCTTCTTGATTTTCTATACGAGGCACATGTTCAATGGTGACTTGGTCGAAACGTTTTAACAAAGAAATTGCTATGACAAAATATTTCATCAAGTGTTCTTTTATACACTTGTATTCTTTTGTCAATTGTTTCAAAACCAGTTCTGAATCACCTCTGATCAGGATATTTTTTGCCCCCAAGTCCAATAAAATTTCTAAGCCTGCTATTAAAGCTTCATACTCTGCTTCATTATTTGAGCAGAATCCATTAATTTTATATTTGAACTTAGTGGGTATTTTGGAAGGGGAAATAATTAGAATCCCAATTCCAACTCCATGTTTATGTTTAGAACCATCAAAATACAATTTCCAGGGTCGTGATTCTACATAATTTTGTGGAGTTTCTATTACAGAATGATCTGCTATAAAATCAGCTACAATTTGGCCTTTGACTGCCTTTAGAGGTTTATATGTTAATGAATACTCTGTTAAGGCTAAGGCCCATTTTCCAATTCGACTATGCAAAATTGGTTTAGACAACATATGCTTAATGATATCACAGTGAGAATAAACAAAAACATCAACAGGCTTTATATAATGCTTGAGTTTTATACAAGAGAAATACAAACATAAGCATAGTTTTTCAATACTACTATATCTAGTTTCAGCATCATTTAATACCCTACTTAAGTAATAGATGGCTTTTTCTTCACCATTTTCATCTTCCTGGGCAAGCATACTACCCAGTGTCGAATCTGATGCTGATATATACAACTTCATGAACTTGTTCCTTATTGGAGGCATCAACATTGGTGGCTTCGACAAATAACTCTTGATTTCGTCAAAAGCTCGTTGTTGATCTTGCCCCCAAGTGAAAATATCTTCTTTCTTGAGACGAAGTAGTGGCGAGAAAGGCTGAGCTTTACCACTTAAATTTGAGATGAATCTCCTCAAGAAATTGATCTTCCCAAGTAGGGACTGAAGTTGCTTTTTAGTAGTTGGAGATTTTGTCTCCATGATAGCCTTCGTTTTGTTTTGATTTATTTCAATGCCCTTTTTGTGCACAACAAACCCAAGGAAATCTCCTGCATTAACACAAAAAGCACACTTTAATGGATTCATTTTCAATCCATATTTCCTCATCTTTTCAAAAGACTTTTTCAAATGATCTAAATGATCAACCTTTGACGAGGATTTGACAACTATGTCGTCAATATACACTTGCATAAAAGTGTCTATGTACTCATGGAAAATTAGATTCATTGCTCTTTGATAAGTGGCCCCAGCATTTTTCAAACCGAAGGGCATCACTACCCATTCATACGTGCCTAATGCCCCTGGGCATCTAAAAGCAGTTTTGGGTACATCATTTTCAGCAATGAAAATTTGGTTGTAGCCAGAATAACCATCTAGCATACTTAAATATTCAAATCCTGCTGCTGAATCAATTAGCATTTCTGCTACAGGCATAGGATATTCGTCTTTTGGTGTAGCATTATTCAAATCTCTAAAGTCTATACATACTCTAAGAGAACCATTTTTCTTAATCACAGGCACTATATTTGCTAACCATTCGACATACCTTGCTGTTCTGATGAATTTGCTCCTCAGCAGCCTCTCAATTTCTTCCTTGATCTTTGACATAATTTCTGGTGCAAACCTTCTAGGCAATTGTTTTACTGGTTTTTTGTCTGGTCGAACTGGAAGTTCATGTTCCACCAATTTTCTGCTCAAACCTGGCATTTCATTGTAATCCCAAGCAAAACAATCTTTGTATTCCACTAGAAGTTGCACTACTTTCGCCTTCAGATCTGGAGGAATGTTTGCACTAATATATGTTGGTCTCTTCATCAGACCATCTCCAAGGTCAATTTCTTGCAAAGGATCCTGTGCTTGCATCTTATGACTTTGACTAATTGGATCTTTTTCAAATCCTAAGGGTTCGTCGTCATAGATGCAGTCCAGTTTTTGCAATTCTGGCTCTTGTTTGCCAATCTTTTCACCATTGGCTATATCAGCCATATTTTCTGAAAATGAATTGGCTTCCAAAGCCATCTTGATTCTGTTTTCAGCCATGTAGGCCGTAATCCTTGCCCAAGTTTGGGACTCAGACATAGTAGTTTTCTTTGACATCCCAACCAGTTGGGCATTTGTGGCTTTCATACTCGCCATCCTCGCTGTTTCCATCTTCTCTCTCCCACAAGAAACCATGTGTGGGATCCAGTTTGATTGCATGGTGACCATTTCTTGCTAGACGATATGCAAAGTCTTTCTCAGTGCATGGTGAAATTGTTGCCAATTTCTTGTCGAAGGAGTGCTTTGTCAAATGATGGACTTCAGTTTTGAAGTAGCTTTGATCTGCTTCAATATTTTCCACTATTCCATCCTCTCGCCAGATAATGAGGCGTTGGTGCAGGGTAGAAGGGACTGCCCCTACTCCATGAATCCACTCTCGACCTAGAAGTAGATTGTAATTTGCCTTAGAGGCCACAACCAAGAACAAGGTTGGCCTTACAGTGCTTCCAACAACCACTTCTAACTGGATTGCTCCCAAAGAGAAACCAGTTTCACCCTCATAGTTTGAAAGAACTATGTTGTGAGGATGAAGATCCACCAAAGATTTGCCAATCTTTCTGAGCAAAAATTCTGGCATGAGATTAACAGCAGCACCACCATCAATTAGCACTTTGTTGATCCCCACATTGTTCACTTTAGCCTGTATGAAGAGAGGCTTCAAGTGACTCTTCATGCCTTCATCTGGCCTTTCAAATGTAGCCATTTGATCTTCTAGAGCACCATTGCTCGTCACATAGTAACATACTGGCCTATGAAGGGCCATTTGCATTCCAGATTCCTCTTCGTCATCTGTCACTTCAGAGCAAACGTCGAATTCCCTTGGTAAGATTGACACAACATTGACGATTATGTCGAGATCAGGCTCAGAATCCAAAAAGTCATCTGCTTCCATGTGGTCATCTTCGACATTATCAGCAACTGAAGACTCTATTTTCGATTCGCCTAACCTTTCTTTCATTGGCCTCTTTGCCAATTCCAAAGGCCTTCTTCCATTACCATCAGTAGTTAATGGGGATTGTTGAGCAGCCACTTTTTTCTGGCGTTGGTATCTACGCCATTGGGACCTTGTCATGGGATTTTTCCCTTTGTAATTATTCCTGTAATCATATTTCCTTGACTCAGGATCCTTTTTGGGATTGCTGTTACTGGAGTTCCCTCTCTCCATATTCCTTTGACCATAGTTCATGCTTCTTCCATGAACCCATTGGTTGACAGGTGTCCTGTTTGAGGGGACAAATGATTTTTGTGGTCCCAACCTCTGGTGTACAGGTGCCTGCTGGCTATTCAGAATATTGGAATAAGTTGGCTTTTGATTTGGCCAATTGTTTCTGTTTTGACTATGAGGCAGAAACTTGTTGAGGCCTGCAGCAGCCTTCTTGTCGAACATGGCACTACAATGAGGACATAATGTAGCTTCGCCATCATTTTCTTTGCAGCGTTGAAGGAAATCCAATAAAGTCTCCCCTGCTTGTGGATACACCTCTTCCACTTTGTTTTCGTACTCCTCCTCAGGGATGGAAATTAATTGCCCCCCTTCAGTGAGGTTCAATGCTTCTATCATCAGGCACTCAAAAGGCTCTGTGTAAGCAGCATCAGCAATCTGCAATGGATTCTCGTCCACCTGCTGTTTGGATTTTGGCTTTTCGCCAAATTTGAGTCTTCCCTCCTGTAGGGCTTTCTGGACCAGATCCCTGAAAAGAACACATTGTGAGGTTTTATGACCCAAAAAATTATGGTATTTACAAAAACCTCTTTTATTACGTTGTTCCAAAGGTGGAATTTTCAGACCCTTTGGTACAATTATTTGGCCATCAGCAACCAATAAGTCAAAAATTTCATCACACTTAGTAATGTCAAAAGTATATGTCTTAGAAACAAATCTATCATTTTTCGGTTCGACGGGATTTTTCCCATTTGATGGTCTTAACATTTTACAAGTATAGGGAGGGCCTGGTTTTAACTCAGCCACGTTAACCTCCTTGTTTTCCATGTACTCTTGATCATCGTCGAACTCATTTTCACTTTCATAAGTGTCTATGTATGCCACTTTTTCTTTTTTGTGGAACTTAGAATTTCTGACTTTTTCAGCCCTGAGGCGTTCGACCTGTCGAACACGATCTGCTAATTGGGCCATGTCTCTCAAATGTTGAGTATCTAACTTTTTCCTAATGGAATAGTCGAGGCCACCAGCAGCCATCTCAACCAATTCATGTTCAGGCACTTGGGTAAAGCACCTTGCCTTAAGGAGGCGAAACCTGTTTAGATAGTCATCAATGGCTTCTGAGGTTTTGCGCTTCATACTGGCTAATTCTTTGAGACTAATCCTAGATTGTCCCATGTAGAATTGTTCATGAAATAGCCTTTCCAATTGAGTCCAAGTATGAATTGAATGAGGGGGAAGTGTGGTAAACCACGTAAAGGCATTTTTAGTGAGGGAATTGGGAAAAAATTTCATTTTTAAATCTTCATTATTTGCCAAATTCCCTGCTTCTGCCAAATATCTGGCAATATGTTCGACAGTAGATTCATTAGTATCACCAGCAAATTTTGTGAATTTGGGAATCTTCCATCCCCTTGGCAATTCTGTCTGTAATACATATTCAGACAAGGGTGACACAAAATTTGGTCTATGCAACCCTGTATTCAAACCATTTTGGGCCAAAATATTTTCTACTAGATTGGCCAAGTTATTTTGCCCTGCAACATTTTCTTGTCGAACTTGCCTAAGAACATTATCAGCATCTTGGTTTCTATTAACCAAAACTACTTCTGGTTCTTGTTGTTCTCTCTCGATGCGCACTGGTTGGGCTTGGACTCCTGTTTGAATCTCCGGGTTTACACGGGGAATTCTTTGATTATTTGGAGCATCAGGGGCACCAAAAAAGTCTGCCATCCTTCCCATTTGATTGGCTAACAATAAATAATTGTCATTGGCTGTTTGTAACACAGGATTGAAGATTGTGCCAATCTGTTGGGTCAACGCGTTCACCATGTCATGGTTACTTTCGTCCATTTGTTGCCTAAGTACATTCATAGAATTATTAGTCAAGTTCAGAGAATTTCCTCTATTTCCCATCGCAGAAGATGAGGGAGAACTTTCTATCGAAGGCCAATTATACAGGCTTGCCATCGTCGTTGTTGGCATTCCAAATTGTGGGTTTCTGGGCAACCATGGGGGTCTTGACGGTGTTCCACCAACTTGACTACCGTCTGTGTACCCATACATGTGTGATACATTCGTTGGCATGGATGATACATTCATTTGTGTCATCATTGCACCATTCGTATTTGGAGGAACAAACCCTCCTGCCATACTTGAAGTATTGGCAGACATTGTTGATCCACTGGCACTTGCGCCAATGGTTCCAGAACTTATCACAGGATTTGTACCCCCACCATTAGGATTATTGCTTGGGATACTTTCAGAAGTTGTAGAATTCAGGGCAGGATTTGTTGACCCACCAGTAGGATTGGCGCCAGGATTGCCAGATACTGGTTGATTTGGTTGCCCTGTCGAATTTGGAACAGGATTGGTTTCTGTCCCATTATTGTTATTATTATTATTATTGTTGGGGTTAGGATTGTTTGGTGGTCTCACCATTCTGGAACGAGGACGCTTTGGTATATTTGAAAAAACTGGAAGGGACTTACCACTCCTCAAATGCATATACAAATATACACACAATCAAAGTACAAACACCAAACAACAAATTTTGTATGAAAAATTTTCAAAAATTCACTAAGTAAAAATTACACAATCCAGATGTCCCACTGGGCGTGCCAATTTGTTTACCCCGATTTTTAGTAAACAACCGCTAGTTTAATTATTACAAGAGAGATCAACTAGTAAATCTCGGGACATATGGATTGTGTGGAAGATGATGAAAACATATTCATATCTTTGGGTTAAATCGGATAATTTGATAAAAAACAGTAAAAGCATTCGACGCAGTCAAATGGTTTGTTTAAAGTAAAATGCTTCAAAGTTAAATTTGCAGAAAACTTGTAAATGAATTGCAAATAAAGTTTAAAGAAAAACTTTGAAATGTAAAGGCAATGCAATGAAAATAAATTGCAGAATGATAAAGTTGCAGAAAGCTTTAAATTGCATGAAACTTAAATGACAAACAAGTAATCAAGACTTGCAGAATGTAAATTGCATTTGACAAATGTAAAATGTTTACAAAGGATGGTACACAGATTCGTACATGTTCCTGTCATTCATTTCGCTCGTTGACATGGGTACTCTGAATATTTTAGGAATTTGCATGTATTGCGAATTGTGGACCCGTTTCTTCTATCAGAAACTTGTATTTATAGACAAACTAACATAACTGCTATAAACCTATAATACGTCTAACTATGCTCCACGTGTCTTGACAATTTGAATTCCCTTTGACACCTGGCGAACCCTTCAACGTTACTCAATTTTGAATATTTTGCTAAGTCCAGAGTACGCTTCTTTCGTTCTGCATAGTACGTTAGACAACCAAACAAATACATATATTCACACATATATATATATAATATTTTCGACAATTAGAGTAATGTCGAACCAGCATGTTTATTTAGATAAACATGGTTCTGTCGAACTCGACAAGCTTATTCAGACAACAATCGTTCTGTCGAATTCGACAGAACTCTAGGCTTTGACAATTAACTTTGCACATTAAAAGTCTTTGATGTCAAATGCCTTGATTTTCTCTTGATTTATTGCTAGAATCATTTTCTAAGAAAATATTAAAAGGCAATAATATACATTAAATGAGATTTCATCATCTCATTCCAATTCATTAATGCCTGTCGAAAATACAGGCTAACACCATTTTCCTTCTTATTTAAAATAATAAAAAAAAACAGTTAAAAATAAAAAGCTATCAAATAAATTCTCAAATAATAGATTTTTTTAGAAGATAGATAAAACAAGTGTGGTTATTTTTTTTAACTAAAAAAATTATTTTTACATGTTATATCCAAACAAACTAAAAATTATTTAATCAAAAAAATTAAAGTGATTTTTATTGCAATAAACAAACACATAGTAAATTATATTTTTTTATAAAATCTTAAAATAGTAATCTCTAAATTATTTAACATTAAAAAAATCACTAGCTTTTGTAATCGGTAACAAACAGACCTTAACTTTATAAAATACAATATTCCCATATTCTTCCCAATCGATCGATACAATTTCTCTCATTCTTGAATCTCTCCTTCCCTCTCTCAAGAATTTTAATGGCCCCTCAATTAACTCACTCCCTTCTCATCTCAATCTCAAATCTCACAAAACAAAAACCAAAATAATAGGCAAACAACATTCCAAATATAGAAACACAACAAAACACCATGTTCATATTTTTTTTTTTCTTCTAAAGCTATAGCATAACATGAAAATCACACCAACAAAACCATTCATCCTTCGTTGTTTCCTCATCTCACTTTTTCTCTCCCTCCCTTTTCTCTTCCTCCATCTCTTCTCTCCCAAACAACCCAACCACACCATAACCACCACCACCACCACAACATCATCAAAAACAACAACAAAAACAAAAGACCTAACTATCCGACCCGGTTACTCATCCTACGAATCCTACATCCAACGTCAACTCAACAAAACTCTCAACCCAAAACTTCGAAAAATATGGACAACCCGCGACTGGAACCGGAAAATCCCGGTTTTCGCCAAATTCTTCTCCGAACTCAACAACAAAAATCTTCTCCAAAAAACCTCCAAAGCATTATGCATTGGTGCACGTGTTGGACAAGAGGTTGAAGCATTAAGAAGAATCGGCGTCGTCGATTCAATCGGAATGGACCTCGTTCCATATCCACCGTTGGTTGTGAAAGGTGATTTTCATAACCAACCGTTTGATAACGAAACGTTCGATTTCGAATTCTCTAATGTCTTTGATCATGCGCTTTATCCGCAAAAGTTTGTTGCTGAGATTGAACGCACGTTGAAACCCAACGGTGTTTGTGTGTTACACGTGGCGTTATCGCGTCGCGCTGATAAATATTCTGCTAATGATCTTTACAGTGTTCAGCCACTTGTTGAGCTTTTCAAGAATTCTGTTTTGGTTCATGTTCGTGGTGTCGATGGGTTTGGATTGGACACTGAAGTTGCTTTTCGTAAGAAACCACCACGCCGGTGAGCATCGAGAATTTGTTTCAGTGTCGGACATGTGTCCATATACAAAATTGATAGACATAAATACATATGATTATATTGAATTATGTAATTCTGTGTCTTATGTTGTTGTTTATGTCCGTAGTTTATAGTTTATTTATAGGTTCGAAATTCTAATTGCTTCTTATTTTTTTAATTTCTTTTTCACATATTTGTTTTTATTTTTTTTATTTTTTATATATTTTGGATTTAGATTTTGTTGTTTCTTAAGTTGAAATTAAAATGAATCTTCTAGATTTCTACATTGGTTTGTTTGGTAAAGTTGAAGTTGGGTGGGTGATGCATGATTATTGTGCAGTTTGGCCACTAAATTTGTGCGCATCTATATTTTCAACTTTTTATTGATTTATTTGTTAAATCGTTTTATAATTCTTTATGATCACCGCTTAAGAGCTATAAGAGCATAAATATAGGGGGTGGTATTTGCCACATGTGCCACTTGTGTCATAATAGCATGGATAATTGGAATGAAATGGGGTGGTAAAAGAAAACCACAGTGTCCATTATTGGATACGGTTACTTTTCATTTTGTTTCATCTCTTTCAAATGCTTTGGTATTAAAATAATTGAAAAAGCAATATATTGTGAATTTTGTGGAGTCCATGTTAGAGTTGTAGATGAGTGGTATGGATATTTAGAAAATATGGGTGGGTGGTTTAAATAGTTGGAAAGTGTAAAATAATATAATATATTATGTGAGACCCATTTATACCACTAATATGAGTGGCATGGATGTGGGTGCTCTAAGTGACGGATATAACATAAGTTGAGTAGCCAACAAGAAGTGGTGTGTCAATTTTTATTTTGAAAATTAGAATTGATTATGGAGATTTGTCCCTTGCGTATGGATGAGATAAAATTACTCATTTCTATTTAGTTGCATCTGCATGTGGTTTAGGGAGCATGATGATTTCCTATAGTAAAAAAATCACACAATTTCAATATCGACCGTTGCTTTTTGATCAAACGATTCGAATTAAATTCGCTATAAAATCAATCAAAATAATCTCAATCATACATAATAGACCAAACAATCCAAAATCAAAACTGCGTGAAAACTGTAGCAAATATTACAGCAATAAATATGTTTAGATGATTTAGGGATCAATTTGTTACTATGGATGAAACTACATAAAGTAATATAATTAAAAGTAAGGTAGTTAATACTAGTTTTAAGATAATGAATATATCCCTTGCTTATATGGTTGATTAATACTAGTTAGTTGTAAAAAGTAAAAACACGTTGATTACATTTTTTTCTTCAATAAAAATAAATAAGTGAAGTGTGCAGAGTTCAAATTCTGATTTCTACATATATAATGCAATGTTACCAACTTAGTTAAGTTTACTCGGATCAAGGTCTAATTGCTCTAATTTTCTTTTTTTAATAATAGAGTCCCAAAATAAGAAGATTACACAAAAATCATTCGAGGGGTAGTTATCCTTAACTCATTAGCTAACAATGACACTCTAATTGTGTAATATAGAAAAATATGAAATATGACTTGAGATCAAAACAAATAGAAATTGTGTAATATAGAAAAATATGAAATATGATAAAATATTGTTAAAAAAAAAGATCAAATGGCCATTTGATGATTATACAAAAAATATGGTAACATTAAATTGATGATACGGTACTGTTCAGATCCGACCTCAAGTCCACATCTCCGAGAGATTGTCCGCTTTGGGGTTGACCCGTCACGGTTTTGTCCTTTGTAGAAAAGGCGCCTCGGTTGGTTTGAAAGGTGTGGGTGTTGTATATAAACTACCCTTTGCCTCGAGTATCAAGCGATGTGGGACTATTTTGGTGTATCCAGAACAAAAGCCCCCCAGTCGAGGCTAAGGGGCTAAAGGGTTCGAAAACGAATTTTATCGTTCCCACAGACGGCGCCACTGTTCAGATCCGACCTCAAGTCCACATCTCCGAGAGATTGTCCGCTTTGGGATTGACCCGTCACGGTTTTGTCCTTTGTAGAAAAGGCGCATCGGTTGGTTTGAAAGGTGTGAGTGTTGTATATAAAATACCCTTTGCCTCGAGTACCAAGCGATGTGGAACTATTTTGGTGTATCCAGAACAGGTACCTTATTTAAGGTACCAGTATCATCAATTTTGATACTTTCTCTGCCATGTCATGGAACTCCAATGATAAAAAAGATAAGGTACCGTATCATTAACCTATGAAACTCTCTCAGAGACCCTTATTGGAGATGCTCTAACTTTGGATGAAACATAATTGATTTGAAAGTTGAAACTACATAAAGTAATATAATTAAAAGTAAGATAGTTAATACTAGTTTTAAGATAACGAATATATCCATTGCTTATATGGTTGATTAATACTGGTCAGTTGTAAAAAGTAAAAACACAAGAGTTGATTACATTTTTTTTCTTCAATAAAAATAAATAAGTGAAGTGTCCAGAGTTCAAATTCAAATTCTAATTTCTGCATATATAATGCAATGTTACCAACATAATAAGTTTACTCGGATCAAGGTTAATTGCTCTAATTTTCTTTTTTTAATAATAGAGTTCCAAAATAAAATTACACAAAAATCATTCGAGAGGTAGTTATCCGCAACTCATCAGCTAACAATAACACTCTAATTGGAGAATGACAAGAATCATAATATATTATATATTTCACGATCCAATTGACAATCAATACTCGCCACTACGTACATCTAGACACTTGTTTGATTCTCTATTAACATGCATAATTTTGACCAACCAATCTAATTTTAAAATACGCGGAATATGTTTCACCAAACTTAACCCAACCAAGCTACTAAAAGTTGGGATTTTGTGATCAAATTCTTAGAGTTATACTCAGAACTCTCCAAACTTCAATTTGATTACTACAATTCGTTTACCAATTACATTCACATAACATCATATATTGAACACTTCCTCATATCACATATTGTATCTTATATTTATGCCAACAATTTATACAAGTGGAATCTATCAATCCACATGATTCCTCCGTCGCAAACCAATAGACATGCGCCAATAATCAAGAATTGGGTCAGGGATTAATCGTGCAAAAGTCCACTGAATTGAGTGAGCCCAATAAGGTGTGCATCTTGGTTCATATCCAATTTTACGAATAGCAGCTCTTGCATAACCTTCAGGTGTTGGTATGAATAAAGAATCTCTCCCAATAGATGCTACCCTTGATACCATATTTGTCGCAACATATAGTGGTACCTTCATTTCATGTTAGTATTTTATAATGCCTAGTCATTAAACTTATAAATAAAATATTTGAGTAATAAATCACCAAATTTTTCTTTAAAAGTGTAGGAACCGCACATTTACATTCGTTGAAATTTGTAATTAGGTATAAAAGATCTTGATTTTGAATGGCATCGGACAAAGTGATCATTCTGTTAACTTGAGAATGGTCAAATTATTCGACATAATTCAAAGTCATATATTCTTTTTTGCATATTCACAAATTTTAAAGATGGAAATGTCCGATACCTATAATTTTAGAGGAAAAATTGGCAATTTTCTTCAAAACATTTATACATATATATACCTGACATTGTACGTGGATTCCATATTGTTTATACTCCATATATAAAGATCTTGAAAACTGATCTACATAACTGCTTGAAATGATAGTTTTAAAAATAAAATAAATATTTAATATCATATTTATTTTAAATAAAACCAATAAATTAGTATTTTACCGAATTATAATTTTTTTTTCATCTCAATAGTAACCATGAGCAGAGGCGGTACCAGGGGAGGGCTGAGAGTGGCCACGGCCCTCCCCCACTCAAAAAAAATATTTTTTTTAATAGGTAGAGTATTAATGTAATTGTATTATAAATTATTTTAAGTAATTCTATATACATATTTGTACAAATATTAATGTAAATATTAATTTAGAGTGTATTATTAATGACTATAAGGAATTCGGCACACATATTAGTTCAAATATTAATTTAAATATTAGTTTATAGTCTATTATTGATGATTTCAAGTGGCTCAGTATATATAGGTAGAATATTATTTTAAGTTATATAGTCTAATTTTATGATAATCAACTTAAAAAAAATAACGGATAACTAATTGAATTTATATTATTGTGTAAAATTAGCAATTGAAGTAACATTATAAATATCAAATGAATGACATAAATAAATGTTTATTAATATTTAATTTTTTAAGTGAGGTAATAGGGGGAAATTAGAATAAAAAATAATAAATTATAAGCTAACTGAATTAACTTATCAAAATCAATTATAAACTAAAAAAAATAAGTTATAAGCTCATAAAAAAAATTACTAGATGTGTTTTTATGCTTTTCATGACTTATATTAAAAAAAAATTGGCCCCCCCAAATAATTTTTCCTGATTCCGCCACTGACCATGAGTACTGATAGCCAGTAAGAGAATGAGAATAAAATAGACTAGCGGAAAGGAAAATAGAGAGAAGAAAATTAGTACAAAATGGAGGGCCGGAAAATTAACAAGAAAAAAAAACATATAAAATGGCTAAAAAAACACACACACACAAAAAGGCTTGACTCTTTTTTTACTCTTAAAAAAATTGAGAAAAATTAAGTGGTTTTCTTTATTTTTATTTATTTTTTATATAGACATGGATCTCATATATATCCTCATTGACAAATAACTACATGACTACTGGCTAGAAATAGAATTACAAAGAGTGGATTGTCTTAAAACTCTTATCAAAATACATGTTTTTCTAACTGCTTTACAAGTGACCTAAAAAATGAAAAATGTTATTTTCACATCAAAATTTTAATATCAAATAGTATTGTGTTATTTGATTTAATTGTATTTTTAAATATGTGGAAATTGTAAAAGGTACAAATTAAAAGAGTTGTAAAGATAAATAATATATACTACAAATATTTATAGTTGATGTTGAAATAACACAACTTTTAAAAAACTATTTAAAATTTGTACTAAAAAACATACTTTAGGATATTAATCTTTATACTTATGTCAAAACTGCATTAGTTGTCCTTTAATTAAGAGTTTGAATTTTTATATAGATTAATCATCTTTTAAATATTTCTAGTGAGTAAAAAAAATAGTTAGATTACCTAACCAAAAGACGAAACAGGATCCTCTCCCGTATTGGAGGTGGTCCAGTTTGATCTCCACCATTTAATATTTTTTATTTCAATGAACAATGTACAATAAAAAAAAGATTGGATGAATGAGATATAACAAGAGATGAATTTGACCGGAGAGAGTCTACTCTTCCAAAAGACCAATAAATAATTCATCAAACAAACAAAAATATGGATGCATGCCACTATCACATAAACGAGGATGCATCATCCTCTCCTTCCATCCTTCTCCCTCCTTCAATGTTAACAAGTGCAACATGAAAGAGAAAGTTAATAAAAAATCATAAAAACAAGAAGAAAGAGAGAATGCAAGAGAGAGATAGAGATAAAATAGTAAAGAAGAGAGGGGAGAGAAATCATAGAAGAAGATGATCCATATCTCATGTGGCCAAGTCTAGCATGGGAAAGACTTATAGGTCTCCCATCATGGGAAAGACTTGTGAACCGTTGGATGAGAGATCTTATGATACACCTTATGTATCTTATATAATTTATATTTTCTCTCTCTTCCCATTATCTTCATTGTTGTGTTCCAAGTTGTGTCTCTCTCATTCTTTTCTTCTACCTCACAATCACATCTCTTTACTTTTTTCAAACTAATTATTATACACAAATCTATCAATTTAATCTCCTATTAACTTCATTCAAATTAGCAAGTAAAACAAATCTATCAATTTGATGGGTTTATCTGGGTTATTAAGTATAAAATTATTCAAACAATAGAATCCATTAGAGAGTAATTAATTTTAATTTTTGTAGAGTTTTTGAGAAAAAAAAATGACAACACACATTTTTGTTTTAGATTATAACAATTTTGCATGTCAATAAATAATAAGCCTTTATTTGATGAAGATGGAGCTAGAAAGCTTCAACAGAGATATTGAAATGGAGAAGAGAATGGTTATTTTAGATTTTTCATTATTATTAATTATTAATGAGTGGAATGTAGAGCCAATACTGTGCCTAAGACATTGAAAGAGTGATAGTTGGAGGATGAAGGCTTAATGTGGTTCTTTTTGCTTTTTCGTTTTTGCTCTTTCTCCCTTAATAAAATTTTACAGATTTTTTTTTTTTTAAATAATGTTTATGTAATATTTGTGGCTTTGATCTTAGAATAATGTGTTGTTTTACTAGTATTTAAGAGATGTCAGATTTGATTGTAGTTAAAAAAAACAAAAATGAAATTTTTCATTTAGAGGTGAAGGGAAAAAAATGGCATAGAGAAAGAACAAGAGAACAAAATTGCAGAGCTAATGAATAGTGACAAAGATAATGAAGAGTGAGAGAGAAAAGAAATATTTAAGGTACAGACGGTGCACCATAAGATCTCTCATCTAACGGTTTACATGTCTTTCCCATGATAGACTTGGCCCCATTGTAAACCTATCGAGTGAGAGCAGAGGCAGTTGCTCTCCCTGCCAATTTCACAGTTCCTTTGACCATGTTTATGTCACTGTCACCTCACCTCACCTCTTTTTTTTTTTTTAACGAAGAAATAATCGAAAGGAAAATATTCATTTCATATTTGACTCTGGATATTAAGAATATGAGAGAAAAGAAAGAATGCCTACCATTTCTCATACTCTTCTTCTATTTTATGGATAGACAAAAATTGTGGTTCAAAGGAAAATTTATGTAAAATAATAGTTTTATTTTCTTGTTAATAATTAATTCCACTAGAAAAAATTGAAAACTTGTAAATATAAATACATTTTTGTACACAAATCATTTTTTTTGTTACGTACGTCGTACACAAATCTTTTTTTTGATCTTATAGATGAAGTGGTAATCCACTGAAATTAAACTCACACACAACTGTGAGGTCCCGAGTTTGAACTCGGGTCATGACGTCCGCCCTAGCAATTTTGGCATTTGCCAGTTGAGCTAGAACTTCTAGACGTCATACACTGATCTTTAAAAGGAGAGAAAATTTTATATCCATTGAAATAATGTGTATATTATTTTCTCTTTAATAGCTACCTTTTTTATTTCACTCTTTTTTTTATTTCACTCTTTTTTTGTTGCAATTCTTCTATTCACCCTTTTTAATCTAGAATTCAATATTAAAAAAAATTGTTGCTCTCGTATTACTACCTCAGCCATCAACTACATTGTCCTTACAAACAGCCACCTGATTTATGGTTAGCAAACTCAGTAGTAGTCGATGAATAATAAATTTCTTGTTGAAGTTCATCTGTACATTCAACCCTTCATAATTATTGTTCTTGTTATTTTTAGTGTCATATTAAACGGTGCATCCGTTGCACTTGTTAAACATATCAAAATAGAAATAAAACATAAATGAATATTGATAAAGACAACTTTTTACACTTTCAAAATATTAAATACACAAATTTTAAAACAGAATTTCCTTATATGCTTAACTAGTACTAGTACTGTACATTGGATGTACTATTTAGCATTTTCTTTATTTTTATTATTGATAAATTACTCCCTTCCTTATTAAGTCATCGAGATACAACCAATTTTTAGAGTTGCTTTGTGCCCTTGACAATCTAGGACAACATTTCTAATAGAGACCGAACGCCACAGTCGGTCGGGATGGCGCATCCCTCCCGTGTTTGCTCCACTACATTGGGAATGGCGCGTTCAAGACATAAGCAAAAAGTAGCGTAATTTTGTGTTTTTAACCCCTGCAAAGTAGACGAATTTTGCTTTACCCCTGCAAAAAATTCCTTTAAGATTCCCCTTTTGCATTTTCTTTTTGTTTTCCCCTTTGGGTGCACTTTTTAAATCGGTTATTTTGTTCAACTGATTTAAAAAATGATGTTTTTTAAATTGGTTATTTTGTTCAACTTATTAGTTCAATTTAATGTATTTCTTTTTACTATTTCATAGATTTCAAATATAATTGATAGTTTTCATCGCAAAATATTAATTTTTAACATATTATATATTGTGTTTTACATCAAATATATTATTTTACCGTGTTATTATAATATTAATATTTAATTAAAAAAATTCAATTTGTAGTTTGGATATCCAAAAACCGATCCAAATTAAACCGCACAAAATTGGATCGGAATGGATCGGATTTTTTTAAATTAGTTATCCAAAACCGAACCGCAAGTAATAACAACTTTGGATTGGATAAATTTTTACCTCAAAACCGATCCAAATCGAACAGCGAGCACCCTAATGGGAGATACAAATTTAATAGGCATGGCATGTATTGTAAGTGTAGAAAAAAAAAGGTGGGGCAAGTATTGCAATAAATAAATAATAGCCATCTTTTAAAAAAAAAAGTAGTCGATAAAAAGAAAATAAGATGTAAGATAAAATAACAATTTTTTTATGTATCAATCATTTGGTATTTAAGAAAAAAAGTTGATAATCTTAAATTTGACTATTGAATAAGTAAAAAAATTTAAAAAAAATTATCGCTAAATTTTTTTATTTTAAACCACAAAAAAATTTAAATAAAAGAAGAGAAGAAAGGAAAAAGTAAACCACTAATTCACCTCTTTAAATCTTACATGTTTGCTATTTATTATATCCTTAAAATTTGTTAATTTCTTTTTAAAAAATCAATTGAAATTTGGTAATTTGGTTGTTCTATTAACTTATAAGGGTTAATTAAGTGATATGAACTATATAATTCAATAGAAAAATTTACTAGTAACAAGTGATATAATTTAATAACTAATTTAATAATAAATTAATTACAACCTAAAAATTTAAAAGAATCAAAATTGATCAACGTGGCCTAAAATTAAAGTATTTTTTGCTATTTATAAAATAACTTAAGATATCAATTTTTATTATTTTTTAATCTGTATGTAAAACTCGAATTTTGAGACGGATTGAGTAATTGTTAAGAAGAAAACCAGAAAAGACAAAAAAAAAAATCAAAAGAATGTTAATAGTATTTGGTAAGAAAATAGTAAAATTGATGATAGACGGTGACAGATGATAGAAAGAAAATAGCTTACGCTTTAGTTGCAGCATAGATTGTGAATAGAGGATGCGAAGGCACAACAACAGCAGCACCAGACCCTATATTTACGATTGTACCCTTCTTCCTTTCCATCATTCCACCCAAAACCGCTTTCGTTATTCTCGTTGTACTCTCAATATTCACTCTAACAATCTTCATCCATAATTCCTCTTTCACCTCATGAAAATACATAGCCTTAGGATAAGTAATCCCAACGTTATTGATCAAAATTCCAAGATCTAAATCTCGCGCCAAAATTTCTATTTCTCGAACACCGGTGGTGAATTCGCCGGAAAAATCGACCGTAACGGTTTTGATTTGAACGTGAGGATTTTTGGTTCTGATTTCGTTTTTAACTGTTTCGAGTTTTTTTGAGTTTCTGCTTACGAGAATTAGGTTGAGATTTTTTTCTGCTAGTTGATAGGATAAGGCTTTTCCGATGCCGTCGGTTGCTCCGGTGATTAACGCCCATGAACCGTAGGATTTGGTGAAGTGTTTTTGAGATCGGAGACACGTGTTGAAGATCCATGTGGTTAGTGAGATGAAGATGTTGAATGTTATGATTAAACCGATGAGGAATGGGAGGAAAATGATGAGTAGTTGTTCAAGTTGATGCATGATGAAGTTTTGTGTGATTGGTGAAATGTGAATTGAACTGTTTCTTTTATGTGGTGTTTTTTCTCTTTTTGGCTTTACAACGATAGTGATAGAAGATGGTTATAAGGTATAACTTTAAGGCCTTGCTTGGTAGGAGAGAAAATGAGAAGAAAGAAAATAAAACACGGAAACCAATACATGTATTTGGACTAACATTAATCTAAATACATGCATTGGTTTCCGTGTTTTATTTTCTCTCTTCTCATTTTCTCTCCTACCAAGCACACCCTAAATACGTGTTCATGAGATATACCTAACAAACTACTTTATAAGGTGTATATGTACAATGAAAATTAAATGAAAATTAAATTTCTAAGTTTTTTTTTTTTTTT
Organism: Trifolium repens; assembly: GCA_030408175.1. Lineage (NCBI taxonomy): Eukaryota > Viridiplantae > Streptophyta > Magnoliopsida > Fabales > Fabaceae > Trifolium > Trifolium repens. Next base: position 56,102,563 of record CP125842.1, on the reverse strand, counting down.
TTGAATTATTTAAATAAGTCTCAATCCAACGAGGAATCGAATCATAAATACGACGACGAGACATAGAAAAGACCGCTCTAGCTAAATAGTGAACAACTTTATTTGCTTGTCGCCTAACATATATAACTTCAAAGTAATTATACATTCTAAGTAATGACCGGATATGAGAAATCAACAAACTAAATTTAGCCAAGTTTGAAATCACTTTCAAAAGTGACAAAAGATAGGCCTCTTTGTATCATCTCCTCCGTTGCTTCAACTAGAGCCATAGCCTCTCCTTCCAATAGTTAATTGTGTCAAAAAAGAAATTTGTTAACTATTTATGTTTTTCTTTTTCTGAAAGTAGTCGAACTACATAGTATATATTGATCTCTGTAGGAGTACTACAACCACCAAGTTTTTCTTTTTAATGTGAAATAATAAGAGTACTAGAGTTCGAACATTGATCTTTGTAGTTTACATGCAATGTTCATATTAAATGAGTTATGCTCACAAGGACTAGTCTAACTATATATGTTGATGCATTATAAATTTGGTCATTAAATCAAAATCTAGATTAGTTCTCATTTTTGTCCCGTTAACGTAGTTTAGTTGACAGAAACATTGCATTATATATGTAGGGGCAATAATTTGAACTCTGATCATTCCGCTTATCCATATTAAGAGTGGAATTTATAGTCATTAGGCGACTTGACAAAAAAAAGTTTTCATTTCATAATATGGAAATAGTACATATGTCTCCAAATACAAGACTCTTTACAAAAATTACGGAGGAAAGTGGTTGTAATATTAAATTTGTGACAATATATTGATATTGTTTTTTTGGTTTAAATATGTTTTTAGTCCATACATTTGGCGAAATTGTAAAAAATGGTCCCTATATTTCAAAGGAAAATGCTAAACAGTGCAAGAATGGTCCAGTCCGTCTATTTTTTTTCGGGTCAGCTAACGAAATGCTTATTTGGCATATAGTGGACCCTACTATTTTAATTTTAGTCCCTACATTTTGCGAAACAGGCAAAAATGGTCCTTATATATTTTAAAAAGGGTAAAAAAAATCCAAATTTTTTCTGTTATCAAGAATGATCCATTCCGTCAATTTCACTAACAAAACGCTGACGTGGAATTCTATTATTTTAATGAGCTACCAATAATGTGGTGACACGTGTCATCACTTAAAAAACTTAAGAAACGCGATGAGATTGATGATGAATTAGGGATTTGATGATGTTTGTTGTAATTATTATTTTTTGTTTTGTTTTAATGTTTTTTTATTTAATTTTATGTTTTTGTTTTAATGTTTTTTATTTAATTTACGTCATGAAGAAACATGTGTCACCACATTATTGGTAGCTCATTAAAATAATAGGGTCCCACTCTGCCATGTCTGCGTTTTGTTATTGAAATTGACATTTTAGAGCAACTCCAATGGAGGTTGCTTAGTGCTTATGTGGATCTTTAGGTTCTTTCTTTCAAAAAATTTAGCATTGGAGCAAAGTGATGTGGCATTCTCATTGCTTATTTTTGTGTGTGGGTTGCTTAATGAAGCAATGCAAGTACAATGTTGCTTAGCATTAAAAATTAAAATATTAATAAAACTTGATGAGAGAGAAGAGAGAAAGATGAAAATGTTTGTGAAAATAAAAAATATGGTGGGGTCAAATATAGATTGCTTATTGAAATTGCCATTGGAGTAAAATTAGTTAAGATTGCTTATGAGTTGCTTAGATCCAATGTGGCAACTTGGACCCCCAAAAAGTAAACTAAGCAACCAAGTTAAGTTCCCCCCATTGTAGATGCTCTTAAGAATAACTATTCAAATCAAATTTTCATTTGAAGCTTTTATAAAAAATTTCTTTGTAAAATTATTTTACACAAAATTATATAACACTATAAAATCCATTTAAAAAAAAATCAAAACAAACGGGCTCTATATCTGCGGGGATTGAAATTAGTCTGTTTAAATCTTCATAATTCGCAAATTAGTTCATAAATTAATTTATTTTTTGATAGTTTTTTTAATGGAAACATTTTGCAAATTTATTTTTTGATAGTTGATTCTCAATATCATAATTTAGAACTTTATAAAAAGAATTTTATCCCGCAACTTTTACTTCAAACCATGCATAGAATTTTCTAAAAATAATCTAGAATGAAGAACTTCATTTACTTTATCCACACAAAAGAATTTACAATCAAAGAGAATTCAAAATTTCAATTTCATATTATTCTAATTTCCTCATAAGCTTGAAGTTTCGATGATTATTTGAATACACTCAACTACTCAAGCAAATTCAAGGAGATGAGAAGGAACCACAAAGACTGTTTTAATGGTAACTCAATTAAAATGGAGGTATTAATTTATAGAATTTTTCAGCACTTCCTTGAAAGTTGAAACATTACATTGAGACAAATATTCCTATTTATGAATCTATTTATACTCCTCAACCAAGGATTGGAACGTTCAAATGTAATGTGAATGCTTGTTTTCTTTTTTTTATCTCTATTCTGAAATGCAATGTGGATGCTTCTAATCAATCAGGAATAAGAAATAAGCACCGTGTTTCACCTTCCTAATCAATCATCAGGACATAATAATATCATTAATATGCCTCTATCTCAAGTCAATTGATCCATAATAGTAAACTATTACTACTAATCATTTATTATATTATTATATAGTAGTACTACTATAAATTATAGTATATATATAGTACATTATAATTATAAAATGCAAACCATTACCATTATCAGTCACTGGTCAGCAACATGCTGCTGCCTGCTGGTAACATTTTGTCCTTATTCAACGACATCAATCCCACTCCTAATCCTCACATTTAAATTAAAGATTCCTTTATAAAGACGGCAAAAGCTAAACATAGAAAAATTGAGCACATAAACATGAAGAAAGTATTCAGAACCAACAATATCTGCAAATGCAATTGCAGAACATAGTTATTCATTCACCTATTTACATATATTATTATATTTTTTTTGGCTGGGAGGATATTACAAGTAGCTTATGATAGATTCATATATGTATTAGGTTGCAAAGAAAAACAAAGTAAACAAAATAAAACTAGACACTACAACGATGTTTTGTATCTAATCCGTGGTTTAGTGATAGATATCATATTTTCTATGCAACAAATCACACGTCCTTGTTTGTCTAAGGTCCGAAGCAAAACCATTTTTTCTGCATAAAAAAAAAATGTGTATACTATTAGGTTTCAGCTTCATAACAGACATTATTGTTGTTGTTATTGTAAATAGAAAATATAGTAATGTAACCAATTGAATTGATATGTTACCTTGGAGGATTTATCGTCCTCCTTGTGCGAATTAGATCTTCGTTGTGAATTAATCCGGCCTGATCCTCCTCCACCAGTTTTTTTCTCATCTCTGGCCTTGTTGAATATAACGGTGAATCCTTCGGCGGAAGAAGGATCATTTACATCCCATTCCCCGAACTTGGGTAAAGGCCTTCCTCCTTGTTGTTCATACTGCATATACATAAATACATGAGTGTGTTCATCAAAACATTGATTAATATTTCACCCCATAAAAATATAAATGATGATCAAAATACCCTTTTGTACATAATAAACAAAAGATGATTTATTTATGTTAAAAATTGTGGAAATTGAAAAGAAAAAAAAAAAGGTCTAAAATCATTGGTTTGGATGGGAGGATGGATGATCTTACCGAAGCCATATATCGAGATTGAAGCTTTGTGATGATTGGTGGTTTACCCAAATTTGTGAAGGGGGAAAGGAATAGACAACAAAGAAGAGAAAAAAGAAGGAAGAAGAAGAGATTGAAATGAATTACTAAAAAACAGGTTGGAAATGGAACATTTTATAACAGGGGGGGTGAGGAATATAGGAAAAGGGTGTGGAATGCAAGCTGGTCTTACATTCCTGTCTGGCCCACTCGTCCAACACGCGGGTGATTTGGTTTTTCTGTTTTATTTTTCATTTTATTTTTAGGGGAATATTCCTTCATAAGGTAATAAGATAACAGAAAATTAAACTTTAGTCCTAATGGAATGAGGACATTTTCCAAATATGGGAAATTCACTGATACAAACAGGTAATAACAACAGTAACAAAGCCAACTGATCTAGTTTTTATTACAAATTTCAGTTATCTATTTACGGTAAATAGTTTGCATGCACATAATTACAACAAAAATCTACAAGTAAGAATATACAGACTTGAATATAAGTTTTCTTAGAAAATGGAGAAAGCGTTCCCTGCCAGTAGGCAGCATTTGCGAACACATCTCTTGGATTGGTCTCTGAATGATCTGAATCTACGCATCATAATTCTTTTAGTTGAATAATGTAGATGTGGTGAGTTATCTATTATTGAGATGGAAGATGGTAATGACTCATTTCCTATGAAACACTGACATAGACATTGACATATACTAACACTGACACAATGACACCGGTATTAATTTTAGGAAATAAATAAATTGAATATAATCACATATGCCGATGTCGTGTTGGAAATTGACATGTGTTGGTCAGTGCTTCCGAGCTCATTTTATTTCTGCTTTGATGTGTACCGCCATAAAAGCCCTCCTATAAGGTTGTTCACTGCATGAGAAGCCATGGGAACTGCAATACTAGATGATAAAACTGTGGCATATCCATAAGCAAGACCAACAAAGGTTGCCCTGAAATAAAAACAACAATCTGATTCTAATTAGAATAGGATTAAATTTGACACACACACAAAAAAAAAGGAATAGGAGTAACAAAGTTCAAGGTAGGTAGCTCGGTTGGTGAGCTAAGAGACATCAAATGAGTTTTAAGCAGGAGGTTCAGGGCTCGATCCCTTAAGACTAACATAACCCTGAACTCAACTTACGAACATTTGTCTATAAAAAATGAAGATTAAGATTAACAATACAACAATGAAAAATGGATGTGATCTATAGGCCATGAAGAGGATATAAATTATAATAATAAAAAAATAAAATAAAACAGCAATCCAATTTTCAGAAATTTGGGATAAAGAAACAGAAGAGGGAGGCCGCAACAAGAATTTAGAAAGATATGCACCAGATGACAAAGGAATACTTTCGACCATTGCCTAGGTGCAAAACACCAAAGATAAAAGCAGCTACACCGATACTCTTCCAGTCCATTCCTAAAAGTGGCAGAATCGCACCACGGAAAAGTAGTTCCTGGGATTCAAGATGGTAAGATGCGATTTTAGTGGAATATTGGAAAATAAATAAGAACGGTAAAATAAGCCAACAAGAATAGCTCTGCTTTAACCTCACTAATTCCTGGCAAAAATGCAACGACAATATAGTCCAAAGGTTGGAGTGAGCTAAGGACCTGATTGGGAAAACAAAATATTTCCAGAGTTTAGAAACACAGAAATGGACAAAAGCAACTGAGTTATAAGAAAAGTTATCATGCGCTAGAATTATTTGTAGTTTAGTTCACTAACAGTTACTTAACTAACCAACATCTACTATAGAATATTCAAATTTTAAATGGAAATCGGCTAACAACAATACCAAGCTTACAAAACCTTAAAGGACTTTTCTAGAGCTATGACTTGATTCAGTAACAAAATCGAACAATTCATATTTGAAATTCAGTAAATCAGATTTAAAAGTTAACACAAAATGTGAGTAGACCAATCTTCATTCAACCATGTTTACTATATTGTCCAACTGTCGTGACAGTGTGATATTTTGATTACAGAGAACTCATTTCCTTCAATTACCTGTCTATTGGCTGCTTCACTGGACTCGGCAAATTCTGGCCAAATCTTCAATAGCAAATAGCGGCTTGATGAAATTAACACTACAAGTCCTATAATCAACTCAAGATGCCACATTTCAAAACCAACTGCAGATAAGAGAAAAAGATCTTAAGATACTTCACACATCATAATAAATACTTTCCAATTTCAATTTGCCAAGTATTCACCACAAGAAACAAGCTCATTTTTATTTTCAACAGACACATGCTTAGATCCATTAGAAGTCATTTCAAATTATCCTTAAAGTTCCACCACCAAAACACAAGTTCGTTTGGATTTCATGTCAGTGTTCATGAAAAAAGTCACAGTTCACAATAAATAGATCAGACCATGTGTAGCCTCACTCCAGTTATTAAGAACGTTACATGCACACAGAGGAAACTTTGTACTTTCAAGCGCTGTGGTTGAAATTTTGCAAAATTAGTAACCTTCATGTTCCATAATATTCGCCCGAGAAACCACTTGAAAATCCAAAATTGCCATGTGCATTTCAGTATTTCACCAACATCAGTACTGCTCTATGGTAAAAGCACGTGTTTGAGGAGAACATTTATTTTATGCAATTAGGAGCTCAGAAATAGTTATTAATTCACTTTATCATTTTTTTTTAAAATTCAGATTAAAGAGAATAAGCAGAAGTTTGAAAAACAAAATAGTAGGAAGAAGTAAATAAAAGTTTAATACATGATACTTCTATAGAGCAGTCCAAGATTGGTAATCCTTCTATTGATGCAACATGAGACACCTGAAAATTGCAAAAACTAGATGAAGTAACAAAAATTAATATCTTGTGTATACAAATTTCCACGGGTAATTAACAACCTTGAATGATATGTTAATAAACACAAGAACTCTCCTAAACATTTCAAAACTCGTTTCTTAATAATAGAATTTTCAACTTTAATTCAACTTCTTCTTGCTAATACGGTGAAGAAAGACCACATCAGACTGAATTAATTTCTATGATGGCTAGATGAAACATAGATTTCTTTTGCAGGCATGCTTATATCGATAAAATAGACAATACAGCAGAGTTGGAAAAATACGACAAAGGGGAAAACTGATTCAGCAATGCATAAAAGAAAGATAACCTGCCGAATCACTGTCCCGAAAGCAGCTATGAGACCGGAAGTTATTATACAAGCCTGAAGCACAACACTTCTGGAAGGAATAGGGTTAGCATTTTGATCAGGTGGATTAAGAGAAGTGTCCAATAACTTGTCATTTTGAACAAATTTGTCATCCGAGAGATCTACAAATGCTTCTGGTCCTTCTCTTTTAGATTTCTTCAACGACTTCTTGGCAAAAGAACATGTGCTATATCTACTCCCTATAAAAATAAAAATAAAAAATCATTAGGCTTGTTTGAATTGTCTTATTTAAGTTTATCTCCTGATATAAGAAGTGTGAGACTCTTGGGAGAACTTATTGAAACAGGTTAGACATGTCTATAAGCTTATTTTAGCTTATTGTCAAATAACCGATTATCCCAAAAGCTTAAACTTTTAGGATAGAGCCACATCAATGGTTTTATATTATTTCTAACACGCCCCCTCACGCAAGAGCCCGCTTGGGCTTGAAGCGTGGACAATGCATAGGCGCAGCTACCATATGCTTACATTCCACTTTTTAATTAGAAAGTGAGGGGAGCGGGGATTGAACTCTAGACCACTTAGTCATAGAGACTCTGATACCATGTCAAATAACTGATTATCCCAAAAGCTTAAGCTTTTAGGATAGAGCCACATCAATGGTTTTATATTATTTCTAACACTTATTTTGTAAACTCTCAGCCATGATAACTTTTGAAAATTGCAAATAACTTATATGAAAATTTAAAACAGTTCGACTTTATATTATTTATCGTTATAGAAGTAGCTTATAGATAAGTACTTATGTGATAAGTGTTTATGCTATAAACAGTTAACTAAGTTGTTTATCCAAACAGGATCATCCTATGTAAACTGCAAGAAGCTTCTGCAACATTAAAGATATTAAAATTCAATAAAAATTTGACATTGGGAGTGCTATCTTTGCTAATTTAATTAGCTTCATTTAATTAAATTTAACTTGTATTGAATCAACTAACACATAATTGATTGGGGTTTCACTTAATTAGTGGTATTTGGTAATAAATGAATAAAGGCATAGTCACACGGTTCGCAATTCGCTCTGGTACGCGGTACGAATTCGGGTACGCGGTTCGCAACTCTTGAAGAATTCGGTACGCGGGGGTATACAGAGTCGGTACGCCAGTTGGATTCATGGTACGTTCAAATATAATACTCGGTTACATATAAAAAAATATTAATTAAATATAAGAAATATTAATATCATCAATAAAATTAACTTCTAGAAATATTGGAGTCTCAAATTAATATTTTTTAAATTTTTTTAATTATCAAAGACATACAACAAAATAGTACCATCAATAAGTAAAACCATTTTATATGTACAGTATATAAGATAGAGGACTACAAGTAGGTATACTTTTCAGAAAATTAAACGGTGGAAAAGGATAAGTATCACGTTTTCTTACTAAGTTACTATATACTATTTTTCTTTCAAAAAATATATGAAAAGGCACACCTACTAGGCTACTACTCTTAGAAACCTGCAAGGATAATAAATCAAGCAATCTCAGCCATTGATCCTAGTAAAAAGTTTTGGCTTCACTGTTTCTCTGTCTGCTACTGCACTTGTCTCTAGACCGAACCAAAAAAAAAAACTCCATAACCAAAAGCTTCCATAACCAAAATCTCAAGCTTCCATATCTTAAAATTTAAAATCTTCCATAAGCAATAACTCAAAAGCTTCCATACGCGCGCATATAAACCGATTTTAACATGGGTTCGTTCGGTTCTCTATTTTCCACGAATTCAAGAACGAATTTCCGCGAACCAATTCGTAAAAGAACCGCGAACCGGTTCGCGCGAACCGGTTCGCGCGAACCGGTTCGCGGTTCACGCTTAGATGAACGAATTCTGTGACTATGAATAAAGGTATGAAAGAAATAAAAAAGTGTGAGAGAAATTAAAGAAAGTTTAGAGTATAATTAACTAACTGTGAGGGAGAGTGGTGGTGATAGCAGCAGAATATATGGTACTACTGGAGCAGTTGAGAGTGAGAGCGAGCGAAAGCATGGCCATGCTATTTGGGTTGGTGTTGCGGAGCAACTCTTACTTAATATACTTGCTACACAAAAATTAAAAGATAAATAATTTAGCTGTATTATATTAAACTCACAAAAATAATTTTTCTATTTCAAAATTAAATTTTTTGATTCTCTATTATTATATTTGTAGCAATTTTGGTATCAACACAAATTTTTTAGTGTGTTTTCATCGTATTTTAGTATGATTAATCTTTGTCGAAAAATTTATTAGACATATAAGATCAGACTATCTATAATGAAAAAAAAATATGGTTTTGGATTGACATTCACCTTTCTATATTATTTTTTCTAGGCTTTTTTGGTCAAGGAAGAGAATTTGTGTGAGTAGTGCCGGCCGAAGACAGAAATCCCAAATCACCTGTATTTATTAAATGTGATTTTTCGGTCTCAATTTGGTATGCAGTTTTTTTTTATTAAATGGAGGGTCTAAGCCCAGGGGAAAGTTACATAGAGTTTATTCTTGGAACATTAGTTTCAGAGATATCAGCTAAAACATAACAGAGACAACAAATTATTTTGATATTTTAGACAACTTGTGCAGAGGACAAAAAGTGGTACCGTTAAATTTAGGTTTTTGTCCAGCCAGAAACTTTTTTTTTTTTTAAGCAAACAACAATATATTAAAATAAAAAGGAAGTACAAAGAAAGCTGGGGGACAAGAACCTAACCCAGCAACCACGCAAAAACATATATACAACCCAAAAAGGTAAAGCAAATCCAACCGGACCAAAACAAGTGAAAGATCCAAATGGGAAGAATCAAAGACACATCAAACACAATCCAGCAAGTCCAACGCGGGACCCGAAACTAAATTGCAAAAAAAGAGATGTGTAAACGATTCAACCATTACAATTAAAGATAGACTAAAAAAATCAATCCATCCCTTAGAGCACGGTGAGTGAATCTGACCGTCAACACGGAAACAGAGACAACAACCGACAACTCGCTACAGCAACAACGAGTACAAGGCCATTTCTAGCCAGAGATGTCATCCTTCCCAACTTCTCTAGCGCCGTGGATGCAAAATTGAAAAAATTGATCCCTGCAAATCTCAACAGATCTGAAAACAAACCAGGAAACCAAAATCCAAAAATAGCAAACAAACATTGCTAGAAATTAGGAAAAAAAGCCAAGACATCAGAACACAAAACCAGCAACAGAAAGAACCTTTACTACCACAACCACACAAGCTGATGGCCAGGAACAGAACCTACCACCATCGCAGGAACTCCGATGACCGGACCAGAGAACCGGCACGAAAAAGGAGAACCTACCCGGATGGTATAAGAAAGAACACACGAGCACGAAACCACCGGCTCCGGCGCCGGAAACGAAAAACAAACCCGCTGCCGCAACCTATACAAACCACCAGATTTGTAGCAGAAAACGACATTGAAGGTTGAAAAGACCACCCCGGAGGGGTTTAACCACCATAACAACCGCGAATCTCCGATCACTAAGAAACTGGCTGAGATGAAGGTGATGATGCGGAGTGTCCGAAGCCACTCGTCGCACCATCTACAGCAACCCCTACATGTTGAAAGGGAGGAGTTTGGATCTTAGGGTTAGGCGGCGGCTCTTGTGGCTTTGTATTCCCAAACTTGAAACTTGAAATCAAACACAGTACAACTGAAGTTGTCTTGTACAGTCTCTTATTTTATAGCAAATCAAACCCACCCTAAGTTGGATGTCGCGAATACTACTTGTATTTTATTTATATCGATTGATTTAATACCATTTATACTCGTTTTCACCTTTTCTATTATTAATAATATATTTGCAGATAAAAAAAAAAACACACACACATGTAACACTGACTCACTGTAGAATTAACATGTGGTTTCTTCAATTCCCTCCTTTTCTTTCTTTGGCATTCACCTATACAAAAAAACAACAATCCCTTGTAACGGCCTAATCCCACATTCTTAAATAGTACAGTACTGAGTGATTTGTCTCATTCCCCTAATCCCCTTCAACTACTTTTGTCCCAAAATTGAAAACAATAATAGTGTGATAGAGAAAGAGATGTTACATATTTCTAGTCCTATTATTCTCAAAAATTGCACACAAATGTAACCTTTAACACCAAATCTCTCGCCAATCCACACAAACCTCTATACTCAACAACACAGCCATGCCACCAAGGATGGGAAGAACAAGGAAGAAGAACTTGAATGAGCCTGGAAACTTTTCCCACTCTGAGTCAACCACCAACAGAAAGAACACAGTAAAGGTTTATTCATCCACTCTCTCTTGTGTGTGTATAATGATTTTAAAGAAGACATTTTTATTGAAAATATAACATGAACTTGGAAGCAAAAAGTATCTAACTTTTTTTTGGTTAAGTTTTCTATGTGTGCCATTTCCATGATCTTCTCATTTTTACTAACAGCAGGTATAGAAAGTGTAAAAGGAATTTTTCTTCAATTTTGTTTAACAAACCATATGCTATGTTAACTTTCAAAAAACAACACTTTTAGATGTACAATGACATGTTTTTTGGCTTCTCAAAATTTCTGTTTTTTTTATCTTTGTCTTGTTGTTGGTTTAATCCTAACTTTCAACTTGTTGTCTTATGTTTATGTTCAGTTAGAGTCTTCTGGTTGGGATTGCCCTCTCTCTGCCAGAAGGGTTTTAATTCCAAATTCAACGCCGATTTCTGGTCTACGCCGCTCCTCGAGATTCTCTACAAGGTGTATTGAAAATGGAACAACATCTCTTGACCAGGTAGGGGAAATGCATGTTGAAAATTCAACAGTAAACATAGCCGAGAAGGAGGGGGAATCCGGTGAGGCTGAAATGTCATTGTCCAATAATTCAAATCAAATGGCTGGACAAAGTAATTTGGAAGCAGAAAATATCCCTCTTGAGCAGGAGCCTTTGGCATGGGAAATTGAAGCTTCGAATAAGTTTGAGGAGATAACAGTTAAGAATAATGGGAAGTGTATTCCAAGGGCTGGATGTTCATCCCCATCTGTTAGTCTCAAATTAACCGAAATGGTTGGCATGGTGGGAGAGGAAGACGATGATGAAGTTGGTTCCAATATACAAAGTTGGCCCGAGGACACAATTAACGGATATCATGTGAAGCCAGAATATATGCCAATATTAAGGAAAATTATCGGCAAACATGGAGATATTGCTAAAAATTGCATAGCAAAGTCGGTGAATTACCGTTCAAAGTTATTGGAGTTGATCTGTGAAATCATATCGGAGTTGGACAACAAAGATGTTACCAACATCAAAGGAAAAGACCTGAAAAAGAAGATTAGTCTAGTTGATGAAATAAAAATTATGGAAGTTGAGGTTGAGTGGCTTCGCACTAGGCTAACTGAGATACTTGAAGCAAGGCAGATTCTTAAGCAGAGTGGAAAGCTGAAAGAGAAATTCGACAGCAATAAGGAGTCCATTGAAATTGCTGAGAGTGCATTGCAGGAATGTGAAACGGCGAAGAAGAAGTTGAAAGCAATATGTGATAAGGAAACTCTTTGGAAAGAGAGATTGGCTAAAAGCCAGCATGAATCTACCAAGACATATCAAGAAATCAAAAGTGCCAAATCTAGAGTCAAACGTTTTCTTAATTGTTCATTAGTTGATGATTTGCTTTAATTAGTACTATTGAGTATACATTTCCCATTTTCTGTTTTCTTCATGGTTGTGGTTTTAGGATTTCTTAACTGAATTTATAACTGGTTTGATTTTAAGACTTTGATGTTTCCCAACTCATGCATGACTTGTACAATCACTCCTGAAATTTGGTTTCAAATGTGTAAGATAGTAGTAGCCAAGTATTTATACATTGGTGATTTGAATTTCCATGTGCTTTATAGATTTGTTTATTTTAGATGTCCCGGTTGATTATTAAAAATATTTGCATGAGATGAGTTATACGAGCCATGAAGCACATACACTATTCGGATTAAGCGTGTGTCCAGGTGCCACGCCGATACGACACTAATACTTAAAACTAGCCCAAATAGTCTTTCTGAGCTAAGCTCACGGCGACAAATTATTTATTTTTTTACTACAACCTATTTTTGAACTAGTGCAAAATTGTAATACAAAATAAACGCAAGTTTATCTCATCTTCACCGACGATACATACAGTGTACCCCCTCTGCATAGAATACACCTCTCTTCACTACCAAATCTTCATCTTTCCGCCACTCATCTCCCTCCTTCCAAGTTTCACATGGACGCTTCAACACCAACAAAGCAGTCTCTCTCAGGGAGAATATGGAAACCCAAGTATTACAAATCTCAGCACCGACAACTACACCCACCACCGTACGATGTTCATGCTATTCGAAATGAGATGATATCTTCAAAGACAGATATAAATATTGAAGAAGAAGATACTGATAAGTTGATTGTTTTTTGTAATGAAAATGTTGGTGCCCACCACTTGTTCGACGAATTTACTCAGAGAGAGAGAGAGATATTTTTTGTTGAAACATCTGGAGAGTACATGGGATGGGATAATAACGGTTGTTGAGGTTAATTCATAATTGCTAAAATCTGTTACTTGCATTGCAAGTCAGTTACATGTTTCACAAGTTTGTTTGTAATATGTTTTGATAAGTGGTTAGGAATAGTTAGTTAGAGTTTGTTTGTGTCTCAGAGTCAGTTACAAACTAGAAGAGAAAAGTTAGTTGTGTTAGTTAAGCTTACTTGAAGTGCAAGTTAAGCTAGGCTATATAAGTGTGTAATTGTGAATTGTTTAGCCTAAGGTGCTTTAATAAAATTTCTCTTTTCTCTATCTTTCTTTCTCTATCATTCTTTCTGTCATAACTTCATCTTCTTGCTCATCATAAATTCTTCTATTAAGAACAAAAGTGTGTGTATGTGTATGTGAGATCATAAACCTTGTGCTAGAGCCCGAGCCCTCATCAGGTCGTGGCAGTGTGTGTGAGCATAGTGTGTGTGTGAAAGGGGTTTTAAGTGATCAAATCCCAACAAGTGGTATCCAGAGCTCCTGGTTCTGATCTCAGAAGAAGTTCTTGCAGTGATTCTTGATTTTTCAAGATGTCAAGCTCTCATTCAAATGGTCACTTTCCCATGAATCTTCCAATCTTGACAGGGAAGAACTATGATAATTGGTGCAAGCAGATTAAGGTGGTGTTTTGTTATCAAGATATGTGGAATCTTGTAACTGAAGGAATGACAACAATTGCTGATAGTGCTTCAGATGAAGAAAAGGCAGCACATAAAGAATTGAAGAAAAGGGATTTCAAAGCATTGTTCATCATCCATCAATGTGTGGATCCTGACAACTTTGAAAAGGTTGGTGACTGTGAAAGTGCTAAAGAAGCTTGGGATATCTTGGCTCAATCTTTTGGTGGTGCTGAGAAAGTGAAAGAGGTAAAACTTCAAACTTTCAAGAGGCAATATGAATTGTTACAAATGGAAGAAAGTGAGAGTATTGGTGATTATTTCACTAAAGTTACAAGATTAGTGAATCAGATCAAAGGGTGTGGAGAGGTGTTAACAACCAAGGTTGTGGTTGCAAAGATCTTAAGATCATTACTTCCAAAGTTTGATCATCTGGTGGTGGCAATAGAAGAATCAAAAGACTTGTCAACTTTGTCAAAAGAAGAGTTGCAGGGTACTCTAGAGTCACATGAACAGAGAATGAGTGAAAGACCTGCAGGCAAGGCTAAAGCAGATGTAGCACTGCAGGCTCAATCAAAGCATGAAAAGAAGAACAAAGGGAAGTGGAACAAGAATGGAGGCAATCACCAACAACAAAATTCAAAACAAAATCAAGAATCTCACAGCTCAAACAACAAAAATTCTAGCAACAGTTATGGTGGAAGAGGTGGAAGAGGTGGAAGAGGAGGTAGAGGTGGCAGAGGTGGCTATATAAAGTTTGATAAGAGTAACATTCAATGTTACAATTGTCAAAAATATGGTCACTTTGCAGATGAATGTACTGGTGAGAAGAAAGAATCAGACAGTGATGCAAAACTTGCAAAGCAAGAAAATGAAGAAACACTGCTGATGGTAACTACAAAGGAAGAAGATAAGTGCAATGGTACTTAGATTCTGGGTGTTCATCACACATGACTGGGAGAAAAGATTGGTTTGTCAGCATCAACAAATCAATGAAGAGCAAGGTGAGATTTGCCAATGATAGTGCATTAGCTGCAGAAGGAATTGGTGATGTGCTGATCAAGAGAAATGATGGTAAGCAATCACTAATCTCAAATGTATTATACATTCCTGGTATGAAGAGTAACTTGCTAAGCATAGGTCAGTTATCTGAAAAGAATTACAAGATAGTAATAGAAGATAAACTGATGAGGGTGACAGATAGTAATGGTAGATTAGTTTTAAAGGCTCCAATGTCTCAGAATAGGACTTTTAAAATTGAACTTGATGTGTTAGAGCATAGATGCTTAGCAACTGCAGCTAGTAGAGATGAATGGTTATGGCACTACAGGCTTGGTCATTTGAATTTCAAAGATATGTGTAACTTGCAGCAGAAGCATATGGTAAATGGTCTACCAGAATTTGAAATTCCTAATGAAGTGTGTGAAGAGTGTGTGCAGGCCAAGCAACATAGAAATAGCTTTAGCAAAGATGCTGGTAGTAAGACTAAAGCTATTCTACAAGTAGTGTACTCTGATGTATGTGGTCCAATACAGGTTGAATCTATTGGAGGAAACAGGTATTTTGTCTCATTTGTTGATGATTTCAACAGAAAATTATGGGTTTACTTGATTAAGAAGAAAAGTGATGTGTTTGATGTGTTTATCAAGTTTAAATCCATGATTGAGAGACAAAGTGGCCACAAGATTAAAGTGTTAAGAACAGATGGAGGAGGTGAATATGTATCAAGAGACTTTGGTGCATTATGTGAGAAGGATGGAATTATTCATGATGTTGTACCACCCTACACAGCTCAGCAAAATGGTACTGCAGAGAGAAGAAATAGAACCATAATGAACATGGTGAGAAGCATGTTGAAGGGTAAGCACCTTCCTAAAGAATTATGGGGTGAAGCTGTGTCTACTGCTGCTTATATTCTCAATAGATGCCCTACAAAGAGATTAGATGGATTAACTCCAGAAGAATGTTGGTCTAAAGTCAAACCTAGCTTGAGTCACCTAAAAGTGTTTGGTTCTCTAGCTTATAGACATGTGCCAGATCAATTAAGGAGAAAACTGGATGATAAGTCAGAACAAATGGTGCTAGTTGGTTATCATTCAACTGGTGGTTACAAATTGCTTGATCCAATAACAAAGCAAATTGTAATCAGCAGAGATGTGATAGTTGATGAACTAAAGGAATGGGATTGGAGTAATAATGTGAAGAAGAACTCAGTGAGAGTTGTGTTTGATGATCAAGTAGATGAAAGTGATGCACCAGTTCAGACAAATGATCTTAGACAACAAAGACCACAAAGATCAAGGGTCATGCCTGCAAGACTACAAGATTGTGAAGTCATTTCTGATAATCAAGTGAATGATGATGGTGAATTAGTGCATTATGCCTTCCTTGCAGATACTGAGCCAGTTAGCATGACTGAAGCACTCAACAATCCAAAATGGATTAGTGCTATGATTGGAGAGCTAAATTCAATAGAAAACAATGACACATGGTCATTGGTCAATTTACCTCAGAATAAGAAAGCTATTGATGTAAAGTGGGTATTCAAAGTGAAAGTGAACTCAAGAGGTGAAGTGACAAGACATAAAGCCAGATTAGTAGCCAAAGGGTTTCTTCAGAAAGAAGGTATAGATTTTGATGAAGTATTTGCACCAGTGGCCAGAATTGAAACTATTAGATTAGTTGTTGGTCTAGCAAATATCAACAACTGGTCTATGTATCAAATGGATGTGAAATGTGCCTTCTTGAATGGACCTTTAGAAGAGGAAGTGTATGTGAAGCAACCAGCTGGCTTTATTAATGAAGATCGGGTAGAAAAGGTATATAGATTGCACAAAGCACTATATGGACTCAAACAAGCTCCAAGAGCTTGGAATAAGAGGATTGATGGTTTCTTAAGTGCTATGGAGTTTGTGAAATGCACTACAGAACATGGAGTATATGTGAAGAAATCAAGCAGTGAAAACTTGATTATCTTATGTCTGTATGTTGATGATCTATTGATCACAGGCAGTGATGAAAAAGAGATAAGTGATTTCAAAATTGAGTTAATGAGGGAATTTGAAATGACTGATCTTGGTCATATTTCATATTTCCTAGGGATTGAATTTTACAAAAGCAGTAGGGGCTTACTAATGCATCAGAAGAGATATGCTAGTGAAGTGCTTAAGAGGTTTGATATGGTCAATTGTAATCATGCAGTAACTCCAGCTGAAGCAAGACTACAATTAACCAAAGACTCTGATGATGCTGATGTTGATCCAACACAATTCAGAAGGCTAATTGGATCTTTAAGGTACCTGTGCAACACTAGACCTGATCTAACATATAGTGTAGGAGTGGTAAGTAGATTTATGCAAAAGCCAAAACTCTCACACTTAACTGCAGCAAAGAGAATTTTGAGGTACATTAGAGGTACATTGGACTATGGAATTCTATTTCCAAGTTCAGATCAAGGGAGGAAGTGTAAGTTGATTGCCTACACAGATTCTAGCTGGTGTGGTGATGTAGATGACAGGAAATCTACAGCTGGCTATGTGTCCTTATTAGGTGGTGCACCAATTGCTTGGTGTTCAAAAAAGGAATCTGTTGTAGCTCTATCATCATGTGAAGCTGAATACATTGCAGCTTCTCTTTGTGCATGTCAGGCTGCTTGGATGGAAAATCTGATGGATGAGATTTTGGGAGAAGAACATGGTGCTATAGTAATAAATATTGATAACATGTCTGCAATTAACTTAGCTAAAAATCCAGTGTCACATGGAAGAAGCAAACATATAGAAATGAGGTTCCATTATCTAAGGGAACAGGTTAGCTAATGGCAGGCTAGTGCTGAAGCATTGCAGGAGTGAAGATCAAATTGCAGACATAATGACTAAAGCTGTGCAAAATGATGTGTTTAAGAGGCTGAGAAACATGATTGGTTTGTGTCCATTAGCAACTATGTCTTAGGTGGTGTGTTGAGGTTAATTCATAATTGCTAAAATCTGTTACTTGCATTGCAAGTCAGTTACATGTTTCACAAGTTTGTTTGTAATATGTTTTGATAAGTGGTTAGGAATAGTTAGTTAGAGTTTGTTTGTGTCTCAGAGTCAGTTACAAACTAGAAGAGAAAAGTTAGTTGTGTTAGTTAAGCTTACTTGAAGTGCAAGTTAAGCTAGGCTATATAAGTGTGTAATTGTGAATTGTTTAGCCTAAGGTGCTTTAATAAAATTTCTCTTTTCTCTATCTTTCTTTCTCTATCATTCTTTCTGTCATAACTTCATCTTCTTGCTCATCATAAATTCTTCTATTAAGAACAAAAGTGTGTGTATGTGTATGTGAGATCATAAACCTTGTGCTAGAGCCCGAGCCCGAGCCCGAGCCCTCATCAGGTTGTGGCAATGTGTGTGAGCATAGTGTGTGTGTGAAAGGGGTTTTAAGTGATCAAATCCCAACAACGGTGAGGATGAGATGAATCCAAAGGTCAAAATAGGTAGACCACTATAGACCACACTTATCATTGACTCACCCTACAAGGATCTTTTCCATTTTTGGGTATGTTTAACATGTGGTCTCTTCCCTCCTTTTTTTCCGCCTTTGGTATGCACCTATACCATGGGTCTCTTTCATAGTACGGAGTAATTTGTCTCATTCCCACAACAACTTCTGTACCAAATTTGAAAACAATGATAGTGTGTGTGATAATAGAGGAAAATATTTTACATAATTTTAGCTCTAGTCTATAGTTATACACAAAATTTGCATTTTTGTTGCTTTGCAGGTGAGACTCAAAAGAACACAAAACCCTTCATTTCTCTGTACTCAACAACACAACCATGCCACGGAAGAATATGGGAAGAGCAAGGAAGCAGAAAAGGAAGAACAACTTGGATGAGGATGGAAACATTTCCAACTCTGAGTCAACCACAAACAAGAACAACATGGTAAAGCTTTAATCCACCCATTTCTTGTTTCCAAATGCTTTTGTAATGTATGCCATGTTTTAGCTTTTTACACTATATGAAATCAGACTGACCTTGCAGCATCATGGTTTATGTGGATATAATTATTTTAAAGGAGACATTTTTATTCAAAGGAGGCACTTTTATTGAAAAAATATCTTCAACTTTGAAGCAAAATTAGTTTCTTCATCTCCTTATTATCTATTTATCTTACTTAAAGTGGAAATCTTTTTTTGGTTTTATCCTAACTTTCAACTTCAAATTTAGAATAAGATTGGTTTTAGATTGGTTTTATCCTAACTTTCAACTTTAGAATAGATTGGTTTTATCCTAACTATCAACACTTGAAGCCAATAAAATTTACACTAATTCTTATCCACTTCTTGTTTTACACCAACATGGAGTTAAAAAAATGGGTGAGCTTCAACTTACAGTGAGGTTCACTGCACTCTCACTAGCTAACATTTTTCATATCTATGGCCAACCTTTACTACCGAAGATGCATTACTTACAACCTTTCACAGTTAATCAAATCGATAACTTAAGGTACCAAGCAATGAATATTGTAGCAATGAGGCTTGGTAGAGCTGAACCACCTCTTAGGTAGGAAGTGGTAGAGTACATGTTGGATGTTGATTCCAATATATGGAGCATGAGAAGAAGCAAAGCTAACTTCTTTCGCGCGATGTCTCTTTTCTCCAGTTTCATCACAATAGGAAGATGGTTCAATGATGTATGTCATTGGAAGAATCACATCACATCAATACTAGTTCACATCCTCTTTTTGATACTTATATGGTATCCTGAATTGATTCTACCAACTTTTTTCCTCTACATGTTCTTAATCGGCTTATGGAACTATCGGTTTCGACCGAGACAACCGCCTCACATGGATACTAAACTCTCATGGGCTGAATCTGTTCATCCTGATGAACTTGATGAAGAGTTTGACACATTTCCAACATCAAGATCACATGATACAGTGAGAATGAGGTATGATAGGCTAAGAACTGTTGCAGGTAGGATTCAAACAATTGTCGGTGATATAGCTACACAAGGGGAGAGGTTTATGTCTCTACTGAGCTGGAGAGACCCTAGAGGAACTACACTCTTTGTGTTGTTTAGTCTTTGTACAGCTGTGGTTTTCTATGCAACACCATTTAGAGTTGTGGTTTTGGTGACAGGTTTGTATAATTTGAGAGGTCCAAGGTTTAGGAACAAACTACCTTCTGTGCCATGTAATTTTTTCAAGAGGCTCCCTGCTAGAACAGATAGTTTACTGTGAATCTGTTTTACAAAAAATAATAATATAGTTTCTGTGATCTGTATTGTATACACATAATAATAGTTTGCAATTTATTCATTTCATGTTTTAAGCTCATTGTTAATTATTATAACTTGAAAAATAATCAGTTGCTTCAGGTGTTCCTTCTTCTCATAATGTGACTTGCCTAACATTGGTTGTTTATGCAATTTATGATATGATGACAAGAATACAAAAACTAAAATTTGAAGTTATTCTAATCTGTGTGTCTACTTCCATTTCACCATTTACAAACAATGGATTTATAACTTATCATCCAAAAGATATTCTAAAATAACTCATTCCTTTTTCATTCCACACACTCTCATCCACCATCGTGCTACAATCTTATTGGTTTTATTGGAAATCTTATTATCTATTTATCTAAAAATATATATTTGTCTTGTTGGTTTTATCCTAATCTTCAACTTGTTGTCTTTTGTATATGTTCTCAGTCAGAGTCTTGGGAATGCCCTGTTTCTGCTAGAAGGGATGTAATTCCGAACTCCAGGGTGATTTCTGATCGCCGCCGCAGCTTGAGATCCTCTAAAAGACTTTTAGAAACTGTAAATACATCTCTGCCAGTATGTTCACATCCTAAGGTATCAAGAGAACATTCCTCTGCCTCTTCGGCCCCTGATGACATCCAACAACTTGATGCATCAGCTGCCGCCATCAATTCTGTATGAAATATATACATTTCGTATGCACACATATATGCATAGATATTCCTCATAACATGTATTTTATCTTAGTATTTGTACGTAGTGCAATTTTCTGCCAACATTCATCAGCATCTATGAGTTCTTGTTTTCTACTATTAAAACATGAAAATAGAAAATATTTTCCCATAATAAACGGCCCCTTAATTTTTAAATGTTAATTCAATCTATTATGAAATTTGGTGCAGGCTTGTCAAGTTCCAGAAGATTCTGATGAAGTAGAATCCTCTTCAAAATACCTCGTACAATTTGTTTATCCTCTAACAGTGGAACCACATTTGGGGGAAGTAGGTGTGACTGAAATGCCAATGTCCAACCATTCAAATCAAATGGCTGGACAAAATACACTTGTAATAGTGGAGCCAGCTTTGGGACATAATGAAACTGAAAATGTTGAAAAATCAACAGTAGGTATACCGGAGAAGATGGGGGAATTAGGTGAGGCTGAAATGTCACTGTCCAGTCATTCAAATCAATTGGCGGGACAAAATACACTTGTAACAGTGGAACCACATTTGGGACATAATGAGACTGAAATTGTGGGAAATTCAACTATAGGTATACCAGAGAAGGTAGGGCAATTAGGCGAGGCTGAAATGTCATTGGCTGATCATACAAATCAAAGGGCTGGACAAAAAACATTTGAAACACAGGAAATTCAAGCCTCAAATAAGTTTGAGAAAATAATAAATAAGAATCATGGAAAGTCTATTTCAAGGGTTGGCTGTTGGTCCCCATCTTTCAGCCTCAAACTAACTGAAGTGGTTGGCATGGTACAAAATGAAGATGGTGATGATTTTGATTCTGAAATACAAAGCCGACATGAGGACACGGTTAATGGATATCAAGTGAAGCCAGAATTCATGCCAATATTAAGAAAAATTATCAACAAACATGGAGATATTGCTAAGAACTGCATAGCAAAGTCGGTGAATTACCGTTCAAAGTTGTTGGAGTTGATCTGTGAAATCATATCAGATTTTGAAAAGAAGAATCTTAGCAAAATTAAAGAAAGTGCCTTGAAAAGCAAGATTGGTCTTGTTGATGAAATAAAAAACATGAAAGTGGAGGTTGAATGGCTTCGCATGAGGCTAGCTGAGGTAGATGATGCAAGGGATATTCTGAAGCAGTTTGCTATCCTGAAAGAGAAAACCGACGATAATAGGAAGCTCATTGAAGATGCTAAGAGTGAATTGGTAGAATGTGAAGAACAGAAGAAGGAAGTGTTAGAGAAGTTGGAAGCAATACGTGATAAAGAGACTGCTTGCAAACAGAGATTGGCCAGTGCGACGGATGATTCTACCAAAATATATCGAACAGTCAGGTTTGCCAAATCAAAAGTTGGGCGCTTTCTGTATTCCTCAGTGATGGATGGTTTGATTTAGGGTTGCCAATTCCATCTTCCTTTTTCTTTCTTTCTTTCTTTCTTTCTTTATTTTAGTGGTTTTAGGACTGCTTATTTTATTTATAACCATTTTGATTTTAAGACTGATGTTTCAACGGATGCATGACTTGAACAAATACCCCTGGAATTTGGTTGCTAATGTGAGATTTTAGTCAAGTATTTATGCATGGTATTTTGAATTTCCATATGAATATGCCTTATAGATTTGCTTATTTGTTGACCTGATTGATCATTTAAAATGTTTGCATGAGATGAGTGGTATATCTATTTAAAACAAATTAACCATCATATTATAGGAGTCTCATTCTTCCTCTAAGGTGTAGTGAAAATTTTAATTTCTGCAGAATAAAGTAAAAACTGAAAACACTCTAGTGAGCATTTGTTGGGCTGAAAAAAAACAGATTCTAATCTCCATATGGTTGGACAACTGTTTGAAAATGTATTGGAAATTGATTTATTATTCTCTTAATAGCTGAGATCATCACCACTATTTGGATGGGATAGTTCAAAATGTATTGGAAATTTAACTTCTACTCAACTCAGTCACATGACACATAATGATTGGGCTTTCTATAGTAGTTCAAAGTTTTTGACTTATCAGCTGAAATGTGCACAAATGTATCAACCTTGGATACATTAGACCTGTATCCTGTCTTTTCAGTACTGAAGGATATATGAATATAATGAATGATTGTAACATGGAAAGTTTTAAAAACCAGATGATGCATGTTGTGTTTTCAATATACACAAATCACAATAATCATTACTTACTAAACCATCAAACAGTCCAGAGGGTAATAAAATAAGGGTCATGTTAACTTGTGCCCTAAAGGCATATGTTAAGATACCTTAATATAGAAATTTTACATTTAATGATGCAAGAAATTTAATGCTTGAGAGATAAAATGCACAACTAATTTCAATAAATACTTTTTAAATTTGTTTCCTTAACATGTGCCTCAAGGGCACATATTAACATTTTCCATAAAAAATAAAACAACTCCACTTGCATCATATTTAAACAAAGAAACAACCAAGTAAGTAATAACTAGCAAGCATAAGCTAAAAACTCTTCACTACAATGGCCATAAAATCATTATTAGCATTAGCATTACTTAACAAGTAGGTAAAAAATGCACGGGTCCTTTGATTTGTACCAATATATCTATCTGTTTAAGAAATTTTAACAAAGGAAACAATGAATTTAATTATGAGCATATGGAGTTAAACCCACCAATTGTAAGGAATGTAAGATGAAACTTCTCCGATGTGGAGCTTGTAGTCCTTGACCTTGTACAGTATATTTCCAGCAGCATCAAGATCAAGCATGACAACCTCATAAAATTGAGTAAAAACAAACTAAAACAAAATCATAGACATTAGTCCTTTAACTCTACTTCTGTTAGTAGTCCTATCGATCATTTCCGTTAATTTTTAAGCTCAAATATATAAAGTGTACCAATATTATAAGTGATCCGTAAAAAATCTTGTTAAGTTTTTTCTTAAAAACTTAAACCATTGGATCTTCTCCTCGTCATCTTTGTGTACAGTGACGACCACCATGGTCTCCTCCACGCCGGAACGTCATGGAAAATTGATAGTGGATCAATAACTTTTCTTGTGCTATTAATTTTTTCAATAACCTTCTGACTTGGAGGAGATCATGGCAGTGTTTTTTTTTTTCACTCTTAGAATTTTGCATATGCTAAAGAAATTATTATTTATTAAATATAACATATTGCTTAGTTCCAAATAAGAAATGAAAATAATCCTAGCTTAAAAGAAATCATGATTTATTAGTAAGAAGGTGTTACCTATGAGAGCTACTTTCACCAAATGATTTTTAAAAAACCACACCTCACCTCCCCTCTGAATTTAATTATACAAATGAAAAAATATATAACTTTTTCTCACATTTGAATAAATTTAGACAAAACGGTGTTTTAATAATTGTGGAGTGGACAAAAAACTTCAGTCATGAGTCATCTATAAACACAATATCTAGATATACTAATGGTAGCAGATAGTGTTCTTTCTAGCTGAAAGAAGACCTTAATCTTGGATTAACACATAACAAACAAATGATTTCTAAAATTTAACCAAGAGAGTAACTTGATCAACATTAATGTATTGCCCTCATTAGTTTTCAATGATCATTAGTCTTACCATATTTTGCATTGACCCCACAAGAGTGATAAGAATCTTCCATTTTTAGGTATGTTTAACATTTGATCTTTTCCCTCCTTTTTTTCCCCTTTGGTATACATTTATACAAACAACGGTCTCCCACACTCTTTGTTTGAAAATAAGTAACATACCACTTCACAAATAAATGCACAACTTTAACTAGTAATTAATATTTTTAATTATTTACTATTAAAAATTATAAAAATTAATATTTTTACCTATTCTTTGAGACAAATTGAACATCTTTATATACTAAAATAATTTTTATATATCAATCGTTAATTGGTTCAATGGTTATTGGCGCTGAACTTGGTAGGGAGGACCATGGTTCGATCCCCCGCAACTGCGATCGGGAGGGTGCTGGAACCACTTGATCCCAGAACTGACCCCCGAACCAGATTCAACTGGTGGTAAAAACCAAAAAATAATAAATAAATAAATAAATAAATAATTTTTATATATTGACAAAAAAAATTAGTTACTTAAATAGTACACTCAAGCTGTCTCAGTGAGTACTAAATAGTTTGTCTCGTTCCCTCAATTACTTTTGTCCCAAAATTTGAAAACAAAAATATTTTGTGATAGAAAAAGAGAGAGATTCTATACAATTCTAGGCTTACTCAAAATCTGCATTTTTTGTAGACATTACAGTGTCTCTTCATTTCTCTCTACACAGCAACACAGCCATGCCAAGGAAGAAGATGGGAAGAACAAGGAAGCAGAAAAGGAAAAACATCTCGGATGATGATGATGGGAATGTTTCTCACTCTGAGTCAACCACCAACAGGAACAACCAGGTAAAATTTTTGTTGATCAACTCTCTCTTGTTTCCTATGTTACTGTTATTTATGGTTGTTTTAGCTTCTAGATTAAACTGATTTGTATGCATGATATGAAATGAGATTCATCTTGCAGCATTGTTTGTGTTGAATGATGATTTTGCCTTATAAAAAAGTAAAATTACTTAAAGGAGACATTTTTATTGAAATGAGATTAAAAAAAAAATGAACTTGGAAGCAAAATCAGCTTCTCCTTCTCATTTTTACTCAACCATCTTACTTTATTTGTGTGGATATGATTAAAAAAATTACCAAAGTTGATACCATGATTTTCAGATTTTCCCTTATAAAAAAGTAAAAATTATTTAAAGGGGTTATTTTGATTGAAATGGGAATGAAAAAAATATGAACTTGGAAACAAAATCAGGTTCTCCTTCTCTTTTTTTTGCTTATCTATCTTACTTTAAGTGGAACTTATTTGTGATATTGTGATGAACTTTTAGTACTCAATATTCATATATATGTTTTCACTCTTGTGATTGTCAGTAATATTATACAAAGAGGATGTACAATGGCATGTTTCTTGAGTTTCTCTAAAAAAAAAATATTCTCTTTGTCTTGTGTTTGGTTTAATCCTAACTTTGAACTTATTGTTGTCTTATGTATAAGTCCAGTCTGAGTCTTGGGAATGTCCTGTCTCTGCTAAAAGGAATTTATTTCCGAACTCAGGGACAACTTTTAATCGGCGCCGCACCTTGAGATCCTCTACAAGGCTTAGTGAAACTAGAACAGCATCTCGGCGAAGATCCTCAAAAAGAAAAAGACATTCTTCTGCCCGTGATGACATCCAACAACTTGATGATTCATCCAACACTATGAATTCTGTATGAATTAACATCTATTTTATCTTAGATTTTTAGTGCTATTTTCTGCCAACATTCATCAACATTTATGAGTTCTAGTTTTCTACCATTGAAGAGAGTACCTATGTTATATAAATGGAACTTTTAATTGTTAATTTCTATCTATTATGATATTTTGGTACAGGCAAATCAAGTCTCATTAGATTCGGATCAAGTAGAAATAGAATCCCCTTCGAGATACTTAGTATCAGTTGCTTATCCTCACGGCGTTGAACCTGAGTTGGGACATAAAAAGGCTGAAAATGTTGAAAATTCAACAGTGGTTATACCAAATATGACGGAGGAAGTTGGTGAGGCTGAACCTAATATGATGGAGGAAGCAGTTGAGGCTGAACCGAATAATATGATGGAGGAGGAAGTTGGTGAGGCTGAACCGAATATGATGGAGGAAGCAGTTGATGCTGAACCGAATAATATGATGGAGGAGGAAGTAGGTGAGGCTGAACCGAATATGATGGAGGAAGCAGTTGAGGCTGAACCAAATATTATGGAGAAAGAAGGTGAAGGTGAGGCTGAAAAATCATCGTCCAATCATGCTGGAAAAAATACATTGGAAAAAGAAAGTATCCCTCTTGAGCCGGAGTCTTTGGCAGGTGGAATAACTAATAAGTATCAAAGGAAGTGTATCTCAAGGGTTGGATGTTCATCCGCAGTTCGTAGTCTCAAACTAACTGAAATGGTTGAGATGGTGGGAATTGAAGATGATGATGAGGAGGAAATACAAAGCCAGCCAGAGGACACGGTTAAAGGATATCAAGTGAAGGAAGAACTCATGCCAATATTAACTAAAATTACCGGCAAGTATGGAGATATTGCTAAGAATTGCGTGACAAAGTCAGTGAAATCCCGTTCAGCGTTGTTGGAGATGATCTGTGAAATCATATCAGAGTTCGAAAAGAAGGATCTTAGCAAAACCAAAGACGGTACCTTGAAAAGAAATATTGATATTGTTGAGGGAATAAAAAAAATGAATGTGGAGGTTGAATGGCTTCACACGAGGCTAATTGAGGTACGTGAGGCAAGGGAGCTTCTTATGCAATCTGGCATGCTGAAAGAGAAAACAGACCAAAATAAGAAGCTCATTGAAGAGTATGAGAGTGCATTTGAAAAATGTGAAGCACGGAAGAAAGAAGTGGAGGAACAGCTGAAAGCAATATGTGATGAACAAGTTGTTTGCAAACTGAATATGGCCAAAGCAAAGAACGATTCTGCCACAATATCTCGAATAGTCGGGTTTGCCAAATCTAAAGTCCGGCGCTTTCTGCATTGCTCAGTGGTAGATGGTTTGATTTAACGTTTTCTTTATTGTAGTGGTTTTAACTATTTTGATCTTAAGACACTGTTGTTTCCTAACTAATGCATGACTTTAGCAATTAATTACTCATTGAATTTGGTTGCAAGTATGTAAGATTATTGCATAGTTATTTGAATTTCCACATGAGTGTTCCTTATAGATTTACTTCTTTGATGACCTGAAATAATATATTGCCTGTTGCTTAGTTCTGAAACAGAAGTGGATATAATCCTAACTTCAAATAAATCATGATTTATTAGAAGGTGTGATCTATATCTTTTTGGTTTACAACCATAGTACTCCATTTAGATACCACAATGTTTTTACAACAATGTATGACCCTCCCTGAAGCTTGAACTTGAGTGACAGCTCAAAATGTTTTGTCTCTTTAGTTTTCAATTGAAGATGGGTCTGTCCAAACATTTTTGGGTTTGATAATATGGACTCACTCTACTCATCCCAATCTCTTGCTTCAATGCTGCGGAGCTGTAGCCGATGTTTTTTTGCTGCGCAATACCGTGCGCTCTTGTGTCAAATGCCGGGTTCCTGAGTCGGTCTCGCCAAATAACTCAGTCTTAAGTAATATTATTGGTCTTCAGAGTTTGGTTCTTTGTGTGCTGTGGAGTTTGTTAAGGACCATCTGTTTTAGTGCTTTACCTGCTAGTTTTCATTTTGTAGTGGGGCTGGTTGTAACAGGTTGCATGTTGTATATTTGTTCTGTGTGTAAATGGGACTGGTAGATATTGGGAAACCTGCATAATTGGCTAATTGTTTGTATAAGGGATGTTATATTTCTATCTGTAGCCTTTGTAGACTTTGTATCTTTTAGGCACCTCTTAATCTTATGCCTAATATTATTCCCTTTTTTGCTGCTGCAAAAAGCAAGAAAAAAAATGGTCTAATTCTATATCATAATTAACTTATTTAAACTTTAATTTACAATTAGGGATGTCAACGAGACGGAGCATTAGTGGGGAGTAACTTTCACTCTCTTCACTACAATCTAAAAATGTTCTTCATCCCTATTTTTCGCCATGAAGGAATATTATTTCCTCGTCTCATCTCATCTCTGCAGATTCCTACAACTTTCGCAGGAACCCATCAACATTAAAAAATGACAAATTTCTATTATGTTTATCAAACTAGTAGTAAAAAAAATAATGTTCGATCATAAAACAAATAAAAAAATAATTTAAGATGTTGTGAGTTTTGTGACAATATTGAATAGGCAAAATTACATTATCAGTCATTTATCTTATTTTTTTTGTAACATTTTGGTCATTTATCTTTTATTTGTAACATTTTGGTCTTTTATCTTATTTTTATGTAACACTTTGGTCCTTTATCTTTTATTTGTAACACTTTGGTCCTTTATCTTATTTTTTTGTAACACTTTGGTTCTTTAAAGAATATGAAAATATGAAAAAATTGATGAAGATGATGAACATATTCATCAAAATTATGAGTTTTATTTAATTTTAATTAAAAGGTATTTAAAAAAATAAAATTCAGCATTTTTTAAATTAAAAAAAAATATGAAAAAAGGATTTATATGTTAATGTTATAAAAGATAAAGGACTAAAATGTTACAAATAAAAGATAAAGGACCAAAGTGTTACAAATAAATAAAATAAAGAACCAAAATGTTACAAATAAAAGATAAAGGATCAAAGCGTTACAAAATAATAAGATAAAGGACCGAAAATGTAATTTTGCCTATTAAATATTAACAAATTTTATAGACATTGCGTGAAAATACAAATAAATATAACATAAATCATTTGAATATATACACAAAAATTATTTTAATAAAGTGCTCAGAGATGGGATCTCTATGGGACAAAGGGTAAGGTCTCCCCATTCTCACGGGGGAATTTTCTCTCAATCATCATCTACGTAGAACAAAATTCTCCATCTTCAAACTTTTAAATAGGACATTATCCACGTTGATCCGCACTTACATGTAAAAGTAAAACTGACATCCCTATTTACAATAAGTATGTCATAAATGTGTCAAAATTTAGGGGCCCTTTGAAGTGGTTTTTGGTTTTTATTTTGAAATTTTCAAAAACAAAATATAATTTTAGCTTTTGAGTATCGTCTGAGTTGAGTTTTGAGATGAATCTCTATTTACTATGTCTCATGATAAATTCACTTGATATAAAACAAAAACAACAAACGTCATTGTGAATTTAGCTTAGTTAGTAGGAAGATCGCATTATATATATATATAGGGGCAGATATTTGAACTTTAATTACTCCACTTATTCACTTTTAAGTGTAGAATTTTAATCAACACTAAACTATTTGACTAAAAAATAGCAAATAAAATCAATTTTTACATCTCAAATTTACAAGTTGTACGGGCCAAATTAGGCTAACTTGTTAGGTCTGAAAACCATTTTGGTGTACTAAAACCTAACTTTCTTTTATCTATATAATCTTTTGAAAAGTTCTTGATGTTATGTTTAAAAAATCTTATTGGATTTGACTTATTGTAGACTAAGCTTTTTGTTTTTATTATGAACAAAAAAATTATTTATAAAACTTATTTATAAAAATTTATTGAATAATTAATGTATTTGATATATATGATAGACTTATAAATTTTTCTTTCATAGTCTATGCTTGGTCAAATTATTTTGAGTTGGAAGTCTATACCGAAGTAGTCACAAAAACACAATCACTTCTGAGAGAGCAAAATTATCCCACAACTTCGCCAACCATTTCTCCTTGTTCCCTTCCTAATTGGATGGAGGGTTTACAACAACGGTTAAGAAAAAATAGATAGATTTAACCGTAAAACTAAAATACTTCTATCAATAACTTGACAACTCCGAATGTCCTTAAGAAGAACCGAGATCAAGAGAGGAAAGAACTTGACTATCAAATTAGAAAAGATATATTCTTCCCACATAGAGTAATCTTCTTCAAACCAAACTTTCAACACCAAGTCACTTCCACTCACTCCCTGTGTCCGAAGTTGCACAATCGGCTTGCAAAGTGATTGAAAAAGGTCGTCTTTTCTATACAACGTTCATTTTGAATTTTTTTTTTAGTTAAAATATCACTTATTATTGTTAAACACTTATTAATATCTTAAGATTTTTTATGGAGATGTGGTGTCCCTCTCTCTTATGATCTAAATATTGACTCGTTATTTCTCTCAAGTTCCCCAAACCCTTCAACAAAATAGAATAAATTTTTGCTCACATTATACCACGAATATTGTTGAATTTACCTAAAGTTAATATTCTTAGTGATAGTATTCCACTGAATAATATGACTCTATAGTCTATAACAAGAATCAGACGTCTAAAAATACAAACTCCTCAATATATTGGTATCAACTGTCGACAACACAACACCCCCAGTCCCAGTGGCGGAGCTAGAAAATTTCTAAAGCCCGGGCAAAATATCAGTTTTAAATAAAATTTTTAGTATTACACCGAAAAATATCAATTTTGAATAAAATATCTCACTTTTGTCCTAAATTAATCCCAAAAAATTTCAATTTTGCCCTAAACTAACCCCTAAAAATACCAAAAAATTAAGATATTACACTGAAAAATTTCAGTTTTGAATCAAATGTCTCAGTTTTGCCCTAAATTAATCCCTAAAAATTTTAATTTTACCCTAAACTAACCCATAAAATACCAAAATTTTCGGCCGAGCCCGGGCAAGTGCCCAGGCTAGCCGGGCCTTGCATCCGCCACTGCCCAGTCCCCACACACACACATATATTCATTGTCCTCGCGTTACTTTACGCCTGTTTTTTGTTTGTTCCCTCCATTGAGGCAGAACCAAAGTTAAAAATTGGTACAATACTCTCTAGTCATGCCTTTAAACAAACAAGTCGATGACGAGTTGTAACTAAACAAACACACACAATACTTTAGTAATTAAATAACGACAATACTAACATATTGCCACATTTCTTATTTTGAGCAAAAATTGTTGGGATTTGATCACTTGAATCCCTTGCACACACACACAGCCACGCCCTGGTGAGGGATATGGCAGCAGCACTAGTCTTTGTTATGATCTCTCACTTGCATACACACACATGATGACTTCACGTCATTACTATGTTTTTAACAACAATTCAAGGCATTATTTGAGGTAGTTTTCTAATGTTTTCCGCAATTAAATAACGAGAAAATAGCATCGTTACAAGTTGGCTTGAAGCACAAGAAAAAGAAGAAAAATCAGCACAATTTGCATCATGATGTCTGTCCGGTATTTTGACCATATCTGGAGTTCCGTAACTCGGAATGACGCGGGACTTGCGGCAAATGAAAGCTAAGATCAAGAGCTACAACTTTCATGAAGAGCATAAATTCAGATTCCCTGCCATTTGCGCCCATGCGCCGCGCCCAAGCGCGGACCCATAACCTAGTTCTATAAATTGGGTTTTCTGTCACATTAAGAAAATACAGAATTTTACGGCGAAAATGGCAACTTTTGACAGCGAATCCAGAGAAGCTCGAGCAAGGTTTCTAGTGTGGAAACACATCAAAACCAAACTTGTAATGAATTCTATTACTCTATTTTGTTTTATTAATTCAATTATGAGTAGCTAAATTCCTTTGATTGGATCTTAGGGGATTCTAATTGCTATTACTCTTGAATCATGTAGTTTCATATGATATTTTAATAAATTACGAAGTTAGTTTCAGTTAATTATTCCTTGTGTTTAATGCTTTGCATGATTTGGTCAATTGTGCGATGAATCCAATTGTTTGTTTGACTATGAGAGTAGGAATAGATTTATCGATCTAGGAATAATTATTCAATTAACCGTTACTTAAGAGATTTCGAATTGTTAATTGAGAATTCAAAGGTTAAAGTGCTAAAACCTCAATTGATCATAATTCACCTAAGAGATTTGGGAATTATGATCAAGGGAGAGGATTATGTTATCAAGAGATTGAGCATAATTACTTTTTTTTAATCGAATCGTGAAACTGAATTTGTAATTTGTTAACATGCATGAACTACCAAGAATGATAGTAATTAGATGAACCGAAAAGGTCCAATCGCTTTCTTCCCTTGAAATCAAATCCTATTTTCTTACCGTTATTTCTAAGAAACCTGAATCCTAAAAAAATCCCCCCTGTTCTATTTAAATACTTAGTTACGTACGTATTATTCTATTGTTCGAGTCTGATTCGGAACAATCCCTGTGGAAACGATATAAAAAATTAACTTGCTTTTGTACTTCAACAAAATGGCGCCGTTGCCGGGGATTGTTTATTGAATCAACAAGGCAATTGGATCATACGTAGTTTATTTTACTTTTATTTATTTTCTATTTTTAATATTCCAAAAAAAAAAAATATTTTATTTCTTTTAGTTTGATTCTGTTATATTTTATTTAGGATCTATAGTTATATTGTGTTTATTTATTTGGTAGATTTTGTTTATTTAAAATTTTGATTTGGTAAGATTTTATTAGATTCTGTTTTTTTTAAAATATTCTTTCTAAAAAAAAAAAAACTCATGATCTTTATATCTTTTTTATTGTGCTTTACTACTAATCTATCTCTTTGAGTTTAATTAACTATGACAGTAGGATGGAATCCAGATGAATGTTCTAAGATTTGGGATATCATCATCCAAGCTTGCAAAGTCCACAATTTAACCAAAGAATATGTTTTTGAAACTTTCCATGAATTCATTCAAAGACCTAGAACACACTCCTCCTTTGAGGAAGCTTGGAAAGAGTACTTAGAAGAAACTTCTAGCGAGGATGTTGATGCACAAGAAGGCGAGTCAACTGAATTAGTTACGACCCAAATTGAACTAACTTCTACAAGCAACAAAAGTGAAGGGTTTGAGGGTGATAAAGTGATAGAAGAAACACTAGAAACCCTTCTTGATGGGTTTGTTGAAGAGACCCCTTTCCCTCCATTAGAACGAGTCATAGCTAATTCCATTGATGATTTGGAGGAGGAATGGGAAAAAGAAATTGAAATTTGCCTTCGTCATCTTGAATCGTGCAAGGAGGAAACAAAGCCACAAGTAATTGAAAGTGTTCTTGCTCTGGAAGAAAAGGAAGACAGTAAAGAAGAAACAGTTGAAACCTCAGAAAATGAGGAAGAAGCATATCATGAAGAAGAAGATAAAGAGAAAGTTCTCCTGCAAAGAAATGATAATAGCAACAAAGCCAATTCAAAAACAGAAATTGATAAAGTCATAGATATGATTTGTGCTTTGTTCACTACTATCAAGTTGAAGAGAATATGGAAGCAACATTCTTTGTTTCTCAAGTTCGTGGAATTCCTACCAAACAAGCAGAAGAAGAAGGATGACATGTTTTTTCTAACATATATGTCACCCTAACAGTGGTTGAAGCGTCAAGCTAATGACGTTAAACAAGCGCGTGGCCTTTTAGGTCATGGACCGTCAAGCTATGGACGTTAAACGAGCGCTGCTTGGGAGGCAACCCAAGGTTTTTATTTACTAATTTCTACTTTTAGTGTGCCTTGTTTGTGTTTGCAGGTTAAGTAAAGGAGTAGAGTCGAGACAGTTGGATGAGTCAGAGAGATGGGCTCAAGACTTTGAGGCCTATCAATAGCGGGAGCATTCCTATGAGGCAGCCTTTGGCATCAGAGAGAGACGAGATGAGAGTGTACCTTCACTTCAGTGACTCTACAGTCGGTATTGCTTAATCCCTTGAACTTGCATTTTATCTTGTCTTTTATGAATGTTTATGTCTGTTTGAAAACTTGTGCACTATCAATATTGGTTTGTTTGAAAAAAAATATGAGGTCTGTTAGGTTAGCGTCTCTGATACATGAATGTGTGAGTTTCTTGTTGATTGCCTTGTATGCTTGAATGTTATTAGAAAAGCTGAGGAAATTTTTCAAACATTGACCACTTGATAATTCGGCCCAACCGTGAGGATTCGAGCTTAAACACTTAATTTTTTTTCTTCTTGTTATGAGATATTCCACAGCTTAGCTAATTCTCTAGAACTTGCTTATGTTCTCTTTCTTGATTGATCATTACAAATATCACACCGAGGCAAGTTGTTTTTACCTTGAGCCTTTTGAAGCCACCTTTTATAATATATCCTTTGTTAACCCCTTTGAGCCGAAAGAAAAATATTGTTGTTTGCTGAACCAAAAATTTTCAAAAAATGAAAAGAAAAAAAAGATGATTTTCTTGGAGTTCAGGAACTTAACTAATAAATTGAGCACATAGCTCATCATTAAGTTTGGGGTTGCTTTTGGTATTTGCAACCGAATAAGTTTGGGGTGGGGGACTAGAGAACTGAAAAAAAAAAGAAAAAAAATGAATGAAAGAAAGAGGTATCCCATACACCTCTAAAAAAATAAAATAAAAAACAAAACAAAAAATATGTGTGATTGAAAGAAATAAATAAGTTTTCTAGTATAAACCGCTAAAGTGTAAAGGGGAGAAAGAAAAATAAATAATAACTTCATTGTTTGAAAAAAAAAAAAAGTGATCTTAAAAACTCCAAGTTTTTCTGCTTACCATCCAAAAACATCCACCCTTAAACCTTAGCCCCGTTATAACCCTCAAGTCCTCTAAAGGTGTGAATTTGTTTGTGTGTCGATCGATTGTAGAATGTTTGCAAGCCTATGGTTGAATAGCTATGACTGTGTCGATTGAGTGAATTGAACAAATAAACAGGAGAGAAAGTGAGGGAGTGGAGTGATTATGTTTGGTCAATGTTTGCAAAAGGTTCTTGTTTTTCTAATGGCATTCGGTGTGCAAGTAGATTCATGATAGGGATGATCTTTGAAATGTTGATTGAAATGTTTGACTTGACTGACCTTGTTGATTTGAATAAACTGTTGAGATAGTGCCAGATTTTCTGATAGATACAGGTATTCCTTGAGGACAAGGAAAAGTTCAAGTTTGGGGTTGTGATGACTTCACGTCATTACTATGTTTTTAACAACAATTCAAGGCATTATTTGAGGTAGTTTTCTAATGTTTTCCGCAATTAAATAACGAGAAAATAGCATCGTTACAAGTTGGCTTGAAGCACAAGAAAAAGAAGAAAAATCAGCACAATTTGCATCATGATGTCTGTCCGGTATTTTGACCATATCTGGAGTTCCGTAACTCGGAATGACGCGGGACTTGCGGCAAATGAAAGCTAAGATCAAGAGCTACAACTTTCATGAAGAGCATAAATTCAGATTCCCTGCCATTTGCGCCCATGCGCCGCGCCCAAGCGCGGACCCATAACCTAGTTCTATAAATTGGGTTTTCTGTCACATTAAGAAAATACATAATTTTACGGCGAAAAGGGCAACTTTTGACAGCGAATCCAGAGAAGCTCGAGCAAGGTTTCTAGTGTGGAAACACATCAAAACCAAACTTGTAATGAATTCTATTACTCTATTTTGTTTTATTAATTCAATTATGAGTAGCTAAATTCCTTTGATTGGATCTTAGGGGATTCTAATTGCTATTACTCTTGAATCATGTAGTTTCATATGATATTTTAATAAATTACGAAGTTAGTTTCAGTTAATTATTCCTTGTGTTTAATGCTTTGCATGATTTGGCCAATTGTGTGATGAATCCACTTGTTTGTTTGACTATGAGAGTAGGAATAGATTTATCGATCTAGGAATAATTATTCAATTAACCGTTACTTAAGAGATTTCGAATTGTTAATTGAGAATTCAAAGGTTAAAGTGCTAAAACCTCAATTGATCATAATTCACCTAAGAGATTTGGGAATTATGATCAAGGGAGAGGATTATGTTATCAAGAGATTGAGCATAATTACTTTTTTTTAATCGAATCGTGAAACTGAATTTGTAATTTGTTAACATGCATGAACTACCAAGAATGATAGTAATTAGATGAACCGAAAAGGTCCAATCGCTTTCTTCCCTTGAAATCAAATCCTATTTTCTTACCGTTATTTCTAAGAAACCTGAATCCTAAAAAAATCCCCCCTGTTCTATTTAAATACTTAGTTACGTACGTATTATTCTATTGTTCGAGTCTGATTCGGAACAATCCCTGTGGAAACGATATAAAAAATTAACTTGCTTTTGTACTTCAACAACACACTAATCTGTTTCTATGATGAAGTTAAGATGAAGAGGATAATGAAATTATGAAGGAAAGAATGAAATTGAAGAAGAGAAAGAATAGAGAAAATAAGAAGCTTTATTAATCACCACACAAAAGAAAGTTACAAAGCAACTCCATATATAGATGTTGCTACACTAAACAAGTTACCTAATCACTTAGTAACTAATTGTAACTAACTAGCTTCTAAAAACTTAACAAACTCTTAAAACTGAATCTTAACTACCTAAGGCATTCACAACATAACTAACTTGTGTAACAAGTAACAAACTTATCTCACAAGTAACCAACCTAACAACTATGGATTACAATCTCAACACACCACCTAAGACATAGTTGCTAATGGACACAATCCAATCATGTTTCTCAGCCTCTTGAACACATCAGTTTGCACAGCTTTAGTCATTATGTCTGCAATTTGATCTTCACTCCTGCAATGCTTCAGTACTAGCTTGCCATTGCTCACTTGTTCCCTTAGATAATGGAACCTCATTTCTATATGCTTGCTCCTTCCATGTGACACTGGATTTTTTGCTAAGTTTATTGCAGACATGTTGTCAATCTTCATCTCTATAGTATCATGACTTTCTCCCATGATTTCACCTAATAGATTCTCCATCCAAGCAGCTTGACATGCACAAAGGGAAGCTGCAATGTATTCAGCCTCACATGATGATAGAGCTACAACAGTTTCCTTCTTTGAACACCAAGCAATTGGTGCACCACCTAATAAGAACACATAGCCAGCTGTAGTTTTCTGTCATCTACATCACCACACCAGTTAGAATCTGTGTAGGCCATCAACTTACACTTTCTCCCTTGATCTGAACTTGGAAATAGAATTCCATAGTCCAATGTTCCTCTAATGTACCTCAAAATTCTCTTTGCAGCAGTTAAGTGTGAGAGTTTTGGCTTTTGCATGAATCTACTCACCACTCCTACACTATATGTTAGATCAGGTCTAGTGTTGCATAGGTATCTCAATGATCCAATTAGCCTTCTAAATTGAGTTGGATCAACATCAGCATCATCAGAGTCTTTAGTTAATTGTAATCTCACTTCAGCTGGAGTCACTGCATGATTACAATTGACCATATCAAACCTCTTAAGCACTTCACTAGCATACCTCTTCTGATGCATTAGTAAGCCTCTACTACTTTTATAAAACTCAATCCCTAGGAAATATGAAATATGACCAAGATCAGTCATTTCAAATTCCCTCATCAGCTCAATTTTGAAATCACTTATCTCTTTTTCATCACTGCCTGTGATCAATAGATCATCAACATACAGGCATAAGATAATCAAGTTTTCACTGCTTGATTTCTTCACATACACTCCATGTTCTGTAGTGCATTTCACAAACTCCATATCACTTAAGAAACCATCTATCCTCTTATTCCAAGCTCTTGGAGCTTGTTTAAGTCCATATAGTGCTTTGTGTAATCTATAAACCTTTCCTGCCTGATCTTCATCAATAAAGCCAGCTAGTTGCTTTACATACACTTCCTCTTCTAAAGGTCCATTCAAGAAGGCACATTTAACATCCATCTGATACATAGACCAGTTGTTGATATTTGCTAAACCAACAACTAATCTAATAGTTTCAATTCTGGCCACTGGTGCAAATACTTCATCAAAATCAATACCTTCTTTATGAAGAAAACCTTTAGCTACTAGTCTGGCTTTATACCTTGTCACTTCACCTTGTGAGTTCACTTTTACTTTGAATACCCACTTTACATCAATAGCTTTCTTATTCTGAGGTAGGTTGACTAATGACCATGTGTCATTGTTTTCTATTGATTTTAACTCTTTAATCATAGCACTAATCCATTTAGGATTGTTGAGTGCTTCAGTCATGCTAACTGGCTCAGTATCTGCAAGGAAGGCATAATGCACTAATTCACCTTCATCATTCACTTGATTATCAGAAATCACTTCACAATCTTGTAGTCTTGTAGGCATGACCCTTGATCTTTGTGGTCTTTGTTGTCTGAGTTCATTTGTCTGAACTGGTGCATCACTTTCATCTACTTGATCATCAAACATAACTCTCACTGAGTTCTTCTTCACACTATTGCTCCAATCCCATTCCTTTAGTTCATCAACTATCACATCTCTGCTGATTACAATTTGCTTTGTTATTGGATCAAGCAATTTGTAACCACCAGTTGAATGATAACCAACTAGCACCATTTGTTCTGACTTATCATCCAGCTTTCTTCTCAATTGATCTGGCACATGTCTATAAGCTAGAGAACCAAACACTTTTAGGTGACTCAGGCTAGGTTTGACTTTAGACCAACATTCTTCTGGAGTTAAACCATTTAATCTCTTTGTAGGGCATCTATTGAGAATATAAGCAGCAGTAGACACAGCTTCACCCCATAATTCTTTAGGAAGATGCTTACCCTTCAACATGCTTCTCACCATGTTCATTATGGTCCTGTTTCTTCTCTCTGCAGTACCGTTTTGCTGAGGTGTGTAGGGTGGTACAACATCATGAACAATTCCATCCCTCTCACATAATGCACCAAAGTCTCTTGATACATATTCACCTCCTCCATCTGTTCTCAACACCTTGATCTTGTGGCCACTTTGTCTCTCAATCATAGATTTAAACTTGATAAACACATCAAACACATCACTTTTCTTCTTAATCAAGTAAACCCATAATTTTCTGCTGAAATCATCAACAAATGAGACAAAATACCTGTTTCCACCAATGGATTCAACCTGTATTGGACCACATACATCAGAGTACACTACTTCTAGAATAGCTTTAGTTTTACAACCAGCATCTTTGCTGAAGCTATTTCTATGTTGCTTGGCCTGCACACACTCTTCACACACTTCATTAGGAATTTCAAATTCTGGTAGACCATTTACCATATGCTTTTACTGCAAGTTACACATATCTTTGAAATTCAAATGACCAAGCCTGTAGTGCCATAACCATTCATCTCTACTAGCTGCAGTTGCTAAGCATCTATGCTCTAACACATTGAGTTCAATTTTAAAAGTCCTATTCTGAGACATTGGAGCTTTTAAAATTAATCTACCATTACTATATGTCAGCCTCATCAGTTTATCTTCTATTACAATTTTGTAATTCTTTCCAGATAACTGACCTATGCTTAGCAAGTTACTCTTCATTCCAGGAATGTATAACACATTTGAGATTAGTGATTGCTTACCATCATTTCTCTTGATCAGCACATCACCAACTCCTTCTGCAGCTAATGCACTGTCATTGGCAAATCTCACTTTGCTCTTCATTGATTTGTTGATGCTAACAAACCAATCTTTTCTCCCAGTCATATGTGAAGAACACCCAGAATCTAAGTACCATTGATCATTACACTTGTCTTCTTCCTTTGTAGTTACCATCAACAATGTCTCTTCATTCTCTTGCTTTGCAAGCTTTGCATCACTATCTGCTTCTTTCTTCTCACCAGTACATTCATCTGCAAAGTGACCATATTTTTGACAATTGTAACATTGAATGTTACTCTTATCAAACTTTCTGTAGCCACCTCTACCACCTCTACCTCCTCTTCCACCTCTTCCACCTCTTCCACCATAACTGTTGCTAGAATTTTTGTTGTTTGAGCTGTGAGATTCTTGATTTTCTTTTGAGTTTTGTTGTTGGTGATTGCCTCCATTCTTGTTCCACTTCCCTTTGTTCTTCTTTTCTTGCTTTGATTGAGCCTGCAGTGCTACATCTGCCTTAGCCTTGCCTGCAGCTCTTTCATTCATTCTCTGTTCATGTGACTCAAGAGTACCCTGCAACTCTTCCTTTGACAAAGTGGACAAGTCTTTTGATTCTTCTATTGCCACCACCAAATGATCAAACTTTGGAAGTAATGATCTTAAGATCTTTGCAACCACAGCCTTGGTTGTTAACACCTTTCCACACCCTTTGATCTGATTCACTAATCTTGTAACTTTAGTGAAATAATCACCAACACTCTCACTTTCTTCCATTTGTAACAATTCATATTGCCTCTTGAAAGTTTGAAGTTTTACCTCTTTCACTTTCTCAGCACCACCAAAAGATTGAGCAAGAATATCCCAAGCTTCTTTAGCACTTTCACAGTCACCAACCTTTTCAAAATTATCAGGATCCACACATTGATGGATTATGAACAAGGCTTTGAAATCTCTTTTCTTTAATTCCTTATGAGCTGTCTTTTCTTCATCTGAAGCACTATCAGCAATTGTTGACATTCCTTCTGTTACAAGATTCCACATATCTTGGTAACAGAACACCACCTTCATCTGCTTGCACCAATTATCATAGTTTTTCCCTGTCAAGATTGGAAGATTCATGGGAAAGTGACCATTTGAATGAGAGCTTGACATCTTGAAAGATCAAGAATCACTGCAAGAACTTCTTCTGAGATCAGAACCAGGAGCTCTGGATACCACTTGTTGGGATTTGATCACTTGAATCCCTTGCACACACACACACAGCCACGCCCTGGTGAGGGATATGGCAGCAGCACTAGTCTTTGTTATGATCTCTCACTTGCATACACACACACTAATCTGTTTCTATGATGAAGTTAAGATGAAGAGGATAATGAAATTATGAAGGAAAGAATGAAATTGAAGAAGAGAAAGAATAGAGAAAATAAGAAGCTTTATTAATCACCACACAAAAGAAAGTTACAAAGCAACTCCATATATAGATGTTGCTACACTAAACAAGTTACCTAATCACTTAGTAACTAATTGTAACTAACTAGCTTTTAAAAACTTAACAAACTCTTAAAACTGAATCTTAACTATCTAAGGCATTCACAACATAACTAACTTGTGTAACAAGTAACAAACTTATCTCACAAGTAACCAACCTAACAACTTTATGGATTACAATCTCAACAAAAATATTGACTTTTTGATACATAAAAAATAATAATATACATGTTGGCAATGCTCAAAATTGTGTGATTCAATGTTTGAATTCAATTCAAAGTATCGAATCTTCTCCATTTAGTATTGTCCAGTCAGATTTCAACGCTGGTTTCTTTGTAGGCATACTTCAAGAGGAAAGAGCTAGAGTACAAAATTCAGCTTTAAATTAAATTAAGGCACCTATATATGTTCATTTCATACACTCCCATAGAGCAACCAAAATGTGACAACACAATCCATCTTCCCACACTTCTTACCTATAAATTCAGTACATTCAATTTAATTCAATAATTTTCCTTCTCGATTTCATAG
This sequence comes from Trifolium repens, assembly GCA_030408175.1. NCBI lineage: Eukaryota > Viridiplantae > Streptophyta > Magnoliopsida > Fabales > Fabaceae > Trifolium > Trifolium repens. The sequence goes on along the minus strand of CP125842.1, from coordinate 56,060,609 downwards.
ACAATAATACACCACAAAGCTTTTAAAATTGCATCAAAGACAAAATAATGTTCACCTAAATATTTATGTATATTTTTTTCATATTCAAAGCAGAACATACTATGCTTCATTAGTCCAATACATAAAATACGTCACTAAAGACGTGGCACCATATTCTTTTCTGTTTTTTTTTTTTCTTCAAAAGAAAACATCAAACGACGCCGTGTGTTGCCGTTTACTACTACCATTACTCTTCCCACTATACAACGGCGTCGTTTTAGGCTTTCTTGAGCCAGGAACTTCAGGCGGCGTCAACATACGAATCAACGCCAAATTAATCCCTTTGAAAAACGGGTGTTTCTTTACGTCAGCCGCTCCACGCTTTGACCCGAGTCGTTGAGCTGGATCTTTGTTAAGCAACCCGGATATTATTTCACGCGCGTGAAATTCAAGCGTGCTCGAGGGTGTGGCTGTGGGAAAGGTTAAAGGTTTTTTTAAGATGTTACGCAGCGTAGCTTTATTCGATGGAGCTGCAAACGGAGTATACCCATATATAAGCTCATATATGAATATCCCAAATGACCACCAATCTACGGCGTTGCCGTGTGAGTTTCCGGCTGCAACTTCCGGTGAGACATATTCATGTGTTCCAACAAAAGAACAAGACCGAGCAGAAACCGGTTCAGCAACGAAAAGCCGGTTCGGTTGAATGGTTTGAATCTTACGTGACTTAAATAACCGGTTTGAAAAGCAAGTAAATGGAGTAGGAAAAGAACGCGAACGAGTATAGGGTAATGTTGATGGAAACGCGGAATCTTGTAAAATGTCTGATGATTCAACGGCAGGGATTGCATCAGAGCAAAGTGAAAGATCAAAATCTGAAAGCATGATGTGACCGTCGGATCTAACTAAAACATTCTCAGGCTTTAGATCTCTGTAGATGATTCCTAACATGTGAAGGTACTCCATAGCCACCAATACCTCAGCCGCATAAAATCTGAGCATCAATAAACAAACAAAAAATAACAGATAAACTATAAAGAAACTGTAACAATAATAATAGAATGAAGAAGAAGAAAAACAGATACGTCGTCGTTTTGGAAATTTACCTAGCGGAAGAAAGAGGAAGACGGTTATGAGGGTGTTTGTGGCGTAGGGAATGCAAGTCACCACCGGAACAAAACTCCATAACAATGCAAGAGAAATGAGAAGCTTCAAACTCAGCGTAGAGTGTAGGTAGAAAAGGATGATCAAGCATTTTCAGAATCTTTCTCTCCATTTCAGCTCTCTGTGATTTCTTCTTCAATGCGACGGCGTCTTTATCAACAACCTTCATCGCGTACAAACAACACACGTCTTCTTTTTTTTTGCTTTCGAATTTGTCATTTCCGTTTCTGAGGCGGCATAGGTAAACTGTTCCGATGTCGCCGGAGCCGATACGGCGGAGGAGATGAAAGTCACGGAAAGTAAGTGCAGATTTGCGATGGAATGTGGCGGAACGGATAGCAGAGTATGCGAAATCGGAAGAACGGTGAGGCTTGATGGAAAGACTTTCTGGAGAAGGTGGAAGTAGGTCGAATGATAGACGACTGAAACTGGTGCTGCAAATGCTTTCACTGCTCATTGAGTTTACAGTCTCTAAACTTAACTCAGAATCACGTGATGCACCAGTTTCTAACATGGTACAACAGAGAAACAAAAAACAGAGGAAGAAGAAAAAGAATGTTTCACTGTTGATACGCAACAGAGAGGGTTTGAAAATTGAATTAGTGAATGTGTATGTATGTATAAGTAGAAAGTGTAGGCTTTCTGTTTGTGAAAAGAGATTGGAACTTGTTTTGGGAGCAGAAAATATATAAAAATGATAGTAATAAATTTTGAATAGTATTTTAATTGGTACTGACTGGGGTTTTAAGAGTGGAACAGGTTGGGCCAGAAATAGAGTGTATGTAGGGGGGTGGAGGTGGTTGTGATGTATTTAAGCTAAGACACGTACGGAGGTAAAACTGTGTTTAACAGAAAAAAGGGTATTGCAATTGGGAGCACGTGAGAGAGAGAGGATGTGTGTGTGAGTTTTGTTTTGGCACGTGTGGGGGAAGTGTAGGGAGGGAAAATAGACCGTAGTAATAGGGCAGGGACCCTGGAGGGAGGGTGGTGACGAATTTAGGAAGGGAAAGGTTGTCACGTGGCAAAGGTTACTTTGGAGCATAGTTCAAGCTTTGACAAATTACTGGGTAAATTAGTGAGATTACAGACTGTGCTACTGTGGTGTTATGTGTGTGAACTGTGAAGCTTTTTGTGATTAATTCAAAGACACTAATCTTGTTTTTTTTGGTACAACAAAAAATATTTGAATGTATGAGATGTTGTTAATGTAATCTTTGAATTTGTACCAAAAAATATGTAATCATTAAATATATATTTAGTTGGTTAATTTAGTCTCCAAAATTATAATAAATGGGACATTTGAAATTTTTTATAATTTTTTTTAAAATAATTTAGTGGTTAGATTCACACATTTAAATATAGATAAATGTGGAACGGAATTTGAAATTGGTCACTCAAATAATATATTTCTCTAATGGTTACCATTTATTTGAGCTACATTTATAGGAAGAAATTATTTAAAATTCAAAACAAAACGTAATGAAGAAAATCAAAACAAAATAGATGTCTAGCCAAAAAATTAGAGCATTCAGTTGTGTCTTTTTTAGGGTAAGTGATTTTGTAGTTAGAAATGTTATTTTTAAGGTAGATAAGTGAAGATAATTGGGGTTTAAACTCTAGCCTGCATATATAATTTAATGTCCTATCTATTGAGCTAAACTCACGGGATTGAACTTGTTTCGGTTGTGTTTATTTATGACTAAAGAGAAAAGATTGTGTATACATTTTTACGAGCAATTCTATCATAGGCACAACCGTAAATTAAAAATAATTAGACACACACACATCAAAGAAAAAAATCTAAAGATAAATGATGAAGTCGCATCACCTATCATTAATCAATCCTTTTATATTTAATTTTTTTAAAATTATGTATGTATATATGATCAAATGATAAATATTGGATTTGTATCCAAGTAAAAGTTTCTCAATTATTATCGAGTATGCTAAAAAAAACAAAATTGTATGTAGACATTTTAATCTCTTAAAATTTTCAAATTATAAGATTGAATTCACTTAGGTTTGAGTTTGACACCGCAGAGTGCAACCTTTAAAAATTATTGTGGTTCATCTTAATATTGCTAAATTTAACATAATTTTTTTTGGTACAAATTTAACGTAAATTTAAATATACGCTTTTTTTTTTTGACAAACAATTTAAATATACACTTAAATAATATTTGTTGGAACTCTTATAAATTTCAAATAAATTATTTAGACATTTGAAAGTCATAATTTGATGGTTGAGACTTGAGGTAGAACAATTAAGGATGATAAGAGTAGTCTCTGGATTTAATTTTCACCTCCAGCAAAAGATTGAGTAACAAATTAATAATTACTAACATATTAAATTTGGTGGTTTCAAAAACAAATGTTTTTTATGTTGGATTTCAAGTGTTGAGTAATTAAGTCACATATCAATTAGGTATGAGAAAAATGTTGGATTTATAAGAGAGGTGATCCATTAACCTAACGCCTTAAGGTTTTGGGTGGATATGTGGTGTCAAATTCTCTTGTGGTCCTGGAGCATTGGCTCATAGTGTTTCTCCCGAGGTTCCGAAAATTATTGGGATAGCTTAGTTCTAAGTGTAGTAGTGTACTATTTATGGTGGAGTATGATAATTTAATTTGTCGGTGTAGACAATGAAAATTATGATTGTCGGTGAAGACAATGATTATCGGTGTAGACAATGGAAGCGGAAGATGAAACTTATGTATTATTTTCAATCAATGTGAAAATATACATGTTGGAAAATCTCACATTAATGAGATTTGTGAAGATTACCTTAAAACATGTTTCTGCAAGATTTTATTTGTTTTTAAACTAGATATTTTTAAAAATAAAAGTTTATATTTTTGGCAAAATTCGGTTTGTTTTTAAACCTGGATATGTTTAAAAAACAAGGGAGATTCTGTTTTATTTTAAAAACAGATTTGTTTCTATTTTCAAGGCTTACATTTTTTATAAACAAAGGTTGATTTATTCATGGAAAAATTGCTCATGTGGTATTTTTTTAAAAAAAAATGTTTTAAAATTGATTTTTTTTATAAAATAATAATATTTTACTTTATAAAAATGTATTAAAATTTGATTTTTTAATAAAATATTTACAAAATTTTGAATAATAGTTCATAATTTTTTTACTTTTTTAATAACAAAAATATTTTATAAACTACATGTAAAAAGAAAAATATTTTATAAGTTATTTTTTAAAAAATAATTTTAATTTAATTTTAAAATATCACATAACCAATATAAAAATGCAGTGATTTTCATTGTTAGAGAGAAAGTCTTATATAGGCACAGACACAAATAAACAGTGTTTAGGCACACATACATAAAACATCACATCATTTACATTTTTGAAAAATATTTTAAATCAAATTATTTTATATTTTCTCTCTCTTCATTCATGTTAGTATGCCTAAACACTATACATTTATATTTATGCCTATATTAGAATTCTTCCATTGTTAGGCTATCCAAAAATAAAAATGTATTACTTGTATATTTGTACCACTATAAAAATAATTGAAAACCGCTTATGGAGTTTATATATGGACTATATATGGTCCAGTAAAAAGTATTCCCTCCATTTCTTTAGACCATGTACAATGAACATGTTGAATTTAGTTTCAACACCCTAAAAATCTTGCAATGGTGGAGTTGAATTTGAGCTGGAAGAGAGAGATGTTGAATAAATTCAACAGGTTGAAAACTGACGCGTGGCAGCTTGTTATCGGTCGTCCAAATTTTTATCTCATTTTATCTTTAAATTCAATTTTTTCATTGCAAATTAATTTTTTATTTTTTTATTTTTATACCAAAATTCATGATTTTTTTTTTCTCTATAAATAGAGACTTGGTTCATTTGATTTGGACACAGAAAAAAAAAATCACATTTTTCACTCTTTTAATCTTATTATTATCTTTCTAATCGGAAGTTTAATTTAATTTTAATCGATAAATTTAATTTTAATTTTAATCGATGATTGGTATCGTATAATTTTAATTTAATTTTAATCGATAATTGTATTTTTATGTAATCATAAAAATAAAAATTTAAATAAGAATATAAAAGAAAGAGTGGTGGGGTAGGGTGTTGAATAAAAACCATTGGGGAGGATAAAAGTTGAATGGGTGTTGAATGAGTAGGTGGAAGAAAGGGAAAATGATGTGGATGGTGTTGAATTAGAAAATCATTGCACATGGTCTTATAAGTGTCTGTTTTGAATAGTAACACCAAATTAAAAAATTGTATCTTTGCATCTTATCTTCCTATTCTACCCTAATTTTAATTCACCAATAAAATCTTATTTTTTTGCATACACTTTCTCTTTCCAATAAATTTAATATATTATGCACACAAAAGAAACAAAATTTAATATATTATGTACCCAAAAAAAAATTAAAAAAAAAAATTAGTTTTCCAAATATATAGCATTAATTAATTTTATTGACATGCAAAGGGAATAATTGATAATTTGTATCCTTAAAACATTAAATGGACAGTTAAATAGGAACGCTAAATTCGACGGTTTTAGACACTTAAAAAGAAATAGAGAGAATAAAAAATAAAATGTACAAATTAATTGAGAATTAAAAAACAGTAAAACACCACTTTTAGGCACACAAAAAATATGAGTCAAAATCGTAACAAACGCGAAATTAGAAGAAATTACAATGTTATTTGATTTTAAAATGAAAGGGTTAATTTTGTAAGTTTAATAAAATATAAGATTTAAAATTGACATTAAATTAAAAACAAAAGAGTCATATTAATCAGCACCTTTATTTTTCAAAAATAAACTACACAAATTTTAAAACTATTTTCCTATTTTAAATTCTTTAACTACTAGCCCTTTAAAAAACACCAATAATTGACTTATCTAGAAACACAATTTTTGCACTATTTGGAATCAAGCTAGCTTTTTGGCGTTCATGTACTCTTATACAGAGTATTGTCTAATGAAAAGATTGGTGATAAATGACAATGACAATATAATGCCTGTAGAAGCAGAGACGCAGTTAATCATGACATACAAATATGCACATCTTGTGTTAATCAAACCAACCATATAGCATGAAAGAAATATTTAGTTGAGCACTCACTCAATAAAAAATATTTAGGTTGACACTTATAAATAAATAAAAAAGTTAAAATATAATTATTATCTTTAATTTTTTCTGTTCATATAGTGTCTAAATAGTTTTTTTGGGTTTGTGCCAAATTAAGAATTTCTTATAGCATGAATGGAGGAGGTCGATGCATAGTAAAAATTAATAGAAATTTACAAAAAAAATTATCTGTGTAGATATAAATTGATCTTTGGTATTTTGTATTTAAAATATATTTGTTTTATTTTAAATTAAAGTAACTTATAAATTGATAAAAATAGATTTTAGTTTTTTTTTTACACAAAAATGGCTTTTAGTAATAGATATTGTTTTTATTATAAATATAGAATAATTACATATGACTGAGAGGTAAACGGACGACAAGTTGCGCCGCAACCCCTTTTTGAATAGCAAATCCAATTCTTTTAAATACAACATTCATAGATCTAGAAGACATGACATTGCTATTCATAATCTTTTGAATTCTATGCAGAATACTCACAACCTCTGGTATTTTTAGTTAAAACAATAAGAATAAAAATGATACTTTATATGTATCCAAAAAAAAAGTTATAAGCTCAAAAATATTTGAAATGGTGTATGAAGTGATCCAATTTGTAAGGTGAAGTGATCTACCAGGCTACCACTTATAAACCTATTTTCAAATTATATTTCATGAAATGTGAAACTATTAACAAATTATCTTATTCAATTTGTTAGAAAAAAATTGTATTCCTTCGCCTCCTCCTAGAGCCATGTTAGCAAGATGCCCAATCTATTTGTATATAAGCATAATACACTGCTAAGTTCATTATCCTCTGTTAAACGATATAATAGTGATTAATTATACAAAGTATAACTATAATCAGAGAACATTTCCAAAGAAAAGAAAACACTTGCCAATATTCCCGCTATTTTGATAGGCCGACAATACGACAAAATATGTTACATTAGACAGGAACTCACACTTGCATGATTAATTTCAATAATCTACAATCTGCTGAAGACCACTGTGACATCATACTTAAAATTATTAATTAAATTTAGCATCTAAATTGTTTTCATGTTCTTTAGGTATTAATGATTAGATTATACGTTTAGTTTAATACATGAAATCAACAATAATTGATGCATGTTTCTTCTAACTTAACCAAAATTTTGAGTTTGATTCATACATATGTCTTAGCCATCCAACAACGTTATACTCTTAGGTAAAGTTTGCTGTTCATTTGGATTCCACAAAATTCGAAAGATCAGTCTATATAGTTGTGCGCAGACTGATAGAAGATTAAAGCACTAAAGATGTTAGAGAGCTAAAGCTAGCCTAAGAAAAACATAAAGAAAAGCAAGAAATAAAAGATAAAATAAACATTCATTTTCATTCATTAGGTTAAGATGTGCCAAAGACACTACATATCATAATACGTTAAATGGGCCTAAAAGCCAAAATAAGCCCAATCTAAACAACCTAATATAATTAATATTCAAATAACAATATAAATACCACTTCTAAATTATTTAATTAACTACTGCATAATTACTTAATTATACTATTTAATCTTCTATCACGATACTTTAAAAAGAAATAAATGAAAGTCCATTAATTAATTGATTAATCATCATAATAATAAACCTAATGACTGCATCAAGACAACATAGATATAAAAAAATTGATGGCAAATCTCAGTTCCTCCACCTCGGTACCATAATATGATGTTCACGCCGTATGTTCCTAAATTGTTATACATTGTTACAATATCTTCTTTGGTTCAATAATATAAAATTATGTTTATCAGTGGTTGTTCATCTAACTACAGATTTTGTCTCACCATATGATATTATACCTCAACAATGCAAATTTGATCATGTGATTATTAAGGTGATATTAGTAGTAATAGTAGTTAGTCTTGAATTTTCTTTGACATAGTAATATTTTAAACTAGCAAAAAGATTTAGTCAACCGGGTTTAATGGCTTTGATTTTTTTTATAACATAGATTTTGGAGATGGTTTAGATTTCTCTGTTTTTCAAGAAGAATATGGCAACGGTTTCTTTAAGAAAATGAAATAGTCTTCACTCTTCAATTAATTCAAAAGTATACAGGCTGGAACTGAACTCCCAATCTTTGGCACAGAGCATATCTATTCAGATTATGTGATATGTCTTTGTTATTGACATATATATCCCCTATTTAAGGTAGATGATTATATTTTTGTCAAGGAAAAAATCAGGAACATATTTCCAAACTATTTTTTTTTAACTCGGTTTCCAACTCAATGGACAACTAATTTGATGGTCAATCATACTGTTCAATTGATAAAATGGGTGCAAAATCTTGTGTAAACTAATGTAACATTGAAATTTATTTTAGAAAAATTCAAATTTGGGACGTAAAGAATAGTACACTGTGGAGCAAGGATTCTCTCCGGTATTAGAAGGAGTCCATTGAGAACTACCCCCTTTATTATTATTATTTTAATAATTTAAATTTCACCTGTCAGAAAAAATGTAAAATGTAATTGTAGAGAATTCTCTCTCATACATTATGAGATCTCAAATATAGTAGTACATCACAAGCCTAATCTCCGGAGGTTAACCTGTTTCCAACTTATAAGAGCATGAAATTGAAAACTAATTTGTAAAATAAAATTAATTAGAGCATAAAATTGAAAACTTCGGTCAAACTTTTTCACTTTTACAACTTCATAATTTGATATCATGATTATAATGTCAAATACGTTTAAGATGAATTGAGAAGATCTAGAGTGAACTAATGAGTCTGAGTTCATGAGGCTTATAAGCTAAATTGCACCAGCATTAGAGTTTCTAAGATTTGATATGAGTTAGACGAAGACTCGATGATTCTTATAAACCAATCTCCATAGATAACATAAATAGAACAATAATAAATACAAATTCATTCGATTTGAAATCCTTTGTCTCTCGACTTATAATTATTTAGAATAGATGCACAAAATCCACAACTATTGAATCCTATTTTTGAAAGAAGGAAAAGACATATGCCAAAGAAGAACGACATTTACTATAGAAGGAAGGATGACAAAGACACAGACAGATGCTTTTCTTGTTGGAGAAGAGAATTTTCGGCATGAATTTTACATTTTTTTACATATAATGTCAAATGCGGTGTTACTTATTTGACTTAAATATCATTTTCGTCCATGTACGTTCGCGAATTTTTGGTTTTAGTCTCTATATTTTATTTTGTTGCCAGTAAGTTCCTGATGTACAAAATTTGTTGGTTTTAGTCTCTGCCTTCTGCTAACGCTACAAAAAGCGCTGATTTGTCAAATGTTTGCACATGTGGCCATTATGATGTGTCAAGTTAAACTTTCATAATTTCCAAGGGGGTGGCTTAATCTTCAGGAAGACCAAACAGTCACATATTTTCCACACTCGCTTTCTAGGAGGTGAGGGTTGCTCGCTTCCTAGTCAGCGAGAGGGTATTTTGGTATTTTTAGGGGGGTGAAGAAGGAAATTTAGGGGGCGCGAAAAATAGCTCTCCTCAGTATATGCTTTGTGTGGGCCATAATTCATGATATCCAATCCATTAAGCTTGGTAAGTCCGTGAACAAATGGGTTGGAAGCTCTCTTTAAGATTTAATAGTTGTGAAATTCATTTTCCACCCCTCACAGTTCTTGTGTACTTCCCAGATTGATAATTATTTTCTTTTACCAAATATATTCTTTCTAGACAAAACAATGTCCGGGTCCTTTAAGTTTGAGATTTTGTTTTTATATTGGTCTTAAAGTTATTTATTTTTTTCCCAAATTGGTATTTTGTATTACATTTTGTTTGAACCATTAGTCTTTTTATTAAGTTCCATTAAAAAAAAGTGTGACATTTTGATATTTAAGTTGGTCTTTTCCAAATTCAAGATGGAAATCATGCCAAATTAACGTAACTTAAAAGTTAACGGGTGCAAAAGTAATAGTATAACATCAAAGACCAATTACCAAGAAAAAAAAATTATAAAGATATATTAGCAATCCTATATATATATAAATAAACATATTATGGTTTTTAGAGATGATAATGAACAACGTGCCTTTAAGATTCTACAGACATTCAAAGGACGAGTAAGACGAGAGGTTGAATTACTCACATCACTATTAGCGCTTCAGAGTTAAATTTTTACCATATGTTAACTATCTGATGGGATGTAATTATATGCTAAACGGTTGAATACAAATACCTCTTACTGGACTTAACTGAATGACTCAACTCATCATAGTTCATTGAAAAATAAGGGCACAATCAAGTAATTCATCAATGTTTAACAACAATAAACCATATTTTATATTTATAATAGTTCATAATAATTAATTGTTTTCGATCCATAATTGATTAATTAAATAATTAGTCAAATAAACAATACTCATCTTATGTGGTCAACAATTTTTTCGATAGAGTATACAATGATACTGATTCTGGTGTATCCTCTCCGTGATAATAACTCTATGCTAAAAAAAATTACGAAGCATGAACACCTCTATGATTAGACATGTTGCGGTGTCCGACACAAATATGTGTCCAAAAATATCATATATTTTTACTCCGACACTTTTAAGATAATCGTACAACAAGTATTCCAAAAGAAATTTCTTTTTCTTTGTTTCTACTCCCCTTAGACACATATCAGACATATTCACGAAGATAAATGATGTGTCGAAACTGTTAGATAATAATAAGTTGTTGGGCTATGTTATTTGGCCTATTAATTTAGAGTCCATTAGGTTCTATATATATGAAGCTATTGGTATTCTAATGAAAACCCTAGCCTCCTTTTATGGTTTCTCTTTTATTTGATTGTATGTGAATCTAACATGGTATCTAGAGCTTGTTTCGATCCCCTTGATTTGTATTGTGTTATTATGCTATTGAATTCCCAAAAAGTTTGGGAAATGTGTTTTCTTTGTTTTGTTGGATAAGAAATGCTTCTACGGAATTGTTTTCGCTGTGTTGTCTCTGACCTTGTGATTGGATGATAAAAGGTTACTAGAGAATATATATAGAACCTAATGGACTCTAAATTAATAGGCCCAATAACATAGCCCAACAACTTATTATTATCTAACACCTACCCTCAAACTCACGTTGCATCAACAAGAAGCATCGAGAGTTTGTCAAACAAAATACTAAAAACATTACTTAAAAGCTCGCAATTTGTCTGGTAAGCGAAAACTTGCAATTTGAATTTGTCTGGTAGGCGAAAGCTCGCAATTTGTCTGGTAAGCGAAAACTTGCAATTTGAATTTGTCTGGTGGGCGTGTCCTCGCAATTTGTTTGGTTCGATTGCGTTGGATTTGATATGATTGGTTTGACTTTGATACTCCCTTCTGATGGTTCTTCAGTTCGGCTACTGCTTCATCTTTGGTTGTTTTGGTTCGTTGGCAATGCTATTAGTTAGTTTAGTTTTATTTTTTTGAAGGTTAATTTTGTAACAAGCGTTAAGCTTAGTAAGCTTCAGCTTGAAGGGTAGTGTTTGAAGTTTATATTTTTAAGTAATGTTTTTAGTATTTTGTTTGACAAACTCTCGATGCTTCTTGTTGATGCATCGTGATTTTGAGGGTAGGTGTTAGATAATAATAAGTTGTTGGACTATGTTATTGGGCCTATTAATTTAGAGTCCATTAGGTTCTATATATATTCTCTAGTAACCTTTTGTAATATGAAGCTATTGGTATTCTAATGAAAACCCTAGCCTCCTTTTATTGTTTCTCTTTTATTTGATTGTCTGTGAATCTAACAGAAACTACAATATTTATCAATGAGAGATTAACGACATTACATTTTGATTACAATATTTTTAGCTTTTCCGATAGTAGATGGATAGATAAAGATCAAATACAATTGTATTTTGTTTCAAAACTTTTTTTAATGCAATAACTTGCTCAACTAAGATGTACATATATATATATATATATATATATATATATATTATTCTCAATATAAATATTTTATAAATATGTAATAGTATCGGTATCCTATTTTTTTAAATTAGCGGTATCAATGTATTCGTGTTGTGTCACGTGTCCATGTGAGAATAGGTGCTTCTTAGCTAAAAAGACATGAAAAAATGGTGAAAATTAAAGGACATGTAATTAATTTTGGTGAGTAATTGAATGAAGGTTAGATAATAAGACAACAGTGTTTTCTTTTACATGCTGGACACTACCACCTTTTGTAGCTTCATGAGCGGGAAAAAGCTAAAAATGTATACACTGCTCCACTCTGCCAAGATGGTACTACTTGCTTCAGTAGGTATACATTGCTCTTCTCCATAATAAAATTAAAATAAATTTTAAAATCATAAAAAGTGAAAAAGAAAAAATACACCTCCTTCAAGTAACTATCGATTCCATTCCATTGAAATGTTTTCTTAAATAAAACATAAACATAAAGAAAAAAGAGTGAGACACATTCAGAGTCATCATAGTGTTAAATACAAGTTTGGAATATTATTTTTTAAGTTATAAATAACATTTTTTTTGTATCATTTGAAGCTGAAACCATGAGAAAGAAAGTATGGTTTTTTCTTTGCCTTGCTTTCATGGAATGCTATTTAGGTAAGTTTTGTTATTTTCTCCTAATTTTTTAGATTTTGTTTTTGATCGATTTCTTGATATAAAAATGCTATCTTGATCATTATAGTTTTGCTGTTTTTACTTTTATTTTTCTTTCTTTTTTCATTGTACTTATTTAGATTGTGTTCTTAATCACTCTCTTGATATAAAAATGGTAACTTGATTATTTCATTGTAAGTGTACTTAAGTATTAACCCTTTGTTTTTTATGTTTTTGTTAAGCTCTTTTAAGTTTAACCCTTTGTTAAGTTACATTTCTGAGTATTGTGATTAAATAGTTACTGTATCTCACTTAAGTAATTATTTGTAATCTTATTTCTTATTTTCATTTGGTTTAAACCCTAAACACTAATTTTTTTGGAAAACCAATCTTTTAATATTTTGGTTTTGCTAACAAGGATTTATTTATTTTTTACTTTACTCACTTACTTCTTGCAAGAATCCATATATATGTAAAGTTCTTGTGATCACTTGCTTTTACTTATTTGCTCCTTTTCATGTATTGTTTATTGAAGGACCATAGGTAGAAGGGGTAATGTATTAGTTTATCTTTTTTGGCTCATTTAACTGCTTGTTTGGATCGGCAATGAGTTTTCCTGATATCACGGTGACACTGTGATTTTGTCAAGAAGCTTCAAAGTGTAGTTCTTGGCAATATCCTGATAGGACACCGTGATTCTGACAAACTCACCCCAATTCAGTAGAACTAGTAATTCCGACATACTCATCTCCAATTCATTAGAGTTAGTGCATGCTTATTCACTTTTGGGAGAGTAAAATGTGATTCTGAAGACTTCAAAATGATTTTGGTATCTCAGAGGATTCTGAATTAGAATTGATTTTGTCTTTAGAATCTATTCCAAATGTGTTTTTTACGCTCAAATTTTTGTTAAGCTCACTTTCACATTATCATATCCAAACAAAAATCATTCTAACTTAAACGCACTTTTAATCAAAATCAAATTTTGCAATCGTGGAACCAAACACGCGCTTAAAAATTGCAAACATTGGTATATTTATTAAATATACGTATTTGTCAAAAAAAAATTAAATATGCTTAGTAACTTTTGTTTTTAGGCATGGCTAGGGGAATTGTGGTGGAAGAGAAATCAGATGCAGTAATTCCAGTTCCAGTAGGAACAATGTCACCACCAGAAGGAAACACTACATTCATTGATGGCACAACATGGTGTGTGGCACTTCCTGGTGTTTCACAAGCTGACTTACAGAATGCTTTAGATTGGGCTTGTGGACTTGGAATGGCTGATTGTAAAGATATACAGAAAGATGGACGTTGTTTTCAACCAGACACACTTGTTTCTCATGCTTCTTATGCTTTCAACAGCTATTATCAAACTAATGGCAATTCTGATATTGCTTGCAATTTTGGAGGAACTGCTACATTGACAAAACAGAATCCTAGTAAGTTAACTTTATTGTTTTATTGTGATGGCTGAGAGTTGAAAGAGGTAAATCTCAGACAATTTCATGTTTGGTTTCGCGGTTAGTTTAGTAGAATCACAATGCGGCAATGTGATTTTATAAAAGCTACACTTTAGAGTTTCAGTAAAGTCACCTCACCGTGGTTCTGTCAAATTCACTTTCATTCTAAATATGAATTTAGTGTACAATTGTTTGTGTTTATATGAAAAGTAGTATTAAATAGGTACATTCTTTGAAACTATTTTTATCATATACTTATTTTTATCAAATATGAATTCAGTGCACATAGTACTAAATACTAATGGATGCTTTATTATCCGTGCTAATACTCAACCTTTTGTGTGTGTGTTTTTCTCTTCAGGTTATGGAGATTGTGACTATTCTTCACCTGGATCTGTTGGTTCTTATGCTCCACCTTCATTGGCAAGGCAGGACCAAAGTTTAGTGTGGATGAAGCTCATTCTTCTGCTAATGTTTTCATATTATTGGATGTGAGTAATACTATGTTATGGTCGGTGGAGAAAAGGAAAAAGGAATTAGAGGAATATGTTAATTAGGGAATATGTAGCTTTGTTAGCATTTTGTAATAGTGGTTATGTTTTGCTAAGGTATTCTTAGCTTTCATGTTGGGCCAAGACAAGAATCTAAACTTGTGCAAATTATATCTTTTTGCAGTTTATCTTTGTGCTCAATATTTTTTTTTGGTTTTTTATACACTATCCTTTGATAATTTAAGTGTATTTATTCAACGATTAATGATAATAACTTACATTCATGTGAAGTAAAAGTTGGATAAAAGTTAGTTTTAGGTATTACATGCAAATATTTGTAAAAAAAAACGGTATTACATGCAAATTTACTTATGTGACTTGTTCTTGTTGATTGTTGAATAAATACCGTCAAATTATCAATGGTAGTGTAACTCTCGACTTGTTTTTTGATCCACTTTCTACCTGTTTAAACCCGTAAGTTATGGGTCAAGTTTGTTCCGAACCCAAAAAAAAAGAGGATAAAATGATGTCTAAGAACTCGAATTGATAAAAGGAGACCTGACTCGGGTTGACTAGTGGTTAACCCATTCCATCTATTAGTTAGTGAGGACGCATGTCTGTCACTCATCTCACACTCCCTCCACATTGGAATTATACATTTGACTTGTTTTGTTATGCGATATATACTATCCTAAAGTTTTTTAGGTGTGTAAATTGAGTATGTTTGCGCTGAACTGCGGTGATTAATCTTTTGAGTTTTGTGATGTGATATCTAAGATTGACCGGCAACGACAAACTCTCCTAAAAGTTTTAACATTGTTATATGCTCGAACTCAAATTCAAATTCGAGATGTTGATTAAATTAGAGGAAACTTATGTTATTTTATCTAGATATTCTTGAGTATATTATACTAAAGTTTATTCCCTCTTAATTAGAATTTTGAAATTAGCCTGTATTTCATAATTTTTCATAATATAATAGTTGCATTGCACTTAGGCCTCATGTTAATATATGATTGAAGTAGTTGTGCCAAATAAATTTGTAAAAATATTATGTCAAAACTATTATGTTTATAAATTATGTATTACTAATTAGTGATTTAAAACTTATTTGGTCTTCGTCTTGTATGAATATATATACCTTATTGAATTTTATCGAGTTAACAATCAGGTTTGGACTAAAGAGCTAATTAAATGATAAAAAGTTCTCTTCTCCTCGACGTTTCTCTTCTCTCCCTACAAATTTCATTTTTGCCCTTGTGTAAATATTTAATTCATAAATATTTAATGGTGGCAATAGATCCAAAACAACTTCTGACCGCTTAACCACACTCAGACGATAACTATACATATGTATTTTATTTTTATTTTATTGTTGGCGAACTCAATGAAACAAACATTTCAATATTTAATTCTTAAAAACGAATTATCTTATGTGTAATGTCCGCATGAAATGATAAGACGCAATACATCACTATTCAAAAGAATAGATAAAATATATAAAGCCTATTTTTTCTGTTGTTACTGCTTTTCTCTTCTTTGTAGTCTATTGAAGAAGGGTGGTTCAAAGTAAATTTTGGCCCGGATCACCCCTCCAAATCATTTTTCTACTCGTTTAGTTAAATAAGTGTGATTTTTACATATTTACTTGTTTCAAATTTTCCGTTTTTGTATGATGTATTTTGTTTTTATGTTTTTGTGCGGTATACTTTGTTTTCTCGTCTTTTTGTAGTGTTCATTTGTTTCAGGTTGAAACATTAGTTTCTATTTAGTGTAGACCCAATCAATAACTTTAATGTCATCAACACTAAAGACTCGAAAATTTCAGGCACTTCCTTATGTCAGGATATGGGTCAAATAATAAATATTTCTTTTTGGGTGGTCTTTGAGCTGCTTCTCAATCGATTAGTTATGAATTATGTAATTCGTCGTTTATGCTATTAACATAAATGTTACGAGTTTGTTCGCAGATTTATCGTTTTTATTTTTAGACATTCTAAATTTGTAGTGTATCGATATTCTAATTTAAATGAATGAATATCGTTTAATTTTAGAAGTTTTTTTTTTTTTGTGTAAATCATACATCATTCTAGTACAATGAGAAAATTAATCACTCCATAAAAAATACTCTTTATAAAAATATTTTTGGAAAAGAAAAATTACCTAAAATGAAATGAAAAGACAAAAAAATAAATAAAATAGCCACCATCATAGTTTAGTTTCTCTAGGACCTAAACCAAAAAGGGCAAAAAAACGAAATCACCGAAGCTAATAAGGGCTTTGGGGTTATAGATACACACTTCTGAGAGAGTGGCGTCGCGTCGTAACCACCAAGCGTTTCTTCTTAACACCACTCTGTAGTAGTTACTAGTACTTTCCAGAACCTAAACTCAAACCCTTTCTCATTTCTCACTCTAACAACTATCAACATCAAATAGCATAGAGAAACTAGTGTGTCAGTGAGAACTGAGAAATCGAAGAAGAAGAAGAAGAAAGATGAGTACATGGAACTATGTCGTTACTGCTCACAAACCTACCAACGTTACTCACTCTTGCGTCGGCAATTTCACAAGTCCTCAAGACCTCAATCTCATTATCGCGTTCGTATTATTCAATACCACTCTCATCTTAGGGTTCTTTCTTTTTTTTCTTCAATTTCTTAATTTATTTATCTTTTTCTTTCAGGAAATGCACTCGCATCGAGATTCATTTGCTTACTCCTCAGGGCTTACAGGTATACACAACAATTTCTTCGATTTTGTTTCAGCTCAATTCATCCTTTTGTTGTTGTTGTTGTTGACTTATTTTTCTGATAAATTTGATTTTTCTGTTTGCAGTCTATCTTAGATGTGCCGTTATATGGAAGAATTGCCACGCTCGAGCTTTTTCGCCCTCATGTGAGAATCATAAAAGCATCTTTAATTATTAAATGCTATGGAGTAATCTTTTAGTTTTGTTCTTTAATACTTGTTTGGGTCTCAAACAGGGTGAAACACAGGATTTTCTATTTATTGCTACTGAAAGATACAAATTCTGTGTTCTTCAATGGGATACTGAGAAATCCGAGCTTTTTACACGGTATGCATGACAAAACACATCTTTAATTAGTGTAGTAGGGCTGTACTGGTATAGTCAACTGTGGTAAATATCGTGTGGCTGTGTTAACAATCACGCTAGGGATTTAGTGATGCACTAGTTATGTAGTTCATATAAGTGATTAGTTTAGAATGGGGATATTTATAATTCATATGCAGTGTCTAAAGAACACTTTCATAACTATGAAGTAGTATCTTTATTCACAAAGGGTGAATTACTTATTTCTGAATATCTAGTTTAATAGTTATTAGAGCAAAACTTCTAGGTGTCACCCATTGGCTAAAGGCTTGAGGAGAAAGTAATGTTTCCGTGGGTGTTCTACTTGGGATTGCTTAAATTTATAAAAAAATTGTAATTTTATAGGGACTTAAAACATATATAATCCATATCTTGAATGTTGATTGATTTCTATAATTCTATTGTTGTTGGGCTAAGGTGCAAACATCTAACCTACTTACCGAGTCTCATGCACTTGGACACCCCCTTTTACTTTCTTTTAATGGAATTAATGAGTAATGTTTTTGTGGTTTTGAGGACTGCAAGCTGTGGACTTTTAGTTAAGAATGAGTTTTTAAACATTATCTCTATTTAGGTCATGTCTGGGACCCAAGGACTTTTAAGAGTTAAAATTGTGAATCGCAACTCATAAAAGAATGGAATCCCCAATTCAAAATTAGAATTGTTTTTTGTGTCATCCAAACTAACAATGAAGAATAGAATAGAAGGTGGAAACTGGAAATAGCAAGAATAAGTCTTCTGTTGAAGCTTGTAAGCTGAGTTGAGGAATGGAATTCTTCCCAAGGGTTATCTCTCCTCAAAAGATTGTTTCTTTCCTACCAAAGCTGTAGAATTACTGAATGTATCGCTAATGTCTGGTTTCTCTCTATTTTTTTAATTAATCTATTCGAAGTTCTAACTAACAACGAATCACCTGCTGTCCTAATTGTCCATCTGGAGATTACCACACCCCCTGGACTAGAAAATCCACCTTGTCCAAACCAACAAGATTCACATTATGAATAAGCTGTTGTGCCCTTATGTTTCTTGATGGAAGAGTTGATATCCCTGTTCTCCCTTAGGTTCATTTTGATCGTAAGAGTTCCGGCAAGTCGGACCAAACTTGTTATGAATCAACAATGAGTGATTGAAGAATAGAATCAAAGATATAAATAACAAAAATGAACATTTTATTCAGGATTTAAAATTTAAAACTGAATTAAAAAAGGCCTCTTGAAGGATTTCTCCTTTTACACAAAAGCTATCGAGTTACATAGTGAATCCCTCTGTTATATTTTTCCTCTATTTGTCTGATTAATTTCTTCTAACTAACTAATCTAACCATCTTACTTCTAGACTGTCAGATGTCCTTATTCTTTCTAAAAAATGCATTGAACAGTGTATTGTTAAATCAAAATCCATAGTGCGTAGAAAAAAAAAATCAAGATCCACAGTTAGATGTTTCTGATCGTGCTATCTAACTATAAACTGCTGCCCTTATAGATTAACTTCTGTGCTTAATCAAATACCTTACTTTTTCATTTATTTGTTGGATTCTCTGTTTCACTGTCATCCAGATCAATGGGGGATGTTTCTGATCGTATAGGACGACCAACAGATAATGGTCAGGTATTAAAATTATTTCACCTCTAATGAATCATAAGTGGTAATTTGTTCTCCCAGTTATATTTTTAAGAACATCAATGCTTGATAGTCTAGGATCAGATGAAAAATATTTCTCTCATTTAAGCATTTGTCCCTTTTTGCTTTATGCAGATTGGCATTATCGATCCTGATTGTAGGTTGATTGGTCTCCACTTATATGACGGTTTGTTTAAAGTGTGTAACTTTTCCTTATTCTTCATCCTATAAAAATAGAATGGAATGAGCATATACATCTAGGTTTTCATAACTTGAATATTTAATTGTCCTGTGATCTTTTAGGTTATTCCCTTCGACAATAAAGGACAGCTCAAGGAAGCTTTTAATATCAGGTAATCATGTTATATTATTCTTTTGATTGTCTACAGAAGGTATTTTATTTTCAATTTATAGGGGGATTAAACTTGTATTATTCTTTTGCTTTCTGTTTCGGATATAGTTTTGTTAAAAATATGATTTGTTTGTTTTCAGGCTTGAGGAGCTTCAAGTTTTGGACATCAAATTTCTGTATGGTTGTCCAAAGCCCACCATTGTGGTTCTTTACCAGGTTTTTAACTCTATTTCACCTCTTCTTTTGGGGGTATTAGTTTTGCTACCATCTCAGATGTATAAGCCTATATTACGGTGTTACAGTCTTCAAAAATTAGGTTAGAACTAAGATAAAACAAGATGAACACTCAAGAAAACATAAACTATGAACACTCTTTCATGGAAGAATCAATTTTTTCCCTCAGCCTAGCATCAGTCTTGCATTGATGGCGGATAGCTATAAATCCACCATATATACATGGCTTTGTGGCTATAATATGTGTGGCAGCCCCTTCACAAGTTTACTGATCCCCTCCCCATGCATGATTCCATCATCACTCTCTTCCGCTCTTCTCATGCCACATGTCCATTCTGTTACTCCCCTTCCCTTTTGTCCATTCCCTCCTTCCGCGGTTGCCACTTGTCCCTTTCTTGTCTCATAATTAAACAAGCTTGGTTTATTAGTCCCACCCTTCCTCTATTCTAACACCCCTTCTCTTTCTTCTTCTACATGCTCTAACAATGAGCTTATAAAAGATTATGAACTTTGTGCTCTAGGAGGATTCTTATAAGTCCTTCTGTTGACTTTGTGCTCTAGGAGAAGGTTCCTTCTTAGTAAATCTGTTTGGAAATCTGACTACCTACGGATCATTCTATACCTATTCTTCACTTGTGTTGGAATTCCTCCATGCTAAACTTACTTAGAAATCTAACACACTTTATAGGAAGGCGTAAAATATTATGGTGGGGTGCAGTAGTTAGTGGTCCTTTGGCGTGTGTAGTGGGAGCAGAATGTATTGAAGGAATTGTGTGTTTGTTTCATAACTTTTACCAATGGAAATGTGTCTTTATTTGGTCGAAAGATTATGTTCTTGTAGCAAGCATATGCTGCCAAATTTTCCCCATTTCCTCTATGTAATATATTTGGCTAGAAATGTAACTGCTTTTAGCATAACATTTTGACAGGATAACAAAGATGCCCGTCATGTTAAAACATATGAGGTTGCTCTGAAGGAGAAAGACTTTGTTGAGGGTCCATGGTCACAAAACAGTCTTGATAATGGGGCTGATTTATTGATACCGGTTCCCCCCCCTCTTTGTGGTGTTCTTATTATTGGAGAAGAAACAATAGTATACTGCAGCGCTAATGGTTTTAAAGCTATTCCAATCAGACCTGTATGTTAACTAATAATATTTTCTCATTCCATTTAAATCATGTGTTGTGAATTTTCAAATATTCACAAACTGTACCTACACAAGTTTTTGAGCATGTCTAAATTATTCCTTATGATGTACTTTTCAGTCAATTACAAAAGCTTATGGAAGAGTTGATCCTGATGGTTCTCGATACTTACTTGGTGACCATACAGGGTTGCTTAGTCTTCTTGTAATAACCCATGAGAAAGAAAAGTATGTAATTGTTCATTGTCTTGTTTCAATGTTGGCTTACCATGTTTATTCTGTGCTGTCAATTGATATATTGACTAAGGAAACAGTCAGTATTTTTATTTTATCTTATGATTTATCATGCACATTTATTTTGTAGGGTTACCGGTCTCAAACTAGAGCCCCTTGGAGAGACTTCCATTGCATCTACGATTTCATACCTTGATAATGCATTTGTCTATATTGGTTCAAGCTATGGAGATTCACAGGTGGAGTGATAAATATGAAAATTATTTTATAAATTTTCATTTTT
This sequence comes from Trifolium repens, assembly GCA_030408175.1. Taxonomy (NCBI): domain Eukaryota; kingdom Viridiplantae; phylum Streptophyta; class Magnoliopsida; order Fabales; family Fabaceae; genus Trifolium; species Trifolium repens. The sequence continues at coordinate 56,038,820 of CP125842.1, read as the reverse complement.
TTTTGGAGTTCTGTAAGTTGATTTTATCCGAAATTCTGACTCCCTGAAGTACTAGTTTTGAACATAGTATGGTGGAGTCTGTATCTCATGTTGGGCTGATTGCTTATGATTTGTATTCAAAATTCAGACTCTTGAAAGTACTCAATTGTAGTTTTGACTTTTGAGAGCATGCTGTTTTGTGTTTACAGTAAACTGCAAGGCTGTCAAACTGAATTTTGATAAACTTTAAGCTCAGAGACTTTTAAGACGTTTCTTAAAAAAAATATTCTAGTGCACCAAACAAGTTTAACAGCATATTTATGGCACCTATTTAATATTCCAACTTCATGACAAAGTAAATGAAAAAATAAGGTAAAACCATAATGATAAGTCTATAACACAATATAAGAAACTGCCTCCTTAATCTCTATCAGGTAGTTTTTGAAATATTTTAGTGTTTTTTTCTCTGATTGCTCTGTCATACTGCTTTGAAGACTTTAAAGTGTTTCATGGCATATCCATTGTTGATTACTTTCACTTCCATATTCAGACACCCCAATTAACAATTTCTGATTGGTGAAATACAGCTCATAAAACTAAATCTACAGCCTGATGCAAAAGGTTCATATGTGGAAGTTTTGGAAAGGTATGTCAATTTGGGGCCCATTGTTGACTTCTGTGTAGTAGACCTTGAAAGGCAAGGCCAAGGTCAGGTTGTGACTTGCTCTGGAGCTTACAAGGATGGTTCTCTTCGTGTTGTTCGTAATGGAATAGGTATCAATGAACAGGTAAACTCTCCTTCTTGTCTCTCTGTGGGACCTCTGCATCCAAGACACAGCCAAAAGAAAAAGAAAAATTCATTTAATGCATTCATATTTAATATTAAAGAACACTTACTTTGCAAAATTTTAATTTTTAGATGCATTCATTTGATGTAGGCATCAGTAGAACTTCAAGGTATCAAAGGAATGTGGTCACTAAGATCCTCAACAGATGATCCTTTTGACACTTTCCTTGTTGTAAGTTTTATAAGTGAAACAAGAATATTAGCAATGAATCTTGAGGATGAGCTGGAAGAAACTGAGATTGAGGGATTCTCCTCTCAAGTACAGACATTATTTTGCCATGATGCAGTTCACAATCAACTCGTACAAGTAGGTTTTGACTCTTCTTTCCTGCTATGGTTGTTTTTTGTTGATTCACTAACATATGTCTAAATTTTTGAAATATGGATGTTAACAAAGCAATTCATATTACCAAAAAAGTTAAGCAGTTCATAGTTGCCAAAATGTTGTCATGTGGAATCAAATTTTACTATTAGGATGTCCATTTATTATATTTTCTACATGATCTTTTTTCTGTGGTTTTAAAATTTTCTCAAAATATGTCATTTTAGTAAATGACACACGGTTTAAGGAACATAGTTAATTTTGTATCGGAAAGAGAAATTACCACTTACTTAACAACATTTTACCCCTCATTAATGGTATCATTGGTATGTGATGGAGAAATTACAAGAATTGAAAAAAGAGACTGATAAATAGTATAAGATATAATTGGAATAACACCTTTAATACTTGATGGATATTGTAAAACGACATATATAATGAGACCATTTTTTTTTGGCCAAAATGATTTTTATTGAGACGGTTGTATTATTATCTTGTGTAGATTTGTTGACTCCACTAAGTGGGATAAAGTTTAATTGCTGCTACTCTTTTTTATAATTTTATTTTTTGAAGGAGTTCATGTAAAAAATTTTAGAGTCTTGGGAGAATACAAAAATTATGGATATGTTGTATATTCTAAATCAAACAATAGGTATCAAAATCCGTTGAATTTTCAAAAGAATCGAAGTTTTGAAGTATGCTTAATGTGTTGATATTCTTGAAGCTTCTTGTGAAAGCTTAAGTTTTGCATTCTCTTTTGGAGTTAAGCTTTGACTATAGTATATATTTGTAGGTTGATACCATATACTAACACTCTTATGTTGCACTCTTCTATATTTATCATATTTTATTTTGTTGAAATGTAGCCACCTATCATTAGCTAATAAACCAATGGAACAGGTCACTTCGAACTCTGTACGACTTGTCAGTTCCACAACTAGAGAGCTCCTGAATGAGTGGAATGCACCATCAGATTATTCAGTAAATGTAGCTACTGCCAATGCTACTCAGGTTTGATTTGGATACTTTATAAATATGTTAATCTTCTAAAAGGGTAGACCATATTTGCATATTTTCACGGTTTTTAAATTTCTAAGCTGAGTCACTGTTGCATTTCTAAGCTAAGAAACATCATTATTTTTACAGTTTTAATGCACATTTCCACTGTTTGGTTTATACTATTCCAACACACTTTTTTATATCAAGTTAGTAATTGTTGATACACATGGACACAGGTTTTGTTGGCTACAGGCGGTGGGCACTTAGTTTACCTCGAAATTGGAGACGGTATAGTACAGGAAGTAAAGCATGCTCAACTGGAGTATGAAATCTCATGCCTAGACATAAATCCCATTGGTGATAACCCCAACCAGAGTCATCTAGCAGCAGTTGGAATGTGGACTGACATAAGTGTCAGGCTTTTTTCTCTTCCTGATCTTAACCTCATCACAAAGGAGCATTTAGGAGGAGAGATAATACCTCGATCTGTTCTTCTGTGTGCCTTTGAAGGGGTAGGCTTTCCTTGAGCTATCTTTTTGTGTGTTCTGTTTTTTCCTCTTCTACTTAGTTATTTTGTTTCTGAAATGCCTGATTATAATTTTAAATGCCCATCTCTTTCATTGGAAGTTAATCTTTTAGAGTAGTAATTTTGGACTTTTACGCATGCTGATTGTGGTAGTGATATGTATTGATATCTTTTACAATTCTACTTGTACTAAATATTTTTGTAATGTTCAAACTAATAACTTGACACATTTGCCAAGCATACAATCTCATTTTTGATAAATTTAATGGCGGTTACTTTCCTTGTTCAAAACATTGCATTAAAGTGTATACTTTTATCATTTTGTTTCCAGATGTCTTATTTGCTGTGTGCCCTTGGTGATGGCCATCTCTTAAATTTTATGTTGAACACAAGTACTGGTGAGTTAACAGATAGGAAAAAAGTCTCTCTTGGGACACAACCTATTACTCTACGGACTTTCTCATCCAAGAATACTACTCATGTCTTTGCTGCATCTGATCGGCCAACTGTGATTTATAGTAGCAACAAAAAATTACTTTATAGTAATGTAAATCTGAAGGAAGTGAGTCACATGTGCCCTTTCAACTCGGCAGCTTTTCCAGACAGGTATGCTGTTTGTTGCTCCACATTTATCCCCTATTATTGTTTCTGGGTCATTTACTTTAATGCAAAATCCATTATTCACAATGGCACTAAGCCACTGTTCATAACTTTTAACAGTTTAGCAATCGCAAAAGAAGGTGAGCTTACTATTGGTACCATTGATGACATACAAAAACTTCATATTCGTACTATTCCACTGGGGGAGCATGCACGAAGGATCTGCCATCAGGAGCAAACAAGGACGTTTGCTATTTGTAGTTTGAAGTACAACCCAGCAAGCGCTGAAGAATCTGAAAATCATTTTGTCCGGTTGCTGGATGACCAGACCTTTGACTTCATATCAGTTTATCCACTTGACACTTATGAGTATGGTTGCTTTATAATTAGCTGCTCCTTCTCAGATGATAATAACGTGTATTACTGTGTGGGAACTGCATATGTATTGCCCGAGGAAAATGAACCAACCAAGGTAAATTGATAGATGTGTATTTATTAGTATTGGTCTAGTCAAAGCTTCTGACATTTTACCCTGATTTTTTATTTCAATGCGTGTGTAGGGAAGGATTCTTGTTTTTTCTGTTGAAGAGGGAAAGCTGCAGCTAATTGCCGAGAAAGAGACAAAAGGAGCTGTTTACTGCTTGAACGCTTTTAATGGTAAATTGCTTGCTGCTATTAATCAAAAGATTCAGCTGTACAAGTGGGTGCTCCGGGAAGATGGCACTCGTGAATTACAGTCTGAATGTGGACACCATGGGCACATACTGGCTTTATATGTGCAAACTAGAGGAGATTTTATCGTAGTTGGTGATCTGATGAAGTCAATCTCCTTGTTAATTTATAAGGTAAGCCTGAGTTGTCTTGATGCTGAATTTTTCTGTGAAGGCCAACATGTCCTTGACAATACTTTCTGGTTGATTTTCTTTGATTTTGAATCCTTATTGATGAATATCATATTTTCTGGATATTAAGTTCTCCTATTCCTTTTGGAATAATACATTGTTTCTCTTCATTATTTTAGCATGAAGAAGGTGCTATTGAGGAGAGAGCTCGTGACTATAATGCAAATTGGATGTCAGCTGTTGAAATCCTTGATGATGACATATACCTTGGTGCAGAAAATAGTTTCAATCTCTTCACTGTTCGGAAAAATAGCGAAGGTGCCACTGATGAAGAACGGGGTCGTCTTGAAGTGGCAGGAGAGTATCACCTTGGAGAATTCATCAATCGGTTCCGGCATGGGTCCCTTGTTATGCGCTTGCCAGATTCCGATGTTGGCCAGATTCCAACTGTTATATTTGGCACCATTAATGGTGTTATTGGGGTAATCGCTTCTCTTCCTCACGAGCAGTATGTTTTCTTAGAGAAGCTTCAGTCAAGCTTGAGGAAGGTGATTAAAGGCGTTGGAGGACTTAGCCATGAGCAATGGAGATCATTTAACAACGAGAAGAAAACTGTAGAAGCAAGAAATTTTTTGGATGGGGATTTAATTGAATCATTTCTTGATCTCAATCGTAACAAGATGGACGAGGTTTCTCAGGCAATGGATGTTTCAGTAGAGGAGTTAGCCAAGAGAGTAGAAGAGTTGACTAGGTTGCACTGAGTTTATCCTCTCAATGGAAGCTTCTTTTGTTTCTTAATTCTTTATTCTCCTTAAACTTTTTCTTCTTTTTTGTGCGTTTGTTGGGGTTAGAATATCATAATCATGTTTTATACTTTCCCCCCGGCTTTTGCCTTCTGTGATGCTTGTGCTTGGGAATGGTTTGCATTTGACAATGGATCACAAATGGTGTCTGTTTATATGTAAAGGCATAACAGGGCTTTCGATTATAGACTCTTTGCCCATTTTCTTTATATTATTTCTTTCAAGCTGTCGGTTACGCACTGCAGTTGCCTGTAACAAATGATTATGGTGGGGAAAGATGGCTGAATTTGACGATATTTTGCTTATAAGATTATATCTTTAAACAAAATTTCTATTTCTATAATAGATTCTCTTAAAGATGAAGGTTGATTGTTTATATGAGACCATGTGATAACGTTGGTTAAATGTTTATCAAATGAATTGTATGCATGATTAAATTTTAAGCAATAATCCTCTTAGGGAAAAGCTCAATTATGTCCTTAATTTTTAAAATGTTAATCAATTAGGTCCATCCATTAGAATCAGCCACTTAATGATGTAAGGGGTGATGATGTGGTACATTAAGTGATCTGCTAGAACTAGACAACACTACATGTCACAAGATTAATTTCAAGGACTATCTTGATATCTCTCTCCTTTCCCCTCGTTGAAATTGATGTTAGAAATCATGCAAGACTCCATGTCACAAGATTAATTTCAGACACTAACTTGATATCTCTCTCCTTTTTCCCTCATTCAAATTGAATTTCTGCGACATGGAGGTTTGCATAGATATAAGTGAAGTAGCTGATCAACATTCATAAAAATCATTAACTAACAGATTTTGATGGAAGAATGTAACTAACATTTTGAAAAATTAGAAACTATTTAGATATTAAAAAATTAGGGGTCATGATATTGATATATATATGCAAAGTGCCCAAGCTTAGGGGTGAAACTGAATATATAGTTAACTTCTATAAAATTAAAATCAAACACATGTGCATAGTGCATGTCTGTTTTCAGCACGGTTTGTTATTTAAACTAATGGCATAGTACTACTCTTTTCTTTTCATTTTTTTAATTTATAGACAAAGTGACAATCACCACTAAAAACGCAAAAATTTACACAACTGCAAGTTTGTCAGGTAAGTAGGCTTATGGACAATGACACCACTCTTTTCGAAATATAGATTTGTTCATTAAGAAGTTGATTAATAGAGTTTACTCCACTCAAATGATAATTGTCATTTATGGATTTTAATTCGATAAAGTAATATTTCAATTATTTTAATGATAAAATCCATTAAGGGTGAAATTTATGCTTCTATAAAGATGCAGACCAAATTCAGTTGTTAACATGAAAACTTTGTTGATAGATAAGCCATAAGTGCTCTTCGAGCTTTGGAGACCTACATGGTCCCTATAAGTCTGAGAATCTACCTCACCCAGATTTTTATCTATAAACGAAACAAATATCTAAAAATTGTTTGCTTTTGGAACACTCTAGATTTACCAAGAACACATTTCCTTCTAGGTTTAGCAACAAGATCTTATTGTTTCTTCCGAACAGAATATATACGCAGCATTTGGGGAAACACGACAGAATTAGGTGCCAAAAAGTTTCACCACAACCAGGGTGATGTTTGAAAGTAAAACTTCAGCTTAGGACATGTTGAAAAAGTTCATCTGATTTTTTGTCTTAAGAAAAGATAACGTCAATAAACCTCCTTTGGAAAATCCCTGAAAAAGTATATCATTATCAGCTTACAAATGGAATGAGCTCTACAATTATAGTCAATCTGATATTTTTGTATCAAAATTTCAATTCCTATAAAGAATTTGAGACAATTTGGAACAAAATTTTCTTGCAGTCAAATTCTGTTGCAGTTGTACCTGTGTCAGTGTGCCATCTCACCCATGCCACTAATACCAGATTGAGCAGGCACCCTTATTCCATAATATTATTGCATCTATTAACATGAAATTCCCTCCCTCCCTTGCTAAGATTACAGCACTGCTAACATACTTGGTTTATTGATAGGTCTTCACAAGTTAAGTGCACGAAGCTGAATAGTGCGACTAAAGCATCCCATCAAGGCATTTTAAGAATCTCGCTCAGCCAAACCACATTAACATTATGTCAAAGAACAACCTTCCTTTCCTTTCAAACTTCCTCAACCAAATTAGCATCTATACTTTTCTTGTATACACCCCTACTCCTATCAAGTAGACCTTTCTTCAGTAGACTTGCAAATTCCTCTCTAATTTTCACAAGGGGATGTTTCTGCATGAGTTCCCCGCCATTGTAGGCCTCCCTCAGAACAACTGTTTGGGTATCATTCTTCTTGGAAATATAAAAAATACCAGGATGACGCTCAAACGCTCTAGTGAACTTCTGCGGTAAGGCCAAGGGTTTGCGTAAGTTGCTAACATTCTTACGCTCGGTTTGTTTATGAAGTGTAAGGTGAAGGAGCTCATGAAAGACTCCAACTACCCTCTTCTCAGATACATCAGTTCGAATATCCAAATGAGATGCATCGGTGTAAGGCGAAGTATAAGGTAGTTTCTGCCACTCTTTCAACCATTCCATACTTTTCCTTTTCAAACCAAAACCCCTTGTGAAACTAACTGGAAATGCAAAGGTTCGATTTTTAATGTCTTCTTCCTGTTGTTGCCGAGAAGCGTTCTTCTCTAACTCTGAGATTGCAAGCTTGTCATCCCAAAGTAACATTTTCAAACCAACACGGTCGTCAGGGAGGCGAACAAAAGAGAATCGTTCGGGATAATTCGTAACAAAAGAATGCTGGTAATCATATGGTAAACCCAAATCCCATTTCAACTGATCAATAGTTTGTAACGGAAGCATCCAATCTCTCGTAAGCATAATCAATCTGCATAACCTATCCCTAAGTTCAAACCGATTTTCCCAAAGTATCTCAACTTCCTCACGATGGATCTTCAACGCTTCACAACTTAATCCAAAACACGGAACAGGAGAGCCACCAGTATCAAGAAAAGACGACTCAACAAAAATATTCGGATATCTTCTAATAAAAGCAGCAAGTTTAAGATCATCAGGAAGTCCAAGTTGTCCGCGATGACGAGAAAGACGGTATATAGGAACACAACATTCAGAAGAAGAATAAATAATTGCAACAAGAATCTCAGCTGCCTTAAGAACCCTTTTACCTACAACAACAGAATCCATTGTTCTATCTTTCGCCCACTTCAACTTTATATTAACCAAACTAAATTTCTGTTGATAAATACACCCTTGTTGAACACTATGAAGTAAACCACAATTTCTTGCAGTACCAAATAAAGAACGGAACATCATGTAAATTGATGATTGTGGATAAATAGCATAAAATTAATGTTCTTTATCCTTGTAGTTATGAGAATCCACGCAGTTTGGTCCAAGAAATGTTACTGCAACATATAAAATGGAGATTTAATGAAAATTTAACAAATGTAAGAATCATTCTTCAATTTGTAGAAGTAGGAACCAATTTCAAAATGAAACTAATTGTTGACACTATTAAATAAAGTGCATGACACTCGTAAGAAAACGAAACAGAACAAAATTATTGTACTTACAATCTATGTTGTCAATCATGGTGCTTTAACAGGGGCGGCAAATCGCGCTGGATTAAGCTTTTTCACTGTGTCTGGCGGCTGACGACGGCCATCTCCGCTGCGTTCCGGCCAGTTGAGTTTAAATCTGCGTTTTTGATTCGATGGAGTTTGCTTTCTGCCGAGTTTTGTTGTTTTTCATTTGTTTTAGTTTATTATTTTTTTTAAAGGAGAATTTTACAGTGAACAAGTGAAGTTTCCGTGTTCAAATCTTTGGTTACCGGATATAGTGTGTAAATAAAATAAGCTACCTTATAGCTTAATATATTTAATTTATAAGTTTGTTTGATAATATGTGATGTTTGATAAAAAGCTTTTTTCATTAACATTTTGAAATGCTATTTTAAATAGTGTTTGAGGTTATAATTTTTTATAGTTTTTTCTTTTTTTAACTTTTATTTTAATTTTATTATTTTTTATATAAAAATATTATCCACTAAAGAAAAAAAACACTACCCACAAACATGTTCTTTTATGTCATTTTATATTTACTAACCACTAAAATCTAACTTTATCAAACACTTTAATTTCAATCAATTAACTTTTCAGCTATCAGCTATAAGCTAGATTTTATAGCTTAATTTTACCAAACAGATCCAAAATGACTTCAGAATTTTTTAAAATTCTTAAAAATGTCTAGATTTTTTCAAAACAAAATATTTTTTAAAAAAACTTAAACAAACGCAACCATAGTGTGACACAGGTGGCAATCTCGTTCTTTTTTATATATATATTAAAGAGGGCTTAAGCCCAAAAAAAGAAAAATTACAACACGATCAATCTAGGAGCTAACAACCAGGGGCGTCCCGCACACATGTGCGGGATGTGCGACGACACTGGGCCTCTAAATTTTGAGGGCCTCAACTCAAAATTTTGAAGTCATATAATATTACTTATATATTATTTATACCCATAAAATATCAGATGTATATTAATAGATTAATTTTTAGGCCCTAAAATAATAGTTATATATTGTTAATGATCATAAAATTTCAAATGAGTATTAATAGATTAGTTATCTATACTCGTAAATATAGTTCTAGTCCATTTTAATCTTTGTATAAAATTTAATCTTAGATTAGGATGTTCCTTTTTGACGTTATATACAAAGATAATTATTTTGTATTTTTTGTCCTTTTTTTTTTAGGTATTTTTTTTTGTCCTATTTGATTTAATACAATTGGTTTAATATTGATAATCTTTTTTGGGCTCTTAATATTGATAAGTTATATGTTTACAAGAATAAGAATGGTTATTTTTTTTAAAAAATTATATGCAATTTAAATCGATAATTTAACTTTTATTTTTTTTATCATTAAAGGGCCACTTTTATATTTTGCACAGGGTCTCCAAAAACTTTGAGGCGCCCCTGCTAACAACCCCATATTATCAGCCGCAAGGAGATGGCTAATTTGGCTGTGACACTCAAAGAATGTAGTATCAGTCTCTAAAGAACAACCTATGTTTGCCAATGCATCTGCGCAAGTATTTTACTCTCTATATGAATGAGTAACCTTATTTTATGTATGGGCTAATCATGAGAAAAATAACCATGTCATTATGTCGTCCTGTGTCAAAGTTTTCTGCGTATTATTGTTTTTTTGTTGTTAAATATTTTTTTTTTACAAAATCATCGGCTTTTAAGTTTAATATTTATTCATAGTCACTATTTGAATTTTAAACTACTATTTTGAGAGACCAAAAGTACCCACTTTCTAAAAAATAAAATTCAAAATAGGAACTATTATTACAAATGTAATATTATGGAGGACTAAAATTGCTATTAAAATTGTGTCAAAAAAAAATTGCTATTAAACTTTAATACGAACTAAACTTAAAAAAATCGTGATTTTATAAGGATAAAAAATATATTTAATCATAATTTTTTATAATATATATTTTTTAATCAGGTAAATTTTTATAATATTAAGTAGGTATAGGAAAAAAATGGGCCCCTCTAATTAAGGGCTTTAGACGGTGACACCTATTGTCCACCCCTTCAGGGCCAACCTTGACAAATAGTAGACACTTGTACTTTTTAACCATTTGATCTTGAGTCAAGTCCTGTAAGGAGTGCCTATCGAAAAACATTGGTCAAATAATATTTTTCACTAATTTTTTTTCTTCTTTCAATACACTTTGGATTTTTTTTTCATTCACTTCTACTACATTAATATTTAGGAGACGCATTTTGATTCCAACTCTCATTTCATAAGAATTTTCAAAGCTTATATTATTTTCCTTGATTCCCCATAACTTGATATGAACACTTATCCCATATTAAGTGAAGTGTTTGATATTGAGCTCTTCAAAGAAATTTCATAGTCCTTTTATGTGAGTGAAGTTTTGCCATCCATGATAATGAGCCTTACACTTAATATTAATAATATTGTTATAAAACTTCTAAATTTTCAGAGATAATGATACATAACTATAGAGGCTTACACTTCAATGCACTTTAGTACTTAACTCCTCTTCTTTTGGCCAATTATCCTGCCTCTAATTTTTACATTCCTCTTGTACCTTGTTAATCTCTTTGTCAACATATTGGGCCATACAATGTCTACTCTCAACCTCCTTTGATGCATCATAAGAAGCATGTAATCCAATGAGAAAATAATAAATCAACAAAATCCCTGACCATATCCCAAACCTTATATATGAATCTTTATCAATAGATCCAAGAAGAAATATATTAATAGCAATAGAAAATGAAGGTAACCATGGAACTAAAGGTACCCCCCAAACTTTAGGTTTCTTTGCTTCTGGAACAAGAAACCAAACACCTCCTGTTCCTAATAGCCACAATGGAACAGTAACTGCCCATCCAATCCAACCATCACTCATTGCTCTATAACCAGACATGCCACATGAAGATCCAATAATCAACACAACACACACAATTAGCTTAATTTGATTCTCTTTTGTAGTTATCCCGGTCGAATAATATCGACGGACTAAAATCCCAACTGCCACAAGCATGAAAATAAAAAGTGTTGAGATCGATAATAGGTTTGAAAGAATACGAAGATCTGTGAAAAATGAAACCGTAGCAGTAGATATAACCATTGCAATTGTAGCATTCAAAGGTGTCCCGGTTTTTTCGTGAACAAGAGCAAACCAAGGAGGCATCATGTGAGTACGAGAAATGTGCGTTAAATAACGCGAAGCACCGACAACATTAACCAACAAAACGGTCGTCATTCCTTTTAATGCTCCCAATGCGACAATGTATTTAGCCCATCCCCATCCAACTGAACTAAACGCAACGGAAAAAGGCGCGTTAATATCGATTGTTGTGTAGTTCTGCATAAGGCAAAGTGTTGATGATAGTAAACAATATATAAAAGTGATAATCACCATTGAGCCAACAAGTCCAATAGGAATGTCTCTTCCAGGGTTTTTAGTTTCCTCAGCCATAGTTGAAACTGCATCAAAACCTATGTAAGCAAAGAAAAGAACAGCCGAAGCTTTGAAAATGCCTCGAGTACCAAAAGGCGCAAATGATGAGTAGTTTTCGGGTTTGGCGTTGATTAGGCCAACGACGATGATGAAGATAATGACAAATAAATGGAGAATTGTGGCGATTCTGTTGAAGACAGACGAAGCCTTTGTGCTGAAGATTGCAAGGATGGCAATGGCTATGAGGGCTACAACTGCAATGGGGTCAAGATGGCCATAATCAGGGTTCATGCTGTGAACTATTATGCGAAAATCATCGGGGTTTTTGTTGCAAAGGGTGGCGAAATAGGAGGTCCATGACCGAGCTACGGCTGCTGCTCCTATAACATATTCAAGGAGTATGTTTCCGGCGGCTATGAAGGCCACAAAGTCTCCTAATTCTACTCTTAAGTATGCAAATGACCCACCTGATCAATAAACAACAACAACCATATTAGTGTCAAAACCAAATTTAATCGACTAAATTCGTGTTCAAGTTCATTGAATTTGACACAATCATAGTAAGTCACTCTAATTTTGTAAAAACTACACTTTGGTGATCAATAAAATCACGGTGCCACCGCGATTTCATCAAATCTACTATGATTACAAACATGCACAAAATATGCCAAATCATCTGATTTTAGTTAATTAGATTATATAATATGATTAAGCAAGAATTCTAAAGGTTCACATTAGATTATATAAGGTAAGGAGGTATGCTTAGATAAAAAATATTTAGAATTTTATTAAGGTTAACATTCTGTACATATTTTATTTGGACATGTACCACTACACCGTTGATGTGGACAATTCTAATAGTCGTGAATCTATCGCAATTGTCTACCTCAACAAGTGCACCCAAGAATTCATGTTTTAGTAATAATCATATAACTTTTTTTTTATTGGAATAAATTATAATTACATAGCTTAAGAAAATGTCAAAAAACATTTTGCTAAATAAAGTTGTAATCATAGATTATTATAAAAAAAATAAATAATTAAAGGGTGAAATGAAATGAAGGTAGAGGAACAAAACAAACCTGCAACAGGAATTTCGACAGCAAATTCGGTGTAACAGAAAACAGACAGTAAAGCCGCCGTACCGGAGACAACATACGACAAAACAACGGCGGGACCGGCCTCCTCACGAGCTTCAAGTCCGGTGAGAACGAAAATACCGGAACCTACAACAGCTCCAATTCCAAACCAAATAAGATCCCACCAACTTAACGTCTTCTTCATTTGATGGCTACTTCGAGCTTTCATTTCAACAATCTCCATGTAATCTTTAGAACGTGTGAACATTCTATCTTTTAACCTGAACGGTGTTTTCATAAACGCTTTTCCATAATCACCCCAACTCTTAAATGAATCTTCAGGGAAAAACTCGTTTCTTCCTCCTCTGTTTTCAAGATTCATGTCCTGTTTCATTTCTTTAAATTAGTTTATGTAACACATGCAACGTTGTTGTAAAAGTATATATAGTTTACTAATTTGTTGAGTTAGATGGTTAAGTTAGTTATATGAGTCAAGGGAACAAGAACAACATGAATCAATGAATTGCAGTTTGAATTATATGTATGTGTGATGAGAGAAACTAATCTTTGCGGAACGAGAGAAACAAACGACGAGTCAATATTTCAGAAGTTACGCAAATAAGGGATTTGGATTCGCTGCAGTAAAAAAAGCATGCAGTTGAACGCTGTAATCGATATCAACCATTGATTTATCATCAAACGGTTTAGATTACATATACATTAAATTATAATTTTAATTGTTGATTGACATTTAACAGCTGATGTTGTAATTGCGTCAACTGTTAACTGCGTTGACACAATTACAGCAGGAAATCTGCTTCCCAAAACAAGCATACTAAAATTTGTTAGTTAGAGAATGACAGCTACATTGAGGTTGTTTTCCAGTTTATAGTATAATTTTAGCATAATCACACGCAGACACAATATAAACCTCGTAGCACAAGTTAATTCTTCGATGCCCATAATATTTAGATATGAATCAATACACTGCTGAAATAAATAAATTTGATAAATTTATAAATAGTATTTATTAATTTTTAGATTCATTAAAATTATTCACTTCAGCAGTATACTAATACATTTGTTCACTCATAATACATTGAAAATGTTAAAGAAAATAAAAAAATAGATGAATAAATAAATAAAAATCCATGGACCATGTGACTCACATGAAGAACGGGACAAACAGAAGGTGATGAAGAAATTACATCCTCCATTTTTGGTTTTCCTTCTAAGTATATGGTTGTACGTGCATCACATTCTTTTGTAGGCAATTAACATGTTAAGTAGGGGGTACTAATAACAAATGTGATTTTCATGAAAAAACAAAAGAAAAGAACAAGGCTGATATATTCATTCGGTCGAATCAATTGCTTTACAACGTTGCCAGATGTTGAAATGATATATATTTTCAAGCTTGCGAAAGTGTACTGCTTGCTAATACTGCAGCGCCGTTACAAGCTTTTGCTAATGTGTAGTTGCTAGCTAATGTTGTCACACTTATAATAATTAAATCAAGTTCAAGTTTTATTATTATTTTAAGCAATCATGACTTTCCATCTAACGTAAAACTTCTTAAAAGAGGTTCCAGTGGATAATATTTTTTTTCACCATCAGTTTAATTTGGTTCGGGAGCCAGTTCTGGTATCAAGTGATTTAAGTTCTCTCTCGGTCGCAGTTGTGGGAAATTAAACTATGGTTCACTCTATAAAATTCGGCGTCAATTACTACTGAACCAACTAACGATTGATGTGGATAATCCATTTTTTACAAGCTACAATATAGGAAACTAATCATTCAATGGAAGTGAAAAATATAAGTACTCTTATACAATATAGACTTTTAAGATATTTGACAACGTCTTATTTATAGTATTTGGATCGAGTTCGGTCGGCATCCATTATTGTATATAGATGGTAAAGTTTAGACCGTTTAATTAAAATTTAACGATTTAGATTTAAAGGTCAAAATTTTAATATTTTTAAAATAAAATTGCATTTAAATTTGAACTATCTAATTTTAATCGGACAATTATGATGCACTGACTGCACCAAATCTAACTGCACTAGATTCATTTTCTATTTATCTTATACGTATGATATTTGTATTTGATATATTAGACAAGACTTAAACATGTAAATGTTCCCTGCAAATATAAAAAGTTTTGATTTTAATCTCTTTAAACTTTTTTTTGTTTGTCCTTAGAAAATATATACGACACAATGTTTTTTGGTCCTTGTTGTTTTCTTTTTAATCCTTGTCAAATTGATTTTTATTGGATTTGATCTTTGTAATGTGTAAAATATTTGATTTAGTTCCTCAAAATAAGGACACATGAATATTACAAGGGAGAGTAAATTTAAGATGAAAATATTTTGTAGAGATTAAAACAAAACATTAATTAGTGTCCAAAACTAAAAATTTTATATCTACGAGGACTTAGTAAAAACTTTTTTTAACAAAAACTAAAACAAAAATATAGTATATTTATATGGATTAAAAGGCTATTAATTGTTGGGAAAATAACAGGCATAGAGAAAATAAAAGAACACAATCACAACACAAGAATATTTGTTTACAAGAGTAACTTTACACAAGATTCCCATAAGGGTTACAAGAATTAGTACTCAAACCTAAATCTACCCTCATCCCGAATCTCTTCCCGTGGCTAAGAGACTCAGTGATTTAGACTACCCAAGATGTATTCAATAACCCTTTGTCCAACCCTAGAGTCGTACCAAGAGACAACCCTCTTGTTTCTCTCTAAAACCCTAGCCTCTGTGTTGGCAACAAATCCTAATTGAATTCCCTACATCTTGCTTGCTCTCCTGCTCTCATATTTTTCCATGAAATAAATCAACCTCTATTTATAGAAAAATAGAAACAGATCTGTTTTAAAATAAAACATAATCTCCATTGTTTTTAAACATATCCAGCTTAAAAACAAACCGAATCTTGCCAAATATATAAACCTTTATTTTTAAACATATCCAATTTAACAACAAATAAAATCTTGCAGAAACATATTTTAAGGCAATCTTCACAAATCTCATTAATGTGAGATTTTCCAACATGTATATTTTCAACCAATATCAACAATCTCCACCTTGATTGAAAATAAGACATAAGTTTCATCTTCCGCTTCCATTGTCTACACCGACAATCATTGTCTTCACCGACAATCATAATTCTCATTGTCTACACCGACAAATTAAATTATCATACTCCACCATAAAGAGTACACCACACTTGAAACTAAATCATCCAAAGAATTTTATTCACTTAGAACTAAATCATCCCAAGAATTTCATGTCGAAACCTGCTGAAAGATTATGGTGCAACTCCCATGTTGGCTTTCAGGAAGTTCATCAGCCATCGACATATCTCACCACACACCTTGCATCAATGCCAACCAATATCCGTGTGTTGTTCTGAATCTGCCAGTATAACTTGTCCTTTTGCATGGTACAGCGGAAATACCATAAGAACTCATACTGCTCCACCTTGACAAAATCTCTTTACATGCCACGATGCGAGTATTATTGTCACCGCCTCTCTAGTGCAGTGCCGTTCCTGACTTTTTATGGGCCTTAGGCCAACAAAAAAATTTCTTTCGTTTAATATAATAGCATTAATATATATTTTTTGGGTATCTACCATTTTAAAAACAATTTTTTCAAGAGTCCCTTGTTGTGATTTTATTATCTCTTCCTTTCATTTTTTTTCCAGTTTTTCTTTGCCAAATAAATGTTTTTTAGACATCTTTTAAACTTCAGATAGAAAAAAAAATACTCAAGTAGAGAACAATAGCATATGGAAGTAGAATGCTGACTTCGAAGAACAATTGAAAATTGTAAGATTCAAATGGTTGAAATTGGATGAAAAAAATAACATGTTAAGTATTAACTATTTGTAGAAAAGAAATTAAATAACTTGTTAATAAATTTAGGAACACAAAATATAAAACAACGCCAAAACCTAAACAAGAAAAACCTATAACATTCTTAGATACTTTACGTGAATATAAGAATTAGAAAGAAAAAAACAAAACAATTCAATAGGAATTAGGAACAAAGACAAGTGGTGCCGTCTTTTTGTTGTTCTGCAGGGTTTTATTTTAATCCTACCATTATGCCTAATTATTTAGTAGGTATTAAAAAAAAAATTGGACCTCAATCATATTTTAAATACCACCTATTTCGTAGGCTTAATCATATTTTCAAATATAATTGTTTTTTTTATAATAGTATGTTTTCTTTCTTTAAATATAATTGATTTTTTATTTTCAATAGTAGTAGGTAGGTATAATAAAATATTTTGGGCCCCTAAAAATGATGGGCCTTAGGCCATGACACTCATTGCCTACCCTCAGGGCCGGGCCTGCCTCCGTGCACAAAATAAACCATTATTATCTTTTGAGGCTTGTAAGATTTAAACGGATGAAAAATTCTCCTTAAAATTTTAATGTTGTTGCATGTTTAAATAAGTGATTGAACTTAAAATTTTAGTTAGATTAGAAAAGACTTGTATCATTTCATTTAAATGTTTTTGGATAGATTTTGCTTTCGTTATCCTTGTAAGCTTAACTTAGTTGAAAGAGACATCAAATTTTATATACAGGGGTTGGATTCAAAACTTGAACACCATATTTATCTATTTTAAGAGTAAAATTTTTAACCATCAGACTAATTAAAAATAATAATTATGCTTTTGTTATTGATAGCCGCACTATTTGTTTCTTAAAGTGAAATACCTAACTCAAAAATTGAAGTATGTTTGATTTAAAAATTGATTATGAAAGACAATTGATCGGACAAATATATAAATTTGTGTCTTGTGAATACTTTTTGCTAAGCAGAGGAAGGATAACACAATTCATTCCTGGAAAGTATGAGGAGATGAGGAAGACTAGTTTACATCAAACGCGAGTCGCCATATTTCTCTCTCCTCTCATGTGTCTTTTTGTTTTCACTAATTTGAGGACAAACTTTGACATCAAATGATTCAAACTCCCTCTCAATTTATTTGAGTGCGTGTTTGTCAATCATCTCATCACCCTACGTACGTTGGCTACCGTATTTGAGAATGTAACATTATTATGCAACTTCTAAATCAACCACATGCACCACTAAATGTCAAACAAAACTAAAGTTAAGTTGTTTGAATGAATAAATCTGTTAGTGATTGTGAAACTTTTCAACCAAACAACCTCTCATTCTCTCACGTAGTTGAGAGTAGAAACAAACTCACATGTTGAAGAGATAATTTTTATTGTTTATATATCGCACAAGTGAAGGGTGAGACTCAAAATTTTCAACACATCCCGATCCATACGTAGGTATCTCTTACGCATCTTTTATTTTTTTAATAATCTCTTACGCAACTTTATTTGTTCCCATTTTATCCATTAAATATTCACAGCAATTTTAAAATAAATCAAATAATTCATGACAAGGGAGGGGTTCACACTAGTCACTAGCTATCATGCATAATGTGCTCCTTCATATATGTATGTGACACGCAAAGAAGACCTTACCCTTTTTTCTCTTCATTTTTCAAGAAGCCTATTAATGAATAAATAGTAAATATGTGTTCTATATATTAAACAATTATATCAAGTTTTACATCTTGCCCATAATATTTTTTTACACTTTATTTATATTATTTTATTTTTCTTTATCTTTTTGCCATATTCACATCCCCGTCAAACCCATCCATTAAACCCACCATGTTTGGTGGATTAGCCCACTCGTAATAAATGAATGAATTTGATTTTTAAGCTCACATTTTTAAATGAGTTCGAAGAAAAATAAATGTCTAGCGGAACTCAATACAAATTTTAAATAAAACAACATCACATTACAACTCATATTTGTGCGAACATCACTACATCAATTTACGTCTCCTATTGAATAAAATATTGTCTCCCTTAAATCCGAAATAGACCGATGATCCAGTAGTCATTTAGCTAGGGTTGGGAATAGGCCAGGCCGGCCTACAGGGGCATACGGCCTAGCCTACATAGGCTCAGGCCAGGCCGGCCTATTTATTTAAATAGAGCAGGCTAAGGCTTTGTAATAAGCCTATTTAGCTAAAAAGGTCAGGCTCAGACCATGGAAAAAACCTTTTAGATTATTATTAAGTAAATATGATTAGATTTTTATATTTTTAAGTAAATATGAATAATATTTTTATATTTATTATTATTATATATTAAATTGTGTACTTTGATTAGATTATAAATCTATTAAATTTTTCAGTAGTTTAACTTTATTAATCTACATTAACTTTTCACATATATAAATGTATTATTATAAACTAAAATTGAAATACGATGTCATATATAGTCAAATTCTCTAAAATATCATGTTAAATATCAAAAAGAAGTTTAATATCATTGATTTGTTAGTTCATTAGCATATTTAAAAGTAAATATAATTATTTATTTAAATATATTCATGTTAAATAGGCTTTTAAACAGGCTAATAGGCCATGTCAGGCTTTCGAAAGGCCAGGCATAGGCCTAAAAAATAAGCCTATAACAGGCCACAAGCCAGGCTTAGGCTTTCAATTTTTTGGCAGGCCAGGCTCAGGCTTGGCAAAGTCTTGCTCGGCCTAGCCTATTCCCAACCCTACATTTAGCTGGTTATGAAAAGAAAAATCTTGCATCTGCTCTCACTATGTTTCTTAGCCTTTCATACCTAATGTTAACTAGCTAGTACTCTTTTTTTTTTCTTGACAGTATTCTATTTTTTTTTTAAATACTAAATATAATAAACTTAAATTTAAAATTTGTATAGCCAATTTTCTAAAAGTGTAAAAATAAATTTTTTAATACGATTTTTTTCTTTCTTAACTTGTATCTTAAAAACACTAATTATTTAAGGGTCTTGCTAACGAGTGCCCCCGAGGCACTCTCTAAGCTTTCTATTTAAGGAAATTATTTATTCAAAAATTAAATTATTCCAATTTTCAATGTGTTGATTTCACACATTCCCATAATTAGTGCCCCGGGAGCAACCATTAGCATTTTCCATTATTTAAAATGAACAATTTTAATTTATCAAGTGGATTCCTCTTCATTCCATTTTGGGAGAGAATCCAAATTAATACTATCATCAAAACATTTAATAGTCATTAATATATTTACTAAAAAAAAAGTACTCTCTTATTAGTTGGCATATTCTCTTGTCTTTTTCTATCAATCTCAATTAATGACGATTTAATAATTCCATAATTAAGAAAAATTCAATAATTTTCGTCAACCGTTTACACTGCATTACAAGACCTTCACTCTGCAAATAAATATCTCCTACTCCTCTTGCTTATCTCTTAACCCAATTCTCAACAACCTTACGCAACAGGTGCGAATTTCTTGCTTTTATTTTCTCCGTATACAATTTTTCTTCTTCTTATTTATTAAAGTACTAAAAATGCAAAATATATACACGTATTAATACTAAGCATTTTTTTATGAACAGTAAAATGGCGGTTGGAGAGGCGACGGTTGACGGCGTAGTACGGAGAAGAGGATGTACGTTTCAAAAGAACGATTTCTTCCCGGAGGAATCGTTTAAGAGTTGGGGAAATTACGGAAGATCTGTTATGGAAACACCGTTTCGATTTAAGGATCGTGTGTTGAAACGATCGAGTGATCAAGCAGAGTTAGTTGAGATTAAGGCTAGGAGTGGGAATGAGATGAAGAAAACGTTGAATTGGTGGGATTTGATGTGGTTTGGTATCGGTGCCGTCGTCGGTTCCGGAATATTTGTGCTTACCGGACTTGAGGCTAGGGAAGAAGCAGGTCCGGCCGTTGTGTTGTCGTTTGTCGTTTCCGGTATTTCTTCTTTGTTATCGGTATTTTGTTATACAGAGTTCGCCGTTGAAATTCCAGTTGCAGGTACTTACTTTCTCTTATTATTCTCACTATTTTTTTTTTTGACGCAATTTTTTTTTTCACTTACTTGAACGTTATAATACTAATTTGCAGTAAGGAGATAATTAATAAGAATAATTTTTCTTACCATGTACGTTGGCATATTTTAGACATATTTGTAAGTTAGGTATAGTTAAAATCTAAAGTCTTTTCTATATGTTAATAAAAAGATAAATAAAGTTTTATTAATTTGTGTCTGGTTGGTAAGTTTAATAAGCTAGATTATAATTTATTGGAATAGCTTATGAGTTATGAACTTGTTCGGAATAGCATATTGAACTTATAGTTTGTAAATTTTTACATATTTTACTAGTTTTGAGACCCGTGCATTCGCCCGGGTCTATTGACTTTTATTTATTAATTATTGTTAAATTATAAATGACATCATTTTGGTATTTTTTATAAAATTTATTAAATTAAGTCATTTTTTTTATTAAAGTAATTGTCTCGTGTATGATTTTTGTGTAATAAATTTTAATTAATAATAAAAATTATTCACTATTCAATTTCTTTTTTTTTTATTAAAGCAATTGTTCCGTGTATGATTAATTTTTTTTTATTAAAGTAATTGTCCCGTGTATGATTAAATTTTTTTATTAAAACAATTGTCCCGATTAAATTTTTTTTAATAAAGCAACTGTCTAATGTATGATTAAATTTTTTGTATTAAACCAATTGTCCCGTGTATGATTATTTTTTTTATTAAAGCAATTGTCCCGTGTATGATTAGAATTTTTTTATCAAAGCAATTATCCCGTGTATGATTTAATTTTTTTATTAAAGGAATTATCCCGTGTATGATTAATTTTTTTTTATTAAAGCAATTATCCCGTGTATTATTAAAAAAATTTATTAGAACAATTTTCCCGTGTATGAGTTTTTTATATTAGCTAGTGACCAACACTTTCTTTTTTTGACAAAATTATTGACCAACACTTGTCCCGTGAAGTTTTAAGTATAATCACAAATATTTACCCCATAATTATTATAATATATATTCATCAATAATGCACTTCTTTTGTATTTTTTATATAAGAGTAAACAAAAATAGAGTAAATTTTTTAATAATAAAAATAGAGTAGAATTCAACTATTATATAATAATATATTAAATTAAAAAATATAAATTTTTTTACGAAATAGAAGATTTGATATATTTTTAAGAATTGATGAGGACAAATTAGAAATTTTAGTAGTAATACCTTTTAATATATTGAGCATGTTTGAATTTGGCTTATTTTTAAGCTTATGAAAATAATTTATGGTTATAATTTATAAATAAACTTTTATGTTAATTCATAAGTTTTTTTTATGCATATTAATTCATAAGTTTTCACTAACAAAAATTACATCTTTATAAATAGTTTTCATGAACTATCTTAAAAAACTTATAATAATACATAAAAACTTATTTGTTTGCAAAAGTTATTTCGCATAAACTCATAAATAAGTTAATCAAAACGGGTCGATTGTGTTTTTGTTTCTATTTTTCTGTTCTTTTATTTTTAAGCTCATAAATAAGTATCTTATTTTATTAAGTAATTCTATTTTTATTTTTTATATATAAGTTTTTATATGTTAGATTGACTTACTGTTTTTTCTTAAAAAAAACTACTTACTATTGTTGAAGCGGATCTTTTATAGTGATTTTTGTTCATATTTTTATGCGTAAATTTATTTTAATTAAATTTTTATGAGAAGATTTATTTGATGCTTATCTTCTTTTTTTCCTATTTTTGTTTTGTGTTTTTTTGTTAAGATGTGGTTTCTGATGCTATTTTTATGGGAATATTTATTTTATGTTTATCTTTCTTTCCTATTTTTATGGCTTGTTAAGAGTTAAAATTACACTTAAGGTCATAAAACTTGGAACACCGTTAAAAGTAATAAGGACAAACTTGTATTTTTAATAGTAGTTTCTTTTAATATATTGTAAAGTAGATAAATTTTTATGAGAAGATTTATTTGATGCTTATCTTCTTTTTTTCCTATTTTTGTTTTGTGTTTTTTTGTTAAGATGTGTTTTTTTATATTTATTATTTTCATTTTATTATTTGTTAAAAATATAATAACTTTACAAAACGGAGTCTAAATAGAAATAAACATTTAAAATTGTCTACAAATATTAGCTCAACCCATAAAAATGCTGCCAAAATTGTTAATTTAAAAAATTACTGTCATTTCTTCTATTAAAAAAATATTGAAATTCTATCTACAAATAAATAATCATACATAATGAAAATAAGTCATCAACCACTTGTGCGGATGGTGGTCTAAAATTATTTAGACAAATATCATGTCAAGATGTAATTAATTGTAACATAGTATCTAAAATATATACATTTCTTTTTTCAACGAATATATATGCATAAATAGTAGATAATAGATTATGAAATGTTGTACATGTATAGAAAATTTACAACTGCAATGCATATTAATTAAATTGGAATCTAGATTCTTTTAGTGTATGAAAAAAGTGTAGTGTTCAATTTAGCTTTAAAAATATTTTTTCGAAATTGTAAGACATACTGACATAGTACTAGTCTCTTTCATGGCCGAAATCAAAAAGTCTTAATTTCTCCGAATTTACTTGTCAAAACACATGGGCCAAAATTGTCATGGTTGCCAAGTTTGACAAGAATATTCAGCTCCACAAAAATTGCTAATAGTATGAAAATGCTTAATAGTCAAGAATTGTAAAGTATCTTTGAGAGTATGATTCTTTACTTTAGTTGTTGACTTTAAGCAGTTGACTAAGCTTCCTCCATTAATCAGTCCACATGGACTAATAATATTGAACTCTCGTTCTACCAACAAAAAAAATCTCATCCTGGATTTTTTATGAATTATGTAACCAATTCCCATCAAGATCCAATTAATAGTCTTAGACAAAAGCAAATAGAAATAAAAGAATATTCAGGGTCTGTCTGATTAATCATATTGAAAATATTGGGTTTTAAAAAAAGAAAAAATTTGTTGAAATTACAAACACATTCACAAGTGTGTATCAATCATTTTGAATATTAAATTTATTATTTAATAGTCAATTTAATTTTCGAGTATTGTTTTTGTTGATCAATTTAATTTATAAAATTAGTACAGTAGTAAAATAGACACTAGAATTAATAAGATGGGTTTCAGTACACTTATGTAATTAAGTTAGTTAACTAAACAAAGGAACTTAAAGGAGATAGATGGATAACATGCACAACGAGTTTACACAACACAAGATGAGTTTTTTTTATTATTAAGATAACTAATAATATTAATTAATTATTAATATTATAATACACACCCTTTCAAAGTTCAACGTTGGGAGAGAGACACACATATATATATATATATATACAGTGGCGGAATCAGGATTTTTTTTTCGGGAGGGCCGCTAAAAATTTAAATAAAAAAATTATATTATGTATAAAAATTTGATTATTAATCAAATAAATTACTTGCTTTAAAATGTTACGCTTTTTTTATGGGTTAAAATAATAGTCAAGTTAAGTGACTTGAAATAATCAATAATTAACTTTTAATAAATAACTTTCATAAAGTTGATTATTAGAAAATAGATTTGTGTTTTTTGAAGAAATAAAATAGAAATTATGATACTTTAATGGCTAAAAAAACAAAAATTGCACCCTCCAAGGATTCAACTCGGATCCACTTGGGAATAAGGGCGCGCTTCCTCAAGTTTCACCCGCTGGACTAACCTTTGTTTATGTTTAGAATCACAACAAATATAGTATATATTATCTATTAGTTGTTTAATAAAATATTAAGGGTATCCTAGTAATTTTCATATTTTTCGGGGGTGGCCGCGGCCACCCGCAGCCACTCCCTTGGTTCCGCCACTGTTAATATATATATATATATATATATAATATAGAACTAATTTTTCAATCAACCATATATATACTCCTCTTGCCACGTATTCAATGAAAAAGAATTATATAAAGAATATTATGGATTGAAATGTTAGTCAACTTTTTGTGAACATTGAGAGAAAAAAGACGGTCATGAAAAGACAAATGATGAGGTTTTTTTTTTTATAATCAAATGCAAGAGATTTTGATCTATTATATTATATTATATTATAAAATAAAAATAAAAAACAACTTACAGAGTCCTCAAAATGAAAAGAAAAAATCAACTTAGGAGTTAGGACCGAGTAAACAAAGACAAATATAATCTACACAAGAGACAAAAAAAAGGATGAGAACAAACACAATGCAACGAGTCGGTCATTATCAAGATTAATAATAAGAAACTTAAATAAAAAATCAGTAGCAATTTGAGGGGTTGAGTGTTTTGTGAATTTTGCTGGTCGCAAAGAAAGAGACAGATTCACATGATGAAATGTTAAAAGAATCCTGATGAAATGTAAACACAAATTTTCAACCAAAAATACACCTTCATTCTTTAATCACGAGTAATCTTTCAGTTTTATTATTTTCTTTTGTAACAATCCGTTTTTCAACGGTCAGAAAAGAGCATATATTTTTTTTTTCTTTTTCAACTAACACTCAGAGTGCGCATAAAATATTTTTCAATGAGCCGGCATTCAAATATACAAAAGACTCATTACCATAGGTGCTTCGACAAGCAAAGTGTATTCCTGAATAATTACAATCCAAGTCTAAGTATCAGGTACTTACAACAAAACAAGTTAGACAAACCCATGCTAACCAAAAGCACGGTGCACAAAACACACCGGCGCATAGTCTATCTATACTAAGCTTCACCAAATGCTTACTATAGCCTAGAACTGCCACCGTCGTCATCACGACCTAACCCATCACCTGGGTGGGATGAGCCCGCAAATGAAAGAAAGGGTCACCACAAAATATATAGTATATATATATATATATAACCGGTGCGAAAGATTGTACACATAACAATAATTCCACAAAACACAAGAGAAAGCTCTTAACCAACAAAGCAATTCCCACCAACGGGTTCATATAAGCAATGCACACATAGCCTATAATGCAACCTCTACAATGCGTGGTACTAACCCTAGCTACCACAATGCATGAGTTCCGGAATCGTAGGGCCAACCCCTACTAACACGCCAACGAAATCACAAGGTTAGGGTGGATCCACTCCCGCAATCACACCCCATGGTCCACTCCCGCAACCATGTATCCAACTCAACAAAGTCACAAAGGTTAAGGTGGATCCACTCCCGCAATCACACCCCATGGTCCACTCCCGCAACCATGTATCGAACTCAACTAAATCACACAAGATTTAGGTGGATCCACTCCCGCAATCACACCCCATGGTCCACTCCCGCAACCATGTGTTGAACTCAATAAAACCCTATAAGAATCAGGTGGGTCCACTCCTGCAACCACACCTCGTAGTCCACTCCCGCAACTACACTTCGTAGTCCACTCCCGCAACTACGCACTAACAATGCATGAGCATACGATTCCCCATGTATACTAATGCAACGAATACATACCTCCCTAGCATGTGTAGACCATCACAACAACTTACATACATTTCAAATCATAAGTATTCACCCACATGTTCATACATACATCTCCAATCATATGTAAAACAACGCACGTATTGTAAACACTTTCTCATCACGAGAATACATAACACATACATGCCAAACACACAAACACGCATCACCGAAAATAACCCACAAACATGTTATAACTCAGTGAAAAGACAGAAATAAAGTGGAGCCCTTACCTCGGCAAGCTCCCGTCAACAACACACGCTTAGACAACACAACGCGCTTCCTAAAACAAGCAGCGTAACAATCAATACATTGTTCTCTAACCAATCGTATTGAAACTACACCAAAACCCCAAAAACCTAATGGTTCCTAAGGAAAAACCGCTCTTTCGGATACCATACCAAAATCTATCGTATTGATCAACCACCATGAGTTATTTGTACTATTTTTAGGACCCAAAACAATTGCCAAAAGTCTTAAATAATTTGAATTGCAAAATGGCTATTTTCTTGCGTTATAAGTTACGTACTTTCCGAGTACCCGAAAAACTCGTTTCCAATCCCAACCACTTCCATAAATTAATAAAAAGGGATTAGAAAGCTAAAAACCAAGTTTGGAAATCAGAATCCAAAATCTCAACTCCCAGAGCTCGCCCTGGCGAGTTGGTGGCGAGTGAAGGCAGAAAGTACCGGTCTTACTCGCTCTGGAGCTCGCCCTGGCGAGTTGTCATGACCTGTGATACTCGCCCTGGCGAGTAACCACTCGCCCAGCGAGTTTCAACTGTCATGACAGCAACTCACACCACCCTTTTCCACCCAAACCTAGTTTGATTCTATTAGTTCCCAACACTTTTTCAAAGCATAAAAGCAAACCATTTTCACCAGCAAGCAATTCATTTTCCGAAAGCTTATTGGTTGCTTCGAGTGCAAGTTATTTGATTTTCATTTCCAAAATCAAAACCAAATCCAAGCACAAGTTTTATTACGGCCTTAACCGTCCGGTAATCATTTTTCAAACATGTTTTCAAGGTAAAAAGCGACACCACATGTCACAATAGTTTTAAACCACTTTGACCCCAAAATACTACCCAAAAACTCTTAGGAAAATATTTTCATAAACCTCCAAATATTTTTCATCGGATTTTCCAAAACAAAACCATACAACGCATTTCCCTTTCGCCCAAAGGTTCAAAGACAACTTTGTTTTCCAAAACCAAACAACATAACCTCATATAATTGATCAATACATAACCAAACCAAAACCCTAACTTTTCTCATGAGATTCTCACAAACTCATGGAAAACAAAAATAACAAAGCCTACACAAGCTTACTACACCCTCATGAACAACTTTCATGAAGCAAGAATCAACCAACACCAAATTTTATGAAATTTCTCTCAAGAACAAAATCATAAAATTCCACTAAACTACATGAGCTTGGCTAGTAAAGAGAAAGGAATGGATCAAGTTACCTTAGAAAAAGCTTCTCTACAATTTCCCTTAGAGCTTCCAAGCTTGAAATCCAAGGAAATAGTGAAGAAATGAATTTTGCTCAAGGAAGGGAAGAAGAAGGAAGGCCACGGTTAAGAGAAGAGAGAATGAGAGTCTTGTGATCAATTTTTCTTCCTAAGTCAACAAAACATAAACCTCCTTACTATTACCACTTGTCTTGCTTGTCAACCACCATTGGATCAAATAGTAAAAAGTTTTCTAGACTAATCCCTAGCCCTTGGATCAAAAGCAAGTCTATCCTCACAAGATAATTTCTAAGCTTCTAGAACAACTGACGTGTTCAGCTCTCGCACGTCGCGACGAACAAAACTCGAAAAAAAATAGAAAACCTACGGAATACAAGTCCGTCGTAAAACATTTCCAAATATTATCGCCGAATCTTTTTCCGCGACTGTAATTTTCTTCCATACCTTAGAAAATTAATCTCAGGACATATCCTAACTCGCGCAGATATATAAAACTCACATCCGAAATCTCACTTAAAACGGACGCAGTAAGATTTTCCATCCGCGGGTAAAATCTTACTCGTTTTTCCAAAAACAAGAATAATCCAAAACTCGTTATTCTAAGACCACAGAAATCTCCTCATACTTAAAAGAGGATCACGACCCGAAAGTCTGTGCATTTCCAGCGCACGAGCACAAAACAGGCTCCGTTTCAGCAAAAATCTCATTAATGTGACGATAATCACAAATCCGCTTCTACTAAAAACCCTAAAACTCGTAGCCGACACTAGAGTTCCTTAGAAAATAGTACAGTAAAATCTTGGGTCTTACATTACTACCCTCCAAAAAGAAGTTTCGTCCTCGAAACTAAAGGTAAGAGTAACAACTCAACTAATTATTACCATCACCAACACAACAAAATCCCTCAGGATTAGGTGTAGCCACACAGATGCTAACACACTGGCACAACCGTGCAGCAACCGCAACTCTCGACGAGTTCACCACTCAAAAATTAACCTCACAACAGAGGTTCTCAACCTCTAGTTCCTCAAAAGTCCAAAGGTTCACACAAATTTTTTCCAAAATCCATTCTTTTGCCTCCGCGACGTAGCCTAAACCACTAGGTTCACGCGAAGCAGTGACTAGCTACCCTCCAAAAAGAAACACAGCACCCTTTGTGCACCACTAAGGTTAGCAAAACCAGTCAATTCCAAACAACACGACTTATAAACAAAACCCAAACAAACAGTATACATCCAAACATACAAGAGTGGGTTGCCCTCAAACAATAATCAATGCAGTAAAGTGTTACCTGCAACTAGAAATCCTCATGCATGGCATTACCGGTCTGACCGTTCACTCCAGTGCCCATACAGTAAGCACCTCCTCTAGCAGCGGGTCGAACTCCTTGTGCCACATCTGCCGACGTCCCGGCCTTTGGGGCTTTGCAATCCCTAGCAAAATGACCCGGTTTCCGACAGTTGAAACAAATATTCCCCGGACTCGGACATTCGTTTGCATAATGCCCCGCTTGCCCACATCTGAAGCAACCTTGCTTCTCTCCACCCCGACTCCCCTGAGTCTCTTGATTCACAGAGTGACCTGATCCTCTAATATTTTGGGAACGGTTACCAGACATATCCCCTTGCTTCCTCTTATTTTGACCCGAACTCGGATTCTGACCACTTGAATTACTAGGTCCTCCAACACTAAAATCACCCTGGCGGTTCTCCCGCTTCTTCCTCATATCCTCCACCTCTTGGCACTTCTCTACCAAGACTTGAAACTGACGAATGCCCAACGGCACCACTGCGTCTTGCAGTTCATACCTCAAACCATCCTGGAAGCGACGACACATATAGGCCTCATCTATCCCATCCCTAAAGAAACGGAAGTAACGGGATAGTGACTCAAACTTTTTGGCATAGGCTTCCACTTTAATGCCCCCCTGCCGCAGCTGCAGGAACTCCTCTCCGTACCTTTCCCTCGCAGTCTCGGGAAAGTACTTAGCTAAGAACCTCCTCTTGAAGTTCTCCCAATTTACCTCCTCATCAACATTTCCCATAAGGAGCCTGGTGTTCCCCCACCAATATTCAGAACTACCCTGCAACTGATAGGTAGCTAACACCACCTTCTCTCTTTCTGGACAATGAATTGCCCCGAATATTCTCTCCACAGCTTGGAGCCACAAGTCAGCAGTTTCCGAACCTCCCTCCCCATTAAACTTTGGAGGAGTCTGCTGATTGAAACTCGTAAGAACCCGAGATGCAGCAGCTATAATCTCCCTCTCACGCTTCTCTGCATCCCTCTGCGCCTTAGCATGAGTTTGCGCAGTCACAGCAGCTGCCATGGTATGCATGGCATAAGCCATCTGATTCACATCAACCTCTGGTACGACAGGAACTGGATTCGCCCTTCTTGGCGGCATGATTCCCTGTACATACCAATCCTTTTGATTAGATCCTTAATCAAACAATTCTGAATCTCAACAGAAAACTCACTCAACGGATTACTAACACAAGACCCGACACCAAACATACACTAGAACTAACACGACTCTAGTTATGTTCTAACCGACTCTGGACTAACGACTCAAGTATACACTTTCCCTTTGAAGATTTAAAGCCGTGCTCTGATACCAATTGTAACAACCCGTTTTTCAACGGTCAGAAAAGAGCATATATTTTTTTTTCTTTTTCAACTAACACTCAGAGTGCGCATAAAATATTTTTCAATGAGCCGGCATTCAAATATACAAAAGACTCATTACCATAGGTGCTTCGACAAGCAAAGTGTATTCCTGAATAATTACAATCCAAGTCTAAGTATCAGGTACTTACAACAAAACAAGTTAGACAAACCCATGCTAACCAAAAGCACGGTGCACAAAACACACCGGCGCATAGTCTATCTATACTAAGCTTCACCAAATGCTTACTATAGCCTAGAACTGCCACCGTCGTCATCACGACCTAACCCATCACCTGGGTGGGATGAGCCCGCAAATGAAAGAAAAGGTCACCACAAAATATATAGTATATATATATATATAACCGGTGCGAAAGATTGTACACATAACAATAATTCCACAAAACACAAGAGAAAGCTCTTAACCAACAAAGCAATTCCCACCAACGGGTTCATATAAGCAATGCACACATAGCCTATAATGCAACCTCTACAATGCGTGGTACTAACCCTAGCTACCACAATGCATGAGTTCCGGAATCGTAGGGCCAACCCCTACTAACACGCCAACGAAATCACAAGGTTAGAGTGGATCCACTCCCGCAATCACACCCCATGGTCCACTCCCGCAACCATGTATCCAACTCAACAAAGTCACAAAGGTTAAGGTGGATCCACTCCCGCAATCACACCCCATGGTCCACTCCCGCAACCATGTATCGAACTCAACTAAATCACACAAGATTTAGGTGGATCCACTCCCGCAATCACACCCCATGGTCCACTCCCGCAACCATGTGTTGAACTCAATAAAACCCTATAAGAATCAGGTGGGTCCACTCCTGCAACCACACCTCGTAGTCCACTCCCGCAACTACACTTCGTAGTCCACTCCCGCAACTACGCACTAACAATGCATGAGCATACGATTCCCCATGTATACTAATGCAACGAATACATACCTCCCTAGCATGTGTAGACCATCACAACAACTTACATACATTTCAAATCATAAGTATTCACCCACATGTTCATACATACATCTCCAATCATATGTAAAACAACGCACGTATTGTAAACACTTTCTCATCACGAGAATACATAACACATACATGCCAAACACACAAACACGCATCACCGAAAATAACCCACAAACATGTTATAACTCAGTGAAAAGACAGAAATAAAGTGGAGCCCTTACCTCGGCAAGCTCCCGTCAACAACACACGCTTAGACAACACAACGCGCTTCCTAAAACAAGCAGCGTAACAATCAATACATTGTTCTCTAACCAATCGTATTGAAACTACACCAAAACCCCAAAAACCTAATGGTTCCTAAGGAAAAACCGCTCTTTCGGATACCATACCAAAATCTATCGTATTGATCAACCACCATGAGTTATTTGTACTATTTTTAGGACCCAAAACAATTGCCAAAAGTCTTAAATAATTTGAATTGCAAAATGGCTATTTTCTTGCGTTATAAGTTACGTACTTTCCGAGTACCCGAAAAACTCGTTTCCAATCCCAACCACTTCCATAAATTAATAAAAAGGGATTAGAAAGCTAAAAACCAAGTTTGGAAATCAGAATCCAAAATCTCAACTCCCAGAGCTCGCCCTGGCGAGTTGGTGGCGAGTGAAGGCAGAGAGTACTGGTCTTACTCGCTCTGGAGCTCGCCCTGGCGAGTTGTCATGACCTGTGATATTCGCCCTGGCGAGTAACCACTCGCCCAGCGAGTTTCAACTGTCATGACAGCAACTCACACCACCCTTTTCCACCCAAACCTAGTTTGATTCTATTAGTTCCCAACACTTTTTCAAAGCATAAAAGCAAACCATTTTCACCAGCAAGCAATTCATTTTCCGAAAGCTTATTGGTTGCTTCGAGTGCAAGTTATTTGATTTTCATTTCCAAAATCAAAACCAAATCCAAGCACAAGTTTTATTACGGCCTTAACCGTCCGGTAATCATTTTTCAAACATGTTTTCAAGGTAAAAAGCGACACCACATGTCACAATAGTTTTAAACCACTTTGACCCCAAAATACTACCCAAAAACTCTTAGGAAAATATTTTCATAAACCTCCAAATATTTTTCATCGGATTTTCCAAAACAAAACCATACAACGCATTTCCCTTTCGCCCAAAGGTTCAAAGACAACTTTGTTTTCCAAAACCAAACAACATAACCTCATATAATTGATCAATACATAACCAAACCAAAACCCTAACTTTTCTCATGAGATTCTCACAAACTCATGGAAAACAAAAATAACAAAGCCTACACAAGCTTACTACACCCTCATGAACAACTTTCATGAAGCAAGAATCAACCAACACCAAATTTTATGAAATTTCTCTCAAGAACAAAATCATAAAATTCCACTAAACTACATGAGCTTGGCTAGTAAAGAGAAAGGAATGGATCAAGTTACCTTAGAAAAAGCTTCTCTACAATTTCCCTTAGAGCTTCCAAGCTTGAAATCCAAGGAAATAGTGAAGAAATGAAATTTGCTCAAGGAAGGGAAGAAGAAGGAAGGCCACGGTTAAGAGAAGAGAGAATGAGAGTCTTGTGATCAATTTTTCTTCCTAAGTCAACAAAACATAAACCTCCTTACTATTACCACTTGTCTTGCTTGTCAACCACCATTGGATCAAATAGTAAAAAGTTTTCTAGACTAATCCCTAGCCCTTGGATCAAAAGCAAGTCTATCCTCACAAGATAATTTCTAAGCTTCTAGAACAACTGACGTGTTCAGCTCTCGCACGTCGCGACGAACAAAACTCGAAAAAAAATAGAAAACCTACGGAATACAAGTCCGTCGTAAAACATTTCCAAATATTATCGCCGAATCTTTTTCCGCGACTGTAATTTTCTTCCATACCTTAGAAAATTAATCTCAGGACATATCCTAACTCGCGCAGATATATAAAACTCACATCCGAAATCTCACTTAAAACGGACGCAGTAAGATTTTCCATCCGCGGGTAAAATCTTACTCGTTTTTCCAAAAACAAGAATAATCCAAAACTCGTTATTCTAAGACCACAGAAATCTCCTCATACTTAAAAGAGGATCACGACCCGAAAGTCTGTGCCTTTCCAGCGCACGAGCACAAAACAGGCTCCGTTTCAGCAAAAATCTCATTAATGTGACGATAATCACAAATCCGCTTCTACTAAAAACCCTAAAACTCGTAGCCGACACTAGAGTTCCTTAGAAAATAGTACAGTAAAATCTTGGGTCTTACATCTTTTAGACAAATATTCAGTTTCTTGTTCAATAAATATAATAAAAATGATGATTTTTTTATTGAAATAATTTTTTTAAAAATTCATTGAAGTTGTTGTGGTTAAAATCATCTACAAAAACGGCAAGTAGACTAGTGTTACAATGAACCATTTTTATAAGTGATCCACCGTAGATTAGTGTTTAAAATTATTAAAAATTCTAACGATAGTTGACAATACAGTCAATACTATTTAAAAGTGAAAATTCACAACTCTCATGATTTTTACAACTAAAAATGTGACATGATTGACGTCATTTTCATATAAATTAAATTTTTATATTTTGTTGTTGTAATTAAAATGATGTCAATTCAGTCATTATTTCGATCCTAAAAATAAAGATGATTATCAATTTATACTTCTAAACAAATCTTAAGGAATATTGTTTTCAGAATCAACAATTTGAAACTTTATTTTATAAATGTCGTAATTATTGTTCAAAAAAGGAATATCATAATCAAAAACAGCTTTTGAAAACAAACAGCCAAATGTGCTGCTGACCCTAAGGTAGAAACAGA
Organism: Trifolium repens; assembly: GCA_030408175.1. Lineage (NCBI taxonomy): Eukaryota > Viridiplantae > Streptophyta > Magnoliopsida > Fabales > Fabaceae > Trifolium > Trifolium repens. Next base: position 56,004,441 of record CP125842.1, on the reverse strand, counting down.
CAATATACTATATTGTCAACTAATGACTCAACTAGCACATGGCGTCAGAGTTCGACTTTAACACATGAATTGATCCTTTCTCAATTATTTTGTGTTTAGTTTTGCCATAAAAAAAATTATTGGTGTTATCCGTATTCCTTTTATTCTTGTGTAATTATCTTATATTTAATATATATAATATTTTGTGAGGAGTAAATGAAAAAAGATTTATGGTTTGTTTGGATGAAAAAAAAGAAAGAAAAAGAAAAGAATATTGGAGAAATGAGAGTGAGTAGAAAATAAAAGGAAAATAAGATGACTTTTTCTCTATTATATGTATGATTAGTTATTTGAATAACTAAAAGTTAATAGGGTATTATACTATACGAGAAAGACTTGTATAGGCACAAATCCAAATAATATATATTTGGGCACACACACACGAATCCAATAATTTAAAACAAAAATAATATAGTCACATCAATCAACATCATTTTATTTCTTTTCTCTTTAATTTTTTTTGATATATGTGAGTGTGCCTAACACTTGTCATTTGTGTTTGTGCCTAGGTTAGAATTTCTCTATACTATTATTACAAAATTGTATAAAAATACATTACATCACTTATAATTACTGACGTGATTTGGAAGACAAAAAAGTAGCTAAAAAACAAAATTGTATATACACTGTATAAATATATGGTGTTGAACTTGAAAAAAGTGAAAGAAGTAATTAAAATGTGAAATCATATATACACCGATTAAATATACGATGTTGAACAATTAATTTTTTAATAACATAGTTTGTAAATAATGTATACCCATTAAATTTAATTTAATTTAAGGAAAATATTAACATTTGTTATAAGAGCACATGTTAATAAAATTAATATAATTTTTTTAAAACTTGGACATTTAACCTTTTAAATATTAAAGTATCATTGAATGCAAAATTTTTATATTTATATACATTAATACGCGCCCTTAATTTAATTTGTAAACAATATCATTAAATAAAGGGTGAATATTTTCACTTTTATTAGTGGAGAGTTGATTCTACGAGTTAAATATGTTTTTGGTTCAGGTGGATCATTTGCATACTTAAGAGTAGAATTGGGAGATTTTGTGGCCTTCATAGCTGCCGGAAACATCATCCTTGAGTATGCTATTGGCAATGCCGCCGTAGCACGGTCATGGACCTCCTATTTCGCCACCCTCTGCAACAAAGGCCCCGAAGATTTCCGTATAATAGTCCATGGCATGGACCCTGACTATGGCCATCTTGACCCTATAGCTGTTGTAGCACTAGCAGTAATCACAGCTCTTGCAGTATACAGCACAAAAGGTTCTTCAATCTTCAACTACATAGCCACACTCTTCCACATGGCTGTTCTTATCTTCATAGTAATAGCTGGTCTCACCAAAGCCAAAACCGCAAACTACGAAGATTTTACTCCTTTCGGGCTTCACGGTATGGTGAATGCTTCAGCTGTTCTATTCTTTGCTTATGTTGGTTTTGATGCAGTTGCAACTATGGCTGAAGAAACTAAGAACCCTGGTAGAGACATTCCAATTGGTCTAGTTGGATCAATGACAATTACCACTATATTATACTGTTTACTAGCAGCAACACTATGTCTTATGCAGAATTACAAAGATATTGATAAAGATGCTCCTTTCTCTGTTGCTTTTAGTGCTGTTGGAATGGATTGGGCTAAGTACATTGTTTCATTAGGTGCATTGAAAGGAATGACAACCGTTTTGTTGGTTGGCGCTGTCGGTCAAGCTCGTTATTTAACACACATTGCTCGTACTCACATGATGCCTCCATGGTTTGCTCTTGTTGATGAAAGAACAGGAACACCGATAAATGCTACAATCTCAATGCTTGCTGCTACGTCTGTTGTTGCTTTCTTTACTAATCTTAGCATTCTCTCTAATCTTTTGTCGATTTCAACTCTATTTATCTTTATGCTTGTGGCATTGGCACTTTTGGTAAGAAGATACTATTCAAGTGGAGTAACTACTAAAGGGAATCAAAGGAATCTCATTGTGTGTCTTGTTTTGATCATTGTATCTTCAATTGGAATTTCAGCTTATTGGGCTAACAGTAGTACTAAAGGTTGGATCGGGTATCCGATTTTTGTTCCGATGTGGTTTTTAGGAACTGGTGGTCTTTGGTTGTTTGTTCCAATGGCAAAGAAGCCTAAAGTATGGGGAGTTCCTTTGGTTCCTTGGTTACCTTCTTTATCTATTGCTATTAACATATTCCTTCTTGGTTCTATCGATAAAAAATCGTATATGAGGTTCGGAGTTTGGACAGCGTTTCTCTTGGTTTATTATGTGCTTTTGGGGTTACATGCTTCATATGATACTGCAAAACAGTATGACCAGAGTAAACATAGTTCTGAGGAGGTTGAGAAGCAATGGAACAAGGTGGAACAGGGTGATGTAGGGCAAGATTCTAGTACTGCACACGTTTCCAATTGATAAGATTGTTGTGTGTATATGTTAAATGTTATGCCATGCATAAATTAGCTTATATATATTTGTGGACAAATAATGATTTCTTTATTTTAGGTTGTTGATTTGGGTGGGTGTAAATGTTTCCTTTGATTTAATTTAATGTTTAGTTTATGTTGGAAGCTTGCTTAATGGTCAAACCACTATTTTAATCTTGTTTTTATTAGTATCCATATGTAGACTAAGTGATTGAAGAAGCAGAAAACAATGAAACCTGAATTTCATTTTTATCATTGGGATGAACCTATGCTGGATTTAGAACTCTTAAATAATACATGTTGCAACTTAAAACCTATCATGTCATGTAACAATTGTTTTATCTACTTTTATATTTCTGATACAAAGAGGACCGAGTGAGAAAAAGAAAACTATGACCGTATCAAACGCTTGATAGAGACACTCGCGCTATCAACTAGCAAAAGTAAATTAAATTGAGCATGAAATTGATCATAAATAATCAAATCAAGATCAACTTTGGCCAGAGCGTCGGCGCAACAGTTTGCTTCAAGATATTAGTTACACAATGTAATTTCTCAATCTAACACTAACAAATTGCTAATTTTCAGAATCAAGTGCATTCTCGCATCACCGCCTCTATCGCCATTGGCCAACATTCTAGCCACTACCTACGAATCCACGTGAATATCAATAGTTGGATAACCACACAACAGAGCCAACTACAAACCTTCACCATCGCAAGATTCACCCTGTATTCTCAAAGAATTAACAATAAAGATTAAGCAGAGCCGTGCCGAATAGAGAATAAAAATGGAGATTGATCAATTGACTATTTCAGTCTCACCACGTAATTCAACAATTGTTTTCAAGCCCTTGTTAGCAGCATGGTTAAAAATTTCTGTTGCTTATGGATAATAAGATAGTTATTATTATATTTTTTTGAAAAATTATGTTTTAAAAGAATTCCTCGTTAATAGTTCGTTCATATGCTTCTTAGATCGTAAAGAGTCTCGTGTGTTTGGTTCAAGAGAAAGAAATAGGGAAGAGACTCGTGTGTTTGGTTCAAGAGAATGAATTTAGACTAAAATTAGATCAAATTTATTCATTGAAATCCGTGTTTTTCTTTCTTCTCAATTTCTTTCTCTTGAACCAAGCACACCTGTGTAAAGTTACATCAGGTTTATGCTTCCTAACAAGGTGCAACGGGGTGTTGCAGAGCATGATTCTAGTATCGCATATGTTTCCAATTGATAATTTGATATATTTTAAATGTTATACCATGTACAAACTGATTAATATATGTGCACAAATAATGATTTATCTATTTTAGATTTTTAGGTTATGGATTTGTGTGGGTGGGTGTATGTTTTGTGATGCTAAGTTACAAAACATTTACATATATCCAAACCTTCAAAACATTCAGGTCCTGGATTATCACCATTTTCAAATGACTGGTAATAAAATCTGTCATTTTATAGCGCAATGCCTGTACAGCATTCAGTATCAAGTATTCAAACCAGATCTGTTATTATATCACACAATGCTTGTATCGAATATCCACACACGATCCTAACAGATCATCAACAAAATCACAAGCATAACAAGGAATGAAAGAAATGACTTCTGCTTGTCTACAACGTACTACGTTACAACAATTCAACAAGAATGAACCAATCACACAGCCCTTACCACAAATTGTCCTCTCCATATACATATACATACTGATATACGTCTAACTCTGATATCGAAAAAGGAATGATTCATTTGAATGAAACTATTGGAGGCTGCAATATCATATCATATACATGTACAAATACTCATAAAATATCTTCTTGTGACAGCAACTGTGATAATGCATCATATACTGCACCTTCTATACATGACTGCATTATTTCTTATCTGTTGTAACGCCAACAACAACATTGCTCACCTGTGACATGACAAATTGATTTTAAATAATCTTGCTATGCTCAAAAGCAACGAGAATCAGTAAAATGCAGTAGAAAAAAGACATCGAAACTATCAATGAAAAGCAATAACATTTACCAATTTCCCACTTGAATCAACAGACATTGGATTTTCTACCACCACTGTTTGGCTCTGAGATTGGGGCATTGACTGTAGGTAGTAAAATAGAATCACATGCATATTCATTAGATTATCAGAACAGTAAACAGCCACGTCGTCCTTTCTATGATTATTAATCACCAAAAACAAAATTAGAAAAAAGAAAAAACATACTGTTGAAGTAGAAGGCAACGTTCCCGAGTTGGTTGTCCCATTAGGTCTTTGAACAGGAATCGGAAGCCTTCCATTGGACATCTACAAAAGACAGGAAAGAGGAGCAAAAGAAAGGAAACAGTATGAAAAAATCAAGTCAGAAAAATGTTCAACATAACTAAAAAATAAGTACAAATCATATATTTACATGTTGACAATCTCATAATTTACATGCTCAGAAGCCTAAACAAGAATGACAATCTCATAATATACTTTAAATTTTTCAGGGGACAATCTCATAATTTACATGTTGACTGAGACTCGAGTTACCCTAGGGCATATAAGTGGGGTTTTAGCTTTTAAGGCCATAGGCTTTTATCTTCATTCTATTAAGTTGGATCCCAATCTCTGATAACAGGCATGAGATTGCTTGAATGACCAGGCTTATGAAGAATAAGTAGGACAATGACGACACAAATGGTAAATTGATAAAATATGAATAATACCAGGAGACTTAAATATATCCAAAAAAATAATCTATGTATGCAGGCTTTTCCTATTCGAAAAACAGATTATAAGTTGCAAAATATAAATACATCTGTGTACCACACTTTGCTTGAGTCACAGATTTAGTTATAAAGTGGATATAGAATTAATTAGGTGGTTGTAATAGTAAAGGTAGGGGCTTTAGTTAAAGTGTAGGAAGGTAGAAGGGATATTCATTCTGAACTGTCGGTTTTGGGGAATTGAATAGTAGCTCAGTTATAGAAAAGGTTTCCCTTTTGTTGATGGGGAAATCCTTGGAGTACTTTTTCTAATCAGATTATAAGTATCTGAGCATTTAGGGAACCCTCCCTTAAAAGCTAGTTGTTATCAAGGGGGAAGAACCATGCCACTTAAATGCACCACCGAGGATCCCATACTACTCGATGTGAGACTAGGGCACCTCAGAATTCCAAAGTCTCTCTCATGGCACCACCTCTGAGAGGGACTGGTCCCCCAAAGTACCAGTGTATCTGTATTCATTCCTTTTTAGAGAATAAACACATTATTTCTTTCTTTTCCTTTTTCATCTATATTGTTCCTTTTCCAAGCAATGGTGGACCAATTCCTATTATCCACTAAATCCCTAATTTCTAGCACTTATTTACCTCAAAAGGATTCTGAGCAAGGAAACAAATGGCCAAGGAAAAAATGTACACAAAAAATACCAATTACGTAAATGCAACAATAAATTTAAGGATCACATGACTGCATGAAGTCACCGTAGTTTACATTAAAATGGAGCCCAGATCGTGGGACAAAAAATTACTTGAATTTCATATTAAAACTTCTAAAGCAATGTTTAGAATAAATGTTCAATGCCTAGATTAGCAAAATTCTGTCAATATCAACTTACATTGATATTAGTAATGTAGTGACAAACAGCACATTTGACTGAAGGAGCTCCATAAGGATACATGAGTGTTGTTCGGCAGTTCCCGCAAGGGACATGGGCGACTTGATTAGATGCTGTTTAATGCAGACACAAATTGAATAATAAGCATACATTAGCACAATATTAAAAGGAAACTCTTCATTGGAATGACAAGAAGAAAACAAAACCAATTAAAACAAAAACTACACAAGCAAGACCCTTAGAGTAGAGTTTTAAAGAATAATAAACTGAATAACACTCATCAAGACAAACTGTTATCGAGATTAAAATAGACATTATGAAACACTAACATTGGACTAAATGCAGGCAATAGTATGAGTAATGCAATTTAAGAACAGAATCAAAGTACGACACCCAGAAAATGATAAGCAAAATATACTTTTGATGTTTCAACAAAGAAATAAACCTCAACCCCAGATTAACATGTAGTTAGTTAATAATGGCATATTATTTACTTGTCAATTTTTATAACACAATCATGTTTTTTTATATATTCATGGTTTAAGACGATCTTCTCCAAACTGTAAGAAAAAGAGATGACACAAGGACAAAAGTAAAGAATCAACATTCGCTAGTTTGGTATATTCAACAAGATTTTATTTTAAGAAAAATTGTCAGAGGCTCTATTTGAAATAGATTCTGTTTCTAGGGAGTGCGGGGGATAGAAGGGGATAAATCTGATAAATATTTGCTGCATAATTCGCTTGAAAACAAAATTGACAAAAAGTGTATCATTTCAAAATATTATAGAAAGGGAATCCTGCGTAACATTTTAATTTTTATCATCCACAATACAGGACTTTTGAATAAAGCAAGAAAATAAGGAGGGACTAGACAAGGAAGATTGAATCAAGGACACAAGTCCTCCCAAAGAGAATTATTCAGTGATTTTCTAGCCGTTAGCAATCTTAATTAGGAAAAGCATCACAAAATGAAACACTAAGAGAGAAGGACCCATTGCAAGAAAGAACACCTAAATAACCCAACTTTTTTAGACCATACTAAATAAACTACTCACAACATCAGCCTGAACATCGATAACAGCCAAACCACGTTTAGCAGGGTAGCACAAACACAATCATTTTTTGAAACGGAACCGCAAGCACCATAATTAAATGAAATAAAACCAGGAGCAAAGTAAAAAGAAGGGAAAAAAAATTCATTCTAATCAAAGCATAAAAAAGAGGCAGCATCATTCATTATTAACCATATTCAATTATCACGCAGTGTAACAAAACATGACAATTACAAAATAAAAGATTTATATTTTTATTAAGAGAAACCAATATGTCAGCTTAATACTAAACCACTAAACTTCATGTATCTAGCAAGTAGCAACAAACAAATATACATTACCTGGAGCAAGGTTTACAGTGTGACAGCAAGAACACCTGACACTTGTAGCCCCGCGTGTGTACATTAGCAATGTCCTACAGCCTCCACAATATAGTTGAGCCATATCCATCCCTGCAAGAGCATCATTATGGTAAACGTCCTAACATCAACTTAAGAGTCTGACAACATGTAACTATCAACCCTACTACTCTGCATAATTATTTCTAGCTTAAAACTCCAAAATTTGTTCCAATTTGAAAATATTAATTAGTGGAAGACGCGAGATCCACAAATATATAGGGTAAGTTAAGTTACTCTAATAATTTTAAATTATCAATAACAAACACAGCGACGAAGCTTACCAGGTGGAGGAACAGGGGTGATTGTGTTGCACAATGCACAACAAACATTGGTTGCCCCTCTAGGGTAAAGCAACATGCTCCTACAACCATTACACACAATTTGACTCTGCATAGCTGCAAATTTAAACAACAACAACATCATCATCACCAACCATAAAACCTTAACCAACCATGTTTCACACAAAAAACAACATAGTCAACAATCTAATCTTGTGATTGAAACAAAGAGTATATCAAACACAAAGAGAGTAGTATCTAACCAATAGCATAAAATCTGCAGCAAAATCCCAACTACTTAATTTCAATGCCTAATCCAAATAAAAAACAAAAAATTGATGACATGTTCTAATTCCCAAAACATCAACAACACCAGTATTGGAAATGTTTAATTCCCAAAACATATAATAAACCAAAAACGGAACATTGAAATATTTCTAATTCCCAAAACGTATAATCAAACAAAACGGTTTTTTTTTTTTCTTTTTCTAAAACAAACCCAGAAAAAGAGAATAAAATAAAAAAAACGATCTAACAATACCTGCGGTACCTCGATCCTGTTCTACGACAAGCGATTGAGACAACGAAGTGAAACAAGACGATTGAAAAAGAAAAGAAAAGAAAACGTGGATATGGGGATAAAGCGAGGAAAAGGATTATGAAGGTGGGATGAGAAATTGAGAGGAGGAAGATGAAGATTGAAGATTGAAAGAGAGGAAAAAGGTGGAGTGAAGACCTAACCAACCCTCTCTTCTTCCTTAAAGACTTCGTCTTCTTCTTCTTTCTGCTATCAATATTTTCCTATCATCTTCCTCTTACTGCATCTATTCTACATAACTCATTTGGAAATTTCTTGGTCATAATTACTACCACATTTTTTATATTTTTATTATTATTATTATTATCATTATAGAATAGAATAGATAGATTAATTTTTTATTTTGTTTTTTGCAAAAATTGGTTTTTTTTTTTACATAAAAAAAATTGGTTATTATTTTATGAGTTTAATGGACATTATTTTATATTTTCGTACAATAAAAATAAAACACTATTTCGGTATTATAGTTAAAGCGTAATAAAAAAATATATCGTATAATTAAAGTGAGGACGTGAGGTATTATTGCTATGATTTATGAGAACATATAATTATTATCATAGAATTATACTATTATATATATATATATATATATATATATATATATATATATATTTACTAATTTAAACTCATTTTATTTTACACGGTCAGGATTTTCTAAATTTAGTATAATACCAAATTAATCGTACAAATATGAACAATTATTGTTTTGATGTAATAAAAAATTAAAAATAGAAGAAATAAAAAGGAAAAAAAAAAGAAAAAAAGAAGAACTTTGTATGGGAATTGAACCTCATATGGTAAAAGGTTTTTTTTTTGACGCAACATATGGTAAAAGGTTGTAGAGTGCGATTTCGAACATACAATTCTCTATCTATTGTTATATTTATGCTTGTGATTAGGATTGATCTACGATATAAAAATGACATCATTAATGAGTTTATAATATATTTCAATTATTTTAGACTTTTTATTTAGAGAAATTGATTTAAAACTTTTTTTACTAATAGATGTATTTTTAAAAAAAAGAAAATTGTAAGTACTTTTGCAAAGAGAGTGAGAATCAGTTGAATGGAATTGGACTTTTGCAAAACTCAAGTATAATAGAAAAATAAATTAAAATCTAAGAAATCGTTTGATTTGACCTTTTTTTTAGATTTTAGAAACTATCTGAAAATTAAAATTGAAAATAATAATTTTTTAAAAGAAAAATAAATAAAATTGTTTGATAATTATTGTTTTTTTAGTTTGATAATTGTTGTTTTTTTAGTTTCAAAAACTATTTATCTATTTATTTTATTCACAAAAATTACGCAACTTTATTCTATCAATTTTTTTAAAAAGAATTATTTGGCCTAATTTATCCTATTAATGCGTATAGAAATAAATTAGGCTAAACAGTATATAATGTCATACCATAACTAGTGCAAAAGTTGCTTACATCTTTCATGCACCCACCTTGCCAAGATATAGAATTTATGGGTTAGTGTATTAGTATAGAGAATAATTCAGGCCGCCCTAAGAGGTCTTAATCTGTATAGGTTCAGGTCATGTCGACCTATTTTTTTATATAGAGTAGATCAAAGTTTTTTTATAAGCCTATTTAGTTAAATAGTCAAGGCCGCAAACCATTATAATTTTTTTTTTAACCTATTAAGCCGACATACTTAAGTTAATATGAATAATATTTTTAATACTATTATTATTTATATATTAAAATTTATGCTTTGATTAAATTATAAATTTATTAATTTTTTAAGTAGTTTAAGTTTATTTATCTACATTAATTTTTCACATATATAAATGTATTATTAAAAACTAGAATTGAATATGATGATATATATAACCAAATTCTTTAAAATATCATGTTAAATATTGAAAAGACGTTGGTTTATTAGTTCATAAATATTTTAAAAATAAATACAATTATTTATTTAAATTTTTTTTTTTAACCAAGAGTGGTGTAGCAAAGGAGCTACAACCACCAAAATATCATTAACAACCAAAAAAGTATACAATTATTTATTTAAATATCTTCATGTGAAATAGACTTTTAAACAAGCTAACATGACACATTAGGCTTTTAAAAAGTCAGACTCCGACCTAAAAAATAAGCCTATAATAGGTCACATGTCAGGCCCTTCGATTTTTTGACAGGCCAGACTCAGACTTGGGAAAGCCTAGCTTGACCTAGCTTATTCCCACCTTTATGTATTAGCACTAAAGGTACTTGACAAAAAAAAATTATAACATATATAATTGAATATATGGTATGACCAGGGGCAGATTTGGACTGAAAATACTGGTGGGGCTAAAAAATTAGGCACTATCGAAAAAGAAAAAATATATCCTAATAATTTAGTTAAACAAAAAATAATATATGAAATTACTACTAATACAACATTTATATCAAAAAAAGAACACAAACAAACCAGAAAATTTCTACTAAAAAAAAAAAAAAGAAATCAACAAACTATCCAAAATACCACAAAGTTTCTATTCGAAAAAAAGAAATGACTATAACTTATTGAATATTCGTTAAATCATACATATTATTGTTTGATACTTCATAAGATTCTACCTTAGACCAAAATATATAGAACCCAAAATTATGTTATTCTATAGTTTATTTTGATAAACTAATTCAATTAGCTTATAACTTATTAATTTGTATTCCAATTTTACATATTACTTGGAAAAAAAATTAAAACTATTGTTTTATGTCATTTCATATTTACATGCTCGTTCAATAGTTAATTTTACTCAATACAACAAATTCAATTAGCTATAGCCACACCAAGCCTCACACATGTCCATCCCTAGGTATGACTTGTTAATCAATTTATTTGATAATAACATCTTTAAATAATATAATAATGAACTAATTGACAATGAGATTATGCTTTATTTTTATTTTTATATTTAATATGATATTTTATAAAAAGTTTATGATATCATTTTAAAAGACTATTTTTATGATATATTGGATTAGCTTATTTTTGAGCTTATGCAATACAGTTTATGCAAATAAATAAAATTTTATATTAACTAATAAATTTTCACTAATGAAAACTGTATTTTTATAAGCAATTTTTTCATAAATTATCTTAAAACCTTACAATAATATATAAAAATTTATTTATTTATATAAATTATTTTATATAAACTCAAAAATAAGTCAATTCAAATGAAACTATAGTTGATTTTTTAACTAAATAATAGTATTTTTTAAAATATTAATACTATCTATTGAAGAAACTCTGATCCAAGTGTGACAGTCGTAGGCTAAATTGTAATATCATGTGGATCGCTACCACCTATTCACACTCCAATTGCTAAATTAACTTATTTTGATTTGAATTTTGAATACGTACAAGATTATGACATAACAAAAGTTTAAACATTTGTGGATAATATGTATATAAAGAATTTCCTTATCCTTTGACCTGTCAAAAGAGAAAATAAATGTTCCTTAGAAAAGTTGACTGCAATTTGGCTACCGTCATAATGTGCACAAGAAAATTTGGAAATGAGTTGAGTTGAACCTGTCTTAGTTTAACTCGATAAAAATTGGTTTGTCTTGAAATTCGGTTTGAGTTTGACATGAATTCTTTTTTCAGTTCGAGTTTGTTTCATTCAGGTTCAGTTCGAGTTTGTTTAATCTATGTAGGTTCCGTTTATTTTCAACTCAAAACTCAACTCAAAAGTTGCGGGGATCGAAAAACAGTTTTAAAATAAAATATAGTATGACTAAAGTTGTGATGTCCAAATATTTTATTTTTTAGCAGATCAAATGCAGTTAATTATTCTTTAAATTAATACTAGTAGCTTAAATAATAGTGACCGAGTTGCACACGTCCTCACATATTTCTCACCAATGGATAACAACTTACAGTTCAATCGGTTAGACAACCTCAAGAATTTACAGACACAATCCACATTTAACTTCTTAGACTTAACAACCTATATGGTTCATCAGTTTTCATCTCTTCTAACTATATTAATAACTCATCTCTTAAGCTATATTTGCATATAACATTTTCCAACTCCAAAACTGTAGTAACTATATACACTTTCACAATGGCCTCAGGAAATGTAGAAGAAAAAATAGAATCTGGTTTCAATGTTGTTCCTCAGACCAAACCAAAGAAAGATTGGATCCTTTTGTCCCTTAGGGTGGTTACATTTTTTGCAACTGTTTCAGCTACACTTGTTATGTCACTCAACAAACAAACCAAAAACTTTGTAGTTGCCACCATTGGTAGCACCCCAATTACAGTTCCTCTTACTGCAAAGTTTCAGCATACTCCAGCTTTTGTGTTAGTCCATAACATGATTTTCATTTATTTCTAATTTAGTAACAATCCAATATATTCTCTTCGATCACATATATAAATAAATTTTTACTTTTTTTGGTTCATTCAATTATTAATGTAACTGGTTGATATATTAACCACCGATAAAATTAGAGACAAAAAATTTATCTGTCTTTAATTTTGTCGGCAAGTTAAAAATGGTCTAAGTTGAACTAAATTTTATTTTTTCTACATTGACAATTTAACTTTTCTAATATAATACTACTAACATGCTTATAAAAAAAGATTGTGATAATAACATTACTATATATTTATTTAATTTGTGGTGGGAATACAGGTACTTTGTGGTAGCTAATGTAATTGTTAGTGTCCATAACTTGGTGATGATAGCAATGGATATATTTGGACACAAATTTCATAACAGAGGGCTCCAACTTGCACTAATTGCAGTATTAGACACGGTATTAAATGAATGACACATTTTTTAGTAGTGCTTAATTAATTGATCATTTAAATTATTAACATATGAAACTGTTTGATTTTTTTTTATTAATTAATTGGGTGAATTAGATGGCTTTGGCATTAGCATCAAGTGGAGATAGTGCAGCAACAGCTATGGCAGAACTTGGAAGGAATGGTAATTCACATGCAAAATGGAATAAAATATGTGACAATTTTGAGGCCTATTGTAACAGAGGTGGTGGTGCCTTAATTGCTTCATTCATTGGCCTAATTCTCCTTCTCATTGTTACTGTCATGTCCATCAACAAGCTCCTCAAACTAAACCGCAATTAACAATATTATTGCATTTCCTTGATTATATATATAAAAGCATGTTTCAACTTATTTGAATTTAGTGTTTACTGTTAATTGTACAGGGGATTTGCTCCCCCTGGGGTTGTTCCTCTTGTTGTTTTTATTGGGCTTAGGCCCATTGTTCCAACAAAAACAATGCTCTCTCTCTTCTCTCTCTCATCTCTCTCTATATATATATAAACCAACAATAATAAAGTGCGGAGCTGAGCAAATAATAATTGCAAACAACCGACTATTAAACAATGCAAGCAACAATATTTAACCAAGAACAAATTTGGCAAATTATGTGTAAAGCAAAATCCACAATCAAACTAAAGCACACGATAAAGAGTAAAGAATAAAAAACACATCGAGATTGTTTACCAGTTGACCTAAAATTGACCTAATGTTTAAGGGAAAGAGCAATTATCTAAAATCCATTACCAATGAGTCTTTACAAAAGATACAAAGAAGTTATTACTGTACAAGAAATTAACTTCAAGGGTTCAAGATGAACAAACTTTAATTACTACACCTTTATCTTCCTTCTTCTCTTAATCGACAAGATGAAAAAACAACTAAACAAAAGAGAACGTTTTGATTCCTTTCCCTAATAAAATCTCTCAACCCAATGTGTTTACGTCCATTGGTCCAACTCTAGAATACCATCCAAGGTCTCCCCAACACTCAAAATTCTAACCTTTCGTGTTCCCTCTCTCAAAGATTATGTTTTCAGTTAAAAGAATATCTATTAAAATTTGATATTTCTAAGCAAAAATAACAGGGGTGATTCTAATCAACATATCACATTTTTTTAATGTGATTCGAGTCACCGTGTTTTTCAAGAAACATGACACACAGGAAAAACTAAAATTCAAATCAACCTAACTCGAATGATACCATGGTTGGAATTCCATTCTTCTTCATTTTCCACCCTAGCCGCCCGCCCTTCCTTAACAAGATGGCTCATCTGAATCACACGTAAAACATAAAAAAGAAAACCCTATGATTAACCATATACAAAGCACATCAATACTCTCAATGTAGAGGAGGGGTTGGTTTTGGATTATAACAGAGCCACAATAAATTATAAAGAGCTTCCAAATTTCTAATACAAACATGAATTTGTTTGAAATGTCCTCTTTAATATTTTTAGGCGTGCACAAATGTTTGTTAAAAAAGGCACCTATGAATTTTTCTAGTGACCCACACGAGGGATCTATTATAAAAAAGGCTTAATTAGTTTGTAAGTCCCTTAAAGACTTTTTTGTTTCACTTTGGTTCCTTAAAGAAAATAAGTTTCACTTTGGTCCTTATTGATATCTCCATCAATCAATATGGTCATTTTCGTCCATTTTTTTCAAAAACCGTTAACTTCAGTACATGTTCCACGTAACAACCTATTTTACCACATGTATAGAAGTTAACAGTTTCTGAGAAAAAATGGACGAAAATGACTATATTGACTGCCGGTAGGGCTGGCAATGACCCGGGCCAACTCGTGAATAGTTCGAAGCTTGATTCGATAATTGACTCGTGAACTTGATTCGTGAACCAAATGAGCTGAACTTGAGTCAAAAAATAAGTTCGTTAATTAAATGAGCTGAACATAAACTATATATAGTTCGACTTGTTTGGTTCATGAACTAGCTCGGTTATATATATATATATATATATATATATATATATATATATATATATATATATATATATAAACTTTCCAAATCTTTTTAACTTGACACATCAATGAACTTTTCAATTTCACATGTACTGATATTAGTCACTCTACCTTTACAAAAAAAAATTACTTCTTTAAACTCTCTCTTTCTTAAAAGACTTTTCATTTTCCATTTTCCATTTTTCATTACCTTTCCTCTTCTTTATTATAATTTAATATTTGCTTTTATCTTTTTAAAAAATGGTTTAAAAGGTTAAAGATCAAATTTTGAAATTTTGACAACAAAAATAGATCAAAATCATGTTATTTGACTTAACGAGTTGAACCTAACAAGCCGAACCGAACTGTTCATGAACTTTAAACGAGCCGAACTCGAGCTGAAAAAATAGTTCGTATCACACTCGAGCCGAGTTTCGAGCTGAACCAATTTCTATCGAGTCGAGTCGAGCTCAGACGAGTTCGACTCAGTTCGACTCATTTCCAGCCCTAACTGCCGGAGATATCAATAAGAGACTAAAGTGGAACTTATTTTCTTTTGGGGACCAAAGTAAAACCAAAAAAGTCTTTAAGGAACCTGTAAACTAATTAAACCTATAAAAAAATAATTATTTTTTAAGTTTATTAAATTATTGATATTGCCGAAAGAT
Source organism: Trifolium repens (assembly GCA_030408175.1). Classification (NCBI taxonomy): domain Eukaryota; kingdom Viridiplantae; phylum Streptophyta; class Magnoliopsida; order Fabales; family Fabaceae; genus Trifolium; species Trifolium repens. The sequence goes on along the minus strand of CP125842.1, from coordinate 55,988,599 downwards.
ATAGAGACCAAACAAATAAAGTATTAAATGAACTAATTTTTTTTATTTTGCATAAATTCAAACTCCACATTTAACTTGCGTTTAATCTTCTAAAGAACATGATATTCAACTGGACAACGTTTCTTGTACCTGTTTAATTTAGAAACTCGTTATTAGATTAGACAAAATAAGAAGTAGGACTAGGAAAACACATAAACAAAAATTTGTGTCTCTTACTAAATCACATGACAAGTGACAACTTTATAGTCATAGTACAATTATAAAAAAACACGAATATATTCTTTCTTTCTTCGAATGTAAAAAATAGGCAAAATTACACCGCATATCCTTTATTTTATTTTTTTTGTAACTCTTTGGTCCTTTATCTTTTATTTATAACACTTAGTCATTTATCTTATTTATTTTTAACACTTTGGTCCTTTGTCTTATATTTGTAACACTTTGATCTTTTATCTTTTATAACATTCACATGTAAACCTTTTGTCTCATTTTTTTATATTAAAAAAATACTGCATTTTATTTTTTAAAATATCTTTTTATTAAAATTAAATAAAACTCATAATATTACAAATAAAATACTACTACCTCCGTTAATGTTATTTTGCCCAAAAAATAACCCTTGGTGTTATTTTGCCTAAAAAATACTATCAAACTATCTCTTTCTTGTACACTTTTATCTTTTGTCCTAAATACTACTACCTCCATCTCTTTTTATTAGAGCTATTTTGACTCTGTTTAGTAAACCAAATAAGCTAACTTATAGCTTATAAGCTAAAAGCTCTGTTTGATAACAGTTTTTCGAAAAATGCTTATAATTTATTTTACTAGCTTATAGCTTATTTTTCAAATACTATTTCAAGTAGCTTATGAGCTTATAGCTTATAGCTTATTATCTTTTTTTTCAATTTTACCCCTATTATTTTACTTGAAATAAACTAAATATTAATTAAACATATCTTTTTTATGTCATTTTATGCGTACTTATAAGCTAATCAAACCGCTAATTTTACCAAACACTACAAATTCAATCAGCTAACTTATTCGCTATAAGCTAGCTTATTCGCTATAAGCTAGCTTATTCTCTATAAGCTAGCTTATAAGCTATCCGCTATAAGCTAGTTTATCAGCTATCCGCTATATTTTACCAAACAGAGTTTTTGATTAAATGGTACTATTCACTTATCATGCTTTGACCATACTTTTTTAATAGTATATAGATATAAATATAAGCATATAAGATCTTGTTTGATTTGTTTTGATGAGTATTTTCAAAATATCCAATTTTTATAATTTTTACTAATAGAGAATTAAAGATATTAGTGATCAAAATCGTACATTGACATATATGCAGTAGTTAAACTAATTTTTTTTATTTTGGGATTTTCTTCTGCATATTGCATCTATTTAGTCACTAACCCGTGTGTGTACAGTAGCAGAAGTTCAAGAGCACGTTGGACTTGCACTTATCTTGTCAGTGTAGAATTTTTTTTGCTTAATTAGTCTGCAGGTCCCTTAAAGACTTTTTTAGTTTCATTTTGGTCCCTTAAAGAAAATAAGTTCTACTTTAGTCCCTTATTGATATCTCCGGCAGTCAATATGACCCTTTTCGTCTATTTTTTCTCAGAAACTGTTAACTTCTGTACAAGTGGCAAAATAGGTTGTTACGTGGCACCTGTACTAAAGTTAACGTTTTTTTGAAAAAAATGGACGGAAATGACCATATTGACGGATGGAGATATCAATAAGGACCAAAGTGAAACTTATTTTCTTTAAGGGACCAAAGTGAAACAAAAAAAGTCTTTAAGGGACATCCAGACTAATTAAGCCAATTTTTTCTTTTGTTTTTACTTTTTGACAAAATCTTCTTAGCCGTTTTCGCTACCAAGTACACTTTTATTTTTTTTTTTACAAATTGCTAGTACACTTTGTTTTGTGTCAAATTTTCTTAAATATCTTTTAAAAATATTAATTATTTTGCAATAAAAAACGTTAATTATTCTACCAAAAAATATAAAATTAATATTATTTTATTACCTTAGTTTTTCTTTTCATGAAATTATTATTGTTATTATTTTTCATGCAACTAATTTGGTTATGTTGTATTTCAATGGTTTGACATGAACGCAATAATAGAATTGTTAAGGTGAAGGAATTTCCGATCCTTCAAATATTAAAGAAATTAAAGTTCATTCACTTTGATGGATGAAAGATAAGAATTGTACATCTTGATTTTAATTTTTTTTGATTTTTCAAAAAATAATAATAAAAAAATAGATTAATTTATATCCATTGAGCTTTCGACAAAGCTATTGTCATCTACCCACATAATCTTGCCGTGCACAAAATCGTGAAATTCTACCACAACGTGGTCCATGAAGTTATGTAAAATACCATATTATTTCGGCGGCACATCTTGATTAACACGAGAATATTTCTATCATAGATATCGATTAAAAGTAAGGGAACTCCACATTGATACCCTGTGATTGACATGGAAAGTTTTTGAAAGTTAATGCTAACAATGGAAAGTTTTTGAAAGCTAATATATGCATCCAGCTATCATCATTGTCCTCTTGCCTCCATAATTCAAAACTCATTCTCCTCTTTGAAAAATATGTAAACGAAATTTAATTGTTTAAGACTCCGATATAGGATTTTTTATATTAGCCTTATGCAGTAAATTCTATTGGGTATAGGTTCCAGCCAAGGTTGTTAAAATTTCATTTTAAATCGTAAACTTTATCAACTATTCTACATTTTTAGGTATGATTTTCGTGTTAAATCAAAGCTAAAGTAGTTTTGAATAAAATCGCAAGTCAAAACAATTTTTTTGCATAAATATTTTTAGGTATCGTTTTAACATTTTTTTTTGCATAAATATTTTTATAAATACATAGTATAATATCGTACTAGTAACAAATACAATATGATATGTTAAGTATTTAGAGAGACACTTGAATTTTTTAATAACAATACGTGTTAATAATCAGAGGTGTAACAGTTTTTTACACTCGTGTGTATTTTAATAAGGTTCAATATTTGATTTATATTATATATCAAATATATCAATATATTATTCAATTATTATAAAAGTGAATTTTTGCTTATAGCAGCCATCAGGGAACAAAGTTTCTTATCTTATACACATGTGCGTAGATTAGAAAGGAAAAACAAAATTATACAAAAGAATAGATAAAAACATGAGAGACGAAACATATAAGTAATTAGATTTTGATAAAATAATATAATATTATAAAATTTTATGCAATCATTCAAATATAATAAGTTATTTAATAAATAATAATAGGTACATAAATGTAATAGAGGTTTCGTAAAAAATAAAAATTTACAATACAATCACTTTACATTTCAATCATATATAATATTCATTCTTACACAACATGCATGATATAAAAAGTCATATTTAATATATGAACAAAAAATGAGAGTGATATTATTCTTTACAAGATATATATTGTGGCTATATAGTTGTTGGTGCTATTTGTTGGAAAAATCATGACTATATTTTCAACCAACACCAACAATATTTATTATTAAAATGCATAACTATAATTATATTTAATTTATGAGAATGAGAGAAAGTCAATATAATGAATTACAAGCAATAACTCACAATAAATTATAAATTAACATCATCATAAAAAAATAATTATAAATTAAATTAGGAGTTAAACTCATCCTAAAGTCTTTGATATTCCAAGCTAATAACCTTGTGTGGATCCACGTGCTCTAATCCTCTGAGCTACAGGCCCCACCCTGTCTCAACTAGACCCGCTCCTCGGACATGCCGCCAAAATGATACAGAAAATATATAAGAATATCCCTCCCCTCAAAAAACCAAAAAAGGGGTTCTTAAATTATTATTTTGAATGTGTTTGTATTTTAAATCTACTGAAATAGAATAGAATATATTTTTTTGAATTAGATTAAATAAAAATGAAATTCACTCATGTCGAGCTTGAACTCTACTATTGAAATTTGAAGTCATCTACATAGACGCAGATGATCTAGCTTCTTTCTCATTAAACCGAGCACATTTAGATAAGTTTTATTTGAAGGTCATGTTTTCCCTTTCCTTTCACTTGGCAATCCCTCATGGCTAAGATAGGTAGGTCTAAAGCTAGCTAGTGTTTAGAAGTAAGTTAAGAGATTGAATATGTGAGAGGAATAACGCTAGAATCCAGACCAGTCTCATTGATTAGCTTTCGAATCGAGCTATTGCTAAATTTCTAGAACGACTACAACCTACATTGCTTGTTTCCCTTCTCAAGGAAGTGAGTCTCAGACCGTAGGTGTTGACTCTTCACTCCAAGCCTAAATTATTCTACGAGGCGGCTAAACACGGTATGTTAGGTCTTGTAACGCCCTTCGTTTCTTCATCGTGATCTCCTATCTCTTTTGACTATTTTTATTTTCAACTGTGTTGTACCCTACTTTAGCGGATGTGTTTTCGAAATGATGGAGATCAATCCCACTCAGAGAGAGAGAGAGAGAGAGAGCACCGACAATGTAAACTAATTTTAAACCGTCAACCAACACCAACCATATTTTCCGCCATGTCACTTCACCTACTTTCTTGATATGAAATGGCAAATTGATAGTTGTTTATTGGATAATTGTATAAAATTATTTTACATCATCGATACATCTCCATTAAACTCACTCATGTATATATCACACCCACACACATGATATGATCAAATGTGTAAAAATAATTTTATATTGTTGGCGTATAGAAATTAAAACTAATTATTAAGCCTTATATTATTTTGTTCCCCTATTTTCACTTACTAAAACTTATCTAAATTTTTTCTACCAAAAAAAAACTTATCTAAATTTTAAAATCACTCGGTTTTGAATCTTCTTTTGAATTTTTGGATTTATAAATGTTGAAGTTACATATTTTTAATAATATAACATACGACTTGATGTTTGGAAAGATCAACAGATATAAAATTACAAAAAAACTCCCTTAAAACTTCATGTCAACTTCATAAGTTATTCAATTTTATAATTTAGAGAAGCAAAAAGATTAATATTACACATTGATTTTTTGTTAAGTCCCCCAAATTTTTTGTGTATCTTTCTTATTTTATTTTTATCTAATATATTTTAATAGAATGCTTCTAAGGTTTTTTTTTTAAGTATCAACATAGTTTGTAACTTTGTATGCGTTAATTGTCACTTTTGTATCAGCTTGCTTTTATAAAGAAATAATTATATTTATTTTTATAATCTAATTAAATAAATGTAAATAATGAATTTATTATGCCTAAAACTTAGTGATTTTAAAATAGAAAAATCAATTTAACTAGGAGTGAGAATATAAAGGTACTAGTAATTAATTAAGTATATTATTAAATTAATAAATAGGAATAAAATCTTTTGCAGTATTTTTGACAATAATCTTTTGCAGTACTTATGTTACTGGCACTGCTGTTGCTTTTTTCACAACAATAACCGTCTGATTATATTTAAGAGCCAGGATTGAACTAGGCATATGTAATATAAACCGTTTAATATAAAATTAATGACCGAGATCAATTACAGGGTGTAATTGCGTATTTTTTCTACAGCAGCAAATCCAAATCCGTATGATCGGATCGTTCCCATTATTATTTCCAATAACTATTAATTTAATTTTCTTCTAAAGTAATTATTAATTTAATTCTGATTACCATTCCACCTTATACTGCATTTTTTGGCCCAAGTCCATTGAATATTTCTTTTGTTTCCATATTTATTTATCTTATAAATAAATACTCTCTGGAACTTGTTGATTTTTCGCATTTAGAGTCAAGATTAATAGGATTTTATATTTTTGCAATTTGTACAATATTTTTGGGGTTTGAGACATTTGATTTCTACATACATACACAGATAGATATAATATCAATATCAATATTACATTCAATATTATATTCAACATTGTACTAGTATTGTACATGCAATTGAATTTGCATATCGGTTTTGATTTAATTTATTTTATTGAAATTTCATTTGTACACACAATTGTTGTGTCAAAATTCAGAACGTGGAAACAGAACTCTACTTTCAATGAGCTTTGCTACATTCATGAGTACGTTCTTTTTGTTTAGCATTTGTTTGTTTTTGGTATTTAGTAGTTTTTAAGGTTTGTTTTTTTGTATTGATTATTATGGTTAATTGGGATTGTAATGAGGTTAGTTACAACTGTCTTTGTTTTGCAGTTGAATGAAACAGTTGAAATTGGATGCATAGTTTCAAGCCAAAAAAGGTTTGGTTTTTTTGTACTTAAACCTTAAAAATATGTTATGAATCTGTGTTTTTTGAGTGTTATTTGTGTGCCACTCTTCACTTTTAATAGATCACACATCAAATTTCAGATCTTATCAATGTTCTTACTATTGTTTCTGTGATCTATTACATTTTTCGATTAACACGAATGATTCCTAAGTGTTGATTATGAAATCTGTTTTTGCATGCTATGATCTTTTAATTTTGAGAGCTATATGCTATGATGCGTCAATATTACTACTCTTCTTTCCTTTGATAGTTCACTCTAGGAAGTTATTTCGGGAAGCGTATGCAAATACGTGGTCCTACACGAAGCTTACACGTATGTTTGCTTAGGCTTTCAGTTCACCATATTCACGGTGAAAATCCGCATTGCCCGCAGAAGCTTAGCATTGAAGCTTCTATTAAATTGTGGTGAATGCAACACTTGACGCGTGTTTGCTCATTTCAACCGTGGTTCCAAACGAACATTAAATCAAATTTAAGATTTGTTTCTCGACATCAAGTTGCTGATGCTAAACCGGTTTAATGATAGAAATTAGTATTTTAGTAGAAAGTTTACGCGGACTTTCCTTTAATTACATCACGGAAAACTTCTTTATGTACAACTGTCACAACCTTCTTAAAATGACAATAAATCTGCACTCGTTTTGTCGAATAGCGGCTATAGTGTAATCGAAGTTTAACAAAGTATTCTAGTGTTCCGCAAAGTGTACTAGGTGTTGTTAAATAAAGGCTACAGCACTCAGCATATCTGAGTTTGAACAAATGCAATTTTCCGTGATCCACAATTGACAACGATCTTCCCCTCTCAACCCTCTTATTACTTATCGGTAACGCGTCTAATTTTTCTATTTATTGCAACCCTAACTAACTTTACCTTCTCATTTATCTAATCAATTTGATCACCATTCTGTCTATACTAGAAACTCCATAAGTTTGCAATTTGTATTGAATATATTTTTGTGCATTCATATTTATAGCCATTTACAGTGTCTGTATCAGATCCTTTTGATGTTGGTGCAGTAGTAACATTGATGAAATACTATGGTAGATTTGATGTTTATTGCATGTCTATTTTTTTATTATTATTCAGTCAACAGATTTTTCTTTCTTATTCATGGTATTTTGCAGGAAAATCCTTTTAGGCACCGATCGAAAATGGAAAATACATTTGAATCTTTCAGCAGTCCACAACATAAAAAGGTATTTATTATGGTCTACCGTGTTGAGAATGTATCTCGGTAACTTATGTTTTTCAAACATGTTTCCTATAAAAATATGCTTAGATATTCAAAAGAAATTTGTTTTTGAAGTTACTAATAACATGGTTATATATATTGTTGCCATGCTGCAGATATCATCCAGATGGGATCCATTCGAACCATGTCGGCCTATAATCGATGAAGCACCTGTGTTTTATCCTACTTATGAGGTACCTCTTAATTATGTCTATCATGTACCATTATAGCTTTTGGTGGTGGTAAATATTGTTCTGTGATTCAATTTAATTTTTACTATTCTTATTAGGAGTTTGAAGACACACTTGGTTACATAGCTAAGATACGTCCTCTAGCCGAACCCTATGGCATATGTAAAGTTGTTCCCCCAACTTGCTGGGTTCCACCTTGCCCGCTTAAGGAGAAAGAGATATGGGAAAATGCTAAATTTCCGACCCGTATTCAGCAAGTTGATTTACTTCAGAACCGCGAGCCAATGAGGAAGAAAAGTAGGGGAAGGAAACGAAAACGTGGAAAGCCGTCAAAGATGGGATCATGTAGTAGGAAAACTAGAAATTCATGTTCTGAAGCTGATGTTAGTACTTCTGACTCTGATGATAAGTTTGGATTCCAATCAGGACCAGACTTCACACTTAAAGAATTTCAGCAATATGATAATTTTTTTAAAGATTGCTACTTCGGATTGCATGATTCCGAAGATGGTAAAGGTATTCACCATGAGAAACGGAAGCCGTCTGAGGAGGAAATTGAAGGTGAATACTGGCGCATAATAGAGCAACCGACTGATGAGGTCGAGGTATTATTTATTCTATTGACAGCATTGTTGGTTTTCCTATGTAACATGTATAAGAAAACAGTTTATGTATATATTACCATATGATTTATGTAGGTGTATTATGGAGCTGACTTGGAAACCGGAGCACTTGGAAGCGGTTTTCCTAAGACATCATGCTTAACTAAAAGTGATTCAGACTTGTATGCTAAGTCTGGCTGGAACCTGAATAACTTTGCGCGTTTGCCAGGTTCAGCATTATGTTTCGAAGGGAGCGACATATCAGGAGTCTCAGTTCCATGGCTGTATGTTGGAATGTGCTTCTCCTCATTTTGCTGGGTATGTACCGAATTTTTTTTTGTTAGTGTATACGAATGAGGAAAAGTTTAAGGTGTAAAAATCCATATTACCGATCTAAGGTTTCACTGCTTGTGTTGATTTGTTTGAAATGTTGACATATGATAAAAGTACGATGTCTTGAATTTTGTATTAGTTTTGTTTCAGATCTTTATACTTTCCTATAAAGAATAACTAACACCTTGTTCTCATTCCTTGCTCCTTGGAACAGCATGTTGAAGATCATCACCTATATTCACTTAATTATCTGCACTGGGGTGACCCAAAAGTATGGTATGGTGTACCTGGGAGCCATGCTTCAGCTATGGAAGATTCAATGAGGAAACACTTACCTGATTTGTTTGAAGAACAACCAAATCTACTCAATGAGTTGGTATGATACTTGTACTTTCCTCATTACTTTTATTTTTTCGGCCGCTTTTGTGCACTTTATTGTTTCCATGTATAGATTTCATGACCAAAGAGATATAGTTGATGTGAAATGTATATTTTGTTGAAATTCCGCTATGCTACAGTTTAATAGTGCTGATATAGTCACTATTTGGAAACACTTTGTACTAAATAGTGTATCACGGAACAATAGTGATGTGTTCAAATTCCGATATAGCCGCTATTTGAGAAACTGGCCTGAAAGGCTAATCCTATAAGTTTAAGTGTTCAACTATATTCTATATGCAGTACATAGAGTTTGGGAAATATCTTTTGATTCTAGTGGTTATGATTTCATCTTTGTACAGGTGACTCAGTTCTCTCCTTCGATACTTAAGTCAGAGGGGGTGCCCGTGTATCGTACTGTCCAGCGTTCCGGGGAATTTGTTATCACCTTTCCACGGGCATACCACTGTGGCTTCAGCTGCGGCTTCAACTGTGCAGAGGCTGTGAACGCGGCTCCATATGATTGGTTTGTGCATGGTCAGAATGCTGCTGAGATTTACAGTCTCCAATGCCGTAAGACATCACTCTCCCATGATAAGTTGTTATTCGGATCTGCTAAGGAAGCTGTACATGCCCTTGCCGAGACAACTCTTAATGGCAAAGAAAATCAAAAATATTTAAATTGGAGAAATGCTTGTGGGAAAGATGGAGTTCTCACCAATGCAGTTAAGGTAATGATTCTTGTGTTCTCTCTCCTCTTTGATCAGAACCCCTTCCACATATTTAGAAAACTCCATAACACTTTAGATGGGATTTATTATTTGATTTTAGTTATCTTTTTTATTTAAATTTTTGTGTGATTATCATTACAGACAAGAATAGTGATGGAAAAAGAGAGGCTTGATCAGCTTCCGAATCATTTAAAAATGCTGAAGATGAACAATGACTTCGATTCGGTTGAAGAAAGGGAATGCTTCTCTTGTTTATATGACTTGCACCTATCCGCTGTTGGTTGCGAGTGCTCTCCTGACAATTATTCTTGTCTTAGACATTTCAAGCTGTTTTGCTCGTGCGAAATGGATAGAAGATTTGTTCTGTTCCGTTATACTATGAACAAGCTAAGTACATTGGTTGAAGCCTTAGAAGGAAAACCACGCGCAATAGAAGCGTGGGAAACCCAAAACAATGGAGGGGTTTCTGCTAGTGCCGAGGATGCTTGCATGGATGAACAAGCTGTGGAGAGAGAGATGTGCAAAACCAAGGATTGCGAAGAAGGGAAAAGCCCGCCTTCTTGTCCAGGAACTAATGAGAGGTCTAGCAGTCCTTACAGTCACATTTCTTCTGAGTTGGCCATGGACAACGCAGTTAAGGAGGATAAACCTGATAAACCTTCGCTAAATGTAGCAGATGGTTTTAAATTGTTTGGCATCAATCTACAGATGAATTCAGATTCAGGACAGAAACTCAATAGTTCGGTTGAAACTGGAGTTCTAGACACCTCTAATACGAGTATGTCTTTGGCAAACCAAAGCTCTCCAATGCAAAAGTTTAGTATTTCTGCGGAGCTTGTAAGTTTGGGAACCGTTCTGTATGGAAATCATTGGTTCAGTAATCAAGCAATATATCCAAAAGGTATGCTTCTGTAAGATCTTTTCCAGGCTTAGATTATTCCCTTAACATATTTTTTTGCTAGAGTTTAACTTTTCTTTTTCTTTTGGTGAATTTATGAAGGATTCAAGAGTCGTGTTAAGTTCTTTAGCATTCTCGATCCAGCAAGCATCTGTTACTATGTTTCTGAAGTCATTGATGGTGGATTTCTTGGGCCATTTTTCAGGGTATCATTCCTGACCTTGTTTCTGTTTTAACTTTTAAGGTCAAAATCATATTGACATGTTTCTGTTTCTTGATATATGTTATGTTTCAAAGCTTGTATTTATTTACATGGATTTGTTTTTGAGTTGAAGTATATTTCTCTCTCATTCAATATTTCAGGTTAGCTTGGAAGAACATCCAAAAGAGGTTTTCACAAATACCTCTGCAGATAAGTGTTGGGAAGCAGTTATTGACAGACTAAATTGTGAAATCAATCGGCGCAGGAATCTCGGTGAACTAAACATGCCCCCCTTGGAAATACTGCAAAACATCAACGGTCATAAAATGTTTGGATTCTTTTCGCCATCCATTGTTCAGGTAACGCAAACTCATGATTCTTTAAGACGTCGATGTCATTTTTCAGCTGACACCTAACATTAATACCTCTTTTTCAGTCCATTGAAGCTCAAGATCCCAATCATAAATGTGTAGCGTACTGGAATCACAAACAAGTTAATTTTGGATCTTCAAGCAAAGCCATTGATGACTCTAAGTTAACTTGTGGTTCAAGTAATAGCTCTCTAGGTGACTTCAAGACCAAACTTTTTGGTGTCGATTTGATAAAGGTGGAAGAAGATGACATTGGAGAAAGTTCTCATTCGTTTGAAGAGACGAAATTGATTCTAGAAGGATTCCTAAAAAAGGCAAGTCCTGATGAGTTAAGAGCAATGCATACGTTATTTAGCTCTAATGCAGAATTAACTCAGTGGAGACCGACATTGATGACGCTGATAGAGGAAATCCAGAAAGTTTGTCCATAAAACAGGAAAATATTTCATTTCTATCCGACTTTGAATGGCCATGTTTCGATTTAGTCATTAGTTGTGTCCATTCTTTCAGAAATCAAAATTGGCTACTTGAGATGGATTACATTGATCCATTGTAGTTGCTAAGGCCATTGCCTTATTCCAACTTTCCTTTTAAACTCATTTATTTATGCTTTTAAAATTCTAGCATGCATTTGTTGGCGGGGTTATAGTTTTTGCATGTTTCATTCTTAGTGATCTACATACTCTTGAAATTTATGTGTATAAACATAAAAACAAATGTTGTCTTATATATTATTTGATATACTTGTGAAATAAGGATTCATTCATCTATTTATTTTACAATCATATTTTTGCATGTGTTGTGACTTGTGAATTAATCTTACATTGAAACTCTTTTTCAAAGAGCTTTTAGTTTGAAATCAAAACAAGGTGTTCAACTCAAGGTGTTCATGTCTTATTTGTTGCGATGCTTTGTGAATTATCTTTTCATTGAAAGTAATCCACTAATGAAGTAATTGCAATGCGATCAACTCATTGGTATCCTAATTTTAAATTGTTAAGCATTGGAAGAGATAAAATGATGTCTTGTTTGTTGTAATGTAATGCTTTGTGAATAACTCACTCTCTGACTTTATTTATAAGCAAAATTATTTTGTTTCACACATATGAAAGAATTTGTATTGGGACATGCACTTATATTATATCTTAGAAAGTAAGAGAACTAGTAAGGGGTTACTTTTGGAACGATGATATTAATTAACAACTCTATTCCACAGATATTGCGACTTGGAAAATGTCTTCTCCCAAACAAACTAACATAAAATGCTTTATATAAATATGATTGCCAATCTTTACTCTCCTACAAATAGATAATTAAGTAGAAAGAAAAAAAGGTTGGGGGGACAAGGGATTAAAGCTTAAGAATATTGAAGATCAAGTAAGATCATTTTCGTCAAGTGGTTCCTCTTCATCTTTGATAGTGTCACTGTTAGCCTTCAATGCATTCACATCTCCCATAGGCAATTTTCTTGCAAGCCTAATTATCTGCAGAGAATTTATTAACAGGTGATAATCATTTTCCATAAATTTAAATTGCACCACTAAGACAAATTTTGGTTGCTGTAGCTGAATTATATAATCACTTTTCATAAATAATAGAATATATGGTGACACAGTGTACTCAATTTGGGTGTTAAGAATTGAGGCAAGTTATAGAAACTAAGTCACCTACCACATGATCAAGATTTGAAATAATGCTGGATTGAGTTATTTTTTTGATTTCTTCAATGTCTCCATCTTTGAATGCAGCTAGAAGCTTGCTAGCACAACGACCGTGGTCACTTCTGAGAAAACCATCAATCCTAGAGACATCACAAAACATTTATGCCAGTCAGTTCTTCAGTTCCAATAATTAATTTCATGGAATAAGATAAAATAAAAAGAGCAATATTCAATCTTGGAAAAATAAAACAGAATAAAAGATTGAGACCAGAAAATTATGCTGTATGTTAGAACAATAACCTGGTTCAAAAGTAGAAAGATATGGAAAAAACACAGACAGAGAACACAGTGTTAGATCATGGAGTTTGGCCAATTGTGCCCTCTCTTACTGTAACACCTTCCTATTAATTATACTCAAAGTTTACAGATTACACCTTGTATTTAAATGTTACATTTCAATTTACAAGAATACCCTTGAACTGTACCCAATTATCAGTAACTATGAGTCATATTCAACACTGAAAGTATGAGTTTGAGTTTGCAGGCACATAATAGCAAAAGAAAAATGAGACATAAGCCAAACTTACTGAGAGCAATCATTGTAACACTTCTCTGCTTGCTTAAAGTCTTGAGCATAAAGATAGACAATAATTGCACTTAGGTATGCCTGCATGTGAATAGCAATGTGAGTGAGATATTTTAGCATAATAAAATACCCTAAAGTGCCTGCACATTAACTCAAAGAAGAAAGTGGTAACAAAAACATTTTCACTAATGAACAAATGTCAGCATTTTCACACTTTAATATATAAACCACCATACATCACAGGAATCCATTATTATTGCCTTCAACCTTCATATAATTGGGTAGGGATACTTCAGTCTTTTACTGCAAAGTGCTATTAAAGTATTAATATATAAAACATATTGTTGATCTTAATTATGCAGGAATAACTTCCAGTTACAATGGATAACTGATGATGCCTGCGCATATAACTAATTCAAACCTAAATCTTCAAAAAAGGAAAATTAAACAAATGCTTTAACACAACAATTATACATATTTCATCATCTATCTATACTTCAGAAGTTGATTAAAATAAAGAATGAAAAATTAAAATAAATCGAAACCTTGGTCTGGCTATTAGTAGCATTGCACTTGTCAGCTGCCAAGCCTAATCTCAACAGGAAAGATGCAGCATCTGTATATCTGTGGAAATCAGTAATGAAGTAAAGTTTCAGATATTAAAATTTGCAGTAGCGCATATGAAAAGTTTATCCATATTCTGGCAATAAATCAATTATGTTTCCAAAAGTATCCGTTCTTGCCTCATAACAACAGGGGATAAATATTAAAATTTATCTATATGTTATGTTACATTTTTTCAGCATTCAAATGTTATGAACTTATGCAGTGTCAAATATGCCAATAGATGAAATCAATAGAGAAGCATGAATAGACATTCTTCATACTCTACATTTTTCAGCACTTACTTTTCTTGTTTTATACAAACACTAGCAGCAGCACGATATAGATCAAAGGTCATTTGTTCTCCTCCATCGTCTTCAAGTACTGTACAAGCATCAGTATATAGCTTAATAGCTTCTTCAGGTTGGGAATCTTCCAAAGCACTGCATAGGGAAGGAAAATGTATAATGAGATATCAATGAATTACACAATTTACATTACTAAATTCCCAATGAACTATCGTGTGTCAAGATCAGATCCAACATATACAATCATTATTTTTGGTTTGACGTAAAGAATATGTTTAATTACCGGGCTCCCTTTGAAAGAGCATCTGAAGCAGGTTGTGATCTTCCACATTCAATGTACAATTCAGACGCTCTTCGATAAAAGTCTCCAACTTCTCTCCAGTTTCTCAGTTCCTTTGACATAGCCCCAGCAGATTCCATGTCCTTAGCTGCCTCCCATGGTCTGGTATACTTGTCAAGGACAAATAAAGAGATATACTTATAAAAATGCTTTAAAAAAGCAAACTAGACATCGAATCGGTGAAACCTTTTGTCATGGTTTCAAGTACTTTGAACTGTTTGATCTGTGAGACGGAACCATAGTTGAATGGCTCAAATTCCTAAACTGTAAATAGTACTAGTTCAAAATTTAACAGGTTAAATCGCTCGGTTCCGTTTTTAAAACATAGGTTTTAACCTAGACAATGTGATATTAACATTATACAGGAATGCATAAAGCAAGTTACATAATGATGATTAATTTGCTGATTATGTTAAATAGAAGAATAAATGAATTGAAAAGAAGGTAATTAAGGATACGAAGAAAGCATCTCTTGTCCCTTTGAAGCTTTCTCATATGCTGATTTGGCTCTCTCATAGTCTTTGGCAATTTTAAATGCATTGGCTACACGAATAGAAAGCATCTCTTATACAGACATCTAGAAATTTGAATTTGATACAAAAGTATTTGCATATATACAATGAATGAATGAATGAATAATTTAGAAATTTATATAATATATACCAGCTTGCTCATAAAGGAGAGTAGCATTTCTCCAATCTGCATTCCACCTTGTGAAACTAAGCGTTGTTCTGAAGCCATAAGGAAACTATAATTCAGTTATGATTATGAATGAGGATCCCAGAATTAATCTGGCATTTCAGTTATCAATTTATAATGATTTAACTTAATTAGGTCATGGTCATAATTTAATTTTGGAATATGAATATGAATAATAATAATAAAAGGAAAAGAGAGAAAATTACAAGTCATCAGCTTTACTAATCAAGTTTTGGGGATCAGAACTCGCCATCAATGATCACACCACTGCATCTGCTTGCTCAATAATTGCTTCAGACACAACTCAACGGCACAATCACAAGACACAAGTTGGGAATTGCTGCATACATAAATTCAATTATTTATTATTATTATTATTATTAGTATTTTAATTTTAATTTTTTTGGGTGAAATTTTAATTAAGAATAGTTTAGATTTGATTTGCTAAGATTGATTTAAAAATTATTTTTGATTTCACGTTTAAGGGTATTAGATAAAATTTGATTCATATTAAAAATTAAAATTAATTTCAATAAAAATGTAAATATCTGGAGTGAGCAATTCTATCATAGGCACAACTTCAAATTAAAATTATTTGGGCACGTACACATCAAAGAAAAAAATTTAAAGATAAATGATTAAGTCACATCAACTATCATTAATCGATCCTTTTATATTTAACTTTTTTCAACATTATATATATAATGTGCCCAAATGATAAATGTTGGATTTATGTTCAAGTAAGAGTTTTTTATATGGAATTCAGCCGCGAGGTTAAGAAAATCGGATGATTAGCATAAAATTTTGTTATTTTTCTTTTAATTTTTTTGATTTGTGAGTGTGTGCCTAAATTTTGTGTTCAAACTCTTGTGCCCATGCAAGACTATCTCAAAAGAAGATATATAGTGTTCTCTTCTCTAATGTCTCGAAAAAGAATGCCACTTACAGTTCGTACAAATCCACCCATAGCCTATAGGCTATAGGGGTGCAAATAGAGGAATGGGAAAGTGAAGTAATTGTATTTTAGTAAGTGTTTACTGAATTTAGAGATTTCCTCATCTTGATTCTTTTCTATACAAAAATGAACTAATTGCTGTCCTACACAAGGTAGTGCGTACTCTATCACTATGACATGTGCTCAAAGGCACTGGCACTTGCATGCACTATTGCCACAATGTATCCACTTTCTTTGAGCCAAAGCCAAAAGGTGATGCCTTATATATTTGAAAATTTAAAATGTGGTTCAAGGCCATATCTATTGTGGACAATCCTCATCAGTTTTTTAAGTGCCCACCAACTGTTTCCTTTAAATACACTCACACACATACACATTAATTATATTTTTATTCCGCACAGAGATATAAGGATGACTTGGTGGTTGATGTGAATGACTTTAGGAGAAAAAATATAAGGAGGTCACTAGTTCAATTTTCACCCTTAACAAAATTAACAATACTAATTACGAGCGTTTCAGAAAAATAATATATCATATTTTGCGTAGGAATATTCCATTTCCACTCTTCTATATATGCACTTAAAATAAAGCAGGATAAGGAAAGTGTATATATTAATACTACCTAGCTCTTTTTATGAAAATATGTCTAGGTAGGACAAATTATTACATGTTATTTTAGGACATACTTGAGCTATTAATACCAACAAACCTTACTATTTATGTACATCAATGCTGGGTTGGCTTCACTTTGCACTTAAGGATAGATTAACTATGTTTTTGTTGTTAGTTTCTTGATCAAGTTTGGTGGAACTTTGCATTCCAAAACTCAAATGGAGAACATATATGGGGCACATTTAGTGATGGTGTTGTGTTTCTTGGGGATGCTTTTAATTATGCCTTCTTATTGTCAAGATGATTTAGATGATGGAACTAATGCTGTTTACATTGTTACTCTTAGACAAGTCCCTACTTCTCATTATCAGGATGAGTTGAGCAGAGTTTATAATCACTTCAGACATAGTGCTTCTGGGAGAACCAGAAGTCACAAACCAAGGTACATCACCCCTTTCACTATCTTTGTTTTTAAGGTTTGGAATTTGGAAAATGTTTTGGTTATATATATATCTATGATGATTAGTATTTTTAAAATCTTTGTTTAGTAGTTAATATCTAAACAATCCATGGACAAGTTTAAAAAAATTATCATGATTTTTGTTGTGAAAAGGAATGATTGGTTTTTTTCAGACATCAAAATGTTACAAAAACAGATAAGAAACGCGGTTTTAACATTGCGCAAGTTCATGATTCGTTGTTGAAGAAGGTGTTTAAAGGGGAAAAGTATCTGAAACTCTATAGCTATCATTACTTGATCAATGGATTTGCTGTACTTGTTAGCCAACAGCAGGTATGAATGATGTTACTTTTCATTTTGTATCGTCATGATTTTTTCCTTACACCGTGAAAAATATATGTGATTGGTTTGGTTCCATATGTGATTTGATAAACTGCTTAATTTTGAAATCACTTATAAAGGCAGAGAAGCTATCAAGGAGAAGAGAAGTGTCCAATGTGGTTTTGGATTTTTCTGTAAGAACTGCAACCACACACACTCCACAGTTTCTTGGTCTGCCACAGGGAGCTTGGTTTCAATCAGGTGGGTTTGAAACAGCTGGAGAAGGAATCACTATTGCATTTGTTGACACGGGCATCGATCCTACACACCCAAGTTTCGCTGATGATAAATCTGAACATCCATTCAACGTTCCTGCTCGTTTTTCTGGCACCTGCGAGGTTACTCCGGATTTTCCATCTGGTTCTTGCAATAGGAAGCTTGTTGGTGCCCGTCATTTTGCAGCATCTGCTATAACCAGAGGAATGTTTGATTCAACTCAGGACTATGCTTCTCCCTTCGATGGTGATGGCCATGGCACGTGAGTATTTTGGCACTTGCTCCATTCTTTAAATTGTGCCTATCTTCTATATGGGTGTGCTTTTCCACTAAATGTCCATTCTGACGTATCCGTAATATACAGGAACACAGCTTCTATTGCAGCTGGAAACCATGGAATTCCAGTGGTTGTTGCTGGTTATCATTTTGGTAATGCTAGTGGAATGGCTCCTCGTTCACAGTAACTATTCTTAACTTTAGTAAAAAATTCTTGTACAACTATTATATAATCTTTGTGCCTGTTGTAATCTGTTTATGCCAGCATGATTGATTTTATTACTTTAGATTTATGAATGTGTTCCATTTCACTCTTTCACAGCATTGCTGTTTACAAGGCACTATACAAGGGATTTGGAGGATTTGCCGCAGATGTTGTTGCAGCTATTGATCAGGTACATATATAGATAGACAGACAAGTGACTCATTGTTGTTCATGCCATTTATGTGTCAGCAGCAATACATGATAATTTGAGCGCATATTTATTTATTTTTTAACTTTGATTAAGCGCATGCACAGTCTTGAATCAGAGAGTTACTTTAACTGTTAAGTATTGATAATTTGCTCCCATGTGGTCTCTTCAAAATCTGTTACCTAAATTGCATCTACAATTTTACATTTCCGGTAAGGCTTAATATACTATGATTAATTTAATTGCTTACAGGCAGCTCAAGATAAGGTTGATATAATATGCTTGTCAATCACTCCTAATATGCGTCCTCCCGGTATTGCAACTTTCTTCAATCCAATAGACATGGCATTGTTGTCAGCTATAAAAGCTGGTATTTTTGTTGTGCAAGCTGCTGGAAATACTGGACCATCGCCTATGAGCATGTCCTCCTTTAGTCCGTGGATCTTTACAATTGGTGCCACCTCTCACGATCGACTTTATACCAACTCGCTATCGCTTGGAAATAATGTGACTATACTCGGAGTTGGACTTGCACGTAAAATTCTGTTGCTCTAATCCTGGTTAGCTATACATGATTTTATTTAGACTAACGCTGCATGCGTATAAGCCTGAGTATGCTTGTGTATTATTGTTACTTCTGTTTTGTTAGTTGAAAATACTTTAATTACTTTCACTATTTGATGATCCCTAACCTAGAACAGGAAATCCATGATCTAACATTGACACATTTGTTATACATTTGGATTCTCTACCTTTAGGCAAAATTTAGATAAAATATGGTGATGTTTAAAATGGAGGGAAAAATATGTGAGAGAAATCAAATCAAGAGAGATAGAGAGAAAGGTGGACAAATGAATGTTTGAGGATCCTTGTCCCATATATTATCGATAACCAGTTCTAGTTGCCTATTAACGATCGCTTCTTAATACATTGTTGAAGTTCCTCCATGAATGATGAAATGAGTCAATTGTTAATGTATGCAAAAGAAAATTGTTAGTATATCAATTTTGCTATTATTATAACCAAGTTTTTAAAAGATTTATTTTATTACTTTCCCAGCTAGCACATCTGAGAACACAATGTACAAATTAATTCATGCACATCATGCTTTGAATGATGACACGACAATTGTTGATGATATGTATGTTGGTGAGTGTCAAGATGCAAGTAAGTTCAATAAAGATTTGGTCCAAGGAAACCTCCTAATGTGTAGTTATACAATGCGATTTGTTCTTGGTCTCTCCAGCATCAACAAGGCCTTAGAAACAGCCATGAATCTTAGTGCTGCTGGTGTTGTTTTCCCTATGAATCCTTCTGTGGACGGTTTTGAACTTAACCCAATTCCAATGAAAATTCCCGGCATAATAATTCCATTTGCAAACGATTCCAAGGTGATTTGTCCATTTTCTCCCTCTTCAATGTACATGTGTATTGTTCCATTCTTCATAGGCTTTTATTTTTCTATACAGTATACGTATATCATCGTTGGTTTTCTCATTATTAATATTTTGTTTTCAACTGGACAGATATTACTAGAATACTACAATTCTTCGATAGAAAAAGACGGTACTTCAGAAAAAATTGTTAAACTTGGGGCTTTTGCTAGCATTAATGGCGGACTTACAGCAAGCTATAGTAATGTTGCCCCAAGTGTTATGTATTACTCTGCCAGAGGACCAGATCCAGAAGACAGTTTTCCTCATGAAGCTGACATTTTGAAACCCAATCTGGTAGCTCCTGGAAGTTTAATATGGGCTGCTTGGAGTTCTGTTGCCACTGATTCAGATGAATTTCTAGGTTTGTTAATACATAGACAAACTTTTACTATAAAGCAAACAGAAGTGCTGGCAAAACAATCTATTATTGGCTAAAATTCACGCAGGTTCCACTAATTTATGTCGGTCTCATTTCCTCTGTGGTGGAATCCATTCTCAAAGTGGTTGAATCCACATGAATTTCAGCCAATAACATAAAGAGAGTTAGAAAGAGTGTTATATAGAGTGTTTGCCGTCACTTCTCAAAAACAAAATGTAGACAAGTTAAACACGCCGTTGGTCTTTTTAAATTAAATATCTTTATCAGGAAATATTTTCTACCAACAGGTGAAAATTTTGCAATGATGTCTGGCACAAGCATGGCTGCACCTCATGTTGCTGGTCTTGCTGCAATAATCAAGCAAAAGTTTCCCAATTTCAGTCCTGCTGCCATTGCATCTTCACTTTCCACCACGGCATCTCTGAATGACAACAGTGGGAAACCAATAACGGCTCAGCGGACATATCCGTCCCCGGACCTAAACAAATCTCCAGCAACTCCCTTTGACATGGGAAGTGGTTTTGTAAATGCTATGGCAGCATTAAACCCAGGATTGCTTTTCAATTCAAGTAAGTCACTTAATGAACTTCTGAATCATTATACTTATAATATCTAATGGAAGTTCTAATAATTCAGAAATTTAAACAATGATTACAGTATAGGTTATATGATTGTGTGTAGAATAAGTGGGCTTGATAATTTATTTAACTGCAACAAGTATATATAAGCTTATTTGAATTGTGTATATGGCCTGTATTTCTTTGTAGGTTATGATGATTACATTTCTTTTCTATGTGGTATCAATGGTTCAGCCTCTGCAGTGCTAGACTACACTGATCAGAATTGTTGGACTCATAACTCGACTGTATATGGCTCTGATCTAAACTTGCCCTCAATCACTATAGCGAGGTTGGACCAATCTAGATTAGTGCAGAGAACAGTACAAAACATTGCTGGAAATGAAACTTTTAGTGTTGGTTGGAGTTCGCCATATGGAGTTTCGGTGAAAGTATCTCCTACTCGCTTCTCTATTGCCAATGGAGAGAGACAAGTCTTATCTGTAATCTTCAATGCAACAAGCAACAGCTCTACTGCCAGCTTTGGAAGGATTGGATTGTTTGGTAATCAAGGTCACATAGTCAACATTCCTGTGTCAGTCATCGTTAAAGTCTCACTATGAGATAATTAGCATGGTTAGTGCAATTTATAACTAGAAATTTGGTAATTACATCTTAATGCTACACAACCGGAGTGGGTGGAAAAGCGTGTATGTGTACCGAATAGAAATGTTTGATGTGGACTCCATAGCATATGCTTACTTGTTTCGGTACACATTCAGGCTACATCCAGCTCAAGTTGTTTTGACAGGGACACCAAATGTCATATCAGTGATAATTGTTGCTCAATCTTCATGTACCAAGAACAAGAAAGAACAAGTAATGACTTATTAATGATTTCGCAGTAAGAATGGCTAGAGAATAATATTTAAAATATTAATAAGATACATTTTTCTAAATTTGTACAGAGTACCCAAAATCTCAAATCGCCTTTATTGTATGAAACACAATTAACCATACTATCTAAAGCTAGTGGTAGAAATGCATATCAATTTTTACTATATGTAATAACAAAAGTATTTATTTAGTCTATTATACATTATTTGCCTATATTTCAACCCCTGACATAGTAGCTTTCAGTAGGCCTCCTAATATCAGACTCTTATGAGACTCTTTCATAAGAGTCCCATGCAGCTTTTAGTTGGCGAACAGCAACTCTAATGCCAATGCGGTCATCTGGATTGTCTACAGTGCAAGACATGCCAATTCCCATAATTGCATCCACACAATGGATTAGTAGATTGGGGTCTTTTCTAGCAGGATCATCATGAAAAACGAGAGATAGCAGCTGCGGGTCAATGACTTGAACATTCTTGGTTTTGAGTGCTGATTGCACCCATTTTGTTATGCTCAGGCCTCCTGTAAAGCAATCATCTTGTGGACTTTTTCCAGAGAAGAGCTCTAGTAACACTATCCCAAAACTATATACATCTCCTGCTGTTGAAGGTTTCTCTCCCCATCCATACTCTACATTGGAAAAAATAAGTACTTTATTGTTAAACAAAGCATAATAGAACTAAGAATATCAAATATTCAATGTTTTTGAATGTTTTAGAATCTTTTTGTCACCGCAGAACCAAACACGCTAAAATTTGTAATAAGAATTTATAGTTGAATGAGTTAAAACATTGTTGAAAAGAAGTTTTTCAAGGTACTAACCTGGAGGTATGTAACCAATTGAACCCCTTAGAACATGAGTGGAGCTGATAGAAACTTGATTAGTAGATCTTTGAATCAGCAACCTAGCCAAACCAAAGTCTCCAACCTTTGCAGTCATATCTTCATCCAGGAGAATATTGCTTGGTTTTAGATCACAATGCACAATAGGAGTTTCACTATCATTGTGTAGGTAATCTAATGCACAAGCAACATCTATAGCTATATTCACTCTCTCCATAAGGTTCAAGCCATTTCCATTTTCATACTTTCTCCTCCCCTTAATCCAATCTTCCAAGCTCCCATTATTTAAATACTCATACACCAAAGCCAAAAAATTATTGTTTTTAAAGTCAACACTAGAACATGATGTGATGAGATTAACCAGATTTCTATGCCTTGAATACTTCATAGCCTCACACTCTGCAAAGAAACTCTTTAAAGAACCTGTTCTTATAGTGTCAAGCACTTTCACTGCAACAGTATTTCCCTGACTCAGATAGCCTTTATACACTGATCCAAAACTCCCAATTCCTATTAAATGTTCTTGGCTGAAATCCTCAGTTGCCAAGCGAAGCTCGTCATAAGAGATCATAGGAGCCTGTTATTAGAGAGATAATGTTAGATAATAGTTAGTTAGTTAAGAGTTAGCTAGGCAAGTTAGCCTTGATATCTTCTTTGTTTGCTTATAGACTCGTATAAGAGTCTGTTGTATTCATTATTGATCAACTGATCAAGCTATCAATAAATTATATATTTTAGTAATATGGACTTGTATATAAATTGAGTCTTTATATTCGTTATTAATCAATTGATCAAGTTATCAATAAATGAGATATTTTAGTAATACCTGATGCTTTAGCTGTCCAGACACTGTTGTTGCTGTTACCTTAACCATTGTATACTTCATATATAGTAGCAAGCCAATTGTGAGACATAGTCCCATTGTTAACACAACAGCTATGATGATATATAATCTGTCATGTGTTCTTCTATGGACTTGAGGCACACATGCAAAATTCAAGCATAGTTTTTTATTGCCTTCTAAGTGGACATCAGAGAGATTTTGGAAAATCCCACCACTAGGAATGACTCCTTCTAAATCATTATAAGAGAGGTTTAAAAGCTTTAGGACATGCAAATTTTGAAGTTCAATAGGAATGGATCCTGAGAGTAGGTTGGAGGATAAGTCCAAAGTTTCCAAGCCTCTCACATCTCCAAGAGCTTTTGGAATGGAACCTGAAAGCAAATTGTTGTTCAAAAACAATTTCTCCAAGCTCAAACAACTGCTGAATGAGCTTGGGATGTTTCCATACAATTGGTTGTTGGAAAAGTCAATAGTTGCAATGGTAGGCAATTTCCCAACTTCAGGTATCGGTCCGCTCAAAAAATTCTTTGATAAGTTTAAAACATTGCTCAAATTTGGTAGGTTGAGGATTTCCACAGGTATGTTTCCATTGAGTTTGTTGCAAGATAAGTCCATGCAAATCAGGTTTTGCAAATTACCAAAACTGATTGGTATTTTACCTACAAGTTCATTTCTTGACAAATCAATCTTGTTTAAGTTTAGTAGCTTACCAAAAGAGTTCGGAATAGATCCTGATATCTTATTTCCATCAAGATATAGCTCTTCTAGTTCCTTTAACTGGCCTAACTCCTTTGGAACCTCACCACTGATTGAATTGTAGCTCAAGTTTAACAACTTCAAGCCACTAAGACGACCAATGGTAGATGGTATGCTTCCATTGAAACGATTCCCTCCCATGTATAAGTTTGAGAGTTCCTTTGAGAGATTGCCAATGGTTTCAGGAATCACACCTTCAAGCATATTTCCATCAATTGCTAGAAATTTCAAGTGAGTGCTATTTGTCAATGAAGTAATGAAGTCCAAACCATTGACTCCTGAGGTGACTATCCTGTTATAGCCAATATTATACATGTGAAGAAATGGAAGATTTCCTAAACCGGGTGGAACTGTTCCTTCCAAACGGTTATAAGCCATACGAATGACCCTAATGTTTGTGAGGTTGTGCAAAGACCCTGGAATTCTACCTGTGAACTTATTGAAGCAGAAATTGAAAACTAGTAGTTTTGGAAGTTTATGACCAACATCATAAGGTATCTCACCCCAAAAGGAGTTTGCAGCTAAGGCCAAGTTAACAAGGGAAGACAAATTGTATATTATTGGTGGAACCGTTCCGGTAAGATTGTTAAGAGTAAGATCAAGCTCAATTAAATTATGTAACTTACCTAATTCACTAGGAATCCAGCCACTAAGAGAGTTGGTGCCAAAACTTATATTTTTCAAAGAAGAAATATTTCCTAGAGATGCTGGAATTGTACCATAGAGGCTATTCCTTCCAAGTTTCAAGGCCTGCAGCTTTTTCAAGCTGCTGATGTCTTTGGGAATTCTACTTACAATCTTGTTTGAGGACAAATCAAGAATCTTAAGCTTATTTAAGCATGTAAGGTTTGAAGGAAGCACTCCTTCTAATCTATTAGAGCTTATATTAAGAACTCTCAAACTGTATAGATTGCTAATTTGGTCAGGAATCATTCCTGTGATCTGGTTATCCTGCAATTGTAGGGATTTAAGAGAGGACAAGTTACCTATATAAGGACTTAAGTTACCTGAGAGTGCAAAGCCTGAAAGATCTAAACCAATTACTCTTTGGTTATGCTTGTCACATAGGACACCAGTCCAATTGCAAGGAGATGAATTATGGCTCCAAGAGGATAATGGGTGAGAACTAGAAGTGTCATTATTATTACTTAATTGAGATTTTAATGAGATTAAGGCTTCTTTGTCTGTGATGATGCTTGGAGTGGTTGATGATACAACAAACAAAAGGTTGTTGAAATCAAAGTGGAGGATCATTAATAAGGAAAAAATATGAAAATGTGAATGAGAAAATAAAGCCATGCTTACTTCTTTGGTTTTGGTTTGCATGCAGGTTGTTTATGAATTATGATATTGATATTATGCCAAGAAGATGTGTATTTATATAGCATCCAGTGGCAACTGTGTCTGTAGTACACTTTGTTTATTTAGTTGTGAATCCTCTTCTCTTCTCACATATGCCATATCCACTTTGTCAACCATTTCCCATTTAAACATAAAACTTGTTCAATCTTTCAACGTACATGATGGGTAATGGACTAATAGGGTCACCGTACAATTTAAGTTTTCATTTTCGGGGACTGTAATTCACGAAAATTCTCCTCCACCCAAGACTCTCCACCCGAATTTACATTTTTGTCCTTGCGGAAAAATTTTAGAACGTGTTTTTCGAAATATTTTTAGCCCAAATATTATTTTTTTACAGCAAAAAAGTCTTGAAAAATGTGTTCCGAAATTTTTACACAAGGGCAAAAATGGAAATTTAAGGGAAGAGATTTTTTCATAATTAAGGTGGTGGACTTGAAGGTTATTTTTTGTTTTGTTTCAGCCTTTAGTTCCCAGGATCTCCAGAATGGTGGACTTTAGGTCTCGATTACATTGAACAAGTCTTTGATAAGAATAAGTCTTTGAATGCACTAGTTGATGTACTCAGCGGGGTCATTTGCTATAAACTTCCAATACAAATTTTACTTAGGCTCTGTTTGGCAAAATTATTGGATGACCGATAAGTTATTTTATAACTGATGATTGATAGCTTATAACTTTTAGTTGATGGTTGATGACTGATGACCGATAAGCTAATTGAAGTGTTTGATAAAATTAGCTGTTCAATTAACTGATAAACGTGAAATAACATAAAAGGGTATTGCCAAATCGTTCTCTATTGAATTGTACTCTAGAGCCAATTTAAACTGATTTCACTTGACTTGAGCAAAAATAAGTCAATTTCTCTTAATTTATAATAAAATCTCTTATAAAATAGTCATTATAAAATCTATCAAATATCGCATTTGGAAGGAATCAACGGTTGGAGGAGTAGGTCCCTATCGAGAGCCGAACGGATGATAAATGTTTTTTGGTGGGGTGGAGGTAGAAATAATAAAGGTATACGGTGGCTTGCTTGGGATAAATTAGCTTGTCCTAAGGAGGAAGGTGACTTAGGATTTAGAGATTTTCAAAGTTTTAATATCGCGATGGTTGCAAAGCAAGGGTGGAATTTTATGAGTAACCTGACATCCTTGGTTGATAGAGTACAAAGCAAGAGCAAGAAAGCTGCTCTTTACACACCCAATCATTTCTCCCAGGCACCCCAATCTGCCGAAAATACCCTCAGAAATGGTTTCGGAAGCTGCGAACCGAAATATCATGATTTCGGAAGCTACGAACCGAAATATCATGGTTTCGGAACCTACGTACCGAAGCGATTACTTAAATGTTTCGGAAGTTAATTTCCGAACAGTCCCTTATAATGACAGTTACAGCATGCTGTATTGTTATTCTTTCTAAACACTAAAAAAAAAGGTGCGAAAAAGGTGCGATCTTTGGGCGATTTTTTTGCGTTTCGAAGGCTACAAGCTCCATTTATTCATTCATAGAGCATTTGTGCACTCATTTGGTAGCATAGATAAGGTAATGTGCGATTCTAACCGATTATTTTTTGAATTTGCTAGGGTTTCTAATTTTTCTGAGTTTTGATAGTCTAGGATCCGAAATGGTTTTGGAAGTTAGAATCCGAAACTATTTCGGCATTTACGTTCCGAAATTCTCTGATATTTTGAATATGTGCTTTATTTGAATAATTGTTGCTTGGGTTGATACTTAATGGTTGTGTAGGCATGGATGAACCTCTGAATGATGTGAAACCTGATATTGATAAACCAAATGTTGTTGAAATGGTTGAACCAGTGATGGTAAACACCGCAAGTTATTTTTTCACAAGTGAAAAGTATAAAGTTAGAGATGATTTGATCAATTGGTGTCGCGCCGAAGCTGCAAAAGCGGGATTTACTATTGTTATAGAGAAATCAAACAACTCTTCTAGTCAAAGAAAACAATTTTTTAGATTGGGTTGTGAACGAGGGGGTGAGTACAAAGAAAGGAAAAAGCCTTTAAAGAAAGAAGACACTGCAACGAGGAAATGTGGGTGTCCGTTTAGGCTACGTGGTTACTTTTTGGCATCACAAGAATGGAGTCTTAGTGTTGTGTGCGGTGAACATAACCATAAGCTGGATGAGAAGTTAGAAGGTCACATTCTTGCCGGACGTTTAAAACCGGAAGAGAAGGAATTGGTACACGAGATGACAAGCAACTTGGTGGCTCCTAAAAATATTTTGTCCACACTTAAATATAGAAGCAAAGACAGTAAGACCGCACTTAAGCAAATCTACAATGCGCGTCAAAGATTCAAACTTCAACGTAGGGGCAAAAAGACCGAAATGCAAGAACTAGTGAGTTGTCTTGAAGATCACAAATATTTTTACAAGTTTAGAACTGTAGGTGAGTCTTCAACTGTGCAAGATCTTTTTTTGTCAAATCCTGATAGTGTCAAACTGTTTAACACATTTTCTACTGTTTTATTGATGGATTCGACGTATAAAACTAACCGGTATAAAATGCCTCTTTTTGAGATAGTTGGTGTCACTTCAACTCAAATGTCATTTTCTGTTGGATTTGCTTTTATTGCCAATGAAAAGGAAGATAATTTTGCTTGGGTACTTGAGACATGCATGACTCTTTTGCATAGTGAAGGCACAGTGCCGAAGGTAATTGTAACTGACAGGGATACGGCACTGATGAATGCGGTTGCCAAAGTGTTGCCTAATACAACTGCTTTAGTGTGTAGTCATCATATTTCTAAAAATGTGATAGCTAAGTGCAAGACTCTTTGTAATTGTAAGTCAACTGAACAAACACAGGAAGAGTTACTGAAAACCCTCGTCAATGTTTGGAATTCCGTTATTGATTCTAATTCTGAAGAGGCATATGTTGAATCAGTTGTTCTCTTTAGGAAGGTGTTTGAGAAATTTCCAGATTTTATCAACTATGTTGAAACAACAATTTTAAATCCGTTGAAGGAAAAACTTGTGAGGGCATGGACGGACCGTGTAATGCATATTGGAAACTTAACCACAAATCGAGTTGAGTCTCAACATGGTGTTTTGAAAAAATATTTGATGGATAGTTGGGGTGATTTTGTAAGGGGTTGGGAAGCGATAGATAGGATGTTGAAAGTGCAGTTAACTGAGATACAAACATCATTTGGTCAGAGTATCACAGAAATAGAGCACCATTTTAGAGGTCACTTTCTTTACTCGAAGTTGGTTAATAACATTTCTAGGAATGCCTTGAGGTATATGCGTGGTGAAGAATTGCGAACACGGGAATGTGGTAAAAATCGAAAAAAGTGTGGTTGTGTGATAAGGAGAACTTATGGGTTGCCATGTGCTTGTTTAATTGCTTTGAAGATTGAGCGCAAACTGCCTATTCGAATGGATGAATTAAACACTCATTGGAAGAGATTAAGGATTGATGACTATGATGTTGGAAAAGATGGAAATGTAGATGTGAAATGTTTGACAGAGTTGGAAGCAATTCAGGTAATGGTTGAAAAATCTGAAACTTAATTTTTAATTTATTTATTTATTTATGTGTCGCTAACTTATCATATTTTTAGGAACGGTTGAAATCTGTGGATTATAGTATGAAGCTGCAAATTAGAGAGCAACTGCGTCTGATAGCATTTCCAGCAACAACATTATTGACTCCACCAGTTAGAGTTGCTGAAACAAAGGGTGCAAAAAAGAAAAGAAAGAAGGGAAAGTCAAATGCATGTGACAGTTCTACCACTCGAGAGCCATCTTATTGGGAGTATGTTAATGGTCAATTTCCAGATAGTCAAGCATCCCAATCAAAACCGTATCGTCCCAAAAGAAAGACGGCTCGAATTGGTAATATGTCTCCTAATCCAACTCCTCAGAAAGTGATGCCATTTATAGAGTATATGCCAGTTTTCATGCATCCACATATTGAGAATATTATTAATGTTAAGGGTGACGGCCACTGTGGATTTCGCGCTATTGCACATCATCTTGGTAAAAGTGAAGAAGAACACATATTAATTCGTACCCGTCTAATTAGAGAGTTAAATATGTTTAGGAATGATTACTTGACCGTTTTTGGTAGCGAGAGCCGTCTTAAATACATCTCAGATGGTTTGTATCCTCCAAAGACCAAGAATGAAAGTGGCATTGCACCGGTTGAAAAATGGTTGACGTTTCCAGATATGGGACATATTGTTGCAACTGCTTATAATAAAGTTGTAGTTGAGTTGACCTCACATAAGATTGGAAAATCTGAAACTTTTTTTCCACTGCGTGGTCGTCCACCGCCAGATCCATTTTCACGCATTATTTGTCTTGGGTTAGTTCCAAATCATTTTGTTTGTGTGAATTTGAAAGATGGTTGTCCACTGCCTCCGACATGTAAGGAATGGAAAATTCATCGCTCGGAAGAGGCTGCGAGTTGGGAGTATAAATTTTTAGACAGACAAAGTGTGTTTGATGAATTGATGAATATTGAAATGGGTGACCGTGAGACAAATGAAGACGATCCGATTACTTTAAGTGATGATGAATTGATGTAATCTTTTTGTTCATGGAAAGACTATGTATCTCTCTTTAATTTTAGGTGATAATGTGTTTTTAATGGTACAAAAATGTTAGAAATTGCGTTTTTGAGTTACGGTTAATGTGTTTTATTCTATAATATTTTTGGGCAACAGCCAACCTGAATTCTATACTGCTTAGCTGTGTTCAAATAGTTTGAAGGTAAATATTGAACTTTCTAAACCAAGTGATAAACCAATTGTGTTGAGCAACATGGTTGCTGCATAATCAAGACACTGAAGACAATAACTTGAAGATTACAGGTCACATATTTGCTTAAAAACCTGTCTATAATTCAGTCCAATCAATCAGAACTTAAAATTAGAACAAACATATCTATAATTCAAAATACTAAACATAAGTTAAAATCACATACTTAAGCCTTGAGTTCAAATTAAGTCAACTTACAAACCAAATTCTACCACTTCAAAATACTAAATGAAGTTTAATATTACATATTGCCTCTTACTAAAACCTATTGCTTCAAAATACTAAAACTATTGCTTCTTTGTCCTCCGCTTTCGCCTCACTTGATAGGTAGTCGCCGGCTCCAAATCAATGTAAGCTCTTTGCATTCCAGCTATTGCTTGTTCTAGATCAGGGTCGCTATCAATGACTTCTTTCAAATTGCCCCGAACCCTCAGACATATCTCAAGCGGATCAGGGACATTTTGTGAATTTTCTTCCGCAATCAACACTTCATGATTTACTGGTCTCGGCGGATTCCCATCAACAGGTGCCCAAATCTTGGGATGAGACACTCGATAAAACCAGACAAGATATCCCGGAACAGTCTCCCAGCCTCTCTGAACTCTTGGACCACGCATTTCTTCGGTCACATAATTCCTTACCGTGTAATCTCTAAAATGACGCTCAATTTGAAAACTTTTAAGTAACGGCGAAGCAGAGAGTGCAGGATCTCTTGGTATTGACTGAACGTGTCCGTATTGTCTTAGGACGCGCTCTGGCAAATGTGGACAAATTATCGTACGTCCGCGCATAATCCATCCAGAATACCAACTAATATCTTCAAACGGACGCGCCGCGCGATGTTCCTCATATGGATTGAATTCAACTTCATCCACCTCCATGCGATCCAAGAAAGTCCGGTAGTTACACGGAGACTTGTGTCCTTTTCCCGCATAGAACATAGACGCAAGTGGCTCAGAATGGTCATAATTGTCTTCAATTTGGTGCGGAGATATCTTATTGAAATGCACCATGATCCATGCCTAACAAAAATAACAGATACATTTCAATAACATAAATTAACATAACACATACATTAACACAAGATTTGATCAAATAAACAACAAAAAGACTTACTAATAATACAATAATATCATGCAATCAGAAACATAGACTTACTAAATATCTTGTTATCTGCTTATCTCTAGGAGGTCTAAATGTTGAGCAAAACATAGACTTACTAAATAACAGTGTGCTTTGAATGCCAAATATATCATGCAATCAGAAAATAATTAGTATCAACAATAAATTTCATGCTACCACAACTTCTAGTATCCATCATAGTATAATTAAATTAGCCAATAATACAATAATATATTAAATTCATTTGACCAATACCTGAAACAAGCAAGTATAACCAGCGAGGTGACCCGTTTTAGGTTCCGTTGCAGCATTAAGATAATTATACAAATATGCAAGAGCGGAAGTACCCCAATTCCATTGATTTACGGTGTCGAGGTCTTGAAAGTACGGTAAGAAAACTACATCCACGTATTGTGCACTCTTGTTTGTGAAAATCGTTCCACCCACCAAGTATAGCAAAAACGCTCTGATGGTGCAATCTCTGTACCACTGCACAGTATTAGGATGCTCTCCATTGGTCTCAGCTTCCAATGCCAGGTTCAGGTTCTCATTAAATAATTGTTGCAGCTTGGGAAACGATATATGAGCTCCTTTCATTTTTTTAAACTCCACATGACACAATCCATTAGGAAAATTCAAGAACTCCGCACACATATCCATACCTTCCTCTTGGCCAATTGATGAGGCCATATGATTTAGCATCTTGCCTTGTATTGGAATATGTAGCAGAGACGATACATCATCAAGAGTGATGGTCATCTCACCAATAGGCAGATGGAAGGTGCCAGTCTCTTTGTGCCATCGCTCTGTGAAAGCAGTCAACAACCCATGATCCACTTGGTTATAGTTGGTCTTCAAAAGTGGATGTAATCCACTTGCTTCAACAACCTTCCAAAACCACCGAGCAGTAGAGTTAGGTTTGTCCAGTTGTTCTATTTTATTTCTGTGGTTAATGCACCTCAAGATACGATGTTTGTACTGCAAAATTGAAATAGAACAATTGTTTTAGTAAGTTAATTAAAAAACAAAGAATTAATTATAATTACATAAACTGTATAATTAACTTACGTCTCCTTTCCACAGAGAGGCAGCCACATGTTGCCCATATAAAGGTATCACTGACAAGTCAGAAGGGCCACCTGGAAAACCCCCATTAACTGGTTCTTCTGGTGGTGGGTTTCGGGCACGTTGGATTTTTACTGGTACATGCTCGTCATCAGGCTCCTCATCAGACACTTCATCACGGTCGTATTCAGCCTGAACTTCATCCACATATCTTGGCTCATATTCAGGCTCAGGTTGTGGAGGTGGTTGTTGTGACGATCCAACATCGCCACGATTTCTCCTTCCACGTCGCGGGAGAGGAGCATTTGCCGCACGCTCTCTACGTGCAGAAGCTGTGGCTGCACTTTGTCTGCCCAATCTTCCCCTTCTAACATTGTCAGCCATTATTCCTAAATAAAAAACAAACCAAATTTAGAGCTGAACCAATTTCTACATTATCATCATATGAGTTTTTAGACAATTTAAGCAAGCCCCTAACCAATTTCTACATTATCATCCATTATCATCAGAAGAAGCATAATCATCTTGACCTCTTTTGTGTATTAGGAATCTGTAACAACTAGCTCCTAGTTTGTGTTAGAAACAGGTGTATGATAAGAAATAGACAAACAATTCCTAAAAAATCAAAATCCCTAAATGTTTAATCTAATCCACAACACAATTCGATCTAATCCACAACGCCCATTACAGAAATAGACAAACAATTCGATCATAATGTTTAATATGATAAGAAATCCCTAAAAAACTAAATCCCTAAAAACAAAATCCCTAAAAAATCAAAATCCCTAAAAATAGAATTGATGAGAAAGGGTTTCGGAATCTTACCTATGAGGAGAACGATTTGATAATGAAATGAAAAACCCAGATGATATCGCCCGAAAAATCGCCCAAAAATCGCACTTCTATGCTTTGAACCTCACTGAAACGGAAATGGTTTCAATTTTCTGTGTTTCGGATATAACAGGTATGTTCGGAAATTGAGTTCCGAAAGGTTACGCGTTCGGCAGTTACGTTCCGAACATTGACTACGTTTGGTTCGTAGCTTCCGAAATATCTGTGCGTATTTGCAAGGGTATTTTCGGATTTTAGGGGTGCCTGGGAGAAATGAGGGGTGCCTAAAAAGCAGTTTTGGAAAAAGTTATTGTCCATAAGGACAATCCTTATGGATGGTCCATAAGCCAATCAAAATACAACAGCTTTACTCACGAGCCCCCAATT
Source organism: Trifolium repens (assembly GCA_030408175.1). NCBI lineage: Eukaryota > Viridiplantae > Streptophyta > Magnoliopsida > Fabales > Fabaceae > Trifolium > Trifolium repens. The sequence continues at coordinate 55,954,576 of CP125842.1, read as the reverse complement.
TTACTTGCACGCCCCCCATATTACTCACACACCCCCCAACCGCGCGCCCCCCAACTGACTAGCACCCCCCAAATTTCTCACGCACCCCTCATATTTCTCGTGCACCCCCCAAATTTCTCGCGCGCCCCCCATATTTCTCGTGCACCCCCCAAATTTCTCACGCACCCCCCAAATGTCGTGCGCCCCCCAATTTATTTTTTTTTTTTTGTTTCTTCCTCTCCAAATTTCTAGCCAAAACCATTTTGTTGTTGGAATGGTTTCAATGAGTTGTACTCCAAAACCATTAAGTGCATAATATGGTTTTGGAGTACAACGCTATAATTATGCACTTAAATTTTTTTTTCCTCCCCCCAGATTTCTAGCTAAAACCATTAAGTGCATTGGGTAAGGATTGTTGATTGTTTTCTATGATTGAGTCATAACTCAACTCATAAATTATAACTACTTTCATAATTTTGTCATGTTGAAAATTATTGGAAAGGGTCAAGGCTAGTATTGTAAGTATTAAGTGCATAAAATGGTTTTGGCTAGAAATCTGTGGGGAGGGAAAAAAATGATAAGTGCATAATTATAGCATTGTACTCCAAAATCAATTTATGCGCTTAATGGTTTTAGAGTGCAAATATCTGAAACCATTCCCAATGCAAAATGGTTTTAACATGAAACCATTTCAACAATAAAATGGTTTTGGAGTACAAATATTTGTTTCAGATATTTACTTGTTAGTACACATTAATTAATAATTTAACAATGAAGTTTGTCAAAAGAATCCGTCAAATGAAAAAGTTTGTCAAAAGAAATTAATTTAACATAATCATGACATGCTAAAACTAAAACCTTTTACTTGCGCATCTAGATTTAGAATGACTGGATTCCCATTGTTTTTGTATTGACAAAGTGAAGCTAAATTCAGTCAACTCCCTTAATTTGTTGGCATTGAATGGTGAGTTGGGGTGGCTTCTAGAAAATGCCCTCTTTACACTTTCTAGAGGCCAATACTTGCAAAACCATTTTGCTTGTTGTATGCTCTGTCTGCCCCAAACTAGTGACTGTAAAGTGGCCTTGCCCAACCTTATTCAAATCTAAGAGTGTAAATATCTGAAACCATTTTATGCTCTTAATGGTTTTTGTGTACAACTCCTGGAAACCATTCCAACAACAAAATGGTTTTGGCTAGAAATTTGCAAAGGAACAAAAAAAAATTGGGGGCGCACAACATTTGGGGGGTGCACGAGAAATATGGGGGGGCGCGAGAAATTTGGGGGGTGCATGAGAAAATTTCCCTCACTTATGGGGGTGTATGAAGAAAAAGTATGGTGTAGGGTAGCAATGGACTGTGTAAGCGCTAATGGGCTGAAGCTTATGGATGGTCCATAAGGACCCCTTATGGACAATAACCACACCCCAAAGCAAGGCAGGAGGCTGATATTGATGCTAGTTTCAAGCTAGCTGGCACTAACATTGTTAATTCACCATATAGTGTTTTGGATGGAGAGGCTTTGGCTTTAATTGAAGCAATAGAGGAGATGATACTTAGAGGCCTAACCTTTGTCACATTTGAGAGTGACTCAAAACTAGTGGTGGATGCAATTTCTTCATCACAAAATGGCATATCTGAATTTAACATTTTGATATCTCATATTCAGTCTTTACTTAGGTTGCATAATTACTTTGAGGTTAAGTATGTTAAGCGGCAAGCGAATATGGTTGGTCACACTCTAGGTAGAGCGGCATATTCTATGTCTCGCCGCAGTATTTTCGATTTGATCCCTCGTTGTATTGAGACTCTTTTAAGTAATGAAATAGATTGAGTTTGCTATTGTCAAAAAAAAAAAAATTAAATCAATATTTAAAATACTTCAAACTTAGTTATTTAAATTTATAAATTTTATATATCTTTTATATATATTAAATAAAATTTATTCTTTGAAATTTTATTTTAAATTTATTTTTATTTCAATTATTGTAATTTATAAAAAGAATTAAAATAACAGTTTTTAGGTTTTTATACCAAATTCAAAAATCAAAAGTACAAAAAAAAAGGGTGAAAATATGATCATAGATACAGCTTTTATAACAAATATATACAAATAAATCAAAAGTATTTAAAAAAGAAGGTGATAATACATGTATAGTATATGGTACGTACAGCAGTGTTGATTTTTTTTTTTTTTTTTTTTTGACTTATACAGCAACATTGATTTTAAAAATAGGATACAACTAAAAAAATAGGGTCAAGATCCCCTCCATTTCTCTTATCCTCCATTTATCCAGTTCCACAAAGAGATTCTGCCACATGGCAATTAAACTTTTTAATGTTTAAGATTAAAATAACCTTTTTTTTCTTGTGCTCTCTCACAACTGCATATCGTTTCTTTCCTCTCATCACTTGCCACCGCTGTTGTTCTCATCTTCTATATCCATCAGACTCTTCTGTTCCAAATCTAGCAACACTCTTACTCTTCCACTGCCATATCATTGTGCCGTTTTGTGTGATTCTAAGCTTCTGCAGTGTTAAGGTTCTACAATTTTGAAGAGGTGTTTCAATTTTTCTATTAGCTTTTGTCTCCCACTGAATATAAGAAATTGAGTTGTTTTTGAAGATTGTTTGCAATTTTAAGAATCAATTTTATCATGTAAATTTAGGATTCAATTTTAAGGATGAGGAGCTTTGCAATTTAAGATTGTAATTTTAACCGGGAAAACAAAAAACAAGAAAGTGATGATGAAATAACATATGTGCTTGATAAATCTGAACAAGGTGACAGAACAATAAGGTGGAAGAAGCGGTGAGCCGGTACCGGCGAATATGCAGCGCCGTAAATGACTTTGTGTTTTCTTTTTAATCTCAACTGTTCACTATTTGTTTTCTACGATTTCAATCAACTTATCAAATTTGGCACATATGACAAGAGGAACAGAGATTCGAAGAAACGAAGAGAAACCAAACGACGGCGAGGCGAAGAAACTGAGAGACTAGAGGAACAAACAGATAAAACGGTATTTAAACAAACTTGATTTCCAATCTAAAATCTCAGCCATCGAAATTTCTTTTGCCACATGTCTTGCATCAGTTTAAGGAACATGACATAAACGAGCATAAGAACTGGAGCTGATCCAGACTCAAAAAAATAGGTACATTGTAAGAAAAAAACTGGATTGGGACAAGCGTAAATAAATATAGGTACAAAACATATCTATTTTGTTTTAAATGGAGTAATAAATTTTAAAGGATAAAAATGAATTTAAGGTTAAATTATAAGGGTAAAATTGGAAGAAAAGATGATAAGCTATAAGTTTATTGTAATGGTGTCTGAAAAATAAGCTATAAGTTAGTAAAATAAGCTATAAGTCAGTGTTGAAAAGACTGTTACCAAACATGTCTTTTAGCTTATAAACTATAAAACATAAGCTATAAGTCAGTTTGGTGGTGTTGCCAAACAGATTCTTAGAGAAATGCTAACGAGTGCCTCCAGGTACTCTTTAAACACCTAAAATAATAAGTTTTTATCAAATTTTTATAAAAATGCATGCACATAAAATGCGCTAAAACAACAAAGTCAACAACACAGGTAACCTATGACCTAGACCGAAGTCAACACTTTGGTAAGTAAAATATTTTATTTTTTAAATAAATTATTTCTTTTATGTCAAAAAAAAAAATTTATTTCTTTAAATAAAATACTTAAAAGTGTGCAAGGACCATTTTACACAAATTCTATCTATCTCTCTTGTTTGTTTTTTATGCAAACTTTAAAGTAGATGAAATTTGCATTAGCACCTGTAATTTTTGTTGTTGAGATTACCCTTGCAATATTGCAAAATTGTTTTACCCCTTATAATGTTGTTTTGTTTTACCCCAATAAAATAAATTAGAAAAAAGTTCTGCAATATTACAAGAGATAATCTAAAAAAAATAAATTAGATCGGTAATTCAAAACTCGCCTAAAAAGCCTATTAACCTTAAATAGAATCCTAAATAGAATGTGCAATGCATTGAAGTTGGATGCTCATTGATCATCATTTTCCAATGCCCAGGCATACTCCTTTAACTCGCTCTTCTTCGGTGTATTCCTTTTGAAATCCAAAAAATGTCCGCAATAGGAAGCTTGTTGGGGGCCGTCATTTTGCAGCATCTGCTATAACCAGAGGATTGCTTGATTCAAATGAGGACTACGCTTCTCCCTTTCGATGGTGATGGCCATGGCACGTGAGTATTTTGCCACTTGCTGCATTCTTTAAATAGTGCCTATCTTGGAATGCTTTTCCAGTTTCCACCTAATGTCTGTCCATTCTGACGTATCCGTAATATACAGGAACACAGCTTCTATTGCAGCCGGAAACCATGGAATTCCAGTGGTTATTGCTGGGTATTATTTTGGTAATGCCAGTGGAATGGCTCTGAGTTCAAAGTAACTATTCTTTAACTTCAGTCAAAATTTATTGTGCAACTATTATATAATCTTTGTGCCTGTTGTAATCTATTTATGCCAGCATGATTGATTTTCTTATTTTAGATTTATGAATGTGTTCTGTTGAATTTGTGGTATTTAGGGGGAAGAATAGGGAAAAAAATAAGAAATAAAAATATTATTGATGAATGAACTAAATAGAATAATATTTACATACTAAATATTATGATACTACCTTGGTATTTATAGCCAAGTGAATATATTTAAATCTAAACTAAATCCCTAAATTATATGGCTTAGAATAAACTAACCTAATGAGATATTTTCTCAACAAATATAATAAAACTTATGCATATCTTAATAAATATTTTCTTCTAACATGTTCCATTTCACTCTTTCACAGCATTGCTGTTTACAAGGCACTTATACAAGGGATTTGGAGGATTTGCTGCAGTTGTTGTTGCAGCTATTGATCAGGTACATAAAACTCTGGCTTTAAACGGGATCCCGCAAGTGGACGGTGGGATTGGTCCGCTCTGATTAGTTAGTCCTTGGGTCGGATACCGAGATTTCAAAAAAAAAAGTGTCAGCATCAATACATTATAATTTTATTTGTGGCCAATTGTTGAAACATAATATACTTTTATTTTTTGTACATGCATGTTTCAATCGTGTCTTCCCAACGTGATTTCGTGGTTAACCACGTAACTGTTCTGATGCCATGTCTTCGTATACTTATGATTCAGTGAAGAACACATTTCATAGACATTCTTGGGATTCTTAATTTAAACCATTTTCCAATCCCATTGCATTTGCTTTTCTTTTGTTAATTTGAGCGCATATTTATATATATCTTAATTTTGATTAAGGGCATGCATAGTCTTGAATCGAAGGGTTACTGTAACTGTTAAGTATTGATAGTTAGCTCCCATGTGGTCCCTTAAAAATCTGTTAACCAAGTTCCATCCACAATTTTACATTTCTTGTAAGTCTTAATATTATGATTAATTTAATTGTTTACAGGCAGCTCAACATAAGGTTGATATAATATGCTTTTCAATCACTCCTAATATGCATCCTCCCGGTATTGCAACTTTCTTCAATCCAATAGACATGGCATTATTGTCAGCTATAAAAGCTGGTATTTTTGTTGTGCAAGCTGCTGGAAATACTGGACCATCGCTTATGAGCATGTCCTCCTTTAGTCCGTAGATCTTTACTATTGGTGCCACCTCTCGGAGTTGGACTTGCACGTAAAATTCTGTTGCTCTAATTAATCCTGGTTAGCTATACATGACTTTATTTAGACTAACGCTGCATGTGTATAAGCCTGAGTATGTTTGTGTATTCTTGTTACTTTTGTTTTGTTAGTTGAAAATACATTAATTACTTTCACTAGTTGATGATCCCTAACCTAGAACAGGAAATCCAAGATCTAACATTGACACATTTGTTATGCATTTGGCAAAACAATCTATTATTGCCTGAAATTCACGCAGGTTCCAGTAATTTATGTTTGTCTCATTTCCTCTGGTGGAATCCATTCTCAAAGTGGTTGAATCCACATGAATTTCAGCCAATAAAGAGAATTAGAAAGAGTGTTATAGAGTGTTTGCCAGCACTTCTCAAAAACAAAATGTAGACACGTTAAACATGCTGCTGGTCTTTTTAAGTTAAACATAACATCTGTATTAGGAAATGTGAATATATCGGATCAATATTTTCTACCAACAGGTGAAAATTTTGCAATGATGTCTAGCACAAGCATGGATGCACCTCATGTTGCTGGTCTTGCTGCACTAAACAAATCTCCAGCAACTCCCTTTGACATGGGAAGTGGTTTTGTAAATGCTACGGCAGCATTAAACCCGGGATTGCTTTTCGATTCGAATAAGTCAGTTAATGAACTTCTGAATCATTATACTTATAATGTCTATGGAAGTTCTAATAATTCAGAAATTTCAAAATTGCAGTATAGGTTAGATGATTGTGTGTAGAATAAGTGGGCTTGATAATTTATTTAACTGCAACAAGTATATAAAAGACCATCTGAACTGTGTATATGGCATGTATTTATTTGTAGGTTATGATGATTACATGTTTTTTCTATATGGTATCAATGGTTCAGCTTCTTCGGTGCTAGACTACACTGGTCGGAATTGTTGGACTCATAACTCGATTATATATGGCTCTGATCTAAACTTGCCCTCAATCACTATAGCAAGAGTAGTGCAGAGAACAGTACAAAACATTGCTGGAAATGAAACTTACAGTGTTGGTTGGAGTTCTCCATATGGAGTTTCAGTGAAAGTATCTCCAACTCGCTTCTCTATTGTCAACGGAGAGAGACAAGCCTTATCTGTAATCTTCAATGCAACAAGCAACAGCTCTACTGCCAGCTTTGGAAGGATTGGATTGTTTGGTAATCAAGGTCACGTAGTCAACATTCCTGTGTCAGTCATTGTTAAAATCTCACTATGAGATAATTAGCATGGTTAGTGCAAATTATAACTAGAAATTTGTTAAATACATCTTAATGCTACACAACCTGAGAGGGTGGAGAAGCGTGTATGTGTACCGAATAGAAATGTTTGATGTGGACTCCATTGCATATGCTTACTTGTTTCGGTACACATTCAGGCTACATCCAGCTCAAGTTGTTTTGACAGGGACACTAAGAAGAAGAACAATAAAGTCCCTCGCAGCTATATCATATTTTACTAATGAATTATTAATGATTTCGCAGTATAATGGCTAGAGAATAATATTTAAATATTTAAATGATTAATAAGATACATTTTTCTTAATTTGTACAGAGTACCCAAAATCACATAAATCACCTTTATTGTATGAAACACAATTAACCAAACTATCTAAAGGTAGTGGTAGAAATGCATATCAATTTTTATCATATGTAATATCAAAAGTATTTATTTAGTCCATTATACATTATTTGCCTATATTTCAACCCATGACCTCAAATTTCAACTTTTGCATTATTTATCAAAAGCTTTTAGCAGGACTCCTAATATCAGACTCTTTCATAAGAGTCCCAGACAGCTTTTAGTTGGCGAACAGCATCTCTAACGCCAATGCGGTCATCTGGATTGTCTACAGTGCAAGACATGCCAACTCCCATAATTGCATCCACACAATGGATTAGTAGATTGGAGTCTTCTCTAGCAGGATCATCATGAAAAACGGGAGATAGCAGCTGCGGGTCAATGACTTGAACATTCTTGTTTTTAAGTGCTGATTGCACCCATTTTGTTATGCTCAGGCCTGCTGTGAAGCAATCATCTTGTGGACTTTTTCCAGAGAAGAGCTCTAGTAACACTATCCCAAAACTATATACATCTCCTGCTGTTGAAGGTTTCTCTCCCCATCCATACTCTACATTGAAAAAAAATTAAGTACTTTATTGTTTAACAAATCATGATAGAACTAAGAATATCAAATATTCAATGTTTTAGAATTTTTTTGTCACCGCAGAACCAAACGTGCTAAAATTTGTATTAAGAATTTATACTTGAAAAGAAGTTTGTTTGTCAAGGTACTAACCTGGAGGTAGGTAACCAATTGAACCTCTAAGGACATGAGTGGAGCTGATGGAAACTTGATCAGTTGAACTTTGAATCAGAAACCTAGCCAAACCAAAGTCTCCAACCTTTGCAGTCAGATCTTCATCCAGGAGAATATTGCTCGGTTTTAGATCACAGTGCACAATAGGAGTTTCACTATCATTGTGTAGGTAATCTAATGCACAAGCAACATCTATAGCTATATGCACTCTCTCCATAAGGTTCAAGCCACTTCCATTTTCATACTTTCTCCTCCCCTTAATCCAATCTTCCAAGCTCCCATTATTTAAATACTCATACACCAAAGCCAGAAAATTATTGTTTTTAAAGTCAACACTAGAACATGATGTGATGAGCTTAACCAGATTTCTATGCCTTGAATACTTCATAGCCTCACACTCTGCAAAGAAACTCTTTAAAGAACCTGTTCTTAGAGTGTCAAGCACTTTCACGGCAACAATATTTTCCTCACTTAGATGGCCTTTATACACTGATCCAAAACTCCCAATTCCTATTAAATTTTCTTGGCTGAACTCCTCAGTTGCCAAGCGAAGCTCGTCATAAGAGATCATTGGAGCCTGTTATTAGAGAGATAATGTTAGATAATAGTTAGTAAGAGTTAGCTTGGCAAGTTAGCCTTGATATCTTCTTTGTTTGCTTATAGACTCGTATAGAGTCTGTTGTATTCATTATTGATCAACTGATCAAGCTATCAATAAATTATATATTTTAGTAATATGGACTTGTATATAAATTGAGTCTTTATATTCGTTATTAATCAATTGATCAAGTTACCAATAAATGAGATTTTTTAGTAATACCTGATGCTTTAGCTGTCCAGACGCTGTTGTTGCTGTTACCTTAACCATTGTATACTTCATATATAGTAGCAAGCCAATTGTGAGACATAGTCCCATTGTTAACACAACAGCTATGATGATATATAATCTGTCATGTGTTCTTCTATGGACTTGAGGCACACATGCAAAATTCAAGCATAGTTTTTTATTGCCTTCTAAGTGGACATCAGAGAGATTTTGGAAAATCCCACCACTAGGAATGACTCCTTCTAAATCATTATAAGAGAGGTTTAAAAGCTTTAGGACATGTAAATTTTGAAGTTCAATAGGAATGGATCCTGAGAGTAGGTTTGAGGATAAGTCCAAAGTTTCCAAGCCTCTCACATCTCCAAGAGCTTTTGGAATGGAACCTGAAAGCAAATTGTTGGTCAAAAACAACTTCTCCAAGCTCAAACAACTGCTGAATGAGCTTGGGATGTTTCCATACAATTGGTTGTTGGAAAAGTCAATAGTTGCAATGGTAGGCAATTTCCCAACTTGAGGTATCGGTCCGCTCAAAAAATTCTTTGATAAGTTTAAAACATTGCTCAAAGTTGGTAGATTGAGGATTTCCACAGGTATGCTTCCATTGAGTTTGTTGCTAGATAAGTCCATGTAAATCAGGTTTTGCAAATTACCAAAACTGATTGGTATTTTACCTACAAGTTCATTTCTTGACAAATCAATCTTGTTTAAGTTTAGTAGATTACCAAGAGAGTTTGGAATAGATCCTGATATCTTATTTCCATCAAGATATAGCTCTTCTAGTTCCTCTAACTGGCCTAACTCCTTTGGAACCTCGCCACTGATTGAGTTGTAGCTCAAGCTTAACAACTTCAAGCCACTAAGACGACCAATGGAAGACGGTATGCTTCCATTGAAATGATTTCCTCCCATGTATAAGCTTGAGAGTTCCTTTGAGAGATTGCCAATGGTTTCAGGAATCACACCTTCAAGCATATTTCCATCAATTGCTAGAAAGTTCAAGTGAGTGCTATTTGTCAATAAAGTAATGAAGTCCAAACCATTGACTCCTGAGGTGACTATCCTGTTATAGCCAATATTATACATGAGAAGAAATGGAAGATTTCCTAAACCGGGTGGAACTGTTCCTTCCAAACGGTTAGAGGCCATACGAATGACCCTAATGTTTGTGAGGTTGTGCAAAGACCCTGGAATTCTACCTGTGAACTTATTGAAGCAGAAATTGAAAACTAGTAGTTTTGGAAGTTTATGACCAACATCATAAGGTATCTCACCCCAAAAGGAGTTTGCAGCTAAGGCTAACCTAACAAGGGAAGACAAATTGTATATTCCTGGTGGAACAGTTCCAGTAAAATTGTTAAGAGTGAGATCAAGCTCAATTAAATTATGTAACTTACCTAATTCACTAGGAATCCATCCACTAAGAGAGTTGGTGCCAAAACTTATATTTTTTAGAGAAGAAATATTTCCTAGAGATTGTGGAATTGTACCATAGAAGCTATTCCTTCCAAGTTTCAACACCTGTAGCTTTTTCAAGCTGCTGATGTCTTTAGGAATTGTGCTTACAATCTTGTTTGAGGACAAATCAAGAATCTGAAGCTCATTTAAGCATGTAAGGTTTGAAGGAAGTACTCCTTCTAATCTATTAGAGCTTATATTAAGAACTCTCAAACTGTACAGATTGCTAATTTGGTTAGGAATCATTCCTATGATCTGGTTATCCTGCAATTGAAGGGACCTAAGGGAGGACATGTTGCCTATATAAGGACTTAAGTTACCTGATAATCCAAAGCCTGAAAGGTCCAGGCCAATGACTCTTTGGTTATGCTTGTCACATAGGACACCAGTCCAATTGCAAGGAAATGAATTATGGCTCCATGAGGATAATGGGTGAGAATTAGAAGTGTCATTAATACTTAATTGAGATTTTAATGAGATTAAGGCTTCTTTGTCTGTGGTGATGCTTAGAGTGGTTGATGATACAACAAACAAAAGGTTGTTGAAATCAAAGTGGATAATAAGGATCATTAATAAGGAAAAAATATGAAGATGTGAATGAGAAAGCAAAGCCATGCTTGCTTATTCTTGGTTTGCATGCAGGTTATTTATGAATTATGATGTTCATATTATGCCAAAAAGATGTGTATTTATAGCATCCGGTGGCAAAGGTAGAACACTTTGTTTATTTAGTTATGAATCCTCTTTTTCTTCACATATCCTATATGTTTGCCTCATTCGAAATGGATTTAGGGTGCGTATGTTTAAGCTTAAAAAAAATGATTTTGTTTTGAAAATATTTAGAATTTTTTTAAAAAATCTTAAGTTATTTTCTATTTGTTTATTATTATGATTTTTTTTTTAATGTGAAGCTTTTAAATACTAAGGTTCCTTAGTTTTTAGAAAAACAGATTCTAATTAAAAATGACTTTTTTTTTTACAAAATGATTTTCTAAAAATGAATTAAAAAATCTTACCTATAATATATTAGGCAGACATTATTATCCTAACATTTGCGTATTTCATAATGTATAAGGAGAGTTTTTTCAACACAGGTGTTTGAACTCAACTCCTTGTGGCCCCTTTTTTGTTTTTATTGTATTTTTATTCAAATAAATTGATTTGGATGGCTCAAACCAACACAACAAGGTAATAACGGAAAAATATTGGTCATTAAACCATTTATGTATATTATTTGATAGGTGAGTTGACTACAAGCTGCGCTGCTAAATTAAATTCTGGAAAACCATATGGATAATTACAATTTTATTTTTTATTCTATTTTTATATATAACTAATAGATTTTTTGCACCCAAAAAAAATCAAGTAAGATCCTTCCTTGTCAACCAGTTATATTGGTTATATCATTAAAAATGTTTATAATTTAACATGTAATTATTCTACACTAATGAAGCATCAAAGAAGTTGTTTGAGAAAATAGAATATGTATCGACAATGTAAAATTATTTATTTATTTTTTTGGTAGAAATGATATAAAATTATTTTACACAATCATCCAATAACAACCGTGTATTCTGCTAAATCACCTCACTATAACTACACATTTATACATAAAACTTATTCAATCTTTCAACGGACATGATGGGTAATGGACTAATGGACACCATAGTACAATTTAAGTTTGACAATCACTTTTGTCACTCTATCATTTTTCTCGCGCACCCTATGAGTTTATCAAAATATCCTTGTCCGCTACTTAAGTAGCGGATATTTACAAAAATTATTCATTTTTACAACGTCCGTTACTTAAGTAACAGAAGAATAAAATAGTCATTTCGTAAGATACGCGAGTAACTCATAGGGTGACAAAAATAATTTTCATTTAAGTTTTGCGACGAACCCAACTATAATTATGGTGGTGGAATTGAATTCTTAAATGCAGTCTTCTTCGCATCCCCTAATTTCTTCCTCTTCCTCTTCAATTATTGTACCCCTCTTGCTTTCACCGCAGCCAGTATGTCCTACACTACACGGAATTAAAATTGTATATGTATCATCTCACTATAGGGTATATGTCATTGCTTTTTCTTTTTGACGGTACGTATGTAATTACTAATTGCTATAAATCTATAATTTATTTCTTTGTAGAACAAATATTGTAAAACTTCCGAATAATTATTTATATTACATCTTATATTGAACAAAAAAGAGCATGCAAATTTAATTTACTTTTTTTTTACGAGATCGTGAATTCAACTTTATGTACTTATATGTGTTATGTAGGTTAGGTTAAATTAAACTAAATTAAATTAAATCACATATATATTTCCTCCAGGCTAACTGAAAAAATTTAGGTTAGGTGGTTTAGGGCTTAGAGATTTGCGAACTAACAAAGTTGATTACCAAAGATGGTGATGCTACTCATCACTTGCTTGCTAAACAAGCTACATCAGTTGAAGACTAGTTAGCTTACAATTGCTTAATTCTTGTACATAGCTTAGTGTAGCTTAGATCCTTGTTAGTTAGAAGTCACAGACACGTGTCCTAATACAGCTAGCATACACTGTGACACGTGGCAAAGTTAGTTACAACTTACAAGAAGCTTAGATGAGAAGCTTGCTATATAAGCTATCTCTGTTACTTGCATTGTATTCAGATTCATTGATTTTATCATTTCTAGTAATTGAATCATGAACTCGTTGAGTTCTTCTCTCTCTTTTGATTACCATCTTATGACGTACAATTAACATGACTCTTTTTGGAAAGTGGCAATGAAGAGGGGTTTATTTGTGAGAACAAGAGGTTATTTTCCATCTTGTAGATATAGGGGATAAGGCTAGGATTAAGATAAGTTGCCTCTAGGATCTCAACTTGTGGTTGTTTATTTAGCTTTTTACTGGTAGCTCTGAATTGCTTTCTAGCCCGGCTCATACTTTTCTATTTGTTGCTTTGGTTTCTTTCCTAATGATTGTTTCTTTTTGTTATTTGTTATAAGTATCTCTAGTACTTATTGTACTTTTGGTCTTTTGACCCCTCTTAATTTGTTAATAAAGTAATATTATTTAGTAAGAATTATTTGCACAAGAAAGAAAAGAATCTATAAAATTAGAAAATTTGACCAATCAAAAATTGACTAATCATACATGCGGGAGAGATTGATTATAATTTGCAAGTGTTAAATGTTGCCACATAATATTCTTCTCTAAGTAAAAAAATTCTTAGCAAATAGTATTTTCCTTGTTAATATAATATTTTCCATTAATAAAAAAAAAAACATATCTTTCTTTCTTTTTTTATTGGTTTTGTAGCCTAAAGTGGAGCTCATTCATATATATTTGGTTAAAGATTAGGATATTTCCATTCACCACATTCTTCGGGAAGGTAACTTTTGTGCATAATTCCTTTCTAAATTGGATGTTAATCATTCAAAGTCTTTTTAATATCATATTAATGAATATTATTATATATTTGGACTATAAACTTTTTGACTTGTATTGTTATAATTTTTTTTTTACAAAAGAATGTTTATAACATTTCATTCATATATCAAATGGTTTCTACATATTGGTGGCACATCCATGAAAAAATGGGAACGAACTATAGATGGGGTTACCCTAACTAAGCATGGACTACTTCATTCGCTTATCTCCTATTAAACGTAACACAAGAATTTTTGAAATATGACTTAAGACTACGAATACATTCATTCAACACATTCCCAAACTCAGAAATATTAGTACCTCCCTTATGAAAATAGTCAACTAATGTTTTGGAGTCAGGTGCAAAATCCACCCTTTGGAGTTGAAGTTCATGAACCCAATTGATCGATGGCATGAAAGAGTCCCAATGCCTCACATATAGGTAAAATTTAAAATCCACATAGTTTTAGCTAGCACAAACCGACCTTCATGGTCACAAATGCACATTTCCAAGCCCACGCAATCGTTTTGGGCCGAAAACGACGCATCAATATTGCACTTGTATCTTCCAATTGCTGGTTTTTTCCAAATAGTCCCTACACGATCAGCCCCGCTGCTACTGTGTGCTGCAATCTCGTCAGTTGCTGCTGCTGCTGTTGGCATGCTTTCAATCCTCAATTAAATGAAAATCCCACTCTTAAACTTGAGCACATGTTTCTACTACATTTTGCCTTAACCTCATATTCCTATAGATTATAGAGTAGGAAAATTGATTTGTATGATAACATCACACTTAGGGCCCGTTTGTTTGAGATTTTTTCTCACAAAAATCTATTTTTTTGTTAAAAAAATCATTTTTTTTATTTTTGATGTGTTTGTTTCAGATTTTCATAAAAATCATTTTGTTAAAAAAATCATTTTTGAGTCTAAAATGAAAAGCTATTTCCAATAGATTCTTTCAAAATCTATTTTTTTTAAAACATGGACCATGTGTTTGTTCTCAAAAATGATTTTTATAATGGTAAACAAACACAAAACAACTTTAGATTTTTTTCAAAATCTCTACAAAATAAATCTATTTTTTCAAAATAGATTTTTTTTAAAAAATCTATTTTATTTTAATCTCAAACAAACGGGCCCTAAATGTCACATAAAAACGATTATAAACTTACATTGGTAGGTTGCATAAGAAACATGCAATATCATAAAAACATAGTAGGTGACATTATAAACATGATATTTAAATACAAAATATATAAATGTACATTCCTATGATTAGAAATTCATTTGATCAATTCATAATTTGGACATTATACAATGCACCACTTTATTAGGTCCTACTACAATCTTGACAATTGTAATATATCCTTTGTAATTATATTGATATTGAGGAATTTCAAGTTTTGTTGTGTGTGATTACATTTCAAAACATATTCATGGCCATTAATTACTATAAGAGTTAAGAACAAATTAACTGTGGACAAGAGATACTAAATTTTAGTAGGATTCTTAACATGGATCCGGATTCTCTATTGTAGCTGCTTTATGCAGTTATATGCAGTATGCAATCTCGGCTCTTGATTTATGATTACTTTGATTTGACAGATTAATACAGTTTTCAACCGCATTCATTTATTTTTTATCGGACATTGTATAACGGTTACTGCGTTGACGCAATAACCGTGGGAAATCCGATCCCCTCTTAATATCAGTAGGACTCCTAATATAAATATTAGATTGGTTCAAAAGACTGTCCCTAGCAGCTTTTAGTTGGCGAACAGCAACTCTAACGCCAATGCGATCATCCGGATTGTCTGCAGTGCAAGACATGCCAACTCCCATAATTGCATCCACACAATGAAGCTGTAGATTGGAGTCTCTAGCAGAATCATCATGGAAAATTAAAGATAACAGCTGAGTGTCAATGACTTGTATAGCCTTGTTTTTGAATGCTGATTGCACCCATTTTCTTATGCTCAGGTCTCCAGTGAAGCAATCATCTTGTGGACTTTTTCCAGAGAAGAGCTCTAGTAACACTATCCCAAAACTATACACATCTCCTGCTGTTGAAGGTTTCTCTCCCCATCCATACTCTACATTGAAAGAATAAGTAATTTTTTGTCACCGCTGAACCAAACACAACGTGCTAAAATTTGTATTAAGTATTTATACTTGAAAAGAAGAAGTTTGTTTGTCAAGGTACTAACCTGGAGGTATGTAACCAATTGAACCTCTAAGGACATGAGTGGAGCTGATGGAAACTTGATCAGTTGAACTTTGAACCAGTAATCTAGCCAAACCGAAGTCTCCAACCTTTTCAGTCATATCTTCATCGAGGAGAATATTGCTTGGTTTTAGATCACAGTGCACAATAGGATTTTCACTGTCATTGTGCAGGTAATCTAATGCACAAGCAACATCTATAGCTATATTCACTCTCTCCATAAGGTTCAAACCATTTCCATTTTCATACTTTCTCTTCCCCTTAATCCAATCTTCTAAGCTTCCATTACTTATATACTCATACACCAAAGCCAGAAAACTATTGTTTCTAAAGTCAACACTAGAGCATGATGTGATTAGCTTAACCAAATTTCTATGCCTTGAGTTCTTCATAGTCTCGCACTCTGCAAAGAAACTCTTTAAAGAACCTGTTCTTTGAGTATCGAGCACTTTCACTGCAACAATATTTTCCTGACTTAGTTGGCCTTTATACACTGATCCAAAACTCCCAATTCCTATTAAATTTTCTTGGCTGAACTCCTTAGTTGCTAATCGAAGTTTGTCGTAAGAGACCATTGGAACCTGTCATTAGAGATAGTGTTAGTTAGATTAGTTATCCTTTTTATCATTTTAATTTGGACTCATATGTATAAACATAATCAATCGATCAAATTATCCTTTTTAGTAATACCTTTGGATTTAGCTGTTCAAATGGTGTTGTTGCTGTTACCTTCACCTTTGTATACTTCATGTATAGTATTAGTAGCAAACCAATTGGGAGAGATATTACCAATGTTAACACAACAGCTATGATGATATAAAATCTGACATTTGTTCTTCTATGGACTTGAGGCACACATGCAAAATGCAAGCATAATTTTTTATTGCCTACTAAGTGCACATTAGATAGATTATGGAAAACTCCGTCGCTAGGAATCGACCCTTCAAAATCATTGTAAGAGAGGTTTAAAAGCTTAAGGACATGCAGGTTTTGAAGTTCAATAGGAATGGATCCAGAGAGTAGGTTGGAGGACAAGTCCAAAGTTTCCAAGCCTCTCACTTCTCCAAGAGCTTTCGGAATGGAACCCGAAAGCATATTCTTGGATAAGAACAATTTCTCCAAGCTCAAGCAACTACTGAATGAGCTTGGAATGCTTCCATATAATTGATTGTTGGAAAAGTCTATAGAGGCAATGGTAGTCAATTTCCCAACTTCAGGTATTGGTCCACTCAAAAAATTATTTGATAAGTTTAAAACATTGCTCAAAGTTTGTAGGTTGAGGATTTCAACAGGTATGCTACCATTGAGTTTGTTGCTAGATAAGTCCATGTAGAGCAAGTTTTGAAAATTACCAAAACTGATTGGTATTCTATTCACAAGTTCGTTTTTCGACAAATCAATCTTGTTCAACTTTATAAGATTACCAAGAGAGTTCGGAATAGCTCCTGATATCTTATTTCCATCAAGATATAGCTCTTGCAGTTCCTCTAACTGGCCTAACTCCTTTGGAATCTCACCACTGATTGAATTGTAGCTCAAATTTAACAACTTCAAACCACTAAGACGACCAATAGAAGATGGTATGCTTCCATTGAAACGGTTCTCTCCCATGTATAATTGGGAGAGCTCCTTAGAGAGATTTCCAATGCTTTCAGGAATCACACCTTCTAGCAAATTTCCATCAATTGCAAGAAAGTTCAAGTGAGTGCTGTTAGTTAATGAAGTAACGAAGTCCAAACCATTGACTCCTTTGGTAACTATCCTGTTATAGCCAATATTATACATGTGAAGAAATGGTAGGTTTCCTAAACCAGGTGGAACTGTTCCTTCCAAACGGTTAAACGCCATTCGAATGACCCTAATGTTTGTGAGATTATGCAAAGACCCTGGAATTCTACCTGTGAATTTATTGAAGCAAAAATTGAAAACTAGTAGTTTTGGAAGTTTATGACCAACATCATAAGGTAAATCACCCCAAAAGGAGTTTGCAGCTAAGGCCAAGTTAACAAGGGAAGACAAATTGTAAATTCCTGGCGGAACAGTTCCGGTAAGATTGTTAAGAGTAAGATCAAGCTCAATTAAATTATGTAACTTACCTAATTCACTAGGAATCCAACCACTAAGAGAGTTAGTGCCAAAGCTTATATTCTTTAGAGAAGAAATATTTCCTAGAGATTGTGGAATTGTACCATAGAAGCTATTCCTTCCAAGTTTCAACACCTGCAGCTTTTTCAAGCTGCTGATATCTTCAGGAATTTTACTTACAATCTTGTTTGAGGACAAATCAAGAATTTGAAGCTCATCTAAATTGGTAAGATTTGAAGGGATGATCATTCCTTCGAATCGGTTAGAACTCATATTTAGAACTCTCAAACTATATAGATTGGTGATTTGGTTAGGAATGATTCCTGTGAGCTTGTTATCCTGCAATTGTAGGGATTGAAGAGAGGATAAGTTACCTATATAAGGACTTAAGTTACCTGAGAGTCCAAAGCCTGAAAGATCTAAGCCAATAACTCTTTGGTTATGCTTGTCACATAAGACACCAGTCCAATTGCAAGGAGATGAGTTCTTGCTCCAAGATGATAATGTATGAGAATTAGAAGAGTCATTATTACTTAATTGAGACTTTAATGAGATTAAGGCTTGTTTATCAGTGATAATGCTTAGAGTGGTTGATGATACACCAACAAAAAGGTGGTTGAAATGAAAGGGGATAAGGATCATTAATAAGGCAAAATGAATAAGTGAATGTGAAAACAAATGCATGCTTTCTTCTTTGGTTTTGGTTTGGTTTGCATGCAAGTTTATGATATTGATATTATGCTAAGAAGATGTGTATTTATAGCATCCACTTGTTTTCTGAAATCAGTCATATCACATATATCATTTTCATGTATTACTCTTAGTTTGACCTGGTTTCAGTGATGATATATTCAACTTAGTCAGAAAGAGTTTGAAATTGTATTATTCCAAATATTCTGTTTTAAAACTTAAGATGTGTTTATTTCTGCATTGATTTTTGCTGCTACAATAATTAAAAATACAAATAAAATGTAGGTACTACTCAATTAACATTAAACATGTATAAAATAATTTTAGACTTTTAATTTATTTTTTTTATAAAAAATACTAAAATGCAACTCAAATTCATATAGAGGTGGAGCGGAACAGAAATACTCAAATTTTATAAATTTTTAGTTTTATATAACATCCTATTAAAAGTTAGGACGGGTATTAATATTTGGGATGACAATATTTGTTCCCGCCCCGCTTGTTGGCATGCTTAGTGGTGGTGAATGAGCCACAAACATTATTGGCCACACAGCTACCGTAGGCAAGTGGTCAAACTAACTATAATTAAGGTGAACTTTAATGCAGTGAACAAGTCTTCAACCAAGATGAAGTTGTTATTAATTAAGGTGAATTTTTATCACTATGTTGCATAATATAGTATACAATATATATTGACTGAAAGTCTATTGGGCATATAAAATGAGTTCTCCCATTTCGGCTAAATTTTTTAAGTTAAAGATTGAACTTTCTAACCATTTATTTAAGAGACTTAAATCTCTTATCACTTTAATCAATCTATTGTCGACAAAAAAAACATCACCTCAATTTGCTCATTTGCCATGCCGCATAATTGAGTCATGTTTTCTTTGGAACTGAAATTGTTTCATCTACAAATTTTAAATTTGTCTCTTCGCATCTTCATGGACCAACCATGGGAATTTTCTTTTGATAATGGTGGTGTCATACGTACTGCAGTAGGATTTTTGCAAAGATACACGCAAAGTAAAATAGGCAAAATTACACTGCAGCAGGTCCTTTATTTATTTTTTTTGTAATACTTTGGTATTTTATCTAATATACATTGTATTATATTTGTTGCAATCTATTACCTATACAAATTTGTATTTTGGATGTTGTGGAAACTGGTTTAAAGAAGTTGATTATTATTAGTTTATCAAAAAGAGTTGATGATTATGTTTTAATGATTGAATCTCTTTCAATTACTTTCATAATCAAGAGCTTCATTGAGGCTGAGTGTGTTGAGAAAAATGCGTGTATAAAGTGAATAATTAAGGATTTTAATTTGTGTTTTCTCCTTAATTTGAAATAGGACACAAGAAACTATGTGCAAAACAAGAAACTTCTATAGGAGAACAGTGTGAGTGTTGCAAATTCTTTGTTTATTGTTGGATTAGTGGTAGATAGATAGATAGATAATAAATTCTATATGAACGATGGTACTAGAGAGGGCATTAGAGTTGTGGTCCTTAAGATATTAGTGTGACCACCTTTATTTTGATTAAGTTTGCTTGTGTACGACATTGACAAACTTTATTAATTTTGGTATAAACCTTAAGATTCTTAGGAAAGGGGTCTTATAATCCATAATTCGATCGAGATAAATAAAGTCTGATAAAAAATTGTTTTTATTAGGAATTAAATTTTTCGGAGTCTTATGAGGGGTTCATAAACCACTCAATTCTTATAACTAACATTTTTCTTAGGGTGGGATAGATAGTTCAACTGATTTGAACTAAGAGTTAAAATAGTTAAGAAGTTCATGGTCATGGATTCAAATTTCATTGAAGGTGAAAAGTAGTACTACGTACTCCGATTTTAAATATAAGTAAATATTACTTTTCTAAGTTTATTGAGTTGTTAATGTATTTGATCTATAATATAAACCAGATCTATTAGTAATTAAATGAACCTGAAATAAGAGATATTTGAGACCGGAGAAAGTAACAAGAATATGGTCAAATCCAAATATGCCTTACTAGTACTACACAAAATAAAAATGATTACATTGTTTTCATTAAAACATCAATCAATGGACCACATAGTTGAGACTTATCCAAAATCTAAACTTGTTGTTTATTAAAACAATAACACGTACAATTATAAATAAAAAACAGAAACCAAGAAAGAAACCACTCAACCAATGAATAAAAACTAGAAAATAACTAAATAAATTGTATGATGTCATCTAGATGGAAATGTAGAGTAACCTATTGTATTGGCCTATATATAAAACCAATTCCACACTCATATTTTGCATATTAAGAATATGGATACTTTCATGCAATCCTTGTTACTAATTTTGATTACCTTAATAGCATCAATCTATGTTTTCCACAAAACAAAACAAAGTACCATAAAAAACTTGCCACATGGTACTTTTGGTTGGCCTATAGTTGGTGAAACATACCAATTTTTGTTCCAAAAAATTGAAAAATTTCTTCAAGAGAGAACAAAAAAGTACTCATCAAAGATTTTCAAAACAAAACTATTTGGAGAACCAACAGTGGTTATGTTTGGTCCTGCTGCAAACAAATTCATGTCAATGAATGAACAAAAACTTGTCAAAGTTTGGTACTTAAAAACTCAGTGCAAGTTATTCAATCTTCCTGATCAAAATCAGACACAAGAAGCTATGCAGAAACAAGTAGTTGTAGCTTCTGCTCCAGTTAAAATCTTGGGATTTCTTAAACCTGAAGGAATAGTTAGGTACATGAGAAAGAACAACATTGAATCAATCATACACAAACATTTTATGACACATTGGGAAGGAAAAACAGAAGTAAAAGTGTACCCTTTGGTGAAATCTTTTACAATTTCATTAGCCTTTCAATTTTTCTTAGGAATTGATGAATCTAATTGTGTAGCTAAATTTGCAACAAAGTTTGAGGATTTGTATTATGGGATTTATTCAGTTCCTGTGAATTTTCCTGGCTCAAGATATCATAAAGCAATGAAGGGTGCATCTGAAATTAGGAAAGAGATTCAGCTTTTGATTAATGACAAGATTGATGGTTTGTCTAAGGGGAAAATTATGGATGATTTATTAGCACATATTGTTGATGCTGAGATGAGTGGAAAATATGTGCCTAAAATTGAAATAAGTAATATCATCATGGGGTTGATCAATTCTAGCTATATCTCAATAGCTACCACTTTGGCTTTCATGATCAACCACATTGGAATGAGACCTCATATCTACCAAAGAATCTTATCAGGTAATGCAAAATTGCAATTATGTTATACTTATAATATTTTGCAACTTAACTGGCACTAGTCCAGTTGATAAGGAGTTAACTCATATCTCACAAGGGCGTGAGTTCAACTCGCATTGCATGTGTAATCTGTCACCACATCTTTTATTTAGCGCTATATAATTCTTTTGAGGTCTGCTTTGACCCTGGTGAGCTCCTGAAACCCAACTCACCTAAATTTTGTATATTAAATAAAAATTGTAACTTATTTTTTCACACCCTTTATTTTTTGGCTAACAAATTTCATAGACAAAATATAATTGGAGGAAACAAATAAGACAAAAACAAAATTTTAGTTAAGTACTATATGCTTATACACACTATATTGTGCTTCCTTGTATTTGAATCAGAACATGCTGATATTGTAAGATCAAAAGGATGTGGTACAGTGCTAGATTGGGAGAGCATACAGAAGCTAAAATATACATGGGCTGTTGCACAGGAGACCATGAGACTCTACCCAGCAGCAGCAGGAGCATTCAGAGAGGCTAAAACAGATATCACCTATGAAGGTTTTACCATTCCAAAGGGATGGAAGGTACCTTGAAATATTGAATTGATCCTAATATATTAACATACTGATGCATGTAACTATAATAAGACTTTAATTTTGTACAAAGTTTTTCGGTGTCAACAAATTACAATCAATCATATGTTTGAGTTTAGAAGTAGTTATGGTTAAAGTCAAATGTTTTTAATGATCTGATGATTATAATCGATTGTTATAATAGTAATTTGTAACTAAATTATTTGTGAACTTGTACTTTAACAGATATTTTGGGCATTTATTGGAACAAATAAGAATCACAGGTACTTTGATGAACCTGAAAGTTTTGATCCATCAAGGTTTGAAGGGAATGTTCCAGCACCATACACTTATATACCCTTTGGAGCAGGACCAAGATGTTGTCCTGGAAAGGACTACACTCGATTTGTGATTCTCACTTTCATTCACAATCTTATAACAAAGTTCAAATGGGAAGTTATAATTCCAGATGAGAAAGTCTCTGGTGCTTTGGTGCCTATCCCTGCTGAGGGAATTCCGATTCGTCTTCATCGCTTGTAAATTGTCATATGAACATACGGTGGTTGATTCTACAGTGACAAAAATAAACACGACACAAGTGAGAAATGTGACGTGATATCTAAAGTAGTGAAATAAATTCAACTCTTGTACATCATACCGAGTCAGAGATCTAATTTCGATTACACAAATGAATGTATATATAAGTTTTACGGTGGAAGGAAAAATGTAATGTTAAGGGTGTGTTTGGTGTACACATGAATGTATAATAAAAATAAAAGTTACAATGGATAAAAGTTTTATGAATCAATGTTGCAGTTAATTCCAACCATGATATGGATTTTTGTTGCAGTATTTGAGATTGATTATTATTGAAAGCAATGTGTTTTGTAGTCAACCAATATATAAAAGATATTCATAGTACAGCACTGGACCACAAATTCATAAACCAAAAGCGACAGGTATAATATAACACGACAGTAAGATGCTCCAAAAGTCCTTTTACCGTGACATGCATGATGAGAATGCAGTATGCACATGCACAAGACCAATGTACTAAAACAACATTAAATAAAGAAAAAGTTGCAAAGATAAAAGATCCATTTAAAGTCACCTGTCATATGAAAAATATCTTATACATTTTACACTCTTAGAATAGGAAGTTTGGTATAACTTAACCCTACAAAACCGGCTTTTAAGGTGAGGATTACCTATTACTTATAAACACATATTCAAGCTGTCTCGCAACCGATGTGACTGTAGTTCTAATGTTTTGATGTTTTCTTGAGTCAAAAGTTAGAGAAAACTATACCAGAGCCTGGCATTATATTATTGAATCATATTATGTAGTCAATAATACATATAATGAATGGACTAGTAACTCCCTAAGAAACAAATAACTCAATACCAATCAATCACTATGGAGTGAAAGAAGAACCAAAAAATATCACCTCCTCTTCTAATATCTAATATAGTAAATAAAAGTGCAGCTAACATAGATGTTGCTGCTAGGGATGATTCTAATCTTCTGCTATGTTAAAATTCTGAATAACTCAATATATATTTGGAATCCCATATCCATCGCGATGAGATTTTTGCCATCTCCATGCAGTCCGTAAACTCTCTTCAAGATCAGTGCGTTGCGCAGACCATTTCAGTTCACGGTTGATCTTCGTTGGATCACTATACACCTCGGCGTAATCACCAGGACGACGAGGAAGGAATTCTACTTTAATATTCACCCCTGTAGCCTTTTTGCAAGCTTCAACAAATTCCTTCACTGAACTACCTGATAAATTAATAGAACCAACATGATAACCTTGAGACAACTAAAGAAAATGAAAGCACTGAGTTCATATTCCGAAGTATTTTGAACCTACCCTTTCCGGTGCCAACATTGTAGATCCCAACTTTAGCAGGCTGTGCCTTTTCAAGAGCTTTCACATGAGCATCAACTAGGTCTGTTACATCGATATAATCTCGAATGCAAGTTCCATCACTTGTCTTATAGTCTGTTCCTCTAACCTGCAAAGTAACAGCAAATGCAATGGCAACACTTTCAGTTGCAGGTACGTCAGCATAATCAAGCAATCAACTAGATTATTTTCAATCATGTTGCCATGACAAGTGTGGGAAGCTACTCTTAAACAGTATTATCAATCGTGGATCATGGAAAATAAAGGTCTGTTAAAATTCCGCTGTGCAACAGTGCTATAGTGCTGCTATAACAGCTATTTGACAATATTTGTACTAAATATCATATCACGGAACAAGAGCGATTTGTTCAAATTCTGCTACGATATGGCGCCAATATAGCTGCTATTTAACAACACTGGTCTAAAATGAAACAGAAACACATGAAATGGACTTGTAAGTCGATCCTTTCAACATTTTGCATAGGAGCTTATAAAACATTATTTCCTACCAAGTCTTCAGTTCATATACCCACCCTGCCAATCTCCTTAAAAAGACCCATTTTCAAAATCTCGTACTTATGTGAAGATTCCCCCATTTTAGGCAAAACAAAAATGAAAATATCATCATACCTTTAAGCCAGGAATAATACCGCGGGCCGCATCAAAGCAGGCACCTGATATTCGACCTTGCTCACGCAATTCAGGTCTTGGAGCCTCACCCAATCTTCCTTCAGGATCCGATCCAATCACGTTGAAGTATCTGGTTGGTTTCACATTACAAGAATATATCAATAACAACAACTATATGGCACCCTATTCGTAATATTTCCACATATTATTAAGGCTTAAGCAACAAAGGAAAGAAGGAATAAGCTATGGATAAACTATTCGAAATGCGGGAAAAATGTAAAATACAAACCTGAGAATCATTACTGCCATGTCTGAATTTTTAGAAAAATCAAAAATAATATCCTCTGCCATCTTCTTGGCTTTACCATATGGATTAATTGGAACCTGATATATAGAACATCGATGTTAACACTAAAAACTCACAAGCATTGAAGTAACCTAAGATGCAAGAAGAAAACCAAAAATTTATCATCGAAAGTTAGATTTCCTACCTGTGGTGTTACTTCTGTAATGGGCATCTTTTCAGGTTCTCCATATGTTGCACATGTACTAGAATATATCAATGTATTCACATCATGTTTAGCCATAGACTCCAATACCAACAACGTATTTGAAGTTATATTGTGATAATACCTGACAAACATAAATATTAGAAACTGAAAAAATGTTTATTTCAACAGCATATTAAATCGAGATTAATGTGCCAGGAAAGAAACCAGAAGCACTTACTTAAGAGGATCTACGGTGCTTTCTCCTACATATGCAACAGCAGCAAAGTGCATCACGGCATCAAATTTGTTCTCCAAAAATATTTTGTTAACCTGATAACCAGTTAATCAAACAAACTTTCAGGAGCTTTCCCCACATAAGCACCAATAGAAGTAAAAGTTTAACACCAAAATATTTCTTGAAATAAAAAAGTATAAGGATATACCGAATTTGAGTCTCCCAAATCAGCGTATATAAATTGAAGCCTTCCGGGTTCAGGAAATAAGTCTTGAAGAACCTTGACGGCACCCAAATTTCCTCGTGACAGATTGTCCTACAACAAAGAAAAATTGTCATGTTTGTAGCAAAGCAACCAAATTGATAGGTGCATTTGGCTTTCATTAGAGAACCGTTTCATTTAATGAATAGACATACTACTATGGTGACACGATAGTTATCTTTCAGAAGTCGAAAAGCAGCATGTGAGCCAATATAGCCTGCTCCCCCTGTTACTAAAACATGTGTGACCCCAGTTTCGTGGAAGGAAAACTGAAAAAAGGAGAAAAATGTGGAAACAAAAAAGAATAATTAGATTCTAACAGAATAAAAGTATAATAGGTTTAAACACATAATACCGAGCACAATAAACATGCAATCTATAGCTACAGCAAGAAATAGATTTTTCTTAAACCAACATCTTACAAGTTTGATTCTGGTTCCTATGTGAAAAATCTATTATAACACTGAGTACAATAAACATGCAATCTATAGATACAACAAACAAATGCATACACATGGTATGGACATTTTGATAGTATCAAAGATTCAAATGGATATGAGGATTACCGGACTAGGGGAATTCAAAGTTGGAGAACGCTTGATCATGATAATACATATTGTTGTTAACGTAGCAGCAAGAAAAACTTTTCCAACAAAATTGCCCTTCCTTTTTGGTTCTGCATAATCCATACCTAGAAACAAAAGAAAACATTAGAAACTACATTTTCAAATACCAATTACATGATAATAAGTACCAAAACAGAACACAGCCAGGACTTTGAGTAACCAATCTTTATTCAAAGCTTTGGATTGGTTGTGAGTTTGGCAGATTCACGGCGGTGTGCCACTATGATTTTGATGAAAGCTACACTTCAGAGCTTCAAAAAATCACAGTGCCATCGTGATTTCTTCAAACTCACCATGATTTCAAACATGCATTATAAAACGTCAAATATGGACGACAAAATCTTACTTCCCATTGTTGTAGGTCTGGTGGTAGTTGGTCTTGCCTGAGTTCTGGACCTAGCAAAATTTAGCATTTGAAAAAATCCCTCGCGTAAAGAATGATGTCTCTTATTCCTTGATACCAACGATCATATCAAAATCCACTCCTAGACAGATCTTGAGAGACATACTGCAGTAAAAATCAGACCATATAAGATTTTTATCTTCTCTAGAATGGTAAACAAAAACAGCCAAAACAAGTAAAACAAAAACACCAAAGAACCAAAAAATAAAAAATTATATAAAAACAAGTAAATGATTGACCCTAACATACACATAGAATTCAAATGAAATGATCATAAAGCTTTTGAAAGCTGGTGGAGAAAATCAAGAATTTGAAGATCCACTAATATGAGTAATTGGAAAAAACAAACAAAAGGAAAATGTCATATAATTAGCATCACTAGTACTAAAAGACATGCAAATCAATTATGAGTCAAAGCATTAAAAGCAAAGTAAATTAAGAAAAGAAACAAACAAAACCGAACCACTACCCTCCTATGTCCTTAACAAAAGGACCACATTCCCAATTTAAGGTGCGGCAAACGATAAAAGAAAGCAAAGATATTTATGCAGAACAACCCAATTGAGAGAACAGAACAAACCCAGAATTCTCAAGATCCAACACATTAAAAAAAGCAAATAAAACCCATTTATTACAATTAAATTTGAACACACCCCACATAATTAAAATTCAAAGATACGCATAAAAATACAAAATTTCCACATTCAATTAGAAGCTTAAAACAAACAACGTAGGAAGCATGAGATCTTAATAGATTAAGAGAGAAATGTTGAAATTGAGAGGTGTTTTTGGATAGTAAGAAAGGAAAGAAGAATGTGTACCAGAAGAAGATGGAGGAGAGAAATGAGGGGTTGTTGAAAAAGCGTAACAGAAAATGGGAAGATAGTTGTAAGAAGAAGAACGCAAAAATGGAGAGAGGGGATGAATGTGAATGGACACGTGGCGGATGTAGAGAGGGAGTGATGGAGAGAGAGAAACGGGGGGAGTCCATGATGATGTTGTTGTGAAAAATGCACACTGCACGAATGAGAGAAACAACAAACAATAACGACATTGTCCTAGGATTGGATCCAGTCCAGTAGGATACTACTAGAGGTGGGAATAGGCTAGGCCGAGCTAGGCTTTGCCAACATGCTTTTATTTTTAAATAAATAACTATATTTATTTTTAAAAATACTTATGAACTAATAAATCAACATGCTTTTGATATTTAACATGATATTTTAGAGAATTTGACTATATATGTTATCATATTTCAATTCTAGTTTACAATAATACATTTATATATGTGAAAAACAAATGTAGATTAATAAACTTAAACTATTGAAAAGGTGAATAAATTTATAATTTAATCAAAGTACAAATTTTAATATATAAATAATAATAGTATTAAAAATATTATTCATATTAACTTAAGTAAGCCGGCCTAATAGGCTAAAAGGCTTTTTTAATGGTCTGCGGCCTGGCCTATTTACTTAAATAGGCTTATAAAAAAGTCTTGGCCTGCTCTATTTAAAGAAATAAGTCGGCCTGGCCTGAGCCTATATAGGCTAGGTCTTACGGCCTCGTAGGCCGGCCTGGACTATTCCCACCTCTAGATACTAGTAGTTTCATTTTTTTTTCTATCAAAAAAAATTATGATTTGCTTTTATTGTTGAATGTTGAGTTGACCCACACCATATCATTGTCAACTATGAAGCACCAACACGGACACTGGACACGACACGGACACTGACACGGCGACACCGATAATAATTTAGAAAAATGACATAATTCAGTGTAATTATAAGTGTTGTGTCGGTGTCAGACACGGACACGTGTCGGACACGGACATGCTTAATTCGAGAAGTGTTTGTGCTTCATAGATTGTCAATGGTTCTTGCTTAACCAAAAATAAAAAATAGGGTCTTTCCTCCGAGCACTCTTTAAGAATTTTATTTAAAGAAATCATTTATTTAAAAATGTGAATATTTTAATTCTTAATATGTTTACTTCATACATTTTTATAATTTTCAAGATTTACATTTATTTATTCTCATAAAATTTGATCGTTGTAAGTACAAAATGACATCAAAGTACATAATTAGTGGATAATTATTATATTTTTAAAGAAATAATAAAATGAAAATAATAAAGGTAAAAATGGAAGAAAATATAAAAAACTATAACCAATAAACTCAAACGTTACTTGAAATAGCATATAAAAAATGCTATAAACTAATTATAGAAGATTGGTACCAAACGCGTCTAATTGTATCAAACAAGCTTAAAAGTTAGTCTGATAAGCTATAAGTTAACTTATTGGACTCACCCAACAAATACATGATTTATGTTGCTTGATGATACTTTAAAGGACCATGTTAAATAATGCATCTGAGGTGGTTAAGAAAATCAAAAGAGGTAAATTTGTGAAATTGGATCATCTCCTTCACTTATTCTCTCCATCTTTGTTCTATTTATCTATCTCTCTCTTAATTTTACTCTCCCTCCTATCTCTCTCTTGATTGTTTTATTAATTTTTAATGAAGAGTGACAAGTGAATGAGAGGATCCAAATCCGTAAATTTGTATCTATCTCTCTCTTATTTTTTTATAATTTAAAAAGATAGATTACACAAGTTTCAAGGTCTTTTACTATATTAGGGTCATTAACTTGTGCCCTAGTTAGCATTTTCCTACTTTAAATAGGGGTGATTTAAATATCAATATTATTTATTTGCATCTGATCTTACTTGATCATAAGGGTTTTGACCGACGGACGCCTCTTTGCACATTGGATGTGAAGGTGATACCAGCAAAATACTCTGACACTCAAGACAATGTTTGTGTTAAGTGAGAAGTTTCAAATAGTAAAAAATAAGATATCTGACTCTTCCGCATGAGAAGGGTATGATAATCCTAGTGTGGAGCTACAACTATTAATATATAGGCGATCGCAGCCTCGACAGTAATTATTTTCGAAATAACAGCTAAAAAATTTTAATTGATAAAAAAAAATCATTTTCTATCAATCATTGCAAATTATATCAACTTTATAACCATTGAACAGAAACTCGTAAGTTGTAGCTCTAGAGCAACATACAATTGGGCCGAATTTGATGCCAAAATAGGCTTAAAATATACTCCCTCCGTTCCAAATAGGGTGACACAGTTTATTGTTGAGTTATTATTCACACATATTGTTTTGACCATATTTTTTTACTAATAAACAAAATTGAATATTACTACATGTGTCCAAAATATAAGAATTAGTTTGACTATTGCATGTATGCCAACGCACAATTTTGATCACTAATATATTTAATTTTCTATTAGTAAAAATTATAAAAATTGGATATTTTAAAAATACTCATCAAAACAAATCAAACAAGATCTTATATGCTTATATTTATATCTATATATTATTAAAAAAGTACGGTCAAAACATGATAAGTGAATAGTGCAATTTAGTCAAAATAGCTCTAATAAAATGGTACGGGGGTAGTAATTTATAAGTGTATGTTTGGTTATGCGGTGAGAAAAATTGATTTTGACAAAATTGATTCTGTAAAATTGATTCTGGCTAAAATTGATTTTAAGTTAAAGTGGTTTATGTTTGGATATATTCATGCAAAAGTGAGTTGAACAAAAAATTTGAGTGTACAAATCAATTCTAGAATCAGAAGCTACGATTTCTAGCTTCAAGTATAATCAATTCTGGAGGCAGAACTACTTTTGAGAAACCAAATAAGTCAGAATCAATTATACACATCCAAAATCAATTCTGACTATACCATAATTGAAAGCAAACATACACTAAGATGTTGTTGGATTCGTCTTGATGAGTAGTTTCAAAATATCAAATTTTTATAATTTTTACTATTATACAATTAAAAATATTAATCAATAAAATTATACATTAGCATCCGTGAAAAGTTCAATTGTATCACTCAATTAGTAAATAATGGAGTAACAATTGTGACCCTTCAAAATGAAATAGAGCAGTAAACGGTCGGTGGTTGGACTTTCAAAGGACAGGTACTACTAGTTAAGATGTTGTAGTACCTTTATATCGTCCAATGATGTGTTACCATTTGTTGCACTATGCGCAATGAACGCGGCACTCAGTCATGCTATCATGCCGCGCGCGATTGTATTTATTTGTACCACTTTCTGACCTACGTGTCTACCTTTCCTTTTTCATGTGAGGTCCATTTCCTTTCAATTGAGGATCTTTTCTCATAAAAGGAACTCACAAATCCTTGGTTTTGAGATGAGAAAAATTAATTTTGACAGAATTGATTTTATAAAATTGATTTTAAATTAAAGTGGTTTATGTTTGGATATATTTATATAAAAGTGATTTGAAAAAAAAAAAATTGAGTGTAAAAATCAATTCTAGAATCAAAAACTACGATTTATAGCTTCAAGTAGAATCAATTCTGGAGGCAGAATCAATTCTACTTTTGAGAAACCAAACAAGACAGAATCAATTCTATACGTCCAGAATCAATTCTGGCCGCTCCAGAATTGAGAATTGAAACCAAACATAAAAAACTTGCTTGATAAATTTGTTTTGAGATAATGTTGTAGAAAGCGGGGAATTATTAGTGGTGGTGACATGGCAGCAGAGGCCCCTGGATGATAGTGGCAGTGGAGGGTGTAAAACTGCAATAGTGGAAGAAGGTATTGGGCAGCACGTTCATTTTTGGGTCTGTTTGGCAAATTCAAAAAACTGATTTATAATTTATGTCTTATAGTTTATAAGTTAAAAGACCCGTTTAATAACAGTTTTTCAGAAAGAGCTTATAGCTTATTTTACTAACTTATAGCTTATTTTTCATAAGCTAATTCAAGTAGCTTATGAGCTTATGGCTTATAGCTTATCATTTTTTCTTCCCATTTTACCCTTATAATTTTATCTTAAATCCATTTTTATCCTTTACTATAATTTTTTATATAGTATAATTTAAAACAAAATAGGTATGTTGTGCCTACTTTTTTTTTTACATTGTTGCACTTGCACCTATCTATTTTTCTTTTATTGTGTTGTATACCAATTTTTTTTTTTACGTTCTTGATTATTTTTTTAAACGTTGATGTACCTAGTTTTTGGTACAACGTTACTATAGCATGTACCTATTATTACCTCTTTAATATGTTTAATCTTTTTTTTTTCTTTTTAGTAAAGTATAAAAATTGAAATGAAGATATATTTGAAATGAAATTTTAAAGAATAAAATTTAACCTCTATAAAAAAAAGATTAAAATTTAATTTAATATTGTAATAATAATAATAATAATAATATAAAAGATAAATTAAATTATAAATTTAAATCACTAAATTTTAAGTATTTTAAATATTAAGTAATTACCACTTGAATTAATTTATTATTTAATTTATTATTGTTTCGTTCAATTTTTTTTATAAAATATAAAAAATGAAATGAAAATAATTTTAAAGTAAAATTTTAGTGAATAAATTTCATTCTATATTAAAATATAAAAGATATATTAAATTAAAAAATTAAATTAATAAATTACAAATATCTTAAATAAAAAATTTATTATTAATTATGAATGCCCTTTTATGTCATTTCACATTTATCTATGATTGAACCGCTAATTTTACCAAACACTTTAATTAGCTTATCAGCTATAAGTCATCAGCCATAAGCTATCAGCCATCAGCCATAAGCTAGCTTATCAGTCATCCGCTATTTTTGCCAAAAAGAGCCTTTGTCTTTCTTTACGGTATGCCAAATTCAAGAGAAATAAATTGAGAAGAAAGAAACACATTAACGAAGCATACCATTAGAGTTAGTATTTTTTTTAATGTTTTTTTTATCTTTATGTTTTGGACGAATGAGTTAGTATGCGAGGCACTCTTTAGGACCCATTTGTTTTGGCTTTTTAAAAATGGATATTATTGTGTTATATAATTTTCTATAAAAAAAATTACAAAGAATTTTTTTGTAAAAGTTTCAAATGAAAATTTAGTTTGAATTGTTATTCTTAAAATGTTATTTTAGGTATTTCATTATTTTATTGAAATTTTTATTAGATATCAAAATTTCAAAAAATCACTTAATTTTGAAACTATTTTAAATAGATTTTCATAAAAAATATTTTTGAAATACAAATTTTTTAAAATAGAGGAAATAGTCATTTTAATCCCCGACTCCGCAGCTCGTTGTCAAACTGGTCCCTGACTTAGATAAAAACCCAAAATAGTCTCTGACTCTGTAATCCATTAGCCATTTTTGTTCTTCCCGTTAAATATAATTGTTAACTTAGTCAAAATAGCTGATGTGACACAATTGTGGAACACATGGATTGCTGATGTATTGTGTTCTCTTTCATATCATAGCAACATGTGGTGATTAAATGATCCAACAGTTTAGATTAATTTTTTTAATTATGAATAACAAAAATCTCAAAACACTCCTCAAAAACAAAAATCAATGCTCCTCACCATATTAAAAACTCATGGTATCAAATTATTGTCTTTTAGTTGCAATGCAAAAAAACACACAACTTCATAACAAATCAAATGCCTCTTTCATTAAATAAAACAAAAAAAATAGCCTCATTTCACAATTAAAAAAAAAAAAGCCTAGATCTTGGATAGAGAGAAAGTGAGAGCATGAGATAGCCAAAAAATTGGAGGGGATACACAGGCAAAAGATCATTACAAGAGATAGAGAGAATATATGTGGCCATCACTGTCTCCACCGCCATAGGCTTAAACACCATCACCTTCGTTTAATATTCACACCAACAAATAAAAGAGGAAAGACTCAAAGATTCACAAGAAAAAAACAGTATAGGTAAACAAAAATATGAATTAAACTCTAGCAAGGAATTTGGCAAGACTCACAAACAAATTTGTCGGTCTGGTGCAACAACCCATAAAGTAAAATTGAAGGGGAAAAAAGATAGGGAAAAGGAGATGTTTTGGGATTTTTTTCTCCATAATTTTAAAAATTTAATCTGAACTGTTGGATTATTTTAATCACCACTTGTCATCTTGATAGGAAGAAAGCATAAGAGCACCTCCAGGGGAGGTAATTTTGTGCTGGTCCGCCAGCCTGACATTGAATTCTCCAGTTTTTCATCAATAAAGTGTTAATGCAGTTCAACATGTGGCAATACCATTACTTCATAAAACAACGGAACTTTCACCATTTTTGGCATTAAATATTATTTCTTTTTCTTTGGTTTGAATGAAGATGAGTAGAATATTAATATGTTAGGTAAAATTGTAGGATCCCATATGAGTTTTATAGAGTTGTACTATTGGAGTAAAAAATAAATGAGTTATTTTAAAGAGTTTAATAGATATAAGCAGATAGAGTAGAAAAACATTACACACTCAACCAATCACCACCATGATTTCCGCTACGTCACCCCATTTTACCCCACCTTCTTGATGTGATATGGAAGATTACATCATTTTCATTGGTTGTTCGTGTAAAATTAATTTACAACGACTGTGCATATCCATTAAACTCTATTTTAAAATGATGTGGCTTAATGGGACCCACAAAATAACTATTTGATAGAGATTACCATTGGAGTTGCTCTAACATGTGTTCTCCAACACTAGCCACGTCAGCTATTTTGACTGAGTTAACAGTCATATTATATTTAACGGAAATGACTAAAGTGGCTAATAAATTGCAGAGTCATGGACTATTTTGGGTTTTTACCTAAGTGAGGGACTAGTTTGACAACGAGCTGCAGAGTCGAGGACCAAAATGACTATTTCCCCTTGAAAAAATTGTGATTTTAACTATGTTTTGATCTTCAATAATATATGTTTATGGTATATGATGTCAAAAACAACATTTCAATTTAGAAAAAATAAATATAAAAAATCTTGTAATATTTTGAAAAATGGTTTATAAAATATATTTTCAAAAATACAAAAAAAAAAATCAATTTTCTTAAAGCTGAAACAAACGGGCCCTTAAAAACATTAAATAAAAAGTTTTTACGAAAATTTATGAAAAGGTGTAAAACCAATGCATTATTGTTTAACTTTTTAAATAAATAATTTTTTAAATAGAATCTTTAAAGAGTCTCTCAGAGGTACTCTTTAGTAAGACTCTTAAAATTAATTTTTGATCTCCTATTTTTATCTAATTTCCCTCTATTTTAAAAATCAAACATTTTGGTTTTCTATTTTCATATTGCAATTCAGGTCCAATTCATTTTTTTTCTCTCTAAAAATGATGACTTTTTACGCTCTAGAAGGTTATTTATTGTCTCTAGCATTGAATCTAAACATGAAATATCGTATTTGACACAAAATCTCAGATCATTTGACTTCAAAATTTGTCATTTTTAGTGGAAAAAACATGAGTTAGGAAAAAAATTGCAACAAATATGAGAATAACCTCTTTTGAGTTTAAATGTGAATTTTACACTAAAATTTATTGTTCAATTTATTTTTAAATAAATGTATTTAATCATAAACTATTTTATATTCAATTCACATTTAATTAAAATCAATTTTACAAAATCAATATATTAAAAAAAAAATTCACCATAGAAACAAACAATCATATCATACACTTTTAAATTCTGCGTACTTACTTTGTGATCCCAAAAGGCATATGCAGCTTAGACCCTAGTCTACTTTGTGACTTCAAGTAAGCTACACCGTCCATTGAGGTATTGTCTTTCACTCTATTTTGAGGTTTGTATAAGGCTCTAATTTGTAAAAATAATGAATGAATAATAAGTTAACTGATGATTTATATCTTATAACTGATGATTTATATCTTATAGTTTATAAGTTAATTAAACTGTTTGGTAAAACTAGCAGTTCAACTAGCTGATTAATGTAAAATAATATAAAAGAACATTTTTAGTTAATAATAAAATTTATATTTAAAATAGTAATTTAAATTTATTAATGTAATATATCATTTAGATATTATTATCATTATTAAAGTAATTTTTATATGCTAAATTTTTTTAAATTTTACTTTAAAGTAATATTTTTTTAACAAAATTTTAATGTTATATATATTTCACGTCAAAATATACATGTACATTAATCGACTTGTAATACTTGAAAATAGATTCTATGGTCTAGTAATAGAAAATTGCATGTGTAGAATAATATAAAAAGACGTAATTAAGATAGTCTTAATAGAATATATTCGACACAATCATGTAAATTTTACAATAAAAATATAATAAAAGTTAAGATAGTCTTAACTATGCTTACTCAAAAATTAATAATTATATACATGAAATGTTTTTTATTTTAAAACATAATTATATTATTTTAAAATAAATTATTAAAATAAATTATATAGGGTAGAGTGGACATTAGTTAAAATAATAAGAGATAAAAATGGAAGAAAAAATGATAAACTATAATTTGTAAACTCATAAGTTAAATGAAACAACGTTTGAAAAATAAACTACAAGTCAGTAAAATAAGCTAATATTCCAGCCACGTAAAAGAAGTTGATTGGTTGGAAATTTATCAAGAATCATTTGCGTATGAGAAGGCTTAATTACCTCTAGGGGATCCCAAATCTTATAGACATTGGCCAAAACCTAAGGCTCACATGACGAGAGATCCTAAACTGGGGAGAGAATCATGCTCCTATGCCAAACTAGAGAAAGTTTTCTATAGGCACAGATACAACACCTAAGTTTTAGATACACTCACACCAATCAATGAGAAACTACAACCCCTAGCGCATGATTCTTTAAACTTTAATTGTCACATATCATCGAATAAGACAATGAATAAGCATGTAAAATACCATTTTTGAAATTTCTTCTTTCCAAGCCCCTTTTGTATATAAAAAAAAAATCTTCCTTCTTGGTGATCCAAATATAAGAAGAGAATTATTTCTATTCCCTCTTCACCTCTTCTCCCATATTTGATCCAATTACCCAATATATGTTGGAAATATGGAATATCCTTCTCTCCTAGCAACTCTATCAAATAGACTTTTACATACTCTTTTTTTTCCCTCTTAGATAGTACTACACTTTTTTTTGGGTAGATTAGCAAAATGTATTAGTAATATGTATTATGTAAGTTACCATTATGCATTGTACGCATGCTAAAGGATTTTGCCACCAATATGACAATTCCTAATTTATATTTATCCTCATATCCTTCCAATTAATGATCAAAACCAAGACATAAACTTCCCACCAACACCCCAACATTTAAAAATTCTCCTCTAAAAATGATGGTATTTTCTAAATATATATGTTCGACACTCTAAGTAATAGCATACCAAATTAAATATGCACCTCTCTCAAATATATTTAAAACAATTTAAACAAGATATATTAAAATACTTTTCTCATTAATTTCAATGAAAATGAAATGACTATCATTTTATACGTTCAATTTTGATTTTGAATCATATATATGAAAATTGATTCAAATCACCTCATACGACATATATAATCATACACTAGACGAACATAAACATCTTCAACACAAAGTCTCATAAAATTAAGGTTCGCAATCAAAGAGGTCCAAAATATTTCAAAAACAAAATCACTTCAAAGCCACACACAAAAATTCATAATTTATAATTCAAAAATATTTCAAAGCCACACACAAATAGCCTCTATTTAGAAGTACCGTCTGGTTTCAAGAGAACAGCTCCTAGTCCAATTTCATTGGGAGGTATGAAGTTGTTCACGTTATCGAACAACAAAACCTCGTCTTCGATCTCCTGATTCTTCAACTCATTGAGAAGTTGTGCATGGAACTTTTGCATTGGTGTCATCCTCTTGGGAACAATCCTCGAGCTACGACTCTTTGGAGGGATTTCAGAGTTACAAGAATCTGAACTTTTTTCACCTAAGTAAATATTTTCTTATATATTAGTACACATAAAAGTAATACTATTCTAAAGAAATGACTGAAAATTACTATTATAAATACACATACCATTTTCTGAATCCAAAACTTCGGTTGGAGAATTGTCAAGGAGTTCTTCTGGTTCAGGAAGAGATTGCCTAGGAAAATAATTTTCCAGGTTTCCCCAATATCGATATCTTGATCCACATGCATTGCATAACACCGGCTTGTCTGCCGGTCCTTGACGCCAAAGTGGAGTTGCTGGTGATGAAATTAAACCATGTTAGTCACCAATTCAAAATAATTAATTAGGAAGAAAATGTTGGAAAAATTAATTCATAAAATTACATGCCCCTCTATTGTTATTTAAAAATTGTGAACGGTTTTTATTTACGTTCATAGGAACACAATGGTTAATTAGGGTTGTGTTGTTTATTCAAGTGATAAGCATGTTCACGTATTTAATTCAAATGATTTAATAGATGCGTTTTTAATGATTGTATATTTTTTTTTTTTTGCTTTCGCACCGGTTCCGACCCACCAAAGGTGAGCGACTAATCCGGCTCGTGCGTAGAGGCATGCACACTGGCCAAGCGTTGTTCCCCCTGGGAATCGAACCCGGTATTCCCCGGGCACGTCCTTAGAAGGAGCTCCTTGCCACTGGAGCCCAAACAACTTGGTTAATGATTGTATATTGTACATATATATATATATATATTGTACCTAAGCTTTAAATTCAACTACTTAGTGCGTAAAGTTTTGTTTTTCAATAAATAGGAATTTATTCAACCCTCTAATTACCAAAAGGTTTGACGAGAAGAAGTACAAAATGAATAGTAAAAGCACAACTGCACAAGGCCAACTTAAAATGTCTAATAAATATGACAAAAATTAGTGAATGAAAATAATTTTTCTTGTGTCAAAAAAATGTTCATTTTTTTATTGGTCTTAGTTTGCCTTCAAAATATTTAATACTGATTATGAATTATACAAATTGAGTACATCTTATACTCGTTATAATTTAATTTTTGTTTATAAAAAGAAGACCTATTAAAAATATCCTACTCCACAAAGAGAACAAAATGAGAGAAATTCGTGGACAGAGAAAAACATGTCATGAGTTTGCCAACAAAAAATTAAACAAAATTGAGAAACCTAAATAATGTGATCACAAATTCGTGCCTAAGTTAAATATTTGTGTCTTGAAATTAAACTGTAGAAATTGAGTTAGTCCACAATTGATAGAGACATTGCATATATTATGCATAAATCAGATTTCAAACTTTAGTACTCTCCCTATTTTTTTTTTGAAACAAAACTTTAGTACTCTCCCTTATTTATCTTAAAAGGTGCAATTCTAGTCATTAGACTATTTAATAAAATTAACAAGTTACAGTCGGTTTTGTATTGCCTTTAATAAATTATCTTAATTCTTCTGAATTTTCAAACTTAATTATACTATTTTTTTATTAGAACTTAATTAAATTAGTTCATCTACTATATATAGTCATGTATAATTTTTTTTACTAATTAAAGTCAATGTATTGTTTTTTTAATAATAAGTCAATGTATTGTTTTGATCTCCAAATATTTTTATGTGAATTAAGTATCACAGATTTAAGTCATTAGATTTGATCTAATGGTGAGTAGTTTGGGTAGTATGCTAGATATGTTGAGTTTGACTTTCAACTTCATTGTAAAAAAGTAACAATTTATTTTACATCAAATATCATAATTTTTTGACTGTGCATATAAGAAGGGATGGCCGCTAATTAATTTATATTATTACAACCGTAAGGAATTTAGCCAATTTTAATTTAAACCTTCAAAAAAGATTTTAACGTATATCTTTATCATTTTTAATAAAATTATAGTGTACCAATTTTTTTAAAAACAAAAATAGTAAATTTAAATAAAAATATTACATTATTGCTGTAATATAAATTAATTAGCGGTTCATATTTTTAGTTAGTAAAAAAAAAATTCTACATTTGAATTATTTTTTACAGGTCCATATATTATATGTTCCCACAAATTTTATGCATCGGATCATACAAAACAAAGGTGATTTCTTCGTATTATTTGGTGGAGCTTGAACAAAAATCTTGAGGGGCCAAAGTTTTCAAATTTTATGTCATAAGCCAAATGTATAGTAGTCATATGGGCGGAGGGAATTGTTTTATTTAGCCAATTTATATAAAATAAGGCGTTATTTATACTTTTTTTTTGGGTCCTATGCTTTGTTCTAATTTATACTCTAATAATATATCATTTTGTTTTAATTCATTTAGTCAAATTAAGTTTGACTAAAATTAAGTAAAATATCTGCAACATAAAAGAAAATATTCAAAACTATTTCTATATATCTTTAAACACCCCTGCAAAATTCTTTAGCTTTCATAATTTTCTTACAATATTTGTAACTTTAAAAGTAATTCAACGAGTTTCGGTAAAATATTGATAATGTTATCTTATTTGTTCATTTAAAAATAATGAAAAATGACTGACTTTAAAATATTGAGCAACAAAAATCGCTTAGTTCCGCCAAAACAAGATATATTAAAGAAAAGGGAAAAAACTATTAGGGCGATACATTTTTTTTTAACAACAATTAATGCGATAATTTGAGTATTGAACTTGTGTTTTTTCTCTTTTAATGATGGAAAATATTTAATATTAATATGAAAATTATTTTTAAAAATCATAGCACTATATAGATTCAGTGGATCAGTGAATTTTTTAGATTTAACTTCAATTTTGCTCGAAATCCATTTTTTTATGAATTTTTCATTTTGAAATTCATACCCTACCAAATAACCTGGCACAACCCATTTCTTTGGATTGAATTGGATGAGTTTGACCAGATCGATTGTGTTTGCCCAACCTATGTGTGCCGTTAGGGAGATATAAACTTAACTTTGAAAAGAAAAATATAAAGTAAAAGAAAAATAAAATAAATGTCCCTATTTTTTTTCATGCAACCACTCTATAACTGTTTAATGGAATTAGAATTGAAGTTATCATTTGATAATAATATTTTATATAAACTTCAACTTTTTTTTTCTTTCTGTAACTTAAGGAAGGCTGAAGGAATAAAATCAAATAAGTGTCCTAATTAACCACAAGAAGGAGACTTACAATTTATTCCGCAATGGTAGCATGGACCCCTTCTCATATCTTGAATTTCCCTTTCTTCGAATAACTAAAAATAATAGTAAATTTTAGTCATTAAAAAATTAGTTCCCAAAAACCATAAAATATAAAAATTACGAGTACAAGATATATCTAAAAACTATATAAAATACTATGTTTTTGAATTCAGAGATGCAAGTATATATAAATAGAGAAGGTTAACAAAAACAAAATTCATTTGAACATTAATCAATAATTAAATAAATGTAGAAAAAACCATAATTTTCATACCTTCTTGCTTGGGAGTTCTTGTGAGTCTTTCCCAATTTCTCACTTAGCTTGCACATATATATATATATATATATATATATATATATATATATATATGCCTTATAAATGTCTACATATAAAATGGTTTATAAAAATAAAGTATCTATGTTGTACCGAAAATACAAAATAAAATAAAGTCAATATGAGTAAAAAAAAATAGGTCAAAAGCTTTGACGAAAAAAAGGAAAAAAAAAAGATTCCATTACCTTTGAAAAAAAAAATTAATTAATTTCCATCATATAAAAAGGTTATTAAGTTTGTCAAAAAAAGTTTATTAAGATAAGGATTTTTTTTTTGACGAAGATAAGGATATATAATATAATTAATTATATATATATATATGCTTTTTTGACTGAGATATTAATAATTATTATTATAAGATTTATTCTTTAATTAATTAAATAATTTCCATATTAAGATAAAATGAGTTTTGACTATTTTTTTTCAAATTTTGAAAGAATAAATAGAAAAACATCAATCGTTAGTTGGTTCTGTGGTGATTAACACTGAACTTAGTAGGGAGGTCCGATCCCCCGCAACTGCGATCATGAGAATACTGAAACTACTTGATGTTAGAACTAACACCCGAATCAGATTAAACTGGTGGTAAAAGCAAAAAAAAAAAAAAACTGAAAAAATTGTTTTTCTCATTGTTTTGTGAACTGTTTTTTTTATTTATCAAAACATATCTAAGAAATACTTTTCA
Organism: Trifolium repens; assembly: GCA_030408175.1. Lineage (NCBI taxonomy): Eukaryota > Viridiplantae > Streptophyta > Magnoliopsida > Fabales > Fabaceae > Trifolium > Trifolium repens. Next base: position 55,912,503 of record CP125842.1, on the reverse strand, counting down.
GTTTTTCCTCCACCATGTATAATGCTTTTCACTTCCAATTTTCATATCTAAGAAATTTTTTTTCCCACATTCTTGATTTAGTCCCTAAATAAGAAAATTCTCATCGGAATCTCGACTTATAGGTATAATTTTCACCCCTACTCTCACTGCAGAATTCAAACATTAGTTTGTCACGTGGTGGGATTCAATATATATCTTTTCGCTAAACATCAAACATGATAATATAAAGACATTCTTATGATTTTTCTTCTTATTTTGTGGTTTTTATTTGTATCTCATTATATACATGAATTTTCATGTCTTGCTTGCTATTAATGAATTTTAATGATACATGACTTTTTTTATAATTATATCAGTCTCATAAATTGCAACTTATATGATAAATGCTATAAAGATATTTAATATGATGAAATCTAAATTTGGATTTAATTCTCCTCAATTAATCTTTTTTTGGTCATGTCTTCTCGCTTAATCTATATTTTGTTCGAGGAGAATGGAGGGAGGTATCATTTTAATTTTGAATGAAGGGAGTTCTTTAGCATTAAAGAGCCCCATGCATCGGGGTTTCCACCTTCCCAATTCTTAGCTACAGTCCACCCTCTTAATTACATGTGATGCATAGTTTCACAAAATGATACTTCATCTATTCTTAATACTCCCTCTGTCCCAAAATAAATGACCTGTTTGACCACTGACACGTTTTCCAATGCACAACTTTAATCGTTAATATCTCTAATTATATATTATTAAAAATTATAAAAATGGTATATTTTGAAAGTACTCGTCGAGACAAATCAAACAATATCTCATATGCTAATATTTGCATGTATATATTAGTAGAAAAATAAGGTCAAAGCAGGTCAAATGAATAGTATACTAAGTCAAAAAGATGTCATTTAAAATGGGACGGAGGGAGTAATTATAAGTAAAAGTCAACTTTTCAGATTCATTAAATAACTATTGTATCTTGACTATAATATATATCAGATACATCATTTATTTATCGACATCTATAAAAAATACATCTATATATCAAACCTGAAGGTTGAAGCTTACAATGTCTAGAAGTGCGGTTATTAAGTGTTATCATATGATGAACTCAATGCAAGTTAACAAAACCTAATTAAACTCAAGACAAACACAATTCATACTTCAAAGTGCAAACCAACAAGCAATAGCAAATTAAACAAATAGAAATATTACACGCAGAAAAAATAGTAAGGAAAAACACGAGATTATATTTTTTTACCATCATGTTATAAAAATCGAGCAACCACAAAATTCATTTTCAAAGAAATTCAATGCAAGTTAATAAAATCTAAGCTCATGACAACTACAATACAACTCATATTTCAAACCAACAAACAGTAATAAATTAAACAAACAAAGATATAATTCAATTCTTGCTTATAAAAAAAAAAACAAAGATATCACAAGAAAAAGGAAAGAACTTATAAAGAAATAAAAAATGTAAATAAAACAATATTTTTTATAATAATGTTATAAAAAGGATAGAGGCGTCGCTGCAACTCGAAGAAAGATTAAGAGAAAATGAATTAATGTTTTTTCATCTCTCATTCAGTCTCATTACATCAACATATTTAGGAAACATAGCAAAAGGGAAATTAAAAAACCAAATCCAAAATAAAGAAATGAGATCTATCAATAATATTTCTATCCACTAGCATAGTACCAAATGGATCATTTCTTATAGTTCCCAAGAAGCTTTGCAGTTGTCATCCTCCTTTTGGACCTTGTCCTCTTGAGTGTCTTTTGTGGCTGACTCAAATCTACATTATTTTGTGGCTTATCATGAACTTGAACCTCTGCGATTAAAAAAAAAAATTTGTAATCAATTTACTACCTCTTGATATAATTGTTTTACTAAATTAAATAAACATGATTTTAAATGTAAACTTCATAACATAAATACACAAAATGTACAAATTGAATACACTTATTTTATTTTTTTATGTATCAAATTATCAACATGTGTTTATAATAAGTGTCAAAGATATATAGTATAAACAATCTCACAAACAAGATACAAGGTAGATATCTTATTTAAAATGAAATCATTGTTTTACACTCGATCTAAAAATGCATTTTGAATGATATATATTTGGCAATTGATTTTAATCAATAATCTCATAAAGCACAATCATACGGACATGCATATATAAGAGCTTCTACATGATTCATAATTTCATACAAAATGTTTGAATTCAACAACAAAAAAGCAGAAATAAATATGCATGCAGGCCACAATTTAAGAGAGTCATATACACCCTTCTATTTTATATAAGTAAAAAATTTAACATTTTAGATTCATTGAAAAAATAATATATCTAGTCAATAATATAAACTAGATACATTACTTTTCCAATGAAATTAAAAACTAAAATTTGCCTATATATAAAATTGGAGAGAATAAATTATATGATGACAATTTTTATACTACGAGTAATTCTAACACATAATAACACACTCATAATGAAGTTTTTTTTTCTAAGTAGAATTACCATCTGGCTTAAGAAGAATAGCTCCAAGACCAACTTCATTTGAAGGTATGAAGTTGTTGACATTTTCACAAATCAAAACATCATTTGGTGATGATGAGCTTGGTCTTCCAAGTTTTGTCCACTCATCATAAAGTTGTTTTTGAAATTTCTCCATTGGTGTCATATTCTCGATTTGTGAATGTTTCTCTGCACGAGTTGCTGAAAATATATTTAATCATGAAATATTATAAAAAATAAATAAGAAGTTTTTTTTTTGGAATAAAAATAAGAAGCTTTTTAAAGAAGTGCATTCTACAAAAAAATATCAATTTATGAAATTAATTACTCGTATCATTATCTGATTCTGAATCTTGATCGTTGCTCGAAGAATCTTCTTCATCTTTCTCAACTTGAAGATTATTGTTGTGGCTTTGTGGACAATGCCTTGGGCTATAGTTTTCAAGGTTTCCCCAATTTTTATATCTTATTCCACATGAATTGCACAACACTGGCTTGTCCTTTGGTCCTTGACGCCAATGTAGATCAACTGATGAAATTAACTATGTTAGTAATCAGATCAAATAAATTGAAAAAATGTTAAGCCAGCCCAATTAATTCTAAAATTGATTATAATGTATATTTACTCCTTCCGTCTTATAATATTTGTCATATTTGATCTTTTCTTGTTGTATAGTAGGTACAATTCAAACAAATAATATTTAAAGTTATATTGGAAATAAAAAATAAATATTTTTCGGACAAGTATATAATTTTTTGTAAATGTGAAAATTATTATAGGAAGGAGGGAGCATTTCATAAGGGGTATTGTCACAAACATTTTATAGAGAGACACGATAATTAGGTTGTGTTTCTTTACTCAATTAATATTAGTTAAATTTATTCAATTGTCAATTAATAAAATCCTTAGTGGAGATTTATTTCAGTTTCTTACAAATTTCTGACTAAACAATTCAATCATGCATTCACAATAATATTCTGTTTAGAGGAGATCATATTAATATTATTTCTTTAGTGAACCAAATTGTGTATATTGCTTGGATTTGGTTTATAGGTAGACTAAGGAGTACCGTTGATTTCTCTTTTACTGATTGGTGTAATAATCCGTTAGATTGTTTTAGTCGGATCTAAAGTGATTTTTCTTAAATTGTAAGGGCCGAGTACCTCTTGTACTCCTTATAATTCCATTCATTTTGATTATAAAAAAAAAATCATGCATTCACAATAAAAGTAAAACACTGTTCAACCCAAACTTAAAAAAATAAGGTTAAAAAAATAGTAAAGTATATTGAAAATAAAAGTAGCACAAGACTAGTTACCAAAAAAAATACTATCAAATCAAATATTATATAGAATGATTAAGAAAGTTCATCAAAAAAAAAAATAATGAAGAAGGAAGTAAAGATTTTCTTATACTAATATTTTCTACAAACGAAATAACAATCACCATCATATAAACTATTTCATAAGAAACTCTATTAAAGACAAAATTATCACAAGATGGTGTAAGACAAAATTAACTCAATATAACTTGAGGAAAGAATTAAATCAAACAAATATCCTAGTGACAATTGGGGACTTACATGTTATTCCGCAGTGCAAGCATGGACCTCTTCTCCTCATATCCACGTCTGGTTTCTTTTTCTTCAGCTATAAATTAGAAAAATAATGTTTCAGAATTCAAGTGATCATCTACATATAGAGGGTTAAACAAAAATAAAATAAATATAAATAAATGCTTAAATCCCAATTTTCTCATACCTCTCTATGTGTACTTCACAAAACTATCTCACTTAGAAGTAGCTTTGAATATATATAAATACACATTGTATTTGTCTATCATTTCTATGAAAGAAAAAATCAAAAATTTAAAGGAAAAAATACAAGAAATACTTAAATACAATATAAAGATATTCTGGCTTCATAAATGTCTATACAAATTATAAGCATATAAATACAAAAAATGTTGTCACTTTTGTAAAATTGCATAATATTGCGGATGGTATTAATTCACCCCTTCTGTTCTCATTAATAAGTCGAAGTCAATACAATATTTTGAGATCAAGTATAAAAAAATGCTATGAAATATGGACACTCCTCGAATTAGGCGTGTTCGTGTGTCGGACACCGACACTCAGGGGCGGATACAAGGCCCAGCTAGCCTGGGCACTTGCCCGGGCTGGGCAGAATTTTTTTGGTATTTTGGGGATTAGTTTAGGGCAAAACTAAAATTTTTAGGGATTAATTTAGGGCAAAACTGAGACATTTTATTCAAAACTGAATTTTTTTGGAGTAATACCTTAAGTTTTTGGTATTTTAGGGGTTAGTTTAGGGCAAAATTGAAATTTTTAGGGATTAATTTAGGACAAAATTGAGATATTTTGTTCAAAATTGAAATTTTTTGGTGTAATACTAAATTTTTTATTTAAAATTGATATTTTGCTCAGACTTTAGAAATTTTCTGGCTCCGCCACTGTTGTTGTGTGGCGTGATGTCTTCTGGTTGCAGGGGCGGAGGTATAACCCAGCATGTCCGGGCTCAGGTAAATTTTTTTAGTATTTTAGGTAAAAAAAATTAGTATTTTTGGACAAAATTGAGATTTTTAGGAGTTAATTTTGGGCAAAATTGGATTTTTTTTCGTTCAAAATTGAGATTTTTAGTGCAAAACTTATGCACAAGTTATGGTGTATAAGTCATGCTTATGCACCGTGCATAAATACCCTAGATTGTTTAGCGCACCCCCAAATTTCTAGTGCACCCCCAGATTTCTAGCGCACCCCCTAAATTTGGGGGTTGCACTAGAAATTTGGGGATGCACTAAAAATTTGGGGGTGCACTAGAAATCAGGGGTTGCACTAGAAATTTGGGGGGTGCGTGAAGTAATCTGGGGGGTGCATTAAGTAATTTTTATTATTTATGCATGGTGCATAAGGAAAAAGCTTATATACAATAACCACTCTCCAAAACTGAGACTATGGTTTAAAATTGAGATTTTGCCCGGACTTTATAAATTTTCTAGCTCCGCCACTGCCGACACTTATAATTACATTGAATTATATCATTTTTTCAAATTATTATCGTGTCGACATATCAATGTATGTGTTGTGTCCAATATATGTTTCTAAGTACGTGTTTCATAGAGCAAATGTCAAATTGCTTATCCATGTTTAATGTTATTTTTCTAAGACTATCCTTACATTTTACTAAGCATTGTGAGATGACGATTTAATTTGGGACATGTTAGTAATTTATTTCTTTTTTTACTATTTCTGATTCTTGTCAACTAAGGTAATTTACACATATGAAAGAATTTAAGGGTGTATTTAGTTTGAAAATCTGAAAAAGATAAAAACACATAAATCAATTAATAAATTTGGATTAATTTTAGTCCAAATTTATTCATTGATTTCTGTATTTTTTTTATTTTCCCTATTTTTTTTCTCAAATCAAACATACCAAAGAAATTTTGCTACTTTTCAATAAATAATTTGTCTTTTACTAATAATATCCTTAACAATTCATTATCTCATTTCACACTTTTCTCTCACTGCGATAAATAATTAGGGGTAGTTTTGACGAAACAACAATTAATAATACTTTGAAATTTGAAAATGACAATTAGAAAAGAACATTTTTTTTCTTCAAAAAACCCTTAAAAAGGAACCAATGGAGTACATGAAACCCATAATATTAAATGCACTTAACTTCTTTTTGACCAAAAATGCTTTTAATTATATACTCCCTTCGTCCCACATTGAAAAATTAATGTATCTAGTCTGTATTATTGACCAGATACATTTCTTTTTCAACAAATCTAAAAAGTTAAAATTTGCTTATATATAGAATCGGAGGAGTATGAAAGTTGAGACCAACAATGAATTAGTCAAAGTGGTAAAGATCTTGGCCCTTTAATCATGTGGTTAGAGATTCAATTCCTAATTCATGCATATGGAGAAAATTCAGATGGAAGGGAAGAACTCACCTTGTGTATCTCAAGTTTCTTGATAAAGATTAATCATTACTAAGAGCATTTCCAATAAGGGTATCAAAAAGAGTATCATAAACTAATGATCCGTACCTAATTTTTTTTTATCATTGGAGTTCCATGACGTGGCACAGAGGGTATCAAAATTGATGATACCGGTACCTTACCGTATCATCAATTTAATATTACCTTTTTTGGTATATAAAATTAAATAGAATTAAAAACTTGTTAATAATGTATGATACTTATAGTGATATCACCATTGGAACAAAATATGTATGAGTTGCATAAATATTACTCCCTCCGTCCCTATTTATAAGAGCTAGTTTGACAAAACACGGGTATTAAGAAAGTGGATTTTAGTATTAAATTGATTGACAAATTATATTGATTTTACATGTTTACCCTTACCATAAATTGTAGTGTTTTGTATCAAACAAAAGAGAATTTAATGCTATTAAAAAAACTATGCAAAGTAAATAAGGGTAAGTTTGGAAAATCAATAATTAATGTCATTGATAATTGTAAAAGGGTCTTATAAAAATGGACAAACTTTTTGTCAAATTAGCTCCGATAAATAGGGACGGAGGGAGTACATGACATTGTATGGATCACTTTTTAGTAATGTATTATACCAAAAGTGATATCACCATTGGAGATGCTATAATGTGAATGAAAAAAGTATGAAAATTCCATTTATTGTTTTGATGAAAAAATGTCTTTGTTTGTCAAAACGTCTATTTTATGTTAGCATTAATATAGTTATTTAATGCACTATACATATTAAATTCATATTTTATACTGTATTTACAAAGACTTTAACAATTCCTATTATAAAAAACAATAAATTTGTGAAGATTCAATTTGGCCATTCACAATTTTCTAACTATTCAATTTAATTTTTGACAAAAAATCTAAATTGTTTTTTGAAATTTTCATATCTAAAGTAAATCAATCTTTCTATTACAATAAATCAAGAATTAATTTATCTCCTGTATGAGTATTGGAGATTGATTTAACATTTATTTTTGTTAGGACTATATATTTTTTGCGTAAACTGTCTTTACACGTAATTGTAAAGACTAATCTCCCGAACCTTTAGAACTTTAGTATTGCTGCATGTTCAAGCCATGAATTAAACCTTATAAAACTTTAATTAAGTTAGAAGAGACCCCGCTATTTCATCTAAGTGCTCATGTTAGAAAGTTGTAAGAGATTAACATAAGAGCATTGCTATTAATATTTGGTAAGAAAAATGTATATGATAATCAATAAAAATAAATAATTTGATCAATTAAAAATTGACTAATCATATAAGGAAGAAAGAGTGGTTAATTATAATTTGTAAGTTTCAAATATTGCCACGTAGAACTCTTCTTACAAAACAATTTCTTTAAAATAATTACTTAGGAAAAAGTAAAAAAAGTTCATGTTAACATGTGCTCTAATCTAAATGCGAAAAAAAAATGTAGAAATTTGCATTTAATAGTATAAAAGAATTTAATGTTTAAAAGGTATAATGCACAAGTTACAAGAAAATATTACTATATTTGCATTTTAAGGACACATATTAACATTCTCCACTAAAAATAGTTTTTGAAAAAATAATTAAGGACATATGTTAAGGAGTTTAATGTAAAAATATTACTACCTCCGTCCCAAAATAAAAGAACTAGTTTGACTACTGCTCGTATGCCAATTCACGATTTTTATCACTAAAATCTTTAATTCTCTATTAGTAAAAATTATAAAAATTGGATATTTTGAAAAATACTCATCAAAACAAATCAAACAAGATCTTATATGCTTATATTTATATCTATATATTATTAAAAAAGTATGGTCAAAGCATGATAAGTAAATAGTATCATTTAATCAAAATAGCTCTAATAAAATGGGACAGAGTTAGTATTTCATATTCGTGTTCGAACTCCCCTTCTACGAATTGCTATTGCATGTCGTCTCTTTTCCTCATTGTGCCCTCGATTCCTTCCTCTCATAACTAACCCATTACTATATCGATCTTCCTGACAAATTCTAAAATGTAGCACTTCTTCAAATGGTCCATGTTAGCCTGTATTTTCGACAGACAGTAATGAGTTGGAGTGAGATGATGAAATCTCATTTATTGTATATCATTACGTTTTAATATTCTCTTGGGAACTGGTTTTAGTCATAAATCAAGAGAAGATCAAGGTATTTGACATCAAAAGCTTTTAATGCATAAAGCTGTTTCGTCGAATCCTGGTTGAACCTGTCGAATTCGACAGAACCTTATTTATTTAAATAAGAGTATTTGGTTCGACAACTATATGCCTGTCGAATTCATATTTATATGTATATATATGTGTGTTTACTTGTATAACGTATTGTGCAGTACGGAGAAAGCATACTCTGGACTTAGCAAAATATTCAAAAATGGATAACGTTCAGAAGCCTCACCAGGTGTCAAAGGAATTCAAATTCAGAAGACACGTGGAATTTAGTTAGACGTCTTGTAGGTTTAGCAGTTATTCTGTTCGTCTATAAATATTAGTTTCTGATAGGAGAAACGGGTCCACAATTCACAATACATGCAAATTCCTCAGAAATTCAGAGTACCCATGTCAACGAGCGAAATGAATGCAAACAGGAACATGTACGAATCTGTGTACCATCCTTTGTAAACATTTTTACATTGTCAAATGCAATTTATCTTTCAAGTATTGATTACTTGCCTTTCATTTAAGTTTTCTGCACTTTAAGCATTCTGCAATTTATTTCATTGCATGTTTTACTTTTCAAAGTTCCTCTTTAAACTTTATTTGCAATTCATTTACAAGTTTTCTGCAAATTTAACTTTGAAGCATTTTACTTTAAACCAAATCATTTGACTGCGTCAAATGCTTTTACTTTTTATCAATTTATCCGATTTAACCCAAAAAAGATATGAATATGTTTTCATCATCTTCTGCACAATCCATATGTCCCAGGATTTACTAGTTGATCCTTCTTGTAATAATTAAACTAGCGGTTGTTTACTAAAAATCGGGGTAAACAAATTGGCACGCCCAGTGGGACCATTGGATTGTGTATTTTTATTTAGTGTGTTTTTGAAAAATTTTTTTACAAAAAAATTCGTTGTTTGGTGTTATACTTTTGATTGTGTGTATATTTTTATATGCATTTGAGGAGTGGTAAATCTCTCCCAGAATTTTCAAGTATACCAACTCGTCCTCGTTCCAGAATGGTGAGACCACCAAACAATCCTAATAATAATAATAATAATAACAATAATGGGGCAGAAACAAATCCTGTTCCAAATTCGACAGGGCAACCAAATCAACCAGTATCTGGCAATCCTAGCGCCAATCCTACTGGTGGGCCAACAAGCCCTGCCCTGAACTCTATAAATTCTGAAAGTATCCCAAGCAATAATGTTAATGGGGGGAGTTCGAACCCTGTAATAAGTTCTGCGACCGTTGGCGTGAGCGCCAGTGGGTCAACAATGCCTGCCACTACTTCAATTATGGCAGGAGGGTTTGTTCCTCCAAATACGAATGGTGCAATAATGACACAAATGAATGTATCATCTATGCCAACGAACGTGTCACACACACATGGATACACAGACGGTAGTCAAGTTGGTGGAACACCGTCAAGACCCCCATGGTTGCCTAGAAACCCACAATATGGAATGCCAACAACAACGATGGCAAGCCTGTATAATTGGCCTTCGATAGAAAATTCTCCCTCATCTTCTGCGATGGGAAACAGGGGAAATTCCTTGAATTTGACAAATAATTCCATGAATGCACTTAGGCAACAAATGGATGAAAGTAACCATGATATGGTGAACGCATTGACCCAACAGATTGGCACAGTTTTTAACCCTGTTTTACAAACAGCCAATGATAATTACTTGTTGTTAGCCAATCAAATGAGAAGGATGGCAGACTTTTTTGGTGCCCCTGATGCTCCAAACAACCAAAGGGTTCCTCGTGCAAACCCGGAGACTCAACCAGAAGTTCAAGCCCAACCAGTGCGCATTGAAAGAGAACAGCCAGAACAGGGAGTGGTATTGGTAAATAGAAATCAGGATGCTGATAATGTTCTTAGGAATGTTCGACAAGAAAATGTTGCAGGGCATAATAACTTGGCCAATTTGGTAGAAAATATCTTGGCCCAAAATGGTTTGAATATAGGATTGCATAGACCAAATTTTGTGTCAGCATTGTCTGAATACGTATTGCAGGCAGAATTGCCAAGGGGATGGAAAATTCCCAAATTCACAAAATTTGCTGGTGATACTAATGAGTCTACTGTCGAACACATTGCCAGATATTTGGCAGAGGCAGGGAATTTGGCAAATAATGAAGATTTAAGAATGAAGTTTTTTCCCAATTCCCTCACTAAAAATGCTTTTACGTGGTTTACCACACTTCCCCCTCATTCAATTCATACTTGGACTCAATTAGAAAGGCTATTTCATGAACAGTTTTACATGGGACAATCTAGGATTAGCCTCAAAGAGTTAGCCAGTATGAAGCGCAAAACCTCAGAAGCCATTGATGGCTATCTGAACAGGTTTCGCCTCCTTAAGGCAAGGTGCTTTACTCAAGTGCCTGAACATGAATTGGTTGAGATGGCTGCTGGTGGCCTTGACTATTCCATTAGGAAAAAGTTAGATACTCAACATTTAAGAGACATGACCCAATTAGCAGATCGTGTTCGACAGGTCGAACGCCTCAGGGCTGAAAAAGTCAGAAATTCTAAGTTCCACAAGAAAGAAAAAGTGGCTTACATAGAAACATATGAAAGTGAAAATGAGTTCGACGATGGTTAGGATTACATGGAAAATAATGAAGTTAATATTGCTGAGTTAAAACCAGGCCCTCCTTATACTTGTAAGATGTTAAAACCATCAAATGGGAATAATCCTATCGAACCAAAAAATGATAGATTTGTTTCTAAGACATATACTTTCGACATTACTAAATGTGATGAAATTTTTGACTTACTGGTCACTGATGGCCAAATAATTGTACCAAAAGGTTTAAAAGTTCCACCTTTGGAACAACGTAAGAAAAGAGGTTTTTGTAAATACCATAATTTTTTGGGTCATAAAACCTCACAATGTGTTCTTTTCAGGGATCTGGTCCAGAAAACCCTGCAGGAGGGAAGGCTCAAATTTGGCGAAAAGCCAAAATCCAAACAGCAGGTGGATGAAGATCCATTGCAGATTGCTGATGCTGCTTACACAGAGCCATTTGAGTGTCTGATGTTAGAAGCATTGAACCTCACTGAAGGGGGGCAACTAGTTTCTATTCCCGAAGAAGAATACGAAAACAAAGTGGAAGAGGTATATCCACAAGCTGGGGAGACTTTATTGGATTTCCTTCAACGCTGCAAAGAAAATGATGGCGAAGCTACATTATGTCCTCATTGTAGTGCCATGTTCGACAAGAAGGCTGCTGCAGGCCTTAACAAGTTTTTGCCTCATAGTCAAAACAGAAACAATTGGCCAAATCAAAAGCCAACTTATTCTAATGTTCTGAATAGCCAACAGACACCTGTACATCAGAGGTTGGGACCACAAAAATCATTTGTCCCCTCAAACAGGATACCTGTCAACCAATGGGTTCATGGAAGAAACATGGACTATGGTCAAAGGAGTATGGAGAAAGGGAACTCCAGTAACAGCAATCCCAAAAAGGATCCTGAATCAAGGAAATACGATTACAGGAATAATTACAAGGGGAAAAATCCCATGACAAGATCCCAATGGCGTAGATATCAACGCCAGAAGAAAGTGGCTGCTCAAAAATCCCAAGTTACTGCTGATGGTAATGGAAAGAGGCCTTTGGAATTGGCAAAGAAGCCAATGAAAGAAAGGTTGGTTGAAACAAAAATGGAGTCTTCAGTTGCTGATAATGTCGAAGACGAACACATGGAAGCAGATGACTTTCTGGATTCTGAACCTGATTTTGACATAATAGTAAATGTTGTGTCAATTCTACCAAGGGAGTTCGACGTCTGTTCCGAAATAACGGATGACGAAGAGGAATCTGGGATGCAAATGGCTCTTCACAGGCCAGTTTGTTACTATGTGATGAGCAATGGTGCTTTGGAAGACCAGATGGCTACATTTGAAAGGCCAGACGAAGGCATGAAAAGTCACTTGAAGCCTCTTTTCATACAGGCTAAGGTGAATAATGTGGGAATCAACAAAGTACTAATTGATGGTGGTGCTGCTGTTAACCTCATGCCAGAATTTCTGCTCAGAAAGATTGGTAAATCTTTGGTGGATCTTCATCCTCACAACATAGTACTTTCAAACTATGAGGGTGAAACTGGGTTTTCTTTGGGAGCAATCCAGTTGGAAGTGGTTGTTGGAAGCACTGTAAGGCCAACCTTGTTCTTGGTTGTGGCCTCTAAGGCAAATTACAATCTACTTCTAGGTCGAGAGTGGATTCATGGAGTGGGGGCAGTTCCATCTACCCTGCACCAGCGCCTCATTATCTGGCGAGAGGATGGAATAGTGGAGAATGTCGAAGCAGATCAAAGTTACTTCAAAACTGAAGTCCATCATCTGACAAAGCACTCATTCGACAAAAAATTGGCAACTATCTCGCCATGCACTGACAGGGATTTTGCATATCCTCCAGTGAGAAATGTTCAACACTCAATTAAATTAGACCCTACTCATGGTTTTTTGTGGGAAAGGGAAAGTGGAGACAGTGAGGATGGCGAGTATGAAGGCCACAACTGCCCAACTGGGTGGGATATCAAAGAAAATTACTATGTCTGAGTCCCAAACTTGGGCAAAGATTACGGCCTACATGGCTGAAAATAGAATCAAGATGGCTTTGGAAGCCAATTCATTGTCAGAAAATATGGCTGATGCAGCCAGTGACATAAAAGTTGGCAAACACAAGCCAGAATTGCAAAAGCTGGATTGCATCTATGATGACGAACCCTTAGGATTTGAAAAAGATCCAATCAGTCAAAGTCACAAGATGCAAGCACAGGATCCTTTGCAAGAAATTGACCTTGGAGATGGTTTGACAAAAAGACCAACGTACATCAGTGCAAACATTCCTTTAGATCTGAAGGCAAAAGTGGTGCAACTTCTGTTGGAGTTCAAAGATTGTTTTGCTTGGGATTACAACGAAATGCCAGGTTTGAGCAGAAAATTGGTGGAGCATGAACTACCAGTTCGACCGGATAAAAAGCCAGTGAAACAGTTACCTAGAATATTTGCACCAGAGATAATGTCAAAGATCAAGGAAGAAATTGAAAGGCTGCTGAGGAGCAAATTCATCAGAACAGCAAGGTATGTCGAATGGTTAGCAAATATAGTGCCTGTAATTAAGAAAAATGGTTCTCTTAGAGTGTGTATAGACTTTAGAGACTTAAATAATGCTACACCAAAAGATGAATACCCTATGTCTGTAGCAGAAATGCTAATTGATTCAGCAGCCGGGTTTGAATATTTGAGTATGTTAGATGGCTATTCTGGCTATAACCAAATTTTCATCGCTGAAAATGATGTACCCAAAACTGCCTTTAGATGCCCAGGAGCATTAGGCACATATGAATGGGTAGTAATGCCTTTTGGTTTGAAAAATGCTGGGGCCACCTATCAAAGAGCAATGAATTTAATTTTTCATGAATACATAGACACTTTCATGCAAGTGTATATTGACGACATAGTTGTCAAATCCTCGTCAAATGATGATCATCTAGATCATTTGAAAAAATCTTTTGAAAAGATGAGGAAATATGGATTAAAAATGAATCCATTAAAATGTGCCTTTTGTGTTAATGCAGGAGATTTCCTTGGGTTTGTTGTGCACAAAAAGGGCATTGAAATAAATCAAAACAAAACAAAGGCTATTAGGGAGACCAAATCTCCAACTACAAAAAAGCAACTGCAGTCCTTACTTGGGAAAATCAACTTCTTGAGAAGATTTATTTCAAACTTAAGTGGTAAAGCTCAACCATTCTCACCACTGCTTCGACTCAAGAAAGAAAGCGTTTTCACTTGGGGGCAAGAGCAACAACAAGCTTTTGACGAAATCAAGAGTTATTTGTCAAAGCCACCAATGTTAATGCCTCCAATAAGGAACAAATTCATGAAGTTGTATATTTCAGCATCAGATTCGACGTTGGGTAGCATGCTTGCCCAAGAAGATGAAAATGGTGAAGAAAGAGCCATTTATTACTTAAGTAGGGTTTTAAATGATGCTGAAACTAGATATAGTAGTATTGAAAAATTATGCTTATGTTTGTATTTTTCTTGTATGAAACTCAAGCATTATATAAAGCCTGTTGACGTTTTGGTTTATTCTCATTGTGATATCATCAAACATATGTTATCTAAACCCATCCTGCATAGTCGAATTGGAAAATGGGCTTTAGCCTTGACAGAATATTCACTAACTTATAAACCTTTAAAGGCAGTCAAAGGCCAAATTGTGGCTGATTTTATAGTGGATCATTCTGCGTTAGAAACTCCTCAAAATTATGTGAATTCAGAACCTTGGAAATTATATTTTGATGGTTCTAAACATAAACATGGAGTTGGAATTGGGATTTTAATCATTTCTCCCTCCAGAATTCCCACCAAGTTCAAATATAAAATTAATGGGTTCTGCTCAAATAACGAAGCAGAATATGAGGCTTTGATAACAGGCTTAGAAATTTTACTGGACTTGGGGGCAAAAAATATTTTGATCAGAGGTGATTCAGAATTGGTTTTGAAACAGTTGACAAAAGAATACAAGTGCATAAAAGAACACTTGATGAAATATTTTGTCATAGCAATTTCTTTGTTAAAACGTTTTGATCAAGTCATCTTTGAACATGTGCCTCGTATAGAAAATCAAGAAGCCAATGATTTGGCTCAAATAGCTTCTGCCTATAAAATTTCTAGTGAGAAACTAGAAGAGTTGATTGAGATTAAAGATAAACTCATTGTTGATCAACCTCCTTCTATGGAATTGTCAATGCCAAAACTTGTGGGGGCAGATGTACCACAAGACAATGGTCAAGATACCATTTATGATGGTGATGAAAATTCAGAAATTGGCAAAGGTGACAATCTTCAAAACTGCCATTTCTCCCTTTCGTATTCGACATGCAGTCGAAATTGGCATTTTTGAGGGGGCAATTTGTTAGCCTGTATTTTCGACAGGCAGTAATGAGTTGGAGTGAGATGATGAAATCTCATTTATTGTATATCATTACGTTTTAATATTCTCTTGGGAACTGGTTTTAGTCATAAATCAAGAGAAGATCAAGGTATTTGACATCAAAAACTTTTAATGCATAAAGCTGTTTCGTCGAATCCTGGTTGAACCTGTCGAATTCGACAGAACCTTATTTATTTAAATAAGAGTATTTGGTTCGACAACTATATGCCTGTCGAATTCATATTTATATGTATATATATGTGTGTTTACTTGTATAACGTATTGTGCAGTACGGAGAAAGCATACTCTGGACTTAGCAAAATATTCAAAAATGGATAACGTTCAGAAGCCTCACCAGGTGTCAAAGGAATTCAAATTCAGAAGACACGTGGAATTTAGTTAGACGTCTTGTAGGTTTAGCAGTTATTCTGTTCGTCTATAAATATTAGTTTCTGATAGGAGAAACGGGTCCACAATTCACAATACATGCAAATTCCTCAGAAATTCAGAGTACCCATGTCAACGAGCGAAATGAATGCAAACAGGAACATGTACGAATCTGTGTACCATCCTTTGTAAACATTTTTACATTGTCAAATGCAATTTATCTTTCAAGTATTGATTACTTGCCTTTCATTTAAGTTTTCTGCACTTTAAGCATTCTGCAATTTATTTCATTGCATGTTTTACTTTTCAAAGTTTCTCTTTAAACTTTATTTGCAATTCATTTACAAGTTTTCTGCAAATTTAACTTTGAAGCATTTTACTTTAAACCAAATCATTTGACTGCGTCAAATGCTTTTACTTTTTATCAATTTATCCGATTTAACCCAAAAAAGATATGAATATGTTTTCATCATCTTCTGCACAATCCATATGTCCCAGGATTTACTAGTTGATCCTTCTTGTAATAATTAAATTAGCGGTTGTTTACTAAAAATTGGGGTAAACAATGTCGTCTCTTTTCCTCATTGTGCCCTCGATTCCTTCCTCTCATAACTAACCCATTACTATATCGATCTTCCTGACAAATTCTAAAATGTAGCACTTCTTCAAATGGTCCATGGTAGACCAGTCATGAATAACACTATAAGGAATATAAATTTTACAAAATCAACCGTTGGATTAAAACTTTATAACATATATATTATCCATAAAAAAATTAGAGAAATTGAAAATAATTTTATATGTTATTGAGACCCATTAAGATTGACAGTTTATGGATTTTTATTAAATATTGTAAATATTGTTAATCTTGATATCTTTCAATAACATATCAAATGATTTTCAATTTTTCTAAATTTTTTATGGATGATCCATATGATACAAACTTTCAATCAAACGGCAGATTGTATAAAATTTATATTCATTATAATAATATTGATTAATTGTTTACGATGGACCACCGTAACATTTATCTTTTTTTATATGTGTTGTTCAGGGCCAGGGCCAGAACATATGTGCAACTAGTTCTATGGTGCCAGTGCTAAAATAATTTGGGGGCCAATTGTTTTTATTTTGAAGGCCAAACTTTTAGTGATAGTTTTTTTTTTTTTTTTTTTACGGAATAGTGATAGCTATTAACTAATTTGAATTTGTCTGTAAAAATATTTACATAATTTAGAGGATAATACATCCCCAATAAAAAATTGATCAATTGTACGTCACATTTCCGATTAAAAGATTAATTTGTGACTAATGTTATAGTCACACCCATTAACACACTATCATTTATTTGGCCACATTATCCTCTTACTTTAATCACGTGCCTAGTAACTGGTTCATCAGGTTAAGAGAAAGCAACATTTTTTATATAAAAAAAACCAGGTCATACTGTATATTTTAATTTTACCCATCATTTTTGTCACTACCTTTGAAAGCTTTGTGGCCAAACTCGGAAGTGAACTTAATCGATTTTTATGTCCCCTTTCTCCTAAGAAAACACTTTGCATTTAGCCAAATTGATAAGGATTTAACCAAAACCATAACAATATAAAACACAAAATTTAACGTTTTATATTGAATTAGATGATCGTCTTTATAGGTTCGGCCTAGAAGTAGCAAAATGAGTCAGTCTGTATTGTGGCTACCACATCAAAAGACAATATGGAGCAAGCGAATTTGAGTGATTGAGTTGAAACTCTTGTCTTGCCTCTCGACTGGCTGACGGGTTGACCTGTCAAGTTGTTTATTTCGTACTGTATCTCAAAAGCAACAACATCAATAACCAATCATCATAATAGCTATGAGAAATGCTAAATTAAAATAAATTTGATGGATAAGTTTTAAAGGCTTTTAATGATTACCATAAGCCCTTATGGCTGGTGTATGGTTGCAGCATACACTAGACGAAATCACCTATGTGAGTGTCAAATGGGGCCGCTTGCAAGAGACCGTGGCATTCTCTAGAGCACTCATGAAAATCAGACACGCGCACGACCTAAATGCGCAACACCGCGTAACATGAGAATTGTGGGTGGTGTAATGTGATTGTAAGACCACTAACACACATCAAGTGTCTTGGGTTCCATTGCTTGCAAAATCAATTCACTGTGTGTTAAGTCTTATCTATCTAGTACAAGTTTCATAACTTGCTACACTGTTACGATGCATTACATCTACGATGTTTAGTCAAACAATGTTTTAATAACAAATTTATTTATTCATTAATTGATTTCAACTTTTGAAATATGTGAGAGATTGTTGGATATTTTGATTATTTCAAAAGTTTAATTTTTATTATGTCTCATAATTTTGAGTAAGAAATATAAAAATATTTTTTATTGGAAAATTAATTCAATTTTTTTTTATATCAAAATTAATTCAATTTTTTTTTTTGATAAAAAATTAATTCAATTTAGTCATATTTCATATAGTAGGTTGCACTTTTTTTTATGGCTCATTTAACTCAAATAAAGTGTAATTATCTTGCTATATGATGGTTAGCTAATCCCAATTTATAGCAACTAATTAGTCATTCATTTTGATAACCGTTTGGAAATTACTATAGTAATTAATAGGATTGATTTGTTTGACATGAAAGTAATGCCTTTCATTTACATGTTATATACGTATGTTTTTGTATAAAATACTAGATGAGCAAAGTACTCAGAAGAAATATGCCAAAAAATTTTGTGTTTTACTTTTCCATCTAATCTTCGAAACAAAATATTTTTCTAATGAGTGTCTACCTAAGTTATCGTCTTGTTGATATTTTTGTGTCTTGATAGTTTTAGTATATATTTATTACCGAGAAGAACCGATTGTACTCTGGGGAAGTTGCGCAATATTGCGGATAATTTCTTAGTTTAGTGTAACAACACGCCTCCGATTATTTGTTTTCAGCCATCCGCAACAACATCATTCACAAAAAAAAAACATCCATGCAACATGTTAACTGATGTCCCTGTGACATTAGTTAGAATACAAAAAAAGAAGTAAGTTTTGTATTGAAAACAACACTTTTCATACATTATAAACATTAACTACACAAATTCTAATGTATTTTTACTATATATAATTTTCTTCACTAGTGCTCCAGGGACATCATTTAACATTTTCCTTAAATATAAAATTGTTACAAAATTTAAATAAGAACATGACATAAAAAGTGGTAGGGTAAAATGTTGAATGAAAAACTATTGGAGAAGTTAAAAATTGAATGAATATTGAATGAATAGGTGAAAGAAAGAGAAGATGATGTGGAGTGTTGGGAGTTAAAAAAGTGGATGTTGAGTTTTGATACCATTGTACATGGTCTTAGTAGTAGAAGTCCATGTCAACCATCATCATTAATGAATGTACCTTCTTGTAGGACATTTTTCAAAGGAAATTTATTCATGGTGGGAGGTTGGCCACATACTTGTTTAATTGGTTTCAATCTTAGGAAATGGGTTAGCACTAAGACATTTGCGAAGCGGTGCCATGAAACCAAATTTATAGTCAAATCCACAATTGATAGTTTACAAATAGTAGAGTTTAACTTAAACAGTAAACTTGTGTCAAAAAACTTAAACAGTAAACTCTATTACATACTACGAGAGTGAGAGAAATTTTTAAGTCATGAGTAGTTACCTTATAATTAAAAAACAGTAAACCACTATATCATGTACTTTTGTATCATAAATAAATCGATACCTTATTTTTTAACTAAAAATTGACACCTTAATTTTTTTTTGACCAAAAAAATTGACACCTTAATTAACAACCACAACTTGGGCAAAAAACGTGCATCTCTAGAATCATTACGGTTTGAATTAATGTGTAGAAGACTTTTATGCCAAAAAAAATAGATAAAAGGCGTAGAAGACTTCCAGATTTTTTATGAGATAACTTAATCAACCAAATTATAATGTATTTAATCTATATTATAAATTAAATACATTATATTTTAATGATTTATTTTTTTTATAAAAACAACCGAGGATATATAGTATTTTACATACTTTTTATCGAATTTCAATTCTCTAAGTATAGTTTTTCTTAAAATTTAGATTGAAAAAAAATACAAAAGTTCGAAATCTCTAAGTGCAGACACACCTATACTCTAATCCTTTTTTTTTTTATTTAATTTTCTTTTAACCAACCACCCATTAAGATTGCAGGCCTCCATGCTCACTACTCAATTATAAAACCCTACCTCAGTATTCCAAATTCATCACTTACCTCCAAATCTATTTCTTTCAAAGTTTTCTAGCAAATATTAGTAGAAAGATATGGCTTTGGGAAGAGGTAGTGCATTGGTTCTACTAGTTTGCTTTTTTGTTCTTCACTCTGAATTAGCTGATGCTGTTACCTACACTGTTGGGGGTACCGGAGGTTGGACCTTTAACACTGTTGGGTGGCCTCAAAGAAAACACTTTAGGGCTGGTGACACACTTGGTATGTATCTTTATTAAGAATTTTATCATGTATCACATATTTCTACGTCCCTGTATCATCATCAGAGTCTCTTTTTCCTAATAACTGGATAGTTAAGATCAGAAAAACAGAAATGTACGTATAAAATTTTAAATAACGGATTTATTTTCGTATTATAAAGTATAAACAAATCCAATAAATTATTATTAGATTGTTTGTCCAAATGAAGATTGTCAACAACCCATGCTCTAACCCTTTTTTTTATAAAAAAAAAACCCTTTTTATATAGAATAAAACTCATATAAATTTCTACCGATTCAGAAATAGATATCACATAAAGTGGTAAAATCATCATAAATTTTACTCAATAAAAAAATAAATGTTGCTAGTATTTTTGTGCCCCAATCTTTAACACGTGATAATATTGGTTATAAATTTATAATTTTTATCTTATAAATCCGTTTTAAGGTTTTGGATTTTTTTTTTTAACACCAAAAGAATCTAGCTAAGAACTTATGATACTATCTAAATCAATGTTTTAATTTAATTTAAATAAATAAATTACAACACATGAAGAAAAAAATTTCTTTTATATATATATATGACTACAAATTTATTAAATCTCTTGAATAAATTTTTTTGGTATGTTTGTGCAGTGTTCAAGTATAGCCCAAGGGCTCACAATGTGGTGGCAGTGAACAAAGCAGGGTATGATAAGTGTATTACTCCAAGAGGATCCAAAGTATATCGATCAGGAAAGGATCAGATCAGGCTTGTTAGAGGACAAAACTATTTCATATGCAATTTTGTTGGTCACTGCCAGTCTGGAATGAAAATTGCCATCAATGCTGCTTGATTTTTATATTATATAGTTTAAATATACTACTAAAATTATAATGTAGTGTTCATCTTTTATATGTGTGCTTTGCAAATTTCATACCTTTTGTTGTACCCGTTCTTTTTATACTTCTTGAATCATGTGGAAGTTGTCTCCTTAATTAACATTAAATAAGTGGTTATTTAGCTAAATTACATTTGTTAGCCTTTGCTTGTGTTGTAATGTTCAATCCTTGCTCATTTGTGCTTGTGGTTATTTTAATATAAGTATATTTGGTCTTTGGCAAAAAAATGATATATCATCTATTCAATTTTAATATAAGTATGCTTGGGTGGGTAACGAGCCTCTTTGTGTTACTTTTCCTCGGCTTTTTAATATTTCTCTTCAATCAAATCTTTGTGTTAAGGAAATGGGAGCTTGGGAGAATGATACTTGGATTTGGTGTCTTAAGTGGAGAAGGAGCTTCTTTACTTGGGAAGAGGAGTTGTTTGTGAAGCTCTTGGAAATTATTGAACCGACTCCGATCTCTAAGAAGGACGATGTTTGGGCTTGTATTTTTGGTGGACCTTTCACGGTTAGCTCTCTTTATCTTTTTCTCCACAATCGTTTTTTTTCAACTTCTTCGTTTGGGGAGAATTTGTCTAAGGTTATTGCTAAGGTGTGTAATAGTTGGGCTCCTTCGAAAGTTATTGTTTTCTCTTGGCAAGCTCTTTTAGGCCGTATTCCTACACGTGCTAATCTTGCTCGTAGAGGGGTGTTATCCGGGGGTGAGTCTAGTTCTTGTTCTCTACTTCTTGTTCTTTTTGTGATTCTTTTGAGGAATCGGAGAATCATCTTTTTGCTTCATGTTTGTTGGTTTGGGAGGTGTGGTTGAAGGTATTTAGGTGGTTTGGGGTTGTTACGGTTCTACCGCATTCTATGGTATCCATCTTTGAGACCTTCCGGACTATGCGTAGGATTAGGAAGGAAGGAAGGAAGAAAAGGTACTCTTATGGTTTGGCATGCGGTTGTTTGGATTTTGTGGCGTATGAGGAATGATAGAATCTTCTCGGGTAAAATTGTAGAACTAGAGGAGATAATGGATAGAATCAAAATTGTGTCTTGGAAATGGCTTCTAGCTAAAAAGGATAGCGCTCCTTGCTTGTTCTATGAATGGTGTGTCGATCCTTTCGATTGCTTAGCTAGGTAGTTTTGGCTTATTTTGGGATGGGTTGAGTACTCTCTGTACTTTTTTTACAAGTGTCGATTGAGTACCTCTTGTACTTTCTCCACCTCTTTTTCTCCTTATATTAATAAAATATTTCTTTGCGCTGTTCAAAAAAAAAAATAATTAATATTTGGTCTTTGTCTTAGTAGCACTGATTAACATTTTTTATTAATAATTTATGGAAAATACTATTTTTTACATACAAAAGAGAGTAAGAAAGAGAATAATGAATCACCACTAATAGCATTACATGTGAACATTCTTACTTTTCTTGTTTAAATTCTTCTGTAACACACAACAATGCTCATCTTTTATTTGTTTTTTTATAAACAAATCTCTATCAACACTAAATATGATGGTTTGTCTGTAACAAAAAAAAAATGGTTTGTCGATGATATTTTAATATTTTCAAATGTGAATAAAAAACTTGTGATTTTTTATGAGCCAACTTGTCGAGAGGCAAAGTGGGAGTTTCACTTTAGATGGATTAATGATGCAATGGACTAACCCTTTTTGTCATCATTAAAAAATGCCCTCATGGATAGGATATGATGACCAAACAAATTTTATTAATCGTGAGAGGTGTTGCGTTACGTGCTTCAATACGGAAGAAACTTTGCATAATGTTTTTGCTGTGAATTCGACGATAAATTCACACCAATAATAAATTGATGTGTGAGGCAAGCGAAACAAGCAACCAAATATAAGGACGATAGAGATAATGATGCAATAATTCAAACAATAACCGGCGGAAGAAAAAGAACACAAGAATATTGTTTACCCAGTTCGGCCAAATAAGGACCTACGTCTGGGGGAGAGAGCAACTCTCCGTTCCACTAGAATCAAATAAGTCACTTTACAAGAGTTCCCAATTGGGTTACAAGAATTAATCCTAATTCTAACCAAAATCCCGAATCTCTTCCCGTGGTCAAGAGACTCAATTTTACCTAGTCTACCCAAGGTGATCCCACAAGATGATCCCAAGAATAATTTGCCCAAACCCCTAGGATCCTAAGACCCTAGCCTTGTGTGGTGGCAAACCTCAATTCCCTACATCTTGTCTCTCTTTGCTCTCTTGATTTTTCTATGAATAAACAATCTCTATTTATAGAAAAATATATGTCTATTATTTTAAAACAAATCTTTTAAAATAAAACCAAATCTCCTATTATTTTTAAATATATCTAATATTTCAAAACAAACACAATCTAAGTCAGATATCCTTCAAAACAAATATTTTGCGAAAATCTCCAAACCAGCACGAGCTGCGCCTGGCGCCAGCCCGTTCGCGCCCCGCGCCAGTCGACAGAAGCCACAGGCCAAACGAGGCCTCTCCTGGCGCCTGGCGCCAACTGGCAGATGTTCTTCAAAATTTCCGATTTCTTGTAACCGAGATTTCAAGGCATATCCAACAATTCTCCACCTTGCCTTTAAATCGATGGTGATCCAATCAACCACCGTGTTGCTCTCTCCATCTTGAATCTTCTATTCAAGATCACCGGTCAAGTCTAAGTCCCACTTGAACCTCGACATAGGCACCATCCTCCACTTGCTTCCCGCAAGCTGTACCTCTCCTTCATCCCTCGGAATGCCTTCCGCCCTCATGAAGATCTTGTCTCCCACTACCATAGGATGTTTGGTAGCACCCACAAGATTCACCGCCTCCTCTTCAGACTCCGGAGTAGCTAATTCCGTACCCTCCTGAAGTAACGCTTGTGCCCCGCTATCACCGGCCTTTTTGGATAGCTCAACAAGCTTCACCACCTTTTGACCCCCGGAGTGCCCTCCGTCCTCTCGAAGTATTGCTTGGCTCCGAACCAACCTTGGAATTTTAGGCGGTTCCACAAGCTGCAACACCAAACTCTCCTTGTATCCAACTACCTCCAGCAGTCTCACAAGTTACCAAGTCTGATCACTGTTGCTTTCAATTGCCTCCCTGAAGATCTTCCAAGTTTTGCACTTCTTCAGCCACAATTGAAACATAACCCACAAGATCTTAATAGTCATACCACTTTGGTGCAACAATTCCACTCTCCTCCCTACCCCTCATTAGATAGCCAAGAGCCATTGTTGAATGTTTGTCTTCCTCTAGTCCAACTAGTAACAAACTCCACCTCAAACCGAGATTCCTCCACCAAAGTCACAAATCGGTATTTCCACTATGTTCTCACCTTGTAACCTGCAAAACTGTCAAACTGCTCTGAAACAAACTTCAGGCCATTGTTAGTATCCAACAATTCCAATTTAGTTCCAACACCTAGTAAACCTCGTTTCACTAGTCCAACAAGAATCAACCAAAGTTTCACAACTCAACCATATGAGAATCACCACTAGTAACAAATGCATAACCAATAGTAAACCAACTATCCATGCATCAAAGTTTAGGAACATACCTCACATCATGTAAAAAGAAAACACATGATTTGTCAAACATCGTAAGACAAACCAAAAAAACCATACCTCAAACCATTCAAGCTTTCCCGTCTTCAAGATGAAAAACTCCACCTTCAACTAGCTCTCGGATTTTTCACGGTATTCCTTCTTCAAACACATGTGATGGGAGCATCCAAAGTCCATGACTTAATACTCCACCGCTTCCCAACTTTCACTAGCATCTTCAGATTCTTATAACAAAGTTGTTCTTTCAACAGTTACCCGAGTATTATTCCACCGTCTCTCCAGGCCGTGCTTCTCCCTTCAACGCCTCAACACGTTTTGAATTAACACCGCACTGATCTTCACCTTCCACAACCCGTAGTCGTTACTCCCGGTGAACCTCTCAATATCCCCCTTCAAACCCATGGTACTTGAATCGAATGATCCCCTTGCCCCACGGTGGGCGCCAATTGTTGTGAATTCGACGATAAACTCACACCAATAATAAACTGATGTGTGGGGCAAGCGAAACAAGCAACCGAATATAAGGACGATAGAGATAATGATGCAATAATTCAAACAATAACCGGCGGAAGAAAAAGAACACAAGAATATTGTTTACCCAGTTCGGCCAAACAAGGACCTACGTCTGGGGGAGAGAGCAACTCTCCATTCCACTAGAATCAAATAAGTCACTTTACAAGAGTTCCCAATTGGGTTACAAGAATTAATCCTAATTCTACCCAAAATCCCGAATCTCTTCCCGTGCCCAAGAGACTAAATTTTATCTAGTCTACCCAAGGTGATCCCACAAGATGATCCCAAGAATAATTTGCCCAAACCCCTAGGATCCTAAGACCCTAGCCTTGTGTGGTGGCAAACCCCAATAGTTTTCTTAATTGTTGTGTTACTTATACTCTAGATTATTTAGCGCATCCCCTAAATTTATAGTGTACCCTTCAGATTGCTTAGTGTTGGGTCACCATGAGGGGGCAGCCAGGGGGATCATCCACAATGGGTTCAAGAACAGCTTCACAAGTGAGTTGGACACCACATTCTTACCCAAAACCTTAAGGTGTTAGGTTTATGGTCCTCTCACTTATAAAGTGTTCAACCTTCACCATTCTAAGCAATGTGAGACTTTTTACTCACACTTGTCACAACAATCTCCCCCTCAAGTGTGAGTCCATCCATTCTTGGATATGCTCCCCCTCAAGCGGAAGCTTTCTCACCCACAAACACTTGTACTTGTACCGCCGTTGCCACACTCAACGAGACACGCCGCCTAACCACCTTTGTTAGGAAGACTTTCGGTACAAGGAGCCGGTCGAACCATTCGTCAAACCATCGGCTTTGATACCACTGTTGGGTCACCATGAGGGGCAGCCAGAGGGATCATCCACATTAGGTTCAAGAACAACTTCACAAGTGAGTTGGACACCACACTCTTACCCAAAACCTTAACGTGTTAGGTTTATGGGTCCTCTCACTTATAAAGTGTTCAACCTCCACAATTCTAAGCAATGTGGGACTTTTTACTCACACTTGTCACAACACTTAACACACCCCCAGATTTTTAGGGGGTGCGCTAAAAATCTGGGGGTGCGCAATAAATTTAGGGGTTGCACTAGAAATTTGGGTGTGCACTAAGTAATCTGGGGGGTGCATTAAGCAATTTTCATTATTAATGCATGGTGCACAAGGAAAAAGCTTATGCATCATAACCACTCCTCAAAACTGAGACTATGGTTTAAAATAGAGATTTTGCCCAGACTTTATAAATTTTCTAACTCCGCCACTGGGTGGTTGGGTTCGAGTTATTTAACTGCAAGCACTGTGCAACATCATATGATTTTGTTTGGAGATTTAATTAAAGGCAAGAATTTCAAGAGTTAAGCACATTATTTGGTTAACTACGATATGGTGCATATGGCGATCGCGAAATAACATTTTATTTAGAGGAGATTTTGTGAATGTATCTGTTCTGATCCGACCTCATATCCACATCTCCAAGAGATTGTCCGCTTTAGGGTTGATCCGTCACGATTTTATCCTTTGTAGAAAAGGCGCCTCAGTTGGTTTGAAAGGTGTGGGCATTATATAAACTACCCTTTGCCTCGAGTACTAAGCGATGTGAGACTATTTTGGTGTGTTCAGAATAGTATCTTTTCTAGTTGACCAAATTATTTATATCAAGTGGTTTTGGTTCATTAGCCCAATAGGGAACAATGCTATTTTAGTTTTTTCTGATTGGTGTAATAATTCTCGAGACTGCTTCCAAAACATATAGTTGTATTCTTTTTGAATTGTAAGGGTTGAATTCATCTTGTACTCCTTATAATTAATTTTTTGCTTATAAAAAAAAATAAAAAATTCAGCCATGAGAGGATTGGAACATCAAGTTCATCAATCATAAAACATGAAGTATTCAATTTAAAAAGTTGTATAATTAAATGAAATTTTAATTTATGAAATTTCAACCATTAGACTAAATTCAATAATTTATATTTTCAATATTTTAACTAAATTGAAATATATTTAAATTAAATACATAAAAATCCTAAATTACATTAACAAAAATAAAATAAAAATCATAATTTTCTATCAACCATCAATTTCATATATTCATGAATTTAAAATCATAAATCAGTTATTCGAACAAAACACTTAGGATCTGTTTGGTCTGTAAAATGTAAATACTGAATATAACAATACAGGACAATACGAGATAAAACAACACATGACAAACATTTAAGGTTTTGACCAAATTTTGTCTTGTAGACGTTTGGTGACAAAATGTTATTTTAGTATTTTAGACAACTTGTGCATAAGATAAAAAAATTGTCATTTGGTTTAGCGGGGGACAAGAATCGTTGTTTTTGTCCAGTCACTTGACCCCAATTTTTCCAGTCACAGAAACATTTATAAAATCAAACACAGTATAACAAAAATTATCTTGTCAAATTTGATATATTTTTAGCTGGTCAAATGCATCCTTAACTTGAATAACTTTGACAAAACTTGAGGGAAAAATAAAAACCTAATATTTAAGATTGGATTGAATTATCATCTTGAATTTGATAGGGCCGGCCCGTACTGTATGAACGCAGATAAAAATACGAGACAGCCCGCATTGTGGACTAAAGGGTTAGATACTATTAGTAGTAGAAGTCTAGGTCAAGCATCGATCATCATTAATTAATGTACTTTCTTGTAGGACATTTCAAAGGAAAGTTGTGTGGTGGTGGGGAGTCGGCACAAATTGCTAATTTTGTTCTTTTTTTGGCATAAATTATGTTGTTAATTGGTTTCCATTCATGTTAGGGAATGGGTTAGGCAAATCACATATGGGGTGCTCCAAAACGAAAGTTTAAAGTCATTCCACTAGTTGACAATTTACAACTTAGCCATACTATATATAGTGGAGTTTAACTTGAACCACTAACATGGTATGTTGGTAGGTTTTCTTATACGTTATTTATTAAGAAGACAAATGCTAACTAGTGTTCTTGTGGCATTCTTTAAGATCTTAAATAGTAAGAATTTTACATAATTTTTATGAAAATGTGTAAAGTCAACGCATTGGAAATTGTATTGTTTAATTTTTTAAATAAAAAACTTCTATAAATAGAATGCTTAAAGAGTGATCCGAGGGCACTCGTTAGCAAGACCCTATTAAAAATTGTAGATAACTTGTACATATTAACTACACTACTATTTTTTTTCTTAATATATATGTTTAAAGTGCCAAATGACTATATAAATAAAGAGATAAAGTGTAAAAGATTAGTAGAATTGTTCAAAGTGGTAAAAATTTTAGACCCTTGAAATATGTGGTTAGAAATATTGGCAGAGCTAGAAATTTTATTAAGTTTGGACAAAATTTAGTCCAACAAAAAAATTTAGTTTTGTCCTAAGTTAACCTTTAAAAATTTTAGTTTATCTTAATTTTGAACAAAAAATCTCAATTTTGCTCTAAATTAACCCCTAAAAAAACTAAAAATTTGGCGGGAGCCTAGGCAATTGGCCGAACTTGCTGAGATGTAGATTCACCATGGTTAATTAGAAATCGATCTTTAACTTTAACGTATCTAAAACATTTGATTGGAGCAAGAATCTACTTCTTTTTTGTAATATAATATGTTAACTTTTTTTTTTAGATTAATATAATATGTTAACCTAAAAAGCAAAGTGCAGAGGACTTTTACATCTAAAACAATTAATGTGTAGAAGATAGGCCGAGGTTGTCTGCAATCAGAAACTTATACAGTCTATTACATCTAAATTGTCCGATCAAAATCTGACGACTTACATTTTAATTTCAAATTTTAGATTTAAATATAATTAAAATTCAAACATAAAATTTGACTTATTTAATAAACATTGAACGGTTTAGATATGGTTATATATTATGGAGTAGAAGATTTTCAAATTTTGCTACTCTTTGAGGTCAAGAATTTAGTAAAGAAAATAAACAATAGTATAACAAGTATAGGCAGACCCACGTGTGTTGGTCAGATGAGTACAACTGCAATGGTATTTACTTTCTTACCAACTACTACTGCCCATTAAGATTTCCTGCAGGCCTCTTCACTCACTCACTCCTCAATTATAAAACCTTACCTCATCATTCCAAGTTTACTTACCTCCAATTCCCTTCCTTTCACATTTTTTCAAGCAAAAATACTACTAAGTAGAAAACATGGCTTTGGGAAGAGGTAGTGCATTGGTTCTATTGGTCTGCTTTTTTGTGCTTCACTCTGAGTTGGCTCATGCTGCTACCTACACTGTTGGAGGTGCTGGTGGTTGGACCTTTAACACTGTTGGGTGGCCTCAAGGAAAACGCTTTAGGGCTGGTGACACACTTGGTATGTATATATATCTTCCTATCACTAAAGTATTTTATTAAATTTCTCTTTTTTCAAGTGTTAGTACGAAATTTCCAATATCGTTGGCGATTTTTCGTCTCTCCAAAGAATTTGTGCGACATATAAAGTGGATTCTTTCCTCCCAATCAAAAATTTTCAAGTGCATGAACAGAAAATCGAATCTCTAACCACATGTTTAAGACCATTATCACTTAAACTAATTTATTGTTGGTTATTAAAACTATCGGTTTAATGGTATAAGTATTTGACGTTATATTTTAAGAGAAAAAAATTAATTTTTTTGTCAAGTAGATTAGTGGTTTGAATTTTACTTTTTAAAATGAAATAGTGAGAGTACAAAAGATTCGAATTCCGGTCCCTGCCTTTTATATGCAATATGTTCCTACCAACTAAATCACGCTCACAAAGACAAAACTTAAATTTATTTTAAGACAATTATAAAATAATCATTATTGTTAATTAAATTAAAAATATGTTTTAAAATATATTCTATTATGGTCATAAAATAGCCATTTTTGTCAAATTAATTAATGATTTTTTTTTTAAATTTAACTTATAGACACCGTCATTATAAAATTATTTTACACACGCATCTAATAATATATTGTCTTTATAATAAGATATCTGCTAATATATTGTCACATCTTGTATTGTGTTTATAATAAATACATGATGTGTCAACATATTATTAGATGTATGTGTAAAATAACTTTACATTGACTATGCATAAAAATTAAACTCTATTTTTTTAAAAAAAAATGAACTGACAGTGTAAAATAGTTTTATATTTTCAACTAATATCAAATATCAACCATGTCTTTCAACACTTCATTTCACTTTATTAATATGATACGTCAAACTGATTGTTTTTTATTAAATGATCATTACACGGTTAATACATCTCCTTTAAACTCTTTTTTATCCTCTTTTTCTTAAACCCACATATTATAAGTATTATCAATTTAATCTTTAAATTTACAACCAAGATGGTCAACTACCTATTTGAGTACTTTACAAAGTTAATGAATTTGGTGGTTCACTTTAATTTGTCATTATTGGGCCTAATGTTTTATCTTCTATGTGGTTGAATTTTATTTTGAAAAGAAGAAAATAAAATCTAAGAGCATATCTACTTGTAGAGCAAGTACAACATAAACTTTGTATTTTTATTATGCAGTGTTCAACTATAGCCCTCGGGCTCACAATGTGGTAGCGGTGAACAAAGGAGGGTATGATAGCTGCAAGACACCAGCAGGATCAAAAGTGTTTCGATCAGGAAAGGATCAAATCAGACTTGCTAGAGGACAAAACTACTTCATTTGCAATTTTGTCGGTCATTGCGAGTCTGGAATGAAAATTGCCATCAATGCTGCTTGATTTTTATATTACTATATATATAGTTTCATATACTAATAATTAATGTGTGTTTTGTCCTTAAATTAAATAAGTGGTGATAGGTGGGTGTGAACTTTGTGAGTGTGTACCTTTGGATTGTAATATGCTTCTATTATGTTACTCATCATGCATGGGTGTGGGTCTAATAATGTAACAATAATTTGTGTGTATTTATTATGAGTCTCTTTGGCTAGTATGTCCGACTCAATTATTTTTATTTCGAAAGAGCTAGCTAAGATCAACATAAAAGTTGGATCTAGCAAATTAAAAGAGACTAAATTCTCACAATTTGACTAATCAAAGTTCAAATATTTCAGAGAGGTATCTATTACATAATATTGTGTTTAACTCGTCAAGATTACTATAGAAACAACAAATGGGAAACCAGAAAGATAAACAAGTATAGGTCGTTTTAATCGTATTATATAGATTAAGAAATATAATTAGGAAAAATATATATATAAGGCGTCAAAAGAAAAAGAAAGTGGTACGAGCTAACAATGATAATAAGGAACATCAAGTTTACCCTTAAAAAGTCATCACAGAGAAACACAGGTAAGCTATCACATCAAATAAATGAAGTGGTTGAGTGTCCATGAGTGGCAAGTTTGTCTGCGCAAGAGTTCCTCTCTCTAAAAATATGTGAAAAACTTGATGACAAAATTAGTAAGTGTACTAATCGTATCGTAAGTAATAAAATAATTCGTATCCATATGGATTGTTGATTGTTTTAATTCCAATGAAGGAATTTAATTGAATTTAGGATTTTAAAAAGAAGGGGGGGGGGGGGGTGGGAGGTTACTTGGTTTAGTTTTTAAAATAAAACTTTGAAAATAAAATAGGGTTTTGACTGAATATTGGAAAGCAATTGAACCTTTTCGGTTCATCTAATTACAACTATCTCGGTAATCTCATGTATGTTAACAAATTACTGCATAGTTTCCATGATTTGATTAAAACAAGTGATTATACCCAATGTCTTGGTAACATAATCAAAAGAGAAATTATGATTTAATTTACAAAATTGTCTTTTCTTTAATATAGTATGTGAAAAATAAATGGAACAATTAGATGAAAGAGTAATAAATAGTTAAGATATAATAAGAAAGTTAGCATTAAATGTTTTATTGAGATTGTAAAGCGACTTATAATTTGGTACGTACAATTTTATTTTTCTCAAAATGACTTATAATTTGGTATGAAGGAATTACATTTTTAAAGTGATTGACGTACTCATACTAGTTTCAATTGATAAGAGACCGAGTGTTAGAGTGTGTTTGATCTATTAAAAAATAAAGATCTAAATGGAATAACTTCAGTTATATTTTGTATGATTTTAAAACTATTCATAGCTGGATAAATTGAGGGGCAAGAGATTGAAAAAAATTAAAAATTTTGTCTCTCACTAAACTGGTAAGTTATTTCATATGTATTTCATCAATACAATAATCAAGGCCAAAATGATAAAATAACATAAAATAAACTATTATTTAAAATAAATATTAAAGTATACTTAGTTTCCTGTCACATTATGTTAATTGCTTGCTTTTTACACTCACCAATCAAAAAAATCAAATAACATTCGAATTCCTTATAAATTATATAGTTGGTATAAAAAAAGAGTAAAATAATGATATGAGTTCGCACTTTAAATAATAAACTATTTTTTTATATTTAGATTTTACGTTTTTACACACTCACTATTTAACCTGAAAAAAAAGTAAAATTTAAAAGACAGAAGGTACACTAGAAGGATAGAGGGCAAAAGAAAATTCTTGTTCCTGAATTCTTCACCACTTAGACATGGTAGTTGAGCTAAAGAGTTACATAATTGAAAAAAGAAAAAAAGATATCCTATTGTAATTAATTACAGAATGTAACTTTAAATTTGTTTTTCCTCATATATCTTTATAATTCAATTAAAGGTGTACGCTTCAACTTTATATTTTTCCTTTTTATAAAGTATATAATAGAAAAGACAGAGAAAATATTCTCTTCCGTCCACTTTATATTCGGTGAAATCTAGACCATTCTTTTTTTTTTAATGGGCAGACAAATCAAGGCAACAAAAGAAAATATAGGGTTAGATTTTCACTAAAATCCCTCCTTTAAATATTATACATGAGAGGATTCATATTAAAAAAGACAAATAGCCAGTAACATTTAGCCAATTAAAATTGAATTGTTAGCAATTTTTTATTTTGGAAAGTAATTCAAATTATCCAACAGAAACAATGAATGACAATGCTGCTCTTAAAGTCATAACAAAGTCATATATCTGATGCTACTCTTAAAGTCATCAGATTGCACATTGATTGAAATCACAATCTACAAGATTAACAAAAAATTATCAATCTAAAAGTCTCAACTTCGACAAAGAATCACTGATAATAATAGATTAAAGGGGAACAATAGAGATATATTCCATATTAAGAGCATTGACCATAGCCGGATGATCAACTCAATAGACATTGTGTTCAGAGAGAGATTTCCAACTAACTTAAAGACATAATTTAGAGCCATTGAATAATTTAAAGGGTTTTACAATCTATTCGTCAGTCTATATGATCCAACAGATGAACAAATTAAAGATGTAGAGTGTTAGAATTAAGTCCAAATTAAAAAGATACAATTTTTATCAATTTAGCGATTTTCAATCCAAAATCACCTATGGTAAACTCTAATTTGAAAATACTTAAGTCATTGTTGTTATTTTTGAATTTTAAAGTTTATTATGATCTTAATGAATCTTCATAATTTAACTCACCTGAATTTCTTCTAATACTTATTGGACATCGAAGTACATGAGAAAATATTTATATGCTAATTTCATCTAAAATTAGGAGAAAGCTAACAAGTGTTGTTAAGAACTTTTAGATTCCTTAACATGTGCCTATAACATATTAAATTGAAACTTTGTTGTCATATCTAAAATTCAATTAATCCATAAAATTCTATTCTTCAAATAATTCAACGCATCTTACACAAGATAACAAAAGATAAAAGCACTAAATGACCAACAAAGAGGGTCGGATGCAATTATTTTGTTTGAAATTTATAGAAGCAAAGACAATGACATATCAACATAGATGAGAAGTATAAATTAAAATAGACCTCTACCGGTTGATACCCCTTGGGAGTGTTTAGGTTGTGTTGGTTCGGGTGAAAATTCCAATCACTTATTTTTGCATTGCCCTTGTGCTAGATGGGTGTGGGGCGAAATTTTAAAATGGATACAAGTCTCAATGGTGATCCCTCACTCTCTTCCGTTGCTTTTTGAGTTGTTTAAAGGGGCCGCGAGGAATGCTAAAATCCGTAAGGGATTTCTTTTGATTTGGCATGCTTCCCTTTGGTCCATTTGGAAGGCGCGTAATAGCTCAATTTTTGCAAATGGAAATTTTTCTCCAAGAGCCATAGTCGAGGAGATTAAAATAGTGAGTTGGAAATGGTGTTTAGCTAGGCTTAAGGTGATCCCTTTTATGTATTATGAATGGATTTGGGACCCCGGAGAATGTCTTCTCCGGTAATCTTTAGGGGTTTTGTGTTGAGGTTTTTTCTTGTATTTGTAACCTTGACACTATTGGTGTTTGTAACCTTGGTTCCTTCTTTTTAGCTCCTCTTTTCTTCTTAAAAGGTTGGATGCCTCAATAAATTTTTGCCGATTCAAAAAAATAAAATAAAATAAAAATAGACCTAAAATATTAGAGAATATTTTACACCTCATCCTTCAATATATTACAACGGGTCCGGTTATGGTCCATAAGCAATTGCTTATGCACCGTGCATAAGGTTACCGGAACATTTTTTTTTCCAACTGTTCCGGTATGCATAAGGTTACCGGAACACTTTTTCTCATGCATAAGGTTACCGGAACACTTTTTTTCAACTGTTCCGGTATGCATAAGGTTACCGGAACACTTTTTCTCAACTGTTCAATGCATGCTACGATTATTACACGTGTAACCTTAATCTGATGACTATTAATGACTTATGCACCGTGCGTAAGTGAAAGCCTTATGGACGATAACTTTGGCCTATTACAATATTGTAAAGTATAACATTTCTCTTATTTTTTGTAAAAAAAAATAAAAAAATTCTCTTATTTATTAAATATGGATATAAATAACAAAGCAAAGAGTATACGAAAAAAGAAGCACTTGAAATTGAAAAAAATAATAATTTGCATATATTGGTAACAGTTCATTAATTATTTTTTTACAACAGTTGACCAAAGACTCAACCTACTTTCATATATTTGCGTAATACGTATCAATTTTATGTCAATTCTATTGTCAATTTTTTTTTTTGTCAGTTTGCGAATCCATACTCAACCCTATTTCAAATAACCCACCAACAATAAAGTCCTCACATCAATTACCGCAGAAATTCAACACACTTATCCAGAATGTTAATCAACCCATTACCAATTAAATCAACTTTGTTTGCCGTCAAAAAGGTATCATTGGCATGCTTAATTTTTCATTGATGTTACGACAATTTTTCAATTATCAGTAACTATGAATATGATGACTTTCACTATGTGCCTTTATAAGGTGGTGTAAACTTTATCTTTATGATAACAGGGGGTGTAAACTATCCTTCTTTAATTAAATTATAAGAACATTATTATGACCCGTGCCTTTGGGTCATCATTTTTCAAGCCTATGGGCCCAATATTCTGTAACCACCACACTACAATGTGGACTGTTTCTAATCACAACTTATTGAAATTGGACAGTCCAAAATTTAATATAGATTTTAATTATTTTTTAAAAATTTAGATTACTGTATTTAATATTTGAAATATAGTTAATTGTATAAAAAAAATAAAAAATTATGAATTGTTTTACAAAAATATCCTTTATTAATAATATGAAAAAAGGAAAAGTTAAAAGAATTAAAAAAGAAAGAAGAGTAAACTGTAAAAGCTATTGTGAACTCAGATAAAGAAACAATGTCATTCTAAATAGTGACTTCCTACTTCAAACTTAAAAATAGGATATTTCAATATATTTATTAAAATGATACATTTTTTGTATTTTTTTAAAAAGTGGCTTATTTAAAAACTTCCTCAAAATAAAATTGGCAAAATTATATCTTTAGTCTTTTAATTTAATTTCAGGTACTCCCTTCGTCCCAAATCTTTACTCCTTTTAGCTTTTTAGTTTTATCCCAAAACTTTGGTCCTTTTAGGAAACTAAGACACAACTAATGACACTTTACCATTTATGCCCTTACAAAAATTAAAGCAATCATTAAATGAATTTTTTTCTTAATAAAGTAAAGGTAAAAATGACTTAACTTATCAATCTTTGTTATTTTGTAATCCACGTGCAAAACTCTAAAAAGACTAAAATTTTGGGACGGATGGAGTAACATTTTAGTAGAGCTGGGTACACGGGCTGGCCCGCCCCATTTAACCCGCCCCGCATAAGTCCGTGTATTAAACGGGGCGAGCAAGCCCGTCAGTAAATGTAAACGGATTAAAATATATAAGTCCGAGTTCGGTCCGCATAAGTCCGCGGGTTAAACGGTTAACCCGCGGACTATTATAAAAAAAATTAAAAATCACTTTTTTCAAAGAAAAAACAAAAATATTGATATAATAAATGCTAAAAAAAACTATATTGTTAACAATTTTATGTTATATCATATAAATCGTAAGTAACAAATAAAAAAATAAAATTTGTGACATTTTTGGGTTTATCTATCTTCTTTAGCTAAGTAATACATCCAAAGAGATAAAATTTGTAATTAATTATATATAAAAAAATAAAATAAAACGGGTCACGGGCCAAACCAACAAACCCGCGGATTTAACCCGCATAACCCATGGTTTTAACGGTCCAACCCACACGGGTAAAAATATAAACGGGCCAAAAAAATTGGACTTAAGCCCGTCAAAACTGTGGGTTAAACGGGTCGGCCCGCGGACCTTGGCCCGTATACCCAGCTCTACATTTTAGTCATTTATTTTTTTTAATAATATTTTAGTCATTTTTTTATGTTTCGATATTACTTTCAAACTTCAAATTTATAATTTTATTTCTTTGCTCGTTTTCAATCATAAATATATCTATGCCAATAGTTTTTTTTTTTTTTTTTATAGATTTGAACATTGAAAAACCATCAACAAACATGGATGAAGGACCAAAAAGGACTAAAATAGTGTAGAAAAATGATAAAGGACTAAAGTGTTATTTGAAATTAAGTTAAAGGACTAAAAATATAATTTTGCCAATACAATTAAGATTAAATTGCACTTTTGATCCCTAATTTTTTAGACTTGCGATTTTGACCCCTATATTTCAAAATAACATTTCTAATCCCTATCTTTACTTTCTTTTGCAAATTTGCAAAAGGGCTAAATTGTTTTTTGAAACATAAGGGTGCAATTTAGCCTAAAATTATTAGAAGCAAAGTCCATGAGTAAATCAAACTTACATATAGTGCTGTAAGTACTTTTTTATTGTCTATATCAGGATGTTACTTTCTTTGGTGGAATTTTTACCAGAATGGAAATCCTGATCACAATTCAATCCCCTCTAATGACTATGAATATTGCATGGGCTAAAAATAAATGAATGGTTAACTTTTCTATTTCAATACAGAAGATCAATTCTTGTCTACACATTAGAGGTCTTTTTTTAATTGGCTTTCACCATCAATTTAATCTGATTCAGGGGTCAATTCTGGCACCAAGTGGTTTCAACTCCCTTTCCTAATCGCAGTTGTGGAGGATCGAACCGTAGTTTTACCTACCAAGTTCAGCGTCAATTACCACTGAACCAATAACAATTGCTACATTAGAGGTCATTTGCTAAAGTATAGAATTTGTGCACCCAACTATACCAATTAATTGGGTACCAAATTTAGAATTTTCGCTTTAAACAAAAAACAAATTGACAATTGCATAATCAAGTAATGATTACAAACTTCACAAGGAACTTCCTGTCATTAGTATTTTTCCAGGTTATGACCCCAGTTGTCTAAAAAGATGAAAGCTGAAGTTGGTCCCTCCAAAAAATAAAAAGTAAAATATATAAAGTCATAGGAACAGAGATTTAGGCCAGGGTTTGTATATTTGTAATCACTATGTTAGTTGAATTTTTTTTGTACCTTTGGTCCACATCATAGTATTTTTTAATTTGAAGTATTAGGTTTTGTGTCAATTTTTATGGTTTATTCTTTATTTCATCTAATTGAAAAGTGTAACATTGTTTATATACTATTTTTATCCACAATTCTCAAACAATGTAAAAAAAATTTGTGTATGAAAATAATAGTCTCAAGTCGAGGCTAACAGGCTTAACTAAGGGTTTTGCGAGTGTATTACATGCAGGTTCTACTCCTACCTGTCACACTACTCGTTTATCCTTTTAAAGTATTGGCCATTTTGAGTCGTATATAAATTTTCACGGTTGGTTTCGGTTTCGTTATTTGTAAAAAGTACTTCATTTGATTAAAAAGTTAATATTATTTTATAAACTATTTTTAGTATTCATTTCCATTCAATAAGAAATATTTTACATAGCAGAATTTGTTGCATCAATGATGATCATATGCTGAGTACTGATATGTGTCAGCTGATTCCAAAGGGCACTATTAGATTCCTCTATCTATCCCATTTACAAATAATTGATGTTGCTGACATGAATTAACCTTTATTTGTTGGTGGTGGTGGGTGGTGCTGCTTGCTTAGTGGGTGTGGATAGCAACTGGCTCTCAATTTGAAACATTACAACAAACAACTATATATGATCGTGGCCTCATAGTAATTTCTAAATCGAAACTACTAGTAAATGCTTCTAGGAGGAATCCTATGCTGAAACGGGTCCCAAATATTTGTGGTGCCAATGAAACTTTTAACTAGTGGAGGCACATGCAATGCAAATAGTAAACAAATTGTCTGAAATTTGATTTAACTCATAGAAAGGTGGAACTTCACCATCAAAGGTAAGACAAAAGTTTAGGACACTAATAAAAAGTGGAAAAGTAAATTAATTAAAAGACAGGTGAGTAACAAATTAAAAAAATAAAGTCAACGAAAAAGCTTATTTTTTTACTCAACAACAATAAAAAAAATTAGTGTTAGTGTTTTCAACCTGCAATGTTGAGTTTATTTTAGGGTTGGCTTCATTTGTTAAAATAAGCCTTTGGTCCAGATGTGGTGACTGATGTGCACACATGTGGTACTTGAACTGAATGCCCTAAAAACGCGCTTTCATTATTTGCGTGTGATCTTTTGAAAAAGATTTGTTTTGAAACAAACATATCCACGCTAGCTTGCGCGCCAAGGAACGAGCTGAAAGATTGAAAAAGATTCAAAAAAGATTTAAAAGCTGGTTTGTTACTAGAAGATTAAAAAAGATTCAAAAAAGATTTAAAACAAACATATCTTTTATTAAAAGATTAAGTTTGTTTTTTGAAGAATACAACAAACAGCTACCAGATCTCGTTCTATATAAAGAGGACTGAAGACATAGTTTTACTCACTGAATTTAGAAGAATACTTTCTAGTCATTAGATTTCAGTCTTTGTCCCTAGGATTTCTTGTTTCGATTGAAACTTGAATTAGGGTTGTATTTAGCTCTTAAGCTTTTAAGCACAGAGCTGTTCCTTTTCTTGGTTCTAGTTTGAAACAAGATTTGGACTTTGAATCACTCAAAGCTTTGAAGCACGAGTTGGTTCGTTAGTTTAGGAGTGCGTCTCCATCATTGAGTTTGTAAAAATCCTTGTGGTTGAGCAAGGTCCTTGTGGGGAATAAGGTAGTAAAAATCCTTGTGGGGAACAAGGTAGGATAGCTGGGAAGTGACTGGGGGAAGTCATATCTTGTGGAGGAGCAAGGTAGAGTTACACAAGGTAGTATCTAAGCAAGAGGTTGTAAATGGGGAGTTTAAGCTTTGAATTAGAGCTATCATAGTGGATTCATTCCTGGATTGGTATCCTCCAGACGTAAGTGCGTTGCACTGAACTGGGTTAACAAACTCATTGTGTTCTTTATCTTCTGCACTTTATTTTCCTTGTTCATCAAGTTATTGTATGTTTATGATGTTGGCACATTAGGCAACACATCGTATACCTAAACCCTAACGTGCACCACATCACACTGCACATCTGTAACTTGCTACCGGAATTTCAATTGGCATCAGAGCAGACACCTTGTTCTGCTTTAGGGTGAGCTCCAGGGAAGATACTTTTTGGAACCATGGACAAGGACGAAACTTTGGTCAATAAACCACCTCTTCTTGATGGCACAAACTATGATTATTGGAAATCACGCATGGCTGCTTTCTTAAAATCCATTGATAGTAGAACTTGGAAAGCAGTGATAAGAGGTTGGGAACATCCCAAAATCAAGGATGCTAATGGAGCTGACACAGAAGAACTCAAACCAGAAGAAGATTGGACTCCAGCAGAAGATACACTAGCTCTTGGCAACAATAAAGCTTTAAATGCATTATTCAATTGAGTTGACAAAAACATGTTCAGACTCATCAAACAATGCACCGTTGCCAAAGATGCTTGGGAGATACTCAAGACAACTCATGAAGGAACCTCCAAGGTAAAAAGCTCAAGACTTCAATTTCTCCACTCAAAATTTGAGAATCTCAGAATGAAAGAAGAAGAGACTATATATGACTTTCATATGAGTATTCTTGACCTAGCAAACTCCTTTGATTCCTTGGGAGAAAGGCTATCTGATGAGAAGTTGGTAAGAAAAATTCTCAGATCATTGCCAAAGAGGTTTGACATGAAGGTCACAACTATTGAAGAAGCTCAAGATATTGCAAGCATGAAAGTAGAAGAGGTAGTGGGCTCTCTCTTCAAACCTTTGAGATGAACTTCAGTGAAAAAGTTGAGAAGAAAGAAAAAAACACAGCCTTTACCCCCAACACTGACAGTAAGGAAGCTGATGACGACCTTGACACTAGAGAAGATCTCTCAGATGAAATAGTATTGCTTGGAAAACAGTTCAACAAAATACTAAAGAGAGTAGATAGAAGATCAAGGAGGAATGTGGAGCACATCCAGCCCAACATCAGCACACAAGAAAACACCTTAACAAAATCCATGACAGAAAAAGATAAGGGTGTTCGATGTTTTGAATGTGATGGTTATGGACACATAAAATCTGAATGTGCCACATATTTGAAGAAGCAGAAGAAGGGTCTAGCAGTATCTTGGTCAGATGAAGAGAACTCTGACAATGAGTTGGAAGATATGACTGCAAACCATGTGAGGGTAACAACTGATGTGTGTCTTTCTGACAATGACTCTTCTGATGATGAACTCACTTATGAAGAGGTTGTCTCCATGAACAATGACTTGTACCTCAAAAGTGAAGAATTGTTCAGAACTTTGGTAGAACGGAATTACGATATCATGAGACTGAAGCGTGAAAAGCAGAAGCAACAAGAAAGGATAATTAGCCTTCAAGAGGAAATCAAGCAACTATCATTCAACCATGAAAGCATGACCAAATCTGTTAGAATGATGGGCACTGAAACGAAGAAGCTAAACGAAATTCTTAACATCAGAAATCATCTTGATGACCCAACCGGAGTAGGGTATGGAAAGACTTACAACAAAGAAACTCTACAATCAAGCTTTGTTCCTGCTCAAAAAGGATTTGACACTGAGATGATGTTGCCACATCCTGCACCACATCAGAGACACTCACACAAGAAGAAATCTACTGCTATAAAGTGTCACTACTGTGGAAAGAATGGTCATAAAAAGTCCTCCTGTTATAAGCTCTATGGTTACCCAAAGAAGGAATCCCAATCACAAACTAGAGCTTATCATGCAAAAGCCAAAGTCAAGAAAGAATGGAAGCCAAGAGTCCAAGAAGCTGCTCACATAACTCATACATCCCTCAGAGCTTCATCAAGAGAAGATTGGTACTTTGATAGTGGCTGTTCCAGGCATATGACAGGTGTAGAAAAATACTTGAAAGACATTAAGTCATATACCACCAGCTATGTGACCTTTGGTGATGGAGTTAAAGGGAAGATCAAGGGAATTGGTAGACTTCACAACAGTGGATTACCAAAACTTGATGATGTTTTGCTTGTGAAAGGGTTAAAGGCAAACTTGATCAGCATAAGTCAACTCTGTGATCAAGGACTAAAAGTTGATTTTACAAAGAATGAATGCCTTGTAACCACTGACAAAGGAGAGCTGCTGATGAAAGGAGAAAGGTCAAAAGACAATTCCTACTTGTGGATTCTTCCAGAAACAGCTCATTCCACTACATGTCTTATTAGTCAAAAAGATGAAGCAAAACTATGGCACCAAAAGCTTGGACACCTGCACTTAAGAGGCATGATGAAACTCATCTCCAAAGAAGCTATCAGAGGACTACCAAAGCTTACCATTGAAGAAAAATATATCTGTGGAGAGTGTCAGATAGGCAAGCAGATCAAGATGTCACACCCAATATTGCCACATCGGGGAACATCTAGAGTGTTAGAACTTCTCCACATTGACTTGATGGGACCCATGCAAGTTGAAAGTCTTGGAGGAAGTAGGTATGCCTTTGTTGTTGTGGATGATTTTTCAAGATACACTTGGATAAGCTTCCTCAAAGAAAAATCAGACACATTTGAAGAGATCAAAGATCTGTGCACAAGACTTCAAAGGGAGAAAGACAGCCCAATCATCAGAATTAGAAATGATCATGGCAAGGAATTTCAGAACTCAAGATTTGCAGAATTTTGCTCAACTGAAGGGATAGCACATGAATTCTCCTCTCCAATCACACCACAACAAAATGGGGTTGTTGAAAGGAAGAACAGAACCATACAAGAAGCAGCAAGGGTTATGCTACATGCAAAGAAACTACCTTACTACTTCTGGGCAGAAGCAATGAACACAGCATGCTATGTTCATAATCGTGTTACACTAAGAGCAGGCACCTCTACCACTCTGTATGAAATCTGGAAAGGAAGAAGACCCAGTGTCAAACACTTCCATGTCTTTGGAAGCAAATGTTACATCTTGGCTGATAGAGAACAAAGAAGAAAGCTAGATCCTAAGAGTGATGAAGGGATTTTTCTTGGCTACCCTACAAATAGCAGAGCCTACAGAGTCTTCAACAACAGGACCAGAACAATGATGGAATCAATCAATATTGTTGTCAATGACTACCCTGATGAGAAAGTGCATGATGAAGTACCAGATGTGGGCACATCCGAGCCTCTACTTGAAGACTCTGAAGTTGAAGAAAATTCTGAGAAAGAAGAGCAAGAAACAGATCAAGGTCAAACAAGCAAAGGTCCTTCCATCAGAATTCAGAAGAATCATCCTAAAGAGCTCATCATAGGAAATCCAGAATTACCAGTCATGACTAGGTCAAGGGAGGTAATCTCCAATGCTTGCTTTGTATCCACCATAGAACCAAAGAATGTTAAGGAAGCCTTGACAGATGAATGTTGGATTAATGCAATGCAAGAAGAATTGAACGAGTTCAAGAGGAATGAGGTGTGTGACTTGGTTCCAAGACCTGATGGGGTCAACATCATAGGCACCAAGTGGGTGTATAGAAACAAGTCTGATGAAAATGGTGTGGTCACAAGGAACAAGGCCAGGCTTGTAGCACAAGGATACTCTCAGATTGAAGGTGTAGACTTTGATGAAACCTTTGCTCCAGTAGCTCGTCTTGAGCCTATAAGGTTACTTCTAGGAGTGGCATGTATTTTGAAGTTCAAGCTTTTTCAAATGGATGTGAAGAGTGCCTTCCTCAATGGGTACTTAAATGAAGAAGTGTATGTAGCACAACCAAAGGGATTTGTTGATCCTAATCTCCCAGATCATGTCTACAGATTGAAGAAAGCTCTGTATGGGTTAAAGCAAGCTCCTATGGCTTGGTATGAAAGGCTAACCAAGTTTCTTCTACAGCAAGGGTACAAAAAGGGTGAAACAGACAAGACCTTGTTTGTGAGACAAGAAAAAGGAAAGCTCATGATAGCACAAATCTATGTAGATGATATTGTGTTTGGTGGCATGACAGATGCTTTGGTGAAACAATTTGTGCATCAAATGCAATCTGAATTTGAGATGAGCCTTGTAGGTGAATTAACCTATTTTCTTGGTCTACAAGTAAAGCAAATGGAGGACACAATATTCATCTCTCAAAGCAAATATGCCAAGAATATTGTGAAGAAGTTTGGAATGGAGAGTGCAACACACAAGAGAACTCCTGCAGCAACTCATATTAAACTCACCAAGGATGAGAAAGGTGTCAGTGTTGATCAAAGCCTATACAGAAGCATCATAGGCAGTCTGCTTTACCTCACAGCAAGTAGGCATGATATCTCCTTTGCAGTTGGTGTATGTGCTAGATACCAAGCTGAGCCCAAGATAAGTCATCTCACACAAGTCAAGAGAATTCTGAAGTATGTGAATGGCACAAGTGACTATGGAATTAT
This sequence comes from Trifolium repens, assembly GCA_030408175.1. Taxonomy (NCBI): domain Eukaryota; kingdom Viridiplantae; phylum Streptophyta; class Magnoliopsida; order Fabales; family Fabaceae; genus Trifolium; species Trifolium repens. Next base: position 55,867,825 of record CP125842.1, on the reverse strand, counting down.
GTACTCTCATGGTGAAGACACAAGGTTGACAGGGTATTGTGATGCTGACTGTGCAGGCAGTGCAGATGATAGGAAGAGTACCTCAGGTGGATGTTTCTTTCTGGGCAACAACCTAATTTCATGGTTCAGCAAGAAACAGAATTGTGTAGCTCTTTCAACAGCAGAAGCTGAGTATATCGCAGCAGGAAGCAGTTGTTCTCAATTGCTTTGGATGAAGCAGATGCTGAGTGAGTACAATGTGAAGCAAGATGTGCTCACATTATACTGTGACAATATGAGTGCTATAAATATTTCCAAGAATCCTATCCAACATAGTAGGACCAAACACATTGATATTCGTCACCATTTTATCAGGGATCTAGTTGAAGACAAGGTTGTGACCTTAGAGCATGTAGCCACAGACAATCAACTGGCTGACATTTTTACAAAGGCTTTGGATGCAAATAAGTTTGAGACATTAAGAGGCAAACTTGGTATTTGCCTTCTTGATGACCAATAACAATCTTGTTATTGAAGCGTGCAACGGAGACCTGCCTACTACTTTCGTTTGTTTATGCATGCTATCCAAAGGCAGTCATCACATGTTTTTTCTCAACATAATATATCAAGACTATTCCACCTTTCATACTGTGATGAAGAACTATGAAGAAGATCCTGATGTAGAGCTCAATGTGGTCCACATTGGAGCCTCTGAGAAGAAGAAGCTTTATCCAGAGCGGAAGACTACAAATCATGCTATCTGCAAGAGCATTACTGAAGGCAAGGTCAAAGAATGACCTTTTGATATAGAAGGAGTAGATTATGTGCAAAACAACTCAAAAGCATTTAAATTTGTAAGCATAGGGCATAATCATAATCATAATCATAGCAATATGGATGATTCATTGTGCTTAGTCATGATCATCGAAATATGGATGACTTTTATGCTTAGGATCACAGTCATAGAAATATGGGTGATTCACATCACATTCATAGCAATATGGGTGACTTAGTTACAATCATAGAAATATGGGTAACTTGTACTTGCTTAACTATGAATGCACATACAACAACCATGAAGAATGAAAACTACAAGACTATGGATTGCTGGACTATATGGATTCTGTGAAGACTACTGAAGCATCTCTTTTTGAAGACCTTGGTCATATGTTGGTGCTTAGAACACTTGTCAAAGATCCATCTACTCTGTATATTGCACATTTAATGGCCCCAGTACTATTTGATTACTCTTTCTGTTCTTAAACTTTTTGTCAACATTATGGCTAAACAGGGGGAGAAAAGATAAGTAGTATATCCAGGGGGAGTAAGAGGAAAGGTAGTGCAATATGTTTATTCTGGTACACGATGTGATACCAGATGTGTGCACATTGTTGAAGACAGATTGTGCTTGTATTCTGCACATCTTTTTGAAGACTTTGAAGAACCAGACGAATGAAGACTGCTCCTTTGAAGACTGATGAAGATGGTGCTTGAATTTAGGGGGAGTAAAGATTTTACTGAAAGCTGCTGAAGACACTTCCCCTCTCTACTGTGTGCATGATTCATCACCATGCTTGTATGCTGGGAGTTTTATTCTCTCAGAAGATTGAGGCAAGATTCCGCTGCTGCAACGCCTCTGATGTTCTAATGATTCTCTCCAAAGTCTAGCTGGCTAACTCCAAAGGTTATTTTAGCCACAATTTGCCAAAGGGGGAGATTGTTAGTGTTTTCAACCTGCAAGGTTGAGTTTATTTTAGGGTTGGCTTCATTTGTTAAAATAAGCCTTTGGTCCAGATGTGGTGACTGATGTGCACACATGTGGTACTTGAACTGAATGCCCTAAAAACGCGCTTTCATTATTTGCGTGTGATCTTTTGAAAAAGATTTGTTTTGAAACAAACATATCCACGCTAGCTTGCGCGCCAAGGAACGAGCTGAAAGATTGAAAAAGATTCAAAAAAGATTTAAAAGCTGGTTTGTTACTAGAAGATTGAAAAAGATTCAAAAAAGATTTAAAACAAACATATCTTTTATTAAAAGATTAAGTTTGTTTTTTGAAGAATACAACAAACAGCTATCAGATCTCGTTCTATATAAAGAGGACTGAAGACATAGTTTTACTCACTGAATTTAGAAGAATACTTTCTAGTCATTAGATTTCAGTCTTTGTCCCTAGGATTTCTTGTTTCGATTGAAACTTGAATTAGAGTTGTATTTAGCTCTTAAGCTTTTAAGCACAGAGCTGTTCCTTTTCTTGGTTCTAGTTTGAAACAAGATTTGGACTTTGAATCACTCAAAGCTTTGAAGCACGAGTTGGTTCGTTAGTTTAGGAGTGCGTCTCCATCATTGAGTTTGTAAAAATCCTTGTGGTTGAGCAAGGTCCTTGTGGGGAATAAGGTAGTAAAAATCCTTGTGGGGAACAAGGTAGGATAGCTGGGAAGTGACTGGGGGAAGTCATATCTTGTGGAGGAGCAAGGTAGAGTTACACAAGGTAGTATCTAAGCAAGAGGTTGTAAACGGGGAGTTTAAGCTTTGAATTAGAGCTATCATAGTGGATTCATTCCTGGATTGGTATCCTCCAGACGTAAGTGCGTTGCACTGAACTGGGTTAACAAACTCATTGTGTTCTTTATCTTCTGCACTTTATTTTCCTTGTTCATCAAGTTATTGTATGTTTATGATGTTGGCACATTAGGCAACACATCGTATACCTAAACCCTAACGTGCACCACATCACACTGCACATCTGTAACTTGCTACCGGAATTTCAATTAGTATGTAACAAAATGTGTGTCGTTATAAATAGTTTAGTGGTTAAAAATTCATTCGTAAAGTGAATAAATAAAGTGTCCAAAATTTCAATTTCAATTCTTGTATATAAAATACGATATCCATATCAAATTATCAATTGAATTAAAACTTGTGTGCATGTCATATTTTGAAATGTGTAGGCCAACAAATCAAACGTCTTTGCATCTTTTTAACTCTACTTATGGGACAATATAAACAATATAATCTGTATTCTTTAGTATATTAACAATTTTCATAAAAATAATAATGTTTAGACTGACAAACATTGTATTAATTTGATAATAGAATCTAAATAAAATAACTAATGTTAACTAAAATTAAGAAGTAAAAAAATACACTTATTTTAAAACAGAGCTTTGTATAAAATTTTAATACTTATTTCATTGGTAAAAAATAATATGGCACCAACACTTAGTTTTTAATACTTTCATTGGTAAATTGTCTCGTTTACACTCAAACAATAAAATGATTTTGGCTTAATTAGTGAACAAACTATTGAGACATATTTATCATTTTTTCTCCTCAATACATAATTTAGTCAATCGGTATTAAAAAAAATTCAAGCAATTTTATAAAATGCATTTAGTGTTTCAAAGAAATTTTTTTAAAAAATGATATAACATACTTTGGTCGAGTTCAAGTAATTTTAGTAGTCGACTTAACACTAATTAAAAAATCAAAGAGGTAGAATAAAAAAGCGAATTAGAGACTTAACACTAGAGTACCGTATGATGAACTATGAAGTTCAATTCCCATGATCAAGAATAAGCTATTAATAAATATTACTATAGCTAGAAATCTCTCTCTATTGCAAGAAAGAACAAAAAAACAAAAGGAAAAATTACCTTGGAGACAAATACTCAAATATATAGCACTTCCATTCATTAAATATACAAGCAAATTCTTGAGCTTCCTGGATGAACATATTATTTTCACCATAGAAATTAACCGGAAGAAGATGATATTGAGGGATCCAGCCCAAAAAGGTTTGTCGGAGACAGATTCTCATAGCCCGTTTGACTCACTGGCCACCTCCAATTTATATTTGTAAATAGAGGTGGACAGAATGCCAAAATGGCTATGGAATAAGTCCTCTGACAAACCCTAGCTAGAGGCAGCTTAATTATATTTTGATTTATCAACAAGTGAGTCAAGGATTGTTTGTGACTTGTGATGGATGATAATAAACAAAGAAATGGGGTTCCAAGAAACACGTTTTATATATAGTGGCCAACTAGCTTTTTGTAGAAAGAAAGTGAGGAATTTGTAGAAAGAAAGCTTTTTGTACACAAGCGTGCATGGACTTTCCATTCAATCCCTATGGTTCTGTCTCTACGACAGTACCACTCGGATACCATATACTCCCTCATTTCTAAAATATTATAAGCAAAAAATTGATCAATAAAAATTGATATATTTAGCATAAAATTTAGATTAGATAAATTAATTTTTGTTGACTCATTTTTGTTTACATTTCGAGACGGAGGGAATATTTGTGTTGTTTCATTAATATTGAACTTTTTTATAGCAATAAAAAAATGGAACAATACCAATAATGAATCGATTCAAATGGTAATCGATAGGTTATGGGTTCGATTTATAGTTTCTGCATATGAAAATAATTCGGTTGAGAGATTTTCCGACAAAAATTAATCATTTACATAGTTGTAGGAACTTCGTACCTATATTGTGATACGCCTACAAAAATAAATGGAACAATGGGTCAGTTAAAAAAGAAAGTTTTGAAAATTTGACTTATAATGAAGAAGAAAACATGAGCTAAAGACAACTAGACCATATATAAACTCCCGAGATGAAATGATGTGTTAAATGAATGTTGGAGAATATTAACAATGCTATTTGGCACTATTACTTTGTCGTTGAAATATTTTTCTTAGATATATGCTCTTATATATAGTCTTATGTTTATGAAACAAATTCACTTCATCACTTTTTTATTGTCCAAGTATCTCCATGCGGAAGATAAATTAGAAGATTATCATTTGAAGGGAATGGAGGTTTATTTAAGTGTCATTCAATTTACTTTTGTAATAAAGACTTTTGTGTCATTGGGGTGCAACCAATTATGATGCAGATATATTTTTGGCTCTGTTTTATGATCAATCAACAGTGCTTGTTATAAGCATTTCTTGTATTTTACTGTGAATTTTGACTTGCTGCAATGCAAAAGGAGGATGCAAAAATGGTCTGGGCGGCTGCCATGTTTCCCACTCAGTTTCTATTTACTTTGTCAACTAACACACTATTTATCAATTCAATTCAACCTTTCACATTTGTATATTATGTATTTGTTGTAGCAAGTGTGAATGAGAAGTCCCACATTGTTTAGAATGGTGGAGGTTGAACACTTTATTACTGAAAGGACCCATAAATCTAACGCCTTAAGGTTTTGGGTTAAAGTGTGGTGTCCAACTCACTTGTGAAGTTGTTTTTTAGCTCAATGTGGATGATCCCCTGGCTGCCCCCTCTTGGTGACCCAACAGTATTGACTGCATTTTAAGTAAAAATAAAAAATAAAACAGCAATGCTATATCCAACGAATTTTTTATCGCAAAAACATCACGAAACACTTTTTGCTTTATAGTCAACCGCTTGATTATTTGACTTTAGTGGAAAAACACTGTAGATTGGTGTTATATAGCCAATGAAATTGCTTCGTGATATTATCGTGCAGATAATTTCCTTCGGGACATTCAACATTTTCCAAAATAAAACTATATATATATAAGTTTAAATTAGCATGTTTATATAAGTTTAAATTAGCATGTTTGATGATGTTTGGAACTTGAATGTCAAGACATTTGTACAAGGTTATTGAATTACATAATGTTTCATAATTTAGGGTGTCTGTTTTTTTTTCTTCAAAATATTCCAAATTTTCAAATAATTATTTTCTCTTGCATAATCATCACACACTTTTGTGGAGTGGAAAACATCTTCATTTCTATAAATCATAGCCATTGTTTTTATGAATCTTAAACAAACGGCCCTTGATGGGAAAACTAAAATCATTAGGCACATTTGCTTACAATTGAAAGGTTAGTTTATTTCATTATTAGGCAAATCTTTGTTGGTTAGTTTCAAATTAATGGCAAGAGGATCTTGTGTCAGGGTGCATTTTTTTTATAGTTTGTGCAGGCTAATGTTTTTGCAGGTGGTCACACACATATATATATAAAGAAGAGGAATCAATTGACTGCAAAAATAATTCATTAGAGTTACTCCTCTTAGCCTTTAATCTTAATATCAATTAGTGGTAGGATTTATTTATATGACGAAACATTGTTTGTGTGATTATTTAATCAAAGGTGTTTATCAAATGTTGCTTCAGGCCGATTATAATGTTCCTTCATGGAATAGTTTGTTTGGAATAGGTTGGTTCCATTGAAAGTTTCTTTATTTACTTCGAGTTTAATTACTAAACAATAAAACTCCGACCAAAGACAACATTGTTCATTCGGGCGTTGTCAATTTGTACTCTTCTTTGTGCGTCGGAGATTGTCGAGTAAATTATTCGCCTATTTATTGTCCTATTTTTGGTGCATTATGATTATCTATTTTGATTTTATTGGGTTGATGTATGATGGTAAATCATGACATGATATATGCTTGTTGTCATTTGGTTCGTCACATGTGTATTGCACCATGCCTTTTCTTTTATTTGGAATAATTTGTAGAAAACGGGACAAGATGATGTTACACCCTTAAATCAAGGGTCACTAAATATACAGGGAACTACAAGGACAAGGAAGGAAGGATGAAAATTGCTAAAGCTAAACAATGGTGTTGACTTCAATGACTTTGAAATGGAATACTTTTCTTTCTCTAGTTAAAATAATTTTTTTCTACTTTTTCTTTGTATTATAAATAAGATTATTTTTAAAATTTCACATGCGTTAGTAATTTTATTTTTTGGGTCATGCTAAACAGTGTACTTGGTGTACTAGTTAAGCATACCCAAAAAGGAAATAAAGGGACAAAATTAATGCTAGAGAGATAACTTTTTGCATCTTTAACACATTAAATATGCAAATTCCAAAAAAAAAAATTCTATATTAATATGCTTAACCAATGCACCTGGTGCATTGTTTAGCATTTTCCTTATTTTTTTTATAAAACGTCTTTATTTAGCTTAGCGTTAAACACATTTTTTCTTCTTTCTATAATTCAAGATATTGATAATTGTACATGATAAACATATAATATAGTAAGTAACAAACATTTTGATAAATTTATTATTTCAACTATTTCTTTTTAAAAGTGTTCACGTGATTATTTTCCTAAATAATCTAATAATAGTACTCCCTCTGTTCATTTTTATTTGTCGTTTTATAAAAAATAAAAATTGTTTTAAATTATTTGTCGTTTTGATAATTTAAGGTTATATTTTGTCTATTATATCCTCCTTCCTAATTTTTTAATATATTGACTAAATTTTATATAATCTTTTTATAATATCTAATTTTTTTTACAAAACTTTTTCATAGAATCTTTTTTTGTGGTTTTAAATTTTTGGAAAGAGAAAGTGTGTGCAAAAAAATATGAATTTATTGATGGATTAAAATTAGGGTATAATCAGGGGCGAATCTGGACAAAAAATTTCAGTGGGGCTAAAAGTTTTATATACTATTGAATTTTTTTTCTTTTCATTTTGATAATTCAGTTAAACAACAAACAATGTATGAGATTATTACCAATACAACATCTCTAGCCAAAAAAGAACAACGACAAACCAATAAACCAAAAAAATTCAATTCAAAAAGAGAAACCAACAAACCAAATTAAAAAAAAACCATAAAATTTTTATTCGAAAAAAAGGACTATAGCTTATTGAATATCTATTAAATCATGCATATCACTATTGATTGATGCTTCACAAAATCCTATCTTAATTGAAAAAAAAAACAATTATACATTAAAAGACTTATTTGTTACTTAAATGATCTATCTATTAGACCATGTACAATGGTTGAGTAATTTGGTGTTGAAAGGGTGTGTTGAAAGTTGAAAAACTATTGGAGAAGGGTGTTGAGTTTAAGTGTTGAATGATGTGGAGGAAAAAGGAGTTGAATATGTTTAACTGTGTTGAAGGCTGACGGAGGGGACACGTGGCGTGTTTTCGTTGGCTGCGGCACGCGCGTGAGATGTACGGCCCGACAGGGCGCGTCGCCCAGTAGGGGACGCAGAGAGAGAAGATCAGCTAGACATGTGGCAGCACGCAATTGGTCGTCCGAATTTTTATCTCATTTTATCTTTAAACTCAATTATTTCATTGCAAATTAAGTTTTACATTTTTTATTTTTATATCAAAATTCATGATTTTTTTTTGTCTATAAATAGAAACTTGGTTCATTTGATTTGGACACAGAAAAAAAAACCAAGTTTTTCACTCTATTAATCTTATTATTATCTTTCTATTAGTGTTTATTTTTAAGTTTTAGTCTTTGTTTAGTGAAATAGATCACAATAATCATTTCAACACCCAAAATTTCTTCTAATAATCCAAACAATTATCAAAATCCCAACAATTATTACAAAAAAACTAAAAAATAAATTGTTAAGTGTTTATTATTTAAATTTAATTTTAATTGATAATTGTATTTTTATGTAATCATAAAAATATAAATATAAATTTAAATAAGAATATGAAATAAAAAGTGGCGGGATAGAGTGTTGAATGAAAAATCATTGAAGAGGGTAAAAGTTGAATGAGTGTTAAATGAGTAGGTGGAAGAAAGAGAAAATGATGTGGAGTGTTGGGAGTTAAAAAAAGTGGTATTGAGTTTGTGAACCATTGTAGATGGTCATACAAACGTAAAACATAAAGACCTATGGATACATAAATAGATAATTTTTTCTAGTTAAACAAAACTAAAACTTTTAACTTTTGAGAGTGAAGAACACGCACTGCAGTGAGTTTCTTCGTTATTTCACTGGAGTGAATTTCTGCCTACATGAGTACAAAGAAAGTGTACTGGTTGAAAATGTCAATCCTTGAAATTGATATGATTGGTTCCTCACAGGCCTTGTTTTATAATAGGCCTGTAATGTAAATCATACTAATAACCGGTGCATGAATTTCATTAAAACACAACCAAAGCTTATGTGGTTGATCTAAAATACAATTTTTTTTCACATGTCATTATTCTATAATTTTGCACATGTAATTCATGATCATGCTATTAGTAAGTTTGCAGTGATTTCTTTTCTGGTATTAACCCTTTGATTTCAGAGGAATGGGACATGGTAATCAAGAGTTCAAATAAATAGAGTCTTACTAAAAATTGTTTCATCTAGAATTCAAACTCTCAAGTTCTAATAAACAATTTGTCCTAGGACACAATTAATACAAATTAATCAATACAAAATAAATACTTTCAAGGACATAGTACGTTCTACTAAAAGACATTGACTACCAGCTAATAAACATGATTGAGACAAAAAAAAAAAAAAAAAGCTTACAGGGTCAAACCTCTAGTGTACTTTACAGTTTACTGGATGGAGCGACATAAAGATGCAGAGAACTAAGGAAGGAGGGATGAAATTTACCAACACGTTTTCCACACAATGGAGATACCCTTTTTTTTGTACTAATTAATTAATTAATTGTATTCCATCCGTACAAATCACTCAATTATGGGACTAAAAGAGCAATTTAGTTTATATTTTATTGAATTAAAATCATATAAAAGCAATTGGATTTTACAAAGACATATATTTAGTGAGAATTAATGATGAACCATGCCGAGAGGAAAAGTACTTGAATGAGAATCTCATCTTAATAAGTAATCAATTTCTAACCTCCCATTGGGGATGATCCTGTTGGAAAAGGAGAAGGTTATGGTGAGGTTATGGAGGAATTGAGGAGGAGAGAATATTTGAGAGAAGAACAATTTTATTGCTTGCTAATTGTTTACTTGGTTTTTGCTTCTTACTTGCTTGGTTTACAAATGACTACCTCTTCCCTATTTATAGCTTTTAAGGGAGAGTTCTAGATACATCAACACACTTCTAAGTAGAGAGTATTCTACACTCTTTTACAAACTTCTCTCTACTACTACATACATTTAACATTGTCTTCCAAAACTACTAGTTATTTCTACATATCTCTAGAACATTTTTTGGGCTTACTACCTTATTACTAAATTGGGCCTAACACTTGATTAGTCCAATGGACCAAATCAAGTTTATTATCCAACACCCCCCCTTAAACTTGATTTGACCATAAAATGCCTTCCTCGCCTTGTATCCCAATAGTTGCTCGATGTACACATTTTCTTCTTCGAGGACTCCATTCAAACATCCACACTTCATGTCTATCTGATGGATTCTTAGCTTGTGCTGTAATGTTGGAGAAATTATGGTTTTTACGATATCCAGGCGGGCGACATAACATCTTTTCATTCTTAGCCTTTTGTTTGTATCCTTTTGCGGCTAGTCTTGTCTTGTATCTTTTAATTTTTCCCTTGACATTCTTCTTATCCTTGCAAACTTTATTGACACCAATATCCTTATGTTCTTTTGGACGCGAGATGAATTCCCACGTATCATTCTTCTTGATGGTTTTAATTTCTATGTCCATTGCATCTCTCCATTTCTTATCTTGCGCAGCTTCTTCACAGTTTCCTGGTTCATAATTTGCTGAAAGACATAATAGTGTGGGACTTTCAACTCTGGCAGTTTCCTCATAACGATCTTCAATTCTTTGTGGTGATAAGACCTCTGTGTTGTCATAAAGATCTTGGAGACTTCTTGTACGCGTCGTAATCCTTTCACTTCCAGTGTCTTCAGAAGCGGGAGATGTTGGTGAGCTGGGTACTTGTTGAACTTCCTTAGATGCTTCTTCTTCAAATTCTGGAAAGAAACTATATTCCTTTTTGTGTGTTCCAAAGTCCCATTCTCCTTCTTCATCAAAGATCACATCTCGACTAATTACAATCTTGCTGTTGTCTGGGTTGTACAACTTGTAACCCTTTGAGCTTTGATCATAACCGACAAAGATGAACTTCTCGCTCTTGTCATCAAGTTTGACTCTTTTCTCACCTGGAATGTGAACATGGGCTACACTCCCGAAGACCCTCAAGTGTGAGATACCGGGCTTTCTTCCACTCCATGCTTCTTGTGGTGTCTTTCCCCACACACTTCTTGTTGGAGATCGGTTGGATAGATAGACTGCACACGCCACAGCTTCTGCCCAAAATTCTTTCGGCATTTTCTTACTTTTGAGCATGCTTCGGGCCATATCAAGAATTGTTCTATTCTTCCTTTCTGCCACGCCATTCTGTTTGGGGGATCTTGGAACTGTCAGTGGACGTCTGATTCCATTCTCTTCACAAAACTCCAAGAACTCTTTGGAAGTAAATTCGCCTCCTCGGTCTGTCCGCATGGCTTTTATCTCTTGACCACTTTCCTTCTCTACGACAACTTTGAACTTCTTGAATGTACTAAAGACTTCTGATTTTTGCTTCAAGAAATAGACCCATGTCTTCCTTGAAAAATCATCAATGAAAAGAAGGAAATAGTTGTTTTTACCTAGTGAGTTTGGCTTGATTGGCCCACAGACGTCAGCATGAATAAGCTCGAGCGGCTTCTTGGCTCTTGAGTTTGACTCCTTTGGAAAACTTGCCCTGAACTGCTTTCCGAGTAAACATCCTTCACACAGTTGATCTGGATGGTTGATTGATGGTAACCCTCTCACCATATTTTTTTTCGACATTAAACTTAAGCCTCCAAAATTTAAGTGCCCAAATCGAAGATGCCAAAGCCAGGATGAATCATTGTAGCAAACTTTGAGACATTTTGCCACATCGTTTTGGATATTCAATAAGAACATTCTATTTCTTGACATTGGTACCTTGGTGATGAGATTATTACTTCCATCTCTGATGGAGATACTTAAATCTTTCATGTGAATATCATAGCCCTTTTCTAACAGTTGTCCTAGACTCAAAATATTGTTCTTCATATTTGGGACATAGTAGACATTTGAAATAAATTGATGTCTTCCATCTTTCAAGCGAATTAAGATATTACCTTTGTCTTTCACTGGAATCTTGGAATCATCACCGAATGAAACATTGCCAGTTACCGATTCATTAAGTTCTACGAACATGCTCCTTTTTCCACACATATGGTTGCTTGCACCAGTGTCAAGGTACCATGAATTTTCTTGACTTCCTTCGTTGCATCCACGTGCTAGCAGGACTGTTTCAAACTTTTCATCCTTTTCTTCCGCATAGTTGGTCTCCCCCTCGACTCTATTTTTGGCAAATCTACATTCCGAAGCATAGTGGCCAAATTTCTGACAGTTGTAGCATTGAACTTGAGATTTATCATACCTTGTCTTTGAGTATCCTCTACCACGTCCTCTTGTTGAGGTTTCTCCTTTCTCATAACTGCTACTGATGAAATTTGAGCCTTTTCCTCCGTTGCCACGTCCAAATTGTCCACATCCATGACCTAGTCCTCGACCTCTACCTTGACTTGGTTGTTTTCGCTCATTTCTTTCACTTTCTTCTTTCTCCTTTATTTGCAACTTGAATAGTTTCTCGGTGATCTCTCTCTTCTTCTTGTGCTTCTCTTCATAAGCTTGCAATGACCCTTGAAGTTGCTCTATTGTCATGGTCTCTAAATCTTTGGTTTCTTCAATTGTGACAACAATGTGCTCAATTTTGGGATCTAATGAGCGAAGTATTTTCTCCATAATCCTCACATCTTCTAACTTCTCACCGTTTCTTTTTAATTGATTCGAAACAGTGATGACTCTTGAAAAATATTCCGAAATAGATTCCGACTCTTTCATATGTAAAGATTCAAACTCGCCTCTTAGAGTTTGGAGACATACCTTCTTTACCTTATCTTCACCTTTGCAAGATGTTTGAAGCTTCTCCCATGCCTCCTTAGCCGATGTTGCATTTGAGATTTTCTCGAACTCATCTTCATCCAATGCTTGGTAGATGAGGAAGAGAGCTTTTTTGTCTCTCTTTCTTGAATCCTTCAAGATGTCTCTTTGTGTTTGGGTTAAGGAATCCTCATCTTGTGATTCCTGATAACCTTTTTCAACAACCTCCCAAACATCATGTGCTCCAAGTAAAGCTTTCATCTTGATACACCAATTATCATAGGTTCCCCCTTTTAGTAGTGGAACATGGAAGGACACCGCTCCAACGCTTGCCATGACTATGATACTTCTTCTCAGAACCTAAGCTCTGATGCCACTTTGTTGGAAAAGGAGAAGGTTATGGTGAGGTTATGGAGGAATTGAGGAGGAGAGAATATTTGAGAGAAGAACAATTTTATTGCTTGCTAATTGTTTACTTGGTTTTTGCTTCTTACTTGCTTGGTTTACAAATGACTACCTCTCCCCTATTTATAGCTTTCAAGGGAGAGTTCTAGATACATCAACACACTTCTAAGTAGAGAGTATTCTACACTCTTCTACAAACTTCTCTCTACTACTACATACATTTAACATTGTCTTCCAAAACTACTAGTTATTTCTACATATCTCTAGAACATTCTTTGGGCTTACTACCTTATTACTAAATTGGGCCTAACACTTGATTAGTCCAATGGACCAAATCAAGTTTATTATCCAACAGATCCAACTTGTGTATAGTTTTGTTGAGATATATCAAATGTGAATTAAGTTTAATATTAATTGAAAGCGTAGAGGTTGAACAACATATAAATAAAATGACTCATAAATAAAGTTTTAAGTAAAAATGTGATCTTTTTAATCAAAAAAAAAAGAAAGTAAAAATGTGATCTCAAATATCACTTGTGTGGTTACCCTTAACCAAATATGTTGATCTAACCCGGTAAAGCTCAGTGCAGTACCGTTTGACCCAGCCTATTTTAGATTTTTTTACTCAATAAAAAGAAAAGTTAGGCCAAATAGATTTTCCAGAAGCTCTTGAAAAAAGAAAGTTGCTTAATTTTTATGAGTAAAATACATAGATAAAAAAGATCTTTGAAGTTAAAAAAACAACAATTACTAATCAACTTTGACTTTTTTCAAAAAGCTCTTATTTTTACTTTTAGTTTTCAGATAATTTTTAAGATCTAAAAAAATCATGCTAAACGGACCCAAGCTCAACAAATTTTGATGTCTAAACATCATTTCTCATATGAGTAATCAACAAATAAAGTACTTGAACATAATTATTAAGGCACCGAAACTTCTATAAGTAGTGGTGTGGTCATTCAAGAAAATTAAGAAAAATATATGGAACTTGAGAAGTTTCATAATTAAAATAATGGTGAATAGCATATTTCTTCAATTCATTGCGATTCTATTCTTTCTAATGCATGGACACATTCTATGCGGTGGAGGGTTCAACACTCGGTTCATAACTAGTGAAGCAAAAGCACTTCTTGAGCTCAAGCAAGGCTTGATCAAAGACCCTTCAAATCTTTTATCTTCATGGACACTTGGAAAAGATTGTTGCAGTTGGAAAGGAGTAGGATGTAACACAACCACAGGTCATGTTATTTCCCTTAATCTCCATTCTTCTAATTCCTTAGATAAACTTCAAGGTCCTTTAAGTTCATCTTTGCAACAATTGCCATATTTAACTTATTTGAACCTTAGTGGCAATGATTTCATGCAATCTAGAATACCTTCCTTTCTAGGTACTATGCAAAATTTAAAACATCTTGACCTATCTCATGCAAATTTTAAGGGTAGTCTCATTGATAATCTTGGAAACCTTTCTCTACTTGAATCACTTGATTTGAGTGGTAATGGTTTCTATGTCAATAGTCTAAAATGGCTTCATGGATTTTCGTCCTTGAAAATTCTCGATTTAAGTGGTATTGATCTTAGCAGTTGCAAAAATGATTGGTTTCATGATATTAGCATAATACTCCATTCTCTTGAAACATTGCGGTTATCAGGCTGTCGACTTCACAAACTACCTAAATCCCCTCGACCTGAACTGATTTGTGATCCTCTTATAACTCTTGATCTGTCGATAAACTATTTCAATAGTACTATTCCTGATTGGTTGTTTGAAAATTGTCATCACCTTCAATACCTTAATCTCTCGACGAACACTCTACAAGGTCCAATTCCACATTCAATTGAGAGTGTGACAACTCTTGCAATACTTGATATGTCAAATAATATGCTCAATGGTTCAATACCATCAACATTTGGTCAGGTTAATGGCCAAAATAGTTTGAAAGTGTTGCGTCTTTCTAATAATCAACTAAATGGGTCATTGGAAAAAAACATTCACCATCTTTCAAAATTAATTGTGTTGGATTTATCTCAAAATAGTTTTAAAGGTCATATTAGTGATGTTCATTTATCTAACTTTAGCAACCTCAAAGTGTTTGACCTATCTTTTAACCATATAATTGTGAATTTGAGCAAAAATTGGGTCCCTCCTTTCCAACTTGAAACTATAAGTTTGGCAAAATGTAATTTGGGCCCTCAATTTCCAAGATGGATTCAAACACAAAAGAATTTCTCCCATATTGATATATCAAATGCAGGTCTCTCCGATACTATGCCAAAGTGGTTTTGGGATTTGTCACCTTGTGTTGAGTATATGAACCTCTCTTACAATGAGCTCAAAAGATGTGGACAAGATTTTTCTCAAAAATTCAAACTTAAAACACTTGATTTAAGTCACAATAATTTCTCATGTCCCTTGCCTCGTTTGCCTCCTAACTCAAGGATTTTGGATTTGTCCAACAATTTATTTTATGGAACAATTTCGCAAATATGTGAAATGTTGAGTGTCAATAACTCTTTGGGAACTCTTGACTTATCTTATAATAATTTGATAGGAGTCATCCCAAATTGTTGGACAAATGGGACAAACATGATTACTCTTAATCTGGCTAAAAACAATTTTACTGGATTAATTCCAGATTCCTTTGGTTGCCTTGCAAATCTTCACATGTTGATAATGTATAACAATAATCTTTTTGGAAAAATTCCCAACACACTAAAAAATTGTCCAATGATGACTTTATTGGATTTACAGTCGAATCGATTTTCGGGGCACATACCATCTTGGATTGGTAGAGACATGCCAATCCTAAAGGCACTCATATTGGGAAGGAATTCCTTTGATGGAAATATCCCAAAAACATTATGCCAACTCAAGTCTTTGCAGATATTAGACCTTTCTCAGAATCAATTGAGGGGACAGATTCCAAGATGTGTCTTCCCTGCAATGGCAACCCAAGAAAGTGTAAATGAAAAATCATATATGGAGTTTCTTACAATTAAAGAAAGTCTTTCGATCTACCAGTCTGAAAGGGGCACTCCGATTCTAATTACATGGAAAACGATTGATAATAGGTGTTTTAAAAATTATATTCATATTTTGAAACTAATTGACTTGTCATCAAATTTTTTGACAAAAAGCATCCCTGATGAAATTGGAAAGCTAGTTGAATTGATTTCATTAAACTTGTCGAGGAACCAATTGGTGGGTTCCATTCCTTCCAATATTGGTGAAATGAGAAACTTGGAATCATTGGATTTGTCGAAGAATCATTTATCATGTGCCATTCCCACTAGCATGGCAAATATGGAATTCCTCTCTTATTTGAATTTATCATACAACACTTTGTCTGGGAAAATTCCTATCGGCACTCAATTGCAATTATTTAATGCTTCCATTTTCGGAGGTAATCCACACCTTTGTGGTGAACCACTCGACAAAGCATGCCCGAGAAAAAGTCCGTTCAAAGATGCACATTGCAGTCATGGTGAAGAACATGAAAATGACAGCAACGATGAAGACACAGGAATGGGCATGGAAATAAATCCGTTCTACATAAGCATGGGAATAGGATTTTCCACAGGATTTTGGGTATTTTGGGGCTCTTTAATACTCATTGCATCTTGGAGACATGCTTATTTCCGTTTTCTAAGCAACATGAATGATAGGATCTATGTCACAGTAGTTGTCGCATATAATAAATTGCGCAGGAAGCTTCACGCTCAACAACCTCCCATGTAACCTAACTATGTTTGCTTTGTTATTGTGTTAAGAAATAGTAGATGACACAAAAATAAAAATGGTATCAATAATATTGATGATTTTGAATAAAATTGTTATTTTGTGTTTTTTGTCTCGAATCTGATTTGTTAATGTTGAATATGATCATCCAATGGCTTACTACTTCATAATATGATGATTGATTTTAAATCATATACTATATTGTTTTTAAATCATCATCAAAGTGAAGATATTATTATTGCCTGTTAATATGATTACTGATTTTAAATCATAACAGGCTGTTATTACATGCTATGTCGTCTCATTGTGGCCGATTCGGCTACAATATATATGACGAATAGTTCCTTCCGGAAAAAAATTTCTTTTCATCCCAAAATACTCGAATCCAAAACCTTGTTTAAGGGATCGACAGCTGTCTCACGGAGAATAGATTGCTAGCACAAATTGCTACTGTTAATTAAAATTAACAATCATTTTGCATTCTTTTATTGTTTTTCGTCCAAAATAATACTAACATTTTAGATTATTTTTTTTGGAAAAGCAAAAAACAACAATTTTAAGAGTGAGTTTCTTCGTTATTTCACTTGAAACCAAAATGAGAATAATACAAATATATGAGTACAAAGAAAGTAAGTGGATTGATCACATCAAGATCAACTAAATATTTCTTTTCTTAATAAATTAAAAAAGAAAAAAAATTTATCAGAGTAATATTGACTTCAAAAAAGATTTCTATTTTTATTATTTCTTTGAAAAAACTTGTAGAAAAAAATGGGACAATATGGTGTTGACTTCAAAGACTTTTGTGAGACTTTGGAATAACTTGTAGAAAACGGTACAAGATGATCTTAAATGGAGGGTCACTAGAGATGCAGGGGACTAATTAAGGATAAGGAAGAAGGGATGAAACTTACTAACATTTAAGTGTTGACTTCAAAGACTTTGAAATGGAATACTTTTCTTTTCTGGTTAATTAATAGAAAATATTTAATTTCAACATTTTCTTTGTACTATATTACAAGATTATTTTTAACATTTCACATGTATTAATAATATTTTATATCAAGCGGTAAGAAGTACTGTATGTGTTCACATGATTATTTTTCTAAAGAATCTAATAATCAGTAATAAATGGATAAAATAATTGTTTACATTAACACTCTAAAAATGACTATGATCAGGTTAATACTTAAAAATACAAATTTTAATTGAAAACTTTCACTTTTGTATCTTCAACCATTTGCTTTGAGATCTAATGTTAACTCTGACCATGGAAAAAAAAAAGTGACAAATAAATATTTGAACATAATTATTAAGGCACCAAAACTCCTATAAGTAGTGGTGTGCTCATCCAAACAAAATTAAAAAAGAGTTATAAAATTTAGAATCTTTAATATAAAAATGATGGTCAATACCAAATTCCTTCAACTTATAGCAAAACTTGTTGCATTTCTATGCCTTCTAATGCATGCACATGTTCTATGTGATGGAGGGATCAACACTCAATTAGCTAGTGAAGCAGAGGCACTTCTTGAGTTCAAGGAAGGCTTGAAAGACCCTTCAAATATTCTATCTTCATGGACACTTGGAAGAGATTGTTGCAATTGGAAAGGAGTAGGATGTAACACAACCACAGGTCATGTTATCTCCCTTAATCTTCATTGTTCCAGTTCCTTAGATAAACATAAACTTCAGGGTGATTTAAGTTCATCTTTGCTACAATTGCCATATTTAAGTTATTTGAACCTAGGTGGCAATGATTTCATGCAATCTAGAGTACCTTCTTTTCTAGGTACTATGCAAAATTTAAAACATCTTGACCTATCTCATGCAAATTTTAAGGGGAGCATCTTTGATAATCTTGGAAACCTTTCTCTACTTGAATCACTTGATTTGAGTGGCAATAGTCTCTATGTCAATAATTTAAATTGGCTTTGTGAACTTTCTTCCTTGAAAACACTCGATTTAAGTGGTGTTGATCTTAGCAATTGCCAAAATGATTGGTTTCATGACATCAACATAATACTTCCTTCTCTTGAAACACTGCGTTTATCGGGTTGCCGACTTCACAAACTACCTATCTTTCCTCCACCTCAAGTGAATTTTGATTCTCTTGTTACTCTTGATCTGTCTGTCAATTATTTCAATAGTACTGTTCCTGATTGGTTGTTTGAAAATTGTCATCACCTTCAAAACCTTAATCTCTCAAAGAATGATTTATATGGCCCTATACCATATTCAATTGAGAGGATGACAACTCTTGCAACACTTGATCTATCACATAATAGATTCAATAAGTCAATACCAAATTTCATTGGCAAGCTTTCGAGGCTTGTAGCACTTGATCTATCATACAATAGGCTCACTGGTTCAATACCATCAACATTTGGTCAAGCTCATGGCCAAAGTAGTTTGAAAAAGTTGCATCTTTCTAATAATCAAATAAATGGGTCATTAGATAGAAACATTCAGCAACTATCAAAATTGGTTGTCTTGGATTTAGCTCAAAACAGTTTGGAAGGTAATATCAGTGATGGACATCTAGCAAACTTTAGCAACCTCAAAGTGTTGGACCTATCTTTTAACCATATAACTTTGAACATGACCAAAAATTGGATTCCTCCTTTCCAACTTGAAACTATAGGTTTGGCGAAATGTCATTTGGGCCCTCAATTTCCAAAGTGGATTCAAACGCAGAAGAATTTCTCCCATATTGATTTATCATTTGTGAGTGTCTTTGATACCGTACCAAATTGGTTTTGGGATTTGTCACCCAATGTTGAGTATATGAACCTCTCCTCCAATGAGCTTAGCAGTTGTGGACATGATTTTTCACAAAAATTGAAACTTAAAACACTTGATTTGAGCAACAATAATTTCTTATGTCCCTTGCCCCGTTTGCCTCCTAACTCGAGGATGTTGGATTTGTCCAACAATTCATTTTATGGAACAATTTCACAAGTGTGTGAGATATTGGATTTCAATAACTCATTGGAAACTCTTGACTTATCTTCAAATAAATTGTCTGGAGTCATCCCAAATTGTTGGACATATGGGACGAACATGATTATTCTAAATTTGGCTAATAACAGATTTATTGGGTCGATTCCAGCTTCCTTTGGTAGCCTCACAAATCTTCACTTGTTGTCAATGTTCGACAATAATATTTCAGGTAAAATTCCGGACACTCTAAAAAATTGCCAAGTGATTACTATGTTGGTTTTAGGGTCGAATCAACTTAGGGGGCCAATACCCTTTTGGATTGGTACAGAAATGCGAATCCTAAAGGTACTCTCATTGCGTAGGAATTTGTTTGAAGAAAATATCCCAACAACACTATGCCTACTCAAGTCTTTACAATGGTTAGACCTTTCCGAGAATAAGTTGACAGGAGCTGTTCCAAGATGTGTCTTCCCTGCAATGACTACTGAAGAAAGTCTAAACGAAAAATCCTATATGGAGCTTCTTACAATTAAGGATAGTATTTCAGATTATTTTTCTAGAACAGGTAATGGATTTCGATTTCTGAAATCGATTGACTTGTCATCAAATTTATTGACACAAGGCATTCCTGTTGAAATTGCAAAGCTAGTTAAATTGGTTGCATTAGATTTGTCGATGAACCAATTGGTGGGTTCCATTCCTTCCAATATTGGTGAATTGACATCATTGGAAGCATTGGATTTGTCGAGGAATCAGCTATCATGTGCCATTCCCACTAGCATGGCAAATATTGATCGACTCGCTATGCTGAACTTATCATACAACACCTTGTCTGGGAAAATTCCTATCGGCACTCAGTTGCAATCATTTGATGGCTCCAGTTTCCAAGGTAATCCACACCTTTGTGGTGTACCACTCAACAAAGCATGCCCCAGAAACAGTTCATTCAAAGACGCACATTGCAGTCATGGTGAAGAACATGAAAATGACAGCAACCATGAAGACAAAGGAATGGGCATGGAAATAAATCCGTTCTACATAAGCATGGGAATAGGATTTTCCACAGGATTTTGGGTATTTTGGGGCTCTTTAATACTCATTGCATCTTGGAGACATGCTTATTTCCGTTTTCTAAGCAACATGAATGATAGGATCTATGTCACTGTAGTTGTCGCATATAATAAATTGCGGAGGAAGCTTCATGCTCAACAACCTCCCATGTAACCAAACTATGTGCTTGGTCTGTTATTTATGTCAAGAAATATGACACAAAATTGTATTCAGAATGTTTGATAATTTTGAATAAAGAATTTCAGCGTTAAACTTAAACATATGACTGTTTATACTGTGTTTGTTTATCAAAACTTATATTGTGTTTGTCTCACAAAAATTGTATCCAGAGAGTTGATGATTTTGAATAAAGAATTTCAACCTTAAACATATCACTGTCTATATTCTGTGTTTGTTTATCAAAACTGATTTCCTAATGTTGAATTGAATATGATCATCCAATGGCTTACTACGCCATACTATGATAATTGATGTAAACTCAAATCTGTTATCATCTTGTTTTTAAATCCTCATCAAAGTGATCATATGACAATACATTATAATAAACATCTATGGATAAGAAAAGTTGGAAACTTAGTAAGTGGTAACGAAAATTTTCTGGCTACTACTTGTATGTAGAACTCAAAAAAAAAAAAACTTTAGTTTATGATTGATGTTTCACTAGTAAAATTAAATTAACACTAGCATAACCTATATAAGCTTCTTCTTCTGGAAGAATCTCTTCAAATGCCACAATTGCAAAGCTGAAACTCCAATGCAGATACCTAATGACATAATACTAAACCATGCCACTCTCCCATTTGTTCTTTCACTCACGATCCTCATCTCTGCTTCCCTTCCCCTAAGATAGAGCAAATTCTCATGAATGGCCTCTACTGCTCCTTCTAGCTTTCTCAGTTCAAGCTCAACTCCCTAAGTATCAATAACATGTAGAGACGAAAATTAGAAGGGAAAAAAAAAAGGGAGTTCCTAATAAAATAGAAGAGTCGTAGATTTCAATTCAGGTTTGGAAGGAGTATGAAAGAGGAACATGAGAGCATCCAAATCGATTGAAGCTTCTTGAAACTCCTAAAAGATTTTCTTTTTACAATGCAAAAAATCTTCAAGGAAATTTGGAAATTTATGAAGTTCTCAAAAACCATTTTAAAACAAGTCCTTATCTACATGTCATTTAGTTATTTATTTTTTATGATATTGTCAGTTGCAAAATTATAGATATCATTTACTTACTTCAATCTTCTCCTTCTTAGCAACTGAGTCCCAATCCTTAGCTGCAATTCCGATTTTCCAGTCAAGATTCACACTAACCTCGCCTCCTCCGTGATTACCACCATCTACCCAAAAGCATGCCAGGTAGTTCCCAGTCTCTTGAGTCGTAAATGCAAAACTTCCATGTGTTGTGTTCTCTTTGTGATGAAGATTGTTTCCATATGGTGATGTTACCTACAGAAAACATTCCAAGTAATACACCAATTAAAGAAATTGTCATCAGAAGATTGTAATTCAAGCTCCACACAAGTAGTGCTCAAAAACATCAGATCTTAACAGAAATTTATAATGCCTCAAAAAAGTGTAAGCTTTTCACTAATTCCAACCCTCAATCTATACAGTCTAGAGACATTTTCGTTCTAAGTTATCCAAATATAAGCATATATAACAAACCAAAATTTCACTCATTGATAAATATATGCAAAATCAAATCTAATTAGGTGAAGTTAGCCATGCATTCACATAAAATATAACCAGAAAAATGTTGCTCAACAAAAGAAATTAGGTCAACACAATACAAATTTATCATACAAAAAGCAAGGTTTTTCGATCATGGTAGCTTCCAACTAATCAATTAAGCAAGCAAAATGTTAAATCATCACTTTCAATGATCATCAACAAATTTTGCAATATAAAAGCAAGGTCTTTCATCCTATGATCATCAACAAATTTTGCGAAATCAATGCTAAATCTAATTAAGTAATTTTAATGCAGTAACATAAACCACCACATACCAATATACAAATAAGAATCTCCCAAAACCGTCAAAAACATCAAATGCACAACACAACAAATCTACCCTACACTTAATCAAAATTGGAGAACAAAGGGGTAAAAAAACCTAAAAACCAAACAAATCAGAACAAGGGGAATAAAAAATAGCGAATTGAAAGCAAAATTGAAGAACAACCCACGAAAGAAAAGAGAAAAGGGTGACAGAATAAAAGGAAAAAACCGTACCTTGACGGCGAGAGTGGGGTTACGAGTGTGATCATCTGGAACGACAACATAATCGGCCAAAACGACGACATTGTTCTGAATTTCTTCTGAAACGCATTTGGTACCAGAGGCAGGTAACGTAAGCCAGATAGCGAATGTAGAAGGTAGAAAATTGATTGAGAAGAAACAGAGGAAGAGAAGTAAAAACGGTGCGTTCCCCATATAACCCTTCTCTTTCTCTCAATAGACACAGAACAGAGTTTAGAATTTGGATCTGTTGTTGAACATGGTATAGCTTGGTGGTGCTGCCTATAATTTCATTACTTTGCCACGTCATTTTAGTTTTTTTTTTTTTTATTTATGGACTTTTGCCATGTCATTTAGTGTGATAAATGATAATTTTAAAATTGATTATGTGATATGAAAAAATAGTGATCTTCAATTGAATGTCAATGTAAATTATGGAGTATCAAAAAAATTGAATGTCAATGTAAAACTCCTATTTTATTACATTTTTTGTTTTAATTTCTAAATAATTTTATTTCTATGACTTAATTTAATAATTAAATTTTAAGAGTTTATTTCTTGATTTATTTTTTTTGAAATATATAATAATTTCTTATGCTCTATTTTGCTAAATAGTTGAGGTCATAAAGTTATAAGTTACAAATTATAAAAGACAATTGTATTCTTTGACTAAAAAAGTAAAGTGCAATTATTAAAAGTTTCGTGTGTATAATCTAGTTGGTAAATGTATGACATTATATACAACGATTGAAATTTTAACCAAAATTTCTCATTTATTCACCTCAAAAAATAAATTTATAGTCATTAAACTACTTAACCAACAAGAATGCATAATTAGCGAGTTGGGGTTGAATATTTATGAGCATCTTCCTGCTCAACTGAACCTAGTCTTTTTTGAAGATTTTTCAGGGACTAGTTTCCCTCAAGATATTTGTGTCTAATTTATTTCTTTTCGCTTAGGCCATTTAAAAAAAACGCAATTATTAAAAAATAACATAATGTTATTAACTAGGTTGAATCTAGCGGCAAGAGATAGATTTTTTTTGTCAAGTAGTATAAAGATTAAAAAATCACATTTTAAAATGAATAATTATTCGAATCTCGATCCTGCATGCATATAAAATATGATATTTCTATCAATTCAGTTATATTCACTGAGATGGTAAGAGATTGCATGATGAATCAATATTTAAATTTTAACTAGAAAATGCTCTCTGGTTCTATATATATAAAGAAAAAAAGACTCAATTTGATCGAGTTTGCACTAGTGAAATAACTGCTATTAACGCTAAACTCCTTATTCTATGATTTAATGTTAATTACTTCATTATTCGTTTCACCATGTCTTCATCGTACATTCTCTTCTTTTGAATTGTAATTGTAAGAGTTGGGTACACTTTATACTCCTTATAATTCAATTTTTGTTTACAGAGAAAAAAAATAGTCCAAATACTATTATGAAAACAATTATTTCTTGACAAGAGGATTAAATATAACTAATCACCCAAATAATTAAGTGCCATGTGAAGATGTTCAACAAACCAATAATCAAGCCAAGGAGTATTAAATGACAACAAGTCCTTTCATGAGCTGTTTGAATTGCAAACCCTCTTTTGGTAAACATGAAAAACAAATCTCAAAGAATTATATAAAATGAAACAAAACTGAGCCATCTAAATTCTAACAAAATACAATATTCCATTCATCTTTGCAACAATTAATTACAAAGTAATATTAAAACCAAAAAAGATATGATATAACAAATATACATACATACTCAAGGTGTTTCTGGAAAAACTTTTTTATCCATGAAATTGATGAAACGTTCAGCATAAATCTTTGGTTCTATTACTGATACAGTCATAGGATCATACTGTAGTGATTTGTAGGTATGCTCAATTTTCTTTTTGACAGTATATTCTTGTAGTATATCAATTATTCCCATGTAGAGTACTACATCATAAACCTCAAAAAGCTCTACTTCTGAATCTTCTACCTTATCTTCTTGAACCAAACTAATAGCTTGCGCCGGCATGTTTACTCCTAATTGCACCGGCAATCTGAGCAACATTCATTATTTATTACAATCCTAGTTTAGTAATCTTAAGTTGGTAATGTTATTGAAATGAAAACAGATATAATAGCGTGCAGCGCGGGAAGTAAAATAATGCTATAGAAGATAAGATACCTTGCAGTACCGGGAAGTAAAAGATCAACTTCCTTGTTACCGATGGAGTATGCTCTCAATGTATTCCCTCTAATGTGTGGTCCAGGCGTCGTGTTGACGGAGCTCGGTTCGTGTGCAACTAATAACAAGCCTTTCGGAATAATCAACTGCTCCCCTTGTTTAAGTGTGTCTAGTGAAAGCAAATTAAGTCGAAATGTAATCATTAAGCTTGGAAAGAAAAATTACATATCGCGATCTAAATAATTGGTATTAGCAGAAAGAGATATTTAGTTACCGTCTGCAGAAGGTAAACTATCCTGACGCTGCATTGATCCAGGAGGTTCGACTAATGCCTTTAGATTCTCTGGAGCTCTAAAATGTAATCCCAACAAAAGGCTGTAATCAATTATGTGCTGAGATTCCAAGAACGTGCAGTCTAGAGAAATTTGCCTGAATAGAAAAACAAATTATGGTCATAAGACACACGATCACCAAGTAAATTATCAACCTTTCAGTACTATCTTGGTGCGTGGATATAAATACAGGATAGCACGATAGATAGTCTCTTATACTTTATTAATCATGTCTGCCCTTATCGGCGCTATTCAATGTAGAGTGCTTACAATAGACCCTTCCCTGGACCTTTCCATGGTGATACCGATCACTTCTACAAAAGTTATTCTTATAAAGTAGGAACTTACTTGAACAAGGATTCTCGCAAATTTTTATCCATATGAAATTCATATTTTAGATCAAGATCTTTCAATGTTGCGTCGCTATTAATTTTCTCTTTGCTTGTAAATCTTCCTTGCGAAGACCCCTTCAGATCGTAACGACGGTGGATATGAAGTTCTGTGCAAAACATATTTCCCATGACAACGAACCGCACCTAATGAAGAAAACAATGAAATAATTATAGTTAAACCAATTAACAAGGAGAAAGAAGTAAAGGCAGATATTAGGTAATACCTTTTTCCCACCTCTCAGTGTTATTCGATGGATCCCGAAGAATTTTGTAATAAGTGTATTTTCATAACTTCCTACATGATGGTAGTATTTAGGAAGCATATTGAGCAGAACCTATAACAAGAAGAATGTATGCACATAATTATGTACTTAAAAAGTAAAAATTTCACATATTTAAAAGGTAATATGGTTCATTAAGCAAAGAAGATGCTACAAACCTTTAGCTCATATTTTTTTAGTGTCTTTATTACAAATTTATCATCTTGAGAGATAAAGAATATGCTGCCACTTTTTCCAGGTGAAGTTATGTCCTTAAGAGCACAGTCACCACAAATAGACATCATGTATTCTGCGGCGTCCAATTTGAACATCTCTCTCAAATTCCTAGAAATGTACAAAATCACATTAAAGAATTTGCGCTTCTAATCATAACTCTGGCTAAGAACTCTAATACGCCGCTATAATCATAAAATCGTATTATATCTAGAACCTATACATGCTAGTCTGATAATGAATACCTGAAGACCATAGGGCAATAATCTTTCCAATAGAAGTCTACAGAACAGTGTGGAGGAGTCAATTGTGAACCTTCCTTGGGGAAGTACATCCTTATCCTAGCTCTTTCTCCGAAATCAGACGACCGAACTTCGCGTGCAGGAACCGGTGTAATTTTTCCTACCGTATACCTGAGAATTGAGCAAAAAAGTTCAAATCAAAGTTTCATATAAGAAATAATACCAAATAAATAATTATGTATAGAATATTTGAAAGAATGGTGATAATACTAGTAACCATGAATAAGAGACATGTTTTTCCAAAATACTATTAAGGATTAAATAATTTACCTGATGCCAAGCTGCAAATTAAGCTTCAGATAATGGCTTCGCCGTTCTTGAAAAATCCCTATAAATGAATTCTTCTTTGCTTGCTTCATACTAAATTTATTTTGCTTTTTGTTCTTATTATGTGATATTTCGGAATACTGCTTAATTCTCTCCACAATTAGAACTCCTTGCATATATTCCCGTTCGAAAACTGTAGTACTCATACCAGATACCTCAGATTGACCTTCATTAGAGGTCTGCGATAACGCAGACGAGGAATCACGACATATACAATCACCATCAGGATTTTGGTGTCCCCAATTTGCATCCGACGATGAAGTCCTTTGAGATAAAAGACGCAAACTTTTTGATCCACCACTGGCCCGAGCTTTTTCAGAGAGACTACGGCTAAATCTTGAATTCGGAACCTTACGATCATTATCATTGCTATTAAGAATGGAACACCATTTCTTTAGAGATGGTTGTTTACTACCAGAAGGATAGAATGTACCTTTTCCGTCCTTTAAACCCTTACTCCATGTTCCAATATAAAGTCCTCCATCTGCAAATCGATAAACTCCAGATCCTTGTCTAAGTCCATTTAACCAACAACCATCAAAAACATCGCCATTAAACCACTTCATAATCCCTCTTCCGTCTATTTTCCCTTTTTTCCAATTTCCAATGTAGGTACTTCCATTTTTCCAAGTAAATTTTCCACTTCCTTCACGAATTCCTTCTTTCCATAAACCTTCATAATTATCTGCATTAAAATACACCTTTCGTCCAATCCCGTGATGAGCTCCCATCCTCCATCCGCCTGTGTATACGCAGCCATTCGATTTTGTAAATGTGCCTTGACCGTGAAGGTAACTCCCGGAGAATTCACCCTGGTACGTTGCTCCTGATGGCCATATAATTAGTCCTTTTCCTGACATTTTTCCATCTATCCAATCGCCTTCATATACCGTTCCATTTGACCATGTATACTTGCCGTTTCCATGGGGCAGTATACCCTTGAATTTACCAATGTAGGCATCGCCATTTGAAAAGGACTTCTCTTCAAACCTACACTTTACACGAAACAGTGAAATTATAACGCGTCGCTAAATGCATACAGAACAGAATAGACAGATTCAAAACAAAATACAAAACACGCGAGAATGAATAGGGCATATATAGTGTTAGTTTCTATGAATATTACCTTCCATTGTCCTCCATGATTAGAAGAATATCACTGATTTATTTGGATAACTTCAGATTTAACATTTCTTGTAAAATGTTAAACATGTCACTCACAGATATGATAAAGAAATTCATCTCCAGCTTTATATTGTACCTCATGAAAATCTGAAACACATACAATCACAATATATAAGACTCAAAACACAACAGAAGAAAGCAAAAAACAATGAAGAATCAAGAATGTTTTCTGGAATCTTTTCCCACAAAATTCCAAAGCCAGAATAAGGGCTATGTATGAAGCACAAACACGGACACAAACACATGACACTAGACACAACACCGACAACAACACGGATAAAAATTTGAGAAAGGAGCAACATTAATAGCATAATTTTTACCAGAGGTATAAAAATTGGTAACCCCTAAACTTTTCTTTAATCATTTTTAGGGGAGTGTAATCAAAACATCACAAAGGAGCAACATTAATAGCATGATTTTTTTTCCTAATTAAAAACAGCATCACCCCCATCTGAATATACTATGAATCAATATAGAAGAAACTGACAAACCTGAAATCATATATACATGCATGATGATGATGATTCAAACCATACTGATATCAAAGTTGATACCAATGAATAAATTGAACATAATCAAAATCAGATCAAAGAAAGATGAAACACAAAACAAGTAAAATTCTAAACTCCACAACAGAAACAAACAAAACAAAAATTGAGATGAGAAAGATAGGAGTAAACCTTGGATGAAAATTAATTAATATCCTGTAACAGGAATCAAAACAGAAACAAAGAAGAAGTCATTCCTATTCCTAAGAAATATTATTATTATTATTAAGCAGCTTAAGATAAAAGCTGAAGAATAGAATCCTTAATTATGTAAGTGTCTATTATAGGAAGCCGACACAGCCCCCACCATGAGATAAAGTAAATAAATGCAGGCGATGATTATAGCCTTTCCAGTTAATGTATATGTACTATGTTCAAATAAAGACACATCAGCTCCAGATTTCTTTATGTCTTCTTTGTGTGTGTGTTCTAATAATAAAACATCATAAAGGAACTTGTCTTGTCTTTCTTACATCACTTTTTTTTTTTCTTGCTTTAACTTGGCCATAATTAATTTTGAAAGTGTAAAATTGATTTTGACATAATACATATCTTATCTGTTTTGATTCGAGTTCGGGAGTTAGTGTCTAGGTGCTGCTTGCTAGATCCTGATGGGCCGAGTAATTTTAATCCTGAGTAGGGGTTTTCTCTGGTGGGCTTAGTGAATCTCATTTGGCGTATGTGTAGGGGTGGTTTGGGGTGCTGCTTTGGTATACTGTTGTTTGGTTAAAGTGTTTTATCACTTTACCTTTTATTGTATGTTTTCAACAATTTCTTATATTTCTTGTTGAGGAATTGTTCTTTTAATAAAATTTTGCTCAATTCAAAAAAAAATTTAAAATTGGACAAAATCAATTGGACAATCTCTTATTTTAGCGTTCAATTAAGTTTGACGTACAATTAATCGGACAAAATTAATTGGACAATATTTGTTGACGACAGAAGCAAAACATGTTCTTAAAACAAATATGAACCACCGTAGAAAGTGAAGAGGGTCCTTTCCTTTTACACCGACATGAAAAAGGCTACGGTGTCATTTCAAGTTTCTAATCAATGAATAATAAGTGACAAATGTTTTTCCAAATAGTAATAGTACAAGGTAATGTAATGAGACTTGAGAGAGGATGGGAGAGTTTCACATGTCTCTCTGCCGTGCATGGTTGATCAAAACTTCAACGACCGACCTGTCCCTTTCAAGTGGAAGTTAAATTCTCCTACGTCTGCATGGTTGAGTATGAATGTGTGATCAGTGTTCACGGATTAATTCAAAATGGAATTTTCCTGAACTCGTGTTTAAGTTCAACTCAAATCAATCCGTTTAAATTTGAAATTGGATAAGTTAGGTAAGTAGATTTATGATTATTTTTGTTTTACAATAATTGGTTTATGTGATTTTAAATATGTTAACTTGATACCAACAATGAATTGATTCAGATAGTAAATGATTTGGTCCCCTTAAACATGTGGTTAAAGGTTCGATTTCTGGCTTATACATATGAAGAAAATTCAATTGAAAAAGGAGAACCCATCTTTTTCGTGTCAAATTATACTTAAGCATGTGCTAAATTATACTTTTGGTTATTTTATTGAATTTTAGGTTTTATTTTAGTCCTATAAAAAAATTGTTTGATTTTAATCCTTAAGTTACAAATATTAGATGATTTAGTTTTTAAGTTTTTTTTCGTTTTACCGATCCCTTAAATTATGAATTTTAGACATTTTGGTTTATTAAGTTATAAATTTTAGTCTTCAAAGTGTTTCTTTCAACCAAAATAAAGGTTTTTTTTTTTTTACAAAACCACAATAAAGGTTTAAAGTGTTCAAAATTCATAACTTAATAGACCAAAATGAAATGGAAAAAATTTGAAGGAATAGATTATCTAACGTTTAATATAAGGAATTAAAATTAAACAAAAATAACTTAAAAAACTAAAATAAAACCTAAAATTAACATATTGATCAATATAATTTAGCCAAAATTTTATTAAGTCAGACTAACAGATTTGGTAAAATAAATCAATTCAACTGAACTCATACACACTTGGAGTCCTGAGACCCTATTTGATAAAATCTAATAGAAAATAAATATGAAATGAATTTTTCTAACAATTTTTGTTAAGTGATTAGAATTTCACTCATTAAAATAAATAAATAAATAAATAAAGTGTTCGATGTTCAAACCCAAGCTCTAACTACATCTAAAATTTAATATCTGTACCAATTAGGTTATGCTCAGACAATCGAATTTGACTAACACTAATATGAGATATCCTACCATTTGACTAACTACTTTATCATTTTTTTTCTTGTTGTTTTCTAAACTCGTATCCTGTACCATAGATCATATGAGATATCCACCTCAATAGTGGTAGCTGATGGCCAAAGTGTCAAACAGTATCCGATACGAAAGTGATAAAGTGTCAAAGCCCCACCCCACTATTGTGTTGTGTCTCTCTCATTTTAATTAATACTAATTCAAACAAAAACAAATTCAATTCATATTAGTAAGAACCAACTTAACCATTTTTTATTATTTGTTTTTCTTTTGTCATTGTGAATACTATCAGAATCTCTTTGCAATCCATTAAAAAATAACTACTTCAAATAATGAATAAGTGAATAATCAAGTTAAGATATAAGTGTCTAATAGATAAATATGATTTTTATATAGGAGTGTCAAATCAATTTAAATAATAATTGGTAGGGTTTGTACCCAAAAAATGGTAGGGTTTATTAATTACTTGGAGCGTGTTTTACAACAGTAAAAGATTTTTTCATTTTTCATTAATTTCTTTACCTTATTCTTGCTTTTGTTTTAGCTCAATCAGTTTGGTTGTATTATTGGTGTTATCTGTGGCCTTCAGTTGTTTGATTTGGTGAGCTGTTTGTCTTCATTGGTTTGGGGGGTGATTTTTTTTTTTTTTTTGGTTGTTTTATTTGTATCTTTTGTCTTGTTGATTTTGATGGATTAACCTAGTTGCTACATTGTATCGTCTTGTGGACATGTCTTATCGAAATGTTTTAAGGTAGTCATTTTTATACAGTCAAACTATTAGTTATTTGATCAAAATCAAACGGTTTAAATTTTAATGCAGTTTTAATATTTTAAAATTAATAAACAATTTGATTAAAATCAAATGACAATGATCTCTAACCACATACGATCACAAATGCTGAATTCACAAAATTCATATCTCAAGTTTTATCCATGAGGGTAAAGAACTCTTTACCTAAAAAAGTTTTATACATGCATGTTATAGTTACTTATTTCATCTTGTATATTCACATGTTAAACAATGCATGGTTCAATTAATTGTTTGTTAAATATCAACTTTATTTAGAATTCCATCAATTACTTGTCTATCAAAAATATAATTGATTTAGCTAACTTTCTTTTCTTTAAAGTGTATAGTGAATATTGCTTAAAAAAAGTGCTTAGCTAATTTTCTTATATACTTATGTAACACAATTTTTGTGAGGCATATAAACAAGCACAATATTATATTTGGCCATTATATTTTAATAGAAATAATTTGTGAGCAATATCTTTCCATTTCCTCTTCAAATTATTCTAGTTGAAATAGTTATTAAAACATACTCCCTCCGTCCCAAAATATAAGCAAAAAGTGGTCAACAAAAATGAATGTATTTGGTCAAAATCTTTAACTAGATACATTAACTTTTGTTGACCCACTTTTGCTTATATTTTGGGACGAAGGGAGTAGTATTACATGTGAA
Organism: Trifolium repens; assembly: GCA_030408175.1. Classification (NCBI taxonomy): domain Eukaryota; kingdom Viridiplantae; phylum Streptophyta; class Magnoliopsida; order Fabales; family Fabaceae; genus Trifolium; species Trifolium repens. The sequence goes on along the minus strand of CP125842.1, from coordinate 55,835,274 downwards.
GGTGTTTTCTAGAAAATGGTATCCACTTTTAGAAAACACAAAATTTTGGTTTCCATGGGCAAACATGTCACGTGTTATATGCAAACATATCACGTGCTGTATTGTTGTCATTTGGCATCGATACAAGTTTCTCAAAAATCATGAATTCAGGGTGATTTTCAATTTGAGTGTTTCATTAAAGGGGAACTAATAAATTTTTCCTAAATAACAATGATTTTTTCCTAACTTTTTCCTAAACCTGGTATTAAATAGTTTTTCAATAGTAAATTAGAAAGAAAAAAAAAAGAAGAAAAAGTCATTAGATTAGGTCACTAATGAGGAATTTGAATAATATGTATAATGTTCTAAATTTTAATAACCCAAATACAATTTATTCATAAGTGTCCATAAGGTCTCCAATCCCTTGATACGTACTACGTAGGGAGAGGTGGGCGCGAGCACCCTTATGAATATTGTATGTTTTATAAAAATCTTTAACACATGTTTTTGGGATATACATTAAAAAAAATTAATACTACTATAAAAATTTGTTTTAAAAATCATCTATTTATTTTTTTGTAAAAGCAATTCAATTTTTGTACGGGTGAAAATTTAATTTCAAAATTTACTGTAAGATATTAAAAGTGAATACGTCTTTATAGATGAGAATTTCAATATTAATTTTTAGTATTGTGTAAGATTATCTCTTTTCACTAGACTCAATCTCGTTAGTTTCTCTCTTCTCTCACATTTTAATTATACAAGTTAAATTACAATTAAACGATCTAAATTAATTAACAAGAATGGAAAGGTTGAATTGAACCATCCAAGGAAATTTCAATAACAATAAAAGTAGGATGGGAGATGATATTTGATGTAATCACCTTCGTTTGATGTTTGAGGCGTTTTTTGTTATTGGTCTAGGTGGTTGTTTTATGTGTTGAATAGTTTAAGAGTTTTTCGGTCTTGGCATTGGTGTTGGAAATTCTTCTTTTTTGAAGATTTTTGTATAATTTGATACTGTGGAACTGTGCTCATCTTGCGCTCAGTTGCGTTTTTAATAAAAATTTAGCCGTTCAAAAAAAAAATAACAATAAAAAATTGGGCATGGATTGAGGTTGGAGTGCATGGACAGAGATTCTTGTCCGAAAGAGAGGTTGGAGGCTAGAGGTGGGATTTGGTGCTGTGAAATAATCATGCAGTTTCACACTGTAATGTATTTCGGCCGTTAATTTCTGATCAGATGATTCTGATCAAATATAGTAAATAATAATCACTTTTAAATTTAATCCGTTGAATCGTGATTGAACGTTTGAAATATAATATAGCATGAAACTGCGTGATAATTTCACATTGCCAAATCCCTGGAGGTGGAGCCGGTTACCAAACAATTGGAACAAAATAATGCGGTATTTTTATAATTGATTTAGTTAGAACCCCAAACTACAAGGCACATTGGAACTAAGATTAATATATAAAAATAAAGTGCCTAACCATGTTTGAAAGGCATTTTGACAACTTATATTGTCTGTATTAATTAAATTAATATTGCTTGCTGATTCAGAAAGTAGTTATCATGCAGATATAATACAAAACCCGCACATATAAATATAGCATCGTATTCTTCCATAATTGACAACTTTGTATGGATGCAAAGTTAACAAAAATATCTTTAATTAATCAACGAATTAATAATAGTTTCATAACATTTCCACAATAGACAGACGACTTTGATGAAAAAGAAAGTGAGAAATATTTCATTAGTTAATTTGCTAACTGATTGTATTTGTCATGTGTGTGAATGTATACATTCACTCTGTTTATGATATTTTATGGATCTTAAGTCAAATATAAAGAAAAAAAATATAAGGAAAAAAAATTATTTTGTTTAATATAATATGCATTAATATATAATAATAGTTTTACAAAATATTAAAAAATTTACTTTTACTTAAAAATTTGTAAGAAGTTGTTTCTTCGAGCATTTTGATATACAAAATCTTTTATAATCACATCAACATTAATTTTTCCAACATAACATTTTCAATTGACAAAATTGTGAAACCGTTCAATCTCTCTTTTGACATTGAGGATCTCAAGTAGGTTTTAATCAACTTCAATTTTAAAAAACTTATTTATGTCGATGCTATAGCCACAGACACTGTCAGTAAATGTCTATAAGCAATTCACACATTTGGATAGAAATATGTATATTTGACAAATTTAATAATACTAATGGCAGACGTTGTTTCTGTTGACAAAGTAAATTGTAACACTTTTAATTCCTTTGTTTTCTATTTTCTATTAAGGTCAAAACAAGTGTATTTTTTTCTACCGGGACCGTCAAGACCATCTTATACGGTATGAAGGTCTTGTCCAAAGGGTCTGTTAGGATATGGCTTATTTTTTTAGCTTATTAAAATATTTTATGTAAATAAATAAATTTTTATATTAATATATAAGTTTTTCATTAGCAGAAGTTGTATTTTTATAAAGTATTTTTTTCATAAACTATCTTAAAAAGCTTATAATAATAATAATAATAATAATAATAATAATAAATAAATAAAAATATAATATATAATGGAGAAGGCACCATGCAATAATAATCTTATCTCATGTCACTGATGGAGAGTATGTAATATAATCTTATCTAAGTTAACTAGTTCTTTTCCTTTTATTTTTTTGGTAAGACTAAGATAACTAACTCCAATCAACTTATAGCTATTTTTAATTATCACTAATCTAAAGAATATCTGATCTACTACCGCTTATTCTTATTAGTGACATGAGTTACCTTTTTCTTCTTTTGAAAACAAATTTAATATATAATGGACAAGTCACCATGCAATTACACTTTAGGTAGTCCACTCAGATAAAAAAAAAAAAAAAAACTTAGGATTTGCACTCAAGAAATAAATTAAAGATCATGAGTGGCTTTCCTCTTCACACATATTCTATTCATGTTATTGGATGTTATGAAAACAAAATCATAAATCAGAACCACGTAACCACGTTTTATAAAACCAGCTTCTTTTGGTTGGGTCTCTAAATTTAATAACACTCCATACTGATGTTTTAAAATTGGACCATTCAACTCATTAATGTGGGATACATCAATTCTTTCAACCCTAGCCGTCACAACTTTTCTTCTTCTTCTTCTTAGTCTATTGTTGGGGGGTGATTTTAGGTCAGTTTTGGCCTAACCTAAAATCATCCCTCCAAATTATTTTTCTTTCTCGTTATAATAAATAAGTGTTATTTTCACATATTTGTTTGTTTTGATTTCCCGTCTTTGTACGGTGTATTTGGTTGTCCCGTCTTTGTGCGATGTATTTGTTGTCCCGTCTTTGTGCGGTGTTTATTTGTTTCAGGTTGAAGGAGTAGATCTGATCTAGTGCAGATCAAATCAATGTCGACTTTTGTGTCATCAACGCTACAGATCCGGAGGCATGGATATTCCGAACACTTCAATATAGTCATATTTGTAGGCATATGTAATTTGCCGGTTTATGCTATTAACATGGATACTGTGAGTTTGTTCGCAGATTTATCCTTTTTGTTTTTAGCGATTATGAATTTGTATTGCATCGATGTACTCTTTTTATTTGAATGAATGAATATCGTTTATTTTGTCAAAAAAAAAACTAGTTAATGTGGGATATTAACAACATGTGACATCTAATAGCAATTTCAAAAGTTTTTCTTTCACCTCCTAAATTTCTTTTTCCACTAAAAGAAATCGTGAAACATTTTTCGAATTTTTTTTAGTATAAATTTTACAGAAATTTACATTAGAAAAAAATTTCAGAGCATATTTTCCTATTATTTTTGCGTCTTAAGGGGATAAAAGAGAAACGTCGGGGTGGGAAGAGAAATTATCAGCAATTTTAATGGTATATTGGGCCTTGGTATTAGGCCTAGTTACCATAGTAAGGTAGGGGCCGAGTAGATGTGTAGTCTAGAGATTCAAGAGATTAAAAATAAAAATTGATATATTTATTGAGATTAAAATGATATTTAACTTTATTTTAAGTGTTATTTGTTTTATCTTAAGAGAAATAAATATAAAATTTATTTAAGTTAAATAAAGGAGAAAAAATCGAAACGCATATTTTGGTTTGGGAACGAAAAATTTTAGTCATGTATATCTCTCAGTTTTTTTTTTCGATAAGTATAATTTTATTGATAATAAATAAAAGCCCAATCCAGTATCATAGCGAAAATACTCTACCCACCTTCTATGAAGAGTTGCAGAGGTCTCGCTCAATCATATGCTCAAAAATCGGACCATAAAAACAATACAAAAAAGTCAAAATAAATACAACAAAAAAAACTAAAGCACCTACATACTCCACCACAAGAAACCCCACCACACACAACTCATACTAAACCTCATCCACCACACGCTCAACAACAATAATACACACTCCAAATAAGCCAAAAAAGTAGAAACCTGTAACAAACTAACCAATCCAAAAATTAAAAAACTCACGCCTGCCACCAGAAAGGAAAAATAAAGGGCAATCCAACAAACACCAAGATCACACATTTCACAAGGCAAGCTGTAACACAACAAAAGCTGCCTAGCACCTGCATCAACACCACTTTGGATTCTTAACTTTAATACCAATTAATCCAGCTATCAGATGAACTAGAAGCTCTTTTTGCCAACCTATCTGCTGCATCATTCGCTTCTCTGTTAACATGAACAAACTCCACATTTTTTATTGCTAACAGAAGATTGTTTAATTTATTACATATAAATCTCAAGTTCTAGGGACAAGATTCCTTTCTTTTCACCCAAGTTAAAGCATTCACAGAATCTGATTCTATAATTATAGATCCATTTAATAGCCAATTCTTGCCCATGGATTGCTCCAGAGCAAAAACAATGTGAATGTTGGTAGAGAAAATTCAAAAAAAAAATATGCAGTCCATCATTTATTAGATAAGTTTAGGGCAAAGAGATGGTGCCCAAAATAAGATAGAAAGGGCAGTTCAAAGAATTTTTATAAAGATATTTTCACTTATTTCCTTCTAAATATTAATGTAATAAATTCTTTTATATATATATAGAGTCAGGATCTGTTACCAACTAGTTTGACACCAAATGTTACACCTCTCAATAATGTTTTAACTGATATAAATTTTTTAAAATCCACCGTTGGATTGAAAGTTTATATCATATAGATCATTTATGTAAAGTTTCAGAAAAATAAAAAATCATTTGATCTGCTATTGAGACATTTAAAGATCAATGACATTTAAAAAAAGACGCAAACCGTTAACTTTAATGTATCTCAATACCATATCAAATGATTTTGGATTTTTCTGAAACTTTACATAAATAATCTATATAATATAAACTTTCAATCCAACGGTGGATTTTATAAAATTTATATCGGTTAAAACGTTATTGAGAGGTGTAACATTTGGTGTCAAACTAGTTGGTGTCAACGGATCATGACTCATATATATATATATATAGTTACACTTTGATGGGAGTCAAATGGGTAACAAGCTGTCCCGTTAATATTTTTAGACAAGCGGAAGCTCGAGGCGACATCCATGGTGTAAAAATATGTAAGAATGCTCCTATAATTTCTCACCTTCTTTTTGCAGATGACTGTTTCTTATTTATCAGAGCCAATCATAATGAAGCCGTGGTCATGAAGAATATTCTAACAACCTATGAAGCGGCATCCGGGCAAACTATTAACTTCCAGAAATCAGAAATCTTTTGTAGTAGAAATGTCACTCAGTCTGACAGGGATTCCATTGCTACTACTCTTGATGTGCAAGCTGCCCTCGGAACCGGTAAATATCTTGGTCTCCCATCGATGATTGGTAGAAGCAAAAAGGCTATTTTTAGCTTTATTAAAGATAGAATTTGGAAGAAGATCAATTCGTGGAGTAGCAAATGTCTCTCAAAAGCTGGCCGCGAAGTTCTGATCAAGTCAGTACTCCAATCTATTCCAACCTATTTTATGAGCATTTTTCAAATTCCATCTTCTTTGTGTGACGAGATTGAGAAGATGATGAACTTCTTCTGGTGGGGTCATTTCGGCTCACAAAATAAAGGTATTCATTGGCTGTCATGGGACAAACTCACTATTCATAAGAATGAGGGTGGTATGAGTTTCAAGAACCTTCATGCTTTTAATCTTTCTTTGCTTGGTAAACAAGGCTGGCACCTTATGACTAATCAAAATAGTCTTGTGTCTAGACTCTTTAAAGCTAAATATTTCCCAAGCAGTAGCTTCCTTAACTCTAAAATTGGACATAATCCAAGTTTTGTTTGGCGAAGTATATGTCAAGCTAAATTTATTCTTAGAGCAGGAAATAGATGGTGTATTGGAGACGGGGTTAATATTCCGGTGTGGAATGCAAATTGGTTACACGATGGTTCTTGCTTGGTCCCCCCGACAATTTATCCACCTTTTATTGATCACTTGTGTGTAGCCGATATTATTAACCCAGAGGATAAATCCTGGAACATTCCTCTCATTACATCTATTTTTGATCCGGTTAGTGTCAACAAGATCCTTAATACTCCACTTTTTTCGTCTTGTGTTGAAGATAGACAAATTTGGCGTGTTGAACGAAGAGGGGAGTATTCAGTGAATAGTGCCTACAGGTTTTGTGTACAGAATTTGATTGATGTTTCTTTCCTTTCAAGGCCTGGTCCATGGTATTTAATATGGAAATTACGAACACTTCCAAAGGTGAAAAACTTTATGTGGCGTGTCTGTCGTAACTGTCTCCCAACACGTGTCAGAATTCGAGATAAAGGGATAAATTGCCCGGATCAGTGTGTTCTTTGTGATGCTGGAATAGAAGATAGTCTTCATGTGTTTTTCTTATGTTCAAACAGCCAAGGCATATGGGCTAGGAGCAGCTTTTTTACAACTGTTACTGATGTTGTTGCGCAAGAAACTGATATTACTAATGTTATTTTTAATCTTTTACAGCAACTGAATGATGAAGATGCAGCCCAAGTTGCCACAATTTTATGGAGTATCTGGAAACAACGAAACAATATGGTTTGGAATAACACGGTCGAGGACCAAAGACATGTAATCACTCGTGCCGAGGAGTTGATTCGTAATTAGACTGATGTCCGCTCAATGCAACACCATGTAGCAGGGGTTCAGCCCGGCGTTGATATAAATAGGTGGAAAAAACCGTTACCAGGACGCTTCAAATGCAATATTGATGCTTCCTTCACCGGAGATAAAGTGGGTGCATGAACTTAATCTAGGACCGGTTGATTTTGAATCAGACTCTAAAATAGTTGTTGATAGTTTTTTATCTCCTAGTTCTGATGTTACAGAGTTTGGGGATATTATTAGAACCGTGTCGAGGTTTTTTCTCTACTTTTTATACAAACTCCAGTGTTGAGTTTATTCGGAGACAAGCAAATGAGGTTGCTCATAACCTTGCGAAGGCGGCCACATCTTTAGCTAGTTTCCACGTATGAATTGACATACCACATTATATTGAACACATTCTTATTAATGAAATGCTTTAAGCCTTTTTTCCTCAAAAAAAAAAAAAAACTAATCATTTTAAATATTACACACAGAGACCTAGGACTAGGAGACACCACGTTGCTTCTAAATGTATTTTTCATGTTTTTCAATTGTTGATTATACTTTTATTTTTACCAGCTAAGTTTTTTCTTTGTTTTTCTTTTTTTTGGATCACGCTGAACCGAGACATATATTAGTAACATTTTTCTATGATTTTTGTATACTACATACACAAATAAATTTGAAGACCAAAAAAGTATTTGGGCCCATAATTTGCCTTTTATCTTTTTTCAAAGTGAGCCATTTTTTGCGTCAAAAAAAAAAAGTGAGCCATTTTCAAACCACCCATTACTTCTTGCACACTCTGCAAGTTTCTAAACTATTTGCTCGCTACTTTAAGGTGTGAATAGTGAATCGTATAAAAATGTGATTGTTTTGTCTTGCTCACCCCCTATGACAAACATTTTGAATGAAACAAAGCATCTTACATAAAATGGGCTCGTATTTTAACTAGCAAACTTTATAAAAGTATTTTTTTTTGTCCCGCCACACCCCTATAGAAATATTTTGAATGAGACATTGTACGATTGAGTAGGTGATTGAATAAAAAAAAATGAGGTTTCACTATATAGAGTTATAGGGTGCGCATCAGCACATGGTTGGTCAATGGCATGTCACAGCCACACAGCAGGTCAATCAAAATATGGTTTTGGACGATGGCAATTTTTTATTGGCCAGTGAAACCACACACACACTAGAGTTCTAAAAATTGAAACCTCTTTTTTTATGTTTTTTTCAATCACTCATTCATACAATGTTTCGTGCAAAATATTTTCATGGGGTGAGGGAAAGGGTTCATATTTTTACTTGTGAACGGTATTAGTATTTTTATGATGGGTGAATAAAGGGTGAGGGGGACAAAAGAATTGGATTTTTATAAGTTTTCTCGGTTAAAGTGTGAACTTAGTGGTCAGGCTTGTCCTGCACACATGTGCAGGGTGTGCGCCAGCATCGGTCCTCCAAATTTTTTAGTCTCAATATTAGGATTCTTTAAATATTGGAACTTATGTAATCTACTTTTTAAAAGTATGAATAATGTTTATTAAAATACAAAATTTACTTCTTTTGACTTCCTTAACTAATGCACCGGGTGCACTAGTTAGAATGACCCTTATAATTTATATAAAGTTAAAATTAAAACAAATATTAATATGTAGTCTATTTTATTCAACCGATTTAAAAAGTGTTGTTTTTAAAATCTATTGTTCTTTTTTTGTAGTGCCACATCAGCAAAATGAGGTAAATAAAAAAAAAATTGCAGAGGGGTAATCTCAAAAAAAATAAAAAATTACAGGGGTAACACAAAACTCACATACTTTGCAGGAATAAAAGCCTATTAATCCTTTTTTTCTGGTGTTCAGCATCAGTTGAATCTGGTTCGAGGGTCAGTTCTGGCAGCAAGTGATTCCTGCCCCCTCCCAATCGCAGTTGTGGGAATCAAACCGTGGTCTTCCCTACAAAATTTAGCATCAATCACCACTGAACGAACTAAGATGGGTAGCCTATTAACCCTTTTAACATAAACAACTTTCATATTTTTTATTTGTCTTAAAACAATTAGTATTCTTTAACCCCCGTGTAAGATTCCAAATCTCAGAGACTCAGACACGACAGCATGGGAAGCAAATACCCGAACCCGATCAAACCATCAGAAACCCGAATCGGATGGATCGGAATCGGAGTAATGGGCGCCGCTATGGCCTCTCGTCTCATCTCCGCCGGTTACACTCTCTCTTTCTACGCTCGCAACCCATCTCACCCAAACTCACTCTCTCTTCAATCCCAAGGCGCCAAACTCGCCGATTCACCTTCCCATCTCACAAACTCATCCGACGTCGTTTTCACCATGCTCGGTCACCCCTCCGACGTTAAATCCATCCTCCTTAACCAAAACGGCGTCGTTTCATCTCTAAACCCTAACACCGTCACAGTAGACACAACCAGTTCACATCCAGATCTCGCTAGAGAAATCTCCACCGCAGCAAGAGCCAAAAACGCTTGGTCAATCGACGCTCCTGTCTCCGGCGGAGACATCGGAGCAAGAGACGGAAAACTCGCTATCTTCGCCGCCGGTGAAGCTTCCGTAGTCGAATGGCTACAACCTTTGTTCAATATAATGGGAAAAGCAACTTACATGGGACCTGCCGGAAACGGTCAGAGCTGTAAGATTGCGAATCAAATAACGATCGGATCAAATTTGATCGGTCTAAGCGAAGGATTAGTGTTTGCGAAACAAAGCGGGCTTGACTTGAAGCAATTTATTAATGCAATTAAAGACGGCGCCGCGGGGACGAAAGCGTTGGAAATTTTGGGAGAAAGAATGATAAATGGAGATTATAAACCTGGTGGTTATGCTGAGTATCAAGTTAAGGATTTAGGAATGGGTGTTAATTTTGTTGAAGGTGATGATAATAAGGTTGTTGTTTTACCTGGTGCTTCTTTGGCTAAACAGATTTTTACTGGTATGGTTGCTAATGGGGATGGGAAATTTGGAAGTCAAGGTGTTATCTCTGTTATTGAAAGGATTAATGGTAATTAAGTGCATGTTTAGATCAATGTTTTTAAAAGCGGACCGGTAATCTTCAGAATTATGTTTAAGCTCTATAGTGTGTGCATAGTTTTGTTAAAATCATGGTAATATTCGGTGATTCTGTCAAACACACCGTCAATTCAAATATGCACTAAATTTGACTGCATTTTGGTAAAGGTAAACTTTGTGTTGTGTGTACTCTAAGTAACAACTCATGTCAAATTTATTTTAATGAAGTGAATGATAATAACTAGTTTGTGTTGTGTATGCTATATTATTGCTTGAGGTTGTATTGTTGACATTTTTGGTTATGAATTTAATCATCTTGAGATTAAGATGCTTTATTTCAACGTAAAGTCTCACTTTATTGATAAAAAAAAAAAAGAGATAATAACTACAGTAGTTTTTATGTGAATGTGAAGATTAATTGATTTTTGTGAGTTGCTTGTAATTTTGATTGGCCTTATCGTGCTTTGTTGTTTGTGTTATTTTCTTATCTAAATCAACAAATCTTGATAGGTAACTGCCATCAGCTTATCAATGGTAATACCAAAGATTACCCTCAACACAATATACTCAATCTGATTGTATTTATCCTTGTTTTAGCTAATAAATAAATGGTGTGGCGCGAAGGTGCTGGTATGGTATGTAGGTTGCGCGAAAGTGCTGCGGAGGCCATCCATTCTTTCTATTTTTTTTTTCTCTCTCTATTTTGGCTTTTTTTTTTCCCTTCTTTTTTACTGCAAGTTTTTGTTGTTGGTGAAGAAGTGAAGAATGTGGGTGTTGATGACTTGGCCTATTTTGTGCCATATGACTTGGTGTTTTATATTTTGTATTGTTCATTTTGATCAAGGTTAAAAAAAACATTGGTTTGCTCATTTGTTTGCATATTTATAGTGTCAATTTGTTAAACATGTATCCAACATAGTATAATTCAACAGGTCTAATGCAACCAACATAGTATTACACATTGCATACATAAGCATAATGCAGAAGAAAAAACCACATTTATTTTTGGTACAACAAACAAACACCTTATTAATACATAAAACCGTCGACATAAGAAATATATTCTCATATATAAACAAGTTTAATTAAATAGTAGGGGGAATGAGATTTGTGTTTTCTGTGGTCTTAGATATGAAAAGCTTTTGAAACTCAGAATCCACATCAAAAGACACTTGTTGCACCGTTGGTGATAAGGCTCCCCAAACTGATGTCTTGCCAGCAAACTCTTCAAACAATGGCCTGTAAGAAATATTGTTATTTTTGTTAGTGCAAGTCACCCTTAATTAACCAAACCAGCTACTCCTATGACAATAAATAAAATTTAACATAATTCATGAACTAATTTAATAATCTTGATTTAAACTGATAATTGAATTTGGTAATGGAAAGAACTTAATATGAACTGCATATAGTTTATCTCATAAGTTAAAATGTAGATCATTTATATATTCATCCCCTAAAGAAAGAGTTAGACTAAAACTACATTTGAATTTTTAAAAATGGACCGTATTTTTTTATAATGTATCTCAGATAAATTTTAACAATTCTCACTTTTGAATTTTACTTATAATATTTGTAATATTGCGGAGAGCAATGTTATCTTTTTCAATTAGCTAACCCACATGACTCCCAATCCTCAATAGAATGGGGGGTATGTACTAATTATACTAAGCTAAATTGCGATAGGGAGGGGTCCGAATCAGTAGATGCCATAATTGACTCATGAACCAGATTAAACTTGTGGTGAAAAAAATATATTACTACTATAAATAATTAATAATTACGAGGAAAAGAAAACATGTGATTCTAAATTCTTAAATAAATTCATATTTTTTTTAAAAAAAATGTTTAAAGCTCAATCTTTGAATAAGTTCAATCAACTTACTTGGTAGTTGTCACAATAGAATAAGTCTCCAATCCTTCTTCACCTGCAATTTGAGCAACCACAAAAAATTGTGGCACAACAATCAAATGACCAACCTTAACTTCACTATCCAAGACAAGTTTTCCACTTAATCCCACAATTTCAATTTTTCCACTTCCTCTAGCAATATAAATTAACTGAATCCCAGGGGTAATTAAGTTTGATGGTGCCTTAATAGCATTAGGTTCAAGTTTAACTCTAATCACACTCAAACCAACATCCTTAATAAAAGGAAATTCTTTCTCCGTTAAGATTGTTACTAATCCTGCATTTTGGGCCTCAATTTCTGGGGCTTTAGCATCAACGTCATAAACAAAGTTTTTATTTTGGTCCAATTGTGGCTTAGGCATTGGTTGGTCTTTTTCTAATTTGATTACCACAACACCCTTTTGACTTTGTGTTAACTTATTTAGTTCATCTTTATTAAAATTATATACTTTGCTTATTAAATCACTAGAGAAACTTCCTAAAATTCCTTGAACACCACTTAGGAAAAAATAGGTGAATTCCCCTGGAACATGAGCTGTTGAAGTTTCTCCAAGAAATATAATGTTAAGGTTTGAGTCACCATCATTGAACCACCATGAAACACCTCCAATAGGGACAGGTATAACATCTCCTTTCTTAAGTTTTAAAACTATTTCTTTTTTGGTGTTGGGAAGTATCATTCCAGCTACTCCATCAGTCCCTACATTTGAGAAAAATCGCGAAACTTTGAGCAAATAATTTAAACAAACAAAAACTTAGATACACTTTTAGTACTCTATTGTTGCTAAAAAAGATTGAAATGCGGCAAAGCCAACAAAATCAATCACTACAAGAAATATGATTTTTTGCACCGATTTTTTTTGTTAAAAGTTGTTACAAGTCGCTGGCAAAACTACGTAGTTTTGCCAGCAACTTGTAACAACTTTTAACAAAAAAAAAAAATCGTTTCCAAAAATATGATTTCTTGTATTGAATCCAAGAGATCATCATTTACAAAATATAAAACGACGATGATTAATTATGTTACGTACGTACCTTCTACAACATAACCAATTTTGGATGAATCTGCATAATGTGGAAGAGCAAATCCCCTTGGTTGAAGAATAAGTTGACCAGCACCAACATTTGTCTTAGCCAAAAGTGGAACTTGAGAACTTAACCAAGTGTAATAACCACCACCATCTCCCTCAATCAATGTTTGTGCTATATTTGGTGTTAACTCCATTGATTTCTTATCTCTTTTGTTCATGAAAAACAAACCATTTCAATTATAAATTAGTGATCTTTATTATTATTTAGTTCAAAATGTAATGCTAAATAGACCACTCAAACACACAATATATATGTAATTGTTTTGGTCTTAAGTGTTAACGCTTTATTCTTGTTCTGGTAATTTGAGATTCGACTAAATATAATTAAAAAAATAAAAATGTTGCAAATAAAAATAAAAAGCTTAATTTTGCAAAAAGAAAAAAATATTGTTGACTAAATATATTCTTGTTCTGGTAATTCGAGATTCGACTATATATTATTGACTTTTTTTCCTTTTTTTCCTTTTTTTAAATTAAAATAAAACTGTGAAAAGAAAAAAATAAAAATTGAAAGCTTAATTTGTTGTTTTAAATACCAACATACTAGTTGAGTTGAGATGAGATGTTGATGTTATTGCATACCAATAATTATTTGCTAAAAAAAGATAGCTGGACAACATTTCATATCAAATAATGCATCTTCAAAAATAGAAAAATAATACTTGAAAATAATAGACAATATATTTCATATAAAATAAAAGTCTTCAACTCAAAGTGGAAATTAAATCTCACAACAAAAGATTACAGAAACCATAATAATCAAATTCATATATAAGTGATGAAGATACCTGCAGCGATCTTGGAATTAATCAAAATCTGATAAAAAGCAATGAACTTAGAATATTGGGTTGGAATCCAGATATGCCTGAATGTGCAAGCTGAGGTGAAGACTATAAATAGTGTATTAAATAGTACTAATAATTGAATACTGATCTGATTAGTGGGGTTTGGATTAAACAAATATTAAAAAAAATTATAATATATTAAGAGTTTGAACGTAGCTTATAAACTGGTATGACTAATAATTGAACACCACTCAATTAGTATCTATTTGCTAATACTAATACAAATACTAATAAGTTTGTTTGATAAAAGAAACTGTGTTTTGCTAAAAACTTTTCTTTCAAGTTTATAGCTTTTTTTAGTTATTATTTCAAATAGTCTTTAAGCTTATAGTTTATATTTATTTATGTTTTATTTCAATTTTAACCTTATTATTTTAATTTTATTATTTCTTTATTTATTTTTTTACTTTTATGTTATTTTTTCTTGGATTCAATTGTAATGGATTTGGCTTCACTAGTAGAAACTATACATGCATTTGTGTTCTGAGACTGTGATTGTGGATTCTCCATATTCCAATTGGATTTCCACTTGCTGCAAGGGATATTTAGAGGATTTCGACACATACCTTTGTTGACTGCAAAAGAACTTGGGTCCTGATTATTAAGCTTTCTAGTATTGCACCCTCCAAGTGATTATTAGACAAAATTAAACACTCTGAAATCACTTTGTAGAAATTCTGGTATAGTACTGACTACGGTCTGACAAGTGTACCAGTCTGTCGTCGAGTAATAATTCACACTCTACTGAGTAGAATGAGTTCGTATCCATAGGGACAGCGCCTCGGTTACTAAGCTTATTCTAGGATTTGTTGAGATTGCCCCCGCTTTATAAGTTGGGATAATTTTAGATTCAAGAAACAGAGAATATAACTAGAAAGAAAGACAATTTAAGAAGATAGGTTAAGTAGTTGGAATCCCTCCCTTATTCCTGCTGGGTAAGTGGTGCTATATCGTTGACTATTCCTTTTTATTATTGACGAACTAATATAAGTAGTAATAACCGCGTACGAGAATTACCCTAATTATGAGTATAAAAAGCATTAATTAATAGAACAGGGAACCCGTTGTTAGACACGTTGTCACGTCCCAACGCTAGCAATTAGACTCTAAATATGTAGTCAATTAAGATTGGTTTCAGTAGTTCTTTAGCCCTTAACCACGTGAATGGCTAAGCTATTATCTATTGATCGGGGTTGGTTGCCGGTTTTGAGGCACAATACTAGATCACTAACCCTATAAGTTAGTTGCCGAACCTTGGGTAATTCTAACCTTGAGGCACAATATTAAATATCACTAACCCTATTGAGGTTAGTTGTCGGCCAGTGATAAACCCTGACCCTAGGCGCAATGCTAGATATCACCATCCCTAAAAGCGTTCCCTAATTGTAGCTATCAATCAGGTTACGTAATTAAAACATAGACAATAGAATAAATAAAACTGAATATAAAATTATATAAACTTAGTACCAATTTACATGATTTCAGCACTCCTAAGGGAGTTCATCTTCTCCACCTAACCTAAAGGAGTTTAGCTACTAATAGACATAATTAAATTACAAGAATTAAACAAATGCATACCAATAACCTTGCTACCTTGCGGAGGAAGTTACTTTTTTCGTTGAAAGGGGAAAAATTTCTTCCCTAGAGCTCCTCCTCCTTTTCTCCTTATAGATAAATAGTTCTCTATACTTTTATGTTATTTTGTATTTATAACAGCTATATTTATCAAATATTTTAATAGTAGCTTTTTAACTATCATGTATATATCTGCTAGTTTATCAACTATTGACTAACTTTTCAGCTATTACCTAATTTATAGATTAATTTTATCAAATTGAGTATAGTTGCATGAAATTCATTTTCAAGGCCTAAATTTGAACTAAGATTTTATCCACTTATCAATATATTTATCTTTTTTTTTTTAATGTTAATCCTCAGATTCTTAGAAGAAAGTGGTCCAATATTTCGGAGTTCAGCTATAAGGTATTCTGTTAAGTAAAGTATGGCAAAAAATTGTTGAAAATTGCCTTCAAATTGCATGACCGAGGTACTAGTTGTTGCAGGAAGCTGATGTGCCCTGGTGAGGGCTCAACAGGCAACAGGTGCAGGGAGTGCCCTGGTGAGGGCTCAGCAGGCTGCATGCTGCAGGCAACAGGCGGAGGGTGGCGCCAGGCGCGGCCACGAGCACTGGTGAGGGCGCCAGGCGCCCAGGAGAGGCCAGTTTGGCCTGTGGAGTCTGTTGGCCTGCGCCAGGCGCATGCATATGGCGCTGGGCGCGAATACGATTATATATATCCCTGTTTCAGTTTTTGCAGCACGAGAGAGAGGAAAAATGTAGGGTTTTGAAAGGGGGTTTCACCAATATGGAGGCTAGGGTTCAAGGGGGTTTCTCTTGGGTTAATCCTAGGGTTGGGTACTCTTTCTAACACCTTGTAATTGCTATCAATTGAAATCTCTTGGTCACGGGAAGAGATTTGGGAAAAGGGTAGAATTTAGGAAAACTCTAAATTCTTGCAACTCTTGTAAATCTCATTGTAATCAAGTATGAGGAAGCTTTGATAGTGGAACGGAGATCTCTCTCCCCCAGATGTAGGTTCATTAACACCGAACTGGGTAAACAATATCTTGTGTTCTTTATTGCTTTCATTAGTTTTAGCTTTGGTTGATATTATAATTGCTTGGATATCCATTGTTGTTGTTGGTTGCTTTAATTGTTTTGCCCCACACACTAGTTCAAGGATTATTGGTGTGTTTTTTGATCGAATTCACAATAATTGGCGCCCACCGTGGGGCAAGGGTTTAAACAAATTAAGGCACCATGGGTGAAACTTTCCGGAAACAATTTTGAATTGTGGAAAGTGAAGATGGAAGCAATTTTAATGGTTGAGAAGATGGATAAAACATGGAGTGTGGTTATCCGGTGCCTCGAAGGTAAAAAGCTAAAGGAGATTGCAATGAAGGTCGGCCTGGAGAGGCGGTGGAATAATACTCAACATCAGCCTGAAGAGGCGGTGATAAGAATACTTAAGTTTTGCGTTACAAGGTGGGAAATCATAGTGGAAATACCGGTTTGAGACTTTGATGGAGGAATCTCGGTTTGAGGTGGAGTTTGTTACTAGTGGGACTAGAGGAAGACAAACAATCAACAATAGCTCTTGGCTATTTAATGAGAGATAGGGAGGAGAGCGGTATTGTTGCATTAAAGTGGTATGGCTATGGAAACCTTGTGGGTATGTTTCGATTGTGACTGAAGAAGTGCAAAACTTGAAAGATCTTCAGGGAGGCAATTGGAAGCAACGGTGATCAAACTCATGAATTTGTAGGACTGCTGGAGGTAGTCGGGTGCAAGGGGAATTTGATGTTGCAGCTTGTGGAACCGCCTAAAATTCCAAGGTGGATTCGGAGCCAAGCAATACTTCGAGAGTACGGAAGACATTCTGGGGTTCGAAGGGTGGTGGAGGCTTATAGGGCTGTTCTAAAATTCCAAGAATAGTCGGAGGCAAGCGATTCTTCAGGAGGAAGGACAGGTTCAATCTGGGGTCTGAAGAGGGTATGGTGGAGCTTGTATGGCTTTCTAAAATTCCGGTGATAGTTGGATGCAAGCGTTTCTTCGAGAGTACTGAGCTGAACACTCTGGGGGTCGAAGAGGTTGCGGTGAATCTTGTGGGGGCTACCTGAAATCCTATGGTAGTGGGATGCAAGATCTTCATGAGGGCGGAAGGTATTCCGAGGGATGAAGGGTCTGAGGTAATACTTGTGGTTCTAACAAGTTTGTTGGAAACAGGTAGAGCAGCATGATGGTTGATGGGAAGTTGACATCACCATGAATATAAAGGCAGGGTGGAGATTGTTGAAAATTGCCTTCAAATTGCATGACCGAGGTACTAGTTGTTGCAGGAAGCTGATGTGCCCTGGTGAGGGCTCAGCAGGCAACAGGTGCAGCGAGTGCCCTGGTGAGGGCTCAGCAGGCTGCATGCTGCAGGCAACAGGCGGAGGGTGGCGCCAGGCGCGGCCACGAGCCCTGGTGAGGGCGCCAGGCGCCCAGGAGAGGCCAGTTTGGCCTGTGGAGTCTGTTGGCCTGGCGCCAGGCACAGGCATATGGCGCTGGGCGCGAATACGATTATATATATCCCTGTTTCAGTTTTTGCAGCACGAGAGAGAGAGGAAAAATGTAGGGTTTTGAAAGGGGGTTTCACCAATATGGAGGCTAGGGTTCAAGGGGGTTTCTCTTGGGTTAATCCTAGGGTTGGGTACTCTTTCTAACACCTTGTAATTGCTATCAATTGAAATCTCTTGGTCACGGGAAGAGATTTGGGAAAAGGGTAGAATTTAGGAAAACTCTAAATTCTTGCAACTCTTGTAAATCTCATTGTAATCAAGTATGAGGAAGCTTTGATAGTGGAACGGAGATCTCTCTCCCCCAGATGTAGGTTCATTAACACCGAACTGGGTAAACAATATCTTGTGTTCTTTATTGCTTTCATTAGTTTTAGCTTTGGTTGATATTATAATTGCTTGGATATCCATTGTTGTTGTTGGTTGCTTTAATTGTTTTGCCCCACACACTAGTTCAAGGATTATTGGTGTGTTTTTTGATCGAATTCACAATAATTGGCGCCCACCGTGGGGCAAGGGTTTAAACAAATTAAGGCACCATGGGTGAAACTTTCCGGAAACAATTTTGAATTGTGGAAAGTGAAGATGGAAGCAATTTTAATGGTTGAGAAGATGGATAAAACATGGAGTGTGGTTATCCGGTGCCTCGAAGGTAAAAAGCTAAAGGAGATTGCAATGAAGGTCGGCCTGGAGAGGCGGTGGAATAATACTCAACATCAGCCTGAAGAGGCGGTGATAAGAATACTTAAGTTTTGCGTTACAAGGTGGGAAATCATAGTGGAAATACCGGTTTGAGACTTTGATGGAGGAATCTCGGTTTGAGGTGGAGTTTGTTACTAGTGGGACTAGAGGAAGACAAACAATCAACAATAGCTCTTGGCTATTTAATGAGAGATAGGGAGGAGAGCGGTATTGTTGCATTAAAGTGGTATGGCTATGGAAACCTTGTGGGTATGTTTCGATTGTGACTGAAGAAGTGCAAAACTTGAAAGATCTTCAGGGAGGCAATTGGAAGCAACGGTGATCAAACTCATGAATTTGTAGGACTGCTGGAGGTAGTCGGGTGCAAGGGGAATTTGATGTTGCAGCTTGTGGAACCGCCTAAAATTCCAAGGTGGATTCGGAGCCAAGCAATACTTCGAGAGTACGGAAGACATTCTGGGGTTCGAAGGGTGGTGGAGGCTTATAGGGCTGTTCTAAAATTCCAAGAATAGTCGGAGGCAAGCGATTCTTCAGGAGGAAGGACAGGTTCAATCTGGGGTCTGAAGAGGGTATGGTGGAGCTTGTATGGCTTTCTAAAATTCCGGTGATAGTTGGATGCAAGCGTTTCTTCGAGAGTACTGAGCTGAACACTCTGGGGGTCGAAGAGGTTGCGGTGAATCTTGTGGGGGCTACCTGAAATCCTATGGTAGTGGGATGCAAGATCTTCATGAGGGCGGAAGGTATTCCGAGGGATGAAGGGTCTGAGGTAATACTTGTGGTTCTAACAAGTTTGTTGGAAACAGGTAGAGCAGCATGATGGTTGATGGGAAGTTGACATCACCATGAATATAAAGGCAGGGTGGAGATTGTTGAAAATTGCCTTCAAATTGCATGACCGAGGTACTAGTTGTTGCAGGAAGCTGATGTGCCCTGGTGAGGGCTCAGCAGGCAACAGGTGCAGCGAGTGCCCTGGTGAGGGCTCAGCAGGCTGCATGCTGCAGGCAACAGGCGGAGGGTGGCGCCAGGCGCGGCCACGAGCCCTGGTGAGGGCGCCAGGCGCCCAGGAGAGGCCAGTTTGGCCTGTGGAGTCTGTTGGCCTGGCGCCAGGCACAGGCATATGGCGCTGGGCGCGAATACGATTATATATATCCCTGTTTCAGTTTTTGCAGCACGAGAGAGAGAGGAAAAATGTAGGGTTTTGAAAGGGGGTTTCACCAATATGGAGGCTAGGGTTCAAGGGGGTTTCTCTTGGGTTAATCCTAGGGTTGGGTACTCTTTCTAACACCTTGTAATTGCTATCAATTGAAATCTCTTGGTCACGGGAAGAGATTTGGGAAAAGGGTAGAATTTAGAAAAACTCTAAATTCTTGCAACTCTTGTAAATCTCATTGTAATCAAGTATGAGGAAGCTTTGATAGTGGAATGGAGATCTCTCTCCCTCAGATGTAGGTTCATTAACACCGAACTGGGTAAACAATATCTTGTGTTCTTTATTGCTTTCATTAGTTTTAGCTTTGGTTGATTTTATAATTGCTTGGATATCCATTGTTGTTGTTGGTTGCTTTAATTGTTTTGCCCCACACACTAGTTCAAGGATTATTGGTGTGTTTTTTGATCGAATTCACAACAAAAATTATTTTCAAAAATAATCAAACTCAAATTTTCTTGAACAATTTATTTTAGGAGAAACTTATTAATCACTTAAATCTAATATCTTAGTTCGCATATTCGAGAATGGATTCTCTCAAGTGAAAAAAAAAATTAAAAAAAAAATTAATGTGGACTATAGACCATTATATCATAAATATAAAATAATATTTAAATCTAAAAGAAATTGAGAGATGTTGATTGATAGCTAAGATGTAAAAATTAATAAAAATTGATGAAAAAAATTGAGAGATCCATTTTCCTCATATCCATTTTTTGTAGTACTACCTAGCTGTGTATGTTTGGTTCCGCTTCTGGAGCAGTCAGAATTGATTCTGGACGTGTAGAATTGATTCTGACTTATTTGGTTTCTCAAAAGTAGAATTGATTCTGCCTCCAGAATTGATTCTACTTGAAGCTAGAAATCGTAGCTTCTGCTTCTAGAATTGATTTTTACACTCAAATTTTTTGTTCAACCCACTTTTACATGAATATATCCAAACATAAACCACTTTAACTTAAAATCAATTTTGGCCAGAATCAATTATACTGAATCAATTCTATCAAAATCAATTCATATCACCGCAGAACCAAACATACACAAATATCTTTTGTTATAGGAGTATATATTATTAAAAAAATTAAATAACATTCATATTTAAACAATATTCAACGAGACAAATCTAACATTTTATTTGTCTTTATAAATTAGTAGAAAAATACAGTAAAGTAAATTATTTAAATAATGTATATAGTTAAATTGTGGCATTCAATTAATTGTTAATTGGTTCAGTAGTAATTGATGCTGAATTTAGTAGCAAGGACCACGGTTCGATCCATGCAACTGCGATTGGGAGGAGACTGAAATCACTTGATCCCAAAATTGACATCTGAACTAGATTAAGGGTCTGTTTGGCAACACCACCAAACTGACTTATAGCTTATGTCTTATAGCTTATAAGCTAAAAGACCTGTTTGGTAACAACCTTTTCATCACTGACTTATAGCTTATTTTCTATAAGCTATTTCAATTAGCTTATGAGCTTATAGCTTATAGCTTATCATCTTTTATTCCATTTTTACCCTTATCATTTTACCTAAAATCCATTTTTACCCTTTTTAATTTATTATAATATAAAATAAAAACGTCATTCATTTGCTTTCAATGTTTTTTTTTTGACATTTTGCTTCCAATGCTTATGAAATAAAACAAATACTCTTTTTATTTTTCAATTTGTATAGTTTACGCTATGTTCGACGACGTCGTCAGTTTTTAATATACTAGACTAAATGGAAGAAAATGCATTACATAACATTCACTAATAAAAATATAAATTTATTTATTATATTAGTTTATTTATATATAATGAAAATAAATATCCTACATAAAAATAATGAAGATAAATATTCATTTAATCCGAAATAAATTAAAATTAAAATATATAAATGTTTAAAATGTTGTTGTACATAAAGGCCGAAAAAAATTGTTTTACGTAACAATATTTTATGGCGCATTTGTACATAACTATATTATCACCCCTTCATTTTAGTACTTTTGATTTATTCATCATGTATTTATTACTATAAAAGATGTTGTACGTATATTGTTACCTTTTTTTTAGTACATTTGATTTATCTTTTATGCATTTGTTATAAAAACCTAAAAAATGTAATTTTAATATTTTATATAAAGTATAATAAAGAAAATAAATTTAAAATAAAATTCAAAGAATAAAATTTAATTCTAT
Source organism: Trifolium repens (assembly GCA_030408175.1). NCBI lineage: Eukaryota > Viridiplantae > Streptophyta > Magnoliopsida > Fabales > Fabaceae > Trifolium > Trifolium repens. Next base: position 55,813,100 of record CP125842.1, on the reverse strand, counting down.
ATAAAAAAATAATAATATATAAAGATATATTAAATTAATAAATTTGAATAACTAAATTTGAAGTATCTTAAATATTAATTAGATATAGGTTTAATAATAATTTTTTATAAGAGATTTTATATGTCCCTTTTTGTCATTTTACACTTACCAGTCAGTTGAACTGCTAATTTTACCAAACACTTCAATCAGCTTATCAGCCATCAGCCATCAGCCATAAGCTATCAGTCATCAGCCATAAGTTATCTTATCAGTCATAAGCTAATTTTGCCAAACATAGACTAAATAGGTGGTAAGAGCCAAAACATTTGTAGTATTCATTTAAGACATAGGCTCTGTTTGGTAAACAATAGCGGATAGCTGGTAAGTTAGCTTATAGCGGATGGGCTTATAACGGATAGCTTATAAGCTAGCTTTTAGCTTATAGCTAGCTGGTTGAATTTGTAGTGTTTGGTAAAATTAGCGGTTGGACTAGCTTATAAGTATGAAATGACATAAAAGCGATATTTTAATTAATATTTAATTCTTTTCAAGTAAGATGATATGGATAAAATTGGAAGAAAAGATAATAAGCTACAAGCTATAAGCTCATAAGCTACTTGAAATAACATTTGGAAAATAAGCTATAAGCTAGTAAAATAAGCTATAAGCTATTTTTTAAAAACTGTTATCAAACAGAGGTTTTAGCTTATAAGCTAAAAACTATAAACTATTAACTAGATTATTTGATTTACCAAACATACTATTTTATTTTGTTCAATTTGACATGAACTATAAAAAACTAGAACTTAATAATTCAATTTAGTATATGTGGGTATGGGTCCATGGGATCATGTCCCCTTAGCTCTGGGACAAAAAAAAGAAAGAAAAAAACTCATTGTAGAAGGGCCACCACCTGAGAGTGGGATATGCATGGTTTGGGAAATGGAATATTTAATATTTTTACTTGAACTCAAGTTCAGAATTGCAAAATACTTATTTATATTTTTTTGATGGAATACTAATTTATATTTAAGAACCGATAAATTTAGACTATGCTTGACATAAATTCAGTAATTTGCAATTACCAACTGGTTTTTTTTTTTTAAAAAAATGGTCACTATTGCAAAATACTGATTTTTAGAGTTTGAGTTCGAGTTCGAGTTCGAGTTCGAGTTCAGAATTCTTAGATGTTTATGTTGTGTGACTTTGTGTACTAAATTATTTGATAACAAAATGAATCTGGATCCTCTCGATCTAAAACTATATGCATATGCATGAACCTATTTATTAATGTTTCCAAAACTAGAATGCACAAAAAAAATTAATTCTAAAAGTGGATGTAGTTTTGATTTTTAATAAGACGTGTCTAATTGACCCAATAAGGAAACGTGGGTGCGCAAAATTCACTGTAGTAGTACATATTATGGTCAAATTCTAAAATGAACACTTTTTCAAGTGGTTCATGGTGGATCACTGATGAATAACACTATAACGAATACGAATTTTACAAAATTCACCGTTGGATTGAAAGTTTGTTTCATATAGATCATCCATTAAAAAATTTAGAAAAATTGAAAATCATTTGATATGTTATTGAGACTCATTAAGATTAACGGTTTATGAGTTTTTATTAAATATCGTTAAACTTGATAGATTTCAATAACATATCAAATGATTTCTAATTTTCCTAAAAATTTGTATGGATGATTTATATGATACAAACTTTCAATCCAACGATAGATTTTGAAAAATTTATATTTCTTATAGTAGTAATTATCACTTGTCCACGATGAACCAATTGTGAAGGTGGTCCATCGTAGCATTGTTTTTTTTGTATGGACCAATTGTATGGACCAATTGTTTTTTTTGTTTTTAAAAGTAGATTATAAATTTGAACTGACTTTAAATTGAACTATAATTTTTTATTTTTTTATTAATAAATATAGGTAATTACATATGAATTAAAAATGATTTTTAAAAATGGTTCAGTTTACAACCATATCAAATGGTTCAATTAAAAATATAATTCAATGATATTCGAATTACAATTTTGTTCAATCAACTATATTATTAAACACCCCTATTAAAAACCAGGATAAATTTCAGATAACTTAAAATTCAACAATGTATTGTGATACATATACACGTGGCAATAAAACCCATACCTGCGGGTACCCACCCAAACCATACCCGCTTTGACGGGGAAAATCGGAGTTGACTGAGTTTGGGTTCGGGTTTGGGTTTTCCCCGACTTCAAAAGATGAGGTTGGGTGTAACGACCCGATTTTACTAATTGTTTATTTATGCGTGATTATTATATTTATTTATTTATTTATGTGTGTTTATTAACTTGTGTTGAATTGTATTATTATTATTATTATTATTTAGTTAAGTTAAGTTACTAGATATAGTCATGCATGTTATTTAGTCATAGGAGTTAATTGGTTTGAATAGAGTTATTGGGCTTTGGTATTGGGCCTAGGTTAAGTTAGTAAGGGTGTTTTGGTAATTGATGAATGGTAACCTAGTTATAAAAGGGGAAAATTAGAGAGAGAAGTTCATTTGTCACAAATTTTGGTGGAGGAAGAAAGAGAAATGAGAGAAGGTTTTGAAATAGAGAAAGAATGAGAGTAGAGAAACAATTCCCGTTTTCCAAGCAGCAGCTCCACTAAAACTTGATTTCCCGATTCGTTAACCGTCGGATCTTGACGAGATTTTGAGGGTAGGTTCACAACACCCAAACGCAACTTTTTACCGTGGGGATCGTCGAAATAAGGTCTGAGGTGGGAGAAATCGAGTTCTGATTATAGCAGCTTATTTAGGAAGAAAATAGTGATTAATGGAAGAACAAAGAGGAGCTTAAGCTTGAGGATTGAAAGCTAAGGAGATTGGTGGAGTAGAGAATCCAACTTAATTTAGGTATGAGGTTTAGATAATATAATTAGAGTGAGCATAGAGAGAGGAGAATGTCTATTTCTCCATTCCCAAACTCTCTACACTCTTTCATTTTGGGTGGGTATGTTCATTGAATAAAAATAGTATCTTTGCATGATTTAATGATTATTGAGTTTATTGCAATATGAAATTATGAATTTTGGGATAATAAATGGGAATGTGTAGATGTTTGCAAGGAATTTATGTGTTGATATGAGTTTTTGAAATGTTATGCAAAAATCTATGGAATATCATCTTTTGATGTTTGATCATGTTTTAGTCTGTACTTTCATGTTGTATTTGGTTCTTTGAAAGCAAGAAAAATGATATTTTCATGGGTTGTGGTATGAACCCGCGAACAGGGATGGATTTCTGGGCATGCTCGCTAAGCGACCACTATGATCGCTGGAGCGAGCATTCATCGTTCTTGTTGTTACCCAGAAATTCATCCTGCTCATTGAGCGAGGAGTAGCGAGAGGTAGCGAGTCCTTCGCTGACAGTCGTTGTGAGCCTGTTCTTGTCTGTGTTGCTCTCGCTAAGCCTTCGCTGGTGCTCGCTAAGCGAGCTAGCCCTGATGAAACTTTATTCCAACTTTAATTTGGTGAACCCTGTGCTTTTAACATGTCTTGATTATGATCTTTTGATTGTAGAATGGCATGATAGCTTATACATGAATGTCCTATTGAAGATAACATGATTGGATACTTGAGTTAGTATTGAATTATTAATAAGTGGTTGTGATAATGTTTTTATTGAATATGTATGCTTGATTACTTCTGAGATTTATTGAATATGATTTAATCAATGAGATGATATATCTTCAATTAAGTTATTGAGATATGTTTGTGTGTGATATCCTTATAGGATGAAATGATTAAATTATATGATTGGTAATCTAGCATACATGCATCATTTTGTATGATGAGCAGATACTTTAGAGGGGATCCTAAAGTATGACAGATATCTTAGTAGCTGCGGTTGACTAAGATATATTTGGAATAAGTTTTCCAATAACTATGAGGTACCACATGCACTTAGTAATATTACTAGGATGCATTGCATGAATGTGGCATTAGATTGCATTAGGAGATGAAGGTGAATAATTATATGAACTAAATGGTAATTGTCATTATTGTGCATCCTTGATCTTTTGTGATTAAATGTGATATTTGGCATTGACTGTTAATCCTTAACAAACGATTATGTGTATTATGAGATGTGTAATAATGATTGGTAATTGATGATGATGTATATGTATTTGTCAATTGATTTGAGAATGTAATATTATTATGATACATTGTGTTTTATGATTATAAAATATAAATGATATGAGATTGATATCTGTTTATGGACTAAGTTGTTAAACATGCCCTAAGTATTAAGTGTGTCCTTGTACTTAGTTTCTTTTTATGGTTATATTATCTAACCCTCTGTTTTGTGTATGTGCTGGATTTGGGATCCAGATCCTCAGGTTATGTTTGTGTTCCAGTCGTTGGTGAAGCTCCGCTCTGGTCATGACACGGGGATGAGATCATTTCTATAATATGTATTTAGAGTCTTGTTTCTTATTTCTAATGTATATAAAGATGTATTTCCCTAGAAATTTATCTTGTACAATAATTGTTTTACTAATTAAGTTATTAGTAAGCTTTTATGTGTACGATGTAATACTCGAACCAAACCTTTTGTAAATCAAATTTTATTTCCGTTGCGTATTCTCGAGTAATATTTCATAAATGTATATTTTATACAATTATGGGTTTGGGTGTTACATTGGGCTGGTAATGGGGACATTGATACCCACCCCGAACCCGTCCCCGAACCCGCCCCGCATATATTAAACTTAGATTTTACCTCTTTTAAATTAGAAATCCTTAAACAATTTCTTAAATTACATTTATATATTTATTTTTTATCTTTAATTTGAGTATTAAATAAAATATTTTCTCTATTTCTTTTCTTTATTTTAAAAAATATCTTTGAAACAAAATAATTTTCGGCTTTTAACTTTTTTTATTTAATAAAAAAAATACTAAAATGCAATCCAAATTTATGTAGGAAAAGACGTAACGGGGATACCAGAACCCCGTTGGGATACCCGATCCCCGTTGGATTTGGATTTGGGGTTATACTTTTTATCCCCGCTCGAAATTGGGATGGATTTGAAAAAACCCGAACTAAATGGGTTTAGATTTGGGAAAAGCAAAACACGTCCCCGCCCCACCCCACCCCACCCCATTGTCATGCCTAGATACATAAGTGACACACAACTTTAGTTTGCGTGTTACTAAAAGTTTTTTTTTTTTTTGAAGTAAACGTGTTACTAAAAGTTGAAATCATAATAATTGCGAGTGCCAAATATGACTATATGTAGCTCAATTAGAAAATTTATTTCTAATTAAAAAGGTAAAATTCACTTTTATATATGGGGAGAACTCAAATTATACCAGTGTAATATTTGAATAATGTTACACCGCTCAATAACGCTTTAACGAATTTAAATTTTACAAAATTTACTGTTGGATTGAAAGTTTATATCGTATACAAATTTATTTGGTTAGCAAAATAAATCAAGTATCATCTACTAACAATAAATTGGTACAAGTGGTAAAACTATTTAAGCAAGTTGTTTGCGGTTCGACTCTCAACTCGTGTTTTTGGAAAAAATATAGATAGAAAAGGAAATATTGCTTTGTGTACCTAACATATTCCCCAGCAATGATTAATTTTTGCTATACAGTAATATAATTTTTTTATATTTAACATGGTAACAAAAAAATCAAACATAACAAAATAATTTCATTGGTTGTTAAATTTTTTAGCTCCCGCCGAAAAAAAAATTTGTATCCGCCACTGTCTATAACATATCAAATGATTTTAGATTTTCATAAAATTTAACATGGATGATCTTATATGAGATAATATTTCAATCCAACGGTGAATTTAACATGGATCATCGATCTAATCTGGTTCGGAGTTAGTTCTGACATTAAGTGGTTTCAGTGTCCTCTCAATCGCAGTTGCGGGATCAAACCGCAGTGCTGCCTACCAAGACCAGCACCAATCACCACTAAAAGATCTAATGATTAATTATTGGACTGGACTAAGGCCCAAAAATAAAAGGCATAGGCTCAATAGCAAGATGACCCAATCATCCAACCCATATTATTCAAAAATGGAACTTGGCGGGAAAGACATCAGAAGGCGCCACGGCTTGAGGTGACGACCTCGCCCTAAAACTAACTGTCACTTTGAAGACTCAGTATGCGAACCAGGAGGTAACCACCCCTTGCCACCATGATCCCCGTCAAAGTCAGGAGGCAACCACCCATCATCACCACGTGGGAGCGGTGGAGGAAGAAAGAAACTACCAAGATCATGGGGTATCCATGATTGTTGTCTTAGGCAACCGCCATTTGTAAAACTCTATAAATAAGAGCTTAAATTTCATTGTAAAGGGTTCACAATTTTTTATCATTAAAGAATTACTCATTTCTTAAATACGATCCAAATATTAACTACCCCTTATTTGTTCACAAGAACAATTATGTATTTTTTATTTTTAATAAGACATGTCTAAAGAGTTTGACTTAAGAGTTTGACTTTGATCCATTTATTTTATGAGAGAGTTACGGATAAAAAATTGGTGGGACTTATTAATGAGATCCACTTTTTAAATGAATCTCATTAATCTATCATATGTATCTATCTCTCTCATAAATGAAGAAAAATGGAAACTATAAATGTAGCAAAGTCACACTATGTCTAACCAGCCAAATAAGAAAACATGGGTGGGCAAAACTCGTAGTACATATCATGAGACATACATGTGAAATATTCCAAAACATTCTAATATAGATCATCTTTATAAGTGGTTTGTTATGTATTAATACTTTTTTTGAAGCAGTTATGAATTAATACTTAAAAAAATATTTAAAATTTCAACAACATGATGCATTTTTGTCAAGAGCAGAGCCACATTGTGGTGAAGGGGTTCAACTGAACCTCCTAAACTTGATAAAATTATGTGTACATCTTTATATACTTTGCATTTTGAATCCCCTGAAATAATACATTTGCACCCACCAAAGAGAAGAAGAACACACAAAAAAGAAAGACAATAGAGAAGAGCATAGTTGCTTATTAAGAAAATGGTTGAACAAATTAACGTGCAGAAAGAAACAGAAGTGGAGCGGTGCAGCAAGAAGATAATACTAATTAACTAGTTTAGGTTTTCTCCCATTTTGGGCTTTTCTATGTGCCCAACTCATGTTTTCTATGTTCAATTTTGGGCTTTTTTTCTTCTTTTTTTTTTAGGTTAAATTTGGGTTTTTTTTTTCATGTGACCCATATGTTATTTTGTGTTTGATTGCATTAATTAAAAACAAATTGTGGCATCCCATAAACAAACACATTAAAAAACAAAATTGCATCTCCAAAAACAAATAATTTATTTTTCATTTTTGGCTCGAATTTTCTAAATTATTTTTTTAAAATTTGTAAGGATTATATATGTATCTTTTATACACGAAGTATTTTTTTTTTGTCAAGTAGTTTAGTGGCTAGAAATTTAATCCTTAAAGTAAATAAGTGGGAGGATCGGGGTTCGAACTCTGACCCTTATATATATATATATATATATATATATATATAATGCAATGTCCTGTCAACTGAGCAAAGCTCGCGAGACAGTAAATGTCTTTTCTAGTTCTAAAGAATATACATATTCAATCAATATCATTATCAAGACTTTGTCTAATGTGCAAAAATAAATAAATCGTGTATTATGCACGAGTTCATTTTTCACCATTAAATTTATATGTCTCATCATATTTTATTTGATCTAATGATGAGACTTATTAATTTAATAGTGAAAATAATTGTGCCTATATAATGACTTGTCTCATTTGTATACCATGGACTTAACTCATTCATTATATAAAAACAATTATACACTTAATTATAAAAAAATTATATGCTTTTTTTGTAAGGTAATAACCTAACTATTAATTTTGTTTGAACATTTTTCAGATTGAATTAACCTTAGAATAACTTTTTTTAGAAAAAATATTTTCCCATTCAGAAAAACAAATACTAATTAGAATATAAAAGACATTTTGAAGCAAAATATTTTTTAAAGTAAAATAGTCTGAACCCCCTACTAAAGGTTCCTGGATACGTCACTGATTGTTGTTGTGTAGAATTTGGGTGCATCGCGGAGTAGTAATTGAAAATAATAGTAAATGATCAATTGTTAGTTGGTACAGTGGTGATTGGCATTGGATTTGATAGAGATAACCATGGTTCGATCTCCCGCAATTATGATCGAGAGGAGAATGAAACAACTTGATGTCAGAACTGACTTCCGAACCAAATTAAATAGTCCAGTGTGCTAGATATTGTGATGATAACAAAAAAATAATAGTAATTAAAATTAATTATATTGAATGTGTGGGTTGGTGGTAAGGACATTAGTAAAAATAAAAATAAAACACGCACAAACATAAATATTGAATATAGAGCATTTATTTTTTTTCTTATCCATTACTTAAGAAAAAGTAATTAGATCCCGACTCTTTCACTTATGTAAAATATGCCAAAATTGTTAGGTTGAATTATGAACGGAGTTTGAATTCCAACTCTTTTACTTATGTGTGTGAGTTTATGATATCTTTGTCATTTCGTCTATATAAGGAAAAAAAAGTTATTAATAGTGTAGTTGTAGCATATTACATATTAACATGCAAACTCCATCCACCTTTTAGGAAATGTTTATTATTGAAAACGGACAAACAACCTTATTATTGCATAAAAAACTCACACAGGAAATTTATTTTGATATATAAACAAGGCAAAACTAAATACTAGGGGGGATGAGATTTGTGCTTTCAGTGGTCTTAGATATGAACAACTTTTGAAACTCATAATCCAGATTGAAAGACACTTGTTGCACCTCAGGTGATAAGGCTCCCAAAACTGATGCCTTCCCAGCTAACTCTTCAAACAAAGGCCTGAAATAAATACAATTATTTTTGTAGTGAAAGTCACCTCTAATTAATATGTGTCTAACATTATAACCAAACCAACTAGTAAAAAGTATATTTAAATGAAAATGTTAATTAGTGTATCTAAAATATTTGTTAAGAAAATTAAATTGAGAATATTAATATGTGCTCAAATGCACTAATTAGCAATTTAGCATGACTGATTTAAATTGAAGAAAATAATAAAGAATGTCCTTAGCGCATACGTTAAGAAAACAAAATTATTTAGAGTATGTATTTCATTGTTTGTATAACAAATTTAAATTCTTCTTTGTAAATTTCATTGTTTGGATGATTAATTTAAAGAATTTTCAATATCATGAAAATTTATGAAGCATTTTGTTCTAGCTACATTTAAGAAATTTCGAATGACACCTAAAGATTAGGAATTTGAAATTTCTTCTTTTTATATGTTTCAAAATTTTCAAATTGAACCCTATAAACTTTTTAAAAATTCTAGATTGACCCCCGAAAAATCCGAAATTGCAAATTGGTCCCTAAACTTTTCCAAATTGCTCCTTTAATATTTTTTAAGGAATTGCTCCTTTAAATTTTTATAAATTGCAAATTGGTCCCTAATTTTTAATTTTGACCCAAAACTTTTCAAATTTATAAAAGTGATAAAAAATTTCACAACAAATTATTCTATTTCTCTATCCAAACACACACATTTAGAAATGAAGGTAATTCAAATAAAATTATTTGAATTGCTTAGAAATCAAAATCCTTTAAAATTTCTAATTACACCATCCGAACACACTCTTATTTTTAGTTTTATTAGTGTATAACTATATTATATTTTTAGAGTTGTGATATTTGGACAACCAATTCTTGGATAATTTTTTGGACAACTATCTTTTCCTTCTTTTTTTGTGGCAAAAAGCCAAAAACAATAAAGAAAAAGAAATGAGGAGAGAGAGTGATAAAATAATGAGAGTATGAGAGAGAAGTTGTCCAAAAAGTTGTCTAAAATTGGATGTATACAAATATTTTTATATTGAGTCTAATTCTTTCGTACATAACACTCATTTCAAACTTTCTCTCATTTCTACGTGGGACTTATCATGGGTTAAAATGTAATTTGTTGATATATATATCAAGTGTGAGTTAAGTCCTTCATTAATTGAAAGAGTATAGGTTGATCAACATATATAAATGAAAAGACTTGAAAATCACTGCATTAATATTTAAGATGAAAGAGTGATGAAAGAGTGGGTGCTAATTATGCTGAGTTACATCTCCTTTAAATTTTTATAAATTGCAAATTGGTCCCTAATTTTCAATTTTTAATTTTGACCCAAAACTTTTCAAATTTATAAAAGTGATAAAAAAATTTCACAACAAATTATTCTATTTCTCTATCCAAACACACACATTTAGAAATGAAGGTAATTCAAATAAAATTATTTGAATTGCTTAGAAATTAAAATCCTTTAAAATTTCTAATTACACCATCCGAACACACTCTTATTTTTAGTTTTATTAGTGTATAACTATATTATATTTTTAGAGTTGTGATATTTGGACAACCAATTCTTGGATAATTTTTGGGACAACTATCTTTTCCTTCTTATTTTGTGGCAAAAATCCAAAAACAATAAAGAAAAAGAAATGAGGAGAGAGAGTGATAAAATAATGAGAGTATGAGAGAGAAGTTGTCCAAAAAGTTGTCTAAAATTGGATGTATACAAATATTTTTATATTGAGTCTAATTCTTTCGTACATAACACTCATTTCAAACTTTCTCTCATTTCTACGTGGGACTTATCATGGGTTAAAATGTAATTTGATGATATATATCAAGTGTGAGTTAAGTCCTTCATTAATTGAAAGAGTATAGATTGATCAACATATATAAATAAAAAGACTTGAAAATCACTGCATTAATATTTAAGATGAAAGAGTGGGTGCTAATTATGCTGAGTTACATCTTGTCATTAAAATAGATAATTAATCATGAATGAAAAAATCAATGTTAATTTTTAAATTGAAACAACTTACTTGGTACTTGTCACAATAGAGAAACTCTCCAATCCATTTTCACACTAGTACAAATATTAATTATTAATAAGGATTTTACATCAGCGGAAGAGATATCAGATGTAAAAAGGAATATGAAGTACTCTTTACTTCTAGTTTCAATATTCACTGTAGTAAAAAATACATCAAGACAACCTTTTACATTTGGCCATAATATTTCCATATGCAAAACTTAACACGGTGGCAATATCGTAATTATTGTGAAAACTTTCTAAAAGAATTCTACATCTGACCATAATATCCTCAGATGTAAAAAGTCTTAAAAGTCAATTTCTCTTGTTTGATTAATGGAGGAGTAAAAGAAAAACATTAAGAAAAAAACAAAGCCTCACTAGTCACTACCCGTAAACAAAGTAAATCAGTATCTTCTACACTCTCACGTGAACCCTAGCCATCGATCGTTCTCCCTCTCAATCGATCGTCCCTCACTATCGTTCTGTCACTCACTATCGTTTTCTCTCGAACTCGCCATCTCTCTCTCACAGTCGTTCTCACTCATCGTTCACTGAAATCACAAAACCCATTCCCTCTAGTAATCGTTCACTAATTGTAGATTAAGGCTCACCGAAACGCAGGTACTGATTCATGTTTACCCTAATTCGAATCCCTAATTCCTTTTCTCTTTGGCGTCCACTCTATCTGGTTCTGCTTCCTCTTCTTGGATTTTTTTTTTTTGGTTTTTGATTTCGGAATGCAATTGTGGTTCTGGGTTATTGTTAGTGTTTTGATTTTGGAATGCAATTGTGTTTTAATTTCTATCTACTGAAAGTATAGGCGTTTTTCTTTTTTTGTTTTATTAATTAGGTTTTGATTCTCTGCTTCCTCTTACTAAACATTGTGATTCTAAATTCTTAAATAAATTCATATTTTCTTTTTAAAAAAATGTTTAAAGCTCAATCTTTGAATAAGTTCAATCAACTTACTTGGTAGTTGTCACAATAGAATAAGTCTCCAATCCTTCTTCACCTGCAATTTGTGCAACCACAAAAAATTGTGGCACGACAATCAAATGACCAGCCTTAACTTCACTATCCAAGACACGTTTTCCACTTAATCCCACAATTTCAATTTTTCCACTTCCTCTAGCAATATAAATTAACTGAATCCCAGGGGTGATTAAATTTGATGGTGCCTTAATAGCATTAGGTTGAAGTTTAACTCTAATCACACTTAAACCAACATCCTTAATAAAAGGAAAATCTTTCTCCATTAAGGCTGTTACTAATCCTACATCTTGGACCTCAATTTCTGGGGTTTTAGCATCAATGTCATAAACAAAGTCTTTAGTTAGGTCCAATTGTGGCTTAGGCATTGGTTGGTATTTTTCTAATCTGATTATCAGACCACCCTTTTGACTTTGTGTTAACTTATTTACTTCATCTTTATTAAAATTATATACTTTGCTTATTAAATCACTAGAAAAACTTCCTAGAAGTCCTTGAACACCACCTAGGAAAAAATAGGAGAATTCCCCTGGAACATGAGCTGTTGAAGTTTCTCCAAGAAATATAATGTTAAGACTTGAGTCACCATCATTGAACCACCATGAAACAACTCCAAGAGGGACAGGTATAACATCTCCTTTTTTAAGTTTCAAAACTATTTCTTTTTTGGTGTTGGGAAGTATCATTCCAGCTACTCCATTAGTCCCTACATTTGAGAAAAATTGCGAAAATTTGAGCAAATAATTTTAAAAAACAAAAACTTATATGTACTTTTAGTTCTCTATTTTTGCTGATAAAGATTGAAACGCGGCAAAACCAACAGAATCAATCCAATAGATCATCATTTACAAAATATAAAACTAAATTTTTACTATTTTGATTAGATTAATTAAAACGATAATGATTAATTAAAATTTAGATTCAGCTTTTGTCCTCTATTTTTTACCGGCAAAGATTGAAACGCGGCAAAGCCATCAGAATCAATCCAAGAGATCATTATTTACAAAATATAAAACTAAATTTTTATTCGTTTGATTTGATTAATTAAAACGACGATGATTAATTATGTTACCTTCTACAACATAACCAATTTTGGATGAATCTGCATAATGAGGAAGAGCAAATCCCCTTGGTTGAAGAATAAGTTGACCAGCAGCAACATTTGTCTTAGCCAAAAGTGGAACTTGAGAACTTAACCAAATGTAATAACCACCACCATCTCCCTCAATCAATGTTTGTGCTGTCTTTGGTGTTAGATCCAACTCCATTGATTTCTTAATTATCTCTTTTGTTCATGAAAAATTAATCAACCATTTCAATTTTAAATTAGTGATCCTTATTAGTATTTAGTTCAAAATGTAATGTTAAATATACCACTCAAACACACAATATATATGTATTGTTTTGGTCTTAACCCTCTATTCTTGTTCTGGTAATTCGAGATTCGGCTAAATATAAGTAAAGTTTAACCAATTATTTCAATCAGGATTCGAGCTTACTTCTAATTCGAAACAAATATCTTTAAATGTAGTTGATGAGCTCCATCATTTGTTGGGATATAGTATGTTGGTATATATATATATATACCTTTTAGTACATGTGATAATTGAAACATATTATAAAGTTTGTTTCATTTTTTGTAAAAAAAAATTGAAATCTTGATTTGTTGTTTTAAATGCCAACAAAATTGAGATGCCGATCTTATTGCATACCAATTGTTATTTGCTAAAAAAAGTGCATCTTTAAAAGATAGCTAGACAACATTTCATATATCAAATAATGCATCTTGAAAAATAGAATAATAATAGACAATATATCAAATAAAAGTCTTCAACTCAAAGTGGAAATTATCAAATTAAATCTCACAACAAAAGATTATAAGTGATGAGCATACCTGCAGCGATCTTGGAATTAAGGAAAATGAGAAAAAGCAAATGAACTTTGAATATTGAGTTGGAATCCAGATGCCTGAAGACATTATCGAGGGGTATAAATAGTGTTTTAAATCGTACTAATAATTGAACACTGATCTGATTAGTTGGGAAAATAATACTTTTTGGATTGAACAGATATTAAAAAAACATTATAATATATTAAGAGTTTCAACATTAGCTCATATAACTAAAAAATATCTGTTTGATAATTATTATTTATATCCTATTTTTACTATATATTTTATAGTTTGAAACTTATAATTTATCACTTTTCTTCTCAATCATTGTCGTCTTGGTTAAAAAAAAATTAATTAAATATATTTTTCTGTCATTTTATATTTATAAATTAGTAGAGTTGTTAATGTTATTGAACACTTAAAATTCAATAAACTAGTATATACACTGTATAAACTAGTTTATCATCTATCCGTTATGTTTTTGTAGTTTTGCTTTTGCCAAACAAGTCCTAAATTTATCGGTCTCGCAAATACCACTCAATTAGTGTCTATTTGCAAATACAAATAAGTTAGCTTATAGCTAATTAGATTAACTTATAAGTTTATTTGATAAAAAAAAAAGTGTTTCGCTAAAAGCTTTTCTTTCAGGCTTATAGCTTTTTTTGAAATATTATTTTAAGTACCATTTGATCTTATAGCTTATAAATTTTTTCCCATTATTTTAATTTTAACTTTATTATTTTAATTTTATGCGAATGAAAGTACAACGAAAGCAAAGAACAAATATCTCCTATACAAATGAGAGCATACTATGCCCATCCAATACACTAAACTCCAAAAAAAACATTTTTCTGATACTAATAAAAATCAATGCTCTTCCCATATACAACTCAATGATCTGCCTATTTAACTGATACATTTTTGTTGTTGTACTTAAACTGATGTTAACTAAGTCATTATTTCATTCTTAAAAATAAAAATAGTTATCAACTTATAATTCTAAACAAAATAATACATGTCGTCATTAAAATTTAAAAATATGATTAATAATAGACCACTTATAGAACGGTCTATATTAAAAGTTTCCTATCAATATATTGCCAATAGTAGTAGCTATGACTATGAGCAACAAATGAAGTACCACATCTCAAACTTGCACCATATATTTTTTCCATTTATCACTTTCTAGATATTATTAGTAGAAAAAGTTAAAGAAGATAATTAATGGGCTAGGAGTAGGACCATGTTGACACAAAAGAAATGGATTAATTGAACAACGGTAGCATGATAAAAAGTGAGAAAAAGAAAATAAATGAAAAGTGTGGGGAAAAAGCTTGGTTAGGTCACTTAGGTGTGTTCTCAATTTCCTATTGGTCCAACCTCTCTATACATTATAGTATCTATTATTTTCCCCTCAATATGTTTAGTCTGTATAGCATTACCAAAGTTAATATCATTCCTATATCCCCAAATATTATAGACACTTTTAGTAAAGGTCAGTTTTAGAATTGTTACATGACATCCCCTCCTTTTAATATGCTGCATAATCCAATCTAATTCTTGACACCCGCTCAAAGGATTATGATCAACTTGTATCCAATCCAGAACTTTCCTCTAAATACTTTTTGTTTCATTGCAATTAAACATAAGATGATGCTGCGTTTCATCAGCACTGCAGAAGCAGCAACTAATTGCGTCAATAATACCAAATTTATGTAATTTGTCTCGAGTAGTCAACCTCTCATTACAAGCCAGCCAAAGGTTAATACGTGCTCTAGGACGGGCCATGTTACCATAGAACAAAGTCCTCCACATAACAGTTTGAGATCTGTCGTGAATTATGTAGAAGAAAAGAATATTGGTAGTATATGAAGTTCAACCGAAAAATAACTGAAACCTAATAAATAATTATTACTATTAGAAATTAAACTCAATTTCTCTATAAAATTCTCTATCAGAAGACTCAATCACAAATATAAATTCACTTATATATATTTTGTCCAAATAATCGTTGTATATTGTGTCACAACTCTTCAAAAAGGTAAAATTCACTTATATATATAAGTGACCTCTATATTAGAATATTAGAATATCTTTGTATTTACTATAATCATAATTGTATATTATTAGCTTCCAAATATAGACATTGACTTACTTGTATATAATAAGGAAATCAGATCAATGAAAAGCAGGGATTCAATTCTTACATGGTATCAGAGTCTCTATGACCAAGTGGTCTAGAGTTCGATCTCCGCTCCCCTCACTTTCTAATTAAAAAGTGGAATTTAAGCATATGGTAGGTGGACCTATGCATTATCCACGCTTCAAGCCCAAATGGGCTCTTGCGTGAGAGGGGCGTGTTGGAAATAATTAAAACCATTGATATAGCTAATTTTAGAGCTGGGTATTCGGGCTGGCCCGCCCCGTTTAACCCGCCCCGCATAAGCCCGCGTATTAAACGGGGCGAGCAAGCCCGTCAGTAAATGTAAACGGGTTAAAATATATAAGTCCGAGTTCGGTCCGCGTTAGTCCGCGGGTTAAACGGTTAACCCGCGTACTATTACAGAAAATAAAAAAAAATTATAACTAAAATATATTGAAATAATAAAAGCTAAGAAAACCATATTGTTAATAATTCTATGTTATAACATATAAATTTAAATAGTAAATAAACAAAGAAAAATAATAAAGTTTGTGACATTTTTTATTTTATATATCTTATCTATGTTAGTAATGCAATCAAAATCAAATTCAACTATTTCTTATCGTTATTATTTCTAAAAAAAATAGGAGTGTGTTATTATATATTTATACTTAGGGTTTAGACTAGATTTTTTGTTTAGAGAAAAGTTTGATTTGGACATGAACCAAGTTATAATTTATAAGAGATAAAATTTATAATTAATTATATATAAAAAATAAACGGGTTACGGGCAAAACCCGCGAACCCACGGATTTAACCCGCATAACCCACGGTTTTAACGGTCCAACCCACACGGGCAAAAATATAAACGGACCAAAAAAAATTGGTCTTAAGCCCGTGCGGGCCGCGGGTTAAATGGGTCAGCCCGCGGACCTTGTCCCGTATACCCAGCTCTAGCTAATTCTAACAGCATGTGTCTTCCTCGGGTATCCACCCAATTATCATGGTTATAAGTGTCTCAACATAACAACAAACAAAATCATTATTTGTCATCATGTTCTGTTTGATGAGTCGTCGTTCCCCTATGCAAAGCTGCACACCCCTCAACCTTCCAATTACACCTTCCTAGACAATGACATATCCCCATACCTCATCAACCACATCATGACTCAAAACCAAAACACCTCTACACCTAGCCCAACGCTAACTCCCTCCAATCCAACTACATCAACAAATTCGGCTATCCCCACACCTTCGCTTAACACACCCTCTCCACCGAACTCGACCTCACCCACTCCAAACACAAATCTCTCCTCACCTCCCAATACAAACTCCACCAATACCTTCCCAAATCACCTTCCATCCATATACCACCAACCTACCCACAAAACCAGTCACTAGAAGTCAACGTGGTATTTTCAAACCTAACAAAAAATACCACGGATTACATACTCATGTTGCAAAATCACCTCTCCCTAGGAACCCTGTGTCTGCCCTTAAGGACCCTAATTGGAAAATGGCCATGAATGATGAATTTGATGCTTTAATTAAAAATGAGACGTGGGATTTGGTACCCCGTCCACCTGATGATAATGTTATTCGATCTATGTGGATTTTTAAACATAAAGAAAATTCCGACGGTTCATTTGAGAGGCATAAAACCCGACTTATAGGTGATGGTGCAGGTCAACAGGTTGGCATTGATTGTGGAGAAATGTTCAGTCCGGTTGTCAAACCGGCTACCATTCGCACTGTTCTCAGTATTGCCATTTCTAAATCTTGGCCCATTCATCAGTTGGACGTCAAGAATGCATTACTACATGGTGAACTCCAAGAAACTGTTTACATGTATCAACCATTAGGATTCAGAGACTCCAAATACCCTGATCATGTGTGCCGTCTTCGCAAATCACTATATGGGATAAAACAAGCCCCAAGAGCGTGGTACAAGAGATTTGCCGACTATGTTTCATCCATTGGTTTCTCTCAAAGCAAGTGTGATCACTCCATATTCATCTACCAGAAGGACTCTCAAGTAGCCTACCTCTTACTGTATGTCGATGATATCATTCTCACCACCTCATCTGACACCTTGCGACAGTCCATCATCCCTCTTCTCAGCTCAGAATTTGCCATGAAAGACTTATGACATCTTCACTACTTCTTCGGTATTGCAGTCAAACGCCACACACATGGCCTATTCCTCACACAAAAGAAATGTGCCGTAGATATTCTCTCCCGAGCCGGAATTGTTGGTGTAAGCCCTAGAGGCCAATGACTTTATTACTTGTATCGAATAAATTATTAATAAATGTATTGTTTCTTTATTAATAATAAAAGGCATTTTCTTTATTATGTTTGTATGTTCAAAATAATGAAGTCCCTAGAATAGAAAGTCTGTTTAATATTAAGTGTGACTTAATCATGAGATTACATTAAACATAAAGACGCTATTCTTAAAGTATCCGTAGTCGAGTTTTATCATGAATTGGGATAATGATAAAACATAGAGACTATTATGAAGATAGACTGATGATCGCATCTCATGGATCATAGGATAAGGAGTTATCAAGTCTTGACATAGGTATAAGAAATATTAGGAGTAATATTTATACCGAATTGACCCGCTATGAGAGTACTACATGCAAAGTTATGCAAAGTGTCATAAGTTACTCTCATGATGATAATGGTGTAAGCCGCCCTTAGACCTGAAACCACTTTGTACCCTAGATGTGGAGTCAAGTGCTTTGTTACTGATCTAACGTTGTCCGTAACAGGATGACCATAAAGGCAGTTAATGGGTACTTCACAAAGCATGCTGAGGGACAGTAGTGTCCTAGATGGAATTTGCCAATCCTGCATAACAGGATAAATGTCATGGGCCCAATATTGAACTGGACAAAGATGACACCGAGTATGCTTTGTGTTCAATATGGACATAAGGGGCAAAGGGGTAATTATACACACATATATTATCACTAAGGTTGTGTTATGATCACATGTCAATTTCTCATAACTTGGGTAGCAATGATGTGTTGCTAGATACCGCTCATTGTTTATTATATTAAATAGATGATTTAATATAATTGCCAACGTTATGGAAACCTACAAGGGTCACACACATAAGAACAAGCTAGTGTGAAAATTGGAACACCGTAAGGTACGGTGCACCTCAGAGAAATAAGGAATTATGATAAGGGTATCATGGTAATTAAATAAAGTAATTCATAATTTGTTATGAAATAGAAAGCACTCATGTGTACATAGCACATGGGGGGTGCGTTTCTTAAAAGGTTTATTTAATTAAAAAGGTTTTAGTAAAATTGTGGCCCAATGACAAATGGTTTGCCTTGGTGCCCAAGACAAGTGGTTCTATAAATAGAACACTTGTGAGAAAGAAAATTACTTGATGAAAAATCAGCCTCTAAAACCCTAATCCTTATTTCTCACCTCTCACTAGAAACCTTCATTCTTGGAGCTAGCACTCTCTTGGAGGGATCTTGTTCGTGTGGACTAGTTAGAGGCGTTATACCATTAACGCTCGTGATCAAAGGTGGTGGTGATTAGCACGTGACTTGTTCGTGATTCAAAGCCTAATCTCCAGCTGTTCGTGAAAAGAAAAGAATTCTACAAGAGGTAAAATTCTTAAACCACGATTCATGATCATTCGTAAGGATCCAACGAAGGAAATTTTAAATTCCGCTGCTTATCTCTTATGTTAAGTTCCTTCAATTGGTATCAGAGCCACTTACGAAACCATGAATTGATGTTTGTTTATTTCATGATTTCAATTTTTAATATGATTAAAAACAACTAATAAAGATTAAAATCGAGCAATTAAAACTTGGCATCTATTTGTATGACAATTGATGGTTAACATTGAAACGGCTTCGGAATCCGACATTTGTATGGTGAAGCAGCGATATGTTAATTGTCATAGGTTCATACAAATAAGATTGATCACTACTTATATATGATATAAGTAATCATGATGCAAAACGGTGTATTAGATACATCGTTCATAATTTCGTTCAATAAAACAAATTATGAAAGTTATTTGATATTGAATTAATTCATGTTCATTCGCTTTGGAATCCGACATTAGTATGGTGAAGCAATGACATGTTAATTAATTATATTGAATTTCGATCATAAAAGGTTTTGACGGCACGAAATTGTTGCATTAGGATTCGCAAAAATTAGGGCTGTTCACGTGCTGGCGCTAGGCGCAGGTCATGTGGCGCTAGGCGGAGGAAAACAGAATCGAATTCTGGTTTCCAGGTGCTCACCTGCGCGGGGCGCTGGGTAGGCTGCGCTAGGCGCAGCAGACAGCTCCGATTTCGATCGTTCGCCGAAATTTTAATTTTAATTAATCTACTCGACCAGAATTGATAATGATAATAAATATGTTTATTATTATGTTTTATGATGATTGATTATGGCCTTAGTTTACTCTTTTGTTTTTATTTTGGATTTTAAAATACGGCCTGCGTGTCGTGCCTCTCTCTAAAATTCTTGATGTAATTTCTCTTCTCATCTTACTCCCTCGTATGTAAAACGAGTATTCTCTGATGTAATAATAGAATTACAATAGGAACAAAGGAGGACGGCCATGAAGATGATACTTGGAGAAGTAGATCATCGTTAGGCTAGTTTAGGGTTCTCTCATTGGCTTGAGAGAACACTTGCGTTAGGAGGCCATAATCATATCATTTTATGTTATTGTTTTATATGTTTGTTGATGCATGTGAGAGCGTTTAATATGTTAAACAAGCCGGTGAGATCAAACTAATTAAAATCCCTCAAGAGACACATAAGAGATTAATAAAGAAGATATAGGTTCGTCCAACGCGAAGTATATTTTCTTTAATAATAAAATATGTGGATATTAAGTTTAAGCTTTCCAGATTTTAGAACTCGTCAAGACTGATTTCAAACATTGTGCGTTCGTCCAACGCGAAGTGCATGTTTTACATCGGTAAGGCGCGATGGGATAATTGTAATATCCAATTTCTAAAATGATGGGTCAAACTTAACTAAACTAAAATATAATGAGATTATATGTTTAGAAGCAAGCATTGGGAATGGTCCATAAGATGGATTAGAATAAGGAGTTATTCACCCAATGGATATATTCGAGAATTGTATGAGATACAATTGGAAGGAGTTCCTACCTAACCAATCATGTTTTGGGGGATTAGCCAACGCTAACTCAAAATGTGGTGAAATATGGATCTCGACCCACTAGAAAATCTTCCAACGGGATTTTCCGAATCAAATGATGAGGGTCATTTGGTTTGAGTAAAATAGTGGGAGCATATTTAATTAAAGTCCTAATTAAATAAAATGATACTTATATTTTCACTTCTTTCTGTAGATAACCATGACATCAAACACATCAAACAACATTTTGCGATCAATCCTAGACAAAGAAAAATTGAATGGTTCAAATTTTCTTGATTGGCACCGAAACCTGAGGATTGTCCTCAAGCATGATAATAAGCTGTATGCATTAGAGGAACCAGTTCCTGAAAATGAGCCAGCTAATAATGCTCCAAGGGCTGAAAAGGATGCTTACAAGAAGCATGTTGATGATGCTAATGAGGTTGCATGCCTCATGTTGGCTACCATGAATTCTGAGCTTCAGAAGCAACATGAAAACATGAATGCTGTTGAAATGATCGAACACCTGAAAACTCTATATGCGGAGCAAGCCCGCCATGAGAGGTTCGAAGTTTCAAAGTCCCTTTTTCAATGCAAGTTAAGTGAGGGATCTCCGGTAGGTCCTCATGTGCTCAAGATGATTGGGTACGTGGGAAACCTTGAAAGGCTAGGATTCCCCCTTGAGAAAGAACTTGCAACTGACCTTATTCTGCAATCGTTGCCGGATAGTTTCAATCAGTTTATCCTAAACTTCAACATGAATGATTTGGATAAGACTCTTCCTGAATTGCTAGGCATGTTGAGAACTGCCGAGCAAAACTTGAAGACTAAAGGGAAATCCATTCTAATGGTTAGTAATGGAAATAAGCATCACAAGAAGCAAGGTGGTAAGTGGAAAGGCAAGGGAGTTGTCAAACCAAAACAAACTGCCCCTGCTTTAAAGCCTAGTGGGAGCATAGCTAAGGAAGGCAATTGTTTCTATTGCGGTAAGACCGGACATTGGAAGAGGAATTGCCCAAAGTACCTGGAAGATAAGAAGAAAGGAGTAGCTCCTACAACTTCAGGTATTTTTGTTATAGAAATTAATTTATCTACTTCTACATCATGGGTATTAGATACTGGATGTGGTTCTCACATTTGTACTAATGTGCAGGAACTAAAGGAGAGTAGAGAATTGGCAAAAGGTGAAGTGGACCTACGAGTTGGCAATGGAGCAAGAGTTGCTGCTTTAGCTGCAGGGACTTATAATTTAGCTTTACCTAGTGGTTTAATAATTCAGTTAAAGAACTGCTATTATGTACCTGCCATTAGCAGGAATATTATTTCCGTTTCTTGTTTGGACAAGTTTGGTTTTTCATTTATAATAAAGAACAATTGTTGCTCTATTTATTTGAATGATATATTCTATGCTAATGCTCAAATGTATAATGGACTATATGTCCTTGATCTTGAAATACCAGTCTATAACATTAATACTAAAAGGATGAAACCTAATGAGTTGAATCCTAGTTACCTTTGGCACTGTCGCTTAGGCCATATAAATGAAAGACGCATATCCAAACTCCATAAAGATGGACTTTTGGAATCTTTTGATTATGAATCATATGATACATGTAGATCTTGTTTAATTGGAAAGATGACAAAAGCCCCATTCAAAGGAATAGGCGAAAGGGCTAATGATCTTTTGGCACTCATACATACTGATGTATGTGGACCATTGAACATACCTGCTAGAGGTGGTTTTACATACTTCATAACATTTACTGATGATTTTAGTAGATATGGATATGTGTATCTAATGAAACACAAATCCGAATCTTTTGAAAAGTTCAAAGAATTCAAAAATGAAGTGTAAAACCAATTAGGCAAGAATATTAAAACTCTTCGATCAGATCGAGGTGGTGAATATTTAAGCCAAGAATTTAATGACTATCTTATGGAATGTGGTATAGTATCACAACTAATTCCTCCCGGAACACCACAATGGAATGGTGTGTCTGAGAGAAGAAATCGAACCTTGTTAGACATGGTCCGATCAATGATGAGTCATGCCGATCTTCCAAACTCCTTTTGGGGACATGCACTATTGACAGCAGCTTACACACTTAACCGTGTTCCATCCAAAAAGGTTGATAAGACACCATATGAGATATGGAGTGGTAAGCGACCACATATGTCTTATATGAAGATTTGGGGTTGTGAAGTTTATGTGAAACGACAACTCTCAACTAAGCTTGAGCCCAGATCTGACAAATGCCTATTTGTAGGGTATCCTAAAGAAACAAAAGGATACTACTTCTACAATCCCACCGAGGGCAAAGTGTTTGTCGCTCGAACTGGAGTCTTCTTGGAAAGAGAATTCATTTCCAAAGGAATCAGTGGGAGGAATGTGGAACTTGAAGAAATTCAAGAACCACCAACTATTGGGCAAACAATGGAGGAACATGAGCGGGAACCACAAGATGTTGTGGAAGAACAACCTGCTCAAGTAGAACAAGTCCAGCGTAGGTCAAACAGGATACGTCACGAACCTGAGAGATATGGGTATCTCATAACGGAACAAGGTGACGTATTACTCATGGATCAAGATGAGCCTGTATCCTACCAAGAGGCCATAACTGGCCCCGAATCTGAGAAGTGGCTAGAAGCCATGAAATCTGAAATAGATTCCATGTACACAAACCAAGTTTGGAACTTGGTGGAGCCTCCCGTAGGAGTTCGTCCTATAGGATGCAAGTGGGTCTTCAAAAAGAAGACTGACATGGATGGTAAAGTACATACCTACAAAGCAAGACTGGTTGCTAAATGATATAAACAAATTCATGGTGTTGACTATGATGAAACCTTTTCACCAGTTGCAATGCTTAAATCTGTTCGGATTTTACTTGCTATCGCAGCATATCATGATTATGAAATATGGCAAATGGATGTCAAAACTGCTTTCCTTAATGGAAACCTCCTTGAGGACGTGTACATGACACAACCCGAAGGATTTGACATACCAAATGAAGCTCATAAGATATGCAAGTTACAGCGATCAATCTATGGATTGAAGCAAGCTTCCAGAAGCTGGAATCTTCGTTTTGATGAAACTGTAACAAAGTATGGATTCATTAAAAATGAAGATGAGCCTTGTGTCTACAAGAAGGTTAGTGGGAGCAAGATCGTTTTCTTAGTATTATATGTAGATGACATATTACTAATAGGAAACGATGTCCCTACCTTGCAACAAGTAAAGACTTGGTTAGGGAATTGCTTTTCTATGAAGGACCTTGGCGAAGCAGCCTATATATTGGGAATAAGAATCTATAGAGATAGATCACAAAGACTGCTTGGTCTAAGTCAGAGTACATACATAGATAAAGTGCTAAAGCGCTTTAATATGCATGATTCCAAGAAAGGATTCATACCAATGCAACATGGAATATGTCTTTCGAAGACACAATGCCCTTCATCTAAAGAAGAAAGGGAACGCATGAATGAGATACCGTATGCATCAGCAATCGGATCCATCATGTATGCCATGTTGTGTACTCGTCCAGATGTCTCGTATGCCTTGAGTGCAACGAGCAGGTACCAATCTAATCCCGGTGAGAGTCACTGGATAGCCGTCAAGAATATCCTTAAGTACTTAAGAAGAACTAAGGAAACATTCTTGGTATATGGAGGTGAGGAAGAACTGTCGGTTGTAGGGTACACCGATGCCAGTTTCCAAACCGACAAGGATGACTTTAGATCGCAATCTGGTTTCGTGTTTTGTCTAAATGGTGGCGCTGTAAGCTGGAAGAGTTCAAAGCAAGAGACAGTGGCTGATTCTACAACAGAGGCTGAGTATATTGCTGCCTCAAGTGCTGCAAAGGAAGCTGTTTGGATTAAGAAGTTCATATCTGAACTTGAAGTGGTCCCTAGCATTGTTGATCCCATTAGTCTGTATTGTGACAACAATGGTGCAATTGCACAA
The DNA here is from genome assembly GCA_030408175.1 of Trifolium repens. Taxonomy (NCBI): domain Eukaryota; kingdom Viridiplantae; phylum Streptophyta; class Magnoliopsida; order Fabales; family Fabaceae; genus Trifolium; species Trifolium repens. The sequence goes on along the minus strand of CP125842.1, from coordinate 55,788,001 downwards.
GCTAAGGAACCTAGATCTCACCAACGGTCCAAACACATACTCAGGCGATTCCATCTTATTCGAGAGATAATAGATAGAGGAGATGTGAAAATATGCAAAGTACCTACACTTGACAACATAGCTGATCCACTGACAAAGCCTCTTGCACAGTTGAAGCATGACGGCCACACTAGGTCTATGGGTATTAAAGTAATGCCAGATTGGCTCTAGTGCTAGTGGGAGATTGTTGGTGTAAGCCCTAGAGGCCAATGACTTTATTACTTGTATCGAATAAATTATTAATAAATGTATTGTTTCTTTATTAATAATAAAAGGCATTTTCTTTATTATGTTTGTATGTTCAAAATAATGAAGTCCCTAGAATAGAAAGTCTGTTTAATATTAAGTGTGACTTAATCATGAGATTACATTAAACATAAAGACGCTATTCTTAAAGTATCCGTAGTCGAGTTTTATCATGAATTGGGATAATGATAAAACATAGAGACTATTATGAAGATAGACTGATGATCGCATCTCATGGATCATAGGATAAGGAGTTATCAAGTCTTGACATAGGTATAAGAAATATTAGGAGTAATATTTATACCGGATTGACCCGCTATGAGAGTACTACATGCAAAGTTATGCAAAGTGTCATAAGTTACTCTCATGGTGATAATGGTGTAAGCCGCCCTTAGACCTGAAACCACTTTGTACCCTAGATGTGGAGTCAAGTGCTTTGTTACTGATCTAACGTTGTCCGTAACAGGATGACCATAAAGGCAGTTAATGGGTACTTCACAAAGCATGCTGAGGGACAGTAGTGTCCTAGATGGAATTTGCCAATCCTGCATAACAGGATAAATGTCATGGGCCCAATATTGAACTGGACAAAGATGACACCGAGTATGCTTTGTGTTCAATATGGACATAAGGGGCAAAGGGGTAATTGTACACACATATATTTTCACTAAGGTTGTGTTATGATCACATGTCAATTTCTCATAACTTGGGTAGCAATGATGTGTTGCTAGATACCGCTCATTGTTTATTATATTAAATAGATGATTTAATATAATTGCCAACGTTATGGAAACCTACAAGGGTCACACACATAAGAACAAGCTAGTGTGAAAATTGGAACACCGTAAGGTACGGTGCACCTCAGAGAAATAAGGAATTATGATAAGGGTATCATGGTAATTAAATAAAGTAATTCATAATTTGTTATGAAATAGAAAGCACTCATGTGTACATAGCACATGGGGGGTGCGTTTCTTAAAAGGTTTATTTAATTAAAAAGGTTTTAGTAAAATTGTGGCCCAATGACAAATGGTTTGCCTTGGTGCCCAAGACAAGTGGTTCTATAAATAGAACACTTGTGAGAAAGAAAATTACTTGATGAAAAATCAGCCTCTAAAACCCTAATCCTTATTTCTCACCTCTCACTAGAAACCTTCATTCTTGGAGCTAGCACTCTCTTGGAGGGATCTTGTTCGTGTGGACTAGTTAGAGGCGTTATACCATTAACGCTCGTGATCAAAGGTGGTGGTGATTAGCACGTGACTTGTTCGTGATTCAAAGCCTAATCTCCAGCTGTTCGTGAAAAGAAAAGAATTCTACAAGAGGTAAAATTCTTAAACCACGATTCATGATCATTCGTAAGGATCCAACGAAGGAAATTTTAAATTCCGCTGCTTATCTCTTATGTTAAGTTCCTTCAGGAATGTCCTCCTGCAAATCTTATCCAACTCCGGTTGATACAAAACCCAAGTTGAGTGCCACACAGAGCACCCATATGAAGATCCGTCTCTCTATCGCAGCCTTGCCGGTGCCCTTCAGTATCTTACCTTCACACGACCTGATATCTCATATGTTGTACAACGGACATGTCTCTTCATGCATAATCCGATGGAAAATCACATGCATGCTCTCCACCGGATATTGCGCTACGTTCAGGGAACGAAAGACTACGGTATGCATCTTTATCCCTCATCCACTACTTCATTAATATCATATACAGATGCAGATTGGGGTGGATGTTCCGATACTCGACGTTCCACTTCCGGGTATTGTGTATTCCTTGGAGACAACCTACTTTCTTGGTCATCTAAACGGCAACCTACACTTTCCCGATCTAGTGCTGAAGCCGAATACCGTGGAGTTGCTAATGTAGTCTCTGAATCATGTTGGTTACGCAACCTTCTACTCGAGTTACATTGTCCCATTCATAAGGCCACCATGGTATATTGTGACAATGTCAGCGCTATCTATCTCTCGAGTAACCCAGTTCAGCATCAACGAACAAAACACATTGAGTTGGACATTCATTTTGTTCGTGAAAAAGTCGAACGAGGTCAAGTACGGGTCCTCCACGTCCCCTCCAAACACCAAATTGCGGATATCTTTACCAAAGGTCTTCCTCTCATACTTTTTTAAGATTTCAGAGACAGTCTCAGCGTCCGACCACCTCCCGCTTCGACTGCGGGGGAGTATTAGAATATTACAATATCTCTGTATTTACTTTAATCATAATTGTATATTATTAGCTTCCAAATATAGACATTGACATACTTGTATATAATAAGGAAATCAGATCAATGAAAAGCGAGGATTCAATTCTTACACTCTACACCCTTCTTCTTCTTCTTTTTTGACCGGTTAACTTTTAGTAGAACTTAACATATGATACAAAAAACAAATATAATATATGGTAAAATCACTTGAGTAAATTTTATTAATATTTTTTACCTTACACAATTCTTTGTTTTTCCTTTCTTCTCCATTTTTATTATTTTTGTTCTTGTTTAATTTTTATAATTTTTTTTATCATTTTGAACAAAATGAGGTGATGATAGCCTTAGAAATTTTTATTTTCATGCAAAAATAAATTCAATATAAAAGCTTGACATAATTTTGATACACTTTTCATATTTTTCGAACATAACATGCACATATATAAGTTTGACATAATAGATGCACATAATATTAACATATCTTAAATGTTAAAGAGTTATAATTAACTTTGACATTAAAATGAATCATTAGAGAAAAAAATAAAACAGAAAATTTTGAGAAGATGAAAATATCATGTTTTTTATTTTAAATTAAATTTTAAATTCGCTATATTTTTAGAAACCAAAAACTTATTTAACTTAATTTTTACTAGTACACACTTTTACTTTATTTTTAGGGACCGGCTTCATAAGTACTCGTTAAAAGGGGGTAAATAAAAAAAAATATTTTGCAGAGGGTAATCTCAAAAAAATAAATTACAGGAGAGTAATACAAAACTCGCATACTTTGTAGGGGTAAAAGTCTATTAACCTTTAAATAATTGATAAATTTATTATATATTATAGATTAAATAGATAAGTTACTCAATGAACCTATAAGTGACTCTTGCTTTAATTATGTTGTGTAACTTTGTGCAGTTGTAGATTACTCGAGAAAAAAAATATCATAAATCTATTTATTAATATTCCAAAATTGGAATGCACAGAAAAAATATCAGATGAGTTAGGAGTTATTTGCTTAAGTACTGCTTGCCATAAGAAAAAAAAATAAAAGTTCTATATTCAACATGTATGTTTCTAGTGTTTTATTTTTATTCAACCCACACGTTCAATATAATTAATTTTAATTACTATTATTTTTTTATTTTCGCCACAAATATCCAGCTCACTGAACCTCTAATTTAGTTTGGGATCAGTTCTGACATCAAATAGTTCAAGCTTCCTCTCATCAAATATACATATTGAATATATAGCATTTTTTTTCTATCACAATACTTATTAGGTTCTGAAGTTTTAGTTCAACTGACAAAATATGTCAAAATTGTTAGGTCGAATATTATAAATGGAGTTTGAACCCCGACTCCCTCACTTATGTGCATAATTTTAAATGCGTATGTCATTCTGTTTATGTAAAAAAAATAGGGTTAAATATGTTTGTAGTCCCTACAATTTGGCCAATAATTAAAAATAGTCCCTACTTTTTTTTTATGATTAAAAAAAACCCTATAAATTTTTCCGTCATCAAAAATAGTCCCTGCCGTTAGTTTTCATCCCAGTCAGCAAACGGAATGATGACGTGGCATTTTTTAATTTTTTTTTATATAAAACGTGGCAAATTTTTTTTTTTTTAAATCCTCTTTTTTTTATTTATTTATATAAAACGTGAATTCTTCTTGGTTTTTTTTTTTATAAAAACTTAATGTTAGTCCAAAAAAAAAAAAACAACAAAAACTTAAGTTAAAATAATCTAAAAAGAAACAGATCCTTTAAAATGTTACAAGAAACTGAAACCCTAGATCTGAAACTTGTGAAATTGATACCACACAAAGGAAAATGGATTTCCTAAAAACCTTTCTCTCCCGTTCGTATTTTCCTCTCCTGTTCGTCTTTTCCTCTTTCGTTCGTCTTTTCCTCTCTCGTGTTCGTCTTCTTTCGATTCGTGTTCTTGGGTCCGTTTGGTGATCGATCTGTTCCTGCTTCTGTTTGCTTATTTTACTCGAAAGTGGTCCAGGTATTTGTTTACTTTAGTTGAAACTGAAACTGAAAGTTATCTGTTGCTGCTTTTATTTTTATTTGTTTGTTTCGATGAAGTTTTGAAAAGTACTGATAATAAACAAGTGTGTTGTTGTCACGTGGTTGTCGTTTTATAGGTTTTGCTACTGTACTACTTGTTTATGGCTTAAAATGAGTTTTTTTACTTTGTTGTTGGTGGTATTGAATACTTGTGGGGTATTAAAAGGTTTTTTTTCTTGCTTTGTTGGTTGGTGGTAGTATTAAAAAGGGTTTTTTTTTCATGTTGGTCACTATTTGGTAAAAGATGCTTTCAATGTGTGTTTCCTTTTATACCCTAACATTGGATAGTGTATTAAGTTTTTTTTTGTATGTTAGGTATGGCTTTTACTACTGCATTTTTTTACAAGGGTTTTTTTGTAAAAGATCCTGAACAGAAGTATGTTGGAGGTGAAGTTCGTCAATATAAAGCGGATAGTGACAAGTGGTCTTTTTTTGAGATTGATGGTATTATAAGAGATTTTGACAAAGATGCTGGAACTATTAGAATTTGGTGGAAACATGCTGAAACTCCACTGGAAACGGGACTGTTAAAGATTGCTAATGATGAAGATGCTCTTATTGTGTCTAACTATGTTGTTGGACAAGATGCAGAAGTTCTTATTTATGTGGAGTATGTGACTGATGCTACTTCAAATGTTGTGTATCCTGTGTGTGTGGACGAAGTGAATGGTGTTAGGTCTAATGACAAAGGGAAAGCTACTGCTATTACAAGTGATGAAGAGGGTGATGGAAGTGACATTGATGATAGTGATGACAGTGACTACTCAGAATTGGATGTCCATTTTAATGATAGTGAAGAAGAGAGGGGTTTGGCGGTAGATGATGGTTTTGAACCTGAAGTTGTTGAGAATGTTGTTGAAGGACATGCTGAAGTGGTTGAGAATGTTGTTGAAGGGACTTCTCAAGTTGTTAAGAATGTTGTTCAAGGAACTTCCCAAGATCATGAGATAGCTAATGATGATTACAACACATAAGAACTTGATAGTGCATCAGATGATGATGGTGAAGGAGCTAGTGACCAAATAATAAGGTATGCCAAATTCAGAGAAGAAGACATGTGCAAAGGCTTTAAATTTTATGTTGGGATGGAGTTTTCGTCACTAGACCAATTCAAGAAAGCTGTTCATGCACACAATGTGCTTATTGGAAGGCAAGTTACTTTCAAAAAAAATGATGCTATTAGGGTGAGGGCTGTTTGCCAATCTATGAAAACATGTCGCTATAAGGTATTTGTAAGTAGGGTGGTGAGGACCCATACATTTAGGGTCAAGAGTCTTACCTCAAAGCACGATTGTGTAAGGTAAAATGTTATTTATTATTTTAATATTTATCTTGTCAAATATTTGTTTAATATGATTAGTTTGCTAATGTTGTGATGTCACATTGTCCAATGTTTCTTAATAGGGTTTTTGACAACAAAAGTGCAAAGGCTGAATGGATAGCTAATGCCATTGTTGAAAGGATGAGAAGTAATGGTAATATGACGGTTAATAAGGTTATTTCTGATATGAGGACAAGGTTCTCCATTGGTATTTCCTTTCCTAGAGCAGTAAAAGCAAGAAAATTAGCAAAGAATATGGTGGATGGTGATGCTGACAGACAATACTCGTTGTTGTGGTCCTATAGCGAGGAACTGCGTAGAGCAAATCCTGGAAACACTTGTAAGCTGCATATTGAGAGGCCTGCACCTACTTTAGAGCCTAGATTTGGAAGTTATTACTTGTGTTTTGATGGAGCTAAAAGGGCATTGAAAATAGCATGTAGGCCATTTATAGGGGTTGATGGCTGTCACTTGAAGAGTAAGTATGGAGGGCAATTGTTAATTGCTGTAGGTAGAGACCCTAACGATCAATACCTACCGGTTGCTTTTGCGGTTGTGGAAACTGAGACAAAAGAGACATGGAGATGGTTCCTAACATTGCTGTTGGAGGACATTGGTGACAGTAGATGGACCTTCATTTCTGATCAACAAAAGGTAATATGTTATTTATTATTTTAATATTTATCTTGACAAATATGTATTTAATATGATTCTAATATTCTGTAATGTTTAAATTGTACAATATGTTTCTTAATAGGGTTTGATGCAGACATTTGAAGAGATGTGTGGTGGTCTTGAGCATAGGTTCTGTCTAAGACACCTTTATGCTAATTACAAGAAAAAGTTTGGCGGTGGGACACTTATAAGAGACCTCATGATGGGAGCAGCAAAGGCAACATATGTCCAGGCTTGGGAGGAAAAAATGAATCAATTGAAGGAGGTTGACGCCAAAGCACATGAATGGTTGATGAAGGTCCCAAAGAAAGGTTGGTGCAAACATGCTTTCTCTTTCCACACTAAGTGTGATGTTTTAATGAATAACCTTAGTGAAAGTTTTAATGCAACAATTTTGATCCAAAGGGACAAACCAATTATCACTATGTTTGAATGGATTAGGACTTATCTAATGGGTAGATTTGCTAGTTTGAAACAAAAATCTGAAAGTTATATGGGGACTGTGATGCCAAAACCTATGAAAAGACTTGATTGGGAAATAGAAAAGAGTGGGAATTGGTTTCCTACTTGGGCTGGAGGTTTGATGTTTGAAGTTACTCATTTTCATTTTGTTGATAAGTTTGTGGTTGACTTAGAAAAAAGGAGTTGTTCATGTAACTTTTGGGATTTAGTGGGTATCCCTTGTAGGCATGCAGTGGCTGCCATTACCATGAAGGGTGAAAACCCTATTAATTATGTTCATAGGTACTATAGCAAGATGTGCTATAAGGACTGTTATGATCAGATCATATCACCAATCAATGGTGAGAATAGGTGGCCAAAAACTGAATTCCTACATATTTTACCTCCTCAATTCAAACGTGGTCCTGGGAGGCTCAAGAAACTTAGGAGGAGAGACCCGGATGAGCTAAGGAGGGAAAATGGTAATTGGTCAAGGTCCAACACAACAAATCATTGTACGAGATGTACTCAACCTGGCCATAACAAGAGATCATGCAAAAATCCAGCTGTTAAGGAAGTTGTTGGACCATCAACACAACCTAGCCAAACTGTTGCTGAAGTCGCTGTCCCTATACCAACACAGACAAGCCATACAATTGTTGCTGAAGTCACTAATGTTGTTGAAGTCCCTAAGAAGCGGGTAAGTTAATTGTACTATTCTTTAGTTTGTAATTTATTATTATTGAGTTGCTCATTTACATGTTCAATTGGTTGCTAATTTACTAATTTAGGGGAGGCCAAGGAAGGCACAAACAGAAACAAGCAAGCCGAAAAAGTGTAAGAATGCTGAGAATATTTTGGAAGGATTGAAGACTCTCCCCCCCCCCCCCCCCCCCCCGGTGAATTGGATGAGACAGTGAAGAAGCTAATAGCCGGACTTGTGAAGTGGAATGAAGAAGCAATTGGAAAGGGCAAGGAACATGCTGGAAAGAGCAAGGATTCAAAGACTTGAAGAAGCAATTGAAATCATCACTCTTTTATTTTGTTGTTATATTAGTTATGTAATTTTAAGTACGTACTTGATGTGATTTTAAACATGTTGATGACATGATGTTATCTACCTACTTAGTGCTTCATCTTTTTGTGATAATGATGAAGATAAGTTTAAGTAGGTCTATGCCATCTTTTTGTTATATTGTATTGGCTTAAGACATCTAAGAACCTACTACATAGTTTATATGTGTTTAGTGTTTCTACTGCCATCTTTTTGTTATATTGTATGGCTTAAGACATCTAAGAAGCTATCACAATTATGTATAATTACAGGTTATGATGCTAGAACATCTTTATGTATAATTACAATGTTATGACTATCATGAATAGATTATGATATTCAAGGTTCACATTACCAATTGAGCTACTTGTGCATGTTACCAATTTGAATTACTTTGTGCTTTTCTGTACAAAATTAACATGCTTGGGTTTTACCTAATCTTCACACCATTTTTTTTTACTAACATTAAGTTTTTATAAAAAAAAAAAAAAAGAGGAATTCATGTTTTATATAAATAAAATAAAAAAGAGGATTTAAAAAAAAAAAAAAAATTGCCACGTTTTATATATAAAAAAAATTAAAAAATGCCACGTCATCATTCCGTTTGCTGACTGGGATGAAAACTAACGGCAGGGACTATTTTTTATGACGGAAAAATTTATAGGGTATTTTTTAATCATAAAAAAAAAGTAGGGACTATTTTTGATTATTGGCCAAATTGTAGGGACTAAAAACATATTTAACCCAAAAAAATATTAAAAAAATATTAACATGCAAACTCTCCATCCACCTTTTAGGAAAGGTTTTTATTCAAAACAAACAAACACCTTATTATTGCATATATATATATAAAAAACTCACACATGAAATTTATTTTGATATATAAAAGGCAAACTAAATCGAAGGGGAAATGAGATTTGTGCTTTCAGTGGTCTTAGATATGAAAAGATTTTGAAACTCAGAATCCAGATTAAAAGACACTTGTTGCACCTCAGGTGATAAGGCTCCCAAAACTGATGCCTTCCCAGCTAACTCTTCAAACAAAGGCCTGCAATAAATACAATTTTTATTTTTTTAGTGAAAGTCACCTCTAATTAATATGTGTCTAATATTATAACCAAACCAACTAGTAAAAAGTATATTTAAATTAAAATGTTAATTAGTGTCTCTAAACACTGATTAAGAAAATTAAATAAAGAATGTTAATATGTGTCCAAAGTAGGTTAAGAAAATTAGCATGACTCATTTAAATTGAAGAAAATGATAAAGAATGTCTTTTAGAGCGCATAGGTTAAGAAAACAAAATTATTGGAATCTGTTTGGATGAGAGAATATTTTGAAGTATAGTAACTTTTTTAGGGAATTCAAATTCTTATTTGTAAATTTCATTGTTTGGATGATTAATTTAGAGAATTCTTAAAATCATGAAAATTTATGAAGCATTTTGTTCTAGCTAAATTTAAAAAATTTCAAATGACACCTAAAATTTAGGAATTAAAAATTTCTTCTTCCCATATGTTTCAAAATTTTCAAATTGACCCCTATAAATTTTTTAAAAATTCTAGATTGACCACCGAAAAAATTCAAAATTGCAAATTGGCCCCTAAAATTTTCCAATTTGCTCCTTTAATTTTTTATACATTGCAAATTGGTCTTTAATTTTCAATTTTAAAATTTGACATAAAACTTTTCAAATTTATAAAAAGTGACAAAAAAATGTTCACAATGAATTATTCTATTACTCTATCCAAATACACACACATTTAAAAATAAAGGTAATTCAAATAAAATTAGTTGAATTGCTTCGAATTCAAAATCCTTTAAATTTCTAATTACTTTATCCAAACACACTCTTATTTTTAGTTTCGTTAGTGTACTATATTATAGTGTACTATAATATTATATTTTCATATTGAGTTTAATTCTTTCTTTAAAAAAAAACTCATTTCAAATCTTGATCTCATTTCTGAGTTACATCTTGTCATTAATATAATAATTAATAATTAATCATGATGGAAAAAAAATCAATGTTAATTTTTAAAGTTGGAACAAACTTACTTGGTACTTGTCACAATAGAGAAACTCTCCAATCCTTTTTCACCTGCAATTTGAGCAACCACAAAAAATTGTGGCACAACAATCAAATGACCAGCCTTAACTTCACTATCCAAGACACGTTTTCCACTTAATCCCACAATTTCAATTTTTCCACTTCCTCTAGAAATGTAAATTAACTGAACCCCAGGGGTAATTAAGTTTGATGGTGCCTTAATAGCATTAGGTTCAAGTTTAACTCTAATCACACTCAACCCAACATCCTTAATAAAAGGAAACACTTTCTCCGTTAAGGTTGTTACTAATCCTACATTTTGGACCTCAATTTCTGGGGTTTTAGCATCAATGTCATAAACAAAGTCTTTAGTTAGGTCCAGTTGTGGCTTAGGCATTGGTTTGTCTTTTTCTATTTTGATCATCACAGCACCCTTTTGGCTTTGTGTTAACTTATTAACCTCATCTTTATTAAAATTATATATTTTACTTATTAAATCACTAGAGAAACTTCCTAAAAATCCTTGAAGACCACATAGAAAAAAATAGGAGATTTCTCCTGGAACATGAGCTGTTGAAGTTTCTCCAAGAAATATAATGTTAAGGTTTGAGTCACCATCATTGAACCACCATGAAACACCTCCAACAGGGACAGGTATAACATCTCCTTTCTTAATCTTCAAAACTATTTCTTTTTTGGTGTTAGGGAGTATCATTCCAACTACTCCATCAGTTCCTGCATTTGAAAAAAATTTGAGCTGGCAACAATTAATAATAATAAAATAAGGCTTAAACATCATTTTCGTTCCTGTAAGTTCACGTTTTTTTGATTTTAGTCCCTGTATTTTTTTTGTTGCAAATTAGTCCCTGTATGTTCAAATCTTTTGGTTTTAGTCCCTTAAAACTAAAATCCGCAGGAAAATCCGTAGGAAACCAGAGAATTTTCCTACAGATTTTCCTGCGGATTTTAGCTTTAGGGACTAAAATCAAAAGGATTTGCACATGTAGGGACTAATTTGCAACAAAAAAATATACAGGAACTAAAATCAAAAAATTATAAATTTACAAGAACGAAAATGATGTTTAAGCCATAAAATAATAATAATAATAATATTAATTAAAAATTTAAATGCATTTTATTTAATGAAGTAGCCAAATGGTTAATAATAAAATATACGTTTAAAATATGGTTAGCAACGTATATTTTTTGCTAAATAGCATTGCTCATTTCTATAATTAATATATAAAATTGATTAATGACACAATTTAATTTCTGCATTACAAAAAAAAAATCTCTATATTTTTTAAAAAAATTGACAAAAAAGGTATTGTTCACCGTATGAATATGATGAACAAAGATTTGTATATTTTAAAGTGAGTTAATTTTTTTTCCTCTATGAAAAAAAAATTGACAAAAAAAGTAGTATTATTCACTGTATGAATATGGTGAAGAAAAATTTGTATATTCTAAAGTGAGTAAAATATAAAGTATCGATAGTTGTCAATTGTGATTGTAACAACCCCATAATTATGTTATATCTTTGATTTATTAATCAAATGTTGATATTATTCATTTTACACTTTAAAATAAATCATTCACTTTAGTGTTTAAAAAACATTTAAATAGCACAACCATAAATCAAAGTCAAAAAGCACAGTAGTTAGATCTATCTATTTTGTACTACCAGTCTCTCCTCTAAGTCATAAGTCATTTTGATCATTTTACACAAATTAAGAAGTGTAATTAACTTTATGTTAAAAAGAGAAATTATAAGTAATTTTACAAAATTTCTTTAATGGTACGGAAAAAGTAAATTAAAAAATTGAAAGGAAAAACAATAATAAATACTTAAAAGTATAAGAGGAAAATTAATAAATACTTTATAAGTCATAATTTGAAATGGAGGAAGTATTAGAAAAAGCTAAGTAATTAATGGATTAATTCTGACCTTCAACAACATAACCAACTTTAGATATATCTGCATAATGAGGAAAAGCAAATCCCCTTGGATGAAGAACAAATTGACCAGCACAAACATTTGTCTTAGCCAAAAGTGGAACTTGAGAACTTAACCAAGTGTAGTAACCACCACCATCTCCCTCAAAAAATGGTATTGCTACTTTTGGTGTTAGATCCAACTCCATTGATTTCTTATCTCTTTTGTTCATGAAAAATAAACCATTTCAATTAATAAATTAGTGTTCCTTATTAAACCTCACAACAAAATATTAGAAAACCATAATTATAAAATTCATAGAAGTGATTAACGTACCAGCTGCAATATCTTGGAATTATTAAACTGACATAGACAGGAAAGAACTTAGCAATATTGAGTTGGAATCTAGATGCTTTTGTGTGCAAGCTGAGGACTGAGGTGATATAAATAGAGTTTTTTAGATTACTAGTAAGTGGGAATAAGTACTTCTTTTTTTTTTATTGTACATAAAATGGTAAGTACAGCTTATGACATGAGTTTTACTGTGACAAAAGTTGTAATTGAATGAATGCGATATAACCGGTGAAAATAAGATCAATGTTAAGTGGACCACTTTTACAAGTGGTCAATACTATTATAATAAATACGAATTTTATAAAATTTATCGTTGAATTGAAAGTTATATCATATAAATTATTCATAAGAAAACAGATTAAATTGGTGGTGAAAGCCAAAAAAAATTATAGAAAAGTTGAAAATTGTTTTATTGAGACCTATCAAAATTATGGTTAATGTAAATTCAAGGAAAGAGAGAAAATAAATGATTGGAGAAAGAGGGAGAGTTATAAAAAGGATAGTATTAAGGAGTGTACTCTTTAATTATTTTATTTTAAAAAAATTATTCAAAAAGTTAAATATTATAATTTTTAAAGTATCAACTTTACACATTTCCACAAAATTATATAAATTTTTTATTATTTAAAGTTTTAAAGAGGGTTTAATAAACACTTGTTGGCATTTTCCAAACAAAAAATAGAGTGAGAGATTTCCCCAACCCATCTATCCAAGACCCCATTTCCTCTGTGATGTTTTTCTCGTTCCCTATTTGTGATATCAACGTGCATTTTCACATCAGGGGTCGACCTTAATTTTTTTGAGACTATGTAAATGTTAAAAATTGGTTCCTTATTAAAAAATTAAATTTATTTTTTTTATAAAAAATCATCATCAATTTTTTTTTTGACAAAAAAAATATCACCAATTTAAATTGCACATAACATAAAAAAAATAATCATTCTTATAATTAAAAAAAAAGGCTTTAACCCCTATTTTGAAAAATCTGAACTTTTGATCCCCCTATTTTAAAACTCAACTTTTTGGTTCCCTTATTTTGAAAAATCTGAACTTTTGATCCCCTAATTTCAAAAACCAGCTTTTTAATCCCCATATTTTAGTTTTTTTCAGAATTTTGGTCCCACAACTCAGTTTAGCCAATTTTTTGATGATGTGTCACGCTCATTAATTATGTGGCAGTGTCCATGTTGACAAAACATTTGCCATGTTATTATTTGTTTTTCTTTAAATCAAATATTTTGTTTCAAAAATATTTAAACAATAAAAATATCAATTATTTATTGTTTTAATATTTCTAAAACAAAATATTTGATTTAAAGAAAAAATTGGTCACTGCCACGTTATTAATGAGTTTGATACATCAATGAAAATTGGCCAACTAAGTTGGAGGATCAAAATTCCAAAAAAACTAAAAAAGGCGATCAAAAAGCCAGCTTTTAAAATAGAGGGATTGAAAGTTCAGGTTTTTCAAAATAGGGGACCAAAAAGTTGAGTTTTAAAATAGGAAATTAAAAATTCAAGTTTTTCAAAATAGAAGAACCAAAACTGCATCAAAATCTAATTAATATTGCGTAGTAACATAGAAAAAAAAAACAGAAACATTTCAATCGTTGTCTTGAGCAAAAATAAGCACGTGCAAATGTAAGCGTAACACATGAATTTTACAGATTTGATATGGAATAAATGGAACATTGTCAATTTGTCACACTAATTTCTCTAGAGGTGGAGGTGGTTGGACGGGTGGCTTCACATTAATTTTTTTTATCTTTCTTCACATACGTAGGTTTCTATCTCTATCTTTCTTTTAAGAGACTGGACCTTATCGTTTTTTAAAATGCAGTATTAAATTTTATACCCTCTAATTTTTAAGAGGTCTTATATCAAAACCTATGTGTACATACATGTGGGCCAACCCTTCTTCACATGGTAGCAAAGGTTGCACAAAAAAAAATGGTAACACTAGTACTTTTGGAAGAGGCACGCTCCGTTGAATACTGATTACCTCTATTGTATCCAACGACTTATTTGCTTTACCGAAGTCCATTTAGAGAATACACATTGTGGCGACGATCTTGTCAGACATCGACAAAGATTCCATTTGTGTCTTCGAAAGATTTTGGTCGGTTCTGATTTTGGTCGGTCTGTATTTGTGTTAATATATCTAATTTTGTTTTGATATGTGTACAAGCAAATAAAATTAGAACATTGAACTAATTCTTAAAAATCAAGATGAAAGTTACGTGGGTCATCTTAATAAGTGGTTCACCATGAATTATTTAAAGTTTTAACGATTGTAAATAATACTTTATAAAAGTAAAAAAAAATTACAACTTTTCTCGTCTTTACTGTTAAAATAATGACATGGTTAATTTTTGTTTATTACGAGTTACACATTTATTTTTTATTAATTTAATCAAATTGGTATAAATTAATTCATTATTTCAATCATAAAAATAAGAATGACCATTAACTTATACTTTCAAATAATAACGTATGATGTTGATAAACTTTTTAATATTTTTAAAATAGTAATCAATGATGGACTACTTATAAAAGTGGTCCGTCTTAAAATTTTCCAAAAATCAACATTCTCCATAATTAATTTTTCGACTATCATGACAGATGAAAAATGTGGTAATGTCTTGTGGATGTACTGAGAGAGATGGAAAGTGTGGTCATGGGCGGATGCACATTGTGGCAGCATGTGGCCAGGGCCACTCCAAAATTTCCATTTTTTAAATTTTATATATATGATACATATGTGTTTGGTCCCTATATATAAAATGTAGACTTTTTTAAGTTTAGTTCTTACTTAATTTTATTATATTTTTAATCTATAAAAAGTTTCTTGCACATAGTTTTAGTTCCTACTAAAATTAAATTTGTTTAATTATCATTGAACTCTTAAATTTTTGAATGGTTATTTATATATAGGCATGTTCAAAATATCACATATAGTTTATTTACTAAAATGTAGAATATTTTAACATGATATGAATTGAATATGAATTTTTTTAATCGAAAAAAGTTCAAATTAAAAATAAAAAATTGTAACCTAGCTAGAAATCAAATTTTGAGCTTTTTTTTAAGAACTTTTAGGATGTTATAAACATACAAGCGAAAAAAATTTATTCAAAAATACACATTGACTTAACATTAGTGACCAAAATTGAGTGCGGGATAATTATCTAGGGACTAAAACTTTAATAAAAAGGGAAATGTTAAACAGTGTCCCCGGGACACTAGTTAAACATATAAATATGGAAATTCTGTTTTGGAATTTGTGCAATCAATGCATCTAGAATGTAAAAAGTTATTTTGATCGTTATTAATTTGATATTTTATTTCTATTTTTGGTATGCCTAACAAGTGCTTCGAGGTACTGTTTAGTATGATCCTAATAAAAATTAAGTAAAGACTAAACTTAAAATATCATCGTTTTATAGGATCAATAACGTATTTAATCCATATTATATATATGGATTATCAAAATTTATTGATTTTCTTTATAAATGTATTGCATTAACAATATAATTTAGTTTATAGATTCTTTTATATTTGGCCACACCAATATACATTGTCTGAATCCGACTATAGTGGTCTCCAAAAACTATCTTTATCATTATTAAAATTATTTTTTGTATGTGTTGATATATTTTGGTTGGTTGTGATCGAATATAATGTTTTGGTCAGTCATTCCATATCCCAAGGCTAGATGTCAATAATTCATTAATCGAGTGGGATATTATAAAATCACTATTACAGGATTTGTCTCTAGTAGCCTCTCTCTGGAAACAAAGTTCACCCTAAGAGCAATTTTTAAATGGGCACAAATCCAAAAAAAATTCATTTGGGCACACATACATACATAGAAAAAATAAAATTTAAATAAAGTAGTCACATCAATAATTTCTTTTATCTTTTAATTTTTTAAAAACATGAGAGTGTGCTTAAGAAATATTAATTTAGACTTGTACCTATACTAGAATTTCTCTCACCCTACATAGGCTCTGTTTGGTAAACCAAATAAGCTAGCTTATAGCTTTTAGCTTTTAGCTTATAAGCTAAAAGCTCTGTTTGGTAACAGTTTTTGAAAAAGAGCTTATAGCTTATTTTACTAGCTTATAGCTTATTTTCCAAATACTATTTCAAGTAGCTTATGAGCTTATAGCTCATAGCTTATTATCTTTTCTTCCAATTTTACCCCTATCATCTTACTTGAAAAGAATTAAATATTAATTAAACATATCCTTTTTATGTCATTTCATACTTATAAGCTAGTCCAACCGCTAATTTTACCAAACACTACAAATTCAATCAGCTAGATTATTCGCTATAAGCTAAAAGCTAGCTTATAAGCTATCCGCTATAAGCTCATCCGCTATAAGCTAGCTTATCAGCTATCCGCTAATTTTTACCAAACAGAGCCATACTACCGCTATTCCTTTTTATAAAAAAGTAGATGACTGTCATTTTAATACATTTTTGTTACATAAATTTTACACAAATAATATTTACATATATTTTTTACTTTTATATAAAAAAATAAAAAAAATTATATAAATACTCTTATGTAAGTATTAATGTATTATATATGAAAGAATATGATTTCTCAAAAAAAATAAGGGCTACCAGGGAGTGGGGACCGGGGAGTATGTATAGTTCCTGTTGGTCCCATAAGTTATTCCAAGTTTCCAACTACCCGACAGCATAAATTATTGGTCTATAGTAAAAGAAGATAGCCAAAATTATATTCATTGTCGTTTAACTTAATTTTATTTTATAAAGTATATGTTTATTTTATTTTTGTCCTTTCGATATATTTGCTTATAGTTTTTTAAAATTTTATAAAGTATCCACATTCAATTTGATCCTCTTATTATTCGTATATCTTGTGTCATTCTCCGTGTGCATCTTCTTCATCGTTATTCCATTATTCAAATTTCGAACACATCTTATCCATTTTCAAACCTTAATTGAATCGATCTCCATGTCCAAGCCAAATCTCGGCCTTATTGGGCCGAATGCCTTCTGTTGTAGGTTATCAACCTACCTCTGGGTACTGAAATGGGTACTTTATAAGAAAAAATTACTTCTACCAAAGAAGGGTCTATAACTTTTATTCAAGCAGTTTATGTACCTGCAGACGATTTGACCGATCTTGCTCCTGTCGCGACATTTGCACATTTGGATGCAACTATTGTACTCTCAAGAGGATTAGCTGCCAAAGGTATTTATCCAACAGTGGATCCTTAAGATTCAATGTCAACCATGCTCCAACCTCGGATCGTAGGGGAAGAACTTTATCAAACTGTGCAAAGAGTTAAACAAACGTTACAACGTTTGTTTGTAAAATTTGATTTTTTTTGCTTTTGCATTGTCACACTGAAAACTCAAGGTTGGTTCTAATTTTCGCATTGACTTAGGTTAACCATAGAATAGATTGTGCTGGCAAAACAATTTCAGTCACTTGTAATGAAGAAAACATTGTTTGGTCTTTGTTATGTTTTTTTTACGTAGGTTAAATAGAAAGAAGAGAGCATTGACTAGATGTTTGCATAAACACTATTGGTTGTGGTTGTTGTTGTTTCAATAAGGCTTATTCAAGGATCACGATCTAGTGACACAAAAACACTATTTGAATTAGGCATCTTCTAGTATTGGACACACGTCGGTATCAATGTTCGTGCTTCACAGTTACCTGATTCTATGAAGATCGTTTGATTTGATGTTAATTTGAAGTGTTGTGTCATCATATCGTTGCATATACACTATGATTTAGTACATATGTAAATCTCGAAAAGTCAACTGGTTGTGAGTTTTGATATTTGGTTTTTGAAAATTTTGGAAACGGTTTTTTTTCTCTCCATGAATTAGGTATTCTCAGTGCGCGATGATGTTTGTAATCCAAGTTCTCAGGTGCTCAGAAGCTGAGCTCCAGAAGCTCAGGGAGTAAGAAGCTGAGCTTTAGGTTCAGAAGCTCTAACAAGTCAAGAGGTTCAGAAGCTGAAAAGCTCATGTTCTCAGGTTCTGAACATTCAGAGTCTGATCTCTCAGACTCTGATCACACAGGTTCTGAACATGTAGGTTCTGAACGCTGAGACTCAGTTAGTTAGTTAGTTAGATTTTGATTTCATCCTAGGTAGTTAGTTACAATTGCTTGGTAGTGAAGCAAGCCTCATTTGTATATAAATACTTTTGCCCCTAGTGGATGAACAATATATAACTTTCATTTTTCCTACTCTTTCTATTCAATTCAGTTTCGTTCTCTCTTTCCTAAAATTACTCCAACAAATTGGTATAACAGAGCCCGGTTCGTATTCATCGTTTTCGTTTGATTCCTTGATCAAGAATCATGGCAAACAATGGTACAACCTCCTCGCAATTTCCAGCAAATCTTCCAGTTTTCAAAGGCGATAACTATGATCGTTGGTGTGCACAAATGAAAGTGATTTTCAGATTTCAAGATGTTCTTGAAATTGTAACTGATGGAGTAGAAGAATTGGTTGCAAATGCTGATGATGCAGCAAGAACTCAACACAAAGAATTGAAAAAGAAAGATGCTAAAGGCTTGTTCATCATTCATCAATGCGTGGATTCTAATATCTTTGAAAAGATAATAGAAGAAGAAACCTCAAAGGGAGCTTGGGATACATTGAAGAAAATCTATGGTGGTGATGAGAAATTGAAGGGTATCAAGCTGCAGGCTTTGAGAAGGCAATACGAGATGATGCAGATGAATGAACAAGAAACTATCTCTGAGTATTTGGCAAGAATGCTGGCCTTGGCAAATTTAATGTGGTGAAACCATGACTGATAGGTCCAAGATTGAGAAAATCTTGAGAACCTTGACTGAGAAATTTATCATATAGTGGTTGCTATTGAAGAATCAAAGGATTTGGCAACTATGAAGATTGAAGAGCTGCAAGCATCCTTAGAAGCTAATGAGCTAAGGGTGAAGCAAAGAAGTTCAAACAAGGCAGTAGAACAATCATTACAGGCCAAGACTCAGAACAAGAAAGGAAAAGATAAGTGGAAGAAGAAGAAAGAGGATTCAGAGAATTCAACCAAGAATTCAAAGAATCAGAATGTAGATTCCACTAAAGATGCAAATCAGAACAATAAGAGTTCCAAGAAGAAGATTGATAAGAAAGAAATTCAATGTTACAACTGTCAAAAATTTGGGCATTATGCAAGAGAATGTCTTTCTAAGAAGGTGGCCAGAGAAGACAAAGATGAAGCCCAATATGCTAATGGAGGTGGTAGTGATTTTGATGATTCACTCCTGATGGCAATCACAAATTCAGAGGCAGACAAGTCAAATTTGTGGTATTTTGATACAGGGTGTAGCAATCACATGACTGGTAATAAGAAGTGGTTCTTGAAGCTTGATTATTCAGTGAAGAGGAATATCAAGTTTGCAGACAATAGTCAAATTACTAGTGCTGGCATGAGAAATGTTCTTGTGAAGAGAAAAAATGGTCAAGAATCAACCATCAATGAGGTATTGTATGTTCCTTCTATGGCAAGTAACTTGATAAGTTTAGGCCAATTACTTGAGAAAGGTTATACAATGAAGTTGGCCAATAGAAAGTTGAGAATTTATGATGCTAAGAGTAGATTAATTTTGAAAGCTCCACTGTCGAACAATAGGACTTTCAAAATTGAAATCAATGTAATTGATCATCACTGCCTCGCTTCAATTACAAACTCTGAAGGAGATTGGATGTGGCATCATAGATTTGGGCACTTGAACTTCAAAAGTTTGAGCTTGTTGAAGTCAAAAGAGATGGTACATGGGTTGCCTCTGATAAAAACACCAAGTACAGTGTGTGAAGAGTGTTGTGGAGCCAAGCAAACCAGAAATTCGTTCAAGAATGAATTGCCCATGAGATCAACTCAGAAGTTAGAAATGGTGTACTCAGATGTGTGTGGGCCTTTTGAAGTAAAGTCCATTGGAGGTAATAGCTATTTCTTAACTTTCATAGATGACTATACTAGACACGTGTGACTCTATCTTATTGAAAAGAAGAGTGAAGTATTCACTAAGTTCAAAAAATTTAAGGCATTAGTTGAGAAGCAAAGTGGCTGTAGTGTCAAGAAATTGAGAACAGATGGAGGTGGTGAATACACTTCACTAGAATTTGCAAAATTCTGTGAAGAAGAAGGTATAGTGCATGAAGTTACTGCTCCTTACACTCCTCAACACAATGAAGTTGCTGAAAGGAAGAATAAGAGTATAATGAACATGGCCAGAAGCATGTTAAAGGGAAAGAACATGCCTCATAAATTCTGGGGAGAAGCTACCTCAACAGCAGTGCATATAATCAATAGAAGTCCCACTAAGGAGCTGAAGAACAAAACTCCCTATGAAGCTTGGACAGGTCTTAAACCAAGTGTAAATCATTTCAGAATCTTTGGCTCACTTTGTTTTAGACATGTTCCTGATCAAGTGAGAAGAAAACTTGATGATAGAAGTCAACAAATGATTCTATTGGGATATCACCCCACTGGTGCTTACAAGCTTTATGCTCCAAAAGAGAATAAAGTTGTGATAAGCAGAGACATAAAGTTTGATGAATCAAAGGGTTGGGACTGGATTGGAAGTACTAGTGCTGATGACACTAGTTCATTGCTCAATAGAAAGCTTGTGCTTGAAGAAATAGGTGATCAACCAGAAGATGATCAACCAGTAGATGATGCAGCTGGTAATCACACTCAAATTCTCAATGATCAACCTAATCAGTAGTTGAGAAGATCAACAAGAGATAGAGTGCAGTCAGTTAGGTTGAATGAATTTGAGTTGTTCCCTGATCAAGCAATAACAGAAGATGGTGAACTGATCAATGAAGCTATGATAGCTGAATTGGAGCCAGTTACCTTAGAACAAGCTTTAAATGACTCTAAATGGAAGGCAGCCATGAAAGAAGAGTTAAAGTCAATTGAGAAAAATAACACTTGGGAGTTAATGCACAAAACAGTCAACAAGAGGCCAATTGATGTGAAATGGGTCTTCAAGTTGAAGATGAAACTCAATGGTGAAATTGCTAAGTATAAAGCAAGGTTAGTAGCAAAGGGTTTTCAACAGAAGCATGGACTTGACTTTAATGAAGTGTTTGCACCTGTGGCCAGGATAGAGACCATTAGATTAGTTGTTGCAATAGCCACTTACAAGAGTTGGTCTATGCATCAGCTAGATGTGAAATCTGCCTTCTTAAATGGACCTCTAGATGAAGAAGTTTATGTGAAGCAGCCACCAGGTTTTGAGATTAAAGGTCAAGAGAACAAAGTGTTCAAACTGAAGAAAGCCCTCTATGGCTTGAAACAAGCTCCAAGAGCTTGGAATAAGAGAATTGATAGCTTCCTAATTGATTTGAAATTCACTAGATGCACAACAGAACATGGAGTATATGTGAAGGGTTCAAATCATGAAGAAATGATAATACTATGTCTGTATGTTGATGACTTGTTGATCACTGGATCAAACAAAGCTGTGTTAGAGAAGTTCAAAACAGACATAATGAAGGAGTTTGAAATGACTGACTTAGGTGAGCTATCATATTTTCTTGGCATGGAGTTTGCTAAGACAAGCAGAGGCTGTTTCTTGCATCAGAAGAAGTATGTTGCTGACATATTGAAGAGGTTTCATATGAGCAATTGTAATCCAGCAATTACTCCTATGGAAACTGGTGTGAAGTTGAGCAAGAATACAGATGATGAATTGGTCGATTCAACCTTGTACAAGCAGATTATAGGTTCATTAAGGTACTTGTGCAACACTAGGATTGACTTATGTCATAGTGTTGGTCTGTTAAGCAGATTTATGGATCAACCAAGGATGTGTCACTTGACTGCTGCAAAGAGAGTGCTCAGATATGTAAAGGGTACTAATGATCATGGCATTTTGATTCCAAACCAAAAGAACAGTAGTAAGAAGTTAGAGGCTTATGGCTACTCAGACTCTGACTGAGGAGGAGATCAAGATGATAGAAAGAGCACTGCAGGTTATTTGTTCATGATTGGCAATGCACCAATTTCTTGGTGTTCTAAGAAACAAGGAATCGTTGCATTATCATCATGTGAAGCTGAGTATGTTGCAGCTTCATTTGCAACTTGTCAGGCAAATTGGATTGAGATGTTACTTTCAGAACTTAAGGCAGTTGAAGTAACAAAGATGAAGGTGCTTGTGGATAACAAGTCAGCAATTGACTTGGCTAACAATCCTGTGAGTCATGGCAGGAGCAAGCACATTGAAAGAATGTTTCATTTTTTGAGAGATCAAGTGAATAAGGAGAAGCTTGAGTTGGAATATTGCAACACTGAGATCCAACTTGCAGATATTCTAACTAAACCTATGGCTAAGGCTAAGTTTGATGCTTTAAAGAAACTGATAGGAATGGGATCGTTGGAGAACATGAATTAGGAGGTGTGATGTTTGTAATCCAAGTTCTCAGGTGCTCAGAAGCTGAGCTCCAGAAGCTCATGGAGTAAGAAGCTGAGCTTCAGGTTTAGAAGCTCTAACAAGTCAAGAGGTTCAGAAGCTGAGAAGTTCACGTTCTCAGGTTCTGAACATTCAGAGTCTGATCTCTCAGACTCTGATCACACAGATTCTGAACATGTAGGTTCTAAACGATGAGACTCAGTTAGTTAGTTAGTTAGATTTTGATTTCATCCTAGGTAGTTAGTTACAATTGCTTGGTAGTGAAGCAAGCCTCCTTTGTATATAAATACTTTTGCCCCTACTGGATGAACAATATATAACTTCCATTTTTCCTACTCTTTCTATTCAATTCAGTTTCGTTCTCTCTTTCCTAAAATTACTCCAACACGCAACTAGAAAGACTATTCTCTCGAGTGTTGTGAGACTTAAATATGCAAAAGCTATGTTTGGATTAATAATAAATAATGGAACAAAGCAAAATGAAATAAAATGAAATGGAACGGGACGACATGAAACATAAATTTAACTTTATTGTTTGGACAATTTATGAAGAGGTAGTGTTTCATCTCATACACTCCGAATCGAATGGGAGGAAAAATAAGAGAAAATGATGAATGAGATAGAAAGAATGCCATCATATACCACTCCATTCCACAAAGGACGGACCTCTTTGAGGCTTGGTATGGCTATAGCCACACCAGTTCAACCCGATTTTTTTAAAAAGAAAATAATAATAATAATAATAATAATAGTTATAAATAATTTTAAATCATTTTATATACATATTTATAAAAAAATTAATATAAATATTAGTTTAAAGTTTATTATTGACGACTATAAGTCTCTTGGTACACACATATTAAATTAAATTTTAGTGAAAATATTAGTTCATAGCCTATTATTTATGATTTCATATTTGTACTAACTAATAAATGTACTAAAATAAAATCAAACACATTCATGTTTGTCCTAATAAAAGGAAAGTGATATATTGTCAAAATAATATATGATATTATACCATGAACATGCAATATTTCTGATTATGAAGTCTTTTTTTTTATAAGCAAGGGGAATATATTATAAGGGAGTACTAGGGGTACTCAAGTCCTTACAATATACTCAAGAAGATCATGAGCTTAAAATAGAGCTCATAGGATCTTGACACCAATTAGAAAAAATATCAAAATTACATTACAATGGGAATATATTATGAAGTCTTTGATTTTATTCTCCATACACAAGAACATTACATTACAATATCAAAATGAGTGTTCCACCACATGCAATATGAGTGACAATATTACAGTACCAAACTAAACACTGCGAGTGATATTGTTTAAATATCAAAATGAGTTGTTTACCAAAGTTAAATTGATTACAATACCAAAAAGTACATTACATAAAAAACCATTACACCAAAGCAATACTATGAATGAATGAATAAAATAATGACATAAAATTTTGGAATATAATAAAAATTAGAAATTTTAGTTAAATGTTGCGGCTCAGTTCAGTTTGGTTTTAAGAAATGAAAACCGTTCACCTAACCGTGCAGTTCACCTAAAAGACCATTCAAATTAAATACATTTTCAGTTTAAATTAGTTCGGTTTACGGTTTTACTTTGGTTTGGTTAGGATAAGCCCCTACTCAAAACCAAGTCAAATATCTCGCTTTAACATCCCTCCCTCCCTTATTTCAAAAAATGTTCCCACGCCGGTGAGAAACTCCACCGCCGTTCCATCGCTTCCCCCGATTTTCCCTGGTTAGTTTTTCCTCTCGTTCTTCACAGCTTTTTATTTGTAAAATTACTATTTTGTTTTCCAACATTTTCAATTTCTCTTCCTCCCAATTTCAAACCTAAACGTTTTCTATTCCTCTTTGCTACTAGAGGTAACCTAATTCCCTCTCAGAACACATAATTGGAAACCCTAACACCTTCGATCATATATTTTTAGCTTAATTTTTTGAGTTACTTTATGAACTTACTACTTGTTTGTTATCAAATTTTGAAATCAGGTTATTTTGTTCATGTAGTATAATTTTTATTGAGTGTGCATCTACATTGTTCACAGGGCCATTTGACTTTCATAATTTGTATCTGAGTAGCAGCAGTTTTGCATTTGAATCGCGATGTCGAACTACGAGTACCCGAGGCTACGGAGGCAGGAAATAGTTCAAGTCCTAGCCCAATTTGAAATTGCATCTGTCTCCGAGAATGACATCTCTAACCCTAAACCAATTGTTGTTTTGGATCTCTACACTCGCATCCTCAATCATCTTGATTTTCTCCTCGAGTATCTCTTCTTTCTCTTCACACTTTTCTCATTCATGTACCACTTCGCTTTGTTAACAATGTTTCTCTCTTTTATTTCTCACAGGGAAGACAATGACCAGCTTGAGTTTGATTCCCTAGAGCATCTTGATAATCCCGATCTTCACGTTGGATCAGTTCGCGTTATCAAGCTTTACAATAAGATCAAGGAAATGCTTAACGCTCTAGAATGTCCAAAGAAATACACGTTTAATTTTGCCGACCTTCTCAAGCCTGATCCTCATCGAACTGAGTTCTTCCTCGGAGCTCTTCTCAATTTCTGTCTCGACAGGTTGGTTACTCTCACTTCTTCAACCATTTCAAAAATAAAAAACCCTAAAATATGACCTAATTGTCAATTTTTTTTATGTCAGGGATGCGAGAATGAATGCCATATCACCACTTGTTGACGAATTCAACGATTTGGAACAGAAGATAATGGACATTGAAAAAACTAAGATAGTGGAGGTTTATATTAGTAGTGCTTTTTTAATTTTTAATTTTTGTGAGTTGGGATAGGTTGCTTCATTGATTGATTTTCATTTTGTTGTTATTTATAGTTGAAATCGGCGATTGCTGAATGCAACGAAGCCAGGGAAAGGGAGATGCCTTTTGTTCAGGAAGTGGATGTAAAAGTGAAAGAGCTGCGTCAAACTATTGCAAACCTGAACAACAAACAGATGTCGTTGAGGACTACTTTAAAGAAGTTGAAGGAGAAAACTGTGGAAATGGACGATAAGGTGAGTTTGTCGTTTGATAGAGCACCTATATGCTTTGAACAACAATGGAAGCTTAGTTTTAACATTATGAGTTACATAATCTTCTTGATTTTTGGGTTTTTTGAACAGTATATAGAAGAAAAATCAATTGAAGCATAGGTTTCTGTGAACAATTCATGTTAGGATTAGGATATTGAACCTCTGGTTTTTGTAACTTGAACATATATAGCAGGATGCAATTTTAGAAGGTTGCTTGTTCATTTTTTGTTTATAACCATCAGTAATTAAAGCTTAATCTGATTAGTTCCTAGTAAATGTTAGTTCCTTTGCGGCTGTGCTGGTATTTCATAATAGATTATGATATTTGTTGATAATTCTAATTTCTATTTGCTTTTCTCGCCCCAGATTTCTGGTGCTGAATTTAGACTGGTACAAAATGTTCAAGAGAATGGAAATCTACGTTCAAAAATTGCTCAATCGCCTGATAAAGTACAGGTATCCTTTTCAGTTCATTATCTCCATTCATCATTCAGAAATCAATTGCCATTGAAAAATTTAATGTTTTAGTTTAGTCTATTCTATTGTTTGCATAATCAAACTTAGTACATTCTCAGCTAATGGTAGTTTTAAACAATTGCTCTTTTCCACTCCTTTCTGCAACGGAAAAAAACAGAGCAGATTTGACCGGGTTTAGTTATGCTTTAGTGAAGACTTTCTCGGTCTTTAACTGGGGTTTAGTTATCCTTTTTACTCAATGTCCAGTAAGGGCTAAACTAACCATATAACTATGAAAAGTGGTCGTGGAGACTATTTTGAAGATGTTATTAAGTGTCAGAGTTGAACTGAAAAGAAAACAAATTGTAGGAATTAAATTGAAAGTAAGTGGAAACTAGAGGTTTAAAATTTATTTTAACCATAAATTTTATCGCAGTTCAGATGAACTAAAACCACATTCTAATTTTATTCCATGTAGACTGTAGAGTGATCTAGAATGTTTTTCCTACTTCTATCTATTTAACTTTGCTTTATTTATCTTGCATGAAGAGGGCTTTAGAGGAAAAGAAGTTAGCTCGAGAGGAGGCAAGAAATGCTGAAAGATTAGCCATGCACATTTTCCATGAGAAGACTTCCCTTGTTGAAGTTTTCTCCAAGGTATGTTTCCAAAGGCTAGTTTATTTTTGCTCTTCATCAGCATTTTGGGTCTGTGTAAAGTAATACTTTTGTTGGACTGTAATAACTTTCTTCCTTAATTACTTAACATTTCATTAGGATGCAATTGCAATCCTATCCTAAACTTCCAATATGATTCAGCTTTTGTGAAGCCTCAACCTATAGGGCTGTATAGCAAACTTATCAGTCAAGTAGTCAATTCGGCTGTGCCGCCATTGGTGAAATTCTGTTGTACATATGCAAAATGAATTTCCCCTTGTAATGAGGCTTAAAGAATAAACATCAACATAACAGGGGTAATGAGAGTACTTAATCTGCTTTATAGCATTTGCCTCATAAATGTTATAATTCAATTTTCAACATTATTTATATTGGTTAAACAATTATGTTTGTAGCCATTTATTCAGTTCAGAAAGCAAACTACAAACAGTATCTCACTTATAACTAATATTCATAATGTAATGTTTTTCCCAGATAATATAGATCAATTTAACAATTCCTTTTCAGGTTAACAAAAAAATGTCAAAGCACTACAGGCAGATGCAGGCTATACAAGAACAGGTATTCACCGTCTGCTGGTTATTTGACTTCTGCTCTGTCATTTAACATGAGGATTGAAATTTTTGTTATGAATTTTCTCCTGTATATTGAAGAATGAAAAACTTTCTCTTTTTTTGTATTTGAATGGAGCTCATGATGGGAAAGCTATCTTAGAGATATGAGATGTTCTACGATGATCTTTGGGCTTTTTCTTCCTTCAAAGATAGTTATTGTGCAAAACCTATTGTTTGATTTCTTTAGAACTTCCTATAGGTCAATTCTGCTAAATCTGTTGAAAAGGATCTTAAAGCAATAAAAGCTAAACTTGGTGATGAAGAAGTATTGGAGAAGTCGCTTGAGGCCAAATTGGTTGAAAAGCAAAGTAAAGGTACGTTCTTGTGCAAGCAAGCAATGGTGGTATACCATTTCCAAGTGAAAGGTGTGACGGTGTATACACGAGTAATGGTATTTTTATGAAAAGATTCTACAAAAACCGTTCACAAATTACCTGGCATTGTTGCGTGTTTTTTTATCAAATTATTATCATTATCGTCATCTTGTCTAAAAGAAAATCCATTTGTTGACTGAAGCAGCACATATGCCACTATGCCATGTTATTTTGTATTCATTTCTACGAAAAAAAAACTTCAATGCTATGCTCTTTAAACATGTATATTATATGTGTTTGTGTTGTGTTTTCTCTTCACCTTTTTATGCTTGTTTTTCCCTCCTCAGTTGAGCATATGGAAGGGTTGAAGAAGCAGTTGGAGAAAGAATGCAGTACCATGACTGAGGAAGGAACTAAATACCTAAGCAGTAAAAAATTAGAGGTGGAATCAAAGAGACATGCCATTGAAACTAGACAGAGAAATGTTGAGGCTGTGTTATCAAAGGTATATTTTATTAAGTGGAATAGAAAACTCTTTGGAAAGTATAAACACTAAAAACATCCATATCTAAAGAAAGCATTACTTCATATCTGAATACTTACTATTTTTGAAAATAAAATCATAACTAGTATTCTTTAGGCACCTGTTTGCATTTTCTTTCATATTAAAACATGTAAGTTTGATGAAAGAATTGTCACTTTTTTTCTACAATTGACAGGTGGATGCTGTAAATCGTACAATTACCTCAGTTAAAGAATCTACAACAGTTAAAGTGGACCAGCTAGATGGTAAATGCAGAGAGATAATCGAAGAGGTATGTGGCCATTTATCTTCTTTTGCAAACTGGTGTCGTCTTTTACCCTGCTTAGCTTCAAAACATTAAATTCCAGTCATACCTCACAAGAGGAAAATGAAAATTGGAATTAAAAAGTCGCACTATGTCAGTTGCAAGTTTTACATAGATTTTACCTTTTCTTTTCTTGGTAAATAGGTGCTATGTTTCTTTTACTGTTTATCATGTCAAATGAGATCGAATCCTTGTTCTTCGCACTGCAATGCAACTATTGATTACCAATTTTGAGTGGTGATTCTTACGTTGCTTAGTGTGATAGTAAATGAGAAAGAACTGAATTATTATGTGTGGATTGGTGCAGTTTCACAAGTATTCCAATTTGATTGCACGTGTGGTTGAATCTGGGCTAAAGGGTCCGACCATTAAAGGAGCTGGATTTGACAATTTGGGTTCCCGTTTAATTGTGGACTAGACGTGCGCTTCAATGTTGAGCACATTATCAACAAAACACTGGTTAAAATCATAGTTTTATTTATTTTCCTTTGTTAAAACATAGGTATAAATTTGTATATATAACTGTGATGATGCTTGATAGATGTTCAAATTATTGTGTATATAACTGTTATTTTCTTCTGATAAGACATTTGGGAGTTTTTTTTGTTGTTGCTCAAATTACCAGCGTGTTACTTGCTGATGATTAAGGCTGCAACAGATTTCATTTATAGTTTTCTTGTTTGTTGTTTTCTCTACTAGATGAAAAAAAAAGATCATTTAGAACGCGATCTTACCCGGGACAAGCAACAAAGACATGTTTGATGCTTCCATCACCAGGCATGGATTTTTCTTGATGAGGCACATGTTCATATGCTATGTTCCCAAATGATTGAAACTAGGTGTCCTTTCAGTCCATGCTTCTTGTGGGGTTTGGTCTTTGACATTTGACGTCGCTGAGCGATTAAACCGTATGTTTCTTGCTGAAGAAGTAGTAGTTGTTTTTCCTCTAAGATTAACGGTGCATTTCTTGTTGAAGCTTTTAAGGCTAATGATCACTGTTGTGTTTTTTTCTTCAAAATTCTTGGTTGAGAACAAAATTTAAACTATGTGAAAATGAAGGAAAAAAATTCGGATTTTGAAATGAAAATGGCTAAAATCTTGTACTATAAATGCATTTAAATTTTTTCTTATAAAGATATAACATTTGACATTTAGAGGTTTAAAGACACGTCCAATTTCACATTTTCTGTGATTTTATAGATGCAAAACGGAGCTTTTGTGTAGATACGAAAAACCAAGATAAAATATCAATTTTTTTAGAGTAATTTTAGATTTTCATCAAAAGAATATTACCATTTTTTTTTGACAAAGAATAATATTACCATGTTATTATTAAGAGTTCATGAAAATAATATTACCATATTAATAGTCGATTTAGCGGTGAATAATCTCTATCTAAAAATGCATAAAAATATTTTTTTTTAAAAAAAAATTTCTTAACCAGTCAGATCACTAATTAGTAATTACTAACAACTTCTTTTGGTAAAAAAAAAAAATTCTTAATTTATATTATAATTGCTCTGAGGAGAGGGTGTACAAAGTAAACATGTTTAACTCTCTCATGTCTGTCTTTCTAGTTGTGAATTTGTGATTCTGGTGGTAAGAAGTGGAAACAGAGAAAAGAGTGTGTCTGACTGATTCTGTTATCCGAAATGACAACAACAACAACAACACTGTCACTACCATCTTTGTGGTCTGAATCTTCTTCACTATTGCTCAAACCTTGTTGTTTACGCCCAAACCTTCTTCGATTCCGCTCTCACCAACTCAACAACAACAACAAGAAGAATAATCAAATCTCTTACTCTGCTCAATCCTCATCTTTCGACCTTTCCCCTCCTCCCATCGACCATGACTTCCTGGTACCACTCATTTCTCATTAACACTTCACAAACAACTATTCCTTTTTTCTTTACTATTATTTAATAAATAATTATTTCTTCGATTCTTTTTTTTTTTTTAATTTACGGTAATCAATTATCGTTACTGGTTACAGGACACTGTCAAAACTGCAGGCGCTGAGGTATCCGGGGAAGGGATCATTGAAACATTTCATAATGATGAACAAGCACTGGACGCCGCAGACAATGGGGTTGTTGTAAGTATTCTATTTTCTTATTTATAAAACCTAATACAGTGTTGAAGTTTTATAGTTCAGTGCATATTTATTAATTTATCTAGGCCCTTTTCTATTTTGCTAGATAAAGGATTTAATTGTCTTCTTAATTGAATTCTCTATGGAATCTAATGTTGTAGGTTGTCGATCTTTCACACTTCGGCCGGATAAGAGGTACTTGATTTTCCTGTACTATTGCCTTTCCACACAAGAGCAATGTATTCACTAGGAAGCCCCTCCCAAAACTATTAAATTTACATGTAATTTGCATGACTCTTAATAATCTATAAAGTGTAAGTAATTGGGAGAGTTTGTCCTTAACATGATTTAATGTTTTCTTTATTTTTAACACAAATATTTCGTGTAACTTGAAATGAAGTCAGTGGAGATGATCGCGTTCAGTTCCTTCACAACCAGAGTACTGCAAACTTTGAATGTCTACAGGCAGGACAAGTACGTGGAAGAATGTAGCATTGTTTGACTGCATTTTTATCTTTTTTACAATTTCAAGCTCTTGTCAATTCATTTTTATATTTCATATTATAATACAGGATTAAGTAATCGGATCTCTAACTGAAATCCCTAGGGATGTGACACTGTTTTTGTAACACCAACAGCTCGAACGATCGATATTGCACATGCGTGGATTATGGTAATTTTCTTTTCATCTCTCTTTCAAAATTCATTTGTACTTGTCTTCTCTACAATGTAATAATATCTTAACTTTCATTTTGCTGACCAGTTTTTCTTGTTGCTTTGACAGAAAAATGCAATAACGTTAGTGGTTTCGCCGGAGACTTGTAGGACCATTATTGAAATGCTGAACAAGTAGGTAACTTCTTGTATATTGTATTGTAATTTGTAAGGATTCGACAATGAATAATATCAATTACACTATTTTTTACATGAAATGATTTCCAGGTACATATTTTTTGCTGATAAGGTAGAAATTCAAGACATCACTAAGCAAACCAGCTTATTTGTTTTGGTGGGACTCAAAAGTAGCCAAGTAAGAGACATTATCACACCTTTTTAGTTGTGAAAATGACAAAGTTGGTAATTTTCAATATAATGACCTGTACAGGTGATGGAGAACTTGAACCTAGGCGATCTTGTTGGAAAACCGTATGGCACTCATCAACATTTTTATGTAAGCTTTACCATACTGGTTATTTTTTGTGAATTTTGTTAGCAATTACTAATTTCCTTGCTTATTGTCGGTTTCCTCTCTACAAGTTACTGTATATATTTTTATACATGTTTGATGATAACTAGATACTTATGTCTGTCTCCCTGAACCTTTCTTATTTTTAACAAAAAACACTTTACATGCTCAATCGAGTCATACATATTTTTAAGCTTCATATATTTGTTTCCCATGAATACTTCCCTATGACATTTGTTTTAGGCAACATTGTCCTATCATCCTATGGTTACCTCCTTTATATAACTTCTATTTTTAACAGCAATACCAAGTATTGTTATCTTTCCTTTTTGGTAAAATGCTTGAAGACATACATAATATCTATTCATATCCGTGTGAAAAATTCTCTCAAGTATATTTATTTTGTAATTTGTAGGTTGATAAGCAGCCTATAACTATAGGAGTTGGAAATATCATTTCTGAAAGCGGTTTTTCATTGATGATGTCTCCAGCAGCTGCTCCATCTGTTTGGAAAGCAATTCTTGCCCAAGGAGCTGTTGCAATGGGTTCTAATGCTTGGAATAAATTGCGGGTTATCCAAGGTACTGAATTCTAGATTGCAGAACCTGTCTTCTGTTTAAGAGTTACCGGTGTTCATACTTACTACAAGATTACTGAGCATATATTATTTGTTTTTGAGAACGATGAAATGAAATAATTTGAAATACTCTAATTTTTTCATGTATATATAGCTTCATTCACTATGATTTTGATTGTAACTTGACTTCTCAGGAAGGCCTGCTCCTGGAATGGAGCTTACAAATGAATTCAACGTCCTGGAGGCCAATCTATGGAACTCAATTTCTCTAAACAAGGGTTCGTCGAGTGCTCCTTTTTCACCACCAACCCCTGTCAAGTATTAAGACTTGCCTGATGATTAGTCCAATTTTAATTTTCTCAGGCTGTTACAAAGGACAGGAGACTATAGCTAGGCTCATAACATACGATGGAGTCAAACAAAGGTTATGGGGGTTTCATCTCTCTGCAGCTGCGGAACCTGGCAGTATTATTACAGTTGATGGAAAGAAGGTGCTCTAATTTTCCTTATTTTCAAGCATAACGCCTTCTTCGGTTGAAAATATGGACATCGATGTCGATACATAGTAAATGGGTTGGTAGAAAATGAATGGTTTTCTGAAAATTATGCAGGTTGGAAAATTGACTAGTTACGCGTCCGGAAGGAATCAATCTGAACACTTTGGATTAGGCTACATCAAGAGGCAAGGTGCCTCAGAAGGAGACAGTGTAATTGTTGGAGACAACATAAGTGGAACAGTAGTGGAAGTACCTTTTCTTTCTCAACAGCAACCACCATCTAGTACTTCAAATTCTTGATTCTTGTTATGCACTTATGCTCAACTATGGTGGTAATTGATAAATGTTGTTGGTAAATTTGTGCATCTAAATGCACCCTGCTGCTCATTAGAAATTTAGAATTAGCATTAACAGCTTTGTCAACTATTGTTCTAGCTTTAGAATTTCTGCATTAAAATGCCGAAATTGTTAGGCTGGACATTATGACCGAAGTTCGAACCCCGGCTCCCTTATTTGTGTGTGTGAGTTTATAATCACTTTGTCATTTCGTCTATATACCAAAAACTAAATAAAAAGAAAGCATTATGGTTTGGTTTATTCAATTTCTATTTCAATTTGATCTCCACTCCGAACAATTTTTGTTTAGTGGACAATTTTTTCTTCAAAATTGAAAATGGATTATGGTTTTTGAAGAATTTCCTACAAAGTACTCCCTCCGTCCCTATTTATAAGAGTTAGTTTGACAAAACACGGATATTAAGAAAGTGAATTTTAGTATTAAATTGATTGATAAATTATATTGATTTTACATGTTTACCCTTACAATTAATTGTAGTGCTTTGTATCAAACAAAAGTGAATTTAATGCTATTAAAAAAACTATGTAAAAGAATTTTATAAAAAAGATTTTTTTGTCGTCAAATTAACTCTTATAAAAAAGAAAGGAGGAAGTAGTATATTTATCATATTATCAAGGTCAACACAAAAATATGACACCTCTAAATTTATGAGACAGAAGTACATGTTAATGTGTATTTTTAGTTTTCTGATTTTTTTATATTAATTTTGTTTCTTTTGAGTTTGGTTGGTAAATAAACATACCTAGGGCGGGTGGTACCTTCCCTGGATCCGTGTTCCGTAGAATGGAGGAATATAGCAACTCCAATTAACTATTAACCTTTCAAACCTTAAAGCTATGTTTAGATCGGTGGTATGTGATAGAATAAAATGAATGGAGTAGTAATTAATTAGATTCTATTGTTTGGATTTGTAAAAAATGAATGGAGTGGAATGAAGCACAATGGAATCTATTTCATCTCATACCATCCACTCCTTCTATTTTTCTTTCCCTCCAATTTGGGGCGCATCTAATGGAATGAAACTTAATAATAAAATATCCAAACAATGGAATGAAATATTTGTTCCATTCCGCTCTGTTCTACTCCATTCCATTTTGTTTAGTTCCATTCCGCTCCGTTCTATTCCATCAATTCAAACATAGCCTAAATTTTTTTATTTTTTTTGGTTTTTCACCACCAGTTTAATCTGGTTTGGGGGTCAGTTCTGGCATCAAGTGGTTTCAGCCCCCTTTCGATCGCAGTTGCGGGGGATCGAACCGCGGTCCTCCCTACCAAGTTCAGCGCCAATTACCACTGAATCAACTAACGATTGGTAACATAGCCTAAATTATTATTGGCTTAATTGCACTTTTGGTCCCCCTATTTTGCAATTTTGGTCCCCCTATTTTAAAATCAAACATTTTAGTCCCCCTATTTTGATTTGTTTTGCAATTTTGGTCCCCCACCTCATTTCTTAACTAGTTGGCAGAAAAATGCTGATGTGGCAGTGTCTATGTGGCAAATAACAAGTACATGTCAATAAATATATTATTTTTAATAACAAATAAAATTTAAAACAATTAAATAATTAAAAAACAAATAAAATAAACAATTAAGTAAATAAAAAATTAAAAAAAATTATAAATTTATATAAGGGGTTAAAATTATAAATTTCATCCCCATCATCAAATAATTATATATTACATTTAAAAAACAAAAAATAACAAAATATAAAAACAAATTTTTCATAGTTTTGTTCTTCCTTTGGAAATCGTTGACGGGCCATTAAGCAACATCCACCATCACCATCATCAATAAATTTTAATTCACTCAATTTGGTTTTCCCATTATAGTAAATTTCTTTCTCATTCTTTTCCCAAATTGATCTCTTATAACAATACAAAACAAAACCCTAATTAATGTATTCTCAAATTGTCTTTAATTTGGGGAAAAATTGATCTGGATTTTGGATGACTTCTTCGTACAGATTTGTGATGATTTCCTTGATTGTTTTTCTTCTCCTTCTCCTTGTTGTTTTCCGTTCTCCTTCTCCGTCTTATTGATCTGTGATTATTTCCTCGTTGTTTTTTATCCTGATTTTTTTCTTAACAACATCAGTGATGCGAGTTTGTTGATGGTGATAAGTGAGGTTGATTGGATTTTGGTGACGATGGCGGTGGTGAGTGGAAAACGGTGGTAAGATTCAACAGTTGGGTTTAAATGTTTAGTTTTCTTCATGTGTTAGATGGTGAGAATCGATGAGTGATTGCAGCAAAATGAATGATGTTGAGTGAATCTGGATTTTTCTTTGTTGTTGTCGCCGATGATGTTCTTAATGTTGTTGATGTTGTTTCAGATTTTTTATAATTTATTTTATTATTTAATAATTTAATTGTTTTAAATTTTATTTGTTATTAATTAAAAATAATATATTTATTGACATGTACTTGTTATTTGCCACATAGATACTGCCACATCAGCGTTTTTCTGCCAACTAGTTAAAAAATGGGGTGGGGGATCAAAAGTGCAAAATAAATCAAAATAGGGGGACTAAAATGTTTGATTTTAAAATAGAGGGGCCAAAATTACAAAATATGCAAAATAGAGGACTAAAAATGCAATTAAGCCATTATTATTTCTTCTTCTGAGTGGTTCATGTAATGCATGATGCACAAGTTGTATTATTGAATTTACCATTAGGGATGCTCTAAGAAATCCATGTGTGTTTAGAGCTAACCGCCATGTAAAATTAAAACTTGCCACAACAACTTATTTGAAATATTGAGTCCACTTTACAAATTACTAGTAATAAAATTAAAAGACTAAAATTGTGTATTTAAAAATATAGGGGTCAAAATCTATAAATTGATAACTAAACTTTTATTTATTTATTTATTTATTTATGATTGTATATTTTCTTTAAATCAAATGGTTATTCTTATTCAATATTAAAATAAATGAATTTGAAAAGGAACCACCTTCTAGAAATTTTACATGACTACCATATATAACTATACCATTTATTACTATAAACACTTGACTTTTATTTAACATGCTTTAAAACATGTGTAGTAACAATATAAAAAAAAAAGTGTAGTAGAAGTTACCTCCTACTCTTTTTTTTTTTTTTATAATAGTTACTTCCCACTTTTGTTAAGGTAGCAAATATGATATTATTTTTTTGAAATTTGTGTAGTCAACCTCTAAAAAATGTAAAGAGTATTATTTTTTATGCAGAATTTTTTCTTTTTGGTATCTTTGGGCACTAGTTTTTTTTCTTCTAAACTTAGTATCCGGCCGAAAGACCGATTTATCCGAGTGGACCAATCCCACCGTTCACTTGCAGGGGTCCCGTTTAAAGCCAAAGTTTTTTACTCTGTATGGACTAGCCCACCGAAATTGACACCAGTGGCAGTGAGAATCAAATTTAAGACTTTGAGAGGAGCAAACTCTAAGACCCAAGCCACACGACTAGTCAATCCCAAATGGGTTAGTATGAACCTTATTTAAAAATGACTTTTAAAAACAAAACTTGAACATTATGGTCGATTTGTACCACACTTAAACGAGATAATCCTTGACTATTGTGGGGTAGAGTATAATATATAGTGTAATTTACATCAAATTAAGGAATATTTGAAAATTGTAGTAGGTGCTTCTGCTTTTAGACTTAGTTGAATAATGCATTTTAAAGAAAAACACACGTTAGTATAGGTGGTTTTAAGCAAATATTAAATGATGAAATATAATTTCAGGTTTTCACCAAACAAATTTGTGACAGGAGAATTAAATTTTCATTTTTTTTTTCTCTTTTTGTGTCTTCTTAAATCTTACTCCACAAAACCACCAACCAACCACATGCAAAAATAGAAACAAAACATACCCAACAAATCTTAAACACAGCTTTTTTAACCTCCTAAACAATATGAATCCAATTTTGATTCTTCTTATGATGTTCTTTCTCATCATAGTCACAGCAGATACAAATACAACATCAAACTCAACAACATGTCCTGTGTCTTTGAATTATGTCCAAACAGTTCCTTGGAATTCTTCACTATGTCTTAACTTCAAACCTTTACAATCCAAAACAGAAACACAACAAACTCTTTGTTGTCAAGCTCTTTTATCTCTCTTTGGTATAGCACTTGCTGAATATCTACACAAAAACTCACTTTTCCATTTCCATAACATACCTATCTCAGAAGCTTGTTTACAAAATTACCAATCTAACCTCACTTCACTTTCACTTCCTAACAATCTTGTTTCTTCATGTTTTGATCCATCTCAGTTTGTTTCAACTCCTAATACATGTGTTCAAATTCAAACTAAACAAGATTGGCTTAACCAAGTTAATTCCAATGATTTAACTGTTCTTGATAATGTTTGTGAACCAGATTTAACAGATCCTCGTCAATGTCAGGTTTGTCAAAATCAAGGTACTAAGGTTCAACAGATGCTGACTCAGATTGATGGTAATAGTTCACATTCACAAGATTGTTTTTATTTTACTATACTTTATATTGCTGGAATTGTGAATAAACTTGGTCCTGAGAGTAGAGGTGTTTTAGCTTGTATTCTTATTTTGTTGGTTAATACACAAGGGGATTCTAAGAAGGAACATCATCATGCTCTTGTTATTGGATTAGTTGTAGCTTCAATTGTTTTTGTGTCTTTTTTGATAGGGTTGTTGTATTTTTGGTATATTTGGTGGGTGAAGAAAAGAAAAAATGAAAATTTACTATCAGATAATAGTGGTGGTTCACATGTACCAAGTTTTAGTTTAAGGGTTAGACCGAAAAGTGGGTTGATTTGGTTTGAGTTTAAGGATCTTGTGAAGGTTACTGACAATTTTTCGGATGAAAATTTCATTGGAAGAGGCGGGTTTGGTTCGGTTTACAAGGGGGTTTTACCGGATGGGACTGTTGTTGCGGTTAAAAGGATTGAAGAGTCTGATTATCAAGGCGATGTTGAGTTTTATAGAGAGGTGGGGATTGTTAGTAGTTTGAAGCACCGTAATTTGGTGCCGCTAAGAGGGTGTTGTGTGGTTGGTGAAGATGTAAATCATGAGTACATTGGAAAGTATCTTGTTTATGATTATATGCCGAATGGTAATCTTAAAGACCATCTTTTTCCCGATATGGAGAATCAAAATGGGAAGCAATCTTTGACTTGGTCTCAAAGAAAAAACATAATCTTGGATGTGGCGAACGCGTTGGTTTATTTGCATTTTGGAGTCAAACCTCCTGTTTATCACAGAGATATCAAAGCTACCAATATACTACTTGATGCAGGTATGAGAGCAAGGGTTGCAGATTTCGGGCTGGCGAAGCAGGACTACAGTCAAAATACGTCTCAGCTAAATACGAGAGTAGCTGGAACTCGTGGATATCTAGCTCCAGAATACGCACTTTATGGTCAGCTAACCGAGAAAAGTGATGTCTATAGCTTTGGCGTGGTTGTTCTTGAGATTATGTGTGGAAAAAAGGCTCTTCAGTTGTCATCATCCGGAGAGCCTAATTTCTTGATCACAGATTGGGTTTGGTCATTAATGAAATCCGGAAACATAGATAAGGCTTTGGATGTCTCTATCTCTATGGATGGAAATTCCACTAAAAGCACAATGGAGAGATTTTTAGTTGTTGGAATTTTGTGCTGTCATGTAGTGGTTGCTTTAAGGCCCACAATTTTGGATGCTTTGAAGATGTTAGAAGGAGACATTGAGGTTCCATCAATTCCAGATAGGCCAATG
Organism: Trifolium repens; assembly: GCA_030408175.1. Classification (NCBI taxonomy): domain Eukaryota; kingdom Viridiplantae; phylum Streptophyta; class Magnoliopsida; order Fabales; family Fabaceae; genus Trifolium; species Trifolium repens. Next base: position 55,748,737 of record CP125842.1, on the reverse strand, counting down.
ACTCTAGGGAACCGCATGTTTGCCAATGGCGATTCAGCTTTATAGCGAAAGCGCCTTATGGTTTTGTAACAGTTAAGGTATTTTTTATTTTTTCAGAGAGGATTTACTTGTATGAAGAATCTTAACATATTGATGTATTTTACTGTTAGATTGAAAATTACAACATCATCAAGTCAAAAACAACAATCTTTTCCCACCAGAAAAGATTGGTCAAATTAAGACAATTGACCTCTAAATGTATTTCAATGGTTTGATTTGACCTATAGGTTTTTTGGTCTTTCTCTACCTCTTACTATTGGACTATTCTCCTAACTAGTGTTTATGTTTATATATACATACATGTCCAAAGAGATTCAATCATGTTCTCTATTGTGGGGACAACCCCAATTTTGTCTCTTAAGTATTACAATTCTAATCCTATGAATGATCATATCTTGTCTTGTGTAACAACTCATCTATTCTGGCCTTGTTGAGTGAAGGCTTCTCTTTCATGGTTGCATAGTAAATTGTGAATTGTATTCAGATCCAAAACTAGTCTTGCATTGCACTCAAAGAAATGAGTTAAATTAAGTTTAACTATCAATTCTAAAGTTGCTTAATACTAAATTATTTCAGGGCCTAGGTGAATATTATATTAAATTTTGCAGCTCTCTATAGACTTGTGCGTACATTATTTTGAAGTTATTTGAACTTGGACCTGTAGGGTGCTAAAAGTGTAGAGTGGCCTGAACCTTGATTTTGTGGCAACAAGATTCACTTCACAACTATGATCAAGAGTGAATGCAATGCCCTAATCAATCAAAGGATTTGACTGATTCAGATCCATTGAAATATTGAATGAGGACTTGGACTTCATAGTGATCGGTGATTAAGAGAGACAGTGTTGTGTTGTGCACATATTTGTTTCAGAAATCTATGATCCTTTCTGTTGTGTAGCATAATGTCTTCTACTCTTCTTTCCAAGTTCCAACCAAACGTCCGAAAGCTCAGTTGTTTAGCTAAGGGACATCGAAGATATTCTAAGCAGAGGCTCGAGTTCGAACCTTAAAACAAACGTAACCACTGTTAGAATAATATAAAACCATTGATTGGCCCTATCCTAACAGCTTAAACTTTTGGGATAATCGGTTATTTGACAACCACTAACTTATTGAAAAAGTTACAACAAATCAATAGCAACTTGATTTGTGTTTCAAAATCCAAACACGGTAGGAGGAAATGTTTGCAACTTTTAGAAAACAAAATTCCACCTCCATGTTGCTAAAAAACCTTCAAAAGTATATTTTATGATGTCTGATGTCTGTTTTTGTTCGGAAGTATATATCCGTTCAAATCTTAAGACGATTTATAATTTTTGTTGAATATAAATTCTGATGTTAAAATCCTGATCGTTTGATCTCAAGCATTCCCGCTGGACTAGACACGTATTAGCTGTAGAAAGCATGGTTCCAAAAGTGACTTCGGACGATTTTAAACTTGCTGACTGCGTGCGGTTACTGAGTGCCGACTGCACCCAATCCAGATCCGTGTGTGGACGGACGCCTTCTTTTTTAGAGCCATTGAAACATGTTTGGGGTGGTAAATATGTTTCATGCAAATGAGGGGCTCAAATCTTTTTCCTTATCTGCACATAATAGAATGTTGTGTGCTAAAGAAGGAAGAAGAATCTCTCCATTGTAATGGACAAAATGCTAACTCTATCATTTTTCTTTTTCAAAAGAACCAAATAGGACTATATACCACTTCTTTTATTTAATAGTAATACTAATAAAAAACAAAGATTATGAGAATACTATGTAGAGTCACTAAAAAAAATATTCCACAAGAATCAAATCAAAATTGAGGAATAAAAAGCAGAATCTCAATCTAAGGAGCCAAATGAACTTTCAAAACCTTGAAGGAATAATAGACTAGTTTCCTATACTATATGCTCAATACATGAGATGATCTATAATATACTATATACTGTATTCTCTTTTTAAGATTACATAGTTTCTTTTAATCTCTTAAACTTTTCAAAATAAAAAAATAAAAACAGAAGATTCTTAATCATCCTCTCCACACTAAACATAGGGAACAGTCATAATTACATCCAACAAATAGTAACATAACACCATAAAAGGTTAGAAACCTGTTATCTACCCACTTGTTTAATTATTGCATCTTTTTTCTCTTAATCTTCCAATTATATAAATCCATATCAATCTCCATCAACTTTGCTTCAACCCCACTTTCTTTTCACTGCCTTTCATTTTCATCATGTCTTCTAACTCATGCACAAACTCTTCTTCTATCAATGGTTTCTATAGCTTTCTTGCTCAAGGACTAAATGTTCTTCACCAATCCTTGATCCTTTCACATAACTTTATGTCAATCCAATTCATTTCAGAAGTGATTTCATCTCTACAATCTTTTCATTCTCAGTTAACACTTTTGGTTCAAAACCTTTGTTTGCCAATTGGAGGAAAATGGTTGGATGAATACATGGATGAAAGCTCAAGGCTTTGGGATATTTGTCATGTACTCAAATCTTCCATTTCTGGATTAGAGAACTATTCCTCAGCTGGCTGTAATATTGCTACCTCATTGGATGGATTCCATCATTTGACTCATCAGGTTTCACATCAGGTTGGTATACTTTCATACAAAACCTTTTAAAGAAAAAGTTCGCAAACGTGATTTTGGTCGCGCCATCAAGGTTTCTGATGTCTTTGTCGACTATAGCTAAATTGTGATTGAGACCGTATCAGCTGAATCGTTTGTAATTCTCTATAATATCAAATTTCACATCAGTGTGATCGCGATTATGATTTATAATCTTTTTTAGAGATTTGGATTGTTTGCAGTTAACAGTTTCACACATTCACGCAGTTAGCACATCAGTGATCGTTGGATTGATATAACACGGTCCATATTTCAATACAAATTGATTTAGTGGATCGTCGACCAATCTTGACCCAACATCCATTGATGTGCTGGCTATGTGAATGCGGGAGATTGTGACTGCAGACAATCCAAATCCTTCTGTCAAAAGCTTTATATATTGAAAAACTCAAATCAATTTATTCGATGTGCCTAACATACATATATGCCATATGTAGGTTATTAGAGCAATAAACATTTGTCAAAGGGAGATTCTAGGATTGGAAGAGGAAAATAAAAGCATGGTGGAAACAAGAATTCATTCATTGTCTCAAAGTCTAAACCAGAACATCTCATTGGAATCCAAGCTAAACGAATACAACGGCTTTCGAGGTGTCCTTTATGCGATGAGACGAGTTAGTTCATTACTCCTAATGATTTTGTTAAGTGGAGTTTCATATTGTTGGTCTTCATCATGCTTTGATCATCAAGAATGTGAAGGGAACTTTGTTTGTGGGTCAAGTTTTATGGTATCAATGGCAAGATTGCAGCAGAAAGTTGCAAATGAGATAGATAATAGTAATGTGGGGCAAGGGATTTTGCTGCATGAATTCCAAGAAGCAAAAGTTGCTGTGGAGGAGTTGAAGGTGGAGTTGGAGAGAAGAATGGTAGTATATGAAGAAGAGTTTGAGATTCAAGGAAAAGTTGAGAAGTTAAAAAGTTGCTTTGGATTGTTGAAATGTGGAGTTGAGAATCTAATAGGGAAAGTTGATGATTTCTTTGATGAAATTGTTGAAGGAAGGAAAAAGCTTTTGGACATGTGCAGTGATAAGTAGCTATGTAATTTGATTAAGTATTATATTAAAGAGAAAAAATAGTTGAAAGGAAAATGAAATATTTACATGTAAATATATCTGTAAGAGTTCTTTAGACTTTCTTTTGTCACTTCCAAGATCCAACTCACTTAAAGCAAAGATTTGGTTCTTGAAGAAAGGCAAAATTCAGCAAAAGAATGTGATTCTTAACCTCCTGGTGGTGTAGGTTCGGGATTCCTCTTTAGGTTTCAGTTTCGAATTCTTCTGGTGTCAATTTTTGTGTTAGTTCAACAATATTTTTAATTGAGTCCCCCGAATTAGTTGGTCTTTGGACCGAATACTGAGTTAAAAAATAAAAGAAAGAATGTGATTCTTGCTTTGGAGAAAAGCAATGTTACTACTGTTATAGTTATGCATGAAATGGAATTTTCTACACATAAGAAAAGTGCCTTAGATTAATGAACAAAAAAGAGAACCAAAAATCTAATTTACTATCTACAAAACTGAATGTTCTGAGCTTTGTTCTTACATATAATTTCATCAATAATCTATGCCTTCTTCTATAGTTACATCTTCTTTAATGTCTCAGTTAAATCCTCCAATTGATCTGAACTAGAAGTTGTAGCTAGAATTTTAGCTTCCTCAACAATGTTCATTATCTCTTCTATACTTTGAAGAGAAGTTATTGGATTTTCTTTTGTGTAGTTCACATCTTGAGCTTCTTTTATTGATTCCTTAGGCAAGTTCTCTAAAAACCATGGGTGGGACTTAATTTCTCTCATGCTGATTCTCTACAATGAAATTATTACATACTTTAAGACATATATTACTTATAGCAAGTAATTAAATAAATAAATAATAGTAGACTTTATGATATCGATTTCATGAGTCAGCATATCAGTGACCGTTAGATCAAGATCAAACGGTCCAATTTCAAGCTTGATCTTGATCAATGTTAAAAAATTTCAAAACATGCATAATACATTATATTAAGATCAGGTGATCTAAATTTCAAACTACTCGATCTTGATCCAAAAATTGTTATATTGACTGCGTTAAATGCGAAATATCTGATCAACTGCATGAAATCTATTTTCAAGAAATTACGAAACAACAAAGCATATACATACTTTCATTGGATTTGCCACAAAAATACGAGATATTAGATTTCTACAATGTTGAGAAATGTGAACGGTATCCGGGATCTTGTATTGAACAAGCATAATTTTCTGCAAAAACTTGTTTAATTAGTAGCAATAGACATGTGATAAATCTATTAAATAGAGTTGAAAAAAATCAAAGAAGTACACTCATTGTTTTCTTGAGATTTTGCAAATCCTTTTGGTCCCCAAATGGCAATTCTCCCACTAGCATTATATACAACATCACTCCACATGACCATATATCTGCTAACTGATATCATAGTTACAAAAAGATGATTAATCAAGAAAACAAATGTTCCTTAATGTTAACTTGAATGGTGCAAAGTTACCTTTCCATTGTATTCTTTACCAGAAAAAATCTCTGGTGCAATATAGGAAGGAGTTCCGATCCTTGATTTTGGCGTCGAATGTAATAGATACGACTAAAATAAAACTTGTCAGAAGCATACACATGATCACTTATTTAAAAACATTGAACATTTCAAAATTTATGTATGTTTTGAACCTTAGAAAAGCCAAAATCACAAATCTTAATACGCTTTCCGTCTAATAATGTGTTTTCCAACTTTAAATCTCGGTGACAAATTTCCTAAAAATGAAGACAAAATTTATATATATTATTGAGTCAAACAATAAGAAAATTATTGTGAGAAAAAACAATATTTCATTTACCATGTCATGACAATGACTAACCCCTGAAATTAGTTGTTGGAAGACATACCTAGCCTAAAACATGTGCAGGTTGCAACAATCAAAGGAAATGAATTAGAAACCATTTTTTAATGAAATGATTAATTATGTGCAAAAATTGACATATTTTAATTTAAAATAATACTATAGTAATGTAAATTTAATATAAAATATAAAAACAATAAAATTTAAAGAAGGAAGGTGTGAATCTGAGAGAAAACCTTATCTTCACTTAATGTCCCCTGACTGCAAACATAATCAAATAGATCACCACCAGCTGCATACTCCATAACTATTGCAATATGTGTTGGAGTCAGAAAAACCTGAACAAATAGTAATGAATATTTAATTTTTCATATTAAATATTTCTAATTATTTTTATAAACACTAGTTTTAGTCCTTATTCAATGCAATTGTTATGATAATTATAAGAAGAAGCTAAGCAAATATTTTCAATAAACATATTATATATACCTCCTTGAACTGAATAATATTTGGATGATGAAGAGATCTATGGTTTATAATTTCCCTTGCCACCCTTTCATCAACCTGTAAAAAATATATTAAATTTATTTAAAAATTATAAATACCAGTATAAAAGAAATCCACAATCACACCTCACAAGGTGAGAAATATAATTTTTTTTGCCACAACAAATATATACAATATTTCACTTTTAATCCCGAATTTGATTTTTGCTCTTTTTTTAACCGTCAATGTTAATATTGTTAGTATATTACGCTCTAAGCGGAGATTGAACCCTCAACCTCCTTATAATCACTATAATATCCCTTGTTATTTTAGTTTTCATCTAATCCTTATAAAATGTAATTTGAACTAATTTTTAATCTCTAAAATATGGATAATACTAATTTCAACCTAAGACTAAAACAAAAACAATAAGAACAAAGAAATAAACAAGAAGTAACCAATCGTTAGTTGGTTCAGTGGTGATTGGCGTTGAACTTGGTAGGGATAATCACGATTCGATCCCCATAACTACGATCGGGAGGGGGTTGGAACCACACGATACCAGAACTGACCCCGAACCAAATTCAACTGGTACAGTAAAAACCAAAAATAAAAGAAATATACAAGTAGTAGGAACATAAACAAACCGTGTGGCCTCTTGGGATGTACTTGACAGCAAACAAGGATTTAGTGTGTATGTGGCGAATAAGCTTCACAACTGCATAATTCCCATCTCCAATATCTTTCACTTCCTCATACTTCTCCATATACACCCTTCTTTTTTCTTAATAACCCCACGTTGTTAAAGATTGATTGATCCAATCCAATAACCAAACTGTAAAACATGTAAGTACTAATTGCATTTATTGATTTGTGTATGTGTTTCTTCAATTATTAAGATATGCAACTACTCTTTGTCTTCAATTATTATTTTATTTGATGGAAGTGGCTTTTGAGACATTCAATGGCGTTTAATTGAGGTTGTCTTTATCTTCAGAACAGTGTTATTTATTTCCTCATAAAATATAGTATGTTGCTTTACATTTAAGAAATTCCACATCAAATAGTTGAAAAAAAATAATGAGGTTATAGCGAGTTAATCCAATAAAAGTATCTTAGAGAGTTTCATAGAAGAATGATTTTATTTTATTTTTCTATTGAAGAAATCTGACGTGACATGGTGAGTATCATAAAATTTGCAAAAGTGCCTTAAATAAGATACAGTATCATCATTAATGTTTAGTTATAATAACGTATTATATCATCATTTTTATTATTAATATCTTATTTATCTTTTTTACTATTAAAGCAAAACGGATATGAATTGCAAAAATATAGCGTGGCATTGAATTTGAAGGACCACTTATTAGTTCAATATGAAACTCAAAATAGGTTCCATATGAAAAATCATTGAAGACGCTCTTAAGTTATGAAGTTTTTTTTGGTACATATTCAATTATTTAATGATGTAATATCATTTTTTTAATTTTTTTTTTACTTACACTGTTCAGTAAGTCTTCTAATTTTACTTTCACTATACAATTAAAGACTAATTTTACTTACACTCTTCAACAAGTCATCTAATTTTTCTTCTCTGCATCATATACTGTCATACAACCACTTGTAGTAATGCTTTAAGACTACACTTCTGAAAATATGAATTTGGTTATTACTTTTATAAATATGAATATTCACATCAAACCACATAACAATACTAAACATATTTTCATTACATCTTGATTTTCACATTTCTACTGAATTACCATTAGTAAACATATTGATCTGGTGCTCAAGACTCATTGGCCTATCAGGAATTGATGGAACCTCAATATCACCTTCTAACATCTTCAAAGCATCCAAAATTGTTGGCCTTGAAATAGCTATAACATGAGAACACAAAATTCCAACCAACAAAAACCTCTCCATTATATTTCTACTATTAGATTTTCCATCATCCACCAAGATAGAAACATCCAAAGCTTCTGCTATGTTACCATATTTCATTAATGACCAAACCCAATCTGTGATCAAGAATTTAGTTGTTCCTGATGAAGATAACTCAAGAGCTTTTCTTCCACACATAATCTCCAAAATTACTACACCAAAACTATACACATCACTTTTCTCAGTTAGTTGACCATAAAGTGCATATTCTGGTGCAAGATATCCATAAGTTCCGGCTACTCTAGTGTTTAACTGAGACTTACTTTCACTGCTTTCTTTGGCTAGACCGAAATCTGCAACCCTTGCTCTCATATCTGCATCAAGTAGTATATTTGTGGCTTTGATATCTCTGTGATAAATAGCAGGTTTAACTCCAAAGTGCAAATAAACCAACGCGTTCGCCACATCCAAGATTATGTTTTTTCTTTGAGGCCAAGTCAATGATCTTTTCTCCTTTTCCATGGATGGAAAGAGATGATTTTCGAGGTTACCGTTTGGCATGTAATCATAAACAAGATACCTATTTCTGTGTTCTTGATTATGATCCTCATCGACCACGCAACACCCTCTTAGCGGAACTAGATTCCGGTGCTTCAAGTTGCTAATAATCTCCACTTCAGTGTAGAACTCATCATCTCCTTGAAAATCGGTTACTTCCATGGTTTTAACTGCAACAGTTGTGTTATCAGATAGAATGCCTTTGTAAACTATCCCAAATCCACCTTTACCAATAAAATTTTGGAGTGAAAAATTGTTAGTAGCCTTCACAAGGTCTTCAAACTTGAACCAAATTGATCCTGTTTTCGGCCTAATTTTTCGGCCAGGCCTTTGTTCCATTGGTTCAGCTGCATAATCTAGAAAATTTTCAGCACTTTTTCTCTTTAGCACCTTAGTGTACCAAAAATAGAAACCAAACAAAGAAAACATGATAACCATGAATGCAACTGCTGCTCCAATTAAACCAAAAACAACAGCATGATGGCTCTTTTTTCTCGAACCGACTCGAGAATTAAGAGGCAATTCAAGAATGCAAGACATAACACCACTGCTTTGAGGTCCAAAATCATTCACAACTCCAGAAATATAAAGTATAGTGAAGTAAAAACAATCTTTAGAATGTGAACTATTACCATCAATTTGATTCAGCTTCTGTTGAACCTTGAGTCCTTCATTAACACATGCATCACAATTAGTAGAAACACTAAGGTCTTGTTTACAAGAAGTGTTGAACAATGATGCAGAACCAACTTTGTTGTACCAATCTTGTTTAGATTGAATACTAGCACATATGTTAGGAGTGATAACAAATTGAAGTGGTTCAAAGCATGAAGACACAAGATCATTATGAAGTGAAAGGGAATTTAGCTTAGTTTGGAAATCTTGAAGGCATGAAGTTGAGATAGAGAGGTTTGGAAGTTGGAAAAGAGAGTTTTTATTGAGGTTTTGTGATAGTGCTATACCAAAAAGGGACAACAAAGTTTGACAACATAGATTTGTTTGTGCTTTGTTTCGTGATTGTAAGTGTTGATCAAAGTTAAGACAGGTTGAAGTGTTCCAAGGAACTGTTAACACATAATTCATGTCAACTGGACACACTGAAGAGGGTGCTGCTGAGACTGAGATTGAATTTGTAGCTACAACAAAAATCATGAGAAGCACAAAAATAGACTCCATAATATGTATGACACTATGAAGTTTTTAATCTTATACTAGTAATATTATTTGTGTTGTATTAAGGTTTTGTATATTTTTGGATCTATTTATGCATGTGGTGTGAGAATTTTGGCATTGGAGTATAGTTGACTTATTTATTAACACTTGACTTTGACAGAATAGTTTGTAATAATAAAATGTAAACAAAACATAAGAACCGGTCAATGTAATGCATGGTGTGCTTTCTGCATTGATTAGAGTCTCAAACGCTCCAATTCCATTTGAGAAAATGACATTTACCAAGTCAATGTAATGCATTGTTGAAGTCTATTTATTATCAAGTCAACAAACCTAGAAAAATGGCAAAGATAAATATCTTTTAAAAGAAAAGATTGTTGAATTAAATAACTAGTTTTAGTCTATGTTTATCACGGTGGATGTAGAAGCTTGAAGCTTCTGCAAAATCACAGTGGATCACCGTGATTCTGACAAACTCTCTGTGATATCAAACATAAACTTAATCGTATCTACTCAAATATTATAATTTCTTTTTCTTCATCTGTTAAGCTTGAAAGTTACCAACAAAAGGGTAACACAAGGGATAAATATTGGAGTTTCTTAACCATTTAGTCTAGAGATTGATTTTTAATTTAACTATTGTGCATAAAAATATATAGATTTGAGGTAGGCAGACACTTTGGAGGATAACGTTTAAGTTGGGCCTCCATATAGTCGCGACCGGCCCTGTTAATTGGTTAGGAAATATTTTACAAATGGGTGTCGAAGGGAGGAATCATTTTTTGATTTTTAGTGATCTGTTTAAAAGTAAAGGATAAGGGGTGTGTCTGTCACTTGGTTTGGTTGGCGACCACTTGGAATATATGGAAACTTGGAAATAATGTAATTCTCAATGGTGTCACACCGGATGCTTCGTCAATTCTTGATGAGATCAAGCTCACTTCTTGGATGTGGTTTACTAGTCGTTACGGTCGTAAAACTTGTATTCCTTATTCTAGTTGGTGCGCTATGACTTGTATTCAAAACCTTAATTTTGTGTTTTTATTGTAAGGGACTGAGTACCTTTAATACTCTCTTATAATATATTTTGCTTATCAAAAAGAAAAATAATTACGCGCAAATATCCTTTAATTTTAAAATAACAATTATAGAAAGCCATCGGAGTTTGTTTGGATCAAGTACTATGTGTTATTTAATTTATTTATTTCTTTTTCATTGTTAAGTTTATATTGAGATTTACTTATATAGGTGTTATTTGGTCATTAAATGTGACTGGTGTTTATGGAACAGGTCTTTGGATACATTGTCTCCAGTGTTTATGGAACAGGTTTACTTCGACATTTTCGAAAACAAATTATTAAACCGGTTAATTTTTCAGAATTGATATTTATTTTAAAATTCATAATACAAAATTATAATTTTAATGATATATGCAATGTTTTCTTATGTTGAATTAAAATTGGATTCTTTCAGACGATTTATCTTGGAAGGAAGGAATTCATTAACCACTTTAGTTCAATTTATTTGATATGGGTTTTTAATTGGTTTGGAGTGATCATGATCTAGGAAGCACAGATACTTCTCAGATTAGCTGTGTCTTTGTCCAACACGTGTTCGTGTCCGACACCGACACGATACTATGATTACACTGAATTATATTATTTTTTCAAATTATTGTCGGTATCGCCGTGTTAGTGTCTGTGTCATGTCCCGTGTCGATGTCGGTGTCCATACTTCATAGGTTATGATTCTTCCAAATGATCTCTGTGTTGGTGTAAAGATTTTGTTTATTAGCGAAGAATGAAAAAAATACTTTATGCAATTCATAAATTATGATCCAACTGGTGTTAAATGTTAATGAATGGTTGGCTAATTATCAAAAAAATAAAATTGGTTGGCTAATAGTTTTTTTGACAATAAAAATTGGTTGGCTAATAGTTATATAAAAAAAAAAGGTTGGCTATATACAACCGGCATAAGTTATGGTGTATAAGCTATGTTTATGCACCGTGCATAAATACCCAAAATTGCTTAGCACACCCCCCAAATTTCCAGTGAACCCCCAAAGTGCTAGAAATTTGGGAGTTGCGTTAAGTAATATGGGAGGTGCATTAAGTAATCTGGAGGGTGCATTAAACAATTTTCATTATTTATGCATGGTACATAAGGAAAAAGTTTATGCACCATAACCACTCCCGAGCAAACCGCTGTTAATGCATGGTTGACTAATAATTCGGGTAAAGAAAACAAGGTACTAGACGGGGAAAGTTATTATACATAAGTGCAATCTTTATGCATGGTACATAAGTCAATAACACTCATTAGATTGAGCATCCATATATAATAATCCTAGTCAATCTCAACTCACACACTCACATCTAATCTCACACCCCCCAATTTCTCGCGCACCCCCAAATTTCTCGCGCACCCCCAAATTTCTCGTACACCCCCTCAAATTTCTCGTGCACCCCCTAAATTTCTCACGCATCCCCTGCCCCCAAATTTTTTTTTGTCCCCCCACTTTTCTAGCCTAAACCATTTTGCTGTGTGAATGGTTTCAGATATATATACTCCAAAACCATTAAGTGCATAAGATGGCTTTGAAGTACAACTTATAATTAGAATCATTATTTTTTTTTTGGTACAATTATAATCATTATTTAAAATCATTTAACAATAATTTTGGTTTCTCATATAAGACAATCTAAACCATAAAATCACAATTATTGTTGCTATTCTAATTATAGGGTTGTACTTCAAAACCATTTTATACACCTAATGATTTTTTATTACAACCATCTGAAACCATTCCCACAACAAAATGGTTTAATGGTTTTTTATTATAATCATTATTTTTTTATTTTTTTGGTACAATTATAATCATTATTTAAAACCATTTAACAATAATTTTGGTTTTAATATAAGACAATCGAAACCATTAAATCACAATTATTGTTTCTATTCTAATTATAGGGTTGTACTCCAAAACCATCTTATGCACTTAATGGTTTTTTAGTGCATATCTCTAAAAGTATTCCCACAGCAAAATGGTTTATGATAGAAATGTGGAGGGGACCAAAAAAAATTAAAAAATTGGAGGGCAAAAGTCATATGAGGGTGTGCGAGAAATTTGGAGGGTGCATGAGAAATTTGGGAGTGCGCGAGAAATTTAGGGAGTGCACAAATAATTGGGGGGGGGGGGGGGGGTGCACGAGTAATTTGGAGGGTGCACTAAATAACTTATATATAGTGCATAAAGATAACTTATGCATAATAACCAAACCCGGTACTAGACACTAGTATATTACAGTTAGAGTATTTTTGGTTAATTTACCGTTGGATTAATGTATATGAAATGGAGGATGAAAGTCATATATGCCTGAGGAGAAAGGATACAAAGGAGGAGTAAGAATAAGATGCATTGATCCATATAATATAGGTTTAAACATCATTTTCGTTCTTGTAAGTTCATAATTTTTTTGTTTTAGTCCATGTATCTTTTTTAATTGCAAATTAGTCCCTCCAAATGCAAATCATTTTGATTTTAGTCCTTAAAACTAAAATCCGCAGGAAAATCTACAGGAAAATTTCCTGCGGATTTTAGTTTTAAGGCATTAAAACCAAAAGATTTAAACATATAGGGACTAGTTTGCAACAAAAAAAGATATAAGGACCAAAATAAAAAAAAAACGAAGAGATAAAAATAATATTTAAGCCTATAATATATCTGAGTGTAGTACTATATATATATATATATAGCTAGGTATATCATCATTATTGTATTTTCTCTATCTTCTACCACCTACCTTATGCCAACTAAACTAGTACAATTAGAAATTGAATAGTTTTTTTTTTCTTTTCAATTTTATTAGCAATACACCAAAGAGGAATGAAAGTGACAAGCGGCGGTGGATAGCTCACACGGCAGGTTTGTTCTCGGTTCAGTCGGCCTACACGGTGTTGATGACCAATCATGTCCATTCGAATAATAATGATTTGGCCGCTCTTGATGATGATAAGGTGTTGGCGCTGCAAAAGTTGTGGAAAAACAATGTACCATCGAAGGTTAGTATTTTCGGTTGGCGGTTATTGCTCGAAAAACTACCAACTAGGGAGTCTCTATTTCATAAAGGCATTCTTACTAGCACTCAAGAGAGGCACTGCGTTTTCTGTTTTAACATGGAGGAGAACATTGATCATGTATTCATGAGTTGCCATATTACTGCTATTATTTGGAGGGCTATTCTCAAATGGATGGGCAGCAATGTTACTATTGTAGGTACTGTGCAACAACACTTTCTTTTGTTTGGAGATTTAATCAAAGGCAAGCATACTAAAAGTGTCAAGCATATTATTTGGTTAGCAACGACATGGTGCATTTGGCGGAAGCGTAATAATATTATATTTAGAGGAGAAAATATGAATGTTTCATCACTAGTTGATCAAATTATTTATATTTCGTGGTTATGGTTTATAAGCCGTGTAGAGACTCGAGCTATTCTTGTATTTTCTGATTGGTGTTTCAATCATTTGAACTGTATCCAAAGCACTTAGTGTGCTTCTCATTGTTTTGTAAGGGTTGAGTAAACTTTGTACTCCTTATAATTCAATCTTTTGTTTATCGAAAAAAAATACTTTTTATATTTTTATCAGTTTTTTTAGAGAATACTCCATCCGATCTTTAATATAAAAGAAAATTTATTTTTTAGATTCATTGAATTTCTAATGTATTTGGTCTATATTATATACTAGATACATTAAAAGTTCAATAAATCTAAAAAACAAACAAGGTGCCCGTTTGATGGACATGATATGATAGATACAGGATATGATATGGAGCTGGATAAATATATGATATGATATTAACATGATATCACTTATCTTATTATGTGTTTGATGCGGATATGATAACAAACAAGATAACATTATTTATTTTCAATTAAATATAATTAAATAACAAATTTTCATTGTAAGTGTTTTTATTTTTGGCAATTAAGGATTTACTTTCTTAATAACACAATAGGATAATTCTAACCCAGCAAAAACTCAGGATATAAATTACAAAGGAGTGATAGGATAGGATTAAAAAAAGGAATAATTTATCATATCACATTGGTGCATCAAACAAAAAATTAAAACATGATATGATATAATTATCATATCCTGCTCACTATCCTGGCCATCAAACGGGCCCTAAAAGTAGGATTCAGACTTCATTAATAAATATTTCTTATTATTGTTGTGTTTTTTCTATTGTCACCCTCATCAATCATTTAAAAATGTAGGATTGATAAATTATAATCTCTCATATTTTCACATTTTATTTTTATAGATTTTTTCCCATCGCATTACTAATTTATTACATCTATCTACTCTTTTATCTCTTTCTCTCAAGTTGAATAGATTTATATGAGTATACACCAAATTTTCCCTAAAATTTAATTAACAATTATAATCATATATTTAAAGAATAAATAATTAAAAGTGGTTTGAGTTAGCGTTTAACATGTTAATTTACTTCTACTTTTAGGAAGAAAAAAAAACTTAACTAATAAAAAATAGTCATTTCAATTTTTTATACGAAGTTTGAATCAAACCAATCAATAAAAGTTATGTTAGCTTGATTCGATTCAATTGGATTGAAATTTGTCAAAACAACATAA
Source organism: Trifolium repens (assembly GCA_030408175.1). Lineage (NCBI taxonomy): Eukaryota > Viridiplantae > Streptophyta > Magnoliopsida > Fabales > Fabaceae > Trifolium > Trifolium repens. The sequence continues at coordinate 55,733,458 of CP125842.1, read as the reverse complement.
ATTAAACAATTTTCAACTAATGTAATGTATATTTGCAATATATGTTCCATATTAAAAATCAATGATTTTCTAACCTAGTAAATTAGTTGATTTTAGCAAGCAATTTTCAATACTTGAGATTGATTCTTCTGATTTAAAATATTAATTTTAATTCTAATTATATAATCACTAATATGTTAATTAATAATAATAACACAAAATGTAAAATTGAAGGGTTCATTATAAATAAAAATAACATTATTGATAACACCCCTGCACCGCCATTGCCTAAAGGTGCCCACTATTTTAATTATCTTTGGTTGAATTGTGTTGTACTTTTATGACAAAATTCTGTCAATCTGATCAATCGTAAGTTAGTTCAGTGGTGGTTGATATTGAATTTGGTAGGGAATGTTACAGTTTGATTTTCTGCAACTGCGATTAGAGGAGTCTGTAACCACTTGCTGCTATAACTGATTTCCGAATCAAATTAAACTGGTGGTGAAAACAAAAAAAAAAAACTCTTTCTCGTTGCCTTGCATTTTAACCTAAAGTTTTCATTTTTATAAATTAAAAAAAAATGTTAAAAGGGAAAATTATAAAAAGTAAAATAAATAAGAGAGTAAAATAGTTATTAATTTAATAAATTAGGTCTTTTCTTGCATCATCATTAATAAATTAGCTGAAAAAGTACAATTTATAAGAGTAAAGTACAAAATTGCATTTGACCCTAATATTATTATTATTTTTACTTTTACCCATAAGATCAAAACCACTCACCCTTAATTTCATTTCATTTCATCATCGTTTCAATCTTTTTCAATTTCAATGTAAATGTAAACCTTTCATTCTTCAATTCAACAACAACGTTAATTACTACTATTATAGTGTCCTTTGTTCTGTTCTTTCTCTTCTCTTCTCGTAACGCTTTGTTATTGTGTTGGGTTCTCTCTTCAATCTTCTAACCCATCACCGCCATGTCCCGATCCATCTTCTTCTTCTTCCTCTTCTTCTCTCTCTTCATTTCTTCAACCTTCTCTTCCGACTCAGATCACAAGGTATTATTTCCGATCTCACCATTTGATCTACTTTTTCTTTGCTCAATTTCGATTTGGATCTGCCCAATGTAATAATGGTTGTGTTTTTAAGTCTTAGATCCTAACTGGGTTTTTGCTTTTCTTCATTTTTCTGCTTGTGTAATGTAATGTAATGCTGTTCAATTCTTAGCTTTTTTGTGCTTGTGTAATATGAGTATGAGATTCAACAATTTAGCTTCTTATGCACTCTTTAGTTTATTATTATTTGTTGATCTTGGATCATATCTCATGTTAAATATATAAATCACTGAAGGGATTAACTGGTTTTAGTTTTTAAATCTTGGTTTAGTTTTATTGACTTTGATATGTGTTTTAAGCCCTTAGGTGCATGCTAAGATCAGGACATTGTCTCATGTGTTAATTGCATTCAACTTTCATTTTTTACCAACATGTGGTAGATACTTGGGTCCCTTAACCATTTGGTACAAGGTTCGATTCATGGTCAGTGCATTTGGAAAAACATTTGTTGGGAGAGGTCAACCCCTTAAATGGATCTCAATTACCTTGAGGGATTAGTCTCTGCAGTTGCGCGCAGATGATACATTGATTTCCCAAAAAACTTTCATTTTGACTTTTTAGATCATTAGACCGACTTATTTAGACGGCCATTGCATCGTTGAATTACATGTTTGCTTGAAGATTTTAAATACGAGCTTCAGGTTTTGCTTTTCCAATCTATGGTGTTATAATTTTTATGTCCGAAAGCAGCCATAAATTAAACAGTTCATTATCATAATCATATAGTGAACTGAACTTTAAATTATACATCACATTGATAACTTAATATCGGTTACTCTCTTTAACTAGTAGGTCTTTTATGACTCCGTAATTATACATCTTACTTTGCTTGCTCTATAATCATGGTTTCCTACTTCTCAGTGTCCTTAGTTGTTTGTAACTTTTAAGCCAACCCCTATATCTGTTATCTCAGGTCATTTCCCTTCTGAGCCACTAGATCGATATATCTTGCATTTGTAGTTTTAAGCAGTGAATGGCTTCTGTTTTTAAAGGATGTATTTTTATATTTCTTTGCAGTATCAACGAGATGACCCAGTTACCCTTTGGGTGAATAAAGTTGGTCCCTATAACAATCCACAAGAAACATACAACTATTACAGTCTCCCATTTTGCCATCCATCCAGTACTTCTACTGCTGCACACAAATGGGGTGGTCTTGGTGAGGTCCTGGGTGGCAATGAACTCATCGATAGCCAACTTGAGATAAAGTTCCAAAGTATGAAAACTTCGCTTGTACTATTTATTTCATAGAAGAGCTGTCAAAAAATAAATCAGCTTTAATGAATACTCTTCTTTCAGGAGATGTGGAAAAGACTGTCTATTGCCAGATAGATCTTGATGAAGCAAAGGTTAAACATTTCAAGGATGCAATAGAGAATAATTACTGGCTTGAATTTTTCATGGGTATGTTTTGTATTATTTCTTGTGATTGTTATTCTGAGAAATTATATAATGATTATTCTTTCAAGAAATGTTGAAAGCTAGCTTGAAAATTTTCTTTCCCCGCTACACTAACATGAAGGATAACAGTTAGAACACAAAAATAACAGAAGCGGCCTGAAAATACTTAAAAACTAATAAACACACATCGGGGAAATCTCACTACCCATTGCCTGATGTCTTTGTTATCCAATCGAATGAATTATTTTACAACCTTAGAATCATTATCGGGGAAATCTCACTGGAAGAGGCTACCAGTAGTTACAGGCCATGGAATCTTCCTATCAATCCAAGAGGAGACTAGACAAGCCATGAAGCGGTCTTGACTTGAGAATCAGTTTCAGGACATATGGGAACAGGATTTATGTATCAATTAATATCATAAAGTCCTATTATGAATCAAAAGAAGTCAAAATGCCAATGAAACAATAAAAATCGATCTAATAAAATGTTTTCATGAACAAGTGCCTTTCAAACAAATAAGTTGATAAACACCAATGTTTTTCAAAGTATGAAGTCAGACTGATAGCTTACTGCCTACATGATGGAATTTATCTATGGTTTTGATAGAAATAAGTATGAAGTTACAGATTCTTTATGTGAAGTTGTTTCTTAACTATTCCAGAATGACTTAGTGAGTGTTAGTTTTTGGAATTATAACCTCTAGTCTCTAGAACTGAGAAGTATGGAATCAAGAGTTCTGTGTGAAGTAATTGCTAAAGCATTTTCAAATTCAATAACAAACTGACTGTTTGCTAATTGATGATCTTTCTTCTTGGTTGTCATAATGTTATGAGTGAGGGTTTGTTCTGCTGGTTGATCCTCATTCCTTGTTTTAAATGGATAAACCATCAATTTGGTCCCTTTTGAATGAAATGGTTGAATTGCTTGAAGGACTAAGCCCTTAGCCTGATGTATTTATAACCAAAAGTTTACAATCAAGATCCTCAAATTATAGGGATAATAATAAGTGCTAACAACATAAAGATGTAAACAAAATATCACATAATAGTAATAAAGGAAACTAAATCAAGGCAGTATCTCAACAGTCCCTAAACTATCACTCTCTCAAAACTATGTAAGTACATTAAGTAGTCCCTGGTATTGAGATGTCAGGGGACCAAATGATGGATTTTCATATACTTTAGGGACTAAATTGCCGTATTTTATATAGTTTAGGGACTAAATTGGTGAGATTGATAGTTTAGGGACCAAATTGATGGTTAATAGTTTTAAATTTAATAATTCCTAGTTTTTCTTTCCTTTTTTGCTGAATACTCACTTATTTTTTCTGATATCTTTTGGTCTGCTCTGCAATGCGCTAAATACAAATTCAGATGATCTGCCTTTGTGGGGTAAGCCTAGAACTACCTCTTTCTCTTCAGTTGGCTTGATATTGTATTTCATTTATTCATCTTTACAAAATATATTTCTTTTTTTCATTTTTAAGGATATGTTGGTGAGCTACATCCTGATAAGAATAGTGATAATGGCAAGCATGTCCTTTACACACACAAGAATATTATTGTTAAATACAATAATGATCAGGTGAGTAGTTATCTACACATCCCACTATCTTATTAGGGGTCTTAGGTTCCATGAAGTTTCATATTTAGGTCTTTTTCCTTGCAGATCATTCATGTTAATCTCACTCAAGATATCCCAAAGCCTTTGGAGGCAGGAAAACATTTGGATTTGACTTATTCTGTCAAATGGGTTCCTACTAATGTCACTTTTGGACGCCGCTTTGATGTCTACCTTGACTATCCTTTCTTTGAGCATCAGGTACAGCTTTTTTTTTTTTTTTTAAAAATATTGTAATATTTTTTTTAGTTAATTGCTGTTGTGTTTATCCATGTTGATCCTGTCTTAGCTCTGACTGAGAATTTTCCTCCTCCTTTTCTGTCTCAGATTCACTGGTTCTCTATTTTTAACTCTTTCATGATGGTCATCTTCCTTACCGGATTGGTATCAATGATCTTAATGCGAACTCTGAGAAATGACTATGCAAAATATGCTCGGGAAGATGATGATTTGGAATCTCTGGTGATGGTTTTATAAATTTTATCTGTTCTTATTATGAATATGAACTCTTTCTTCCTAGACAATTATTTGTTTTTCTAATCATCAATTTTGGTCATTGCTTACATGCTTACAGGAGAGAGATGTTAGTGAAGAATCTGGCTGGAAACTTGTGCACGGTGATGTTTTCCGCCCTCCTCGGTATTTAGTTATTCTTTCAGCTGTAGTTGGCACAGGTGCTCAGCTAGCATTGCTGGTTCTTCTTGTCATCTTGCTAGCTATTATTGGGATGTTGTATATTGGGTATGTGCATAACCCTTAACTGACTGCAACATTATCTAAATAATGAATTCAATGATATTGTAGGGCATGGAAATTCCTGCTTGCATATTTAAGCTATTTATGTGCTGTTCTAGTTTTTTAGTAATGGACTTCATAATATTTGTCCCGTGCTTTTCACTCACTGTCAACTAATATTATCTTTATTGTGTGTCTCAGGCGAGGAGCAATTGTCACAACCTTCATTGTTTGTTATGCTCTCACATCATTCATTTCTGGTTATGTGAGTGGGGGAATGTACTCACGAAATGGGGGTAGGAATTTCATTGGAGTATTTTTGTGTGGCTTTGTCTTGGTCCTCTCTCTCTGGTTTTGAACAACTGTATAACTATTTCTATTTGTTTGTTAGGTAAAAGCTGGATTAAATCCATGATCCTTACAGCTTCTTTGTTCCCATTCTTGTGCTTTGGAATTGGATTTGCTCTAAACACTATTGCTATATTCTATGGGTCTCTAGCAGCTATCCCATTTGGCACAATGGTGGTTGTTTTTGTCATTTGGGCTTTCATCTCTTTTCCTCTAGCACTTCTTGGTACAGTTGTCGGAAGAAACTGGAGTGGTGCTCCAAACAATCCATGTCGCGTAAAAACTATTCCTCGTCCCATTCCTGAGAAGAAGTGGTACCTCACACCTTCAGTGGTTTCTCTAATGGGAGGATTGCTACCCTTTGGCAGCATATTTATCGAAATGTATTTTGTATTTACTTCCTTCTGGAATTACAAGGTGAATTTCAGCATCATGACTTGTTTTAATTGTAAAGTTCCTTTTTTTTGTTGGTTTAATTATAAAAGCTACTTGCATCTAGTCAGAATAGAGCAATATCAAGGAAAATGATTCTTGATAATGGTCCTTTGAAGTAAATATGTTTGTATTTCGGTTGACCGAGTGAACACACTGTTGACTTATATATTTTTCCTCCTTTGTGACAAACAGGTGTACTATGTGTATGGCTTTATGCTACTGGTTTTTCTGATTCTCACCATTGTTACCGTTTGTGTGACAATTGTCGGGACATACTTTTTGTTAAATGCTGAGAACTATCACTGGCAATGGACTTCTTTCTTTTCAGCTGCCTCAACATCAGTTTATGTGTATTTGTACTCAATATATTATTACTACGTGAAGACAAAGATGTCAGGGTTCTTCCAAACCAGCTTCTATTTTGGATACACTTTGATGTTTTCTCTTGGACTAGGAATTCTATGCGGTAAGTCTCCAGTTTATTTGTAAATTTTCCTGCAGATGTGATGCGATGTCATATCATATGCTGAATAAATGGTTTTGCTTTTATCACCTGAATTAGGTTTAATGTTTTTCTTCTAATGTGCAGGAGCGGTAGGTTTTCTCGGTTCAAATTTGTTTGTGAGGAGGATCTACAGAAACATAAAGTGCGATTAAGGTTTTCTGAGTCAGACCCGAGCACTTCCATAGGTTTGTTGCCGGAGACAATAAATTCGTGGAGGAAGCCTCTGGTCATGTGTGGGGAACCGAACAATGTTCACAGGTAGAATCACAGGGTTTTGAGAATGAGGGGTGTATTCTTTTTCTACATTGGGGAAGCCCTGAGATTTTTTCCCCGGCTGTAATCGACTGTCTTTATAATTTTAGAGTTAGTACAATATCGGACTCTCATTACTGTTTCATCCCTTTATAAAATAGGGCCCCCATTGAAGGACTTATGTCTAATTCCCCAACATGGTTTCAAGTTTCAACTATCCAATGTATGTAAAGAGGGGAAGAAGTCTCAAAAATGAATTTTGTATGAAAATCTGAATATCATTCTTATCTACTTCATGTTTAAATTTCAATTATTGATTGCATCGTATTTAATTCACCGTTTGGTTTTGCTTTCGGCTGTGTAAATATTTTTAATGTCATTGTACGCCAAAGACATTTTGGATCGAATCTGAGACGCCTTACCACTATTAATCCTATATGCATGCAGCCCCTTAAGATATTGTAGTAGTTTTTGCAAATAACAGTTGTAATCAGATGAAATTTTTGTTATTATTTGGTAATGTTTGAGTTAGACAAGAAAAACTGAAAATTAAGTGAAAGTACCAGATAAATAATAGTATTGCTAATGCTAACCATCCTGACATAGCTGTGCAGTGTTTGTAATCAGTTAACCATTAATTAATTGTTTTTAGAACTATTTTGTTAGATTCATTACATGTGCTTTAAATAAATATATTTACAAATGAGCCAGAGATTTCATTCAATAATTTCATGGGGCAAATTTGGTTGGTTTTGGAAGCATGTGAAAAGAAGATTGTGCATGCCACAATCACCAACAGCCAATAGTAATAACTTATGAAATAAATCAACTTATGAAATGCTGCCACGTGGAAGATAGGATTCCATGTTACTTCTTGTAAACACACTATTTCCATACACCCACACACAAAAACACTACATCAAAGTTATCATCAACCCAAACAATTCCTGTTCTCTGCCTTGGTTGCTATTTACTCTTGTTCCATCTACTACACACTTTTGCACCACCACTTAAGTCATGGCCACCACCACAGCAGCCCTCTCAGGAACCGTCATGAGCACCTCCTTCGTCAGGAGGCAGCCAATGAGCACGAGCCTAACGGCATTTCCTAACGCGGGTCAGGCTCTATTCGGTTTGAAAGCCGAGCGTGGAAATCGTATCACTGCCATGGCCACTTACAACATCAAACTCATCACCCCAGATGGAACTAAAGAATTTACATGTCCAGATGGTGAGTACATTCTTGACGTAGCGGAAGAACAAGGCATTGACCTTCCTTACTCATGCAGGGCTGGTGCTTGTTCTACATGTGCCGGAAAAGTTGTAGAAGGTGAAGTGGATAATTCAGATAATAGCTTCCTTGATGAGGATCAATTAAGTCAGGGGTTTGTTCTCACATGTGTTGCTTACCCTCGTTCGAACCTTGTTATTGAGACACACAAGGAGGAAGAACTCGTTTCTTAAACACGGCATTTGTGTGTGCGTGCGCGCATGTGTTTTCTGAAAATTAATGTTTGTATGGGACTGCTACTATAGCTTAACTTTATCTAGTTGTTCTATGTTATGTGTTGATTTTGTTTACGTTTTTTAGAAGAATGAGTGAGCTACTGATGATTTATTTCTTTCAATTGATCGATATTAATTAATCTCTTATACAACCTTCAAGTGATCAATACAATATTTTGCATTTTTAACACACAAGACACTAAATTTCTACCAGCCTTGTATCTGTTAAGTATATTGATAATACATATGGATACACCTTTTTTTCACATGAAGATATGGTATATTATGCTATTTGTTTTATCAATTGAATTTGGAGCATGCTTTTTTGCAACAACATCTATAGTCTTTAACACTTGTGTGCAACAAAACATGAATTGTTGGAACTCGACAAATAAGGTTTATATGGGGGAATGGAACACTACACTTATCTTGGAGCAATGTTATGTGTGTCTAGTACTCTGTTCACAATACAAAATAGAGCACATAAACAACTATAAGCAAAAATTTCAAACTGGATTTGGTGGCGGTGCGTCAGGCAAATGTTATAGGACAATAAAGTCTGACTGAGAATTGTTCTGACCAGAAATTGAACTTCAATTTTTCAGAACAATTCGTCATAAAGGAAGCTCATTAACCACTTGAATTCATTGTCTTGGTTTTATTATCGTTGTATTATTATTTGAAGTAATTTGAGGAACTTTTTACCATCTCTATTTCTGTCATTATTAAAGTTTTGAGAATATAAATAACATTAAGTGGGTACAATAATTTAATATACATTTTAAAACTCTTTAAAATTATACTCCATCCGTCCCTATTTATAGGAGCTAGTTTGACAAAAAGTTTGTCCCTTTTTATAAGACCCCTTTACAATTATCAATGACATTAATTATTTATTTTCCAAATTTACCCTTATTTACTTTGCATAGTTTTTTTAATAGCAATAAATTCTCTTTTGTTTGATACAAAGCACTACAATTTATTGTAAGGGTAAACATGTAAAATTAACATAATTTGCCAATGAATTTAATACTAAAATCCACTTTCTTAATACCCGTGTTTTGTCAAACTAGCTCCTATAATTAGGGACGGAGGGAGTAGTAATGGAGAAGAAAAATAAGAGAGAGAATAGAAAAGATCTCAACTATTTTTTTTTTCCTTGAACGCCAAACAAGTATGTTTGGTATCACAATGAATATACTAGAATCAGTCATGGTGACCTACAAATATAAAGTCATGCTTGTTGCGCCTTTTATATAAGCTATGTGTTGTGTTGCTACTGCTTCTAATCATTCACTAGAACAAAATGTTTACTTTAACTTCAGATGACTTTCTAAAAGACTATACATGATAAAACAAAATAAGTAAAACAAAATAAGTAAAACAAAAACGATTGTAACATTATTATTATTGTCTTAAAATATATAAAATTTTATACTATAATTAAAAATATATAAAATTTTATACTATAATTGATGGGGTGCGCCAGGCAATTGCTATAGTGCAACGCAAAAGCGACACTTGAGAGACCCAATAGCAAGCTATTGTGGTGGACTCTCCCCCTCAAAAAATAAATTTAATATCGTGTGAACCATTGGTCCACATATCAGATATTAAACTGATAAGAACAGATACTACACTTGATCTTAGCCAAAAGGCCGAGAAAGGTATGAGTTGCTATACATCCTTGCTGTTGGTTTTATATGAGCTATGTGTTCTGTTGTTTCCTTAACTCTCCGATGTGGGACTATTATGTAGCAGATTTCTTACTCTTTTTTTTGCCTCACTTTTTCCTTTCATAAAAGCACAAGGTTTCAATATGGCAGATTATTGATCCCACTTGCTGGTATATCAGAATCAGCTTACATTTCCTTCGTATTGACCCCACCATTATCTTCTATCTATATATTATTTTCATTTGAAATTGATGATCTATGCAAACCAGGGGCTCTAAAGAAAAAAGTATAGAACTATCCAAGTGAATTATTCAATTTTTACCATAGGGATTATTCATTTTAATTTCAAGTTTCAACATCTATTCTTCTATACTCATTGTTTTTTTATTAAATTCTATAAACAATATTAGTCATAAATCAAACTTATGACCACATAATTAAAAATCATGTTGGTTAAATAATTTTGGTAAAAAAATGTTGGTTAAATAATAATAAATTTTTTTATTGTTGTTATTATTACTTTCTTTTGCATGGTTTTCGTTTTGAATTTGCTAAATTTGGAATTAAAAAATCAAAAGAGAGAGAGTTCCAAACTTACATTTCCTCACACCATTTTCGGCCTACCAAACCTCTCTCTTGCTTCCAATGGATGTGGTCTTCAACCATCCTCTATCTGCAGAATTGAATTTTCAATGACCCTTTGTTATTATCTCAATCTCAATCCAGATAAAACCATCATTTAGTATGTGTTTAGAAACTTATAGCTTCTATAATATCACTTTGATATTGCCTTGGAACGCAAGAAAGTCTTGTAAAAACTCATACCTAAACATGCTATTAGTTTCTTTTCCTTAATTTATTTCTATCATTGCATTATTCTCTTTTCTCTCCCTTTTTGTTAATGAGACATGAGTTTTTGAAACCAATATTATAATGCATCTACAATTTAATTATTTTCAATCATATTATTGATTTAGTTATAAGGTTGGTTGAAATGGATCAATGTCAAGGTGGTGGCGGTGACATTCCACAAAAGTCTCAAAACAAGGACAATGAATGTCTTAACAAAGAAACAGTTTTCTTACATGGTGACTTAGATCTAATAATCATAGAAGCTAAATCTCTTCCAAATCTTGATTTATCAACCGAAGCAATTAGAAGATGTATAACTATGGGAAATAGTTGCACACCGCCTTTTGTAAAAGGACTTAAAACACACTCGGGTAAAGACAAGATCATAACAAGTGATCCTTATGTATCTGTTTGTCTAGCTGGTGCAACCATAGCACAAACACGAGTAATTCCAAATTGCGAAAACCCTTTATGGGATGAACATTTTGTTGTTCCTGTTGCTCATCCTGTTCAAAAAGTTGAGTTTCTAGTAAAAGATAATGATATTCTTGGCGCGGAACTCATTGGTGTCGTGGATATACCTGCTCAAAAGTTACTATCTGGTGAGACTATTAATGATTGGTTTCCGATTATAGGTCAATATGGAAATTGTTTAAAGCCTTATCCTGAGTTGCATATTACTATTCAATTTAAGGCGATTGATACCCTTAAAGAGGATTACGAAAGTGTTAATTTAGGTGTTCCTGGTACATATTTTCCGCTTAGGAAAGGAGGGAATGTTACTCTTTATCAAGATGCACATGTACCGGACGGTATGTTACCTGATATTGAACTTGAAGATGGAAAAATGTATCAACATAGTAAATGTTGGGAGGATATTTGTCACGCGATTTTGGAAGCTCATCATTTGATATATATTATCGGATGGTCGGTTTTTCACCCTGTGAAGCTTGTTAGAGAACCGACAAAACCATTGCCTTCTGGTGGAGAGCTTACACTTGGAGAGCTTTTGAAATACAAGTCACAAGAAGGACTAAGAGTTGTTATGCTTATTTGGGACGATAGAACTTCACATGACAAGTTTCTTTTGAAAACAGTAATTCACATTTCCCTATACAGTAATTATTGTGGATATAGTTGCATTACAATTGTGTGTTTATGTATCAATGTACAAAGCAATGATGATTTTTTTTATTACAGGATGGTGTGATGCAGACTCATGATGAAGAAACTAAAAAGTTTTTTAAACATTCCACTGTTCATTGTGTGTTATCTCCGCGCTATGCAAGCAATAAACTCAGTATTTTCAAGCAACAGGCATGTAGTTTCTTAATAATAGTGAAGTTAGTTATTTTACTTATAGTCAAGATCGGAGGAAGTACTTTTTTTGGTCTTTTTCGGTTAGTTTAGTACCAATCCGGTTGAATCTTTTGGTCCAGGTGGTGGGAACACTCTTTACGCATCACCAGAAATGTGTGCTTTTAGACACTCAAGGTTCTGGTAATAATCGAAAAATAACTGCTTTTATCGGTGGTCTTGATCTGTGTGATGGAAGATATGATACTCCTGAGCATAGACTTTTTCGTGATATTGATTCCGTCTTTCATAACGATTTTCATAATCCTACATTTCAAGTAAGTGGCTACGTAAATACCGAAGATAATCAAATATGTCTTCATTTTTAAAAAATATTTTATCATAGAAATTGACATAAGTACTAATTTGTTGAAATTGTATGATGTATGATGCAGTTAAATTCTAATTCTTTTGCACCAAGACAACCATGGCATGACTTACATTGCAAAATTGAAGGTCCAGCTGCATATGATATATTAACCAATTTTGAACAAAGATCACGGAAGGCTAAAAAATGGCGCGATTTCAGGCTTAGAAAGGTGACAAATTGGCATGATGATGCTTTACTAAGGCTAGATCGTATTTCATGGATTGTAAAACCATCTTCTGGTCCAGAAGGCGATAAATCTGTTCGTGTAACCGAAGACGCTGATCCTGAGAGTTGGCATGTACAGGTACATATATATGTTACTATCAATTTATTTGCTATACGTGTCAACGCAAATATTTTTTACACAGTCAATCGATTATAATTGTCAGATCACTAAAGATTATTATGAACAAGTATTAAATGCAGATATTTCGGTCCATAGATTCAGGATCTGTGAAGGGATTTCCAAAGGATTTTGATAAAGCAAAAGCTCAGGTGAGAACAAGATTGTACGTGATGTCCACTTATGCCTTAAGTGCTTCGTTATTTTTCGTTCACCTAATTTGCATTATGTTGTAGTTTCTTTGTAGTTATACTGAAAACAATTAGTTTTTGTCTTTAACTTCCATTATTAATTTTCTGCAGAATCTTTTATGTGGAAAAAATTTAAAAGTTGATCAAAGCATCCACGCTGCTTATGTAAAAGCAATAAGATCCGCGGAGCGTTTCATTTATATTGAGAATCAGTATTTTCTTGGCTCCTCGTATCATTGGCCTTCATATAAGAATGCAGGTAGATAAAGTTTTAGCAATGTTACAATATAAATGCATCTTTAAAAAATTTACAATGTGCATCTTCAACAGGTGCAAATCACTTGATTCCGATGGAGTTGGCTTTAAAAATTGCGAACAAGATAAGCAAAAATGAGCGCTTTTGTGTGTATATAGTTATACCAATGTGGCCGGAAGGAGTTCCAACTAGTGCTGCTGTTCAAGAGATCTTGTTTTGGCAAGGACAAACAATGTCTATGATGTACAAGATTATTGCAGATGCACTTGAAAAAGCAGGTCTCTCTGAATGTTATCATCCACAAGATTATCTTAATTTTTACTGCCTTGGAAAAAGAGAACCTCAATCGCACCAAAGTCAGTCGCCAATAAATCAATCATCTGAAAACCGCGCCTTGGTATGCTAACCTACTTTTATCATTGTCGTCTCTGAGATTTTAGGTTATTTATGCAAACTAACATGATAGTGTATATTAATCACTTGTTAGTTAGAACATCAAGATTCACTCTTCGACTTGTTTTACCTTTTTCTTTAATCAGGTAGCAGTTAAAAAATACCGGCGTTTTATGATTTATGTTCATGCTAAAGGAATGATAGTTGATGATGGATATGTAATCATTGGATCAGCAAATATTAATCAGAGATCATTAGATGGATCAAGAGACACGGAAATAGCCATGGGAGCTTATCAACCAAAACATACATTGGCACAAAAGAACACTCTTCCGCGCGGCCAGGTATGAACATATCAAGTCTCCATCAATGATGCATATATTCAAATGCTATGGTTATGTAATTTCATATGATTTTTTCCAAAACTATACTTTGTCGATGTAGGTGTATGGATACCGAATGTCACTTTGGGCCGAGCACCTTGGTGGTATTGATGACACGATTATGAAACCTCACACGTTGGAATGTGTTAGACATGTTAATAGAATGGCTAGGAAAAATTGGAGCATATATGTATCTGAGGAAGGGCAACAAATGATGGGAACCTTGATGCAATATCCGGTTCATGTTAGCAGAAATGGAAAAGTTAGTTCATTACAAGGTCATGAGTCTTTTCCTGATGTTGGTGGCAAAATTCTTGGAGCACATAACTCACTTCCAGATGCACTAACCACATGACTGATTAATATACTTTTAAGAAATTATTTTTTAGATACATAATATGTTGTAACATTCTCGAGGTAGCTAAATGATTACCTTTTGTATGTAAATTTATATATTGGATAGAGTGTGAATAAATCTATACATTTATATATATGAAGTTAACAAAAGAAATATAGTTATGATTATAATATTTGTCTCTTACATCTAGAGTTTCTCCTATATTTCTTATAGCAATTGAAAGGGTTCTGTTCTTCTTCTTATCATCATAGATTCTGACTATGAAAAAATTATTAAAGCAATTAGCATAAGAACTATTTAGTTTATACTAGAATTGGTGGGGTGTGCCAGGCAATTGCAGTAGTGCAACACAAAGCGATACTTGAGAGACCCAATAGCAAGCTATTGTGGTGGTCTCTCCCCCTAAAGAAATAAATTTAATATCGTGTGAACCATTGGTCCACATATTAGATATTAAACTGATAAGAACAAATACTACACTTGATCTTAGCCAAAAGGCCGAGAAAGGTATGAGTTGGAATACATCCCCGCTGTTGGTTTTATATCTGATATGTATTTTGTCTCTTCTCTGACTCTGCGACGTGGGACTATTATATAGTTTTGGACAACCAATATTTGGTTATTCATTTCTACTGATAAGCCGTACACTTTTTTCTTTTTTATTACCTTGATTGAAGCTTGGCAAACTCTGGTAACGTTGCTGCAATAATATTACGGTGTCGGTGACCAAGACTCGCAAAGTCAGTTTTGGATTATTTCATTTGTGAAAAAAGCCTCACTGAAAAACATACATATGAATTATGTAAACTGCGTGCAGATAAGATATCAAAATAATCCAAGTTACCTTGAAACCAACCGACACTTGTTGAACGAACTCATCGGAGCAGATACAAACTGAAATAACATTCAAATGTAACAATTTATTATAAGATGAAAACTTCAAAAATAAAGCTTCTTATCAAAACTACAGACTTGCTAGCATAGAAGAATATAAGTTAAACTATATACACTCTCAATTAGCACAGGACAAATCTTCGGTTCACCCTTACATCATTGTGAACTTTGTTGATATATGTTGTCTCCTCTCATATGGCAACCAAATTCACTCTAGGCAGAAATTTGTTTTTACATCTACTTGTTCCAATATAAGTTCAAAAAATATGTTCTTTTGTCCATTAACTTATAAATATCAGTCCACTCCAATATATAAGAAGTTTATCAGTACATAGTATGCATAATCTACAGATCAAATTAAATTATGTGTACTAAGATGAAAATAGGGGTTCATTTGTAATATTGTAATATGCAATATAGCTAATTGCAACATTTAAGACTACACCACCTTGAAACAATTAAGTCCCACATTGGTTAGAATATGACATAAGTGTTTATAAAGGCTTGACATGCTATTAAGTTTGCCGAGCTGAGTTGCGCCAGCTTGTGAGTCGAGTGGGGCCGCCAAGGTGATGGAACATGGCTTTGGCTTAACAGGTTGGACTGATGTGTGCACCATGCTGGCCTGCCCGCTCCAAGTTGAGAGTTGATCCATGTGACTTGAGTGAAGGCTTGGGTCTTGTGAGTCTTAGACGGGAGGGTATAGCGTGAGGCTGGCTTCACAGAGCAGTGAATACCTCCTTCTCCTGATAGTGGAGGGATCACAGGCCGCTGCACCTCCAACCCAACCCACAACACCTGGTGAGCCTAGCACCTTGAACCATCATTTTTGGCTCCATATGGGCTTCCATGTCACTCACCATTTAGGATAGTGAGTTCTTCAAATACAAGTATGAATGTGTACTATTCAAGATTAGTCATATAGCCATTATTTTTCTTTTTATTAATGAATGATTATCATTTGTCACACACAATCTCTATTTGCATTTGACATAAACCTTTGCCGTTTCATGAAAGTCACAACGAGAACTACAACTACAACAGCCATGAGAGCTTTCATCATCAATTCAAAACCAGAATAACCGTCAAACACACACGTGTTGAAATCCACTATAGAATGGTGTTTGTGATTAATCAACATTGTATTAATTTTGTACTTGAGCCAAGATCTTAATCAATAACAGTATGTGAATGTGTGACCATTGAATCACAAAATATAAAGCAATCACATCAATTTCTACTGATATACTTATGAGTTATGACAACAATTTTATTTGTCACTTCGCACTATGAAAAAGGAAGGAGAAAAAGATCATATGTATGTTATTGGAGAAAAGAAAAAAATACCCCATCTGATTAAAGAAGTTAATTTAATTTATTCTTACTCTTCAAAATCAGCCAACCCCACTCACAGATTGAAAGGGTTTCTACTCCTTTTCTTTTCATAGATTGATTGATGACTATAAAATAAAATCATCAGACCGAAGAGAATGATAAATAAAAATAGTATCAAAAATTAAAAATTAAAATGTATTGACCTAGAATTAAAAATTTGGACTAGCTTTGGTGGGGTGTGCCAGGCAATTGCAATAGTGCAACACAAAAGCGACACTTGAGAGACCCAATAGCAAGCTATTGTAATGGCCTCTCCCCCTCAAGAAATAAATTTAATATCGTGTGGACCATTGGCCCACATATCAGATATTAAACTGATAAGAACAGATACTACACTTGATCTTAGCCAAAAGGCCGAGAAAGGTATGAGTTGAAATGCATGTTCCCTATGCCTTTTATATTTCACATCTGCTATGCTGCTCTTCTGACTCTACGATGTGGGACTTATGCAATGGAATAGTGGCCACTCTTTACACCAAGTACAAATCAAATCCACTCTACCCAACATATTTTCTTTCCACCACCAAGTTGTTGTTTCACAAGAAACCGTTCTTCTTATAGTTTCTCAATCATCATTTTGTCAATACCGTTCCTTTTTGTGGTTAAACCTTCATCTGATGTTGGGTCAGAAGCATCCAAAGAAGGGAGGGAAAATGGTGAAGGGAGAACAAGAGTAACCATATGAATAAGGTGTTGGTCCTTCTCCTTCAAATCTTGAAGCATCAAATTTTTCAGGATTTGGAAACAGTGTTGAATCCATTTGTGTTGTATGAACATTCCATTGCAACTGTCAAAAACATCATACATACATGTACTTGTTTATTACTTGTCTCATATTTATTCATACTAAGATCATTCTAGCTTAATGATGAATTTGAGAATATAAATTTTATGTGTGAATTAACATACCTTCCATCCACTAGGGATGTTATAATCAGCATAGGTGACATCCTTTATAGTATTTTGGAAAGCGCCACTGACAGGCGGCGACAGCCTCGTAACTCCAGATGCAACATTCCATGAGTATTTCATTTTTTGAACATCCTCCCATTGCAATAACTCCCCTTCCTCTTTCCCTTGGCTAATTTCTAGTTGTTCTGTCATAAAAAACACAATTTCAACTAATATAAGAAAAAAGGAAACTTGTGTTCCGAGTTGTTCTGTTGAGCGCATTTATCTGCTTTGGCCTTCATTTTTATCATAACTGCATCAACAACTCATTCTTGTCACTTACATTTTACTACCTCAGAACATCACTACTGTATTAAAAAAATGCCTACTATATTTCTCTTTTTTGAACTATTGTTTTAAATAATTTGAACCTGTGCTTATGGATATTAAGAGAGTAGAGAGACAATGTGTTATTTCTTTGATATTAAAAGAACTCTAGTAGTAGAGACTAGAGAGACAGTATTATTGGTTTGATCATATTGTTTGTGTAATTAGTCAATAAGTCCCACATTAGTTAGAATATGACATAAGTAAGTGTTTATAAAGGATTGAGATGTAATTAAGTTCGCCGAGCTGAGTAGCGCCAGCTTGTGACCCAAGCGGGGGCACTAAGGTGATGGAACATGGCTTTGGTTTAACAGGTTGGACTGATGTGTGCACCATGCTGGCCTGCCCGCTCCAAGTTGAGAGTTGAACCATGGGACTTGAGCGAAGGCTTGGGTCTTGTGAGTCTTAGACAGGAGGGTATAGCGTGAGGCTGGTTTCACAGAGCAGCGAATACCTCCTACTCTTGACAGTGGAGGGATCACAGGCTGCAGCACCTTCAGCCCACAAACACCTGTTCAGCCTAGCCCCTTGAACCATCATTTTTTGGGTCAAGATTAGTCTTATCTTTGCATACTAGGGGTCCTAACATTGTATAAATAGTCATTATTTTTTAATAAATGATAATTATTTGTTACACACAGTCTCTATATGCATTTGATATACACCTCCGCCGAGTCACGCCGAGAACTACAGCTACCAACAGCCGTGAGACCTTTCATCATCAATTCAGAACCAGAATAATTGCCAAACACAGTAAGACACACATGTTGAAATCCACTATAGAAAGGTGTTTGTGATTGATCAACATTGTATTAATTTTGTACTTGAACCAAGATCCTATTCTATAACATTATGAGAATGTGTGAACACTGAATCACAAAATATAAAGCAATCTCATCAATTTCTCCTCCTCTCTAATTTTAGGACACATGCAAAACTTTAATATACTTGTGAGTTAATCCATTCAATCATTTGTATGTTATTGGAGAAAAGAGAGAAAAATAATTTATTCATACTCTTCCTGAGTTTTTTTCAAAATCAAACCAGCACAGTCACTTTGATTAAGATCTTAGAAATGGAAACCTCGGTTCACGATTCACTTCAGGCTGCACTAACCACATGTGCAATAAAGCTATGATAGATGGATACTCTTTTTTCGCATGTAGCAATTGAAAGGGTTCCTACTCCTTTTTCTTTTCATAGATTGAGTGTTGACTATGAAACAAAATCAACAGACCAAAGAGACTACTAGTAAGCAAGTAGAATAGAAAAAAGACCCTTTTAAAAATTTTATAATAGAATTGGTGGGGTGTGCCAGGCAAATGCTATAGTGCAACGCAAAAGCGACACTTGAGAGACCCAATAGCAAGCTATTGCGGTGGACTCTCCCCCTCAAGAAATAAATTTAATATCATGTGGACCATTGGTCCACATATCAGATATTAAACTGATAAGAACAGATACTACACTTGATCTTAGCCAAAAGGCCGAGAAAGGTATGAGTTGCATTGTATGCTAGCTGCGGGTTTTATATCTCACATTTGCTCTGTTGCCTCCTTGGATATTCGATGTGGGACTATTATGCAGCAACTTGGAAACTAACATTTCATTTTCATTACTTTCCTTTGCCAAAAAAACCTTAAAAGATCTGAAGTTTTATAACTGATATCAGAATATAAGTTGAAGATCTCTGCACTCTCATTTCTTTCCATTTGATACTAAATATTTTCATTTTTCTGTATTTTTCAGTGGCAAGTTAAGATCACTGCAAACCAAGGGATTTACATGTTGAGATTGTATTTTTGCAAAGGACAAGTCTCCAGTACACCCTTACATGTTTTTGTATATGCAACAGTTGAAACTTTGGTGCACCATGAGAACCCTTTGACATGTATTTCAGCCCATTAAACACAATTCCGATTTGTTTGGTTATCCGTCAACACTTTACTTGAACCGTCGACTCTGAAAAAGTTATTCCTAGCTTCTCCGTTCTCCTATTGATATGCTGGCTCCTCTCCTATTGCAGCCAAATTCATTTTAGGCAGTAAATGTTTTACATATATTTTCTTCCAACAATGCTCTTTTGTCCATTAATTTATAAATATTGATTTTAAGGATGAATGTTAACCTTTTCTAAAGAATGTTTTCATTGTGATTGATAAATTTCTGAGTAAAGAAATATTGAGTAGTTCTATATTTTGATAAATTGCCATGGGGGCACCAAGGTGATGGAACATGACTTTGGCTTAACAGGTTGGACTGGTGTGTGCACCATGCTAGCTTGCCCGCTCCAAGTTGAGAATTGAGTCATGGGACTTGAGTGAAGGCACGAGTCTTGTGGGTCTTAGACAGAAGGGTACAGCGCGAGGCTGGCAGCACAGAACAACGAATACCTCCTACTCCTGACAGTGGAGGGATCACAGGCCGCTGCACCTCCAGCCCACAACACCTAGTGAGCCTAGCCCCTTGAAAAACATACATATGAATTATGTAACTGCATGTAGATAAGATATCAAAATAATCCAAGTTACCTTGAAACCAACCGACACTTGTTGAACGAACTCATCGGAGCAGATACAAACTGAAATAACATTCAAATGTAACAATTTATTATAAGATGAAAACTTCAAAAATAAAGCTTCTTATCAAAACTACAGACTTGCTAGCATAGAAGAATATAAGTTAAACTATATACACTCTCAATTAGCACAGGACAAATCTTCGGTTCACCCTTACATCATTGTGAACTTTGTTGATATATGTTGTCTCCTCTCATATGGCAACCAAATTCACTCTAGGCAGAAATTTGTTTTTACATCTACTTGTTCCAATATAAGTTCAAAAAATATGTTCTTTTGTCCATTAACTTATAAATATCAGTCCACTCCAATATATAAGAAGTTTATCAGTACATAGTATGCATAATCTACAGATCAAATTAAATTATGTGTACTAAGATGAAAATAGGGGTTCATTTGTAATATTGTAATATGCAATATAGCTAATTGCAACATTTAAGACTACACCACCTTGAAACAATTAAGTCCCACATTGGTTAGAATATGACATAAGTGTTTATAAAGGCTTGACATGCTATTAAGTTTGCCGAGCTGAGTTGCGCCAGCTTGTGAGTCGAGTGGGGCCGCCAAGGTGATGGAACATGGCTTTGGCTTAACAGGTTGGACTGATGTGTGCACCATGCTGGCCTGCCCGCTCCAAGTTGAGAGTTGATCCATGTGACTTGAGTGAAGGCTTGGGTCTTGTGAGTCTTAGACGGGAGGGTATAGCGTGAGGCTGGCTTCACAGAGCAGTGAATACCTCCTTCTCCTGATAGTGGAGGGATCACAGGCCGCTGCACCTCCAACCCAACCCACAACACCTGGTGAGCCTAGCACCTTGAACCATCATTTTTGGCTCCATATGGGCTTCCATGTCACTCACCATTTAGGATAGTGAGTTCTTCAAATACAAGTATGAATGTGTACTATTCAAGATTAGTCATATAGCCATTATTTTTCTTTTTATTAATGAATGATTATCATTTGTCACACACAATCTCTATTTGCATTTGACATAAACCTTTGCCGTTTCATGAAAGTCACAACGAGAACTACAACTACAACAGCCATGAGAGCTTTCATCATCAATTCAAAACCAGAATAACCGTCAAACACACACGTGTTGAAATCCACTATAGAATGGTGTTTGTGATTAATCAACATTGTATTAATTTTGTACTTGAGCCAAGATCTTAATCAATAACAGTATGTGAATGTGTGACCATTGAATCACAAAATATAAAGCAATCACATCAATTTCTACTGATATACTTATGAGTTATGACAACAATTTTATTTGTCACTTCGCACTATGAAAAAGGAAGGAGAAAAAGATCATATGTATGTTATTGGAGAAAAGAAAAAAATACCCCATCTGATTAAAGAAGTTAATTTAATTTATTCTTACTCTTCAAAATCAGCCAACCCCACTCACAGATTGAAAGGGTTTCTACTCCTTTTCTTTTCATAGATTGATTGATGACTATAAAATAAAATCATCAGACCGAAGAGAATGATAAATAAAAATAGTATCAAAAATTAAAAATTAAAATGTATTGACCTAGAATTAAAAATTTGGACTAGCTTTGGTGGGGTGTGCCAGGCAATTGCAATAGTGCAACACAAAAGCGACACTTGAGAGACCCAATAGCAAGCTATTGTAATGGCCTCTCCCCCTCAAGAAATAAATTTAATATCGTGTGGACCATTGGCCCACATATCAGATATTAAACTGATAAGAACAGATACTACACTTGATCTTAGCCAAAAGGCCGAGAAAGGTATGAGTTGAAATGCATGTTCCCTATGCCTTTTATATTTCACATCTGCTATGCTGCTCTTCTGACTCTACGATGTGGGACTTATGCAATGGAATAGTGGCCACTCTTTACACCAAGTACAAATCAAATCCACTCTACCCAACATATTTTCTTTCCACCACCAAGTTGTTGTTTCACAAGAAACCGTTCTTCTTATAGTTTCTCAATCATCATTTTGTCAATACCGTTCCTTTTTGTGGTTAAACCTTCATCTGATGTTGGGTCAGAAGCATCCAAAGAAGGGAGGGAAAATGGTGAAGGGAGAACAAGAGTAACCATATGAATAAGGTGTTGGTCCTTCTCCTTCAAATCTTGAAGCATCAAATTTTTCAGGATTTGGAAACAGTGTTGAATCCATTTGTGTTGTATGAACATTCCATTGCAACTGTCAAAAACATCATACATACATGTACTTGTTTATTACTTGTCTCATATTTATTCATACTAAGATCATTCTAGCTTAATGATGAATTTGAGAATATAAATTTTATGTGTGAATTAACATACCTTCCATCCACTAGGGATGTTATAATCAGCATAGGTGACATCCTTTATAGTATTTTGGAAAGCGCCACTGACAGGCGGCGACAGCCTCGTAACTCCAGATGCAACATTCCATGAGTATTTCATTTTTTGAACATCCTCCCATTGCAATAACTCCCCTTCCTCTTTCCCTTGGCTAATTTCTAGTTGTTCTGTCATAAAAAACACAATTTCAACTAATATAAGAAAAAAGGAAACTTGTGTTCCGAGTTGTTCTGTTGAGCGCATTTATCTGCTTTGGCCTTCATTTTTATCATAACTGCATCAACAACTCATTCTTGTCACTTACATTTTACTACCTCAGAACATCACTACTGTATTAAAAAAATGCCTACTATATTTCTCTTTTTTGAACTATTGTTTTAAATAATTTGAACCTGTGCTTATGGATATTAAGAGAGTAGAGAGACAATGTGTTATTTCTTTGATATTAAAAGAACTCTAGTAGTAGAGACTAGAGAGACAGTATTATTGGTTTGATCATATTGTTTGTGTAATTAGTCAATAAGTCCCACATTAGTTAGAATATGACATAAGTAAGTGTTTATAAAGGATTGAGATGTAATTAAGTTCGCCGAGCTGAGTAGCGCCAGCTTGTGACCCAAGCGGGGGCACTAAGGTGATGGAACATGGCTTTGGTTTAACAGGTTGGACTGATGTGTGCACCATGCTGGCCTGCCCGCTCCAAGTTGAGAGTTGAACCATGGGACTTGAGCGAAGGCTTGGGTCTTGTGAGTCTTAGACAGGAGGGTATAGCGTGAGGCTGGTTTCACAGAGCAGCGAATACCTCCTACTCTTGACAGTGGAGGGATCACAGGCTGCAGCACCTTCAGCCCACAAACACCTGTTCAGCCTAGCCCCTTGAACCATCATTTTTTGGGTCAAGATTAGTCTTATCTTTGCATACTAGGGGTCCTAACATTGTATAAATAGTCATTATTTTTTAATAAATGATAATTATTTGTTACACACAGTCTCTATATGCATTTGATATACACCTCCGCCGAGTCACGCCGAGAACTACAGCTACCAACAGCCGTGAGACCTTTCATCATCAATTCAGAACCAGAATAATTGCCAAACACAGTAAGACACACATGTTGAAATCCACTATAGAAAGGTGTTTGTGATTGATCAACATTGTATTAATTTTGTACTTGAACCAAGATCCTATTCTATAACATTATGAGAATGTGTGAACACTGAATCACAAAATATAAAGCAATCTCATCAATTTCTCCTCCTCTCTAATTTTAGGACACATGCAAAACTTTAATATACTTGTGAGTTAATCCATTCAATCATTTGTATGTTATTGGAGAAAAGAGAGAAAAATAATTTATTCATACTCTTCCTGAGTTTTTTTCAAAATCAAACCAGCACAGTCACTTTGATTAAGATCTTAGAAATGGAAACCTCGGTTCACGATTCACTTCAGGCTGCACTAACCACATGTGCAATAAAGCTATGATAGATGGATACTCTTTTTTCGCATGTAGCAATTGAAAGGGTTCCTACTCCTTTTTCTTTTCATAGATTGAGTGTTGACTATGAAACAAAATCAACAGACCAAAGAGACTACTAGTAAGCAAGTAGAATAGAAAAAAGACCCTTTTAAAAATTTTATAATAGAATTGGTGGGGTGTGCCAGGCAAATGCTATAGTGCAACGCAAAAGCGACACTTGAGAGACCCAATAGCAAGCTATTGCGGTGGACTCTCCCCCTCAAGAAATAAATTTAATATCATGTGGACCATTGGTCCACATATCAGATATTAAACTGATAAGAACAGATACTACACTTGATCTTAGCCAAAAGGCCGAGAAAGGTATGAGTTGCATTGTATGCTAGCTGCGGGTTTTATATCTCACATTTGCTCTGTTGCCTCCTTGGATATTCGATGTGGGACTATTATGCAGCAACTTGGAAACTAACATTTCATTTTCATTACTTTCCTTTGCCAAAAAAACCTTAAAAGATCTGAAGTTTTATAACTGATATCAGAATATAAGTTGAAGATCTCTGCACTCTCATTTCTTTCCATTTGATACTAAATATTTTCATTTTTCTGTATTTTTCAGTGGCAAGTTAAGATCACTGCAAACCAAGGGATTTACATGTTGAGATTGTATTTTTGCAAAGGACAAGTCTCCAGTACACCCTTACATGTTTTTGTATATGCAACAGTTGAAACTTTGGTGCACCATGAGAACCCTTTGACATGTATTTCAGCCCATTAAACACAATTCCGATTTGTTTGGTTATCCGTCAACACTTTACTTGAACCGTCGACTCTGAAAAAGTTATTCCTAGCTTCTCCGTTCTCCTATTGATATGCTGGCTCCTCTCCTATTGCAGCCAAATTCATTTTAGGCAGTAAATGTTTTACATATATTTTCTTCCAACAATGCTCTTTTGTCCATTAATTTATAAATATTGATTTTAAGGATGAATGTTAACCTTTTCTAAAGAATGTTTTCATTGTGATTGATAAATTTCTGAGTAAAGAAATATTGAGTAGTTCTATATTTTGATAAATTGCCATGGGGGCACCAAGGTGATGGAACATGACTTTGGCTTAACAGGTTGGACTGGTGTGTGCACCATGCTAGCTTGCCCGCTCCAAGTTGAGAATTGAGTCATGGGACTTGAGTGAAGGCACGAGTCTTGTGGGTCTTAGACAGAAGGGTACAGCGCGAGGCTGGCAGCACAGAACAACGAATACCTCCTACTCCTGACAGTGGAGGGATCACAGGCCGCTGCACCTCCAGCCCACAACACCTAGTGAGCCTAGCCCCTTGAAAAACATACATATGAATTATGTAACTGCATGTAGATAAGATATCAAAATAATCCAAGTTACCTTGAAGCCGACACTTGTTGAAAGAACTAACTGGAGCAGATACAAAATGAACTAACATTCAAATGTAACAGTTTATTATAAGATGAAAACTTCAAAAACATAGCTTCTTATCAAAACTGCAGACTTGCTAGCATAGCAGAATTCAAGTTGAATTATATACACTCTCAATTAGCAAAGGACAAATCTTCTTTTCACCCTTACATGATTTTGCATATACTTTAGTTGAAACTTTGATGCACAATGAGACTCGTTGACGTGTGTTTCATCCTCTTAAACACGACTTCGGCTTGTTTGGTTCTGCATCGACACTTTACTTGACCATGTGTTCTATCTTGAAATCAATTCTGAAGCAATTACTCCTATCTTCTCGGTTGAGTGAAACTGGTTCTCCCGTCATTATTTCCCTTCATTTTATCATAACTGCATCAATAACTCAATCTCATCACTTCCATTTGCCTACCTCAGAACATCGCTAGCTACTGTACTAATAATAATAACTCTTGTGTTGCGAAGGTGTCAATTGCAGAAAATACCTACCTTTACTCCTTATTTTTGCTACAGATTGAACACATTAGTTTGGCATGATAATTGTGAACTTTTTTGATATATGCTGGCTCCTCTCTTATGGCAGCCAAATTCACTCTAGGCAGCAATTTGTTTTGGCATCTACTTGTTTTTATGTGTACTAAGATGAATGTGTCAAATATTGTTGAGACTAATTTGAAAATGGGGATATATTCGTAATATTGTAATATGTATTATAGCTTATTCTAATTGTGTTTGGGATTGAATATTAGCACATCTTAATCAATTTTGTGTATTTGTGAAAACTGAAGCACCAAAATACTAAGCCTACCACATGAATTTCTCCTCAGCTCTAATTTAAAGACACAAGCAAAACTTAAACATTCTTTTAACAATTTATTTGTTAGCATTTTTCTGCACATCATTTGATTCTCTAGACTATCATAATCTACTTAACGCTAAAAGTAAGAAAAACTTGGTAACAACATCCCAAGAAAGTTTACATGCATAAATTATGAGTTATGACAATAATTTTATTTGTCCCAATAGACTATGTGGAGAAGAAAAATATCGTCTTTTGTATGTTTATGGATAAAAGAAAGAAAAAAAATATCCCATCTTATTAAAGAAGTGAACTTAATATATTCAGACTCAAATGCACCAAACTGATATGGAGAAAAAAATACTCAAATGTCATTGCAAAAAGCATCCTTCAGAAGAACCACAATCAAATAAACCTCCCTCTCTGGTTATGTACTAGTATACTAGTATTTTAAACCTAATTAGCATCAACATCTTCACTGCGTAATAAGCATGGCATGTATGGTAGTGTTTGAAAAAATAATAATTCTGAACTTGAATTGGTGGGGTGTGCCAGGCAATTGCAATAGTGCAACGCAAAAGCGACACTTGAGAGACCCAATAGCAAGCTATTGTGGTGGCCTCTCCCCCTCAAGAAATAAATTTAATATCGTGTGGACCATTGGCCCACATATCAGATATTAAACTGATAAGAACAGATACTACACTTGATCTTAGCCAAAAGGCCGAGAAAGGTATGAGTTGCAATACATCCTTGCTGTTGTTTTTATATGAGCTATGCATTCTGTTGTTTCCTTAACTCTCCGATGTGGGACTATTATGTAGCAGCTTCCTTACTAATTTTATATTTTTAACTCACTTTTTCCTTACATGAGTTTCAATATGACAGATTATTGATCCCACTTGCTGATATATCAGAATCAGCTTACGTTTCCTTCCTATTGACTCCACTATTACCTTCTATCTATGTATTATCTGAATCAGACAACATTTCACTTTCATAACTTTCCAATTGATACTAAATATTTTTTTCTGTATTTTTCAGTGGCAAGGTAAGATCACTGCAAACCAAGGGATTTACATGTTGAGATTGTATTTTTGCAAAGGACAAGTCTCCGCTTCACCCTTACATGTTTTTGTATATGCAGTAGTTGGAAACTTTGATGCATGGTGAGAACCCTTTAAGATGTATTTCATCCCCTTAAACATAATTCCGACTTGTTTGGTTATTCATCAACACTTTACTTGAACCATGTGATCTATCTTAGAAATGACTCTGAAGTAATTATTCCTAACTTCTCGGTTTTGAGTGGAATCGATTCTCCTGTCATTGATATGTGTCTCGCTCATTTATTTGTGTTTCCCTGCATCAATAACTAATTCTCATCCCTTCCATTGCCTACCTCAGAACATCACTACTGTCTACTACATGAAAAACTCCTATCTTCTATTTCAGTGTCGGAAAGGTATCGGTAGCATAAAATACCTACTTTCATTCCCTATTATTTGCTACAGATTGATAACATTAATTTGGCATAATTATGAACTTTATTATGGATATGATGGCTCCTCTCCTATTGCAGCAAAATTCATTCTAGGCAGTAAATGTTTTACATCTATTTGTTCCTCCAACAATGCTCTTTTGTCCATTAACTTATAAATATCAATTTTAAGGATGAATTTTAACCTATTTTTAAGAATGTTTTCATTGTGAATTATAAATTTCTGAATAAAAAAATATTGCTTTAAAGAGTAGCTCTATATTTTGATAAATTGTCATGGGCGATAAACTTCTCTGTTGTGCAGTTAAACCTTTTTCCTAGTATTTGATAACAATGACAATGTGAATAAGAAGGATAGTGATAATGATATTGTGCATACTTTTTGAGTGTATTTAGTCCTTGTAGAACTTTCTAAATAGATTTATTCCTTCTGTAAATGCGTGTGACAAATTTGGTCGAATAATTCAAACGTTTATCAATCCATAGTATGCCTAATGTACAGATCAAGTAAACCATTTAAGAGACCATGTTCTAACTTAATACTACACAAACTTGAATCCATTAAGTCCCACATCAGCTAGAATATGACAAAAGTAAGTGTTTATAATGGTCTCACACTCTGGTATGTTTGCCGAGCTGAATAACACCAGCTTGTGACCCAAGTGGGGGCACCAAGGTGATGGAACATGACTCTGGCTTGACAGGTTGGACTGGTGTGTGCACCATGCTGGCCTGCCCGCTCCAAGTTGAGAGTTGAGCCATGGGACTTGAGCGAAGGCACAAGTCTTGTGGGTCTTAGACAGGAGGGTATAGCGTGAGGCTGGTTTCACAGAGCAGCGAACACCTCCTACTCCTAACAGTGGAGGGATTACAGGCCGCTGCACCTCGAGCCCACAACACCTGGTGAGCCTAGTCCCATGAACCATCATTTTTTTTTTGGGTTCATATTGGGGTGTCATTTAGGGAAGTTGAGCCTCTTCAAATACGAATCACACTGAATAAGACAATATAACCATGAAAATTAGAGAACATAATTGAGATACATTTTAATTTGTTATTCTTTTCAACAAAGGATCCTGTCATTCCATGCATTTACCTAATCAATGTACTAATGAAGTACTACTAATAACTTTCTCAAACACATTAATGCCAAACCTTCTTCACTTGAGGAAACTTGGAAATCTGGTTTTGAAGACTTCAAGGTGATAAAACTATTACCCGACAAGTTACAATATCATATTTGCTAAATAAGCTGCTTAACACTGCTGTTGTTTTAACAGAGAATCAGAACTGATCCTGACCTTGCAAATGCAAGGGCATCTCCATAATTTGATCCGTTATTGAAAAGATTTGATGAATCGTTTATTAATGAGAGTGCCATCAACGCCATCAAATCTATTTTTGGAATATTTAATAAGAATTAACACCTTTCTGGGGAGATAAGAAAGCAATTTAGCTAAGGAATTGGTTGAGCAAATATGATTCCATCACATTTAATTTTCTCATGTATATTTTTTGTGGCATTTCTGGGATCTTGTTTTATGTATCAATGAAATTGTCCATTTCCAACAATAATAATAATACTAATACTGGTAACAAACATCACTCATATCAATTTCCAATAGATCTCTCTATTTTGTTGAATATTTCTTTGGTTCACCTAGATCCAAGACATGTAAAAGAAGTTTGAATCAAGGGTATTGTCCTTTTTTGCTTTTGTAGGTAAATTACTAAATTAGTGGTTATGTTAGATTCTAGGATCGGAATTTGGGACCTCCTTAAAACTCCTTAACATTTTATTTTCATAACTAGAGAAAATTTTCTTAAAGTAGAATATTAGAAGCAAAATTTTCTTAGTTAATTAAATATAACAAGCAAAATTTTCATAACATTAAGAAATTAAGAAGATGAAAATATTAGAAGCAAAATTTTATACTAGAATTGGTGGGGTGCGCCAGGCAATTGCTATAGTGCAACGCAAAAGCGACGCTTGAGAGACCCAATAGCAAGCTATTGTGGTGGCCCCTCCCCCTCAAGAAATAAATTTAATATCGTGTGAGCCATTGGCCCACATATCAGATATTAAACTGATAAGAACAGATACTACACTTGATCTTAGCCAAAAGGCCGAGAAAGGTATGAGTTGCCAAGTATCCTCCTAGTTGGTTTTATAGCTAACATGTGTTGTGTTGCTTTCTTAACTCAACGATGTGGGACTTATACAATGCAATAACTTGGTGTCTATTAGTATTCCTGCACTTTCAAAGCTTCACCTGAGGTTGGGGCAGAAGCATCAATGTAAGTTCCACAATCCCTTCCCTTTACAAATTTGATTCCATAATCTCTACCTCATGCTCTTCATATGGCTCCTCTTCTCCACCCTTATCACTCTCTTCTTTGGATGCTTCTGAAGTGTTCATTGATGTCATGTTATTGCCACCAGGTTTGTGCTCTTCATGTTTTTTTTTTGTTCTTTTTTACAATTAAAGTTTTATTCAGAGAATTAGATAGATGTAGTTGGTTTCATCATCATGTCTATAAAACTGCAAAAGTGCAATTCTTAAATTTTCAAACCCTTTTTGTTATAAGATATTTTATCTTCTATAGAACTACTGTATTTTCAAATTTTTAATTCTTATATTTTAAAACTGCACAATTGTAATTCTTATATTTATCCCTCTTGTCTTGTTCCAATTTGAAATGCATGCTTATTTGTGAGACACTCCATTTGTATCAATAATTTCCTACTACCAATTTCTTTACTTGATTTTCACCCCAACCACACAGTGAAAAATAAATTACTTGTTTTTGTTGGATTTATTTAGAAAAAGTTGGCAAGGAAAAACAAAGAGTACAGTAGATTCTAATTATTAAATCATTCAATTTTAAAAAATAAAAAAGGATTGGAAATCTGTCAGACAACCGTGTGACCAACCCAACCAGACTATGCTAGCTGAGAACGATCCTCTACAGTATCTTGTAATGATCTCCGAAGAGCATCACCACAGAACCGTTAATCACACTCTGATCAAACGGTCATAATTCATCCTCCAGATTTATGTTCCTGTCTCTTTAGAAATCAAAGACACAGTAGTACGATCCTATAGAACAGATCCTGTTCAAGTAAGGTCGTGACTATCACTCTCTCTGTGTCTCTTATAAACCATTGTTTCAACCTTCGCGTGAACGATGTGGGACTATATTTAATATTTCTTAAACTCAGTTTTGTTTTTCTCTGTTTATGTTTTGTTAATTTAGTGGTTAATTAAGTGGTTAGTTTTCTTCTCTGATTCAACATTGTATATTGCTATCAATCGTTTTCTGGTAATCAGAGTAATCTAGAAAAAGAGAGAAATTGAGAAAAATGCTTATTCTCACAAGGTTACAACTTCATAACCTTCAGTTCAAGCAATGTTCTGACTTCAATGGTAGTTTTGCACTGATGAGCTCCCAAAAAAACTGCCATATCAGAACCTTGGAGGAATTTATAGATTTCGATGTTTCGAGCATTCTTTTCGCCCTACTTATTTCTGACTTAGTATTGCAGGCCACTAGCATGCAAGAAGGCAATTGGGACGTACATATAACAGTTTCAGCTCCATGTCCTCTTGATCAACCGATCTAAACCCTCATTCTCGATGCACATTTGGAGGTGAGTTGAGTTCACTATAATTTGAATTGTGTTTTCTCTTTTTTCAACTCGGTTCGTTATGTGTCAAAACATCAAAATTATGTGATTGTTCTATTATAGCAGTCTAGTAGAAGGACGTGTCATCGGTAGTATGTAATGTAATGTGGCTTGGGTTTTCAATTCTTAAGTGAATCTTAAGGATATGCAAAAGTTCTGTAGGACTGTTAATCTTTTTATTATTCTCAATTACTTTCGAGTCCTCTTTGTGTCATTTGTTTGTCGTCAATAATTTTCTGCCATCTTTTACAGCTGACTGAATGAGTCTTATTGTATGGTGGAAGGATCTATCTAGCATTACACTTTAGTTGAAGTGCACTTCTATATCAGTTGGAACATTAGTACTAAATATATACATGTAATTATAGAACATATCCTGTTCAAGTAAGGTCGTGTCCATTGGTCTCTCCATATCTTTTTATAAACGTTTAGTAAAAGCCTAAAATCAAATGATGTGAGATTCATTGATGCTAACACTGCTTTCGTATATGAAGTTCTGACTTCGTTCGGTTTAAACAGGAGTTTGCGATGCCAATCATCATAGTTTCGCAAACCTTTTTAATCTATATTTTCTTTTTGAACCTTTTTTGAGGTTAAATGATGTCACGAGTGTTAGCATGACCCCGTCATATCGAAGTAACAAGACAGGAAGATCTTGTTGATATTTGTAAAAAAATAAAAAAATTACTCATGTTTAATTTAATTTGTTTGATGACTATTTCTTTACTTTGATCTCTCAAGCGTACATATATTTTGTTTTGGCATATTCAATATATGATTGCCACTATAACCAGTTCAAATTCCCAGGTCATAACAAAAAATGCAAAGCTATCTCCTCTGCTAGTGCAGGTAGTAGAAGGTGTGTGCAATAGATTGACGGTGTTTGCTGATTTCGTATTGTTGGAGAAGGATTGGCAATAGGAACAGGGTAGCTGGTGCAGTTCACAATGGGGGGCATGATTTGATTATCACAAGAACAAAGTTGAAGAAACAGATACTGCCTTAAAGGAAGTGATTTGATAAGTTTTGCAAACATTCAATGTTATTGTGACACAAATGGTGGTTGGAAGGGTATGCATCAATTGAATTTGTTAATTTATTTATCTCAAACCAACAGTGTGAGGGCTTCACTTTCTCATGCAGTATATAGAGATGGATGCTCATAATGAGTCTTTGATGGTTGGTCGCAAAATTCTTGGATTGCAAAATTCGCTTCTAGACGCACTAAGCTCATGTCTGATTAATGTATACTTTAAAGAAATTATCTCTAGATGCATAATTGTAACATTCTTAATTCAGCTAAATGATTGTGAATAAATCCATAATCTATAAATTTTTATAGATCAAGTAGACAGACCACAATAGAAGAGCGAATAAAATTTGAGTTTGCATTGGTGGGGTGTGCCAGGCAAATGCTATAGTGTAACGCATAAGCGACACTTGAGAGACTCAATAGCAAGCTATTGTGGTGGCCTCTCCCCCTCAAGAAATAAATTTAATATCGTGTGGACCAATGGCCCACATATCAGATATTAAACTGATAAGAACAGATACTACACTTGATCTTAGCCAAAAGGCCGAGAAAGGTATGAGTTGAATGATGTTCTTGTTGTGCTTTTTATATAAGCTATGTACTGTGTTGCTTTTTTGAATGTTCGATGTGGGACTATTATGCAGCAAATTGAAGACTACATGCATTTCTCTTTCATTTGATTGTTGGAAAGGTATCGGTTGCAGAAATATCTACTTTCATATTGATCACATTAATTTGGCATAATAATTATGTACTTTGTTGATATATGCTGGCTCCACTCCTATGGCAGCCAAATTCATTCTAGGCAGTAAATGTTTTATGTCTATTTGTTCCTCCAACGCTGCTCTTTTTAAGGATGAATGTTAGTAACTAAGGAGAATGTCTCCACTGTGTTTGATAAAGTGTCCTGTGCGCTAAATTTCTTCTCTGTTGTGCTCTTAATCCTTTTAGCCTATTATTTGATACTAGTGATAATGTGAATAAGAAGGATAATGATGATGATATTTTGTGTATGTATATTGCTAGGCTAGATTTACCCATGCTAAACCGATTTATATCAATTCCCTTTTCAAATTCTTTAAACACTCAAACTACCGGTTAATTGAATACACTATTAATAAAACCAATTATGGTGGCTGGATGAATCCTTCACCCTTAGATCGTAAGACTAAGGTCAACGAAGTGGAACCTCGCGTACATGCGTACGTGCGTGCGTAATAGGCTGATTCTCACCAAGGTCAGTTCTATCACAAAATTTGAGTTTGCATTCAATTTTTAAATTCCTAATTTACCGAGCATTTATACCTTAGCAATATGTATTTTCTCAACAACAGGATCAAGTTGATAGTTCTCCATTATACGGTGGTCTTCGTAGACGAATCGGTCGGATTGTTAAATTAGAAAAGCTTTCGTCTCGGTTTCTTGGAAAGAAAGACGACGGCGGAGAGGATAACTCATTTATGGAAGAGCGTTTTCAAGATAAGGATAAGAAGAATAAATTACATTTGACCTTTGGATTCTTCCGTTCATTTTTATCTTGATTATTGGTGTATTAGTAACGGCATTGACTATTCTTTTTCTTAGGCGTATAAATTTGTGGGAAGTCAATTTATAGAAATGGATGTTGTTGAGTTGATTTCTAATTGGATTGTCAGAGTCATTGTTTGCATTTAAAATAAATCTCTCATGATGAAAAGGGTTATTCATGTGTATACTGTGAGCAAAATAATGGAACGTTTTGTTTGGATTGGACTTATCTTAATTACATGACGTATTCTTTTCCATGACAGAGCTAAAAGAGAAACAAATATTGTATTCCTTCAATATGTCACCGTATTTTTTATTGAGCTTTTGGTGGGTACTTTGTGTGCTTGTTAGAAACTCTAGTGTTAGAGTTTCCGTGACCATATATTTTAAGAGGATTAGAGAGTCGTTGTTTGATTAATTTGTGATCAAAACACTCTTAGAGCCATCTTCAGAAGAAATCGCAAAGACTGGCGGAAGGAAGGTTGAGGTGTAGAATAGCAATGAATTAAATTGGAAAAGATAAATCCAAAACATGTATCTACTTGGAAGATAAAGAAGTTAATTAATATGGTTTGTCAGGAGACACCCTTAGATCCCAAGACTAAGGTCAACTATGCGGAATCTCGTGTGCGTGCGTAATAGGCTGATTCTCACCAGGTCAGTCCTATCACAAAATTGTAGTCCCTTTGGATTCTTCAGTTCGTTTTGATCTTGATTATTGGTGTATTAGTAACAACATTGACTGTTCCTTTTCTTAGGCGTATAAATTTGTGGGAAGTCAATTTATGGAAATGGGTGTTGTTGATTCTATTTGTTATATTTGGTGGGTTAATTTCTAATTGGATTGTGAGAGTCATTGTTTGCATTGAAAATAAATCTCCCATGATGAAAAAGGTTATTCATATGTATATTGTGAACAAAATGTGGAGCATTTTGTTTGGATTGGACATATCTTAATTACATGACGTATTCTTTTCCATGAGAGAGCTAAAAGAGAGACAAATATTGTATTCCTTCAATATGTCACCGAGTTTTTGATTGAGCTTTTGGTGGGTGTTTTTGTGTGGTTATTGGACACTCTGGTGGTTAAAGTTTCAACTTCTTATTTTTATGTGACCACATATTTTGAGAGGATTATAGGGTCGTTGTTTGATCAATTTGTGATCGAAACACTCTCAGGGCCACCTTCGGAAGAAATTGCAAAGACTAGTGGAAGGTTGAGGTATAGAATATCAGTGAATTAGTCGGAAAAGATACATCCAAAACATGTATCTGTTTGGAAGATGAAGAAGTTAATTGATATGGTTTATCAGGAGACACTTCTTGGTCGAATTCCAACAAAGTGGTGGGAATTGAAGACATTGTGGAAAAGATAAAATATGTATCTTGGAAGTGGTTGTTAGCAAAAAGGAAAACTCTTCGTGCCTATTTTACAAATGGAGAGTATATTCTTTTTATTGTATAGTAAGATATTCATTAGGGTGGCTTACTTAAGTGTTTTCGAATAGTATACTTAAGGTCTCATGCCGCCTTGTTTTTCTTTGGTATTTGGGTTTAGTACTAATTGTATTGTTTCGACTATTGTGGAATGTGTACCTCTTATAGTTTTTTCATTATATATATAAATAAATGCCTTTGCCGTTCAAAAAAAAAAATTACTACAATAGATGAGCATGCCACACAAATCAAAAGTGAAGATGATACTGAAATAGCTGCTCATAAAATCTTTGAGAATGTTGCTAGGCGCAACAAATTAATAAGATTAATAAGAATGTTGACTAGATATTATTAAGCATTTGCAAGCTAAAAGACATTCTTACATAAACATAACAATATAGGCACAATATTCAGGCACACACACATCAATCAAAAAAATAAAAATGAAAATAAAATAGTAGCATTTATTAATATAATTATTAATTTTTTATATTAGTTTATGCTATGATTACTAATATTGATGTACATGCGAGGGTGCGTGCATGCGTAGGCACGACGTAATCAAACAATGTAATCACAGATGCCACCAGTGGCGGAGCTAGCCCAGAAAATTGGGGGGAGAGTGTTATAGTTATAAATCAAATACTAAAAAATTACTTAAAAAAATAAAAAATTATATTAAGAGTGTGTCTAATATGAATATCTCAAAAATGGTTAAAAAGGTGGATCATTACAATTTTTAATAAATAAATTTTATGTCAATTCATGCGTAAACTTCATACTTTTTAATTAGTTCTTTTATTTATGTTTATAATATTATATGAATCTCTCAAACAAAAATTTAAATTTTTTAACAAAAGATTGATCAAACATGAATTTTTATACACAAAAACTGTATTTTAAATAAAAATTTGAGTACTTTTTCTAAAAAAAATATATTTGAATACTTTGACAAAATAAATTACACATTTTAAAATATCTATAAATTATTAACAATAAAACATTAGAAGAAATGCCTCAAAAAGTTAATTAGGAATAATATTTGAATGATTAATAATAGAGAAAAAAATTTAGAACAATTTAAAGGAGGTTAATAACCTTGTAAATTAGAAATGCCAACTTCGGGTTTGAAATCCTACAAACTGAAAAGCATTAAAAAAAATTGGATCGTCCAAATAGAGGGGGTTTGAAACCCCCGAAAATCATAATGTAGTCATATTACATAGTCTATTTAGCGGGGTTTTATAACCCCCGCTTAATAATATACATATGAAAAAAAAATGTTGGGGCGGGTCATGGCATTGCTCAGCCCATAAAGGGCTCCACCCCTGAATTCCATTTAAATTATTGATTTATCGTTGTAACATGTGTGGGTCGTCTGGTCGATTCTAATTGGGTTATTTGAGTCATTGTGTTTTTCATTGGAAATAAATTTCTCTTGATAAAAAATATGCTTCATCTTGTGTATCAGTGAGGAAAAGAGTCAAATATATCTTTTTGTTATTATTGTTGAAGTGTGTTTGAAGTCCCGCATTGCTTAGGTTGCCGGGCTGTTGAGTGTATAAATATGTGAGGGCAACATCACCATTTGAGCTAGCTTTTGGGGTTGAGATCCAAACATATTTAACATGGTATCAGAGTCCGGTTAAAGACTGCAATGTGGGCGTTTGACCTATGACCACGTTTGGCGTGAGGGTGAGTGTTGAAGTGTGTTTGAAGTCTCACATTGCTTAGGTTCCCGGTCTGTTGAGTGTATAAATATGTGAGAGCAATCTCACCCTTTGAGCTAGCTTTTGAGGTTGAGATCCAAGCATATTTAACAATTATAACCTTTGTTTTAACAAAATTGAAGTCTCGTATGGATAACACACAACTCAACCAACAACATATACCTCCAACTTCATAGTGAGAGAGTCAGCTGCCTGAATCACCTTCATGGTTGCAAAGAACTGTAACACCCAAACACAAAGAGTCTTTTATGAAACTATCATTAATAATTAGTTTGAGAGTACCTTTCGAAGGAAGATTCCAATGAGACAAGAAATGTGATGAAAGTAAATCTATCCCAAAACTTGGATAGTAAGTCGTGCATTCATCATGCATGGCAAGACTTGGATTGTAAAAGGTGCTAGGTTAAGCTTGTAAGCCTTTTGAAAAATACTCAATGGATTAGACAATTGAATTTATGACATGTTGAATTTTTGGTACAACGTGAAACATTTTATTTATGTATAAACCATATATAACAAGTACATCAATTAGAGCGCATCATACAACAAACTCATCCATGCAACACCAAAAATGAAAGAAAATACTCATTCTACTACTTTTTATAAAAAAAATCTATATTTTGGGTTCATCGAGTAATTGATGTACGTTATCTATGTTATAGATTAAATACATCAATTATTTAAAAAAATTTAAAAAGTCAACTGTTTTTCGTAAAAAGAATAAAAGAAGAATATGTAACAAAATTTATCATATTGTTGCATTAGCTAAGACATTTTTGTACACTGATTTGAAAGCTAATATCACAAAATAATTTAGATATATTAAGAGATCTCTTTCAACCTATACGGACGAATTCTACCGTCCACTTGCAGCTGCAGAACTTCATTTAAAGCCAAAGTTTTTTTTTTTTTTTTACTTTGTATGGATTAACTCACCGAATTAACACCTGAATGAATCGAACCAGAAACTTTGATAGGACCAAACTCTAAAGGCCCAAGGCAATACCACTAGGCCAACCTGAAATGGGTTTGACTGGGATTCATTAATTGATTAAAACTATAAATATTCCCATAAAATTTAAAATTGTTATCTTATTAAGCTACGATATTCGTTCTTCATCTTCACAGAGAGTGTGTGCAGAATCGTTTATGGAAGAAGAAGAAGACCAAACCGAAGCGAAAGAAGAAACAGAACAATAATCAATGGGTAAAAAGAGCAAGAGCTTTTTCTCCTTTCGCCGTCGCTCCAAAAAACTACCACCACCACCACAGCCTCCGCCGTCTACACTCGAAATCACCGGTTCACCGTCGGAAAATCCATTAGTCCTTAAACCGAAGAAAAAAACCGGCGGAGCCAAATTATGGATGCGTTTCGACCGCTCCGGCACGTCAGAGCTCGTCGAGTGGGAGAAAAACACGATCATCCGCCATGCCGCTATTCCCGCCAGAGACCTAAGGATTCTCGGTCCTGTCTTCTCTCATTCCTCCAATATCCTCGGTAATTCAATTTTAGGGTTTCATGTTTCTCTTCATTAACAATTTCAATAATTTTTTTGAATTTTCTGAATTTTAGGGTTTCATGTTTTTATTTGTTGTGATTTTAGCGAGAGAGAAAGCAATGGTGGTGAATTTGGAGTTTATAAAAGCAATAGTAACAGCTGAAGAAGTTTTATTGCTTGATCCATTAAGACAAGAGGTTCTTCCATTTGTTGAACAATTGAGGCAACAACTTCCACATAAGACTCAACCTAAGCTTCTTGGTGGTGGTGATGATAATGTGACTGAAACTGCTGAAGGTTTACAATCCGAACTTCCGCTTCCGTTCGAGTTTCAAGTGTTGGAAATTGCTTTGGAAGTTGTTTGTACTTATTTGGATTCAGATGTTGCTGACCTTGAAAGAGGTGCTTATCCTGTATTGGATGAATTGGCTAGGAATGTTAGTACTAAGAATCTTGAACATGTTAGAAGCTTGAAGAGTAATCTTACTCGATTGCTCGCACGCGTGCAGAAGGTTTGTGTTTGCTTAAGTTCCTTCTGTTATAAGTTATCGTTATAATACGTTATTAATTAACCTAGCCCTTTGTGTTTGTTTATGTTTTTCAATTGTTAATCTTTGTATTGTTATGTGTTGTTTTTTAAGTTTCCGAAAATAATTATGTTGCTAGCGGTAGATGGTTATGGAAGTTCAGTATTGGAGGAGTAAATAATTGCCTAATTGGATTAATATTTACGTTCTTGTATGCAATGTACTTTGTTGGGTTTCGACTGGTTGAGACACCTTTTAAATTGATTCTATTACTAAAAGTGCCGACAAAATTCTTTTTGTGTCGATTATACATTGAGACGGTTTAACTCTTTAGGAGGAAGTTACGTGTAACTTTTTAATCTTCGTGTGTTGTGGACACGTAACATATGCATCCAATTATGCAATCGTGGGAAAAAGCAAGGAAAGCTATTTTCCTCCGTCCCATTTAATGGATTACTTTTCTGTTACATTGTTCAACGGTCATATTATGCTCTCAAATAGGAAATTCTATAGTAAAAGATTTTGTCCATGTTTCTTAAAGAAAAATGTTTGTCTTGTATTAGTTGATCGATTCTGTTAATTTTGAGATATCATACTTTAGAAATTAATGGTCCACTTTTACAGGTACGCGATGAAATTGAACATCTATTAGATGACAATGAAGACATGGCTCAACTATATTTGACAAGGAAGTGGTTGCAAAACCAACAAGTTGAGGCTCATTTGGCAGCCACAACCCCGAATAACCTTTCAGTTGTTCGACGGCTTAATTCTACCAGAAGTGGAAGTCTTGTGACTAGCAATGATGATAATGATGTGGAGGACTTGGAGATGTTGCTTGAAGCATACTTTATGCAATTGGATGGAACTCGTAACAAGATATTGTCTGTAAGTGTTCATGTGACCAGATTTTTGTAAAATCATGTTCCTGTCAATCTTTGAAGATTAGAACTGTTGTTTTCTATTTGGATACTGTTGTTCTATCTAATTTATACTATTACACTCATATTTCTTGTATACGCGGAACTGTCTGCACAAACATACTCGTGGTTTCTGATTTTTTACTGCAAAAACAATATTGCATCCTTTTAGTTTTCTTTTGTTTTAAGATGGAGGAAAATTAGGTTGTTGCTGTTTCAATAGAGTGGATTTCTGTTTTAAGATGAGGAAAAACATACCTGCTTAAGCTTCTAGTACTTGTCTTTAGATATCTCCCTGTGACCATCAATTTTTATTAACTGTAGTTTTAGAGGTAATGCTTATGGGATTGGGGTTCTGGTAGTAGTTTAGTTCAATTTTCTGTTGATTCAGGATTTGGAAATTTAGTATTGTCTGGCTGATGGGAAAAGGGGGGATTGTGACCTACTGTTGATCTCTATTTCTAATTCACAACAAAACTCGGAGAATGACGAAGTCTAACATAGAACTTTAGGGTTTGGCAAAGTATACGTGGTTTTAAAATGTCAGCTGAATTTAATTGGCATATCAAATATTATGTAAATTTGATTGGAATATTGAATGTTGCTTCATTTCATTGTTCTTGAGAAGTGTTGTGGTTCCCACTTCTTATTCTTATTGGCTATTGGTTTGCAGGTTAGGGAGTATATTGATGACACTGAAGATTATGTCAACATCCAACTTGATAACCATAGGAATGAACT
The DNA here is from genome assembly GCA_030408175.1 of Trifolium repens. Lineage (NCBI taxonomy): Eukaryota > Viridiplantae > Streptophyta > Magnoliopsida > Fabales > Fabaceae > Trifolium > Trifolium repens. Next base: position 55,692,579 of record CP125842.1, on the reverse strand, counting down.
TATCCAACTGCAGTTGACATTGACCATTGCATCATTTGCTATTGCTATTGAGACTTTGATAGCCGGTGCATTTGGTATGAACATTCCATGTACATTATACAAGACAGAAGGAATATTTTGGCATGCTGTTGGGATTATGACTGCAGTTTCCATAGTGATTTTCATGCTTGTTTTAGCGTATGCTAAATGGAAAAAGTTGTTAGGTTCATAAGTATCCTTCGTCGTCAGCTTTTGTTTTGTAACAAATGGCAGCGATATGAATCTCTGCGGTTAGTGATTTGCTGAACATACAGAAATAAGATCAAGTCCTCGAAGAAGTTACTAGTGAAGGGTGTATCTCAATTTCTCACTATGTTATTAGGCTAATGATAGAGTGTTCCATGATTGCTTTTGACATGGTGTTCTTCATAGCTGATACTAATTTTCATTTAGAAGCTGTATTTGGGTCAATTAATTACAGTTATATACATAAGGTTTTGTCAATTTATATGTGCATGGAAATTGTATTTGGAATATTGTGGTGGGCTTCATTTTCGAAAAGGTTCCTTTCAAAATATGAAGATAGACTATACTAAATGCTCGTTGCTAAATAATATGCTTTGGAATATCCAAAATATCTAAAATAATGGGATAGTAATGTCAATTAATTTTCATAACTTCGAGCCTTTTTCAACCCTAGACAAATATCTCAAAATGACACTATAACTCAAATGACATGAGTTTTATTTGAAAGTGATGTTTATAACTCTTTTTTTTTTTGGTCTTAACTGATGTTTATAACTCTATATATTTGTTACAAGTAGTAAATCTGAATAAGAAAGAAATGCAATATCAACCTCTTATCTTGTAGCTGAATAATTCTTATGCTACAGGTAGAATTTGGGTTTCCTACTGCACCAAAAAAAAAATGGGTTTCCTATAAAAAAAATAATTAAAATAGAGTTGTAGATCTATTTATTTCCTTTAAAATGACGAAGAATGTTTATCTTTTTTTTTGGTTAAGATAACGTTTTATTTTATTATGATATTGAGCATTTTATTCGAACAAATATAGTTTAAGTTTTATCAATGCATATAGGAAAAATATTTCTTAGAAGTAATTACCTCTTAATTGAATCTCACTTATTTTAATGATTAGTTTATGCAATTGTGTGTGGATGTGTTTTGATTTACTAATAAAAAAGAGCAAATATTATTTATAAGGATTGAACTCCAAAGTTTAAATGAAGACCACATGCTTAAATGGCCCAAATTTTTTACAGTACTATTTTGATTAGTTCATTGATCATTGTGATATGGTAACTATATTATATTTATATCATATCATATTTTTATCTTATTTAATTTTTTATATTATTCAATGTCCTATCAAATCGCTATCGTATTTTGTACACCAAACAGGTTCATAATATGGTAATAATTTTTTTAACACTATCAGTTGTTAATGTATTTATTATTATTATTATTATTATTATTATTATTATTATTATATATGAAATGTATATTATATTAATATAAATTAAATAATAGAAATAAAAATAATTAACAGGACATAAAATTTGCTATAAAAAAATCACATCAAAACATAAATTGGGACAAACTTACCGGTTAATGTACACAACCAAATGTGACAAAGTTGAACTGAACAACCTTTGCACAAAAGAGAAATCAAGAGTATAAGTTGTTGATATTTAAGTCCCTTTAAAAAAATGGTAATAGAGAGGGTCAAACGATCAAAAGAGAAAATCACAAAAAAAAATTTATCGAATAGTAGTTATTTCAATAATATCACCTGCTAAAAGTAAACTAATAAAAAGTCAAATAAAAAATCAAATGACCATATGAATCAAACTTTATATTTACTAACATATCAATACAGCTATTATTGTATTAAATCTCAATCTAAGTGAAGAAGACTTTTAATCCGACTAACAATGCACCAACAAGAAGAACCAATACTAAAATTCTTTGTCAACCACTATTTCAGAATCATGTAATTCCACTTCCACATGTCTAAATCCAAACCTCCTAACATAAATCAAACCTTCTAGCACCCTCACAACTCAACAAAGAAGTGTACGATGCTAAACACTCAATACACATCTTATTTAGATATGTATCACTATACTGTTAAGGTGTATGATTATAATATATTCACAATTAGTATTTAAAATAGAAAAATTAATAAATACTATTTATAAATCTATAACAATTGTCCATATTAGTAAATGCACCGATACACATTAAATAAAATAAAATGTGTACCGAAAACTTAGAAAAACCACCACACCACTCTCCATTATTTTGAGAGATTTTAGAGTGAGATATTAATTCTTAAATAGGTTCTTATTATTTTGAGATTTTATAAAAATAAAATTGCTGTTAAAAAATAAAAATAAAATCGAGCAACATTTATATCTAACTAACAATTTGTTGTTAAAAAAAATCCTAGCAAATTGTTCACTTCAAGTTAACTTTTTACACAAGTTGTAAAAAGAGAACAATTCAATATTTAAACATGAATCAATATGTTATTTGAGCTAATTCATAAATGGATAAATTATTATTTGAAACTCTAAAAGTATAATTCATTGTTTTTGTCAAAAAAAATTCATTGTTATATTAATATTTGAATGTATCACAATTATAACACACACTTGAGAATATAAATATATATAAATAGAGGTAATTACACTTTAATGGATGGTAAACGGGCAACAAGCTGCGCCGCTAACCTTTTTTGGATGACAAAATTAATCTTTTTAAATATAACATCTTGAGACCTAGGAGACACCACATTACTATGCATACTCTTTGAACTCTTTTAACCCTTTTATTTAAAAATGTCTTTTTTATTAGTCATTTTAGTTTTCGAAACTGTTTTTAGATAGTAAATTATTTTTTACAAAATTTTCAATAATAAAATATTCCAAAGTACAAATTTAACTATTACCTTTTTTTTACCTTTTCAATTTGTATATCTCTCACACACACACAAACCAACATAGTACTAGTATATTATTGAGTTAGATCCATTGTGAGTTGTGATGATAAGTAAAGAAACACAAAAAAAAAAAAAAAAAAAAAAAAAAAAAAAGATAAGTAAAGAAACACCAACAAAACAAAACCAAGTGAGATAAAAATATTATTATATTAGTCAAGTCTTATTTTAACCAAATTATGCAACAAGTTGGACAAGGACAAGACAAGTTGATTTTTGTTGTCAAGTAAAAAAATAAATAAAAAAACAAAATTATTTCTTGCAAAAAAGTGAAAATAAAGGGGTTAAAATATAAAATAAGAAAAGTTTTAGGAACAACACAAACAAGTATTAGTTGGTGATGATGGTTTTACAATCAAGCTTCAACGAGACAGGTAGTTGAAGAAACGAACCCTAAGAGAGAGAAAGATTACAACTTTGCTTTGATTTTAAGCCCCTTTTATCATTGCATTTAGGGATCTCGAATCTTCAATCTGCAAAAGGCGAGTTTTTTTTTTTTGTTTGTTCTTTCTTTTGATTCTTTCTATTTTTGGGGTTTTTGCTTTTTGTTTCGGTAATTTCTTGATTTTTTTTTTTGTTGTAAAACGAATCTATTGCTTTTTTGTAGCTTGAATTTGTGAAATCAACTGGAAATTGTTGTTCTTTTGATACCATAGAGTCGCACATTGCATCATTTTTGGAATCTATAGAGTAATTTCCCCTTTTTGTTGACCTTTTTTTTTTAATTATGATTTTCTGTAAACATGCATGGTTTGGTTAGATTATGCAGGAAAAGTTGCAGAGCAGATTAAAGTTTCTATCTTTGGGTTTTTTCCTTATCTGGGTCATGGGAAAATTATACAAACTAGCAATTAGATATAATTTTATTTTATTTTTTTTAACTTTTCTTTATAATTTATCTTTATTTTTTTTCTTCTTTTGGGGATTGGATTTTTTAAACTTCAAGTAGTGGTTTATGATTGCTAAGATTTAGAATTTTCTTTCTGCTGTTTGTTTTTGAAATTTTTGTTATTGAAGTTTCTGTTACATCGGTAGCTAACTATTGTTGTCTTGGAAGATTTAGTAGACGCAATTCTTTCGGTTTTGATTTTTTGCTTCAATAAAGTTAAGATGGCAATTTGTTTGGAATATAGGAATGGTTTTAAGTTATAACTTAAAAGCATCGATGTTTCTTATTTATGCATGAGTATAGCTAATGTCTTGGTATAGTATTTCATATCAGATTTGCATTCTTGTAATGAAAATGTGCGGATTGATTGATATGTGATGCTTCCATACTGTGAGGAAGAGTGAACAGTGTTAGTCAACTATTTGGAATAATATATATGTAAAAAGGAAATTGTGTAGTATTGTTCATAAGATGGCTAGAAAAAATTTAGGATTACTTTTAGACAAATAAATGAAAGGATATATCTATTGAAATAAGTACTTCTATGGAGTTCTGGGATATTAAAGTTCATAGGCTATTTTCTCAACGAAATATCTAGTTTTACTCATATAGATCCTTGAGGTTTCTGCTATGTTTATTGTTTCTAAATCTGCTTTTTCAAGAACATAGGGAAATTACCTTTTTTGATTGTGAGTGCAGTACACTTGTATATACATTAAACTTAAATTATTTGAAACATTTAATGGCATACTTTTAGCCTTGTAAGATCTTTGTGCCGAGTATTCAAGTAGCATGAGTTTGTGGTTATATTTTTTAATGGAAAACATAGGCTCGCCCCATCGTCTTTCATTGTGTGCTTGATAACATGCTTAAATTTTCATTTGAAGATCCTTTCGAAATTGTTTATTGCATATTATTCTTGATATTATCTTTTAATGCACCTATTGTTACATGGTCATAGTGTTTGGTGATTCATATGAAGTTATTTGACAGGTATTGATCCTGCTTCTATGGCAAATTCAAAGAGCTCATCGGGTATTAGAAATTTGGTGTATACTGGTCCTGGAAAGCATGCTCATGCTCTGCTTCCTCCCAAAAGCCCATTTCCTACTATTTCTCAAGCATATGCTGATTATGTCTCAAATCCTACAATTGGTTCAAAGCCTGTTAATAAGCCAAGAGAAGGAAACTCTCACCACCAACGTACTTCATCTGAGAGCCATCTTATTGAGGAGCAGCCATCATGGCTTGATGATCTCCTAAATGAGCCAGATACGCCTGTCAGAAGGGGTGGTCACAGGCGTTCATCAAGCGATTCTTTTGCATATATCGACACTATTAATGCATCTAACATCGGTTATGCCGATCATGATGAGTATAAATATAAGAATGTCTTATCTATTCCAGCATGGTCACCTCCAGACTTTGATCGCAACAAAGATGCTCGTCATGCATCCATGTATGCTGAAATGAATCTAGCAAAACAAAAGAACAGATCATGGGACTCTTTTTCAAATGTGAGTGGTGTTCCATCTGGCAGAGACAGTGTTGCTTTTCAGAGATCAGGATCACCGAGCCCAAGTACACTATATGAAGCAGATCGGATCCTTCCGACTGCAAATGAAAATCATGATTCAGTAGAATCTAGCTTACAAGACATAAAATCATCTTTTGAAAGAAAGGACGGTTTACATGCAAAGTCACCTGCTTCTGAAACAGATTCAAAGCGTGCTAAACAGTATGCATTTCTTTTCTAGTTTCAGTTTTTTGGCTATTAATTGCTAAATTTTATCACTTTTATATGACTTGGAGGCTGCATGAATTCGTGACTGAATGATTGATCATCTGCTTCTGTTCTCTCTTCTTTCTTTTTTTGTTTCTCCAAGCATAATGGTTTCATACTACATTCATATGAAGCTTTGTCATGTTCTCTTGTTGACCTTCTCAAAGTTTTCCAAGTACACTGCATATGATTATATTAACAAATTCCATATTAAACTTAGAAAAGGAAAATATATAATGATTGTGTGTGGCACAAAAATGATCTCTGCATTACTAAAGTTTGTATTCTATTTTCTGTGTAGAAAAAGAAGATCCGCATGTTTCTCTAACTTCTTATATATACCGGAATTAGTGTTTTCTCTTGGATATTTTCGCTACTTGATTTACAGAAAATTTAGTTTTTTTAAAAATCAATTTATATAATGGGAAAAAAAATCTAAAACACTTCTAATGCAGACAATTTGCTCAACGTTCACGGGTTCGTAAACTTCAGTACATAGCTGAGCTGGAAAGAAATGTACAGGCTTTACAGGCAAGTTTCAGCATAAAGCAATATTATGCAGAGTGACATTTTTTATAATGTGTATATATACTATATTCGAAGGTTGAATATTCTGTTTGTTTCTTTTTATGTCAATACATAGGCAGAAGGAACTGAAGTATCAGCTGAGCTTGAGTTTCTTAACCAGCAGAATCTTATCCTGAGTATGGAGAATAAAGCACTCAAACAACGTTTAGAAAGTTTAGCACAAGAGCAGCTTATCAAATATTGTAAGTTTCTACCGTATGAGAATTATTCATGTATGTATTCTAGTAATGGAAGTCTGTTTTTCCTGGAAATGTCAATCTGGGTATTGTATCTTGTATCTAAGCTTGAATAGCTTGGCTGATAAATCCTTGTATATTTATGATGCATTTTTTTCTACACATAATAGGTGAGAAATGCATTAGGCTTATTATCTAAGTTTGATTCTAGCATATAAGTTCTATCTTCTATGAACCTGAGCCTGATTGCAAGAATAACTGCTGGAATGATATAAAGGAATGGGGGGTTTGTTGTAATGGTTGTGTTAAATAACTTAGGCTCTGTTTGGTAAACCAAATAAGCTAGCTTATAGCTTATAGCTTTTAGCTTAGCTAAAAGCTCTGTTTGGTAACAGTTTTTAAAAAAGAGCTTATAGCTTATTTTACTAGCTTATACCTTATTTTCCAAATGCTATTTCAAGTAGCTTATGAGCTTATAGCTTATAGCTTATTATATTTTCTTCCAATTTTACCCTTATCATCTTACTTGAAAAGAATTAAATATTAATTAAACATATCATTTTTATGTCACTTCATACTTATAAGCTAGTCCAACCGCTAATTTTACCAAACACTACAAATTCAATCAGCTAGCTTATTCGCTATAAGCTAAAAGCTAGCTTATAAGTTATCCGCTATAAGCTAGCTTATCAGCTATCCGTTATTTTTACCAAACAGAGCCTTAGAGAAGGACCAAAATTGTAGCTCAAAGTGGACTATTGAATGGATAAGTGTTTGTTTCTCTGTAGTTTTACTGTGTCGTCTGTTCTATTTATTTGTTCCGTCTTTAAAACTTGTATAAGGGATATCTCCTTGCCTGTGCATGCTCGAGTTTTGAGCAGATTTGGTGTTTGTTTTCTTATGATTTATTTATTTGACATTGTGTTTTGTTTATGTGAAGAAAAATTGTAAAATAGAAGATATTTATGCTTCAATGGTGTCTTGTTTAGTAAAATAATGAGATAAAATTAGAACTAGACCATAAAAATGATTTGAAAAAGATAATGACACTGAAATCCTGCCATCTTGAGTTGTCTTTAGTCTTCCATAGGATTTGACAGTTTTTTTTTGTAACACTAATAACTATGCAATTTGAAATACAGTGGAGCAGGAAGTACTGGAGAGAGAGATCGGAAGATTACGTAGCATGTATCAACAACATCTGCAGCAGTCACAACAGCCTCAACAACAACCATCTGGTAGTCATAGACGCTCGAACAGCAGAGACCTTGACTCTCAGTTTGCTAACCTTTCTCTGAAGCACAAGGACACCAATTCTGGGCACGACCCTGCAAATGGAGCACTAAGAATTTAGCTCGGCCATAGCTGTAGCCTTGTTTTACCAACTGATGTTGCCACCCTGTGATAGAATTTGTTTCTTCCGACATGCGGGATTGTGCAGAGATTTCCAGGATATGCCCTCTCTCTCTGCCCGCTTTGCTGATATTTCAGCGTTTGTACCTTTCAAGTCTTTATGTTCTCTATTTACTTGAACTATTGCCATTTATTTGATGTTGCACCTGGTGGTCATTGCCGAAATCTTAATTCTAATTTCTGTCATTTGACCTGCCGGAGGTGGTAACTCGATGGTTTCGAAGTTTCGCTCCCGCTGAATTCTTCAGTGATTATGTATCTTAATACCTCCTCTTGTGAATCTCCATTGTGTTGGAATTTGGCTCAGTGCATATAGCATATATCTCGGGGATATTTGAATGTGCATTATTATTTGTATGGATAATGTTTAGCTAATGTTTGCATTATGATTTTTCTGAAGTTCATCTTTTCTGAACACATATTATCTGATTGCAGTGAGAAGAATGACTTGGGACATTCTTTTTTTGTCAATTATTTCCTAAAATAATAAGTTCATTTTCTGATCGCAACTTGAAGATATACACAGTTTTGTCCATTTATATTTTCTAAGATGCTTAAATTATTATTTTATTTTGTTGTAAACTAGGTATTTTCTACATGCAACTTGAGACATTAATACCATACATCTAAATTATACTATTGTTTACATAGAAGATTAAATTATATTGCTCTCCTACTCATGTCGTATATATAATGTGTTATTTTTAGTTTATTTCAACATGAAAAGTCTCTTAGAAACTTAGGGTCTATTTTCTTACAATAATTAATGTCAATAGCAATAAATTTTTAACTCGAAAAGAGGGTAAACCAATGTGATCATGACATTGTAGGTGCTTGCGATGGGGCGGATGCGACTTCCCTCAGTTGGTTTGGGTGGTATAGCCCGTTATTTTGTATCAACTGTGAAATTTTGCATAGGAATTTTAATGCCACCCCACCTAATGGTATGAGTACAAAATTAATATTCTTATAATCATAGGGAGAAAGAAAATATTGTTCACAAACTTAATTTTTTACTAGAATACATACTAAAATGTGATGTATTTATCTTGATTATAAGAGTAATATAATATAAGAAATATAATATAAGAATAGGAGAAAGAAAATCTATTTTATATTTCTGAACACTTTGGTAGATGAAGAAAGTACAGTTACTTGAAACTTGGAAGTGATTGATTCCACCGCATATACCTTTACAATTTTGAATATAAGCACAAATCGAAATACATTTAGTTCAATTTAAATTAAATATATTTTAATTTTTACTTATATTTAAGACTTATGGGAGACACTTGAAGTGTGTGCTCAATGGTAACCTTGTAACCTCAATATGCTGAGCTCAAAGCCCTTTGAGGACCGTTGTAAAATTGTCATTGATGCAACTTTGATTAATAAAATTTCTCACTTCCCCATTTGGAATTCAAAGAGGACAATGCAATTACATATTTTTGGGAATTAGGATTTGTGCCGCCAGTCTCCATCTTCTCACCCTTCGCCGCCAACACTCATCCCTCTATCTCCATCTTTCCTTTGCCACAAAGTAGTTGTTTAGGGCGGTGGTGTGTTCGCCTTACCATCACACCACCCTTAGACCCTGACAGAATCTCAACCCCTAGGGTTGTTTTCAACTCGCCCCGCTAGTGTAGGGTCAATTTTAAAGAGTGTTGTTCATATCTTTTCTGGTATGTTTCAAGATTTTGGAGTTGGATTCGATCCGCTGGGCTGTTTTCCATAGTTGCTATCATTTTCAGTGGCTTTTAAAGAGATCAAAGTTGATGTTGTGAGTTACGAATGCATGACTGGTTAGGTCTCTAAAAATTGTAGGAGTCTGTTTCAAATCTGGCAGTTGTGGATTGTGGTTGTTGGATTTAGCTTTGAGTTCAACGTGCGCGCGTCTACAATTCTGTCTGGTTGGCTAGAAATGACCTTGAGTTTGCTATTGATCATAGTAAATGGTTGGTGTCTGATTTGGCTTCCATGTTGGCGGTCAAACTTCAATTTTCGTTTGGTTCGAAAGAGTCTTTTGCTCGCTGTTTGTTGTTCTATGCATGGAATTGTGGTACGTGATTATGTTTCCTAGGAGGGTGCAAAAATGAAGAAAATCAACCTACTTGCTATGCAAGTTTAGGCAATCAATTGCTTAATGCGTTCGATATTCGATTAGAGAAGCACTACTTGGCTAGTGCCATGCTTTTTTGGCCGGAAGCAAATAAATTACTGCTTCGCATAAAATAGAGATTTAGAAACCATTCATGAGCAAGTCCAGAAATGAATCGAGTTTAATAGAATCACAGTGTCATTGATTTCGTCAACCTCATCATAATTCTAAACGTGCACATATTGTAAACATGTTTTTACAATATCTTGCAATAGAATAAATCACAAATCATAAAATACAAGAACAAGAGGCAAATTCAAAACCCACATAGAAAATAGGGAGTATTGAACTTGCAATATTATGCATTGTCCAGAAATAGAATAATCAATCATTTGGATGGTAGTTATAGCTGTCACCAATTTTCTCACATTTTGACCTTTCCTTGGCAACCATATATTAAGGAAACGACCTCAATGCCACTATGATCCAAGCTTTGTATTAGTTTCTCAATAAATAAATCATGAAAGTACATTAATTTCTCGTGCAAAAGCACTATTGGTGTTCAGGAATTGGTATGTAGAAATGCATAAACAGTATTAGCTATCTTAGGTAATCCCACACAGCTGCCACAAGGAATATTCTCTTTTCTGTCATTCACTCTGCTCTAACTTCTAACATAAATATCTGAAATGAAAAACTGAAATCCTCAGGTTGAACAATGTTTGTCGTAAACCTACAGTTTGTATATAAGGTTAGAAGCTGCACCATGCTTACCAGATTCCTCTTATTGCGTTCCATTATCACTCATCTGTGCCTACGCCTTTTACCAGTGTCTTCCGAGAATGACTCCCATTTATTATGATCAAGGTGACTCAAATCATCAAGCTCTGCAATGGCCAACAAGTACTGGGTAAGTTTCACAAGCTCCTGATCACTGTCTCGGTTTGCATGAGCCTTCCTGAACGGTTTAATTGTCAAACCATTCTGTGGGTTCATCACAAAATTTCTTCGAAGGTCGTCGAACATGATAGTATTAGAAGCACTGTAGAACTGAAACAAAACAAGAAACCACCATCAACATAAATAGATCGTTGCCGACTTTTGCAAAAATTCAAACAATACTAGAATGAGTTAAATACATATGTTGTTTACAATATACAATAAATTGGTTTGTCAGATAGTTTCAGTTTGCAACTTATTTAACTTATATTATATCAATGAGCTCAATAGTCCACCTAGGATACTGTCTAGTTACACTAACAAGCGTTAAACATCTTTTAAGTTTATTGGGAAAAAGCTGCAGCAGTAATCATTCTAGTTGTCCTTTTTCTCCCCGGATAAAAATTTAAACTTTTCTGTCAGCTGTAGATGGAAAAGTATGAATATGACAATGATAGAACAAACATACTAAACACAATTCTATTACCTACTTTGCATAATGAAGATAACTGACATTATGACTTATACATACCTCAGGGAACTGAGCCCAGATCAAACCAAGTGGCTTGCAATCAAAGACCCCACGAGAAGCTGTCTGAACAGTGATCATAGCCAAGTGGTCAAGAAGTGCCGTGATTTTGTAGTTAGGATTGTCCAGAACCCCAAGTTGGCTCATCTTCAGATTAATCCATTTCATACTGCAAGTCAAAAAATGAAGCATACATTCATTCAGATACACAGAACACGTTATATGTGCTTCAGTTGCAGCGAATCACAGCGAGGGTTATATATTCTCCAAAAAGAACAAGAATTCTGATACAGGAGAATAAATGAAGGTACCTGGTTGCAGACCATATCATAATGTCATACTCAGCATAAACTGCTGTCAGAAACTCATGAAGGTCTGCAAAGAAGGAAAACACATTTCATTTCCAAATTGCAAACACAATAAATAATCAATAATACTCCCTCCATTCCAAATCTTTGGCAGTTTTCACATTTTATTTTTGTTTCAAAACAATATGTGTTTTAGAAATTGAAAAATATAACTGGCCTTAGTTTTTCACCTATACCCTTAGAGCATTTATGTTCTTTACCTTGAAAAATAAGCATTTGCAAAACAACTAATGATAAAGTCCTTAAACCACCAACTATATGGAATGGAGTGATTAGACAAATAAACGAATGAAAGAGAGAATAACAATCAAGTAGTGGAGAGTGCAATACAAGGTCTCATGAGTTGAAGAGGGTTCTCAGCAGTAGAGCGATGATCAAAAAGGGTGTAATCAATATCCAAAACAAGAAGTTTCTTTCCTTGGCGACAAGGGTTTTGAATCTCAACCTGCATTATCATAATGATATAATATCGTAAGAGTTTAACTTTGATACACTGTGTAAACAATCAATCACATGTGTCACTTTAAAAAGAGTTATTATTGAAGTCGAATAATTTTTTATTAACCCTCTGGTTCCCAAGGGAAGGGGGGCCAGTAATCTAGAGTTCGGCCGCGAGGTAAGTTAAGTAAGTTAAGTAAAGTCCGACTAAAAATTCTTCCAACCAGGAATTGAACTCGGGTTCTCCCCAACGATTTGTCATAGGGGAGCTCATTAACCACTTCAGATTTGAGCCTAATGTTTTGGTTGAAGTCAAATGTTTTAAATCATATGACAATTACAATTAATCGATAGTGCACTATCTTACTATTTTTACACTACTAGTTTATATGAATTCAATCCATATTGTAAACAGTAAACCTATATAGCACTGACACTTCTCATCGAAGGTGTCTCAGTGTATGGTGTCTGTACTTCATAGTCGTAAACAAATGATTGAAATAAGCGAACAAAAATTGAAATGAAACTGCACAACAAAAAAAAAAAAATAATGAAATTGAGATAGTAATGTATTAGTACCTTGAAGTGGTTAATGCGTCTACTCAATTTGAGTTTGTTAACTTGCATGTCTTTGATATCAACAGCTTCTTCTTGAGGAAGTTCAAAATCATCAAGAATCTCAGGAGATTCCACCGGATCAACTATCAAATCTTCTTCAGTAGTACTATTATAATTAACAATCATAAATAAGTAATTAAATAATTCAATCGAAGAATAAAAAAAGAGAGAACGAAAGGGGAAAAATGCGAACCCGATCATGGTGAATTTGATAGATGAATTGTTGAGATTGATAGGTAGTTGAGAGAGTAAAAGAGAATCATCGTTGAGTTTGGAAGCGAGTTTAGGGTATAGAAGTTTCTGACGAATTGGTAAAACGTTAGTTGATTCGCAGATACGACGTTTGAGTTCTCCGACGGTGTCGTCGGCACAGACTCGGACGGTGTATTCTTTTCCGCTCCATTTGACTTTAAGTGTTATCTCTTCTTCCGTCGACGGTGATGATGAAGATGAACACGCCGCCGCCATTTTTTTTTCTTTCGTTCTCGTGTGTGCGCGGTAACTGCTATGTCTTCTTCACTTCCCACTCCCACTGCTACTTCACTTCAGGCTAGGTCTTTGCTTGTGTTCTCATATTGCCCTTTTTTGTTTCTCTCTTCTTTTTTTTTTTTGTAAGCCTTTTTTGTTTTGATAAATTTCACATAATAATTAATTGAAAAATTATTGTTGGTACAAAAAAATGTAAAACTTGAAAAATGATTAAAGAACTTGGGTTTTAAAAATGTAATACTTGAAAAATGATTAAAAATATTGAGTTTTAAAAATTACGAGAATGTCCCGTAAGTTTAGCTCAATTAATAGAACGTTACATTATATATGCAGGGACCAAGATTCGAACCCCGATCATCCAATTTATTCATTGGAATTTTCAGCCATCGAACTACTTGACCAAAAAAACTACGGGAATAAACCACATGCATGTTAGAAGTTAATATTGTTAAGTAATAACTAACAAGTAATGATTTACCAAAAAAATTAAATAATAACTAACAAGTAATGTGAAAATCGAACTTTGAACCTTGTATCGATTCACTCTCTAATTAATTAACTATTAAAATTACTTAAATCAGTCGACAATTCTTAATTTATTTTGGATTAAATACATAAATTGTCCCTATAGTTTTTTCACAATTTTGTTTTTATTTCCTAGAGATTTTTTTTCGCAATTTTTGGTCATTCAAGTATGGATGTCAATTTCATTCGTAAATGGGGATCCCCTAGAGATTGCCCCATTTGGATATCCAAAGTTGGAGAATTTTTCCCCGTGGGGATGGGGATGAAGGAGAAAGTTCCTCCGAAAGAGGTTTGGGGACGATATTTCATCATTCGCCCTGCGGAGACTCCGTCCCAGAAAACTATTAAAATAACATTTATAAATTTATATTTAAAAACTTTATAAATTATTTTTAATTATTTTTACATATAATGTGTATACATTTGTTTATATACGATGCTTATAACTGTCACAAAAGTCATAATAATATTTTAATATTTTTTATAATTAAACTTGAATATTTTTTACAACTAGTTTGATTGAAAATAATAGAAATTTGATAATTTTTTTAAAGTTGATGGATATCCGCGGGGATGAGGATAGAGGAAGAATACTCCCTGAAGCGGAAAATGGAGACGGGGATGGGGAATATTTTAGATGGCGGGGCAAGGAGTGGTAAAGTATCATCCGTTCAATCCCCGCCCTGTTGACATCCATACCTTCAAGTACTTCTTGTCATAATTTTTTGTCACTACTTTTCATTCACCTCATGCATATCATTCGAAATTTTAAATTTTTTTATGCAGTCATGTTTGGTACATTATATGAATATCTCTTGCAAAAGTTTAAATTTTTTTAACAAGAGATGAATTAAATATGATTTTTTTTAGTTTTTTTGCACATAAAAATTTATAAACAATTCATCTTATGTTAAAAAATTCTAAACTTTTATTGGAGATTTTCTTATAACAGTATAAACATGAATACAAAAATTATTCAAAAATGTAAAAGTATACAAGAGTTTAATTAAAAGTATGGACAAAAAATTATGATAGAAAATTTTTCGTGAACCAAAAAGTGCGGAAAAATATCTTTAGGGACAAAAAATAAAATTTTGAAAAACTATAGGGACTATTTATTTATTTAACCTATTATTTTATTATTCGTGCCTATAAGTTGTATGCTTTTTTTTTAAAGGACTATAAGTTGCATTTTTTTTGTCAAGTGCACTTTTTAGTCCCGTGAACTTATTTCAATTGGTGGGATCTTGCATTATATATGAAGAGATGAGGGTCCGAACTTTGGTCATCCCCACTTATCCATCTTCAGTGTGAAATTTTTAGTCACTGGATTACTTGACAAAAAAATGTGAGACATACTCTACCCTTTCATAATTTGGGTATTTACTCATCGACTAATGAAAACAAATCACATAAGTAGATTTGTATGTAGTACTTATATCGCTTATTCTTATTCATTGATGAGTAAATACATCCAAATATAAAAGAGTAGTTTGGAAAAAAATAAAAAATAAGTTGCACTTTTTAAAAATCACTTTCTGGTTTTTGCCATGCTACACCAGGTTTGTTGCAACTTGAATTTGTTCTCGCTTAACGAAGGATAAATGCATCATATTGGTGTATATTTGGTTTTAGAGCGAGAAAAATCAATTTTGAGAGAATTTATTTTATAAAATTGATTCTTATCATAATTGAATTAAGATAAAGTGATTTATGTTTAAAACTTTTAATATATATATATATATTGAATAAAAAATTTGAGAGAAAAAATCAATTTAAAAATCATAAGCTACAATTTATAGCTCTCGGTATAATTAATTTTAAGGTCTTGCTAACGAGTGCCCCGAGACACTCTTTAAGCATTCCATTTATAGAAGTTTTTTATTCAAAAAATTAAACATTACAATTTTCAATGCATTGACTTTACGCATTCCCGTAAAAATTCTATAAAAACCTTACTATTTAAGGTCTTAAAGAGTGCCCTGGAGCATTCATTAGCATTTGCCTTAATTTTATAGGCAAAATCAATTTTACATATTTGAAAAACCAAACAAATCATAAATCAATTATATACATCTAAAATCAATTTTGACTACTAAAAGTGAAACCAAATATACATTTAATCTTCAAAATCTTATTCTCATAACTTATACCTCTTTTATCTTTATTTTCTTGATCAATAAGATGAATTATGTGTAATTCCTCAATATACCATCGATGAGAATTGATTGACAATAGAGACTAAGAGCTTATTTAATGTAAGAGTCCACCTACAGCATAACTCTGCTTCCATTCCTCATATTCCATCTTGACCCTAATCTAACCACTAAACTATTGTCACCATCATTATAACATACTGTATTAACTAATGGTTTGTTTGATCGGAAAACGATGGGTTTTATTAAGTTCAGGTGGTTTGGAGGGGAAGAGAGAGAAAAAGGGAGATTGAAATCAGTTAGCTTAACAAAACTAATTGCAACAACAAAATTAGAGGTTTAGGATCAATCAATTTTGATCCGGAATCACCCCTCTTGTTTATTTTTATTTCTTTTAATTAAATAAATGATATTCACGTATTTTTGTAGGTTTCATTTGAGTTTTCTCTTTTGTAATTTTTTATTTGGTGTTGTTTTAATCTCGTCTTAGTGCGGAGTATCCCGTCTTAGTGCGGAGTATTTGTTTTGATTTTCCGTCTTAGTATGGTGTTTGTTTTGATTGTCTGTCTTGTTACGGTGTTTGTTTTTGTCCAGATTTACATGTTTTGTTTGATCCAAATTCAGTGCAGATTCAATGATTTTAACATCATCGACGTTGCATATTCGGATACATGATTGTTCCGGATATTTTAATTATGTCATATCAAGTATATGCTTTGTCATAGACATTAGACCGTTTTATGTTATTAACTTAGATGATGTGAACCTGTTTGCAGATTCATCCTTATTAGTTTTTAGCGAAATTGAATATATAATGATTTTGATTGATGTATTTTCTATAAAATTGAATGAATAAATGAATATAGTTGTTTTTGAGTATAAAAAAAAAACAAAATTAGAAATTTTGTAAACAGTTACTTCTTACTATACTAAACAATACAAAAGTAAATATGAAATATATTTATGTGATTGTTTATTTTATTTTTGTAAATCAGTTGGTAATATTAGAGTAAAATTTATAGTATGCAATGTAAAATTATACTATTAATTCAATTAATAGTAATCGAGCTTAAAAAAATATGAGGCTTTTCCTCTTAGGTCGATCATGAATAAGAGAGAATGTTCCTAATCCAATTTGATTGGTCTAGGGATGTTGGTTTGGGTGCTTGAAGTTTGTTTCTCTCAAAGTTTTATGTTCGATTTTCTCTTGTGTCAATTTTGGTGGATCAGTCCATATTGAATAAAAAAAACGCTGGCTTAAACAGGACCCCTATATATAAGTAGACAGTGAGATTGGTTCTTTCGGATTAGTTGATCTTTTAGCTGGATACCGAGTTTAAAAAAAAATGTTCCTTTAAATATAAATAAACTTAAAATGATCTTATATTTAATGAATAAAAATATATTATTTTTTCACTTACTCTCAATAGAATCATTTTTGTCATTCAATCAAACATAAAACATGTTAGATCTCTGTTTTTCGTAAAAAAAATGTTAGATCTCTTTTGTGGAATAAAATAGACCCAAATAACTAGTAACTCCATAACATAGCATTAATCTAATCTAATCTAATACAAATAACAACACTCCTTATTTAGTCAAAAAAAAAAAAACCACTCCTTATGAAAATATGTTTCCTCTCTTTTCAAAATAAGTACTGTATTAAATAAGTTTAAACAATTTGTCAAAAGAATTTTTTTTAAACAAAACTAGTATTAAATACAGCACAAAAGCAAAATATTCATTCATCCTTATTGAAAATATTATAATCTTCAATGCTATAATCCAGATCAAACGCTAAGTAAGGCATATAAACTTGTTCCCAATTCAAAGCAAAGCATTTGTCCTTTATTTTTATATGGAAAAACACAGATCACTTGCTGCCTACTCAATATAAAATATATTTTTTGGTCATGAAATATAAATTATTTTAATTCAAACGCCACAATTCAAACTTGACCCCAATTGGAAGCAAAGGATCTATCCTTTATTTTATGAGGTGTGTTTTGAACACAAAAAAATTATTCCGGTCGGATAATTAGTTTTTTCTTTCCTTGTACACAAATTGATATCAGTCTAAAATAATTAAAAATAGAAAAAATGGCGGATCCTATAGTACTGTAGTTGTCCGACAACTTTTTAGTTGTCCGAATAACATTTCTCTTATTTTATATTGCGATCACAACTCACATTGAAGTCTACATAAGTTTTGATATACTCACAAGAAATTTAATTTTTTTGTCAAGTAATCTTATAGCTACAACTGTCAAAATGAGCCTAAACCGACCAACTAGCCCTGAAGTTATATAAATCGAGAAGTTATCTAATTTATAATTTGCTTTGTTATGTATTTTGAATTGTTATGTTGAAAATTTAGTTTCTGATGTAAGTTTGAACTTTATTTGCTTTGAGGGTGCACTATGTGATTCATCATCCACAGATCTCTCTACTTCAGTGTCGAGGTAACTTAAAGATTGGTTGGTCGGTCTAGGCCCATATTGACAGTTCTAAATAAGTTATAACTATAAATTCATGAGGTGGATAATTGAAACATCTTGAGATGAAACCTGATCTCTACATATAAAATGCAATATTCTTACCAACTGAGTTATATTTGTGAGAACCAAAATATTGACCTTTATGAATAAACTGAATAAGTATACACCAACCCGCAAAATAAGAATAAACTGCAGGCTTAGGCTTTAAAATATTAGCCTGAATTTTGTTAGCGTTTTTAGTCCTACCTAAAATCCCATATTCAAATACGGACTTCTTGGCTTGGTATGATAAAATCCAAAGCCCGTCTAGGCTAACCCATTTAGATGGGGTAGTAATTTTTGACAGCCTTAGAGCGGTAAAAATATGGGTCGACCCGCCAAATTCGAATAAATGTAGGCTTACCTTAAAATATTAGCACAGATTTTTTAGAGTTTTTTAGCTCAATTTACAAAAACCAAATGTTAATACGAATCTTTTGACCCACCGATAAAACTCGAAGCCCATCTAAACCCCTCCGTTTAAGGCCGAATAACCTATTTTAACAACTCTCCTTTTTATATAGCTATTTTTACAAGATAAAAGAGAAAAAATTTAACCAGAAAGGCTCATCATAAAGATACAAGAAACTCTACCAATAATAATAATAATAAAAATACAAGAAAAAATTACCCAAAGAAAAGATAAATAATTATAAAAAAATAGAGAAAAAAATTTAAAAACGAAATGGAAAAAAAACCTAAATAAAAAAAAAAGAAAAAGGAATAGTAACAAGTGTCGTTAAATTGCATTCCATCATCACCGAGTAGAAGCAGTCTCGAAAGTGTTTTGCGATAGACTGTTTGACAATCAAATCAAGATCCAAACATTTCTTCTGATTCCTAATCAGAGAACTCCGAAACCCTAAACCCCCTTTTTCATTCTGATCAGAGATCGAACACGATGGATGAAGAGTACGATGTGATCGTTTTAGGAACTGGTCTTAAGGAATGCATTCTCAGTGGTCTTCTCTCCGTCGATGGCCTCAAAGTAAGTATTCTTCAATATCAACACTTCCATTTTTATATTTTCATTCTTCTCTTATTTATTACTGTTATCGATCGATAGATGATAGATCCAATCGTGTTTGATTCGTTTTTTCTGCTTAGGTTCTTCACATGGATAGAAATGATTATTACGGAGGAGAATCCACCTCGCTCAATCTTATTCAGGTAAAACTTTTTCTGATTTTTATTTTTTATTGAACTCTGTAATTAATTAATCATTATTTGATTTGATTTATATGTTTTGATGATTCAGATTTGGAAGAAATTCCGTGGAGATGACAAGCCTCCTCCACATTTGGGCTCTAGCAAAGACTACAATATTGATATGAACCCTAAGGTTATTTATTTATTTGTTCATTTTCCGTTTATTTGTTTTTACGGATACATATAATATTTTCGTCACATGTTATGATATGATTTTCAATTTGTCTGAATTTGTTTTATAATTTTTTTTGGGTGGCTAGTTCATTATGGCTAATGGTATGTTAGTGAGGGTTCTAATTCATACCGATGTTACAAAGTATCTGTACTTTAAAGCTGTGGATGGAAGCTTTGTCTTTAACAAAGGAAAGGTATGTTTTGTTTTGTTTTTTTTTCTCTCTTTTTCATGTTGATTGAATTGAAAAATGCGTTTTTGTTCGGATATATGATTATGTATTGACTATTGATTGCTTTGCTGGTGGGAAATTGCACTTTTATAGGTTCACAAGGTGCCTTCTAATGACATGGAAGCCTTAAAGTCCCCACTTATGGGAATCTTTGAAAAACGTCGTGCACGCAAGTTTTTCATTTATGTTCAAGATTACAATGAGAGTGATCCTAAGACTCATGATGGGATGGACTTGACAAGAGTGACTACTAAGGAACTGATAGCGTATGTGTACTATATACGCTTTTTTCCCCCTCCTTTTCTGCTCAATTATATTTCCATTTATAGATTCAATTCAATGATCCAACCTTTTGTACTGCGCTGCCTTAACACTCTGCATAATCATTTGGAAATTGGTTTTGAAATAAGTACCATGTCTTTTGACCTTAATATGGCATCATCTTTAATTTTTTAGTCATAGGTGATAGTGAAATGTGAATGTATGAACGCTTATATCAGTTTTATATATAGAGTAAATATGCGTTCATGAATTCAAATTCCAAGTGTATGGTGATTTGCTATAAATTGGCATTTATGTTTGTGTACATATGTAATGTAATTGCTTGTCAAATTCATTTTGCATATTATGATACTTCTATATTATGATATGTATTTATAGAGTAGGTCTCTCCATCCCTATACTAAGAAAGAAAGAATAACATTGTGTGAATGGTCAGAAAGAATAGTTTAAGATCCTTTTGCCTTTCTTATTGATCCATGACAGAAAATTTGGCCTTGATGACAACACTGTGGATTTCATTGGTCATGCTTTGGCGCTTCATAGAGATGATCGCTACTTGAGTGAGCCAGCACTGGACACTGTAAAGAGAATGAAGGTAAATTTGCTGGATAAACTTGTTATTCTTTCTGAATTATGGATTCTTAATTGAAAGTTTCATCTATTCTATTTGGATCCTTAGCTTTATTTCGCGTCCTTATTCATGAGCATATATTTCCTACTTGTAGTTATATGCAGAGTCTCTTGCACGATTTCAAGGGGGATCGCCTTACATATATCCTTTGTATGGTTTAGGAGAGCTTCCTCAGGTATACCCGTCTACAGCTATGTTTATCCGTCCTCCCTATCTCCATTGTAGTGTGTTGGACTTGTTTTGCTCATGGTTTTTTAATTCTTTATCTTTTGTTGGTTCAGGCATTTGCACGGCTTAGTGCTGTTTATGGTGGTACATATATGTTGAATAAACCTGAATGCAAGGTAGATATACAATTATACACTACTATAAATACATATGCATACATTCTCTCTCTTGCGCTCTTTTAATTCACACTAGTGTGCGACTTGGCTCACTTGCACAGTTACAACTTTCAGTAGAAGCTTTTATTGGTTGATCCAATGTCTTGACTATAGTTATTATCTAGATCTTAAATGAAAATAGCCTAAATATATATCGTATAAAATTATTGATTTTTTTAGTTTCTTTGAATTAATTAAATGCCTGTTCGAGGACCCTTTTATTGAGTGGGAAACAATGTTGAATCAAATTCATGCGCAATGTACTAAGTAATATGTATAAATTATTCATTCAGCTATTCGATTTTGATTTACACCACTGTTATTTTAATCCTATTCCAATATATATAGCCTCTTAAACTTTTTGAACGTGTTATTTATTTTGTTAACTTGCTTTCAGATGGAATTTTCGACCCTTTTTTTTATAGTTATTGTGCTTTTGATTTGTATTTGAGCAATATGCTAGTATACATTCTTTCTTTTAGGATTGCTTATTATTTTGCTTGAATTCCAGGTAGAATTTGATGATGAAGGAAAGGTTGTTGGTGTCACGTCTGAAGGGGAAACTGCTAAGTGCAAAAAAGTTGTTTGTGATCCATCATACTTGCCTGGCAAGGTAATAGAAATCAATTCCTATTTTTGACTGCTTGCGAGCAGTTCAGGTTATAGTGAAATTGAAATTTTGGTTGCTCCTGAAGTCACCATGCTAATTATTTAGTGCGACTTTTCTTTCTGAAGGAAGTTTATCCTTACTGAAGTTAGAAAAAAATGAAATTAGTGGCAAATGTTGAACTGATTTTAATCTCTGAAATGACACTTGATGGAAGACTGCACTGTTGTTTTAAACGAAAATTTTCAACCATTTCAACAGGTGAGGAAGGTTGGTAAGGTTGCAAGGGCGATAGCCATCATGAGCCATCCGATCCCCAACACCAATGACTCCCAATCGGTGCAAGTTATTCTCCCACAGAAGCAATTGGGTCGAAAGTCAGACATGTAAGTTATAATCTAGTATAACGTAAAATATTTATTGGGTTGAATTCATAAAATTTATTGCAACTTGCAGTAGGTGTGCAAGATATTTCCTGCTGTTAGGACAGTTAATAGAATGTAACTTAACATTCAATACTAAGTTATTCCAAGGACTTGGGATTTCTTAGGGATGGTACTGGCCATATTTCTTTGAGATATGTTCCTTCAAGTGATTCCTATGTGTGCACCATCCCCAAATTGATAACCTGTAAGCACCATCAATGTCAGATGCAATCACTAGGTTTTGTGAAGTTTCAGAGCACAAACTTCATTACTTCCCCATCTCCTGTCAAACCCTGGTGCTATTCATTGCCATCATTTGCTTTCCTGAAACTCATACCTTAATTGTAGAGCTGTTAAACGATGCTAAGATAATTTCATATTTTGATATTGAAAAAGGTAATAATATTTAGAGTATTGATATCTAATCAATTATAGATTATATTTTCCTTGTTACACTAATTGTTTTATTTTGTTGTTCTTGACAGGTACCTATTCTGTTGCTCGTATTCTCACAATGTTTGCCCAAAGGGAAAATTTATTGCATTTGTATCAACTGAGGCAGAGACAGACCAGCCTGCAATTGAACTCAAACCTGGGATTGACCTTCTAGGACCTGTTGATGAAATATTTTTTGATATGTACGATAGATATGAACCAGTCAATGAACCCACTCTGGACAACTGCTTTGTATCGACAGTGAGTTTACTTTATCTTACATATATTTATATTTGTGCATGCTATCAATAAGTCAACTAAAATATTTAATTTTTTTGACAGAGTTATGATGCTACCACTCACTTTGAGTCAACCGTAGTGGATGTCCTCAACATGTATACATTGATAACTGGAAAGGTAACTTTTCTTTCCTGGTGACCAGCTGTTTTCTGTGCTTGATTTTTTACCTGGCAGTGCCACAAATGACGTCTGGCATTGTTGCCATTTAATCCAAAAGTTAAGACTACAACTGCTGTAGTCTGTCGTGTGTCGCATCATTATCTTTTGGTTGTTTTTACAAAGTTAATTCCAAAAGTTGCATTGAGTTTTGGATTTCATCCTCATTTTTCTATTTTATGGCTGAAAATTTGACTGTTTACAGACTACAGTTTCACTCATGTCGTATTTTGTGAAAAAAATCGTCTTCATCGTTTTTTATTCAATCATTTTCTTTTGCACCAATAAGGTTTCAGTAAAATGTATATTTGCACAAAAATTGAAAAAAAACCCGAAGATTCTAGTTGATATTGTGTTGTTTCAATTGCATAAATAATCCCCCCTATGAGATTAACAGAAAACCCATTGATGTACTAGAAACCTGGTTTGGCCCTGCGGTTGGGCATGGAGATCTGTATAAATTTGATCATATTCTCTTAATAGTTTTGTGGTTAATTAGTTAACTTCCTGGTTTATGAATTCTTAACGTGGTGAATTTGAACAGGTTCTTGACCTCAGTGTGGATCTCAGTGCTGCCAGTGCCGCAGAAGAGTAAAGAAAACTGGGAGATTTCCTTTGTGTTTGTTATGTTACCGATGTCCTGACGTTGGACTTGGACGACAAATGTTATCAGTTTATAATAAGTTATTATATAAATTGTTTTGTTTTGGACAGAAAACTATGAAACTTGTAGAACAGATTTGTTTGCGGTGACTTTTTCCCGTCCAGATGCTCGCTTGTGCTTAATACATTTATTATCTTGACATGTATGATGTGTGCTGCATTTCTTTTAGCTTCCAAATGGAACTTTATTTTCATATTTTGCCAATTGCACGGTTATGTCACTTACCACTACCAGACATGATTACTATTTAAGTCTATTAAATATAGCCAGTAAGTTTCACTTGTGTATATATATAGAGGAAATCTCTCCCCCCCCCCCCCCCCCCCCTACTCTTTTTTTCTTACAAATTTTCCTTTTTGTCTTTGAATAAAATTTTGGAATGCGAATTGTTCTTTTTTTTTCTTTTTTCAGTTAAAAATAATATTTGAACTAAGAAAACTTTGGAAAATGCATTCTAAAATTTTTATTCAAAAATGAAAATTTGGGGGGAAGAAGGTGAAAGGGGAGGGAGTCATGAGGTTGGGGGGATAATTTTTCAAGATAAAAAAATCTAGAGCTGCCTTTTAACGGCATAATTTTAGTTGTTCGCGCTTCACTTTGTATAGTGTTAAAGTATAATATCTGTTGGCCAAATTTTTTAGAGATTTTTTTGTCACCCTATAATTTTTTTGCACGCTCTATTAGTTTTTTATTTTATTCTTTCACTATTTAAGTAGTGGATGTGTAAAGTAGGATGTTTTTTTCTCAAATTTTTTTTTATAACATCCATTACTTAAGTAGCGGACATAGAATTTTAGCTTGTTAAAAAAAAATAGCGGGCATAGGATATTTTATATTTTAGTAATATTGTAGGGTGTGCAAAATAAATTGTAGAGTGGCAAAAGAAATTATCAAATTTCTAAGCGTTGGGCTGCTTATCAATGGCCGAGTTTTTGTTTTTTGTGGATGAGAATGAGTTAGAGCACTGATGTTTTGCATAGAGAACGTGAAGAAGATTGCTCATCCCACCCCCCCTAACTCTTTTTCACCCCCCTAAAACCCAAAATTACCCCTGAAAATTCAAAAAAAATGAACGAAAAAGTACTGCGTTTGCGATCCGTGCTTTTGGAAAGTACGTATTACAAAGTCCGTGGCGGAAAAAATACGGATGACGTAGTCCGTATTTTTCCTTATTAAACCCAGAAATCAGTCTTTCTTCTTCACTTTCTCAACTTCACAAACACACAATCAAAATCTCCATACGTGATTCTTGCGCGATTCCGTCCATTGGAGGCTTAAAATCAACATTGGAGTGTTGCCTAACTGCATCTACACGCATTGGAGCTCAAAATCAAGGTAAATTTCGTAACCCACCGTTTAGTTTGCGCTTACCTACTTTCTAGCTTACTATGTTTCTGACACACCTTAACACGGATTAGGAAATCCGTACTTTAGCACGGATCTTGCGTGCCGTACTTTTCTGGGTTTGAAATTTACTGCGTAGCTCACTGACTTGCTTATATGATCTGCAATATTGTTACATTAACTTAGAAAACAAGTAACCTAAGGACTATTTGGTGCATTGTAGTAGTATTTAAACGCCAATTTCATGCTTAGATTATTTTTATGCCAATGTAGAATTTATGATAATTCATAATATTTGATATTGATAAATGTTTGGCTATGTTATTTTGTAGTTATGGCTGATCAATCTCAACCTCCGGATGAGAGTAGAGCATTAGTACCAATACCTCCGGCAATACATGTGTACGTCGGTAATCATTTCGAGACGAATCAAGCATTCAAGTCAAAAGAAGCCGTGCTTACGTGGGCTCGTGAGGTAGCAACGCCGTTACAATTTTCAATAGTTGTTGTGAGATCAGACAACGGTGGAGCTGGTAGAAAACAATTTATTGTGTTGGGTTGCGAAAGGGGCGGTAAATACATACCGACGGGAAAGAAGCCAAAAAAAGAAGAGACGGGAACGAGGAAATGTGAGTGCCCGTTTCGACTTCGGGGTCGCTTGCATGCCACAACAAATGATTGGCATGTTACAGTCACTAATGGAATGCATAACCATGCGCTTGATAAAGCCTTAGTAGGTCATCTCGTCGCGGGACGTTTGAAACCGGAAGAGAAGCAACTACTAAGTGAATTGACACGGAATTTGGTATCGCCGAAGAACATTATTGCTACCATGAAAGAGAGGGATCCAAACAATGTGTCGGATATAAAGAAAGTCTACAATGCCCGCTATAGGTTCAAACAAAGAAGTAGGGCCAGCCGGACGGAAATGCAACAATTGTACAAGTGTCTTGACGAAAACAAATACTTCTTTAAAGCTCGTACCGATGGTGAGTCCGACTATGTTCAAGATGTATTTTTTGCACATCCTAAATCCGTATGTTTGTTGAATACTTTTCCTACCGTTTTGTTGATGGATTCTACATATAAAACCAACAAGTACGGGATGCCATTGTTTGAAATAGTCGGTGAAACCTCGTGTGAAGAAACTTATAGCGTGGGATTTGCTTTTATGAGTAATGAAAAGGAAGAAAACTTTACATGGGTTTTGCAACAATGTAAGGGTCTTTTGAGGAGTAAAGAGGTGAAACCGAAGGTGATTGTGACTGACAGGGATGCTGCACTAATGAATGCCGTTGCGACGGTTTTTCCGGAGTCGGCTCATTTGGTTTGTTATTTTCATGTGAAGAAAAATATGACGCAACAAATGAAGCCACTTTGCAAGATAAAAGATGGTGAAAAAGTTTCGCAAGGTGATTTGTGGAGACAAATTGAGAAGGCTTTCGATGTGGTATTATTCTCGGATAATGAGGAAGATTATGTTGATGCGGTCTTACAATTTAGGAAACTATGTGTTAGGTGGCCAAGGTTCGTGAGATATGTGGATAACACGATTTTGGATACCGATAAACATAGGTGTGTGAGTGCTTGGACGAACAAGTATATGCATCTCGGGAACACCACCACTAACCGAGTTGAAGGTTCACACGGTAGGTTGAAGGGTTACTTGCATGGAAGCACCGGTGACTTGGCTACGGGTTGGGAAGCAATCAACAAAATGTTGATTAATCAGTTCACCGAATTACAAGCAACTTTTGGTCGGAACGTGTCGGTTGTCGAACACACTTTCAAGGATCATTACTTGTATGCTTTGTTGAATTTCAAAGTTTCGAGAGCGGCATTGAATCACATTCGCAGGGAAGAATTAAGAGTGGAGGAATGCGGTATGGATAGTAATAAATGTGGTTGCTTGATGAGGAGAACTTATGGATTGCCATGTGCGTGCGTGATTGCTCGAAAGCTTAAAAACAACTTACCTATTCGACTGGATGAGGTAAATGCACATTGGAAGAAGTTGTGTTTTATGGTGGATGATGGCAGTGACCAAGAGGATGATGATTATTCATGTTTAGCTGAGTGGCAATTGATTCAGGTAAAATAATTTGATAATTTTTTTTCATACGTTAAGTTGATAATTTTTTCATTCTATTGGTATTGCGCTACTGTTATGACCATGATTGGCTAACAATTGATTTGTTGTTGTTTTTTTTTTTGTAGACACGGCTAAAGAGAGTTGATGATAGTATGAAGTGTGAAATAAGAAATCTGCTTCGTGAAATTGCGTGTCCTGAGTCGACATCATTGAAAGCTCCCAAAGACAAAGCAAGTTCTAAAGGTGCTAAAAAGAAGACGGTCGTTAAGGGTGCTTCTCGCGTCACTAGGTCCACCGGTCGTTTGCCGTCTCGTTGGGAACATGTTGACAAACAATTTCCGGGTACTCAAGAATCGCAAAACAAACCAACATCTTCAAATAAAAGGCAAAGTGCAAAGTCTACGGCTACGGTGAGCGAAATTCCTTCGACTCGTGAGATACCTCGCATCCATGAAATGCCCAAGTTTATGCATGAATATATTGAAGACATCATTGATGTGGAGGGTGATGGATTTTGTGGATATCGATGTGTTGCTTTGGATAATAGTGGTAATGAGGAAGATTTTGAATTGGTCAAATGCAACATGCTTAGGGAGCTGAACTTGCACAAGGACTTGTATTCGAAGGTGTTCAACAACGAGAGGCGTTTCAATTACATCAAAGATGCACTTTACCCTCCTAAGAGAAAAGTTGTTAAAGGGCATGTCGCACCGATGGAAAAATGGTTGACATTTCCGGACATGGGCCACATCCTTGCTACTCATTTTAAAAAGCCTTTTGTTTTGCTGACAACGCCTGGGGTTGGGAGATCTGAAACATGTTTTCCATTGCGTGGAGCTCCACCTTCAAACCCGGAAAAAGGTATTGTTTGTCTCGGATTGGTACCTGGCCACTTTTTCCTTGTCAAGTTAAAGTCAGGATGTCCGTTACCACCCACATGTCTTGAGAGGAAAAATTATCGGACAGAGGAAGCTGCTGCATGGGAGTATCCGTTCATGGACCGTCAGTGCACATTTCGCGACCTTTTGGCGGAGGAAACAAAAGAAGTGAAGAAGAAGATTCTCAAGGGAGTAGGATCAAGCAAAAATGAACCACTACTTTGTTGAAGTTTTTGTTCTATTTTTTGTTGTTTTGATTCATGACTGATTTGGATGTATGTTCATCATTTTGGTTGTTTTGTAAGTTTAAGCGAACTTTAGTTTAAGTGATTTGGATGTATGGTAATGTTTTGGTTATTTGATGTATATTTTGCGCATCATATTGTAAACTTAAATACTATAACAATTTCCGGTTGTAATTTAATATATGCCACACCTTTTGGGTGATTTTAGGATGTTTGGACTGTTGTTTTTAATTGAAACAGGTTTTGAACTCAAAATTTCATTTGAGTTGGCTAGTTACAGAATCCTGTAAAATTACAAGCCTTCTGTCAAAAAGTACGGATTGGGAACTCCGTACCATAATACGGATTATGTAATACGTATTTACCAGGAAGCACGGATCAGGAAGTCCGTACCATAATACGGATTACGCGAGCAGTACTTACCTTAAATAATACCTTGCGCACTTGCAGTATAATAACATATATTTTTTTTTAATTAATATGGTTCCCATTATTATTATTATTATCATTAGACTTGTTATTTTTTAAAATAAAATTCGACGGGCGAGATTTTACCGACAAATTAAACGGTTGAGATTTTACCGACATTTTGTGTGGTTCACAACGCTTTGCAATGTCTTTAAATTAAACGAATGGTTTACCGTCTGGACAAACAACCCTAATGGATATTTCTCTAACCTACCGAAGAAACACTCATCTTGCGGCGGTATACTTCAACAACGAAGCGCCGAACATGTTCCGGATTTACGTTGATGCTACTTTGGTTGATCTAAAGCAACAACTTGACGAAATCAATCGTTGTTGTAACAACCGGAACGACGACAGAACAGTCACAAGCGTTGAATATCGAAAGCCATCATTAAGATCTGACGGAACTGTTGCGTTTAGCAAAATGCAGCTTGATAACGACGATGATATTCGTAACATGTTTTCTATTTACTCTCGGTACAGCACAAAAGGGCCTATCGAGTTAGACGCAAAACTGACAAGATCTGTTGATGCTATTCTTGCGAACTTGAAACATCCAGATGACGAAGATTCCACCGTTAACTTAGCGGATCCATAGCAATGTTTGTATTATCCAAAGCAATGTTTTAATATTCTACGTATCGTTTTTATTTTATGTGTATTGTTTTTATTTCCCGTGTAATATTTTTATATCGCGCGTATTACTTATGTTATTTCGTTGTATTGATGTTGTTGTATTTGAATTATAGTGTGATGTATTTTATTCCACTTTATCGTTTTTAATTTTTAACTATTGAGTGTTAAATATTTTTCGTGTAATATCCGTAGTATGATGCTATTCGTTTCGCATGGTCGAAAATCCACCGACAGTTTGCACGGTCAAGATTCAACCGACACTTTTAACGTTCAAGATTCGACCGACACTTTCCACGGTCCAGAATCCACCGACACTTTGGGAGAAAAACTTTAAAATTTATATAAATACCTTCATGTTGTTTGAGGACTCTACAATAATTATTTTTTTAACTATGTCAACGACATATGATTTTCCAGTAGAGTTTGAAGGTATAGGCGAAGTTGTAAGTGTCAGATTGAAGAGTAACATCAAATATCTTGAAGCGTTGAAATTCAGGGTTGAATATGCTTATATACACAAATATGCACAAGTTATCAAAGTTCACAAAATTTTTTATTATGAATCATACATTGATCTTGGAAGTGACA
The DNA here is from genome assembly GCA_030408175.1 of Trifolium repens. Lineage (NCBI taxonomy): Eukaryota > Viridiplantae > Streptophyta > Magnoliopsida > Fabales > Fabaceae > Trifolium > Trifolium repens. Next base: position 55,662,285 of record CP125842.1, on the reverse strand, counting down.
GTATTGGGTTTGATGACGCGGATAAAAAACACCATTGGAGAGAGATACAGAGTGACGGCGATGTGCACTATCTGTTTCGCACCGTTGAAGATGATCCATCTCAAGCTCGTTTGTATGCGACATTTTCTAATGTGTAACCATTTTCGTATTAATAATGTTTTATCCATTATTATTGTGTTCTTAGTTTGTTAAGTTGAAGTAAGTTTAAGTGTATAACTATTGTAATTTATTTCTATGAAAATAAAATATTCGTATTGTGTTGAACTACGTGTGTCATTTTAGCCAAGACAAGCCAAGCCCTCGCCAGGGACAGCAAGCGCCCGCAAGTCCCCGCAGCATGCCCGCAAGACCCAGGCAGTGTTGCGCCCAAGCCCTCGCCAGGGACAACAAGCCCTCGCAGGTACCCGCACAGAAAGTACTGCACGCAAAAGCAGTACTTTTTTGTTCCAGAATGCTTTAAAACCAACATGTACCAGAACCAACTCAGAACCAATTTCTGAGTTCCAACCTGCTTAAATCAATTTTGTTACAGCTAATAATCAACAGAAATGGATAATATTTTCAAACAAACATACGTAACCAACAAAATAGGTCATTAATATTACAAAGTCATGTTCAAGTAGTTACCAAAAGTTATCAAGCGCTATTCTAAACAAGTTTAAGTTACAAAATAATGCGCTACAAGTTAAGGCAAGATACATAACATCCGCACTAACATAAGTCAAGTACAAAGTTCACAAAATACATTAAGTTACAAAATAAAGCCACAGCTACTGAGTCGCTCTGAATCGACCTCTAGCTCCAGGTTGTCGACGCCTGGTACGCGTATACAGAAATGCTGGCTCAACATAGCCTAGTAGGCGCTGCATGGTATCATGGACAGGCGTTCCCTCTGGCGCTTCACCATCAGCCAATGACCTTCTTACCTCCCTCCTTACATTCTGACAAATCTCCCAAGTATCCGCATAATCGTTTCTAGCTTGCTCCTCAATCAACACCTCTAGCATAAATGGCCTAGGTGGTTGTTGTTCAGTCTCGACCGGGCGCATAATTGGATGCGACACTCGGTAGAACCATGCTATATACCCAGCTTCATAGTCCCAGGGGTTTCTGACTAATCGTCCCCTCATCTCCGGGCCAATCATCCTTATGGCCAACTCCTCCTCCCACACTCGGTCAATCTGATTAAGAGACATGCCAGGTGTAGCAGACACAGCTGGGTCTCTCGGAATCCCTTGCACATGCTTAAACTGTCGAAGCACACGTTCCGGTAAGTGTTTGGCAAGCACTCTCCCGCTTCTTAACCATCCAGAAAAAAAACATGCATCAATCAAGGGCCTATATGGACGATGGTTATCATATGGAGCGAAGACAACATCAGACATCTGTAGGTTGTCTAAACTCAGTCTATATGCCGGTGGTTCCTTATGCCCAACTCCAGACACATACCTCGCACATCGCGACATACTCTCATGGTGGTTGTCAGCGATGCTCCACACACTCAAGCTAGGGAAATGTTCAATTATCCATCCCTGAAAACAAATATAAGAAAAATTATCGATATTGCATATGTTAATCATAAACTATTTAAATTCAATTATGTGCTAAATATAATAATTTACCTGAACAACAGATAAGTATCCGGCCATGTTACTTGTCTCCGCCTCAGACGCATCGTCCAAGTGATGCTGCATATACGCCAAAGCTGCAGCACCCCAATTCCACTCACAGACGGTCGACAAGTCTTGGAAGTACTGCAGGTAAATAACATCGATGCATCGGTTACTTTTGTTGCTGAAGATGCTGCAGCCAACCAAGAACAGCAAAAAAGCCCTCACGCACCTCTCCCTAAAAGGCTCCATCTCCTCCTCGGAGCATTCCTCACTCTCCATAGTCTCGCAAGTTTCCTTCAACTCCATATAAATTTGCTGCAGGTAAGTATACCTGATTTTCAACGCTCTCATATTGTGAAATTCAGCCACAATATCATCCCTCTGAACACCGAAGTAATTGCTGACCATGTCAGCCCCCTCACTTCTGCTCATCCTCTCGTGGTTCAGAAACTTCCCTTCAATAGGGATGTGCAATAAACATTGCACATCGTCCAAAGTTATGCCCATCTCTCCTACGGGAAGGTGGAAAGTACTAGTCTCTGGATGCCACCTTTCAGCAAATGCGGTGAGCAGTCCATGGTTTATCTTACCGAAACTAGTGTGCACAAGCGGCTCCAATCCAGTTGCCTTTAATTTATCCCAAAACCAAAGCTCAGTCTTTTCCGGTTTAGGAATATCAAGGATCTTTTTTCCATTGGCAAGGGAACGCAAAGGATTCTTCACAATCTGAAAAATACGCGTTAAAATGTTAGTAACCTTCAATTAAAAAAATACAAACATTTAAAATTGATAAGCAAATAATTCCTAATGTAATGGTTTAGATTTATACCTCGTCATCCGGGTGTGCATGCCAAATAGGAATTGCCCTATGCTTATGGTAAAGCGACAGTAGGGACAAATCCGTCGGTCCTCCTCCGTATGCATCCCCATCTTGCAATTGTTGTACATGTTGCGGCGCATCCTGGTCCTCAGCTTCTTGCGTCTCAGGTGGTTCTTGAGGTTGCGACTCTGCCTCTTCCCAATTTGCATTGTCATCTAGGAATTGACCCGCATCAAAGCCTTCGTCAGGTTCGTCAACTTGTGGTCGCCGTGTGCGGGAACGCGAGGAGGTACCAGATTCCACGGGAGGAGGTTGCACTTTCTTGCGTCCTCTTTTTGGCGGAGGAGGAACTTGTCTTCGAGCAGAACCATGTGCCCTGCTATCTCTACCGTGTCGACCTCTACCAACATCTTCTTCCATATCTAAACAAAGAAAAAATCATTCATGATCAGTAATTCAACTTCTACAATTGGTTTCAATCGACAATCAACCATAATTAGTAACTAATGTAATTCAAAAATATGCATAAACTTATGTTATATCTCTAACCAAATCAAAATTCAAAATTTCACCTAATCAAATTTCAAATTCAACATAATACACATTCATCCTAATAACCAATAATCAACAATGTAAACAACATAATTTACAGAATACATGCATTCAACACTAACAACCATTCATCTCTAAACAATTGAAAAATCAAAACTTAAACCTATACCTATACCTAAACCTAACCAAAATAAAAAATCAAACTAACATGCATTCATCCTAGTAAACAAAATCAGGGTTCTTACATTATCACAAAATCACAGAATTAAGGATCAAAATCAAAAGGCTTCTCATTATCACAAAATCAGAGAATTTTCATAAATTATATCCCAAAAAACGCAGAAAATTGAGATGAACAAAGAGGAACACAATTAAGGATCAAAATTGGAAAATAACTTACTTGATGGAGTAGGAATTGATGATGTATATGGAAGTTAACGCCCCAAAACGAAATTAAGTATCTTAGGGTTCTTAATTTTTTAAAACCCAGAAACGTTGAAATGAGAAGAGGAGTTAACGCTCTGTTTCTATTAAGGAAAAGTACGGATCTCGCGTCCCGTATTTTTTCCGCAACGGATCTTGTAGTCCGTACTTTTAAATTAGTACGTATCGCGTTTCCCGTGCCAATTTTCAACGTAGGGGGTGGAAAATTCATGTAAAAATACGGCTCGCGTAGTCCGTACTTTTTAATTAGGGGCATTAAGGGAAACTCGGGGGGTGGAAAAGAAAACCGGGGGGTGGGAAAAGCGGTTTTCGAACGTGAATTACTTTTAGTACATCCACTATGTCATGTGGACTCTCCAATGAGGGGAAGGCTAGCATGGGTAAGCCATGTAGGTCTCCCATGGTGGGAAAGTTATTTCCACCTTTAGATTAAAAAGGTCTACCATATACTATAATAAAGTGTCTATACCATATTAATTCTCCTCTTTCACCAAAATTAATTTTTAATTTATATATTATTAAATAAATTATATGTTATTATTAAATTAATTTTTATATGTCAAAATTAATCTTTCTTAATCTTTCAAAGTTTATATTGTGTATGCAATTTTTAATCTTTGTCAATATTATTTTTATTTCTTAATCTTTCTTTATCTTATTAGTACATTATATTTGTTGTTACCTTAATTTTTTTTAGAGAAACGATATTTGTACAATCCATTTAGGACAACTTTTTGGAACTTTCTCTCATAGGCTCTGTTTGGCAAAAATAGTGGATGGCAGATAGGCTCTATATTTTTTTTAAGCAAAAATAGTGAACTCTCTTTTATAGCTTATGGCTAATGACTGATAGCTTATAGTTGTTAAGCTAATTGAAGTGTTTTGTAAAAATAGCGGTTCAACTAGCCGATAAATGTAAAAAGACGTAAAAAGACATTTTTAATTAAGATAATAATTTAAATTTATTAATTAATATATCTCTTATATTTTATCATTAAATTAATCTTTATTATGCTAAAATTTTATTTTAAATTTAAATTTATTTTAATGTAATATATCTTTCACGTCAAAGTGTATATGTACATTTTTAATTTATAATAAAATGTATGTCAAATTAGTATTTAAAATACTTAAAATTAAAAATGATAATAAAATATATTGGACACAAAATATTTTTAAACAAACATCTCCAAAAAGGCAAAAATAACTTACAGGCGTATATATTGTCCAAATTTTTTTTACAAGCAACGAAATTATACGTAATGCATACATACATGTTATCTTACCAAAACAAATGTTATATATACATACATGTACGTAACGAAGTTATACGTAATGTATACACTAATTAAGACATATAAACATCACTCTCTTTTTTTTAAAAAAAAATATAGAATACGATGGTTTGTTTCTAAGCCCATAATTATTTTATTTAAAATTAAAATAAACTATAAAGGTTAAAAGTGACTTTTAGTTAAAATAACAAGGGTAAAAGTGGAAGAAAAAATCATAAGCTATAAGCTCATAAGCTACTTGAAATAGCTTATGAAAAATAAGCTATAAGTCAGTAAAATAAGCTATAAGCTCATAATTGAAAACAATGAAAAAACTGTTACTAAACAAGTTTTTTAGCTTATAAACTATAAGCTAACTTTTTGTACTTACCAAAAAGTGTTACACTCTCATTATATTTTTACTCTCTCCTTTCACTACTTTTTTTTAATTATTTTTAGACTAGAAATTGTTTCAAAGCCTAAAGAAACACAAATAAAAATATTAAAAATGTTTATTTTTCTCTGAAATAATATGTAACAAGCATACTTTGAAAATGTTAATTTAATAAATTGAACAGATAAAAAATAAATAAACACGGAGAACTCCATTTTTTCCTTACACTTGATATTTGGTCACACATAAAAAATGAGTTGTGTTATTTGTACAATCAATTATTTGACAACCTTGGAACAAATTTTTTTGTTTCCACTTCTTTTGAGATAAAAATAATAATAAAAAAGTAGTGAAAGATAGAGTAAAAATATAATGAGAAAGAGAGTTGTCCAAAAAAATGTCCTAAATGAGTTGTACAAATACCGTTTCTCTAAAAAAATTAAGGTAACAACAAATACAATGTACTAATAAGATAAAGAAAGATTAAAAAATAAAAATAATATTGACAAACATTAAAAATTGCATACACAATATAAACTTTAAAAGATTAAGAAAGATTAATTTTGACATATAAAAATTAATTTAATAATAACATATAATTTATTTAATAATATATAAATTAAAAATTAATTTTGGTGAAAGAGGAGAATTAATATGGTATGGACACTTTATTGTAGTTTATAGTAGACCTTTGTAATCTAAAGGTGAAAATAACTTTCCCACCATGGGAGACCTACATAGCTTACCCATGCTAGCCTTCCCCCTCCAATGATGATAAAGTATAAAGTACTTTATAAAGAACAACTACTTTAGTTGACTTGCAGTAATGAGGTCCGAGATAATTAGATTTATTTCCTTTAAATTGAGTAAAATGTAAAGTGAGAATTTAATAGTTGTTGTTTTAACAAAGTCACAATTTGTTAATCAACGATTACGATTATTTACTTTACACTTTAGAGTAAATTGTTCATTTTAGAAGAGTTGAATCTAAAACAGTGACAGTAACATGAAGTTCATATGAATACTTACTTCTTCACTTAACATTTCTTATCAGTCGCCTTCTAATTCTAATGGCTAAACTTTTGATTGTTAACCGGAAATTAGCATATGTATTTAATCGACCAATTATGTTATTTATACACACAATTTTCAACACCGTATATCAATATATTGTACACTATTAAGTGTGAACGTCGCTCTCACGGAGAGAGAACATTCACCTAAAGGTAGTGTGGTTAAATTGATTGCCAATGCGAGAAAACTTATGGAGGCACGAAGTTTTGATAGTGGGGTCGAACCAAAAGTGCATATAGTGACCCATGGGCAGTGAGCCAGAGGATCATCTATTTGTTAAATGTCCATCTATAATCTTCAATTTGATATAACATCTTCAAATGTCCAAATGTACTAATGGTAATGTGGAGAGATCTTTTCATGTTACACAACGATATTTGCTTATAGCCGTCACAAAATCAAAAGTAAATATAAATAATTATCTATATGAAAGACTAATAATGAGATGATTTTTTTAACAAAAGAGCAATTGGTAGAAGAGATTATAGATTGAATCAAAAGTATCCACTAACAATGTTTCCTAACGAAGAAAATTCCAACTTCTTACTTAATCGCCCCATAATCTCAATAATTAAAAAATAATAATAATTAATTTTTTGTCGGAATTGTTTATTCAGTAAAAAGAACACGAGTAAGTAGTAGCAGAAGAAAGAAGACACTGAAAAGGTTCCGCCACAGAACCACCACCAACCATGGCGGCCACACTAACTCCAATTCAAACCTTCAACTTCTCCCGTTCTCATTCTCATTCTCCATTTCCATCTCAATCAAACTCAACCACTCTCTTCTTCCCAATCAATCAACCTTCCATCTCCCGCCGTAACAAACTCATCCTTTCCGCTGCAACTTCCGGTGACACAACTCTCTCTTCAAACACTCCTCCTCCTTCACCTTCTCGATCAAAGCAAGTATTCTAATCCATTTCTGTTTAATATTACTGTTCTGATTTTTAATTAGTTGATTAATTTTTGAAGTTAACGATGAATGATGATAATGCAGAGTTCGGAGACATACGATTTCAGTGTTTGTTGGTGATGAGAGTGGAATGATTAATCGAATTGCTGGAGTTTTCGCGAGAAGAGGATACAACATTGAGTCACTAGCTGTTGGACTTAATCAGGATAGGGCTCTTTTCTCAATTGTTGTTTCTGGAACTGATAGGGTTTTACGCCAAGTTGTTGAACAGCTTCAGAAGCTTGTTAATGTTTTGAAGGTTTAACTTTCAATACTTGTTTTTGTGTCTGCCATATTCTGCTATCTAATATGAGTAAAATTTAACAGAGTCGGGGATCTTTTTGAAATGTTTATAAAGTCAGAGACCTATTTGAGAGTGTGTTACAATGTCGGAGAGCAATTTAGTGGTTTACTCTTGTATTTTGTGTAGGATGAATAATAGTTTAATGGCTAAAGCATTGAAAGTAAAAATGAAAATAATCTGAGGGTTTATGCTTGTTATGTGAATTTTGGACTAGGTAGAAGATCTTTCCCATGAACCACAGGTAGAACGTGAATTGATGCTATTAAAAGTGCAGGCAGATCCTCAAAACCGCACTGAGGTACATGCTTTGTTATTTCTGGGTGCTGCTTGTATATTTTGTTCTTGTTTGCTTGGACCTGGGCATCTGGAATTTGATTCTGTTTGTTTATTAATTTGGTTTTTTGCTTGGATACACAGATTAAGTGGTTGGTGGACACCTTCAGAGGCAAGATCGTGGACATCTCAGAAGATTCTGTGACGATTGAGGTCAGGTCATTGCCGGTCATATCTGGATGTGTTTTAGTCGTTAGTTATCATGTCATGTCTTGGTGCATCTTTTCCATGAGTTGAACTATCATCCTCGTCAATCTCTTTGACCTGTTTGTTTTGCCAAGACTTATTTGATTCTGTCGATTTCTCTACTAGTTTATGGTAGTAAGTTATGCATGGATATAGAAAGTTGTGATGTTTGCTCTTTGAGATCCTAATATCTGTATAAATTTTTATTTTTGGAATGTAGATGTGTTTGTGTCCTTCTACTTACACATTTAGTTCAGGTATATATGAATAGGATTCAAAGTCATTATGTTGCCATCATTAAAGTTCTGGTATCTAGCTGTTGGATCTTTATTTTTGGGTGGTTGTGATTGTTAATTGGCTGTAGGCTTAGAAATCAATTCAGTCACATTTTGAAAAGGGGAAAATCATCATTGTTGTTTGTTAAGGTAAAACTATTGATATTGGAGGAGTAAGTTGCATTACTAGAGTGTGGTACAGTGCCTCGTGAATGACTCATTTTGGGAACATACTACATGTGTTAATGTATGTAATCATCCTTTCATCGCATATATATTTTTTTTGAACAGCTTTAATTTTATTAATAAAAACTCAACACCAAGACACAAGGAGTGAATGGTGAGAGGAGATTACAAACCCACGTAAACAGATGGGGAAGAAACAAGAACCAGCAAAACAGGGCGCTAGTGCAGAAAGACAAACATAACAGAACAACAATTTTAAACAACACAAATTGAAAGCAGCCCCCATCATCACCGAGAGAAGCAATCAATCGGACTCCATTTCCACTCATATAACATGCACGGACCTTTGGCTTTCCGATTTAGAAACCACCTCCACGATGAAAGTTGGACTTGCTCCATCATCTCTTCCACCGTTGTTGATTTATTATTGAAAATACACGCATTCCTACTCTTCCACACCACCCACATAACCGTGTTCCACACTAAGATCAGCCCTGCACGAGTAACCTTGTTTCGCGCACACCCTGCAAACATCGCCAAAGAAATCTCCAAATTTCGAAATTAGAACCACATCAATCCACTTCAAGACTGCATACCAAAGTTTTGTAGCAAACGGACAATATATAAAAATTCTATCATTAAGATATTAAGGTATGAGTATGACTGTATTGTTGCTGAATTGGCTGTTTTTATGATATACTTTTGTTTGATTTCTTGTCTTTCATTCTTAACACGAATATGGTTTTGTCCATCTTTAAATTACACCAGGAATAAAAAATGTTCTGATACGAGTTGGGTATGAGTCATTCTGTGGTAATTTCAGGTGAGTCATTATGTGTATGTTACAGGTTACCGGAGATCCAGGGAAGATGGTTGCAGTTCAAAGAAATTTTAGCAAGTTTGGAATTAAAGAAATAGCTAGAACTGGAAAGGTTTGAAATCTCAATTGAGTACAATATAAATTTCCTTTACTCTTTTTTATCGTGTCCACTACCTCCTTCATCGTATTGTTATTTATAAGAATCTGCAAATTTTACTAATCCATTATAATCTGATGATGTAACTATACTTAGATAACTCTTTTTTATTGTGTCCGCTACCTCTTTCATCGTATTGTTATTTATAAGACTCTGAAGTTTTACTTATCCATTATAATCTGATGATGTAACTATACTTAGATTGCATTAAGAAGGGAAAAGATGGGTGCATCTGCTCCATTTTGGCGGTATTCAGCTGCTTCATATCCAGATCTTGAAGGGAAAACAGCTATTAATGCCCTTGTTGGAGCAAAAAGCACGAATCCTGTTGACAAAACTGATGTGCCTGTGGGGGTAAGACTCTATTGACCTACCATTTCCTTATTTTCACCAGTATTTTGAAACACTTCAACTTCAAATTTCAAATACATTTACTTAAAAATAAACAATTGACAAATCTATTAAAAATGTTAGATTTTTAAAATCACGAACAAGCTTTACTTTCGTGAAGTGAAATTATACTAGTTGTGTAACAATGGTTTCAACACTTATAAAGACCTCAAACACTATTGACATTTCAGCTAATGATTTTATAATTTATCATCCTTTATCCCTCGTACTTTAGAATAGCATTTGATGATTTGTTTGAAAGGTTTTGGTAAACATACAAAGGCTGAAGTTTTATGGTAGTTTGCAGTTTATGCAATTCTTTTGTGCATCTGAGTTCTGAGCAACAGCAGTTTGCCTTTACGAATGCAACCTTTTTTCCTTAAGCTTGTTATTATGAAATAATACTATGTTTATGCCTTCCGTTTGGTATTCTGCTTATTGCCATTTTAAGCTGAGTTGTGATTTCTAACATGCACCTTGTTGTGTCTTTTTTCCCTTATTTGGGAATATTTTATCTCCCACTACTGTTTATCTATATGAGGCCTTTAGATCACTCATATTGACTGTGGATTGTGTGTGATTTTTAGCTTTGTTCTTTATGAATATATCGCTTTTCATTCTGTCTCCACTCTCCAGCTCCCCTTTAGTACCAGATTTCAAAGCAATTCGTTTATTCTTGCCACTAATCAGGTCGTGGTAGAAACTCAGTGATATATTCTAAGGTCACTCGAGCATAAAATTATATTATTGATGAATCTTTATTGTCTTTGCTCATCAAGTGTTCTATTTTTTTAGTTTTATAAAACTTCTATGACCAACTGAAGACAAACAACTTCTACAAAAAAAAAAACCTAAAGACAAACAAATTTTTAACTATTGCACAAACTGATGCTAACAGTGACTTGAGTCTTGAATGCATTTCATTATCAACATGTTCAATATTTTCTGTCTCTTATTTATGTAAATTTTTTATTTTAGTCATTAGTAAATAGTATATTCCGATCTAGTCTCTGACCTTATCTTTTCTTCTTTTTTGAAATGTTTTATGTGAAGGGAGATGTTTATCCTATAGAGCCTTCAGACAGTTTTACAGTCAATCAAGTACTTGACGCTCAATGGGGTTTTCTCATTGATGAAGATGTAAGATGGTTTATAGTTTTTCATTGTCCTTAAATGTCTCCTTTTATGTTTTCTTGTAATGCGTTGTAATCCTCATCTGCAGGTTCTTGCTAGTGTTCTTTAACTTGATGTTCCCTTTTTAGAGTGTATATTTCTTTTATTAAATACAAATGACATTTCTATTTGATTTTTTTGGTTATGCATTTCTACTAAATAAATTTTATGATATCTTTGTAATTATTTTCTTGTCTTTAAATTTACTCAAGTTGGGTTAAGTGTTAACACGATATTGCTTTTCTGTAAATCACATATTAAAAGGCTTGGGACCAAATTCTATGAAAGTTACTTCATAAATCTTTGTACTGGACACCTGTAAAGTTTTAATGCTAATTAGAAATGTTTTAGAGCTAAAATTCTAGCTGATTCTCGTACACCAGCATATAATTTTCATGGATTTGCATGTACTAATCTAATTGTTGGTATAATGCTTTCAGACTAGTGGAATTCGATCACACACTTTATCCATGCTTGTGAACGATGCTCCCGGAGTTCTGAACATTGTTACAGGGGTCTTTGCAAGAAGGGGCTATAACATTCAGGTTTGCTTCATCAGTGTTGTTTTTCACTTTGGTGTTGGTATAAAATTGCATAAACAAGGTCTCACTGCTTTAATTTATTTGTTCTTTTGTTTGTTTGAATGTGCTCTCTTTTATTTCCAGAGTTTAGCTGTAGGACATTCAGAAGTAGAAGGAATCTCTCGGCTTACTACTGTGGTTCCTGGTACAGATGAGTCAATCAGCAAGTTGGTGCAGCAACTCTATAAGTTAGTGGAGCTGCATGAGGTTCAATATCTCTACCAAAATAAATGCATCACGACCTATAAATAAACTGTTTGCTTATAGCTTTATATATTTTTTTTAGTATTACATCCTATATCATCATTTTAAGTGCTGATCATTGTATAGGCACAAAAATGAACATATGGGGCTTACCCCCACCACAAGGAAATCAATTTTAAACAAATATGAACCAACAAAGCTTTTTCGAGGAGATTTGCGGGGAGACGTGCTGGGATGATCCATGATACTGTCATTGCCAGGACAGAGGCATGATCCTATCATATTGTCAAGTCAGAGTTAACTCTTAGTGACAGTGATGATTTAGGTGTTTTGGGTTTAGGATTTGAGTGTGGAATGGCTAAGCCTTGTAATCTCCATTGATTGTGACTTTTCCCTTTGTTGATGCCCATGGACACAGGTCTATCGTATACTGTAGGTCAAACCACATGAAATTCTTTGTTTTTTCTCTGTTTATGCACCTGGCCACAATAGAACATTTGTGTTGGAAGCCTTTATTGGGATTTGGCGACCCATATTAACAAAACTGATTAGTCACAACTCACATTTCAATAATTGAGCGAACTTTATATTAAGAGAAATTTGAAAATATATTACCCCTTCTTATAAAACCTGACTAGTTTTTGAGTGCTCTGACCTTAATGATTAATCTTATTCAGGAACACCAACCCAAGTAAATTCTCTTACATGAATAATACATTTTTATCTTGCTTTTGTAGTTTATTATTAAGAACTTTATTAATGCATATAGTGCAATAACATTTGACCTTTTTTAATAATAAGAAAAACTAGCCATTTTATACTTCTGTAATCTAAACTGATACTTTTCCAGGTCCGTGATATAACCCACTTGCCATTTGCTGAGCGAGAATTGATGCTAATAAAGATTGCTGTAAATGCTGCTGCACGACGGGATGTTCTTGACATTGCCAGCATTTTCAGGGCTAGAGCTGTTGATGTGTCCGATCATACAATAACCCTCGAGGTAAAGTCTCCGTAGATTTTTCAAGCAAGTGACAGTATCATACTTGGCATATATTGCTGCTTTTTTATTTAATGTGGTTAGGATAATCAGAAGAATCGGGATTTGATTTCAATTTGTTGTTGTTGTTGTTTGTATTGAAGCATTTCATACTTATGCAATTTCTTCAATAATAACAGATAAATTATCAAAGTACTGACTTTGGATCCATGGATCCATTAATATTTTTAAATTGTTTCTCGAACTAAGTGATATGCTCTTATCTTATGTCAGCTTACTGGAGATCTGGATAAGATGGTTGCATTGCAAAGATTGTTAGAACCATATGGCATTTGTGAGGTCTGTTTTATTAATCTTTCCCACGTATTTGGTAGATATTTTGTTGCAACTGTTTACTTGTTTAAATACCCTATTCCATATCCCGGGAAAAAACATCATTACCTATATTTCCAGTCACATTGGATTCGTTAGTTCTGTCTACGATGCTTTGGTTAGGGTTATATTTGGATGGAGGGTTGGTAAGAAAAGAAAGGGAGAACAAGGGTCATTTGCTTTGAGAGTCCTGTTTAATTACCAAAATGTATATCTTTTCTCAAGTTTCTATAGGAAACTGTAAACAGTAAAATTAATGTGAAAACAATATTTGTAATTAAAGCTTCTCTAAATCAATTTGTCTCCATAACAAGTAAGGCTGCTTCTACTTTAAATTTTAGTTTGTCTTTAGGATACACTTTGAAATAAATTAAGAATGAATCCACTTGTTTACTCAAGAAGAATATGCTTCATAAAAGTTTGCTTCATTTTGTTAGAAAGCCCTGAAGTTTGGGCTTCACCATGCATGCTAGATTGTGTTCAATTTCCTGTATATGCCGTACTTCATTCCTGAAGGTTCAAGTTGTAACTCCCTTGAGAACAAATGCGAAATAATTTACAAAAAGTGATAAGATAATACACCCTTTCATTGACAAAAGAAAAGAACATTGTGTGTTTGCTCCTACAAATCACATTACCTATCCTGAGTGAACCATTGCTCTTATCTTCCTATCCTATCCTTTTTAACTATGTTTCTTCTTGTTTCAGGTGGCACGAACTGGACGCATAGCACTGATCCGCGAGTCAGGTGTGGACTCCAAGTACCTGCGTGGATACTCGCTTCCTTTATAATTAATTTCTTTGTCTAGGCAAAGGAGGGCTCACGTTTTCGGCTTGTAGAGAGCTTTAACTTATGCTGTGCTTCCAAGTTTTTTTCGGCTCTCTAGCTATAATGTTAAATTTTAGTGATGTGCAAATGATTATAGTATCTACTCCAGACAACTGTAGCTGTAGACTTTTTATTTTATTATTGTTTTTGTGAAAATAGTTAGACTCTTGAGACAAATTTTGGCTTCGAATGACATCTAGATATTACTTTCAAGAAAGAAAAAAAACATCGTTTCTCTTTAACTTTATCACCTTCGTAAATTTGTTTTGATGATTGCTCAACCCACTGTGCATTTTACTGAAGCTCGCATCTGGTAATGCATGTTTGAATGATTTCATAATTCATAGTGTATCATAACATTTGCTAGATCTCTTTAATCTAATGGTAAAAGCGGTGCACCATATAATACGTAGTTCACTGTATATATATTAGAAAGAACCATACATATATATTAGCAATGTGCAAACCGTGCCTATGCACGAGTCTTTTTTAGTGGCATAATATGTTATATGTTGACATTTTGACCAATATGGGCTACACTCATTTTTACTTTATTTTTTATATTTTCTTTGGAGAATACTCCAACATAATCTTATTTGGACATATATCGATTCATTGTCGAAGTGCAAGATTCTATTAGGTCCACAAATAATATTTAATATAGGAAGAAATAAGTCTTACTCCCTCCGTTCCTTTTTATTTGATGTTTTAGAAAAAAAATTTTGTTTCAAATTATTTGATGTTTTGATAATTTAAGGTTATATTTTGTCTATTATACCCTCATTCCTAATTTTTTTTTGACTAAATTTTATATAATCTTTTTATTGTATCTTTATTTTTTACTAAACTTCTTCATATAATCTTTTTATTGTATCTTTTTTTTTATTAAACTTCTTCGTATAATCTTTTTATTGTTTTTGTTTTGTTCTTTTTTTTTCCTTGCATGTTTGTTGAAAATCTTGTTACACAACATTAAGAAACTCAAAGTGACTACAACTTGAAAATACAAGAATTTTTAGAACACATGAACTTTTGAAATACTCTACTTTAAAAATAAAAATGTGACTACAACTCAATCACAATAAATATTATTCCATGCCTAAATAATCTTTGACTTCTCGTACTAAAATTAGTTCACGCTTCATTTGAATGAGTAGTTGTCCTATTCTTTCTAGCCTTTGTTTTTCATTAAATAAGTTTTCCTTTCTATTCTTCCGATGAAGTATATTTTGTCAAAAAACTGATTTTTTTGTTGAAAAGGCAAAAACAAAAAAATTGGTTTGTTACAATCCGCCTTTAATTTTTTGGAAAGATAAAGTGTGTGCAAAAAAATAGGAATTTTTTTATGATATAAATTAGAGTATAATATATTCCAAAAAAAGGGTATAATAGGAAAATAAAGTGCAAAATTACACTTTCTTAATTTGGCCTTTTTTTTCTCAAACATCAAATAAAAAGGAACGGAGGGAGTATTTATGAACCTATCACAATTGACCATATATATCAACAAATATATAGATATACATTATATAAAATGTGTACTGAACAATTTACCGTTTTTTTTTTTGTCGAAGATAATTCTATTCAAGGTATATTAATAAATATATGGATATTTCTTTTAAGTCAAGAATTGAATTTGTTTGTCAAGTTGTTAGAGTTTAGTTTTCTCCAATATCCTTGTTGGTATGTTGTGACTCATTAAGTAAATAAAATCTAACAAAAAATTGTTTTTAAGAAATTGAGTTCATATTCTTTTGAATAATTCATTTAAAGAATAGCTCATTAATCACTTAAACTCAACATCTTAGAGCCCATTTGTTATAGATTAAAAAATGAGTGATTATGACCTTAAATAATTTAGAGATTATTTTTTAGAGATTTTATAAAAAATCAGAAACTATTTTGTGTTTGTTTACCTTGATAAAAATTACTTTTTATAAGGATATTTTTGGAATATTAAAATTTATGTAAGAATATTTTTGGATAAAAAATATCTCCACCTTTTGACCATTATTTTCTCTTTTCTCTAAAAAAAATCTATTTTTTAAGAAGTTACTATTTTCAGCTTATCATTTTTATCAGTTTATAGATTATTTTTAGATTCTGATTATTTTTAAAAATTATAACAAACGGACGTAATATTCTTAAAATTGATTATTTTTTTTAAAAAAAAAGCTATAACAAACGGGCTCTTAATTACAAATTGATATTTTTAATGATTTTAATAATAATAAAATTATTTATTACAAATTAATGGTGCTCCCATTAATCAAAACTTATAGTTTCACCCTGCTTGACATTTTAAGATGGAAAATGCTATTTAGCAAGAATTTTTTGATGCAAGAAAGAGAAGAATAAATCCTCACCCTTAATTACATCAATAACCACCCATGTTTTCCACTAAAAAAGAAGATTAAATGACATCATCCTTTAAGATTTTGCCATGTGTTAATTCTTGCATTTCTTGTGTAAAAATTTCATGCTAAATAGCAATGCTCTTTTAAGATTTATCCTCCCAGCCATATTTTTACTACTAACAAAACACGAACAAGAGACATTGTTGAAGAAATAGAAGTCCAATTTCAATTGGATGGATATAGTGTGCATTTGTTTTAGCTTTAAAAAAAGCGATTTTTTTTTTTTTTTGTATTTTAAAAATGATTTTTATAATAACTTCATTAAAAATAGTAAAAGTTATTTAAATTTTATATTTTTATTAATTAAAAAATTAATTTTGATATTCAATAACTTACTCTTGTTAGAGATTTTAACTTAATAAAATTTATAAATTATTAAAAAAGCTATTCTTGAAAAATAATTTTTATGAAAAGCTATCCAAAATAGTTTTTTTTAGAGATTTTTTGAAATTTTATAATCTAAAAATTTTGTAATAAATTGATAAAATACTTAAAACAACATTTTAAAATAAACTATTTAAATTAATTTTTCATTTAAAGTTGTTATAATCAATAGAAAACTTTTAGCACTAAAATAATACACAAAAAATCCATTTTCAAAAAAGTCAGAACAAAGTCACCCATAAAGAGATGTTACTCAAAATAGCATTAGCATGTGCAAGTGCAGCCTTGCAAGTGGTGTACAAATTTGATTATTCATTTCTTTGCCAGAAAGAGATGTGACCAAGTAATAAATACAAATAGATCCACTCATTTATTGCTAATATTATCCTATATCTTCCATAATTAAACATACAATTTAATTTTAAAATTAAATTAATTCACACACCCATCCTTACTTACATAGTGCCTTGACTCTTAGTCAACTTTCATAACCAACCAACAACCTATCCTTTCATTACAACAACAACAACAACAACAACAACACCAATCTCTCTCTCTCTCTCTCTCTAACATTAGAAATTAGAAAAATAGATGAAAAAAGCAAACAAAATATAGAAAGAGACATAAACGGCTTTTTTCCCGCAAATGCGTGAGATACAGCTTCTTCGCTGTATTCTCATTCCCATGCCTCCTTGCTTCGGTAATATGCTTAATTCCTCTAATTAATTTCATCATAATCAAAATTAAATAACATAATTATTATTATTCATTTCATCTTCTGATTAATATCAATTTCACATATATATGTAGATCATCATATCTTCCTCCGTTAGATTTGGATCTCTTCACCATGGAAAACATTGCCGCGCAATTAAAGCGCGGCATCTCGCGCCAATTCTCTTCCGGTTCGTTACGTAAAACTCTCAGCCGTCAATTCACACGTCAAGCTTCTCTCGATCCACGCCGTAACAATCTCCGATTCAGTTTCGGTCGTCAATCATCTCTCGATCCGATCCGTCGTAGTCCTGGTCAAGGTGAAGCCGAACTCACCGTGCCGGAGAATCTCGATTCCACCATGCAACTTCTCTTTATGGCTTGTCGTGGTGATGTTAAAGGTGTTGAAGATTTGCTTAACGAAGGTATCGATGTTAATAGCATTGATCTCGATGGTCGTACTGCTCTTCATATCGCCGCCTGTGAAGGTCATGTTCAGGTTGCTAAACTCTTGCTCAGCCGTAAGGCTAACCTTGATGCTCGTGATCGTTGGGGCAGTACGGTAATTTCGTATTTTACAATTATTATTATTCTAACTGTTTCTATTGCGACTTATCATATATGAATTACTCAATTATTCAATTAGTTCGTGAGTCGTGATCATATAATAATTATTTAAATTCTTTGGTCTTATTTACCTATATATAATTATTATGTTGAATTGGTCAAATTGCTCGTGATCATATTCTTATTTGAATTTCTTTGTTTTTATTTACCTACTTTCATTGTTCTAAATTACTGATACGACTGCGGTTGAATTTACGCCGTAAATTTTGATGTTGCCGTAAAATGCGGTTGTTACATCGGCAATTACGGTTGCAATGTTGTTACCTTGGCTTTTAAACATTTATTTTGCGAACGCAATTGCAGACCATAATTTAAATAAGATAATAAGAGATGGAAGAAAATTGTGAAGTTGATTTTACTGGATGTGTGATGTATGAATTTACAATTTTGTACTTTGCAGGCAGCGGCTGATGCTAAATATTATGGAAATACAGAAGTTTATTATATGTTGAAAGCGCGTGGAGCAAAAGTGCCGGTACGTACCTTTCTTTGAATGTTTATGTATCTATTAATTGTTAATTAATGTAAAAATATGATGTGTTATTGAATTTGGAGACTTGCTGATTAATAATCTTTGACGTGGTTAGAAAACCAGGAGGACTCCAATGACTGTTGCAAATCCTCGTGAAGTTCCTGAATATGAACTCAATCCGTTAGAACTACAGGTTCGGAAGAGTGATGGTATTTCAACGGTATGCTTCTTTTAAATCATTTAGTTCTTCTTTTTTAGTTTGTCATATTCTGTTCACTAAAGAATTGCATATTGATGTTTGCAACTCAGATAACTATTCTCTGACTCTGAGCCAACATTTTTGTTTTCATATTTGTCAAAGTGTGATGATGGGCTGTAACATTTTGCTTTAGTGATGCATTATGCATGATTAGTAAATTGGTATATGATGTTTACTACAACACATTAAATCTTTGCGATATTCTTCGAGCTATGCACTGGGTTCTCTATAGCTATTATATCATATGAATCATTTTTTCAATATTATGTTTTCTTTTTCCATATTAATGTTTGTTGTTTGATTTTCTATTTTTATTTCAAGTGAAATACTGAAGTGGTAATAATCAGTGTGTAATGTGCTGATGTTCTGGGTATAATGAAATTTGCTAATATTTTTTATGGAACTTAGATTATATAAACATGTGACACTATTAAGTTAAATAATAGTACATATTAAAATTACTTGCTTGTGCAGTTCTTCACTCTTGTTTGATCGATCTCTTTGCAGGGGACATATCAAGTAGCTAAATGGAATGGCACAAAGGTTGCAGTGAAAATACTTGATAAGGACAGTTATTCAAATCCTGATGCCATGTATGTATACACCTCAGCCATTGAACATGTTTGTATGATATATTTGTTGCCACTCAACTAGATTTTTTGGTTACTCTTGGCTAAGTTTTTGTCTCAATCCACATATCACTCGCTACTCATTTTGATTTGCTAGTGTCTGTAATTTACTACTAAACCATGGCCCTAAATTTTGATCATTTCTACAATTCACTCAGAAATGTTTTCAAACATGAGCTCACATTATTGGAAAAGGTG
Source organism: Trifolium repens (assembly GCA_030408175.1). Taxonomy (NCBI): domain Eukaryota; kingdom Viridiplantae; phylum Streptophyta; class Magnoliopsida; order Fabales; family Fabaceae; genus Trifolium; species Trifolium repens. The sequence continues at coordinate 55,642,650 of CP125842.1, read as the reverse complement.
CGACATCCTAATGTGGTCCAGTTTGTTGGAGCTGTCACCCAAAACATACCTATGATGATTGTTCGAGAGTACCATGCTAAGGTAACCTTAACCTCTGTCTCTATTTGCATAGGGATAATTTATTTTGTTTGGTGGGAGGAGGAGAGAGAGCCTGGGCATGAGAGGCGGTTAAAATTTGCAAGATGAGAAAATTTAGTGGTAGTAGCATAGCAAAACTCAATTTTGAATTGAAATTCAGTGTTGTTGTATATGACTAACATTTCATTGCTTATATTAATGTTTATTTTCAGGGTGACTTAACAGCTTATATTCAAAAGAAAGGGCGTTTGTCCCCATCAAAAGTTCTACGGTTTGCTCTTGATATTGCTAGGCAAGTAAACATTTTAAGCAACTATGCTGGATGGAGTCTTTGTGAACATACCTTTAGAAAATTCTTCACGTCCTTTTCTAATATTTGTTGTCTCTTATGGTCATTGATTTCCAAAAGGCACCTTTAGTCATTTCTTAGCTTTCTAGTTTATAATGTACCAATAATTATAAATTTATTGATCATTCGTCTGGGCTGTTTATAAAAGTTATCTAAATTTATTCTTAGCAGGGGCATGAATTATCTTCACGAATGCAAACCAGATCCTGTTATCCACTGTGATTTAAAGCCAAAGTAAGACTACTTAATACAATCTGGTATTACTTATGAGTGCATTTTAGATTATATTTTTCTCATTGGATTACTGTTCCTTTAATATACGAAATTTCGGTAAGGTGCCAGAAATATTTTGCTGGATAGTGGAGGGCAATTGAAGGTAGCTGGATTTGGCACTGTGAGATTTTCACTACTCTCACCTGAGAAAGCATTGTTAGACCAGCCTGAGGACAACGTGGACCGTTCAAGTAAGTTTTTAAGTATTTCCATTTTCTTAACTGTACTTAATCTCCTTACAAATTGATTATGGTTTTTATTCTTCAGTATCTTTTTTTTTTTGCATCTAGGTTCAGTTTAATTACAACTGGATGTTTAGAATACAATATTTGTGAATACAGCAAGAATTTCCTTTTCAAGCATGAATTAAGCATACATGTTAATATTTGAGATGACAACTTTTATTAACTATTCTCAGCTTTGACTGAACCATGAAAATGATAAAATAGACAGTACAGTACAGATACTTTTTGTAAATTAGATCCAATTGCATCTTAAGCTCGATAACTGCTTTGACTTATAGGTCAAAACTTGCAGGGGCTTAGATTTGGCTTAGTGGGGGGTTAGAAAGTGAAATTTATTGGGATGGCCCATCATTTGGGCCATGGCGATTTTGACCATGCGCATTATTTTTTCTCCATTCGGTGGAGCTGCAAATGGTCATATGGTTTTGAGGTGTTGACCCTTTCCTCTCAATTTTGGCTCGGGATATGACTGATATTTAGGGTGTGCAATGAAATGGCTGTATTAATTGTCTACGTGAGATAGGATGTATCTCTCTAACCATCCCTCCTTTATTCTCGTTACATTATCCCTCCTTGGAAGGGGTGACAAGTGCAGTTTACAAGTGTGGAAAACATAGCATATAAATAGTTAGTAAATTGATGCTATACAGAAGAAAAGTCAAATAAACTTAACATACATTTTCATAACCGATAAAGTTCAGTGCATGATAAATTAATCTTGTCAGCAGGAAACTGCATTCTTTCTAATTATTACTAATAACATGCATATTGATTATCACTGCATTTAAAAAAAGAAAAACTGCATTTTTATGAACAAAATTAGCTAGAAGGTGTGCTTGAGTTAGTTGTTGGGAAGTTGAGTAGTATTTTACTGTAGTTGCTTTTATAGTACCAGAAACCGTTTTACAATTTTTTTTTCTTCTTTCAAATGAGCAACTAACAATGTCATATTGGTACAAGTGAAAATTGGACACTAAGGTGAGGAATCTTGTTTGTACAATTGTATAGAATAGATTACAACAATTGAAACAGCCTTCATGGTTTGGTGATTTTCATACAAATAATTCAGCACTCGTGTGCTTTCCTTTATTAGTAGTTCAATACTCATTCTGTATCAAAATTGAAGTTCCTTGGGACAACAAATGCAAGTAACAAGAAAAAAAGGATACTGTTGATTTCTCCATGTTGCCGACAGTACAACTTTTATTTGGAGTAGTAGTTGAATTGATTGTGAAGGTATTATCAGTGATCTGACAGTATATAATTAAACTTTGAAGAGTTGCATGAGGAGGGACTATCATTCTGAAAGAAAAAGAAGAGAAAAGGGACAGGCATTTTAGGAAAATTAAGCGATTTGTGTTGTTATTTATGTCAGTTTTATAAGAATATTTTAATATTAAAGTCACCAAAAATTATATTTCATGGTTCAATAGATGATTTGGCTGTATTTATCTGTAGGTTTATACGTGGCACCAGAGATTTACAAAGGTGATCTATTTGATAGAAGTGTGGATGCATATTCTTTTGGTCTCATTGTATATGAGGTACCTATATTTTTCAACACCCATAATATTGTTATTGATGTTTCATACCTCATTTCACCATTTTTCAAAATTGTATTTTTATGGCTTTGGGCCCCTATGTTGCTTTTCCAAGGCCCGCGAATTGAAATACATTGTTTAATGCACTCAAGTGGAAAAAGGTTGTGTCATGGCTGTTAGCTCTGGTATTTTGGCTAGTGGTATGCACTCAAATACAAGTGGTATAAATTATAAAACCATGGTCATGAGTTGAGTTGATACTCATAAAGGAAATGGATTGGGATTAGATGCCGAGGGACATGAGTTGAGTTGATACTCATAAAGGAAATGGATTGTCTCGATTTTTTTTAATGTTTTATGTGTTGTTTTGCCGACAATGCTATTTACTACTCTTATTAGTTGGGACCAAATTCATAATGATGCTGTTTTGTAGTTTCTCTAAATGTATTAAGTGTGTTCACCCCACATCAAGGACATTTGGTTTTTGAGCATTGAGATTTTTTATTGTATCAGTTTGATCTTCATATATTGGTTGTGTATATTGATTGAGTTTTTTTTTTTTAAATTCTTATGACACAGATGATAGAGGGTATACCGCCCTTCCATCCCAAGCCTGCAGAGGAAGCTTTGAAACTGTTGTGTTTAGAAGGGAAGAGACCTACATTCAAGATCAAAACAAAAAGTTATCCTCCAGATTTGAAAGAGTTAGTAATTCAAAGTAAAAATCAGGTCTTCAATTTAGTTTAGAAGCTGTCTAACTATCATGTTGTATGCAGGTTGATTGAGGAATGTTGGGATCTAGATCCTGCTGTCAGACCAAAATTTTCTCAGGTCATTGCCCGGTTGGACAAAATTGTTGCAAATTGCTCAAAACAAGGATGGTGGAAAGATACTTTTAAACTTCCATGGTATGTTTCCTAGACCGATCATCTCCTTATAGAATTTCTTTGGATGAAGTCATAGCAATAAAGTTTTCATGTGCAGTGTACCTTAAAGTGATAAAATCAATCACCCCTTTTGTTTGATGAATGTAAACATCCAAGGGGAAATATATTGAGACAATTTCTTTTTCTGTTGCATACTTGCATATACATTGGCAATAAATCTTTATTCTGAGCAAATTACCCACTATCATACTCTAAAACCAGAAAAAGACACCATATGATCATATCTTCCAACTCTTCCCTTCCTCAAAAAATGAGATAATAATGAAAATAAAAAGGAGCGCGTGCAGTGGGTTTATACTTTCACTAGCATGCACTTGGAGTTGGATGTGATCACGTGAAGGAGAAATTCTTTCATATATTTGTACAAGTGCTAGCAAAATATTGAAACACCTTTATTACTCATTGCATAAACAAAAAGTCAATATTACTGTATGTAGTAATTTATTTAACAAACAATAAGTCAAACAAGTAGACAAGGACTAGGTGACAGATTATTTCACGAGCCTTCTAATATGGCTGATTCAGCTGTTACTTTCGAAGACCTATAAGTATAAAACCGATTGCAATTTAAGTGTTATACTGAATTATTGATTTAACATTTTATAACCCAAAAGGCTTTTCACAACACCTAAAACACAGACACTCCTTTTGTGTGATGTTTAGCATCTCCTGCAAATCATGAATCCAACACTTCAAAAAAAGTTATTAATGGAATCTAATATGGTATCATATAATTGGTAGTTGTAATACTAATAATTAGTTTAGTTGTTAATGAAAACTATAAGTGGTTATCGAGTTTTGTTGTTGTAATAACTATGTAATTACTATTTACTACATCTGTACCATGCTATGGACATTAGTGATTAACATATTTTATGAAGAAAAATTGATTAACATATATTGAAACTGTAATATAGATATAATAACTACTTACAAGTTTGGGTAAAGTGCATGGTGATATCCGATATATTGTATTCTCTCAATTGTATCTTAGAAATTAGAATGCACCTTTCTTCTCATCTCTTGTCGTGTATGTTGTGTGTCTGGCTATTTTAATTGGATCTCCTTCTTACAGAGATGACTGATATTACTGTATTCTCGTTAACAAACTTTTTCTAGTTGATGACTTGACGTATAAAATGCCATTTTTGACATTTCAATACGTGCAGGAAATAAATAAAACGGGATGCACCATCAGAGCAAGGAGGAGATAAAGATCAGAGTTGTATCATCAAAACCGATATGTGAGCATCATGTTGATGTAATGTTAATAGCCATTGCAATTAATGACTTCCGAATTTGAATAATACGAGATTGAGTTTGGATTTGAGCACGAAAATGTATTACCACGGTTCCAACATCGTTGTCTGTCTACTATAAGGTCTGAAACAGATCCTCTCTGTAAAATGTATCATAAACCACACACGTTTTATAGAACATCTATTCTGAGAAATTTTCTAATAAAAAATAAGTTCTCTACACTTGGTAGGTTTCTACTTATTAATCGACGATCATGCGCTCTGCAAGTTGGAAAAGTTTGCTATAAAGCATAACAATAGGTGTGATGGAAAAGATTTAAAAAATAATGCTAATACTTTTTTTTTTTTGTGTGTGTGTGTGGAACCTATTGTAGTTATGGTATTTGGCTCTACGGTAATACCTTAAGGTAACTTCATAAGTCTCAACCATTTGAACCAGCTATAAATCTAAATTCTCAGTTTGGTCGATGAAGCGAGGGAATTAATCCTTAGTTATTCGTCCTCCTGAATTGGTCACTCATACATAGAGTAGGGTAAACCATATTTGTTTTCCTCCTAATGAACTTGACTTTGATGTTTGTCTCGATAGATAAGATCTCTTTGCACAGAGGTATAGTGAAACCAAATTCTGATATGACTTCCTTCAAGTGGTGAATGTGAACTACATTGTCTTGCAATCCACTCAAAAAAAAAAAAACTTGATCTAAGCTCATCTCTTCTGCCCACTCCATCTCCTGAAGAAAACCAATATCCCCCTACTGGCATGTGCAACTAAGGTTCTATTCAGAATGTCTTGGCCAACACAAAAAGGCCTTCATCACCAAAACTAAACATGCCTTGAGGTGATAAATTAAGAATGATGAATTTGAGTTTCATTTGAACTCCCTCTTGAAACTCCGTCTATGAGGTTTGGTCCATATGATGCATGAACTTTTCACAGCTTGGATGCTGTAGTGAAATATAACTTGATTTTTGCGTAGCTTAATTATAAACCTGAGTAGACAACTCTTCTTTTTGCTCTCACAATTTAACACTTCTGCATATCCAAATACTCCGCATTCCGCAACATCATGCTAAAAATGTCTCTTCTCATTGGCTCAAAAACCTCACAGAATTTGAAAATCAATTCTGAGAAACTGTCAACATGATGAATCAACATAGGTTCTCTTAAGTTTCAAAACTGACAATACTGTAACATTCTAAACTTATTTCCATCTCAGTGCCAGTTCCACAACACTAAAATTTGCCAATATCTTGTATATTAATATGATATAGTGAAGATATTTACATAAAATAATTAAACACTAAAATTACATTTCAAAATATATGAATATTATACTTGATATTGTTGGAGACAGAGGAGATAATAAAGAAATGGAACTTGAGAAACACAATTTTAAAGTAATGTTTCTTTTCAATGCAATGCCTTATCGGTACATAGACCCTCTATTTATATTGGTGCATAGAAAATTCTAGTACATAAGTGAAAGCATCTAGCAGTATTAAATGAGCCACCCTAGAACTTGTAGGTACATAACTGAACTTCTAGATACATTAAGGAACCTAGGAATATGAAACATTGCAAATTATCATTTAACACCCCCTCTTAATTTGTAATTTTCATAATATCCTTGAACTGCTCAAGCTTCTCCAATGATACTGCTTTGGTCAGAACATCTGCTGGCTGCTCTGTGGTCTTGATGTACTCCAAGTAGATTTCCTTCTTTTGAACCATATCACGAATGTAGTTGTGGCGCAACTCAATATGCTTTGATCTTCCATGAAAAACTGGATTTTTGGACATTGAAATTGCTGATTGGTTATCACAGAAAATAGGAGTTGGATCTTCTACCTTTTGCTGCAAATCAATCAAAATTCTTCTCAACCAAACAGCTTCACGTGTAGCTTCATTCGCAGAGATATATTCAGCCTATGCTGAAGACAATGCAACTGAGTTTTGCTTTTTAGAACTCCATGAAATAGCTTTGGATCCGAGACAAAAAACATAGGCTGAAGTACTTTTTCGGTCATCAAAACTACCAGCCCAATCACTATCGGTATAGCCAACCAACTTGTTATTTTCTTCCTTCACATACTTGATTCCAAACTTCTTGGTGCCTTGGAGATAGCGCAAAATCCTCTTCGCTGCTGCAAAATGAAGCTTACTTGGTTCATTCATAAATCTAGAAACCAAACTCACTGAATGTACTATGTCTGGCCTTGTATTTGTGAGATAAATCAAGGAACCAACAAGGCTTCTATAGACTTTTGGATCTGCTTTTTCTGCACCATCATTCAGCTGCAATTTTTCATTCAATGCCATGGGGGTTGAGACTGGTTTGCAACTCTCCAATCTGAATTTTTTAAGCATATCATGAATGTATTTTTCTTGCGTGATAAAAGATTAAAATAGCCATCTCGCAACTATCATTAGTTCTTCTGATGATCTACCTATTGAGTCAGTATCATACATCTTCTGATGCTTTGGTTCACATGGTTTATCACATACACTTTTTTTAAAATATGTTATGGACTACTTTGTCATGTTATTGAATTACGTTCTTCTCTTTTTCTCTTTGTATAGATTCAAGATCAAATGTATATGTAGGTCCTTTAAGTTTTGCGTTTGTATCAGATATATAAATAGATCCTTTAAATTTTTAAAATTTATCATATAGGTCCTCCCGTTATGTATCATGTAGGACCTAGATGATACATTTTAAAAACTTAAAAGGACCTATTTAAAAAAGAAAAAAAAAACTTAAAGAATCTACATATGCATTTGACCTAGATTCAATTGTTTGTTGTTTGAATGAAATTTTTGGACATTTTGATTGAAAGCCAAATACTTTTTAATTTTTCATTATTGGTAATGTGCTTATATTTAAGAACACGAGTGAAATAATGATGTTTTGGTTGCGTTTCATTTTTATTGAAATCGTGGAATAGAAGAGAATATTTGGATGATAATAAATCTTAACTAAGAGGCATCATGATGCGGTACGATGTAGCCGTACACATGATTGAAGATCATACCGAAATTGCGGCGCAATTATAGATGCATATACAAAAATTTAAGATATAATTGTGTTGTACTCTTTTTCTTTCATTATAATTTTTCTATATATAAGACCTATGTATCTTTGTAATGTAACCTTAATCCTAATAATGAATAATATAGACTATTCTTCTCTCCTTTCTCTATTCTCCATCTATTATATTCCTCTTGTTTAGATCAATTTATAACAAATCATAGTTTATGCTATCTTGTCATTATGTTAAATATAGTGAAATTTGTTCTTAAATGATTTTTTTTCTTTCTATTATTAATTTTTTAAAATTCTCTTTGAATTTGCAGGTCCAACTATTGTATGTTAAAAATCATATTTGGCGTTAACTAAACAAAATCCGATCTTTATGCCATCATCACATGTGACAAGAAAATAATTCCGGTTTAATAAACATTTTTATTTCAAAGGAGAGATCAAGATATTTACATCATATTTGTATAAGTAATATATGATATGCATTTTGTTTAGAAGTCAACAATGTACATATCTTCTAAAAAATATGTAAAAATGTACATATAAAACGATACCACTATTCACTAATATAAATATATGTAATAATTAAATCATAATCAAAATTACAAATAATTAAAAAACAATAAAATATAAGCACATATTTTAGCACAATAATAAAAAATAGGCTTAAATGTGTTTTTGATCCCTGCAATTATGCCTTGTTTTGAAAAGAGCCCCTGTAAAAAAAAAATTGATTTTAGTCCCTGCAATATCTCAAAACTTTTAAAATAGCCTCTGGCCTGGATTTCTTGATGACATGTCACTTTTTAAATATGTTTTTGGTCCCTGCAATTATGCTTTGTTTTGAAAAGAGCCCCTGTAAAAAAAATAAAAATTGATTTTAGTCCCTGCAATATCTCAAATTTTTTAAAATAGCCCCTGCAATATCTCAAAACTTTTAGGTCAGGGGTTATTTTAAAAGTTTTGAAATATTGCAGGGACTAAAATCAAATTTTTTTTTTTACAGGGGCTCTTTTCAAAACAAGGCATAATTGCAGGGATCAAAAACACATTTAAGCCTAAAAAATATGTACCATACAAACATGCATGTAACGTGTCCGTAACAAAAAAGGCGGACTCGTGCCCGTCGGGACGCTAGTTAACTATAAATAAGAATCTCTCGTTCACTACTTTATTTTTTAAAAAAAAGTAATTTTTTTTCTTGTAAAAAAATTAATTTTAAACTGAAGTTGCAATATTTGTTAAAAACACTTTTAATTTTTAATGATATTAACTTGAAGATGTATTTTGTTATTATGAATTGGAATGTGACTATTTTTTATATTATTGATGTATTTATATTTTAAATAAAAAATATTCTTTTTTAAAAAATACACCTTCAAAGGGTCTCTTTATACAATTTGTATGGGGCCTCTAAATGTACGGGACACTAATGATTATTTTCTCATCATAAAAGACCTCAACTCTACCATCTCTATCTGCCGCATGTCCCCTCAAGCCTTTCCTCACTAGTTGGTTGCATCACTGGGTAATTATTTTCTTAATTACCATGCTTCCTTGAGTAAACTAGTGGATATTTATGAGTGACATACGAAGTTAGTTAAGCTTGTTAGTTGGTTGAGTTAACTTGTAAATGTTCTTTCCTCCCTTTTTTGCTATCCTTTTGTTGTATATATAACTTATAAGGTGTGAACTGGTGATACACCTTAGTTGGTAACATTGTTATCCTCCATAGATCCATTGTGATCCTTTTTTTATTGCTTTTAATGTTGGAATTGGTGTGACCGTAGAAGGTACATATGCATGAAAGTATAGAATATAGATGTAAGGGAATTAGGTTATTTAAGCCCAATTTAGAATAAAAAACAAGACTATATTTTCAATTTTAGGCCAAATGCATCATGATTCCATGAATCATTTAAGTTTTGGGTATGTACCATTTAAGTCCATTAAGTTCTTTTTTTAACACATGTCTTTTAAGTTTTTTTTCTTTTCATATAGGTCTTTTAAGTGTTTTTATATATTAAATAAAACAAAAGCTTACGATTTATATAACTCGGACAGGTTTGGGTACTCTTGGATTGATTTTAGAAAATCGAACCGGACCATTTTAACTCGTCTAAAATTGAAAATGTGTGATTGACAACCCGAAAATCCGCAGCGACCCATCCGCTTAAACATTTTTCGGTTCGAATTGTTCGGTTTGAATCGGTTTACGGATCCCTCTGACAAATATTCCTACCATTGCTCTAGTACTAGTATTTATGTATATGATGGATGTGGGAAAAGTTGAGACCATTGAGATAATAGTGACAAAAAAATTGATTTGATGTCAGCGTGGGTCAATATATTTTATTCCATCTCATTTTGTTGAAACGCTACTTGTACCGCGCGTGAACTACATACCCGTTTTATTCCATCTCTTCTCTGTTGCAACGCCACTCACAACTTTTTTTTTGGGGTCAGGAACGCCACTCACAACTTTATAAATGGGTAAAATCACAACATTTTAAATATTAAGCTTGTAAATGTGTCATGTGTTCAAAATCTCATCCAAACAAGCACAAAGACTATCTCTCACTCTCATTGTATAGTGATTGGTGCATACTACTCCTCCTGCTACTCAAGACTATCTCTCTCTATTATTACACTTATTTTTTGGTTTGAAAGCTACTATACGATTTGATAGATGAGATGAGTTGAAATGCTTGTATACATGGTTTAAGTTGATAGATGTTTTCTTTATTCATTATCCTTGCATTTTCTACTTTATCCTAACGTTGTTGCTGTTTGGAAGAAAAAGTAGCTTTTGAAATTTTAAATCGAACTACTATTTTATTGTTCTCTGGATTTTTTACACTTTATTTGCTGTTTGTTCTCATTTTAGGTTCAAACCCTCGATTTTCTTATTCATTTGCTCAAAATAGTACCTTCATTTGTCATTCTTAATAATCATTTTTCTATGTTTGTTCATGCTTGTTGATAAATATTGATTTGCTATTTTGTTCTCATTAACCGTCTGTTGGTGTTGTTTGTGTTTGTTCAACATTGTAAGTTCTAGAATCGAACTATAGTTTGCGTTTTCCATGTTTATATTCCGTGTGTTTTCTTGAATCGTTTTATGTTTTTGTTTAAATAAGTGTTGATATTATTTGAATGATTTTGCACTTTTTTCAGCATTCTAATCTATGATTTACGGGAACATAGTAATTTCATCAGTGAAGTTAGAGACCAGAAAAATGCCAATAGCTGTTTTGCTTTTGTTGTTTGTCAAGCTATCGAGTTTCTGTTCGGTAAAGTGAATAATGAGCGTATTGTTCTTTCGCCGCAAGATGTTTTTCAACATCTTATGCGCACTGAGGAACAAGAGCAAGCAGGGAGATCTCTTAGTGAGGCATTTTGGTGGATGCGGACCTACGGATGTGTCAAGGAGGTAGATTGTCTATATATCGAGACTGGGATGTACCTATAATTTCTTTACAGGGTCGTAAAACTGTAAGCAATATCAAATTTTAAATCGAACTACTATTTTATTGTTCTCTGCATTTTTTACACTCTATTTGCTGTTTTGTTCTCATTTTGGGTTCAAACCCTCGATTTTCATATTCATTTGTTCAAAATAGTACCTTCATTTGTCATTCTTAACAATCATTTTCTATGTTTGTTCATGCTTGTTGATAAATATTGATTTGCTATTTTGTTCTCATTAACCGTCTGTTGGTGTTGTTTGTGTTTGTTCAACACCATGTTTGGGTACTCTTGGATTGATTTTAGAAAACCGAACCGGACCATTTTAACCCATCTAAAATTGAAAATGTGTGATTGACAACCCGAAAATCCGCAGCGACCCATCCGCTTAAACATTTTTCGGTTCGAATTGTTCGGTTTGAATTGGTTTACGGATCCCTCCGACAAATATTCCTACCATTGCTCTAGTACTAGTATTTATGTATCTCATGGATGTGGGAAAAGTTGAGACCATTGAGATAATAGTGACAAAAAATTTATTTGATGTCAGCGTGGGTCAACATATTTTATTCCATCTCATTTTGTTGAAACGCTACTCGTACCGCGCGTGAACTACATACCCGTTTTATTCCATCTCTTCTCTGTTGCAACGCCACTCACAACTTTTTTTTTTTGGGTCAGGAACGCCACTCACAACTTTATAAATGGGTAAAATTACAACATTTTAAATGTTAAGCTTGTAAATGTGCCTTTAATGTGTTCAAAATCTCATCCAAACAAGCACAAAGACTATCTCTCACTCTCATTGTATAGTGATTGGTGCATACTACTCCTCCTGCTACTCAAGACTATCTCTCTCTATTATTACACTTATTTTTTGGTTTGAAAGCTACTTTACGATTTGATAGATGAGGTGAGTTGAAATGCTTGTATACATGGTTTAAGTTGATAGGTGTTTTCTTTATTCATTATCCTTGCATTTTCTACTTTATCCTAACGTTGTTGTTGTTTGGAAGAAAAAGTAGCTTTTGAAATTTTAAATCGAACTACTATTTTATTGTTCTCTGCATATTTTACACTCTATTTGCTGTTTTGTTCTCATTTTGGGTTCAAACCCTCGATTTTCTTATTCATTTGCTCAAAATAGTACCTTCATTTGTCATTTTTAATAATCATTTTCTATATGTTTGTTCATGCTTGTTGATAAATATTGATTTGCTATTTTGTTCTCATTAACCGTCTGTTGGTGTTGTTTGTGTTTGTTCAACATTGTAAGTTCTAGAATCAAACTATAGTTTGCGTTTTCCATGTTTATATTCCGTGTGTTTTCTTGAATCGTTTTATGTTTTTGTTTAGATAAGTGTTGATATTATTTGAATGATTTTGCACTTTTTTCAGCATTCTAATCTATGATTTACGGGAACATAGTAATTTCATCAGTGAAGTTAGAGACCAGAAAAATGCCAATAGCTGTTTTGCTTTTGTTGTTTGTCAAGCTATTGAGTTTCTGTTCGGTAAAGTGAATAATGAGTGTATTGTTCTTTCGCTGCAAGGTGTTTTTCAACATCTTATACGCAATGAGGAACAAGAGCAAGCAGGGAGATCTCTTAGTGAGGCATTTTGGTGGATGCGAACCTACGGATGTGTCAAGGAGGTAGATTGTCTATATATCAAGACTTGGGATGTACCTATACTTTCTTTACAGGGTCGCAAAACTGTAAACAATATCAAATTTTAAATCGAACTACTATTTTATTGTTCTCTGCATTTTTTACACTCTATTTGCTGTTTGTTCTCATTTTGGGTTCAAACCCTCGATTTTCTTATTCATTTGCTCAAAATAGTACCTTCATTTGTCATTCTAAATAATCATTTTCTATGTTTGTTCATGCTTGTTGATAAATATTGATTTGCTATTTTATTCTCATTAACTGTCTGTTGGTGTTGTTTATGTTTTTCAACATTGTAAGTTTTAGAATCGAACTTTAGTTTGCATTTTCCATGTTTATATTCCGTGTGTTTTCTTGAATCGTTTGCATTGGAATGATTTTTTTGTACATGTTTTTGTTTAGATAAGTGTTGATATTATTTGAATGATTTTGCACTTTTTTCAGCATTCTATTATATGATTTACGGGAACATAGTAATTTCATCAGTGAAGTTAGAGACCAGAAAAATGCCAATAGCTGTTTTGCTTTTGTTGTTTGTCAAGCTACCGAGTTTCTGTTCGGTAAAGTGAATAATGAGCGTATTGTTCTTTCGCCGCAAGATGTTTTTCAACATTTTATGCGCACTAAGGAACAAGAGCAAGCAGAGAGATCTCTTAGTGAGGCATTTTGGTGGATGCGGACCTACGGATGTGTCAAGGAGGTAGATTGTCTATATACCGAGACTTGGGATGTACCTATACTTTCTTTACAGGGTTGCAAAACTGTAAGCAATATCAAATTTTAAATCGAACTACTATTTTATTGTTCTCTGCATTTTTTACACTCTATTTGCTGTTTTGTTCTCATTTTGGGTTAAAACCCTCGATTTTCTTATTCATTTGCTCAAAATAGTACCTTCATTTGTCATTCTTAACAATCATTTTCTATGTTTGTTCATGCTTGTTGATAAATATTGATTTGCTATTTTGTTCTCATTAACCGTATATTGGTGTTGTTTGTGTTTGTTCAACATTGTAAGTTCTAGAATCGAACTATAGTTTACGTTTTCCATGTTTATATTCTGTGTGTTTTCTTGAATCGTTTGCATTAGAATAATTTTTTTGCACATGTTTTTGTTTAGATAAGTGTTGATATTATTTGAATAATTTTGCACTTTTTTCAACATTCTAATCTATGATTTACGGGAACATAGTAATTTCATCAGTGAAGTTAGAGACCAGAAAAATGCCAATAGCTGTTTTGTTTTTGTTGTTTGTCAAGCTATCGAGTTTCTGTCCGGTAAAGTGAATAATGAGCGTATTGTTCTTTCGCCGCAAGATGTTTTTCAACATCTTATACGCACTAAGGAACAAGAGCAAGCAGGGAGATCCCTTAGTGAGGCATTTTGGTAGATGCGCACCTATAGATGTGTCAAGGAGGTAGATTGTCAATATACCGAGACTTGGGATGTACCTATACTTTCTTTACAGAGTCGCAAAACTGTAAGCAATATCAAATTTTAAATCGAACTACTATTTTATTGTTCTCTGCATATTTTACACTCTATTTGCTGTTTTGTTCTCATTTTGGGTTAAAACCCTCGATTTTCTTATTCATTTGCTCAAAATAGTACCTTCATTTGTCATTCTTAATAATCTTTTTCTATGTTTGTTCATGCTTGTTGATAAATATTGATTTGCTATTTTGTTCTCATTAACCGTCTATTGGTGTTGTTTGTGTTTGTTCAACATTGTAAGTTCTAGAATCGAACTATAGTTTGCGTTTTCCATGTTTATATTCTGTGTGTTTTCTTGAATCGTTTGCATTAGAATAATTTTTTTGCACATGTTTTTGTTTAGATAAGTGTTGATATTATTTGAATAATTTTGCACTTTTTTCAGCATTCTAATTTATGATTTACGGGAACATAGTAATTTCATCAGTGAAGTTAAAGACCAGAAAAATGCCAATAGCTGTTTTGCTTTTGTTGTTTGTCAAGCTATCGAGTTTCTGTCCGGTAAAGTGAATAATGAGCGTATTGTTCTTTCGCCGCAAGATGTTTTTCATCATCATATACGCACTGAGGAAGAAGAGCAAGCAGAGAGATCCCTTAGTGAGGCATTTTGGTGGATGCGCACCTATAGATGTGTCAAGGAGGTAGATTGTCAATATACCGAGACTTGGGATGTACCTATACTTTCTTTATAGGGTCGCAAAACTGTAAGCAATATCAAATTTTAAATCGAACTACTATTTTATTGTTCTCTGCATTTTTTACACTATATTTGCTGTTTGTTCTCATTTTGGGTTAAAACCCTCGATTTTCTTATTCATTTGCTCAAAATAGTACCTTCATTTGTCATTCTTAATAATCTTTTTCTATATTTGTTCATGCTTGTTGATAAATATTGATTTGCTATTTTGTTCTCATTAACCGTCTGTTGGTGTTGTTTGTGTTTGTTCAACATTGTAAGTTCTAGAATCGAACTATAGTTTGCGTTTTCCATGTTTATATTCCGTGTGTTTTCTTGAATCTTTTGCATTGGAATGATTTTTTTGTACATGTTTTTGTTTAGATAAGTGTTGATTTTATTTGAATGATTTTGCACTTTTTTCAGCATTCTAATCTATGATTTACGGGAATATAGTAATTTCATCAGTGATCGTTAGAGACCAGAAAAATGCCAATAGCTGTTTTGATTCATGTCCAGGTTTTTTACAGATAAGACAATATGAATTAGAATTACCTTGTCTCCATTCTCCTCTGCCTCTGTTTCCAGAATTCCTTCCATGTCCTCTATTCGAAGATTGTCCACGAAATGAGTCCCATCTTCCTTCTTGTTGCGGGTTGGAACTCCGGATATTCATCTTTGCTTGAAAAACATTCTCCAATGGCTGATTGTTGTATCTATTCACTCTTTGTTCATGAGCTTCTAAGGAACCCATGAGTTTATATTGTGAGTTTTGTAAGATCCTTTGTTTCTTCAATAACAGCAACGACATGTTCAAATTTTTGAGGGAGGCTTCGCAATATTTTCTCAACCATTTTCTCTGGAATTTCTCAACCTAGAGAAGAAATCTTTGACTTGCTCACCTTCTTTCATTGCTAGATTTTCAAATTGACTCCATAAAGACTGCAACTTTATGGAAATCACTTTTGATGAGCCTTGAAACTCTGTTTTTAGAACTTCTCATGCATCTTTGGCCTTCTTAACACCAAATATTCTAGGATAAATGGTTTTACTCACACCTTGCTGGATAAATCTCAATGCTGTAGAATTTTTCTTCACATTCTCCTTGTATGCTTTTTCTTTATCATTGGTCCAGGAATCGTTTTTCTGACTTGGGCGTTCTGCATACCCTTCTTCTACCACATCCCATAGATCTTGAGAGACAAAGATGGTTTCCATTTGAGAGTTCCAGTAATCATAGTGTTCACCATTGAAAACTGGAATCTAATCTGTTGTGTAGGAGAAAATAGAGTTTGAGTTTGATGTTGCCATTCTCTCTTTTTTTCTTTTTTTTTAAAACCTACTGCTCTGATGCCAAAACTGTTGGAGACAGAGGAGATAATAAAGAATTGGAACTTGAGAAACACAATTTTAAAGTAATGTTTCTTTTCAATGCAATGCCTTATCAGTACATAGACCCTCTATTTATATTGATGCATAGAAAATTCTAGTACATAAGTGAAAGCATCTAGCAGTATTAAATGAGCCACCCTTAGAACTTGTAGGTACATAGCTGAACTTCTAGATACATTAAGGAACGTAAGAATATGAAACATTGCAAATTATCATTTAACAGATATATGGTTTATTCCCACATAAATAATTTTGTTAACAATATTTTAATTACAATTTATATACTATTTGGAGGATATTATTAAAATTTAATCGCTTTTCTAAGTATTTGAAATATACAAATCTAAAAACATAGTAATTTTTTTTTGAAAGGAAAAACATTGTAATTTTGTTATCGGTAACTTTTGTTTTTTCTTTTACAGTTTGTTATTGGTAATTTTGTAAAGGTGTTAACATATTAGACTAAATTGGTTTTGAGTAAAAAATCATCCTATATTATGCACGATTATCTTATTTGATTATTCAACCAATTTGATTTGAAAATAAAATTTGATGCAATTCATTATAAAAAAAAATTTGATGCAATTCAATTTGAAGGAAGTTTATTTATTTTTCCTTTTTTAATTTATTTTTTGTATTCCGAAAGAGGGTTAGTGTATAATATATCATTATATAATAATACACTGCAATGCATTGTTTTGTCAAAAACAATATACAATGAACACATGTATTAATCAACAATATAAAAAAATCAAATCTCACATGAAACTTAATAACAAGTTATTCAGCATGATACTTGTACTTGTGCATGAATCTTAGAAGCTCATATTATCTTCAAAAACTTTTATTTTTTTTGTAAATAATATTATATTTGAAGAAATAAGGAGTCTAATATTAAAACTAAACGTACTTCTTCCAGTATAATATGTATTTAATCTATAATATTAACTAAATATATCAATTATATGAGATCGTAGTACCGTATCATTAGTAGTATATCCCCCAATATAAAGAGATATCCTCCAATCTGCTTGAGCAACAAGTCAAAGAAATGATCCAACTGCATACTCTTCCCATTTGAAAGGGTTAAAAATGAAAAACGTGTCATTAGTAAGGACAAAATCGTAAAAATAACCCAATCCCCTCTCTCCCTGCATAAACCTCTCTTCTCTTCCGTCTCCATTCTGGTGCCGCTTTTCCTTCTTCACTTTTTCTCTCCATTCTTCTTACACTCCACACAACTTATTCTAGTAAGTTCAAATAATCGATTATTTTCTCAAAAACTTAATATCTACTAGTAATTCATACTTTTATTATACTATCATGTAGTACAATCAATTTATTTATTTACTGTGATCGATAATTTATAATCATATAATAACTTAGATGTATAATATTTTTCAGTATTTGTTTTGTTCGAAGATTATTTAGCTTTTACAAAAATGGCTTCGAGAGCGATTTTGAGAAGAAGAAGAAATTCCATTAATCAATACTTCAACGCTTCAGCATCTTCGATTTCATCTTTTCACTCTCCGTTACGTTCTTTCGCTACAAAACCTCACACTTCTCAATCCAACGGTTGCGATGAAACATCACGTTACAAAGATGAATTATTATTCAATTCACCGCTTTTGAGAAATTACGTTCGTCGATTCACGACTGCGAATTTCAAGAACGATTTTACGAGATCGAATGTGTTGAATGAATCGATAGGTGTGAGGTGGTTGTCGCAGTCGTCATCGGCGGCTGCGACGGCCAAGAATGATGAGCCGGAGAATGATGATTTGGTTGCGAAGAAGCGGAAAGAAGCTTCCCCTGAGGAATGCGATCAAGCGGTTGAAGGTTTAACAACTGCGAAAGCTAAAGCTATGGCGAAACGTTTGCAAGAACCTCAGAAAGATGTGCAGAGTGTTTTTCAGCGAGTTTGGGCTACGTTTTTAGGGATTGGTCCTGCTTTGAGAGCTGTAGCTTCAATGAGTAGGTTGGTTACTCCTTTTCCACCATTCCATGTCTTGTGCTTGGTTATTTACATTACATGCTTTAATTTATTTTTTGATAGTATATACGGTTTTAAATTGAAGTTGCTATTATAAAAATTGCAGATATCATATGATTTCAAAATGCATATGTGGTTGTGTTGTGATCATGGATATTGCAGATATTATATGTTAGGTTCTATGAAGCACTAACACATACACATACACATACACTAGATACAAAAAGGATAATGACACGTCGACACTGATAATAATTTTAGTACATAACATAATTCAACTTAATCATATGTGTCGGTGTCGCGTGTCCAACACCGGGACACAGAGAGTGTCCGTGCTTCATTGGTTATGTTTGCAAATGCGACTATAGTAATAATTGATAATTTATGATTTTAAATTGCACTTACAATTGTTTGTGATTATAGAAATTGGGGATGTTATATGATTTTTAAGAGCAGTTACAGTGGTGTTGCAATTATAGGAATTGCGGTTTTCGGATGATTTTATTAAATTGTAGTTACAATTGTATTGTGATTGTGTTGAGAATTAGAGCTTGCAGACTGCTGATGTGGCTGGCTGCAATTTGTGGACCCTTCAAAAGCCATA
The DNA here is from genome assembly GCA_030408175.1 of Trifolium repens. Classification (NCBI taxonomy): domain Eukaryota; kingdom Viridiplantae; phylum Streptophyta; class Magnoliopsida; order Fabales; family Fabaceae; genus Trifolium; species Trifolium repens. The sequence continues at coordinate 55,623,613 of CP125842.1, read as the reverse complement.
GTATTGCGGGCTGCAATTTGAAACCATAATTTATGCTTGGTGGTTTTGACTTTTGGTTTGCTGCAGAGAGGACTGGGCCAAAAAACTTGTTCACTGGAAAGATGAGTTTGTATCGACATTGAAGCATTATTGGTTGGGTTGCAAACTGCTGTGGGTTGATGTGAGAATCAGTTCCAGGTTGTTGAGGAAGCTTGCTAATGGGAAGAGTCTATCTAGAAGGGAGAAACAGCAACTGACACGGACTACTGCCGATATCTTTAGGCTAGTTCCTGTTGCAGTTTTCCTTATTGTTCCCTTTATGGAATTCCTTTTGCCAGTGTTTCTTAAGTTATTCCCCAACATGTTGCCATCAACGTTTCAGCACAAGATGCAAGAAGAGGTAACTACTAAGCATGTTTATGCTGTTTGTCTATTCTCTTTGCGTATTACGTTTGCTCATAATAAACTGAGCGTACATATGTTTACATGACAATTGTTCTCTCATCTCTTGTACTTGAAAGTGTCGTTTGTTCCATTCTGTCTGTTACCAAGGGAAAAATAAATATTATAACTAAGCTACTGCAAGGCCTGTCACAGCCAGTGTTGGCGGCCCTATGTAGAAGACAACTCCTGAAGATTAATATCAACATGATTTCGTTTTTTTCACTGATATGAATCTTTGGTTGCTAATTGTACATGACTATGTGCTAATATATGCTCTATTTTCTGGCAGCCACTGGTCATGTATAGTGGTTACCTTTATTGGAACCTATGTTTTCTAATGTGACAACATCAATAATATTGGTATTAACCAGTTTTTTAAAAAATGTTTGTGTATTATTAATTTATGTGGTTGTGATGAATGCGTGGGATTTTCATTGTCCATTGTAGGGTGTTTGTGTGACGTAATTGTTCAATGTGTAGGAAGCATTGAAAAGGAAACTCAAGGCAAGAATAGAGTATGCAAAGTTTCTCCAAGATACAGTCAAAGAAATGGCAAAAGAAGTTCAAAACTCCCGTGGTGGAGAACTAAAGAAAACTGCTGAAGATCTTGATGACTTTATAAACATGGTTAAATATTCAGCTTAAAGGATCCTTTGTCAATCTTTTTTCCCAAACGTTTTTTGTTTAGATTGTCATATGTTCCCTACTTTTCATTTTGCAGATTAGAAGAGGTTCGAGTGTCTCTAATGAGGAAATTTTGGGTTTTGCTAAATTGTTTAATGACGAGCTTACTCTAGATAATATAAGCAGGTTAGTCTCTTAACTCTATTTGACTTCAATATGCTTTTTTTATTGGTTGTGATGTGGTATTGTGATTTCTAATTGTCTCCACTTTTTGTAGGCCTCGATTAGTAAATATGTGCAAGTACATGGGTATCAACCCTTTCGGCACCGATGCGTACTTACGATATATGCTACGAAAACATTTACGGAAGTAAGATGCTTTTTTCATACTATTTTTTGTAAAATCCTTAAGAAATTTTTTCGATAAGAATGATTCTTTGTAATTAGGAAAGAATCAATATAGCTAGTCTCCCCTTCTTACTATTTTATTGAAGAACACTGATCCAACTGCTTTAGTATGGTACACCATTCATTTCTGGTGTAATGACTATGATTTGGGTCACCTTTTGAGCTACTTCAGTTGCCACTTACTCTGCATGCCTGTGATTGTGTTTACATGCAACAATTCCTCCTTTTTTAGGATTAAAGAAGATGATAAATTGATTCAAGAAGAAGGTGTAGATTCTCTTTCAGAAGCTGAACTCCGGGAAGATTGCAGAGAGCGAGGCATGCTCGGGTTGCTTTCTGTTGAAGAAATGCGCCAACAGGTTTTTGTGTTGTGGACAGTTTTATGATTATTGTGTTATGTTGGAGTACTTGATCTGGATGATGAAATTGCAAGTTTACAACATCAGTTTCCACGAATAACAAATGTTAATTTGGTATTTTTACTCTAAAATGTGTTACCTTGTCTGTACAGCTTCGAGATTGGTTGGACTTATCCTTGAATCACTCTGTACCATCATCTCTTTTGATACTTTCAAGGTAGTTTTAGCAAAGCCCCCTTGTTGGGAACAAATAATTAAAAATTAAAGAACCTGTTGGATATGCATTTGATATCTTGCTTGATGACCTTTATAGGGCATTTACTGTGTCTGGGAGATTGAAACCAGAAGAAGCTGTGCAGGCTACACTTTCTTCTCTCCCTGATGAGGTTGTAGATACTATACAAGTTACATCTTTACCCTCTGAGGATTCTGTCTCAGAAAGGCAGAGGAAACTGGAGTTCCTTGAAAAGCAGGAAGAACTTATTAAGGTAAAATATGGAATTGCATTACTCTTTAAAAGGTCGTTTTGTTTCATTAGGATGACGAAGTTGTTCTCTCATCAGTTTCTGATATTTGCTTTTATTCGTGTGACAAGAACCTGTAAAAAATACTAAATAATCAATGTTATAAATAGAATATTTTCAATATTCTTATGGGCATAACTCTATTGGAGTCTAATAATAAGGTTAAAGAATAGAAGTTTCAGGTATTGATGTTCAGAGTTCACTGAACTCTGAACATCAATACCTGAAACTTCTATTCTTTAAATTTCTCCATAAAGATCAATTTTTAGGTTTAAGGGATTCAGATTGATTAAAATTTGGCAACTTTATTTTGAAAAATATTTCACAGCTCCAAATACTGTGATAAATGATAGTATTATATTTATAATTAAAATCCAGGAGGAGGAAGAAAGAGAGGAGGTGGAGCAAGCAAGAATTGAGACAGATTCTAGTCGAGTAGATAAGGCCTTGAACGAGATGAATATTTCAACGGCAAAAGAAGCACATCAACTTGCCAGAACCAGAGCAGTGGAAAACAAAGATCAGCTGTGCGAAATTAGTCGTGCATTAGCTGTTTTATCTTCTGCATCGGTGAGATTTAATATTCAGATCTCTCAATTGCTACAATTGTTGCATTACTTTTAATGCATGCTAATGTCTTCTACTCTGGTGGCAGTCTGTAAGTACAGAGCGTGAAGATTTTCTACGACTAGTTAATAAAGAGGTAATTTGGAACTTTTAATACTCAATCATTTGCTTTTATAATTTCTCTCTCTCTCTCTCTCTCTCCGTGTATATATATATATATATATATATATATCTTCTATATATTACCTTTAATAGGTAAAATTTCAGCATGATTTTGTATAGGTGTGTGCCTCTATATCTTAGAATTTAGGTTTGACCCAAACTCAACCCTAAGAACTAGCTCATGTGGTAAGCGTTTACCCCCACTTATATCACTATCTCAGCCATATCACTAGTCATTGTGGATCTCCAACACACCCTTTTCACGTCCAGGACAGCGTGAAATTTGTAGGATTGGACATCTAGGGATCTGGATTAGACGCAGTAACTGCGTCACGCTCAGCAATTACTGTTTCAAGGAAGTACCAGCTATTTTTTTTTAATGTTATCACAATATCATTAAATTGTTTGAATAAGAAACATAAGAGTTTTTGTATTTATTCCAAAACAAAGGTGAAGTTTGCTAACTTCTGTTAGTGAGAAAGGTGTTTGTAATGAAAATATATTTCTTATACAATATTATATGCATCTTTGATCATTTTGCTCTATTAAAATGCATTAATATTGTTAAGAAGTCTCGCATCGGTTAGGAGAAGGTCTGAATATGTGTTTATAAACTAGAGGCAATCATCACCTTACAAGCCGGTTTTGTAGAGTTGAGTTAGGCCCAACTCAATTCTAAGATGGTATCAGAGCCTCTCCACGATCCGCTGGGCTGCCTGCTAACGGGTTTCCGATCAGGCCATCCACCATTTATATCCACGCACCAAGCCAAATAGTGCTGGGCGTGAGGGGGTGTGTTAAGAAGTCCCACATCGGTTAGGAGAAGGCCTGAATATGTGTTTATAAACTAGAGGCAATCCTCACCTTACAAGCCGGTTTTGTAGAGTTGAGTTAGGCCCAACTCAATGCTAAGAAATATCATCTTATGTATAGTTGTCAAATAAGTAAAAAACCATTTGTTATTGCAAACATATATTTCTTTGAATTTTGTATCAGATCTATTAGTGTATTATATCTTGCACTGGGGTTAACAGCCTACCTAACATCTTTGGAAGTGGGTCAGGGTCAAAGACATTGCACATATAAAATATAATTTTTCAGTTGGTTAAATGCTATTGAGCTTTGGGGGAGGACCTCAAGTTGACCTCCTCAGAACACAGTCTTGAGAAGAGGCAAACAACATTAAAATAAGACCCCATCCCCGAGCAGATATTAGTCCTATATCGGGCCCCAAATGACCTACGCTATCACTTTTAACATGTAGTGAGGGTGAATTCTATTTCAGGTGTGGGGCACATGCCCCTATAATCTATAATGCGCCTTTTTTTATGTATGAACTCTGATGCTGTAATTGATCAATCATATTATCTGTGTGTTTGTGTCTTACAAATATTCCATTTGCCACCCTCATCTGGTTGTTTTGTTTGCGTACAGATAGAACTTTATAACAGCATGGTAGAGAAAGAAGGTTCGAATAGTGAAAAAAGTGCCTTTGAGACATATAAAGCTGCCCGAGAGGAACATGAGCATGCTGCTGAGTCAGACGATGATGGGGATAAAGTGTCATCCGCACTCATAGAAAGAGTAAGAACCATATCATTTATCAAATCTTAGAGGAAAGCTAGAAACTGATTTTTCACTTATGAATTTGTGATTATTTGAAATTCTGTCAGGTTGATGCTATGCTCCAAAATCTTGAGAAGGAAATAGATGATGTGGATGCCAAAATTGGTAACAGATGGAGGCTGCTGGATAGGTTTGTACTTGCTCTTTGACATTGGTCGTTAATATATATATTTTATGGGGGTCACAAAGGTGGCCTATGAGCATGCACGGATGAAGGTGTAGGCTAAGGTTTAGATTGAGATGGATTGTATGATTAAGTTGTCCTTAAAGGGATTTAGTGCCTCTTTGACATTGTACTCTTTATCAGTCATGATTTTATCCTTACCGGCTTACCTTATTAAATCTCTGACAAGCGAAATATGTGGTTTTATGATGCATTTGCATAAATTCATTTAAGTGAGTCAAACATTGATTGTCACTGGAAGTTAACATATTATGCTCTATAATGTCAAGCCCGGGTTGCGGAGCGACCGACCCCAAAATTTGGATTGCGGGGGGCGGGATGGCCGCTATTTGAGCCCAAAACTTGGATTGAGGGATGATCCACTGGTCGGTGGATGGTTGAGAAGAGTGGGGGAGTTGTCATTGGCTCATTGCTATTGGAACGGCAACTGCTAGTGAAGGCGGTGGCTGGGACGATGGTGGCTACCAGTTCTGGTTTGTAGTTTGTACGCAGTGATTAGAAAGTAGAGAAGAGAAGGTTTGTATAGAAGAGAAAGGGAAATTAGGGTTTTTCGTTTTGCAAAACCTTTATACAGCCCCTGTAATGTCTAGATTTTAAGGGTATTTATGGGTTTTCTCTATCCCAAGACTGTAGCGCTCTTGTCTCAGCGATTCAGACGCGATGTGAATATGAAACACGAAGGTGGCTGCAACTCCATTCTGGTCTTCTCCGACACATGTGGGGGTGGCTAGCCATTGTTCCGTGCCTCCCCACCACTACAGCGCTGCTATTCACGTGTGTACTTCTTACACAGTTACTAAGTAGGATTCATTTGATTTAATTGCTATTGTTCATTTGAGCATTATTAGTTGGGAATCTTTTTTAGGCTTTTTCTATCAATGGTTTTATGTCGCATAATGGTCTCTTTGTAACTGATGTTCTTATTGAAGAAGAGGGATGAGTAGATCACGCAAAATAAGGTGATTATTGCTGGATAGAATTTGGGGCAAGATATTGTAATTGTTTCAGAGAAGGGGCATATTGTTACATGTACGAACTCAGGGAAATGAGTAAAGAAAGTATTCAGCGACTTACCACCAAAGATATGATGTGTATCTTTTTCTCCTGTATCTGCTATTAACTTAACCACCAGAGTCGATTAATTTCCTGTTTTGTACAAAAACTTGGATTACAATTTAGTACACCAATACTAAGGGAATAATAAATTATCAGTATATTTTAATGTGCTGACGTCTGATGGCAGAAGGATAGTAGTTTTGAACATATTTTCCAAGTGACACGATCACAATCCAAATGGAAAAAAATCATTTCTACATGCTTAGTTAAAACTAGTTTGGGACATCATGGTGTGACCTTTAATTTCATATGATGAATTGGATTGGACACTGTATGGTTTTTTCTTGGTTAACATTCATTCAGGACTTGTACAATTTACATTTAGAGTAAATTACTGTGCAAAGATTTAATGCTTGGCCGTTTTTGCAGAGATTATGATGGGAAAGTAACACCGGAGGAGGTAGCATCGGCTGCAATCTACTTAAAGGATACGTTGGGCAAAGAGGGCATCCAAGAACTCATCAGCAACCTTTCCAAAGATAAAGGTGCGTATCTTCTCTCTCTCTCTCTCTCTCTCTCTCTCTCTCTCTCTCACACACACACACACACACATGCATATTACATCTTTTAAATCTTAATATTTTGCTTTGAAGTGCGTTTAGAGAAAAGGTTTGTTCTTCATTCATGCAAGTTGAATGCCATTGAAATTCCTCACAAAACAAAGTGTCTGACCAGTATGTCAGACTACACTGTTTGGGCATATAAATTCTTCTGTTTTCGCACCCTGAAACCAGTCTTCTTCCCCCCAACCCCTTATTTTTTTGGTTGGGGTGGAGTGAGGGTGTATCTTTGGTTTAATAGTGTGAGCTCTTGGTATATTTCTCTGAATTTCAATTTTATACTCGGTGACCTTGTTAATTAAAACTATTTATTCTCTATGAAGATTAGTTCATGAGTTCAGTAATTAGTAATTATTAATTACTTCTTTTGTTGCTATAGATGGGAAAATATTAGTCGAGGATATTGTTAAATTGGGTGGTTGGAGGGAAGATGGTCATATAGCTGAAGATGAAGAAAGACCATGAGTGTATGATCCCTCACTTGCCTTCCGCGTGCACAATTATTTGTTATTCCATGCTACAAAAAATGTGGCACACATAATTTTAGGCCATTTGAAATCTCTTCCACATTGATTTTGTTTTTATGTATTAATAAGTAGTTCAAGTGTAGCAGTCGGATGAAAGTGGAGTGTGTATAAGCTCTGTAAATTTTTGACAGCTGATCGCACAAATATACTCATATTTACACATGATAGTTAACTTGGTCAGGTGAAGTATAAATGAGACAATGTATTATTTTTAGTAGGTTTTGCTACCCATAGATTTAAAGACTTTCGGTAACAAACAAAAGTTATTAAATGAAACTTATAGCATTTTTGGTAGTAGTCAATATTTTATTGAATTTTACTTTTGCCCATCCTACCGGTTTATTCGCGCATCCTACGCTTTTTCCATTTTACCCTTCCGATGTTATCGAAAAGAGAATTTTTTAAAAATATTGTTTGCTACTTACGTAGCGGATATTATAATGGTAGGGTATTTTTGGATGTATTCACTACTTAAGTAGCAAACAAGGGTATTTTGGTAAATTCATAAGATGCGCGAGAAAATGATAGGGTGGTAAAAATATTTTTCTATTTTATTTTAATATATAAAATTCTTAAACTCCTTGGGATCAACATGCTTAGTGATAGGTGATTATAATTTTGAAGCACGATTTTAGTCCGACTATAAGCATCATGAGCATTGAGCAACAACATGTGCATATGCTATTTTCTCTTTCTCAATTGTATACAAGCTGTTTGGAAATAGATATAGAAATAGATATCTATTCAAAAATTATAATGATTTTTTTAAACCTGAATTTTTATTATTTACTAGTTTTATCTTATGTATTACCAATTCAGTGATTGGTTTTATTTTGAAAACATTGTTTACGATAGGATGGGGAAGTGCTTTTTATAATCTTTTTTTGTGTAAGAAATGCTTTTACATCGAGAGAGTCGGAGTGAGTTTAATGGAGAGAGATCAATGGAGAAAGCGGATGGAGAGAGATCGATGGAGAGAGCGGATGGAGAGAGATCAATGGAGAGAGGGTGGGTGGGAAATTGATGTAGAAGTGGATGAAGCAATTTCGATGGAGAGAGGTGGATGGAGAGGGAGCGGATGGAGAGAGTGGATGAAGTGATTTCGATGGAGAGAGATGGATGGAGAGACTTTGATGGAGAGAGCGCATGGAGAGAGATCAATGGAGAGAAGTGGATGAAGCGATTTCAATGGAGAGAGCGGATGAAGCGATTTCGATGGAGACAGATGGATCGAGAGAGCGGATGGAGAGAGATCGATAGAGAGCGGATGAAGCGATTTCGATGGAGAGAGATGGATGGAGAGAGATCGATGGAGAGAGATTGACGGAGAGAGTAGATATGGATGTAGAGGGTTGGAGAGAAGTGGATGGAGAGAGATTGATGAAGAGAGATCGATGGAGAGAGAGAGAGAGAGAGAGAGAGAGAGAGAGAGAGAGAGAGAGAGAGAGAGAGAGAGAGAGAGAGAGAGAGAGATGGGTGTAGATAACTTGACAAACTTATATTTGTTAATCACCTGAAAGTTGATAAAACACCAACATATTTCATTTGAGTAAACCCGTCCATTTTGGAGTATTATTGAGAAACGTTGTTTTCATATGTCGGGTTATTTGCTCCATTATTTTATCTGAAGAGTTTTGTACAACGAATATCTCCTTTTTTTTAGTGAAGATACTTGTTCTTCATGTTGACAAAATTGAGAATCAGTTTGGCCTTTTTGCTATGGTATACAAAAGTTACGCATAAACTAATCTGGGATTTAGATTTTTAACGGGGACTAAAGGTTGTAAACTTTGTATACTTTTTCATAATTAATACTTATGAACCACTCTCGTATCAAGATCTTCAGTTGTACTATAATACATGATAATATTTAATTTAACAATAAATTATTGAGTCGTGTAAACAGTTCACTTGGTGATACACAAGACACACACATAGCATATTCAACTAACTAGAAACACCACTTGACTTAAGGAAAAAAATAAAAACTCTCCCTTGGTTATGATTATGAGGGAATCCATAACCAACATGGATGTATTCAGCTTATTTACAATTTACAAATCCACAATCAATACCAATATTAGTTTAGGACCTCTTAAGCTTATTTACAAATTCATTGATATTGTTATCTGAAGTACCACCATCACTTATTGCTTCTATAGCCAATTCCCTCCATTTCTTAGCATTAATCCTCATTTCACTCCCAACATCATTTTCCAACACTTTCCTAATACAACTCTCAATCTCTTCTCTTGTCACAATCCCATTCTCATTTACCATAACTCTAATTCCCACTTTCCATACATCCTCAACAAATTTTGCATTCAAAGGTTGATCAGTCCATTGTGGAATTGCAACCATAGGCACACCTAAACATAATGCTTCAAGTGTTGAATTCCATCCACAATGTGTAAAAAAACAACCAATAGCTTTGTTTGATAGAACTTCCAATTGTGGTATCCAATTCACTACCAAACCTTTTCCACTTGAACTAATTTCCTCAACCAACTCTTTTGGGATATTCTTATTTTCCATATTAGGGATCACCCACAAGAAGTTTGAACCACTTCCTAATAATCCTAATGCTATTTCCTTCATTTGCTCCATGCTAAAACAAACCATGCTTCCAAATGATACATAAGTAACTGACCCTGCAGGCTTTGGTTCCAACCAATTAATGGCTGATGAGTCTAATTGGAAGAGACTCAAATTATTTTCTTTGTCATTTGGAACTCCCTTGTCCAAATAAAAGGATGGAACTGTTGGTCCAATTGTCAATATTGGACATAGCTTTGACATAGAATCCACCACCTATATAGCATTCATAAGATAAATGATGAGATCATACTTGTTTCAATTAAACTCTAGCAAAATTCAGTTTATATCACATATTATTTTTGTTACAATTACTACACAACCACGTTAATTAAAAAAAGTTGATGTATTTAGTCCAAATTTTAAATTAAATGCATCAATTTTCTTTAACTATTTTTTTATTATAATCATGAACATGTCGGAGTATATATAACTTTTAAATATGTTGGTATGCTATTTTTATTTATTTTTGTATGCACAGAATTAGGCTTTTGAACCCCAGAAAAAACCCTGGAGAATTATCAACTTAGATTATGCTACAAGACTAAACTTAGATTATTTATTTTGGTCTAATGTAAGACTAAACACTACTATGCTACAAGACTTCAAAATTTTCAGAGTTAGACTAAAATCATGTTTTTAGGCCTACAAATATGTTTGTTTAGTTTATGAACTCTGTTACTGTTCCTCTTGATTTAGGCCACTCTTAGTTGATAGTACTAATTCAAAAAGTAATGGATGAGGATTGTCCAATCACAATTATTGTACTTATTGCTATTTTAGTAAATGAATGATTGTTATTTTAGTAAATGCTATTATTGCGATTTGTGTAAATGAATTATTCTTGTACTTATTGCTATTTTAGTAAATGAAATTAATATCAAATGAACCACAAATTGCTACATATTATGAATGGAACAGTGAGAGAAAAAAACTACAAACATGACAAGAAATCTAAAGTGGGAGATGAGCCAAAAACCTGGTCCTCTAGCTTGTAGAAGGAATTGACAAGAATAATATCTGCTTTATGAATATTGGAAAATTGATTCATAACCATCTCATAGTAAGGAGGATAGAAGCCAGGGTCATTAACAAAGGATGGAGTGTCTTTCAATTCAAGCAAAGGAAGCCCTTCTATAGATATTGGCAATGAAGTAATTGGAAGCTTTAATAGTCCATGGTAAACATGATAATACATGTAATTGACACTACACTTTTGAGTGAAAAAAGCAGCTCCAAGTAAATCAAATTCTTTGGTTACATCTAAAACCCATTGAACCATAGGGTCATATACTACACAATCTATAGGGTGGTTAGAAGAGTTATGTTTTTGGATAAGTTCCTTCAAATTTTTAGAACCTATAGTTTTCATGTGAGATAAATAAGTTGATATGTTACCAACTTGAGCAAAGCCACCTTGGTCATAACCATCAGATATGGAGTCAAATTGAAGGGATGAAGGTAAGGATGATGATTGGAGATGCATGGTTTTTGAGATGTAAATAGTTGTGACCATTGTGACTTTAACTCCTTTTGTGCTTAAGCGTTTGCTAAATTGAAGCATTGGGTTTAAGTGACCTTGGCTTGGGTATGGAACCATTAAAACATGCTTATTATTTTTCTCTTCCATCTCCTATCCTATTATTGACACAAACACAAGCTACACTATACAAGCTAGAGAACTGAGTATATATGGTTGATTGTATGGTTTTTTAATTGCAGGATATGGATTCTCTGCTGTACTGCTTCCACGCAGTTAATAATCGTAGCCGTTGAAATATGATCAGAAGGTCCTGATTAATCTAGTATAATTTAATTAATATTTTACAGTTTCAATCTCAACCGTTAACATTTGATCGGACGGTTGTCGCAGTAACTGCGTTAAATCCATTCCCCACCCCGAAGTTATAAGAGTATTTCATTTTTTTCATACCTTATTGTATTATATTACATCACTAGAGCCAACTTGTTTTTTAACTCAACTTAAAGGTGTCTTCTTTTGAGACAAAAACAACAGGTGTCTTTTTGTGTTTATCGTCCAAGTGAAACAATGAATGGATACGGCAACAAGATAACGAAAGGACATTTATTCAGGCATTAAACCAATTGCTATTATGCATTACAGCTAGGAAAAAAAATTATAGTAAATCTCTTTATTGATTGAAGTATAGGAGTTCTATTAAATTGATTTGAGCCACACATAACTTAATTAGTTTCATTTGATTTTCAACTAATACGACAGGGCATTGATACAAGTTTGTACTAAAGACTGTAGTTATATTTCACCTTTTTTATGTTTTAGTAGGAAAAATTAAAATTGCAAACCCCTTTCTCAAACTACTTTGAGCATCTTAGGTCCAAAACTCCCTCGATGTTTACCATTAAAATGGTAACAATAAAGTGATTTTCCAATCGGAAACCTGGCTCTATTTTTGCTGTTCTTTTAAACTTTTAGTTTTAGCTTATGACACAATTATCTAATGATTTTCTATCATAGAATTTCAGTAAATTCCCCCTCTCCCAAAAGACAGAATAAACATAACTTTTCTTTTGAATTAAAACCAAATTAGATTAGAAAAACATTTGTACAAAATTTTCCCAAATGTCAATAAATGATAGGGATTGATAATTGTTAAGTTTGTACAATACATTTTGCAAGAATAAAAAATGGCAGCTGAATTTACATCAGTTACACAATGCTTCTTGTTGCTATACCTCCTCCACTCCCCTTCACCTCCATTTGAATAAGATGTTAGTAATTTCCTACTTATTTTCAGCTATTTCTTTTCCCACTTTTCTTAAATGGTTACAAGTATACTCCTATTGTACCACTTTTTATGTACACAATAAACACCCCGAGTGCCCTCTTCAATGCTGGCAGATGCATAGTTCAAGATATTCGAAATGATGCCAGATCCATCCCCATCAGGAATCACATCTCAATGCTGTGAGACTGTCCAATCATGCAAGAAACATCGACCTTTAAGAAACATATAATCATAGGCTGTAAAAAACATTGACAATATTAGAAGACACGAAGACTACTACACATTGAAAAATGGAAGGGAAGTTCCAAGAGAGAAAATTACCCCAATGTTATTAAGCAAGACTTCAGCAGTGCAAGTATATGATCCCCCGGAGAACCCAAGCAAAGAAACTTATCAAGAGGGTAAGATACAACTGGTAGCCACCCCTATGCACTACAAAGCTTCAAGAGTTATTGATGCCTTGGTAAAAACAGAAAGCACGAAAGGTGCTTCTTCCCCAGGGTGTATAGTGGTAGGAATTATAGTGTACCCCTTTGGCTCAGGTTCCAGAACCATTTCACAGGATATTTCTCTAGAATTAACATAATCTGTCCCGCCAACTGATTCATGTAGGTATATGTTATATGCAGCACGTCGGCCACGCGTTTTGAGTATCCTCATTCCAATGTAGAACATCAGTGAGTCGTGGCTGGATTGATAATTTCTGAAACCGGCTGTTGTTCTTGAAAATCCCACACCCTATTCATATGATAAAATGCAATTTTAAAGAAATTCAAGGAGAATTATATTTTCGATAAATGCATTACTAAATATCAAATACCATTCTTACCTGAGTTAAGGTAATGAATACATGAATTGGAAGTGATGCATCTTGCCCAGTTGCAGTCAGTTTGAACTGTGGATTTTGATGCCATGTATCATAATCCTGACACCCACCAGCACTGTAACCGCGCCATTGACCATGAACAGTATGACGCATCTCTGATGGATAGATGCGGCAAATATATATTGATCGAAAATGAATTTGAAAATCTTGCCACGACATCCAGAATATACCATCTTTTGACTGTCCAAAATAGTGAGAATAAAAAAATAGAGTTGTCAATTGGTGTGATGTGACAGCAAATAAAACTGCATATCAGAGAGTGAGCAACTCCCCCCTCATTCATAACGGGATACAAAAATTAGAAGCATATGACTACCTGTGAAACATGCTTCAGCTTGTGCTTTATCCTATCTGTCCATTCAGGTGATGAGTCAGACCAGGGACCATTCCACTCAACTTCATTGGCCCAAGGATTTCGGATCTGAACAAGTTTATGCCCATCCACCTCTCTTACCTACAATTGTATGACAGCAATGATCATTGAAAATCATCCAGACAGACATGAACCAGCTCCCATAAAGGTTTATGTTGTTAAGTTAAAGCTTATGAATAGTTTTATATCTGAAAACACACCTCACCCAAAAGCCGTTTAGGCTCAAAGTGTAACTAATGTTCAAACACACCCTATTTACAAGTTCAAACACACCCTATTTACAAGTTCAACTTTTTACTTATAAATTCATAGAGGCTCTGTATTAATGTCAAGGACCAAGTCTCCTACAATTTTAAGCTGTCAAGAACCAAGTCTCCTAAAACTTTTTACTTATAGCAAACAAGAATTATAAATGAGATATTAAACATCATCCCATTACCTGCAGTATTGAGTATGCATGGCCTTGTACAATACCGCTAGAGGAGATGTGCGCATCTGAACCGGAAGGACTTCCTGCTCCTAGTAGAAAACCTTCTTGCTTGAAGCGTAACAACTGAGACCATAATCTACCACTAGCAAGGTCAAGCTGGGCTTCACCACTCCTCATATCAATTTCCTCCCCAGCACCTCCAGTAAGATCCACAAGAGCATCCTGAACAAGCCCACCTTCTAGTGCTTCATAAGAGCCATGCAACTTGGCATAAGCCTTCTCCAATAGAGAGACCCAAAGCTCAATACCCTTCTTACTTGTAGCGAATGCTGGTTTACCCGGTAATTCACATGGAATCCAATCATCAACAACAACAGGGATCCACTCACCCTAGATATTATGAACCAGAATATGCAATAAATAAGATGTTGAAAGTAATAGAAATTATAGAAACATCAGATAAATATGCAACTAGCAAGTGCATGAGGCCAAAATAACATGTCATCATTGTAGAACATGTGTTGGATATCCAATGTCAATTTGCATTTTTCATGTATAAAATAAAAAGCAAGCCAAAACCATGCAACACCAACAAAGCAGAAGAGAAACCCTATAATTATGTAATGATACACTTGATTTAGGATCCCTTATATTCTTGTGAGCTGATCTCTCTCTCTCTTCCCCCCTCCCCCTTTACTCTCTTTCACACAGAGCAGGGATCCATTAACTGTAGGAATTATTTTTGAACACTCACTTAATAACTTTTGATTATATTATACCTAAAACCCATATAATTTTCCTTGAATTTTCAGCAAACTCTTTAAGATTTTAATGAAATCCTCATACTTCTGACAGTTTTTACGCAAGTCCCTTGTCACACTATAAACTACTAACTTAAACTAAATTAAATGAACTTATCTAAATGTGTGTGTGGATGAAGTTTCTACATGAATGATTAAAAAGCACTTCTTTGAAAAAAATTAAAAGCATAAGGATTTCATTGAATAGCTTTAAATTACAGACCCATTTAAGTATTTGATAAAATTATAAGGACATATAAAAGTAGAGAAGTGCTATGGTCAAACGCACAAACACACTCTCACAATCACACCCTCTCTAATTGGTCCACGTCATCCCGTTTTTTAAACTCTTTACTTGTTAACCAATGCAGCAGGTAAATGCATTTCTTTTTCTTTTTTTTCCTCTTTTTATTTATTATTATTTTTTGCATAACATGTTTAACCGACAACAATATCCACCATGGGAGTACAAAAGATAAGCTTTTATATGATCAATTGTTGTCGACACCGATAGCCATCGATTCAATTGTTGCCTTCTGCAATAGGTTAATGTTATGTTTGAGCGGTACAAATGCATACGACGACACCAATGGGGGTAGAACCCGTGTCGTGGGGTACTAGGTGGGTCAATTGCATCCTTCAGCGAGAATGAAAGCAGAGCAGCCATGGCAGAACTGTGACATCTGATGAATGTAGTTGTGTTGCTCGTAGATGATAGATCTGGGTTTTGAATGGATGTGGTGTAAAGATGAGTTTATGGTGGATTAATGGTTGAGTTGTGGTGTTTTGTTAAAGTGGTAGAATATTGCCTGCAAATCTGAGATTGAGTAGTCGGTGATGGTGGTTTTAATTAGAAAAATGGTGGATTGGTGGTGGTTGGAAGGGGAACAACACCATGGTGGTGGTGGTAGTTAGAGAAAAAAAAAATTGAAAGAGAAAAAGAAAAAGTTAAATAAAAATAAACTAAGAACCGGTAGCCATGTAAAGGTGAGTGACGTGGACCAATTAGAGAGGGTGTGATTGTGAGAGTGTGTTTGTGCATTTGACCATAGCACTTCTCATAAAAGTATAAAGTGTGTAAACCAAAACTTTTTGTATGATACAAACTTTACAAATCAAATGCTGAATCCTGTAATATACATGATTACTGTGCATAGCACACATTAATATTTAGTAGTGATAAGTATAAATCTTATGGTTGATATTTACTTTCAAAAGTATAAGTTGTCTAATAAAGCATCAATTTTTAATTGTATTCAATTATAAAGACTTAAAAACTCAATATAAAGTTTCAATTCTACGGTTAAATTGAAAAAGCAATTTAAAGCTACACATTTATCGGTGTCTAAAGATCCAAGAGACATCATAAAAGATCAGCCATTGGAAACCATTGTCAGATATGACGTGAGAAAGAGATCAATAATAAGAAAGTGATGTGAAATTGTGAATTCGACCCTTTTATATGCTTCTTACCTGAACACAAAAACGAACAGTGTAGATTCCCTCCTCATTATAGTCTTGAGTGATGATCACCTCTGATATGCGTGAAACCTCTGTCAGAACAGCAACAGCACTCAAGAACCAACAATCACCTAACCGTCCCTATTCAATAATATACATGACAGCTATTAAGAGAAATTACAGAACCCAAACATACATAAATAACAAGTATATGTTGACAAATTATAGCAAGAGATGTGTAAAACATAAAACCTGACAAACATCTGAAGGATTTGGAGGTCCTGAAAATAAGCAAGGGTGACAGCCTGGATGGTTTTGTCTGGCAATTTCACCAGGTCTCAACCACTTCGAAACAACCTATATAGAAAACAACAGTAAGATTGTGAGGTGAAATATACAATAGATTACATTAAAAATAATAACCAAGAGAAATACCTGTAATTTTGCAGGGGGGTCTTCAGGGTCCACAAACAACGAGTGATCGTTAGGAGGAAATTCTTGATCCGTAAAACGTGACTCTCCTCTAGCAAAGAGAGCTTCTTTGATGGCCAACTCTACTGATAGCATCCGTTGATTAATCTCTTCTTGTGTTTCAATTCTGAGTTTCCTATACTTCCTAGAAAAGGAATCCATTTCCAACACCATGCCATCACGTTCTGACCTTCTTTTCCTCCCACTAGAATACTGTCCATCCCAATCCACATCATCTCTATCATATAAATCAACATCAGCAGGATCACTGTCCCAGCCATCAACCTAGGTGCAAAACAAGTGTACAAGATTTGTGTAATTTTACCTCATGTTTAAATTTCAATTGTCTTCTCATATGAAGATATGTTAAGCGTGTACAATCTAGTCATGTAGAATGTAACAGCACACTTATATGACAAGTATAACTTATCTTAGACCTCGGAGTTTAATTCAGTTGTGTACAGTTAAGTTAGTGACAGCTCAGATAAGAGTTTCAGTTACAAACAGAAATTGTTAGCTGTCAACTCCTTGTTAGAAGATGAACACATTGGTCCATTCAGTTTAAGAGAACTTTTTAGATCTTTGAGTCTATTCTTTCGTAGAAATTGTAACTCAGAATTTCAGAATATGAATGAATAGATTCAAAAGGCTCTATTAAGTGTTCATCTTTTAATAAGGAGGAGTTTATGCATCTCTCATGTCGGAATGTGAATGAAAAATAGTAGATTACAAATGTACTGCAAACTACAGTCAACATAATTAAGATTGTGTACATGATTAGGGAAGGAAAGGATGCAGAAAAAGTATACCCTTGAGGGTGAATCAGCCCACTGCCAGTTATCATCAGGATAATCAAGTGCACTGAGGTCCGCCGAAGCCACAGAGGTATAGAGAGCAGAAACTTCATCATCCGATAAGCACCTTCCCCAGAGAAAAACATCCATAATGTGCATCTTAGATTCAACCCCTTCACTATCTGACCTCCCAAATGCATCAATATCCGTTGGTGGTCTAACTCCAACCCAAACTTCGGTCCCATGATCCCAAATGCTGCTACCCACACACAATGGTAATCCATTCTGGTAGCCGTCAAATCCACCATCTAAATAACATGTTGCTTCCCCTAAATCAGCATCAATTGTCATTGTTACAATATGCCACCTGCAAGATATTAATTCCCACACAAATGTTAGAGTACAACAATAACTTGTCATGCATTGCAACAACATTATCTAGACAGAACAGAATAGTCCAAAATTATTATGACAAGCACAATAATCAAGCATATAATATGCATATTTTGATTCCAAAATATCGCGTGCATTAGAGAGTCTTACATGACTCAATCAACATTTTTTATCATAGTTGCAGATTTACAACATGAAAATAGCAAGCCTTTAAAGGTAAATCTAGTTTATCTTTTGCAACTCAGACAAGCTAGAAGAAAGATTGAAATCTTTGCCTTGTGAATTATGAGCTATTGATGAAATCATGAAACATAATGCAGAAAAAGTAATTACAAAACGGGTAACAGAAACCCTGCAATTACTAAATGATATTCGATAAAATCATATTAACAAAATGTTAAACTAAGAAAACTTAAGATAATCAGTTGAAAACTAAACATAAGGTACAAACCTTCCATCTGCAATACTAGTTGCACTAATACTCCACTCCTTTGCAACAGTTGTTTGTCTATCACCTTTAGTAATCAATCTAAGCCCAACTTGTCCAGCCTCAATGCCTTGCTCAGCACCAGCCACAAGAATTTCCCAGCAAACCTTTTTCTGAAACTCAGTACCCAAAAGACAGACGGGACCTGACTCAGGCTGAATCATCAATGCAATGGAGAAGCTGACTTTTTGACTTTGACATAGACTGGAATCAATTGGACCACAATGCCTGCCGCATGCAGTTGGCTCATCATCAAGGAGACATATAGCACCGGTCACTCCTGTCTGCCAAGCATAAAAATATTCATTAGTATCAGAACACATTAATTAAGCAATCTCCAGAAGAGTTACCCTGTGTAACTAAAATAGGATACCACAATTCCACTCTAAAAGAAATAGGGTTACATATGTTTTCGGTCTCTATAAAATGGATAAAAGGAATGGTCATTCCATTGCATGCCCTTTGCCAATTCTTTTTCTATTCCCACTTAAATCCCTCCAACAAATCAAGCCAGCTATTTTAAAAACTTAAAAAACAATCCTACCAATCACTGTCATAATTCAGAAGTAATAGAAAAGACAGAAAATGAACCTTAAGTGCACGATGAGCTAATTGTGAGGCACGTATCCTACGTGCAATGCTTGAAACCCTCTCTCGAGCAAAAGAATCGTCTAGAACAGAATCACCACCAACTGCACGCACTGCCGCTGCCATGGCTGCAGCCTCTCTGCCACTAGCATTAGGAATAGACGAGAGCAGTGAAGCTTCTAGCTCCTTCCATTTGCGTTCCTCTTTTTCGAGTAGAGCCTTCCTCCTTTCCTTTCCTCTACCCTCCTCTTCACGCCTCTGCATGAAGATTTCCTCTTCCATCTCCTTTTCTCTTATGTAACTAGAAAATTCGTTGCAAAATATTTAGTTAGAAAAAGCTTGGAAAAGGTATACAAACTAAATCCGATATTAAGAATAGTACCTCTCCTGAATGATTTCAAATTGTCTGCGATCTTCTGGCATCCACTTCTTTATTTTCTTGGCACTTAAGTCAGAAAATCCAATGCTGTCAAGAAAGAGCCTCAAGCGAACTTCATCCTACAAGAGAAAATGCATTATTGGTGTCATACATGAATTAGAATTATGTATCATTCATTGCATGCAAAGCAGCTACAATTGCCTTTTTACCTGTGCTCGTTCTGCCTTAGATGTCAAACCAAGCAACAAAAGCAAATAACCACCAAACTTGTCCCACATGTAGACCCATTCAGTATCAATAGCCTCTTCTAAAGCCAGAATCCGTGCATGAGCACACATTACTCTTCTGTGGTCAACATCACTGGTTGGCTCGTGGCGAAACGTCCTGGCAGATCTTAATCTACTAAATAATGAACCTGCAACTAATTCTTCATTTCTCAAACGGTCTCTCAATTTCATGACATCGGCTCTAGGAAGCACAAAATTCCCTGCCCTATCTAGATTAACAGTAGGGTCTCCAATCAAAAGGGCTGCAGAACTAGCTGATCTCTGTGGTGCCGAATACGTTCCAGATATTGCATTTCTAGTCTGCAATTCAACAAATAACATGAATGTTTAGTTAAACTACATTGAAAAATGAAAAGGTTGACATTTTCTCCAACAATAGTATTCAATAAAATAATCTAAAAACAGAAAATATTCATAAAAACAAAACAAAAAATGTTGGTATCAGGATCAAAGAGCACAATTCCAAATGTTTACAGGTTATTTATATTAATTGCCAGGATATTGCTAGCCTACAAATATTTTGCTAATTTTTGTTAATACAAAGGAACTTGGACAAGAAACAGAAGCAGGGACAGATGGGTTCATCAAACTTATTTTCATTACAGAAGCAGAGATAGGTGGGTTGATCCAACTTGTGTGTATTTGTGTGTGCGGGCATGCGGGGGAACAAGCACAAAATGAAAAATAGGGTATGTATGGTGTGTCCTGCAATCTCATTGACAGATGTACAAACCTTTGTTGCCGATCTAGCGATTGCTTGAACAACAGTTTCCTTGCTGAGAAAATGTACAGCATCTTCCATCATCTGAACATTATAGAAAGGTTAGAACTTCAAAAAGGGTTTTTTTGAAGAAAGTAGTAAGCACTTAACAGATTATAAAGAGCCATTTTCTTCACATAGAGAATCAGAGTAGTTTGAGCCAAATCATTTGAATTTGTAGTAGTTTGAAAATTCGATGTTGGTCACAATTATTTCTCTAACCTTTAGAGTTAGGCAAGGACGAGAGACTGCAAACCCAAATGAAACAACAAGTGTTACTGCTGATACAGCTGCACCAGCGAAGGGTGGATAAATCTTTAAACTGGCAACAACCCCCCAGCCTTCAGTTGCCAGGGCAATCCCATACAGCATGAGAAAGGCAATGCTGTAAATAGAAATACAAGCAGTGGATAAATAAACTAATAAATCATGTCAAATAACCGATTATCCCAAAAGCTTAAGCTGTTAGGATTAGCTATATCAATGGTTTTATATTATTTCTAACACGCCCCCTCACGCAAGAGCCCATTTGGGCTTGAAGCGTGGATAATGCATAGGCCCACCTACCATATGCTTAAATTCCACTTTTTAATTAGAAAGTGAGGGGAGCGGGAATCGAACTCTAGACCACTTAGTCATAGAGGCTCTGATACCATGTCAAATAACCGATTATCCCAAAAGCTTAAGCTGTTAGGATTAGCTATATCAATGGTTTTATATTATTTCTAACAAATCATTTAACACAAAATTAAAGAAAGAATAAACAAATAAAAAACAATAACAATCAAACTTTGAGCACAAGAGTTAACCTGACATTCTTTCCACAATCTGCATGAGCATCATACACATACACCGGCAAAACTCGGGGAGAATATACCACAATGGGATATGAAAGGAGAACCTGGACAGCACAAAGAATATAGCAATAACACCTTAGAATAAAGTAAAGATGAATGAATTTTGAAAACAGTCGGAATTCAGAAACATGCTTCCTATAAGGTTAACAAATCGAATAAAAAACTCACAGTCAATGCCCTTCCAGCAAGAAGAAAAAGAAATAAAAAATACCCAACCGAAGCTCCAACAAATGGTTTATCTGAAAAGCAGAAAACAATTAATAGAGTTTTCAAAAAAAAGAAAACAATTAATACAGCAAACAATTTCTACTTAAGATACACATATCAATGCTTATATAAAATTTAGCAAGCACCTTCAAACCATCCAACAAGAAATGCTGCCAAAGCCAACAGAAATGCAAACAAGCAAACAAAAACCGTCTGTAGCCGGCTCAGATAAAAATTGTTCGAAGCCCAGTGGTGAATTGCACCAATTGCTAATACCATTAGGAGAAGAACCAAAAGAAATGCTACCCCTATCTGTAGTAATTGGAAAGAAGACGCTCAGAAAAAAAAGTTGAAGAGACATATGGAGGAAAGAAAAGTACACAGGTAAGAGTTATTAAATTCAACACAATGAAGAGAATTGCACTTACCGTCCAAGGCTTGATGACAACTATTAAAGCTGAAATAGCACCAAACAGAAGCAAAAGACCAATTATAACAAAAATATATACACCTCGAGAAAGTTTCCAACCATCATCCTTCCTGCAAATAGATATTTGAAAAGCATCAGACACCTATAGAAATGCAAAAAGCAACACACAAATAGTCAAGTTTTACCAACCACTTAAGCAATCCGCAGCAAAGGGAGAGCATTGCTGGAATGCAGACTAAAGGAAGCAAAGCAGCTAAAAAATCACCCTGTGTTGGGACTTGGTCATCCCTAGATTTGATAACTTCTAAATAAGATACTCCACAAAATGCTACAAGGATAACTGCAGCCATAAAGAGTTCAATGAAATATAAATATCAGAAGCTAGAATAAAAAATATATGTATAGTTGTACACACAACAAGAAAATAGTGTACCAGCAAATATTCCAATAAGGATAGCAGAGGACAGGGGGAACCGATATGTTGCAAACCATGAAATTATTGGAAGTACGCTAGTAACAACTAAACCAATGGCAGATGCCATAGCCCAGCCAAGAAAAACAGATGATGTGTAAGGGGAAACCGCGCTTTTTTGATCATTCCATCCCTTGTATCCTAAATCATCTAAAGGCTTTGCGGAAACTATAGCTCCCAAAGCCAGTACAGATCCAACAAATACTGACACACAAATAATGAGAACTATACCCTGTAAAAAGAAGCAAGACAAAATTATGCGTTGACAAGGAATTGAACTTCAAAAAGACGAGTAACTAGTACATAACACACTTTCTCTCAATTTGTGATTTCCTGAATTACAATCTTCAAGTCTACAAGTCAGAAAAACTGAAGGCTATGCTTCCTATGAAGCTAACAGCAATGTAAGTGTTGAATAAATGTCATGACAAAATTTTAATAGTAAAATTATAAATTATATAAGCCTCTCAAACATCAAACCATTACTTAAGTACCAAAACTAGAATATGTGACATCTAATATGATCATATACTAATAGCAATGGGTAAGAAACACCCAAAGCAAATTCTTAAGGATTTTTTTTCATTTCTCCAAGATATTGGGCAGGACCTCAGCACTCTAAAGCTTTTTTTTTCAAGTTTTTAATGTCTTTGAAATCGACACACATTAGAAACTGTTTTAGCATGTTTTGTATTCATTAGTTATTCTGTTGTAACTTGTAAGTCCTACATACATAGGTATTTTTACTTATAGACTATAGTTACATGACAGAACAGGAAACCTATCTGAATTACCTAACATTTCAGCCTGTAAGCTAAGTATCTCAAAGACCACAAGGATAAGGCAAAGGTACGCCATGTAAGGTTAAATAACTGTGGAAATACCTGCTATGTATTTTCTTTCCACAAGGACAAAAATAGTTTACTAATGCAAGTAATCTTGCATTTAGATTTTACAAAATATGAGAAATAATATTCCAAAAATGATTCACGCAAAAGAGAAGAATCCTTCAAGGAAAAAGACTATCAACATCAAAGATAAAACAGATAAGAGGAACAATTGATGATTAAAACAGTAAACAAGTTAAGAAAGAAGGAAATGCATGGTCTCCAAAGGAAAATATGCAAGTGGCAAAAAAGATATCTATGTTTATATGTTGTATCTAACAAAGGAAAACAAATTGATCTATTGGAAACATAAAACACTAGACAACATTATAGTAGGTGGGAAAGGTGGTAGCACTGACCTTTGTACGAGGAATGCGATCATTTCCAGCATTCTCAGTACAATTTATACGGGGAACCCAAAATTGGTAACCATTACAAATCCATATAGGAATGGCAAAAGAAAGGCATGCTACCATTAGTGGCAGAGTCAAGGACAATCCAAGGAGAACAGATGATTTGCTGCACAATTTATACAGAATAATTAATAAAACAAAACACAGGCATAAGCATAATTATGTATTGGCTGGACAAACAAGGAACTAAACCAAACTAAACTGGATTATAATCATTCCGGCATTCAAAACGAAGTGATTCAATTTCACAAGCAACTGCATTTTTTTTAATAAAAACAACTGCATCATTACAAAATTTAACATATATATATATATATATATATAATTTCCGTAAAATGAATGGAATTGGTATATGTCATAAGCTGACATGGATTTCAGTAAATGTTTTAAGCCAATGTAACAAAATTTAAAATGACATATTCCATCATACTACTTTGGACAAAATTACTAATTAACCACAAAAATAACAATATCCTGGGTGCTTAGCTAACAGTGTTTATTTTTTGCATTACAGTGAACTGATAGCAAGCAATATGGAAAACAAGGTTCTCTTTGTGCGTAAGTTGATACATGCTATAGCAGTGTTGGACAAGTTTTTGTATTTTTATCGTTACTTTTAAGGAAACTTGAAATTAGACTATTGACCGGCCCACAAAAACCCTAAATTTTGTAAACTTGATACTAAAGGGAAGAAAATAGATGCTGCAACACCCTTTCTCACTCCAGAAGCATCATTTTGTTTTTCTTCTTTTTTTTTACTTAAGTTCTCTTCTTATCTCCTCATATGGTTTTTTATTTGTGATTTTCATCCTTCTCTTCATTTCTTCATAGAGGCTTTTAACAACAAAGTGGCAAGCATTTCCAATGGTTCATGTTGGTTCAGCTGGTTTTCAACCGGTTTGGTAACATCATCGCCGAGTTAGTAAGCATATCCAATCCAAGGAGGTGACTATACCAGCTATGGTTCTAATTTCCAATCAAACCAGGCCGACCGGCTGGTCTAATTTCAACAATACTAATTACATTGTATATTGTTTCCCTATTGTTGCCTATAAAAACAAACTTTTCTCTTCATATTTCCTTTGTTATTTACATTAACTATCATAGTTTGATCGAAAACTTTCTCGGATCTCCCCTCTCAATGCAGAAGCTTTATAGCACCAAGTTGCCTTTTATTAACTGTTGTATTTTGATAAATTACCTAGTTCTGTCGTATTATTCAACAATAGGAGACTAATATAATAATTAGTGTAATTAAACTTGGACTGATCATGGACTCGGTTGGGGTACTGGATTAGCGGATCAATAGTCAAAACCCTAAGCAACTATGTATTATTAATATTAACACACAAAATCCTAACTAAAGTCTAAACAGAATCTTAAAACACAAAGCCGCCACTTCACGTCTTCTTTCTATCATTTTTTATATAATTTCTTCCCAGGGTTTATTTTGTTTGTTTTATTGTGATCACCTCCCTCCATCCTGTTCATGTGCTTCTGTCCACATCATTCATATCTTTCTTTTTTCTTTTTTCAGCAACCCAGAACCAAGTCTTTGGTAACCGTGGGTCACCTATTTTGCAAAAATCCAGCCGAATTAAACTGAGTTGCACAGGTTGACTTGCATCTCCGGTCGAATGAGCAGCTCGGATCAGCCATATCACTGGTGTCGGACTCATCTAGCTGGTCAGAGCCAAGTTTAACATTTGTAATAACTAATCCCATAACAATAAAGTAATGAACCAATAAAAATAAAACACTCCATCACAAACCGGTGCGATTGCCTTGCCGCAACAGTGAAACACTCCACCACAAGCACTTAGAGCAGGGTTGGTCAATTGAGACTTCTCCATCTTTATTTTAACACTTTTTAATCTGTGTAATAACTTTCCTTTGTGTTGCAATGTCAAGCTTTTATTATATTGTCTTTTTAACTTTAGTCGCCTAAAGATAATAAAGATTCAACAAAGTTTTATGTTGGCTGCTGATCGTATAATATACCCTCTTTTTTATTCTAGGAATCCAGTAACTTTATAATAAGACTTGAGAACAGTGGAGACATAAAAAACATTTGGATAACATGAACAATTCGGACTATAATAGTGAAGGAATTTGAAAGTAATCATGTAATAACAATAAGAATTTTACGTATATATCGAATGCACATTTATGTATTCAATTACCATCATGACTATAAAAATGTTCTCCATAAAAAATTTGAGTAAAAGTGAGGTCAAAACTAAAACATATGAATGACTTTCAGGTATAGTGGGCATACCTCAAAAACGAGAGCAACAGTCCAACGCAAGTGCTGAGCAGCCAAGCAATGACACCATACTGAAGACAACAAATTATGACGAGATGGTCAAAGATAATATACTACTAGCAATTAATTTAAACTTCAAACAAATACTTAATCATGCATCATCATGAAATGTATGTATGCATTGAAAAGAACAACCAGGTTAAAGAAAATAATCGAGAGACATGAAAATAAAAATGAGAATTAAATGAAATGCCTCAATTTAGTTTATTTAACAATAATTGCAGTCAAAAACACTCCTGTGACTGTGACAATCAGCACAGTCACAGGCTAGAGATATGGTCTAGAGCTTACAAAGCCAGATGTAGGGAAAAACTCAAGCCTCGAATCACAGTTGAAGCAATCTTGTGAGTAACATGAAGAAAGGGAGTGTGGGTTCGTTCCCAAACATGACAACTATCTAACCAGATGACAGCTAAGCCGCATAAATGATAGAGTAAATTTTACAAACAGACATAGACTAATCGGGAATTTATTCAATCACAGAACAGAACCAAGAACGTCATAAAGAAACAGATTCCTATGGCTATATTTCAAGTTACACCCAGTAATCAAATAGAAAAACTGACATGGCAAATATTAGTCAATTAAATAAGATTCTTAGAATTTGAGTTGGGCCTAACTCAACCTTACAAAACCAACTGGGAAGGTGAGGGCTGCCCAAGCATTATAAACACTACATAGACCATAGCTCTAGGCAATGTGGGACTAAATCAACCCCTTCACGCCCAACACAATTGTCAAATAACCGATTATCCCAAAAGCTTAAGCTTTTAGGATTAGCTATATCAATGGTTTTATATTTCTAACACTCCCCCTCACGCAAGAGCCCATTTGGGCTTGAAGCGTGGATAATGCATAGGCCCACCTACCAATGCTTAAATTCCACTTTAAATTAGAAAGTGAGGGGAGCGGGGATCGAACTCTAGACCACTTAGTCATAGAGGCTCTGATACCATGTCAAAGAATCGATTATCCCAAAAGCTTTTAAGATTAGCTATATCAATGGTTTTATATTATTTCTAACAACAATGAAGGTGTTGGAGGCTGAAATGAAGGCAACCCAAATGCTGCAATTAGGCAGCTAGGGACGGACCGCAATGAAGGCGGAATTTCAAACAAAGATAATAAATTAATGACGAAATTAACCCATTGTATTCAATTCAAAAATAGCCAACTCCGTACCTTCCTTGGTTTTGATGTCATGGCCATTTCTTCCACTGCAAGTGATCGGAGGAAAGCCATAATAGAGCATATCACAGGAGATAACAATAGCACCGCTAAGCCAAACTCAAACTACAAGCAATGAAGATTCAGAAAACATCGAGATGAGCACATGTAACATTCACAATAAGGTTTGAAGTTTCAAACAGCTACCATCCCAACATCAAACAAAAAAAAATAGACAGTGGGATTCCAAAAATATGGTGCTTGTACATAATCACTCGCCCAAAACAAACCAGAAATAATCTAGAGAGAGAGACAGCACTCACCTGCTGGTGTGTTGCATTAACGATTTTGATTGTTTTTGGACGAAATATACCAACAGTGATGGTTTCAAGTATGAAAATAAAGCTAAACAGAACCCACGCACGTTCTGGAGTACCGGTAATGTGATGCAATATAAGCCTGCACAACTGAAGCCATTTTTCAAGCCCATGTAGCCTCAGTTCTTCAGATAATGAAATCTGATTAGGCATAGCATTGTCAACACTGGTATTATCAGTATTTTCAGGATGATCTCTATCTGCATCCAGGCTACCTCTTTGCAATAATGCCAGGATAGTTGGATCTAGCTCTAAACTTTTCTCTTTTAACATCATAGCAAAATTTGGATCCAAGCCTTTATCCTGTAACAAACTACTCAGTTCACGATCACCTTGTCTTGTCCTTCTTTTCAGCATAGTAGCAATCCTAGGATCATTCAACCTTTCTTGGAATGCAAGAGCCAAATTCAAATCCAATGGTTGTTGATTTGCAGAGTTAGATGCACTAGAGTCATTCCCTTGACTATCAAGGCCACTACTAGAACAAACAACCAAGGAATTATTGTGATCCAAATTTCTATCATCAGATGATATTCCAACTTCAGGTTCATGAGCAGCTGAGCGACAGGAGCTGCTGTGTAAGTGTAAAGCTATACTTGACCTTCCACTATCTATGCTTTTGTCACTATTGATTCCGTCTGGCAAACTAGCAGTTTGAGACGTGACATTATTCCAATTGCTCCCATCACCTGCAGCCAGACCCCTGCTAGCTTCAATGACATTTCCAAGATTACCAGCTTCAACACTACTACTCGTTTCATACTTGAGCCACAGCCTTCAGAAAAGCTAGATGAACTGTTATGCTCCTTTCTACGAAATCCTTCTCTCAGGCGAACTACAGTACTCTGTAAGGCATCTCTCCTTGCAGCTAATGGATTTGTAACTGATAAATGGCGAGAAACAGCAGCTCCTAAAAGTACAGAAGCCCATAACAGCATAACTGATACAGTGCCCCAAATACCTGCAAGAGAAAAGCATAGTTAAGTCAACAAACCAGTAATGTATGCAATATGGGTAAAAAGGCCACATGTTTTGGATTATGGAACTGACCAGTATTGCACTCCAAAACAAATAAGAAACACCCGAGATGTTCCAGCAATGAACAATACAGCAACACGGCTATTAAGAAGTTTGAAAACCATACAGGCAAGCTCCCATATTCCAGTCTATATGACAAGAAGTTCAGAGAAACAGCAAATCAAAAAAACAGATAAAAGGTGCATAAGAATTTTCCCCGTTGAGATAGTGCAAAAATGAATATAACCAATATCAAGAAGAGCTAATTAAATCACCAAGAATAATAACAGCAACAGATGTGATTGCTCCCAGCCAATTTTCTTCCCTTTGCCGTTAGGCCATACAAGATGGAGTATACTAAGAGAACGGATAACGAGCCAAGATAGAGAAGAACAAGATGGGAAGCCCTGCCAAGAAAAAGATAAACAATAACTTAAAAAGAAAGCTTAATGAAGTACGCACTATATTTGCTTAAATATTTGAGAACCAATATTAGATATTTAACATTCAGCCATTGTCAGAAAAATGGGGAACAAGCTATTCAAGGTAAGGTAATAGATCCATAAATAAACTAAATGGAAGGAGGGACAAAATTAAGAGGAAATTAAATGTGTTCCTAACTATTAGACTGAATGCTATTTTAACACCTTACAATTATTTGTTCCATTATGATAGTCCAAACCAAACTGAAAGCAAGAACTTGAACAAACCTTCTAGATTGCCGAGGATATAACTCATTTGGGTCTGGTGGTTCAGGTAAACATGCCACAGGACCCACCTCAACACCCTCAGAATAAGCAAATTTGTAAGCCCTTCGCACATATTCATCCACATCTAAGCCATTTCCTACATGAGTAAGAGTGATGAGAAAATAATTTAGATGAAAAAAAACACAAACAGAACCAAGCAGTAAGTAAAATAGGAAATCATCCCATCATAAGGAACGTTAAATGCAACATCTGGTTTATTTAAAATGGTGAAAATATATTCAGTACCTATTCATTACACTTATAACCAATTCAGTTCCAACAAGTGGGTTTTCAATTTAGTACCTATACAAGTACAATCATTTCTGATTTGGGTCCTTTCCTTTTACTATAATAATAATAATAATAATAATAATAATAATAATAATAATAATAATAATAATAATAATAATAATAATAATAATAATAATAATAATAATAATAATAATAATAATAATAATAATAATAATAATAATAATAATAATAATAATAATAATAATAATAATAATAATAATAATAATAATAATAATAATAATAATATAATAATAATAATAATAATAATAATAATAATAATAATAATAATAATAATAATAATAATAATAATAATAATAATAATAATAATAATAATAATAATAATAATAATAATAATAAAATAATAATAATAATAATAATAATAATAATAATAATAATAATAATAATAATAATAATAATAATAATAATAATAATAATAATAATAATAATAATAATAATAATAATAATAATAATAATAATAATAATAATAATAATAATAATAATAATAATAATAATAGTAATAATAATAATAATAATAATAATAATAATAATAATAATAATAATAATAATAGTAATAGTAATAATAATAATAATAGTAATAGTAATAATAATAGTAATAGTAATAGTAATAATAATAATAATAATAATAGTAATAATAATAATAATAATAGTAATAGTAGTAATAATAATAATAATAATAATAATAATAATAATAATAATAATAGTAATAGTAATAATAATAATAATAATAATAATAATAATAATAATAATAGTAATAATAGTAATAATACTAATAATATTAATATAATAATAGTAATAATAGTAATAATAGTAATAATAATAATAGTAATAATAATAATAATAATAATAGTAATAATAGTAATAATACTAATAATATTAATATAATAATAGTAATAATAGTAATAATAGTAATAATAATAATAGTAATAATAATAATAATAATAATATTAATAATAATAATAATAGTAATAATAATAGTAATAATAATAATAATAATAATAATAATAATAGTAATATTAATAATAATAATAATAGTAATAATAATAATAATAGTCATCTTCTAAATCTAAATTGGAATTATAAAACAGTGAACTGTCAGGAAAATACTAAAATTTAAGGCAATGTATTTGGTACCAATATGTGACCGTCATTTGGAATTCAATCCCAATAATTTAGACTTCCCATAAACTGCATATCAATCACACATTTACTATATAACGGCAACAAATGGTGACGATGCTATTGAAAATGATTGAATTTTCAGGGAGTGGTTTTTTTTAAAAAAACTGCTAAACTGATATTATATATACACGGATAATCTAGCATAAGACATGCCAAGATCACTTGTTTGTGTAGGAACGAACCAAATCAATGATGAGTCCATGTGTATAACTACCAACGGTATATTTTAACTTTCAATAATAATATGGATAGCAATTTGTAAGCAAAAAAATGATTCAAAGGCATACCATTAAAAACCATTCTGCAAATAAATAGCATGTTGATTGCTAAAGCAATTGCTGAAACTCCAAAAAAGAAACCAGACGGAGAATATCGATCAGATGCTCGTGATCCAGTTGTAACATATACTGCGCAAAGCTCATATGCACAGAGTAGAGCAACAGCCAGAAGAAGCAGGATTGCAACAGCCCCTGTCAAAGAAATATGTAGATATTAGCTATAAATATAAAAACTGCTCCTTGGACGTGTCACTCACCTTCGATAATTTAACACAAAACCTTACTAATGGTTTTGCAGTTGAAAAAAAGAGGCTGGAAGTCTTTCAAATCATTAAACAAGGTGTGTGAGTCATTTAAAGGAGCTTTTCATCTTAGCCATTGATTTAGATCTAATGGCTAATAATTATTCTTTTAATTCTTGCATAAAAAACTCATTCTCACTATAGTTAACATGTATGCAGCAATGAGCACAAAGTTTCCCATCAATAATAGCTTTGCCCAAGGACCTAAGCCAATAACAACCCTGTACCTGGTTCTACTATAGTTAATATAATTTCCACATTTTATTAACTTACATTACTGTGTCTCCTTATTTATTTCCTAATCAGCGGGCGCTGCTCTTCTAATCAAATTCTCTCAAGGGAAAATTCTTTAATCACATATATATTACTTGATCCTCAAAACAGCATTCCAAACCTGCTAATAGTACAGGCACTGGCATGGCTGAAGAGGTGCATAATGACTCACATTCAGATCCAATAACCCTCCAACTCTAAATCTACCAAATGAGTCTGACCTTCGCATTTCTCAAAGAAAATGTATTCATTCGGTTAGAGATACTTTCTTCCTATGTTGTTGTAGAGTCAATTGTTATCCCAACTTTTTGGCAACTTCGCAACCGCTCAAGGAGCATAGGGCAACTTTTATGACCAATTTTTTTCTAAAAGTTCATTCTAGTGATTCCCTATTTCTAACAAGATCCGGACAATTTTGTCAACATACAATCATATGCAGTTACAGTTTCTCGTTTTTCTGTTCACTATTGAAAAACATGACCACTGTCATGTCTGAAGTCTGCAAAATATTGCTCAAAGGGTGGAAAATCATCAAAGAAAACAACCCACAATAGTGATGGCAGAAAGAATTTCTATCTAAGCTTCGTTATTATGAAATGTTGGTTTCACATCAAATAGAGTAGCTTAAAGTTGTGAACAAGACACAAAGCAATGTTAAATAACAAATTGGCTAGCAGATACATACTTGAGCTTTGCCACTGGGTTCTCCACCACAGCATAATTGAATAAAATGCCAATAAGAGAGCAGTTCCAGCCATAATTACAGCCAAACCAATCAGGTCTCGGTCCAAAATTACAACCAGCCAGGATCCCCAAATGATAAGCACAATAATCGGAGAAACTACAACAAACCATGCTGAAAAATTCAGGAAACCACAGAGCAAATGGAGTTGAGGACCTTGCAAGATATTTGGCCACTTCCGAGCAAAGATCCAGCTGGACATAGACACAAATAAAAACATACATACGTAAGGAGGCCCAAATCAACACAAAAATTCAGGGTACTTTAATTGCATTATTGAAGCAGCACATAGCAACTAGGATTCCTTCCTAAATCAATACATTTTACAAGACAGAGTCGTTGGTTTAGCAAAACTAAGAGCCATTTGTTTATGACTAACGACATCTGTTATGTTCAAAATTTAATAATTGAGATGCTATCAAGGAGTGTCCAAAAAATATTGTGAAAATAATCATATTCGACCACATCAAAAAGGAAGCTCTATTACCCAACTTTTTGGAATAGGTATAGAGATTCCTGTCAAAGAAGGTCAAATCCTGGATAACTAACAGGTGCCAGTTATGAATGGGAAATTTTGCAATCTGTATTATTTTTAGGTTAACAACTTGATTTCCTATTGGAATTTGAAAATGAATCAATAATTATCAATGAAAGCTATGAATTGCAGCATAACCCAACAAACTACAGAAAATGGAAATTAATTATATTATTATTAATCAGCTTTCTTTAACAGTCTACTGAATTGATGTATTTTGTTTCTTTCACTTGCCAGTGCTATTGCAGCTTTAGAAGGATTCCCGATACTGCTGATTTGTATTCTATCCTTAATGAATTATGGTTTTATTCAATTCCAAACAATAAAATAAATAAATGAAGGATCTAATTCTAACATTACAATGCCATTCAGATCCCTGAAGAAATAGAAAAAGACACCCCAGTATGCACAATGGTTACTGCTAGTGTTGAA
Organism: Trifolium repens; assembly: GCA_030408175.1. NCBI lineage: Eukaryota > Viridiplantae > Streptophyta > Magnoliopsida > Fabales > Fabaceae > Trifolium > Trifolium repens. The sequence goes on along the minus strand of CP125842.1, from coordinate 55,590,106 downwards.
AATAGGGGTATCACTGATGCCACAATTCAATCTACTCGGTGGAGCCAAGTATATCACATTTCAATTTACACTTGTTTCCTAAATAATACTATATGGATTCAAGGAACATAGCAGCAAATGCAAGTAAAATATAACTATTTCAAAACAATTATTACTATAATTAGCAACCATATCACAAAATTAAAGAACATTTGAAGCATATTATGACAATCAAAGCTAATTATATCAGCAAATGCAAGTAAAATAGAACTATTTCAAAATAAATATTACTATAATTAGCAACCATATCACAAAATTAAAGAGCATTTGCAGCATATTATGACAATCAAAGCTTAAACTACGCAATAAAACCAAATTAAGAGAACTCGGTGAGAATTCAATACACAAAACCAAACAATTACCTATAAATTCTCCAGGGTCTCCAGTTAACAGCCCAAAGTATGGAGAAAGAAGAAAAACCTAAAACGGAGAAGAGGGTCCCACAAATCGCACAAGAGAGTATAATCTCACTACGGTCACCCCCTTCTTCCATTTCTCCTAACAATAACAACGCATGCACCAGATTACAACAAAAAAACAGTTCCGATTATGCATGTGAAAGGATGAAGGAGCTGAAATGTAGGAAGAGGAAGAAATGGAAGTTGAAAAAGCTACTTGATTGTGGTTGAAGAGTGAAATGGTGAAAGCATGGTGGTGAATTTAGTAGAAATGGGGGTAAACTAGGGTTTGAAGCTATGAACTAGGGTTTGAGATTTTGAGAGTGAAATTGATTAGTTGTGTCTGAAATTGAAATTGAGAGAGAATGAATGAGAAAAGTGATTATTAGTTACTAAAGAAGATTAAAACTCTTCCACACTCTGTTCATCTATCAGCTACTATATCAAGTGTACATTTAAAAAAAGAAAAATGAAAATTTTATCTTTTTTATCTCTCTTTCTTCTATTTCTGTGTGTGTTTGGTGGAGTGAGAGAGAGAGAAAGATATTTATTTATTATTTTTTTAAAAAAATATTTATTTATATGGATTTTATGTTTGTTTAGGACAAAACTTACCTACGGTACCATAGGTACTGTTTTTACTGTTTTCCAATAAAAACAAAACACGTGTCCCACTATTCACTCTATTTTAACACCGTTTCAATATACTATCCCTTTTTGTTTTTTTGTTTTTCCCCCACCATCATTGACGGAGCGCTTCCACCTCGCCTGCAGATTTCAATTCACCATCAAAACTTACCTAAAGGGATGCATTGTTAGCCATAGATCATGGTCCAAAAAGTAGACATGTTTTTGATTGGGCTCTTATTCACCTTTGCAAACTCGCACATCGCACATGCCATCCACCTCATGTAGCTCTAGTTGGTTCTTTTGTTTCTTAATTCTTACCTTACCTTATCATATTATTACTTTGAATTTGATTTTCTTCAATATAAAATTAATTGAAATTTCTGTGGTTTTCTTGGAATATTTGCAAAGTTGTTTCAGGCACAACAGTGGGAATGAAGAGAAAATCGTCGCCATAGCAATTGGATTTTTCTGCAAAACGAGATCTGGAAAATTAGCAATATCATGCCAGAAGTGAACATCGGCGCCGACGGTTGGCTTATTTCTGTCGGGCAAGATGGGGTAGTCGTACTTGAATGCTAACGACAAGGCTAATGACATTAAAATAAAAAGATAAAGTAGGACACGTGTTTTGTTTTTATTGGGAACAGTAAAAACAGTATCTATAGTACTGTATGTAAGTTTTGTCCTTATGTTTATTTATACATATTATAAAAAAGGGAAAATTTATTTATTTATTTATTTTAGAGGGCCAAAGGCCCAGAAGAAACTACAACAAAAAAAAAAATTGGGGAAAAGCAGCCCATGATCCCATGAGACGCATAGTCTAGAATCAATATTTGCATGTTTAATTTATCTTGCGGCCGGATTTCGGATTACAGTTTAAATTTAGAGGGTTAGCACAAAAAAGATATAGGCAGTTTGCAGCTTCGCTCCTTTTCTTAAGGCTCCTTTTCTTCCTTTTCCTTTTATAGATGGAAGACATGTGTCAAGTTTTTTTTCAAAGGCTGAGATTAAATAGTTGGAATTAAATAATTTTTAATAAAAATAAAAGACAGTAGAGAAACCGTATTCCTCTCATCATAAAACAATATATCGCATTTCACTCTTGCCGCCGACGCCACCACTCCTTCTATCGCTGCCGCCGATGCCTATGTTCCTTTGCTGTTTGTCTCCTTAATGTTGCTTTTTTTTTTTCCTTTTTAAATAAACCCAATTAAGAACAACCTTAAGAAATAAAGAATAAATAGATGAATATGTATAAACTGATTCAAATCTGAGAACAACCCAGATCCAATAAACAAGATTAGATGGCTAAAGTTGATCAAAAGCAAAAAATGATAGTGGAGTTTAAATAAAAAGATTGAGTTTAAGAGAGTGACAAAAGAGATCTTAAACAGAAAGCGTTGTTGATGATGGGTATGGCGGCGGCGGCGGCGGTGATTGGAAAAACGGAAAGGGCGGCGACGGCAAGGGGAAACAGGAGAGCTACAACTTTTGTTGCTTCATTGTATGCTTGATGTAGACAGTACCGCTGCCGTCGACGACGGAACGGTGGATTGTACGGCGGATATGAAACACAAATAATCAATGGCGAATGTGAAACACAAGGTGTTGAGGTGGTTTTGCGGTTTTGTGTTCCTGGTGTGGTGGTCTATTGAGAAAAGGGGATAAAAAACGCCGCTCTGTGGCGACCGGAAAGTGGCCGGCTGCGGCAGAGGAGGTTGGCAGGGGTGATGAAGAAGATGGAAAAAGACCAAACACGTTTTCCTTCTTTTGTGTTGTTTTTTAATTTTTAATTATTTAATTGTGGTCTTTAAATTATAACCATCAGATTTATTAGTGCCACACGTCTTCCATCTATGAAAGGAAAAGGAAGAAAAGGAGCCTTGAGAAAAGGAGCAAAGCTGCACTCGAACTTTTAAGGGTGTTTACGGTACAGTTCGAATTTGGATCAATTTTGAAGCAACAAATTATTTGATTATGAAAAAAAAATTGCATGCAATTTAATTTGGATAAGTCTAAAAAGTCGATTGAATTCAATTAAGTGGTTTAATTTGGATGAATTTTTATTATATTTAAATTACAATTGATTCTATTAATATCATTATGTAGAGAGTTTACATTCTCGCGCTTTAATTCCTCATTTTACCCACACAGAGATAGTGTTTATTATTTATAAAACTCTTAAAACACGCTGGAAATAAAACATTATAGGATAATCAGCAACGCATGAATTGTATTAAAACATAAAAACAAGTTTGGTCACTAGTTGTTTGTATCAAAAGTAAAATGTAAGAAAATGTATCAGACTCTGTTAAATGAATATTACGCTTGCATTAGATCTTTGGAAAAAAATATTAGTGGACATTTATTGGATTTGAATCATTTGTTTCCCTCTTCCTCATATCCTTTTTACTATTTTTTATGTGTCTATCTTTCTTATTATTATTATTATTTTCACAACATCGCCTCTTTATTTTTTTATTTTTTGTTTATATCTCTTCACACATAAAATCACACAATTTCAACTGCAATGTAGTGGCCGGAGGTGATCAATTTCACATTTATTTATTCAATCTACAACTTTTCCCTCTCCTAGTTTTTCCATCTCACTCCTTATTTGTTCCTTGGTGGATGAAAATGGGAGACTCATATAGAATGGATTGATTGAATGTACATTTATCACTAGATTTCCAGATATTTCAACACTAATATTTCTTAAATCACAATGAACTGACACACCAATTTTGAGTTTTTGTTGATTTATCTCATATTTTTGGTTGTTGTTGGTAACTTTCCACTGATGACATTCAAAGAAGATACATAATGAAGATTCCATATTATGATTACAAAGATTGTACATAAAGATAATAGAACAACCTTTGACCATGAGGTTTTCGTCAGTTAGAACCGTTTCATGCATTAACCTCCAAACAAATGTAGAAGTATTTTGTTTCTATAGATTAGGCTCCAAATTTTAAAACAAGCAACAATCTTCTATTTAAATTTTATTTGATTCAAAATATGCATCGATCTAAATTTTAGTTAGAATTTTGTTTAAACAAATTTTTAGTTTAAAATGCATATCGTACATTCATATGCATTTTAACTAAAATAAATGAATGTACTTAAAATAGATACATATCGTTAAAATGTATAAGATGCACTAAGGCATCCTCGTTGCTAACCTTAATTATAAAGCTAAACAGACAAACTAACTATATGAAACTATGGTATCAATGGTGCTATAACTGAATAATGATGACAACAGTATAAAGGAATTCGACAAAGTAGAATACTGAGGAAATGGAATAATGATTACAATAAGAAATAGAAGAAAATAAATATATATGTTACTATACTGCCATGCTTTTTTTAATGTGGTCATCATACATGATAACTAATATTATTGTTTGAATGTTTTTTTAACTATTCATTGTTTAGGCAAAATTACATTACAAACTTTTTATCCTATTTTTTTATAATAGATAAAATATTAACATATAATATGACACCATTTCCACTAATCAAACAACAAAAGATCGTAGTTGCAACAACATCACTTCATAACTTTCGTCAAGTATGTGTTATTGAAGATGAAGAATTTAACAAATGTGACCATATTTCAGGATATATGATTGACAATAGAGAAGAAATAAATGTCAATGAAGATGTGAGTTCATATAATCCAAGAAGATAATGCGTCCTATCATAGTAATGGTTGCGAGTTCTACTCCCAACAACCCTGATTTTTTGTTGTTTTTTTTTTTGTGAAGAAATATGTTTAATACTCAAGCCATTGAACCAGTAATACTGTTTTAGAAAAATTGATTTTCATAGATATAACAATGGACAGTTTCTTTTTTTTTTCTCCAAAAAATAGCACAACTATTTTCAAATAAAAATAATTATTCTCTTTTAAGTACATGTGTAACATGATAAAATATTTAATTTTTTTTATGATCAATTTTGTGCAAGTATTAGTTTAAAGTAAATTATTGATAATTTTAAGTCACCTGACACTCGTAGAATATTACTTAGGGTATGCAGTTTAATTTATTTTATGATCAAATTAATGTTTTTTATTACTTAAATTTTTTAATGAAATATTATTTTTTATTTAATTTATATATTATAATTTTTTTAGCAGCTCCCTTGAATTTTATTTTATCGTTTCAAATTTAATGGTTGTGAATGGACCAAAACAGTGCTAGAAAATCAGTGACTTTATTTCATTTCCTGGTATGCTAATTCAATTTACATCACATCCAAAACAAAATAATTTACATTACATCACATACAATTTACATCACTTATATTAGTGGCTTACGTTAATTTTCTGAAATTAAACCTTGAACATTCTAGTTAGTATTTCTTTTGTGTCTTTCCTAACATGAAGACTTTTTATGTCCCTCAGCAAATCAAACAACCGAAAATGGACTTTTTTTGTGAGAGAGAAAAGTTAACGACAAAGATTTTCCATATAGTGCATCTTGGATTCCATTATATCATAACCTAATCTCTTAAAAGTTAATCAAAGACTTGACTCTTGATTTTGTTTTTACTCTTTTTATATACATTACTATTACTACTATTTAGACTGTGTTCAAATTAACTACACACGTTTCTATCAATCTACATTTCTAATGTGATAAAAGACAAGATATTCAAGGTGTAGGCTTAATATTTTTGTTAGTCTAGCACCAGATAATTGACATAACTAATTTGTACACTTGTGAACATATATACACACACATCACATTCATTCACAGTTCTTCACAGCTTCACTTGATTACAACCTTTTGAAATGATGATATTTTTAAAACTTTATAAATTACTTTTTTTTAACAAAAAAGTTCCTTTAAGTCATTTATTTTTTATAGAAAAGAAAAAAAAGATTATTTGCATTGCGTCTCACTAACTCATCGGGATTAAGGTAAACCTCGAGATATTTAAAAAAACACCGACAAAGATATCTACAAATTAAGATACCCTAACACAAACAGCGGTAGTTGAAATCACGTCCTTACAAGTTGAGTCAACTCTATAGCAACTTAATCGACCTCATTTGGCCAAGTTACTTTAGTTCTAAAACTGCATTTTCAAAATGTAAGTATATTATTGTACGTTTGCTTTAACGGTGTGTTAACCAAATTCGCGCAGAAAACCACGTTGCAGCAGAAGCTATGTTATGCGGCTTCGATAAATTGCGGCAAGAAGGTCATAGAACTCACGTTTGAAAGCAAAAACGTCAAACCAAACACATGTTTAATCCTATATCTCAGTCGAATCACACCAACAAAATTATTCCAATGAAATAATATTTAGAACTTATGTAGATAATAAATTTCAATAAAATTCTAATCAATCAAGAATACCCGAATTTAATTTATAGTTGACACAATCATTAATCAAAATTTACTTCCTTAGTCAATTTCTAAATCACCATAATCTCTTTTCTCTTTAAAACCTAAAAAATGTCTAATTCTCCTTCAAAATTCAAAGTACAGACTTCAAACCCAATCCCACTTAACTGGAAGATATCTTTGAATAAATCATCTTATTTAAATAGTACTAAAATCTGGCTCATAATATGATTTATTAATTATTATTATTATTTCATTATATTTATGAAAATAAAAATCAAATTCAAACATAACTCATTTGACAAGAACATTACATGAAAAATCAAAATTCGAATTATAATACTTTCACTTATTCGGATTAAAATGTGAAACTCTATATCCCTACAAGAAAAAAAATCCAAACAAACATAATTGGGCCTACGACTTTTTTGGCACCGCATGATTAACAAGTTGGTGAAAGAGATTGAAAATATGTGGTGGTGGAACCATGTCACTTTCCAAAAAGAAAATGCAAAAAACAAAAGTTATGTCAGCCATTCACATGCAATGCAAACCCTTTTCAGTCCTTTTATTTAAGTCATTTTTCCTCTCATATTTTATCCATTGGTCACACTAACTTTTCACTTTTTTAATTAACAGATTCTCAAAACATGGCAATAGTACTATTATACTATTATAACCATCATTATTATTATATTATCACTTAGAAATTAATATTATGAAACAAGATTAGTAACATATTCTTAGGAGTATGTTCTAGTTATTATTATAGTACTAATAATCACATAACACTAGGTAGTTCCATTTCCATTGCAACATTTGACAAACACTCTAAATAAAATACAAGGATGTTATAAAGGGCCTGTTTCTTTAGCCTTTTGAGAAACTTGACCACACTTCTCCACTTTTCTTATATGGAGAATCTTTTCATTTTTCAATATGAAATTAAAAAAAAAAAAAAAAACAGTCAAAACTTTCCACTACAGAAAAAGGGTAGGTAGGTATACAAAGATTGAAGAAGAGAAGGGTTTAACAACACTACTAAGATTAATTGATTTTTGAATGATACAAGAGACACATGATGCTTTTTTTTTTTTTTTCATTGACAATTTGGATTTTTACCAGGTCCTCCATAGTAAAAGAAATGTCCCCAATCTCCATTACTACCTGTTTGGACATCATAACAGTTGTGATATTCAGTGTAAGTGCCAAGTTGTTTTGGAGCTTTGAGATTATTGGAGCTATCAACTACTTGAATATTTCTGAAGTAACTTGCTTTGCCAAAACCTTCTTCAGGAAAATGACCACTTCCCATTTGTGTTGATGTGTGTTGACCATCTGGCTCAGAATTTACAACTTCTCCTCCCCATTCAATCATGGTAGCACTATCTGCTAAATATGAGAACAAGAAAGATGGCCAATATCCCATCACAGTTCCTTCGTTCCCGAATTGCATCCACCAGTGTCCCTCTTTCGGATCCTGTGACAGAAAAATAGAGAAAAAAAATAAGTGATTAATAGCATTAACAAATATCATGAGTAGGGACACTGAGTCTGTTCGGTATCACGGTGGATATGTCAGAATCACGGTGACTAACTGTGATTTTACAGAAGCTACTGGATCACCGTGATTCTGACATATCCACTGTGATACCAAACACACACTGAAGCACTATTAAGCAAAACAACTTGTGTTCCGTCATTGATGGCCATAGGCCAATGTGGTCCATGTAATGATCAAGAATTTGGAATAGATCCCTAGGATCAAAGATGATTCTAATTATGCTGCCACTGCCACTAAAATGCTTTTAGTACCAAGTGAAAAAGTTTTTACTGGTAGGTTAATTGAAGAAATGAAAAAACTCATGATTCCTATTGTTGCAGCTATAATATAGCAAACAAGGGCATCTTGAATATTCCATTGTGTAATACAATAGGGAGAGAGGTTATAGGTTCAAAAGAATCCAAACACTTAGGGACATTGTCACATTACAGTGGTCCACATACCAGGCTTCCTAGTTAGAAAGATGATGAGACTTGTGGTGCTAAAAAACTGATTTATTTATGAAGATTAATATAATTTGAGATTCTTTGGAATTATATACCTTCCAGATAAGTATGCTGATATCGTACTGAGAATCTCGGTACGAAGAAATTGGAGAAATGCTTGCTCCCATTGCTATGTTACTGCTGACTTGAATAAATCCTGAGCAAAGAAGATTGTAGCAGCCAGTAGCTTGATATGCATCACTCTGCAACGTAAACAAATTAACGAGTTTAATTAAAAAAAACTATATTTTAGGACTTAAAATTTTAAGCTGAGAACAAAAATGAAAGCCATGCAAGGGTAAGGCGATGAGGACATAGAAGCTTACAGTCCAGTAGGTGAATAGCCGTGTGTTGTTATCGCCATATAAATCTGGACTAACCTGTTATTCATGCAGAGGCAGAAACATTAGAATTTGCAATGAAAACAAGGATTACAAATATTAAAATCGAAAACGGGGGATTGGTTTTGATATCGAGATTGAAGTACCTGCCAGCCGGCTTCAATGCTGTTAAGATCTTGACCAAATGAGCCTCCTAATACCCAAAGCTGAGACAAGCTGAACTCGTTAGTTTGTTGTATCTTCGGTTCCCAAACATTTATAGTAGCTTTTGCTCCGAAGAACTTTTCTCCTTCGGCATATGCTATCGCATGCTGATTAACAAACGTACAACCACAAATTAGGTCAAAAGAATAAACAAAAAAGGTAGTAACATAAACTACCAATGTTTAAAAAACCAAACCAGATACTCCGGTTTGATGTCTGGTTCGGTTTCTAAAACATTGAACACTACTCACTCGCTACAACAAGGCACACTCTCGAAACAACAGCTTACCTGATGACCACTTTGGTTAACCAAATCAGGGTCGGCTGACCTCGGCTTAGGGATTGACTTATGCTTCTTCCTTCCATATCTTTTGACTGAACTTGCTCTTAGAACATCCTCCTCTTTTGTTCTCCTAATAGGTATTGTGCCTTCCTCGCACTGACCGTTAGCATGCCACAGCTGTTTAATGGGAGTACTTGATTTTGCTTTGTTTTCATCAAATTTGTTCTCCTCAAAAAGCCCTTCAGGGTGGAAATTAGGTCTCATCTAATTAACCAAAACATAAAGTTAGTAAAAAAAAAACACAATAAAAATGACAAAAACATCATAAGAGAGTAAAGAACAGAAACATAGATCTTGAATGAAGAAAAAATGTACCTGAATTTTGTGATCTTTGAGGTATGGATGATCAAAAGCTGGTTGATTTGAAATAGGCACACAATCTATGATATCCCCATCTGGACTCTGCAACAACAACAAATCATGTCACATTACTAACAAATGAAATACCAAGTAACCAAAATAAAAAAACCAAACTTGTAACTTTAAAGTATTTATTTTCTTTTCCAAATTCAACAACTGCTCAAGATAAAGAATATAATTTATTTTTATTTTTTAAAAAAAAAAAACAAATTATTACATAGTTTTTCTCTCAGTACTTTCTAGTCACTGTTTCAAAATCTAATAAAAAATCTTATCAAAAGTAGCATGAAATTTTTCTCTTTCAATTCAAGGGGAAGATGAATACAAGAAGAAAAAAACACACAAGTGGATTTTTTATTTTATTTTTAAAACTTGAGAAATATGAAAATCAACCCAAAAGATCTACACTTTAGAACACCAGAACCTTACCCATTTGATTTTTAACTATAATATAGAAAAGTTCAAAACAATTTCTAGAAAAGGGTGTAGCAGAAAAAAATAAAAAATCAATTTTTTTTTCTTCAAAATAATGCTAATTTCACAGAATGCAGATGAAGAACAAAAACAAACAAAACATAAACATAAACACTTCAAAAGATGTAAAAGAATTAAAGAAAAAAACCTCAATGGTCTTAATAGGAGCTTTGTTGAGTCGATTCAAATGCTTATTAACCTCAAGTTTCTGTCTTGAAGAACCAAGCCTAGTAGAATCAGAAAGTGAGATCAAAACACCCCATAAACAAAAAACAAAAAGAACAGTAACACCAAACCCAAAACCCATTACAAGAACAAAAACAAAAACACTCTTCAACAAGATTTGTTCTTGTCTGAAACTACAAACAAAAAAAACCCTCAAAAAAAACCTTGAAAATGGAATGAGGTTGCTTAGTTATACCCCCCTAAATTCCTAATGAACCCTCCCTCCTCTCCACTCACTACTCTCTCTACTTTTTTCTAACTTTGAAGATGGGAACCCACTCAACTCAAGGGTAATACTAAGGAATAAGCATTGCCTCTTTTGTTTTATTCAGTTTTTTTTTTCTTTCTTAAAATTATGTGTCTTTTCATTTTTTTCCACGCTTCTATCTCTTTTTTAACACTTTCCCATTTTAACTTTAACTAGTTAATTTAATTGTCAAAAAAAAATCTTTAACTATTCATTAGTGTACTATTAATTCCTTGTGATTAGTGAAGTGAAACGGAAACGGAAATTATCACCACCCCTTTCTTGTCATTTTTCTATCATTTTTTTCTCACTTCACATTAAAACTACATTGTTTATATTTTAGATGTGTTTGATAAGTCAAATAAGCTAATTTATAGTTTATTGGACTATTTAATAAATTTATTTGAAAAAAAATAGATGTGTTGGTAAAAAACTTTTTTCATTAGTTTATAGTTTTTTTTAGATTTTATTTTAAGTAGCATTTGAGTTTATAACTTATAATTTTTTACAGTTTTTCCATTTTAAACGTTTAATTTAATTTTATTATATTTTTAAAATATAAAAAAATGATCCACTAAAGAAAAAAAACTACCCACTAAATATACATGTCATTTTATATTAATCAATCACTTTAAAAGCTAATTTTATCAAACAATATAATTTCAATCAATTAACTTTTTAGCTATCAGCTAACTTATAGCTTAATTTTACCATTTTTTGTATGCATTGCTTTTATTTATTTTATATCATCATATTATTTTTTTACAATGATATAGATACGAATTTAATACCAATTCTGACTATGGAACTAATTTTCTTCAAAGACATTGGAACTAATTTTTTTCAACTAAGACATTAAATTTAAGTCCTTAATTAATTCATCTAGAATAAATTGTAGCTCGAATTTAATTTTTAGTGAAAAAATATTTTCTTAAATTTTGAATTATCATGCCCTCTTCACTGAAAATCGGATGATTAATACAAAAAGTAAACTAATTTTTTTCGACAAAAATAAATGTCATTTTGATTAATTTATTGTTCAAATTCTAAATTCTATATATAAGCTATGATATCCTACTAGTAGTACTATCGATAAAAAAAAAATAACAATAGTATTTATAATACTAGTAGTACTATTTATTTACTTTATTATTATACGAATATGATGATGAATAAAATTTAAGTTAAGATATTGCACGAGGGCAAAACCCCAAGTATTATGGGAAAAGAATAAAAGAAAGGATGAAAATATAGTTGAGTGAGTTTGTGTGGGTCACTCCTCCTTTTACGAATAAGCAGTGTAGTGTCCACACACTAGTTAGTTTTGTCGTGTAATTTCATTTTTGTGATTCAAAATTGTCTCAGTTTGTGTATTGGTATTGGTAAATGGTAATGGCGTAAAGCCAGGCCACTGCCACTACCGAACGTTGCATCCATTTACCGATTTATCCTTCCTTTACATTTCAAATTTCTCCCAATATTCATACTTCATTCGGGCTCTGTTTGGTAACAATTTTTAAAAAAAATCTTATATCTTATTTTACTAGCTTATAGCTTATTTTTCAAATGTCAGTTCAAGTAGTTTATAGCTTATAACTTATTATTTTTTCTTTCAATTTTACCCCTATCATTTTACTTGAAAAGAATTAAATATTAATTAAACATATCTTTTTTATTTCATTTCATACTTATAAGCTAACTCAACCGCTAATTTTATCAAACACTACAAATTCAATCAGCTAGTTCATTCGCTATAAGCTAAAAGCTATCTTATAAGCTATCCGCTATAAGCTCATCCGCTATAACCTAACTTATCAACTATCCGATATTTTTTACCAATCAGAGCCTAAAGATGTGAATAGGTCAGGCCGGCCAACGAGACCTTAAGGTCTAGCCTACATAGGCTGAGGATAGATCAATCTATTTCCTTAAATAGAATAAGTTAAGGCTTTTTCATAAAGCCTATTTAATCAAACATGTCAGGATGCAAACCATTAAAAAAAGTCTTTTAGTCTACTAGGTCGGCTATTTAAATTAATATGAATAATATTTTTATACTATTATTATTTATATATTAAAATTTGTACTTTGATTAAATTATATATTTATAAGCTTTTTTATTAGTTTAAGTTTATTGATCTACATTAGTTTTTCATATATATATATAAATGTATTATTATAAACTAATATTTAAATATGACATCATATACTATCATCAAATTCTGTAAAATATCATGTTAAATATCAAAAGAACGTTGGTTTATTAGTTCATAAGTATTTTTAAAAATAAATATAATTATTTATTTAAATATGTTCATGTGAAATATGCTTTTAAACAGACTAATAGGTCACAATAGACTTTCAAAAGGTCAGACTCGAGCCTAAAAGATAAGCCTATGATAGGCCACAGGGCAGGCTTAGGTCTTCGATTTTTTTGACAAGCCAGACTCAGGTTTGGCAAAGCCTAGCTCGGTCTAGCCTATTCTCACCTCTATACTTCATATGCCATCAATTTTACATTATGTTCGGTAAAAATTAGTGGATAGATGATAAGTTAGCTTATGGTAGATAACTTATAAACTAGCTTTTAACTTATAACAGATAACTTATAAACTAGTTTTTAGCTTATAGCAAATACCTAGCTAATTGAATTTGTAGTGTTTGACAAAATTAACAGTTGAATTAGTTTATAAGTATAAAATGACATAAAAAAATTATATATTTAATTAATGTTTAATTTTTTTCAAGTAAGATTATATGGGTAAAATTGGAAGGAAATACGATAAGCTATAAACTTATAAGTTACTTGAAATAACATTTGAAAAATAAGCTATAAGCTAATAAAATAAATTATAAGCTCTTTTTAAAAACCATTATCAAACAGAGTTTTCAGTTTATAAGCTAAAAACTAAAAACTAGCTTATTTTTATTCTCAAACAGAGTTCTAAAACAACTTATATAGCTAGTTCATAAAAAAAATAAAAATATAGTATATAACTAGTTAATATAATATAGTTTATATTTGTCTCTCCACTCTCCATATTTTTCACTGCAAATATATTGGTTTAATTTCACTTTTTGTCGTTTACTTTTATTATTTTGTAGGTTTAGAGTCATTCTATTTTAATAGTTTTAATTTCTTTATCATAATCTTGACTAGAAAATTATTATAAGTTTATTTTTCTTGACAAAATTATAAGTTATATTTTAAAACGTTAAATATGTTTTTAGTCCCTATATTTTGTCTTATAGTCAAAAATTAACAACAAAATAAAACTATGATATTATTTCGTTTGCAAAATTAAGGGCCGAGACCAATTTTAATAATAGAAAAAATTGTAGGATTTTTTTCATTATAAAAAAATATAGAGAATATTTTTTTTTCTACAAGACAAAATATAAGAAGTACATACATATTTAACCTTATTTTAAATTAGGTGATATATAATTTGTTTACTTGAAAAGACTGACATGGATTGAATGGTAAGGAAAAATCCCTTTAAAACATCCTTAAAACGAGAAATTCTACTATAGGCACAACTACAACACCTAAAATTTAGTTCAAGATAATGGAGCGGCCAAAATTGCTAAATTTTGAAATAGAGAGACTAATTCTACATAATGATAAAAATAGAATAACCAACATTACAATCAAACATTTTACTTATATTTAAAAATTACATACACAAACACTTGACATAAAAAATTTGACGTTCAAACATAATTTATTCTCTTTTTTTACGCAAACACCATTTCTTCTTAAATAGTTACCGTAAACATGCAAAAACCTGACAACAAAATTTTGATGTTTAAGTAATTGATTACGAATAAATAGTTATTTTCTTGTTTGTAAAGACAATTTAATTGAGAGAGATAAGTTCACCTCATTATTAGTATTTTATAAAGGGTCTTGTTAATGACTAACGAGTGCTCTTGGGGTATTCTTTAACATTTTATTTTAAAAAAAAATTATTTAAAAAATTAAACACTACAATTTTTTTCACCACCAGTTTAACCTGGTTCGGGGGTTAAACACTATAATTTTCAATGCGTTGACTTTATAAATTTCCATATAATTATATAAAAATTTACTATTTAAAATCTTAAAGTGTCCCGAAACACTTATTAGCATTTACCTCTTATAAATAATGAATGTGGTAAGAGATTTGAACTCAATAAACAATTGATTGCGAGTTTTTTTTTTTGTTAAGCAAAAATTTGAATTATAAGAAGTACAAGGGGTACTTAACCTTTACAATTCAAAAACAAATCACTCTAAACACATCGTAGACAATCTAAAGTTAAATTGTTACTTCTTGTATGTAAAGACAATTTAATTGAGAGAAATAAATTGACCTTTATGTTACAAATTATAAGGAACACTTTACGAGAAATAAATTCACCATATTATTGTTTGAAGAATTCATCAGTAACACTCTCTTATAGAATTTCAAGATTTTTTTTCTTTTATATAAGTAGAATGTCAAGAGTTTATTTTTTCTATATTATGGCTCTGTTTGGTAAAAAATAGCGGAAGCGGATGGTCTTATAGCATATAGTTTATAAGCTAACTTTTAGCTTATAGCGAATAAGTTAGATGATTGAATTTGTAGTTTTTGGTAAAATTAGCAGTTGGACTAGTTTATAAGTATGAAATGATATAAAAATGATATTTTTAATTAATATTTAATTCTTTTCAAGTAAAACGATAGAGGTAACATTGGAAGAAAAGATAATAAGCTATAAATATAAGTTCATAAGCTACTTAAAATAGCATTTGGAAAATAAGCTATAAGCTAGTAAAATAAGCTATAAGCTCTTTTTTAAAATCTGTTACCAAATAGAGTTTTTGCTTATAAACTAAAAAATATAAGTTATAAGCTAGCTTATTTAATTTACGAAACAGAATCTATACTTAGAATTTCATGAGATTAATCTCTACTTTATTAATTATAGTAATCAATCTTGTTAGAATTTCATGCTATATTTTATGACCACTTAAGTGCAATTAACTAAATAATTTATCTGAAGTGAATAAGGTGGGTCCACACCATATAAAATACATGACTGTAGTCATTGTTGAATTTTTTAATCACTCACAAGGGAATCCGATGAAAAAATATATTTTACCTATCATCCAAAAAAAAAAAAAAAAAAATCCATGAAATTTCACATTAGACAATTTACAATTATCAGAGAATCCCAGCAACTTGGCGTCACATCCACGATCATGTGTTCTATTCTTTGTTAATTGATCTAAAGACAAAGATTCCCTTGTTCCAATTCTAAAATATGTGGTTAATTTAGTTTTGAATCATATTCCATTATTTTTCTTTTTCTTTTTTATAGAATCATAGTGCAATTATATTTATATCGTTTAATAAACTATAACAATCCTTATCAAGAAAATAAATAATTAGTATGATCTGGATTTGCACCCAAGAAACTTTTAGCACACAGCAAATGACTTATATATGACATAAGTACTATTTGGCACAACTTTACTATGACTTTTTTCTTATCTTTAAAATTAGAATTAGTTGTGTCAAACATTATCTAGAAAACTAGAAAAAGCCTTAAAGAAAAAAAAAAAAGCCACCTTTTCTAATGAACATAAATATTAAAAGATTACACTTTCTTCACTATGAATACTTATGAACTTTTAATTATTTCTTTAAAATATAAAATGAAAAAGGTGTCGTGAAACAACTCTGAAGAGAAGAAAGAAAGAAAAAAAAAAGGATATTTTTTGGTGAACATAATAATAAAAGATTACACGCATTCTTCACAATGATTATTTTTGAACTTTTATTTGATTAATTTTGTAGAAATAATGTCAAACGGCTTTTAGCTTAAACTTAAAAAAATGATTTTTAGATATTAAAATTTCCAAACAAATTTGTTCTGGATACACCAAAATATCTCACATCGCTTGGTACTCGAGGCAAATAATAGTTTATATACAACACTCACACCTTTCAAACCAACCGATGCACCTTTGCTACAAAGGACAAAATTGTGATGGGTCAACCCCAAAGTGGACAATCTCTCGGAGATGTGGACTTGAGGTCGGATCTGAACAGTGGCGTCGTCTGTGGGAACGATAAAATTCATTCTTGAATCCTTTAGCCCCTTAGCCTCGACTGAGAGACTTCTGTTCTGGATACATCAAAATAATGTCGGATCTGAACATTTAACTTTAGTTTTAACATTAACTTCAATGCATTTTAAGTAATAAATGGAAGATTTTTTAAGCAAGTGATAATAAATAAAAGTTGGGTCAGACACATCTATATCATATATTCATTTATGCTTTATTTTATTTTAGGTGTATAGTTTTCTATTAATTTTAGGCTCTTGTTTGGGTCCGAAACCCTTCCGGTTTAATAACTTTTGGCTCCATAATAAAAAATTTAAAGAGTTAGTGGTCAAGACTTGGGAGGAACAATCTTTTGTTGGGTGGATGGGATTTGTCCTTAAAGATCGTCTCAAAGATCTTAAAGGAGTCATCAAGGAGTGGTGTGTGGAGGAGTATGGGAAGCCGGAGGAAAAAAAGAACGTGTTAATTGAGAAAATTTTGGCTCTTGATACTAGAAGTAAAAATGTGGGCCTTTCCGATGCGGAGGTGGGGGAAAGGAAGAGGTTATTTGATGAGTTGTGGTCCACTCTAAAATGTATTGATTCTTTAGCTTTTCAACGCTCCCGTGTGAAATGGTTAAAAGAGGGGGACTCCAACACGAAGTATTTCCACCATTGTATGAATGCTAGAAAGAGGAGTAATAATGTTATAGCCTTGCGTACTCCGGAGGGTTGGGTGGAGGGTCCTATAAGGGTGAAGGAGGCAACGGTGGCTTTCTTTCAACGCCACTTTGGTTGTGTGGAATGGAGCCGGCCTAATTTTGATGGGATGATGTTTCCTACCTTGTCACCGGAGGCAAATTATTTGCTTGAAGATATTTTTTCCATTGGAGAAATTGAAGAAGTGGTAAAGGCGAGCGATGGGTCAAAGTGTCCGGGGCCGGATGGATTTAACTATGCTTTCTTCAAGGAATTTTGGGGGATAATGAGAAGTGATATAAGGATACTCTTTGATCAATTTCATGGAAATGAGTGTATTCCCAAGTGCCTCACGTCTTATTTTCTCACTCTTGTGCCAAAAATTAAATCTCCGCAACGTTTGGGAGATTTCCGCCCTATTTCCTTACTTGGAAGCCTTTATAAGCTTATTGCAAAGGTTCTTGCAGCCCGCCTTGCAAAAGTGATGGATCCCTTGATTTCGAAAACTCAAACGGCGTTCTTGAAAGGGAGGCAATTGGTGGAAGGGGTGGTGGTTGTGAACGAAGTGATTGATTATGCAAAGAAAACGGGGAAAGAGTGTATGATTCTCAAAGTTGACTTCGAGAAGGCATATGACTCGGTTGATTGGAAGTTTCTCGATTATATGCTCCAACGGTTTGGTTTTGGTTTGAAGTGGAGAGCGTGGATGCGAGCTTGTGTGTGTAGTGGTAACATGTCCGTCTTGGTGAATGGTAGTCCAACGGAAGGAATCTCTATCAAGAGAGGGTTAAAACAAGGTGATCCGCTAGCCCCTCTTCTTTTCCTTTTGGTGGCCGAAGGGTTGGGGACGATTATGAGGAAGGCGATGGAGGTTAATAGATTCAAACCTTTCTGGGTGGGTAGAGGAAAATTGCCGGTCTCTATTCTACAATATGCCGACGACACTCTATGTATTGGAGAGGCATCGGTTGGAAACTTGTGGACTTTAAAGGCGATGCTTCGTGGGTTTGAGATGGCTTCCGGGCTTAAGGTGAATTTTTTTAAAAGTTGTCTTGTTGGTGTGAATCTTTCGGATGATTTCCTTGGTATGGCCTCTAATTTTCTTAATTGCCGCATTGGGCGTACCCCGTTCAAATACCTCGGTCTCATGGTGGGAGGTAACCCTCGCTCTCTTGCAACTTGGAAGCCTATGTTGAATACAATTCGAGGCCGGCTTGGAAATTGGGGGAATAGATATGTTAGTTTGGGGGGTAGAATTGTGATGTTAAATGTCGTGTTGAGTGCAATCCCGATATTCTATCTCTCATTTCTCAAGATGCCTATCAAAGTGTGGAAAGAGGTAGTGAAGATACAAAGGAAATTCTTGTGGGGTGGTTTATCAAGGAAAAACAAGACGTGTTGGGTGAAGTGGGATGATATTTGCAAACCAAAAGAAGAGGGCGGTTTAGGTGTTCGGGATCTCCGTTTGGTTAATGTTAGCCTTTTGTCAAAGTGGAGATGGAAACTTTTGTTTCCGGATAATGTTGTTTGGAAAGAGGTGGTTGAGGCGAAATATGGTAGAGGGAGTAGGGGAAGTTTACAACCATGTTCCGGTCTTGCTCCAACTATTGCGTCTAGATGGTGGTTGGATATTTGTAATCTTGACAAAGACTCGAATTGGTTTACTAGTGCAATTGAAAAGAAGGTTGGTAATGGGAACAACACAAAATTTTGGCTCGACATTTGGGTGGGTGAACAACCGCTTTGTGAAAGATTTCCCCAGATCTATGGAATTTCTTGTCAGAAGGAAGCTCTAATTGCTAGTATGGGAGGTTGGGAGGACATTGGGTGGGAGTGGAACTTTGAATGGCGGCGACAATTCTTTCAATGGGAGCAACCTTTGTACCAAGAACTACGCCACTTTATTGCTCATTTTCAACCTACCCACCATGAGGATATGTGGCAATGGAGGGAGAATAAGGAGGATGGTTTTACTGTTAAATCCTGCTATGATTTGCTTCATAGGACTTCTCGTCATACAACCGATATAGGGCCTCTTAAAAAATTTGTGTTTACAAATGTTTGGAAATGTGCGGCCCCCTCTAAGGTTTGCGCTTTTTCTTGGCAATTGCTCTTAAGCCGTATTCCGACGAAAGATAATTTGTGGAAGCGGAGGATGTTGAGGGATGATCAATTGGTTTGTTCCTTGTGTAACATGGCGGTCGAGACCCCTACGCACCTGTTCCTTCGTATGTTACTAAGGTGTGGTATGTGGTAATGAATTGGTTGGGTTTAATTCTAATATCACCACCAAATATTGAAATCTCCATGGCTATGTTTGCTGGGTGTGCTCGTGGTAAGGTAGCAAGAGAGGGGTTGATTTTGGTGTGGAATTCAGTAATGTGGGTGATTTGGAAGATGAGGAATGACTGTATCTTTAATAACAAAGTGGCAGTGGTGGAGGATATGGTGGACCAAGTGCAACTCTTTTCGTGGAAATGGTTCCTAAACAGAAAAGCCAAGGGGCCGTGTATGCTGTATGAATGGAAATGCATCCCTTTTGACTGTTTTCGCAGGTGATGGTGAAGCTGTTTGCGTTTCTTTTCGCTGTGCCTGGTGTGTTTCAGCTGCGGTTGTTGGTGTTGTGTGCTGCTGGTGCGTCGTTATGTTTCTGTCATGCCTGTTGGGCCTTTTTGCGGCCTGTGCTTGTTATTCCTTGTAGTTTGTTTAGGTGCTGTTGTTGTTGATTGGCCTTTTGGCATTTGAGCTTATTTATGTTCTTTCTCCCGCTCTTTTGGGTTTGTACTTATCCTCACATTTCACTCCTTGTGGATTGGTGAGGGGTTTATCAATAAAAGTTAAAGTTGCTCAAAAAAAAAAAAAAGGCTCTTGTTTGCAAATTTGGATATAAGGGGAGAATTTTTTCAAAAAAAAATAAAAACAGGAGCGAATTGAAAAGAATGAAGGACTTTGGAAGCAAAATTAAATTTTTTGAGAAATTTATTTTTCTTCATACACTACAAGAAATATTGTTTTTGGCAGCGACAAATGTTGCTGCCAAAAACGCAAAGTTGCTGCAAAAAGTGTTTTTCACAGCAAAAAAAATGTTGCTGCATGTCGCTGCCATAAGTGCCGTTACGAAAAGTTTTGCAAGGACAATTAATGTCGCTGCCATAACTTATGTTTTGCAGCAACAATTAATGTCGCTGACAAAACTAGTATTTTTAGCAACAACTAATGTCGATGGCATAACTAGTGGTTTTTTGCAACAACATTTATTGTCGCTGTCATTACTAATGTTTTTTGCAACAACAATTATTGTCGCTGGCAAAAAAGCCATAAGTAGTGTTTTTCGCAGCAAAATAGTTACTTTTTGTTAACGATATAAATTATTGTTATATCTTTTATACCTCAACAACAAAAATTATTGGAATAAATTAGATTTCCCAACTATAAAAGATATACAACATAAACCAACAAATTAGATTTAAAATAAAAGATATACAACATAAACCAACAAATTTATTTCTCAATATATTTTCTGAAAGAGAACAATTTAAAGATAACAAACAAGTGTTTTAAAAATTATAATACAATTCCTAAATATAACAATCTAAAGGTAACAAATCAATCTTTAAAATATAGTCAGATAAGCTTTCTACTCGGAACAAACTTGTTACAACATATTTCATACTCGAAAAACTTGCAAAAACGGTCTCCATTCGCAAACTCTCTTCTTTGTATAGTTAGATAAGCTTGTTGTAACTCAACTCACACGAACAATTGTTTAAAATCCCCTTTTGCTTGACAAATCTTAACAAATCTGAAAAACACAACAAACTCAAAGAAAACAGAAAAAGAAAATAGTGACTTTTTCCCTTAGTAATGACTATTCAAAGGCAAGTGATTAATGCGATAAAAAAATAGTCCTATTATATTATGAATTAAAGTAACATGTGAATTATAACAATAATTAGTAACTATCCATAATATTATGCAAGATGCAATATACTCTGAATTAAACTAACTTGTACATTATATAACTCTAATAATATGAAATAGAAAAGGTAGTAAAATATATATACCTTGAGGCTATCATCGAAGGGCACGCTCACACTGCATAAACCTCATCAAAGTTGTGACATTTGCTTAAATGAAAGTAAGGAAAGATGGATAAAAATTGATAGAAATCTCATATGCAAGAGACTAGTATGCAAACATAAAAAGTGATTAATGCAATTTACTATGATATAAAAACATAAAATTGATAGAAAACTCACATGCAAGAGACTTCAGAATCATCCTTCATATAATTAAATGGATAAAAATCTACTTCCTTAAGAAAGTTGGGTCTTCCAGCGGCGATTGAAAAATTCTAATACTGAATCAAGAACCAAGAGATGAACAAACCAGAAGAAAGGTGAACGAGAATCGATAAATCTGATCCTATTTATATCGGTAAGATCAATTGAAATAAGTTACCTGGAAAATAGGAGTGATGATTCCATTGTATACGAAGGAGAAGAAATAACATTGATTAATGATGGGATGATTAGGGATTGGAAGAAAAGATATTAGCATTCAAGGATTTGTGCATATCTCCTTCACGCGTGAGTTCAAAGTTTATCGTATCTCAATTAGTAAAAACACACAATACTAATTTTATATTAGTATAAAATAAAAATAGAATAAAAACCATGCATATCCCAAATAACATAATTTCTATTTAATTAATAGAATTAGTAAATGCGTAAAAAAAAAAAAAATTTAGCAAAAAAATTATTAATAGATGATAATTGAACCTTTTTAAGCGTCAATTAAATGTTTGTATCTATCCAATTAGTCAAAATGCACAAATATTAATTTCCAACTAGTATTAAAAAGCAAACCAAAAAAAAAAACTAGTATTAAAAAACCATGTGTATCTCAAATCCCAAATAATATAAAAAAACTAGTATTAAAAAACAAACAAAAAAAAACAAATAACAAGATTTCCATACACGCACAAAAAAAAAAACAAACAAAAAAGAAGACCATGTGTATCTCAAATCCCAAATAACAACGTTTCCTTTTAATTAATAGATAACATAAAAAAATAACCGTTTTTCATTTGATTCCCCCAAATTAATTATTCTATATAATAATTAATAATAAAAAATAGAGTAGTTAGAAATTAACAAATTAAATAATTAAAAAATAATTAACGATAGTTATAGAAATATATATTACTATTAATAGCAATTTTAAAAATAGTAAGCATTCTCATCATATGACAAATGACAAACTTAATATAATGTATTTCTACTAACAATATATTAAAAGGAACTAAAAAAACTAAATTTGTTCTCATCAAGTTTGATAATATTTCAAATATTCAATCATTAAATGTAATTTTAGCTCTAAAGTTTTTTAAAAAAAGATACAAAACATAAAAATAGGAACAAAAATAATAATTTTAAGTTAAAAAAAATCTACGCATAAAAATAGGAACATAAACACGATACAAGATACGTATAAAAAATAGTAATTGAGTGGTTTCCCAGAGACTTTACAAGGTTGTTGCAAAAAAATTATACTATTAGCGGCAATAATAATTATTGTTGGGATAATTAACTTTTCCCGGTGATAATGTTATTGTTGAGAAAAAAACTAACTTATAACCACAACTTTAATTAGTTGTTACGATATGTATATTTTTATCAACAATTTAAATGTCGCTGCAAAAAAGTCGCTGTTAAAAATATTATTTCTTGTAGTGATACTATAAAATTTCTCTAATTTGAAAGAACTCAAAATAATATTGGAGGAGGATTTAAAAAGTTAATGTGAATTCTTCAAATTTAGCTTAAGTTGTTATAATATTTTTAAAATTAAAATTATATTAATCATAAAATTTATTTATCATTCTCTACACACACAACAAAAAAAAAGTACTGTCTCAAAAAATGTGGAAGAATTTTGATTTATATAGTGTTTTAGCCTCTACAATTGTCACTCTTTCTGAAAAAACCTTTGTTAAAAAAAAATTGATTTTAGTCCCTGTAAAATTTAAAAGTTTTGAAAAGAGCCCCTGAGCAGGAACCTTTGATGCCATGTCATCATTTTATTGACGTGACAGTTGCTGACTGGGGTGAAATGCATTTGATTCACCAAACAAGTGAGAGATATTCCAATTGTTCAAGTTTTATACAATGCACCACAAAAGGAAGGAAGGAAGGAAAAAAGATTTGTATTGTTCACCGAATGGATGGTTTAACGGAGTTACAAGCGATTGTTAATATTTGAGTTGAATAAAGAGCACATATCACTTTTTTATAGGAGAACATGACAATTGTATTTAGGATAATATATATAAGTTTTATCATTTAATTATATTGTTTATAGATACTTTAATTGAATTATTTATAGTTTGTTGAAAAGGATATATGCAAAATAGAAAGAATAAGATAAGAAGAAACAAAACTCAGTTAAAGAATTTAAATTATGACAATTTAAATTAAGTGATTGATACTAAATTTTTATAAAAAATAACAAAAATATATAATTACATTTATAGTTGAAAAGTCTAATTTAATCTAGCAATTTTGTTGTTGAGATATAAAAGATATAACAACAATTTATATCGTTCACAAAAATAACTTTTTCGCTGCGAAAAATATATTTTTTGCCAGCGACAATAATTGTTGTTGCATAAAACACCAGCTATGCCAGCGATAATAATTGTTGTTGCAAAAAACATTAGTAATGACAACGACAATAAATGTTGTTGCAAAAAATCACTAGTTATATCAGCGACATTAATTGTTGCTAAAAACACTAGTTTTGTCAGCGACATTAATTGTTGCTGCAAAACACTAGTTATGACAGCGACATTAATTGTCCTTGCAAAACTTTTCGCAACGGCACTTATGGCAGCGACATGCAGCAACATTTTTTTTGTTGCAAAAAACACTTTTTGCAGCAACTTTGCGTTTTTTGCAGCGACATTTGTCGCTGCCAAAAACGATATTTCTTGTAGTGTGAGTACATGTGTCAGGAACTTGGTGACGTGTGGCATTACACACTCATTTTCCTTTTAATTTTATTTCAATTAGTTTATTTAATTAAGAAAAAGAAAAAAGTGAATTTTCAAAAAATTTATTAAAAGGAAAATGAGTATGTATTACCACGTCAGCAAGTTTCTGACACGTGTACTTATCACCTCAGTCAGCAAATGCCACGTCAATAAAATGATGACATGTCATCAAAGGTTCCTGCTCATGGACTCTTTTCAAAACATTTAAATTTTACACAGACTAAAATCAATTTTTTTTAACAGGGACTTTTTTCAAAATGAGCGATAATTGTAGGGGCTAAAACACCATTTAAGCCAAGAATTTTTTATTTTTGAATGAAGGAGCTACTATCATTTAGCATGCAATACGTCTCTGACAGGATTAAAGGTGTACGTGAGTCGAATTGAATTGAATTTAACCAAAAAATAAAACTCAAATCACATAAAGCACTATGGATTGAATTCAATAAAATAATCATCCATGACATAAAAATTTCCCCTCTACCCCTATAACTATATCTCCCCACCCCTGCATAAACCACTTTATTTTTTATTTTTTGAAAAAACCTGCAAGTGTGTTGTGTCTCTATGTTCTTTACCATTCTCAACACCATTTCGTTCTCATCTTTGCCGTCATTCACAACAATCGGTCTCTCTCTCAACACCACTTCGTCCTCGCCGCCACCGTCACCGGAGATAGTCACGACAATCGGTCTCTCTCTCAACACTTCGTCCTCGCCGCCACCGTCGTCAGAGATAGTCACGACAATCGGTCTCTCTCTCAACACCACTTTGTCCTCGCCGCTGCCGTCGCCATTTTCACCACGGTCATCTGCCATGTCCCCACCCTCACTCTCGCCGGTCACCTTCCATTTTCACCACGACCACCTTCTCTCTTTCGTGAACCCACTGTCTCCGTCGACCGTCGTCATGTCGTCCACCGCCACTTTGTTGTTGTTTTTAAGTTTCGGACCATATTCGTTTCCATATATCTCACTCTCATCGGTCTCTTTCATTATGGTGGTGTTGGTGGAGGAACAAGAGGCAACAATGGGGTTTCATGGTGGTTGCAGATCTGGTGTGGTGGTGGTCACGGATCTGATAATGGTCCGGTGGATGAGAGGGAAAAGGAAAGAGAAAGAGCAGTGATATTTTTACGAAATTACCCTTTTTTAATTATGGAAATGACAATATTAACCAAAGCTGTAGTATAGTTGTAAAAAACTGTTGTATGAATATCATTTCTGTTTTTCAAATTGTTCAACTATCTCCACGGATGCATTACAACATTGGCAATTAAATTTTAAAATACCAGGATTTCAAAACCTCAAATTGAGGATTTGTTTGATAGGAAAATTCTAACATGGACCACCACTTCAAGTGGTCCATGGTGGACCATTCATGAAAAATAAAATAACGAATATGAATTTTACAAAATTCACTGTTGGATTGAAAATTTATATCATATAGATCATCTATAGAAAATTTTAGAAAAATTGAAAATCATTTGATATGTTAGGGAGACCCATCAAAATTAACGGTTTATTAAATACTGTAAATCTTGATAAATCCCAATAAAATATCAAATGATTTTCAATTTTTCTAAAATTTTTTATGGATGATCTATATAATATAAACTTTCAATCTACCAATAAATTTTATAAACTTCGTATTCGATAGTTCACTTGTCCACGGTAGACCACTTGTAAAGGTGGTCCACCGTAGCATTAGCCTTGTTTAATAAACAAAAAGAAGAGAGAATTAATTTTACAAACCTAAGCACCGTTACATTTCTTTTTGTCCTGGTTGCTCCTTGTTGAACCGCTCCACAAATAATATGGTTCAAATTACTCTCTTCGTCTTAAAATAGATAACACAAATAAAATATAAAGTTGTCTCAAAATACTTGATATATTCAACTTTCAATGCAATATTTTAATTTAAGGCTAAACTATATATTTGGTCCCTTACGTTTATTTTAGGTTTCCATTTGGTCCCTTACTTTAAAAAGTTTCAATTTGGTCCCTTACGTTATCAAAGTTTGCATTAGTTGGTCCCTTCCGTCAGATTCCACTATTTCACTGTTTCAATTAGATACGTGTCAACGTGTCCAGATGTCCACGTGTGCAAACCGTCTGCCACGTAAGCAAACTGTCTGCCACATGTGCAAAAACTGACGGAAGGGACCAAATTGAAACCTAAGATAAACGTAAGGGACCAAATTGAAACTTTTTAAACATAAGGGACTAAATTAAAACCTAAAATAAACGTAAGGAACCAAATGTGTAGTTTAACCTTTTAATTTACAACCTCTTTCGATCACTATTTTCATGACTCTAAAAGAAGATATTAATTAATATTTTTTGTGCTATCAAATAAAAGTCATGTTTTAATTTATTTTTAATTATTACATTTTTCTCAAACCGCATGAAATGGAAAATTGATTACTTTGTACCCCTTTCGATTATTTTTATAAGTACTGATGAAAGTATAACTATTTTAAATAATTTATGTAAAAAAAGTTTAGTATTAAGAACATACTAATACAATACTTCCTTCATCTTTAATTATAAGCAAAACTCAACTTTTCAGATTCATTGAAAAATTGATGTATCTGAACTATAATGTAGGTTAAATACATCACTTTTTCAATGAATTTAAAAAACGATATTTTGCTTATAATTAATTAAGGATAGAAGGGAATAATACATAGTATAAATTATAATTGAAAGATGTGATTAGGGCTGGAAATGAGTCGAGTTGAGTCAAACTCGTCTGAGCTCGACTCGACTCGTTAGAAATTGGTTCAGCTCGAAACTCAACTCAATTGTGAAACGAACTCTTTTTTCAGCTCGAGTTCGGCTCGTTTAAAGTTTACGAACAGTTCAGTTTGGCTCGTTAGGTTCAATTCGTTAAGTTAAATTACCTAATTTTAAAGTTAATTTTTTTGTCAAAATTTCAAAATTTGATCTTTAATCTTTTAAACTATTTTTTTAAAAAGAAAATAATAAATATTAAACTAAAATAAAAGTCATCTAAAGTGTATAATAGATAAACATATACAAAATTCAAATCGGCATAAACTGATATAAGTAATAAAGTTACAAAGCAAAAAACCAACAAAATTTCACAATTATTCTCAAAATATTCTGCTAATTCTAAACTTCAATAGTTCTCCCATTCAAGATAAAATCGCATCAATGTTATATATATATAATCGAGCTAGTTCACGAGTCAAACGAGTCGAACTATATATAGTTTATGTTCAGCTCATTTGTTTAACGAACTTAATTTATAACTAAAACTCAACTAATTTGGTTCATGAACCAAGTTCACGGGTCAAATATCGAATCGAGCTTCGAACTATTCATGAGTTGGCTCGAGTCATTGCCAGTCCTAGATAGGGGTGTGCAAAAAATCCGGTTAGAAGGTCCAAACTCATAACCGGATCCAAATCCGTTTTAAAAAATCCGGATTTTGGTATATGGTTATTAACCAAACCATTTTCATCTGGTCGGTTATACATCCAAACTAAATTTTCGAATTTGGTTTAAATTGGTTATTATATCCTTTTCAAATTTGTTTTTGTCAACAACAAAAAAAACAAACAATGTCCTTTTTTTTTACAAAACAAACAAATATCCGTTTTTTTTTTACAAAACAAACAAATATTTTTTTTTTGTTGACAAAAAAAAAATTATTAAAATTAATTCACGCACACACCATCACCGGTTCACCATGTGCGTGTGATCGATGATAATCTACAATAATCTCTTCAATTGAACGCTAATCGACGATATTCTCTTCCAATGAACCACACTCATTCTCTCCAATTGATTCCAGATAAAAAAAACATAAAATATTTTTAGAAAATAAACATCCCCATATCTTTACACTAATAATTTGTATACCCTTATCTCGTTGGAATTGAAAAAAATATCTAGAAGAAGGAATTTGAATGGTCTTCTTCACATGTTTTTTTTTCCATCTCTTTCAAACACATATCAAAAGCAATTTGATGCAAAGAATTAAAAAAGAAAAGTGTATTTTTTTATGATTTTTAATATGTTTTCTGTCTACGTAAAAAAAAAAAAAACAGACCAAATTAACCGTTTATTAATCCAGTTTTCAAAATAACCAGTTTAAAACTGGATTTAAAAATTAACCGCTTTTAAACCGGTTTTATAAAAATATCTGGTTATGTATCCGTATCCAAATTTATAACTGGTTATATAACCGGTTTATAAAAAATAATAGTTATGGTCATGTATCCAAATCCATATATCTGATTTTGGTTTGGATATAATTTGGTTTGGCAAAATAACCGACCATGCACACCCCTAGTCCTAGATGTGATTATCCATCCCATGATGATGAGTAGTTGCAGGGGGTGAGGACATAGAGATTTTGTCATGTTCCATTCCTAGTGGTTACTAGTTACTACTGATTACTGTGATATGTATGTACAGTTGAATGAAAGTGAGAAAGAGTAAGAAGAAGAAGAAGAAGAAGAATCCATCACAAGACGATGTGGATCTGACCCTACACGTGTACAGTCACAGGCACGCCCGTGAACCTTACCGAATCTGATTATGGGTACGGTACGATGCAGTCAAATTGAACTTTGAATGTCAATTAAAAATTTATAAATAAAATGGAAATACGCAACGGTTAAAATCCCTCGAAAATACAACCTTTCTAAAGGAATCCAATGTCATCAATCATCATTGTCATATAGACCCAACCGGATAATTTTTCTTTGGGGGTGTTTGTTTCAAGTTTAGAAATAACATTCCTTGGAATATATGGATAGAAATATATATATCCATGTTTGCTACAAGATTGATATAAAATTATTCCCGGGTATGTAGATTTCTTGGAATAAAATAACTTCCAATAACTTCTCTTATTTCCATGATTTTATTCCCAAGAAAATGGGTGGGAAAGAAAAGTTCCAATGAAAATGGAAATATAATTTAAATAACTTCTAGTAACTTCTCTTTTACCCATCTTTGTAATAATTCCAAGGAATATTAACCAAACATTATTTTTTAAAAATACCTTGGAATAAAATTCCTATCATTATTTACTGGGAATATTATCCTAGGAGTAAATTTAACATCCTTGAAACAAACGTCCCCTTTCTTTTTGGTACTACATCCCAACCGGGGTAAATTTTAGTACTTTTAAATTAAACTTTATTTTAAGGTCAAGCTAACATGTACTCGGTATAATTGTTAAGAATATAAAAAATAAAAATAAAAAATAAAAAATAAAGTTGATGTTGATAAATATAATTTTTTATACTTTCAATGATATATTGAATGCACGAGTTTCAAGACATAATTTATTTACTATATTTATGTGCTTAACTAATGCATCGGGTACACTATTTAACATTTTTCTTAATTTTATACTCCTTCATAAGTTTGGTGACTAATTTTTTTACTCTTAAATAGAATAAGTGAGGTGTCTTTTGGATTTCAACCCCTTCATATATACTACGATGTACTCTCTCCGTCCCAAAATATAAGCAAAAATATGTTAATAAAACTTGTTGTAATTTGGTTAAAGATATGGACAAAATACATTTACTTTTATTGACCAACTTTTATTTATATTTTGGGACAGAAGGAGTGCCTATCAATTGACTCAAGCCAACGAGGACTTTTTAATTAAAATTATATTTTGGGATAGAAGGAGTGCCTATCAATTGACTCAAGCCAACAAGGACTTTTTAATTAAAATTTGTTTGGGGAGCCAGAAAAATTATAAAGTCTAGAAAAAATTTCAATTTTAAATAAAAAACATTAATTTTACCCTAAATTAATCAATAAAAATTTCAGTTTTACCTAAACTAACTCCTAAGAATATCAAAGTTTTTGAACAGAGCCCAAACAACTATCCAGACTTAATGGGTCTTGGCTCTGCCATTGAGAGTAGTGTAGTACTAATAGTACTAGTATTCTTATTTTTACTAATTTGAGAATGAGTCTTTTTAAAATATGACAGTTTTTAATTTATCTATGATTTTTTTTTTTAAAAAAAAAGAAAACTATAGTTCATTAAGAGAAAATGATATTTTAAGAAAACGCAGTGATCTCATAAGTGAAAACTAAGTTATTTCACCATTAAATCAATAAGTATTATCATTAAAATCAGATGAGTTCATTAAAAAAATTATATCAAATGAAATGCGACGTAATATATTCATCGATCTAACAGTGAAAGATGTATTGATATATCAATGGTAAAAATAGATTTGTATGTGATGAAAAAAAAGCTATATTCTTAAATCACTATTACTTTAGTTAATAGATAAAGCTCTAGTTGTCCCATGAACTTAACTTAGTTGGTTGGACAATACATTATATATGTAGAGGTTGGGGTTCATGTTAAATTTGAGTTTGGATGTAACTCATCCTTACAAAACCGGCTTGTAAGGTGAGGATTGCCTCTAGTTTATAAACACATATTCAGACCTTCTCTCAACCGATGTGAGACTTCTTAACACATCTCCTCATGCCAACACTATTGGGCTTAGTGCGTGGATATAAACGGTGGGTGACCCGATCGGAAACCTGTTAGCAGGCAGCCCATCGGATCGTGGAGAGGCTCTGATACTATCTTAAATTTGAGTTTGGACCTAACTCATCCTTACAAAATCGGCTTGTAAGTTGAGGATTGCCTCTAGTTTATAAACACATATTCAGACATTCTCTCAGTCGATGTGGGACTTCTTAACAGTTAGAACTCTAGTCATCCCACTTATCCACTTTAAAAGTGAAATTTCTAGCACCAAGCTCTAGTTAATAGATAAGGTGAAAATTAATATTTTCTCTATCTTAAAATAAATGACCCAAAGAAAATAAAATTTTGTTTCACCATATATATTCAACTTTCGATATACTCCCTCCGTTTCATTTTAATTGTCTTTTATTATCTTATTTAGCGTTTCTATTTAATTGTCCCTTTTGTATTTTATGGGTATGATTTGTCAATTTTACCCTTTGCTAATTGCTCTTATCTTTTTCCATAAAACCAATTTATGCTATATATTTGGAAAATTAAATTTTTTTTTTTAAAAAAAATTTGTTGGTACATAACATATTAAATTTTTTTTTTGTATATAATATATTAAATTTATTGGAAAGAGAAAGTGTGGGCAAAAAAATAGGAATTTATTGGGGATTAAAACGAGGTTATAATAGGAAGATAACGTGCAAAAATACACTTTCTTAATTTGATGTTATCATTCTAAAAGGACAATTAAAAAGAAACGGAGGGAGTAATATTTAATCACTATTACTTTTACAACTACGAAATAATAAATCATCAATACCTCATAAAGACAGTTAAATAAAATTCATATTTTCTCTTTAATTATTACATTTTTTTTTATTTTTATTATATTGTACATGTGAAGTGGTCAAACAAATTATATAAGACAGAGAGAATACGTAGATTCTGAATCAAGTTACTTACAATGGAGATTTATACACCATGATTGGGAAAGCTTTAGCTTTTAAACATATGAGTAAATGGCTAACTATATAGTCATAGATATATCTTCAATCACAATGCAGCTTTTGCACGTGCATGTGTTGTATGGTTTGTTGTGGATGTATTAAACAACAATTAATTCATTTTTTAAATTAATTGAATCATTTATATATTTAACTTAAATTTTAAACCAAATATATAAATGATTTCAATGAACATAGAAAAAAAATTTGCTTATTGATTCAAAAAATAAATTGCTTATATATATATTTTTTTTGACGGAATTTGTTTATATCTATTAAGGCCAAAGAGTATCAGAACAAAAATTACTTTTGCAAATCCGACCAGTGAAATCCTTTCCTACGATACAATGCTAACAATAACATCATATGGAATACAATTTTCAATAATAAAATGGCTAATAACGTATATTTTCTTTGGGTTTTTAATCTGTGGGGTGTATAAGTGGATTTTTTTCAATCACATTTTTTTCATATGTAATAAGAGTCGGAAATTGAACATTTGCTTAATTGGTCCAAGACTTTTACCTACTTGTACCAATTTATTGATGTTATAATATAAAATTGGTTAATAGTACGATTAGATATATTTTGTGTTAAAAATAGTGTTTTTATATATATTTTTTTAAAATAAATTTAACAAAAATTAATAATATTTTGTTCATCTAATAGACAATATCAAGTGTACGTCTTATGAACTTAATTCTGATGATGGGAATATTATATTATATATATATGGATCGAAATTTGAATTCTGAACACCCTATACATATTCATCTTAAAGATAAAATTTATACGGAAACATTAATTTTGGCTTAGATATTTATACTAGATCTAACTCATCTTACAAAACCGGATTGTATGTCATGTGAGAATTGACTTTTACTTATAAACTAATATTTAGACCAACTCATATCCGACGTGAGATTTCTTAATACACACTCTCACACCCAACACTAATGAGCTTGATGGGTGAATATAAATGGTGGGTGGTTGCCGGTGGCCCAATGAATCTTGTGTTGAGACAAAATCCACTTTTGATGTTTTAAAGATTACAAACATCTTTAATTAAATTTCAAATTGATTCTGAACATTTTGTTGTCTAACAAGTGTTTTTGAGTGGTTATAAGCTAAAACAGATCCATAGATGAAAGTGCTAAAAGTTTGACAGAAAATCATGAAACAAGATCAATCTGAGATCATTCTGATAAACAGACAACCACTGTTCAACTTAATTAATTACTTGTCAATAAGTCCGAAACAATTAAGCACTTTTCTTTGGAATATAGAATCAAATCTATACAGGACTTCTTCCAGTTTGAGCAAGGAATTTATTATCCATCATAAGTTTCAAATCATAAGACTTATCACTTTGAGTTTTTGGGAAAAACCAAACATTTGCAAAGCACATGGTCTTTAAAAATAGAAACTGATATCATGGTTATTTCTCAAGATACCTAGACCAATCACAACATCACAGCAAAGCCTTAACCCATGGTTAAACATGTACTTGAAGCCAAGTCAAAAGAAAATATTCTTTAAGGGAAACTAGGCAAGTACAACTAGGCTTTATTTTTCCTAATTAAGTGCATATCCAGCTGCAAGTAAACCAGCTCACTACAGCTGTGCACAACTCTCTGATTACAGCTTTTAATGGATAAGGATCAAGAGGAAAACATAAGCCACGCTCCAGTTCAATTTTGAGAATGATTCAAGACTGATCCAAGAATGAACAGTAACAGATTAGCACACAGATTATGCAAAACTACTCCAACTGTCATGTGTACTTACTGAACAGTTCAAACGGCTATTTGATGTACTTCAAGCTTGGGAAACAAGCATGATACAACAAATGACAACTCAAATAGCTATAAGCTAAAGCAATTCAGATCTGCACCTTGCATTTTCAAAGCAAGAATGAAATAAGATTATGCAGAGATTAAATGACTATGCTAAGAGTCTAGCTTGGAGGATTAGAGCTGAGTGTAACTTGCTATTTTTTTGACTCCAACGGATACATCTTCTACCCAAAGCCCAACACTATCCCGCTTCTATAAAAGGAACAAGAAATCAAGCTTTCAAGCATCAGTTCTGCCAAGCAATCACAAAGCAATTGAAAATCTCTCTTATAGATCTGATTGTTTATTTTTAATCATTCTCATTCTCTGTTAAGTCAATCAAAAAGGATTTGAAAGATCCAACTCTTAGAATAGAGAACATACTGTTTTAAGCTTCTCACTTTGTGTTGAGATTTGTAAAAGCTTAGAACAAAATCTTTACTAAAATTGTGATCTCAAGTCAATAAGTGTTTATTGATTGAGTGCTTAGTCAAGTGTGACTAAGGTGATATCAAGCTGTAAGTGCTTGGAATAAATTGGTCTTAGGTCTAGATCAAAGTTTGAAATCTGTGTAATCTTGGATCTATAAAATCAGAAGAATATAGTGGATAAACTCTTTAAATTAAAACTGTTTTTAACCAAGACTGTAGTTTAAGATCATTCCCAGGTTGATCTTACAACTCTGCTACTCTTTCTTTTCTTTCATTAACATAGTCTGATTTATATTAAAGTGGAATTTTTAAAAGGTA
Source organism: Trifolium repens (assembly GCA_030408175.1). NCBI lineage: Eukaryota > Viridiplantae > Streptophyta > Magnoliopsida > Fabales > Fabaceae > Trifolium > Trifolium repens. The sequence goes on along the minus strand of CP125842.1, from coordinate 55,555,510 downwards.
CACAATTCAAATTCCCCCTTTTTTGTGTAAAACTTTGCTACTTCATCTTGGAGATACTCTAATATCATCTTAAATTTTTATTGGGTCAACTCATTTTTACAAAACTGACTTGTAAGATAAATATTGCCTCTTATAAATTTATATTCAGGCTATCCCATATTCGATATGAGATTTCTTAACATTTTGCAAGAAAGTCAATAAAACATATATATGTTTCCAATTTGATGCTCACACTTTCTGAAATTAAATTGTCCAATTTTAATTAAAACTTCAAATTAAAATACGAACTGCCTCATTTTGATAAAATGACCACATTATATCTTAAATGTGAATGTGATATAACTTGACTATATGGAACCTTGGTCCATATATGTCTTTTTTGTTGACATGTTGTAGTAGTAAATTACGACATTTGGGTAATACTTATTAACTAAAGTGTTGGACAGATTTATAATGGATAAAATGATACAAACATAAAAGAAACTAGTATCAATTTCATTTTTCCTTTATCTTTTCGTATTTCTTATTATAAAATTTTCTTTTCTTTTATTTTTCTTAATGATAGCTTTCATTCTTGATTCCTTTACATATTATTTTAATTTATACATAAATGTGCTTTTATTTATGCATGGTGATGATGATTGTTTTATATAAAGATAGGCTTTGTATTTCAATCAATGAACGAGCTAGAAAGCTTTTCTTTTCTCACAATAATTGTGGTGCTTTGCCAACTATATATATTTATGTGGTGTTGATTTTTGAACATCATCTATAATATATTGTCCAAGCCAAACATGTTCCTATGTCAGTGTCGGTGTTCCTTTCTACTCAAGGACCCATTTCCACTGCCTAGCTAATTTCATATATAATATTTACGATGATCAGTGGTTCATACGAATTCAAATATTAATATGATTGAACAAGTTATATCCCAATATTAATGTCAACCACATAGACACATACATCGAATAGCCCAAATTTAATCTAATAATTCAATTCAAGTAGTCAATAAATTTTACTTAAAAACGTATTATTTAGAAAATATATAATTTGATTCTTAAATCAAATATAATTTTTAGTTATATTTTTTTTTTCAGCTGAATTTTAAATTATAAATTATTTTTCTGAATCATGTTGTCGTGCTTCTAACATTTTGGCAAAGCTTTATGCTATTCTTAAAGGGTTTCAATTGTTTGAGATTTAGGCTAATGTACAGTTAATTTGAAATCTGATTCCAAATAAGCTATTGATCTCATCCTTGAAGATGACAATAATTTTCACCCCAAACAATTGTTCTTAGTCGGATTCAGATTCGTATCTTCCATGCACGAAATTGGTCTTTATCGTTCTCTCATACTCTTAGAGAAGGAAATGAATGTGCGGATTAGTTGGCTAAACATAGTGCTCAGTCAGATGTTAATCTTAAATTATCGGTTTCTCTCCCTCCACAAATAGCGCATGTGTTGCTTACAGATGCAACGAATATCTTGAGGCAGTATTCTTGTTAGTTTGTTTTGTTGTTTTTTTTTCCATTAATAAAAAAACGTTATAAAGAAACAATAATTTATCAAATTTTTATTGCACTTTTGATGTCCTATGATAGCGGGCTATAGTGGGAAATTTTTGAAAATGGTCCTAGGAAACTTTTGAATAGGGTTTAAATATGTAGTTGACAAAGTGTATGCCATAGAGAAAAAAAAGGTAGGAACACACAAGCTGGGAAAGTGTATGCCATAAGGAAAAAAAAGTAGGTATGATCATAGTAATCCACTAATCCTTTGGGGGTCTACACATCTTTCATTCTGTTAAGTTAGGATTAGGAATGCTTGCACCAACCTTACATTGATAAAGTGGAATGATTCCTTAATGTAAGGTTACAAGAAGATTAAAGAAAGGGAAATGTTATTGAAAAAAGACCTCATTCAAAACGGCCAATCAGATATTTCGATAAAAGTTAGTCAATAAAAAATTTCGGTTAATATTCTACACCAATAAGACGATTAAAAAATATATTAGGAATACTTATTTTTATGTGCATTAGATGCAGAAAGATGGAGCTGAAAAATATGAAAAGGAAAATGAGAGGTAAGAAAATGTTATTGAGCATTGTGGTGTTTTAATACATATGTAATTTAATCATTAATCTCGTGTATATTGATTTGATGAAATGAACCACTTATTAGTTTTTGGTAAAGCACCCCTTCATATTGGTGTGTTTATAAATGAAAGATAGAAAAATACCATTTTTTCCTAAAATACCTTATCAAATTGACGTGTTTATCAACTAATAAATATAAAATAGAATATGTTAAATTAAGAATGATACAAGTAGTATTAACGAGATGCATAAAAATAAAAGTTTTATTAACGAGAGTATAATTAAAAAAGTACAGTAATTAATATTATGTTAAAAATAAAATAAAAAGTCAATTATTTTAGGATAAGTTTTATTTGCAAAAAGTTCAGTTATTTTGCGGCTGAGGGAGTATTCTTGAAAATGGTCTATATTATATACCAGGTGCATCCCTTTTTTTAATGAATTAATTTTTTATTTATATTAGCGGTCAACCCGTTTGTGTGATTAACATACTCTATTGTGCTAATATAAATAACTACTTAATCACTTTTTTTATTGTGCTTAGTTAATTGATAATTACTTAACATTCTTTTTTGTTGTGCTTAGTTATTAAAAAAATTGTTAACCTTCTTTTTTTGTTGTGATTAGTTATTAAGAATTTTTTTTTATTAAAAAACACTGAAAACTTACTTTTATGTGGAAGTTATTTTTTAACATATACAAATATTTGAATAGAATAAAGAACTGAAGAGATAATAAAAAAAGTCCATGCGAAAGGAGTATTTTCTTTATATATTGATATAAATAGAAGATCGGAGGAAAAATGTTTGAAGTTTCAGAAATACTTATATAGGCACAAACTCAAATATGAGTTGTTAGGCACACTCACAAAAAACAAATAAAAATAAAGAAATAATAATTAAAGTGATATAGATTGATGTGACAATTTTATTTTTAATAATTTTGATTTGTGTGTGTATGCCCAAATCTTGTGTCCAAATGTTTGTGCCTAGGTAAGTGTTGCTCTTGAAGTTTTATTTTGGTAGCAATTTGGCCGTAATTTAAGGAGCTCTTCTGGCAGCACAAATGGATAGAGTCGGCAAACTAAAACTTTGTCATACTACAACCCCACCAACACAAAAACTCTTCATAATATTAGAAAAAAACAAAGAAAAAGTGGGCATCTATACGGTCAATCTTCCATTAGTTCACCAACAAATAAAAATTAGGGATATGAATATATGATTATGGGGTGTGTGTGTGTGTGAATGTGGAAACTACTACTCAGGAGAGGATTATGTGCGTGTTAGTAAAATCAGAAAACATAATGAAATTGTAACCAAAATAAAAAGTTTTGCATAATATGTACAAGGTGAGTCTTGAACTATTTATAAGTGAATTTCTGTTGAAATTAAATCATATAAGACATACTTAATAACAGATATTAAAACTGTTGGAACATAGAGCACATTTATGTGTGAATTAAAAATAAAATTATTAAGTCCCACATCGGTTAGTAGACTTTATATTTTATTATCACATTTTTTTTGTTATGGGAAGTCACTTGAGGTTACTAAATAATAGGAAGAATAATAGAACAAGTCAAAACATGTTTTCCTATTTACACGACCACCTCACCCATTTATTTAGTGATCAGTATAATCTAAAAGAACAGGAAGTTAGTGGCAAAATCACTTCTGTTAAATTGTGTGAAGTTTTGAGAAACTACCCTTGAAAAAAAATAACACCACACTAGAGTGACGGCTAACATTGAAAAACCGTACAACCAATTTCATATGCCTAAAGAATTGAAACTGGTATGTTATTCTCAGTTAGTTTGAGTCAAAGAGACTTTGTTTCTCTTATCTATGTTCGTCTCAATCTTCTAATACAGGTATGCCACATTTTATCTTATTTGAAACTATTGGTATGCTAGTAATTAGTGTGAAGATGAAGGCTAACTACATGACACTATAGTTGAGTTCTATTTATACTATGGTGTAATTTGTAAGTACATGACATATACGATTTTGAATAAAGCAATTCATATAGGATTGATATTAGAGGTGATATTCTAGTATTCCTTGGTGATTTACTATGAATTTATATTTTTAGAATTTAATGCTAAACATGAACCTTTCTATATATGTGTAGAATTTAAGTTTGATGCCATGCATTGAGTTTGCTCTACTGTTTTGTTGGACATTTAATTTTAACAAAACTTTTGCTGTGAGTTCGAAGTTGATACATTTCTTATATATTTATAAGTTGACATTTTGCATAAAGGAGAAATCTTTTATTATTAATTTGGTTTTAAGAGTGATCAAAGTATCACTAGTTCCTTTGAATTAAGAATGGTCATAGTATCATAATCCCTATAATTTAAGAATGGTCTTAGCACCATATTTGATTGGTCAAAATGCCATATTAGAATGGTCATAACACTATAACAGAGTGGACTTAAAACCATAGCGCATTGGTTCTTTGTGCCATATTTGATGGTGTAATTCTTGCCCGATATCTACAGTGCAATAGTTATCGGTATCAGTGAAACTGGGCTGTTTTATCCTGGGGACTTCGTGGTTTGATCGTCTGCCTTGCACAATTTTGGGCAGTGCCGCGAAACGTCTTAAAGAAAGCGTATCGACCCGCGACTCAACCTAGTAATCTCTTCGGTGGCTGAAATTATTTTAAAGGTTTTTTAACTCCGGTTACAACAATTTTAAGACGTCTCATTTCTGTCATGACTACCGAAGAAATTACTGGCTCAGGTTATGATGTCGCTGACTACGACAAACCATTTTGGTTTGAAGAGAATCATTTCAAACATTGGCAACAAAAGATTATATTTTTATAACAACAATAAGAGTTGCAAACATTTGAAGTAGATTATTCCATGTCACTTGAAACATATGAACAACTGAAAAAGAAAAAAAAAGGTTTAACAATATTCCCTCAAAAGACTAATAACATGTCTTCACATTGAAATAGAAGCTAGAAAGCTATATCTAAAATTGAAGTGCTTGTTGTCTCAAACAACAACACTAGAAACAGAAAAAGAAACTTCATCGCCTTTGTTGATGGCGGTTCAGATTACCTTTCATATATTATATGAAAAATAAAAGCAATGTGTTTGACTTGTTCAAAATTTTGTAATTGAAATTGAAATCTATTCAATAAGAATATCAAAGAATTTTGATAAAGGCACAAAATATGATTCCCACATTTTAATGAGAATGAAGTTATGTATGAAACAACTACACCTTACTCTTTTGAGATGAACGGTAAAGTGAAAAAAAAATATAGAACCTTTACCGAGTTAGTTGTTACAGTCATGCTCAATTAATTTCGGCATTGCATCTCATTAGTGGGGGAAAATTTAATTAGTTGATTGTTGTGTCCTAAATAGAGTGCCTAAGTGCAAGAACAAAATTTCTACTTTTGAAATTTTGCAGAAAAGACAATCTAATTTGTCTTATTTTTGAACTTGGAGTAGTTTGGCGTATGTTCAAATTCCTGACTCCAAGAGAGTTAAACTCACTAGAAGAGACTATGATTGCGTATTCATTGGATACTCAATGAAAAACAAAGTTTATGAATTATATGTCTAAATGGTAAGAAGATCATAAAAAAAAAATGCTTATTTCAATGAAATTAAATTTCTCTTTAAATTGAGAAATAGTGGGGGCACTAGTGAGGGCTTTGTAAACTGATCACATACTAGCGATCAGAAGCAGTGATGAGAACATCAAACAAGATGTTACAGGACCTCAAAGAGGTAAGATAGCAAAAGTTGCTAAAAAGTGTGTAAATTTGATTACATGGTTTATACATTAGAAGATAATCTAACAAGCCTTCAAGAAGCGTTGTCTTCCTTGGATATGTTGATTAATGGCAAGATGCCATGAAAGATAAGAGAGATTATCTAGAGTCTAATAAGACCTGGCATTTGTAAGACTTTCCTCCTGAAATTACAAACCAATAGGTTGTAAGTGAATTTAAAAAAAAAAAGGAAACTAAAACCTGATGGAACTTTTGACAAATACAAGGCTTGCCTTGTAGCCAAGGGTTTTAGATAAAGAAAAAATATAAATTTCTTCAACGCTTTTTTCTTGTTACAAAAATGATATCCATAATGGTACTGAAAGCTCTTGGTGCTATTTATAACTTGATAGTACATCAAATGGATATCAAAACTTTTTTTAAATGGTGATTGGAAGAAGAAATTTATTTGGAACAACCTGAATATTTTGTAACTCATCGGAAAGGAAATTAAAGTCTATAAGCTAGATAAAAGTTTGTATGGTTTTAAACAAGCCATAAGGAATGACATGAAAATTTTGACAATTTGATGATGTCAAATGAGTTTAAAGTGAATGAAAGTGACAAATGTATTTACTATAAATTGGAAATTAACATTTGCACTATCATATGTCTCTAAGTAAATGATTTACTCATGTTTAGAGCAAACATTCATGTTGTGAATCAAGTGAAATCATTGTTGTTCAACAACTTTGACATGAAAGACTTTGAAGAAGTAAATGTCATCTTGAGAATTAAGATTACTAATACATGAATGCAAGTTTCCTTAAATCAATCTCACTATGATGAGAAAGTTTTAAAGAAGTATATTTATTGACTGCAAACATGTTTGCATACTATAGTATCCAAGTGTAAAAACTATGGAAGAGCACTGGTGAAAGTGTAAGACAAACATAATATGAAAGTATTATTGGCATTCAGTATGTCACTGATTGTACTAGTCCCGATATTGTATATGTCGTGGGATGATTGTTCAGGTTTATCAGTAAATCTGATAATGAGCATTGATATGCTATTGAGAGAGTCATGAGATACCTTAAAAGGACCATGAATCTCATATATAATTATCATAGATTTCCTGTTGTACTGAAATGATACAATGATATAGATTGAAATACATTATCAGATGATTCCAAATCAACTAGTGACTATATATTTGTTATAGCCAGAGAAACTGTATCTTGGAAATCAAAGAAACATATTATATTGTATAAATCCACTATGGAGTCTGAAATGATAATTAAGAAGCAAGATTGTTAAGATACTTGCTAGCTGAGATTCCTTTATGGAATAATATATAACAGATGTGTTGATCCTTTGCGATAGTACCGCGGCTATTGCATAAATTGAGAACCGTTATGATAACGGTAAGAGACGTCAAATAATAAGAAATCACAGCATAGTGAAAGAGTTACTCTCTAAATGAGCTGTAAGAATGGGTCACGTACACACTGATGAAAATTTAGCAGATCCTTTGACGAAAGGAATAGCTAAAAAGGAAGTCCATAATACATCCAAGAAGATGGGACTATAATGCCTATGAATTGCTCATGATGGAAACCCAACCTAAAAGACTGGAGATCCCAAGAATTAGGTTCAATGGGTAAACAACAAGTTGTGAGTGATAGGAAGTGAATATGCAAGATCAGAAGCATGAATCCTGAAAGCGAGAGGTTGAGATTATAAAACTCTTAATGAGATCTATACTCAGTATGAGTGGAGTACTTCAGGAGTGCTCTTGATAGACTCACCTATATGAATGTGGAACTGAGGCCGGTTCCTATGGCGTTTTGAGGCGAACTCCTAGAGCGTTCACGAAACCGGGATTGTCGTGCAGGGCCATTAAAGCACGGGCTTTTAAGATACACCTAAGAAAGGTTGTGTGCGGGTTTGAGAAAAATCTGAGATAGAGTTCAAGACAAGTGTCACTCTTGTTAAATCGGGCTCTTACTTGCTATGTAAAGGTTCAAGACAAGCGTCACTTTTGCTTATGCACAATCTTATAGAAACGTTTGACGTTACTTCGGAATTTTCTTTTAAATTCAAGTGGGGGATTGTTGGAACATAGAGCACATTTATGTGTGAATTGAAAATAAAATTATTAAGTCCCACATCGGTTAGTAGACTTTATATTTTATTATCACATTTTTTTTGTTATGGGAAGTCACTTGAGGTTACTAAATAATAGGAAGAATAATAGAACAAGTCAAAACATGTTTTCCTATTTACACGACCACCTCACCCATTTATTTAGTGATCAGTATAATCTAAAAGAACAGGAAGTTAGTGGCAAAATCACTTCTGTTAAATTGTGTGAAGTTTTGAGAAACTACCCTTGAAAAAAAATAACACCACACTAGAGTGGCGGCTAACATTGAAAAACCGTACAACCAATTTCATATGCCTAAAGAATTGAAACTGGTATGTTATTCTCAGTTAGTTTGAGTCAAAGAGACTTTGTTTCTCTTATCTATGTTCGTCTCAATCTTCTAATACAGGTATGCCACATTTTATCTTATTTGAAACTATTGGTATGCTAGTAATTAGTGTGAAGATGAAGGCTAACTACATGACACTATAGTTGAGTTCTATTTATACTATGGTGTAATTTGTAAGTACATGACATATACGATTTTGAATAAAGCAATTCATATAGGATTGATATTAGAGGTTCTAGTATTCCTTGGTGATTTACTATGAATTTATATTTTTAGAATTTAATGCTAAACATGAACCTTTCTATATATGTGTAGAATTTAAGTTTGATGCCATGCATTGAGTTTGCTCTCCTGTTTTGTTGGACATTTAATTTTAACAAAACTTTTGCTGTGAGTTCGAAGTTGATACATTTCTTATATATTTATAAGTTGACATTTTGCATAAAGGAGAAATCTTTTATTATTAATTTGGTTTTAAGAGTGATCAAAGTATCACTAGTTCCTTTGAATTAAGAATGGTCATAGTACCATAATCCCTATAATTTAAGAATGGTCTTAGCACCATATTTGATTGGTCAAAATGCCATATTAGAATGGTCATAACACTATAACAGAGTGGACTTAAAACCATAGCGCATTGGTTCTTTGTGCCATATTTGATGGTGTAATTCTTGCCCGATATCTACAGTGCAATAGTTATCGGTATCAGTGAAACTGAGCTGTTTTATCCTGGGGACTTCGTGGTTTGATCGTCTGCCTTGCACAATTTTGGGCAGTGCCGCGAAACGTCTTAAAGAAAGCGTATCGACCCGCGACTCAACCCAGTAATCTCTTCGGTGGCTGAAATTATTTTAAAGGTTTTTTAACTCCGGTTACAACAAAAACTATAACTTTACTTCAGTGTATAAGCCAAATAAACAAATGTGCATTCTTATAATTATATGAGATATGATATGTTGATTTGTTAAGGATTATAAGAATACTTAGATAGATGAATCATTGAATATGAATTAACCATTTAATTCTTTATTTTATTTTTCATGTCATTTTAGTCCTTTTTTCAGATTATGATATGAAATTTAATCTTCAAATCTATAGTCCCTTTTCGTGTACGTTTTAAATTGTAAATATATATTATGTCAATTTTTATATATATATAAATTTGAAGTTTAAAAAATTATTTGCAAACATGAAAAAAAACTTAAAAGGACTATACTAACATGATAAAATGATTAAAAATTAAATTGTCATTTAAAATTAAGTTGTCATACTACACTTATTATCTAATATCACAGTAGATATGTTAAAATCACATTGATCTATCTTAATTTTTTTAAAACTACACTATATAATTTCTACAGATCACCATAATTCTGTCATACAAACTCACTCATTCATTCGAGAATGAAAATTTAATATGATTGTGGCACTAAGGAAGGTTGGGCTAGGTTGAACTGAGTGCAGTCAAGTCACATGCAAACAGAGCTTTTTTTTACTCCCTCTGTCCCAAAATAAATGACTTGTTTGATCACTGACACGTTTGCCTATGCACAACTTTAATCGTTAATATCTCTAATTATCTATTATTAAAAATTATAAAAATAGTATATTTTGAAAGTACTCGTCGAGACAAATCAAATAACATCTCATATGCTAATATTTGCATGTATATATTAGTAGAAAAATAAGATCAAAGCAGGTCAAATGAATACTACACTAAGTCAAAAAAAAGTCCTTTACAATGGGACGGAGAGAGTAATACAAAAAATAACAGTAAGTATAAACTAATCTGTGCTCTCAGAGTCAAGGAAACATGCAACATATTTTGACAATCCTACTCAATATGCCTTTTGCCGGTAATTATGGGTATAGTAACACTTGTTTATCCCATGGATAGATTTAAATATTTTAAATCAAAGGGTATGTTTCAAAATTCAAAGTGCTGCTCCGACAGTTATTAATAATAAAAAACACATCCCCACATTAGATTTGATATAGGTTGAAAAAATGTCTTTTTTTTACTAAAGGTTGAAAAAATGTTTATAAGTGAAAGAAATCTGACATCTTACAATATATGAGTTAGACCCATCTTAAATGTTAAAATAATAAAAAAGTTTATTCAATATTTTTATTGGTTGGATGAGCACTGCTAAATAACACACATTTTGTTTTTTTTTTTTTTTTCCATTTTCAAAAGTAATCATATATTCTTTAAGATTTGTGCAAATGCAATCATATTTTTTAAAACATTTTTTTACACAAACAAACTTATGACATTTCATTCATACCAATAATAATAATAATAATAATAATAATAATAATAATAATAATACAATTATGCACTACCAAAGAAATAAAATAATACAACTATGCATTACATTAAAAGTACCGCGAGAAATATGAGATAAAACTGCTCGTGCAAGAGTATAAGTGTTACAATTTGCTTGACGTCTAACAAAATTGACCATAAAATCATTATAACAAAATATGTACTTTTAGAGAGGGGAAATTGAAAAGAAAAAAACTGGGAGGTGTTTTAGAAATTAGTAAAGGAGAAGGAGGACCCTTGTTGGGTATAGTCTATTGGGCCACACTAGGATCAAATTAAATTCAACCCAAATCCCAAAAGTATATCTTTTTTTTTGGAGTAATTCATTAACTATTCTGTAAAAAAAAAGTATATATATTATTTGTTATAATAGCTTCATATTTTTTTTGACAAAATTATAATAGCTTAATTTAAGAGGAATACTTTACATTTTAATTTTGGATTTTGTTATCACTTAGTATTCTATAGCTTCATATCAAATAAAAGAAATAAGAAAAAAAAGAAGCCAAACTTTCATAAATATGGGATGAAGTTACTATATTACAAGTCTACTTACAATATATTAAAAGAAACTTATGTTAAAAAACCAAATTTGTCCTTGGCACTTTTAACGGTGTTCCAAGTTTTATGCCTTTAAATGTAATTTTAACTTTAATAAGATAAGTATAAAATCTATTTACCATTTACCATAAAAATAGCATTGAAAACTACATCTCTAAACTAATAAAAAAATTCCAAAATAAAAATAGGAAAAAAATAGATAAGTATGAAATAAATCAAATTGAACAAAAAAAAGGCATAAACATAAAAATAAAAAGATAAGCATAAATAAATCTTCCCATAAAAATAGCATCGGAAACCACCTCTAAAAAAAGATATTAATCAAATATATTTAACAAAAAAAATAATTTAAAAAAAGATATTAATCAAATATATTTAACAAAAAAAAATAATTAAAAAAAATTTACGTATAAAAATAGGAACAAAATTCAATATAAAAGATACACATAAAAAATAGTGCAAACTTTTTTTTTTAATGAAAAAATAGTTTTTTTTTTTTGAATGATAACTCAATCTTTTTTTATGCAAAAATGATAACTCAATCTAACATATAACAACTTATATATAAAAAATAAAAATAGAAGAACCTAATAAAAGAAGATACTTATTTATGAGCTTAAAAATAAAAGAACATAAAAATAGAAATAAAAATACAATGAACCCATTTGGATTGACTTATTATAAGTTTTATAAGGTAGTTTATGAAAAAAGTTTATAAAGATAAAATTTTTGTTAATGAAAACTTATGAATTAACATGGGTAAAAAAAACTTACGAATTTACCCGGGACAATTGCTTTAATAAATTTTTTTAATCATACACGGGACAATTGACTTAATAAAAAAAAAGAAATTGAATAATAAATATTTATTAATTTTAATTTATTACACAAAATGAACCCATTTGGATTGACTTATTATAAGTTTCATAAGGTAGTTTATGAAAAAAGTTTACAAAGATATAATTTTTGTAAGTGAAAATTTATGAAGTAACATGCGTCAAAAAAGTTTACCAAAAAAAAAGCATGCGTAAAAAAAGTTTACGAATTTACACGGGACAATTGCTTTAATAATTTTTTTTAATCATACACGGGACAGTTGATTTAATAAAAAAGAGGAATTGAATAATAAATATTTACTAATTTTAATTTATTACACAAAAATCATACACGGGACAATTGTTTTAATCAAGAAATATTAATTTAATAAATTTTACATGAATGAGAACAATGACGTCACTTATATTTTAATAATATTTTATAACATTTGTCTAAATATTTTATTATAAATTAATTTTATACTTTAGTATAATATAAATCTTAAACGTAAAAAAAATAAATAATAATGGACAGGAGCTTTAACAAATAGTTTTTTTTTTGACAAATAAATAGTTTTTTTTTAAACAACAGAAGAATGAATTTTCATTAATAATAAATATAAAAAAAAACACAAGATAAACTATTTATCACTAATACATAAAAGGAATTGAATCAAAAATTCATACACGGGACAATTACTTTAATCAAAAAAATTTAATCACACACTGGACAATTGCTTTAATAAAAAAAAGAATTGAATGATAAATATTTATTATTATTAATTATAATTTATTACACAAAAATCATACACGGGATAATTACTTTAATAAAAAAATATTAATTTAATATTTTAACAATTTTATTAATAAAAGTCAATAGACCCGTGCGATGCACGGGTCTCAAAACTAGTTTCTGAATAAAGTAATTTATATCACCACTCAACTAAAATCCGTTATAGTTGAGTGGTGATATAAATTAAAAACTAATAATTAAACACTCACAAATCAATCCTTAGAAGGATAAAAATTGTAAAGAGATAGATCAATTTGATCAGCTACAAGAATCAAAGAGTAAAAGCTGCTTTTGTACAATGGAGGTGGTTTAAACACCAACAAAGTTCTCACTGTCATCAATTGGCAATTACATATTGAATAGAATGAAAAACCAGAGAATGCAATTGGGGATCACTTGTGTAGTATCATCCAGTTTCTGCTTCTACATCACTTCATCTAATTAGCAGGCAAATTCCTATAAAAAATGCATGAAACACAGTCAGCCCTCAGCAGATACATCATATAGAGTCGAACCAAAATGCAATTGCAAATTGTGCCTACGTCTACAACTGTAGAGCGGCTGCTGTATCTTTCTAATATATAAGTTTAGAGTTTACAGATTACAACTTGTATTTAAATACTTCGGTTTATCAGTAGACTATGAGTCATACCCAACAATCATGTCATGATGGCTAGAATGCTTAAGAAAAGATCCGCACAGATTAGAACAGAATCAAATCAGCAAAACATGAAATGGAAAAACATAGTAATAAAAAACACTCCCGTAAGCACTTGACTCACCCACACAAACAAGATAGTAGAAGTAAATCAAAAGGATGAGGTTACCACCAACTCATAAACGGAAGCAAATCGAGAAGAGGTTGGTGTCAAGGTGTCTAACCACCACCCAGAATCTCTGTCTCAACCATTTGAAACAACAAGCAAATCAAGAGGGGACAGACTGAAATGGTGTAGGAGGCATGATTTCTGCAGATCGTGTTTTTGGTTGTGATCGGTGTATATTCCACATCATAATGTCAACACCAGGCTTAAAAAAGATGCCTTTCAGATCACGCGCCAGTTCTGTGCCACCAAAGTTTTTCCTTCAGAAACTAGCATTAAAATCTTTTAGAGGCATAGGTTACACCAGACTAAGATATGACACATATCTTACAATTTGAGTTGAGTGTGTTGGGTCATGAGGCGGTCCGGGGATCATCACATTGGGCCTTGAACAACTACACAAGTGAGTTGGACCCCACATTTTAACCCAAAACCTTAAAGGTATTAGGTTTATGGGTCGTCTCACTTATAAAGTGTTCAACATCCACTGTTCTATCCAATGTGGGACTCAACTCACACTTGAAATACCAACAGAGTGTAACCCAACCCTACAAAACCGCTTGTAAAGTGAGGACTACTCAAGCTTCACTACTTAGGCCATATCTCTAGGAAATGTTGGACTAAACCCACCCCCTCACAGCCAAGCCAACACAATGAAGGTACTACAGGCTGCAATGAAAGCAGCCCAAATGCCGCAATTAGGCGGGTAGGGGTGGATCTCAATTAAGGTGGAACAACACATCTCGTCACACTCAGGCCTAATGGGCTTAAAGTGTGGATGATGTTGGAAGCTTAACACGGTTTTAAGATAGGCTCTGATACTATCTTATTGTTCGGATTAAATCTAACTCAACCCTACAAAACTGACCTGTAGGGTGACGACAACGGCTACCCAAAGCTTTATTAGCACTATTTAGATCATATCTCTAGGAAATGTGAGACTAAATCCACCCCCTCACACCCAATACAATGAAGGTGTTGGAGAATGGAGACTGCAATAAAAACAACTCAAATGCACAATTAGGCAGCTAGGCACCAGCCACAATTAAGGAGGAATTTCCAACAATATATAACATGATATATAAGACGATGCTAACGTATTTTCCAATCAAAGTTACTAGGTTCAACACCTTTATGTGATAACAGGGTCTATTTTCTACATAGGTCTTCAATGGTGGGATTTGAATAAAAGTAGATGCATCAGAAATAACCATTCTGGAGTTACTTGGATGTACAAAATACATCTTTGTGCGACCAAAGTGTCTATGTGGCTATATTTGCTTTCAGAACAACCATTAGACATTCCTCCTTTCCTATTTCATCTACTTGTCTCTTTTCCCTATTTTAAAAAACGATGGTGTAGAGAATTTTCATGGTAAAATCCCATTTTCAGCGACTGGCCTACATTTTTTTTGCACAGTCATCCTTTGATTTGTGTTGGGTTTTAATAAAGAATTTATCATCTCAACTTCACAGTGTTGCATTATTGCAAACTCATATGCAGTTTATCAGAAATTAAGCTCAACCCTGAAACTTGCCCTCTCCTAAGGAAAGTAAATTTGTTCTGAATTCATCTGACTACTAGCATATAAGATTAGCAATGAAATATTAAAGAAAATAAACGGTAGAATTGCGCCTCAGAGGGTTTAGACACGTGAGGATAAAACCAATATAAGCCCCACCAAGAGGAGTTGATTAGGAGGAGGATGGCCCAATAATTTAAGGTAGACTGAGAAAGACTAATCTAATTAAAACCGCAAAAAATAATTTAGATCAAAACAACCTCTTTGAAGATTTGGTATTCAACAATGCTCAAAAAAGACTCCTGTTATGGTTTACGCTAAAAAAGAAGGTAAAGCCAATATAGGAGTCGGTCTTCCTACAAAAGAACATAAAGTTTACCGGGCAACAACCATCCACCCCAATTGATAGCAAATCCCAAACTATAAGAAAGCGTATTCCACTTAAGCTAACCACATGGTTAAAGCCAATATAGTGTGTTGAGCTAAGTTAATAATTTCGCCAAACAGATCCAAAACAACCAAAACCTTTTCTCATTATGTAAGGTTAGGCCTGCGGGATAAGGTCTGGAGAGTGTACCCCAGGAGGAATAGATTATAGTAATTCAGATTTCAGCGTCAATTATAAACTATAACACATGGTTTTAAATTTAGATATCAAGGGGGTGCCGATTTTAAATAAACATGCAGGAATTACAATGTTACAAATTGTTACAACCGACATAACGAGGTACTAATTGATAGTTAAACTTCAATAGGGGTTTGATAGCAGAAACAGCAAGCAGTGAAAATTGATAAGAGATCGAGTTATTCAGCTGTGAAGGGAGTGATTTATGTGATACTTTGTAAGTAGGCCTTTTCCTCTCAAGCTTTTCTTGCCACTAAGCTTATATCAATCTCTACCTATAATTTTTTTTCTTTGGCGTTAACCCTCCGGTTCCTAGTCAAAGGGGACCTAGTAATCCAGAGTTTGGCCACAAGGTAAGTAAAGTCCGAGCTAGAATTGTTCCGGCCACCCATGAATCGAATTAGGGTTCTCCCATACGATCTGCCATTTGGTAGAGCTCATTTGGTTAATCTCTACCTATAGTTATTAGACTATTTTCCAACGAAAAGTTCATCAAACCATATTATACCTATAGGGTATAGGCTATAGTATCAAAATGTCCCAAACAAGTTCATCAGATCAGATTACACACTTCTAGTTTCAAATTGTCACCAAGTTCATCACACGAAATTAACTCATGAAAGTAAAGAAACAAATCATAAAAAACTCATTTTTTTGTAAAAAAAAAAAACTCATTAAATCAACAACAAAATCATCAACATAATTACAAAAGCAAAACAACCCATTTCATATAAATAATAAATAACAAAACTTTAAATCAAATACAAAAAACCCATTAAAAAAAAGAAAAAAAAATACTTACAATCAGAATGAGAATGATAATAATAATCATGTTCAAGATGAAGAGTAGAGGAAGAAGAACCAGACTCAGAACCAGAACCAGAACCAGAATCATCAGAATCAGAGAAAGAAGAGTAAATAGAATAACGTTGAGGGAGACAAAAGAAAGAACAGAGACAAAGAGTAAGACGACCAAGTTGATGAAGAGGAAAACAACAAAGAAGATCCAAAAGCTGATCACTGTCAATGGGATCATGAATGCAAGCTAACCATTGCCATGCTTGAGTAGAAACACGTGCAACACGAACAAGGATTGGAGTGTTGAATACCATTTTTTTGATTGTGATTATGATTTTGTCACAAGGATTTTGTTTGTGAATTCATTTGATGGTGATTTTTCTTGTCTACTCTCTACAAGGTGGAGTCAATGTTTACAATTTCTTTGGTGAGTCTCACTTTTTTTTTATTTCAATGGTCAAGGTTTTGACTTCTTCTTTTTTTTCTTTCTTTAAACTACAATAAAATAATGTTATTATATTTTTTGACACAAATAATGTTATTATTATTATTAGAAAAATAATGGGTTAGTCCCACAAGTTTAGCTCAATTGGTAGGACAATTGCATTATATATTTAGGAGGCTCGAGTTTGAACCCCGATCATCCCACTATCCACTTTAAGGGTGGGCTACTTGACCAAAATAATAATAAAATAAAATAAAATAAAATAATGGGTTCTTGATAAAAAATAGGCAAAATTATATAAATGATCATTTATCTTATTTATTTGTAACACTTTAGTCTTTAGTCTTTTGTCTTTTATTTATAACAAATAGATCCTTTATATTATTCATTTATAACATTTTAGTCCTTTATTTTTTTTCCCATTTAGGTCCTTTAACTTTTATAATGTGCACATATAAACCCTTTTTCTCATTTTATTATTATAAAACATAAGATAATTTTATTTTTAAATAATTTAAATTAAATAAGGCTTTGTTTGGTAAAAAATAGCGGATAGCTGATAAGCTAGCTTATAGCGAATGGGCTTATAGCGGATAGCTTATAAGCTAGCTTTTAGCTTATAGCGAATAAGCTAGCTGATTGAATTTGTAGTGTTTGGTAAAATTAGCGGTTGAAGTAGCTTATAAGTATGAAATGACAAAAAAAAAGATATGTTTAATTAATACTCCCTCCGTTTTTTTTAATTGTCTTTTTAGAATGATAACACCAAATTAAGGAAGTGTATTTTTGCACGTTATCTTCCTATTATACCCTCGTTTTAATCCCAATAAATTCCTATTTTTTTGTCCACACTTTCTCTTTTTAATAAATTTAATATATTATATACAAAAAAAAAAAAACAAAATGTAATATGTTATGTACCAACAAAAAAAAGATTAAAAAAAAGATTTAGTTTTCCAAATATATAGCATTAATTGGTTTTATGGAAAATATAAGAGCAATTAACAAAGGGTATAATTGACAAATCATACCCATAAAATATAAAAAGGACAATTAAATTGAAACGCTAAATAAGATAATAAAAGACAATTAAAAAGAAACGGAGGGAGTATTTAATTTTTTTCAAGTAAGATGATAGGGGTAAAATTGGAAGAAAAGATAATAAGCTATAAGCTATAAGCTCATAAGCTACTTGAAATAGGATTTGAAAAATAAGCTATAAGCTAGTAAAATAAGCTATAAGCTCTTTTTAAAAAACTGTTACCAAACAGAGCTTTTAGCTTATAAGCTAGCTTATTTGGTTTACCAAACAGAGCCTAAATCTAGAATTTTGATCTTCTTCATCTTCTTCCTTTGAATCTTCATCATCTTCCATAAATAAAAAAATTTCTACTTAAATGCACCTCCAAATATAGTGAATCTATGTTATATTCACCTCAAATCTTCTTCTAAACACACAAATCAAAATTCCAAATTGAAAACCCAAGCTGTAATTTTAATTTAAAATTTAAACCCATAAACTAAGAAAGAATCCCCTTCCACTGTGTTTTGTTGCCTTGGTGTTTCTGCAGCTTGCTATCTCATAGGCTTTGTATTTGTTGCTTTCGGTTTTTGATTCTTTCTTTAAAGTGCCATTTCTCCTATTTGTGTTTTGGGGTTTTGAGAATTTGAAAAATCCAAATGTAAATTTGGGTTAATAGGTCTTTACCCCCCTACAAAATAAACGAGTTTTGTTTTACGCTCTGTAATTATTTTTTTTTGAGATTACCCCCTGTAAAATTTATTTTTTTGATTTACCACATTTGATGCACTTTTTAAATCGGTTATTTTGTTCAACCGATTTAAAAAGTGTGTTTTTTAAATCGGTTATTCTATTTTTTTTGCCTGCCACGTCAGCAAAATGGGGGGTAAATCAAAAAAATAAATTTTGCAGGGGGTAATCTCAAAAAAAATAATTACAGGGGGGTAACGCAAAACTCGCCTATTTTGCAGGGGGTATAAGCCTATTAACCCTGTCAATTTTGTCTAAACTCCAAAAAACAAAAATAATTTGGCTTAATAGAGAACTGAGGTTGTATTCTACCAGTGTCAAATTATATGATTCATGTTAAAGTAAATCGATTTTTTTTCCTAGGGTTGTTTAGAATTTGGGGTTTTTGATTTTTGAACTTAAAAGAAGATAAAGAAGAACAAAATACATAAATTCATATTAAATATAGGTGTATTGAGTTGAAGTTATTAATTTTTAGTTTAAGAAAGCTGATGAAGATATGAACACAATGATGAACATGATGAATATCTTCATCAATTTTATGGATTTTTAAATTTTTAATGAATAAAATATTTTAAAAAAATAAAAAATAAATATCAGCATTTTTTTAATTAAAAAAAACGAGACAAGGATTTATACGAGCGAATTACAAAAGATAAATGACCTATATTGAAAAAGAAAAATATAAATGACTAAATTGTTACAAATAAACAACATAAAGGACTTATATGTTACAAATAAGAGTTTAATGGAGATGCACATAGGTAACCTCACCGTCCTCTCACCGCCTTCGTTTTTTCCACTCCGATCATCATGCATGCTTTCTCTATCCCTTGGCCTTGCCTAGATGATCACTCTAAACCTGAATCTGAAACAAAAACCAACCCTAAAACCACCAAAACCTTTGCTCAAGCTCTTTCCAATGTTTGTGACATTCCCTTGTCACAATTCCCTACCACCTGTGTTAAAGGTGATCGTTTGGCTGTAGAGATTCCAGAGGATGAGTATACTGCTGGAATGGATGCATGCAAACACAATTTGCACGGTAGAATTGTTTGGCCGAAAGGATCGACCCCGTTATCCATTGTTGACTTGAAAAAGAAGCTATCTTTGATTTGGAAGGATCTTTCCCGTTGTGGCGTGACTTCTCTTGGTAAGGGTTACTACGAATTCTGTTTTTCATCTTTAGAAGATGTTAGAAGAATCAGGTCAGTTGTTTCTTGGAATCTATCTCCTGGTTATCTCAAACTCTTTGCTTGGTCGGGTGACTTTAACCCTAATGTTCAAAGGAATACAACAGCTCAAGTGTGGGTTAGGTTGTATGGCCTCTCTCAGGAATATTGGAGACCTAAAATTTTGTTCGCTATTGCCAGTAGTATTGGCACCCCTATATGTACAGATGCTTTGGCCTCTAAATCTATGTTTGAAAGAACCTTTGGGCAATATGCTAGGGTTTTGGTTGATATGGATTTATCTCAAACTCTTAGGTATAAGGTGCTTGTTGAAAGGAAGGGTTATGCTTTCTTTGTTGACTTGGATTATGAGAATCTACCGGAGTTTTGTACTCACTGTAAAATGGTTGGGCATAATGTTGATGTTTGTAAGAAGCTATATTACCAAGAGAATGACTCTAAGGTTGATGAGCCCAGGAAAAAATCCATAACTAGGAATGAAAAAAGATATGTGCAAACTAGGGATGGAAATGTGCCAACCAAGGATGGTATTGTGGAGAAAGTCACTGAAGTGGCAGCTGTTGAAAATCACCCTGCTGTTGGAAACAAGTCTCAGCCTGTTTTAGTTGAACATAGTGGGGAGAAATCAAAAACTAAATCTATTCCTAATTCTACCTCTGCAGAAGTTGAACATCTAAACCAGTTTAACATTCTAGCCAATGTTTTTGGTGACTCTCAGGATTTGTCTCAGCAAACTCCTGCTAGTTTTCAAAGTAAAGCAGGTAACATAGTTGAAGGCCAAGCTTCTAGTCAAAATGCTAGTGCAGGTCAAGTTGAAGGACTTGTAGAAGATGTTGGTGACAGTGACAATAGCTCTCAGGATACAGATTTTGTTGATGCGACTCAGTTTCAAAAAGATGATATCATGACAACAGTTATTCAACCTATTTCCACCCCTGATAGAGTTCAGAAAGATATGATGTTTCTCAAAGATTCATGGGCTAATATGGCAGAATTGGAGGAACAAGAAGCTATTCAAGCTAATGAAGTTGAAGCACAACAAGTTACACATGATGATTTTCAGACAAAACTAACAAAGAATCAGAAGAAGGCTCAAAAGAAAGTTTTACAATCCAGCAAGGATTCTTATGCAACCAGATCAAAGGTTTCCCATAAGCCTTTGAAATGAAGAGCATTTATTGGAATATAAGGGGTATGGCTAACTCCCCTACAAGACTAGCCTTGAAAAGACTCATCAAACTTCATAATCCTGACTTTATTTTTATAGCTGAACCATGGATGAATTTTGAAGACATGCCTAGAAGATGGTTAGTTAATCTTAATCTGAAACTATTTGCTAGGAACAATAGACAAAATTTACTCCCCAATTTATGGTGTTTATGCAAATCTCATCTTGTCCCTGTGATTATTGCTTCTGAGAAGCAACATGTAACTTTTTCAATCAATGACAATGATAAAATTATAGCTATTACTGCTGTTTATGCTAGTACTAGTTATTTAGTTAGAAGGGAACTTTGGAGTTCTCTAAACTCTCTTCAAACTCAACATAATCTGCCATGGTTTTTCATTGGAGATTTTAATGCAATTATTGGTGCTCATGAACAAAGAGGAAGGTTTTCTCCTGCTAGATTACCTATGTCAGAATTCCAATCTTGGTCAGATGTTTTCAATTTACTTCATTTGCCAACTAGAGGTGCTGAGTTTACCTGGGCAAATGGTAGAAGAGGTACCAACTACACTGAAAAAAGACTTGATAGAGCCCTGTGCAACCAAGCTTTGATTAACCTTTGTAGCTCCCTGATTGTTTCAACCTTAACCAAACATGAATCTGATCACTACCCCCTTTTACTTGAACTCCAATCTTCCCATGTCAAATTTGCTTCTCAATTCAAGTTTTTAAGAATGTGGACTTTACATCCTGACTGTAGACAGCTAGTTCATGATAGTTGGAACACAACAGTTGTTGGCTGTCCTATGTTTATCATTTCCCAAAAATTAAAAATTCTGAAGGACAAGCTGAAGTTTTGGAACAAGAACTGCTTTGGTGATGTGCATGAGTTAGTAACTACTGCTGAGACAAATCTTCAACAAATCCAACATCAGATTCAATCAAATGGCCCCACTGACTTGCTTCTTAATGATGAAATAGAGGCTCACAAAAACCTTGAAGATGCTTTGAATAAACAAGAGTGCTTTTGGCAAGAAAAAGCTCACCTTAACTGGCATTTAGAAGGTGACAGAAATACCAAATACTTCCATAGGCTTGCCAAAATCAAAACCACCACTAAAGCCATTACATCCTTACAAGATGGTGAACATGTGTTGACAGATCAAAATCAAATATCAGATCACATTGTTAATTATTATAAAAACCTGTTTTCTACTAACATTGTTTTGCAGGAACAGTTGCTTGCAGATGAAGTTATTCCTAATCTTATCACAAATGAAGTAAACTCTCTCCTCACTGCTTTGCCTTCTCATCAAGAAATCAAAGCTGCAGTTTTTGCTTTGAACAAAGATAATGCTCCTGGCCCTGATGGTTTTAGTGCATACTTCTATCAATATTTTTGGGATATTGTTCATGTAGATGTTTCCAATGCTGTTCTAGAATTCTTCACTTCTGGTTGGATTTTGCCTGGTTTCAACTCAAATATTATTGCATTATTACCTAAATCTGAGAATGCTTCAACTATTGACCAGTTCAGACCTATAGCTATGGCAAATTTCAAGTTCAAAATAATCTCAAAAATCATTGCTGATAGGCTAGCTTCAATCTTGCCTTCATTAATTTCAGAGGAGCAAAGAGGTTTTGTGCATGACAGGAATATCAAGGACTGTCTGTGTATAGCTTCAGAAGCCATTAACCTTCTTCACAACAAAGCTTTTGGAGGTAACTTGGCCCTTAAGATTGATATTTCAAAGGCCTTTGATACTTTAGAATGGCCTTTTTTGTTAAATGTTCTGAGAAAATTTGGCTTTAATGAGGTTTTTTGTAATTGGATTTTGGTCATTCTTCAATCTGCATTCTTATCTGTCTCAATCAATGGCAAATCACATGGATACTTTGCTTGCTCTAGAGGGGTTAGACAAGGTGATCCTCTATCCCCTTTGTTATTTTGTATTGCTGAGGATGTCTTGAGTAGAAGTATTTCAAAGTTAGTAGCTGAGGGTAAGTTGGATCTTATTAAGGGCACTAGAAACTGTATGGTTCCTTCACACACCTTTTATGCTGATGACCTTATGATCTTTTGCAAAGGAAAGTTAGATGGTCTCAGGGCTCTCAAAGACCTTTTTGAATCTTATGCTTTAGAATCAGGCCAGAAGATTAATAATGCTAAATCAACTATTTATTCAGGCTCCACAACTCCAGGCAGATTGAATCTTATTGTTCAACTCCTCAATTTCAAAATTGGATCCATCCCCTACAACTATTTAGGAGTGCCTATTTTCAGAGGAAAGCCAAAAGCCTCATTTTTACAACCTGTGGCAGATAAAATAAAATTGAAGCTTTCAGCTTGGAAGACTTCTTTGCTCTCTATAGCAGGAAGAGTGCAACTGGTCAAAGCTATTATTCAGAGCATGATGATATACAACATTACTCTTTATTCTTGGCCTGTGTCTTTGATTAAGGATGTGGAAAGAAACATTAGGAACTTTATCTGGAGTGGTGATCCAGAGAAAAGGAAGCTTGTTACTGTGTCATGGAAGAAAATTTGTAGGCCTCTTGAGCAAGGTGGTTTAAATATCAGGTCTATTTCATCTCTGAACAAAGCCTCTAACCTCAAGCTTTGTTGGTCTATTCTTACTTCTAATTGTAGTTGGGCTAAGTTGCTGAAGGATAGGGTTGTGAGAGGCAGAAAAATTATTCAACATCATATCCATTCCTCTATTTGGAGCAGTGTTAAGGATGAATTCTCTACTATCCTTGAAAACTCTTTTTGGTTGTTAGGTAATGGGAAGGACGTTAACTTTTGGAATGATAACTGGTGTGGCTGCTCTTTAGCTGATTTTTTCAACATTCCTCCACATATCAGTCAGAATTTGCTTTCCACTGTTAGTGACTACATCAATAATGGTGCCTGGCATTTCCCTAATCAACTTCTTCAACATTATAATTTTGGTTTTCTGATTCAAAGAACCACTATTCCTTTTGCTGATTCTCAAGATCAACTGATATGGATTCACACAGATTCAGGTAACTTGCAGCTAAAGGATGCTTACTCTTTCAAGCTTCCTCAATTTCAAGATCTTCCATGGGCCAAGTTAATTTGGAGTTCTGATATTCCTCCCTCAAAATCTTTATTTGTTTGGAGATTGATGAATGCTAAAATCCCTACTGATGAAAATCTTTTAGCTAGAGGCTGCTATCTTCCTTCTATGTGTAACTTCTGCTGCAAGCAAGCTGAAACCTCTTATCACATTTTCTTTGAATGTGGTTTTGCCAAGCATCTTTGGTCTTGGCTAGCAAATTGTTTGGATCTTTCTCTACGTTTCTCCAGCATTGAAGATATATGGAACATTTGTGAATTGAACTGGTCACCTCAATGTAAGGTTACTATCACTGCAGCTATTATCAACCTTCTAAACACCATCTGGTCTGTTAGAAATCAAGCCAGGTTTGATGATAAGAGAGTTAATGTGCAATCAGCTATCTCCATGATTATTTCTTGCACTTCTTTATCTGGAAATAATACCAAGAAAGTTGCTTCTAACTCTTTGAGGGATTTTTCTGTTCTCAAGAAGTTTAATGTGGTAATTCATCCCTCTAGATTGAAAACTGTAAAAGAAATCTTTTGGACTCCTCCTTTGGGCAATTGTGTTAAATGTAATATAGATGGAGCTTCCAAAGGCAACCCTGGTGTTGCTTCCTGTGGAGGTATTTTTCGAAACTGTAACTCTGATTTTCTTCTTTGCTTTGCTGAGCCTCTTGGCTTTGTTTCTTCCTTCATTGCTGAACTTAATGGAGCTTTGATGGCCATTGAGGTTGCTTCTCAAATGAATTGGTTGAATCTTTGGCTGGAAACTGACTCTGAATTAGTAGTTTCAGCTTTCAAGGATCCTAATAGGCTGGTTACTTGGTCCCTAAGGAATAGATGGAACAATGCTTTAGGGTTGATTAGGCATATGAATTTTGTTATTTCTCACACTTTTAGAGAAGGGAATGCTGTTGCAGATAGGCTAGCAAATCATGGTCTCACTTTAAATTCTGTTATGTTTTGGCAGACACCTCCTGAGTTTATTAAGGAAGATTTGTCTAGAAACAAATTGGGTTTGTCCAATTTTAGGGTTGTTTCTTGTTAATGGAGTTTGGTTTTTGCCCCCTCCATTTTTGTACTGGTATCCTCTTTAATATATTTTGTGGTGCTCTAGCACTTTGCTAGCACCTTTTTTAAAAAAAAAAAAAAAATGGAGATGCACAGACGATGTAAAATAGTTTTATACGATCAGCCAATAAAAAACCATCATTTTGCCATGTCATATTAAGAAGGTGGGGTGTAGTGGGGCGACGTGGCGGAAAACATGGTTGATATTGGTTGACTGTGTAAAATTATTTTACACTGTCGGTGCATATACCTTTTTCTCTACAAATAAAAGATAAATGACCAAAATGTTACAATATATAAGATAAAAGACAATTAATGTAATTTTGCCTAAAAAATAAAATAATGGGTTTTCCTTTATCAAATAAAATAATACTTATTTTTTGGAAAACTAATAGTTTATCTTAACAAGTATCATAAAGATATTGTTTGACCTTAAAAATACAAGAAAACATTTTTCAAAATAATAAATATTAAAATTTTCAAAATTTCACGAAGTGATCACAAATTCAGCGTCAACCCGGCCCCGGCGGCTTCTATGAAATGTTTGGAATATCTATTTTTTCGAATCTATAGCATTGACGACATCAAATTCAATAATTTGATCTATACTAGATCGACTTTAATTTTTCAACCTGAAACAAATAAATACCGCACAAGACGGGAATACCTCACCAACTGCATTATATTTTTATACTATGTAAAATGTACTTTTTTTTTTCATAACAAGATATTTAGATGCATGAACCATACAAAGTAGTATAATGACTATAATTTTACCACTTAAAATAAATAATTTAAATTCCGTGAGCATAGCTTAGTTGACAAGGGATATTGCGTTATATATATTGGGGGCCGGTGTTTGAATTATGGTCATCTCACTTATCCACCTTAAAAGTGAAATTTATAGTTACTATACTTACTTGACAAAAAAAATAAAAAATTTAAAATTCATATTTGTACCATGAATAATAACAAATAAATGTAACCAATGAACACAAGATGTTTGATAACGGAGTTTCTCAAGTGGTGGGTAAGTCTCTGTACGTAGAGTTGCTACATGCATTATATTTCTATTAGATTTTTTTGTTTAAAAAATTTAGGGTGTGAAAAGTATACAATTTTACAACACAAAATTTACATTTTTGTATAGAATCATGTTAACTAGTGACTCCGAGACACTAATTAAAAATACAAAAAAATAACAAATTTTAAACTTTATAAACATTGGCTACATAAATTTCAATATAGCGACCCTGGGGCACTAGCAGTGGCGAAGCTAGCCATATTTCCATGAGGTGGCCAAACACTACTAGAAAATTTTAAATACCGATGGACAAAATCTGTCTCTAAAATGCAAATATTCTGTCACTAAGCATGCTAGAGACGGATTTGATGTTGTCGGTAATTTCCTCGTCTCTGAACTATTAGAGACAGACAAAATCTATCTCTAAAATGAAAATATCTGTCTCTAAAATAAATATATACGTCTCTAACTGCTTTTTCTGTCTCTAATTCCATCTCTATTAGAGAAGAAATATATTTCGTCTCTAAATTTTGTCGGTATTTCAACTTTTTCTAGTAGTGAAATATAAAAATAATTCAAAAGTAATAGTAAAAT
Source organism: Trifolium repens (assembly GCA_030408175.1). NCBI lineage: Eukaryota > Viridiplantae > Streptophyta > Magnoliopsida > Fabales > Fabaceae > Trifolium > Trifolium repens. The sequence goes on along the minus strand of CP125842.1, from coordinate 55,528,554 downwards.
AACCCAATAAGCAAAAAGATTAACATTAACTTTTGGACGGGACCGTCACCGTTAGTCATGTGTCAAAAAATAACGACGTTAAAAAAATTGACGAAAGGGACCAATTAATGGTAACGTTCAAAACATAAGGGACTAAAGTGAAACTTTTTAAACATAAGAGACCAAATTGATACCTAAAATAAACATAAAGGACCAAATTAATAATTAATTCTTTTTTTTAAAATCCACGTAGTGTCACCGTTAGCCGCGTGTAAAAAAATAACGGCGTTAAAAAAAATTGACGGAAGGGACCAATCAATGGTAACGTTCAAAACATAAGGGACTAACGTGAACCTTTTAAAACAAAAGGGACCAAATTGAGAGCTAAAATAACCATAAGAGACCAAGTTATGAATTAAACCATAATAATAATATAATAAAAATGGGTTATAAGCCTATATCTATTTGGACTAATAATAGACTAATATATTTGTTGTTCTTGTTAAACAAATAAACTTATTTAGGGTGGCCAAATATATATAATTAGGGGTAGCTAAATATAAATTTATACCTACTAAATAATTTTTTTTTTTTGGGGTAGCAAGGGCTACCCTATGGTTACACTACCCTTCGCCCCTGGGCACTAGTCAACATAATTAAGTTAAGAGCATTGCTATTTAGTAAGAATTATTTTAGAGAAGAAATACAAGAATAACACATGGCATTATCTTATAGGATGATGTGATTTTAATCTCCTCTTTTATTGGAAATCATGAGGGGTAGTTGATGTAAACAAGGGTGGAGATTTATTCTTGCAATTCTTCTCCATAGATTTTCTTACTGAATAGCATTTTCCTTAAGGTAATTGGCAAAATTACACAATTGATCATTTATCTTTTTTTTTTGTAACATTTTGGTCATTTATATTTTATTTGTAACACTTTTATCATTTATCTTATTCTTTTGTAACATTCTGGTTCTTTATCTTTTATTTGTAACACTATAGTCCTTAAAGAAGATGAAGATATGAAAGAATTGATGAAGATGATGAACATATTCATCAAAATCATGAGTTTTATTTATTTTAATAAAAAGGTGCCTTAAAAAAATAAAATTCAACATTTTTTTATATAAAATAAAATGAAAAAAAAGTTTATATGTGAATGTTATAAAAGATAAATGACCAAAATGTTACAAATAAAATATAAAGGACCAAAATGTTACAGATAAATAAAATAAAAGACCAAAATATTACAAATTAAAGATAAATGACCAATTATATAATTTTACTAAGTTAATTCAATGACATAATAATCTCTTTAATGTTGTCCTTTCTCGACCATAATTCAAAACTATCACAATTAATTCTCAATAAATATTCACTCTCAAATAAATCATAATTAAGTTGTTGAAATTAATCACAATTTATTTAATTTCTCATTCTACGACACCATAGGAACAAGTCAACCATTGATTTTCCACCACACTAATCCCGGGCAAATATCCATAATACATGCATTCCAAGACCTTTCATTTCTAGTAGCATCTATCATACAATTAGGACACTAATTAATACAATGGCTAACAAATCCAACGTTACATTGATATTAATGATTCTTCTATACATGGTGGTAACAACAGCAGGAGATGCCGAACTAGATGCTGATGATGGTGAAATTATAGATGGCAATGTGACCTTATCTGATTGTAAACAACAATGCATGTTAATATGCATGAAAATCAAATTGTCCCAAATTTCACTTTGTCAAGATGCATGCTATCCAGCATGTAAACAATTGCAAGGCAAAGGTTCTTTATTTCGTAGACCTAAAAAAAAGGAGTGAAAATATATACTTTGAATTAGCATGTGTTAGTACTAGTACTTATTTGGGGTTTCCCATGATTTCTATGATGGATTCTTTATGCTTTCCCTTTCCATCCATCATGTTCATCTCTCACCTATCGGTTTAAAGGCAGGGCTACTAAGGGACCCGGATCCCCTGCACTTAAAAATTAACACAATTTCATGCTGTAGTTAATTGTGAATGTTGATTTGAAATCAGATAGTTTAGATTTAAAATACAGTATTACTCCCTCCGTTCCTTTTTAAGTGTCCAAAAACATCAAATTTAGTGTTTCTATTTAACTGTCCATTTAGTATTTTAATGATACGATTTGTCAATTATACCCTTCATTAATTACTCTTTTTTTTTCAATAAAACATTTTTTTATTTATATATATTTGAAAAACTAAAGTTTTTTTATTTAAACAAAGTCGTTTTTTTTTTTAGTTTGTTTTTTGTTATATTCAAATTTAAATAATAAAATACTTGACAATTGTTTGTTACGAGAGAAAGAGATATAGTAGTAACTAACAATAGTTTGTTACATATTAATTTTTTTTTTTGTATAACAATAAATTTATTGGAAAAAATGTAAAAAAATATAAATTTATTGGTGAATTAAGATGAGGGTATAATAGGAAGATAAGGTTCAAAAATTCACTTTATTAATTTAGTGTTACTATTCAAAACGGACACTTAAAAAGGAACGGAGGGAGTATAAAGTAAAATGATCTCAATTGTCGATAAGAAATAAGATGGTTGAGATTAGGTACAACACGCTACTGTAATTGCAAAAAATATAATCTCGCTATCAAGTTAATCAACCGCTTTAAGCTTTAAAAAATATAAAACAAAGTTATTTTAATAAAAATGTCTTATATTCTACTATTTTTTAAACTAAATTGATATTGTTTAAATACAAGATTAAAATCATTAAATCAAATGATTTTATTATCAATTTTTAAAAAATATTAAATAAAATCAATTACATTAATTTAATAAATACTTTTATTTTGAAAAGTACAAAATATAATACTTGATTTTTGGTACATATTAACTCCTCGCGCCGCTGCCGCCGGGGCGAGCACATCCGATTGATTCTAAAGTCCTTTAGGCGAGGCCAAGAGTTCCGACCATCGAATCAAACGCTTCAGCCCCTACTACCGAGATACGGAAACTTGTCAGATAGGGACTTTTGTCCCGCTCGAGTCGTACAATGTGATTGCGCAGGGACACATTCGATCCATCTGTCCCATCACCAGAGGCGGATATGTGCCCAGGCATCACATGCCTTTCAGACCTGTTATGTGATCATTGAATCTCAATCTCGATGGATCAACTTTATTACATAAGTAGATTCATGCTGCATACGAAGGACTAGTACCCAAGCGGGCTGTCCCCATTCTTTCTCCCTCCTCTTCCGCGTCCATAGTTGTCCAGTTATAGTCAGTTATATAATACTTGATTCAATACTTAGAGCACCTCCAATGGTGATCTCTACCAAAGAGTTATTTTGTGGGTCTCATTTAGCCACATCATCTTGAAGCAACTCATTCATTATTTACTACAATGGTGCAACTTTAAAAAACTTAATATTGGTCCTACAACTTTACCTCATATATTAATATTGAATTTTATTGTTACTTAAAAAGGTAAAAACAAATACATAAAACTAATATTTTAATCAAAATAACTATGATGCTCCATTGCTTCATGAAATCACATATCTCCAGCTGGAGCACTACACTTCCATGATTCTCCACAAAAAGGCAAAAAATGTTTGCTTTATCACATGCCATGCTGGAGGACCAAAACAAAATAACCTCCACTGGAGGTGCTCTTAGTAATTTTATCAAAATACTGCTCTTGTACCTTTATCAAAATACTGCTACTATTAGACCATCTACAATGAGCTTGTTGAATGAGCTTTCAACACACCAATGAACTTACAATGAACCTGTTGAATATGAGCTGGAGGAAAGAGATGTTGAAACATTTCAACAGGTTGAAAATTGACGCCAGGAGACACGCGAAAGCATGCCATTGGTTGCAATCAGGCACGTGTGCAACACGCGCGACAAGGGGCGTGGTGAGCAAACTGACGCGGAGAGAGAAGAAGTTGTTTGTCAATTCAGGACACTTGTCATTCATTGATTGGGTGTCCGAATTTTTATCTCATTTTATCTTTAAACTCAATTATTTCATTGCAAATTAATTTTTTATTTTTATACCAAAATTCATGATTTTTTTTCTCTATAAATAGAGACTTGGTTCATTTGATTTGGACACAGGAAAAAAATCACATTTTTCACTCTCTTAATCTTATTATTATCTTTCTATTAGTCTTTATTTTTAAGTTTTAGTCTTTGTTTAGTGAAAATGGATCCCAATAATTTCAAGTTAAGATGATTGTATCGTATCAATTATTTAAATAAATTTAGTTTTTATTATAATTGCAATCGGGAGTTTAATTTTTATCGATAATTTTTATTATAATTTTAATCGATGATTTGTATCGTATAATTTAAATTTAAATTTTAATCGATAATTGTATTTTTATGTAATCATAAAAATAAAAATATAAATTTAAATAAGAATATAAAATAAAGAGTGGTGGGGTAGGGTGTTGAATAAAAACCATTGAAGAGTGTAAAAGTTGAATGTGTGTTGAATGAGTAGGTGGAAGAAAGAGAAAATGATGCGGAGTGTGTTGAAATACAAAACCATTGTACATGATCTTATTGATTTAAAAAGATTTCATTTTTAAACTCGTCTTCGCTCTTCTAATGTGTTGAGTCATCATTAATTTAAAATAACTTATTATTTTTTTCATTAAAAAGACAGCTATACATAATGCCATGACTGCTATTGAAGTTATTCATTACATGAAGTCTAAAACAAAAGGCAAGCTAGGTGATGTGGCTCTCAAGCTGGACATTAGCAAAACTTATGATCGTATATATTGGAGTTATCTTAAAGGTGTTATGATTAAAATGGGCTTCTCTACTGAGTGGGTGAAATGGATTATGCTTTGTGTTGAGACAGTTGATTATTCTGTTCTGGTTAATGACAATGTAACTGATCCTATTAAGTCGGGTCGCGGTCTTCGTCAGGGAGACCCTTTATCACCTTATTTGTTTATTATGTGTGCGGAAGGTTTAGCAGCTCTGATCAGACATGCTGAAGCAAGAGGGGATATTCATGGAGTGAAGATTTGTAGAAACGCTCCCATTATTTCTCATCTTCTTTTTGCAGATGACTGTTTTTTATTCTTTAGAGCTAACATTCATGAAGCGACAACTATGAAGAATATTCTTGCTACATATGAAGCGGCGTCTGGACAAGCTGTCAATTTTCAGAAATCAGAGATCTTTTGCAGCAGAAATGTGATTCCGTTAGAGCAAAATATTATCTCAACTACTCTTGGCGTCCAAGCAGTGCTAGGAACTGACAAATATTTGGGGCTGCCTTCGCTAATTGGTAGGAGTAAAAAATCAATTTTCAACTTTATCAAGGATAGAATTTGGAAGAAGATTAATGCTTGGAATAGTAAATGCTTGTCGAAAGCGGGACGTGAGGTGCTTATAAAATCTGTCCTTCAATCTATACCAACTTATTTTATGAGTATTTTCACTCTTCCTTCTTCTCTGATTGATGAAATTAAAAAGATGTTGAATGCTTTCTGGTGGGGGCACTCCGGAGCCCATAACAAAGGTATTCACTGGCTTTCTTGGGATAAATTGTCTATGCATAAAAATGATGGAGGCATGGGTTTCAAAAATCTCTCAGTATTTAATTTGGCAATGTTGGGTAAACAAGGCTGGCGCATCTGGACTAGTCCTGATACTCTTATTGCTAAATTATACAAAGCAAGATATTTTCCAAAGTGTAGCTTTCTTGATTCTAGTCTTGGCCATAACCCGAGTTTTGTCTGGAGGAGTATTTGTAATTCCAAATTCATTCTTAGAGCAGGTAATAGGTGGAGAATTGGCAATGGTAACAACATTCCGCTTTGGAATGAGAATTGGCTAGTTGATGATTTACCTATTGAACCTGTTAATAATAATGACTTGTTCTATGCTGATTTTCATGTTTCTGATATTATGGAGCAAAACCCCAAGAAGTGGAATAGTGATATTGTGTTGTCTTTATTTGATCAACAAACTGCGGCTAGAATCCTTGCTACTCCACTTTATTCTTCTGCCACAGATGATAAGCGCATTTGGCGCGGCGAAAGTAATGGTGATTATTCTGTTAAAAGTGCTTATAGAATATGTGTACAGAATCTTGATACCTCTCATTTGCGAGTTAATGGTGGATGGAATTTGTTGTGGTCAATTAAAGCTCCACCAAAGGTTAAAAATCTTCTTTGGCGTATTTGTCGAAATTGTGTTCCGACTCGGGTCCGATTAAGGACTAAAGGTGTGGATTGTCCTTTGTGCAATGTAGAGGAAGAGGATAGTAAACATGTGTTTTTCAATTGTTTCAGCAGTCAGAGTGTGTGGAGTATGTCGACTTTTTCTCAGGTGGTATCTAGCGCTGCCAACAGTGACAATGATGTTAATACTGTAACTTTCAACATTCTGCAACACTTGTCAAAGGATGATGCAGCTCTGTTTGGATGCATCTTGTGGAGTATTTGGAAGCAGCGCAACAACCAAATTTGGAATAATATTATTGATGCTCAGAGTTTTGTATTTTCTCGTGTTGTTTCATTGTTGCAGGACTGGAGAGCTGTACGTGAAGCTGCTGCCACCACAGGTACAACAACGCGAACTGAACTGCAGCAAAGTTGGCGTAAACCGATGGCTGGTCGGGTGAAATGCAATATAGATGCTTCCTTTCCGGTTAATTCTAACAGAGTCGGTATTGGTATATGTGTTAGAGATGAAAATGGTGCTTTCATCTTAGCCAAGACTGAATGGTTTTCTCCCAAAAGTGATGTTCATGTTGGTGAAGCACTTGGGCTACTGGCTGGCCTTAATTGGGTGCATGAACTTAACTTAGGACCGGTAGAGTTTGTGTTGGACTCTAAGAGAGTGGTTCGTAGATTCCATTCCTCAAGTCGAGACTTTACTGAATTTGGTGTTATTATGGATCATTGTAAATTACTCTTCTCTACTTATTATAGAAACTCTAGTGTAAAGTTTGTGCGAAGACAAGCAAATGAGATTGCTCATAACTTAGTTAAGGCGGCCACATTGTCTGTTAGTGTCCAGGTTTTGGTCGATATACCAAATTGTATTGAACACATTTTAATTAATGAAATGCTATAAGCCTTATTTCGTAAAAAAAAATAAATCAAGTCTAAGGTTTGCAATCTCTTTAAAACAAATTATCTCGTTGATTCTCTTTTAAATTTATAATACCTTTTACTAGTAACTTGATTTGAAAATTTTCTAATTTTTTTTATGCCTTGAAAAATTTATAATAATTTTTGTAAAAGAAATATACAAGATATTTTTGGGTATCGTTAATGCAAGCACCCTACAAAAAAGTTCCAGAAGGACCCAAAACAATGGCGTGTTGCTTTAACAGCCACGACGAGGCAGGCTTGTTGGGGTCGTGACAAACTGGTTAATAGAATGTCAATGTCATTAATCCAGAATAAAAAATATTTGTTAAAAAACAAAAAAAGAAGTTGTGTTATAAAGATAAAATTCACTATAATTTCATCTAGTAACATTTGACCCTAGTATAATTGCAATTTAACCTAAAGATGGCTAAATCAGTTTAAGGAAAAAAATATTTTAGTGATTGTTAGATTAAAATCAAATAGTTTAAATAACTGATATTATACTAGTAAAATATTAGTGAAAAAAAATAATTTGCGATCCTACGCAACTGTAAAGATTAATTCTTCGAAATAACTGAGATCTATTTAAAAGATCAACCTTTTCTAATAAATATTTCTAATTTCTTCATACATATCGGCCGGAGATTAAACTTAGACAAATAGTTAAAGGACATCTAGTATGATTTGACCTTCCTCTTAACTAAGGTAAAATATAAAACTAAGATAAAATATAAAACGGTTGGTGTAGAAAAAAAATTCTTTTTGTCTCGTCAAGGTAGTTGTTTAGTTGATACTAACGATATTATTGAAAGTGTTTAAGTATGAAGATTTCTTTCTCCACCCCCTGTGTCTCTTTTTCATCCCCTGGGTTTTCCTTTTTACTCCTGGAAAAAAACTTCGGTAAATGCGTACCGAAGTTTTAAACGGTTGAAAACATATGTTTATACCCCTAAAAAAAGTTCGGTAAATGAAAACCGAACTTTTGGAGGGTAAAATCAAGGATAAAATCAAGAGTTAAATTGAATTTTTGGGGGTTAAAAAAGAGACACGGAGAATGGGGAAAGCAATCTTCTTTAAGTATTCGAATTCTAGATTTTTCATTTTTTTACACTTATACCGTGTAATTGTCAAAATAAAATAAAATAAAATGTGTGGCTTGTATATTATTAAAAAAAAGCATCACAAATAGTGTGTTGCAATGCCAATCAATCACGATATAGTTATTATTACTGGGTTTACACAAACGCAAATCCAACAAAGAAATGAGTGCCTTTGTCAATGTCATGCCTATCCATGTATCCCACTATAAGCTGGAATTCTACTGTTTTACTATCTCCATTTTCCCTAGTGCTTCTTGCTTGCTTCCATTTGGCTTCCATATGTACAACTTTATTGATGTTACATTACTTCCTTATGATTTTTTTTTAGTCTAGGTACTAAAGAAACATGTACTATACTAAAATGAAAAATGATATTAGTACACCTAAATATTGAACACTTAATGACAAGTAAAGTTGTAATTGTAAATTTGGATTGTCAGCGGTCAGAAATCTCATATATTTTTGCAGTAAATATATTAGTGATTGTTGGATCAAAATCAAATAATTTAAATTTTAAGTTCAGTATTTTAGAGTTAAAAAAAATTCAAATTCTATTTGCCTTTTATATATACTGTTTAATCTCAATCCAATGATCGATCACCAATGCACTAATTGCTTGAGTGCATGAATTTATAAACTGTGATTGTAGTAAATCCAAATTTGGTAGTTAATTTGATTCATAAAGATTGTACGACTCATTACTCCACTTAGCGTCATTAACCATCTACTTATAATTTTGTTATAAGACTATTTTTTTAACAATGTACAAAATCATGATTAATATGATACTTAGTACTAGTGGATTAATTAGTTATTCAATATTTATATATCCAATATAGCCAAATTCAATAAGCCATCAACCACGACTTTGAACTAGGTGTGAATGTCATTTTTTTTTTGAGTAGATGGTGTGAATGTCAAATTTATAAGCTAGCATACAAATATCAATTATGTAATAATCAAGAAATTAAGCTTAAGTAGTTAATAAACTCTCTCTATGACGAATTGCACGGGAGAACCCGAGTATGATTCCTGATAGAAATAATTTTTAGCCAGATTTTACTTACTTCGAAATCAAATTCTAAATTACCGAACCCCTTCTCCAAGAACAAGCGGGTTAATAAAAAAAAAAAAAGTCAATTATGTACTAAAAACTATGTTTGAATATCTTTGTTTTATGTTTTACTTTTTATGAAACATAGTTTGAATATGATACTCACATATTTGCATCTAACCACATTAAAAGAACTAAAAGAATTTGTGGTTGTAGTCAAAAGTTTAAGGCCTAGTGGCCTACAGTAAATCTTCCTTGCAATATATATATTCAGTTTCAATCCAAATTCCAAAAACCAACCTCTAGTTCTATTTATCATTCATTTTAAGCCTGCATAATTAATTGTATTTTCCATAATTATTTGTTCCCTCTATCATCATATCATATCTTATGGAGGGGTACAAGCTGATATTTTTACCACTCTTTGTTCTATTTTTACATTTCATCACAAGAATTATCAAACTTAGAAAACTGAATCTTCCTAAGGGAACCTTAGGATGGCCTATTATTGGAGAAACATATCAGTTTTTTTTCAAAGCAAACATTGAGGGAAAGAGAATAAGATTCATACAAGAGAAAATGAAGAAATATGATTCAAAGGTTTTCAAGACATCATTGTTTGGAGAAAATATTGCTGTTTTTTGTGGACCAGCAGGGAACAAGTTTTTGTTTAGTAATGAGAACAAGAATGTTCAAGTATGGTGGCCTAGCACAGTGAAGAATTTGTTAAGGTTGTCTATTGTTAATAAGGTTGGTGATGAAGCAAAGATAACTAGAAAGTTGCTTATGAGCTTTCTTAATCCAGAAACACTCAGAAATTATTTGCCAAAAATGGATAGGGTTGCTCAGCACCATATAAACACACATTGGAAAGGTAAGGATTTTTTTGACCAATCAGCTTGCCTTAAATGTGTAGGGTAACTGGGTAAGATGTTCCTTTCATTTCATGATTATTATTAAATTTATGAAAATGGTCAACTTGCTCTTGGTCTTGGGGGAATTACCATTTACTACACCTCCTTCAATCATGTTATATAATAAATGATCATGATATAAGCGTTTAATTAAGCCGTTGCCTAAACACAATCTTAATTTATAGGCTTAAATGCAGTTTTGACCCCATAAATTTTATAATTGTTTGATTTTAACCCCGCTAACTTTCACAATTGCTCAAAGAGGTTTACACATGCCTCCAATCACATATCACCATATAGATATTTGTGGTGACATTATATGAGCTAATTCAAAGAGTTTCGCTACAAAGAGATTAATCCAAAAGCAAATACAAAAATTAGTCTTCAATCATAATTCTATCATTTTCCTGAATCTCCACCCTAACAAAGAGACTCGATGATTTAAATTTCCCCAAGTGGATACAATGACCCTTTGCCCAAGACACAACCTTGTAGACTACAAGACTTGCCAAGCAAGATTTGTTGAGAAACTAAACAAGTAATTTCATATTAAAACAATTTTGAGTCACACACAACCCAATAGAATATTATGACTATATAAAAAAAAAATTGTCAAACTGAAACACCGAAAATAACCGAATTGTGACATATAATTTACATATCGGTTTAACGGTTCAATTTTGATTTTTATAAGAGTCCTAATAGGAACTAATATAATAAAGTAACATGACGATGATGATGTAATTTGATTGAATGTATGTGCAAAAATTCTTACTCTGCCCATATAAATTATTCTCAACAAAAAACACTATTAAAAATGTGCTACTAGTATACTGAATTTATTATTTCCTTTTGATTCCTAAGGTTGGTGATACTTATTCATAAGAAATGAAAAACAAGATAGAATGTGATGATCAAAAGTTTAATACTTGTTAATTTACACCTTTGTAGGGAAGGATCAAGTTGTTGTCTATCCCATAATACAGCTATACACATTTGAATTAGCTTGTTCCTTATTTTTAAGCATGGAAGATCCTAACCATGTAACAAAATTTTCATCACATTTTGAAGAATTTCTAAAAGGGATCATTGGTTTCTCCATTAACATTCCTGGAACAAGGTTTCATAAAGCAATGAAAGCTGCAGATGAAATAAGAAAAGAAATTAGAATAATTATGAAGAAAAGGAAAGTGGATTTGGAAGAAAAAAAGACATCACCTACACAAGACCTTTTATCACATTTACTTGTTACACCTGACACAAATGGAAGGTTTTTGAGTGAAGCCGAGATTATCGACGACATACTATTACTTCTTTTTGCTGGCCATGACACTTCTAGATCGGTGTTATCTTCTGTCATGAAGTATCTTGGAAATTTGCCTGAAGTTTATGAACAAGTGTTGAAAGGTTTGAAATAAAACCTTTGAATATTATTAATTTTAACGTGTTATGAACTCAAGTCTGCTGCACTGCTATAGTTAAAGTTTCACTGTGCAGCAGACTTGAGCTCGGAACACATGTTGCCTTTTTCTTATATTCGTTGAAATTGTTTTTTATGACAGAACAACTTGAAATTAGCCAAGGGAAAGAGGTAGGGGAGTTATTGCAATGGGAGGATGTTCAAAAAATGAAATACTCATGGAATGTTGCATCTGAAGTTATGAGGCTGTCGCCGCCCGTCGGTGGCGCTTTCCGAAATGCTATAAAGGATGTCACCTATGCTGATTATAGCATCCCTAATGGATGGAAGGTATGTTAATTCATGCATTAAATTTATATCTTCAAATGCATCATTAAGCTAGAATGATTTTAGTATGAAATAAATATGAGACAAGTAATAAAACAAGTACATGTATGTATGATGTTTTTGACAGTTACATTGGAATGTTCATACAACACAAATGGATCCAACATTGTTTCCAAATCCTGAAAAATTTGATGCTTCAAGATTTGAAGGAGAAGGGCCAATACCTTATTCATATGTTCCATTTGGAGGAGGACCTAGAATGTGTTTGGGACAAGAGTTTGCTCGGTTAGAGATACTTGTGTTTATGCATAATATTGTGAAATGTTTCAAGTGGGATTTAGTTAATCCTGATGAGAAGTTCAAGTATGATCCTATGCTAGAGCCTGAAAATGGACTTCCAATTCAACTTCAACCTTCTCATTGCACATCATAGATTCATAATACATTCAGAAGAAGCTTTATTTTTGAAGTTTTCATCTAATAACAAACTGTTTGTTTGAATGTTATTTCATTTTGTATCTGCTACATAATAGTCCCACATCGGAGAGTTAAGGAAACAACAGAATGCATAGCTCATATAAAACCAACAGCAAACACATCTTTCAACTCATACCTTTCTCGGCCTTTTGGCTAAGATCAAGTGTAGTATCTGTTCTTATCAGTTTAATATCTGATATGTGAGCCAATGGCTCACACGATATTAAATTTATTTCTTGAGGGGTAGAGTCCACCACAATAGCTTGCTATTGGGTCTCTCAAGTGTCGCTTTTGCGTTGCACTACTGCAATTGTCGAGCACACCCCACCAAAGCTAGTTAAATATTATTATTTTTTCAAATCCTTCTTTAATTACTGGACTAGCATGAGGGCATACTAATTATGCAGAGAAGATGTTGATGTTTAACTGCTATTCAACCACTGGAGTGTGGTTCTTTCCCAAATTTCTTGTTGTATATATGGTTTTCATATTTATTCTTCTGAAGGACCATGCTTTTTTCAATTACTTCGTCTAATCCATATAGTTTGGCAAAATTAAATTCACCTAATATGCATTGATAGAGTTTTTCGAGGAGAATGAAACTGCTAGCGAACACCTTAGCATCAAAGTGAGTGTGCTGGGTTGATTTTGAAGAAACTTAGAAAGAGTCCGTGATAGAACTCAAATTTGAATAACAGAAAATGAAGCTATAATAATGGTAAAATGTAATTGTATTGATGAGATTGTGGACAATTACAATTATAGAAATGATAGTAATGAAAATAATATAATGCAAGAAAGAAAATAGCAAACTAGCAGAGAGAAAGTCTACTAGCCCCAAAGCACTAAGTGCCCCAAATCACCATAAGTGATCTCTCTAATTCTAACTGAAATTCTCGCTAAATTATTGCTTCTGCATAACACTCCTAATATAGTGGAGTAAGTACTCATGCTCTCCATGCACTCATGCCACCTCATACGTTAGTCTTGGGCCTAAAGTCAAGGCCCACTTTCACATTCAAGTCTCTATCAGTCCGAATAAATTAATTTCACTTCTTTACTTCTTTAATAAGATAGGGTATCTTTTTTATCCATAAGCATACAAAAGATAATTTTTTTTCTTCTCCACATAGTCCATTGTGAGTTGTGACACATAAAATCATTGTCATAACTAATAATTTATGTAAACTTTCTTGGGATGTTACCTAGTTTTCCTAACTTTAGAGTTAAATAGATTATGATTTATGATAGTCTAGAGAATCAAATGAGGTGCAGAAAAATGCTAACAAATAAATTGTTACAAGAATGTTTAAGTTTTGTTTGTCTTAAAATTAGAGCTGAGGAGAAATTGATGTGGTAGCCTTAATATTTGGTGATTCAGTTTTCACAAATACACAAAATAGAGTGGATTTCAACATGTGTGTGTGTGACAATTGTTCTGGATTCTGAACTGATGATGAAAGATCTCATGGCTGCTGCTGTAAATGATATTTGCAGTGGTGAGTGGCATGGCACCCCCAATGCTAAAAAAAAATGATGGTTCAAGTGGCTAGGCTCACCAGGTGTTGGAGGTGCAGCGGCCTGTGATCCCTCCACTGTCAGGAGAAGGAGGTATTAGACCCGTGCTTTCGCTCAAGTCCCACGGTTCAACTCTCAACTTGGAGCGGGCAGGCCAGCATAGTGCAGCCACCAGCCCAACCTATTAAGCCAAAACTATGTTCCATCACAAGCTGACGCTACTCAGCTCGGCAAACTTACCAGCCAGCATGTCAGACCTTTATAAACATTTACTTGTGTCATATTCTAGCCGATGTGGGACTTAATGATTCCAAGATGGTGTAGTCTTAAATGTTGAAATAAGTTACAATACACATTACAATATTACTTCTTATATATTGGAGTGAACTGATATTTATAAGTTAATGGACAAAAGAACATTGTTTGAGCTTATATTGGAACAAGTAGATGTAAAAACAAATTGCTGCCTAGAGTGAATTTGGCTGCCATTGGAGAGGAGCCAGCATATATCAACAAGGTTCACAATTATCATGTCAAATTAATGTGTTTAATCTGTAGTGAAAATAAGGAATAAAGGCATGTAATTTCTGCAATTGACACCTTCGCAGCACAAGAGTTATTACTATTAATGCAGTAGCTAGCGATATTCTGAGGTAGGAAAATGGAAGTGATGGATGCAGTTATGATAAAATGAAGGGAAACACTGATACATGCGCGTGGCACGTATGAATGACAGGAGAACCAGTTTCACTCAACCGAGAAGATAGGAATAATTGCTTCAGATTTGATTTCAAGATGGAACACAAGGTTCAAGCAAAGTGTTGATGCAGAACCAAACAAGCCGAAGTCATGTTTAAGAGGATGAAACACACTTCAACGGGTCTCATAGTGCATCAAAGTTTCAACTATAGTATATACAAAAACATGTAAGGAATTGAGAGTGTATATAATTCAACTTATATTCTACTATGCTAGCAAATCGGCAGTTTTGTTAAGAAGATTTATTTTGAAGTTTTCATCATATAATAAACTGTTACATTTGAATGTTACTTCATTTTGTATCTACTCTGACGAGTTCGTTCAACAAGTGTCGGTTTCAAGATAACTTGGATTATTTTGATAACTATCTACACGCACTTTACATAATTCATATGTATGTTTTTCAGTGAGGTTTTTTTCTTAGTTTTTTCACAAATGAAATAATCCAAAACTGAGTTTGTGAGCCTTGGTCCCCGTAATATTATTGCAGCAGCGTTAGCACAGAGTTTGGAAAGATTCAAAGAAATAAGAATGGAAAAATGTTCATATGGTTCCTCTTGTTCAACCTTCACCCTTTTCCCTCCCTTCTTTGGATGCTTCTGACCCAACATCAGATGAAGGTTTAACCACAAAAAGGAACGGTATTGACAAAATGATGATTGAGCAATTTGGTGGTGGAAAGAAAATATGTTAAAGTGGATTTGGGTTGTACTTGTTGGCAATGAAAGTGTAAAGAGTGGCCACTATTGCATAAGTCCCACATCGTAGAGTCTGTAGAGCAACACAGCAGATGTCAGATATAAAAAGCATAGGGAGCATGTGTTCCAACTCATACCTTTCTCGGCCTTTTGGCTAAGATCAAGTGTAGTATCTGTTCTTATCAGTTTAATATCTGATATGTGGGCCAATGGTCCACACGATATTAAATTTATTTCTTGAGGGGGAGAGTCCACCACAATAGCTTGCTATTGGGTCTCTCAAGTGTCGCTTTTGCTTGCACCATTGCAATTGCCTGGCACACCCCACCAATTCAAGTTCAAAATTTCTCTTATTTTTAAATTACTTGTATTTATTTATTTACCATTTTTTTTATGAAAAATGCTAACTAGTGCCCCACGGGTCACTAGTTAAGGAACTACATATAGTAAAAATTTATTGAAATTTGTATACTTCACTTTTTTAAAATATAAAGAATGAAAATTAACCTGCACCCAAAATTTTATGACATGAAAGGTTCAATTCAGCAAAAAAAAAAAACCGTTTCATTAATCATGTTTTATAGAGAATTGTGCCACAAAGAGAGTATAGAGATATTAGAGTTAATTTTAAGCAATATTGATTCAAGCAATATTCAACAAAGTAGAGAGCTGATAAAGCTATTGGTCTGTGATGGCTATTACTAATAATATTGTTGGAAATAGACAATTTTATTGATTATAAGTTTCTTATATATATTACTACTAGTACATAAAACAAGATCCAACAAATGGAAAAAAAAAAGAGCTTATTTAAACAAGGGAAAATGAAATGTGATGGAATCATATTGCTCAACAAACTCCACGAATGCCCTTACGTTAGCAAGGTCGATACCAGTTCTGATTCTCTGTTAAAGCAACAGTGTTAGGAAGCTTATTTAACTTGTAGAGTAATAGTTTTATCACCTTGCAGTCTCCAAGATCAGAATTCAGAGCTTCTTCAAGTGAAGATAATGCAACTTGAATCTGTTTGAAAATTTTATTACTTTGTTATTTCATTAATTAAGTAAATACATAGAATGACAGGATCATTTGTTGAAAAGAATAAAAAATTAAAAAAGAAGT
Organism: Trifolium repens; assembly: GCA_030408175.1. Lineage (NCBI taxonomy): Eukaryota > Viridiplantae > Streptophyta > Magnoliopsida > Fabales > Fabaceae > Trifolium > Trifolium repens. The sequence goes on along the minus strand of CP125842.1, from coordinate 55,512,046 downwards.
GTTTGAATAATCTCAGTTATGTTACCTTAGTTATATGTCCTATTCAATATGTGACGACTCATCTTCTCTAAATGGAACACCAATATGAACCCACCAAAAATGATGGTTCAAGGGACTAGGCTCACCAGGTATTGTGGGCTGGTGGTGCAGCAGCCTGTAATCCCTCCACTGTTAGGAGTAGGAGGTATTCGCTGCTCTGTGAAACCAGCCTCACGCTGTACCCTCCTCTCTAAGACCCACAAGACTCGTGCCTTCGCTCAAGTCCCATGGCTCAACTCTCAACTTGGAGTGGGCAGGCCAGCATGGTGCACACACCAGTCCAACCTGTTAAGCCAAAGTCATGTTCCATCACCTTGGTGCCCCCACTTGGGTCACAAGCTGACGCTACTCAACTCGGCAAACTTCCTAGCATGTCAGACCATTATAAACACTCACTTGTGTCATATTCTAACTGATGTGGGACTTAATGGATCCATCCAAGATGGTACAATATTAGATTGGAACATGGTTTCTTAAATGGTTCATTTCTGTACATTAATCATACTATGGATTATTGGAGCAAAATTAGTCAATGGCATATACAGATAAAACTAAATCTATTCAGTAAGTGATACAATCTAAGGCTTCCTCTAACATCAACTCTTTTATTCCTAGTCTAGATAGAGCAAATTGGATGCATTGAAATTGAAGTTTTTTTTAACCACTCAAACATTATGGATCAAACATTAAGTCAAACTTTTTCATGTAAGTTATAAGCTATTTTCATAAGCAAAAGTTGTTCCCATAAACTCACCAGAGCTGTCTCACAGGTGTTTATACCAGTAGATAAACTCAAATAAATAAGTCAATCGAAACACACCCTAAGGCCTTCAAATAACTACCTTAACCATAATCACTCTCCAGCCTTATCAGCTGATCCAGCATGTAGGTTCCACCATCCCTTCCTTTTATAAGTTTGATTCCATAAGGCTACTCAATCTCAGATGGTTACTCTTCTTCTCCTTCACCCTTTACACTCTCTTTTTTGGATGATTCTGACCCAACCTCAGATGAAGCTTTAACCACAAAATGGAATGGTTTTGACAAAAGGGTGTTTGAGAAACTATAAGGGTTTCTTGAAGAGAATAAGTTGATGGTAGGAAGAAAATAAATTGGGTTTGCTTAGAGTGGATCTGGGTTGTTCTTGTTGGCAATGGAAGTGTAAAGAGATGAGTGAACACTAGTGATGATTGTAGACATAGATAATGACATGGTTATTTGAAAGTGCAGGAATACTAATAAACTCCAAGTTATTGCATAAGTCCCACATCGTAGAGTTAGAAGAGAAACAGAGCAGATGTCAAATATAAAAGGCATAGGGAGCATGTATTTCAACTCATACCTTTCTCGGCCTTTTGGCTAAGATCAAGTGTAGTATCTGTTCTTATCAGTTTAATATCTGATATGTGGACCAATGGTTCACACGATATTAAATTTATTTCTTGAGGGGGAGAGGCCACCACAATAGCTTGCTATTGGGTCTCTCGAGTGTCGCTTTTGCGTTGCACTATAGCAATTGCCTGGCACACCCCACCAATTCTAGTATAAAATTTTACATTTTTTCGTATAACTTGGACATGGTGACAGATTTGGTAGTTACATTAAAGGATAATTATGCTTGTAAATGAATGAAATTGAACCAAAGCATTCATAATTTTTAAGGGTGCTGAGGAAATACATGAAAGGTTCACAAATCAATCCTCAAAAGTTTTTGAAAGGAAAAATGGGATATTTGTAAATCACCATTTTAAAACAAACAACAATCAAATTACACCAATTTTTATAATTTTTTAAGAAAGTAAAATTCCTATATCAGCATAAATAAATTTATTACTTCTAATTAACAATAAACTATATCTTGAGTGAACATAAACTTTTACTTGAATTATAGTTTAGCAGTTTTAATATCATAATGAAACTTTTACTTGAATTTCCCTCACCCTGTTACCAACTACGACAGTGTAATTCTTTCAGTTAACTCACTGCTAGTTTCTATCTTTCCTGTGAAAAATTGGAAACTATTGTTCACGGATCCGTGAGCTAAGTTCATAAACAAATGACTAGACTAGCGTTTGAGAGAAACATTGCCAAATTGCATACACAATAAATAAACTAACCATACCTCTTCTGCATTCTCATGAGTAACGGGCCGATTCTTTGGCGAATTGTGTACGTTGTTCTTCCATACTCTACAGCTGGCCAAATTTCAGTCCCAAAAACAGCACTACAGATGTTGAACGTTTTAATTTGATCGTATCTCAACCACTCAAACATTATGGATCAAACATAAGGTAGATTGTTTAACTTTTCAAAAGAATTTTTAACTTCATATATACAAAATGACACAGACACTTCATATGCATAAATTATTTTGAAGTACTAAAGTAATGTTCAAAAGAGGCATTCATCACCAGATATTTAATGTAACATCAAATTCTACAAAAGTCATGCTATGATATCACTTATATCAAAGTACAAAAGTCATATTCAAAGAGGTGATTCTACACCAGAATATTAATGCAATTAATATCAAAATCCATAATCATAAACTCAACCTTGACCAAATCAGCCCTTGTTTGGAAAAACAACTTCATTAAGCAATTATAGCGTAAAAACTAATCATATAAATGATCAAGATTTGTTAAAAAGAAAATTTAAATGATCAAGATAAATATGCTTATAAACAACACTTACATTGAAGAGGGATCACTCAAACCATCCTGCAAATGTGCCAGGATTTAGAAGCCTACTAAAAAATTAATAGTAATTTATGTTTGCCAATGAAGTTGTTATTCAGTGCACAATATTAAATAAAAAAATTCCACTTTGATTTGTTAAAAAGGATCTTAAAAAAAACATGACTTTAGTAGAATTGCTATGCTTGGTAGGTAGCATATAAAAAAACATGTTTCCACACTAGTTAAGATCTTTGTCGAGCATAGTATAGAAACAAACACTAGTAGAGAACAAGTTACATAAGAATTGAGTTAATAATAGAACACAAGTAGAGAACAAGTTATAGCATAAGAGTCCCACATCGCATAGTCAGAAAAGCAACAGAGCACATGTCAAATATAAAACTTGAAGCGAGGATGTGTTTCAACTCATACCTTTCTCGGCCTTTTGGCTAAGATCAAGTGTAGTATCTGTTCTTATCAGTTTAATATCTGATATGTGGGCCAATGGTCCACACGATATTAAATTTATTTTTTGAGGGGGAGAGTCCACCACAATAGCTTGCTATTGGGTCTCTCAGGCGTCGCTTTTGCGTTGCACTACTGCAATTGCCTGGCGCACCCCACCAATTCTAGTATAAAATTTTACATATTTTAAGCTATAATTATAATAATAATAATAATATTACAATTGTTTTTTTTTTTAATTATTTTGGTTTAGCATGTATAGTTTTTATGAAAATCATCCAAAGTTAGGGAAACTTTTGTTCTAGTGAATGATTAAAAACAAATATATTCGTATAACTCGGACATATGGTGACAGATTCAGTGGTGATATCAAAGGATTGGTGAGCTAAGGGACATTGAATGAGCTTGAAGGAGGTCCCAGTTTTTATCCCGGAAACTGTCATAACCACTAAGTCTACTAACATTTGCCTATTTTTTTAAAAAAAAAACACAAGTCCCTTGATTCAAGCTTCTTATACATGTCTTGGATCTGAGTGAACCAAAGAAACAATATTCTACAAAATAGAGCTGAAAAAGCTACTAGGCATGAATGTTGTTATTAATATTGTTATTGTTGGAAATGGACAAAAAAAAGTATTGACTTAGGAAATGGACAATCTTATTGATCATAAATTTCTTATTATAGATCCCACCAAAAATGATGGTTCAAGGGGCTAGGCTCACCAGGTGTTGTGGGTTGGAGTTGCAGCGGCCTGTAATCCCTCCACTGTTAGGAGTAGGAGGTATTCGCTGCTCTGTGAAACCAGCCTCACGCTATACCCTCCTGTCTAGGAGACACAAGACTTGTGCCTTCGCTCAAGTCCCATGGCTCAACTCTCAACTTGGAGCGGGCAGGCCAGCATGGTGCACACACCAGTCCAACCTGTTAAGCCAGAGTCATGTTCCATCACCTTGGTGCCCCCACTTGGGTCACAAGCTGGTGTTATTCAGCTCGGCGAACATACCAGAGTGTGAGACCATTATAAACACTTACTTTTGTCATATTCTAGCTGATGTGGGACTTAATGGATTCAAGTTTGTGTAGTATTAAGTTGGAACATGGTCTCTTAAATGGTTTACTTGATCTGTACATTATGCATACTATGGACTGATAAACGTTTGAATTATTCGACCAAATTCGTCACACGAATTTACAGAAGGATTAAATCTATTTAGAAAGTTCTACAAGGACTAAATACACTCAAAAAGTATGCACAATATCATTATCACTATCCTTCTTATTCACGTTGTCATTATTATCAAATACTAGGCAAAAAGGTTTAAGTGCACAATAGATAAGTTTATCGCCCATGACAATTTATCAAAATATAGAGCTACTCCTTAAAGCAATATTTCTTTATTCAGAAATTTATAATTCACAATGAAAACATTCTTAAAAATAGGTTAACATTCATCCTTAAAATTGATATTTATAAGTTAATAGAAAAAGAGCATTGTTGGAGGAACAAATAGATGTAAAACATTTACTGACTAGAATGAATTTTGGTGCAATAGGAAAGGAGCCAGCATATCAATAATAAAGTTCGTTCATAATTATGCCAAATTAATGTGATCAATCTGTAGCAAAAATAGGGAATGATGTTAGAAGTAATTTATATTTAAGGGTATTTTAGTATTTTGCTATGTTGTCTTTATGACCTAGTCCTTTTGTATAAATAGGAGTAGTGATATCATCATAAAAGTTAGTGCATTTATTCTTCTTGTAGCCGTCATTTCAAGTTCATTAAATACAATTCTCTTTTCTATTCATTTATCATCTTTGTGCACCAACAATTGGTATCTAGAGCTCCGGTTCGAATCCACGGGAAACACGAGTGAAACGTGAGGCGTTGTGTGATTTATTAGAATCACATTTTCTGATTCTGCGGGATTGGGAAACACGAGTGTTAGTGAGGTTTAAGTGAACGCACAAAGATTGAAGATGAACGGAAACAGTGGTATGAGTACCAAGCTTCCGGTGTTTGATGGCAAAAACTGGAATCGTTGGATGAAACAGATGATTGTTCTGTTTGGTGCTCAAGATGTGCTTGAACTTGTTACTGAAGGTTATGTTTCAGTAGCAGCTGATGCAACAGATGCACAAAAGCTTGCTCAGAAGGATACGAAGAAGAAAGATCAGAGGGCGTTGTTCTACATCCATCATTGTGTGGATGAAAACGTGTTTGAGAAGATTGCTGACTCAGAAACGGCAAAGGCCGCGTGGGACACACTGATCAGATGCTATGGTGGTGATGCATCAGTGAAGAAGGTAAAGCTTCAGTCCTTACGAAAGCAGTATGAGAATCTCAACATGAAGAACAATGAGAAGGTCTCTGAGTACATCTCAAGAATGATTTTGATCACTAATGAGATGAAGGCGTGTGGAGAAACACTCTCAGAACAAGTAATCATTGAGAAGGTATTGAGATCACTTACCCCTCAGTTTGATTACATTGTGGTAGCTATTGAACATTCAAAGGACTTGAGTTCCATGAGAATTGAAGAGCTACAAAGCAGTCTAGAAGCACAAGAGTTGCGTTTGACTGAGAGAAACTCTGAAAGAGAAGTAGAGCAGCAGGCTCTGAAAGCAGACTCTAGTAAGAATCATCAGAAGAAGTCTTGGTCAGAAGCCAAGAGAAGGTCTGATGGAGTTCAGAAGCCTGAAACTTCAAACTCTGATAAGCAAAAGTATCAGAAGGGAAAAGAGAAGTTTGACAAGAAGAAGATTCAATGCTACTGTTGTCAGAAGTTTGGTCATTTTGCTTCTGAGTGTCGGTCAAACAAAGAAAGGAAGTCAGAAGAAGCAAATATAGCCAGAAGCTCTGATGACTCTGATGGTGAATCTGTGTTGCTAATGGCTTCTGAGACTGATGATATGAATTTATCAGAGTGGTGGTATATGGACACAGGGTGTTCAAATCATCTTACTGGAAACAAAAGGTGGCTGGTTGACTTTGACTCGAGTAAGAGTACAAGGATCAGATGTGCTGATGATAAATACCTTAATGCTGAAGGTATGGGAAATGTCAGAGTCACTCTGAACAATGGCAAATCAGCATTGATTCAGAATGTATGGTATGTACCTGGCATGAAAAGCAATCTGATGAGTGTAGGGCAATTGATTGAGAAAGGTTTTTCAGTTACCATGAAGGACAATCTTCTGAAGCTGTATGATCGTAATCAGAAGCTGATTATGGAGTCAGAACAGGGAAGAAACAGGACATTCAAGGTGAATGTTAAAACTGCAGACTCTGAATGCCTTAGTGCAACAAGTGTTGAGAAGGATAGTGAGCTGTGGCATAGAAGATTTGGTCATTTAAATTTCAGAAGCCTAGGGCATTTGAAATCAAAGAATCTGGTAAATGGAATTCCTACAATCAAGAAACCTGAGAAGTCATGCAAGGTGTGCATGGAAGGGAAGCAACCAAGATTGCCATTTTCATCAGGAGTAGCTCCAAGAGCAAAACATGCATTGGGAGTAGTACATTCTGATGTGTGTGGTCCATTTCAGGTAGCATCAATTGGAGGGAATAAATACTTTGTGTCATTTGTAGATGAATTTACTAGAATGACATGGGTATCCCTGATAAAGTACAAACATGAGGTGTTTGCTGAGTTTAAGAAGTTCAAAGTGAAAGCTGAGAAGCAGAGTGGTCAGAAGCTGAAGATTCTCAGAACGGATGGTGGTGGTGAGTTTAATTCCAATGAGTTTAAAACTTTCTGTGAGGAGAATGGAATTGAGCATGAGGTTACTGCTCCTTACACTCCTCAACACAATGGTCTTGCTGAAAGAAGAAATCGTACTTTGCTTGATATGGTGAGAAGCATGCTGAAAGAGAAGAAGCTTCCTCATAATTTATGGGGTGAAGCTGTTGCAACAGCATGTTATGTGCTCAACCGATGTCCAACGAAGAAGTTGAAGGAAATAGTTCTTATTCAAAAGTGGACTGGAGATAAGCAAAGTGTTAGTCATTTGAAGGTGTTTGGTTCTGTTTGTTACAAACATGTTCCAGAAGCTAGAAGACAGAAGCTGGATGATAGAAGCAAAGTTATGTTATTGGTGGGGTACCACAGTACAGGTGCGTACAAGCTCTATTGTCCAGAGACTAATAGAATTGAATTCAGCAGAGATGTCATTGTGAATGAATTAGAAACTTGGGATTGGAACAAAACTCAATCCAACTCTGATGTGATATTTCTTGAAGGAGACTCTGAAGGAGATTCAGATTCTAACGATGATTCAGGCTCTGACGGTGATTCAGGCTCTGACGGTGATTCAGGCTCTGAAGGTGATTCAGGCTCTGAAGGTGGTCCTGAAGGAGACTCTGAAAGTCAAGGCTCTGATGTTGAAGCTTCTGAAGATAGTACTTCTGAACCTCCAACCTCTGAAGGAAATCATGTGGAACAAGATCAAAGACCACAGAGAATCAGAAGCATTCCAAGAAGGTTTGCAGGGTTTGATATGCTGCAAGACACTGAAGTAGACTCTGAGGGAGAAGTTATTCAGTGTGCTATGTTAGTAGACTCTGAACCCGTGAGTATAGAAGAGGCTCTTAAGCAACAAGTCTGGGTGCAGGCCATGAATGAAGAACTTGATGCTATTAAGAGAAACAAAACTTGGAAGCTATCAGAACTTCCAAAAGGCAAGAAAGTCATCAATGTCAGATGGGTTTTCAAGCAGAAGCTAAAGCCAGATGGATCAATTGGCAAATACAAAGCAAGGTTAATAGCAAGAGGATTCTTACAGAAACCTGGGCTAGATTATTTTGAAGTGTTTGCACCTGTAGCAAGACATGAAACAATTAGACTGGTAATTGCAATAGTTGATAACAGGAATTGGCCTCTGATGCATTTAGATGTGAAATATGCATTTCTGAATGGTCCATTACAAGAGGAGGTATATGTGTCACAACCTCCTGGTTTTGAGAAAAAGAATCAGGAAGAGATGGTGTATAGATTACATAAAGCCTTGTATGGATTGAAACAGGCACCCAGAGCCTGGAATATGAAGATTGATTCTTTCTTCAAGAAGCACGGGTTTCAGAAATGTGAATTGGAGTATGGTGTTTATGTTCAACACACTTCAGAAGGCAATATGATTCTGGTATGTTTATATGTTGATGACATATTGCTGACAGGAAGCTCTGAACAAGAGATAGCTAAGTTCAAGAAGGCTCTGATAAATGAATTTGAGATAGCAGACCTTGGTAAAATGAGTTACTTTCTAGGGATGGAATTTATGTACTCTGAGAAAGGAATCATTTTACATCAAATGAAGTATGAACTTGAGCTTCTGAAGAGATTTAAGCTTGAAAATTGCAAAATTGCAATTACACCTTCTGATACCAATCAGAAGCTGGACTCAGATTCTGATGGAGAGGATGTGGATGCTACAACCTTCAAACAGTTGGTTGGTTCTCTAAGGTATTTGTGCAATACCAGACCTGATATTTGCTATGCAGTTGGAATGGTTAGCAGATTTATGAGCAAACCAAAATGGTCTCATTACCAAGCTGCTGTCAGGATTTTGAGGTATATAAAGGGAACTCTGAAGCATGGTGTGCTATTCCCTTCTGAAGGAAAGACCGAATCAGAGCTTCTGAGCTACTCAGACTCTGATTGGTGCGGAGACAGGATTGATAGAAGAAGTACTTCTGGGTACTTGTTTAAATTCCTGGGAGGTCTTATTTCTTGGTGCTCCAAGAAGCAACCTGTTGTGGCTCTATCAACCTGTGAAGCTGAATATATTGCAGGCGCTCTGACTGCATGCAAACTGTGTGGATTCTGAATTTGCTACAGGATCTGAAGATTGAGGTAAGCAAGCCTCTGAAGCTGATGATTGATAACAAGTCTGCAATCAATCTTGCCAAGAACCCAGTGCTGCATGGGAGAAGCAAGCACATTGAGACCAAGTATCACTTCTTTAGGAATCAGGTTCAGAATGGAGTGTTAAAAGTTGTGCACTGTAGCACTCAGAAGCAGCTGACAGATGTGATGACAAAGGCAATCAAGACTGACCAATTTCTTCATTTGAGGGATGGAATTGGTGTTGTTAGTTTTGTGTAAATATAAATTAAGGGATGGTGTTAGAAGTAATTTATATTTAAGGGTATTTTAGTATTTTGCTATGTTGTCTTTATGACCTAGTCCTTTTGTATAAATAGGAGTAGTGATATCATCATAAAAGTTAGTGCCTTTATTCTTCTTGTAGCCGTCATTTCAAGTTCATTAAATACAATTCTCTTTTCTATTCATTTATCATCTTTGTGCACCAACAAATGAAAGTAGGTATTTTATGCAACCGATACCTTTCCGACACTGAAATAGAAAATAGGAGTTTTTCATGTAGTAGACAGTAGTGATGTTCTGAGGTAGGCAATGGAAGGGATGAGAATTAGTTATTGATGCAGGGAAACACAAATAAATGAGCGAGACACATATCAATGACAGGAGAATCGATTCCACTCAAAACCGAGAAGCTAGGAATAATTACTTCAGAGTCAATTCTAAGATAGATCACATGGTTCAAGTAAAGTGTTGATGGATAACCAAACAAGTCGGAATTATGTTTAAGGGGATGAAATACATCTTAAAGGGTTCTCACCATGCATCAAAGTTTCCAACTACTGCATATACAAAAACATGTAAGGGTGAAGCGGAGACTTGTCCTTTGCAAAAATACAACCTCAACATGTAAATCCCTTGGTTTGCAGTGATCTTACCTTGCCACTGAAAAATACAGAAAAAAATATTTAGTATAAATTGGAAAGTTATGAAAGTGAAATGTTGTCTGATTCAGATAATACATAGATAGAAGGTAATAGTGGAGTCAATAGGAAGGAAACGTAAGCTGATTCTGACATATATATATATATATATATATATATATATATATATATATATATATATATATATATATATATATATATATATATATATATATATTATATGGGGAATGCTAATGTACACCCACTCTTTTTTATGAAGGTGTGCATTAGCAACATACACCTTAGGGTGTATTTAATAACTTTTTAGTTATCTTTTGCTAACGCACACCTTCTGAAAAATAAGTTGGTGGATTATAGCAAATGCCTATAGGAGTTGCTAACGTACACCCACTTATTTTTTAGAAGAAGTGTTTTAGCAACATACACCTCAAGGTGTATTTATTTATTTATTTTTTAGTTATAACTTGCTAATGCACACCTTCATAAAATTGAGTGAGTGTGTTATAGCATATCCCTATATATATATATATATATATATATATATATATATATATATATATATATATATATATATATATATATATATATATATATCAGCAAGTGGGATCAATAATCTGTCATATTGAAACTCATGTAAGGAAAAAGTGAGTTAAAAATAAAAAATTAGTAAGGAAGCTGCTACATAATAGTCCCACATCGGAGAGTTAAGGAAACAACAGAATGCATAGCTCATATAAAAACAACAGCAAGCACTTCTTTCAACTCATACCTTTCTCGGCCTTTTGGCTAAGATCAAGTGTAGTATCTGTTCTTATCAGTTTAATATCTGATATGTGGGCCAATGGTCCACACGATATTAAATTTATTTCTTGAGGGGGAGAGTCCACCACAATAGCTTGCTATTGGGTCTCTCTAGTGTCGCTTTTGCGTTGCACTATTGCAATTGTCTGGCACACCCCACCAATTCAAGTTCAAAATTATTATTTTTTCAAACACTACCATGCTTATTACGCAGTGAAGATGTTGATGCTAATTAGGTTTAATATACTTAGTATATAACCAGAGAGGGAGGTTTATTTGATTGTGGTTCTTTTGAAGGATGCTTTTTGCAATGACATTTGAGTATTTTTTTCTCCATATCAGTTTGGTGCATTTGAGTCTGAATATATTAAGTTCAACAGTGCCCACTAATCATCCTAATAGCATTGAGAAGGTTTAGTAAATTTGAAAGTGAATTTAATATTGGTGTTTCTAAGGAAGTGCAGCGACTTGAAATCTTTCACATACATACTTTTGTTGAAGCTATGTCAAGAGTCGCACTTTGATATTGTCAACTTTGTTGTAAAACTGACTATTTTGCATAGGAAAATGATCCCTAGAGGACAATTGCTGCTCTGGAAGCACTTAGAAATTAAATAAAGGCTCACAAACCTGCTTTTTTTCGTCCCTAGAATCTATTTTCCCGTCTCACACAGACACAAATAAAGGCTCACAAACCTGCTTTTTTTCGTCGCATTAGTCCCATACAAATAGTTCAGTTTGGTATGTAGATTATGCATACTAGTACCATGGACTGAAATTAATCACTCATGCATATAGAGGGATTTAAATTTAATCTATTTCAGCATGTTATCAAGGGCTAAATACACTCAAAAAGTATAATCCAAAACCAATGTTGAAGTAGCGAAATGCAGCATATTTAATTTGTTAATTGAACAAACATATATACCTGGTTTAGCTTAGAATAACAACATTATAACTTGTGAGTTGTGACTGCTTCATCAGGTTCTGGCTTTGTTCCCAAAACAGCCTCAAATTTCTCAAATGCTTCCTCATATTTAGCATTCCTTCGGCATTTAATTCAGAGAAAGAGTGCACGGTTAGAATACCAGGGAGATACAATAAGTCTTATGTAGTAGTAGTAGTTTTGTATCTGAAATTCTTACAAGTTTGAGGAATGAAAATGGTTGTAACCATAATGGAAATACAGTAGTTTTGTAATGTAAGAATTTAAATTTTGAAAATACAGTAGTTCTATAGAAGATAAAATATCTTATAACAAAAAGGGTTTGAAAATTTAAGAATTGCACTTTTGCAGTTTTAAAGACATGATGATGAAACCAACTACATCTATCTAATTCTCTGAATAAAACTTTAATTGTAAAAAAGAACAAAAAAGAAACATGAAGAGCACAAACCTGGTGGCAATAACATGACATCAATGAACACTTCAGAAGCATCCAAAGAAGAGAGTGATAAGGGTGGAGAAGAGGAGCCATATGAAGAGTATGAGATAGAGATTATGGAATCAAATTTGTAAAGGGAAGGGATTGTGGAACTTACATTGATGCTTCTGCCCCAACCTCAGGTGAAGCTTTGAAAGTGCAGGAATACTAATAGACACCAAGTTATTGCATTGCATAAGTCCCACATCGTTGAGTTCACAAAGCAACAGAACACATGTTAGATATAAAACCAACTACGAGGATGCAATACAACTCATACCTTTCTCGGCCTTTTGGCTAAGATCAAGTGTAGTATCTGTTCTTATCAGTTTAATATCTGATATGTGGGCCAATGGTCCACACGATATTAAATTTATTTCTTGAGGGGGAGAGGCCACCACAATAGCTTGCTATTGGGTCTCTCAAGTGTCGTTTTTGCGTTGCACTATTGCAATTGTCTGGCACACCCCACCAATTCTAGTATAAAATTTTGCTTCTAATATTTGCATCTTCTTAATTTCATAATGTTTGAGGTACTTTTATATATTTAAATATATTTAATTAGCTAAGAAAATTTTGCTTCTAATATTTTTGCCATTAATAAACAATGTTCTTTTTTATCAGAGGTTTAACATTGTTTTTATTCTTTGAAAGACACTGTCAAATTTAAAAGTAATAATTAGAATTAGAATTAGAATATGCAGAACTCAAAAATGGTGAGATTATGTGGAAAAGGCTCCAAGAGGGGTGTGTGGATTGTAAATGAAAGAAATTTAAGCAAACATTCTTAAATAAATTGTTAAGGAGGTCCCAAATTCTGATCTTAGAAACTAACATAACCACTAATTTAGTAATTTACCTGTAAAAGCAAAAAAGGACGACAATACCCTTGATTCAAACTTCTTTTACATGTCTTAGAAATATTCAACAAAATAGAGAACAACTGGAAGTTGTTGATATGAGTGATATTTGTTACTAGTATTAGTATTATTATTGTTCGAAATGGACAATTTCATTGATACATAAAACAAGATCCCACAAATGGCACAAAAAATGAGAGACCTATATTTAACTACAAAAATATACATGAGAAAATTAAATGAGATGGAATCATATTGCTCAACCAATTCCTTAGTCAGCTAAATTGCTTTCTTGTCTCCCCCAGAAAGGTGTTAATTCTTATTAAAACCAAAAATAGATTTGATGGCATTGATGGCACTCTCATTGATAAATGATTCATCAAATCTTTTCAATAACGGATCGAAGTCTGGGGATGCCCTTGCATTTGCAAGGTCAGGATCAGTTCTGATTCTCTGTTAAAACAACAGCAGTGTTAGGCAGCTTATTTAGCAAATATGATATTGTAACTTGCGGGGTAATAGTTTTATCACCTTGAAGTCTTCAAAACCAGATTTCAGAGCTTCCTCGAGTGAGGAAAGTGCGGCTTTAATCTGTTTGAAAAAATTATTCGTAGTACTTCATTAGTACATTGATTAGGTAAATACATAGAATGACAGCATCCTTTGTTGAAAAGAATAACAAATTAAAATGTATCTCAATTATGTACTCTAATTTTGATATTTATATAGACACCTCTAATGCAAAAAATATAGACACCGACACCGCTATATATTTATAAAATATGTAAATTGAGAATCATAATACATACATATGCATCTAAGTTGAACAATTTTTTCATTAAAAAAAAAGTTTAAGAGAATATATGTACATTTGACATTTATTCATCCATCTTACTATTGAAAAATAATGTAATCTCTTCCCCAAATGGCACCCTCCAAAAATGATGGTTCATGGGACTAGGCTCACCAGGTGTTATGGGTTGGAGGTGCAGCAGCCTGTAATCCCTCCACTGTTAGGAGTAGGAGGTGTTCGCTGCTCTGTGAAACCAGCCTCACGCTGTGCCCTCCTGTCTAAGAACCACAAGACCTGTGCTTTCGCTCAAGTCCCATGGCTCAAACTCTCAACTTGGAGCGGGCAGGCTAGCAAGGTGCACACACCAGTCCAACCTGTTAAGCTAAAGTCATGTTCCATCACCTTGGTGCCCCCACTTGGGTCACAAGCTAACGCTACTCAGCTCGGCAAACTTCTCAGCAAGTCATGCCATTATAAACACTTAGTTGTGTCATATTCTAACCGATGTGGGACTTAATGGAACCAAGATGGTATAGTATTAAGTTGGAACATGGTTCTTAAATGGTTTACCTGATCCTCCCCGACTACTTTTGACACATAATTTTTTTTAACTATTTTTGACATGTATCATTGTAACCGAAAAAGTATGATCAAAAACCAATGTCGAAGTTGTGAAATGCAGCATATTTCATTTGTAAATTGAAGAAACATATATGTACCTGGTTTAGCTTAGAGTAACAACAAGCAACATTATAACTTGCAACTGCTGCTTCTTCAGGTTCTGGTTTTGATCCCAAAACAGACTCAAATTTCTCTAGTGCTTCCTCATATTTAGCATTCCTTCAGCATTTAATTCAAGGAAAGAGTGCACAGTTAGAATATCAGCGAGATACCACTAATTCTTTTAGTTCTAATCTAGATATTGCGGCCATAGGCATGCAAGTATTCAATCAATTAGCAATTCACTACTTCCCTTAATCAAATAAGGACAGAAAGAAAACAATTTTCCGAGTCTCAGTGTCTTACTTGTATAGTAGTAAGCCTTCTCTCAAATCATTTTCCCGGCCCGCTTTCAATTCTTTTTTCCTTAGGTAGTTTTGCATCTGAAATTTTTACAAGTTTGAGGAATGAAAATAGTTCTATAACCCCACATGAAAATACAATAATGACCCTTTTCTAAAGAAGATAAAATTTCTTATTAAAGAAGGGTTTGAAAATTTTAGAATGATGAAACATACTTGAATTTCCCTAAGTCTGTTACTAACTACACCAGAGTTCCTCTCAGCTCTGATGATCTCTCTTTCGGTTAATGCACCGCCAGTTTCTACCTTTCCTGCGGAAAAAAATGGAAACCATGGTGACTAGAATAACACTTAAGTGAAACATTACGAAAATAAAGTGCGTACACAATAATAAACTAACCATCTCTCTTCTGCATTCTCATTAGTAACGGACCAATTCTTTGGCGAATTGTGTACATTGTCCTTCCATATTCTGCAGCTGGCCAAATTTCAGTCCCAAAAACAGCACTACACATGTTGAACATTTTGATTCGGTCATATCCTTAAACATTATGGATCAAACATAAAGTATATTCGAAAGATGTATTAATTCATCACCAGATTTTTAATGTAACATCAAATTCTATAACCATAAGCCAACCTTGACTAAATTAAGCCTCCAATTACCTGTTTTAAGCATGATATGATATCACTAATCTCAAAGTACTAAAGTAAAGTCAACCTTGACCGAATAATGACCTATTTGGATAAACAACATAAGTAAGCGCTTATCATATAAGTGCTTATGAATATGCTATTTCTATAACAAGATAAAATAAAGTCAAACTGTTTTTACATAAGTTATCATGAAGAGCTTATAGAAATAAACTTAAAAACAACTTATGGACATGTAATAAGTTATTTCTACATTCTACAAACTCTCCATAACATTCTTGCGCGCGCGAGTTTAAGTAAGTGGATAAACTCAAATAAGTCGATCCAAACAGAACCTAAGGTCTTCAAATAATTACCTTGAACATGATATGCTGGTATACTGAACACAAAGCTATACCAAACAACCATCTATCTAATTCTCTAAAAATAAAAACTTTAATAATCAAAAGAACAATAAAAAAAGATGAAGAACACAAACAAACCTTGTGGCAAGTACTTTATCACCAACAGAGAACACTCCAGCCTTATCAGCTGATCCACCAGGTGCAATAGCATCAATGTAAGTTCCACCATCTCTTCCCTTCACAAATTTGAGTCCATAAGGTTGATCAATCTCAACCTCATACTCTTCATATGGTTCCTCTTCTCCTCCTTCACCCTTCTCACTCTCTTCTTTGGATGAAGCTTTAACCACAAAAAGAAACGGTTTTGACAAAAGGGTATTTGAGAAACTACAAGAAGAAGAGTTTCTTGAAGAAAAGAACTTGGTGGGTGGAAGAAAATAAGGTTGGTTTTGCTTAGTGGTTCTTGTTGGCAAAGAAAGTGCAGAGTAGTGACCACTAGTGGTAGTAGACATAGATAATGACATGGTTGTTAAGCTCAAAACTTTGATGTTTGTTTTTGAGTTATGTGAATTGAATTGTTGAGTTGTGGTGGAAAGATGAAAATGTTGTGTTCCACAAAGAAGAAGATGAAGATTTTGCTGAAGTGGTTCTCAAGGCACATCCATTCAATTCACTAGTTTTATGCCACGTGTACTCTATAAATCAATTTTTAGTGACATGGAAAAATAATTGGGGTTAAGCAAGTACTACCATTAGATTTTTTTATGGATAAATTTGTTCATTGCTTAATATATTTTTATTCTCTTTAAAATATATTAATCTTCTAATTGTTTTGTTATTAATTTTAGTTTTTTTTTTACAAAAATTTATGTAAAATGTTTTAAGTAAATTTTTTTATGACATTATTAATAAAATCTTAAAATATTATTTATTTAATAATTTATATATTTACCGTGAAAGAAATTGTTCTGCCTTATAGATTTTCAATGGCCTAAGTATATAGATGAGCAGATGTAGGGATGTCAATAGATATCCATGGATGCGGATAGTTTGATATTCGTGTCCGCTCCGTTAGACAAATATGATATCTGTATCCGCTCCATATCCATGCAGATATCCGTTAAGCGGCTAATCCACGGATATTGAAGTATCCGCGGATATTAACAGATATTCATGGATAATATATTTTATTATAAAAAAAAACTAATTGTTGAAAAAAAATGAGCTCTTTTTAAAGACAAAATATTAACATATAATATTCATAAATTTTACTCTCTATTTTTATTGAAAACACTCAATCTACAAACAAAAATTACCTCACATAACTGCAAAAGAGCCAAACGAAATTAGAATTTATATAAAATAGCCAAACTGCAAAAGATAAAATATAAAAATACAATTTTTTTTATATAAAAATACTATAATTTATACGTAAGTAGAGAAATTTAAGTAATTGTACTAATTATTTAGCGGATATGGATATCCGTGAGCGCGGATAGTATTAAACCCGCATTTGTATTCATTAAATGCGGATAATTGAAATATTCATTTATTTTATCCGTAGATATCCATTAAACTATCCGCTCCATATCCATTGTGCATTTTATCCGCAGATATCTGCGGGTATGGATATTTTTGCCATCCCTAGCCAGATGGCTGTCTTTGGTGGAGCAATGTTCCTCATTTTATTTGTGAGAGTTTTTCTTCATAATTCTTGTAATATATTTACTTGTTTTACAAGGATTTTGGTTTATGTCTCTCTATTCTTTGTTTCTCTTTTATTTATAAACTTTTGAAATATCGTAAATGATTGTTGGGTTGCTGCAGTGTTAACATAGTACGATGTCAATAATTTATAGTGATGCATCTACAATTTTATCTTTGCTTAATTTTCTTTATTGAAATTGGTAAATTATGTTAAAATATTTTCCAATATTATGTGGGATATAATTAATTGTAGTTTTGGTTTTATGAAAAAATGAGTTTGATGTTATTTAATGTGATCATCAATTTGATGATACCTAAGTCAGACAAACGTGATCAGTAACAATGAGCTTTGGACACTGATTCAGATTCGTATAGAACAAAGTGCAGACACAACCTCTAGGGTCCATGATGGGTGGTACTAGGGTTGTGATCTTATAAATAAATTGGCTAGGTCTCATTTGCCGTCACTTTGAATATACGCTTGTTTGTGGTTTGTCCTATTGAGAACCTCAAATCCTGGAGCATGTGATCAGGCAGAGGAAGATCTGATCTTACATATCGGTGGTTCTAATATTGACGATTTCTAATTTTATATAATATGTCATCTCTAATTTTATATAATATGTCATCTCTAAATTTTAATCTTACAAATTACATATAAAATTTATTTAGGATTGGTAACCCAAAAAAATTATTTAGGATTTAAAGAGTACTAAATAATTCTAATCATCCATTACTCATAATAGAAAGGAATAACCAACTTCAATACCAAACAAAATGTGTTTCTCACTTTATAGTTTTGCATCTTTATTTTTTTAAAACCGGATTGCTATATTAAAAATGTACTACTAAAAACTATTAAAAATCATATAAAGTAATTGTATTTTTCCAAAAAAAAAAAAAAAAACTAGCTAAATACATATGAGATGAAGAACTGTATTCTCACAATTTACTACAAAGATAGTATAGTGGATTTAAGCCAAAGTAAAGAACACTAATAATGTATTTTATCTTTACTATCATTGTTTGTTTCTGTAAAAATTGACATAATTAATTCATACATTAATCCAATTGCATATGACAACAAAGTAAATTAAGAAAGGGATAAAATAGAAAGAAAATGCCTATTATGATGTCATGTTAATAAACACAAGATGAATCTTAAGGCAAAACCTCTTCCTATATGAACAATATAAATATAAACAAAACTTATAACCTAAAAAAACAATACCCTCTTTCCTTTAAGTCATTCTGCATCTTTCTTTTTAACATTATTTTCAGCAACCTCAGTGATTATGGTAAATGTTTTTCCAATAGGGATCTCACTATATGTTGTCAAAGGTTCCAATGAATCAACAATATCTCTCATTAGAGGCCTAGCTTTTGGATTCTTGTTTAAGCAATGATATGCAAGCATTGCAGCTTTGTGAGCTCCTTTTGTTGGATAATCACCTTCTAGCCTTGGATCAATAATATTTAGCACTTTTTTCTTTTCTTTTAGTATAGGAAGAGCCCAATCTGTTAGGTTTTGCTCTCTAGCTGGTCTTAACTTGTCTAAAGATTTTCTTCCAGTCATAAGTTCAAGAAGAACAACACCGAAACTATAAACATCACTTCTAGGAGTCAAATGACCTACACAATACATAACATTAATGTGAAATGTCAATTTATATTGCGCGTATTTGTAATAGATTATACAAAAAATAATTTTGATATTTAATAATTTAAAGATTTTTAAAACAAACAGAAACTATTTGTTTATCATACTAAAAAAATTTTAAAGAAAAATAAATTATAGAAAATAATCTTTTCGAGAAGCCACTCAAAGCTCAAAATGGCTTTTCATTTGAAGCAATTTTAAAAAAAAAATTAAAATTTTCATTTAATTTAAAAAATATTTTTTGAATGTAAACAATCTAAATATGTGTCATTTGGATGCCTTTAAGTCTAATCGAATATGAATTTCATTCCCTTTATTTTCCACTTAACATTGATCAATTTTGCATAGATAAATATTGAACTATAGTTTC
The DNA here is from genome assembly GCA_030408175.1 of Trifolium repens. Lineage (NCBI taxonomy): Eukaryota > Viridiplantae > Streptophyta > Magnoliopsida > Fabales > Fabaceae > Trifolium > Trifolium repens. The sequence continues at coordinate 55,492,462 of CP125842.1, read as the reverse complement.
ATAAGTTACTTAACCTGTCATAATGTATTCTGGTGCAGCATATCCATATGTTCCCATTATTCTAGTAGAAACATGGGACTTGTCTCCAACTGGTCCATCTTTAGCAAGGCCAAAGTCAGAAAGCTTTGCATTATAGTCCTATTTGTGAAACAGAGAAAAAATAAATAAAGATTTACTTACTTAAAATATGGCTTATTTGAAAAATGGTATGGTTTCAATTTTGATCTTATTTGACATAAATCTTTTACTGTACTGACCAGGTCCAATAAAATATTTGATGTCTTAAAATCGCGATAGATGACAGGTTTCTTTGCTTCATGAAGAAATGCGAGCCCCTTTGCGGCTCCGTATGCAATCTTCATTCTTATCGACCATGGCAAGGGAAGCAAAATTTCTGCAATATAAAAGTAAATACACATTAAACCCATCAAATATTATTTGTGTATTTTTATAAATTAAAAAAAAAAGTTATTTTTGTGAATAAAATTTTGGGAATAAAATTGTTATAATAAGTAAGTACAAAAAAACCATAAAATAAAAGACTGTTTAATAAGTTGTAAAAATGGGCTGAATGAAATGGCAAGCCTGAATAGCTCGATGGACTGGTCTATCAAAATTGAGAGGAGCGACTTTCCACACCCCATATTTTCATTATACTTGGACTTTTTGGAAGTTTCATTTTCAAACAAGAGAATTGATGCTAATTATTATTAATACACATTTTCTAACATAATATTTTTTATTGGTTAAAATTTTGACAGTATAATGCTAGTACATTAAAGAAAATTTTAAAAATTAAGATATTGGGTTCAAGTAGTTAATAACTTCCTTTGAGATGAATTGTTTGCGAGAACCCGAATTTAATTCTTGGTGAGAACAATTTGTTTACCGGATCAGCATGTAATTAAAAATTAGGGTGTGGAAAACCACCACTAAATTAAAAGCAAATGCCTAATTGGGCCAATTCATGCCTAATATAGATTGTTGAGAATTTGTTTTTGACACTCTACTAATTTTTCACACGTCCTGCAAAATTATTAAAATACTTAAGTCTGTTATTTAAGTAGTGGATACAGTTTGCTATTTGAGACGTGTAAAATTTTAAAAATTTCATGTTCAGAGTGTTTTTTTACCACAAATTTCTCATTTTTATAACGACCGCTACTTAAGTAGCGGGTGTGTAAAATCTTGCAAATTTTGTGTTAGGGGGTGTTTTTTTTCTCAATTTTCTCATTTTCATAACGTCTGCTACTTAAGTGACGGAATGATAAAATAGAAAAATAAAATGGACAATCTTCTATTTTTAAATTTGAACTAGAAAAGAAAAATAATTGGCTTATGGTTGAATTTGATCCTCTACAACTCATTCTCTCTTGTATGCTTTTTCTCTCTCTTCAAAACTGTTTCTTTTTATTTAATTTTTTTATAAACTATCGGTCATTGAATGAATAGCAGGAGAGATGGTTGAACAATTGAGTCACTAGAGGATCCAATTCCCCCATGTTTGTTTGTTTGAGTGGTAGCAAGAGAGTGGACGTACATTTAATAAGAAGGATACGTCTTGGGTTGGCAGATTGCTAAATGTTATGGTGTAGGATTTCTAAAGAATTTGTCATTATAAATCATTTAGGTTGATCTAGTGGTGCTGGCTTGTGACCTTGAAGTGTGTCCCTTTTAAGATCTCAAGTTTGATTCCCTCGACGCCAATTTTAGTGGGATAATTCATAAAAAAGCTTTACTAGTTTTTAAATGAAATCCCGACAAATGAACGGTGATATTGAATTCATCGAATTGGTCTGTTGTTATTTCAAATTTTGAGTTTTTTTTTTAAAAAAAAAAAAAAACTTAACTCTGCATGGATTGATTCCAGACGTTTTTCAATGCCAATGATCAAATTGTATAGAAATGTTGACTTGGTCAACTTGTCAACCATCTTAGTGAAGTTAAGTAACTAAGCAAAAGTTTTCTACTAAGCAAAAGTTGATAATTTGAATTCTCTCCTATTTAGAACTTAGAAGTACCAAGATATGGCCTTGTTATAAAGAATAAGACACATTTCTTCATCATATAATCATAATTGACACAAGGGCCCCACTAGTTATATCACCAAATTGATATTCAAGTCAGCATAAATCAATTCAACTACTTTGATTTCTAACTTAGTCTTGTTTTTATTCATAAACAGACAAAATGCACCGAATTCCATTTGCTCTCTTTTTTTAAGTGTCAAGGTTGTCGGAGAGAATATACAAAAAGGCAAAATTACATTTTCAAAGACATTCTTTAAATTGCCTAATCCATGATTATATCATCATACATGCATTATCACCTAATTAACATGTTCAAGTAAATAATGTCTTAAGCTTTAATATCAATAAATTGCATAATTTCAATATAAAAAAAAAAAGTAGGATAGTATATATACTTACTTGAGAACAAATTGTGTTCCACACTCCCCCGTGCCATATACTCATATATTAACACCCTATGTTCATTTTCACAGCAATATCCAATTAATTTCACCAAATTTGGATGTGAAAGTTGCCCCAAAAATATCACTTCTGCCTATAAACAAACCAATCAAAATCACAATTAATCTAACAGAAAATTTATTTTTATAAAAGCTTTAAATAAATGTCTGCAACCGTAATCTATATCGCGACATACACAATGCAACTATGTATGATTGAGGCTGTATTGACTGTATTCAATCACGATTTTCTACGATACTAGTAAAGATCAAAATGTGACTACACTCGTTAACATGACCACTATTTAAAACTCTGATTCTAATGTAGCGATAAATAATATATAATAAAATAATATATATACCAGCCATTCTCTATGGCCTTGATGGCTATTGTCACCATCATGAACCTTAACAGCAACAGGAAGTGAAGGAAGACCTTCCCTTAACTCTTGAGAAATAAAGCCTTTATAAACACTTCCAAATCCACCTCCACCTAACACATGATCTGGTCTAAAATTTGAAGTAATTATTTTAAGCTCAATGTAAGTGAATGCAATCAATGGATTTGCAGATGAGTCGACACGCCTAAGATCTTCAACTTCTTCAGGATTTGATGGTAACTTACTATCATCATGTCTTTCTTTCATTGCCACCTGGTTTTGTTCTTTTGGTCAACCAAAATGAAAAATATTAATGAAAACAAATCTTATTTTATACTCCCTCCGTTCCAAAATATAAGCAAAAGTTGATCAACAAAAGTGAATGTATTTGGTCCAAATATTTAATGAAATACATCAAGTTTGTTTGACTCATTTTTGCTTACATTTTAGGATGGGGGAGTATATTATTAACATTTAACACTTTCAAATATATAATATTTATTAAAAACTATAAAATATGAATTTATAATATCTATGCATTGTGATAAATTGTTAATTAGTCCAATGGCGATTGACATTGGACTTGGTAAGGACCACGGTTCGATCTCCCGCAACTACAATCGGAAGAGGGTTTGAACCACTTGATTCAAAAACTGACACGGTTCATATATGGTGCAGGTTTTAACCCATAATAGTTGCTAGGTTGTTTGATACCAAAAAAAAAAAACTATGCATTCACAATTTCACATAATAAAATTTATTTAAACATAAATTCAAATATCTTATTCATGATGTCACATTGTAATATAATTTTTAAAATATATAGTAAAACAATTGAATTTCTATATGAAATAATTGTACTTCTCTATAAAACTTATTTACATTTACATTATAATAGTATGAAACACGTAGTTATCAATTCAGTAATAAGAATTTGACTTTATAAATTTAAAAAGCATATGAAACATAGAAAAGAAAATATAATTGCAACAATATATAAAGAGATTTAGAAGCATATATAAATTCATGCAGTAGAAGACAGGGGAGACATACAGGGAAAAATAAAATATAGCTACAAAAGGTGTGATGATGTAGGAACATAGTGTAAATATGAAGTAACCAATTAAACTTTTTGAATCCTTCCATACTTTTCATAGAAAATTTATTATATAGTTTTTTTTTTTAGAAAAAAAAAGCATTAAATTTTATTATAGTTTAGATAAAACTCTCTACTCACTAGAGTTAGAAGTTTCCACCATATATCCACGTAAATAATAACTACTTTTGAAGCAGACATAAGGAAAAAAAGTGATTAGTTCATGCTAGCTAACTGCTTCTATGTTGAAGCAACTTTAGAAAAGTTTAAAAGATTTGAAGACAACATGTAACTCTTATATGCAGAATTCTGTTTTTTTTCCTCTCTTTTTCCAATGATTTGAAGGATATCTTAGCTTGTTTATTTCACAAAATATTTTCTATTTAAAAAAAAACAAATAAAAAAAAGTAGAAGAAGTATTTGCATAAAATTAGAAAAATAAATCTGATATTTTTAATAATTGAAATTAAAATTATCCATGAGTTTGTTTATTCCACTATATTCAAATTATTTAATGACTAGAACACCAATAATAAAAATCAATGAAAATGAAAATCATATGGAAGGGTGATTAATATATAAGAAATCAATAAGAGAAATTCAAAGTCTCTAGAATATGAAGGCCTTGCCCAATAATATCCATCAAAGTTATATTGAAAGAAAAAAAAATGAAAACAAAAAGAAAGAGATGAATAAACCATTTCTAGAGACTAGATGGAATGAATCCATAAGAAGATAAACATGGCATCTAACAAAACACACCAAAAATTGATAAATGATAATTGTCTAAAATCATAGAAAGTTATATATCCTAAATAGGAAAAAAAAAACTTATATATTTATTTTTGTGAAACTAACCTGATTTTGCATTGGATGAGACTCTATAATCTGATGATTCCCTATACCAACAATTACCCATTATACCAAAAATCCAAATAAACCTTTGAAGTTTGCACTACCTATATTATCTCCTTTTACAAACACAACATCACAAAAACTATATAACTTTATTTTTCTCTCTAGCTTTTTTTTTCTCACACCTTCAATTAAAACACATGGTTTAAATTTTAGACCAAGGCATAGAAATTAATAAAAAGAAAAAAATGGCATCTTATTTTGAGTGTGAATGGGACATGTATGTCTTTTGGTGAAGGAAAGAAAGAAAAGAAGAAATGAAGAGTGGGAGATAATTTAGTGATGGCAATGATGTGGTTTGAGTGAGTGTTGAGTATTGATGAGTTGTGTTGGCTTAGCTATGGGAGAAGAATATGGAATAGAATGGACCCACATGCAATGAGGTGTGTTAATTTTGTAGTGATTCAAAATGTGGCATGGTGCACTTTCAATTTAGTGCGCATTGAAGGTGTTAGATATTGGATTGGATACCCTAAGCTCATACCCACCGTCACTCTCCATATATTCAATGTCCCTATCTTTTGCCTATTTCATTCTCTTCACTTTGTCCTTGTTCTCACTTCTCTATTCTATAGGGAGAGAAGAAGCTTCCAACCACCTTACCTAACCAAGCTTGCTAGCTCTTAGGGTTGGGAATAGGCCAGGCCGGCCTATAGGGGCCTATGGCCTAGTCTACATAGGCTCAGGCCAGGCCGGTCTATTTATTTAAATAGAGCAGGCCAAGGCTTTGCTATAAGCCTATTTAGGTAAAAAGGCCAGGCTTCAGGCCATGAAAAAAGCCTTTTAGGCCTACTAGGCCGGCCTATTTAAGTAAATATGAATAATATTTTTACATTTATTATTATTATATATTAAAATTTGTACTTTGATTAAATTATAAATCTATTAAACTTTTCAGTAGTTTAAGTTTATTATTCTACATTAACTTTTGACATATATAAATGTACTTTGATTAAATTATAAATCTATTAAACTTTTCAGTAGTTTAAGTTTACTATTCTACATTAACTTTTCACATATATAAATGTATTATTATAAACTAAAATTGAAATACGATGTCATATATAGTCAAATTCTCTAAAATATCATGTTAAATATCAAAAAGAAGTTTAATATCATTGATTTATTAGTTCATTAGTATATTTAAAAATAAATATAATTATTTATTTAAATATATTCATGTGAAATAGGCTTTTAAACAGGCTAATAGGCCATGTCAGGCTTTCAAAAGGCCAGGCTCAGGCCTAAAAAATAAGTCTATGACAGGCCACAGGCCAGGCTTAGGCCTTCAATTTTTTGGTAGGCCAGGCTCAGGCTTGGCAAAGCCTAGCTCGGCATAGCCTATTCCCAACCCTACTAGCTCTCTATTGGTTCAATATTTTTTTATATAAAAGAATTAAATTAAGGGGACACACTCATCCATACAAATTTAGCTATACTAGATACCTCCAAACTTAATTATAAATAAATATTTGTTTTGTAATTTATCGAATAATATATGTATATATTACATCGGTTATTTAATGAATTAAAAAATAAATATTTATTTATAATTAAGGTTGAATGAGTACCATTAAAATTTTATATGAAGTATTGTCAGTATTGAATATTGAACAGTACTATTTTAGTTAGAATTAAAATTTTAACTCGCTATATTATGAGAGTCTAACTTCTTCTATTACTTCATTGTTTATTGGTAATGATCATTGACTTTGCTACTCTAGTTTTTACTAACCTTTATGTTTCTTCCATAAACTTTTATTTTTAAATTTTTGTCCTAGACCAATAAAAATGCCTATAAGTTATAACTATAGTAAAGTGGGTTATTTGCTTATTTAGAATATTATCTTAGAATTTTTTTTTTTTTTTTTATATCAGGTTATCTTAGAATTTAGCAACCACTAGAAGAAGCACTTAGAGTAATGACTTTTTTGAATACATTATTAGTACTTCTCTTTACTTGTTTTACAATAAAATGCGCTCCTGTCTAAAAAATTCTAGCCACCTCTTTCTCTCAATCTTCTCTCTACTCTTTCTTTTCCACCTTTCTCATCCACATAGATGGTTTTGGGCTATTTCTTGTGTGTAAATTATTCATATGCATCGTTTTTTCTTTCATTTATAAATAAGTAGTTTTTATATAGATTTGTTTTTTCATATTTGTCCGTGATTTTATCATATGAATATATAGTGTTATTTGGCTTTTCATCTTATGCATTGTTCATTTGGTTCAGATTGTCATTACATATTTTATCGATAATTTGGGTATAAATGTTGGTTCGAAAGATATATTCTGATTACTTTGATTTTGTCATTAGTTGTACTTTTATATTATTGGATTGTTTAATTGGACTCGGTGACTTTACGTCAATTAGGAATATTATATATGTAGTGTTTTTACCCATTTTAACCTAATGAAAGGAAACTCATGAAGTTATTGATTATGATGGTTGAAGAAGATAGAATTGAACTCATTGTTGAGAGAATTGAAGAAATGAAAAGGGAATTTTATTGAATATGAAAATCTGTTATGGTTATAAAGTGAAGAAGCTACATATATACAAATATGGAAGCTCTAACTTCCATAACTAACTTATGACAGCTCAGCATAACTAACTAGTTACTAGGCTAGGATAGTCTACAGCACTAACACACTAACAACCATGTTCCTTACATCTATGATGATAATGACTTGTGCTGCAAGTAACTAATGCCAAGAGCTTGCTATGTTGTGAATACTTCAACATCATCCCTCAAGCTAAGCATGGTATATATCTAGCATGTGTAGCTTGGAAATAAAGGATGGGAAAGCCTTTGGAGGTAGGGCTTTAGTAAAGAAATCTGCAAGTTGAGACTTAGTGTGAATAGGTAGAAGCTTAAAGACTCCTTGTTGTAGCTTCTCTCTTACAAAGTGGCAACCTATTTCTAGATGCTTTGTTCTCTCATGAAAGACTGGATTTGCTACAATTTGTAAAGCACTTTGATTGTCACAATATAAAATTGGTGGTTTCACACATTTTACTTGTAGATCTTTGAGTAAGTAAACCAGCCATTGCAGTTCACAAGAGGCAAAAGAGAGAGCCCTATACTCAGCTTTTGAGGAGCTCCTTGAGACTGTGTGTTGTTTCTTGGCTCTCCATGATATCAAAGAGCTTCCAAGAAAGAAACAATACCCAGAAGTGGATCTTCTAGAATCCAGACAACCTGCCCAATCTGCATTTGTGAAGCCTAGCAATTGGAGTTGTGCGTCTCTTCTGAACAACAAGCCTCTACCAGGAGATCCTTTGAGATATCTGACCACTCTACATGCAGTGTCATAGTGAGTTTGAGTTGGTGAAGAAAGGAATTGACTTAATTACTGTGTGACAAAAGCTATGTCAGGTCTTGTAGTTGTCAAGTACAGCAATTTACCCACTAATCTTCTGTAACCAGCTATATCCTCATAAGGTGGTGTATCATCTTGATGTAACTTCACAGAATTATCAAGAGGTGTTTTAGCTGGCTTTGCTCCAAGCAAGCATGTATCATGCAACAGGTCAAGACAATATTTCCTTTGACAGATTGTGATTCCCAATTTAGAATGTGTCACCTCAATTCCCAGAAAGTACTTTAGCTGTCCTAAATCTTTAATTTTGAATTATGAATCTAACAGCTTTTTAATTCTTTGAAATTCATCAAGGGAATTGCCTGCCAATAGGGTTGGGAATAGGCCAGACCGGCCTACAGGGGCCTACGGCCTAGCCTATATAGGCTCAGGCCAGGCCGACCTATTTATTTAAATAGAGCAGGCCAAGGCTTTGCTATAAGCCTATTTAGCTAAAAAGGTCAGGCTTCAGGCCATGAAAAAAGCCTTTTAGGCCTACTAGGCCGGCCTATTTAAGTAAATATGAATAATATTTTTACATTTATTATTATTATATATTAAAATTTGTACTTTGATTAAATTATAAATCTATTAAATTTTTCAGTAGTTTAAGTTTATTAATCTACATTAATTTTTCACATATATAAATGTATTATTATAAACTAAAATTGAAATACGATGTCATATATAGTCAAATTCTCTAAAATATCATGTTAAATATCAAAAGAAGTTTAATATCATTGATTTATTAGTTCATTGATATATTTAAAAAGTAAATATAATTATTTATTTAAATATATTCATGTGAAATAGGCTTTTAAACAGGCTAATAGGCCATATCAGGCTTTCAAAAGGCCAGGCCCAGGCCTAAAAAATAAGCCCATGACAGGCCACAAGCCAGGCTTAAGCCTTCAATTTTTTGGCAGGTCAGGCTCAGGCTTGGCAAAGCCTACCTCGGCCTAGCCTATTCTCAACCCTACCTGCCAAAATGATGTCATCCACATACACTAGAAGTGTTGTGAACATATTGTCATGCTTTAGAGTAAACAATGAATGGTCAGATATTGATTGATGATATCCTTGTGCAATCAGAACACCAGTTAACTTTTCATACCATTTTCTACTTGCTTGTTTCAAGCCATATAGTGACTTAAGCAACTTGCAGACCTGACTTGGCTTAGAATGGTGTACTCCTTGTGGAATAGTCATGTAAACATCCTCATGTAGATCTCCATGTAGAAAAGCATTATTCACATCCAACTGGTGTAGATGCCAAGAATTCATAGCAGCTAGAGCAATAAGAGTTCTTACAGTTGTAATCTTAGCCACAGGAGAGAAAGTTTCAAAGAAATCAATCCCTTCTATCTGGTTGTACCCTTTTGCAACTAGTCTGGCTTTGTACCTTTCTATTGTCACATCTACTTTGTGCTTAACCTTGTATACCCATCTGCTCCCTATGGGTTTTATATGTGGTGGTGCATCCACAAAGATCCAAGTTTTGTTCTGTTTCAAAGCTTCAAGCTCAGCATTCATAGCCTTAACCCAACAATCATGTTGACTGGCTTGTTGGTAACTTGTAGGTTCTTCATCAGCGGTAAGGGACAAAGCAAACTTGCTATGATCAACATACAAGTTAGCACATGAATGATAATGTGAAATAGGATAAAGGATACCTATGGATGATGGTTGATCTATAGCTGCAGAGAGATTGAACACATAGTCAGATAGATGTGAGGGTCTATGAGTAACTCTGATTGATTTTCTAGTGACACTAGGTGTTGTACTGTCATGAGTAAGGAAAGACTCAGAATTAGGATCAAGGTTAGAATCAGAGTTAGTATTAGATTCTGAGTTAGGGTTAGGTTCAGTATGAGGTGGTGATGTATGGATGGTGGAATCATCAAGGTGGGAATGTGGTTCATCATCAAAGCAAGTAACATGTTCAGCAGAAAAATCTGCTTGACTGGTGTCAGAATTGGTGTGATATTCCCAATGAAATGTTGAATTAGAGTTTTGGTAAGGTAAAATTTGTTCATGAAAAGTCACATTTCTAGAAACAAAAATGGTTTTAGAATTTAAGTCATATAAAACTGCCCCCTTTACACCTTGCTTGATTCCCAAGTAAACTGATTTTCTAGATCTAGGATCCAATTTTGTTCTGTGATTGTGAATGGTGGAGGCATAACAAAGGCAACCAAACACTTTTAATTCAGTAAGATCAGGTTCTTTGTTATAACATAAGGTGTAAGGAGATTTGTTATTGAGTAATGGGCTAGGAATTCTGTTTATGATGTAAACAGCTTGTAAGATAGCATATGACCAAAAAAAAATTGGTAATTTAGATTGAAAGAGTAAGGCTCTACCAACATTGAGAATGTGTTGGTGTTTTCTCTCCACCCTCCCATTTTGTTGGGGAGTTTCAACACAACTTGTTTGGTGTTGGATACCTTTTGAGGCATAAAAATCATGTAAGGCAAATTCAGGTCCATTATCTGTTCTAACAGTCTTAACATGACAGCTATATTGAGTTTCAAGCATTACAATGAATTTTTGAACAAGATTAGGTATTTCAGACTTAGCTTTGCACAATATTACCCAAGTGAAACGACTATAATCATCAACAGCTGTTAAGAAATACTTATGACCATGAATAGAAGAAATAGCAAGGGGACCCCAAATATCAAAATGGATCAATTCATAACATGTATTGGCTCTATTAGAGCTAAGAGTAAATTTGGACTTTCTATGTCTAGCATAACGACAAATGTCACAAGCTGAATCAGAATCAACTTTTACAAAAGGAAAAGACTTATTCAATTCTAACAAACGATTATGGGAAAGATGACCAAACTTAAAGTGCCAAACAGCAGCTTTGGGAATGAAACTGGAGGATTGTGCTTGAGAATAAGCAATAATAGGCTCTTTGTCAATGGTGAGGTGATACAATCCCTCTACAAGCTTACCCAAACCAATCATCCTCGAATTCTTCCTTTCCTGTATCAAGCATTGATCATCATTAAAACTAACATTGTACATGTTATCTATGCATAGTTTAGGTACAGAAATTAGATTCAAATGGAAATCAGGTACATACAAAACTTGTTTCACAAGAAAGGTTGGTGAAAACTCAACAGTACCAGAATATCTAGCTATAGATGAATTTCCATTTGGTAATCTAACAATTATAGGTTTAATAGAGGTGTAAGAGCTGAAAAACTTCATAGAAGAACAGATATGATCACTTGCTCCAGAATCCACTATCCATGATCCAATTGAACTATTAAGTGAGCAAGCGAGTTTTGTCATACCTGAGGTAACATGGCCACTGGCTATATTCACCTTACTTGAAGAAGCATTATAAGCATTGATTAAGCTTACTAGATGGTTGTATTGCTCCTTAGTGAAGCCAAATGTATCAGCATTGTTGCTCTGACCTCTTACACTCTTAGTGTCATCAACATCTTCCCTTTCTTCAGTGGAATCAAGAGAAGCGCTATTAGCAGCAAAAGATTTGCCATAATTGGGTGGAAAGCCATGCTTTCTGTAGCAATTTTCAACAACATGATTGGTTTTACCACAATATGAACACTCTTTGCCTTTTGCACTGAAGGTGTTCGACCTATTGCCTCCTTGGCTAGAAGAATAACTACCATTGCCACGGCCACGACCCTGACCTTTGCGTGAATCTTGTGCATTGATCAACACTTTGGAATCATCAAAATGAGTGGAATTGTATTGGCGTTCGTGTTGAATCACCATAGAAAAAATTTTGTTAAGTGAAGGTAACGGATTCATGAGCAAGATTTGCGCGCGAACCGGCTCAAAATTATCATTTAAGCCAGTTAAGAAACGAATGGAGCGTGTAACTTCATGTTGATGCTTAGCATTAACAATACCAGAAGTACAAACACAACGCATAGGGCAAGAACATACCGGAGCAGGAAAATAAGCCTCAAGCTCTTCCCAAAGGATTTTGAGCGAGGTGAAAAATTCAGATACAGTCTTTGAATCTTGCTTAAGAGCAAAGATTTCGCATTGTAATTCAGAGATACGAATGTAGTCACCTTGTGAGAATCGTTCTTTGAGCTCGTTCCAAACGTCAATGGCGTTTTCAAGAAAGACGAGACTTTGAGAAATCGAATCATCCACAGAGTTGAGAATCCAGCTATGAACAAGATTGTTGCACCGATTCCAAGCTTTGAAATTCGGATCAAATTCAGACGGAACTTCAATGGATCCATCCACAAATTCAAACTTGTTTTTGCCGCCAAGAGCTCGGCGCATGGATCGCGCCCAAATTTGATAATTGGAATGATTGAGAACGGGCTTGACAGCGATAATGTTAGGTCTGTCGGAAGCATGAACGTAGTAAACATCATTAGGATCATTTGAAGGATCAGAAACCACCGCGCCGGCACCGGAGTTACCAGCACGTCCACCGGCACGATTCACCATAGCTAATGAAGGCGATGCGCAGCAGAGCGCTTAGAAGTGCGCTGATACCATCATGAAGTTATTGATTATGATGGTTGAAGAAGATAGAATTGAACTCATTGTTGAGAGAATTGAAGAAATGAAAAGGGAATTTTATTGAATATGAAAATTTGTTATGGTTACAAAGTGAAGAAGCTACATATATACAAAGATGGAAGCTCTAACTTCCATAACTAACTTATGACAGCTCAGCATAACTAACTAGTTACTAGGCTAGGATAGTCTACAGCACTAACACACTAACAACCATGTTCCTCGCATCTATGATGATAATGACTTGTGCTGCAAGTAACTAATGCCAAGAGCTTGCTATGTGATGAATACTTCAACAGAAACGAATGAAGTTTATCTTTTATTTTTGACAAAATTACACTGCAGGTCATTTATCTTATTTTTTGTAACATTTTGGTCTTTTACCTTTTATTTGTAACACTTTGGTCTTTTATCTTTTTTTTTTGTAACATTCTAGTCATTTATCTTTTATTTGTAACATTCTGGTCTTTAAAAAATATGAAGATATGAAAGAATTGATGAAGATGATGAACATATTCATCAAAATTATGAGTTTTATTTAATTTTAATAAAAAGGTATCTTAAAAAATAAAATTCAGCATTTTTTTAATAAAAAATAAAATGAGAAAAGGGGTTCATATGTGAATGTTATAAAAGATAAAGGACTAATTATTGTTACAAATAAAAGATAAAGGATGAAATGTTACAGATAAAGGACCAGAGTGTTACAAATAAAAGATAAAAGATTAAAGCGTTACCAAAAAAACAGATAAATGACCTGCAGTGTAATTTTGCCTTTATTTTTTTTAGAGTATTTTTTAATATATGTCATAGTTTAGCTTAATTTTTCATAGTTGTTGCTTAAGTTTTAGTTTTTAGTGCCTATCATTTTCATAATAATTTTATCAATATCCCAACATATATTTATAATATTATTATAAATAAAATGAGATAAATCATTGACGGTAAAAAAAATAAAAAATACATGGCGGATTAGAATCTTGGATATACTGTTGATCTTCAACATTTGAACAAAATAAAAAGCTTAAACCAAATAAAATAAACAAATTATGTCAAATACAGGCCAAAATAAAAAGCCTAAACCAAATCAAATAAATAAATTATCAAAAAATATATCAGCAAAAAATAAAAGATGAAATTGAAAAGTATATTTAAGTGAATTTTTTTTAGTCAAAAAGAAAAATCAAAGTGCGCCCCTTAATACATTTAGTTGATGATTTATCTCTATGCCATGATGATAGAATAATCTAATATGATAAATATGTAAAATGGAAAGGAGAGTATGCCAATAGATGGTACCCTTGGAGGTGTAGTTGGGATTACTGGTAATAAATTTATATAAATTGATGATTAGTAGTATTAATTTGCATTCTTGATTTATACTACTGCGTATTTATTATTTATTTATTTTTATCAAATAGTCTAGCAGCTAAAAATTTGATCCTTAAAGTGAATAAGCGGAATGACCGGAGTTCGAACTCTATCCCTTACATTATAATGAAATTTCTCAACCAACTGAGTTAAACTCACGGGACTTATTTATACTAAATAATGGAAACTTACTTTTGTTTCATCGAATTAATGTAATTTAGGATCCATTGTTCTTTATATATTTAGCAAGCAATCATCTGAGACGTGATCAATTCATCAATTGAATCAAGATCAGCTGAGCAAAAATTGATTAAAGTCATAAGAAACTAAATTAAGATCCGTTGAACTAAATACAACTATGATATACTAGCCGCCACCGTGTCCGTTTATATGATTGATATTTTTTTATTTTTTTATTTTTTGTGATCGATATTCACTATTGTGCAAATATAAATAACTACTTCATCTCCTTTTTTATTGGACTTAATTAATTGATAACTACGTAACATTCTTTTTTGTTGTGGCTAGTTATTAAGAAGAAAAATATATTTTTTTTACTATAAAAAAATTGAAAACCTACTTTTATGTGGAAGTTGTGCTTAGTTATCTATTATCTATTACTATATATAAAGAAGATACAAATTTTTGGGATGACTTTTTCATTATTCCTATTTTAACCTTAAAAAATAACTTCCACATAAAAATAGATTTTCAGTTTTTTTTAGTAAATAATATTTTTTTTTTCTTCTTAATAACTAAGCACAACTTCCACATAAAAGTAGGTTTTCAGTTTTTTTTTTCTTCTAAATAACTAGTCACAACAAAGTCCAATAAAAGAGGAGATTAAATAGTTATTTATATTTGCACAATAGAGAATATCGATCACAAAAAAAGAAAAAAAAAAAAAGAATATCGATCACACAAACGGGCACGGAGCGGCTAGTTAAGAAGAAAAAAATATTATTTACTAATAAGGGTAAATTAGGAATAATGAAAAAGTCATCCCAAAAATTTGTATCTTTTTTATATATAGTAATAGATATTATAAAAAACAAATACAACTATGAGATCCCTACAACTATTTAACCGGTATAAATAGATGCAAAGTAGTAGCTTGCTAAGCCAAATTTAGCTACTTTTTAAAAAAAAAAAAAAATTCTTTTTAATAACCCTTTATGCTTTTTCAATAAAATATTTTTTTTCTACTTTTTATCCTTAACCAATAAAAATGGTTCTAACCAATAAAGTGAGTTATTTGGTGAGTGGATTATCTTAGAATATAGCAACCAGAACAAAACAAGCACTTAGAGAGTGATCACTTTTGTTAAATGCAAAAAAGAAGACTTAACTATTGTAGTATTAAAATTGCATTTTTCTTTAGACTTTTTCTTCTCTAATGATAGTGCACTTACACCCACTAAATGGCTCTAATCAAGAGTTGTATATTTGACTAAAGAATATCTTAATATAATATTACGTACATATCAAGAGAAAGACTTACTTAGGCACAAACTCAAATAATATATATTTGAGCACACACACAAATTCAAAAATTTAAAATAAAAATAATATAGTTACATCAATTAACATCATTTTATTTTATTTTATTTTAATTTTTTTTAAGTTGTATAAGTGTACTTAACACTTATTATTTATGTTTGTGCCTAGTTTAGAATTTGTCACCTATCAAATAATCTTTTATCATCTCAATATGTATTTACATAAAACACTATTTTAATTTTCATTATTTAAAGAACAATATCATATGTCTAAGGATGGAGACATGAAGTCGGTATCTTGTTTATTGTCTGTCTTTTTTGTTCACAGAGTCGCATATGATTCACAAATTATTTAAAGTAAATATATTGAAACCTTTATACAGTATTGGTGAAGATTGAGGAAAGATTTTGAACAGTATTTTTTCCGTCGGATTTGATTATTACAACTTCCTACCAATCTGGAAGTAGGATACACTTTTATCCAAACAAACTCAGTGTCCATATTCTTTATCTCAAGACTATTTGTTTGTTATCTTAAATATACGTGGACTTCATGGTAAAATTGGGGAGAGCTGATTTTGATATTTGTAAGTATTAACAAATCGCAACTAAATATTCATCAATTTTGTTCGGAATGTTCTTTTAAATATTTTTAAGCATTCGGGAGTATATGTAAAGAAAGAGATATTTGTGAATTTTTTGACCGATTTACTGGAGAGGAGATTTACATTGAGGTTAGCTGATGTTCTGGTGTACGGGTGGGTAGGAGAAAAGTATGCATGTGTGAATTTTATTGAAGTTTTTCCACTTGTGGTGCTGACGACCAGAGATTTCACTGTAGGACAGACGACCTCAAAGCTGCTTCTAGCAAAGTGGCAAAACGTGAAAGAGCGTCGTGTTCTGACAATCAATATCAAAGTCTCCACCTCGTATATCATTTGCATTTGATATTTTTGGTTTCCTAGTACCAAAAGCTGTGAATATTTGGAAAATAGTTCAAAGAGTCATGCATAACAATGTGATATTTTCTAGGTCAGTAGATGTCATTTTTAAGATGATTGATTTTATCATCCAAAAAGAATTATCGGTGCAGTTTATTATTCGTTTGTTTTTCATTCAAGTGTAATTATCTTACATGTATATAATATTTGTCAATTAATAACATATTTGTACAGCTTTTTTGACAAAAAATAATATAGCTGGATTGAATATTTGGGGTGGTATAGGGAAGTTGAATTTATGAGTTTTCTTCCAATTTAAAGTTATTTATAACCGATTACCAGTGTATTTTTGTTATTACGGTCAATTTGGATATGGAGTAAAGTTAATTCCACCAATTTCATAAAACATACACTACCATACATAAAAATAGAGAGAAGAATTAAAAATAGAAGATTTTTTCGATAAACTTTGAGCCTCTTAAAAAGGACGCAATAGAAAGGAGTAGAAGAAATGGAAGTCTGGCCAACTTTGTGGGCTCAGATGAATACCCAAGCGTTGAAATTTTCTCTTCCCACCCCCCGTGATTCTTTTCCCCCTCCCCCCCCCCGGATTTCCATTTTTGCCCCTAGTTTTAAACTTCCGAACGCGTTTTCCGAAGTTTTTTTGGCCTTGAAAATGAAGTTCGGAATGTATTTTCCGAAATTTTGATAAATTTGAACTAGAAAAATTTCGGAAAACACGTTCCGAAGTTTTTTTACAGGGGTAAAATTGGAATATAGGGGGGTTAAAAAGGGTCATGGGGGGTGGGATGAGAAAATTTCCCAAGCGTTTATCCAGCACAGTACTCCAAGTCCAATACTTGATCCATAACATAACCCATCACCCATGACGATTGCTCTTTGTCCCCTTTAATTGCTCATGGCACTCCCAAAAAAATTCAAAATTGCCCTTAAAAGTAAATACCGGAATATAATTAAAATCTGGTGTGGTGTGGCACCATATCAAGAGATAGAACCTTGTAGGCTAAAGCATGACTTTATTTTATTTTTTTACACCTATCGGCACTTAGAATTTGTCTCCTCATCGGGAGATAGAATCCAGTAGGTATGTATATATAAGACAATCCATACTTGTTCAAAACTCCATAACTCTTTCCAAAGCAAAAACTTTTTACACAAAATTTGTGTTTCATTAAACAATCCTTCCACCAATCTACTATTTCTTCATTGTTTTCGTTGAAACCGGATAGGTAATGTGAAGTTCTAATATTTTTCATTTATTTTATTTTATTTTTATTAAAAACAACGATATTTTTCATTCAAATAGGTAAATTACATCAATCGAGATCATTACATATTCAAATCCGCTAAAAACTAAAAAGGATGAATCTGCAAACAAACTCGCGACATCCGAGTTAATAGCATAAACCTGCTTAATGTCTACAAATGTGACAATGCCTACAATTGATTTGAAAATATTCAAATGCCCGGAATAGTCATGCTTTCTGATCTGCAACGTTGACGGCGCTATAGTCATTGAATCTGCAATGGA
This sequence comes from Trifolium repens, assembly GCA_030408175.1. Lineage (NCBI taxonomy): Eukaryota > Viridiplantae > Streptophyta > Magnoliopsida > Fabales > Fabaceae > Trifolium > Trifolium repens. The sequence continues at coordinate 55,474,347 of CP125842.1, read as the reverse complement.
TTTGAATCGGCACAAATCTGCAAATCTGAATAAAACAAACACCGTACTAAGACGGAAAATCAAAACAAACATCGTCCTAAGACGGAAAATCAAACAACTCCGCACTAAGACGGGAATAAAACAACACCAATCGAAAAAATCACAAAGAAAAAACTCAAACGGAACCTAAAAATATGTGAAAAGAGAAAAGAGCAAGGATGAATTAGGGTCGTATTGTATATATACTTGATTAAGCACAATTTTCAATATTCTTCGTTTATTAAGAATGATAAAAGGCCATGTATATGGATAAACAACATAAATTAATTAAGTTCCCGTAAAAAAAAATCTTAAGTTAATTAAGTGCTTAAACATTATGGATCTGTTTGTTTTAACTTTAAAACATGTGTTTTTTTTATGGTTTAAATTGCATTTCTTTGTACTTTTAAAAATAAATTTTATAAAAAATTAATAAAATTAAAACACTAAAAGTTCTTTCAAATTCTTCCTTTTTTATAAATTAAAAGAGTGATTTTTTACATTTAATGACTTCAATATTCTTGTTGGAGATTTTAACTTAATAAAAAACATTTTTTTTAGACAATATCTCTTAAAAATGATTTTTATGAAAAATTATTTAAAATATCTTCTTATTTTAGAGATTTTTAAAAAAATTATAATTCAAAAAAAAAAATTGTAACAAAACAATGAAATATTAAAACCACATTTTTAAATCAATTTTTCATTTGAAATTCTTAGGAAAAAATATTTGGCAAATTGCTTTTAACCAAAAAACAATACACCGTAAAAATTATTTTTTAAAAAAAGTTATAACAATAGGGCACTAATACTTATCATTTATGTATAAGTTATTTGTATAACAAAAGATAAATAAAGACAATTTTTTTCATACAAGCTATAAGTTCTTTTAGGATTCATTTGGAGTAGTTTATTTTTGAACTTATGCAAATAAATAAATTATTATAAAAAGATGTATGTATGAGTATATGCATGAGGTTTGTTTGGAGAATGAAACTTTTGTTAATCAATTGAGATACGCTTCCTCTCTCTCTATTATTATATTATGGGATACTTTCCAAAATTTGGGAGGTCATAAAAATTTAATCACTCTATTTGGTCACATACATATTTGATAAAGAAGCAAAAACAAAATATACATTTAAAAAATAATTAAATAATATATATTTTTATATGAGTGTGACCAAATGAAGTGATCAAATATTTGTGACTATACAATTATTTTTCTACTATTTAAAGTCATGTGAATTTGTGGATGATATGAACAACTTTTTGGTGTAATATGGATATCCCTAGTCAGTATGATCCTCCTTTAGTCATGTAGAAGAAATTTACAGATCTCAATTCTCACATCTATTTATAACAAATATAGGGTGCGTGTGTTTTAGATTTGAAAAAATAGATTTTTTCTTTGTATTTTTTAAAATGGATTTTGTAAAACTGTTTTTCAAAATATTATAAATTTTTTTATATTCATTTTTTCTAAATTGAAACACTAATTTTGACATCATATAACATAAACATACATTATTGAAGAATAAAACATAGTCAAAATCACAATTTTTTGAAAAAGTTGTACTTCAAAAATGATTTGTATGAAAATCTATTTGAAATAGCTTTAAATTAAATGATTTTTTCGAAATTTTGATATCCAAATTTTTTTTCAATAAAATGATGAAATGCCTAAAATCACATTTTAAAAATAACTATTCGAACCAAATTTTCATTTGAATCTTTTATAAAAAGTTTCTTTGTAAATTTTTTGTTACACAAAATTATGTAACACTACAAAATCTATTTTCAAAAAATTCAAAACAAATGCACCCATAAGTGATTTGAATTTAAAGTTTTTATAATAAAGCCAAACAAAACTTCTTTTGCGGCTTAACTTAGTTCAATTCATTGACCCTCCCAGATAAAAATGTAACTTTTAAGTTTTTTAATGAATGAAATTTCTAGCTATGTAAACTTATACTAGTAGATACATGAAATTTCTTAAGTACAACTTGGTTATCTTTTGGGGGCTGTCAAACTTTGTGTCCCCTCTTGTTGCCTCACCTATGTATGGAGAGAACCTTGTTGTGCCTAAACTAATAGTATGATTTTTGTCATTTTCATAATTCTGGCCTTATAAAATTAAATATGTTGAAATAATATAAAAATTAAAGAAAAATGGAAGGGAAGAAAAAAATTGGTAGGGAAGAAAAGAATAAAATAATATAAGGCGATGAATTTTTTATTTTTTTATGGAAAATGGAAAAGGCAATGGATTGTAAGTTTTATTACGGAGATATTTTATAAGTTTTTGGATATTTTGGACTTTGTTTGATAGCGTTTTTTATATTTTAAAATTGTTTTATAAAACTGTTTTTTATGTTTAAGTTTTATAACTTTCGAAAAAATAAAAATAAGAAATAAAAAACTGACATACAAAACAAGTTTATAAAACTATTTTTTATGTTTATGTTTTATTATTATATGGGCACTTGTTCGTAGAATTGATAAAATGGAAAATAAAAAAATAAAAATTGGGATACTCGTGGTTATAGCAAAGTAGCTGTTGTTTAGGCACAAAGCCATTTAGGAGGAGTTTAGATTCTAAAGCAGGGTGGAATAATTTAGATGTGCAAGTGGAAGATATTTGTAGAAGTGTTATCACTTTCAACATCAGTAACAAGTAGTACTGCTTTGGTCTCTATGCCCCTACTCTTTACTGATCTAATGGTTGATAAATCACAAAAAACTTAAAAATATTTAAGAAGAGAGAGAAATAAATTGAATGAATGGCTAAGATTACCATTGAAGAGAAAACATGAGGGAAAAAATTGGAGTCAAACCATGTATATGAGGCATTCAAATTCAAATTCTATAATCCAAACGAGTAAAATGAAATTTGGATTCTAGAATCCAAGAAAGGTATTTTTGAAAATTCAATGGCAGAAGAGATGTACGAGGAAAAAATTCAAATTTAAGAGTATCGGGATAAACACAAAACTTTCACTTGACTATGATAAGTTAGTAACTCTATGATCTATTTGGTGGTGAGGTTCTATTTCAATTCGTTGTTAAATCCACTTTTTGTCTCTTATTTAGAAAAAAAATAAAAAATTATTTTGGTCCTCAAATTTAACTTTTTTTCAAAATTTTAATCGCTCATCTCATTTCGAAGTTGTGTTTTGTTGATGTAACATACTCATTTATGAAGTGGTAACCAAATGAGCCCCAGGCGAAACCTTTGTTGGGTCACCATGAGGGGACAACTCGAGATCATCTAGACTGGGCTTAAGAACAACTTCATAAGTGTGAGTTGGACACCACACTTTAACCCAAAACCTCAAGGCATTATGTTTATGGATCATCTCACTTATAAATTGTTCAGCATTCACTTTTCTAAGCATTGTGAGACTTAACTCACCTCACACTTGCCACGACAATTAACTTACCTCACACTTATCACAACAATCTCCCCCTCAAGTGTGAGTCATTCACGCTCCCCCTCAAGCGGAAACTTTTTTAATTAGCCACATATACTTGCACCGTCGTTGCCGCTGCTCAGCGGAACACGCCGCCTGACCACCTTTGCCAGGAAGATCTTCGACACAAGAAGTCGGTCGAACCCTTTATCGAACAACCGACTCTAATACCACTGTTGGGTCAACAAGGGGCATCCGGAGGAATATCCTTACAGGGTTTAAGAACAACTTCACAAGTGAGTTTGACACCACACTTTAACCCAAAACCTTGAGGTGTCAGGTTTATGAGTCATCTCACTTATAATGTGTTCAACCTCCACTTTTCTAAGCAATGTGAGACTTAACTCATCACAACAATAACTCACATCACACTTGCCACAACAACTTTATCATATGCAAGTATAAACATAACCGAACACGAAGAAGCGGGGATTTTCTCAAGTATGCTGAGGTATAATGTGATTGTCAAGATTCTAGACTCTGATCAAAAGGAAGCATGGCTTGACAATTAAACGTTTTGATTGTATTCCTCATCTATGGCGCCACGAACGTTAACAAACAGATAATGCAAACGCTATTGGATGAGGTTATTGGATCACACTGTGAAATCGAAAGTCATAGTCGAACATGGAGCGCTACGATCATCCACAAGGGGAAGTTGTATGTACGCATTACCCACACATATACACAAATAGTCAAATGAGGCAAAAAATATGTAGGTCATGATTTCTAGTCAACAGTGACAATATTTGTCCATCAATAACCCAGTTGTACTCAATTTTAGACACACAAGCAATCAAACTATTTACACAATTTTTATCTCTTTACTTTTATTTTTTATGAATTTCCCAAGCCATTGGTGAAATATTCCACACACCGTACTTACAATATTGGTAGTAGTTAAAAAATTCAAAGCTAAGGAACAAGGGATGGCAAAACGGTCCAACTCGCCCGCCCCATTATGTTACTAACCCGTCTAAAAAGGGCCGGAGGGGGCGGGTTAACTAGTGCCGATGGGTTGAAAATTATCAAAAAAGTGGCCAAAAAAAATAAAATTATCATTCAAAACTTCACACATCCATGATTTATAAAATCAAATAAAGTATTGAGCTTATATCCAAAGATAATGCTTATTCTCGCGAAAAATTTCATCACGAATAATGTTGCAAATGATGTGTACTACTTTATTTCCATATATTTGCATTATTTTAATTAAACCATATACTGTAGATTCAGTTAGTTGAGTTTTATTTTTAAATAGGTCAAAAATATAATATTTATGTATAATGAGTTGAATTTCTTGTTTTCGAAAATAAAAATTGCTTAAACCTGACGGGCCAACTCGCCCCACCTCGTCACCGCCCCATTTTTTTACGGCTTAGACGGGGCAGGGCCCACCACTTTTGCGGATTGAAAATGTCAAGCCACCCCACAAAAAATGGCGGGTTAAACGGACTGACACAAAGAGTTTGACCCGTTTTGCCATCATGTTCCCTCGATCAGGTGTGAAGAAAAAATGAGTCACTATTGAGAGCTAGTTTCTAGAGCTACCAACCGATTTCACAACACACTTCAAATTCATTATGTTAAGCTATCCACAGTCACCTAGATTATCTAATTTTACGTTTATGGTTTCGTAGGGTTTCAAAGTTTTGATACATAATGTCTCATTGAATATATCTATATCATTACTTTCTCATCAGTTCTTCCTGTTCTCTCACATATTTTTCTCATTGATCTCTCTGTGTTGATTTCACATTGTCGATGAAGGGTGGAAATATGTTGACGAAGGAGGAGACTCTTCGAACGTCGTCGTCGATTAAGGAGCATATTAGGAGAGTAAGAATTATTTGACGTTTCTATTTGTAAATGTGTACATAAAAGTTGTTTAAGGGCTTTTCAACTTATTTATTTCAAGTTTGGGGACTTCGGCTTGTTCTTGGATTTTTTTATTATATTTTTTTAAATTGGTTTTTTAGAAAAAACTTATAGACTCGCACACTCACCATAAATTTGTGAGTCCATGCGAGTTTGTACAAGTCTACCCGAGTCTATCAAAAAACGATTATGTCTACGAGTCATAAGCTCAACCAGCAAAAATATCAAAATTTATAGGTCGGATGTCATGATAAAATTTGAAATTCGGCTCTCTTACTTGTGTGTGAGTTTATACTGACTAAGTTAATTATTAAAGCTAGTACTATGTTTGATTTAGTGGTAAGGGTTTAGGTGGTATGCATGAGGTTTTGAATTCGATTTTCAACTCCATTATATATACATAAAAAAACAATTATATGCACAATTCCACTCGTTTTTCTTCCTATACTCGTAAGAGTCTCCCGCAGGGATCATTTAAATACAAAGTTTTTTTTTTTTAATTTGTATGAATTAACCTATCAAAATTAACATTAAAAAAATCAAATTTTAAATATTAAGAATTCAAAGTTACAACTCTCAACCCAAAACTTTTCATGATATTAGTAGATTTTATATTTTAACTAGGACTGTTAAAAAAAAGCCATGAACCGAGCCGAACCGCAAACCGTACCGATTTGAACCGAAAATAACCGAACCGAACCAATAAATTTGTACAGTTCATTAACTGTGAACCAAACCGTTAATAACTTAACCGAACCGTTTGAACCGAACCACATAACTTAAATTGAAAAACTCAAAAATTCTCAAAAATTTTGTGAATATTCAACAGTTCGGTTCGCCGAACCAAAAATACATTTTTGTTTTGCTTAACGGTTCGGTTCGGTTAACCGATTAACTTAACCAAAAGTACGGTTCGGTTCGGCTATAAATCATAACGGTTTGGTTCAGTTTTTTCGAATATGGTTATGGTTCGGTTCAGCTTTTTGTCTGAACCGAACCATGACCAGGCCTACTTTTAACCAAGAGAACCTAAGATATTTTGTTTTTTTTCATAAAAACTTGAAATGAATGAATTCAAATGAATGAAAAAACACATGATATGTGGTAGAGCACATGACAGAAGGCGCCGAAGCAAAAAACCGAAGAATGGGCTACCGCAGATCCAGCTGGACGAGGACATTCGTGTCATTTTCCAATTAGGGTTTCCATAAAAACGCATCTTCAAGATTCAAAACGAGCTACACTAACCTCACCGACACCCTAGACCAAACACCAATTAAAAATTAACAATTAAATTTTCATTTAAAAAACAAAACCAATAATCATCCACCACGTGTTAAGATCCACCAATAAGAAATCAACAATGAGATCACAACGTAACCCGCGGGTGAGTTAATAACAGTGAGAAAATATAGTGTAGGTGGTGCTATTTGAATCACTGCTTTTGGTGAAACAAAACCCTCTCTCCCCAAAAACCCAAACCCTTGGCGGCTGCGAGACTCGTTCTCTCTCTTTCTATCCTTTTTCTCTCTCTATCGTTCCCTTTAGGGTTTCTCATCTCTTCGATTTGGGGCTAAAACCCTATCTATCGATTCAGATTCAGATTCGTTTTTGGGGTTTCTGTTTCTTGAATTGTTTTTTTTTTCAAATCAGTAGAAAGAACGAGATCTCGTTGTTGATTTGAATATGGCTACCGTTGCAAATCCCGCAGATCGTATCCTTACTCACTGATTAATTTCTTTGCTTTGTTATTCATTTCTCGATCTGTTTTTATGAACTGTTAATTGGATCGAACTGATGAACTTTTTTTTTGTGATCTGGCTTTGTTGTATTTAGTGATTGAATTTTTTAATTGAAGTTGAATTTTATTGAGTTGAATCAAGTTTTTGTGATTTGGGGATTTTGTTAATTTTTGCTGACTTTTGCTAACTGTGAACTTCAATTTCGTGAGTTTGTTGTATTCCTTCACTTTACTGTTTGCACAGAAACAGCTGAATTGCTGCAGCTGCAGAAGTTGTCTTTAGATTCCAAACCCAAAGCGTTGGAAATTCCTGAGCCAAACAAGAAGGTAAATTTTTTATTCACAGCCGTTCATAATTGAATGCTTTTCTAGTGTTTGTATAACATTTTGATCATTATTGGAGTAGTATGGGATGATAAAATGACATGTTTGTGGTTTTTATTTGGTTTTGAGAGTAGTAGCATATAATTGAATGATCATGTGGTGTTGTGCTGAGTCCATTTTTTTCAATTCTGTGTAGGCTACTGGAAATCAATATGGATCAGTTGATTCTGGAAATGCTCAGAATGGCCAGATCCCGTCATATGAACGGTCGATAACCCCTGTGTTGCAGGACTTCATGGATCCCACCATGTGCTATCTTCCAAATGGTTATCCTTCTTATTATTATGGTGGTAAGTGTATGGTTAAATGCTGAAGGGAAATGAATTTGAGTCTGAAAATTATGCAAGATGGTTATTGCAATTTTATGTGATCTGATATGTGTTTTTTTGTAGGATATGATGGGACTACTGGTGACTGGGGGGATGACTACAGTAGATATATGAGTGCTGATGGAGTTGATTTGACTGCTGTAAGTATTATCTTCCTTATGATATAGTTTTTTTTTTAATCATCCTTGTGATATATTTGAATTTTACCTTTTTTTGTAATATTTTCTTGTTTATTTACATTATTTTTCCTGCTGTATCTTCAGGGAGTCTATGGGGATAATGGGTCGTCTCTAGTCTATCACCATGGATATGGATATGCACCGTACGCCCCCTACTCTCCAGCTGGTTCTCCTGTTCCAACCATGGGAAATGACGGTCAGTTGTATGGGCCTCAACACTATCAGTATCCTCCTTATTTTCAGCCCTTGACTCCGACCAGTGGGCCATTTACACCTACTGCTGTCCATCCTCAGGGTGAGATTTCAACATCTGCTGCAGCTGATCAAAAGCCTCTTTCTGTGGAATCGGCTAATGGAAATTCTGGCACCAATGGCACAAGTGCTAAAGGTAAGAATTGTGATGCACCTGTTAAACTGCCGTAATAAAATCCATGTCCCTCTTGTATGTTTTATGAAAAGTGGTTTGTTTTTCAGGCCGCACTCCTACTTCTGGTTATCAGGATCCCAGATTTGGTTTTGATGGAGTACGCTCACCTATCCCATGGCTAGATGCCCCAATATTTTCAGATGGGCAGCCAAGACCTGTAAGTAGCACAGCAATTTCATCCTCAATATCAAGTGGCAACAATGGAACTGCTTCTAGGAACCAGAACCAGAATTACCGCCCCAATTCTCAGTATATGGTATGCACATATTTTCTAGCCTGCAAATTGAATAATGTGTTACCTTGTACCTTAAGTTGTATTAAAATTTATTGAACAAATCTTACATTGTTATCTATCTAGCTTTCTTTGTTGTCATTAATTAAAATCAAATTTGGAATCCTTTGTTTGTTAGGGCTTGCACCATCCGAGACCAATGCCTGCCATGGGAGCCACTCCTGGTGGCTACATCAACAGAATGTACCCAAACAAGTTATATGGTCAGTATGGAAACACAGTTAGATCAGGTATGGGTTATGGATCAAATGGGTATGATTCTCGTACTAATGGGCGAGCCTGGCTTGCTGTTGACAACAAATACAAAACAAGAGGAAGGAGTGGTGGTTACTTTGGGTATGGCAATGAGAACACAGATGGTTTGAATGAACTGAACAGGGGACCTAGGGCGAAGGGTGGTAAGAACCAAAAGGTTTTTGCACCAACTGTTCTGGCTGTTAAAGGGCAAAATTTGCCAGCAGATACTGTTGATGAGGAGAAAGAGAAAAATACTGCTATTCCAGACCGTGAACAATATAACAAGGCTGATTTTCCAGAAGAATATACTGATGCTAAGTTTTTTGTCATCAAGTCTTACAGTGAGGATGACATTCATAAAAGCATCAAGTATAATGTTTGGGCCAGTACACAAAATGGTAACAAGAAGCTTGATGCTGCTTATCAAGAGGCCCAGCAGAAACCTGGTGGCTGCCCTATATTCCTTATGTTCTCGGTAAGCATCTTGGAGCTGGCACAATTCATGGTTTCCTATGTTTTGTCGGTTTATTTTGTCTCACAATAAACTAATTTGCAGGTTAATACCAGTGGACAATTTGTTGGGCTAGCAGAGATGATTGGTCCTGTTGATTTTAACAAAAGCCTGGAGTATTGGCAGCAAGACAAGTGGAATGGTTGTTTTCCTTTGAAGTGGCACATTGTTAAGGATGTTCCCAACAATGTGCTGAGGCACATTACATTGGAGAACAATGAGAACAAACCTGTCACAAACAGTAGAGATACTCAGGAGGTAATTAAGTACTGCTCATGTAGTTGTTAGTCGATTGATATTGTTATTTTGTGCTCTCATCTGATCAACTAAGTTCTTGATTGCAGATCTTGTTGGAGCCAGGTCTGAAGTTAATCAAAATTTTTAAGGAGTACTCCAGCAAGACATGCATTCTGGATGATTTTGGGTTCTATGAGGGCCGTCAGAAGACTATTTTGGAGAAGAAAGCTAAGCAGCAATTCCCAAAGCAGGCAAGTCTTTCAGTTGTTCAAGTTTGCTCATGTATTTGCGTTATTACTTTCAGATCTTCAGTGTTTAATATTTATATTACTTTCGAATGCAGGTATGGGAAGGGAAGCCTACTGATGAGAAGATTGAAGTGAATGGGGAAACTAATGCTCAAAAATCTGAAGTTACCTCGGAGTTGCTCAAGGAGTCTACCCTAGCAGAGAAGGACAATGATGACCACAAACTCTCTGAGAATGGAGCTGTTGCAAAAACTGGAGATGCCCCAAAGGGTGCTAAACCAGTTGTGTCTGAAAGCAAAATTGTACCCAATGGGGTTGCTAATGGTTGCTAAGTTCTACATTTTCCAAACATGGCGGTGATCGAGTTTAATGGCATATTTTGATCCTTTGCAATACTACACTCTGCAACTTGGTACCGCCTCTTGTTGGATCCGTCTCGCCTTCTCTTGCTTTGTGAAGATGATTGGTGATTAGTGAGATCTGTATATTGAGATAGGCTGAGCTGAGTTAGTTGATAGAATGGTAGCACCAACCCCACTTATGATTGGGTTTTGTTTACAGTGGTTAGCTCCTGACAGTTTTTTTTCCCCTAGGGTTTTTTGGGTTTTAGGGTTTCTGCATAAGATGCTCATATGGATTTTGTTCGGATTTTGTCCTCTCGTCCCCCTTATCCTTTTTTCCTTGCCTTTTTTTTTTTTTCCTTTTCTCTTTTACTTGGTTGGTCTTTTCCTGTCTTGTAAATTTAGATCTACCTTGTTGCGGAGCAGCTTACTTTTATTACTTTCAACAAGGGGTAGATGCAAGGCAGGAAATGTTTGAAATATAGTTGGCTTTAAGTTTAAGACTGTTTTATATTTTTGTATTTGAAGATTGACTTGCGCATACCGGAGATAGATTATTTGTGAACAATCTTTTATGTAATGGGGTGTTTTTCTGGCTATGAAGTTCACCATATTTACTTGAAGTTTCTTGCTCTTTGCCAGTTTAGCTTGTTGCAATCTTTCTACATATAATATCTCATATCTTATGTTAGGAAGTTATGTGAATGCTACACGGTGTCCTATCTTAAGTCCTACTTATGTCCATATTTGAGAATAAGGTTTTGATTCTTGTTTTTGTGAATGCTGAATAACACGGTTTCCTATCTGAAGTCCTATTTATGTTGAAAAACGAAAGGTAAAAAGTAATCCCTTCTTTCCTCTATGATGCCTGCCCCATTATCCACCCTTTGGCTCAGATCGCCATCACCTGTCATTAGCACTTCCACTATCGTTTACTTGCTTCTAACATTTGTGATAATGTTTAACAACATAGGTAAGTAAGTAGGTTTCAAATTTCAATGCTAGTTTGGGGCTGTGGGTTGGGGAGTTAAATTTGTGTCCATGCCTGCGTTGGGGGAATAATGTTCTATTGACGTGTTTGTGATCTAGCCTTTTCCCCCTCGTGGAATAATTTTGATATGCTGACTTTTGGATCGGAAGAGATTGAATTGGGGAAGCTGCAGCGGTGACGGACAACTCTTGTGGCAGGTCTCTTTTATTCTTCTTCAAAGGACTTTAATCTCTTAAACTAATAATTCAAATCTGTCTATATTGCAGTGCAAAAATTCAAAATTTTATAAGATCTAAATTGTCCGATCTCAATCTCTGGTACTGAGATGTTAACTACACACTCTGACTGCACCATCTGACTGCCCATCCAATTCCATTTACTAGACGTCCCAACTACTCATATGCGTCCTAAAAACAAATGATAGTGGGGTCATTTTACTCCACTGAGTAAAGTTAACCATTATACTTAAACAATACTTACATTTTATTCTAATTCTGATCGTATCAATATTTCAAATTTGATTCAGTGAAATTTGTGTTATCTTCAAATGATTGGTTAGAGTCTAAAAACTATAATAATCTATCACACCAATCAAATTTGATTCTGATGTATTGTTTTTCGTACTGTAGCTGTTCTTCCTTACCATGCTTGTATTTCCTCCTGAAATAGCACTTCTTCCATTGGGCAAACTGGGCAACTTGTTAGCGATGAAGTACAAGGGCAAGAAACTTGTAAAACAATATAAAGCCAATGCATGAGTTTTTTTCTTTGACAAGAAAACAATACATGAATATGTGTATCATTATAACTTCTAAAGTTTGTGTTCAATAACAGCATTAGAGATTAGTTACTTGGGCATTTCAAGATCCGGTCTCCTGTCAATAACTTTGCTCATTGAATCTTCAGGAAATGCATCTGGATAAGTTGTCGAAAGTTTTGTCTTCATGTTTCTGCAAAAGGCAAGGTTGATTGCTTTAGCTTTTGAGTTCACAATGAAAATAAATGGAAAGAAATACAAATAAGCGAGACATTTATAAGAAGGTTCTGTCATTGCAGAGTGTAAAACAAGCTTTACTCTCCTAATTCTTTTTCTTCTACTGTCTCACTCACCTCATTGGTCATCATCTATCATGTTCATCAAATATTGTGGTTCATAACCAAAAGTCCGAAACAGGTGAGATGACCCAATAAACAAACAACCCAGCTTACATTAGCAACAAGAGAAATTAGTCAAGTCACCCATGGAATCAATATTTGAGAATTAGTACCATACTTGTCAGCACTTCAATCTCTTCATTAGTAAGAAGTCACATTAAGCCTTTTGGCTTGGCTTCTAGTGTTTAATATTACATGCTTCTCTAGAACTAGACACCCTTGTTTATTACCCTAATGTTAATCCTTCATTGTCATTGCCACGAAAGACAACTTCATCTTCAACATTTGGCATGACTTTTTTAGTGTTTGGTTGCTTCTCTAGCACCTGATGCGCTTGTTTACCCCTGATGTCAATCCTTCATTGTCACTATCAAGAGACTACATCAACATATGGTTGAAATACCTATCCGTGTTTTTCCATTCTTTACGTATTCTCAAATTTTAGTAAGTCTACAAGATTCCAAGTCACTGGTCAAAGATCAAAACAATATTTTGTCTAAACATCAGTACTACATTACCCCTTTTAGTTAGCAAGTAAGATGAGAAGTATTTCAATAAGTAAAAGGCCACCCTTGCATAAAACCACAAAGGAATCCCTAATATTGAAGTGCATGCAGCCTCAACTTACAAGAGTTGCTGAAACTTTTCCGGTAAATTGCCTCAGCACCCGAGGCACCTTATGCCGCAATCTAAAATCGGCGAAGTTTAATGAATATTCATATTTCCTGATTATGTAAACAGGCATAAAGATAAATTTTATATCACACAATGAAAACATTTTACGATGTTGAATTTATCCTTGAGCCGGATACCGAGTTTTCAAAAAAAGAAAAACTTCAGCATTTATTAACGTCATTAAATCAGAAAATGATAGAGTGTATGTTTGATTCTGCGGTGACAAGAATTGATTCTGTAGAATTGATTCCGGATAAAAGTGAGTTGAATATGAAGTGATTTTTGTTTGAATATATTTATGTAAAAGTGGATTTAATAATAATGTTAAGGCTAAAATGAATTGTAGAAGCAAAATGCTACAAATTGTAGCTTCACGTAGAATCAATTCTGAAGCAAAATCAATTCTCTAAATCATCCAAACATGTTAAAATCACTTCTACAACCTTTAGAATCACTTTTGACCCTCTAGAATTGAAACCAAACACATGCAGATTATCACATTATGGGAACAAAACTAAATAATAACATAAAATCTTCATGTTTACCTACACACATTCAATATCAATAAATACACATGTATACCAACAGGAAGAATTTTCAATAAACAGAATCAGAGATTCAAATGGAGTTTTCTTTTTAGCTCACTCAGAGGGTGTGCCCTACCACCTCCCCAACTCTTCAGGGAGAAGTAAAATGCCTGCTGAAGACGGACCAGTGGACAAATAGTTTACAACTGAATATTATTATTTTTGAGCTTGACTATAAGGTCGTAGTTGATCATATTAATCATCCGAGAGAAGACAATTCAATTTTCGGAACTATTATCAAGGACAAGGAGTGTACTATCACCCTTTCAAGTTTTGTTAGGAAGCAAATAATCAATGTAGTTCATAGTCTAGTTAAGGCAACAATGTTCATAACACGCCCCCGAGATATTATCAATGTTCACCTTGTACTGCTTCTTTGTTTTTTAATAAAACGCAATGATTGTTTCGTGTAAAAAAAAAAAAACAGAAACTATCCAATTATATAACTTTTATTTTTGAAAACTCAGTATCCGCTCCAAAAGACTGATCCCCCCATCTACTGGCGGGAATCAACAACGATCCTAACAGTACTCTATATAACTGACCCAATAGGCCAATACAGGAATTGGCACCTAGAGGATTCGAACGTGAGACCTAGAGAGGAGCACACACTCCAAGGTTCCGAAGGCCAACCCCTATGGAGGTTCAATTATGTCATATTACTAATCATTATTTCAGGTAATAATTAATTAACTAATTATTGAACTTGAAGATAGAAATAATGAGCTCAGCTCTTCTCCAAAACACATAAATATAAAACTACTATAAGAATTCAAATTAAACAAGAAAAATTAATAATCAGAAGCAGTAATTAAATAAGAATACCTAAGTTTAAGAAAAATATAATCAAGATCAGATTTGATAGACTTCAAGACACGAGTATTTCTCGCCATGTCACCAGAAATCTCAGTAAAACAATGTTGAGAGAAATCATTGAAATGTGATAACACTGCATTACTATCCTGCAACCTTCCTAATCTGAAATTTAATACAACAATATCAATAATCTAAATCTAAAATTTAATAATCCGAAATTATACATTAGAATTTGAGAAGAAAAAAAGAGCGATGAAAGAGGAAGTTACATGGTGTGTTGCAGATGATTTAAGGAACGAAGATCTTCGGAACTGACGAGAGTTTTGAACTCACTCGAAAGCTCTTCTGAACCTAATTTCATCGATTCCGATTCTGATTCTTTCTCTGACATTTTCGCCACCGTGACGGGATGAAACGGCTTTCACACAAAATGAGAAGATTTTTGTCAATAGAAACTGAACTGGGCTTACTGAGCAAAAGCCCAATAGTTTGAGATTCTGGATCTGCTTTTGGAGTTTGCATCTTTTCTGTGGACGCTGCTATCCGCACCCTATGTTTTGCAAAAATTACTTTTGCCTCCGTACTAGCTACCCGCGCCTCCTACGTGTTTCTCATTTTACCCTTCCTCTACTTAAGTAGAGGACGACATAAAAATAAGTAATTTTTGGAAATTTTTGTCCGCTACTTAAGTAGCAGCGTTATAATGGTAGGATGTTTATTTTGAGGGTATCCGCTACTTGTAGCGGACAAGAGGATTTTGGTAAAATCGTAGGCCATGCGAGAAAATGTGTAGGGTGGCAAAATCAATTGCCCTAACACGATCCTTCTACTATATGACTAAAATGAACCGGGGATGATTTTTTCTCTCTCCAATTTAGTTGTTTTTTAACTAATTTTTGAATGAGTTGTGTTATTTGAACATCAAAATACATATATATGTGACACTATGTATGTTCGTTTTTATCTCTTATTTATTTTATCTTCTATAATCTATATATCATTTTTAAATACACATAAAAACTAAGTTATATTGTATGTCAATATTATCGCTCATTTTGAATAGTATAATGAGTATTTTGAGTGCTTTTTAGGTATATTTAAGGACAAAATTGATATAGGAAAGTATTTTTTATATAAATTTTTATTCTTGATGTCACTCTAAAATACGTGTAAATTGTATTTCTAAAATAGTGTGATACAATCAAATATAGTATTTTTTATTATTTCTAAAATACGTGTAAATTGTAGAACACGTATTTTAGAACCCGCGTGATGTATTGTGTGCACAGACAAAACCCGCGTGATGTCTACGAAAGCATGAAGAACACAAAAGCCAACGAGATTAATCTTTCAATAGGAAAAAGAATACTTGTTAGTACATGATGTTTTCAAACTTAATCACAACTGTCAATTCATTGGGATTCTTCAAGCGCGCCAAATAGCATACCCTCATGGTCAGGGTATCACGACAAGGGAACAACAAATGAGCGTGAATGGCTTGACACCGAGTGTAATCAAAAGGATGTGTTTTGTTGAATGCTTGGGGGTGGTAAGAGCCATTGGGGAAGAATGGGGAGTGGTGTATGTGATGCGAGAAAGGGATTGGGGTGTTGGTTTGAGGGTTGAGTGGATGGTGAGCAAAGTGTCGAGTGGAGGTAGAAATAGAAGAGAATAAAATGAGGGAAACACCTATAAGCAAAGATGAGATGCGGTTTATGCAGTTTTAGTCATTCATGAGAGCTTCGTGAAAAATGAAAAACAATGTCGTGCCATTATGCATTTCTCTAAAAAACAAATTACATAACATAATAACTTCATGCAAGCATATCTCAAGGGGTACACCCGGCGGAAACCATATACTGGGTGATTTTAGGGGTAAACAGTAGGAAAAAGAAACAGCACTATCTCATAAATTAATAATATCGAGCTCCAGAATTTTAGGAGTCAAATGATTTTTGAAATCAAGGGAACATTAACCATACAAAATTATGAATAGTCATTGATTAAAAGAACAAACAAAATTTCAAATTGAGTAGCTGGGAACTGTAAAACCTTGTTCCGAAACTCTTAATCCAGTTCAGCAAACTTGAGCATTGCTAAAGACATGATTTCCTAATTCACAGCCCATTCAATTTTATTTTCTAAGATATCAATACCTTGATGAGGAACGAGAATTGCTGCAAAGCCACAATTTTGTAAATCCACGTAAACCACCTCACTCAAACCTGCAAACAAAACACACATTGTTGCCTATAGAATGCAAATCTGGACAACATGACAGAGATAAACAAAACAGGAACATTGGAATATTAATATTCAGGTATTGCTCAGCAAGGTAGTCCAAGACTTTATTTCAAACATATTTTAATATTCAACCAATAAACAAAGTTGTAGTTGCAAAGTAGAAAGAAATCAGGGATAAGAAATTTGACATTATCATTTATTCATATAGAAGCTAAGAAAACAATTTCGAATAAAATTCCCTGTAGGTTCCATCTCAATTTCAGTACAATTTTCGGGTGAAAAATAAAATACAGCAGAAGATTTTATAGTCTAAGACGAAACTAAAAAAATACATTATTCAAGAAATTAATGAAAAGATGCAGCATCACATTATTACCTCATAGTCTACTTCCTTAACTAGCAGCATAAGCAAAATAACTTAATAAATGGAATACTTCTCACTAGCTCCAGGCCAGAAATTCTTGTAAAGAGTCTTGGCAATTGGAATAATAGCAATAAGAGCAATCTGAAGCTGTTCTGCACTACTTGTCCTCACAGTGATCTGTCCGCTAAGCTTGTTGTTCAATCCAGCACGAACGGCCATCTTATAGTTTCGTCCAAGAGAAAACTGCGACTGGAAATTAGCCCCCAAGGCTAAATCACCTCTCCACTGCACCAGAGAAAGACTCAGTGAAGATTGATCCTGCCCAACTGGAAAATCTGCTTCTCTAAGCCTCACTTCAAAATTGGCACCATAAGCAGAATCACCTTGAGACCGTACTGTCCCTGTGCTCCCCACTAATACCAATCGTTTACCCAGTGCTATTTGATCCTCAAGTTTCACGCCAGTGGACACATTTTCACCCAGAAAAGTCACAGACACTCCAGCAGCAGTTTTATTTCTTTTGAAAATTTTGAATTTGGACTCACCTCTAACAATGTATGCCAGCTGCTTTCCAATGTTCTGAATGTCAAAACCAGCCATGGTTGATCCATTTTCTCCATGTTTAGCAGCAACTGATGAATCCAAATGAATACTGAAATCTTGCTTGTCTTTTGTTACTTGAACAGTAACTGCTGCCGGGAATTTGTTGATGATGGCCATACTGTTCTCAATGTTTACACCATCGTAACCACAATCGTGGTCCCAACTATGAGCATCCAAGACCGGCCTTGTCAGCAACTGGGAAGTCGGTTCCAAGAAACGGTATCTATAGGCTGGATTGTCACTATCAAAGGACGGTGGCAACACCATATCAGGCAATGGTACAGGTACAGCAGCTGGACTTCCATTCTGATCATCATATTCTTCCATATCATTTTCAACAGCTCTACCTCCCCGTTTCTTCATCTCTTTCATCCTTTTCAACTCCTCACTCCATTGCTTCTTCTGCAGAAGTTTCACTCGGTAATCATACTCCTCAAGATATGCCTTCTTCTGCTCTTTATTAAGCTTAGCAAACTGTGACTTCCTTAGAGGCTTAAATGGTGGGAGCTGGTCATATTCATTTTCACCTTCTTCTCCATCAGAATCAGACAAATCAGCCATTTCAATATCAGAATCACCATTGTCAATCCCACCTTGATCAGGGAGTTTTGGGTGGGCACGTGACTGCAACAACCAAGACAGCAAATATGGAAGTGGTGGGGAACGGGTTCTAAAACCAAAGAGCCTACGACTATCAGCTGTTTCCTGAGTCTTTGAAATGTTACCAGCCTCGGAGAGAATCTTCATCGAGTAACACAAAAGCAATAGTAGAGGTCTCCAACTTTGACCATTGGGAAGCACCTTCTGGCCATCTCTGTTTTTCCGACAAGAAGGATGGTTTTCAACGAGGGAAACTGGATTCATCAAACTTGGATTCATAAGACGTAGGTCACCAACAGCCTGTCCAATAGTTTGTTGAACAATGTGAGATCTTTGAGCAACAAATACATCATAGCTTAGTGGGGAGCCTGAAGGACCATCTGGAGGAGCAGAGGCAGCATGAGTCAGAGTGACAATCACATTTCGCCATATTGACGGACCAAGGGCACTAGTTACTGATCTCAACATGGGCAAATCATTCATATCTCTAGTTTGTAGATCAAGGCGATCCACATATAGAACAATATCAGGGGGAGATTTTTTGGTCAATTTCTTCACATTAGACAAGACTTTTCTGTTGTAACTTTGTTCAAATGCAGAAGATTTTAAACCTGGTGTGTCAAAGACCCTTATTTTCACTCCATCAACCATTCCAACAACCTCGGTCACAGCAGTAGTAGCAGGACCAAATGCACTGAAGCTGGTCTTGGTTTCACCAAAAATTGAATTAATTGTAGCACTCTTTCCCACGCCAGTTTTACCAAGAACCAATATATTTATAGAAAAGTCAAAATCATCTCTTCCCTCAGCTTCAAGCCGGGAAGCACTCTCCTTTGCAGCATCTAGGCTGAAAAATTCACCAGTTTGCCTCCCTGCAACAAGTGTCAACCGATACAAAACCTGTGCTGCTATTGATTCTTCAGTAGTAAAACCTAGTCTCTGAACCATTCTTAGGAATTTTATCCTAATTTCTTGCAATTTCTCCAGTTTCAACTTATCTTCTTCGCTCAAATTGGTGTCAGAAACAACATTACCAGCTCTACTAATGGAAGGAGCAAAAAGATTAGGACGATTTGACCGTGCAGCAGGTTTACCTGTCTGGAGTGATGGGCCAAGACCAGCGGGGCGCTCAACAGAGAAAAGCCTTGATCCATCTTGAGCAGTTATGGTGATACCACCGCCATCTTCTCCTCCCGCTCCAGATGCTGCTTTCAAGAGAGCAGCCAAAGCAGCAGTATCAAAGAGCTCCTTGCCATCTCCTTCATCATCAGAGTCTGCTTCTTCATCTGAGTCGGTTACAATCTGACCGTCAATTCTGTCATCCTGAGAACTCTCGCTGGCCCTAATATGTCTCTGCAATTCCTCCAGGTATTTATTGGCAGAATCAGAGCCTCCAAAGAGCATTGATTCCTCCCTCGTATCCGACACCAATTCATCAATCTCTCTGTCGACATGATGGTCAACAGCAGACTCAGCATGTCTACCATCATCCACCTCGATAACACGGTCCACACTGTCAACACTGCTTTCAGCTTCCTCCACAACAGCATCATCAACATGGCTCCCATCTTCCACCTCAACAACATTGCTCTCGGCTTCCTCCTCAACAACATTATCATCATTGCTCCCATCTTCCACTTGAACAACATTGCTCCCTACTTCCTCCTCGACAGCACCATCAACACGGCTCACAATTTCACCCTCAGCCAAACCCTCTATGTTTGTCTCATCTTCCTCGGCCACCAAACTCCGACTCACAACTTCTGAACTTTCTTCCCCTTTCTCGGTAGGAGCAATTTCACTCACTCGCTCATGTGCAACACCTTCGTCAACTCCAATGTCAACAACCTCATCAGGCTCAGCATCCCTGAAAACAACCTCATCAGGCTCGGCATCCCTGAAAACAACCTCATCAGGCTCAGCATCCCTGAAAACAACCTCATCAATAACATCACCGGCCTTCTCAACAGGAGCAATGTCACTAATTTCATCACGCGCAACATCAACTCCACTATCAACAACTTTACCATCCTCAGCATCCCCACCACCGACAACCTCGTCAACAACAACATCACCAACCTTCTCAATAGGAGCAATGTCACTCACTTGTTCATGTTCAACAACATCATCAACTCCACTGTCAACAACTTCACCAGGCTCCACATCCCCGCCTACAACTTCATCACCCTTCTCAACTGGTTCAAAACTACTACCAATCTCATCGACAACACCTTCACCACCATCCTGCTCAATAGGTTCAAAACTGTTATCAACACTCAATTCAGGAGCAGGAGCCACAACCTTTTCAATTTCAGACACCTCAACTTCCACTTCATCCCCAACAACAGCAACACTTCCATCCACCAAAGGATTAACTTGCAAAGACTCAACAACAAAATCTCCAAGACTTGTAAACTTCTCATCCTCATCACCACCACCACCACCACCATTCTCAACAACACCTTCCCCCAAATTATCACCAGAAACCGATTCCTCAACCACAGAATCAGAATGATTGATTTCGGCTTCGGTTCCGGTCCCAGTCCCACCACCACCCTCCTCTTGTAAAAACTTGTTAATTTCATTTTCAAGTTCAGCAACTCCATCCCCTTCAAAACCTTTATCATCAGCCTCGACAAAAACTTCATGACCATCATTCGCCTCAACAAAAACCTCATCCTCCTTCACTTCATCATCATCATCATCACCACCTTTCTGCAAATCTTCTTCCTCCTCCTCCACTTCGTCTTCGTCATCGTCGGTTATCTTAGCAATAGGTCTCGGACTCTCAGCGTCCAAAGGCGGCTGTTCAACAACAACGGTGGATTTGACGGCATCTGGATGAACGAGAATGGGCCTAGAAGGTTCGGTTTCATCTTCTTCACCGCTAACAAAACCGTCATCGGAATCGGAACCGTGACCGTTAACGCCGTTAAGAAGAGTGTTAGGTTGTTCGTTAAATTGGGAAGAAGATAGGGTTTGAGAATCCATGGAGAAAAAATGAAAGAAGGGATAAGGTTTTAGGATTAGGCGGAGAGAGTGAGAGAGAGGAGTGTGGAATTGAAAGAGGGTTTTAGTTTTAATTTTATGAAAGACGCTAAAATACAAAGAAATTATATATATATGCTTCAATTCATATCCTATCAACTGGTAAGTAACGACGGTTCTTACAATCACACTGCATTTTCATTGGATACATATTATTGACTGGGTTTTAATTTGTTACTCCCTCTGTACCAAAATAAATGACCTGTTTGACCACTGATACGTTTGCCAATGCACAACTTTAATCGTTAATATCTCTAATTATATATTATTAAAAATTATAAAAATGGTATATTTTGAAAGTACTCGTCGAGACAAATCAAACAACATCTCATATGCTAATATTTGCATGTATATATTAGTAGAAAAATAAGGTCAAAGCAGGTCAAATGAATAGTATACTAAGTCAAAAAGAGGTCATTTAAAATGGGACGGAGGGAGTATATTAAAATGTGGAATAAAATAATAGTACAACCTATATTAATATTTAAAATAAAAATTATTTCATGTATGTTGTAGAAAATAAAAAATAAACTATGCAAATTATAATAAAAAAAATCTATATAATTTAATTTTGACTTCGTATGAAATTGGTATTATAGTATATTTTAGTTTTTAGTAGAACATTATTTATATTTTTATTGTTTGAGTAATTAATAAATTATTTTTTACAAGATCCAAACGATACCAATATTTGTGTACTAGACCTATAATTGTAGTGAGGTGACTCGGTAACAACGTCAGTGTTTTGTTCGAATACCTCAATGTTTTATGGGTAATTTTTATGTTTTTTTTTTTTTTAATAATCTTGTTCACTTCGCTAATTTGAAAGCCCTAATAGACCATAATTGTGCTAAAATAAAAAGAGTGAGTACAAGTGATTGACAAGGGAAAGTTAAAGAGTGTGTCTTATCTTAAAATAATGCTCTCTTTGTCAAATTTAGATTGGAGTGCAAATTTTTAACTTAGCAATCAGTAAAGGTTTGAGGAGCATCATGAAAGTCGAATCACATTTGATTTGGTGACCTGTCTTAAACAAAGAACTTTGTTCTATAAGGCACGAGTTAAAAGGGAGGAAATGGTGCACACCAAACAAGGGAGCGTAATTTTTTTTTTGACAAACAAGGGAGTGTAATTAGGAAATGAAATATATGGAAATACAAATAACTGATAAATGATTTTTTTATAACAATTATGGTATTGTCACAAAAAATTCACAAACATATTCTACATTAATATTGCGAGATTTCGAATCATTGACATATCACATATATCGTTGATTGTGTAATTATTGACAAAGATTTATGTTATTTGTTGCAAACATATTATTTCATGAAATACACAACATTCACATATTTCTCTTTTATAAAACTGAAGAAAAAAAATGGGTGGATGAGAAAAAATATTCAACTGTTTTTGCGAGCATATCACCCATCTCATATAGAATTGAAATATTAATTATTTATTTACAAGAAAAATAATACAAATATAAATATATCAAATATATCAGTTATTCAATAAATTTAAAAGGTGAAATTTTATTTATAATAAAAAATATAGAGTGTAGAGTAGATCTATTTACGATCTCTCGTGCATTGTATTGGTTAGATGTTTAGGGTTTTGTTTAATCTTTCTTATAGTTTAATGTTTTGAATAGTTAAAAAGATAAATGAAATTCTTTTTTTTTTAATAATGAAAATTTAGGGTGAGGGGATGGTGCCCCAGTCCAAAGCAGGAAAGACCTTATGGCTTAAAGAGCACTTATAAAGGTAATTACATTTACCTCACTCCAAAGGTACTAGCGGGGCTCGAACCCGGGACCTCTCGGATTTAATACCGGTCATTTTACAGCTAGACCAAGTCTTTTGAGTAAAAAAAAAAAAAGAGAAATGAAATTCATCACTAATTGCCAAAAAAAAATGGCATATTTACTCTTTGAAAACATATTATTTGTTTTCATTATTGAGAGCATGTGTTCATTTAACTTATTATTATGAAAAGGGTTTTGAAACAAATTATTGTGTTGGAAAGAAGATAAAGACTAAAGTCGCTTTAAAACTGTAATAGCAAATAAAAACAACTACCATAAAATCTCATCTTTTCTATTCATCTAAAGTAATTTCAATATGATTAGATTTCGACATGATTGTATACGTGAATGCAATTATCACATTATAAGTCGATTTTATAATATTTAGTTAGTTTAACTAAAATTTTAAGAAGGTATCAAAGTATATTAAGATCAATTTGAATCATGAGCCAATTAAAATCATCCTTTAAGATACGTCGCTCGAGTGTTAAAAGTAGAAAAAAATCACATTAAATCTTTCTAATTAATAATTAATTTCTTCCCATATTAGTTTTAAGATTTTTTCTCCTTTTATTCTTTACACCTAATTTTTTTATCACCTCTTTCGCACCACACACCCACCAGTGCGCCAGTACCCCTTCCCATATTCCATTATATCTATTTGTGCAAGGTTGGTCTCTTCCATAGTCCATATGTAAAAATTGAACCAAAATCAATTCGTTTTATAGATTAAAAAGGCCAGCACATGAGCAATAAAACAATCATTTTTCTCTAATTAAGCAAATTGGTATTTAGTAGTATGACTATGAATCATATTGAAATGTTCAATGTAGATTGTAAAATGTGAATTATTTTTTAACTAGTAATAAAAAGGAGGAAATTCTTAACCTAATAATAACATTAAAAAAATATTAGGATTGTAAAAAAAAAACATGAAATTAATACAATAAGAAATGTGGTATATTAGGAAAAATTTGATTTTTCTATTTTTAAAACTAAGGTGATGTGCTGGAATGAATTATTTTAATTGGTTGACGGTGTAAAATAATTTTACACTGAAAGAGTATTATAATTAAACTCTTTGAATCATTTTCATATTACTAATATTACCATTATTGAGTCATTCATATCACACATAGTGTGGGGAGTGTAAGCTCATTTTGTAGAAGTAAGTCAATCTCAACTCAAACTCACTATTGTGTAAAAAAAAAAAAACTCAAACTCACTATAGTCTCTTGGTACAAAATTTCTATTGTTCTTCTATTTCTTTACTATTAGTATTAGTATAACTTTTTTCTTTTAAATGAAAGTGGGCTAGAGCCCAAAAAATTTGCATTGGTATACACTATGCACAAGAACTTAACAATCAACACCAAACTATGTCGCATTCCAACTTCCACGATTGATGCATCACGTAGTAAGTAATTTCAGATGTAAATTTATAATCGGACATCAAATTCATTTATTGTTCATTTAACATGTTAATATATTATTTGATCTTATTCATTCATTTTTTATTGGACGACTTACAACAATTAGTTCATCAATGGAGTGACTATGTAGAATCCAATTTCCAACCTCCACTTATCACCAACTTTAGATCTTCAAAAACAACCCCACAATTCAGCGACATAAACATTACAGGCACCAATATATATATATATATATACTAAAACTACACACCCATTCTCCATCGCAGCTTCTAAAGAGAAACCCCCACAACCTGCTCTAAAACCACACTTGCTAGCTACCAACCACCATTTGTGTTGAGGCTAATCCATCCATGAGGACGTGGCTTCCACGCAATATAATATTAGTAGTAATTCAATTCAAAGAACCAACATATCAAACCTAAATAAATTATTTTCTCACATTTTACCTAGGACTCGTAAATATTAGAAACAAAATTGTCATCACACAACTTAGCAGCAAGGCACTAATTCAAGTTACAACTGAAGACTTGTGTTTTCTCAATATGCATCCAAACAACATAAGGTACAATACAATCTCAAAGAACATGCAATGCAGTCTCAACATTTTCTTTCACTAGCAAGTAACACACAATCCACATGATCAGGCCAAACACTCCCGTCACATGTCACAACTTTGCCAAAACCAAATTTTTGTACGCAATGGGAGTAAATCATGCTAGCAACTTATATTTTATTTTTATTTTGGTTTTCTCCACAATTTACTTTGTACTGTAATGTATAGATTTAAGGGTGTTGGTATATGCACATGTTTATTTATTTTTATATCAAGTTTCAAACTTGGAAATTTAAAGAGCTTGAATACTTTTAGCTTGATGTAAGACATATCGTGTTGTTGCTTTTTTTTTGGTAAGATATCGTGTTGTTGCTTTAAATCTCAACTTTAATTTTATATATATCAAAAAAAAAAAAAAAAAAAAAAAACAAACTCAACTTTTTTTTTTGTAAAACATAAAAACACGACTTTAATTTATTCCTAAAGTAATATTCGTATATACACCTCTCACCTTAACCCAACACATCAAAAATAGTTTATTATTCTCAATTACAATTTTTTTTTTTGTTTCTATTCAGTTTTGATTGGATTTTTAACTTAAAATGTCTGTTATATTTATATGAATGTATTTGGATTGAAGTTTTTAATAGAATTTTCTTGTAATTTTATATGTGATGATATTTCTACATCATCATGTTGTATGACACATTATCTCTTTAGGCAAAAAATTGGAGGAAATATCCGGTTGATTTTAAATAAGAGAACGAGTAAAAAAAGAGAGCAAAACTATAATTAAGGCTAATTATTGTTATTATTATTATTATTATTATTATTATTATAAATAAATTAAAAAAAAAAAAACAAAGTAGAATCATCCCCATTTAATAAAAAAAGAAAGATAGCAAATCATGTTGGTTGTAAATTAAAACTCAACTAACAAATATTGATATGTTGGTTGTACATTATGAAAACAGTTTATGCAAATAAATAAAATTTTATGTTTTAAAATTAATTCCAAAAGTATAATTTTTTTTTCATGTTTAGATGTAAGGTTTGTTTGATATAATTAACCTATAAACTAACTTATAGTTGATAGCCTGAAAACTAGTTTATAGTTTATAGCTAAAAAACTAACTGATTGAAATTAAAATATTTGGCAAAAATTAAAGTGTTAGACTTTAATTAACGTTCAATTCACTTTAACATGATGTTGTGTATGCCTTTGTAAAAAATAAATCACTATTTTTCAATTCCTTCTAGCCATAATCATTTTTTATATCTTGCAAAACTAAACACACACTTAATTTACCTATAAAAATGTTATAAATTCACTAACAATGTCAAGTGGTAATAGTCTTGTTATCCCAAATAGGGTTGTCAATTTCATCCGTAAATTGGAATCCCCGCGGAGATTGTTCTGTTTGGAGGTTCGAAGTTGGGGAATTTTTCCCCGTGGGAATGGAGGAAAAAGTTCCCCCGAAAGAGGTTTGGGGATGGGGACGGTATTTCATCTTCCGCCCCGCGAAGACTCCGTCCCCCAAAATTATTAAAATAACATTTATAAATTTATATTTAAGTACTTTTAAAATTATTTTTAATTATATTTTTGCACAATATGTGTATACATTTGTTTATATATGATACTTATAATTGTCACAAGACTCACAATAATATTTTAATATTTTAATAATTAAACTTGAATATTTTTTATAACTAGTATGATTGAAAATAATAGAAATTTGATACTTTTTTTAAAGTTGATGGATATCCGCGAGAACTGTGGGGATCCACGAGGATGAGGATGAAGGAAGAATACTCCCCGAAGCGGGGAATGGTGACGAAGATGGGGAATATTTTAAATGGCGGGGCAAGGAGTGATAAAGTATCCTCCAGTCAATTCCCGCTCTGTCGACATCCCTAATCCCAAACATGTAGTCATATGTTCAATTTTTGGCTCATATGTATTGAAAAAATTTCGATTTTCCAAAATTAGTCATCACAGAATATACAAATATAACAATAGTAATAAATTCATTTCATAAACTTGTGAATTTAAGCAAAATTGAAAGAACTTATTTTGAATTAAGCTAAGATCCAAGGTTTTAAATCAAGGTCCGTTACCGAGAAAAAGGCCGCGACAAAAAGGTTTTCGAGCCTACCGTTACCGTTTTTATGTGGTGAAAAGAAATCACGCCAAAACACCGATACGGCCACGACGAAACACCGATACAGCCGCAACAAAACGCAATACAGCCGCGACAAAATGCTAATAGATAGAGACTTTCATTTTTTTCCAATAGAAATGAATAAAAGTCACATTTTTAGTACAAATATGAACATAAATTATAAAGTGTTATTTCTTTTAACTCTTTCCTAGTTCAAAATTTTACATTTATCTCAAATTTAAGTTGTTATACATATAGTATAAATAATTTTAATAAAATTTGTGCGATATTGTGATTAATTTACGGCGCGACGACCATAATCCGTAACGCAACGGCCGTAACAACCAAAATCGCGAAATCCTTAACGCGATCGCAACC
The DNA here is from genome assembly GCA_030408175.1 of Trifolium repens. Lineage (NCBI taxonomy): Eukaryota > Viridiplantae > Streptophyta > Magnoliopsida > Fabales > Fabaceae > Trifolium > Trifolium repens. The sequence goes on along the minus strand of CP125842.1, from coordinate 55,446,633 downwards.
GCAACCGCAATTTAAAACCTTGCTAAGATCCATGTAAATACAAGCAAACTTGAAACAGCTTATTTTTTAATTAAGCTAAGATCCCATGCAAATACAATATCCAATCAAAGTCACAAGAAGGGGGAAAAAAGTCAAAATATTCTTACTATAGTCACTTTAAAAAAATGAAGAGTGAGTAGTAAAAAGACAAAGTAGAGAGCGGCGAGAATAGTAGAAGAAGGAACATTTTTTCTTCCGACAGATGTTCCATGTTCAAACAAAACTCAGTCTTTTACACTTTCATCTTCTTAAAGTCGTTGATTCTCATTGCTAATTATTCATTACAAAACGGCACCGTATCAACACTCAGAGTTTTTTATATATTTATTTATTCATTTCCTCTTCCACCATCCGAACCTGAACCAGAAGCTCAATTTCCATGGCAGATAATACCTTATCCTTCGCCTTCTCCGTCTTCATCATTCTCATTTTCGCCGGAGATTCCTCTGCCAGAGATCTCCGTCCAACAGATCACGGCCTAGTCTTCCAGACACTATCGCCGGCAGGGACGTATTCTTCGTCGGAGATGAGATCTTTCTTTAACAGTGACAATTCATCACCAACAGTTTCGTCTTCCTCCGACGTGGCGATGCCGAAGGCAATTACCTCCGGAGACACTACTCCGGCGTCGTGGAGAACAGTCTCCGGCGACGGCGGAGACCGAATTTGGAATGTGCTGAAGGTGGCGAGTTTGGCGTGTGGAATCGCCGGTGGGATTCTGATTTTGGTTTCGGGTTTGATTTATATGTTTAAATATAGAAAGGAGGAACAAAACGCAGCGTTTCGTGGTAACAACGGTGAATTTGAAAAAGTTGATGATGATAAGAAATTGCAATTAGTGCTAAGCGACCCTTCGAGCTGAGTCTGTGTACTTTGATTTGTGTTGTTGATTTTTCATTACTATATTTGATTTGATTCAACATTGCATGCAAAGGGTAGTAGTGGTTTACTAATTACCACTAATCATATTTTAGATTATTTTTGTTATTAGTAAGTAGTAACTTATGATGTGTGTACAGTGCATTGCTAATTTGCTGCTAGTATGTATTATTTCTCTATGAATCAATTGTAACGATTTAGAAGTTAGAAAAATTACAAATCATATATACTGAGTTAAGAACAAATTAAAATACTTCCACAAAAAATTAATGGTGTGTTTGGTTTGGAAGAGAAGTTGTGTAGAGAGAAATAGGTAAGAGAGAGTGGGAGAAGAGAGAAATAAGTGAGAAATAAAGTAGATTTTTTTTTTTTTTTTGAGTAAAAAAATAAAGTAGATTTAATATGTTGTTTGGTTTAAAAGAAATATAAGAGAAATAGAAGAGAGAGAAGTGTGCTTATTTTTTAAAAGACAAAAATACCCTTAAACTAGAAGTTCAATATACAATTTTATTTTATATGAAAATGAGGGTAATAGTGGAAATAGAATAAAAAAGGACAGTTTGATCAGTTTCTGCGCAAGTATGGAGAGAATGAAAAAAACAGTGGGTCCCACAAAAAGTTTTCTCTCTTCTCAATTTCCTTGCTAAACCAAACAGAAGAAATGACCTATTTCTACTCTCTTTCTCTCTCTCCTATTTCTCTCTTCTCTAAATCATCTATACCAAACAGGCCATAAAAGACATTGTATTTGACATCAAAATATTTTTTTTTCCAGTCGTATCTGTCTCCCACCACAACTATTAATAATCTCTGTTTGATGGGACTTTCTTTTTGGAATCAAATAATACTTTCTTATTTCTAAAAACGATAATTACAACCGATCCATAGAATTAGTACAACTATTAATAACTCATTTTTTTATGAAATAATTTTTCTTTTTATGAAATGATATTTTCTAAAATAAAAAAGTCTCAACAAATTAGTACATTTATTGCTTATAAATTGTGAAATAATATTTGTTTTCTTATGGAATAATATTTCCTAAAATATAATGATCTCGATAAATAATTACTTGATTCATAAAAATTTAATTAAGGTTGTTTGCAGTTTGACTTGGATCAATTTTGAAGCAAAAATTTATCCAATCCAATCCTTTTCTAGCGCGCCCTACGAATTTATCAAAATACCCCAATCCGCTACTTAAGTAGCGGATACCCCCTAAAAACATCCTACCATATTTTATTTTTATAATATCCGCCACTTATTTACAAAAAAATTTCATTCTTGCAACGTCCGCTACTTAAGTAGTGGAGGGACAAAAGGGAAAGACGTAGGGCTCGCAAGAAACTGGTAGAGTAGCACAAGTAAATTTATATGGGGCCTTTTTTTTGTAATTTATATGAGGATTACATTTATGGGATTTACTTTTTGTAGCCTACCCATTTTCTCGCGCGCCCTAGGATTTTACCAAAATACTCATTTCCGCTACTAAAGTAGTAAATCTCTGCATTTATACTCACAAGCTAACATGTAGACTGTAATTTATATTTACGCGGAACTATATTTGTACTCATATATTAACATGAGGGATTTGTTAATATAATCCCTCATGTTAAGAAATATACTCTCGATATGTTTTCATTACACAAAGGTGAAAATGTTAGTTTTTTTTTACACTAGATGATCAAAAAATATAAAAAATATGGAACATTCCCTTACCAAACATTTTCTATACTATTTATTTTAATTAGAGTATAGGTTAAGAATCCAAAGATGAAAATATTCTGTTTATGCATTTCATTTATGAAAATTTAAAGGGTTAATAGATTTTTACCCCCTGCAAAGTAAGCGAGTTTTGCTTTACACCCATGTAATTATTATTTTTGAGATTAACCCCCTGCAAAATTTATTTTTTTGATTTACCCCCTTGGATGCACTTTTTAAACTGGTTATTTTGTTTTTTTTGCATGCCACATCAGCAAAAGGGAGTAAATAAAAATAAATAAATTTTGCAGGGGGTAATCTCAAAAAAAAATATTACAGGGGGTAACGCAAAATTCGCCTACTTTGCAGGGGGTAAAAACCTATTAACCCAAATTTAAAAGTTAAATTAACCGGATGAATTTCAATAAAACATTTTTTATTTAAATCATTAACATGTGTCGTTACTTTAACATGTATCAATGGCACATGTTTGCTTGGGGGGCTTTTTGTTTTAAGACATTTATATGAGATTTTAATTTTTACTCATATATTAATAAATTGACCTATTTTTTTGTACTTTTCATGGGGCTTGTGTTCTTTTCTTTTTTTGTCATTTATATAGTACCTTTTTTTTTGTTGATTTATACGATCTGTATATTTATATTCATATATTAATACAAGAATCTATTTTCATTTTGTAATTTACATGAGACTTTTTTATTTATAATTTATACGGGACGGGTACTTTTACACATATATTATTATGTGTAAAAATATAGGGACCATCTTTTCAAGGACTTATGTGGGGGTCGACTCTGAATTATCAAGTAATTCTTCCCTTGAAAACCAAATGATTAATACTAAAAAAAAATAGATTAATATAGGGACTATATTTTTATTCATATATTAACGCAGAGATTATATGAGCCCTATATTTTTACTCATATATTAATACAAAGACTATTTTATATATTTTTTTGACAAAAGACTATTTTATATTAAGATGGTGTTCATATGTTCAATTAAATGATATAAGTTATATGGGGTCTATTTTTATTTTGTTTTAAATCGTATTTATTTGCTATTGATATTATGAGATTAATTTATAATAAGTTTATATTTATATTGATATATTAATATGGGATAATTTTTTTGTAATTTATATGAGATCTTATATTTTACACATATCACTACAAGAAATATCGTTTTTGGCAGCGACAAATGTCGCTGCCAAAAACGCAAAGTTGCTGCAAAAAATGTTTTTCGCAGCAAAAAAAATGTTGCTGCATGTCGCTGCCATAAGTGCCGTTGCGAAAAGTTTTGCAAGGACAATTAATGTCGCTGCCATAACTAGTGTTTTGCAGCAACAATTAATGTCGCTGACAAAACTAGTGTTTTTAGCAACAACTAATGTCGATGGCATAACTAGTGGTTTTTTGCAACAACATTTATTTTCGCTGTCATTACTAATATTTTTTGCAACAACAATTATTGTCGCTGGCAAAAAAGCCATAACTAGTGTTTTTCGCAGCAAAATAGTTATTTTTTGTTAACGATATAAATTATTGTTATATCTTTTATACCTCAACAACAAAAATTATTGGAATAAATTAGATTTCCCAACTATAAAAGATATACAACATAAACCAACAAATTAGATTTAAAATAAAAGATATACAACATAAACCAACAAATTTATTTCTCAATATATTTTCTGAAAGAGAACAATTTAAAGATAACAAAGAAGTGTTTTAAAAATTATAATACAATTCCTAAAGATAACAATCTAAAGGTGACAAATCAATCTTTAAAATATAGTCAGATAAGCTTCCTACTCGTAACAAGCTTGTTACAACATATTTCCTACTCGAAAAACTTGCAAAAACGGTCTTCATTCGCAAACTCTCTTCTTTGTATAGTCAGATAAGCTTGTTGTAACTCAACTCACACGAACAATTGTTTAAAATCTCCTTTTGCTTGACAAATCTTAACAAACCTGAAAAACACAACAAACTCAAAGAAAACAGAAAAATAAAATAGTGACTTTTTCCCTTAGTAATGACTATTCAAAGGCAAGTGATTAATGCGTTAAAAAAATAGTCCTATTATATTATGAATTAAAGTAACATGTGAATTATAACAATAATTAGTAAGTAATTATCCATAATATTATGCAAGATGCAATATACTCTGAATTAAACTAACATGTACATTATATAACTCTAATAATATGAAATAGAAAAAGTAGTAAAATATATATACCTTGAGGCTATCATCGAAGGGCACGCTCACACTGCATAAACCTCATCAAAGTTGTGACATTTGCTTAAATGAAAGTAAGGAAATATGGATAAAAATGGATAGAAATCTCATATGCAAGAGACTAGTATGCAAACATAAAAAGTGATTAATGCAATATACTATGATATAAAAACATAAAATTGATAGAAAACTCACATGCAAGAGACTTCAGAACCATTCTTCATATAATTAAATGAATAAAAATCTGCTTCCTTAACAAAGTTGGGTCTTCCAGCGGTGATTGAAAAATTCTAATACAGAATCAAGAACCAAGAGATGAACAAACCAGAAGAAGGGTGAACGAGAATCGATGTATCTGATCCTATTTATATCAGTAAGATCAATTGAAATAAGTTACCTGGAAAATAGGAGTGATGATTCCATTGTATACGAAAGAGAAGAAATAACATTGATTGATGATGGGATGATTAGGGATTGGAAGAAGAGATATTAGGATTCAAGGATTTGTGCATATCTCCTTCACGCGTGAGTTCAAAGTTTGTCGTATCTCAATTAGTAAAAACACACAATACTAATTTTATATTAGTATAAAATAAAAATAGAATAAAAACCATGCATATCCCAAATAACATAATTTCTATTTAATTAATAGAATTAGTAAATGCGTAAAAAAAAAGATTTTAGCAAAAAAATTATTAATAGATGATAATTGAACTTTTTTAAGCGTCAGTTAAATGTTTGTATCTATCCAATTAGTCAAAATGCACAAATATTAATTTCCAACTAGTATTAAAAAACAAACCAAAAAAAAACTAGTATTAAAAAACCATGTGTATCTCAAATCCCAAATAATATAAAAAAACTAGTATTAAAAAAAAAAAAAAAGATTTCCATACACGCACAAAAAAAAACAAACAAAAAAGAAGACCATGTGTATCTCAAATCCCAAATAACAAGGTTTCCTTTTAATTAATAGATAACATAAAAAAAATAACCGTTTTTTATTTGATTCCCCCAAATTAATTATTCTATATAATAATTAACAATAAAAAATAGATCTAGAGTACTTAGAAATTAACAAATTAAATAATTAAAAAATAATTAAAGATAGTTATAGAAATATATTACTATTAAGCGCAATTTTAAAAATAGTAAGCATTCTCATCATATGACAAATGACAAACTTAATATAATGTATTTCTACTAACAATATATTAAAAGGAACTAAAAAAAACTAAATTTGTTCTCCTCAAGTTTGATAATATTTCAAATATTCAATCATTAAATGTAATTTTAGCTCTAAAGTTTTTAAAAAAAAGATACAAAACATAAAAATAGGAACAAAAATAATAATTTTAAGTTAAAAAAAATCTACGCATAAAAATAGGAACATAAATACGATAAAAGATACGTATAAAAAATAGTAATTGAGTGGTTTCCCATAGACTTTACAAGGTTGTTGCAAAAAAATTATACTATTAGCGATAATAATAATTATTGTTGGGATAATTAACTTTTCCCGGTGATAATGTTATTGTTGAGAAAAAAACTAACTTATAACAACAACTTTAATTAGTTGTTACGATATGTATATTTTTATCAACAATTTAAATGTCGCTGCAAAAAAGTCGCTGTTAAAAATATTATTTCTTGTAGTGTATACTGATACGAGACATATATTTTTATTCATATAGTAATATGAGTGCCTATTTATATGAGGACTTATTATTCCGGTTCAAACTTTCAAAATAAAATTTTCACTTGATGTATCGTGTATTTAAAATTTTATTAGTTGTTTCTACTTCAAAATCTATTGTGTAATATTTTTTATGTTGTTATTGTCCTTTTAAATTATGAGCTTAAATCAAGTGAGTTTATCACAATTTATTTATATGGTTTTCACGTCTTTAGTTATATTTTATTATAACATTTTCTAATATTTTGTCTACATGCGACACAATTGATACGCAACTCACCGCACATGCTTTGTCATGTAGCATATTTTTCTATTAATATTATTCACTTTAGAGGAATCATATCATAAGACCAATTGTAACAAAACAAAAATCGTAAGACCAATATTAAAATGTATTTGTTTTATATGTGAATATTAATTTATGTTTTTAATTTTATTATTTGCGCTTTTATAGTTCAAAATAATATATATTTCTATTTATATGAGCAAAAGTTAACTGCCCGCGACAAAGATTCAAACCATAAATTTTCCACTTCTATAATATTTATTAAATCTAAAATCAAATAATAATAATAATAATAATAATAATAATATAAATTTGTCAAAACAAAACAATTAAATGAATTTAATATATCAAGGTAGCCAAATCAAATCGGACTAAATCTGGCGGCCTGATCAGTTGAGCGGGGTTTATGTCCGATCTAAATTTGTATGAAAATTGACAAACTGCAAAATTTAAAAATTGGAGGAACCGGTTGTTCAATTTTTGCCCCATAATTTTATGTTTTTACTTTTTTTTTTTGTATTAACAAAATTTCAGATTATGGAAAAATTAATTTCAAAATAAAGAATATTTAAATAATACATCAATATTTATTAAATATGTAAAAATTAGTTAGACGAATTTTTAACGCACGGGTGTGAACACTAGTTGTATTTGACATCAAAATATTTTTTTTTCCAGTCGTATCTGTCTCCCACCACAACTATTAATAATCTCTGTTTGATGGGACTTTCTTTTTGGAATCAAGTAATACTTTCTTATTTCTAAAAACGATAATTACAACCGATCCATAGAATTAGTACAACTATTAATAACTCATTTTTTTATGAAATAATTTTTCTTTTTATGAAATGATATTTTCTAAAATAAAAAAGTCTCAACAAATTAGTACATTTCCCATAAAAAAAAAACAAATTAGTACATTTATTGCTTATAAATTGTGAAATAATATTTGTTTTCTTATGGAATAATATTTCCTAAAATATAATGATCTCGATAAATAATTACTTGATTCATAAAAATTTAATTAAGGTTGTTTGCAGTTTGATTTGGATCAATTTTGAAGCAAAAATTTATCCAATCCAAAGATAAAATTACTCGTGATTTGATTTGATTTTAGATGACAAATTAAAAAAATCTGATCCGATCCAACTTAAAGTGGTTTAATTTGAATCAATTTTTGAATATCCAAATTACAAATTGTAATTTTTTATTAAATATTATATCTATTATAGTTAAACATTATATTCAAAATTAATATCTTGCAATGAAAATTATCAATTATATTTAAAATATATGAAATATAAAAACAATTGATTAATTGAACTAATAAATAGTATAGAAAAAATTTAAAACTTCTACGAAAAAATAATACTGAAAAACTAATAAATAATAGATTAATGCATTATGTCATACTAATAAAAAGATAAATAAGTATTAAAATAAATATATACGGTTTGATTCAATTTTGAAAAACCAATTCAAAATTCGATATAATCGAGTGGTTTTCATAAAAGGACATCCAAATGTATAAAAAGATATTTATTTTTTTTTGCAATTTTTGGTTTTTCTTTTATTGATTTACGATTTTAATTTAAACCAATTTGAATTTTAACACTTCCAATTTATTGGTTTAGAAATAATATGTACTAAAATATTGCAATTTCTCAATGTTCCGTAGAAGATTTTTTTTAGGTCAATGTGTTATGCATAGTACCCAGACAAACTAACATGTACATGTACACACACAAGTAATCTATGCGGATAAAATTTACCCAAGTTTTGAAAAATAATTTAATTATTAGAAAGGGACCAATAAAACTATCCGTTTGGCTTAACTTGTTTTTGAATTTATGCAAACGGCTTATGCAATATAAATTAGGTTTTATGCTATTTTATAAGTTCAAACTAATGAAAATTGAATTTTTATAAGCTATTTTATCATAAATTACCTTGAAAAACTTATAATAATACATAAAAATTGCATAAGCTGTCTGCATAAGCTCAAAAGTAAGCTAGGCCAAATGGACAATACTTTTTAGTTACTTAATTATATCGGAATATAGGAATGATGGGTCAAAACTAGGAAAATATATATTTCTTTAAGAGATCAATATGGACATGTTAATAATAGCAATTCACCTATTGATTAAGAGACATCCATTCAAGTTCTAAGTATAATTCTCCACATTCGACATTTTGGAGCTTGATTGCAATCTCTTGTTTAACCTTACCATCAATGATATTGACTATGCTATCTTCTATAAGTGCATTATCATTCGATTTCAGCCATTTTCCTATTTTCATATCATCAAACATTCCAGCATCACCAAATGCCATTGCAGATGTTATCAAAGGTTGAAGATCAATATCTGCTTCTCCCATTATATCATCAGCCGAAAACAAGTCATGATCAAATACCTTCTGCAACAAGTTAAGGGAAAAATGGTAAGCAAACTACTTAGACTATGTTTGGTATCACAATGAGTATGTCAGAATCACAGTGATCCACCATAATTTTGCAGAAGCTATAGAGTGTGGTTTTTGGGAAAATGACGGTGAATCACTGTGATTCTGACATACCTCTGTGATACCAAACATAGACTTAATATTATCTGAGAGCGAGATTTTATATGATATAAAGTTTAACCTTACCAAATTTATTGGTCCATATTGCCGAGGAACTGACAACATAAGTTCTTCATTCCAAATTGGATTCAAATTACTCTTTATTACAGTTGTCTGAACAGTCTGAATATGCAATTACACCATTGTCAATTTTTACTCTTCAACTAAAAATAATAACAATGATAAAGAACAATCATTTCCTAGTATATATGCTAATGAAAACAACCAACCTGTTGGCCAAGCTTTAAAACAACATACGGGTCGCTTGTCATCATATCTCTGATTGCTAAATTTGTGCCTTGGACTACTTTAACTTTCAACATTCCAATAAATTCCACCATTCCTTCCTATTTTCGCCATCAATATCAAAAAAACATCCATGAAAATTCCCCGTGAAAAGAGTGTATCATTTCATTTACTAATGGTGTAGTAAAGTTGGATGCATGAAGGTATGTACTACATGTTGATATATTTAATCAAAGGAGATAAATATAATTACCATATTTTTTGAACCACTAGTAGATCGAAAGCTATCCATAATCCTTTTAGAGAAACTTGCTCGACGTTCACTTTTTGTTGATACAATGCGCAAACTATGTTTCAAAAACTCTTGACGCTCATACTTTGACCTGAAATCATAGATATTGCTATTAAAATTCCGCTCTTAATATGAACATTGATGGGATTAGTACCATTGTCGATGCTACAATGAACAATACCACAAATTCGTTCGTGTAGAATAGTTACTAGTTACTACTTAACTGCATAAAACTATGTATCAAAAAGAGTAACACTAAAGAAGAGGGTAAAATAAATAAATAAATACAAGAAGAACAAAAATTGGGACAAGGGAATAAAAGTTCATCCTGATATCCTTACTTGTCTACATTGTGGTAACAAAAAGTATAACAAAATTATAAAATAAGCCAAATAATACCATGCAAGCATGTATAACCTGATAAATTTTTCACGTTGCTCATGACTGGCATCTGGTCCAGGCTTTGTATATCCTTCTGGAATATAAGCCTCGTAAATTGAATTAGCAGAAGCATTTCCTCCAACTTCCATCATTGCATCTATTTCATCATTTGACCATTCATCCAATGTCACCGACAAAATCTGATAAGGGAAAAAGAAATTTATCAATACTTTGATGCATAACAAGATCCATCATATTTGCAACTATTGGCTTAGTAGACATAAGTCATTAAAATAATGAAGAAGACATATAATATGATCCCAAAAAGTTGCTCTCCTTGTTTGAGTGGCTTACATGTGTTTTTTTAAACTATGTATAGCTTGAAAATTTTAACAAGCCATGGTGAAAAATTTGCAACTATTGCACCAAATCGATGCATCATAATCATCATTCATTTTAGATACGTGAGACTTAACTTAATTTGATGCAATAGTAGTTGAATCTTGAAACTGAGTTGTGACTGACATGATCATTTTATTAATTGGTTGTTTTCTCGTGAAATCAGTTCAAACAAAAATATTAGCTATATATGTGTTTGACACTATTAATTTTTCAAACATTCCAAGACAAATGGAAAAAGAAGCTCAGTATAATCATATTACCTTTGATATATGAGAACCGAGACTTCTGTGCACACCGCAACATTTTAAGCATACAAAAACTCCAATATTGGCTGACCTGAAGAAGCAGTTCAAAAAATTAATTTGCAGCTAAGAACATTAAACATGTAACGTCCGTAGTCCATACTACAATACATATTACAGTTCTTTTCTTACTAGTTTTTCAGAGCTTAATTACAAGAATGTCTCTAAATTCTTTTACACATAAAAATGCAAAACTAAAAATTAGTATTCAGAATGACCGTAGCCACAAACTAAAAAGGCTATGTTGGATAAGTGAGTAAACTTACGCCCATTTAGGATCTGCAGCACCACAATCAGCACAGAAGCGATTATCTTTTTGAACCATTAAATCCTTCAATCTTCTTTTACCTGTAAGAGACCAACAAATCATAATGGCTTTGCGTTTCTCGAGTTGACATATAGAATACGCAATATATACTTTTCCTTAAATCGAGCAGGCCTATTTTTAAAACATGGAATTTGAGCCTTTAAAAATGTTCTTTCTGACAAAGATCTTAATTGAGAAAAATGATATATACAACACAGTTTGTACATCAACAAATAATTTGTATCCTTGAAAAACATATATTATAAACTATGAACATCAAATCTTTTTTTCTTTTTAACACTTATGTTTTCTTTTTTTTTTTGCCAAGTACTTCAAATAGATTTGTTAGCACCAGTCTAGCTCTAAAGTTAGCAAGTGAAAGCTGTGTTAGTGGATAATTAAATAAATTACAGATAAACATGAGAGTATACATTGAATTTTGACAAGGATAAACTAGTTAATTAAATGGAAGAAAATGTTGCATAATAAGAATCATAGCATACGGTTCCTGCGAGCTTAACTCAATTGACAGGAACATCACATTACATATACAGGAGTTGAGATTCAAACCCCGAACATCTACTTATTCACCCCTTAAGGGTGAAATTCTAGCATCTAGGCTACTTGACCAAAAAAAGAATTGTAACATACCTGAGACAGGCCTCCCAAATTCCAACCGTCTGTTATTCATTGCCATCCTTAAAAGTTAAAACCCAATAACAGTTGTCAAGTTAATCTACCTGAGAAAGTAAGAAATATTTTGGGTTAAAATCTATTTTTCTTGAGATAATATTTGGTTAAAGATTAACAAAATGAAAATCTAGTGAACTATACAGTAATAAGGCTTCTCTAATGCACTAATCCTTGGTTTTTACACCTCCAATTTTTTATACAAGAATAATATTTAACAAATTAATATAGGCAATATAATATAACTCCATTGCTGGAAGGGTTGAGTTATATATTTATTTTCTAAAGGGGTCACATCAATTTATAAATCACACACATACACCACCATTGTCCACCCCTGGTTGCAGGTTTGTCTTACTGATATTTAAGGGGAACAAAAATATCGAAAAATCTCTTAGAATTGGAAGTTGGACATAATTCAACGATACAAAACCAACATGTAAGATGATGATTGTCTTTGTGCGTGGATATAAATAGTGGATGGTCTGATAGTAGAAATCTTCAACTTGTAAGGTGAGGATTGTTTTGGTGCGTGGATATAAATAGTGGATGATCCGATAGCAGGTGGCCTAATGGATCTCTGGAGAGACTCTGACACCATATTAAAATTGGGAGTTGTGCCTAACTCAACCCTATAAAACCGACTTATATGATGAAAATTGTCTCTACTTATAAACCGATGTTTAGACCATTTCACATTTGATGTGAGACTCTTAGCATAAAAATTGAGAAATATGCAAGAAAGAAAAAGCAAGTATTTTGTTTGAATTAGCATACATTAAGCTTTCTACAATTGCATAAGACAATATATATACATTATATTATACATACCATTCGTTCATAATCAATAAACGTCAACAACAAAACCATTAAATTTAGAATATGTAATTCAATTACAAGGATTTAGATAAGAATTTTTATGATTGTAAAAATGATAGACAATGTAACACCAACAACAATGTTAAAAGATGAACAGTTATACTAACGATTAAACAAATATTCTCAATTGATAAGAAATCAATGAACAATAACAGAAAATGCAAAATATAAGAATAATGTGTTTAAAGGTGGATTAAGAGAATTACCGGTGAATGAAGGAATTGAAAAATATGGGTTTGATGAAATCCGCATAAGGTCGGATGGAAGAGAAAGAGGTTGGAAAAAGGTGGTGACATTTTTGTTTTGTCTGATTTAGTTGGTGTGTATTTTCAAACAATAATAACTTCTTTATTTATAAGGGGTGTTTAAGTCTTTTTGTCTTATCTTGATATTAGGTGACTCACCTATTTCTATCTATCTCTAGTTGTATTTTTTTGGTTTAACATAATATTGGTAGGAATTTTTCGCTGGTCAAACATATAAGTTGAATTATTTTTTTTGACCCATTTTTTTCAATTACTATTTTTGGGATTATGCAATTATAAGGGGCGGATGCTACGGTGAGAGACCAAGTCATTTCTCTCACCGGTGGGCTGAGTGTTATAACCGTTTGATGATGAGGTTACATAGATCAAATCATGTGCTATTCACATACGATTATTTTTTGTTGCTAATTTTTGTTCTTTTTCCAGCTTTCACTCAAATTATTTTTGTGTGACAAATTACCACCCAATTTTCAGAATAAAGTATTCGGTCTTTTTTCGGAAAAAAAATTACGATATTTTATTCAGAAAAAAATTCTTGTTTTTTCCGAAAAAATGTTTTTTAATTTTTTTTGCGAAAAAGTCGAAAAAAAATTTCGATTTTTTTCAAAAAATGCTCCCGATTATTTTTGGGAATAAAGTTTTGATTTTGGATAAAAAACAATTTTGGAGTTTTTTCCGGGAAAATTTTTCGATATTTTATTTGGAAAAAGTTTCCTATTTTTCCGGAAAAAGTTTCCGATTTTTTTGGGAAAAGTTTTTCGATTTTTTATCGAAAAAAATGTTCCCAATTATTTCGGGGAAAAAAGTTTCGACTTCAGATAAAAACAATTCCGGTGTTTTTTCTGAAAAGAAAGTTTCCTATCTTTTTTCAAGAAAAATGTTCCGATATTTTATTCGAAATAAATGTTCCGGATATTTTACGGAAAAAGTTTTTGATCTTTTAAAAAAAAAATTGATTTGGTTGAGCAATAAAAATTTGTGTTTTTTGACAAAGAACAAACCGTAAAAAGAGATCAAGGTTGAGTGTGTGGTTGTGTTGATTCTTTAGAGAAAAAAATCAAGTGTATGAAGGAACACATGCAAGATTTTAATCTAACGGTTCTCATAATTCATAGCATCAGCCCACCGGTGAGAGACATGACTTGGTCTCTCACCGTAGCATCCGCCATTATAAGGTTACATATGCTCCATTATAAAATGATCGATGTGCGTCTCTTCTAATTTAACCAAAATCAATTTTAGACTTAGACATGCATCAATATTGAAGATCTTAGAACTTTTGGAGAACTGATTACATTTATCTCTCTCTAAAAACATTAGCCAGACTCGAACTCGGAATCTAAGACCTAATAGCTATGAAGCACGAACACTTCTCGAATTAGGCGTGTCCGTGTCCGACATGTGTCCGCGTCGGTGTCCGACACGACACTTATGATTATACTGAACTATGTCATTTTTCCAAATTATTATCGGTGTCGCCATGTTAGTGTCTGTGTCGTGTCCGGCGTCCGTGTCGGTGTCCGTGATTCATAGTTCAATAGTCAATAATTATACACTTCCAAAAGAACAACTTTGAATGCTTTAAACTATACGTAGTTGCCTTGTGATCAAAATCCACGATTTTCAATTCCACCAATCTTCACAACAACTGAACGAAAGAATTCAAAATGTCGTACTACAATGTTTACCACTCTCATTCAAAACACCAAATCCTCTTCAACTTCAACAACTACCTTAAACTCCACATTCTTAAACCACCTTAAAAATCAAAGAATAGACTCAGCACGTGTCGTGTTCAACAAAATCCCTTCCCCTCACGCGTCTCTCTACACCAAAATGCTCCTAGCTTATGCTCACAACAACAATTTGAGACGGGAAAATGGATTCTAGGGACGAACCGATAAAATCCAAATCTCAAGAGTAGGGATTCTAATGGTTTGAATAGAATCCGGTACAATTAAGAGATATTATGTAAACATAATATTGAATGAGAGAGTTTGAGGGAAGAAGATAATTTGTTGAATATTGATTGATTTTCAAAGTGAGACACAATGCCTTTTAATACAACTCTAAAGGATAAAAATGTAAAATGACATAAAATAAACTATTATTTAAAATAAACTATTAATTGATACTTAATTCCTATCACAATACCCTCCCCTTCAAACATCCTTGTCCTCAAGGATGAACAATCATAAGTACCATGCTTAGGAGGTAAAGCTTTCCATTTGATTAGAATTTTAATATTTCGAACATTTCCCCTATGGATCATCTTTCTGTGAAAAATAGCTACAAAAACAAACCGCTTTAGAACTAGCTGAGATTTCCTTGGTGAAAAGTGTGCAGCAACAAAAATAGGTGTTTGGAATAGCTTCAGTGGCAACACATGGAACAAGTTTTGAAACTCTGAAATTAGAGGAGATGCAGTTGATTTGATCCTTGAGGCTCCTTGGTGATGAAATGGTTCATTCCAAACATTTCTAATTAAACTAGGATTCCAATCATTAAGTAGTAAACAAAGCAGCCCTTGTAGTTTTAATATGTAATTCAAAAACATTTGGTTGGCAACCGTGCTGATAGCAACAGTACAAAGGTGATCCAAATTAGCTCCATTTGAGAGCCCAAAATGCATAACCAGAAAATCAAGGTTGCAAGAGCTATGCATTCTTTGTTTCCCCAATTTAAAGACTAGTTCTTCACTCAAAGGGGACTTACTCAACTCATACCTTTCAAGTACCATCACGGTAACCAAGTCTCCACAAAGATTTTTCTCCTTTCTACACTTTAAGGGATCCAAAATCATATGTTCTTCAAAGAAAGCAAGATTAGCTAGCTCCAACCACTCCTTAACTTTAACTACTATGATTCCATGATGCAAAAGTGTTCTACCATCTCTTAATTCAGCAAACAGATATGTAAATGGCTTGTGAAAATCACTTTTGTAACTCATCAGGGATCCATATAAAACCAAGGAAACACAATTTACTAGAGCTTTTGCAATCTCAACTATGATGGCACCATGAGTTTCATTAGAGTCTTCCAAAACCAATATGTTCCTAGCAGCAAAAACTATATTGAAAGTATTCAGTCTCTTGGTTAAATCTTGGCTAGTCAAACTCCCACAATAAACTACAAGAATAGGTTGAATATTTCTCAAACTTTTCTTCAAATTGAGTGTTGCATAATAGTCATTATAGTATCCTTGTGCTTTTATCAGAGTACAGCCCAAAATTCTCTCAACAACAGTATCCTTCAAAACATAGAATGAACCATAATTATGCATCATAATAAAGTTTGATAAAATGATATCTTCAATGGCTTTTGACCAATCCACTCCTACAGCAACTTCCTTACTCATGATATATAATTGTATAGTCCAAATATCCTCTGCATAAGTAAATATTCTGAACATGGACAACAATCGCCATAGCTTGAAGACAATGATAAATGATTTGGCAAAAACTATCCATTCTTTTTTTGTAAATTGAGTGAAAATTGTATTGAAATTCATCCCTCTACAATAATCATCAAAATGAACCATGAGCAAGACAAAAGTCACATTGGAGTCACAAGCAACAATTTCTCCAATAATAGCATGGTTGATGGAATCTACTTGAAGACGTGAATTGGAGTATAAACACACTTGAAGCATCAAATGAGTATGCTTTTCAAAATTCAAAACTTTCAAAGAGCACAAATACATCATGATGAATAAGGTGTAACTAGGAGGAACAATATTCATGCTCTTTCACTCAGGAACAGTTTGATAAACTAATGAGTTTGATTCAACCTTCATCTGTTAACCATGCTTCAGGTACTACTTCCAATCAGGTTAGGTTTATCCAACCTGCTGGTCATTCATCAACAGGTATAATTTTCACAAATTTCTCTAATTCTTTGGTTTGCCATAACACAACTCTTGACACTTGGATCATAGATTCAGGTGCTAGTCACCACATTTGTGCCTCACTAAGTTGTTTTCACTCCTACAGTGAAATCACTCCAATGATTATCAAATTACCAAATGGTAATCATGTTACCACTAAATATGCTGGCACAATTGTGATTTCCCCCATTTTTACCCTAAAAGAAGTCTTATATGTTCCTGATTTCAATATTAACTTGATTTCTGTTTCCAACTTATGTCACAATGCACATTGTCTAGTAAAATTCACTGACACTTCTTGTATTATTCAGGAGCAGAAATCACTGAGGATGATTGGTTCAGCTGAAAGGAAAGATGGATTATACTACTTAGCTCAGACAGTTTCTCCTTCAAGCCACCAACACATTTTACAATCTGTTTCTGCAAATAATGTGAGTCTACCTGCTAGTGCACTTTGGCACTTTAGGCTAGGCCACTTGTCAAACTCTAGGATAGATGCCTTACAGTCTATTTTTCCTTTTATTTTTCATGATTCTGGTGTTGTTTGTGATGTATGCCATTTTGCTAAACACAAAAGATTACCCTTTGTAAACAGTTCAAATAAAGCAATAAAACCCTTTGATTTGATCCATTTTGATATTTGGGGTCCTATTTCAATTAAATCCCTACAAAATCATTCTTATTTTCTTACTGCTGTGGATGATCACACTAGATTCACTTGGCTTACCTTAATGAAAACTAAGTCAGAAGCTAGAAATCATGTTCAGAATTTTATCAAACTCATTGAAACCCAACATAATCATCTTGTTAAAACTGTAAGAACAGACAATGAGCCAGAATTTATTATGCCTTCCTTTTATGCCTCTAAAGGTATCATTCATCATACTAGTTGTGTTGAAACTCCCCAACAAAATGGGAGGGTTGAAAGAAAACATCAACAAATTCTTAACATTGGCAGAGCCCTTCTAATTCAATCCAATTTACCTATGGATTTTTGGTCCTATGCAGTTACTCATGCTGTGTATATCATGAATAGAATTCTCACTCCTATATTGAAAAACAAATCCCCTTACTCCTTACTATATAAATGTGATCCTGATATGCACCTCTTAAAAGTTTTTGGTTCACTTGCCTTTGCTTCTACCCTGTCAAATCACAGAACAAAATTAGAACCTAGAGCTAGAAAATGCATTTTTCTAGGTTACAAACCAGGAGTCAAGGGTGCTGTCCTTTTTTATATTCACAATAAAGAAATTTTTCTGTCAAGGCATGTTACATATCATGAACACTTGTTTCCTTACCAATCTCATTCACCCAAGTTACCTTGGGATTACCACCCTGTCATTTCACCATCTACTTTATCCAATGATGGTGACATAACCTTACACTCTAATATTCATCAGTCCCATGAGATTTTACCAAATGATAGTGACTCTACCTCATCTCATAACAACAATCAGTCAACATCACCTCTTCCACACTCCACCAATACTGATACACCCGCTGTCCCTCAACCACCATCTCCTCCATCAATTCCAACACATTTTGACCCTGTTTACCCCAATACTGACCCACCAGACAATTCCATTGATCCTGCTTCTCCCATATCATCTCAAAGACCTGTCAGACAAAGGAGAGCACCATTGCATTTGTCTGACTATGTATGTAATAATTCATCTTCACTTCCTTCAGAAGCAATCACTTCAGGTACAAAATATTCGTTATCCTCTTTTCACTCACTAACACAATTGTCTCCTTCACACAAGGCATTTAGCATGTCAATCACACACTGCACAGAACCTCAATCCTATGAGGAAGCTAGTCAATCTGAACAATGGAAAACAGCCATGAATCTTGAATTAGATGCTTTAGCTAAAAACTGTAGCTGGAAAATTGTGGAACTTCCCCCTCACATCAAGCCAATAGGATGTAGATGGGTTTACAAAGTGAAACATAAATCTGATGGATCAGTAGAGAGATATAAGGCTAGGCTGGTAGCCAAGGGTTATAATCAAGTAGAAGGCATTGATTATTTTGAAACTTTCTCCCCTGTTGCTAAACTGTCCACAGTAAGAACTCTTTTGGCCATAGCTGCAATTAAAAATTGGCATCTACATCAACTTGATGTAAATAATGCATTTTTGCATGGAGATTTACAAGAGGATGTTTACATGAAAATACCAGAAGGAGTTGTATGTGATAAGCCAAATCTGGTATGTAAACTACAAAAGAGTTTGTATGGCCTAAAACAAGCAAGTAGAAAATGGTATGAAAAGTTGACTAATCTTCTCATCAAGGAAGGATACACACAATCAACCTCTGATTATTCCTTGTTCACACTTCAAAGAGAAGATACCTTCACTGCTCTGCTTGTGTATGTGGATGATATCATCCTTGCAGGCAACTCCATGACAGAGTTTGACAAAATCAAGCTTGTGCTTGATACAGCCTTCAAGATCAAAAATCTGGGCCAGTTGAAATATTTTCTTAGATTGGAAGTTGCACATTCCAAGAAAGGAATCACAATTTCTCAAAGAAAATACTGTTTGGACTTACTCAAGGATTCAGGCCTTCTAGGTTGTAAACCTGCTAGTACTCCCCTTGATACATCCATCAAACTTCATAGTTCTGCAGACACTCCATATGGTGATATATCATCTTATAGAAGAATGGTGGGTAAGTTACTATACCTCAATACAACAAGGCTAGACATTGCCTTTGCAACACAACAAATCAGCCAGTTTATGCATGCACCTACCACTACACACTTTAGTGCTGCCTGTAGAGTGCTGAGGTACTTGAAAAACAACCCAGGTCAAGGATTGTTGTTTAGTAGGGATTCATAATTGCAGTTGATGGGGTACACTGATGCTGACTGGGCAGGTTGTATGGACACTAGGAAATCTATATCTGGGTACTGCTTCTTCATAGGAAAATCTCTGATCTCATGGCGGGCTAAGAAGCAAACAACTGTTTCTAGATCATCTTCTGAGGCAGAATACAGAGCCTTGTCTTCAGCAACTTGTGAATTGCAGTGGTTGCTTTATTTGCTAGCAGATCTGAAGGTACAATTGATCAAGAAGCCTACACTATACTGTGACAATCAAAGTGCAATAAATATTGCTACCAACCCTGTTTTTCATGAAAGAACCAAACATCTTGACATTGACTGCCACTTGGTTCGTGAAAAGGTTATGAAGGGTATTCTGCAACTCCTACCTGTCTCCACAAACGACCAGCTTGCTGACTTTCTAACTAAGGCATTGGCACCACCCAAATTCCATGACTTTGTCTCCAAACTCAACATGATTAACATTTATCATGATGAGCTTGAGGGAGGGTGTTGAGATTTAAGCTTTGTAAATAATGTAAATAACTTAGCTTAGCTAGATTATGTTAGGCCAATAGTAACATAGCTTTAGTTTGAAGTATTTTCTACTTAGTATATAAAGTTGTAACAGTAACATTTTCAATAATCAATGAGAATTCATTTTTCATTTCTCAGATTCTCTTTCATTCATCTCTTCTTTTAACTACTCTGTAACCGTTTTGTAACAAACTCAACAATCAAAGCTTCAGCCATCTGTGGTGATTTTGTGACTTTTGTCACTGCAGTTAAACTGTTCGATGAAATGCCGCACATAAATTCAATCTCATGGACAACAATAACCCATGGGTTTTTATCAATTGGGAGAGTTGTTGAAGCTGAAATATTCTTCCATGCAATGCCATAAGCTGATAAAGATGTTGCCACGTGGAATGTTATGGTTAACGGTTACTGTAATAACGGTAGAGTTGAGGATGCTCTTCGTTTGTTTCGTCAAATGCCTTCGCGTGATATTATTTCTTGGACTTCAATTATTGTTGGGTTGGATCATAATGGAAAGAGTTATCAAGCGTTGATTTTTTTGCAGAACATGGTGGGTTTTTCTTGTGTTGAAATTTCTTCAACTACTTTGGTTTGTGGGTTGTCTGTTGCGGCTAAAATTTTGGGTTTTTACGTGGGTATTCAGATTCATTGTTGTACGTTTAAGTTTGGTGATTGTGTTGGTTTTGATGAGTTTGTGTCGGCTTCACTTGTTACTTTTTACGCGTGTTGTAAGAGAATAGATGATGCTTATAAGGTTTTTGATGAGATTGCTTGTAAGAATATGGTGGTTTGGACTAATCTTTTGATTGGGTATGGTTTGAATGATAAGCATATGGAAGCATTAGAGGTTTTTCGTGAAATGATGAGATTCAATGCGGTGCCTAATGAGTCTTCTTTTACCAGTGCTTTGAATTCATGAGTTGGGTTGGAGGATCTTGGGAAGGGGAGAGTGATTCATGCTGCAGGAATTAAGATGGGTTTGGAAAATGAGATTTGTGTGGGGAATTCTCTTGTTGTTATGTATAGTAAATGTGGTATTATTGGTGATGCATTATGTATGTTTAGGGGGATTAGTGAGAAGAATGTCGTGTCTTGGAATTCTGTGATTGTTGGTTGTGCTCACCATGGATGTGGAGTGCGGGCTTTGGCACTTTTTAAGCAAATGTTGATGGAAGGTGTCGAGTTTGATGAGATCACGTTGACCGGTTTGCTTTCTGCCTATAGCAGGTCCGAGATGTTACAAAAGGCAAGGTGTTTTTTCGAGTACATTGGTCAGAAAAGATCGATGAAGCTGGCGATTTAGCATTATGCTTGCATGGTGGATGTTCTTGGCCGGTGCAGAGAGGTGGAAGAAGCGAAAGCGTTGGCGATGAGCATGCATATGGAAGCAAACTCAATGGTATGGCTGGTTTTGCTGAGTGCGTGCAAGATGCATTCTAATTTGGATGTTGCAGAAAGAGCTGCGAAACGAATAAATGGACCTGATTGTAGTGCTGCATATGTGTTGCTCTCGAACTTGTATGCATCTTCGAGAAGATGGTCTGAAGTGGCAAGGATTAGGAGACAAATGAAACATAATGGAGTGGTAAAACAACCTGGGTCAAGTTGGATAACCTTAATAGGACTAAGGTATGAATTTCTGTCTGCTGATAGGTCTCATCCCCTTGCTGAGAAAATCTATGAAAAGTTAGAATGGTTAGGAGTAAAATTAAAAGAAATGGGTTATGTTTCTGATCAACAATTCGCCCTGCATAATGTTGAAATTGAGCAAATAGAAGAAATGGTGTCTTACCACAGTGAAAGGCTTGCAATTGCATTTGGGTTGCTTAGCACTTCAGAAGGAAGTACACTAACTGCAATGAAGAATCTACGTGTATGCGGGGATTGTCATAATGCAATAAAGCTTGTGGCAAAGATTGTTGACAGAGAGATCGTGGTCAGAGATTATAACCGCTTTCATCACTTTAAGAATGGTATATGTTCTTGTGGGGATTATTGGTAATTAAAAAGTCTACGAGAGCTTACACTGAAAATGCTGAGGAAAGAAAATAAATTGAACATCAGTGGAAAATTTTGTTTGTGATGCACTGCAGATCCTTGATAACAATGAAGTGTAAAGTTTGGTTAATACATTCATTGTTATTGAAAGGGCAAAAGGAATACTTTGTGATAAGGAGTAGATGATTCAAGGTGAGAAGCATGACCTAGAGTCATGGCCACCAACAACGATAGAATATTTTTGGTGATATATATGAAGTGCAAGAGATCAAGTTAAGAAGGAACATAGGCAAATGGGGGAAACATGGATGGAATAATAAAAGGTGTTGGTAATGAGAAGATTTTGAGATTGTTTGATATTTTTGGGGCAAATTGTTATTATAGATGAAGTTGAAGAACCCAACCGCGTCTGATGGTAAATTGAAATTGGTAGGATTGAAATGTTTAACAAAATTTGCAGAGGACTTGTAAGATACCATAACACATGTGCTTAATCATCAAACAATTTATCATTACGGAACTTTACATTGATTGAGAAATCAAAAATAGAAAATTTAATGCGACTTCTGATAATTGAATATGTCTCATTTACTTCAATATTTGGAGCAAATAGAGGAAAATAGCTCATGTGGTGACTTGAAGATTAAGTGGTGCAAAGCTTCAAGTGGAATTCATAAAAAGAAATAAAGCTTCAAGGGGAAGGATAGTCACATATTTTAGTGGGTAGTATAGTATTACCAAGACACATGATAGCTACTACCTCAGTCACTATGTACCACTTTTAGTGTTGTCGCGAGCAAAATTAAGGTCTTCGGATGGTATTTTTTACGGGACAGATTATCCACTCGGTTGAATCTTTGGCATAGACGTATAGTGTAGTACTAAGAAGCGCTCATCAAATCAGCTGCGCGTGTCTGTTTTAATCAATTTGAATCGTATAGTCACCTACTATTTTCGTGTCACGTTGCCAGAGCAGTTTGTAATGCTATTTTTGCTTGGTTGATTTGACGTTCGGAAGCTTGGGCGGATGATGATGTTCAAAACTTTATTGCTTTAACAATATATATATTACAAAGCTTTAACAATATATTTAGATGCTTCAAATATCGCAGGTTTTCCCATTTGTTTTGGTTATCTGAACATATGGTTGGAGAGGAACAATATCTTCTTGGCTTAAACATCATTTCCCTTCATAAATTTTTTGTTTTAGTCTCTGTATTTTATTTTGTTGCAAATTAGTTCTTGCATGTGCAAATCTTTTTTATTTTAGTTCCTAAAGCTAAAATCCGCAGGAAAATCTGCAGGAAAATTCGCTGGTTTCCTACGGATTTTCCTGTGGATTTTAGTTTTAAGGGACTAAAACCAAAATATTTTAATATATAAGGACTAATTTGCAACAAAAATAGATACATGGACTAAAACCAAAAAATCGCGAACTTACAGGGACGAAAATGATGATTAAACCTATCTTCTTTAATGGAAAGATTGCCAATTCGTTGGAGATTACAGATACTATCAAGGGTACTTGTGCATTATCTTGGTGAGTTGGAGAATAAGTCATCTCTTTGTGATTGAATCTATTATGTATTCAAAGAATATAATTTGATGTTGTAATGAGTTTGAATATCTTTTGTACTTATTTTAATACAAATTTTTTGCTTATAAAAAAATAAAAAATTCCTTTAACATTATTTTACATGTATACTACCTTCGGTCCTATATATAAAAAGAAATTGACTTTTTAGATTTATTGTAGAATCAATATATGTAGACAATAATATAGTCTAAATACGTCAAATTTGCAAAGAATATAAAAAGTGAAATGTTTCTTATATATTGGACCAGAGGAAGTATTTAAATTGTACATTTTTTTTGTACAATTATCACTAAATTTTCCTGTTCTTGAAAGAAAGACAGAAGGATGGATTGGAAGGAAAAACAATAAGGTACTCCCTCCGGTCTCATATATAAGAAACAAAACAAAAAAATTTAAAGTCTTAAATATAAGAAAAAGTCTACTTCAATTATTAAGTTTTATGACATTATTCCAATTTCAACCAATAAATGCAATGTTTTACATTTTCCAAGAAGGTATAATGTGTTTTTTCTCCTCGATTAATGTATTTTAACTACTTTCTTAAAGGAAGAGTTTTTTTGAAAATTTTCTTATATACAAGACTAGAGGGAGTAGTAGAAAGAGTGGAGTGCAGCTATGCTCCTTTTAGGGAGGCTCCATTTACTCCTTTTCACTTAATAGATGTGTGACATGTGTCTAAATTATATCTGATGGCCGGCAATTAAAAGGTAGAGTTATGTATTTGTTTTAATTAAAAAATAAAAGAAAAGAAATTAGAACACAGAATATCCTTTCATCTTCTACCTCCCATCAGGCCACCCTCCTCCTCTCACTGCTTGCCCTCTCCGGTCATCCCATCAACGCTATCATTCATTCCTTCTTCTCAACACACTGCCGGCAACAATTCCATATTAGATTTAGCATCAAAAAGGAGATTCAAGAGCACAGTTAAACCAATATTAGATCTGCCATTGATTGATAACAGAGGGGTTGCTGAAATTTTTGTTAATTATCACTAAACCAATTTAATTTAAGGATTTAATTGATTGAAAAATATTTAGAAGGGGCAAAAGGAAGAACGGTTGATTTGGAGAACAATGTTGTGACGACGAGACTGAAAATGAATGAAACGGTGAGGACAATGCGCGGAGAAGAAGGATTGAAGAACGGCGCCGCCACTCGAACTGACGGAGAGGGGCGGCGGTGGCAGTGGCTGCGGGATTGAAGAACGACGCCGGAACTTATGTTGTATCAAAGAAAGATGTCAATTGTTTCTTGCTGTTTTTCATCAAACAAAAACTACTATAACCTTTTTTATTCCCAGCCATTTGATTTAATTTAGCCACATGTCACACATCCATTAAGTGAAAAGGAGTAAATGGAGCCTCCCTAAAAGGAGCATAGCTGCACTCGAAAGAGTGAGTCAACAGGAAATTTGTTGATGAGAGAATTCCGGCATTAATCCTTAATTTAAGGACTGAATGAGGTTATAGCCCCGTTCTTTCTAGTTCGGGCTATTCCTAATAAAAACTAAATTTTTATCTTTCAAAAGAGGCAATTGAATTGATGCTTATATTTAGGAAGGATTTTTATCTTTCAAGAGAGGGATTAAACTACCAACTCATTTAAGTCTAGCATAAGATGTTAGAATCACACAATATGGTGAGTCAAGATTTAAATTTCGGTTAGAAAATATATTTATATTTAGTGTTTGACACGTCTTAAATAAGATTAATTTATTTAAGTAAAAGAAAATTATAAAAAAGAATGCCTAAGGTAGTAATTTATAAAACTTATGAGACACATTTAAAGGGACAAAACTAAGACTCTAATTTCTTAAGGCTCTGTTTGGATTGATGGAATACAATAGAATGGAACGGAGCGGAATAAAATATAATAATAATGTTCCAAATTAAAACATTATTATTATATTTTATTCCGCTCCGCTCCATTGTATTCCATCAATCCAAACGGAGCCTAAGTGTATGATTCATAATTTAAAATACATTTTTGGTGCTTATAACAAATTTTGAAAAAATTATGAATATAAAAAATCATGATAATTTAAGTAAAAATATATATTTAAATGTTATCTCTTCGATATCCTTTTTTTTTTTTTACAAAATTTAAATTTGTTTTAAACATTGTAAAAATTATAGTATAAAATCTTGCACATATTGTACCCAAAAATGATTGCATAATGAAATTGTTGGTACACAATTATTTATATTATTTTAGTCAAAAGAAAAAAGTATTTATTTAGTAAAAAAAGTATTTATATTCTTTTTTTTTTTTAAAAGAACATATTCTTATTATTTTACTCGTTATAGTTAATGGTTTCAAAATAAAATAAGTGAAACCACAAATCATTTAGTATTTCTCTGATAAATTATTTTATTATTTGACTAATTAAGTGACCACTTTTTTTTTTGGTCAAGAGTGACCACTTTTTCTACAAAATCAATTAATTAATAATTTGATTATGTTGAAGTTTAACATGATTTTCCCAAACAAAAATAAAAAGTTTTACATCAGTTTAGTAAATTAATTAATAAATAACTAAAAAAGCTAACTCCAACTGCGTTTCCTCAAACAAACCACCGCCGTCGCCGATCATAGTATTTCCGACCACCACCTTCTCCGATCGGTTAGTCTCATTTGCATTTTCTCACAATAGCTTCTATTTATTCTCATCATTCATTTCTTCACAAAACTTCAATTTGAGTTATTTAGCTTCTATTTAACATTACGTCACGTTACGTTGCGTACCTCTAATTAGCACTTAGGAAATTACGATTATCAATAGCATTCACCAGTGATTATAATTTCCTCAATTTCATGGTGAATACCTTATTTGCTGTTATCACTTGAAAAAAATGATCTAAAATCCCCAATTTCTGTGGTTTATTTTTTGTTGTGTGAAAATTTGTAAATTTATTCTAAAACTTAGTTTGTTTATTTATTTTTATTGTTATTGTTATTATCTCTTCAAATGCAGCATAAGTTTATGTTTCCATTGTCCATCTTTTGCAGATTTTCTGATATTTTATAACACAATTGATTATTCTAACCCTTTTTTTTAATCATCATTATATATTAGTGGAGTACTTTTGGCATCTATGCAATGCAATGATGTATTGGTGTGCCAATTTAAGATTCTAATATCTTTGCAACTTGGATCGATGACTATGATTATGGTACTTGTGTGGTTTGAATTTGTTGAAAACTAACCGGTTTTGGTGGGTTATAGGAGAATTATGTATTGTTGTTTGAACTGTGGAGTGTATTGGGAATTGAATATAGTTCAGATTTTGGTAAACTGATTGTTTATTGATGTTGAATCGAAATAATTTTCAGGGCCCTGATAGCACTTCAAATGGGTCTATGTTCTTCAACGATAGCATATGTATGATGATATGTTGTTCTTAGTTCTAATTCTTTGTTTTACGAAATTCATTTTCAGGTACCATGGCAAAGAGAAAGGGAAGTGGTCGACCTAAAGGGTCAAGTGTTCAGAAAAAGGCTAAACAGAGTGCAAATGTCGAAACGGCTATTCTTGACAATCCATCAAATGAATTGGAAATTCAGTTTCTAGAGGAGCAGGAGACAGGTGGATGTGGACTCACTTTATCAGATTCTCCTGTTCCAGTTGATCCTGAGTTTGTAGAGGAACATGAGATAGGTAGACATGGATTCCTTTTATTATATTCTCATGTAAACTCCTATTCCTTATTGTCACTTTTTTGTTGTCATGAGAAACATATGCCAACTGCTGTCGTATGATGGAAACGTCTAAAAGTGGTTACTTTTTTAAAAAAGATTTTATTCACGAAAAAACTGTAACAAACGGGCTCTTAGACGGGAGAAAAGGTTATTATAATATTTGATTGAATAATTGATAATTTTTGTTTGACAAGATTAATTTATATGTTTTTTTTATCAAGATGAGTTGTTAATTTGATATATGAACTGATGGATCGTTTTGAAGTTGAACTGGTGGAACATACTATCATTTATAAAGGTTACTCAACCTTGCAAGTTGTAACTTTCAGCATTTTAGTTAATCAATTAATGAAATAAATAACCCTTTCGCGCTAACTCCAGCTGTGATTCCTCAAACCAACATCACTGTTGATCATTGTATTTCCAACCACCACCTCCGATCGGTTTGTCTCATTCCCACTTTCTCACTATAGCTTCTTCTATTTCCATCATTCCATGCTTCAAAATTTGGGCTAATTAACATGGTGAAGTGTTACCTTACGTACATCTAATTAGGACATAGGAATTGCAATTATCAATAGCATGCACTGCTGGTGATTGTAATTTCCACAATCCCTAAAAGAAATACTACCTTCTCTGCTGTTACCATTTTCGTTATCACTTTTAAAAATAATCTGAAATCCCCAATTTGTGGGGACATCTTCAGTTTTTTGAGAAAATTGCTGGAGAATGTAGATTTATTATGACAGTTTTTTAATGTTTCATAGCTGTAGTTTTTGCTTCTATCATTGTGTTTGTGGGTGCCTTCTGCTATTGAAGCTGATCCTCTGCTATGTTTGTTCTTTTTGATGATTATTATTTTGCCATTTTCAATAAAGCACTTTTTATGTTGATGCTCTTCGCAGTTTGGAGTTATTGATGAATGAATGGTAATGACTGTTAGAAATAATATAAAACCATTGATGTGGCTCTATCCTAACGGCTTAAGCTTTTGGGATAATCGGTTATTTGACATGGTATCAGAGCCTCTATGACTAAGTTGTCTAGAGTTCGATCCCCGCTCCCCTCACTTTCTAATTAAAAAGTGAAATTTAAGCATATGGTAGGTGGGCCTATGCATTATCCCCGCTTCAAGCCCAAGTGGGCGTGTTAGAAATAATATAAAACCATTGATGTGGCTCTATCCTAACATGGAGCTTAAACTTTTGGGATAATCGGTTTGGTACATTGATGTGGATAATCGGTTTGCCATTGATGTGGTCCAGTTTGGCTGTATCATTGCACCAATTTAAGATTCTAATATCTTTGCAACATGGATGGCTGACTATGATTTGGTACTTGTGCGGTTTGAGTTTGTTGCAAACTGGACCTTTAGGTGGGTTATAGGAGCATCATGTTTTATTATTTGAACTATGGAGTATAGGGAATTGAGCACAGTCCAAATTTTGGTAAACTAACTGTTTCTGCATGTTGAATTGAAATAATTTTCAGGGACCTAATAGCACATCAAATGGGCCTATTTTCTTCTACGAAAGCATATGTATGATGCTATGTTGTTCTTAGTTCTGACTCTGTTTTATGAAATTCATTTTCAGGTACCATGGCAAAGAGACAGGGAAGAGGTCGGCCTAAAGGGTCAAGGGTTCAGAAAAAGGCTAAACAAAGTGCAAACGTCAAAATGGCTGTTCTTGATAATCCATCAAATGAATTGGAAATTGATCCTGAGTTTATAGAGGAGCATGAGACAGGTACACATGGATTCCCTTTATTATTATTATTTTTGGTACAATTGATTCCCTTTTATTATATTCTCCTGTTAACTCCTATCGGGATCATCGTATTTCCGACCACCACCGTCTCCGATCAGCTAGTCTCATTCACACCTTCCCACTGTAGCTTCTTCTATCTATTTCTGTCATTCCATGCTTCACACATGGGCTAATTATCTTCGCGAAGCGTTACGCTAAATACGTCTTATTAGGACTTGGGAATTGCTATTATCGATAGCATGAACTGCCAGTGATGGTAATTTCCGCATTGCCTCAAAGAAATACCTTTTTTGCTGTTACGATTTTCGTCATCACTTTAAATAAATAATCTGAAATCCCGAATTCGTGGGGACTTCTGCCGTGTGAGAAAATTTCTGGAGAATGTAGATTTATTGTGACAGGTTTTCTATGTTTCATGGCTGTACTTTTTGCTTCTATTATTGTGGGTGCTTTCTAGTATTGAAGCTGATCCTCTGCTATGTTTTCTTCTTTTTAATGATATTATTATTTTTGTCATTTTCAATGAAGCACTTTTTTTATTTTTTATTTTATGTTGAGGCTCTTGGGATTTATTGATGAATTGAATGGTAATGAACATTCTTTTTTATGTTTATTTTTTCATTGTCATAAAATGGTAGTGTTGAATGTTGATATACTTGAATGCAACCCTTGTTTTGTTGTGGTATCTACAATCCATTGTTATTATATCTTCAAATGCAGTATAACTTTATGTTTCTATTGTTCATCCTTTGCAGATTTGCTGATATTTTATAACACAATGGTTTATTCTATCCGGTTTTTTATCACCATTATATATTAGTGTTGGGTACTTTTTGCATCTATCATCTATGTATGATGATATGTTGTTCTTAGTTCTGATTCTTTGTTTTGTGAAATTCATTTTCAGGTACCATGGCAAAGAGAAAGGGAAGAGGTCTGCCTAAAGAGTCAAGTGTTCAGAAAAAGGCTAAACAGAGTGCAAATGTCGAAACGTCTGTTCTTGACATTCCATCAAATGAATTGGAAGTTGATCCTGAATTTGTAGAGGAGCAGGAGACGGGTACACATGGATTCACTTTATCAGATTCTCCTGTTCTAGTTGATCCTGGGTTTGTAGCGGAGCAGGAGACAGGTACACATGGACTTTCTTTATTAAAAAATTCTCTTGTAACTCCTATTCCTTATTGACAATTTCTGTTGTTGTCATGAGAAGCATATGCTAACTGTTGTCGTATGTTGAATTTTTGCACTGCACATACAGATATGCCTAAGAAAAGGGGACGGGGACGACCAAAACGGTCAAGAGATCAGAATTGTCAAGAGAGTGTTCGTAGAAACGTAAGTAGTCCCATCAATCTTTCAAATATGGTGGAAAATGTTCATGGGTGCGAAGAATCAGAAAATGCAGGTATGGTTGCATGTAACATTTGGATTTTAATTTCGTTTGTTTTCATGTTTACTTTATTCCCTCTTTTCTCTATTCAACAGTAATTTTTTTTTATTTGCAAATCTATTTACTAGTTTTGCTATCAGGAGAATCGTATCTTACCATAAAACATAATTTCTTAAGACAAGTATGATATTAATTCATATCAAGAAGCACTACACAGTCACATGGCTTTCTTATTTTTGAGAGCCCTGCATTGATAAAGTGACAAGGCTTTCTTACAAGCTGGTTTTTTGCAGATCTCCAAGATTATGTCGTTGATAATCCATCAAATAAATTGGAAGTTGCTCCTGGGTTTGTAGAGGAGCAGGAGAGAGGTACACATGGATTCACTTTATCATATTCTCTTGTAACTCATACTCCTTATTGACATTTGTCATGAGAAGCATTTATAGATGATGTTGTATGTTGATATTTTACATTTCACATATAGGTATGCCTAAGGGTCTGTTTGGTTCGGGAGTTTTGGAGGGGAGGGGAGGGGAGGTGAGGTGATATTTTAAATTTTTATGTTTGGTTCAACTTTTTAACGAGGGGAGGGGAGGGAAGGGGAGAAGTAATTTATTTTTTTACCCTTAACCTTATAAACTCAAAATAAGGATTAAATTATAATGAATATATTACGTAAAAAAAAATCTAATGGATATATACAAAAAAAAATAAAATCTAATGAGTAGAAAACCTAAATTTTTTTGTTGTAAAAAAAAATCTAGAATTTAATATTCCAACAAGGATAATTTAGAATTTTAATAAAAAAGTGATGGTAATTTTGTCAACATAATAAATTCTGTTTTATCTCGCCTCCCCTCCTTAAAAATCCCTCCCCTCCCCTCCCCTCACCTCCCCTCCCCCTAGGTTGAACCAAACAAAGCCTAAGGGTCTGTTTGGTTCGGGGGTTTTGGAGGGGAGGGGAGGTGATATTTTAAATTTTTATGTTTGGTTCAACTTTTTAACGAGGGGAGGGGAGGGGAGGGAAGGGGAGAAGTAATTTACTTTTTTGCCTTAACCTTATAAACTCAAAATAAGGATTAAATTCTAATGGATATATTACGTCAAAAAAAAATCTAATGGATATATAACCAAAAAAAATCTAATGAGTAGAAAACCTAAATTTTTTTTGTTGTAAAAAAAATAAAACCTAAAATTTAATATTCCAACAAGGATAATTTAGAATTTTAATAAAAAAGTGAGGGTAATTTTGTCAACATAATAAATTATGTTTTACCTCGCCTCCCCTCCTTAAAAATCCCTCCCCACACCTCCCCTCCCCTCCCCCTCGGTTGAACCAAACAAACCCTAAGAAAAGGGGACGTGGACGACCAAAGCGGTCAAGGGATCAAACTTTTCAAGAGTGTTCATAGAAACACAACCAGTCCCATCAGTCCTTCTAATATGATGCAAGTTGTTCATGAGTGTGAAGAATCAAGAAATGCAGGTATGGTGCAGAACTGTCATCGGAATCCTGATGGCACTGATATTTATGATGATTCATCAAATATGATGGAAGTCAGTCCTGTAGATAAAGAGGAGTCTGACGTTGGTGCATTATCAGTTCCCTCCTGATTAGTATATATCTTATTATATTGTTTACTACACTTAATACACCCTCTTTCCTCTATTTAGCAAAAGTTATAGTTTTATACTAAAAGTGTGTTTTTCCTTGGAACACGTAGGGCCTAATTGGTTTCAAATTGTTTTCATTCCCTTCTTTTTACTTTTAGTCATACAAATGTTGTCGTATTTTAACTTTTTTTTCTTCTTGTTTTCAAATATATATTGACAAAAAAAACATAAATAACAAAAAAATCATTTTCATTTCCGATTCAGATATTCAAAATGAGGAATCATTTCAAAAACAAAGTTGTATGTTTATATAATAGATGGCATCACATACAAGTAACCGACTTGAGTAACTAACTACCTTATAGTTGGTATCTACGTTTGCTTGTTGTCCTCTATTCCATTACTAGAAACGATAGTTAAGAATAAATTCAATAACAGATGTCTTATTATTAATGGTTTTTGGTGTGTTTTAGAATATTTTAAAACCCTTATGCAAAGGGGACGGGAGCGACCAGGAGGATCAATGAATCAGAAGTTGAAGAACCACACACAGAATGCAGATGGAAAGTTGAATGTTTTCATTTCAATGGTTCTATAGTTCCTGGCTTTGCGGTTCTATATGAAACTTCTCTTATTTTCTTATTGTTTTTTGCTTCAGATATAAGAGTCAGGCCTAAGAAAAACATAAGAGGACGAACAAGAGGGTTGATACTTGAAATGAAGCGTAAACAGAGTCCAGATGGGAAGTTGGATGTTGTTATTCATCCTACGAGGATGGTGGCTGTTGGTCCTGGCCGTAATGACTTCATTACCGACCTTTCTATTATTCTTCGCAAGAACGCCCGTTTTAATGTGAACAAGTGGAGTCGGGTTCCACAAAGTACTAGAGATACAATAGTGGAAAAAGTTCTGGTACGTTATTGGCATTCATATTTATTCTGGTTTGTTTTACTTGTGATTATCGTAATTACAGCTGTCAAATAAGCCCCAAGTTGTCAAGCCCTTGAATTATGGCCCCATATTTAGGGGACTCTTTTCCATTAAGTGAATAATTTTTTTTGTATCTGGGTCAGGGGGCTTCAAGTCCTCCACATTAGAAGAAATCCACACCAACGTAGTGGCATAACATGTGGGTTGGGGCTATGTCTTGTTGTAAGTGATTTTTGGCAATGCTACTTGTTACTTTTCCAGTGTTGTCTTTACATTTTTTTTTTTTGGTTCTCCGTCTTTACAAATTTTTGAAAGCATAGAACAAAGATAAAACAAGATGGTTTTTCGCACTTAAAAGTGAACAATAATGTTTTCTCAAACCAAACATCCCTTACATTTTTCATACTATTCACAAAAGACAGTTTTATATTATAATTATGCAGGAAAGAGCAGAGGGATTTATGAATTAAATATTAGATTATAAATATGTCTCTCCCTGGTTTGGTTATATAACATTAATGCCCAACATACAACATAGTAACCTATTACGATCCCACATTTAGTAGAGGTATGACCAAAGTAGTCCTTATAACTATAAGGCTCAATGTTGGAAACACTAGCTGCCTACATTGCAGCCATCATACATCCATGGAGACCGTTGCTTCTTTCCTTGTATTCCATCATACCAGCACATGTCCATATTAGAATTTCACTAAGGCCTCACGCAACCCCAAAAGCTAGCTCATGGGATGATCGGTGAGGATTGCCCAAACTTTATAAGGACCACTTTGGCCATATCTTCAATGTGGGGTCTCAACATAACCCCGACGGCATTAGAAAACATATTGGTTTTACACATGCGTTAGATTTGAGACTGTTCTTCCTTTTTTGTGGGGTGTGTTTACAGAGTAGAGTATCAATGGTATGAACTTTGAACAATTAGTTGCAGAGGTGGAAGGAGCGGTTTAGCTTAAATAGGAGGAAGATATAAGGGAGTTTCATTCATATATTTTGCATTGAGTAAACAGTGTCACGGCTCAATTGTAAGGAAAAACCCTTGGAGAAGAGATTTATCTCCCATACTACAGTGGTGTGTCTTTTAAGTACAGTCTTTGCCATCTGTAAAAAAAGTAGTCTTGCTTGTATGTGTTTTCTTTTTATGTTGGATTCTAGTGTTGTTACCTTAGCTGCTCTTCTACTCTTGCTTTGTGTCACTGCGGAAACTCCATTTTTTTCTGTTTTGGCCCTGATGAAATTTATTTCCTCCAATTTTTTTCCCCTTCCAAATGTGTTTTTATTGAGAATTGTGGATAAGGAGTTCTTTAGTTTAAATAGGTTTTCTTTTCACAGAACAATTGGAGACTTCCAGGTACAGATATGGTACAGAAGGCGATTATTGATGAAGCAGGCCGTTTATATCGGAATTGGCGCAACAGGCTTCATGAGCATTACTTGATGTTTGAAACAAAGGAAGAGGCCTTGAAGCATGTCCCTGACGATGTCAATGAGTCTGATTGGAAATTCTTGGTTGATTATTTTAGCAGTCCTTCTTTTGAGGTATAGTGATTTATGTTGTTCCTATCTTTTCACCCTGTTAATTTTAATAAATTCCATAACATGTTTGTTGTCAATATTATTCAGATAATGAGCATGAAAAACAAGGCAAGTAAGGCAAAACAGCGGACACATCATACTAGTGGGCGAAAGTCCTTTCAAGCAGCTAGCTTTGATGCAGTAAGATGTCAATTTAACTTGGTGTTGTGCCTTGTCAGATTGTATGACCTTTTTGTTGTTGTTATTAACTGTTTAACAAATGCATCTAACAGCGGGACCCGGTGACTGGACAAGAACCTGACTTGCAGAAATTATGGCAGATAACACACAAAAGGGCCAATGGGGAGTGGGTTGATGAGACATCTAAGGAAATAAATGTAATCACATTTTAAATTACTGCTGCAATTTTATACTACTATATAACTTGAATTTGATGTTCTGCCTCTTATTTAAATTGTGGACTGTTGTATTGATTCATTATAGGACAAGGTTGCTGAACAAATCGATGAGAGGCTGCAAGAGAATTCTGAGGATGGGGTGGCAATAATTGAACCCGAAATTATTAAAACTGCATTTAAGTCGGTGGTTGGAAAGAAATCATATATGCAGGGTTTTGGAGATGGACTGAGGGAATCATCAAGCTCTGCCAGAGTTCAAAAGCTTCAGGCTGAATTAGATGCCCAAAGGATGGAGACGGAGAATTCTAAGAAAGAGTGCAATGAAATACGAGCCAAACTTGTTGAGGTTGAGTCCCAACTGGCGGAGGAGCGGCGGAAACGAGAGGAGAGTGAGGCTCGATTACAGGATCGTCAAAAAGAAATGCAGGAAATCAACAGTCAGGTTCAGACTGCCATCCAGTCAGCGCTGTCTCAATATTTTCCACCAGTGAGTATAAAAGATAAATATATTGTTGATTTTCAAATTTTATGATCATCGGTTCAAGATGCCTTTAATTAATTTTGAAATTACATTAACCTATTTTTTTGTGATAGAAAACTGAAGCATCAACCTCATCAGATCATGGAAAGATTGTAGAGCTTGAAGCACAACTCCATGAGGCAGAAGATGTGATAACAGATATTAGATCAGAATTAGCTCGATATCGCTTGTATTAGGAAAGTGAAGCAATCAATTGCAATTTGCAGCCTTCTTACAATCTTGGTAAAAAGTTTGTTTTGGTTTATTATGTAAATGTGGTTTACATGAGATGTATCTGCAAATTTGCTTCACAGACTCTTAAACGCATTAGCTAGGAACATCTATCTATATTTTGAAATGAATGTTAAGTTTGTAAAATTGATGAGGTATTTTCCTCAATTTTGTGTTACCAGAATTATGCTCTTTGATGTCGGGGGTAGACTGGACACCCTTGTGCGGTTGATTTTGGCTAGTTCTTATACAGAAATGGAAACATAATTTCTTATGAACAATCATTTAGCAATATTTCCAATGTTCGTCAAAAAAGAAGAAGCAATCTTTGCAATGAATTTCCCGTTGAAAAGGAATTGTACTTCTGGTAATATTAACAAGCAAAATGATTTTTCAGATAAGTTTAGTTGGCTACTTGTGTGTGGGTAAGTTTAGAATGTGATGTGATTATATTGGAATTTGTTTTCCTATTTTAAAATTTAATTTGTATGTATGTATTGATAACAATAGTTTTACATATATTTCTACTGGTGCTTCATTAATTTTTTACTCAAGGAGCTGATTTTTGGATTCTGATGGGCCGATCAATTTTGATTCGAGATCGGGAATTATTGTCTAGTGGATTAATCTCTATGAGTCGAGTTGTTGTCTTTTCTGATAGTCTTGAAGCCGAGGAGTGTCTTTACAAGTATGAGATTAAAAGTGAACCTCTACTAGGTGGTATACGGTGCCTTTATTTTTGTAGCATCTCTTTTACAGATCTTTGTTCGTCTTGTAAAAAATTGATTTGAGTTCTTTTTTTATTAGTCTTTTGTTGTAATAAAGCATATTATAACCGGAGTTATCCCAACAACTTCTCAATTCATCTAAAAATTAAGAACAAAATTTAGAATGTGAAAAATTAAGAACAAATTTGGACTTGTCAACTTAAATTTGCCGGTAAAATACATGGCTTCAATTTCATCACTATATTTCTGTTGAACTTTTTTAAAAAACCTACAATGTGAAAAATAGACCTAAGACCATCACATAATCATAGTAAGATTAAATCATACTCATTTTTTTTTTATTTAACCACTAAAATAAAAACATATACATATTTTTATATTATATTATCACTTATACCAAAATTATGTGTTGTCTATTTAAGTCTGTCTGATCAATATTAATATCACCTCTAATGAAATACAATTTTATGCAAAATAAATTACAAGTCCAAATTTAATTATTCATATACAATTAAATTTAATTATTTTACTCACATTACCTATTTTTCTTACTATATAATATTTATTTTGTGATTTTTAACAAATTAACTTTTCCAACATTTTTTTATTTAAAAAAAAAACTTTTCCAACATTTTGCTAAATTAGGAACGGCAATACGCGACCCTCTCACAGTATGAAAAATGTGATTTTTTTTTTTTAGACAAAAGAGACTTGCTTAGAAGCAAGCCCTCAAAAAGTATATATATATAGAAGGAAAATACAAAGAAAGAGGGGACATTCCCAAACGATTCAATTAACAGAACCTATAATATGACATTCCCAAACGATTCCTGCCAAAATCAACTAACAGCACAAATGGAATATCATTCCACCAAGTAAAATTAGGTAAAGATAATCCTATATTCGCCAGTTTATCCGCACAATAATTTCGTTCTCTATAATTATGGGAGACATAGAAGTTCATGTTTGAGATTAACAATAAACAGTTATCCCAACGATTCCTTAAAGACCAAGGTACAATTCTAGCAGAGGAGAAAGCCTGTACCACTAACATAGAATCAGATTCTAACCAAAGATTAGACCATCCCTTAATAACATAAAATCAAATTCACATTTGATTTTTTTTTTTTACAAATGAATTTGAATTTTTTTTTTTGATAGAGCAAATTTGAATTTTTACCAATCAGTGTGTAAATATGAATTAATTAATTTCATTTTACCAAATGAAATAAATTCTTTAAAAATAAAAATGAAATTGCAATTAAGCCTTAAAAAGAAAGAAAAGCATAAAATAAAAGAAAGGAGAAGGTCGAAGTAGAAAAACGAAACCCTTATTCTGTACACAGTAAGTAGAGTGAGTCAGTGGAAAGCCCTAGACATTCTCACACTCACACAACTTCGCAATGGCGCTTGTAAATCAAACCCCTGACATCTCCGGCGAACGACAATCCGGCCAAGACGTCCGCACTCAAAACGGTTACATCTCTCTCTCTCTCTCTCTCTCTCGCACATTCTCCTTCTCTCGCCATAACCGTTTTTCTAACACTCTTTTTTCTGTAAATGAACGAGTGCAGTTGTAGCATGCCAAGCAGTTTCGAACATCGTCAAAACCTCATTAGGTCCCGTTGGTCTCGACAAGGTATAAGATCCATCGATTCACATCTTCTTCTTCATCATTTTCATTCATTTTTCACTTCATTTCCGTTTTTTGTTTTCAGATGCTTGTCGATGACATCGGTGATGTAACTATCACTAACGACGGTGCTACTATTCTCAAGATGCTTGAAGTTGAACATCCTGCTGCTAAGGTTAACCTAATTTCAATATCTTCGTCGTGAAATTGATCGTTTGTTTGGTTTTATTGATCTAGTTTGTGGTTTTTTGTTTTTTAGGTTTTGGTGGAACTTGCTGAACTTCAGGATAGAGAAGTTGGAGATGGTACTACTTCTGTTGTCATTGTAGCTGCAGAGCTTCTCAAAGTTAGTTTCCACTTTTTTTTTTTTTTTTTACCATTTTATTTGCATTTATTTCTTCAATCTCATGTGTATCGCGTTTTTTATTTATTCATTCATAGATTTTTTTTAATTCAATCTATGTATAATGCGTTTTTTATTTTGTTTGTGATTTGTATAGAGAGCAAATGATCTTGTTAGGAATAAGATTCATCCAACTTCGATCATCAGCGGATACAGAGTAAGTTTTTTTTTTTTATCAATTTATTTGTCTACTATTATTGTTGATTTATCTATCGCCTGATTTTATGGCTACACTACTTGTTTGAAATATTATGGTGTATGAATTATTCTCTTTGTGTTGATGATTTTGAACAGCTTGCTATGCGAGAAGCTTGTAAATACGTGGATGAAAAGCTGGCTGTCAAGGTAATGTTTCTTAAGTATACATTTTTTCTTAAAAAAATTATACATTTGTTAGGCCAGTTGTCTTAGATGGTAAATAGATGTTATAGTTGCCATATTTGAAAGGGAGGGTTGGTAGATCACAATGATTTCTCTGTAGTGTTGTATAGAGTCATTGCTGTCTAGAGCTAACTTTATGTTGTATTTCCAAACATATTGTAATACTGTTTTGATTTATCTTCTTCTTTGCCAAGAATTTTGTAACACTGTTTTGATAAGCTTACTGTCCATGTTTCCATGTTTAAATCACCTTAAACAAAGAAGTTTTTAATGTGATATACATATCAGTATATGTATTTCATTATCATTACTTTAAAACAAAGAGTAATATTTATGAAATCTTGCATCTCTTGTTCACTTTTCCTGTCTTATTTCCCGCGAAGCATATGGTCATTGTTTTGTGTCTTGTCTTAAAATTAATGCATTCAGAATCTGATGTGCATATTCTTTTTTGTAATGTATTGTTGCTTAGTCAGATTGTGCTCTTCTCTTATAGGTTGAAAAGCTGGGAAAGGATTCACTAGTTAACTGTGCCAAGACTAGCATGTCCTCTAAGCTGATAGCCGGTGACAGTGATTTCTTTGCCAATTTGGTACGTTTGTAACTGTATTGAATTTATATTTGTATTATATATATTGAATACTGGGTGTTTACATTGCTTTATACAAACCAACCATATTTTGCATGACTAGTTCGTTCACATATAATTGGATAAAGCTTATATACGCATGCGTATTTACATCATTCTGTTTCATCACTTAGATTTTACTTGGATTATTAGTTGAAAACTTGATACTGACGGAGCGCTATATATAGCATATGCTTTTCCTCATCTCAATCATAATCACGAGATTCACAACATAGCTTTCTTAGGTTTTCCACTTTCTGTGTGAGAAGATACAAATTCAAATATTTCATTGGTCTAATAACAGTTTCTACTATGTAGTTCTGCGCTGAATGTGTAAATGGTTGATTGTATCAATCAGCAACTTTCTGAGAAATGTGGAAATGACCATATTAATGATTATTATTGGACCTACTACTATTCTAGATATGGTTCAGTTCGTTCTAAAAGGGGTGAAGTTGCCTTCTGTTTGCTATTATAATCATAATAATTAAAAAAATTCATTTAATTGTTTTATGGTTGATTTAGAGTAATAGAGAAGTCTTTCCTCCAAAATTCTACCCTAAAATTGATTTCTTCTTTCACCAAATTTGTTAGATTCACAGAACGAGATGCTAACAAATAGGGTGGTCTCAGGTTTGATTCACACCTCCAATAAAAACTAACAAATTAACAATTAGCATACTAACATTGACCGTTTCGATTGTTTTTTCTCAAAATTAGTTTTGATTCTCATTATTTAGGGTTGTTGTTCTGAATGTATTTATTGCTAATGAACGAGATGCTGACTGTTGTTTTTTTATTGAGTTTTGTGGCTGTAGGTGTAGGCATTCAATGTTCTCTTCTGCTTTGAAATTTATTTGTGTGCAATTTATGCAGGTTGTAGATGCAGTGCTAGCTGTAAAGATGACCAATGCTCGGGGTGAAGTTAGATACCCAATCAAGGTTGGTAGCAGAACTTGTTTGATTAATATATTTCTCAAGAGGCTTTCTTTCTGGATGAAAGATGTCAATTTTGAGCAATACGTTGAACATCTGTATTGTGCAGTTCCGTCTTGTTTCTTGCATGGTTTAACAATCATAGGCTTGTTGCTGGCTTCGCTTATTTTTTCTGTAAAAAAAAAAATAAACAATCATAGGCTTTGAATGGATTTAATTCTGTATCATTTTGATTTGGGTTCCAGGGAATCAATATATTGAAGGCACACGGTAAAAGTGCTAGAGAAAGCTTTTTGATGAATGGTTATGCTCTGAATACTGGTCGTGCTGCCCAAGGAATGCCCCTTAGGGTTTCCCCTGCAAAAATTGCTTGTCTTGATTTCAATCTTCAGAAGACAAAAATGCAATTGGGTGTTCAAGTATTAGTTTCTGATCCCAGGGAACTTGAGAAAATTCGCCAAAGGTACTGTCTATATGGTTTCTATAATATTAGGACGCCTTCCTAGATCCGCCAACTTTCATTCAATATAATTATTATTTTATTGAATATAAGCTGTGTAAAAGAAGTATAAACAATGCTGGTATGGATGGTAAATCATGAAGATAATCCAAAGCACTGTTAAGCTAGAAGCTTGAAATGTTACGATTACTGATATAATTGTGTAACTTTTATTAAAAAATATTAATCAAATTGTGTAATGCCATATTGTGTACCATTCCATTTCATTGTGGAAGTTTGCTTGTACTTGGTTCAGGACAATTCTCCACCCATTTTGCAAGATAAATTAACATTTATGTAATATATGTTTTAACAAATGATCACTTTATCCTATTTCAGAGAGGCTGATATGACTAAGGAACGCATTGAAAAACTACTGAAAGCGGGAGCCAATGTTATTCTGACTACTAAAGGAATTGATGACATGGCACTGAAGGTATGCGGCTTTTTTACACTCTGGTACTTTTTCTTACGATTTCTCTCGTTGAACAAGAGGATTTACTTACAATATTTCATGTAGAATTTCGAAGATGTCTTTCTGTATTGTCTCTTGACTGCTATAGGCCAATCATCTTAATATCTGGAAGTTACTTGCCGATTTTATCCGTTATTATAAAATTACTAACCAATTTTGATTATGGGAACCTCAATATTGAATTCACACTATGCTTGTGAGATCTATGGATCTTAAAGCATGTACTTCTGATTTTCTTCCTGCATTAATACATGTCATGGGTCATACAGATGGGTTATGTCCTTCCATTTTTATACTACATTTTCTGTTTTTGAAGACTTGCTAAAAGGATCATGCATTTAACATAGTATTTCTGCCTGACTATTGATTCCTGGTTTCAGTACTTTGTTGAGGCTGGGGCAATTGCTGTGAGACGTGTTCGGAAAGAGGATATGCGTCATGTTGCCAAAGCAACTGGTGCAACATTGGTAAGCCTTTGGTTGGCAGTAAATCAGAATATCTATCACCATAGACTTTTGAAAATGCACCATTTCCTATTTTGCTCCTCCCTTTTTCTTCTGCAATTGAGCAAAAGATTGATATTTGTATAGATTGGGAATAGGAATAAGTGGCTAACCATCTTCAAGTAAAGTTTTTGGGTCATTAAAGTACCGTCTTTTGTTTAGCATACTTTTGAATTACATGTTACACATACTATTTTACTCTTTTGATTATCAATCTTCATTTTATTGTGATTGATTAATGCAGGTCTCAACATTTGCTGATATGGAAGGGGAGGAAACTTTTGAACCATCATTTCTTGGAGTTGCAGATGAGGTTGTTGAGGAGCGTATAGCTGATGATGCTGTAGTCATGATTAAAGGGACCAAAACTTCCGGAGCAGTAAGTGGTTGGGGGAACTGGGGGTTGAGTTGAATTTTTATATAAGTGTAATTTCGTCAATTTTTTTTTTGTTGGTCAAGTAAAAGTACAATAATATTGAGGAGCAAGAATCTTCCATAGCCAAAAGGGACCAAAAAAGATAAAATAAATGACATAAAATGTAAGGCATCAATGGTGTCAGACTGGCCAATCATTTTGCATCTGTTAAGAGAGTACCTAAAAATCACACATTTAACATAAAGTTAATTGCCAAATCGTACCTTGTCAGGGTCAGAATTCCAATTATCTAAATTCCCTACTGTACACGGATGAAAAATGATAATGATAATTTTTGAAAAAGAGTGGTGATATGGCTATTTATTATCTGTGTACACATTTTGTATGATGTACGTTATCACCTGACTATGTTTTCCTCTTTAGGTCACTTTGATTCTCAGAGGTGCAAATGACTATATGCTTGATGAGATGGATAGAGCTCTGCATGATGCGTTATCAATTGTCAAGAGAACACTCGAGTCAAATACAGTAAGCCTGCATTCTCTAGGTTTAGATCCTATTTGAATAAGTATAATATCCTAGGAATTCGGGCTTTTTAATGGTATCACATTTGGGTTGATTCTTTTATATTTACTACGAAGTGTTGGAATTAAATCCAAATGTTACATGACTTTGAACTCACTCACACCAGTAAACTTGTAAGGACCATTATTCTTTAAACACCACCGAGTAACATATAAACAACATAGTCCTTCAAGGTGTAGCTCATGTCATGAATTTGTAAGGACTATTATTCTTTAAACACCACTGAGCATGAAGAGTTATAGTAGCACAAGAACGGCTACTTGAGGTCTTACAAAGAGTCTATTGCTATAGTTTTCATTT
This sequence comes from Trifolium repens, assembly GCA_030408175.1. Classification (NCBI taxonomy): domain Eukaryota; kingdom Viridiplantae; phylum Streptophyta; class Magnoliopsida; order Fabales; family Fabaceae; genus Trifolium; species Trifolium repens. Next base: position 55,402,965 of record CP125842.1, on the reverse strand, counting down.
ATAGATTTATAGATCACAGACGGCTTCAGGCATGCTGCTACATTCGTTGTGATACAGTAATGTCCACTAAATATTTATGTTCTAAATGTCAAGAATCAATACTATATTTCTGTTCTTAATAAATTTTTATGATGTGGCGCTGGCTTCTATGTTCTTCTGGCCTGAAAACATGTAATGAGAACAGACAATTACGTTTCAAGGGAGGGGGATTTTTGGTGGAATGCTGGAAATATTGGAATGTATTGTTAATTTGTTATATCGGAAGTTAGGTTGTGTTGTGTACACAGGCTAAGCAACGGTTATGCTTTGATGGTTAAATTGTTATTCTTTACTATGCTCATTGATTACATTGAATTTTCTCCTGTTTTTGCAGACCCACAGTTCATTTATTCTTAATAATTTGATCTGCATTCTCACACTTGGTTTATCAAAAATATAAATTCAGGTAGTTGCTGGTGGAGGTGCTGTGGAATCAGCATTATCAGTTTATTTGGAATACCTTGCAACAACTTTAGGATCACGGGAGCAATTGGCTATAGCAGAGTTTGCCGAGTCTCTGTTGATCATTCCAAAGGTGAGAGTCAAATGAAGTTTCGTTTGGTCTTTATATATGTATAATTTTTTTCTTCATTTCCATGGTGGTAAGTCCTAGTAAAACTAATGGTGTGAAGTTTGGTTTTCTCCACAGTCTAATAATTTTACATCAGTATATAGTTTCTATAGTTTCTGTACAAAATAATTGATTCTGTAATTTTTGCCACATTTTTAGTTTAGTGGGCTTTCTTTCATGCGAGGTTTATGTGTTATAGAAAAAAACAATTTTTTTGGCATATTATTTAACTTTAGCTTCTTCATCTTTTATGTTGAGTGGTTCTTTGATATATTAGCTCTGGTTTTGTAACATGTTCGCACTAAAAATGTACATAACGGTAACACTCTTCTGTTGCAGGTGCTTGCTGTCAATGCTGCTAAGGATGCCACTGAGCTGGTTGCAAAACTACGTGCCTACCACCATAAAGCACAAACTCAAGCAGATAAGAAGGATTTTGCAAAGTAATTGGCTACTAGTAAATTGTTACTTTATATTTTCCTAATTTTTTTTTCTTATCAAAACTTTTGCAATATTTTCTGCCAACCCATCTAGGGATGGTTATTTTGAGGTATTTCAGATATATGGTTTCTAGCTATCTATGGATATTGGTATTTTGTAGATTATGAAAATAGGAAATTTACTGTTTGGATTGCTAGTTACTTATGTTACCTATAATAGTATCAGTTTTTTTATTGATGTCCAATATCCACCCATACATCATATTGTAGGCATAAATTCCACAATCACGTGTGAGCTATGATTGGATTTTGCAATGTCATTTCCCTATATTTTTTTTATTGTTTAGGAAGTTTATGCTTTAAAGTACAAATGAGATATGAAAACATGCAATTTTGGTTTTAGGTTTTGACAAGTTGAAAGTTTTGTGCATACGCATATCTCTGAGGTTTGATTACAGATTATAGTATTCTTACATTATGCCAATGCATTAACTGAGTATGAAATCATTCTGGGATAAACGGCATTTGTTGCATGAGCTCACAATCGCTGTTCTTGTTTCAGCATTTGGTATTCTTCTATTTCTTAAAATAAATATTTTGTTTGCTTTTTGTTTCCTTGTAGCATGGGTTTGGATCTCGCAGAAGGAAAGATTAGAAACAACTTGGAAGCTGGAGTCATCGAACCTGCAATGAGCAAAGTCAAAATCATCCAGGTGCGTATTTAGTTTTATCAGTAGCTGGCTTCAAAATCGAGCTTTATATACAGTTCTCTGAGCAAAATTGTTTTCCTCCATTTGTCAGTTTGCAACTGAAGCTGCTATTACTATTCTCCGAATCGACGACATGATCAAGCTTGTCAAGGATGAAGGGCAGGAGGAATAGTGTGGAGTTGAATTTTGATGGAATTTGCATCCCAGTTCTTGCAAGGGGGAGGGCATTTGCAGCTTGTGCTGTTGTGCATTTGAAGAGGAAGCTATATTTTTTCTCCTCGATGGTTTCTGAAAGTAGTTTCTGTATTTTTTTACAAGTTTGCAGCTAATATTTTGCGGTAGGGCGAGAACATTTTGTTTTGGCTAACAGTTGAAAAGTGGCAGTTGACAGTGTCTGTGTCGTGCATTGGCTGGTTGCATGATGCGCATGCCTTTCCAAGGCAGTGTTTGGTTTGTGAAATTTTGATGTTTCATTGGTAGTTATTAGATTTTAATGGAAGAACTTAAGTGGGATTATATAATGCCAATTTTGTAATGGAATCACTAGAATCAGGGTTGGATTGGAATTTGGAGTACAAGAACAAGTGTTCACAATTGGATTTGTTGGAAATTACGTCTTCGTAGCCTCGTAGGTTTTTGCCATATAACATATTGTTATTGATATTTAATATATATGTTGGAGACCTTTACAAAACAAAGATTGAAATCCCCACTTAGAATGGAGATCTTTTGTAAAACAGAAGTTTGAATAGAGATCACAATTCACAAATAGTCTCTGTAAAAAAGTTTAAATGAAAAATTAGAGAGAAATTTCAAAATTTGTTTCATGAATATATATATATTCATTCTTATTTAATTTTTCAATCGACCAATCAATGAATTTTCAAATTATAAATTTTTTTCTTGTCTAATTTCTCAGTCCAAACACAAGATCCATCCTGACTCAGGATGCAGTGCCAATTTGCCACCATAAAACTTAAACTTATCTTCAAAATTGAATCGAAGACCTGATTAGCCAATGCAAAACAAATTGAGAATGTCAAAACCTGATTGCCATGCGAAACAAAACAATAAACTTATAAAGTGATAAATTTATCAACAATTTACACTTTATAAAGCTATGTTTGATCACTGCGAGTAGGCTTATAACGAAGGTAGAAATATATTGAGATGACAAACTCACAAAAGTAATAATAAAAAATATATCATGATCGATTCATGATTATCTAAGAGAGTAACTGGGAAATAAAAATATATTGCATGTATTGTAAGTGTATACACACCGTAGTAATTAAGATGAGTAAGACCAATGCGTTTGAACTTTACGTAGCAATCAAGTTGAAATCATTTTGCATGTTGTAGTTTTTACTCACAGAATATGAGAGCTTAACTAGTATTTAAGATGAGTAGCACTCAAGTTGGAATCCTTTTGTATGTTGCAGTATGCTCACTTAAATTTTTTAGATTTGGCTTAATTATTAGTATATTTTATATGTTCCTCTTCATTTGATTAGGTTTAAGAAGCAACCTACATCGTTCTACAAATTATTTTTATTAAATAGCTTTTGTCATAACTCATAAAAATTATCTAAACTAAACCAAAACCAAACCGCGAATACCTTTATTAAAAATGGAAACAGAAAAAGAAGCATCACACGATTTTAATTGTGAATATCAAATATGGAAAGCTATCACCAATTTATCATGTCTTAACTTGAACCCAAAGAAATCATATGTAAAATGCACATGGCATGACGTGTCTCATGCAAGGTCACACCTCACAACCAAAAACCGTCAATTATTACTTTCTTGATACAGTCAACAAAAACGTCTTGTCTTGAGCCCCAAGACTTAGTTTTCAAGCCCAAAAAACCCAATAAATATTCAAGTTTCAAAGCTTCTTTATATTCATGCATACATGAATATAATAGGCATAGCAATTAACAAGTTAACAACTAATTAACCACGTAAATAAAAATATGCATCCAATTGAGAATTTGACATGCAATGGGCTAATGAACATAGTTGAAGAAGAGAGTGGGGAATATCAATACATTAAGAAAGGTTTTTTAAAGGGTATGGGATTTATGATGCATGCTACAAATATTATAGCTATTCACAAAAACAACGTTTCATCTAATTTAACAAAGCAAGCTCGTTTGGATTCTTTTCACATTTTCTCAAAAGCAGTGTCAATTAAATGTGGTGGTGATGCTAATGTTAGGTTTGCTTGGTATGGTGGCTCATTAGATGAACTAATGAATATTGTTTCTTTTGGATTCACCGGATGCAATATTCATGTAGATGAGGATAATGGTGGTGAATCTCATGGTGTTGGAATTTCATTATCATCTGCTAATTTTTCCATCGATAGGTATGTAGTTTACATACACGGATCTGGATTCTCTGCTGTCGTAGTTTTTTATAGTTATTTCAATAAATTTATTGACCATGTCAAATAATTATTTTGGTAGTGATTTAAACTTTAAACGCATTATAAAGGATTTAGTTTTGACTTAAAAAATGGTGGGATCATTGGCACAAATGTCTTAGTAGCTTTAGTTGTATACATGGATTTATGTCGAAGTTTGTTTGTTTTGTAATTTTTAAGAGTTGTTGATGGATTTGTCTTGTTGTTTGAGATAGATTATTGAGTTTTAATGTTTTTCTTGGATCTAGAGACATCTTCAATCACGTTTATTATTTCATTTGGCTTTTTTTTTACCAAAAAAAAATTATATTTAAAATTTCAACTACTCGATTTTAATTAACTATCGAGATAATTGACTGCAGTTAACTAATTTTAGGAAAAAAAATTTATATACAATTAATAATTTCCATGAACTAGGTTTTTATTCTAATGATGATAACAACTTATAAGAAAACTAAAATTTGTTTATTTCATTGTTAGTGCAATGTCTTCGGTGGCAGATGAGAATGGTTTGAGGCATGTGTTGCTATGCAGGGTGATAGCAGGGAGGGTTGAAAAGGTTCCTGTTGATTCAAAACAGAGCCAACCTAGCTGCAAACATTATGACACAGGAGTTGATGATATTTCATCACCTAAAAAACATATTATATGGACTTCTGTTATGAATTCACACATTCATCCAGATTATATCCTAAGTTTCAAGTATAATTATATCAAGGGTAAGTTGGGTGATTTTTTTCATGTCCAATTGTGGCTACATCAATTTTCATTTTGTAGAGTTGATCTACAAAATAAGAACATTTAATTGAACGGTCCCTCCTCATTTTGTATTATTATGACTAGACTTAAGAGCCAAGAACTCTTAGATGAGATAGCGCGAGTCTCTTGTAGCTTAACTAAAGTCTTTGATTCGATCCCTGACTTGCGCATACAACAAACGTTAAATATTTTAGGAAGAATTTTCTGCTCATTTGAGTCTCAAAATGATCGAAAGATTAGTCTCTAAAGTTACACACAGAGGATACCTAATTTACGAAGAAAACAAAACATTCAAGACTTAAGGGCAGCTAATCAATTACTGATTTTGGAACAGGTCCAGAGATATTTGGAACACTAAAACCTCGATCAGAATATGTGTTGTTTCCTAATCTAGTGGCAAGAGTTTCAAATCATTTGAAACCATCACAAATGTCTTTGTTACTCAAAAGCTACCGTATTTACCAAGTAAGTAAACTATAGTTTTATATAATTAATTAATTGCTTTGATTTAAGGTTCTTATTTATATGCATTGCTTTGTTAATCATGTAAATTAATTTGCGGTTAGTTACTAATTAAAACAAAATATAATGTTGGGGCTGATCAGGAGCAAAAGATTACAAGAGAGTTATGGATAAACAAAGTGAGGAAGATAGTAGGGGACAGATTGCTGCATTCAGTGATCACTGGTGGTGACGTGCTCCCTATCTAGTTTCAATTTTTAAAACTTAATTAATTGAGCTGAACTTTGTATTTAATTGGATCACATATAGTAATAGAATAAAAAACGGGAAATGTTTCATACACACCCTCATAATTCCTACACCCAATAAATATAAATTTATTTATTACTTTTAAACTATTTTTTCATTAATCCCCTCGTCCTAAATATAAGCTCATATTACATTTTTTTCACTTTTATTAAGAAAAATTAGTAATGTAATTAATGTGTCAATTTTATATGTAGATGTACCTAAAATACCATTTGAATATAGTAAATAGTTAATCTTAACTTTTCATATTACAAGACATGTGGTGATATAATTAGGGGTTTATATGGAAAAAAATTGCTTAATTTGAAAAGAATTAGGAATTGTTTTTTTGTCAAATGAGCCCTTATATTTAAGGACAAATTATTTTAAAAATAAGTAAGTTGTTTTAAAAAATAACAACTACTTATTAATAATAATAGTGATGGTGGTGGTCAAAGGCGGCCGACTACCAGAGCTCCACCACCAACCCAGCGAGGTTGTCCGAGGGAGTATTGAATTATTATTACTATCAATGTAATTAATATTTCAGACCACCACTATAAGAAAATGTTGATTTAGTGACAATAATTTTTTCTCACAAAGTGCTTATTTCCGCCGGAAAATGAAGATTTTCTGGCGGAATCGATTTGCCGGTAAAACGTAAGTATAGTTTAATTAATACTACTAATATGTACTATTAGTTTTCAAAAGTTTGAATTCGAATTTGAAAATTTTCATTTCTCTACCGTCTAATGTAATTTTTTGAAGTAATTCAAATTAGGAAAATGCTAAATAATGCCCTCGGGGTAATGGTTAAACATATTAAAATAGAAATTTTATTTCAAAATGTGTGCATTCAACATTTTGGAAATGTAAAAAGTTACTTTTTCAATATTAAATTTATCTTTTATTTCTTTTTTTAGTATACTTAACAAGTGCTCCGGAATACTATTTAGCATGACCCTTCAAATTATTATTGGTAAAATTTACAAAAGAAACGTTCTTTGTAAAATTTATAAAAAAATAAATAAATTGAATACAAATGTTAAGTTGAATTATGTTACCAATGAGTATATTCTGAAAAACCGTTCCACTTCCACCAGTAATACACAGAGACGACTCATGTTCCAAGACTCCATATTTATGACTAAAACTATTCATTCATTCATGTATTCAATTCAATTCTATAAAACTCTCCTTTTTCCATCAAAGATTCTCACAAGAACAAGAAGAACTATCCAATGAAGTCCTTTCAGAACCGTTTCAAGTCATTCATCCAAAAAGTAGTTGAAGTTCCAAAACACTTTCTTTTCTCAACCAAAACAAAATCACTTCTAATCCTCGACCGTTTTTACTTCAACAACAACAATGTATGTGGTCACCACCTATTTCTTCTTGACACCAAAACAAAACAACTCAAAGAACTTCATATTCCAAGAGTTACAAATTCTGACATGGGTTATAAAATCATATCTTCATGCAATGGTTTACTTTGCATTTCTCATTATTCCTTAGATCAATACTCTACCATTTTTCTTTGGAATCCAACCACAAAACAAACCAAAAGAATCATTCAACAACCACCTTTACTTTTGCCACCAAATTGTCTTATAGGCTTTTATGAAAGTGATGATTTTTATGTTGTAAGGTTTTACTCTTGTGAAGTTACAAAAAGTGATTCTGTTGGTAAAAAAACTTATGCTATTCGAGGCAAAAAGTACTCTTTGAGTAAAGGGGTGTGGAGAGAAATAAAGGGTTGTGATCAAAATTTGATTTTGAAGGGACATTTGTTTTGGACTGAGAACGCTGTGACAGTTAAAGAAACTTTGTTTTGGATTGCTATGGAGGTAAATGAAAATGTTAGTCATGAAATGATTATCTCTTTCGATTCGTGTAATGATGTTATTAGCAAGATTGAGATGCCGATTAATTCGTCTAAGGATTGTGTTGAAGTTTATAAGAAACTTGTAGTGTATAATTATAAGAATGTTTCTTCTCTTGGTTTGATTATTTGCTTAGAGAGTAAGAATATGGAAAAATGGTTATATTTATGGGTTTTGTGTAATGAATATGAAGATGTTGAGTATTGGATTAAGGTGCAAACTTATGGTATGTTTTCGAAATTAGAGCGTCCGGTTGGTGTTTGGAAAAATGAAATTCTTATGGCTACAGAAAAAAGGATACATAGTGTTGGTGGAACTGTTGCTTTGCTTCCTGAAGATGATATTGGTGCGGAGTTTTCATATAACCTTTTGAGTTATGAAGAGAGGTTATTTCCTTTACATGATGTGGAGGAAATTGATAATTTTGAAAGTGGGGGATTTTTGTTTGTATGATACTATGCTTATTAAAAGCAATATCAACAAATTAAGCCTTTAATTGTGACACAATGAGTATGGTAGGAACTAAGAACTTGATTTTGAATTGGATCATATTGAAAAACAGGATTTGGTTTATGTTTTACAATGTAGCTTATGTCAATGTATTTTTATGATTTTAAATCAATGGTTGAGATTATTCAATGCTTATGATTATGTGGTTCCTCTGCTACAAGGAATCCGAGTTTGCTTTAGTATATTAGTTCTTTCTGCCAACTTTTTTTCATAACATTGTTGTCTGCTTCTAATGTCACACCATGTAATGTGTACATGATAACAAAACATCCATAGTTTATTGTTTACCAATTTCACCTAAATGTAGAATAATATATTTGATAATCATGATAAAACTATATCTACTTTTCAAATTGATTTCATTAAACAATAACTATTTAAAACAAAATTCTTAATGAAGATTAAACTCATTTACAATCAAACAACCATTTACAATCCCATAAGTGAATGCATGAAATTAAACCTGAATAATTAGGCTAAAAGCCAAAAGTTTCTATGAGTTTTAGTATTGAGAACATAGCCCCCATTAGCTTTTCTTTGAACTGCAACACATGTACATGTGCCCGGGGTGTTATGGATCAAATACTCGGCCGTGTCTATCATTTTTGCCCCTTTCAAAGATCCTCCTGTAGGTCGCTTGTATCTGCACATTCAAATTCGAAACTCAAAATCTAATATATATTTTCTCCGATTTTAAATATATATAAAAAATGCATGTATGCGATTTAATCACGTGCTTACCCTAATAATGTTGAAGAAAGGGTTCGTTTTTGGCCTATAACTACAACATCAATCTCTTGCTTTATGGTATATGAAAGAATAGTATTAGCTCTATCTTTTCCATTATCCGTTTCCACCTTCATGACACGAACTTTCAATTTAGGTTGAGAAACTTTACAAGCATTCTTCATTTCTTCGAGAAAATCAATTACCGTCTCCCCCTCCGCCCCAGAACCTCCTCCTCCTCCTCCACCTCCTCCCGCACCTCCACCTCCGCCTCCAAAATCACCTAACGACGCGGTCATTGATGTTCCCAATGAAGGCATTTTAAGGAACGTTGAAAGTGTATTGCGCCATGATGGTATATTCTCAATAACATGCAATAGAATCAATTCATCTTGTTCCATTACAGCATGACAAAGTGCATATTGAAGTGCTCCAGCTGATTCACGTGTTGGATCAGCCACAACCAATACCTTACGTGATATATTTGTTGCGTGTGGATTCCTATTACTACCATTACCACTTGCCATTAATCAATACACACAAAATGGGAGTAATATGAAACAATTTTTAAGGCTCATTTTTTTTGTGTAATTGAAGAGAATAATTTTTCCATACTACAATTGTACAACAGCTAATATAAATTGTTTGTTTTACTTTTGTGATTCACAATTTTGTTTTGTTTTTACACTTTACTATGTTTAGGACCTAATTGGGTTTCTATGCTATGTTGATGCACCTTCCTTGAGACTCGGTCAAATGCCAACTTAATTTATACCTCTAATTGTGATCATATATATACAACAATACATATATATTATGTGTCTCAAATTACTTATTTTTTAAAATTTATTTTTCTCTTGAAATTACCAAGAACTCCATCGCCAGCCCAACTCAACTCTACCACGACCTCCATCTTAAGCCCAACTCAACTCGACCATCTTTGGCTTGCCACATATCCTGTACGAAGGAACATAGTGACATAAGCTCCGTGTGTCTCACAGTCTCAGCTCCACATGATCCGCACAGACGAGTGATGTGAGCTACATGTGCATTAACTCTACTCATCTTGTACGAACTGCTTAAGGATCTCAGGGTTATAGCTTATTGGGCTTGGACCTTTCAATCCAAAAGAAGGCTCATTAGGTCAAGTAAGATTGGACTATAAAAGGAGACACTTAGAAGGAAAAAAGGAGATTCATTCTAGGACAATACTTTGTGTTTTACTTTAGTCTCTTTTGAGTATTCTTGAAGCTTCTCCGGTGTTGCTCTCCATAGAGTAGCTCACCCTTTGTATCCTGTTTTTACATACGTGACAATAGTAAATGGCATACCTGAGCAAGAGTCACTTTCACCAACTAGAGAGGAAGACCGAGCAGAGCTGATAAGCGGTTTGAATCTAAAGAAACACATGTACTATTATGGTTTTTGTGAATTCATGTTTTATGTGGTGAAAAGTTGTTTTTGTTTTGAACAAACTAGTAAGATCAAATGGCTTTATGGAGACATGTTGTGTTTGAATAGCTGTAGAGGTGAAAAAGAACAAGTATACTATGGTGAGTAGTAGTTTCATTATTATTAACTAGCCGCCAGTGCCCGTTTGTGTAATCGATATATTTTTTTTTGTATGATCGATATTCTGTATTGTGCAAATATAAATAACTACTTAATCTCCTTTTTTATTGGACTTTGTTAATTGATAACTACGTAACCTCTTTTTTTTGTGGTTAGTTATTAAGAAGAAAAAAATATTTTTTTTTTACTATAAAAAACTGAAAATCTACTTTTATGTGGAAGTTGTGCTTAGTTATTAAGAAGAAAAAAAAATTATTTACTTAAAAAAACTGAAAATCTATTTTTATGTTGAAGTTATTTTTTAAGGGTAAAATTGGATTAATAAAAAAGCCATCCAAAAATTTGTATTCCCTCTATATATTAGTATAGATATTGGTAAGTTTGAGTTGGCAGAAAGCAAACCAACTCTTAAAAATTTGTTCAACAATATCTAGTCTCATCCAAAGGCTATGTTTAATACAATCACTTTTAAAGTCACGTCTCTCCTTCTCCATAAAGTGTAATAGGATCTAGACCCTTCTTTTTGTTGTCAAGTAGTAGAGAGTGAAGAGTGAATACACTTTTTCTTTTTCTTGGTGTTGTACGTATGTTGTATAGTTGTAGGACTTGCTAAGCATAATTATTAACAACAAAGTGTGTATGGTGTAGAACTAACACACTGACCGAGCTGTGGTATATTAGTGGTTGTACCTTGCTTAGTAGTAACAAATATTTGTTCATATATTATTATTAGATTTTTATAACAACACATATTATTTTAGCTATTTGGAATTTAAATAAATTTGTGATGAGACCCGAGTTGATTTTCATAAAGCTCATGAAGCGGTAATGTTGAGATAATCAATGTTATTCATATGTTTATAAATAAATAAATTAAAGGAGGAGGAAGTTTTGAACAAGTAGAGTAGATAGAGTATATATTGATGTGACATATAAGTTGTTGTTATTGTTGAAGATTGGGGTTGAAGGTAGAACACTCCAATAGCAAATTCAAGAGAGTGAAAAGAAAATATGATATGGTAATAAGTGAAATGGTAAAAATGAGTAAAGAAATCAAGTTTGTATTTATAGAGTTGATTCTAGAAAAAAAGAGTCATGGTAAAATTATGATGGTAGAGAAAAAGGGAGGACGAGGTGATAAATGTCATTCATATGTTCATAAATAAACTAAAGAAGATGAAAGTCTTCAACAAACATAGTAGATATAGTACATGTTGGTTTGAAGATTGACGGGAGAAGGTAGAGCACTCCAATAGCAAATCCAAGAGAGTGAAAAGAAAATATGATATGGTAATAAGTGAAATGGTAAAAATGCGTAAAGAAATCAAATTTGTATTTATAGAGTTGATTCTAAAAAATAGAATCTTGGTAAAATTATGATGGTAGAGAAAAAGGGAAGACAAAAGTACAATTGATTTGACAGGACAAGACAGTCGATATGACAACACTAGGTAAATTAACAAGTTTGACATCTGGTGGACTGTGGACTAAGTGACCAATGTCATTCATTTGATGGACCCTAAATTAATAAGCTTAATAGTAGATTTCAATAAAGCTCATGAAGAGGTGCATATGAAGGTGCAAGGGTGACCAATGTCATTCATACCTTCATAATAAATAAATAAACAAATAAAATAAATAAGGAGGAAGTCTTCAACAATTGAATAGATATAGTATATATTGATGTGACAAATAAGTTGTTCTTGTTGAAGATTGGGGGAAGAAGGTAGAGCACTCCAATAGTAAATCCAAGAGAGTGAAAATAAAATATGAAATTATAATAAGTGAAATGGTAAAAATGAGTAAGGAAATCAATTTTGTATTTAGAGAGTTGATTCTACCTTTCAATCCAAAAGAAGACACATTAGGTCAATGAAGTTTGGACTATAGAGACACTTAGAAGGAAAAAAAAGAAGATCTATTCTAAGACAATACTTTGTATTTTATTAAGCCTATTTTATGTATTTTTGTAGTTTCTCTTGTGTTTCTCCATAGAATAGCTCACCCTTTATATTTTGTGTTTACATACGTGAACAATGTAATATTCTCTTTATGGCGTCTCTTTTGTTTCAACTGGTTCTTTAATAAAATATCCATTTAAACAAGGACTTAATAAATATTGTATTTCTGAAATTTGTTATGGAAAATTCAAAAAATATTAAGGGCCTGTTTGAAACAGTTTTGATTTTTAGTTTTTAAAATGTGTTTCATAAAAGTGTTTTAGAAAATTATTTTTAAGAAGAGAAAAGAAAAAAGAATGTGTTTGGTAATGTAATTTTCAAAACTATTTTACAAATGAGAAAATGAAAAAATTCGTTTGGTTACCTAATTTTCAAAAACAGTTTTGGACACAAGAAAATTATAAAATCCAATTGGTAATCAAATTTTTAAAAACTGTTTTTTATAATTTATATCTATATTAACTTTTTTTTGACAAGATATCTATATTAACTATATATCCTTTTATATAATTACAGTTAAACGTAGAATTTAGATTTTTTTAGATACGAGATTGAATTTTTATTAAACGCTATAATAACCTTTTAGACGCATTAAGCGTTATAATATTGAAAAATGAGAAACACATCAAACTATTAGAGCATATATCCTGAAAATAACCACAATTTGTTCAAGAACACAAAGCAAATATCCTGAAAATAACCACCAAGACTCCAAAATTACATACGAGAAAATAAAAAAGAAGTGTAATCGGTTCAGTTAGTTGTTACGGTGTTCCCACATCCTTACTTTAATATCATTCCTTTCATTTGCCATTTCAGCCGCACCTTCGTCAGATAACCTTGTTAAATTGTCAGCATTTGAGCTTGTCCCTTCTATGTTAGGCCCCTCATTCACCCTCTCGAGTTCTATTGGATCCATTTCTTCCCATATTCTAAATAACTCATCGGGCAAATTCCACTCGCGTATGTAATTATGAATAGCACAACATGCAGTTACTATGAGTCATTGACTAGAAGGTTTATAAGGAGGCATCAACTTTAAAATTGGAAATCTATTTTTTAGCACACCAAAACAACGCTCAATTGTCATCCTTAGAGATAAATGTCTGTAGTTAAATAATTCTACCGGACTTCTAGGTTTTCTACCTTGGCCTCTATATTCTTGTGCATGATACTTTTCACCCCTATAAGGGGGGAGAAAACCTCCGGTACATGGATAGCTAGAATCAACGAGATAAAATGAACCTTCATCAAATAAAACCTATAGGTGGCCAAGGAAATCCCGCATTTGGATTCACAATTGCATCCAAAAAAAACTCTTGAATTGTGTGCACTTCATTCCCAACCCTAATATACATATGTAAACATCATGTTGAAATCACAAGCACACATGACATCAATATCAAAAAAAAAAAAAAAACAAGCACACATGACATTTTGGATGATTGTTGCCTTTCTACCTCTACATAAAATTTGTTTCTCCGCAGGAACTCATGCACTTATATGCGTACCATCAATTGCACCTATGCAATTCTATAAGGCATAACACAAATAATATAGATAAGTAAACAAGAATCAAGGAATAAAGATACAATTACAATAGCAATAATAAGACTGACAAGCACACCTTGAACCAAGGATAGTATTTTGGATTATTTTTTATCCTTTCAGGCAACTCAGTGGACTCTTGCTTTATCAGTTCTTTTCCCAATCGACACACTGCCCTTAATACTTCCTTGAAATTGCGAGAAATTGTTTCCGTGGAATGTTGAAAGCGGTTTGAAGCAACTCTATGACGCCAATTATGAATAAAAATGTAGCAACCTTCTCTTCAACAAGCACATCCCTTGAGTCACTTAAGTAATTTTGCCCCCTCGGTTCATTACAAAAACTAAGAAACATTCTTTCTTCATACGAAATAAATCAAAACAACTTGTTCCAGATCCATTTAATACTTCAACAACAAACTCACGACCAGACAATGAAGATGTCAAAACCTTTGATTTATTAAAGTATTTCTGGTGATAATCATAAATCATACTAGCAACGAGAAAGTCCGCAAATTCATCATCACTTGAATCAGACGTAGAATCGTCACTTTTATCAGTATCAATTATGTTTATAACCTGTCATACAATTTAATAACAAAATTTAATAACAGAAGACATCATCACTACAACCACAATTGCAAGTTATATAACCACAATGCAAGAATAAAAGTAAGTATGTCTCATCACTATATCCACAATTGCAAGTTCTATCCTATAACTACAATTGCAAGTTCTATCCGAAATAACTTTTTTTTAATATAAACAACCAAATTATCATTTCATTAATAAACTTTTTACCTTACTTAAAAAAATAGATAAAATTACATATGTAATTTTTTAACTTAATTTCAAATATAGATTTAATTTTTTTTCACGTTATTGGTTATTCTAGTTTTTATTGGTCCTTCATTCACGATTTTTTAAATTTAAAACATATAATTTTCTTATCTATTACTATTATATTACTATATATAAAGAGGATACAAATTTTTGGGATGACTTTTTCATTATTCCTATTTTACCCTTACAAAATAACTTCCACATAAAAATAGATTTTCAGTTTGTTTTAATAAATAATATTTTTTTTCTTCTTAATAACTCAGCACAACTTTCCCATTAAAGTAGATTTTCAGTTTTTTAATATTAAAATATATATATATATTTTTCTTCTTAATAAATAGCCACAACAAAAAAGGATGTTACGTAGCTATCAATTAACTAAGTCCAATAAAAAACGAGATTAAGTAGTTATTTATATTTGCACAATAGAGAATATCGATCACAAAAAAAAAATATATATGATCACATAAACGGGCACGGAACTGGCGGCTAGTAAGGTATAACATAAATTTATAATTTAGAGTGCACGAAGAAGAAAAATACCATAAATTTAAATCTTGTAATTCAACATTTTAAAAAAACTAAAATGTGGGGTGGTTTCCTCCTTGTGTTGGCTGGGTTGCGGTCAATACGGATGGTGCGAAGAGCATGTCACATAGCAGTGGTTGTGGTGGATTAGTTCGCGGCAGCATGGGTGAATGGCTTGGAGGCTTTGCCAAAGGCTTGGGTGAGTGTAGTATAGAGATGGCCGAGCTTTGGGGAGCTTGGGAAGGATTGAAGCTAGCATGGGAGCTTGGTTTCAAGCATGTTGAACTAAGATCGGATGCTCTCCATGTTGTTAAGATGCTCACTAAAGAGAAGCCAGCTACTACCTTTGGTTGGAATATTTGTAATAGAATTTGGGCAACTTTGGAGCGCGATTGGGAGGTCCGTATTTGTCATATTTATCGTGAAGGTAACAGTTGTGCGGATAGTCTTGCACATATCGGATGCAGCTTGGGTACCAATGTGATTTTTTACGAATCTTGTCCTCCTCAAATTCGTAACCTTGTAAGCAATGATGCTAGAGGAACTACTGTTCCAAGAACTATTATTGTGTAATCTTTCTCGGGCTTAGGCCCTCCATTCAATCAAAAAAAAAAAATTAAAGAAATAAATTTAAAAAAACTATTATTTTGTATCCTTTGAAGGAATATTTTAATTAATAAAAATCTTTTGCCTTTTGTTGGTGTATTTGATTGACTCAACTCAACGCAACCCATTCCAACGCAACATCTTCTCTGATTCCTATATCTCCTCTTCTTCCTCCGATCACTCTCTTCTCTTTCAACTATGGTCAGTTTCTTCTCTTCCTCTTTCTCTTTCTCTTTTCAAAATGCATATTCAATTTTCATTTTCTTTTATTTTTGTTCCATTCTGTTTACTTTTTCATTTACTTTCAGATCTGATTTTCATCTCAATTTCACTTTACTTTGTAGCATCGCATCATTATCTTCGATCTCCTCTCATCAAAATTAGATGCGTTATTTGATTATGATCATGATGATGATGGAACAATTTTTTTTAAGCAAACTTAATTATTTTGTTAATCAATGAAAATCATTATGGTTTTCCCTTAATTTTAGCCTGATGATGAATAAGCATGCTTATTATTGCTCTAATCAGTGATTATGTACTGTATTATGTGTGATTTGCTTTTTTATTACTATAACATTATATGTAAATAAGGTCTTTTCATTTTTTTTTTTAAATCATAAAAAGGTTATTATAAGTTTTAGGGCTTGTTTGAATTATCGATTTAATTTTAAGTAAGTACTTAGGGCCTGTTTGGATATTATAGTACAAGCATTTATCATGATAACTGCTTATGTATAAACTTACATAAACTATTTTTATAGCAAAAAAATAAAAAATAAAGATAAGTTGTTTTTATACATGCAATGAGCTGTTTTTATAAGCTATATTGGAGAACTTATGAAAATAAGCTAATTTTTTTATAAAAATTGTCATGAGCTGTTTTCATAAGTTCTCCCAAACAGTCTCACAAAACTTATGCTAGTACATATACTCAAATAATCCTAATCCAAATAGGCCCAGTCAATATGATTTTTGATTGAGTTTAATTAAGTGCTTACTTATAAGCTATTATGGGGAGAAATAAGCTGATAAAAGCTTATGAACTTGACATAAGTTATATTTATGTTTTCCAAACACTTTAATAAATCTTATGTGATGAGGTAAGTAAGCTGAAATAAGCTCTTGTTTAATGCCCCATAGTTTGCTTTCTGTTTAAAAAATGGGAGAAATCTATGAGGTAACATTTGTATGAAAACCTCACCATTTTGAAGGGGATGGGAGTCGTAGGATATCAAATAAGTTCCAAGTTTTATCATGTTTTCTCTCTATCTTTGTTTTTGTTTACCCTCTCTCCAAGGATTCTTCTATTATAAGTTATAACAGTCATTTATTTATTTATTCGAGGAACCAATTAAATTATGTTTGTCTGTGTAGCCTTGCTCAAACTTAACTGGTTTCAAATGTGTATGCAATTTTCCAGGCAAATGCGGCATCGGGTATGGCGGTCCATGATGACTGCAAGTTAAGGTTTATGGAGCTCAAGGCAAAAAGGACACACAGGTTCATAATTTACAAGATTGATGAGATTCTGAAACAAGTCACTGTGGAGAAGCTTGGTGAGCCTACCCAAGGCTATGAAGATTTTGCTGCTTTCCTTCCTGATAACGAGTGTCGCTATGCTGTTTATGATTTCGAGTTTCTGACAGAAGGCAATGTCCCCAAAAGCAGGATTTTCTTCGTTGGATGGTGATGTTCTGTTTAGGTTTGCCAGTTATTGTTGTAGCATTGGTATTATTTTTTATCTAAACATGTTAGTTTCTTTTGAAGGTCTCCCGACACAGCAAAGGTTAGAAGCAAGATGATTTATGCAAGCTCCAAAGATAGGTTCAAGAGAGAGCTGGATGGTATTCAAATAGAGTTGCAAGCAACTGATCCTACTGAGATTGGTCTTGATGTGTTCAAAAGCCGTGCAAATTAAATGATCTCCAAGAGAGTCCTATGTGCTGATGGGGTGAGCCCCCTAATGCTTTGTTACTTTTATAAAAAATTCTAGTTTGTCGAATGGTCGTAATATCTCATGGTTTATGAATTATGCCTCCGTTATATTGGAGTGGCATTTTAGTCCTATGCTTATCAGTTGAATTTGTAACTGTTTTGTGTGTTGATTAAACAACAAATGGGGTCCTGTTTTACTTCAAAAAAGGTTATGATATCCTTTTTTTGTAGATAGGATAGGAAAAGAAAGCCCACCTGTTACTTACAACAATTATTTTTTGTTTGGTGTTATGACATCCTATTATATTGGTTGATTATTATTTTTTTTAAGATTATATTGGTTGGTTATTATTTTTCAATATTTTACAAGACTAGCATTAGCTTGTGGAAAATTGTTTTTCCATCATCTCATTTGCTTTAGCTTTTAATTATAGGACGATGTTGTCTGAATTTAAGGACCCTAAAAAAGGTCTTTAAGATTTCAGTCTATTATAATCTAGGTGGTTTATAACCAAGCTTTATGATATGCGTGTTTTTACAAAGGAGGAAAGGTGAAGTGAGCTTTCATAGGTTTATCTAGATTTATTTGTACAAGCCTTCCATCATAATATTCTTGGGCCATTGATCCTTATCTGCTTGAGGATGGTCTAAGACTCCAAATCTTCCATAGCCATACAACTCTCAGAATCTGAAACAACTTCAAAGATAGTGTCTTCTAGAACAGCTCTTCCCAATTTTACTTCAGATTTAACTTTGTTGTCGAGAAACAAAATAGGTCCCTTGGTAGCTAGAGTCTACTACAACCATTGTCAATTTGTCATCATGTAAAATTGCTTCTCAAAAGTGTTTTTTTTTTTCACTTGACGCATAGGTACAGGTACAAAAAAAATAATAATTCAAGGTGCTGGTACGTCAATAAAAAGTATGAGAGTTTTATTATATAATGTAACACGAGTGCTAAATTGTTCAATTCACTTGAGTAAAAAAATTTGTTAGCCTTAAGTACATAAACTAATACTCCCTCGGTTCCTTTTTATAAGGAACAATTTGGAGAAAAAAATTGTTCATTTTTATAAGAAACAATCATTAAATTTATGTTTTATTAATTAAACAATTCAATTTCTACCTTTTATCTATTCTAATATTATGCATTAATTACAGTAACACACTCTCTATGTATTAATTACACCAAGATAGTTTTGGAATAGATTATAAAATTTTAGAATTTTTAATAAAAAAAAAATAAGATTTCTTGGTTTGTGTATTTTTTCTAAATTGTTTGTTCCTTGTAAAAAGGAACGGAGGGAGTATTATATTATTGTCGGAATATTGGGGAAGAAAGGAGTACCACAAAAGAAAATTGAATAGGAAAGGAGTACCGCAAATGCTACCGAGAAAGGATTGTTTCCGGTACATTTATCCTCATGTGCAACTTCAGCCATTGAATTGAAAATAAAAAACATTAAAAAATTAAAATGTTGATTTTTAATGGTGGATGTATCCGTTGCTCCCTCTCCAATTAATTTTCCACGGGAGAGAATCCTTTCTCCTGATATTTTCCACGAATTGGCTTTATTATCCTCTTTTGATAAACTAATAGTGTTGAAAAAACATATAACTATACCCAATTAGCACAGGACAACAACTATATTTAATATATCGTGGTAACAACAAAATATAAATATAAAAATTCTCACCAAATTAAAGAATTTAAAATCACACCATTTGGAGTACACCATTCATTTATTTACTAGTAAGCAAAAGCTTATTTCAAGATCAATGCTAACCACCAAGCTCAGTGAAGATTTAAAACAAGATCACATAGTGTGTCATCATATCTCATATGTCATTCCCATTTGAGAAGTCTTGAACGTGTGGGATTGTCATCATATCTCATACCTCTTTTTGTTATGATATTTGGTTTTATAGAGATTGTATTTATCATCCATGGCCATGCTAACTAAATTCATTCAAGGAGGCTTTCTTCTTTTGGCACTTTCTTTATTCTTGATGTCCATTATAGGCATATGGCATTACACCCACAGAAAAAGGTACTTATTTGAGCTCAAGAACAAGGTTTCTGGTGAATATGTAAGAGAACTAGTAAAGCAAGAGGGTTGTATCTAGAATTCCAGGAGTATCACTCATATACTCAGAACTAGTTGAAGGAGTTCCACCAATATTTGCTCATGGTATTCCCAACATATCCCACATTCATTCATTCTGTAGTAGTGTTTGTTTCCATGATATCCATCCCTATTAGCAAAGTTGCCTTAGATGAAAGATTTCTTTTCAGACAAATTCAACCAAAAGAGTATTGAATTTTCCGATGTGTTGTGAGGTATGGCAATAACAATGTGATTGGAGAACCAAATGAGTTTGAGCAATAATTAGTAGAACAACTAAAAGAATTTATTCGCAATCAAAATGTTACTAGTTTGATTGAGGGAGTAAGAGTTGATGCTGAACAAACATATAACAACTTCTTACCAACAAGTCAATACCAAACCAACAGTGATAATTTTGTGAAGGATGGGAAAAGTGATGGGTTGATTGCAATATAAGTCTCACATTGCTAATGAAGGAAAAAATGTCAAAGAAATTATATTGGAGAAGTCTCACATTGTTTAGATAAGTGAAGACTGAAGAGTGGAGGAGCTTTATGCTATATATAGAGACTTCAAGTTCCTTGTTTCAATACACAAAACAT
This sequence comes from Trifolium repens, assembly GCA_030408175.1. Taxonomy (NCBI): domain Eukaryota; kingdom Viridiplantae; phylum Streptophyta; class Magnoliopsida; order Fabales; family Fabaceae; genus Trifolium; species Trifolium repens. The sequence goes on along the minus strand of CP125842.1, from coordinate 55,382,441 downwards.
TAGCACATGTAAACATTTAAGTTTATGTTTGTATGTTTTTCTCTCTCATGCATGCTCTTGTTTTGAAGTATTGTGAGATGTATCATGTAGTTTAAATATTTACTTTGGAGAGTGTGGATGTACTGGGGTCATGAGGTGGTTGAGAGTGAAGTCTACGGTCTGATTGTCGGTTTTGACAACGACCGTGGTTTTTTCTCTGTTTTGAAATTTCCACATTATATTCTTACGTTGTTGATTGCATTTCGGTTTATTTTTCTTCTTCAGTTATTTCCTAACAAAAGTTCTTCCAATAGAATAATACCAGCATTAACTTCTTCAAATCAAGGGGATGATGTGAAAAATTAGGGATACAATGTGCCCATATATGTTCCCTATGCTTTGAAATGCTAATGTCCTCACCCAACTTGTCTGCTACATGTACATGAAAAATCAGGGATACAAAATTTAGGTTAATTATCTTATTATCTAGAGAGAAAAATTTGAATAAATATTATCTAGAAAAGAAAAGTATTGAGCAAAAGAAAGGGCAACTCGTTTATTTATCACATTATTACACTAAGCTATAAAGTTCCATTTTTTTTTTAATTTATATCAAAACATTTCAAATTAATATTGATCTCACATTCTGCATAGTATTTCAAATTTTATTAAACTCATATCGAACAATTTAACTTTCAGACGTTTAAAATTATTTCATATTGGACATAAATCCCTATCCATTTGGATAGAAAATGATAACCGAGTTTTTTTAGTAGAAAAACATTGATTACGTCTCGTTTAATATTAGTTAAGTTGATAACAGAGACACTGCATTATATATAATCTAGAGTTCATTTAATTAACTTAGAAGTGAAGTTCTATTAACTAAACTATTTGATAAAAAATGGAGTATATCACAAAATTTTATACAAAATACTTACTGAGACTTCATACTCCTTCGCCCTTCGGTCATATAAATAAAAAAATATATATACTAAATTTTGATCACTGTTTTAAATAGAAATTGACAACTTTTTTTTTACATAGGCGAAATGACAAAGGCATCATAAACTCATATACATAAATGAGAGAGTCAGGATTCAAACCCGGTCATAATATTCGGTCTAATATTTTTAACATATTTTATCAGTTGAGCTAAGACTTCTGAACAAATTAACTAATTTTAATTTACAAATAAGTTTGAAATAACTTTGACTAATCATTCTTTTTTAGAATCTATAATAACCGGATCATATATCTCAATATAATCAGACTCTTTAATTGAAGACAAATAGTTATACTAAACTGTAATTAAAAGCATAAATAAAGGTAAAGTAGCAAATTAATTAACCTTAACCTTGAATGCATGGGCTTTGGTTGAGGAAATCCTTCCAGCCTCCAAATTGAAGGAATCGACGTGACCAAGCTTTGCCCATGATGGCTTCCGATCATTCGTGTTCTTGTTTGGTATATACCTCGTACTAGCTGATTCAAGGTTTCATTTGGTTTTATAACCAAAAACAAAGTCAAAAGTGGTTGTTTTCTTCATTATTATATTATTTACTTATTTCTTGGCATATTTTTCATTATCTTTTATTTATTTTTTTGATATATGGCATATTCTTCATTATTATATTTACTTTTTTGTTCCAATAATACAAAATTATTAAAAAAAATTATTATAATTTGTTCCAATAATACAAAATTATGCAACTCATAGTCATATCTATATAGAAAATATTTAATATGGTCGATAAATAAATCATTATTATATAAAAAAATAATTAACCCAAAAGTAGCACAAATATCATAAAAGTGAATTATTGCAATCATCATCGGTATAATATTCCGATAAGTCAAAAGATGTTCCTTTCAAAGTATTAAAAAAAAAAAATTATGCACCGTAGTTTGTAGACTGTGTCATACTTAACTTAACAGAGTTTCTTTTCTTGAAAAAAAAATATTCAAACGAAGCTTTTAATTTTACTCATATATTACCAAATGGGAAAAACTATTATAATAAACTCATACACACAAGTGAGAGAATTAGGGTTCAAACCCCAGTCATAGCGTTCGGTCTAACAATTTCGGCAATATTTTGCCAGTTGAGCTAGAACTTCTAGACATAGAAGTGGTATTTCTACTCATATTACTTTTCTTTTTGTAATTTCTATTTGAATCTATATTTCTACTCCTATAACAAGATCTATTATTTTTTTTTTACTTTTACATATGCCTATATTTCTACACATTAATAAATAGACCTATCTTACCCAAAAAATACATAGATTTATATTTTTCAATTTCTATGCCTATATTTCTACACATTAATAAATAGACTTATCTTACCAAAAAAATACATAGATTTATATTTTTCAATTTCTATGTGGACCTATATTTTTACTCATAATAATACAAAGAACCCAATTTTTGTAATTTTTACAAAAATCTATATTTTTAATCATCTTATATAAATACAAGTGTTTATTTTTTGTAATTTTTACAAGACCTATATTTTTTATCATATATTAATACATATGCATGGTAGCAATTATTTTTTGGGAGCCTATTTTGTTATAATTTCAAAATTTATATTTCTACTTATATATAACTATTGTTTTTGTAAATTTTACGAGATCTATATTTTTAGTCATATATTAACAATATTTTTTTAAAAAAAATTACAGGGCAGATACAAAGAAGTGCCTTTTTTTTGCTTTTAAAATTACTTTTAAAAAATTAATTACACAAGTTCCAAAATCCCAAAATTCTTTTACTATATTTAATTTCTTAACAATTGCCTTTTTTTACTATATATTTAAGTTCCATAATAATTTAACCTAACATAATGAACAAAGAATAAGAGCAGCATAAATCTGAGACAGAATACGAAACTTTCCACTATAACATGAGAAAAATGTAAAATGGGAAAAAGTTTATTGTACGTAGTACACAAAATTAGCACACTTAAAACCTAAGTTAACATCACAAGCATAACAATTTATGTAGAATACATGGGAGCAGCGGCCATATCAGAGGTCTCTTCGGACCAAACAATGGTACATCTAACATTAGACCGTCCGTGGGAACGTCTCCGATTGATTGGTCATTTTCTCAAACTCAGCATCACATCAAGACCCTTAAAAACTGGGAGGTGATTAGGATTAGTAGCTGTTTTGCCATAATTGTTGTTGGGACTGCTTAGGTTGTTGGCTTTGAGAGCCAGCAAGGGAAGCATCCCTAGGGTTCTGCTGCTGATGTTCCATAGAAATCCCACTCTGAGAGTGGTAGAAATTTGGGTACCCATGGGGTGCAAAATGCTGCTGTGATGGCTGCTGCTGGTTTTGTCGAAACCCACCTGGCTGTTGTTGATTCTGTCCCTGGAAGCTGTAATATGTGCTGGGAGGAACTGACATTGTTCGAGAACCAGGCCCTTGAACCCACATAGGATTGTTCTCATTCTGACAGAAGAAAAGCACAATCAGTATATTACTTCAATATAATTAGCCATAATACATAATAGTTCTATTTATATGACAATGGTTGCACCGAATTAGTGATGACAAACTAACTCGACTACTTAAAGAAGAAGCATACCAGGGAAAACGAAAAACAGTTAAAGGCATTTTGAAAAAATAATCTACCTGCTGCTGAAGTGAAATCATATGATTGTTGTCCTTATACTGTGAGCTTATAACATCATCATATCCAATGGTTGAGCTAGTAGGGGCAGCTTGTTGATTCAAAGGATAATTTCCACCCGGAATGCTGGTGGAACTTCCAAAACCATATCCAGATGGAATAGAAGCAGACTGAGGCAAGCTGCTGACAGAAACACTATTTTTATATTGTGGAAGCACTGCTGCCAGGGATTGGTGGTATGTGCTATTTCCGGCAAAAGCCTGCTGAAATGCCGATGGCATGTAGGTATAGCTCTGAGGCATGAATGGATAACTAATCATATTAGCAAAATGTCCCAAAGGAAGAGTAGGCTGTGAGTAGGGATGCACGAGGTGTTGAGGAAGTGAAGGTCCAGTGGCAACACCAGCTCCAGGCAAAGCTTGTTGATTATTAGGTTGAGCTTGAGGCGTTGAAATGCTGTTTGCCCTTAAAGCCTGCATCTTGACCCAAAAAAATTATCAAAAGACTGAATTCATATAATCTTCCTCTCACAAAACCAATAAATCAATAGATAAACATAAAACTAAACTCTGCAAATTGTAATCATCTTTACTAGACAATATTAATACATATGCACCCATGACAAATTCTAAGCAAATTTACTAGAGTTAGTTTGGTTACCCTTCAAAACAGGGGTTAAAACTGGTGTAATTCTACATCCAACGTAGAGTTAGTTTGGTTACCCTTCAAAACAGGGGTTAAAACTGGTGTAATTCTACATCCAACGTAATCAATAGCAAACAATATTAGTACAGATGTATCCATAACCTCATCCAAGAACATTCCTTTGATTCACTTTGGTAATCCGTATACCCGTATAACAAAATTGGGACAAAAGATAATATAAGTATACACATACACAGACTATATTGATACTCCCAAAATGGTGGTGCATCAAGATTATTGTATACATTAATGATAAGCAATGCAGTGTGTTCTCTCCCTCAGTACTTGCCAACCTCAAATGTATCATAGGACTAGGCAGATAAAGCGTAAAACTTGGGCTGGTATAGGGATAGGGCGCCATCACATTTGGAAACATTTTTTTGTATTTTTCATATACAATATACAAATTATTAAGTATAAATTGATGTGCCTGTATAATGATTAAAAACAACTACAAATGTGAATATATCATATCAGATACCAGTAACTGTACCCATGCAACATTACACATCCATTTTTAAGGTCATACCAAACTGACTAGTAAAGTGAAAATGACATGAATAGATTTAACCACTAGTAGTAGTATATTAACTACCCAGCTGGTCACTCTTATATGCATACAGCATGAAACAAGGCAAGACTTGTCCCTCGTAGATGAGTAGCATTTATCAGGCAACAAAACAACATAGCAATACAAAAATATAGTCGGATTAAATCAAACAAGAGACCCTAAATGTCAACATGAACTCCAAAATATTATTTGGCCAAGAACAGACAAATACCGAGAGCCAAAATATTATAATTATTTATAACTCAAACTCTTTCAAAAGCTTGCTAATTGGTGAATTTAAATAAGCCAGCAAGAGGTGTACCTCTGACATGTTTATAGTGGGACCACCGATTGAAGAAGCCATGTTGCTATATTTCGTCGGCATTGATTGTGTAACAGGGAAGGGTGAGTATGGGATATCCTCCCTTGCTGTTTGAACCGTTGAAGCCAGCAGAGCGTTGGGCAAAGAATTTGTATATGCCTATAAAGCAATATAAATAAGATCTAGATATTAATATTGACCGATAACATAAATATTTAAAGAAAAAAGAAATTAAAGTAATATCTGCTGCTAACACTACACAGTCTACACCACAGCGGTTATATAATATAATGGGACAAAAATATTGCATTATATTAAGGGTAGGGTCATGTCATGCAGGTTTATTTAGTTAATGCCATAATAATAAAACATCCAAGGTGAGGCAATTTGTACAACCAAATTCCCGATTCAATAATATATAGCACCGAAAAAACCACCTCCTTGCTTATTACAGTCTCAAATCAGCTCATTCCAGAATTAATTATAATTAACTGAAGGTGCAAAATAAGACAGCCTTCAAAATTGCAAGTTTTACAATAAGCACTTTTCCATTAATAACGTTTTGCAGAGAATAGGCTTAATTTGTACAGCCAGTTTGTGACAACATTTGGGACAACCTTCTTCCCTCTTCTTTTGGGACAAAAACAATACGTATATATTATTGCACCCAATGAAAGTATGAGAGAGAGTTGTACCCAATTTGGTTGTGCAAATATCATTTCTCAAAATATATTATTGCACATCCAAAAAAATAAAAAACCAACTGATGTATTACCATTACACTGGAGAAGGGAGATAGATTCTGGATCTGTGAGCTTGTCTGTGAATGAGGATATGAGACATCTGGTTGTTGGGCATTTTCATAGGTAAACTCATGCGAAGATGAAGGAAACGAATATTGATTTTCCTGAGCAGTTTCAGAGGGTTCAGATTTTAAAGCCTCTGGTTGTGAAATGGAAGAATGTTCATAAGTCCTAGCGTCCACACCAGTTATGTGGGCTATATTACCACCTGAAGTAGTAGTAATATGCTCATCCCCATAATAGTCAGAATTTCTGCAAGAAAAATTACACATGTGCTTAAGTAAAAACTATGAATGACAAGAATATGCAGTAAAGCATCCCATTTTCTAAGCACATACTTGGCATCTGAGGACCCAATTGCTGAAACATCAGTAGCTCCAGAAGTCTCCTCCAAGTTACTGTTTATGGGGCTAGATGCATGTGTTCCGGCACTAGAAACAGCGGCGTTTTGTTTAGCTCCAAAACTTCCAAAGCTCAGGCTAAAGCATTCTGGCGTATGGAGTTGTAGATGATTTGGAATAAGTACATCAGAATTGTCCTCCTCTGATTCTGTTTCCTGATCGTCTGTTTGTAAATTTAGCTGCTCTATGTCAGCAGCCACGGAGGAAACACCATTTTCAGCTGAAAAGAAGAATTCCAGCAATTAGGACTCAAAAGGTCACATGGATGTAGGCATGTGTTTACTATGGCCACGATAATCAAAAATCAAACAATAGTGTTACAATTTACAGTAATTCTTTCTACACTATTTTAGATACCATACAAGGTGCGTGACGAGATTAACAATGCAAACTTTTTAAACCATTTACACAGCATAGTTAGATAACATAAATAAACCTATAATAATAATAATACCACCATCACATCAGATTGACTCACCAAATGGATGCATATTTCCATATGCTATTTCTATAACTTAGATATTTGCCAAATCTAGCATGTGTTTTTAAGACCATTTACACAGAACAGCCATAAAAACATGAAAACTGGGTAATTTTAAAGGGAAATTATTTCACATAAGGGTGCATAACTCTAATTACATGATAGTTGAAAGCAAATTTTATGAACAACTTATACAACTCGTGCAAAATTAAGAAGCATCTGGCTCACCTTCATTATCATCAAAAGGATGCCGATGAGACTGATAAGAATTTATGTCCTTGTACAAACTATCATCATATGCAGAAGCACTTCCTGGATTATCATCGGATATAATTTTAGCAGGTATAGAAGCAGACCCAACATCATCAAGATTCTCATTCTCAACATGAACTTCTTCAGCTACAAATTCATTTACATGGTTCTCCAGTTGCCTATTAGCTTCACCAAAGTTAGATGAATCTGTATAATACTCAGAATTTGGATGGGCATCAACAACAGAGGATACAGAAACTGTTGGTGGGTGCTCAATAGAAGGCCATTCATCATTCTGTTGAACATTAGTGTTAACAACAAAGCCCCGATCATTATTTGTCTCTGGAACATTCAAGTTGTGATGTGAGGCTGCAGAAGAGTTAGGCACGGATGTCTTGGGTTGTGGTCTACCCATCTTGACAATGTCAGCCATCGACACTTGACCTGGGCTCACCGTCCATGCAGATTGCACTCCACCAGGTTGTGATGATGAGGATAGTCCTTCATAGACACCTACAGAATCACTGCAACAGAATCGAACAATTGTCAGACACTCCATCTTGGCCTATATATCAACACTGTTTTAACCCTCTCAAGATATTTGCTTCATCACATTAGTCTTCCATTACTTTGCAGTATTTATAAATGAAAGAGTGATGTGGCCATTTTGATATCTCATTAATCTTCAGGGGACCAAAGTGGGCATTATTTAGTTATAAAGCAGATCCCACAGAGAGATACAGGGAACCATAACGTAATTCAGAGAATTAATCGGCGGATAGGAGGAAAATAGCTTGCAAATGTATTGATGCTTCGACAGCCAATTTGTTATTTGGATAAATTGGAGGAAGCCTTTTCAATAGCATCCAATGGTATAATACAACAAATGATAGCATCCAATTTGTTATAACAACCAGGACTTAATTTCAAACACATCGTAATCCAACCATGCACAAATATTTTTGTATATAAGAAGAAAAAAGATAAATACCTCCAAGATGGTGGCTGCCTGTTCACACTATTGTCCACCACACTAGATGCATAGGACATGGATCCTCCGCCTCCATAAGCAGGTGTTCCATTTTCCTTCTTAAATGCAGGTTTACCCAGTGGTAGCCCATAATCTGATCATAAAAAACAAGAGGGAAAATTCAAAATAATAACAAAAAGGGTAACAGGAAAAAATTATTACATTTTGAAATATCAACACAAATATCTACATCTACATGGTAAAATATAATTGAACATTTGAGTAAGATTTTTTTACACTAAAAGTGCATGCAGTTATTAAATTCTAGAGTAAAAGAACACAAATTAAGATATATTCCAAAAATAGCAACAAACATCATCCATATACACATACCACTATTACTGAATTGGTTTGAACTCGCACCCCCACCACCACCACCACCACCACCACGACCAACATATCGGTCAGTGCCAGTCCTACCACCACCACCACCACCGCGACTCGTATTATTGTAATTATTAGTATAATTATTAGTCCCACGAGACCGCGGTTCTGTTATATCCTTACCCTGAACAGACAAACACAAAAATCACAACCAAAGAAGATAAAATAAATAAATAAACAAAACAAGTAACTCTTCACAGTCTATATAAAAAAACTTAATAACAAGTTAAAGAACAAGTAAAAAACAAAACCTCTTTTTTCTTTTCTCGTTTACTCTTAACCTCATGAAAAGGATCTACAATAAGAAAAACAGTATGAAAAAAGTGGTTAGGTTAAATTGAAAATTGAAAAAACCCTAGTGAACTTTGAGAAAGATGAGAGAGAGAGAGAGAGAGAGAGAGAGAGAAACCTTGTGAAAGAAGACGACTAACAGCTTCGTTAGGGTCCATGTTACAATCTTTAAGAGTAGCATAGATCTCGTTATCAGGTATATTAGTAACTATTTCTTTCAAGCTCTGTACCATTTTCCGACTCGCCGCCGGAATTCCCGACAACGATGAACCTTTCTGTCCCCCGACTTTACCGCTCATCTTCTTCCTCACTCCGATCCCCTCTTGTTAGGGTTCCGCCGCGATCACAATAGTTATCTGTTTTTCTCTCTTTCTTTCTCTCTCTTAATTCTCTCTCTTTCTCTCTCTATCTCGATTTGCAGCGAAACGGAAAAAGAAAGAAAAATGAAACCCCCTCTTCGCGTTTTCTATCTCTCACACGCACACCGTTCTAAGTTTTTTTTTAAAAAAATATATTTTTATGATAATTTTTATGAAAATGATAATAATTAATTAATAGTGAAATCTTCGTGACTCATCGAATTTAATCATTGAATTCTCTCTCTATTTTTTATTGTCATGTTTATCTCTTTGATCATCTTTCACTTTTTTTTTTTTTGGCATAATTTTATTGATCTGAGTGGTGTTTAAATTTTAATAATCGATTTATTTTAATCCAGTTTTTGTACAGATTTTTTTACAGAAAATTCCCGTTTGTTTTTTTAACTGATAAAATATTCATTTGTATATTTTATATATACTAGCCGCCAAACGGGCTGCCCGTTTGTGTAATCGATATTCTTTCTTTTTATTTCGTGTGTGATCGATATTCTATATTGTGCAAATATAAATAACTATTTAATCTCCTTTTTTATTGGACTTTGTTAATTGATAACTACGTAACCTCCTTTTTTTGTTGTCGTTAGTTATTAAGAAGAAAAAAATATTTTTTTTCTTACTATAAAAAAACTGAAAACCTACTTTTATGTGGAAGTTGTGTTTAGTTATTAAGAAAAAAATATTATTTACTAAAAAAACTGAAAATCTATTTTTATGTGGAACTTATTTTTTTAAGGGTAAAATTGGAATAATAAAAAAGTCATCCCAAAAATTTGTATCCCCTTTATATATTAGTATAGATAAAAAAAAATGCTATTTAGTAAGAAAATCTATGGAAAAAAATTGCAAGAATAAATTTTCACCCTTGTTTACATTAACTATTCCATAATTTCCACTAAAAAGGGAGATTAAAATTAAATTATCCTATAAAATAATGTCATGTTTTATCGAAAAAAATAAAATAATATCATGTGTTATTCTTGTATTTCTTCCTTAAAATAATTCTTATTATATAGCAATGCTCTAAAAAACATTTGTACCAAAAAAAACACAAAAGTTATTTAGAAAAAGAAAAAACAAAAACACAAGTACATGTGATTAGTTCGGGAAAGAAAAATGTCACCGTGTTTCCTTTAAATTCACCGAATCTAACTTAAACTACTAAATTTAGTAAACAAAACCAAAAGTACCAAAGTCGGTTGGTAAGATTGAATGTCAAATAGGGTAACCTCTAAAAAAAGGTAGTGTATCTCTTTGTTTTTTATTTTTTTTGAAGGAAATCTCTTCGTTTGTTTTAACTTTTAACAACCTATTTATTTGGTTTTTTTTTTTCTTGTGAAAGAATAGAGGTGCAAAGAGGGCTTGGATATTATGCATAAGGAATCCTTATGCACGATAGTCCAGCCCATTACTCCATGCGTCCTCATTTACTCACGCGCTCTCTCAATTTCTTGTATGCTCTCATGTTTCTCGCACGTCTTCCAAATGTCATGCACCTCCCAAATTATTTTTTTTCTTTCCTCCTCCAAATTTCTAGCCGAAACTATTTTGCTATTAGAATGGTTTTCGAGAGTTGTACTCCGAAACCATTAAGTGCATAAAATGGTTTTGGAGTACAACGCTATAATTATGCATTTAAGATTCTTTTTCCCTCTCCCTATTAAGTGCATTGGGTAAGGATTGTTGATTGTCTTCTATGATTGGGTCATAACTCAACTCATAAATTATAACTACTTTCATAATTTTGGCTGAAACCATTTTAAACACTTAATGGTTTTAGAGTGCAAATATCTGAAACCATTATCAATGCAAAATGGTTTCAGAATGATTTGGGGGGCGCGCTAGACAGTTGGGGGGCGCGCGAGAAATTTGGGAGGTGCATCAGGGGCGCTGGATAGTTGGGGGCCCGCGAGAAATTTGGGGGGCGCGTGAGTAAAACTGTTGTGTTTTCATTGGCTTATGCACCATGCATAAGAATTACCCTTATGCATAATAACTTGACCCGTGCAAATAGTGGTTAAAATGGGTTCGTCTGTATAGGTCAGTTTGTTAAGTCTGTAAAAATATAACTTCTACTCCCTCTGGTTTCATATATAAGCAACAAAGCAAAAAAATTGAAAATCTCAAATATAAGCAAAAATAACCTCTAATCATCACAATAAATATCATTTTTCCAAATATATTCCTATTTTTTCACATTCTCATGTTTTTAACGGTTTCCAATTCAAGGAATATGGATAAAATTAAAAAAGTGTATGACTTAAAATGCATTTAGACATTTTTCTTAAATTAATAGTTTTTTTGTAAATTTGCTTATATATGAGACCGGAGGGAGTAATTACCAATCGTTGGTTAGTTCAGTGGTGATTGACAATAAACTTGGTAGTAAGGACCACGATTCAATCTCCCGCAAGTACAATCGTTTGTTATTTAGAAGGTTGAAACCACTTGATACCAGAACTGACTCCCGAATTAAATTAAATTAATGGTGAAAATAAAAATAAAAAAGAAAATATATAAGTTCTGACACAATAATTTTAGCTCAAATATTTTTAGGAGTCTTTAGTCCAATACGAAAATACTGTTAAAATATTGGTTAGTCTGTATTAGTCATATAGCATGAAATTGCAATAATTTTTTTTTTTTTTATCTTAGATCTACACAGCAGAGACGATTAAAATTAAAATTAAAGATTTTATAATATTTTTTAAAATTAAAGATTTAACTCGTTTAGGTTCCGGTAGCCTGCAACCCGCATATTTCTCTAGCTGTTTTAAAAAATAAAATAATATTTTTGCACATTTTTACTCTGAAATACTTCTTAATAAATTACATATTGAATATTATCCCTTTTCCAATACTTAAGAATTTTGTTGGTAGATAATCTATAGATTCTAATAATTATGTGTCTAAATATGTTCTGTATTTGTTTTTTTAGTACAATGTATCTAAATTTTACTCCAAATTAATAAGAAACGACAATATATCAGTAAAAAAAACAAGAATTTATGTTTCTTTAATCTTGTTTTATCTCATTTTTTTAAAGTAAAAACTGACATGTTAATTTTTTCTGTAATTTTCATTATTCTTTCTCTGTTTCACTTTTCTCACCAAATCTGTAAAAATAGGGGAAAGGCTCTCTAGAAAGAAAAAATTGAAGCTCGAATTGAAGAGTAGCAAAGAAGAAGAAAGTAGTTTATGGGGGAACAGTGTCTCCTATCTTTTTAGAATTTTTTATAATATACATTCCTATCTTCTTAGAATTACTTGTACTATATATTATTTTTATTTTCAAAATTAAATAAATGCATGAAGAAATATAGTAGCGTATGAGTGAAAATAACCTAAGCACATTTCTTGGATAATAATAATAAAAGAACAAAAAAGAATCTACAAAAATATGGTTGTTGAACCAAACCAGCGTCTGCTAGTACTTAAATAGGCATACTAGTGAATAATCAATCATACAATATACAAGTAAATCCATTATAAAATGGAAATAAGTTGTGTTGGGAAAATTAATTCAGTTGGTAAAAATATTATATGTAATATATAGAATTGACTTCGAATTTTGATACACCCATTTATATATTTAAATGGGAAATTATAATTAGTAGACTATTTAATTAAAAAAATGAAATAATTTAATAAAAAAAAAGTGAAACAAGAATCCATAATCTTGACACAACGAGATAGCAAAATGGCCACTGAAGATTGATATTAGGCATGCCACGTCAGGTCGGTTTGTATTTTAAAAGAGTTTTATTGTTCGGTTAGTAATTGTTGTTTTTAATTTAGGGTAATTTTGGTTAATTTGGGACTAGGTTGACATCTGTTGCATAGGTCGGCTATGTTTCTCATGGCATGTGTCAATTTAGAGATGCCTTATGTAAATTCATTGTATCTGGATCGTTGTTTCTGGATATTAATGGGCAGGTGTTATCCTGGGGAGGTTGTAATTGTTGTGAAATTTTCCCTCCAAGTGAAGGCAGAGGTTCTAAATTTGAATTTCGAATTTGTTGTAGAAGTTAACTGGTGCAGGGTTTATTTGTGATATACATGTACTTAGTCCAGTATAAATAGTAAATTAGGGTGGATGGTGTGTGTCACAGCAATTAAAGCAATTGCACCTAGGATGGTGTACAATGAACATAGCAATGTTGATGAGAAGTGTGCTGATGTTGCAGAGATATTGCCTGGGAAGGAAAGTGCAAGTATAAGGGTGAGGGTTGTTGGTATGTGGAAGGCTCCTGGTTTCCTCAATCCATCTGAGACAAATTCATTGGAAATGGTATTAATTGATGCTAAGGTGAGTTCTTGATTCATTTAATTTTCATTGCATTGTGTTGTATACGTTATGAAAGGTAGTATATAATGTTGGAAATCAGTATTTGAGTTGTAATTGTGCATTTGTTTTGTTTTGGATGATGTTAGGGGGGAAAATACATGCTTCTGTTAAGAAACACTTGATCCAGATGTTTGAATCCAAGCTTGATGAGGGACAAGTATATGAGATAAGCAATTTTTCGGTTGTTCCTCAAAGTGGATTATACCGGACAACATTGCATCCTTATAAGATTCTGTTTCAGAGCAAGACACAATTGACTTCGTGTGAGGCATGCGATTTACCTGAACTTGGTTTATCGTTGGTGAATGTTGCTGAGATTTGTGCTCATACTCGTGATTACGAGTACTTGGTTGGTGAGTATAGTTTTCCATGACGAGTTTTAGTTGTTTATTTGCTTATAACATGGTAAGGGTTAATTGATGGAATAATGTGTAGATGTCATTGGTGTCATGATTGGTATATCTGCGGAGCGAGAGTATATTAGGGAGGATAAGATTACCAAGATGGTTATCATATCACAGTATATAAGGGCACCAAATAAGCATAGCTAACTATTAAGTTCTGCGAACTGATCTGTCAGTTGTTTTGTTTTTAAATTTATATGATGTCCCTAGAATGTAGCAAGATATAAGATGCACCAATGCAGCAATGATATATATTAGTTTCAATTTACAATTTATCCAGAGTTGCTCTTTCAAGTTATTTATGCTTTGCTTTCAATGTAGTAAAATATAGGAAACACCAGAATATCATAAATAGCTGTTATTTTTGCTTGACTGATCACTCTAATATTATCTTTCTAATGCTATATGATAATTTTGGAGTAAATTAAAATGTAAGCCATGATCAAAGTAGGAGTTATGTAATCACACATACATTGTGGATGATTGGGGGAGTTCAGTGAGGCAATTGTCATATGATGAGTGCTGCAAGTTTTGGACGACTATCTCGAAACATTTGAGTGCAAGAGAAGAGAAAAAACTTGCTGAGAGTTTGATGAAACTATTTGCAACATCAGGAAATAATAAAATATATCTGGTAGATAAGCAAGATGCTTTTATTCCTGATAACCTACACATGAGGAAGCTTTTTGAGATGGAAAGAGTTTTTGTATGGTATCCTAAGCATAACTTAACACCATCATTGAGGTGTGAGTTATCTGGTATATATAGAAAGATTGGTGCTAGAGATATCTATGAATCACTGTTTAGAGAAGAATCATTCTTGGTGAATGATGGTCCTTAATTGAAGTATGTTGATCCAAATCACGTTTTCAACTTAAAGGGGTTGGTTAAGCTTATTCTTGATTTTCTTGCTTGAATTTGATTAGAATGAGGAAGAATATCACATATAGTTGTTACCTTTAATTAACTGATCACCATGATATTGTGTTTCTGGTGTTACGTGATAATTCGAGAATACATATACACGTATGGCAGGCTCAAAATTTGGAATTAATCTGAAGTCGCACATAATTTGTTGTTTGGCAATTTGACTGTGGTGAGAACAGGGGCAGCATGGGAGTTTGGCACAGACAGGAGTTGGAATGCAATGTAGACAAGTTTTATTGTGTTATATTGTAATTGTGTAGTTGTGGATGTCAGGTGTATGTTAAATGTGAGGAACATTTTATGGTTAGAATCTATATCCATTGTGCTAAATGTCACACTTACTTATGGTATAAGTTATGTACAGTTTTGAATAGAATAGATGTTTTTGTTTGTGCAGTCTTTTTTCTGATTTAGAATTTTGTTATGTGTATATTTTTGTATTTTGTGGAAAATAAGTTACTGATTATGCATTGGTGATAGTAGAAAAAATGGTGTGATGAAAATGCATATAATTGGATTTATTTTTTTGGGTAATGTTTTTGATTATGATTGTGGTTTATAATTTGCTATATAGTACATGATAAATTTTGATAAGTGCTATACTAATAATGATTAATATAAAAATAAACTTAAATTTAAAATATGAACTTATTTTTTGTGTGTGATCAATATAAAAATGTAAATATATTTAAAGAAGGAACTTAATTTTTGTGTGCGTTTCTTAATTTTTTTTTCCTTTTGTTTTTTTGGTTTTTTTTTTATAGTAGCATGTAATACATGCCATGTATTCTCCTATAATAGGTTAGTAAGTAAGTTAGTATAGGTAGGCATGTTTTTAGGCGTAGGATATGTGTCAAGTGTTTAGATAATCAATCTTATTTATTTAAAATATAAAATTGAAATTAAGTTACATTTCCCTCCTAAGTGAAAATTCAAATTTGGTTATTTTCATTTGGGTTCTATATAAATATGTAGACATATTATATATCTATTTTATTTTTTTTGAAAAATGTATATTTTATATAATATTAATTTTAAAGTAATAAAATTAGAAAGAAAAAAAATTTTAAAAAATGAAACGTGCGTACGCACGGGTTAAAAAACTAGTATATTCTACAATTATTATGAAGAAAACTAAAAAAATTCTGCAAAGAATATAATGGTAGATACTTTTTAAATCACGTGCATTGGGTATTTTTCTCTTTCCATCTCTATCCTTTTTTAGGTAGGAAGTTGAGTCACACTAGAGTAGATATGCCGTTAAAAAAAAAATCTCAAGTATATATTTTCATTATAGAGAATGTTTACATGATGTAAAAAAAATTGTTAACATGTAACCTAAGAACATGTATTAAAGAAGAACATATATTAAAGAAGTAAATATAAAATTATTTTTTAGAATTTGTGCATAATTTTTTAAGTATTAATTTTTTACATTATTAAATGCATAATTTGTACATTAAATTATCTTAACATGTACTACCAAGTACCAATAGAACTAGGGGTGAGCACGAACCCGCAACCCGACTCGAAACCGATATAACCGCCAACATATGAAAGCACTCGGTCGGGTGCGGTTCGGGTCTCGGGTCAACAATTGTGAAAAATCGGTCATGAACGGTTGTATACAGGCCGATGCAGGTCTCTAAAATTTATCTCTTCATAACCAAAACCGACCGAACAATTACTAAAATATAATTTATTTTTTTCCAGTTTTGAGCACCTCTTAATCTCTTATACTTTTCGCTTTGTTAATTTTGTCTATTTTTGATAGAGAAGAAAAATGATATATTTTACAAGTTTATGCCTATAATAGGTTGATAAAGGAGATGTGAAAGATAATATTCTAGATTTATATTAATTTTTACTTCTCGTCTACTATCTATTATTGTCGTTGGATTAATAAATTTGAAACAAAATAATTGCATCTCATCATTTTTATTGTATCATTTGTTGCAGTGTGTACGAAATATTGAACTATTTGAAGAATAATATTTTTTTGATCAATAAAATTTTAGATGTAACAACAAAGTTTCAATGTAACCCGTTAAAACCGACTTGCTATACCCGTCACCCGTATGACCCGAAATCGAACAAAATGAAGATGTAGATGGTCGGAATTGGGTCCAAATTAAGAGGCCGCGGTTTTTATCGGTTTTACGATTTTCGGTCCGAATCCGACCGAACCCGACCGATGCTCACCCCTAAATAGAACTAAACCCCTTCAATGAGATAAAGTACAAACAATACTCAACACATTCAAAAAACAACGAAAGCACGTCAAATACATCTGTACCTAATACAAATGCAATCAACCATGTTAGACCCACTATATTAGAGTATTCACAATGGAGCTCATCATTTTGTATATAGTGTAGTCAAGAATTTGTATTTTAAATTATCAAAAGTTCATCCTTGGCAACTCTATCACATTAGTTTCGAAATACATAACTATTTTGACTACATTAATTCTTTTCCGACCGCCTCAAAAGTCAAAAGGGACAAACTAGAAAAGTTTGAGCAAAGCTGGAGCTAAGCATTCGCTAGGTAAGCGTCATGTAAAACATAACTTCCAAAGTATGGAACTCTAAAAATTGGCTGCCCCAACTTAAATGGGATATGATAGCTTATTCGTGTTCAAATATTCTTGCCAATACATTATCACCATTTTGTTCAATTGAAAAAGATCCCAAAATATCGATTGATTTTTGCCATTAAACCTTAATTTTACTTATCTCAGAACAGAAAATCAAATTATTAAGGGCTCATTTCTCTAAGAACAAGTTTTTGATTAAAAAGAAAAATTGTCGAGAGGTCATCCATCTAACTGTTTTTTTTTATCATGATTTTGAAGTCTTTTAACTCATTTTTAAAATTGTTCACTCTAGCCAACAAACATACTAGTATTCTTCAAGTGTAGAACAGGTATTTCTAGAACGAGTGTTATGATAAGTCAAGACTCAACAGAAATTTAAATTAAGTTTTAGGAATATAGAGCATTGTGTACTCATTCAATCATTTTTCTTTTCCAATATGATCTCTTATGAATTTAGCAAATTTTAAGCTCTCAATCAAGCTTTCCTTTCCTTCTTTTGTTTAAAAAAAAAAAAAAACAGAGAGAAGAAAATCATTTTCCCCTCTCTCCCTCTCTCTATATATCCTCTGATTTCCAATCGACACAGTCACATAGATAGATAAAACATTAATAAAGCATTTGTACCAAAAAAATAAATCAATAGACAAGTAAATAGTAATAATCACCCAAGAAACAACACATAAAGCAAGAAATAACAAAGGTTATACTATCTAATGATTCAAAAAATTGTACAGCCATTATACAATACTGAAATATTAAGTCCTACATATAATATAACGAGAGAAATATTAAGTAGTTTGGCATGAATCTAACTAAAAAATGTACTTAGTTGAATTAAAAGTTACTTTAACATTGGACATGGATTTGAAAAATATGTAGAGTACTTTTCAGTGTAGATGTATGTTAGTCATTTTATCTTCACATGTACACTTTTTAGTGTAATTATTTGTAACCTTCAGTTCAGGGACATGGATTTGGATATCTTGAATGAATCTTGTTAATTTCTTCAACTACTTCATCTGTGAGCTTGATCTTGCAAGCAGTTAGAATCTCCTGGAGCTGCCATGATTTAGTAGCCCCAAAAACGACACTAGCAACAAGGGGGTGTCGCAAAACAAACGCTGCTCAAAACAGAAAGAACAGTAGCCAAGAAAATAAGGATATTATAAAACAGGAAATCTGATATACAAAAAGTAAATAGCTGAGCAACAATCATTTGCAAGCCCAAGCTAATTACAAATGAAAAAAAGAAGCTAAAAGTACTACAATTGAGCTCATGTAACAGCACAGTTCCTGCTATAATGTCGCATTCCTTCAGCAATGCTACGATACTATTGAATTATTTACGAATTTATAAAGAGCGATATTGATTGCCTATGAACTTATTAAAGAATACAAGACCTAAACAAACAGTATCAATGCAAGTTTAGGAGCTTATGTGTTATGCAATCATGCAAATGACCGAACTATAAAATCATCACATACAAGGGCAGGGTTTGCACACCCAAAGATATAGAAAAAGACAATCAAACCTATAGCAAGAGATACAGGATGAAGATCATATCTTTTTGCAATATCAAGGTATTCCTGCAAAATGGAAATGACATGTAGCGGCATTCACATCAGTCAAAAGAAAATAACTTGTAACACAAGATTCTAATTAACCATGAAATTCTGCTTTAACCATCTTCATCTATCATAGTTTAACAGACACATCTAAACATTTCTCAACACTACATTCCAACAGAGATCTATAAATTCTTGAGTGGAAAAACAATTTCAAGATCATATGATATAAGGCTTTAAATCAAGGCTTCAATATTATAATACTTTAACCATGCAAAAAAGTGCTTAAAAAACTAAGCAACATATGACATTTACATTCCAACAAAGATATATGAATTATTGAGTGGAAGCAATATCTAATCATCAAATTGAACAATGTTAACTATTAATGGTTACAACAATAAAGAAGAAAAAATGAACAATGCTAACTATAAATGGTTATTACAATAGTGAAACCTAACTATTTTTTTGGTCTAATTTTGTAGCAATTCTTCTTTCTCTAAAGTAATCAACCCAACGAGAGTAAATCCACAAAATACTAACACCAATAGCAGAAAACACAACCACAGCCCAAGAAACCCAAATCCACGTAGGCACAAGCCCATGGGCAAGCCCACTAGCATAGAACAAAACCATCCTAAACACAAAGTAAGGGCCCACAAACCCTCTCACAATCGTATACACCACATAAAACGGCGGAGACAAAGCATCATAAACCCTAGCGGCAAACCGATCTTCTTTCCGGCAAGCACCGGCGAGAGTCCAAGTATTCTGACACGCGCTTGTTACTTCAGCGAGAACAAGCAAAACAACGACGGAGAAAGCACCGTGAGAAACGACGTGACGGCACGTGACGATGACGAAAAGCGTGGCTAAATGATGAGCGATGAAGAGAACGTCACTAGGGAAGAAAACGATGTAGTGTAATAGATCGGTTACGAAGTAAGCGATGCTATAATCGAGAACGGTTTTCTGGAAAGAAGTGTTGGCAGCTGCGAAGCCACGGTTGGTATCGGAGAAGATGGCGATTGCGCCGAGGATTGCGGCGGGTGTGCCGTGAAAGATTGAGATTAAACAGCTTGAGAATTCGGATCGAATTTTAGGATTTTTGTTACGGAAAACGATGAAGTAACCGATTAGGTAAATGGAAAGGAAGAAGAAGAAGAAGAATGGGAAAAATAACAAACTTGGTTGTAACAATAGCATTCCCATTTTGTGAATGCAATTGATGAAGGTTTTGGAAGAAAATAAGGGTTTTTCGTTTTGGGGTTGGAAATTGGAACTTGAAAATTGAAAATGAAGGAATATTCTTGGTTTTTATTCTGATTTTATTTTATTTTTGTGATTGAGTGTGGTTTTGGAAAAGTGAGGTTTGGGTGAGTGGTTAGTATGAATTTGAGCTGATTTTTTTTTTTTCTTTTCTAAATTTTTGAGCTGATTTTTTTTAATTAATCTTCTGATTTTTTTAAGGTAAGTAGAGACTAATTAAAAATTATTCTTACTAAAAATTGAATTCGAATTTTTCTAAACGATTTATTTTAGTATAATTTTATTAATCACCCGCGTTTAATTATTTGGATTGAAATACTAATTTTTTAGTGGATAAATTATGTGCATACTTTCGTAAAAAAAAAATTATGTGCATACTTGTTCGTAAAAAAATAATTATGTGCATACTTTTGGCCTTATTATTTATGAAAATTAATAAGTGAGGTTATTATGTAAAAGAAAAAAAAGTGAGGTTATTCATTATTTATTATTTTGAATTTGGGAAAGAGGGAAATATATTTGGGCGAGGTGAGGGATTTGTGATTGAATTGTAATTTGGTGAGAAAAGAAGTGAAGGTTGCTGAGAAAAAACAACCCAAAGAATTACTTATACTCCCTTTGCGATAAACTATAAGTTGTTTTGAATTTTTTTGTCTAAAATTATAAGCCACATTAAAATATTATTGAAATATAATATACTATCTTTGGTCCTTAATATAAGAGAAAGTTTGTTTTTTTTTTAATATTGATTATTGAACTAAATATAATTGATTTTTCATTTTAATTTATAATAAATACAATTAAAATACATTTATTAGGTTTGTAGAAACATATAATGTGGCTGTAGTTTAGTGGTAAGAATTCCACGTTGTGGCCGTGGAGACCTGGGCTCGAATCCCAGCAGCCACAAAACTTCCTTTTTTTTGCAACATATAACAATTAACCAAGCCAAATTTCATTATGATAATCAAAACAAGCAAAAAAAAGTGCTTTTTTTTAATAGGAAAAAGTGCTTTTAATAACTTAGCAAAACATGACATAGTAGCTGCTGAAGAGAATCATAATATTAGCCCTGCAACAATGTTTAAGAGAATCCACTTACCCTAGAAGCTGCTTGTATAGCTTTATTTGTCAAGTTGTATCTTGATTCTCCTTCTGAATACCTCCCTTTAAAAAGATTTAACCGAGCATCCGGCGGACCGTTATCAGGGGAAAAATATTTCCCTGAAAGAATACCCATTGCTAGAGGACTGTAAGCCAACAAGCTAATACTGAAAAAGAGTAATCATTAATCAATCAATTATCCAAAAATGGAGCTTGCAATGGAAGAAACACCGATGCATGTCGGGCATCGGGACACGCCTAATCAGAAGAGTGTCTGTACTTCATAAATAGATCTTAATTCTAAATTCTCAACCTAACACAACAAAAGCTACATTTTTTCACTTCTAGTCAGAAAAAATATGTTTTTAGAAGCAAAATTGATAGTTTAATAAAATCATGTTTACCTCTCCTGATGGCAGCACTCAGCCATTGCAGAATCAAAAGTTCTACATAACAGGCTATATGAATTCTGTCACTAAACAGAAGAAAATTAGTATATGAACCAAACTTTCACAAAATGAATTGCATGATTGAAAGTGAAGGTTCCATGATATTAATGAGATCTAAACAGAAAACAAACAGGAATCGAATGGTAGTAAATGATTAAACCTGCAAAGAAACTATCTTTGGGAAAGAAGCAATTTTTTCTGCAACCTGAATAAACTTCATCAAGCCATATGGTGTTTCATTACTAAGACCAATGTATCTGATCTGCAAAGAAATTTTCATACTCTTAGTTCAGGAATGAATCATAATATTTATAGGTTAACAACTGAAACTATTTAACAATACTAGTTAGCTACCTTTCCAGCTTTCACTGCTTCGCTAAGAGCTTCAAGTTGTTCATGTATACTAATTGAAGAGTATTGTCGTGCTGGATCGTATTCGGTTTCTCCAAACATCGGAACATAGCTACAAGAATTTGTAAGACACACGCGGACAAAAATAAGAAATCTATCCAACATACAATAACCAAAAAATGAAGATAAGGAAAAGATACAAACCGATCAGGCCAATGAATTTGATAAAGATCAATATAATCCAATTGCATCCGCAACAAACTGCATAAATTGAATAAGGAAACCTATTATGAGCATTAAATTCTACTAGCTAGAAGAAGATGCAATGTAGTAAATGTGAATTGGAAATGAGTAGGTAACCTATCATCTATAGCTTGAATAATATTGGGGGCATCCAAAGATTTAGGACCACCTCTAATCCAAGTCATTTGCCCAGATGGCCCAGCAACCTATACATAGTAGCATTGTGATAAATAAACACCAATGCTCCAAAAATAAATTGGGTTAAACCATTTTACAACAGTCTCAAAAGAGATTTGAACTATGTGATTACAAGGTCAAACTTTTACCACTAACCAAACACCTCAAGAATAATAATATGTCTGATGGTACAGTAGTTGTGATATTAACCATGTAAATGTCAATGGAAGTGAACAATTAGTCCCAAATGGAAGTTTCAAATCACATGGTATATTGAGCTAATGAACAATTTAATCCCTGACTTTGTAAGGATGAAATAATTTGGTCTCTGAATTTTCTTTTTCTTTTCAAAAGGATCCCTAAATTTTTTTTAAAAAAATATTATTTATATATACGTAGGATATTACACTTGTATGAAAGGTAAACGGACAACAAGCTGTGTCTCTAACCCTTTTTTGAATGGCAAAACCAATCCTCTTAAATACTATATCTAGAGACCTAGGGGACACCACATTGCTATGCATGACCTAAAATTTAAAATCGTAAACCACGTTCTCCCATCCCAACCGAATTTTTTCCATTTGCAGTAGTCAGGAATTGAACCATTGACTACTTGCTTAGGCTTTGTTTGCGAGTTTGGAGGGGAAGGGAAGGGAAGGAAAGGCTAAAAATGAAGAAACAAGTGGAAGGAGTAGAGAAGTTTTGGAGGGAAGGAGTTTGGAGGGTTATTTTTTCTTCATAACACAAAAACCCCCCAATTTGGGGGAACTCAAAAATTGTATTGGATGGTGGTTTGGAGGGGTTTGGAGGGTTTATATGAATTCTTCAAATTTAATTAATGTTGTTATAATATTCTTAAATTCATAATATATCAATCATAAGTATTTATTTGTCATTCTCTATAAAAAATACTTTCTCAAAAAATGTAAAAGATTTCTCTAATTTTCTCTCTATTTCCCTCCCTCCAAAGCCCTTCCCTCCCCTTCCCTCCAAACTCGCAAACAAAGCCTAAGGGGCTTAACACCCTTACCACTACGGTCCAAGTTGTAAAAATGTACCATACCCAATATAATCCAGAATCTTAAATGATGAGAAAAATGAAGTTAGTAACAGAAAAAGTTGGATGGAAAGAAAACCTTAGTTGCAATAACAAGAGTATCCCTGGGGATATTTCGGTGTTTAATCCAACGGCCAAGATACTCTTCACTCCTTCCAGAAGTTTCAGCACGTTGAGGCACTGGATACCTACACAACAACACAATACTACAAGATGAAGAATTCATTCATTCATATACAAACAAATAGGGAAGGGTACTGTAACATACATTTCAGCGGAATCAAAGAAATTGATTCCAGCATGGAAAGCTTGGTCGAGAAGGTGAAATGACTGAGACATGGTGTTCTGTTCTCCAAATGTCATTGTTCCCAAACATAGCTTTGAAACAGTGAGATTAGGAGCAAGGTTGAAGATAGGTACTCCTCCACCTGACATCATCATCACCTTTTCAATTCAAACTCTCTATGCTTTCGTTTTGAGTAATGGGATAAGAGGTTGTGGTGTGGTTAAAAAATGCACCAGTATTTAACCTTCAAATTTGTAATAGTTAGGTGGTTTAAATTTGTTATATTTCGTGACTGTAAATTTTGATATTAACCATGAATTTGTTGAGACTCAATTTCGTCCATTGAGGCGGAAGACGGGATACAAGGAAGAAGACTAACGGTGCAAGTAAAAAAGTTAAAAGACGGATTTGTTAGCAAAAAGATATATATTTTTTTTTAGAAAAATGCTAAACAGTAAATCGGGGCAATGATTAACCATATTAAAATAGAAATTTTATCTTAAATTGTATGTATTCAATACTTCAAAAGTATAAAAAGTTATTTTTTCAATATTAATTTTATTTTTTATTTCTTTTTTTAGTATGATTAATAAGTGTCCCGGTTGCACTGTTTAACATGACTTTTTTTTTTGGTTAAATTGCACAATAGGTCCCTTAACTTATTTATTGGTTTCATATTGGTCCCTTAACTAATTAATGTTACAAATTGGTCCCTTAACTTTAATTTTGTTTATCATATTGGTCCTTTTTGTTAGTTTTTATGAAAAAACATTAATTTTACTTTCTATTATTCATTATATGAACACATAAATGATTTATTTAAGAGTAATATTGTTAGTGAATATGATTATGAGTTCAAATATCTATCTTAGACGGAAGATAAATACACTATCAATCTGTTAAAAAAGACCAATATGGCAAACATTATTAAAGTTAAGGGATCAATTTGTGACATTAATAAGTTAAGGGACCAATTTGTAACTTTAATTAGTTAAGGGACCAATATGAAACCAATAAATAAGTTAAGGGACCAATTGTGCAATTTAGCCTTTTTTTTTTATAATGAAGTGAATATGTTAACTTGAACCAAAGAACCTCGTGCTAAGATGAAAAACCAGTAAACACCGCACAAAATGATGAATAAATACAATGCCGCATAAGACGACGAACAAACACAACGCTATACTAAAACGGCGAAAACTTAGAAACAACGAAGAAATAAACCTATGTGGATAAATACATATTTAAATAAAAAGAGAAAAAAACGGTGTTAATGGATGATTTCAGGCCAAAGAATGTCAAAAACCTCCCCTACAATGGAATGGAAAAATAAATAGAGAGAAAAGTTGAAAAAATAGTTAAAAGATTTAAATAACCTATTTGTTGGCTAAAATATTTAAAACTTAAATGTTATAAAGGCGGCCCGTTTGATCCGGCTTATTTTTTACTTTTTATTTTAGCTTAAACGAAATAAATAAGTATAAAATTATATTTGACACTATTTATCTTTAAAAGTACTAGAGAAATAAAGTAAAGAAATAAAAAAAAAATGAAGTCA
This sequence comes from Trifolium repens, assembly GCA_030408175.1. Taxonomy (NCBI): domain Eukaryota; kingdom Viridiplantae; phylum Streptophyta; class Magnoliopsida; order Fabales; family Fabaceae; genus Trifolium; species Trifolium repens. The sequence continues at coordinate 55,356,889 of CP125842.1, read as the reverse complement.
AACACAATTTTTTTTTTCTTTACTATTTTTAAGGAGGAGAAAAAAAATAAGCCATGAATTGATTTGGCCAGCTACTCACACAAAATAAAAGTGAAATAGTAGTCTTGTAACCAACATTTTTCTAAGATTTTTTTTCTTTCAAAATTTTTCTTTAACTTGCAATCGACATGTCGATTGTTAGGAGTCCTACATCGAGTATTTCAAAGTGTTCAATGTGGTACTTAAGACATGAGGCTCTTCCATCTATTGGACTAGTCTTTTGGGTTGGGCTCTCCTCATATGTTTAAATCATAACAATTGATGCTTTCATTGAGAGTTGGACCACGGAAAAGACTATATATAGGTTGGATTAAGGTGCTCCACCGAATACTGATAGGTGAGTGAAGCCGTCGAAAAGGAAAGCACTACCATCAGGTCAGTGCCGATAGAGTGAAAGCCGCCGTTGACGTCGGCTCAGTGCCGATAGAGTGAAAGCCGAGTCTCACATCGAGTATTTTAAAGTGCCCAATGTGGTACTTAAGATATGAGGCTTTCCCACCTATTAGACTAATATTTTGGGTTGGACTCTCTTCATGTGCTTAAGTCATAAAATCGATTATCGGAATCATTTCCCCTTCCCCCGAGAATCCACAACAGAAACTCTTTTTTCTTTTTTGTATTAACATTCTGATTTTGAGATGAAGGGGTATGATAATCAAGAATTCAACTGCAGGATAAATAAAATCTGACAAAAAATTATTCCCACAAAAATTCGAACTCGGCAAGAAAATCTGTTGAAACGAAATTACAAGGTTAATTCATTAAGGTTAATTCCAATGGTTATTAAAAATAAATGTTTGAATAGTCATTAGTTGTTTTGTTTCAGTTTGAGTTGCAGAAAGAAAGAAAGAAGATGAATTTGTGGCTAATACCCTCCACAATTCCAATACTTTCAACACCCCATCACCATCATCATCATCTTCATCTTCCAATTATTCCTACTAAGCTTTCTCTTCACAACACTCTCCTTGCAACTACACTCTCCTTTGGTTTCTTCTTCTCCCCCTTACCTTCTTCTGCCTCTGCTCTTCAACCTCCTTCCCTCTTTCTCCTTCCACTGAAACATGCCGTGATGTTGAGCTACCAGATGTGATTCTTCCAACTGCTCCTGAAGTTGTTACCAATGAAGGACTTGTTCAAGAAGCTTGGCAGATTGTTAATGATGATTTTCTTGATACTGGTCGTAATCGTTGGTCTCAAGATACCTGGCAGGTAACATCAATGTTCAAACCCTTTCAACCCATATCAAAAAAAATTATATTATTTTTCATCTTAGACTAGTTTATGGATTTTGTTAATGTGGGTTTTGGTTTGTAGCTTGTAAACATTACTTTACCAACTTAAAGTTTGCTGCTTTATCATGTTTTGCTAGCTAAGTAGCTATGTAATGTAACATAACATCAACACTTTGTATTGTAGGTGCGTCAATGTTGTGTTTAAGATAAATGTTTGTATCTGTGTTAGTGACTAATTCATAGGTTGCTAGCTTTGGTTCATTGTTGTTTTTTTTTCTTTCTGTGTGGTGGTTGGTGCTAATAGTTGTACTTGTATATTGTTTGCAGCTGAAGAAGGATGATATTTTAAGCAATTCCATTCAGACAAGGTCAAAGGCACACAGCATCATCAAGCGAATGCTCGCCAGTTTAGGTGATCCATATACACGATTTCTTTCACCTGAAGAGGTAATTCATTCTTCAATTTTATTAGTGTCGCAGAGATATTAAGGGCCCGTTTGGATTAACTTATTTTTGAGCTTATGCAAAAAAACTTATGCAAATAAATAAGGTTTTATGTTAATTTATAAGTTTCTACTAACAAAAATTGTATTTTTATAAGTTATTTTATCATAAAGTACCTTGACAAACTTATAATAATACATAAAATTGTATTTATTTACATAATCTGTTTTGCATAAGTTCAAAAATAAGCTAATCCAAACGGGCCCTAACACCTTGATGCGGCAGCCACAATTTTGGTTGCAGAACTTTTTTCAAAAAACTGTTTGTCAGTGCCACTACCACATGGCATGAAATGGCAATCAGTGAATGTTTTACTGTGCTTTCTGAGTTGGAAATTGGTGTGCTCATATTCTTATGAGACATCAATTACACTAAATAAGAAACTTGTGATGCATTCTTTTATTAGTTTACTATTTACTATTGTTTGTTTTGCTTATACATGACAATGTATTGCATAAACATCTGTACATTCTACCATTGTGCTTCGCTTGTTTCTTACTTGATGGTATATATGGACCTTTTCACTTTTAAAGTTCTCCAAGATGGCGAGGTATGACATCACTGGTATTGGAATAAACCTCAGGGAAGTTACTGATGACAATGGAGACCACAAGCTGAAGGTATTGGGATTAATATTGGACGGTCCTGCTCATTCTGCTGGCGTCAGACAGGTAGACAAAGACAACTCTACGTATTCACTCAGTTTCAAATTGGTCGACAATTTAACTGGTCCTTTTCTCTTCTGTTTCTTGGTTAGGGGGATGAAATATTGGCAGTCAATAACATTGAGGTAAAGGGAAAATCAGCATTTGAAGTATCATCCTTGTTGCAAGGCCCTAATGGAACATCTGTCACTATTCAGGTTTTGGATTCTGATTCCAAGTTAGTTTGGCACCTGCTCTAGCCCGCCTTTGTTGTTTACTTTTTAAATGTTCAACGCTAATATTGGTTTTGATATTGTCAGGTCAAGCGCGGAAACTGTGGACCTGTTGAATCAATAGAAGTTCAGCGGCAATTTGTGGCTCGCACACCAGTCTCTTACCGTATGGAACAAACAGACAGTGCTGCTGCTTGTGTTGGGTACATCCGCCTCAAAGAGTTCAATGCATTGGCCCGAAAAGATTTAGTCATTGGTAAGCTTTTCATAGCATAATCCTTTTTTTTTTTTGCTTGCTTTTGATGACACTGGAATGAATTGAATTTTGCAGCAATGAAGCGACTTCAAGACATGGGTGCCTCATATTTTGTATTGGATCTTAGAGATAATCTTGGTGGTCTAGTACAGGTTGCATTTCAATAACCCTATCTACCTATACTATTCTTAGTTTCTGCTTTAAAATCAACTCAAATAGTAAGTTTTTTACGTTGTTTGTATCCTGAAAATGAAGATAAACACATAAGGCTTCTATAGGACGTGTCATGCGTGTTAGTGCGGATAATGGATGAGAGGAAATGCCAAGATTGTTTTTGTTGTCCCATCTTTTCTTTTACATAATATGAAGTATATATCAAAACAAATGTTCAAAGTGAATTCAGCTCATGAGTTAGCGTGTTACCATATTCTGTATTTCTTCAAAAAATTTAAGTAAATTTGATTGCTCTATTAAGTTGTGCTCAAATATGCTTTTATTGATAAGATTACAAAGATAAATGATGCATGTGTTGTATCGAATGTAACTTTTCTATGTTTTTTGAAATCCTAATTTAGTTTTGCCCTTTTAACTTATTCAGGCTGGAATTGAAATTGCAAAGCTTTTCCTAAACGAAGGAGACACGGTAATTATGTGACTATGTCAACTTTGTGCCTGTTGCTGAATGTGATCGACTACTTAAGCATACATTGTGTGAAAAGACTCCCTCTTAAGTAAACCATTAAATATCTAACAGAATCATCACATGACAGTTGAAAATGATTGGGGAGGTTAAAAATGAGGTCTTAATTATGTGAGATATTCACTTGAATGTTATTTTGCCTTAAAATGCAATATTGGAGGTTAAAACCTTTTTTATCCCTTGAATTTTCTTGTTTACTTAACATATGGTCTCCCCTTTCTGTACAGAGTGAAGACTTCAGGATAATATATTAGATTTATTCTGAGTGAGTTAATCAATTATTTAGTAGAATTAGGATGATGATGTAATCAATTAAATATTTGTTGGTTTTTTGAAATTTGAATGCATTTTGTTGTCTTCATGGCAGGTCATCTACACTGCTGGGAGAGACCCCCAGCTCCAGCAAGCTGTTGTTTCGGATACTTCACCAATGATTCGTGCTCCTCTCGTTGTAAGAGATTTTCCTGCATCTGTTTACAATTACATTGACGTCAAATAATTATTTTGATTCCTAATGTCCTTTTTATTTCAATCTCCTCTCGTTTTTAATTTGAATGAACTATTATGCTGATATTCATAGATGATAGGTAAATTATAAAATTGAGTTGTCGAGAGAATTTTTTAATCAAAGTATGATACTCCCATTTTGAATTTACTGTTACATGCCATTGTTTAGTGGAATTTTCATTTTGTAAACTTTATGAGAAGCTTTTAAGTCTTTTTGGTCTGTATCTTGCAGGTTTTAGTTAATGACAAGACTGCTAGTGCAAGTGAAATAGTGAGTAGCTAATTTCTTGTTATATTGTTTGATTTTTCACCTCATACTTCTTTTTGACACCATTGTTTATGTTATACTTATTACAGGTTGCTTCTGCACTTCACGATAATTGTAGAGCGGTTCTCGTTGGAAAACGCACATACGGCAAGGTTCATAATTTTTCCCATCTTGGCTAAATGGTTTAAACATCGTATCTAAATTGGTTCAATCTGTATTCTTATTCTGACAGTCGTTTAAGCTTTCTTGTGAAATGATATTTATCTTTCAGGGTTTAATCCAATCTGTATTTGAGCTTCAAGATGGATCTGGTGTGGTTATTACTGTTGGGAAGTATGTAACACCAAAGCACAAGGACATAAACGGCAACGGTATTGAGCCCGACTTCCAGAAACTTCCAGGTATATATAGTTGTGTTTTTCATCTTTTCTTTCTCGCCTGTCTCGGCGCAAGGGTTGGAGTTGCTACCTTGTGGATAGAGCTAGATTGCTATGAGGCTCTCACACATACACCACATTGATACTGATACATCATACATAGACAGTGGTAATAATTTGAGAAAATTAAAGCGATTGAATGTAATCATGTGTATGTGTCAGACATCAAATACGCCTTCAATATGAAATGTCAATGATATATAGCTAGACTGTCCTTTTCTCTTTCTCTCTTTCAGTCAAATTGTTATATTGTTTTCAATTTTCATGATTTGAGCCGTCCCTATATTTGCAGCTTGGGATGACGTCAGCCAACGTCTTTCAAAATGCAGTATGCTTCAGCAAGGATAAAACAGTTTCTGCGGCGTATTCGAATGCAATCTTTTGCTTCTGGTTTTTCATTTAATTTGAAACTTCTTAAGAATCTGCATGCTGGAAGCTGTCATGTACATATCTCAAAAATTTCAGGTTATTAATAGATATACAACACAAGATTGGTGGGAAGAAATGATCTCAGGAAGCATACAAGAGTTTGCATCCATGAAGGCAAAGCTTAACTGAAGCAACTTGGATTGTAATACTTAACTAACATAGGAAACTTTGTTTTACATTTTGATGTAGGTTTTGATACTATTCTCTTCCTCTTTTATTTTATTTTACTTTTTTAAAAATTTAAGTATATCAATACGTATTGATATCTGAATATATGAAAAGTGCCACTTTATTGGTAAACAAATCATTATAGGATTGATAAAAACAAAAAAAAATCATTATAGGATTGATGCTTTGGTTTGTTTTCTGTTAATTTTGGATTTTGGTATATCCACTTCTCTAAAAGTTGAGCTTATGGTTAGTGAATTGAGTCTGATTCTCAACTCACTATCTAAGCATACAATTGTTCCTTGTGCTTAAAGAAATCATTGGATGAATTTCATTGGATTAATTGTAAATTAGGAGAGTCCTTAAATAAATGTCTATTTATGATATTCTCAATAATTATTAAATGAAAAAATCTCTAATTATGCAAGCATGATAAAGCATTATAATTATTGAAGTCTTATTAATGAATTCATGAGATACAAATTAATTGAAAAATCACGTGTGAGTAGGTTTATATATTGTTGTATCATGGAAGAAAGTAATGAACACACAAACAAGTGTATTGCATATTGGAGAAAGGTTAGAAAAATCTTCATGTGTCTAGTGATTTTCTTCCATTATGACTTTAGTTTATTTTTTTGACAAAAACTTCTACACAAAGTTGTCCAGGTTTAATAAATCTTGCTTGTTAACATTGCTGCAGATCAAGGAGGAAAAATATGGATAGTAATTTGCTCTATTTTCTTTGTGCATTTTCTTTTGGTCAGGTTTGTAACAAGGAGTATATTTTTTTAGACAAATGTTAGTTGGTTATGTTAGTTTTCAAGATTTGAACTGTGGACCTTCTGATTAATACTTATTTAGCGTCCCTCCGCAATATGATTGGTTATACTTTTCTATATATTTATAACAAAACCACACATTGTGCACTACGATCACGTCACAATCCTTTGCAAATTGCGGTTCAACACAACCTTATTCGGGGTAATCAAGATATCAAAATTTTTGATGTCGCGGTCCAAACACTCTGACCGTTTTTTAAAACTCTACCAATACCTTTGACTTTTCTTCTCTAGAAATGCCTACATCATTAGGTGGTGGTCAATGGTGTGTGGCTAAACAAGGAGCTTCAAACTATGATCTACAAGTAGCTCTTAATTATGCTTGTGGTGAAGGAGGTGCAAATTGTTCACAAATTCAACCTGGAGCAATATGTTTTGTACCAAACACACTCCTTGATCATGCTTCTTATGCCTTCAATGATTACTACCAGAAGCATCCAATACCTTCAAGTTGTGTATTCAGAGGAATAGCAACACTTACAAGCAATGATCCAAGTAAGCATAAAAGCTTAATTGCATGAAATTAGTCTCTCAATAAATAAATTCTGTCCATTATCGGTCAGTTCAATGGTAAGAGTCTGATCTGAAAACTTCAAATGATAAAATTCAAATTCTCATAAAAACAATTAATATCACTTTAATTAATGATAATATATCATTTTCCCAATTTTTTGTATAAGCTAACATCTACTAACATCTTTGTAGGTACTTGGAACTGTAAATATGCATCATTCAGTACAAGGTAAGAATTTGAAGCACCTATATATCTTTAGTTTTATTATTGGATTGAAACGAGCTAATTTTAGTGGATCGTGGCAGCAAGACGACATATTCTTTCGCATTATATATCTCATTATGGAAATGTAATCAATACATTCTAATTATAATATTTTATATTGTCAATGCAGCCCATCAAGATATTCTGGCGCATCCACATCTGCTTTTCTTTCTTTATCGTTGTTGTTCGCATGTGGTCTCTTGGTTTCACTTCAATTAGTTCAAGTAACAAATTACATATAGACGAGAAAGGGAAGAAAAAAAAAAATCAAATTATGGTGATTCTTTATTTTTAGACGATAAGCTAGAATTCAATCAGTCTTCCTGTAGTTTTTTGTAATTCTAAGTTTCAAGTCTTGTAATTGAAAATCTTATACATTATAATCTATGTATATGGATGTTAGTATATGATAAAGAACTTACATATATATAGAACTTATATAATTTAGTATATGGATGTTGGTTCACAAATCAATGACTCAAAAAAAATGTTACCCTCATATCCCTTGAGAGAATCTTCCCTCAACTCTAGGGGCTTTTGAGATTTGGGAGTAAAAAAATTATTTAAATATAATTTGTTTGAGTTGGATTAAAAATCCATATCTTTTATGTCAAATCTAAACTAACCCAACTCGATGATAATGATAATGAGTTGATTTGAGTCGAGACCGTGAGAAATGATTAAATGATAATATTTCTCGTTAAAGTTGATATGTTTTCTATTGCTTTAATTGTCCTTTGTATAAGTTGTAAAAGATACCAAAATAACTTTTTTATCAACCAAATATCGCACAAGACAAAATTTGTTCAGTACTTAAATTTGATCATATGTTATTTGTCATGTAGTGTTGTATTAAAATACTTATATTTTACAGATTTAACAGACTTATAAATAAAAAATTTAAACTGTATTAAAAAAAATTAAGAAAAATCACATTTTTTAAAATAGTTTGAGTTTGCTAATTCAGATATTTACAACCATAATATGATGAATCAAACTACTTTAAATTTGAACGGATAGATTCGAGTCAGACTCTTCCTCAAAAAATTCCTAAAAGTGTCGTTTTATTTTTGTGGAAATATAAAAGTCTACTTAAGACATAAACATATTTTACCTATTAAATAAATGTTCTTTTTGTATACTTACTTTATATAGACACTGTGGTATTAATTTTATTGTAAGAATATTTTAACAAAAGTGGACGTGCCGGAGTGGTTATCGGGCATGACTAGAAATCATGTGGGCTTTGCCCGCGCAGGTTCGAATCCTGCCGTCCACGTTTTATCAATTTTTTTAATTATAAAAACCAATGGTTTTCCTCAATTTTTTTTTTTTATTGTTTTATAAAAACCAATGGAGAACGTTTGTATCCATAAAAAATTAATATCGTTTCCCCCCTAAGAAATATCAATAGGGGATCCTAATTTATATAACTTTTAAGGTCAAGTGTATACATAGGTCTTTAAGTTTCGTGTTTATATTAAGTAGAATTTTTATTTTATTTTTTTTCTTTTAAATATGTCTTCAAGTTTTTAAAATGTATCATCTAGGTCATTCCGTTACAAACAAAAAATGATGTGTTTAAAAAAACATATTTTAGGATTTATTCTTCTCGTTTCACTTCATCAAATTAACCATCACGTCATCTTTTTTTTTTTTGTAACGAAATATAATAGAATGATCTAGATGATACAATTTTTTTTTAAGGACCTGATACAATTTTGTCCGACAATGTTTCTATATATTTATTTATGTTTTAAAAAAATAGCAACATAAAAAAGGGTAATGTTAACTAGTGCCTCAAATACTAGTTAAGAAATTGCAATTGAAAAGATCATATTTTACATTTTTTAAAATTGACTACACAAGTTTCAAGCGAATTTTACTATACTTATGGTCCATTTGGCCTAGTTTTTTTAGGTCTTAAAAGCTATTTGAAAGTTAAAAGTAAAAATAAGAACTTTTAGATAAAAGTTAAAGTTGATTGGTAGTTTTTATATTTTAACTTCAAACATCTTTTATCTATGTATTTTACTCATAAAAATTAAGCAACTTTTTTTTTTCCTATCAAGAGCTTCTTGAAAATCTGTTTGGCATAGCTTATCCTTTTATCAAGTAAAAAAGTCTAAAATAAGCTTGGTCAAACGGTACCTTAGCTTCTTTAATTAGTGCCCCGAATCCGCGGTATTATTTAGCATTTTTCTAAAATAAAAAACAAAAATATATAAGTAAAAAAGAAATATTTGATTTTAAAATTGATTTTTTTTTATTTGATCCTTGTGCAGTAATTTTAACATTGACCTGATTGCTTTTTATTTAAGGTAAGTTTTAATGAGAAATATATTTGATTGATTTATATAGTTATTGACTAAAACCCTAATATGAGAATATAAATAAGGGTTTAAGCAATGAAATAGGACGGGAAATTAGATGAATAAAAGGAGAGAAAAAAACAGAGAGGAATAGTGTGTCGAAGCTTGCAAATTTGGTACACTTTTTTCTTACCATTGCTTTTACATATCAAACTTGTATTTTGTTTTTTATGCTAGCATATGTAAAGGTTTATACATAATATATACTCTGTATCCATTATATTCATTCTTTTCTTGTATGAATCCAGTTGGTTTTAGTTTGCTCTCTAATAATAACTATAATAAGGAGAAAAGTTAATATGTGTCCACATGTGTTTCTAAAGTAAAGGCGCATGTTAAGATAAGTTATTAGGTTTAGTTTAGTGGTAAAGGATTTGGAGAGTAGGGTAAAGGTTAAAATAAAAACAAAACAACAAAAACACATGTTAAAATACCCAATATAAAAAATATGTCTTAAAAGCTGCATATTCATTTTTTTAAAAGTCAAATTGTTGTTTCTTTAATGCTAAATTTTCATTTATATATATATATATATATATATATATATATATATATATATATATATATATATATTTTGAAGAAGTTAAATTAGTTCATCCAAATTGGCACCACAGAAAATCGAACAAGAGACCTTAATCATTTTTGTATTTCTTAATATATGTTATTAGGACATATGTTAGGAAGATCCATTATATAAAAGTTCACATGACTAGTTAAAAAAAAATCAGTACAATAATCTAATTAAAAATTATTGACTTGTGTCATATACATTTGTAAATTGTAAAATATTTCAAGGACCTTAAAGATTAATTAAACAAAAAATAAATAAAGTAATAATATAAAAAACCAGCTAAGTTAAATGTATTTTCTTAGTAAACTTCATATGATTAAGTATCAGAACGAAAAAAGCAAATGAGGAGATTGTCAATAATTATTAAATGGAAAAGTCTCTAATGTTGCAAGCGCCTTATAAAAATTGAAGTCTCATTATTGAATTCACGAGATAAAATATATCTTTGAGATTTAGTTGTATTAATAGGTAGTGATACAATTATAAAAAAAAAAAAAAAAGTAGTAACACAAATTAATTGAAAAATCACATGTGAGTAGGTTATATATTGTATCAAGGAAGAAAGATGGATTGTAGCATAATAAAATTGAGTAGTCTATGTTTAATAAATCTTAGCTTGTTAACATTAATGTTGCAGATCAAACTCCAAAGATGGATTGTAGAATTTGGCTGTTTGCTCTATTTTCTTTGTACATTTTTTCAGGTATGTCTCTTAGCTCACCAACCAAACTACCTATTCGTTGCAGTTTTTGTTTCGGTTATTCATTAAATTCGTAAAAATGCAGCAAACTATTCTCATTTGTTGTAATGAAAAATTAAAATGACATCTTTGGGGACTTTTCCAAGGTATATCTGCATCATCAGGTGGTGGTCAATGGTGTGTGGCTGACAAAGGAGCTTCAGACACTGATCTACAATCAGCTCTTACTTATGCTTGTGGTCAAGGAGGTGCAGATTGTTCACAAATTCAACCTGGAGCAAACTGTTATGAACCAAATACTCTCCTTGATCATGCTTCTTATGCCTTCAATGATTACTACCAGAAGAATCCAATACCTACCAGCTGCGTATTCGGAGGAGTAGCAACGCTTACAAGCAATGATCCAAGTAAGCATTTCATCAAACATATAAGCTTAATTGAGTGAGATTAGACTGTAAAGAAATTCTCTATCTATCCACGAGTTGTCAGCTCGGTGGTAAGAGTTTGACTATGTAATTTCAAGAGTATTTGTTCCTTCTACCTTCGAAATAAACCAACATATAACATCATTGCAGGTAATGGAAATTGCCATTATGCATCATCTGGTTCAAGGTAAGAATTTGCAACACCTATAAGTCTATTTTTTCATTGATGAATCAAAAGAGGCCATTCTATCACCAATCTATAGTCTAATCATATTGTCAATACAGCTCACTGAGTCCACCAACACCTGGCGGCAACACACCAAATCCATCAGATTATCTATTCGCACCTCCAGGCACAATCGCACCTCCAGGATATAACTCGGCCTCATCTGCTCTTCTTTCTCTGTCATTGTTGTTCGCATGTCTCTTGGTTTCACTTCAAGTAGCAAATTACATTTAGACTAGAAAAAAACAAATTATGGCGATTCTTTAAGCAATACTCCTAAGCTAGAAGGAAACAGGGATTCTTGTAGACAATATTTTTTACAGTATTAGATCTTTTTTGATAGAGAAATCCCTGTAACTAATGTCAGATACTATGCCATTTTATTTGAATAGAATAAATTACAACCAATAAACGACAGTGGTTAATAATTCCTTATTTCAAATTCAAAAGGTGAACTATAGAAAAAGTTAAAAACCTGTCAAATTATTCAAAATAACTTCCATGTGAGTATATGATGATGAGAACCTTGTAAATCATGCCAGAGGTAGTAGAGAGTTCTTTATCATAACAATCCAAAGTCAAAAACTAGCTTCGGTCACTCCCTATATACTATAATACATACAGAATATCATGTACTAAATACTACAGTCTACAAGTACCTATTAATAAATACTTATTTTAACTCCATTATTATTTAAGTAAGTAGTAAAAGGTAAACGATTGAGTGTCAAACATGTTACATAATACATATCCAAATAATATGAACATTTCAACAGGTATTTTATTCTTATTTACAATATACTATTGGCGTAAATCATTTCAAATTCAACTTAAATAAGAAGCACCAAAGATGTAACTGTGATACTAATGACCGCTAAGGTGGCAATTATTGAACCTTGGTCAAATGATTTCTGCAAGCTCGTTCTTGAGAAATGCTGGAAAGCCAAATACACCGCAATCAATAGAGAAATTACAGCACCTTCTTTTGTGTCCCTGGCAAAGAGAATAATGATGTATAAGTTTTTATTAAATAAATAGTGTAATGTTGACAATGGCCCCAAAAACATGGATTTGCTTACCTTAATCTCACAGCCTCATGAGGAGCTACAATCACCAAGAGTAACGCTATAAATGGCAACTCGAGTTCACCTGGAATCAAAGAATATCCAGCAGAAATTTATCCATTTTTCCAATTATATTAAAAAAGCATGAAGAATAAAATATAAAATTTAGTTGTACTATATATTACGCTCCACAGTTGGAATTTTCTACCTTATGTCTTGCAGTTTGGGTATTTTCGATCCAATGTGCAAATTGAAATGGAAATAAAAGGATGAAGCAGGAGTGTTTCAATTGTTACAAGTGATACAAAAACCATCCAATTTTAATAGATCCTTTACTGCACAGCTCCTAATTCTGTGATATTGTATGAAACCAAATGTTTGGTGGTAAAGAAAGAACAAACAAGAAAATAAATAACCTTAATCTTGTAAACATGAGAATATTACTATAGATTATTGGACTCACGAAGGATTAAAAATAATTTCTTAGAAGGAAATGTAGGATAACACCTATTGTGCTAAAGATAGTAGAATCTTGTCGTAGATAGTTTAGTTTAGACATGCCATGAGAAAACTTTTACAGGCCCTAGTGAAGATAGTGCATCAGATGGAACCCAATAGTTAGAAGTAACAATAGATCAAACCATCGAGAAGATTTATATTTTACAGGCTTCTGTTATTGTCACTTTGCAGTTTTTACTAAGAGAAGAAATAGAATTAGAATCAATATGTGCCTTAAGGTTCCTAAAACTAAATGTTGATTTTCACCACTTTCAATAAAGGCCATATGGCATTCTTGAGATGCATTGTCACTCCTTCGAGATTCCTAGATTGCATGTACTGATGTGCATATGATGGATAAGAGAACATACCAGGAATATGAAAGAAGAGACGGACCAGAAGTGCCAAGAATGCTGACCACACACCATATCTACCTCTGTATGTCCAATTTGGGTAAAATATTTAGATCAATAAAAGGTAAAACAGAACAGTTGATAAAAAGAAAATTTGTTGAGCAAACATAGGAAAATCTACTTTGAAACATTTCACCGTAAAACTGAACAAGAAAACAAAATAAAAGAATTGAATGGCATACTTTATCCAGGCAAAGACACCTGCCGGTGCTTGGAGAGCGAATAATGGAACGATAAATGATTTTGGTACAGTAGTGCCCCTTGCCAGTATTAAAACCCTACAAGAGTTTGAATATTCATCAGCCACATCACAAATTTGGCATAATTGAACAACGAAAGAAGGTAGATCAAACAAACAAATAAAATACAAAAAAATTACACGGTTTGCAGCTTTCCATAATAAGATTATTGGCATAAAAAATTACTATCAGCCAAAACAGGTATTTCAGTTTTGGTACCAACCATGTGTAGTAAAAATTAAATAAAATAAAAAATATTCCATGATTAAGCACTCTTACATAAATGAAAAGAGGACACGGTTATTTGATAAAAACTAAAAGAATAACAACACTGTGACTTTCTCATTTAGGATTTGAATTCCCTTACAGACCGTCCAATCAAAATCGGATGCACCACATTTCATTTTCAACTCTATACTTAGAGTCAAAATACAAGATTAAACTAGGATTTCATCCGATCTTTGATCTAAATGCAAATTTTCTCAACTGCGGGGAATCTCAATCCATTGTTGAAAAACATGAAGCTACAACATAGCCATAAAATAACAATGAACTATGCAAAATTTTGAAATTTAACAGTCTATCTTGAAACAGAAAGCTACAAATAAAAATGTTTATACGTGTGTGTGTGTGTGTGAATTGTTCAATGTATTGATATATTTAGCACATAGAAACATGTAAAGGCATAGTAGAGTAGAGTGAACTGACAGAGCAGAAACAGCAGAGATCCATTGCAAATTAGGAGTAGTGAAAGGATAAGAAGCATAGGAATGCACACGAAACCCTGTGATTCTTCTTCTTGTTTTGGAGTTATCGGCGATTTTGATTCCGTAATGGGGAGTGAAGGAGGATCTGAAATAAAAGCATGATGAGAGAGGAAATGAAAGAGTGGGTAGGTTATAGAGAATCAATCAATGTAGTACTTACCGGAGGCATAGGGGATTGAAGGTGCGGTGAGAGAAAGTGAGTGATGATGATGATGGATCTGTTCTGATTCTGATGCAGTTCAGGGGAGATACAGTGGTTCCTGCAGTTATAGTTGCAGTTGCAGTTGAAGACAGCACTGATGATAACATTTCTTCTTATTTTCTGTTGAGAATTTCGACTCCTCTATGCTATGCTATGCTCTCTCTACTTCTTCACTCTGTTATTGCTCTTCCTTCAATTTTGAGATGAAACAATTCGTTGACTATTTTGACTCTACACCCAAGACAAGAGGACCCCACTCTCCAAGATTCCAAAAAGTAATCAACACGCCTACGATCTCTCTATTATTGTACACGCGTCACTTAATTATTGTTAACAGTATATGCGATTTTTCCACGTGTCCGTCACCTCCCTTCTTCCAAAATTCACACTAATTCAGTGTTTGAGTGAGGAACATTATTACTGCCTCTGTCCTAAAATAAATGACCTGTTTGATTACCTTTACGTTTGTCAATGCACGACTTTAATCATCAATATGTTTAATTTTATTTTATTAAAAATTCTAAAAATTATATATTTTGAAAATACTTGCTGAGACAAATCAAACAAGATCTCATATGCTAATATTTTTATGTATATATTAGTAAAAAAATAGAGTCAAAACATGTCATATGAATAATACCCAAAGTCAAAATTGGGTCATTTATTTTGGGACAGAGGTAGTACTATTTATACTTCATCCGTCCCAAAATATAAGCAAAAGTGAGTCAAAGAAAATTGACGTATTTGGTTCAAAATTTGGAACAGATACATTCACTTTTGTTAACAAACTTTCACTTATATTTTAGGACGGAGAGAGTACTATTTACTAGCATAGCATTCCTCTTCCTCTAAAAATTACTATGTTGATCACACTACATTAAGTTTGATTCAAATCTCCACATTTATGATAAGAGTATGAGATTATAATTAAATGAATAATTTAAGTATTTTAATTGGAAGTAGAATTTTTTTTAAAAATAGACGAAATGATAAATTATTGTAAACTCATACACACAAAATTTTATCACAGTGTCGCCATCTACACTACAGTGATGGTTATGGGATATGGCAGTGTCGCCCCATACAATGAGTGAAGGCTTTTCCCTAAAAAAGGACATTGTAGAAATTAAATACAATAGTAGGACATTATGGTAAAACTTTTTTTTTAGAGATATATGGCAAAAAAAAATCGAGATACTCCCTCCGTTCTAAAATATTTAGAGGTGTAACCGTGTGGATTCATGAAGGATGTTGTATCTGTTATGTACAGCTAAAGGATGTTGAATTTAGATTAAACTGCAGCCAACAACAACAACCGTTGAGCTTGAAATTGAAGATTTATCTTCAATTAAGTTACCAATCACATCAAATTTTTGTTTTGTTATTCATCATTTACGTCTTCTTTGTAGCACCAATGGACCTACACATTTTGTTGTTTCATGTATTATTATTGTGCCAACCAACGGTCCACAAGCACATATAAGATATGTATTAGAATAGATTGATGGGGATTGGGGAGGTTAAAGAATTATTGACAAGCCAAAAGGGCCTCTTAAGCACTAACAAAAGAAAGAAAATAAATATATGGTACCGACATAATTTAATAACCTTGAATTCTTACCAGGATTTTTTTAATATTTTTAAGAAGAAAAAAGGGTTTTATTTTTTTTGTTAAAAAAAAGTTTAATTATCTCAATTTTATTTTTCTCATAATCCTAATTTTTGTACATTTCCACCTTTAAATTCATTTTTTTCTTCTCTCTCGTCCCAAAATTTTTCTAAAGACAAACAACACTATGACTCCGTTTGATAAAAGTAGTAGATAGCTAATAAACTACCTTATAAAATAGCTTATAAAGAATTTGTGTAAAAAAATATAACTTATAACGAATAAGCTAACCAGTTGAATTTGTAGTATTTAATAAACAACGGTTGATTAATTCAAGTGATAAGAAATTTAAACTCCTTAAATAAATAATTTATTTTTCACTCTTGAGATTTCAATAGATTATCTCCAAGATATAATCTAGTTGGTTCAGTGGTGATTGACGCTGAACTTGGTAGAGAGGACCACAGTTCGATCCCCCGCAACTGCGATCGGGAGGGGGCTAAAACCACTTTATGCCAGAACTGACTCCCGAACCAGATTCAACTGGTGGTGAAAATAAAAAAAAATAAAAAAACTTATTTGAAGTGTGTCACACATTAAATGTGGATATCACTTTTTTCAGAAACAAAATAAAATAAATATATATATGGAAAAAAAAAAGAGACACTTTAATTCATTACAAAAACACTTTTTAGTTACACCAGCCCTGTATATACAAATGAATCAATGAACTTTACCGTTTTTAATTGAGAAACTACATAATTACAATTAGCCCTTAATCTTTTGACATTGGCAACCATATATAGCACACACACACTCTTGCTAGCAAGATATATATTGTGATGCATCCCTTCAGTTGTATAGAAAAAAAGGTTATTGCTGAAATAACTTGTACCCATTGTGCCCTATGCTCTACAACTGATAAAGAAACAAAATGACATTTGTCCGTGACTTCAGGTGATGATTGTTAATTGTACTCAATGATTTGCACAATTTGTTTCCTGATTTTGTATTTTGCATGTGCTTGGAAAATTATGAAAGAGAGATTGGCTTAATTTGGCAAGATCGGTCATGGACGGAGTGGATCATGGTATCACGCCCTTTGTTGCAATAAATCTTGCAATTGCGTTGTCTTTTATCTTTGAAGCCTCAGCGGAAAGACCAAAGCTTAGTGTGTTTGCGCGTGCGCGCACCTGTGTGGCATTTTGTTTATAACCAAAATCATATTTTAATATTCACAAATTTTTACAATCAAAATTTTCTCTTCTCTTTCTCCATATATGGGTTAACAACGACATTATTCCCATAACTATGTTACTTAAGATTATTTTCAGAAGAGTATATTGAATTTTGGAAGATTTTTGTCTTAGGAGAATATATATTATTGAGGATAGTGTGTCTTCACGCATCTTAGACCTAGTGTTATTCACAATTATTCTCTAATTTTTGTATTGCGTGTTTCTAGCTAGGTTCATGGTTGGTGATCGATGATTGCTTGTAATTTGATCAAAACTGATTGTGATACAACAAATGTTTGAAGTGCATGCATGATCGTGATAAGTATAGTTGATTACATTTGAGTTCTTTTTTTTACACATACATCCAACTATGTCACAATGCAACACGTACGTTGTTAAGTTGATTTTTGAAACATCTCCACAAATATACATATGTAGTGATATGTAATGGAGTGTTTATGTAAAAACAATTAAAGAGTGAGTTTATTTGGATATACAATAGGTATAGGTATGTAGTGTGAAAGACAAACAAACTTTTAAGTCTAAAATATTCCAAAATTAGATATATATTTATATCATATATCAATATTTCATGAATACTCGCATATAAGTATCTAGATGTATCAAAAAACAATTTTATATTTTGAAAAATCTTAACCAAATACACGTACAAATGATACAATTCAAGAATACTTGTGAATATGTGTCTAAAATACATATTTACAATACATGGTAATAAGAAAGCCACTAGATTTAATCTAGTGGTGAAGGGTTTGAGTAATATGTATAAGGTATTGGGTTTAATTCTCTACTTCGTTGTAAACCGAAAGAAGTAATCATAGTAATAAAAAAGTATAGAAAGACTGAACCAATTAACATTAGACAATATTTATTTATTTTTTTTACGGATGACAAGATTTATTTTAAGGGTTCTTTACATGATGTTTGTATATTGTAATTTAGAAAAAAAATTATATAGTGACTTTTGATTAATATTTATTTATTATTGTAAATTATGATGATTATAATAAATACATTATTGAAAAATGGTAAATGGATCTTTCTTTACAAGTATTTTATACATAAAAATTTTACTATAAAAAAATTTGTAAACTCATCTAGACTCTTTTTTTATATATAAAAAAAAACATATTTAAACTGTATGGTATCCTGAATTTTAAAAATTTAATGTATCTGTACCGCACTTGCAACCCTATTATTACTTATCCAACCTACTTAGCATACAAAACATTAAGAGGGACAAAACATGTTAGCCTCAACATTACTCAAACCTAATTTTTTTTTACTCAAAAGTCAAAACATTTACCGAGTACGTAGCTATATAACATTTGATGTTAAGGTTTTGAAAATCTCTACATTGAATGCTGTGGTTGTCTTGGTCTTATCTTAATGCAAATTATACGATTAAGAAAACTTCTCTTTATATATACATGGCTTTGCATGGATCAAAAATTAGGAGGGACATGAAATGGGTTCTTGGAACAAGGGTTATGATTTCTTTTATTCTTCTTTCATCCTATGTTACTACTTCTCATCAATACACTAACCAAAAAACAACACTAGCTTCCAATGAGACTAAAGGGGTTGATCATGCTAATGAGCATGCTAAAGTATTTTACAAACACAATTGGCCGGTAAGAGTCTTCAATTAGCAAATACTCCCTCCGGCCTTAAGTAAATACTTTCTTTAGATTTATTGGATAATTAATGTATTTGGTTTATATTAAAGATCAAATACGTCAATTATCTAATAAATCTGAAATCATTTGCTTATAATTAAGGTCGGGTGAAATATTTTATAATATTGGTCACACCATTTAATTTCATCAAATTTTATTAGTCAATTTTCAAGTAAGTATAATATGTACAATATATATTATATAGCAATGAAATTTTTTAGGGTTAGAAATATAAGTATTTGAATATTGGTGTTTTGCATGTTTTAGGACATTGAATAATTGGGATAATCTTTGTGGTGCATGCAGGGGATGGAATTTGGGTGGAGAATAATAGTTGGTACCATAATTGGATTTCTAGGATCATCATTTGGGACTGTGGGAGGTGTTGGTGGGGGTGGCATTTTTGTGCCTATGCTTACCCTTATTATTGGATTTGATGCAAAATCAGCAACAGCAATATCAAAATGTAAGAACTACATATATAATTAATATTTTATTTTCTCCAATTAATTTCTCCTCTTAAGTTACATATGTTGTGAACAAAGAGTTAGGCTAATTACAATTAGTCTTAATTATGTGATTTTCAGCAATGTCAATATTTTTTATACATAGGATAAATTATATTTTCTTTGTTATGCATCAATTATCCGCAAGAAAAAAAATGTTTTTATTTACTTGAGTTTGTGTGCAACTTGTGCAAGTAAATATCATCTAGTACTAGTAGTCTAGTACAAGTACAATTCCTTTTATTTCTTTTTTTTTCCTGAATATTTCAAAATCTTAACTAACTATGTGAGGAGTACTTTATTGTTAATTTGTTATCTTAGACCAACATCATGAAATACTGCACTCTTAAGCATCCTTCTTTTCCTTAATGAGTTTTCTTTCGGCTGGTACAACTCTTTAATTATTCCTTCTTTATAAATATGATGACTACATGTCTACATAATAATAATAATAATAATAATAATAATAATAATAATAATAATAATAATAATATAGAAAGTACAACTATTATTTTTTGGTCTATATTGGATCAAAATATTTTCAGCGTTAGGACTTAAGCTCATGAAATGTGTTGGTGTCCGAGTTCGAACCGACCACCATTCTTTTTTACTTTGTATATGTGTTGACCAAAAGCAAAATAAATAAATAAAAAATGAGTTAATAGACGAGTTTTGCATTATCCCCTATAAAAAAAATTGCGATTGCCCCCTGCAATGTGAAGATTTCATCAATTACCCCCTTCAGTGCCACTTGAATTTGAAATCTTTAATTTTTGTTGACATGGCAATAACACGTGGATCTTAATTATTTTTTATTTAATTTTAAAGCCATATAATTAAACCAATTTAATTTTTAATTTTTTTAAAACAAAATAAAAAAATGAAAGAAAGGGATAAACAAAAAAAAAAGAACGAATAACAAGTTGCGTGATTTGGTCCATTTGAGATGGGTTTGTGGTGGAAGTCGATGGGGATTTAAGTTGAAGATTTTGGGTTTATAGGTGAAGATTATAGAAGTTTATTAGTTTGTTGAAGAAAATACTTTTTTTTAATAAATTCTGTTTTAAAAAAAATAAGTTTTAATAAAGAAAAGCCATTTGGAATAAAAAATAATAAACATGCCATCTAAGCTTGCTAAGTCATCATTTGTGTCCACATAAGCATGTCATGTCATCAAAAAATTAAGATTTCATGTCTAGTTGGCTACATAGGGGGTAACTAATGGAATCTTCACACTGTAGGGGGGCAATCACAATTTTTTTTTTTTATAACTCGCCTACTTTACAGGAAGTAAAAGCTTATTAACCCAAAAAAAAATTGTTTGAGAACACAAACACAAACATCAACATGAACTTTTTAGGTCTCTCAAGTCACTTTTCTCCCTAAAACATATACCATTATTTGAAACCTTTTAACCTTATGGGCCCGTTTGGTGCGCAGGATAAGAGACAGGATAGGATAACTGTATCATATGCTGTCTTAATCCAGTGTTTGGTGAACCAACAGGATATGATAAGTTAATCCTGCAACTTATCATATCCTGTCTCTTTAGTTAAAATTCTTATCCTGAGTTTAAGCTGGGTTACGGGCAGGATAGGATAAGAAAATAATTTACCCATTTATTTGATAAAATATATTTTAAAATAAAAAATGAAAATTAATAAAATATTAATAATAAAATAATTTGATAGTAAATTTTTTTAAAAAAATAATTTTTAAATATATACACGATTTTTTGAGAAGGGTAATTTTGTAATTTACATAATTTTAAAAATCAAAATTATACTGTAATTACAATATTTTAAAGTAGAATAATTATTAAAAATTGCAAAATATGGATATTAATTTAAATTTTATAACAAATTAAATATAATTTTCTTGCAATGGTAGTTTTATTATTTACATATAAAATATATGATATATTTATTTACCTTATCTAACATATATAATTAAGTTATTTATTTGATCATATTCATATAAAAATTTAACATGTTTATTTGCTCATTATTTAATTTAAATTTATATGAAAATATATATTTGATTGCTTATTTAAATTTTTTATTTATAAAATTCAAAGTATTACAAAATAATTATTTTACAATGTTAATTTTGTAATTAGAATATATATATATATATATATATATATATATATATATATATATCTTATTATATTATTATGAGCGAGATATATATTAAAAATATTATACGATTGTTTTCATGTTTGTTATCCTGTCTGCACCAAACATATGATAGGATAACTGTGGATAACTATTATCCTGCTTATATCATATCCTATCCTTATCCTGTTTAATATCCTATCCTGACACTTTCATATCTTGCGCACCAAACGGGCCCTATATGGATTGAATGTGTATGTTTCCGGTATGTTTGGTGAAGTCATGATCACTGGAGGAGCAGGAGCAACTGTTTTATACAACTTGAAGAAAAGACATCCAACACTTGACCTTCCTGTGATTGACTATGATCTAGCACTTCTTTTCCAACCAATGTTAATGCTTGGAATCAGTCTTGGTGTTGCTTTCAATGTCATTTTTCCTGATTGGATGATAACATCTTTGTTAATTATATTTTTCACTGGTAATTAACACTTCCTTCAAAATTGTATCTCATTGTTTCTCAATTTTATTTTTCTTTTATCACACTGCTTATTCATATTGATTTAGTTTTGGACATGTGTTACAGGCATTTCAATGAATGCTTTCTTAAAAGGTGTTAGCACATGGAAGAAAGAAAGTCTTACTAAAAAGGTTGCTTAAACATATAACACATTCATTATATTAATCTTTTTCTTCTGGTTTTGCATTTTGATGCATTGTTTTAATGCATCATGTTATAATTCCAGGAAGCTAAGGAGAACTCGCGATTAAATGGTAATTTGTTTGAAATCATTTTTATTTACTGGAAAAATCTAAAGGCATAACTATAGTTTTGGTCTTTTTTATTTTTACCATTTTGCGGAATTTGTCATCCTATTTTAAAATTTTAACAATTCTAATTAAGCCCTCCAATAAATAAAGAAATCAAAATTATAAGCCAAAATAAATCGTCTAGAAAAATTATAGTGAAAAATGAAATTAATCTCTAATCCACTTGTCACTAAATTTAGTGACATAATTGTAGATGAATTTAATATTTTTCCCTTCTAAATTTCTATCCTAATAATGGTAATCATATATAAATGTCATGCTAAATTTCATTTTCAGATATTAGAAGGATAGAAGATGCAACACTTGATCTTCAAGCAGGGGAATCAGTCAATGAAAGTCAAACCAATACTAATCCACCAAGGAAAAAGGTACCAATAAATAAGTCATGCTTAATTATTCCTTGTAAACATATATCTATTTTTTCTAATGAAATCTGAAACTTCCATGCATGAATGTAGGTTTCTGTTATTGAGAATGTTTATTGGAAGGAATTTGGACTTCTTTTCTCTGTCTGGATCATGATACTTGCATTACAGATAGGAAAAGTTAGTATATATCTCATCAGCTATATATTCACCTCAAATAATTGACCTTTTCATATTCTTGTATACATTAATACATGTAGTAAAGAGTGATGATTATGTATTGTTTTGAAACAGAATTACACAACAACTTGCTCGGTGGCATATTGGATATTGAATCTACTTCAGGTATATATAAATTATAAACTAGTATAGAAGAATTAATTTAAACCGATAATTTACATTGAATGTGCTTTCGATTTGGTATTTAACATGTGTCAAACTCCAACATGACATTATTCGGTGCTTAACATGTGTCTGACTTCAACATGACACTGACACATGTAGTTACATTCAATCACTTTATCTTTTGCACATTAAGTCTACGCCTACGCGTCAGTGTCAATATTGAGTTTAATGTCGATTTTTGTGTATTCGTCTTAAAGTTAAGTGTTAAGTGTAGATCACCTAGGATATTGATTTGGTTTCAATTTCAAATATGGTTAAAGAAAAAATGATTATATATCAAAATATCATGGTTATGAAATTCTATTTTTCCTTGTTTTTTCAGGTGCCTGTAGCTGTAGGAGTAAGTTCATATGAAGCAGTGCTTTTATACAAAGGTAAAAGAGTTATAGCTTCCAAAGGAGATCAACAAACAAATTGGAGTGTGAAGCAGTTAATTCTATATTGTTCATGTGGCATAATTGCTGGCATTGTTGGAGGTTTACTTGGTCTTGGTGGAGGATTTATCTTAGGACCACTTTTCATTGGACTGGGAATCCCTCCTCAGGTACCTTAATTCAATCTTTCTCTTTTCCATAAAATCTATTATATATGGGAGATTTAAACATATACTGATTGGGTTATTTCATATGAAGGTATCAAGTGCTACATCCACTTTTGCAATGACATTTTCAGCATCTATGTCTGTGGTGGAATATTACCTTCTGAAACGTTTTCCTATTCCATATGGTAAGTGTATGTATGAATAAATGAAATTATGGAACTAACAACATTTTGAGAGGATTAGTTAGTGTCTATGTGAAAAAAATTCTCAAGAACACAAAAAAAATAATATCAATTTGCACAATAACTATGATTATTCTTGCAGCACTATACTTTGTAGCCGTGGCCACAGTTGCTGCACTTGTTGGGCAGCATTTGGTGAGAAAGCTTATTGCCTTATTAGGGAGAGCATCAATTATCATTTTCATCCTAGCCCTCACAGTTTTTGTGAGTGGAATATCATTAGGTAAGTGTATTTAATTTAATTTGTAGGATTGCTTATGTTTGCTTTCAATATTTATTACTAGGCATCTTGGTAATTATGACTAACAAAATAGTATAGTATTTTCATCCTAGCTCTCACTTGTTAAGCAATTATTTTATGAACTTATGTTATCAAGTTTGCATTTGTAAAACAATTAATATGACTTCACTTTTTTCTTCCAAATTACAGGTGGAACAGGCATAGCAAATCTGATTAAAAGGATTGAAAACAAGGAGTACATGGGATTTGGAAACCTATGTGCGTATCGGGTTAGGAATTAAAGTTCAAAGTGTTGAACTCAAGTACAGATAGTTTACTTCACAATAGTTATTGTTGTCAAGTTGGTATCATAAAGACTTCATACGTGCTTGGAAATTAACATTTCAGGCTTGCGGTAAGTGTAAAATGTGTCTTAAAGACGTGTTTGATTGCAAACTATCTATGATCTAACTTTCCAAACATCTATCTTTTTTATCATGACAAAGAACATGTACTTGCTATATTATTTCTCGCAATATAAAACTAAGGATTAAAAAAACAATTGCAGCCATTATTTTTATATTAATAGTTAATTTGTGTTTTGATGAGCATTATAAACTACAATTGCACATCACAAAAAAAAAAAGGAGTAACGTGTTTGTTGGAAAAAAATATTTTGTATGTGCTCTTTGAAACCAACCTTGAATTGGAGCATTTATCCCTCAACTTAAATTTTTCTCATCAAAAAAATTAAAATGAACAACATTTATAGAGTTTACTTGTGGAACATTACCATATAAATTCGTCCAGAACTTTATTATTTGAAAATTAATCAATTACATCAAAATAATCTCACGCAATTAGAGCGATAAATATAAGCTATTCCTTTGATATGAAAAGTTACCCATACATGGAATGGGTGTGGTGTCATCAAATGCAACGGTGACACAAGGTTCCTAAAAGTGATTTGAGGAAACAAAATCACAGGAATAAAACAACTACAAACGCACACTTATTGTGACTACATTATGACTTATGCGAGTAGTACTTCGGCAAAGATGTTGGTATAGGATGACACACCAGCATAAATGTTCCATAGAAAAGGTGCGTTGATCGGGAGACAAACTCAGACCAATAGATATAGTAGATTTATTTGTTTACCAAAAGAGCCATATACGCAACTTTTCTGGTACTCAGAAGGTACAAAAAAATCTAACTATCGAAAACAATCTATCATACAAGGAAGTCATAGTGGAAGGATTAGAATATTAAACGAGATTATCGATGTCGGCCTTCACAAAAAGCAACATTGGTACGCAGATGAACTAATCAAATACACCAAACGCCACCAAAACCAGTGCAAATCCGCAGCTCTCCATATAATTAAAGACGAAAATTAAAACCTTTCATTATAAACAAACACTTGATTCATCCATGTTCAAATTTTTCTATAAAAACAATTTCCAAGTTGTCGGTATAAAAAAATCACACATATCAGTTATTTGGAAGAGTTTGTGAACATGGTTTTTTAAATGACGGTGCCCTAAGAAATATCAATGAGCTAACTTAAGACTAAGAACAAACCATTGAAAGATGGAATGAAGATATAATAAGCTTATGAGAATAATCAAGACAGAGGGCCTAACAAGAATACACTGAAATCAGGATTTAAAAACAAAATGTTCTCAGTTTGTTGTCGTACGAGACTCGGAAAACTATTTCTTATTTCCATATATATATATATATATATATAAATTTGTAATTGTCATCTCCAAATATAAAGATATTAAAATTACAGCATAGCTGAAATCGCGAATTCGGTCGAAAGGCCTAAGTGACCTCACAATCAGAAACAAAAATGGTTATCAGCAATATCGTTTTGCTAATCCGTGTTACTATCAGAACATCATTTCGCTAATCCAATCGGACAACGAAATAAAATCGATTAACAAATCCAATCAGAATCAGATTATCATAAACATATCTGAATTTAACCAACATCACAACCACACAATAATCATAATTCAAAACAGATAAATCTGATTTATATTCAATATCCAACTAAAAACATATAAAATGTTCCAAAACGAAGCTAATTAAAATGAAATACTCAAAAGTTCAACAAAAACAAAACGATTACTAGATAATCAAAACATCAAATCTCAAGCTTCAGCCTTCTGGTAAACATAGGTAAGACCACACTTACCACAATAATGACGATCGAAATGATTCGCCATGAAAGTTCCAGCACCACACTCAGCATTAGGACACTCCTTCCTCAACCTCTGAACTTTTCCAGAATCATCAACCTTATAAAACTGAAGAACAGCGAGCTTCACCTTCTTATGCTTATGCTTGATCTTCTTTGGCTTTGTGTAGGTCTTCTTCTTACGCTTCTTAGCACCACCACGAAGACGAAGAACAAGGTGAAGAGTTGATTCCTTCTGGATGTTGTAGTCAGCGAGAGTACGGCCATCTTCCAACTGCTTTCCGGCGAAGATGAGACGTTGCTGGTCAGGTGGAATTCCTTCCTTGTCTTGGATCTTAGCTTTGACGTTGTCGATTGTGTCAGAAGACTCAACCTCGAGGGTTATCGTCTTCCCTGTTAGGGTTTTCACGAAGATCTGCATCTTGGCGAAACTCTCTGAAGCCAACTACAATGGTTTGTGAATGAGGCGATTAGGGTTTCAGGGGAATTTATGTTATGTGGAAATTTAGGGTTTGGGATATTGGGCTTTGTGGACTTGTTTGTTATTGGGCCTCTCTAAACCAATATTAGATTTCATCCAAAAAAACAAATTAAAATTGACAACAACAAAAAAAATAATTTAAATATGAAAATTTTCATTAAAAGAATAGTATATTGTGTACTTTTATTTTTATTATTTTTTGTCAAGTATCTTTGTGACTAGAAATTTCAGAAGTGAATAAATGGAAAGACCAAGATTCGAACCCCTACTCGCTGCATATATAATGCAATGTCTCTGTCAACTTGACTCACGGGACATATTGTGTATTTATTTATTAATGTTAATTATTTTGTTAAATATTATACCAAATATTTTGTGCGTTTTGTTTCCTTTGACAATAAACTTGTCCGTATAATATTTTTGTAGTTATAGTGTAAATAAAATATATTTTTAATTATAGAATATTATTTTTAATATATTTTTTTGAACAAGTATTATTTTTAATATATTGATTATATTCCTTTAAAAACTAATTATATAATGAAGGAAAACAACTTTGTGTTTTTAATGTATGAAGGAAAACAACTTTTTTTTGAAGGAAAACAACTTGATTATATATTGTTTTTTTACGGTAAAACTTGATTATATATTGTGTGAATGCATAATTGTGTCAAAATAATTGAGGTAAAGTAATATAGATCGAAATAACATCACCCCAAAAATACAATAGAAACCAAATAAATAATCTTATAATTATTGTGTATATATTTAACAAAATTAAAAAATATATATATTATCTTTAAAATATCGAATTGCTCAAATCAATAATTAACATTTTTTATTTTAAAAATATATTACTATTTGATATTTATTCATCACCACCCATAGTAAATCAATAAATTTTTTTATAGTGAGAGATATTAAAACAACTAGAGCTGTCATAATTGTGGCCATTGTGCTTCCAACTTCTCTTCTATTTAAGCTTTTTATTATAGCAAACTTATATTTCCCAAGCAGGGAAATTATGCTTCAAATCACGAAAATACCAAGCATGGAGATTAGAAGTCAAATACATACAATTGATAATATAAAAGGCAAAGCTCATATTTGTCCAACTTACGGTATAAGCTGAGATTGCACACTGATTAGAGATACCGTGAAAATAGTCCTTAAAGTTTGAATTATCCTTGCTCTTTAATCCACGGATTTAAAGTTGAGTTAAAATTAAAGCTCAAATTATAAGATGATATCAGAGTTCATTTTGCATTTTTATTAGGCAACTTGAAATTGTTCGCATTCAAAATATTTAACTATAGGTGCAGTGGAGTGCTGCTATCGAGCTACTCGTATTTGTTTAACCATCAAATGTCAAGTCTGCAGTATGGAGTGTGTTAAGACATCAATCAAATCCATAAGAGACATAACCGTGTTCGCATGGGAAAATACACTTTTTACACTATTCATGCAAAGTGCTAGTACTGTGAACATTTTTCCTTTTAGTTGGAAACTGCTAAAAATTTGGTTAGAACGAAGTAAATTTTGTATTTTACAACTAAACCCATCAAAAATATGTTTAGAACAAAGTAAATTCTGGATTTTACAACTAAACCTATCAAATCTAAAAGGAAATGTCACTCTTCTTGGGTAGTTTTCTCTTGGGGATGATCCAGAGCAGGAGAAGAAATCAACCCAGGGTCGCCTGATTGTTGTGATGATATTGCTTCCTGGCCCTACATGATCAAAAATACAAAAATCAGTTAGGTTTCAAAGAACATAGTGATAAGCTGTATATTCAGCCAATTAAGACCCAGAGAAAATTAACTGACAAAAAAACAATCAGGCTCCAGCTTTTTCGGTAAGAATTCAATTTAACTGACCTGCTGTGTCACTATTGCCTGTGCTTGGTCTTCTACGGAATTGCTTCTGCTCTGTGATTGCAAAGAAATAATTAAAACTTCAGAAGGAATGGGTTCAATAAAAAAAAAAGTGAGAAACAATCTCACTGTAACAAAACTGTTAAATACCTGCTGAAGGGAAACAGGATGCTCTTGCTGCTGCGGCAGAACCTGTTGTAACTGCAATTGTTGCAGCTGTTCTGGTTGAAGAGGTTCTCGCTGACAATGTTGTTGAAATTGTTGTGACAATTCCGGTTGGAATGATTGTTGTTGCAATTGAATATAATGTTGTTGTAGTTGCAGCTGCTGCTGCTGGTAATAAAAAGTCAGTAAGGTTTCAAAGGACATGGGAAAATTAAAACCCACAGAAAGTTAACCAACAAAAAAGCAAGCAGGTCTCCAGCTACAAAACCAAAAAAATTCAGTAAAACTTAATTTAACTGACCTGCGACATCACCATTGCCTGTGCTTGGTCTTCTAGGGGATTGTTGTTGCTCTGTCATTGCAAAGAAATAATTAGATTTAAAACTTCAGAAGGAATTACTTCAATGAAAAATGAGCCACAATCTCACTGCAACAAAACTGATTGATACCTGTGTCAACGGCTGTGCCTGCTGAAGGTACACAGGATGCTCTTGCTGCTGTTGAAAGTATTGCTGCTGCTGCATATCCTGCTGTTGTAATTGCAATGGTTGCAACTGTTGTGGTTGAAGAGGTTCTGGCTGACTATGTTGTTGTGACGATTCCGGTTGAAATGGTTGTTGTTGCAATTGAATATAATGCTGTTGTAGTTGCAACTGCTGCTGCTGTTGGTAGTAATAGTTTTGCCACATCTGATTGTAGTCTTGCCCATTCTGCATATATCCATATTGCTCATTGCCTTGCATTGCATTTGCATATTGTAATACGTTTGGTGTGGTACTAGCTGGTAATTGGGACTGAGTTAAAGAGTTTTGTATAGGCCAACTTTGAGGTGCCACAAAATCAGCAGTAGTAGTATTAGTGACTTGAAATTGGTCTTGACGTTGATTGCATTGCTGTACTTGCAATGCAGATTGAGAACACCCAGGAGTAATGGGAAATTGTGCTCCCCCATCAGCTGGATGAATTTGTTGTGGAGATAAATGTTGGTACTGATGCTCCCTTCTATGTGTATACCCACGATTACCATATTTAGGACCCCCACGATTGCCATATTTGGGACCTCCGCGAAATTTACCATCATTTTTCATCGGACCCCACTTTCCACCACTATTTCTAGAAAATCGGGGTGGTGGTCTTTTCGTTCTATGGTCTCGATGAGATGATGAATACGGCCTGTTTCTCTCAACATGAATTTGAGCATAATCGGAATCTTGAGCGCTTCTTGAAGAGTTGCACCGATTTGTGCTATAACCACCCACTACTTCTCTACTATTTGACTTGCAGCTTTCTTTAATTGTCTCACACTCCACCTGAGATGCCACGAGTCGCGAATCAGAGCACGTGCTTTCCCGAATGTTCAGTGGCGCACTTGTCTCAGAAAGTGGCTTCAATTCTTCAGTCTCAAGCTCACACCTCCTTTGAGGAAAAACAGAATTCTCATTTGAGGATGCTTGCACAGTTTGTGATGGTTGATTTCCACTGGCTGTTGGATGTAATAAATTTTCTGATGAAATATCAGATTCAGAACAATCTCTTTTTGAATTATTAACTTTGGTAGATTCCTCTTTTACTCCAACTAAATTTGAAGGCGACAAATTCCTTTCAGGATCACTGCCTCTTGGCTCCTCTAACTCTGAGAGATGTAATTCCCTTGCATTATCTTCTGCTTTGTCATCAGACTCCACGATTTGAAGACATGTCGTATCCATATCATTAGACCGAACTATATGATTTTCCAAGTTAGAACTAGGATCTATAGGTGCTTGATTAGGCATGGCAACAGAAACCTCTTCTCTCTTGTCCTTGATCAAATTCAGTGGTCTTCTACTTTTAGTTGATTGATGATGTAAATCTTTACGCGCAGAGCCTGGAAATAATCGTATATGTCGATTCAATGCCCTCCTCACATCATGTATGGTTCCACAATAGTCAACAAACTGGAATAACATGCAGGGGTTAGTATCAAAGTTTCAAGGTGCTTGAGCCTAGCCCACGTTAAAAAAATTTACTACAGAAACGTCATTATAAAAAGGATCAATACCTAGCAAAGCAAACAAACAAACAAACTATCAAGAGTTTAAAATATTTTACTTTTATCTGTTAAATAAAACGAATGCAAATTTTTTAAGAGAAATGACTACAAGTTATTAAGCCTTTTCTTGGACTAGAAAAAATATTAAGAGAGAATAAAGGAAGAGTGAGAGCATCGGTTTTTTATTTTTTCTAAAGATACAAGCTATATAGCATAAATAAACAGTAATGACATGCACGTGCATAATGTTATAAAATTTGCTAATACAAACTGGTTGAATCATAAGAAAAATAATAACTGATAAAAAACAGATCAACCACCTTATACTACTTCATTCCTAAATCATAATGATGGAATCCAGTATAACTCAGTTCATACAAAAAGTGTAACCTCTAGGTATAAGTTTGATATATCCTCTGCATCTTCTGAACTCAGACCTTCAGATCCATCAGACCTTGGAGATAATGCACCTTCAATAATTGGATCTATTGCATCAATGTGTTTTTTTCCTCCATGCAGCATAGAGAACTTTATCAATTCCTGTAAAAGTACATCAAAACAAGTGAATAAAATTTAGGCAAAATTAAATTTTTGGTCCTTTATCTTGTTTTTTTTAACATTTTGGTCCTTTATCTTTTTTTTTTAACACTTTGGTTCGTTATCTTTTATTTGTAACACTTTGGTCCTTTCAAGAAGATGAAAATATGGAATAATTGATGAAGATGTTGAAGATATTGATCAAAATTATGAGTTTTATTTAATTTTAATAAAAAGGTAATTTAAAAAATAAAAATCAGCATTTTTTTAATAAAAAAAATATGAGAAAAAGGGTTTATATGTGAATGTTATTTAAGATAAAGGACCAAAGTGTTACAAATAAAAGATAAAGGACTAAAGTGTTACAAATAAATAAGTTAAAGGACCAAAGTGTTACAAATAAAAGATAACGGACCAAAGTGTAACAAAAAAATAAGATAAAGGACCAAAATTGTAATTTTGCCTGAAATTTATTATAATTTAATTACACATGATGATTTTATCTTCAAAAAAAAATTTGATGCTTGCTATAATAAAATCATTCCTACGCATGTTCCTGGCAATTCAAGATTTACAGAACCACTACCACGTGACCAAACTATTATTTCTCCAATTAAGCACTAGTTAATTGGTGAGTCTATCTTACATCAGCGCAAAAATGGTTTTCGTTGATGGGTGTAGGTGAATTTGCTTTTTGACAATGCTGCAATCGGGATAAAATACGAACTGCCCTTTTCTAGTTCCTAAGTTTAGTTTAGCTGGAAATTCAAACATTCCAAACCTTTAAACCCAAAATGTCTTCCTCAACCATTTTGTTCATCTGTGAGGATTGTTTTCGGAGTGGGGGAGTATAGAAGAAAGCTCCTTGTTCATGAAGGTCAGTAGCAGCTAGGTTGTTTTACTTGTTGTCAATGTCTATCTTCTTAGAATTGAGAGTTTGGCCAAACTCAACCGTACAAAACTGGCTAGTAAGGTGAAAATTGTCTCTACTTTATAAACCTATATACAAACCGTTTCATATTCGATGTGAGACTTCTTAACACACCCCTCACACCCAGCCATATTGGGCTTGTGGCGCGGAAATAAATGGTGGATGGCCCGATCAAAAATCTGATAACAGGCGGCCCAAAAGATGGTATCAGAGCCTCCTCGACGATATGTTGGGCCGCCTGCTATCAGGTTTCTGATCGAGTCATCCACCATTTATTTCCGCGCCACAAGCTCAATAGCGCTGGGAGTGAGGGGGTGTGTTAAGAAGTCCCACATCGGTTGCGAGATGGCCTGAATGTGTGTTTATGAGTAAGAGGCAATCCTCACCTTACAAGTTGGTTTTGTAAGAATGAGTTAGGCCCAATACTCAATTCTAAGAATATCTAAAAGAAAGTAAAAAAAAAAATGTTATCTTATCTAGTGTGGTTCGGTATTATGACGTCATTTGATCAACTTAACCAACTCCACCTAGTCGAAACACGTACTGATTTGTTGTTCGGTATCAAAACTTTACCAACTTAACCAATTTTGCCTCAAATAAACTTTTGCAAAACACACAATAATATATGATAAAAGACAGACATACCTCCGGAAGCAATTTGTTTTGAGGCAAAGTTTTGATACCGTCAATTAAGACAACTCTGGCAGCATCCTCATCGTTTGTACTCTTAAAACCAAGAAAGGAACAAACAACAAATTAGTTAACCACACACCTGACATCAGCATGTAAAAGTGACAGGGTTTTTCTCTTTCCTTTTGATTTTAAAGAACTCTATTTTGAAAAATTCTGATATGATTGCTTTAACCAGTTGAAACTTGAAAGAACTGGTGTAAGAGCCAACTATAACTTAAAGGTACCTAGAGATTATAAGAAGATAAACTCAAATATCAGAAAATCCATTCGGTTTTATGTTGAGAGGTCGACCATGGAAGCCTTGTATTTACTACAAAGATTGTTACGGAGGTACTGGAGGAATAAAAAAAAAATAGAGGTGAAAATTGGAGAACATACAATACTACTAGTCTCATACTTTAAGTACCGTGGGTCCACCATACAAAATGATGGGAGATAGAGGAAGATGTCAACTATATGATCCAAATAGGGTAAACAAAATGGAGGGATGCTTTGAATCACATTGTTAAAGAAAAAAGTTAAGACCTAATGCTTGATATAGACTACATACCATATATTTTAGCCGAGAGAAATGAATATATAAAATGGGTAGGGCATGTAGCTTTTCCTCTGCTGCTGCTATTTCAATTGCTTCTTGGTATATACTGAAAGCTGACTCCGTATTTCCCTGCATTAAAGATATAAAGCAGCACATGCAGTAACTTTATTACCGCATCTGGGCATTGCAGAGTTAATTTTTCTTCAATGGCAATACAGGCTGCATACCAAACGTTTTTCCATATTAGCTTTTGATATAACATTCTCCACAAAGTCTGAATCTGTCTCTTTACAACGACAGATATATGCAGCACGAGCGGCTAAAACATCTCCTATTTGCTCCTTAAACCTAGCGTTAAATAAATGCATTGCTGGCACACTCTGTAACAAACATATAGTGGAGCTATTGTCAAGCATAAAACTATGAAGTTAAAGCCAAGGGAAGAAAGGAATTTAAAAAAGTTTCAGCAGGGCACAACTTAGTCATGTAGTTCAGAAATATACTGTGCTAGGAAAGCATTAATTAACGAATACAAAGAAACTGGTCAACTCAACATAATGAATAGCGGACATGTTTTGACTTGGATCTTATTTTATTATTAGTAACTTTTCAATTATAAACCACAAAGTAGAATCTCAAAAAAGAAAAATTTATCTATGATTTCAATTTATTTTGTGTAAGACTACCGCATTGATCAAGAAAAAGTGAAAAACAAATGCCCTGGCAATATTGCGGTTCACATTTTCCATGGAACTGTTATGACTGCCTATATAGCCTATAGGCATTTACCATTGACTTAATTAAGTGAGTCAAATAAAATAAAATAAAAACTGCAGTTTCTGTTTAATGAACAGATTTTGAAGTACCAAAAAGTAAACTTAAATTTTTTTGGCAACAACACCTTCAATTTTTGTCTATTGAATCCTATAGCCATATGACATTGATTTTAATGCAACTTGTGTTTGTTCAATCTCTGAAAATATACTTCTAAAGTTGAAAATAAACATATTCAGAAGCTGACCATTCACATGGCTTTCAACATATTCAATCAGCATAACAGGTAACTGGGAAGATACCTTCAAATAAACTTTGGTTGCTCGGTCTAGAGAATAATTTGCTATTTCTCTTCCTCCCTTGGTTTCCATGAAATCCGTATAACGCATCCAGTAATCAGGATAATTGGCGCACACAATCAAGCATCTCTCATAAAGTTTCACAGCCTATGCTCAAGGGGAGAAATAGAAAAATTAGCTAATATTGTTCAACTAAAAAAAAGATAAGCAACTAGAAAACTTTATTGAAATGCTGCGATGAGATGTACCCAGTCAAAATCCCCTTGAAGTTCAATAAAATCCAGATAATCATGCCAATTCTGCAATTGATTTGAATCAAGTGGCCGGACATCAAAGTAATATCTCTGAATATTTCCCTCAAAAGAACTAATCTTCGAATACAACTCACAAGCATTATGATAAAGCTGTTCTCCAATGATCCTGTACTTTTTTAGGGCTATTGAACTGGTCAATCCAACGGACGAATCCACCATATCTTTGATAATACAATAAGTCTTGTCATCATTGCAACATGTAGTCATGGGAATTTCACCATCAAATGGTTCAGATTGTGATTCCTTTGGAGAATTGTCCAGGCTTGTCATGCCCTCTTCCAATAAGGTTAGCAACTTTTTAAAACTGAAGAAATATTGAACTAATATATGGTAAGTGTATTATTCAAGTGTGTGTGTGTGTGTGTGTAAAAAAATCACAACAGATACACCCATATGGCCATCCACATGTTAAGTAAGCTTTGTACTGTTTGATAAACATAATGATCATCCATATACACAAGTCAAGTTAGAATTCAAAAGCACATTAAATGAAGGTTATGTTAGGAACCCAGAGCAATTGAAATGGAAAGGTGATAGAAAGAATTAAAAAAATCACAACTTAATTGAATGAATGGTTGAGCATAGGAGAGAGAACTCTCCTCCATTAATTTCCCCTTGACAAAAAATTTTCCTTCTGAAACTATATAAGTCATAAATTGAATCCCTAACCTTACATCCCCTATTTGTTTATCTAACCAAACCCCTCTTACTAACTAAGGGCCCAAGTTGACTGTTGACCCTAACTAATTTTCCCTTGAAGAAGTGAAGGAGCATATCTAAAAGCACTACCCTATAAGGCCTTCAAACAAGTGTTACAACTTTCAAGTCTATAGCAAAAATAATTACTCAAGAATGCCTCCAAACTCCCTCATACAAACTGGAGGGATAAAGTGAGCCATTGATTTTCAGAGCATCATTAAAGCCTCGGAGAAGTTACACGGTGCAAGACATACCTATCGTAATACTGGTGTAACTTTTTTGTTGGAAACTTAAGAGTCTGGATATAAATGTGCGCAAGTGAAATCCACTGCTGCTGGGAAAACTCAAAATGAATATACTTGTCCCATAAGGTATGACATAAGTAGTCCTTCCCAACAAAAGAAATGGCTCTCTTGAACAATCTGGAAAAAACATATTAATAAAATCGTCTCATTTCCTTTCAGTGGTAGAGGTTTTCGAAGAATATAAAGAGGTAAGAATGTGAAAACATATGGATAATAAAAGAATTCTTCCTAAATCATTTATCTAAACAGTCCTTACAACACAACATTGCTTTTGTGTCTGCTTTAACTATATTTACCTCCGAATATCAGATGCATCCTCAAAAGAAGACATACCAAAGCTACAATAATCAACCCACATGCCAACTGAATACGTTGCAGCTGACACAGCTTGTTCAAACACTTCAACAACCTTTTCCATGGTGCATAACCGTATCATGTGTGCAGCATACTTCCTCCAATACCCATGACACAAAGGGAATTCGGACAAGAAATGATTGTAAACTAGACATATTTTCTCCACATTATCCTGCAAAAATAGACTCAAATACTCGCTCAAGTCTTAATTATAAGCAAAAGTTCACTTTTCAGATTCATTGAATAACTGATGTATCTAGTTTATATATAGACCGAATACATTAGTTATTTAATGAATCTAATTCAAACTTCATCATACCAATAAATCCCATTATAGCAATAAGCTCATTCTTTAAAATGCAAACAAGAAACATTGATAAAAAATCATAGCATTGAGCTCATTTTAGTATCAAACTTACAGGATATATTTTCTCAATCTCTGAAATTAGTGAAACCCATTCATCAAAATCTAGTGATCCCTTAGAAATAACTTCTTCAAGTTCAAGATTGTCATTGCTAGCTGCAAAGATAAAATAAATGGATAAAGAGTAAGTTTGTTGCAATGTTGCTAAAATTGATTGAAAAAATAACCTTTACGAACAGTTTAAATAATTTGCAATAACCTTATAGCCAGAAAATAACTACTGAAAATAAATCCCTAGGACTGATACTGATAATCAAATAAAAATGTGGAAATAATAATAATAAGAAGAACGATGATGAAGAAATAAAAATAAAAAGTAGCATGAACGGTTACTTACCGGTGGGTGATCTTGTAGGACGGTGCGACACCATTAGAAGGCGATGAGAGAGAACAAGAGAAGTCAGAGAAACCCACTGCACTTCACCGTTTTTGTCAAATCTTTACCAGGACTTTTTTTGGCAAATATGAATTTGTAGTATGTGATAAATTGTTTTTTTTACAGATAAAATTATTTTACGTTTTAAAAGTTTGAATTTAGTCTCTCACGTTATTAATGTTTGCATTAGTTAGTTTCTTCCGTAAAATTTTTCACTAACTCTATTTGATTTTTACACATGGCTAATGGTTTGGACAGGTGGAAGTGATTTTAGACACGTTCACATCTATATAATAAATAGAACCTTCGCAAACAAAAAAAATAGTTAGTGTTTCCACGGGTCTTTGTCGTATTTTTTTCTGTTTGCAAATGTTATGTTTATTATATGGCATTTCAGGTATCCAAAATCACTTCTACCTGTGTAAACCGCCAGCCACGTGTAGGGATCAAACAGAGTTAGTGAAAAATTTGACGGAAGAGACTAACTAATACAAACGTTGATAATGTGATAAGATGTTCGCATTTTCACTTAAGGGTTTTTAACATTTAATTCAATATCTTTACGTGACTTAATTTGTAAGCCAATTATTCATTAAAAGAAAATAAATGTATCAAAAACTTAGAATAATCTTTAACATAAGTTATTAGAATAGGAAATATGAATCACACAATCGGGCACAGAACGTGTCTGTTTGGCCCGCTAGTTAAATAATAAAAGTAATTATTTAATCTATAATATTTTTAAAAATCTCAAACAACCACACCTTGTATCTAATACACCATGTTTGAAGTTGGTTATGTTGAGTTACGTGTTAGAGTGGTTCAAACTCCACCATCACAAAGGAAACTCATTACATTTTCGGTCAAAATTTTAAGCTTAAATATAACGTCATGCTAAACAGTGCCCCGGGGCAATGGTTAATCATACCAAAAAAGGAAATAAAATAAAAATTTAATATTGAGAAAACAACTTTTTACATTTCCAATGTGTTTAATGCACACATTTCAAGACAAAATTTCTATTTTAACATGCTTAATCATTGCCCCGGGGGCACTGTTTAGCATTTTCCTTAAATATATGTATGTAGATTTTTTTATTTTAGCCTATGTATCATTTTTTGTTATAAATATATCCCTAAATATGCAAATTATGTTGGTTTTAGTTTCTGTCGTCCATTTTTGTTTTAAAAAACGCTAATATGGCTAACATTTGCACAAGTGGCAATTATGAGATGACAAATGAAGATGCAAGTAGATTAACGAGGGACAAAAACCAAAAAAAGTAAGAGTAACGAGGGACCAAAACCAAAAAGATAAGCGATTGCAGGATACATAATCTCTAAAATCCTAAATTGATTTCATTCTCTTCTCATCATTATTTCTCTTCTCACATGTGAAATTTTCTATTTTTATCCCCAATCATGCCGTCGCTCTCTATTGTCAACTCAATCCCATTGGATATCCCAGAATGTGATTGCAACAAATCAATGAGGATGTTCATCTATAATTCCGATGATAAATTATGTGGATACTTTATTACTCCCTCTGTCCCTATTTATAAGAGCTAGTTCGACAAAACACGGACATTAACAAAATGGGTTTTAGTATTAAATTGAATGACAAATTATATTGATTTTACATGTTTACCCTTACAATTAATTGTATTGATTTGTATCAAACAAAAGATAATTTAATGCTATTAAAAAAACTATGCAAAGTAAATAAGGGTAAACTTGGAAAAATAATAATCAATGTCATTGATAATTGTAAAAAGGTCTTATAAAAAGGGATAATTTTTTTGTCAAACTATCTCTTATACAAAGGGATGCAGGGAGTACTTAAGTTATAAGCTTCCTTTGTTGTTTTCTTTTTATGCAACACGAGTAAAATCAGATTAATTACATAACTTAATTAAATAACCATCATTAAACTGACTTAAGAATTGGTTTAGAGGACGCAGAAGCACCAATAACAGTTTCAGGAACATGTTAAGATAATATGTAGTTATCACTAGTTAGAGATGAACATCCTTATTGATTTGTTGCAACCACATTATGGGATATCCAATGAAATTGAGTTGGCAATATATAGAGGACGACGACATGATTGCAGACAAGAACAAAAAAATTCGCAGGTGAGAAGATTAAGAATGGTGAGAAGAAAATGAAATCAATTTGGAATTTTAGGGATTGTGTATCTTGCGATCGTTTATCGTTTTGGTCCCTCGCTACTCTTCCTTTTTGTTTTGTTTTGGTCTCATTAATCTAATTAGTATCTTCATTTGCCACCTCATGATTGCCACCTCATGTGCAACCGTTAGCCACATCAGCATTTTTTAAACGGAAATGGACGGCATAGACTAAAACCAACATAGTTTGCACATTCACGGATATATTGAAACAAAAAACGATACCGGTGTAAAACAAAAAATTCACCTACATACATAAAAAAAAATATTATTTAAGCCAAAATTTTAAGTTATTGAAAATACGTGTCATATCTTTTATGTATCCATTCCAACA
Source organism: Trifolium repens (assembly GCA_030408175.1). Lineage (NCBI taxonomy): Eukaryota > Viridiplantae > Streptophyta > Magnoliopsida > Fabales > Fabaceae > Trifolium > Trifolium repens. The sequence continues at coordinate 55,317,071 of CP125842.1, read as the reverse complement.
ATTTCGGTCAAAATTTCATTTATTTAAAATAACATTTATCTCATTCATTACCGACGTCAAACTTAATCAATCACACTTAAATCTCAACAATTTTGTCCCATAAGTCCTAGCTCAACTAGCAAAATATGTCGAAATTGTTAGGCCGGACGTCGTGACCCGGGTTCGAATCCGAAATCTCACAATTATGTGAGTTTAATTTTCAGTGGATTACCACTTCAACTAAGACAAAAAAAATCTCAACAATTTATATTTTCTTAAGTGTGAGTTTCACATTCAACATTAGAATTCATCTCCAATATCAGAACCCACCAAATATAAGAGCATCTCCAATAAAAGTATCATAGAGAGTTTCATAAACCAATGATTCGTACCTTATATTTTTATATTATTGGAGTTTCACGACGTAGCATACATAGTACCGTATCATCAATTTAATATTACCATCTTTTGTATATCAAATTAAATATAATTAATTACTTGTTAATAATGTATGATACCCAATGTGATATCACAATTGAGACAAAATATATATAAGTTGCATAAATATTACCGAAAGTGGAAATCACCATTGGAGATGCTCTAACAACTCTCGTGCAATTTTAAGTAGTTGGAAGGAGAGTTAGAAAAACACACCCAAAAAAAAGTGGTTTTTTAGTGTATTTTTTTAGATTAAATGATATATAAAAAAGTTTGGAGTGAGGGGTTTAGGGAGATAATCTACCTACGTGTTTCATGGTTGGCAAACGCTGAACTGAGCAAGAAGAAGCAGAAGTAAGATGCAGATAACCACTTTCACAACCTCTCAACGCCTTCTTATCCCTCCTCCACTCAGCGGAATAATCACTTACACACGTTTCAAACCTTTTTTTCAATCCAAACACTTCCCTATTCCTTTCCACTCTCTTACCCAAACCTCAGGTAACTAACTAACTAACTAACATCACACTTTCATTCACATTCTTATCATTTTCCACATTTTAATTTTTAATTTCAGTTATGTTTTGCTTTATTGCTAGTTGTTAAAGCTATAACTATCAACAACCACGAAGCTGTTGTTGCTGATGACAATAATAACATTTCCAACGACTACAACAACGAACCGAGATTCATTGATATTGGTTATGTATCTGGTGTTCATGGTTTTCAAGGTGATGTTCGTGTTAAGCCTAACACTGATTTTCCTGAACTTCGATTTTCCACGGTACAATTGTTTGTTGTTTTCTGTTTTTTTTGGTTTTTTTGTGTATGTGATTTTGTGGAATTCAGTTAATTTTTGTTGAATTGATTAGCCTGGGAGAAGATGGTTGAGGCAGAGAGTTATGAGTGAAGAAATCGTTAAGGAAGTTGAGCTTGAAGAAGGTAGGGAACATTCTGGAAAGAGTTGTTGGATACTCAAATTCAGAGGAATTGAATCAGTGGAAGAGGTAATAAGCAATTATTTTCAAGAGGAACACACCAATGTATTTTTTCAAATATGAAACACACTAGTGGTTTGGATAAGTAGTTTAATTAAGCACTTATAGCACACGAGCTTGTCAAATAAGTACTTATGTATAGGCTATTTCTAATTTTCTATAACAAATGATAAAATGTAGTCAAACTGTTTTCATATAAGCTATAGTTTTCATAAGCTATTCTAGATAGCCGTATGAAAATAAGCTGAAAACAACTTATGGACATGTCATAAGCTGTTTTTGTAAGCTCTCTAACTTATATAACAAGTGCTTATACTAGTAGATAAATTCAAATAAGTCAATCCAAATAAATCCTTAATCTTCATTTGGTGAAACACGTGTAAATTTCACATAATAATAACAATTAAAAAGAGCCACATTTACTTAAAAGAATGTGCTTTAGTTTAGAGAGAGTTTTGCTCATTACTCATATTAAAATGATAAGATTTTATTGTAATATTTTTACTAGAACTATGGAATTCAAAACGAAGCAACTCTGTTTTACCCTTTTTCGTTTCCCCCATATTATGTGAATCCGGTTAGGATGAATAACTCCATAAAGTACTAAATGTGTTAATTACTAGTATGTTGGCACACATTAATTCAAGAAAGATGGAGCATTTTTGTGAATTTATCTTTGACTCTATCATATTTCAAATCCAGTTTGATGCAGCGATGCCAAAACCACATATTTATACTTTGTCAAAGTAATTGTAACCTGTCTTTGCTGTTCCTCAGTTAGGACTCATGGAACCTAGCACTCATAGTTGCAAATAGAGAATTCAACTTTACTATTTTGCCATGGCCTATTTGATCATATGATGTGTTTGTGCATGCTTTTTTGGCCTTGACTAATCAACACATCATGTAGGCTAAGATGCTTATTGGTGCTACCTTGCTTGTGACGGAAGAAGACAAGCCTGAACTCGAAGATGGTGAATTTTATGCACATGATCTCAATGGGATGAGAGTTTTCATGAAGGTTTGTGCTAATTGTGAATCGTGTGTGCACGTGTATGTGAAAAGACAAACTACTTTCTCAGTTTTACTTCTACTTATTTGCTATTTTAACTTTTGCTAAGCATCACCTTAAAATTAATTTTGCCAACTGTTTTTCTTTTATATTTTTGTGGTATGTTATTAACTTGGTAATTCTCCCCGGTTAACTATTGTAACAAAAATGCCAATTGTTTGCATGTTAATTTATAGTCTTTCATGGAACACAATTAATCCATTTTGTATGGAGCTCTTTGTTGATACACATCTAATCCAAGTGCTAACTGTTCTTTTGTACCAATGATTCAGCAGGCTAAATTCTAAGTCCTAACACTCGATAAAAATGAAAAATGGCTATAATCAATAACCTTAAGATTTATTATTGTTGTATAAGTTTTTATTTTTCTACGTTGGTATTTTGTCACCTTCTTGTTAGTTTTAATCCTTAAAATGAAATATTTGAAGGTGTTGACCATACTTCTTCCTATCAGGAAAACGGAAAACTTTTGGGAACAGTTATTAATGTTTTCAATAATGGAGCAAATGATCTTCTTCAAATCTCACTTGATTCATCTTTTAACGTGCTTGATAAAAATGGCCAGCCAAGGCCAGAAGAAATAGACGCATCTGATCAGCTTGTTTTACTGCCTTTTGTTGAAGCAATTGTTCCGGATGTTGATATGAATAAAAGAGAAATGCATATTACACCACCCAAGGGACTTTTGGAGATAAACTTACGATTTGATGATAAGTCCAAAAAAGAAAGACGCCAACTGGTGAGCCATATTCTCCTGATACTTTGTTACTTTTAGAAATTTTCATTGTCAGTATGTTTGAAGTTTTGTGCTTATTCCTGACCCCATGTTACCTTTATTAGTCTTCACCTTTTAAGGCAAATTGAGGGTTGATTGCTGTTTTGTTATTGAGCATTGTTTTAAATTATGTCTGTTTATGTTGGTTATTTTGCTTTCATATTAAATCACAATTGTACTCAAACCCCCAAAATAGCACCATTTTCTAGCATATAGATATGGTTTTTATTGCTCTTTTTTTCATCCATTCAAAAGGTAGTCACACTGACAAACTTGCTTCAATCCGAATGAAATTTGATTTTTCATGTGTCATTCTGCTAGTACTATTCACCCCAATAACTGCACTTGTATCAGTTGCTTATATCATTTAGATTATAAATTTCCTTTATGGGTTGCTTCTTTGTTGTGATATCTCTATTTGATTAGGTGCTTTCACCATGTATAATTTATTTAAATACTACTTTTTTTCACAATTGATTCAAAGACGTTTTTGGTATTTTTTCAGGAATGGAAAGAAAAGAAAAAGTTTCAAAGACGTCTCATAGCAGCTAAAAAGAAACTCTGTGAAATGGATCAACAACATGTATTTCATGGATATCAATGTGGAGAGAAAGAACAGTGGAGCTTGCTTAGTGATCAGATTGTCGGCGTAAATTCCAGATTGCTTCAGGATGCTTTACAAAGTCTTCAAAGTCTTGAACAACCAGCCAAGAAGTAAGTTAATGTAACAACAAAAACATCCAACGTTTTTTTTTCTTCCACTAAGTAGGGTCCGCGACATGAATCAAACAATGCTGTTCTGTTCTATCCAAAACAAATTGTTCCACAGAGCCGCCTAATTTTAGATTTGTTTATTGGTTGCACTTACATTCTTTCTTGGTCAACCTATGCTTCTAATTATTGAGTTATCCTACATTTGATCAACTCTTTCTAACTTGAGTTCTATTAGTCTTCTCACATGTTCAAACCATCTCAGGGACAACTCTACAAACTTCTCCACAATGGATGCCCCATATACAAACCAGAATTATTAAGTTTTGACACCCTTATTCCTCATCCCCAGAAAAGAAAAGAGATTTTATTTATTTATTTCATATCTAACCTGCTGCTGTCATTTTAAAGTTTATTGAAGTACTAGGTTAAGGACATGACTACTCATCCCTGCCTATATGAAATGATAAGACATGTTAGCATCTTCTAAAGTTCTAATTTAACTATTCACTTTGTTTCCTTGCTAAACGTTGCCTTACCATAATTTTTATTCTGGCTTTTGTGTTTGTATCACCATTGCAGCAAATGAAAATTTTCTTATGCATTTGTGTGAATTTTTAATTGTGTTTAACCTTTTAAATCAGATGGAATGCAGCTGAGTTGGTCAGTGCCGTGCAAGAAAAGCGTATAAGTTCTATAAAAATATCAGAAAAGTCTTTCTTAACTGGAACTAAAGACAAGTTAGTTAGAAATATCATCAAAATGCAAGAGAAGGGGCTTGAGCTAATTTCTAAGGGGAAAATGGCTATTGTGTTGCTCTTAAATGAAATAGAGAGCGAAGAATGCATTTATGATCCCGACGTTGTTGAAAATGAAGCGGCTGAAAATTCAACACTACTCATGCTTCAAAACTTGTTATGTAATCATGACAAGTTTGTAAAGGTTTTATAATGAGATCATAAAAAAACCATCTTATTGTTTTGTTCTTCTTGTTCATCTCATTTCCACCTATTTTTTAAAGAGAATGTACTATCTTCTATTATTGGTTCTTTCACTTTCTACTTAGCTGATATTTGTTATTAATCACACTGGGTGAAAATAAGATGATCTAAGTTAAGCTGATTTCTGAGGTTTTCTCTGGCTTAGTGTCTTTTAGGAGTGACTAGACTACAAGATATACTAAAAAGCTTGTGATCTTCTAATGATTTTTCATTTTTTGCAGGTCAAGGATCGTGTATCTGTGCCTTTAATTTTGGTTTCCTCAGCCCAACAACTTCAATCTTTAAGAAATCTGTTTACAAGGAACAATCACTTCGAATTTGACTCTGAAAAGGTTCACATTATGTCAAGGATCTCTCCTTTTGTATTATCTTGGTTTGATATGTATTAAAATTTGTCAGTGGCACAGATCTTGTATCCTAAATTATTAATCTTAAAGTTAAAAAATTTTGGCTGAAAGAAAAGAATCATAAACTCGGGTTTCCAAATTACCCTTAATCTTGAACTTCTACTTTTCCTTTTTGATATGTTATCTCGTCTCATCGTCGGTATTGGAATGAGTATTAGACCTGACCATACAACCAGCGGTTTAGTCCAAAGAAGTGTGAAGGATGGAATATTGTTTGCCCATTGCTCGGAAACTGGAAATTTCAATTTTGCTGTAACCTTTAACTTATCATGTTCTTTTCCTTTGAATATGTTATATGGACCGTAAATGGTACATGTCACACTAGAGAGAACTGCCATCTTCGTACATTAACTGCCAATTTGTACATGAATAAACAATTGCATTTTTATTTAAAATGGAATGTGTGAAGTTCTTCTCTTGCTTATTAGCTTCTTGCTTTCAATCCTCTTGCAGGTATGGTTTTTGGAGGAAGAGAAGCTTCCGGTTGTCAGCAGGTCGCTAGAAGAGAACAAATACAAGATTTTAATGAAGTCGCCTTGGGAAATACTCCAATCGGCCGTTGGATCGGGAGGATTTATTGACCTATTTACAAAACATAGCATTGCTGATAATCTTATTAACATGGGTGTTGAGTATGTTGAGGTTAGATTATCTTTTCCCTTACATTAAGATTAATACTGATTTTATTTTTACTCGTTAAGTTTTAACGCATAACTATAAGTATAACCGAAACATGGCAATGGAAACTTCTTTAGATTTTTTAGTTGCTGATGTTTGAGTCATTATCAAAGTCTATATTGGTATGTACTACCTCTGATTCATTCGTGTTGTGTATTCTTGCAGGTATGCTGTCCGTGTGAAACAACTGTTGGTGGAAATTCGCAACTTCTTGGTTTGGTTAATTCACGGGAAGCCAAAATTGGGATACAAATTTCACCTAAAATTGTTGATCCAGATGAAAACTTTGACATGATATTCGCGATGGACTTAGTAAAGAAACTAACGAAGCAGAGCTACAAACTTCAATTTGATGCAACCCCAAAGATAAATTCCTTTGTTGAGAATGTCGACAAAGAATGGGTTACCGTTACCTCGTCCACCCCAAACTCATATGAACTCTCTTGTAGTATATATAGTTCCTTAAACGCATGTCCGTTGGATAAGGTTTGTATAGTTGAAGTTAGAGAATAATACCATGAATTATATTTAGTATTGAGATGAGATATGAAGATAATGCTTCAGAATTGCTCAGGTAGAGTAGGGAATTGAAAGAACAAAAAAAGAAGGGCATGTATATGGTGTATGATATTCCTTTAAATCCATGGAACTGTAAGTTATAAAGGCAGAAATTCAACCATATCTTATGAAAGGGGATTTAGTAGATATGTATACGGTTTTCAGCCATTAATGGTGTATTTTTCTTGTCACAATACATGGTAATATATCTGGTATTCAAAATAAGGTTAAAACGCTTACGAGAGTTAGCCGTTATTTAGGTCTCACGAGACTTAAGAGGTTAATTTTTGTAGTTGCACGCAAAAAAAGATATCTAATTTACGCCAGATATATAATTTAAACTTCTCATTCGCTCTCAGTCTTTTACTAATAGAAGTGTAACTGTGTAAGAGTGTTTGCAAGTGTTATTGTTAATAACTATCATAAGCCATTTTATGTCTATCTTCTTTTGTTTTCAATTAACATAAGTACATAAACTATCTTTTTTGTTTCCAATTAACATGCATCTTCCCGTTTAAAGGTTCACGGCTAATAAGAATAAAAAAAAATTATTAGAATAATTTTTTACTAATAAAATTTAAACAAAATGATAAACTTTGTTGAGAGGATAAATTTTGTAAACTTTTCTAAATATTACAAGTTGGAATGCTACTATGTTAGTTAATTACCAGAATAATTTCCACAAATCACACATTATTTGCCTTTCTAAGCAACAATGTCTATTAAATAAAAGAAATGAGAAATGTAACTTGTGCACTTAAGGCAAAAACCCTTTAGGCTCAAATTAAGAGACTAAATTAAAAGTTTAAAAATATTTTTTTAATGCAATTTCTTTTTAGGGCACAAATTAATATGATCCATTGAGAAAAAAGCTAAATGGAAAAGAAACAAAATAATAAAAGTATTTTTTGTTCTTTTAATATTTTTTGGTTATTAGGATATTGATACAAAGTTTCTATTGCTGTTAATGACGACTAATCTCCGTTAGAGAATTTATGGAGCACACAAGATATATTCTTCCCTCCAACTGAATTTTATCCATATGCATAAAGCATAAATTGAACCCTTATAAATATGTTTGAGAGGACCGATGCACTTATCAATTAGACCAACTTATTGTTATTAACCTACATATAATATAGGCCATGTATAACGTGAATGATTGAATAAAATGGTGCATAACGAATACGAATTTTATAAAATTCACTGTTAGATTGATAGTTTATATCATATCAATCATTCATAAGTTTTTTAGAGAAATTGAAAATCACAATTTGATATATTATCGAGACCCATAAAAATTAACAGTATTCAGTAAAACTCATAAACCATTATGAGTCTCAATAACATATAGATTATTTTTAAATTTTTTTAAAAAAATTATAAATTATCTATATGACATAATCTTTCAACCCAACATTAAAATTCGTCAAAATTAACAGTTTATACGATTTTATTGAGATTTATCAAGATTATTATTCAATTTATTATTACTAGTCAAAACAAGTATTTTATCAATTTTATTACTATTAGTCAAAACAAGTATTTATTATTCAATTTGATTTCATATTTTTATTTTTATATTAATTTTTTTTTGTTTATCTCGATTAAATTGTGGAGTAGAGTAGTTATTATTTACTGTATTATTTTGTGTATTTTTTTTATCAGTCTTTAGCTGTTTCGCTTTGTCAAAAGTAGAAGCTGACTTCGTTCTGTTTCAGTTTATTTTCTTTTCTCATTGGATCTGATTTTGGTATTCTATTTCTTCTACTGTCACTGTGACAATTGACTGACAAGCACAATCGCATGCCATGGACGCTTTCAGGAAACAAGCTAGCAAGATAAGAGAACAAGTTGTCAAACAACAGCAGGTTTCAATTTTTAATTCCCTTGCTCACCCATTTTTCAAGTTTGCATTTTTCTTTCTTCTAACTTTAAATATCATCATTTTCTTCACAATTCCGCATCTGGGTCGGTGAGAATTTCCCAAATTGAAAATGGGTTTTCACATTACGATTCATTGTTCTCAAATGCATTTGAAAAATGGATTTTTTATTTTTATTTTTTTTATTGGTGATGTCTGAGTGGAATTTAGGATCAGTGAGATCAAGAATCAAGATGCGGTGTTTCTGTTTTCATGAACTGTATTATTATTATTGTTGTATCTTTGGTGCTGTAGAGCTTGATGTTTTACTTCTTACTTCTGTGAATGTTGTGTTATCTAATCTTACCGGTTTAGATTCAGTTACCATGTATAATAGTATTTTCCAGTTTGTATCTAAGTTTATATACTTTTTTGCCAGGCTGTAATTAAACAGTTCAGCGGTAGCGGTTACGAGAGCTCAGATGTTGTGGTTATTGATGAGGTTGAAATGCAGAGACATCAACATATGGAGAAGCTGTACAGGGCCACCCGTGCCGGAAGGGTTGCATTTTCTGTTCTTTTTTAGATTAATAATCATTATCTTGCTATTTTTGAGCTGCAAAAAGTTTAACTGTAACTTCATACTAGTATGCTATATTGGGAAGTCAATCCAGTGTTCATGGATTGGAGTGACATTATTGTGGCTGTCAGATTAGGTTTATGAACTCATATGTCTATATCTATATGTTTGCATATATAGAAAGCGAACAATTTTTAAATCCATTTCTTATTTAGTTTGGATTTGGTGGAATTTTGATCCTTTTAAGTGAATAAAATCGAGTTATTGTTTCAACAAACTCATGATTTCTTCTTTCTTTTGTAGACTTCAATTGGAGGCCCAATTGTGGGTCGATAAGATTTCCCTATCGCTTCCCTCAATACCCCAAATATTGATATCCTGCATATGGCCTTATTTCTTTTCAAATACATCCTAGTTATGTGAGATTTATATTTTATTTTTACCAACAAGCTTAACCTTAACTTTGACAGTGAGAGAGGGAGGGACCATATAAATTGATGGGGTATTTTTAGACATGACTGTGTAGCCTATCTGAACCCTACTTTTGTAGTAGAAGTTACAATAAATATTTGCATATGAAATGTTATTTTCAATTTTTAATGATTTACCTTTTGTGTCGAACCTGTTTATTGATATGCACAAAACTATCATCTGATCCAGGACTTCCAAAAAGAAATTGTTAAAGCAGGAGAAACATTTACAGCTATAGGTTATAAGCATATTGAAACAGGTAAAAATTAGTATTTGTTTCTTTTTCCTGCAAATTCAGTTTACTCTGATGAGTCATGAGTCATAACAGCATGTGTTGGAATTAGAAGCGACACACAGTTTTGTTTATTCATTTGTGATTTGTGAGTAAATCCTCATAAACAATAGCCATGGTAGACAGGAACAAAACTTTCTGAGGAGTGCTGTAGATATGGAGCAGAGAACAACAGTGACAACATATTGGCCAAGGCTGCGTCAGTATATGGTGATGCTCGCAAACATGTAGAAAAGGAGCATGAAGAACTGAATCGGCTTTTATTATCCCAGGTCAAATTTTCATATGTTATCTGAATGTATAAGTTTTAATGGAAGTTCAACACGTGATCTAACAGTTTTAACTCATGGTCACATCTTAATTTATTATGTCAGTATGTCTAGCTGTGTAATTGTGCTATATATCACTCTCTTTATGCCTTTTCCCTATTATTTCAGTTGTCTTACTATAGTCTTCAAAAGTTGAACTTCTGAATTCAGAAAATTCTATGTTCTAGATACAGAATACCAAACTTTCAAGGTTGTCAGTTGGTATTAACCATATAATAATACAAGTTATAAGGCCTTTTTTTGGATACAATTACCAGCATTAAGTTTAGATACCAAGTAATTTATGCTGAATTTTCTACTGGAAAGTAAAGTGAGATGAAGTCACGGAATGACCAAATTTCGTGCGCCAATTGTCAAATGATTGGCTAGCTGAATAAATAATGTTTTACAAAGACGATAAGGAATTGATGTTGAAAATATGAAGCTCGGAAAGAACCCTTTCAATAAGTTAAAGAAGAATGTAAATTTCACATGTTACCCTTTTGACTATCGTTTTTAGTGTACAGTTTACATTATCATGTGACTACATCTAGGTATTCTAACTTATTAATAGCCATGTTTCCTTTCTATTTGCATGACATGCATGGGGGTCAGCATTTCAATATTTCACTGCGTTAATTTTTCAGTGTGAAACGTAGTTTTATATTTTATGAACAAGGCACTGATTTTGAAAAACACTCTTTTCTGGATCTCTAGATTAGCTTCGTGCATCAAATAGATCATGCTACAGAGAAGCTAGTTTTGAAGTTAGAATTAGAATTGTCAAATTGCTTTTGCAACAAAGATTTTTACGATATGGTAAATTATACCAATATATGGGCCCCCTGTTTTTAATTCTTCTCAAAACATGTCATTCTCGACACCCTTCTGCACAGACTCAAATATAAAATCATGCATATTTAGTTGTTTTGGTATTATAGAGGTTTATTTGATATTTGAAATCTTTGAGGGATGTAGTCTACTATTCACATTATTGTCAACTATGAGGAGAGAAGCATGAGTCAAATGGTTTCAGTTTCCAGGTTTTGGATCCTTTGAGACAAATGATCAACGGCCCACCTTTGGAGGATGCTCGCCATCTTGCTCAACGGTATAGTCGGATGAGACAAGAAGCAGAGACACATGTAAGTCAAAGTTTTAAATGGATTAGCAATCTCTATGCTTGAACCACCAAGTAATATTTGATGCTATTTGAACTTCATCTCTTGTGTATGGAATGTATTGAACAGTACAATTTATGATTCATATGTTTTGTTGCATTACAAAACTAGAAAAGCAGATATGCTTTGCAAACAGATGTAAAGAGATAAGGAAAGACTGTGAATAGCTCTGAAGTCATAAGAAAACTAATACTATTTTGTACTGATATCCTTGGTCAAGTACATGGGGAGTACTTCAACAAGCATTTAACGGGAAAAAAAGGTTCAAACAATCGTACAATGACTACAAGTCTTGTAAACAGTAGCTCCGTGCATAAGTTAAATCAACTGCTGCACTTCAAATTTTTTATAAGCTCCCTCATGTAATTATTCTATAATCATTTATAAACGCAAAAGTGTTTTTTCATAAGGAATAAAATATTTTATCTCAGTTGGGAAGCTCCAATTAGCTAGAAGGAAATCCAAACTGGGCCTGGGTCAAGGACTAGTGTAGTTCAACTGGTTTGAGTTCAATGATACTCCTAACCCTGGTTATGTGCATTGCACCCCCCAGTACATTATATGCATTACATAACTGGTCCAAAGTCTGAGGGAAAAATAAGGGTTGTTTTTACTTTTTAGCAGGTGACGGCCGATGAGAAGCCTTATTGAATCTTTATGGCATTGTGAATTTGTGATCATTGAAGACTCCCATAATAACTAGAATGATAATATTCTTAATTTCTAATACTATATTTAGTTCATGGTTTTGCTCAACAAAATTTGTTTGAATCACTTCATAGTTTGGTTTGGAGTTCTTGTTTCTTCTTAATCTGATTAGTCAAATTGGTTTTCAAAATTTAATCAGAAAGAGGAGATTTCTAGAAGACAAGCACGGGTCAGAGAATCTGCAACTGCTGAGCATGTTGCCAAACTGCATGCTGCAGAAGCAAAGATGCAGGAGCTGAAAGCAAACATGGCAGTTTTAGGTAAAGAAGCCTCAGCGGCATTAGCTGCTGTTGATGCACAGCAGCAGAGACTGACTTTTCAAAGGCTTGTTTCTATGGTATGATAATACTTGATTGTTAATACATCAACCAGTGCCAAAATTCTTATTTTAGATTTTTATTTTAAAGACTGTGCTTATGATTTTATAGGTCGAATCAGAGAAGACTTTTCATTTGAGAGTTGCAGCTATTTTTGGTGAAATTGAAAATGAGGTGAGAACCAACCATCCTGAGATTGAGTTTTTTTTATAATTAGCTGTTAAATATTTTTATTTTTGTTTGATTTTATTTCTATAATAATTGTATACACTTGGGGATTTCTCTCAGATTGTCTCTGACAGACAGAAGAAAGAATCGGCCCCTCCAGTCGTTATATCCCAGAATGGCTCAGAGAAAACAATGTACTTCTTGGCTGAGGTATGCCACATTCATCTAAACCTAAGATGGTGATTACTATAGTTATTGTTATGTGGTTGCTATTGTTATTGTTTATGATCATCCTCTTCATCATTAAAAAATTTTATTTTCTTTATTTCACTCCTTTTGCATTATACTTAGGCCCCGTTTGGCCCGACTTATTTTTTACTTTTTATTTCAGCTTAAACGAAATAGAGAAGTATAAAATTATATTTGACACTATTTCTCCTTAAAAGTATTAGAGAACTAAAGTAAAGATTTAAAATATAAAGAAAAGTGAAGTCAAACACAACTTTTTTCTTCTTTACTATTTTTAAGGAGAAGAAAAAAAGTAGAAAATAAGCCGGGCCAAACGGAGCCTTAGTTTGTTTAGGTACAACTGATTAATTACTGTAAGGCTGCTGCGATGCACAAAGAGAAAGCTAGAAAATATTCTCCTTCGAGGGGAGGTCCCTCTTTAACAAAGATAAAAGTTTTCTGAATATTTTGCTTGTATTATTTCATTCACCCTTCATTACAAATATAGTACTCCAGCTTGTACTATTACAGCCGTCAGTATGGGGACTCACATGAATTACCCAATGGTCCAATGACACACTAGCAGAACTGCATAACAGGAGGATGAACCTTCTAGATCCTTCTTAGGGGACTACTCTACACCGGCTACTGCAGTCCTTCATTCATTTGAGCCCACACTGTGTTTCTTTTGGACCTCACTTGTTGGATCTCTTCTTCTAGCCTAATCGACGTCATGCAGTAACCGAAAATGATTGTTTTGACTCCTTTTATTTCACTAATATTTTGAGGACCAAATTGAGTTTTTGAAAATCTTTCAAGGACTAAGACGGGGTTTAGTCTAACTATGGCTTCCACTTGATTCCCCTTGTTGTTTACTCATTAGATATTTAGATTGTTATTAGTTAGGATTTATGTACAAACTTTCTTAAGTCTAGTTCTTTGAAATCTATGAAAGGAAGCGCTTCAAAAGGTGAGTAATATCCAGTGACTTTTCAAATTATGGGAAACTGGCTTTTGCACATATTTTCTAAAGGACAAAACTTAGATACAGTATCATAGGTACTGTTCTTACTGTCCTCCAATAAAATAATTATACCTGTTTATTTTATTTAAAAAACAAAAACAAAACTGCATTGTCTCTAACCTCTCGACATCATGAGTAACAAAACCATCACCGATCGGATTCATAGTAATAGTATTCCACCTGCAAGTGCAACCACTTCTATCCACATTTACCTCATCAAACACAATCAACATGTAACCACTGATTCCAATTTAGGCTAAAACGAAAAAGGAAAGAAATAAAAATCCTTAAATCCCTAAACCTTGAAACAAAGGGATAAATGGCGCTGGTGCTTCGCTGCATAACGTAGGTTTTGGTTGCTGTACTGTGGCTCAAAGCGGTCTTGAACGATGATCATTCACGGTGGTCGGTCTTGATTCCGGCAAATAATACCGTATGGTTCCCAAATTTGAATCTATCTACAGACTTTCTCCGTGCACGGGTTTCAAATTCAGCACAACAAGAATGGAGATGACATCCATTAATGGTTATTAGAGGTTATTGGTGGCATGATATTCACCGAGGTGGTGTGTGGTGAACGGTGGAACACGGCGGCGCTTGCAACAGCGGTGGTTAACAACATCCAAATGTTAGAGTGAAATTAAATGAATACACGTGTAATTATTTTATTGGAAAACAGTAAAAACAGTACCTATGGTACTGTATCTAAGTTTTGTCCTTTTCTAAATATACAAGCTCTGTATGATCCTTTCTTCTTTTTTTGGAATCATGTGGTTCTGTCAATGTGAATCATGCCTTATGAACAATAACCTGTGTAGTTTATTTCTTGTTGAACTAATCTTTGGTGGATGGTGCATATCTTGCAGGCAATGCATCCTTACTATGGTGAAACGGAAAAGGAACTGAGCTTTTCAAAGGGTGACTTTATTGTCGTGAGGAAGGTGTATTTTCATCTCATCATCCTGTTATATAAAATCTTCATTCATTCATTTCCATTATTTTTCAATTGTGTTCTGTCAATTGATAACTTTGCTCTGTCAAGATTGATGCTTTCTGGGGAACCAATCCATCTACCACTGTCATAATGAACTGATCTTACACACTTTTTGTATCTCCATGTTTACCAAGATTCTAAATGTTACGCAGGTGAGCCAAACAGGGTGGTCAGAAGGAGAATGCAATGGTAAAGCAGGGTGGTTTCCTTCCAGCTATGTGGAAAAACGTCAGAGAATCCCCTCTAGCAACTTGGCTGGTGAAGTTTACTAGGTTCTGCTCCTCGTGTACTATTCATATTTTTGCTTTGTCTTCCTTATTTGGTTTTGCATTACATCATTCAAAGAAGATAAACAAAAGGAATGGAATGAATGGTGAACTTGATGGAGATGTCGTTACCTTTTGTTATCACAAAAATGAATAGAAGAAAAAGATGTCAAACTGTGGGGTACCGTACATAGGGTGACACTTGTAACAAGTTGTTCAAACTTTTCCATTTTTTTTTACTTTTAAGTTGTCTTTTGTAATCGATAGAAATACATGCCATTTTTTTTATGCTTATTGGTTGAATGAAGGATGATATGATTTGGATTTTGAAGTTGTGATCCACAAGAATGGAGTAGGGTGAACGAGGGTCCCCATATCGAATCAAAATTTCGTGCAGTAAAGAAACAATTATGTTATTTGAAAATCGAAATACAGGGTAGTAAACACGAGGTAGATTCTAATATTGATTCTCTAGCAAGATTGTCGCCAACTCTATTATCTTGCCTCCTAATAAAAACAAACTGATAATCATCATGAGATGCTAGAATTTCATGACATTGTCTCAAAATGGGTCCAAGTTCATTAGCATGAGTATCTATTTCAAAGTTTACAAGCGTGAAGCCTAAGTATTGAGCTAGGTGGAGAGATTGTAGTATTGGCTTGAGCTTCACCATCTGATACTGAACACATACCAGCAGTCTAAGATGTGTGAGCAAAGATAAATTCTGCAACAAACCCTCTATAATAGTAAAGTAATACTTTAAAATTTTTGGTTAATAAAGTTAAAAGTCCAATAGAAAAGTACTACTACTACTGCAATAAGCAATTTGGTGAAAAATCCATGTTTAAATTTTTGGTTAATACTGTAACTTTTTCTGTCAAGAAATTTGGTGATTAAACTCACTATATATTAAAAAAATTTGAAGAATCCAGATTCAAATTTGAATCTTACAATAATACCTCAGTTATTAACTAAGCTAAAGCTAAATTTATGGGACATACTTTATCAACCAAATCTAAACACTTTAACCAAGTCTATATGAACTAGTTAGTACATGACTTATTTCTAATTTATTGTTTTTTTCCAAACAACATTTCTGAGTATATTTGAATGAGTAAATATGCAATTTAATCCTTGAAATTTTTAACCATCAATTAATTTTGTTTTTGAATATATCGAAATAACTAAAACATCTTTTAGTAATTTGTGAAAATTAAATTAAATCAGTCACTTCTTCAATCAATTGCATCTCTAAATTTTCACAAATTATATCAATTCAATCTTTGAATTACTTTTCAATAAATTATTCATAAACTTATTTGATACTATAATTTTTTAAATTAAAAAAAAATATTTTACTATTTTGATAAATACTGTACTAAACAAAATTTATCTATGATTTAAATTGCGGGAAAACCAAATCCGTGTGCCATCATGTCAGCACACAACAGCAGAAAAGAAAGGAAAGGGCGTGTCTTTGTCTTTTCATTTTGAAATAACCAAATTTAATTACCTCGTAATACCAACCCAGCAACTCTCTCTCTCTCTCTCTCTCTCTCTCTCTCTCACACACACACACACACACTACAGACAGAGAGACAAAGTGGCTATGGCAGCACCTCAGCAGCAGTAATACAATAAAGTCTCATCTCTCTCTCACAGAAAGTAAATGCACAATCTTCCCATGGCATTTTCCACACCAACTTCTCCAGCTCATCTTTTCTTCTGCAACTTCAAAGGTACTACCTTTTTTTCTTCACACCTTCTTCTGTGTAATGTAATCTAATGTCTATACAAAAATCTTTCACTTTCCTCCATTTTTTCATCTGGGTATCTTTATTTACTCATTCTTGTTGTTAAAGCATCTATCTTTTTTATTTTTGTCTTAGGATTTGATTGTGTTTCTTTCATTATTCAAGTGGGGTATAAGGGTTAGATTAAATCATATTTTTTTGCAATATGTAAGAACTAAGAAATTCATATAGATGGATCTTAAGAAACAGGTTCATAACTTCTCTTTATTTTTGCTATATAGTTGATGGATGTTGCTGAAGAAAGTTTTGGTTATATATTGTTGTGTGCAGCAACATCCTTTGTAGGTTACTATAGTCAACGAGACACATTTCATTATGTTGCCTTTATGAGATGTCGCTTGCTTGTAGAATTGTTTGTGCTGTGTAAGAAGAGAGAGTTGATTGAACATGTGAAGAGAGTCCTTTTTGTGCTCAAAGTATTGAATGCTACTCCTTTTGTTTTAGTTGATTGGGTTGCTTTTGTAGGCTTTCTCTTGTTGCGTCTAATTAATTTACCGATTAGAAGCATTCTTTTCAAGATTCTACTTTGCTGCGAGATCTTCGGATATTTTCTTTTGCAGTCTTAAATGGAGTAATAGGAAAACTAGGAAGCTAGAATACCTTTTTGTTTCACTATATACTTTTCAGTGTTCAGCCAATCCAGGGTTGGGAATCTTGACCTCAGATTCATTTTGAGTGTTTTCTTGTAAATACCTATATCCTTTTGCTACTCATTCCGAGATATATTTTCGATAAAGTGATTAGGAAGTTAAGTCAAGTCTTTTGTTTAGATGGAAGCGATGTTGTTAAGTAGCAGCTGTGGTGCTACATTGTAGTGGATTTCCAGCTAAACTCCATTCCGTGGTGGTTATGGTGTTTGCTGGTTTTTCATGACTGCCTGGTGCAGAGGCCACTATTCCATCTATAACAGCCGATAGGTTGTTCTATTAGGGTGCTCTATGCCACAATAATAAAATGCTGCACCGTAGGAGAGTGGCGATTGATGTTCTGTTTTGCACTGATAAAAAAATAGAAGTCATTCAGGCACACTAGTAATGACTTTCAGAAACAACTTTGCACTTGTATTTGCATTTTGAAGCTGTTATTTTCATATGGAACTACTTGTGTTTGGGATTCTAGTTAGCTTTGGTTGTGCCCTCTTACACTAAAGCTGTTTTCTACTAATGGTTTATAGTTCTAGTTAAAAAGGAGACCAAAATTGTGGTAAATGCAGTCTCTCATTCCCCTCAATAATTAGGATAGGTAGCATTGTGTTATTTTCCTCTTACTAAAAATTTCATTGATGTCAGTATTGACATGTAGAATAGGACTCTATCTTTATTCTCGTCTGATTAATCAGTTATTCAAAAGATTCATCGGACTGTGGTGGACTCTCTCTGGTGTTCTTTACTTTTATCTTTGTTTTCCTCCTAATGTGTTTTGTTCTCTTTGCTTCCATGGATTTTTGTTCCTTCATTCCTGTATTTTGTCTATTTTATTATTAATCTTTTTCTGTATTTATAAAGAACAATTTGAAGCCGAAATCCTGGTCTTGATCTTTATCCCCCTGCTATTACTGTTTTGATTTGCTCACCATTTTGCTTCATCTCTTAAAATTTATTTTAACAACTTAATCGATTTCAGGTTTGGCAAAGCTAATGGTGCCTGCTGCAAGGATTCAATCTTCGTGCGTAACACATGACAAATTTATTGTCATTTGACAGTAATTGAAGTTGTGGATTAATACCAAAAGTTTGGTATTGGGAATGAAGCCATCGGTCCAGATAGTTTAACTATTAGTATTATGTATTTATATTGAATTTTTTGTACATTATCATTTGATGTAATTCTGGATCAATGATTTGTTGTACATCAATTTGCTATATAAATAGTGACCTCTTTAACATGTCTTGTTTACATGTTTTATGCTTTAGTTTCTTTTTTAGTTTCATTGCTGCGAGAATCGCAGGTATCGGTACTAGGAGCTAATCCTTTTAGAAGCTATCTTGCATCTTTTGCAATTTTTCTGCACTTATATCTCTTTCTTCATAACATCATGCTAACATTAGAAGTTTCTATGAATGCTTCACAGCCAATACTAACCTTACTTTCATCTTTTGCAACTCTTGTGCTTGAAAACATATCTCAATGCAGATGAAGACTTTCTCAAACACAAGTAGTGTTGTCTACTAAACAAAAAACATTTCATGGCCTTTTGATTTTATTGGAGCTGACTCACAAGCTAAACTTGAGATTATGTTTAATATCTGTCATGATCTGCAGGTGTAGTTTCTACTATCTTTTACAACTTCTATTGCAAAGTTAAGAGGCCTCTGTAATCATAAATTATAATCCTTCTCTCTGGTTGAAAATGTCAATATTGTGAAGGGTTCAACTTGCAGCATTGTGCTAAATTTAACTAAACTCTTTAGCTTATGTACTCCCTCTGTCCCAAAGTAAATAATTTGTTTCACCACATTCATATATGTCAATGCATACCTTTAATAATTGATTTTCTGTCAAAAAAAAAAAACTTTAATAATTGATTTCTTTAATTAATAATTATTAAAAAATATATATTTTGGAAGTATTTGTCGAAACAAATCAAACAATATCTCATTTGCTAATATTAAAATGTACATATTAGTAGAAAAATATGGTCAAAATGAATTATATAAATAGTACACAAAGTCAATATAATGACATTTATTTTGGAATAGAAGAAGTAATGTGTAATTAGGCCCCGGTTATTTTCGGAAAACAATATCTATTTTTATTTTAACTTGTTTGCTAACAAGAGTGTGTTTGTTTGGAGAGTTTTGGAGGGGAGGGGAGGGGATGTAACATTTTAATTTTTATATGTTTGGTTTAATTTTTTGGAGGGGAGGGGAGCAAAATCCCTCCTAACACCATTTTTTGCATTCCCCCAAAATTGGGGGGATTTGGAGGGGAGAGGAGATAGATTGTTATACTTTTAATTACATTGACATAATTACCCTCAATTTTATGTTAAAATTCAAAATTATCCTTATTAAAATTTTAAATATTTTTTGAACAAGATAAAATTGTTCGTGTTTTATGATCATACATACATATATTTTGTAGTTTACGTTGCTGCAAAAAAAAAATTCCATACAATTTCTTCTTTTTTCTTTTCTTTTTCGTATTACTGATTTATTTTTTTTGGGTAGAATTCGTATTACTGATTTTATTAACCACTGTTTTGTGTTCTTTGTTGCATTGTATTATTCAAAGCAATGAATTTATATCATATCATATTGTATGTTTTTTATATTAATATTTATAAATACGCGGTTTCAAAAAAGAATTATCATTACATTTTTTTATATATTTAAATACAGTTCAAATATTATAAATATTGTAATGAAAATAAAAAATATTATAAATAGTTGACTGTAAAACCTACTCAATTAGTAACTCCGATATTATAAAATGAATAATTTAAAGTCAGAAACTTTTATAACATTAAAAGGATAAAAATGTAAATTAAATTTAAAATCTCTCTCCTTTCCTTGTAAACCAAACATATATGTAATTGAAATTTCTCACCTCCTCTCCCCTTCTCTTTTTCGAACCAAATATAAATATTTTAAAATTTCTCTCCATCTCTTCCTTCCATTAAAATTCTTCCCCTCCTCTCAGTTGAACCAATCATACGCTAAGAGGAATTGTTGAAATTGAGAGATGAAATGCAAGCATGGGATGATGCATTTTTAAAAATAATGAGAATATTTTTTTGACATTTTGATTGTTTCTAAAAAAATACTCACAATTGTTCACTTCAAGAGTTTATTGTGTCAGTCAACTCGTTTTATTATGTAAATTTGTAGGGCATTTTTGCCCAAATCTTAAGGCGTTGGTTGTTGAAATAGACCATCACAAATAGGAATGAGATGAGTCTATTGTAGCAAACCACAAATATATAAAATTTAAACTAGCTTATTTTTTGGTAAGGATTTAAACTAGCTTATTAATTTTGAACTTAATATGAAATTAAGAATTTTATTTTTAATTTAGAAATTTAAGTATTATGAATATTAATTAAATAAAATATAACGGAATTGATATATTATTAATTAATTTTAAATTAAAACAATCAATTTTGAGATGATTTACACTCAATTAATTTTCTCTCATTCACATAAAGTAAATATGACTATAGTCATAACAAATAATACAACAATTATATGACCATTGATATATTGTACAGTAAAGAATAATATCTCTCACATTTTTTCACGCATTGTAACTCTTTAATCATACATGTCTTGTGAGAATGAATATTATATATAGCTGAAATACAATGTGATTGTAAATTTTAACCTCTATTATTTTATTTTATTTTTATGAAACCTGTATTACATTTATGTATTTATTATTTATCTAATAATTTATTATATTTAAATAATTGCATAAAATTTTGTAATATTTTATTATTTTATCAAAATATAATTACTTGTTTTGTTTCTCACTTGTTTTTATTTATTCTTTCTGTATTGCTTTATTTTCTTTCTTTTCACGCACGTGCATAAAAATACGAGACATTGTTGGAAGTACCGGTATAAAAAATTGTCATCGGTCTAATTATTAATGTGTACTCCTTTTGTTCCTTCCCTCTTATAAGCAACAAATATTATTTTTAGGATCAATAAATAATTAATATACTTGGTCTATAATACATTAATTATTCAAACCATGAATTTTTGCTTATAAAAGTGAATAGAGAGCATATACTATTATAAAAATACTGACAAGTGTCAAAACCTTGACTCCTATACTTAAAATATTATGTCCAACCAATTCAACTGAGATAAGCTCACGATGACTGCTGCTCATATAATTATAAACATATACTATATACTATCATTAAAATTTAAGTGTCCCTCTTGATATATTTATCATTAATATTTATAAAATTGAGTTTTTGAATTGACTTAAAAAAAACATTTGAGTTTTTAAATTGTTAGGTGAAAATGTGTAAGTTTAAGTAATTTTATTGTTTTTATATAGTTAAATCATATAAATTCGTTTTGACTTGTGATTACTCAAAACAATTTTATCTCAAATTTAACACGAAAGTCATGCTTAAAAATATAGAATCTGTGGAGTTTATAGAACAAAAAAGAATTCATGGAATTTACGATTTAAAACAAGATTTTAACAACCTTGATTTTACTACATTTTGTGTGTTTTTTTCTTAACTTTGTTGTTTTTGGAGAGGTTGAGCTTTAAGTTTTCATCCCTTGTCCATTAAAATGTTAAATAAATATTTTCAATCCACTAATTTTTTAGCTATAAGTGACCAGCTATCAATTACAAACCAACTTTTCAATTATTTGCTCACTTTTTGATAATGTAATAAAATATAGAAATTCTACATTTACCTACAATATTTATAATAATCAAATAATATTTAAAATCAAGTTCAACAGCCACACTTAAAAGTTTTATGTGTTACTAAAACATAAAATAAGAAGTAATAAAGCCCTCTTTTATGACTAGAAACCGATAAATTTGATAACCTAACTACCTAACTTATTTGGTAAGTAGAAAACACGATAAAATATAATGAAAAATAGACGAACAAAAGATTAAATAGAAGAGAACATATGTGTGATTTTGAGTGCTTTTGGCTGCTGGCATAGAGTTACCCGATGACCCGTAGACCTTTTAATATCATATTTGATATTTGATACCTATTTGAATCGGACCATATTCCACAAGAAGTTGATGAACCGTATTTGATACCTATTTGAATTGGACCATATTCCTTGTCATTTCGGTTTAAAGAATGACACAATATGTAATATGTAATATCACTTGTAATTTATCAAATAAACAAGTTGTTTTCACGGTACATAGTACAACACTTTCCAATGTTCAATGAAAGAATGTACAATATTATAATGAAAATTATTTTTTCTGCAAATTGAACATGACACTTCCTTGCCATGTAATGGAATTTCCCATACTAAATTTCTATATTGTTTACGGAATGATGGAATTTTATTTATTGTCGTTCTCTGGAGATGTTACACGCACCTTTTTGGCTTAGGTTGATACTTTCCAAAATAAACCGCGCGGTTTAGAATTTATCCAACAATGAATTTCGCTATCCTAGAACTGGTTTAGTTACAAGTACGACAGTCGTTCAATGCAGTTTCCCCGTCATTAGGTCTGGTTGTATTTTTTGTAATTAATGAACCATGTTGGTGCTTACATGATTACTAAATCGGTCCATATAGATTACGGATTAACGGATTATCAACATTAATCAATTTATTTGTAAAAAAATAAAATTAAAAAATCAATCAATTTAAAATGGTCTATGCAACAACAAAAAAAATCTCTAAATGTAACCGAAATTTGGGTCTCTATTAACAGTTTTTCTAGTAGTGTGTATCTACTATAATAATTTTGCATTATAATGAAAACGAGTAGCATCAATCGATTCGAAAATTGATCCGTTGAACTTGGTTTATGAACCAAATGAATTGAACTTGAGCTGAAAATTAAGTTGTTTATTAAATGTTGAGTTATATATAGTTCGACTCATTTGGTTCATGCGCTAATTTGATTATATATATAAACACTTAAAATATATTTTCAAATTACACTTCAAAAACATTTTTAAATTTATATATTTGATTTTATAGATTTATATTTATACAATTGTTTTTTTTGTAGATATATAATTGATTTTAGGGTTAATAGGTCGCTACCCCTGCTAAGTGGGTGTGTTTTGCATTACCCCATACTAAAAATACCTTTAAGATTCCCCCTTGCAAAGTAAATTGTTTTGGTTTCCCCCCTTGGGTGCAAGAAATTTGCACTTTTTAAATCGGTTGAACAGAATAACAGATTTAAAAAACAGCACTTTTTAAATCGGTTGAACAAAATAACCGATTTAAAAAGTGCACCTAATGGGGGAATCCAGAAATAAAAAATTTGCAAGGGGGAATCTCAAAGGAATTGTTAGCAGGGGGTAATGCAAAACACGCCCACTTAGCAGGGGGTATTAACCCTTGATTTTATAGATTTAGATAATTGATAATATATATAATACTTTAAAGAAACTGAAATTCCAGTAGCAAGTCACAGATGTGCAGCGTGATGTGGAGCACGTTAGGGTTAAGATATACGATGTGGTACCTAATGTCTAACATCATGGACATACGATAACTTGATGAACAAGGAAAATAAAGTGCAGAAGATAAATAATACAATGAGTTTGTTTACACAGTTCAGCGCCTTCAACAACCTACGTCTGGGGGATATCAATCCAGGGAGGAATCCACTATGATAGTTTTAATTCAAAGTCTTTGCAAACGCCATGTTTACAACTTATCACTTAAACACTACTCGTGTTAATTCTACTTAAGAACTCCTAAGTAAGAGAACCTCTGCTCACTCCCCCTCCACCTTACAAACCGCAAGAATTTTAAACTCAATAACAAACTCAATGATGGAGACGAACTCCTAACCTAAAGAACCAACTCATGCTTCAAAGCTTTGAGTGATTCACAATAGCTCTATGCTTAAAAGCTTAAGAGCAATGAAAAGAACTAAAACCTAAAGACTACTCTTTAAGAATATGTTTTAGTTGAATGAAATAGCTCTTCAGTCCTTCCTTTATATAGAACGAGCTTCATGGGCTTGGATCCCTGATTTGATAGCTGGCCTTCATGATCTCCAAGAAACAAACTCAAACTTTTACAAAGATTTATTTGTTTTAAATCTTTTTAAATCTTCTAGTAACAAATCGGCCATCTTTAAATCTTTCTGAATCTTTTTCAATTTTTCAGCTCGTTCATTGGCGCGCAAGCTAGCGTGGATGTATTTGTTTCAAAACAAATCTTTTTACAAGATCACACGCAAAATAATGAAAGTGAGTTATTCTAGGGCGTTCAGGTCAGGTCCCATATGTGGACACATCAGACTCCACATCTGGACCAAAGGCTTATTTTAGCAACTGAAGTCAACACCCTAAAACTAAAACAACCTCACAGGTTGAAAACACCAACAGAAACTAAGACAAGCACTTGACAATAATAAAATAAAAATGAGCAACATTAAAATTGATAGACAACATCGTGCACAATGATGTAGTTTTTATGGATTTGAAAAATAAATAGTTTCACATCGAAGTGTTTATAAAAAGTGGAGAGCAAATAGAAAAAAACTGATGTCGAATTCTTGAGTTAAGTTTTCACGCACCTCTTGCACACAGTAGTCCTAGGTGTGAAAGGATTAAAATAAACAAAGTATATATGATAGAACCAGAAATGTGATTAAAAACAGCAGTTTTATGTGTCGAATTATAATTGTGCTTTTTACAGAACAGCTAGTGCAAAGCATGGCATTGTCACAAGATTGGTGTTAAAGAACTAGGCATCGTCGTTCTGTCAAAAAAAAAAAAAAAAACACACTAGGCATCGTCATTGCTCTGTTCAACAAGTCTAGACTTTTGAAGAGCATAGCTCTCTTATGAGTTTATGATACAACATTGGATTAAATTAAAAACATTTCCAAAAAGAAGAAATAACTCAACAGTTAACTATCTTTACATAATTCACATATTGACCAAAGAACCTCAACAAGAATTACATAGCCGCCCATTGTCTCTTCTACCTAAAATTAGATGGCAAACAAAATTATGTCTACTTGAACAACATATATGGTATACTAAGTAGGAAACTCTCCATTGTTATCATCGTCTGATCTTTTAGGAGAAATAACATAAAGAGCATTGCTATTTAGCATGAAATTTTTACACAAGAAATGCAAGAATTAACACATGGCAAAATCTTAAAGGATGATGTCATTTAATCTTCTTTTTTAGTGGAAAACATGGGTGGTTATGGATGTAATTAAGGGTGAGGATTTATTCTTCTCTTTCTTGCATCAAAAAACTCTTGCTAAATAGCATTTTCCTAACATAAATTAACCTTGTTCTTCGATTATTCTTGTCACAAGTCCAACTGCAATTGTTCTTCCTAATGATCTAAGGGATACTCTTCCAAGAGCTTTACATCTAGAAAACTCTACCACGCAGACTGGCTCATGCAAAATCACCTGAATTAGAAACAATGAAAGTCATTCAAGTTGAGTTAGTTGCATTGTAGGTGAAACAATATTCGTAGATTCTCGTTGAAATAACAAGTTTTGCTATGTTATTCACCTCAATTACTGCACTTTGTTTTGACGTGAGACAGCGTGGAGACTTTTTGGTCACCTTACCGGTTTTGGGATCAAGTACTGACAATATTTTTGAAACTCTAGCAGGTTCCTTTGCATGATGTATATGAAACTCTAACTGCCGATATAGAAAAAAATAATTTTGACATTTTTCCCAATACACTAAATCAAAAAATAAAGGGCAGGGAACGTCATAATGCACACCTGAGCGCCGACCAATATGGGACTTGCACCATCTAAGACAAGCAATTTCAACTCCAAATGCTTTGCAATTGCAACAGGAAAGTCAGGATGACATAATACACCTCCAGAAAATACATGACTTCCATCAACACCTTGCAACGTTACAGCAACGTTATCTCCAGCTCTTGCAACAGAGCAGGCATTAGAGTCACGCTCCAATGTGCGTACTGTTCCAACAACATCTGAAGGCATAACTAATACCTGTAATTATTAAACTTTAGAGTTAGAGAAAGAAAATAATTTCATTTCAAGCAATGTTAAGAACAATTTAAGCATGTGTTTACATTCCCTACATAATTGTATGTATTACTTTATACAGTTAATACAAAAAGGTTACATTTTCAGGCTATATTAACAAATATCAGCTCCAATCACATCAATACTTCTATCTGAAGAATGAAAAAATGAAACAAAATAAAAAAGGAGTCCAATGGGATACAATTTTATTGCACCTCTACTCTACCCCTTGCATAACAATTGACCGTTGGATTCTCGCATTAAATTCTTTCAAGAATCATACATCAGTCTCAACATAAAATGTTAAATATTACAAAATGAATTTATACAACAACTATTGCTACGATATATATGAATTGTTTAAATAGTGATTCCTACTTTATAACTAATTTATCCAATTTCTTAAATAAAAAAGTGATTGCAGATTATTACTGTTGTTCTTATAAAATCTTCATGACAAGTAGCACTCTCACAGGTAGTATGAATTACCGAGTCGGGGCATCAGAACAGAATTTATAGCAGAGTTATTTTGTAAACTATTTTGTTGAATATTTGAATTGAGACGTGATTTTATTAAAAAAAAAAAATGGAGTTCATATGGCTACTAATGCGTAGTCTTGTATGAAATTTAATTATTGTGCATGTGTGGTGCCACTGCCACTAATTTAATTTTTATAATAATGATTTGAATGGGAAACTCCGATAACCACAACAAACGAATAGATGGTTTGGTGTAAATTAATGGACTAAAATGAACATGTTGATAAAGAAAAAACTAAATAAACACAATAAAAAGAACCAACTTTAACAGAAAGCTATCAATTCCTCATAGAAGAAACTTGTTTTTAGATCATTACGAAACACTTTTATTTATTTTTTTAATAAACAAAACACTTTTTAATTTGAATTATTAATGTGAATTATTAGTAAGTTAGTCATGACACTACTCCGCTTATACCTTTGTTCCATTTCGAATAGCTCCTGCTTCCAGTTTACCACAAGCAGACACCTGTCCTTGCGCAGTTGATTTGATGATATCACATATCGGCATTAACAGAGGTTTTGCGAATTCTCTAGTAGGAGGTTGTAGTGAGTCGATTGCATCTAACAGATAAGGTCCAGTATACCTGATTCACAATGAAACAACCATAATTTTTTAGTATATTGTAAAATGCATATGTGACCTCTGTTTGATTTCCTATCAAATAACCATTCTTTGGTTTGATATTCTTAAGTTTCAAGACCAAAGTGCCCGTGTCCCTAATTTTGATTTGGGTAAATTGGACTTCCCTGCAAGAAATTTAGCAGAGTGTGTGTGTCGATGTAACAGTGTAAATCCTGTCTTTCTGGAACTAACAAAACGGCTGCATATGCTACTTGTGGCAGCCAATCAAGAGATAGATCGGCTCCTTCGGAAACCATTAAAGTTAGGTTCCGCCATAGCCAACAACTTTTAATTAAAGCGCAAATTGTAGATTTTAGTCTAAACCATAATATATTTTAACCCCCAATAAACAAAAGTATGATTGAAAGAACTCAATAAAAGTCTTGGCTCTATGCAATAGCAAACAATTCAAAAGTGTTTTTATTAATGCCAACTTCTATTTTAATCTGCAAGGAAAATTGTAGAAGATGATACTAGTTGTTTAACTTTTAAAAACATGTGTGTATCCCCACCCACTGAAGCCATATCCCGCAATATTGTGTCACATGACACATCTCATGTATATCCAGTAACATATTTAAAAAAGAAAACATTAGTTCTACGTATCTGACCATATTTTAGGAATACCATTGTCCAATATGTATCAGATACTTCCCCCATTTTGGTATATCTGGACTTCAATAGTTTTACCATTTGTGACTGTAGTATACCCTAGTTTATCAACATGCAGTAGTGACCATGTAGTAATCCAATGCAAAATGCCTTACTGATTCGGTTTCTTGATGATTACAACTACATAAGCCACTCAATGTATATGAACAGGTAAATAAAACACCCCACCCTACCGCCCGCCTCTAAATAATGTTTTTTTACTCAAGAGCAAAGTCAGGAAAACATGCCTCTACCAAGGAGTTTGGGCAGAAGCAGCATTGGATATTAGAATTGTTGCAAATGTTATTTTTGGTCCCCCAGACACCATGAACAGGATATCAAGTTTCATCTTGGATTTCAAAGTGTAAAATTATGGTTTTTGAAATTCTAATTAATTGCACACTCCCCTTCTTTGTCTATTATTCCTTCTCCCAGATATTGTTAAATATCAGAGAGGAAAAGTGCCCAGGTTTTTTAATTTTGAACAATTATACATCGCTGCTTATGTCAAAATTCCATAACATTATTCATTGCTCGCCAAGGGAATTTATATCACATCTAGAGTAATCAGTGACATACCAGTTTTTGAAATGAGCGTCAGAAGGGGATGCCACCAAATTTTGATTTTCCATGGCACTCAAGGGAATCCATGAGAGAGAAGAATCTTTGAAACCACATGAGCGGAGAAAAGTTCCCAGCTGATGTCTTATAAAATCAAAACGGTCTTTTGAGAATGCTACAGCATCCATCTTATTTACTGCAACTATAACATGGTCTACACCAAAACTCCTTATAAGTTGTGCATGCTCCCTTGTTTGTCCTTTGCCACCATCCATACCAGCTTCAAATGCACCAAGTGAGGCATCTATAACAAGAATTGCAGCATCGGCTTGTGTCGCTCCAGAAATCATGTTTGGGATAAAATCTTTATGACCAGGAGAGTCAAGCACAACAACGTGATATTTCTTAGTGTCAAAATATGCCACAGCTACTGTCATGGTTATTCCCCTTTCCCTTTCTTCAGAACTTTCATCAAGTGCCCAAGCATAAGCAAAGGATCCTTTGCCCTGATTAAAAGAAAAGAGGGAGCAGAAATTGACACATGAATTCATAAGCATCGAGCACTAAAGAATAAAAATGACTCCACAATGAAAATACCTGTAACTTGGCCTCCTTTTCATTTTTGTGCATATCTTTCTTGGAAATCCGTCCCAATAGGTGTAATAACCTACCGGATAGTGTTGATTTTCCAGAATCAACATGACCAACCTACAATTAAGTGATTAACAAATTAAGCACTATGAGACATTACTTCCTTGAAATATAGTCCTGGAATATATGAAAGAATAGGTCATTTGCATACAATTGCAAGATTCAACTGAGTCAGCGTATCTTCAGACTGTTGAGGGAGCATCCACTTTTCTGGCTGGTAAGTAACTTGTTTATGAGGTCCCTTAGCATTAGTATTATCAGAATTTCCAGATCTTTCATCAAGAACCATGTGGGTAGAACTGCTGGAAGCACTTTCAGACTTTCCGTCTTTGTTAGAAGACAAACTAAGCTTATCACTTTCTTCGACTTTCGGGAGTGCAGACAAACTACCAGACTTTTCTTTGTCTGATCGGGTACCATTTGTACCATTTTTTGAAGAATTTATTCTATTTGCATTATCTCCTTTGTTCTTTGGCAAAGATGATGATAAGCTGTTTAAGGTTTCACCAATTGTTTCGAGATTAATTTCTACATTTTTGGAAAGCTTGTTCTTGGCTGCACTGTCCTGCTTGTTCCTTTGCATTAAGGATGATAGGTTATCTAAACTTTCAGCATTGGATTCTACAGCAAGTTCTTTCTTCTCTCTGCTGCTTGATGAAAGCTGGGAATCTTTAGAGTTTTTAACTTTGTCTGAAAGCATACCGAAATAAGATACGTTAATATTTATCCAAAAGGAACTGAAACATGAAGATACTAAATATGAGGGAAAAACAATAATTTTTTTCATTTTTAGGTTATAGCTAGGGTGCCAAAGTTACAGCCTGGAGACAGGTAGATTGAGGGAGGGATACCTTTCAAACCCTTTTTTGAAGAATGTAGGCCAGTAAAAACCACATCATCTGGGGATGGAACGTCAAATTTGAAAGGATCTGTGCACCCCAATAAAAAAGATTTTATGACTATTTTTTCAAAACGAATGGATAAATAAGGTTTGCTCACACGGAGTTCCAAGAACTAAAACATAGGACATCGTTAAAACAAACTCAAAGCTTCACCTAATAAGATCTTTTATTCTAATTAATACTCTTTCCGTCTCATATTAAATGTCATATTTGGAATATTTGCTTGCATTTTAGAATACCAATGAAGCATTACTTACACCTTTTTCGACTAATACCCTTATCTATTGTATTAGAATCCACCTAACTACTTTATTAATAAGGATAATAAGGATATGCTAGTCAATGAAGATCATTTTATCATGGAAATTAGTACACTCCATAACTTTCTTAAGTGTGCATAACCTTAAAAGGCATTTAACATGAGACGGAGGAAGTATTACATAACAGTCAAATATCATAAAAACTACTCTAATTCTACAAATGTATATTAAGATTTGCAAAGACCTATATTTAAAGAGGGATGGCTTTGAGTATTAAAATCCTTATGAATTTCATGAAATTCGCCTTGGACATTCTCAAACTTGTAGATGTTACTGCCATCTGTCAAAAAACCAACATCCCGCATTGGAAATAATACAACCTCTTTGGGAATCTGTTGTGGTAATCAGTGTTGTTAAAATCGCGAGTTGACTCGCTGAATCGGCCGAGTTTACGATGTACCCATCCCTACGCGAGCGGAATCGTGCTCAGAATCGCCGGAAAAGAGGATCGGCGCCGGATCGGCGATCTGAATCGCATAATCGTAGGAACGGCGTCCGTTCCGATTCTGAACCAGTGGGTGTGAGAAGGAAGAAGAAACGCGTGTTTTGGGTTTTTATCAAACGCACCGTTTTGTTATTATCCAAACGCACCGTTTCATTTATTTATTCTTTTCTTTATTTTTGTTTGACTATTCCTTATTTATTTATTTTTTTAATTAATCCTTATCCTTATTATACAAAACGCAGCGTTTTATTTAAAAGCTTTTGATTCATTCTTATCCCTTTCTTTTCTTCCACCGTTTCCTTTCTTTTTTCTTTTTTCTTTTTCTTTTTTTTTTAAATCAAAACTTTCCAAACAAACAAACACCATACCCACGCACAGATTCAGCAGAGCAGTTGAAAAAATACCACTTCAACACACAATCCCCATACTCCATTAACGTGAAGCAACTTCCCTCACTCATTCTCACCTGTGCACTAAGTTTTTCCCTCCAAATGAACAAAATTTTCCCTCCACACTTCCACTATAAAACCAACTTCTCTCCCTCTCTTTCACTTGCACTAACATATCAGATATCAGTTACCATTTATCTGTCCTATTTCCTCTGTTTATCACCCTCATCTCTGTTTTGATTTGCTTCAACTAGCTTCTGTTTTGATTTGCTTCAACTAGCTTCTAGTTTGGATTAAAGTTAGCTTCTGTTTTGGTTAGCTTCTAGTTAGCTTCTAGTTTGAATTAAGATAGCTTCTGTTTTGATTTGGTTTCGTTTCAAGTTATGTCATTTGTCTCTGTTTGAACTTATGTTGAATTATTTGAGTTTTGAGTTTAAGTTTTAAATCTTAATTTTTATGTTGAGTTATTTTTAGAGGTTACGATCCTACGATTTTGTATTACGATCCTTCTCCGATCTTTGATCCTTTATTTTGGTAGAATCTTACGATTCGTGTTACGATTACCCGAGTTACGAACTATTACCCTTCTCCCGATCCTAATCCGATTTACGTGTTTTACAACATTGGTGGTAATGATTGAAAAAGAGACCTGGCCAACTTGGATGCTCCAGGAGTTTTGTTTATATCTCCAACTGCATCAAAGAGATCGTTCAGAGCAGGTTATAGGCATATCATGTCCATTGTTGTAAACCTAACACTATGAAGTGTAGGAAATACAGAGAGCCAAAATTTAGATCTCTGCTATCGCTTTGAAATTTGGCTATATTTGAATTCCCTCTAAGTTGTCAAAACCAGGACAATAACTATCATGAGACCTAAGACCTATTAATTATTTCAGTTCATTGGCCATCCTTCTGCTCTTGCAGAGAAACATATGAGGTACAGTTTGGCTTTTCTTCCTCTAATAGTCCTATAAACCAAATTGTCACTCATAATCATATCCAGTCAAGGGCACTACTCCATGAACATGATCATGCTACTCTATGAACGATGATGCTTTTACATAAAATAAAGGTGTGACCTTATTTGGTTAAAAACTCTAATTGTTATAACTTTTTATTTTTGACAAACCAACTTTTACAACTTAAATATTAACCATTGTGATTCCACGTGCCATGATTCCAAGCATTGTGTTCAACATTCCCAGAGACTCCTATATATACATATATTACACGTCAAAACCCATAACCCCCATATCTGTAAGAAAATAAAGAACTCCCTTGAAATATCTAAATTGTTTAGTCTCCTTTTATCATGGCTTCAACAATAAGATTAGAGAATGAAAGAAGTGAAAGCAACAACACAATGAGAGTTTCCATTAAGATGCTTCCAAAATCTATAATACTCGAAGTGCTTGCAAAGGTAGCTTCTGAATTTGTTGTTGATATCAACAAAGTGAAAGTGTGTTCCAAACTATTTCGTGATCTCACTGGAGTAAAAGATGTTTTAAAAATAGTTTCATTTGAGGATTATCCTAAGATCCTATGGGTACCAACCGAGGATGCATTGGCAATTATGTTGGTTCCCATAAGATCTTAGGATAATCCTCGAATGAAACTATTTTTAAAACATCTTTTACTCCAGTGAGATCACGAAACAGTTTGGAACACACTTTCACGTTGTTGATATCAACAACAAATTCAGAAACTACCTTTGCAAGCACTTCGAGTATTACAGATTCTGAAAGCATCTCAGTGGAAACTCTCATTGTGTTGTTGCTTTCACTTCTTTCATTCTCTAATCTCATTGTTGAAGCCATGATAAAAGGGAGACTAAACAATTTAGATATTTCAAGGGAGTTCTTTATTTTCTTACAGATATGGGGGTTATGGGTTTTGACGTGTAATATATGTATATATAGGAGTCTCTGGGAATGTTGAACACAACTAACACAATGCTTGGAATCATGGCGCGTGGAATCACACCGGTTGGAATCACAATGGTTAATATTTAAGTTGTAACAGTTGGTTTGTCAAAACTAAAAAGTTGTAACAGTTGGAGTTTTCAACCAAATAAGGTCACACCTTTATTTTATGGAAAAGCATCATTGTTCCAAGCCCCATCTTCCCATATCAGAAAGAACAACATGATCAAAGACCTTGATGTTCCATATCAAACAAGCCAATGAATTAGGCATATTTATTCATTTCCCTATACAATGAAGCTTTGTTTGGGAGGGGATTATGATAGGCTCTCCCCTAGCTTGAGAGTTTTTAAAAAAGAGAGGGGTTTGGAAATTTTTAAAACCCTCCAAAGCCCTCCTTGCTTTTTATAGTTCCCTCAAATTACGGGATTTCAAAGGAAAAATAACACAATTTACTAAATTTACAGTTTGTAAAACCGTTCAACCAAGGCGTTCGTAATTTGGTATAATAGAGAAAAGGAGATCTGCAACGGTTTCCAAAACCATTGTTCTTGCTATCTAAAGCATCACTTTATGTGCAGTGGACGCAGCAACATTGGGCAAGCTACTCTGCTTCCCAGATTTGGTCCTCAACCTCGAGAAGCACAACAAGGATGCAAACTACAAGATGTACCAGGACAAAAACTTCAACTACATACTGGCAAGTGGATTCGTTCGAGAACTATTCCAAGGAGGAGAACGCTCTGGCGAATAACTTATGTGGCACAGCCACAGCTTCACCGGCCACATGGACAGTATCCAGCTATGACATGGAGGGTAACGCGGTGGACCAGAACTTCCACACCTCCGTAAGAGCAACAGGAAGTTCAAACACTATCCGAACACGGACCTGCGTTTCACATCTTAATAGAAGGCAATATTTAAAAATATATAAAGGAGAGGAAATTTCTTCATGATTACTATCAACTTTTACAATTTTCAAAAAATTAAAACAAAAGGGAAAAAATTTATTTTTAAAAGAATAGGGTAAAATAGTACATATTTGTCATGCAAATCCTCCACTGCCTTCTTATTATTTGACATCCAAACAAATTAACAAGGTGATGGATTACCGTTCCATCCCCAGCCCCTCATAGCTCCCAAACTTTACTCCCTCCCTTAGACTTAGCACTAAACTAAATTATTTTTCAATAATTGGATTACCTGTTTTGTTACTGTTGGAAGTTCCATTGTTAACCACGGGATGACGTATAACACCACAAATATCACACGAAGTCATACTCTCATCGTTGTCATAAGTACAAATGGAGCATTTCCAAACTCCAGGCCTGATGGTCTCTTGCTTTGTATCAGGCCCTTCTCCTGCTCCTGTTACAACAGAAAAATGCTATATGAGGTTTGTAAAATAAAAGTATAAACTATCATTACCAAGATGTCAAACAAATCTCGGAACATGCATTCATAATAAAAGCTGTCAACTAACTTAACTCTATTCAAAGTTCAAACCACTGCTAAATTGTTCTAATGACGATACAAAGTACAACTACCGGCTTCGAAAAAACTAACCAATTGCAAACTCATTGAACCTCTAACTACCTTAACCACTCCACTCTCCCTAACTACTTTTATGCTTTAAACATTATAATCATAATTCATAAAATAAAACTAACAATATAACAAATAAAAACTAAACAAAAAACGAGTAATAGTTAAGATAAATTAACTAACTAACTAACTAACCATATTTTTCAGATTCAACATCATAATCATAGTCATCATAGTCCTCGTAGTCATCGTCATCATAGTAATCAATTCCATAGTTAACTTTACGAGGCATTGTTGAGTCGCATGTGAATGAAGCACTCACTCGTGCTCCTTATTAACGCGAAAGAAGGAAACTGTAAAACCTAATTGCTGAAAACAAAAACAATGGATCAGTTCAGAAAAACACATAAATATATTTGAATTGAAACAAGGAAAAAAAAAGAAGATGAATTGAGTAGTTAATAAGAAACCTTATTAGTAAATCTGAATCGAGAAGAAAATAGGGTTGTGAATTGAAAAAAGAGGAAAATAAAGTTAAAGAAGTGTGATCGGAAGAAGCAGTGACATTGCCATCCCTACCTTCTTCTACTAAGTTCTAATCCACCCAAATCATTACTATAGTAAATATATTCGTCGTCGACCTTTCGGGTTACTCAGAAAAAGAAAAAAAAAATCATAATTTATTCTTTCTTTTTTTTTTTTATAAATTTTTTTTTATAAAATACTACTT
Source organism: Trifolium repens (assembly GCA_030408175.1). Lineage (NCBI taxonomy): Eukaryota > Viridiplantae > Streptophyta > Magnoliopsida > Fabales > Fabaceae > Trifolium > Trifolium repens. Next base: position 55,281,277 of record CP125842.1, on the reverse strand, counting down.
ATAATTTTGTCAAAAAATAATAATAAACCAATTACTATTCATAATTTAGTCCAGAGTAAATAAAAAACTGTGAAGCATTGGATACTCCTAAAATGGTGAAGTACTCGTACTAGATACGTACCAGTGTTGTTGGGTACGTTATGATACTCGTATGGTACACATTGATTCTGTACCCATTTTTATTTGGTTGTTTTTGGAAGATGAATTCGGACTAAATATATTGGCGGTTGACTTTTCAAATCTTTTAATTTTTTTTATATTTTAATTATATCTTTCACTTTTGATGAAAATAGTTGAGACCGTGGACAAAACAAATAAATCTTCGAAGCATGATGATAATGATTCACTTAAAAATAAGTTTTCTAGAATTTTATATTAATGTACTCATACCATAAATTTTCTAAAGATATTGTATCATCATGTACCAGTACCCCCGTATGAATACCGTTATTGTGTCCGCGCCTAGTCCTAGGCAACATAGATAAAAAGTATATAACTATTTTTTTTTTTGGTAAGTATATATCTATATACAAAGGAACTATTCGAGTTGTGTATTTTCCTTTAATTTTTTTGCAAAATTACATTTTTAATTGTTTAACTTAATTTCATATAACACTTTAGTCTTTTATTTATTTTTTAAATCATTTTAGTACTTTTTTCATGTTTCGATATGAATTTTATTTGCAAAAATAAAGGACTAAAGTGTTTCTAAAATTAAGTAAAAGGATTAAAAATGTAATTTTTCCTTTTTTTAAAATATGTTTTTTTGGCATTTTTAAATATTTTATTTAAACATTTTATTTACTAGTTTTTTTTACAAAAAATGTATTTACTTGTTTTAAATTTGATGTAATTCTAATTTAAATTTTAAAACAAAATTAACGTAATTCCTAAATACATTTTAGAATCACGATGAATTTAATAAAATTAGTGACATTGTAGTTTGTTGAAATTTTACAGTTTAATTTTTGTCAAAAATGTGAAGATTCATCTTGAACGTATCAAATTCTTCATAATTTGGACAAATTTGCACATTTACAGGGCCGACCCCTATGGGGTGTAGGGTAAGTTATAACATTGGGACTCAAAATTTTGGAGGCCTCAATTCAAAATTTTGAGGTCCTAAAATAATAATAATAATAATAATTATATATTGTTAGTGTTTATAAAATATCAGATGTACTCAATAGATTAATTTTGAGACCCTATAATAAAGTTATATATTATCAATGTTCATAAAATATTATATGTTTATTAAAATAATATCCTACTCAAGTAAGAAAAAAAAATGCATGTATCTTGATTAGGAATTTTCTCCCCTTTCAACTGAATTTTCTCGGTATGCATGGGTCATGTAATCGAACCTTTGATCATAGTACTTAAGGGTAACAAGACACTTACCACTTGAACCAATTCATTGTCGGCGTTTCTTATGTTACTTACAATTTAAATAAATGATGATTTTTGTACAAAAAAAAATGATGATGATTCTTTTTAAATTTTTTTAATAATTTTTTATTAAATATCCATTTTTAATATTCAAAGCAGACCTCCCAATAGTCGGAACCGGCATTGCACATTTAAAGTATAACAGTAACCATGTGGCAGAGTAGTAAATGATTATTTGATTGGGCTATTTAGATTGTGATGAAGATGAGATTTTGCGATAAGTCACCTGAGCGGGGTAATCATGTGTGTGGAAATTTTACTTATAAATAATGTCGAATGGTGAAAAAATTGAAACGTATTCACCTAGAAGATGACTCAAAAAAAATGAACTCACTGTAACTGACATGTTTATTATTTGTGACGAGGGTCTCACCAATTTGCTAGAGACAACAAAGTGAATGACCAATATTGTTTCATGGTGTTAAGATGTGTAGATGAGCTGTGATCTTCACACACATTTTATTTGTTGACGGTTTGTTTTATCTTTTGCACACATGAGAAATATATTGAAAACCTATGAAGAAGTAACTGAATAAGCCATAGACATGTAAAAATTATATGTGCACTTTGGCAATAATATGATGCATGACATCAAAAGATGTATATGAATTGAACTTTACCATTGGTAGTACGGTGGAAAAAGAAACAATTGTTCGATTATTTGCGAGAAAGATATTAGATGAAGAATTCATAGTTGGTCAAGTAAACAATTATCAAAGGTATGAGTAAAAGTCTCAAGTGAAATATGTAGAGCATGTCATTCCAACATACTACATGAGTACAGTACACTCTTATTGTAGTCTTTTCCAATGATGAGTTGCATAGAATGATTAATTCTTTTTGGTGGGTTCGAATATGAGAACTAAGAGGGGCATCAATCACTTGATTAGAAAAAATATATGATGCAGATGTAATACAATGATATATATTCATGGTATTACAGTGAGTTAAATCTTACTATGTTATGAAAGTAGGGTTGGAAGTTGCATCAAACTAATATGTGCATTTGTTTTAGCTTTAAAAAAATAGATTTTTATTTTATTTTTATTTTTTTAAATTGAAACACTAATTTTGACATCATATAACATAAAAATATATTATTGAAGATCAAAACATAGTCAAAATAGCAAATTTTTCAAAAAGTTGTATTTCAAAAATAATTTTTATGAAAATCTATTTGAAAAAGCTTCAAATAAAGTGATTTTTTTTTAATTTGTATATCCAAAAAAATGATGAAATGCCTAAAATGACATTTTAAAAATAACTATTTAAATCAAATTTTCATTTGAAGCTTTTATAAAAAATTTCTTTGTAAAATTTTTTTACACAAATTATGTAATACTATAAAATTCATTTTTAAAAAAGCCAAAATAAACGGGCTCAATATGACATAATAAATAGAGTTTTAAAAGTCAAATCTTTTCTTAAATGTAATTTATGAAAGCTCATTACGACCATAAATTCCTGTTTCGTGTGACTTAATATTCACTATTCACCACAAGGAATATTTGATGAAAAAGACATGTATGTTGAAGGAGATTATCTGGAAGGGTAACAACAAGTTAGAAACTTAAAAAACCAATTTGTTACCTAAAGCAACTGTCTGTTACAAACGTGAAACTCTTGTTGGGGTTTAAACCCCGACCATGATGTCCAATGTAACAATTTTGATATTTTTGAAAGTTGAGCTATGACTTATGAAGTACAAACGTGAAACTTAAATCACTTTTTGATGCATTCAACCTAGAACTGTCAAAGGGGTCGGTCCGGCCCGCCTCGACCCAGATGGCCAAGACATATAAAGAGCTTAAGTGGGCTAGCCCCGCTAAGGCCCGACCCACCTAGTTCGACTCGATAAGCAAATGCCTACATGACCCGACAAACTTTCAATTTTTTTTTTAAGAAAAATTCAATAGACAATAAAACTACATATGTATCGCACACAAGTTAGTTGTTATTATTTATTTTTCAAGTAAAGATAATCGTAACAAATTTATTTTTTTTCAAATAAAGATAATCATAATAAATTTGGCTTAATAATTATCTTATAACTAACAAATCTCATCGTTTGTTATTACTTATTTTATCTAAAGATTTTATGGTAACTAAAATTTCTCATTTTTAGCTAAAATTTTTTTTAGAAATTTTTTTATATATATTTTTTAATTCTTTAAGGGGTCGGTCCAAAAATTCGTGGGGTCAGCCCATGATCATGAAAAAATAGGTCGGGGGCCAGCCCGGTAAGGCCCAATATTTTTTTAAGCCGGCTCATGTAAAACCATAGGGTTAATAGGCCGGTCCGATAACCCAACGCATTTTCACAGCTCTAATTTAGCCTATTTAATATTTGCAATATTGTTTTTTAATTTGTTAGAAAATATATTTTTTAATTAATTAAAAAAGGAAAGAGAGAGATCAATGAGTGGAGGGAGGAAGGATCCAATCCAATCCCAAAAAGCAAAGCTTTCCCGCCAGAACACTCTATGAGCGCGTTTCTCTACTCCATTGAAAACAAAGAGTCGCGTAATGGCTATTTGCTTATAGAGTAGTAGTAGTAGTAGAAAACCAATAGAGCAGAGTGTGTGTTTGTCTGCAAACTGCGAAGAGAAGTGAAATGGGAATTCATGGTCTGTTACCGCTACTCAAATCCATAATGGTTCCAATTCACATCAAAGACCTTCACGGCTGTTCTGTCGCCATCGATACCTATTCTTGGCTCCACAAAGGCGCTCTTTCTTGCAGCACTGACCTCTGTAAAGGAATACCCACTTCTAGGTCACTCTCTTTTCTCTCGTTTTATTTCATTTAATACTTGTTCAATTTCATTTAATTTTTGTTCAATTGTTGTTAACATGTAAAAGGGCCAACGCAAAACCCATTTTTTTTAATTGGGTTTTTTCTTTTATATGTTATTTGGTACTTTGGTAGATAATTAGTGAGTAAATATTTGATTTTTTTTTTACTGGGTTTGATTCTGTATGCTTATATTTTAAATGGGTTTTGAAGTTGGATTGAATTTATGGGGTCAGGAAAGGGATTAACTAGATATTGTGTTTTACAGGCACATTGAGTATTGTATGCATAGAGTGAATCTGCTTCGCCATTATGGTGTTAAGCCGATTCTTGTATTTGATGGAGGTCTTTTACCAATGAAGATTGAACAAGAGAATAAGCGTGCAAGGTACTTTCTCTTAGGTCATCATGAGTACTCCGATTTATTAGCTGCTTTGCAATCTTATAATGTCATTAATTATCCTTATTGTTGCTTTTTGCACTTTTTTTTCCGAATGATGATTATGAGTATTCTATATGCTGTAAGTGCAGGTCTAGAAAGGATAACTTTGTACGTGCAGTTGAACACGAATCAAATGGAAATTCTTCAGCTGCGTATGAATGCTACCAGAAAGCTGTTGATATTTCACCTACGATTGCGCGAGAACTGATTCAGGTAGAAATGAATTTGATTTATCAGACTTGGTCTGGTTGATGTGAAGGAGATTATAGAATAGACCGTTACACACTTGCATATATTTGTGTTTCATTTGGATACATTAAGCAAATGTAATTACATCCTAAATGTTGAAACCGTGCTTTTTGTGTGTGGAAGGTATTGAAGCAGGAGAATGTGCAGTATATTGTTGCTCCTTACGAGGCAGATGCTCAATTGACATTCTTGGCAGTTAGCAGACAGGTTGATGCAGTTATAACTGAAGACTCTGATCTTATACCATTTGGTTGCCCAAGAGTGAGTTTTGACCATGCTTAAATTAATATACAAATGTTTTGTATTATCTGTACAAGTAGTTTATGTTACTGCTTAATTTGATAGACTCGCCGACTTTTGACTGTTTTGTTTCTTCCATTCCAATTAGATTATCTTTAAAATGGACAAGTTTGGTCAAGGTGTTCAGTTTCAGTATTCCATGCTACAAAAGAATAAGGAGCTTAATTTTGAAGGGTTTAACAGACAAATGCTTCTTGAAATGTGTATTTTGAGTGGCTGTGACTATCTTCAGTCCTTGCCAGGTATGGGTCTCAAAAAGGCCCATGCAAGTATTAAAAGATTTAAAAGTTATGACAAGGTAAGAATGGCCGATACAGTTTACATGCATGATTATTCAAGACCAACAAACCTATACGTATCTGTACACACCCACAATTATATTTTAGGTACTTTCTATATGAAATTTGTTGTTATTCTGATGCCAATTCTAATGTGCAGGTTATTAAGCACTTGAAATACAATGGTGTTTCTGTACCTCCCTTTTATGAAGAGTCATTCCGGAAGGCCATACTTACTTTCCAATATCAACGGGTTTATGATCCAGTTAGTGAAAATATTGTCCATTTGGCAAATATACCCGAGGATATTGGTGACGAGTTAGACTTTTTAGGCCCATATCCTTTAAAGATTTTGTTACCATTTTGTATTGAATATTGATATAAATTTGTTACATTTTGTTAATCATCTGAGATCTTGCTTAAAATAATACCTTAACCTGATACACACCGTTGCCAAAAGATATAGCACAAGGAATAGCAGAAGGTGATCTTGATCCAATTACCAAAATGCCATTTGAGGTACACCATCTAATTGTTATTTATCCTGATGCATACTTTGGGCATAAGTTGTGCGTGTTTGTTAGAATCAATATGAGTTTCTAGTTACCTTAAATCTCTTCATTTTTTGGTCTAAATAATTTGATTTATTTCATTTGTTCAGTTTTGGAATATGATGGTCAACACAAACAACATTGAAAGCAAACAGATTTTGATGAATATAGAAATAAATATAGGTGTAAATATAGTGTATGATATCTGCATATAACTTGGATGATGTTTTCAATCTTATAATATAATGTCCTATACAAGGGTTTTCTTGGTAATTAGTATCACCATCAAACATTCTTTTAGTGAGTTAATAGTCTTAATACCGTGATACTATGCATGATTATATGCTCAAGGTACCAGATATATTGGTATTAGGAATAAGAAATAACGGAGCTCTGGTCCTTACAATCAGAGAACATTACTCTGTAAAACTTTGTATGAAAGATAAAAATTCAGAAAACTGGAGAAAAATATAGGAGATGGCTCCTTGTTAAGCTGCTAAACTTGTCCAAACCTTTTCCCCTTTATTGCAGGCTTATCACAAGACACAGCTGTATAGTGTTTTATAGTGTACTTCTTGTTTAAAGGTATTGTTTATTGATGTCTATTTCTTTTGCAATGCCAGGGAGAAAAGTTTGTTGCCAGATTGGAAATTGCAGGAACTAGTCAATTTAAAACACTCAATTCTGAGAGGGTGAAGAAAAGGATTGATCTGCCTGTGCAGAAGAATCTCTTGACCAAATATTTTTGTATCCTCCAAGGCATTCTTCTTTTATTGATTTTGATCAGTTTAGCATGTTGGAAGGGAGGAATGCACTAATGCAGTGCATTCCAAGGTTCACAGGGATACTTCCTGATGCCGTTGACATGTAACAGGAAATAAATATTAGGCTATTAGTTTATTTTACATATTAGTTTTATATTATGCCATTTTACTTTTTTAGCCCTTATGACTGTATTTAAGAAGCCTTGATGCCTCATTTGGAAATATCAATCGATATTCAACAAATTATCTTCTTCCCTCAAACTCTCATTCAATATTATGCTTGAGCTGCCATTTTTTTCTAAAAAATTAGATTCTAGATTGTACAGCATCCAATTAGGTCAAGAAAAGGCAATCAATTATTCCAGCTAAAATAATTTTTAAAGGCACTGAATATTGAAAGTTTCTTCACATGATATACTGCTGCTCGGAAGCTTTTTTCTATTCCTTCTTAAAAGTAAATTTTCCTTAGCCGCGGAAGGTTTTGCATCTCTTGAAGCAAAGAGGGAATTCAAAGCGCCTAGAATGTCACCTACTACTGCTAATCAAAGTACACTGATTTCCTCTTCTGCCAATTCCCTAGAACATCAGACTTTAGAAGCTGCTGCTTGTGAAACAATGAACTCTCCTGCATCCATAGTTGACCCAGAGAGTTGTGGCAGCGACTCTCCTCCTAATTACTATGTAAGTTACCTGAACTAAAGAAGTATAATAGTGAAAACACTGTTCATTGTTGCTGATTAATTCTTGGCTATTTTCTAACATTTCTTTCCTTTTTTCATTAGATTGAAAACCATTTTCCCACCAAAAGTCCAGAGCTTATAGAATCACAATATCACGGTAAGAATATAAGCCAGTTAGTTTTCTTTGGGTGGAAAACAATACACCATGATTCCATTTCATGTGTTGGCTGATGCTCACTTCTTTTTCTGTGAAATTGAGTATCTATTGCAGGAGAGATGAAGGGAAGTCCTGATCATACAATACTGAGACAGCCCAAGCAGTCAATTCATAAACCTTGTCTGGGGTTACACAAAGATCACGAGCTCACAAATGTCCATAGCAAAGTCGAAGAAAAAACCAAGGAGACAAAAAGAAAGGTAATTGTAAGGAGTCCTTATTTTCAGCAGAAGCAAGTAGAAAAGAGTGCTAGTGATGAGAAACAGGAGCCGGTGTCCTCTGGCATCGTCATTGATGAAAGAAAAAATGCCATATATGGCGGAGATTTATGTAACAACCAATTGAAGACTAAAGACTTGAAAAGGAAGGTCTCCCCTAATGATAGTATTCAAAGTGTAAGATTTTATCCCTTTGAACCTTTTGTTTTCTTTAACACTTTCTCCTATTATATTTATGTCATGATGGTTTGAATTTCTACAGGAAAATTTGCAGGCCAGGCAAATGCATCCTACTTCATCTACTTATGATAATGGTATAAATAATTATTTTTTGGGTGCAAATTGTATAAATCAATTAGAAGATATATTAGTGGGTTTCACCCTCAGTGAAAGTTATTTTTTAGTTCATATGTTCTTTCACCTTCACAAGTAAATAGCCAATATTAATTATCTTGCTATTTCAGCTATTATGTTCTTTGCTATCATTGTCATTTTATTTGTTCTATGTGGTGGGTGCTATTGTTGTTATTATTACATCATCATCTTTTATGACAATGACTTTTTAACTTAAATCAAAGCTCTTCTTGTATATTGATTGATTAGTTCAAGAAAATGTTACTTTAATATGAACATTACTATTACCGGTCAGTTATTTTGTAGGCTAGTTCTATGGTACACAAATGAGATAAGTCTTGCATCACGCACAAACTAGTTTCAACTATTGGATCAATAATTCTCACCATTGGGTCAAATGAGATGTGATGAGACTTATTGATTCAATAGTGAAAAACACACTTGTGCATGGTGCAAGACTATTTTACTTGTGCACATTATACAAAGCCTATTTTGTATATTATTTGTATATTATAAACCGGAATCTTAGGTACTTTTATGCCTAATATGACGTTTTAAACAAAACAGATGACAAAATGCTATAGTGGAGGAAAGGATGAATCAAATATTTAAATAGATAAATGTAGGTGTAGTCATGAAAAGGAAGCATCTCTGAATTTTGATATTGCTTGAATTTAGGTTGCTCCGATCATAATGTCGAAGAAGAAAAATTTGGGACAAACATTTCCCATTTAGGCCATTATTCAGAAATAGCTGAGAAGTCTTTGGACAGATTTACCTCGGTAATATCGGCTTTTAAATATACCTCTGGCTCTCGTGTCAGTGGCCTCCGTGCTCCTCTGAAAGATGTCCGCAACATCCGTAATAATAGGTAATGGATTTCTGCCACGATACTACCGGATTCATTGTCCCTTGAAGTTTTATATCATATCATGATTTGTGAACGTGCTTATCATAGGCCAGCAGCTGTGGATATCAGCCAATTTGCATATGTGCCAAAACCAACAAAGACTAGAAGAGTAGCTCCTGATACTAACAACACTCGTAAAACTAGGTAATGTATTGCTGCCATAATCTGATATTCATTGTCCCGTGGGGTTTCATATCAATATCATGATTTGTGACCATAATATACATCTGTTTATCATATAGGCCAACAGCTGTGGACTTGAACCAATATGCATATGTGCCAAAACAAAGACTAGAAGAATAGTTCCTCGAAATTAAATCAGATTCGGGATTATGTCATCTTTTGGAGACCACTCTGCCCTAGTCAAGACCTGTATTGAGTTAATTCTTATTTGGCAGATGTATATTGTATTTTTGATTCAACTGCTAATTTACTTGGGATTTGGGAATTAGTCGCCTTGATGTATTCTTCACATAGTACCACACCCAGGGTAAACTTTTGCATTATTAAACAGCGGAAGCTTTAGTTAGGTGGTTGGTTATCTTCATTACTGGTTGTACTGTATATCATGAATAGTTGTATGTCACCATGCTTAGTACTTTTCATTTATTGATACCAATTGAAAAATGGAAATAGTAGTTTTCTGTCAATTGTTTCATGACCTTTCAAGGTTATAACTTATAAGGTGCTCAACTAGTTTTTATCATTTACAAATTATGCAACATGCTGTTTACTGTTAGATTGATTAGTACCTTGCCTCCTTTTGATTGGGTTGAAGGTTGAGATAGCAGGTTAAATGTCGTTGATGTTCATGTATCTTACAACTAAATTTTCATCAAGCAGTTTTTAACATTCTGTGCCATCTACAGTTAATGATGTGGAAACAGTTTACATGCAGAAATTATCGTGTGTTTACATGCCATGTGGGATTTTGAAAGTGACAAGTATGGATTCATTCCATTTAGGGATAAATGAATGCTAATGGATGGAGTATTCATTGAGGATTTGGTTTTTCCTCTTTTGGCGGCTGGTTTTAAGGGAGTTTCCAAATGTTTTTTTTTTTTTCCACTTATTGTTGAGGACAAAATCCTTATTTGATATTTTAAAGATAATAAAGACATTAATTAATTTTAATTATAATTATTTTGTTATCTACTAATGCGTTTGTGAAAAATGTTTTAACGATAATATTATGGTCATTCAACGATAATGCTATGGATTAGAGTTACAAACGCATAAACATAAAGTCACACGTAACAACAAAAATTAATTATCGAAGCAACATAAAGTTTTGGCTTAAATAATAAAAAACTTCACATGAAATTATTCTCTTTGCCTCACCAAAATGGCAATACTTTAAGAAAACATTAATCTTGGAAATATGCCAAACCAAGCAAAAAATCATCACATGAGCCTAACTTTAAATGGACTTTAAAGATTTTAAGGGCCCATCAAAGAAACAAAAGTTAACTCTAACACAATGATAATGTTATGGATGGTTTTGCCAACACAACGATAATGTACTCAACAAGAATCTAACATATCTCACGCTCACCAAGAAAAAAGGACAAAGATATGCAAAAGATACATTATGGATGAATCATTTGGATATGAGCACATGTGGAATTTCCCACTTGCAAAGCCTTGCAACTTGCAGCAAGTCGTCATACAAATATTTTCTTCATTTGTGGATGAGTTTTTCGCCACATTCTCTGGTCCCCACATCTTCTTTATGATCCAACACAACGATAATGCACTAGACAAGAATCTAGCATATCTCATGCTCACCAAGAAAAAAGGACAAAGAAGATATGCAAAAAATACATTATGCATGAATCATTTGGATATGAGGACATGTGGAATTTCCCACTTGCAAAGCCTTGCAACTTGGAGCAAGTCGTCATACAAAATTCTTCTTCATTTGTGGATGAGTTTTTCGCCACGTTCTCTGGTCCCCACGTCTTCTTTAAAATCCAACACAGCGATAATGCACTAGACAAGAATCTAACATATCTCACGCTCACCAAGAAAAAAGGACAAAGATATGCAAAAGATACATTACGGATGAATCATTTAGATATAAGCACATATGGAATTTTCCACTTGCAAAGCCTTGCAACTTGCAGCAAGTTGTCATACAAATATCTTCTTCATTTGTGGATGAGTTTTTCGCCATATTCTCTGGTCCCCACGTCTTTTTTAAGATTATTTCTTTTATCCCGAGTTCTCTAGTTCTTGTTAACTAACCTTTTAAAAAAAATATTTTCTCTAGTTAATAAAACAAAAGATAAATTGATTAAAATTAAAAAGGGTCACAATTAAACCCCCTCTTGTGACATTATTGCTACTTCACTTATCACCATCACAAGATCATGCAACTGCCAAGAGAATGCATTATGGAACCAATATTAGTCAGATTAAGCCTCGCAATGGGATATCTAGTGCATTGCAGAACTAATTGGTACCTACTAGGTACCAGTAAGCACCTTTTATCAGTATTCAATAAACCAATCACAGAAAAAATATGAACTAAATTCTATCAATTGGACAACATAAGACCTTACAAAATCTTTTGACTTTCATATAGTTAACAATTGAAGAAGGATGTATCAGTCAAGTTGGTGGCGATGAAGAACGATCTGCCAGGTCACTTAAGAGATTGACAATATCATGTGACGTTTTAAGAAGGTAGCGGGCACTTGATCTCTTTCGGGAAACAGCACAAGAGAAGTAATTATCACCTTTAAGATCAAGAACTGAGGAACCCTCATATACCGACATTCTATCACGGCCTGGTGGTCTCCAAGGCTCACTAGTTGTGCGCTCAATGGCTCTCCTTTCTATATTTGACAGCGAACGTTGCTTCTTATAGTGAGATGCTTTCGAGCCACTTTTGCTGGATGAAAATCTTGGCAGAGATGATGGCCTATAAGAATTGGATAGCATAGCTTTCGCCATTGGAGATGATTCCGTAGGAAGCTCTGGCTCAAAAAATTTATAGACATCTTCATCCTGAAAAGGTTGCCATAATCATTATAAAAGGTTACGCAAAGGCTTATCTATCACATGTAATTTTATTTTGACAACACAAAGCCACAGGTAAGAATAGAAAATCAAATAAACAAAACCTTTGCCAGAAAGTGACCAATGCATAGGACGTAATCGATTGGTTCCTTCATGCCTTTGTTATGAACTATCTCTCCCAGGATACGGTCGATAGCTGCTCCCTACATCAAAATAAAAAGTAGGAAGGGCAAAAAATGAGTGTCAGGCCTTAGCATATAGAAGAAAACTTATAAACAGAAAAGCCTATAGCTGGCAGTTTGTTATCGAAGATTCATGTTAGCATTCTGTTAGAAAGAGGGCAGAGAAGTATACCTTTGACACACCAACTGCACGGACCTCAACAGATCGACCACCTTGGAAAACATCAAGAGATGCATTTGATATTGGCCCTGTCCAAAGATGCTGAAGCAGATCTCTTGCTTGAAGTCTTCCAAACTCAACATCTAAAATTTAGTCAAAATAAGTTGGCAAATAACCATTTAAAAGGCTCTCAACTTTAAACAACATGTATCAGCACAAAGATCGCACGTAAAGAAAATGGTGTAAAAGTATCGGCACATACCTGCATATTTATAGTTCCATATAATTGAAGTTTCGCGTAGCTCAAAATGAGACCGTGGGGTTCTTTCAGTAAAATACTCAAAAACATGCTGAAGGTTGATAGAAATATGAGAATTTCAAACTTGAAATCAAAGTAATTTAATGTAAGAAACACTTGTGTTCATGCTGCCAAACTACCTTTACACTATCAACCCAATCCATATTTAAATTTTCAGGCATAGTTGTCATCCATTCACTTGAAGTAAGTCGCAAAAACATTCCATTTTCCGCTGCCAACCACATATTGTATTCGCCAAAGTTCTGCATAAAATAGTTGTTATTACAAAAAACAAATGTTGCTGAACATTGAAAAACAAATAAAATTTTCTTAATAATACTTTGTCCAAGACAGCTCTACCACTCCCACTCAGAACAACTATTGTTGTCTTTGGATCTTCGGATAACTTCTTTAAAGGTTCCTTCAGATCTGGATGCACTTTTAGTTCCAATTCTTTAATCTGATCACCCCTTCCAAGAGCATCCACCGGTTCAGTCAGAGTGGCATTGAAACCCTGCAGTCCAGTAGCGGCAAAATGGTATAATGCCGAGAGTCAAACAAGTCTTGACCATTATGAAATTAAGTTCAGTTCAAAAAACCTCATCTATTTTTCTTTGCACAAAATAAAGTGGATAATTTGTTACATAACATACAATTGTTAAGTGTTTTGTGATCTATTCTACAGTACTCTTTAACAGCTTACCAGTATAATTAATCTGTTATTGGATTTTGAGTAACAATCAACTGCCACTTTATTAGGAAGTAATGGAGGAATTTGTCTTGTTCTAAGCTGAGCTTCAACAATGGTATCATTCAGTTCACTGTGTAAAAAATACTAGTGTGCTTAGAATAAATAAATATTCATGAAATACATAAGTCACATTGAACACTAGAAAACTTAAGGTAAAAATATAGATAGTAGACCATCAAAGACTAAAAAATGCAAGTATTGTTGAAGGATTAAAACCTCACAAAAGTTGCAGCCCATTCTTGTGACGTGTGAGTTGTGACATGCTTGAAATTAAACTGATGCCGTTTTTCTCTTTCATCGGCTGGCATATTCAAAGCATAACCAATAGAAGCAGCAACCTCTGTGATGTTCCATGGATTTACTAAGATTGCACCAGCACCAAGAGACTGTGCTGCACCTGCAAACTGATAACATATAAATAATTCAATTTTTTTGAATCTCAATCAATCACCTAGTGAGTGGTTTTTATATTGAAGTAATGGAAGATATCAAAAAGTGACATAAAAGAAGTGAATTACCTCACTTAAGATGAGAACCCCCTTCTTCGAAGCTTGACATGCGACAAATTCATAGCTGACAAGATTCATTCCATCCCTTAGTGATGTAACAAGTGCTACATCTAAACAATAGGAAAGTTTGAAAAGATTGTGAAATTTTCGAATAAAACATAAAGAGTGTCCTACTACATAGGACCTTTTACCAATCATCAGATAATATCACACTGCTAGATATAAATTAGAAGGAGAATGTGGACTATATCGTTTATAATACGGGTAGAAAATTAGTACCAGTAACAGCATAGAGTGCACATAATGCATGAAAGTCAAGTGACCGATCCTGCAGTAGAAAAAGATGGATCAGAAATGTTCACATTATCAGCTAAATAACAGTGTTAAATATTTTCAGCATAATCTGAAATAAAAACACGACTCCGAGAAGGTCAACAATTAAAGTCTTTGTAAAGGGATCAGTTGATTTAATAATTGCATTTCATATGCAGGAATGATATGACAAGTTTAGTGTTTTCATTGAGATTTCAAATAATAGAAAAATTTCATCCAAAATCATGAATCGTGATACTTACACGGCATTGTTAAGTACCAAACAAGAAATCTATGTCTACAGCCATAACTGAATTTTAAAAATACCAACCAGATGGTGTATTGGGACTGCGGTAAGTGTTCCGAATCTTCCATTGATGCGTCCTACAATTTCATGTACCTGGCTCGTAAGCTTTTGATCTGAGCAAAACATTAAGCAAAAAATATCACAACTAATATTATAAAGAGAACTGTTTTTCAACCATGAATGCAATAGCAATAAATAAAAATAAGATGCGAGAGTAAAGTAACATACATTCAGGACAATCTGTCCTCGAAGGTACAGCAATTTGCAACAGGACAACTTTATCATGCCAATGAGAATTCTCCTCAAGAAACTTCTCAAATGCCAAGATTTTCTGGGGAATTCCTTTTATCATATCAAGACGATCAACGCCCAACATTACCTGTCCATTTGAGTATAAGAACAAAGCGATTCAAATGATGCATATTTATCAGAAACAAGCACATGCAGAACAGAAGCAAGAAATCATGGAGTGATCTCAAATTCTTAAACTATTGAGCCTAGGATTTTGGCATATGTAGCTGTTACCTTTCGGCCTGCAAATCTTTCTTTCAATTCTTTCATGTGAGACTGGACTTCAGGAAGCGCAAGGGCTCGAATAAATCTTTCAGAGTCAATTCCAATAGGAAACTGAAGTTTCACACTCCCAGAAATAAAACATTGTCAATATGAGAAGGAATGCATAATCATTGGTGAAAGTATTTTAATGCTTCTAACTCCATGGTTAAGTGTATAAAATTAGAAAAAATAAGAGAACATGTGAGATATACCGCAGCCACACGGGTAAGCCTCCCTTGATCTTCTACTCCTTCAGGTGTACCTTCTATCCCAAGAATTCGAGTACAAGCACTAACAAAATGCCTCGCATAATCATAAGTATGGAATCTGCGAAGCATGTAAATATAACAGTTGTAAAAAATAGTGAACCATATTGGACATAAAGACAAGGTTTTCCATTACCGAGGTGCAAGGTTAACTTACCCAACCAAATCCGCGGCAAGTACTGATCTCAACAGCTCTGATCTGGACGGCAGAGTCCTATGTATTTCCGAGGAAGGAAAAGGCGTATGGAGAAACCATCCAACTTTCATTTTGTCATTGTATTCTTTCAAACATCTCGGAAGAAACATTAGGTGATAATCATGGCACCAAACAACATCTCCATCCTGATAATGCTGATTCACTACATCGGCAAACATTTGGTTCGCCTTCTTATACGCGTCAAATTGAGTTTGGAAACTTCGCGTGGTAGCTAGCCTGTCCTCTTGTGGAAGTCCAAGGTAATGAAATAGTGGCCACAAGATATTGTTGCAATAACCATTATAGTACTCGTTAACTATCTCCTCGTCAAGAAATACCGGGATACATCGCTGCAGTTAACAAATGCATAACTAAAAGCTTGATTCATAACTACAATGACAAGAAACTTCACATGCTTTTACTAAATTTGCACAAACTTCAACCATGAAAGAACAATATTCAATACCATTTCAGCTAAAGCTTTAGTCAAAGCTTTTTGCCCAACTTCATCAGGAACATTCACACCAGCCCACCCAATCCATCTGGTGTCAAACTCCTTTACACCTTCAACAGAAACAACACACTTCACACAACACTTCATGATACAAATCGAAAAAAATTACAATCTATATCTCCAAATAATCATTATCATTAGAAAGTTTTGAAGGTAAATCATCATCATCATTCATATAATCTAGTTTCGTACATTGCATATCGCGAAAAATAGTAGTTTGTTCAACTTCTTCTACACAACAGGGTTATAATCTATATGATTCAAAGCGAAGGTAATCATAAAACATTAACAAATAGCATACCTGAAATATAATTGACATGTGAATCAAAACAAATTATAAAAAAGAATAAAACCAATTAATGCAATGTGACAAACATTTTTCTTGCCTAAAAGTGCACTGACAAGACCACCAACACTGATCTCAAGGTGATATGAATCCACACCCTCCCTAACAGCAGAGACAGGCAACCTATTAGCTACCACCAACAAACGTTGTTTTCGAGGCCTATCATCCGCAAACACCGTTTCCGCAACCTCTTCCTCATTATCGTTCTCACTTACGAAGAACGAATCACTATAAACTTGTTCTCCCTCTTTGTTGCCATCTCTTCCATCCTCAGTCGATTGAGTATACCGACTTGATTTCCGTAGCTCTCTTTCTCGCAAAAGCCTTTCCAATCTCGACCTTGGTGTTAAAGGAGGACAGATATTGTTCCCTTGCATACGCTTTGCCTGAAATTTTTCATCGAGTAAAAATCGATAACCTTCGATCACATTCTCAAAAAACATGCACAAAAATAGTTGCACCACACTCCAATTAATTTTGCCACATTGTTACCTAAGTTTCTGTCACATTATAATTATTTAACATTTACATAAAAAAATTCATCACTCAATAAAATTAACAATCATTATATGATCGACGTATTATACTAACAATTATCATACCATGGTTAAATGTACTCATTCATAGGTTGAAAGTTGAAACAAAATATACGATCCTGCACTTGTTGTAACCACATTAGAGAAATATATAAGGACAAGGGTAACAAAATTAGGCTTATTTGATATCAAAATTTGAATCGTGAACATAGATATATTGAAATGTGATTAAAATTAATTAGAAAAAATAAAAGAGATTATTAGAAGGGAGGGAGGGTTAATAACCTAATGATGATTAGCAGAATGAAGATCTTTTGATGAGATGATTTGAGTTTGTGACATTAATTTGATGTGAACAAATAAAACATAGCATGGATTTGTGCGAGTGTGATAACTACAAGATAGTGATCATGATAGAGAGCAGAGAAGATTATCCATATATATGTAATGTAATGATATGAACTGATTAATGAGATAAAAAATCATGGACGAGTTTAAGAAGGGATTCAGTAGCCACGACATGCAAATATATATATTTTTTAACGGCAAATATATTATTAATAAAAGTCAGATTTTTACAGATTATAGTTGACAACTAAGCGAATATTAGTATATGCTTATCGAGAGTTTTTTTTTTTTTTAACATTTTTTTTCCTTACAAAATAAAAGAATTATTTTGGAGAGATTTTACTCGAGTGGTTAATAAACTTCGCTAAATGATGAATTATTTAGAAGAATCATATTCAATATTTTGGATTGAACAATTTTTAACGGGACTTTATTACTTAGGTATCATTTGACCTAATTTATTTTAGACATTTTTACTAAATATAAAAGGAGAAAGATCGGGAGGGGGCTAAAACCGACTCCCGAACCAGATTAAACTGGTGGTGAAACAAAAAAAAAAAAACAAATTTTCAAGAAGATCTTAATAAAAAAAAGTTACTTAATTTTTATGAATAAAATACATAGATATAAGATCTTTGAAGTTAAAAAAACTACAATTACCAATTAACTTTTTTCTAAAAGCACTTATTTTCACTGTTAACTTTCAGATAGTTTTTAATACCTAAAAAAATTAGACCAAACAATATCTTAATAGTATTTATTACAAGTTTTAAATTATTAGCCCTTATTACTCGGTCGAATTTAATATTAGTGCCAATTTAGGCTCAAGTGAATTAATTTTATTTTGAATTGTCAATTTATATTTTTTTGTTGACAAACACACTAATAGAGACTTGTAAGTTGTAATTATGTGGGAATATAGGTCATGTCGAATGTCGATCTACAAGAACATACTATTTGTTTTTACTGTAAAAAAAAATATTTTAAAGTAAATATCGATACTATTTTCTTAAAAAAGTTAAATATATTAAGAGTTAGGATCAAATGACACCAAAGTATCAAACTAAATTTGACACCAAATTCTAACCATCTATTATAAGTTAATCTAAGACAAAAAATTACTTGGTGTATTTAGTCTCTATTTCCTTTTTTGGAAAAACAAAACAAATCTTTTTTCTTAATTACCATATCATATCATAAGAGCAAAACAAATCTTTTTTCCCAACTTTTTTAATCTCCTTAAGCTTCATTGTAACCATTTTTTTAATTAATTTGGTATGTTTTTGTTTTAATAATAATCGATCGATTCTTTTTCCAAATATTATGGACATGAAAGGGAGACAAAGAAAATTACAACAAATAAAATAAAAACAACAAAAAGAGGATTAAAAAAGAAAATGTTATTTATTAACATGAGAGAAAGACAAAGAAAATTACAACAAAAAAATAAAAAATAAAAAATAAAAAATAAGAGAAAAATAGTACAACAAAGAAATAATCATTGGACATGTAAAAATAATTGGGGAAATTATAATCAAGAAAATAAAATCATAATAGTTTGAAGAAATAAATGAGGAAATGATTGCTTACATATTTATGATGATAAAAAGTGTTTTAATTTGGTGATACAAAGAATATATGGTGTACGTGAACTTTTTTGTGATAATTTTAAACCTTTGGATTAAATGTAATGAATGGATGAGATTTGATGTCAAGTTAAATTTGACACATTGTTGTCATTTGATCCTAACTCATATATTAATAAATAAAATATTTCGATTAAGAACGAGATGTACTTAATCATGGACAAGTCACTAATGGTATGTCTAGATGTGGAGAGAAAATGAGAAGAGAGAAGTAAGTGAGAGAAAAAAGAAGTATTAATTACATTTAAAAGGATAAAACTATCCTCATGCTAAAAATTGATTTATGTTTTTATTTAAATGTAATTTAGTTATTATTATACCTATTATTTTAGTAATTATTTAACTAAATTAATTTAACTATTTTTTAGTAATTAAGAAATAAATTAAATTAAATAACTTGTATTAGTTATCATGCAATTATTAATTTATTATTGTTGTTTAATTAAAGTTAACACATAGTAGTTGAAAGAAGAAAACACAACAAAAATAGTACTCCCAAGAAAGGACAAAAAAGTAAAAGAAGCCTCAATCATGTTCTCTCTCCCATTTCTTCTCTGTTTTGGGGAGAACAAAAATGTGGTGGGTCCCATGCCTAATTTAGTCTTCGCATCATTTTATCTTGTAATTCTCATATAATTCTCTCGTCTCTTTTAAGAAAAACACAAAAAATCATACTTTAAAGGGTAAAATAGTGTTTACCCCCTTGCAAAGTAGACGATTTCTGGATTACCCCCTGGAAAAAATTTCGTTTAGATTCCCCCTACGAAATTTGGGTTTCTGGATTCCCCTCAAAATCACTACGTGGCAGCTGACTGAGCAAGAATATCCACGTGGCAGACGGAATCTCCACATATCAGCTGCCAAGTAGGAAAATCAACATTAAAAAAAAAATTGTCATGTCATTTACTTAAATTTTTGTTTTTACTCAAATTGATTAAATTAAGTTTTTAATCAATTTTCAAACATTTTCACTTTGTCCTCTCTCTCTCTAAATCACTCCGTCTCTCTCTAACCTCTCACCTCTCTCTGAAAATCTCGTCGCCGGAAAGGACGGCAGGCGGTGGCACCACCGTCTTCTCCGGCGACTCTCGTCGGAAACCACCCGAAACCAAAACTTTGTATATCAAACCTCACTATTTTTACATGCTCGTTTCAAATCCGTAACCCAAAATTTAAAAAGGCTCACCCAACGTCCAGATTGGAGAAAAAAACGGCACTCTCTTTGGATTTCGTCTCTCTGTTTTGATCTCTCTACTTTTCTTTCTCTTTTTTTTGTTTCGGTTTTGCTGTGTATGTGTGTGTTGGTGTGTGGGTTGGATTTTGTGAGTGATGTGTGTTTGTGATACGGTTTGGTTTTTGGCTGTTGAAGATTTTTTGAGATGGTTATGGATTTGGCTGATAATGGTGGTTGAAGATTTTGCGATGTGGTTATTGTTGTTACTGAAATGGTGGGTTTGTGGTGGTGGTTTATTGATGGCTGTGATGTTGTTGGTTTTGTGGTTCTGATGT
The DNA here is from genome assembly GCA_030408175.1 of Trifolium repens. Taxonomy (NCBI): domain Eukaryota; kingdom Viridiplantae; phylum Streptophyta; class Magnoliopsida; order Fabales; family Fabaceae; genus Trifolium; species Trifolium repens. The sequence continues at coordinate 55,260,613 of CP125842.1, read as the reverse complement.
TGAGAACTTGATTTGCGATGGAGAAGAAGAGAACAAGCTGCTTTGTTTTTTTTATGCCTTTACTTGATTTTTTTTTACTGACATTGAAGTTTGAACATGCCTGGAAATTACAATAGCTTCCACAGTTTTCTTTTCTTGTGCACTCAATTGTCCATGATCAGTGTCAACACTTCTTGTCACCTGCAACAAGTTGACAATCTTCAACATCTATCCATTTATCATACTTAGTCTCTTATGGCTAATTGATGGCAAATGACAAGCACAACCACACCAGGACAGAATGTTGTTTCAGCTAATGCTATCTCTAAGTTTGTTGATGGTTCCATATGAAAACTACATCTAATTCTTACTTTGATTTCAGCGTAAGTGGTGTTTTTTAGAGGGGGAAATGGGGTCAGATCACCCAACAAGTTATAGTATCTCTTTATCCCTCTGAACGAAAAAATTTATACCTTTACCACGACAAATGTTCCATCCGTTTGATTATTATTGTTTGAAAATTGATTAAAAACTTAATTTAATCAATTTGAGTAAAAAAAAGAATTAAGTAAATGACGTGGCAATTTTTTTTAATGTTGATTTTCCTACGTGGCAGCTGACACGTGGAGATTCCTTCTGCCACGTGGAGATTTTGGCTCAGTCAGCTGCGACGTAGTGATTTTGAGGGGGGAATTCAGAAAACCAAATTTTGTAGGGGAGGAATCTAAACGAAATTTTTTCTAGGGGGTAATCCAGAAGTCGCCTACTTTGCAGGGGGTAAACACCATTTTACCCTACTTCAAATTATCACATTTTACTTTTCTTAATAAATGTGATTTTTTTTTTGCTTACAATATGCATATGGGACGAAGGGAGTATTGTCTAATTTATCTAACCTATTCTAATTTTTTTGTCAATTTTTTTATCTAACCTGATCTTGGAAAGAAAATTATTTACAATAAATGGTGAATACAATTTCTTATTAACACGAGGTGTATCCACCGAATTAGTCAATTGGAGACCAACCATAGAAATCAAATCCGCATCATATTTGTGTTGATGGGGGAAAATTCTATTGGATGTAGAATGAACCTCAAGACCAAGAAAATAATGCTGGTTATCAAGATATTTCATATGAAATGATATGCCTATAATTGTTGTTTAAGTCACTCAATGGAAGCATGATTAGAACAATAGAACTATTAATAACCATATCATCAACATGCAAAAGAAGTAAAACAATACCCACAAATATGCTATGAATAAATAGAGAGGAATCATACCGACTCTGAGTAAAGGAGAACCTAACACTACAAGAAAATGGTGTTTTAATGGCGAAATTTTTTTAAGGGGTATTGGCGGCCTGGGCTGTCAGAAAGTTAGTGACGGCCTGGGACGTCACAACGTAAACAAAATCCGTCAAAAAATTAAAAAAATATTAAAATTTGTGAGCAATTCCGTCAATAACTTACTGACGGCCTAGGCCCTCACACACCAATCACTTATTGACGGCCTAGGCCCTCAGAAACTTGCAACGACATTACTGAGGGCTAAGGCCCTCACAAAACATTGACGAATTCAAAAATAAAAATAAAACATCGTTCCTTCTCCCTCTATATATTCATTCATTCTCAAATTTCATTCACTCATTCACCCAATTCATTTATCTCTCTAAATTTTCTCCAACATCTCTTTAAATTTTCTCCAACATCTCTCTATATATTCTATTAATCTTCATCATAACACTTTTGTGATTCTTCATTTTTTGATGTCATATAAATCTCTCTAATCAAACAATTTAAGACAATTATCATATTTCGTTGTTTCTTATTGAATTTTAAATTTCTATTTTTATCGTAAAAAATTTAATTTATGCTTTATTATATATTAAAAATAATGCTATTTTATTTTTTATTTAAATTAAATACTTTTTTTAAAAATAATAAGTAAATATGTTTTAAAAATTAATTAAGAAAACAATTAAAATATTTAATTTTTGCTTAAAAAAAATAATTAAAAAAAATAATTTTTTTTAAAAAAATACGTCAGACTCTGTGACGGCCCAAGCCGTCGCTAACCCAGTCAACGCGTGTCAGACGCTCAGGGTCCTCCTTAGTTTGTGACGGCCTGGGTCGTCGCTAATTCAAATTTACTGACGGCCTGAGCCGTCGCAAAATCCGTCACAAAATTTACTGACGGCCTAGGTCGTCGCAAAATCCGTCACAAAATTTACTGACGGCCGAGGCCGTCACAAAAATTACCTACGAGCGTTTTCCTGACGCCCAGTGGCCGCCAGTTGGTCGCCAGTAAATATGGAGTTTGCGACGGCTTTGGCCAGTTAGTGAGGGCCTGTGGCTGTCGCAAAATCCTGGTTTTCTTGTAGTGTAAGTAGAGCGAACGAAATTTCTCATATCATACTCTAGGTGCCTGTTTCAAGTCGTATAAGGAACATTTAAGTTTGCACACACCTTTAGATGAAGAGAATAAACCTTGAGGAGGAGTCATATAAATATCTTCTGTCAGTGCAACATGAAGAAAAAAATTCTTCACATCCATTTGATGAAGAGACCACTTTCGAGAAGTGGCTATAGATTTTACCGTGTGAACATTTGTCATTTTGGCAACCGGTGCAAATGTCTCATCATAATCAATTCCATATTCCTGTTTGTTTCATAATGCAAACAATCGAGCCTTGTAACGGTTGAGGGACCCATCAAAATTCAATTTCACATAATACACTCATTTACAACCTAATACCGATGAGCTTGATATTATGAGGACAAGAGTCAACATCCCATGTAAAATTCTCTTGAAGAGCCTGAAGTTCTTCATTCATTGCTCTGATACTATATTAGAATTCAGAAGACCTATACTCAACCACAAAAGCTAACTTGAAAGTTGATGATTGCACTACTCTTATAAAGACTATCTATGTCATATCTCTAGCCAGTGTGAGACTTATAACAGACCCCGTCAGTGTGAGATCAATTTCTGATTAACGCTAACTCTCAACCAAATTGCAAGGCATGATATTGCATATCAATTGAAAAAATATCACTAACTCTCAACCAATTTGGAATCGCCCGCCAAAGAGAAGAAAACAATATCACATTTTAAAGAATAAGTGTCTAGTTGTTTCATCAAAGCCACAACCACCAGCGCAAAGTAAAGAATCCAAATGCGACATTCATCTCCTCACCAAACTGTATTCTGTTGATAGTTTATTTTGAATTAGCCTGCATGTAAATGATGACACATTTAAAGAAATGAAGTTGTTTCAAATCACCTCGTGTTGCTCCAACTCGCAGACCCGATTCTCTTTAGATAACAAATAATGAGCATTAATTTTTGACCGAATAGACTTCACAGGGATCAAGTTGCCATTTCGAATCAGTAATATTTACCTGCAAGAAATTATTCTCAGAGTAGCACAACATTCCACGACTAGATCCTCCTCCCAAGCAAACAATCGCCTTCACCACCTCCACCCCCCACCTTCGACCCCCCAACCATGCCGATGCATCTCAACTACAAAGTTATTTTTATTAATATTACCATTATTATATTGAATTTTTTATTTTAAATTTGGCTAAATTACACTTTTTGCCTCATAAGTTTTAGAAATTTGCAATTTTGGCCCCATAAATTTCAAAATAACACTTTTGACCCTTTATCTTTATCCCCTTTTGTAAAAGGCCAATTTTGACCAAATCAACGCTGATGTGGCAAGTCACTTAAGTAACTCAGCTCAGTGGCGGAGCTCGGACCCTGTCTCAGGGGGTGCAGATTTTTAAAATTTATAACTAATGTATTTAAACACCCTTCATTTCTCTAATATTTATTCAATACATCATTTTATCTCTATTTATATTTCTTCCTATTATATCACCTATTCACGTCTATAACATCACTATATCTTATTTCAACCTTTCTCAAATGGGTATATATTGAGAGCAGATTTTCTACAGTACATTTCTCTCTCTTGTGAAATTTGGACCACACATTTTATTTTTATACATGTAATGTTAATTTTTAAAAATAAGCCAATGGCATAGATTGCACAGGACCTCTCAATTACTGGAGAAGATCATTTCTCGTATATACCAAACTTTATCCTAAAATTTAATTAATTTTAATATATAAAATGAGTAATTGAAAATGGCTTGGATTAGGGTGGAATAAGTTAGTTTAGTTTGACTTTTCGAAAAGAAAAAAAAACTGAACAAATAAACAATAATCAGTTTAGTTTTTGTAATTTTTAATACTAAATTTGAACCAAACTAATAAAAACGCATGTTAGTTGATTCAATTCGGGTTGAATTTTTTTCAAACTAATAATGTATTATTTAAATTATACATTCAAAACTAAAATTACATATTTATGCAATATATTTTCAAAATTAAAAACCAATGATTTAATTTCTAGTGGATTAATTAGTTTTAACAGACTTTCAAGATTTAAAATTCATTTTTGTACTTTAAACATGAATATAGAATACGATTATAGGACTACCAACAAAGAAAGTAATGTAGCCACTTAAATCAAATTTAAAATTGTAAGTGAAATGAGTAAATAAATGAAAACAATATGACAAAACAAGTATGAAATGACAAAAGTTGAACCAGTGTCAAACTGTGGGTGTGAGTGCAGGATGCAATACCAAAATGTTAGGGTGTGCAATAGGGATGATCATTTTAACCGGTTATCATGGATTAACCATAACCAAATCCATATCCAATTTTAAAAACCAGTTATTTATATTTGGGTTTTATAACCAAACCAATTAGTTTTTTAGGATATTATGAGTAATTGCTAAAAGTGAGGGTGTGCATATGCACCCCCTGGTGTGTATGTAGCACCGCCCCTGACTCAGCTGCCACGTCAATATTTTTTTGCGATCTAATAATTAAAAAAAAAAAGGAATGGATGAACAATAGGGGCACCCGCACACTGCATCTGTTCAAACAAAAGCAATGCATCATCATACTTCCCATTGATGGAAGAAGAATAGGTAAATTCTAAGGAGTGTATCATGGCCAATTCTAGCATGGGTAAGGGTGATAGGTCTCCCCCCATGATGGGAGACCAAATTTCACTTTTAGATCATAAAAGTCTACAATACACTATATTACAATATCCACACCATATTTTTTCCTCTTTCACCAAAATCATTTTTTAATTTATATATTATTATTAAATTAATTTTTATATGCCAAAATTCAATTTTAATGTAATATATATATTTATTGTTAAAGTGTACATGTACAATAATAAAGGTGAAAAAAACTGAAATTAAATTGAACGTAAAAATAAAAAAGGTTAAGAGTTGAAACACATATAAGAGGAAGTCTTATTGTACTAAATATATCATTTTATTAATTTAATATATCTTTTTATTGTACTATTATTTATTGGATTTTTTTTCAATTTATTTTCATTTTAGTTATATAATTTTGTTTGGTGTAGTATATTAGTCGTATAATTTGTCACCTAACAATTTATTCCATTATTTCTAATTTTTGTATCTTTATTTATTACGAACTGCAATTATAAATATGTGTTTCCTAAGATATCAAATTAAATATTACTGTATTACTCAATTGATTTCAGTATTCCGGCAAATGGTGCGGTGTGTTGATTTACTAGGAATGATGTACTTTTTTTTTATTAGTAACTACAATAGCAGAGATTCATTTTTATTTTAATTATAATAATTACTTTTTTTACGGGTATAATAATTACTTTTAAAGGGTAAAAACTGGAAGAAAAAATAATAAGTTATAAGTTCATAGGCTAATTAAAATAGTGTCTGAAAAATAAAGGTTTTGTTTGGAAAACACAATAAGCTAGCTTATAGCTTATGTCTTATAGCTTATAAGCTAAAAACTATGTTTGTGGTGTGTTTGGTAAGTTCAATAAGCTAGCTTATAGCTTATTGGATTAGCTTATAAGCTTGTTTTAAAAAAATAGATATGTTTGGTAAAAAGCTTTTCTCATTAGCTTATAGTTTTTTTTGAGATGCTATTTCAAGTAGCGTTCGAGCTTATAGCTTATAGCTTTTTATAGTTATTTCCATTTTTAACCTTTAATTTTATTATTTTTTATAAAATAAAAAATCATCCACTAAAAAAAATAACTACCCACTACATGTCCTTTTATGTAATTTTATATTTATTAACCACTTTAAAAGCTAATTTTACCAAACACTTTAATTTCAATCAGTTAGCTTTTCAACTATCAGCTATAAGCTAGCTTTTCAGCTATCAGCTAGCTTTTCAGCTATAAGCTAGCTTATAGTTTAATTTTACCAAACATACCCTTAGTAACATACTTTTATTGTGAGCTTATAGCTTATTTTACTAGTATATAGCTTATTTCCAGTATACTATTTTAATTAGCTTATGAACCTATTGCTTATAACTTATTATTTTTTCTTTTATTTTTACCTTATATTATTATTTTATCTAACATTCAAATTTAACCTTTATAATTTATTATGATTTAAACATAATATAATTTGAAACTAAGGCTTTGCTTTTTATTTACGTTGCTCAATGCGAATTACTTGCGCTACTCACTCACTCTTCTATGATATACTGTTATTATTATTATTATTATTATTATTGTTTCTTAAAAAAAAATCATACCTTTTTTTTAATAAAAATATCAATTTTGACGATGAGTTTTTAGAAAAAAAACATGATTTTTAGAAAATTAAATTTCAACTAATATCTGTTTACCAATTTTGTTAAAGTTTTTAGATAAATATATATTACATTAAAATTAAATTTTGTCATTTAAAAATTAATTTAATAATAATATATAAATTAAAAAATGATTTTGGTGAAAGAGGAAAAAATATGGTGTGGACATTGTAATATAGTGTATTATAGACCTTTATGATCTAAAGGTGAAATTTGGTCTCCCACCATGGGAGACCTATCACCCTTACCCATGCTAGAATTGGCCGTGTATCATTGTGTGTTTTCTCGTCAAAAACAAATGATCAAGGGTTCAATTCTTTATCTCTTAGGTTTATGACAAGTTTAATCATTATTAATCGGTGTTGAAAATTTCATACTCATTATAGTAATATGAAAAAAGAAATGTCACTTGTTAATTTCTGGAGAGTTTCATTTCTATGTTCACATCCTGTATTTAAATTTGTGATTCTAGTAATTTTTTATGGAAAAAAGGCACATTTCCCTTAAACAAGACACGGTCGTTATCCAAAAAACAACAATTAAAGGCATGGACCCTATTGAGATTTGATTATTTATTGAAGGGCTATATTTATATTCTCTTTTATTGGCCTAACTCTACGAAGTTGATGACTCTTAACTTGTGCATCAACTAAAATTCTGCACTATTTTTTGTTTAAAAAAAAAAATAGGCCACTTTGGCCTAGATATAATTATGAACTATCTAAAACTGAGTAGTGAGAACATATCAAAATAATCAAAAAGTTATATATCTAGAAACAACACTGGTAGAAGCAGATACAAAATCAATAAAATTCAAATGAAGCAATTTAATATAAGATGAAAACTCAAAAATCAACATTCTCATCTCATCAATAAATTATATATGTGCATGGAGAAGGTATTTGGAATTTGGATCCATGTGTGATATTGTATAAGTTTCTAATGCAGCTGTCAAAAAGAACATATACCTCCTAACGGTGTGAAATGTGATGTAACAAGCAAATGTGACAAAAGGCCTTGAATATGCAATTTTCATTGTTTTATTATATTTCTATTAATTCTGAATTGTTTTGGCAAAATTAACCTTAAAATTGATGTCACTAGTTAGCATTCTGTGATGATTAGGACGTACCATTACTATTAGGCAGGCAAGGCCTAAAAGCCAAGCATGGTTGAAAGTTGGAGCAGCACATTTCCCCTGCATAATGTTAGCTCATAATTATGACCATGTGGTAGGTGAGTGATTAAATGCTATAAATAGATAACTTTGAACTTTTTGGAATTCATCTCACCATGTTCAAATATATGTTGATGCAAAATTTGTACTAGTAATTGAATTGTGTTATGCAAATACCACTCAAAATTAAGCTTTTAAGTGAGGTAACAAAATATATTCCAAGTTGTTCCAACCTAACCAATGGTTCTAAATTGGACTTTGAGACACAAAGTTACTACTAAAGAGCTTAAATCATGCATGCAATCCCAATCTGTTGGAACAAAGTGGGTCTGACATGAACCTCTAAAAGTTTTAAGAAGTTTTGATGATAACAAAGTATTAAAATTGCAATTGGAATAACTAATGATTATTCTAGTGTGCAGAATTATAAGTTAAAATTCATTCAGAAGCACTACGAATAATAGCAGAGAGGCCAGTTAAAACAAGCTCTGAAAGAACTAAACAGTCCATCAAAAGCTTAAAATTTGTGTTGGTAAAGGAAGTGCTTCTGAGGACAAATGAAGGTTCTCAAGGACTCAAGCTACAAAACCTCAAGAAGCTATGACACCAGCATCCGAAGCAAAAGGAATTTACGTCACTCAAGAACTGACATAATCAGAACCAATGATTGAAGAACAATCTACTTCAAGGCTCTGTCACGTCCACAGGAAGGAATATTCGTTAGTACAACGTCAACCTTATCCATATGTGGAGCGCATTTGAGGATCGTACTATTGTACTATTATTACTCAAAATGGATGAGTGATAATTCAAATAGCAAGGTAGTGGAATGCGATATCTTTGCCAAAGAAGGCAACTACAGCTATCACAATTGTACGAGTATTTTCCAGCTGGCACATCTCTCTCTGCAACGGTCATCATCTTCCTCCAAGTATAAATAGAAGACTCAAATGGAAGAAATGACTACTGTTCCATTAACACTATTCTATTACTACGTTCAAAGACTAAGAAGCATTCTGACGCCATAATTTCAATCTGTCATTCTAAGTCTTAGAACAATTTGAGTTGTATTTTGTAAACACCTCTGATAGTATATCAAGTGTCCCTAAACATTCATTCTTAGATTTTAAGTTTGTTTGTGAAGTCTCTTGTTAATTGTAACTTGAGCATTTGAGAAGTCTCTTGCAAGTGTGCTTGAGCAAAGTGTAATCTTGTGAAGATTATAGTGAAAAGCTCTTGTTGAGAACAAGGGGACTGGACGTACCTTCAATTTGTGAAGGGAACCAGGATAAATTTCTGTGTCTATCTTTCCTTTTCTCTACATCTCTTTGAATTTGTTTTAATATCCGCTGCATATAATTCCTTAAGAACCAAAAAGTTTTAATTTTCTAAAACACAATTCAACCCCCCCTTCTTGTGTTTTTCCACCTTCAATTGGTATCAGAGCCTGGTTGTTGCCTAACTCTCACCTATCAGTGAAACAGTTAAGATTCAGGAAGGAAAAACATGTCTGCTGAGAAAGGAAACAATAGCAACAACAACAACAACAACAACAACATGAACTATGACTATGATTCCAATTCTAAAGACAGAAGGTCTTCTGACAAAGTTCCCTTTTTCAATGGAACTGAGACCGGTTATCCATTCTGGAAAACCAAGATGTACAGTCACATCATGGGGATTGATTGTGATCTGTGGGACTTGGTAGAAGATGGAGTAAATTTTGAAAATATGGATTTGGAAGGAATAGTCAGCTCTAAAGACAGAAAGGCTTTTACACTGATTCAAAAGCATACAGAATGTATAATTCTGAAACTAACACAGTGGAAGAATCTATACATGTTAGATTTGATGATAAAGAGTCTGACAGTAAAATGTCAGAGCAAGATGATAGTTATGCAGGTGTTCCATACCAATACATCAATTCAGAACCTGAAAAAGCATCAGAAGCTGTTGAAGCTTCAGAAGCTGTATTGGAAGAAGATGCTGAAGAGGCATCTCAATTAGAAGCATCACAAGAACATGATGACACTTCAGAAGAAGACACCCAACCAAGTGCTGATGTTGATGAAGCTCCAAGAAGGAAATTCAAATATAGATCATCACATCCAGAAGATCTAATTCTTGGAAACAAAGAAAGTCCAAGAAAGACAAGATCAGACTATCAACAACTTGATTCATTTCTGGGACTAATCTCAATGATAGAGCCAAAGAATGTTGATGAAGCACTTACTGATGATGGATGGATTGTAGCTATGCAAGATGAGCTAAATCAGTTTCAAAGAAATGATGTATGGGACTTAGTGCCAAGACCTGCACATAAGAACATCATTGGAACCAAGTGGGTATTTAGAAATAAAATGAATGAACAAGGTGAAGTGGTAAGAAATAAAGCTAGACTGGTGGCACAAGGCTACAGTCAGCAAGAAGGTATAGACTTCACTGAAACATTTGCTCCAGTAGCAAGACTGGAAGCAATCAGGTTACTTCTTTCATATGCTGTTAACAATGGGATTACATTGTATCAAATGGATGTTAAGAGTGCCTTTCTAAATGGTGTTATTTCTGAAGAAGTATATGTCAAGCAACCTCCAGGATTTGAGGATTTGAAAAACCCTGACTATGTTTTTAAATTAAAGAAATCACTTTATGGTCTCAAACAAGCTCCTAGAGCTTGGTATGAAAGACTAAGTAACTTCTTATTAGAAAATGGTTTTCAAAAAGGACAAATTGACAATACATTATTCAGAAAGACATCTAAGAAAGATATCTTAATCATTCAAATATATGTTGATGATATTATTTTTGGTTCTACTAATGCTTCTTTGTGCAAGAGTTTTTCAAAGCTAATGCAGGATGAATTTGAAATGAGCATGATGGGTGAATTGAAGTTCTTCCTTGGAATTCAAATCAATCAAGGAAAAGATGGCACTTACATTCATCAAAGCAAATATACAAAAGAGCTTCTGAAGAAGTTCAACCTTGATGACTGCAAGATAATGTCTACACCCATGCATCCTACCAGCAGCTTAAGCAAAGAAGAGATAGGAAGCAAAGTAGATCAGAAGCTGTATCGAGGTATGATTGGTTCTTTACTCTACCTTACAGCATCTAGACCTGATATTTTGTATAGTGTATGCTTGTGTGCTAGATTCCAGTCAGATCCTAGAGAACCTCACTTAACTGCTGTTAAGAGGATCTTTAGATATCTGAAAGGAACTACCAATCTAGGACTTCTTTATAAAAAATCCCTAGATAGTAAGCTAGTTGGATTCTGTGATGCTGACTATGCTGGTGATAAGATTGAGAGAAAATCCACTAGTGGAAATTGCCAATTCATTGGTGAGAATCTCATATCTTGGGCTAGCAAGAGACAAACAACTATTGCTTTGTCTACAGCAGAAGCAGAATATATCTCAGCTGCTAAATGCTGCACACAGCTTCTCTGGATGAAATATCAGTTGGAAGATTATAACATAGCTGAAAGTAGTATTCCACTATATTGTGACAATACTGCTGCTATTCATTTGTCTAAGAACCCTATTCTACACTCTAGAGCTAAACATATTGAAATAAAACATCATTTTATAAGAGATCATGTTCAAAAAGGTACAATAAATATTCAATTCATTGATACTGAACATCAATGGGCTGATATATTTACTAAACCCTTAGCCATTGAAAGATTTGATTTTATTAAAAAGAACCTGAACATGCACTATATTTCTGAAGAAAATTAGCTCTAAAAGAAGTAGAATAAAATTAGCATCTGAAGCTCTATCAGAACCTCTAATAATTTAGAGTCTCTTTCGAGAAGCTCTAAATAATACGGGTTCTGAAGGGTCATACACAAATGATTGTAGTTCTGAACTTTTGGAAATGAAACGTTCAGTACTATTAAGTGTACAACAGTTGTCAATACACGCGTCAGCTATGATTAAACTCTTTCAACACGTGTCTAGATCCTGACGGGCAGAGAACAGTTAATGATGATTATGGCAGTTAAACATATTATTTAATTTTTAAAACTGCTCGCGCTCCCTCCCAATGTTTATTTTCTCTGTGTATGTGTGCTAGTTACTATTCATAAGTCACTTCACTCACATTGCACAACTTTTTACACGCAATCACTACCTACACAACCCTAGACCTTACAGAAAAATCCCAATCTTCATCTTCTTAATTCTCTGAAACAATGGCTGCTCGTTCATCAAACGAAATCATCCAAGAACCCTATAATCCTACTCTACCACCTATCATTGATCTTAACTCTGATATCGTCTACGAACATCATACTACTGACGCTGGCCCAGATGCTTATGATTTTTTCACTGAGAAGTTCGTGGATTTTGACAGTTTGAAAGCGAATGGGATTGATATTCAATACTTGTTCTACAACCAACAATGGCAGAATTATTTTGAGATGCTTAATGGCTTCGTATACTACGACATAGTGAAGTATTTCTGGCAAAAGGCTAAAGTGTACGATAGAGCAAGTGCTGATAAAGAATACAAGGATATGGTTGAGAAGAACAAGGAATTACGAGGAAAAACAAGAAAGGAACTTTGTCTTAAACCTTATAGAGGAAGGGAAATTAGGTCAAATATTTCGGGCATCAATGTTGTGATCACTCAGGCACACATTGCTAAGATTCTGGGTTTAGACAACAAAGGAGAAGATATAGAAGTGTATGATAAGAAAAGCAAGTATTTGGATTCAATTCATCAGGACCTCTTCAAATCTGGATGCTCCACAAGGGATTTTGGAAAAATCATGAACATGAAGCACACATTTGAATTTGCTTTCAGAATGTGTTTATCTACCATCTTCACCAGAAAAGGTGGATTGGATACCATCTCCATTCCTCACAGACATTTCATTTGGTTCTTATTCAAGAGAGTGAAAGTCAATTTGGCTAAGATACTGTTTGATCACATGTGTCTTACCATCAATGAGGGCAGAACAAAAATACCATCAGTCATTCATCATCCAAGATTGATTTCAAAACTGATAAGGCAAACCAAACTCACAGATATTGTGAGTGCCAAAGAGAAGCTTAGAGTTTTTCAAACTGCTAAGTATGATGCATCAGTTTTGGTCCACATGAAGAGAAAGACCAAGGAAGAAATCATTTCAGTAAAATCACCTCTACAACAAGTGTACGAGAAGTACTTCTGGTGTGATGGGTTTCCCACCATCTCAGAACATGATAATGATGAGGTGATTAAGAACTTCCTTGAGTCAGTGAGAAGAGACACTGGAGTAAGTGTTCCCAGGAAAATGGTTGTAAGTGTTCCTAATTGGGATATCTTCAAGGGACCAAGAGAAATTACTAGAAACAGAAGAAAGCCAAGAACTACTGAGCAAGAAATGATTGATGAAGGCTCTGATGATCAAGGGCATATTAGTGCTGATGAGATTGAGGAAGGTGCTGGAGATATGATGACTGAAGCTGTTCAGAAGGAAAAACGGACAAAGAAAAGGCATGATAGGCCTTCAGCTTCTGAGGAAGATCAGAACCCTGCTAAGCCTGCAAAGAGAGTAAAGGTCAGAGCTTCTAAACCAAAAGGTAAGATCTCTGAATCTAATACTTCTAGCATTCCTGTAGCTCAGGATATTGGTTCTGAACCTCAACCCTCTATTGATAAACCATCTACTTCTCAACCTCCTTCATCTAACAATCAAACTCAACCCATAGACTACATTGTACCTCTTAGTGTAGTTTTACCATCTGTCAAACCATCATCATCATCTTCATCAGATACCAGCACTGCCTCTGATGAGTTAATTGCTACACTCATCAGAGAATCTAGCCTAAAACAAAAGAAAACTCTTACACCAAAGAGAACCTCTTTCAAGAAAACCACAAAGAAAACCACCATAAAGCCCATTCATCTCTCCTCTGATGAAGAACCTACTATCAATGTAGACACCACCATTCTCAATCAATCCACAAATCAAGATTCTGTCCTAGAACATCTTGAACAACACATGTGTGGTGTTGCATTTACCAACTCAAACCCAAATTCACCACCTCAATTTCCATCCATGAATCTCACAAATAATTCACCCGTCCATAAAACACAAAACACACAGGTCATTCACACACCCCCTCCCTCACTTGATCACATCTCACAAGTGAATCCACCTACATTCACCCCTGTTCAGAATGAGTCAATTGCTCATTCTGAAGAACAACAAAAATCACCTCATTCATCACCTATCAATATCACGACTGAACAACAACATCAGTCACCTCCACCTGAAGTATACTCTGATGAATCATCTCCTTCACATTCTCCACCACCTGTCTATGGTCCACTCAACAAACCTCTAGTTCTAGAAGAGGTTCTTGAGATCTTCAAAAACATTACTAAGGCTGAACATCAAATGTTCAAGGATTCCATCAATCTTGATGATGATATCATACCTCCAAATCTCAGTAAAATAAAAATCATAAACCTCAAACGTAAACAACCTGAACCAACCATTCCTTTTGACCCATCCTTACCCTTTTTCAATTCTGACTCTGAACCAAATCTTGAGCTGCTACATAATGCTATAAGTATTAGACTTAAGAGGTTCAAGCAAAGAGAGGAAGAAGCTCTTATCTTCCCTTCTGATATAGATGCTGATGTCAGGGAATTAGAGTACTTATTTGGTAAATCTTTAAGGATTCTCAGCACTCATCTGAAGGATAAAATTAAGGGTAGAGGAGCAAACACTGTACGGGAATTGTTTGAAATTGTTGAGAAGCTAAACGCTCCAAGGCTCACATCTTACAACCATGTTAATGAGCAGGCTCGGATAGCTGCTGAAGTTGAGAAGAAAAGACTAGAAGAGATTGAGTATAAAAGGCTAGCTGTTCAAGAAGCTCTCAGAGTGGCGATTGAAATGGGAACTCACATTGCCACTGTTGAGACAAACAAGATTTTATCTGATCAAGCAGTAGCAGAAAAACTTCAAATGCAAGAGTTCATAACAGTATTTGAACAAGGAGACACTTTTATGGCTGATCAGTCTCCTATAATTGAAGAATCTGATAAGGGTAAAAAGGCTATTGTTGATACAACTCCTCCTATCTCTCCCAAGAAAGAAAAGGGTTCTCCATCGTCAAGTATTGATCCTGCTGTTCAAAAGGAATTGGATTCTATCAGAACTGATTTAGCTGAAGAAATCAGGAATGAGATAGATGAACTCAGGATTGACCTCAGAACGGATCTACGAGCAGATTTAAGGGCAGACTTTAGGGCTGATATTACTGCTTCTGAGGAAAACACTCGCAGAAAAATGGATGAAATGATGGCAACCCTTCTGCAAGCTATTAAGGATATTAAGAAGCCATAACCTCTATTTGTGCACATAACTTTGTTTCTTGTTATTGTTCTTATTTATGGTTCTTATGTAACTTTGGATAATTTTATCTTTTGAATTCAAAGTCTTTATTATCCATATTTGTGTGTTTACTTACGTGCTTGTGTGCTTTATCTTTGATTTTCACTGATTCGCTCCTTAATATACCCTGATATTGTCTGGTACTCTTGTGGGTTCTGGCTCCAGTGTAAGGTGCTGAAGAGCATCTTGGTTTTCTAACTAATATTTTAGGATTTTCAAAACCTAAGAGTCCCCCACATCAGTACTCCTGTTTACTCATGAAATAGCTTCTTAGTATTATGGCCTGTTCAATAGCCGGGGCATCTACGATTACTTAAAAAGTATCCTAGTTTAATACTGTATGAGGCGTGTCTGGTAACTGGTGTTCTGACAATAACCATGTGGTATATAAAAAGAAAGCAAGCTTAAAAGAGAGAGATAGGTAGAGGAACAACTTTTATTATTAATAGAAAGATTCTTTATTACATATGATTACATCTAGCCTAAGGCTTAGATTTAGAAGCCTCTGATTCTATACTCTTCAGTTTCTCTTTGAGAAGAGATAGTGCTTCATCAGCAAGCTTCTGAACCTCAGCTGGATAATCTGCTAGATTATCTTCATATGTCCATAAGAACTCTTCCAGATCAGAGCCCAATTCTTCCTCCTCTGACTCTGTTAAAATAAGTTCTTCCTTGTTTCTCTCATATCGTAGCCTGTTTTCTTCGCAGCGCCAGGGCTCTGCTTCCTTCTTGCTCTTGTCTTTTGAGCCTGAAGCATCTTTGGTAACCTGCTTTTCCATTGTATGTTTGTTTTTGGAAATGACTTGATTACTCTGAATGAGTAAAATGAGAGGAATCATCCATTATTTATAGTACCTTCAAGATATCTTGTCAGTAGGATAATCAATGCCATTCATTGAATGCGTTTGGTTGTCACTGCATTCTTGACTTGACTACCCTGTTTGGCACTTTGACTACTTGGTTTTCAGTGTCTTTTTGACTGATGCCAAAAGGGGGAGTAAGAGTAGCGTTAAAATTAATGTTGATTCATTCATATTCTGCCCAATCTGAAACTGTTATGTTAAATGCATTATGAATCAATATTTATCTTTTCTGATTCTTTCTCATTCTGAACGATTATTGAAAGGGGAGAAAATTTGAGAACCTGAAATAAAGTTCATAGACAATGTCAGAAGAGCTTGCAAACCGCTTCTGAGCATTATCAGACTCTAAGAAGCAAAGCTTACAAAACTATGCTTCTGAGAGTTAAATATGAAAATCTATTTCAGATTAACAAATTGACTCTTAAACTGTTTTAATTAATTATGGATAAGACTTAGGGGGAGCTTACAAACCTACCCTTATGGATTATCAGACTCAGGGGGAGATTGCAAACCTTGAAACCTGAAGTCAACATAATTGAATTAAATCAACAACAATTGAATTTTAATGCTTTAGTTTGTCATCATCAAAAAGGGGGAGATTGTTGGAACAAAGTGGGTCTGACATGAACCTCTAAAAGTTTTAAGAAGTTTTGATGATAACAAAGTATTAAAATTGCAATTGGAATAACTAATGATTATTCTAGTGTGCAGAATTATAAGTTAAAATTCATTCAGAAGCACTACGAATAATAGCAGAGAGGCCAGTTAAAACAAGCTCTGAAAGAACTAAACAGTCCATCAGAAGCTTAAAATTTGTGTTGGTAAAGGAAGTGCTTCTGAGGACAAATGAAGGTTCTCAAGGACTCAGAAGCTACAAAACCTCAAGAAGCTATGACACCAGCATCCGAAGCAAAAGGAATTTACGTCACTCAAGAACTGACATAATCAGAACCAATGATTGAAGAACAATCTACTTCAAGGCTCTGTCACGTCCACAGGAAGGAATATTCGTTAGTACAACGTCAACCTTATCCATATGTGGAGCGCATTTGAGGATCGTACTATTGTACTATTATTACTCAAAATGGATGAGTGATAATTCAAATAGCAAGGTAGTGGAATGCGATATCTTTGCCAAAGAAGGCAACTACAGCTATCACAATTGTACGAGTATTTTCCAGCTGGCACATCTCTCTCTGCAACGGTCATCATCTTCCTCCAAGTATAAATAGAAGACTCAAATGGAAGAAATGACTACTGTTCCATTAACACTATTCTATTACTACGTTCAAAGACTAAGAAGCATTCTGACACCATAATTTCAATCTGTCATTTTAAGTCTTAGAACAATTTGAGTTGTATTTTGTAAACACCTCTGATAGTATATCAAGTGTCCCTAAACATTCATTCTTAGATTTTAAGTTTGTTTGTGAAGTCTCTTGTTAATTGTAACTTGAGCATTTGAGAAGTCTCTTGCAAGTGTGCTTGAGCAAAGTGTAATCTTGTGAAGATTATAGTGAAAAGCTCTTGTTGAGAACAAGGGGACTGGACGTACCTTCAATTTGTGAAGGGAACCAGGATAAATTTCTGTGTCTATCTTTCCTTTTCTCTACATCTCTTTGAATTTGTTTTAATATCCGCTGCATATAATTCCTTAAGAACCAAAAAGTTTTAATTTTCTAAAACACAATTCAACCCCCCCTTCTTGTGTTTTTCCACCTTCACAATCAACAATGAAAGAATAGTCACTCAAATAAATGATTAATATGCAAAGCTGTGAATTTATATATTTTTATAGTATACTAGCAATAGATACAATCTCCTTAATCACCAAAACACATCACTTGGTGGACATATATGAACATGTCTATTTTATATTTATTAGAAAGAACATGCTCTAGATTCAATGATCTCCATCCTTTGCATGCAATAAGGGAAAAAGAAATAGTATGTAAAGACATATGGAATGTTTATGAATCAATTTTGGGTCGGTCTGTAATGACATGTTGCTTTCCCACTTTGTAATGGATTTGAAAATTTATTCAAAATCCTATATCAATCCCTCCAAAGTCATCTCAATGCATCTTTTTAGCTCCTCTCCATATTGGAGGGTTTTAGTCTCCATAAGGAAAATGGTCTTAATTAGTAGATATTTTTGGTTCTTTCATTTTATAATGCTCATAGTAATAACTAATAGTTGTTTTTTAAAGGCTTAAATAAGGCTTAAATAGGCTTAAATTTGCTTATAATAATGGCCGGAGGGAGTAATTATCACATTTATTGTAATTTTAGTCCTAATTAAAAAAAATCCAAAAAATGCCTTATTTTTTACTCAATTTGGTGTCCCAATTATTTTTGTTGAGTAACCATTGTACAATTATTTTCCGCCGTTTATTAGTGACTAATTTTCGTCAAAAAAATTATAGGGTATGCAAGGTAAATTCTTTCATTTCAATCTAATTTTTTCCAAACGCAAGAGTCTGACCACTTGCATAGTCGATCAAAATCTTTTACAATTTGAACCAATTCATTGTTTTAATTTCTAGAATGATTAGATAATACTGCGGCCAAAAATACCACCTTTGGAACAAAGAATCGTCATTTTTATGTTTGAAATAGATTCATTGCAGTCAAACTATATGCAAGCAGTATTACAGACTCATTAAGATCAAACCGTTAAGATTTCAAGTTTAAATTTTATATAAGTTTTTTAAATAAAAATTTAAGTTTTAAATTTGACCACATGCTCTCGCATTAGGCGGTTCAAATATGAGGAATACAGGGTAGTTAGATAAAATAAACTGCATTCAAACCTGAACCTCAAATTATAATAGAAAGATTTATCTCTTCTTTCCTCTCTTCTATGTCCTCCAAAGCCCTCTCATTTCTTTCTTTAAGCTTAAAATTGCATTTGACCTCTAGATTTTCCTCTGTGGCTCTGTGTGTGTCAGACTACTGACTTCACTAATGTACTTCCATTCTATTAAAAAATTCTAAATTTTTTATTTTTAAAAAATTGAATATACAACTATTGGAAAAAAATATTTCGATATTAAATTGTTTATCATGGACTTTCAGAATATATTGTATTTGTCAAAAACAAAAAAATAAAGAGAAAGTAGTGAATGCAATTGAGAATTTTTTACTAGCCCCAAATTAATAAAATCTTTTTGTAGAGTCGGTGTCAAATAATTAAGGGTCTGTTTGGATTAACTTATTTTTGACCTTATGCAAACAACTTATGCAATATAAAGTAAATTTTATGCTATTTTATAAGTTAAATTGTATTTTTATAAGTTATTTTATCATAAGCTACCTTGACAAACTTATAATAATACCTAAAAATTGCATAAGTTGTTTGCATAAACTCAAAAATAAGCTAATCCAAACAGATCCTAAGTTTCAAATTGACTTATTTGTTGGGTTATCATGCCTAGAGTAAAAAATTCAACCCTAAAAACTCCAAATCTCCAAAACTTTTATCACTTAAACCAATTCATTGTTGGTCACGATGTATGATTTAAATGCTATGTGGTTCACACTTGAAACTCCAATTTGGTAGTGCAACATACCATTGGGAAAATACCCAACGACGAAGGCAACTTTCACAAGGCATCAATACTGTTGCACAACAATTCATGAGTGATGAATGAATGAGGCAGGGCATGTATTGTTTGCATAACCATTCAAGGAAGGATGAGTAGATACTTTATGCTTTAAATGAATCATAATGGATTGTTCAAACAAAGCATGTTACTTGGACAAAAATCATTAAATTCTTATACCAACTAACATTTATGATATAGTAAGTAGTTGGTTACTAGTCAATAGTAATATTAATAACATTGCATGGCTTTGAAATGCCAAATTTAGCACTATGAAGATAAGTTGTTTTGTTTTATGCCAGTTGAAGGTGAAAGGTGCACATTGCTGGAAACCAACAGTTTACATTCCCCAATCCCCATTGCTCTCACCGCCGTTTTAAATTATTTTATGATTTAGCACTGACATTCATTTGTATGTGTAAGAGAGAAAACTAAATGCAGGGCTAAGGTTTTGTACAGTCTTAATCTCAAGCGGGCGTTGACAATATTCCATTAATTTCTTTATATGTTATATGGGATTCGCATACTGATAATTGATAAATTGATTGAATTACTAAAATAAAAAAACTTATGTATGTACATACTAACCGCCTTATAAATATAAAAAATTGATATAAAAAACATATTTAGGGTGAAACTCACTTTTTTTTCTATGGCAAATATATTATGTATTTTTTTAAGAAGTAAATATATTATGTATTAATGTAAAAAACGAAAAAAGTACTATACAAGAGAATGTCCAGAAAATAAAGAGGTATAAGAAGTACACTCCATAAAAACCCAACAATTTTTAAGGTATATAAAAGAAAACAAATAGACAAATAGAACTACAAGAAATTAAGAATGTACACTCCCAACAAACTAAAACCTCTCAAAGGTACCACCACAAGAAGAAAAATACACCCTTAAGAAGAGATCGAGAGGCAAGAATCAACCACATGTAGGACAAAACAACCAGAGAGGCTCCAATCCCCCTGATCCATCGAACCCCAAGACGAGACCCCTACAAACTCTACCGGTTAGGATGGATACCCCATCCGGAAAAGGAACATGGGGAATCAGAGTTTTTACCTTGGAACCACTTTCAAGATAAAAGTTTCACCATATCGACCAAACACTCGACATAAAAGATCCCTTCCGAAAAGAAAATGTCATTCTAAGATTTTCAGATAGTCCACACAATAGTTTGCCAAATTAACAACCACCCTAATCTATCTTTTCTACCCCTGCCCATGCATGTCCAAGAAAGCAAAAAAAAAAAAAACCCCTTAAAAATGGTTTATCAATAAAATCCTAGCACCCCTTGTTTCTTCTATAAGTGGGGGATGCATTTTATTTTGTGCTGGAACGTTTGGGGTGTGGGGCTAGGTTTCGATGGTCCTTGTTTAATGCACCCCTTTTGTACGTATATTGATGGAAATCTCAGCGCTGCACCTCACGATCTTCTCTATCCCTTCTTTAGTAGAGTTTTTGTCCGTGAGAATCAAACCATATATTTTAGAGTTCAAGTACATGTTCAATCTATTCCCACTACCAATTGAGCTCAATAGTTGATGCCTTGAAGGCATATCATCATTAGAAAGTCCTATATAAAAGGCATATATCGTTGGAACCATTCACTGCAAAAGCTAAATTACCTCGACTAGAATTTCTTATTTGAATAGTATCTGATAATTAACTCTTATAAAATGTTATTTAACACAAAAATGCATGTCTTTTACGGTGGTTTCTACTTACTTAGTAATGATGCTTATTCAGTAGTTTGAGTCAATTTGTTGTTATCGAAGTAAAATTAGTATTTAGTATTTCTGGAACAAAAATGTTATTTTGACAACTTGAGAGTTGTTCAACAACTACATATACGTGGGGCCCGCCACCTTTTTCTATTTTTTAAATAATTTTTAGCGTACATCAGTTTGCGTGCAAGGAAAGAAAAAGTTGGTTGTCCACTCGGGACAACTTTTTCTGGTGTTCAAATAATACCACTCTTTCTGGAATGAATTATGTTTAGTTTGTTCAGTGTTTAAGGTGCAAAGCAATCTTGAAAAAAATTGGATAAACGCGTGACAACTTTATTCTATGGGCTTAAAAGGAGACCTCACTGATCAAGGACAAAGTTAAGAAATATTTCGAAAGTCGTATCATCAATGTTTGCTTTATGCATAAAGGACAAAAGATAGCTAAAAAGGAAGAGAGAAATGATAAAAGAAGTAGTACCCTAAAGATGAGTCGACGAGACACCTTTTTGTTACTTTTAATTTCTCACACCTAATGCAGTATGATATCTTCAAGTGGTTCAGTTGACAATTACAAGTTTCACTGACCTCTTTAGGCGGTTATATGTGAGATTTTTCTCAAGGCAGTCCATATAAGAATTTTCATAGGTTATATTTGGTTTGGCATTCACTTGTGTGGATGATTTGAAGGATGTGTAATGACACAAATTTGGATTCCATGCAATTAAATAATCCTACAAACACCTCATTGAAAACCCTTAAATTAAAAGATCATCAAATAAATAATATACATTAATAAAATTGGAGGGGTGAATTCATTTCCATAATGACACTATATTTTCCGCCAAAATTCCGTCTATTGAGGATGTAGTGAATTAATCCAAATTGTCATCTTATGGAGTATATGGTTAGTCTAAGTCATTGGATCCTCCTGCACCTTTTATGAGTGACTTGTGGATTCTTCCAAATCTTTGCACTGATTGTTTGGTGTGGCTTCTTTGGGGTTGACAATTTAGTTGACCACTTTTTGGTAGGATTAGTGGGCTTTGGGTGCGGTTAGTCTTTTGTAGCGGTACTTAGGGGGTGTATTCAATTAGAATTTCAATGAATTTCAAAAGATTTTTTTATGATGACAAAATTATGTGGTATTCAATTAGGATTTTAAAAGACTTTAAAAAAGTCTAGTGGTATTCAATCAAGACTCTTTACAATTTATAAAAAGTCTTGTGGTATTCAAAAGTATTCTAATTTTGATGGATTGTTTAAAAAATATGATTTTAATGGATTTTGATGGACTTTTTAGTGAATTTTGAGCTAAAAAAAGTCTTTCCCCATATCATGAGATTTCCATGAATTCTCATTTTTTTTTTCACCTTCCCTCTTGTTTCTATTTCATGTTTCCTAATTATCTCATGTTTTTTATAATTGTTTATTTTCTCCCTACATCTCTTATTCAACAATCTCACTTTTTCAAACTCTCAAAAACTTTTTACTTTCATCATCACTATACCAGTTTCTTCTTCTTCTTCTTCTTCTATCAAATATGCTTTTTTACAATAAAACAAATTAACAAATTCTACATCTTTTTTACAAACTTTTGATTCATTACAACTTTTGTACAATTTTGTTTCTTCAATTTTGTTTTATTTATTTTTACGGAAAACGATCTTTTTTTTCTTCTTCACATTCATCTGCTTCATATATGTAAAAACATAAAAAGGGGACCTAGAGTTTTTTTTTTTAATATTTGGATTCCCAAATTATTGATTCTTTTAAAATTTTCCTAATATACAAAAGTTTCCTAATATATAAAGTATTATGAAATCTTGATTGTAAAAAGTCTTTTGAAAAAAATATCTCAAAATCCATTTAAATCATTTGTTAAAAATCTTGATTGTAAAAAAGTCTTGTAAAAAAGTCTCAAGAAATCAATATAGTTCAACAAAATCTCATAAAATCATCAAGATTTTTTTTGCCAAAATAGTCTCATGAAATCTCAATCCAATACACCCCTTGATTAGTTTGAAATTTTAAAGTGACAAAATAATGCGAGACAAAAAAATGTGACACTAAACATGAAATAGAGAATTCCTACTATGGATACAATTTCTGTTTAGTCATTAATTATGTATTTATTTAGCATCTATTACACTATTAATAATACTCAGAGTCTTATGGAACCTAAATGGACGTTAAACACTACTTAAGAATTTTAACATTGCTATATGTTTAAGTCAGAGATCAAATACAAAATCTTAGTTAAGCCAGAAAATACTTGCGTCATCTCACATTTTTGTTGGTCAAGTAGTCTAGTGACTATAAATTTCACCCTTAAGGTGAATAAATGAGATGATCAAGGTTCAAACCCCGACCTTCTGCATATATAATGCATTGTCCTACCAACTGAGCTAAGTTGTAAACTCACATTTAAATAATGAAGAAATGTTGAACAAGTTGTAGAGTAGCATACATCTCTGCAAGACTGCAAGATGGATCCAATTTATGTACTACTTTAAAGTGAGAACAATGAGTGATTGGATATGAATGAGGTGGTGGTGGAGGTAAGAGCAGTAGTAGTATTACTCTGTTGGTGGGGCTATGAAATTGAATCTCACGTTATTTCCGCGTCAATTTAATGCACCCTATCTACACTCCCAACTGTAAAAGCCTATTTTACAAAAATATACTATACTTTATTATTTTCCACTATATATATTTACACTCATTCACACACTTCATTCATTCTCATTCACTCACTCACACACACACACACCCCCCTTTCTATCTATCTATCTACCACCTTCCATTTCTTGCTTCAATGGCATTTGCATTGTTGGTTGTGGTAGTAGTACTTGGTTTGTGGAGTAGTGGTGTTGGAGCTGAACCACAAGTTCCTTGTTACTTCATTTTTGGTGATTCTTTGGTTGATAATGGTAACAACAATGAACTAAACTCTTTGGCTAGAGCTGATTATCTTCCTTATGGAATTGATTTCCCTTCTGGACCTTCTGGTAGGTTTTCCAATGGGAAAACCACTGTTGATGCAATTGGTAAGACAAACCCTTCATATATATAATTTGCTTAAACTTTGCATGCAATTTCTAATTATGCTGTTAATAATCCTATACAACAATTAATAGCTATATAAGAGTATAATCTACAGTATTTATACAGTCTTAAACTACTACTTGCACATGCATGCAATTGTCAGAATCAGTGTTATGATGGGTCAATGACATTAATAGAGCCATTATATTCTTAAGGTCTTTTCAAAAAATACTTATATTCTTAAAATCTTAAGGTCTTTTTCCTAGCCGTCTTAATTTTGTTTTTTATTGTTAAGTTGTCATAAATTAGTATTGAGATTTTTTTTCAATAGCTAATTTGTAAAATCCTTTTAAAGGACATAGTTCAAATCCTTCTGAAGGGATTAGACTTTCACAACGTGACGAATTAATGTTTGAATCTCGATTAAAAAAAGCGTCCACATTTAATGTTTTGAATATTCCTATGAGGAAAAAAACTTTCATTACCCAGAGCATAACTCAATTGGTAAAGATATTACATGTAATATGCAGGGACCATAATTCGAATCCTGATATTCCCATTTATTTACCTTAAAAGTGAATACTATTTGACAAAAGAAACAGAACCATGATGCCTACTACACTCATGAGTGTGAATCTTGTGTCTGGCCTTAAAATTTCCATTCAATGCACATGGGTCAGTTTGGTGGCATTAAATATGAAATTTAAGACAGTACTTTTACATTTTTGACAAAGGTTGAAATGTAAGTAAAGAAAGAAAGTGCACCATGAGGCAGAGTTTATACTGCCAAACAGATCCATATAACTACCAAAGTACTGATTTGGTAAAAAAACAACAAAAGGTTAAAATTAAATTAGGACATGTTCTTTCATATATAGTATTGATTCTTTCACATCTTGTAAGTGCATAGTAAACTTTTTTTACTGTTGTCTAACTATGTGTAGAAATTTAACAGCTGAACTCCTGGGATTCGATGATTACATTCCTTCCCATGCAGCAGCTACTGATGATGACATACTCAAAGGAGTAAACTATGCTTCTGCAGCTGCTGGAATTAGAGACGAAACTGGACGGCAACTGGTACTCATATATCTTATGAATTTAACTGATATACAGTGTCAGTATAATCATTTTTTACACCATCAATCAATCACAATTGTTATATCCTCAAAAGCAGTGGCAGAGCCGGGATTATTATAGAGCCTGGGCAAAATTTCACATATGACATAATATATGAATTAACCCATAAACTAACCCCTAAAAATACCAACAATTTTGACAACTGCCTAGGCTTGCTGGACCTTAGAACCGCCACTGCTTAAAAGCGTTTGGCTTTTATTGTAACTACTTATAAAATCACACACATAATTAGTTATGATACGTTGACAGTGTATCAAAATTAAATTGATGTGTTATATAGTTTCGTTTTGCTTCATTGAACATCCCTTTTTTTTAATCTTTATATTTTGTTTTTTAAATTTTAGTTAATTATGTTCTAAAAGTGTTGATTTGTTTGTAGGGAAACCGCATTACTTTTAGTGGCCAAGTGCAAAATTACCAAAGCACAGTGTCAAGAGTGGTAAATTTACTAGGAACTGAGGATCAAGCTGCAAGTTACTTGAACAAGTGTATTTACTCAATTGGATTGGGTAGCAATGATTACTTGAACAACTATTTCATGCCTGCATTCTATAACACAGGAAGTCAGTTTACACCAGAAGAGTATGCTGATGATCTTATTCAATCATATACTAATCAACTTAGAGTATGTCTCTACCTCTTTTTTTCTTTAACCACTTAATTAAGTTAATAATTTTAAGCTTATTAACTTTTTGTGTTTGTGATTCAGACTCTTTATAGTTATGGAGCAAGGAAAATGGTACTATTTGGAATTGGTCAAATTGGATGCAGCCCAAATGAATTGGCCCAACAGAGTCCAGATGGTGTAACTTGTGTTGATAATATCAATTCAGCAAACCAAATGTTCAACACTAGACTCAAAGGTGTTGTTGATCAATTAAACAATGAGCTTCCTGATGCAAAACTTATCTACATAAATTCTTATGGTATTTTCCAAGATGTTATAAGCAACCCTTCAGCTTATGGTAATTTAATTTCTTTCCTAAACATTTTTAAGTGGAGAATTGCTGGTTCGAATCCGTGCCATGACATATCAAATGTCAAATTGCGGATTTGAACCTGCATTCTGCACCTATCATTTTTTAGTCGTTTTTTTCTCTTAAGAATTAAATAACATATGAATATGTTAACTTATGGACATGAATTTAATTTTTCAGGTTTTACTAATACAAATACTGGATGCTGTGGAGTAGGAAGGAACAATGGCCAAATAACATGTCTACCAATGCAAACACCATGTGAGAACAGAAGAGAGTATTTGTTTTGGGATGCTTTTCATCCAACTGAAGCAGGAAATGTTGTCGTTGCTCAAAGAGCTTACAGTGCTCAATCTCCATCGGATGCTTACCCTACCGATATTCAACACTTAGCTATGATGTGATCTATGAACATGTTCTTGCTTGTGGCAAATAAATTGTGTCACTACCATAGTTAATGTTCTTGGAATGTGTTGTTTCTTTTGATGAATTAAGAGTTTCAAATGTTTTTTCTTTATTGTTATATATTCATATGCTAAAGTGTTCATAAATGTCATCACAAAAGACTATGTTGGCTTATTAATGCTCCTTGCCAAATTTTCATCCAAAATCATTTAAAACATTTAAAATTTTGCTTTTGTGTTTTCGGCCGATTTTTTATTTTCGGTCGATTTTTTGTGTTTTCGGCCGATTTTAGGCTTTTCGGTCGATTTATGGATTTTCTGGTGTTTTTTGGGTTTTCGGCCGATTTTCGGTTTTTCGACCGATTTTTTGAGTTTTCGGCCGATTTTTTGGTTTTCGGCCGATTTTAGGATTTTCTGGTGTTTTTTTGGGTTTTCGGCTGATTTTTAAATAATATTTTATCGAAATAATATTTAAATTAAAAATAATATTATTTGGATATTTTATAACGAAACAACCTTTAAGTAATATTTAAATTATAAAATAATATTTGAATTAATTTTATTGGATGGATTGGATATTCATCCATTAAAATGATGATAATAGATGGATTAGATGAATTTTATCTCTAAATGGATGTATTGGATTCTTTGATCTCATTTTAATGGATTGTTAATGGACAAATGAATTACTTTGATCCATCCATTAACAATCCAATTCAAATCCATCCAATCCATCCATTTTGACACCCCTAATAGAAGATATGACAAAAATACAACTATTTAAAATTATAAATATATATAGTAGTGTACTATTAGTTTTTTTTTGTGTGATTAAATGTATGTACTATAAAATAAAGTAATTTAACAAAAAGGTAATTAACTTGTTCTCCTTAGAAAGAATCATTCAGAAGAACTAGAATTCGATTCTTGGTGGAAAAAATTATTGGTCAGATTTTACTTACCTCGCAGTCAAACTTTAGATTACCAGAGTCCTCTTGTCATATAAATTAGAGGATTAATACCAAAAATGTTCGTGCATCTGTTAGAAGTCCTACATTGCCTAGAGATATGACATAAATAGTCTTTATAAGGGTAGTGCAAACCTCAACTTTAAAGTTAGCTTTTGTGGTTGAATATAGGCCTCACAAATTCTAATAGAAGCAAAAGAAACACACACTGTTTTTGCGAATAATTTGTGTAGAATAAGGAACATTATCTTGTGCTTAATTGTAGGCTTTTCACTTGTACTTTTGGTGAATATCTAAGTATACGGTAATCAGGACAATTTAGCGGAAATCAATAGTTGCCTATAAACTTGTTTACATTTGTTGGTTTTTTCTTAATTTGAGAATTTTATGGTAGTTACAAACAGTTGAACTAGTCTTCCCACTATATATGTGGCATTCTAATCTTTAAGATAATTTGTTTCAACAAATTTCATCCACAAAACAAGGTCATGCTAAATTTTGTCTATATATATATATATATTTAGCTACACTATTATTCTTGTGTTTGGACTCCAAATATTTTGGATCAGAACAAACTATTTTGAATTTTGACATTTTCTTTTCTTTGAAATGGATTGTGAGACTAAGTTATGGTTTGTAGTGATTTTTTTGTTCTCAAGGGCAATATATTGTGTTGTTGGGGAGCCTCAAGTACCTTGTCTTTTCATTTTTGGTGATTCATTGTCAGATAGTGGAAATAACAACAACCTAAATACTGATGCCAAAGTTAATCACAGGCCTTATGGGATTGATTTTCCTGGTGGTCCTACTGGAAGATTTACCAATGGCAGGACTTCAATTGATATAATTAGTAATATTTTCTCATAGACTTGAATTAATGTATGTTGAAAAGTCGCATATTGAATAAAATGTGTTTATACGTGGGGGATAACGCTCGTTTTATAAGTTGATTTTGTAAAAATTAAGTTAGGTTCGATTCAAATTTTAAGATTACATTTTCCTCTCTTCTCTGTTGTGTTGAACACATGGGCTAATAGTGTTTGGTTCCGGGTTGGTTTTGTTTTTCTCACATTCCAAAATTTGTACAACAAAAAAATAATCTTCTACTTCAATGTGGTTTTTCACATGGTTTTGGAGAATGCAGTTTTCCGAGTTGCACAACCAAACAAGTGTGAAGAAAAGAACACTTTTGATAATCCTCGATTTGAATTTCAATAGAAGTTTATGTTGGGGAGTTCGGAGTTGCAACAACGGATCAATGCTCTAGGACCACAAGAGAGGGAGACGTCACATCTTCACCCAAAACTTTAATTAAAGCATTAGGTCAATGAGTCACCTCCTGCTCCCACCACGCCGAACCACGACTCTGATACCACTTGTTGGTGAGTCTGAGGGAGCGTCTGGAGAAACAACGGACCAACGCTCCAGGATCACAAGATCACAAGAGAGGGAGACGCCACATCTCTACCAAAAACCTTAAGACATTAAGTTCATGAGTCACCTCTCTTGTAAATCTAACATTCTTCATATTCATATTCGATGTGAGGATTAACCATTCACACTTGAAACCATACAGTTTGGGACACAATTTTAAATTGTATTTGTGTCTCCTAAATTTTGTTAACAAGGGAAAATATAAATTGATATATATATATATATATATATATATATATTTTATATTTTATTTTCACAAGTCATTCTTCAGTTTTTTTTCCCATTTATATTGAACTTAACATTCTATTTTATTGCAGCTCAACTTTTGGGACTTCCCAATTTTATACCACCCTATGCAAATACAGAAGGTGAAGACATAGTTCTAGGTGTTAATTATGCATCTGGTGCAGCAGGGATTCGAAATGAGACTGGAACACACTTGGTATTATAAGTCAATCTCTTTTAATTCAACAATTATATTTAACATCATTCCATGAACATGTCACACTGAAGTTAATGTGACATTTTTTCAATGTAACATCATCTAATTAGGCCTTTATTAGTCACTTTGGCAATGTTGCAGGGTCCAGATATCAGCATGGGATTGCAAGTACAACATCACACAGATATTGTTTCTCAAATCACTAAGAAACTTGGAAGTGAAAAAGTGCAACAACACCTAAATAAGTGCTTATATTATGTGAATATAGGAAGCAATGATTACCTTAACAATTACTTCCTACCACAATTTTATCCAACTAATGCAAAATACAATGCTGACCAGTATGCTGCAGCTCTTGTCAAAGAACATTCAACTTATTTAAAGGTGTTTACTTGTTGCATTTTTAGCATAAACCCAATTAGTGAAGTGTTGTAGACTAGGCTTTTTAGTGGTCAAAGTTATGGGTCCATATTTCAAAAGTTCCAACCATTTGGATTCTGCCCCAACTGAATTAATTCTTGAGGAGTGATAACAACACCTTTTGTTTTTACTACGCACTTTTTTATCGATTGAAATTCAAATTGATTCCGCTGTTTATGTAGATGCCATATAAAATTTAGCGGAATTGTTGAATTCAACCAGTAAAAAAAGTATGGAACTTTGATATTTGAAATTAATTATAGGATGTCACTTAGCAAATCCTCATTAGTAATAAAAATACATGGTTATGTTAACAAGTGGTATATAATACGAGTACAAGTTAAGAAACTAAAAATAGAATCTTTATTTTAAAATTTATGTTGAAAATGACAATTTTTAAACAATAGATACACAAGTTTCAAAATAAGGTTTCTATCTTTAGTTCCTTAACACTTGTTATATTTTGTTAAAATATATACAAAATTCATCATTTACATATTATTGATATTTCAATGTTGGACATTTTATAAGTGAGAGAATCCATAAACCTTTATGGCTTAAGGTTTTAGGTAGTGATGTGGTGTCCAACTCACTTATGTGATTGTTGAAAGTCCAATTGATCCCCCAGACCCCCGAGCCATTGGTAGTCAAACGACATGTTCTGTTGATGGATTCGTAGCTTCCGATGCAAGTGGATGAAAAACTTCCGTTTGAGGGGGAACATACCCATAAAGAATGAATCCAAGTGTGAGTAAGAGTCTCACATTAATGAAAAAGTGATTTTGACACTATATAAGTGAGATGACCCTTAAATCTAATCTAATGTCTTAATGTCTTGTGCTAAAATGTGGTATCTAACTCACTTATGTGATTGCTCAAGACCTAGTATAATGTTCCTCTTGACCCCATACATAAAAAGTCATTAATCATGAATAATATTTTTAGTATACTATCATAATTTAAATCAGAATAAAAGAATCCATTTTACTCTATTTACTATCTGATTTGTGTGAGTGTGCAGGCTTTACATGAGCTTGGAGCAAGAAAGTTTACTTTGGTTGGATTGGGCCCTCTAGGTTGTATCCCACATGAAATTTCAACACATGGGAAAAATAATTCATTGTGTGTTAAATGGGAGAATAATGCAGCACAACTTTTCAATGACAAACTTAAAGCCCTCGTTGACCGTTTCAATAAAGAGTTACCTGATGCCAAATTTATCATAGTTGGTGCTGCCAAATCCAATGATGTAAAGCTAACAGGTACTAGTATATATTTAAACATTTTTTCTTCTCATAAAATATGGTTTTAATATATTAGAAATAGAGTTTAATGGCGATACACCGACTTTAGAACATGAAATTGAAGTACATAAAAACATTGATCATATAAGGATTGCTGATTCCCTGCTGTTGAAAACAACACAGTTTTCGCACAGTTTTAAATCTCAACCATTAAATACAGATCAAACGATTTAAATTAAAACAATTTTAAATTATTCCAAACGATATCAGCCGTACGATTTAGATCGGACGGTCCTGATCTGTTACGACATCCACAGGAAATTCAATTCCATCATATAAGGCCAAGTTACATGTTTGAGCTCTTACGCTTATTTTAGGTTTCATATCTATAGCCATTGTATAATACTATTATTATTAACTTTGGTTTTTGTAAATATATATGTGGATTTCAGATATTGTGGTATGTTGCAAAGTGGGATCAAATGGGCAATGTATCCCTGATGAGAAACCATGCAGGGCAAGAGACCTACATCCATTTTTTGATGCATTTCATCCTTCTGAGGTAGTCAACAAATTGACTGCAGAAACTGCTTATCATTCTCCATCTCCATCCCTTGCATATCCAATGGATATCAGTCATCTTGTTAAATTGTAAACAAGATTAATCTCTAATAATCATTCACATACTAGAGTCAATTCAGATTGTAATTAATTAGTTCATTTTTCATTGGAAATGTGGTAATTATACACCTTCCATTTCAATGTACATAGTGATGATTGTTTATATCAATGACTTAGTTACTATATGCTTTGATGTAATATGATGGTAAAAAATTTGGAAATAACTAACCACAAATAGATATGGAAAGTAGTTAAGGTTGACAAATAAGCTAATTAATGTGTAATCTCCATACTTAGTGTCTTAATTAGTACACATGCTAAACAGATCATAGAAGCTTTCACAATAGATACAAGAGTAATTAATTAAGCTTATGAAAGTCTACAAAGCCACTACTTAGATAAATTCCATCCACATATATAGTTCTGCTTATATTTTCTTTAGGCATCTGCTATATTAAGATTCCGACATTACAAATAACAGAAAATCTATGTCTTTTCCCTTCTCACGCGCGAACACATCAACTGCGCAAGAGAGTAAAAGAGTACTAATTAGATATCATGTATATCATTTAAAGATAAAGTAATAATGAAATAATTATCATAAGGTCATATATAGAATGAATGTGAATGATTAGAGAGCTAATTAGCTTACACAAATTGAAGAGACATCTGGTCTTGCCTAGCATACTGATCATTCGGCTGTAATTCATTCACTTGAAAGTAGCCGCGAGAGTCGAACTGCTGCTGAGGTTGAGGTTGCATACATTCAAAGTTTGTGCCTCCAGGAAATAAATTAACATTATGGTTACTCCTCTCACTTTCTGATATCTACATATACACAATAAACAAAAAATAGAATGCCATAATTAGTAATAATTGATATGATGGCAACAAACATATATATATATATAGGACAGAGAGATATCAACAAACCTTTGCTCTAAGAACTTGGTTGCTATTATGCAACTCTATCTCCTGTATGTATCAAGCATATATATGTACATTTTAGTTATCATAAATACTTTGAAAATTATTGTATAAAACTTATTTGTTATCAAACAATATCTTCAAATATGGAGATTAAGTCATTCATAAAACAACTTTATTTTGGTGACATGAGACTAGCTTGCAAGCTAATCAAATTACGACTAGTAATACACATAATCAGTAGATTAGACAAAGGAACATATAAGATGAAAAAATTACCCTCTTCTGCATGTACTCAAGTTCTGCAAACAACATTTCATTCTGATATGCACAAACAAAATAAGAAGGAAGAAATTAGTAATTATCATTAGGCCATAGCAAAATCTATTCTTTTAAAATATACCAAAATTAAGAATTTGTGATTATATAAGATGTACCTTCTTGGAGCGAACTCGGCTAATTCCTTTCTCTAATTTAGCCTCAAGGTTTTTGAGATCCTTACCATTCATATTGCTCAAAGCTTCACCCATCATTTGCCTGCATTATTACATTAACATTTTCATCATTAAATAAAAACATTTAAAATAGTGAGAAACTTTTCTTGTCCTAATAACTTGCCTGTTGTGATTCTGCAAATTACTGATTTGGACTCGCAGTTTGGCAGCTTCTTGCTGGTAATACTGAGATTAAGATGTCATATTTAAAAAGGTTAGTTTATTTATTCATTACATTGCATACAATTTTCTTTTTATGCTAGATATTTATTGTAAGTATATAATTGTTGTGAACAAAT
The DNA here is from genome assembly GCA_030408175.1 of Trifolium repens. Lineage (NCBI taxonomy): Eukaryota > Viridiplantae > Streptophyta > Magnoliopsida > Fabales > Fabaceae > Trifolium > Trifolium repens. Next base: position 55,226,734 of record CP125842.1, on the reverse strand, counting down.
AATAAATACCTGAGTATTAGACTCAGAAGCTGATTTAGCACCAGAAGAATCTGAACATGCTTTCTTGTACCTCTCAATAGATGCTTTCACACTGAAAATTAGTATATTACAAATCATGTTCATTACTTCATTATGTATTATGCTAAGTATGGTTTGGCAATGACATCCAATTAGGCACAAAAGATTTTTGAATTCTTAATTATCATAATGAAATATCAGTTACTAACCATAAACATTCCTGCCCACAAATTAATTAATCAAAGGAAAATGCTAAATAGTGCCCCCGGGGCACTAGTTAAGGTAACTAAATATAGTATGGTTATCTTGAAACTTGGGCAATCAACTTTTTAAAAATGTAAAATGAAATATTTTCAATGCAAAACTTTTCTTTTTCCAGGGGCACTAGTTAGCATGACCCTTAATAAAATCTATAATTCAATCAATTTTATTTTATATTTTGTCACAAACAAAAACAAAACTAGAAGAAAAATCAAAATTATTTAGGACTGTATTATCTTTATAAACATATATACAGTTCTAATTATAATCATAAATAGACTCCATTCTACATAACCTCTTTATCCAAATATTGCAATTTCTGGTTGAACAAGAACAAACAAAAAAGTAAAGTAAGTAACTAATCAATTTGAAACTAATCATATGATTTGTGGTCAAATCATCCAGCTGGTTGAGTAAACTAAACCTTAAAACACAATCTTGAAAAACTCACATCAAATGATCTCATTCCTTAAACTCAAACCTTGACATCAAAGTTGATATGATGTGATGAAAATAAAACATTAATATAGTAGTACTATATACAGTTTTTTCAGAAAAATAATAGTATATACAGTATAAAAAAATAAATGGATAAAAACCATTTTTCCATTTTAAGTATATGCTATCACTGATACCTTAATTTCGTCGAGCCATTGATTGGCTGCTCCTGCCACGTTGGCACAGGTTCCTAAATATGATTGGTTCAACCATTTTTAGTCCTTTTTTTAATTATTTTCTCTGCCATATGTAGGAACCATCTCATACACAGTGGTTAATACTCTCAACTACAGTTCATTACCCACCTTGACACTTCATTCACCAAACTTATTAAAATCTCCTACAAACCACTATTTTAGTTCTTAGCAAATATTTCGCACCGTCACATTAGTCTTTAAGTGTATCGAAATTACAATTACATCTACAAACGTCTATTTTATTAATTATGTAGGTCCTTAGATATGTTTTTAGATGGTCAATTTAATTAGTCTTCGACATTCAGAAACTAACTAACATCAAATTAGTTCATGTTTGATATCACGGTAGATATGTCAGAATTACGGTGATCCACCGTGATTTCTGCAAAATCATGATAGATCACTGTGACTTTGATATATTTACCGTGATACCAAACATAGGTTTACACATCCAAGATGAAAATGGTTTTTCCTATAATCTTTGAAAAGAAATACTATTTTATTTTTCCTTATATTCTTTTGAGTGTTTTCTGTCTGAATATGCAAGTCTGTGTTAAATCACAGCCGTCCAAATAGGTTGTGAGTGACTGCTATAGATGTAGTAGTACAGGAACAGTTGTTTGTTGGCATTGCATGGAAGAAGACAAAATTGATCATAACAATTTCATTGGCTGGTCACAAATTGTCGTACATTGTCTCTGCCCTCATTTACCTCACTCTTCCACACACACTCTCACTCATTAAGCTTAGAAAAACCTTTCCTTTTTCTTCATCAGTCTATTACTTTCACAGATTTGATATATATGTGAAAGATCTTGAGATAATTCAAACCAACTCAGTCTCTGAGTAAAATTATGATAACCACCCTATTCATTACATCATTGCTCTCTTTTGTTGTTTTCTAACTATGTAAAAAAAAAATCAGTTTTTTTACCCTATGATAAGAAAAAAGATTAATTTAAAAGCTATAGAAAATCAACTTTAAGAAAATTCACTTTTAAAAATCAACTGAGAGAATTCACTTGTGATATGACCTAAGATTCTTTCAACCAAGACAAAAAATTGAATATGATCAGTGCAAATCAGTGATTAGCTGCTAGTGAGTCATTTAAATTTAAACCCTAATTAATAAGAAATACCAATCCTCGTGTCCGAAATCGGAGAAATGAAAGGAAAATATGAGATTTACATACCCTTTTGACTATAATTTAACAAAGTTTCCATCTTTTGATTACAATCTCAAAAATTAGAAGCTAATGAAACCCTAATTTCTAGGGTTATTGTTTATCCAATCAGAGATCTTGCACGTGGGTGGAAAAACCTTTATCTGGTTGTTAGTGTTCTTAATCAGATTTTATGATGATGAATTAAAAAAGAGAAATTTTTAAGCATAATAAATAAGGAACTATAGTTTTAAGCTTTTTCACAAACCCTAAATAACCCTTACCTTTTCATTACATGTTTATTTTATTTTATTTATCTCAATTTAACTCATTGACAAATAGCTTTTTCAACTTGCTTTAGGCCTTGTTAACCATAATAGAAAAGGGAAAGAAGAAAAAAGAAAATGGAAAGTAAAAAAAAATAAAAAATGAAGGAACTAAGGGTTAGCTGATCTCACATTCCTTCTTTCAAATCTTCCCAAATCTTTACCAAGAAAACCATAGTGCTTCTAAATTTTTCATGTTATTCCAGATCTATGTGCCCACAAACAAAGGGCTAGGAAAAGGGTAGTGAAAATGGACTTAAAAAAGTTCATAGAAGGAAAAGAAAATTGGCCAAAATAGAAGAAACAAACTCAAGTGAATCTTGGTTGCAGAAAACAGACATATACCAAGAGGAACAAAAATTAACTTAACTAACTTCTTGAAAAGATCTATTAACATGAAACATATAGATTATAGATATAAGTTTAATGTTCCTAAAAAGAAGAAACAAAGACATATCTTTGACTTAACAAAAACTAGAAAGAAATAGAAAAAGAACAAACAAATAAGAAAGAAATAAAAGAACACAAAAAGCTTGAAAATGAAAATTTGTTGAGTAATTTACCTGTTATTTGCATATTCGTAGAGACGGCCGCGAGTCGAGAAGACTATTAGAGCAACTTCAGCATCACAAAGCACAGATAATTCATATGCCTTCTTAAGCAAGCCATTTCGACGCTTACAAAAAGTAACTTGACGATTTGTTGTGTTTTCGATTCGCTTGATCTCAATCTTCCCTCTTCCAATCTTCAAAGCTGAATTTCTTTGAGGAGAATCTGGCATGGATTCACTTGGAAAACTCATTTTTGCTAGCTGAATCAAGTAAAACATCATCAACACAATTTTTATCTTCACAAAAAAAGAATCCATAATATATATTTTAACAAAAAAAAAACATGAAAAAAATTGATTGTTAAATTAGTTGTAGCTAGTTTGGTTTGATTAGAAAGAATCTTAAAAGGAAAAAGATTGAAACTTTGAAAAGACCCTCTTCACCCTTTAAATCATTGGCTATTTAGCTACAAACTTTTCATGTTTTCAAGGTGAAAAAAGGTTTTTTTTTTTACACATAAAAGAGAGGAAGTATTGAGAAAGGATTTGAAGTGATGTTTCTATTTTGCTAAGTAACACTAACCTGGTGAGGAAACAAAATGGAGAGAAAAAATTAATATTAAGATGTGAAGGTATAAGGAGATGTCAGAAAATGAAAGCAAAGGGGCTAAAGAAGGGTTATTTATAAAGTGAAAAACCACCTTTCATCCATGATGGTTTATGAATTATGTATGCATATGAAACAAGTTACATGTCCTCAACTGCATTTTATTAATTTTAGGCTTAATTGCAGTTTTGGTGCCCCTATTTTAAAACTCGACAGTTTTGGTCCCCAGACACATATTTTGTCTAAAATTTGATGATACAACATGTTTTAAATGAACTTCATGAAAGATTTTTCTTACAATTACATCGATGTTGATATTTTTTCATCATCTAATCATATACCACGCCGTTTAAATTATATCATATCGTCAATTTATAGTTAAAAATTATGATATGGGGATCAAAACTGTCGAGTTTTAAAATAGGGGGACCAAAACTGCAAATAGTTGAAAATAGGGGGACCAAAACTGCAATTAAGCCTTAATTTTAATTTAATGTTTACTTACAGTTTTGGTCCTTTTATTTTTATCCACTTACAAAATTACTCGCTCTATTTTAAAATTAGACAGTTTTTATTCTTCTATTAGATTTTTTGTATTTGAAAATGGTGATTTAATATATTTTAAATGAATATATGTGGCATACAACATGGTGATAATAAATTATCAAAAGTCCTAAAATTACATGAAACTCGATAAAAACTTTGATTTCAATTTCATAAAATATTCTTTTTTAAAATTTAATTAATGAAATATAAATAATTAATTCATCTTGATGAATTTACATTATGAAATCGTATGCAATTCCATTTAAAATATATTAAATCTTAATTTTTAAGTAGAAATTCTAGATGAAGGGACAAAAATCGGTTGATTTTTAAATAGCGGGACAAATTTCGTGAGCTATGAAGCAAAAACATCTCTATGATTAAGCGTGTCATGGTATCCGACACTCGTATGACACTGGTACGACATGTGTCAGGTAGGTGTCCAAAAAAATCAATTTTTTCTTTACTCCGAAACCCCTTAGATCGGTGTCCGTCACTAATAAGACATTCGTACATCCCGTGTCGGTTAAGTGTTCCAAAAAAATTATTATTTTTCTTTGTTTCCACTCTTATTAGTCATATTAACAAAGATTAAAGATGCGTCGAAAAATAATGTTGATCAACGAGGGATTAAAGAAATTACATTTTGATTACATTATTTTTAGCTTTTCGATAGTAGATAGATGAATAAAGATCAAATGTACTATGGTATATTCTTTTAAAACTTTTTTTAATAAAAAACTTGCTCAACTTAGATGCACATGTATATATTTGGATTCTTAATTTAAATATTTTATAAATATGTAGCAGAATCGGTGTCCTATATTTTTTACATTAACGATGTCTGATTGTCTGTGTCTGTGTCCTATCGCGGTGTTCGTATTGAAGTCCGTGTTTCATAGTGAGTGAGTGAAAATAGAAGGACTTAAATTATAATTAAGCCATAAATTTAATTTCTTTTAAAAAAAAATATTTTCTTCCCTTTCTCTCCCCACTATATTTGAGTGGTGTGAGTTTCAAGAGAATCAAAATGGAAGGATAAAGATTGAATAAAACTTTAAAATTAACTTTGTCAAAAAAAACTTTAGAATTAACCAACCTTAGATTGTTTTTCTTGGTTTTCAAAAATGCATTATCACGAGTGAATGAAGTAGGGCACAAGAGAGGGGGGGTCTGAAAAGGATTATTAATGGAACGAAAAGGACATTTAGCTAAGTTGCAAAACTTACCCCAAAAGTGGTTTTTCACAACATATAATGCATAGGATATGAACCTCTTTTCCTTTTGTGTAGATGACCATAATACGTTTTAAAGCTAATGCATTAATGCTAATTAAAACTAATGGACATCTTGTGTGTAAATTTGGTATTTGTTGACTTTTTGTTTTTGTTAAAAAGTAAAAACCAAACCATAAGAGTTAAAAAAGATGTTAGAATCATATCATATCATATCATATATAAATAAAAGAAGACTAGAGAATTTTGAAACTGTTTCATTTGGCAAATGTTTCACTTGAGATAATAAGAAATGCTCTTTGACCTGGATTCAAATCTTGGATTTCTTTTATTTTATTTTATTTATATAAACTTTGTTTCAATTTTTAAATTTTAAAATGTCTCACAGTAAAATTTGTTTTAGGCCACCAAAGTACTAACATAGCAAGTCTGTTGAATTATAAAAATAAAAAAATTTAATGCAGAGAAGTAGGACCTAAAAAAACAAAAGAGAAAATATATAAAGGAGAGAGTAACAAAAGAAACACAAAGTATCATTGAAAACAAAGGTCCCCGAAACAACATGCGACAAGTTTTTAAGTGAACAAAGTGTTGCCTTGTATGGTTGTCGGTGGACAAGAAATTATTTTGATATTTAGACAATTTATATATACTTGAGACAAAACGTTATCTGTGATTAGTAAGGAACAAAGGTTATTTTTAGATTTTGTTCAGTTACTTGCCCTCCAATTTGTTAATTTATTCTTAAGAATCGTTTTAAAATCAGACACAATACAATTAGAGTTATCTTGTCTAATCTCGTGTTGTTTTGCCGATCAGACACACCTAATGCGACATCAACTTCTTAAATAGATATATATCTCAATTATGCCAAAAATAATAATTAAGATTCTACGTACTTACTTGAGTTTATCTTAGACCTTTTTTTATCTTAGACCTATTAATGGATGGATATCTATACTAAGAGAAGGCTTAGACAATCGTTTTGGTAATAATGTGGACTTCTATTAATTGACCTAACATCAAGGATTAAAATGATAACAAAAAATTTTATGAGATGAAAAATCTCATTTTTAAAAAAAATAGAATTAAAATCCGTTAATTTTTTAGAACGAAAAACATACATAGCATTTGTTTTACAGTTTCTTAATTAACATCTATTGAATATTTAATTCAACATGTTCCAAAGTTTATAAACCTGTACATTTGCAACGATCAAAGACCATTTTGTTTTTGTTTCTTTTTGAATGGGATAAGTTGCAAAGACCATTAAACTTCCTGTATGTACAATATTGTAGGACTTCCTGTATCCTTGAGTACTGCAAAATTTGTTGTACATACCTATAGGGTAATGAATCATCAATTTAACTTTTTGACCGCATAATTCTTGTTTTATTCATTTTTGTTTTGTTTTAACCCTTGATGGGAAAGAGGTTACTCCCTCTGTCCAAAATAAATGACATGTTTGACCACTGACACGTTTGATAATGTACAACTTTAATCGTTAATATCTCTAATTATCTATTATAAAAAATTATAAAATTGGTATATTTTGAAAGTACTCGTCAAGACAAATCAAACAACATCTCATATGCTAATATTTGCATGTATATATTAGTAGAAAAATAAAGTCAAAATAGGTCAAATGAATAGTATATTAAGTCAAAAAAATGTCATTTAAAATGGGACGGAGGGAGTATAATTTATCAAATACGTTATTGGCTTAGTTTGGTAACTCAAATAAGTTAGCTTATAGTTTATAAAAGCTCTGTTTTGCAACAATTTTTAAAAAAGAGCTTATAGCTTATTTTTCAAACGCTATTTCAAGTAGCTTATAGCTTATTATCTTTTCTTCCAATTTTACCCCTATCAACTTACTTGAAAAAAAAATTAAATATTAATTAAACATATCTTTTTTATGTCATTTCATATTTATAAGCTAGTCCAACCTTTAATTTTATTAAACAATACAAATTCAATCAGTTGGCTTATTCGCTATAAGTTAAAAGCTAGCTTATATGTTATCCGCTATAAGCTAACTTATCAGTTATCCGTTATTTTTTCTATTGTCTTAAAATGAATGTCACATCCAACTAAAATAATTAATAAAAATTATTTTTCTAGTACTGGTATTTTTGAAAGGTTCTAATTTGTTAGTGTTTCTTTATAATTTTATTTGTTTGTTTGTTATATATTTTGAATCTTCTTTTATACTATTTTCGTTTTTATATATTTTGAATCTTCTTATTTTTGTTTAATAAAAAAAAGTAACTCGAAAAAAAATTCCAACCAGAATAAATAAATAAAATGAATGTCACTTTAACTTATTTCACCATTACTTATTTATCAAATTACCTTCAATCTATTAGGTAGAGTAAAAATAATTGAACCAAAGTAAAATTCATTTAATTTAAAAATTATTAATAAAAATATATTTAAATAAGTAAACTTAATATATTTATATTAAACTCTATACATTTTAAAGTTTATAAATTATTAATTTATTTCAATCGACTTTTAAGTGTTTAACTGATATATATTGTCAATGGAAAAAAATTACACTTGCATTTAATCATATTTCAACAAACAGATAATTGTGAAAACTAATATATTATAAATTAACATAAAAAAAAACAAATGAGTGAAAAAACCAACGAGTGAGTTCATCTGCGGGGGATGTTGAGGAAGTTTGAAAAATGTATAGATAATGTGCATCTAAATAAGCTAAACAATGATGGGGATAGTTTCTTGAGGTTATAAATGTATCTTGCAGATGGATTGAACATAATGCAGTTATTGCGTATACGCAGTAATGAATTTGAACCATCTAATTATAAATGAGCAGTTGAGATCTAATAATGTATGAAATTATCAAAATTTAAATTGTGTAATTATAAGAATGGTAGAATCACATTTATTTCGGTAATCTGTGTGTATTTACAGCAATAGTAAATTCAAATTCATTTATCAAATATATTGGTCAAAGATCAAACTCGGAACCAAATAGATATATTCAAAGAAACAATCACATTGTGAATATATATGTTGAACTTGAGAAATATATGGCAAATAGGGTTATATCTCCAACATAAGTTGGTTGGTTTACTAATTACTACCTTTGTGCATAGTTACAGATTTAGTCGATTTAGTCCAACCTAAGATTACCATCCATGTCCCAACGACACAATTCATTTGACTTGATTAGACATCATAGGAAGTGAAATTGTGTGGTGAGTAGAGTTTGGTCTATTCGTGGGTTGTGCCGCATCAATCATGGTGGCACAGCACAGGACATGTCACCTATATATCCATCATCAATACGTTGCCAACACAAGTAAATACGGAAACCTTGTCTCACATCAAAGAAAATATACATAATTGAGTTTACTTTTTTTTTTTTTTCTCCCAAATAATCACATGATTAAAATTTCAGCTTTTAGAATTAATAAATGGAAATATCATATTTCGAGCTTTGATCTATGCATATTACACGTAATATTTCTATCAACTGAGATAAATTGAATAAACAACTGAATAAATAATTTTTTTTTCGAAGAATAATTAAATTTACTTTTTGAAAAAGAAAATTAATTTTTAGACAAATGACATATTAGTTATTTTATTGATGATTTCATTTTTTTTCCTTATGCTTTTTTTAATTGAATATCAAAATTGCTTAGTCCGTCATAGTTTTTCCCTTTGTTTTTAAGAAAACTCCTAAATATAATTTTTTAAAAACCACTATCCTTTTGGTCCTTCATCTATGTTCCTTTTGTCGGTTGTACCGTGTTTTGGACTTCTATACAATAAATATTTTCCATTTTTTTTGTCAAATAGTTTAATGGATATATTCACACACTACCAACTGGAAAGTGAAGGATTTGAAGTTTGAATTTCAGCTTCTACGATAATGTCTTCAATCACTATCAACTTAGTTATATTTACAAGACACAAACTATGTAATTTTGATCTTTCAATTGAAGAAAAAAAAGATAAAATTTTATGAGGGTTTTGTTTTTTGTTTAAATGGAGATCTTCATCGTATTTAGAGACAAAACTATTAAAAATAATGTGATTTTGATATTTTAATGGAGTAAGAACGAAAGAGGAAGAAGAACTTGAAATTTTTTGGGAGCCAAATTATCCTTGAAGATTTTACATGTGGTCAACCACATGACAAGATGAGGTCACATTAGCCTTGTCACAGTTAAAAAAACCTAAAATAATTGATTCTTTTTTAGAGAATATCAACAAGCCTAGTCACCAATAAATTTGAGAGACATTAAATACTAATTTCATTATCCACTAGAAGAGGCTCATTTGAAGTCAAAGTTTTACTCTATATAAATTGACCTAACACAAGAAACAAAATCATGTTAACAATTCAGGACATTAGTTAAAAAAACAAAATCATATTGGTATTGCAGTTTTGTTGAAACTATGTAGTATATAGTTTTTGTAAAATTATAATATTTCAAATGTAATTTTACTAAACTCACCGCGATACCAACTTGACACTAAGAATTTAAACTTATTTTAACTACAAGCAAGACACCAAAAACTATTGAAAATAGTAGCGGACTGCAGGAAAAAAAACCACATGCATATGAGTACGTATCATAGAATTCTTGGATATATTACCATTGATGACAAAAATTTGATTTTAAATAATTTTTTTAAAAAAATTAATTTTACTTAAAAGTAGATTGAAGATAACATTTATATTTGGAAACATTTATGTAGAAGTTATTGAACAATAAATTTTAGTGCAAAACTATGTTTAGACTCAAATCACAAATCATAACTTTAAGTTAGAACCAATTTTAGAAACAAATTCAATTATACTCAAAAGTCAAAACAATCAAACATATCAAAATTAATTTTACACTTTCATAAACAATTCTGACCGTTCGAAACGTGGAACTAATTCTCACTACATCTAGATTTTCACCAAATTAAAATGATTTTGTTAGCATTCCAATTTCCAACAACACTTGAAAGTCCTAAACCAGAGAGCTTTGCAAAGTATGAAATTGTACATCTAAAAACAAAAAATCCATTACATGCTAGTTTCAAGCATAGCTTGTAACACTCTTATGATTCAAAATCTACATTTTTCACACAATAAAACGTGACAAACCAACGTCAAAACGAACCATATTTTTCTATGTTTCAAAGTAATTGAGCAATGTCAATGATGAGAGTAATACATATGTCTTATTGATCTCATATAAAAACAGAAAAAAGTTAAACAACACAAAGCTCATTACTGTCATACTGTGTTTTCTCCTTCAGTGTCTTAATTGGGCTTTTAGATGAAGAATTCACTAAGCAAAAAAATCAGAGTTAAGTTAGTTAGCTAGCTTAATTTATCTAAATTACTTTGCATCACTCTGCCAATATCTTGCAAGACAGGACCACAAAAATTAGGGGTGAGTGGTAGGGTCCACATGACTCCTGCTTAAGCCTTCCAAATACTAAAGTTAAGAATTGTGTCATCATCAGACGGCATATACATATATATCCAACTTCCAAAAGAGAAATTCTTATGTTCTCTATTATTGATTGTATATGTATCATTTTAGTAATACAACAATTAATGATGTAATTACATATGGTTTTCAATGTGATGTGATCAAAGGAATATTTATAATATCCACTAAAAGAACTAATTTATACAATACAAGTGCTAGGACCATTTTTATGTAGATAGTCAAAAGTTAAAAGTAAAAATCATATTCCTTAGATCACAAGGAGGTGTAAGCCAAAATCTAAATATTTATCAACTACCATTGGAAGTAGAGAATTTTGAAGAAATAAAGTACAAATACAAACTACAGTTCCTTTGAAAACTATACCCTCTACAGAATGGGACCACTAAACAATTATATGGTTCTCTATTATGATTTCTACTGATGCTATGTGTTGCAGTTCTTCAATGCAAGACCTAATCTAATAAATGTTGTCAAACATAAATGTTGTCATAATCTCACCACCACCTTTGCCATAAAGCTATTGTATGATTTCAAGTTGTCAACAGATTCAATTAGTGGCTTTGGCTCTAACATGCTAAAATAGAAAGTTTAATTAGCACAAATGGTAACTAAGTTGAATTCAAAGAATGAGGAGACTGCAAGAAATTTGCTCTTGTTTAAGCACCCTCTATCCGAATTAAGACATGAATTATTCGATATTAACAAATTGACTTTGATAACTCTTTGAGCATATTCTATGCCGCCACAAAAATCATTGAAGCATACACTTTTGAGCCTAATTTTAAAAGCTATCCATTGGCACTAATTGAGTTTTAAATATCAATAACTAGTTCATTGATTTAGCATAATACGGAACTAGTAAATAGGGATGTCAATTTGCATCCTTAAGCGAGGATTCCTGCAGGGACTGCTGCACTGGTAACCCATGGCAGGCAAGTTTTCCTCGCGGAGACGGGGGAGAAAGTCCTCCTTGGGATAGTTTGGAGGCGGGATCATACCCTCTGCCCTACGGGGACCCCGTCCACGAACAATTTATCAAAATACCTTATATATATTATGTACATAACGGCATATGCAAATACTTTGTTATATTTATATGTCTATTCAATACTCACATAATGTGTATACATTTCTTTTATATGTGTTCATTGTTATCTCAAGGACCATGGGGACAGGGACAAAAAAACTCCCCGAGGTGGGGCCACAAGGACGAGACGGAAAGCTCCCACTCTCCGTACCTGCCTAGTTGACATCCCTCCTAGTTACGTTTCTATTGTTGGCAAATTACACAACTTTAAACAAATTAGTTAATGGTATGCGAAATGTGGCCAATTTAGAAGATACCATTACTTCAAAATCCTCCATGCCTGCATTTTTTTCTTCTAGATCAAAGCCTGACAATATTGAACCTATACAAGGTGAGCATGGAAGATTTTTAACTAATGGTCTTTTCTAAACTGTCCAAATTTCTCATACCATTAGTGGGCACTAATTGGGATATCTCTGTCTATATCCCACTCACCTTTAGTGTGACTCAAGTTTTGTCAGCACATCCTTTTTTTCAAAAGAAAATCATTGCAATGGTAACTGGTAGAAGCTTGTAAATCACATTTAAAGTACAATTCTACCATCCATTCTACACCTCAGATTTCTTTACTACCTTTTCCTTTAAAGCCAATATATATTTTAGTTGATGGGTCCAAATTTAATGACCCAAAAAGATGTGTAAAAGGAGCTAGGGTCTTCTGAGACGACTCCTTAGTTGGATCACAGAATAGGCAAAGGTTCAAAAGTTCTTTCTCTCATGATAGAAAGTTTAAGCCCTTATTTGTAATGTGATTTTACCTATGATGCTTCTCTGTAATGTAAAGTTTCACATGTGGTTAACGGAAGTGGTTTATTACATCACTATATATATAAATATCATATGAAGTCTGAGGAGTGTAAGGACCAATCATTTTATACATTAGAAGGAAATTGATTTATATATATATAAACAAGTTCTCTGGACTTCTAGTTGTAGAAATAATTTATCAAACAGCAGTAATTTCAAATAACTTAGAAGGAAATAACTTATAGTAGTCGAATAAAAACATTACTTGGAGAAAGACTAAGAATACAAATACAGAGTACATAATATAAAAAGAGTAGAATGCAGCTGCAGAAAACAAACAGTTTGTAAGACAGCTTGTGATGATATATGTTTGTTTATTTTCTAGTTTGAAGTAAGAGTGCATTCAGCAATTTTCTCCCAAGATTTCAGAGTTTTGTCTTCCGTATCAGTTTTATATAGTGCAAGCTTACTTATCTGGAAGCTCAAGCCGCTGAGACTGTCGTCAAGTATATTAGCTCTTTCTTGTGCCTTTTGCTTCTCTTCATCAGTCAAATCTCCATACAGAAGGCTCAGGTGTGGCATGTAAGCTGCACATTAAAACAATATATACATTGGTAGCCTATCAAATACACACACACACACACCAGTAAAAAGTAAAAACTATGATTTATGCATTTCACTCACACTACTAGAGCAGTGAGACTCTTTGGCCTACTTAAACTGTTACGGTTATACCCTAATGCTATTGCTACAAAAGTTATTAACACTTGCAAACTAAAGAGGCTCTGTGTTTGATTTTAGAACACTAAGTTAGTTGAGTTTTCGGAGGCGAATATCACTTATGTTCTGCAATATATTATGTTCTCTCATCAGAATAGCTGACACTCTGATAATGACTTATGTTCCAAGAGAAAGTAGATTCAACTCTAGGGGAAATGGATTTAAAAATTACAAACAGGTTAACAATAGTAAATATTTTCCTTCAGTGAAAGTGATTTTGTGTACGACAGAATCCCCATCGCATTTCCAAACATCTACCTTGTTTGCAATGCAAACTGATTGAATTACTAGATTTCATACCATAGTATTGTCCTAAAAACTGCACCTTGTTCTTTAAGGCGAGTTTTTTCTCTTGACCCTTGATATTGGAAAAACACATTGGGCCCGAATAATCGTATTCAAGTCAAGTAGACACATAGGGGTAAAAAGCCTCTCGGCATCTATTTTTACCATTTACAATACTCGAATTCAAGACTTCACCCATGGAGAACCAAGTTCCTTGCCACTTGATTCTTAAAGGTGACTTTGCAGTTAGTGTTTGACATGTGAATAGAACAAAGCATAACATAACATAACAATCTGTTTTATTCTATTCTCTTTGATTCAAAACCAATCAAAATATACACATTTTCTACCTTATGTTCTGCTCTATAATTCTATTCTACTTTGAATATGCATCAAATACAGAACAATTGTATATATACAAATAATAACCCAAAATAGTAATAAACAAAAAATTACTACAAAATTAATAGTAGGAAAAATAAAATGTGTAACTTACGAGTTGAATTCTTATAACCGAAATGGTTGCAGCAGTGTCCATTTGTTTCCACTATCTGCCAATAAATAAGTAACACTGAAAATATTTAACATCACAATACAAAAAATTACATTACTAATTACATTCATTTTTATTATTTCCATCAATTCAATCACTTTCAGTACAAGAAGTAAAAAACAAAAAATAAAAAAATAAAAAAAAAGAAGAAAATTGAAAGAAAACCTGAGGGGTAGGATGAACAAGGAGATAAACACATTGATAAAAGAAAGTGCCGGCGGAAACACGGTCAACGGTGACGTCGAAAGGCTTAACACCTTCACAAGCTGATCGGAGTTTGTTGACTGCGTCGTCGGGGGTTAATTCTATTGCTCCGACGACGGTCATGTGTGGGTCGAAGTGGGGTCCACTGAATTCGGATCCGAGGGTTGTCATGAGTTTGGCGAGGCGGTCACATATGTGTTCCGGTGGGATCGCCCACACCGAATACACCTCCTTCTTTGTTGATGTTGCCATATGATATGAATCGATCACATTGTCATAATCACAGGGATGTTTTTATTTTATGCAAGCATGTCATGCATGGTCATGTATGTATGTGGCACGGGTCCAGATCCTCTCCATTTCCACTAGAAATGGGGATCTCAATTTCTCTTCTTATGTAATTGACATGTGGCAAAAAGAATATCAACGGTTTGGATTTAATGATTTTTGAAAATATCAATAACAAATAATTAAAAATGAAATAAAATGAAGAAAGCCATTCCTGATTCTTTATCTCCACCGTCCTTCTGCCAAAGTCGAAGTTCCAAAACCTATTTTTCTCTTCAATTTTTATCTTTTAATTTGTTTTTTTCTCCAGCCATCACCATTAATCTATTATTATAAACACTTTTAGAAAAACTCAAATACTATTGACAAAGTACAAGAGTTCTTTTCATTACAATTTTGGAAAAGCTGAAAGAAATTAAAATTGCTTTTGTGAAGAGGATGAATTAGTGGATTAGCACCAAATCTACAATCTTCCACAATAACAGAAACTAATTGATTTTGTAAAAGCTTCATGAACAACAAAATCCGGAAAATAAGTCTTATTCGAATTGAGAAATTCTTAGGAAACTACCAAAATAGATCAATTCATTCAGAAATGACGGAATCGTCGGGGCAAAATTAGAGAAGTGACTGGCAGCGGTGGTGAGATGTCGAAGAAGTAAAGTGACATTGGGACAACGACGGAGCTGCTGGGAGAAGTTGTAGAAGCGGAGGTGGCAGCGGGAAGTACGCGGTGTGAAGAAGAAGAATTGAAGGGATGGGCGCGTGCACATCAGTTGCTCCAAAACTAAACACGTTCAATTCATTTTTATTTTTTTTATAACACTAATAAATCTCAACCGTGTATATACTTTAGTACCATGTGTCTTTTACATAAGAAGAGAAATGGAGATCCCCATTTCTAATGGAAATGGAGAGGATCTGGACTCATGTGGCACATGATGATGCTCAGTATATTCCGCATAGTCATGTATTTTATTTTAATTTTATCACAAGTCTTTTTTTTATATAGAAATTTTGCCAAAGTCTTGGTCATATATATATATATATATATATATATATATATATATATATACTCATATCATGTGGCACACATGTGATATTTCATATTTTTATCCCACCATATCTAATTATTTATTATATAAATTAAAATTTATCATTATTCTATTTTTTGAGGAAATTATTGAGTCTAAAGTATTTGGAGAAATAATTATGATAGGCAATGATCTCACATTAGAAAAAGGAGACTTGCAAAGACCATGACATATTTTAGAATGACTTCAAGTGTTAAAGATTTTAGTCCTCTTTAAGTATGTGGTTAGGAATTCGATTTTTGAGTATGCATATGAAAAAAATTTGGTTGGAAGAAGAATTCATCTTGTGTGCACCACAGGTTTCTCAACGGAGATTAATCATTGTTAACGGTGATGGAAACTTCGTACCAATATTATGGTAACAAAAAAAGAAGATTACATGATTCTGATTTTGTGCGGGAAGAAAAATGTATTTACACGCAGTAATAAATTTCGGTTGTCAAATTGAACTTGTCTGATTATACAATAGTAAAATTAGTATAAAACAATCTCAACCATTAATTTAATATCACACGGTTAAAATTGAAAACTGTGTTCTACGGTCACTTACTAAGATCTTGAATGATTCCATTTAAAAAATTAAAACAAACAAGAATAGACACCATTTCTAAAGAAAGCACTATAGTATCTTACAAATAATGATTTTTTCTTTTGATTATGAATATAAAAGAAAGGTGAAAAGAATTAAAAAAAAAGAATTCAAATATGCATGTGATGTAATTAAGAAGGATGATGAGGTAAAATAAAATTTCACATTGATTTGGTTAAACAATAGCCTCTAACTTAACAAACTTACAAGGAAAAGAAACATACATTTTACAATTAAAGAAGGCATAACATAACCCACAAGTTTTTCACTTACTATATGTTTGTTAATCATATATTCCCTATTGAGAATCCACACCTTTAACTGCAGGAGCTTGTGGCCTATACTTATATCTCTTTGAAACTACCAAATAGCCACAGAAATTGATCAAACTCAGCAAAGAAAGTAATAAGTAGAAAAGGTTCAAATGGTTTCTGTTAATATTATTCCCTGCTAACCATCCACCACTTGCAGTATGATTCTTGGTAGCCCTATTCACAATTTGCACCATTATGCTACTTAGAAAATATCCAATTGCCATAGAACTCCATAGGAAACATGTTGATGTAGATTTAAGTCCTTTTGGTGCTTGTGAATAGAAAAACTCAAGAAGTCCAACATAGGTAAACATATCAGCTATACCAAACACAAAGTATTGAAAAGATAGCCAAAATATACTCAAAGGTAATTGTTGTTCTCCTGGTACAGCATCAAGCATGTTATTGTCTCTAGCAACATTTTTTCTTTTCACTTCTACGATTGCCGCAATTGCCATCGAGATGCAGGATAGTATTAGGCCGACGCCTATTCGCTGCAGGTGCGTAATGCCGGTTGGAATGCCGGTGAACTTACGAATAAGTGGCACGAAGATTCGGTCGTAGAAAGGAACTATAATGATTAAGAATGCGATCGGGATGATTGGTAGTGATGCTGGTGGGATGTGGAAATGTTTGGTGATTCTTGTGTCCATTGTAAAGCCTTGTTGAACTGAGAAAGTTTGAAGCTGTGCTAAGCAAAGTGTCATTATGACTGTGCAACAGAATATGGGAATCATGCTTAGGATTATTTTGGCATTTTCTACTTGTGTAACTCTGCATAGTTTCCATGGGTTTGGATTCTGTTGTTTCTCAGGTTGTGCATCATTAGATTTTCTTTCTATGGCTGCTTTGTCCAAGAACCTGTGCAAAAAGATGCATCAATTTAGAACTAGATATGAGCTTCAATTTCTATTTTATGATGTCACAGGTTGTTTTCAACTTATTCCAACAAGCTAGCCAATATAACTTATGAATGCAGATTATAGCTTATATGGAAACAGTTTATTTTATCTATTGTTATAGAAATAGCTTATGCATAAGCACTTATATAATAAGCGCTGTTTATCTAAACAAGACCCTTCCTTAAGCTATGATCAAGTGACATTTTGGATACTAGTGGAAGTGTACCTGAAAATGTCTCTATGAGGTAGAAACTCCATTTCCATTGCAGCTTCTTTGTCCGGTTCGATTTCATATAGTTCATCAGAGTCTGCCGGATGGGGAAGATTCCTGTTGCGAATCGCAGCAATGTACACCTTGAAAATGAATAGGAAAAAAAAAAGCTTCACCAATGCTACCTTTCTATTAATAAAAAAACTGAATATATGTATATTAGATCTTATCTACATTCAAATAACTGAATATTTAAATAATCCCATAAAATTTTGTAACTTCCAATATTTTTATTGAAAGGACAAACGACCACGTTAGTGGGCGTCTGGCCGTCTGCATACTAGTTTAACATAATATACCTGAAAGATCTCAACAAGGCAATTACTTCTTTGTGCAACATGTATTCTGTATAGTGGCAATCCAGAGGCAAAGATGATGGTAGCAAAAACAATACCAATGGTGGAGATTCCAAAACCCCAATCCCATCCTTTGCTGTCTTGTATCCAAACATTAAAAGTTAAACTGACAGAACCACCAACACAAACTGCTAATAAGAGAACATTAAAGAAGCTTGACATTTGTTTTGCTTCTTTAGGATTTCTTTCATCAAATTGGTCAGCACCATGTGATGGTAAACAAGCTTTCAAGCCTGCACTTCCAAAGGCCAATATGTAAAGACCAATGAAGAGGAAAGCTTCTTGGCTGCCTTTGACTTTTTCACACACTGCATTTTTGTCATTAGGGTTGCATATGGCTGGCTTCAGGTTAGGGTAATGTGCTTGTACTGTGAGTAACACTAGTCCCTGCAACATGATTCACAATATATAGACTCCATTACTTGTGTTACTAATAAGTTTGAAATGGACAAAAACATATATAAATGCACTAACAGATCGACCGAGTATGACTCATAAACACAGAAGAGGGTTAAGGGACGAGGGAGCTGGGCGAATGAAGCAATCCTAGTAGTTCTATAGCCACATAGACGCCCTTTGTGAATAGACAATCGTGTTTCTTTTCTCTTACGCAAAATAATATATTTTCAATAGAATGAGGATTGATTCATAGAATCGTCCATATGTTGTGTTGTCAACTTTTAGTTCCATAGTGGGCTAAAATGGACCAAGTCGGAGATTAAATATAAGGTTTGACTAATAAAGAGATACAACTCTTATCATAAAAGCCGATTTTGTAGACCCAATATAACAATGGTGTTGAATGTGACAGGGTATACTGGAGAAACAAAGTCCCACATAAATTAAAGATAAGACCTGAGTAGGATTTATAAAGAGAGACAACCCTCACTTTAAAAATATTTGTTTTATAAAAACGAGTTAAGTCAAACAGAGTCCCACTCCCCCCCTCCCAATTAAACTTTTCTAAAAAACAATGTTCGAAATCTAGAATTCGAACTTGTAAAGGGGTGTTCCAAATTCTAGAGTTTGAATGGTTATGTCACAGGATTAAGATATTTAACAACTCGAGAGCTTTCGTTCAATTAATCATAAAGCTATCAATTTTAATGGCCCCCAAAAAGTCTCATGTTGATCAGCATAACGCTCTCAATCATTATCATCATCAAAGAACAAGGATGAAAGTATTATTATAAATTGACTATAGACTATGTGGTTGTTTACACACGAAATATTGGAAATAACCGAAAACAAAAGAAAATAATCGAGAGATGAGATGAGGATGAATGATGGAAAATGAAGAAAAAAAAGATTTTAATTTATAGAAAATAACTAAAATTCTTACCTCTGACCATGTTTTATTTTAGAATGTGAACCGTGTTCTAACTCTAAGGAGTGAACCTTGCTTCTTCTTTTTTTATTTTATAATTTGGCAGTTTTACAAGCTCCAACTCTAAAATGCTAGAAAAATTTAGGAGGCGCACGAGAAAATAAAGGAGGCGCAAAAAAAAACTCTTTTTTGGGGGATCAACCTACTCATAGGTTCATTCATCCGGGATGGGCTCATATGGTGGTGGATAAGGTTACTAAAAATTTAAATGTTAAGCAGTTTCTATTTGCCACCCTTTTTTCTAACATACCATCTCCGTTTTAATAAAATTTCCCCTCAAATTTACCATTTTTTGATAATACACTTCCAGAATAAACAATATTTAACCAAAAAATAATTTTAAGAACACATGAATTATGTTCTTAAAGTAAATTTCCTGATTATTTATACTTTTTAAAAATATACTATTGGGTTTACATAAATGTATAGAATGAAAAATAAAAGACATATATTTATGAACTTACTAAAAACTCAAAGAAGCCGGAAATAATAACGGATTTGTATCTTCCAATCCATGTATCAGCGATGACGGCAACAACAATGGAGAGAATGTAACTAACTCCGGCAAAGTTAGTTACCATGTTAGCTGCACCTGCTAGGTCAAAATGCATAACACCAACAAAGTATGACACCAAGTTCACTGCTAGTGATAGTGTTGCCATGTTCTCAAATGCAAACGTTCCTGCACCAAAAACACAAATTCAATATTAATTATTAATACTCACTACTTATAATATATCATTCATAAATTTAATTCAATTTTCTTTTTCATGTTATTATTATTTGCAAGGAAAATCAAAATATCCATGAAATTATTGGTCTTAGTTACCTAGTACAAGAAAAGAAACTTTCATCCCCCCATGTTTGTGTCTCACAGCTGTTCTTCCTCTCCAATCAACTTTTCCATCAATTAGCTCTTCTTCCTGCATGCATGAACACACATAATGAATTATATTTATTATGTAAAAAAAAAAAAAAACTATCACATTTTTTTTAATTAACGACAAAAAATATGAAATTCATCTCTAATTTTATCGTTGTGTTTGAAACACTAAAGTTAGAGACTAATTTCATATTTTTTTTCTATCTCTAACTTTTGTTGATAATTCAACTTTTTTTTTTAAAATTGTGTAACTCGAGAACACTTTAGATGTATGTGGTGCATGTACATAAATAATGAAGAGTACCATTGTTGTTGAGGAAACTTTTTTTTAGTAGCTAGCCAATTCAAAAGAAAGAGAAGAACAAGTAAACTGCAATGGCAATATGAAGACTAGTCTTTGCCCGCCCTATATATATTTTTCTTATGAAGTATATGCCATATATTAATATCTTCCATTTCATATAGTTTTTGTTATATATAAAAAATATGTCTAGTAGAGGCAGAGTACCATGTTGTTGTTGTATAGCAAAATTGAGTTATATGGAATTTGCCGACTTTAGTAGACAAGATTCGGAGCATAAGTAGAATCATGACATACATATGTTATTCATATTACATGTACAAATGTATTTTATTTTATTTTTGACAATAACATGTACAAATGTATTAATTACCAAATTTGTAGAAAAACAATATTATGTAACAAGATGTCAATTGGTTGTAGTACTTTATTGTAAAAAAAAGGGTTTTGTTCACAAATTGTTTACTCTTAAAGTAAATTTAATATTAAAAATGATCATTTTTCAATCAGTCCTCATCATATTACCGGAGCATGATGTATTTTAACCGGTTTGAGCAATACATTAGAACATCGTAACGGTTGGATGTTTTATTATATAATTAACCAGAAAATAAGAGTGGTCTAATATACGGAATTATTGTTGTAGCAGATACATATAGTTTCACACTGTATTCAATTACGGCCATTAGTTTGATATCAGACAATTCAAATTAGACATCCATTATAACACTGTTAAACGATCTGAAGTCTCAATTATTGATTTAAATTGGATGGCTGACAGCAATAACCGCCACACACATAAAATATAATTCCATCTATTATGGACCTGCCAAAATGGATGGACGTTGTTGAATTTGTAATTCAAGCTCTGCAGCTTCTGACGCGAACAGCTTCTGGAGGTTACAGACTCTTATACAGATTCTGACTCACCTAGCTTCTGATGCTCACAAGACTCTGACCCAGACTCTTATACAAACAGGTTCTGAAGCAAGCAGCTTCTAAACAAGCTAGCGCAGCTTCTGATACCCTCAGGCTCTGAACCTCTGGTTCAGTTATGTTTTCTGTTTTGACAGTTAGAATTAGTTTGTTATGTACAGCTGTATTTTTTTGTTAGTTAGTTAGTTAGGATAGACTTAGTTAGTAACTTGTCATTCAAGTTACCTTTCTTATCTTGTACATTTTCACCTATATATAGGTGTCGTTGTTGTTAATAAAGTAGAGAAAACTTTTTCCCTTAATTCATTCTCTTCAATTTTATTCATAGTTATCTCTATTCTTTCTAAGTGTTCTTAGTGTTCTTTGTTGTTCATCTTTGTGGGTTATCCCCAACAAAGTGGTATCTAGAGCTCGTACGATCCAAGGGATCTTGATTCGTTCTTGAAAGAATAATCAGGTTGAAAGTAAATCAACCATGGCTGGGAACAACAATTTCCATGCGAATTTGCCAGTTTTCGATGGAAAGAATTGGGATAGATGGGTGAAGCAGATGAAGGTGATATTCAATGTTCAAGAAGTGTATGAACAAGTGAATGCAGCAATCACGCCTCTACCAGAAAATGCAAATGAAGAACAAAGAACAACATTCAGAGAAGCAAAGAAGAAAGATAACAAGGTCATGTTTCTCATTCATCAATGTGTTGATTCAAAGGTGTTTGAGAAGATTGCAGATGCTGAGACATCCAAAGATGCATGGGATATCTTGCAAAAGAGTTATGGTGGTGATGCAAAAATGAAGAAAGTAAAGCTTCAGGCCTTGAAGAGACAGTATGAACTGTTGCAGATGAAGAGTGATGAATCAATTGCTGATTACTTCACAAGATTGGTGACTCTCACTATTCAGATGAAGAATTGTGGAGGTAATCTTGATGAGCAAGAAACGGTGGAAAAGGTACTAAGAACTTTGACTTCTAAATTTGAACATATAGTGGTGACTATAGAAGAGACTAAAGACTTGAGTGAGATCAAGATTGAGGATCTGCAAAGCACTCTTGAAGCTCATGAGTTGAAGCATGGTGAGAGGAGCCATGACAAAGAAGATGAGCAAGCGCTCTTTTCAAAATTTAAGAAGTATCAAAGTGACAAGAAGAAATGGCAGAACAAGAAAGATTCCAAGAAAGGCAAAGATCATGTTGAAGATGATGTTGAGACATTGTCTGAATCCTCTGATGGAGGAGGAAAACAGAAAGATAAGTCAAAGAAGGTGGACAAAAGCAAGATTCAATGCTACAACTGTGACAAATATGGCCATTATGCTAATGAGTGTAAGATCTCAAAGAAGAAGAAGGGTCAAGACAGTGGTGAAGAAGCAAACGTAGCACATGATAGCTCAAGTTCAGAAGATGAAACAAGCTTCATGGTGATAGATGTTGATGAAACAGCAGATTCTATGGAGTGGTACTTTGACTCAGGATGTTCTAACCACATGACAGGTAATAGAAGCATTTTATCTAACTTTAATGAATGTCTCAACATAAAGATCAAGCTTGCCAACAATGAATTCACCAAAGCTGAAGGTATTGGGAATGTCATGATTGAGATGTCAAATGGCAAGAAAGCTGTGATTGAAAATGTTCTTTTTATGCCTGGAATGCAATGTAATTTGTTGAGTGTAGGGAAATTGATTTCAAAGGGTTTCAAAATAGTGATTGAAGATGAGACACTACAACTCTTTGATTCTAAGAAGAGACTGATCCTCAAGACAGCTCAGAGCAAAAACAGAACCTACAAGACTCAATTCAAAGCCGTTGGAGCAGAATGCCCACCTGCAACTGTTGATAACAGTCAAGTGATTTCTGAAGGGATTGGAAGTATCTTGGTGAAGAGAAATGATGGACAAGAAGCTGGTATCACTGATATGTTAAAGAGTAATGTGATAAGTATATGTCAATTACTAGAGAAGAACTACTCAGTGAAAATGCATGATAAGGAGTTGAAGCTAGTTGATGCAAAGGATAGAGAGATCCTGAAAGCTCCAATGTCCAACAATAAAACCTTCAGGATGTTGAACAACATGTTGGAACATCAGTGCGTTGTCCCAACTGTGAATGAAAGTCAGAACTGGATTTGGCATCACATGTATGGCCATTTCCTTTTCAGAAGTTTGAACCTATTAAATTTGAAGAAGATGGTGAATGGTCTTCCTCAGATTAAAGTTCAAAAGCAACTGTGCAAAGAGTGTTGCATAGCCAAGTCAACAAAGAAATTAATGAACAAGACACCACATAAAGCATGGACTGGTGTGAGACCATGGATTGGTGTGAGGCCTAGTATAGGTCACTTTAAGGTGTTTGGGTTACTATGTTTAAAACATGTGCCAACACATTGTAGAAGGAAGTTAGATGGCAGAAGTCAAGCAATGATTTTCCTTGGTTATCACTTAACTGGGGCTTATAAACTGTATTCTCCAACAAGAAACAAGATGGTTATATGTAGAGATGGGCAGTTTGATAAAGCTAAGAGTTGGAGCTGGAGTGATAATGTTGTACACCAGGATGTTGCAACATCTGGTATGACATCTGTGCCTGAAAAAGCCATGTTGGTAGATGCTAAACCAATAGATTTGGATCAAGCCATGAATGATTCAAATTGGTTAGAGGCTACAAAGGAAAAGAAATATGCAGAAGACATTTTGAAAAGGTTCAAAATGGTTGGTTGTAATGCATCAGTCACACCTACAAACACAATGCCAAAACCTGAAGCAAAATGTGTAGCAGGTTCTCTAGCTGCATATCAATCAAAATGGTTACAATCACTTCTCAGTGAAATGAATATCATTGAGGACATTACAGGTGTGCTAAAGATTGACAACAAACCAGAAATCACTTAGTTTCTGAAGTTCAGAAGAGAAATGGGAGTTGTGAGTTTTGACAGCTTGAATTAAGGAGGAGTGTTGAATTTGTAATTCAAGCTCTGCAGCTTCTGACGCGAACAGCTTCTGGAGGTTACAGACTCTTATACAGATTATGACTCACCTAGCTTCTGATGCTCACAAGACTCTGACCCAGACTCTTATACAAACAGGTTCTGAAGCAAGCAGCTTCTAAACAAGCTAGCGCAGCTTCTGATACCCTCAGGCTCTGAACCTCTGGTTCAGTTATGTTTTCTGTTTTGACAGTTAGAATTAGTTTGTTATGTACAGCTGTATTTTTTTGTTAGTTAGTTAGTTAGGATAGACTTAGTTAGTAACTTGTCATTCAAGTTACCTTTCTTATCTTGTACATTTTCACCTATATATAGGTGTCGTTGTTGTTAATAAAGTCGAGAAAACTTTTTCCCTTAATTCATTCTCTTCAATTTTATTCATAGTTCTCTCTATTCTTTCTAAGTGTTCTTAGTGTTCTTTGTTGTTCATCTTTGTGGGTTATCCCCAACAGACGTTACCATTTTTAAGAAAAAATTATTAACATGTGTTGAATTTGTGGTATTTAGGGGGAAAATAATAAGAAAATAGAAATATTATTGATAATGGTGTGAATAGAATATTTACATTGAATATTTACATATTAAATATTATGATACTACCTTGATATTTATAGCCAAGTGAATATATTTAAATATAAACTAAATCCCTAAATTATACAGTATGGCTTAAAATAAATTAACCTAATGAGATATTTTTCTCAACAAATATAATAAAACTTATGCATATTTTAATAAATATTTTCCTATTCTAACACTCCCCCTCAAGCTAAAGCTTACTAAGCTTTAAGCTTGTTACAAAATTAACCCTGAAAATAAATTAAATCTTTTGATAGCATATCCAACGAAGATCAGCAACCAAAGAAGTAGTAGAGCAACGGCCGAAGTAATGAATCTGTATCAAATTATGTAAAAATACCCGCGGATTAAAGCATCACAAACGGGAACCTGCGGATTAAAGCATCACAAACGGGAAGCCCGCGGATTAAAGCATCACAAACGGGAAGCCCGCGGATTAAAGCATCACAAACGGTACCCGCAGATTAAAGCATCACAAACGGGAAATTAAGACCACCAAAACAAGACCAAGAGAGACTAACGATCAATCTTGAAAAACGGTGGGTAAAGGTAAAGGATTCATGGAAAAGTGACCGGCTGTATGTCAGGGTAACATATAAATAAAGTTGGAATAGAAAACAAAGAACATAAACAAGAATCATAAAGGGTGAAACAAAATAAAAAATAAATTCTAATGACGACTAGGGTTTATATGAAGAAAAAAAAAGTAAAGCTAAGAATAACCGAGAGTTAATTTTACTCGGAAAGAAGTTGCAGCGGAATTATATTTCAAGGTGGATACCATGGCTCTGATACCATGTTGAATTTGTGGTATTTAGGGGGAAAATAATAAGAAAATAGAAATATTATTGATAATGGTATAAATAGAATATTTACATTGAATATTTACATATTAAATATTATGATACTACCTTGATATTTATAGCCAAGTGAATATATTTAAATCTAAACTAAATCCCTAAATTATATGGCTTAGAATAAACTAACCTAATGAGATATTTTTCTCAACAAATATAATAAAACTTATGCATATTTTAATAAATATTTTCCTATTCTAACAACATGAGATAAAATCATGATTAACTTAAGATAAAATCATCATGGATGCAGAGTAACAGTAAGATGTTGTATCAAAATATTAGCATTTGAACTTTTCTTCCAACATTTAACATTATATGCATGTAACTAAACCAACTCTCCCAACAGGAACACTTTGGCTAAAATATAGTATACTGAAACATCATGCTTTGGAGATCATCTATTATAATATTGGCAATTTGCTAAACAATACTAGTTAGCAGTACTGGTAAGCAATAAATTAAAAAACTAAGTGTTATTTTCTGTGTGTCACAAAGAAAAGAGAAAGTTTGTTGTAACGTTTCATATAAAAACAAAATTTACAATAATACAAATAGATATATGACATATATATGTGGTTCACATCATATACTTACTATAATACTAGTAAATAAAAATTTCGATGATGACAATGATTACAATAATTTGATTTTAAGTGAGGTAGAAGATCTCCACTTGTTGTTAATGCTAGCTTTCTATCTACTCCCTCAGTCCCAAAATAAATGATCTGTTTGACCACTGACACGTTTGCCAATGCACAACTTTAATCGTTAATATCTCTAATTATATATTATTAAAAATTATAAGAATGGTATATTTTAAAAGTATTCGTCGAGACAAATCAAACAACATCTCATATGCTAATATTTGCATGTATATATTAGTAGAAAAATAAGGTCAAAGCATGTCAAATGAATAGTATACTAAATCAAAAAGAGGTCATTTAAAATGGGACGGAGGGAGTATACTTTTCAATTTGCCGGCTAAATGATTGGAAGACTGCGAAAATGGATTCACATTATAATGATTTTTTCATGATATTTTGAATTAGCAACTCATATGAATTATTATCCATTGAATTGCTGACGTGGCATGTGAGTCACTATTTATATATGCATTGACTTGGTCAAAATCGATGGAGGGCCAAATGCCAACCTTTTGCAAAAGGAGATAAAGTAATTAGGACCAAAATTGCTATTTTAAAAGTTAAGAGGCCGAAATCACAAGTTTATATCGGTTGGGGAGTTAAAAGTGCAATTTAACGTAAAAAAAAGCATTTGAGTATCTTACAAGAAAGGTGAAAAGAATTACAAAGAAAGAATTCAAAGATGATGCATGTAATTAAGAAGGAATGATTACAATAAAATTTCACACTGATTTGGTTAAAACAATAGCTTCTAACTTAACAAACTTACAAAGAAAAGAAACATACATTTGACAAATTGAAAAAAAAAACATAACATAGCCCACAACTTTTTCACTTACTATAATCTTAATCACATATTCCTTATTGAGAAACCACACCTTTAACTGTAGGAGCTTGTGGCCTATACTTGTACATCATTGAGACAAACAAATAGGCAAAGAAATTGATCAAGCTTAACAAAGAAAGCAATAAGTAGAAAAGGTTCAAATGGTTTCTGTTAATATTATTCCCTGCTAACCATCCACCACTTGCAGTAATATTCTTTGTAGCCCTATTCACAATTTGCACCATTATGCTACTTAGAAAATATCCAAGTGCCATAGAACTCCAAAGAAAGCATGTTGATGTTGATTTAAGCCCTTTTGGTGCTTGTGAATAGAAAAATTCAAGAAGTCCAACATAGGTAAACATATCAGCTATACCAAAAACAAAGTATTGAAAAGATAGCCAAAATATACTAATAGGTAATGGTTGAAGTCCTGGAATAGCATCAAGCATGTTATTGTCTCTAGCAACATTTTTTCTTTTCACTTCTACGATTGCCGCAATTGCCATCGAGATAGAGGATAGTACTAGGCCGACGCCTATTCGCTGCAGGTGTGTAATGCCGGTTGGAATGCCGGTGAATTTACGAAGAAGCGGCACGCAGATTCGGTCATAGAAAGGGATAATAATGATTAAGAATGCGACCGGGAGGATTGGTAGTGATGCTGGTGGGATGTGGAAGTTTTTGGTGATTCTTCTGTCCATTGTGAAGCCTTGTTGGACTGAGAATGTTTGAAGCTGTGCTAAGCAAAGTGTCATTATGATTGTGCAGCAGAATATTGGGAGCATGCTTAGAATAATTTTTCCATTTTCTACTTGTGTGACTCTGCATAGTTTCCATGGGTTTGGATTCTCTTGTTTTTCAAGTTGTACATCATTAGCTTTTATGGCTGCTTTGTCCAAGAACCTGTACAAAAGGACACATTATTTTAGAACTATAGATGAAACAAAAATATCAATTTTTTAAAGTGCTTAAATAGCTATGATGAAGACCAATCATTAGTTGGTTCAGTGGTGATTAACGCTGAACTTGGTAGGGAGGACCACGATTCGATCCCCCGCAACTATGATCGGGAGGGGGCTGGAACCAGTTGATGTCAGAACTGACCCCCGAACCAGATTAAACTGGTGGTGAAGCCAATAAAAAAGCTATGATGAAGTGGAGTGGAGTGGAGTGAAGTGAACCTTAAGGTGTTTCTATGAGGTAGAAACTCTTTTTCCATTGCAGCTTCTTTGTCCTGTTCAATTTCATATAGTTCTTCAGAGTCTGCAGGAAGGGGAAGATTTATGTTGCGAATTGCCGCAATGTAGACCTGCAGGATCTCAATTATGCCATTAGCTTTTTGCGCGGCATGAATTCGGTATAGCGTCAATCCAGAGGCAAAGAGGATGGTAGCACAGGCAATAGCAATGGCGGAGACTCCGAAACCCCAATCCCATCCTTTGCTATCTTGTATCCAAACATTAAAAGTTAAACTAACAGAACCACCAATGCAAAGTGCTAATAAGAGACCATTAAAGAAGCTTGACATTTGTTTTGCTTCTTTTGGATTTCTTTCATCAAATTGGTCAGCACCATGTGATGGTAAACAAGCTTTCAAGCCTGCACTTCCAAAGGCCAATAAGTAGAGACCAATGAAGAGGAAAGCTTCTTGTTTGCCTTTGACTTTTTCACACACTGAAGTTCTGTCATTGGGATTGCATAAGGCTGGCTTTAGGTTAGGGTGATGTGCTTGTATTGTGAGTAACACCAGTCCCTGCAACATAATTCATAATATTAATTACTCGGTCAGTCGTAGACGTATGCTCACTTAGCCGAACTGTATGAATAGATAGTCGTTTTCAAAAGAACTCGAGTTTGATTTTTCAAAAGACACATAAGACTCCATTTAAAGAATCATAGATTAAAGATAAAACTTGACTAAAGTTTATAAGAAAATACAATTTTTATCTTAAAAGTCGATTTTATAAAAGAGTAGATGTATTGGAAAAATAGTAGATAAAAACTTATTTATATCCACGCAGCAAATCCAATAAATAAATCAAAACTTATTTATATTCACGCAGCAAATCCAATAATATTGGACGTGAGTAGATTTATTGGAAAAATAGTCTCGCATAGATTAAAGATAAGATCTGACTAGAGTTTATATATAGATGCAATCCTCACTTTAAGAATTGACTTTGTAAGGATGAGTTAGATCAAATTTTAAAAAGTTATTGTAATATGGTATCAAAGTCTATCAATTCAGATCATCCACCATTTATATCCAAATATGGGGGTGGGTCGTCATATTTGTTTTCCGTGATGGGCTCATATGTTGGTGCATAAGGTTATGCTAACCTTTTAAAGGTCAAGGAGTTGCTATTTACCACTCTTTCTTTTTTCTAACACACCGTCTCTTTTTAAATGTTATTTTTTCACTCATAATTACCAAAAAAAAATTTATAATATACTATACTTCAAGAATACACAATATTTATCCAAAAAATAATTTTAACAACGCATAAATCTATGTGAGTGTTTGGCTTAGCCTCTAACATGTATTTCTTGCGTTCCAAAACCATTGTAAAAAAAAAGTTGCTTAATTCTATATAAACGCGTGTCGAGGACATTTGTACCATAGAAAGAAACATATTATTGAATTTACATATATGTATGGAACTTACCAAACATTCAATGAAGCCAGAAATAATAACAGATTTGTATCTTCCAATCCAAGTATCAGCAATGACACCAACAACAATAGAGAGCATGTAGCTAACTCCGGCGAAGTTAGTTACCATGTTAGCTGCACCTGCTAGGTCAAAATGCATAACACCAATGAAGTATGACACCAAGTTCACTGCTAGTGATAGTGTTGCCATGTTCTCAAATGCAAATGCCCCTGCAATAGAAACCAAAATTAAATCCATAAATTTAATTCAATTTAATTTTACATTTTATTACTAGTTGCAAAAAAAAAAAAAACCATGAACCTTGGTCTTAATTAGTTACCTAGTACAAGCAAAGAAACTTTCATCCCCCCATGTTTGTGTCTCACAGCTGTTCTTCCTCTCCAATCAACTTTTCCATCAATTAGCTCTTCTTCCTGCATGCATGGAAACACTTAATGAATTATTACTAAATAGTATGTAGAAAATAACCCTACTACAAAAAAAAATTGAATTAACGACAAAAAATATGAAATTCATCTCTAATTTTATCATTAATTTCATATCATTTTTTTTTCTATCTCTAAACTTTTTTGATAATGCGATTTTTTTTTAATTGTGTAACTAAAGAACAAGTTAGATGTATGTTGTGCATGTACATAAACAACTAAGAATACCATTGTTGTTGAGCAAACTTTTTTTGAGTAGCTAGTCAATTCACTAGAAAGAGAAGAAAGTAAACTACAATGGCAATATGAAAACTAGTTTCTACCCTCCATATATATAATTTTATCAAGTATATGCAATACTATATACTAATCTCTTCCATTTTATATATTTTTTGTTATAAAAAAACATATGTCTAGTGAGTGCCCTGTTGTTGTTGGATAGCAAAATTGAGTTATATGGAATTTGCCGTCTTTAGAAGTTGACATACATTTTTTTTTTTTTTTTGAAAGTAAGTTGACATATTAGTGCATGTTATTACATGTACAAATGTATTAATTACCAAATTTGTCAAAAATAAAATAAAATTGTTGTTCACAAATTGTTTACTCTTGAAGTAAATTTAATATGAAAAATTATAATTTTTCAATTAGTCATGATATTATGGAGAGCGTGATGTATTTTAACTGATTTGAGCAATATAGAAGAATAAATTGAATATATATATAAAAAAATGAATAAATTGAAAAATTATCTAGAAAATAAGAGTGGTTTAATATGGATCTCCTAAAATAGATGGACATTACTATTTTTGATAAAAAATATATTATTAAAATGGGATAAAATCATGATTAACAGTAAGATGTTGTATTAAATATTAGCATTTGAACTTTCCTTTCAACATTTAACATTTAACATTATATGCATGTAACTAAAGCAACTCTCTAGCTAGAAAAAATCTTGGGGATAGTCCAACTACTTCATGGCCAAGACTTGATGAGTGTCTGACTGTCTCTTTAACCTTTTCTTTTTCTCTCTGAGCCCTTATTTGCTAACAATAACACTTGAGGATAAAATATAGTATGCTGAAACATCTTGTTTTGGAGATCATTTATTATAATATTGGCAATTTGATAAAACAATATTAGTTAGAAGTACTTGTAAGCAATAAATTAAAACTAAGTGTTATTTTTTGTGTGTCACGAAAAAAAGAGAATTTTTGTTGTAACGTTTTATATAAAAATAAAATGGCTTAAATATTATTTTTATAAGTTCGCGATTTTTTGATTTTGGTCCCCGTATTTTTTTTGTTGCGAATAAGTCTCTGAATAATCAAAATTTATTGGTTTTAATCCCTACCGTTTGCTACCGTTTAAAAAACGCTGAGTTTTAGTTTCTATCGTCTTCAAATGGCATCCATCAACTCCTATAAAGGGTCTGCAAGCTAAAACAAACCCTTTCTTAATGCCATCAACACAAAAATAGAAACTATCAAACCTTGGCTGCAGTGAAGATCCAATTTTGTTAATATTGATCTTGCAAATGTTTCCCTTATTAACCCTCTTCAATTCTTTAGAGTATTTTTCACAATAAATTGTACTGTTTTACGGCATCACCATCAAGAAGCTTTGAATGGTAGCAAACAACAGAGACTAAAACCAACAAATTTTGAAAATTCAAAAACTTATTTACAACAAAAAAAAATATAAAGATCAAAACCAAAAAATTGTGAATTACAAAAACGAAAAAATATTTAAGCCAAATTTACAATAATACAAAGAGATATATGACATATCAAGTTCACATATAGTACTTACTATAATAGTGAATAAAAATTTCGATGATGACAATAATTGCAATAATTTGATCTTTAGTGAAGTAGATGTCCACTTGTGTTGCTAATGCTAGCTGCTGCCTGCTACGCTTATGATAAGCCTGCTACGCTTATGAGAGAAGTTGGTTAAGAATTAAGGTGTAAAAATTGGAGAAAAAAAAATGAGAGAATCTATTTTTTTTTTAAAATTAAATATATTTCTAGTTCCTACATTTTGACTTATTTTTTACCATAAAAAAATATATTTAAAATTTTTTTAGTCCTTAAATTTTTTTTCCATCTTTTTTTATGGTGAAATAAAAATTTACAATTTATTTTAGGACTAAATATGATCTCTGCCGTTAATTTGACAAATGGAATGTTGACATGACAACTATGCATGGGACCCATTATTTTGGTTTGAAAAAAAATAAAAATTATTTCAATTAATAAAAAACAAACAAAAATGTATTTGTTCATCTTTCTCTTCTCTTAACTCTCATTTGAGTCATTTCCCCCACTCACACAACCAGATCCACACTCTCATTTTCTCCCCACATTTTCCCGAGAAAATCCCCATTTTCCATGAAAATTCCAAAATCATAACAACACCAATTTCTCATCATCAACAACAACAAGAAAAGGGTTTATATGTCTTGAGTTTCAAAAGATAAATGACCTATATGGGAGGAAAAATGAAGGACTAACTATTACAAATAAATAAGATAAATGACTCTTGATGTAATTTTGTTTATTTTAATTGATTACTAGAGCAGTTGTGATATAGCATCGATTAATCACACACGAATTTTAAATTTAAACCTCTTTTTTCATATTTGAATCATTCATTCACATAGTGTTTCATTCAAAATACTTTTATGGAGAGTGAGAAAATGGTGAAGGGACAAAGAATTAAATTGTTATGAGATTCATTACTTAAGATGCTAGGGGTAAAAATGAAAACGTAGGAGCACATGTGAAGGACAGGGACAAAAATAAACTCCTAAACCTCATTAGATAAAGTCCATTAAACTTCATAACTAGCCCAAACGAATTCCTTTTTTATAAATCCAGATATCCTTTTTTACTTTAATTAATTTCATTTTGTGAAATGTGAGTTTTATCTGTGGCTAATTGTCTTAACATTGAGATTGGATCCTCTCCTATCACAGAAGAATTCAATTAAATCTAAACCATTCATTTCTTTTTTTTGCTGCAAATCAATGATTAATTATTTTTTTTGAAGGGTTTAAATTAAGACATTTCCTCCTCTGGTGAAACTACCATGGGAGACAACCCGCTCTCCATTTGTTCTCATGTACACTTTCATGCTTTCAATATTTTTAGAATGGATAATAATTTTGTTGACATATTAGCTAATTATGATTTATCCCATGTTGGAGATCATTATTGGGATCATGCATGTTCCCAATTTTATTTATGATGAATATTTTAAAAATGAAATATATTTAATTTTTTTAAAGAGCAAATTCAATTCATATCATTAATCAAAAGTGTTCAATACAAGAAAGAATTGAATTAAAAATACAACAACTGAGCTTAGAAATGGCCGTCCATGTTAAAGAGTGAGCTGCCATATTCGTTTGTTGCCTAACAAACTTAACCTATTTACTTTATTGTAGGTTTTCTTATACTTGTTTGAATTTTAGTCTTGTCTCTTGTATTTTTTTTCTTTGTTTTTAATATTCAATAGTATTATTTGTGTAAAGAGATGCAAATAATGCATTGTAATGTCTAAAATGACAAAATAGTCGAGATGCTAGGTCATTGTAAATTAATCAATCAATGTTAACTTTGTTAACTTCTTGTGGGTAGAATACTAGTATTTTTAGTCTTTTTATGGATTTTGGGAGGGTGAGAGGTCCAAGTAGAGGATGACAAGTAGATAAATTTTCTTTAAGTAAATAAGTAAATTTATCTCTGAATTTTCACTTATCAGTCAAATTCATCATCAAATTTTTAAAAATAGCTAAAACATTAATGAATTTGTGAAAGTTATATCAAATTAGTCACTCTGTCAACTTGAACTGTTAACAGTGCTGACATGTGACATTAACTACTTATGTGTCCTCCCACGTCAGCAACCACGTTTTCGAGGACCAATTTTGATTTTGTTTTACTGTTCATGTGACGATTTAAAATACCAAATGACTATTTCTTCCCCAATTTGAACTCTAAATTTCACAATTTCTAATTCTTATTCCTCCAAATTTGAAATTCCTAAATTTCTTCAAGATCAAAATAAAGATGATGGATTGGTTCACTGTGGGCACTTGTTCGTTCGTGGATTGGTTTCTCGACGGCCGATGCTCAGACTCTCCCTACTCACTTTGTCCAGTTCACCTACTCAGTTGGAGGTCTTCGTGCTCGACAATCGTTCTTGCAGATCATTTGGCTAGCATGCGTTTGGATCCTGTGGAATGAACGAAACCATCGTTTGTTCAAACACGCGGCGAGTCCCATTTCTCACCTGTTGGAAAAGGTCAAGATGTTCTCCTTCAAGTGGTTGAAGACTACTAATGTAACTCTTGCTACTAATTATCATACCTGGTGGTCGAACCCACTGCTTTGTCTGGGCATCGACTAATGTTTTGTATTCGTTTTGACAATGTTGTAACACTGATGTAGCTCTCTTGGGCACACCTTGTGCTGAGGAGACAACTTTATTTTTTGTTTTATATATATATAATTCATTTTGGCTTGTTCAAAAAAAAAAAAAAAAGATGATGGATATACAAAAAAAAAATAGAGATGATGGGTGGTGGTTCTTTGCAGTGGCGGACCTGGATATAAATTATCAGCGGGGCTAAATTTTTTTGCTATTATTGGACAAAAATTCATTTTAATAATTTAATCAAACAATAAATAATATATGAAATTACTACCAATACAGTATGTATATCCAAAAGAAGAACCCCAAACAAACCAAAAAAATTCTATTAAAAAAATCCAACAAACTAACAAACTATATCCAAAAAATCACAAAATTGCTATTCGAAAAAAAGAAAAGACTATAACTTCTTGAATCATGCATATTACTATTGTTTGATACTTCACAATATTCTACCTTGAAACAAAATATATAGAACCTAAAATTATATTAGCTTATAGTTTATTTTGATAAATTAATTCAATTAGTTTATAAATTATTATTTTGTATTCCAATTTTACGCATATCATTTTACTTGAAAAAGTTAAACCTCCTGTTTTATATCACTTCATATTTATATGTAAGTTCAATCGTTAATTTTACCCAATACTACAAATTCAATTAATTATTCACTATTTTTTGACAAACAAAGTCAACGTTGATTATTATAAAATTAAAATATGTAACTTCAAATAATACTTTAGGTATAACCAATGACTTGAAATCATCAATAATAGATTATAAATTAATATTTGTATATGATACTTAAACTAATGTATACCGTAAAACTTACGATTATCAATAATAATAATAATAAATTAATATTTAAATTAATGTTTGTATGAATATGTATATAGAATTACTTAAAATTATTTATAAAATTAATATTGTTATTTTTAAAAAAAGACATGGGCTAGGCTGGTGTGGCTATAGCCCATACGAAGCCTTACACAGGTCCGCCCCCGATTCTTTGTATATCAATGGTAGAGAAAAAACACAAACAAGAAGTTCATCTTCAACCTCCATTAAATGGCGGATTGGCGGTGGTAGGATAAGCGTAATTTGTTTGTTTGAATTGTTCAACCAATTATTGTATTTTGTAAGCTTTTAAAGTTTATGTTGCGTTTTCTACTTATGTTGTAAATCATTTGTCAAGAGGTAGTAGATGAAGTTGAATTTTGTAAAAATCAATCAATTTGCTTCCCTGGATTATTATAAGTTATATATATATTTTTTTTTTGCAAGAGTATAAGATATATTAATTTAGTCATTGTTTTAATGGTACTTTTATCAATTTAGTTATTGCGTTGACAAAATTTGTAGATTATAAAATAATATACTTTTTAAACATATATTAAATTGGTCCCTAAATTTAACACTTAATATTAAATAAAGTTTGTTAAATCAATAATGGAATCTATAAAACTTTAAAT
Organism: Trifolium repens; assembly: GCA_030408175.1. Classification (NCBI taxonomy): domain Eukaryota; kingdom Viridiplantae; phylum Streptophyta; class Magnoliopsida; order Fabales; family Fabaceae; genus Trifolium; species Trifolium repens. The sequence goes on along the minus strand of CP125842.1, from coordinate 55,189,952 downwards.
CAATAAAAAAAGAGTGTATAAAAAAAATAATGTAATTATCACTTTATTAATAATTTAACTTGTATTCTTAAGATAATTTTTTCTGTTGTCCTAACTTCCTAAGCAGTATGGGCTATGGACTATCCCTATCCAATTAAATAAACATATCTTGATGTGATTGATATAATTAAAATTATTTTGGTCATGCTAACAGTATTTTCAAAGTATTTTTTAAGCATACTAAAAAAGACAAATATAAATAAATTAATATTGAAAAAATAATTTTTTTAAATATATAAATACAAGAAAAAAATCTATGTTCCCGGAGGCACTGGTTAGCATTTTCCTAAAAATAATAACACTAGACCTCCTTAAATCCTATGTTCCCCTGAAAAGCTCTACGCAAGTTACAAAACAACACTCCCTTTCCTTTCAATTAGGGTCGAGCATGGACTTGAGAGCCGACTCAAAACCGATAGCATATTAAAACATTTAGTCAGGTGCGGGTCGGTCTTGGATCAACAATTACAAAAAAAAAGGGACATGAACGATTGCATATAGAGACAGGTTCGGGTCACTAAAATTCCATCTCTTTATAATCGAAACCGATCGAACAACCATTATAACACAAATTAAATTTTTTTCGTCTCTCCATACTCTCTATATATTTTAGATTTATTTAATTTCTATTTTTTTCCACTTGATATATTATTGTCTGTAGATTTACATATTTTAAACAAAATAACTGTATCTCACCCTATTTGTTTTTTATTTAATTCTTTTATCATTTGTTGTATTATTATGATGTAATGAATTAGTTCAAAATTAGAAATTTTTGGATAATAGAGTTTTAAATGTAAATAAAGTTTCAATCTAACCCGTAATAACCAACTCATTCTACTCACCACCTGTAGAACCCGACACCTAAACAAACCAAAAATATAATTGATCGAAATTGAGTCAAAATTAAATAGTTACTGTTTTTATCGGTCCAAATTAAATGAAGTGGATGATTTAGTTTTCTTATAGTCTCTCTAGTGTCATAATATGAAAAAGCAATAGGTATAGATTACATGATATATTAATTCGTCAAAAAAAAAAAATTATGATATGACCAAAGTAATAGCCTATACTAATCGATTAGATGTTAAACACATCTTCCTACGCAAGCCAAGAGGATGAGAGCATGGGAGTGTTTATGAGTATTCTTTTGGCTTAATTGCAGTTTTGTTCTCCTATTTTCAATTTTTTGCAGTTCTGGTTCCCCTATTTTAAAACTCGACAGTTTTGGTTCCCTTATCATAATTTTTAACTATAAATTGACGATATGATATGATTTAAACGGCATGGTATATGATTCGATGATGAAAAAATACAAATATCGATGTAATTGTAAGAAAAATCTTTCATAAAGTTCTTTTAAAACATCTTGTATCATCATATTTTAGACAAAATATGTGTTAGGGGGACCAAAACTGTCGAATTTTAAAATAAAGGGACCAAAACTGCAAAAAATTGAAAATAGGGGGACCAAAACTGCAATTAAGCCTATTCTTTTTTAAGTCTAGTAGTTTAAGGACTAATTTCACACAACAAAGAGAGGAGAAATTTTCGGAATTTGAACCAGAACCTTTTAATAATGGTTTCTCTACACTACCTTTTAATAATATATAAGGGTATTTATAAAAAAACTTAATGAAAACAATACACATGCATGTAAAGTAAAAATTGGTTAAATAATTTTTTTTGATATATGAAAATTGTTTAAATATTAGTTGTGAATATCACATATAATGGAAGAGATCAAATTACACCGGTGTAACATTTGAGTAATGTTATACCGCTCAATAATGCTTTAACGAATTCAAATTTTACAAAATCCACCGTTGGATTGAAAGTTTATATTGTATAGATCATCTATGTTGAGTTTTACAAAAATCTAAAATAGTTTGACATGTTTTTAAGACACATCAAGATTAACGGTATTCAAATTTTACAACTTTCACCGTTGGATTGAAAGTTTATACCGTATAGATCATATATGTTGAGTTTTACAAAAACCAAAAATCGTTTGATATGTTATTGAAACACATCAAGATTAACGGTTTATGTGTTTTTATTGAATACCGTTAATATTGATGTGTCTTAAAAACATATCAAATCATTTTAAATTTTTGCAAAACTCAACATAGATGATCAATACAATATAAACTTTCAATCCAACGATGCATTTTGTAAAATTTGAATTCTTTAAAGCGTTATTGAGCAGTGTAACATTACTCAAATATTTACACCGGTGTAATTTAATGCCTCTCCCACATATAAATTTATTTATATGATTTATTTTCATTAATTAATTTTTAGATAAATACCTCAAAAGCTCTATGCAAGTGTACAAAACTCTCTGTCCTTTCATTTGCAATATTTTGCTCTTGAGGCTCTCTTCTCTATAAATATATGCATTTAAGTTAAACCTCCATTCATCACAATCTCATCAAAAGTTCTTGTATTTTCTCTTTGCATGTACAATCTCTCACTTCACTAGTTCACTTGTACTAAAAATGACTTCTGGAAAGAAAAAGAATTCCACAAAGGCTACTACTACTGTTAACCAACATAATGAATCATCATCATCACTTGCATTGGTCCATGTTGATGATGATCAACCTCAACGTCTTTCAGTTGTTGCACCAATTGTATCTTCATACAATGAGAAAATACGTCCAGTTCTTGACGCTCTAGAAAATCTAAGGCGTCTCAACATTGCTAAAGAAGGAATACAGCTACCAACCATTGTTGTTGTTGGAGATCAATCTTCTGGCAAATCTAGTGTTCTTGAATCTTTAGCTGGTATCAGCTTGCCACGTGGACAAGGTATCTGCACTAGGGTACCCTTGATTATGCGCCTCCAGAATCATCCACTTCCAAATCCAGAGCTTATTTTGGAGTATAATGGTAATCATGTTTCAACTGATGAGAAAAATGTCTCGCATGCAATCAACACAGCTACTGAAGAGCTTGCTGGAACTGCCAAAGGGATTTCCAACACACCTTTAACTTTGATTGTGAAGAAAAATGGTGTACCTGATCTTACTATGGTTGATCTTCCAGGTATAACTCGTGTTCCTGTTCATGGACAACCTGATAATATCTATGATCAGATTAAGGACATTATTATGGAGTATATAACTCCAGAAGAGAGCATTATCTTGAATGTTCTTTCTGCTACTGTTGATTTCACAACCTGTGAGTCCATTAGGATGTCGCAATCTGTTGATAGAACTGGTTTGAGAACTTTGGCTGTTGTTACCAAGGCTGATAAATCACCTGAAGGACTGTTGGAGAAGGTAACTGCTGATGATGTAAACATAGGTCTCGGTTATGTTTGTGTAAGGAACCGAATTGGTGAAGAGTCTTATGAAGAGGCTCGAAAAGAAGAAGAAAAGCTTTTTGAGTCTCATACTCTTCTTTCCAAAATAGATAAATCTATAGTGGGAATTCCTGTTTTGGCACAAAAGCTTGTTCATGTGCAAGCCATGATTATATCAAAAACTTTGCCTGAGATCATTAAGAAGATTAATGAGAAGCTTGCTAATAACTTACATGAGTTGAAACATTTACCTGCCAATTTGTCCTCATTGGCTGATGCTATGTCTGCTTTTCTGCAAATTATTTCTATGTCAAGGGAGTCTCTTAGAAAGATTCTTTTGATAGGAGATTATAAAGAGTATCCTGAAGAAAAGCAAATGCATTGCACTGCTAGGTTAGTGGAAATGTTGAATTCTTATGCAAGTGATCTTCAAAATTGTGATAAGAGTATTGCAACCGAGGATTTCCTTATGGATGAGATCAAAGTTCTCGAGGAAGCCAAGTGTATCGGTCTTCCAAACTTCATGCCAAAAACTGCTTTTCTGACCTTACTTCAGAGAAAAGTAGGAGGCATTTCTGATATACCAATTGGTTTTATTGACAGTGTTTGGAACTATTTGGAAACTATAGTTACTTCGGTTTTGAAGCGCCACTGTGAAAACTATTATCAGTTACAGGTCTCTACTCGTCGAGCAGCAGAGAATCTTATTGTTAAGAAGAAGAAGAATTCCATTCAATATGTGCTTGAATCTGTTGAAATGGAAAAGCACACGGACTACACTTGTAATCCAGAGTACATGCAGGAGTACAACAAGCTGGTGTCTCATCAAGAAGCGTTTTTGAAAGAAGTGTTGAATGCTAATCGAGAGACAAGCACTGTGAATCTTGAAGGGGTCGGGGACATTGAAGTTAACCATATGATGGAGTATCATAATGTGTTGTTGACTCAAGCCTTTGACTTGAAGGCAAGATTAATTTCCTACTGGAAAATTGTGGTGAGGAGGCTCATTGATGTTATTGCTTTGCATTTGATGCTAAGCATCAACAAACTTGTCAACATTGATTTGGAGAAGGAGATATTTAAGGAATTGTCATCCTCAACTGGTGGTGGGGTCGAGAGGCTGCTTGAGGAGTCTCCTTCAATATCAGGTAAGAGAGAAAAGTTGAACAGGAGTGTTAAAGTCCTGAGGGAAAGCAAGGAAACAGTTGCTAACATTATGGACAGGATTGGAGTTTATGGTGATAACTGAAAGAATTTCCTAGTGTTTATTATGAAATTGTCTTTAGTTTTTGTTTGTTTGTTTTGATTATGATGCATGTGGCCTTTGTCAGGTCTTTTTGATTATCAGATGGTGAACTTTAAGTAGTATCCAAGTCCTATGTATTTTGTTTGTTCAGCTTCAGTAGTTGGTTGCTGTTTGTAATCTAAGTACCTTAATGTATATGCTTTTATGTCTTCACTTTCCATTTTGTACTACTGTTTTTGACTATTTGCACAAAGTTAAACCCTTACTTCTAATCATCTCAATTGTGAAAAAAGCTTTTCAAGTTCAATGTAAACATTATTACAAAAGACTGATATTATTCTTGAACCATTGGAGGTATTTGATATTTATAGTCTGTTGGAGCAAAAATAATATATGAACTAACAACAAATTAGAATAAAGTCAGGAAATTAAGCTTGAATTATATTAATTCAAATATATTCATTTTAGGATTATGTTGCCTTATAAATTTAGATGGCATCATATATGCATAGGCCACCTACTTGGTACAAATGAACAAACAGTAGAGACCCATTCATTGAGACAATTTTAGTTTTAGGCATGCATCCATTTGTTCCAATGTTGGTTCATCCCTCTCACCTTCAATTTTTTTTCAGCAAAATTTCATTTCAGGTGCTGTATTATGCAATGAATACAATGTTGAAACAACTGCATGCATAGACACCTCAACATTGCCAAAGAAGGAATACAGCTTCCAACAATTGTTGTCATCGGCGATCAGTCATCAGGAAAATCTAGTGTTCTAGAATCTCTAGCTGGTATCACCTTGCCACGAGGCCAAGGAATTTGCACAAGGGTACCATTAGTGACTGATGAGGCTGTAGAATCATCCACTTCCTCATCCAGAACTCTTGCTAGAGTTCAATGGAAAAACAGTTTTTACAGATGAAGCACTTGTTTCTGATGCAATAAACATAGCTACTGAAGAGATTGCTGGTTCTGCCAAAGTCATTTCCAACACACCTTTGACATTGGTTACTGCTAATGATGTTAACATTGGTCTTGGCTATGCTGTCTGTGTGCGAAAGCGAAACCGAATTGGAGATGAGAGTTTTGAAGAAGCTAGATTAGAAAAACAGAAGCTATTTGAGTCTCATTCACTACTTTCTAAGGTAGACAAATCCATTGTTGGTATTCCTGTTTTAGCTCAGATGCTTGTTGAGGTTCAAACTAAGATTAAATCTGTCATGAATGCAGAAGATGTGGACTTTGCTGTTGATAAAGGCATAGAGGAAGTGGACGAGGTAGCTGAAGAGGAGGATGTGTCCATTTCAAAGATAAGGACTAAAAGAAACACTAAGCTTCCCAGCTACCTTAATGAATTTGTTATTCCATCCTTGAAGAAGGGAAGCAAGAAATTAGCCTAGTATTCTAGAAGATAACTTTCCTATTGCATTACCAAATTATGTTCAGCCGAGTCACTAGTTTGTTAAGGAAAACATGGTTTTTTTAAGTCCAATGTTGGCTTATAATTCTTGAATCAGTGGAGGAATTTGTAATTTGTAGTTTGTTAAGAGTAAAAATAACAATGAATTAAATGTTTTGTCTAAGATTAGTGAGACTAGTCTTTTATCATTAGAACAAGTCTCATCATCATTTGATCTATGGAGTATATCACATCTCATTTGATCCAATGTAATATAACATTTAAAATCAATTGGTTCTGAAAGTATTACTTTAAATTAGTGACCTTCTTAACTCACCGGTTAGAGTATTACTTTCGTACGGCAGGAGTCATTGGTTGAAAACTTATTATGGGACATATTATTGATAGCCTCTACTCGTGTCCTAGCTCGTTGGAGAGCTAGATTTGCCTTAATTATTTGTCTCTTGCCTTTAAACTTATTCAAGTTAGCTTATGCTATTTTATTGATCTAAAAGTGAAAACAAACATGTGCATAATGTAAGATTTGTCTCATTTGTACATTATAAACTTGGCATGAATTAAAATAAAGTAGTTAGGAAATTAACTCTGAACAACTAATAGTACAAATTAAAATATATTGACTTTAGGATTATGTCTGTTTATAAATTAGAGGACTTCATTTGAGATAATTTAGGCATTAAAAAACCATGTAAAGTGTTTCCTCTACAGAAATTTATAAACCTATTGACAGAGACATTTTTTTTCTTTCTGTTTTGTATAACAGATCTGTAAGCATTTAAATGTGTTAGCATAATTTATATTTACAATAATAATAATAATAAAAATAATAAAAATAATGTAAGGTTTCTAAATACAACTCAATTGCTAATTGTAGAGACGCTGAGTTGGAAGGACTGAGTTTGAATATGTAATTTTATACTTTTTTACACCGTGTAAATGTAATCAGTAAACTACTTGATAACAAAAAACTAATATCTTGTCAAATAAATAAATAAATAAATAATATGTCCGTAAGTCGCTTACATAATTACATAATTTTAAAAAATTAAGAATTATACTAGTTGGTTTTGTATGAGAAACATAATTATAAGTTATTTTACCAATGTATCCTTCATTACTAAAGGGAAAAAAAATTATTCCCTTAAACATAACTCATTTGACAGGAACATGTACTTTTATATGCATAACTCGGGGATTGAACCCTCGATACTTCACTTATTCATCTTAACTCTTAAAGGTAAAATTCTAACTATTAGATTGTTTGACAAAAAAATTAAAAGAATTGGAAGAGAAAGAAAGTAAACAAATACTAGTAAATAGTAAAAAGCAAAATATGACAATTTTTTTTTGACACAGCAAAATATGATAATTTGAAATATCGTTTTTTGGTTTTCATTGAAATGAGTTTCATAAATCATAAGAGTAATGTTGTGAATTCGTTGAAAAACACACCAATGAATTTTGATGTGTGGAGCAAATTAACCAAGTAACCAATTTAGTTGATAGAGATGATGAAAGTAAATAATCCAAGAGAAAGAGAAGAACACAAGATATTGTTTACCCAGTTCGGCCAAATAAAGACCTACGTCTGGGGGAGGGAGCAACCCTTCCGTTCCACTATGATCAATGAGAAACTTTACACAAGGAAATTCCCAATTGGGTTACAAGAATTAATCCTAATTCTACCCAAATCCCGAATCCCTTCTTCCGTGATGAAGAGACTCAATTTGACCTAGCTACCCAAGGTGAACCAAGGATGATTCGCCCAAGCCCCTAGAATTATACCAAGAATGAATTCTCTAAAACTCTAGTGTGGCAAACCCTAATCCTAATTGCTTTCAACCTTATTTTTCTATGAATAAAGAGTTCCCTATTTATAGAAAAATACATGCCTAAAAATCAGAAACAAATCTATCTTATAAAATAAAACAGAATCCAAAACAGATACTTTCCGAAACAAATTTTTCCACAAAATCTGCACAAACCCGCACGAGCTGCGCCCCGCGCCAGCCCGCTCGCGCCCCGCGCCAACAAACAGAAGCGACAGGCATTTCTAGCCTGCTCCTGGCGCCCCGCGCCCACGCCCGGCTGGTTTCTCCAGTTTTCTGATTTTCTGAGTTTCTGAGTTTTCAAGGCATATTCAACAAGTAAAAATTATTTTTATTGATTATGAGAAAAATGAGAGAGAAAACAAATTAAATGGAATTTACATTTAATTTTATGAGAATAAGTAAAAGTAAGTTTTGAAAATGATAAAAGTTTATTTTTTATGATGTACTAGTAGTAAAATTTGGCCCATGAATGTTATTGCTTCTGCGTCCAAATACTCCCGACAATGGTTGAGTGAGTAAAAAAAAATTATGTGCTACTGATTTTGTTGACAGAAGAATAATAAATCAGTAATAAACCATACTAATACTACTGTAAATGCAAATTTAATTATTATTGCATGCATTTAGGAGGAACCTTTCAATTGCTCAATCATTGAAGAGCCTCCTAGTAACAGCCAAACTTCAGTATTCTCTTGTAAACTTCAACTGAACTCCATTAACTGCTACATACCAAAAGTTTCTCTTTCCCTACATTTCATTTTCCCCTTAATTAATTAGTCTCTATAAATATGCATTTTAGCTATACATCTATTCATTCATCTTATAAACCTCAACAAAGGCTTTGTGTATTCATTTTATTCTAGCATTATCATAACTTGTGCTGTGTCCTCAAAATGGTTGTCACTTCAACAAAGAGAACTACTACAAAAGCTACTGTTGGTGCTTACCAACGTGATGAATCATCACTTTCACTAGTCCATGTTGAACAAGCTCAACCTCTTTCTGTTGTTGCACCAATTGTTTCATCTTACAATGAAAAAATTCGTCCAGTTCTCGACGCACTAGAAAATCTCAGGCGTCTGAATATTGCGAAAGAAGGAATACAGCTTCCTACAATTGTTGTTGTCGGCGATCAATCATCTGGAAAGTCTAGTGTCCTTGAATCTTTAGCTGGTATAAGCTTGCCAAGAGGCCAAGGAATTTGCACAAGGGTACCACTGGTGATGAGGCTGCAGAATCATCCACTTCCTCAACCAGAACTCTTGTTAGAGTTCAATGGAAAAACAGTTTTTACAGATGAAGCTCATGTTTCTGATGCAATAAACATAGCTACTGAAGAGATTGCTGGTTCTGCCAAAGGAATTTCCAACACTCCTTTGACCTTGGTTGTGAAGAAGAATGGTGTACCTGATCTTACTATGGTTGATCTTCCAGGTATTACTCGTGTTCCTGTTCATGGTCAGCCCGACAATATTTATGATCAGATTAAGGATATCATTATGGAATATATAACTCCTGAAGAAAGCATTATCTTGAATGTACTTTCTGCTACGGTCGATTTTACTACTTGTGAGTCTATTAGGATGTCTCAAACAGTTGATAAAACTGGTTTGAGGACACTAGCTGTTGTAACCAAAGCAGATAAATCTCCTGAAGGATTGTTGGAGAAAGTTACTGCTGATGACGTTAACATTGGTCTTGGCTACGTCTGTGTGCGAAACCGAATTGGTGATGAGTCTTATGAAGAAGCTAGGTTGGAAGAACAAAAGCTGTTTGAGTCTCATTCGCTTCTTTCCAAAATAGATAAGTCTATTGTTGGTATTCCTGTTCTTGCTCAAAAGCTGGTTCAGGTTCAAGCTATGATAATTTCCAAAACCTTGCCGGAGATTATAAAGAAAATTAATGAGAAACTCGCTTCTAATGCGAATGAGTTAGAGAATTTGCCGGCTAATTTATCTTCTGTTGCTGATGCTATGACTGCTTTCATGCATATCCTTGGGTTGTCTAGAGATTCTCTCAAAAAGATTCTTCTCACAGGAGATTTTGAGGAGTACCCCGAAGACAAACACATGCATTGCACTGCCCGCTTAGTTGAAATGCTCAATTTGTATGCGAGTGATCTTGAAAACTGTACTGAAAGTGATGCTAAGAAAAACTTTCTGATGGAAGAGATCAAAGTTTTGGAAGAGTCCAAGTGGATTGGTCTGCCTAATTTCATGCCAAGAACTGCATTTTTGACAATATTGCAGAGGAGAGTTAAGGGCATTTCTTATATGCCAGTTAACTTTGTTGACAATGTTTGGAACTATCTTGAATCTGTTGTGATTTCTGTTTTAAATAATCATTCTTCAAACTATTATCAGCTCCAAGTCTCTACTAGAAGAGCAGGCGAGAAACTTATTGCCAAGAAGAAGAAGAATTCAATCCAACATGTGATGGAAGCTGTGGAAATGGAAAAACTGACAGATTACACTTGTAATCCCGAGTACCTGCTTGAGTATAATAAGCTGATATCTCAACAAGAAACATTTTTGAAAGAAGTTTTGAGCACAGAAGAACCAAAGCCAACTCATGTGAAGCTTGAAGGGGTTGGAGAAATTGATGTTGTGAACCTGAGGAATTATCCTCATGTGCTAAGTCAAGCGTTTGATCTGAAGGCTAGGATGATTGCCTATTGGAAGATTGTTCTGCGGAGGCTCATCGACAGCATTGCTTTGCATTTAATGTTAAGCATCAATGAACTGGTCAACATTGATTTACAGAAAGAGATCTGCAATGATCTTTTGTCTTCAAGTGGTGGTGGCATAGAGAGGCTGCTTGAAGAGTCTCCCTCTATATCTGGCAAGAGGGAGAAGTTGAGCAGGAGTGTCAAAGTTCTCAGGGAAAGTAAGGAGACAGTTGCTAGAATTATGGACAGGATTGGAATATATGATTAGAAGTTTTGCTCAAGGTTTCTGATGATGGTTTGTGGTGTGTTTATGAAGGTTTCCATTTTCAAGCTGGTGTCTTTTTATGAAGAATAATAATTCTGGAATTTCTACTAGTATTATCCAGGATTAGTGGTTTTTGTTTGTTTAAGATTTTGTTGATGTTTTTTGTCAGAAACATTTCCTTCCCTTAATGCATGATATTATTATTCTTATACTACCAATTTTGTGTTGTTTTCTTCATTGTTTATTTCTGCATTAATTTATCCCCCTCAGCGTTAACATGGCGATGCTCATGCTTGAACAGTTATTTAATTGTTAGTTTGCATGCAGAATTTAATGATTAAATCTCACATAATACCAAAGATCTAACTTTGGCTTGCACAAACAACAGACATTTTTACTGCAACATGTTCCAACAATATAGACCTTTTCAATTTGTCGCTATAAAACTTGATAGCAAATCATATCTAAATCAAGTGTTATATGTTGTAATTTGAACTAGTTACAACTTACAACAAGCAGTGTGTTTATTCAAATTTCAAAGATAAATAGGATATGTTCTACCCAAAATTAATATATGCAATTACCCTAAAGTACAAGAGTCCCTTATACATTGTTTTTACAAAACTATACAGTGAAAGGGAGTCCTTAAGCTCCTCTCAAATACCTAAAAGGCGAAAAAAAGGTACCCCTGTACAGTTGTACTCACCATTCACATATGTTGAAATTGTATTTTTGTATAATGGTTGTGTCTAGACCAATCACATTTGCAAAATATAATTACTAGAAATTTACACTAGAGTCTAGTTGTAAACTCACAAGTGTTAAAAATGAAGTCAAATCTGCAATCTGCCAAAACAGTGATCATTTAATGGTTAGGATTCCTAAAATAATTATACTCACTACGCTGTATTACGGTTCGGAGGATATCTCATGGGTATCATTGCCAAGTATTGAGGGTGTGCTATGTGTAAGCAATCCTGTTGAACCGTCTGTACGGCTTGTGCTTGCACTATGACCTTCCTTGTTTTGATGGATGTCCCTCATGGATTTAAACCTTAGATCTTCACTGAGAGTATTACCCTCGGGGATAACATCTGGAATGCTTATTCTTCCCTCAAGCATGTTTACAACCTCAGACATTGCAGGCCTAAGTGATGGCGATGGATTTATACACAAGAGAGCCACTTTCACTAAATTTTTTGTTTCAGTTGTGTTTATCTCTGATCCCAACCTCTCATCAACCAGTGACATGACATTTTTAGTCCGTTCCAGAAATAATGCCTGCAATTTTCATTTTTGTTATGATACTTTTGCACGATGAAAATGACTAATGTTTCCATTAATTAATGACTATAAAAAGGGTGACTTATAATGCCAAACATGGATAAGCGGTTGTATAGCAGAATACCTTATCTAGAAGGCAAACACAATTATCACTTGGCATGTAATTGTTATTACTCTTTCCACTAACAGTTTCCAAGACCACAACTCCAAAACTGTAAACATCAGCCTTGTAACTCAAGTAACCCCATAAAGCATATTCCGGTGCCATATATCCTCTGCAAAATATAGATTTTGATTCTTAGTCAAGAAAACATCACAGGTTGCATTGTCAAGGGAGAGAGAGAGAGAACTGACATTGTGCCTGCAACTCGGGTGATTATATGGGTCTTCTCCTCTTCATCAAGCCTAGCCAACCCAAAATCAGATATTTTAGGGTTTAAATTCCCATCCAGTAACACATTAGTAGCTTTGATATCTCGATGAACAACCTTGAGTCTTGATTCTTCGTGAAGAAATGCTAGACCTTTTGCTATGCCAATGCAGATCCTAAGCCTTGATGGCCAATCAAGTTTAAGCTGATTTTCTGAACCTATAGAATGTACAAAAAGAAGTTAAACTTGAATAGGCAAAAGACATATATAAATTATAATAGTTGTACTGTTGAGTATAAACTCACTGAATAAAGCACGGGCCAGGCTATTATTTTCCATGTACTCATAAACCAATATTAATTGATCCCCTTCAATGCAACATCCGTGAAGTTTAACAAGATTAGGATGTTGAAAACAAGATATCATGCCTATCTCGTTTAAAAATTCACGGTTTCCCTGGCGCGACTTCGAGGAGAGCTGTTTGACTGCTACCCATGTACCATCAGATAATTGGCCCTGCATTTCAGCTGTTATTTAGAATTTTACATGCTGGAGATAAAAATCACCTTTTTTTTTGCAATAGATAAACATAACTTTTTATGTTTGGAAGTTTTGGTAGTATTTTCACTTTAATACCTTGTAGACAGGACCAAAACCACCTTCCCCAACCTTATTAGCAGGACTGAATCCATCTGTGGCCGCTCTAATTTGTTTTAAGGTAAATGTCCTCATCTGAAAATCTTGCCCTTTGAAAACTATCCAATAAATATTAAGAAAAATAATAAGTATTTCTGAGGAACAATCAAGTTTACTCTATGCATATAGTTGACTGGAGTATAAGGAAAAATGCTTACATTTACTATGTTCCAATTTACATAGAAATGCTTTTTAATATCAAAGACATGAACTGAAGACAAATTATTTAAATGGTTGAAACTAATATAAATTGTTATCTCCTATCCGCCCTGAGGCCTGAAAGGCTATTGGATCCAAGAAACTCACCTTTTTCTCTTCTACTTATTCCTTTGAAGTAGCCTTTCCTCCAAAAAATGCCTACCGCAATAAGGACTAGGCACACTGCTGTAACTCCAAATCCTAGTCCAATGACTAAATTACGGCTTCCATTCTTTTGGTCTGAACAAGGTTTAGAATCTGGAAGAAGAACACAAGGGAGCTATTTCGGTTATCCAGAAAAATACAAATAGAATGGTACAAAATATTTAAGTCAGAAACACAATTTTTTGAAATCAAATCTTGATCAAATACAGAAAAAAGGAAGTGAAAGTCCGCTTAGCCACATCACATTACTAATAGAATTCACACAGATAGAATGCTTAGGTAGCTCCGGCTTTTGCGGTGTTTCCGGGGTTTCTCTCTTTGTTTCTTTATTATGAGTGGCATTCTAACTCTTTAGATTGCATTCAAATGCGTGCCAAGAATATGCCCCACATTGATAAGCCAATACATAAGTTAAAGCATTATATGACTCACCCGAAACAATAGAGAAAGCTGATATAAGGGGACCATATACTCCAGAAACAGGAATCCTTGTAGTCCCCTTGCCAGCCCAGTAGAATCGAATCTCTAGAATACCATCTGTTACAGTGACATTATTTGCTGATAATATACGCGGTTTTTGAGCAAGGTGTGATTCATCTTCAATATTAAAATCCTTCCAAACTAATATTCCCTGGAACAGAAGTTTTTTCTTGTTAAATTCTGAACTGGCCAACAAAATATATTTTCTCAATTTTGATTAGTACCTGAACATAGATATCAAATAAGCGCTTCCCAAGACTTTTATATGTCTTATCATTTGTAAATTGTATTTCTGCAAAGTGGAGATGAACGGTATATTTCCCATTTTCCAAGCAATACTGAAAATAAGTAAGCGAAATGGGAGCAGCACGAGCTGTTGTATATATTTCTGGCAATGGCATACTTGATGATAACAAAGACCTGGAGTAACGTGTATTTTGGAAATCACCGTCATCCATGAAGTCCCCCGTGCTACTAAAACCCCAATGATTTTCGTCATCAATATAATATTTAGCAGCACCCCCCGTCACATCTCCATCTCCAATATAGAGGATATTTTTACCATTTTCCCTCACCTGTATATTGTTTCCACCACAATTAACATGCAAACAACTTGAATCTACAACGATAGAAAAATGAAGTTAGAAAAATATATCTTAGACTTGAAAATTACTAGCAAACATTTCCAAAGACAGAATAATATATAATTATACTTACATCTAGGACAGGTGAAAGTTTCTGAACATGGAAGAACTCCTTGTCTGACAAGAATCAAGAAAGACAATGATATCATTAGTAGAACTCCAATTGTCAACATACTTTTACTCAAATTATTGAAAGAAAAGGTTTTACAATGCATTGGTCCCTAACGAGCTCCGGAACAAGTTTAGGTTTAAATTCCTGATCAAGTTAAACAAGGTGAAAAAAATAATCAGTTTTACAATAACATCAAATCTTAGGAATAATTATTGCAAAAGACTGTGTTCTTACAGATATTTTCCACATGTAGGTTTCCCAGGTCCTTGCCATGTAAAGTTGTTGTAAGAAAGATCGCTGCACCCAAATTATTAGAAAAGTATATTATAAGCAGTCCAATATACTTCAATTCGAGTAGTAAATGATAGTACTTTGCAATGTTAAAATACGTACACATTGCTTCCATCCATCAAGATTGAGTCAGGTACATTACCACTTAGCTTGTTCCCAGTTAGGAATCTGAAAAGAAGCAATCGAAAATTGTTTACAATTACAGCATTTCAACTCTGAGGCGACAAAAGGGAACATCATGGTACATGTCTGCATACAACATTCTGTCTAACAGAATGAGCAATCATTGTTAAGAGAGTTCGGTAAAATGATTCACTGATGTTTGAATACAATACACAATCTACTTATATAGGGAAAGCACGTTCATAAGCTCAAGGGAACTGTGATATAACAGAATATGCTTAGCGAAGTACACTTACACAAATCTCAGATGTCCCACATGTACCATTGCCGGTATTTCCCCAAACAAATTATTGAAACTTAGATCCCTATAAAAGTTAAAGACATAATGGTATTTGTGATTGCACCAATGACAAGAATCGAAAAACAAGCTTCGGCATATAAAATTCAAATGGTTTACTTACAACATTTCCAAACTCTTCATTGTCCAGAAATAGCTAGGAATCTTTCCAGTAATATTGCAACTCCTCAAAATCCTAGATTTAAAAACCTGAATTACTTTGAATAAAAAAATAGAAAATAAAATGTGCCAAATGATTTTTAACATAAAACTGAACATACAATCTTATCATTCCAGACATGTTGCTTAGAATCGGAAAATCCTGACTTGGACCATTTATGTCACTAATCCTCCTGTATCATAATTTCCACCAAGATTCAATACATAAAACAAGATGATCCATGTGGAGAACATTAAAGAAACTAATAAAAATTAGTAGGCTTTTCACTTACAATTGAGATAAATTAGTCAAAAGAGATATCGTTGACGGGATAGGTCCCTCAAGTCCACTTGCATGCATTTCTCTTCATTGATACACATTATAATGAGAATGTATATCTTAAAATAAACATAATGTAGGCGGAGCTATTGCCTAAAGTTACAAAAGAAGAAAAAAAGAGTGATTGCAATCTCACAATCTTTGAAGCTGTTGCCAATTTGGTATGAAGCTAGGTATTTTTCCATTGAAATTATTATCATTTATCCTACTGCAATGCATAAAAAATTTATATTCATCAGGGAAAATGTCAATGTTTATTTTCCGAAAAAAATAGTTAAACAGAACTTACAAATCTGTCAAGTTATGTAACTTAGCAAATGCCGCTGGTAAGTTCCCAGACAATTTATTGGACGATAGAATCCTGCACAGATAGTATTGCATATAAAACCTACCAGATACACATTGTTTAATCTTCCAAAATATATTATAACAACAAAACACATGAATCTTGGATGGCATTTTCTTACAAACTCTGCAGGTTAGATAAACTTCCAAGTTCAGAAGGAACAAGACCGACAAATTGGTTTGCTTCAAGGTTCCTGATTTGAGGCCAGTGTAAGAGAAGTAAAATATAATGACAGAAACTTAGTTTCATAGTTGAGTATTGAACTTTGATCAAAATAAATCTTCAAAAAATAAAAATAAAAAATTGAGTAAAATCTATTTATAAACTACTTACAGGTATGTTAGAGTGGTAATATTTCCCAACTCCTTAGGAATCTCCCCTGATAAACGATTAACAAGTAGCGAGCTGCATAATATGCCATATTTATTTAATACAAAAGCTAAGTAACTTAATGAAAACTTCAATTGGTTGACAAGAACTTACATTGAAGTTAGTTCAATTGAAGCCCATTCCTTCGGAATCGTACCATTTAGGTAGTTCAAAGCAAAATCACTACAACAAAAACACATTTCATTTCAATCAGCAATTCGATTAAAGAAACTAAATTCTAACATTAAACTATCAGTAGAGATTCTGTTAGGAGTTCATAGCTCTCACATTTCTTTGAGATACGGAAGCTTAACCAATTGAGGTGGAAGTGTGCCGGGAAGATTGTACCCCTTGAATGTACTAAAAAATGGAAATTCATTTTTCATAAGAAAACAAATTAAGCTCAACCAACTATTATTAAGAACTATATATAGTTTTTCAAAATGCAAGTTAACAATGAATATGAACTATATGAAAATTAAAGATTATAACAAAGGATAAATAAATTGAAGGAGATAAGATAAAGAGATGTTTACATCCTTACTACGTGACAAAAGGTGTCATTTACAGAAGAGCAATCACACTCAATATTTCTTTCAGATCCATCAGGTGAATTTTGAGTTAAACCAAACATTTTAATTTGACATGAATCACCATCAAATTTCCAATAGGTTGCACCCAT
Source organism: Trifolium repens (assembly GCA_030408175.1). Lineage (NCBI taxonomy): Eukaryota > Viridiplantae > Streptophyta > Magnoliopsida > Fabales > Fabaceae > Trifolium > Trifolium repens. The sequence continues at coordinate 55,172,569 of CP125842.1, read as the reverse complement.
TGTGCTTGTGATTTCTTCAAGAGCATCAACTGATAATAAACATTTTAAGACACTATAATTAAAAATTTACATCTTAAAAATTAAAGGTGCAAGAAAATAAAATATACTGAAAATATTGAAGAAAACATTAACAGTGGTACAAAAAGGCAAGTTTAGATTCTTACTCTCTTGCTGGGGAAGTTTAGATTGAACATAATCCAAGGAATTGAAACAGATGAATGCAATGATTGAGAAAACAAAGAAGATCTTAGATAGCATCATCAAAGACAAAACCAGTACACAGAATGTTATGTTGTTTGCAACAACACCAATCCTAAGATAGTATACTAAATTGGCTTTTTTGTCTTCAAAACTTGTTCATTTTGGATGGGCTGCCTGAGACTATGGACAAGATGATAGAGAGGAAAAAAAATTATGCATGTACTATTGAGTCTATTTTGTACGGTGAAGTCTTTTTTTTTTGTTGCTAAATTTTAATTATTTATTGCAGCATGTTCACTTTATTTCGTTGAAATTTCAATGGTGGACAACTAAGCACACAGATACATCAACTGTATATATATATAGACTATAGTACAGTATGGGAGCTTCTACGGTGAAGTTACCCTTATGACTTTTTTGGTGAAGTTGGCTTATGTGGTTCAATAGGATTAAAATATTTCTTTGTCCCCACCAAATCATTATTATATCATTATTATATGATGTGTATTTTTTATTATGATACATGGTACACCTTTATAGATCAATGGTGTATATTAAAACTTCTTTATTCTAAGATCGAGTTATGCTCTGATACCAGAGTTTTGGGGTAAATTTGGAAAATTTTCATAGATAAATCTAGATTCTTTTATCCAATTTTTCGAGCTGTAAAGACAACCCTGCTACTGAGCTTTGTAGCTTATGTAGCTCCTTTTGTTCTGAGATTTCAAAATCTCTTTTGGGTGGTGTTATTCTAAGGCTTTGGCTTTTAAATAATGTTCTTTCTTCTGTTTCTTCAAACAAATTTTTATCAACCTCTATTAGAGAACAACTATTTCTTGCTGGATTTCTAAATATAGGTGATTCTAATGTTACTAGTGGTGTGAATAATTCATCAATATGAATAGTATCTTTTCCTGTAAATTCTATGCTGTGGTGTGAATTGCTTAGAGCATAATTAATCCTGTAGTAGATTGTAAAGGGATGGTTACCTTTTTTCATGAGATTTGGGTTTTCCAGTTTATAGTGAAAAACTATAGATCTGTCTAGATCTTTATCTTTTAGGGATAACCTCATTTGTAAGTTTATATCAAACTTAATTTTTCCATATTTCAAATTGCATTTTCCTTGTGCAATTATTGATTGTTTTTTGTCTACAATCCTAGAATCCTCTAAAATTATTTCTAGGGGCGAGTCAATACCTTTCATGAAAGTACTTTTAATCAAAATCTGAATAGTTGATATGTGAATATAACCAATTTTTGTTTTTTCTTTTTCAGAAAGGTTTTCAATTCTTCTTCTAATTTGTGTCCTATCTATAGTAGATACGACTATATTTCCATAAGTAGAGTCAATTGGAATTGCTTCTTCTCCAGTCATTATTCCAAATTTTAAAATATTTTTTCTTGAGAAAAATTCCTTGAATTTATTAAACTTTCGTTTAAAGTTTTCTTCTGCAGTTAAGGATAAATCTGCTTCTTTTATTTTATGATCTAATATGCCATCAGCAAAATAACTAGATTTGTTTTCCAAAAGAGAAATTTCAGTCATATTTGAAGATTTTTCATAAAGGACTTAATAGTTTCTTCATGAAGTTTATGTCTTGGTTGTACCAAACCATTTAATAATAAATATTCAGAAGTAATTGAGTATTCAAATTGTTCTAGAAAATCTATACCAAAGAGAAATTTATTCGGTTGTTCATCAATTAGTATTCGTAATTGAAACTCTTCTAATTCCCTGAGTTTTAAACGAACAATAGTACTTCGTGACATGATTTTTAAAGAACCATCAAATTTGAAAACAGTTCTTGGTTCTGATAATATTTCAAAATTATCACAAATTTCTTTTGATACATGTGACCATGCAGCTCCTGTATCAATTAAAATTGGAACTATTTTTTCGTTTATCATACCGATAATATGATATTGAAATGTAACTTTTGAATTTAAAAGAGATATAATCATACCTGATTGAATTCTCAGTTTGATGTTAATGGAATATTCTTGAAGATATTTGTGTTTTGAGATATAATCTGTTGATTATATTGTTGGTATGAGTGGTCCTTCCAGAGTATTATCTCAAGGATCTAGCTCCTCCAGAGTATTACCTCAAGAGCTACTTCTTAGAAATGATTCTAAGGACAGAAGAAATATTTCTTCATAAAACTAGATAGTAGTTTCATATATTTTTCAACTGTGTTTACAAATGAGCTGAATGCTCTTATTTATAGTGGAGAAGGGCTCACATAGGTAAGACGTCCCTTTCCATGACAGCACACTATAGTGTCATGCACTCAGAAAAGTAACATGCACTAACATAAAGTAATACGCACTAAAAGAAAAGCGACAAACAGTTATTTACATTATTTCAAAGCTTATCACTAAGTGGTTCCCATCTGACTCAGATGTGATAAGATACCACTGTACATTATGGTTTACATTGTGATGTGTTGCTTTGTGTTGTCAGCTTCTTTGTCTTCTTGTGCCGACGATTTTGGTGAACAATTTTTGCACATGTGTCCCTTGTAATACTGTGAAAAAATTCTACAGCATTCTTCTTGAATTACTCTAGGTAATTTTTCATGATCTTCCTTGAGTTGGTCAACTCTTGCTTCAAGATTTTTGACTGCATTGATATCTTTCTCTTTTGCAGGCTTTCTTGAGTCGCTGTATACAATCATTGTTGAATCTTCATAAATAATTCTGTAGTTGTTTTGAGAGGATAATCTTGATATTTTTTTATGAAAGTTTTTGATTTGTGCAATGTAGCTATCAGGATGCCATTCATTGCTTTCCTTGCTCATTGTTGGGTATTGTTTGTTTGAGATTCCAATTTTAATGAGGTATTGTGGTTTTGTAGTTAGTTCCAAGGTGTTTTCATCATACCAAGGATATGTTGAGTCTATCTGCAAGAATATCTCTTTTCCTTTTGCAAATAGATTGTTGAATTTTTGGGTTAAATTTTGAAGTTCTTTGGGAAGGTATTTAAGTTCTCCAAATGCCTTTCCTGGTTGCTCTTCCAAGTATATGGTGTTGATTAGTCCATTTTGAAAGAACGATAAACAGATTTGACTATCTATACCTGGGAGTAAAATTGCTCTAGTGCAGCCAAACTTGTTGACTGGATAGAAACATTCGGTGGTGAATATTTCGTTGTAGTGGTTTAACCATTTCCATCTGAGACTGAATTCCATGTAGGTTGGATCAGTTATCTGGAAATTTTTCTGATGTTCAAGCTGACGAATTTTGTCAATTGACAGCTTCTTTTTGGATTCCATTGTAGGTGATCTTTGAAGGTTTTTTGCAGTTGCAATTTCTCTGTATGATCCATAAAGAGCTATTTCTGCTTCCTCCATAGTCTTGTAACCTTTGTGCCTTATGTTTTTACCAGTAACGTGCTGCTTTGCTATTGCCCAGCTTCGATAGATACCCTTAAATGGTCCTTCGAAGATGACATATGCTGCATATTTTCCCATCTGCTGATCAATAGGATCTACGAGAACGCTTTCTTGGAGGGTAGGTACACCATTTTTTCTTGCTTCGTCTTCTTCCTCAACTTCTTCAGCCCATGATTTTTTGCTGTCTGAAGTTGTTCCTGAGGATCCGGATTCCTGTTCTTCATTTGATTTCCATCCATTGGGTGTTATTGTCTCAATGGGAATTTCTGAATTTTCTGGGGCTGTATATTTTACATAATAATCATACTTTCCAGAAGGCTGTCCTAGCAAGTCCCAATTTTCTTCATTTTTGAGAACTTTGTCTGAGCTTGTTGTCATGTTTTGCAAGCTTTTGAGTGTTGTAATCATCTCCCCCCTCTCGTCGGAGATCTTTTTTCTTCTAGAATCAATGGCAGCGAGCTGCTCATCCTTCTGTTTTATGTTGTTTTGAAGTAGCTTTATTGCTTGCTCCATTCTCTTGTTAGTGTATCTGCAAAACTGTTTTGTTCAGATTTTATGTATTGAATATATAGCTCGAATTGTTGTAACTTCATCTGCCATCTTATTAGTCTGCCTTGTCTATGGTCTGCTTTAATTTTATATTTCCAAAATCCTGTAAGATATTTAGAGTCTGTTCGAAGAAGAAACCTTGATGGTAATAAATCAATTTTCCATTTTTCTAATATCTTTACACATGCCAGAGTTTCTAGTTCCTGAATATGGTATCTAGATTCTGTATCTGTAAATGTACCAGAAATATATTTACATAAATGTAATTTTTCAGTATCCTTTATCAGGATTTTAGAAGCACTATAATCAATGCCTTTTATAGTATCTGTCCCTTCCCTTGAAGTTTCAGATTCTTTTGATTGAAGATCCTTAGATTCTTCAATTTTATATCCCTTCTCATTAAGAGAAAGTTTTGCTTTACCATTAGATAAGGCTCTCATACAACCTGCCCAGGTTGTTTGCGATGCATCTGTCTCTATAATTAAAAAATCTTCTTTCGTTGGATTGTAAAGTTCAGGCAAAACTTGAATTTTTTCTTTAATTGTTTTAACAATATCAGAATCAGTTTTGGTCCAAGACCATGAGATTTTTTCCGAAATTTTCTTTTGCAAATGTTTTCTTTCTTTTGCTAAGTCTTTAAAAAATCCTTCGTTAGCAATATAATTTAAACATCCAAGAAATCTTTGGATTTGCTTTCTATCAGAAAGTTCATTTGGAAAAGCTTGTATTTTTTCTTGGGTATGAGGTGCTAAACTTAGTTCCCCGTTTTCTTTTAGGATCAAACCAAGGTATTCTATTTCTTTTTGTAAAAGTTTTGATTTCTTTTTTGAAATCACAATACCTTTTTCTTTAATTCTTAAAAGAACAGTTTCTATATCTTGAAGATGTTGTTCCCTACTTCCTTTTGTAAAAATAAGTATATCATCTATATATGCCAAACATATATGATTCAAATCTTCAAGAGATTTATCCATAAATCTTTGGTATATTGATGGTGCCTGTTTCAGTCCAAAAGGCAAAACATTCCATTCATAATGTTTTTGAGGCGGACATGAAAAAGCTGTTAATGGTTTTGTTTCTTCGGCTAGTCTTAGTTGATAATACCCAGACTTTGCATCTAAGGAAGAAAACCAATTGCATCTTTTTATTTTTTCTAAAATAAAATCTTTTCTTGGTAATTTATAGGAATCTCCAACAGTTGCTAAGTTGAGTTTCTTATAATTGATCACCATTCTTCTTTTACCTCTTTTTATTTCGTTGTGATTTTCGACATAAAAAGCTGGTGCAGAATGTGGGCTTGATGAGGGTCTAATAAGATCCTTATCAAGTAGATCTTTACATTCTTGTTGAAATTCTTCAACATCCCTAATAGAATATGGAATCCTATTTGGAACATTTATCTCGTCATTTGGGTTCTTGAGTTTAATGACTATAAGTTCATGATTAGTGTTTTTAAGACTGTCTAGAGGGTTATCTGAACAAACTTCATCTAATCTTTCTTCTATATTAATATGGAAGCTTCTTTCTTCCCACATCATTCTTAACTCTCTAAGGCTTCCCTTAATAAGATTTAAGATCTCATTTCTAGTAACTATTTTGGTAGTTACTGTTTTGCTATTCTTTGGATTTCCCAAGTCCTTCCATTGAAGTGATATTGTATCATTTCTTTGAGTAAAAGGTTCATATAACTTTAAAAAGTTATTTCCTATAATTAGATCTAATCCTGAATCATGGAGGTATATTGTTGGGATAAAAAACTTATACCCTTCAATTTCTATAGATACATCTCTAAGGTTAAACCATATCTGATGTTTTGATTTATCTGCAACTATTATTTCTTTTGGTTTGATTAATCTTTCCCAATTTTTAGAGATAGATTTTCTCCCAAAACAAAGAGTTGCACCTGTATCTATATAGGCTAAAAGATTTCTATTTTTTAGTACTATTTTAATAAATGTAGCGCTTGGATTTCCTTTACCAAGTATCTTCTTCGACATCTGAATCTGTTTCTGTGCAGTATTCATAAATTTCTTCATCAGATTCTATATCTGATTCTATAGGTTCATATCCTATTGCATGTATTGCATGTAAGACATTTTTCTTAAGATTCTTCTTCTTAGGACACTCATTTGCATAGTGACCTTCTTCATGACATAGCCAACATGTACATGATTTTTTACCCTGTGGGCATGTTTTCTTCTTAGGGTAAGGTTGTTTTTTCCTAAAGAATTTTTTGTCTCCTTTTCTGAATTTTCTAAATGGGACCTTCTTGAATTTCTTTCTTTTATAGGGTTTTTGTGTTCTTGCCTTTCTAAGTTTCTTTCTAGAGTTACAACCATAGTTTCCTACTTTGTCTTGTAGTTTGTTACAACAAAGGGATACTTGAGCTTCTCTTTTGGCTATCTTCTGACTACACATTTCTTGAAGCCAAATTTTTAAAGAAGTTATTCTTCCTCCTAAAGTATCGTCTACCTTTCCTTCTGCTAATGCTGAGGTAAAAAATGTCTTAACCTGAGCCGATACTTTTTCTGGTAACTTGTCATAAAATAGTTCTAACAAGTTTCTAGAGATTCTTGTACTATTATCTATATTATAGTAATAATCCTGAAATTCACAAATAAAATTATCTATATAGCACATATTGCAGATTTTTAGGTTGGTGATTTTCCAAAGGTTTTGGTCAGAAAATGCTATTTTTGATTGAATGGAATTTTTCCATCCTTTGAATTCTTTTACTAGTAAACCATAGACCCAGTCTACTACTAAGGTTCCTGTTATAGGTAATTCTCCCATAACTTCTGATGGCAGAGTAGAAATGTATTTGTAAGCATTTCCTCTAGTTTTATATTGAAGATAGTTGAAAACTTCAACTGCTCCTAAATGTTTAAGATCCTCGTTTAACTGGATTAACACACTATTTGTATTATACCAATCCCTAAGATCTTTTGCTGCATCAACACTGCAGTCTATATCTAAAATTCCTTGTCCTTGAAATGGATTTTGCGAAGGTACATAATAATGAGGTACTTTCTGGAATTTTTGTTTAGTGAATTCTCTTTCAAAATCTGCAGGTCTTTTATTTCCCGAAGTTTCTCCTTGTTCTTCTATTTTTACATAATGAGGATTTTCGATCTCATTTTCGTTAGCTTCCTCTTCTGAGCTAAAGTCATAAATAATCTGATTATTATCTTCTGATTTGTTATCATAAGTTTCTTGACTTTTGCCACTAATATCTAGAGAGACCATTAGTCTTTCTAAATTTTCTAATTGCCTATTGAGGGCTTCTTCTGTGTTATCCATATCTAAAAGTAATTAGATGGTGGTTTAATTCTTAATTGTGTGGACTCAGAAATTTCTTCGAATTTAGAAGTCTTTTCTTGAGGTTGGGTTTGTGGTATTTTTAGGATTTCTATTTGTTTTCCCTTATCCTCATATTCTTTTTTATTTTCTAAGAGTTTTGAAAGAACTTCTAATTTAATGCAGATATTTTCTACATTTCTTTTTTGTTCTTCTTGAAATTCATCCATTCTTTGGTGAAAATTTTGATAACAACAATTTTTTATTATATAGGTTAGCATACATGCTATATTGTTGAGTTGTGGATTTGTTGTATGAAAAATGTGAGGATATCTATGCAATTCATCCTTTTCATAACAGGCAAAGTTTTCTTCATGAAAGTTCCAAGTTTCATGAGGTTTATATTTACTTTCTTCAGATTGTAAGTTTTCTAAATATAATGTTTGTTTTTCTAAGTTATCTAAAACCTTTTGTAGAACACTTGTTATACTTTCTTCAGTCATCTTGCCATAGACTGTAATTTTCTCTGAAGATTTTCAGCTAATTCTTTATATCCTTTGGATAAAAAATCATCTCCAGTATTCCTAAACCAATATTCTAGATGTTTAAACCATTTAATCTGAACTTTATAAAGTCCAAGATTATTTAAATTTGGTCTAAGGGTAATTACTGGATAAAGTATTTTTCCAGCGGGACTTCTTAGGAATTTCTTCCCGTGTCGTTCTACTTCCATGGATTTAGCTACCAAAATTTATAGTATTGGTCTTCATAATTTCCAGCCATTAGATCTAAAGTTGGCATATAGAAATTTTTGTGCAACAATCACACTAGATTGATGACTTCTTTGGTGAAGTTGAAGTTATGACTTCACCTTAGAATTTGCCGTACAGTATAGATAATTATATCTTGGAGTTGGGACCACAATCTCTTGATTCTCTTCTGCATTTTGCATATACACTTTACTTCAATTTTTTAATAAAAATGGAATTTTCCAACAATATTTTAAGAGAAATGATATTTGTACATCCAAAAAGTAGATAATCTAGACAATTCTCTTTCTCTTACTCTCATTATATTCTTACTCTTTCTCTCCTCCTCTCACTTTATTTTTTTGTTGTAAAAGAAAAAAAAAAGTTGTCCAAAAAATTGTCAACTCTTGGGTGTATAAATAACACCACTCTTTAAATAGCTTTTTCTAAAGCAAAAATATAAACTATCCAATTTTTATTTATTTTTAACTCTATCCAATTTTTTAAATTACACACAAATTTCATGCCAATACAAAAGAGTATTTTTTTAGAAGAGAACAATCTATTAACAATGGGAGTAGATCCTCTCGAGTCACATTACTCTCCCATTAAATTGAAATTGTTTAATATTTTCTCCAAACAGTTCAATCATAACAACAACAAATGAAGGGCAAAGATTGTCACTAGATTCTCTCCGGTGGAATATGCATGGGAGACAACCAAATTTTATTAAGGAAAATCCTAACGACTTTAAGCACATAAAATAGTAAATTTTTGTAAAAAAATTTAAAAAATTTATGGAAATATGTGAAGTCAATGTATTGTGAATTGAAATATTTTACTTTTTAAATAAATAATTTTTTTAAATGAAATGCTTAAAGAGTATCTCGGGGTACTCGTTTGCAAAACCCTTTATTAATAGTATGTTTGGTTTAGTATCGAAATATGGATTCTCTCATTCCCATAAGATTTTACCATGTGAAAATACAGAAGTTACAAATTGTGGCATCAAGTTGCACGTACCTTGAGTAGATTTCTACCGCTAAAATAAATGTATGTTAAATAAAATTTTATTATTAAAAAAAATTAATATATGTGCGCAACCATAAAGGTTAATTCATTCGAAGTAATTGAGATTCATTTACAGAATTGATCTCTCCCAACAAATGATTCTTCATAGGCACCGATTAAAATCAAACTAAGATCAAATGATTAAGAGACCAGAATATCTAACACTTATATACACTATATTGATGTGTGTGGTGATAATTTAGTTTTTTAAAAAAAGTATATATAGAAAAAAGACTAAAAGAGTAAAGAGTTTATATATGGAGTCTTAAAAGTGGAACTAATACTATAATAAGGAAAAAGTAATTGCCGATGGTGGCTGGTCAGTGGCCACTAACCTTCTTTTGATTTTGATGGTGGCTAGAGAAGAGACTACTATACCATAGCTGAAAGAGACAATTTTTTATTTACTGGACACAATAATGAGGCTGCTTGTATTAGACAATTTTATTTTTAAACTTTGACTTTAAAAAGAAATAATTTAAATAGAGTTTTGAAAAATAAAATAAGACTTTTATTGAAAAAAATGTACATTTTTAGCACGTTAGTAAATTGTTGTGCACGTACATTGTTAACCTTTTTTCTTTGTCTTCTTTGAAAAATATATACTTTCTTTTCTAAAACTAAAATGAATACTTAGGAATCCTTTTTTGATGATGATTTCGAGCCAGCTTAGTGGTGTGCCTAAGAGATCTCTAATAACATTGAAAGAAAAAAAATGCTGAAATTTGATTCTAATTAAGTTGAACTGTTGAAGACCAAAATCACAAAAACATTTGTAGCTTCTCTTTAAAAAATGAGTAGTGTAAATGTGCTATAAGGTTTGACTTTTATAAACTAATAGTACTAAGTATTCAAGTATCAGAAGAAAATTATGAATAGCGAATCTCAACTCTATAATCTTGATTGTTGATCTGTTGAGTCTTTATCACATCTATTTTTGTTTGTGACGACTCTCATTTGGTGTGGTGTGGCGTGCAGAAATGGTTGAAAATACAAGGTGCTTTTTCGAATAGGTCTGTTTCTCATACTCGCTTTTTCAAGGGCCTACATGTTTGTGTTTTTTTTACATAAAACTTGAACTCATATCATTGTTTCTCAATATTAAATGGTTTTGCCTCTTGGTTTTAACTTCTATAACTATATATAAAGGGGATTGAAGATTTTGGTATAGACTTTCTTGGTTTTTTTGTCATAGTGTTGCTAACTACCCAATAGTTACACAAATAAAAAATTATCAACTTCTCCCTTATGTATCTATTTAATATTTTCTTACTATATATAAAGTGGATACCAAAAAATTTTGGTGTGGACTTTTTTCATAATACCAACAATACGCTTAATTTTTTTTTTTGAACAACAAAAATCTTTTATTAACAAACTCACCATAACATAATGCATTTTTTTACATAAGTTTGCATGTTTTTGGTGAATGTAATTTTTATTTTGGCTTAATTGCAATATTGGCCCCTTTTTTTACCATTTTGCAGAATTGGTCATCATATTTTAAAATTTTACTATTTTGGTCCCCCCAATACATATTTTGTGATGATACAACATGTTTTAAATTAACTATATGAAATATTTTTCTTACAATTTCATCAATGTTGATATTTCTTCATCATCAGATCATATACCACGTCGTTTAACACATATCACATCATTAATTTATAGTTAAAAATTATGATATGGGAATCAAAACTATAGTATTTTAAAATAGGGAGGGTTAAATCTGCAAAATGATAAAAATAAGAAGATTAAAACTGCAATTAAACGTTTTATTTTTTGAAATATACTTTTCTTGTATAGTAAGCAAATTATCAATACCATATACCTTTCCTACCTTTTTCCTCATTTTCCATCTCTATCTACAATAAGCTCACAACTTCCTCAATTCATGGCCTCAAATATTCACAACCATTCACAAAAACCATTTAACTTCATTTCAATGGACACAATTAACTCTCAAAACGACGACGTTTTCTTCGACGCTTTTCACCAATGTCCTTTCCACCATTGCTCCTCCACCACCGACCATACCATGCCAGAATCTCCCCCCTCCTCTTCCGGTCACTCCGACCCAGACCCACCTTCATCCCCCATGCTCCGTCGCCGTTCAATTCGCCGCCGATCACCCGAAAACGAATTACCCGACATTGTTTCTGCAACGACAGAGAGTCAAAATCCTTCAATTGCGAAGGAAAATGAGAATTTTCCCGAGAAAGGTGAAGTTTTTTCTTCTTCTCAATCTCCGATTGTTGATACCGAAGAAGAGACAAATGATGAATCGACGTTAACTACAGCTACGCACGATGAACCATTCGGTGATTCAGCTGAATCAACGAGTGAATTCAGCGATTTACCTTCGAATTCGCTTGATTTTGTAACGGGATTGGTGATTAGGGCAATCATGTTTCAAATTAGGATTTTCTTTATGTTAATAAAGTCTCCAATTTTATTTATGTTTCATATTTGCATGTTTTTTGTAGACCCTTTTGGAACAATGGGAAAATGGAAAATTTTAGTTATTTGGATTTTGGGTAGGGTTTGGAGTTTTGTTTTAGGGTTCATTGGACCTTCAGCTTTGGGATGGTTGAATGAAAATAAATCATTTTGGAAAGTTGCATTTCGATGTGGATGGGGGATTTTGTGGTCAATTTATGTTTCTTGCATTTTGTTTGCACTTTTTGTTTCATCACTTGTGTTTAGTGGGTTTTTGGTGAAGGGTTTGGTTGAAAAGCCCTTTCAGATGAACCAAGTGTTGAATTTTGATTACACTAAGCAGAGTCCGGTTGCGTTTGTTCCTATAATATCGTGTCCTGGTGTTGGCGGTGAATATCGTTCCGATGAGAATGGCGGCATTGATGTTGATAGGTTGGCGAATAAAAGGGTTATCCCCTCTAAGCAAAAGGTGCATCTCACTGTTTCATTGCTAGTTCCGGAGTCAGGATACAATACTAAACTTGGTGTCTTTCAGGTATATACCTTGCTATATGATTCATTTCAATCTAAAGAACCCTTGGTTTGACATGGTTTTGTTTATTGAACTTGTAAGTATGATTTATGATGTTTTTGTAGCTCTTAATGTTCTCTTAGTATTAATGAGTAAGGTTATGATGATATTAATATGCTATTTATGTTCACTAGTGTATGCTTTTGAAGATAGATTTGTATAGCAACTTCAAAGGTTCCAGCGGTAACTTGGTGCTAGTTCAAATTCACAATGTTATACTAATATTGTGTGCTTAAATGAGATGCCGCATACATGGTTTTAGAATTTCACAAATTAATTTCTTTGGAAAGGAGGTCCAAGTATCTCTTGGCCATTGAACTCATTTGAAATAATTCAATTGAGTAGTAGCCCAAATCTTGGTTCCCTCTTCAATTATGTATGCTTTTTCATGCGAAGGTTATGTGGGAGACCTTTTCTGTGTATCTGTGTTGTTTCCTACCATTATGGTGTCTGTTGTTGATACTTTAAAATAACAGTTAGGTTTATTAGACAAAGAGGGGATAAGATGTGCTTGTTGGCTGTTTATTAATCCTGGTTTCTTTGTGTGTGTATAAGTGTGTTCTGCAAAAATTACCATTTCCTGCTTAAATAATTCAGATTAGAATCATAATTGCATTTCATAATTTCCTGTTGTTTGCTAATGAGTTCTTCTTTGACTTACTTTTTACAGATCAGGGTAGACTACTTATCTTCTAATGGTAAAACAATTGCAAGTTCGAGACAACCTTGCATGTTAAGATTCAGAAGTGAGCCTATCCGCCTAATCACGACTTTCCTCAAGATTGTTCCTCTTCTTACTGGTTATACATCGGAGACCCAGACTCTGGATGCCAAGATGGGTGATTTTGTTGAAGGGGATGTTCCTACTTCATGCTTAAAAGTAACCCTTGAGCAGCGAGCAGAATATCTACCTGGTGCTGGCATTCCTCAAATATATGATTCATCTATATTTGTTGAATCAGAACTTCCTTTAATCAAGAGGATTTTATGGTATTGGAAGTTGAGCTTATTTATATGGATTGCAATGATGGCATTTGTGATGGAGCTTCTCTTTGTTCTACTGTGTTGTTGGCCTATGATTATTCCAAGAACCAGAAAAAGGAACGGTTCTGCTAGCCGTACTAGTTCCCAAAACAATCTTCAGGCTCCAAGTTGAAACTAGTTCTTTTCTTAGTTCTTCTGACATTTAGATACATCATACATGTTTTGTTTAGTGAGGGATCCTAACTTAAAATTCTTTCATTCTTAATATTTTTTTAAAAAAATTTATTCCCGATCACATTGTACATATTCAGTTTCACACTATGTATAATATATCTAGATGTAAACCTATGTAATGCACAGGTGTATGTGTGATTTATTTGTGTTTTGGTATTCAATGATGTTGATGCCAAGCAAGAGAATAATGAATTGGTTTGACAGTTTTCTCTGTACATGGAAATTTGAAATAAAATGTAAGATATTTCTCTTAAATCAGAAAGGCTATTCATGCAGTATGATAATTTGAAGTACATTTCTTGTTTGCCCTCTAATTTCATTCTCTAGTATTTCCACAGTATCTACTTTAGCAGCATTCTTATGTCAAACTTGACTAGCATTGATTCGTTTCAAGATTTAAAATTTCGAATATCAGTACTTATTGTTCAACTTGGAGTCTTAAGTCTCAAACCACTTATGACTTATGAGCTTATTGTTCTCTTCAAAGTCCATTTTATTGTGAAAATTCTGAAGGATGATAATATTCATATGCTGTCTCTTGGCATCATATTCTGGATTATCCTTTTGTAAAAGATCATGACTTGATAAGACACTCATTTTGGATCTTTTGCATTAGTGTTTGCATTGTCATTCTTCTTGGTGGTAGAGTTAACAACTTACAATAGAATGGATAATTTTTTAAATAATAACTAAAGTATAACTAAAGTAATTATAAAAACTTAGGAAATGTGCCTGATGTTGAGAGTTTCATATACTTATCAATTTTAAAAAGAAATGTAACTACCAAATGTAAAGATAATGCCAAATAACACACTTGAAATTTGATAACCCAGTTGAGGAAAAGAATAAATTTTGATAAACTTCTTACTTTACCATCAAGTATTATAGAGAAAAAATAGAATTTTAAAAAATTCTCCAACATGTCTAACCAAATAGTTGATTCAATAACCTAATATTTCAAGTAACTCTTTCTTGTTAAAGATTGGTTTTTGATTAATCAAACATCAGCTAAATTAACCATTAATGACAGTTTCACTTGCCATTTTCCTTCATTGAAAACCAAACATACAATCCATGTGATTCAGAAAACTTTTTATGTATCCCATGTTGCACAATTTAGGCATGGAAAAAACTTCACGCCACAACATGTATACATAAAAAAGACAATAATGCAATTTGCTTTATAATAACTTTTTGTTCATGTTTGGATTAAAGTTAGAACATAACATAACATGTAACCATCTTAAGGGAAAACTAAACAAGCTATAATTCAACAACCAAAGCCATCCCTATGGCTTTGCAGCTTTAAGGAAAGATGCACTTTTGGTGATCTCACGAACCGGCTTATCCGTGTACCGAATGACGTTATAAACCCATGCGCCGGCCACAGCTCCTAGAATTGGAGACACTAAGTATATCCATATTCCTTTGTATTCATTGTGTACAATTGCAGGTCCTATACTTCTTGCTGGATTCATTGATGCTCCTGTGATTGGCCTATCATATAATAAACAATGTTATTAAGAAATTGGCACCATCATAATTATGTGATATAGTATGCTCCAAGAATGGTGTAACATCTTTGAGGGAATAAATTAATGTTCTTAATACATAAGCATATGATAAAATATTAATTAGCTTTAAGATAAGTTAATAATATATACCCTGCAAACATCACATTCAAAAGTACTGTAGATCCAACAGCAATCCCAGCCAATTCACCAATCTGCAAGTTTCAAAATAAAATGAATAAAT
The DNA here is from genome assembly GCA_030408175.1 of Trifolium repens. Classification (NCBI taxonomy): domain Eukaryota; kingdom Viridiplantae; phylum Streptophyta; class Magnoliopsida; order Fabales; family Fabaceae; genus Trifolium; species Trifolium repens. The sequence continues at coordinate 55,157,322 of CP125842.1, read as the reverse complement.
TAATAAACCAATAAATAAAATGGTCTAAGAATTACAATATTCAAATATGGTCTTTTTGTTTCGTATAAGCTTTGTCTTGTTATGTAAACTATATTATTAGCATTCTTCCAAAAATGATTCAAAACGTTACAACTATATTTAGACAACTAGTCAATTTAATTGCCACTTTTTATATTAGAGTTTGAAAAGGTGACTAACCAACCCCTATTTTTCTAGACATGTGTTAATCAAAATATTTCTACAAAATAAGAGAGATGAAATTATAACCAAATTAACAAGCAAAAAGAAAAAAAAAAACAAAACTTTATTAGAATATGGATAAGAACTTACTGCTCTATTATCAGTGGCAACTCCAGATATGATAAACATAAGATAAAAAGTGATTATGAATTCAATCACAAAAGCTTGAAGATTAGACCCAGCTGCAAGTGTTCCTACAAATTGATTATCTTTGCCACTAAATAATAGTCTAAGAGTTCCACTTGCAAGTGTAGATCCAAGGACTTGAGCTGCAACATAAGCTGGTACCTATATAAAAGGATAAATGGAGAATAATTACATTTACATCACCATATATAGCCATGCCAATAATTTTAAGGCAAATTTAGGTCTAGAGAAAAGTTTTAAATAGCGGTCACAATAACAGTTGCTGTTGTTGATATTGCAGATAATTGCGGTCAAATGAAACTTAAGTTACGTTGTAACATTAACATAGATCACCACAATTGCATTTTCGACAATATAAAAAAAATAAAAATCATTATATTGCGACTTAGATCGCGGTCACATACCTATTATTTAAAGATAAATTATCTTTCATTCAATTAATTTTCTAAGCTACATGTATGTGAACACCAAAATTTGGATTTGATACACTTTTCAATGAAATCTGAGGTGTCCACAATATGAAATAAATTGTTTTTTTGGATATTATAAAATAATGTGAAAAGGTCAAAACAAGTTAGAAGAAGAGTTACATTATTCAAGCAAAGTCGGCTGAATTAGAATCAGATGATGAACTAATAATTTTGACCTTTAATTTTCCTACCAAGTTTACCAAAATAAAATAAAATCAATGAAAAAAATTGTGAGTTTGGTGCACCTGTTTCAAGGGAAACCTTCTAGTGGTAGCAAAAGCAATTGTAACAGCAGGATTGAAATGAGCACCAGAAATATGACCAAGAGAGTAAACTAACACCATCACAGCAAGTCCCCAAACAATTGAAATTCCGGGAAGCGTCACAACGCTATCGTTGTTTTTGTTCACCGCGACAGCAGCACAACCGGCAAATATCAAGAAAAATGTGCCTACCACCTCAGCTACCAACTGTATCAACAAAAAAGATTAAGATTCTTTTTTTTTGACAACAAATATATTATTAATAAAACGTAATCTCCACACAAGACGAAGAGAGACTGGTAAATAAGGGACTACAAAACAAAGACGCCGTGTATATAAGCGGAACATGAACATACCAAAACAGACACCAATAAACATACCAAAAAGATTAAGATTCTAACAGACATATAACATAACATAACAATTGATTTAGTAAAATCAAATATCAGAACATTAGAGTGTGTTTTATAGATATACCTTTTGCAAGAAAGAAGCAATGGCATAGGAGGTTGAGTCTTGAGTTACATTAGGGACACCGTTGTTTACATTCAAAACAACCTCATTGGTTCCATCGTTAACTGAATTGTCACCCATGACTGATAGAGGAACAAGATTTGGCTGATAAAAGAACAAGAAATTTGTTTCCTTTGAGGTGAGAAATAAGATGGACCAAACCCAAAGAATCTACTCCCTCCGTTACGGTTTATAAGCAAAAACCGTCATTTCACACAGTTTAAGAAATATGTTCAGCTTTATTTATTCTCAATTGCAATACCCAAATTACCCTCATTACATTAGTAATTAGTCATTTTTACCCTTATAAAAAGCAAACACCATGATAGTTAATACTCCTAGTTTAATGTAAAAAGCAAACACCATAATAAATAAGCAGCCGACAAATCAGTTTGAATAATGCCTAGTACTCCTATGATGAAGGTTAAAGTTAATACAGTATTTTAATGCAACTCTTCAGTTTCCTTTACTTAAATAAATTGGCGCAAGAAGAAGAAGATATATTTGGACTCTTTGACAATAACATTGATAATCTTGGCAACATGGTTACAGGTTTTTTGAAATTAATTTGTTGAAGACATGTCAAATTTTGGAATCTAATTTTCATTTTGTGTTTAAAACCTTATGCCACGTTAAATGAATCATTAGTCATAGTAGTTACATGTATTATATGGAGTATCATTAGGGTGACACGTTATTTGTTTGTGTTTATCATTATGTCATTTTATTAATTTAATTCTATTTTATGTATTCTTCCAGATTACAGTTAATTCTATTTTAATCTAAGTGTTTTTTTTCACTTTTCTACATATCAGTCCATATAAGTATGTGACTTTACTTTTATACAGGAAGCATTATTTCTAGTGAGACACAACCATCTATCAAATAACGCATGGTAGAGTTTCTTGGTTTATGCAATGAAACTTGGACCTCATGATAATGCTACTTTTTCAATGCACCATTCATTAATGCAGTTTAGAGTAATGTGAAAACTTATCATCACAATTAATCAAGGGTATTTATGTCATTCTATGCTTTTATATGAGGAAGAAAGTCAAATTTGCTTATATTTTGTAACAATTAAGTTTGAATTTTTTTGCTTATAAACCGTAACGGAGGGAGTATGTGGTCCTATATATATATATATATCTAGTTTTTTGAAAATTACTGAATTTGAGCTTACAAAAGTTGTTGGAAAAAGCACATAGAACTTATTTGATCTGTTTCCTTTTTATAATACTCATGGGTGCACCTTTGGTGACAACTATGGAGTATTAAAAGCGGGGCCTACAAAATATTTATTGTATTAATTATTACGAGATTCTATATTAGTTATATATTGATGTATATTAATTAAGAAATAATTATCTTGATGACATAACCACGACTCAACATAACGATCAAATGATATTAAAGTATCAAATTTTATTTGACACTAAATCTTTTTATTTTTTTGACGAATTTGACACTAAACCTTATCCACTTATTTTATTTAATTCAAGGTTTTAAAACTCTCATCTCATCAAATACTTTTTATAACACCTGATTAAAAAAAGAAAAACTTTATCATTATAAATTCATAATCAAATATTTCCTTTTTTATTTTGTTCAAGTTCAAGTGTTTTCCCTTTTTTTAAATTTCTCAAATATTATTCCCTTTTTTAAAACTTTTTCTATCAAACCCTTATTGCTATTGATATTATTGGAATCTTAATCTTTTTACTTATTTTGTATCTCTTTCGTTAACAAATCTCGGCATCCTTACACAGGAAAAAATGGGCAAAACAGTAGCATTGTTATTAATGTAGAAATTTCATTGTGGAATGCATGATAGATAGATTAAAAATTTTAAATGTGTTGAATGAAGAAGCTACTGTCATGCAAAGTTTTAAAAAACGGTCGCGGTCGCGTCTCGGTTACGTAAAGGTTTTTGCGATTTCGGTCGGTACAGATATTACGATACTAAATGCGATCGTCGCGGTGTGAATTAATCACAATTTGTTCTTTAATATAAAAAACTGTGATAACGGTAACGGTATCGTCACCTGCCAAAATTGTTTTGTCGCCCGCGAAAACGGCCGCGAACCTTTATTTAAAACCTTGCTGTCATGTGCCTTTTTTGTGACAATGAATAGAAACAATTAGAATTAGGCATGTATGATTGAATACAATTTCAATAAAAAACAGTAAATTAAATGTTGAAACCAGAGTTTGTTATCAACATCATGTTGAAATAGCTAAAGTAAAACGTAATTGATCATTCAATCATATTTAAGAAACAATTTGTCATTCTTAAGCTCCTGCTGCTTAAATTTTGGTGCTATAGTGTAGGACAATACGTTTGTCCTACTCCTACATGTAGAAGTTTGTGTACCCCTTCAAAACTCTTGGTAAAAATTGTTATTAATTCTTGCAAGATTATATCTCTTAAAAGAAAACAACTAAAAGACTAAAACTAAAATTTATCTTATGACAAAAACCATATTTTGTTGGTTAATTTTTCGGTTCTCAAGAAAGAGTCATTGACGATAATTAATTTAGAATTTGACTACGAGCTATGTCGTATGGTAAAAATTATTATATATTTTTTATTGTTTTAGAAATTGAATTTAAGTTATCCTGAATAATACATTTTATGAAAAATTCATTAACCACTTAATCAATAAAAATAAAAAGAAGTTTCAGATTACATTAGAAAAATTGATGTAACTCGGGTAACTGTAAGTAAGGGGAAAAAATTTTGGTTATGGAAAATCAGAATTGATGGTTAGTGTAGCATCGGAATTAGCCTCCTAGTAATTCATCTCATCACTAAATTACAAATAAACAGCAACTAGTTATAAAAAGTGTTTTGATAAAAACAAATCCCAAAAAATTAAACTCATACAATTTTTTTTTTTGAAACACAACTCACAAAATTAAACTCATACAACTTACTCCGTAATGTTTATGTGTTTTCTGGATTAGAATGATGGGTGAAAATTTCGTAAAATCCATGTAAGGATATAGTTAAAATGAAAAAATAAATAATAATTTTGAAATATTGTGGGGTTCTAAAAAGGACTGGATGTAGGATCAATATATGAAAAATTTGAAGAAATCAAAAAAATGTATGTATGGAGAATTTTAAAAACAATAAAAAAAAAAAAGGTTTATGGAGATGCTTTAAAATAGTTGTACACGATTATTTAATAAAAAACTATCAATTTATGATGTCATATTAAGAAATTGGAGTGAAGTGGCCATGGTTTGTTATCAAACTTTTAACTTGACCATGAGGTGACATCACAAAAAATATTGTTAGTATTAATTGTCCGTGTAAAATTATTTTATATTGTCAGTGCATATTTTTTTTTAAAAAAAAATTTAAATTTAAAATTTTTTAAAGAGAAAAAATAATATGTACAGTTAGTGTAAAATTAATTTACACCGACGGTGCATGTTGTTTAAATTTTTTTTTAAAATGCAAAAAATTTAGAATACCAAATTTTATGGATTAAAAAGGCCAAAATCCAAAAAAGAGAGACTAACGATTAGTCAAAAAAAAAAATCAAATAAGAAATAAGAACAAGTATGTTATTCTGTCCCAAATATTTATTGTGAAAATTATGAAGGGAAAAATTAAATTTAGGGAAAATACAAGGTGAGGATCCCAACTCTTCAAATTTATTTCTTACTATACTATTGAGATTTGAGATGGCTATAGTTTAAGAGAGGAGTTAGGATCCAAATGGAGAGGATCCCAACTCTCAAGAGAGGTGCTATATCCAGCGAAAATCTGTGCCACGAATGATTTACGAATAAACCTTGACCAATAAAAATCCTTTATTTGGCAGAATACACGTGCCTTAGTGGAATACATGGAGGTTGTGATGAAATGCACAGCTGTCGTGAAACCTTCGCATCCCACTTTTTCGCTATATATAGCATTAATCATAGTTTAATAGGCCTAATCATTAATCAATATATATATATATATATATATATATATATATATATATATATATATATATATATATATATATATATATATAAGAATTTTGCTCTTTAGGTTCCCCAAATTGCTTCCAAATCCCTTCAAAATTCCACTTTTACCCCTAAACTCAATTTGGAAATTACATCCGAACCTGAGATTGCAACCAATTTATATGGACATAATTCAGAATGATTTTTTCTTTTACCATTCTATAGGTTATTCGCGCGCCCTACGAAATAACCAAAATACATTTTCGTGACTTAAGTCACGGATGTTATAATTGGTAGGATATTTTGAGGGGTGCTCGTAGCACAAGTCGCAAACAGGGGCATTTTAGTCATTTTATAGGGCGCGCCCCAAAAATTATAAGGTAACAAAAGTAATAATCTTCAAAATTTATCTTCCAAATCATGTTGGTATGTTCTTGAACAAACGCTAGAAAATTGCACCCTTTACAATTCATCACTTTAATTCATTCAAAGCACAATCTCATAACAATTATAGACATAGCTTCAAGAGCCCCACGCAGGCACAAAATTCCTGAACAAACCCACTGAAAATTTCAACTGTTACAATTCATCACTTTAATTCATTCAAAAACAAAAAAAAATCCAATAAATCAAGAAATCAATAAATACTTTGTGGTTTGATTTTCCAAAAGCTTTACAGGCTTCGGCGGCGAATTTGGATTGTTTAGTGTTGAAGAGATAAAAAAAAAAGTGAAATGATGATGTCGGCGAATGGAGAGTAGAATTTTCATTTGAGTTTATGAGTTTTGCAGTGGTGAAGGTGTCATTCAGAAGATAAATTTCGAATTGTGTTCAAATGAAATTGGACTTCCGAACCAATATCAATTTCGGAGCTAACTTCTGAAATGAATTTAGGGGTAAAATTGGAAGTTCTGAATGCAACTTCGAAAATTAGGGTAACTATGAAATATTGGGAGGCCTGAAAGCAATATGGGTGCCTAAAGAGCAAAATTCTACAAATAGTTGTTCTATTGATTTGGCTCTTACCCAGATCTTTTGAACAACGCCTAGTTCAAACAAAAAAACATTAACATGGCTTAAAATATGAAGCAAATAAAGCAAGAAAAATACAATATTAAGTTTTTTTTTTAACACAATGCAATATTATATTTAGTTCCACGTTTGAAGCCTTTAAAATTGATTATGGAGATGTAAAATTGATTTTAATATGTTTAGTTGCTCTTAAATAAATTGATTTTGTCTCTAGAAATAATTTTAACTTAAAATTAGGATTTATAGCTTTTGAGTAATTGAGTCTAAACGTGATTTTTATATTGAAATTTATTATTTAACCCACTTTTAAATAAATGTATACAATTTGTTCAAACGAGTAAACCAATCACCAATTTATAAATTATTTTTAAATAATCAAAATAATTACACATGAGTGAGGGATAAACCGATAACAAGTTGCGCCGTTAATCCTTTTTGTATAGCAAAATCGATCCTTTGAACTCTTTTCAAAAGATCAATTTACATTCAACTCCAAATCAATTCATCCAAATATAAACCAATTTACACATTCCATTTACTTTTAACTAAAAATAATTTTACAAAATCAATTCATTTAAAATCATTTTTTTGACCATGGAACCAAACAAGCTTGAACACAACTATTTGGACAAGCCATTTAGAAAGACATACTTTTTTTTTTATTAAAAATGCACATTTTTTATTTCATTTCTCTTTCTACTTTAAAAGAAACTCAAGAAGTTCTTCACTCTATATTTTTTTTTTTGACAAACCTAACCTCTCTATATCAGTTTTAGATTTTCTTGTTTTTTTTAGAGAATACTAGTTTTTGATAGTATAAATAATAATAAAATAAGTATTTTATCAATGATTTCGAAACATTTATTTACCATCTTAGGAAATGCATACAATAATGCTACTCCTTTTAAAACTGCACAAGATTGTGATCCAAGTAACCTTAGTCACTATTACAATACACAACTTTTTTTTTTATTTTTTCAATATCTTTAAAAAAGACATCTACACTACACTAGATAAAAACATTATTAACTCTCTTCATGATACTTGATGACAATTTTTTTTTCTTCCAATTGCTTAAACTACTTGGCGCCCACCGCGCCCGGCTTCTTTGAGGAAGGAAGCACTCTTGGTAATCTCACGAACGGACTTGTTAGTGTATCTAACAGTATTATAAGCCCATGTTCCGGCCACAGCCCCCAAAATTGGTGACACTATATATACCCATATTCCTGTGTATTTATTGTGTACAAAAGCCGGTCCTAGGCTTCTAACTGGGTTCATCGACGCTCCTGTTATTGGTCTGTCAAATAAAAAATGTTGTCATAAAGTATTCGTAATTAACCACAAGACACAGGGCCTAATTTTTTATTTTGTGTACTCTTAATGTTGCATTTAGTTTTATTTTTAGATAAGGTTTGTAGCATACCCTGAAATAATCACATTAATCAATAATGTAGACCCAATTGCAATTCCAGCTAACTCACCAATCTACAAAAAATAAAATGAATGAATAAAAGCATAATAAATGGATGAAGTATTGATATGCATATGAGATATGTTTGATGACTTTACCGCTCTATTATCAGTGGCAACTCCAGAAATAACAAACATAAGGTAAAATGTGACTATGAATTCAAGTGCAAAAGCTTGAAGGCAAGAACCAGATGGAATTGTTCCTGGAAACTGATCATCATTGCCACTGAAAATTAGTTTTAGAGTTCCACTAGCAAGTGTACCTCCCAGAAGTTGAGCTGATATATAAGCTGGCACCTGTAAGAATTTAATAAAGGATTATTCATCACAGCATAACATATGGTGGTAAAAATATTTTTTGGACAATATAAGTAACAAGTTTTCTTGGAGAAACATATTTTAATCACCTATATATTGTAATAATAAATTATACCTATATATAAAGTCAGATTTTAGGTGTGAGAAGGACAAAGAAAAACTTACTTAAGACTAAAGAGTTTTTCCAAATACAATTTCTAGATAAATGTGCTTTAAAGAGTCTTAATTTCTTGTGGGCCTGTTGATAACAATGTTGAAGGAAAGTGACACCATGTTTTTTTTTTTTGTGACATATTGATACCTTATTGGTATATTGACACCGTGTTTTACTTTTTCGAAAAATCAGCGTCGCATATAAGGTAGGTTTTCCCCCTCTCGACCAAAATTTTTCATGTACAAGAGTCAAAAATCGAACTTATATACCACTAGAACTGATTTATTATTTGTTTTTACTACTTAATTTTATTATTACAATTATTTTTACATTGTTTTTTCCAACTGCAAAGTATTACAGTATATTTATTGAATTATTTATACCGATTGTACGTTTTGACTTAAAATGAGACAACAAAATTTTACAACAACTTGCATTTTCTCAAAAAATATCTGTAACAACTATACATGTTTAATGCATTTCGGTTAGAGGGTTAATTAAGTTTAATAAATGATTTGTGACCAAAAAAAAGATTAATGAATGTAATAAGGTGTTGCAATTCAATAATATCTACATGATACAATTAATTACAATTTTGAACGTCATTAACCATAAAATTCATATATACATTTGAACACAAAACATTGCTAACATACATCACATATATTTAAAAATCTAAAAAACATGTATATTTAAATATAATTTAAATGATTAAAATGAATATCACGTATATTTGCCTGAAAATCATAGTTAATGACGTCCAAAATATTGATTAATTATCGAGTAGATGTTTAATAAAAAATTGTACGTAATTAACCACATATTAACAACATTTTTTATTTTTTTTTAACAAATATTAATTTTAACAGTGTTAACCAATTAAACTATATAAAAAATCATTTACAAGAATGAAGATTTTAGAGTAAAAAGGTTGTGTGTATGGTTGACCTGTAACAATGGAAACCTCCTTGTAGTAGCAAAAGCAATAGTAACAGCAGGATTGAAATGGGCACCAGAGATGTGACCAAGAGAGTAAACCAATACCACCACAGCAAGTCCCCAAACAATTGCTATTCCAGGAAGTGTGACCACGTTGTCATTGTTTTTGTTCACTACAATTGAAGCACATCCTGCAAATATCAAGAAATATGTGCCCACCAACTCTGCTATTAACTGCATTCACCAACCATATGGTCAGTTCAGAAAGAATCAGATGCGGTAGATAGCTCAATTGATTAGAACTAAATGTTAACGAGTTAGAAGCTCAAATAAAGAAGAAGAAGAAGAACAAGAAGAAAATAACTTAATTATTAATTGCTAACATTGGCCGTTTAAAGAAAATACAAAATTCTATATTTCTAGAAATCAAGCATATGTTTGGTATCACATTGGATATGCCAGAATCACTGTACCAAATCTCATATGAGGATGTAAAGAAGAAAGATTAGGACATACCTTTTGCAAGAAAGGAACAGAGACATAGGAGTCAGAGTCTTGACATGTTTGGGAAGGATCCTTGCTTACATCTAAAACGGCATCATCAGTTATACTAGCCATAGCAATACTAGAAAACAAAGGATGGAAACAACTAAGAAAGAAAAATAAACAACAGAAAACACTATGTTATGCTTTGCCTATTACACCAGAAATAACTACTCTAATTTATAGAGAGCCAGTTAGGCCCCAGAAGTTTATAAAGAGACAAAATTAGTTTTAAATTCTCGTACCGTATGCAATCAAAAAGAGACGACATAATTTTAGTTGCTTGAGCTAAAAATACATTAAAACACTTTTAAAATTTTTAATATAATAATTATACACTTGAGAGCAACTAGAGGACAATATTTTGAGCAAAATTACACGTTTGATCATTTATCTTATTTTTTTTGTAATATTTTGGTATTTTATCTTTTATTTGTAACACTTTGATGCTTTATCTTATGAATTTGTAACACTTTGGTCCTTTATATTTTATTTGTAACACTTTACTCCTTTATCTTTTATAACATTCACATATAAATCTTTTATTCATTTTCTTTTTATTAAAAAAATGCTGAATTTTATTTGTTAAGATACTTTTTTTATTAAAATCAAATAAAACTCATAATTTTGATGAATATGTTCATCTTCATCAATTCTTTCATTTCTTCATATTCTTTAAAGGATTAAAATATTACAAATAAAAGATAAAGGACCAGAGTGTTACAAAAAGATAAGATAAATAATCAAAACATTACAAATGAGAAATAAAGAACTAAAGTATTACAAAAAGATAAGTTAAATGACCATTTTATCCGATAGTTAAAATTCATGTGAACCTTACTAATTTTGTGAGACCCCATATAATTTGGTAGGATTCACTTTCAAAATAGTGAAATACACTTAATTTGAATCATGTGCAGATGTATGCTAAAAGTATGCGTTTGAAATTGTCTTACTAACTTTCCTTTCATTTATTTTTTTTTAATATATTTAGACAATGATTTCAATAACAAAATATAAATAAATTTGGATACATCTAAGGTTGCAACGAAAGATAAGTAAAAAATGTATTTTGAGCTATTTAATTTATTTATTTTTTATATGTAGACCAAATAATAAATATCACATAAAACTCGCATACATAAAAGATTTTGGATTGGGTTTATAAAAAAAAATAGGATTCGACTTGAAACATATATCTGACCTAACAATTTTAGTATTTATCAGAGTAATAGATTTTGATTTTTTTTTATGAGCTCTAATGGATTATGAATCTATTTAATTATTTTATATTCAAACTATTTAATTTAATCGAGTATACTAAGTAAGTCATTTATAATTGTAAAGCAATTGAATGAGATGAGAGGTATAGTTTAAGTTTGAAGTTGATCTTTTTAAAAAAAAAATTAGATATCCTTTATATACAATTGCAGAGACTAATTCATCGAATCTTACGGGGTTTAATTAATGGGTGGCAAACTCTCATTAAGACAAAGATCGAACCCAAGAGATTAGTTAAGTTATAAGAGACTCGCATCATTCCATCTAAGTGATCTTTTGAATGAGATTAATGAGTATTTTCTCCGACTATAATTATAAATAAATATTTATTTTTAGGTTCATTAAAAACTGATGTATATAGATAAATCAAAAAAAGAAATATTATTTACTTATAATTAAGACAGTATAATATAATGTTAGTAATTTTTGGTAAGGAAATGTGAATAATTAATTATGTTTAATTTTGTTTTGGATGATGTATATATATGGGAGGTACCTGAAACTGAATCAGCCAAAAAGGAATATACAATTTTGCCAAAAAGCGTAGGGAATATAAAGGCGATTTAGGTTCATGAATGCTTAAGGAGGTTTTGGCCTAGTCCCCTTTCTTTGTATGTATCACTCTTGGTTTTTTGGTTATATATTACTTTTTGAGGTAGTAGCCCTTTGCTACTCCTCTTTGAAAAAAATAAAAATAAAAATTTAATCTCCAATATCACTCTAAAGTAAATGATAGTGATCACACCAATATATGATAAAAAAAAAACTTTAATATAAATAATATTATGTCTCATTTGTTTTTTTTTCATTTTTCTTAATCTTTATAAAATAATCAAAATAGGTAAAAAAAAAATTGTCTTAGTTGAAGTGGTAATCCACTGGAAATTAAACTCACATAATTGTGAAATCCCGAGTTCGAACCCGAGTCACGATGTCCGTCATAACAATTTCAACATATTTTGTCAGTTGAGTTAGGACTTATGGGACACCTTAATAGGTAACTTATTCTAGAATAGAGAGAGTATCAATTAATTAGTACTCCACTACAAAATTAAATTTCTGGAGCTTTGAATGGTAAAGAGATTTAAATTTTTTATGTGATTAGATGTTCGATTTTTATTTCTCTTGCATGGAATTGAAATTTGACTGATAGGTGATAAAAACTCTATTTCATATTGGTCCAGTGATGTTGGCTTGAATTTTTGTAGTCAATTTTGGTGGTCTAGTCCATACAGCGTAAAAAACTCTGACTTTAAATGGAGCCCGCAATTGGACGTTGGAATTGATCCCCTAAAATTAGTCGGTTTTAAGGCTGGATATCGACTTTCCAAAAACAAAAAAATATATCTAAATAATTTTTTTATGAAAATTAGTCATCATTAAACAACTTAAAAAAAATATCAATAATATAGTGAAAAAAGAATCAATTTGAAAATGGTTGTGGAGTCTAGTAGAATAAAAACAAAAATGGCTGATGGAGCATTTGAAATGGTTAATTTACCCCTGACAATGCATTGAAGGCTCAACTAACTTAACCGGCATACAGATAAACTGAAGCATCATGGATAGCATAATCTCTTTTCTTTTCTTTTCTTTTTTCCATTTTGTTTTTTTAGTTGTTTACTTTTCTTTCGAGGCTATTGGCGGGTATATTGAGACCAGGCCTCATCTTCACTTTCACTAATAGTAAAAAAAAACAGAAGACGTGTTATTATATATATTATTATATTCTATTTTTAAGTACTAATGTTTTTTTCTAATTAATTATGTAGTAAAATGCTACATACATTAACCAAATTTAGAAAAGTCATTTCACTCCAATGGTTAATCAACTTAAAAAAAAGGTTGAAATTTAAATTATTTAAGAGTTAGATTTTCAATTCTATTCACCGTGTTTCCAATTATCACATTGCTCCTTCTAATTAGAGTACACAAATTATTCACGACCAAACCAACGCATCAGTTACACACAACGGCGGTGCTATTCTGCTTGACCCGTTCACCGTCCCTATTTCGTTCTTCCCTCCACTTCGGTTATGTACATTTAGATGAGTTATTTTCAATTTATATATGAATTTTGAAGACTTAATTGGAAATGTGTGTTGTTGCAAAATTTAGGAATGAGTTGAAACCAAATTGATATAGTATATTTTTTATAGAATGTTTGAAAATAAAATTATTTTGAACACGTGAACAAATAAAAACAAGGTGATAAAATTCTATCAACTAAAAATTAATAAGTAAAAAGTAAAAAAATGTTCGGGTACATTAATTATGAGACTTGATGCTCTTTGCGTAGTTAAAGAACACACGACACGGTGAACTCATGAACATATAACTCAAAGAAATCAATGTTGTGAATTGTGATCTTTAACCAATTCACTCCACTAGTTAATTTTCTACTTAAAAAATCATAATTAGCTATAATCACTCCACTAATCAAAATTTGTTCCTAAAAAAAGCAACAAGCACACACACTCAGAAGTCAAAAGACACAATAACGACAATGCATCTCTAGTTTCATGTAACACAAGTTCGTGCACTTTTTGGTTTGGTCTTATGTTTTTTGTTTACTGCATAAAAGATTCAATTCACACAACTTCACATTCATACACTAAAAGGAATTGAATTATGTTCACATTACTCGTTAGCATTAAGGTGATCTCACATTTTTGTCATGACAACGTATAAGACAATTACATATATAACATTGTAAGAATCTCAACAATTAATAAAAAATGACCGTGGAATAGTGAGAAAAAAAAAAAAACTATTGTTGAGATTGTCAAATTAAGCATGGCGTGAATTAATTATGCATGTGGTTAGTGGGATGTTAGAAAATTTATGCATGCGCGTTGAATTAAGCTATGTTGCTTTGCTTCAACCCTTTTGGACTTAGATTGTGTTGTCTTTACAGATTAGGTGAAAAGTTCATAACAAATTTGATCCTCTATCTTCAACTTTTGAATTATTAAGACCATACTTTTTTACCTTATAAAACACTAAGAAATTTTTGCAAAAAAAAAAAAAAACTAACAAATTTAAAAAGTTTTGTCTAATAAGAATAAAGATGTTATAAATTTATGATTCTGTATCCTATATTTTTTTTTGGTTACGATTCTGTATCATATATGTTTAAAAGTAAATAAAAAAAAAATACAACTATTTAGGTTTCTTGATTAACACATAATGACATAAACATAATGAAAACATCAAGTGGAATCTAGTCTAGTATGGATAAGTGACAACTCCACCAACAATAGAGGAAACATGATTTTTTTATTTATAATATAAATAAAATAAAATAAATCCAAGGGTCAAACAAAGTATTAGAATTTTATAGACGAATTTAATAAAACAAAATGCCTCTAATACAAAATGAAACATACAAAAAATAAAAAATAAAAAGTGATCAAAACACGTTAGGTTTTTATTCTCTTTAGCTCCACCTTTTTAGTGGAATGAAAATATATCAATTTTTGGAAAAGTAAAGTTTTTTATACTGTCTTACTTAATTTTTTTTTTCTGTCTTACTTAATTTTTTTTTGTTTCTCATAAGTTATCTCTGGATGACGAAATCCTTAGTTGGGTAGTCAATTTTTCTTTTTTCTCATAAATTATTTAGCTAAAAAAGTCAGATTGCTGATTGTTAAAAAAGCCTTTTACATCTACTAATCTATATAATAATAGCTTTGAATCTAACGGTGAATTTTGCAATAGGGTTATCCGGTAAAGAATTATCAAAGGTGTCATATTACTTAGTTTGACACCTTGGTGTTGATCCTGACCCTTATTATATATATTAAAAATTGTATTTTGATTAAATTATAAATCTATTAATCTTTCAGTAGTATAAATTTATTATTTTACATTAACTTGTCACATATATAAATGTATTATTATAAACTGGAATTGAAATATGATATCGCATATTGTCAAATCATGTAAATTATTATGTTAAATATCAAAATAAATTTTAATCTTATTAATTTATTAGTTCGTTAGTATATTTAGAAATAAATATAATTATTTATTTAATTATTTTCATGTGAAATAGACTTTTAAACAATCTAACATGTCATATCAGACTTTAAAAAAGATAGTCTCAGACATAAAAAATAAGCATATGACAGATGACAAACCTTTAATTTTTTGACAGGCCAGACATAGACTTAGCAAAGCCTAACTCGACATAGCATAACTCGGCCTAGCATGGTCCCAACCCTACCAGCGGGGTAAATTCACCCTGTAGACCAACTTAAGGGATCGAGCTGAAAACTTTTGCTTGCCCCACCAAAAAGGGCGAGTTAAACAGGTCGGTCCGACAAATTTGACCCATTTTGCATCCCCTAGTAACACTCATAGAAAGTGTTCGGATTTAAATATGTGAAATCATTCTCTATCCTTTTGTCTCTAGTAATCTGTAACTCTTTGAGTAATTTTGTGTTAAAAAAGTGTGAATAGTCTTAGTTTATATATGAGGGTAAAATGGTAAGTTTAATGAAAATATAGGTGTGAAGGTATAACTATTGAGGTGGGGGGTAAATTTTCCTTGTATGTTTGCATGCATCTGGGCCAATTTAGATAATCTTCAGGCACACTATGGTGCTGACGGCCCAACGAAAATAGAAGATCCCACAAGTCCAATAAATTGGAAGAGAATTACTTTTCGCACCCTCAGGTGGTCTCATTCACCCCCTGATATGACCACAGTACCCTTATGAGTTTAATCTATAAGTAGTGAACTATGTTTTAGTTCACACTCTAAATAGCGACTGTCAATATTTTATACTGTGGTTTTCCTGTTTTTTGCACTTTACACACACGCTTCCTAAGTAGCAAGAGGGGTAAATTAGGAACGCCAGGGGGTGCGTGAGTGTCCCGGGGGTGCAAAAAGTAAATCGCAAATTGGAATACAAGTCCAAAAATATATCAGGACCCAAACTCAGTGAAATGAGAAACTATTCCATACTACTAATTTATTAAAATAAAACAATTTTATTCAAATTTTTCACTTTTTAAAAAAAGCAGAGCATTTTTTCGAAAGAAAATAAAAGCAGAGCATAATTGTGTTCCCAACATTTCATTTTTTAGAAAATTCAGAATTATGAATTTTTTATTGCCACAAAATTATGTGGCAAGGAGTATTAAAACTTGTACACTATAAAATAAAAGTCTCGAGTAATCATAGCTCAATTGGTATGGACATTGCATATAATATGGCAAAATCGGGGTTCGAAACCTGATAGATCCGCTTATTCACCTTAAAAGGTGATTTAAACTTGTACCAAACCAATATACCATTTTCTCCAAAATATTTATTCATGTCTTGAAAGACTTAGTTTCAGTAATTACTAATATGTGATTAATTGATCATGTCCCAAACATCTACACCACTCTTTTAGCATAATGATTTTGTCATCTTCCATTGTGTTTCTTCTTAGGGTTGGCTGCTACATTCTATAACTTGTTCAGGAACTTTATATTGGCCAACTCTTCCATATCTAATCCCTCATAAGTCTAAGGCATCCTCATAAACTTATTCATACAAAGTGGCTGACATTATATTAGCAAAAGTGACAATGTAAGGGTGCAAGTATTAGGCATCTTCAAAGTTCAAGCCACAATCATTTCAGCAGTTTGTTAGCTGAAGTTCAGAAACAAATAACAAGAAATTTAGGCTTCAGTTTTTTAAAGAGATCCTAATTGTCTTTCATACTAGCACAATAATACAAACTTAAGGAACCAAATGAAGGTTAACTTACATAACTTTGTGTATAATCAAGAAACTGAATCCTAAAGGTATTCAATGTCAAACCTATTAAAGTATGAGAATCAGAAACTTGAATTTCCATTGAAGATAATTTGTCAACTAATCTCAATCCTGGTGTTATCTTCCTCACTCTAGTCTAATTACGATAGGAATTACTATAATTATCGAATCATTAAAAATGTTGTCATATATAGGACTGGTAGTGATTGCTTGAGAGTGTAAATTTTTTACACCAACAGTATATTAAAATTAAACTAACTATGATATAATAGACAAAACTATTAGCAAGTTGTTTGCTATATCATTCTAACCAACATTTCACCACCGCCCTGTCCAAGGTTGTTAATTGTCAATCGCAGAAAATAGCAGTTTGTTTAAATTTTGCTACGCGACAGTACTATAGTGCCACTACACGTCTACACCTGCTATTTGACAATATTTTACACTAATTAGCGTATGGGGGAACAACAACAGTTTATTCAAATTCCACTACGTTATAGCGCCGCTATTGCCCCTATTTAACAACAATGGTCACAACACAACCTCTCTGTCTAAAACATCAACCTTATCAGAAAGATTGTCCTGGTTTTCTAACAACAACATAAAGCATTTCTAATAATAATGACAGCAAGCAAAATAATAATATTCTAGGAGCTATAAAAACAGAGTTGCAATGGAGAAGGGAGATTTCATTTCATCATCAACTTACCAGAAAAACTCATGAACAACTGATGAAAATTTTATCTGTACATTGCCAATTTTCTAATAAGTAAATAGGCCTAAAAATGGACTGATATGAACAAATTTTTAAGAAATTTTCAGCATTCTTAGCCTTCAAAATGATGCATGTTTATGTTAATCTTAACAAAGTTGCCACAAGAATCGAACCTGGGACCTTAAGGAGGAGCAGACTCCCAGGTCCCAAGTCAATATCATCAGACCAAACCAGGTGGGTTTTGCCACCGGTGAGTACTAATAATCCATAAAAGCGAAAAGATCAAATGTGATAATTACACTCTATCTTTAATTAACTAAATCATGTCTCAACTCTAACCATAGCCTGAATATCAATACACAACAACAATAATACTAATAACAAAATTCAAATATACAACATCACCACCCTCTACAAAATCAAATCATACAAATCAAGATAACTAATTAACTATTAATTCAAACCAAGAAAAACAAAAGGAGCATCATAAATTGGTTAATGAAAGTAACAATACAGATCCAAAAGAGAAAATCATAGATCTCATGAACTGGTAGGTCCACAAGAGAAAACCTGATGAGGAAGCCTCAAAGCTTCAGATTTAGAGAAACAAGTATCATCAAGATCTTGACTAGTGCACCAGGTACACTTGGAATTCTGAGAACACTTTGACTTCAATACCAAATCTCCACAGTTGAGATTGAGAAGGATAGGCTTCTTTGTTGAAAAGGGTTTCCTAGATGA
Source organism: Trifolium repens (assembly GCA_030408175.1). Classification (NCBI taxonomy): domain Eukaryota; kingdom Viridiplantae; phylum Streptophyta; class Magnoliopsida; order Fabales; family Fabaceae; genus Trifolium; species Trifolium repens. Next base: position 55,138,754 of record CP125842.1, on the reverse strand, counting down.
AACATCTTGAGCCACCACTGCAGCATGAAAGGGTTGACATAAAAAAAGGAAGAGAAAGAGGAAGAAGAAAAGTGGTTTGGAGAACACCATGGATGATTCCAAGATCAAAGATTTCAGCTTTGAAAATCTTTTTTTTTTGGGTCAAGTACTTTTTTTAATTATTATTTTATACTTTATTTTTGAGACATAGTATTGAAATGTGGACTTTCGGATACAACAAGAAGAAGAGTATGTTGGAAAAGACAGTGTCTTTGTTTGATGATTCTTCTTGAGTTTAGGCGCTGGAAATAGAAATTTGTTGAGATATGTTTTTCAGTTTAAATATTAATTGATATTACACGTTTATTTTTTCACAAACATAAATTAATAATATTGAATTAATATTAGAGCATCCACAATGGAGCACTCCAATTTTGAGTATTTAACCGGATCCCACTTGTACACATCATTTTTTTTATAATTTTTTAATAATAATATTTGTTAAGCACTCAATCACTCCAACCCAGCACCTTCTAAAAAGTTCTAAATAGGGCCCACAAAAACTCTACATCTCATCAATAACTCTACATCTTTATAAATATGTCCCACAAAAATATTTGTTATTGAAGAGAGAGAGGGTACTTATTTAGGAAGTGGTACCTAATAGATACTAAAAAGTGTTTTGCTCCAATGGTAGTACCTAATAAGTACCACTTCTTATTGAAATAGGTACTACCATTGGAGATGGTCTTATACTCCTTACCTCCGACTTTAATTATAAGAAGGGTCATACTAACTACTAGTTAAGGATACTAAAAAGAGAAAATGTTGCATAGAAAATAACATTTATTTTATTTTTTAGAGGTTGACTACACAATTTTCAAAAAAACTTTACTATATTTAATTTCTTAACTAGTGCCCGGGGGCACTAGTTAGCATTTTCCTTATAAGAAATATGAATAAAAAAATTAATATCATTTATTTATTGACCAAAATATATTTTTTCTTTTTTGAACACGTTAAAATGGAATATATATATATATATATATATATCACACAAAGACAAGCAGACCCCTCAGCACAAGGCGTATCCATGAGCACTACAAAAGTTTACAAAAAGTCCAAGTAACCAACATAAGTAATAATACAATTAGTCGATGCTCAAACAAAGCAGGGGACTCGACCACCATTGATGATAGTTGGCAGTGGCGGAACCAAGAAAAATTATGTGAGAGGGCCACAAATTTTTTTAATAAAAATATATGTCAATGTAAAGCACAAAAATCTATCTAGTAATTTTTTTTATGAGTTTATATTTTATTTATAAAATTAGACTGTATAATTTAAAATGATATAACTTGTGTCAAAATAATGATTTTATTCTAATTTTAGCTTATATTTTATTTTGATAAGTTAATTCAATTAGCTTATAACTTATTATAGTTTATTCTAATTTCCGCTATTACCTCACTAAAACATATTCCTTAATGTCATATGTTACGTCAATTGCTAATTTTATCCAATAATATAAATTCAATTAGTTATCTATTATTTTTTGACAAACAAAGTCAAAATTCATTATAAAATTAGACTGTATAACTTAAAGTAATATTTTATGTATATATACTGAATAACTTGAAATCATCAATAATAGACTATAAACTAATATTTGTACTAATACTTGAACTAATATGTGTGCCGAGTTCTTTATAGTCATCAATAATAAACGCTAAATTAATATTTACATTAATATTTGTAAAAATATATATACAGAATTGCTTAAAATAATTTATAATATAATTATATTAATATTCTACCTATAAAAATTTTTATTATTTTTGAGCGGGGGAGGGCCGTGGCCACTCTCAGCCCTCCCCTAGTACCGCCAGTGATAATTGGTAGCTTTTTTTTTTTTTTGAAACGGCTAAATTTTATTAAAAGACAACTCCTCCACAAGAAGTGAAAGGAATTGTCGTGGAAACATACAAACAAAAGGTAACGTGATATAACACAATTACCTACACCAAATCCAACACCCCAAACCACCCATACACCAATACACCAATATTGATTCGCTAAACCCCCAGAGAAAACCCCTACCCAACCCTAGGAGACACCACTTGGCTCTAACTTCCGAACTCGAATTAAAATTACTCGGCCCATCAGATCCAAAGAGTAGCCCCAGAAGTCAGAGGTTGAGGGACTCCGGTAGTCAGAGAATCGACAGTCAACACCTGATGCAGAAGAATTCGACCGGATACCAGAGACCTGCAAGTCTCAACAGACTTGAACACCCCTCAGCGACTCCAAGAGTCATGCAAATCTCACCATATTTGAAAATGGTCAGAGACTCTTGTATCAGATAAAATCCACTCACACTCGGCCTTAACCATCCAACACCACTCCCACACCAATACGTCCTGGAAGTACGATAAGGCAACATCATTCGTCAACACGGAGAGTCTACGTACCTCGCCTTTTCAGGCGTGACAGGACAAGAAACCAAGGCCAAAACTCCCTCTGTCCAACACCACAGCCTCAGCCAAACCACCACAGCCCAGCACCGCCACTAGCAAACACCACCTCTGCCAAGACGCAACACCAAACTCCCCACCTCCGCCACCACTTTTCACTGTCCCCACCAGAGCCACTAAAGAGACGGCAGCACCACCTCCCCCGCCAACACTGCCACAACAACTCACCGACACCGCCTCCCTACCTCACCTCCAGACCAACACCCCACAACAAATCCAAAAACGAATTTAAAGACCAGATCTGAAAAACGAACACGAACAATATGAAATCGAAAAAATAGCACCGGAAACAGAATGAAAACGGACAAACAGAACGAAGCAAAAATGAAACAGAACAACTAAGAACTATGATCAGGAACAAACAGTAAAAACAGAAACAGAACAAGAAACGACGAACAGAACGGAACAGAACGCACCACCATAGAGCAAAAACGGAAAACAACGAATGGAAACAACTAACCGCCGGCGTTGGACTGCAAAGAATCACAGCCACCACGAACCACCACAACACCTAGACCGGAGGAACAGAACCCAAGAAACAAAGGGAAAACACAGAAACAGCAGTCCACGGCTGAAGAGAAACGTCGGCGAACTACTGGTGGTGGTACGCGTTACCTTCCGGCACGGTCGCACCACCTAGCAACGGTGGCTACATTGAATCGATTTGGATGAAGGAGGAAAAAAGAGGGATGCGGCGGATCTGGAAAAGTTTTTTTTTTGAACAAACCGGATCTGGAAAAGTTAGGATGCAAAAACAGATTGAGTGGGGGAGCCCCTATGTTGCCAATTGAAAAAAACAAAGCAACAAAGCAAATACAAAATGAAAAGTTAGGATGCGGAGAGTGATAATTGGTAGCTAAAGAAACATCTGTGGCATGCAACCACCGATAGGAGAAAAGCTTGACTTTGTCTAGGAGTTGAAGTACAGAAGTCGCCGAATTTCTGAAAACCCGGAGATTTCTTTCGTTCCACACTACCCAAACACAAGCGAGCCAGATGAGCTGAAGGAAGGACCGCCGAGCACGAAGACCACCTACTGAATAAGTGAACTGCACGAAGTGATCTGAGAGGTTGTAAGCATCCACCGTCGAAAAACCAATCCAAGAACGAACTAAAGCCCATGGAGAGACAAAAGTACTACATGATAGGAATATGTTAGTTAATTTTGATTCACTTTCACTTATAGTTAATGGTAGAAGAAGTATATTTTAAGTGAGTAATAATTAGATTATTTTCCGTCAAAAAAAATAATTAGATTATTTTATCTAAAATATTAACATCAATGTGTGTGCGTATTGTTTTATAGTATAACATGTAGTATATATTTTTAAATACAAAAAAAAAGTATATGATATCAAGAAAGATAATAATTAAACACCTAAAATACAAGGCCGGGGAATAATTATCTCAGATTATATTTATCCCATATAATAATAATAATAATAATAATAATAATAATAATAATAATAATAATAATAATAATAATAATAATAATGGAACAACAACAATATCTTTAATATAAATAAACTTGAATACAAAAATGATTATTACAATTCTCACCACAAAAATGGTGGTTAAACTCTCTTTTAGTTTTTTTTTTTTCTCTCAAAAGACTTTCAGTTTGATGTTGTTATTGATGATTATAGAAATGTAGCGGAATATGGCTTCTATAGCTAATGAAAAATAGTAGAGAGACTTTAATTTAAAGAGAGTTTTTCTCCTTTACTTTCCATTAATTTCCTAGAAACATTCTCGTGCTTTCTTCATTTCCTCTCAATCTAAAGAGGAAATCCATCATTATCCCCCTTCTAATTTAGGTGGAGGGCTCCAACTAGGGGTGATCATATCCGAACCAATCCAAAAGTAAAACCGCAAACCGAACCAATCCAAACCGAAAACCGCAAAAGCCGCATTTGGTTTGGATGTATTTGGATGACTTTTCTATTGAACCGCGAATCGCAAAACCGCGAACCGCAAAAACCACAAAAACCACAAAAACCGCGGTTAACCGCTAAAACCGCATTAAGCTTCTATTATATTCCAATACCACTAAAACCACATTAAGTTTTTATTATATTCCAATATACATAGCCCAATTACTAAGTCAATCCACCAAATTAATGGAACTTTAAGTTATTTTTATTTTTTGAATTGTAATGTTACTTTGGTGTTGTAATATTATTTTAGATCAACAACTTTTATCGGTATTATGATGTTATTTTGAAACTTTAATTATTATTTTTTGAATATTTAAAATTGTAACGTATTGTGATGTTATTTTGGATAAACAACTTGTATTGGTACTTTAATGTTATTTAGGAAATTCAAGTTTTTTTTTGGATGTTTAAAATTGTTTGGTACATAAATGTTATGCTATAAACCGCAACAACCGAACCGATCCTAACCGCATTGGTTTGGTTCGGTTTGGTTTGGATGACCTTTTAAAACCAACCGAACCAAACCGAACCGCATGCATTTTTATCTCGCGGTTAGGATGACTTTTATGCTCAAAACCGAACCAAACCGCAGCGCGATCACCTCTAGCTCCAACAATCCAACCGCTCAGGTGCAGAACTCATACTTGTCCTTAGGTAAGGACTTGGTCATCATATATGAGTAATTATCATCGGTATGAATTTTCTCAAGCTGTAATTGCTTGGAATCCAACATTATCAAGTATCCAGTGATATCTCACATCGATATGTTTTAACCTGGAGTGAAAACTTGAATTCTTGCTCAAGTGGATTGCGCTCTGACTATCACAATGCACAACATGCTTCTGTTATTTTTGTCCTAATTCATGCACGCACCACTTCATCCATAACATTTCCTTGCAAGCTTTTGTTGTTGCAATAAATTCAACCTTTGTGATAGACAAAGCAACACACTTTTGTAGATTCGATTGTCACGAAGCTCCCCTAAAAATGGTGATTTCAAAAGTTGATTTCCTAGAATCAATATATGTCGCCATATTTGCATCTATGTAGCCAATCAGTTCGAGTTTTCTACTTCCAAAGCATAAACTCATTTTGGAAGTTCCTTTGAAACATCGCAATAAGATCCACTTCACATCATTTCAATGCTCATTTCCTGGATTAGCCAAGAATCTGCTAACAACACCAACCGCGTGTGTTATATATGTCTGTGAACATACCATTGCATACATCAAGCTTCCAACAGTTGAGGAATACGACACTTTTTTCATCTCATCCTTTTCAATTTCACTTGTAGGACTCTGGTTTCAATTTAGATTGAAGTGGCTATAAAGTGGAGTAACAACTGACTTTGACTTTTCCATATGAAATTGCTCTAACACCTTCTTGATATATTTTTCTTGTGATAGCCACAACTTTGTGTTCATTCTGATCCCGACAGATGTACATACAAAGAATATATTTTGTCAGTCCTAAGTCTTTCATAGTAAGAAACTTCTTTATTTCAGCCTTCAACTTGCTGATCTTCTCACAATCAACATATCGTCAACAAACAAGAGTAGTATGATGAGCTACCATCATCAAATTCAAATCTCTTCACAAACACACAATGATCAGAATTAGTCCTTCAGAATCCATGATCAATCATGAAGGAATCAAACTTCATTTACCATTGACGTGGTACCTGCTTAAGTCCATATAAACTCTTTTTAATTGGCATACCAAGTTTTCTTTGCTTTTTCAACTCCATGTAAATTTCTTCTTCTTAATCACCATGAAGAAATGTAGTCTTCACATTTAGTTGTTCCACATCTAGATTCAAGCTTGCAACCAAACCAAGCACTACCTTGATTGATCACATCTTGACCACGGGTAAAAATATCTCTTCAAAGACAATGTCTTTCTTTTGACCGAAGCCTTTCACACTAAGTTCGCCTTGTATCTCAGTTGTGAGTTATTCTCTTAAGTCTTTAACTTGTACACCCATTTGTTTTTCAATGTTCTTTTTATGAATGATATATTTATTACTTTTAGGCAAAATTACACCCTTAGTCCTTTATCTTATTTTTTTGTAATATTTTGGTCCTTTATCTTTGTTTTGTAACATTTCAGTCCTTTATCTTTATAAGTTGAAACAAATTAATCCTTTATTTAATTTTTTATTAAAAAACGATGATGTGGCATGCCACATGAGATAAATTTATTTATTTTAATTTTTTTTAATTGAAATGTAAAAATTTCCAGAAATCATGATGAATATTCATCATCTTCATTGTAACGCCCCGAACCCGAGACTAATAATAATTTAATTTTCAATAAATTTTTTTCAAAAATTCCTTTTAAGAGACATCACGCAGCGGATAAAAGAACTATAAAATTGGACCCAATATCAAAATTATTTAAAAATTATTATAAAGGTGAAACATAGTAACTTCTTTAATAATAAAATACACTAGCTTTAAGAATAAAGTAGCAAAACATCATAGACTCTAAGACTTCTTCCCAAGTGTCACAATCAGAGCGGGCTTCCTTTGACTCGAACTCGAAACTCGACAACCTGTAGATACTACGATTTTACAATCGCAGGGCCAAGCCAGACAAGACAAAAAGCAAGGGGTGAGAATACATTCACACAAGCATCGGTGTATTAACACATAAGAATAGGGAAAAACATAAACACAAAAATATCATCCTGTGGGACGATCAAACATATAAACAAACACAACTCATAAATGTAACCACTATCACAACATCATTAACAACTTCATTGCTACATCGTAGCTAACATCATTGCAACTTCATTGTCATATCTGGCTACAGTATTACTCCTTCATTGCCATATCTGGCTACAGTATTACAACTTCATTAATATTTAATATTGCTTCATCGTCGCCATTATGGCTATATTATTACTTCATCGTCGCCATTAAGGCTATTACTTCATCGTCGCCATTAAGGCTATTACTTCATCGTCGCCATTACTGGCTATATTATAATATTATAATTCAACATCATTAATCAACACGACCACAATATTTAGTTCTTAAGGAAACTCAACACCAAATAAGCTCGACACCAATTAAACTCAACATCAAATAAGCTCGACACCAATTAAACTCAACACCAAATAAGCTCGACACCAATTAAACTCAACACTAAATAAGCTCGACACCAATTAAACTCAACACCAAATAAGCTCGACACCAATTAAACTCAACACTAATTTACGCTATAAGTTCATCTCATAAAACTAACTCATACTAATATATTTATAGAGTTACCGTATATCACCATTACTTAATTAATTTATTATCAACTAAGACATATTTCATGAACCTGATATATAAAGCATAATTGTGATTATATAAACTACTACATAATTTATCAAAACTATATCACCATTATTTTAAACTCAAACTTAAAGAAACTCAACGTAGCATGCAGACTAAAACATTCACAATACACAACTTGGTACAAACAGTATCAAACACAATATACACACTTAATACAGATACATCTCTAAATAAATTAATTCAGGCAAGTTAAACTTGATTAAACACAAAGTATATTTACATGTTAGTGACTCAATCTCTTGTTTTCAAAAAAGTCAAATAAAATCTCATTGCCTCTTTAAATCATTATTATTATTATTTTAGAAAAGAAACAAGAAACAATTAGATACACGGGCTATAGATACACACATAACACACACGCACATATATAACACACCACCATATACTGGATATTAATTGCAACAATCAAAACACATGAATCACATCATAAAAGATTTCAATGTAAGATTTCATAAAGAAAAACCAAGACTCCGAAAGAAAGGAAAAATAAGGGAAAAGGGAAGGAGGGCAAGGTCCCCTCAACTACTCTTATGGTTAACACTACCCCTATGCATGAACAATCTCCCCCCTTACCTCGATTATGCAGAAATTCTTTAATGCTTTAATGTTGGTGATCCCTCGTGCTATGCCCTAACTTTCCAAGGTCTCCTCGCGCGTTTCTATTCTTGTGTCGGTTTAGCTCTCCTGATTTCTTTTCTCTTTAATCTATTTATAGCACTAAACTAAGTTTCTTTTCCTAAAATATATCCTTATCAGATTTGTTTCAAAAATATATTTTCCTAAAAACTCTCATCTTATTTTTCATAAAAATCTAATCTTTTATTTTCATAACATATTCCTATAATATATCTCAAAATTATATCTCTAAAATATGATTCTAAAATATATCATACTTATTCTATTTTTCAAATAATTCTTTATTCTCACTAAATTAAATAAATTCTAACTTATCAAATAATTTACTTAGCACATAAACACCTAAATAAACCATATTCTGATTAAATAATTATTTCTAAATTTTGGGGTGTTACAATTCTCCCCCCCTTTAAGAATTTTCGCCCTCGAAAATTGCCTAAGGTTTTCTAAAAGACAAACTAGCTTACTCACACCGCTAAATAAGAATTAAAGAAGCAAGTCGTATAAAGAAAAATCAAGCAATTAAAATGTCAGCAAACAATAAGAACAAAATTCATAAAACTAATCAAACATCTTATAAGTCATATAGCAAGATATTTAAAATGTGACTAAGGTGCAAGTGTGACTAAATAGAGAAAACACAATGTAGACACGACACTGACACTACGCCCACTTGGTCTGACTGGACAGACCTGCTCTGATTGACACATAACCCACACGGCCGGATTGGACCGACCTGCTCTGATACCAATTGTAACGCCCCGAACCCGAGACTAATAATAATTTAATTTTCAATAAATTTTTTTCAAAAATTCCTTTTAAGAGACATCACGCAGCGGATAAAAGAACTATAAAATTGGACCCAATATCAAAATTATTTAAAAATTATTATAAAGGTGAAACATAGTAACTTCTTTAATAATAAAATACACTAGCTTTAAGAATAAAGTAGCAAAACATCATAGACTCTAAGACTTCTTCCCAAGTGTCACAATCAGAGCGGGCTTCCTTTGACTCGAACTCGAAACTCGACAACCTGTAGATACTACGATTTTACAATCGCAGGGCCAAGCCAGACAAGACAAAAAGCAAGGGGTGAGAATACATTCACACAAGCATCGGTGTATTAACACATAAGAATAGGGAAAAACATAAACACAAAAAGAGCTCTTCTTCTGTGTGCTAAGATCAAAGTGATCTAGCTGAATCAACTTTCTGCACGTGTTTTGGTAATAACAAAAGAAAAACAATTGCAAAAAGAGCTCTTCTTCTGTGTGCTAAGATGAAAGAGTTGCAAACAGTCCTAGTTGTACTGTCTGATCTTCATGGTAGACTTGATTTAGGTGAGATTGGTATCCCCTTTGGTGAAGATCATAATGGTTGCAAGATATTGCTGACATCCACAAGTCTTGAGGTTTTATCCGAACAAATGAAGGTTCATAAATTGATACAATTATCAGAAACATGACACAATTCTCTTCCTAATATTAGTGTTCGAAGCAAAGATGATGAAAACTTGAAATCCAAACATGATCATCATTTGGATAAACACCTCGTTTAAGAGATTAGAGGCTGAGAAGTGCTTTGTAGGTATAGATGAACTAAGAGTTAGTTTTTTTTTTCTTTTATGTCAAATGTTTGTGTTTGTAATCAAAGATATGGATCCAGTTCAGATTATAATTTCATTTTGTCTTTCAGCTAATTTAACTTTTAGTCTATTTTTTTCCCCCAATCTTTAGTTTGATTTTGCTCAATTGCTGAAATTCATTTGTTGATAATCTGCTTTTTAATCTTCTAGTTAAAGGTAATTTACAGTTGTCGTAGATATAATACAAAGACAACTCTGACGTTCATGATGCATGTTTCTTGTGTTTACTTTTGACTTGTTTTAACCATATGAGTTAGCTTTGCATTTCATTGTTATACAAGTTATACAAATTATACTAGTAAAGGAATTTTGTCTATTTTTAATTAGTAGGAAACATTTTATAAGGTGCGAGAAATATCAATTGAATAAAAGATTTGTTGTCTTGAATAATTTTATCTTAAGATAAGATATTAATTGGAAATGCTTTGGCGATGTAAAAGTTTGTTTATATATTGAATTCTGTAAAATCACATGAAAATACCATTTTTATTGATTAATTTTTAAAATATCTCAACAAATATTTATATGATAAAATTTAATTGGATGCATGTATAATTCTTTTTTACAAATATATATAAATTAACCCTTACCAAAAAAATATAAATTAATTTTTTTTATTTTTCCTAACTAAATACCATAAAAAATTATTTATAATTTATATAGTCCTAATTAAGTACAATTAAGTCTATTTATTTGGTAGATAAATTATTGCCAAGAGAAAGACTAGTTGTACAGTTGTACTTAAAAAGTCTTCTGAAATCTCAATTTTATTAGAGAATTACTTTTGGCGCCATATGGGTTGCGCACGTCTTGCACCCTACAAAATGACCAAAATATCTTTCCGTGGCTTAAGTCAAGAATATAAGAAAAATATCATTCATGACTTAAGTAACAGATGTTATAAAAATAAAATATGATAGATTATTTTAAAAGGTGTCTGTGACTTAAGTCACGGATAAGAGATATTTTTGTAATTGCATAGAACGCGCCCAAAAATGATAGACAACAAAAGTAATTCTCTTTATTATTATGCGTCCAAAGTCTTATAATGTTATTCCAAACAAAACGCACAAACATAGATCCAACGATAGAAAAAAGTCTTCATTGTCACAAAAAAAAAAAAAGTCTAGTCATGTAATCCAACAGCGGCAAGTGGAACAATGAGCTGATTTTCTCACTTTAACCGGGCTGTTTCCATTTTTTTTCCATTTATTTATACTAGCCGTCCGTTTGTGTGATCGATGACGATGATATTTAAATTGCAAAAGTCAGTGAGTTATTTGATGAAAGTTGGTTACTATAATATAATGTTAGTTTTTAGTATCTAAATTGCAAAAGTCAGTGTGAGTTATTTGAGGAAAATTGGTTACTATAATATAATGTTAGTTTTTTTTTTGGTAAATACAATGTTAGTTTTTAAAGGATAAAATTGGAATAATAAAAAGTCATCCCAAAAATTTGTATCCCCTTTATATATCTATTATATGTAATATGCGAGGACGATTTCATTTTCCTCTCTTGCCACGTGTCAGCCTCAAAGCAACTCTGCTCTCACAACAATTTAGCATTAAATGTCATAATGTATTTTTGATTTTCATGTATTTTTGTCAAGTATTTAAACAAATAAACTTCTTTTCATGATCCATTTATTGTGTTCCTTATTTTACTTTGAAATTAAAAGTGGAAATAAAATCATACCAAATTAAAGACACGATTTTTTTGTTAATGGTGATGATATATTTGACTTTTACACATTAAATAAAAAGTTTATTTTTTAGAACGAAAATCTATATATATATATATATTATTTGAGAGTCATTTTTCAAAGACCAATGTACACGTGGCATTCTCACGTTGATTCTTCTCTCATATTGTTTTAGCAATAAATGAATTAAATGAATTTTAAAGCTTGAAAAAAAAAAACATTAAAAAGGCTGGTCAAATATATTCTCCTCACAATTTATTTCCACAATAAATTTCGAATTTCAAATAAATGAATTAAATGAAAATCTGACGTTTTAAAGGAATTGTCATTTATTGTCAAAAACAAAAAAGGAATTGGCATTTTATTTGACATATTTTTTCAAAATTCAAATGTAAAAATTAATTGTGAATTGACATTCTTCCTAACTTGGCTATATATAAGGTATGGTAATGGAACAACTTTAGTCGGTACTAACTTTTTTTTGTGCATTCTTCTCCCATTGCAGTTAATGACAACAATCAATTTTTCGTTCTTATTTCTATTGGATAAAGGATGAGGATAATTGAGTCTTTAAAAAAGAAAAAGAAATGCATATATCTTTTTAAAGTTAAATTGAATTGTTTTAGAGCATCTTTAGTGGGAGTAAACTAAACGGGTAAACTAAGTTGCTTTTTGTGGGCCCAGAGTGATTTGTAGGATTTAAGAAACTTATAGTTGATTTTAGTAGTTTTTACTTTAATGGTAGTTGTTTATAAAAAATCAAAACTTGACCCCACATATTTATATATTTTATTTGTAATTAGTTTTGATTCAAAGTTAATTTTTTTTATAATGATTCAAAGTTGATATTAATTTAATTATTTTACTTAAAAAACATAAAAATAGAAGTTTTAAATAATAAATATATAGTATTATAAAATTAAAAATGATACAACCCACTTGGTACACAATAAATAATAAATTAAAAATGATACACAACAATAATCGATAATAAAAAATTACGTTTTTATAAAAATATAAAATAATACATAACAATTGTGTCAAAAAAAATATAGAATAATAAATCGTTGGTTTTTTCGGTACAAATTACTAATTAGGAAGGATTTTTATTTTAATTTTTAAGGATTTGATTTATATGGTCATTAGTTTTTTCAGCCAAATTATGAAGGATTTAATTGATAAAATAATAACTTTCTATCCTTGAATAATTATAGTGTACGTTGCTTCTATTGCTGCCGTTGACAATTCAACTTGGAGTGGTATGAACTCTTCGAATGTCATTATTTCTGATGCTATTCTAAATCCAAATGTTTCCCATGACTTGGAAATATTGAGGCAACATGTTTGGAAGGAAAATGATGCTTTTAAGGATAAAACTTATACTGACGAGGAAGAAACAGAAGCAGCGCTTAATTTCTTGAAAAACCGCTATGTTCCTCCGGAAGAGCCTTTCACAGAGGTGGTCTCTAAGGCTAAGAAAAAGAATATGCAAAAAGGAATGCATTTGCATAATACCCGCTCCAGAGGTAGGTTTCCTTAGCTACTCCTGTCGTATCTTTCTGTTTCGTTTGTGTTCGTTCTCTTTTTCTTTACTTTTATTTTATTTTATTTTGTTTTCTTTGTTGACTTTGCTTGAGAAGGTTTTGGTTGATGTCCCCCTTCTCTTTTTGTAATGTTGCCGTTTTATTTTATCTATCTATTTAGGGTGTTGTAGTTGGTTCACCATCTACACCCTTTTTGCTTAAAAAAAAAAAAAATATTGCTGCCGTTGACTACTTTTAATTCACCCATTTGCCAGATCATATTTACTACAATGGGGGTTCTCTATAGTTGCTGTAATCTATAGAGAATTTGAGTATTAGTGAACCCGCAATAAAGTTGCTCTTACAGTTCTATATATCCATTTTATTTGTTGTCATTCTTTGCTTTCATTATTTTTTACAGGTTTTTTTTGATGATCTAGGTGGTACTGTGGCGAGGGAGCTACTCGCAGGGGTTTTAACATATCAAATATATTTACCTTCATTTTGTATATATATATATATATTCTTCTATATTTTTTTAGGTTACCTTTATTCTTCTCTATTTATTCGTGCTTTTGATTATTTTGTATTTTTTTGTGTTGGTTTAGTCCTCTGGCTTATTAAGAATATTTGTCGAGATCAAATCATGAATGAAGAAAAATAATAAGTAGAGTTGATCGAAATTCATGGAAAGATAAAATATTACAACTTTATTTATTTAATTTTTTATTGATGATCATTACACTAGCAACTAATAACCCAATTGTAAGATGTATGCCAATTGTAATTGTGATTTGTTTTTCTTTTTCTTTTTGGTTCCAATTGTGAATTTTGTGAATTTTGTTGGTTACACATCAGTTTCATAAATTGTACCGGTACATTATTTTTAGGCAGGTAATACAAGACGATACATTTATGAAATAACTTTTTTTAACATATATATTAGTATATTATTCTTATATTTTTTATAATGTTCTAGCTATTGTGTAATTTTATTCGATACTATATTTTTTGATAAATGATAACAGAAAGGTGTGGTATTATTCGAAGAAGCCTTATCAGATCTTCTCTTTGTATGTGAGAAAAATATTAAATGGGATTATTGATTTAATTATTTTTACCATACCAACAATTACTTTGCATTCAATTCTTTACTATTTTTAGGAGTTTCCTTACTTCTTTCAAAAGTTTGTGAGTTAATTATTGATTTCCTCCAAAAATATTCTTAAAGCATTAAATATTTTCAAAAATATACAAACAAATAGTACAATATAAAAAAAATTATGAATTTTATTTAAGAAATTTAAATAAAAAATTATTTCTTTTATTACTAATGAAATAGGAAAATATAATTGTAAATTTCGTAGTATAATTTTTTGTATATCAAATAAAGATAGAAAGTGCATATGTATAAGGAACAAAGAGTAAATTTAGATATATATAGATATATATATATATATATATATATATATATATATATATATATATATATATATTCTATTTAAGGACTAAAGTTTATTAGTATTTTGGGTTATTTCTCCTTGCAAATGTTTGAAGTGAGTTTTTATACATATGCTTCATCTGGTCATTCTCTTTTTCATTGGTAAGTCCACCGCATTTATTCATGAATTCTTTCCTTCATTCTTTTTTTTATTTGGTTAGTTATTTTTGTTGTTAATTTCTTTCAAATCTTGAATGTGATTTTTCTAATCCAAGTTTTTTCCAGATGATTCAACTTCTTCTTTGATACTTTCAAAATTATATCGGCAATTTCAAGATTCATAAACTATTGATTTTATAGTAATTAAATTTGAATTAATTAGAGTTTTTAAATATTTACATGCACGGAAGACGTTTTTTCTGATCCAAATAAATATGCACTAGAGTCGATTGACATTTTAATATCATTTAATTAGTTTTATTTGTTTGACTCTTTTAGTTGATCTTATAGCATCCAAATTTGGCTATTTTGTCCAAAAACTATAATTATTTCAATAAAAAAATAATGAAAGTAATCATTTCAATAAAATTAAAGTTTATATAAGGAAAACATGAAGAAGAAAAAAAAGGAAAAAAAGAATTATATATGTTGATATGTGTATATTTTGTGTGTGTATATTTTTTTTGGTATGTGTAATTTTATTTAGAAATTGCATTGGTACTCAATTTCTCAAGCCAGATATAGAAATAATATATGTTGTATTAATTTTACTACAGCACAAAATTGGTAAAAAAAAAAAAACACATATTTTTTTAAAAAAAAATGTGGTCAGCTTTTAAAAGTTGTGCTTCCAAATCCTCATTCTTTAAACTAATACAGTAATGGTAATAATATTGGTAATACTAATTAGTTATTAGTGTTCAATAATAATTGATATTTAAATATGCATTGTAAACCCAAAAAAATAATTTAATATGCATTAATTATGACAACAAAGAAATTGGGATACTATTGTGTTTATAAATAAAGTCTCATCCCATTTTTATTCTTAAAAATATTACGTATACATTTTTCTATTCATTAAAATATTACATATACACTTCAATTCTTCTAAAAATTTAGTTTTCCATGTGTCTTAACCTCTCTTTTTATTCTCGATTCTTCTTTTTTCTCCTATTGACTAAATTTTATTGATTTGTTCTACCTTTTAATTTATGTATATTTATTCAAAGATAAAAATATGAAATGTCCTCCACACAAAAAAGGTATATCAAATATCAAATTCTTTTTGCTTGGGAGTCTTTATTTTAAAAAGTTTATACATAACTGATATATTAATACATGAGCGTTTTTTTTGTTACATTTTTACGGAAACTATATTATTTTTTATGTAACTTATACGGGACATACTTTTAAAATTTATACGGGACTATATTTATATTTATATGTAACTTATACGGGGCTTACTTTTCTATGTTACATTTCATTTTATTTGCAAATGTGTAGCAAAGCTATGAAAGGAACAAATTAATACCAAGATGGTTGCAACTAAACTTGACGGGTCAATGATATTCTCTTCTTATTTCTTATATTCTCATACAATTGGTGGTATCTTGAAGATAATAGAAGCATTTGTATGTATTGTTGCCGACTATGTTATAGTTTTTCAATAAGTATAGTTGATTCTCCATTTCAAACTCTTTGTCACTAAAATTGTTACCAAATTTAAGTATTTCACATTGATTGATTTTATTTTCGAGGGAGAAAGATTTGTTCATCTATTTGAGATGAGAGATGAAGATTATCATATTTCTTATTTTGGTATGTGGGTTTTAATTTGAAATTTCATAATCAATGATCATGATTGTAGATTCATTTAAATATTTGGTACTTATTTAGAAAAATTTATGTTGTACTCTATCATGTGAAAAAAATAGAAATAACACAAAAAATGTGTAGTGTGATTTTGATCAATAATTCAGTTATAGACATCATCATATTACACATTGAATATCATTGATCATTGTAAACCATCTGACACTCACATAAAATCATTGTTTGTTAAGTTTGTCACTCTATTAATTCAGATAACTATTTTTTAAAATATTATGCAGAAATCTATATTAATATGAAACTATTTTTTTGGTTTTTTTAGGTGACTTATATTTATATATTAATATGGATGCCTATTTTTTATTGCAATTTATGTGGGGACGTATTTTGTACCCATAAATTAATACGGAGGCTATCCTTTTATTTATTTTTTGTAGTGTTTTTGGAATCTATATATTTTACTCATACGATGATTATTTTTTATTTAAATGAGGACCTATATTTCTATTCCTACATTAATAAGGGATCTATTTTAGTTATGTAATTTATATTGTAGTTTATATTTTTACTCATGTTAGTAGGAAGACCTATTTTACGAGGACTATTTTTTTAATTACTACATAAACTTATATTTCTTTTCATATATTAATAATACGGGATCTATTTTATTTATGTAATTTCTACTGTAATTTATATTTCTACTCATATATTAATACGAAAGCCTATTATTTTTTAATTTCTACGTGCCCTATATTTCAACTCATACATCAATACTCGGGCCTATTTTTTATTGTAATTTTACGGGAACATATATTTCTACTTATGCGTTAATAAGGCTAGGACGACTTTTTTTTTTTATAATTTATACTTAGATCTATATTTTAACTCATACATTAAAACGAAGACCTATTCATTTTATAATTTTTATATAATCTATATTATTATTCATATATTAATACGGAGACTTTTTTTATTTCAACGGGAACCTATATTTATGCTTAAATGTTAATAGGGGAATCGATTTTTTTTTGTTATTTATATTGTAATCTATATTTCTATTGATAGATTGATACAATGACTTTTTCTTTTGTAATTCATAATCACCTCAAAGTCTTTTCCATATATCCCATAGAGAAATTATTTTTCATCAACTTTATAATTCTTTTAGTGGAGAATAATAGAAACAACAACTATGATACGTTTTCAATTTGATAAAAACAAATACGAACAATAGAAATATTCTCAAAGAAAATCTATGATACTACATAAATTTTACAATTAGTTTTTGTCACATAATGTTATTTTTATTTTTATCACAGAATGTTATTAATTTTCTTCTATTAACAATTAAAATTTTCAATTTTCAATTTAAAGTAAAATATATTAAAATATATTATTTATAAGTTAATGAATTTACAAACGCATTTCTACCCGTGCTCTGGATGCTAGTTAGTATAGATATGGGTACAATTTATTCATTTATTATTTTTTTTACCAATTATTAACCAGTATTTAATTATTTATTACTGTATTTTTTGAAAATAATAATTAATTTATTTATTATAAATTGAAATCTGGTGAAATGAGGCTTTGGCAGATCTCAGATCTAAAGAGATCCAGTTACTTTACTTCATTCGGTTGTTAGGTAGACTGCACATAGTCACACACACCTTGCGTTGTGGTAAGATTTTTCTTAATTTTATCTTGATCAAATTTTATAAGCTTCTTATTATTTGTCTAGTTAAGGCAGCAAGTTTAAAATCTGTTTTTTTTTTTTTTTTTTAAAAATAATTATCTGGTCAAAGATTTGGTTGCTAAATGTTGTAGTAGCTGTTTTATTTTCAAAGTTTCATTTATAATTTTTTTGATATTGATTCTGAATGCAAGACTATGTTCTGACCTGATAATTAATTGTGTAATTGTACTATGTTTACTATGTCAATATTTTAAGGGAGCTTTTGTAATTTTGTAGTCTGTTTGGGTTATGTTGCAGAACTTGAGTTCTTTTTTGTTTTCACCACCAGTTGAATCTGGTTCGGGGGTCAGTTCTGGCATTAAGTGGTTCCAGCCCCCTCCCGATCGTAGTTGGGGACCTTGCAGTGATAATATTATTAATAAAAAAACCAATCAAGGGATAAAAATTGTGTTGTAACTTCTTGTGCCATTATGTCTTGGGGATTGTTTAACCGATCAAGGGATGTTACGGGGGACATGTATATTCTTGGCGTGGATGATAAGTTTAAGGAACAAATTATGGATGCGCTACGAGTGAGCAATCAAGGAGAAAATATAATCGGATTATGTGGTCTAGATAAAAGAGTCAATCATTCTGTAAAAACAACTATAAGAAGAGTTCAGAGAGATCAATTGTTCCAAAATATTGTCACAGCAACTGTGTCAAAGAAGCCAGACATTACTAAGATTCAAACACAAATTGGTGATGCAATAGGCTTGAATTTTGAAGATCAAAGTGATCTAGCTGAATCAACTTTCTGCACGTGTTTTGGTAATAACAAAAGAATAACAAAAATTGCTGATAGAGCTCTTCTTTTGTGTTCTAAGATGAAAGAGTTGCAAACAGTATTAGTTGTACTGTATGATGTTCATGGTAGACTTGATTTAGGTGAGATTGGTATTCCCTTTGGTGAAGATCATATTGGTTGTAAGATATTGCTGACATCAACAAGTGTAGAGGTTTTATCCGAGCAAATGAAGGTTCATAAATTGATACAATTATCAGAGACATGATATGGTTCTTGTCCAACTAGAGTGTTTGAAGCAAAGTTGATGAAAATTTGTAGTCCAAACATGCACAACATTTGGAAAACACTGTGTTGGAGAGATTAGAGGATGACAAGTGCTTTGTAGGTATAGATGAACTAAGACTTAGTTTTTTCATGTCAAATGTTTGTGTTTGTAATCAAAGATATGGAACCAGTTCAGATAATAATAAAAACTGTCATGATATTACTTTCATCATATTAACTATAGGCTTCTAAGTCTTTGTCCAGTTAAGGCAGAAAGTTCATTTCCTTTTTTCTTTCAGCTAATTTAACTTTTAGCCTATTTTTTTCCTCGGTCTATTTTTGCTCAATTGCTGAAAATCAATTGTTTATAATCTGCTTTTTAATCTTCTAGGTAAAGGTTTGGATAGTATTTACCGTTGCCGTAGATACAATACAAAGACAACTCTGACGTTCATGATGCATGTTTCTTGTGTTTACCATATGAGTTAGCTTTGCATTTCATTGTTATACAAGTTATACTGTATATTATGTTATGAGTTCAAAGGCTGAGTTCCATTTTCCTCCATTTAGTCCAGTTTTGCTGTTTGAAGTAGTAGTAATAAGGCCAGGTATACCTTACTTTGTAGGCAACAAATATGGCTGTTCAATTATTCGAAGGGTGAATAGGTAGGTGTACTTGAGCACTTTGCTACTTAGAATTTTGTCATATGGAGTGTAGGACTATGTTTTTACCCGATAAATAGTTGAGTTTTTGCATGGGCTTCTGTACTATATCATGTTTATGTTTGAATTGGTATATGATGAAATTTAGTGGAATGATATAACATCAATTTTTAAAAAATTAACACCTTATTCCATTCCCTTTCACTCTATTCCATCTAATATCACCAATTCAAACATACCCGTTTTCGTTTAATTTTTCTGTAGTACCTTAGAATACAAGTTTTAAATTTAGTAGTCTGATTTGCTATTTTCATTTGATGTTATCCTTATCCCATGTCTTTTAAACAACTTCCATTATGATTTAGATTTTAAACTCGGTAGCTTGATATTTGACTCTTGTGAATTTTCTATTTCAGGTGGAAGCATGAAATTTGAACTTTTGCTAATCTAATTGTGGCATTGCAACTCTCATTATAGGCTAAAGTGAGTATATAGTAGCATAGAATAAAGTGAAAAGAACTGTGCTGTAACTTCTTGTGCCGTATTATGTCATTTGGGAATTCGGTTTATTATACAAAGGCTGGTTTTTGGGACAATGACATTCCAAACGTGGATGATAAGGTTAAGGAGCAGATTATGAGTGCACTAAGAGAGAGTGACCAAGGAGAAAGAATAATCGGATTATGCGGACAAGATAAAAGAGTTAATCATTTTGTAAAAACAGGTATAAGAAGATCTGAGAGAGATCAATTGTTCCAAAAGATTGTCACAGCAACTGTGACAAATAAGCCAAACATTACAAAAATTCAAACTCAAATTGGTGATTCAATAGGTCTGAATTTTGATGATAAGATGAATCTGGCTGAATCAACTTTTTGGATGTGTTTTGGTAATAACAAAAGAATAACAATTGCAGAAAGAGCTGTTCTTCTGTGTTCTAAGATGAAAGAGTTGGAAACAGTCCTAGTTACACTGTCTGATCTTCATGGTAGACTTGATTTAGGTGAGATTGGTATCCCCTTTGGTGAAGATCGTAATGGTTACAAGATATTGCTAACATCAACAAATGTAGAGGTATTATCCGAACAAATGAAGGTTCATAAATTGATACAATTATCCGAAACATGACATGATTCTCTTCCAATTAGAGTGTTTGAAGCAGAGGTGAAGAAAATCTGAAGACAAAAAAGGAAGTGATACAAAAATCACAAAAATTTGTCGGTCGGTGTTTTTTTTAAAAAAAAACAATTAATTCCACTTTTTGTGGAAATCATAGCCGTGTGATGGTAGAAATCAACGACCACATAGCTCTTGTATTTTTTTCCCTTGTTCGTAAGATCCATCATTATCCTTTTCATTTTATTAGGGCTTATAAACAATTTCAATTATACTTTAGATTAAGGTCTTGCTAACGAGTGCTCTAGGGCATTTTTTAAGCATTTCATTTAAAAAAAAAATTTATTTAAAAAGTAAAATATTTTGTATTTTAATTCTCAATGTGTTAGCTTAATACATTTCTATAAAAAATTTATAAATAATTATTGTTATAAGCAATGACGCAGTTTGCAAAATAAAATGGTTAACCTACCTCTGACCTCCTTCAAGACTTCAAATACATGACATACCAACATTACTTTATTGCGATAAGGACAAATCACGGACTCGGATTATCTGATATAACTACTTCACACAGTTACACGCAATTTTCAATCCAGGCTGCTGAAATCAGATCGAATGAATAAAATTAAAATAGTATTTTTTTTATATTAAAACAATCTTAACTGTTGATTTAAGATCAGACGGCTGAGATTGATTACAGCACCCTACTGCAACAACAGGGAATCTATTTCCGACAAAGCACATAGTACTTAGTCTTTGTTTGACTTTATCTTTTGGTTTGGCTTAGTCCTAGTTTGACTTTATCTTTAGCATGACTACGTTATAGTTAATAGTTAACTAGTTAAGCGTGTGTTTGATTCGTAAAACAATATATACTGGACATAATAATATAGTATATGATAGAATAAAATTGTACTGAAGGAATATAGAGCGATAATATTTTTTATATTTAAAAATAAAATAGATATTTTCATATTTTTTATAGTTGTACTATGGATAAAAAGTTGTGTTGTGGTTCTGTGAGAAACAAAAATTCTGGTTTTTGTTCCGTCTCTTACCAGCTATTTTGTCCGGTCCCATAACTAGTTTATAAATCAAATAGGGTATAAAAGTATCTATATAGTTTGTTTGAAGAATTCTATTAGTTAGTTGTTGACTGGGTTTATCTATTTATGATTTTATTCTATATAAACCCAATTGTACATTGATTATAAAAGTATCTCAGATCTGAATATATTTGTTACTTTGCTCAGTTAATTAGACTGCACATCATACACCTTGCGTTGTGGTTAGATTTCTATTCTCTTGCAATGATTTCCTCCTTGCTACCTTTTCTTCTGTTAACAAGTCACTGTTTAATTTGTCTACTCCCTTTACAAAAATAAGGCAATTTAAATACACTAATAAAAGTTTATAAGCTTTCTAACTATTTGTCTAGTTAAGGCTGCAAGTTTATTTCCTCTTTTTTTTTTTTTTTTTACTTTTCTTTTCTGAATCTATAGTTTGTGTTGTCTCTCAATTGCTTAAAAATGGTGTAATGTTGTAATAGCTGTTATATTTTTAAAGTTTCATTTAGAATTTTGGATATTGATTTGGCGTACGTAATCAAGCTCACATACGCGACACGATATAGATACGATATCGATAGAAGAAATTTTTTAAAATTTTTGATACAATACGGCCGTGATACGTTATTTAAAAAATAAAATTAAAATTAAAATTAAATATATAAATGCACAATATATAAGATAACTAAAATCGATAATGATAATAAATTAACATTCAAATTACTCAAAGTAATCAAACAAATGACAATTACATATCTTAAGTTAAGTATTACGCAAAAAGGATATAATTAGTACTATCCAAAAAACACATAGTTGATTATCCATAAAGAACATTATACTTTAACATTCACTACTTAAGAGGAAGCATGAATTATATCAGTCTCCTCTCATCTGCTTCCATCATCAAAGAACATTAATTATCCGATACTTCTCTGATATGCGTATCGGAGAAATATCTGACACGTATCGGTCATTTTTATTCAAAAAAATAGTATTAATTGTTTGATACTTCTCCGATACGCGTATTGGAAATATCGAAATGTATCGGTATCGGATACGTATCGGACACGATTATTGACCATATTTTGAGTATCAGGGCTTCATGTAACGTAAGGCTATCTTTTTGACCTGATAAATAGTTATGCACACCTTCGTTCTATATGTTTGGATGTCAATATTTTAAGGGAGATGTTTTGTAATTTTGTAGTATATCGTATGTTTGGCTCATGACAATTTTCTATTTCAGGTCCAAGGCATGAAAGTTAATCTTCGGCTGATCTAATTGTGGTGTTACAACTCTCGGTATGCTGGGTTGAAAAAACAAAAGTTTGACTCCTCTAAAGTGAGATAATCAAACTTGATATTTTAACACACCAATGTATGTAATATCAAGCTATTGATTCGCAAATCAACGGTTAATATTCTTTATTATACGGTCTAAAATGAATTTTTCACTTTGAATGAATCAAATCCTTTAAAAATAGGCTTAATAGATCTTTTGGTCCTTGTATGTTCGTGAATTTTTGGTTTTAGTCCCTGTATCTTGTTTTGATGCAAATAAGTCCCTCAATGTACAAATTTTTTTGGTTTTAGTCCCTAAAGTCAAAATCCGCAGGAAAATCTGAAGAAAAATCTCCACAAAAACTGCAAATTTTCCTGCGGATTTTGACTTTAGGGACTAAAACCAAAAAAAATTATACATTCAGGGACTTATTTGCAACAAAACAAAATACAGGGACTAAAACCAAAAATTCGAGAACATACGGATTGAATAGTTTTGTGTGTCCTTTTTCTGACAAACGATTGAATAGTTTTTTTTTAAATTTATTTTTAACAAACTTCAAAGCCTAAAGACAAACTCATCTTAGTTCCACACCTCCAAAATATTATACCAAAAACGGTTGCCGTGAGCCAGAGATAATATTATCAATAAAACAATCAGGGCACACAATATTATTTTCATCTTTTTCTCTCCTTAAATCCCCGATCTTCCATTTCTCTTTTTAAAATGGCACGAGAATTTAAGTTTCAGACATTGGGCATGTCTTCCTCGGATCCTGCGGGGGGCATGTATGATCACAGAGTGGATGACAAGGTTAAGGAACAAATTCTGGGTGCATTAAGAGTGAGCGATCAAGGAGAAAATATAATCGGATTATGTGGTCTAGATATTAAAAGAGTCGAGTTTATTGTAAAAATATCTATAAGAATAGCTAAGAGAGATCAATTGTTCCAAAAGATTGTCACAGTAACTATGGCCAAAAAGCTAGACATTACAATGATTCAAACACAAATTGGTGATGCAATAGGTCTGAATTTTGATGATAAGACAAATCTAGCTGAATCAACTTCCTCGATTATGCGTTTTGGTAAAAACAACAAAACAATGACAACTGCACAAAGAGCTGTTCTTCTGTGTGCTAAGATGAAAGAGTTGCAATCAGTCCTAGTTGTACTGCATGATGTTCATGGTAGGCTTGATTTTTGTGAAATTGGTATCCCTTTTGGTGAAGATTACAATGGTTGCAAGATATTGCTGACATCTACAAGTTTGGAGGTTTTATCCGAACAAATGAAGGTTCATAAATTGATACAGTTGCCAGAGACACATGAGATATGATTCTCTTCCAACTAGAGTGTTTGAAGTAGAGGTGAAAAAAGTCTTAAGTTCAACGCATTATTTGGAAAATACCATGTTGGAGAGATTATTATATGTAGGTTGGTAAGTGCTTTGTTGGTGCAAATGAACTAAGATTATTTATTTTGTTTTCTGTCAAATGATTGTGCTTGTAATCTAAGATATGAAATCAGTTCAGATAATAATAACCGTCATGATTATTATCATCATATAATATTCTTATTTAGTGGACCATATACCAAATTGGAAACGGAGTTTGGCATAGATGTCGCAATAGTGAGTGAATAGGCAAAAAAAAAATGCGACTCATAATACTCTCTCCGTCTCAACTCTCAAAATGATCGTCGCTTAAGTTTTTTTAGGCATATTAAAAAGGCAAATTCTATGGTACATCCCTTAATAAGAATGTAATGATACATTCTAAATCTGGCCAATGAGAATGCAGTATTGATTAATTTTGACTAGTTTTGACTAGTTTTAAATGATATAGTACAAACCACATGTATGGTACTTACCATAGACCTTTACATCTTTTTATATTTACACTAAGTCCCTATCATTCCAAAAGTACCCCAATAGTTTTTTTTTACCACAAAAATTACCCCAATAGTTAAATTGTTTTTAATTTTAATTGTTATTGTAAAAATCAATTAAAAGTTAAAACAACATCACAGCAACATCATTGTTCAGTTCAAACAAATGGCTTCTCTTATTCCTACTCAAAAAAAAAATCCCTTCTTCATCCATCATTACATCAATCTGGGTTCACAAAATAACTCAAAAACATATTTCTTCATCCTACTCCTGATTGATCGGATCTGATTTAGTAAAGGAAGTTCATGGTATGTATGAAAAAATTACAAAAAAAAAAAAAAAAAAGATCTGAGTTCATTATAACATAATAGATCTGGATTCAAATGTTATAAAATAAGAACGAACATATCACTTCATCAACAAATCAAATGCAACAACTTTATTGATGTTTGGGTAACTGCGGAACAGTTTTCAAATTTTGGAAAAATATGATTTTAGGTTTTTTGTTTTGGACCAATTGAATCAAAATTAAAATCGATTTTTGTTGTGTTTCTGGGTAATTGTTTGTTTCTGTCGTTAATTAATTATTTCTGGGTAGTTAAAATCGTTTATTTCCGTCGGATTTAAAGCATATATCACGGGTTTGAAATCGGGTCGGAGTGACCCGGCTGGAGGTTGAAGATGATGTTGAATATTTCTATCAACACTATGTTTATTATACCATATACCGCAAAAGATATCAGTATATATTCGTGTGTCTGAGCGGTTCAAACCTTTGCCCACTGCTACCATGTCAAAGGTTCAAACCCGTTTTGCAACATTTTTTGAATTTACAACAGAAAAAGAAAATAAAAAATGCGTAACTAAGGTTTCAAGCACAGGACCTTCACAGCTTTGATTACATTAAATTGACCACTTGGCTGTAATGATTTCACATGAAATAATGCACTCTATGTTCTATATAACATAAAAACTATTAACCCTAGTTAATGACTTAAATTTTTTATAAATAAAGTAAAATTTCAAAATAAAATATAATTTGACTTAAGAATACCACGCACTATTAACCTTAGATTTTTATTGGGGATTATACTTTAGTTTAACTTAAGCACTATTGACTTAAGATTATACTGTATCAACTAAAGCACTATTAAACTTAGGTTTTTATTGGGAATTATACTATGGTTTAACTTAAGCATCATAAATCCGGGCTTAGGCCCTCTATTTTATAAAAAAAAAAAACACTATTAACCCTAGTTATTGACCGAGAGTTATATTCCAGTTTAATTGTAGGAATATTAAACCTAGTATTTGACTAAGAGATATACTTCGGTTGAAGTTAATGGCTTAAATATTATAAAAATAAAGTAAAATTAAAAAATAAAGAATAATTTAACTTAATATAATACTCCGATTTAACTGAAGCACTATTAACCCTAGTATTTGATGGAAAGATTATAATTCGGTTCAACTGGAATATTATTAACCTTGATATTTGACTGAAGGTTTTACTCAGGTTAAACTGAAGCACTATTAACCCTAGTGAGTTATACTCCAATTTAACTGAAGAACTATATTAACCAAGTTTTTGACTGATAGATATACTTTTGTTGAAGTTAATAAGTTAAAATTTATAAAAATAAAGTATAATTTGACTTAAGATTATACTTCGGTTCAATTGACGCACTATTAACCCTTGTCTTTGACCGAAGATTGTATTCTGGTTTAATTGAAGCACTATTAACCATAGTATTTGACTGAGGGTAATACTCGATTGAAGTTAATGACTCAAAAATTATATAAAATAAAATTTAAAAATAAAGTATAATTTGACTTAAGATTATGTTTCGATTCAATTGAAGCACTATTAACTCCAGTCTTTGAGTGAATGATATATTCTGGTTCAACTAAAGTAATATTAAACCTAATTTTTGACTAAGGTAATACTTTTGTTGAAGTTAATGACTTGAAAAATATATAAAAATAAAGTATAATTTAAAAATAAAGTATAATTTGATTTAAGTTTTATACTTTGGTTCAACTGAAGCACTATCAACCGTAGTATTTGATTGTAAATTATACTCCGGTTCGGCTGAAACCCTGCTAAACCTAGTATTTGATTGAGTGTTTTACTTTGGTTGAAGCTATTAACTTAAAAATTTTAAAAAATAAATTTAAATATAAAAATAAAACATGATTTATTTTTTTTAATAATTTGATATTTATATATATCCAAAATAATTACACATGAGTGAAAAACAAACGAGCAACAAGTTGCGCCGCTAATCCAACATAATTCGACTTAAGATTATACTCTGGTTAAACTAAAGCATTATTAACTTTAGTATTTAAATGAAGATTGTATTCCGATTCAACTGAAGAACTATTAACCAAATCTTTGGCAAAGTATTTTACTCCGGTTGAAGTTAATGACTTAAATTTTTTTTAAAAAAAACTTAAAATTTTAAATTAAAGTATAATTAGACTTAAAATTATACTATAGGTCAACTGGAGCACTAATTTACCCTAGTATTTGTCTGAAGATTATATTCATATTCAACTGAAGTATTATTAATCTTAGTGGGTTATACTCTGATTGAAGTTAAAACTCTAGTTCAACAAAGTACTATTAATAATATATTTGAATTAATATTGTACTTATAAAAAAAATATTATTATTTTGGGGTGGGGGAGAGTCGTGGCCACCTTCAACCACACCATAGTACCGCGGCTACCGCCTCTACTTCGATTCAACTGAAGTACTATTAACCCTAGTTTCAATTGAAGATTATACTTCGGTTGAAATTAATGTTTTAAAAATTATATAAATTAAGTAAAATTTTAAAATAATAAAGATAAATTTTAAAATAAAGTATTTAAATAATAAAGACCAAATACATCAATTATTGAATGGATTTGAAATGTAAATTGTCTCTTATTAAAAGGACTTGAGAGAATAATAATTATATTTATACTTATATATTAATATAAGAAACTATTTCATTGTAACTTATATTAGGGACTTAAATTTTAATTTATATGAACCTATATTTTTACTCATTTATTGATACGGAATTTTTTTTACTAAGAAATTAATATTTATTTGTCAAATATATAATGTTTTCATAAATTAATAAGAAATTTAAGTTTTTAGTCTAAAGTAAAATATATTAAAATATATTTTCTATAATTCAATAAATCTGCAAACGCATTTCTACCCGTGCTTGGCACGCGTCTGAATACCAGTACAATACTATATAATAATTATTGTTATTAGGTATTAAGTAAAAAAGATATAAAAATAAAAATAAAAATAAAACGTAGTGGTACGTTGGTCCAACTTCCAAGTATACATTAGCAATAATAGTACTAATTTTTCGATAAGCATAGCCGTAATATTAATTAATTAGCATGTTCCAATTTTTTAGTAATCAATTAATTAATCTGTTCCTAATTCCTATCTAGTCTACTATATAGTGTTAGTGGTCCGCCCCAAATTTACATTTTTTCTATTCCAATTTAATTAACACAGTTGACCGTTTCACGTGTGCCGATGCATAACTTTGATAATTAATATTTTTAATTGTATAATAGTAAAAATTATAAAAATTTGATATTTTGAAAATCTTCATCAAGACGAATCTAACAACATCTTATATGCTAATATTTATTTTTATTTATTAATAAAAAAATAAGGTCAAAACAATATGTTTGAATAATGCACAATAGTCAACTGTGTCAATTAAATTGTGACAGAGGGAGTATCTAGGAACCGAAAAGTCTATCTACTTATAATATATTAAAATAAAAAAACAATTACTAATATTCATTTAAATGGTTCAGTTTATATGATATCTACTTATGAATCACAGACTCTGACACAGACACCACGATACGACACAGACATTTCGACACAAAAAAAACATAAGACACTGACCCGCTATATATATATGATAAAATTTGATTTTATTTATCAATTTATTATTCAAAAAATAAAATATTCTAATTAAAATTAGTATATTTAATTTTTCATTGATAATATTGTTTCAATATATATATTTAACTTTTCTAGAGTGTCAAAACAAAGAAAAAAATTATCTTTTTGGTGAAACTTGTAGTGTAGAAGTTCATGGGTGTAGAAGTTGGTCTATGCACTAAGCTAATACAATTACAATATTTTATTTTGAACATTTAAAAATGAAAATTAAATTGACTAACCATACTATTGTTTTAATTGTTAATTTTTTTCACAAAAAAAAGAAGAAGAAAAGGACTAATTAAAATAACTTAGGTAATTCAATTTTTTTCATTTTCACAATTGATAAATTGGTGGCCTTTTTTCATTTCTCATTATTATTAATTTAATTTAAATCAACATTAAGAGGCATTTTTTCACAAATATTTAATCATTTAACTATAGATAAATTGGTGATTTTTAAAAAAATTATGGTGTTTATTTTTAGATTTGGATTTATTATAGAAAGATTAAGGTGGGAATATGTAAATTTATGAATAGATAAAGCTA
Organism: Trifolium repens; assembly: GCA_030408175.1. Classification (NCBI taxonomy): domain Eukaryota; kingdom Viridiplantae; phylum Streptophyta; class Magnoliopsida; order Fabales; family Fabaceae; genus Trifolium; species Trifolium repens. Next base: position 55,108,875 of record CP125842.1, on the reverse strand, counting down.
AGTAGAAGTATTGGTATTTGGTGGTGAACAAACGCGTGGAAGTTGGAGTCATGTGTAGTGCGTATGATTATATTTTTGAAATAATAAATAGTTTTAGTCTCTACAAATGAGAAGGAAGTGTAAAAATGAGTTTTTTTTTCTACATTGAAAGTATATCAAATCAAACCATACCTCTATTTAAAGAGTTTTAAAAATTATGAATTTTGGTATTAAAAAATATATGCTATCCAATAATTGCCCTAAAATGATTATGAAAAATAAAGTATTTAAATAAAAAAACTCATAGATATATGCATTTAAATAAATAAAAAAATCTACACACCCAATCAAAACAAATCGAATAAAATCGCGCCACGTGTCACTATTTTCCACTTTTTTGCTTTCAACCTGTTAAAAAAATTCATCTTCCCTCTCCTCCACCTACTTCAACTCCAAGTTTAAACATTACCATCGTAACAATTCAACCCTTATTTTGAGGTTTAAACCCCACCATTGTACATAGTCAAGTGATCTAAAACTTTAGTTTAATACCTTAAAATAATATTCTACATTAATCAAGTGATCTAAAATCATTAAAAATGTAATATTTTATTACATGTATACAAAGAGATTTTTTTTCTATCATTTAAAAAATGATTATAATTAAATATTATTTACAAAAACTATATAAAATAATAAAATTTGATTTTGTAAAAAAATGGCCCGACCCGCCCGACCCGATAAGCAGAGGGCTACATGGCTCGATGGACCGACCCGACTAGTTTTTTTAAAATTTTTATCTTTTAAAAAAAAATTCAACTAAATCTAAGTTATATTTCTCAACTTAATAATATAATAGAAAATAACCGATTATAAGTTAGCATAATAGAAAATTCATATCACACAGACGGGCACACCCGCGCTAGTTATTAATAAAGTTTATATTACTACTAATAATCTAATAAAGTTAATTACTAAAAAATAATAAAAATATTTAAAAATAGTTTCTCTCATATTTTTAAAATATTTTGTAACAATTTTTTAAATATACGCATAAAGATAAAAAAAGAATATGAATAAGAAAACTATGCTTAGAATTTTTTTTATATATTTTTTTAATTCTTTAAAGCCGACACAAAATCTGTGGGGCAGCCCATGACGACCCATGAAAGAGATAGTCCCGGGCCAGTCCGATAAGGTGCAGTCGTTTTTTTAAAAGCCCGTCCTGTGTAAAAATATAAGGCTAATGGTCCGACCCGATAGTTCGACCCATTTTTAAAGCTCTAATTAACCCTAGTATATTTGACTTAAAATTTTATACTATGATTCAACTGAAGCACTATTTACCCTAGTGGGTTATACTACGATTGAAGCTAATGATTTTAAATTTTAAAAAATTAAGTATAGTTTAACCCAAGATTATACTCAGGTTCAACTGAAACACTACTAAGCCTAATCTTTTAACTTTTGAAATTTTTAAAATATCAAAATTACATTTTAATTAAATTTAAAATTTTACTTTATTTATATAATTTTTAAGTTATTAAATTCAACCGAAGTGTAACCTCGAGTCAAAGACTAGGGTTAATAGTTCTTCTGTTAAACCAAAGTATAATTTTAAATCGAAGACTAACGCCATGTTTGGATTAGCTTATGCAATATAAATTATGTAAGACCCGTAATTTCACTGTACAGATTTTCTAAGGAACTCTAGTAATGGCTACGAGTTTTAGGGTTTTTGGTGAAGCGGTTTTGTGAGTATCGTCGCATTAATGGAATTTTTGCTGAAATGGAGCCTGTTTTGTGCTCGTGCGCTGGAAAGACACAGACTTTCGGGTCGTGATCCTCTTTTAAGTATGAGGAGATTTCTGCGAAGCCAGAAATCCGAGTTTTAGTTTATTCTTGTTTTTGGAAAAACGAGTAGGATTTTACCCGCGGATGTAAAATCTTACTGCGTCTGTTTTGAGTGAGGTTTCGGATGGAAGTTTTATATATCTGCGCGAGTTAGGATATATTCTGAGATTAATTTTCTAAGGTATGGAAGAAAATTACAGTCGCGGAAAAAGGATTCGGCGATAAGTTTTGGAAATGTTAAACGTTAGACGTTCTTTCCGTAGGTTTTAGGTTTTTGTGATTTACGTTCGTCGTGACGTGCGAGAGCTGATCGTGTGAGTGTTTCTATGAGGTGTTGAGTTTTATCTCAAGTGGGTTTGTTTTGGTTTGATCCAATGGCTAGGGTTTGTCTTGGCACTTTGTCCTTTGATCCAATGGCCATGAGTTAACAAGAGAATTAGAATAGTAAGGAGGTTTGGTGACTTTGGTCACTTAGAAAACATCACATGTTCACTCCATTCTTTCTCTCTTCTACGTGCACTCCATTACTTACTTTTCAACTTCACAAATTTTCCATTCTTCACCATTTGTGTCCATTCCAAGCTTGGGAGCTTTGTGGAATAGTTGTAGAGAATCACTTGCTTAAGGTAACCACCCTTTTCCTTTTCATTTTGGTTGATTAAAACTCTTGGAGTTATGAGTTTTAGATTATGTTCATAAGATGAAAATGTTAGGAATCGATTCTTGTTTCATGAAAGTTGTTCATGAGGTCTAGAGAAGCATGTGTAGGCTTTGTTGTTTTTATTTTCCATGAGTTTGTGAGAATCTCATGAGAAAAGTTAGGGTTTTGAAAGTTTAGAGTATTGATCAATTACATGAGGTTATGTTGTAAGGTTTTGAAAAGAAAAGTTGTCTTTGAACCTTTGGGCGAAAGGGAAATGCGTTGTATGGTTTTGTTTTAGAAAATCCGATGAAAAATATTTTGAGGTTTATGAAAATATTTCCTAAGTGTTTTTGGGTAGTGTTTTGGGTTCAAAATGATTTAAAACTCTTGTGACATGTGGTGTCGCTTTTTACCTTGAAAACATGTTTGAAAATGATTACCGGGCGGTTGAGGCCCGTAATAAAACTTGTGCTTGGATTTGGTTTTGATTTTGGAAATGAAAATCAAATAACTTGCACTCGAAGCAACCAACATGCTTTCGGAAATGTGTTGCTTGCTTATGAAAATGGTTTGCTTTTATGCCTTGAAAAAGTGTTGGGAACTAATAGGATCAAACTAGGCTTGGGGTGGAAAAAGGAGGTGTGAGTTGCTGTCTTTTGCTGTCATGACAGGTGCAACTCGCTGAGCGAGTGGTTACTCGCCAGGGCGAGTGTCACAGGTCCTGACAACACGCCAGGGCGAGCTCCAGAGCGAGTAAGACCAGTACTCACTGCCTTCACTCGCCAGGGCGAGCTCTGGGAGTTGAGACTTTGGATTCTGATGTCCTAACTTAGTTTTTAGCTTTCTAATCCCTTTTTATTAATTTATGGAAGTGGTTGGGATTGGAAACGAGTTTTCCGGGTATTCGGAAAGTGTGTATCTTGTAACGCAAGAAAACGGCCATTTTGCATTTCAAACTGTTTAAGACTTTGGCCTATTGTTTTGGGTCCTAAAAATAGTACAAATAACTCATGGTGGTTGATCAATATGGTGGAGTTTGGTAAGGTATCCGAAAGAGGGATTTTTCCTTAGGAACCTTTAGGTTTTTGAGGTTTTTGGTTTAGTTTCAATACTATTGGTTGGAGAACAATGTATTGATGGTACGCTGCTTGTTTTAGGAAGCGCGTTGTGTTGTTTGGTCGAGTGGTAATAATCGGAAGCTTGCCGAGGTAAGGGCTCCACTTTATTTCTGTCTTTTCACTGAGTTATAACATGTTTGTTGGTTATTTTCGGTGATGGGTGTTTGTGTGTTTGGCATGTATGTGTTATGTATTCTCGTGATGAGAAAGTGTTTACAATACGTGTGTTGTTTTACATATGATTGGAGATGTAGGTATGAACATGTGGGTGAATACATATGATTGGAAATGTATGTATGTTTGTTGTGGTTTGTTACATATGATTGGATATGTATGTATTTTGTTGGGATGGTTTACATATGCTAGGGAGGTATGTATTTGTTGCATTAGTATACATGGGGAATCGTATGCTCATGCATTGTTAGTGCGTAGTTGCGGGAGTGGACTACGAGGTGTGGTTGCGGGAGTGAACCCACCTGATTCTTATAGGGTTTTATTGAGTTCAACACATGGTTGCAGGAGTGGACCATGGGGTGTGATTGCGGGAGTGGATCCAACTTAATCCTTTGTGATTTTGTTGAGTCGATACATGGTTGCGGTCAGTGGACCATGGGGTGTGATTGCGGGAGTGAATCCACCTTAATCCTTTGTGATTTTGTTGAGTCGATACATGGTTGCGGGAGTGGACCATGGGGTGTGATTGCGGGAGTGGATCCACCTTAACCTTTGTGACTTTGTTGAGTTTGATACATGGTTGCGGGAGTGGACCATGAGGTGTGATTGTGAGAGTGGATCCACCCTAACCTTGTGATTTCATTGGTGTTTTAGTAGGGGTTGGACCTACAGTTCTGGAGCTCATGCATTGTGGTAGCTAGGGTTAGTACCACGCATTGTAGAGGTTGCATTATAGGCTATGTGTGCATTGCTTATATGAACCCGTTGGTGGGAATTGCTTTGTTGGTTAAGAGCTTTCTCTTGTGTTTTGTGGAATTATTGTTATGTGTACAATCTTTCGCACCGGTTATATATATACATACTATATATTTTGTGGTGACCCTTTCTTTCATTTGCGGGCTCATCCCACCCAGGTGATGGGTTAGGTCGTGGTGACGACGGTGGCTGTTCCAGGCCCCAGTGAGTGGCTGGAGTTTTAGCGTAGTTAGACTATGCACCGGTGTGGATTGTACACCGTGTTTTTGGTTAGCATAGGGTTTCTAACTGGTTTGTTGTAAGTATTCGAATACTTAGACTTGGGTTGTAATTATTCAGGGATACACTTTGCTTGTCGAAGCACCTATGGTAATGAGTCTTTTGTATATTTGAATGCCGGCTCATTGAAAAATATTATATGCGCACTCTGAGTGTTAGTTGAAAAAGAAAAAAAAAAAAAAATCTCGTGATGAGAAAGTGTTTACAATACGTGCGTTGTTTTACATATGATTGGAGATGTAGGTATGAACATGTGGGTGAATACATATGATTGGAAATGTATGTATGTTTGTTGTGGTTTGTTACATATGATTGGATATGTATGTATTTTGTTGGGATGGTTTACATATGCTAGGGAGGTATGTATTTGTTGCATTAGTATACATGGGGAATCGTATGCTCATGCATTGTTAGTGCGTAGTTGCGGGAGTGGACTACGAGGTGTGGTTGCGGGAGTGAACCCACCTGATTCTTATAGGGTTTTATTGAGTTCAACACATGGTTGCAGGAGTGGACCATGGGGTGTGATTGCGGGAGTGGATCCAACTTAATCCTTTGTGATTTTGTTGAGTCGATACATGGTTGCGGTCAGTGGACCATGGGGTGTGATTGCGGGAGTGAATCCACCTTAATCCTTTGTGATTTTGTTGAGTCGATACATGGTTGCGGGAGTGGACCATGGGGTGTGATTGCGGGAGTGGATCCACCTTAACCTTTGTGACTTTGTTGAGTTTGATACATGGTTGCGGGAGTGGACCATGAGGTGTGATTGTGAGAGTGGATCCACCCTAACCTTGTGATTTCATTGGTGTTTTAGTAGGGGTTGGACCTACAGTTCTGGAGCTCATGCATTGTGGTAGCTAGGGTTAGTACCACGCATTGTAGAGGTTGCATTATAGGCTATGTGTGCATTGCTTATATGAACCCGTTGGTGGGAATTGCTTTGTTGGTTAAGAGCTTTCTCTTGTGTTTTGTGGAATTATTGTTATGTGTACAATCTTTCGCACCGGTTATATATATACATACTATATATTTTGTGGTGACCCTTTCTTTCATTTGCGGGCTCATCCCACCCAGGTGATGGGTTAGGTCGTGGTGACGACGGTGGCTGTTCCAGGCCCCAGTGAGTGGCTGGAGTTTTAGCGTAGTTAGACTATGCACCGGTGTGGATTGTACACCGTGTTTTTGGTTAGCATAGGGTTTCTAACTGGTTTGTTGTAAGTATTCGAATACTTAGACTTGGGTTGTAATTATTCAGGGATACACTTTGCTTGTCGAAGCACCTATGGTAATGAGTCTTTTGTATATTTGAATGCCGGCTCATTGAAAAATATTATATGCGCACTCTGAGTGTTAGTTGAAAAAGAAAAAAAAAAAAAAAATCTACTGCCTTTTCAGGCCTTTGAAAAACGGGTTTTTAAATATACGCATAAAGATAAAAAAAGAATATGAATAAGAAAACTATGCTTAGAATTTTTTTTATATATTTTTTTAATTCTTTAAAGCCGACACAAAATCTGTGGGGCAGCCCATGACGACCCATGAAAGAGATAGTCCCGGGCCAGTCCGATAAGGTGCAGTCGTTTTTTTAAAAGCCCGTCCTGTGTAAAAATATAAGGCTAATGGTCCGACCCGATAGTTCGACCCATTTTTAAAGCTCTAATTAACCCTAGTATATTTGACTTAAAATTTTATACTATGATTCAACTGAAGCACTATTTACCCTAGTGGGTTATACTACGATTGAAGCTAATGATTTTAAATTTTAAAAAATTAAGTATAGTTTAACCCAAGATTATACTCAGGTTCAACTGAAACACTACTAAGCCTAATCTTTTAACTTTTGAAATTTTTAAAATATCAAAATTACATTTTAATTAAATTTAAAATTTTACTTTATTTATATAATTTTTAAGTTATTAAATTCAACCGAAGTGTAACCTCGAGTCAAAGACTAGGGTTAATAGTTCTTCTGTTAAACCAAAGTATAATTTTAAATCGAAGACTAACGCCATGTTTGGATTAGCTTATGCAATATAAATTAGGTTTTATGCTATTTTATAAGTGCAAACTAGTAAAAATGTATTTTTATAAGCTATTTTATCATAAACGACCTTGACAAACTTATAATAATACATAAAAATTACATAAGTTGTTGGCATAAGCTAACAAATAAACTAATCCAAACGGGGCCTAAGGCTAATTATGCTTTAGTTGAATCGAGGTGTAATTTTTAATTAACCCATAGTATATTCTTAAGTCTAACATTTAATTTATAATAAAATTATATTGCATAAACAATAAGCAAATAACTTAGACTCATAATCCGCAATTTATAACTTTTTGTTTTTTCACACTACATAATGTATAATTATGGAGTGAGAAAATAAACAAGATGTTAATATAGCTTAATGGTTACATGTTGGGTTTTTCGTTCCTGCGTTTGGTCGCGTGTTCGAAACCTGTGTTGTTGTTTTTGAGTTTTGTTTGTTTCTTTTTCTTTCTGTATTCAATGCTATTTTTAAAAAAATATAATTCACAAAAGGTAACAAGTTGGAGTCGAACCCAGTACATGGTGGTGAAAGATTAATCTGTCAACCGCTAGGAATGATGTGCAAGTTCTGCTTTGTTTTGCGTTGCGTGATATTTATAAACGATGCATTGATAAAAACATATTAAATTAATCTTCATCTTCAACCTTCAGACGGGTCGCGTCGACCCGCTTTCAAACCCGCGATTTCCAGCAAACAACCCGATGGTTTCAGGTCATTTAAACATCCAAAAATAAAAATTAATTATCCAGAAACATCACAAAAACGATTTGCAATACATTTATGATTTTAATTTTGATTCAAATGGTTTAAAACAAAATACCTACACTTAAAATTTTTAAAAACTTGAAAACGAGATTTGGTCTTGCCACCGCCGTATATCCCACCACTAATACTACTGGATTTAGATTAATAATATCCATTAATACTACTCGATTTTTATTATTCGATTCGTTTCAAATCTTATAACTTTCATAAAATTTTCTCCAAACATGGACCTTGAGATTGAAATCTTATGGGTTAGTATTTTATGATATTATACAGCAAAGTTGAGTAGAGAGGAATCATATACAGTACAACTGTTCTTCAAATTTGGGATTTAGGGTTGTCAATTTCAATTTCTATTTGTTCATTCAAATAAGAATGTTAAAAATGATAAATAAATGGTGCGTTTGTTTGAGATTTTTTTAAGAAAAAATCTATTTTTTTCTTAAAAAAATCCATTTTGTAATGTTGATAGTGTTTGTTATAGATTTTTTTTAAAATCATTTTCTTAAAAAAATCATTTTTAGCCCCAAAATGAAAAGCTATTTCTAATAGCTTTTCAAGAATCTATTTTTCTAAAACTAAGGAATCTAAATGTATAAACTTCTTTTTTTAAAAAAAATAGATTTTTATGATTGTAAACAAACACAAAGTAGCTTTAGATTTTCTTCAAAATCTCTACAAAAAAATCTCTAAATTTTTTCTAAAAAAAATCATTTTTTTTAAAGCTTAAACAAACGCACCCAAAATTTGTAAATGATTTATGATTTTAGATTTAAATTAAAAATGTTTTTAATTTGTAATTTTCATTTGATGGAGGACTCATATGCAATAAACATAAGTTTATCAATTAAAATAGGACTCACCATGGACCTTAGATGATGTGGCAATTAAATCGAATTCTATTGGTTGAAGATTTGGACTGTACCACTACATTCCAACCAAGGGATGTACCATAGAAACTCCCTATTAAAAAATGTAATAATGTTTGCCCAAGATATAATATTTTTACTAAATTATCCCTATAAATTATAGGTTTGTTTCCTTGAGAGTAATGCATATGTTAATAATTAGGGTATAATTGAAAAGTATTACATTAAAAAGTGATAATGACATTTATTTTGAAACAATCAATTTAGAAAAGGAGAATGTTAACTTGTACCATTAAGATACATGATAAGAAGACAAATATAGAAATTATGTTTTAGAATTTTATGTGTATTTACTTTTGATGCATTAAATTTCTTAACTTATTAAATGCAAAGTTTCCATATAAAGATACCTTATCATGTGCCCTTAAGGCACAAATTAACATAACCTGAAAGAAAATTATGAGAGAGTAGTTTAGAAAAAGGGTCATGTTAACTAGTACTCCCGAGATACTAGTTAAGGAACTAAAAGAGGAAATTTTTGCATTGAAAAGAACACTTTATTCACTTTTGAGAAGTTGACTGCACAATTTTCAATAAACTTTTACTTTATTTGGAATCCTTAACTAGTGCCCCAGGGGCACTATTTAGCATTTTCCTTAGAAAAAATCAATTTTATTGCTAAAGTGGTAATTATTGTTGAGACAGAGGAAGTAAGTTATAATACATGGTTGTCAAAACTGGACCGGCCGGTTGGATTGCTCGAACCGGAACCGGCCGTACCTGCATTCGGTCCGGTTGGTACTTAAAATCGTACCTCAAGTGAACCGGGAAATAATTGGGTAAACCGGCACAGAACCGGAAAAAAACCGATAACCCGGCAGGTCTAAGCGGTTTGACGGTCTAGGTTTTTTTTTTCAAACGGTGAATTGACGTCGTTTCAGTTTTTTTTTCATCTGCATTCTCACTAAAAAAGATCAAAATACAAAAAAAAAATCTGAAGAGAAGAGAATGGCAAACTCACTTTCATTTTCATTTGCATTTTTTTCACACAGAGTAACAGAAAGGAACCCCCTCACATTCACAGTATTCAAGAAAGAGGTTAAGAAGATGAATAGAGAATTTTAGAGTTTTGTTTCGGTTGAAAAAGAATAAGCAGCACAGATTGATGACAGAAAATGAAGAATTATAAATTAAAAGGAACAAAAAAAAAGAAAGAAGATAAGATGAAGATGCAATAGCAGAGAGTGAGACATGCTTGCAAGTGTGGTGGCTAGCTGCTGCTCTAGTTTCATCATTTAGCAAATAGGGAAATTTTTTCTTCTACCCCTACATTTAACTTTTTACCCCTACGTATTTTAAAATATTCCCACTATATCCGTATTTCAAATTATACTAATGGTCCTTATTTTAAAATATTCCCATTATACTATTTTTATCCTTTTTTATTTTTTGATTATTCCGGTAAATGTTGTACATCCGTTCATACGTATTTTTCCAGTGAACTTCTCAACTTTTTCAGTTTATTAAATTTACCGGAATATTTTTCCGGTGAACTTCTCTACTTTTTCGGTTTGTATAAAGTATTCCGGTATGTAAGCAATTTCTCAAAAAAAAAAAATTGTTACCAGAGCTCTTTTTTCTCAAAAAGTATTCCGATTTAAAAAGTGCAAATTCCTTGCACCAAGTGGGGAAACCAAAAAAAAAATTTTGCAAGAGGGGAATCTCAAAGGAATTTTTTGTAGGGGATAAAACAAAACTCGTCTACTTTGCAGATGGTAAAGACTTTGCAGCGGGGTAAAGACCTATTTACCCGAGAAACAATAAAAATGTGCAAGGTACAGATGATACATGATAACATCTCTTATCCGACGGTTCATATAATTTGTTCATGGTGGGAGACCTACCTAACTTTCCCACCCTAGCCTCCGCCAAATGAACATAAAAGTAAGTTGTTATCATACGTATAAAAGTTGGTATACTACAAAGCAACCTCCCTCAAGTTTGATTCGGTAAATTAATTATCGTTCCCACCATATTGAATTGGATTTCATGCTGTCAAAATTTCCACAGTAATGCACTAGAACTTTTCGATTACGATCTGACGAATGTGATTTTTTTAGTATTTAGTTTTATATATTTAATTTGGGATATCCGATTAAAAATTAACGGTCAAAATTAACAACAGCGTAAAACCGCGTGATTTATCTACAGCAGGCGATCCGAATCCCCCACCATATAACCTACACCTCTAAATCCTTGTGATTGTGGTGTGTTTGAACCCATATGGTATGTGTCTGCGTTGGGGGGGGAAATTGAATCCCCTGTTGCTTCAACCGCAAACAAATTAAATGCGAACGCGTGAAAATATAAAGCATATATAGTACTTCTGACAAAATGTATTGATGCATTTAATGGGTTTTCACTTGCAAGTTGCAAACAAGTAAGCACAAAGTACAGCAATAGCAAGACTCATTAATATCCTATAAATAACAAGCTCCATTGCAAATCAAAGTAACACAACAAACACAAGTAGAATTTGTTGAGAGAGCGAGAGAAAAATATAGTTCTTCTTGTTCCGTTTATTACCTTTTTATTTTAAGTGTGTGATAATTATTTTGTATTTTTAATTTGTAGGATGTCTATATATGTTCCTTGGCTCCTGCCTTTTTGATGGATGAAGAAGGAAGTCCACTTTCCTTATGGGGGGATGAGTATGACTTTATAAGTTATGCGGCTCAGGGGGACGACCATATTCCCCTTTTTGATATGGTTAAGGAAGAGATTATGGATGCACTAAGAATAAGAGACCAAGGAATAAATATAATTGGATTATGTGGACCAGATAATAGAGTCCAACAATATGCAAAAACAACTATACGAAGAGTTGAGAGAGATCAACTGTTTCAAAAGATTGTCACAGTAACAGTGACAAACAAGCCTGACATTTCAAAGATTCAAACACAAATTGGTGATGAAATAGGTCTACATTTTGATGATGACGTAGCTGAATCAACTTGGTACATGTGCTTTGGTAATAACAAAAGAATAACAACTGCAGAAAGAGCTGTTCTTCTGTGTTCTAAGATGAAAGAGTTGCAAACAGTCCTAGTTGTACTGTCTGATCTTCATGGTAGACTTGATTTAGGTGAGATTGGTATCCCCTTTGGTGATGATCACAATGGTTGCAAGATATTGTTGACATCAGCAAATGTAAAGGTTTTATCTAGACAAATTATGGTTCATAAATTGATACATATATGAGAGACATGACATGATTCTCTTCTAACTAGAGTGTGTGAAACAGATGTGATAAAAATCTAAAGTCCAACACATTCGTCACCATGTTGGAAAGATTGGCAAGTGTTTTGTTGGTGCAAATGAACTAAGATTATTTATTTCCTTTTATGTCAATTGATTGTGTTTTTGTAACTTAAGATATGAATTCACTCCAGGACAACAATAATATTAATATCATCATGTAATATCAGTATTCAGTGGACCATATGTCAAAGTGGAGATGGAGATTGCTTATAAATGATGTAATAGTGAGTGAATAGGCAAAAAATATGACTTATAATAAGTTATAATTTACTCATCGTTGTATCAATGTTTAGGTTAATTAATTGTGATTTTCACATATTTGTTTATTTTGATTTATTTTTCTGGTATTTTGTATTTTGTTTTTCCATCTTTAGGTGGTATAGGCTTATGCAATTTATCGCTTTATGCTATCAACATAAATGTTGTGAATTTGTTGTACATTCGTCCTTTTTATTTTTGTTTTGGCAGATTTTAATTTGTATTACATCGATATAGTCTACCAATTTGAATGACCATTTAATCAAAAAATATACTCATCAATGTTTAGAGTTTAGACATTATATGTTTTGATTGTATTCTAAAATTGGACAAACAATCCCATAAATTTTAAAGGGTTAAATATATTTTTAGTCCTAATTGTTACCATAATTCCCCCCTCCTCCTCTCTCTCTCTCTCTCTCTCTCTCTCTCTCTCCTCTCTTTTTATGCAAATTTCAGTCAATTATCCTGTGATTTAGAAAATTTTAGTCAATATTTCAGGGGACACACAACATTTATTGTCTTTGGCAACACTTTTTTAGGTGACGTGTAAAAATTGTCCCCTAAAATTCGCTATGGCAACGTTTTAGAGTTGTTGCCAGGAATGTTTTCACAATAACTCATAAATGTCCCCTGAAATACTTTTGGGGACGTTTTTGGAGCGTTAACCTATTATTTCTTTGGCAATAATTGTTAAATGTCCCCGTAGATACTTCTGGGGACGTTTTGAATGCGCCACTTTATTGTTTCTTTTGCAACACTTGATAATTGCCCTCATAAATACTTTTGGGGACAATTTTAAATTGTTGCATAACAATTTGATCAACATCAAATTTTTGAGGCAATCTTCCCTCCAAACATTTTCAGCAAAATTTTGTATCCCTCCAAACATTTTCAATAATTTATAATAAAATTTATTTAATATATAATATAATAATAAAATATTTTATGGGTTGGAATTTAAAAAAAAATATTGGGTTAGATTATTATTATTAAAAAGTAAAAATAAAGAATAACTTGTCTCTAATATACTACTATATGTATTAGAAATAGAATTTATAACAGCCCGTCAAAATTAAAATAAAAAAAAAGCAGTCCATAACATATTAGAAGCAATAAACATTACATTTTTTTGGAGCAAATAAACATTACACTTGAATACTTGATTGATTCATAAAAAATAAATAAACATGCTCGTCAAACCCAAATCGCAAACGGTTCACGCCTCAAATTCAAAATCGATTCACCCAAATCCCAAATCCCTAATTGATTTCAGTTTCCTTCGCGCCTCAGATCGCTACTCTTCAAACCCAACTTGATTTCAGATTCTCAAACCCTAATCGCTTCACAGCTCAAACCTCTTATCTTCACGCCTCAGATCTTCAATTTCTCTCTTCACACTCAAATCCCAAATCGCTACTCTTCACACACACACACCTCAAATCCCTAATCGATTTCAATTTTACAATCTCATGGTATGCTTAACTTCTCTCTGATTTCGATTTCACCTATTATTGATTTTACGCAGTTTATGATCTAATCACGATAATCTGTAGTGTGGTGTTTCCGATTTTGATGATTATGTTTTGCATTGTTTCTGATTTTGAATGGTGTGGTGTTTTCCTTTTAATGGTGTATTGTATATACATATTTTTAGCTACTGTGAGTAGATGAGATTGAACGAAAGGAAAGGAAAGGGTTTATGCTTCATTTCATGATTTTCCTACTTCTTTGTATTGATTTCATGATTTCGAAAATTGAGTCGTCGTTGTTTCTGCTTAATATGTTATTCATAATAAGCTTTTATTTAAGAATTGTTGTATTTAAGTTTTTTGTTGGCTTATTAAACTAATTAGTGTGACGATGAAGAACTTATACAGAGCATACTATAAGAGCTTAGGTGGAATTTTAAAAGTCAGTTTTTGTTTTGGTAGACATTTTATTATATAGGGTATACTCTAATAATGTATAATTGTATGCATTGTCTATATCAATAGATTGGTTGGAGGTTATCAGATGCATTTTGTGTTTCTTCGCTAGACATTTTTGTTGCCTATACCGTATCACTGTGATTTATCTTCTCACCGTTAAAATGGGCAATAATGATGGTATCGTCGGCTGCCTATGCCGTATTGTAACATGCTGATATTGCGGTAACATTCCTCTATTTAAAACCTTTTACAACCCTATATGTAAGTAGTGACCAAGCCCCTATTTGGGTTATTGAGCTTTTGTTTTTAGTGATTGGTCATATATGTTTATTTGGCATGGAATGGTATTGTAGATGTAATTGATGATTGAGTTCAGATTTGTAACTTTGTTGGTATTGTTTTGCAGACATATATTATAAATTGTTTGAATTATGAATGATAAAGAATGCTAATTTGCATGATAATTATGAAGGATTTGATAGTGTTGGTATTGTTACCCTTATTTTGGCAAGACTTGGATAATCTGGTGCTTGAAATAGAATTTCCTATAACTCTTTTTAGTTATAGTATGATATCATTGAAAAATTGAATTGTGGGTCAAGAAAGCATAAGGTTGTTCTAAGTTAAATGCAGCCTAATTTGGTGTTCTCCTTATGGTAATGTGGATTTTTTTTATCATGAGCATTTCAGTTAGATTTGTATGGTGTAGAGAGGTTAAATGCAAATGTAGATATAAACAATTAACCAAAGTTGATTATGCAGGTTCGACTTATGTGGTCTGTAGAGGCTGATTAGATGATGAGGATTTTTTGATAATTAATATCATGATGCGAGGATAATTTATATATGATGCTGCAATGAACTTGTGCTGACTTAAGGTGCTGCTGCAAAATGTTTTATGCAGGTTCTGGGGTGAAAATGGTCTTCAGTGGCACAACCTGAATCACCGTTTTGAGAATGAGAGGTAATCAAAGTTAAATAAATTGGATTGTTTTCCAGATAACTTTAAATGTTTGTTACACTTGCCATTTTAATAGTCAATTACTTAAATATGCTTGACTTGGGTTATCCATGAGGTACTAATTGTGTCCTGCTCACTGTAAAGTATAGCTTCAAATATTATATAGCTTGGTTGGGGTTATCCATGAGGTAGTAATTGTGTTCTTCTCACTATTCTGTAAATAGGTGTGGAATAGAAATTTGTTTTATACATGAGGTACTAATTGTGTTGTGCTTACTCTTCAATCAGATCCACTTTTACTTTTAAGCATTTTATTAAGTTCATCATGTAAAGAAAAAGAAGTAAAACATGCGGTGTTTACTTCAACAATTATCAATTACTGTTTTGATAAAGTTATTACATGGTCTTCGGGAGTATTTCACTTTGAATTTGTGAGTTAACAACTAGACATCCTGATGAGACCATGAGGCATGCATATATATAGCTAGTGATGAATGGTTGTAGATTTTAAATGAAGCTATCATTGGAATCATTCCTACACTTATATAAATTTTGACAGCACTATAGTTAATTCATGCACATATTATACTATTTCCTAACATTTGATTTTGAAATGATTTCAGGAAGTTGCATAAACTTTGGTAGAGCTAGATACTACTTAATAAGGAGAGGGATCTACATAAACGTTGGTAGAACTAGAAGAATATACAAAAGCTAATACTACTTAATGAAGAGGGTGGATCAGCCCCTTGTGACAGTTTCATTTTAAAAAAACTTGTATCTATAAGTTATCATTGTAGTGTCTACTAGTTTAATGTAGAGCCCTCCTATATGATGAGAGAAGATTGAAATATGTACATTTGTGTAATTTTACAAGCATTTGAAATAAATTGCAGTTAACATCCATGTCATTACCATTGATAGAGTAAACGGAGGTAGCGTTAATTTGATAGACGAGACATAATTTCAGGGGATATTTGACATTTCGAAAAAAATTATAAAGGATAAGGTATTTGATGATTTTTGTAATTTATGAGGAGGTATCTGGCTATTTAGTCATTTATTAGGGGTAAAATTTTAACTACTAAAAAAAAACTACTTGACAATTTTTTTTAAAATATTATTACCAATATTTAATTTCTTTATTTTTTGTCAATAATATTATATGGGTCATTTGTTAAGCATACCAAAAATAAAAATAAAAAATAAAATTAATATTGATAAAAGAACTTTTTACATTTTCGATGCATTGAATGCACAAATTCCGAGATAGAATTTTCATATTTATATGCTTAACTAGTGCCCCGGGCGGTACTGTTTAGCATTTTCCTTTCTATATCAATCTAGTCAAGAACAGTGACAAAAAAATTAATATTACTACCTAGCAATATTTAATTTCTTTATTTTTTTTGTCAAACTTTTACCGTGTGTTTGGTTGTGAGAAAAAAATAAGAAGAGAGAAAAAGGTGAGAGATAGTATGAAAAGAGAGAAATAAAGAAGAAATAGAGGAGAATTACAGTAGATTTATCATATTGTTTGGTATAAGAGAAAGAAGAGAGAATTAGAAGAGAGAGAAATATGTTTATTTTTAAAAGGTCAAAAATACCCCTCAATTAAAAAACCAAAATATAATTCTGTATAATATAATTTAATTAACTTAATTGACTTAAATTAATTTAATCAACTAGTTAAATATAAATTAATGTAGATGATTAATATTTTATTCTATGTTAAAATAATAATAAAAATCTGAAACAATTAATTAGCTTATTGAATTAAATATTAAATATACTTAGCCAACCTATATTTCCCAACACCACAAAAGTACATTGGTTCTTGTCTCTAATCCCTTCCCAACTGGGTTCACTCACACCTTCATATTAATATTTTGTCTTTTTTTAAGAAAAAAAAATTCGGTTAAAGTACTGACTTGAATGAATTGCAACACCCTCATATTAATATTTTGATTTATAAATTGGAAATTTTCAACAGTTGTAATATATATATATATATATATATATATATATATATATATATATCAGATGGAAGCAATCTTTTTTGTTCACTGATATCATCTCATTAACATGTGTTGTTGTTGTCTTGCTATTTCCATGGTCGTCTTCTTTGATGCTTCATTCTTTCTTTTTAGTATTTTTTATTATTTTTTTGTGTTGAAAATTGGTTCTCCTTTATGAACAGAGAAGGACACAATTGGAAAATAGTCTTTCTCCTCTATTTCTTCGCACTTGCGGCGAGACTCAAAAAAGTGTGGGCCCCACGCGTTTTTAACTCTCTCCCTTTTTTCTCTGATATGCCAAACAAGAGAAATGGTCAGTTTCTCTTCTATTTCTCTCGCCTCAACTTCTCTCTCCCCTAATTCACCTCTACCAAACACACTGTAACAGTCTAGTCAAGAACAGTGAAGAGTGAACTGCTTTCTGTTTTCCTCAGTTGACCGACAACGTTTCAATTTTCCCTTGAAATTTGATGAAATGAAGCTCTCTGAGATCTAACGTAGCTTGTTTCTTGCATTGATTGATTTCCTCTGTGGTTCTTTAAGGTGAGTGTGAAATTATTAGCTTATATTCTTAATCTGTTTTTCTTCTTCTTTCCTTTTCTTAATCTTTAGTATGTAGTTTCTCAATTTCTTAAATTCATTTGTCTATAGTATTTACTGTTGCCATAGATAAGGGATGTTTTGTCGAATTTTATGTAGAAATTCGTTGGAATACAAGTTTTAAACTTTATTCGTTTTTTTGGCTAATATCATTTGATCCTATCCCATATCTTTTAACCAACTTTCATCATGTTTTAGATAAATAATAGACTCTGTAGCTTGATGTTTGCCTCATGTCAATTTTCTATTTCCTATCCCTAATCTAATTGTGGTGTATAGATGAACTAAGACTTAAGTTTTTTCATGTCAAATGTTTGTGTTTGTAATCAAAGATATGGAACCAGTTCAGATAATAATAATAATAATAATTGTCATGATATTACTTTCATCATATTAACTATAAGCTTCTAAGTCTTTGTCTAGTTAAGGCAGAAAGCTCATTTCCTTTTTTCTTTTCAGCTAATTTAACTTTTAGTCTATTTTTTTCCTCAGTCTTTAGTCTGTCTTTGCTCAATTGCTGAAATTCATTTGTTTATATTATGCTTTTTAATCTTCCAGTTAAAGGTTTGGATAGTATTTACAGTTGCCGTAGATACAATACAAAGACAACTCTGATCGATGTTCATGATGAATGTTTCTTGTGTTTACTTTGGACTTGTTTTTACCATATGAGTTAGCTTTGCATTTCATTGTTATACAAGAGGGCTGGTTTCTCTATTTGACTAGGTAAGCTAGGTGGCTATAGTGTATATTATGTTATGAGTTCAAAGGCTGAGTTCCATTTTCCTCCATTTAGTCTAGTTTTGCTGTTTGAAGTAGTAGTAATAAGGCCAGGTATACCTTACTTTTTAGGCAACAAACATGGCTGTTCAATTATTTGAAGGGTGAATAGGTAGGTGTACTTAAGGTTTTTGCTACTTAGAATTTGGTCATATGGAGTGTAAGGCTTTTTTTTACCTGATAAATAGTTGTGTTATTGCATGGGCTTCTGTACTATATCATGTTTATGTTTGAATTGGTATTTAATGGTATAGGATGAAATTGAGTGGAATGATATATATAACATCAATTTTAAAAAAATTAACTACCCTATTCCATTGCCTTTCAATCTATTCCATCCAATATCACCAATTCAAACATATTCGTTTTGTTTAATTTTTCTGCAGAAAATACCTTAAGAGTACAAGTTTTAAAATTTAGTAGTCTGATTGGCTATTTTCATTTGATGTTATCCAATGTCTTTTAAACAGTTTCCATCATGTTTTAGATTTTAGACTCTAGCTTGACATTTGACTCTTGTCAATTTTCTATTTCAGGCAGAAGCCTGAAATTTGAACTTTTGCTAATCTAATTGTGGTGTTGCAACTCTCATTATAGGCTAGGGATAGGTCCCTCGCGTATGGTGGGGGTGAAAAAGCGGGTTGGACACCTCTAAAGTGAGTATATAGTAGCATAGAGTAAAGGTAAAGTGAAAAGAACTGTGCTGTAACTTGTGCCATTATGTCGATCGAGAATTCAATTCCGTATAAGAAGGCCAATTTTGGAGACATGTACATCACAACCGTGGATGATAAGGTTAAGGAACAGATTATGAGTGCACTAAGAGTGAGTGACCAAGGAGAAAGAATAATTGGATTATGCGGACCAGATAAAAGAGTCGGTCATTCTGTAAAAACAGCTATAAGAATAGCCGAGAGGGATCAATTATTCCAAAAGACTGTCACAGCAACTGTGACAAAAAAACTAGACATTACAAAGATTCAGACACAAATCGGGGATGCAATAGGTCTCAATTTTGATGATCTTCAGACCAATCTAGCTGAATCAACTTCCTGCATGTGTTTTGGTAATAACAAAAGAATAACAACTGCACAAAGAGCTGTTCTTCTGTGTTCTAAGATGAAAGAGTTGCAAACAGTCCTAGTTGTACTGTATGATGTTTATGGTAGACTTGATTTAGGTGAGATTGGTATCCCCTTTGGTAAAGATCATAATGGTTGCAAGATATTGCTGACATCAACAAATGTAGAGGTTTTATCCGAACAAATGAAAGTTCATAAATTGATACAATTATCCGAAACATGACACGGGTCTCTTCCAATTAGAGTGTTTGAAGCAGAGGTGAAAAAAAATCTGAAGACCAAACATGCACATCGTTTGGAAAGGACCATGTTGGGGAGATTAGAGGTACGCAAAGTACTTTATTGGTGTAAATGGACTAAATAAACTAAGATTACATTTTTTTTCTTTCTTTTTCTGTCAAATGGTTATGCTTGTAATCTAAGGACAAAAAAATTAGGATGGAGGAAGTAGAAAATATGTACAAATGTTTTCTCTAACAGAAAGTATGCACGAAGCAGATACTACCGTCTTGAAGAAGTTCGTCCTTGACTTCTTGGGTAAAGTGGCGGAATTTAGGGGTTAGGAAAAAGTAGTTTAGACTGCTTTAATAATTTTTCGTGTAAAATATTACCAGATAGCACCTATAATAGTGTACCTAATTTTTTCCTGTTAATTTCTAAGAAAATGTTAACATGACCCTAATTTCTATATTTATTCTAGTCTAGTCAACAATGGCAACTTGAAAGTAAACAAAAAAAAAGAAAAACAATGGCAACTTGAACAATTAACTGTTTTCTTCACTTAAACTGTACTGTTTACGTTGACCCCCCATACACTTATTTATATGTAAATTGAAGTTTTGGTGAGATGAACCTTTCGCATGTCTCAGTACCTATAATCTGTTAGTTAGTTTGCATAGTCAGATTTCTGCTGTTTAAAGAAAAAAAGAGCATACATACCTTGTGTTGTGGTAAGATTTTTATTTTAATCAGGAACAATATTTTATCTCATGCACACAATGTTATCTTATTTTTCCTGTCTCCCTGAATCCCCATCTCCCATTTTTCTTTCATTGAAATAGTAATAATTGTGTTGTTACTTCTTGTACAATTATGTCTTATACGTATGATCATGAAAAAAAAAGAAAGAAAACTAAAATATCCGGGAGTGATTTGAGGGGCATGTTTGCAAGCATTGATGATACGGTTAAGCAACAAATGATGGATGCATTAAGGGTAAGAGTTCGAGGAGAAAATATAATTGGATTATGTGGCTCAAATAAGCAAGTCGAGGATTTTGTAAAAAAATCTATAAGAAAAGTTGAGAGAGATCAATTGTTCCAGAATATTGTCAAAGCAACTGTGTCAAAGAAGCCGGACATTACAAAGATTCAAACACAAATTGGTGATGCAATAGGTCTTAATTTTGACAATAAGATGGATTTAACTGAATCAACATTTTGGATGTGTTTTGGTAATAACAAAAGAAAAACAATTGCAAAAAGAGCTCTTCTTCTGTGTGCTAAGATGAAAGAGTTGCAAACAATCCTAGTTGTACTGTTTGATCTTCATGATAGACTTGATTTTGGTGAAATTGGTATCCCCTTTGGTGATGATCATAATGGTTGCAAGATATTGATAACATCAACAACTGTAGAGCTTTTATCCGAACACATGAAAGTTCATAAATTGATACAATTACCAAATATATGACAAGATTCTCTTCCAACTAGAGTGTTTGAAGTAGGTGAAGAAAATCTGAAGTCCAAACATCCACATCGTTTGGTAAATACCATGTTGGAGACACTAGGTGTTGCAAATGTTGTATTGGTGTAAATAAACTAAGATTTTTTTTTCTTTTCATTAATTAGGTTAAAATGTGTCCAAAACAATACATTTATAATACTACTAATAATGGACGATAAATTAAATGGGTGTAAAGATCTAAAATTCCAATCTAAATAACATAATTAATAAAATAAAAGTCTAGCTCAGAGATATCTAAATTAACTCTAGTTCCATACTCTATCAATGGTGAATAGACAAGAATGTGTGACTCGTGACTCATAATAAGTCATTATATTCATCGATGTTTGGTAAATAGTATATTCAATAAAAAGTTCCTCCTTGACTCTGTTGGTCTCCGACTCTATCAAATCTTGCTCACCTCTATCATTTTGTTAACGCCATTTCATCCTTCTATGTCATTGTCAATTTGGTTCCTACACATCCTTCGAACAGGGAATAAATGGAGCACTGCGAACTGGAGCGAAGTTGCGCTCCTATAATGTACGATTTACTACCAATATAATCCTAACATTACCAATGAATTTGTAAACTTATTCAAAGTTTAGAGATGCCCAAAATCCATATGATATACATATATACAGATTCAATATATTCTAAACAAAAAGGATCCAATATATTCTCAACTACATAGGTTTGAGTTCTTTAAGCATTTGTTACTAAAAATATAAAACTTGAGTTATTGTTTGATAGTAAAAGAGAAGCAGAGGAAAAAATATACAATCCATACATACTACTATGTCGTTAAAATTAATTCAACTAATTATTTCTTTAAGACAAATATGACATTTAATATATTTTTTTCTTTCTTTTTTCGGTCAAGTCTTTTATTTACTTTATTTGAGGCATATTTATTTAAAGAGTGCCAACTTAATTTTTTAAAGAAAAATGTGGACTTTCAGATACAATTAGAAAGACAATGTTGGAAAAGACAATGTCTTTGTTTGATGATTCCACTGAGTTAGGTGCTGGTGTGTCATACTTTGGATTAATTTACTTTTGTTTTCGTGTGCATCAAAAAAATGAGTGGAAGTAGTTTAGACTGCTTTAAATATTTTTGTGTAAAATATTATTACCAACAACAACTATATATAATAGTGTACCTAATTAATCTTTTCCTATTAATTTGTATATTTAATCTAATTTCGTCAACAATGGCAACTGGAACAATTAACTGTTTCCATGCCCCCCCACACTCCCACTTATTTATATGTAAATTGAAAATTTTGGTGAAATGAACCTTGCGTTGTGGTAAGATTTCTATTCTTTTGCACTAATTTCCTTCTTCATGAATTAGTTTGATAAGATCTAAGTTATGGAAATTGATTTTTAGGCCTCCTTTATATGTTCACAACCCCCAAAGTTGTTGGTATAAATATATGAGGAGGGTTCAAAGAGCAATTTTTGTAGTAGCTATTTTATTTTCAAAGTTTCATTTAGAATTTTTGGATATTATTTGGAGTGTACGTAAGACTACGTTTTGACTCGATAACTAATTGTGCAACTGTACTATGTTTGGAATGTCAATATTTTAAGTCTTGTTCGAGTTATGTCATTTGATCCTATATCATGTGATTTCAACAACTTTCATTATGTTTTAGATGATACACTTTGTAGCTTGATGTAATTAGAATGTCAAATTTTTATTTCAGGTACAATATATGTTGATTGAAAAAGGGAGTTTGATTCATCTAAAATGAGTATAGCGTAAAGTTAGATAATCAAATCTTGATATTTCAATACACTATATGTGAAATATAAACTATTAATTCGTAATTGAGTAGTTAATATTCCTTATCATACACTCTAAAAAATTGTGTTGTAACTTCTTGTGCCATTATGTCGGATGATGTAACTTCTCGTGTCATTGTGGTGGATGGTGACTGCTCGGGTAATTGCGGGAACATGTCTACTATCAAAATGGATGATCAGGGTATAGAAACACTTATGAATGTGCTAAGAGTGAGAGACCAAGGAGAAAATATAATTGGATTATGCAGGCCAGGAGAAAATGTCAATGATTATGTAAAAATTGCAATAAGAAGATCAAAGAAAGATCAATTGTTCCAAAAGATTGTCACAGCAACTGTGACAAAGAAGCCAGACATTATTAAGATTCAAACACAAATTGGTGATGCAATAGGTCTTGATTTTGAAGATCAAAGTGATCTAGCTGAATCAACTTCCTGCACGTGTTTTGGTAATAACAAAAGAATAACAAAAATTGCTGATAGAGCTGTTCTTTTGTGTGATAAGATGAAGAATCTGCAAACAGTTCTAGTTGTACTAAATGATCTTCATGGTAGAATTGATTTAGGTGAGATTGGTATCCCCTTTGGTGAAGATCACAAGGGTTGCAAGATATTGTTGACATCTACAAGTATGGGAGTTTTATTAGATGATATGAATGTTGATAAATTGATAAAGGTAGCGTCATAGACATAACATGATTCTAGTTGTAACGTCCTAAGATATGAATTCAGTTCAGATAATAATAATAATGATTTTGATGATACTATCATCATATAGTATTAGTATTCAGTGGAGTGGACCATATGCCAAATGGAAATGGAGATTGGCTTAGATGATGTAATAGGGAATCAGATTTTGTTGGTGCAAATGAACTACTAATTAAGATTATTAATTTATTTTGTTTTCTGTCAAATGATTGTGCTTGCTTGTAATGTAAGATATGAATTCAATTCAGATAATAAAACTGTCATGATGTTACTATCAAGTGGACCATATGCCATAGTGGAAAAGGAGATTGGCTTAGATGATTTTTTTTTTGTTTTCACCACCGGTTGAATCTGGTTGGGGGGTCAGTTATAACATTAAGTGGTTTCAGCCCCCTCCTGATCGCAGTTGCGGGGGATCGAACCGTGGTTCTCCCTACCAAGTTCAGCGGCAATCACCACTGAACCAACTTACGATTGGTTATGGCTTAGATGATTTAATAGTGAGTGAATAGGCAAAAATTGCACTACTCATAATAAGTTATCATATATTCATCAAGACTTTAAACATTATATTTATATATTTTCATTGTATACTATAATTGGACAAACATTCCATGAAATTTTAAAACAAGAGGTAGTGGTGGACATTTATATTGTATCCCATAATTTAGATCATTTGTTTTAAAAGGGGGCAAAAGTGTTGATGATGACAATGATGGAGAATAGAAACATCTATGACTATGACCATGAAAATATATAATGAAGAGATCAACAGAAGATTGCATCTTGTGACATTATACTGACCGTCCGATTTTGATTGATTAGTCTATTTTTATTTTTTACCGAAACTTCATATTTTATAAAATCAAAATATTCCTTTATTATGGACCGTCTGATCAAGATAAGAGATTACGAATCAATAACTGCACAAAGTCGGTGATTGCATAGAATCTGGATCATTTCCTTTCCCTACTCCTTTCTCACCTCACTCTGTATACTTTACTTCTCTTAAATCATTCACATCCTAACTTTCAATCTCAAACTAAGTAACTAACATGAGTTGACCTCTAAGGTTTTTATGAAGAAACAAAGACTCTCGTATTATCCAATTGAAGAGTGTCTTCCCTTGACATGTTTAAACTTCAATCATTTGTAAATGACAAAGTTTTTCCACTAGTAAAAAATGCATCTATTGCAGAAACAAGTGCAGACATTGTCATAGGCATAGAATCTAACATGTTTAACTAAAAAGGGCCCTCGATCATGATCAAGACATGTGCATGTGCTATGGATCAGGTTTCCATTCCCATCTAAAAATGAATTTTATTTTGTTTTTTATTTCATGGCATCTCTAGACTTTGAATAAGTTTGTAAATTCTAAGGTAATATAATGTTATAAATCAAATTGGTAGTAAATTATATACTATAGGGATCAAATTGACCATGACTGAGGATGAAACGGTGTTAAGTGTTAATCAACAACTTTAGTAAAAAGGAAAGTGAATAATATTTGACAAAGTTAGAAGCCAAATTAAAATATTTAAAATTTTAAAGACGTATTTGATGATATCATAAATAATATGATGAGTTCAATGACACATGCACAATGCACTCGTTCTTCATTGAAGTTAGAATTTGAGTCCACATACCTTTGATTTATAAAATTTATTTTATTTATATTTTATTTCAAAAAGTACTCACAAAAAAGCATACATTTACTAAAAACAGAAAAAGCTTTTTTTTTTTAACACAAAAAATAGAAAACAATTTTTTGGTTTACAATGAGGATTGAACTTAGAACCTCATACGTATTATTCAAACTTCTCACCACTAAATCAAACCTATTAACTTAAAACATAGAAAACAATTAAAATCATATGATTCTGTTAAAAAATAGATAAATAAATAAAAATACATTTAATTACAACTAAAATGAATTTAATTTATATATACCATAAATAAATTTTTGGATAGAATAATGTAAATAAATAATTATTAATATCTATTTCACACGATTTAAATGGATATAACATTTGCCCAAAAAAAATGGATATACCTTTTTCTACGCCACTAATACAAATATATTTTACTTTTGGTCAAATAGTCTAATTGTAGGTAAATAAATTGAGTGTTTGAATTACCAAAAATAAATTGATCTAAGTGGCAAGGGTTGGTTCCTTTAAATATGTTAACCTATATTATATATCCCACAAGTTTCTTGACGGAACTAATTATCGTGATGAAATCTTCATACTAATATTGTTATAATTAAAAAAAAAATTGAGTGTTTGAATTCCAACGTCACTTAGGGCATCTCCAATGCAAGTGGCTTAATGAGTTCTTAAAACTTAGCAATCACATTTTATTTTATTTTATCATTGGAGTTGGATAACATAACATTGTGGCTTAGAAATAGAGGATGAAACTTCATGAGCAACTCTTGCCAAGGGTGACTTAACAATAAAATTGATTATTTTAATAGAGATTAGCGGCCCACACCAAAAAACATTACTATTATCATTTTAATTAAAAAAAATTGAAAAGCTTCCAATGAGTTTAATATGTCAACATATTAGAATTCATTGTTACGTATTTCATTGCATTATGTATTTTTTGTTGTTGCGTATTTTTCGTTATTATGTGGTTATTGTCGCTATGTATTTTTCATCGTTTAAAATAAATTTATTATATTTTTATGTATTTATTATATATTTTTAATGTTTTTTAAACATTTATTAGATTTAAACATATTAATAAAACAATTGAATTAATATTTAAATTTGAATAAAAATTAAGTGAAAATAAAAAATATATATATATATTGGTGAAGTCAAATATGAGTTGCTTATTTTAATGTCATTGGAGTAAAATTGGTTAAAGTTGTTTATCAATTGCTTAAATCATACATGACAACTTGAATCTACAAAAAGTAACTTAAACCACTCATTTAAGTTTCCCCATTGGAGATGCCCGCCAATAAAATGCAATGTCTCAACCTATGAAGCACAAATACCAATACAGACATCAGACACGACACAAACACGGTAACATCGATAATAATTTAAAAAAATAACATAATTCAGTATAATCATAAGTATCGGTGTTGAATTTTGTCAAAAACAAAAAGTATCGATGTTGAATACCGACACAAACACATATCAGACACAGTTAATCCAAAAAGTATCTATGCTTCATAGTTCTAGCTCTCAACTATTTAAAGTTAGATCATGGTACATACAAATGTTTTTTTTTTTTTTTTTTTAATTTTAATTTTTACTATGTTATAGTAGTATTTTTGGCAAAAATCAACAATACGTTGACCTTCCATCACGAAAAACGTACACGCAGAAGAGAAAAGTCTCTGTAGAACAAAGAAACATTATCTACGCGTTTCAACGACGAACCCAATCATTCCATTCAAACTTCATTTTTCTTCTCTTTTCTCTTCATCTCATATTACAATCTCTCTTTCAATTATTGTTTCTTCTCTCTTCTTCTGTTCAATCTTCTTAGTTTTCAATTATTGTTTCTTTACGTCCAAGTTTCTTCCTTCAGGGATACAAAAGTAATATCTTAGTTTTCCTGGGAAAGTGTAATCTACGATACTTTATCATTTGTTTAAGCTTTTTATTTTTTTTAATTTTGTTTATGTAGAAAGAAAATGAACTTTTACCTATCTACTCTGTGATCTTGTTCATTTTTAGGGTTCTGGAGTTTTCTTCTTTCTCATTAGGTTACTGTGTTTTTTAATTATTGGCTATTAGGGTTTTTTTGGGGTTTTGTCTAGGTTAAATTTGGGATTGAAAAAAAAAAGCTTTTCTAATTTTAGGGTTGTTCTAGAATATATTAGGTGATTGGGGGTTTTATTGTTTTGGAAGATTGGGAATTGATTAGGTTTTGGGTTTTGAATTTGGGATTTGTGAGTTGAGAATTGGGGTTTGGCTGATGGATGAAGCTGGAAGTTCAAGTTCCTTGCCTCCTTTTCTGGCAAAGACTTATGAGATGGTGGATGATCCTTCCTCGGATCCTATCGTTTCGTGGAGTATGAGTAAGAAAAGTTTTGTTGTATGGAATCCTCCAGAATTTGCTAGGGTTTTGCTTCCTAGATTCTTTAAGCACAATAACTTCTCTAGTTTTATCAGGCAGCTGAATACATATGTAAGCAAATTTGATTTTATTGTTGTAATTGTTGATGTGAATTGTTTCGTTGTTTATTTGATTTCCTCGTTCTGCTTTTTGGTTGCTTGAGAACTGATTTGTAGTATCTGTATTTGCAGGGATTTAGGAAAGTTGATCCAGAACAATGGGAGTTTGCCAATGACGATTTTATAAAGGGACAACCACATCTTTTGAAGAATATTCATAGACGAAAGCCGGTTCATAGCCATTCTCTCCAAAATCTTCAAGCACAAGCGCCTTTATCGGAGTCTGAAAGGCAAAGTTTGAATGATGAAATAGAGAAGCTGAAACAAGACAGAGAACAACTTGTCTCAGAGATAAAGAGATACCAACATGAGTGTCAAACGTATGAGATTCAAATTCATTGCTCAAAAGATCGGTTGGAGAAGATGGAGCAAAAGCAACAGAAGATGGTGTCTTCTGTTTCTCAAGTACTTCAGAAGCCTGTGAATGCTGTAAGTCTCATGTCACTGACAGAAACCATGGATAGAAAACGAAGGTTGCCAGCGAGAAGTGGCGGCGGATTTAATAATGAAGCTAGCGTTGAAGATGCAATGGAAACTTCTGTAGCTTTTCCCGGAGAAAATGCAGAGGGTTCCTCTGTTTTGACATTAAACACAGAGAGATTGGATCAACTTGAGTCATCCGTGTTATTTTGGGAGACTATTGCACAGGAAGTTGCTGACAACCTGGTTCACACTCATTCAAACATTGATTTTGATGAATCTACAAGCTGTGCTGAAAGTTTGTCTATATCTTGTCGGCAAATAGATGTTGAAGTTCGACCTAAGTCACCTGAAATTGACATGAACTCTGAACCAGCTGCTGCTCCTCCTGAGACTGTTGCATCAAAAGAACAACCAGTGGGTATCACCACTGCAGCAACTGGTGTTAATGATGTATTTTGGGAACAGTTTTTGACAGAGGATCCTGGTGCATCAGAAGCACAGGAAGTACAATCAGTAAGAAAGGATAATAGCAGAAAAAATGAAGGAAAACCTGGTGATCATGGAAGATTTTGGTGGAATATGCGGAAAGGAAATAATCTTCCAGAACAGATGGGGAATGTTGGTCAAGTAGAGAAAATTTAGTAGCTATTTATAATTTATTCTGGTTGTGATGCCTCACAATTTACATGTAATAAATCTTGGTATGCATCGTTTTTGTCTTCAGTAAATACATATTCTATATTTTGGGTGAGATGAATGTTATCGTCTTCCATTGTTTTTTAGATGATTATGCTACTCTTTTATCTTTTAGTGCTATTATGTCAAACCTACCTGTGCTGAATTGTGATATGGTTCAAGGTTTTAAAATGCGAACCACACCATGTAGTTAGGACTGTTCAAAATTTTACTGAAAACCGAACTGATCTGCGAACCACTCCAAATTGTCCTTAAAAAAAAGAACAAGTGAGAAACTTGAGAAATTGATATTGTTTTCTAAAAGCTTGGCATAACTAGCCGAGCTTTTTTTAAAATCATATTCTGTTAACAGTCTGAATTGTTATCCCTCGAATAATCTTGCTATTTTTTGTTCTGTTCTTTCAAGAATACAACTATCAGCCTATGTGCATTGTAACTCTACTTCCCATATGAAACCTGTGAGCCTTGAATCGAGTAACCCTACTCATAATCTCTGCTGTCTCTCTTGTTCTTCTCATTGGGCGTCAAGTGTAGCTTAATTGAATCTCTGCTTTTGTGTTGTTTGTTTTAATCTCAAAATAAATCTCTAAGATGGGATCTAGAATTTTGTTTCTTGTTGTGTGCTTTGATTAAACTATTGCGGCTTCTGATACCATACACATAGTTCTCCAGGTAACAAATCTACTAAACTTGATTCGTTTTCGCCTATTTATTTGCGTCATTTATTTGTGTCATTTCATTTGCTTAAGAGCTTTTTCTAGTAAGATTTTTTCCTAAGTCTGGGCTGTTTTTCACTTGATTTCTCGGTGCAGTTATTATGAAAATCCTTATTATCTATCTAGACTATATATAAAAGGTAATTCTGCTGCTTTCATGCTATCAAAGCTTCTCTGAATTTTACTCATTTCTGCTTGTGCAGGAAATTATTGCAGGTTCAGGCCTTACTGGTAATATTTTCATTTCAATTTTTTTTAATGAAAATAAGAACAAAAGAGTTGGGGAAATTATTATATGAATGTCCATATAAGTAATTTCATTAGTAATTAAAGTGCATTGTTGTGAATAGTTTGAATATTTCGTGAGTTTCTGCATAATATCTCAGCTCTCAGGCTTTGGCCCAATGATCTTTAGATACTTACATCACATTTTGATTCTTAACCGACATGTGACATTTATTATGCTACTTTATATTCTTGCTTCTGGAACTGATTTTGGGAATTATTCCTAGGATGAATTTAATCTCGACTCAGCAGTACAGTAGTATTGGCTTTACTTGTTTTGTGGATGTTAATCACCATTTAATTTTAAGATGATTATAGAGAGGGCTTGACTTCTCTTAACCCAGCTTCATTTCTTGTCTGATGCTTAGCTGTCTTTCTGAGATTTTAATTTTAAAGGCATATTGATGTAACTTTCCAAATTCCTTTCAGACAGATGGACACGGATTTTTTTATTCATTTTAGACAGTAGAAATGGGTGGTCTATACATATCAAATTTTTTATTCAGATTTTTTTATTCACTTAGTCGCCCACGAATGTTTCAATGGCTCCACATTTGTATGTCTTTACAGTTAAGCAGAAGGTCTAAACTTGGGTTGCCTTTAGAAGGCCCAACAACTGTGAGATGATCACCCACCGATGCTGTAAAGCAAGAAAAGGCATGATTGATGATTGAGATAATGACCTTTGAAACTGTGGCTAATTTCTATTTATTTCTAGAAATATTATCAAGTCATGGAAGACTTTGAACTTTTGAATTTCGTTTGACATAATGAGTATGACAGGTTTGAAGTTGAACTTTTTTATTTTAGTCTTTTTACTCTTTTACAGATTCAAGCCTTAGACCTTTTTATAGTTTTCTCTACTTTTAAGTCTCACCTTTTGCTTTTATTGTTTTTCTAAAGTCACCAAAATATGCCTTGACTTGTCTGTATTGAAACATCCTTTATCCATTAGATGTAATCGCTTATTCAAATATTGTTAATGCTCAATTCAGATCATGCGAAACTTCGGTGGGTAAATAGATTTTAATATTAGAATAGTTTGGATGGTGTGACTGTGATATATTAGTATATTTAAGTTTTCGTCAGCTTCAATGATAAATAAGCTTTGAAACATTATAATGTTTATGGCCTCATACAACTGATGAAGTCGAAAGGAATTTACTGGAATTGTTTCCATTCGGTATGCTATTGCTAAGTAGTGAGCCACTGACTTCATCTGCAATCTTACCCCTGTTGTTGGCATTCAAGATATCTACTACAATGTGATAGACACTTTGAAGATTTAGCCATTGTCAATCCTGAAAACATTCATCTGCAGATGACTCTTATTTTGAATCATACTATGTATTTGGGGTAAATTCAGTCTGGTAGCCACTCTGCCAGAAGTGTACACCATTGGCTATGTAATTCCAACAGCATAACGGCTCGCAATCTCGATTATGGGAATATGTGATTTGGAGACATAAGATATCTGAAAATATTAACTTCTTTCTTTGGTTAGCTTTTCATGATATCCTTCCAAGACGTCCAGTCCTGTTGCAGATGCGGTAATCACTATGAAACCATTTTGCATTGTCTTAATGAATGTCGAAAGGCTCATCTTAGGCTCTGCATAATTTAATAAAAAATCATTTTTTTAAGTAAACAAGATCCCACTGTCATCTTTGTTGCCTTTTTCACTATGAGTTGGAATCCTCTCCATTTTTCAAAAGAAATTGAGTTCCAGTACTAAAGTTTTTGGTATATAAATGTATATATTTTTGGAAATGATGACATGTATTTTGTATAATCGAACTTTTTATACACTCAAAATTAGTAAGAGAGCCTTCTACTTCTTTTGACAAACAAAGAGGATCCCTATCCTGTTACTATGTCTTTCATCTCCTTACGTTGGGATCTTTCTTTGTGTTCACCTCTGCCATCTAACTCTGATAAACATTTTTCATTCTCTGAGAAGTATATAGCATTGTGGATGGAAAATTACTACTAAGTACTAACATTGTGTCTGTATTCAAACATGTTAAAAATACTTTTCAAGTAAAATGTTATTTTTATAATTGTAAACAAATACAAATTAGTTATTTTTTTACTTAAACATTTCTAACTCTTTAAACTATTTTATATGAATCATTTATTTTTTAATTTTAAACAAATGAACTCTTATCTGGAATAAACTTCATCTATCTCACCTCTTTGATTATGTAGATCAAAACCACATGACTATCAGTTCACATCAAGTCATCAAAGGGCACCTTGTTGGTGGCTAGCAGATAATTTGGAAATGCAGGTGGATTTCCAATGAGACAAATGGACTATTTGGTACACTCTGAATTAGATTTACTCACTTCACTCTTGTATCAGATACATATCAATATCATATAGACATATCATATTTGATAGTCATATCATGTCTTTGTATTATAATAGTCGAGAGAAGAGCAAAGAAAGGGAAGATTATTGAAGATATTTGATAATGAGCATTAGTATCCAACAAGCTATAAGGTACTTTGATAAGCTGCTCAATATAACTAATAAAAATAAGGTATAAACAGCTATAGGCCTGTCATAAGCCCTAAGCACTTTTTCTACTGTTTATGCTTATAGATGCATTAAAAAATTGTTAGCCTAATTAAGTGATGAGTCGGGCATCTGCAAGGAATGGGATAAAAGTTCCAAGTTTAGTTATCATATTTATTAGAGTACTCTTTATTAATTTTCTCATATTGTAGATTATGTCAATAGCCATGCATAGTATATTTATTGATTGCACGCTGTTTATCATTTATTTATTCTTAAAATTTAGAGAATCAGAAATTGTATGGGCAACCTTATCCGAGACAGTTGTGATACGCCGTGCAAGATTATGTCTTAGCGTGTGTTTGGTTGAGTGTTAGACAGCCGGCACCGCAGGTTTAGAGTTCTTCCACTGTAGTTTTTTGGTAGGTTAAATATGTAGCTTCTGGTTCACTGTGATTTTGATGTGTTTCAAACACAGTTAAACTATTCACTTATTCTACTTTTGGAATCTCAATAGCTTTCACTTCTCACAAGTGCTTTAAACTTTTTGCGTAAGAATAAAGATATTGATAAATCCTACTACTACTAGCATCCTAGGTTCTTAACTTCAACATAAGCATCCATGCTTTGAGTGCAAACAACTTGGTATGGTACTACACGGATTTGCATTGCATGCAGAGAACTTGTTCTTGTGCATAGTATATGAAGAGAGTAATGAAACATAATTAAAATTAGAGATTATAACTAGAACAAGAGCCACTATTTACAACTCTAACTGGAAATTATTAATCATAGTAACAACATTGCTTGTCTGATTTATTACACAAACTAGATTGGCTCATACATAACCATACCTGCCGGAAAGCTGTGATAATGAGATCATGATATTCATTAGAATTCAAACTCAAATAACATGCTAATAGCTCTTCCATTTCTTCTGTCTGACTCATCTGTTTCTCTTTGATCATCTCAATCATTGAATCTCTAAAATCTTGTAGTGGATCCAAAGAACACTTCACAACAGCAAAGCTATCTAACCCTTCTTCTGTTTCCTCTTCTTCTTTCTTCATCTTTAGTTTTGCTTTCTTTTTGTCCTGTATCGCCTTTATTTTGCATATTTCAACCTTTGCAGCCATCCTTGGAGAATGCACTCTTACCTTGGGACTGTGCTTTGGTTTCCTCCTCTGGATTTCTCTGCTCACATGGACTGATTCCCTTTTTTTGTTACCCTTTGATTTAAACTCCTCACTTTGTTTCAAACCATTTTCTCTTATACTTCCAAGGCCAAGGTCAGAACTTTCGGCATCTACAGAAGAAGAAAATAAGTAGGTACTTGGTGATTCAAATTGAAGCTCATCTTTTTCTAAGAATTTACATTTACTTGATGCAAATTCAGCTTCCTCTGCTGCAGTCTCTAATTTCAAGAGCTTCTCTTGTAGAACTCTTTGTGCTTTTCTCTCGTATCGTCTCTTCAAGTATTCAAGTTCCTTTGCACTCTTTGTTTCATTTAGCAATTTTCTATCTTCTCTTCTTCTACTTCTTCCATGTCTTTTAGTATCCAAATTGTACATTACTGGCTTCATATTATCTTCACTTTTCTTCTTTTGCTCATTAGTAACCTCTTCACCAAATGATAATCTCCAGAAAGCATCGTCATCACCACCTCCGTAAAACTTTCCTCTATTTTCAGGAAATTGTGATGAACTATTTTCAGAAGGGATGTTCTGCTTCAGCTTTTCAGGTTTTACCTCTATGTCAGAGTTGATTTTCATTTGCTTGAACTTTGATAGCCATGAAAAAGGAGATACATGAGAGATGAAGGAATGTTTAGAAGAAGAAGCTGAAGAAGTTTTTCTTCCACCCCACTTCATCATTTGGTTAATGTTTGAGAGTTATAGCAGTTAGTGAAGGTTGTTAAATAGGAATGTGGGTTTGTTTGTTAATGATGATGTTTTTTTTTTATGCTATGCTATGTTATGTTTTCAAAAGAGATACCCGCCCCAAGTTTCTGTGACCACTTTACCCACTTTTTTCTGCTTTTCCATTTCTAGTCCAAAAATCATTTCTGCCAATCAGGGGACCTCTTTCTTAGGCCCACTAAACAGAGTAATATATCGGAAAATGAATTACATGCATTCGATTATTTATAGCCATCCGATTATGATCGGATGGTTTAGGAAAAACAAATTTAGTTTTTATTTAATAATGCAAAAGATACTGTTTAAATCAGGACTGTCTAATCTTAATCAGTCAGTCCTTAACGTTTGACTACGTGACTATGACCATTTGACTGCACTCAATCCTGCTCCAATATATTGTTAATGTAGATATATCCCTAGGAATATTAGAGGAAATTAGTTTTATAAGGATCCAATAAAACTCATCATATATTGTCGTATAGTAAATGTAAAACAATTTTTATAGAATATTATTATGGGGGAATTATAAAGATTTGATTCGTATATAAATATTTTTTTACATATGTATCCAATAAAATCATGCCATATGTAGATACTTGTGGAGATATGTAGGAACTAACGTAAAAGTGACATTTTTAATGTGATGGATGCACGCGTAACAAAAATGTACACCGTTAGTACACAACAATTAATCTCATATTATAGTCGGAAATGTTATTTCCAAGTAAATGCACACACTTAGTATATTTAGAAAGAATGTAGGAAAATGATATTTCCAAGAAGCAAGTTATAGTTGTACATATGGGACTATTTGTTTTACATATTTTGAAACAAACACAACTGTATGGGATTTATTTGAAGGACACCGACATAGAACTATAGCAGAGGTTGTGTGTAACTTTATTGTATCAATAATGACTAGAAACTGTATCTCATGACTTATCATTTTCATAAACAGCTAATTCCTACTTGGCCTTAAGCTGAAGATTGTTGTTAACTTGAGAGGTTAGATTGGAAAATTACTGCAGTTTATTTGAATAGTATTGACTTTGTTCCCACAAGAATTCATGTAAAAGGGGGAAAATTATAAAGAAATAAACAGTTTTATTTTGGATTTTGTGATGGATTGAGAGTGACTTTCCTCCTATAATTCTGCCAACAAAACCATTGTTTCATCTTTTGCTTTTTCCTTGACTTTATTTCTTTACAGTTTCCTTAACTTTTTCAAAGACTTGTACATAGTGGCCATGCCCATTACCCATGCCTGTCGCATGTACATCGACGGGTTTCCCCAAATTATGTGTTTATCGCGTGATCACACATTGTCTTTCAAACATGTAAATCATGTGTATGTTTAGTTTGGTGGTGAGTTTGACGAAATGCGTGTTTGAGTTTTAGTAAAATCACAGTGCTATATCAAACGTCTACTTCAAAGCAACAATTTGTTTGCTATGAGTCATTGGCACGTGAGAATGAAGTCGGAAAAGTCATTGGCATGCGAGAATGAAGTCAGAAAAGTCATCGTGATTTTGATAAGCTTTACGGTGAGTTTCGAACCCTCATCACTCGGTTCTTTATAATGGTGTATGGGCTCCGCGGTCCATCCCAAAAAATGTAAGGTTCAAAAGATCAACAGGGACACAAGGTAACCTTCATTTCTAAGCAAGGTATACAAAGTTAGAAACCCAAAAAAGATGGTACATAAATATTGAGTTAATTATGAAATGCTGAATTTGTTTCATGTGGTAATTTTGCTAAGAAATAAAGAGGTCATCAAATTAATTATTTCATTGCTTGTTTTAACAGATGACGCACACCAATAGCAAAGTAAAGGATGGCATTTTAGGGCCCATAATCTTTATGAAATCCTTAAATGAATCACATTCTTCTTTAGCTCTGACGTTCTCAAGGTATTTCTTATTAATTTGGACTAAAAGAGACTCTTTCCTTCATTATTGTATAATGTATAAAAAAATATGCTGACTATTGCTAAAATGACATGTGTGCATTCAGATTTGTAAGAGAAAGGATAGGCTAAATTACACAGGTGGTCCCTTACGTTTATTTTAAGTTTCAATTTGGTTCCTTACGTTTAAAAAGTTTCAATTTGGTCCCTTACGTTTATTTTAGGTTTCAATTTGGTCCCTTCCGTCAGTTTTTGCACATGTGGCAGACGATTTGCTTACATGGCAGACGGTTTGCACACGTGGATTGACATGTGGACACCTGGACACGTTGACACGTGTTCAATTGAAACAGTGGAACAATGGAATCTGACGGAAGGGACCAACTAATGCAAACGTTGATAACGTAATAGACCAAATTGAAACTTTTTAAACGTAAGGGACCAAATTGAAACTTAAAATAAACGTAAGGGACCAAATATGTAGTTTAGCCGATATTATAATAAACAAAAATTGATGTATTTGATTCAGATTTTGGACTAAATTCCTCAACTTTCTTTGACCACATTTTACTTATATTTTAGATCGGTTGAAATATATAAATATATTCAATTCCCTTAGAAAATATGATTGGAGGAGACAGGTTTTCCCAACTGCATAGCATTCTTCCTCTCACTTTAGCAAAAGTTTGCTAATGAAACCACTTTTTTAAGGCTAAGGTTCATGCTCATCAAGTTAACTATTTTTTATTTTTGAAAAGCTAAAAAATTCCATTAAAGTAGACCAAAATATTCAGCACAAGATATGCCAAATATTAGGAAGCTCATCAAGTTAACTTAATCTCAAATCAACAGTTGTGATAAGCATATTGTAGTAGAAACAACAAAATCAATGTTGGAAATACATGGGGCAGGGAAGTTTCTTTTTACAATATTAGTGCTGCCTTTTGAAACTTTGCTTCCCTTGAGCATCTAACTAATAGAAAACACATCATTAGTGACATAACTCAATATTTTGCTTTTACTTAAAAAACATAATACTAAATTTTATCCAAATACTAAAGCTTTGTTAAAAAGTACTTCCTGCCTTTGGCCTGAATGATACTTTTCCATGCTTTGGAATAGGTTGCATGAATCAACCATTGATTATTTATTCATGATTATACCACATAAGGCCTAATAGGACTATGTTCAGAGGAAGGTTTCTTTTGATCATAGGACATGGATGTTGATTTGAGTTCAGGATTAGTGCACAAATCTTACTACTTTTTGACCTGGCAGAAAGAAATCAACAAAGGAAGTTTGGGGTTTTCACCACATCTTGAAAACCTCAACTGGATTTACTTCAGATCACATGCCACAACTGGTTTTTCTAGTGGATATATATCATTATGGATCATATAAATGATTTCATCATATGAATCAACATGAAAAGGCCAAACCAAATTTGCTCTGACTGATATGCAGCTTAGTAACATATCAAATGATTTTCGATTAATATAAAGTTTTAAGAATATGATCTGTATGGTAATAGTGTTTAATCCATGGTAAAATTTATAATACAAACATGTAGTGAATTTCTTTTTTGTTGTTTTAATCGGTTTTGGTTTGTGGCTTGTAAGATAAGTAAAGTCTGACCAATAATTGTTTTAGGCAGAATTTGAATTTAGGTTTTCATTGACCACTTGAACTCAATTACTTGTTTATCGAGCAAAAAGTTATTGAAGAATATAACCGCAATCAATCATTATACAGGTGGAAAAATCATTTACAGGGCCTAAGCCCCTCTTGTATAAATTGGACTCCAATATTCCATGAAACAAACACAAATACAAAGTTACTAAAACAATAAGTATAAATAGTAAAAGAACCTCAAATGAAAACAGAATCACTCAGACAAAACAGAACCTCAAAAACAAAACACTGAAACCTTCCATCAAATCCACCTTATAGGACAACTCCAGCAGCCAAACCCATTCCAACAATAACATTCATCCACATCATCAAAGACCCTGCAGCAGAAGCTTCTGCAGGTAAATCCTTCGTATCACCATCATCACTACCAGCACCATTATCATCTACAACCGAAGAGTTTGTTTTTCTGGCCTTAGGCAAACCCTTAGCAAGTGCGGGCGCAGGAGCAAGAGCCGGAGCCTTAGCAGGAAGAACAAGATCGAGAGGAAGAAGCACCTTATCAACTTGATAAATAGCAAGCTTGCTATCAGTATAAACAGTGCCCGTAACACTAGCATTAACTGCTCCGGTAGCCATACCAACTTGGTTTCCACCGTAAGTAGTGACGTTCAGTTGAAGCCTAGCATCATCACCAGCTTGCGTTTGAACAGGATTGGTAAGAGTATCAAAGTTGGAAATTGAAACGAATGATGCGAGAGAGTGAAACTGTAAGAGTTCAACTTTTTGTCTATCATTGAGAGAATTGAGGAACCCTGCTTTGAGTTTGGAGAATGCGCTATCTTCTGGTGCGAAAATGGTTAACCCTCCGGAACCTGATGGTGATGATACTAGCTGTGAGTTGAGTTGGTTGATTAATTGTGTTGTTTTGAGAAGACGAATTAGGACGGAGAATCTTTTAGCTTTTTGAAGAATGCCGAGTATATCAATGGTGGGTCCTTTTGGGATGATGGTGGGCGATGGAGCACCGGTTGGTGTTGTTGGTACTAGTGGTACTGTGTTTAGTCCTGGTGATGGTGCTGTTGTGGTTGGCAATG
This sequence comes from Trifolium repens, assembly GCA_030408175.1. NCBI lineage: Eukaryota > Viridiplantae > Streptophyta > Magnoliopsida > Fabales > Fabaceae > Trifolium > Trifolium repens. The sequence continues at coordinate 55,069,793 of CP125842.1, read as the reverse complement.
GTGGTGATGCTGCTGTTGTTGATGGTAAGGGTGGTGAAGAAGATGATGTTGTTGGAGGTTGTATTGGTGAGAGTTGTGCTAAAGCGGTGGTGGTGTAGAAAGTAATTGCTAGAAGAAGGAATGAGGTGGAAATGAGAGATTGTTGCATGATGTTTTTCATTTTTTGGTTTTTCTTAAGTCTTGTTTGGAAATGGTGGGAATTTTTCAAATGATAGATAAATGAGACTTGAGAGTATAGTAGTGCTTATTGCTTGGTATTGTTGTGGAGAAAGAGGGAGAAAGGGTTTCCTTTTATAGTTTAGGAGGGTGGAAATTAATAATTGGTTAATTAGTTGCAATGTTTTTGTCATAAAGGTACACTTTCTGATAAAACAAATCTTCTTTGTCTGTCATGGAAAGGTGGTGCATCATGGTATGATACCTGATAAGTGGTGAGGGAGGTTGGAGGTAAGATTTGTGAATGATAGGAACTGTTAGAACCTATAAGGTGTCTTAAAATGTACATGTTTGTAATGCAACTACATGAAGTGTTTGAACCAACTTTTTTTAAGGACATTGAAGTAGAAAAACCAAATCAATATTGAAAATACACGGGGCATTTCTTATTATTACAATTAGTGACAGAACTCGATGTAACAAAAAAAAAAGTGACAGAACTCGATAAACGAAAAAATTAAGTTAAAAAATATCTTTATGCATTATTGACGTCTCAACTATGTTGACCCTCAACAAATACAACAATAATTTGGAGCACTAAGACTCTATTTAGAATGGAGGGGAGTAAGGGATTTTATGAGAGTTTTTATAGATAATGATAAATGAATAAGTGTATTATTAAATAGTAATTACAAATAATAAGAAAATATGGAGGGACATAAATCAAACACATGCATATCAAGAAAAAAACAATAACTAGAAAGAAAATTCTTATTTCTTAAAAATCATCTAGAATAAAAGGAGGAATCTAATTCCATCAGACAAAACTCTGGATAAAAATACCATAAAGCTAACTTGTCGGCACATGTGTTTCCTTTGTTGAAGATGTGAGTACACAAGTGTTAAGAAATCTCATATCTGTTGCGAGATGACCTGAATCTATGTTTATAAAGGCAACCCTCATCTTACAGGCCGATTTTATAGGGTTGAGTTAGATCCAACTCCCAATTCTAAGATGGTATCAGAGTTTCCTCCACGATCTGCCGGACCACATGCTATTAAGGTTGCTGATCGGGCAAAACCCAAATTCTGTCCAAATACTAAACATTGTTCAGAAGTACTATCAAAATTTGGTTATCTGTGTTAAACTATTTGGAAAATGATCATTTGTGCAATTCATCAATAGTACTACTAGTATGAAAGTTGGATTATCTATGTTTTACGTATCGACAGCAACTCCAGAACAATTTAATAGTATCGCCGAATTTCTCCCCCAAGTCAATGGCGAAGTTTTTATGCATGTTTTTCATGTTTAGTGGCAAATACTATGAACTTATGTTGTGACTTGTGACATGGAGAGCACAATTTTATATTACTAAACTATGTTATTTTACACTTGTTCTGGTTATTGAATTGATTTGTATTGGTTTATTATTTTGCACTGGTTCTATTTTGCTAGTTGTAGCCATTTACGCGGGAATTATGAACCAATGTGACAAAGAATTACACTTTCAATGACAGGTTTGTCCGTTTTAAAAGACAAACATCTAGTAAAAAGTTATTTAACATTACAACATTAATGAATGACTTCACAAATGGAAAAAATATATACAGGACACTAAGCCCCTCATTTATAAATTGGATTCCAATAATCCATAAGAGAAACACAAATTACAAGTTACCAAAACAATATAAGAACAAAGAAGAAGGATAAATAGTAAAAGAAAACCAGAATACAATGAGAATCACTCAAACAAAACAAAACAAAACAGAATATTAAAAACCACAACAAAAAATCACTGAACCCCTCCATCAACAATTCCACATCCACTTTATAGAACAAGTCCAGCAGCCAAACCCATTCCAACAACAGCATTCACCCACATTGTTAAAAACACTGCACCAGAAGCTTCTGCAGGTAAATCCTTTGTATCACCGTCATCACTACCAGCACCACTACCATCATCTAAAGCCGAAGAGTTAGTTTTTCCGGCCTTAGGCAAACCCTTAGCAAGTGCGGGCGCAGGAGCAAGAGCCGGAGCCTTAGCAGGAAGAACAAGATCGAGAGGAAGTAGCACTTTATCAACTTGATATATAGCAAGTTTGCTATCAGTATAAACAGTGCCGGTAACACTAGCATTAACGGCTCCGGTAGCCATACTAACTTGGCTTCCACCATAAGTAGTGACATTCAGTTGAAGCCTAGCATCATCACCGGCTTGTGTTTGAACAGGGTTGGTAAGAGTATCAAAGTTTGAAATGGAAACAAATGAAGCGAGAGAGTGAAACTGTAAGAGTTCAACTTTTTGTCTATCATTGAGAGAATTGAGGAAACCGGCTTTGAGTTTGGAGAATGCACTGTCTTCTGGTGCGAAAATGGTTAATCCTCCTGAGCCTGATGGTGATGATACTAGCTGTGAGTTGAGTTGGTTGATTAATTGTGTTGTTTTGAGAAGACGAATTAGGACGGAGAATCTTTTAGCTTTTTGAAGAATGCCGAGTATGTCAATGGTAGGTCCTTTTGGGATGATGGTGGGCGATGGAGCACCGGTTGGTGTTGTTGGTACAAGTGGAACTGTGTTTAGTCCTGGTGATGGTGCTGTCGCTGTTGTTGGTAATGGTGGTGATGCTACTGCTGGTAATGGCGGTGATGGTGGAGACGGAGAGGATGTTGTAGGGGGTTGAATTGGCGAGAGTTGTGCTAACGTGGTGGTGGTGTAGAAAGTAATTGCTAGAAGAAGGAATGAGGTGGAAATGAGAGACTGTTGCATGATGTTTTTCATTTTTATGGTTTTTTTGAAGAGTTATTTGGATATTGTGAGAATATAGCACTAGTGCTTATTCTTGCTTGGTGTTGTTTGTTGTGGAGAAAGAGGGAGAAAAGATTGGCTTTTATACTTTAGGTGGATTGAAATTAATGATTGGTTAATTAGGTGAAATGACCTTATCAGAAAGGTATATATTTTCTTTGTCTGTCATGAAGGTGGTGTATCATAATAGCATGATAAGTTGTGTTGAGGGAGGTGAGATTTGTGAATGATATTAGGAAGTGTTGGAATCTATAAGGTATACTATATGCATGTAATCCAACTTTTTAATTTCACATCATTGTTAGGACTTACAATCAGTTGGATGAACTTTTATTTAAAGATAAAGTATGTTATTAGAAAGGGGATGATTGGTTTGTTTATAGGTTTAAAATTTACATCAACTTGTAGGATGATAAAAATCAATATAATTTAGCTTCATAGGTTGCATTGCAATTGTCTGAAACAGATAGGAAAGGATGGAGGGCCTAATGCCAGATATAAAGATTATTAAGTTGATGTGCCTATATCTTCATTGGTAACATTTCAGAACAGTAAAACAGTGATTTTTTATTTTTTTTTAACTTGACAAGGATAATGGAATGACTAATTTTTATTCTAAGTTAATCAAAGAGATAAATCCTCTAACTTGTATGCAAGGATATTTTTTGACTTAATTTCAATTTTGGTCCTCTAATTGTTAGTTTCGCGAATTGAGTCATCTCTAATCTTATATTATCTGGTTATAATCAAATTGCGTCATCTATTTTTTAATGTCAATATTATGTCCGTATGAATTGGTGATGAGTAAAGTCACAATGACATACTAGTTGACACTTGACAAACAAAACACACTGACATTCAATAGAAGCCTACATGCTGCACGGGAAGACTCATCTCTTGTTACTCGCATAGTCAAATTGACCTTAAAGTCACGACTAAAACCACATGTGCTATTAAACTACAACAAAGGATGCTAAAAGTGTAATTAAGATTCACTTATCTAATCTCACAAAATTTTAGAGTAAATGAAATGGTTTGATTTATATATAATATTAAGTTTTCATCTTTGACAAGAGTATCCTTCACATAATATTAAGAACCTTGTTCAGCGAATTCATCGGCTCCTTGAACTTTACTACGTAAGGTTAAGGTGTGACATTTTTATCGTGAAACCAACACGTACGTGTGCCGAAGACCTTGCCAACATAGGGTACAATGGTGGTGCTAAATTTGTTGGGTTTAAAATTTTATGTTTTTTACAATAAGTTAAATCCTGTGCATATTATAAAGAAAGAGAAAGTGACAATTTTTAAACCCTACAAAGAGATTTTAACGCACGTAGTTCAAATTCTCTCACGACAGTTGTAAAATGACTATTTGTAACTTTAATTAATAATAATTTCCCCATCCTAATTTATTTATAAAAAAAAAAATTGTCTAAGCCATTAATTAGGTAACTGGAAAACATCAAATATAGTATTGATTACAAAAATGAAGTGACAGCAATGTGGTAACTTTGTAACATGAGAAATACCATTTTCTTTCCTTTTTATATATTATTTATCAAATAAACTTATATATACCCTTATCTGTAGTAAATCAGCAATTTTAGTAATGTCATCAACATGATATAAATAGTACAACATTAAATACTTCTTTTGAGTTATTTGATTGTTAATTATAGCAGCAATTGATCTATGCTACTCAGATACTCACAGACTAAGATTCTGAACATTGCAGATAATTAAATCCATAGAATTTAGTAAAGGAGACAAATATTCTTTGTTATCTTGGACAATAGAACAATCATATAAATGTTTTTAATGACAAAACAAGAACATAACAGAAAGAACAGTTCACATAGTTCTCAAACAACACTTTTCTGAAGTCCTACGCAATAAACAAGCCAAGAAGAAACCAAAATAAGAAGCAGAAGTCCACATAAACAGCATCATGTTTGTTCCGAAAATATAAGAATTAAGAAAGATCTTGCAAATGAATGTTCTTCAACTTCAACATCACAACATAGTTGTTATTCCAGCTGCTAGCAGAGAAACTCCAAGGGAAACCAACACTTTTCCTTGCATGTCAAGCAAACTAATAGCATCAGAACTATCCTTGTTTGCTTGAGCTTGATCTTCATCTTCTGCAGATGAATTCTCTTTATCAGCTTTAGGTGCCTTAGCAAGAGCAGGTGCTGGAGCAATAGCTTTAGGCTTAATAAAATCCAAAGGCATAAGAACCTTATTCACATGATATATAGCAAGTGTTTTATCAGTATAAACAATTCCATTAATCGTTGCATCAACAACACCAGTTGAAATATTCACACTGTTACCATAAGCTGTAACATTAATCTGAAAACCATTTGGACTATCACTAGCCAGTGTCAACACAGGGTTACTAAGAGAATCAAAATTTGAGCTTGATACATAAGTAGGAATAACATGGTATTGAATCAGTTCTTTTTGTTGCCTCTCTCCCAAGGAATTGAAGTAACCTGCTTTGAGTTGTGAAAAAGCGCTATCATCCGGTGCAAGGATTGTTAAACCTCCATTTTTTGTAGTTACAAGCTGTGCATTAACTTGGTTGATGATTTGAGTTGTTTTAAGCAAACGGATGAGCGTGTTGAATGATTTGGCTTTTCTTAGAATCTTGATTATGTCTTGGTTTCCTGATGAATCAGGATTTGTTGTAGGTGATTGTGGTAATGCTGGAACTAATGGTTTTGCTGGTGCTGGAGCAAGTGTTGAAGGTGCTGGTTTTGTCGGTGCTGGTTTTGTCGGAGCAGGTTTTGCAGGAGCTATTGGTGCTGCAGCTGGTGATTGAGCTAAAGTGGTGATTGAAAAAATGTTGGCAAGTACAAGAAATGTGAGCAAGAAAATTTGCTTCATTTTTTTTTTCTTTTATAGAAGGCTTTAAAATCTTAGATTATTTTGTAGCTTTTGAAGAATGAAAAATTGTAAATGAATGAGTGAAGTTGTTTGTTATTACTAAGAGTGTTTGATGAGTTGAAGGTGTAATGAGGCAATGTGCTTTTATAGATGTAATGTAGGTACAATGGTATAGTTATATTTTGTGAGGGGATATTTTATCTTTAGAAAGATTAAGGTGGTGTATCAAGGTAGATAGAGTTGATTAAGATGTTGATTTGGATACTTATGGCCTAATTTGCTTGGAAATGTGGGGAAGATTGAATGAGAAGTAAGAACTTAATTGGTTGTAAGGTGATAAATAGTATATAGATTAATGTAGAAAAGGGAGAACTTCTCTTATTATTCAGGTAAGATGGATGTGAAATCAAATCAATCACAGTTAAGCAAGCTGTAGTAGTAACTGTAACTGTTTGCTAAAAGCTGGTTTTATGATCTGCTTACATAAGTCATCCATAAGCTAAGATGAAATAAAATTTTGCCTCCCTTCTCTTTGTCATTCTATTAAACTTGTGTAATTATGTTTTTATTACAGTTTTTTATGTTGTTATCTGGCTTACGTCCTTCTTCCAAAGCGACAATTTTTATTTACTTATGTTACTATGTTATAGGTAAAAAATTTCCATCTTCATTTAACAATGACTAATTTCCGCAGAAAAAGATATGACACAAAGTGATTGTAGCCTAGCATAGCTAATCTTTTTAGTGTGACTAAAAGTGTGTCTAATATAACTTCTAATCTTATAACAATTTGGTTGTAGCCTTGCAGGCATGTTATTAGAAGAACATTGAACTGCAAAAGATATGGAAAAAAGTGTTTGGTTGGTCACACGTACTCACATAAGATTACATATAATTTAATTCTTTAAAAAATATGCATTAATTATTTTTTCTTTCTAATTTTTTGTAAGTTTGTGAGAGTGATCTGTAACCAATATTGTAAATTATATTGTATTAAGTTGAATTCATACTAATTAAAATATGTTGTTAAATAATACGACAACACATAATTAATTATTGTTGTTGAATTTGAAAGTTAGCCAATAAGCCAATAACTTTCATTGTGATTTTTCTTTGGCATCCAATAATATAGATTAGATACATTAATATTTTAGATTCATTTAAAAAAAATATTTTCAATAAAATTAGAAAGTTAAATTTTGGTTATATATATAAAATTGGAGGGAATTAGTGATGTCAAAAGTAAATTGAGAAGCAAGAAAAAAAATTGTGAAAAAATGTTAAATTTGATTGATTGTGTGTGTCAAATAATTTTCTTGAAAAAAATATTGTGAAATTTTTTTAAATTTAATATCTCCAATTTCATTTATAAGTAAAATTTGACTTTTTTAATTTATTAAAAAAGTGATATATTTAACTTATACCACTATTATTGATTAAATACATTATTTTTTCAATATATTTAAAAAATCAAATTTTGTCTATATATAAAAACAAAGCAAGTACTAAATTTCTTTACTAAAAAAAATAATATGACAATGACAATTTTTACTTTGATGATACATGTCATAACTTTTTTTTTGTTCTGTCATGTCAATCTTTTTTCAAAAATGATAACTCGATGATGTACAAATAAAATAATAATAATTTTTTTTTACAATAATAATAATAATAATAATATTTTAGTCTTTTGAAAAATGGGAAGAAGCTCTTCAAAAAAAAAAATTGAAAGGAAGAAGCGGTGTTGGGTTACAGAGTGCCACCTCAGCACCTCCTTCTTTGCTTGCTGTTACACACTATCAATCGATGACATGCAGCATTACCATACTTTCCCCAAACAAAACATATAAACAAAAATTAAATTAAAATACAAAAAAATAATAATAAAAAATCCAAAACTCACCAGAAAGAAACATTTTCGATTCCATTGCATTTCGTTCGTTTTTCATTTCTCTCTCTCACTTCCTCTCTCTCTCTCTCTAGAAAATCATCGTTCACCGTTGATCGACGACGGAACCATGAACATCTTCAGACTCGCCGGCGACATGACTCATCTTCTCAGCATTATCGTCCTCCTCCTCAAAATCTACGCCACCAAATCATGCTCAGGTCACAATTTCCCCCATTCACATTTCACAATTTCAATTTCTCACTCACTCCGTTAATTACTCCTAATTTCTCCACGAATTCATCAACAATTAGTGTTAATTAATTTTTTTAGTTCGATATTGTGACAAAAACCTACACATTGGTGTTAATTTTTTTTGTTTCAGGGGTTTCTCGCAAAACTCAAGAGCTATACGCGATCGTGTTTCTAGCACGTTATTTGGATCTGTTCACTGACTTCATTTCTGTTTACAATTCGTTTATGAAAGTTGTGTTCATTGGTAGTTCTTTGGCTATTGTTTGGTGCATGCGTGTTCATCCTATGGTTAGGAGAAGTTATGATAAAGAGCTTGATACATTTCGCCATTATTTTCTTGTTGCTGCTTGTTTTCTTTTGGCACTTGTCTTGCACGAGAAATTCACATTTCAAGAGGTTCCTTACTTTTTTTTTAACTCTCTATCTTTAGTAGTTCATGTTATTTTTCTATTAATTCATGCTTTGAATGTAGTGTTTTCTAGTAATTTTTGTTGTGCATTATTGATTATATTATTGTTGTGGATTTTATTGTGTTTCGTTTTGTATTGATGATATTAATATTACTGATTTTAATTGTTTACTTTCACAACATTTTTATTCTATCTTCTTATTGTATTTGGGTAAGCTACTCGAAGATGTGCTGTATTTGCAATGATGTATGGACACATGACTAGATGATTGTTTTTCGTAGTTTTGTTTTGGTCATTATAATTAGAGGGAGTCGTTGAGGATATGGAAGTTCTTATATGTCTTAAGCATTTTTTTTTGTTAGTGATGATTCCCTTGTTAAACTTGCATTGCAAACATAGAGAAATAGAGATAAATAATGATGAGATGGTTAGGGTTCTATTTGCATCAACCAACATTACAACAGTAAAAGATTAGCGAAAAATGAAAAACGGTAAAAGAAACTCAGTTTGGTTCATTTTCCATTTTCAATTCGTTCCTTGTTTATACCATTTCTTTTGCAAATTCTTTAAACTAGAAAATAAAGGGGAAACACGGTCATTTTTGTAATTATCAATGAAAACACATCAACTTAAAATCAAACGCACGCACCCATCATTTTTCATTTCTCCCTTTGGTGTTACATGTTGGGTGAAGTATTGTCTAGCCTTTTTTGTTGCTTTTTTCCCTAGTTGCTAACTATGTATTGCTTTAGTTTTTTCTGTTCTGCTTTCCTATTTTGAAATGCTTTGTTATGTATGTTACATTTTTCTCTATGTGATGAAATGCAAATCCCTACTTAGTGGGATGAGGCGTGATTGTTGTTGTTGTTGAAATGCAAATCTAAGTAAATATTGACAAATTTTCTTCACGTTTGAAATTGAAATGTAACATGTGATTTGTCGTAAAGTCTTTGAATTGAATGTTATAGCATATCTAAAGTGGTTCTTAGATCTAAGAAACCTTCTTAGTGAGGAGTTTCATGGTTGGAGAGGAATGAGCTGGACTCCTTTGAAACCTTGTATATCATTTTAAATCTCTAAAACTCCAGTAAACACTGTGATTCAGTTTAAGATTTGATTTCTGTCCTTTCCGTCCTTCATGTGCATGATTATCAAAAAGCCTATGGTTAAATTTCATGAAAATTTTGCGTTTTTTAGCATAGTTATTAGAAAAATTGATTACATTATACTTAACACAGGTTTTCAATATTTTATTGAAGACTTCATTATTCTATCAAATGTGTTAGGTTTGACTATATTGCCAAACTTATCTTATCAACTGTGAAATGATTTTACCCCTTTTTCCACTGGAAAGTAGTTTCTTATATGTTGGAATGTTGCTCTTAGAAAATCAAGAGCTCTAGAATCTCCGGTTACTGTTTAGTTGATTCTCAACCAGTACTGTATTTATTTATCATTGCTGGCATAGTAAGTCAATGAATGAGTATCTTTCAAGTTTCAAGTAAGATTTATGTGGTCCATATAAATGGATATAGTTCTTAAGCTAATGAACTTGAACAATGTTACACACACACACACAAACACTATAGGTAGAATATGATATCTATTTCCTTTTGGAATCTGCTGCATCTATGATTTATTTCTCCCTCCTTTTTTAGTTGTTTTTCCAGGTTAGTATTGCAAAAGCTCAAGAAAACCTGTCAACTGTTTTCAAATGTTGTTCCTGTCCAATAATATATTGCCTGTCCTAATTGGTTGCTATTGCGTGTATTACATGTTATATTAGCTTTATTGTAATCCTGTTACACAATGTAACATAATAATGAATGTTGAATTGAAGTGGAAATGTTCAATGTACTTGGTTTTATGTATGTCTATTTCAGATCTTCTGGGCATTTTCAATATATTTGGAAGCAGTTGCAATACTGCCCCAGTTGGTTTTGTTGCAACGAAGTGGGAATGTTGACAATTTGACCGGGCAATATGTATTCTTTCTTGGGTATGTGCACTTTTGTTTATTAGTTACTCTTTTAAGATCTACATTGATGTTTTTGGCCGCTTTATACCATGAACTTTCATCTTTATGATGATTGTTAGCTGATTGTCCTCTGAGATATTGGGAAATCTTCTAGTTGTGTTATGCCAAAAATGTGTTTCCTTTACTTGATATGTATATGGTTGTCATAATTTGATGACATCTGATTTCAAAATCCTGTTTATTGGGCTGAATTGGCACTTTTCTGCTTATTTATTTTCTAACTTCTCTCCAGTGTTGATGCTTGCTTAATTACTTGAGCAGTTTTATGTAAATCTTTTACATATTTGTCAACTTGATACTTGTCTCAGAATCTATTATTATGAGATAAATAAAATATTTTACCATTTATTCTTAAACTGCAGTGCATACCGTGGATTTTACATTCTCAACTGGATATACCGCTATCTGACTGAGCCACGTTTCACTCGATGGATAGGTAAATATGCTTGAAGTTAAAATATGAATTTCTATGTTTAACTATATGTCTACTCTATAATATTCTGATTGTTTTCTTGTTTTTTGCAGCTTGTGTCTCAGGTGTTGTTCAGACTGCTTTGTATGCTGATTTCTTCTACTATTATTTCATCAGGTAAACAATATTTATCTGTGTAAGTTCATCATGTTTTTATTATATTGATACAACAAATAGGTAATATCAGGAATTTCGTTTTGCAGTTGGAAGAACAATTCAAAACTAAAGTTGCCTGCTTGAATTATCTCGAGATTGTTTTGAAATTTAGACCCTTGATAGGTGAGTCCCTGCTGGATTTTTAGAGTGTAGTCTAGAGATATACGAGACGAGGCCAATACTGCCCCTATTCATAAGTGGGGTAGGTATGGGGTATTTTGGGTACAAGGGCAAATTAGATTTTACTTCTGATGAACATAACCACCTAGTAATGCAATATTATTAGGTTAAAAATGAAAATGTTACATGTGATGATATACTGTTTGTAGATTCAGGTCTCCATTACATGGTATTGTATAGTTTGAAGTGTAAGGTAGCTGATTTTGGTTATGATTGGAATGATCCTGGCACTTAGGTATGGTTACATTGTAAAATTTATACAATTTACTTGCCCCCGAGCTTGCAAAATGTAGTCGGAATGTTCTACAGCTATACGGCTAAATGATGCTAATTGGAAAATGTATCTTTAAAACTCCATGAGGGAATCTTAGGTTGGTAGTAAAGAAAAATGTTAAATGTAAGAAATTTTTAAAAAGTATCAATTTAGAAAAATATTTACAATTATGAAAAATGTGTAATCAATTGAAGTAATAGAAAATATATTAAAAAATTGAAATAAAAATATGCTTAATTTATGTAAAATAGTTTAGATCAAAATTTAAAAAAAATAACTTAAATGGATTAGTCAAAAAAAAAAAAAAAAAAAAAACTTAAATGGAGTTGATGTGCAACAAAAATGGTGCTGTGTGATTAGAATTTATAAGGTTGCTTCAGTCATAAGTTAGTTTCCTGTAAATAGTAGTAGTACCGGACAAGGTTATTTCTAACAGATTCATGATGGATTTGATTTAATTTAGAAACTTAAATACTCTTTTTTGGATTTACTTCTAACTTCTTTACCCTTAAATGATTTGTCAGTATAATTCAAGTTAGATTCATCAGGCAACTTTTGTTTGATAAAAAGTAGTGAATGTAAATGGTAGTCATCTACTTCCGACACTAACTGGTTGATTTATTTATTTTGGGAAAACCAAAACTGGTTTTTGTTTGGTTGTATTTTAAAGGGTATATTTTTGAATACTACAGTCATTAGTATTTTATTGTGGACGGAGACAGAGATTAAACATTTATCCCCCTTACCATTTCAAAGTTCAAACTATATCTAGTATTTTATATCTATTGTACACTTGTACAACATTCACATTGTGAAACACATAGTAGAAAGCAAAAAGATCTAAACCTTGAATCAGCCATGAAATGCCTCCAACAATGCCTTTCTACGAGAGTTGAAGTAAACATCCTCCAACAGTGTCTTTCTACGAGAGTGGAAGTAAACATTCATTTCATCCCTCGGTGGCAAGCTATCCTTGATGACAGGATTGCTCAGAAAATTGTTCTTCCATGAAGAGATGGCTGGGCATCTTAATGGGTCAAGTACCTGCATTGACCCAACTTCCTCCCAAATTGGAAGCCAGTAAGAAATCCATCCGAGAGCAAGATCAAGATACCCAATGTTGTCCCCTCCAAAGAATTTCTTCCCCTTAATCTCATCTTCTATCTTCTCTATTGCATCCCTCGCTAGCTTCAGTGCCTTTTCTTGTTCTTCCCCTCTGCTACATGTTGCAACCCATGCTGCTTCCATAAGCTATTACATACGCACAAAGGCATCGGCAAATTCAGAGGTTTCAATACAACTGCTTTCTTAAAATAAATATCATTTCATTGTTTATAAGTATTATACTAATTTTATATATTTTTCTTTAAAATCATTCAACATTTACTATTATAGTAGTAATAACAAATGGAGAATGTTAACTTAACAAATTAGTATACAAACTGAGTTCAAATTTTGTTTAATTTATTAGAGATAAACACAATTGGAAGATTGTAGAACCCATTGGTGGGATCATTTATTAAAATAGGTCTTACTTATTTCCCACTTAAGTATATGTCTCATAAATAGACTGTAAATAGAAAGTAGATAGATTCAAACTCCTTTAAACTAGTACCTTTTGTTCAGCAAAATTTGCCCAAAAGCGAGCAAGAGCTCTTTGATAAGGATGGTGAGGCAAAAGTGGAGTCTGCCTCCATGTTTCATCGATGAATTCAAGGATAATGAATGACTCTACAATTGGTTAATGGGCGTGGACAAGAACCGGAACCATCTTATGAACCGGGTTCAGTTCCAAAAGGAGACTACTTTTGTTGAAGATGTCTTCTTCTACATACTCATAATCAACACCCTTTATTTTCAATGCCCACTCAACCCTCTTAGCATTTGGACTCGCCCAAAAACTCACAAACTTCACATCTTGGTTCCCCATAATCTTGTGTTTTAGAAATTCGTTTCCTCTGTTTCTTCTATATATGTGCCTCTGTTACTTTCTAATTATTTTTTTAACGTAATTACTTCCTATTTTATTTTTTTTACATTTTTGTCAAAGTCAATTTTTAGACTTACACTCTAGAGACGGCAAATTTGACTATATATAACGATGAAGTAATCATTTAGCAAATTCTTTGTTTTGTTGTTTTATTTTTTTTCCATGTTCCTTTTCAGCAAATTTTATATGTTAGTTTTACATTTCATTAGCTTGGAAAGAATCATGTACACCATGTTAGTTACAAAGAGAACTAACAAGAGAGTTTTAAACTCCACTGAGTAAACATTGCCATTCAACTTTTATAGGATAGACAGTACATTTATTTATCAATTGAAGCTAATGTAGTTAGTTGTTCAACCATGGGTTGTAGTGGCATAATAATATTACAAAAAAAAAATATAAATATAGGCTATTGTAGTAACTAATTGAACCAAATCATATCCAACTAAGCTAATCCATACAAAAATGTTTAGCAGCATAGCTTGTTATCCGTCTACCTTTTGTTCAGGTGTAATTATTTTATATATAATAGAAATAATTGTAAATTGATCACAACCTAAACTTTGAACCAGCCATGAAATGACTCGGACAATGTCTCTCTTCGAGAGTGGAAGTAAACAAGCATCTTGTCTCTTGGGGGCAAGCTGTCCTTAATCACAGGGTGGCTGAGAAAATTTGTCATCCATGCAGTGATAGCTGAACATTTCAATGGGTCTATTATATGCATAGACCCAACCTCCTCCCAAATTGGAAGCCAGTAAGAAATCCATCCAAGAGCAAGATCAAGGTATCCAATATTGTCCCCTCCAAAGAATTTCTTCCCATTAAGTTCCTCTTCTATCTTCTCTAATGCTTCTCTGGCTAGCTTCAGAGATTTTTCCTGTTCTTCTCCACTGCTACACATTGCAACCCATGCTACATCCAAAAGCTTTTGCTCAGAAAAATTAGCCCAAAAACGAGCAAGAGCTCTTTGATAAGGATGGTGAGGCAAAAGTGGATATTGGTTCCATATTTCATCAATGTATTCAAGGATAATCAATGACTCTGCAATTGGTTTTTGGGCATGAATAAGAACCGGAACCGCCTTGTGAACCGGGTTCAATTCCAAAAGGAGAGTGCTTTTATTGAAGATATCTTTTTCTACATACTCATAATCAATACCCTTTAGTTTCAAGGCCCACTCAACTCTCTTAGCAAATGGACTAACCCAAAAGCTCACCAACTTCACATCTTGTCTTCCCATGATCTTGTTTTAGGTTTCGTTTATTCCATTTATCTATATATAGTATACGCTTCTGTTATTAAAGACGGTGCTTATGTGTTATTGTTTCTTTCTGTTCACGCAATTTATGCTATAACTATCCATGCCACTTATCTTTATAGATTTCTTTGAAGTTAGTCTTTTTTTAGACTCTAGAGACAACAAATTTGACTAAATGTCGTTGGATGACAATGTGGTAAGCACTTAGCACATTTGCTGACATCAAAATCTATCTCTTTAGTCAAAAACTCGTGCGAGTCAACTCTTTACGAACCGAATCAATTTTCGTGTCTCGGAATATATGTTTGATCTAACTTGATCTTGTAAAATGGACTTTTAAAGTGAAAATTATTCCCACACTTATAAATACATTTTTGAAGTTAATGAATTTAATAGCTAAAACATTTCTATTTATAGTCATCGTAGAGATTTGAAATAGTAAAACAAGACAAATAAATGTATCAATTATATGATTATCTATTTACTTTTTCTTCGGTTAGTGATTTAAAAATCAATAGACTGTCATTTAATCAATAGATTTATTTGTCTTTTCTTCATATTTTTGACAAATAGAATTATTACAGATAACTAAATATATAAACAGTTAGTTCTATGTTTTACGAGTGAGATAAATCTTTTTTTTGGTACAAACAAGTGAGATAAATCTTTTTTTTTTTTTTGGTTTTCACCACCAGTTGAATCTGGTTCGGGGGTCAGTTCTGGCATCAAGTGGTTCCAGCCCCCTCCCGATCGCATATATAAATTAGTTTTCACAATTGCATCAATAAATTCAATCACTAAATCAAATGAGATATTCATTCAAAAAAAAAAATCAAATGAGATATGATAAGATTTATTAATTTAATGATAAAAAAATACATTTATATAGTGTAATACTATTTTACTTTTTTTTTTTTTTTTGATAAAAACAAACAAATATTATTAAACCAAACAAGTTACAGAGGGCAAGTCTTTTTGGGCTTGCTGCATAATACAGATAGGATAGTTTTGGGTCCAAAATCTATTTGGTTCACTAATAGCCCAACGGGCCAGCTGATGCGCCGCTTCGTTTCCTTTTTTCGAGGTCCATTGTAAGGTTATGTCGTTTCGATCTTTCAGAACCCTAGCACACGACTCAGCTAGCTTTCCCCAATATTTCCTTGGGTAGGAATCTCTTTGGATAGCTCGAACGATTACTGCTGAATCCATCTCGATAATCACATTTTGGAGGTGTCGCTCTTCTATCATCTTTATCGCTTCCACCAACCCCATGACTTCCGAAAGTTCCACGTTTCCCGATCCATTTTCCGCCTTTGTGGCTGCTCCAACGATGCTTCCATCTTCCCCGCGCAAGACCAAGCCTAAACCTAAACGGCCATCATCCTTAAGATGAGCATCCACGTTTAGTTTCAAACTGTTCCTGGGAGGAGGACTCCAGCGAGTATTGTTACAGCTCGGCAAAGGTTGGATCTCTGTAGTGTGTATGTTGTCAGGGATGGTGTTGAGCTTATATTCATGAAGAGCTGAGATAGCTTTTTCTACCGTCTCTCTAGCAGGTATGTCTTTGCCTTCAAATATCTTTTTATTCCTAGCATTCCATATGCCATAAGTTATTGCTGTGATTAGTTGAAAGCTGTCCTTTGGGGCGGTAGTGAGCATGTGTTGGAGCCAATCTTTATATGTGGGAGCTTGGCTATTTGAAGTAGAGATATTAAGGGGAGAGCTGAACCAAATTTGCCTAGCTTGATCACATAGGAAAAAAACATGGTCAATTGTTTCTGGCCCTTTTTGACATCTTGGGCAGAGGGAATCACAAATCAGACCTTTGGAGAGAAGCTTTGTTTTGACAGGTAGAGCATCATTAAAAATTCTCCACATAAGATGTGTCTGCTTTGGGGGGTTAGGGATTTTCCACAAACAGCTCCACCTTGTGTTGTTATTACTGTTGCTACAGTGTTGAGCTACCTCACCCTCAGCTTGTCTCCACTCCATGATGGCATTATAGCCTGATTTTACAGTGTAGTTTCCTTCCTTTGTACCTTGCCAACTTATCACATCATCGCTCTTAGTGTTACTAGTAGGAATCTGGTTGATAATGTTAGCTTCACTAGGGAAAAACACCTGATTGATAATGGTGGTATTCCAGCTATTTGTTTGGGGGTTGAGCAGGTCTTTGACATGGGTGAGATTTGTATTGTTTGGTTTGGTAGTCCAGGTTTTTGAATCTACTTGTTGGTGGATCCATTGATCTTCCCAAATATTTATGCTACTTCCATTACCCACCAGCCATCTACAACCCTTTTTAAGGACCCAACTTGCTTTAAGAATACAGTGCCAAGCATAACTAGGCCTGTGACCCTGTTTTGCTTTGAGAAAGTGGGTTTTGGGAAAGTATTTTGCCTTTAGAACAGAAGCCATTAAAGACATAGGTTCAGTCATAATTCTCCAACCTTGTTTTGCTAGGAGGGCTTCATTAAAAGCCCCTAAGTCCCTGAAACCCATACCACCAGAGTTCTTTGGGAGACAAGTTTTCTTCCAATTAATCCAATGAATTTTTCTTTTGTCAGTGTTGCTCCCCCACCAAAAGCTGCTGATCATACTGTCAAGCTTTGTACACATGCCCTTAGGTAGAAGAAAACAGCTCATAAGATATGTAGGTATTGCTTGGGCCACAGCTTTGATTAGAGTGCCTCTACCTGCAAAAGATAAGTTTTTTTCCTTCCACCCTTTGAGTTTTTTCCAGACCCTTTCTTGTATGTAGTTAAACACCTGTCTTTTTGATCTACCCATGTGGGTAAGGAGGCCAAGGTATTTGTTGAAATGCTCCACCATTGGCATAGGCAGAATTTGCAGTATAGCATTCTTTGAGGCAGGTTCTACTCTTTTGCTAAAAATAATCTCTGATTTGCTATAGTTGACCAATTGACCAGATGCCTGTTGGTAAGAGCTTATAATGGCTTTGATCTGGTGAGTTTCCTCCTCATTTGCTCTGCAAAATAATAAGCTATCATCAGCAAATAAAAGATGAGTGATTTCTGGAGCTCTAGGGGCAATTTTAACCCCATGGATGCTTTTATTTGCATGAGCTGCAGAGATCATAGCTGAGAAAACATCTGCACATAGGATAAAGAGGTAAGGAGATAAGGGGTCTCCCTGTCTGAGGCCCCTTTGGGGAGAGAAAGAGTTGGTAGGTGTTCCATTAATAAGAATAGAAAAAGAGACAGTGGATACACACTTCATGATAGTGTTCACCATATTAGATGGGAAATTCATAGCTTCTAAGGTAGCTCTAAGGAAACTCCACTCAAGCCTGTCATAGGCTTTTGCCATGTCTGTTTTGATACCAATATAACCGGTTTTGCTGCTGGTTTGATCCAAGTAGTGGAAAATTTCATGGGCTAGGAGAATGTTGTCAGTTATTAGCCTACCAGGGACAAAAGCACTTTGGTTAGAACTGATGGTGTCAGGGAGAATGGTTTTCATTCTGTTTGCAATGGTCTTGGTTATGAGTTTTAAGGTGACATTACACAAGGATATTGGCCTGAAATCACTAGGAAGGGTGGGATTATTAATTTTAGGAATAAGGCAAATATGGGTATTATTGAAAGGTGAGGGGTCCCCATTGTTGTTGAGGATAGTAAGAGCAGCTGAAGTAACATCTTTTCCCACAATATCCCAGTATGTATGATAGAACTTTGCTGGGAGGTGTCATACCCTAATTTTGCCCCATGATTTTTTTTCACACTTTTGCATTTGTTAGAAAAAGTCAACAAAGTCAACACTTTGACTAAAAAGTCAACAAAGTCAATTTTTAATTGAAAAAGTCAAAGTTGGCACAAAAACACATGGAACTATTTTTTCTTGCATGATTATGGCTTAGCATTATCATAAGAGACAAATTTTTACCATTTTGCCCTTCCATTAAGTTTATTTCTTATTTATTAATTATTTTTTTAATTAGTTACTTGCATTACAAGAAACCTTTAAAAAATCAAATTTCAATTCTTTTTTTCTTTCATATTTCATACAATCATGTCTCATCATGCATATTTTTATTCTTGCATTCTTATTTTTTATTATATCATATATTATTTTTAATTTGTTCAAAAAATGATAAAAAAATCAAAGAAGGGTGACAAAATTTCTTATTTCATTTACACCTCATCAAAAACCTAGAATGTTCTATCCCTTAACACCTCATCACCATTTCCTTTTGGAACAAAAAAAAAGGATCAAAAGATAGTACAAAAAAAAGGAGCTCAATCACAAAATTACCCTCACTAACTCTCACAAACCACAATGCCATTCAACCTAATCCTTCTCTATAAATAGATGCCTCAATTTCAGTGCCCTAGGGTGAGAAATATACAGAAAACGGCGCAGCTACAGTGACTGAAACAATTCCATTTTTTCTTCATTTCCAAAAATTCCAAATCTCACAATCTTACCCCAAGCTCTGAAATTATCCATCAAAACACCTTTATCACATACTCAGAAGAAAGAAACAACCATTTCCAACGCAAGAAAGTGAAGGAATCATTGCAGAGAACAGCTACGGTGGCTAGGAAGAAAACGAGTTCAAATCGCACTATTCAGAGGTCGATTCAGGTAAAAGTTTGCACCATTCAACTCCATTTCATGTCCAGATGCTTTCTGGTTAGCTAGTTTGTGCCAATTCGTGCTGAATCGTGATCTCGTGTTTTGATTTTGAAACTTTGTTCGCTTCGTTTTTGCTTTTCTGTAATGTTCCTTTGAAAACTACTTGCATATTTGAAATCCTTGTGAAAAAACGAGCAGAACCATATATGATTTGACCTGTTTCGTGAAGTTTCTGTAGCTCCGGTGACCGGAGTTGTCACCGGAAAATACCTGCTTCGCCGGAGAAGATGATCTACAGCGTTTTCTGGCTTTTCCATCAAGTTTGAATGCTGGCCGTTGGATCTGGACGCTAGCGAGAGCGATTCTCATGCGTTGGATCTGACGGCCCCTCACGCGTTAGATCTTGGTTGACCCCTTGGTCAACAGATCTGAAGGCTCGTAAGCCATCAGCGTATGTGTTCCTCTTTTTTGCGCCGCACTGGATCTTTTTTGTTGACTCTGCTTTTTTGCTGTTGACTAGCGCGTGGACTGGGCCTTCTGGCCCAGACTTGCTTTCTGCACCCCACTCCCTTTACTGTTTGCACCCCCTCAGCTTAAATTAATTTTAATTGATTTTTAGCTTATTTCCAAAAGCACTTAAGTGACTAATAGCTTATTTAAGCTATTTTAGTCACTTTGCTATGCTTAAATTTTTCTCTCCATGTTTGAGTTGTTTATTTTAGCTTTTTAGCTTATTGTTTGGCTTTTTAGCTTATTTAATCACTTTTTAGCTTATTTTCATAAGCACTTATTTGGGTACTTAATCTGTTTTAGCTTACTGGACCATTTTTCTTTGCTTAAATCATGTTTGATTTCAGATTATGTTCATGCTTCCCTTAGCTTGTTGTTTAATCACCTTTTTTAGCTTTTTAGCTTATTTACTTAAGTGCTTAATCATGATTAATTGCTTACTTTTACTTCTCATGCTTGTCTTCAACTCTTTAGCTTTATTTCAATTCATTCTAACTCATCTCATATACTTTGATTTAATTTAGCATGTTTATGTTATTTATTTCATTGTACGCTACTTTAGCTTATGCATTTTTATTTAATTATGCATCGTATCTCATTCTTGTTCATGTATTTGCATTCATTATTTAATGTTTCATGCATTTTGTCATTATTTGGTTACTATCATCTTGAACTTCTATACTTCTCATCCCTCCTTCTATGCTTGGGCCTGTTTAGTTAGAACTTGAGACTTGTTTTTTACAATAAACATAGTGAAAAAGGGTTGATCTGACGTATGACTTTTCACACCCGGATAATCCCTATCCCTGACGTATGACTCGTGATCTTGGGATTATCCTCACTATTGGTTAATAAAAGTTTTCATAATAAACAAGGATGAAAAGGGGTTGATCTGACGTATGACTTTTCACACTCCGGATGGTCCTTATCCCTGACGTATGACTCGCGATCTTGGGACCATTCTCATCCTAAAGCGTTAAAATAAACCAACATTCGCCTTTTCCTTTTTGAAATACTTTCTTAATCAAGTTAAATCAAGGCTTTCATAATAAACAAGGATGAAAAGGGGTTGATCTGACGTATGACTTTTCACACCCCGGATGGTTCTTATCCCTGACGTATGACTCGTGATCTTGGGACCATCCTCATCCTAATCAAGCGTTAAAACTAACCTCAACTCACTCAAACTTCTTTTCAGAAAACAATGGATATACGCTTTATCCATTCCTCTGACACATACACAGCTTAAGCCTCCAAGTGGAGCATACAAGCGTCGTTGTATCAGCGGAATGCGAGTTAAGCCACATCCGTTAATCATACTCTCTTTTTATAACGAATACACGTCTTATCTATTCCTCTGATACGCACACACAGCTTACGCCTCTAAGTTGAGCACACAAGCGTCGTGGTATCAGCGGAATACGAAATAGACGTTATTCGCATAAAACCAACAACCACACAAACATTTTTACCAGAACTACGTGAGTTTTGAGTTTCCCATTGCACCGGGGAATACGTAGGAGCGGGCTCCTACAACCGTCAAACTCAACTAATAAAAACCTTTTTTTAATTTATTTGGAAACGAAGTAGAGATTAGCCAAGTGACAGATTAATTTGATAAACCTGCGCAAACAAACCCAAACCACCTAAACGGTTCCCATCGAGTACGATGGATGCGAGGGGTGCTAACACCTTCCCCTCGCATAACCAACTCCCGAACCTAAACCAAGGTTTTCGCGATATTTTCCTTTCCCCTCAAGGGATAAATAAACGTCGATGGCGACTTCATTGTATGAAAAATGGAAGTGATTTTCCAGCCCGCTACAGCTGGCGACTTCACTGGGGACTATAGAGAGTTAAGCCCAGTTTAGTTGGTTTGTTTGTTTGTTTGCTTTGCCAGGTTTGCAATATCTTGCCTTTATCTTTTATTTTTCTGTCAATTATATCTGCTTGGATTGGCTGTTTCTCTTCTTCTACTCCTTCTTTTATTTTTCTTTTTGCCCTTGTGGCGTGGATACTGTGTGAAGCTCTATACCCGAGCTTGAGGAAAACTTAAGTTAAGCTAGGGGTATTTATGCTGGCCTCCCTGACGTATGACTCGTGAGCGCTGGCATAATCACCTCGCCTAGGGTAGATTCTTTTGAAAATGTTGGCCGTCCTGACGTATGTCTCGCTAGCGCCAGTGTTTTCTTGGAGAGTCCGTGACCCTAGGGACCTTTTGTAAACCGGTCTAGAACCAAACCTTGTTATTATGGACCTCTGTTTAGAACCCGAAAGATTCCTCTTTGGACGCGTTTGCCGTGCAATAACGGCATCGTTTCCAAAGAGGTGATCCGTGATTCAACCATGTTAAACTTAGAACAACATGTGAGAGGGGTGGGTTGCAGGTAACTTTGAGCCTTTTGACCTCAGAAATGATAATTAAACCTCTGCTTCAGCGCGACAGACTCTGCTACGAAAGTGCATCCATGCATCCATGCACTCATGCATTCATTCATAAAAAATTCATGATAAAAACTTTTTTGCATAACATTTGCATAAAAAAATAAAATGATGAAGCATAAAAACTTTTGCATGCATTTGCATTCATACCAAGGACCTTTGTCTCATCTTCATCTGCCCACCAAACAGCTTCATTCCTGACACTGATCCCGGACTTCAAACATTTCAAGGAAACCATGGGAAACATGCAGAAGCAGATTGATGCCTTGAGAGGCGATGTGGACCAAGTGACCGACAAGTTGGACCGTGTTTTGAAAATGCTAGCTAGTCTTGGCTTGCCTTCACATCAAGCTATGGGAATAGATGATGCAACCGAAAGGGCAAATCTTTCAATTGACCCCTCATTGTCAAAGGTGGTATGGCCTTCATGCGGCTCATCTTCCGGACACACTTTTGCAGCTACTCAAGTCACCCAAGAGCCAATGGCCACCAACAATGAATTTCTGATTGGCCAGCCGAGAACTCATCAAGTCCAACCCAGGTTTGCTATACCGCAAAGTCCCGAGGATCATATGAGTGCTCATCAAGGTGACAACTCTAAGGGAAAATCTGTTGCATCCCCGAGTGAGGAGACTCGCCAAAAGTTTAAGGCAATAGAGGACAAGCTAAGGATGATGGAATCATTCTTACCCAACAATGTCAGCCCACCTCACTCTCACTCTCGCCCAACGGTGCCTGCTCGCACCCCATGCTTCAATCATCCAACAGTTACTCAACCTCAACAATCCCAAGGGTTCCCAAAACAGGCAATACAGACGCCTTTGAATCATCCTCAGTCAGGACAGTTCGCACAGAACTTGGGACATCAGCAGAATCAGTCGAGGGCCACTAAAAAGAGAAAGGTCTGTGATTCCATCCCAATACCTTATGGTCAGCTTTTTCCACATTTGGTGCGTAATAGGATGGTAATCCCAAGAGCTTTAAAGCCGATAACTGCGCCGTTCCCTATTTGGTATGATCTCAAAGCCAATTGTGAGTATCATTCTGGGGCTGAAGGGCATACTATTGAAAATTGCAGAGCCTTTAAACATGAAGTTCAGAGACTCATCAATCAGAAACTATTGACTTTCAAGGAAGATGGGGCAAATGCTGTCACTCCTCAAAATGGTCCGACATCACCAACGCAAGTCCCGTACCTAGCAGCTGCACAACATCAACAACCTCATGGGCACTCTATCCAAGTGCCTGTGAATCTTGTGCCTCAAAGAACTCAGCAAGTACAACAGACTCAGCAGCGAGCTAAAAAGGTCTTTGATCCAATTCCTGTGTCATACAGTCAGCTTTTGCCATATCTGGTGCACAATGGGATGGTGACTCCAGTAGCTTTAAGGACAATGACTCCACCTTTCCCTGCTTGGTATGACCCTAAGGTCAAATGTGCATACCATGCTGATGCCGAAGGTCACTCTACGGAAAATTGTAGGGTATTCAAAAACAAGGTTCAAGAGCTCATTGATAAGAAACTGTTGAGTTTCAAAGAGGGAGGGCCCAATTGTGAAGGATAGTCTGTTGTCTGGTCTCGCAGACCCTTATGAGGATGCTAAGCAAGAGTTCAAGGATTGAATCAAGCTACAAAAATTATCATTTAGGCTGTTTCCCTTTTGTATTTTCCTTTGTTTTGCTAAGTATTTACTTACAGTTGAACTTTGTTTGTTTGAAATGTTAATCTTAATGAAATGATAATGCATGTTTTGAATCCATTCTTTCATGTCCATTCACTTTTCTTTCTTCTACTTCACAAAAGCAAAATATATCAATATTTCTCATTTCATTTCTTTCTTTATCATTTCTGTTTGAACAAAGATTTGAGAGAGGATGATGAAAAACGAAATAACCAAATTGCTACAGTATGCTTTCGGATAAGACTTTGCTGATGATGTAAGGCATTGTTTCAAATCCCCAAACACCGGAGAAATAAGGAAGTTAATCCGTAGTCACCCCCTTTGAGCCTAGAAGTTGATGTTTCTTTCTATACGAAAAAACCCGCAATTTTAACCCGGGGCAGGGTAGTGTTCAGTTAACTCGGCCATACGTTCAAGAGAAAAAAAAATCAATAAGGTGTTCCTCATCACTCATTACCAAGGCAGTCACAATTCGCCAAGCAAAATACAAAAAAAAGGGAGAAAAGCCCGCTAAGTCAAAACCTCAAAATGGCTTAGGCAAAAATTAGGGTATCCCGCTAGACTAAAAAATGCAAAAGAATAGTCTAGGCAAAAGTTAGGGATTGAAAAAATGAAAAAAAATGCAAAAAAGGCAAAAGTCACCAAGATTCACGACGAAACAAAATCATGTGACAAAAACAAAAGGCAATGTGACTGCCACAAAAAAGGGAAACGCATCCTTGGCCTCCGAGCCATCATATCCTCACCATCACAATTCCAAAAAACCTCTTGGGACTTGAATTCGTGAGTTGAGTTAATTGAACTTAGGGCTGAAGATCATCACGAAGAATGGGATGGGTCAAAATCAAACTTTAAGCCTTATATCCTTTTATTCATGAACCATGAACCAGGCCACGTTACAACCCTCAAAAGACCTAATTGAAGCAAGGTTTATTTTGAAAGCATACAGTAGCAAGGTTGCGTTAACCTGACTCACAAAAATCTTTTGTTAATATCATACTCTCACACTTTCTTCCACAATATACATCCATTGTACATAAATACCATCTCAACTTCAATTTCAAAACTTGCATTATAATTGCATTAGAATTACTATTTCAAGCAAACATGTTTATCTGCAAGTCAACACTTGACAATAAAGAAGTTCCAAACTCTGAGCTGTTACCGAGCAATCAAGAGGAGCCTTGGGCTAATCTGGGGCAACCATATCAGAACTTCACTTAATCTTGGGGCACATCCCGTAGAAAGGTCATTTGGCATGGACAGAGTGCCCTAAGGTCGCATCATGGACCTAACAAATCAGATCAAGACACTCCTAATCAGGGGCAAATCATCTTGGGATTCAGCCAATCAAGAGCAAACCCTTATGACTATGGGGTAGATCACCTGAAGATCCTGATGGCACAGCCAAACATGTTCCAAGGATGGATCAATCTAGGGGCAAACGACCTTGGAGTTCTGCCAATCAAGAACAAACTCTTGTGACTAGGGGCAGATTACTTGAAGACCCTGCCGAGTCGGTCGAACATGTTTCAGAATGGTTCAATCTAGGGGCATACCTCTCAGAGAGGGAGAACCAATATCAGTAAGTTAGCCGAGAGTCAAGGCAAAGCACTTCAAATGCCCAACAGACTGGGACAAGATAAGATACACGGGGACAGGTTCTCCCTATACCTTCAAGCTACTCAAGCGAAGACGTCTGCAACCATTAAGTCCGGAACTGGTGTCGGGAATTAACTTCAAACCATCATTCCATAAAAAGCCTTGATACCCGAAACACTCCCACCCTCCATAGGGGTACTAATCATTGTCATGCATTAGCCATGTCATTTCATTCATGCAAATAATTGTCATGCATCAGTCATCGTCATGCATTAGTCATGTCATTTCATTCATGCAAATAAGCGTTATGCATTAGTCATGTCATTTCATTCATGTAAATCATTAGCATGCATTGATCACGTCATTTCATTCAAGCATCAGGTATGCCCCATACCACAAGACCAATAACTCAGAAAAAAAAATCAAATAGCCAAATCAAACATCCACAATCAAGAACCTAACCTTGTATTGACAATCCCAAAGTCCAATGATTATTGGCAAACACCACTCAAAGTCCAATGATTATTGGCAAACACCACTCAAAGTCCAATGATTATTGGCAAACACCACTCAAAGTCCAATGATTATTGGCACACCTTCAAAGTCCAATCATTATTGGCAAACACCATCAAAGTCCAATCATTGTTGGCACACCACTCAAAGTCCAATCATTATCGACACACCCTCAAAGTCCAATCATTATTGGCATCCACTCAAAGTCCAATCATCCAATGTAACCCAAATAAAACCCAGTGTTCATTAACACCCATGTTGAAACCCAATTTCCAATAGCACACAGTCACTTCATGTCATCATTAATCATGCATTTCATTCCATGCATAAATATTCATGATAAACATGCATTCATAAAGCAGGTTCAAAGGCTACTCCCTGCAGAATACAGCTTTTGGTCACTTAATCACAAAAAAGGCAGATTAACCTTTTTTCAAAGCAGGATGGATGGTAAAACGGTCTCCCAAGCAGATTAGTTGAAAAACCATGTCTAATCTCCTCCCCAGTGAATTGCAAACTCTATGGAAAATTCTTCTACAAGATGATCACAACAGTTTGTCCGTCCCCAATAGGAGTGGCAATCAAAAAACCAGAAATAAGGACATTCAGTGGAATCCGTAGGCCCGAGAATGGTGATTTCTCTTCAAGTGCAATACCAAGGTGTTACATTTATCTTCCTCAAGGACGTACAACTCCTGGTTCGGCGTTAGCTCCTTCAGATACAGAATCTAAGTACCTGTTTAGGCGACGATTCATCTTCATCAGTCTAAGTACCTGTTTAGGCGACGACTTATTCAGCAGAATCTAAGTACCTGTTTAGGCGACGATTCATCTTCATCAGTCTAAGTACCTGTTTAGGCGACGACTTATTCAGCAGAATCTAAGTACCTGTTTAGGCGACGATTCATCTTCATCAGTCCAAGTACCTGTTTAGGCGACGACTTATTCTCAGAATCTAAGTACCTGTTTAGGCGACGATTCATCCTCATCAGTCCAAGTACCTGTTTAGGCGACGACTTATTCTCAGAATCTAAGTACCTGTTTAGGCGACGATTCATCTTCATCAGTCCAAGTACCTGTTTAGGCGACGACTTATTCTCAGAATCTAAGTACCTGTTTAGGCGACGATTCATCCTCATCAGTCCAAGTACCTGTTTAGGCGACGACTTATTCAGCAGAATCTAAGTACCTGTTTAGGCGACGATTCATCTTCATCAGTCCAAGTACCTGTTTAGGCGACGACTTATTCTCAGAATCTAAGTACCTGTTTAGGCGACGATTCATCTTCATCAGTCCAAGTACCTGTTTAGGCGACGACTTATTCAGCAGAATCTAAGTACCTGTTTAGGCAACGATTCATCTTCATCAGTCCAAGTACCTGTTTAGGCGACGACTTATTCTCAGAATCTAAGTACCTGTTTAGGCAACGATTCATCTTCATCAGTCCAAGTACCTGTTTAGGCGACGACTTATTCTCAGAATCTAAGTACCTGTTTAGGCGACGATTCATCTTCATCAGTCCAAGTACCTGTTTAGGCGACGACTTATCCAGCAGAATCTAAGTACCTGTTTAGGCGACGATTCATCTTCATCAGTCCAAGTACCTGTTTAGGCGACGACTTATCCAGCAGAATCCAAGTACCTGTTTAGGCGACGATTCATCTTCATCAGTCCAAGTACCTGTTTAGGCGACGACTTATTCTCAGAATCTAAGTACCTGTTTAGGCGACGATTCATCCTCATCAGTCCAAGTACCTGTTTAGGCGACGACTTATTCAGCAGAATCTAAGTACCTGTTTAGGCGACGATTCATCTTCATCAGTCCAAGTACCTGTTTAGGCGACGACTTATTCAGCAGAATCTAAGTACCTGTTTAGGCGACGGTTCATCTTCATCAGTCCAAGCACCTGGTTAGGCGACGACTTATTCCCAGAATCTAAGCACCCTTGAAGCGACGGTTCACATTCAAGAAGAAATCCTGAGATAAGGATACCAAAGATACCAAGCAGGTTTACTCGTTTCTCTCATCATCACTCATGCTCCGGCAAAATTAGGGCATTCTGTATTTAATTATCTTTTACCGCAAGAATACGAATACCGAGGTTATCCGCATTCTTACGGTCCAAGCTAATTAAATAGGGGCAGCTGTCATACCCTAATTTTGCCCCATGATTTTTTTTCACACTTTTGCATTTGTTAGAAAAAGTCAACAAAGTCAACACTTTGACTAAAAAGTCAACAAAGTCAATTTTTAATTGAAAAAGTCAAAGTTGGCACAAAAACACATGGAACTATTTTTTCTTGCATGATTATGGCTTAGCATTATCATAAGAGACAAATTTTTACCATTTTGCCCTTCCATTAAGTTTATTTCTTATTTATTAATTATTTTTTTAATTAGTTACTTGCATTACAAGAAACCTTTAAAAAATCAAATTTCAATTCTTTTTTTCTTTCATATTTCATACAATCATGTCTCATCATGCATATTTTTATTCTTGCATTCTTATTTTTTATTATATCATATATTATTTTTAATTTGTTCAAAAAATGATAAAAAAATCAAAGAAGGGTGACAAAATTTCTTATTTCATTTACACCTCATCAAAAACCTAGAATGTTCTATCCCTTAACACCTCATCACCATTTCCTTTTGGAACAAAAAAAAAGGATCAAAAGATAGTACAAAAAAAAGGAGCTCAATCACAAAATTACCCTCACTAACTCTCACAAACCACAATGCCATTCAACCTAATCCTTCTCTATAAATAGATGCCTCAATTTCAGTGCCCTAGGGTGAGAAATATACAGAAAACGGCGCAGCTACAGTGACTGAAACAATTCCATTTTTTCTTCATTTCCAAAAATTCCAAATCTCACAATCTTACCCCAAGCTCTGAAATTATCCATCAAAACACCTTTATCACATACTCAGAAGAAAGAAACAACCATTTCCAACGCAAGAAAGTGAAGGAATCATTGCAGAGAACAGCTACGGTGGCTAGGAAGAAAACGAGTTCAAATCGCACTATTCAGAGGTCGATTCAGGTAAAAGTTTGCACCATTCAACTCCATTTCATGTCCAGATGCTTTCTGGTTAGCTAGTTTGTGCCAATTCGTGCTGAATCGTGATCTCGTGTTTTGATTTTGAAACTTTGTTCGCTTCGTTTTTGCTTTTCTGTAATGTTCCTTTGAAAACTACTTGCATATTTGAAATCCTTGTGAAAAAACGAGCAGAACCATATATGATTTGACCTGTTTCGTGAAGTTTCTGTAGCTCCGGTGACCGGAGTTGTCACCGGAAAATACCTGCTTCGCCGGAGAAGATGATCTACAGCGTTTTCTGGCTTTTCCATCAAGTTTGAATGCTGGCCGTTGGATCTGGACGCTAGCGAGAGCGATTCTCATGCGTTGGATCTGACGGCCCCTCACGCGTTAGATCTTGGTTGACCCCTTGGTCAACAGATCTGAAGGCTCGTAAGCCATCAGCGTATGTGTTCCTCTTTTTTGCGCCGCACTGGATCTTTTTTGTTGACTCTGCTTTTTTGCTGTTGACTAGCGCGTGGACTGGGCCTTCTGGCCCAGACTTGCTTTCTGCACCCCACTCCCTTTACTGTTTGCACCCCCTCAGCTTAAATTAATTTTAATTGATTTTTAGCTTATTTCCAAAAGCACTTAAGTGACTAATAGCTTATTTAAGCTATTTTAGTCACTTTGCTATGCTTAAATTTTTCTCTCCATGTTTGAGTTGTTTATTTTAGCTTTTTAGCTTATTGTTTGGCTTTTTAGCTTATTTAATCACTTTTTAGCTTATTTTCATAAGCACTTATTTGGGTACTTAATCTGTTTTAGCTTACTGGACCATTTTTCTTTGCTTAAATCATGTTTGATTTCAGATTATGTTCATGCTTCCCTTAGCTTGTTGTTTAATCACCTTTTTTAGCTTTTTAGCTTATTTACTTAAGTGCTTAATCATGATTAATTGCTTACTTTTACTTCTCATGCTTGTCTTCAACTCTTTAGCTTTATTTCAATTCATTCTAACTCATCTCATATACTTTGATTTAATTTAGCATGTTTATGTTATTTATTTCATTGTACGCTACTTTAGCTTATGCATTTTTATTTAATTATGCATCGTATCTCATTCTTGTTCATGTATTTGCATTCATTATTTAATGTTTCATGCATTTTGTCATTATTTGGTTACTATCATCTTGAACTTCTATACTTCTCATCCCTCCTTCTATGCTTGGGCCTGTTTAGTTAGAACTTGAGACTTGTTTTTTACAATAAACATAGTGAAAAAGGGTTGATCTGACGTATGACTTTTCACACCCGGATAATCCCTATCCCTGACGTATGACTCGTGATCTTGGGATTATCCTCACTATTGGTTAATAAAAGTTTTCATAATAAACAAGGATGAAAAGGGGTTGATCTGACGTATGACTTTTCACACTCCGGATGGTCCTTATCCCTGACGTATGACTCGCGATCTTGGGACCATTCTCATCCTAAAGCGTTAAAATAAACCAACATTCGCCTTTTCCTTTTTGAAATACTTTCTTAATCAAGTTAAATCAAGGCTTTCATAATAAACAAGGATGAAAAGGGGTTGATCTGACGTATGACTTTTCACACCCCGGATGGTTCTTATCCCTGACGTATGACTCGTGATCTTGGGACCATCCTCATCCTAATCAAGCGTTAAAACTAACCTCAACTCACTCAAACTTCTTTTCAGAAAACAATGGATATACGCTTTATCCATTCCTCTGACACATACACAGCTTAAGCCTCCAAGTGGAGCATACAAGCGTCGTTGTATCAGCGGAATGCGAGTTAAGCCACATCCGTTAATCATACTCTCTTTTTATAACGAATACACGTCTTATCTATTCCTCTGATACGCACACACAGCTTACGCCTCTAAGTTGAGCACACAAGCGTCGTGGTATCAGCGGAATACGAAATAGACGTTATTCGCATAAAACCAACAACCACACAAACATTTTTACCAGAACTACGTGAGTTTTGAGTTTCCCATTGCACCGGGGAATACGTAGGAGCGGGCTCCTACAACCGTCAAACTCAACTAATAAAAACCTTTTTTTAATTTATTTGGAAACGAAGTAGAGATTAGCCAAGTGACAGATTAATTTGATAAACCTGCGCAAACAAACCCAAACCACCTAAACGGTTCCCATCGAGTACGATGGATGCGAGGGGTGCTAACACCTTCCCCTCGCATAACCAACTCCCGAACCTAAACCAAGGTTTTCGCGATATTTTCCTTTCCCCTCAAGGGATAAATAAACGTCGATGGCGACTTCATTGTATGAAAAATGGAAGTGATTTTCCAGCCCGCTACAGGAGGCCATCAGGGCCAGGAGCAGCTAAGCTCTTCATGTCTTTAATAGCATTAGTGATCTCTGCTGCAGTGTAATCTTGGGCCAGAAAGTTGTACTGATCCATGGTGATTTTGTTATGAACAAGGTGGGTAGTTTCATCCACATTGGTGGTGGGTTGGCTGGTAAATAAATGTTGGAAGTGCTCCAGGAAGGTTTGTTCAATCTTTTCCCTATCAGTGTGGTTGGTACCCATGCTGTCAGTAATGGCTTCAATCTTATTCTTTCTTCTACGTTGACTGGCCTTAAGATGAAAAAACTTGGTATTTTTGTCACCATGAGCTAGCCAAAGGGCTCTAGATCTTTGACACCACCAAAGTTCCTCCTTTTCAAGGAGATCATCCAGCTCCCTTTCCTTGTTGATAATTTGCTGGTGTGTGTGGTTAGAATCAGCCAGGCTTTGGAGTCTTTCAAGATCCTTCTGGGTATCCTTTATTCGTTTTGGTATGACCCCAAAAGTATTATTCCCCCATCTGTGGAGCTCATTAAGAGAGTGTTGTAGCTTGTCAATGATACTCCCAGTTTTATTCTGCCAAGCTGTCCTCATAATAGTGGTGTGCTCCTTATTAGTGGTCCATAGTTGCTCAAATTTCTTTCTAAACTGGTGCTGGGTAGTGTTCCTGCTAGGCATTAGATGAGAAAAGTCAAGTAAAAGAGGACAGTGATCAGATTGATATCTATATAGATGGGTGTTACTATAATTAGGAAACATAGATATCCAATTAGTAGTAGCCAAGAAACGATCCAGCCTTGATTTTATGAGATGATCCCCCTGTTGTCTATTAGTCCAAGTAAAGGTATTGCCCTTGTATCCCAAGTCCTGCAGGTCACAGTGATTGATGGTGTTCTTGAAGCTGGTAGTGAGATTTTGCTCCAAAGGGTTCCCCCCAGCTTTTTCATCATCATAGAGAACTATATTGAAATCACCAAAAAGGAGCCAGTTAGGGTTATTAGTTAGAGTTGATAAATCATTAATAAGCTGACAGGTTAGGAATTTATTTTGAGTTTTTGGGTAACCATATATACCAGTGGCTCTCCAATTATGGAGGCCATGGTTAGAAGTAATCAACATATCAATATAGTTCAAATCACAGTTTATTATATTCAGATTTAAGGTACAAGGTTTCCAAAGAATTGCTAAACCCCCTGCTTTGCCACCTCCATTGACTGAGCAATCAATGGTATGGTAGCTGTACATGTCACTGTAGGCTCTAAGAAACTGGAACTGGGTGGATAGGAGCTTTGTCTCCATGACAAACATGATATCTGGGTGATGAGTAGCTATGAGCTTTTTTAGAGCTCTCACTGCCCTGGGGTTGCCAAGTCCCCGGCAGTTCCAAGATAGGAGCCTCATTTCCTTGGGCTAGCCTGCATAGCATGGCCTGCCCTTATCGTGTCTTCTGTTCTCTGCCTCTTTGTCTGACTTGTGCATTCCTTAGTGGTTGTTCCTTCCATACTTTGCTTGTCCTTTGTGTTGAAGCTTGTGATGACTCTATGTTGTTCCTGGTTATTCATCTCCTGTTGTGTTATGATGCCTTCCATAGGCCTAGTGGTTGAGCATATATACTTTTTGTGATGCTGATCCTGTTGTGCATGTTGCTGAGATGCTGTTGCTTGAGGGGAAGGGTTAGTTTGAACCTTCATAGCTGCCAATTTTGCTAGTAGATCTTCAGGGACAGGTGGGCTATATTGCCCAAAATTTGCTGCATGAGAAGGATTACTATGATACTTCTTATCCTTGTCAGCCATCTTTCTTCTACCATATTGTGTAGATCGTAGCCATGGACCCAAAGGGGCTAAAGTGCTCAGGTCTAGGGCCTGATTTCTACATAGGTTCTCTGCATGGCCTATTAAACCACATTTGAAGCATACTTGAGGCATTTTTTCATACCTGTAATCAATCCAGTTGGTGCCATCTGTGGGATTGCCTACATGAATGCCTGAGAGGATAGGTTTAGTAAAATCTATGGCCACTTTAATTTTGATAATGACCTGTTTTCCAGGATATTCATAAAAATCAGCAGCTTCCACTTTACCAAGAAGGGCCCCTATGTTTTCCCCCATTTGTTTGGTCTTGCAATGTGGGGGGAGACCCCATAATTGGATCCAAATAGGAACATGGTCAAAATCCATAGTATGGTAGTCAATCTTCCTATCCCAAGGTTTAACAACCAGCCAGGCATTTCTGAACAGCCAGGGGTTGCCTGCAATGATTCTATCATGATCTGCAATGTCATTCATGAAGAATTGCAGAAGTTTCCCCTCTAGAGCTTGGACTTTAAGGCCTGGTGGGGATCCCCATATACTCTCAAGGCCATTTTGAATGGATTTTGCATGTATTGGCTTGTCAGTAATGATTTTTCCTATGATACTGCATTGACATATGTTCAGACCTTCATTTATTGTTGATTCATCATAAAGAAAAGATCTTGGAATGTTCTGTTGCTGATGTGTGTGGTTTCTTGCAGATGATGATTCAGGAATATCATCTTGCTGCTGTTGGGTTGTCTGATAGGTCGCAGTTGGTGTTTGTATGAAGGTTGTGTAGGTTTCAATCTGAGGAATGCTTATCTGGGGTGGATTGTTGGTGTTTGTCAGTGTTCTTTTGTGATCTTGGGTGTTCATGATGCAGGTCAGAGTGAAAACAATGTAGATGCAGGTTTGGGATGCAGGTTTGGGATAGACAAAAGAAGGTTGAGGGAAATGAGAAACAAAGGTCAAAACACAAAAGGTTTTCAAAGAGGATAACTGGGAGATAGCAAGGGTTGAAAGTGATGGTGGGGGAATAGAAAAGATAGGAAGCCGAGGTTTGGAGCTGAACCTGCTTATCCTTGATCAGAGGTTTTGGTTGAAATGTAGCAGAGGTTTTGGTACAGAAGCGCAAACACCAAGTGAAATTTACACACCATCCACTAAGGGAGATAACAGCTGAGCAATCAATGCTTGGAGGAGAACATGTACTAGAGAAAGAAAGGTTACAGAACTATCTTCTGTGGATGAAGATGATTCTTGAGACTATGAAGATGGATCTTGGAGCATTCTTGGATTGTGGGAATTAGATTTTTTCATCGAAGAGATAGTCCCGACAATTAAAGATATTTGTAATCCAAATTCCGTGTAATACTATTTTACTTGTATATATTAGACATGGTCTAAAAACATACTCATTAGAAAAAAAAATCCTATTTTTGGTAGCTAAGACTACCTCTTGCTTATTATTAAGTCACTACCGCAATGGAAAGGAAGGAAAGAACAAACAAAGCTACTACTACCGCAATAGAGGCAGAGCTGGTTGAACTAAACCGGTGAACATAAAGATCTGTCGGAGGGAGAGCAATCGGATACAGAGAAGCAAACTATCACCGTGTACAAACCCACAAACCACCACAAAATCAGTGGCATCGAAACAGACAACGGTGGTGTGGAGGGCAACGCCATTTATCGCACCACCACCCTAAGAGCTACATCTTGTCTTGAAGTAAAAGTTGGATTTGGGGGATCAAGTTAGGCGGTTTTGGTTTTTTTTTTTCTTTTGGCTTTCGTACTGGTTTCCGATCTATCAAAGGTGGGCGATTAATCCGGCTCGTGCGTAGAGGCATGCGCACTGGTCAAGCGTTGTTCCCCTGGGAATCGAACCCGATATTTTATCACTATTAATTTGA
Source organism: Trifolium repens (assembly GCA_030408175.1). NCBI lineage: Eukaryota > Viridiplantae > Streptophyta > Magnoliopsida > Fabales > Fabaceae > Trifolium > Trifolium repens. The sequence continues at coordinate 55,034,588 of CP125842.1, read as the reverse complement.
TCTTTTATTTTCTTTTTTAGTATGATTAACAAGTGCACTTGATGCACTGTTTAGCATGACTCATTATTATTTATGGGTTTTGCTGGGGCCATTATTTCGTTTTGAAAAGAGATTTCTTATATTTTAAATTATTTTTATGGGTTTTGGTATGACCATTAATGAAGCAAATCGAAGTAGTAATTTTTATATAGCATTTTTTTAATAAATTTTAAAGAGTTGTAACTAGCATTTTCCTTACTCCATTTGTTAGGGAGTAGAATTTCCTGCTGTTACATCACCCTGCTGTAACGGATCTTGACCTTTCGATCTGTGATTGACTGCTGAGATCATTTTGCAGTATAAAATCATATTTTAAGTATTAACCATCTGATCTTAAATTAACGACCGATCGAGATCATTTTGCAGTATAAAATTATATTTTAAATATTAACCATCCGATCTTAAATCAACGGTCATGATTGATTACCGCGTGAAACTGCGTCATTTTTAGATAGCAGGAAATTTTGGTCCATTTATTAGGGATGAGCTATTCAATGATGATCAACCCCCCAAAAAAAAATCATTTGAAATCTACTAAGTCCGTTTCAATATATAAGAACTACTTTGATAAAATTTACTATTAATTTATTTTGTTTTGACCATATTTCTTTAATAATATATAGATGTAAATATTATCATATAAGATCTTATTTGATTTATTTTGACGAGTATTTTTAAAATATCAAATTTTCATAATTTTTTCTAATAAACAATTAAATATATTGATGATCAAAATTGTGATTTGGGATGGAGGGTACTATCTACTAGTAAATGTGCAGTATTTCACTTTTCCTTTTGGTGTCTACTGCAATAAAGAGTCTGTTTGCTTAAGCTTTAAAAAAATATATTATTTCTTCGTATTTTTGAAAATAGATTTTGTAAAATCGTTTTTCAAAATATAACAAATTTTTTTATATTCATTTTTTCTAAATTGAAACACTAATTTTGATATCATATAACATAAACATACATTATTGAAGATCAAAACATAGTCAAAATCATAATTTTTTCAAAAAGTTGTATTTTAAAAATGATTTTTATGAAAATTTATTTGAAATAGCTTTAAATAAAGTGATTTTTTTTGAAATTTTGATATCCAAATAAAATTTCAATAAAATGATGAAATGCCTAAAATGATATTTTATGATAACTATTCAACCAAATTTTTATTTGAAATTTTTATAAAAAAATTTGTTGTAAAATTTTTTTACACAAAATTATGTAACATTATATAATCAATTTATTTAAAAAAACAAAAACAAACGAGTCCAAAAGTGCATTGGGGATGGGAACACTCATCAAACGTTTCGAGCTATGAAGCCCCGATACGGGACATGATACCGATACGCCGATACGTGAAAATTTTTAAAATTCCTAATCCGATACTGCCGCGATATGTTATTTAAAAATTAAATTTAAAATTAAATATATAAATACACAGTATATAAACATGACTAAAATCAACAATATTAATAATTAAAAGAAGAAAATATCTAGTCTTATATCAGAATTTTAGGATAAGCTCAAATGTTTAACAACCTGTTATATAGTAGGACACCATAGTTTTTCTTTTGAAAAGTAAAAAAATATATTGACAAAGGAAAACCACAAGAAGTGCTAAAGATACAAACAAACATCGGGTATTTGGACGTATCAAACATGTATCGGGTATTACTTTTTTATTTAAAAATAACGATTTAACCGATACGTCAAAAATAACGATTTAACGAGTATGTATCGGGACGTATCGGAAGAGTATCGGTATCGAGTACGTATCAGACACGATACGTCACCATCTTTTGAGTATTGGGGCTTCATAGTAGAGCTGTCAAAACGGGAGGCCCGGTCCGTTTCGGCCCATTCGGGCTTCGTCGGGCCGGGCTAAAAAACCCGGGTAAAAAACGGGCTGCAGAATCAAGGCCCGAGCCCGGCCCGGTACAATTTTTTTTCAAAAAAAGATTTTTTAAAGCAAAAGATGAAGGGTAATGAAAAAAGAAGAAATTTAAGTGCCCAATAAATTTGACAAATCCAGAGACTTGTTATGCAAGAAATTACAGAGAGATCACAACATTAATTAATTACAAATATGTTGAAATTTGTTAGAATTAATGTAACAAATACAGAACAATAGGTTTTACTATTCCCAATTGTTTCCCATCGCAAACAAAACATTTCAATTTTGCATCTCTGAATACTAATGGAGAGAGGAAGCAATAAACATAACAAAGACAGAATCAGTGATTTACCTGATTGTCTTTTGCATCATATACTCTCATTTTCCAATCCCAAACAAGTTGTTCAAACTTGTATACTCTCAAAAAGATGGAAAAATATCTGGAGAACTCTTCCTACCCTTACATTAACTTCTTCACACTTTACAACTCTTATGGCTTTCACCAAATTCTACTCCAATATTTTGTCACTACGTGATGCTTCAGCTCCACTACATGTTCTTGATTTTCACCGTAAGGGTACCATGGAGCCTCACCTACTCAAAATGATTTTGAAATACGCTTTTTCACACAATGTTCAACGATTAAAAGTCGATACATTATCTAATATCCAACAATTTCCTCCATCCTTCTTCTCATGTAACACTTTAACATCTCTTAACCTTAACCTTTGTGTTAACTATAATAATGGGAAAACATTATTCCCTAATTCTTTGAATTTCCCAACATTAATCAATTTGTCTCTGCAGAACTTTATCTTCGGTGTAAAGCGTGATGGTCATGTTGATCCCTTTTCGTCATTAACCAAATTGAATAGTTTGGTCATTTACGATTGTATTGTTCCTTATCAAAAAAATCTATTCATATCGAGTTTCACACTTGCTGATTTAAGAATCGGTAACTATTGTCCTTGTCCAGGGTTGAAATTTAGTTTATCCACCCCAAGTCTTTATAAATTTGCTTTTTGGGGTTCTCCTCTTCAGAAACTTTGCAGGAGCAGCATGAACAATCTCTCTTCTGTCAAACATGCAACTATTTATGCAGATCAGTATTCAAAATCTCAGAATACTCCTTTGGTTCTACTCAATTGGCTTGTTGAGCTTGCTAACATCGAATCACTCACAGTTTGTCTGCGTACTCTGGAGGTACTTTAGTCAATGTTTGGTTTTGCGGTGACAAAAATTGATTTTGACTGATTGATTCTTTAAAATTGATTTTAAGTTAAAATGGTTTATATTTGGATATATTCACTCAAAAATGAGTTGAACAAAAAATTTGAGTGTAAAAATCAATTCTAAAATCAGATTCTATGAAGTAGAATCAATTCTTGGGGCAGAATCAATTCTACTTTTGAGAAACCAAATAAGTCAGAATCAATTCTACACGTCAAGAATCAATTCTGGCTGCTCCAGAATTGAAACCAAACATACACTTTTAATTTTCATTTTTTATTACCGCAACTTTTCTTTCATGTTTTCTGATTTAAGAGTCTTCCTTAATTGATTAGGTACTCTCCTTAGTTCCTGATTTATTGAAGGTTGAATTTCCTTCCTTGTATAGCTTGAAGTCACTGAAAATAAAACCGTCTTTATCTTCATACATACCCGAGGAAGAAGTAATGAACTTTTTGCTTCAAAATGCACCATCAGTGAAAGTTGACATGGAACCTTATTAAGGTAAATGTGCACTCAACTTGTTAGACACAATTGTTCTGTTTTGCATTTTGCCTTTTTCCTGTTTTTTGTTTCCTTCAGTCACCATATACATGTTTGATAAAATGTTAAGTTGATGAGTTTTGGAATAGTCTCACTACTTTGGTTTTACATTTGTGTGCAACATGGTGCCTCTAAACTCTTAAAGATGCTGACATAATGATTGACTTCCTATTTTATGGATTTCTTAATGTTGTTTGAGTACATATGGCTCGTAATCTGAGTTTGTGGGGAAGTTAATACAAGTTCATACTCTTAATGGTGTTACTTTTTCAGTTGAAACCATAACCATGGCGGAGGATACAATTTGTTGAAGAACCTGTACTGATGCATAAGTTTTGCCAAGAGATTGGAATCAAGACCTCAAAGCATGGATGCACTGCAGTTATGCCAAGAGAAGTCTTTCTACTAGCTAGATAGTATTTATTTTCTTGCATTTGACGTCCTACTATTGTTCGTTCCTAATTTGATTTTTCTTTGTTTAATTTGGGGTGCCTTTTGTGATATGGATTGATTGGAGTCTCATACATTCATGAATTCAACTATTTGGTTACTATTAGGAATATATTATACAATTGATGAATACCAAAATTGCAGCAAAGCTAACCGTGTACATGGATTTGTTTAGCAAGCACAATAAGCTTGTTTATGTCTTATAGCTTATAATACTTGAGAAAATTTCAATGGCACGAAAAATAGATCTAAACTTTGAACCAACCATGAAATGCCTCAGACAATGTCTCTCTGCGAGTGTGGAAGTAAACAAGCATCTTGTCTCTTGGGGGCAAGTTGTTCTTGATCACAGGGTGGCTGAGAAAATTTGTCATCCATGCAATAATAGCTGAACAATTCAATGGGTCTATTATCTGCATAGACCCAACTTCCTCCCAAATTGGAAGCCAATAAGAAATCCATCCAAGAGCAAGATCAAGGTACCCAATATTGTCTCCTCCAAAGAATTTCTTCCCCTTAATCTCCTCTTCAATCTTCTCTAATGCTTCTCTGGCTAGCTTCAGTGCCTTTTCCTGTTGTTCTCCACTGCTACACATTGCAACCCATGCTACATCCAAAAGCTTTCGTTCAGCAAAATTAGCCCAAAAACGAGCAAGAGCTCTTTGATAAGGATGGTGAGGCAAAAGTGGATATTGCTTCCATGTTTCATCAATGTATTCAAGGATAATGAATGACTCTGCAATTGGTTTTTGGGCATGAACAAGAACCGGAACCGCCTTGTGAACCGGGTTCAATTCCAAAAGGAGAGTGCTTTTATTGAAGATATCTTCTTCTACATACTCATAATCAACACCCTTTAGTTTCAAGGCCCATTCAACTCTCTTAGCAAATGGACTAACCCATAAACTCAACAACTTCACATCATGGTTTTCCATAATCTTGTTTTAGATTTCGTTTCCTATGTTATCAAAGACAGTGCTTATGTGTTATTGTTTCTTTCTCTTCAAGCAATTATGCTAACTATCTATGCTACTTATCTTTATAGTACATTTCTTTTGTGAAAGTCATTTTTTAGACTCTAGAGACAACAAATTTGACTACGAGTCTTTGGATGACAATGAGGTAAGCGCTTAGCACATTTTTATTGGGATTGCGGCAGACTTGTTTACATCAAAATCTATCTCTTAGAATTTAGGTTTCTTTATTAAATAATATTTAGGTGACATGAGTCATGGTAGGTTCACTACTAGGGTTTGACAAGTCCTCAACGCTCAAAGAGTCTTTATAGAGGTCTTTGTGTGAGTCAACTCTTTATCAATTGAATCAACCTTCGTTGCTTCATAATATATATTTGATGTATTTTAATCTTGTAAATATTCGCACTTATAAATACATTTTTGTAGTTACCTTAAAGGTTGGAAATATCAAAATATGACAAATAAATGTATCAATCAAATAATAGTCTATTGACTTTTCTTTTTTATAATTTTTGAAAAATAGAATTATTCGGAATAACTAAATATATAAATATGGTTTATTCTATGTTTTACAAGTCAGATAAATCTTTCACAATTGCATCAATATATTCAATCACTCAATCAAATGAGATATGACAAGGCTTATTAATTTAATGATAAAAAATACATTTATATTTATATTTTTATATATATAGTGTTATACTTTTTTACTTTTATATATTAGACAGAGTCTAAAAACATATTCATTAAAAAAAACAAAAATCCTATTTTGGGTAGCCAAGCACACCTCTTGCTTATTATTAAGTCACAGCCCCAAGTTTATCCAAGCCAATGATGGTACACAATTTAGAAAAATATTTGAAAATAGTAATACGAGAAAACAACTCTTAAAATATATCATAGTTACAAAGAATCAATATGAAGTGAAATAGCTCTTTTTCTTCGGTACCACATTTATGATATACACAATATAGAAGCAAAACAAGTGAGAATCAAAGAGACAATTCAGAGTCCTGACTCTGAACTCCAACACCAACATGATCCATTTCCTTCAACTCCTCAATCTTAGCCACTGCTTCCTTCCAGCCAAACCTATTCTCCAAATTCCATTCACAACAACTCATTCCAATCCTCAACAACTTCAACATCTCACCTTCTTCACCTCTACTTCCACCAATGCTTTTATCCAACACTTCTCCACTCCACCCTTCCCTCACTATAGATTCCACCCACATTGCCAAATCCTCCGTCGCTCCCTTCCCGTGCCTCAAATAATTTGCAGGGAACTTCCCTGTCAATAGCTCCAATATTAGTATCCCTAAACACCATATGTCGCTCTTCTCGCTTGGCCCTTCATTTTGACTCACCTCTGGAGCCTTGAAGCCTACCATGAACTGCTGAGCATGTTTCAAATCAGTTACTGCTACGAGTCCATACTCAGTTAAACGAGGCTCAAATGAACGGTCTAACACAACATTCGACGATTTTAGATGTCCATGAGGTAGCTTTTCGTCGGGAAACTCTCTATAAAGGTAAGCTAAACCTCTTGCCACTCCTTTTATTATCTTCAAACGTGTTGGCCAATCCAACTCACAACCATGTTTACCTGCATTTATAATGCAAATCAACATAAACATGAGGCAAAAACAACATAACTCGAGTTCTTAATTTCTCATCGGTAATTCACTAGTTTTTATTAGACTTAATTTCACTTCTAGTCGCACTAGTATTATGATTTTGAAATTTAAGTATTATCCTTAACATTTTCACAAATATAGTGTCCATTAATTTTCTCATTTTAGTCTTCAAGTATTGTAATTCTGCAAAAACATTCCTCCATTTTTGGTTTGCGCACAATCGCAATATTTGGAGACTAAAAGTGAGGGGGTCCGCTAATTTCCTTTATTCGAGTCTTCAAAAATTGCGATTGTGCTCACAATCACAATATTTGAAGACTAAAAGTGGGGGTCCATTGCACAATCACAATCAAAATTACTAGTTATTTTTTATGTTTCTTTTATATTATGATATAGATCATAAAATGAATTAATGTAGACATATCATACCATGAAGATGACTAGCCAAACTACCATTTTCTGCAAAATCATGTATCAAAAGTTTCTCTTCTTTTCCATAGTAGAATGCAACAAGAGGAAGTAGATTAGGATGTGTCAAACTTCCAAGCCTTCTCATATGATCATAGAACTCTTTTTTGCCAACTTTATTCATGTGCTTAAATCTTTTCACAACCACAACTGGTCCACTCAATACCATAGCCTTATATGTTGATCCAAAACTTCCACTTCCCAAAACCTCAGCTGAGGCTCTTAACAAATCTTGCAAATCAAACTCAACCCTTTCGTTGCTAACGAAGTTCAAATCTTCATCTTTGTTTTTCTTGGATTCAATTGTAATGGATTTGGCTCCGCTAGTGGAAACTATACTAGCATTTGTGTTCTGAGACTGTGATTGTGAATTCTCTATATTCCAATTGGATTTTGCCGCAGTTTTCTTTCTACGGTAACGGATGAATAAGAGTGCTAGTATGAAAGCCAATACAAGCACAATCACAAATACAATAACACTAATAAGGACACGGCGTGGCTTGTGTTCTTCTGGTTTTTCTTCTTCATGGCTTTGGCTTTTGCTGCAAAGGGTACTTAGAGGATTTCCACACAGATCTTTGTTGCCTGTTGCACTAGAAGTATTAGATAAAAACATTATCTAAGAATAGTCTCAAGGAACAAGAAAAAAAATTAGTAATATGAATCCAAGATAATCATAATTAGTTTCTGACCATAAATATACAAGCAAACTTAGTTATGATTTTTATATATAGAGTTAGAGGTTATAAAAGGTTTGGCAGTTTTTTTTATGTTTGGCTTTCACCACCAATTTAATCTGGTTTGGAGGTTAGTTCTGACATCAAGTGGTTTCAGCCCCCCTCCCGATCGCAGTTGCGAGGGATCGAACCGTGATCCTCTCTACTAAGTTCAGCGTCAATCACCATTGAACCAACTAACGATTGGTAAAGGTTTGGCATATTAGGCCTATTGGCAAAGAAAACGGAACCAATTCAAAATTAATGGTAAATTTGGATATTTGTTTTGAATTTTTCATAATAAGTAAGAACAAATAATTTCTTACCTGCAAAAGAACTTGGATCCTGAGTTTTTAAGCTTTCTGGTATTGCACCATCCAATTGATTGTTAGACAAATTAAACACTCTGAAATCACTTTGTAGAAATTCTGGTATATTACCATAAAAGCTATTTCCATGTAAATCAACATCATAAAGTCTAGGCAATTGAGCAAGAGAACTAGGAATATGACCCTTAAATTCATTTTCTGCTAAGACAACTCTCCTAAGCCTTCTTAACCCTTCAAAAGCATCATCAGAAATTTCACCAGAGAATTTATTATTAGCCAAAAACAATGCCCTTAATCCCACAAGTTTATTAAATGCAGGAAATGGACCCTCAAAATTATTATTAATGACACTAAAACTTCTCAAAGTGGACAAATTCATAAGTATGTCTACATTAATTGTTCCACTTAGTCCCATATTCTCTAGTCTCAAACCATGAAGTGTTTGATCTTTGCATATTAAACCATTCCATGTGCAAACATTAATAGAATTGTTACTCCAATTGTTTAATGCATCTGCATTAAACAAGAAGCTTTTGAAATTCATTAGTATTTGAACATCTGTGTCAGCTATTAAGGTTGGTAAGAAAAAAGTGGATATCATGAAGAGAATGAGAATAGAGATGTATTCTCTTGCATGAAGCATGATTGAAATTAAGATGAAAAAAAATGATGAAATGAGAAAATAATTAGAGAGAATGAGGAATATTTGATTAATATTAAGAAACATATGTCTTAAGAAATTGTTGGGTGACATTGACAAAGTAGTATGTCCTGCAAAGCATGAGCTGGTTAGGCCGGCTTAGGGAGTGTTTGGACTTCATTTCCAAAGATATAATTTTGTTTAATATAGCTTTTATTATATATTGGGTGTGGCCTTGTTACACAATGTTTTTTCTTGTTATTGGTGAGGATGATACTTCTATTACATTGGTCTTCTCTAAAATATTTTTTTTTTTTAGTGATGGTATATCTAGAATAATTTAATAACAGGTTTATGTAGAAAATGTTTGCATACTGTGGTTATTACATAACTTGTATGCCAAGTAATTATTTTTATTACACAATTATGATTTACACTATATAGGCTACCCCTTTCTCGCACACCCTACAAAATTACCAAAATACACATGTTCGCTATTTAAATAACTGATTGTATCCGTCACTTAAGTAGCACACCATAAGTGTCACCACAAGTCTTCCACACTAAATTTATTTAGCAATACTTAATTTACAATCACAACCAAGTACATGAAATATACGGTACTCATAAAATCAAATGAAACTCAAACATGCATAATTAACCATGATATTCTTGTATGCGACGGTGACAATAAACAATCATTTCATCCCTAGGTGGCAAGTTGTCTTTGATGATAGGATGGCTAAGAAAATTGGTCTTCCATGAAGAAATGTTTGGACATTTTAATGGGTCAAGTACCGGCAATGACCCAATTTCCTCCCAAACAGGAAGCCAACAAGTGATCCATCCAAGAGCAAGATCAAGGTATCCAATATTGTCCCCTCCAAAGAATTTTTTTCCTTTTATCTCCTCTTCTAATTTTTCAATTACTTCTCTTGTCTCTTTTAGAACCTTTTCCCATCCATCCCCTTTCTTAATCAATGCAATCCATGCACCCATTGCAAGCTATAATTTATACACACAAAATAAGATTTTGAAATACAAGTCATTGAATTAAAAGAGTTTAGGTATGCATTGTGGTAAATGTAGTGGAATTATTTAAATAAAATTACATTATCATCCAATTAAATATATAAAGTACCTAATTCAATTAGACATGAGGGGGAATGTTAGAAACTAAAAAAAGTGAGTCACATGTCAAATGACATGAAGAAGAAAAATGACTTTATAAGAATTGATAATCAAATTACAAAATTAATTGTATTGTCGTAACTTTCAGATGGTTGTTCTTTGCCTCTTTAAATTGATCAGACTTGTCTCATGTCTCCCTCCATCTACTGAAAAATATCTCCTAGTAGTGTAAACCTTAACGGGATATATCTCTGGTAATGCAAATCTTTGCAGAAGATGTCTTCCAGTAGTATGTTTTCTAGTGTGAGCAATTTAGAGGAACGAATGGCAACTATTTAACTTTTTGGACCAATAAACTTACACATACACAAGCCCAACTATATGACACTGCTCTAGATTGGGCCTCTTCTTATATAAATTTAAGAGTTTAATATTTGTTGGTTTACTTTTTGAACCCCTAAATTGATCATAACCCCTCATGTTCCTTCCACCTATCGGGATATATCTCCTAGTAATGCAAATTTTATTAGGAGTGTTTTTTCTAGTGTGAGCAATGAAGAGGGCGAAGAGCAACCATCTTATTATTTATGCATCGATATTATAAAAAACAATTTCACAGATGTTCAAAATACATGTACAAATATTTACTTTTTTATATAATACAAATATTTACGTGTTGGTATATAATTTAAATATTTTTATCATAAATTATAGTATTTCTTGAATTGAATCAATGACAGATTTTTAAGTTATAATATTTAGAATTTGATACAATTATATAATTTGAAATTCAAATTTGTGTATATCTTTTATCGTAAGATAATATTAAACATTTTACTATATCATAATAAGCCTAATTAATCAAAAAAATGCTCCACATATAGAAAAAGAGACAAAATATTACCTTTTCATCAGATAACTTGGCCCAAAACCGAGCATGAGATCTTTGATAAGGATGGTGTGGCAGCAATGGATACTGCTTCCATGTTTCATCAATATATTCAAGGATAATCAATGATTCTGCAATTGATTTCTGGCCATGAACAAGAACAGGAACTTTCTTATGAACCGGATTCAATTCCAAAAGGAGACTACTTTTGTTGAAGATATCTTGTTCTAAATACTCATAATCAACACCCTTTAGTTTTAGTGCCCATTCAACTCTTCGACCAACTGGACTCAATAAAAAGTTAAGCAGCTTCACATCTCGGTTTCCCATCAATTTTTGTCTCATTACATATATATGTTTGTTAAATTTGTTTCCTTATATATATATATAAATATATGTAATGTTTATGTGCATGCTAGTGTATTGTTGATTCTCGAACTTTCTTTAAACTTCACTAATGACATATTTTGTATATTTTAAAGACGGCAATTTTGACTAAATGCAATTGAACCACGTCTATCACTTTTATTCTTCTTTTTTTTATGGTGGAAAGTTACTGGTGCGTAAAAACTTCAAAATGTTACCCAAGTTAGCTTTGACAAGGAATTAAAAATTAATTAAAGGACCAAAACAAAATAAAAAAATTAGTTAAAGAATTAAAAGAGTAATTTAATTTAAAATTAAAATAAATACGATCAAATACTTGACCAATGCATCGAACAATATAATTATTTTTTGTTTTAATTTAAACCATTTGAAAATTGTAAATAGGATCTTAAATTAAAAAAAAATTAATATAGTCTTGAATGATATAGTTTTTGTAATTAAGTCATTAATTATGTTGTATTGTTGTTAGTCAATTATCAGTCAAACTATAATAGAAGAATCTAATTATAAAAATATTTTAGTAGTATTATCACAATAGAGTAATATGTATTGGGTCACATGATAACAGTTGTCGGGTATCATTTATATCGGATTTAGAATAATTATATAAGTGAGTTAGATATTATTTTTATCCAAAATTTTAAAGTACTTTCTTCTGACACTATTATAAGAAAAATATTACTTTTTAGGTTCATTGAAAATTTAATATATCTACACTATATTATAAACTATTATATACATTAATTTTTTAATGAATTTAAAAAAGTGATTTTTATTTATAATAATAATCGAAAAAAGTATTAGATTTATGGATCCTCTTGTTCAACCACCACTTTTTTAACATCGTGGAATTTAACCTCAGGCTTGCCACAAGAACGGTTGTCTTTTAGGTGCAAAGTGTAGGCAAATGCTGAAGCACCTCAACCACCGTAGTAGTAACATTATGGTGATGGAGTATTCATATATCATTTTATTAAAATAATAATCATTAAACAAGTCTAATTCATATATGTCATTTTCAAAACTATAATTGAGAATGTAAGAACGAAATAGAAAGAAATAAAATTGAGATTTAATTAATCAAATCTTTCATCCATCTAGATTGGCCTCTGATGACTCCGTCTCATTACTATATTTTTAACCATATTTCAAGGCATTTTAGGTGGTTTTATAACGTTTTCCGCAATGAAATAAAGAGAAAATAACATCATTACAAGTTGCCTTGAAGCACAAGAAAATTGAAGAAAATCAACACAATGTACATCATGACGTATGTCCGGTATTTTGACCATATCTAGAGTTTCGTAACTCGGAATGCGATGGGACTTACGGCAAATGAAAGCTAAGATCAAGAGCTACAACTTTCATTAAGACAAGAAATGCATTTGACTATGTCTCTGGCGCCGGATCTTGCGCCGGGGCGCAATTGCGTGCCAAAAAAATGAAAAATTCTGACATGCTGCGCCCATGCGCGGGTGCGTAACTTAGACCTATATATTGCAATTTCTGTCAGAATAAGGGGTACAGAGTTTTGACGGCGAAAAAATGCAACTTTCTCAGGAACTCTGAAGTGATCAAGCAAGGTTTTTAGTGTGGAAACACATGAAAACCAAACTTGTAATGAATTCTTTTACTTTATTTTATGTTATTTATTTAAGGCTAAACTACATATTTGGTCTCTTACGTTTAAAAAGTTTTAATTTGGTCCCTTACGTTATCAACGTTTGCATTAGCTGGTCTCTTCCGTCAGTTTCCACTATTCCACTATTTCAATTGGACACGTGTCAACGTGTCCAGGTGTCCACGTGTCAATCCACGTGTGCAAACTGTCTGCCACGTCAGCAAACCGTCTGCCACATGTGCAAAAACTGACGGAAGGGACCAAATTGAAACCTAAAATAAACGTAAGGGACCAAATTGAAACTTTTTAAACGCAAGGGACCAAATTGAAACCTAAAATAAATGTAAGGGACCAAATGTGTAGTTTAGCCTTTATTTAATTATGAGTAACTAAACTTCTTGATTGGATCCTGTTGTGAATTCGATTAATAGAACCACACCAATAATCCTTTAGTGTGTGGGGCAAAACAAACAAAGCAATCAAACAACAATGGACCAAGCAATAATAATCAACCAACAAGAATAAACGATAAAAGAGATAAAGAACACAAACTATTGTTTACTCAGTTCGGTGTTAATGAACCTACGTCTTGGGGAGAGAGCAACCTCTCTGTTCCACTATCAATAGAAACCTTGATTACAATGAGATTCTCCACAAGAGTTACAAGAATTAGAGTTTTCCTAATTATACCCTAGTCCCGAATCTCTCCCCGTGACCAAGAGATTCAATCAACAAGTGTTTCCAAGGTGATAGAATGTTTCTCCCAACCCTAGAGTCTTCCCAAGATGTTATCTATTAACCCTAGTATGTATGTTGGCCTTAGAAACCCTAAAAAACACCTTAAAAGTCCTGAAAACGCAAAACAACTATATAACCACGCGGTTCCGCGCCTGGCGCCCTTAAAAGGGCTCGTGGCCGCGCCCTGGCGTCAACACCCGAGACCACTGCGCCTAGCACCTGCAGACCTGCGCCCTGCCTGTTGCCTGCTGCCTGCTGAGCCCTCACCAGGGCAAACCAACTTCCTACAACAACATCATTTTCAAGGCAATATCCAACAATCTCCACCTTGCCTTTAAAACAATGGTGATGCCAACTTCCCAACAACCACTATGCTGCTACACTTGTTTACACCACACCTTCTTCGAACCCCGGAATACCTTCCGTCCTCTCGAAGAATTGCTTGCCTCCGACTATCCTTGGATTTTAGCATAGCCCTACAAGTCTCACCATACATCTTCGACCTCCGGAGTGAACCAATCCATACTCTCGAAGAAACACTTGCATCCAACTATCATCGGAATTTTAGATAGTCCTACAAGCTTCACCGTACCCTCTTCAGCCCCCGGATTGTTCATGTCCGTCCTCCTTAAGAATTGCTTGTCTCTCAACATAACCTTGGAATTTTAGGTAAGTTCCACAAGCTGCAACATCGGACTCTCCTTGTATCCAACTACTTCCCGCAATCCTACAAGTTACCAAGTCTGATCATCGTTGCTTTCAATTGTCTCCCTGAAGATCCCTTCCCGGTTTTGCACTTCTTCAGCCACAATTGAAATAAAACCCCAAGGTTTCCATAGCCATACCACTTTGGTGCAACAATACCGCTCTCCTCCCTATCTCTCATTAGATAGCCAAGAGCTATTGTTGGTTGTTTGTCTTCTTCTAGTCTCACTAGTAACAAACTCCACCTCAAATCGAGATTCCTCCACCAAAGTTTCAAACCGGTATATCCACTATGTTGCCCACCTTGTAACATGCAAAATTCATCAACTACTCTGAAACACACTTCAATTCATTATTAGTCTCCAACACTTCCCGTTTAGTTCTACCACCTAGTTAAACATTGTCTCACTAGTCCAACTAAACATATGTCACTAACAATTACCAACCGAAGTTTCACAACTTAACCACATCATGAGAATCACCACTAGTAACCGATGCATGACCAATAACAGTAGAACCATCTAACAAGTATCTACCTAGTATCTATGCATCAAAAGGTCAAGAAAAATACATCGCATCGTGTGAAAGAAACTCACCCATACCTTGAACCTTACAAGCTTTCCCGTCTCCAAGATGAACAACTCCACCTTCAACTAGCTATAGAGTCCAAAAGTATCAATTCTTTGAACACATGTGATAGGAGCATCCAAAGTCCGCGACTCAAAACTCCACCGATTCCCAACTTCACACCACTAGTGTTTCCGCATCCTCATAACAAAGTTGTTGTTTCAAAAAAGTCACCCGAGTATTATTCCACCGCCTCTCCAGGCCGATACCGAGTATTATTACCACCGCCTCTCCAGGCCGATGTTGAGTATTGTTCCACCGCCTCTCCAGGCAGACAACCATCTATGGTTCCAAGCTTGTGACTATGAGTGTTCCCGCACTCTCATAGCCTTCCTCATAAGCTTCATCACTCACCGCAATATCCTTTACCTTCTTATCTTCGAGGCACCGGATAACCACACTCCATGTTTTATCCATCTTCTCGACCAATAAAATTGCTTCAATCTTCAAATTCCCCAAGAGTTAGAGTTTTCCTAATTCTACCCTAGTCCTGAATCTCTCTCTGTGACCACGAGATTCAATCAACAAGTGTTTCCAATGTGATAGAATGTTTCTCCCAACCTTAGAGTCTTCCCAAGATGTTCTATATTAACCCTAGTATGTATGTTGGCCTTAGAAACCCTAAAAAACACCTTAAAAGCCCTGAAAACGCAAAACAGCAATATAACCACGCGGGTCCGCGCCTGGCGCCCTCACCAGGGCTCGTGGCTGCGCCCTGGCGCCAGCACCCGAGACCACTGCGCCTGACGCCCGCAGACCTGTGCCCTGGCGCCCTCACAAGGACACGCCCTGCCTGTTGCCTGCTGCCTGCTGAGCCCTCACCAGGGCACACCAGCTTCCTGCAACAACATCATTTTCAAGGCAATATCCAACAGATCCCATGGGGATTCTAATTTGTTATCTTGAACCCATGTAGTCTCATATGACATGTTAATGAATTACGAAGTTAGTTTCAGTCAATTATTCTTTGTTCTTAACGTTTTACATGATTTGGTCAATTATGTGATGATTCCAATTAATTGTTTACTATGACAATAGAAATAATTCATCGATCTAGGTATAGTTGTTCAATTAACCTTCACTTAAGACATTTTGGTTTGTTAATTGAGAATTCTAAGGTTAAAGTTCCAAAACCTCAATTGATCATAAATCACTTACGACATTAGGGAGTTGTGATCAAGGGAGAGGATTATGTTACCAAGACATTGGGCATAATTACTTTTTTTTAATCGAATCATGAAACTAAATTTGTAACCTTGTTAACATGCATGAACTAACAAGATTATAATAATTAGATGAACCGAAAGTATTCAATCGCCTTCTCTTTTTGAGTAAATCCTAATTTCTTGCCGTTTTATTCTGAAAACCCTAATTCTAAAAGAATCCCCTTTTATTTTATGTCAATTTATTTACGTATGTTTTCAATAAATCGCGTTTGATTCACTACAATCCCTGTGGAAAACGATCTTTACCACTATTTAGTACACTTGCTAAATATCCATTAGCATTGTTACCATTATTTAGTACACTTGCTAAATTTTCATTAGCCTCGTCACCATTCACAAGAGATTACAAATGAACTATCAGTAAAGGAGATAAAAATTATTTTGAAAAACTTTTCTTCCCCGTCATGTTTCTCTTATACCCCATTCTTTCTTTGTTGCGTGCTTGTTAAAAAAAAAACTTTGGAACGCGTTTTCCGAATTTTTTTTTGTCTCGAATACTCTTATAAATTGCTCTTTAAGCCTTCAAACATGTGAAATGTTAATGATATTTACTTGAAGGATTTAACTCTTGATGAACATGAAGTAGTTAATTAAAGCTCTTCTTTTATTGTCATCACTTCATTAAAAAAAGAAAAGGCTAGAAAATTTAAAATAACTCTTGTTGGTAAACCAATCTTTGTGAAAGAACAAATAACAAAAATTCTTTAGGGCCTGTTTGGTTTAGGGTTTTTGGAGAGGAGAGAGGGGAGGTGATATTTTAAATTTTTATGTTTGGTTCAACGTTTTAACGAGGGAAGGGGAGAAGTATTTTACTTTTTTACCCTTAACCTTATAAACTCAAAATAAAGATTAAATTATAATGGATATATTACATTAAAAAATAAATCTAATGGATATATAACAAAAAAAAATCTAATGATTAGAAAACCTAATATTTTTTTTTTGTCAAAAAAAATAAAACCTAGAATTTTAATATTTCAACAAGGATAATTTAGAATTTTAATAAAAAAATGAGGGTAATTTTGTCAACAGAATAAATTATGTTTTACCTCGCCTCCCCTCCTTAAAAATCCCTCCCCACACCTCTCATCCCCTCCTCCTCGATTGAACCAACAACCTCTTAGAAATTGGTCGTTTAGGGATTTTATTTTGCTCCAATCACGAGAAAGAAGATAATTAACATGAAAATTTCATTTAAAAAAAAGAAAGAAAAAAAGAAATGATTGCTTTTTTTTTTGAAGCAAAATAAATGATTGCATCAAATTTTATACTGTGGCAATTTGTTAATATTATGTATAAATAGTTAGAGGATATCAATTTTTACTTTACAACTAACAGGTATTAGTGTGTTCACGCAAGTGTCTTTTCTTTTTACATTTGTGTGTAAAAATATAAACCTGAAAAATAAAAATATAAAAGAATAAATGAAAAGAAATTAGAAACCAAAGAAGAAATAATTATTTTTTATAATTATAATGTTTTTCCATCTAATTGTACCATAATTGTACCATGGTATAATTAGACGGAAAAACATTATAAGGGAGAATGAATTGTTTTACAAAGATATTTTGGTGATATAATGGTGGTGTTATTGATAATTGATATTCGAGCATGACTTAAAAACTTGAGGGAGAATGCATCAAGAAAAAAAAAGGCATGAGAATGAGGTAGAACAAATTGTGTATGGTTATCTAATATTTAAAATTTATTTATTTATTTTTTAAGAAAATTTAAGTGTATATATATATCAATTTAGTTTTTATCCTTGCTTTAATTAAAATTTGTAATATTTAAATTTCTAAATTAAAAGTATAATTCTTAATTTTAAATTCAATTTCCAATTAGAAATATTCAAATTTGATCTCTAATTTAAACAATACTTGATAGATTTTATTTGTCTCCCAACTGAATTAAGATGTTTAGAATCTATTTCTCCCAAGAATATATTGGAGAATACAACCAAACGTTAAATGTATATTCAACATTTAACATTCAAATGGTGAGAACAATTGTTGGTCAAATTTTCCTTATCTTGTGGTCGAATTTTGGATAATCAGGGATCCCTTTCTCCTAACTAGAGGGTTAATACCCAAAAAAAAATCCAAACTAAATTCAAATCATGTATTTATTTTTATAAGCAAATTTTTATTTAGGGAAGTGAGTATAAGGGGTACTCCAACTCTTACAACCAACAAATTCAAACTCAACATTATAGCAAACGATAACTACCCACCTTCTATAAAAAATTGCAAAGATTTCGCTAAATCATGTGTTCGAAAGTCAAAGTCATTGAAAATAAAAGTCAAATAGAAATAGAACTCAAAACAAACTAAACTCAAAATAGCAAGCAGAAATAATAAGATGCAGAGCCTGACACCTCTCCCAAAGACAAACAAGACTCACTACATAAGGGCATCTCCGATGCAAGTACCTTATTGAGTTCTTAAGGCTTATCAACCGTATCTTATTTTATTTTACTATTGGAGTTGAATGACATGACACTCAAAGTTGCTTAGAAATATGAGATGAAACTTCATGTTGCAACTCTTACTTTGAGTGGTTTAGCAATAAAATTTATTATTTTAATAGGAATTAGTGGGGCCTTACTTATTATTTTCATTATTGTAATCATATTAGGGGAAGTTAGGAATGAAATAAGTAATTTTATTTAATTCTATTGTAATTTTTATTTTGTTTATTCTATTGTAATTTTAAATTATTATTTATGGAAAATTATCCGTAATGAGTTGTTTATTTTAATGTTATTGGAATAAAATTAGTTAAAGTTGTTTATCAAATGCTTAGATCATACGTGGCAAATTTAGGTCCACAAAAAGTAATTTAAGTCATCCATCTAATAGCACCTACATCTATTCCACCCATTTGAGTTTCTTAAATGGACCCCGCATAATTTTTTATATTATCTTACTATTTAAGCAAGTCAATCATATTTCCTAAATATTCATGCAACTCATTTAAAATTTTAAATTGGGTCCACCAAACCCACAATATAACTCAAAAACTAAAAGAAAACCAAAGTTATGTGATTATAATATATTTAATATGCACATGAAAAGGCAAAGCAATCTTTGCATTGTAGGGACACGTTGCCAAACTCAACCACCCAATTTTATAGCAAATATGCAAGACACTCTAACAAAGGGTGTTTGGTTATTGTGAGGATACGGTTGAAGTCAACCAATATATATACTCTAAATTCCCCCATTGGAAATGCCTTAACAATACACTAACAACTAATAAGAAACTAAGACACCAAATAAAACATTCCAGCACAATTTGTTAGGGGAAACTTGATATATCCTAAAAGAGTAAGAAACAAAGTGTTGTTGCAAGATCCAATGCTAAAGTTAAATACATGACATTCATGACATAAGCCACACAATTTTACCATATGCCTCTTTTTTCATTTCATTTGAAAAAATATGCAAATGGAAACAATAAGTACATAGAAGCCATGAAACGTGCTATAATGTGTATACAATTAGAACTATGAGCTCACCTGTCAACATTTTCTGCTAGATAATGCTCATTATTATTACAAGTATAAAATAATCGTAAAATGTAGAAATATTAAAAAGTTTAAATTATTAAATTTGACTTAAAAAATGTTGTGTACATTGAATAAAGCATGGTCCATATTTCTACAGCCTCTGCACTAGTACTGCAGCTTATCCCTTATAAGTTCTGATATAAGTGATTACCACCGAAGTAAACTTTTGAAGACCACATAATGTTTCTGACTAAACTGATCAGTGTCCCCCACAGAGATATACATCAATGTTAATTTTAATATAAAGTGAGGACAATGGTAAACTTTATCCAATTGCATGTGCAGTTCCTCATGATCCATGCTACTGTCAATATTTGTCAAACTAGTCACTACTAGCCATTTTTTTTATCATACATTGAAATATTTTAATTTGAGATTTGGATTTTTTTTCTTTATTTTTTAATATAAATTTCAGAGGATTCCCAATTGTAGCCGTTGATACTTGAAAATTGAAATAGAAATAATGAATTATATTAGAACTTTTGTTCTGGTGCCGCATGCCAAAAAAATGGAATAAAAAATTAAAACATCGTCTACATTATTTTTTTTCATGCATAATTGACTATAGAATGCTTTGCTTAGTCATTGATTGTTTTCTCCAAATTACTCACAAAAATATTAACAGTCTTAACATTAGTCTGATGATAAAGACTTGAGACTTTAGAGTATAAATCTCACGATTTTTTATGCTACAGCATTCTATACAGAATGAAAATAATGTCTATTAAATTAGTCAATTTTTAAGCCGGATGCGGAATTTTAAAGAAGAAACCCTTGATTCCTAGTCTTTCATGTTTGTTTCATAATGCTCTCAAACTGTGAAGCATCATAGATTAACAGTTCTTGGCTAGCTTATTTAAATAGTTTTGTAGGGTCCATAATTAGATCACAAACAAAATCATCAATCATGTAACATAACATGGTCCTACATTATCATATCTCTGGGTAGCACTACTTGTATATTATTCCCATAAATCAAGTAGGTGGAAAAAAAATCAATGGCTTGAATTTCAAAGTTCTTATACTACAAGCCTACTTTGAGTATTTATCATCACAAAGCAAAAACTAGTCCTACACTTTTTCTTTTCCCGCCCTTTAAAAATTCTTCTATTTGCTTAATTTTTCCACTTAGTTTCATTAATTTAAGGTTATCATATATTAATAATATTAATATCATATCACAAGCTATCTCTATCCTATAGTCAAACATTTGTGGCTGCTTTTTCAATCAAAATCTTTCTTTTGCTTCAAACATTTATTCACATAAGCTCAAACAAAACTCTTTCCCTTCAAATTTTATTACTTTCTCAATTAATCTCTTATATGCTTCAAACAAAAAATGGAAACTGTGAAACCAAAATCATCAATGAACAACAGAAGCAAGAAATTTGCTAAGACATTTCAGAAGGTTATTAGTCTCAAAAGTGCAACAAAAATTGCTTCAAACAATGGAATTTGCATGCTCAACTCAAATCTCAAAGTGAAAGAAGATCCTTTCACAGATCATCATATCAAAACCAATGGCAACAACAAAAACAAGGCGCGAAATAAAGCGGTTATGGAGGCTTTAATCGCGAGGCTTTTCGCCGGTGTTACAACCATAAAAGCATCATATGCTGAGCTTCAAATGGCTCAACATCCTTACAACAATGATTCAATTCAAGCAGCTGATCAAGCAGTAGTTGATGAACTAAGAGCCATATCAGAATTGAAAAAAAAGTTCTTAAAAAAAGAGCTTAATCTTTCACCACAAGTTACAATAATGCTTGCAGAGATTCAAGAACAACAAAGCATAATGAAAACCTATGAAATCACCATCAAGAAGCTTCAAGGAGAAGTTGATGCAAAAGAGTCACAAATCTCATCACTCAGAAAAAAACTTGATGAATGCATTTCATTCAACAAATCACTTGAAAAAAAGCTTAACTCAAATGCTTCTTTATCACTCTTTGTTAACCTTGAACATTCAATGTTGAATCATACTCATTTTGTTTATTTTCTTCATTATACTTTGAGATCAATAAGGACTTTTGTGAAGCTTATGATTGAAGAAATGGAATCAGCAAATTGGGATATTGAAGCAGCTGTTAAATTCATTCATCCAAATGCAGTTTTCAACAAACCAAGTCATCGTTGTTTTGCTTTTGAATCATTTGTTTCCATAACAATGTTTGAAAGCTTTAACTATCCAAATTTCATTTTTTCAAATGACCCTCTTCATAATAATCATCAAAATCACTACTTTGATAAATTCAAGAGACTAAGATCTTTGAATCCAAAACAATACTTAGAAAACAATCCAAATTCATCTTTTGCAAAGTTTCTTAAATCCAAATATCTTCAACTTGTTCATGCTAAAATGGAGTGTTCTTTGTTTGGAAATTTGAATCAGAGGAAGCTAGTGAATTCTGGAGGGTATCCAGATTCTGCTTTTTTCTTAGCTTATGCTGAAATGGCAAAGCGTGTTTGGACACTGCATTACTTGGCACTGTCATTTCAAGAAAATGTTACAACTTTTCAGGTTAAGAAGAATACAAGATTCTCTGAAGTTTACATGGAAAGTGTCACAGAAGAATCAGTTTCAACTACTTCATGTTCAGGGGATTCTACGGATTCGACCTCCGGCGAGTTTCGCGTCGTTTTCACGGTGGTGCCGGGTTTTAAAATTGGTAAGACAGTAATTCAGAGTCAGGTTTACTTGTCTTTGGTGGATTCTCCTTCAAGTTCATGATAGAAATTAGTATTTGATCATGTTATGGTTGGTAGTAACCATGTATTATGAGTGTATTATACTCATAATAATAATGTATTGTTAAGTATATATTAAGGGTTAGTTTTGATTTAAGAACATTTATTAAATATAATAAGTAGTCCATTGTTACTTGAGGAAAAATAATGGATGTTAAACTATTCATGTATAATTACTTAATTAGGCATTTTATAAAGTTATATTGTACATTTGATCTCAAAATAGGGATTCTTGAGGTGCTAAGTGCTGCACCTTTTTATAGAAATTTTTCTATTCAGTTTTCTGCATTTGTAGTACTATAGTGTAGTTAGTTAGATAGGGATAATTCCCTTTCAGATTATTGATATATAAATATTTCCCAACTATACATCTTAACCTACATGTTCAAAGCATAACGCTTGGGTTATTTTAATTGGACCAAATTTGTAGTGTTTAACTTCGAAATAAATATAGTCTTACCAACACAGAATTGGTCCGAGTGATAAGAGACTGAAACAACTTAAATAAATGTTTAGAAATTCGATCATTAATATAATATTTTGATGTGAAACAATTATAATCTCACAACTTGTTATACTGAACCAACAATTTAACATTAGCTAACCACTTGACTCCTTAACTTTCACCAACTTGTGATTTTTGCCATGTAACTTTCATAATAGCACTTTTGACTTCTAACTTTAGCACATTTTGCAAAAGACTAGCCCCCACTAATTTAATTTGGACCAAGTCAATGCACACGTGGACAATGGCTCAGATGTTACATCAGTATGTCATGTGAGTCGATGTTCACGTGTACATTGACTTATTGATGTGTCTTATGAGTCATTGTCCACATGTGAGTGACTTCGTAAAAATTAGTGGAGGGGAAACCTTTTTGCAAAAGATGTTAAAGTTAGGGGCCAAAAGTACTATTACAAGAGTCGGTGGACTAAAATTGCAAATTTATGAAACTAAGGGATTAAAACTCAAAAGTACTATTCAACCATTAATCTTCGATATCAAAAGTTAACCATTTTTTCTTTTATTAATATATTTCTGTCTTAGTGGTTACTTATTTCCATTTGATGGCGTCTAGAGAACAGTGTTTGTTGTTCATATATATGTGATCATCGAAGTGTTTTGAATTTGAAAGCTTGGAATTGTTAGAAAGTAAGCAGAGGCTAAGCATGCCTTGCGTGCATGATGATGGGGCCAGGGAATGCAATGGCAATGGGAGAAACAATTAATTCAATCAATTGAGTACAATTCAACATCATCATGTACATTACACCATGCTATTAGAAGAACATTATTTAATCGTTTATTTGGTGCTACAATTGCTTATGTTGGAAAATTTCATAAGCTTCTTAATAATTAGCTAGTTCTACCTAACCCATTATCTTGGATAGAGCTGTTCAATTTCTTGACATAGAAATGTCTTAATTTTCTAACCCGTGTTGGAAAATTTCATACTACTTTTTTGAATAATAACTTGGTGATAGGAAGAACTAATTGCCAATTGGAGATTTAATTTGACTATAGTTGACGGGATTGATAGCAGGCAACATGTAAGGACAAGATATAAACCTCTATAATTTGCTAGCCATAAAATAAAATAGCCTTAAATTATATGCTTCGGTCCACGTAGATATTCCCCACATCCGTTGAGAGATGGTCTGCATTTATATTTATAAGTACAATGCAATCCTTATCTTACAAGCCAGTTTTGTAGAGATGAGTTAGGTCCAACTCAATTCTAAGATGGTATTAAAGCTTCTCCACGATCAGTTGTGTCACCCATTATCGGGTCATTCACCATTTATATTCATGCACCAAACCCAATAATGCTGAACATGAGGGAGTGTGACCTTACAAACCTCTTTTGTAGGGTTTAGTTATGCCCAACTATCAAAATCATCTCACAGCCGATGTGAAACTTCTTAACATATATATCATTTTTTTAAAATATGGCTCGAAAGAAAGAAAAAAAAAAAGTTTTTAGTCCTCACTAGTATACTATGTTTTACTTTAGCTCCCTGTTGTTTTATTTTAATTCTTGCAAGATTTATTCGTATTAAAATTTTGTCTTGTAATATGTAGAATATTTAATTTTAGTATTTCAAAATAAAAAATAAATATTACAATAATCAATTTTAATATGAACAAATTTAATAGAGACCAAAACAAAAGACCAAAAACAAACAAATTTTTTACGGTGAATAAACACAAAAAAGTTACATATTTTCTTGAAATAAAATTATTTTAAATTCAAACCAATAAAATAATAATCTACACCTTCAAATAATTGATTTTTAAATTAAAAATTGAGCCTTACCATATATACACCAAAGAGAAATCAATATATATATGACACAAATGATAGATAATTGAGTCTCTTAACTATTTAATACTATCTCCGATCTTTTTTATAAGAGTCAATTTACTTTTTACATTAATTCAATAATTGATGTATTTAATCTATATAGCTTATATACATTAATTATTAAATGAATCTGAAAAGTCAATTGTCTAAAAAAAGATCACAGAGAGTATAAGGTTATGAAAAAACCTATGTTTTGAGAGTTCAACCAGTTAAATAAATTTTAATTACTTTAAAGAATTAGTCTTTATGGTTGTAGTAGTTGTAGATAAATCAAAGTTTGCAAGCAATAAAATGTTATAATATTTTCCCAATTTAGATGTTTTAGTTTATTCGTAGCTTGATCTGCACTCCTAATACCAAACCCTTTGGGAACAAATCCAACTAACAAGTACTAAAGAGGTCATCAATCTATACTATACCTTTGCGTACCTTTAAGAAAAGTTCAGCTACTGTTTGTTTGCACAATGATGACAAAATTGGAACAAGCCTTTTTCATGAGCAAACTCTTATAATCTCTGTGCATTATTTAGTTTCTTGATGTCATAAACTATGGCTTAATTGTTAGCTATTTGTCTTCTGGAAGTTGTGGAATGCTAAAATAAAAAACACATTGGAAAAAATTAATGAAGACGCTGTGTGCTCCACCAAAGAGAAACACTGTTGTAGGCCATCTTAAATAGAAAAAACTACAGAAAATATAAAAAATTGGCCCATGCAGGTCTCGAACCTGCGACCTTCGCGTTATTAGCACGACGCTCTAACCAACTGAGCTAATGGGCCAGTTACTTGTAAGTTTTAAATAATATTCGTATTTAACTTTTTGAATTTTGCTTATATGTATTTTTCTTCGCTCAACGCTAATCAATATATATTGGGCTTATCAAATTATTGGCTACTGAATTGGATTTGGGTCGATGGACAATCTATTTCAGGTTATTTCTTTTTTCACCTCTCACAATTTCTCATGCGCCCTGTAAAATTTTCAATTTATTCTTGTCGGTATATGTTAACTTTTGAATAGGTTTTGCTATATAAGTAGAGGATCACCAAAAATTTGTAACATCCAAAAACGTTTGAACTCACCACGCTCTCTATATAAGTACAGTTTGCTACTTATGCAAAATTCACTTCAAATCCACCGTTTTTGTCGCATTTGTGATTGAAATCCCCTAAGAAGTGAAGATTACAATCAACAAACCAGATGTTAGTAGATATTTGCTCTAATTTACACTAATTTGTTTCCACATTTTCGCTTATTTTTTGGGTTATGGTTTTGTTCGCTACTTAAGTATGTCACACAGACCAAAGGGGCGCATGCACGATTTACTTATTTGAAGCCCCACTTTCAAAGGCATTTGGAACGAGTGCTTCGATATTCAGCCGCGGGGAATGTGTAGGCTGCTGAACAATACCAGAACTATGTCACATTTTTGGATCCATCCTTTTAAATCAACTCACGTGTATAATACCAAATTTTGATTATTTTTTTTCCTGTAGTCATGTTTAATATATTATGGAAATTTCTCTTGAAAAAGGTTAATTCCTTTTAAAGAAGAAAGAATTAAATATGAAATTTCTTTGAGTAGAAATATAGGTCCGCGGAGAGATTGTAAAAAATAGGCATGCGCATTAATATATGAATAGAAATATAGATCCGCGTAGAGATATAGAAATTATAAAAATGTACGTAGACACACATATCAATATATGAGTAGAAATATAAGTCGGCATAAAAAAAAAAAAGAAACGCATATTATTATATAATTAGAAATATAGGTCCTTGTAGAAATTATAAAAAAAGAATGAACACACAACATAATATATGAGTAGAAATATAGGTCTCAGTAAAAATTACTACTAAAAAAATAGGCATGCATCTTAATATATGAGTCGAAATATAAGTCCCCGTAGAAATTATAAAAAAAATACACTTCTATTAATATATGAATAGAAATATAGGTCGCCATAGAAATTATAAACAAATTTTATAATAGGTAAAAATAACTATAGTAACAAGAGAAAAAGGTATATGCACCGACAGTGTAAAATAGTTTTATATGGTCAACCAATACCCACTATGTTTTCCGCCACGTCACCCCACTACACGTCACCTTCTTAATATTACATGGCAAAATGATGGTTTCACTACAAGAAATATCGTTTTTTGCAGCGACAAATGTCGCTGCCAAAAACGCAAAGTTGCTGCAAAAAGTATTTTTTGCAGCAAAAAAAATGTTGCTGCATGTCGCTGCCATAAGTGCCGTTGCGAAAAGTTTTGCAAGGACAATTAATGTCGCTGCCATAACTAATGTTTTGCAGCAACAATTAATGTCGCTGACAAAACTAGTATTTTTAGCAACAATTAATGTCGCTGGCATAACTAGTGATTTTTTGCAACAACATTTATTGTCGTTGTCATTACTAATGTTTTTTGCAACAACAATTATTGTCGCTGGAAAAAAATGTGTTTTTTGCAACGAAAAAAATTGTTTTTCAAGGACAATTAATGTCGCTGCTATAACTAGTGTTTTTCGCAGCGAAATAGTTATTTTTTGTTAACGATATAAATTATTGTTATATCATTTTTACCTCAGCAATAAAAATTGTTGGAATATATTACATTTTCCAAAAATAAAATATATACAACATAAACCAACAAATTAGATTCACAATAAAAGATATACAACATAAACCAACAAATTTATTTCCCAATATATTTTGTGAAATAGATCAATTTAAAGATAACAAACAAGTGTTTTAAAAATCATAATAATACAATTCCTAAAGATAACAATCTAATGATAACAAATCAATATTTAAAATATAGTCAGATAAGCTTCCTACTCGGAACAAGCTTGTTACAACATATTTCCTACTCGAAAAACTTGCAAAAACGGTCTCCATTCGTAAGCTCCCTTCTTTGTATCTCTTAATTAGTCATAAAAGCTTGTTATAACTCAACTTACAGGAACAACTGTTTAAAATCTTCATTTGTGTGACAAAGCTTAACAAACCTGAAAAGCACAACAAACACAAAGAAAACTGAAAAAGAAAACCGCGACTTTTTCTTTTAGTAATGACTATTCAAAGGCAAGTTATTAATGTGATAAAAAAATAATCTATTATATTATGAATTAAAGTAACATATGAATTATTGTACCAACAAAAAATAAAGAAAAAAAAGTAACATATGAATTATTATAACAATAATTAGTAAGTAACTATCCATAATATTAGTTAACTTTACTATGTTGTTATTTGATTCCTCTCAATTAGTTACATCCTAACTAGCATAACTCCATTATACAAAAGCCACGAATTAATCAATAAAAACATATTATGAATCATAAACTCAAAGGAATCAAAATATTAAAAAGAAAAGGGAAACAAACAAGGGAAAACAGAAGGAGGGCAAGGTCCCGTCGACTATTCTTATGGTCAACACTACCCCTATGCATGAACAATCTCCCCCCTTACCTAGAATTTGCAGAAACTTCCTCCAGCTAAATTGGGATATCTAATGTTCCCTTGCTCCTACGGTCGTTCAGCAACAAACGGAATCGAATTCGGACTTCGGATGAGAAAGTTATGAGTATTTTAGTATTGCTCTCGATATCCACTATTTGGTCATAAAGGGTACACGAAATTTTGTTTGTAAATTGTGGTAATCCTAATTCTAAGTTATTTTGCTCAATTTATAGAGGAAGTTTATGTTTTTCTTTTCCTAAAAACAAGCAAGATTCATAACGGATTTGTTTCTATTTTAATTCCCTAAAAACTCTCATCTTATTCCTCATGAAAATTCAAATATTTTATTTTGATGATATATTCCTAAAATATACTGTATTTCAAAATTATATCTATGATTCTAAAATATATCTTAATTAATTCTATCTTTCAAATAATTCTCATATTCTCACTATATTAAATACTCCCTCCGTTTCTTTTTAATTGTCTTTTATTATCTTATTTAGCGTTTCTATTTAATTGTCCTTTTTGTATTTTATGGGTATGATTTTTCAATTATACCCTTTGCTAATTGCTCTTATCTTTTTCCATAAAACCAATTAATGCTATATATTTGGAAAACTAAATCTTTTTTTAATTTTTTTTTTGTTGGTACATAACATATTAAATTTTGTTTTTTTTTTTTTATATAATATATTAAATTTATTGGAAAGAGAAAGTGTGGGCAAAAAAATAGGAATTTATTGGGAATTAAAACGAGGTTATAATAGGAAGATAACGTGCAAAAATACACTTCCTTAATTTGGTGTTATCATTCTAAAAGGACAATTAAAAAGAAATGGAGGGAGTAAATTCTAATTTATCAAATAGTTTACTTAGCACATAATCACTTAAATATACTATATTCTAACTAAATAACTATTTTTAAATTTTAGGGTGTTACAAAAATATCCAATTAGTATAAAAAAAATAGAATAAAAATCATGCATATCCCAAATAACATAATTTCTATTTAATTAATAGATTTAGTAAAAAAATAATTAATAGATGACAATTGAACCTTTTTAGGCGTCAGTTAAATGTTTATGTCTATCCAATTAGTCAAAACGTACAAATATTAATTTTCAATTAGAATTAAAAAAAAACATCGTAAATACTAACAACTAACATTGCCTATAAAAAGAAAAAAATAAAAAAAAAGATCATGTGTATCTCAAATCCCAAATAACATGATTCCTTTTTAATTAAAAGATAACATAAAAAAAAACCTTTTTTATTTAAATTAATTATTCTATTTAATAATTAACAATAAAAAATAAAGTAGTTAGAAATTAATAAATTAAATAATTAAAAAATAATTAAAGATAGTCATAGAAATATTATTATTAATAACAATTTTAAAAATAGTAAGCATTCTCATTAGATGACAAATGAAAAATTTGTCAAAGAATCATCTTGCTTTATTATATTCAAATTAATATAATGTATTTCTATTCTATTAACAATATATTAAAAGGAACAAAAAAACCTTAATTTGTTCTCATCAAGTATGATAATATTTCAAATATTCAATCCTTAAATGTAATTATTTAAAAAAAGATGCAAAACATAAAAATAGTAACAAAAATAATAATTTTATGTTAAAAGAAATTTACGCATAAAAATAGGAACAGAAACCATGATAAAAGATAATATAAAAAAAATAGTAATTGAGTGGTTTCCCAGCGACTTTACAAAGTTGATGCAAAAAAGTTATACTATTAGCGACAATAATAATTATTGTTGAGATAATTAACTTTTCCCAGCGATAATGTAATTGTTGAGAAAAAGACTAACTTATAACAACAAGTTTAATTAGTTGTTACTATATGTATATTTTTATCAACAATTTGAATGTCGCTGCGAAAAAGTCGCTGCCAAAAATCTTATTTCTTATAGTGTTTTTTATTGGCTGATCGTGTAAAACTATTTTACACCGTCGGTGCATCTCCATTAAACTCTAGTAACAATTAAGGACTAAAGTTAGAAGATCTCCATTTTATAAGGGCTAAAAACATAGCCCTACCTAAAAAAAACATATTTAACCCTTTAAATTTTTTGTGAATGTTTGTCATTATAGTATACAATCAAAACATATAATGTCTAAACATTGATGGGTATATTTTTTTTGACTAAATGTTCATTCAAATTGATAAACTATATTGATATAATACAAATTAAAAATTACCAAAAATAAAAAGGATGAATTTGCAACAAATTCATAATATTCATGTTAATAGAATAAAACGATAAATTGCATAATTAAGCCTATACCACACAAAGATGGAAAAACAAAATAAATTCCATAAGCCTACACTCACTATTACATCATTTAAGCATGGCCCACTGAATACTGATACTATTACATGATGATATTAATATCATGACAGTTATTGTTGTATGAACTGAATTCATATCCTAGTTACAAAAACACAATCAATTGACATAAAGGGAAAAAAATAATCTTAGTTCATTTGCACCAACAAAACACTTGCCAATCTCTCCAACATGGTGTTTTCTAAACAATGTGTCGGAAGAGAATCATGTCATGTCTCTAATATCTGTATCAATTTATGAACCTTCATTTGTCCAGATAAAACCTCTACGTTTGTTGATGTCAGGATTATCTTGCAACCCTTGTGATCTTCACCAAAGGGGATACCAATCTCACCTAAATCAAGTCTACCATGAAGATCAGACAGTGTAACTAGGACTGTTTCCAACTCTTTCATCTTAGAACACAGAAGAACAGCTCTTTCTGCAATTGTTATTCTTTTGTTATTACCAAAGCACATGTACCAAGTTGATTTAGATACGTCATCATCAAAATGTAGACCTATTTCATCACCAATTTGTGTTTGAATCTTTGAAATGTCAGGCTTGTTTGTCACTGTTACTGTGACAATCTTTTGAAACAATTGATCTCTCTCAACTCTTCGTATAGTTGTTTTTGCAGATTGTTGGACTCTATTATCTGGTCCACATAATCCAATTATATTTATTCCTTGGTCTCTTATTCTTAGTGCATCCATAATCTCTTGCTTAACAGTGTCATCGGGAATATAGCTGCACGCCTGAACCGCATAATTTCCCTGGCGTATGAGACTTCTTGCTTCATCTGTAATTTGTTGCTTAACAGTATCATCAGGAATATAGTTGTCCGCCAAAACCAAAAAAGCAGGACGTAAGGAATGAAAAGCCGGAGCCAAGGAACGCGGACTTCCTTCTTCATCCATAAAAAAAGCAGGAGCCAAGGAACGCGGACTTCCTTCCCACAAATCTATACTAATATACAAAGGGGATACAAATTTTTGGGATGGCTTTTTCATTATTCCTATTTTATCCTTAAAAAAAACTACAAAAAAAAACATAAGCACAACTTCCACATAAAAATAGGTTTCAGTTTTTTTATAGTATAAAACAAATATATATTTTTCTTCTTAATAACTACCCAAAAAAAAGGAGGTTAAGTAGATATAATTAAATCAGTCCAATAAAAAGGGAGATTAAGTAGTTATTTATATTTGCACAATAGAGAATATTGATCACATCAAACAAAAAAAAAAGAATATCGATCACACAAACGGGCACGGGTGGCGGCTAGTTAAAAATAAATTAAACTTTTCCAATCCCAAATTAGATTTAACAGATGAAATTACATGTGAAAATTGCGGCACAAAAGGAGAGCTAGGTTAAAAGTTGCATATAATTCTACTTTGCAGCTCAAAAGATAGTCTTACACATTGTAAAAAAAATAGTAATAACCAAAATCCTAAATGAAATTACAAATCGTTAGTTGATTTAGTGGTAATTGGCGGCACTGAACTTGATAGACAGCACCACGGTTCGATCCCCACAACTACAATCAGAAGGGGACTGTAACCACTAATGTCAAAACTGACCCTCAAATTAGATTAAAATAGCCAAAATAAAAAATCCAAATGAAATTGAGAAAAATAAAATAGACAATATTACACCCACCTACTTCAAACAAGGAACACCATATATCATGAAACTCGATTGTATTGTATCTATGGCAACAGTAAATAATATATTCAAAAACAATAGTTGATGACAGAAGCAACCATGACAAATCTTAATTGAAACTAATTTATGAAGGAGGAAGGTGAATTTCTCACTCACCTTAAAGAACCACAGAGGAAATCAATGCAAAAAACAAGCTATGTTAGATCTCAGAGAGCTTCATTTCACCAAATTTCAAGGGAAAATGGAAACGTTGTCGTTTAACTGAGGAAAACAGAAAGCTGGTCACTGTTCTTGAATATTGACTATAATAATAGAGAGGTTTCTCTTGTTCAAAAATAGAGAAGGTTTTCACCCAAAAAAAAAAGGTTAATAGGCCGCAAAGTACACGAGTTTTGCGTTAGCCCTGTAATTTTTTTTTTTTGAGGCTACCCTGCAAAATTTATTTTTTTGATTTATCTGCCTTTTGCTGACGTGACAGGAAAAAAAAACAGAATAACCGATTTAAAAAACACACTTTTTAAACCGGTTTAACAAAATAACTGATTTAAAAAGTGCATCTAGGGGGTAAATCAAAAAAATAAATTTTGCAGGGGGTAATCTCAAAAAAAAAATTACAGGGGGTAAAGCAAAACTCGCCTACTTTATAGGGGGTAAAGACCTATTAATAAAAAAAAATATAGAAAATATTACTATTATGTTTTAAGAGGTCTAATTGTTAGAGTTTTACCCATAAAACAAATGGGTTTGTCATATTGCACACGTTAAAGTAATTAAAAGTGATAACTTTTTATTGAAAAATAATAATTATTTATTAAAAATTTATTCATTTAATGTAAAATATACTAGTTTCAATACAAATTTACTATTTTAAACTTCTTAACATGTGTAAATTTGCACATGATAAAAAAACCTAAAAAATAAATAAGTGGAGTGTCTAACTCCAACTCATGTCTATAAAATGTGATCTCTACCGACTAAATTACTAATTGACTATAATAATGTGAAAGGGGAATCTCCTCCGTGTAAAATGTTAAACATTAAATTTATGAGTCATCTTTTTTATAAAATGTTCAACCTTAATTCTATCAACTAATGTGGGATTTAACTCGCACTTGATAGATCTTACCACACAGGAATATAATAATATTAAATTATACACGTAAAAAAAACTTAAAATAATGTTTTTTTTAATGATTAAACTTTAATTTTGTTTACAATTATTTTGATTCAAAATAATAAAAATTTAATATTATTTAATGTCTTACTTTTTTCAATGACATCCTTAATCAAAAATCATTTGCACTTGTGTCCATACAAGTCTTGCTCTTCAAGCAAAAGGGATTCCATTTCCCCGACGCAGACACATGCCGCATGGGATCAAGCCCACCACAATCACACAAAGACAATTTATTTATAATAATAAGTAGTATTTGGTTTAATTCAACATTTGGATCCTTTTGTTTATTTTAGGTTTTAATTTGGTCCTTTATGTTTTCCCTTTTTGCATAAGTTGGTCATTTCCATCAATTTTATCATTAACACCGTTTAATTTGGACACGTGTCAAGATGCCAACATATGCAAACTGTCTGTCACATGTGACAAAACTGACAGAAATGACCAAATTAAAACCTAAAATAAACATAAGAGGCCAAATTGAAATTTTTAAAACATAAGGGATCAAGTTGAAATCTAAAATAAACATAAAAGATCAAATGTTGAATTAAACCGTAGTATTTTTATGTGAAGAAAATGATTTTTATTATTATAAAACAAAAAAGCAATTAAATTAAATTTTATTTATTGAAATGGTTTCAAATAATTATAATGATATTTTATTTATTATATTAATGTATCTATTTTAGAATAAATAAATTTAAACGTTGAATTTTACAAAAATAAATAGGTGATCCATTGAATTTTTAAAAAAACTAGGTTTTCTTTTTACAAAAAAAAAAGGGTGAAGAACCATGTATATTTTATAAAATAAACCGATTTTAGATGAAAGTAGTTTTAATTTGGTTTATAAACCATATATATTTTGGTTCGGTTATGAAACATAGGGGTGTCTCATCTCCAAGAGACCCCGTGAGATTATTAAAAATAGGCCCTAATAGAAGAAAACATGCAAAAAAAACCAAAAAAATTGTCATCGATTTGAATTACAAATAACATTAATAACACTAAAAAAAAGGTTTGATAAACAAGACAATCTCTATTACACGCCTCTCTATTTGATAAAACTATAATATAACAATTATAAGTATAAAGCGGCTAAAAATTTATTCATGATAGAAAATCTCTTTTAGGACATTTTGTAACTAATAAATCTCTCATTTTAGAGTAAAGAGAATTTCAAGTATTTACACTCCACAATATTTCATTTAGAAGTATGCAATCTCTAGTTTTATACTTCTATTTACCAATACTACTACCTTATAATTTGTTTTAGAGGCCCCTATTTTTATGAAACTTTATGTCATCGCACATGTCGCATATGTGTAAAAAACGCCTATGAATCATGAACATATCCCTAATATGTACATGGAAGAAAAACTTGTACACGTTGTAATCCTATGAAATTTATAGGCCAGATCAATATACTGTATTATTTTCAGAAAGCTTGGTAGGTGATGGTTCAATTTTAAAGCACAAAAAAAGGGGTGGAGAATGGAGTTGGATATGGTCCATGCATCCAAAGCTCTGGTCTGCCACTCATGTTGCGTTTTGTTCATTAGACAAACTCGTAGAATGTGTTTGTTTATACTTTCATAAAGGAATCACACCGTCCCTCATCTTCGTTTTGCCATTTGCTATTCAGACCCTACACTCCTGTTTTCGGGATTGAATTTAATTAGCTTTTTTTGGACACTGAGGTGATATTTAATTAGCTTTTTGGCTAATGACGACATTGATAGTGTGTGATAATAAGAAATAACTTACAAAATGTTGCCAATGATTTTGTGGGTGTGTTAATTTGAAGTGGAGGTGTAAATTTTGGTATCCGGTTGTGAAAGTGTAAAGAAGCAATTATTATCTGAGAGTGAAAAAATAAAAATTTGTAGAAGGGTGATCATATTGTCCTAGTCAAATCTATATGTCGGTATTAAAATATTTGTAATTATCACATTTAATTTAGAGAAACTTGTGTAGTCATGTGATATCAAAACCTTTTAACAAACTAATTGTTTCAAATATAAAAATGGTTGTTTGTTTATAATAAATTGATCTAAGCATTATAATGTGAAACAATATTATAAAATAGATAGTATTGTTGGGATTAAAGTATCTGCTTGATCGATTATAAACTTTATGCTTGATCGGTTATAAACTCCTAGTGTTTTAGCAATATCTTCATTTATCGCTCACCATATATTGTCGAAGTTGTGGTTGTGGATGTATCCAAAGTTTTGGAGGAAATCAAACTACTTGCTTGGAGTAAGATAAAGGTGAAAGTGAAATGTTTCTATTATGGCATCTTGGAATGGAACAAGCATCCATTATTACATTGCTTGGGAGTGAAGCTGTCCGGGTGAGTTTTGATTCAACTCTCATATTAAGTGGATATGGTGTATATAATTATTATCTATACTAATATATAAAGGGGATATAAATTTTTGGGATGACTTTTTTATTATTCTAATTTTACCCTTAAAAAATAACTTCCACATAAAAATAGATTTTCAGTTTTTTTTAAGAAATAATTTTTTTTCTTCTTAATAACTAAGCACAACTTTCACATAAAAATAGGTTTTCAGTTTTTTTATAGTAAAAAAAATATATATTAAAAGGAGGTTACGTAGTTATCAATTAACAAAGTCCAATAAAAAAAGAGATTAAGTAGTTATTTATATTTGCACAATACAGAATATCGATCACACACGAAAAAAAAAAAGAATATCGATTACACAAACGTGCCCATTTGGCGGCTAGTAATAATAATTGTTATTGTATATTTCAAAAGTAATTAAAATTTATTGGTCAAATATCACATTGCATTCTCTTTTGGGTCAAGGCACGTTTTTCTTCTCTCGAGGTTAACCATCATCATTTCATTTACGGCTATAAATATAGTGGAGATAGTGCATCCATTGTGTAATTATTATAATAATAATTGTTATTGTATACTCCATTTGGTCACTATTATTAGCAAAAAAAACACTTTTTAGATTCATTGAAAAAATAATGTATCTGATCAATAATATAGACCGGATACATTACTTTTCCAATGAACCTAAAAAGTGGTTTTTTGCTTATAATAGTGACCGGATGGAGTATTTTTCAAAAGTAATTAAAATTTATTGGTCAAATTGCACATTGCATTCTCTTTTGGGTCAAGGCGCGTTTTTCTTCTCTCGAGGTTGACCATCATTTCATTTACGGCCATAAATATAGGAGTTTGTAACGTTCATTTTGATGAGTGCAAGTGACTATATTATAGATATCAGTAACAACATCAAAATGAAGGAGGTGATTATGGAGAACAAAATTCTCACTCAACACAAAAATCAAATTACCATTGTTACTATATTTCCTTTCCTCACATATAGTGTCTCTAAGTTTAATATCAACTTGTTTTAAATAATTAATTCTTGTTAGTTAAGTTACCTCGGATATGATTCATATCCGGAAAGAACCTGTTGAATCCTGAGGAATTTGCACTTATGAGGTGATTAAATCCTTAAGGACAGTGAAATCAGCACACCTCGGGTATTGTTTCATGGTTTACTACTCTCAAGTCATTCCAATTTGTGATCCAATGGTTGTTTACTACGCGGTAGCGCCGACATCAATTACTAAACTCACAACAGGTAAGTTTACTGATCTCTACTTTATTTGATTCTCATCAAAATTTGTTTGATTAATTAAACTTATGTATTGTTTATTATTTTGGGTAGGTCCAATTTTTACAACAGCATCAACAATTATGTTAGAATTGCGACGGAAAGTGACAATTTTAGGCTAGGCGTGAGGTGTGCTTGATTGGAATAGAAGATCACATTAGTGATTTACTAATTTAGTTCTTGTTGTGAAGGTATTTCGTGTTATATATGCAAAAAGGTCAAATGTATTTGGTCCAAAACTGATCAAAAACATTTGACTTTTTGAATTTTTAGCTTATATTTTGTTATATAGTGAATATTAAAAACTGAACAAAACAATACAACGATAGCAAAATGAAAGAAAACAAAACGGAATTGGCAAACTCCATTTCATTTTCCATGTGTTAATGTTGTCAAATTGTCATTATGATATGGTGCACTATGTGCAAGTCACCATAATTAGGCAAAGACAACACGATCACATGTCAAATGATATTTTAAGAACATATATGCACATCAAATAATTACATAGTACGTTAGATTTCAGATATCTTCCAATTAATATAGTACAATCAAAACATTTTTTCACAATCAAATACACAATTATTGAATGGATTCCAATCTAAAAGGATGTAAAAAGTACTACTACCTCATAAGTAACAATGTTCCCTGGCTTATGAAGGGCAACAATGCTAAGTGAACCATGTGAAGAAAGAATGCACATCTCAGAATTAGGTCCTCCACGACAAGCAGCAGTAATTTTTGCAACAATGTCCTGCACAAAAGAAAGAAACTTTCTTGTTTGCAGGACATTATTGTGAAAATTACGGCTGCTTGTTGTGGAGAACCTAATTTTGAGATGTGCATTCTTTCTTCACATGGTTCTGTTAGCATTGTTGCCCTTCGTAAGCCAGGGAACATTGTTGCTTATGAGGTAGTACTTTTACATACTTTTATATTGGAATCCATTCAATAATTGTGTATCTGGTTGGGAAAAAATGTTTTTATTGTTCTATGTTAATTGGAAGAGATTTGAAATCTAACGTAATATGCGATTATTATGTGTGTATATGTTCTTAAGGTATCATTTGGCATGTGATTGTGTTGTCTCTGCCTGATTATGGTGACTTGCACATAGTCCGCCATAGCATAATGACAATTTTACAACATTAAACATGGAAAAATGAAATGGAGTTTGCCACTTCTGTTTTATTTTCTTTGATTTTTCTATCATTGCTTATTGTTTTGTTCAGTTTTAAATATTCATTAGATAACAAAATATATGCTAAAAATCCAAAAAGTCGAATGTTTTTTGTCTAAGCTTCAGACCAAACACATTTGACCTTTTGCATCCTTTTGCTTATATTAAATGTACAATAATTTATTTTTGTACTCCTTTGCATATTTGTACACAATTGAGTTCGAAAAAAGAGGACTTCCTCATGCTCACATCATCATTTTTTTGCATCCTTCAAGCAAATATCCAACACTAGCTGACATTGACAACATTATTTCTGATGAGATCCCAAATACTGACACTGATGAAGAGATCTACAGTTTGGTCGTTTAATTTGGGTTCCGTCAAGGTGCCAAAAACTGGAGAACTTTTCTTTTTGAGAATGATGTCAATCGTTGTCAAAAGACCTACCTCTAGAGGTGAGAGAGAGTTTGAGAAGAGAGAAATAGATGAGAAATAGAGTAGATTTAATGTCAATAATTGTGTATAAGAGAAAAATAAGAGAAATAAAGAAGAGAGAAGTGTACTCTCTCCTTTTTCTTTTGCTTGGTTAAGTAGAAAGTGAGAAGAGAGAAGTGGAATGATTTTTCAAAAGTCACAAATACCCCTAACTAAAATATTATACAATTATTTTAATTTAATTAATAAATAACATTTTAAATAGTGTGTCAATGGATAAAATTGTAAAATTGTCTTGGTCCCACCTATTTCTCAGCACTTTCTCCTCTAAATTGGAGAGAAACAAAAAGTGCATCGGTCCCACACTATTTGAGTCTCTCTTCCCTGTTTCTTTGATATTCCAAACAGAAGAAACAATATATTTCTCTTCAACTTCTCTCG
The DNA here is from genome assembly GCA_030408175.1 of Trifolium repens. Lineage (NCBI taxonomy): Eukaryota > Viridiplantae > Streptophyta > Magnoliopsida > Fabales > Fabaceae > Trifolium > Trifolium repens. The sequence goes on along the minus strand of CP125842.1, from coordinate 54,995,264 downwards.
CCTCTTACTCTCTCTTCTTAATTTCTATTGTTCCAAACAGACCATAAGTGGAGATGGTGTATATAATTATTATAATAATAATTGTTATTGTATATTTCAAAAGTACATTTCTCAAATAGCACATTGCATTCTCTTTTGGGTCAAGGCACGTTTTTCTTCTCTCCAGGTTAACCATCATCATTTCATTTACGGCCATAAATATAGTGGAGATAGTGCATCCGTTGTGTAATTATTATAATAATAATTGTTATTGTATACTCCATTTGGTCACTATTATTAGCAAAAATAACACTTTTTAGATTCATTGAAAAAGTAATGTATCTGATCAATAATATAGACCAGATACATTACTTTTCCAATGAACCTAAAAAATGGTTTTTTGCTTATAATAGTGACAAGATGGAGTATTTCAAAAGTAATTAAAATTTATTGGTCAAATTGCACATTGCATTCTCTTTTGGGTCAAGGCGCGTTTTTCTTCTCTCGAGGTTGACCATCATTTCATTTACGGCCATAAATATAGGAGTTTGTAACGTTCATTTTGATGAGTGCAAGTGACTATATTATAGATATCAGTAACAACATCAAAATGAAGGAGGTGATTATGGAGAACAAAATTCTCACTCACCACAAAAATCAAATTACCATTGTTACTATATTTCCTTTCCTCACATATAGTGTCTCTAAGTTTAATATCAACTTGTTTTAAATAATTAATTCTTGTTAGTTAAGTTACCTCGGATATGATTCATATCCGGAAAGGACCTGTTGAATCCTGAGGAATTTGCACTTATGAGGCGATTAAATCCTTAAGGACAGTGAGATCAGCACGTCTCAGGTAGTGTTTCATGGTTTCAGCATGCCTCGGGTATTGTTTCATGGTTTACTACTCTCAAGTCATTCCAATTTGTGACCCAATGGTTGTTTACTACGCGGTAGCGCCGACATCAATTACTAAACTCACAACAGGTAAGTTTACTGATCTCTACTTTATTTGATTCTCGTCAAAATTTGTTTGATTAATTAAACTTATGTATTGTTTATTATTTTGGGTAGGTCCAATTTTTACAACAGCATCAACAATTATGTTAGAATTGCGACGGAAAGTGACAATTTTAGGCTAGGCGTGAGGTGTGCTTGATTGGAATAGAAGATCACATTAGTGATTTACTAATTTAGTTCTTGTTGTGAAGGTACTTCGTGTTATTTATGCAAAAAGGTCAAATGTATTTGGTCCAAAACTTAGATCAAAAACATTTGACTTTTTGAATTTTTAGCTTATATTTTGTTATATAGTGAATATTAAAAACTGAACAAAACAATACAACGATAGCAAAATCAAAGAAAACAAAACGGAATTGGCAAACTCCATTTCATTTTCCATGTGTTAATGTTGTCAAATTGTCATTATGTTATGGTGCACTATGTGCAAGTCACCATAATTAGGCAAAGACAACACGATCACATGTCAAATGATACTTTAAGAACATATATGCACATCAAATAATTACATAGTACGTTAGATTTCAGATATCTTCCAATTAAATATAGTACAATCAAAACATTTTTTCACAATCAAATACACAATTATTGAATGGATTCCAATCTAAAAGGATGTAAAAAGTACTACTACCTCATAATTAACAATGTTCCCTGGCTTATGAAGGGCAACCATGCTAACTGAACCATGTGAAGAAAGAATGCACATCTCAGAATTAGGTCCTCCACGACAAACAGCAATAATTTTTGCAACAATGTCCTGCACAAAAGAAAGAAACTTTCTTGTTTGCAGGACATTGTTGTGAAAATTACGGCTGCTTGTTGTGGAGGATCTAATTTTGAGATGTGCATTCTTTCTTCACATGGTTCTGTTAGCATTGTTGCCCTTCATAAGCCAGGGAACATTGTTGTTTATGAGGTAGTACTTTTACATACTTTTATATTGGAATCCATTCAATAATTGTGTATCTGGTTGGGAAAAAATGTTTTTATTGTTCTATGTTAATTGGAAGAGATTTGAAATATAACGTAATATGTGATTATTTGATGTGTGTATCTTAAGGTATCATTTGGCATGTGATTGTGTTGTCTCTGCCTGATTATGGTGACTTGCACATAGTCCGCCATAGCATAATGACAATTTGACAACATTAAACATGGAAAAATGAAATGGAGTTTGCCACTTCCGTTTTATTTTCTTTGATTTTTCTATCATTGCTTATTGTTTTGTTCAGTTTTAAATATTCATTAGATAACAAAATATATGCTAAAAATCCAAAAAGTCGAATGTTTTTTGTCTAAGCTTCAAACCAAACACATTTGACCTTTTGCATCCTTTTGCTTATATTAAATGTACAATAATTTATTTTTGTACTCCTTTGCAAATTTGTACACAATTGAGTTCGAAAAAAGAGGACTTCCTGATGCTCACATCATCGTTTTTTTGCATCCTTCAAGCAAATATCCAACACTAGCTGACATTGACAACATTATTTCTGATGAGATCCCAAATACTGACACTGATGAAGAGATCTACAGTTTGGTCGTTTAATTTGGGTTCCGTCAAGGCGCCAAAAACTGGAGAACTTTTCTTTTTGAGAATGATGTCAATCGTTGTCAAAAGACCTACTTCTTATGAAGTAATACGCAAAGTTGCATATATACAATACTTCACTTTTAGAGATGTATGCTTTCACGTGGGCTTTCTTGGTGATATATATATATTGGTGCAATTAGAGAAGCACTTGGTTGGAGACCAGAATATTTTTTAAGAAATTTGTTTGCGATTCTATTACTATGTGGTACTATGAACAGACCATATCATGTTTTTTTAAAAAACAATTCAATGGTTGTCGAATGGTATATTATATTAGCAAAGGCTTATCGCAAATAGCAAAGATAATCTTCAATACTATGAAGTTTTCAAATTATACAATAAAAGTACACATATCAATGTCACATAACCTTTTCAATAAATGATAAAGTGAAAGTACATATTAGTTCTCATATGCATGTTACAAATGATTACAAATGCAAAGGAAATTAAAAAAAAAAAGTTCTAAAGGTTACCATTGTTCATTCATATGCATTTTAAAATTTGTTGAGCATGTTGATGACACCCAGTCATTTGTTATGTTTAGGGTTATGTTAGCTTCAATTTTAAGTAGTTATGAGTCAAATTGAGTCATTTAGGCAATATTTTAGTCCTTTTTGCAAGAAGTTGAAGATTTGGATGCATAGCCCAGAAAGTAAGTATTTCATGCTAATTATATGAAGCAATTTGAAGAAAACAGGAGGTTTCCCAACATTCTTGCCCGCACCCTGCACAGATTGAAGAACAACACAATTTGTATCATAACGTATGTCCGATATTTTGACCATAACTAGAGTTTCGTAACTCGGAATGACGCGGGACTTGCGGCAAATGAAAGCTAAGATAAGAAATACAACTTTCATGAAGAAAGTAAAGTTATTTGAGTTATGTAGGTTGTGCTTAGCTCAAGAATAAGTTGGGTCGCGCATAGCCTCGTGACAACACATCTTAAAATTGCGTTTTGCTATAAATATGGGCTTCAAGAACTGGCCTAGGGGTCGATTTTCATTGTAAAAATACCAAGGAACGCGTTTTTGAGAGTGCTAGGGCTGGTAATTCAACCGAGAGGAAGATTCAACAACCTTATATCATCTTAATCATGTATTATTTCTTCAAAATTTATGCTATGATTATTGTAAATATGAGTAGCCAAATTCTTATGATTGGATCTTAGGGGATTTTAATTGCAATTTATCTTGAACCATGTAGTTCTTCATATGTTATGTTAATGAATTACGAAGTTAGTTTCAGTCAATTATTCCTTGTATTCTCTTCAATTATAAGCTTCTATTTAACAAATCATGCTTCTCGAATTCATTACAAAGCTCTTTATTTAACATACAAGAATCTATTTTTAACTTAAGCATGCAATTTTTCCAAAGGCTCTTTATTCAACATTCGTGGCTTTGCCCTGGCTGACATCTGATCTGCTGTTACTATTTTGATTATGGGTCTTGTGCTGGATATGTGTGCACCTAGCGTGCCTAATGGTTTAATACTCCTGACACTGCTTTGGTATCTCTATGCATGCATAATGTTTTGTCTAATTTGTAGCTAAAAGGAGGAGTAGTAGTATTATGTGTATGGTCTGATATGCATGGGTTGATGTAGTTAGGGGGAGTAAAAATAATTTTTCTCTCTGGTCTGATATTAAGGGGGAGTAATGTGTAGCTTGCAGCGTACGTCATGTGGATGTGTTGAATATGATGTGCCGTCAAATGTTGAAACGTCATGTTTGGTGGCAATTTATTTTTCTCTAATGGAGACTGTGTGTGAGGCATGTTGTGTTTATCTCCGTTGTTGTGAGTCTCTGATACTTTTGGTAAAGTTTATTTCTTTATCATATGCGTTATTTTCATTTGAGAAATTCTTTTGGAAGTAGTGTTGAAGATGTTTTACCTTCGTTCATGTTTGTGTGACTATGTTGATTTGAATGATTGTATTTTGTGCGTCTCTCCAACTTGTAATTAATGGCCTAAGTTTGTTTTAGCCAAAAATTTCTCATAGGGGAGATTGTTGAGTATTTGTGTGTTGGCTTCATTTTGCTAAAACAAATACTAGCAAGATGTTGAACAGAATGTTCCAACATGTGGGTACATCATCCAGTGTGCCCTGTTTTACGCAGCTAAATTGCGTATCGTATCTTCTGATACTTATTTAAGGAAACCACGCTTTTTTACTTGTGCACCAAGACGAGTGCTTGTCCAGAATCATCGATGTGTTTATTTACTAAAGATATCCAAACATTTTAGGAAACTTTGTAATTGGTTCAAATATATTTGGAAACATTTATGGAAACAATATATTTGGTTCAATATATTTGTGAGCTGGAGATTTTGTAGATCAGCTCTGTGTTTGAAGTCCAAGATGTTCATCAAGTCCGTACTGACTGAAGGGTATATAACGCAAGACATAAAACCTAATTTACCAACTTGAACCGTCACAATAGAGTTTTAGGGTTTTAAGTCAGTGTTAACTATGAGCCTATCTTGTGTCATCTTGATGCAAGTTTAGGACTTTGTTCTATTGAGTTGTAATATTGTACACTATTCCTAAGCTGTGAAGTACGGAGTAAGGTTGTTTTCTTGTGTATCACTCTAAGCCTTTAGGTACGAGTGGTTTAGTTTTTAGGAGCGTGTCTCCAAATCCTTATGTGTGTTTGAAAGTGTTTTCACATTATTGATAACTATTATAATCACAGAGTCTGTGATAGAGTGGAAGTGAGATGAGATCTCAACTCTAGGAGTTCCTAGGGTGAAATTAGCACGGGTAGTTTCTAGGTTGTAAGACGTAAACGGGGGGTTTGCTGAGGTCTTAGAACTAGGGCTACTATAGTGGATTTCCTTCCTGGATTGGTATCCCTCAGAGTAGGTTGTGTTGTGCACTGAACTGGGTTAACAATTTTTTGTGTTATTTACGTTCCTGTATCTTATTTTTACCTTGTTCATTGTGTTTTACGTTGGTACGATGTTGGAACATTAGACTCAACATGTTGTTCGTGTTCCGGTGTTGAAACATCATATACCTCATCTATTACCAGCGCATCAGAATTTTCATTAACTATAATTACTAACGTGAAACTTAAAACTCTTAAATGCATTTAGACAAACATGAATCATGGGGAAAGTAAACATAACCTTAACTACAAGAAAATAAGCACTTTGCAACACTTCTTTTGCGACAATTTGAATATAACCGTTGCAATATGAATTTTTTGAGAGATTTGCAACGGTTTCTACGACGGTTTCTATAACCGTCGCAGTGTTTTGTTCATATGAGAGGGAAATTTTCATTTTAGCGCCTTTGTGAAAATGAATCCCTTTGTTACCAAAAAAACATTCTCTCATTGTTAAAAAAATTTGCAAAACACAAAGAAAAAAAAGAAAAACACAAAAGACTCTCTGCCTAATCCCTAAATCGTTCTCTCGCACCGCACCGCCGTTTCCACCACCGCACCGCCGTTTCCTTCATCCACCATGACTCTTAACTCATTTCTTCACTGCGTTTACTATCACAAGCTAAATCCCTAACTCATTTTCTTCACTAACCCTATCCCTAAATCGTTTTCCCCATTCTCTAAATTGCTAAATCCCTCACTGTTCATTGTTCTCATTTCTCTCTTGAGCAGTGTTTGTTGTTGATCTCAGGTTCAGGTTCGTTTTGATTTCTTCTAATTCCCTTCTCAGAATTTGTTGTTCTCTCTTTGATGTTACTCAACTTGTTTTCATTTGATACTATTGAAGAGTTTACTCATAACTTTAATGGGAATCTCTTTTATGCTTATTGAGTTACTTTGTTTTGATTTTTATTTTTGTCAACAACATGCTCCTATTTGACGTTTTGGAATATACTGGTACCTCATAGATTGATTGATTTAGGTTTTACAATTTTTTTGTTGTTGATTCAAATTTATAAAAAAAAAATTGGTGATGGAGGTTGTTTGTTTGTTTTGGAGAGTTTTTGCTTCTTGGCTAGTGCTATTTTATTGTCTCTGCGTGTGCTATTTTGTTTATGGTTTTTGTTCTTTGGGCTGCTGTTGTACTTTATGTAAGGGCTGGAGTCTTGTGTTGGGGGCAGGGTGGAACACATGTAGGGGCTGAGTGTGTCTTTAGCCTCACCAGATTTTCCCAATTTTTTTATACTATTCTACTTTGGCTTTGTAATCTTAATCTGCCTTGGATTTGATATGGCTTTCACTAGACTTCATTGAATTATAATTTCAAAGATGAATTGCATTATGATATGGTCACGGGTTTGAATGTGAAACTGGTTTAGATACAACAATAGAAGACTATATATGAATCAAGGACTAATAGGCTTAAAACCATTTTATATTAAAGAAATTTTAAATTGTTTCATTGTTTTCTTTATGGTATGAATAACTATTTTAATAAATGATTTCAATGTTCTCTTTATATGATGAAGAAATTTTTTTCTTTGCTTTCTAGAGCCGGCAAAGTTACTTATTCGACTAATTTAGAAGCATTAGAAACTCAACATCCAAATGAGATTATTAAAGTTGTTGGTTATAAATTCTTGGAAACGGATTCAGAAATTAGGTCCCCAATTTCAAAAATCCAAGATCGAGAAAATTTAGCCACACCATTATTAAAAGTCTGTATCCGCCCCTAGTTGGGGGGTAGCGCTTAGGCCTTTGTATAATTGCTAATACCTATGAAAGCGTACAGAATCATCTAAGTCAATATCAGTTTTAACACTTAGCATCTATAATACTTTGGGGGATTGGTAGCAATGTGTTAGTTCAGTTTTGTTTGGGATTCTTGTGTATTGTACTTTGTCTAAAACCTTGGTTTTAGCATAGTTAATTGAGTTTTATTCTATTGGCTTTGTATCGTAATTTCATACAACAGTGATGAATTTTGGTTCTAATGACGTCACCTAATAAGATTATTCATGAAAATATCAAAAACTCATTTAAGAACTTTGAAACATCAAATAAAAGGCAATCCTTACCAAGTTCTAATTACTTAACTTTATTGTTGTCTCTTGTTTGTTGGATTTGGTCATTCATACGTTTCTCTACTTTGTTTACTCGTACAGATAGTGATTGGATTCAACTAAATTCAAAGCTCTTTCAGTTCTGTGTTAGTGGAACAAGACATTAATTTATGAACAATACAATACCATCATGACATATTCATAGCAAAGTACCTATAGCCTGCTTGCTATATTTCTGGTGTGTAGCAGGTTTCTGCTTTTGGTACTTAAGTAGGATTCTTTCTTATGCTGTATACAAACTTAGATCAAGGAATAATGGTTTATGTTGGTAAATATAGTGTGAGAAATTAGTAGTAGAATATTTAGTAGCATAGGACAAGAGCCGAGTATATGACCCAACACAACTTTGATATATACCAATGTGATTGTGAACTTTACAATTATTTTCCTTTTGCTCCTTTTATTTCTTTTTCTTGCTAATGCGTTTCTGTTTTTTTAGGATCACTACAAGAAAAAAGGTGTTTAGCAACGGTTATAGGACGGTTTAGCAACGGTTTTTAACTGTTGCAGCATCTTTACCGGCGGTTGCCAAACCGTTGCAGATTTGAGCGTTGGTAGCTCAAATAGCGGCGGTTTGGAAAACCGTTACACAAACGGCCACAATATGTGTTGCGGCGGTTTGAAACCGTTGCAATACATGAAACGAAAAAACAAAATTTTCAGCCAGTTTTGCAGCGGTTTGAAACCGCCGCTATATTTTTTTATAATTTTTTAGTATTTAAGTTTTAGCAACGGTTTGAAACCGCCGCTATTTTTTTTAATTTGTTAGTATTTAAGTTTTAGCAACGGTTTGAAACCGCCGCTATTTGTTTTAAATTTTTTTGTTTTTAAGTTTTAGCAGCGGTTGGAAACCGCCGCTATATAATTTACTTTTTTTTTAATTTATTTTCTAGTTTCTTTGAGGTCCATTTTTGTAGGACAATTTTTTACCCTATTTTTTTTATTCATCGATTAATATTCAAATGTAGTATTTTTAAATATTGAACTACTATAATAATTCATGCAATATAGACAAATTCATAAACAAAATATCATCCATTTGATTCAAAAATAAGGTGTTCGTAACGACACATGGAACTAAAAGTCACAATACATGCGCAATACATCCAAAGTTTGCATTGACACATGCAACCTAAGTAGTACATAACAAAAAATAAAAAGGAAGGTCACAACACATGCACCTAGTACGTCAAAATTAAAACAAATGGAAAAGCGTGACATCAAAAGTTCAACATGCCTAAACAAAAATTATATATCTAAATTTAATCGTCCGAAGTTGCTTGATCACCCTCAACATTATGACTAGACTCAGAAGAGCGTGGTACTTCAAACGGTGATCCTATGTTAGACCCCTGAAAACAAAATTTAAAGTATAGTTAAAAACAAAAGTATTGTAGTAGCAACATATTTATATATATCATTCATAAAAAACGCACTTCAAATTAATATAATGTGACTTTGAACATGAAATAAATTTAAAAAAATACTTATTAAAAAAACTATAATATAACATATAATGTTAGTATTAGCATCTATTATTCATCTATGTTTGTTTAGTGCTGTCAAGGCATCAACAACTAATGAAGCAAATGTAAAAATATGTTCTGATATCATTTAGGTACACGGCTGAATTATTTCAAGAATAACGGAAATTTTATACTTCAACAAGACCCAAGACACTTAATCAAAGCATCTTTTCTAGTTTAACCTATGTTGTATGATGGGAACTAAACATGATTTAACATAAGAAAAATCATTAGAGAATACTGAACAGATATATTAATTCTCAAGAACATCCTACAGTGTTCTCTAGCTCATCAAGCAAATTGCTTAACTAATAAGGAAAGGATGAAATCAGGACATACTTTTGTATTTCAATTTTCAAAATACAGAAGTTTGTTGGTATGCAAAAATGAAATATAAACCTACCTGTTGAACAGTCATTTCATCAAGATTGATATGTGTATATGCCCTGCCTTTGCCAAAGCCATTATATCACTATAAATAAAGGGTGGAGAGTAAAAGTCAGAAGCTTTTACAATTGCAAAGAAATGTAGTGTATCAAACAAGACATAAAGGTTTAAATATTGTGCCTAATATATTCTAACAAAACTGGCATGTAAGGTGGGGAGTACTTGTTCTAAACTTTGTTTTTGGTCTTATCTCTTATCAACGAGCCATTTGGATTTCTCCCAATACACCCCCTCGTGCCTAGAACTATTGAACTTGGTGTGCAGATAATATGGTGGATGGCTCGAATCGATAGGCTTTCATACCATATTATAATTTTGGTTTTAACATGTTGGAAGTTATAAGTTTTAGATAAAAAGAGAAGCAATAAGAGGTTGAATATTATTGATAGTAGCTTGATGCTAACTTGATACAAAAGACTCCCTAGTTATCATACATATAGACTCAATCCTAAATAAATGAGAAAATTAAGGAAAAAAAAAGAATAAGAATAATAAGGACAAGAATAAAAAGCATAACAGAACAAACCTCCGACAATATATATCCAGTAATGAGTCATTATCATCAACAATTGGTATTGAACTTGCTTGAGCTGCAAAAGCAAAGGACCATAAGTAATGTAAGTACAGTTACGCTCATGTTCAATGGATAAGTCTCTTTAATAACTTGATAAGCACCATTTGCTGCAAACTAAGCATATCCTTCAAAAATTATGAAATATACGTGATAATTTTGGATCTTTAAATTCTTGCGATTCAATAGGAAATATGCTACTTGGAAAATGGGTATTTGAATTATAAATGAGAAATATGCAGAATTTGACACAAACACAAATTGGAACCAAATTGAAACAAAGTAAAGGAAGGAAAAGAAATGGAATAAAGTAGAAGGGGCGCCACACTCTTTCTAATCCAAGAGAGAATGATAAGCCGATGGATGAAGATCACCACAAGAAAAGGATTCCTTGATATGATCAGTTTTGGTCCAATCCAGAACCTAAGAGCAAATACTCTCAATTACACAAAGTGTAAAATTCAACAAAATTCATTGATTTGGCAAGGGGTCACGCCTCCTTTATATAGGAAAGGCTTATTATGAAATAAACAAGCAAAAGTAACTCCTAGAAAACAAAAGGACTTCAGCCACTTACTATAATGATAGTGGGCTGACTTATTACAAAGAAAATGCATATTTAAAGAAGAGAAAATGGTGCTCTTTGATTATTGGTGCTCCACTTTGATAAGCTTAGTGGAACTCTTTAATCTTCACTTTCCTCATACTTTATTGTGCCACTATCACATGCTTGGATGATAATCATAAACTTTGGTTCTTTTTCTTCAACTTGGGCCTTGCCTTCTTCAATTTGGGCCGGACCTTCAATTGATTTAATCATGAAGTGAACTATGGTATCATTGACTCTTCTTGCACGTGCTCTTGTCATAGGACCTCCTAAGCTTTGGATTGCATCACTTATGTCTTGGACAATGTCCTCATCATAATTTGACGCTTGAAGCAGAAAACGATATCCCCCATAAAATTCATATTCATTTGATCATTAATAATAAATCACAAATCAACATTCTTCTCAAAGTGGGAGACATTGCCCTCTATCATCAGCCTAATACCTCAGAAGTATAATGAGAAATCAATTTCTTCATTCTTTCTCTCGCATTTCTTTTTGATACACAATGTTCAATGTCAGATAAAAAGTTCACACCTTGAACTAATAAATTTAGGGCTGAAGCAAGAGAAGAGCTTGGTCTCAATACTGCTAGAGGCCGTCGATTTGATTCCCCGATTTTGGGCACCCATGTGCCCACAGGTATTGAACAGATTGGAAGTTGTAGTATAGGCAATGAACTAGAGCAATTCCTAAAATACCTACAAATGCCTGAAAAAACAATTTGGTAAGAATAAAGCATCCTTTATAACATTATCAAAAAAGCTATCATAAGAGCTTACATTTGAGTATTCCTGAAAGTGAAGCAAGATGTAGTAACTGTGGAAAGGAACCATCTTCAGAAGATGAATGGATAATAGGTACTGTTGAAACCTCCTTTTGTAAGATCTTCATGGCAATATCTTTAAGATTATCATATGGTCCTGCCTGCATCGTAAAAGAATAACCAAAAAGAGTGCTGAATACTGTAAGTGAGCCAACAGTATAGTTGGTGAAACAGAGAGGAAACTTCAATAAAAGTATAAACTAAAAATAATTTCACTCAAGCTAGACGAACTCATTCAATCATTTCATGATGTTGTAAACAAAGTTGCAATAGTCCTTTTTTCTATTATGCATTCTGCTACTACTAATGCATCAGTTTGAACTTCCACACTACTCTGCATATCTTGGTCTTGTGACAATTAAAGACAACATCTCACACGTAGAGCTTCATCCATACGTGAATCAATTTCAATGGACAACAACATAAAGTTAGATAATACAAAATGTATACCAAATATTAAAACAGTGAACTAAAATAACAACAAAACAATTGTAATAATCAAATAACAACTGAAGCTTATGGGATTCATACATTCAACTACTAGTAAATGTAGCACCAAATAAAAAATGTGTAAGTACTTGTAAGATTATTATATTCTCCCCAATCTTGATGAAGAAAACCTGAAGGAAAAAAATGTCAATAAATAAATAAATATACATGCTTACATGAAATGGAAAAACTGGTTTAAAGTTACACCTCTACCCTATCAAACTATGAATGAGTTGAATCAATGAACTGATTCCACAAAAATGGATGCTTGAGTTGGTTAAAATTCACACGTTATTTAGCTTGTATATTTCTTGTCAAAGTCAATAGCAAAAGCATGAAAAGAAAAACATGTTATAGTCTTATTTGAGTCTTCTCTACTAATTTGTATCATATCCTTCTTCATCCCACCCACACCTTCCCTGTCACCCACACCCTAACCATCAAATCAAAACTTCATTATTACCTACTTTACACATAAAAGAATCAGAGCTCAAATGGAACTACAACAAATTAAAGGTTTATTATCAAAGTGAGGACCCAAACCTACTTAACACATAAAAGAGAAAAAAATGAATAAAATGAAAACGTGCAAAAATAATTCATACAAACAAGACATCAAGAGCTTATCCTTGCCACTTAAACAAGACAGAAAACTGCAGCAACTAACTCATACGGGATAAAAAACACTCTATTTTGGGAAATAAGTTGAATCTTACACCAGAAAGACATGGGCCAATATCTTGGTATCATGCTTTTCTTTTGTATGCTAATTGAGAACTCTCTTTGCCGGCTGCACCATTTGTTTAAATTAACAATTTCTCCACCACTAGAAGATCAATAAACGATTCTGGAACATATTTATCAGCCCAAAAATCATTGAAACTAAATGAAAACTAAGAAAACATAAACATATCTGTCAGAGTGCCAAACTAAGAACATAATTTTAAGAATAAAACTGAGAAATACAATCAGTACCTATTTGCGTTTTTAGTCGGAGGGAGATAAACGAGAGAGAGCTTCGATTCGTGACGAGAGAGCTTCAATAAACCATATTTGCGTTTCACTAAGTTTAAGTTTAGGGTTCAGTGAGCCTTGATTCTGCAATTAGGGATTGTAATTTGTGATTCAGTGAAAGGGATTGGAATTTGTGGATCAGTGATTGGAATTTGATGAGAGAGACGAGAGAGGTGGGAGTTCACCGAGGCGGCTCACGATTCATCAGTGAGAGAGATGACGAGTGAGAGAAACGACGAGTTCACGTAAGAACACTCAAAATCAATGTTTCACAGCAAAATTGAAGCACTTCAGTAAGGAGGATAACAAGTTAATACCTGATATAGAAGGATACCCGCGGCGATGAGGTTGAAGGATTTTGCGTTAGGGTTGCGATGAAGTAGAAGGAGACCCGCGGCGATGAAGTAGAACGATTTTGAGCGATGAAGTAGAGAACGATTTTGGAGAAGGAAAGCGATGAGGTTGCGATGAAGTAGAATAATCATGCGATGAGGTTTCTCTGACCTGAAGAGAAGCAAATTAAAAATATAAAAAAAGATTTCCTGTTGGCGGGTTTTTATTTCTATTTGTAATCAAACTGCTGCTAAACCAAATAAAACCGCCGGTTCATTTAAAAATTACCGGCGGTTCTCCAAAACCGTTGCTATTTTTAATTTTGTTTTAAAAATTACCAACGGTTCCCCAAAACCGTTGTTATTTTTAATTTTGTTTTAAAAATTACCAACGGTTCCCCAAAACCGTTGCTATTTTTAATTTTGTTTTAAAAATTACCAACGGTTCTCCAAAACCGTTGCTATTTTAATTTTGTTTTAAAATTACCGGCAGTTCTACCAAACTGTTGCTATCCATTTGTTGCAATTTCCAATTTTTTTTGTAGTGGATGAGGTGTTAAGAAGTTTAGCTTATTTTGTAACCCCTAGGGGATTAATTATTTTTATGATTTTATTTTTTATCTTTGCTCAATCTATGAAATTCTTACATTTTATGTTGATTCATCATTAATGCAATGAAGCACCAACACATGACATTGTTATTAATGTTATCCTTATTGTTTTCATAGTTTTTTCTTATCCTAATTGCTTTTATAGTTTTTATTTATCCTAATTGTTTACTCCGTGTAGTGAAAATGACGACGCTATAAGAACAACAACGTCGAATAAAAATGGAAGAAAATACTAAAAGGATGAAGGCTCTCAATCTTCCATTTCTCTCCGAATCCCTTCGGAAATCCTCTTCTGCCACTTCAAAACCATCATCGGTTAGTAATAACTTATCTATCTTTTTGTTGGTTTTGTTTGAGTTCAAGAATGATTAGCTAGAGCATATATGCAAATTTATCTTTAAGAAGCTTTATGATTGTTATCTCATTTAGTCTGTGAAGGGTAATTCGAGGTTTGTACTACCTGGAGATCTCGAGAAAGCCAAAAAGAAGCGCATACGTTCATCTCTCTTACCACATGCAACTCCACATGTGACAACACCGCCAACACCACCTCCACAGTTGACAATACTGCCAACACCACCTACACATGTGACAACACCATCAGCACCCCCTACAAATGTAACAACACCACCAACAGACCAAGAGGCTTCTCCTCTATCGTCCGAGGAAGCATCTCCTCATCATGATATTCCACCGCTCGTCTCTGAAGATGATGTTGTAGAAGATGTTCATTTGCCTCAAAAAAAGAAAGCTAGATACTGGGATGTAGATGTTATTGGTATCTAATCTAGTTTTAAATTATTTTTAAATGATTTTTTTTGTTTTACAGTGTTGAATTATGACATATTTCGTTTACTTTCTTGTGTGTTAGATGAGGCTGGTCATATTTCAAGCACACGTTTAATGGTGTCAGACATGTTTCTAGTTAATTCTGATGTAAAGAGGGTAATAACTAAATGGAATACAGATCGTCAACCAGTAGGAGCAGCTGCTGGTTTGTTTGCTGGTTTTTTGGGTGAACTTGCAAGGAAGTTTCAGGAATTTCCCATAATATTTGAAAACTGGAAAAACATTTCAAATGACAAGAAAACTGAATTTTATGATAAAAAGATAAAGGTATCATTGATAAAAAGTTGAATATTTTTTTTATCTAATGTTTGATTTGTTAACTAACTATTTTGTTATGATTATTTTGCAAGCCAAAATTTGTTGTTAATGATGGATACAACAAAAAATATATCCTCAACAGTATTGCAGCGAAATGGAGGATTGCCAAATCTCGATTATTTAGAAAATTTTATAAATGGGATCTTACATTGGAGGAAAATCTTCGAAATTATCCACGTTCTATTGACCCGGATGATTGGGCTGCTTTTGTCCAATATAGGCGGAAGCAAGAAACAATGGTAATCATTCTTATGCGTTTAACTTCTCAATTACATATAGAGCTTTGAAAACAATTAGCATATTTTAGATGAAAATGTTTTTCATCATCTGTTCATCGTTGTGATTTGTTATCAATGCAGGAAATGGCACGAAAAAATGCAGCAAATCGAGCGAAGCTAAGGATGAATCATTCACTAGGAACTAAGTCGCTTGCAAGGAAAAGAGATGAGTTGGTATGATTCACTCAATCTATCATTGATTGTATATTTAATTGCAAAAGTACTTATTATATGTATTTACTTATAGGAAATAAGAGATGGTCGGAAATATAATAGGGGAGAAATGTTTGCTGTTAGTCATAAAAGCTCTGATGGGTCATTTGTCAATGAAGAGGCTAAGAAAAAAATGTAAATGCAATATTATAGTTTTGTGTTGGATTTTTATGTCTGCTGCACTTATTTTGTTATATCCCATGTTGCTGCTGTAATTTTATTGTTTTGTGGTGGAGTTTTATGGCTGCTGCACTTATTTTGTTTTTATCTTAAGGTTGCCTTGGTTCGTTGGGAGTGGTTTCAGTATTGCTGGATCTGAGCTTATTGGTTCAGTTTCTATTTTTGATTTTTTGGGTAGTGGTTTCAGTTTTGCTGCAATTATATTCATTTTTATCCTCTTTTTGAATAAAATTCATTTTCATAATCAGGACCAATTGCAAGCTGAATTTGCAAAGACTCATTTGGAGAATGAAGCATTTGTGAAAGTCTTTGGAAAATAACATGGTGGATTTGCTCGAAGTAAGGGACTTGGGGTAACACCATCTCAACTCACTACTACTCGCTCTACAAGATTGACATGTTCCTCCGAGGATAATGAGAAGATGAAAAAAATGCAAGATGAAATTGATTCGCTTCGGGAGAAGGCTTCACAAGTTGATATCTTGAAGGAGCAAGTTGCATTCTTAATGCAAGAGCATAATTCTAAGGTAAATTAGGTAAATCGTTTGTGACTGTTATTGACCGAAATATATTGACTTGTGTTACATGTGTATGATAGTAAGATTATTAGATAAATTTTAATTAAGTATTAAATGCATTAAGAGACTTACGAGCATTATTCGAACATTTATTTGATGTGCTTCGAAAATAGTTGCATTATGTTATATTTGATGTGCTCTGTTTTGGTTGTATCTCTTAATAATGTCTTTGTCCGGATTGTCTCGAGTTGGAAGCAATAAGGTTTCCAAGGACTGAGACGAAGTTAGTGGCGAGACACGAGATCCCAAAACTTAATAAATATTGGAGCATCCAATGCTGGTTTTATTTCTATTGTAGCTAAGTATAAGGGTGGATTTTATGTTTTCATCAATCCTGGGTTCTTTTATTGGTAATAGGTTTGTCCTTACTGCCTGTCTTGTTTGTAAGGGGATGCATAATCTCATGTTGCATAAGCTGGCCATTTATTTTGTGTTTGTTATTCATCTGTCATGAGGTTGTTGTATTGGCTGGCCTATTTGTAAAGGGGAGTTATCTTGCTTTTGTTTTTGGTGATCCATTGTATGTTTTTTTGTAGTGTTTTAGCATTTTTTGTAATAATTTTGCTTGAACCTAATAGTATATATATACTGATATTTTTTCAGGTACATGAATAAGACAAGTCAATAGATGGTTGGCATTTTGGGTTTAGAACTAACACTAATTAAAGATCATGAAGCAACATCACATACTATTAGGAATATTTAGATATTTTGTGACCTTATTTAGATGTAATGCTTTGTATATGTTTAGCCACTCTACTTATTTTGGAATTCCAAGTACTTTAATTAAATTTTTGATGTATGGATGTTGTCACTATTTGAATGAATTATATGAATGAGATTAAGTAATTTATATACTTATGCATTTGAATTTTCTCACTCTTGTATAGAAAGTGTAACGCAACGCTTATTTAATAAATCATAAAAAAAACATATTTTAAATTAATTTTAAAAAATAAAAATAAAGTTTGCGACGGTTTTGTAACTGTTGCAACATATGCAGTGAAATTTAATAATTTGTAGGAAAACACATTGGGACGGTTTTGAAACTGTCGCAACTACAACTGCAACAGTTGTTGCAACGGTTTACAAAACTGTTGCAAAGTTCTCTTGCAACATAGAAATCATCGACGGTTAGGCAACTGTCGCAATTGTGCCATTGTGACAGTTTTAACCGTTGCAAAGTGCAATTTTAACCGTTGCAAAGTGCTTATTTTCTTGTAGTATATATTTCAAAACTTCAAAATTTAGGGTTCGTTTGTTTCGGCTATAAAAAAAAGATTTTTTATTTATATTTTTAAAAATAGATTTTGTAAAGCTGTTTTTCAAAATATTACAAATTTTTTTATATTTGTTTATTCTAAATTGAAACGCTAATTATGACATCATATAACATTAACATATATTATTAAAGATCAAAACATAGTAAAAATCCCAATTTGTTTAAAAATGTTGTATTTTAAAAACGATTTTTATGAAAATCTATTTAAAATAGTTTCAAACTTAAGTGATTTTTTGAAATTTTAATGTCCAAAAAAATTTCAATAAAATGATGAAACACCCAAAATAACATTTTAAGAATAACTATTCAAACCATTTTCATTTGAAACTTTTTATAAAAAAATTCTTTATAAATTTTTTATGCAAAATTATATAATACTATAAAATCCATTTAAAAAAAAACAAAACAAACTGCCCTTAATTTTTTTTCCTTTACCCAAAACAGAGGAAAACATGCAATGAATTATATACAAATTCTACTTATACAAATTTCAAATATCCCCTCCTATCCTCATATACCATACAAAAAATCTAACAATATCACAAAACAAAACCTCCCAATAACATGAAAAAAATTAATGGCCAATTCCAGGACTAGGGACAGATACCATAAGAACTTGATCCATACTTATAAGGTGTCTTTCTATGAGCTTTTCATCAACATCCATGGCATGTCCTTTTTTGGTTGGTGAAGAAGATGGCACAGTACCCTTAGGAAGTGCACTTAGAAATAAACTATCATCCTTTAAAGATGGTTTCTTGTTCATATTTTTCCATTGCTTCTCTGATCCCACAACTAACTTTCTTCCTTCAAAACATGAACAAAGTGAAGAAAACAAAACCAAGAAAACTAGTAGAGAAGAACTAGATAGTGCCATGTAAATTAAAACAATATTGTAAAAACAATGAAGAAATTGAGATAACAGGAAATTAAGGACTTTAGGAGCTATATATATAAAATTATGGAATATGGACAAAAGGGTGTAGACAAAGGAAATAGAGCATAAAGTGATATTAGTGATCAAGCTTTGAAGGATAGCAAAGTCAAGATAAAAAGATATGTGGGGTTTGTATATATAATTATTTGGACATGAGGAGCAATGGATGGGATTGTGTTTGTGTTAATTGGAGTTGAATTATTGTACATGAATCTTGTTAATTCATAAATTAATAATTAATTCAATGAATTTAAAAGGAATAGTGGACATGAAAAGGAAACTAGTAACTAAATTCAATGAAATATCTATTAATTTAATATCAAATCTAAATTAAGTCAACTTAATTAGTACGGATTTTATTTTAAACAATATTTAAGATATTTAATGTGTTCCTAAGAAAAAAGCCTAAGAGAACTTAGTTTAGTAATGAGAAAAACATGTGTAGTCGCTACCATTTAGACCACATATTTGGTCATTTTCACATGTTTAAAAAAAGATAGAGAGAAAAAATAATTAAATAATGTATATTTTTTTAATTAATTAAATGATATATATTTTGATGTATACGTTACTAAACATTGTGACCAAAACATTGTGACATATAAGTATTTTTGGTTGAAATAACCAATCAAAGCATGATATGATTCATTTTTATCTTCATTATTCGTGATGTTAAGCATTTTTCTTTTAAAAGGAATTATATATGATTAAAATCAAACGTTTTTCATTATGACCGATTCGATGGTCATGATGGATTGATAATATAGATAATTTTACACTACAAATAATTGATTGATTCAAGTTCTAAGGAATTTTGGTTTCATTAGAGCATCCGTAATAGAAAGTTTCAAAGTTTGATACTTAAATGAGTCTCACACATACACATCACTTCGACATAACACCTCTAAAAAATGTACTCAATGAATCTCTCTAATAAACTCTACATCATATGTTAGTAAACACTTTATCCCTTCGACATAACACCTTTAAAAAATGTACTCAATGAATCTCTCGAATAAACTCTACATCATATATTAATAATTATATATCATTATATTAATATTTTAAAATTTAAAAACCATGGGACCCGTGGAGAGATGTAGTGCTTATTTGAGCTTCTCTTCTCAATATGTAATAATCTCTTTGATTTCAAATATAAACAATTAAAAAAAGTCATTTTTGTGTTCCCGTAAACTTAGAATATTTACCTTAAGGGTGAAATTTTTAGTCATTAGACCACTTAACAAAAAAATTATTTTATTGGTCTAAAATATAGGCAAATATTGACTATTTATTTATACCACATTTATTGCTATTATTCATAAATGTAAATCATAACTTCAATAACACTTATTTTCATAGAACAAGTTCTCATAAGGGTAATTTGAAAATTTAGTAGACATTTAAATGAGTAAAACTATTTTTTTTTAAATCTTTTTTTGTTATTTATATATGAAATACAAGGGAGTACTACTTTATTTTAAAATCTTGTTATTATCTGTGAGATTTTACCATGTCTACAGTTTATATAAAATCTCAATGTTAGAGACACACCAATATTTTACTTTGAGTCTCGTGCTTTTTGGAAACGTCTCTCTGCTCTACATAGATTCATGTTAGAGTATTTGATGAACTGTGTGGATATTTAAAAAATGTAATTGAGTTGTTTAAATAATTTTTTTTACAAAAGAGTTGTTTAAATAATTAAAAAATCTAAAATAATATAAAATACCAAATGAGACCTATTTAAAAAATATAATGAATGTGGATGTTGTTATTAGATATACTAGGGCATATCAAGTTAGGTGGATGGTCTTAAATCTTAGTAAGCAAGTGGTTAGTACTTTTGTCTCAATAAAAAAAAAAAAAAAATTAAACTTTACACTAATTACAAAATGTATTGTCTGTATTATATGAAGCAAGAAACTGAGGCAACAATTTTAGCATAACATATAGTGTGGCAATATTGCTTGCTCATTTTAATGTGGTAAAACACGTTGAGGTGGTGGGTATGAGGAAAGGGAGTCGAAAGTCACACTGTCAATGTCTTGCTGAATATAAGTACAGTGGGAATGTCAAATGAATGAAGGTGGTGGTGTAGGGAAGAATGGATACAGAAAAGACATTGATTAATTTAAATGTCACTGCACCAATGTTTTCCTTGGGACATGACTTACCTAATTGCCGAAAGTACTCCGCGTTGTCTATTTTAACGTCATCTTAAAGTTTTAAATGCCTTGTGTTAGATTTTTGCTAGAGCCTTAGTGTATGTTTGGTTCTGCAGTGTTAGTGACGAGAATTAATTTTGATAGAATTGATTCTGTAAAATTGATTTTAGTTAAAATTGATTTTAAGTTAAAGTGATTTATGTTTGGATATATTCATGTAAAAGTGAGTTGAACAAAAATTTTGAGTGTAAAAATCAATTCTAGAATCAGAAGCTACGATTTCTAGCTTCAAGTAGAATCAATTCTGGAGGCAGAATCAATTCTACTTTTGGGAAACCAAACAAGTCAGAATCAATTCTGCACGTCCAGAATCAATTCTGGCTGCTCCAGAAGTGGAACCAAACATAAAATTAGTTAAAAATAAAAACACAAATATAATAAAAAGTATATTAAAATTTGTGTAATTCAAATCTTAAAAATATATAAAGTGTTATTTTTATTATTTTTATTAGTGTTAGTTAACAAGACTTTTTAATTAATATAACTTTCTCTTTATATTCCTCTGATCACTATTATAAAAAAATATATATATTTTTAGGATTCATTGAAAAAACGATCAAATCTGATCTATCTTATTGCCCAGATTTATCAATTTTTCAATGAATCTAAAAAGTGGTTTTACTTATAATAATGACCAAAAGATACTATTTAGCAAGACCCTTAATATATTTAATATTGTTTTTTATTTCTCAATGTAAGTTAGTGATATTAATATTAGGCATGGCAATAAAACTCATACCCGCGGGTACCCGCCCGTACCATCCTCGTTTTGATGGGGAAAACCCGAGTTGATTGGGTTTGGGTTCGGGTTCGGGTTTTCCCCGATTTTAAAAGACGGGGATGGGGTGGGTAATGGGGACATTGATACCCACCCCAAACCCGTCCCCGAACCCGCCCCGTTTATATAAACATCATATTTTGCTTTTCTTAAATTAAATTATGTATAAAAAATATATTATATATGCACAAAAAACTCTTAAATTACATTCATTCGTTTATTTTATTTTTAAATTAAGTATTAAATAAATTGTTTTCCCTATTATTTTTTTGTTTAATAAAATTATATTATTGAAATAAAATAGTTCTCGATTTTTAAATCATTTTTGTAATTAAAAAATATCAAAATACAATTCAAGTTCATGTGGAGAGAAGCGAGACGGGGATACCCGAAACCCATTGGGGATACCCGAACCCCGTCGGGTATGGGTTTGAGGTTTTACTTTTCTTCCCCGCTTAAAATGGGGATGGGTATGGGGATACCCGAACTTTATGGGTTTGGGTTTGGGGAGAGCAAAATCCGCCCCGTTGCCATGCCTAATTAATATGAGATATATTTTGAAAGGGCAATTGTTAAAGTATCTAAAAATAAATATTTGCATTTAATAGTACAAAAGAATTTATTATTTAAAAGATACAATTATAAGTTACAAAAAAATTATACTTTATTTGTATTTTTAACATGTGTCCTTAAAACCGCTTCATTGGTTGTCCTTCGACTCTAGTCCGTCGTCGGGGTCGGGTGTCAAACACTTTTCAAAAAAATATGTTGGCTTGATGCAATTGAGTCCGCCAGCTGGACTACTGTGTTGCTTGTTGAAGCAACTTCCATCCAAGGTTCATCAATGACAAAATAAAATGCTGTATAATAATATTATTTTATTGTTGCAATACCACTTTAATTAATATCAATTGTTAATATTAGGCACAATTTTTATCCCACAATTTTATCTTTTTGTTTTAAATTTTACACTCATTTTAACTTTCATAATTTTTATTTCATAATTTCATCTCTTTAAATTTTATTTGGCAACTGTTTTTTACTCAATTTTTCATCTTATTTCTTCAAACCAAATGGATCCAAATTAATGTAATTTTCAAAAGTCTACATAGAATCTTGTTCAAAAGTTCAGTTTTTATAAAAAAAAAAATAATTAATTATTCTTTCATATTAATATTAATTAGAAATATTTAAATTAATATTTTATGTTATAATAAAATTAAATATAATATTAATATGTAAGTTAAAATTGTGGGACCTTAAATGAGTTCTTTAACATTCTACCATTGGAGAGAAAAATGAAGGTGTTGATTCATAGTGATATGGCATTGTGGAGTCCACCCGAAGAACCCAAAATGAGTTGCACCATTGGAAGTGCCCTTAGGGCACATGTTAACATTTCTCAATTTTTAAAAAAAGTATTTATTTCATCCCTAATTAATTATAAGATTATTTTGAGATTTTTCTTTTTCCATTTCTGTAAGACGTCTTTCAAATTTCTAAGGGCATTAAATATTTTTCTACCACAACATACCTCTAATTAAAATGTATATTTTTCTATAATCTCTAATAAATACACTAAAAACCTTAATTAATTTTCTCTCTTAAAAAATAAAATTGTAAATGAGTTTTATGTTTAGGGATAATTTTTTTTGAAAAAAATTCATGTAATTAAAAACGAGGGACTATTAAAAAGTGGGTTTGATTCACCATTATTGTCATAGAAA
This sequence comes from Trifolium repens, assembly GCA_030408175.1. Classification (NCBI taxonomy): domain Eukaryota; kingdom Viridiplantae; phylum Streptophyta; class Magnoliopsida; order Fabales; family Fabaceae; genus Trifolium; species Trifolium repens. The sequence continues at coordinate 54,971,861 of CP125842.1, read as the reverse complement.
GATTATCTTCTCCCCTTTGACTCTTTTTAACCCCCCAATATTCTGATTTTACCCATGTATAAAAACTTTGGAACGTGTTTTCCGAAGTTTTTCTAGTTCAAATTCGTCGAAAACTTCGGAAAATACATTTCGAAGTTCGTCTTCAAGGCAAATAAAACTTCGGAAAATGCGTTCCGAAGTTTAAAACTAGGGGCAAAAACGGAAATCCAGGGAGGGGGAAAGAGTCATGGGGTGGGAAGAGAAAATTTCATTGTCATAGGCCTAAATATTTGCCGACCCTTTTAAAGAGCTTGATCCGTCTACCTTATCATATTATGGTGGGACCTAGTCATGTCGAATGGGCGGGGGATAGAGAAAATATGCTCTTCTTTTATCAAATTCAAAGATTCTAAAATTTCAGTCTATGCAAGAATATTTGGCACCCACCGTAACGCCTCAGTAAAATGTAGAGTTAAGAACTCGTTTGAAATAGCTTATTTTTAAGCTTATGCAAATAAATAAGCTTCCACTAGCCAAAATTAAATTTTTATGAGCTATTTTTTTCCATAAACTACCTTGACAAACTTATAAAAATACATAAAAACTTATTTATTTACATAAGTTCAAAAATAAGTTATTCCGAACGGGCCCTAAATATGATTTTAGTCCATATAAAATCAAATTTTTATTTTTTTGCGTATATAAAAAAGTTACATGTTTTGGTCCCTACAAAATTATTATGCACGCAGTTTTAGTTTCTATTGTTAAGCCAATATGTATTTTTTAATGATTATTTCGCAGACATGTTTAGAATATTATCAAAAGTTCCTCATAAAAAGGAATTAAAAATTTGATTTCTAAGTCGAGATTTTTGCCACTTTTATCTTATTTAAAAAAACTGTAAATTTTTTGTATAGAAACTCTTTATAGTATTCTAAGCATGTTTGAAAAAATAGTTATTCAAAAATTAAAAGTTTAAGAATAATTAAACAATTTTTAAAATTAACATGGATTAAAATTGCATACTTAAAAAATTTGTAGGGACTGAAACAAGTAATATTTTTTTTATAAGGACTAAAAATATATTTAAACTTTTTTTTATAATATCAAAGAAAGAGAGTTTTACTTTTGCTATTCTACTTCATTTATCGCACGCCCTACTAAATTAATAAAATACTCCTGTCAGCTATTTAAATAGTGGATTTTACATTTAAAATTTAAAAAATTTCATGTTAGAAAGTTGTTTTTTTTTCCCTTCAAAATTCTCATTTTTATAACATTCATTACTTAAGTAGCAGACATAAAATTAGCAAAATACTCTTGTCCTCTATATAAGTAGTGAATTTTACGTTTAAAATTTTAAAAATTCATGTTAGAAGCGTGTTTTTTTCAAAATTCATATTTTTATAACATCCGCTAATTAAGTAGCGGACATAGTCCACTACTTAAGTAGTAGATGTTATAAAAATGATAATTTTTCATGTAGGATGTTTTTTTTTCTTTCTCAAATTTCATATTTTTATAACGTCCGCTACTTAAGTAGCAGACATAAATTTCATATAAGTTGTTTTCATGTAGGGTATTTTTTTTTCAAAAATTACCCATTCTTACACTGTTTACTACTTAAGAAGTGGAATGATAAAATGGAAAAGACGTAGAACGCACAAGTAATCGGTAGGGTGGAAAAAATAAAATTCTCAATAAAATGATTCCTGGCCCAAGTACAAGTACTATGTGTTGAGCGTAAAATGTTAATATGAGGTATTCTTGCTTGGGCACGTAACCAACAAGTCATATTTGGGCACATCCAACCAAAATAAGACAACACATAAAAATTGGTTTTTTGTGTCAAAAGTATAATAAAGGTAGTTTTTAAAGACCATAGAAGTGTATGGTTTGTATATGATACATGCAGCTCTACTTCAACAATTATGCTGCCTAAGATCGAGTTATGCTCTGATACCAGAGTTTGGGAGAAATATGGAAAAAAATTTATAGATAAATCTAGATTCTTTTATCCAATTTTTCGAGCTGTAAAGACAACCCTGCTACTGAGCTTTGTAGCTTATGTAGCTCCTTTTGTTCTGAGATTTCAAAATCTCTTTTGGGTGGTGCTATTCTAAGACTTTGGCTTTTAAATAATGTTCTTTCTTCTGTTTCTTCAAACAAATTTTTGTCAACCTCTATTAGAGAACAATTATTTATTGCTGGATTTCTAAATATAGGTGATTCTAATGTTACAAGTGGTGCGAATAATTCATCAATATGAATAGTATCTTTTCCTGTAAATTCTATACTGTGGTGTAAATTGCTTAGAGCATAATTAATCCTGTAGCAGATTGTAAAGGGATGGTTACCTTTTTTCATAAGATTTGGGTTTTCTAGTTTATAGTGAAAAACTATAGACCTGTCTAGATCTTTATCTTTCAGGGATAACCCCATTTGTAAGTTTATATCAAACTTAATTTTTCCATATTTCAAGTTGCACTTTCCTTGTGCAATTATTGATTGTCTTCTATCTACAATCCTAGAATCCTCTAGAATTATTTCTAGGGGCGAGTCAATACCTTTCATAAAAGTACTTTTAATCAAAATCTGAATGGTTGATATGTGAATATAACCAATTTTAGTTCTTTCTTTTTCAGAAAGGTTTTCAATTCTTCTTCTAATTTGTGTCCTATCTATAGTAGATACGACTATATTTCCATAAGTAGAGTCAATTGGAATTGCTTCTTCTCCAGTCATTATTCCAAATTTCAAAATATTTTTTCTTGAGAAAAATTCCTTGAATTTATTAAACTTTCGTTTAAAGTTTTCTTCTGCAGTTAAAGATAAGTCTGTTTCTTCTATTTTATGATCTAATATGCCATCAGCAAAATAACTAGATTTATTTTCCAAAAGTGAAATTTCAGACATAATAATTTTTTAGAAAGGACTTGATAGTTTCTTCATGAAGTTTATGTCTTGGTTGTTCAGAACCATCTAACAATAAATATTCAGAAGTAATTGAATATTCGAATTGTTCTAAAAAATCTATTCCAAACAAGAATTTATTTGGTTGTTCATCAATTAGTATTTTTAATTGGAAATCTTCTAATTCTCTGAGTTTTAAACGAATAATAGTGCTTTGTGACATAATTTTTAAGGAACCATCAAATTTTAAAACAGTTCTTGGTTCTGATAATATTTCAAAATTATCACAAATTTCTTTTGATACATGTGACCATGCGGCTCCTGTATCAATTAAAATTGGTACTATTTTTTTGTTTATCATACCGATAATATGGTATTGAAATGTAACTTTTGAATTTAAAAGAGATATAATCATACCTGATTGAACTCTCAGTTTGATGTTAATAGAATATTCGTCTTGAAGATGTTTGTGTTTTGAGATATAATCTGTTGATTATATTGTTGGTATGAGCGGTCCTTCCAGAGTATTACCTCAAGGATCTAGCTCCTCCAGAGTATTACCTCAAGAGCTACTTCTTAGAAATGAATCTAAGGACAGAAGAAATATTTCTTCATAAAACTAGATAGTAGTTTCATTTGTTTTTCAACTGTATTTACAAATGAGCTGAATGCTCTTATTTATAGTGGAGAAGGGCTCACATAGGTAAGACGTCTCTTTCCATGACAGCACACTATAGTGTCATGCACTCAGAAAAGTAACATGCACTAACATAAAGTAATACGCACTAAAAGAAAAGCGACAAACAGTTATTTACATTATTTCAAAGCTTATCACTAAGTGGTTCCCATCTGACTCAGATGTGATAAGATACCACTGTACATTATGGTTTACATTGTGATGTGTTGCTTTGTGTTGTCAGCTTCTTTGTCTTCTTGTGCCGACGATTTTGGTGAACAATTTTTGCACATGTGTCCCTTGTAATACTGTGAAAAAATTCTACAGCATTCTTCTTGAATTACTCTAGGTAGTTTTTCATAATCTTCCTTGAGTTGGTCAACTCTTGCTTCAAGATTTTTGACTGCATTGATATCTTTCTCTTTTGCAGGCTTTCTTGAGTCGCTGTATACAACCATTGTTGAATCTTCATAAATAATTCTGTAGTTGTTTTGAGAGGATAGTCTTAATACTTTCTGATGAAAGCTTTTGATTTGTGCAATGTAACTAGCAGGGTGCCATTCACTACTTTCCTTGCTCATTGTTGGGTATTGTTTGTTTGAGATCCCAATTTTAATGAGGTATTGTGGTTTTGTAGTTAGTTCCAAGGTGTTTTCATCATACCAAGGATATGTTGAGTCTATCTGCAAGAATATCTCTTTTCCTTTTGCAAATAGATTGTTGAATTTTTGGGTTAAATTTTGGAGTTCTTTGGGAAGGTATTTAAGTTCTCCAAATGCCTTTCCTGGTTGCTCTTCCAAGTATATGGTGCTGATTAGTCCATTTTGAAAGAACGATAAACAGATTTGACTATCTATACCTGGGAGTAAAATTGCTCTAGTGCAGCCAAACTTGTTGACTGGATAGAAACATTCGGTGGTGAATATTTCGTTGTAGTGGTTTAACCATTTCCATCTGAGACTGAATTCCATGTAGGTTGGATCAGTTATCTGGAAATTTTTCTGATGTTCAAGCTGACGAATTTTGTCAATTGACAGCTTCTTTTTGGACTCCATTGTAGGTGATCTTTGAAGGTTTTTTGCAGTTGCAATTTCTCTGTATGATCCATAAAGAGCTATTTCTGCTTCCTCCATAGTCTTGTAACCTTTGTGCCTTATGTTCTTACCGGTAACGTGCTGCTTTGCTATTGCCCAGCTTCGATAAATACCTTTAAATGGTCCTTCGAAGATGACATATGCTGCATATTTTCCCATCTGCTGATCAATAGGATCTACGAGAACGCTTTCTTGGAGGGTAGGTACACCATTTTTTCTTGCTTCGTCTTCTTCCTCAACTTCTTCAGCCCATGATTTTTTGCTGTCTGAAGTTGTTCCTGAGGATCCGGATTCCTGTTCTTCATTTGATTTCCATCCATTGGGTGTTATTGTCTCAATGGGAATTTCTGAACTCTCCGGGGCTGTATATTTTACATAATAATCATACTTTCCAGAAGGCTGTCCTAGCAAGTCCCAATTTTCTTCATTTTTGAGAACTTTGTCTAAGCTTGTTGTCATATTTTGCAAGCTTTTGAGTGTTGTAATCATCTCCCCCCTCTCGTCGGAGATCTTTTTTCTTCTAGAATCAATGGCAGCGAGCTGCTCATCCTTCTGCTTTATGTTGTTTTGAAGTAGCTTTATTGCTTGCTCCATTCTCTTGTTAGTGTATCTGCAAAACTGTTTTGTTCAGATTTTATGTACTGAATATATGGCTCGAATTGTTGTAACTTCATCTGCCATCTTATTAGTCTGCCTTGTTTATGGTCTGCTTTAATTTTATATTTCCAAAATCCTGTAAGATATTTAGAGTCTGTTCGAAGAAGAAACCTTGATGGTAATAAATCAATTTTCCATTTTTCTAATATCTTTACACATGCCAGAGTTTCTAGTTCCTGAATATGGTATCTAGATTCTGTATCTGTAAATGTACCAGAAATATATTTACATAAATGTAATTTTTCAGTATCCTTTATCAGGATTTTAGAAGCACTATAATTAATGCCTTTTATAGTATCTGTCCCTTCCCTCGAAGTTTCAGATTCTTTTGATTCAAGATCCTTAGATTCTTCAATTTTATATCCCTTCTCATTAAGAGAAAGTTTTGCTTTACCATTAGGTAAGGCTCTCATACAACCTGCCCAGGTTGTTTGCGATGCATCTGTCTCTATAATTAAAAAATCTTCTTTCGTTGGATTGTAAAGTTCAGGCAAAACTTGAATTTTTTCTTTAATTGTTTTAACAATATCAGAATCAGTTTTGGTCCAAGACCATGGAATTTTTTCTGAAATTTTCTTTTGCAAATGTTTTCTTTCTTTTGCTAAGTCTTTGAAAAATCCTTCGTTAGCAATATAATTTAAACATCCAAGAAATCTTTGGATTTGCTTTCTATCAGAAAGTTCATTTGGAAAAGCTTGTATTTTTTCTTGGGTATGAGGTGCTAAACTCAGTTCCCCATTTTCTTTTAGGATCAAACCAAGGTATTCTATTTCTTTTTGTAAAAGTTTTGATTTCTTTTTTGAAATCACAATACCTTTTTCTTTAATTCTTAAAAGAACAGTTTCTATATCTTGAAGATGTTGTTCTCTACTTCCTTTTGTGAAAATAAGTATATCATCTATATATGCCAAACATATATGATTCAAACCTTCAAGAGATTTATCGATCCATAAATCTTTGGTATATTGATGGTGCCTGTTTTAGTCCAAAAGGCAAAACATTCCATTCATAATGTTTTTGAGGTGGACATGAAAAAGCTGTTAATGGTTTTGTTTCTTCAGCTAGTCTTAGTTGATAATACCCAGACTTTGCATCTAAGGAAGAAAACCAATTGCACCCTTTTATTTTTTCTAAAATAAAATCTTTCCTTGGTAATTTATAAGAATCTCCAACAGTTGCTAAGTTGAGTTTCTTATAATTGATCACCATTCTTCTTTTACCTCTTTTTATTTCGTTGTGATTTTCGACATAAAAAGCTGGTGCAGAATGTGGGCTTGATGAGGGTCTAATAAGCTCCTTATCAAGTAGATCCTTACACTCTTGTTGAAACTCTTCAACATCCCTAATAGAATATGGAATCCTATTTGGAACATTTATCTCGTCATTTGGGTTCTTGAGCTTAATAACTATAAGTTCATGATTAGTGTTTTTAAGACTGTCTAGAGGGTTATCTGAACAAACTTCATCTAATCTTTCTTCTATATTAATATGGAAGCTTCTTTCTTCCCATATTATTCTTAACTCTCTAAGGTTTCCCTTAATAAGATTTAAGATCTCATTTCTAGTGACTATTTTGGTAGTTACTATTTTGCTATTCTTAGGATTTCCCAAGTCCTTCCATTGAAGTGATATAGTATCCCTTCTTTGAGTAAAAGGTTCATATAACTTTAAAAAGTTATTTCCTATAATTAGATCTAATCCTGAATCATGGAGGTATATTGTTGGGATAAAAAACTTATACCCTTCAATTTCTATAGATACATCTCTAAGGTTAAACCATATCTGATGTTTTGATTTGTCTGCAACTATTATTTCTTTTGGTTTGATTAATCTTTCCCAATTTCTAGAGATTGATTTTTTCCCAAAACAAAGAGTTGCACCTGTATCTATATAGGCTAAAAGATTTCTATTTTTTAGTACTATTTTAATAAATGTAGCACTTGGATTTCCCTTACCAAGTATCTTTTTCGACATCTGAATCTGTTTCTGTGCAGTATTCATAAATTTCTTCATCAGATTCTATGTCTGATTCTATAGGTTCATATCCTATTGCATATATTGCATGTAAGACATTTTTCTTAGGATTCTTCTTCTTAGGGCACTCATTTGCATAGTGACCTTCTTCGTGACATAGCCAACATGTACATGATTTTTTACCCTGTGGGCATGTTTTCTTCTTAGGGTAAGGTGTTTTTTTCCTAAAGAATTTTTTGTCTCCTTTTTTGAATTTTCTAAATGAGACCTTCTTGAATTTCTTTCTTTTATAGGGTTTTTGTGTCATTCCCTTTCTAGGTTTCTTTCTAGGGTTACAACCATAGTTTCCTACTTTGTCTTGTAGTTTGCTACAACAAAGAGATACTTGAGCTTCTCTTTTGGCTATCTTCTGACTACACATTTCTTGAAGCCAAATTTTTAAGGAAGTTATTCTTCCTCCTAAAGTATCATCTACCTTTCCTTCTGCTAAGGCTGAGGTAAAAAACGCCTTAACTTGAGCCGATACTTTTTCTGGTAACTTGTCATAAAGTAGTTCTAACAAGTTCCTAGAGATTCTAGTACTATTATCTATATTATAGTAATAATCCTGAAATTCACAAATGAAATTATCTACATAGCACATATTGCAGATTTTTAGGTTGGTGATTTTCCAAAGATTTTGGTCAGAAAATACTATTTTTGATTGAATGGAATTTTTCCATCCTTTGAATTCTTTTATTAGTAAACTATAGACCCAATCTACTACTAAGGTTCCTGTTAGAGGTAATTCTCCCATAACTTCTGATGGCAGAGTAGAAATGTATTTGTAAGCATTTCCTCTAGTTTTATATTGAAGATAGTTGAAAACTTCAACTGCTCCTAAATGTTTAAGATCTTCGTTTAACTGGATTAACACACTATTTGTATTATACCAATCTCTAAGATCTTTTGCTGCATCAACACTGCAGTCTATATCTAGAATTCTTTGTCCTTGGAATGGATTTTGCGAAGGTACATAATAATGAGGTACTTTCTGGAATTTTTGTTTGGTGAATTCTCTTTCAAAATCTGCAGGTCTTTTAATTCCCGTAGTTTCTCCTTGTTCTTCTATTTTTACATAATGAGGATTTTCGATCTCAGCCTCTTCTTCTGAGCTAAAGTCATAAATAATCTGATTATTGTCTTCTGATTTGTTATCATAAGTTTCTTGACTTTTGCCACTAATATCTAGAGAGACCATTAGTCTTTCTAAATTTTCTAATTGCCTATTGAGGGCTTCTTCTGTGTTATCCATTTCTAAAAGTAATTAGATGGTGGTTTAATTCTTAATTGTGTGGACTCAGAAGTTTCTTCGAGTTTAGAAATTTTTTCTTGAGGTTGGATTTGTGGTATTTTTAGGATTTCTATTTGTTTTCCCTTATCCTCCTCCTTCTTAAGAAATTGAGATAACTCATCCATAGTTAAATATTCTTCTTTATTTTCTAAGAGTTTTGAAAGAACCTCTAATTTAATGCAGATATTTTCTACATTTCTTCTTTGTTCTTCTTGAAATTCATCCATTCTTTGGTGAAAATTTTGATAGCAACAATTTTTTATTATATAAGTTAACATACATGCTATATTGTTGAGTTGTGGATTTGTTGTATGAAAAATGTGAGGATATCTATGCAATTCATCTTTTTCATAACAGGTAAAGTTTTCTTCATGAAAGTTCCAAGTTTCATGAGGTTTATATTTACTTTCTTCAGCTTGTAAGTTTTCTAAATATAATGTTTGTTTTTCTAAGTTATCTAAAACTTTTTGTAGAACACTTGTTATACTTTCTTCAGTCATCTTGCCATAGACTGTAGTTTTTTCTGAAGATATTCAGCTAATTCTTTATATCCTTTGGATAAAAAATCATTTCTAGTATTTCTAAACCAATATTCTAGATGTTTAAACCATCTAATCTGAGCCTTATAAAGTCCAAGGTTATTTAAATTTGGTCTAAGGATAATTACTGGATAAAGTATCTTTCCAGCTGGGCTTCTTAGAAATTTTTTCCCATGTCGTTCTACTTCCATGGATTTAACTATCAAATCTTATAGTATTGGCCTAGAAGATGTTGTGCCTAACACCTCACTTTTATGCCTGTGCCTAGGTAAGTATTGATCATGTTAATATATATTGCTTCGGTAAAGTGAATGTCAGCAGCGTTTGTAGTCCAACGGTTAGGATAATTGCCTTCCAAGCAATAGACCCGGGTTCGACTCCCGGCAAACGCATATCGTATTTTTATTTTCATAAACTATTGTGGCAGATAAGTAAACAAGGGTACCCCACATGAAATGAACTATAGTGTTACATTTTTGTGGTTCATATGAATCTTGCACTGCAAATATCACCGTAACTAACTTGGATACCCTTATTCTCTTCTTCCCAATGGAATTGTGTTCCACTACTCTTTCTTTCACTTCTTCCACTTCTCATCTCAATTTTCAGGTAATTTTCTCAACTCATCATTACAATCAATAACAAATTCTTGTTATTAACTTTATCAAGTTATTATTTATCAGCATATGTTTCACAGAACTTACATTATTATATATTTTTTGGATTATTCTTATCCATGCATGTTAATTATTGATTCTAATTGCTCTTGTTAGTTAGGTGTCATTGATTCTAATTGCTCTTGTTTTAATTTGTGCTGCAGAGCCCTAAATTTCCTAAGAGGAGTTTTGGTCAAAAAATTTCAAACCCTACATTGCATAAACCATTTCTTCAGACATTAATTTATAAACAAAAATCGATAACACATTCTACTGGAACATATAGAAGAATCATATCAGCTAAAGCTGGAAGACAGAGTTGGGATTTTGGAAGATTTATAAAAACATTATACTTTTTCAATGGTCCTCCTTCACCTGATAAGGTAACATTTTCTTTTATTTTAATCTAATAAGTGAATACTCGGATACAAATCTTATTTGAATATGTATCGGTACACTGATGAGGTGGATAATTCTGATAGGTTCAAAAATTAGTAAACACTATTTGTTAACCAATCTCAGTGGTGTGCCGATACATATTCAGATAAGATGTGTATTGAATGATTCACCAATATAATGTATAGTTCAATGTATTATTAAGAGAAAAGAAAAGAGAGAAAGAGAAACCTTGGTATGGTATGGATAAACTAATGAATATTTATCATTTCTGAATTGTGAAGTTCTTTGACTTTCTAGTTGGGAAACTATCCAGTACTTCTTCCACAAGTGAATCGGTTAACTCGATGGGGACTTCGGATATTGTCCTTGTAGCCGGAGGTACTGGTGGTGTTGGTCGAAGAGTGGTTGACGTATTACGGAAGAAAGGAATTCCTGTCCGAGTATTGGTATTGTTTTGTGACTCCCTGTAAATAGTTTGAGTTTAATGAATATTCGATAATGTTTTTAACTTCTGTATCAATATTTATCAGGTTAGAAATGAAGAGAAGGCCAGAAAGATGTTAGGCTCAGATGTTGACTTGGTGAGTTATTTTGATTTAATTTGCTGAGATACTTCACTATTGCCCAAATAAATATATAATTTCTTACTAGTTTGCAAAACATTGCATTTGGTTCATAAATTTCCATAAATTGGAGTGATCATTTTGTTGACAATGAGATGTAATTAGACCTCAATATGATGGAACCAGAAATATTGAAGGAAAAAAATTGTTACTTCTGGAGGGTATGTGTTTGTTTGCAAAACAGCTAATATTAATGCATACAAATTGATATATTTTCATTACCCTCTACTTCCTCTTCGCCCAACTAACCTTTTTGCTGAAATTAAGGTTGTTGGAGACATTACAAAAGATAGTACTTTGATCCCTGAATACTTTAAAGGAGTGAAGAAAGTGGTTAACGCTGTTTCTGTCATTGTTGGCCCTAAGGAAGGAGACACTCCGGACAGAGCAAAATACAGCCAAGTATGTTCACTCACTTTAATAAGAATAGAAATTTTATTTTTATTCTTCAATGCATCTCTATAATGATAAACTTGTTAGCTATTACTGACTTATATCAACCAATTAGTTTTCTCAATGTTTTAGTTATTGAATGTTTGTTGAATGTTTCATAATTATTTCTCTCTAACTGATTGAATTTATTTTTGGTGCAGGGAATTAAGTTCTTTGAGCCAGAGGTAGCAAACTGATTTTCCTTTTTGTTGAGACTATCTTCAGAGTCAGACTTGTTGTCTATTTAATTTAGAAGTTCAGTTTGTCTGCAAGCTCATCATGAGAAACCCTCTAGAAGCTTTTCTTAGTTGTTGGTTATTGAAAACAGATAAAAGGTGATTCACCAGAAAAGGTAGAGTACATAGGAATGAGAAACTTGATCAATGCTCTGAAGAACAACCTTGGATTTCGAAGGGGAAAGCTATTATTCGGATTTGAAGGTAGGTTCCTAGATGTCAGTAATGCTTGATTGATTCAACTTCTTAATTGCTTGATCTAATTTTCAACATATGAATGACCAGTGACCACTAAACTAGATTTATGGACTAGCTGTGGACATTTGATGACATATTCCGACCGATAGGCTAATAATAGGAATAAAATTTAAAGCATGGCATGTGGGATATTAGGTTGAACATTAACTTTTAGGACTGATTGGAGTGGCCTTCTGAATTAGCAGAAGACCCTCTCTGTTGCATGAATTGACTTTGTGTTACTATTGCTTTGTTCTTTTCTTTGTAATGAAAGAAAATATATTTTATTTAGTTTTTTGCATCCTCTTGATTTTATTTTTCTCTCTATTTTCTGGCAGGCGATAGTTATAGGCAACTTTCTTGGGGAGCTTTAGATGATGTGGTAATGGGTGGAGTTAGTGAAAGTACTTTTCAAATTGACCCAAATGGTAGTGAAAATGGTGGACCAACTGGGGTTTTTAAAGGTATGTGTCAAATTCTTGCAAATGCATGCCATTGCAATTTTGGGGGACTAGAATAGCATGTCCTTTATATTTTACAACTCAAAATAATATAGCCTTGTGTCTAATCCAGGTGTTGTTTCATCGGCAAATAATGGTGGCTTTACTAGTATCCGAACAAAGGTAAACTGCAATTTTCTATATCAACTTTTCAACGAGGCCTAGAAATTGTAGAATGTTGTTTCTTAATATGTGTACTTGATTGAATATTGTTTTTTCAACTTTTCAACTTTATTAGTATGAAAATAGTGAGTCACGTTTTGAAGTGATTTGATTCATATTGTTTTTTCTTGGTACATAAATTAGGTCGAAATCCAATTGGTTTAATATTGTGCAAACAAACTCTAGCATAAGGAACTTGAATGTGTCCTCAACTTACTCTGACATAACCATGGCTTTCATTCCTATCATGCAAATACTATCATTTCTGGAATATTACTATACTTCCAAATTCTAATTATTGGATTGCGGTATTACTTATCAAAGTGAAATTACATATTTCTTTTGCACTGTAGCACGACATTATAGTATTCCTTTTCCTATTATTTTATAATATTGGAAGTGGTTCACCTATGCTCATTCAAAATTAGATTTCACCTTTTAGATGAAGATTTTTAGTGATGTACTTGAGGTTATATACAGCCATCCAGTACTAGCTCTAAAAATTTTAAACAAATTAAACAAAAGGAAGAAAGAATGCAAAAGAGCCAGATCGAGTTTCTCTTACAATGATCGCAGTAGTGGCATTTTCTTTCCTCCTTATTGCTTGTGTTTGGATTTTCCTTTTCATTTTCTTTTCTCTTTTTCCTTTTTCTTTGGAGTTGTATGGCTGTAATCAGAATTGATTGTGTTTGGATTTTCTTTTTCATTTTTATTGATGGAACGACAATTCTGATTGTTCATTTTGGAGTTGTCTGGCTGTAATTATTTTCCCATTTCTGGTGTTGCCTGCCTAAAACTATCAGTTACTGTTGTCTGTTATGAGCATATTTATTGTCATTTCACTTGAACTAAGTACTTTGGGAAACTAAGTTCTAAAATGAAAAGAAAAGAGTTTACATAATTGGTCTTCAGAATTTTTCAGAACCGGAGGATCTCTCTGCATATGATGGTTTGGAGTTCCGTCTAAAAGGTGATGGGCGTAGATATAAAGTCATTATTCGTACAAGCACTGATTGGGATGCTCTTGGGTACACTGGGGGATTTGACACAGAGAAAGGCAAATGGCAATCGGTAGTTGAAATCTAATACAACATACACCATGTATTTTATCTAATGACAACTCTCAACGGTGTTTTTTTTTCCTTTCACAGATTCAATTGCCATTTTCTTCCCTGAGGCCTATATTCCGAGCAAAAACTGTGTCTGATGCTCCACCATTTAATCCAAGAAATGTTGCATCATTGCAGGCATGGCTCTGCTTTAGTATTTCTTTATCTCTTCTTTCCTTACAATTTCTCTTGCCAGTCATAATGATGAAGCAAAATTCTCTGCAGCTCATGTTCAGCAAGTTTGAATATGATGGTAAATTAAACGCGACTTTTGTGGATGGTCCGTTTGAGCTTCCGGTGTCTAGCATAAGAGCATATATAAAGGATCCAATAACCCCTAGGTATAACCTTATTTTCTGGTTTCCTTTCTATCCTTTTTTTCATCCCTATATGCTTACAGTTTTGCTATGTTTCTGTCATTAAGATTTGTACATGTGGGCTCAGCGGGAGTTACCAGACCAGAAAGACCTGGACTTGATCTAAGTAAGCAGCCTCCTGCAGTTCGATTAAACAAGGAACTGGATTATATCCTCACATTTAAACTAAAGGTAGAAAAATATTGATGACTCCTTGTTTTGCAGTTATATTAGCAATTTTCAGGACTCCAGTTTGCAAAGAATGATTTTTATTACTCTATTCTGGTTTGCAAGTTTTTGTTGGTCAATATTTTCTCAGCAATGAAATTTGAAGCTGAAATTGAGTATCAAACTATTGTTCATTGAGATAGAGCTAGCCCTCTGAAAATTCTATTTTTTGCTGTCCATATATGTCTAGCATCTTCTACGTTTATTTGTGTTTATGAGAAATGTCGATGTTTGAGGTAAATTGTAAATTGATTAGATGTTAAAAATTGTACATTGTAAATTGTTTAGATGTTTATGATTAATGGTATTTACCCATGCAATTCCCTTGTATATCTCTTGTGAAATTAACGAACTGTCTAACTGTTTTAACTACTTAACCCACTTGCTGAGCTGGTATTTAAAAATGGAATTTTACATCTTCATTTGCTAACAGCAATTAATGTTGCAATAGGGTGAGGATTTAATTCGAGAAAGTGGCATTCCATACACGATCGTGAGGCCTTGTGCATTAACCGAGGAACCTGCAGGAGCTGATCTTATCTTTGATCAAGGGGATAATATTACGGTAATGAGAAAACAGAAGCTGGATACTTTCTTTGTTTAAGAGCTCTTGCCAAATATTCATCTCACAATATATTTCAGTATAGTACCATTTTGCTTCTTTGTTGCTCATTTTTCCAATTTAATGCATAAATAGGGTAAAATATCAAGGGAAGAGGTTGCTCGCATGTGCGTAGCTGCACTTGAAAGCCCTTATGCATGTGACAAAACTTTTGAGGTCAGCCTTTTCCTTTATAATATGCATTTCCATATTTTGCGTAATTTATTTAGTAATTTTATGTTTTCATATGTAATCTGAATGGTAATATTAGCCTTTGATCAACTAATAACCATTCTATAACTGCTTCTATTTTTTAAATACAACAATCACATCAAAGTGCACATGCGCTACTATTTTTTATACAGGCAAAGTGCATTTAATTGTTTAATGATCACATAAGCTATTTCCCCCTATATGATGTATCTAGTAATTTGATTATGGACAGTCTCAATCTAGTTTGGGTGCTTTACATGATCTGTATCTATTGCAGGTCAAAAGTGTTATTCCATTTAGCGAGCCGTTTACTGTGGATCCAGAAAATCCTCCTCCAGAAAAGGACTACGACATATACTTTAAAAATTTAAAAGAAGGCATAACCGGAAAGGAAGCGCTCGAACAAAATCCCATTCCTGTATAATGTTCCTGCCTTGCAGTTGAGTTCAGCTATGGATATTGCAGATATAGTACATTAAGTGCTGCACATAATCTTTGAATCCAAAGATATATGTTCCAAACAAATCTGTGATACTTGATAAACCTAGAAATGAATGTTGCCTTATACAAGATGCATGTATATTCCTAGTGTTTAAATACATACTTTTCTTTTCCTTGTTTGCCTTAGCAGATAGGAAGGCGAAGAATATTATATTCGTAATCGCCAGGACCATACCACACTTTCATAAACCAAAATAAGTTTTGTTGACACTAATATCTGTATAAAACATTTATCCTTAGTCTGATTTATTTGCACATTCACATATTGCTATTTGAATCCGAAATACAAAGTGCCATAAGATTAAAAACAAAAAAGGACGCCGTTATATCAAGTTTGTTCACATGATTAACAGAAAAAACAGACTCTACTTCCTATGATTGGAAATGATTTGGCCATTGTCTAGATTTTGTAGTTCTTCTACCTCATAATATCCTTGTGTTTGTTATACATTGTTTAGGATGTTATAGAAAAAGTGCTTTGACTGTTGAGAGACATGTGGGAAGGTTGATGAATGTTCAGTGCTACAGACACATGGATGGCCTGCAAAGGACAACATATTCATACAAATTATTTCAAACAGTTCAACTATTTCTCTCTAAACATTTGCCATTGAGTTCACAAGGCAAATGTTTTCAAACAGATTCTTGTCATGAAATAATTCTTGCCATGAAAAGATCATGATTTCATATTTTTTTTGGAAAATAAATACACCAATTGAATCTACATAACTTCTGATATTTTGGAAGTTAAAAAATGATTGAGCATGCATTGTGTCAATACTGCATATAGAGTCAAGGACTTGTAAGACTCACTCAGTCACAAACATGGTCCTTTGTACTTAAATAGGTTTGGACAAAATGCCACTGCCCCATTATGTCAGTAAAATACAGATAATGTACAATGTAACATTACATCATCACAGCAAATTTCTTCAAAAAATATTTATAATTAATTAATCAAAACATTGCTCTAACAGATAAGGAATAGTATTGAGTATTGACAGAGTCCTACATAAAAAACCACGTGACTACTAGCATCTTTAATCAATGAACCAAACCAGTTGGAGCATGCTAGTGTCTCAAAGGGACCCTCATAAAGGTACCTTACGAATCTCCTCTAAAAAGAATTGATTCAGAATTCTCATCAAATTCATATATACTAAATTATACTATATGCTTCTTACATAAATGAACATACATCAATCAATAGAGAAAGAAAACAAATATTCAAATAATAATTCAATCACACTGAAATTTTGGATTCTATTTGTACTCTAACATAATGCAGAGCTGAAAATCTTCATTCATATTTTCTTCACATTCACTGTCAAGAACAACAGAACACCTGCCAAAAGAACAAGGTAGAAGAATTCTTCAGTTTAAATTTTTAACCAAACCAATGAAACATAAAAAGAAAGAAGAATGTAGTGTTCAATGGAACAACATACTCTGATTTTTCTTCGTGCATTTCGGTTTCTTAGTCTTTCGAGCAATTCTTGGTGAGTGAATATGTTTCCTGGTGAGCTCAAGAATACTGTCCGTTGAACCGGAGGAGACCATAATCCACTTTTCTCATAATCAAAATCAAACTGTGGCTCATCATAGAATTTCAGTAGCAACCTATCAGAGACAGATCTTGAAACAATTTGAACATTTTCTTGACAAGTTTCGAGTGAAGCTTCTGTTTTAGCTAGCATTTCACTATAAGATAAGAATATGGTAATTGAAAATATGAAGAATGAATTATAATATGCCAATGTATAGTAATGCATAAATGAAAATACAAGTTGTGAGTGATATGAAAAAGGAGACAAATATGAAGAGGGACTAATGATGCAGAAGGTAGGAACTTTGATAAGGACGTGTATGGCTGTATGCAATCATAGATAGGTCGTGAGCACCATCATATGATATAATTTATGAATTTATTAAATGAGATTCTTGTGTGTGTTTGGTGTTTGTTTGAATGTCATGTATATAGTTTGGTTACATAATGAACAATATTAATATATGGGAATTATTTGGTGGTATTGCCATAATGGAACAACACAACCTCAATTGTGGATTGCCCCTACTTAGTGGATTTTATTTCAATTTAGGTTGTTGGTGATAACAGATTCAACAGAAGCATGTGTAAATGTGGACTATGTGGGACTAATCATTTATGAGACACCATATTTGTCCACATATTTATATCATATGCAAAACTATTAGAGATTCTATAAAGATGTAACTAGCAATAATATGGCTAAATAGGAATTTTGATCTGCTTTGTCTGTCAAAATTATAAAAACATATTTCTTGTTAAAAAAGTTTATATATATATATATATATATATATATATATATATATTAATCAATTCTAGTCTTCAAATATATATTTTGTTAGTTAGTTTAGTCCTCGAATATTTTTTTTATTTGTCAAATTAATCTATAAAATTACTATTGAAAGTGACATTCTAAAATCCATTTGTAATTTGGAAACATTATAAGATTATATTGACAATATCTCACAAGTATTACCAAAATTTTAGAAATACCTGTTGGGAAAAATTATTGGGTTCTTGATTTTAAAAGAATCCGAGTTTATTTTTTGGTGGAAACTATTTTTAGCCAAATTTTTTTAATTTTATTATTGAATTCTGAATTATCAGAAGTCTAATCTAAAAAAACTGACAATACCAGTCGGCAAGTAGTATTTGTCGTATTTTTTCTCCTCGCATATTTTCATTTTATTTTATTTATATTTATGTGATTTGTGAAAAATATCTAACGATTTTATGAATACAGAAAATAAAGATGTATTTTGTATTAAACTAAACACAATTTTTACTTTTAAATTTTTTTTATATTCATTTACCTTTCGGTGGTATTTTTGGGTACAAGGTGGTCTCTTATGTGGAATAGTATATTTTTGGGAGCAATTCATCACTTACATGTCAGATATTGTTTTCATCTTTTAGGTACAATGAGACATGAATGAGGTAATGCATTCCAAACATATTACATGGGGGGGAATTTTAGCATCATATCACTACTAACTGCCGCAAGTGCCAATGATGATTGTGAAGCATTACTATGTATCTCAAAGTTTTTTTGACATTATCGATTTTGGATTTTCCTACGATGAGACATATAAATCAATAAAAAATTATGTATTGATTTAAATTATGTTACATATCAATCTTTTATATAAAAAATATCAGAGGAGTATTTCAATAAAAATATGATGAAATGAGAGACATAAGTTTTAGCATTTGTGGTTGCGACAATTATATGGAGAAGTCAATGCTACATTTTTATTCATTGCTCTATTAAAGTTTACAATAAAGTAATTTTGATTTTCAATATAGTGTAATTTTTATTTAAACCTACTTCTTAGATAATTTTTTTTGTAAGACCTCTTATATAAATTAAATGCAAGCTTTCAATAACTAAAAATTTGGAATTTAAAATATTAAATTTTTGTATGTTAAGTTATGTGACTAAAGAAAAGGAAAAAGAGACAATACTAAAGCATTAATATTTACACGAAACATAAGAATATTCACCTCCATCTCTATGCCATCCAATTTGGTTGCTTAAATGAACTTCACATAATTTTTTATAATATTTTATATTTTTAATTATTTAAATAACTCAACTATTTTTTCTAAATATCAATACCACCCATCAAAAATCTAAACTGGTCCAATTAACCACTCAAAAAGTGAGTTATAAATTGGTAAAAGTACTATGAAGCAACGATCAAAATGTTAGAAAACAATAAACAATTGTAAAAAGCACCGGTGCCTCATTTGGCAACATGGTTAAAAAATATCAAAATGTTAGAAAACAATAAACAATTGTAAAAAGCACCTGTGCCTCATTTGGCAACTTGGTTGAAAAATATCACTTAAGCAAATTAAACTCAAACAGTGGTGGTATTTCTGACAAAGTATCCAAACTTTCCTATTACCACCACAAAAATTGGTGCTCTTATATGCAACGAAGATAGTCTATGTGGACAGTTTGGTGGGTATTTATAATGATGCATGTATTATTATTATTAATTTTTTTGTTTGAATTGACTTATTTTTTTAATCGACGTGGAACATGGTTTTTTTCTCCAATAAATCTCTTCACACCCAATTTTATTGGATTTGATGCAAAAATATTAAATATAGATGTTAGATGACTCGAAACGACAGATTCATATACTAAATTTATATTGAGTCTAACTCATTTTATAAAATCGATTTAAAATGTAAAGGATTTCACTTTTTATAAACTCTAAAAGATTTTATTTTTAATCAATGTGGGACTTAATTTTTTTTTTCCAAATAATTATTGTTTTATAATAAATTTGATATTTACACCCATACGTACGCTTATGAGTTATCCCACACTTACCATTTTGCCCTATTTATTTATTTATTTTTAGGCTCTAACTTTTTATCTCTCATTCCTGCATTATGTATTACAGTTTTGTTTTACTCACACCTACTGCATCTGCAAATCTTCAATTTCTCATCACCTTTTATTTTGTTTAATTAGTTATTATATTATATTATAGATATGAAGTTTTCATCGTGTTCTATATATGCAAGAGCATAGGGATCAAATCTCTAACCATTTGCTCATAGCTCAAAATTCATTATCACCTCAACAATTCATTATTGCCTTCTCTTTCTCCTTTCTCATTAGTTATTCTTCCTCACTACACTAGTAAGCAACCTCTTTGTTTTATTTTGGTTAACTGTTTGGTTCCAATTTGTGTGAGTTCGCCAGGGAAATAATTTTTTTTTTTTGCATATTTGTAAACTGTTTACGAAGGATATTATTATTAAACAAAATTACATTAGATGTTCTTTAACGTGGTTTAAACTTTGAACATGCCATTTCTTCCTTATCAAATTAGTCATTATCTTTAAAAATATTGACAAATAACTTTTATAGTTAGTTCACCTCTAATAAACATTTGAATAATATTTCACTTCTCTTTATCACAATTAAACTCTAGTTTATAACAACGATGTCATAAATTTTAAAAAACTAGAAAGTATCAAATATGTGAAAATAAAATTTGTGTCTGAACAAAAATGGGGGTGTTAATAGTCGCGCCCCATTTTTTAACCTTCTTATATTTTTAAATTCAATAAACTATAGCAGGCCCAAAACAAAACGCCAAGGGCTAGTGGGTTACTTCCCCCCAAACAAAAGAGAAGTATTTTTCACGCCCCCTAAATCTGACACGCAGCCCCCGGATTTCCAATATTATCCCCTTGCTACTTAAGTAGCGAACTCAGGGGGTGGCAAAGCTGGAAAAAAAACAATTCGGATTCTAGAATGCGAACCTTATAAAATAGGGGGTGAAGGAAAAAGAAAATTAAAAAAAAAATCAAATTTTTGCATCCCTTGAGTTTGCATTCCAGACAGCGAACTATTCCCCCCTCCCCCCAATTTTTACTATTTACACACTCGCCTTTTGCATAGCGAGAGGGGTAATATTGGAAATTCAGGGAGTGCGTGTGAGATTCCGGGGGCTGCCACGACTAGTCCATTTCTTATTTGCTTTTCTTATTTATTACTTGTTTCTAGCAAAGAAGAAACGGAAATGATTTACCAAAAAAAAAGTAAGACCCATCATACTACCTCAGTCCCATTTTATATGAGCTATTTTGATTATATGGATTTATTCACTTATCTTACTTTGACCATACTTTTTTAATAATATATAGATATAAATATAAGTATATAAGATCTTGTTTGATTTGTTTTGATGAGTATTTTCAAAATATCAAGTTTTTATAATTTTTACTAATAGAGAATTAAAGATATTAGTGATCAACATTGTGCATTGACATACGTGCGGTAGTCAAACTAATTCTTTTATTTTGGGACAGAGGTAGTACACATTAGATAAAGCTATAAAATAGTATAAATAAAAGGTGATTCTAAAAGTCAAATGTAGTTTGCCTAACACTAAATACATTAAACCTTTTGCATTTTCTCTTTCTTTTTTTACGTTAAACTTATGTATTTAATAAAGAATAAATTTAAAGAGTTTTTATTATATAAAGGACAATTTATTATTAAAGTGTTTTTTATAAAAAAGGATCGGAGTGAATATCAAGTAGAGTGAGAGAATTTTACATCAAAGTTAGTGAATGATTCGTATAAGTTGAATTCTTCTTCACACTTTTTATTTAATGTGTACTGGTACATATGCTAATATAGATAAATAATTGTGATAGATTCACAAAGAATACTGATCAATTTTTCTATATTAAATATTATTTATGGAACTATTAAAATTATACACATTAAAAATTTAAAATAGATGGACGCATTTAAGCTATGGTTCTAGTTGATCTCAAAAAAGTCAGCAAAGAAGAAAATTAAGAAATGGGTGCCTCCACAAACATAACTAACATCTTTGAAAGTAACATGGCGCAAGTTGTGCATAAGTACGACCAAATTATGCTAATTACAATACAAACAAACCACGTTCTCAATTGCCTCAAATTGCCATATCATACCCTTCCTTCCCCAATACTCTCATCCCATTCACACCCAAACAAACATGCCCTTGTTTCTTTCCCTTTTTCTACTCATCTCAATGAAATGAAATATTAAGAGGATAAAAATTCAATTTACTCCCCACAATTTGCTAGTGACCCAATCCAATGCTTGTTTTAAAAATAACACTATACAATGTACACATTAGTGTCAATTTTAACTCATTTTATAACAAATGAAATAATTTATATCTTTCTTTGACTAACATAAGTATTATTTTTTGTAAGGATGGATTGGGCAACGAAAATATTGTGAGAGATCAAATTGAAATTTTATCGAATATAAACTAAGGGCAATGTGAAAACAAGAAAAGAAAGAAAATAATAAATGAGAATGTATCTTTTTCTTGTGTAGATGCATAGGAACGTGTCAAATGGGGCACCAATATGTCAAGTTGTGGTCCCACATCACGGCGCCGTTAGCCGTTGCCGTGCATCGAACAACCCATGCCGGAACACCGTGGAACACTCCGGCAATTCTTCAAGATCAGCGAATAGCAACTCATCCTCTTCTCCCATCGGCAACAACATGGACGCCATGTCAGCATCAAACTCCGCCATAATTGGACTCTCCAGAATAGCGGACGAGGTTGTGTCAATCTCTCCCAACCACCCCAACTCGTCGTCCACAACTAAGTGGCCGACAAATTTCTTGTCTGGTTCGACTGGGCCTAGTTCGATTTTCTTGGCAGCGAGTCTTGCTGAATTATTTCTTGAAACCGGCCATGAGTGGTTGTGGTCTGAGGAGTATGTTATGACGAGCATTGTGGGGTCCACTCGGCTTCTCTCGACCTGTTTCCTTGCTGGACAACCTTTGCAACTGCTACACCTGTAATACGCTCTGTATGTTCCAATTCACACACAAACACAACCTTAAAATTACCAAATATGTGTTTTATGATCTATTCATATTAGATATATGCGTTACAGTAATTCTTCATTCATAGTAGTATTTAATTTTTAATTAGTTGCTACATTATTCATTAATACATGTATATACCTGGGATATGGGGAACCTTTGATGGGTTTCTGACCGTATTTTCTCCATGCCCATGAATCGGATGGTGGAGTATTGCTCTCTCCTTTTAGTCTTGATCCTTGAGGTTCCTTGATTGGGATTTGCACCACCCTTTTCTGTATGGCTCGCCTGCTTAATTAACAAATTAAACAAAAACAATTTCACATTATTATTATATATACTAATTAATACTCTTGTACTATAGTAATTAAACGTTAATAAATATAATTGGAGATGTGTAATTGGTATAAGTGTGTGTGTGTGTTTGTTCTAACCTTTTCTTAGATGATGAAGAAGAGATGGAAGTGAGTGAACCATCGATGTCAAATGAGGCGGAAGAAGGAGGTGAATCTTGAGATGTGTCAGTGTCTTCTTCTTGTTGAGTATATGGTTTTTTGAATTTACTTTTCATTTCTTTAGATTTGGAATTTGGGGTGTGGTGGGTGTAACAAATTTTGACTCTTGAAGCTGATCTTATATATGTGTATGAGGATATTAATGAAGCTATAGTATCTAAGCATGTAGATTACACAAAAATGAAGACAATAAATTAAAGGAGAAGGAGGTGAGAAATTAGGGGAATAGTCTTTTAAAAATAAGGGGATTAATGTTGACAGATTGGCTACGCTACATTTATGGTCTTTGTTTATTACGGGACGTGCGAGCAAATACTTCATCTTATCAACCTCCTCACACTAATATATGGATTTGGATTTGACGCATTAAGTGTGTTGCGTAGTTACTGATCTAAGCCGTCCGATTTGAGATCAACGACAGAAATTGTTTTGAATTGATTTTGTTAGGAAATAATTTGAACCCGTCTAATTTCTATGGACGACTGAGATGTGAAACAGCGTGTTATTTTAATAATATGTAACCCGGGTCCCTAATCAATATATCAATGTGTATATGTCATTTGAAAGCAACCTTTGATTTGTTTAATCTTTATTTTAGTATATCATAATTTCCCGTAAGGATAAACTCGTTGATTAGGTTGAAGGGAACTAAGTTTCCCTTTTTGTCTTACTAGACTATAATACCCGTGCGATGCACGGATTGTGTAGAATATTATATGTAAAGTTTACTTTCTTATATTAAAAAGTTGAAAATAAAAAATTTAAGAAAATATAGATAAATTAGAACTGAAATTATGCAGTACATATATAACAACAATGAATAATTAAAATCATAAAAATAATGATAAAATTACATAAAAAACATACAAAGTGATCTTTATAATGATTCATTGTTAACTACTAAAAATTCAATTGTATTTGAATATTCACCTTCATCGCCGGTTATTACTACCTTTAACTCTTTTCTTGGTGTAATCCTTGATAATGCAACATATAATTCTCAAGCTTCAACCCGTAATTATTGACAAAATATCTCGACAATTTTCCTCTAGGCTGCATATAAAAGAAAGAAATATGATTTACAATTTAAAATTCAAAGAGCATAAATTCATCTGATTTCTTTTCTTTTTTTATCACATAATAGACTACATCTTATTTATTTTTCTTAGAATTGTTATGTGTTTTAGGTAATTGTTGTGTATATACTGCCTCAGTGCAACTTTAATTGATTGCAAAACACATAAAAAATCCTAAAAGGATTATACCAAAAAAAAAAATTACTAAAAGTATAGTAAAACGTACATATATTATGGTCAATCAATAAAGTTATATGAAATAAAATGAAACTATGGTCAAATGGATAGCCTTAATTTTCAAATTCCATCTTGATTTGTTTAGAAGATATTCAATTAATAGATAAAAACTCAAGAACATTTGTCAACCAAAACACTTGCAGATTTTTAAAAATATATTAAGATTAAATTGATAAATACGAACAAAACACAACAAATTATATTAGATACATTCAATCTTTTTTCCTCTCAAATAAGAAGAAACGTGTTAACTTTTATATTCCTTAAGGAAAAAATATCCAAAAATCTTATAAATCTTAAATTTTGACATGAAATTAAATTGAAAATATGAAAACAACATTAGAAAAAAAATTGAAATAATAACCAACTTGATACATAACACAACAATAAAAAAATTAGAATTCAAACACCTAAAAATATTCAAAGGAGTACATACTTTTATAACCGCAAAGCAAAATCTGCATCAAATAGAAAATATATTAAACTTAAGAAAAATAAAACCCAATTTTTGTTTTTAAAAGGAAGAATCAGAATTAATATGAAACACTACAAAAAAAAAAAAAAAAAAGATGGAATCGATACCTATACTTTTCATTAATAAATATAGAACAACTACATATATATTTTTATTCCATACCTATTGGAATAAAAATCAAATTAAAAAAGAATTGAGAATTAATATGGAACACTACAAACTATAATCAGAGTTTAAACACCTAAAATATTTATAGCAATCCATACCTTTATAGAATAGAACCCCAAAGTCAAATTTGCATCAAATTAAAAAAAAAAAAAAGTAAATATGTGAAAAAAGTGAAAATAGATGCATAATTTAAGGCTATAATTAATGTGAAAGATACACTATTGGGAGAAAGAAATAAAAAGGGTTTCTATTTATGGTAAAAGATGCATAATGTAAAGGTATAAATAAAATAGATTATATAGAGACAGAGTATATCCAATCATCAAATGAAAACATATAATTAGGGATTAGGTAACAAAATTAGGGATTGGTGTGAAATTATTTTATACACACATCCAATCATATATTGACACATCATGTCATGTATTGTGTTTTTAAACACATGACGTGTCACATTCATTAATTGATGTGGCAACATAGTATTCAAGTTTTTATCGTATCCATTGATATAATATTTTTTTTCCACGTGTCAAAATCTTAACCATTCATATTAGGGTTAGGGTTTAGGGTGCCTCTAGTTACTCTCGTTTTATTATATTAAGATTAAGATATCTGCACCCTTTCGATCATGCATACCTAATTTGTATTTGTGAGTTTATGTTTAATGTAATTGTACTATATATCTAAATAGCATTATATTTGAAGTCTTAGCTGACTAATAAAAACTTAACATTGTAATTTTAAGATACAAAGTTTAAATTTTATCAAAGACCGTTTCGAAATGACTATTAGTCTCAAGTCAAAATATTTCTCTTTACAAAATGTTAAATACACAAATAATTTAAAGTAAAAATAATATTCACTCTTGTTTATACATTTTTTTTATCTTAGTCAAATATTCAAATAAATCATTCATCACTAAACATGGATGCAGTGCCATTTATGATTGATGAAAAATATTAAAAAATTAAAAATCAATACAGCTCTATAAAGTAAACAATTAAACAACTTCATTTATAATAATTATAGTCAATATATAGTTGCCATGCTTGGTTGTACTTGTTACTCCATATGATAATTTTTTACTTGTTATGTTGAAAAAATTTGTTCATATTTTGTCGTTTTCAAAAGTTCAATACAAATATTGATTAATATTTTTTATCATCAATAACTAATACATACATTTTATAGTTATGCTACTCTTTCTCCCACAACCCATTGATGAATATTCCTACACCTCGACTTGTAGAAAGTAATACATTTCCTCCCTGGATTCATCAATTTCCAAAGATTAATAAGTCTCACAATATTTTTCTTTAAAAAATAAATCTTTAAATTTTTCTGAAAATTGGGGGACCAATATTGAAGAAAAAAAAAATAGAAAGATTAAAATTGTGAATTTATAGGGAGACCTAAACTGGTTTAAGCCTAGAAAAAATGATTTTTTTAAAATTTCAAACAATAAAGATGTAACAAAAATCTTAACTTAAAAAATTTAATTTTGAATTACATTCCTTTGAGAATCTTTTTATACTATTCTAAACATGCATGTCTGTAAAATAATCATTCAATTTAAAAATATACCTTGATTTAAAAATAGACACTAAAAGTACGTGCATAATTTTATATGGACCAAAACGTACCATTTTTTTTAGAACCAAAATCAAATTTGGTGAATTTATAAGGAGAAAAATATAGTTAACTTTGTAATTATAATATAAAAATTCAAAAGAATCACTTCTTATTACATAAGACAATAAATTTTTAAAAGATTGTTTTTAAAATTAAACAAGACTGAGTTTAAAACGGTCACCCACCCCAAAATTGTTTAAGAATATATTCCTTTAAATAATGGTTTTTATATGATAACATCTATTAGATCTAAATTATAGAGAATGGGTAGCTTTCACAAAGTTTAAATAACAATTTTAGTATTATCACAATGAAGGAAATGAGATCTCATTATAGACTGAGTCACTTATGGCTGGATCTGTAATAACTCTAAGGGAAATAGAAATACAAGCCTATTGGCAAATATGTTTTATAAAAAAATAAAAAATATCTATCACTAGAAAACAAATCAATCTTTCTAAGGTTTCTAATAGCGTGAAGCAATAAAACAGCTCATTTTATATTGTTTCTTGTCATATGCTGAGCAACCCATGTTTTATATTGCAAAACTCGTTCAATCATTTTTTTATTTATATACTTGGTCAGAAAAATAGTAAATAAATCAATCCACAAATGAAGCAATTAAAACAAAATTAAAAAATATAGTATAAAAAAATTATAGTAATAACGTATTTGTTGGGTTTCTCGTTCTCATTTTGACGCCCTTTCCTTACGGCATTAGTGACGCCCGGCACATTATTCTTTTCGCAATAAAGTCCTTCTGATCTTCATTATTTTTATTTTTGCTTATTTAATTTAAGAAAGATGCCAAAGAATCAAAATAATTTATTTCATAACCATGGTTTAGTTAGTATGATGCGTAGGTAGGAATACGGTACTGGTATCTGATACTGATACGGTATGGGGTACTACATTTTTAGAAAAATTAAGGTACGTATACGTCTGTAAAATTTAATTTTAATACAATAAAATAATAGAATTATATTGTTAAAACAAATAATTAAACATAAAAATATCACAAAAATAATTTAAATTATTAAAAAATATCAAAATATTAAATTAAAAAACAATTAGCTCAAAAAGAATCAAATTGTTTTCCTCTCCATGATCATTAAAAAGAGCGACCTCTAGTTCAAGTTCTTCGCGATAAAGACTAACAACTTCAAGAATACCAGCCACATCAAATAGATCTCATTCATCTTTACCAATATCTCATGTTTGTGTTGCTCCTTCATTATAAGTATTATTATTTCTCGATAGCAGACGAAGATTTCAATGAATAAAAAGTAAATTTTTAACTCTATTTGGATTGAGTCTATTTCTTTTCAATGAATGAGTCAATAGATCTAGTGATTACTTTATATTATTTTTTAGTAGTAACTGCTACTTTTATATCATAAACAAATAAAAAACTTAAATCTTTCTATAAAAAAAATGAATATATAAAAGGAAAAGGAAAAAAACATGTTTTTTTTTGGATTCGTGTACCACACGAGTATCAACATGCAACAAAAAATAGATACATTGTTGGTGCGTACCCAAGAAGTACCATATACGTACTACTCTCCCTCAAATAGAATATTTGTGCTTCATTTAGTAACTAATAGTGATATTATTAATGAGGCTGATATTTGAACTCTGAATATTTTATTTTTTCATAATATAAAATATATTAGTCTAGTCATTATACTACTTAAAAAAAATTACTAAAATAATTTAACATGTCCATTGACTCTATTATATTTACTATAATATTTTATATCACAGTTATTCTAAATTTCAATTAAAATTATTAGTGTTCTCATCACTATAATTTATTAATTTGCATTTGTCAATTCATATATGAGGTCACAACCAAACTTTTAAGGCTTGTTTTATTTGTTAGATAAGGGAGATGAGATATGATAAAAATTATCATATTCTTTGTTAATATAGTATTTGTTGATAGAGTAAGTCAATCTTATCATTATACATGGTATACTATTGCTCTAGCTAGTGCAGATCTTATGCTTGGTTAAAATCTAACAAAAACAAAATCCCATCATTTAGCCATGTAAATATAATAAAATATAAAACAAATACAAAACTAATAATAAATCTCAGCATTTTCTCTTTTTTATTTTTTGTTAAGAATTACATTTTTTTTTTCTTTTATTAAGACATTCCGCAAATCAATGATATCCATATTGTGTTTCGAAGGCTTACTGACTTGGTTAGAGAACATAGATCAATGGAATGTAATCCACATGCGATGTAGATCCTGAAACATGTTGTAACGTGTAAGGCGCATTAAAATTGAAGACCTTAATTTACTACTCCCTCTGTCCCAAAATAAATAATCTGTTTGACCACTGACACGTTTGCCAATGCACAACTTTAATTATTAATATTTTTAATTATATATTATTAAAAATTATAAAAATGGTATATTTTGAAAGTACTCGTCGAGACAAATCAAATAACATATCATATGCTAATATTTGCATGTATATATTAGTAGAAAAATAAGGTCAAATGAATAGTATACTAAGTCAAAAAGAGGTCATTTAAAATGGGACGGAGGGAGTATTTTTTTTTCTTTCACCACCACCAGTTTAATCTGGTTCGGAGTTAGTTCTGACATCATGTGATTTCAATCACCTCTCGATCGCAATTGCGAGGAATTGAACCGTGATCTTCCCTTCCAAGTTCAGCATTAAGCACCACTAAACAAACTAACGATTGATATTAATTTACTAATATTATTATGCAGTTTCATTGTAATCATTGTAAAAAAAGGATTTGCAGTTTTATAGATCAACATGTTAATAGACAAGTCAATTAGATGAATTGATTTAAGTGATAATAAATTTAAATCTTTTAAATATGTAATCTTTGATTTCTACGTACAAATAAAAAATTTAGAAGTTGAACTCATCTTGTTTATCTTAGAAATACCGATATTTTAACATGAAAAACTCCTTAATGTAAGGGTAACAACCACAAGTCAACCGGACTAAAAAGACAGTTCAACTATAATTTAGATATTGTACAGAACAAAATACGGGGTACCATTCCCCTAAGCCCAACACAATCAATTGGGTCGTTCGCTTAAGTCAGAGAAAGTCCAAAAAGGACTATGTCGTAGAACTATCTCACTACTCCCTATGTTTACTCCACTATCAGTATCACCCCACTATTCCATATAAGGCATCTTAGACATCAAGAAAGGATGACATTCATTTTTTCACCAAACATTGAGAAAACCAACTATCGAGGCCTAGGACTCTGCTAGCCTGATAATGACATCATATATTCTTCATACCCCATCACATCCTATAGCGGGTGGGTTTATAGCATAGAGCTTATAAGCTAACTTTTATCTTATAGTGAATAAATTAGCTGATTGAATTTGTTGTGTTTCGTAAAATTAACAGTTGAACTAGCTTATAAGTATGAAATGACATAGAAAATGTTTAATTAATATTAAATTTTTTTCAACTAAGATGATAGGGGTATTATTGGAAAAAAAGATGATAAGTTATAAGTTATAAGCTCTAAGCTCGTAAGCTACTTGAAATAACGTTTGAAAATAAGCTATAATTAAACTAGTAGAATAAACTATAAGCTCTTTTTTAAAAATTGTTACTAAACAGAGTTTTTAACTTATAAGCTACCTTATTTGCCTTCCAAAGATAGAATGATAGTAAGAAAGGGAATACGACAACAATTGGACCGTCGTATGCGGGATTGGTTATTGTCCATAAAGACAATCTTTATCAACCGTTCATAAACCAATCAAAAGACAACAACTTTACTCATGCGCTCCCCATTTTACTCGCGTGCCCCCCATATTACTCACACACCCCCATAAGTGAGGAAAATTTCTCATGCACCCCTTAAATTTCTCACGCACCCCCCAAATTTCTCGTGCACCCCCCAAATTTCTCGTGCACCCCCAAATTTTTCATGCACCCCCCAAATTTTTCATGTACCCCCAATTTTTTTTTTGTCCCCACACATTTCTAGCCTAAACCATTTTGCTGTGATAATGGTTTCAGATGGTTGTAATAAAAAACCAATAGGTGCATAAAATGGTTTTGGAGTACAACCCTATAATTAGAATAAAAACAATAATTGTGATTAAATGATTTAGATTGTCTTATATAATAAACCAAAATTATTGTTAAATGATTTTAAATAATGATTATAATTGTACCCAAAAAAAATAAAAAATAATGATTCTAATTATAGGTTGTACTTCAAAATCATCTTATGCACTTAATGATTTTAAAGTGTATATATGTGAAACCATTCCTACAACAAAATGGTTTAGGCTAGAAATGTGTGGGGACAAAAAAAAAATTGGGAGTGCATGAAAAATTTGGGGGGTGCATTAGAAATTTGGGGGTGCATGAAAAATTTGGGGGGTGCATTAGAAATTTGGGGGTGCACGAGAAATTTGGGGGGTGCACGAGAAATTTGGGGGGTGCATGAGTAAAGTTGTTGTTTTTTAATTGGTTTATGAACGGTCCATAAAGATTGCCTTTATGGACAATAACTTTTGCCGTCGTATGCCATGTTGCAAACAACTACTCATTCAGACCTATACTTTACGGGAGTTGCTTTTTGCACTTCACTTTTTTCTTATATAAGTGCACTTTTTTATTTCCTTTCTAAACAATTAGGGTGTAAGCAGTTAAAAAAAAAAAAATCAAACCAACTATCCAAATCAAATAAAAAATTAATCGATGGAATTTGATTCAGATCAAAAATCAAATCCAACCTCTTACTAATTCTATTTTTATAAATATTAGATGAAGTACTATGGTTTAATATTTAACAATTTATGAAAACGAATTCTCATTTTACCAAGTAAATAGAATTATGTTAGTTTATATTTGGTACTGTATTATAAAATATTGTCTAATAAAAAAAGGAAATAAAACTAAAGCAAAAAATAAATAAATGAAATTATGTTAATTTATTTGGTTTTGAGGAAAGTGGATTCTCTCAATTGTAAAAAACAATCGAGGAAATAATGTGTAATCTATGATGCCTAGGTACGGGTACGGTACCGGTACTGGTACGGGGTACGACATTTTTAGAAAAATCAAGGTACGGGTACGTCTGTAAATTTTTTTTTAATATAATTATATAAATAAAATAATAGAAGAATATTGTTAAAACAAATAATTAAACATAAAAAATACCAAATAAGTAATTCAAATTATTCAAAAACATCAAAACATCTAGATTTGTATGAA
Source organism: Trifolium repens (assembly GCA_030408175.1). Taxonomy (NCBI): domain Eukaryota; kingdom Viridiplantae; phylum Streptophyta; class Magnoliopsida; order Fabales; family Fabaceae; genus Trifolium; species Trifolium repens. The sequence continues at coordinate 54,939,676 of CP125842.1, read as the reverse complement.
TAAAATTCGATTGAGCCTATTTCTTTCCAATAAACGAGTGAATAAATTCAACTACTACTTTATTATTGCTTATCAGTAAAGCTGCTACTTTTATATTAAACAAATAAAAAACATAAATCTTTCTATAAACAAAAAAATGAATAAAAGAAAAGAAAAAAAATTGTATTTTTTTTTATTCGTGTACCACAGGAGTACCACGCGCGTACCATAGGAGTACCATGCGTGTACCCATTGCAAAATAAAAAATAAAAAAATAGGTACGTCATCGGTGCGTACCCAAGGAGTACCATACGCGTACCGGTACCCGGTACGTACCCGGTACCGGTACTCTCCCAAAAATGGAGTACCCATGCATCATAGTGTGTAATCTAAAAAAGGATAAAGTTGAAATTTAAAAAAGATGAGAGAAATTGATTAAGGGTTGAAATGTAAAAATTGAGGTAAATTGAGGGGGAAAAATGGAGAGGATCCATTCTCGATTTTGAGTATGTTGTATTTAGTAAAAAAATGTTGTATAAATTTATTAAATGTGAAGTTCTTTCAAAATTAGAGAGCAGCATAAAATAGTTTGTTGAAGATTGATATAAAAAAATACACCCAAAAAACAATACCTGGGAAAACATAATGGATATATTGTTTTAAAACATTGCATTATAAACCGGTCATCCAAAATAACTAAACCAATTACCAAATCAGTTAGTTTTGTTCGATCTTATTTATGAAAACACTAAAAATCGAACTAAACTGAATCGATGGAGAATCATCGGTTCTGACGCTTTTTTGACAAAATGGTCCAAACGAACTGGTTACACCTCTAACTAGATTTATTCGGAAACTTCATTTCAAAACCATGTGTAATGTTAAGTATAAAAATCTAATATACGTTGTTTTTTGGAGGTTAATTAGCTTCAAACAAACAAAATAGCAGACTAAAACTTAAAAGTTTAAAAATATTTAAACTTTTAAAACATAACAGAGACTAAAATTATGTGCAAAAAAATTATATAGGGACAAAAAAAATTGTAGATAATACTTAAATGATTTTAAATGTTTCTAAAAATGCAGAAAATTGTTCACTACAACCTTCTCTTATTTCGTAAAAAAAAAACAACCTTCTTTTATTTCATCTTAAGAAAGAGAATCAACTTAAATTTAAAAAATGTAAATAAAAAATATTTTCACAAACCAGTTAGCTGATTTTTTTATTTTTTTTAGATTTCTACTTTTTCTTGTTTAACTCAAGTAAAATTATATATTATCTTGAATGGAAAAGAAAATTTTAACATAAAGGATTGTTCTCAAGACAAAGGAATAAAACCATGCATATATGAAAAAGGAAACCATTGTTCCATAGCATATTCCAAACCATGCAAATTATAAATAAAGTTTTCAGTTCCCATTTCCTCTGTGTATCTTCCAAGTTGCATTTGCATTACAGGGTGAGTTCTCCATTGGCAGGTAGCTAGCCACTATAGTATATGATATGATATGCATTAATGTGAGACACATCATGCAATTATTCTTAGTGTGCAATCTGCCAAAGGAGATTTGCCCAGTGATTCTCCTGCAACTCTACTTTAATTTGAATCCACATTCCTTGCAAGTGTGTTTCTTCAACTAGATGTTAAATTTTTATTTAGAAAATGTTTTTCATTATTCAAGAAAATGTTACAACAGGGGAACAAGGACTTCTTCTTTTGGTTTCTATATTGCTTGGCCTATTGGGCTAAGCCCATTATGTAAATATATGTGAGTTTTTGGGTCAAAATTAGTCTTTTATTCGAAGAATTCTCTTTAGGTCCCCCGCATTTCTTTTTTACCCCCTTACTGACGTTTTTGCCCCTTCACGGTGTTTCGGTTTTTACGAACTGAATTAGTTATAGTTTTTGTTGTTTCCATTGTTTACTTCGGTTCGTAAAAACCGAATTTTTTTGCTCAAAATTTTTACATAATTTCAAGGGGCAAAATGAGATTTAAGGAGGGTAAAAAAAATGTGGAGGACCTAAAGAGCATTCTTCCTTTTATTTTATTTTTCCGTTATTAAGATCTTTCCCTCATATTTAAATATGATTTTCAAACTTAAAATTTATAATTTTCTTCTCATGTAAGCTCACAGTATTAAATATATGTATTACCAAAAAAATAGTATATTTGAATTTTGTAAATCCATATGCAACATGGGTGAAGGACCAAATAGGGTGAACGACCATATGTCACATGAGTCATTGAATAGGGCAAAAAAAAATGGGGTCTCAAATTTGTTATATGGAAATATTAGTAACAAATGAACTTAATTCATATAACATAATTCATAAATAATATCACCTCATCATAAATTTGAAAGATATTAAAAGTGAAATTACCAATTCACAAAGGTAAAAGTTATAAGGGGTTAAAAGTTAAAACCACTAAAATAATGTGGAGGAGAAATTGTACCCCAAAAGGAATTGTGGAGGACAAAAACCATACAATCTCAATTCTTAGAAATCAAGCTTTGTCACGGCTTACAACAAAATAAATATAGAACGTTAAATTGCACTTTTAACTCCCTAATTTTCACAAATTTACAATTTTGATCCTCTAATTTTTATCATTGCATTTTTGGCCCCCTCATTTTGTAAAAAGTTGTTTCATTACTGATTTTGACCAAATTAACGTACGCATAAACAATCACTCACATGACACATCAACATGTCTTGCCACATAAACGATAACCCACGTCAATCTATCTATTGCTTACAAGCATCATAGTCTACCACTCTATGTCTCTACTTCTTGTATTAATCTATTTATGTGCATCTAATAATTAATGAAGATTGACAATATGTAACTATTGTTATCGGACCTCAAATTTTTGAAGGTCTTATAAAATTATTAAAAATCAGTCTTAAAAAAAGAAAAAGCGCAAAAAATTCAAAAAAATTGCCAGCTATTTAAATTACAAATAAAATCATTAACACTAAAAAAAACATTTTTTCACTAATATAAGAAAATTTTGATAAACAAAACAATTTCTTTCACACATCTCTCCATATAATTTCTTTTAGGACCTTTTATAACAAATAAATCTCTCATTTTTTTTAAAGAGAATCTTAAATATTTGGACCCCACAATCTTAATTTCACTTAAAAGCCCACAATAATTCGTTTTATACCCCTCATTTACTAATATTACCATCTATAATTTTATTGAACTCCTCATTTCTATAAGGTCCTACCATGTCATGGCTCATATGAAACATGTATAAAAGACACATTTATATACAGACACATTATATTGAGTCAGGTATGCTTATAGTTAATGACACAAGTTATGATGCATAAGTCATGCTTATGCACCGTGCATAAAACCCCAGATTGCTTAGCGTACCTCCCAGTTTTCTAGCGCACCCCTAGATTGCTCCCCTAGATTGCTTAGCGCACCCTCCATATTTTTAGGGGGTGTGCTAAGTAATCTGGGGGTGCATTAAGCAATTTTTATTATTTATGCATGGTGCATAAAGAAAAAGCTTATGCACCATAACCACTCTCATATAGTTAATTACGTTTTCTAGCCTTATTTATAAGAACAATTATGCAACAATTTTTGTTACCAGATACATTGATTTTTGTCAACTTACTTTTGCTTGCATATGCTCTTGGTTGGTATCTATATTTAAACATGAAGATAGAAGAAAGTGATGAAGTGAAATTTAATACTACAACTTTAAACACAATATTTATCATTCCCATGTCATCATTCAACAATACTGTTACACATTATATAACAGAGCAACATGAAATAGTTAATTAAAAACTTGTTGAGGTAAACAAGTTGTTAAACAAATTAATTAATGAACTTGAAAATTCATAAATTACTGAAATTGTCAAGCTCTTCTGTATCCTTTTCACCACTCTACTTGCCAATAGCTTTTAGAAGCGCTTCATTAACATCTCTAACATCAAGATTTTTATCCTCAGCCACAATAATAGCTTCCATAGAAAACTCATTTTCACATGAAACTCTTGCTTGCTCAACATTCACACACATCTCTTCAAAAGTCTCTAAAATGGCAACAAACTTGTCACCTCCTTTCTCACATGTGACCTTCACCTTAAAAGCTCCTTCCCTTATTTTCTCTATTTTAACTTCCTGTTAAATTTAGTAAAGCATTAATTAAATATAATAATCAATGACATATTTATTTCTCGCCTCGGTTTGGTACACACTTGTTACCATAAAGATTTTTAACGCTGTCAATTAATTAAAATCATCAAATTATTAAAAATATTTGACTATAAAGTATAACTATTATTATATATCAAAAAAAAAAAAAAAAAGTATAACTATTATTAAAATTACATATATGATTGACCATGATTTATCGATAATTATACATTTTTTACAATAAAAGTACATCGAAATAAAACTCTAAAAATGAAGATACCTTGTTATCTTTGACACTATTGAATAGGCTAATGTACTCTCTTCTTGTGGCTATGAGGTTTTCATACTCTCTTTTGACATTTTCATGTGCAAGCTTTAGCTTATGTATGTGTACAAAAGTACTCTTAGCAATGGAATTTTTGTTGGCCTTCAAAACAAATAAGTAACAACTTTAGTGCTTAACAAAATATGAGAAAAATAATAGCAATAGAATATTTTAGTTTATAGTACATTGTTGGAGTTGGTAAGGATTTGAAGAATGTGAAGTCTTCTTCTGCGTAGTGATAACCTTTTCTGGATTTTGCAAGCCATTACTTATATTTAGTGCTTTTTCTATCTCTTGTGATTATTGATTAATTGGTGAATATTGAAGTGTGAGAGTAGCATGGTATTTATAGTTGGTGAAATGGAGCGTTGTGTTTTGGATTTTTGCCATTGGAATTGATAATAATAAGCCATCACTACTTTCTGTTTGTCCTATATGAAATTATGTATGGGTTATTAACTAAAGAATTTTTACTCTTGAAAATGATGAAATTTTAATTGTAAAAAAAAGTTTAATAAAAATAAAGTACAAGTTTTCCTTGAAAATATGTTTGGATGTTAGAATTTTCTAGGCTACAACATGATTTCGAGGGAAAATCAAATTCTTCCTATAAAGTTTATGGGAAGTGTTATCAACACTTTCTTTTAAACACTTTCTCTAACATTCATTCTCTTATCGGTTGAAATTAATGCGAGTCTTTCACTTTAAGAAATCAGATGACACGTATACAAAATCGATGTTGGATGTTAGATTTTTTCTAGGTAACAATATACTCTCTCTGACCACAATTATAAACAAAATTGTACTTTTTAGATTTATTGAATAATTGATGTATCTAGACTATAATAAAGACCAAATACATTTGTTATTCAATGAATCTAAAAAGCACATTTTTGTAAAGAAAAGTTTATTAACTAAAGAATTTGATTTCCCGTTCCCATCTCATCTCAAATTAATGTGAATATGGTACAAAATCCGCATAAACTAAGCTGACCAAGAACAAAATAAATTGAACAAACATGTACCATGAAAAAAAATAATTGAACAAATACCGAGAATAAAAAATTGAAGGATAAATATTTATCCAACAAAACAACCAATGGGATCACAAACTATTTTTTGTTTTTACATATTAAGTGTGGATAATATTGGTGTTTCCGAACTAATTGGTTCTGGATCTGTATCATATTATTAAATATGCATACTAGTTCTACAAAATACAAATGAGATAAGTATTGAACGAAAAATAAGTTTTACCATTTGATCAATAAAAATAATTATTTAACTAAATAGAAGGTTTTTCCTGACAGTTTTTTATCATATATAATTTTTTTTTATTTATCAAATAGCCTAATGGCTAAATTCATATATTTAAATGTGAAGAAATATGGAATTCAGAATTTGAATTCCGGTCACTCTAATAATATCTCTGATAACTATCATTTGAGCTACATTTATGAGACAATACAAATTTGTTTTTATCATTAAATCAACAAATTTTACTATTGAAACAACTTAGATGTGATGTGACATACTGATTAAATGTTGAAACTTGTTAATCCAATGATAAAAACAAACTTGTGTTTATTCAAAGACTTTGTGTACCATAAATTTGGCCCAAATAAAATATGCTAAAATTTATTAAACCATTTATAGAAAAAACATTTTACATAATGTAAAATTATTTTAAGTATATTATAGATATGCATCCATATAATTGTTCTTTTTGACATAGCATCCATATAATAGTTGTTTGTCATAAATATTCATCATGAAATAAGACCATAAAAGTTTTTTTTTTTACGTAAATCAAGTATTTTCGCCCAACCGCATAAACTAACTCTTTGAGGCTTATGAGACTCAAATAAGCAGTAAATTTTCACTAATAGTTTTAATGCTGCTAAATGTTTAAATCTAAAATTGAATCAGACATCTTAGTTAAGTTAAGAAAAATATGGGTCACACCTCATCAAAAGTTAAAATTTACATGGGAAGGGATGTGAGAAATAAACCAATGGGCAAGCAAGGCTAGGAGGAGAAAGTATTAATTGTCTCAATCAGAAATAGTATATGTGACTTACTTACTGAGAGAGTCAAGAAGTCCAATTAGACAAAAGTATATATGTATGTATATACGTACATTCATATCAGTCCTTCACAGTGTTCACGGGCCTCTGTTTCTTTCCTTTTGCTTTGTCTCAAATACAATTGCATAATTAGAATTATTATTATTTATGCATATATATCCAATTTATTCCCATGCCAAAACCTTCACAATACCTAGTGGCTACAGTTGTATTATCACATGCGCTGACACAAATTCTGTTTTATTCTTCATATCCTTCCCTTTTCCACTTCAAACATTCACATTCGCTGCCTTCTACCCACTTTCAGTTAATTCCTAAACTATAAAAATTAGGTATTAGAATTTTGAACCAACCAACCCATCATATGATATTTCATATATTATGCTGCGTCAAAATCACAATGAGTTACCGTAACTTTGTGATGAATATTTATGTTTAATGTTATAGTAAATTTGTTAAAACTAAAGTGAATTATCGTATTTTATAAAAACTATAAACACATTGAACTAACATGATTCTGACAAATTCATCGTCAAATAGCAAACACAATAATTTTTATAAATCTGGATAATTTACTGTAATCTTGGCAAACCAAACTTATTACCAAACAAACACTTAGTTAGTAATCATACAAATTCTTCATTCATTCCCTTCCTTTTGTCTTATTTGCCAAGTAAGAACTTATGTTATTTTAATTATTTAAAATTACAAATTTATACTTCAGTTTAAAATATATTTTTATGTGAAAAAACTAATTTCAAAAAATTAAATGTGGGACATAAGATAAACCCGGGATAATGAATAGGTAATTTTTTAAAATTTAAACTTTAAAGTGTCTGTATACTACATTATTTCTCCTGATTGAACTATATTTATAGAGACTTATCAAAATAACTATTGAATTGATCATTTGTGTCTTTAATTTATTTATTGTCATTTGTAGCTCATATTATTGAGGACTGCCTAGTTTTAGAGAAACAATTGTTATTTTTTTGATTCAAAGAGAATCATTTGTTAATTAATATTTTTTTTAGTACCGTCTAAACAAAATTTTAAAACATTAAATATATAAATTATTTTACTTATATGTTGTACATCAACTTTCTCTCTCAGATGTGAATTCATCTAACTATACTATTTAAACATACTTATATTTAACACATATTATCAACACACTATTCAACTATAAATTATACTATTCAAACACACTTATCATGAAATGTCCAATATCTTAATCATAAGATGAATATTCCATGACCCATCAAATATAAAACTCAATAGAAGATCAATACGTACAAGAAAGGAGGCATCTTATAAGCCCCTGCAATTTTATTCTAACTGTTTTGTACATACGAGTAACAAATAGTCTAGTATACACTTGTAAAGAGGGGGGCGTTTGTTTCACGGTATGAAAAATTAATCTCAAGAATTATTTTCCCAGGCATATATAACTTTCCTAGAAATAAATTTTAAAAAAAGTGTTTGGATAGTTTTTTTAGTTCACGGAAACCTTTTATTTCAAATTCTTTTTTTTTCCTACAACATTTATTTCGAATTCTAATTGTAATTAATATAGATGCATATATCTTTGCCACTATGTGACAATTGTAATAAGATGGAACTGTGTAGAGTAGAGGGCAAACATGGTAATGCTACACAATAACCGTTGGGAATAAAACTTTCCCCTCATTATGAGAGGGGAATAAAATGTCAGACTTTATGGCCAATTTTTTTTCTAGGTATAATTCTTTTTTGGGAACCAATTTTTAATCTCTTGTAATAAACATAGGAATTTTTGTTTCCAATGTTGAATTCCCAGAAATATATTTAAAATCTGTTAAACAAACGCACCCTAAGTTTTTTGTGGTGGTCCAAATCGCCATAAAATGGCGCTTTTTTTTTTTGAATTGTTTCTTTGTGGCCCCTAAAATGATAACAAATATCTCTATTTAGAAAAAATTATTTACATTTATGTGTGTTTAGCTTACCCCCAAATGTTTGTGACTAGGATATATTTGGTCAGTTTTGTTAGCCTCACATTATCAATTTGAGGCCATTTTTATGGTTTGTGACCATTTTTTCGGCCAACTGTGATTTTTTTTTTATAGTGGTTGGTAGATATATCGCACAAATAACATACTTACATAAAAAAGTCTAGTATATAAGTATTATATTGGGTCAAGGTCCATGCTCAGTCCATCCGACCCAAAGACTCGACCCAATAGTTCCACTTCTGAAGGCCTCAACGTCATAATTGCCAATTAAAATAGAGCCTCCATCTTCCATAACGCTCACACCTTAATGTTGCGGTAAGTGTGATGTGAGTTAAGTTTTTCATTACTTGAGAAAGTTGAAGTTGAGTCTTTTATATGTGAAATTACCCATAAACCTAATGTTTAAGATTTTTGGTACAAATGTTGTGTCGAATTCACCTGTATAGTTGTTCTTAAGCTCAATGTAGATGACCCCCTCAGGCTGCCTCCTCATGACCCAACTGTGATATCAAAGTCATTGATTCGACGAATGGGTCGACGACTCCTTGTATAGAAAGTCTTCCTTACAAAAGTGGTCAGGCGGCATGTCCCATTAAGCACATCAAGAGAGGTACAAGTGTATGTGGCTGGAAAATAAAAAGTTTTTGCATGGGCGGAATTGCATAAATGAATAAAGGGTTCACACTTGAGGGGTAGATTGTTGTGACATGTGTAAGGTGGGTCAAGTCTCATATTGCTTAGAAAAATAAAGGTTGAAAACTTTATAAATGAAATGTGTGTTAGTTTTTTCCTATATTTTTGCTTCCACGTGATACAATCATTGAGTAACAAATTGGGTTGTCGTGAATTGCTATTCTTGGGGAAAAAACATGCCTAGTTGGTTCACTCCTTTTCCCACTTATCTCATTATCTGATGCACACTCATAGAGTAACTGAATTGTGCTAAAGATCAGCCCTAAAAAGGTGATACATGTAACAAGATCTTGTGATGGGCAATGCTCTATAAATTAAACGTATTTACTCTGTTTCATGGTCACCGAACCTACTTTCTCTCTTCATAAAAATTACACCATCAAGTTTGAGTAAGCAAAGGTTTGGAACAGTGAAACATAACTGTCGAAGCAGCAAGAAGCTTGATTTTTATTTTTATTTTTATATTTACTCAGCTTGATTTAAAATAGCAATGGCTGGAGGTTAGTGAGCTTTTAATTTCGCTTCCGTAAATTTAATATCATAAGGTTTGTGATAAGTTGTCCAATTCACTTGTATGATTATTCTTAAATCTAATGTGAATAATCTTCGGACCGCTCCTCATGACCCAACACTTAATTACGGCTTTAATGACCTTCAATCCAATCATTCATAGAAATGGTAAGCTATCCATCAATGATTGAAGATTTTGTGTACGTTTAGCTCGATTTTTTTTTTACATTTTAAGCTACTTTAAATATAGTCTTTCTCTATAAAAGCTCGGATACACGATTCCAATGTTTAAATTTTTTTACTTGATACACATTTTTATACTAAGTTGAGTGTTGAAATATTTATCCATACCCCGGACCCCACCTATCAACTTCAGCCACCTATCAACTTCAACCTTGGCCATATTAAATGTATCATAGTTTATGAAGTCCCGATACAGAATACGATACCGATACGAAATGATACTGATACGAATATCAAAACGTATCGGAAGAGTGTCGGTATCGAATACATATCAGACACGATATATAGTATATACCATTTTTTGAGTATCGGGGAATCAAAGATCATAGTTTATACACACATAACCTTTTCTTTTTCCTTTTTTACCGGAAAAGAATTTTATACATTAGAAATAAAGTTATTTTTTTCTTATGGCCCCTCCCACAGTTTCATTCCGGGTCCGCCCCTGCTGTTAATATATTCTGATCTCACTTCTTTCTTAAAAGGAATGGCAACAAAAATACAATTTAAAATTTATTTATATGCTTTCAATTATTATATAATAATTTGTTAATACATTTTCCCCCACGCATAAATTCATTTACACATACAGACACACATATATTTCATTCAAAATAGCGCGACACATCCCTCGTGAAAATCTCGCGAATGAGTTGGCACTAGTGCCCCACCACTTTCTTAAATTCTATTTCATTCAAAATGTCCAATTTAACCCTGGATTTTCAACTTTGAAATTTGTTGCATCAAAATTTCTCCATTAAAGCGTTGTCGGTGCAACGGTGCAGCACACCATCACTAAACTCTCTGTCTCCCTTACCTGCAACTTCACTGTCTTCTGTTGTTCTGCCCTGCAACGACACCGTCTCCGGTCCTTCTTATACACACTTCCAATTTTCCATTTTTGGTGACAAATTGGAAAACCCTTCCTTCCAACTACCCTTGTCAACACCAATTCATTCTCCACGTTATGCTCTGCTTGATTTGTTTTCGGATTTTTCGTTTTTTTCCAAAGCCAATTATTGTTTGCTATATACTTCTCCCTAGCAGTAGAAGGATATTGAAATTGGTGGATTCAAGTACATATTGTGCTTTTGGAGTGCTTTCAATTACTAAACTTGAATTATATGACTGGAATTAATAAAAGATAAATTGTACTCGTTGTTGAATTGAACTAAATGCCGAGAGTAGTTGCTTCACTTGCTTGGTATGCAGAGGTTATTTTCCAGCAAGAATTGCAATGACAACGAAAACTACGAACACGTATGAAACTGATAGACTGCAATAACAACAACGAAGACGACAGCCATAATAATGGTTAAACTGTGTCGACAATGGTTGCTGGCGGCAAATCCTACTAAATGCGTGCGCTTTGCATTGATTTGGGAATATTTTTTATTTATTTTAGTTTTATATTAATATTATATAAAAAAAACAACATAGCAATAAGGAAAAGGAAACTGCTGACAGCGCACGTGTTCGTGCATTTTCGCGGGTTTGGTTCTCGCACTATATAGCAAAGCTGTATATTTTAATGTCAAATTGAATGTAACCGTTTGGAATAAACAGTGTGATTGGTTGGTCATTCTCTAAAGCTATAAATTGACAAATAGATAGCATTAAACCTCTGCACATAAGGCAATTGAAATGATTTGTCCATTACTAAAATATCTCATTCCACAGGTAAGCACTATCACTATAAAGCAAAAAGAAATTTTGTATTTTAGTAGTTGCATGTCTTCTTAAATTGCTCTTATTAGCTTTGTTTTTTTGTATGCACAATTTTCTCATTTAGAAGGCTATAGTACCTATGTATGTAAAAACATGAATGACTACTTTATTGTCTCATTATTTTCTCATGTATCAATGATACAAAACCTCATCCTTCCCGTTGTTTATACTTGTCAATATGTGCTCGACACGTCCTTCTCACAATTGGGAAAAGGTAAGTTGTTATTTGTATCTATTCATTGGCTTATAGTGAAAAGCTAGCTATATGCTTTATCCTCTCTATGGAATCGAGACTCACATGCTCAAAATAAGGGGTAGTGATATATATTGCAAAATATGTCTATGCTCTAATGTGATTGATATTGATAGTATGTCATGGGTTTGTGGTTCGAGGAAAAGGAAATAAAATAAGGAATTAATATATATAGTATTTAATATCTTAAAATTTCGGATGAAAATACGTAATAATTAAATTCATCTATGTGCATGATCAAATTTAGTATGATACTATGATCGATTATATTTTGAATTTCCCTCGTGTCGCAACAATATTATTTGTTAAAATAGAAACAATACAATGTAATATTGGTGCTTCTAAATGTAATGTGGATTCTGGCAAAGTTCGTTCGTCGATGAAAGCCTCCTAAGAAAGATTGGTGAGTTAGTCAAAAAAAAAAAAGAAGACTGGTGAGTAAATGTGTTTGTGTTCAAAAGGACAATGTCGCGGTGATTTTTGGATATCAAACTATTGATTAGTTTTGACTCACAAATTTATGATTCACCACCGAGCTTTTATTTTTCCAAGAAAAAGGGGAAAAGTTCGAAATAACCCTATTTTTTGAGATTAAAGGTTCGGGGTTGGTTACGTTAAGGGAAGGTATTAGCACCCTAAACGTCTATAGTACTCTATAGGAACCTCTTGTTTTTATTTATCTTTGTGCTAAATTACTTATTTACTTGTAAATTAAAGTCTAAAAAATGTAAAAGTTAAAGTGATGATTGAAAAAGAAAACAAAAATGTTTTTGTTATTTTGTTGATTTGGGAAGACACAAAGTCTTTTGCACTACGTACCCGTGAGGGATCAAAATCCCGTAGTTCGGGGTAAAAAGTCGAGTGATTTGTTTGATTGATTTTAAAGTTTTAAAAAAAGTTTTTGGAAAAGGTAAGAGGCCGAAATGGCATAGGAAAATGAAGTGTGATGTTGATTGATTTTAAATTGTGAAGAAAAGTCTAAATGTGATTTAAATTGATTGAAGTTTGATTTGGAAAAAAAGACGGAATCACTTGGTTTGAAATCCAAGGTTTAGTAATAGAAAAATATTTTTTGTTAAAGTTTTTTTTTGAATATTTGAATGTTTTTGTGATTTTTCGTTATTCTAAAAAATTAAGCATGATAAAATAAACTAAACGCGAGGGATTTCATAATGATATCGGATCAAGATGAAAGTCCCCTTTTCCTTGGAGTTTTTTCATTTTTCGGGCATAAAGCGGAATAAATAAATATGCATGCGATGCAAGATTCTCATTTATATTTACATTGGTACCTAAATACATTCTAAATCACAATAATTAAATAAATAGATAATAATAATAATAAAATGCAATAAATTAAACTACAACCCTAGTAATGTTGCATGCAAATATGTGTGCTTAAAAAAAATAATAAGTAAAAAAGTATATAGGAAAACAAGAAAAAAACGAAAAAAGGGTGAAAAAAGTAGAAAGCTGGTGCGTTTAGCAAAACGCAAGGGCCTAAGTCCAGAGGCCCAGACCTGCAAAAAACAGTTAGTCCTCACACAAATAACAAAAAAATAAAAGAAAAAAATAGAAATCAGAGGGTGTGCGTCAAGCAAACCAGGGGGTGTAGAAAGCAATTCGAAGCTGGGGGTGTATGGAGTAATTGGGGGGGGGGTGCACAGAGTAAGACAGGATATATGTTTTTTCTTTCCCGATTTTCTATTTTTCTTTATGTCTCTCTCACTTGGTTTCCACTCTTTCTTCTCTCTCTCACTCCTGTACATCATTTCATCAAGAACATATGAAGATTCCGGTGGTGGTGCGGCGGCCGGAGCGGCGGCGCCACCACCGGAAGTAAAAAAAAACTCCCTTTTTAAAAAAAAAACCTTTTTCTAAAATCAAATTTTATCTAGATTTCGGATTTCAACTTAGTTTTTAGAAAAAAAAAGCTTGAGAAATCCTGAATCTAGATTTTCAATTTTGAAAAAAAACAAACTTTCTAACTTTCAATTTCTTCTCTGTTCGATCTGTTTCGGATTTGGAGTTATGTGTGTTTATGGGATTTGAGAAAAAAAGGTTTGAGAAGTTTTGTTTTTGATGGAAATTTTTCTTTGAGGTATTTTGATTTTTCTTTCTCTGGTCCTTTTGTGTTTATTCTGGGTGAGTGTGTTTGTGAGTTATTTGGATTTGAGAGAAAAAGAAAAAACTTGAAAAGTTTTCTTTTTGGTTGAAAGGTTTTCTTTGTGGTATTTTTTTTATTTTTTGCTTCTGATTCTCCTACTGATCTTTGCTTCCAATTTATAGACCACAATAATGAATTCTTTATTCATTGATTGAAATTAAAAGTCAGATTTTTTTATGTTGCAGATTTGGTTTTGCAATGCTCAAGGAGATATGCAATGATGTATATTCTGCATTGCTTGGAGTGTTGGAGAAAGTTGTACAGAGATTCAGAAAAAGCAAGTGGAAAGGAGGAGAGGCATGCCACTGCTGCTGTTGCTTGTTCAGATCTTTTTTTTATTTTGTCTTCTCTTGTTTGTTTTGTTTTGTTATTTTTAATTATTATTATTTATTTTGTTAAAAAAAAAACAAATAAAGAGAAAAGAAAGGGATGGGGAAAGAAGTACGGTTGGCACATAAGCCACCGTTTTTTTTTTATTGTTTTTTTTTAGTTTTTTTTTTATTAATAATAACCAAACAACAATAATAATAAAAGGAAAGAAAAAGAAGTTGAGAAAAACAAGGGGAAAGGAAGAGATTCTGTTTTTTTTTTTTTTTTTTTTTCTATATTTAGTTTAAAATAATTAATAGTAAATAATGATGGTAAAGGAAAAAACAAAATGAAAGGGGAAATTTTTTTTTAAAACTGTCTTAATAATGATAATAATGATAAAAGTAAATGATAATAAATGACAATTAAGATTGGAAATAAAATTAATGAGAATAATTATTGAAAGGATACAATGATGAAAATAAAAGGAGAATTGAAAATAAAAGTAATAAATGAGAATAAATGGACAAAAAGGAAAAAGATTTTTTTTACCTTTCTAGTCAACTAAATTGACTTTGATTAAACAAAATTTGCAGACACAAACATACTGACAAATAAACCGACCCAAATTAACAAATGAAAATATTAGACAAAAAAAATGATCGAGACAAAATTGGGATGCTACAACAATATATATAAAAAAAGAAAAGAATGAAAAGTGAGAGGAAAGGGGGGTAGCGCACAGCTACCTCTTTTTTTTTTTGTATATATATATTTTTCATTTTAAAAATAACAGTAATAATAATAATGAAGTGAAATGGAAGAAAGGGTGAATATAGTAAAGATTAATGATGAATGATAATAAAAGAAAATAAAATAGTAGTGATTATACTAAAAATTAACATATTTTTTGGATTATTTTCAATAAAAATATAAACTTACCTAATTTGATATACTTTGGATTTTCCATAAAGTTGCTAATAATAACAAATTAAATAAATTGACATATTTTTTTGGATTTTTGCTAGTGATGCATAAAATGAATAATAAGAATATAATGTGGGATCTTTGGTCAAAAATTGGGGTATGACAGATGCCCCTATTTAAGTTTCTTTATTCGGAGAGATGAAAATGAAAGTTTCATCTTGACGAGATAAAGAGACTTTAATATAAAAGAATAACACAATTTTGGACCTAAGATGCCGAAAATGCTTTTGATGCAAATGTTGATGCAAGAGGTAAACTACCAACACTGGGGAACAAATTGACAGCCATTTCTTTCCATTAGTGTAAGGTAACTTGACCGATTGTAAAACATGGGAAGAAAAGAAGTTGGCTACCGTCAATGTGAGAGAGTAAGGCAAAATATAATAGGGGTAATATTGATCGCTGTCAATGTAAGAGAACAAGACAAATGATAAAAACATTGTCCGCTGTCAATGTAAGAGAGCAAGGACACATGAAAAAAGACATTATCTGCTGTCAATGTAAGAGAACAAGGCGAATGATAAAGACATTGTCCGCTGTCAATGTAAGAGAGCAAGACAGGTGATAAAGACATTGTCTGCTGTCAATGTAGGAGAGCAAGACAAATGATAAAGACATTGTCCGCTGTCAATGTAGGAAAGCAAGACATGAAATAAAGACATTGTCCGCTGTCAATGTAGGAGAGCAGGACACCACAAGAAAAGACGTTGTCCACTGTCAATGTAGGAGAGCGAGACAAGAAATGAAAACGATGTCTGCTGTCAATGTAGGAGAGCAAGACACAAAATGAGGGTATTGTCTGCTGTCAATGTAGGAGAGCAGGACCCAAAATGGAGATATTGTTTGCTGTCAATGTTAGAGAGCAGAACATAACAAGAAAAAATATTGTCTGCTGTCAATGTAGGAGAGTCAGACACAACAAGAAAAGATAATGTCTGCTGTCAATGTAGGAGAGTCAGACACAACAAGAAAATGTATTGTCTGCTGTCAATGTAGGAGAGCAGGACACCACAAGAAAAGACGTTGTCCACTGTCAATGTAAGAGAGCAACGACATCACAGGAAAAATATTGTCTGCTATCATTGTAGGAGAGCAGGACGTGAAATAAAGGCATTGTCTGCTGTCAATGTAGGAGAGCGAGACAGGAAATGAAAAGGTATTGTCTGCTGTCAATGTAGGAGAGCAGGACATGAAATAAAGACATTGTCTGCTGTCAATGTAGGAGAGCAAGACATAACAAGGAAAAATATTTGTCTGCTCTCATTGTAGGAGAGCAAGACACAACAAGAAAAATATTGTCTGCTATCATTGTAGGAGAGCAGGACATAACAAGGAAAAATATTTGTCTGCTGTCATTGTAGGAGAGCAGGACGCAACAAGAAAAACATTGTCTGCTGTCATTGTAGGAGAGCATGACATAACAAGGAAAATATTTGCCTTGACCAGACACACTGAAGATGACTTTTTGGGGAAATTAAATATGAATTGCAAATTGGTTGTTTGCAAAACCTGCTACTTGGAATATTTTTGATGATGGCATCTCTGGACCAGACACACTGGGATGACTCTTTTGTGAAATATGTTTGATGGAGACATCTTTGAACGAGACACATTGGGGATGACTCTTTTTGTGAAATAGCTGAAGCAAGACACGGGATGGTCAATGCAATCATGTATGAATGATTTTGTTAGCATGTTGTATGTATGTATGTATGTATGTATGTATGTATGTATGTATGTATGTATGTATGTATGAATGCTTTTATGCATGTAGGTATGAATGTATTATGCATGTATGAATGTGTGTATGAAACTTGTATTTGTATGACAGTGCGACCGTATAATAACTAAACGAGACAAGATTGAGCCGGTAAGATGGGAAGTGGACCGACATAACAGTACAACCACTCGGTAGTCTTCATTGGGGATAACATCATGGCAGATGAATTGAGCCAACATCGAGGCAATGTCCGGCACGGTGTATCAACATTTCTTGGGGTAAAGCCCATTAATCAGAAGTCTGGCATAAGTCGCCATTTGCAAACCGGATCATAGTGTTTTCTCATGGGTGCACTTCGGCAGTCATGCTCTGCTTTTTTTGTTTGCTTTTTTTTTTTTTTTTTTTTTTTTGGATCCCTAACTTTTGCATGGATCGCCCTTTCAGGTTTTCAATCCACCGGGACACTCTTTTTTTTGTTTTTGCCCCTAATTTTTGCCTGGATCGCCCTTTCGGGTTTTCAATCCACCGGGACGCTCTTTTTTTTGCCTAAGCCGCCTTTTCAGGTTTTCGACTTACCGAGCTGTTCTTTTTTTTTTTTTTAGACAAAGCATTTGTTGAATGCATCAGCATTTACAGGCCGTGGGAGCTCATAGCCACTGACTCGAATCCTTAAAGGGTATGCCCCTAGATGTAAGGATTTGCCCCTGATTGGCAGGATCCTGAAGTAATTTGCCCAAAGTTAGGAGTGTTTTGAATCGTTTCGCCCTTGATTAGACTATTTCCTCGAATTTCCTTGATGACAAATATAGATTTGCAAACAAAATTGTTTTCTTTTGAAAATTGTTTCTGATGTAATGCACATGCAAGTTTTGGAATCATATGTGATGTGTGTAAAAGACAGTTACTCAACAAACAGTTGGAGTCAGTTTTTTTTTAATAATGATTGTGCTGATTATGCTTTCATAGTGAACCTAGCTTCAATTAGGTCTTTTGAGGGTTATAACATGGCCTGGTTCATGGTTTCGAAAAAAAAAGGATTATTAGGCTCAAAGTTTTGTTTACCCACCCATTCTTCTTTGATGTCCTTCATTTCTAAGTTCAATTAATTCATCGGACACGCTTTGGTCGACAAAAGAATTTTTGACAATAATGTTTGAGATTGACGCTTTGGTTGAAGTTCTGATGAGATTCTTGAAGCGGCAGTCACTTCTTTTCATTTACAAGCTTGTTTTCATTTTTTGCTTTTTTTTTTTTTTTTGGGATGGACCAATTCTTTTAGATTTTGTGGTCCATCGAGATGCCCTAAATTTTGCCTAAGTCTTTTTACTTAGCGGACTTTTTGATGTAGGAGAATTGTGACTGACATAGGTATTTATGAGTTTTGTCCTCTCATGAGCTTCTCCATTTTAGATGGATTGATCCTCTTGTATTGGGATGTATCATTGAATTAATTGAAAGACTATCCTGCCCCTGGTTAAGATTAAGGGTTTTTGAAAAGTAGAAGGAACGCCAACTTCGGGCTCGAAGGGGTTGACTATGGATTATCTCCTTATATCTCCAGTGTTTGGGAAATGAAACAATGCCTTACATCATCAACCGGGTCTTACTAATGAGAGCATATATCAGCAAATTTAAACATTTAGTTTACATCATTCTCCCCTCAAATTTGTTAACATGAAAAGTACAATGGAAAATCATTGCCATTTGTGATGGCTCAAGAAAAGAGTGAATACGGATGAATGAATTCCAAAAAATGCATGCTTATTATTTTAGAAACATTAATTAAAAGGTGCAATTTTAAAAGCAAACAAATGCTTGGCAAGAAAGAAATTACAATTTGAAAATAAAAGGCCTAGAGATCCTAGGGACAAGCTTCTTGATAATCTTGAATCAAGTAGATAGAGGACCCATGGTTGGCAAAGGGTTATCCTGGACATCTGAGTTTGAATCTTTAAAAGATAAAAGGTTGGCACGGACCAAATTCTGAACCTCTTTTTTAAGAGCATAGCAGTGTTCAACATCATGTCCTGGTGCTCCTTGGTGGAAAGCACATGTGAGGTCGGTACAGTACCAAGCAGGAAGTCTTTCTGGTACAGGGGGAGGTGGTTTGGTTTGGACAAGGTTTTTTGTGAGAAGAGCAGGAAGCAATTCAGCGTACTTCATTGGTATAGGGTCAAATGATTGGTTTCTTTGGGTACGGTTTTGCTGGTTGAAGGGTTGTTGAGGAATGGGTGAGATAGCAGCAATATGTGGGTAAAATGGATATCCTGATCGGGGTCCTCCGTGGGTTACCATGCCAACCTCTTTCTCTTCCTTCCTCGGATAACCATTGCCAAACATCTTTGCATTGTTAGCTGGGGCATCCCCCTTCATCAAACGTCCTTCTCGGACTCCTTCCTCGAGACGCATTCCCATTGCTACCATCTCGGTAAAATTGTTTGGCGCACTGGCCACCATCTTCTTGTAGTAAAATGGGCTGAGAGTGTTAAGAAATAGCTTGCACAACTCTTTCTCTTCCAAAGGTGGACGGATTTGTGCAGCAAGTTCTCTCCACCGTTGTGCATACTCTTTGAAAAACTCTTTTTTCTCTTTGAGTCAAAGCCCGAAGTTCATCCCTATCTGGGGCCAAGTAAGAATTGTAGTTGTATTGTCGAATAAAAGCACTGGCAGATCATTGAAATTATGGATATCAGTACTATCAAGGTCCATGTACCACCTTAGTGCGGCACCAGTCAAACTGTCCTGAAAATAGTAGATGAGTAGCTTATCATTGTCGGTCTGAGTTGACATTTTTCTTGCATACATCACGAGATGAGCTCTAGGGCAAGTGCTCCCCTTATACTTCTCGAAGTCAGGGACTTTGAATTTGTGTGGAATTACAACATTGGGAACCAAGCAGAGTTCATGCGCATTTTGACCAAACAATTCTTTTCCACGGAGAGCCCTCATCTCTCGCTGCATCTCATTGTACTTATCTTGTAGGTAATCCACCCTATCAAATGCTTCTACACTTTCAGTACGAAAGATATGTCCCTGATCTTGTTGAATGGTGTGGACAAGGGGTGCTGAATAAGTCATTGTAGCTTGAGGAAATGATAGGACAGGCGGAGGAACCGACACTGCTTGTTGTGCAAAAGAGGCTTGAATTTCAGAAACCACGGGATGAAGTCCTTCACTGAACACATATAACAGCATGCCCCATGGGTAACCTTCAGGCATAGTAAACTGAGGAGTGCTAGTTAGCACAGTTGAAGTCGGCTGAACCAAAGAAGTGTTGGTGAGCTGAGGGATCGATGCTTGAGCTTGAGCTTGAGCAGCCATTATATCAGTCACCATAGCAGTTAACCTCTCCATCTCACCTTTCATAGATGTCACTTCTTCATGGAGTGCCAGATTCTCTTGCTCAAGTTGATCCATCTTCTTTCTTAAGTTGGCTCGAGTGTTGTAGATACGGGTAGACTTATAATGAATACGTCGGGCCACTTTTCCTTTGACTGAGGCAAAGAGAGAAGAAGATATGAGACTCGACTTTGAAACTTATGAATGCAGTTTGATGCATGATATGTTTATGCTAAAACATGTAAAATTTTATTTTATCGAAAGACTTATAAATTAATTGTAATCATTGTAGAAAACATTCATTACACTTGATAACAAAGTAATCCTCTTTTCTTTTTCCCTTTTTAGTGTTTCTTCTTTACAAGATCTATATCTACAATGTTTACAACAAATTTGTTTAAGTCCTTCAATATTGAATGATTTTTTATTTTATTTTTTATGAATGAATGCATGTATGCAGGATTATGCTGAAAACATGGTGGGGTTAAGGTATACATTGATGCAGTTAAGGGTAAGAACCACCCACATGGTAAAGACTATGGTTTGATTTGTACCTGCATCACGGGTTCTACAAAGTTCCCAAAGTTATCAACCGTCTTCTGGATATTACCGACTTACAAGACTACTCTTGGTCCAATAATATCCACAAGACAATCTCGTTTGAGTGTAGTTTCGCGTGTCGACCAATTCAAGACTACTCTTGACCAGCCACCGCACTACATCCTAAGAGTCAAGATGGGTTAAAGGTAACTCTAAAGGTCCACAGCGTCGTCGGACACTCATATTGCAGTAATAACGCCAACACGACTACTCGTGCCAACAGAATATCACCGTCATGAGGCCTCAGCTGAGCGGGGTTGTATCACATGTGAAGCATGGTCCAAACTACTCTGGGCATGTCACTTTGATTATACCGCCATCTTATCTTATTGTTTCACTCAAGCCTGGGTACAGGACTTATCTCACCATTCAAAAGACCCAAGCAAAAATTTACATACATAAGCAAAGATAATAGCACAAAAAATGAAATTAAACAAGTTAGGCTCAACCCTCTTTAGGGGGATCCCAAGTGAAGTCGCCATTTCTGTCGCGGTGATTTTTGGATATCAAACTATTGATTAGTTTTGACTCACAAATTTATGATTCACCACCGAGCTTTTATTTTTCCAAGGAAAAGGGGAAAAGTTCGAAATAACCCTATTTTTTGAGATTAAAGGTTCGGGGGTTGGTTACGTTAAGGGAAGGTATTAGCACCCTAAACGTCTATAGTACTCTATAGGAACCTCTTGTTTTTATTTATCTTTGTGCTAAATTACTTATTTACTTGTAAATTAAAGTCTAAAAAATGTAAAAGTTAAAGTGATGATTGAAAAAGAAAAGAAAAATGTTTTTGTTATTTTGTTGATTTGGGAAGACGCAAAGTCTTTTGCACTACGTACCCGTGAGGGATCAAAATCCCGTAGTTCGGGGTAAAAAGTCGAGTGATTTGTTTGATTGATTTTAAAGTTTTAAAAAAAGTTTTTGGAAAAGGTAAGAGGCCGAAATGGCATAGGAAAATGAAGTGTGATGTTGATTGATTTTAAATTGTGAAGAAAAGTCTAAATGTGATTTAAATTGATTGAAGTTTGATTTGGAAAAAAAGACGGAATCACTTGGTTTGAAATCCAAGGTTTAGTAATAGAAAAATATTTTTTGTTAAAGTTTTTTTTTGAATATTTGAATGTTTTTGTGATTTTTCGTTATTCTAAAAAATTAAGCATGATAAAATAAACTAAACGCGAGGGATTTCATAATGATATCGGATCAAGATGAAAGTCCCCTTTTCCTTGGAGTTTTTTCGTTTTTCGGGCATAAAGCGGAATAAATAAATATGCATGCGATGCAAGATTCTCATTTATATTTACATTGGTACCTAAATACATTCTAAATCACAATAATTAAATAAATAGATAATAATAATAATAAAATGCAATAAATTAAACTACAACCCTAGTAATGTTGCATGCAAATATGTGTGCTTAAAAAAAATAATAAGTAAAAAAGTATATAGGAAAACAAGAAAAAAACGAAAAAAGGGTGAAAAAAGTAGAAAGCTGGTGCGTTTAGCAAAACGCAAGGGCCTAAGTCCAGAGGCCCAGACCTGCAAAAAACAGTTAGTCCTCACACAAATAACAAAAAAATAAAAGAAAAAAATAGAAATCAGAGGGTGTGCGTCAAGCAAACCAGGGGGTGTAGAAAGCAATTCGAAGCTGGGGGTGTATGGAGTAATTGGGGGGGGGGTGCACAGAGTAAGACAGGATATATGTTTTTTCTTTCCCGATTTTCTATTTTTCTTTATGTCTCTCTCACTTGGTTTCCACTCTTTCTTCTCTCTCTCACTCCTGTACATCATTTCATCAAGAACATATGAAGATTCCGGTGGTGGTGCGGCGGCCGGAGCGGCGGCGCCACCACCGGAAGTAAAAAAAAACTCCCTTTTTAAAAAAAAAACCTTTTTCTAAAATCAAATTTTATCTAGATTTCGGATTTCAACTTAGTTTTTAGAAAAAAAAAGCTTGAGAAATCCTGAATCTAGATTTTCAATTTTGAAAAAAAACAAACTTTCTAACTTTCAATTTCTTCTCTGTTCGATCTGTTTCGGATTTGGAGTTATGTGTGTTTATGGGATTTGAGAAAAAAAGGTTTGAGAAGTTTTGTTTTTGTTGGAAATTTTTCTTTGAGGTATTTTGATTTTTCTTTCTCTGGTCCTTTTGTGTTTATTCTGGGTGAGTGTGTTTGTGAGTTATTTGGATTTGAGAGAAAAAGAAAAAACTTGAAAAGTTTTCTTTTTGGTTGAAAGGTTTTCTTTGTGGTATTTTTTTTATTTTTTGCTTCTGATTCTCCTACTGATCTTTGCTTCCAATTTATAGACCACAATAATGAATTCTTTATTCATTGATTGAAATTAAAAGTCAGATTTTTTTATGTTGCAGATTTGGTTTTGCAATGCTCAAGGAGATATGCAATGATGTATATTCTGCATTGCTTGGAGTGTTGGAGAAAGTTGTACAGAGATTCAGAAAAAGCAAGTGGAAAGGAGGAGAGGCATGCCACTGCTGCTGTTGCTTGTTCAGATCTTTTTTCTATTTTGTCTTCTCTTGTTTGTTTTGTTTTGTTATTTTTAATTATTATTATTTATTTTGTTAAAAAAAAAACAAATAAAGAGAAAAGAAAGGGATGGGGAAAGAAGTACGGTTGGCACATAAGCCACCGTTTTTTTTTTTATTGTTTTTTTTTAGTTTTTTTTTTATTAATAATAACCAAACAACAATAATAATAAAAGGAAAGAAAAAGAAGTTGAGAAAAACAAGGGGAAAGGAAGAGATTCTGTTTTTTTTTTTTTTTTTTTTTCTATATTTAGTTTAAAATAATTAATAGTAAATAATGATGGTAAAGGAAAAAACAAAATGAAAGGGGGAATTTTTTTTTAAAACTGTCTTAATAATGATAATAATGATAAAAGTAAATGATAATAAATGACAATTAAGATTGGAAATAAAATTAATGAGAATAATTATTGAAAGGATACAATGATGAAAATAAAAGGAGAATTGAAAATAAAAGTAATAAATGAGAATAAATGGACAAAAAGGAAAAAGATTTTTTTTACCTTTCTAGTCAACTAAATTGACTTTGATTAAACAAAATTTGCAGACACAAACATACTGACAAATAAACCGACCCAAATTAACAAATGAAAATATTAGACAAAAAAAATGATCGAGACAAAATTGGGATGCTACAACAATATATATAAAAAAAGAAAAGAATGAAAAGTGAGAGGAAAGGGGGGTAGCGCACAGCTACCTCTTTTTTTTTTTGTATATATATATTTTTCATTTTAAAAATAACAGTAATAATAATAATGAAGTGAAATGGAAGAAAGGGTGAATATAGTAAAGATTAATGATGAATGATAATAAAAGAAAATAAAATAGTAGTGATTATACTAAAAATTAACATATTTTTTGGATTATTTTCAATAAAAATATAAACTTACCTAATTTGATATACTTTGGATTTTCCATAAAGTTGCTAATAATAACAAATTAAATAAATTGACATATTTTTTTGGATTTTTGCTAGTGATGCATAAAATGAATAATGAGAATATAATGTGGGATCTTAGGTCAAAAATTGGGGTATGACAGACGAGGATTTAAAAAGTAGGAAAGAAAATGTGTGTAAAACTATACATACACAATTGTAAGGTTTTAGGTTTAAACTTTAAACACGAGTGAAGAAATTCAAACTCACAATTTTATTATTGCATGTGTTGAGTTATGCCTTACAAGATACACACTATTCCTCTATTGGTCTCATTCATAAAGATTCAAATGAGAATCTTAATTTCTCTAATGAGGAGAGTTATAGCTAAGGTTCATAATACTAATAATGATATTCGTGAATTTTTTAGCAGCAACTTGTCTGAATAAACTTACACTTTTAATTGCTAACGGCGGCAAAAGTTTCGTAACAATGTAATGGCATAACCTTAAAAAAAAAATTGATTGGATAATTGTTAAGAAAGATATAGTAGGAAAGGAATATGACAATAATTGGGCCGGTGTAGGTCATGTGGCAAACAACTACCCATTCACAACTATGCTTTACAAGGGTTGCGTTTTGCACCTTAGGTTTTTCTTATATACACCCACATTTTATTTCCTTTCTAAAATTCAATTATCCAGAAACTTAATTTAAAAATCATGTAATATTACCAACATTAAGTTGATTAATTGAATGGGTTATGCCCCATTTCCCTTTTTAATTTTTATTAGTAAATTTAAGATATTTTCATGATTATAATGATAATGGACCAAAAAGTTTAATTTAAAAGTAGGAGAATATTTTTGTGAATATAATAAAAGACAGATAAAAAATACAACTAAGTCTAAATTACTTCTAAGTCTTTTTTTCCCCATTAATTATATTAAGAAAATGTACCTCTCACAGGTAGCTTTTCTCTTTACAATTTTTTATAGGTTTACAAAAGAATATTGTAATAGTGGAATATTCATTTTTAATACTATATTTTATTAAATATTAAAGAGGAAAGTTTTCTTCGAGTGCTCTTTTTCTTATAACAGAATGTTTAAGTGAGTTGAGTCCTGGTTATAAATATATACTTATAGATATGAGAGCGTATTCTGACAATCAACACGTTTTTATACCATTTGTATTCGACACTTTTGGTTTTTTAGCATCAAATACCGTAAATCTTTTGAAAAGAATTCAAAAGATCATGCATAGTAATGTTGTGTCGCCTAAGTCTATAAATGTATTTTTTCTAAGATTAGGTTTTGCTATACAAAAAGGTTTAGCGACACAACTTGTTATCCGTCTACCTTCTAATTATTCATGTGTAATTATTTAATTTTATATATATATATATATATATATATATATATAATTAACCTATAGATCACTAATAAAGAAAAATAGTTTTAACAATTAAAATTAAACTCATAGGTCAACTTCTTGTAAATTGAACTAACTTTTATTTACCGAGTGCTTTTTTAAAATAAAGTAATTAGATTTTAGTGGTCTCAATACATCATTTGACGATTTATTTCTTTTAATTGAAATTGCTTTTCATATATTCTATGACTTTTTGACACCTTAACAAAATCACTCAAGATCTACCACCACCGGCATGCATGTAAAACTTATTTTATGAGTGGGTCTAGTACTACTTGTACTCTTGCTCTTTTTATATACTCTTACACATATTTATATAAATACACATTTTGTTTGCTGCTCAAAAAAAAAATGTAAAACATTTTTTGCGTAAATTATGTATTCCAACAAGCTTTTCTTAAGATTTTTAAGGTTGCTGCATGCTCCAGTTTAAAATCAAACTCAGAACTTTAGTTAAGTTATAAGAGATCGGCGACATCTCTTTTAAATATTATTCGTAAAACTCTTTTACACATATGTATCAAATTAATTCAAAACATGTAGTAAATATTTGTAAAAATATTTTATAAACTAATTATAAAATGTTACTATAATATAATTTAATTGAATATATGTTTAAAAAAATTTACACGTTACTGCATAACAATTAATTTCGAAAAGGCTAAAAAAGCATAGAAGTTTCTCAATTTCATATTCAAAAGGACCTCAACTTTTATGGCTTTGGAAAGCCAATGGCCATCAATGAAACATAACATATATTTGGAGTAATCTAATTTATTTTTATTTTTTTGACAAAACTAATTTATTTTTAGTTTTCCACTTTTTTGTAAAATTATACTATTATTATCTCCAATGCAAAAAGAAGAAAAAAATCAACATAAAGGATTGTTTTGAGACAAAGGAATAAAACCATGCATCATATATGAGAAAGGCCAGATTGAAGTAAAATGAAAGCATTATTCCATAGGATATTCCAAACCAAGCAAGCAATAAATAACATTTTCAGTAGCCATTTCTTCTGTGTGTTTAATTTCCAAGTTGCAGTTGCATTACAGGGTGAGTTCTCCATTGGCAGGTAGCTAGCCACTATGAATCAAATGCATGCAGTTGATATCAAATTAGTGTGCAATTTGCCAAAGGAGATTTGCCCAGCGATTCTCCTGCAATATTAATAATCTGTTTCGATTTAAACCATCAATCTAAATTCTTGCAATTCTGTTTCTTCAACTAAATGGTCAGAAACAACATTCATACTCCATTTTCCTCTTGTTAATTTTTGTATATTTTGAATACTACCATTTTTCCTTTTTTTTTTTTTTATAGTTTAGTTAGTTGATTTAATGGTGATTGGCGCTGAACTTGGTAGAGAGGACCACGGTTCGATCCCCCGCAACTGCGTTCGGGAGGAGGGGCTGGAACCACTTGATGTCAGAACTGACCCCCGAACCAGATTCAACTAGTGGTGAAAACCAAAAATAACATAAAAAAATGAATGTCTCGTTTATAAATAACATAATCTATTACATAAAAAATAGTCATTTTTATAATTACCATACAAAATTTTCTTGCACGAAATATTTTTATTTATAATGAATAACGACAAAATATCTTTTAGATACTTTTAAAAAACTCTATCTTCTAACAACTTTTCAAGCAAATTCATCAATCTAAATTATCATATTGTATATTATTATTCTCAATTGCTATCAATTGTTAAGTTATCAAGTCTTGTAAAATGATAAACCACAAATAAGATTTCAAGTTAAGACCTACTACCATTTACATTTTTTTAAATCAGCCTCTTAATTTTTTTTAGAAGTCTGCTACAACATAAATTATTTTTTGAGGCTCCAGTAAAAGAGTCTTATATTTAGTCAAAAGAGTCTTATTTTTTTTGAAAGAGCAAATTAATTATTATATATAAACAACAAGTACAAGGAGTACTTTAGGCAAGGCCCTTACAGTAGCAGGAAAACAACAGAATAGATACAAACCACCTAACCACACACACGCCCAAAGGAAAGAAAAAAGGCATCAAACCCTTTACACCCCTACACCAGAAACAGAGTAAAGAAGCAGCGCAAAAGACAGCAAGCCAGCCGCAGCCCCAAAACACGAACAGGTACGGGACATTAATGGAGACATAAACCCGGATCCCAGCACCACTCATAGAAGAGGCAAACCGGGATTTTATGACGACTAAGTCCCCATTTCCAAGATAACAATTTGATGTCGTCCACCACTTTCTCGGAATCAATAACACCATTGGAGAAGATGATATTGTTCCTCGACCTCCATAATCCCCACACCGTGGCGTGCCAAATCAAATAAAAACCCAATCTCCTTTTCTTTGAAGCCGCTGCCCCTACAAAGCATTCAAATAGCATGGCTACATTCGGAGGCATGATCAACACCAAACCAAGCCACCGGAAAATCGCCAACCACACACCCGAAGCAAAATCACAATGAAGAAAAAGATGGGAAACATTTTCCTCCCTACTCAAGCAATGCACGCAAAAAGTCACGCCTCCATCCACATGAACTCCGCGCCTTAACAAGTTATCCGTGGTTGGTAGCCGATTCCGAATTAACTTCCAAGAAAAAGCAATTACTTTTGACGGGGCCGGGCTTTTCCAAATGTTTTTTAAAACCCGGATATGAAGGTCACCAATCAAAGTCTCCGTCGAGTAAATACCATCAATTAAAAGATAAGCGGACTTTACCGAGAAACAACCACTATCCTCAAGCTCCCATCTCCACACATCTTCCTCCTCCGACAACACCAACACCGGTAAAACCTCCAATAAATTGTTTAGGATAATTTCCTCCCAAACAAAGAGCCTACGCCTCCAACCCCACGCCCAATTGAAAACACCGTCCCTTTGCACCCAAAAATCACTCACCGTCCCCTCCTTCAAAAGGGAGATCGAAAAGAGACGGGGGAAAAGATCACAAAGGGGAGAGACCCCTACCCAACAATCACGCCAAAATCTAGTATTTGTTCCTTTCCCCACTTTTCTCCTTAAATTTTGTGCAAACCAACTCCCATTTTCCGTAATGTCAATTCCACACATGTCTTTCCACCACAAAGAGGCATTATAAGGCAAAGGCACACCACACCAATGGACCTTAGATCTAACCTCGGCACCATATCTCGCAACCAAAATCTTCTTCCAAAAAGCTTGGGAGGAATGAATAAGTCTCCATCTCCACTTAATAAGGAGGCTCAAATTAACCTTCCCAATATCCCCCACCCCTAAACCACCATGGCTCCTCGGCTTACACACCTCCTTCCAACTCACCCAACTAATCTTCCTCCCACCCATGACACCACCCCACAAGAACTCCCTTTGTATCTTAATGATTTCTTTGAGAACCACCGCCGGTAACTTCATAAAGGAGAGAAAGAAAATAGGGATGGCATTAAGGACCGAATTAAGAAGCACAATTCGGCCCCCAAGGCTCACATACCTATTACCCCAATTCCGAAGACGATTCCTAAGATGAGCAAGAAGCGGTTCCCAAGTAGTTCTTCTACGCGGACTAGCCCCCACCGGAAGGCCAAGATACATAAAGGGAAGGGCACCCCTCTTGCAATTAAGAAAATTGCACGCCATATCCATAAAAATTGTCGGAACATTTACTCCCATAAGGCTACTTTTAGAAAAATTGACCTTAAGCCCCGAGGAAAGCTCAAAACCTCTTAGAATAGCTTTTATAGTCCAAATGTTTTCTAAAGTAGCTTCACCTACACAAAGGGTGTCGTCCGCATATTGAAGGTGTGAAACTATTAAATTCTCCGGACCAACACCAAACCCCTTAAATAGATTTTTCTCCACCGCACTTCGCATTAACCCCGCAAAACCCTCCACCACCAACAAAAAAAGGAAGGGGGCAAGAGGATCCCCTTGTTTAAGGCCTCTTTGGATATTAATCTCCGATGTAGGACTCCCATTAACGAGGACCGAAAGGTTGCCGGCGAACACACACGCTTTCATCCACTCTATCCACTTATTTCCAAAGCCAAATCTCCGCATCATATATTCAAGAAAACCCCAATCGACGGAATCGTAAGCTTTCTCGAAATCCACCTTAAGCACAAGGCAAGCTTTCCCCGACTTCTTGGCTAAGTCGATTACCTCATTCACCACCATGACACCATCCACCAAATTCCGCCCTTTCACAAAAGCGGATTGTGTAGAAGCTACCACCGAATCCATCACCTTTGCAAGTCTTGCCGCTAACACTTTTGCTATAATCTTGTAAAGACAACCCAAGAGTGAGATTGGCCGAAACTCACCAAGAGAAGAAGGCCGCGCCACTTTCGGGATAAGTGTAATGAAATAGGACAATAATCCTTTTGGGAGCTTCGCATTACCATGAAATTGGTCAAGCATAATTCTCACTCCCCCTTTGAGTAAATGCCAAAAGGACTTAACAAATGCAAAATTGTACCCCTCCGGACCGGGGCTTTTATTACCATCACTCCGCAAAACCACCTCTTCTATTTCTTCTAGCGAGAAAGGAGCCATAAGCATATGATTTTCCTCCTCCGACACACTAGGAAAAATCACCCCCCCCCCCCCCCCCCCCCCCAATCTTGGTCTAGCCCAATACGAAGCCGAGAAATGGTTTTTGAAGTAGCGCAAGACTTCCTCAATAATCTCCGCCGAAGAATCAAGCCATCTCTCCCCCACCTTCAAACACACAATAGCATTCGACCTTTCTCTAGATTTAAGACAAGCATGAAAATATTTGGAATTGGAGTCCCCATCCTTAAGCCATTTAACTCTAGATTTTTGGGCCAATAACACCTCCTTACTCTTGAGAAGCTTCCACAAGTCACCAAAAAGTTTTCTTCTCTCACCCACTTCAACACCCGTTAGAAGGCCTTGCTCGCCCCTCACATCCTTCTCCCGAATACGAGAAATAATATTAGAGATAGAATCCTCCATCTTCCCATAAACCACCCTATTCCAATCTCTAATTGGAGTTTTCAAAAGTTTGAGCTTTTCTTTCAAGACATGCCCCATCCATCCTTCAACATTCATCGCCCCCCACGCGCCTTCAACCAACTCCTTGAAATCTTTATGCAACAACCAATGGTTACAAAACCGGAACGGCTTAGGCCGAGATTCAACAATACAACTTTTAAGAATCAAGGGACAATGATCCGACACTACCCTTGGGAGAATCCTAAGGATTTGGATTCCCCAAAGGTTCAACCACTCCTCCGACACCAACATCCGATCAAGCCTACTCATCGCCACACCATTAGAATGAAACCAAGTGAAACGACCACCCACCGGATACAAATCCTCCAACTTCAAATTACCAATAAAACCATCAAACTCTCTCCTTTCAAGCGAATAAGAGGAAGGAGATGAAGCACCTACCCTTTCCTCCCTTGCTCGAACCGCGTTGAAATCCCCCACCACACACCACGCACCATCACCGAAGCCCCTTTTTGACATCAAAAGGTTTGTCCAAAGCCTCCGTTTAGCATTAATATCACATTTTGCATAAACGTTGACTACGAAACAAACTTTCTTCAAAGCCCCCCATTCAAGACAAACTCCAACAAAACCTTCGTCACTAAAGGAGAACAACAAAGTCGAGTTTGCCTTTCTCCACATCGAAAGAATACCTCCACTATTCCCCACCGAAGGTAGGAACACCCAATCGCAATCCCTTCCTCCCCATAAGCCATAGCATAAGGAATCCGAGATAACTTCCACCTTTGTTTCTTGTAAAGCCATAAAATCAACTTGCTCCGAGTGAATCAAGTTTTTGATATACCTTCTCTTCACTCCACCTCCCAGCCCTCTAACATTTAGAGAACACACTATCATTGATCAACCCCCCTCTGCTCCCTTACAATCTTCTTCTTCAAATCAAGTTTTTCAAGCTCAACTAATTTACTTTGAATTTCTTCCTCCCCATTTTCAAAAGTGAAACCAACCTCTTTTTGAATTGCAATTAAAGAATTGGCTTCCTCATCTAACCTGCCTACATCCTCCCCAGACTCCGAAAAAGACTCATTCACAGACTCACCTTCATTATTAAGAAGAAGATGAATACCTGAAGAGGGCATTGGAAGAACAACATGCAGATCAAACTCTTGAGCCACTGCCACATTCTGAGGTGCTAATGAATTGGTAGGCTGCGAGGGAACCGATGTCAGCTCCGCTTCTGGATTATTGCAGCGATTCTCTTCTTTTCTTCTTTTCCCCACCGTTGTCAACGCTGTAGCAAGTTGACGAAATTTCGGAACTCCCAGCTGAGGAGGGACCTGACGCGCCGTAGATGTTTCTCCCTTCTTTTGTAATCTTTTTTGTTTCGTCTTTCTAGCCCCATGTGGTTGTTCATCAGGAGGTTCTGTTAACTGTGAAGATCTCCCAATGTCACCAGATTCAATCCTTGCCACCTCACCCCTTCCACTAGTATCTGCATCAGGTAAAATCTGGGCCTCCAAACATAAAACTTCCATACCCGCCCCATTGGTAACTGATCGGGTTTCCTGAACTGAATCCACAAGGTCCACTATTGGTTCTATAATGGAGCCTTCAGGCCCAATAGGCCCACTCCCTCCATGCCACTCCGGATCACCTGGTCCCACCTCCAACTCACCACGCGCCTGCTGTTCCCCACTCGCCAACTCAGTCTCATTTGTAACAGAATTTGAAACCTCTTCCGAGTCTTATATTTAGGGTATGTTTGGTAACACAAACGAGCTAACTTATAGTTTATTATATTATCTTTTTTTTAACAGCTAAATTTTATTAATAACGCAACTAAGCTCAAGAAGAGCACAATCCATAAAATCAGGTCATACAAAATCACTTCATACAAGGAAGCTATGATTCCAATGACACCATTACACCAAAGACAAAACCCATAAAACCATCCATACAATTGTAACTAAAACAACACCTAGAACAATAACAAGAAACTGCCGCCAAAAGCCAAAAAAAAAAAAAAGCAAATGCACCAAATACCATCTCCCACGACCATCCAACTCTAACTCTATAACCAAAAGAACCAAAATGGCAGCCCCGAAGCCAGGGCCGTCCCTGACTAATTTATACTTTATATCTTAACTTTACCAAGTAGACCCTTAGAGATGGAAGTAGTAATTACTAATATCCATTTTGAAAATTAAAAGAGTAATTAAGTCATTCACTAAAGTTTTTTTTATTAATTTCTGCACCGGTTTCTGATCCACCAAAGATTGGCGACTAAAGTTGCTTTCTTCCCGCACAGTAAAAAGTGCACAATCTAAATCCTTCGCAGCTTCTAGTTTCAGCATAAACTTTTGGTTGGGTCAATTAATTGTTTGATATTCATTGATAATAATAATAACATAGCAAACCCTGCCTATACAAGCAGCAACGAATATGCTGTAGTATCTTCGTTCATATAGAAGTATATTACAGAACAACACAAGCAAAACATCTTATTCTTTTCAACCTATATACAATTACTACAAGTCTTTCTTCTCCCAACATAAGATTTGATTCTCTATGAATATATATATACACATACAAAATCTAAAACCATATATTCTTTGTTTTAAACGCATACCCCTAATGAGCCCAGCATATCCTTGCATATTTTAGTGCTTTTTTATCACGGCGGCTCAATTGGAATAGAGAGGTCTAAAACAAAAATTTTAGTGAGGTCCTTAATAAAACACAAGATTTTATAAAATAAATTAAAAATATTAAATTTGGACAAATGTCTCACTAGTTTAATTTCCAGAATTGAAGGATAATTATTTCAATGACTAAATATGTTTTCGTCTCTTTAAAATGAAGACCTTTTAAGTGTAGTCATTTTATTTAATTTTTATTATATTTTTACTCCCTATAATTTTTTCCTTGCACATAATTTTAGCATACTAAAACTAAATTTATTTAATTATTATTAACCTCTTAGATTTTTAACGATTTTTCGCAAGCATGTTTAAAATATTACATAAAATTTATTTACTAAAATATAGAATATTTTAATATGAGAAAAATAAAATATGAATTTTTTAAACAACAAAATTTCAAGATAGACGTATCAAAAATCATAGCTTAGATATCAAATTTTGAGCTCGTTTTATATGGAGAAATTTTTTATGATATTCTAAACA
The DNA here is from genome assembly GCA_030408175.1 of Trifolium repens. NCBI lineage: Eukaryota > Viridiplantae > Streptophyta > Magnoliopsida > Fabales > Fabaceae > Trifolium > Trifolium repens. The sequence continues at coordinate 54,905,575 of CP125842.1, read as the reverse complement.
TACATGCGAAAAAGTCATTAATAAATACATGTTAACTTAACAATATAGACTTATTAAATTGAGTCCAGACACTAAAAATATTATTAAACTTAAAAAATAGTCAAAATCACAAATCTTTTTAAAAAGTTGTATTTCAAAAATGATTTTTATAAAAATCTATTTGAAATAGCTTCAAACTAAGTGATTTTTTTTGAAATTTTGATATCCAAAATATTTTTCAATAAAATTATGAAATGTCTAAAAGACATTTTAAGAATAATACTATTCAAACCAAATTTTCATTTGAAGCTTTAATAAAAAGTTTCGCTGTAAATTTATTTTACACAATATTACGTAACACTATAAAATTCATTTTTAAAAAAAGCCAACGGCGAAGATTTTGAAGAGAATATTAGTTATCGCTAACGGCGGTGGAAACTTGATATCAATATCATAGTATTAAAAAAAAAACGTATTTAACCTTTATTTCTAAATATCTCACACTAGTTTAATATCCGTTTCGATTTTAAAAATATAGACAAATAGTGTGAACAGAATAGAAAAATATAGACAAATATTAGTTATCGCTAACGGCGGTGGAAACTTGATACATGAATTTGGAGAAACTAAGTTATTTTTACTTTTCCACTTTTTCTCATTAAAGGGCATCAAATTATCTTCAATGCAAAAAAAATTCAACATAAAGGATTGAGACAAAGGAATAAAACCATGCATATATGAAAAAAGACACATGCAAGCAAAATGAAAGCATTGTTCCATAGGATATTCCAAACCAAGCAAGCCATAAATAACATTTTCAGTTGTTATTTTCTCTGTGTGAGTTCCAAGTTGCAGTTGCATTACAGGGCCAGTTCTCCATTGGCAGGTAGATATTCTCACTATGAATCAAATGCAATTGATATCTAATTAGTGTGCAATCTGCCAAAGGAGATTTGCCCAGCGATTCTCCTGCAACTCTGCTTCAATTTGAAACCCTGCACATTCCTTACAACTCTCTTTCTTCAATTAGATGTTTTGAAACGACATTCATCTGCCATTTTTCTCTTATTAATTTTTTGTATCTTTTGTTCATAACCATTTTTTTCCCTTTCATTATATATAGCAATTTTCCTTTCTACATTACAATATTGAAGTTGTTATTTATATTGGTGAATGCTTCAAAAAAAAATTTATATTGGTGAACGTACACTCATTGACCCCATAGTTTAGTTGGATTTCAGTACATTATAAGTAAAAATCTATATCATGTCATTTTTTTAGGCTTAATTGCAATTTTGATCCTCTATTTTCATCATTTTGCAGAATTGCTCCCTTTATTTTAAAATTTGACAGTTTTGATACCCCTATTACATATTTTGTCTAAAATATAATGATACAACATGTTTTAAATTAACTTTATAAAAGATTTTTCTTATAATTTCATGGCTAAACTACATATTTGGTCTCATACGTTTATTTTAGGTTTCAATTTGGTCTCTTACGTTTAAAAAGTTTCAATTTAGTCTCTTACGTTTATTTTAGGTTTTAATTTGGTGCTTTCTGTCAATTTTGTCACATGTGGCAGACGGTTGCATATGTGGACAGGCACATGGACACTTGGATACTTAGATATGTGTCCAATTGAAACGGTGCTAGTGACAAAACTGACGGAAATGACTAACTTATGCAAATGGTAGAAACGTAAGGGACCAAATTGAAATTTTTTAAATATAAAAGACCAAATTAAAACCTAAAATAAATGTAAAGGACTAAATGTGTAATTTAGCTTAATTAATTTCATTGATGTTGATATTTTCTCATCATCAGATCATATACCACGTTGTTTAAAACATATCACATTGTCAATTTATAGTTAAAAATTATAATAGAGAGACCAAAACAATCGTATTTTAAAATAGGTAAACCAAATCTACAAAATAATAAAAATAGAGCGATCAAAACTATAATTAAACATTTTTTTATAAGATGGTGTCATATTTTTATATTGGTTTACTTTAAAATAAATTCAAATTTTAAATAAATTTTAACTACAGAATACTACAAAATAACACCACACACCAAGATCCCTTTAATTCTTAATCCCCACCATCAACAACTAAATATATTTAGTTTTTGAAAAGGAAAAATAAAATAATAGCTACTCTTGATGATTTTTTTTTATATATTTCAACTCACTCCAATTTTGAATATAAGTTTCGTTGAATATAATATGTATTTGAACTATTTTATTGTCTAGATACAAGTTTTATTCAACAAACTTGGAGGGAGTCGGAGGCCTATGGCGGAGGCTCTGGAACATCAATCTCCGTTGCCTTTTGTTCAGAGGGGAGTTTCGACCCCTGCTTCAGGTATCATTCTTATATCTGGCAGTGTTTCTTCAAATGGGTCGGTTTTATTCTTTCTGCACCACCTGTTGTAATAGAAAACGTGGAGGGAGGTTTTGGTCAGATAAATAGGGAAGGGACTTTGGCTTTGTCTGTTCCTCAGGAGGTGAGAGAATTAGGTAGGGTCGGTGGGTCCCATGGTGTGGAGGAGGCAGTGGTTTTTGAATCTAGTGGGCTAGGTGGATCCGAACCAGTGGAGATCCAGCCCTTTGGTCCCCCAGAAACGGGTCAGGCTAGTGTTGAAGTGGGCCTCCATAACCCGGAACCCACTCATTCGGTGGTGAGTCCTAGTGGGCCGGGTTTGGTGTGCTCCGATCCACCTTTTGTGGGCTGCTTAGTGGAGGAGGATTGTATCCGTTTTTCTTCAGTTTCAGAACCTGAAGATGCTTTTTCATCTCACCGCTCCAATGAACCAAAATTTATCTCCAAAAATAGGAAGCTAAAGTCGACCGCCAAATTCAATCCTTTATGCGTTCCGAAATGTCTTAAGCTGGTGGAGGCAGTGAAGGAGTGTGGTCATCGCGGGAAGAAACGAAGGCAGAAGGGAGGTGGTGTTCAGGAGAAAGGTCGAGATAAGGGAGGAGTGGGAGGTAGCGGCGAGACGACGTGTCAGGGGGAGGGGAGTCGGAGGCCTATGGCGGAGGCTCTGGAACATCAATCTCCGTTGCCTTTTGTTCAGAGGGGAGTTTCGACCCCTGCTTCAGGTATCCATCTTATATCTGGCAGTGTTTCTTCAAATGGGTCGGTTTTGGTGCCTGAAACGCAGGGTGCTGCTAAAGATATTCTTATTCAAGCTGCAAAGCTCCTTAGTATTCAGAAAGTTGTTGGATTTTATTTTGCGGAGCCTGAAGGAAATACCATTAATCATTTAGTTGATCAAGAAATTGAAGACAGAGCCAAAAAGGTAGAATGGGAGAATAAAGAGGGTGATCAATGATTGTGTCTTCCTATAATATTCGAGGTCTAGGAGGGGTGTTGAAAAGGAGGAATATCAAAGAATTAATCCGTAGGCATAGGATTGATTTTTTGGCTTTACAAGAAACTAAAATGGAGGAAATTTCGGAGTCCTTTTGCTTCAATTTATGGGGCTCTCATGATTGCGAGTGGGTCTACCTCCCTTCGGTGGGTAGAAGTGGTGGCATCCTCTCTATTTGGAGTAAGTCCAACAATTCTACTTTATTTACGTTTATTGGCGATGGTTTTGTTGGAGTTTGTTTGGAATGGGGCATTTTCAAAACTATTTGTATAATTGTTAATGTCTATTCTAAATATGATATGGTGGCTAAGAGGAATTTATGGAGTAATCTTCTTAATTGTAAAAATGGTTTAGGGGACGGAAGGTGGTGTATTGTTGGGGATTTCAATGCGGTGTGTAGTATGGAGGAAAGGGTGGGGAGTGATGTGGATGCGGTTAGGCCAACAACCTCCGAGGTTTTGGAATTCCGTATTTTTGTGGAAGCCCTCGAGCTTGTTGATCTTCCGCTTGTTGGTAGAAGGTTCACGTGGTACCATGCTAGTGGGAAGGCAATGAGTAGAATAGATAGGGTCCTTATCTCGGATGGGTGGGCGTCCCGGTGGGGGAGTGTTGCTCTTTGGGTTCTTCCTCGTGAGGTCTCGGATCATTGCCCTCTTATTCTTAAGTATGGTATTGATGATTGGGGTCCTAAACCGTTCCGTTTTAATAATTATTGGCTTGATAACAAGAAGTTCAAGGAGTTAGTTGAAGGGTGTTGGGAGAGTCATCATGTGGATGGTTGGATGGGATTTGTGTTAAAAGAAAAGTTGAAAGTGCTTAAAGCTACCATTAGGGAGTGGCACAAGAAGGAAGTTGGAGGGCTTGAGAGTAGAATCAATTTTTTGACCGGTGAAATAAAAGACCTTGACATTAAAGGAGAGAGAGGGGGGTTGTCAAATGAAGAAGTGGATAGTAGGAAGAATAAATTTGTAGAGTTGTGGAGGTTGTTGAAAGGGAAAGAAGCTAGTATAATTCAAAGGTCAAGATCCAAATGGCTCAAGGAAGGGGACGCGAATACCAAGTTCTTCCACGGATGTGTTAAGAGTCGGTTGAAATTAAATTCTATTTCGGCTATTCGTGTGGGGGAGAGGTGGTTAGATTCTCCAAATCTTATTAAAGAGGCGGTTGTTTCCTATTTTGCTAATCATGTTTCTTCCTCTCCCAAGGTTCGGCCTATGTTAGAAGGGGTGGTTTTTCCTAGTCTCTCGGAGGAGGAAAATGAGGATCTTATTGCTATTTTTACTTTGGAGGAAATCGAAGAGGTGGTGCGGAGTAGTGATGGGAGTAAGAGTCCGGGGCCGGACGGTTTTAATTTTTCCTTTTTGAAGAAGTTTTGGGCGATGCTTAGAGGTGATATCCGGACGATGTTTGATCAATTTCATGGGAATGCTTGCCTCCCTTCAAGCTTCCTCTCTTATTTTGTCACGCTTATTCCTAAGGTATCTTCTCCTTCCTTTATCTCCGATTTTAGACCCATTTCCCTTCTTGGGTGTCTTTACAAAATAATTGCAAAGGTGTTAGCTAAGAGATTAGCTAAGGTAATTGATTCGGTTATCTCTTCCAATCAATCGGCGTTTATTAAAGGTAGAAATTTGGTGGATGGGGTGTTGGTTGTCAACGAATTAGTGGATTGGGCCAAAAAATCAAAAAAGGAGTGCCTAATTTTCAAGGTTGATTTTGAAAAAGCTTATGATTCGGTTGATTGGGGCTTTCTTGAGTATATGCTTAGGCGTTGTGGTTTAGTGAAAAGTGGATAGGGTGGATTCGTGCTTGTGTGTTTGCCGGTAATCTATCGGTGCTTGTGAACGGTTCTCCTACGGGAGAGGTTCATATTCAACGTGGTCTTAAACAAGGGGATCCTTTGGCTCCTTTCCTCTTTTTGTTAGTGGTGGAAGGTTTTAGTGGGGTGATGAAGAAGGCGGTGGAGGTGGGGGTTTTTAAAGGGTTTCGGGTGGGTATTGATCCGGTGGTAATTTCTCACCTTTAATATGCGGATGATACGTTATGTATAGGGGAGGCATCGGTGGAAAATCTTTGGGCCCTCAAAGCAATCCTTAGAGGCTTTGAGATGGCCTCCGGGTTGAAGGTTAATTATTGGAAGAGTGGGCTTTATGGTGTTAATGTTCATCCATTGTTGTTAGAAAGGGCGAGTAATTTTCTCAATTGTAGGTGTGGTCTTCTCCCTTTTAAATATCTTGGGCTTCCTATTGGTGCTAATCCTAAGAGTGATAGTACTTGGGATCCACTTTTGGAAAGCCTTAGGAAGCGTCTTTTTTCTTGGAGGAATAAGCATATTAGCCTTGGGGGGAGGATAATTATGGTTAATGCGGTGTTGAATGCAATACCTATTTTCTATCTTTCTTTCTTGAAAATGCCGGCTAAAGTGTTGAAGAAAATTGTGCGTATCCAAAGGGAGTTTTTATGGGGCGGTGTAAAAGGTGGTAAGAAGATTGCGTGGGTGAAGTGGTCCGTGGTTTGTAGGGATCGTAAGAAAGGAGGTTTAGGTGTTAGAGATGTTAGATTGGTTAATCTAAGTCTTTTGGCCAAATGGAGGTGGCGTCTTCTCTTACCGGGCCGAGCTCTTTGGAAAGATGTGTTAGTAGCGAAATATGGTGAGCACATTCTTCTTGATCCGGATTGGTCTATTCATAGGCTTTCTCCCAAAGCTTCGAATTGGTGGAAAGCTATTGCTCTTCTTGATAAAGTGGTTCCGGATAAGTCTTGGTTGTCGGATTCAATTTATCGGAGAGTGGGTAATGGTACTTCAACTTTATTTTGGAAATCGAAGTGGGTAGGGGAGGGCACCCTTGCCGTGGCTTTCCCTCGTTTATTTTCTCTTTCTAATTCTAAGGATTGTTTGGTGAGTGATATCTTGGCGGGTGGGTTGGATTTTCATGTTGGGCCTTTTTCTTGGAGGCGTGATCTTTTTCTTTGGGAAGAGGAGCGGGTGGTTGTGTTAAAAGAATTATTGGATTCGGTGACTCTCTCCGGGGAGGTTGATGTTTGGTGTTGGTCCCTGGATGAGAAGGGAGATTTTTCGGTTAACTCCGCTTACAACTTTTTAGTTTCGGAATTGGAAGATTTGGAAGAGGGCGATGGTGGTTTGGTTAATATTTTAGGCCAAATTTGGGAGAGTCCGGCTCCTTCAAAAGTTATTGCTTTCTCGTGGCAACTTCTTTTGGATAGGATCCCTTCGCGTAGTAATCTTTGTTTACGTGGTGTAGAGCTAGCGGACATACCTTGGGAATGTGTTGGTAAGGAGGAAAATGCTACCCACCTTTTCTTGCATTGTCCATGTGTTATGTTGGTTTGGAGAGAAATATTTAAGTGGATCTATGTTTCGGTTATCATTCCTCCTTCTATTTCCTCCCTTTTTGTGATTTTAAAGGGGTTGGCTCGTGGAGTTAAATTGCGGAAGGGGTATCTTTTGATTTGGCATGCTACCTTGTGGTCCATTTGGAAGGCTCGGAATTGTGCGCTCTTTGCCAATGATCTTTTCAATCCTTGGGTGGTTATTGAGAATATTAAAGTGTTGAGTTGGAAGTGGGTTCTTTCGCGTTTGAAGGTTGCCCCGTGCTTATTTTATGAGTGGACTTGGGATCCCGGGGATTGTCTCCTCCGGTAGTTTGGTTGGGGTGTTTTATTTTGGTTGTTGATTTGGTTTTGTTTGTTTTGTAGTTTATTTTCGTGTTGTTTTGGTGGGTGGCCGTTTGAGCTTGTTCTCGGCCTTTTTTGCTTTGTTGTTCCTGTTGTACTCTTTCTTTGCTCCCCTTTACTTCTTGTTAAAGTGGTAGTGTTAATAAATTTTGCCGTTTCAAAAAAAAAAGTTTTATTCAACAAATCAAATTAGTATTTTGATTAATTTTTGAAGATAATATTTTAATATATAGAATAAGAAAACATAGTTATTGTATCAATACTTTATCAATCACATTAATCAAAAACTATTTTGGCATGTATAGTTTTGACATGTAATATTTTTTTAATTACGTGTTATATTTTTCATAAAAATCTCAAAAAAATAATCTAAAATATTTATATCAAAGTCACTTTCATTTTAATTATCACAAACGACCGATCCTAAAACATAAACTTTTGAAATTATATAACTGAGCTATAATTAAAATGTATTATTCGTTCTGGTAAACATAACTCGGCTAATAGAGATATCACATTTTAGATGTAGAAGTTGGTATTCGAATTTGAAATTTCTCACTTATTCACCTTCTAATTTTTAGCCATTAACCTATTTAAAAAGATGAAGAAAAAAAAAATAGTCAATAGTCATTAAAGAAATTTTCAAACCGTGTTTAAGCTGTTGGAGCTTGGAAGGCCATAGTATCATTAATTGAGAAATTTCTTTAGTATCATTAATTAAGCTGAAAAGATAGGCTTAAGCTGTTGGAGCTTGGAAGGCCATCAATGCAACCTTTATCTACCATGCATTACTAATCGTATGCAAATAACTTTTTATCCTTTTCACTTTACTTTCATGTTTGAAAAATACTTTCAATTGTCTCTGGTAAAATAATGTTCACCAAAAATAATGGTTCCTATATCTACAAGACAGAGGAATCAAACCATATGAAACGCAAAATGAAGGCATGTTCCATAGGATATGCCCATTTTGTTTTTATTTCTTTTTAATAAAACAAGATATTCATTCATTCAAACAGATAGAATGTAAATTTAACATCGCTAAAAATGTAAAGAATAAATCTAAGTTAATAACATAAAACATCATACTCAAACCTATAAATAATGTGACAAAATAAAAGTAACTGAAATACTCATATTGCCGGATCTGCATCGTTGATGACCTTGTCATTGGTTGAATCAGTAGTTAATCTGTCAATCTGAACCAAACAAACGCCGCAACAGGACGGGAAAGCAAACAAACACCGTATCAAAACGAGAAATCACACACACCGCACGAAGACGGGAAATCAAACAACGTTGCACTAAGACGACCAATTCAGTATCCGGCCAAAGGAGCGATTAAGATTTTAAGAAATTTTAAAGTTATATTATAGATAGACAGGGTTAATTGATAGCCCCAAGTCAACTAGAGTCCCACCATGCATAACTAATATTTCATTTTTTTTATAATCATATTGAGATTCTATTCATTCAAGTAGAACTAAACACATGAAGTGGCAATACTCATATGACAGAATAGCATTTTTCAACCGGATTTCCAGCTGTAGTGGAATCACGCATTTACACACGTGATAGGAAATCAATTCAAAAAATTGTTTTAAACAAACTTGACCGTTTATTTAGATTAGGCTAGCTGTTGAAAATTGTAACTACGTGACACAGTTACTACAGAGAATGTGTGTTCGTAATATGCATCGGCCAGTTAGTCTGCACTATTCGCATATCAGGAACTGATATTCAATAAAATTTAATGGCATATTCCATGGACTATTCTTAGGGAACTTCCTTGTATCTACTGTTGTTGTCATGGTCCCTATTGTTGTGACTTGTGAGTGATAGACCTCTTCTTTAAACCGACCTTACAGAAAGCTCATATATACTATGTCATATGATATGTCATATCTTTTCAATATATATATATGCTGAATTACTTTTGGATATGCTGAAATAGGCAACAACATATAAGGTAAGTCTTAGTCTTGTGAGGTACAATCTTTTCAACAATGATTTTATAAGATCAAGAAAGATTTGACACATTTATTAATATAATTTAAATTGAGATAAAGGGAGAGCACATACTTCAGGATCTTCCTTCTAAAAATGGAGAGCACATACTTCAGGATCTTCCTTGTAAAAATAGCTTATTATAAGGGAGTATATTTTTTGTCACCTTTTAATATGTTATTCTAAGGTACTGAAAAGTTTAATGCTGTGCAATATATGATACTCACCTTTTCTGCACTTGGTTTAAAGTTTTCATTCTGCTATTGTCAAAAGAAAAGTTTTATTCTCTCCTATTTTTGACCCTTTAAAGTGTGAGGAGCTGCATAATTGGAAGGACATAATAGTAATTCAAAGGATCTAAAAAACTGTAGGTTTAATTTGAAGCTGTGCAGAAAAAATGAAATAAATTGGGCCAAAAAGGATAGTTAAGTCATATAGCAAAGATAACATATTAAAGGAAAATGTTTATACTTCAGAAGGAAGTAACAAATCATATTATACAAGTTTGGTAAATTAGCATACATATTGTATACTGTTTTTGTGTATGTTTATCTGATATGATTTCTGCTTGACCATTGATAAACCATAGTTTTCACTCAAATCATTTAATTCGATAGAGACCTGTCTATACTACGAATGGTATGATAATCCGTTAGATTGCTTACTTAGATAGGTGGTTTTTTCAGATCGGGTGTGGAAACTTATTTTAACTAGTCTACATTGTATTATTTTTTTTGTTAGTTATGGCGAGTCAAGTGTCCCCTGTACTTTATCCTTATTAGTGGGTCGAGTACCCTTTGTACTTATTTCCCTTATTATTAATAATAAATATTTTTCTGTTAATTTATTTTTGGTTAGAGACCATAATGCAATGATGGTATATTGGTCACAACTTGCTTTGGCCTCTGGCTATCAGTCAACTAATCTTGTGACAGAAGAAAAGTATAAGCACACGGAACTGTTGTATATGGCTTACACCGCTGTGCTAGTGCAAGAATATGGTTCTTACTTAGTTTTTCTCTCCTAGTTGTGGTTACACTATCAACCTTGATATTGCGGCAAAAATACGGCCAAATGCCGGAGATGCGGCCGCAATTGCATTTTTGTGATGTTGTTGTAAAGACCTCTAAAATTTTCATATTTTGGACGCAATTGCAATTGCAATTGCGAACTGCAATTTATAACTATGAATAACCATGACAGCCATTATTTAGGAGTAAATTAACATTTTGATGCTCAAAGGTTCAGGCAACTTAACCCCTTAAGCTTACGAGTTACGAGTAACAGCTTAGTCTCTCAAATTAATGAACATAAATCAATTTAATTCATCCACTAAAGCATCTCTTTAGAAAACATCCATCGAAACCAATGAAAGACCTACATATTTCCTTGAATAGTTGTTGTCATAGATTTATATGGATTGTTTTTGAAGGAAATTGTGTTGTAATTCTTTGTCAGTGGACTAATGTTCTAGATATTTACATCATTTGCATTGAAATCAGATTCATTGCCAAGAGCTTAAAAAATTCCAATTGTATAATTAGGTTTCATTATTTAGATGTATTTATTAAGTACACCAACAAGTAATTAAGTTCTAAAGATGCAAATGGCTTATTTGAGATAATACGAGTCTTTGTTTAAGATTATTTGCTGTCATCTCTTTTACATCATATATAATTGAACAGAAGTACATACTAGTATAAAAGTATATGCATAGTTTATGCAACATAACTTGTTTGATAAAGCTAGAATATTTCTTTATTAATAGGAAAGAATAAGATTTGTGCAGTAATGGCTCACTAATAAACAGTACTTTAGCAATTCTAGCTACAGAAAACAAAATTTAAGTACAATTTCAGTGTTTTTGATAACTTCATCAGTCACTACAGTATAGTGCATTATGGCTTCTTTGGAGAATCTTTTGGCTCTACAGCCTTCAAATATCTATCTGCCATGTATTATTGAAAGGAAAACAATTAGTAAACAAGAAAAAAAAAACCTAAACGAAAGTCAATAATATAATAAGGATACCACATAAATCAAACATGTGTCGCGGGCAGAAAATGGAAAACCAAAAAAGTTATTAATATGATGTGTTAGTCTTCTTCGTCCCCCAAAAGATAGCCCCCCGATGGTATAGCTTGGGATATCAAATGAGTTCTATGTAAGATGTCCAAAGTTTGACCCTGCTACTAACATTTTCCCTTCCCCTAACGAACTAATCACTAACATTTGTTTATAAAAATGTTAGTCTTTTATCAAAAGCTGTCGAAAATGGCAGGGCAAATCTCCTTTGGCAAACGAGAAGCATATATGCATATTCAAGCTCTTTACTTCTCTGTGCCAATAGAGATTTTCCCTATCATTCCTCAACAGCAGAACAAATATCACACTTCCAACTTCCATTTCTGTTTGAACAAAATGCATGTCTTATATACTGATAGCATTGAGCACCTAACTTGGATATGCCACTCAAATGTAGCACTATGTAGTAGCATATGCTAGCACAATTCCAATTTTTTAGGTTCTTGTTATTTACTTTTTTGTCAATTCCTTTCAAAAACAAAAATCAAGGACTTGTCTACATCATGATTTCCTCTTTCCTAGTAAGTAAGATTCTTCTTTTTTTCCTTTTTGGTGGAGGGTGGGAGGCATGGTCATAAAGATTAATACTTTTTTCTACATACATGCATGCATGAAATATCAGTATTCATGTATAGTTTTTGCATGTATAAATATACATCTTTTGTATCCGGATTATAAAATCCATAGCACTCTTCATTGTCATGATGATGTTATGTTACATGTTGATTTCAATAGAACCCTCAAGAACCAAAATAAAAGAAAAAAAATTGTAGTAGTATATGTCATGGACTATTCCTAGGGAACTTTCTTGTGTCTAATGTTGCTGTCATGCAAAGGTCCTCACTACTGTCATAAACTTCCTTTTTAAACCGACCTTTATTTTTTTCGACGATAAATTAAACTGACCTTTATTAAAAGCTCATTGTATGTGTATTTTATAATATGTAATATGACATCATTAGTTTATTTTGCATTTTCTTAAATTATACTTTCATAACTATATAAAATAAGTTTGAATTATTTTTGGATATGCTGAAATAGGCGACAACATATAAGCTAAGTCATAGTCCTCTTGTGATGTGAGGTACAATCTTTTCAACAATTGACATGACAGAGGAGTGTTGGGCCGTGAGGGGGAGCCTCACTGGATTGGATCAACACATTGAGAGAGACATAAAGGGAGAGCACATGCCGCCGGATCTTCCTCCTAAGCAAGTTTATTCTATTTTGATTTCTTTTGTTGAACTTTTTAACATTGGTTTAAAGTTTTCTCATTCTGTTCTTGTCAAAAGAAAAGTTTTATTCTCTTCTATTTTTGACCCTTTAAAGTGTGAGGAGCTGCATAATGGTATGACATTGTTAATAAGAAGAGTTGTTAATTTATCTATATGTATGAAGAAATTAACAATGAGATAAATAGGGCCTAAAAAGATATTAAAGTCGCATATGAAAGGAAAATTGTTCATCCTTGGAAGTAATTGATTAATCTTGTTGTACAAGTTTGGTGAATTAATCAGATGTTATTTGTGCTTGACCATTGATAAACCATAGTTTTTCCCTTGAATCATTTTATTTGATTAGAGAGTCTGGAGACCATAATGTGTGAATGGTATACTGGACAAAACTTTCATGGCTGCCACAGTCAACTAATACTATATGACAGAAAACAAAGTATAAGCGCTGACTTGATATTGCGGCAAAATACCGACAAACATATCTGATGCTGCTGCAATTGTAATTGCAGACTGTAATTTAGAACTAGGAATAATAATCACAGCTTTTATTAGAGCAGTAAATTAGCATTGATACTGAGTAATTTGGACAACTTAATCCATTAAATTTATAAATGACAATTTAGTCTCTTAAATAACAGAAGAACTTCAGTCAATTTTATTCATCCACTCAAAATATCTCTTTAAGAAACATCTACCAAAACCAAGGTGAGGTCTGCATATTTCGTTGAATAGTCTCCTTGTATCGACACAAACATTACACTGTTAAGGTTTTAGATGAAAATGTGTTGTGAAATTTCTTACAATGGACTAATGTTCTTGTCTGCTTATCATAATAGTCTTTGCTTATTATCTTCAGCATCAGCATATCTTTTCAAGAGGACTAAAGTTCTAAATATTTACTTCCTTTGGTTCTTTGAAATTAGATTTATTATCCATTAAACCAGCAAGTAAGTAATTAAGTGCAAGAATGAGCTAGGATTCTTTATTAATAGCAAAGAATAAGATTTGTGCACTTAAACAGTACATTAGCCATTCTTGCATACAACAAATAGAATTAATGCTATATTAAGCTTCAGTGTTTTTGTTAACTTCATCAATCACCACAATATAGTAAATTCTTATGGCTTCTTTGGACAATCTTTTGGCTTGCTCATCAATGTTCATATATTATGACACATTCTTCAAAATATCTATCTGCAATATCATGAAGAGAAAACCATTAGTAATAAACTAGAAGAAACTAAATGTAGTTAATTAATTATATTGTGATACCACAAGAATTGAATGCGTGTCACGGGAAGAAAATGTAAAACAAAAAAAGAAAGTAATTAATAAGATGGATTAATCTTAATCAAAAGCTGTTAAAAATGGCAGGGCAAATCTCCTTTGGCAAACGAGAAGCGTGCATTTTCAAGCTCTCTACTTCTCTGTGCCAATAGAGATTTTCCCTATCATTCCTCAACAGCAGAACAAATATCACACTTCTAAGTTCCATTTCTGTTTGAACAAAATGCATGTCTTATATACTGATAGCTTTGAGCACCTAACTTGGATATGCCACTCAAAGAAGCAGTATGTAGTAGCATATGCTAGCACAATTCTAATTTTAGGTTCTTGTTACTTACTTTTTTGTCAATTCTTTTCAATAAAAATCAAGGACTTGTCAACATCATCATTTCTTCTTTCCTAGTAAATCAGATTCTTTTTTTTTTCTTTTTGGTAGAGGGTGGGAGGGAGGCATGGTCATAAAGATAAATACTTTTGGGTTAAGTCCCACATTGGATAGAAAAATAAAGATTGAGTACTTTAGACTCGTAAATCTAATGACTTAAGATTTTGGGTAAAGATTTGTCTGCCAAGTCACTTTTGTAATTGCTATTGTGCTATCCAATGTGAATGATCCTCCAGGCTCTCGTCATCGCCCAAAAGTGACAAAGGGAAGGCTCGACCAGTTCCTTTGTTTTGGTGGCAACAGAATTATATTTACATTTTTTCACTTGAATGGAAAGATCATGATTTTTTATTTCAATTTTACAGTAGAAAAATATCATTAGTCTTGTCATTTATTAAAATTTGGAAGCATATTACTTGTGTAATAAGTAAGTGGGATTTGAAAATTCAACCATTGTAGGAAATGACCACAAGTTAAGGCAAGCCCAATATACGTGGAGACCCAAACCTAACTCAAAAGTAAAACAATTAAATGTGTGTCCCTTTCCAAATGGGGGGTGAAGTGTAAACAAGGACTTCAGTGACTTCACGCCCATTCACAAGTAAAATTAGAGCCGTGACTGAAATGGAGAATACACTAGTTTAATGGTTTTAATTTGCGGACGCAGATGTGGGTGTTGTGCTTGTGGTCATTGTGGTTGCTGCGACGCACATTGTAAAATGTTGCGACCTAAAATAATTTACAATTTTCACAAACTATATAAAGTAGTTGTGGTTATGAAATTTAAATTTTGGGTTACATAATTTAAATTTTTAGTGAGAAAATGAGAAAGAATATGAGTGAAATCCTCTGATGCAGTTTGTGATGCGGATATATGTGATATTTGTTGGGTCACTAGGGGATTTCCACTTGACGAGGGATCCGCCCAACAAAAAACCATCAGGATAAGAGACAAGATAGAAGAAATAATGAGACCAATGCTTCAGGATCACAAGAGAGAGAGACGTCACATATTCATCAGCATATTTTTCCATAAGATCAAAGAGAAGATGAGTGGAAAAGAATTATACCATCCATATGAATGGAATTTACTTTTGTTACAAACCATTTCTCAAGATAAAAATATAAAGGTAAGAGAGAGAGAGAGAGAGAGAGAGAGAGAGAGAGAGAGAGAGAGAGAGAGAGAGTAAAGCAATTGATATGGACCACTTTGCAAGAACTAGTTGTTGAACAGAGGATGTGCTTGGAATATCCTTTGGTTTAATGCATATGTGTACTAGCTGCTGCATGCAAGTCTATGTATTTATCTTTCATCACATATCACAAACAATTATCTATATTATATATAGAGACATGGACACCCCAGAAATTGTTCATCATCAAGAATCAATCAACAAAGCTTGTTAATTAAGGAGTAGTCATACTCATACATACTCATGTGTAGGTGAATTACTGGGCAATGACTTCTTTGGCAGAAGTTTATACACAATTCAGATGTTGAGAAGCTAACAAACTCACTGCCAAAGAAGATTTGCCCCGCAATTCACTCCTTCATCTATTTTATCAAGAAATTAAGGTATTAATACATTTCTGCTTATATGAATTATTACATTGGTATAGTATAGTATAGTGGCCATGTAACATATCCACACACAACATGAAATAATGAAACATGTGTGTGTTCCTACATGATGAGTAAATTGGTTTTTTTTTTAATCTAATAGTTAGAAATTTTATTTTTAAGGTGGATAAATAAGGAGATTGGAGTTTAAATTCCGAACCCTGTATATAAAATGCAATATTTTTAATTACCAATTGATCTAAATTTACTGGAACAAAATGATTTATGTTTATTCACAATTATAAAAGGTAAAATTTAAGTTAGCTTTGAAGAATATATATTGTGGGTAATTTATTTACTTAAATATTATGTAGCATAAATGAAAATCATCGACATATATTGCACTAATGTCAAATTAACAACATATAAGATATTTTATATATTTTATCTATACATTTTGACATATAGTGGATCACATGTCTATGATTTTTATTGATATTATATTATGTGGGAAACTTTATTCACAATTTTTCAAAAACAACCTAAAAAATATTATTGCCATTTTTCTGTGATTATTTTCGTAGGAAACTTTTTTAAAGATCTAAAAAATTGCAGGAAAAAATTATTCCAAAAATTCTTGAAAAAATCCATAGGAAACTGTTTCCCTGCAGGATTTTTATTGAAAATTAGGAAATTTCATAGGAAAAATCAAAATTTCTAGTAGTATTTACTTTAAATGCATATGCCTTATCTTTATTAGTTGTAATTGGTTGGGTAAATACTTCAAATTAACAAAAGTATTCTAGAAAAAACTTTGCTCTCAACACTAATATGATAAGCGGAAATTAGCTTAATGAATTAACTTTCTCTAAAATAGACAATTTTGCAAACCATTTTGTATTTATTATCTGAATTAATCTTGATTACTAAAAACTAATATCAAATAAAAATTATAAGCAAGACATGTGGTTAGAGAAAAAGTGAGATGAGAGAGAAGCTAGAGAGAGGTGGGAGCCCTAGGTCAGAGAAAAAGAAAGCGTACTTCCATCATCTTGATCGCATAACCACGTCGTATTTCTTTACTAACATCCCCAATGATGCAACCTCGGAGGATCTCTCGAAACTTTTTTCTTAAGTACGGTAGGGTAGGAGAGGTGTACTTACCAAAGAAGCTTGACAAGAGGGGAAAGAGGTTTGGTTTTGTGAAGTTTAAGGAGGTGGAGGAGGTGGAGGTTCTAAGTGAAAAACTTAGAGATGTATGGATGGGGTCGTACAAACTCTAGGTGAACCGCTCTAGGTTTGGAAGAACAGACAGCAAAGAAGCTTCCGTCAACAAAACCTCTACTCAAACAGCAGCCACTAGTTCGGAAGGTAGAGTGAACGGTCTTTCGTTCCGGAATGCTTTGGTGAGGGGTCCTGCCGCGAGGGAGTCTTTGGTGTTGAAGGTGCCTATCAATGAATCGTTGTGCAAGGAACTACAAGATAGCGTGGTGGGAGTGCTAGCTTGTGAAAATGAGATGCACTGTATTCAAACAACACTTTGCATGGAAGGTTTTCAGTCTATCAAAGTTACGAGCATGGGGGGAAACATGGCTCTGTTACGAAGCTCGGTGGACGGAGATATTCAGAAGCTGCTCAGAAGTAAAAATGAATGTCTTCCGTATTATTTCTCGGAACTTAAGCCATGGAATCCGGGGATGATTGCAGTACAGAGGGAGGTGTGGATTCAAGTTTTTGGGATTCCACTCCACATATGGGGTGACAATCTCTTCAAACTGATTGGAAACAAACTAGGAGTGTTTGTTGATTATGATGAGGAAACCGCAACTATGGCAAGATTTGATGTGGCTAGATTGAAGATTCTGACTGCAGTATGGGCTTCCATTGATGAAACAGTCAAAGTAGAGGTAGAAGGTGTTTGTTTCAACCTTTGAGTGGTGGAGGAGAGGGGGCGTCTAAGACCAGGAGTGGTGTTACGTAGGGAGATGGAGGACGATGGAAGTATGGCGGTGCCATCAGCAGGTTTAAATGAGGTTGTGAAAGGTGGGGTCGGTGGCGATGACAACTCCGGCGCGGATGATGATTCCGGGGAAGAAGAGGAAGGTAACGTTATGGTGAGCGTGCAGAAGGGGGGATTCACGATACCAACAATGACAACTCAGTTGCTATGCAGGAGACCAAAGAAGGGGATATTTCTCTGACATGTGAAAAGTCAACAAAATTCCCTAACTTTGAATTGGAAATTCCTTCTGTGTGCCCTAGGAGTGTTGGGATTAAGGAAACGGAAATTGCAGATGATGAAAAGGAGATTTTTTTGGAAGCTAGTAGAAGATAGGAGGAGAGAGATATATGTGATGCAGGTGGGACCAAGGGTGAGGTACAGGTGGTGAACGTGGCGTCAGAAAGCAGTGGACCCCCTCCTGTGTTTGAATTAGTTTTGAGAAAGGCTTCTGGGCTTCCGGATAGTTTAATTGACCCGACCCAACTGGGTGATTTAGAAATGGGCCTTGGCGTCTCAAACCCACCTGTTGTGGGGCCTATTTGAAGAAGGGGGGAGGTTATACAATACTCTTCAGTTTCAGAATCAGAAGACATTTCATCTTCAGGCAGAGCTAATTACCCAAGGAACATGGTGAAATCCCGTAAACAAAAATCAGGTGCCAATTTCCCCAAAATTGGTGTCCCAAAATTCGTTCAATTTGCCGAATCTGTCCAAGATATTGGGCCAAGGAACAGGAGGAAAAAACAGCAGCGAAGGAGGGGTTTCCACAAGAATCCCAACGAAGCAAGTAGCGATGGCGATATTCCATTGGAGCTGGATTCAGAGGTTATGCGGCTTAACGACGAAGAACGGAGTAATAGAAGGCAGGAGCGGGTTCGGGTGTTGAGTAATCCTGGAGCTACACCAAACTCAGGTATCAATCTATTAACTGATAGTGAGATCTCAAGGAAGTCAAATAATTCTCAGCAAACCCAGAAAGAAGATAGAGAGAAATTAATTCAGGATGCAAAACTCCTCAGTATTCAGAGAGGAGTGGGATTTTCTTTTGAGATAAATGATGATTTAACATTAAAGCAGTTAGTTGAGTTAGAGAAATGTGACAGAGTCAAGAAGATGGAATGGGAGCAAAGGGAGGTTTATCAATGATAGTCTCATCTTACAATGTTAGAGGATTAGGAGGGGTGTTGAAAAGGAAGAGAATAAGAGATATGATCCGTAATAACAACATAGACTTTTTGGCATTACAAGAAACAAAGCTAGAAGAAATTACCGATTCTTTGTGCTATGGCTTATGGGGCTCACATGATTGCGAGTGGGTTTACTTACCATCTGAATTGAATTCCGTAACTTTGTGGAGGAATTAGAGTTGGTGGATCTACCAATTTTGTGGAGAAAATTTACGTGGTACCATGAGAGTGGCCGAGCTATGAGTCGGCTAGATAGAATTTTAATCTCCGATGATTGGTTTCATTATTGGGGTAGTGTGGCCCTTTGGAGTCTTCCAAGAGATTTATCGGATCATTGCCCACTTCTTTTAAAATATAATCATGAGGATTGGGGTCCAAAACCATTTAGATTCAACAATTTTTGGCTAGACAACAAGAAATTGGTTGAAATTGTTGAATCTTTTTGGGTGTCTAATAGTGTGGAAGGATGGATGGATTTTGCCTTAAAAGAAAAATTAAAAAGGTTAAAACCCATTCTATAGGCTTGGCATAAGGAAGAGTATGGAGGGATGGAGACAAAGATGGATGAGATAGTGGCGGATATTCAAGATCTTGATGTTAGGGAGGAGCTAGTGGGGTTGTCTCATCAAGAAGTGGAGAGTCGAAAGGAGAAATTTGCCACTTTGTGGAAGCTTGTTAGAAGTAAAGAGGCCCTTACTTTCCAACGCTCAAGATCAAAATGGTTAAAGGAGGGGGATGCGAACACTAAGTTCTTCCATAGTAGTGTCAAGACGATATCCAAGTTAAACTCTATTTCGGCGATTAAAGTGGATGGGGAGTGGTTGGAGTCTCCGAGTAGGGTTAAAGCAGCGGTCTCTTCCTTCTTCCACAATCATGTTGCTTCACCCGCTATGTGTAGGCCGAAGCTTGATGGGGTTACTTTCCCTAGGCTCTCGGAAGAGGAGAATGTCAACCTTATTGCTCCTTTCTCATTGGAAGAAATTAAAGAGGTGGTTCGTAGTAGCGATGGAAATAAAAGCCCGGGTCCGGACGGCTTTAATTTCGCGTTTGTGAAAAAGTTTTGGGATTTGCTAAAAGGGGATCTAAGGACCTTGTTTGATCAATTCCATGGAAATTCTTGCCTTCCAAAGAGTTTCCTCTCATATTTCGTCACGTTAATCCCCAAGGTATGTTCTCCTAACTCTCTCTCCGACTTTCGCCATATCTCTCTTCTTGGTTGCCTTTATAAAATCATTGCTAAAGTCTTAACAACGAGACTAGCAAAGGTGATGGATACGATAATTTCGCCAACTCAATCGGCTTTTATTAAAGGTCGAAATTTGGTTGATGGAGTCCTAGTTGTTAATGAAGTGGTTGATTGGGTTAAAAAGTCTAAAGAGGTATGCATTATTTTCAAGGTGGATTTTGAAAAGGCCTATGATTCGGTAGATTGAGGGTTCCTTGATTACATGCTTAGGCGGTTTGGCTTTTGTGACAAGTGGATAGATTGGATCCGGGTGTGTGTCTTTGCCGGGAATCTATCAGTCTTAGTTAATGGCTCCCCCACGGAAGAAATAAATATCCAAAGAGGTCTTAAACAAGGAGACCCTTTGGCCCCTTTCCTCTTTTTAATTGTTGCTGAAGGCATTAGTGGGGTAATGTGTAAGGCGGTGGATGTGGGTAGTTTTAAAGGGCTCATGATTGGAAGAGAGCCGGTGCGTGTCTCCCATCTCCAATACGCGGATGATACAATTTGTATTGGAGAAGCATCGGTAGACAATCTTTGGAGTCTAAAAGCAATTTTAAGAGGGTTTGAGTTGGTCTCCAGATTGAAAGTCAATTTTTGGAAGAGCGGCCTTAGTGGGATCAATGTTCCGTCAACTTTTATGGAAATGGCTTGTAAATTTTTATATTGTAGACTTGACATTATCCCCTTCAAGTACCTTGGCCTCCATATAGGGGCAAATCCTAAGTGTGACTCTACTTGGGATCCGCTCTTGGAACACCTTCGGAAGCGGCTATTTACTTGGCAGAATAAGTATATTAGCCTAGGTGGTCGGATAGTCTTGATTAACGCCGTGTTGAATGCTATTCCAATTTTCTACCTCTCGTTCTACAAATTGCCAATGAAAGTGTGGAAGAAAATCGTCCGAATCCAACGGGAGTTCTTGTGGGGAGGTGTTAAAGGTGGCAAGAGGATTAGTTGGGTAAAGTGGTCGGTGGTGTGTAAGGATAAAAAAAAGAGGAGGACTTGGTGTTAGGGACATTAGAAATGTAAATCTAAGTCTCTTGTCTAAGTGGCGGTGGCGCATATTTCAACCGGAAAGGTCGCTTTGGAAGGATGTCTTGGGAGCAAAATATGGTCATAGTATATTGAATGAAGTGGGGTGGGTGAGTCAATCAATTCCGTCAAAGGCGTCAAATTGGTGGAAGAATATCATAGCCTTAAACAAAGCATTACCGGGCAAGAAGTGGATCTTGGACTCTATTAGGAGGAAGGTGGGGAAGGGCAAAGTTATTGTCCATAAGCCAAATCCTTATGCACGGTGCATAAGTGAATAACAACCATCAGATTAGTCCTCCACGTGTCATAATCGTAGCGCGGTTTAACATACATACTGGAACAGTTGAGAGAAAAGTGTTCCAGTATGAATATGCATACCGGAACACTTGAGAAAAAGTGTTCCGGTAACCTTATGCATACCGGAACAGGGAGGAAAGGTGTTCCGGTATGCATAAGGTTACCGGAACACTTGAGAAAAAGTGTTCCGGTAACCTTATGCATACCGGAACAATTGAGGAAAGTATTCCGGTAACCTTATGCACGGTGCATAAGGATTTGGCTTATGGACCATAACCGGACCCGGGAAATGGTGCAACGACCTCTTTTTGGGTGACAAAATGGCTTGGAGATGCCCCTCTTTCAATGACATTTCCTAGACTTTTTTATCTTTCTAACCAAAAAGAAGGTTCGGTGTTGGACATAGTAGTGGTGGGAGGAGATAGCCTAGAGTGGAACTTCTCTTGGAGGAGGAACTTGTTCCAATGGGAGGAGGTTCTAGTGGTGGAGCTAAAAGAGCTATTGGAAGAGGTGGAGCTTTCATCGGAGGAGGATTGTTGGAAGTGATTACCAGGAGAAGGTGGTGAGTTTTCCGTTAATTCCGCTTATAATTATCTAGCCAAGGAGCGTAGGGATGATGAGGAGTTGGGTGAGGAATTGACGAGAGTCTTTGATCATTTATGGGAAAGCCCGGCGCCTTCAAAAGTGATCGCCTTCTCTTGGCAATTACTTTATGATAGAATCCCTTCGAGATCTAATCTACTCTTGAGGGGTATAGAAGTCTCGGACAAGCCATGGGAATGTGTGGGTTGTGTAGGTAAAGTGGAATCTTCAATTCATCTTTTCTTACATTGTCCCGGTGCTAAGAAAATTTGGAGTGAAATCTTTAATTGGCTTGGGGTGTCAATTGTTATCCCCCCTTCGTTGCCGTCTCTCTTTGAAATTCTTAGAGGGTCTACTCGAAATCAAAGGATCCGGAAAGGTTATGAGATGGTTTGACATGCAATTATATGGTCAATTTGGAAGGCAAGAAACAATGCAATTTTCTCGGCCGGGATTTTTTTGCCTCATACGATTGTGGATGACATTAAAGTGTTGAGTTGGAAGTGGAGCCTTGGAAGATTGAAGATTTTACCTTGTTTGTTCTATGAATGGAATTGGGACCCGGAAGCTTGTATGTTGTGCTAGTTAGAGGTGATAATATTGTATTTAAAGTCCTTTTGTTATTGTACTGTTTTGATGGTTTTAGGATTTTGGTGCCCTGCTGCGTGTGCTGCTGTAGTTATAGGGGTGCTTTTTGTTCTTGTTTGTTTCGGCCCCTGTTGGCCTTGTAACCCTTGATGTTTGCTTCTTTAATTTTCTTGCACCTTCAAGTACTTCTTGTGCTGTTGGTAGCCTAATATATTGTGCCAATTCAAAAAAAAGAAAAGAATATTTAATATAATATTTAGCTCTTTTATTTAATTAAAATATTGATCTTTATTCGAACCAAAAAATGGTTGCCTTTAATAGAATAGAATATATTCATCCTTACAAAATCGGTTTGTAATAGGTGAGAATTGCTTCTACTTTATATAAATAAGTGTTCATGTCATCTCGCATCCGATATGGGACTTATTAACAGACCCCCTCACGCCCAACACTATTAAGCTTGGTGCATGGATATAAATGGTGGGTGGACCGATAGCGGGTGGCCCAACAGATCGTGGAGAGGCTTTGATACAATCTTGGATTTGAATCTAATTCATCCTTACAAAACTAATTTATAAAGTGAGAATTACCTCTACTTTATAAATATATGTTTAAGTTATCTCGCATCCGATATAAAACTTCTCAACAACCTCATCCCCACTTCTCTTCCTTCTACTCCATTAAAATGGCATATTATGTTGGTTAGTATATATTTCTCAAAATTCCCTTCTCCTTAGTTGAGGTAAATTTATCAAATATTATAGTCTGATTTTGACTAGTTGATGACTAACCATCCGCGTCTGAATGAATATTTTATTTGTGTTTCACTATATGACGACTATTTGGCAACCGTTTATTTCAATTTTCACTAAAGTTCACCAAGAGAAATAAAGTAGAATGGGCAATAATAATATATTAGTATATCTAATATGACAAATAAATTAGGCATGTGATAGAAAACTTTTAAAAAAATGACAGGCGTGTGCATGTGACATGCAACATTGATCTACTTATAAAAATCAAATATTAATATATTCTTTCATCATGTTAAATAGTTATTAATATTCGTTTTAAAAAAAGAATGGTTATTAATATCCGTCATGAAATCTTGAGTGTAGATTCTCTCATTTGTAAAAAATAATTGAGAGAATAATGTATAATTTAGGCCATTTATTTTTGAAAAAGAGAATAAAGTTTGAATTAGAAAAAAAAAAAAAAAAGGAAAGTTGATTAAAGAATGAGATGTCCAAATTGATAAAAATTGAGGAAAAAAAATGGAAAGATTTATTCTCGTCTAACACTAACACATGTAAATGGTGGTAAGTGTTGGGGTTAAACTCTTAACCCAATGAACAACTAAGAAGAAAAATAAATCTCTGAATGTGAAAATGTTGAAAACCTGAGAGAATTGATTAAAGAAAAAGTGTTAAAGGAAAATGTTAAAAGAAAACAGTGTTATGTTTATTAATCACAAAAGTACCTTTTATAGGTGAATGTACAATAGGTGAGAGAGGTAGCTTATGCAACAAACCAACTAACAATCTTATAACATCTCTAACTAACAAACAGAAAATACAGTTGTACATAACAAACTAATCTAACTGTCAAAACAGAAAAACTAACTATAGAATAACTTGCTAAGACAAATAATTATTCACTCAGCTGAGTGTTACACAATGTTGAAACATTGTATCCAACATCTGTCTGAACTAAAGAGAGTTTGAATTATTAAAAACCAATAGTAAGTTCATATCTTAATGGTGAATTCTTTCGTTTCAATTAAAAAAATTCATACAAAACCATTTGTTTGATGTTCCAAATTTCTTAGCATTTGAATCAATATTCAATTGATATTATCCCAATATAATATGTTTATGAAAAAAGTCAAATAATTGAATTCAAATGATCAAAAATATTCATACAACCATTTTAAAAAAAAAAAACAAAATTACTTGAGAATAACTCATTCAAAAGAACTCAAATTAAAATATTGTAAGAAGCATTTTTTTTATGTAATTCGTGTATACATCAAGTCTTTCTCTGCTAAGCATTAACAAAAAAATATTATAAAAAAAAAATATAAAGTAAAACACACATGTAATTAAAATCTATTGAAAATCTATTTTATTTGTGGTTTTTACCATTAGTGTCGGACCCAGTGGACCACTCGTCCTTTTAATCTGGTTTGGGGGTCAGTTCTAGCATCAGGTGGTTTCAAGCCTCTTTTAATTGCAACAAGGATTGAACCGTGATTCTCCCTATCAAGCTCAGCATCAATCATTATTGAATTAATTAACAATTGATAGAATCAATTTATCATTTCTATATATAATATAAGTTTATAATATATCAATTTAATATAAAATCAATTTGTTAAAACCAAAATCTAATAGTGGAGTAGGTATTGTTTTAATTTTTGAGAATGTAATAATAGAGACTTATTACTCTTAAAAAAAACCTACTAGTATTATTAGTCAACCTGCTTGTTTCAATTATCATCAAACCAAAATAGTGTCAAAAAGTCACCAGCTATAGTTCACACGTGATGTAAGTAAAAACTAAGTATAAAATAATTTAGTGGACAAATTATTTTATGTTACGTGCTTTCATTAATCTTGCGTGGCTTTCTATGTTTATATTTTTGACAAAGCGTGGCTTAATTTATTATTGTGTGTGTGTGAAGTTGAATTTAGTTTGTCCCGTAAGACCATGTACAATGGTTCAACACCTTCAACACCCTCAACACCCACTTTTTACACTCCACATCATCTTCTCTTTCTTCCACCTACTCATTCAACACTCATTCAACACTCTACCCTCTCCAATGGTTTTTTCATTCAACACTTACACTCTACCCCACCATTTTTTTTATTTCATATTCTTATTTAAATTTAAATTTTTATGATTATATAAAAATACAATTATCGATTAAAATTTAAATTATACGATACAAATCATCGATTAAAATTATAATAAAAATTATCGATAAAAATTAAATTATACCCCCGATTGCAATTTTAATAAAACTTAATTTAAAATACGACACACAAGTAACGTAGTTAAACTGATACAAATAATTTAAAATGCAATAATACACGCAATCAAAGTAAAACTAAAGACTTGCTGCTGATGCTTATCCCTTTAAAATGTTACTTATGTGCGTGATGCTTATCCTGGGCTTGCTGCTGCACATTTTTAGGCAAGTTTGTTAACTAAATGTACTGATATTTTTACTCTAATAATAAGATTAAATGTGAAAATTTTTTTTTTTTTTCTGTGTCCAAATCAAATAAACCAAGTCTCTATTTATAGAGAAAAAAAAATCATGAATTTTAGTATAAAAATAAAAAAATAAAAAAATAATTTGCAATAAAATAATTGAGTTTAAAGATAAAATGAGATAAAAATCCGGACGCCCAATCAGATGCTGCCATGCGTCCCACTTTCACCAAAATAACCTTCTCTCTCTGCGTGAAGCTTGCTTCACTCTCCAGCGACGCGCGTGTAGCGCACGCTCCCTGATCCAGCCAGTGCCAAACTTCCGCGTGTCCCCTGCGTCAGAGTTTCAACATGTTGAAGAGTTTCAACATCTCTCTCATCCAAGTCATATTCAACACCACCATTGCATCATATTTGCTATGTTGAAAATGGATTTAAACACCCCATTGTAGATGGTCTAAGTACATGCTGAACAGTAATATTGACTAAATACATCATAATTTTTAATAAATCTAAAAGGTAAAAACAAAATTATATTAAGAACTGGAAGTAATATATGACACAAATCTCATTTCCAAATATTTGTGATCTCCTCAACTCTAAAGAGTCAAGGGAATAAGATGCCAATATCTGTATAAACATGTAATGTATGAGGGATCTTGAATTCAAAAGTTTTATACTTGTAAAGCAAAATGCCAACCATATTGACACAGGCAATTCAACTTTGTGTAATTGGGAAGCAAAGCAACAGACAATTATTGCTATTGTTAGAAAAATTGATTTTACATAAAATGGTTCGGTTTAATCATTAACCGAACAAGAAGAGATGTGTAGGTATCTATGAGTTAAGATATAGACATTAGTGGTTGATTATTGATATCAACTAGTGGCCAACATTATATCTAGCTCTTTCTAGTAAAATCCATATAGTTCAAAATTTATAACTCTTTCACTTCAACAAACCTTTTGTGATTACCTCTTAAAAAAAACATATTTTCCTTTGACAGCAAAAGAAAAAGAGAAAGTCCAAAATTTATAACTATATACAAAAAGAATAATTTAATTTTTGTGTTGATTTTTCTTCTAACTTTACGCTTTATTTATTAAAGATTAATAAAGATTTTACATGTGTTGAACATATTAATAAATATTGGATAATTTCATATGAATTGAAGCCAAACAAGCAACAAGTTGTGTCGTTAACCTCATTAAAAGGAAATAAGGGAATTATGAGGTGATATTTAAGGATAGTATGATACTCAACTGTTGACATATGCTGGTTTAATCCATCAATGGGAATAGCAAGAAGAAAATCTTGAACATGTGCTGCTTACAAACACCCAAATATTGTTTTCTGTCTTGTGGTCATATTAAACTTAACTTTCATGTCCTGGACAATTTTAACAAACAAAACATGCGCCAAAATATGTTGGGCTTTAAGGGAAACAATATTTTTCTTAGTAAAACTGCTCAAATAAAAAATAGGAATCTTTCAAAAAGACCATCCAAAGCAATATCAAAATTAGAGTCCATACTACATATTCCACTATCCCTCAAAATATGATTTTGTAACACCCAATATTGCCCCCTTGAAGCCACAAAAACATATGAGGCAAGCCTCTAGTGCAGAGTACAAACTCAATCCTCCAACATTAATAGGTCAGGAAGCTAACCTCCAATGAAGGTCTCCAAAGAAAGGACCTTCAACAACCATAATGTCTTCAAGTGTCCCATACAACTCTTTATCAAACAAAATGATTGCCTCCTCCTTATAAATCTGTTGACATGTCCTTAGACCGAAAAAAAAATTGGCAATACCCATACATGATCAAAGTAAAAAGAGATCACTTTGGGGATCCCTTAATTGAGGAAGAAGATTCATTAGTTCAATAGAGGTTAACTCTTACGCTACTGACATGATAGTCAATAATGGTCATGCTTTCAATATGCTTGTAATATTTTAAGGGTTATTCTATTTACCGCTTAGTTCGCTAACAAATCCCTTATTTAATAAAAAAATGTGTAAAGGGAACAAATCACTAATTATTATCTTAACAAATTCATAATTGGAAAATATAATTTAGGAAGAAGTTATTTTGCAAGAAAGAGAAAAAATTTATGTGGCAACATTTAACACTTACAAATTATCAACACTCTCACTTCCATGTATAGTTAATAATTGGTCAAATCATCTATTTTTATAGATTCTTCTCTTTCTTGTGTAAATCATTCTTAATCTTACTAAATAGCAATGTTCTCCGAATAATTTTTAAATATATATATATATATATATATATAAAGAGAATAATTAAATTTTGTGTAGATTTTTCCTTTCAATTTTACCTCAAATTTTAACTCAAGGAGGCGTCTGCGAGCTGAGACTTATCTGCCTAGATTCTCTTTCTACTAGTGAGCCACCAACTTTTAACTCAAGGAGCTGTTTCTTAGATTCTGATGGGCCGATCACTTTTGATTCGAGATCGGGAGTTAGTGTTTAGTGGCATCTCTATGGGCTGAGTTTGTGTTTTCTCGGGTGGTTTGGATGTTGAGGATGTATTTCTAAGAATGAGATTAGAAGTAGATCTTTATTAGGTGGTGTTGTTTTGGTATTTCATTGATATTCCGCTTATATATGGCGCCATTGTTTTGTAGCTCCTCTTTTACGGGTCTTTGTTCGTCTTGAGCAGAGACTTGATTATTATTAATAATATATTTGCCGTTTCAAAAAAAATTTACCTCAAATTTTTTTTTTTGCTTTCACCACCAGTTTAATCTGGTTCGGAGGTCCGTTATGACATCAAGTAGTTTCAGCCCCTTCGATTGCAGTTGCGGGGGATCGAACCATGATCCTCCCTCCCTACCAAGTTCAGCATCAGTCACCACTAAATCAACTAACGATTAATTAATTTTACCTCAAATTTGTTACGATGTATTATAACCAAGAATAAGTCCTCAAATTCATAAATGTGAGATTTCTTGACTAAACTTGAAGACATTTCTTATCAAACTCATAACCTCACATACTACATACTACATAAATCTTTCACTCCTAAGTAATTCTAATTACTTTACTTTTAATCCATTTAGAATATATTTACATGTTATGAGAATATTA
The DNA here is from genome assembly GCA_030408175.1 of Trifolium repens. Lineage (NCBI taxonomy): Eukaryota > Viridiplantae > Streptophyta > Magnoliopsida > Fabales > Fabaceae > Trifolium > Trifolium repens. The sequence continues at coordinate 54,876,706 of CP125842.1, read as the reverse complement.
AAAAAATAACAAAGTTACTTTCAAAAAAAAAAATAACAAAGTTAGTTAGCTACATACACGCCTTGAAAATGAAATATTTCAAATTGAAAACAAAACGTGTCAACTGTGAACAGTTGCTTTGAATCTTTTGTAATTTAAGACTAACATGAAGGACAATATAGTCATAAAATAGAGTATATATACTAATTATCAGCATTGTTCTCAGGTAACAACTAGTAATAACTTCTGCTAACAAACAATTCACAAGGTTTTTCATTCTGCTGATTTTTCCAAAGCCACCATCAAACATATGGAACATGAATCATTCTTCAATCTCTTTAATTCTTTATGGTTTGAGCTTAACATTTTCAACAACAAGAACTCAACTTCATCAATAACATCAACAACTTCTGAAGAAAATCTTAAAGATTCTAACAAAAATGAAACATCATCAGAACAACCAAAACTCAAACGGATCCGAACTGTTCATAACAGATCCATGAGTGACCAATCTATAAAAAATTTCAACAATGATTCTCTTTCACCAGATTCTGTTCTTATTTCTTCAAAGCTTCAAACTATTCTTTCAGGAAAAGAAGTAACAGACATAGAAGATGAAAACATAGTACAAACAACACAAACATTGTTACCTAAGAAGAACAACAACAACAACAACAACAACAACAACATTAACAAGGTTGTTAAGAAGAGAAGGGAAAGTAAGAGTTTATCAGACCTTGAATTTGAGGAGCTAAAAGGGTTTATGGATCTGGGTTTTGTTTTCTCAGAAGAAGATAAAGATTCAAGCTTGGTTGAAATTATTCCTGGTTTACAAAGACTTGGGAAGAAAAATGAAGAAACAGAAGAAGAAAAAGATTATGATTTTGATGAATCTGTTGTTCAAAGACCTTATCTTTCTGAAGCTTGGGAGGTTTATGAATGGAGAAAAAAAGAGAAACCTTTGATGAATTGGAAAGTTCCTGCTTTGAACAATGAAGTTGATATGAAGAATAGTCTCAGATTATGGGCACACACTGTTGCTTCTACTGTCAGATGAAATGATGCTGGTCATAATTCATAATCTTTTTTCTTTTTCTTTTGTTCTCAAAATATACATTTTTTTGCTCAATAATGTCTGAGATTGTTTGGTTTATACTTTTAGTTTTAGGATAATGCAACATTTTTTTTTTTTTTCTCTGTAGTTATTTCCTTGTCAATTTTTTCTGGAATTTGATATTCCATTGTAATTTGTATTTTTTGACAGAAAGGAATGAAATTAATTAGTAAATTTATTCAGGATTTGAAATCTATTAGTAGTTAATTCAACCGCAAAATAAGTAATTTGGATTAATACTTGACTGGAGAAGGCAAATTAAATTTGGTTTTCTTTATGCTGCAATTGTGCACAGAGCATAATAGCTTGAGAAATCAAAAACAAAAATTTGATTTAGTCTTTGCTTAATTAGCTAAAGAATTTGTCATATTAGAATTAGATGGAGTAAAATTACACACATTACATTATTCCCAAGACTCAAGTAGATTTAGTCTTCAAGTAGATTTAGTCTTTGTTTATTTAGTCTTTTCTTTCAATTAAATGATTTTTTAATTCGTCTAAAATACTCAAATAGATTACTCATTATAAAATTTTAGAGATATAGATGGAGTAAAGAGGTTCCTTAATTAATGTGTTGGTTACTACTTAAATTAAATGATTGGAAATTTAAGAAGAAAATGTGTTTGATCTGTTAAAAAATAAGGGACTGGATGAGACAACTTCAGTTGTACTGTGTTTGATTTCAAAACTATTCCTGGGACAGGACAAACTGAGTATCAAAGGACTAGACAAAAACCTAATTTCTTGTCCCCCACTGAACCACCAGACAACTTTTTGTCCTTCAGACAAGTTGTCTAAAATACCAAAACAATCTTTTGTCCACCAAACATTGTACAAATACAAAATTTGTTCAACACCTTAAATTTTGTCCTGTGCTGTTCAATCTTGTACTATCATGTACTGTTCTGTCCAGTACTTATATTTTGCAGATCAAACGGATGATAATTTTTTTTTTTTTAAAAATGGTGAAATAGAGGGCGACAAAGATTTTCTTTCCTCTTTTTTTAGTTTCTTTTAATAAAATTTAATTAATAAAACTATTTTTTGCATATTTGGACGTGTCTTGCCAAGTTGTTTTTTAAAACTAAAATTAATAAATAGAGAAAAATACTCTTTTTTGAGTCTACGATGGTTTTCAGATCTGCTGAGATTTGCAGGTTTCTTGGTATCTGATTGGCCTTTTTCCGTGTTGGTGTTGATTGTTTGGAGGTGGACTACATGCTGAGACTTATCTGCCTAGGTTTCCAGTCTACCACTTCTCATTATTTTTGGCTCACGGAGTTGTTTTGAGATTCTGATGGGCCGTTTAATTTTGATTCGAGAGCGGGAATTAGAGTCTAGAGGCATCTTTATGGGTCGGGTTGATGGTTTTTTGGTGGTCTGGAGGCTAAGGGCTGACCTTCTAAGTATGGGATTAAAAGTAAACTTTTAGGTGGGGTCTGTTTTGGCTTTTCATTGGTGTTTCGCTTATATACGGCGCCTCTATTTTGTAGTTCCGCTTTTTCCGACCTCTGCTCGTCTTATGCAGGGATTGGTTATTAATTATAATAATATATTTGCTGTTAAAAAAAAATAAATAGAGAAAAGAAAAAAAGAGAAAATAATTTGAGAGAAAAATAAAAGAGGGATAGTATTATGTGTTTATTATCTAAGGTGTATGGTATGAGTGGAAAGAAACTTACAATTATAGATCATTTTGGTGGTTTAAATTGGACAAAAAAAATTGGTGGTACAAATTAGAAGACCCCATACTTTTTTTTTTTTATAAGAAGACCCCATACTAGTACTATAGTGTAAGAGAGTAAAAGAATAAAATGATTATTTTGTTTGTGTTTGAGAAAAATAATTCAGTAAAAGGAGAAAAAATGCAACCAAAAAGTGAGACTGATGTACATGTAAGTAGCTAGTACAAATTACAACTTTTTTGAGGCAAGTACAAAATACTGTAAAAAAAGAAGTGAGTAAGGCATAAATTTTATAATTAACTCTACTTTCACACACCAAAAATGAAAACCAACTCAAATTTCAATTTATCACGTGTGATTATTGTCTAAGCATATATGCGAGCTAAACATATATGCATGTGGAAAATGTTGAAATATGAATGAACATTACAATATGCTTAAAACCTTTCACTTTCGCTTTCTATGTTTTTCTTGTGTTTTCACGTGTAGGCAATGGTTATTGCATAATAATAATTTTATATAGATTATTTTATTTTTCTATATAGAATTGATTCAACTTCCATCATTTTCTAACAGACATAAATTAAACTAATCAACATCAATCAGCTTAACCGAGTGGAGTGAGTGAACTACCTAACTTTGCAGGCGAGTAAACCTTTCCCACTTACTTGGACCAACCAACCAAGGTTGTCAACTCTTCTATTTGAACCTTAAATTGTCCTTTGCAACCTTCATTTTAAATTATTTTCATTTTTTAAAATTATTTTTAATTATTTGGATGGTTATCTAAACCAAACCATGTGTCCCACATTTATTGTATCCATCAATAATTTTTTTGGGTATATTGTATCCACCCAAAAATATGGGGACTACATAATTAATATCACTTATTCTTTTGGCGTTGAATTTGGTAGGAATGACCACGGTTTAATCTCCTGCAACTGCGACCGAGAGGAGGCTTGAACCACTTGATGCCAGAATTGACTCCCGAAATAGATTCCACCGGTGGTGAAAGCCAAAAAAAAAAAAAAAAAAATAAGAACCACAGCCATCATCAAAATAGATTCTATGTCAATAGATCTGAAACCCTTCTCAAAAGCTAAGTTTGAAACCTTTAGGAATAACCTATAACACTACCATAGTGATACAACATGTGCCAATAGAGTAACTAAACTCAAACAAAACAAAAATTCAAGATGAGCATGAGTCACCCCTCCGCAGGCTGCCGCAACAGTCACATGGTTGATCACAATACAATCCTCATTCAGCTTCACACAACCAAACTTGGAGGGATCCAATCGATGGGAATAGACATTTTGTTATCATGATGATTATGAACAAAAGGCGATAAAAAAAACACAACGACTGAGAATAGCAATCATTTGATCTTTTATTTTCCTATACAATGCTCCAACAGAGACACAAGAGGTACTAAAGACCTTCTCATTCTGAGTCATCATCACATGCAACAATCCAGAGCCACCACAAAAGTAATCCGCCTGTCTACATCCTCCAAGTATTCTTCATTAGTTTCTCGGTGCAATCTCGATTGTTAATTTCGTTAATTCAATCTAGTTCATTCAGAAGTTGAAATAAACTAAAAAATATAATAAAAATTTCAGAAGTTGAAATAATAATAATTAATGAAAATCATTAAACCAGACCGGAGCAATCAGCAGATGAAACACCAAAATAAGCTGATCAAGACCCTTCTAGTAGTTAAACTTGATTATAAAGAACTAAGCAAGAAAAAAACAACCAAGCAATATATATTTAAACTATGCTTTACCGATTACGAATACAAATTAACTCCAAAGATAGCTGTGAGGCCTAGCTGTAACTAGAAGAGTACATCGTGAGCATAGATGCAAGAAACTCTAGCCATGCGCTTAACTGCTTAACAATGTTAGTACATCAAACTCACAAAAGTCATACTGATTCAGTACTGCTACAAAATCCTAAACATGAACTATCATAAATTTTTCGATTGCATCTGCTCTCTTAAATTACTAAATGGGCCAAATATTTCTTCTTTTATTTCCTCTTTGGTACAGCTGCAATTGCCAGTGTTAAAGTTTTGACCACATTTTAGGCACATACCTTTGCACGCAGAATCACATACTGAATTCAAGGTAATCTCAAGATGCACCCTGTCTCTTATGTTTTTTGAAATGTCAACTTGTTTCTCTTCAGGAGGAAAATAGAGTTGATCATCAAAATCGATTAGTGCATCTTCGTCGTCGTCATCTTCGCCACTTTTTCTACGGGTTAAAATTTTGTCTTCCCCAATAATAACACCCAAATTAATAGTATCTGGTTCATCCATAGGTGGTTCTTCGGTGAGTAAAAGAGAGAACTCGGAGAATATGGTCTCAGCAGACGGCATGGAACACCTTCAATAGAAAATCACATTGAAACAGGTTATTTTGATTGAAAAGGGGGTGGAAGAAATAATAGTGCTATGGAATAAGAATATAGAATATGCAAGGGGCTATGTTTGTATGTTCTCTCTTTTTCTCACATGAAACAACAAATAATCACTTTTTAGGCCTGCAGGGCATGCCTTTTGGTTTCTTCAACAAGTACTTGAATGAAACTGCTTATTGGCACTCTTTAGTACCTAATAGAATGATATAACAATAAAATAAATATCCAGGAAGATACTCTATAACTAAGTAAGTGAATAATAGATAAGACTAGTTGGGATTCTTTGCATCTAGACACCTAAAGGGAATTAACCTGTCAGAAGTTATTGTGAATATACTTGAGATATCATGTTACTACTTACTACAACCGCCCAAGAATTCTTCAATGTTATTATCACACCAAGATTAGGTTTGGCATAGTGTAAGCATAAATAAACTTAGATAATGGAATACTATTGTGCAAAAAAAATGTTTTTTTTTCATAAAACAAACCAATCATATCAATAAGGGTCAACCGTTAGTCCATTAAAAAGTAACAACCATTAAATGATTAGCACTTCGGGGGATGAAAGCATTTGTATTCAACTGGAAATTGGAAATAGAGAAGATTCTGGACCAGCATATATGTCTAGTCACACCACTGGAATGTTTGTGTTTCCCTTTGTAAGGTGTATGCACCTTCACCCAACCTCAAACTCCGCGATAAAAATAAACAAGAGAAACTCCATCAGAAATTTCATGTTTATTTGGCCATGTTTAACTGGAATATAATATTAAGAGGGGTTTGGTGCAGGGTTTTCAATGAGATGGATTTCTTGCGAAATGACAACTTCCATTGGTAAAAGCTAAAACCTCATATCATCCTGTTATTTAATTCAGAACATACAAGGCCATCCAATGCCTAGTAATAGCATAATATGAAATATATATTTATGTAAAGAGGACACCAATCAATAACTAATTCCTTGGTTCTGGCAACCCTAGTTTGAGTGCATACCAACAAATGTAGTCAATTACTCCAAATTTGAAAGAAACAGTATGAATTTAATAATTTACATGCAGTGCACAACACAAACAAAACATTCACCAAATCCACAAAAGAAACACCAAAATGTGATGGTAACTCATCCGCCAGTTAAATACATAGGAGTATGTCCGTTTATAGGTAAATCTCAAAAGTCAAACCAATAGGATACAAATGTTTTCTCAGCAGCATTTAATCAATAAAGTTAAGGACTCGATGTAAACCGTAAAAGACTTAAATATCTTGTACTACTTTCGTCTCTAAATATTGTACCCTCTTGAGAAATCTCTGTCCCTTTTTATAGTGTCTCCTCCAAATTTTCAACTACATTAATTACTTCTTTATCAAAACACTTTTAATTATTATACATTTTTTTTGTAACCTATATAAGTAAGCAATAATACTATAAGGGGTAAACTTGAAAAACAATGCTAATTGTTAACGGATTTAATATTACTACCAACATTCGCAGTTCTCATTATTTAGTGAATGAGATCCTATATTTAGGATCAAATGCAGTAGATACTACAATAATAGCCTCCATTAAATATAAGTTTTACATTGGCAAAATTAACAAGGGTATGCACATAATACAGAATAGAGCATGCCATCCTACGGCTGACCATTTAATTCTTTGGCTGACGGGTAAAATAAGAGACATCTTCCTAGCAAACTTAGTGACGGGTAAAATAAATGTTTTGACCTCAACATGATGTGGGATATGAAACCACTCATTGCAACACATGTAAGTACAAGAATGTCAGCACAACAATTTAAATAGGTAAATCTACGATAAAAACACAGAAGCTATAGACGATAAAAATGTAAATTTACATGGGAAATAGGAAATACCTATTACACGAAAGTGTGATGACCGTTCTTATGATCCCATCAAGCCTAATTTTTTTCTTCTTCCTAGTCACATCAACAGAAATCTGAACCGGAGTTCCATTTGGATAATCCTTCACTGCTTTCGTAACTCGCAATCCCATAACAGAAGCCTTATTTTTTGAAACATCAGTTGAAAGGAATCCTAGACCTAATCTCTCCAAAGTAGTGCAGTACTCCAAATGTATGATTGACGCGTTTCTCTTGTACATAACCGCACCTTCCCATGGCGACCCTGTATCTTCAATCTCTTCTTCATCATCATCATTCAAATTGAAAAATATTGTTCCATCTTCTTCGGTGTACGAATAACCATGATCATTTCCCTCCTTGCATCTTGATGTATACTTGTGTACCACATTCGGGTCGATTCTAAAGTAGCTACTTATATGTCTTGTTTTACAAAGGGAGACCGGTTTATGTCGATAAGGGGTAAAGGAATTACAGGAAAAGTTGGTTATGGAATTTGAATTGTGAATGTTGGAATGAGAAAAACACAAAGGGGCTGCAGAGGATGAAGGGGCTAAATGTGACATTTTTAGGTTTGTGTGATAATGGGTATAAACCTAAAGCATAAAAAATAGATTTGGAATCCTTAATTCTGGTAATAATTGTGTAAAAAGCTGAAATTTATAAATTTTGAATGGAAAATTAAAGGAAAAACGTATGTTTGTGTAAGTATGAAGTATTGTGTAAGAAGCAATTGACAGAAGCCACTGAATTCTGAAACAAAATGGTTGGAATGAATGAAACTAGTGAAATTCGAATGATGCAAGAATAGAGAAAGAGGTGGAAGAAAAACAAAAACGAAGTTGAAACAAAAGGGTAGTCTGAATTATGAGAGCAAAGAACAAAAAGTAAAAGTACTTACAGAGAGTGGATAAGATAATACGGGAAAAGATTCAAAGATTCCTTTGCTTGCTTGCGTTGCAAATAGTAGAGAGAGATTACTGAGAAAAAGTGTGTTCTAAAAGATGAGATAACGTAAGTAGTTTGAGATTCATGAGTTGAGTTGAGTTGAATGAAATTGAACTAGGTTTCAAGTTCCATCCCCAAACATCACTAGCTAGTAGTAGCTAGTAACTTTACTAACATTGTCCGTAAAAAATGATTAAGTTAAATATATTTTCCTCCGTTAAAATTATTGAATTTTATTTTTTGTTATGGATTATGAAGCCCATATATGATAACCGATATGGCGTTACGAGAAAATTTTCAAAATTTTCGATACGATACGGCTACGATACGTTATTTAAAAAATTAAATTTAAAATTAAATATATAATTTAACTAAAATCGATAATGATAGTAAACTAACATTCAAATTACATAAAATAAACAAACAAGTGACAATTAGTAATTACATATCTTAAGTCAAGTACTATCCAAAAAGGACATAATTAGTATTATAAAAAAAAAATCTTAGTAATATCCAAAAAAGACATAGTTGATTATCCACAAAGAACATCATACTTTAACATTCACTAAAACACGAATTGTATCAGTCTATTCTCCTTCGTTTCCATCATCAAAGAACATCAATTGTCCAATACTTCTCTGATACGCATATCGGAGAAATATTCGACACGTATCAGTCATTTATTTTTTTTAAATAATATTAATTGTTCGATACGGGTATCATAAGGTATCGGCGAGTATCGGTATCGGATACGTATCAAATACCATACTTAACCATTTTTAGAGTATTACCTATGAGCTAAAAGACTAACGTGAAGAAAACATAAGATTGTTTAAAGTTAGTGAGAAAAAGTTGCAGGAATATACGTTTTGGTGATGAGATGAGACCACTTCTGTGTGCTATACTCAGATTGTAAGGGCAATTTGGACCACAGCAGGAAAAGCACAGCGGTTCTTTTGTCAGTTTTTACATTAGGAGGAAGAAACATCCAAATTGGGACACTGCAAAAGAATGAAAACTTCCCGTACTTATTACACAACACAACAACCTTGTTGTTGTTTTCTTTCATATAATAAAACTAACTCACATGTTATGTTATATGGTTTTCCATTTTTTTTCAACAAATAGAATCATGGATGGTTCACGGGTCACAGAGAACCTAGATTCTCTTTGGTTCTACACTAACATCTTGACCAGCTTCACACATGAACCTGCAGAACTTTCTTTGACTCATCCATTAATTTCATCTTCAATCCAACCAAAAACTGAATTGCAGAAACCCAACGTTCCTTTATTCCTTTTGAACCAGCAATGTGAGTCTGCAATGACTTCATCATTAAAACTTGAAGAAATAGAAGTGGTTAGAAAATCTGAGAGAGAAACAATGAAGAGAGAGAGGAGAATGAGGAGGAAGAAAAAGTATGAGATTGTTCAGATGGTTGCAGCTAGTAAGTCTAAGCAGCAGCAAAGTGAGATGCCTCCATTTGATGATGATGTAGCAATGAAACAGCATCTTAAGTCATGGGCTTATGCAGTTGCATCCCATGCAATATCCCATTTCTAAGGTTCACTTCATGAAGTACTCTCTACTTTAACTTCAACACACTTTTGTAATTTCTCACTTCTCCATCACTAATTCTCTCTGTGGCAGGGACATAACTGTTATTAATTATTAATCAATGAATGCTAATAATGCTAATGCTAATATGCTACTCTACAATTCTGTGTTCCATTTCATATGACTATATTATATTCTCTTTTGCTGCTGCTATTATCATGTCATGTGTATGGATTTCAGCTGTGTCTTTAACTACTGTTCCTGTTACTGCTATGAAAGAAAAATTAGTTATAAAAAATAATAATTCAATGAAAATTGAAAATTGAAAGTTGAAAGGGAAACTACGCAGAAATTAGATTCAAAAGGATCCGATCTTGATACGATTAGATTCATTGATAATAATCAAAAATTGAAGAAATGTTGGTACTGAGAGGCCTTGATGCCCTGCTCTACTATTTAACACGTGAAGCTTCGTTCTTTTCACTCGAATTCATGACATATCCCAAGATTTGCTAAGAAATTTGTTAAGAAATCTCACATCGGTTGTGAGATGATCTGAATATATGTTTATAACTGAGGGCAATCCTCACCTTACAAGTCAGGTTTGTAGGGCTGAGTTAGATCCAACTTCCAATTATAAAATGGTATTAGAGTCTCTCCAAGCAAGTTCTTGTTGAAAATGAATGGTCCTGTTATCCTGCATACCTCACAATAAATTGTTAAATGGAAAGTGAGTCATTTAGTGGCATATAATCGGGAAAAGGAATTGTTGAATTTGTTTTTATCATGTATTCTAATATAGATTTTGTTTATACTCATCTTAAAGAGTTTGAAGTATTTGTTTGATATAACTAAGTTGAGTTAAAGTATTCAAAACAAATAGGTTTTCATACAAAAATTAGTCTTGAGTGTCATCCACGTTTAACAGCTCAAACATTACAATGGAATCCAAAATTTGAAACTGTGATTCCCAAAATAACTATCAAGCAAAAGAAAGCTTGTGGAAGAGCATATATTCCATATATTTGGATCCACTACAGTTGAGAAAATACGCAGTTACACACATTGGTCGGCTCGCATTAAATTCACACAAAATTATCTTCACTGTCGATTTCAATCCAACTCCAGTTTCACAGACGTTAACAACTACCATCGTAGGAATGAAACATAAACGTACAGGTGGGATATATGTTATGCTGTATACTTTTACGGCAACCGGTTTGTATTTAGGCTCATTGCAGAACGAAATGTCAAACACACAATCAATTTACCGTAGACATTCATGCCAAGTCGATACTTGTTTTACGCAATAAAGTTTAGGTGAGTTGGGTCTTGAGAGTTCATTAAAGCCATAAAAAGTCTTAAGAATTGGATAGCTAGCGCAAACAAATCACCCACCACCGCACCAATGAGGTCGTGAGTTGAATCCATGCTCTTGCGAGTTAAGAGGTATGAGCTAACGACATATTAACCAAATCATTATTTGTTGTCAATTCAAGCCAAAATTAGAAGAATTATGACAATAGTAAGCAGAATTATGAGATACTTGCAAAGCACCAGAGCCGAGATCCGAGAGGATGTTATTTTGTACACAAATTTTGTCTAATTGAAAAGCATATTTCTAAATAAATTAAGTAGTTTAAAAATACCCTTTCGACAATCTCGTAATTTTCTAGAAAGTCGTGATACGTGATAGTAATATGTGTGGAGGGGTGGTTTTGCTAAGAATTTGGGTATTTGTAGCGCGTACGTTGCGGAACTGTGGGGAGTCCTTGAGGGACTCAAGTATGCTAGAAGCTTGGGATTCAATAAAATTGAGTTGATTGTGGATTCTCGTGTTGTGAATCAAGTGTTTCATCAGCCTGGGTATGGGAGACCGCTTGGTGGAGCATTAGTAATGCGTATTCGACGATTGTTGGAGCTAGATTTGGAAGTGGTTATTAATCACTCATACCGGGAAGCAAATAAGTGTACCGACGTGCTTGCCAATATTGGTTGTACTATTGATACACATATGGTGTATTATGATACGTGTCCTAGAGAATGTCACAATGTGACGTTAGCTAATGTATTGGAGATAGCGACCCGCGTTTCATTCCTGCGTAGTTTCTTTCTTTTGGACTTAGGCCCTCATTGATAAAAAAAAAAAGTCTTAAAGGCTAATTAATCACTTACCATGTTTTAAATTAATCTTGTAAATTTATTCATTTGTAATTTTAAATTTTATAATGGAGCTTTTTTTTTTTTTGAATTGTATAAGAGACAGAAAAAAAAAAGGAAAAAAAAAAAGACATTTTCTTGACATTTCTGTTTCTTCTTTGCTAGAAACAAGTAGTAATAAAAAAAGAAAAGCAAATAAGAAATGGACCAGTCGTGGCAGTGCCCGGTGTCACGGCGGCGTTGCGTGGTTTCATCAAATCCACAACAACGCATTCGTTCCTTCTTTTTCCTCCCAAAACCTACCATATCTATAACACACATCAAATTTAGGTTTCTGTCACTGAAGCAGAAATGGCATCGGCGACGGCGACGGCGGTGGCTGAGCCTGCGGTTAATCTTCAGCCTCCTAAGATTAAGATGAAAGCTCGACGATTGAAAGGTCATAAAGACAGCGTTAACTGCTGCATTGCCTCATCTCAAAACCCTAGTCTCATTGTCACTTCCGGCGAGGTCACTTTCTCCCTTCTATTCTCTTAATTAGGGTTCATAATCCTTCAACATTGATTCCTTTCATTATTATCGTTACTATTGGTGTTGGTGTTGTTTCCTAAATTTAACAGTTAGGTGCTAATTTAATTTAACTTTTTATATAAAAAATAGGATGGTCGTGTTTGTTGGTTTGATTTACGATGCAATGATGAACCGCAACTAGCTATGGATGTTAGCGAGGAGCCAATTCTTTCCTTGTGTTTCAAGTCAGGTTTGTTTTTTAATTACTATCATTGGTTTCATTCTGATTTTAATCTTTGCTTCAAACTTGTTGCTGTGTTGTAAATAGGGAAGGGTTATGGATTGTTATTTCAATTGTCACTTCTTAATCTTGTTTTGTCTTTAGTTAAGGCTCGTAGGCCATCGAGTTTTACAATGTATTAGTAAATTGGTTTGATGCGGTCGCCTTTAACATATAAATATTTACATGGTGAAAGTTCATGATATAGAAACTATTGTGGCAGCTTCAAAGATAAATCATCGAGTTTGGCAAATGTTCTTTAGCTTGAGAATGCCCAGTGATTTATTTTTGTTTATTATGAGAAGCTTTACTTGAGTACTTTCACGAGAATTTCATTGGTCGGAATGTAACAGGCTTTTGAGATTCTAGGAATAGAATATTTTGTCTCTTTTGGTTTCGGTTAGGTGGTGCGTTATCATGTACATCTTGTCTATGTGCCTTAGCCCTTATGTCCTATATTTGGAAGCAGCAATTGACATCTGTTGGGTGATTTTCTTACCAAAGCACATGTTTGATCGAAAGTCCCTATCATGAATTCAGAAATGGTCTGTGCTTCATTTTTTTAATTGACACGTGATCAACGAATTCATGTGTCATGTAATATGTACTGAACGTTTTTTAATTGCAGACATCAATTTCGTGTTCAGCAGACAAGTTTACTTATATCTTTTGCAAACATTTGTCCCTTGAATCAGGGAATGAAGATAATATATATGTCTCGTCAGGAAAGGAAATCAAGTGTTTTGATGTGCGTCTGGTAAGCATTTTATGGGCTACAATTACAAAGAGGTTTGAGTTCAGTACTTTTATTTTGTTTTACGGGAAACCCTTCTCTCCATAACCAGTGTGCGCCTGAGATCACATTTATTGCATTATCCATTTTAATATCAAGGATATATGTATGTATACACATTACATTGTTTGCAAAGATCATTAATTATTAAACTGATCCTCTGTATACTATGTTCTGTTCTGAAGGCCGCCGCCAAATGGGAGCCACTGGAGAATTATAATTACAACAAAGAGGAGATAAACAAGGTAGATACTAGATAGTAGACTTTGTATTCAAATATATGTTATGCATTTGTTTGATCTTGTTTAATGTACCTACTGTTTCTGGGCATTTAAAAATGAATAGAGGTTTTGTTTTGTCATTTGTGTGTATCTGAACTTTGAAGTAGTTTTTTTTTGTTTCACTTTTTAGTTCCTCTTAATAAATGTAAGCATGATTCAAGTTAGTGGACAGTGTTGTGAGTAAGGAATTTTTATTTTTCAATGGCTTAATCTTTCATATTTCGGGCCTGTTTGTTTTGGCTTTTTTTAAAAATGGATTTTATAGTGTTCCATAATTTTGTGTAATAAAAATTTACAAAGAAACTTTTTATAAAAGCTTCAAATGAAAATTTGGTTTGAATAGTTATTCTTAAAATGTTATTTTAGATATTTCATCATTTTATTGAAACTTTTTTTGGATATCAAAATTTCAAAAATATCACTTAATTTTGAAGCTATTTCAAATAGATTTTCATAAAAATCATTTTTGAAATACAACTTTTTGAAAAAATTGCAATTTTGACTATGTTTTGATCTTCAATAATGTATGTTTATGTTATATGATGTCAAAATTTGTGTTTAAATTTAGAATAAACGAATATAAAAAAACTTGTAATATTTTGAAAAACGGTTTTACAAAATCTATTTTAAAAAATACAAAGAAAAAATCCATTTTTTTAAAGTTGAAACAAACAGGCCCTTCATCTCTCTGCTCTGCACAATTTTTCCATTAGTTATTTGTATTTTATTTAATGTCAAACTTTAGATTGGGACTTCTATTTGCATAGGTTGAAAGTGACTGAGAGAAGGTTTGTGCGTTGGCTACATACTTGGTCACTTATATCTTGATATCTTGATTGCTATTAATCAATGGAGTAATTAGGATTTAATTATTAGCTAATTTACGAGCAGCAATCAGCGGTTAATGATGGAAAATTTACGCAAGTGTACGATTTCCGCAAGTAGTAAAAAGAGTATCGATCCTCAGGGATTATCCTAATCGACTTTAGAGGCAATCAAAACTATGTTACAACTATCTACTAAAAACATAATTTGGGGGGAGTTTTTCAATTATCAAAGTTAACAAAGCAATTATAAACGAAACGTTCAAAGATGAATTTTAAAAAACGATTGAATCATTATGCTCCCTTGGATTCGCATAGTAAGGTAGCTAAACTTCACAACATGTAATTAATTCTTCATGCAATAGTTATTAATCAAAATTGCTACACCAAATCTCTTTGAAGCAACACTCCCTAATTAATATTAATTACCTAATCTCTTAGTTAATTCAACATTAATAGAGGATGATAAACATTAATAATCAAATCTCACATGTTCATACAAAATCTCTAGAATACAAACATGTGTTCTATCAATCTAGATCCACAATCTAAACACAATTCTCAAAGCAATTTAGATCATTAATAACAAATCTTACTAGATCAAGGTAAAATAGCATTAAGCATGAAATTGATAGAATGCATAACAGAATTAAATTCATTAAAGAAGAAGTTTAACTACAAAAGGTTTAGAATCCAAGGTTACATAATGATTCAATCTACAAGAGAATTAGCCCATAGTCATGAGTGAGCTGAAGCAAATTTCTTCACATCCAGTCATCATCTTCATTCTTCCTTCAATTCTTCTCAGAAAATCCAGTCTAGAGGTCAAAATACACTTAGATCTATATCCTTCTTCCAAAATTCCGAACCTGGGCAAAGAGTTTCAGCTTGGCTTATATAGACAGCAATTTTCGCGCCATTTTCGCCTCGCCCAGACCCAGTTCGCGTGCGCGAACTTCCTTTCTCCAGTACAAACTATTTCGCGCAAGCTATTTTGTTCCGCGCAGACACTCGCGCACGCGAGAAGCTTCTTCGCGCACGCGAAATTGGCAGAATGCAATCCATTTTCCAATCGTTTTCTCGCGCAAGCTAACTCCGCCTTCGCGCACGCTATCCAAGTTCGCGCACGCTAGGCCTCATTTCGCCTGCGCGAAAAGCATCTTCCTTCAAGCCATATTTCTTTGACTTTATCCTCCTTTTTGACTTTGGCTTGTAGTTTAAGTAATCTCTTAAAACCTTCATTTTCTAACCTTTGTAGCCACTTTTATTCACTAAAACTTATCATTTTACCTTGAAATCATCCTTGGATTGTAATCATGATGAGATATCATCAGTTAACTTAGAGCATAATATCACTAGCTAATCCACATAATTACAGTTGACCAGGTGTTAATAATAATATTGTAACATACTGCCAAGTGCTAACTTTCTAACACTCCTCCTCAATGCATCCCTGAGTGATGAGAAATGGCATCCCTTTCTATTATTTGGATATATATGGCCTTATTTATGCAAATAAAGCCGCCTGAATGCTAGGAGTTGAACGACGGGCTCAAGCAGCAGTTGAATGATGGAGTTGGCATGTTCTATTTAGAGAAAATAGAGGTGAGGTGTTTGAACTTTTGGTGTGTTTGCAACAGTAGAGATTCTTCCTCAATGGCTTGGTAGTTTTCAAAGACAGGAATTACAGCTTAGTATGGAAAGCTGATTCGGAGAGGGAAAAAATCAATTGCCTGCAAATGGAGGCAAAGCTGGTTGATGTGGTTCCAGAAACTGGTGGTCAGTACAACTGTTTATGATAAGCTGGGGACTAACACAATCCAAAAAGCATCGTCAGATAAAACACAATTCGCAGTCAGGGGCGCTCATGCACTTGGAAGTGAACTGTAGCATAACTAGGGTGTGGATAATTGGAGATGGTAGCTGTGTTGGAGAGCTAAAACTTGCCTGAAAAGGCGAGACAGTCATTTGAATTTATACCATGGTGAAAGCAGACGCCAAATTAAGGTTACAACGTTTATGTAAACCAGCAGCAAAGTTGTGCATACTGCATTAGGTCATTGAGTCTGAGATCGATACCACTTTGATACTATGGTGAAACAGAGTTTGAGAGAAATTCTATGTATGACTGTGTGCTTGATCTCCTATCTATAGCTTGATTACAATAGCAATCAACCAATGGAGTAATCAAGAGGCTATTATGCATGGTTGTGTCTTGTGCGTTCTTGTTCCGTAAAGGATATTAAATTTGTTAAACTAGATTACATCATTATACGTGAACTTATAGTCACCTGTATTCTATTACATATTAGTCTATCCTATCCTTGTATAGATGTTCACTTCATTTGTTAAATTATGCTTTTATATTAATTATAAGTATGATTTTGCAGGTTACATGCAACTCAAAGTCCTCATTTCTTGCTGCAGCAGATGATAGCGGTGAGGTGAAGGTATGCTTCATATTTATTCATGTTTTGTGTTCTAACTTTTCCTTGTGTAATACCACATTTATCGGCTTAAATGATTATATCTTTAAAAGCCATTCATGAGCTTGCTCCTAATGCTATAGTTTAAGTTTTTGAGATAATTTATTGGTCCTTCATTTGGTACTGGAGCCTATGTGACCAATGTTATTAACTCAATCTAAAATGTTGTTATCTCTGGAGTCTATTGTAGGCAAGGTTGGATTGCCTACAATAGACTAAAAATGGGTCCGAGTCTGACTCTTCCCTAGACCCTATTATGCCTATAAATTTGTAGCACTATGTTGCCCTTAGTTCTTGTTATTTCCTATGGTGACATTTAACTAAAATTTCGAACTATTGATCTTTTCTCAAAGTAAGCATAAGTGTGCATTATATTGTAAAGAGATTCCTTGTAATGTTAATCTGTTATCTCTTTAGAAACCACAAGCTTGCTTGTATTCTAAAAGCTTCAATACATGCCACTAAACATGGTAACATACAGTTTGTTTTTACTATGTACTCCCTCCGTTCCTTTTTATAAGGAACAATTTGGAAAAAAAAATTGTTCCTTTTTATAAGAAACAATCATTAAATTAAATTCATGTTTTATTGATTAAACAATTACATTTCTACCCTTTATCTATTCCTATGTTATGCATTAAGTACAATAACATATTCCCTATGCATTAATTACACCAAGGTTAGTTTTGGAATAGATTATGAAATTTTAGAATTTTTAATAAAAAAAATAAGATTCCTTGGTTTGTGTGTTTTTTCCAAATTGTTCCTTATAAAAAGCAACGGAGGGAGTATTATTTAGAAACTGTTTTTGTATCTTTTCCTCCGTACTGTGATTTATTGTTTTGTATGCACTTTGAGTTTAGTTTTTTTTTTTTAATTTCAGAAAAATCTGAGTTAATGTTGCATTGTAATTTGTTTTGACAGATAATTGACATAAAGCAGCACTGCCTTTACAAAACATTACGAGCCGAAACTGGTCATACAAGTGTATCCTTATTTCTTTTTAGCTATTTTTCACTACATAGCTGATAATTACATAAATCAGGAATTTTATTTCAACCCACTAATATTTCATCTTTCCACTTTTTGTCTGATATATTCTCCTATTGTTTTGTTCGTCTATAATTAATGAGTAATTTGATATCTTAATATTGTTTATTTCACCTTAACCTTATATTGTAGATATGTAGCACTGTGGAATTCCTTCCATGGAGATCTTGGGAAGGTACTCAAATAAAGTCTTGCTTATTTTTCCCTTATGAATCTCTCCCTGCCCCTCGCAGTACAATTTATGGTTACCGATGAAAATACAATATGAATGCCATGTTCGAAATAGACTTTTGTAAGTTGTCGTTGCTGCAATTTTCCTTGGTGATTTATAGCACAATCTAAGAAATAAATTTCATTGGAAAAACTTAAATGAAGAAAGAAATTGCCGTGGGTGTTACATTCTTTCTTATTGAGTTGGTATTGTTTTAACTCTGATTTTAGAGGTCTTCTGTATTTAAACAGAAGCCACCTCAGATTCACACATAAATTAATGTGACATATAATATTGATTGTAGTAAAGTGACTTATAACTGCTGACCTTGTTATTGCTTCTGCCATTGTCAACAACAATCAGACTATAGTGCCAATGTAGAATACATAAAACAAAGTACTCTTGTTTCTGTCATTGTCACAGATAATCAGACTATAGTGCCAGTGTAGAACACACAGAGCAAAGTACTCGAACTCCCGAGTTAGGTTGATATGATTTTCTTGTTTCTATAAGTCTTCGTATTGGTGTTTTATGCACAGACCTGGAAAGCCAATTTATTTAAGCAAAATATCAGATGTAGATTTGGATTCCTTTTGCAAATGTTGATTTTATGAAGATGATCTAATTTGCGCTATTGTGTCACCTGAAGGAACCTAGTATGTGTGCTTAACTGTATAATGCACATGCATAGACAAGAGATGTGAGCTACTCACAATTAAAAGTTATAGAAAATATTTAGGAAAGTTTTAATTTTAGCAAAAATACATATAGACTTAATAATTGAGTTGGATTATTACTAAAAATAATTTATATGCGCATAAGTTTCTATTTATGATTAAATTTTACAATTTTTTTAGTGTCAGGTTTATGCTAGTCTTCTAGAAACTTGCATTCATTATTCATAGAAATTTGACTCCTATCTTTGTTTTCTCCCAGTAATTAGTGGAGGTCTCGATTCAACGGTTGTGCTCTGGGAATTCTCTAAAGCACGCCCATACAAAGTACTGAATTTTGGTATGTTTTTTTGTAAATGCTTGTCTTTATTAGTTTAAGTTTTAAATAATGGCTAGAATTATCTAAGTCCTTCTTTTATTTTTGTCAAGTTGCAAAAGGAAATTTTTTTAATTATGATAATTGTTTTAAAGGAAATATAACCAATGAAATGAAACAAAAATGTCAGTTTATGACTAGCGACTTGGTATGCAAGTTACATGCAGGCGTACATTCATGTTTTTTGATAAAAAATGAATCAGTATCCGGTACTTGTTAATGATAATTTTGCTAGTTTTGTTTTCAAAGTTGAATTCTACGCTTTTTATGGTGGTGTTTTCTTTTCTTTGTTTGAACACATTTATACATGAGTCACACATGCATTTACTTTGATAATAATTGAACTTGCAGCTGGTTCATAATACAATATAAATTAATGATTCTTTTCTAATTTTGTTTTCATAGTTGAATTCTATATTTTGTATGCTGGCCTTTTCTTTTCTTTGCTTACAAATGCATACATACACCTAAAACTGATACTAGTAATATACAGTAAAGATAAGTGAGCGGAAAACAATATTTAATTGAAAATGAATGAAAAACCACCCAGTTTGCTGATGTTGTCCTTTGTTCACTGCAGGTAAAACGAGTAATAGCGGTGCGGGGCAGTGTTTCAATCCTTCCTTGATTCATGCAATAGCTGTCCCAGAAATTGACATGGTAGATAAATTAGGAAAGATATGTGCTGTTGCAGCGGGTGGAGTTATCAATGTGATTGATATTGAATCAGAAATTGGTGATGTAAGATCAAAAAGCTCTTCGAATACGGGAAAAGGAACACGACCAAGATTAAAAGATGGTAGTTCGAGCAGCAATACAAATGCAAATCATAATGTAAAAAAGAGGTTGCAATTTGATTACACTATAGGTGGCCATACTTCAGCTGTTTCAAGCCTGTAAGTTCAGTTTCTTATCTCTAATTTAGTTACCATGAGACTAATTTCAGTTGTCCCCTAACCGATACGGGTAACACAGGACATTTTCGTTGTTTGGGGAAAAAGGGAAATTCTTAATATCTGGGGGAAACGATAAGTTGGTGAAGGTATGGAATTGGTCCAATTATACCGAGGGAGAGTCAAGCGACAGCAACAATGATATCCTACATTTGAACATTGGTGTACCTCAGAAGGTGAGTTTTGCAACATATTTTTCATTGGAACTTCCGGGTGCCAGTTGTTCTGCTACTGCAAAATTTGTCTATTATGCGATCATTTATACATTTTATTTCGCAGGTCAATTGGATGTGCACCACCTCAGCTGATACAGACAACCTTATTGTGTGTGACACATCTAAAACCGTAAAGGTCTATTCGTTAACATAGTTTCTAGCTGGATATGAGTAATCCTGGAGAGCAATCAAAATGCTTTATGTTGCACTTGGAAGATGATGCTCCCTAACAGGAAAAACTTAAAAGCGCATGAGGTTTTAGTCTAGATATACCCGCTTAAATTAAAGAACATTAGTCAATTCAGTTTTGTTTTAGTGTAGCACCACAATTTTTAAGGTTTTATGTGTGTTTTGATGCACCGTGAAACTATTTTATTGTAATATGGTAAGTCTATCATGAATTTTGATTGATGTTATTTTTAAAATATTTTAGTAGATTACCTAATTGACCAACATTCTTTAATTTAAGGAACTCAGTTACCATATTGCAAATAATTGTCTAACTTTTACTAGTGAAATATGTGTTGTTTGTGCCAACAATTGTTTGATCCTCTACCATATACTCACTGTTTTGATTTATTAAACTCAAAAAAACTACAAATTGTTTTGTTTGCTCAGGTTGCGTGCTATCTGTCAAGTTTGCATCATATGAGAGAAACATGGAAAATTCTTCAATAGGCACAAATACAAATAATAGGTGTTAGGCACACTCACATAAACTAAAAAAATTAAAGAGAAAATAAGTAAAATAAAGTTGATTGACGTGACTATATTATTTTTGTTTTAAATTTTTGAATTGGTGTGTGGGTGCCCAAATATATTTTATTTGGGTTTGTGCCTATACAAGTCTTTCTCGAGAAACATATCTTTATGACAATGACACAGTAGAGAAACAGTATATTTGTGCAAATTATATAGCCTTGTTTTAGAGTTTTAAACTATCTTGTGCAATATTTTTAATATTAAACTAATTAAAATAATAAAATATAAATAGATTGTGAAAAATGACGTTGCTTCTCAACTCTCTGTCTTTATCAGCTGGTAACTTTTTGTGACACTGAAACCATGAAAATAACAACTCAACCTCAAAAAATTAACCCACCACCACCTTTTTACACACTACTGCAAAAATTGCATTCTCAAAACCATCCAATGAGCTTATGCTATTTCATATAAATGCCATATATATGAGCATAGATTGAGAATCAAAAGTCAGAAATATTATACTGACTGAACCAAAAATGATGCCTTCTGGTGCTCCCCTTTGCAACATTTGTGGGGAACAACTAGTACTTGGTGAGAATGGGGAAATGATTGTGGCTTGTCATGAGTGTAATTACCCAATTTGTAAGGCCTGTTTTGAACATGAAATTAATGAGGGACATAAGGTATGCCTTAAGTGTGGTACTCCCTATGAAGGTAATGTTTTGATATGTACATTATTATAAAGTTTATAATTTGTGTCTATTTATTATTTGGTTGTGACTCTTTATAATTCTCAATTTCTCCTATCAATCTAAAATGAATGAAATTATAGTTCTTTATTTTTTTTTTTTTATAATACAAAACCCTCCTTGTAATTTCATAATCACGAATTTTAGGATTAGATTTGTAGTCAAGGACACAAATTTTTGTGCTGAAGATTGAACTAAAGAAGCCTCTTCCCCATTGCACGTTTTGGTTGAAGCATTTAACATTTTTCTTATGATTAATTAATATTATTAAAAAAGACAAAACTTACCTGTATTGCTATACATGCAATTTTTACTTTTCCTCTCACAAAGAGATAGTTATTTTAATTGAAAAACAGTTTTTTTATTTTAATTTAAAAAACACAAAAAACCACTTCTTTGTGAGTGGAACAACAAAAACTGCACATAAAGCAATGCATGTAAGTAGGGTTGAGAATAGGCCAGGCCGGCCTACAGGGGCCTACGGCCTAGCCTACATAGGCTCAGGCCAGACCGGCCTATTTATTTAAATAGAGCAAGCCAAGACTTTGCTATAAGCCTATTTAGCTAAAAAGGTCAGACTCCAGGCCATGAAAAAAGCTTTTTAGGCCTACTAAACCGGCCTATTTAAGTAAATATGAATAATATTTTTACATTTATTATTATTATTATTTTTTTGGTAGTGTTACATTTATTATTATATATTAAAATTTGTACTTTGATTAAATTATAAATCTATTAAATTTTTCAGTAGTTTAAGTTTATTAATCTACATTAACTTTTCACATATATAAATGTATTATTATAAACTAAAATTGAAATACGATGTTATATATAGTTCAATTCTCTAAAATATCATGTTAAATATCAAAAGGAAATTTGATATCATTAATTTATTAGTTCGTTAGTATATTTTAAAATAAATATAATTATTTATTTAAATATATTCATGTGAAATAGACTTTTAAACAAGCTAATAGACCATGTCAGACTTTCAAAAGGTCAGACCAAGACCTAAAAAATAAGTCTATGACAGGCCACAGGCCAGACTCAGACTTTTTTGGCAAAGCCTAGCTAGGCCTAGCCTATTCCCAACCCTACATGTAAGTTTTGTCCTATTAAAAATAAGAAAAATTCCTTAAACTCTGTTGTTTTGGTCGAATATTTCATAAGGCCCAAATTAAAATATGACCGAACAAAAAGCCCAACAGGGACACGAAACGGCCCAATCCAGGAAATCAATTGACAAAAAATAAAATAAAAAACGCCGTTGCCGGGGATCGAACCCGGGTCACCCGCGTGACAGGCGGGAATACTTACCACTATACTACAACGACTCAGATGAAAACATTTCATTCTCTATAGTACAAATCTCTTGTGTTCTCTCATTGTTTTCTTCTTTGTAGGAAAAACAAAGGATGGTGATGATGATGATGATGATGATGGTGATGACGATGATGGCATTCAGGTTCATGAAACTCCATCCACAGTGGCTTCCCAGATCCATAACACTGAGGTAATTAGTTACTATACTATCTATTATCTACAAGACACAACACAAACACATAATAATAATTTGAGAAAATGACACGGCAGTTATTTAAGTAGTGTTTGAGTTTATACCTTATATTTTTTCTCTCAACTTTACTCCTTTTAAAATATATAATATATAATTATGTTATTTTATATGTATTTATTAGTTAGTTCAATTGTTTATGTATTTATTAGTTAGTTCAATTGACTTATTTTTGAGCTTATGTGAACAGTTTATGCAAATAAATAAATTTTTATGTATAATTATAAGTTTTTTAAGGTTGTTTATGAAAAAATAGTTTATAAAGATACAATTTTTGTTAATAAAAACTTATAAACTAACATAAAAGTTTATTTATTTGCATAAGCTATTTTCGTAAGCTTAAAAATAAGCTAAATCCAAACGGGCCCAAATTCAATCTGTTAACTTATTCGCAATAAGCTCGTTCGCTATATGTTATACGCTACTTTTTGTTGGAATATTGTTAAGTTGTTGGAATTAGCAAATTATAAACATCAGCTTGAATTTTGTAGGATGTTGGAGGACTTCATGCTAGACATGCCAGGACAGTGTCCACAGCTGATAATGGTAAATGAGAGAGACCCTAACACCATATATTTTGGTAAAATTTATTTAGATGTAATCATTGATCATAACAATATGGTTTTTCTTGTAGAAGAAGTAATTGAAGAATCTGGGAATTCAAAATGGAAAAAAAGAATGAAAAGCTGGAAAGGGAAAGGGAAGGATAAAAAGGATAAGAAGAAAAAAGATACACCTACTAAGGCTGAAAATGAGGCTTCAGCTCCACCTGAGCAGCAGATGGAAGAAATTCGGTAAGTTCGTTGAGAAACGAAATAGAGTTCATGAAATGGATAGTAAAATGTATTCAAATAGTAGTTTTGAAAAGTTGTCAAAATTTCAGACCTTAGTTAGGTTAGCACTAAGAGAAGCTACAAAATATTAATAATTTGCATGATCTTCTTTGCAGGTCCACAGAGGCTGCTGCTTTGCCGCTTTCAGTGGTCGTGCCAATAGTAAAATCCAAACTCGCACCATACAGAACTGTGATTATCGTGCGGCTAATAATCTTAGGTCTTTTCTTCCATTATCGAGTTACGAATCCTGTTGAAAGTGCTTTTCCTCTGTGGTTGACATCTATCATATGTGAGATTTGGTTTGCATTTTCCTGGGTGTTGGATCAGTTCCCTAAATGGTCTCCGGTTAATAGATACACTTTTATTGATAACCTGTCTGCAAGGTAAAGACACAGTTTTAAAATATTTGGATCCTTATACCTTGTGCTTTAAGTAAGACTTGAAACAAAATTTATTGTAATCTATAAAGATGTATTTGGATTCGGATGTTCACTTCGATATTTATGTCATGTCAGGTTTGAAAGAGAGGGTGAACCTTCTGGACTTGCTTCTGTTGATTTCTTTGTCAGTACAGTCGATCCGTTGAAAGAACCGCCATTGATTACAGCTAATACAGTGCTTTCTATCCTTGCGGTTGACTATCCGGTGGATAAAGTCTCTTGTTATGTGTCGGATGATGGTGCAGCAATGCTCACATTTGAATCTCTTGTGGAGACGGCTGAATTTGCAAGGAAGTGGGTGCCATTTTGCAAAAAGTTTTCAATTGAACCAAGAGCACCTGAGTTTTACTTCTCACAAAAGATTGATTACCTGAAAGACAAAGTGCAACCGTCTTTTGTGAAGGAACGTAGAGCAATGAAGGTAAGCATGTGAATCTTCCTCGATTCGTTTGTAACTGAGGTATATTTTAGTAACCTCTTTGTGATAATCTTTCAATTCTGTCACAGAGAGAATATGAAGAGTATAAAGTACGAGTTAATGCTATGGTAGCTAAGGCTCAGAAAACACCAGAAGAAGGATGGAGTATGCAAGATGGAACACCTTGGCCGGGAAATAATTCACGTGATCACCCTGGAATGATTCAGGTTTATCCATTATTTCTAAATTTTTTATCATGATAGGCATAAAGAATAATGTATAAATTCTTCGAGTGGTTTTGTATCAAAAACTAAAATCAGATGGAAAAAAATTTATGTTCACAAGATTGATTTATTAGTTCCATTACTCAATTATTGTCACATTTACACACTAATTTTATGCACTTCTTATAGACTACTTCACTCTTAGCAAAACTTGAGTTTTCGAGCAAAATTTCTTTCAGGTATTCCTGGGACACACTGGTGCCCGTGATATCGAAGGAAATGAACTTCCTAGGCTGGTTTATGTTTCTAGAGAGAAAAGACCAGGATACCAACACCACAAGAAAGCAGGTGCCGAAAATGCACTGGTATGTATAGATACCTCAATATATTTTCATGTAAGGTCATTAAGATTATATAATGCCTGATGTTTGTATGGATTTATGCAGGTGAGGGTGTCTGCAGTTCTCACAAATGCTCCCTTCATTCTCAATCTTGATTGTGATCACTATGTTAACAACAGCAAGGCTGTTCGAGAAGCAATGTGTTTTCTTATGGATCCAGAAGTTGGTAGAGATGTGTGTTATGTACAGTTCCCCCAAAGATTTGATGGTATTGATCGTAGTGATCGGTATGCCAACCGCAATACAGTTTTCTTTGATGTAAGTTTATTGCAAAGCATCATTTTCTTATGTGACAGAAAATTTATCTCATCAAACAAGTATGTTGCAGAAATACTCTTCCTAGGTTCAAGGCAAAGAAACTTTTTCTTTTCTGTGTTTTGTGATCAAGAGTCCAATTCCATTGCATTTCATATATTACTAATTTACTGCTTTTGTGCGCACACGTATTTGTGCTGTATTTTATATATGAAAATCATGGCCACAACTCTGTGACTTCCGATCCTCCTTATTTTATAGTCATTTAATTATATGCATTTCAGGTAAATATGAGAGGACTTGATGGAATTCAAGGACCAATGTATGTGGGGACTGGATGTGTTTTCAATCGACAAGCACTTTATGGCTATAGCCCACCTTCAATGCTCAACTTACCAATATCTTCATGCTGTTGCTGCCCCTCAAAGTCGACCAAAGATGTGTCGCGGATTTCTAGAGATGCAAAGAGGGCAGAACTGGAAGCTGCCATTTATAATCTAAGGGAGACTGACCGTAAGCACAGTTAATTTTGCCTATCAGTTTTAGAGAACCATATAGCAGAATCTTCTAAGGGTAATATTCTTCTGGTTTCTTTTCTTCCTGCAGATTATGATGAGAATGAGAGGTCAACACTGATTTCACAAATGAGCTTTGAAAAAACTTTTGGCTTGTCTACTGTTTTCATTGAATCTGCATTAATGGAGAATGGGGGAGGGGTACCAGAATCCGGAGATCCTTCGATGCTGATCAAGGAGGCTATTCATGTAATTAGCTGTGGATATGAAGAGAAGACTGAATGGGGAAAAGAGGTTCGGCTTAAATTTCAATGTTCTTGTAACAATTCAAATTTAACTCAAGCTAGACACATTATCTTCCACTTTTTAATTAATATAGTTTCTTTGTTAATTAACTAACATATTTTCTTGTGTATTCAGATTGGTTGGATTTACGGTTCAGTTACTGAGGATATCTTAACAGGGTTCAAGATGCAGTGCCGAGGATGGAGATCAATCTACTGCATGCCCTTAAGGCCTGCATTCAAAGGGTCAGCACCTATCAACTTGTCTGATCGGTTGCACCAAGTCCTTCGATGGGCGCTTGGATCAGTTGAAATTTTCTTAAGTAGACACTGCCCCCTTTGGTATGCAATTGGAGGAGGCCGTCTCAAATGGCTACAGAGATTGGCTTATGTAAACACCATTGTTTACCCTTTTACATCCCTTCCACTAGTTGCTTATTGTACTTTGCCAGCAATTTGCCTTCTCACCGGAAAGTTTATCATACCAACGGTAATCTCCTAATCTTTATTTTTTGGTCTTAGCACACATAATTAAAGAAAAAGTTGTTAAATTTGAGTTCAATTCCCATGGATTATCTTTCAATTTGAGTTCAGTATATAACAAACAATCTATATTGTACTAATGCCTTACATCATGTCGTTCTTTACAAATTGAAACAGCTTTCGAATCTTGCAAGTGTTCTCTTTCTTGGACTTTTCCTATCAATTATAGTGACAAGTGTGCTTGAGCTGCGTTGGAGTGGCGTTTGTATTGAAGATTTGTGGCGTAATGAGCAATTTTGGGTGATTGGAGGTAGTTCAGCTCATCTGTTTGCTGTGTTCCAAGGATTTCTTAAGATGTTGGCTGGTGTTGATACCAACTTCACAGTCACTGCCAAAGCTGCCGAGGATACTGAGTTTGGCGAACTTTATCTTATCAAGTGGACTACTCTCTTGATTCCACCAACAACACTTATCATTATTAACATGGTTGGTGTTGTTGCTGGATTTTCTGATGCACTAAATGGTGGATATGAGTCTTGGGGACCTCTCTTTGGGAAGGTTTTCTTCGCCTTCTGGGTGATTTTTCATCTCTATCCATTCCTCAAGGGTCTCATGGGTCGCCAAAACCGTACTCCTACCATTGTTATTCTCTGGTCAGTGTTGTTAGCCTCTGTCTTCTCTATTATTTGGGTCAAGATAGACCCATTTGTGAACAAAGTTGACAGTGACACCATCGCCGAAACTTGCGTTGCTATAGATTGTTAAGTCACTTGAAGGATGCTTAACAAGAGTTTTTGGAAATATATGTAAGAAGATTCATACAAGGGAGCGATGATTTGATCCATTGCTTGTGTGAAGTCATCATATACCTCATAAGGATTAGTTTTTTTGCTGAAATGTGTAGCCATATTGAACTAAGATTGGAAATATTGTTATAAGCTTTGGACTATTAATCATGTATTTATACTCCACCTATTTAAAAATTGAAGCATGTCACCATTCCTTGAATCTGTAAATTGTTCTATGAATGTTTAAAAACTATTACATAAAATATTTTAAATAGCATTTCAAACATTAGTAAAATAAGTTAATGGATCGAAAAATTACTTCAACTTATTAGTATTCATCTAAGTACTGCTATCATCTTGAATTTTTTTTGTCCTTTCTTATGGACCATAAATTTTCAACTATTTTATTATTTCTTAACCAATATATCTTAAATTACTTTATTTTATTTATAGAAATATTTATAGAAATAAACTAGACTTAAATTGTGTTGAGAGGAAGAAAAAAAAACTAGCCTTAGATATGGCCGCATTTGCAAGGCTATGAGTATATTAACTTGTCTCTGGATAAACCCTTGAAGAATAAATTTGGAAAAATAATTTTAACTTTCAAAAAATTTAAAACTATTGTTGATGTCTTGGATCAAAAGGAACAGACAAGGGCAAGCAATGAAGTAATCCCAATCCCAAGTCACAACTGTCAGTCATAGACTATGCAATGCAAAGGATTCTCTCATTCTTTTCTAAATACTATGTGCCCCATCACTCCATTACACTTTCCCATACCAATCTTTGCAATCACTCTAACATCTCTCAATTTTCCCAACCCTTTGCTTCCATACTTCTTTCTCTTTATCCCAAACTCTCTCTATCTCTTTTCTATCCTTCACTTTCTCTGAGTTCTGTTTGCTCAAGTGTTACCTAACATCAAACTATGAAACCATTACTTCCCATTCTCCTCTTCTCTATCATTATCACCTCATTTTCCTCTCCTATTCCACCAACATCTTCACCTTCCACTTCAAATCTTGACCCAAACCAACTCAAAGCCCTTCAATCCCTCAACATTCCCACATCCAAAGACCCTTGCATCCAACCATCCTTCCATAATGCCACACAATGTGACTCCTCAAAACCCTTTCGCCACCTCCTTTCCCTAACCCTTTCCAACTGCTCAACCTCCATTTCTCTCTCCTACAATGCCCTCAAATCCCTCTCCACACTCCAATCACTTCACTTCCTTAACTGTCCTATAGCTCCCATTCATTTCCCTCCTCAACTCACATACTCTCTCCTCTCCTTCACCTCCATCAACAGCCTCCACAAGATCTCAGGAGTATGGCTCTCTCACCTAGCAAATCTCACTGATCTCACTGTCACAAATACCCCAATTAAAGCTTCTGGTCCTTATGTTATCCTTGCTCACATGAAAAAGCTCAAAACTTTAACCATTTCCAATACTAACCTCACTGGTTATCTTCCAAAATTCATCCATTCCAACCTTACCCATATAGATTTTTCATCTAACAACCTCAAAGGAAACATACCCACTTCCATTACCATGCTTGATAGCCTAGAAAGTTTGAATCTTTCTTCAAATGGGTTCAAGGGTGAGATACCCTCTTCATTAGAAAACTTGATTTCCCTTAAAAATCTTTCCTTGGCTTCAAATTCATTTTCTGGTTCTATCCCAGATTCAATTTCTGCTATACCTGGTTTATTGCACTTGGATCTGAGTTCAAATAAGCTCAATGGGACAATTCCAAAGTTCATTACAGAAATGAAGAATCTTAAGTACTTGAATCTTGCTAACAATAATTTTCATGGAGTTGTGCCATTCAATTTGACATTTATCAAAAGATTGACAATGTTTAAGGTTGTTGGGAATAGTAACTTGTGTTATAATCATTCTGTTCTGTCTTCAAAATTGAAGCTTGAGATTGCTCCATGTGATAAGTATGGGATGCCAATGTCTCCACCACCTGCTAAGGATTCTTCTGAACATGATAATAGTGATGATTCAGATTATGGTGATGATGATGATGATGGTAGCATCCATAAAAGAGAACATCATCATGGACCAAATAAATTTGTTCTTGGGGTGGCAATTGCTCTTTCTTCAATTGTCTTTCTGATTGTGTTCCTAATCCTATGTTCAAAGTGCTGTCGCCGCTGAAGAAACTTTTTTTGTTTTTTTCACTTTATAGAATTTTAGTTAGGAAAATTGATCATTTTAATTGATGCTTGTTTAATTAATTAATTTATTATACAATGGTTATAGACTTATAGTAGATTAGTTGCAGGGGGGAAATCAAAGACAAATGAGAGGTGATTGCAAAAGACAAAATGAAAATATGATTTTTAGTTTTGTTTTGTTTGGGTGACAGCATATGAAAAGCACCCAATAGGAATATGAATTGGAAATTTTTTTCATGTTTCTTTTACTATTTTACTCAGTTGCTTGTGCAGTGCAATGAGTTGCCAAAAGTGCTAAGAAGATTTGCTGCTGTAATATTTCCCACAATTTTGACACATTTTTAATTTAGGATCGTCCAATCTAAAATATATGGCTGAGATCATTTATGTGATTTTATAATTTTATTAATCTGAACCGTTCGATCAATAATTAATGTCTGAGATTGAAAATAGTGTGAAAACTTTGTGCTTATTTACTGCGGCACATCTCAATCCACAAAAGTGCATGTATGTAATGCTTGGCTTGTAACTTTTTGGAGTAAAATGGCTTTGGCACTTTACAATTTATTTATTTTTGGAATTCAGCACTTTTGGATAACAAATACAATTCTTTTTTGCTCTTTAAAATAAAAAGAAAAAAAAAAAAAAACTTCTATGTGAGAGGTGGTGGGTGTGGTAATGCTATCCAGCAAGATGTAATTAACTTGTACATTGTACTACAAGCAATTATTCTAAACTTCTTTCCGCCACTTACTTGACCTAATGATCCTTATTTTTAGACTATTGATGATTGATTTTATATAGGAAACTCTCTAATTCCATATCACTTGACCTAATGATTTTATATAGGAAACTCTCTTAACAACAAAATTCCCACATTAAGTTATTGATTGGGTGGTATAAATCTCTAAGTTTGATACCTTTGTGTCATTTGATCCAATCTATTTCATTAATTTCTTAGTTTTTAATCACAATCATCACAACCAATGATTTGTAGGTAGTTTATTTTAAGGGTATGCTTGTTAAGAATTCATTTGATCCATGCATTAATTATTTCTTAACAAAATACATATTTATTTTTACACACAAAAGATAAACTAATTTCATTAAGTAAACCGTTGAAATCATGAGTTCAACATAATTTAACATTTAACTAGGCATATTTTGTTCATACCTAATAAAGTCAACACATTGACTCTACATCCACAATATTTATATAGTTACTAGTATAAGTTAATTGCTTAAAAAAAAAGCTTAAATTAAAATAACTTGTATAATGTTAAATAACTTGTGCAATTTCCACATATTTGCTTTTACACGACAAATGATTCCTACATCAGTACAATAGCACATTACATAATGATAGTTTTTTTTTTTTTTTGAAGTTCATTACATAATGATAGTTACCATGTGCCAAAACGTCAGTATTAAGGGTACATAAGCTATGATACTTACAGAGAAGCTACACAACAGGGTTGGTGGGTGGGGTGGATTAGCAATTGCATGTGCCATGAACACTAAAGGAAGGCACCTTTAATTATTGCCAGCACAGTTCTAGTACCACCTGCAAAGAGAATGAAAATGGTTATGAAGTAAATGAATACATGTCCCTCCATGAAGTTATGATCATGTTGATGACTATTCTAAGGGCATTTTTTACTATGGAACTAAATGATAATGTATTGAAAATACAGCTTTAAAAAATTATTTGTGAAATTAATAATATTTTAATTCTGTGAATTGTGAATTTCTGTGGACAGTTCATATTCCTTTTTTTATTCATAAAAGCAATGTTTCGGCTGAATCAGAAGCTAATGGAGAACCATTTGAATCGAGAATGGATTCTCTCCATTGAAAAAAAAATGAAAAAAAAGTTGGTCAATGGTTAAAATGTAACAATTGAGAAAAGTTGAGGAATTTTTTTTTGAGAGGATCCTTTCTCATTTGAATCTAAAATACCTAGGACAACTCAAAACATGTTAGCATTCAGTACTGTAGTACATATCACTGACATGCAATGCAACTACAATGCAACTAGTATCCTCGTACTTGCAAAATTCAGTACTATGCAGTATGGAATTCCTCAATTTAAAGTTTAAAATACTAGTAGCATTTTATGGTCATTCTCATTTTGAGTGGGGAGCATTGTCAGAAATGAAAGTTAGAATCTAAAAGCATACCATTCCATCCAAGGCAAGATCCAAATTCTCTGGATTCATCAAACCCCATGGATGTTGCAATCAACATATCTCCACCATTGAATTGAGATTGAATGGCTTATATCGTCGGTTCCGCACATGTTTTGGCCTTACTCTACTATATCCTAATCTACAAGGCCTCTTACACCAGCAAGAGAAATGTGATCGGAAAATATGTACATTGATAATGGAGAACTTCCTTGCAATATTGAATTTTTCAAATGATTTACCAAAAACCTCTGCAAGAACATAAACCATCCTTGAAATGGTGAAACCGGTTCGAATCTCTCAATAAAATTTCCCTCTTGGTTGTCTTTGACATGAACTTCCCCATCTCATGACAGTCCCCACACACTCTTCGATTTTTCGATACCCTAACAGTCCTCCCGGGCGGCAAATTTAAT
Organism: Trifolium repens; assembly: GCA_030408175.1. Lineage (NCBI taxonomy): Eukaryota > Viridiplantae > Streptophyta > Magnoliopsida > Fabales > Fabaceae > Trifolium > Trifolium repens. The sequence goes on along the minus strand of CP125842.1, from coordinate 54,843,835 downwards.
ATGCCAAAAGCCATAGCTAACTTTTCACTGTGTCCGCACTGAATCACTTCCTTCTCCATATCATCTTCATTAATCAATGCATACCTAAACATAGTAGAGTAATCTTCATTCTTCATTTGCATTGTCAATTTTCTTAGCAACCCGTCTATCCTTCTCCATTGAGGGTGTTTCGTGTTCCCAGCAACAAAGATAATAAATTTTCCTCCGACCTCTATCCAACTGCAACCTGGATTCTGTTTAAATCCTCTTTTACACATCCTTTCTTGCAACTTTTTCACTTCTTCCCACTTTTCTGCTTCTGCATAGACATTTGCTAGAACAACATAATACCTTGTGTTGTCAGGCTCTAGCTCAAAAACACGTTCTGCCACTTTTTCTGCTAGTTTCACAGCATGATGGATCCTACACCCAGAAAGCAAGGTACCCCAAATTGTAGCATCTGGTTTAATTGGCATGGACTCGATGAACTTGTACGCCTTTGATAGATTTCCCGTACGGGCAAGAAGATCCACCATGCAGGCATAGTGATCTAACTTTGGTTCAATGCCGCATTCATTTCTCATGGAGTTAAAGAATTTCCAACCCTCGTTCAGTAATCCAGAATGACTGCAAGCATTAAGTATCGCGGCAAAGGAGGACTCGTCGGGCTCAATACCGGCAATCCTCATTTTTCTAAAGGTTGAAATTGCCTCGTTACCAAATCCATGCATGCCATATCCAGCTATCATAACAGTCCATGAAATCAGATCTTTTTTAGGAATCATATCAAAAAGTAGTTGTGCTAGAACTAGTAAACCACATTTGGCATACATATCAACAAGTGCACAAACTACGTGCAAATCTGAAAAGTACCCTCTTCTTAGTATGTGTCCATGTATCTCTCTGCCTTTGTCTAGAGCGGCTAAGCCTGCACAAGCTGGAAGGACACAAGCCATTGTAATGTCATCCGGCTTCAATTGTTTCTGCATGTCTAAAAAAAGTTCTAGAGCTTCATTAGGAAGTGAGTTTTGCGCATAACCTCCAATCATTGTATTCCATGAGACAATGTCCTTAGCTGGAATTTGAGAGAAAACTAAACGAGCTTCATCCACACTTCCACATTTTGCATACATGTTCATGAGAGTATTAGCGACAGGCAAATTCAATCCCATGCCATTCTTTATAATATAACTGTGAACATCCCTTCCTTTATCCAAATTGTTGCTACAAGCACAAGCATGAACAATGCTTGTGACAGTATAGATATCTGGCCTAACACCCTTTCTTTGCATTTCATCGAATAATCCAATAGCATCATCGTATAAACCATCTCGTACATAAGCAGCAATGATTGAAGTCCAAGAAACAATAGTTGTTTCATCCATCTTCACAAAAACTTCAGTTGCACCATTTAAATTACCACATTTTGAATACATGTCTAGCAAGGTATTGCTAAACACAACTTCCTTACTAAAACAAGCTTTCACACCAAAAGCATGAAGAGCTTTACCAAGTGAAAGGTTGCCAACATTTGCACAAGCCACGAGAACACTAACCAATGTGGTCAAATCCAAATTAACCCCCAAAACCAACATCTGAATAAAAATCTCAAGTCCATTTCCGGAATAACCATTCACAACACACCCATTTATCATAGAATTCCATGAAACCACGTCTCGCTCAGTCATTTCATCAAACAGATTACGTGCACTTTCAACTCCACCAAATTTAAAATAAGCTGCAATTAAGGAGTTAACAACAGCAGTATTAGAACCAAAACCCAATTTCAAAATATACCCATGAACTCTTTTACACTCCTTCAATTTTCCCAATGCAGCAAAACACTTCAAAACACAAGTAAAAGTAAAAGAATCCCCTGAAATTCCTAACTTTTGCATCTTCTTAAAAAGACTCACACTTTCCTTATAATTACCAATCTTTGCATATTCAGACATCAAAAGATTCCAAAGAAAAACCTTATCATTCATAATCCCATCAAATATTCTTCTCCCTTTAACCAAATCACCACAATTCACATACATAAAAACCAATTTTGCCCCTAAAGTTTCATCAATTGGCATCCCATTTGAAGTGATAATGGAATGAACCATTTTACCATCTTCCAATGATTTATGCTCAGCACAAAGCTGCAAAACGGAACAATAAGTATTCAACTCAAGTTCATGTCTTTTTGACATTGTGAGTAATTCCATGGCTTTTTTGAGATGACCCATTTCGCAGAATTTGCAAATTTTAGCATTTTGGTTGTGTGCTACGTTGTGAGTGGTGTTGGCTAAAGAATCTGAAACAGTTACATTGCTGCGACAAAAAATGTTGAATTTGGAATTTAGAAGACATGTTTTTGAAGGTTGTTTGAAGAAGATGAAACGGTTACGAGGTTTTTTGTTATAATTTGAGTTGTTTTTAGGAGTGTGATAAGGTGCTGAGGTTTTCAACACACTTGACATTGAAGCTGGGACAGGAACAACAATGATGCTCCAAAACATAAATAAATGGGACCAAAAAAAATCATAAAAAGGGAAAAAATAAAAAATAAAATAAAAATAAATTCCGTTGCCGGGACTTGAACCCGGGTCTCTCGGGTGAGAGCCGAGTATCCTGACCAACTAGACTACAACGGAGCTTGTACTATAGATTAAATGTAATTATATATAATTAATGTGTTATATACGGTAGCTTAATAATGTGTAAATCAAGAAAGGATTCTCTCAATTTTTTTCCCCTCAATTTGTTTCAATTGTTACATCTTAACCTCTGAAGCCCCGATACTCTAAAATTGGTGAAGTATCGTGTCCGATACGCACCCGATACCGATACTCTTCTGATACGTCCCGATACTCGTATCGGAAGAGTATCGGTTAAATCTTTATTTTTAAATAAAATAATAATATCCGATACGCGTCCGATACTTCCCGATACTCGTATCGGAAAAGTATCGGTTAAATATTTATTTTTAAATAAAAAATAATATCCGATAGAATCCGTGTTTCCTAATGAATGTCAAACTATTATGTTGTTACACGGGTAATTAACAATGTCTTTTTTGGATAGTACTAATGATGCTGTATAATACTTAACTTAAGATGTATAACTTAAAATGTACTGGTGATCATTATTTTTTAGGACAATATTAATGAAACACAAATACTTAACTTAGTATTAATGATTTTAATTTATTATAATTAGTATTTTTTTGTCTTTGTCACTGTTCTGAAGGTACTATGGTGTCCTACTATATAACAGATTGTTTAAGTGTTTGGGTTTGTCCCAAAATTCTAGTATAAGAATGAATGCTTTATGCTTTTAATTGGTCAGCTGCAGGACCTATATAATTTTCTGATATTGCTACAAGATGAACTTGTTGAACAAGTTTGATGTCATGACTATTATATGTTTTTTGAGCTATTATATGTCTTTAGTTAGGACTGATAAGTCCTTGTATGTTGAGCCTCAAACTGTTTTGCTCTTGTGCAAGCTAATTGGCTTGTGTGTACTCTTTGTACAATGAACTATTGACGTTTATAATAATAATTATTATAATAATTTTTTGTCTTTCAAAAAAAAATTATCATTATTAATATTATTGTGCATTTATATATTTAATTTTAAAATTAATTAATTTTTAAATAACGTATCGCGCCAGTATCGGATATGAATTTTTTAAAATTTTCACGTATCGCCGTATCGTGTCGCGTATCGGGGCTTCATAGATCTTAACCATTAACTAATTTTTCTTCATTTTTTTTCTAATTAAAATATTATTACATGCATTTGATCCAATGTTTAGATATACACATTATTTCCTCAATTTTTTTTTTCAATGGAGAGAATACATTCTCGTGTAAATCATTTAAGAAAGTTCATTGGGATTTTTCATGGTGTTTTGATAGCTAAGCTGCATGGTTTTAAATATATTATTGTAGAGAATGATTTTTTTTTTACCATTAAAATAATGAAGATGATGTGAGTGTTTTAAAATGTTGTTTTTCATCACTTGTTAATTGTTATTTCAAATTAAGGCATTATGGGCCCATTTATTTTGGATATTTTTTAAAATGGATTTTATAGTGTTGCACTTTCAATGATGCATGAATGTTTTGAGTCCTTACGTAACTCATTCTCTAGCAGGCAGTGGAATTTTAAAATTTTCACCAATAGCCCTATGTTTTTTGCATTTTACACCCCCTAATATTTTTTGTTTTGCACCAATTATCCAAAAGCCCAAAACATTAAAGAGTTGTTAATTTACACCTACTATGCAAAATCTATGCCTATGGATGGCATCATGAATATTGAGCCAGTGTCTGAAGAGTAAAATAATCTATGCCTATTTTGGTTATTAGATTATTCTAATGGATTAAGCATAGAGGTTTTAAATCTTCATGTGCTTAATTTTTTTCGATCAAACAACATGGCATGAAAAAACATCTACAAGGTTTGATTGTTGGCACCTCAAACTCAAAGCCTTAGTTTTGATAGGTATTTGTTTCATTTAAAATGTATGGATCATGTACTAAATTGTGCTACATTGTTGTTATATTCACTCCGCGACAATGCCTGATATATGTACTTTGGAACCGTGCAGGTCTAAGCTCAACCGGTTAAATTTCCAGGGTTTCTATACCATACTTCTAGAAAGAAATGAAGAGTTGATTAGTGTGGCAACTATTAGGTGATTTAATCTGCTACTACTAAGAATCAAATCAAGTAGTAGGTTTTGCATGATTCTATGATTGAATCTCCTTTTAAAGTTGCAGTTTTTCTTCATTTATATTTCACGGTTCCATAACTAGCCATTTCGTTTTGTAGGATATTTGGAGAGAAGATAGCAGAAGTTCCCCTTGTCGGTACAAGATTTCAGTATAGACGACTTGGAATGTGTCGTGTTTTAATGGATGAGCTTGAAAAGGTAACATAAAAATCATTTGAATGACGCATTTTAGCTTGTTGTTTTATGAACTATAATATACAATGTTCTTGATATGCCAAAATAATGTCCTAAAACTTCTTGTTATATTTCCAAGTTTAGTATCAAATTTCTCACTTGAATTGTTTTCTTTTGTCAGAAACTAAGCAACTGCGAGTGGAGAGACTAGTCTTACCTGCTGTCCCTGGTGTGCTTGAAACTTGGACCAGTTCTTTTGGTTTTAAGCAGATGACAAACTTTGAGCGATCGCAGTTTTTGGACAACTCATTCCTAGATTTCCAAGGAACGGTGATGTGTCAGAAACTGTTGTCAAGACATCCATCTCCGGTATCAGATGTGACTAGAGGTTCGTAACATTTTATGATTCTTGAATTGACAGTTAGTTTGGCAAAAATCATGATATGCAACCACACGGTCAGTGTGATTTCTCCGAACTCACCGTCAATTCAAACAGTTTCTTCACAGAATGGAATACAACCTTATTCTTTCATATTACAGACGCAACAACTCCAAAACAATATGGTGGCTTTTCTGTAAAATGTAAAATTAATTTTGAAAAGGCTAGTCCGGTTTTTGAAGTCGATCGAGCTGAAGGGATTAGAAAGAGTAGTACAAAGGATTTACAAGTTTGGAGACCAATGCCTAATTCCTAGACAAACAAGAAGATAGTTAAAGAAGTTTTGAATTTTCATTTTATGCACTCACAAGGAAGTAACAAGTTTTTTGTTGTAGTTAGTTAATACATCTCTTTAACCCTGTATTCCTCTTGTTATCCACTCACATCATACATGTATTTACAGCTTAATATATAAGTTCAAGTATATATCAATTTTGAGCAACTTTATAATAAGAGAAAACCAACTTTCTTAACGCTAGAGTAGGTTAGAAACATTTGCAATTTTTGAAAATAAAAAAGGAACTATAAGCATTGATGACAACAACCATATGACATTGGATTCTCCTTCAACTTTCAGCTGACAAGTCAACAAAAAAATAATTAAAAAGATAAAAGTTAAACAAGGTAGAAATTCTCTTTCTCATTGCTTTTCACATTTATATACTAGTAGTATTGTTTCTATACAACACCTATGTCACAATCTATATTCAGAACACATTAACCACTCCAATCCAAAGAATTCAATAATGAATTAATGCCAAGCCTGTTGTTGACTTTCTTGCACATGGTTAATTAAGCAATGCCGCTTTTGAATTGATGATGTACTCGTCATATAGACAAGGAAGAATAGTTGTTGAATCCGTAACTAGAACATCTTTACACGAAAGAACCATGGCAGAACAAAAGCTATTACTAGGCACGCCATCAAGAAGTTACAGAATGGCTGCCCGGTCCAGCACCCAACCAAGCTGCGGCGTGATGTATTATCATTGTCGATGAATCCACTTTCACACCATTCTTCCATAAATCCATTATCAGTAACTTCGGAAATATTTTTTGCTGTTTCACCGCATATTTCGCACAACCTGTGATCAGAAAAGGTAAATATACTCAAAAAACTAAGGAACCTCAAGATTATTCAGCCAAAAATCTAGCATAAGCATATTTATCGGATGATCAGACAAACAGAAGTTCAAAGAATCATGGGGACAAGAGCACTTTTTCATCAAACATGAAAAATACATCCAATTGTATGTTAGATACGGAACAAAACTTCATGCCATTATTTAGATGTCTTTTGAAGCAGCTCACAAATAATAGAACCTAATTGATAATCATGTTTATATCTAATCTTAATTCATCCATATCATAACGAAAATAAATGGACATCTTGATTTATTTTACCAACTCGTCCCTCATTGAAGTCCACTATCAATAGATACTCCATATGTCACGGTGCATAATGACAATGATAATAGTGGTTCTCCAACTAGAGATGTGCCGGTAAAAAGCTAAATAACAATGAGCAACATATATTAAGCAACTACTTGTACAACTGCAATTTAGAAATTCCAACTGCTTGAATTTGGTTCTCATATATTGCTACACTTATAAGGATTCTGCAAAAATTGAAAAGATTTCACAAGACAAGTCATTATGCTAAGATGAAAAGATAAAATCTATCTCCTAAGTAAAATAATACGTACAATGACAATAGGTTTTTTTCTCTCTGGAAATAATTCCTAATCTAATCAGATTACTAAGTAATGATAACTTGAAGAAACATCCAAAGAGACAATTTTCTCAAACCAAATACAAAAGAGCCCATACAAATACCTATGACATTGTGAATTCAAAATATAATTCACAATATCATGAACAAGATCAACATTGCAAGCATACGTGCAAAACTCAAATGCACAGATAAATAAGAAAATATTGATCAGCGAACTACAAATAAACAGATATTAGCAACAAAAAAGTTACCTGTTTCCTTTAATCTTGAACCATGCCTCAGCGCAATGACTGTGTGCAATGCCTAGTTCATCTTTACATGCACAACCAAGCATAATCAAACCTGTTTTATCATCATTATTAACACTATTTGGAGTTCCGACAACAGTTGCTTCTAACGGTTGCCCAGAGGCCAGATGGCAAATCCTACAAATCATTTCACCATCCGAATTCTCACTAAAATCTCTGCAACTGCCACAATTCATATCAATCACACATGAATTTTTATCAGTTTCAGATACCCCTTTAGGTGTTTTAATCGTTAACATGTGCAGCCCCGATTCATTAGTTTTAGCTTCCAATTTTCTATTATCTCCACCATTAATACACTCAACCTGAGCAGAAGAAACTACTACAACACAGGTCTCAAGTGCTTCCCCATTAACCGAATTACTTGAATTATAACTAGTCCCTTGATCAACAAGGTGCAATTCATCGTTGATTTTTCGGGGATCAACACCAACATTCTGATTCTGACCCTTATCTTCTAAAGATCTCTCCTTTAACTCCTCATTCAATCCAAGATCATTGCTGCAAGTCTCTTCTGAATTCCGATCTTCACCGCCCAAGCTACATCCAGCTCCTGAATCAGTTGCAACTCCTTCAACCAAATGACTCAAATTCTCATAAACCCCTTTATCAACATGATCCAACATTTCACAACTACCTTTGCTTGTTGTTGGATCCATAACACCAATAATAAATTCCTTCCACTAAATATTTCCAAACCTGAAAATAAATTCCTATAATACATGAATCCCACAGTAACAAACTCAACAAAAAGAACTAAAATAAATAAAAACTAATTTTTTATACCTATTTACAAGGAATGAACAATGTGATCAAATGAAAGGTAGAAAATCCATAAATCTCAACAACCCATTTCATAATTTGAAACAGAAACTTCAAATATTGTTACAAAATCATCAAAAAAACAAAAATTTGGGTTATCACCAATTGGGTGCATCACTCAAAAAAGGCACAAAGACAAGGAATTAAATACCTGAAAATATATAACTCTAGTAAGAAAAATCAATCTGGGTATGTTTGAAACCAACAAGACAACGTTAAAGTTATGTGCTTTACCCCTTGTTCCTGATGTTGTTGGAAGAATGCGTGATAAAAATCATTTTTTTTTATGTAAATGAAAAAGAGTGGCAAGGTTAGGTGAGAAAAATAAGTGGGAAATGGTGAGAAAATAGAGAGAAAATAGATTGAGTGTATTTGAATTATTTGATGGAAGTGTATAAAGCAAAGGATAAGAAATTGAGGGTTTTTGTCTTTATTCCATACTTTTATTTTTACTTTTACGGCATGCTATGGGTTTTGATACAGAAAGAATCATAAACAGAGAAATTAACAAGAGATGTTATATTCTATTCTTTTTTGAATAAAACAAGATAAGACCACAAAAACAAATTGAGAAAATTACTCAAGTATGATTAAGATCAATTTATGATTATTGATTTAAATTAATTCAGTTTTAAACTGATGGTATATTTTTCTTATTGAACAGAAATTGAATGTATACTGGTTTAAAAGTAAAGATGAGTATGTAAAAGACAAAGGATTGTAACGGATAAATTAATTTATAGCCAGTGAATTTATATATAATAGTGGATGAATTAACGAGTAGTTGATGACGGATAAAAGTAAAAGGATATTTTCAATTAATAATAAATTTTATATCAATTAAATACCAAAAAGATTATATCAATTAATATTTTAGACATTTAAAAGTTAGTAATTAGTTTCTTTTTTTAATCAAGTAATTAAATAAATTTTGTATGTGGAAAATAAATTATTATTATTTCTAATATGGAAATTAAAAAAAAAACACATTTGTAATATATATTTGCATAAAAAAACGATATACACATTTATTTGTCATAAAAAAATTACAATGCTATAAAATCTATTGAACACATGTAAAAATTTCAATGGTTAATTATTTTTTTTAAGTAGTTTAGTGATTAGAATTTTATCTTTTAATTTTAACACGAATAAGTAAGAGTATCAGAGTTTTAACTCTGATTCTTATATTATATATTATTATATGTAATGTTCAAATGTCTAACTAACTGAACTATCCTCATGGGTCTTTTATCGGTTAAATTTAACAAGGAGCATATAATAATTCAATTTATGGAGTAAAAAAAAAAATCAATTTATGACATTTATACTTTATTAAATTAAATTTCTATTGAGCAAATGCAAGCCAGTTCAAAAAGGAAACAATTGTATGGATAATTGCACTAGGAAAATAAAGGTAGTGAGATAAGAACAAGATATCCGTGTGAATTAGTGTGTCAAAATCAAAAAGGAAAAGATATCCATGTGAAAGCCTACCAAACAAAATGCATTTCTAATACCCCCTAATTAATGTGACTACGAGCGCGTTTAATCTGCTAAAAAATATTTTGATTCTTGTAATTTGAGCTAACTAGTCAAAGTGAGGTTCGAGTGGCTCATAAACTTGAAAATGTGTAGAGTTCAAACTGAAAAAAGTTTCTTGTCAAACTTAAATTGAGTTTTGAGTTGAACTACAATTCTTGAGTCTCAATACACTTTGTGCACCAACCACTTGTGTTAAATTATCTAAACATTTAATATGGCAGGTCATTTACTAAAAACATATATTGAACATTTCCAATGCAGCAATTGGGTGAACAATGAATTTGGAAAACTAAATCTAACCACTAAAAGTGATCAATCAAATGAATGAAAAAATAATAAATATGTTTGAAACTAAAAGAACAAAATGACCTTTTGTTCTGTTATTACATGAAAAAAATAACCAAATTCACTCACTCACAAACCAATCATCATATAATACATGTTTTTCCCTCTAAAATCTATATCTCTATTATGGAATTTTCTTATGACGGAGGGAAGAAGCGGTTGAGATTGAAAGGTAATGAGTAGAACTCTTCATTCCTGCTATCTGCTTTAAATGTTCTAAACTTAGCCCACCATGGCATTCCCCTATCTTTAGCACTGTCCTTATAGTCAAGAGTATTGTCCAAGAATACAGCAATTATCAATGCAACAGTTGGTGAAGAATAGAAGATGGTATTCAGGAAGTCATTGAACTGCAAAACAACATGAATAGTATTTATTTAATAAAATGTTTGACAAAGCTCCTTCATAGGAAACTTCAGTTGCAAGTAACACAATCTACTTTATATTTATTCCTAAAAACAATGGTCCCTTAATGACACATGTTGAAATTTCACACTTCTTTTAGAAAACCGGCATGTAAGGTGAGGTCAACTTTACTTAAATGAATACATTTTTGGATCATGTCTCATCAAATGCGGGACTTATATAACATATATAAAAAAGTAACTTTGTACAGATATGATTGATTGATAAACAAGAAACTCACCCATCCAGCTTTGGTATGAGCAGGACCATGGAGTGTCCTGATAGTGTATTCTCTGAAATATTCAGGAATAGATAACCCCAAGAAAAGGGAAACACCAACAATAAAGAGGTTCCTCATTGAATTCATGTTGGTGAATTGCAAAAATGATAGCCCTACAGAAGCTGAAAATGCAAATAAATAGCAGCCGTCATAAATAAGGAATGAGAGGAAAAGCCGATATAAATTCAAAGGTTTAGTTGTACTTACCCACAAGACCAAACAAAACACAGTATATAGCAGCAAATATAGGGAATGGTATCGATGCAAATAGAGCTCCAAATTTACCTGAAATAAAGAAGCAAATTATATATTTTAAAGTGAAACTATGAAATTGGAATTATAATTTACACATTCACACGACCCTATAGTTTGCCACTCACCTAGCATTGAGAAGAATATCATAAACCCAGCAGAAACTTGAATGACCCTTCGGCTGCCGATACGGTTACTTCCTAGAAGCCCTACATTCTCGCTGTCATGATACTAAAAGAATCAATTTCTGTCCCACAAAAAATGAAAACTATGAATGAGAAGAAGAATATCACACATACACAGAAACCGTCGAACCAGTCAGTGTTCCGAAAAGGCCATTCAGCAAGATTCCGATTCCTTGCCAACCAATACCACGGCTCAGGACGTGAGCAGGCGGTGGTGTTGCACTCGCTAGACGCGATGCTGCTTTGAATGCTCCAGTTGACTGTCGAAATAGTAAAGGCTATGAGTGTTTGCTTAAAAAATAGAACACGTGTGGGTGTCCTACTTAAGTATATGCCATTAAAAATGTTCAAATGATAAAGAAAATGCATCACTAATTAGAGCCATTCTTAAGTGCTTGAAAGTACCTCAATTAATGAGACTAAAACAGCAGCCATCATTCCAAAAGAATGGCCTGCATCAAATGTAGGAGCACCCCACTCAAGAGGGTATGGAATCTTTATCCTGCACCAACATGTTCAAGAGTCAAAAATTTTTTTTTTACTTTGATGCATAATAATATGCAAATGTTCAACTATGTCACAGATATTCAACCAGAAAAATGCTATTGGTACCAACCAAGGAGCAGAAGAAATTAGATTAGCCCTGTCTGTCCTACAACTATGTTGAGTTACATCCGGCCGGTGTTTGTATGCTCCACTTGCTGTCAATAGATGTGCATATGCCCAAATCACTGTGGTTGTTATGAGTAGCGCAAATCGTTCTAGTATCGGTACTTGTCTTGTCTGAAAAATTTTCAAGTACTGCATAAAAAAAAATCATAATACATAAATTTCACTGATTAAATTCAAACATATTCATGTGCAAAACAATTACAAGACTATTTTACAATGTCAAATTCCACAAGCTAATTTAAACATGAACCTTATAATCCACTTATTTGACTTATTTATACCTGGGAGAAAATTACAAACAAGATTAGCATTGGAATTCCAATTTCAACACAAGTCCCCACCTGAGAAAAGACAGAACAGCATGTTGTGAACAATATAATCCAAAAAATATATATATTTAGATATTCGGAATACAAGTACTAGTCACGTGGTTTCAGTGTTATGCTATACCAGAGGGAAACCTCTGTCAAATAAGCCAAAACCAACTAATGTAATTACAGGAACCATTCCAAGTGGGCTGAAGAATCTGCATTAAAGGAAAAGTACATAAATTATTTCACGTTTGATACAATGGATTTAATCTTCACTCTTTAATTTACAAAAGTATATATGCATTTCACATTTATATATTAAAAATCTTACCTAGAACAAATAGCCCATATTTGACTAAATCCCAAAATAATCTGTATGCTAGATGCTACAATTAGTGCACCTTGAACTGCTCTCATTGTGCTAAGAAATCTCTGCAGATACATACATGGAACAAGCATTATTCTAAACTTGTTCATGACATTATAATATGCGTGACTTAGTCTATGTTTGGTATCACGGTCCGTATATCAGAATCATGACGGTCACCCACTGTGATTCTGACATAGTCACGGTGATACCAAATATACACTTAAAAACATGTTCATACTAGTTAGTTAAGCACATATGAATGTTACATTTTGCAACTTAATTAGAGATTAGAGATTAATGTACTAACCAAATGCGGGTCCTCTATCATCGCTAAAGAAGGGTCACGAATAATGGATACAATGGGGACCATAAATGCATATGATCCTCCTATCACTGTTGGTAACCGGGTTCCAAACAGTGTCTGGACAAGTGTATTAATCCCTTCAACAAAAAGTAGAGTTTGTACCACCCTTACTTTATCATCCTGCAACAATATGCCAATAATACATTATATTATCAACATCAATGATCAATCCTCAATATTGGTAAGTTTCATATAATTTCATTTCACTACCTCCAAAATTTGTTCTTTAGTGGGACCTACTAGTTCATTTAGCATATGTCAAAATCCAATACACAAGACAAAAATTCAATTTTTTTTAATAAAAAAAATAGGACATTAACTCACAAAGTTCATGGTTCAATCGGTTCAACCGACAACAATTGAGTTGGATGATAAATTAATAACTAAGTTGTAGAAATTAAAACCAAAATTCAACGATGATTGGATTCGATTCAACTATACTATTGTACAACCATGACCAAACCAACTGATTCTCGGTTCAACCGGTCGGTTCTGTCTGGTTTTTAAAACATATATTGATCTAGACATGATAAAAGCAAAACAAGAAAGGTTCCCTTAGTAGAGATTTGCATATAGTATAATAGTACATCAAAGGATTTCATGAATCAATCAAATAAAAATAATAATTAAACTAAATTAGTTAAAAGAAACTAAAGTTTGAAATGACTTACATCACTTCCACCCATTGAAGGCACAAGAAATGTAGGAATCATAACTGCAGTTCCTAACGCCAAAATATAATGCTGAAAACCAAGAGCTATTGTTTCCACTGTTAACAATTCAAAACATAGACATATTATCATTCACATTGAAAACTAAATTAAGGAAAAAAAAACACATTAACATTATTAGTAAAGTTGAAAAAAAAAAGGTTAAAGCTAAACATGCATGCATACATACCCCAAGATGGATTTGAATCTATACAATACTCTAAACCCTGAAGCTGATCCATTGGTAAATGACTTATTTCCTCTGGCTTAATAGCTGCCATAATCACTTCCCACTTTGCAACTTATAATTATTGTTTTAGCTTCCAAATCCTACTTACTTGAAGATATATTGTGTTTAGAGAGATTAATGGGGTGAGAAAACTGAGCAAGAGAAATTGCATGCACTGTGTTCCTACCCAGTACTCTAACAGTTTTGGTTTGTTGAACTATTGACTGTGTTAGAAGTTCTGTGAATTCTCTTTTTATGTGTGCTTTTGAGTTAGAAATGAAAATATTAAAATAATAAAGTTTTATGGTATAGTATTATTATAAACAATGTGAATGTGAAAGGTGCCGTTAACTTTTGAATATTCCAATAATGCCCCTTAAGGAAGTGCCAAAAAAAACTGAAACTCAAATGTTACCGTTGCTTCGGTTTCATGTCCTTAAACATTGCTACTTTTATTGGTATGGAACTGAGTTGTAAAGTGGGATATTGACCTAAGGTTATTTAATGATGTTTGTTGAATATTGGATTTGCAATGAGGTAAAGCATAAAAGTAAGTAAAATATTTATGATAGTCTTTGCTTGGTATAGTAGGAGAGAAAAAAGAGATGACAGATGAGTAAAAGAAAAATACAAAAATCAATGCATGAATTTTGACTAATATTTATCTAAGTTTATGTATTGATTTTCGTATTTTTTTCTCCTACCAAACAAAGACGTAATAATTTAATATTTAGGACTTTAAAATTGATTTCTAGTTAAGGCAGAGAAGCTTCTTCTTACTTTAATTTCTTAAAAGAAAAATTCTCGTATGTGTTCTTTTTTAAGAGTACTATATATTATTGATTAGAATGTTACTTTTTTAAGATGAATCCAAATTCAAATTTTTACATATTACGTATAATATTTCTAACGATTTAACGGTTTGGTGGTTTTAAAGAAAAACATAAAATTTTAAGTGATAAAGGAGATTATACAAGTCTCCGCTCTAACAAAACTAACAACTAATATATTGTTCTTTCAATCAAACAAAAAGAAGTTAAAGGTGACTTTTACATCTTAAATAATTATTTTAAAATAAATGTTATAGTATACTCAAAAAGAATGTCATATAGAACACTCGAAAGAAAATCAATTAAAAATATATTAAAAATGAAAAAGTAAAACTATTTTTAGGATAATTTATTTACATATACATAATAATATTAGAGCATTTCTAATAAATTTTTTAGAGTGTGTTTGGATGAACCTGGACCCTCTCCCGTCATATTATTTTGGAATTATGACCATCCATCACTACTGTGAACAGTAACTTATATTATAAAAATATTAAATCGAGGGTGAAAATTAGCACTGCCCTCCATACAGTTAATTTTACACGAGAGGGAATACTCTCTCGTGTTTGGATGGAGTAATTAATTTTTTTAGAGGATTTAAAATTCTAAGCAATTTCATTTGTTATATTTGTATTACCATCATTTTTAAATATGTGCATTTGAATAAAGTAATAGAAAATATCATTGAAAATATCTTTTGACCATTTTTATAAATTTGAATTTTTTTTGGTCAAATTTAAAATTTTAAAAATAGGAACCAATTTACAATTGTAAAAAATTTAAAGATTCATATTATGGACTATACATTTGTTATTCAATAAAAAAATTTAAAAAAATTATTTATATATGAGACTAGAAAAAATATTTTTACAATTTTTATATTCCTCACTTTACAACGTCAAATTAGAGAAAGTAAGAAACAAAGTCCTTCTTTTATAAAATTTACTTAGATATCTATATTTGAGTTGCTAAATTCCTTCTTTTATAAAATTTACTTAGATATCTATATTTGAGTTGCTATTATGATTAATATAACTATATTCAAATTCTATAAGAAAAAGAAAAGGGTCTATATCACATTTTTATACAAGAGACATTCATTTTTTAAAATTCTTTGAATGATTAGTATATTTGATCTATAATATAAATTACATACATGATTATTATCTTAATTATTTAATAAATTTTAAAAGTTGAATTTTTTTTATAAAAAAGACATAAGAGAGTATAATCTCTGTTCCAAAATATAAGCGAAAATTGGTCAAATAAAGTTGATATATTTTGGTCCCATTTTTAACCAAATATATCAACTTTCTTTGATCAATTTTCCCTTATATTTTGAGACGGTGACATGTTTGTATTCTGTGTTTTGTTGGTGTTTTTTTTAAAAAAAAATTGTACGACTTTCGAGCACATGATTTGACGAAACTCTGCAATCCTTCATTGAGAGTGGATAGTTTATCTTATTATGATGATCTGCTAGGACCTATATCTTATTGTACATAGGTTGGACGTTGGAGTGCCCCTTATACTTCTTTTAATAAAATCTTTTTTTATCTATAAAAAAAAATGTAGTCGTCCTTGTATTTTAAAGTGATGGGTCATTTTCTTATGCAGAAACTTTTAAATTCTGCGATTAGTTTGGGACTAAGCTAGTAATAAAGAAAAGAAAAAGGTGATATTATGACTTGGCTCCAACGTGTGAAGGAACAGAGTACTACCAATCTCCAACGTCTCTCTCTATACTTGAGCACCAAAACAAACCGCTAGCATTGATATTGCAGCTCAGTCTCAGTGAAATAGTATATCTCTATTCATTCATTCACTTTTTTATTATTTTTTCACTCACTGCAGCAGTTACATGCCTTCTTGCATTTACTCTGCTTCCATTATTAAAATTAAATAGTATTTAGACATGAAAATGCACCTGAACGAATCAATGTCACTCAAAATTTTATCGGTTTTTTTTTTTATTTTTTTAATTCAGTATATATAATTCCGTTCCATCATGTTGGTCCATATCATGATTTTATCGGATTTGGATTGCGTGCATTCAAGGAAGATCTGATCATTCAATTAAGATCGGAGAGTCCAGATATAAAGAAATTTTAATCATATTGAATTATTGTTTTATATTTGGATCGTCTAATCTTAATCGGACAGTTAGATCTTCTCTGACTGCATAACTGCATGCATGTACTCAAAACTGTATGCAATCCAAATATGATTTTATTACAGTAGGAACCGTTAAGCCAATGGCCAAGCCAGAAAAATATTTTTTAGACATGCTTCAAAATAAAAAGTTTTTTTTAGACAATAATTTTCTGTATTTGTGTCAAAGATTTGCATCTAAAATTTTTCAGTTGGGACCAAAATTATGACAAATTTGACATATTTGAGAAATTAAAATGTTCTATTCTCTAAAAAATTGAGATTATTTTTGTCAGTGTAACAGTTTTTGAGATGTAATAGATTTTGGGTGGGACTAACTATAAATAAGCATATATATATATATATATGGGGAGGGATTAAATTACACAGGTGTAATATTACTCTAATGTTACACCGCTCAACAACGCTTTAAAGAATTCAAATTTTACAAAATCCACCGTTGGATTGAAAGTTTATATCGTATAGATCATCTATGTTAAGTTTTACAAAAATCTAAAATCGTTTGACATGTTTTTGAGACACATAAAGAATAACGGTATTCAATAAAAACGCAAAAACCGTTAATTTTGATGTGTCTCATCAACATATCAAACGATTTTAGATTTTTGTAAAACTCAACATAGATGATCTATACGATATAAATTTTCAATTCAATGGTTGATTTTGTAAAATTTGAATTCGTTAAAGCGTTATTGAGCGGTGTAACATTACTCAAATGTTACACCGGTGTAATTTGATCCCTCCCATATATATATATATATATATGCTTATTTTCTCTAAAAGATATCTTAAAGGATTAAAAAAATCTAATTACAGTGGGTTAGGAAAAAATGGTTAACCAATGTAGCATTTGAAAGCTACTTCATACTAGTTACAATAATATGCAAAACATCCTCTAGGACAATTAAACTGTATTAATATGTATGCATGGAGAACATTAAGAAAGTAAATTGAGTCAAGAAGACGGGGAGAAAAATTAATAATTAAGGAAGCTATAATGCGATTCCATGTCAAATAATATAATGACATGAAAAGTGAGATTTAGAAAAAGTATAGTAAGCTTCTTTACGGGACCAAAAGATTCAGAAAAAAGAAACAAAGTGACACTTCTAAGTTATCTACGTACTCTAAAGGCAAAATTCCTATGTATATTCCATTAACAACGAGGAATCATTGGTTAGTCAATTTAGAGGATTATAGTGCTGGCATATATATTGTGAGATAAACAAAATCTTAATTTCACAAAAGAAAATGGTTTCACACTTTTTGTTCATTATGATATGATGATGTGTCTAGACAAAAAGAGAAAGTTGATTAAGAACGACTACATTTGTACGTGGAGATGCTGACATAGGATTTAAACATTTGGATTTGATTTTTCTTTTTTGTTGTTAAACACCCTGTTTCTAGTTAGTCACATATACAACTTTCTCTCTCTAAATTCATTCCCAATTAAACATTACTGAGAGAGATTTTATTCCCTCTCTAATTTTCGTTACAAAATCGTATATTTTTAGGAGTATAGGATTTTTTTCCCTCTTTAATTTAAAATTCGGTCGAAAAGAGAAGTAATTTTGACAAAAAATTATTTTACATAAGATTTAAATTCAAGTTTTTTTTTTGACACATAAATTCAAGTTTTTCTGAACGATTCAATTACTTGTATTGTATTCAATCATTTGGTTTACTTAAATTTTATTTTGATATATATTGTTTGTTTACTAAGATATTAGTCTCTATTTATAAGATAATATTTTTAGTTATTAATTAACAAATTAGTTATCAAGGACATATCAACTCTAAATATAAATGAAAAGTTTTATTGCACTTTTGATTCTCTTATTTTCACTATTTTACAAAATTAGTTCCATAATTTTAAATTTGATAATTTTGGTACCTCTATCGATTATCGAATATTTTGTCTAAAATATATGGTGATATAACATGCTTTACATTTAAATTTATAAAAAAAAAATTCTTATAATTTTATCAATGTTAATATTTTCTCATTATCATATCATATACTCCATACTACTTCGCTTAAAAGTTAAAACATATCTCATTTTGCTTAGCTTAGCTTCAAAAAACAGTAAAATTCATATATTTTTTTCTTCAGTTTTTCACTTTTTCTTTTTTTATTTTGCTTCCTTTTTCAATTTTTTGAAACAAAACCAAACTTATCATTTCATTCCATGGTGATTTGAAGTTAATATTCATCTTTGTAACCAAGAAAGGAAGAAAATAGTTGAAGAATTTTTTTTAATAAAAGTTGTAAAAGTAAATATAGATAAAAGAGGAAGAAAGAACATTGTTTCACAATCTATAATACTTTTCTTCATGTTTTGTGTTGAGTGAAAATCAAACTAGTATGAAAGTGGGAAGAAGAGATAAACATGAAGAACATAATAGAGAGAAATTGTTAAAAAAAAAAGGAAAGAAAGAAGAGGGTGTGGCGGCTGTGTTTGAGAGAGAAATGAGAGAATCTTTTGATATTAGGTTATAATACAAAACTTATGTGGGTTTGAGCCAAGTAAATTTAGTAACATAAAAGCTAACTTTTTGTATATTAATCAATATATATATTTTTTTATTTATCAAATAAAAATTAATTTTTGTTATTTTGTTTTTGTTACTCGTATAGATTTAAAATATTTGTCATAATATGTTTGTTTATTTGATATGAATTTATGCATTTTATGTGAATGAATGTTAATGTTACTTTGTTAATTTGTTTATTAGCTATGAAATAGGAAAATTAGATGAATGGTTCAATGTAAACGGTTCAATAACGGTTGAACCGGTCCAACAGATTAAATCGTGAATCAGTGACCAAACTGGTTTGAGCTCCAGTCCGGTTCTTAAAACATTGCTATAATTAAAAATATGACGGAGGAACCAAAACTGTCAAATTTAAAAATAGAGGAATCAAATCTACAAAAAGATAAAAATAAAGAGACCAAAACTGTTATTAAGTCTAAATAAATAAATATTAATGTTTGAAAATTAAGAATAATAGTATTATTATATAAGAACCAATTTAAAGTTTAATCTAGTAAAAAACTCTTGCAACAATTAAAAAACTCTTGCACAATAATTAGTCTTTGGTACTCCCGTAACTCAATACCATATAATAACCCTACAAACATCAATTTTTTTTGGATCAACTATAAGCATATTAAGCATATATCACACAACTATTTTAAAGTTAAATTTTTTAAACCACTGTAGCACAAGTTGGAGGAGATGAAAGGTAAGATTTGTTATTATCATTTTAATTGCATTGACAAAATTATCCCTTATTTTATGTTGAAAGCCAAAACTATCCTTATTAAAATTTTAAATATTAATTATCTCTCTTTATTTTCTTTTTTTGCTACAAGTTATCTCTTTTAATTATTCATGCTAAATCATTATTCATCCTACATATTTTATTTATTGTGAGTAATTTTTTTTTACTTTTACGTGGCATCCATGTTTTTTTTATTCTTTATTTCTATATTTTTTGTTAATAAATTAGAACATTATATATATTTTGTTTGTTATTACGTTGCACCTTACAACGTTTGGCTTGTATTATATTTTTTTTTCTTGTTTTTTTTTAAAACATTATATATTATTATTTTTTGTTATATTTTATTAGTAATAGTATAAGAGGTATTTTATTTGGTAAAGTTGCAATTTACATTAATAATTATTAATAAATTATTTTCATGTATTTATAGATAATTTAAAATTTTATATAGTTTTTTGTTAGATGTATCATAAAATTTGAAAAATTGCTGTGAATATATAGTTTTATTCGTTTCGAATAGTATAAAATTATGAGACCTCTTTAATGTTTATAAGGATAAAAATGTGAATTCATTTTAAAATATCTTTCCTTCCCTCGTGAACCAAACATATCTATAATTAAAATCTTTCACCTACCCTTCCCTCATTTGAACCAAACACATATATAATTAAAAGTTTACCCTCCCCTCTATAAAAATCCCTCCCCTTCCCTCCCACTCTTTTGAACCAAACACACCCTTATAGTTCATTTAGTTGGAAGGAAGGAAAGTTAGAGAAAAAAAATTACATAAATTAATGAATAAATTTTAACTAATTTTAGTTCAAATTTATTTATTAATTTATGTAATTTTCTTTCCTTCATATTTTTTTTCCAACCAAACGGATTTTGTTTCACTTTTGATGTGTGTGCTCCCTACAAAAACTAGAGCATAGGTAAAAAGTCACCTATTTCCACGTCAGGACTCAACTTACCCATCTCATCACTTACTTTTTATAATCAAAGCCCGCAAAGCAAGAGGAAAGGATTACATTTGTTATATTCCCTCCATCACTTTTGAAATGTCTGTTTTAAAGAAATAAATGATTTTTTTTGGTAATTTTTTCAAATTTTAAGTAATATTAATTATTGTTTTATTAAAATTATGTTTAACTATATATTGAAAAGAGAGAAAAATTAAAAATTAAATAATAAATAATTAAGTGCATTATAGATAAAAGATAAAAAATGACAAAAAACATTTAGCTCTATTGATGATATATCTATAAAAAGTTTTAAAAATAATTAAAAAGAAAAGGATTTAACACAGTAACTGTGTTAACACAGTTATTATATTAGTCGTCCAATCTAAAATTAACGGCTAATATTATAAATAGTTGATTTCATTACTATATATATAATTTGGACAATTTGATATCTATTTAATGGTTGAGAAGCAATATTGCGTGAAACTGCATGCATGTTTTTTGCACAAGAGTCAATTTGAATCCAATCAAAATAAAGATTTAGCGCAATGCAGTTATTATACAAGCGTTCGATCTGATAACATGGTGGTCACATATGGTTAAACTTGATAACATAGTAATTAAAAGGCTAGGCGACCTAATTTTGTCAAAAAAAAAGAGGCTAGGCGACCTATTGTCAAAAAAAAGGCTAGGCGACCTACATCAACTTGGTACATCTTACATTTCCCATCCAAAATATGAATAATCGAACATTTTTTTTTTTGGTTAAATTAGACAATTGGTCCCTTAACTTATTTATTGGTTTCATATTGGTCCCTTAACTAATTAATATTACATATTGGTCCCTTAACTTTAATTTTGCTGTCATATTGGTCCTTTTCGTTAATTTTTATGAAAAAACATTAATTTTACTTTCTATTATTCGTTATATGAACACATAAATGATTTATTTATGAGTAATATTATTAGTGAATATGATTATGAGTTCAGACATCTTTCTTAGAAGATAGATATATACACTATAAACCTGTTAAAAAGGACCAATATGACAAACATAATTAAAGTTAAGGGATCAATTTGTGACGTTAATAGGTTAAGGGACCAATTTGTAACATTAATTAGTTAAGGGACCAATAAGAAACCAATAAATAAGTTAAGGGACCAATTGTGCAATTTAGCCTTTTTTTTATATATAAATACTTCATCCGTTACAAAATATAAGTAAAAATTGGTCAATAAAAGTTAATATATTTGGTCTAAATTTTGAACCAAATACATTAAGTTTTTTTGACTCACTTTTGCTTATATTTTGTAACGGAAGAAGTATCACTTTTGGACCCATCACCAAAGTGAGATTGGGCAGCCTAGAATATTACATGGTGGGCTTGGTGCTATAAGACCCATAATTTTTCTTCCCCCCCCTAACAGACATGTCAATTATATTCAAATAAATAGTGATCCTAGAAGTAACCTCCCTAAGACCATGTACAATGGTTTTGTATTTTAACACCCTCCACATCATTTTCTCTTTCTTCCATCTACTTATTCAACACCCATTCAACTTTTATCCTCTTTAATGATTTTTATTCAACACCCTACCTCACCACTCTTTCTTTTATATTCTTATTTAAATTTTTATTTTTATTTTTATGATTACATAAAAATACAATTATCGATTAAAATTAAATTTAAATTATACGATACCAATCATCGATTAAAATTAAAATTACAATTATCAATTAAAATTAAATTAAACTTCCGATTACAATTATAATAAACTTAATTTAAAATACGACACACAAGTAATTAGTACGATACAAATAATTTAAAATGCAAAACAACACACAAGCAACGTAATTAGTATGATACAAATAATTTAAACTTCAATACAACACACAAGCAACATAAGAAATACGATACAAATCATCTTCAACCACGGATCATTCCAAACTTTGTCCATATGTGCTTCACTAGATCTGCTTGCAATTTTGATGACCTTTTCGATCGCGGAACTCGGATCTAGCACGCACATGATTTGCAAAAGCGGGTAACACCTCGGTCGAGTATGGTTGCGGTGCACTAGATCCACTTTCCTCAGATTGCTCAAAATCGGTCCAACGTTGAGAATATGAATCTCGTTCATCCTCAACAATCATATTATGTAATATGATGCATGACCTCATGATGATACCCAAATCCTCTATGTCCCACAAACGGTGTTTGAGATGGATTTCCCATCATAGATCCATAATATGGATGAAAGTTTGGAGGATGTTGGTTTGAAAATTGATTTGGATTTTGATAATAGTTGGGATTTTGATAATAGTTGGGATTTTGATAATTGTTGGGATTTTGATAATTGTTTGAATTTTGATAATTGTTTGGGGTATTAGAAGAATTTTGGGTGTTGAAATGATTATTGGGATCCATTTTCACTAAACAAATACTAAAACTTAAAAATAAAGACTAATAGAAAGATAATAATAAGATTAAGAGAGTGAAAAATGTGATTTTTTTTTTTCTGTGTCCAAATCAAATAAACCAAGTCTCTATTTATAGAGAAAAAAAAAATCATGAATTTTGGTATAAAAATAAAAAATTAATTTGCAATGAAATAATTGAGTTTAAAGATAAAATGAGATAAAAATCTCGTTGGCCAACCAGATGCTGCCAAGTGTCCTGCACTACCTTCTCTCTCCGCATGAATGCAATCACACACGCCTTGTCTGCGCGTGTTCCACACACGCCCGATGCCAGCAAATGGCGATCGTCCGCGTGTCCCTGTCAGCAGGTTTCAACCATGTTGAAAATTTTCAACACCCTCGCCCGCCAGCTCATGTTCAACTGCCTCATTGCAAGTAGTTTGCTGTGTTGAAATGAGTTTCAACACCCCATTGTACATGGTCTAACAAGTGTATGAGCAGTCATAAATTCCTTCAGATCATAACATTCACACATCCTACACAACAACCACTTGAACCGGATTCGATTTCGAATGTTGATTATTTATCGAACGGTTCAAGTTTATAAAGCAATAAAATCACTTAAAATGATCTTAGCCGTATAGGGGTGCTCGTGGTTCGGTTTGGATCGGTTTTGAGGCAAAAACTCATCCGATCCAAAAAGAAATTTATTCGTGGTTCGGTTTGGTTTTGGATGACTAATAAAAAAAATTCCAGTCCGATTTAATTTTATGCGGTTTAATTCGGATCGGTTTTTGGATATCCAAATTATAAATTGTAAATTTTTTATTAAATATTAATATACTAAAAAACACAATAAAATAATATTTGACTTTTTTGACGAAATAAATATTAAATTTGATGTAAAATATAACATATAATATATTTGTTAAAAAAAACATAATATATTAAAAATTAATATTTTAGAATGACTATTATCAATTATATTTGAATGATATCAAAAAGTAAAAAGTTGATTAAATTTATAAACTAACAAATAGTAGTATTAACTAAATTTAAAATGAACAAAAAATAGGTTAATACAATATATATTCATATTAATAAAAGAGAAAAATGTATATGCACAGATAGTGTAAACTAATTTTACACTATCAATCAATATCAACCGTTTTTTCCGCCAAATCACCCCACTAGACCCCACTACAATTGTATGACATGGAGAAATGTTTGATATCTATTGGATGTCTTACACTGATAGAGCATATCCATTAAATTCTTAATAAAAAGATAAATAAGTATTAAGATATATGTACGCGGTTTTGTTTGATTTTGATTGGTTTTGAAAAATCAATCCAAAATTCGATCCGATTCGACGATTTTCACAAAAGGACATTTATTCAAAAATATTCGGTTTTTTGCGGTTTTCGATTTTTTTATTATAATTAATTTACAGTTTTTATTTGAATTGGTTTTGATTTTAACACCCTTACAACCGTATATATCAAATTGGACGGTCACTGGGAAAACTGTATCAAAGTTGACAGAATGAATCCATTTCCCACTTGAACCAAACTCAAGTGATAAAAATAAATAATGTTATTTTATTGATAAGCGATCAACTTTTATTTCTAAGCAAATGTCAATCAAATCATAAACTTTAAGAAAATATAAGGTATTATGTGTTTGCTTATGGTGAGGTGAATTGGTTAAAGAAATTCTCTGAGGTAGAGATGACACTGGTGAAAAGGGTTATATATACTTGCAAAATTCACAACGACATTTATCTATACCAATATAAATTTAATGTCGAAATTAGGTTAGATTAAATAAGACATACTTCTATTCTAAAATATAAGAATTAGTTTAACTATTATACGTATGTCAATGCACAATTTTGACCACTAATATCTTTAATTCTTTATTCGTAAAAATTATAAAAATTGAATATTTTCATGAAAATACCCATCAAAACAAATCAAATAGGATCTTATATGTTTATATATATATATATATATATATATATATATATATATATATATAAGTATGATCAAAACATAATAAGTGAATAGTGTAATTTAGTTAAAATAGCTTTAATAAAATGAAATGGAAGTAGTAATTCATAAAGTTGCAAAAAATTGTTTATAGACTAACATGTGTTGTATTGGACTTGACCAACCCAAAACTCAAGTCAAGAACACTTACCATGATAAAAATAACATTTTTAAATTTTCATTTTTTCTAAAATGCTAAAAAATGTTGGATGAAAACTTCTAAAAATAATTATTTTATTTAAAATACAATTTTTATCTTCATGTAAACAAAAGGGTTTCACATTTCCACAGTAGTAAAATAAGTGTATTTATCTTGTCAAAAAATAAATAAGTGTATTTATATATAGAGCGACTTCTTTCTTGAGGATATATGACTTATTGACCATCCCAGGAAACTTCTTCAAATGGCCCAATTTTCACGTCGCAATCTCACGGTACCTCTCAGAGAATAAATCATCTATTTTGATATTGTCATGTTTTTATATTATATATAATCAAGTTGTTAGATAAATTTTCTTATTGTCACTCTTTTTAATCATATCTTTCACTTTCTCCCTCGTCATTTTAGCTCTTTTCTTCTATACATTTGTTGTTTCCAATGGAATGCAAGACAATCTAACATGTAACATGTGAATGAGCATATATTATGTACACGTAATATAAAGAGGACATGATTAACCAAAAATAGAAAAAATGAACAAAGAGTAAAGCAAAAAATTAAAGAAACAAAGAGAAAGAGGGTAAAAACAAAATAAAAAAAAAGTGGAACATAATTTATCTTTTAAAAAAAAAGTGAATAAAACATGTAAAAGAAAAGGAATAAAATATGGAAGTACCTTCCTCAGTGGGATTCTGTCCCCTATGCTAACCCAAAAAACAAAATTCTAAACTATTAGCCTTACCCATCCATTATGTCCATCTTTTTGTCCTTCTGATCACATTGAAATAATAATAATAATAATAATAATAATAATAATAATAATAATAATAATAATAATAATAATAATAATAAAATGTGGTTAATTTATCAATTTTTTTTATTTGATTTAAGTTTAAAATATCTAAATTAATAATATCTAAATGTAAAATAAAAATAGACAAATATATATTTTGAATTTCTAAATTAACATAAACCATTTTTAAACAAACATAAAAGCTAACATAAGACATGGATATACATAAAAGCTAACAGAGTCATCATAATCAACGTCTCTAGCATGTTCAAGAACCTTAATCGCCATGTTCAAAACGTTGTTTTCTCTTTATGTAAATAATAAATAGGATTACCCAGATGGAAATCATCGGTATAACAAGTGATGCTAGTGTAGAACATACTGCAAGAATCAATATTTTTGATTTGGGTATGGTTTGTTTTCTATGATTGAGTACTTGATTTTGATTTTGGTTTGGAGTGTTGTTGTTATAGATGAAGTTGTTGTTTGAAATGTTGAGGAATTTAAGGTTGTTAAGTGGTGGAAAATCAGAAGGGAAATTACCGGTTAAATTGTTGTTTGATAAATCTAAGTAATCAAGTGAGTGTATAGAAGAAATAGGTTTTATGCTATCTTTGAGATTGCAGCTTGAAAGATCAAGGTGTTGTAGTTTGGTGAGGTTTTGAAAACCTAAAGGAAGTGTTCTTAGGTTGTTGTGTGAAAGGTCGAGGATTTTAAGGTTTTGGAAGCTAGAAAGTTGAACTATGTCACTGAACCTGTTGTGTGAAAGATTAAGTTTTTGAATGGTTGAAATTGAAAACGAGGTGTTATTTATGATGATGCTTCCTCCGAATTTGTTTCTTGAGAGATTTACTTCCAATAAAGATGAAAAACTAGACCAAAACCAACTTGGTACGTGACCTTGTAGAGAATTTCCAGAGAGATCAAGAATTTGTAACTTTGACATGTTTTTAAGGTAACCCCATGAAATTGTTCCGGTTAGATTTTTGGATGGAAGAATTATTTTGGTGATATGAGACTCTGAACATGTCAAGATTTTTGTTTGGAAAAAATTGGATGAGTTGAAGCCAGAGACAGATTTGAAAGCTTTTGAAATTAATTTTTGGTCTTTAGTTTTGCATGAAGATTGTACTGAAGAAAACAAGGTTACGAGAATCAAAAATATGTAAAAGGGTTTCATTTTGAAATAGTAGTGTCTTAGTTTACTGAACTGAAGTAGAAAGAAAGTGTTTAAAACAGAGGTTGCTCTGTTCTAGTGTTAAAAACTGAGTTTTTTTTTCCCTTCTCTTCTTACACTTTTTTTACTGCTACTAGTTGCTGTTTTTCTCTTCTAAGTTCTAACAATTGAAGATGGAAGGGGAAAGACAATTTAAAGGAAGATGAACAAATAGAGAAGTGTTGGATATTGCCTTGAAAATGATGTTGTTGCAGGAAGCTGATGTGCTCTGGTGAGGGCTCAGCAGGCAGGGCGTGTCTTCGTGAGAGCGCTACGGCGCAGGTCTGTGGGCGCCAGGCGCAGGTCTGTGGGCGCCAGGCGCAGTGGTCTCGGGTGCTGGCGCCAGGCGCAGTGGTCTCGGGTGCTGGCGCCAGGGCGCGGCCACAAGCCGTGGTGAGGGCGTCAGGCGCGGACCCACGTGGTTATATAGCTGTTTTGCGTTTTCAAGGATTTTAAGGTGTTTTTTAGGGTTTCTAAGGCCAACATACATACTAGGGTTAATGGAGAACATCTTGGGAAGACTCTAGGGTTGGGAGAAACATTCTATCACCTTGGAAACACTTGTTGATTGAACCTCTTGGTCACGGGGAGAGATTCGGGACTAGGGTAGAATTAGAAAAACTCTAATTCTTGTAACTCTTGTGGAGAATCTCATTGTAATCAAGGTTTCTATTGATAGTGGAACGGAGATGTTGCTCTCTCCCCAGACGTAGGTTAATTAACACCGAACTGGGTTAACAATAGTTGGTGTTCTTTATCGCTTTCACCGTTTATTCTTGTTGGTTGATTACTAATGCTTGATCCATTGTTGTTTGGTTGCTTTGTTTGTTTTGCCCCACACACTAAAAGATTATTGGTGTGGTTCTGTTATTCGAATTCACAACAAGAAGTGTGTTGAGCTTTGAATTTATTTTATTTTGGGGTTAAATGAGTTTTTGATTCAATAAATATATATATATATATATATATATATATATATATATATATAAGAATATATTGCACATAAATTTAGAATATTTTAATAAAAGATAAATTAAATATGAAATTTTAATGCCAAAAGCTTTTAAAAATTTATATTTAATTTATTTATTGTTAACAAAAATTAAATTTTTGCAAAAGAGATTTTTATAATATCCTAAACATGATCTGAAAAAGAAATTCAAAAATTTGAATGCTACATATGAGTCGACTTAAAATTAAAGAATAAATATTGTGACACATAATATCTGGAAATCAAAACTTGCTAAATAATTTTATATGAACTAAAAATGAAATTTGAAATATTTATAGGGATGAAATAATTATATAACTCTTCTATTTTTTTGTTAAGTATTTTAATTTAAGGATCATGCTAAATACTTATTTAATTTTTAGAGAATATGTTAAGGGTACTTCAAATAGTAATTATATTTTGACAAATCATTTTTTTTGGTGCAGGACAATCTTATTTTTTAACTTTTAAATAAATGAAATACAAATTTTTCAATACAAAATATCAATATATAATATACTAACAAGTATTTCAAGGGCACCTGTCAGCATTTATTTTAATTTAAAATTGAAATAAGAAAAATATACTATTATAGAAAGAAATAAAAAACAAAAATATATTAGAGAGAAACTATTAGAGAATGTTAAAAGGAGGATATTCTTAATTATCCTCTTAATAAATTGCAATTTGCAACGACTCCACCACTTCGAAATGTTGGAAGTTAGGTGTGTTCACAGTACATATGTTGGTTCTATGAGTATAAAAATTATCTAAATTGCGAGATAAAATATATACGGATTGATTTGGTTTGATTGATTTTTAAAAAGTTGTCTAAATTAAACCAATGTGGTTAGAGTTGGTTCAGTTTGTGCGATTTATTGCGATATAAAAAATATGATAATATCACCAACTTGTTACAAAATAAATATAAGAAATGTTAATTTATTTTATTGTTTATATGATATAATATGCATATACAAAAATTGAATATACACATAAGAACTTATTTTTAATACTAACAATATAGTTATGAATCACATGAAATGATATATTTTGACAGCCTACTGTTTTATGGACTCAATTTGAGTTGAGTTTGCTAAGTTGGACTAAGTAATAAGTTGATTACTACAAATGGATAAAGTTAAGTTAAGTATTGCGGTTTGGTTTGGTTCGATTTTCTAAAATAAAAACCGCAAACCAAACCAAACGTATGATTTAGAAAAAAAATATCTGTACAATTCAAACTAAATACGATTTTCAATTTGTATTAATTAAATTTATGTTAATTCAGATATGAACATCATATCTAACTCCTTGTCAAGCACTAATATCTAATTGGACATTCCTCGTCTTCATTATAGGTTTTTGGGTAAATAAATAATATCGCATGCAAAATACTACTACTAAACTACAAAGAGCTTGACTTAATAGTCTTCCACTTAATTGACTGTGTCTCTAACTTATATATGGTAGTTGGAAAATAGGAAGAGGTGTTTAAAAGAAGCACGGCAAGGAAATTTCTCAAGAATCATATCCTCTGTCTAAAAAATGACAAATTAACTATCAGGGCCGGCCCAACGTATGTTGAGGCCTAAAGCGAAAAATTAAATGAAGCATTTTCGAAATGATAAAATAAATTAAAAAAATATTAGTCCTTTAAATGAGGCTTATTAATAATTTTTGAAAAATTAAAACGAAAATGCAAAACATATGTTATGAACCGATGACCTTGAACAGAACTGGGCAAGGCCTTTAGACACTGGGCTATCCATAATCTTTTGTTCAAAATAGAAACAAATTGTATGTATTATTAACCGTTTAAGCCTACTTCTTAAGCCCAAAGTTTGGGGGCCTAAAACCCTAGCTTCATTTGCTTTGGGCTTGGGGCGGCCCTGTTAACTATAAGCCAACAAGCAATCATGCTTCAAAATAACCTATTTCTCAAGAATCATGCTTAAAAAGGAAAAAAAAAAACAAGCAATCAACTTAAAGACATAATATAATTATTTTGTCAAAAAATAATTATTTTATTTAAAATACAATTTTTATCTTCATGTAAACAAAAGGATTTCACATTTCCACAATAGTAAAATAAGTGTATTTATCTTGTCAAAAAATAAAGGCTTAAAGATTATTTTCGTTCCTGTAAGTTCATAATTTTTATATTTTAGTCCCTAAAGCTAAAATCTGCAGGAAAATTCACTGTTTTCCTGTAGATTTTCATGCGAATTTTATTTTTTAGGGACTAAAACCAAAAGATTAGAACATACATGGACTAATTTGTAACAAAAAAAGATACAGGGACTAAAACAAAAAAACACGAACTTACAGGGACAAAAATGATGTTTAAGCCAAAAATAAATAAGTGTATTTATATATAGAGCGACTTCTTTATTGAAAATATATGACTTATTGACTATGGGTGCTCAAATCCAAACCAATATAAATGAAAACCGCAAATCGATCCAAAAAAAGCGAAAACCACAAAAAACCTAATATTTTTGGATGTGTTTGGATGACCTTTCTGTGAGAACCGCCGGATCGGATCGGATTTTAGATTGATTTTTCAAAACCGATCCAAACCGAACCAAACCGCATATATATTTTTTAATACTTATTTAACTTTTTATTAGTATGATATATTGCATTATAATATATTAATTATTGATTTCCAATTTTCTCAATAATACTTATTAGTTCAATTTAATGTATTACTTTTTACTATATCATAGATTTTAAATATAATTGATAATTTTCATTGCAAAATGTAATTTTTAAGATATTATATATTGTATTTTACATCAAATATATTATTTTATCGTGTCATTGTAATATTAATATTTACATAAAACATTTTAATTAGTAATTTGGATATCCAAAAACCGATCTAATTTAAACCGCATAAAATTGGATCGGATTGGATCAAATTTTTTTAATTAGTCATTCAAAACTAAATCAAACCATAAGTAATACTAATTTTGGATCGGATAAAATTTTGCCTAAAAATCGATCCAAGCCGAACTGCGGGAAACTTCTTCAAATGGCCCAATTTTCATGTCCCAATCTCACGGTACCTCTCAGAGAATAAATTTTCTTATTGTCACTCTTTTTAATCATATCTTTCACTTTCTCCCTCGTCATTTTAGCCCTTTTCTTTTACACATCTGTTGTTTCCAATTGAATGCAAGACAATCTAACACGTAACATGTGAATGAGCATGCATTATGTACACGTAATATAAAGAGGACACAATTAACCAAAAATAAAAAATGAACAAAGCGTAAAGCAAAAAATTAAAGAAACAAAGAGAAATAGGGTAAAAACTTGCATAAGTTTTATTATATTTGTTGAGAAAATATTTCATTAGGTTAATTTATTCTAAGCCATATAATTTAGAAATTTAGTTTAGTTTTAAATATATTCAATTGGTTATAAATACCAAGGTAGTAATTTATATGTAAATATTCTATGTAAATATTGTATTTAGTTCATTCATACCATTAATCAATAATATTTTTATATTTCTTATTATTTTCTCTCATTCCTCCCCCTAAATACCACAAATTCAACAAAAACAAAATAAATAAAGTGGAACATAATTTATCTTTTCAAAAAAAGTGAAGAAAACATGTAAAAGAAAGGAATAAAATATGGAAGCTCCTTCCTCAGGGGGATTCTCTGCCCTATGCTGACCTAAAAAATCAAAATTCTAAACTATTAGCCTTGCCCATCCATTATGTCCATCTTTTTGTCCTTCTGATGACATTGGAAAAAATAATAATAATTGCTGCAATATATTCACTAATTTCTAAAACTTTGGTGGTTAAATTATCAATTTTTATACAAACTAAGAAACTATTTTTTGATTTAAGTTTAAAATATCTAAATTAATAATATCTAAATGTAAAATAAAAAAATAGACAAATATATAAATATTTTGAATTTCTAAATTAACATAAGCTATTTTTAAACAAACATAAAAGCTAACACAATGCAATTATTAAGACATGAATACACATACTGTACTATATATATTGACATCAACTTAGAATGATGGTTCATGGGGATGAATATCTTTGAGTAATCCCAAAACTTGTTGCATGGTGGGTCTCTTGGAAGGCGACTCAGCCGTGCACAAAAAAGCGATTATGAGGCTCTCCACCATCTCGCTCACCATTGGGTCGCCTTCGAGTAGCAACCTCTCATCAAGCACTCTAACATGTTGTTCCTCCCTCAGTGCCTTTCTAACTGCAACAATTGTCTCTGTTGTGCCGATCCTCCCGGTAAGTAG
This sequence comes from Trifolium repens, assembly GCA_030408175.1. Lineage (NCBI taxonomy): Eukaryota > Viridiplantae > Streptophyta > Magnoliopsida > Fabales > Fabaceae > Trifolium > Trifolium repens. The sequence continues at coordinate 54,810,794 of CP125842.1, read as the reverse complement.
CTCCATCAACACCACTCCAAAGCAGTACACATCATCTTCAATGCCACCATTGGAACTCGAGTTGATTTGCAGTCCAAAATCGGAGATTCGAGGCTCAAAATTATCAGTGAGCAAAATGTTGGAGGTAACGAGGTGTCCATGCACAACAGGTTTTGAACTCGCATGGTGAAGATATGCAAGGCCACGTGCTATCCCCACCGCAATACGGTGGCGTGTCAACCAACCCATCTTTTTTGGGGATGCTTCAACCACGCCGGTTTGGAACTCCCATGTGTCGTCAGTCCAATCCTCGACGTTGGTATCCCCGGTTGGAAGTTCATGTAGCCATCGACCTAAATCGCCGTTTGCCATAAACTCATATAGCACTAGCTTCTCTTTACCTGAAAATTAACCAAATTATTTTTAAAATATTTAGTTGACATTATTATTATTATTAAATAAAGTCTTAATAAAATCCATTTGAAATAAAAAATGCATGTAAAGATAAAATTTATGGAAAATACTAAACAGTGCCCCCGGTGCATTGATTAAGCTTATTAATATAGAAATTTTATCTTATAATGTGTGCATTCAATGTCTTGAAAATGTAAAAAGTTATTTTATCACCATGAATTTTGTCTTTTATTTTCATTTTTGGCATGCTTAACAAATGCCTCTGGGGCACTGTTTAGCATAATCCAAAATTTATTTATCAACCAGAAAGATTATTACAATAAGTTTAACTAATATGGTTTAATTTTAGAAACATTGAACTTCTCAAAATTGTGTTTTTCACATATCCTACTATATATAATACTATATATAATAGTAGGATACATGTTATTAAATTTTAATCATATCCTACTATATATAATGATGTAATAACAATTTGCATGGAATGCAGTGCTACTATGGGTAACTTAACAATTCCATCTCCCTTATATAGATGCACACTTCTACTAGTATAGGAGTATAATGTAATGCTCCTTTTCACTATTCAAAATTCAGAAAACAATGTAATGCTTAGGGGTGGACAAAAACCCGCGGCCCGACCTAACCCGAAAAAACCGATAAAATAAATCAAAAAATGGGCGGGTTGGATTGGGTCATGGGTTTGCGGGTTTGGAAATTCGGTTTGAACAGAGTTGATGTGGGCGGGTCCGGGTGTAGAGAACTGGACCGATGGGACCCGAAACCCGCCCGCATAGTGAAAAAAAATAAAAATCAGTCTACTACACTAGTAATGTTGGCGTTAGTGGAATGCATATATGTCATTTTTTTCTTTCAAAAAATGCATATATATATTTAGGAATTATACTGTATTATTCTTTTTCAAATGGAAGTAATCAATACATTTCAATTTACAATACAACTTTTTACTATCACAATAAAATAGTACCTCTGCATATTTTAGAAACACGAACTTTCTCCTTTCTTGAGAATCAAAAATTGCTTTTAATCTTTGCATTTCATCTATTATTGTAATGAGACAACCAAACAAATTGAAAGTTATGAAACTGGTTAAGTAGATGAATCACTTCTTTCTCCCCCGCTTTTCTCTTCTTCGTCATTATAGTATTTTTTGTCTTTGTAAATATAAATTTTTACTTCATGTTTTGTTATTCTTTATTTTATGTTTTATTTTTCTTTGGTTGGTTTGGTGATACATCGTACGCCAATGATGATATTGATATTTTAATTTTCGTGTTATGAATCTAAGTTTTTTTTTTATCTTGCTCTATTTATTTATATTTTTTTATTGAAACCGATATAATCCGCCCGCGAACCCGCAAACCGCACAACCCTAACCCGTCCAAACCGAAGGACGAAAATGGACAAAGACGGGTCTCTATATATTAACCGCGGTTTGGGATGGATGAACATTTTGAGCCCGAATCCGCCCATACCCGCCCGATGTCCACCCCATTTCCTCAACAAAACCAAACAAAGATTCCATATAAGCCCTTAGAACATGAATTCAAATTGCAGATTTCAAAGTTGTCTGCCAAGTTGAGACTTAAGACCCGGACCTAGTTATTCAAAATATAAAAAAGTAGGACCTGGATTCATCTTGCTGCAAATTTTGCCACAATAGTAAATCTCAGCCGTCCATATATACGGTCCTACGGTTCTTACTATACAATCCAAATTTTAATAATTTTATACTGTATTAAATCTCGACCGTTCATTTGCAACCAAACAGCTCAAATTCATTACTACATATATACAATAAAATAACTGCCATCCCAAAAATTTACTACCCAATGTAAATAAACAAAAAATGTGCATTACACTATTACATATGGTCGCTCAAAAATTAAAGACTGCACAGACAAATATCCACACAATCATATCAGCCCTTATTTTCCATACAACAAATGAATTGTGACACAACAACACAACCATGTTATTGAACAGAGAATAGTAGTACATTAGAAAATTAAAAACTCGTGAAAGCAATTAATGAAAACATTGAATGAATCATTTTATCAAACAGTTTCAGTACGGCACAAACACACATACCTGCAATACAGTACCCAGAGAGAGTCAACAAATTAGGATGTTTCAACTTCGCCAAGTCAACGAACATAGCAACAGAGTCATCATAATCAACGTCTCTCGCATGTTCAAGAACCTTAATCGCCACGTGGATTTCACCAGGTAAAACAGCCCAATACACAGGTCCACACCTTCCTTCTGCTAACTGTGATTCTTTCCCGAAATGTGACGTGGCAATGATTAGATCCTTGAAGGTGAAGTTCATCAATGGCTTCTCAAACATCACTACTGGTGCAGATGTTGGTTCTTTTACATCTGCAACCCATGTTGAACCTGACTCTGTTTCAAATTCAAATGGCCCTGTTTTCTCTACTTTCGTGTTCATCGTGTTCATCATAACCGGTAATGAAATTGCCCATTTCTTCTTCTTAGAACGTTGTTTCCTCTTTCTGTGAATAATTAGGATTACCCAGATGGAAATTATCGCTATAACAAGTGTTGCAAGTGTAGAACATACTGCAAGAATCAATTTTTTTGATTTGGGTTTGGTTTGTTTTCTATGAAAGATGACTTGATTTTGATTTTGGTTTGGAGTGTTGTTGTTATAGATGAAGTTGTTGTTTGAAATGTTGAGGAATTTAAGGTTGTTAAGTGGTGGAAAATCAGAAGGGAAATTACCGGTTAAATTGTTGTTTGATAAATCCAAGTACTGAAGTGAGTGTACAGAAGAAATTGTCTGTTTTATGTTATCTTTGAGATTGCAGCTTGAAAGATCAACATGTTGTAGTTTGGTAAGGTTTTGAAAACCTAAAGGAAGTGTTCTTAGGTTGTTGTGTGAAAGGTCGAGGATTTTAAGGTTTTGGAAGCTAGAAAGTTGAACTATGTTATTGAACCTGTTGTGTGAGAGATTGAGTTTTTGAATGGTTGAAATTAAAAACGAGGTGTTATTGATGATGCTTCCTCCAAATTTGTTTCTTGAGAGATTCACTTCAAATAATGATAAAAAACTAGACCAAAACCAGCTTGGAACATGGCCTTGTAAAGAATTTTCAGAGAGATCAAGAATTTGTAACTTTGACATGTTTTTAAGGTAACCCCATGAAATTGTTCCGGTTAGATTTTTGGATGGAAGAATTATTTTGGTGATATGAGAGTCTGAACATGTCAAGATTCTTGTTTGGAAAAAATTGGAAGAGTGGAAGCCAGAGACAGATTTGAAAGCTTTTGAAATTAATTTTTGGTCTTTAGTTTTGCATGAAGATTGTACTGAAGAAAACAAGGTTAGGAGAATCAAGAATATGTAAAAGGGTTTCATTTTGAAATAGTAGTGTCTTAGTTTACTGAACTGAAGTAGAAAGAAAGTGTTCAAAACAGAGTTTGTTTTTCTTCTCTTCTTACACTTTTTTTTATTGCTACTTGTTGCTGTTTCTCTCTTCTAACAATTGAAGATGGTCGAAAGACAATTTAATGCAATATGAACAAATAGAGAAGTGTGTTGAGCTTTGAATATATTTTATTTTGGGTTAATGAGTTTTTGATTCTATAAATATTTTAATTTTTTTTACTTTCGATAAGAATATATTGGACAAAAATTTATAATATTTTAATAAGAGCACTACTATATATCCCGAGAAAAAGAATCGTGAAAATTCACGAGATGACGTGTTGCTATTTCAGAGTTGTTTTCACAATACATGCGCCAGTTTTCAATAGCCATTTAGCAGAAAACATGGGTCAACGGCCACTGGGATGATTTCGGGATGATTTCAGGATAATTAATTTCATGACATCTAGCATTATCCTTTTAATAAAAGATAAATTAAATATTAAATTTTAAGCGCCAAAATCTTTTAAAATATTATATTTAATTTATTTATTGTTAACAAAAGTTAAACTTTTGCAAAAATGACTTTTATAATATCTTATATGAACTAGAAATGAAATTTGAAATATTTATAAGGATGAAATAATTATATAACTCTTCTATTTTTTTGTCAAATATTTTAATTTAAAGGTCATGCTAAATACTTATTTAATCCTTAGAGAACATGATAAGGTTGCTTCAGATAGTAATTATGTCTTGACGAACTTATTTTTTAACTTTTAAATAAATGAAATACAAATTTTTCAATACAAAATTTTAATATATAATATACTAACAAGTATTTTAAGGGCACGTCAGCATTCATTTTAATTTAAAACTGAAATAAAAAACTATACTATTATAGAAGAAAAAAAAACAAAAATATTTTAGAGTAAATATTAGAGAATGTTAAAAAGAGGATATTATTAATTATCCTCTTAATAAATTGCAATATGCAACGACGTACTCTGTGTTGCATGTTAGGGGTATTTGCATTTTAGGTTGGTTCAGTTTTAAGCATAAAAATCATTTAAATTGTTAGATAAAAATATATACGGTTTGGTTCGGTTCGGTTAATTTTTAAAAAGTTAATAAAATCAAATTAATGCGGTTAGGGTTGGTTCGGTTTGTGCTGTTTATTGCGATATAAAATATATGACGATATCACCAACATGTTACAAAATAAATATGGGAAATATTAATTTATTTTAGTGTTTTATATGATATAATATGCATCCACAGAAATTGCATATACATAAGAACTTATTTTTAATAACAACAATATAGTCATGGATCACGTGAAATGATATGTTTTGACAATATACATTTTATGGACTCAATTTGAGTTGAGCTTGCTAAGTTGGACTAAGTAACAAGTCGATTGCTACTAGTTGATAGAGTTAAGTTAAATATTGCGATTTGATTGGGTGTAGTTTGATTATCTAAATTGAAAGCCGCAAATCAAACCGCACGGTTTAGAAGAAAAATGATATGTAGATTTCAAACTAAATACAACTTTTTATAATTTTTTATTTAGAGTTATTTGGTTTGCGGTTTTACGATATATTAACACCCCGTATTGCATGCACATATCTGACTCCCTGGTCAAGCACTAATGTCTAATTGGGACATTCCTCTTCTTCATAAAAGGTTTTTGGATAAATAAATAATATCGCATGCAAAATACCACTACTACTAAACTACAAAGAGCTTGACTTAATAGTCTTTTGATTATGTCACTTAACTTATATATGGTAGTTGGAATTTGGAAAATAGGAAGAGGTGTTTAAAAGAAGCACGGCAAGGAAATTTCTCAAGAATCATATTCCTCGGTCTAAAAATGACAAATTAACTATAAGCCAACAAGCAATCAACTTAAAGACATAATATACCTATCTTTCTCAAAATAATGTCTCAAAATAACCTTTTTTTTTTTTTAAAAAAAAAGTGTTAAATGATTGATTCATTTCAACTTTTTTTTTATTTCGAAAAAAAAACAAAAAGCTATTCATCATTAAAATTGATAGAATAGATCAAATACAATAATGTTTTTAATTTCGCTAAAAACGTAAATAATGGATCTGCGAATAAACTCACATCATCCAAGTTAATGGTATACAACGACACTACTACAAATAATATGGTAAAATTAAAATCGCCGGAATATCCATGTTTCCGGATCTGGAACATTCATGCATAAATCATTGATTAAATCTGTAATTCACTGAAGTTGATATTTCAATAGGAATCAAACGAAAATCGCAACAATATGAGAAATTAAAAAAATCCGCACAAGACAACGACTAACACAACGCCGCACTTAGACGACAAAATCACAAAAAAAAAACACAAAATAAAAACTTGATCTATGTGAAAATTATTTATTTATATTAAGAGAAGAGGAAAAAAGATGTAGAGAGGATAATTTTAAGCTAAAAATAACCTAAAACCATTCCTCTATAATGAACAAAGAACAAAAAAAACTTAGAGAAAATAAACTTTTAACATAACAAAACTAAGGCAGGCAAGAAGAGAGAATTTTTTATTTCATTTCAACTTTTAATTTAACATTGACTGTACTTTTTCAATTGTATCATCTAGTACTTATCTTAAGTTTTTCTTTCAAATTATTTGTTTTATCAAGATATCATTTATTATCTTTATCTAATAAACTACCCTTATTTATTTATAAGGATAGGTTAACATTGTACCTTAAGACCATACAATAAGATATTCAAAATTATAAATAATAAAAAATATAATGTACAAATTTCAAAAGAATATTGTTACATTTGTATATTTTCGAATAAATGATTATGAACGTACCAACAACATGCATCACAAGTAATATATACTTGAACATTTTAACCATTTAGTCTTGAGTTTAATCTCGGACTCATGCTCATTGATTTACCCAAAAAAATCAATTATAAACTTAAGAAAAATTTCTTGTTTATTGTTTAGACTGGGATCCATTCGGCCGTTTATTAAAATGTGTCATATTAATCTAATATTTATATCTATTTCTCTTATAAATGGACCCTTTTTTTTTGTCTAAACTTGAACAAAATACTCATAAAAACAAAATAAACTTGAGTATTGGGCCTAATATCAATCAAAGTTATATCCCCAATATTTTATTAGCGTTTGGATTTGTTGTTGTAAAGCAGCCATGCAGTTACACATTATTTTGATTGTAAATCGTTCGATTTGATTTTAACGGCTGAGATTAATTTGAATAGAAAAATACAATGTTTAATTTACATATATGTGGAGAAGTTACATATATGTGTATACAATTCATGTTATCCCTTGTTATTTTCTCATTTGTATTTTTCTACATAATATGTGATTTAATAGAGTTTTTTTTTTTTTTTTAAAGTAATGTGATTTAATAGCTGTTATACTACCTTAAACACGTTTCTAGTAGCCCAAAATTTTATTATTAAAGCCACAATAGAAGTAGTACAAACATTATTTTTGGTACAAGTAGTAGTCCACAAATAGTAGTAGTCCACAAATATTATTTTTGGTACAAATTGAGGCATTATATATACTCCCAATTCCATAGACCATAATAACACTACAAGATGGCTTTGCTTAGAGAAACTTATAGGTCTCTAAAGGATTGTTATTCCTTGCTCTAACCATTACATTGATGAAGATAAAACTGTTTTTATTGGGTAACCAGCAAGAGCATTGATTGCACATACCCCATAAGGCCAATCCTCACTAACATTTCTTGTGATATACAAGTAACCTTTCTCTCCCCAATCTTTTCCCCATGAATTTTTAACAATCCAATAGTCTTGACCATCCACTGAATCATAACCCACAATTAAAGCAACAAGATTTGCAGTTCTTGAATCTTTTGTGCAAAACCAACCATCATAAACTCCCTGTTTTAGAGAAAACAATATTTTAATTTGCTTAATTAACATTTTAGCATAATCAACACACAAAGATACTTTTAGTTGAAGTAACTAATTCACATCATATAGTTTAAATATTCAATCGAAGTTTTAAAAATTAAATCGCAGATGGAATCGATGAGACCTCCATGTCAAGGTTCTATTAGTTATTATTTTGGTCACGGTTGAATCAATTGACCGATAAAAAAGTACAAGAGTAAAACAACGTTCAATTAGTAGTACAATTTGTATGTCAAATTAGTTCAACCTAGTTCGATTAATATACGATTCAAAACAAGATTGAACCAACCAATGAAATAACTAAGTTCAACCAGTTGAATTGACCGGTTGGATTCGATTTTTGAAAAATCGTGTCCAACACCAACCTTGTCGCGATAAAGAATACTTACACCAGAATAGAATTGAAGACTAGTTCCATCCAGACTCACACTAACAGGTTGTTTACTAACACGATCCAATAAAGCTTCTTCTGATCCATCCAAAACATAAAGGTTGTCAATACTAACAACCTTGTTTGCATTCACCTTCAAGAAAAATGAATCTTTACCTATTAGTCTCATAAAAAGTATACATAAGGTTCGTTTTTATTGGCTTATTTTTGAGCTTATGCGAAACAGTTTATGCAAACAAATAAGTTTTTATGTATCATTCGCAACCTTGTTGCTTGTTAAGGCAGTTTATGAAAAAAATAGCTTATGAATATACAAATTTTGTTCTTTATTTACATAAGATAAAAAATAAGTCAATGCAAACAAACTTTCCATAAGCTAATTAGAAGCTTAAATATGAGTTTATTAAGGGAAAAATTAAATGCAAATCATACCTTGCAAGTACCATTTTTAGCTAAATAAGGATAATTAGCTTCTGTATCAATCCCACCATTGTTAATAACCCAACCAAATGCATTAAAGTAATAGCCTCCAGCACAGCCTTTGCTAGCAGGGTCACAGTCCATAATTTCTTGTGCAGATAGGCTGATAAGATTCCCAGTAATTATTTTGTTTAATCCTTCAATGGCCCCAGTGACTGAGAAAGCCCAATGACTCTCTAAAAAATGAACAAAATGGCAACATTTAGAAGAAAAAAATTTGTCATTCTCTTGCACAAAATCTTCATTTTTATCATTTAGCATGTGTAGGACTTCATTTATATATTTTGTAGTTAAATTTTTCTAATAATTTCTATAAAAACATCAAAATATACATAGTACTATATTCTTTAAAATAAAAACAACCTATTGATATCGCCATGAGCATAACTCAGGTAGGGACATTGCATGTAATATGCAGGATTGAAGTTCGAACTGTGATACTCCCACTTATTAACTTTAAAAAGTGAAATTTTAACCACTAAATTGCTTGATAAATTGAAAAATAAGATAGCTATGCTATAAATATAAATTCTTACGACAGTCTCCTTGGTCTCGAACATCAGTGACAGCTCCTTTTTTCCTCCAATCTACCGAAGCAGGAAGTTCATTATATTTACGCTTTCCATCGTCGAATTTAGAGGGTACCTGCATCTCTATCTCTTGTAAGTAAGTTTTACTGAACTCCTCAGGACTCATATCAGCAAACTTGTTGAGACTCAAACGATGTTGCAATGGTGACTTTCTTTTTGCATTCATTTCATTGATATATCTCAAGTTACTTTTGAATATCTCGAATTTCTTTTCTTTCTCTTTAGTGGTTCCATACTCTCTACCATGCTCAATTTGCCACATTTGGAAGAGTTGAAACACATCTTCATCCAAAGAGGAAAACTTGTTCAACTGGCCATTAGGTAAGGCAAAAGAGAGACACATGATGGAAATAAAGATGAAAAAAGATAGAAACAACTTCATCATTACACAAATGAGTTACTAATTGCAAGTGTTTTTTGTTACTACCATCTTCCTTATTGCTGTCATATTTATAGTAGAGTCAGGGGATTATGTCAAGCGTATGTAGACTCATTGTTCCTAGTACATGAAAAACATGTTTTTTTATAGATCAGTTAAGACGAACTCATATAGCTAGTTTCCGTATACTTGAAATATCATACTTGAGCTGTAAAAATGGACCGGGCTATCGGGACGGCCCATTAGCCTTATAGTTTATACGGGCTGGGCCGGGCTCCAAAGAAATTTATTGGGCTTTATTGGGCTGGGCCCCTCGGGCCTATTTTTTTAATAGGCAATTATGGGCCGACCCAAAAGATGAGCTTTTAGGCCGGCCCCTTAAAGAATTAAAAAAAAATCTAAAAATAAGGAATTTTAGTTAGCATAAAATCTTTAGATAAAATAAGTAACAAAAGATGAGATTTGTTAGATAAAAATATCCAAATTTGTTATGATTATCTTTATTTGAAAAAAAACAAATTTGTTATGATTACCTTTACTTGAAAAAAAAATAATAACAACCAGTTTGTGTGCGATACATGTGTAGTTTTATTGTTCATTGAATTTTTTTAAGAAAAAATTTGTCATTTTTTTTTTAAAAAATATGAACAATTTTTCAAAAAAAGTGACTTTCTAAATTTATTAAATAAAGCATATATTTGAACAATTTTATTATCCAAATATATGTTTTATTCAATAAATCTAAAAAATCATTTTTTGCATACATTGAACGGAGTACCTATTATTATTAATTAAAGATATGTTATAAGTATATTTTTTGCATAGTTTCTTTATTTAGACACCTTAACACAAATTAGCGTAACCCTTATAAGTACTACCATTGATTTTATTTGTGAATCAAATTGGGAGTTGTGCCAAGCGCAATTAATTAAATATTTAATTAAGATCATCTCGATTTAAATCATTTAACTATATTTAGTCATTGTTTTTGTTTGGATCACAAAGTGACAAATATCAATAAATCTTATATACACTATGAAGATTTAGGTTTAAATTTAAATAAAGATATTCAACCTAACAATATTGGTATTGTCACTTGAATTCAAAGTTATTAACATGTTTTTCTTTTTCATTTCAAACAAAATGTAGTCATTGTTCGTAGTACATGAAAAATTATTGTTATGTATGTGCTAGTATTATTTTTGTTTTTTTACTGTGGTCCTATGAATCCCCTAGGAGTGAACAAGCTATTGACATATATGTAATATTGTAATTTATTGGCACGAGTTTCATGCATATATGTTTGTTCTTATCATTCAAGGGAGATGAGTCATATACTAGGCAGAGGGATTTACATTTTAACCCGAAGATTGTTTTTTTTTTTTTACATATATGTAATTTTTTTCCCACGAGTTTCATGCATATATTTGTCCTTATCATTCAAGGGAGGTAAACAAGGGATTGATATTTTAACGGAAAGATTGTCGAGTATTATTTTTGTCATTTTAACTAGTGTTCATGAGACATTAGTTAAGAATACCAAAATAAATAATTTTTCTTTATATTTTTAAACGGTCAATTATACAAATTTTAAGATCATTTTACAAATATTTGGCTCCTTAACTAAAAAACAACAAAATATTAATTCTTGTGTAATTTTGCCCTTTTTTCTTTTGTTCTTTTTACATTACCTCCCTCCAATTGTACTAGCGTGAGACTCAAATCTAAAATTTCTCAAATTCAAGATATATCTTTTTACTATCGGATAAAATCTTATGTGTTATTAGAATTTAGAAGATTTTAGGTACCATTTACTTATTTAACCCTGTTATTAGACATATCTTTTTACCATAGACAAAATCTAACGGGATCATTTACTTATTTAACCCTATTATAATTAGTAAGTTGAGTAAAAAAATTGCATTATAAACAGTAGTAAGTTGAGAGTAAAAAAACATTATTAGAAAGTTGATTGGAAAGATAAAAATTTTATTTTCCTTGTATACAATAATGAAATAAATAAAGTTAGTTTACGTATGCTACTCAGAATTCTCACCATTAAACTTAAAAGAAAAAAAATTAATTAATAATCAAACATGATGTCCAATAACATTTCTGATTTTTTTTTTATGTTCAAATATCACCCTATTCATTTAAAAATATTTTTATTTTTTTATGAGCTTTTGTCTCTTTATTTTTTGTTTAAAGTGAATTTTTTTTGAGAAAATTTATTTTGACAACTTATATATACTCGCCACCTCCTTTTTCAATTTATTTATTTATTTATTTTTTCTTCTCCTTGATCTGCCTGCATGGCTAATATTTCAAGTGATTTATACTTATGTATACTTGACAACTATATTGAGTTGTTCAAATATCACTTTTTTTTTTACATAGTATTTAAGATGTTAGATACTATTTTTTAATAATATATCCAATAAATGTTGTCAAAAAAAATAATATATCCAATAAATAAATAAATTAGTCTTTCCTTAAATAAAATGGATATTTGCTCCTCTATAGATATGTCTGAAATTGGATTTTGCAAAAGAAAAGAAAAAATTATGTATGAAACAGTTAAATGGTCCGTTTAGATTTGACTTATTTTTAAGCTTATTAAAATAGCTTATGCAAATAAATAAACTTTTATATTAATTCATAAGATTTCATTAACAAAAATTATATTTTTATAAACTGTTTTTTATAAACTACTTTGAAAAGTTTATAATTATATATAAAAATTTATATATTTACATAAGTTGTTTCATATAAGTTCAAAAATAAGTTAATTTAAACGGACAGTAACTTTTTTTTTGTCCCATATACAGGAGGTGCTTAATATGCATCCCACTATGAAAAGCAACACGTAAAAATAAGAGGTGTCAATATGATCTCCTAATATTGTGATCCAACTCGAGTCATTAGCCAGAGATCGGCCCAACAAATATTGTCCCTCTATGAAAAAATTTCTCCCACCCCTACAATTATATCTTTTCCCCTATAATTTTTTTTTTCTTTTCAATTTTTTCTTTTTTATCATTTGACTTCATGCTTACAAATTTTTTCTAGTATGTAAAAGTTTTTTGGTAGTCAAAATTTCAAACTGAAATACTTAACAAAAAACTTCCAGAGTGTAACAATTCAAAAAATTTCGTATGAGATGATTCAAATTTTTCATAGGTCGTGACTTTAAATTCAACTCTAAAAATACCGCTAACAACGGTTTTAAAACTCTAAACTCTTTGGTAAACTTTATCATCCATTATGGATTTATGGTTTACTTGATTAATCTATCCAGTTACACAAATGAATAATCGGTTTAAAAACATAATTAACCATATTTCGTCACACCGAGAAAAAGGTGTACCAACAATAAATAAGCCTATTGATTGTAAGACATTTTGGAGTTGAATATTTGTCCATTCTGTTTTCTTTCAACATATTCCACAGACACATAGTAGTAGTTAAATCTGAAAACACACACAAAGCAAAAGAAGATATACTAAAGCTTTCTGTCCCTATCTCACTTCTCTACTTTTCTTCCCTCTTACTCATTCCCTTCCTCACACTCTATCGTTTAGCAACTAACCAAACATTCCTTTTTCATCTTTTTATGGGACTTAACTCTCTCACCATGTGATGTTTACTTACTACTTATTTGATGACTCTACACTATCTCACATATTAATTTACTTACTTCATATCCTTAGTGCAAGTTTTATGTAACCAATTCCATAGTTAAAAAAACAACTAGATAATGTATCTTCTTTCTTTTGGCATGCAGTACTTCTGATGAACTGCTTCTGAGGCTGTTTTTTGTTTCATGCTGTTATTAAATTGGTATGGTCTTTTCTTCACTAGCATTCATTTATTTTATACCTTCAATTATTATTGCGCCTTTTCTAACTGTTTTCATTAATAATAAGTAGTGGCAAATGTCACTTTTTTCTTCTTTTTTTTGGTTGGAAGCAACATAGCTAGCTTGCTTTGCATTTATTGGCTCATTTAGAAGAGGAAAATAAGCTTGTACTTGTTTTACTTTTTGACACAGACACATCGACACTGATACAATAGAAGGATTCTTAGTTTCTTACCTCATCTATTTTGGCCTCAGTGTTGGCTTGAACCTTGAACTTTATTATTAGGAGGGGCAGAATCTAGAAACTCAGTTTGTGGAACATAAGGATGAATGATGCGAAATTGAACATTAATGCGCCTCTTATGTCTGTGAGGCGCTCTATTTGTACACCGACATCCTCAACTGAATCAAAGAGAAAGATATTACTAGAGAATTCAGCACAATCACTTTGCTACTACAAATCAGACATGACTCGAGATCAGGTAACAGAATCTGTTGCTGTGCCTTTCAATTGGGAGCATATGCCTGGTAGACCTAAATTTGAAAGCAAGTTTAGGTCCTCAAGTAAATCAAATTCTTTAAGTAACATTGCGAATAAAGTAGATTATGACAAAGGACTAGAAGACGAGAAGTTAAAAAATTTGGAAGAGGATGATGATGACAACGATGATGATGATTTTTCCGACGCCTTAGAAACACTGTCTTCAACAGAATCATTTTGTGTAAGTGGTGTAAGTGGCTTGGATAATTTGGATGGCACCAACAAGTGTAGAACCTCTTCTACTGATGATAAAAAAGATCAAGAGTTCATGATGAACCGATTTTTACCTGCAGCAAAGGCTATGACTTTACAACCACATCAACATGCTCCAAGAAAACAATCTGTTCTGCTACAACAACCTAGCACCAAATTGGTTAGTGAGGAAAAGAAACCGATCGTTAATAATAAGCATATTACTGACATTATACCATACACTAGTCAATGTGAAGAGGAGGACGCAGAAGAAGAGGAAGAAAGTGACCATGAAACTGATGATTATGCAAATATTTCAGCTAAGGGTTGTGGATTATTTCCTAGTTCATGCATTAAGAATTCATTGTGCTTATTAACTTCAATGCCTGAGACAAAATTGGGGAACCAGATTCCCATGTTGTCTTTCTCTGAGGTTGAAAAACCTAACAAAAGTTCTCAATTTAGCTTTCATAGATCAGGTCCATCCATAAAAAAGGTAACAACTAAGTCATTCTTTCTCTTTTTCCTGAACAGTTTCTTGCATTGCACTCAACCCTTTTATAGTCAATAGTATCTTACCTTAACGGAAACCGATTTTCTGTTGTAACTGTGTCACATAGTTATTGATCTCAACCATGGAGATTGTTTAAAATTCAATTATTAAATATGTAATCTTAGATTGTATTTTTACTGCAGTGTAGGGGATTTGGGTCCTACCTTGCCACACTTTTCAAATCAGCATTTGCTTACTAATGTACTCCCACAATCATGAACTTTTTTCTGCAGGCTTGGGATGCTATTCATAAAAGCAAATCAAGCTCTGGAGCTGATATGCACGAGGCAAGAAAAAAATGGACTAGTGATTCATTTCGCCGGTCAGGAGCTACTGCTACTGGCGTATCTTCTTTTCGAAGTAAGCCTCAAGCTGAGAATAATCAATTTAGAAAATTGAAATTTCCAAGCCAAGGACATGATAGTTTTCAGGAGGTGCAATCACAAGGATCCAAAAGAAGTTCAAATTCAAGGAACCTTTCAATGGAAAAAACATTGTACATAGATACTGCTAGTAGTAAAGTAAAATTACCAAGCTCAAATTCAGTTATTGACGCTGAAAGCATAATAACTGATCAAGAAATTAACCAAGAATCCATGTCCTTGCAACTTGTGCATAATTCATTTGACAAAGATACAGAGATCAACAACAAACAAATTGTTGTAGTTGACGATGGTTCCGAAAAAACGGATGCTAAATGTGTTATGCACCTTCTTTCGCCGCCATTGCCAAAGTCACCATCTGAGTCATGGCTTTGTCGCGCCTTGCCTTTAGTATCTTTGAAGAATTCATCTGCGTATTCGAGTCGAGGAATACAATCACATTCTGCTAAAAGACTCGGTTATAGTAGAGCTTCCAGCTATAGCAAGTGGGAAACAATAGTGAAAACTTCAAACCTGCATCATGATCATGAATTCTGTTCTCAGGTAACCTCATTTATCCTTTTAGTTATAACTTTTTCTGAGGTTTCAAAGATATAAAATGTTCATTCAAAATTAAATTTCTTTACAGGAACTAACCATATATAAACCTCAGCATTCAAAATCTTAGAGATGGAACTTTGACATGATAGCATAGCTGCATAGGTAACTACATTTGTCATGGCTAATTATAAGCACTGATACCTTTGCATTTTCATGATATCAGTATTGTACAGTGATGATTACTTATCCAAATTGGTGATCAACAAAAACAAACAAATCTTCTTTTGGACTTGTGGTACCTTGAATGGATTCAAGATTTCATAAGCTATCCCTAGAAGAGCATATAGACTAATGTTGAGTGCTATTAATCTTGCTTCATTGTTTCTTATTTTCTATACATTCTTTTTAACACTTTACTCTGTCTTTTCTTGAAACTTCATAAACTTATGTCCAAGTTAAAAAATCAGATGAATAGTTAGTATAAAAATCTTGATGGATCTCAACAAGTTTATCAGTTAATTGCAAGTAATAAAATCCATAAGATGTTAAGAAGTTATAAGTATAGACTTACAAATTCCACTATGGCATAAACACCATTTAAACAAACAATTAAAATTGAAATTTCAAGAAATAAAAATAACAAATGCAACAACAATAGTAATCAAAATCGAACGGGATATTGAACCATTATACTCACTGGTACAAGGTTTAAAGGCAGCACTGGAGTTAGACTTGTAATAATTAAAAATAAATAAATTAATATTCATCGTTTTGCGCCATTAAAAATTATCATTATTCAACATATAAACGACATTTTTATAACTATTTAATATATATACTGTATACATGACATTTTTGGGATTTCTTTGTTTTAAATTCTTTGTTTTAATATTGATTTTCTTTTGTGTCAACAAAAATATTGATTTTTCTTATTTTTATCTAAAGAATTTTATGTTGATGTGGATTTTGATATATAGCTATATGTACTCTCTTTTTTCTAATTGATATTGATCCTTTAGACTGTATTCAAATCATACTGTTCTATATTGTAAAAATTTAGTACTCTTTATACTCTTTTAATATATATATATATTGCTTATAAATAAAAAGTTAATAAATGCAATAACCGTGCTTAAAGAAGAGCTTAAAATGCCCTTATATTAAATTAGATTAAAGGTGAAAAAAATGGTGGAGCAGAGCAACAAGTTTGAATTTTCGATTACGGGTGTCCGCAGTTTATTTTGGATCGATTTTAAGGCAAAAATTCATCTGATCTAATTATGATTATGAGCGGTTCAGTTTTGGATGATTACTTAAAAAAATTCGATCCAATTTTGTGCGGTTTAATTAGGATCAGTTTTGAATATCCAAATTACAAATTTTATGATATTTTTATTAAATTTAACATTATAAAAACATAGTAAAATACTATGTTTGATGTATTAGTAAAAAAAATAAACTAATCTAAACAAACCCATTTGAAACATATGAAATAGTAAAAAAAAAATGAAATAATAAGGACTATTAAAAAAAACAAAATAATAGGTGAATGCAATATATCATTCTAATAAAAAGTTAAAATAAGTATTAAAATATATGTGTGCGGTTTGGTTTGGTTTGAAAAATCAATTCAACATAAATTCAATTCGGCGGTTTTCACAAAAGAACATCCAAACACAACCAAAAGTATTAGATTTTTTGTGACTTTTGTTTTTTATTGGTTTGTGGATTTTTATTTGGATTGGTTTGGATTGACTACCCTTACTTTCGATTATAGTTATGATATAGTAGTCAATGGGGTTACGGAGGGTGTTCGAAAGAAGCAACTGCATAAGACACTAAAATTGTAAGGGCATCAATGTTATTTTTTGCTCGGTGTGTGCGTGCGTGCGCATATGCGTGCGTCTGTGTGTATTAAAATAAGTAAAAGCTTAAATGCAATTTTGCTCCCCCCTCTTCCTAGTATTATCATGTAAAAGTTTGAACCGCAAATTTGATTTTAATTTATAAGCTAATTATTTTGAAATTTCAATTGTGCAAGAAAGAAAACGCAAGCGATGATTCTTTAGGTGAATAAATAGGATAAGATTTATTATTTGGGTTTTTGGGAGTTGCAACATTAATATTTGTTACTCCCTCTGTCCCAAAATAAATGACTTGTTTGATCATTGACACGTTTGCCAATACACAACTTTAATCGTTAATATCTCTAATTATATATTATTAAAAATTATAAAAATGGTATATTTTGAAAGTACTCGTCGAGACAAATCAAACAACATCTCATATGCTAATATTTGCATGTATATATCAGTAGAAAAATAAGGTCAAAGCATGTCAAATGAATAGTATACTAAGTTAAAAAGAGGTCATTTAAAATGGGACGGAGGGAGTATTAAATTTTTTTTTATTATTATTATTATTATTGAATACCAGGTTCATAGAGTGGCTCGACGAGAGAGGGTGAAAGTGTACGTTAATATATGAGACTTCTAATTCTCCTCAATTTGGTCAGACTGATTAATGTGTGATGTGCTTGCAAGATTTTATAAACACACAAACACATTTCAATTTACCATCTGGACATATATTTTGTGAGAATGCATGTTCAAAGTCATATTAGAGTACTTTTTTTTGACATAATCATATTAGAGTACATAAGATGTGACCTATTTGTAGCGTAAATATTTTAAATTAATATGGTTGATAATAAATTGTAATTTAATAAAGAGATATATAGAAAGGATATTCATCACTATATATATAAGCAATTATGCAAACCAAAGTCACCACCAAGCCCTAAAATGGATGCCTGCACGCAGGGACCGACCCAGGTATATGTGAAATGGGGCGGTCGCCACCATACACATAGTAAATAATGGTATTCTCCTTAGTATAATGTGTATTATGCAGTCGCTTCAGCCCTCTTGGATAATTGTGATCAAATGTCACGTCTTTTAAGGGAAACATGCTCATATATTAGTAGATGTTGTATGGTATTAAAAGATAGTTTATTTAATTTAGATAAATAAAAATGTGATAACTATAATCATTTTATTCTTAAATGTACTTAAAGTTGTCACAATAGTCTTGAATATAGTATTAAAATTACAAGAACATGTTGTCAAAAATAAAATAAAATTACAAGAACATGGAATAACAACTAAATTTGTCTTTTTGTTTAGTTATTTTGGCTATTAATTAAATTTGTTAGTAATTTTAGTCTTCAAATGTATTTTTTATTAATTAGTTTACTATTTAAATGTATTTTTCATTAATCAATTTGATCTATAAAATTATTAACAAAGTTGTGACATCATTTCTACCAGTCACATTTGTACTATCATATCACTAATTTAGTTGTATAATAAAACATTAAAACTTCTTTATAATTAATATGGATGTTTGGGTTTGTTCGCAGATTCATCTTTTTATTTTTAACAATTTTACTTTGTATTGTATCGACATACTCCATCAATTTGAATGAATACATATCGTTTATTTAATTAAAAAACTTTTTGCCACCTCCATTACTTTTTTCTGGTTCCGTCCCTGCATGCACGCGCTTGTTTCATTGTGGACTTGTTTCATTGTTTTGACTTAGACCGAAAGAGAGTTGGTGCAAGGCTTCAATTTGAGGGGGTGCAACATATATAGAGAAACCATGACATTATTAATGTAAATTTTAAAATGTCAGGGGTCAGTTGCATACCGAACCTAATGTGGCTCCGCCACTATCGTGTCCCTTCTTTTGCAACATTTAAATCTAATACATTTGAAATTTCAATCGTGCAGGAGAGGAAAAGTAAATCCAGCACAAGTCTTCTGACCTAGACGATATTGGTGGTTTAGGCAAAAAAATAGTATTAGGAATATTATTTGGATTTTTGGGAGTTGTCGCAATAATAATTTTAATACACTACAAGAAATATCGTTTTTGGCAGCGACAAATGTCGCTGCCAAAAACGCAAAGTTGCTGCAAAAAGTGTTTTTCGCAGCAAAAAAAATGTTGCTGCATGTCGCTGCCATAAGTGCCGTTGCGAAAAGTTTTGCAAGGACAATTAATGTCGCTGCCATAACTAGTGTTTTGCAGCAACAATTAATGTCGCTGACAAAACTAGTGTTTTTAGCAACAACTAATGTCGATGGCATAACTAGTGGTTTTTTGCAACAACATTTATTGTCGCTGTCATTACTAATGTTTTTTGCAACAACAATTATTGTCGCTGGCAAAAAAGCCATAACTAGTGTTTTTCGCAGCAAAATAGTTATTTTTTGTTAACGATATAAATTATTGTTATATTTTTTATACCTCAACAACAAAAATTATTGGAATAAATTAGATTTGTCAACTATAAAAGATATACATCATAAACTAACAAATTAGATTTAAAATAAAAGATATACAACATAAACCAACAAATTTATTTCTCAATATATTTTATGAAGAGAACAATTTAAAGATAACAAACAAGTGTTTTAAAAATTATAATACAATTTCCTAAAGATAACAATCTAAAGGTAACAAATCAATCTTTAAAATATAGTCAGATAAGCTTCCTACTCGTAACAAGCTTGTTACAACATATTTCCTACTCGAAAAACTTGCAAAAACGGTCTCCATTCGCAAACTCTCTTCTTTGTATAGTCAGATAAACTTGTTGTAACTCAACTCACACGAACAATTGTTTAAAATCTCATTTTGCTTGACAAATCTTAACAAACCTGAAAAACACAACAAACTCAAAGAAAACAGAAAAAGAAAATAGTGATTTTTTCCCTTAGTAATGACTATTCAAAGGCAAGTGATTAGTGCGTTAAAAAAATAGTCCTATTATATTATGAATTAAAGTAACATGTGAATTATAACAATAATTAGTAAGTAACTATCCATAATATTATGCAAGATGCAATATACTCTGAATTAAACTAACATGTACATTATATAACTCTAATAATATGAAATAGAAAAAGTAGTAAAATATATATACCTTGAGGCTATCATCGAAGGGCACGCTCACACTGCATAAACCTCATCAAAGTTGTGACATTTGCTTAAATGAAAGTAAGGAAAGATGGATAAAAATTGATAGAAATTTCATATGCAAGAGACTAGTATGCAAACATAAAAAGTGATTAATGCAATATACTATGATATAAAAACATAAAATTGACAGAAAACTCACATGCAAGAGACTTCAGAACCATCCTTCATATAATTAAATGGATAAAAATCTATTTCCTTAACAAAGTTGGGTCTTCCAGCGGTGATTGAAAAATTCTAATACAAAATCAAGAACCAAGAGATGAACAAACCAGAAGAAGGGTGAACAAGAATCGATGAATCTGATCCTATTTATATCAGTAAGATCAATTGAAATAAGTTACCTGGAAAATAGGAGTGATGATTCCATTGTATACGAAGGAGAAGAAATAACATTGATTGATGATGGGATGATTAGGGATTTGAAGAAGAGATATTAGCATTCAAGGATTTGTGCATATCTCCTTCACACGTGAGTTCAAAGTTTGTCGTATCTCAATTAGTAAAAACACACAATACTAATTTTATATTAGTATAAAATAAAAATAGAATAAAAACCATACATATCACAAATAACATAATTTCTATTTAATTAATAGAATTTGGAAATGCGTAAAAAAAAAAAAAAGATTTTAGCAAAAAAATTATTAATAGATGATAATTGAACTTTTTTAAGCGTCAGTTAAATGTTTGTATCTATCCAGTTAGTCAAAATGCACAAATATTAATTTCCAACTAGTATTAAAAAACAAACCAAAAAAAAAAACTAGTATTAAAAAACCATGTGTATCTCAAATCCCAAATAATATAAAAAAACTAGTATTAAAAAACCATGTGTATCTCAAATCCCAAATAATATAAAAAAACTAGTATTAAAAAAAACAAATAACAAGATTTCCGTACACGCACAAAAAAAAAAACAAACAAAAAAAAAAGACCATGTGTATCTCAAATCCCAAATAACAAGGTTTCCTTTTAATTAATAGATAACATAAAAAAATAACCGTTTTTCATTTGATTCCCCCAAATTAATTATTCTATATAATAATTAAAAATAAAAAATAGAGTACTTAGAAATTAACAAATTAAATAATTAAAAAATAATTAAAGATAGTTATAGAAATATATATCACTATTGATAGCAATTTTAAAAATAGTAAGCATTCTCATCATATGACAAATGACAAACTTAATATAATGTATTTCTACTAACAATATATTAAAAGGAACTAAAAAAAACTAAATTTGTTCTCATCAAGTTTGATAATATTTCAAATATTCAATCATTAAATGTAATTTTAGCTCTAAAGTTTTAAAAAAAAAGATACAAAACATAAAAATAGGAACAAAAATTATAATTTTAAGTTAAAAAAAATCTACGCATAAAAATAGGAACATAAACACGATAAAAGATACGTATAAAAAATAGTAATTGAGTGGTTTCCCATAGACTTTACAAGGTTGTTGCAAAAAAAATATACTATTAGCAATAATAATAATTATTGTTGGGATAATTAACTTTTCCCAGTGATAATGTTATTGTTGAGAAAAAAACTAACTTATAACAACAACTTTAATTAGTTGTTACGATATGTATATTTTTATCAACAATTTAAATGTCGCTGTAAAAAAGTCGCTGTTAAAAATATTATTTCTTGTAGTGATAGGATGTATATTTTTTATAACTAAAGATTGTTGGGATCGTAGAGCACGAAAAATCGCTCTTCAAATAAGTTATCCGGCTCGACAAGAGAGGGTAAGAGCAATGGCGGAGCCACCGCCCGGCGACCCTGGGCACCTGCCCGGGCTCTATGGCCTAGCTCCATGGTATATGCGGTGAAAACAATCTCATTCGCGCGTCTGTGGATGGTAAACGCACGCGAGTTAAGTGAGTTTTATTTTGTTTGACTTTCTGAAAGTGAAATCGATTCATGGTCCCAAATTAAACTCAATTCTAGTGGAAGCTCAATTTTCTAGCTTTTACGTTAATTGAAATCGATTCTACATCAAATCTATGTTATTTGTCAACTTTGCCCCTTTAAAAAATGGCAATTTTGAAGTTTTGTGTTTTTATCCCCCTCCCTGAGTTTTAGGCGATTGCAACATTCTCTAGGTTAGAGAAGAAATGATTTTTTTTTGACAAAATGACAAAAAAAAGTGTTATTGGGCTTATTGAGTGTTATTGAGTTATTGGGCATATTTTCTTTTCTTGTACAAGTCTATCATTTAAGAGAAACTCTTACTTGGGCAAAAACCCAACATCTATCATTTAGGCATATACACATAATTTTAAAAAATTTAAATATAAAAGGATTCATTAATGATATTTGATGTGACATTGTTTATGTTTAAATTTTTTTCTTTGATGTGAGTGTGCCCATATATAATTGATTTGGGATGGTGCCTATAATAGAATTCCTCATCATTTAAATGACAACAAAAAAAGTATGAAAGTATTTACTTTTTTATCAAAACAAAAAAAGAATTGTTTTTTTTTAATTAAAAAATTCGTTAATTAATAAAATATATAATTTATGTTGCTTTTTCCTAAAATAAATTATAATTTAAATATTATACAATTGTATTTAAGTATTATGCTATACAATTGAATTTAAGTATTGAATTATGGTGGACCATAACATTAGCTTAAAAACTGGATAAATATTTTGCCTAGGCTCCATAAAAATCCCGGCTCCGCCACTGGGTAAGAGTGTCAATATATGACACTTCTACCCTTAACCATTCTTAGTGTTGAAATTTTACAAGCTAGTTTCATGATGAACATTCAAAGAATTCAAAGAACTTGTTGTTATTCTGCTTCAAAACATGATATTAGTTTATATATCTGAATCAATTAAACATGTCTTAACAAACATTCTAGGTCTATGATGTTGATTTCAAAAAAATTAGGGGTACACATATTTTCTTGCTTAGTGTGCGTATTGTGTGCACTCGTGCGTCCGTGTCCGTATACATGTTTTAGTGTAAACTTTTTAATATTGATATAATTTTTAATTATTCATACATATTATATTATATATGTATGTATAATTATATGACTACCAAGAAAAAATAGGACACCAAATTTATAACTTATATAAGCACCAAAAATCTCAAATATGGATACGTTATTGTTGAATAAGATTCTCAAAACACAATTTCTTTTGATTTAAATTTATCAAATAGTCAGTCAATTTTTTTTTATCAAATAGTAGTGTGGTCAGTAAAGATCTGACCGTCTGATTAAGATTGGACAGTTCATATATAAAAAAGATTTAATCAAACTGTGTGACTCCTTTATATTTGGACCATTTGATTTTAATCGAATAGTTAGATTTCTCTAACCGCGAGGAAGTATAATTTTTAATTATTCATAAATATTATAACTTTTTAATATGTATAAATATATGACTACCAAGAAAAAATAGGACACCAAATTTATAACTCATATAAGCACCCAAAATCTCAAATTTGGATACGTTATTGTTGAGTAAGACTCTCAAAAGACAATTTCTTTTGATTTAAATTTATCAAAAGTTAGTCAAAAAATATTTATCAAATAGTCATGCGATCAGTAAAGATCTGGCCGTCCGATTAAGATTAAACAGTCTATATATAAAAAAGATTTAATCAAACTTGTGATTCCTTTGTATTTGAACTATCTGATTTTAATCGAACGGTCAAATATTCTCTAACTGTATGAGTACATGTATACAATCCAAATCCAAATCCAAATCCAAATTTATCTCTCTATGGTTGAAAAAGCAAAACATGATTAATATTCATCTCACACTCAACATTCTGCGACTGTATGTATCATGAAATCGACACCCTCGATAAAACATTAAATCATCAAGCTCCCTCGAAAAAATTTAACGCTTTGAAATATGAAAATTGAAAACTGTAAACAAGCTCATCCTAATCAAGTATGTATTGGCAAGCCAACAATCGGTATATTATGTAACTTTTTTCCTTTCTTTTTTAGAAATGCAATCGTGTAATTAGGGTGTTGTATTTGCATATTATTATTGACATGGATAATAATAAATGAATTCTAAGAAAGTGAGAGTTTCGTGTTGATTTCTTTGGTTTCTCTGAAACCAAGATCACTCTTGCCATCATTGTTGCTATTTGTTTGACTTAAACTCAGTTGCAAATCAGGCACCCATTTTTTGTCTTTCTCCAATGTTTCTTCATTCAACTGCATGCATTGAGAAAATATGTATGAGTGTTTAAGAAAGGAAAAAAATTTTAAAAAATTACATATTTCATTTTCTTCAAAAAGTCAAATTTTTTGCTGACGAGACAGTGAACTTTGCTGACGTAGCCGTTGACTTTTGTCTGCCACGTCAGCAAAAAGGGGTGTAAATAAAAAAATTACAGAGGATAAAATTCTATTAATCCAAAAATCTTTAATCAGTGAGGAAAATGTCGACCAAGTAAAAATTTGATAGAAATTTCATTTTTTTTTGTCACTAATTTTTATCGCAAATTTTAGATTTTTTAGCAGTATATAGTAAATGTTACCTTAATCCGAAATGGGGGATCAAATTGAAGCTTTGAATTATTGAAAGAATTTTGGTGTTCATTGATGTTTGATAGATGCTCCCTGAATCTTATGTTGTTTCCAAAGCTCAATTCAGCTGGTCTAAGTGATGTTGTAGTTGAGCCAAAAGTAGAAACATTGGTAATGGTATGTAAATTTTTCTTCAAATATTGATGATTGTTCATTATATCTAATGGAGGCCATCTTTTCTCTTCAAGAAATTGGCTTGGTCTCATGGGAGCAAGTGTGGTATTGGCCGTAGAATCCATTACTTGAAGCTGTTGGTTCGAAGCTACCGATGATTTTCCTTGTAGCGTATGTAAGGCTGTTGAGGAGGAGACAACTTCATTGCTCACATAGCTTGGTCTCAAAGGTTGATGGTTTAAGTACCATTGATTGTGCCTAGGGAAAGCCAGAAAAATTATTTTTTGTTGAATTTTCTTGCAATAAAATGGTAGAAATTAAAAATAATGTACTAAAATGTATGCCTGGTTGGTTACCTTGAATTGATGGGCTTTGAATGTGACAAGGATGAGGGATGAAGGAGACTATGGAAATTATAACTATTTTGGTTGTAATTAGTTTCTAGAACAATTCCACCATTTGCCATCTTGAAATGTTGATGAGGCATCATGGAATATTGATGGGCTACATGAGAAATGGAACCTAGTTCATGTGTTGATCTTTGTGTTGAACTTAGCACTGCAAATTGTAAAGTGAATATATATGAATGAATTGTCAAAATCAAAGCAATTGGCTAAAGTAAAGTAACCCTAAGTCTCTAATACTAATCCCTTGTAATATGTCACTTTATTATACACCTAATATTTTACTGTAATTGATAAAAAAAAATGTTATTTGGATAATTGGATCATATGAGATATGAGGAATCATTGCATCTTTTCAAACCATATAGAAGATGAAAAAAAGGCTTATTTAGAAAATCAACGAGCTTTCTTGAAAATGGCTTATGGGTAAAGAAAAGTGTGGTCATTGTCTTTATTACAAAGGGTCTACTAGCATGTCAATTGTTTATTTAGGTGATGTTGCTTAAAGTTGGATGGTGCTTTCTCCAGCCACAATGTCTTTTAATTTTAATAGTGTAATGAATTAAATTATCCCTTATCTTTTTGTTTTATATAAAAATTCTAAAAAAAATTAGATCTAACAAGGGGTTGCGTTTGGTTTGGCATGCGGTAGTTTGGGTGCTTTGGCGAACTAAGAATGACAAAAAAAATTCCAACAAAGTTCACTCTATTGGAGAGGTTTTGGATATGATTAAATGCACTTCGTGGAAATGGTTATTGGCCAAGAAAGTCAATGCACCATGCATGTACTATGAATAACATGTTAATCCTCTAGATTAATTGTATAACTAGTCATTGATAGAAGTGACCTCCTCCCTTGTTTTTTGTTTGTGGGGTGGTGCTTTTCTAGTTAGTTTTTTAGGTCGAGTATTACATGTACTTATCCTATCGGGTGGGTAGAATACTTCTTGTACTTAATCCTTATATTTTTCATCCTTCTCATTTATATCATTATTATACTTTTGCTGTCTCAAAAAAAAAAAATCTAACAAAGATTTAGGGTAGTCCTTTCTCACCTTGTCCAACCTCGTCAAGTTTTTTGCTCCGGTACATCTGAAATAAAAATTACATACCATAAAATGATTTATGAAATTCATACATCAAAACCATAAAATAAAATAAAAAAATCCCATTCAAAGATAAAGAGTTCTATTTTCTTTTTGATTAATTTAAGTACAAATTATTTGAATATATAAAATAATTTATAAAACATATCTTATATAATATATTTGTCATTCAAAATATATATATATATATATATATATATATATATATAATTTCAAAATTCATATTAAAAATTAAAAAAAAATACCTACAAACATTATCCTCCGGAGGACACGGATCACATACAGATAAATTAATTGATCTATATACAAGTTTCTTAATTATTCCCCCATTTTATTTTAATATTTTATGCGAAAGAAAAAATATCAGTGGCTATAAGATTGTAGTTGTATAGTTTTGTTTTTTTCCTTTTAAGAAACATATATATCTACCTCAAATTTTGTCTTATATACCTGCAAGTGACTCTTGACATGAGCAATGCTTAGTCCTCTCACATTCATCAGTTGAAGCACCAATTTGGGTGTTGCTCCTGCATGCACACCAACATTAACAATAAACACAAAGCTCAACTTAATTCAACCAAAACATTTTCACAATTAGGGCATATATAGGTTTTGCATTAAGAAATATACAACTACTATATATTATACTATAACGGTTGGATTTCTGATTGTGTATACTTCTGTTACGCATTTTGTACTCTGGACTTTTTCTCGTCCATTTTGTATTATATTTACCATTAAATAAAAAACTATATATTATCCTATAAGTGTGTGGTTTCTGGTTGTGTGTACTTCTGATATGTACGCAATTTGTACTCTCGACTTTTTCTTGTCCGTTTTGTATTATTTTTACCATTAAAAAAAACTATATAGTAAGATATATATACTTACTCTCTTGGCCTCCAAGCCTTTCAACAGCATGCA
The DNA here is from genome assembly GCA_030408175.1 of Trifolium repens. Taxonomy (NCBI): domain Eukaryota; kingdom Viridiplantae; phylum Streptophyta; class Magnoliopsida; order Fabales; family Fabaceae; genus Trifolium; species Trifolium repens. The sequence goes on along the minus strand of CP125842.1, from coordinate 54,782,945 downwards.
CAAAGGAGTGATGAAGATCAGGAGTCCATCTAAGTCTAGGCATCTTTGATCTAACATATTGTCTTACACCATTTCTTCTTTCATTTGATCCACTACTTCTTTTTGTTGAACTTGAAGTACCTTCATCATTATCATTATCATTATCATCCTTTGTTTTCTCATCATCATCATCATCACCATCACCATTGTCTTCATTATTCTCACATGCTTCATCAATATCATTCTCTTCATTGTTAATAATACCTTGATGATCACTACTAGCTTCTTCATTCAAATCAAATGATATTGAACATTTATGTGAAGATCCCATTGAAGAGTCCTCACCATGTTCCTCACTCTTCTCATTTCCATCAGTCATTTTCATTAACTAGTACTTCTTGTTACTCTCTTTGATGTCAACTTCAATTATATATTGTTGTTTGCAAATTATATTTTCACCTCTGAAACAAATTGAAAAAATGTACAAAAAGTAGTTAAAATGAAAGAACATGAATTAAAAGTGATTAGAACAGGCTTTAGTGTAGCATATCTACAACACAATTACTAAGCTTTTAAAACTTTAATAATATAGGTACTGAAATGCTAGAAATATGGCATGGTAATAAAAGAACAGTGAGAGTTTAAAAAAGTTGACACACTAACAAGGGAAAAAAGTTACAGTACTATAGTAGGTTAAAATAATAATTAAAGATACATATAGTAGAGTATAGTATAGTACTAGTAGGTTAAAATAGACAAGAATTTTAATAAAAAGAATGTAACCAACATTTCTACTCTACTTGAATTTTAACCTGTCAATAAATTTTCTGACTAATATATGTCAGATTCAGATCTAGCTAAAGAATTTGAAACGTGTTATAACTGTTAAGTACTTTCATGTGAATGATTCACCATTTCACCTAATGAAAAAAGTTACTGATCATCAATCAGAAAGGAATTAACTGTAAGAAATAAGAATGGAGTAAGATATGTAAAAGATATGCAAATAATACCAGGGTGTTATTAATTACTAAATACTTTTGAGTTCAGAAAATTTTCTTGGAATTTTATCCATATTCAGGATTTTTATAGGATTTCTTTGGTGAGATAGGTTTGTTGGAAAAGAACAAATTAGTGACAGAACACATTGGTATCTTCAATCTTAATTACTAGTATCATTCTATAATATATATGTCATAAAAAAAAATGTATCATGTAAATGATGAAGTGAAAGGTTACATAAGCACACATATGAAATATATATTGAAAACACTGTAAAATCATATCATGCACAAAACAGAAAAGATTGGAAATAAAAAAGATTGAAAACACTGTAAAACATTTTTTTTTTTAGTATCTCTGGTACTCCTATTTTGTATTCCGACTTATTTGCCATTAAAAAAAAATTGGAAATAAAATACTATTCAATAATGAAAAAATTTCCCTGGCAAAAAAATTAAAGTTAGGAATTGATTAGAAAATCCTCAACAAGCTGTAGAAGAAATTATAAATCTAATAAAGTTATACTATATAATATAACCAATATTAGATGATTTACTTTATAGTCATCATAGAATGAAACACAAGAAAAGATTATCCATGATTATAATTAAGTACTCACAAAAAGGGAAGAAAGATCCCATGAAGATAGATATGAGTGTTATATAATTAATAAACTATAATTAATCAATGACTTGCTCAAGAAACAAAAAAAAAAAAGCTTATACAAGAAACAAGAATACTTGGATTGTATATTTCTTGTTTCCCCTTAAATACAAAATTACTTACCATTCAAGATGATGATATATATGTGCCTCTATTATATCTCTTCCAAAGCAAGATATTGATCTCATATACATAACAGAAGAATTCTTGACAGAATTATTCTCTGATCATCATGCTAGCTAGCTGAGATATTTTGAATGGATGGAGGAGAATGTAAAGTACTTGATAGGTAGTTTTGGTTTGGAGTGTGTTTTTGGTATATCAAATTACTTGATGATCAGAAGAAGAAAATATTAGAGTCATCATAAGTTTAATAAGATATATATTATAGGAAGACTTTTATGGTTCCAAAGTAGAAAATAAAAAATAAAACTAAATAGTACCCCGAGCACTATTTAAGCATTCCTTTTAAAGAAATATTTTATATAAAAAGTGAAATATTTCGATTTTCAATGTGTTGTCTTAACATATTTATATAAAATTTTAACAAAAACTTATTATTTAAGATGCTTAAAGAGTGCTCCAGGAACACTATTTAGCATTTTCTATAAATAAAATAAAAATGAAAATTAAGTTAGAATGAATAATATTCGGACAGGCTATACTAGTTGTTGTGTTTAAATTGTAATAAAGGTACATAATGGATACAGATATGTTACTGTCTCCTTTTTTGTACTGTTGCAAATCATGTGACAACTCCTCCTACCCTCTTCCTCTCTAGATCTCTCTTTCTTTACTCACTAATTGACAGTTGTAAAAATCTACCTTTGTCTGTCTCTTATTTTCTTGCTCGTGATTATCTTTATTATTATTTCACCTCTCTTAGGTATTTGGAGACTTCTCTTTTATATACTTTTGTCAAACAATAATAATTCATTTTATTTAGGAAGTAAAATTAATATTTTGCTTGGGAATAGTTTTTTTGCCTGTAGTAAAAATGGACACTGTCTAGCTGTATATAACTTTTACATAAAAATGTGTAGGACAACAATTTGAATTAATAATGCTAGAGCTATAAAATAAATGGCCTTCATGGACATGGATAGGCTCATTAGTCCATGTTTAGTAGAGACTCAATCATACAAAACTAATCTAAATGAGATTAGTCTCTCTTATAATGAGAATTTTTGGTGGTGGAATTACACCAACAGGTTGTGCTTGGTTAGTTCGGCCTCGATGCTCTTTAGAAGGCTCCGAGGCTGGGGTGACTGTTCTGACAAGGATATGTAAAGTTTGGATAAAGTTTGAAAGAGTTTGACAGCAAAAGTTCGTCAAAATCTTTTTAGCCAAAGGGTTATTGTTGATTATGGTGGTAACACATGTATGTTTTGTGATTTTTTGGTGGCGTCAATATTCGCCATTTGTTTTGCACATGTGAGTTTGCCTTTCGGGTGTGGTATAGTATTTTTAGGTAGTTAAGGAGGGAGTTACTGATGCTCCTAAATTACTAGGTTTGTTTGCAATTTTTGGAGCCACTAAAGGTAGGGCTAAGGTTAAACTAGGTTTGACTTTGGTCTTGCATTTGAATTATGAAATGAATCTATTCTCCGATTATTTTTATACTTACTGCAATGAAGTGGTGGAACTTGCTATATGTTATTTTAAGCCGATAGTTATTTACAGCGTTGACTGAGACAGATTATGTCCCATTAGAGACCATATTGAGTCAGGACTATCCATTTGTCGGATCTAGGTAATATACTTTCAAATATATGACTAATATATATTGGGTCATATTAATATATGTCCTTAAATATTAAATGTTATTAACTGCAATTTTCCATGTGTATTTTTTTATTGTCATGATTTTTCATGTGTAGATTTGAACATGAACAACACTTGATAGAAGATATTATCTATATTTGAATATTATAAACATTTAGAGTGTACTATAATTTGTTCGTTGCATTTTTTTAGTGTTAATTTCTAAGTCTTTTGCAATTAGGTACGTATCATGTTGGAGTAATATATTTTTTCTTTTTTCTTCTCTTTTAAATTATTAATATCTATTTAAAAAATAATAATTCCTTTTTCATTTTATTTTTCTAAAAGAGTGTGACATATAATTTATAAATATAAAAAATGATGCATAAGAATATCATGATTTTATGCATGCACACGTATGTAATGGACCCCGTTCCTTCGTCAAAGTTTCAATTTGTTCCCACCTAAACTAAGACTTTGTTCTCATTTCCATACCACTCTTTTTCTGTCACTATGTGGAATTTCTCTCGATTGCAACTTTCTTATATAATTATTTTCTTCTTTAAATGCCATATGCTTCCACAGCCTTCTTTGCTATGTGCATGTAACTATGACGTCTTATTTGTGTAGAATAATATTAGCGATTGGAACAACCTTAATATAATGAAGTAATTTGAAGTTTTATAAAGTCAATTTTGGTGGGAAATGTGCTTAATTATTAATAAAACCGTGCATAGTAGTATAGTTTTTGAAGGCACTTTCAATAGTAGTATTTCACAATTATTGCTAATTTGACAAATTGTGTTATTTACTCTCTTAATTATATTGCATGCATATATAAGCTATATGACTAGAATCTTGACTCAAATTTTGTGGACTTCCAATGGTTTGAAGTAAAAGAAAAAGAATTATTATATAATAATTAAATAAGTATTACTAATACTATACCAAGCAATTGCTAGATCATTGATCCATTAAGTAAGATTCCACTTTTTGATCACCTACATAAGTCCAAGCTTTGTGATATTATTATAATCAAAATAAAAGTGGCATTACTAAACCTAGCAAATAGATCATTGATCCATTAACTAAGATTTCACTTTTTGACCTATATATTATTAAGTTTATTGCTATAAAGAGAATGGATGTGAAGATTTGTTAGCAAAACATTTGACAAATTGTGAGCCTTCTTCCATAAAGAGAGAGGAGGGAGTTGAAATTTATATCAACTTTATTGACTTTTGATACACCAAACTCTTTACATTTGTTGAATACCGCAACCATATGCTATGTGGCTAAAATTACCACGATGTCTTTATCAATCCTCAATATAAGTACAATATCATCAATCATTTCCTACTCAAGGTTTTTTGTTGAACCTTCAAAATTGTTAAATTTTCATCAATCATCATAACTCAAAAGTAACATTGTAATTCTATGTTAGTTGGGGACCGAGACCTAGGATCGCAGAATTTGGACCACATATATTTAACGTTAAATTTATTCATAGTTCATGTGAGACTAATTATTCACTTAATTAAATTCAACCGTTCTATTTTTTTTCCTAGAACTAGAAATTAATAATATATAATATGTTTGGACGATAATTTCAATTAATCTAGCTAACTTACTATTATAGATCATGTGCTCCATGTGAATGCATGGCCATATAGTATAGTATTAATTAATTATACTTCAAAGTTCAATATGCATAAGAACCGGGGGAGACAAGTTTGAAATTAAATTTGGTGTATATGAAAATGGGGAATGTGGCACTGTCTGAGACTAGTAGAAACCAAACAAGGAAAACATGCCTCTCCCATAATATGTGCTGAACATATTCATATGAATACAAAATTTTGATCAGAGTGAAAATTGTCAGAGAGAGTGAAGTGTGTGTATGTGTGATGACAGATATTCGAAGAATATTAAAGTATAGAAAAATTACATGACAAAAAAAATTAAAATGGGAGAGCCTATAAATGGATATTAAGAATTGTGACAACAATTGGTTGGTTTGTCTTTATATATACATTAGAGTTGACATTTTAGAATAAAATAAAATGCATACGAATCTTTCAAAGAATTAGACGTATTTTTAATTATTTGATGGATGAGGACACCCAACCTATATATGACATTATATAGTATTAGTGATATGCATAAACGATCTACAACTATAAAATACTACAAAATTCAGTATTATTTGATTGACCCATAAAGGAGAATCATGTCTCATAATAAGCACTGCATAAAAGAGTTTAAATATATCAATTATATTCCAAAGGTATTATCCCGGCCTTTCGTTATTTTTATAAACAATGAGGGCTTTTTGGTATCGAATATTCAATTAATTTTTTGTGTGATATATTCATACTAATTAAGAATTATAGTATTGAGTGAGTGAATCATTATAAGTTATAATAACCAGTAACATTTTAGTTTAATTTCTTACTCTCTTTGGACTTACTAAGGATGTTGGGTTGGTGTGCTTTGAAAATTCACCATTGACCACGGAATGAATGTGTGACCAAAGGAATTAAATAATTATTATTAAAAAAAAACTCTTATCCCTTCAAAGTCATTAAGTAAAATCTAACAAAAAAATTTTTTTTTTTTTTTTGGTTTTCACCACCAGTTTAATCTGGTTCGGGGGTTAGTTCTGGCATCAAGTGGTTCCAGCCCCCTCCCAATCGCAGTTGTGGGGGATCGAACCGTGGTCCTCCCTACCAAGTTCAGCGCCAATCACCACTGAACCAACTAACGATTGGTCAAAAAAAAAAAAAAAAAAAATTATTTTAATCATATGATTTATCATTATGGAAAAGTTGGGATATGTGTACATTGTCGGTGTAAACTACTAATTTTATACTTGCGTTCAATAAAAATCTAATATGTCAATATTACTTTTAAATGAGAAAATAGTATATATATGCACCAACAATTTAAAATAATTTTATATTATATATCATCCAATAGCAACTTTATATTCCATCAAATTACTCCACTACACCTCACTAATGATTTGATGTGTGAAAATAGTTTATTCTTATTGAATGTCGTTGTAAAATTAATTTACACTAATAAAACATATTCATTAACGTACTCTTTTTTAAATTACAATTACAAAGTAGACTTACTTAGATCCTATGTTTTCATTGAATATTGGTGTTAAAATGAGTTTAATGAATATGTTTTGTTAGTGTAAGTTAAATTTACGTCACATCCAATAGAAATCAAATATTTTTTTCATGTTATCTAATTATATTTCGGTGTAGTAGAGTAATTTAACAAAATACATGGTTGTTATTAAATGACAGTATAACATTATTTTACACTGTCAGTGTATAACCTATTTTATCTAAAAATATTTTATATCAATCGAGTATATCTTTTTCTGGCTTACCATATTGTAGGTAATAAGTTTTGAGTTTAATTGATATGCACTGACGGTGTAAAAAAATTTTACACGATCATCCAATAAGAAACCACCAATCTTCCATGTCATATGAAGAAAGTGGGGTAAAGTGGGGTGACGTGGCAGAATACATGGTTGTCATTGGTTGACAGTGTAAAATTATTTTACACTGTCAATACATACAAATTAAATCCATAAATTTTCACCATATTTTAGCAGTGATTAATCTTCGTTGAAAAACTTATATAACACATAAGAAGGATTCTCCTCTAACGACCGATTTTTTTCCAACTGTGTATATCTAATAAGCTCTTCCATTTTATTTTTTTTATTATATAGAGTTGATTTTGAATGACCTATAGTTCACATGCTTAATAACAAAAACTACTGAATTTTATAAGATATAGTTGCTTTTTGCCTCTCTAAATTTATCCGAATCCCCCCACATGTTCTCCTATCTTTTGGTTGATATCTCCCAATAGTATAAATCGTACTGAAAGATATCTTCTAGTAGTATAAATCTTATCAAAAAATATCTTTCGATAATTTAAATAATATCATTCGATAATATTTTTTAGTGTGAACCATGTGATTGATGCAAACAATATAAGTAGAAATCTCATTTTACCATCTATCCATTTGTCGCGCGCCCTACGATTTAAAAAAATACCCCCGTCCGATACTTAGGTAGCGGATACACTAAAAAATACCCTACCATTAAGTAGCGGATGATAGTTTTCAAAATTTCTCATTTTTATAGCATTTGTTACTTAAGGAGTGGACAAGTAAAATAAAAAAAAAACGTAAGACGCACGAGTAACCAATAGGGAGACAAAAGTAAATTTCATATAAGTATGTTTCCAATTGCAATAAAGCCCACAACAGAAACAAGGAAAGGCCAGCCCAGTAAGGCAGACGAATCCCAAGAGGCAAAGAGCTGCAACTTGCAACCCACGGAAAGCACAAGTCTGTCTCTGATTAAAATGAACAAAAATACAACAAAGTCAAACATTACAACACCTCCTTCAACCTAATATATAATAAAAGGAGAGAAGAAAGAAGCTATGTAATGTAATGTTTATAGCCATTGGATCACGCCTGGTTCTAATTTACTTGAAATTTTATTTTTGCGAATTACAATTTACAAGTATCATCTGTCATGTTTCGTTATGCATTTGCGTTTTGTCTTTTTGCACTATATGCAAGCCTAAAAGTTGTGAAACCTCATTTGCGTGTCAAATTGCCTACTACTTCAAACTATTTTTTTTTCTTCAAAAAAAATACGTAGAGCATTTTATTAATCAATAGGTATTTAATACAATGTGGAATATCAATTAATATTTGGGGACTAACTACATATGTGACCCTCCTAACTAAATTATGATAAATCTCATTTGTTTGTTGCATAATGAACCCAACACTAGATCGATTTTGTTATAAAAGGAAAAGAAGGGTCTTCTACAAGTGAATTTGATAGCATCATATTTGTTAGAATAGAAGTTATCCGCAACCAACTTCAAATCAAGCTCAAACTTACCTAGACCGAAAATTAATTTATAAACATATTTGAGAGCTGATAATAACTCGAGAGGTTCACCAATACCAAAATCGCATATTACTATAAATTAATAATACTTGGCCAACACTCGTCTCAAGACTCGAATACAAACAGTAATACCGACTATGTTATTAAGCAATGGAAAAGAAGCACTAATTAATATTGCATTTCACTTGTCGCTTAGGTTTCTTTTGCCTGATCGTGCCCCACAACTTGATCCGCTGCAGTAGATCTTGATGTACACACAATGCGTTTGTCCTGTACAAGATCGTCTTAAACACTTTGGAGGCTACGTTTTAATATTATAAATTTAGCCCTAATAAAAAGAAACAAACACACAAAAATTAAAATTATTCATTATAAAGAAAAAGTTGAATTGCACTTTTAGCCTCCTAACTTTCATAATAACACTTTTGAACCCCTAAGTTTTACCCCTTTTGTAAAAGATTGACACCCCCCCACCATTGATTTTAAGCAAGTCAACGCACACATGGATAATGATTCGCATGCCACATCAGTCTATGTGGCAAGACATACTTACGTGGCCTGTGAGTCATTGTTTTGTATGCATTGGCTTGGTCAAAATCAATGACGATCAGTCTTTTGCAAAAAAAAAAATAGTAATAAAGTTATGGATCAAAAGTGCTATTTTAAAAAATAGGAGGTCAAAATGTAATTTAACCTAAAAAAATCATGTCATTTGGTGGGAGAAAACAATTTTTCTGACCAAGTAACATCATACATTTTTTATTTTTATTATTTTTATTAGGTAGTCTAGTAACATCATATAATTTTTTAGTTCCCCATTTAAAAGGGTAACTAAAAACTCCCCCCAATTCAATTTTGAGGAGTATCATTTCTTCTATTCAATTTTATTCCTTCTAAACTCAGCTGCCCACATATTCATTATTCATCCCCTAATTAAGTGCAATTAACAATCTAAATTTTAATCATGAAAATTTGTTTTCAAAAATATTAATGTAAAAATGAAAATATCTTTACAAGTTAGTTGGCTGTTACAGTAGAACAAGATCATACATATGATATATCCAATCCAATAGAATGAAAATGAGATGTTCAACTTCAATTTCCAGTAAGGAATTTAAAATGTAAAACGTCTCTAACAACAACAACTAACATTGTTACATTCGTGACAGCACGAATACCATTTTTCCCTGCAAAAAATTTGATGATAAAAGAACATTTTCGGGTAAGATAAGAATAATATCACAACAACAACAAAAGCGCGTCCGTTATATACGGAAGTACTAACCAATGGGACCTACAAACAACAACAAAATTTAGAAAACATATTTTGTTACACCGCAAAATTTGCGCGGGTATTGATGAGAGAGAATTTTCAACAAAAAAAACCAACCCAACATTCTAAGAAAGAAAGAGAGAGGGGGGAAAGAGGAAAAAAAAAAAACATCAGAGACAAACCTGATGAAGAAGATGATCGAAGAGACTTTCCTCTGAGATCATCTTAAAAAAAGGCAGCATAACTTTTTTTACAAGAAAAGAATCAACTTCTCTAATCATTCATTATTCATCATTAATCTTGTTAAGTATATCAATTATTTGATTAATTACTTGTAATTTTTGCTGCCTTTTTTTCTCATTCAGGGTCTCAATCCCCCCTCTCCTCCCCACCATCCACTTGCATTGGATCATCATCATCATCATTTCACATTGTTGATTTCTTCAATTTCAACTCAGCAAAGACACACTTTTTCCTTCACCCTTTTCTCCCCTTTGCATGGTAATTCTATTCTTCCTTACAATCTTACCCTTTTTACTTTTTTGTCTCTTTTTTGCTTTTAAAGATTCAATTTTTATTATACCCAAAAAACCTTTGCTTGCTATTAGGGTTATTCCTTGTTCCTTCATTCTTATGGTTTTGGTTTGTTATTAGGTTTGTACATTTTTTTTTTTGGGTTTTTGAAAAAGTTCATTTTTTTTGTTAATTGGTTATGTGGGTGTGATCCTTTTTTATTTTATTTTTCAGCTCAAAGCACATTTTTGGGAAGCATCTGAGAGGGAGGTATTGAGCTCTATTATGTATTTGTTGAGGGGAGGAAAGGTTGTAAGGAAGAGATACATAGAAGTATGAGAGACCCTGATGTTATCTTTGGACCCGCGAGCTGCAATTGTTTTCGCTTTCTGTTGTAACATACAAGTTTTGCATAGTTGATTAGTTACTTTCATACTCAAAAGGGTGGAGGGTTTTTCTGTACAGATAAACCTGACAAATTTTGTACACATGATTTGATATATCATATAGCATTCGGCTTATAAAGAGAGATACCGATTTGCGTATCTACAAAGCGACCATTGTGTTCGTACTGCAATGGAATGTATATGCAATGGATTTGGGTTTTGGCTCAGGATTTATGTTGGATTGATTTCTCTTTGCGCAATTCAACAGTGCTGGGCGCTTAATGATGAAGGTGATTTTCATGATTTGTATTGTTAAAGTTTACATTGAATCATTTTGATTTGATGTAATTCATTTGTTGGCTCAGTTAATTCATTTGTTGTATTTAAGTTTTGCAGGAATTGCTTTGTTGGAATTTCGAGAAAGAATAACTTCTGATCCTCATGGCGCTCTGGTAAATTGGAATCCAAATGATTCCGACCCTTGCAAGTGGTGGGGTGTTCGTTGTGTTGACGGTAAAGTGCAAATGCTGTAAGTTCCTTTGGTTTTCTCCTTTTATGTTTTCTAGTGATTGTTATTTTTTAGCGATGATGAATACATGTAGCAGTTTTTAATGCTCAAAAAAAACTTCGATTTTGATTAAGGTGAATATAGTGTGGTGAATATTTTGTGCTTAATGGTTTTATGACTTTCTGTCTTGTTATTTCTTGTAGGGACCTAAATGGGCTATCATTGGAAGGGGAATTAACTCCTCATCTTGGGAAACTTAGTCAGTTAAAATCTCTGTAAGGATTCTTCGCAATCTTAGCCTATTTTTTAATCTATATCTTCAATGAAAGAATACATTAGAGAGGCTCAGAAGTTTAAAAACCCAACAGTTCAGTTGATTTAATCTAGTAATTTATATTTCATTCGAAATCTAATTCAGATATGTTTCCGTTGTTATTTTGAAATAGTGTGCTGTGCAAGAACAATTTTTCTGGCACCATTCCGAAAGAACTTGGAGATCTAGACAATCTGGAGCTGTTGGATTTAAGGGGGAATAACTTAACTGGAAATATCCCATCAGAAATTGGCAGGTTATTGTTGTTAAAACAATTGTAAGTTAAATCTATATTAGCTTATCTATTTTGCAAGATTTTTTGGCATATCTTGAATGAGGTTTTATTTTTCCCTAGGTTGGTTCATGACAACAAAATTGAAGGCAGCGATTCTCTAGAGCTTGGGAACATGCCTTCTAAATCACTACTTATTGACAACTATTCATCAGCTCTGACAAGTTTGTATCACTGCAAGCATAGAAAGTTTGCACACTGGTAAGCTTATCTTCATTTTTCTCCTTGACCGAGTGAGTCACCATATTATTTCCATTGCACGCTTCCTTTCCTCTTGGGGCGAGTTATGAAGCATATGAACCGTTACTCTCACAAATTTAATCGCATATTATTTCCACTAGGTCATGCATTGTCACATGTGAAATAGATACCACATAGTTTGATTAAACATTCACGCGCCATTGTACCTGTATTTACTTATTCTAGGTATATCCATGCAGAATATATGATCCATTGAGCATAATGTTGATTTCTTAATGATGTCATTGTTAATTGGCTTAAGATGTTCTGTGAATCAGTCTGAGATCTCATATCATAATAACTAAAATAGCTCATTTTTGTTTTTATGTAAAGTTCCCGTGCATTTCTTTGATAGATACAGATCTTCATTCTAATAGAGTTTTTCATTCATCTATTTTGTGCATCATCACCACAACAGTGTAATTTTTTATTGACAATAGGTCTGTATAGGGTGAAAATAAAACTAAAATTTGTTTGTTTAAAAGTTAATGCATCTTCCACTGGGATTGTATACTTCTCTTAATTTGTTGCATCTTTTATATGGTTAACAAGAACGGTTGTGCTTCAAAAAATTTGACCTTTTGGTGTACGGTGTGAACAGCTTGTGGTATAGAGATCTCAAGCAATTGAACAAGGTAGATTCTTTGGCTGTTCCAATTAAAGGAGCACTTAAAAGATACTTTAATGCCATGGCACTGCCGTTGTATGTAGACAACATTTTGCCTCATTTCAATCTCAATAATATACATATTTTTTCTTTCATCATATTCAACTTGCTAAAATTGTCTGTTCATTTTGAAGGTTCAAGCTAGGAAAGGCTACCTCTGATGGCTACGAAGAGAATTACTGTGCCGACCTTCCTAGTGAGTGGAGTATCTTAACTGATTTGTGGCATGCGAGAATCTGAAAAATGCTTTTAATTGACTTTTAAAACATACCTTGTTCATATAGGTACTGACGAGTCGGAGGTTGACTCAAATTTATCAAATATAAACAGTTCTGCACGTCGTAAGTTGCTTGATCAGTCCAGTAACCTTGCAGCTGCATCTTATAGTGGGCCTGCTATACAGATCAGTTATCTTCCTATTACCATTAGTAGTGGATCTTTCCCGGCTGTGCCAGATGCCAATAAGAAACAAAAGCAGTCAGCTGCACCGCTAGATTCACCTATTGTTTCTCCACAAGATATTCAAATAAGTCAACCAAATTCAGCTAGTGGTGCTCCAAGTAAACTCTGGAAATATATTATCATTATCTCTTGTGTGGTTTTCTTGGTCCTTTTTATTGTGCTAGTGCTTTGCATCTATCGAAAACGAGCTGCAAAAGTAATAAAGCCCTGGAAGACAGGAATAAGTGGGCAGCTGCAGAAAGCATTTGTAACAGGTAATACTGCAATAAGTGAATTCGAAATTGCTATCAAACAATTATGTTCTGTGTCTTGAGCTTATCATCTGATGGATGTTTTTCACCCCGAACATATAGAATAAAAGCTTGAATGTCAGATATAACTCATTAATATAGGTAGACACTTAAGATGGTACATTGCATAGCAGGACAGGTTCCATTTTCAAGAAATTGAATGTCTGTAAAATAATGAAAGGCATTCATAAAATTGATTCTGTTATGCAATGAAGTGTCCCACCTATATAAATCAATTATGCCTGCTCTCCAATGTCATGTGGATGCGCGCTTGAGTTAGAATTCCTGTTAACTATTATCTGCGCTTATATGAAATGTAGGGGTCCCGAAGTTGAATCGATCGGAGTTGGAGACAGCCTGTGAAGATTTCAGCAATATCATTAACAGTTTTGAGAAGTGTACCATATATAAAGGAACATTGTCCAGTGGAGTTGAGATTGCTGTTGATTCTACTATTGTTACTTCTACCGAGGAGTGGTCAAAGAACATGGAAATGACCTATAAGAGAAAGGTTTCTTCCTTCTTCTTATGTCAAAGGAATTGAAAACACTGAGAGTTCCTATTCAATTTATAGAAGGGCGCTCATTTTTCAAACTTAACTTTAGCTAAAAATTTTTCCTTCTTTATATTCTTTCAGATTGCTGCTCTATCCCGTGTTAACCATAAGAACTTTACCAATCTTATTGGTTACTGTGACGAAGAAGAACCATTCACAAAGATGATGGTGTTTGAGTATGCTCCAAATGGAAGCTTATTCGAGCATCTACATGGTAACATTCTTTTGTTCAAGTTATTAGCTTGAAAACTGAAAATATGAGCCGATTAAACGCACGAGTTCTCTGTACCCAATTTTTTTTCTTCATGTTTTGTATGTCTTTTTTTCTTCAGTTAAGGAAGTTGAACATCTTGATTGGAGTGCAAGAATGAGGGTTATCATGGGAACAGCTTATTGTCTTCAGTACATGCACCATGATCTGAATCCACCAGTATCTCATTCCAACCTTAATTCAGTTTCTATATTATTAACAGACGACTTTGCTGCTAAGGTATAGACATTTATATTCTCTTTCATTCGCTTTTATCTTGTGTTATACGTTAGATAACAAATCTCCGTTCTATTGCGCTTTCTCAGATTTCCGAGATCAGTTTTGGCCGCAATGGATTATCAGCCAGCACAACTGGAGACGAATCAAAGAAATTCGAGTTGCCACCCCAACAAGGTCCTGAAACCGATGTCTATAACTTTGGAGTATTGTTACTTGAAATCATTTCTGCGAAACTGCCTTACTCTGAAGAACAAGGTCACCTTGTAAATTGGGTAAGTTTCGAATTTGTGCCTCTTCCCCCTCCTTTAGAACTCTCGTTTCTTAAAATTTTAGGTGCAACTTTATTGTCGTATGCTCCTTGTCTTAATAAATAAATATTTTTCAATTTCCTAGGCCTCTGAGTACTTGAATGACAAGCGAAACATCGGCTGTTTGATCGATCCGACGCTCGAGTCCTTTAAAGACAATGAACTTGATGTGATATGTGATGTGATAAAAGAATGTATTCAATCTGATCAAAGGTTAAGACCAACAATGCAGGAAATAACTTGCAAATTGAGAGAAGTGCTTTCTATATCGCCCGAGCAAGCAGTCCCGAGACTTTCTCCACTCTGGTGGGCTGAATTGGAGATCTTATCAGTGGAGGCCACTTAAGTTCTGTTATTTGTTTGTTTGTAAGTCAAGCCTCTCTCTAACCTGTGCCAAGCTGACAGAGTATATAGCTTTGTGATAATGCTATATGATATTTGTAAATCAAAAATTCTTTAATTCTATTTGTTGTTTTGTGATTAATACCATAGCTGTTCTGTGTCTGGATGGAAGTGTGTTAAGTTATTTTGTTGCAAATGGGGTGTTGTAAATTTCTACTTTTGTTGATGAATCTTGGAATGTAAAAAAGATAAAAAATCTTGATATATATTATATATTACTATATTAAAAATAAATAATGTATCGATGATATGCGCTAATTCTCATTAGTAAAAACAAAATATTATCTGTCATTAAGCCACTAGGTTTGGTCTAGTGGTGAGGGATTCAGGTAGTATGCTAGAGGTCCTGGGTTCGATTCTCAGCTCCATCGTAAACCGAAAAAAATAATATTATCTGTCATTTGTTTCATAAAATTACCTTTTTTAAAACTCTTGCCGGTACCATTTTCAGCCTTCCACTTTCAGGTTAGTTTTGAATATGTAAGCTTCACAAAATACCAGAAAATAAAGAGACATAAAAAAACAGCAAAGTGGGTCGTATATAATTGGCTCCATTATCCTTATGGCCCCTACAAATGAATTATTTGAAAGCAGTGCTTCATATTGTTCTGGACCCCAGAAAAGAACAAGCATGGATACAGTAGTAATTACTGAAGGATTGGTTATTAGAAGACAAATAATCACTTATTCTAGTCCAACACAGGCTTGCATATTGCATCAGCATGAAGTGTCAAATAATCCAGAAATGGGAAATTTATGTTAGCAGGTACATAATGTTACACCAAGGTGTGCATTTTCTAGTAAGTCAATTGGAACTTATATTTTTTTTATGAGATAATAAGTTAAGAACAAAACTCAATTTAAATTGAATTTGAATACAGACAACATAAGTAAAAGTTTCTTTATTAGAATTGATACTTGGTATACTTGAGCTAGTTAGTCAAATTCAATAGCTACCACTTGTAATTGTAGGGTCATCCTTCAATCTAACTTACGGTGTATGTTCTTCAAGAAGACTTATGGGTCCAGGCGTCCAGCAATAGCCAATAGGGCAACCACTTGTAACTGTGTAGGGCCAGCAAGATGAAACCATATTTTAGGAGTGATGAGAAACAGTCACTACAACCAATCTATTTTTTTATGACTTCTTCTTTTCGGCGCCTCGGGAAATTCTCATGCGCCCCAAAAAAATTTAAAAATACTCCTACACTATCTAAGTAGCGAACACAGGGGGTGAAAAATATGGAAAAAAAAACAGTTCGTATGATGCGAAGCTTATAAAATCTAATATTTTTATATTTCTCACCCTTCCTTTGCCCCTATTTTATAAGGTTTGTATCCTAGGATGCGGCATTCTAGAATTTTTGCGAGGGGGGTAAGATTGGAACGTCGGAAGGCGCGAGTGAGACTCGGGGCGTGAAAAGATTTAATCATTTTGTATTATTACTCTTGCTAATACAGAACACTTAATTATCCTCAACCAATCAATATCAATCTATTTTATGATTCAAATAAACATATCCGTGAATGTACTAGCCCTTTAGAGAAAAGGACTTTTGTTTTCATTTACTTCAGAAACTGGTGGAAGAAAAAGGATCTAAAATCTCAACCTGATATGGTTTTATATACACCACACATAGACTATGTTAACAAGTTGCAATTGTGGCATGATTGATTAATAGTATTAGTAATATACAAAAATGTTTAGTCGACATAGATGTTGACATCAACACCTTGTGTGAAAATATGACTTTCGTTCTTATATTATTTTTTTCTCTCTTCTCGGATTACATACATACTCTAATGCTGGGTTTAACATGAAGCATTTGAAATCCAAAGCAATTCCAATGCCTTGCGGATTAATGAGAAATTGCATTCTTATTTTCTCATTATTACTTGCATTCAAGAATCAAATCAAATATACAACAATTAATGTGACAGAACAGAAATGTATATTCCATAAACTACATTTAAAATTGAATTGGCCTTCTTCTTACAGCATTATTAGGATAAACAAATACAGTAGCATCTAAAAAAGCAGGACAATCCAGGAAGAAAAACAAAACAGAAGGAAAAAAAAGTACCATACACAGCCTATAAGAAACATAAAAATAAAACCCTTTATCTTATCATATGACATTCTTCAGTTTTCTAAGCTGAGAGCTTCAATACTATCTGAATGTTTGTCGATGGCGGAATCAGAAAATGCACGTTGCTGCAAAGATTCATCTGGTGTAGTTTGACTTGAAGAACCTGCAGATTCCTCCTCGACGATTAAACTATGCAAAGCCGGCTTCAATTCAGTGTTTAAAAATTTCTCATATTCTGCCTTATCCCCTCCTTTTTTCTTCACTTCCACCACCACCAAAGAAGACGTCAATTCGAATACCTCGGCAGCAATAGTCAACGGCCCTTTTGCCCCTTCTCTAGAACCCTCCAAGCTAACCCTGCAATCTTTCTTCCTTACATTGAACCTAACCAAATGAGCAACTTCCTCCAATTTTGATAGAATCTTCGGCACCGACGCACTAGACACAAACCTTGCTTCGTCACCCTTTTCCTCAAACAAACCAGAAAGATCAAAACCTTGCGAGAACGATATAATATCAAAAGCATTCAAACTTGCAGGCCTCGGCAACGAAGCACGAGCACGGCTATTCCTTCTACTCAAAACCTCAGGATCCCATTCCGATTCCGATACCGATTCTAACACCTCATCAACAACATGATCATCGAAATTGACTACCTTATTATCACCAACACCACCACCATCATCAAATTCAATAGAATCAACATTACAAACAACATCATCCTCAACATAAAACTTAATACTCTTAAAACCTATCTTAAACCAACGATTCTCCATAATCTCGGGAATGGAAATCCTAGTATGCGGCTTAATATCAAGTAACCTAGTAAGAAGATTAACAAGCTCAGGTGAAAACCATCTAGGACACCTAAAATCACCTTTATAAATCTTCTTATACATAACCATAACATTATTAGGATCATGAAAAGGTAAATAACCAGCCATCAAAACAAACAAAACAACACCACAAGACCAAATATCAACCTTAGCACCATCATAACCTTTCCTAGATAAAACCTCAGGAGCAACATAAGCAGGTGTACCACAAAAAGTATGAAACAAACCATCTTGTTTAATTTCATCCGAAACAGCACTTAATCCAAAATCAGAAACTTTTAAATTACCATTTTCATCAAGTAACAAATTTTCAGGTTTTAAATCTCTATGATAAACACCTCTAGCATGACAAAAACCAACAGCACAAATCAATTGTTGAAAATATTTTCTAGCAACTTCTTCTTTCAACCTACCTTTAGCAACTTTATTGAAAAGTTCACCACCACGAACATATTCCATAACGAAATAGATCTTTGTTTTTGTAGCCATGACTTCAAAAAGTTGAACGATGTTAGGGTGACGAACACGACGGAGAATTGAGATTTCACGTTTGATGTGTGAAACTAAACCGCTTTTGAGGATTTTATCTTTGCTTATGATCTTAATTGCTACTGATTCACCTGTTTTGATGTTCTTAGCAAGATGAACTTTCGCGAAAGTTCCATGGCCGAGAAGTTTACCTAATTCGAAACGACCTAAGAGAAGATTTGGATTATCTTTTTTGTTGATTGAGTTTGTTTTCTTTGGAGCAGCTACAACTGCCATGGGATGGATGAAATTGAGAGGGTTCTATTTGATTGGAAATTTGGAATTGGAGGTGTTTTGATTTTTATTTTCTTCTTCTAGTGTACCTCCATTCAAGCTTTGTGGTATTGACTTCGATGGTATTTATTGAGTTTGTTAAATTTTTTATTTATTGTGATATCGTAGTCATGAATAAATTATTGATAAATAATAATTATCATTCATTATGCTTTTGATGTGTTGTCTATTTGTTTGTATGGTTCATTTTTTATAGGTGGTAGTTAGGGGTGTACGCGGGTTGGGTTGGGTCGGATTTGGCCTAATCCGTTACCCAATCCGTTCAATATTTATTGGGTTGGATTCATCAACAAACCCGCACTTTCATTATCAAATCCGAACCGAACCAACCCAGTTATGAACGGGTTGGGTTGGATTGGGCTCGCGGATTTTTCATAAACTTAAAAATAATTTTTTGATAAAAAAAAGTACATTTTTTTAAAACTTCTAAAAAAACCTATAATACAATTTAACCCAATTGTGATATATTTCTAGCACTTAAATCGAATAAAACACACTCGTTTAACTTCAAATAAAAATTCATCCATAATCATTAATAATAGTATCAAATTTCCATAAAACAGATCATTTCTATTAGATCCATAATTTGAAAATGATGTGCCAACAAAAACAAAGTGCAAAATACATATAAGTTCCAATAGATAGTAGCAACAAACTAAATAAGTTCAAGTAGTAAATTGCATAAATTCAACAAGCAAAATGTATAATATTGTAGGACAACACCTTTCAAATATGCATTCAATGACCGGGTTGGGTTCGCGGGTAGACGGGTCCAAAAACTCAAATCCAATACCCGAACCGATTACTTATGAGTTTGGCGGGTTGGATCGGGTTCTACCCGCAAATGAATGGGTTCGGGTTAATAATGAGTTGGGTTGGATTGGGTTGGCGGGTTCGCGGATTGACCCGTACCCATGAACACCCCTAGTGGTAGTTGTTTTGATTTTTTATTTATTTAATTATTGATCGACTTAAGAATTAAGATCACATACCGTGTAGAGGAAGTTTATCCTAAAATGTTTTTTTTTTTTGAATCATTAAAATGTTATTACTCAATTATTATTTTTTTTTTAAAAAAAATGCAATGCAAAATAATTGTATACTATTGGTAAATAACAATTATATTTTTTGTCATATTATTTCATCTTATCCAATTCTACAACTTTCTTAAATATGATACGACAAATTAATAGATTTTATGCCGTTAATAGATCTTCATTGAATTCTTCTATTTTATAAAAGATATATATTGAATCCTTTTTTCAATAAGGTACGATAAGATTTCCAACTTAGTAGATTCACATACATTTTAAAAATTACGTGTGCTGCCCGTGCTACGCACGGTTTGACGGATCGTCAAGCCATATAAATCAAGCTATAAGATATTTTTTTTGTGGATTTAGGTTTTGTAATATTCAAGTTGTATTATTTTCATGTATTTATTATTTTCACACGAATTTTAAAAAAATTTAGTAATAACTTATAATAGTGATTCTTTGTAAAAAAAAAACTTATGATAGTGATTTTAAAACTTTTATTGGCGATAAAAAAATAGTCATTTGCCCGTGAATTAAAATTTTATTAGTAATAACTTATAATAGTTATTTTAAGTTTTTTACCAGAGATTAAAAATGTAAATTAGAATTTTGTATCAATAATAGTTTGTAATAGTGATTTTAAATTTTTTATCAGCAATAAAAATTGTCATCTCCCCGTGAATTTTTTAAAAAATTAATAAAAACTTATAATAGTTATTTCAAAAATGTTGCTGGCGATAAAAAATAACAAAAAGTTAATCATTTTAAACTCAAATACATATCTTAAATAATCAAGGACAATGGTGCTTTCGTCATCTAAGTTTCATGTTTAATCATGGCTTATTCTTAGCCTTGGCTTCAAATCAAGCCCAATGCAGGGCAAAATCAACGGAAAAACATATTTTAAGCAAAACTGCGAGTGTAGTAACAACAAAAATAAGCTTTATGACATATCAATGAAGAGGATAAATTTTATATCAAACACTCATTATAAAAAAAAAATCAACATTTTCCAATTCTACATAAGGTATGAAAATGCTTTTGTGAGAATGGCAATACATTAGTTGTGTAGTTGATTTTAGTTTTTTTTTTTTTGTGAGAATGTCAAACTAAAAAGACGGAACCAAGGCTAAGCCTCATTCAAAAATTAATAATTATAGATGCAAACTAAAAAGAAGGGTTTTCTTAACTTGCAAGGGATAAGGAACGATAAATTTTTATTAGTAATACTAACTTATAATATTAATTTAAAAAAATTTATTAGAGATATAAATTGTCATCTTCCTGTGAGTTAAAATTTTGTAACAATAATAGTTTATCATAGTGATTTTAAATTTTTTATCAGCGATAAAAATTGTCATTCGTCTGTGAATTATAAATTTTTATTAATAATTTATAAGGCCTTGGTTATTCGATTGATGATATCCTATATTGTCAATTCTTTGATCAAAGAATGAATAAATGATTTTGATCGAGGAAGAGGCAAATTAGATGATTTGGAAAGGAATAATCCAAGCCATTGATTTAACAATTAATTCAAATCTTTATATACGGTTGCAAAAATTATAATGTGGTTTTTATTTCTAGTGGATATTATATGTTATAGTTTGTGATTTATATATTTGTTGTATATAATAAATAAAGTGTAAGAAACACTATACACTAAATTCTATCTTATAAAAATAATTTGCATTAATTTTGATCTCTTACAAAAATATATTATAACCAAAATGCACCAAGTCAACAATACTTCACCATTTTAGTCATTGAAGCAAAAAATAAATCAAGTGGATTCTACACATTTCAAGAAAGGAGACATAATAAAATATGAATGAAATTAGCATTGCTTCTTAACAAAATGCTCCCACACAATTCCAAGCTTTCTTGTTTCAAATATGAGATGTGTTCTTTGTCTAAATTTTTTGGCTGCAAAAAAAAAAAAAAAAACTCATAAGTTAAGTTAAGAAGAAAATTAGTGAAACATAAGCATGACATTATTTTTTAATCAAACATGACTTAGTTATGAACATCACAAATTAATATCAACTCATTGTAAATAGAAAACTAATATTAAGATTGACATTTTTATGCTTTATTTCATTAAAGGGTTTTCGTTTATTTGGTTTTTTAAAAAAGAAAAGAAAACTAATAACTTAATATTTTTGTATTTTTATTATTTCATTGGATTTAGATAAAATGAGGAAAAAAATAGTCGAATAAAGTAATAGAAAATAAATAAATAACACAAAATAAATACAAACAAAAAGGGGTGAAGATTGAAAGGACATTGGGGTGCAAAAAAGCATTAGTCTACACAAAAAAGAAAATCCAAGGTCCAGCCCAACAGACCCAGCTGAGCTAAGCTCCAAACAAAAATGAGGGGAACGACCAGGATCGTCTGATTGATCAAACGTCCCTGATTTGATCAAGTTATAAAGCATCTGGGCCATCAGATTTGATCAAATGGATGTGATAGGAGGTGCATGATAAGCGTGCGCGTATTGGAACCAAAGGGGCATAAATACCTAAATTCTTCACAGAATCCTCATTTCTTAATTTTCCTTCTCTCTTCACTTGCTTTCTGTCTTTCTGCTCTCTCTTCTCTCCCACTGTGTTCATCATCTTGTATAAACTTTTATCAAACCCAAGCCAATTTCCGACGGCGACCATTGACCGGCGAGACTTCGGTGGCGGCGCCACCGGGTCGGCCGCCGCCTACCACCACCAAAATCTCAAAATTATCAAAAATTAACCCAAAATCCTTATTTTTTTCAGTTTTAATCATGAATAGAACAATAGAAATATCAAACGAACCTTAAATTCAAAAGTTCCCAAAAAAAACCTAGATCTTCACATAATCATGCAATAGAGAATCAACAATAATACATGCAAAAAGAAGGGTAAGTTTAATTTTCTTTTTGTTTTCTTTTCTTATTTTTTTTTTGTTCTTCTATTTTCCTTTCTCTTACTGCTTCTTCTTCTTTCTCATCTTGCTAGGTTACTATGGAGACAAGGATTGTAGAAAATAAAGATTTTTTTTGTCTAGACAATTTTTTTTGGTTGAGTTAATTCGATTTTTTTTTTTGGATATTTACCTTTTTTATAAATGGAAAAGATCTTTTTTATTTTCCTTTTTTAGATATGTTTCTGTTTTTTTTTGTTAGATCTAAATAAATTAATATATAAAATATTTTCTTTTCTCTGTGTTACTTTCTCTCTTTTTACAGAAAATGTTAAATCAAATCATGTAGAACAAAATAATTTCATGAATTTTATTATTTAAATATAGAACTAAATTTTTATCGTTTTGTAATATGGACTTTTATCTCTTTTTAAATTGTATAATTGTAAACACAGTTTATATATGTGGCCTTAATTCAAATCATGTTTAGATGCTTTTGTTTATGAGCTGGTTTTTGTTGTGGCAATGCTTTGTTTTTGTTTCCTTTTGTTTTAGTGGCCTCTGTCTTGCTAGCAGAAGTGGGACTATGTTTGTTGCTATTTTGTATCCTTCTTTTAAGGTTTCTTTTGTACCAATATTACTTTCCATACATGGCTTATGTTTGTTGCTATTTCTTGTGTACCAATATTTGGTTGATTTTTTGAATAAATTTTTGATGTTCAAAAAAAAAACTACCAATTTTTATACATTTTTTTTTATACAAATGGGGCTTAAGCCAAAAAAAAAGACTAAATAGCAGTGTTTCAGATCTTATTTTTCTTCTATCTAGATCTATTATTCTATACATTTTTTTATACAAATGGAACCTAAGCCAAAAAAGAAAATCAAACTAAATAGTAATAACTCCAAATCCAATTCTTCTTTTTTTTCTTCGATCATCCTCAACTGCAAAAAAAAAAAATTGTTAGTAATATTATATTACAATGTGAAATAAAAACAAATTGAGGAGAAAAAAATTGATATGTGTGTGCGCGTGTGAGAGAGAGAGGAGAATAAACACATAAAATGCAAAAAAATAGATTGTTGAAAGTGAGAATAAAATAAGGATTTTTAAAAGAAAAAGGAAAAAAGAAAAAAGACGGAGCTGTGAGTTGAAGGAAAGAAAGTGAAAATGAAGTGTGTGAGTGGTGTAGTTTTAGAAATAGTTGGTTTATATTGAATTGGTAGAATGATTTGTGGAAGACACTTGTTTATAGAGATACATGCATAATGACACTTATGCCTTTCATTTCATATACACTTGTGTCTTGCCTTTCATAACATATCATTGATATACATGCATGAAGACACTTGTCTTTTCCTTCTTTTATTTTCCTTTATCTTTTATTTGTAGTAAAAAAATAACATGTTAATAGATTATTGGCCAAAGGGAAAATAGGGCACATGTGGATTCCATGTGGCACCTAGGGTTGGAATTAGGGTTGGAGTCACTCTAGGGTTGGATCTAGGGTTGGAATAACTATAGTTCTAGGGTTGGAATTAGGGTTGGGGGCATTTTAGGGTTGGAGTTAGGGTTGGAATTTGAAAAGTATGTCTTACTTTTAGTATAGTTAATAGATAATAGATTTATGCAATCATTGGTGTGTATTTCACCTTATTTAAGTATGAAAAATGTTAGAGAATTTTATTTTATTTTATTTTTTAACTTTTTTAACATTGAATTTTTTGTATTATTCAATATTGATTTTTTTTATTTATTTAAATAGTTTATCATGTGCCCTTTGAGACACATGATTCTTTAAAGTATATACAAAATGTCACATATGGCCACCAATAAAGAAGAAATAGACTAAGAATAAGTTTTCAATTGATAAACACCCATTATAATCCAATTGATGCGATGGGAAAGTGAATTTTGAAAAAATGAGGGAGGAGAAAAAGAAAAAGGGAAAGATACTAATACATGTTCAAATGGAAAACGAGGAGGGAGTGAGCAGGAATATTTATGTGAAATCGTTAAATAAAGAAATGGGTGTAAAGTAGAAATAGGGGTGTAAGTAGTAAACCCTATTTTTCTTACCATTTATTCTTGGGCCTTTTCTTTAACTAAATTTTTGTTGGGCCTTGTTAACATTTGAGTTTTCAAATTTAAAAAAGAAAATTATTTTTGTCATCCTACCGGTTACTTGCGTGCCTACCTTACACGTTTTTCATTTTACCCTTCCTAGCAGATGTTGTAAAAATGAATAATTTTTTCCAAAACGTCCTTTAGAGACTGATATCGGTCTCTATGTCCAAAAAATTATAATCGCTAAGTAACTACTTTGGTAACCTCTTGGTAGAAAAATAATATAATTTGGCAACCAACCACTAATTGATAATACATAGAGATCAATTCAGTGACTTAATGGTTGATTAAGCCATTAATTTAGCTGCAAGTTTAACAACCAAATTTTGAGAGTGATTTTTTTTTTTTGACAATAATTTTGAAAGTGATTTAAAGACCACATTTAGCGATAAAATTGCAAGGTTCCATTAGCATAAAGTTCCAATTCATGAAAACTAAAAGAATAATGGAGGAAGACAGGAATTTAATTATTTTTATATAAGCAAAACTCATTATGATATGAATACACACAGAGTATTTCTTTTTTTTTTTTGGTACACACAAAGAGTATTTCTATCATCCATACTAATAAACCAAGACCACATGCATCCAAGTGTTTGACGTCAAACTACTTCTAGTCGCGTCCAAGGGTTTGTCTATGTGTTAGTTCAGTAGTAAAAATTTGACTTTATAATTTTTATTGGCAGTTTAAAATTTCCTCATGGATGGAGCTCAAATGATCTAATGTTATTTTAATTAATAATAATTTTCTCTTCGAGTGTTTTACTTCTATTGTAAAATCATCTCAGTATGTACAATTTTGGAGGCCAGTATGATCTTAATATATTTGTTGGTGAATGAATGAGATCAAGAATTCTCTTAAAAAAGTTGTACTTGTCTCTTACATATAATTAAGATTCACTGAAATTGATTTGCTTAACAACAATTATTCATAATTCTGATCGAATATTCTTGTTGAAATATCATTGTGATGTTTTATAATAACACATGTGTCCTAAACATGAACTCCATATAGAGATGATATTACATTTTACTACATGTCTTTCAAAATGCCAAATCTGTGTGTCCAGTTAACTCGTTCGTATGGCCCTGCATGCAATGGAAAGAAAAAATTACTCAAGAAAGTGGCTTACAATATAAAAACCAAAGACAATAAACTAAGTTAATGCTAAGACATTATGGGACCAAAAATATTAAATGATCAATTTACCCTCCCTTTGAAATAAACATCTGGAGACTCGAGTTCTTGTTGGGGGAGTCAGGAGAAGCTCTGGAAAAATATTGGATTAAATGTTCTAGGATCACAAGAGATAGATTCCACATCTCCACCTTAATTAAGATATTAGGGTAATGGGTAACCTCTCTTAAAAATTTATCATTCTTCTCATTCATTGTCGATGTATGATTTAATCACTCACACTTGAAACCTACCAGTTCTCAACCATATACTCATTTAATTTAAAGGTATTAACTCAATGTGAAATGAGAATCATATTTTGGTGGTCATGAAATGAATTCTCTCTACGAAATAGAAGAGAGATAGAGAGAAAAGAAAAATATTGATGAAACAAATTAACAATTGGTGAGATAGAGAGATGACTACTATGTAAAGGAACAGTTGAGAAATATTTAATCATATGGTTCAATGTAGAATTCGCCTTCACATTTATATTGTATACTTTAACATAATAGAAAATAAAAGAGAGTTTAAATATTGACCTATAATGGGCTATTTAGAACTTACCATAACTATATTATTGCAAACCATAAGTCCCAAAGTTGGAGTGAACTAACTTGACTTATAAGCTATAAAGTTAAATAATTATGAGATTTAGGTGTGTAAGAGCATATTGTGTATATTTTAACATAAGGTTAAAAAAATATCATCAACTACTATACAAGTCGCAAACACAAACTAAAAACACACAAACTACCTAGCTCACCATGTTTTCACACTTTAATTGGGTCTGTACAATAATTCAAGATATATTAATGGGAGATCGGATTAAGTTTGTAGAAAAGAGAGATAGGAAAAAAAAATTGGAACCTCTCCTTAACCTAGCAAAAAGATAGAGAGATAGAAAGTAATAAATCTAATATGGATTATATAATTGAAAGGAAAAAAAAATTAATATTAGAGTGTGTAAAATAATGTAATGAAAAAAGTTAGAGTAGTTATATAAATTGATGGGTCGAATAATTTTAATTCGAGTTCGGAAGTTAGTGTCTAGTGGTGTCTCCTAGGGTCGGGTAGGGGTTTTCTCTGATTGGTTTAGTGAATCATTATTGGTTTAGGGGAGGGTTGGGGTGATGATTTGGTGTATTGTTATTTGGTATATGTGTTTTATCACTTTACCTTTGTTTGTACGTTTCTCAACAATTCCTTACACTTCTTGTGGAGAAATTGTTCATTAATAAAATTTAGCCGATTAAAAAAAAAAAGATATAGGTAGATTTTATAGTGGCCCTCAGTTTCCACTATAAAGAGACAACAAGCATATAACAATGTAGTGAAAAATTAAAGCCACGAGACAAACCAAAAATAAAAGGCATAATGCCAACTTGTTAATAATGTCTTAACAACTATATTTATCGTAAACCTTTGTTAGGAAAATTAAGTGTTTTCGCAACAGTTTCAATATTGTAACAAAATTATTTCTGGATCTAAGTCTAGCTATATGCAAAAAATATATACATCATCAATTCAATTCAAACATGTATATATAGTTTTTAAATGATAGGAGTATATATGTTAATTTCTACGTCACGTCAGGTTGTGTGTGTCATGCAACGATGATAGATCATCAAACACATCTATCCATGGGGGGCAAAAGAAATCTCGGAGAATCAGAAAAAGTCCCAACATAATTACTAGCATAAAGCAACACACCTCTTAATTAATTAATTAATTAATTAAGAATCTGCAGTAACAGTATTTTGAATTATAGGAGAGAGAAATAAGCAGAGAAACACTATTTTTTTAGTCTTATCATTATCCTTAATTACACTCTTATTATATTCTCCAAGCACACTATTTCCTTTCCAATCAACAATGAAAACAATTAGGGTTTCTGTTCTGCTTCTAGGGTTTCATATACTACAAATATTGTTGTTGCTATATCTCAATCGATCTATATATGTACTTTGGCCTTTTCTTAACCCTTTTTACAAAGGATATATGATCTTTTTCCGCTAAATGTTAATCCTTCGCGCGCAACTGAATGCATAGACCAACTCTCTCGATGTAACTAAGAGATTCATTTAAGCGGATTGACCTCTACCAACAAATATTTTTTCATACGATCCAGCCCAAAACCAAATAGTTAAGGAGTTCAAGTATATAACACTTGTGTCACACTATATAATTTTATTTTTATATATACAAGTTGTTAATTGATTAGTTTATATTAGATTTCAAGAATTGAAAGATATATTTCAAGCTAATTAGTAAATCAAAATAGTACATGAACAAATAGCAATTTATAATTTTAGGCATCACAATATATTATAAGACAAACCTAATTATAATCAACCATCCATAAACTTACCATCTATTATATATATATATGTAGTCTCATGAATCTTGTTGGTTGACATAGGCACTTTGACTTTGTTGAGTTTGAGTAGTACTACTACTACTACTACTACTCCCCTTAATTTGGTAACTTTTCTTCTTCATTTTCTTCTTCTTATATGGGATCCCTCTTGCTTTTTGTTGACTATCCTTCACCTCCCTAAGGTAAACCCGAATAGCTCCTCCGGCAAACGGGTTAGTCTCTAGTGATCCACCGTTTTCTTCGTATGCGGCTCGGAGGCGTCCGATGAGTGCATCTAGACTTCCCCAAGCTTGTTTGAGAGGACAAGCACAAGGTGCAGGTGGAGTTGGTTGTCCAAAGAAGATGCAATCTTGTGAATGGACTTTGGTCTTTCCAAATTGATCAAGATAACGAAGGAAATCAAGAACATGATTGAAGTTGCAGTGTGATAGTGGAACTGGTGGATTTTGAGTCTTGAGATATTGACCAAAGGTGTTCCAATCTCGACGTTTTTGAGACTCATACCTGCTTAGTGGTTGTTGATGATCATGGTGATTGGATTTGGAAGGAGGTTTTGATTTTGATGAAGAAGAACCATGATGAAGATGTTGATCAATTTGAGAAGACATGATAAATGGTATGTGTTGTATAGTGGAGAAAATGGGTATGAATTTGGAATATGAGATGAAAGAATGAATGTGTTGTTTGGTGTTGGTGCAGTGGAGAAAGAGAGATGAAAATCACGACTTGTGGTCTTTTGAAAAGACCTAAAGTAGGCCTATATCATATCTAAGTGCTTTTTCTTCTGTTTCCTCGTATTTACGATTATACCTTTTATTTAATTTGATTAGAAAAAAGAACATGCACAAACAAAATAAATGATTTTATACTATCAATCAATTACAACTATATTTTCTACCATATTATTCTATTTAATTCCACTTTTTTAATATGATATGGAAAATTGAAGCATTTTTATTGGTTGTCAGAATAAAGTTAATTTACATTAATAGTGCATGTACTTTAAAACTTTTATTTGATTATTATTATATATGAATAAGGTTTTCGCATTTTCGAGGAAAAATTTATTTAATCTAATGATAAAATTATATGTGATTTAATTTTGTTTTAGATGATTAATTAAAAATGTAACATATAATATATTAAAAATTAATATTATAGAAATGACAATTATTGATAATATTTAGAACATATAAAATAGTAAAAAAATATAGAGAAAAAAAATCAATTTAAAATTTGATTTAGCAGTTTTCACAAGACATCCAAACACATCTAAAAATATTCATTTGTGAGATTTTTTATTTTTTTAGATGGAATCACGATTTTAATTTGGATCGGTTTGATTTGGTGAACATTTTAAATTTTGAATTTTTGCTTATAATAGTAAATGGAAATACATCAATTAGGTAATAGGGTTCAATTTTTTTATCAAATACATATCAATTATTCAATAAATTAAACTTTACTTATAATGGTGACCGAAAATAGTAAAAAATATTTATTAATTGGCCAAAGATAGTACTTGATTGCTTCTCTTCCGACTTTCGCCTTCTTATACTCTCGTTTATTAATATATTTTGTCATCATATATTTTATTTACCATTCAAAAAATTAGTTATAAATTATAATTAACAAAAAATTTACTATAGTATTTTTTAAAATTTCTTTGATTTAGTGAGCTAGCTATGTATTGGTATTTGAGAGATAATAATCATTAAAAAAAGGTATATAAGAGATAATAAGAGGGTTTTTGGGTCAAAAAACTTATTTTATGCTTTATTTTATATCCTCTAATTTAATATGAAATTTTTTTTGTATAAATTAAAGTTCGTTCTCTATAACTTATCAACTTCATATAATGATTATTAAGAGTATTTTAGGAGAAAAAAAATGTTAGTATATACTCTTTTTTGAATTTCTTTTATTTTAGACTTCATTGCACTTTTAGTCCTACTATTTTATTAAACTCACAAAATTCACTACTAGAAAAATCTTAAATACCGACGGGCGAAATCTGTCTCTAAAATGCAAATATTCCGTCACTAAGCACGTTAGAGACGGATTTGATCCCGTCGGTAATTTACTCGTCTCTAAACTATTAGAGACGGACAAAATCTATCTCTAAAATGAAAATTTCTGTCTCTAAAATAAAAATATTTGTCTCTAATTGCATTTTCCGTCTCTAATTTCATCTCTACTAGAGACAAAATATATTCTGTCTCTAAATTCCGTCGGTATTTCAACTTTTTCTAGTAGTGAAAATAATCCATCTATTTTAAAATTTAAATTTTTAGTACCTCTATTTTCACATTTGTTGCAATTTTGTCTTAACTCATTTTTCCCCCTTAAAGTGGCAACTTTTGGTGCCAAAAGAAGTTAATTTTGCATCAAATGTGATATTTCATCTTTAGATTTAATGTTGGCGAATGGCGATAATAAATCATCTTTTAAGACATCGAAAATCACCATCTTTAAAACAAAATATGAGTTGGAACTAAAATTGCAATAAATATAAAAATAGAGAACCAAAAAGTTTGACTTTAAAATTAAAGGACCAAAATGTAAGCATTTCTGGTGAACATAGAAAAAGAGAGAGCGTCTATTAAAAATATGAGATGACAAAGAATATTATATTAAAATGCAATCACACCAATCATCATTTTTCTCAATAGGCATTATTATGATGATCACTTGGTAATGGTTTGCAATTGTATAGGACCCTTTCCTTGATTTTGTCTAATTATGTGGGAACCAATTCATTCATTAGTTGGCAACTTGTGCCTACGTATATAGTTCAAGTATATTTTGTTATATCCATTTCATCACTTCAATGACTCACTCCATTCAACATCTTTCATAATGTTAATAACATTTAATTTAACTTAATAGTATTTTGATCGAAATGATGCGAATCTTTTCTAGTCTAATTAAAGTTTATATTTGATCTTTGTCTTATATATATATATATATATATATATATATATATATATATATATATATATATATATATATATATATGTGTGTTAAAATTCTTAGAGAGTTTGTCATCTATTTAAACCCACAATATTCGAGGGATTAGTCTCCACAGCTGTGCGTAGAAGATACTCGATTTATGCACACAAAAAAATAATTCATATTATAACATATACTATATACTTTAATTTATATATAAATATATTGAAGATATCAATATAAAATGGAGGAGTGTTATAAGCTTCTTTTTCTTTTTTTCATTTATATATAAATATTTTAGAAAATTAATAATATATTTAATATGTCTATTTTTCTAACTTTGAACTCATATCTTAGAAGAAGATACGAGGCTTTCATTCCAACCAATGAAATTAAGCAAATTAATAATATATTTAATATGTCTAATCTTTCAAAATACTTGCAATTGGTTGTAGGAATTTAATGTTGGTATAATATTTCACTCATAGAGGCATAGTTTTTAAGAAAAAGGTCTGTTGAAGACAGTAAGAATGAAGAGTTAAATGATAACTTGTCCAACAAGTTATCAAACTAAGCCTTAGTTAGTTAGTTAACTCTAGGTAGTTATTTTTCTGTTAGTTAGCTATGATGTTAGTTATCCTTTTTTGATTGTAAGAAGCTGAACTTGTATATATAGCTAGATGATACACATTGTAAGTTTCAAGTGTGCATAATAAAAATTTCTCTAGCTTTTGCTTCTTCTTCCTTATAGCTTCATCTTCCTTATTCCTCCATGATCGAGCTTTGTTCATCAATAATGGCATACACATTATACTTTTCACATGGTATCAGGCCCAAACACGGGTTATGCCATTGATTTCTTCCATTTCTCATTCTTTGCATACTTCATTCTTTTTCTTTCTCTGCAAGTTTCCCCAAATTCTTGCAATTTTTTTGATTCTGTTTCTCTGTTTGATTCAAGATCTTTCCTTGAATCCTCAATTTTCTTCTGTTACAATCAATCTCCATCATTCCTTCATCATGTCTCAGAATTCCAATGAAGGTAGCATCAATGGTGCAGCTCCAAATTCTCAGAACAAGGGTTACCAAAATGACACTCTCAACCCTTATTTTCTTCACTCTAATGAAAACCCAGGTCTTGTGCTTGTTACACCCCTTCTCTCTGGCCCCAATTATCACTCTTGGTCGCGAGCAATGACTATGGCACTACGATCCAAGAACAAGATTCACTTTGTTAATGGTTCCTTGCCTCGTCCTGATGATGAAGATCACGATTCAATTGCTTGGGACCGGTGTAACACCATGATCATGTCATGGTTGAGTAACTCTGTTGATCCAGAAATCTCTCAAAGCATTCTTTGGATGGATTCCGCTGCTGAGATTTGGCAAGACTTGAAAGAACGGTTTTATCAAGGTGATGTATTTCGTATCTCAGATATTCAGGAAGAAATCTTTACTCTTAAGCAAGGTGATAGCACCATTTCTACCTATTATACAAAGATCAAGAAACTGTGGCAAGAACTCGATAATTTTCGCCCCATTCCCATTTCTAACTGTGTTGCCAATTGTGAGGCCATTGCTAAGATGAAATCTTACAAGGATAGTGATCAAGTAATTCGGTTCTTGAGAGGTTTGAATGAACAATACTCTGCTGTACGTTCTCAAATAATGTTGATGGACCCACTTCCCAACATTGCTAAGGTTTACTCTTTACTTGTGCAACAAGAAAGACAAACTGCTACTCCTCTTGATGAATCAAAACTCTTAGCAGTTTCTGGGAACAATAACTCTGCAGGAAGAGGCAATTCTGCTCATGGTAGAGGTTATAGCAGAGGTGGTGGTGGTAGAAATGGTGGCAATCGTGGAAGAGGTAACAAACTCTGTACTTACTGTGGCCAAACCAATCATAATGTGGATAGTTGTTGGAAAAAGCATGGATATCCTCCACATATGCAAAATTCACAGGTTAATGGTGCTGCTAACAATTGTGTGAATTCTAATGGTGATGAAGAAGACACTCAAACAGCCAATTATGATGAAGATAATCATGACACAGAAACTGGGAAGTTTTCCTTCACTGCAGCTCAACATAAGGCATTGCTAGCTCTTCTTCAAGGTTCTAACACATTGCAATCTCATAGTATAAACCATGTAACCACAAACACAGGTATCCTATGCACTATTCCTTTCTCTAGTAACTCTAACCATTTCATTTTGGATACTGGTGCAACAGATCATATCTGTTTTGATTTGAAATTCTTTCAATGTATGAAACAAATTTCACCCATAAATCTAAAATTACCTAATGGTTCTCTTGTCACAACTTGTTTTTCTGGCACAGTGCATTTTGATCCACATTTCTACCTAACTGATGTTCTTTACTTTCCTAACTTTTCTTTTAATCTCATATCTGTGCCTAAGCTAACCCTTAATTTGCACTGCTCACTAATGTTCAATGATCATAAATGCTTGATACAGGACACTTGCTCCAAGAGGATGATTGGTGTAGCTGAGTTGAATAGTGGTCTGTACATCCTCAAAACACCAACTGTTAGCTTAGGAAACAATCCATCTACACCTTGTATCAATAAGATCAGTCACATTGTAAATAGCTTAGAATCACATCAAGTTGATGAATGTAATGTGTGGCATAAGAGACTAGGTCACACTTCATTTGACAAAATGATTGAAATCAATAAAATTTTTCCTTATGTCAAAATTTCTAAATCTTCTAATCCTTGTGATACTTGTTTTTATGCTAAGCAAAAGAGACTTCCTTTTGCTCACAGTTCTACTGTTTCTACTCATAACTTTGATATAGTACATATGGATATATGGGGACCATTAGCTATCCCCTCCATGCTTGGTTTTAAGTATTTTTTGACTGTTGTTGATGACAAAAGTAGATTCACATGGATCTACTTAATGAAGTTAAAATCTGAGGCATCAACACATATC
Source organism: Trifolium repens (assembly GCA_030408175.1). NCBI lineage: Eukaryota > Viridiplantae > Streptophyta > Magnoliopsida > Fabales > Fabaceae > Trifolium > Trifolium repens. Next base: position 54,748,591 of record CP125842.1, on the reverse strand, counting down.
AAATCCTTTCATGCTATGGTCAAAAATCAATTTAAAACCAACATAAAATGTCTTAGAACTGATAATGGAACTGAGTTTTTACTTAAGGATTTCTATAATGAAAATGGTATATTGCATCAGTGCTCTTGTGTTGCAACCCCTCAACAAAATGGTATTGTTGAGAGGAAGCATCAACATATCTTAGGCACTGCTAGAGCATTACTATTCCAATCAAATTTGCCTAAAATTTTCTGGGCACATGCTGTAGCACATGCAGTTCATATCATTAATAGACTTCCTACTCCTTTTTTATCTCAAAAATCTCCTTTTCAAATGCTTTATGATGTTTTACCGGACTTAAACAATCTCAAAGTTTTTGGCTCATTGGCCTTTGCATCTACACTTCAATCAAACAGGCACAAATTTGATTCTAGATCAAGGAAGTGTATCTCACTTGGTTTCAAACCTGGTGTTAAAGGTCACATTCTATTTGATCTAAAATCAAAAGAAATATTTTTATCCAGAGATGTTATTTTCTTTGAACACATCTTTCCTTACTCTAATTCTCTACAAACTAGTGACTATTGTTCTCCTAATGCCACACAGAGCAATCAAACCTTGTATGATGAATTAGATATTATCTCACCCTCACCAACACTACCTCATAATGACTCTCATACTCCAAATTTAAATTCAGATCCCATATCTCCAACTACTTCACCATTACATTCTAACCATAATAATCAAACATCAGCTCAACACACTACTCCCATGTTGACTGAATCTATACCACTCTCATCTCCCATAGAATCACCATTAACTCACCCTATTACTCAAACTGTCAATGATATTCCAGTTAGAAAATCTACCAGAATATCTAATCCACCACCATACCTTCAAAATTATCATTGTAACCTTCTCACCAACACAGATCCACTATCATCTCAGTCTCTCCATCAATCATCTTCTCAATGTAAGTTTCCCTTATCTTCTTTTATATCATATGATCATGTTTCTTCTGCACACAAACACTTTGCTTTCACTATATCCACCCTTACTGAACCATCTAGCTATGAGGAGGCAATGTGTAATGAGCATTGGAGAAAAGCTGTCAATACTGAACTGACTGCTTTGTTGAAGAACCACACCTGGGATCTTGTCAAATTACCTAGTCATAAGAAAGCTATTGGGTGTAAATGGGTATTCAAGTTGAAATTACATGCTGATGGAACTATAGAGAGACATAAGGCCAGATTAGTAGCAAAGGGGTTTACACAAACTGAAGGCATTGACTACACAGATACCTTTAGTCCTGTTGTAAAAATGACTACAGTAAGAGTCTTCATGGCTATAGCTGCATCTCAAAACTGGCCCTTGTTTCAACTTGATGTAAATACAGCTTTCCTACATGGTGATCTAAATGAAGAGGTATATATGAAAGCTCCACCAGGATTAGCTCTAGACAATCCTGACTTGGTATGCAAGTTACAAAGATCCTTATATGGCCTGAAGCAAGCTAGCAGGCAATGGAATGCTAAACTCACAGAAACACTTAACTCCACTGGATACATTCAATCAAAAGCTGATTATTCTCTCTTCACTAAGAAAACAGCTGTTGGTTATACTGCTATACTAGTGTATGTTGATGATTTGGTATTAGGAGGAACAGATATCAATGAAATCAATCACCTCAAGGCTCTACTTGATTCTAAGTTTAGCATTAAGGATTTAGGGTCTTTGAAATATTTCTTGGGCTTTGAAGTTGCCAGATCAAAAACTGGTATATCTCTATGTCAAAGAAAGTATACACTTGATCTTCTACAAGACAGTGGTCTACTTGCAGCCAAACCAGCTAATACTCCCATGCAGCCTCAGCTCCAACTACATCAATCTTCTGGTACTGTCTTAAATGACTCTACACCTTACAGAAGATTAGTTGGAAGATTATTGTACTTAACCCATTCTAGACCAGAAATTTCTTATGCTGTAAGCAAGCTTAGCCAGTTCCTTGCATCACCAACTGATACACACATGCTAGCTGCTTTACATGTGCTTAAGTACTTGAAGAATAATCCTGGCCAAGGCTTGTTCTTTAATGCTTCATCACCACTAAGCCTTCAAGGCTATTCTGACTCTGATTGGGGGGCATGCCCGGACACAAGAAGATCTACAACAGGGTTTTGCTATTTCTTGGGTACATCTCTTATTAGCTGGAAGAGCAAGAAACAAAATGTTGTCTCCAGATCATCCTCAGAAGCTGAGTATAGAGCCTTAGCACAAGCAGCATGTGAAGGTCAATGGCTACTATATCTACTCAAGGATTTCTTAGTACAACATGACTCACCCATCATACTCTATTGTGACAACAAATCAGCTATGCACATAGCTGCCAATCCTGTCTTTCATGAGAGGACAAAGCACATAGAAATCGACTGTCATGTTGTAAGAGACAAAGTTCAAGCTAACATCATTCAATTACTACCTATCTCTACAAAAGACCAAATTGCAGACATCTTTACTAAATCACTTCATCCAGGTCCTTTTCATACACTACAAAGCAAGCTAGGAACTCTTGATATATATTCCAGCTTGAGGGGGACTGTTGAAGACAGTAAGAATGAAGAGTTAAATGATAACTTGTCCAACAAGTTATCAAACTAAGCCTTAGTTAGTTAGTTAACTCTAGGTAGTTATTTTTCTGTTAGTTAGCTATGATGTTAGTTATCCTTTTTTGATTGTAAGAAGCTGAACTTGTATATATAGCTAGATGATACACATTGTAAGTTTCAAGTGTGCATAATAAAAATTTCTCTAGCTTTTGCTTCTTCTTCCTTATAGCTTCATCTTCCTTATTCCTCCATGATCGAGCTTTGTTCATCAATAATGGCATACACATTATACTTTTCACAAGGTCACTGCATGATTATTGATGGGTTCTCTATTTTGAAAGACTTTTTTGAAAGTTTGCTTGAATGAGTATCAAATGTATGAAGCAGCAGAATTGCCTTGGATCCCTGTTTGGAAGTTTTCAGCTCTAAAAAAGCCAGGTTTGAGAAAACTTGTCCATGTATGAATTGACAAATGGATATGATCATGCCTCCCCTGACCCTTAACATTCAAGCAGTAACCTTTTAATGAAAAGTGACATATGTTTCGATTCTCTTATCGTTGAAGGTTAAACTTTGCTCTCAAAAAGAATTTAAAGTAGGATAGGATATAACAATTATATCTGTTGCGTCTTTGATTAAGTACTATGATGTTTTTTCTTTTTTTTTACAAAAGTACTATGATGTTTTTTATTTCTTTGATTAAGTACTATGATGATTCTTGCAGTTATTTTATTTTCATTATTTATTTTATGAATAAACAGTGATTTGCCACATTTTCATTGTGCGGACCATAACTGGAGTTATGAGTATCGAATTGATGCGTGCGAATATGCGTTGGAAAGCTAAAACAAAGAGTTATAACTTTTACGTTAAAACTAGAAGCCAATTTGAAAGCTAACATCGTGCCACAATAGATATCATTGTGTCATGATGAGAAGGTCTGGAAGAAGATCTGCGAAGAATCAGAAAAGTGAGAATATCTGATACTATTGTACCACGATGGGATCTCATCGAGCCATGATGGTACGTAACTTCTAAGCCCAAAAAGGCTATAAATAGAGCTTCAGTCTATCATATTTGATTCATTCGGTGTCCACGAAATTACTAAGCTATTTTCATATTTTATGGCCAACTATATGCCAAAGGTTAAACTCCTATAAGGGAATTTCATAAAGACTTTGAGATTATTATATTATTCATTTTTATTTAATTCTTTTTCAATTATGTCCTTTTGTTTTCTTGTTTTCTTAATTTCAGTTGCATATGATAGGTTTGATTACATTCGATTGATTGTGTGTTTCTGAATGTATATGTGTTTTGACTTAGCTTCTTCGTTAATTCGCATCATCTTTAACCGTTTGCTTAGTTTGGTAAGCCATTTGCTTAATTTGGCAACTTAATCAGAAACATAATTCATATAGTCTCGATTGCGCTTGTCTAATCGTTCTATGGTCGAATGAGAATCAAATTCACTTAGGAACTGGTGGTATAATAATTAATGATAAGTCTGAAATTACCGAAACAGTAGATTAATCCGTCTTTTATTATTGATTTCAATCAAATTACTTTCTCTACCTTTCATTCTCTGAAACCGAAACAAACCCGCTTTTTTACAGTTTTTATTTGTCTCTAATATTTGTCAATTGATAAAGAGTCCTTGAGAGACGACCAAGGTTAACTACCTTGTTACTACATTCTATTATTTTACTTATTTTTGACCGTGTACGACAGTGGATCACATACATCACATATCTAGTTCATTAGAGCTCTCTTTCAGAAGGTACCTCTCAAACCAGATGTTAATGACAATTTTTTCAGAAAACTCTTTGTGCTTTGGTGCAAGTGGGGATGTCCGCAACCAGAAAGGAGATTGAGTGGCTGGATTTTCTTGCTAGGAAATTGGAGGTGATATGTTGCTAGCTAAGTTGTGTTCCATCCAGATTGCACTTGAATTTTGTCGCAACAAAGGTTATAATAATATGGGTTAATAGGCTTATACGTATACAAAAAAAATAATTTGTGATACCCCCTATAAAAAAAATTGTAGATTTCCCCCTTACAATGTCAAGATTCCACGCGTTACCCCGTTGCTATACACCATGGCTGATGACTGGGTGGAATCTCCACGTGTCATCGCCACGTAGAAAATAAATGATTTTTATTTTTTTCTACCACGTGGCATCTGACTGGGTAAATTTTTTTTAAAAAAAATCTGTCACGTTTTTGAATTTCTTTATTTAACTTATTATTATTATTTTAGTTATTATTATTAATTTTAAATTAAAAGCAAAGAAAAAAGAATAAAAATAGAAGGTGAAGGGTTCAAACACTTCATTTTTGCAAAACAACCTTGCAAACCTTTGCCCTAGCGTACGATGACAAAGAAGAAGACGGCGAACTCGAAACCTGAAACCAAGGCAAAACCCATGGAGAATCATGAGAAAACAAAGAAGAAATCGAAAGCTTCGAAGAAAACAAACTAGAAGACGACGAAAACAGAGAACAATCCCGAGTAAGTTTATGATTTTTGAAAAATGTAATCGTTGAATGCTTCAATGTTCAAATGTCACCTTTAATCACATGTTAGATTCTCTCTTTTGTCGTGGTAGGACTGATTCACACACAACACTGTCAAAAAAAAATTCCTTTTCAATTTTTGTTGTTTAGTGTAGTGTTGATTGTGTGTGGGTGTTCATATGTTTCTATGTGTGGGGGTTAATAGGGGATAAGGGGATAATGACACGTGGCTGATGGTTAAAAATGGAGGTGAGTTTCTTCCCAATTATCATGAGTGCAACCTATACGAATTGACCCAATTTCGTTTCCAATTTGTTTGCCAAATTCCTGCCCAAATCCCTTGTCAAACTCCTGCCCAAAAGCTTTGCCAAAACATAATTCAATTTCGTATATGAAGCTCACAAAACATAATTCAATTTCTTACCCCGTTATTTCTACATTTCCAAAACTTTCTCTTTGAATTTAGGCCTGTGTTTGAAACCCACATCTTCATAGGAAGCTCACAACCACATATGGGTAAATTGGAGCAGCTTGAATTTCCAATTGATGAGCACTTACTTCCACCCATATTCCAAAACCCTAATCCCCAATTCCAGTCAAATATGAGAATACGACTGGAAGAAACAGAACAACAAGAAGAAGCAGTTCAAAGAAGCAGTTCGAAGAAGAAGAAGAAGAAGAAGAAGAAGAAGAAGAAGAAGAAGAAGAAGAAGAAGAAGAAGAAGAAGAAGAAGAAGCACATACCAGTTCAAACACGATGGAGAAGAAAAAATCTGGTTCGATGGAGATGAAGGAGACGTGTTCGATTGAGAAGAAGTAGCTCGATGAAGGAGACGAGTTCGATTGTTTCTTTTTCCTTTTTTTCTTTTCTTTTCTTCTCATTTAAATTTAATAATAATAATAATAATAATAATAATAATAATAATAATAACTAAAATAGTAATAATAAGTTAAATAAAGAAATTCAAAAACGTGACAGAATTTTTTTATTTTTTTTAAATTTACCCAGTCAGATGCCACATGGCAGAAAAAAATCTTTTTTTCCACGTGGCGATGACACGTGAAGATTCCACCCAATCATCAGCAATGGTGTACAACTAGGGGGTAAAGTGTGAAATCTTGACATTGCATGGGGGAATTTACAATAAAAAAAAATAGGAGGTATCACAAAACTCGCTCACATTGCAGGAATAAAAGCCTATTAACCCTAATAATATTGTTTGTGAGAGTCATTGTTTGGAAGTTGTTGAATTGTATAATGCTGGATGAGATAATACATTGCACGTCTATGCTTTAGACATCTTTTACATTATAGATGTTCCGCATGAGACTGATAGAACTACACTAGTACATGTTCTTACCGAAGAAAATATTTGCGCAGATTTTATGGAAAACTAGTTGATGACCCGTGCGCCCGCACGGGTCGCGCCTTCGGCGCTTGCTTATTTGGGGGGGGGGGGGGGGGGGGTCTTGTGTCGAGGCGATATTGCGTTTTGTTTAAAAAAATTGTAAATTGTTTTATTGATTTAATGTAAATTGATATTATAAGTGTTTATTATAATTAGTATTTATTTAAGTAAAATGTGTTAAAGGTCATTACAAAGTAGGCGATAGATTAACAAAATAATTTACATAACCTAAATAATTTAGATACATATTATAGTAAAGGATTGTTAAAGGTCATTATTTAAGTATAAGGTGGACTTAAAATATAATAATTAGTTAATGTCAAATATAATTATAGATAAGCATTCAGAAGTAGATATATAATATAATTATACAAATATTAATCCATAACATAACATTGGTACATAAAAGGGAGCCGCATAAAAGCATTAATTAGATAAGATAGAATTTGATGTTATTTTTAGATATAACTAATGAGGATTGTTCTTTGGAACCACACTAACATGTAGTGCAGGAGGATTTAAATGGTACTTGAAGTGCAAATAGTCACCAACTTGTAGGTTGCTTCGTCGGACATAGTTGAACCATCCAGTAATGAGTACGTGATGAGCAATTGGTTCATGGGTTCCGTCTTTTCTCTTTTTTTTCATTTGATGAATTCTGCATTTGATTAATTCTTCACAATCATCACTTTTCAAGATAAGTGATTTTTCGCCTAACATTCCCATTTTCAATACTTCTTTTGGTATATGCTGTTTAATTAATAAATAATATATTAGTATGTTTGTTGTTGTTTTTGTGAAATAATGAATATTACAATAATGCTATAAGAGAAGGAAATTATGGTTGAGACGGTTACTCACCAAAATGGCTGGATTTGTGACTCTTGCAACACAAGGGCTGATTTTTTTAGTATAAGTGTAGACAGCTTGTGTGTTGAAATCAATTCTATTGATAGAATTAATTTCTTCATCAGTTAGTTCAGTTTTGAAACCATCATACTCATCAATTGTTTTTAGTTCTGAATTTTGTTGATCATTTTCGAAATGAAGTTTGAAAGAGCTATTAGATGGAATAAATTCTAAGATGATATCTGTTGTGCATGTTAATTTCAATTCTTGTGCTATCGCAATTCCTGATGATATATATGAATCTGATCTGTGTACATGAACATTGACCACAAATTTTTCATCGTTTGGGTAGAAAAGCCATGCATTATTTAGGTCCTTGAGGTGTGTTGCCCAACCTTTCTTGAAAGATTTAGGAATTTCTATTTGAACCTATCATTATAATAACATTGTTGTTTAAAATCTATAGATAATTTATTGAATGAATCAATCTAACTACAACAGTTTTAGGATGAAACTAATAAATATGAGGAAATGTTTGTAATTTTAATTGTAAGTATATATCTATAACAAATTAGTAAAAGGATTTGTTCGTACCTTATTAGGATCAATTAGAGTTCTGAAGCATCTCATTTGTTCTTTGTCCTTGGTTGAGATCTTTGGTCTACAATGATTTTGTATATTGTGAATTTCGAAGTTTATATAGTAGAATATTCTAAAAATTTGTATGTTTACAGTAATGTAAATGAGATGTATAGATAAAAATTATAAACAAAATATGTAAAATAAGATTAATATGAAGAAGAGAACTTTGATTGTACCTTTTAATTTTGGAAGCCATTTATGATGGTTGTGTATCGTTTGCAGAAGTTGTTTCAATGGGTTAAATGGTTTTCTTCTATAAGGCTATATCATTGTTTCTTGAAAAGAATATAGATGGAGGAACTTTTTTCTTGAGCGATGTGTTATATTTGATGGATTTGACTTAAGCATAGTATTGATAATGGTGAAAGTAGGGGGTATTTGTTTTTTTTATGTGAGTTGTCTTTAGTTTCATTTGTGGATGACATCTATTGTTATTGAACTTAATATTGAGATTTTTATTTCAGTTTACTTAAGAAATTTGATATGTAGTTTTTGTTATGATAGTAAAAGATCAACCAAATATATGTAAATATTTAAATATGATTTATTATAAAAGGTTAACTATACTAATATGGTATCTTGAATATTTGGACGCATGTTTTATGTGTAAAGGTATTGAAAATTATAAAAATTAGAATGTTGATTGTTTAGTTAATGAATTGATATTATTTTGGAAATTAATTGTTGTTATTTAGTTACAATATCAACATTGTAAGTCATAGTGCGGTGAAACATACTAATAGGTTTGTAGAAACAGAAGATAGTAACATAGTTCAAATAAGAGTACATGGAGTACAATAAGTAGCAATAGATGACATAAGAAACACATATTAATTGGCATTGACTTAGGTTTAGAAATAAAATAAACAGATACAAATTGTGATCAACAGCTAAGCTGGATTGTTGGCGCGGACAATCTCCACAGTCATAACATGGGGTGGATCTGAAAGCTTTAATCGCAGTTTGTCTCCTTCGGCAAGATTGTTTGCTTTCTTGAAAGCATACCAGCCTTCGGTAAATGATTTTTCCTTCCTTCCATTCTTTCTGGTATAAGTGTTGATTGTCCACTTTGATCCGTCCAAATTGTGAAGTGTCTTAATGATTATGCTGTTTTTTCCTTTAAGTGTAAATTGACCACAATTTGGTGGTATGCGCTAACATATTATTAACATATAGTAATCATTAAAATAGTTAGGAAAATATGTATTTAATGTATGATAATTTGTTTATAGAACTTACCAGAACTTGATTTTTTGTTTCACTTGCAAGAGCTTTGGTGACTGTTTGTTCCCAACCAAACATGCCATCATCATCAAATTGATGTAAGGTATAAGTGTTTCTTTCAAATGGCTTCATTGTTTGATTGTTAACTTGTTCAACATTTGATACTTTTCTTAAAGTTATGGTTGTGTCCTCTTGATGATAGGTAAGAATGACTTCAGTTGGTTCCCTAATTCCAAATAGAAGTGAAGCAATCTTACCGCCAGTCATGTAACATTGTTCGTCCTGAACGTGAAATTCGAGCCAAGCTGTGTTTCCAGATGGATGTACTAAAAAAGCAACCGGTTCCTGTACTATCTTATCACCCCATTCAGATTTGAATTTAGGTGAAAGTTGGAATTGTTCCTATAATAAATAAAAAAATCGTCGTAAACAAATTAATCAGTTGAATATAAAGTTTAATATACAATTGTGAACTGAATTTCAAACCTTGTGTGGATCAATTATTGTTCTAAAACTTGGACTTATTTGTTTTTCGATAGCAGACCTTGTCAATCTGTTATAAGAAATATCATTATGAGTTACAAAATTTGCACATTTGAGTGTATATAGATTGAATGTTCAATGTTTTAAGCACTATTTTTTAAAATACAAATGCAGATCCATACAATACTAACAAATGCTAACTAATGTAATTTGGCTATATTTTATGAAATAAATGACAACTGAAAAATATCTAATTTGCAGTTGTTTTAAAAGATATTATTCAACACAATTTCATTTGAATAAGATGCATTATCGTTTTAATTTGAACCCTAAATTGGAACCCTAAATAAGTATTTGGTTTTGATGTTATCAATCAGTATGCATATATTGAGTAGTATAGTTTATCTAAGGTTATGAAATACACATAATGATTGATTACATCTTTCAAACAATTGATAACAGTGGTATTGTTATCTAAATTTAACAAAGAATAACTACAGTTGAGTGAAAGGAATGAATTATAAATGGTAAATCTGTTCGAAAACATAAACTAATTTTGGATAGAATTACCTTTTTGAGGATGAAGCCATGGATTGTGTCTTTGATTTGCGATGGGAAGAAAAGGAAATAATGCTTCATATTTCACTCTTTCTCTGAAGTTTCACTATTGAAGTTTGCTTAAATGTATTTCTTTAGGTGGTAAAATGAATTAGAATAGGACAAATAATAACACATGTATATATTAGACTGTGTTGAATTTAATATTTAATTATTTAATTCCGTAATTTTTGTTTTTCGTATTAAGAAATGATTATGATTTACTATTTTTGTCATAAAGAAAGTAAACTACAAATTTTTGTTTAATTAAATTTTTTTAAAAAAGTCAGTTTTACTTGTTTTTACTTTAATTTGATTTAACATGTCAATAGAGAATCATCCAGTATGCATTAATCACAAGAAGAAATAGGGGTATAGGTGCAGCAGACCTACATATAATATAAAATGAATGAAATTTGTCTTACACATACATAGGGAATAATGTTTGGTTATGGATACACGTTTCCAATCCAAAGACGTTTTCCATTTACAACACAATATATTTTGTAATGAATCATCATTTATTAGAAATGATGTTAATATTTATTCAACTATATATATATATATATTTGATTTTGTTATACCGTTAGTTTACAAAAAAAAATTATATAAATTGAGTTTTATTTAAGAAAATAAATTTTTTTTTGGTTTGTATAAATTTTTGTGATTAACCATTTTATTAACTAAAATAATTTTTGGCCATAAATTGTGAAAGTTTGTGTCGCCGTGGTATTTGAATGTTTAAAAAAAACATTGTAAATAGTATTATTAATTTAATTGAAATTGATAGTATGATTTGTTCATTTGAATAATTTTTTTATTTGGAAAAATGTGTTATATTAGGTTAAAAAAGGTAGTATGAGTATAATTATAAGTGGAGGAAAAATATAATGATATCTAAGCATTCATATGCAGATTTAAAATATAATTATTCAAATATTGATGGATAAAAAAAAATTGCTTAACTTAAAACTTAAATTAGATTGTCCAAATATTACATAAAGTTGGAAATAACAAACAAAGGCAGTTAAATAGACATTAAATAAACATGAAAATATAAAGACATGATTTTAAAAACAATACATAATAAGGAAAATTAAATGAAAAACTTCGACTTAAGAAATGAAGTTCTTAGACAATGCGCACAAGTAGTATGTTGGAATACGTCATGTCCCTATTAACCTTGAAGCTTAGTCGATTTCCCTTGACAATTTGATTAAGTTGACAAAAAGATGTCCAACCTTCTCCAAACATAACACGTAGAGGATTGTCGTAATCGATAATCAGGTTGACGGTCACAATGTTAGCTAAAGGTCCGCTGAATTTCACTTTGCCATGGATTGATTGAGTTAGAAATTTTCCAAATTCTTTGTCAACAATCTGTTATACAGATAATAAATTAATTAAATTTGTAATATTGTTCAATTATTTGATAGGTAATAAAATAATTTGATTTATACCTTAAAATATTGATATGGAAAAAAAAAATATTAATACTAACCACACGCCGTGAATTGACATCTTGATCACCAATGGTCATAAAAAATGTTTGGTATTTTCCAATGAAATTGCTAAAACTATGGAATGCCGGGAAAAATGATGGGATGACATGATCAGAATTGTCAGATTCCACCATCAAGAATTGGTTTCTACCATAGTAAAACAAACAAAGTTTTTGATGTCCAGTCCAAGAATAATATAGTCTCAATCTCCCCCAACCTGAAATTAAAAGTGGTTCGGTTGGTGAGCCATTAAACTCAACGTTATGCTGCTTCCCTTTTCCGTCAAATATTTCCCAATGAATCCCCAGCTCTTCAAAGAAGGTTGCTACAAAAAAAGGATCTAGTTCCCCAAGACTCTGCATTACAATTATGAAACTTATTAGTATATTTTCTAACAATTCAAATAAAATATTATAAATAGTAAAGTTCAAACCTGGGTTTCAACATGAACAGTTTCAAACCATCCTTTGTTATTTCTTTTGAGAATGTCAGCTAATTTTGATCCCATATTGTTGCTGTAAAAATAATTGTGGTTGTTGTCCCATATATATAGAATTTAATTAAATTGTATATAGTTGATTTATTATAAAAGTTTGGTCCTTTCGAGGTTTTGATAGCATTATTTTTATATGATTTTATGTTAAAAATGAAGTAAGTATTTTGAAAATATTAAAGTAGAGATGACGTGACAATGGGAGTAAGTTTAAATAGTACATTGCATAGTTTGTAGTACAAAAGAGAGAAGATAAGTTGATGAACAATAATTCTTTTGGAGAGTTCTTCAGGCAATTTTATGGTCGTATTGTTATTTTAGAATAGATTTGTACTTGTTTTTTCATTAAAATAACAGTTTTTAAAATTAGCAGGAGAAAAGTTAAAATGGTAGGTGTTTTGGTTGAATCAATTGACAGAAATATATTATGTGTTTTATAGCATAGTTATAGGTATGAAAGCTTTACTTCCATAGGTCATTGAATAATAATTTTCTGCACAGTAGTGCAGGCAACTTTATGGTGATAGTGATTAGTTGGGATAAATGTGTATATTTTTTTGTCAAATATATAACATCATTCAAAACTAATAGCAGGAAAAATAAATAATTTAGGTTTTGTTGTTGAATCTATTTAATACGTGTGTTAAATGTTTTTGTTGGGTCGTTGTGTGTATTGAATAATTTCATTCACAGCTATATATTATATGTGTTACATGATGGTTAGTTGTGAAAAAAAAATCTGCAGCTGGTCATTGTGTTATATTTTTCGACGGAAAAATTGTTATATTGTAGAAGTATCAATTTAATTAGCACAAGGTTTTAGTTTTCTATTTATAATTTAAATACTTACTTACTAATTATATTGTAATTTATTATCTGATTTTATTATTTCGTAGTTAAACAATTATAATAAATTGTATTGGATTTTTGTAGATGGAAGGGGATTATGATGCTATGGTTGAGAATTTTGAAGACATTGGAGATGGAGAAGTGATAAATGATGAAGACATTGTAAGATGGAAGGGGATTATGATGCTGTGGTATTCGAAGACATTTGATGTAGTAAATTTATAATTTTTAGACCGTTATATGTTTTGTTATGGATAGAAATCTCAATTAGGTTATTTTTGCTTTGCAATTTTATTTCTCGAAGAGTTGCTAATTTAAATGAAGTATATTTGATTTTAATTTGACTTATTTAAATGTAGCTTCTAATAATTTATTTCTTGTGTAGTTTGTTTTTATATTAAGAATAATAAAATATCATTTTATAATTTAAGTATGAAATATTTATAATTTGATTTTAATGTTGTTAATTGGAGGTAATTTGATTGGTGTTAATATTTTTTATGGTCATTGATAATTGGTAAGAAAATTAACACCCAGTTTATATTGATGTCAGAAAGCTTTCTATGTTCAACATGAAAAAAAATTGTAAAGTGAATACCTCTAATATGTTTCAAGAAATAGTTTAATTCACTTAACTTAATACAGTATAAAAGATGTTTATCTTTATTGTGACATATAGTCACGTGTGAATAGTAACATAGTAGTATTGTATAGACTTTTGTTTGATGTCTTTAAAGCAAAACCAAATGAAAAAGAAATAATAAAAATAATTGATGTAGTGTAACAAATTTCAAAAAAATTTGATTGAATAGATTGTCAGAATACATTTTTTATTTTATTTTAAACGGATATCTAATTGTCTTATTATGTATATATATACATTTTATTACACCTTTATCTATTGTTAAGTTGGAATGGAAGAAAATCAAAGTCCTCAAATAGAAGAAAATCAATTAACTTCAATGAGTGATTTAGATGTTTCTTCTCCTAAGACAATATTAGAGGATATAACAGGAGTTGATCCTAAGACACTATTTCCTGTAATTCGTCTTTGGTTTCAGGTTAGTTTTAAAACTGCTTAATTATTGGTTTAATTGTATTTTGATTAATTCATTTTAATATTTTATTTCGAAGTGTAGAATTATGCTGAAGTACATCCAGGTTTTGCTGAAGAATTTATTGATGAGTTAAAGGAAGAGTGGTATATTTTGAGCAGTAAAGGTGAATATCACAAGTGTATGTTCAATTCCAATACTAAGTTTCCATTGATAACTGAAGGTTGGGATGAATTGAAGAAGTGTGAAGGTTTTGGTGACAACGTTCATCTTGACTTAGCTTACTATGGTGGTAACTTATTCAGTGTTGTATATGTGAAGCATCTTACTTCCTGTGCTAATATCGTTCCATTTCACAGTAGAAGTCTGATGCCAAAGCAAACATTTGTCTTCTATGTTTCGTTAACGGGCGAAATGACAAAAAAGAAACGATTAGTTGAGTAACAAATATTAAATTTGAAATATTAGTAAACAATTATTATAATAATATTGTCTTTTATATATCTAAAATGATTTTCATTTGATTTGCAGACTATAGAGAATGGTTTTGCTCAGTTTGTGATGGAAAAGAAAATTCAATTTGTCAATTGTTGCACTGATGATGGGAAGACTTATGGATTAAGTGTTATTTTAAAGGGTGGAGTTAATTTGAAGGTCAAGTTAGGATATGATTGGTTTTTGATATGTGAAGGGAACAACTTTTCTGTAGGAGATATGGTTCGTTTTAAATTTGACACAGATTTAAGGTGCCATGTTTTCAAAAGTGGGAAATGTTGAAGAATGGTAATCCAACTTTTTGGATTGAAGCTTTGTTTATTAGTCATTGTTTGTGTTACACTGTTATTTCATCTATGTCAAAATGAAGTTTTAATTATCTTTGTTACTGAATGTGTTGTTAAAATATATTTTATGTGTGTACTTTGCATTATTAAATTTTATGAAAATATTGTTATATTAAGCAGTGAGTAACACAATTTATGGCTAGTTTGGTTTGAACCTAGTGACTATAATCAAGGACTGTTTGTTACAATTTATGTGCTGAAATGATAAGGTTCCAATTAATGGTTTCAAAGGCCTTATTTTGTTACAATTGAAAGACGGATTAGGACTTTTTACAACTAATAAGCATGACGAATTTTATTTTAGTATCAATTAGGTTAATTTATAGTTTATAATCAAACATTAATTGAATGTGCATTACAAAAATCTAAAATTGCAAAGAAATTATAATATAACACAAAGTTCATTAAATTAAAATTCAGGAACAAACATATGTTAATACCATCACAAGTGCTCTATAATGTGCACTTAATACATAAAACTTAAACGCTTAACTAAAGTTAAATGAAAAGAAACATAACATCTAATTAATAGGACATATTAGGTTTGAAAAACATCTTAAACAAAGCATTTTAGAGATTACGAAATTGTCTCTGAATGAGCTTGACATAAAGGTAGTCAGATCTGATATCCATGCTAAAAAGCAGCAAATCTCCACGTTTTGGCCTGTGTTCATCCATATATTTGTACCAAGCTCGACCGATGTATTTTTTATTGATAGAAGCACAATAATTTTGCAAATTGTTCATTGACGACAGATAAACATACTTTCTATATTTCAGGACTTCTTTTGATAATAGAGAAGGTATGTGCTGAGAAAATCAAAAAAGGTAATAATCAATATACTGAATATGTTAAGAAATAGTGATTTTTAAAAAGTAAACCATTTGAACCTGAGTATGAATACTATGGCGTATTGAAAACAAAAAATTGTTTATGCTTTAAAAACCCAAAGAAATGTAAATCGAAACAAAAATGATTTATTAATGTTAAAACTATTACCAGAACTTGTTTTTTGTGGATATTAGCCATAGAGCTGGTAACCTCCTGTTGCCATTGGATTCGAAATGGTTGATGTTGTTCTTGATTTCCCCTTATACGGATTGGCCTGTTATCAGCAGTGTTGTTTGGATTTTTTGGTCTTCTCCTATGCTAATTGAAATGTTTTATTAGTATTAGTTGTTATTACAAAATGAAAATTAAAAATATAATGAAGAAGTACATGATAATAAATTATGAATTTTATTATTCAGAAATTTACCCCATTTTTGCTTCGTTGAAGCGCAAACTTGTTTTCTTCTTTTTATATATGATAATCTGAATCAGATTGGTAGTGTAGTGTAATCTATTTAAGTGTTTTAAGTTAACTATTGACATTGTAATCATTTGAAGTTGGAATGAATATTAGTTAACTGTAGAAGCACGTGATATGAGATTTGTTATCGAGGCTTCATTGGTTTTTGATGGTTTGTTTTATATTTTATTTGTGCTCCCATTTACTCCATTCATTTTTTTCGTTTGTTAGAGCTGATTAATATATTAAGTTGAAATAATGAAAAGGTAACGTATGTTTATTTAAATTTGTTTCGAATTTTATAATTATGTTTAATAAATTATTTTGGTATATTTATGTACATTATGTTTCATATTATATAATTTGAAACATAGTAAATTTGATGGACAAATGAAAAAGCATATGAAAATGAATTAATATAACATTTGACAGTACATAACATATATTAATATATTATAGGATACCATTACACGATTAATGAAAAAAAATAACAACAATGCATAATTAAAAACAGGAATGAAAGACAATGATAATATAAAGGCATAATTTTAAACACAATACATCATAATTATAATTGCATCGAATATTTTAGAAACAAAGATGATATTAAACAACTCGGACGATGAGAATGGGAGAATAGTCGCTCTCAAGGGAAGCCTCGAACTGGAGTACATTTCCGCTGACAATTTGATTGATTTCACAAAAACTTTTCCAACCTCGTCCAAATTGAAAAAATGGACCATCTTTTGAATTTTTGATTAAACGAACTGTTACGACATTGTTCATAGGTCCGCATAGTCTTAGTTGAGTAAGTCCTGGTGTTGCGAGGAAAATGTCCATGTCATGAGGAACATCCTGTTCAAAATAACAAAAATACGTTAAATGATATATGGAAATATAATATTTGCAAAAACTAATACTAAAATTATTCACTAACCATTTTAGTTGCAGTAATGTCATTTGAACCAATTTCCATGAGGAATTTGGGTTTTGGTGCAATTTTTGTAGTCATGCTATGAAATGTGGGAAAAAAGTTAGGTGTGTTATATTTGGCTTCGTTGTTGATGAGCATGAAAAATTTATTCCCGCCATAGTAAAACAAAAAGACTGCCTTGTCTTCAGTCCAGGAATAATGGCTCCTTAATGTGTCCCAACCGGTAGTTAAGAGTGGTTGAATTGCTGACCCATTAAACTCTACACTGTGTTGTTTTGCGTTTCCGTCACAAATTTCCCAATTATTCTCAAGTTCTTCGAAATATTTTGCCGCAAAAAACGGGTCTACTTCTCCAAAAGTCTGTATGATATATTTGAAAGGTTATATATATATCAAATTTTTGTAATTAAAAAATCGACATATAAAAAAGTTTAATTAGTAGATTTTACTTACTTGACTTGCAGTGCTAATGGTACAAAACCATGCTTTGTGGCTCCCTGTTAACATGTCAACTAAATTGGATTGATGGTTTGGCAAAGACATGGTACTGTTATAATGTTATACAACTTTGATGTAGTTTGATAAATTTCAACACAATTGCTCAATATATATAGGTAAACAGATAGTTACTTTTTTTTTTTAATAAATGGTGGTTCATATTATAATATTAATTTATTATAATATTCGATGATACATGCTTTTGATTCTTTAAACAAATATTTTATTGGGTATAATAAAATCTCTTATAATTAACGAAGTATGGTACAGTATTTGTACTATTGGTACAATGAAATTGTTTTATAATATTATTTATGTTATCTATATGAAAAATTTGGTCAAAAGCGTGTGCCCTTTGTATCATTGCCCCAACCAAGTGGTTTCACAAATGTTTGGTACTATTGTTATGATAAGTTGGTATAGTAAGATTAGAGTTAGATTTATAGTAGGCTATTTTAGCATATTAGTAATATAGTACAATGTCATCTCAATGTAAATAAAGTTGAAAATAAATTGTTTTGTCAAATCTACCTATATATTTTAGAGAAACAATCGGCCAATATCTATGTGTAAGTTATAGTCTTTAATTAGTGTACAGGTTGAGTTGTAACATAGTTATATCTATTGTTCTTTCTCAATTGAATTCTATTGTTCTTTCTAATAATTTGTTTTGGTTATAAATTTGGAGCGATTGATTAAAAATTAAATATTGTATTTATATACATGATTTGTTCTATGAATTTTGGAAAAAAAAAATTTGTTGAATTTATAATATATTCTGGAGAGAATCTCTCAAAAAGATTTGATGTAAACTAATCTTGTTAGTACCTCATATAAAAAAATGTATAGAATTTTAAAGTTGAATTGTCAGATAGTCACATGTTGCATATCTAAGAAAATCTAAGGTAGTGTACTTATATACTTTATTTTTATAATGAATATACATTTATTTATTATGAAGTGTTGTTAGATACATTATTTATATGCTATCTCTGGACATATTTAGAAGCGAAATTGAAATTTTGATAAAATTGAATAATGAATGTATATGGCTTATATTGAAGCGAAATTGACTTTTATTATTTACTTCCTCCGCCTATTTTTATAAGTATTTTTGTATAATTTTATACATTTAAAAATGAATGAATTTTTATATAGTTGGTGGGAGTACATTTTAATTGTTATAGAAAACTTTTATTTGTTTAAATAGTAAACTTATGTGGATTGGATACGTGTATCCATTACCATGTTTTATTAGTTTTATAATGTGTAAGAGGTATTTCATTATTTTAATTTCATATGTAGATGTAGGTGTTTGTCAAACAATGTGTTGAATGAAAAACAAAAATTATATATATTGATTTATTATTGTGGTTAGTACGAAAAGATGTATTGAGATGTTAAATCAATTTGAAGTCCGTATGACTTTGGATGATAAATTAAATGTTGATGCCAAATAGTTATAATGATATTGTATTAGTACAATTATATATTATTGTATACATTTTAATATATAAGCAAAAATAAGTTAAAGAAATATAATTTATAAAATAAATGAAACTATTTTGAGACAAAAAACTGTGAAGTTATAATTGTAAAAAAAAGTTTTACAATTATAAAAATGTCTTTGAAAATTAATAATTAGAAAAGATAGAACTGTGTCAATTATTTTGAAGCGGAGTGTGTATTATCTAATGTTTAATAGTTTGTTGTTTGCTTTTATATGGTTGTAGGTCTGTTGTCCCTATGCCCCTATTTCTTCTTTTGGGTAGTACCAATTGATTTATTGATACATTAAATCAAATGGAAGTGCCAATGACTTTGTAAAAGAAAGTGTATGTTCATGTCAAATCTTAATAATGATTCTGTAATATAGTAAAAAATGAATTCAAATAAGTGTAAAGTAGATTTATTCCCTCTGTTCCAATGTATAAGTAAAAGGAAAATGGTATTTAGCAAGAATTTTTTGATGCAAGAAAGAGAAGAATAAATCCTCACTCTTAATTACATCCATAACCACCCATGTTTTCCACTAAAAAAGAAGATTAAATGACATCATCCTTTAAGATTTTGCCATGTGTTAATTCTTGCATTTATTGTGTAAAAATTTCATGCTAAATAGCAATGCTCTAAGTAAAAATATGTCAAATTATATCGATGTATTTCGTTAAAAATTTTGAGAACCAAAAATATTAAGTTATGATATTATTTGGAACGAATATTAAGTATATATTAGAAAATTAAAATGAATATTACAACATGTATTTATTTTAAATTTAATTTTCGAATAATGAAATAAATGCAATTGAAACAACTTGACGTATATAATAAAAAAAAAAGATAAAATTGTAAAATATTAGTTCCATAAAGATAAACTACATATCGTTAGCCTCATTACAATAATGTTATCAAGAATGATCATTTAAATAACCTAATAGGTATTGTAACTTAATTGAATGTTGAGCATGTTAATTATATAATCTCAACAATAATAACATTTGTAGTCATAAAGTCGTGGCATGTAAATTCTAGCCGATTTCCTTCAACGATGTTATTGAGTCTACAAAACTTTTTCCAGCCTTTTCCAAATTTTACTTTGACTCCGTTGTTCATTTTGATGGATAATTTGCAACGAACGATGTTGTTTAAAGGGCCTGAGAGCTTTATATGTGAATACTCGCAAAGGTATATAAAATCTGCGAACATATCTGAAAGAATCTGTAGTAAAAATCAATATAAGTTAATAAAGCAAAAATAATAATATTTTGAATATTCAATATATAAAAGTGAAAGTAATAAATAAAATAGAGTATAACCAAATGAGAAGCAGTGATGTTGGAAAAGTTCATAATCATCTCAAATGAACGATGATCTTCAGCATTAGAACTGAAGCTATGATAAGAAGGAAAATAAGATGGAGATATATTTCCATCTCTTTCACATACAACCATTAAGAATGAATCTTCACCAAAATAAAAAAAGGAAAGTCTTTTAATTCCTATCCATCTATAATAGTTTCTGATATTTGGCCAACCAAATGTTATAAGTGGATTTCTAATGGATTTATTGAAAAATATTTGATGTGGAACTCCGTCTTCATCATATATATTCCATCGATTTCCTAGTTTAGAAAAATGTTGCCCTATAAAAAAGGGATCAATTTCGCCAAACTCCTGAAAAAATAATAAAAATAGTTAAAAATTATATAATATAGTGATAATTTGTTTTTGCAAGATGATTGGAAATAAAAAGTTTTTACATGATTAGGGAGATGCATCATGTAAAACCATGCTTTTTGACTTCCTTGAAGAATAGGTGGAAATCTTGATGACATTTCTAAGTTTAATGATAGACCTTTTATTCATCCACACCTTTGGTAGGTATTTATATTGGGAACTTTTGTTAAGTCATTTATTAAAAGTAGACTAAGTTGTCATAATTCATTTACAGTACATTAGTTATTAATTGGATATTGATATACTAAATAGTTTTATAATATTAGATGTAATCATGAATGCAATTTTAATAAGTGACGAAAAACTATATTTTATAAAAATTTGTAAAAAGAAACTTCAATTAGAGCTTAATAATTAAAATGGCAAACCAAGTAAAGGGTCTGTAATAAAAGTGATTAGATTAATCAGAATAATAACTAATGAACCACAATTTTATTGTTGGCGCAGAATATTAGTAGTATACTTTGAATGTTGAGGTTAAAAGTAATAATTTGGTATGTATGTATAGGTTAAAAATGATAGGTGAGATATGAATTTGTATCTCTATATGAAGCTATAGGATTGGTTAAAAATGTAATAAGTTGTTTTGGCAATTTTACATTTGTTGTTATTGTATTGGTTATAACCCAACCTATGTTACAAATACAAATTTACTCAGTCATTGGTATTAATTTGCATAGATTAATCAAAAGGTAACGTGGTAATTGTTATAGATTATTATAAGAGTATGTTATAGTTGGAAATGTAATTCAACTTTACATGTCATTAAGTTATATTTTGTGGTACGTTGTTAAGCTAACGATAAAATAAGTCATTTACATGGAGATGTAATTAAGTTTCATATATCGAATTAGGAAACTAATATTAACTTTAGACAGATCATTAGGTACAAACTACATTGTAAGAAAAGTTAATTTAATATGAATTTATAAATTGATTTAGAAAACAACATATATTAAAATAAATAAAATAGTTTAAGAAATTATACTTGACTGACAATGATAAAATTAGTATCCATAATAGGATTACATTTAAATTCTAATATGTCTCCTGTTTGAATTTGATTAAGTTGGCAAAATGTTGTCCATCCATTTCCAAATTTGACTGTTAAATGATTTTCATTAGAAATGAGTAGAGTGCAAGGTATGATATTATTTAATGGTCCGCAAAGTTGAACTTGTTGATAATTCATTTGTGCAAGAAAGGTGGCAAAGTCATCATAAAGTACCTGAAAGGAAAAATGGGACTTTGTAGTTATTGAAAAATTTATCTTAAAAATGTAAGTACTAACCATTTCATTCGATGTAGTATTGTTTTCATTTAGAAAAACTTCAAAACAACAATCGTGACAAACTGCACTGCTCAATGAATGGTAAGAAGGAAATGTAGAGGGTTCATAATGGCCTTGTAAAATATTGATTTGGAAAGAATTGTTTCCGTAATAGGAGAAAGCAATTTTTTTATTTCCTGTCCAGTTATAAAATTGCCTCATGTCTTCCCAACCTTCGGTAAGTTGTGGTTGAGTTAATGATTTGTTAAATAAAATTTTATGTTCGTTTCCATCGGGATCTAGTAATTGCCATTGAGGTCCGAGTTCATTGAAAAATTGAGCTACAAAAAAAGGTTCCAATTCTCCAAATGGCTTGAATAAACATAAACAAAATATGAAAATTAGTAATGAAATGTTTTAAGATGAAAAAATAAACAAAATTGAAAATTAGTATAAGTTTTACCTGAGTTGGAGTGTGGACTGTCAAAAATGTTCCTCTTATATGTCTTCGGAAAATTGGACGAAATCCAGCCATTATTTTTTGTTTGTAAGTTGATGTGAAATAAAATTTCCCTAGTTTGTTTGTTATTTATAGAAGAGTAGTTCACATTAAATATATAATTGAGTGGTAGGTGTTGTTGGGGCATAAAGTAGATAAAAATGGGGTAATGAGTTTTAATTTTTTGTTGCTTTTGCAGGTATATACATGTTAGAAGCACATGCGTAATGAATGAACAAAATTTTAAATATAGTTGAGTTTTAGTGGGGAATAGTAAAATTGCAGCCTTTGTTATTGGATATCTAATTAGAGTTTTAGTCAGTCACTGTAATATTGAAAAAATATGCACCATGCATGTGTTCCATTTGTTTATTTTCGACAAAAGAGGAAATAAATTTTGATCGAATGGAGAACCTATATGCCAAATGGAATAAAAAAAGTATGAACCAATGATTATGAAATTGATGTTTTATTGTTTAATTTTTATTTGTTATAGAAGGAAATAAATTTGGAAATAAAATAATTATTGTATGAATATTAAAGTTGGATGATACAGGTTCATATTCAGTTTGCAGTTTGTTGTCATGTCTGACTGCATTTGGAAATGAGTCACATGAGGCGTTTGACTGAATCTAATTTCATGTGTTTTTTTTGTTGAGGTACGTGTAATATTTTTACAATAGATTTTTATGTATTAATGTTGCATAAGGTGTTTGTAAGAGTGGTAGGTATAATAATAATAATGATGGGAGATGAATTGAGTTGCATGTTATCCACTTGTCCATTTATTGTTGTGGATTTAACAGTATATGAAAAAGGTAGACAAAGTAAATTAAAATTTCGCTACTTAATTAAGAAATAGAGGAAAGTCATACATATTTAAATTTTTTAAAAAAAGCGTTAAGTAGACAAATTAATTATAACAATTAAGCTTCGTTACATTTGCAACATTTTGTCCATTTTCTAAAAAATGGAACATTAAAGTATCACCAAAATTGATGTTGTTGTCATAACAAAACTTTTTCCATCCCCTTTTAATGACGGAGTTTTGTTGTGGTTTTGTTGAATACTTTAGATATACTGTTGCAGGATTTTCTTCTTCAAATTGGAGGATTAGATCATGAATTTGAAAACTATTGACATAGTGGTGGAAATCTGATGGTAGGGTCTGCATGGAAAACAAAAAATTAGAAGGAAACCATATATATATAATAATATATTGTTGTATGCAACTTACTATTTGACTTTGTTTTGCTTTGTTAGCATTGTTAAGCTGGATTTCAAAAATATGTTTATTTTGGTTAACATCATTTGATGCACTTTCTTGGTCTTGAATAACTGGTTTTGCAGCATCAATAACTTCTCCATCAAAAAATTGATTGTTTAATCCATTATTGGCAAGGAAGTCAGCATAGTCCGGATCAATTTCTTCACCGTGTTCATAATTTGGATCGTAGTTTGCCAAAAACATAGCAAAGTCAGGATCCATTTCGTCTACTTGATTTTGGTGGTTGCTAAAATTGAAAAAACATGAAAAATGGAATTATATAGTGGTTTCATTGATTTAGATTAAGTTAACAAAAATGTAAATGTTACCTATTGTTTGATGAAGATGACATGTTGATTTGTGGAAATCCTGTAAAAAATATAAGTTGTGTTAATATAATTTTTATTAGTATTGCAGCATAAGCATTTATTTGTATAAGATGACATATTATTTAATGAGAAGTATTAGGAACAAAAAGAATTTATTTGTATTCCAGCATAAGCATAACCATAAGTGATAAATAAAATTTAAAAGTTTACCAGTTGAAGCTCGGAATGGTAAGACTGAAATGATACTTGAAGGAGTAATGTAAAAGTGTAAAAGTCATTATAGAGCAAATCTTCTAATTTTCAACATGTTATATAGGAATTGTAGTAATAAGAAATAGGACCCTATTATAGTTATTTAAGTGGGCTTAGATAATTATGGGCCTGAAAGATTGGTTTAGGTTTGGTTTTTATATGTATGTATTTATTTATAAATTCCTATACCAATTTGATTATAATTGAAACATTTGTAAAAGTGACGATAGTAATAATATTAACAACATTAAAATTTTAAATTTAATTAAAGAGAGTAATATGTAAGGATGAAAAACATATATATTCCGATAGATAGGTCGATTGACACATTTAGAATTGAATTTAACATAATTAAAATTGGTTGATTTGTTTCTTAGATTTGGTTTGTTGATAAGAAGATGATTAGATTACATTAAGTTTGTTTTGAAAAATATATATTTTGTCTAATTTGATTGGTAGTCTTAAATTTAGCAGAAAGACTTGAAAATAATGTCTGGTAAGATTTAATTTATAATAGAAGCATAGATAATAAGTATACAAATATTCATGTGAAAATTACAACTTTAAGAAATAATACATGATTAAATGTTAATTATTATTATACATTATGGTAGATAAAATTATAAATAGCATAATTGTCTAGTAGGTTTTTTTAAATACATGAACCAAATGACTTTGATCAACCGTTGCAAATTTGAAACGTATGGTGTCTCCTTCTTTAAAGTGATTAGCTTTGAAGAATTTGTTCCATGCTGTGTAAAGTCTTGTAATATAAAATGGCTCCTCTGTAGTAATAATGTTGCAATCTTGTTTTTTTCCTTGATGTCCACATAGAACTATAAAGTGAAAACCGTTTCTTCTAATATATCTTCCGAAAAAATGGTCCACCGTCTTTGAAGGGCAAAAGAAGACATTGAAAAAACAAATATAAATTAATATATTTTTATAATATTAATATAAATGACGTAAAATTTATACATTACCATTTTATGGTTTTCTTTCAATTCATCGGTAGATAATGTTTTGTCGAAGTACTTAGTCTTTCCTGGTTCTGTATTGCGACTATGAAAATGAGGTATGTCATCGGTATGATTGATTGTTCTTCCAATATGAAGTATAAAGTCACTTTCTCTTATTTTATAGAAGATCAATTCATGAATCGCTACCAAATTATATTTGTTTATCATTTTTTTCCAACCTGTTGTCAATAAAGGGTAACTATAGTCACCATTAAATTTGAGATGGGTTATTTTGCCGTTTGTATCAATCAAGTTCCATTTTGAAGGTAGTTTGGAATTGGAAACATGTACGAATGCTGGATCAATTTCTCCATAATCCTAATTAATATGAAACAATACAATTAAATAACAATGGTATGTTAATTTAGAAAAGATATTAAATTAATTGCTCTTAGTTACGTGTTTTGGGAATGATATAGTGTGAAACTTTGCTAATATTGGCCTACCTATTCCCAGTCCATACAAAGCCATTGTTTTTGGTTCTTGAAGTGAATAAAAATATTAAAAAGTGTTTGGTAAGTTGATTGTAAGTTGTACATAAATGTTGGTACTTATAGTCACATGGGTGGATTTATGACCTCAAACATATCTATAAAACTGGCTGCAAAAGTGGTAACGACAAAAAAAATGGAGAGATGAAGGAAGTAGTCAAATAGTCCATTAATGTAGTGTTTGATATTGAGTTTCAAAGAGACAAAAACTGAATCTACATTTATATTTATGTGTAAGTTACTTGACACTATAGTTACGTTATATTAGAATATAAGAAAGGAAAAACTTTAAGGCACTATTATTATAGTCACGTGTGGCAGTTATAGTTGATCTGAAGGATAAAAAAATTATTTTTATTGTTACATAAACATTATATTATAAACTTGAAGGCATAAATACAATCAACATAATGAACAAAAGTCATAATAAGTTTGCGGTAGAAATAATGAAAATAAACAACATAATATAAACCCTAATAAACATAATTTAGAAAGGAAGTACTAATATTGAAAACTAATATTGGATTGATGTGTGTCGACAAACTCTTTTGAGAGTCCCTCCAGCATAAATATTACTTGCGCAAATAAATGTTGTCGTCAATGCTTCAAATTTCATGATCGAGGAATTTTGATATTTTATGTTAACAATTTAAACACATGGCCTATATGTTGTCTGAGAAGCCTTGAGAATTTGAAGCAAATGGTATCTCCTTCATTGAATTCATTTGTTAGGCAGAATATGTTCCAATGAACACCGATTGCTGTTATATCAAATGGTGTTCTATTACACACAACTTGAAATTCTTGTGTTGTACCCTTGTCAGTACATAATGTAATATTTGCTAAACGATTTGTTCGTACATATGCTTCAAATTCTTCAAATATAGTCTGCAAAAAGTAAAATTCTAATTTTATTTTTCATTTGTTGTTTAATATATAATTTAAAGTTATAAGTAGAAGACGCTACTTACAAAATATGTTGTGGAAACACATTTTTGGGTCAACTTTGTATAAAAGTTAGCTGTATAATTTGCCACAATACTCCGGCTATGGAAAGTTGGAATCTGTTTAGGTTGATGTAGTTTTCTACTTGAAGTGAGGAAAAAGAGATTACTTCCATAAAAAATAAGACAAAATTGATGGAAATCGCTAAATTTAAAAAAATCACGCATTTCAGACCAGCCGTCGGTAATCAGTGGAAATGTAAGATTTTTGTTATAAGTTAAAACATGAGAGAAACTATTATCAAAGTTCATGATATTCCAATGAGGTCCTAGTTCGTGTTGGAAATCTTCGGCAAATTTTGGATCAACCTCTCCATGATCCTGTTCATTGAATAGATATAAATATATTTAATAATTGACAAATGGTGTACATTTTAAAAATGTCTAAGTTAATAAAATATGTAAAATATAACCTGATTGTTGAGAAAAACAGTAGTAAAACTCCCTTTGGGTGGGTTGCGAAGAAAAGGATATTGTTTTTCCATTTTAGATGTTGAATGGTTTTGTCTTGAAGTAGTTTTGTAAGTGATATTTATAGGGAGAACCATACAGCTGTAGTACAGCTTATAAAAACATTTAGTTTTTTAGTTAGATAGATAGATTTTAAATTTTAAGAATGATTATACAATAATAAAAAGAAATTTGAATCTATAATTAAGTATTAATTAGAGGGTAACAAAGTTGTGTAGTTAGATATATGAAAATTTATTTCTATATAAACAATGTTAGAATGTGAAGTATTTACATTGCTTCAACCACTCTCACCTACAAATTTTTGACTATATGTAGGATTGTAAGTCTATGAACCTGCATTGGCACTGGGTCAAAAGCATTTTGCAGTCTATGAGTGTTATTGAGAAGTGGTTTTAATAATGTATAGTTTGTATGTTGTGAATTTAAAGGACAAATTGTCATTGAATTGTAATTTGGTTTTGATAGATTGATGTAAACAGTGAACCTTGTGAGGTGTGTCTGTGTAAGGCTACATCTTATATAGTAAAAGATAGAAGTAAGATGTACGAACTCTTTGTAAGGGGTTGTTTGTTTAATTTATTTGTAAGGACAAAGTATAAGTTAGGTAAAAAAAATTAATTTAGTTGTTAGTTATAGAGACATAAAAAAAAAAAATTCAAAGAAACGGCGAAATAATATTGGACGAAACTACTATTTTAATTTAATTTGAAATAATAACATTAAAGCGTGAGTGCTTAAAATTTGTGGCTTTAGAATAATGGATGGTTTAAAGGTTGGTATATACTTTGTTAAAGGAGTAAATCTTTGTTAGTCTATTCTCAAATTTATTATACTGTATTTAAAGTTAAAGATATGTTACATATTCCTTGATTCGCGTGAATAAATAGTTTTTAAGTTAAATAACTTTTAAGTTTGTGAATAAACATTGCTCTTGTCAGGGAGTTGATAGAAGGATGGTGCAGGGTAGTGTGTTTTGCATGTTGGACACATATTGATGCATTTGTATTATTATTTGACACAACACATATTTTTTAATTATATTATTTGTGTTGTGTTTACTTGTAATAAATATGTTAGGTAAATTAATACTTAATGCTAATAACATGACTTTTGATGGGCCTGTATAAATGATGAAGAAAGTGATGTGTGGTAGTGGATATAAATCAAAAGATGGAGAGATTGATTGGCAAAAGTACAAAGGCATTTTTTTTTACGGTGTTATCTAAAGATGTGGTAATGTAAATTACATAGACTTGTTTTCAGTTTTTAATATTATGTTATGTTTTGTTATTTTTTTTTATCGGTTAAAATGTGTTTTTTTGTTTTATTTTGAAGGCTGAAGGTGAAGTTGATCCTGATTTCGTTAACCATTTTGGTGATGAATTAACACCATGTTGGAATTTAGTTGATTTAGTTTCAAATACTGAGCATTTAGTTTTCTTTAATATGAATATGGAAAAGCCTCGCATTACATATGGTTGGCAACAATTGAGGCAAACATATGACATATCTGAAGATGTTGTTGAAGTGATGTTGGCTTATTATGGGAAAAAAGATTTTTCTATTCATATTAGGAAAGCCTTTAATTTTTATATATCCCTTATTCCACCATACCATAGTCTACATGGTAGATATGATGATAGCATTAAGTTTGATGTTGTTGTACCACGTTTCACTGACAATGGTGTACAAAAGGTAATGAAATTTTTAAGTATTTTGTTTTTAAGTTAATTAAAGTATTTTGTTAATGCTATCGTTTCTAATATTGTGTAATATTGTTGCAGGAATTTCCTAAAAATTTTGTGAAGAACTTGAGAAATTTTAACAAAAGTGAATTAAGGCTTTTTGGACCATTGTTTAGGGTAAAAATATGTAAAGTGGTTTTAGAGGATGATAATAGTAATGTGTTGGTTTTAGGAGAAGATTGGTATAATTTTTTTCAAAAGAATGGTGTTAAAGAAGGAGAAATCTTGAGGTTTAAGCCAAGGGGTCTAAGAAATTCCGATTTGATTGTTGTTGATAAAATAGCAAATGAAGATGCAATATTTGAAGAAGATGTAGATTTCTTTATGGCGTGTTATGGTTGATATGATGCTGCGTATAGTTGATAAACTTGAAAGATGAGGATTTATTATATTGTGGTAGCGTTATATGTGACATAGTTGTTTATGTTTTGAAACTATTAGTATTTCGTTAAATGATTATATTATATTTTTATAAGTTTATTTTAGAATTTATTAGGTATTATGTTAAAAAATTTGGGTTAATTTTCTGATAATGCAAATGTAGTAAGTAAATGTATGTTTTTATATGTACTATTTAGATTTGTATGTTATTATATGTAAGTTGTTTTAATTTTGAATGTCTACATTTGATTATATTATCTTAAATAAGAGTTATTTATATTTTGTTGTGGTTTAATCGATATTTCAGAAACGAAGTTAATTTATTTTTTGGAACGCACATAAGGCTGTTCATATTTAAGAATAAACATAGATGAATTTTAAGACTTGCTTCCATATTAGTTAATTTCAACGCACATTAAAATGTTGGAAAAAATGAATTTGAACAGTATGGAAGAAAGATTAGTTAGCAACTGGTGTGTCTTAACTTGGTGTTTGTACTATGATATTGAGGAATGATATTATGTAAAAGTATGTGTTGGTTACAAAGAGTTTATAAATTTTATTGCATTATATGTAAGGAAGATAAAAATTGTAATTTTGATTATTTGATTGTATTAAAATTACTAAAAAAAAATTAACTATTGTAATGTCATCAACAAATTATTTGTTATATAAAAATTAAGCAAATTATTTCCTACACACTGAGCAAGAACCTATCAAGTATGTATATGTTATAAAGGATAATTAAGCAACTGATTTTTAAAAAATTAATTTTTAAACGAACCAATAAATATTAATTACTAATTTGCGCTTCATGGTCATTTCAAAATATAAGCGAGTCATGATTAGTTAGGAATAAAACAGAACAAAGTCAACATAAAAGATCACATGATTTAAATCTCAACTTAAAATTAAAACAAACAGGAAATTCAAATAACAATCAGGTTCTTGCTTTGGATCGGGTTGTCTGAATGAGGAGTTTTGTTGGGGGATTTTGAAGCTTGAACAGCACTTTGTCTCCAACTTGCAATTTGGTTCTTCTCACAAATTGACTCCATTCTTTGGATATGTATTTTTCAGCTTTGTTCCTTTTTGCTGTGATCAGTTTGCAGGAGAATGAATCTCGTGTTTCAGCTTGCACTAAGATTGTCTTTTGTTTGATACCAAGAACAAATCGTCCAATTTGTTTCGGAAAATGCTGTTGAAGAAAATATTTTATAAGAAAATTATTATCAATATATTCAAAGTTCATGTAATTAAAACATTAAAACATATGCACTACAGATACCATCACTTGACGTTTTGCATTCACAGAAGCAGCTGCAGTTATAGTTTTTTCCCAGACATAGCTCCCATCAGCATTCAATTTTGCAATTATTGGTTTTCTTGAATAAGACCTAGGCTGTAGTAAATGATTGTTATGTATGATATGAATGTAAAATAATATTGTGTGTCCAATATAAATTTGATTAATATGATTCAATTGTTACTTACTTGGTGTTGTTTGGAGCATTTCATTGTATTGTCCTTTGAAGCTTTTTTTGTCTGAGATGCAGGCATATTCAAATTATACATCAAACAAAATAATATGGTATTCAATGATTAATTAGTCAATTGTAGGGATAATGGACTACCAGAAATCAAGATTGCTATGGTGTTAGAAACCATTCTTTGTGCAATATAGATTTTATTCATATGATTCAGTTGTTACTTACGTGACGTTGTTTGGGAATTTTCTTTGTAGTGGACTTGGAACTATTTTTTTTGTTAGATGCTGCCTTTTTCAACTTTTCCTTCAAATAATATAAGATGGTTAATAAGTTTAATTCGTTAAATTTAGGGGTAATGGACTACGTTGCTTAAAATGGCATATTCATCATATGCTATTCTATGTGTGTAATAAATTTGAGCCATCTAATTCAATTGCTACGTACCTGGTGTTGTTTGGAAAGTTTGTTTGGAGTGGACTTGGAAGCACATTTTTTCTGAGATGCAGGCCTTTTAAACTTATCCTTGAAAGAAAATAATATGGTTAATGAGATTCAAAATTCAAATATGATGATTATAATTATTATGATGAATGTGATTAATTTGTTATTTACCTGTTGTTGTTTACTCAATGGCTTTAGGGTGGCCTTCAACTTTTGTTGTTTCTGAGATGCAGCAGTGGACTTCAAATGGACAGGTTGTTTGGTGGTTTTAGTTGTTTTGCACCTCTTTGACTTTGGCTGACTTTGATCATCATCATTAAAAATGATTTCCTTTGGTTGTTTTCTTTTCAAAGTTGCCTTATAGGTATGGAAGATTTGTATTGAATAATAATAAACGATTAGTTATTACAAAATAATAACCAAGACATATAATGAAATAGTTAAATGATAGTTTTCAAAAAGAAAGTGTGTAAATTACCTTGAAATTTGCTCGTTTGTTTGGTGTTGGTATCATTCTTTGGTTGATAGTTCCAGCAAATGCATTGTTGTTTTGATGTACTTCTAGTGAATATTCTGTCTTCACAGCTTTAATTGGAGGATAAATTCGCATCCAAAAAGTATTTTCTTGGATCACATAACTCAGGGTGACTCTTGTTGGTATAACAAATCCAAAATATTTAGAAACACACACACCAGACGTAAGTTTGATACTCCTATTAGTTTGGTGATATCTGACCATAAATTTGGTAAATTTGGGACCTCTGATCCAGCCAAATTGGTGGTTTTGAAATTGACATTTCATTTTTTCAAAAAAATCTTGTGGAATTTCAATTGATGCCTACACAGAATAATTAAAATTTAAGGTAACTTATAAATTTATAATATTATAAAATACTAAAGAAAAATAATATAAAAAATGATAAATACCATATTTGGATCTATGGTAGTGTCGAAAATGTGTTTCCATTTTTCTCTTTCCTCCGCAGTTGGTAATCTGTAATAATCAAAATGCATAGGCATATTTTTGTGAATATTGGTTCCTATTTATAAAATGTATGAACCCTAAAAATGTGATTGAAAATAAGGAATATTCTTTTGATTCAGATTTGTGAACATAACAACATATGTACTGGATAGATGATGAAACTTTCGTTATGAAACATAAATATGCTATTGTAGACTTTAGAGAGTGGGATAGTGTCAATGCATGGTAATATAAGCAGATATATACTTAATACTTAGTAAATTTAAAGGTATGAACTGTAAAAATGCGATGGATGATTTAAAAGAAGCAATGTAATACTAAAATTGGATGAAGAAATATACCTTCTTGTTGTAGTTGCCATGGATGGAAGATAGAAAGAGAGGAGGATGAACTTGATGGTTGTAGAAGTTGTATGGTTAATGATCTGTTTTAGACAAAGGAAAAAAGGTTTTCATTTGGTAAAGTTGTTTTCACGTGAGAGTTTGTTCTGTACGTTACACTTGTCTCAATGACTAATGGTAGAAATATTAATAATTTTAAAAAGAATTTAAAAGCAAGGATGGGAAACATTGTTATAATGGTACAAAATCAACATATATTCGTGCATGAAAAAAAAAGGTTTGAAAGCGTGAAAAAAAACATATGGTTGAATATTTTGGAAAAAGACATTTGAACCTAAATTGTACAATTTTTAAATGGTATAAAATAGACACACATTGGTTTTGAAAGTATGAAATAAAAATTTCTTTGAAAATGTGTAGAAAGCTATTTGTACAGATATTGTACAATAATTTTAGTGTTTGATTAAAATGGGAGTAGGATATATTTGGCAATAAGTGGGTAATATTTATTAACATGGATAATAATAAAAATAATAGAATAATAATGAATAACAACGTATTATGACTAAAAGGAATTATAAAAGACTCAAGTGTAATAGAAGGTGTTTTGATTTGATTAGGGTTCTTTATGTGTAATAGTCCATGACAATAATAAGATGTAATCGACAAAATTTGTCCAACAAATTTTAATAGTGTTAGAAAAATGTCATAGTAAACTTTTTTTTAAAAGTCATAAACTTGATTAATATTAAACATGTACTAATTGGAACACCAACCATAATTTTATTACAATATTCAATTATTACAAATAGGTGAAAGTACTTATAGATACATTGATCATAATTCCATATGAAAGAAGTGTTATTACAATAGATACCACATTCTTACAACATTTTAAGGCGAAATGACGTTCTTAAAAAATATTATATGACTTTCACTCTTGTTGGGGTGGGAATTTGTAGACCAATAAGTATTGATTCGTCTGATCAAGCTCAAACTTAAAAAGATCACCAACTTCAGGTACTTGAGGATTTACATATCGATTGAATGCCCTGCCAACAAATTTTTCATTTGGAATATCTGTTGATTTGATGATTTTGCAATTGTATGAGTATTGAGTGTCGTTTGAAACAAAAATCAGATGTTGTTGGGTTTTGATAGTAACTTTAGCAAGTCCATTTGGCAAATACTGAAAAAAAAATATACTTGAATATTAATAAAACGTTTCTATAATATGGTTAGATAACAAAGATAAAATCATGACAGTTGGTTACCATTATAGATTTGTTGTCGATATTTGAAATCGATCTGGTTATTAATAAATCCCAACCAGGTTCTTCCATGTCTTTTTGATAACTGGCTAGACAAAAACGAAAATTTTGTTGGTCTAAATTGAAGTTAGATAAAATAGCAAGATATGTAAAACAATTGTTATGGTTATACATAAATTTTGTGTGGAGTAAAACAAACAAAGGAAGAAATAATTTGCTATAAACATTGCGTTGAATAATAAAACAATTGACACATTATTTAGAAACAAACGTTGATTTTGAAGGAAACTAAACCTGGTATTTGGCTTAT
This sequence comes from Trifolium repens, assembly GCA_030408175.1. Classification (NCBI taxonomy): domain Eukaryota; kingdom Viridiplantae; phylum Streptophyta; class Magnoliopsida; order Fabales; family Fabaceae; genus Trifolium; species Trifolium repens. Next base: position 54,714,012 of record CP125842.1, on the reverse strand, counting down.
GGTAGAACCTTTTTCTTAAGACTTTAAAGAATATTGATAGAGAAATAGATGTGGTTTTATTTATAGAGTTGGAATAATACATAGGATTCCTTTGCATAGGGTTCTTTTCCAATTTTTGTATTTATGCAAATGTTAATATTTGTTGTTGAATGTTACTGTGTACATAGGATTTTTTGAAGTTAATATCTTTTTGTTTGTATATGTAATAGTAATATAATTCTAATAAAATGTTTTGAAATTAGTTTAAATATTTGATATTGACTGAAATAAAAATATGATACATAAAGAGTAAAATTACAAATGAAATTTGCTGTTATAAGATATCATACAAAATTTACAACTTAAACTCATTAGCAACGAAATGTTGAATTGAGTTGAGCTATAACAATATGATATTGTAAGAGGTTGAGGCCAAGTGAAACATATGCACAATATTACTCCCCTGCAGAAGGAAGAATTTTCTGTAATTAGAATATTGAAAATAAAAATTAAATGTAACAATATAAAAATTGACTTTGAAAAGTAATTAACCTGGTTATATATTGTGGAAGACTTCTTTATACACAACATTTGTTGTAATATTTGTTGCTTTCTTTTGGTCATCTAGAATTAAAATTTTCAAACCTTTTTTGGTTTTGACTCTAGATATTGCAACGTACAATTGGCCATGACTAAAAACAGGTTTAGGCAAATATAAACCAACACAATCAAGGGATTGACCTTGTGATTTGTTGATGGTCATGGCATAAGAGACAATTATAGGGAATTGTCTTCTGTTCATTTTGAAAGGCCATGGTGATTGAGAAGGACTCATGTCCATACGGTGAAGAAAGACAACATTACCTCTATGTGTACCAGACATGATTTTTGCTCCCAACACAGCCTGTCCTAAGTTTGTTACAATCAACCTACTCCCATTGCATAAACCTCTAGTCTGATCAATATTTCTTAAAAGCATTATGGGAGTACCAATCTTCAGTTTGATTTTGTGGTTAGGAAGTCCGGATGTATGCAGAGAATTTAAAAATTCCGGCGTAAGCACATCATAGAAATTGTTATCCGTAACTTCCGATCGATCAAGTGAATCAGCACTCAAGTACTCTCTTTCATCACCTATTACAGAAGTATTGGTTATAGTTACAAATGTTGATTTTTTTATAATAATTAAAAGAAGGATCATTTTGAATGAATAAATTTACCTGGAAGCAATTGGAGGACGAATTCATTAATTTCGTTGACAATTTCAATTGTTGAAGCTAGAATTGCTCTTGAACTTAAAAAATCATAATTTAAATAGTTATGTAACAAATTAGGATATGTGCTGTTCACAATTGCTAATTTAGGATCATCAAAATTTGTTATCAACAATTCTTGTGGGATTTCAATGTCAACAATACCATCATTAGGTTCTGCTATCTTTCCTTCACCAACTTTTAAAATCCATTTAGAAAATTCATCGGTTTCTTTCTTTTCACGTTCATCTGCACTATTTTGCAATCTCATGTTCTTTGTCAAAGTCAATACTTGACATTGATCCCATATTGCGGAAGCATTAATGGCAGAATGAACAATATCTGATCTGGAACCTCGAGGAACGACCGGTAGTATTTGCCGAAAATCTCCTCCAAAAACTATTACCTTTCCTCCAAAAATTTCTTTGGTATTTCCATGCTTGCTCATAATATCCCTTAAAGTTGCATTGAGAGCTTCAAAACAGAATCGGTGTGCCATCGGAGCTTCATCCCAAATAATCAACTTCGTTTGTTGAAGTAATTGGGCATGATCATCTCCATATTCGATTCTACATGTTGCATTATCTTCGCATGGAACAGGTATTTTAAATTTTGAATGAGCTGTTCTACCTCCAGGTAACAGAAGTGATGCAATACCACTTGATGCAACAGGTAAAACAATCTGCGATTTAGCCCTCAGTGCAGCTGCCAAAGTGTTCCACATGAAAGTTTTACCAGTTCCACCATAGCCATGAAGAAAAAATACACCTCCTTTATTGTTGTTCACAGCTGCCATTATTTTATGAAAAATGATCTTCTGTTCTTCTGTGATAAATTTATAATTATTATTAATATAATTTGAAAATGGTTCTTAATTTTTTTAAGGTAGTTATTTCAAATCTTTCCTCAAAGTATAGTACCTGTTAAACATTTGAATAGTCGCTGAAATTCTTGTCTTTGAGCAGCAACATCATAATGATGCTCATCATAGATTAGTCTATTTCCTAAATCAGCTGTGATATAATCTTTAGGATATGGCATGCATTTGAATTCTGCCAAACTTCTTCTACTATTTTCCAACAACTTTTCTATTTCAAGAAGAGCTAAATTTGAGATTTGTTCTTCAGTAAGTTGTAATTCTGTTTATAATTTGTTAGAGTAAGTTTTTTGTTATATAACTTTGTGTTGTTTGTATTGTGTTTGTCACATAGAGTATATAGAAATTTCATGATACATTACCAAAAATCCACATACCTGGATCCCTTGCTATTCTTCGTTGAGTATATAGAATATCGTCGGAAAGGCATTCGGAAGTTTTTTCCCATAATTTCCCTGGTCTATCAACAGATCCTGATAATAACATGGACACAAATAAATAACGTAAAAGTTGCCCTGAACCCCAATCTTTAGCTTCCTTGATTGCTAAAATGAATTCTTTATCATCACCTAAAAAACCCATTGCATAGCAGGCTTCCCTAAATGTCTTTAATTGTATCCCAGCTATTTGTTTGATGCTGTCATAAGATGTAGGTCCTTTGAGCACAGTTAACATCATCCTCAAGTAATACAATTCTCCACTTGTTGGGGGAACCCAAATTAATCGACCAATGGTATAACCTTTTTTTCTTGGATTCCAAGTTCTGGTTTTCTTGACATAAACAAATTTGCTAACAAAATCACCATATGTTAATTGTCTTGCTTCGGGGTATTTTTTGTTTGCTTCAAACCAAGATGTGAACATGGATTCTGTGACAGATGGTTTTTCAAGAACATGTTCCACTTGTTGATGATCAGTAAAGTAAACACAATTTTCTCCGATGAGATGGTAAAACATTCTTTCAACTGCTGGCTTCCGACCATGAATAGAGAAACCAAAAATTCTCCAACATGCTTCAGTTGGAGAAATATATCTACAATCAAGATATTGTTTGATTTCATCAAGTTCTTGATTACCATTACTCTGGACAACTGTTGCAGAAATTCGATCATATCCTTTATGAATATATTTGAATAAGTATTTGATCGAAGTTCTTTGGTTGCACCATTCCATATTGATATGAGCTTGGTACTTTAACAACAACTTTGGATTATAGGGAACAACATGTCTGTTGTCTAATACACAATTACTTTTAGTAATTGTGTGTCCATGATCACGCCTTCTATAAACAGGAAATCCTTCACTATCAACCATTGTATCTTGTCTCCATTTTTTTGGAAAATATTTAGTACACTTGCCCTCTTTATTCATGCAAGGAGATGATTTGCCTTCACCACAAGGGCCATGCATCATATGTTTTTTGACCAATTCGTATAGTTCCTTTTGTGAATTTGGATTTGGTATTTCAGCAGAAATGATACGGTTGATGTCATCTGGGTTTGGGTATTTACTTTCAGGATGCAAAAAAATGAGAAGATGAGCATGTGGCAAACCTCTTTTTTGGAATTCAATAGTATATAAATCTGTAAAAAAAAAACCAAATAAAAGTGTTAACGCTGCAGCTGAAGAAACTTATATACCAAGTCAGAATGACTAATATACCACACAATGATATATTACTTACATGCAAGTACTTTGCCCAACATATGCTTTTTTGTTAAATCTTGTAAAAGTGCCTCAAACTTGAGTTTGAAAATTCTTGTAATGATGTCAGGCCTATCCTGAGACTTCAAGTTATCTTTCAAAAGTTCCCTTTGTATCTCAGGCCAGTTTGGATTGCAAGTAAATGTTATGAAAATATCAGGGAATCCAATCTTGGACGAAATGGCCATGCCATCAAAGTACAACTGATCTAAGTATCTTCTACTTCCTATGAAAGAAGATGGAAGAATCACTCTTTTACCTCTCTTTTGTTGAATGTGTCCATCATTGGATGCAATGTTTTGATTTAAAGTATGGTATTTTCCTACTCTCAACTTAGATTGGTTGTTCCTTAACCAATTCAACCTCTCTGCTTCCATCATTGTGTATCCATCAACTAAGAACTGTTGAAATAATCTTCTAGAGCATCTCAGTGTTCGAGCATCTCCTCTCCTAGTCTGAATTCTATATGATAACCATTTCTTTATAGTGAGACGATTTTTTTTAGTAACAACTGTTTCATCTTGATACTTAAGCAAGATACCAAGACGATACCCATCTTCTCCATAAGGGAAAATTAATGGATATTGGTAACTTAAATAAGAAGGATGAAATTCATCAATTCGTTTAAGTGAACCACCTGACTTATGCAATATAATATCTCTCTTCTCCGCATAGTCAACATCCCCAACAATGAGTGCTGCAACTTCAGACACAGTAGGTTGATTATAAATTCTACCATCAGATCTTCTTTCTGCAATTAATTTTAACTTTAAATTCATAACAGGGTTTGCTTTCAATATATCACGTGCCATTCTGAAGCTTTTTGCATGGACATTATGTTGATCTAACATTTGCTTCAATTTTGTAACAATTTCTTTGTCAATGTCTTTGTTACTCCTAGGAAAAGAATGGGATATTATATTTTATAGGAATAATAGTTGATATAAGTTAAAATAGATATTGAATACGATGTTATTATTTATCATGTAATTATTTATCATGTAATAACAATTGATAATGATGACTATTAACCCATAATGTATTGATATTAATGTACCTGAAAGGATGAATTCGATTTTGAATTTCATTTTCTGTGTCATAAATATAGAGTTGAGCAAATTTTGGTGTTTCACCATCTGAAGGTAATAATGTCCCCATTCTGTGGCAAGTTTGTCCTTGGATCCGCAAGGTTGGTGGACCTCTTCCCCGAGAATTACGTTCATCAATTTTCATGCCTGGGGATGTGAATGAGAACATTGCATTGTATACTCTAGTAAATTCTTGGAAGTTTTTACTCTCAGGGGAGTTTGAATCAAACAATAAATGTTGAAGAATAGGTGGAGCATGCCTAAGAAGTGGTAATTCTACTTTTCCATCACAACAGCAGAGTTGAAATTTTGGTGTTAATGATTTACCTTTAGATTTACCTTTTCTTTCTTCATACCACATAAATGATCCACATTTTTTGCATTCACAAATTGGATCACCAATATCATGATATCCTATAGACAAATAAAGTAATTTTAGCAAAACTTCATAAATTTGAGTTTTAAATAAAATAAGAATCAAAGGTGATGTTATATATGAATGGATTAATTGGGAAAATTTGATACCTTGTAATGAAACATTTCCTGTCATTGTATGTGACAAATTAAAGGGAAAATCAGTTTCATCATTATCTAGTTCACCATCAGATTCAGAACTTGATTCTCTTTCACCATTAAAATCAGATTCAATGTCAGAATCACTATCTGTTTCACTATGATTATCGTAATCATCAGTAGATCCATTAAACTGGGTATCAATGTTAACAGAAGATGTTGAGGGTGTAGAGTTAACTGTTGCTGAAAACTGTTGTAACAAATTGATTCCACCTTGTCGTTTTTGAAATTTGTTGACAGAATTTAAATTCCTCTTGTGGAATGAATTTGGTTGAGTATCTGGTGTTGTTTGATTCAGGTGCTGTGTGTTGGTAACATCAACCAAAGGTGTTGATACATGAGGTAGTGTTGGAGAATTTGTAATAGTTGGTGATGTAGATGATGTATTAGATCTTTTAGAAGTTCTATGATGAATTGGTAAGTTTTCATTTGATCTTCGTCGTTTTAATCTTGCTAAGGATGAATTTGCTTTTCCAATATCGTTAGTTTCCATTGAAGAAAAAATGTAAGGTTTTAAAAAGTGACAAAGTGTTAACTTGGAAGAGGTAAATTTGAATTTCTTGTGAGAAAGGATGTTTCCCTCTAAAAGGTGCAAGATTTGAATCTTGATATATGTAATTAAAAAATCTAATACTAAAAATGTACTATTTTCGTGAAAGTAATTTTTTATTTGTTATAGGTGTATTATAAAATTACAGATTGTGTAAGTAGAAGTTGGATTGATTTGACTCTACTATTCATGTAGGCATAATGATCTACACTAATCCTACTAAATTGTGACATACTTGTACTATAGCAAAGGCTATTTGATGTTATTTTATTAAAATAATGATGACGTAAGAACTTGTTATCTGATGGACCATTTCTTTAGCTAAAGTTGTCATAGTAAGTAATATTGCATATTGTTTTGATTCTAATTGTTCTTTTGTTTGAATAGTTCTAATCTAATGATATACATTAGGTACTATCTATGATGAGAAAAGAGCATTGTATTAATATATTAATATAAGGATTACTAATTAGTTTGATGTTATTGTATTAATATATTAAAAATAAAGTATACGTATAAACAAATAAACTTGAGGTACTTTTATTAAAGTCAATGACTAATTAAAAAAATTGTAATATATGATGAAAGAATTTTGTATGGTACTATTTTAAAAAATTAGTAAACATAATATAATTATTAGTAAACATAATATAATTAAAGTGTTAATTAAGCTTTGTGACAGATTTTGTTATTACAACAGACATGAGGACATTTTTTAACAATGAGAGCTATATTAGTATGGTATATATTTAATTACTTTTTTGAATGAAATTGACTAAATAAATAATGGGAAAAATATAAATATAATAGTGAATATTTATATATAGCAAATCCATGAAAAGCATGGTTACATAGCAAAATGTGGCATTATAGACCACATGCAAAAGTTTGGAAACTGGAATGAACAAACCATGCTCAAAATTATAATGGAGCGGAAGTAGTTTCAGGTTAAAAAGATAACATTACAATATTTCAATAAGCTTCTGAAAATAGTTAGTAATTGTTTGGATTCATCAATTTCATAAGATTATATTTCAATTTTTTTCACGCTTGATTTGTTGTCTCTCTTTGGCCCTTGTGGTAATTTTGCTGGATGATTCTTTATCAATTATTTTTTCAGTGGAATTTTTTGGCCGATCTGCCGCTTCTGGTGGGCATCTTTTAGCAGGTGTGAGCAATAGTTGCTCAGGTTCATTTTCAGCACAAGCAGACATCTCCAACTTCAAGCATGGAAATTAAATGATTGTAAATACAAAAGTTAAGACTTAATTAAGTACGACAGCAAATAAATATATTATTATTGATTGTTTACAAATGAATAACGTGAAGAAAATACTTACTCTTGGAAATGTAATGTCATCAAGATGTTTCTCAGTTACAACATCCAACATAGTTTGGGAATCAGCTGCTACTTCCTTGCCCTATAAATAGTCATAACTAATAAATAATATGGAAAAGTGAATTTGTGTATGATTAGGCTGAAAGTTGTTAAAGCCTTGCATTACTGCATTAATTAATACCTTGCTGGTTGGAGTTCCAAAATCGACCAAATCAGTAGTGACCTATATTATTTCAGAACAATGTCTTATCAATAATGACCGTATGAAATAAGAGACAATAATAAGTGAAATGAGGTTGATTCCATTATAAGGCTATATAATTTTATTCATAAGCAAACAATACCTCATCCTTTGGAAACAGTTCTTTGATTTTAGCAATCAGGGTATCATCCTCCTTTACACCTTGAACAGAACAATTATCCCAAGCCCCTCTTTGAGTCTTAATTCTACATGCCAAAGTTCGGCCACGTAGTTTATCGAAGCAATAAGGATACTCCAAAGGGTTTGTCACACCTTCCTATTAATAATAAAGTACATGGAAAAGCAAATAAGATGTTTGTAGAGAAATATTATACATGTGAGTTAAAATTGATAGAATTTTGATACCTGCAGCATTTCAGCATGTTGGACAGCTGCAGTTTTCCCAAGCAACTCATTACACTCACGATCCCAAAAGACAAAAATTGTTTGTGCAGGTCCGTATTCGACCTCAATATCCAATCTGTACCTAATAACAAATAAATGAATGTAGTACAAAGTTATTTGGAATACTCATTTTGGATAAATTATTGTCCAACTGCAGATTGGAGAGACTAACCTAAGATTGATAGCAAAAGTCTTATGGTCCTTGTCACATTTAATAGGCAAAGTATCTCCCTTTGCGGCCCTTGGGCATTGACTGCACAACTTGTAGTACCAACCAAATCTTGTAGGTTTGATGTTTTTGATTTTGACAACAGTTACACATGTAGTTCCCTAAAAACAAATGCATATTGAAAAGTCAATAACATATGAATATGACTTGATTTCAAATACTCATGATTCTGAGATATAGAGTAACCTCATCAAGACCAAGAATAAGATGTAGTGGGAGGACCAGTGCTTCCTTCATAAATTTGTCAGCTGTTCCATATTGCGACCTTGTTGAAGATTGAGTTAAACACGGAGACTGATAACTCAATTGTTGGCTTTGTGAAGCAGAAGCTTCTTCTACGCTTAATCTGTTTAATTATTTAAAAGTATATCAAATTACAATAAATAGTTGTTGCTTTAATATTTTTAAAAAGTACATATAAAGTTATAACCCTTGTTTAAAGTCAATGATTTCTGGTAAATCAGCATTAATGAACAGTTTGGTCCCATTCCATGCATTGGACACCCCAAGCTCATACAGGTCTGCAACAATATTTATTGTAAATACAAAATAATCATGTAGAGATCAGGTACTTAATATAAATGATAGCTTAGTAAATATGACAATAGGCAGGGGAAAATTACTTTACCTGTGGGTTGATTAATTTTGGCATTGTGCAGAAGTATTATAGTAGGTCCCCATTCAGTCCTATCATTGTTATAATTGGCAAACTGAGATGCAAAGTCTTCCCAAAGTGTACAGTTTAAAATATCTCCCCTGGACACACATTTGATACATATATAAGGTAAACAATGATTCATTTATTAGCACATAGGAATAACATACATATACGTATAAACATAGAAAAGACATAAATTACGTACGCATGGTCTTTCAGTTTAAGATTCACTTGAAGTTTTCGGCCGCCAGGCACAAGTTGAGTATAGCCAATTTCATGAAAAGCACCAATAACATCTGATACCAGATTATTCAGGAATAAAGATTATTATACAGCTCAAAATAAGATAATCGACTGAATGGGGACTCTTGGCTTACCAACAAAAACATCAGGACGTGTTATTCCAGCTTTGATGTCAGCAAAAGATGTCAACTTCAATCCAGGATCAGTTATTTCATGGGCATCAAAATCCTCAAGTAATGTAGCTCCATTGAAGACTAACTTGAACCCATGACCACATGGCTTAAAACTAAGGTCATTCTTCTCAACATCAAAATTAGTCATAGTCAAGGTAGTTTTCAAATTAAGTTGATCCTTGAACTTTTCCGATAAATCAGACGGAACAATAACTTGAATCTGATCACCCTATAGATATGAAATTAATAATAATTAACCTCTAATTGGAAAGAACGTTTTAAATGAAAAAAACAGGTTGACAACATTGCATACAGAAATAAAAAAAGTTATAAATAATACAAATTTATTAAAACAACAAATAGGTAAAATAAAATAACTAATGATAAACAACCTAACTGTGTAAAATAAAAGAACTACACAACAATGACAAATAACAAACCAAATCATGATAAACAAATAATGAACTAACAAAAAAGAAGCAAGGTATAATAAATGATGACTCAAACTGGGGGAAATAAAAGAGTAAAAAAAAACAAAAAATGACAAAGATTGGTTGATGAGTAAAAGGAAACGTAAGTAAAAGCAATATTACCAGATCATCACAAACTACCAACTCCAAATGCTTTTTGACACTTTTCCCATGAGTAACTGTCCAACTATCTTTGATTAAAACAGCAACCCTCCAAAGTGAGGTGCTATCATCGATGTCTTTGATTTTTGATAAAGGTCTTCTCGCCATTGATGCCTGAAAAACAGTAATGATTTGAGATTAGCTACACAAACAATAAAACTATTTGACTATTAGAAAGAAATATGTTTGTTAACCCTAAAAGGTTCTACCTTTACACAATAAAACTATTTGACTATTAGAAAGAAATATGTTTGTTAACCCTAAAAGGTTCTACCTTTACACAATAAAACTATTTGACTATTAGAAAGAAATATGTTTGTTAACCCTAAAAGGTTCTACCTTTAAACAATAAAACTATTTGACTATTAGAAAGAAATAAATATATAGCATATCACAGTATAAGAGTTGTAAAGTATAAGAGTTGTTTACCTTGAAATGAAAACGGAGACGGTGAAGACGGATGAATGCTTGCAGAAACGAAGGCAAACCAAGAGAAGAAAGTAGCAAAATGTAGAAAATGAATATCCTGAAAAGTGAGATATGAAATATTGTTTCTGTTGTTGAAGTTAAGTTGATTTGATGGTTACTTCTGCACTACTCTATTGCATGGCTCGAGGAAGACTACATCGAAACCAAATCACGTGACTTAGAGTAAGTATTGCAAGCAAAAGTTGCAATAAGGGCAAAATGGAGAAGGGCGGATTTATTGAAGGGCAAGAAGGTAAAAGACTGCCACATGTCAAGCAGAGAATGAGTATGGGAAGATAGTCTTTTTTTCATATATTAGTATTAGATGAGAGACCACATTCAAAGTGTCATGTCTACTTTTTTTTTTGAAAAAGGACATTTTATTAAGAAAAAAGTACCCAGGCCTCGCATCTTTTGGGATATGATAAGCAATCTGGCGGGTACAATAAAATCTCACTCTTTGTTGGGTTCAATAGAGGCCCATTTAGTTAAATGGTGAGCAACTTGATTTCCAGCTCTACCCACCCAAGTAATGTCAGCGTTTCTTCTTCTGCGTAGCATCTCTCAACTTCTTCTCGCGATAATTCCCCAATAAGTTTTAGGGTAGCTGCTTTTCTGAATCACTTTCACAATCACTTGAGCATCCATCTCAAAAATTACCAACTGATTCTTGTACTCGCCATCTAGCTTGAAGTCCCTTGTTTTAAGAGATAAACTTGAAACTTAATTAGGTTATATATGCTTTTTTTTTTTCTTTTTCATTTGTTACATTGTCATTAAGATAAGTAGATACTGTCTTCGTTTCTTTTTAAGTGTCCAAAAATGTCAAATTTATCATTCCTATTTAACTGTGCATTTAGTATTTTAAGGGTATGATTTGTCAATTATACCCTTTGTCAATTGTTCATATGTTTTTCAATAAGGGTCATGCTAACATGTGCCCTTAGGGCACATGTTAAAGAACCTTAAAGTAGAATTATTCCATTAAAAAATGCAATGATTTGACTTTAATAAAGTTAAATGCACAAGTTTTGAGGAGAATATTTTTTTATTTAGTTGTTTATCATGTGCCCTTAAGGGCACATGTTAGCTTTTGCCTTTTCAATAAAACTAATTAAAACTATATATTTGGAAAACTAAATCTTTTTTATTTATTTATTTTTCGTACATAACATATTAAATTTTGTTTCTTTTTTTGTGTGTGCATAATATATTAAATTTATTGGAAAGATAAAGTGTGTGCAAAAAAAATATGATTTGATTGGTGAATTAAAATTAGGGTATAATAGGAAGATAAGGTGCAAAAATACAATTTCTTAATTTGGTGTTACTATTCAAAACAGACACTTAAAAAGAAACGAATGGAGTATTATATTTTGACCAAAAAAAGTAGATATTATATGATAAAGTATATACATATTTGTGCCAATATATATATATATATACAGAGAGAGTCAGGATCCGTTGACACCAACAAGTTTGACACCAAATGTTACACCTCTCAATAACGTTTTAACCGATATAAATTTTATAAAATCCACCGTTGGATTGAAAGTTTATATCATATATATATACTACCTCCGTCCCATTTTATTATAACCATTTTAATTAAATGGTACTATTCACTTATCATGTTTTGACCATACTTTTTTAATAATATATAGATTTAAATATAAGCATATAAGATCTTGTTTGATTTGTTTTGATGAGTATTTTCATAATATCCAATTTTTACTAATAGAGAATTAAAGATACTAGTGATCAAAATTGTGCGTTGACATACGTGCAGTAGTCAAACTAGTTCTTATATTTTGGGACGGATGTAGTATATATATATATGTGTTTTTGTTTGGGCGCGCACAAAAAAAGATATAACAAAAATGAGATATTTATTTGGTCAAATGATAAAGTTTATTTCTTAAAAAAAAAAAAGAATAAAGTTTTTCAAAGTGAATATTTGGATAGAGAGTAAATAAAAGGATTTGTTTCATAATAAAGTTGAATGTGTATAGACTTTTTAAATATTACTCCCTACGTTCCTTTTTAAGTGTCCAAAAACATTGAATTTATCGTTTCTATTTAACTGTTCATTTGGTTTTTTAAGGATACGATTTGTCAATTATACCCTTTGTCAATTACTCATATCTTTTTCAATAAAACTAATTAATGCTATATATTTGGAAAACTAAATCTTTTTATTTTTATTTTGGTACATAAACATATTAAATTTTGTTTTTTTTTTGTGTGCATAATATATTAAATTTATTGGAAAGAGAAAGTGTGTGTAAAAAAATATGATTTTGTTGGTGAATTAGAATTAGGGTATAATAGGAAAATAAGCTGCAAAAATAAACTTTCTTAATTTGTTGTTACTATTCAAAACGGACACTTAAAAAGGAACGGCGGGAGTGCTAAATTTAAATTATTTTGTTTGGAAATAAAATTATAATTCAATTATTATGTCTTTAAATTAAAAAATAATTAAAAGAGTCTAGAAGTCCTAGCTCAACTGACAAATGCCGAAATTGCTAGGCTGGACGTCATGACCCGGGTTCGAACCCGAGACCTCACAGTTGTGTGTGAGTTTAATTTCAGTAGATTACCACTTCATCTAAGACAAAAAAAAAATTAAAAGATTAAATTATCTTTTTAAATTAAATTATTTTGAAACAAAATATCTTTGTAATGAAAAAAATATATATAAATAAGATGTTTGAGGGAGTATTGACTATTGACTTGTTTCCTCTGTTTCTCCACGATTTGTCTTTGCAGTTACGAGCGACCCCAACCCCTGCACTAAGGTAACACTCTTCCACTTTTGTCTCTTCAATTATCGATTTTGTTGTTTCGTGTTGTCCGATGATGTTTCCTCGACTATTCCCCTTTAATTTGCACCCTTTGACTTGATTTGAATTTTGTTTCCGATCGGTGTCTATGTTCCGATTTGTGTTTGAAATTTCGGAATTATTTTTTGGTTTTTGCAACTGATTCTTGATACATTCATAGATCTGCTAATTTTACATTGAATTCATGCAAATTTGTTTGAAAACTCATGAAATTGTGATGTTTTAGTTGTGAAATTATGGATCTGTTAAGACTAGTATTGATTCTAGATCTTTTTGGTATAAAGGTTATTCATAGATATGTTAATTCTGTGATTTTGTCAGAAATTTTGATTTTGATGATTTGTAATTGTTTAATTGGGTAGAAGAATAAGATAGTGTTGAAAAACTAGATGATTTGTTTGTTAATTTTTGGATATATGTAATATTGTTAAGGCTGTGCAGATCTAGTTTTATAGATTGTGTGCAAAACTCGATAGAATAGACGTTATAATTTATGAATTCCAAGAAGAGGAATATGATATATGATTTTAAAAATCAATGTTTTGGTGGCAAAAAAACTATCTATTATCGATTGCTCGTATATTCTCAGGTCCCAATTCGATACCACCAGACCAACCCAAGTGGGTTAGATTGCTCATATGTTTATGTTATGCATTACATTTTGATTGGTTTGAGAGTCTGCTAGATTGTATATATTGTATTTTTATAAGGTATTATTTGTATGTGGTTTTTAGTTTTAACATTTTCAAATGCATGTATGTGTTTCAGAAAATGGCTTCAGGTGGAGCAGCTCCCCAAAGAGGAAGTGCAGCAGCTGCTGCAAGCATGAGGAGAAGGAAGGCGCCCGGTGGTGGGGCATCTGGAGGAGCTGCTGGGACTATGCTTCAATTTTATACTGATGATGCTCCTGGACTCAAGATCTCTCCAAATGTTGTTCTTGTAATGAGCATTGGCTTTATCGCATTTGTTGCTATTCTTCATGTGATTGGCAAGTTGTATTTGCGTAAGGAGGCTTAGAGGAATACAATATGAAGTTAGGTTCATTTTGTGAATCCTTTTTTTCTTTTCACAGTATGTTTTGGGGATTTTAACATATACACAGTGTTATGAAATTTTGATTATCTGTTACTTGAAATACAATAATCCTTTTGGTAATTTGTTTCTTCTTTTTTCGGAGTACAACGTTATGACCAGAGAGGTGCTGAACTAGCTATGAAGCATTTGGTAATTAACTATGTACTACTATTGAATAATGAGAATATTCTTTAGGAGCATATGAAGTCATGTCAGGCTACCTATACAGTAAAATAAATTAAACTTAGAAAAGTCAAATTCATTCTGTTGCAACTTGCAAGGTAGTACATTTTTTAGCTAGGAGGAATTTATGAATGGGAAAAGCTGATGAAGTCGTTTAATGCTGCATCATGCCAATAATAAGAATGTGAAAAACTTAACACCTTGCTTTAGAGATTGTGCATAAGCTTGTATGATGTTTGTCCATGAGAAGGTAGCCCTATCCAATTTACTTTGCCTGCTAAATTTCAAACCAAGTTTTCTTGCACAATCAATTAACCTCAAACCAAACCTGCTAAGCATGCTAATTTTCAACTTACAAGGACTAGTCCAGCTTATAAAATTTGAACTAATGTGAACTAATTGTAAGATATGTATGTAATAGAACTAACTTGCAGATAAATTTAATCATCTGATATATGTATATGCATGTCTCCTTTAAGTTCATTAGTTTTAGTCTAATTAGATTTTGATGATTGTCATTACTATGTTTAGATTAGGTGGTCTAGTTTTTTGTTGATCTCAATATCCCAAGCACTTGAATCAGAAAACTAGTGAGAAATTGATTTTTCTTTTATCATACATAATATGTTTTCACTTTGAAAATTCATTGATATGCATTTAAAATGTTTTACACTTTTTGCATCTTTGATCAATTCATGATGGTATTGAATCGATTCATTTGAGGTCTGGGTAACATTTTACAAAAAGGAACAAGTTTTGAACCAATTCAAGAAATGTTTGAATCGATTCAATATTAATCAAAGTGTTATTCAAACATTAGAGCAATGATTCAAATTACGCTATCCAGTTTTACAAACTCAAATTTGGATCAATTCAATCAAAATATGAATCAATTTCACACCGTATTTTCACAGTTTTTTGAAATGCTTGAATCGATTCAACGCGTATTAAAAATCATATTTCTATGAGTTTTCAAATTTCCTCATTCTAACTCAAATCTATATATACCCATTTGAGAGCATATTCTGAAATGAACATTATGATTTAATTTTTCATTCTGCTAGCACCTTCAAGTCAAAACATTTCTTTGATCAAAGATTTTTGTGAATGAGTGTTTGTTTGTTTGAGAGAGTAATAGATGAGGCGTTCTTCTCTTTGAGTTTTGTTGAGTTGAGTTTAATCTCTTAGGATGAGAATTGGGTTGGGTTGATTCTCAAGACTCTAAAAAGGGTTTTCTATAATATTGACTTCAACTTGAAGATAGTAAAGGTTTTGTCTCTTTGAAGACTCTAAAAAGGGTCTTTATACAGGTGAAGGGAGAGCCCTGTTATGACATCTGGTTTAATGATATTCCGGTATTTTTATGAGGTTGAGCTAGTATTTATGAACTGTAGACTGGTTTTACTGATTAATTTTTTTATAAAAAAAAAGGTTTGTCTAACATGTGCAACATTGCACATATTAAAATAACTAAAAGTAGTAAGTTTTTATTAAAAAACTATAATTATCTATTAAAATATTATACATTTAATATAAAATGCACAAGTTCCAATACAAATTTACTATTTTAAACTTATTAACATGTGCAAATTTGCACATGATAGAAAAAAAAAAAAAAAAAATCAGTCTTAATATATGAGGAGAGTAATCACACCCTTTGACCCCTATAATACAATATACTCTCTCCGAGTCCGTAATTATAAGTATCTTTAAAAGAGAAAAAATTATCATTAAATATAAGCTCATTTACAAGTTCAAGTCACATTATATTGGAATATGAAAAATCAATTAAAAATATATCTTTTTATCAAGAACAATTTAGTAACTATAGTACATAAAAAGTAAACATTAATTGCACTGTCAACTTTTTGAGCAGAATTTGGAATTAGGAAAAAGTTAATAACAATTTTCCACTACTAGAAATATTTTGTTTTCATTCGAAATTTCATGCAGAATATGTCATGTGTGATTGGGATTTTGGATGAGAAATATTTGAGATAGAGGTAAACAAAAACTCTTTGAATGTTATTTTTTGAAGTTTGGTTTGTTAATTTTAACACATAATTGTTTATGCTTATGATTTTAAACGCCCTCAAAATGAAGTATAAATGCTTATATGGAGAGGTAAGCATTTCATGCTTCTTCTTTTTTTTTTTTTGTGTATATTTTCTTAATTTTATAACTATTTGAGTGGTTTGTTGATTCTAGATTGTGTTATCTTCAACCACCATGGATGATAACAATTGTTGCACGCCACTTGTTGGATGCTATGTATGTGATATTTGGTATGCAGTGCGGTTCACAATTTTTAAGTAAGCACTTTCATTTCTCTTTAAGAAGTTACAAGTTTATTAGCAAAGGGCGGCCTCCATGGGTGTGCAACATGAGCCACCGCATAAGGCCTCTAAAATTTGAAAAAATTGAAGGCCTTCAAACTCTAAATTTCAATAGATGAAAGTAGAGATTTTAAAGAAGAAATATATAATTTTGTCAGGGTTAATGATCAGATGTGTAGTTTTTGTATATGAAAATATGTTATTCCAGCTAGATTGACTTATTTTTGTGACTGAGTTTCAAGTACTCTGAAGTTTTAGTTCACTTACAGTAGGCGGCGCTTCATTCATTGAAGAAGATGATAGAACAGTATATTTAATCTAGGTTAAGTGAAAGGCTATATGGGCCTTATGGCCCAAATTACATAAATACGGTAAAAAACCACACTTTCATTATACTGTACCTACCATACCAAGGCTTAAAAATAGTAGTAATAATAATAATCATAAACCAAGTAATAATATTATTAAATGATTTATTTCAAAAAATGTTAAAACGATAACTCATTTTAAGTAGTTAGAAGATTGATAATAATATTAATTTGAAACTGTATTTAGATTTTATTGATTAAATATGTCTCTATTATGATAGTTATAAGAATAATTATTTTTTTTATGTTATTTAAGTCTTTAATATAGCCCTTTCCGGCATGTAACAGTCTGGGCCCCACCAACATAGGTGGTCCCGACTGCCACCTCACGATCTTCTCCACCCCCTTCACTATTGGAGTTTTTGCCTTCCGTGGGAATCGAACCCATGTACCTGGGGATAAGTACATGTTCAATCCATTCCCACTACCAATTGAGCTACTAGCCCAATTGGTAGTGGGACGGGCCCCACCAACATAGGTGGTCCCGACTGCCACCTCACGATCTTCTCCAACCCCCTTCACTATTGGAGTTTTTGCCTTCCGTGAGAATCGAACCCATGTACATGGGGATAAGTACATGTCCAATCCATTCCCACTACCAATTGGTATAAGTACATGCTTCGGATATACCATTTAGAAACCCTTTAATTTATCATTGAAAAATGTAATTACATTTTCTCTCTTATGATATTAATAATTACTACTATAAAGCTAAATATTTAGAACTAACATACATTGGTAGTGGGAATGGATTGGACATGTACTTATCCCCATGTACATGGGTTCGATTCCCACGGAAGGCAAAAACTCCAATAGTGGAGGGGGTTGGAGTAGATCGTGAGGTGGCAGTCGGGACCACCTATTTCTTTACTTTCTCAACCAAAACATAAAATAAGGAAATGCAAGATTCTTCTATTAGATGCTAGCTAACAGTAATTATTACAGCAAGGCATAACAAAGCTCATTAACCCCTTTCTTTTACCACCCCTTTTCTTAGTGTGTTTCAGCTCACCGTCTTCAAGTCTCTTGGGAAATTGTGTTTTCCTTTCGGGCCTCTCTTGTACAACCTGGTTGTCTATTGACACCTCCTCTGATGTAGTTGCCTCATGAACAATGTTATCATTCTCTTGGGTCATAACACATTGAGTCTTGTGCCTAGTTCTTTTGTTATGATTGAAGATCGATTATTCTGATGACTTAGGATTAGAGGGTTCTTACACTTTTTTTCCAGATAGATTTTGCAATTTTTTGTAACAGTAGTAAATTTGGATAAGCGTCTTCGGAAATTACGCATCCGTCAAACTCTACCATTTCGACACGCCAATAACAATGTTGTTTTTTAGTGTATGTATGTGATCAACTGTTTGTAGCATTTGAGTTGAATCAAATGTATTCAATTGTTATAATGCTATAAGGGAAATCTTTGGTGGGAAAAAAAGTTGATTAAATTTTATTCGTGGGTGTAAAAGATTCTTGGAAAAAGAAAAAATTTCTCAAAGAAAAGGGTGTAAAATAAATCCTCAAATATGAGAATAAATTCATGTATAATTATCAACTATTCTCCCTATTATAAAAGTTCCTGATAATGTTTAAATGTTAAGCAACATATTTTTTCAAACTAAAGGAAAATATTTCCATCCTTGTATTCCTAGGAAAAATTATTTCCACGAATAAATTTAGTAAACTTGAATAAACGCCCCCAGTACTCCTTTCTCCCTTATTATTTTATTTTACTAAAATGTATGTTAGTTCTAAATATTTAGCTTTATAGTAGTAATTATTAATATCATAAGAGAGAAAATGTAATTACATTTTTCAATGATAAATTAAAGGGTTTCTAAATGGTCTATCCGAAGCATTTATTAAACATACCAAAAAAGTAAATAAAATATAAAATTATTGTTGGTAAAATAATTTTTTACACCTTTAAGGTATTGAATGCTCAAATTACAAAACAAATTTTCCTTATTAATATGTTTAACTAGTGCAACGGGGGCACTGTTTAACATTTTTATATATTGATAAGTTTTTGTAAAGAAATCATTAATGCATGCAAATAAAATTTTATAAAGGATCTTATTATTTTTTTGTCATGTAGCCTAGTAGATATAAATTTATAATAGCTTATTTTAAGGTGAATAAGTGGGTTTACTAGGGTTCAAACTATATATCTCTGCATATTACATGCAATATCTCTATCAAGTGAGTTATGCTCACGGGGATTAAATGATCTTATATTAACGGAAAAAGGTTAAAAATGGTCTTATAAACAAGGACGTGATAGAGGGAGTACATAAATGTATAATAGGGTTTAAAATTTAAAATTATTTTATACATGAAAAGTCGTTTATTACATGACACGGGTGACTCCAAGAGTTGTTTAATACATGAAAAGATAAATTAAGAGATGTGAATTCTTTTAAAAACATATTGGTGGTGTTTACTTGTATAGTTGGTTGATGATGTTCTTGGTGATTGATATTCATGACTACAAATGGCACATTTAATATATGAGAATGAGATAAAATCAATTGTGTATGATTTATTAATATTCAATTTTTCTTTTAATTTAAACTTCATACTATATTGGTGGTGTCATACATGTACTTGGTTAACCGTGTTTTTAGTGATTGATATTCATGATTACAAGAGCCATATATATTTTTAACACATGAAAATGAAGGAAAACTAAATGTGTATAAATTATATAATATTAAAAAATAAAAATAAACATCGTGATTTATTATTATTTGAGTTTTCATCATTTCTTTGATTAAAATTTGTAACACTTGAATTTTTAAATTAAAAGTAAATTTCTCATTTTTAGATTAAGTTCAAAATTAAATTTTTATTTAAAGGGATTAAATATGTTTTTGAGCCATCTAAATATACTAACTTTAATTTTTAGTCTCTTCAAAATTTCCTTGGATCTTTGACCCCTATAAATTTCTTGTTACCAATTTTAGTCTCTGCTTTTTTTTATCTTCAAAAAAACTAATGTTCCAATTGATTTTTAAAATATATCATTAGTTTAATAACTTAACTATTTAATCTTTATTAATGTATCTTTAACTTCAAATTTAAGATTAAATTGTTAAGTAAAAAAAAGATTACTGATAATACCTTAAAATATTATTAGTTTAATAATTTCAATATTTAATTTTTAATATTTATTAATTAATCTATAACTTTAAATTAAATATTAAATTTTTAAGGATTTTATACAATAATATGTCATGGAAAAAAATTTGTTGAGACTTGAGAGGTCAATCAATTAAATAGATCTCAATTATTTTGAGAGATTATTTTTTGCAATTACACGCGGAGGATACCTTAATTTACCATAAAAATAACAATAAGTCACTTGTAACATGCGACATAAACTTTTATAAAAACGTAGGGACTACAAATATTAACAAAAAATTTAAAAGAATCAAATTTGGATAAACATAATTTATTTTCTTGGCGGAAGTAATTCAGTGGCCCCTAAACTAGACATTTAGTCTCTTACGTTTAATTTAGGTTTCAATTTAATCTCTTACGTTTAAAAAGTTTCAATTTGATCTCTTGCATTTATTTTAAGTTTCAATTTGCTCCTCTCAAGGTCTCAGGTTCGATTCCTCCTTGTGTCAATTTCGGTGAGCTAGTTCATAAAAAGTAAAAAACTTTGGTTTTAAACGAGGTCCCCGCAAGTGGACGGTGGGGTTGGTTCCCCGGATTAGTTGGTCCTTGGGCCAGATACTGAGTTTCCAAAAAAAAAAAATTTAAATTGAAATTTAAAATAAACGTAAGGGACAAAATATGTAGTTTAGCCGGCTAGAACTTCATCTTTAAAGTGAATGAGTGAGTGTATTAGGATTAAAATTTCAATTAAGTCACTTTACATGTAATGTCTCTACCAACTAAACTAAACTCGCGGATACAATTTGAAATATTTTTTTAAAATAGACTAAAAGTAAAAATTAATATGTCTAGAAGAAATAAAAAGTGATTAATCTGATCCTAAATTTTCAAATTAAGGAACATAAAAATACAATCGTGGATATAATATAATTGCCAAACACCGATCCCACACCTAACGGCTAACTAATTGGATTGGATGGGCTTGGTGGTGTGAGAAGACCACTTTACCCCGAAGAAAGTGGCTCACAAGATCAGGACAATTATGAAAGCTGATTGGTTATACTATGGACTTTAAATTTCTTTGGTGCCTATAGAGAGTATTAATTAGGAACTAACATTTGCAAAGGTCTCATACTTTTCAGAAAGCCATATGGAGGTTCATGGAATGCTAATAATAGGCTCTTTGGACCCATTGATGTCTGATACTATACATGTTGAGTGCATATGATGTATATTGGACCACACTGAGTAGTATAAATTGGCTTTTAGAAATGGTGTCAGAAGAATGATCAAAAAAATATTTGGATCAATATATGCTTCAAAAACAAAATTATACTTGATGGCAACTTATTTGCTAGGAACCTAGGACTATTTCAACTATTAGTATGTTATTTCTAGGGATGGCAAAACGGGCCGAGCACATCGGGCCGACCTGCTTGGCCTGCTATTTTGGACGGGCGGGACTGAGGTATTCAACTCGGGACCTTAAGTTGGCCCGCCCCACTTTGCCACCCCTAGTTATTTCAGACCCATTAATCCTAAACGAATCAATTATTTTTGCATTTAAAATTGTCTGCCATCACATGTTTTTCCTAATGGTTGCTGTAAATAATGAAAATATGATTTCAGAATATATATTGTAAAAATAATCACATTTACTACCTCTGATTTTATTAATGTAAGAGAACTTTTAGAGATATGCAAACTTTTTTTTTACTCTGAATTATATTATAGGTATATGCAATTTTTTTTATAGATATATGCAAACTTAATTATTTATAGTACGAGTTTTTTCATTTAAATAAAACTCATACAAATTAAAAACTACATCTAAAAATGGGAAACAATTGTATATATAAATTAGTTATCAATTATCACACAACATTTTAGGTTGTTACACTGACGATTAACTATGAATAGGCACAATAGTTGGCCAAACAATGAAATTTAGTTCATAAGTATACTTGTATAATATTATATATAGCGAACTTAGGAAGTACAAGTAGATTTTAAGAAGAAGAAGAAGAAGAAGACGACGACGAAGAAATAAGAAATTTTTTCGAATTGAAACCGTAAATTCTTTTTACTTGTCAATTGGTGATTTGATTCATCAATGACAGAAGAAACAACAAAGTTATTGAAATTAGAAGACAACCTCAAAGAGATCAAAGAGCAACAAGATAATCAAAAGGAGCAACAAGATCATATAAAGGAACAATATAGTAATTTGGAAGCAAGATTAGCAGCAATGGAGAATTCAATGAAACACATGGAAGAAATTATGAACAAGTTGGTACATGCAGCCAAAAATGGTGCTAAAAAAACCAAAGGTGGTTCAGGTAATACAGGACCAAAGATGAAGAATGCTAATCTTGAAATGCCTAATAATAATGTTGAAGAATATGATGAATCAACAATGGAGGATTGGGTCTTATGGCCCGCACGTACTATTGGATTTGGATGTTGTAATTAGCTAGCCTTTAATTAAATATTGTTAGATAAAAAATTAAATTTTGAAACATTGGAAGTTTTCTGCATGAGATTTTATTTTCCTTTGTGTTTGGCAAGTGTCAATTTTTGAGTTAATAAAATTTAGGTTGGATTTTTATTTTTTTAAACACCGGCCGAAGTACTCCTTCTTCTCTTCCAACCCTAGCCGTCACCACTTCTTTTTCTCTTCTTTTTAGCCCATTGAAGAGGGGTGATTTTAGGTCAATCCCTCCAAATTGTTTTTCTTTCTCGTTATTATAATAAATAAGTGTGATTTTCACATATTTGCTTGTTTTGATTTCCCGTCTTTGTGCGGTGTTTTTGTTGTCCCGTCTTTGTGCGGTGTTCATTTGTTTCAGGTTGAAGGAGTAGATCTGATCTAGTGCAGATCCAATCAATGTCGACTTTGGTGTCATCAACGCTACAGATCTGGAGACATAGATATTCCAGAGACTTCAATATAGTCATATTTGTAGGCATATGTAATTTTCCGTTTTATGCTATTAACATGGATACTGTGAGTTTGTTCGCAGATTTATCCTTTTTGTTTTTAGCGATTATGAATTTGTATTACATCGATGTACTCTTTTTATTTGAATGAATGAATATTGTTTATTTTGTAAAAAAAAAAAAAAAATTTAGGTTGGGTTTTAAAGTTAACAATATAGATACAAAATATACAAAAGAAACAACGGTTAGAGTTTCAATATAAATTGCATAATATTAGGCTAACTCTTATATTCAATATTTTTAAGCTCACTAAAATTATCTAACAAGGCTAACTCTTATATTCAAATCCGGCTTGTAAGATTATAATTGTCTCTTTTTATAAATTCATATAATTATCTTATTAATGTGTATGTTAGAATTAAATAAATAGTAATTTTGATATTCAATAATTTAAAAATTATCCCTTCAAAAAAATTAAGGGCAAATAAGTTTTTTACGCCCTGCAAAGAGGAGAGTTTTGTTTTACCTTCTGTATTTTTTATTTTTTTTAGATTAACTCATGTAATGAGTTTTTTTTATAGTGTATTTTACCTCCGTGTCGAATTGTTTTCAACACAGGAGGATAAAATACACTTAAAAAAAACACATTACACGGAATAATCTTAAAAAAAAATACATGAGGTAAAACAAAACTTACTTATTTTACAAGGGGTAAAAGTGTATTAACCCGCAATTTTTATAGAAAAGTAGGATCGATTTTCTATTTCACTATTGTGATAATTTTTTCAAAAAATAAAATTTAATTTGTTTGGATATAATTATATATAACAGTGATTTTTTTTATTTCATACAGAACAAATATCTATATTTTTAGAAGTTACTTATCAAATTTTGTTTTTAAGTTATTTTAAAAGACCAAATTTAATAGTGGTAAAATATAAAAAAAAACACATTTTAGCCTTTTAAAAATATAAACGTGACAGGTTGGAAGAGTTTTTAACTTCTAAGCTAGTAGAGAGTTTACCATCATACCAACAACATGTAACTTTAGCTTATACAAATAAATTATATAATTTTTATTTATTCTGAACAGGGGCGGACCTGGACTAGAATTATCAGTGGGGCTAAAAAATTTAACCATTATTGGAGAAAAAAAATTATTCACCCTGATATTTAAATAAAAAACAAACAATATATGAAATTACTACTAATACATCACCTATATTCAAATAAAGAACAATAACAAACCAATAAATTAATTACTAGTTTATAGTTTATTTTGATAAGATAATTCAATTAACTTATAATAACTTATTAATTTTAATTTTAATTTTATCCATATTATCTTACTCGGAAAAAATTAAATATTAATTAAACATATTTTTTTTATGTCATTTCATATTAATATGCTAATTCAATTGCAAATTTTACCCATTCAATTAGTTATCCACTATTTTTTGACAAACAAAGTTAAAATTGATTGTTATAAAATTAAACTATATAACTTAAAATAATATTGTACGTACAACGAAAAACTTGAAATCATCAATAATAGATTTCAAACTAATATTTGCACTAATACCTAAATTAATATGTGTACGAGAGACTTACAGTCGTCAATAATAAACCATAAACTAATATTTACATTAATATTTGTACAAATATGTATAAAGAATAACTTAAAATTATTTATAAAATATTTATTTATTTATTTTCAAAAAATTATAGGCTAGGCTGGTGTGGCTATAGCCACACCATGCCTTAAGCAGATCCGTCCCTGATTATGAAGAAACTAAATTTGTCTATTCAAATTGACACAAAAAAAAAAAAAACTCAACTTAAAATCTTAAGGAGAATCATATTCTCAGATCCCAAGTCAATATCATCGAACCAATCCAAATGGGTTCTAATTGAATACATGGAGTTATATTTTATTGATATCTCTCTCAAAAATTGAAGTATAACATTTTTCAATAATTAATTTGCACACAATACAAGTTGAATATTTTTATTCTAAAAAAATCTCACTGGAGAAAACTGCTCATTTATTTCATTGGCATGATCTGATCCATAACATCATTATTTTATTTGAGAATTTTTTGAAGAATTTGATCCCATCTCCTTATTGTCCTTTCCTGTATATCTTTATTCGTAGGATGTGTAAGTAGCTCATGTGAATCTGTTATCTCTGTCTTTCCTTCTAATTATTATTTTATTATTACCTATTCAAAAATTAATAATTTGAACTTCCAAGAGACTCGACATCGAATCCTACTTTCACAGTGACGACACCAACTTACAAACAAAATTCAAAAAATCGTTAACTAGTTATTGTAAAAAGATAAATAAAAAGTTAAATATGTAAAAAGAAAAAATAAATGATTTTATACAAAATAATAAAATTATTGATTAATTTTGTATGTGTAAATAACTTCAAAATTATATATTAAAAAGAAACCAACAAAGTGAGTATGTACAAACAAGGTCTTAAAGGTTGGACAATTGTTAAAAAGAAATGGGTCATGTTAAATCAATCGTTAGACTTAATTAATTATAAACAATTTTTTTTATCAACTTACCTAAATTAATAATATTAATTTAAAAATACTATTTATTTATTTTTTTAAAATTGTGAAATGCGGTTGTGAATTCGATAAGAAAAACCATACCAATAAATAATCATTCTAGTGTCTGGGGCAAATAAATAAAACAACCAATGATAACAACTAATGGGAATGAACAATGAACAATAAACAACCAACAAAAGCTAAGAAATTATGAAAACGATAAAAAAAACACAGACAAATTGTTTACCCAGTTCGGCTAAAACTAACCTACTCTGGGAGAGAGAGAGAGAGAGAGAGAGAGAGAGAGAGAGCTCTATAATCCACTATCAAAGTTGTTCCTTCTTCATTACAATGAGATTCATACAAGAGTTACAAGAAATTAGAGTTATCAAAATTTCTACCATTTTCCCAAATATCTTCCCGTGACCAAAAAAATTCAATGATAATGATTATAAGGTGTTACCATGGTTACCCCAACCCTAGAGATGACCCAAGAGAAACCCTCTAACACTCTAGCTTTGATGGTTGGTGAAAAACCCATTTTAAACCCTAACTTTTTTTTCTCTCAGATGCCAAAAACAGAACACGCTTTTATATAGTCGGGCATGCGCCTAGCACAGGGAAGCCGCGCCTGGCGCCAGTAATAGATGAAGCCCAGACTGTGCCTAGCGCAGCAAGTATGGCCAGAACCAGTTAACCTAAATCTTGTTTTTCAGCTTCATCAACTTGTAGGTAATTTCCAACAAATGCAAATATTGAGGTTTTGTGCAAGTGATTGATGCAAGCGTGTGTATGAGTACTAAAATTGATTATTCTTAACGATGAAAATTAAGAAAGTGCGAAATGTGAGATATATTCTTTGAATATCCTATTAAGTGGAATCAGCTATATATATGGGTCAAATGATCGAATTTGTTAATTAATCTAGTGATTAAAATTTTACTTTTTTAAAGTGAACAAAGAATTGTATTAGTAGTATTCTAATTGATCCATACATATTATTACTAGCTATAATCAATTCAGTAATACTTATAGGGACGACGACCAAATACATTTCTATCATATATATTAAATCTCTCTCTCCAACTCATAAATCTATAAATATTTCTTCAATCTAATCTAGACTCTCTCATATGTAGTTATTTTTAATTCTATCAATTTCTAGTCTTACTGCACATTTAACAGAACATCTTAAATTCTTAATCATCCATGTTCGATCTGGGTGAAAAGAGATATCTTCTAACTCTACAATTTGTTCTCACACTAGTTGAGACTTCTTCTCGTGTCATTTTAAGAATGAGATCAAAAGTGAATCTCTATTAGATGGTGTATGTTTTGATATTTTCATTGATGTTCCGTTTATATACGATCGATGCTTTTGTTTTATAGTATCTCTTTTATCGGTCTCTATTTATCTTATATAGAGACCGAATTTTTTATAATAATATATTTGTCATTAAAAAAAAAAAAACTAGTTGAGACTTCCTCGATCATATACTTATTATATAGCTTAAATATAGGCAATCTTAACCCTTTTCTTCTCGAGGGCTCTCCACAAAACTTCTATATATCTCTTCTCCAAATAAATAAAAACTAAGT
Organism: Trifolium repens; assembly: GCA_030408175.1. Taxonomy (NCBI): domain Eukaryota; kingdom Viridiplantae; phylum Streptophyta; class Magnoliopsida; order Fabales; family Fabaceae; genus Trifolium; species Trifolium repens. Next base: position 54,686,564 of record CP125842.1, on the reverse strand, counting down.
GATATTAATCAAGTCTTTTTTATCCATTTGATATCACTCCGTTCCGTCACTTGTAGTAAATACATTGCTTCCATAGTCGACTTCTCGGCATAAAAACAGATTGCATAGGAGTTCATTTGGATGAGGCTAGCTATAATAGTGGGGGTACTATCACTAGTTAGAGCATTTCCAATGGGGAGTTCTTATGATTTAAGAACTAGTATCTGTTAAGTACCTCCATTGAAGCAAAAATAAAATGGTACTTATATAAGTACCTACTCCTATTTAAGCACTTTCTCTCTCCAGTTCTTATCATTTTCTTTCTTTTTCTCCACCATAATTAAAAACTATCAACCAATTATAAATAATGTAAAGTTATTAGCGGGACCCATTAAGAACTTTTGAAAGAAGTACTTGGTTGGAAGAATTGAGTGCTTAAAAATTCTAAATAATATGTACACATGAGACCCCGTTAAAAAGTGATGTGTACATTTAAATACTCAAAAATGAGAAGCTCCATTGTGGATGCTCTAATGCCCCAAAGACATGGAAACCACCTTATCTTTATTATATTCTCCATGCATTAATTAATAATCTAGTACTAATTAATATACTACTCGACGAAAGACCTGATCTATGATAAACTAACAAGTCCATTTGAATATTGAAAAACTTAGTAAACAAATTGAAGATCAATATTTATGGGCACTGGCTGTCTACATTGATTATTGTGACGCGCGCAGCAGCGTGAACTTTCCACTACGCAGCTAATGACAGCATTGGATTTGGCACCGGAGTGCCGTTGTTGCGGCACTTTGTCGCACAACTATGTTTTACTTCATCTACATCAATGTTACGTTGACTTGCACAATTCATAATTTACCACAACATGAGTGTCTCCATTTTAAAATTTGTTCATTTTAATTATACACTAAAATGCTACTTGTATAAATGAAAAAAAAAATAGTAAGTTTATTAAAGATTAGTGTATTTACTATTATTATAAATATGATAATGAATAAAATATTGGTTAAAATGTTTGGATAAATAAAATAATAATAATATGATGGATAATATAATTCGACAATCAGAGGTGGATCTAGACACGAAATTCTGGTGTGGCCAAAATTGTAAAGAAATAATGAACTAAACTATACTGAAAATAATTTGAAATATTGTTAAGTGCAATACATTTACAATGAAAATCGTCTATTATCCATTTAAAATGAACTAAAATAAGAGCACCTCCAATGATTTTTTGACCGAGTCTCACAATGTCACATACTCATGAAACAACTCTATCATTTTTCTCTTCAATGGTAGAACTCTAAAAAACTTATTTTGGACACCACAACTTTAATTCACATATTAATATTATATTAAAATGAAAAACAAAAATAGAAAAACAGTAACACTTAACATCAAAAAAGTAACAAATATATTATTATTAAAATTGAAGAACCATGAAGAGATGTTGCTTCCTGACGCACCGTTCTTCAGCCTCACACATTGACTTTGTCAATATATTGCCTTTTTTACATGTCATGTGGAGGACGGACAGAAATTTTCCACCCACTGGAGCTGTTCTAATATCATCGTCAATTGTTTTAAGAATATCTCTTTCTATAAAAGTTACAAGACAGTCATTTATGTCTCATTTTGTTACATATTTGACTCTTCTTAAGCTGAAAAAACAAGTTTCACGCTTGTAGTTGCTGTCAGCAAGACTAAAGTCAACTTCACAAGCTTATAAATCATATCAAATGTATTGCACTTATTTGTTTCCATGAGTTTTGCACAAAGATCTTAAAGTCTTTTTAACTTTGCAAATTTTGGGTCATATCGAACATCTCTAATATAAGTTCGAAAACTTGATCAAACCAATTTTTGTAAAATCAATGTCAATATTCACCTTTAACAGCCCAAGGGCAAACAAAATTGCAAAGAGGTTTATGACAACCTATTTTTTAAAATAAGTTTTTCTTACCTTATTTTGGATGTCGGGAAGGTAGCTTGAAATTGAAAGCGTAATTCTTGAATCCGTTTTCAACAATGATCAACAACCTTAATGCTCTCATTTTCTAGTAAAGTTAAGATAGAAAAATAAATTTTATTAAATCATTTGAATTCATTCGAATAGAGTAAACTCATTCTAGTTAGAAAGTGAAATAGTATTATTTTCTATATATATTCTTTTTTTAGTTGTCAGATATTACTTTTTTCTACTAAAACAAAACATGTTAAAGAGGTAAAAAAAAATTTAAAATTCCACCGTGGCTTTGACCACAATATGCCCCAACATACATGCCCCTGTCTACAATAATAATTGTCGTAAGACCTAGTTTAACTGATAAATATTGATATTTTTAGGTTGAAAATTTTCATTTGAGTTCCATACTAAAAATTCATAATTTTGTGTGTCTTAAATAATTTTTTTTACTTTATCTATATAAAAAAATTATAAAAATAAGAAAGAAAAATAATTAAAATTTTACTAATTAAATTATCCTTATAACAAGTTCTGTATTCTCATTATCATATATCAAAGTGGATATATATTAATAACTTGATTAGATAATATGAATGGAAGTCTTCATAAATAATTAATTAAAAATCTCGGTTATCAAATGATTTTTTATTTGGATTAAAGTGAACTGAAAGCCAACTATAGATTCGAATCTACATACTCTTACAAGTCAAACCTGTTATTATCAATAAACATTAACCTCTTGAATTGTTTATCTCAACTCTTACGGACTCAGTGAAAAAGATTGCTAGCTTGATAATATTTTATTTTACGGATCATGCTAACTAGTGCTCCAAGGGCATTAGTTAAAGGAAAATTTTGTATTGGAAACAACATTTCTTATACTTTAAGAACATTGACTACACAAATATCAAAACAAATTTTCTATATTTGGTTTCCTTAACTAGTGGTTAGCATTTTTCTTATTTTATTTGTCAAATATTTGGTGAGAATTTAGTCAATTGACTCAGTCAGTGGATTAATATTTCTTGTCTGTACTATTAATTAAACACATGCATACATAAAAAATTATGAGCACGGTTTAGCAAACATTGTACTACTATTTGGTACTATATCACTCATACTTACTTTATAGTTAAATTTTCTCAATAATTACGATACAGTGCAATGTACATGTAATTTTTAATTTTTGGAAGAATGTGGACTACAATGTAATTCACGGAACCCTTTTGCTTAACCAAAAACCTACCCCTATTATTAACATTTAATGGCAATGCATAGCACCAAATGATATGTATCCTTTGCCCCATAGGTTTATTAATGAAATGTCACTTTCTATCACTTTCTTTTTCCTTTTATTTTACATTTTCTAATTTTGTATTTTTTGTTTCTCCCTGACAAATGCCAAATTTGTCCTAAGGTTTAAATATATATGGTCATGGCCCATGCCAACACATACTAGAAAATAGAAATTAATTAACAATTACTAATAAGAGATAAAGTGTGATACGCATTTGCTATTCTTTAACCGTAAAAAATAATAATGCAATTCGTATTTATGAGCATGTATGATCATTCTATAGTTCTGAAATTCATCTACAGATCTACTCATCATGTAACAAATTTGACACATAGTAATAGTACTACCTCCTCACATAAATAGTATTTTTACTTCCATAAAATATAATGACTAATTAATGCTCCAGCTATACATGCCCCCTCACATAAATACAATTTTGTGGATCATACTTAATCTTGAAATTGAAATATCACAAACCCCATTTCTAATGTAATTGTCACCCATATTTATTCCTTTGATAATTATAAAATGAAATTGATCCCAAGCAATTACTCCATCCGTAAAACAAAATTGGTAATTTTTGGCATTTTAATTTTGTTTCAAAATAGAGAATTATTTTAAGAAATGTTATTTGTAACGATTTTACGAAGAATTAAGAGAAGAAATACAAGAATCAACACATATCAATATTTTAGCGAAAACTTCTAAATCACATTTAGAACAACAATCCCCCTTTAGCGAAAACTTTTTTCATCGACAACAAATTGCATTGTCGTTGATGTGTTCAACGAGACACATTACTGAGTTTGGATGATTTCAACACAAGGCCGAAGTTCATTGAACCCTTTGTCAAATTATCAGCTCTGATACCACTATTGAATCACGAGAGGAGTACGAAAGATCATCCACATTGATCAAGAACAATCATACAAGTGAGTTAGATATTACATCTTTACCTAAAACATTAAAATATTGGGTTTATTCCCTATAACTGTCTCACCAATTTAGTTTATAAACTATTAAAATCAACTAAAAGGTTCCTAAGCTATTATTTCATCTTACTAATTACACTACAAGAATACATGGTTTTTTTGACGAATTCAATATCAACTTACTGGCCGCTCTAGCCGCCAGTAAGTTTGTGATCGGCTAAGCCGCCGCAAAATGAAGAAAAACGGTTACAAAATTAAAAAATATTATTTCTGGAACATTTGAGTCACTTACCCACCTAAAACGCCGCAAAATCATCCTTTGATTTATTGGCAGCCAAAATTGCCACAAAATACATGCTGGCAGGTCTTGGAAATTAATCCAGCACTTCGCGGCGCCCTAGGCCGCCGGTAAGTTGAGGCAAATTTTTTAAAAATAACCGTTATACTTTGCGACAGCTTGGGCCGCGGTAAGTGAAATTGGATTTGAAAAAAATAATTCTGTTGGCAGAAGCAGCCTCTATAAAGTATATATACTCATTCCTTCCATCTCATTTTCACCATTTCAATCTCTCTCTAGAATTTTCTCCAACTTCTCTCTAAATTTTTTTCTCCAATATTTTTTTCTAGTGTTTGTTCTTCATCACTCTACCTTTGATTTGTAATTTATGACAATTATCGCATATTTTGTTTGTAATGTATGACAATTATCGTATTTTGTTTTTTGTTATTGAATATTTCATTTCCAATTTATGTTTTTTATTATATATTAAAAATAATTTTTTATAATTTATTTAAATAAAATACGTTTTTTTAGATGAATAATTATATTTATAAATCAATAAACATAATTTTAAATAAACTTTTTTTTTAAAAAATAAATATATAAGTTTGCGGCGGCCTTGACCGCACGGTAAATATGTTGCAGCGTGTCAGACCTACTAATTAGTTTGCTGCGGTCCTAGCCGCCGGTAAGTTTGCTGGAAGTTGTACCTTTACTTTGCGGCCGGCTAAGCCGTTGGTAAGTGTTACTAGCGACGAATTTTGGGCCGATCATGACGGTCGGGAAATTGGTCACATTTTCAATTTTGTGGCGTTTTTCCCACTTTATGATAGTTACATGCAACCACTAAATAAGAATTTTTTTGTAGTGTTAGTTTCTGGATAAAATACTCATATGTTAAAATGGCCGTTAATTAATAGTAGTCTTTAAAGTATAAAAATACATCAATTTTATTAGTTTATAAACTATCACTAAAAACAACTAATTAGGTGCCTAACGTTCAATTTTTATTGTTAAATACATCTTCTCTTCTATAATCCACAACAATATGTGATGTTTTAATTTATTTGCAACAAACATTTTTCACGCTATGACATATAATTAGTTTTTCCTATGTACTTCACAATTTTTTTTTAAAACATTTCACAGTTAAATTGATGAATTTTGATAGTTTAAGAATCATTGAAGGTCAATTTTACATTAATATTAATTGAATGGTTAAATAGTTGAATGAGAGAGTAATTTAACATTTTTATTGTTTTTTATAGTTTATAGATTAAATTAGTGACAAAGATAACTTAAAGACTAAAATGAGTGTTTATTTTAAAATAAAATACTTCCTTTGTACTAAATTATAAGTAAATTCTCCTAAAAAAATTTGTACCACATTATAAATTGCTTTATATTACTAATGAAACATTTGATATTATTTTTCTTAGGCAAAATTACACAAGTGGTCCTTTATCTTATTTATTTGTAACATTTTGGTCCTTTATCTTTTATTTGTAACATATGGGTCCTTTATTTTATTTATTTGTAACACTTTAGTCCTTTATCTTTTATTTGTAACATATAAGTCCTTTATCTTTTATAATTTGTTCATATAAACCCTTGTCTCTTTCTTTTTAATTAAAAAAAAGTTGATTTTTATTTTTAAAAATATTTATTTATTAAAAAATTAAAAATCAAGAAAAATGAAGAACACCTTCATTATCTTCATCATTTTTCATGAATCTACATCACCATCTTCCTTAAATAAAAAAATGTTTACTCAAATTTACCTCCAAGTATCATAAATCTATATTATGTTTATTTGAAATCTTTTTATAAACACAAAAATCAAAATCCCTAATTCTCAATAAACCTTAAACAAATTTAAAATGCAATTGGAATTTGGAGGAAGACCGAATTATGTAGTCCTCCACTACAGTGAGCCAAGGATTAAGCAGAGAGTTGTTTATATTATTTTTTCTTGTCAACCCCTTTAGTTTTTTATGGTTTTTGCTGGTGTTGTTTTTGGTGTGGGAGTTGGCCTCTGGTGTTTTGCTGTGGTGCCTGCCTTTTGGTTTGTTTTTTCGTTGGGTGTCGGTTGTGCCTGTGGGTGTAATGGGGTGGCCTTCTGGTCTTTGGTTCTTGTTTATTTGTTTCCATGTATATTTACTTGAAACTCCTTGTACCTTGTTGAGATGGTGATGAAGATTTGATGAAAAATGATGAAGATGTTCTTCATTTTTTTTTATTTTTAATTTATTAATAAATAAATATTTTAAAAAATAAACATCAACAGTTTTTTAATTAAAAAAAAGAGACAAGAGTTTATATGAACAAAATATAAAAGATAAAGGACTTATATGTTACAAATAAAAGATAAAGAATTAAAGTGTTACAAATAAATAAAATAAATGACCTATATGTTACAAATAAAAGATAAAAGATCAAAATGTTACAAATAAATAAGATAAATGACCATTTGTGTAATTTTGTCTTTTTCTTAATATATCCTTAACTATTTTATTTTTTTAATTCCTCGATTTATCTTTCTTATATCATTAATGAATGATGATTTTGTAAACTAACTCATAATTTATCTTTTCTATACAATAATCATTGTACTTTTTAATTTGTATAATATGATTAAAACAAAATATAAGGTACGGGAAACTCCAACAAGTTTTAAGTTTTAAAGCTTCATTCTCATCAACTTTGAGATAGTGAAATTTAGTTCATGTTTTATGCATTTGGTTTAACCATTTTGACCAAATTCCCAAAAGGCAAAGAAAAAGTTTCTGGCTCCCACGTTGGAAGTTCCAACCCCACAGTCAAATCAAATTCACAAGGGCTAAAATAGTAATTTCATGACCGCAGACTAACCAATACAACACTTTCCAGAGACACACAAGGCATTATAACCAAACAAGAAGGGTATTATAGTACTTTTACTGGTCCCCTCCCTATGTTGTTGTCTGAGACAATGATTTTCCGTTCAAGAATGGCTTGCATAGTTGGCAATGTCCTTCTTCTCCTTTACCTTACCATAACCATAACCATGGATCCTTACTCTTAACTTCTTCCTTCTCACTCTTTGGCGGTTAAACTGCTTCAATCCACACACCTACCTACTTTCTCTATCTAATTACTCCATCAAAATCTCATCTTTTATCTCTCTTCATTCCTTCATTTATTGCTTCTATTTGCATTCATTATCTCTACATATTCATTGGTTATTATCAATCAAGAAAAATAAAAGAACACTCTTTTGGGTTTTCAAAGATGCCTCTTGTGAGGTTGCAGGTGAGAAATGAGTTTGCTTTGGGGGTGCCTGAGCTCTATAGAGATGCTAATAGAGATGACCCTAAAGCTGTTCTTGATGGTGTTGCTGTTGCTGGACTTGTTGGGATCTTGAGACAACTTGGTGATCTTGCTGAGTATGTTTTTTTTCTTCCTTTTTTTCTTTTTTCAATTTGAAATTTGATTCTTTCTTATTTACAAGTTGCAATTTTTACCTGTTTAGTAGTTGTTTGGGAAATGGGGTTGGTTAATTTCTGTGGTTTTTTTTGAGACTTTAATTGGTTGGAGCTTTGGAGGTTGTGGATTGCTGAAAAAGTTGATTTTTATAGTGACTGAATGTGGCTCTCTGGCTTATTTTTTTTGTTCAGAAAGAGACCATTTTTTTAGGTTTTTGAGCCAAATTTCAATTGGTGTGCTGAAAAAAAAATGGTGTTTGACTTTTTTTTTATTTTTGTTGAGCTTTTCTTATTGGAGTTCAACTTTAGAGTTTTGGACAATTATAAGTTGTGTACAGTACCTTGGTTACACTGTGGATAATCAGTGTAATTCTTTTGGCCTCTCATCTCAACACTATGGTTGGTTTACCAGGTGCAAATTGCAGTGGTTATGAGTTATTAGGAATGAATTTATGTGAAAATGCTTTCTTGCTCTAATTTCTTGATTGGTTGTTTCTTCTCTTTCTTTTAGAGGTTTCTCTTTTTGAACCAAAATAATTCCATTTTGTACTCAAGAAAAACAACTTAGATATAGTCCATAGTAGAGGCACTGAGGCACTTTGACTAATCTGAATGCCATTGTGAAATTTTACTAGTTTGTGAACATCCTTCCTCCTCTCTTTTCTACTCCTACTTATTTTGATCTATAAAGCACGGACACTACTCATATTAGGTGTGTCCTACTGTCGGACACGCGTCGGTGACACCGACACACTTATGATTACAATGAATTATGTCATGTTTTTTCAAATTATTGTCGGTGTCAACGTGTCAGAGTCCGTGCTTCATAGATTTTGATCCATTATGGATTTAACCCTTTCTTTTTTCGTTGTACAAAGTAGCAGTTTTCTTCTCACGATGATGTTTTAAAGGGTTCGGTCAAGCAATCAGTAAAAGTATAATAAACCAAAATAAGTATAGCTTGATTTATGTTTCAATGAAATTGCATATCATTGCAAATACATATTTATTTTGATGGAGAAGTATGCACGCTGGATCTTGTTTGTTCTTTCTTGAAATCTTATTCTTGATGCCTTGCTGGATCCCAATTTAACAAGTAGTTCTTAGGAAGTTTCAAAATGATAGGTAAAGATTAATTTTTGCTTGATATAAATCCTTGTTTAAGGTCCGAGTTTTGCCTTATAAACAATGATGGATAGATATGATACATATCTGATATCAGAATATGGTTTTACTCTTGAAAAACACAGGACGCAAAACATCTAGAATAAGTATAATATATGAACAAAAACAAAATTCTAAAATGTAATAATATATTATTTTACGATGCTAGAAATTCAAGCTAAGAATAAATTTCTTAAACGTTACTTTATGATGAAGCTATATTTGGTTTCAATTAGAAATTTTTGTGTTTAGATTTTGGTGTAAAATTATAGAAAAGTAAATGATAATTATGCAGAAAATATAATTGTGAAAGAAGAAAATTTTGCTGTAAATATTTAAAGCCACAATTATGCAACAACCTGAAGATAAAAAAAAAGTTGTGCAAGTTGAATTGGTTGTTGGCATAGAATAGAATTGTGCATTGAAGTGCACTAACTCAGAAATTGGAAAATGCTCAGTTGATGTTTGCATATCGCACCCGAGAAATTTTGGAGTTCTTTTTTCAAATTAAAGGGTCCAGGTTGTATTGGAGCGTCTTAGGCTGTGTCCTAAAGTGTCTCTACTGTATCAAAATTAGACAGGTTTTCTTTCTTCTTCTTTTGAAAGACGATTTGGATACTTCCCAAATAATGACCGTCAAAAGTGGTAGTATCAGATATGTATTAAATACAATCTACGAATCGTGACTAAAATGCAAGTATTGGTGCTTCATAGCTCAAAAATCCCAAATAGCCCTATTATGTTTTTCATAAACTCTAAAAGAATTTATAATCTTACAATAAATAATGATTTGTCTTGTTTTGGCTTCAAATTCCACTGTTTGTTTACATGTGCATGATTCTCTAGTGTAAATATAGTTATATAGTTCCTGATAATTGTGGCGTTTTCTCTATGCTTCTTAAAACTTGTTCAAGTTACAAATGATCTTTAATCTAAATAGTTTAGTTTTCTTTCTGTTATTTGTGTTCATATTGAGTCTTAACGATGAAACTTTTTTGAAAATGTAGTTTTGCAGCAGAGGTTTTCCATGGTCTGCAGGAGCAAGTGATGACAACATCTTCTAGGAGTCATAGATTGATGATTCGTGTTCAAAACATTGAAGCTGCCCTACCTCCTTTGGAGAAGGCTGTATTGGCACAAACAAGTCACATACATTTTGCCTACACAGCTGGTATGGTTATTTTAGGCATTGATCTCGTCGTATATGTGAATTTGTTGAATATTATTATTTTTGTTCTCAAGTCGAAGTAGGGTAGCTTTGCACAAATAAGCAAAATAACGCATATCTATATATTTTACTCCAAATTATGGAATATTACATTATTAAATGGACGTGATTGTGATAGTCAGACAATATAGGACTTCTTAATGAAAACCAGTTTCCTTTCAGGTTGTGAATGGCATCCACGCATAAAAACTGCTCGAAATCATTTCATATACAATGACTTGCCTCCCTTTATTATGGATTCATATGAAGAATGCCGTGACCCTCCACGAATGCACTTGCTTGATAAGTATGTTGAATTTCTTTCGATTCCCTTCCTCACCCTATGTTGTTTTTCTGTTTGAGAATATCAAGATTAGTTAGGTACTAAAGCTTAAATAGTTAACTAATTTTCAACTTGTTGGTGGTAAAAGTTACAACTACTGTCAGCTAACCCTGCTTAAAAAAAGTGTCCTGTACTGGTTAATGATTCTTTTTGTGCGTCGATCAGGTTCGATACCGGTGGTCCAGGATCTTGCTTCAGGAGATATTCAGATCCAACCTTCTTCAAGAGAATGTCTGCAGCTTCAGAAGAACGATACTCTGGGAAGACCGAAAAAGCTAGGAAATCCCGTAAAAGCAAGGTACAATAATGATCCAAGAATTTCAGTGGGAAGATTTTTTTAACTAAGCTCAGTTCCCAAGATAAGCATGCATTTTATTTCTTTGAAATAAATTTATGTTGCTGATATGAAAAATGTTTGACAGAAGAGACGGTCATCGCGAAGGAACAGCGAAGTTTTGAGGGGTGAACAGATGCATGTAAATAGTGGCAGGTATACTTTTTGTTTCCATTGTATAAGTACTTATTGCATACAAATTATATATTCAAAATCAACGCTTACACAGTGTATTGACTACACAGAATGCAATTTATTTCTCCCTCAATCAATGGACGAACTTCCTCGCAAACAGCCTCCACAATAGACATGACAATGAAGTCTGATGTGGAAGACCGTTCAAATTCTTTTGATTCAAAGTCTGGTGCTGGCTACATTGAATGTGTTTTCCATCCAAGTAATCCTATGCAACCTGATGAGCAGGAATGTGAGGAACCATCCTCTTCAAGGTTGAAACTGAAAACTGATACTCTTAAGTCAGTATCTCCCCCTAAAGATGATAATATTTCTCACGATTCATTGGAAAAGCAAGGTGCGTCTTGTTCATCTGGTGTAACTTGGGATGAAAAGGAAGAGATATTGGAATCCAATAGTCAAGCCTGTGAGACGGATAAAACTCCAGAGATGCTTGTGGAAAAACATGACTCGGATATACATGTGAATGAGCCTGTTAACATAGCAAATATTGATTTCAATGATATTCTATTTGATGAAGAAAGAAACCTGAAACCGGTGTTAAGAGAGATTTCAGCAGAAGATATTGATAGTGAACCTGATAATGATAATTTCATGGATGCTCTTAACTCCATTGAATCAGAATCTGAAGCTGATCTTGACTATGAAACAAAACGAGAGGTGCAGCAATTTGCCTCACATGTCACTCGAGAAATGGTTGAAAATGGAGATACTGAAGCTCCTCCTAATTTATTTGACAACGTAAACAACGAAACAAGCAAGGATATTCCCGAGTCACTACAAGAAAATCCTCCTCTTATATCAGAGTCATATGCTTCTAATTTGGGATCAATGAGTACACCAGATATTCCTGATATTGAAAAGGTGACCAGAGACACACTTTACTCAAACAAAGAAGCAACCAATGATTTGCTTGACTTGCTGCAAGAAATTCCTCATCTCACCTCAGAACCACATGCATCTGATTTGGGACTTGTGAGTCCACCAGATGTTCCTTACCGAAAAGAAACGTTTGGGAACTTTCCTGATTCGCTACCAGAAATTCCTCCTCTTACATCAGAGCCACATGAATATGATTTGGGATATGTGAGTCCATCGGATGTTTCCACTAGCAAAGAAATATCCAATAATGTAGCTGATTCTCATTCCTCTGAGAGTCCCATCTCTGAAGGGGATCCTCACAGGCATGAGAGTTCTGCTTTGGATCACTTAGTAGGGACTCATACCACCATTAGTTCTCCTACCGTTAGCAACACAGAATCAGCACCCATTAGAACTGATACGTCATTTTCTGGCTCGGAATTACCAGATGAAAATGCAGGTGAGATCAATAATATCTTCAAATATGAAGACACACATAAAGAGTCTTTCAGTGATAATTCAGTTAGGTTCTGGACTAATGGTGGATTATTAGGACTTGAGCCGTCAAAACCTCCCGACTTTACCATGCCAAGTTCCTTAAACCAAGGTTCTTTGAGCACACAAAATGAGACGCGTGGTGATTCACTTGGTGATTCAGTGCAAAAGAGCAATGGTCTGACTTCCAAAGAGGGACATGAATTATCAGAAAAGGTTACTCAACAGATTCCTGAGGAATCAAGTTCTAGACATGACAACCAGGCTTGTACATCTGAAAATACCTCTTTCGGTCCTCAGCATAGTAATGGTCACAATAAGAGGAACAGTTTGGCGGAAGTCAATGTAACTGCACCTGGAACTGATCTAAAAGCTGCCACTAACACAAACGATTGTGCTGAACCCAACCAGGGAAACAGTGAAAACTCGTCGCAGATGTTTGGACTTGGTCATAGATTGTTATTAAAAAGCTTCAACCGTAGGGTTTCTTTTGATGAAAAATCTGGACCTTATAGCTCTTTGAAATCTGTTATATTGGAGCAGAGTGAACAAAATGGCGTTGTAAAACAGTCACAACATCCTGAGACAACCTTCAAAGAGAAAGTTAGTTTCAGGTATCCTATAGATTCACTCCCTCCTTCACCGCCACTCGAGCATATGAAAATATCCTTCCAACCTCTCAGTGGACTTGAGACCTCCAAGCTAAAACTTCAGTTTCCTGATGGCGGTAATCATCGTGAAAGTATAACGGATATGTTTCCTTCGTTTCAATTAGTCCCAGAGTCTTCCATTCCTCTGGACGATTCAGGCTCTCACTCTGATGGCGATGACACTTTCTGTAGATCATCTCCTTGTGTATCAGAGGATTGCCATACCCCTCGCTCGGACTATGATTCTGATCAGTGGGAATCTGATGAAACTCCAGAAAGTAGTGACCATGGCATAAATGATTCTCCTCACCGAAGTTCATCAACCGAATCGACCTTAAGTACCAAAGAACATGGAAGAGTGTCCGATAAAGACACTGACATAAAAAATGAGCATATAAGTGGCGTGGAACCTTCCTTATCCGTGCCTTTGCTTGATTTTCCAAGTTTTGAAAACGTGAATCACGTACTTGAGGAAGAAAGTAATAGACATCACGAATGCAGTAATGATGTTATATCAAACAGTCATGCAGAGCCGGCTCGACCACCCCCACCTCCTCCAGTTCCTCCAACACAATGGAAGGTCCCAAAACCACAATTGGATAAGTCAAATGAGACACAAAATTCTATATCTGAAGATGCCAAACATGTTAGTGATCGAAGTCTTCCAGAATTTACTATCTTCCAACAAGCTAGGCATGCCGAGGTTGATCACGATGTTCACGAGTCTTATGACACTATTATACATAAATTAAAGGAAAAGGTACTCGTTTATTTGGTCTTGCCTCTTTTTTTTTTTTAAGACATTAAATTTATTTAACCATGATGGATAATAGAATCTAACAAAGTATTCATCTTGTTCTGCCTTTCTTGCAGCTTGGTCCACAGAAGTTGAATGGTCAGAAGCAAGCAAACAACCAGTTGATAGTGGGAAAAGAGATGGATGAAAGAGAAGATTTCCTTTATCAAATCAGAACCAAAGTAAGTAGTCATTGTATAATCTCAATGATTTATGGATAAATATTTATTTTGGTCCTCCAAATAGTCAATTATTAAATTTTTCACAGCAATTTGATATCTCAAATGACATTAACTTTGCACAAATCTAGTAATCAAGATTATTGTATCTAACTTATCATTAATTGCTTTATCTTTAATTGGTTCAGTCCTTCAACCTGAGGCCTACAGTAACAGGAAAATCAAATGCTACCACGGGTTCCACAACAAATGTCAAAGTTACAGCTATTTTGGAGAAAGCGAATGCAATCCGACAGGTATTCATCGTTCTTCTTTATCCTTACCGATTTAACTGTTTGCATATTATATCTGACTATGCATCGATAATCGATAAACTTGCAGGTTGTCGCAAGTGATGATGGCGAAGACGACGACGATAACTGGAGCGATACATGATTTCTTTTTCTTTTCTTAAATTCTTTAGGGAGGGGAGGGAAAGAAATTTAATTACATTCATGTTTGGTTCAACCGAGGGGGAGGAGAGGTATTTTAATCACAAATATGTTTGGTTTACGAGGGTAATGGAGGGATTGTATAAATAATTTACATTTTTATTCTTTTAATTTTGCAATAGTTAGATGATTTTAAATTATTCACTTTATAAATAATAATCTGTTAATAGAATTGACTCATATATATAATCTGTATATATAATCGATAATAAACACAAAAATATAAAATAAATAAATTGATTCATGGAGTCATATATTGTAACGACAAGACAAGACACACAGGCAAAGGAGCTACATAGCAATTTCATACATAACAGAATCAAAGACAATATAATACATAAAACAAAATAAAAAGTAGCAACGTATCAGTTTCATAAATTTGCCTTGTGCTCTTGCAAAGGAGTTGTATAGAAATATATAATAATAAGTAAGCAATACAAAAAACGTGAAGCAATGACAATGCAAGCAAAACACATAAGAACAGTACACGACAATATGTCAAAAATACGAAAATGAGATAATCTAAAAATTTGAAAAAGGGTAATTATGGAATTTAAATATAAAACTAAGGATAATTTTGTACACATAATAAAGTTTTAAAGAATAATAGCTTCTTTTCCCCCTCTCCTCCAAATCCCCTCAATTTGGGGAAGCAAAGATTGTTCAATATTTCCTCCCCTCCCGTCCTCTTCTTTTCATAAAAAATTGAATCAAACATAAAAAATTAAAATACCACCTTGTCTTCCCTCCAAAATCCCTGAACCAAATAGACTCTTAATTTTCATACACGAGTAGTCATCTATGAGGCTTTGTTGTATGTACCCATGTGTGAATAAATTGTCTATTTTTGTTATTAATAGTCCAACAGCTATTAGTTTCCTTAATTTCATTACCTTCATATGAATTTATGTTTAATCAGCTGTTTTTGCTAATATACACAACGATTCTGAAGCTTATGATAGTTTGTTGGCTGGAGAAAACACAACGATAGCAACATGAAAGTCACATAAAACACAAAGTTCGCTAACTTTTTTGAAAAAACCTTGTCTTCTTTTTCGAGAACGTGACTTGTTTGTTGGATTGTTTGTCAAGCTTCTTGATATCAATCTTCTTATGCCCTTGCATTGTGATGTTTGAAAATGATTTATTTATATAGGAAGAATAGTGTCAATCACCACTAAACCAACTAATGATTGATCAATCAAAATCTTTTAATTAAGGTAAATTAATAAATTGATATGAGATTTTATTTGGCAAGAAATATTTTAGTTTATTAAACAATCTTTGACTGCTATTATATGTTCTTTCTAGTTGTTAGTTTGTGAAGAGAGTCTCTATATTCCAATATACGTACTAGTCAAACTTGTAGTTTGAAACAAAATATTCACAACCTTGTTAGATTGGTTTTTCTAACAAAAAAAGTTAAACATTTTTCGACAAAAAAGACATACCTAGAGTGAGGTGACTAGTACGGTGGAACAAATTCATAAGTGACCCACTGTGTTTAAAATTATTAAAAAAATTCGATAACTGTGGATAATACTCTTTAGCTATCATTGTTTTTTCTCCGGCCGACAAACTATATAGTTTCGGTCAATCAAACACCGATGTAATCCTTAATAGCTAGCTACATCAATGGGACAACTGAGTTCGAGGATGTGAAGCCAACGAAAATTCTTAAACATATGCTGAGCACAATGAACAATATGAGGAGGCACTAAAGGTGTTGAAGATAGAAAAGAAGAAACTTGCTGATGTTGAAAATTTGGCTTAGACTTGGTATAGAGGTGATTGGTGGAATGATTCAATCGATGATATGAGCATCGAACATCTTGAACAATTTATGATCTCCTTTTATGAGTTTAAGAAGAAGCTTTTCAAAAGGGCTGATAATCTTTTGGCGAATAATTTAATGTTTCAATAGTTTTTTCTTTTGTTTTTTCATATATTCTTTTAAAGTACTCTATTTGGATTTAGTTTCTTGACTCAACTATTGTTGATTTACGTTTTTTATTTTGTTGTTAGTAATTCATCTTTTGTTAAAAAAAATTAAATTTTGTTAGAAATATTCTTATAATAATATTATGAATATGAATACAAAAAGCGTATTAAAAAATGTGAAGACACATGAGTTGCTTAAAAGTAAGAACTCAAATATTGTGATGTGGCTCAATGTGATATATTAAATATTAATATTATATAAATAAAATAAACATAATTATTATTCTGAATCGCAGCAGTCCCATAGAAACCCCAAATAAACTCTCATTCACATTAACCCACCATTGAACACTGCCTCTTTCTCTGCGTTTCTTCGGTTGCTATCTGGCGTGCTTGCGGTCTTAATAATATTCACATGCCTCCACAAGGCACAGATAGCTTCACTTGGTACAAAAATCTTGGTCTGAAACACGGCACAATTTTCTTCGTGACTCTTTGGGTAATTTGGTGTATGAGGAATAATGTTATCTTCAACAACCAAAATGAAAGTACTCATGCTAGTGTGGCGAAAATCTTCTCGCTGTTGAAGTCGTGTGAAACGGTCTTTTCCCCCCCGGCACGACGCCGAATAACTCCATCACTCCTCGATTAGTAACTTGGTCCAGGCCTCTGGAAGGATTTATTTGTCTCAATGTGGATGACAGTTTATTGGGCTCTACAGATACAGCTGGTTACGGTGGTTTATTGCGTAATAACAATAGTGATTTTCTTTTGGGTTTCTATGGGGCTGCTGCGAATCCTAGTATTTTACTAGCAGAGCTTATGGTTGTTCTTCATGGATTACAAATTTGTTGGGATAAAGGTTTCAGGAGAATAGCCTGTTTCTCAGACTCGCTACACCTCTTCTCGCTGATGCGCAGGGTGTAGTCTTCATTCGGGAATAGTCTTTGTGTTTTTTTTGTTTTTTTTTGTTTTTTTTCTCTTTGTTCACAAAAAAAAAGACTTCTGCTGGACGGGACCACTTCACTCGCCAGTGAGTCATAACAAGTGGTGAGACTACCGACGGCGCGGTAAACTAAAAGCATCTGAGCTAGCATTAACTAAAGAGTGGATTTTTGCTACACTAGTTGGGATCTTTCACGGTGGTTGTTGAATATGAAATTATTTCTCGCACACCAAACCATTCATAAAGTAACAAAGATATTATTATTGTGTCTTTTTCCAAGCTTCTTACACCAAGTCAAACGATCAACACCCTGAATAGTGGACGAGACGCTATGCAAGCCACACATATTCCAAATATTTGAAATGTCATTAACAATGCAAGGCTGCTGATGACTCTTGTCATTTCTACATTCTAAGATCATTTCAATGATGTTTTAAAGGCGTTTTGAAGTGGTTTTGATCATATTTGAGGTGCAAAAGACTTAGAATAAAAGGTAGCTTGGAAAGGAAAAAATGCTGAAAATGTTGATTTTTCGTCTTTTAGTGGGCTGTCTGCCAAGTTCGCGCAGGCGAACCTGGAGCTCGCGCAGGCGAACTGTAGGCGATAATGCTGTCTGGGAAGTTCGTGTAGGCGAACTGTAGGCGAACAGGAGGAGAAAATTTGCTATTTTGGCTCATTTTTGACCCTTTTCTTGCACTATAAAAGGAGGCTTGTTCAAATGGAAAAGGGTTACGATTTTGGAAGGAAAAAGGGTCTTGGAGCATCATTTTGGAGGCTGAAATCAAGAGAATCATGATGGAGAAACAATATTTGAAGGCTTGGAAACAAGATTGAAGATCTCTCCTCATCCAATTCTTCTTCCAAATATCATGTATTTCAATTCTAGTTTTCTTTCACCTCTTGTAGCTATGATGAACTAAGTTGTTAGATTGGGTTTTGTGATGAATAATTGTATGAAACTATGAATCATATGCTAGTTATGTGTTGATTTCTTTGTGGTTAATTCAATTACTATTCCATTAATTTTGTGTTTATTGCTTCATATCCATTGATGAATGTATGTGATGATGATTAATTCATGCTTGTTAAGAGATTAATTTTGTGAATTGGAATTAGATTAGTGGATGCAACCTTGTAATTAGTCTAGAGATAGAGGATTAAAGGTTGAGACTAAGGATTTAACACACTTAATATGTCTGTGTTATGCTATGCAATTGACCTAAGAGATTAGAGAATTTTAGTATGATGTAGTGAGTTGTATGACCATGAGAGTGGGTGCAATTGTTATGTTAAATTGTCATAGTGATTGAATGAACCATGTTTAGGAATCAACCAACTAGTATCATAGTGGAATGCAATGAATCAGAACAAAATTCAATCACCCACCAACCGTTTGATAAAATTCCAAAGTTTCATTTTCACAAATTTGAATCCTGAAACTCCCCCCTATGTCTTTAATTTTACATTTACTAGTTAAGCCAATTAGTCAATGTTGAGATTATCTCAATCCTTGTGGATAAGATAACTCCCTTATTACTTGCGATATTCGTACACTTGCGAAATTATCCATCAGCTGCAGTGACGTAATGTCATCTCTAACGTAATTTGGAATATTAGTATAGCTGATTTAGATTCCACATAACGTTAAAATCTCTCTCGTGATTTTTATTAAGTTAAAATTTCTAACATGAATATTTAAGTTACTAAATGTCAAAATCACTCTTTCAATTTATAAAATAATGAATTTGAAATGATTTTTTTATTTTGGACTAGTTCAAAGTTCAATTAAATCCTAGCGACTCAATCATCATAGATCCAACCCAAACCCACCTCATTCTGGTAAGTTTCACATACAAGCCAAGGGTAACATATACTATTACTCTAGCGAATACTCTCCTAAGTAACAATATTGTCTCTCACTCTGCCTAATAATTGTCTTCCCTTTATAAGGATAAGACTTTGGTGCCAAGATATTCAATCCTCCTTGAGGCTTGATCAGATACTGACTTGAATGTTGAATTGGTAAACTATTTTACAAGTATCTTTCCTATCGTGATCCACCGTACCAAAAACCTATTCGCCACAAAACTACGCCAAATCTCACCATTGAAGCCTTCTCATTTTGATCTAGGCAGGTGAGTGCTGCATTGAAGAGAATGCATATGAGTGGCAATCGTCGTTTCCTTTTCTGGTACAAGTCACTTGCTTCCTCGCAGCGCAATGGCAGCCAACGAAGCTCAATTCCATTGAGATACTCACTGTGAACCTCTGGATACCCACACTTACTGCTATTACATTTCACCTTTTCATCCTCCCTATTGATCCTTACCTTCATCTCTACTCTGTAAGACTCTTATGTATTTCACAACAAAATCATCTCTGTAGTAAAAATAGTTCACAACAACATATGAATAATAATATTGCTCTTCCTTACCACACCTCTGCAGGGGTGTTCTAATGCAAAAAGGGACATGGTTCAAGGAGCCAAGAAAAGGCAAACACACTTATTGTTATCAATATCAATGAGAATGATTAGTCCCCCACACGACACAGGCGCCATTTTGAATGATTTTCTGAGTTTGGTTTTGGGGAAGATCTTCCGTGTCACAGCTGACTTCGAGTCAACCACATGCAGAGTCCAATTCTCACTTGCAGGTCCAATTCCATCATCCATATTTGATCCTTAAGGTTTGGAAACAAATTAAGAAATATTATTCCTCAAGTGTACTAGCTAGTAATTATCATGAATATATATACAAAAGATAAATATTCTGGATTCATTAGGGAATTTTTTTAGAAAAAAATAAATAAATGTATCTAGTAAAGTTACAACAGAGAGGATTAAAACTTTATTTTAAACAGAAATGTGAATAAGCCATGCTCATGGTCAATCACAGTTAATCTTATTGACAGATTTTTGCATATATTTAGGGACAAACTTGTATACTAAATAATTGAAGGAGTCCTCAATTATATCATGTCATTATCATTTCACTAGAGGCTTGGATTGATCTTTGCTAAAAATATTTTGTTCCTGAATATTAAAACTGAGACAGATTCGTTGAATAGTGGTTACCAATTAGCTCTTCTATATATCTATTAGCTAAATTTGTTTTGCAATATGAGTATGAGCCTCGAGGTATTGCTTCTGCTTTGACCTCAGATTTCATGCTAAATTCTTTCTATAATAAAAAAATATCAGTTTTCCATTGACAAAATTAATCAATAATTCTAATCCAATGTTTTTAACAAATGGAATCTATCTTCACTATAAGCAAAAACTTGGAATAACTGCACCATTTTTCCGTTAAATAAAATAAGAAAAAAGTGGAGAGACTCCATTAGACACTAACCTTGAGACAATCCGAAAGACACGGATGTGTTTATTTTGACAGCAAAGACCAATATTACTAACATAGATAAAATGTGAGAACTATTCTTAAAAATCGTTATAAATATAAAAATCAAAAACATATTTAACCGTTTAAAAATAATACTCTTTATATGTGGATTGAATAGAATCATTTGTATTTTTGAAGTCTTTACACTTAACTTATTGCCATGATGACAATTTTTCTAACAATTGATTTTTCTGTAATGGAGTTGACAAAAGAGTAACAATTGATTTTTCTATTTGGTTTCGTGGAAATTGTTCATTACTGCAAAACATTTTTCTCTCTTAATTAATGGTGGGAGGATTTTTTTTTTTTTTTTCTTTTCTACAACTTCTATGTTAATCAATTAACATGTAGATTTTAACATCCTTTCAAATAAAAAATGTGTAGATTTTAACATACTACTTATAGTCTTGTATGTAAGCAAAAAAAAAAAACAAAAAACACATACCCTTTATAATCTCAATGATTTACGGATAAATATTTATTTTGGTCCTCCAAATCGTCAATTATTAAATTTTTCACATCAATTTGATACTATCTCAAATGACATTAACTTTGCACAAATCAAGTAATCAAAATAACTTATCATTAATTGGTTCGGTCGTTCAACCTGGAGGAAGTCTTACATAGGTACATACATTTAGGCACACAATTTAGGCACACACACAAGAATAAAAAATATAAAAAAAAAAAATAAATATGTCACATCAATCATTATCACTTTATTTCTTTTTCTTTTATTTTTTTTTTTCCGAGGCCTACGGTAACAGGAAAATCAAATGCTACCGCAGGTCCCGCAACAAATGTCAAAGTTACTATTTGGAGAAAACTAATGCAATCCGACAGGTATGCATCGATCCATTTAATCCTCAAATCATAATTTTATAAGAAACATTATGATGACATGATTCAGAAAAAATAAGAGATTCAAATAAGCACATGGTGTGAGAAAAATATTAAAACTAAATTATCGTTAAACAAAATGTTAATTGCAGTCTACAAAGTGCATGCCGAAAGAAAAACTAACTAAAAAATGAAAACTATTGCAAGAAAAATTTATTCATCAATAGCAAACAATTCTACATGTTAAGTATCATCCCATGTTGTTCATCAGCCTTTTCAATGAGTTTCCTCCTTAATTCATAAATGGAAACCATAAATTGCTCAAGTTGATTACTACTCATATCATCAATTGAATCATTCCACCAATCAAATGTGTTCCAAAACTTAGCCAAATTTTCAGCATCTGCAAGTTTCTTCTTTTCCAACTCTAACACCTTCAACGCCTCTTCATATTTTTTATTGTATGCTTCGTAGTTTTGAGAATCTCCTGCTGACTTTAAATCCTCGAACTTGGTGGTACCTCTTACGTAGCTATTGACAATTGTTTCCGTGTTTGGTTGACCGAAACAGTATAGTTTGTCAGCGGGAGAAAATACAATGATGGCTGCATGAACGTCACATAAAACGCAAAGTTCGCTTGCTTTTCTGAATAAACCTTGTCTTCTTTTCGAGAATGTGACTTGTTTGTTGGCTTGTTTGTCAAGCTTCTTGATCTCAATCTTCTTGCGCCCCGTGGATTTCTTTCTTTGGTTATCCATGTTCATGGAGAAATAGGAGCAAATTTTTTTTTTGTTGGTGATAATTAGAGTAGAATATTACTATATAGAGTATTGCATTGTGATGTTTGAAAAGGATTTATTTATAGAGCAAGAACGGCTTGTCATAAAATAAGATCCTACAATTTCTCCCTATCTAAGATTCTAAATCAATTTAGTATTAAGTCTTACATCAATTTTCAAAAATCTCATATTCCATTGTTTCAATCAAAATGTTTTAATTAAGGTAAATAATAAATTGATATGAGGTTTTATTTGACAAGAAATATTTTAGTTTATTAAACAATCTTTGACTGCTATTGATATGAGGTCTCTATATTCCAATATACTCAAAGTCTCAAACTTTGTATTTTGAAACAAAGTATTCACAACCTCGTTAGATTGGTTTTTCCAACAAAAAAAGTCGAATTGGTTAGAAAAAAATATGCCTAGAGTAAGGTGAGTGTTACGGTAAAACAAATTTATAAGTGATCCACCGTGAACTGATATTTAAAATTATTAAAAATTTAACAACTATGAATAATACTCTTCAAAAATAAAAATATTAAAATTTATTAAAAATTTTAACCATAGTGGATAATATTTCTTAGAAATAAAAGTTTAAGTGTTTTAAGTGTTTTTTATTGCTTTAAAAAAAGTGTTTTTTATTATACGGAGTAATTATTATTAAAATTAGTTGTTTGAAATAAGTTAGTCTTTTAAGTGTTTTTTTAAAATATTTTTCGGTCGTTTAAATCATAACATTTGCGCATTTATTCTTTTCGATAAAACTCCGTTAAACATTGCTTATGTGATCGTTTAATGCTTAAATGATTGGTTAAAAGGTACTTATAGCAACAAGCCGAATTTCGTTCGCGCTTTTTTTTTTTTTTTCAAAATTTAAATCTAATTTAATAGATAAAATTTCCCCCAAAAAATATATTCCTCATAAACGTATTTGGCTCTAAATTGAATCTAAATACCAATCTTTTTTTTAATAGGAATTTTTTTGTCCTTCCTCTATATAGATAATAATATAATATTACAGGTATCTTTAATTGCTTTTACCATATCTACTTATAAAAATATAAATTTATTGTTGGTTGATATGCTGCAGATTACAAATTGACTAATGTCGACAGTGGTACCCCGTGAAGGAAAAATGAGTCATAATCCTAAGCCATTGTTTGAGGCCAATAAGCAAGGTATGCTACAATTTTAATACATTATCATTAATTTTTTCAAAAAATAAAGTCCTTCCAATACTGAACTTTACATTATATGGTCAACATTTTATTTAGTTTTCTTTATGAAAATTAATTTTGCTATTTTTCTTTCATATAATATAAATGATGTACTAGTAATTGATCAATAAAAAAACTAGGTGCTGAGAAAAGGATGGAGTGTGCTACAAAAGCTGAATCTGAAGATTCTCAATTTGAATCAAAGAGTTCTGTTCTTTCTCATGTTTCATAGCAACGATTTATGGAGGATACTGACTTAGCAGCATTATGTTTGTGTCCAAAAAGAAGTTGGTAATTATTTTTTTAAATACTACTAGCTATATAGTTTGAATAATTTTTATATCTGATTTCATAAGTATATATACTCTTACAGTGGCTTATTTTATTGATTTAATTTCAGGTATGCAATTTGTGGTTTCTTCATTCTGGTTTGCCTTGTGGCAATTATCCTTTTCATTATTGACACCATTCATCATAATCATGGTAGATAGGCTACATGAATTTTCTTTTATGAGAAGTGCTAGCAATTTAATATAATACTTTTTATTAAAATTATATGGTTCCTACAAATTATACGAGTCTCGTATAAATTTGAAGGAATCGTATAAATTTTAATCAATAAAATAGTTATGGTTTTGTATACACATATTCAGTTTGTTATTGGTTTGTAATATGGATTTAGCTTCATTTTTCATCCAGCCAAATAACAGATCTATTAGAAAAGCTATCCAACTAAATTAATATGGTTCGAATTTTCATTTTGTCGCCCTATCCATTTTCTTGTGCGTCCTACGATTTTATCAAAATATATATGTCTACTACTTAGGTAGCGGATACACTCTAAAACATACTACCATTATAAAGTCCATTACTTAAGTAGCAGACGTCATTTTTCAAAAACTTCTGATTTTTATAATGTCCACTACTTAAGTAGTGAAATGATAAGATGGGAAACAGATAGGACGCGCGAGTAACAGGTGGTAGGATGTAGGATGACGAAAGTAAATTTCATATGGTTCATGGTTGTAATTAGGGTTTTTGTTCTATCTACTGCACAAACAAATGGAATCTATCTTCACCACTAATTGCAAAAGCTTGGAATAACTACACCATTTTTCCTTTTAATAAAATAAGAAAAAAGTGGGGAGACACCATTAGACACTAAACTTGAGAAGTCCTGAAGAAACGGATGTGTTTATTTTGTTTTAGTGTGAATTTTTTACCATTAAATTTATTTATTTTTCGATTTTTTAGAGAAATTGATGCTTATTTATTTTAGAAGTTAAATATGCCATGGGTTTAAAAAAAGGATGGACCCCACATGATGCAACGTCAATATGCCGTTAAAATATTTGACAGCAAAGACCAATATTACTAATATAGTTAAAATTTAGGGATTTTAAAAACTTTTTAAAATATAAGAACTATTCTTAAAAATCGTCATAAATATACGGATCAAAATTCAAAAACATATTTAACCGTTTAAAAATAATACTATTTATATGTGGATTGAATAGAATTCTTTGTATTTTTGAAATCTGTACCCTTAACTTATTGTCATGATGACAATTATTTTTAAAAAGATACTAAAATTATAATAAACTATTTTTTTTTTATAACAATTGAGTTTTGTATTTGGTTTCCGTGGAAACTGTTCATTACTGCAAAACATTTTTCTCTCTTTATTAATGGTGAGCGAGAAATAAAAATCTATTATTATTATTTTTTCCTGCTAATTCGATGTTAATCAATTAACATGTAGATTTTAACATACTAAAGAACATCATATTTTGTTAGTCCACGTAAAAAGAGATATGGAAATCAAGTAAACTATTAAATTGGTTCATGTCTCTGTAACTCGCTCTTAAATAAGTCTCCGACTCTTTCAATATCTAAAATTAGTCCTTGTTTCTGTCAAACATTTCTCTATCAAAAGACCTGTTTGAAAGCGATTTACAAAGCCCATGACCAATTTGATAGTTTACTCTATTGAAATCACAATCCAGGCATGATTAACACATGGTATATTTGGAATAATGATTTGATTTAAATCAATATAATATATGTAAGTTGATGAATGGATTCAAGCCAGCATCCCTTTTGCAAATATGTATGCCAAAACAAAGCAAACATTAAGTCACAATTACAATCACACACCAAACAATCTTAATTTCATGCGACAAACTTCATGTTCTTTTACAGCTTCCAAGGTAAACTGTCAAAGGTATCAAGAGAGTAGCCTTCTCATATGCACACCACAAGTTCCTATCAGCTTCTCATTACTGCAAAAATGTATATTTTGTCAAGATAACATATTAGAACAACAATCACGGTTCAAAAGAAAACATATACAAAAATCGCAAACAAAAACTCATGAGATTTTATCACAGAGTTCAACTTCGGCCAATTGTACCTACCTATGCATTTTCACCTCCACCAGCTCGCGAAGATTCCACCTTTTGTTCTTCATCTGTTAAAAAATGAGGTAAATGAAACAATCTCTATAAAATTATAATAAGAATATAGCCAAGATTTGAAATAACAGCAAAATATCAGTAAAGTTGACAGGAAACCATAATGAAAATGTTTAACACTGCTAAACAGATCACTAAAATTTTCCTCAAGAAGTTTCTTAATGAGCTTAAAATATGAAAGTATCCCAGAAACTGGCATTTGGTTTTGAACATGTTTAGGATAAGGATACAATGACTGACACGCCACTACCGGTTACATGAACAAATTGCGTGATTACGTGTGAAATAAAACTAGACAGTTAATTTTGAGTGAAAATGTAGAGATGAAAAATAAATCATGATAATGCTGACTATATCTTAAATGGACATTCTATCAAAAATAAATAAACAATTCATTTTTATTTTCATTTAAATTTCCGACCAAGTCCGACTAATACACTGAAAAAAGAATACTAATTTTGATTTAATGATTACCTCCATCTTCAGGGATATCTGAAGTCCACAATGTCAGGTTATCCCTTAGAAGCTGCATAATCAATGTGCTGTCTTTGTAAGACTCCTCACTCAGAGTATCCAACTCAGAGATTGCTTCATCAAATGCTTGCTTAGCAAGGTGACATGCCCTGAAATATGAAAATTGTCGTATTAGATTAATTAAACAGACTGGCCAAAAGACACTTAAGGCTGGTTTCGATTGACTTATTTGAGCTTATCTACTAGCATAAGTACTTATGAGACTATTTGAGAGAATAAACATGTCTATAAGCTGTTTTCAGCTTACTTCCATAAGCTCTATAGGATAGCTTAGGAAAACAACCAAAAGATTATATAGACAGTTTGAATATATTTTATCTTTCGTTATAGAATTAGCTTATACATAAGCACTTATATGATAACCGTTTATACTTTTAGGGCTCTTTTGGATTAGCTTATTTTTGAGCTTATGCAAACAGCTTATGCAATATAAATTAGGTTTTATGCTATTTTAGAAGTTCACACTAGTGAAAATTGTATTTTTATAAACTATTTTATCATAAACTACCTTGACAAACTTATAATAATACATAAAATTGTATAAGTTGTTTGCAAAAGCTCAAAAATAAGCTAATCCAAAGAGGCCCTTAATTAAGTTGTTTACCCAAACAGGACTATCACGATAACAAATAAAAGGTGGGATGTTAAATAATAATACCATCAGAAAGAGATAACAATTATAGGCTTACCTTTCAGGAGAGTTCAAAATTTCATAATAAAAGACTGAGAAATTCAGAGCCAAACCCAACCGAATGGGATGTGTGGGAGGTAACTCAGCTTCTGCTGCAGTGGAAGCTGTCTGCAACAGATTAACATGAATTATCAGATTAATTGAATTGGCAGAATAGTATGTCAATAATTAAAATCAAAGTTCGCTATATTTGCAGAGACTAATTAATAATTAAATATACATTATATGTAACAAACATGAAGTCCTCAAACCACAAATATATAAAGAAATTTGAATTTAAGCTGACCTGATATGCTTCCATAGAATGATCAGCAGCCTCTTTTCTCTCATCATCCGACTTGAATTCCGCCAAATACCGATAATAATCCCCTTTCATTTTATAGAAAAAGACACTAGATTCACTATTTGATGATGAAGGAATAAGGTGATCATCGATAATAGCCATGATATCACTGCATATATTAGACAACTCAGTTTCCACCTTGTGTCTATACTCCTTTATCCTCTTCACATTAACATCATGCCCTTTAGATTCTTCCTTATGCTCAATTGAGGATAGAATCCTCCAAGAAGCCCTATGAGCACCCACCACATTCTTGTACCCAACTGATAGAAGGTTTCTCTCTTCCACAGTCAACTCAACATTTAGCTTCGCTACATTCTTCATTGCTTCCACCATTTCTATCACACCAAAACAGTAAAAGTTTACAACTTTGTCCATATAAACTCGAAAACTTGAAAACCCAATTTCAATTTCACTCTCAATTACAAAAAACAATAAAAATTTCAATAGATTGTAAGAGGAATCATGATAAACAAAATAAAAAATTTCTAAGTACCGACACATACACTCCTTGGATTAGGCATATCAGGTAGGTGTTGATGTCCGATTTTTCTCGATTATATCACACCAAACAATTAAAGTTTACAACTTTAATAATATAATCAAGAAAAATCGAAAACCCAATTTCAATTTCAAATCCATAAAACAATGAAAATTTCAATTGATTGCAAAAGGAATCATCATATAAAAAATAAAAAATAACTATGAAACACAGACACCGCTTGGATTAGGATTGTCCTAAATGTGAGACGTGTGTCGGCATCTGACATAACACCGATACATATGATTACATTGAATTGTACGGAGTATAATTTTCTGAAATTATTATTAGTATTGACATGTAAGTGACTATGTCGTGTTTGGTGTCTGTGTCAATAACTGCGTCCACGCTTATAAAAAATCAATTGATGTAACCCAGAAACAAAATTGAAATAAATCTTAATATATAGGAATCAAAGGACTCAAAAAACTGAACTTTATGAGAAAAAATGGAAGTTAAGAAAATGGGTTAGAGAGAAAAGGGACCTTCATAGCGTTCAGCTTGTTCAGCGAGCTTGGCGATGTAGACGAAGTTCTCACGTTCCTTGGTGAATGCCATGGAAGTTCTGCTGACTTTCTCTCTCTTCTTACTTGCTTTCTCTCTCTTAAACTTGGAAAATTTTCAAAGGTTTTGAATGGGAGGGACAATGAGACAAGGTACTCACGACGGAAGATGTTGGTCGTGGGGGAGGACTCGTTCTCACGCGCTATTGAGAGAGTGGATGTCACGTTTTTGCGTTTTGGTAATAAAGGGTTGGGAGTGATGTTCACGGAATAGAGTCGTGGCAAATTGATGTGTTTGGTACGCATTGAAATTTCAAAATCTCTTTTCTTTTGCGTTTGGTAAGCTTTGAAATTTCAAAATCACTTTTTTTCTTTTGAACGTGAGTACAAACACTTTAATTAATTGGATAAATAAGTGTTTATCTATTCTTAGCATATGCTAAAAATCTATTATTTATTTATTGAAAATTTATTGAAAATACATTTGAAGTTTTGTTCTAAAGCATATGTTTGATTTTCATTCCAAGGGTCAAAAGTGATTCTAAAGGTTGTAAAAGTGATTTTAATATGTTTGGATAATTTAAAGGAGATTTGATTTTACTTCTATACGAAGCTACAATTTTTAGCTTTTGGTTTCTACAATTGATTTTAGCCTTAAATTTATTGCTAAGTCCATTTTTACATAAATATATTCAAACAAAAATCACTTTACATTCAACTCATTTTTATCCGAAATCAATTCTATAGAATTAATTCATTCAAAATCAATTTTTATCACCACATAACCAAACATATACAAAGTTTCTTATGCATTCTCAAAAGAATTTACTTATGGGGCATTTATTGAGAGTTCTCCTTAAAAACAATTTATTAAATTGGAACAAATAATCATGCATTAAATAAATGAATATGTTAACATGTGTCATTAGAGTATACGTTAAGGAATCAAGAGTGAAAATTTATAGTGTAAAGTGTGCATATGATCATGATTCTCGATTTTGGGTGACTGATTGTGGGGGTGTGGAAACAGCACATCATTTGTTCCTTTTTTGCCCCTTTTTTGCCTCTTTGTGGTGCTTGGTTCGTGATTGGGTTGGTACATCCTCGGTTGATCCATTTCTTATACAAGATCATTTTGTCCAGTTTATCCACTTAGCATGGGGTAACCGAGCTCGCCGCTCTTTCATGCATTTACTTTGGCTTTGCTACATTTGGGTGGTATGGCAAGAACGAAATAGCCGTATTTTCAAGACAAATGAATCATCTGTTCTTCAATTGCTAGAGAAAGTTAAGGTTCAATCCATCTGGTAATGCAACTATAGGTATCAATTCTCACATATGGTCGTCGAGCCCTCTTGTTTGTTTAGGCATCGGATAACTGGGTTTTGGATGTAATGACTATTGGATACTTTTATTATTCTGCTTCGCACACCTTGTGCTGATCCTTGATGTTAGTATAAATAAATTCTATTTTCGCTTGTTCAAAATAAAAATTTCAAAAGTGTAAATATTAACTTTGACATTGATAGGGGAGGGATTCCAAAGCGACTTAACCAATTTTTATCCATTAATTTTAACTTTATTTATTTTGTAACTGTCACTTGAAACCTCAAACCTTAAAAGCGAAAACAAAGTTATTTAACTATTCCTAAAGAGCATTGGTTACATTGACACGATCTCCGTGGATACGAACTCATTCAATTGAGAATTTATTACTCGACGACGACTGACTCGTTCACTTGCTAGATCGTAGTCAAGTTTTTGGCGCCGTTGTCGGGGATTGTTTTACAAGGCAATTAGCGCAATTTAGGAATTTTATTTTTCTGTTTTGAAGGTGTGAAAAACACAAGAAGGGGGGTTGAATTGTGTTTTGGGTAATTTAAAAAATTTCTTCTAAGTTATAGACAACTTATCAGAGTTTGCAGCGGTTTAGAAAACAAAACACAATCAAGAATAACTTTGAAGGTAGAGAGAAAGATAGAGACAGAGATTTTTATACTGGTTCCCCTCACAAACCGAGAGTACGTCCAGTCCTCTTGTACTTCCAAGAGAGTTCACTATAATCACCAAAGATTACAATTGCTCAAGCACACAAGCAAGAGACTTCCAATGCTCAAGTATACAAACAAGAGACTTCCTAATGCTCAAGCACGCAGGCAAGAGACTTCAAATCACAAGTTTAGAAAAAACAGAGTCTGAACAATTGATATAAAGATCAATGTTCAGTTACAAAATAAATACAACTTTTGATACAAGACTTAACTTAGAATCTTAATATAAAATTCTAAGGTTTAACTAATGAATTAACAGAAGCTGAAGCTGGAGTCTTGGATTTTGAATATGAGTTCAAGTTGTATTTGCAGTTTTGTGCTTTAGGATGATTTTAGCAGAGTAACAGCTCTTTTCAAATTGTTCAAGTGTCGTATCCCAAAGCTTCAAACTTGCTCCAATTTATAGATGAAGGTGGAGCGTGTTTGATTTGAATTTGATGCAGTGAAATTGCGCCAGCTGTGGATAGTACCTTTGATAACCAAATCGGGTAACCTTGTATACGATCAATCTTGGGCAAAACGTTTTATCCAAATCAGGTAAAGAGTTCGTACAATAGTACAAACGTCACTATTCTGTGGATAAGATTGATTCTATCAGCATTTGGAATGTCAGAGTATAATCATTGATGCAGAGAATGTTCTTCTGACAAAACGGCTCTCACTACCCTTATCAGAGTCTGATATGCATCTTCTGATGAGTAAAACTTGCATCCTCTGATGAACACATATGCATCTTCTGTTGTCTTCAAGTTCTGATCAGAGTTTGCTTGACATATCAGAGTTTCCAATGTGCTTTTAATGAATATAAAAATTAACTTGAATATCTGCACACTTGGAGTAAATAATTAGTATACCCTATTGTACATTAATACTTTTGTTATCATCAAAACTCAATTGGGTCATGTCAGAACCTCTTTTGTTCCAACAATCTCCCCCTTTTTGATTGATGACAAACCAAGTATTAATTTACAATGGTTGTTGATAAAATTTACCAAGCATCTCTTAGGTTGATGAGTTTTGCAAGCTCCCCCTAAGTTCAGCAATGATTAATTAAATCAGTTTAAAAATAATTATTTGAATTTTGAACTTAAAACTAATACACTAGACTTTCAGAGGCTAGGTTTGCAAGCTCTCCCCCTAAGTCTGATACCCATGAAAGAAAATTGCACTTTTCCTTCATACGTACCATGTATCAGAAGTTCAAATTTCAACTAATATTTTCCTTAAAATCATATCATACGAAGACATAACTGAAAACAAATTAAATTTGAAATTTTGGTTTCAGTTTAGCATCTCATAAATTAATAACAACTCTTACTCCCCCTTTTGTCATTAAACAAAAAGATAAAACTAACAAGAAATAAATGACAATTGAAAAAAAAATTGGTCAAAAATAGAGTTTCAATGCAGTCAAGGTGGTTACAACTACTCCAATTAAATGGCTTGTCATAAAAACCAAGAACTTGTCTATTTTGAAACTACTATATAAGGACCATGAACTTTGTCATTTCACTCAACACTTCCATTTCATTGTGAAAACTCAACAATGGAGAAGGATAGAAAAGTGATCAAAAGTAAGAGAGCGCGGGAGAAGAAGAAGAAGAAAGTGAAGATTCAACAAGACTCAGAGTCTAAGAAGAAACCTCAGAAGATGAAGGCATCAACTTCTGCTCCTGTCAGAGTCAAATATCAAACAAGATCCAAGACTAAGCAACAAGAGTCCTTATCCGAGTCAGAATCTGAATGAGATTCTGATTGGAAGGAATTCTTGAGTACATATGTTCCTCCCAGTGAAGAATACCCCTCTTCATAATCAATGAGATCACTTCTCATTGATCTCCCAATAAGGAAGTGAAGAGAATGTCGTGAACTCTTCCATTTTCCTTAGATTCAAATAAGCTAGATTTAGGACTAGCAGATTTTATGTAGAATCCAAGTGAAAAGTTGGATAGAAACTTATGTAATCAACAATTTTCAATTGAATAAAACTCATTATTTAGCTTTGACATCTTTGAGGTGATATTTGTCTCAAAAACATTTATGAAAGCAAAAAAAATAATCAAACAAATAAATAAATAATGAACACAGAAGATAATCATCAAACAACCAAGTACTTAAAATGAAGTAATATCCAACAGGTTACAAAACAAATAACAAAACATGGTAAATAAATAATCAAAACAAGTGCATAGAATCCTAGGGTTTAAGGTTGATCAGGTTGCTGAGGTAATCTTGCATTGATGCTCTGGAGAGTAGTCATTATAGCAGCTAACATAGACGAATGCTCATCAAGCCTTCTCTGAAAATTATCTTGATTTTCCCTTACGTGCTGAGCATACTCTGGTGCATTTCTAGCAATTTGCTCAAGCCTTGCTTGTTCAGCAGCTCTTCTAGCTTCTTCTGCTAGCCTAGCTTGCTCAGCAGCTTGTCTTTCCCTTTCTATACGCTCATCCTCCAATCTTTTTCTTTCCCTCTCCTCAGCTTCCAATCTTTCCCTTTCACGCCTCTCTTCCTCTTCCTTCCTAGCTATTTCATTCCTCAAACTCAAGTCTGTAGTATAAGCTTTTCTGACAGAACGAATCATGAGTACCAGATTTTGTTCCATAAGGTCACACTCTTTGTCAATGTGTGATGTGTCAATAGACCTGTGTGGAATAGCACTGGACATTCTCCTAATATTCTTGTCAACAGCTTGCAGCAGGCTAGTGATGTCATCCTGAGTTTGGTCATGAGGTTCATTGATAATTCTGGAGGGTAGGTGAGGAGGGAAAAATATGCAGTCCATAGAGAGATCCTGCATAAGGTGTTTGAGATGTTGTGATTGGTCAGGAGGGGTTTTTTGTAGGATTTCAAGATTCAGAGTCTCATTTATATGTTGAACATGTTTCTTGATAGGTGTAGGTAAATCACATGAGTTGTCCACAGCCACATGATGTGGGGATTTCTCATGGACATGTTCATCAGCATGAAGAGTTTCTGAGACTTGATCTTGGTCAGGTTCTGGTGAATTTTGGTGGTCATGTTCTGATGGGTTATGTTCTGGTGGAATTTGATTTTCTGGTTGGGTAGTTTCTGGTTCAGTATATTCTGGTTGAGGTGTTGTTGGTTGTTCTTGAGTGTTCACAGGATGAACAATCTCAGAGTTTGGTTGGGGGTCATTTTGTGGTTCTTCTTGTTGTGGTGTTGTGGTAGGAATTTCTTGATGGTTGGGGGATTTTTCAGGTGGAGGTGATGGGGTTTTATCAGAATCTTCATCAATTGACAGTTGAATAGCAGGTGCAGTGCTTGTAGAAGCTTGCGCTGCATCATTGCATATAAAATTAGCCTGAGATTCTGATGGGTGAGATAGGATGAGGTTAAACTGCTCTGATGATGGTTGATTCTCAGAAAGGTCAATGACTTTCTCAGAATTAACTCCTTTTAAAATCTTATCAAAAGCATGTTTAACTCTAATTTCAGAAGGGAATTGAAGTCTTCTGAAATAATCACTAGATCCTTTGCCGCCTCCAAGAAAATTAGAAAACTTACCAGTTTCATTACCATACAGAGTCTGTTGTTCCAGCAGATTGTGAGGATCATTCCTTTTTGGAAGCTTCTTGTGCATATCATCAAAGGCAGACTCTTCAATACCACAATCATAGCCGTTCTTCAGAGCCTCTTGCTTCTTATTAAACTCTGCAACCTTGGCCAATGCTGCCTGTACCACAACTTCTTCCTTTTCTTCCTCAGTAAGATCCTCCAGTATCACTTTCTTTGCCCTTGGTTTTGAGGATCTTGGAGCTGTAGTTTTTGTAGTCTTTGGAATCTTAGCAGCTTTCTTCACAGTAGGACTTTTGGCAGCTTTCCTCTTGACTGGTTCAATTTTAAGAGGTTGTTCCAAAAGCCTTGACTGTCTTACAGTTAGCTTTGTAGGTTCTCCATCTCCTACATCAGCACCTAGCTTTTTCATGAATTCAGCATGTGCTTCTATCACTCTCTTTGCTTCACTATCTCTGACATGTACAAGCCAACATTCACCAATGTCTTTCTCAGATTCTCTGAGTAACACAGGATGTGTTGGATGAACTATCTCATTATTCTTCACCAGCTTTAAGTACCTTAATGTAGTACTATTTACAATCTTAGAACTAAGCAAAAAAGTACCTAAGCCAGGAAGATATGGTGTAATAGCATCCAACAAACCACACTGTGCAAACATGTGGCTTAATAGTCTTGAATGTCTAACAATAGCTTTGCTAGAGATAATAGACAGACACAGGTGATCAAAAATAAGCCTTCCAATATCCACAATATTTCCTTTAGCAACATTATACGTGAACAGCTTCTGAACACTGGATATTTGATCAGTGCCTCCCAATTTGAGCAGAACACTGTCAATCAAGATCCTGTAGATGATCTTGCAATTGTTTGTCCATTCAAACTTGTCCTTAGGATTAGCCTTTGGTTTGAATAGATATTCATCCACATCAGAACCTGCTTCATCAGAGTGTTTGATTATCACACCATCACGCTTGAGCTTCAGAGCCTCAAGAATGTGGCAGAGTCTGATAGAGATTCTGAATCCAGCCACGAAAGATTCAATCTCTGTAGAGACAAACGATCTCAGTCCCATTTCCTCTGGGGTTCTATCTTTAAACTCAGGGTTTTCTTCCATCTTTTCCCTGACCTTCTTGTTATAAACATCCCTTGTAATAACAGAGGCTTTCATCCAGAATTCCTTTACCATCTCAGTATAGGTTGGTCCATTGAGAAGATCAAAGTAATATTCCAAACCTTGCTTTTTGTATAGATGAACGACTTCAGCAAAACCATTTACCCTAATGCTCTCAAGATCAACGGGATTCTCAATCGCCACATTAAGTTCATCATACTTGTATGGTCGTTGATCCTTTGCGAACTCAGTAGGGTTGGATTCATTAGGTAAGATCATGCATGTTCTATTCAGGAATGGTGATGAAGATGCCATGGATGATTTTTGGAAGTTAGGGTTTCTAAAGAGGGAGAAAGAAATTGCTCTGAGTTTTAGAAGAATGAAAGTGTAGGTTGTGAGAGTGCAAAAGTGTGAATGTGAACAGTTAGTGTGTTTAAATAGAAAACTTACGCGCAAAAACAATTACACAAGCACAGGGGTAGTAGAGTATTTTACCACAAATGGGGATTAGAAATGCTAATCATCATTAACCAACTTATTTATCCTCTTGAAACAAGACATGTGTATTAGAAGATTATTAAATAACTGACACGTAAGTTTGAGAAAACGAAAGGGTTTTTACTAAAGATTTTTACTTACGCGCCAGAACCATTTACCTTCTAATCAGATTCTGATAGTATGTCAGAAGATACTCTCATCACAACTTCTGATGCAGAAGGTTCTGATGACTTCATCTTCTGATTACTATTAGATTCTCACAAACTCAATTTTTCATCAGAGTCTAAGTTAATCAGAGATTTCCATCATGTTCAGATTCTTTTTGATAAAATCAAAACGTTCAACAGCTAAAGGTTTTGTAAAGATATCTGCCCATTGATTTTCAGTTTCAATGAACTTGAGATCAATTACACCTTTTTGAACATAGTCTCTGATAAAATGATGCTTAATCTCAATATGCTTAGCTCTTGAATGTAAAATAGGGTTTTTAGAAAGGTGAATAGCTGCAGTATTGTCACAATATAAAGGAATATTGTTACTGCTGATTTGATAATCTTCCAATTGATATTTCATCCAAAGTAGTTGTGTACAACATTTAGCTGCTGATATGTATTCAGCTTCTGCTGTTGACATAGCTATGGTGGTTTGCCTTTTACTAGCCCATGAAATTAAATTCACACCAATAAACTGGCAGTTACCACTGGTGGATTTTCTTTCAATTCTATCACCAGCATAGTCAGCATCACAGAATCCAATCAGCTTGTAGTCATTGGATTTCTGATACAGCAATCCAATGTTACAGGTAGCTTTCAAATACCTAAAGATTCTCTTCACAACAGTGAGATGAGATTCTCTAGGATCTGATTGAAATCTTGCACACAAACACACACTGAATAAAATGTCAGGTCTTGAGGCAGTTAGATAAAGAAGAGATCCAATCATACCTCTATACAGCTTCTGATCAACCTTGCCTTCAGACTCTTCTTTGCCTAGACTTGATGTAGGATGCATTGGAGTATTCATGGGTTTGCAATCTTCTAAGTTGAACTTTTTCAGAAGATCCTTTATATATTTGGATTGATGAATGAATGTTCCTTTCTCTGTTTGATTTATTTGAATGCCAAGAAAGAACTTCAATTCTCCCATCATACTCATTTCAAACTCATCCTGCATAAGCTTAGAAAAATTCTTGCAAAGAGTGGCATTAGTTGATCCAAAAATGATATCATCAACATATATTTGAATGATCAAAATGTCTTTCTTAAGGGTCTTCTTAAAGAGTGTATTGTCAACTTGTCCTTTTTCAAAACCATTGTCAACCAAAAAGGTACTCAATCTCTCATACCAAGCTCTGGGAGCTTGTTTGAGTCCATAGAGTGACTTCTTTAGTCTAAACACATGATCAGGATTTGTCAAATCTTCAAATCCAGAAGGTTGTTTGACATACACTTCTTCAGAAATGACACCATTTAGAAATGCACTTTTCACATCCATTTGATATAGAGTAATACCATTATTGACTGCATAAGATAAAAGTAACCTGATTGCTTCCAGTCTTGCTACTGGAGCATATGTTTCAGTGAAGTCAATTCCTTCTTGTTGACTGTATCCTTGTGCAACAAGTCTGGCTTTGTTCCTAGTGACTTCTCCTTGTTCATTCAATTTGTTTCTGTATACCCATTTTGTTCCAATAATGTTCTTATGCTTTGGTTTGGGTACCAGATCCCATACATCATTTCTCTTGAATTGATTTAACTCTTCTTCCATTGCAACTATCCAAGCATCATCTGATAGAGCTTCACTTGTTGTCTTGGGTTCAATTAAGGAAACTAATCCAAACAATGATTCTTCAACTCTGAAGTTTGACCTTGTTTTTCTTGGACTGTTTTTGTTTCCTAGAATGAGCTCTTCAAGATGTGATGATTTGTATTTGAATGTGTTCCTTGGAATATCAGATTCTTCAGAGTTATCATCAATAGTTTGATGTTCTTGAGCAGCATCAGAAGGTGCATCTTTTTGAGCTTCAGAGTCTTCTATAGATTCTATGTTGTTATCATACTCTGGAGCTTCATCTTCTGACTCATCAGATCTTGACAAATCTATAACAGGCTCTGACTTTTTATCATCAGGCTCTTTATCATCAAACTTTACGTGCATTGATTCTTCCACTGTGTTAGTTTCAGAATTATACACTCTGTATGACTTGGAGCGTTCAGAGTATCCAATGAAGATACCCTTACAGGCTTTAGAGTCAAATTTCTTAAGATGGACTTTGTTATTCAGAATGTAACATGTACAACCAAATTGATGAAAATAAGAAATATTTGGTTTTCTTCCCTTAAAAAGTTCATATGTTGTTTTGTTCAAAATAGGTCTTATATAGATTCTATTCTGAATATAACAAGCAGTGTTAACAGCTTCTGCCCAAAAGAATTTTGCTAAATTATTTTCATGCATCATGGTGCGTGCCATTTCTTGTAAAGATCTATTCTTTCTCTCTACAACTCCATTTTGTTGTGGAGTTCTAGGAGAAGAGAATTCATGGAGAATTCCATGTTCTTCACAAAATTTTTCAAAAGATTCATTTTCAAATTCACCACCATGATCACTTCTTACTTTCAAAATTTTGGAATCTTTTTCATTTTGAATTTGGGTACAGAAGATGCTAAACACTTCATATGTATCATCTTTATTTCTCAGGAATTTTACCCAAGTCCATCTACTATAATCATCTACAATGACTAATCCATATTTCTTACCATTGATTGAAGCAGTGCTAACTGGTCCAAAGAGATCAATGTGTAAGAGTTCCAAAGGTCTAGTAGTAGAGACAATGTTCTTGTTCTTAAATGAACTTTTGACAATTTTTCCTTTTTGACAGGAACCACAAAGTGAGTCTGAGTGATATTTTATTTTTGGAAGGCCTCTGACAAGATTGTCCTTGCTAAGCTTAGAAATTAGTCTCCAGTTAGCATGACCCAATCTTTTATGCCAGATCCATTTTTCATCACTCAGTGTCAAAAGACAAAGCACTTGTTGTTCCTTTAAATCAGAAAAATTGACTTTGTACACATTGCCTTTTCTACTTCCCTTAAAAACAATGGATTGATCAGAGTTTCTGATTACAGTACATGAATCCTTATTAAACATTACATCATAATTACTATCACACAATTGACTTATGCTAAGTAAATTATGATGTAGTTCATCTACTAACCAAACATCAGAAATTGACAAAGAAGAATTACCAACTGTACCTATACCAATGATCTTTCCCTTCTGGTTGCCACCAAACCCTATTGTTCCTCCCTCTTGCTGATTCAGGGTGTGGAATAAGAGCTTGTCTCCTGTCATGTGACGTGAGCAGCCAGAGTCCAGATACCATGAGCTTTCTTTTCTTCTTTGGGTGCATACCTGCAGCATACACTATTTCAGATTTTGGTACCCATAATCTGATGGGTCCTTTT
This sequence comes from Trifolium repens, assembly GCA_030408175.1. Lineage (NCBI taxonomy): Eukaryota > Viridiplantae > Streptophyta > Magnoliopsida > Fabales > Fabaceae > Trifolium > Trifolium repens. The sequence continues at coordinate 54,647,027 of CP125842.1, read as the reverse complement.
TGGTTAGTTTTGAGAATCTTATTCTTCTTGTTAGAATACTCAGAAGATCTGGAGTCAACAGAGCCTTTAGAAAAATGTTTAGGCTTATGTTGTCTCTGAGACTTTCCTCTTGAGTGTGTCAGAGAACCAGTTACCAAGTTTGCTTTAGAAGTACTAGTGCCCCGCTTATCAACAGGCTTTGGTACTTTGACAGCTTTAACTTTGAGTAGACATGGGTACTGATGTGAGGGGAACCTGAGTTTTAGAAGACTTAGGTTCAGAAGATGAGTTATCTTCTGATACCTTATCTTGTGGTTCCAAGCTCACAAGAGTACCAGACACAGTCAGAGGTTCTGATGTACCCTTAGTAAAGTTTGAATAAGATTCTGATGGTGACTTGCTCAACAAGACAGGTTTACCTAATTTTCCTACATCAGGACATGTAAGAGAACCAAGTCCTTGTCTTTTATAATAGTTGCTAAGTCCACCATGAATTACAGAAGTTACCATAGTCTTATCTATGTTATGGTGCACAAACTCTTGTAGAGAGATTTCATACTCGTCATAAGGTTTGTGACATGTTCTGCATCCAGTCTCAAGCACCTTAATTGTTTTAAGAAATTTTTGATAGTTTGCTTGAGTCTGGGTGAGATTTTCATTGAGGAGCTTCATTTTTTGTTTGCAAAAATCTAACTCACTCAATTTTTCCATGTACTTCACCATTACATCTTTCAAAGCTTTGGTCATTTGAGTATTAGACATTTTAGATATTACCTCATCAATGTCGTCAGTATCAGACTGTGAATCATTTTCATTGTCTGACTCACCAATGGCCATAAGCGCTAGGTTTGCTTCCTCAGAGTCTTCATCCTCAGATAGTTCATTAATATCTTCCCATGTTGCCATCAGACTCTTCTTGGCTTTGTTCTTGATCACACTCTTTCTTCCTTTACCTTTGGAGTTGAGTTCAGGACAATCAGCCATGAAGTGTCCAGACTTATGACAATTGAAACAATTTTTTGTGTCATCCTTCTTCTCTTTGCTGGTGTTGTTTCTTGATCCAGATCCTCTGCCTTGAAAATTTTTGCCCTTCCTTAGTGACCACTTTTGAAAGTTTTTGGACAAGAGTGCAAAGAAATCATCATCTGATCCTTCCTCTTGATTATCTATGGAAGATTCCTCTGCTTCAGATTCTACAACTTTGGCTTTCAGAGCCTTAGATGAAACTGAAATAGATGGCAAAGCCACAGATTTTAGCTTCTTCTGAGGCTCATCAGAAGATAGTTCAATCTCATGACTCATGAGTGAACTTATCAATTCTTCCAAGCCAAGTTTGTCCAAATCTTTAGCTTCTTGGATAGCTGTTACCTTAGGCCTCCACCTTGAAGGTAAGCTTCTCAAAATCTTCCTTACATGATCAGAGGTTGTATAACTTCTCTTTAGAACTTGGAGACCAGCCACAAGAATTTTGAATCTAGAATACATTGATTCAATATTCTCATCATCCTTCATTCTAAAGAGTTCATACTGTTGGATCAAAAGAGTAGCCTTTGCCTCTTGAACCTGTTTGTTCCCTTCATATGTGGAACACAAGGAGTCATAGATGCTCTTGGCAGTGGATTTGTCTGTAATCTTGAGGTACTCATCATGAGTTATACATCCAATGAGAAGATCCTTAACCTTGTGATGTTTCTTGTAGAGCTTCTTGTCTATAGGAGTGAACTTCTTTCTTTCTTCAACAGATAGCCTTCCCTTTTCATCTAGTCCTTGGAAAGTTACCCCTTCTTCAACTAGGTCCCAAAGCTCATCATCTAAACCAATAAGATGACTGTAGATTCTATCTTTCCACCAAGAAAAGGTAGATGCATCTCCATTGAACTTTGGTGCTTTGTTGCTTGACTTATCTTCAACATCATAGTCATGAGGAACTACTTTCAAGCTACCACTTAGAGTTTCAGTCATAGTGTTTTTCAACAGGAAACTGTCTCACTGTTAGGTGATTAAAAACAGAACCAGGCTCTGATACCAATTGAAGGTGTGAAAAACACAAGAAGGGGGGGTTGAATTGTGTTTTGGGTAATTTAAAAAATTTCTTCTAAGTTATAGACAACTCATCAGAGTTTGCAGCGGTTTAAAAAACAAAACACAATCAAGAATAACTTTGAAGGTAGAGAGAAAGAGAGAAAGATAGAGACAGAGATTTTTATACTGGTTCCCCTCACAAACCGAGAGTACGTCCAGTCCTCTTGTACTTCCAAGAGAGTTCACTATAATCACCAAAGATTACAATTGCTCAAGCACACAAGCAAGAGACTTCCAATGCTCAAGTATACAAACAAGAGACTTCCTAATGCTCAAGCACGCAGGAAAGAGACTTCAAATCACAAGTTTAGAAAAAACAGAGTCTGAACAATTGATATAAAGATCAATGTTCAGTTACAAAATAAATACAACTTTTGATACAAGACTTAACTTAGAATCTTAATATAAAATTCTAAGGTTCAACTAATGAATTAACAGAAGCTGAAGCTGGAGTCTTGGATTTTGAATATGAGTTCAAGTTGTATTTGCAGTTTTGTCCTTTAGGATGATTTTAGCAGAGTAACAGCTCTTTTCAAATTGTTTAAGTGTCGTATCCCAAAGCTTCAAACTTGCTCCAATTTATAGATGAAGGTGGAGCGTGTTTGATTTGAATTTGATGCAGTGAGATTGCGCCAGCTGTGAATAGTACCTTTGATAACCAAATCGGGTAACCTTGTATACGATCAATCTTGGGCAAAACGTTTTATCCAAATCAGGTAAAGAGTTCGTACAATAGTACAAACGTCACTATTCTGTGGATAAGATTGATTCTATCAGCATTTGGAATGTCAGAGTATAATCATTGATGCAGAGAATGTTCTTCTGACAAAACGGCTCTCACTGCACTTATCAGAGTCTGATATGCATCTTCTGATGAGTAAAACTTGCATCCTCTGATGAACACATATGCATCTTCTGATGTCTTCAAGTTCTGATCAGAGTTTGCTTGACATATCAGAGTTTCCAATGTGTTTTTAATGAATATTAAAATTAACTTGAATATCTGCACACTTGGAGTAAAGAATTAGTATACCCTATTGTACATTAATACTTTTGTTATCATCAAAACTCAATTGGGTCATGTCAGAACCTCTTTTGTTCCAACATGTTTTACTTTTCAAAAAAATAAATAAATAATCTGTTATTGCAGTATCAAACTTATAGACGATTCTGGCTAGGACAAGGTTTGGTACTTAAGTGATCTTTATGATCCATCTCCCTTACATGCGAATCCCTATAGTAAGATCCTTGCAAAAACAATATAAAAAATTATAGAAAAATGCTAAATAGTGCATCTGATACACTAATTAAACACCTGAATAAGAAAATTATGTCTCGAAATTTGTGCATTTAATACGTTGAAAGTGTAAAAAGTTGTTTTTGTCAATATTAAATGTATGTTTTATTTCTATTTTTTTGTGTGCTTAACAAGTCCACTGGGTGACCTGTTTAGCAAGACCTATATATATATATATATATACTGATACCCCCTGTAATGTGAGCGTGTTTTGCTTTTCCCCCTATAAAAAGTTTCCTTGCAACTCGCCCCTTGCCAAATATTGACTCTTTGCATTTGCCCCCTATTACCAAAATCTGGCAGCTGACTGTGCGTTTTCGCCACATGGCAAATCCACGTGGCTTTTTGATAATTTTATTTAAATTAAATGTCACGTGTCACTGACACGTGTCAAAAAAGGGTGTGGGTTCGAATCATGGTGGAGACATTTCCACCATTTTTTGTTTTTAATTTTTCTTTTAAATTCAGTTTAGTAAAAAAAAAATTAACATTTAGTTGACACGTGTCAGTGACACGTGGCATTTAATTTAAATAAAAATTATCAAAAAGCCACGTGGATTTGCCACGTGGCGAAAATGCACAGTCAGCTGCCAGATTTTGGTAATAGGGGGCAAATGCAAAGAGTCAATATTTGGCAAGGGGCGAGTTGCAAGGAAACTTTTTATAGGGGGGAAAAACAAAACACGCCCACATTACAGGGGATATCAGTTATTTTACCCTATATATATATAATTATTGGGAATCTTTGCTTTTCAAAAAGATAGATTCGTGGCAGACATCATTATTATTACTTTTGACTATTTTGTAAAAGTTATTTGTTTGTATTAGAAATAATTGTCATGTAATTATTGTGTTTTAACTGACAGTTGTCAGTCTAGGTCCTTCCTTCCCCGCTATAAAAGGAAGTTTAGTTTTTATTATGGATCATCAAAAAATTCTGAGTACAACAATCTGAGGAATTCTCGAGATCTTTTGTAAGTATGTTCGAATCATGGTGGAGACATTTCCACCATTTTTTGTTTTTAATTTTTCTTTTAAATTCAGTTTAGTAAAAAAAAAAAATTAACATTTAGTTGACACGTGTCAGTGACACGTGGCATTTAATTTAAATAAAAATTATCAAAAAGCCACGTGGATTTGCCACGTGGCGAAAATGCACAGTCAGCTGCTAGATTTTGGTAATAGGGGGCAAATGCAAAGAGTCAATATTTGGCATGGGGCGAGTTGCAAGAAAACTTTTTATAGGGGGGAAAAGCAAAACACGCCCACATTACAGGGGGTATCAGTTATTTTACCCTATATATATATATATATATATATATATATATATATATATATATATATATAATTATTGGGAATCTTTGCTTTTCAAAAAGATAGATTCTTGGCTGACATCATTATTATTACTTTTGACTATTTTGTAAAAGTTATTTGTTTGTATTAGAAATAATTGTCATGTAATTATTGTGTTTTAACTGACAGTTGTCAGTCTAGGTCTTTCCTTCCCCGCTATAAAAGGAAGTTTAGTTTTCATTATGGATCATCGAAAAATTCTCTGAGTACAACAATCTGAGGAATTCTCGAGATCTTTTGTAAGTATTTTCAATATAAATAAAATGTTTTTGCAATATAATCTCTTCTTTCATATATTAACTTTTCAAGTTATATTTTTATTAACTACTAAATTAGATTTATTTCTTGATAATCTTCCCTTATGCTCTCATCATATTTTATGGATTATGTTTTGTTTTTACGAAATTATCTTCAATTATACTAATGTACACGATCCAACGTTTATTATGGTATCAGAGCCTGGTTGTGCCATTTTCAAGAAACATGTGAACTATAAGAAGTTCTAGACAACATAACAGAAGATCAAAAGAAGCCGCGTTTATTCGTTTACTCACTGGTCAAGACAGCTAAAGAAATATGTACATTTTTTTCAATTTCTACAAATTGAAGAAAACATGATAAAAAAAATTGTATATATTAGAGTGCGTTTGATTTGCAAAACAATAAATACTGGACAGAACAGTTCAAGACAAAATAAGGTAGAATATGACATGACAAAATTGCACCGGTGAGAGATATAGATAATATTTTTTATATTCGAAAATAAAATGAGTAGCTTCATATTTTTTATAGTTGTCAGAGGCGTCTTTTCCACATGTGCGACATGTGTGATGGCATAAGGTCTCATAAAAATAGGGACCTCTAAAAAAAACTATAGGGTAGTAGTATTAGTAAATGAGTGGTATAAAAACTAGGGATTGCAGACTTCCAAATGACAGATTGTGATGTTCAAATACTTTCGATTCTCTTTATTCTAATTGTTATATTATATTTTTATCAAATAAAGTGGCGTGTGTAATAGAGATTGTCCTGTTTATCAAACTTTTTTTTAGTGTTATTGATGTTATTTGTAATTCAAATTGATGACAATTTTTTTGATTATTTTTTTTTTACATTTTTTCTTCTATTAGGGCCTATTTCTAATAATCAGACAGGGTCTCTAAAAAGTTAGAGACGCCCCTGATGGTTGTACTATGGACAAGAAGTTGACCTGTGGCTTGGTGATAGATAAAACTTTTTGTTCTATGCCTTACTGCCTATTTGTCCAATATCATAACCAGTTTCTGATTCAAACAGGATACCACAAAGATTGTCAAGTTGAATCCCATATTTTTAGCAGATGAAACACAGACTTAGTTTTAATTTGATTTAGAGACACATACATAAATTGCATATGACAAATTAATAAAGGAACGAGTACCACATCGATTAACATGAAAAGTGTGTGAGTGTTTATATTTGAGGGATGAAAACATTGAGATACCGGGCTTGGTTACGCAAGTCTGTGACCCAAGTGGGGGTATTAAAGTTGCGGAAATTAATCGGCAATTGGCTGTCTCATGAGAATACTTGAGATATGTGCACTTGTGTAAGTAAGAGAAGTGAAAATACTTATTGGGTTAAGCTAAGCTCCCTGCACATTTGTAGGGAAGTTTCCTTAGTTTCGCCATCATGCATTTATGATGTCTTAACAGAGCAGCGCTTTGTGTCTTATAAAAACAGTGAGCCCACTACTCAAACTCAAGAGGTGTTCAGCCATATGCTTAAACCGACCGTTACTTTTTTCGTTTTTGTTCATTAACTGGGTGGTTAAAGTAATGGATTCAATTTAGGCTCTGTTTGGTAAAAATAGCGGTTGACTGATAAGCTAGCTGATGGCTGATGACTTATGACTTATAGCTGATAGCTGATGACTGATGACTTATGGCTGATAAGCTAATTGAAGTGTTTGGTAAAATTAGCGGTTCAAGTAGCTGATAATGTAAAATGACATAAAAGGGTATTGTTAATTTATAATAAATTTTATATTAAATTGATATTTAACATACTTTGATTTTTTTAAAAAAATTAAAATAGAATTTAAAAATTAAATATACTAATATAATATTTTTTAATATTATTAAACTAATTTTTAAGTCCTTGGAAGTTTATTTTCTAACTTCATGGAAGTTGTATAATACACATTAATACATATAAAAATAAAGTACGTTGTACTGTGTATATCTACATATATTTTTAGAGTGTATATATAAGTATATGAAACCACGGAAGTTGTATATATACACATTAATACATATAAAAATAAAGTACGTTGTACTGTGTATATACGTATATGAAAATGAAACCACGGAAATTGTATATATACACATTAATACATATAAGAAACATTGGCTTTTTTTATTAGCAAGAAATGGTTTAGTGTTTAAGTACATAATTATTTTATTTTAAATTAAAATAAATTAGAAAGGATAAAAATGGATTTTAGTTAAAATAATAGGGGTAAAATTGGAAGAAAAAATGATAAGCTATAAGCTATAAGCTCATAAGCTACTTGAAATAGCGTTTGAAAAATAAGCTATAAGTCAGTAAAATAAGCTATAAGCTCGTGACAGAAAACAGTTACCAAACAGGTCTTTTAGCTTATAAGCTATAAGACATAAGCTATAAGCTAATTTTTTGGCCTTACCAAACAGAGCCTTAGTGTAGTTAATTTAGGGATAGGGAAAAAGTTTTTCAATCAAGTGGAGAAGAGCTAGATTAATTATATAATTTATCAATCAAGTGGGGAAAAGTTTTTCTCTGATTCTGAATAAGCCTATGATAAAAATCTGGTGGCTAGGATCACAAGTGCTAATAATCCCAATCACAGCATGTAAAAGATTAACAGACACAAGATTTAGCTTTTGAGATAGAGAATTAATGGAACCATAACATGGTCTTTTCCATATTTTGATTTTTTCGCCAGGTTTAACCGTGGCTAAATACTTTCCGAAACTCTCTTTTTAGTTGTTCTGGATTTTTTTCAATCGTGGCTAACTACTTTCCGGATTTTTTTTCTTCTTTCAATTATTCAAGTTTACACGTTACCAGAAAATTTAAGTAAAGTGTTTTGAACCGTGGCTAACTACTTTCTGGAACTCTTTTTTTCATTTGTTCCGGTTTGGAATTTGTTACCGGAGAACTTAAGTAAGGTGTTCCGAAAGTTCAACCGTGACTAAATGTACAAAACTTATTTTTAATTCTTTGAGGTGGGAGAAAATTTTCCTCTAATTCTTTGCTTAGGAATTTTATTCCATAATATAGACTCATGGATTGGACAGTGATACCGGAAGGATAGCAAGCATACTTTCTTATTTTTCTTGGTATAAAAGAAGTAGCTAGGACCCATACCCGTCACAATGTCCTTTCGCGGATTCTTAGTGGCATCCACATGATTAGAAAGTAGAGACACATGGTCAGGTAAAAGTGCTAACATGCAAAAAATGGAAATGCCGACAACAACCTTTCGAGATAGGAGCTTTGTCTGGCAAAATCCCATGCTCTATGAGTTTCTTTTTACCAGCACTTTCCATTTTTCTGCGTTAATTGCCCGTGGTTCATGAGATAAAATTATTTGCGATTCAGTTTTGGATGATTAATTAAAAAATTCGATTAAATTCAATTTAGTGCGGTTTAAGTTGGATCAGTTTTAGATATCTAGATCACAAGTTTATAAATTTTTTTATTAAATATCCATATTATAAAGACACGGAAAAATAATAGGTTTGATGTTAAAAAATCAAATATTGGAACAAAAATTATCGAGGACAGAACAAATCATACATATCAGCTCCAAGAATGAAGAAGCTCAAAGGTGTACCCTACTTCTTCCAAATGCCAATAAGAATTCTTTCCATACCAATTACAGTCAGTCATCTTACTCTTAATACACATAAAACATTTCATTGGTGTGATAGTGAACCATTCTACTAAGTTGCATAATAATTACAATCAACTAAAACTACTATATGCTTTCATTATATTTTTTGTTGTAACATGCTTACATATGCGTATATGACCATAGCAAAATGTTGTCAATATATTCGTGACGCCTAAAATTATAGATTGAATTTTTCATCCTGTACTGTGCAGTTTAGTCGTATCCCTGGCATAGCGAAATTACATACACTAGTTACAAGCTAGCAACCAGTATTGACGATGCTTCTTGTTGTCTTAAGCTTTCAGCTACATGAGCAATTACTCCTACACCAGCATTGTGAAACAATTCATTTTTGACCTGAAATTGAGAAGTTCTGATGTTAAAAACTCTATTAATGATACCATCATCATCTGAGAGAACAGGTGGATACAGTACATGAATGTTGTTATGAGCAAAGAAAGGCCAAAATGATGAGTGAAAGCTGACATCAACTTTTCTCCATCCCAACTGTTGTAATCCCCGTATCATCTCCTCTGTTAAGAAGATACATTGCAGCGTTAGTGAAAAAACAGTACTACACAGATAATTCTTCAGCTACTCTAGGCAATAATGTCACCTTCAATGATTTCATGATACTCCGTAGTTTTCTGGGTATCAGGCTCATTTTGTGCCGCTTCCTTTGCTTTCACTGCTTCTGGAGGAAACTGAGGGCCATCAGAAGGGACTGGAGGGTAATATTCAACATCAACCACATGCTTGTATCCATCTAAAGATTGGCGAGGTGGCTAGCAATACATACAATAGAAAATGTTAGCATTTAGCATCCTAGAGACATAAGCATTCTCAAGTTTCCTTTTCAAACATTTTCCTTTTTCGTATTAAATAATTTCTCCCCCCTAGTTTTCATACAGAACCATCCCTGAACAACACGGATGCCATCATTATCTATCTCCTTTCCAACATTTAATAATTTTTCTTCCAAGTTTGCAACACAGAACCCTACATTGGTCCAACTAGGATGCCAGAATTAACACCACTAACAATATTTTAGTTGCAGTATTTTTTTTTAATCAATCAAATTTTATATTATAAAGCAAATGATCCTGGCACACAAGGAGTGCACAAGACCAAAGCTGCAGGTACAACAAACAAATTAAAATCTGCTAAACCGAAGCAGGGAAGGAAAAAAAAGGGGAGCAACTCAAAAGGAACAAACCAGAAAAACGCAAGATACAAGGAAAGGAAACAAAACAGCCGCCACGGGGGTCCTATACACAGGGAGAATCAGAACCTATCTAAGCAAAGAAACGGTTCTGCTTGCCATTTGTAAAGAAGACAAATCGAAGATGACTTAGCTCTGCCCAACCACCATGTCCAAGACAACAGTTTTATAGTATCCACCACTGAAAACACCTGAGCTGTCTCATTCTCAAAAATAACCGCATTCCTCATTCGCCAAAGCGCCCACACCACTGCTGACCAAATCAAAAGATTTGATCCATCATTTATTTTATTTATTTACTTTTAAAAGATTTCTATAGTATAGACATTCAAGAACACCAGTAAGGCAAGTATCAACTAATACAGATACAACTTCCAAACGCTACCACATGCTTTCTTGGACACAGGCTATCATTTCATGCCGACAGGCTGTGACTCTGCGGTGATAGGAATTTCCACTTCAAATTTCAATATGTAATTATGAAGGGACACCAGAGGTTAGGCTGCTAATGAACTGGGTTAACAAAGTGCCAAATATAAACCTTTCTTGATAGATGACAAAAGGTCTACCCACCTCAGGGTACAGATATGATTGCTACTAAGAGAAAAGGAAAGTTACCCATTGAGGTGTGCACAGATGCAGACTGTGCAGGGTCGATTGTTGACAGAAGGTCTACCTCAGGAGCACTACATGTTTTTGGGAGGAAATTTGGTGACAAGGGGTAAAAGCAAATTGTAGTCGCAAGGTCAAGTGCAAAAATAGAATTTCAAGCTATGGCTCAGTGTATATTAGGTGTTATGGATATGAAGAATTGAAGATCAAACTTGATGACCTAAAAATAAATTACGAGGATCCAATGAAACTATTCCGTGACATTAATTTTGTCAGTAGCATTGCAGACAACCCCATACAACATTACAGAACCAATCACATAAAGATAGACCAACACTATCAACAAGAAATTAGAAAGTGGCCATATAGCTATAACCTACATCCCTTGTGGATTTCAATTGGCAGACACCAAGGGACTTACAAGTTACAACAAAGTAGTTCCAAGGTCGTACATGCAAGTCGATAATGATTGACATGTATTCAACAGCTTGCGGGAGAGTTTTGTAAATATGTAGCTGGCACAAATGTAGGATATAATCAATCTGTATACATATTTTTGATGTATCTGTAGTTATTGGGACAATTTTTTTATTGATTATAATTTATTAGGCTTAGCCTACATAACCACATCAGTGCTTATACTTTTTCAATTTAATAAAGAAGATTCAATTTTTCGCTCGTTTTCCACTGAAATCCCTCTCCTCTTTTTCCTGCTTTGCATTTCACTTAATAACAACTTAGAATGTTAGTGATAAACTAAAGGCAAGTAAATAAATTACAAGCGCAAGACATTAACAGTGTCAGGATATTTAGTATATGACTCTAATCAAATTACATATGTTATGTATTGGAGATCAATAACAAGTGAACAAGATAACAGAAAAAGATAAACCATCATATTCACCTTACTGAGCTCCATTTCCCTCCTTATTGAGGAAGTGCGCCACCCAACCATATCTATATTAAGTTAAGGAAATTACTAAAATTGAGGAAGAGAGGACCAAAAGTTACCACTTATATACCTAGCAGGTCGTAAACCAAAGAAAACATACTGAGAGGATACGATCGTACGAAACATTGGCATAAGCAATGCGGCATTTAAATGCTCGAAGTGCAGATCTACAAAAACACTAAATCTTGTAAGTAACAGATTACTTAATTAAAAACGAGGAATACAAAGTAAGCACAAATAGATTCCTTTGCTTACAGAAACTTTACGTCTTCACAATCAGAAGCCATTCTCAACAGAAGAGGTGGTTTGTTGGGTTTACCATCAGTAAGAAACAACTGGCTACCAGTCCGACCAACAAATAAAGGAGCCATAGGTGCAGCAAGCTTTTCTAGTATTGGGACGCCCAACAGAAATGGAAGCTAGAAAATATGCACACTAAACAGTCAACACTGTTACGGTTGGTAAATTTTCGGTATAAACTGATAAATATGAAGAGCTTCAACAAAAGGGTTGACTCAAAGTGTCATAAACATCATTTTCTATTAACCATTTTCAAGACTGTAACATAAGACTTATCCAGTATAATTTAAATTTTCTTAGGGTCTGTTTGTGGATAATGTAAATTCCAATTGAACTTTCTATCATTATTGGAACTACTAGTGAAGGAAAGCCTTAGCACAACAGTTGAAGTTACTGCCATGTGACAAGGTCATTATATCAGTCTCCAGCATATGCAAGGTAATGGATCCTATATTTAGACCTGCAATCGTCCAACAACCCTTCCCTGAACCCTGCTATGGTGGGAGCTATATAGCACCATGTTATCCTTTTAGTATTCTCTCTGCTTTTTACTCTTCCTTTCTCTATTTTAAAAAGTCTTTGGAGGCTGTATACTTGTATAAAAAGATCAAAACATAAAGTAATAACTAGGTAAGAAAAAATGGTTTCTGAAGTTTTTTTTTTAAAAAAAAAGAATAGTTGGGTCAAAGTCAAATAACTGCATACAATAAAAGGAAAACAGAATGAAGAAATTTTATATATGAAAAGGAGTGACCAATATCATTCATAGTGGCTGTATGGAACATCAATGCTTGAATTTGATGAAAACCGAATTATAAGAAGCTAAAGTAATATTTCAAAGGAGAGACAACAATAAAGTAAACCATAATAAGATATATGGGTATATTAAATTAAAGTAAAACTGCAAAAGAAGAAACAAATACTAGAGTAATGTTTATAATACCCTCATAAACAAGAAGAATATAGGACTTCAATAATGCTAAAAATCCTTACACCATATATAGGACTTAAATAATGTATAAAAATCCTTGCTAGGACCTAGGGTAGTGTGGTATAGCAACAAGCAACTGGTGCTTGGACGTCTATTCCCTTCAAAATACTCATATATTATAAATTTTGCATCTTTGAATCTTTTATATTATTAATAGTATGTTCATTGAAGCTAGAATCAAGTTAAGGCACCATTTTTACAAGGTCCTAGCAAGCTAAAAGTAACATCACGAGTATGAATTGGTGAGTCATAACCAAGCTGGCAATAAATAAGCTGTAATTTATTGTAAATAAAACAGTGATAGGATTACGTAAGCTCCAAACCCCAAACCGTGAATCATCAACACAGAGTACCAAGACAAGTTTGAATATTACAAAATGTAAGACAAGTAGCCAACAGAAACAACAATTTACAAGTAAGAATTTATATAAAGCAAAAAACATAGGCACATAATTAATATGGTCCAGAACAGACCTGCCTTTTTCCCCTCACACCAAGATGTGGAGTTGCTAAAGTAATAAAATTGATTGGCTCCAACCCAGCAATCATCCCTCCTTTTGAAAAGCTTGTACTTTGGGAATTTCCTGCTGTGCTGTATGCAAGATCACCAGGTTGGTCCCTATTATAGGTATCACGTGAATAAAGGACAGCAATTGCATATCTAGCAAACAAGCCTCCTAAAGAGTGGGCCAGGAAGGATATTCTTTTCAAACTCTCTGTCTTTTTGACAACTTGCAAGACCTGTTTTGATAAAAGGAAATAAACATACAACATGAAACATTTCAGACGAAACTCAAAACAATCAGAACCAAAATTGGGTGTCCAAACATTGGACACACAAATCTGCATATCTCATGACTCACTTCATCAGCTAATCGCTTTCCAGCTCCATCAATCCCAGTAAACGTCTTAGTATAAGTATTTGATGAACTTACTGCAGAGACCAAAATAATTCTTAAGGACTTCAGCCATACAAGTAACTTTACGTACATGGAAGAGGTTCTCAAGTGATTCAAAATAAAACTTTCACAACATTAAACAGCTTAGGGATCAATACTTTCTAAACAATACAAAACTACAAATAGACTTTCAAATGCATTAACTCAGAAAAAAAAAATTAAAAACTGGAAGAAGACTCAGCATAAGAGCGGGAGTTTTATTTCGCAAGCCAAAACATAACTACCAGAAAAATTTGAACGACTGACTGAAACTATAGACAAAAAAATGAAATTCATTTCTAAACATAAATTAGAGAACCAAATGCTCACTATAGAGGAGGCTTATCCAACATAACATAGAGAGCCAAATGTGAAAAATGTACTAACCATAAATTAGAAAGTTCTTTCCAAGGCGCCTTTTCAACTCTGCTTCTGCATAAGTCCAATCCGCTGTGCTGTATCAGTAAAAACATCAGTACAGCTTTGTACTAGACTAAGCTACATACAACAACCAAATGACCGACATAAATAAGTGTATTTATGAATGGCACATATATATCCATTGCCCCAAAATTTGATTTTTCTCGCTTTCATCTGCTAAATTGTGAGCTTATAAATCACTTTTATAAAATGAATAAGATTTATGATTGACAAGTAAACTGGAAAGGGTACCAGCTATTCACAAACAGGGCGAAGAGCATAATTCTTTTCGGTTAACAACAAGAGCCAAGCATTATCCCACTAAGTGGAGTCGGCTACATGCACTAAACAGCGTCATAATGTTCAATTACCTACCATTAAAAGTGTTATGCATACTAATTTCATCTTTCAGTTTTCAGCCACAATTCAACAAAAAACAGTTTGAGCACCTTATTATTTTCTCAATATAAATATAAAATATATACCTAGCCAAGATACCATGAACAAGAACAAGGAGATGATCTGGGTGATTCCTAGAATTTCCCTTGCTAGAAATAGAACTTTCGTTAGCGGTGGTACTCATAGCTCGCGCTCTAAGGCCCTGGTGTCTCTGTCCACCGTTTGTACCTGCCAAAGTTCATCTGCAAGCCTTAATGAAAGCCTGTTATTCATACTTTCATCACTATTAATATGGTCGTTAATTCATTATCCTATTTGGATTATTCGACTAGTTGTTACTAGGCTTGGGCTAGTACCAGCACATAAAAATGATTGACAAATAAAGAAGACGGAGAAAGCAAGCCAAGGAGGCCATAATGTCATTTGTAATTGTAACAAACATATTTGATTATCAATTGCATAATAAAAATTAGACATCAAGATCCACATTCATCATGAAGAGAGAAAGGAAAAATATACCAGAAGGAAAATTGAGACCGGAATTGGAAGAAGAAGATGAAGAAGAAGAAGATAGAAGAGGGTTTTGTTGTTGTGATTGTGAAGGAGTCTTGTTATTGTTGTTGTTGTTGTTGATGAAATTGGAGATTCGAGGCGAATAAGAACAGCGCGCGTGAATAAACGAAGCCGTTGCCATGATGGATGATATAAATAGAATAGAATAGATAGATGCAAATCAATCCTTAATTCTCTCTTTTTCGAAGCAAAGTGGAACCGCAAAAAGCCACACGATTGTTGATTTTCTGTTTTATCTTGTTCACGAAATATATCACCAACAACTATGCAGTTTCAGAAGCCCCATTCCATTACACAGTATACAGCCAAAAATGGAAAGAAAAAAAGACAATTGCGATGCGATATGATTGTGGTCTGGTGGAGACTGTAGATAGAGGGAGCGCAATACGACCAACAAAGACTACGCGCCAAACCGAGAGATACATTATTACTTTTGGTTTCATATGTACACTTTTTTTTTTTTTACTAAAAACATTATTCATATATTCAAATCGATAGATTATATCAATGGAGATTATTACATATTCAAATCTGTTAAAAACTAAAAAGGATGAATATGCGAATAAGCTCACAGCATCTAAGTTAATAACATAAAACGGGCTTAATATCTACAAATGTGAAAATGCCTACAATTGATTTGAGAAGATTCCGTGTACTTAGGCGCCACATGTTGTTAAGATGTTTTAACACTCGCTGTAGTCCTTTTTATAAGGAACAATTTGGAAAAATCAATCACATTGTAAATAATTATTTTTCATTTAATACTTTTATAAATTTAAATTTATTCGACATATACCCCTATTTGATTGCCTTTAATTCAACTAACTTACTCCATCCGGTCCTTAATATAAAAAAAATTAACTTTTTAGATTTATGGAATGATCGATGTATTTGGTCTAGAAAATGGACCAAATACATGAATCATTCTATGAATCTAGAAAACAAAAGTTTTCTTATATAAGGGACTAGAGGGATTACTTATTTTTAATATTCTCTCTCATAATAAATAAGGGCATAAATGAAATTAAACATTTAAAACATTTGAAAATTAGTCAAAGATTTTTATAAAAAAGACCAAAATAAGGATACCTATTAATAGAGTTACATTGAAAATTGTGTAGTCAACATTTATAAAACGATTAAAAGTATGAGAATGTTAACTTGTGCCCCCATGGCACATGCTAAGAAATCAAATGTAGAAATTATTTCTTGGAATTTGTGCATTTTTACTTTTAAGCATTAAATTTCTTTCATTATTAAATGCAGAATTTCTATATTAGGATGGCTTATCATGTGCCCTTAGGGCACATGTTAACATGACCAAAAAGTATTGTTTTCTATGAAGAATTTACCATTTTTTGTATCGTTAACTAGTGTTGGGCACTAGTTAGCATGACCATGTATTTAATAATGTTGAAATTTAATACTTGAAAGATTAAAATATATAAGTATTCTAAAAAATAATTTTTACATGTGCCAAAATACAAGTTAACATTCTCCTATAAAATAATTTATAATTACATGTTTAAAAAACTTCTTTTAATGTCCTCGTGAGCTTAGCTCAGTTGATGGAGACATCGAATATATTATGCATGCGGAAGCTGATGTTCGAACTCCGGACACTCTATTTATTCTTTAAGATAGAATTTCTAAAAAAAACTTCTTTTAATAATGTACACCAAAAAGAAAAACCTTCTTTTAATAATGTACACCAAACAAAGTTCTTTTTGTCAACACTCCATATTAGTTATTTCTTGACGTAGGTAATATTCTGCTTCCATTGTGCTTGGATGTCATTAGAAAAAGCTTAAGTGAAGCAACACCATTCCATTCCCCTCAAAATTTGATTCTAACACGTTTCTCTTTAGTTTAAGATTCTTATGTTTTTTTTTGGCATCTTAATTTTAATAACTTTCTTTTTATTTTATAATAATTTGAATAGTTAATTTTTTAATAACTTTGCAAATGCCTTCTATTTGTGTAAATTGCCAATTTTAGGAAGAAGCAATCTTACAATTATTAACTTTGCAACAATATTAGGATAAAAGTCATAAAACATAATGTAACAGAAAACTAATTCTGTTTTAGTAATTAGTAACTAACAATGGCTAACAACTATGTGATATCTAATAGTTAAAGCTTATTTTTTTACACAATACAGTTTTTGCCAATTTATTCATAGACAGAAGCAAAAACTACTTAAATTATTAAATCAATAATGCAAGCTATAGGTTCACATCACATTATAGAACAAGCATGAGGATTATCGTCACTGAACACAGACATGGCCTTGTCATTAATCATTGTTGCACCAATTGGCTTTCTGTAATAGCCAAAATCTTCACCATAACTATACCCATGTTTGTAGTAATTGTAAGAAGAAGAAGAAGACGAAGAAGGCTTATTATCATAAATATTGCCGTAATTGCGTGTGAAGTCATGGTATTCTGGATTGTATGGATATGGCCATAACTCTGCCCTTCTACCTGTTTTCCTAACTGTTTTCAATACTTTCTTTTCATCTGCCCAACCCATCACAGTCACCTTTTGCATCTCCATGTTTATGTCAACACTATCAATTCCTATGTACAAGATTTTAACATTGTTAAGTTAAGGACAGCTTCAAAAAATTAGTATAATGTTAGTAAATGAAAAGATGTGTAACATTAATTAATTTACAAAATACAAATAATTATAGACTTATAGTTAAGGTATATATATGTACCACGTAATTTTTTAAGAGCTTTCCTTATATTAGTCACACAACCTTCACAGTCCATGTGCACACACATCTCTACTATCTAGAGTAATCAAAAGAAGGAAAAATAGTTAGGTAAAGTGGAAAACAATAACATGGAAGTGAGGTACATATTACTCTAAGTTTTTAGTGGCACAACCTTTACAGTCCATGTTGAAATCTACGTTGTAAATAAATCTTCTCCGTTGCAAAACAGCTTATGCAAACGAATAAGTTTTTTATATATTATTTTAAGTTTGTCAAGGCACTTTATGCAAAAATATAGTTTACAAAAATACAGTTTTCGTTAATGAAAACTTATAAATTAACATAAAATTTTCTTTATTTGTATAAACTATTTTACATAAGCTAAAAAATAAGTTATTCCAAACAGGCTTTAAACATCATACCCTACTTTTTTGTGTGAGGGGGACGCGTCATTCCCAAAGTAGTGTCCATTTAACGACAAATTTTATATCTATCTCTATTTTTTTTTATCGCATCACTAACTTATCACATCTATCGCATTACTCTCTCTCTCTCAAGGTGGTATATACCATACGACGGGTTTTCACAATTTTTTTTTATGATGAGAAAATATTTTTCTTATTGATAAAATACAATTTGTAATATGCTTTCATGTAAACCCAATGGAACTTTAAACTTTTACATATTATTTTAAAAGTTAAATTTGAACATCAATTAATTCAACAAGGATATATTATTAAGAGAATATTATGGTTACTAAACTTAAGTATCCATGTACACGTTATAGTAAACAAAAGATATACTCCCTCTAGTCCTTTATATAAAAAAACTTTTACTTTCTAAGATTCATAAAATGATTGATGTATCTGATCCACTTTTTAGATCAGATACATTAACCATTCTATAAATCTAAAAAGAAAAAAAAATTATATTAAGAATCGGAGGAAGTAACATTTTTATACTTCAAAGATGTAGAAAGATGTTAATTCAAAAGCAATGAAATTAAAGGAAAACTATATGGTGTTTCTAACCGTCATTTTTGGAAATTAAGAAAAACCAAAATGCAATGATAATCTTCTAAGGATGAAAGTGAAACACAGCAAGGTTATACAATTGTGGCATGAGACCAGCAACAGTTAGCATATATATTAAGAAATACATGTAACATGATTATGATTAAGAAATCAATTAAATTTATTAATTTCAGATGTAGTTCCCACGGAATTTCTCTCCCTTTTCTTATGCAAAAAATTTGGAAGTTGTAGAGTAGACTTTTTTTTTTGAAAGGCAAAGTATTATTATAAACTTCAAAATGCAATGATGATCTTCTAAAGCATAGGGAATGCCTTGTAGAGTAGACTCATTGAAAATGGAAATTGCATAGCACTTGTTTATAAATTGGGAGGAACATTTAAAAGAGATATCAGTTCAGCACTAGTTGAAATAGATAGACATATTTGACTAACATGCAACTTCAAAATGGCACGGCATGTGATTTCTTCTAAGAGTTAATTCACTTTGGTCAGGAAGTTGTATATGAAACCTCCAATGTTTGAAACTTGATTTCGTGCCGTCGAAAATTTGACGCATTCACTCAGTCGGTACAATTTGGTCATTGGATCAAGATTTTCAACACATTTATTTACCCTATTGGCTATTGTATTTACCCTGTATCATAAAGCAAATAACATAGTTAAACTGAACTCAAATTTTTATTTATTTGAAATGAACTAAACATTTATTAAACAAAATTCATTACAAATGAAATCTGCACTTAAGCTTATTACATTACTTCTTCATTTTCATTTCAGCAAAAAAATTTGAGTGAACAAATTCACAGATGAGTTTTTCTTTTTCACATAAATCTCATACCTTAAAAATTTAACCCTAAATTTTAAGATACACGAAACTAATAATTAATATCGAAGTCCGTAGAAACGGTCAATATAAGTGCACATAAAACTTATTTAAAGAAACTGAAATTTATAATAGAGGGTAAATACTGTTGATCCCAACTTCACTCTATTTCTGAGATGACATCTAGCTCCAAGTTCAGATGTCTAGCACCTGTTCTGGTTGTCGATGCAGAGGCAAAAGGATTAGGTGGCATCTCTAACTTCTCACTATTTCCTTCCAGCATTTGAACCACGGCCTTCATGGTCGGACGATTCGCTGGATGCCACTGAATGCACCAAAGTCCCACAATTGATAGCTTCTTTGCAATTATAGTGTCTTCTTCTCCTTCAATATGGATTTTTATATCTTCATTGTTCTCTAGAAGATTATAAATCCATTGTGGATAGTGAACTTGGCTGCTGTTTTCGGCCGTGACATCGGTTACTTTCCTTCCTCCAACCATTTCAAGAAGCATCATTCCATAACTATAAATGTCTGACTTATAGGATACATTGCCAAAGTTCCTGGAAAATACCTCTGGTGCAATGTAGCCCAAAGTGCCTCTAGCCGTGATCATTGACACTTTACTTTTTTCCTTGGAACAAAGTTTTGCCAAACCAAAATCAGAAATTTTGGGTGTGAAATTGTCATCTAGCAATACATTATGAGGTTTGATATCAAAATGGAGAATTCGTTTATCGCAACCTTGATGAAGATACTCAATTCCCTTAGCTATACCGAGAGAAATGTGTTGTAGCCTTTCCCAACCTAAAAAGACATCTTTATTGTCTGCAGATGATATGAATTTCTGCAACGAACCTTTTGGCAGAAATTCATACACCAAGGCTTGTTTGTTCCCGTCTGCACAAAAGCCAACCAAGTGAGCCACGTTGACGTGGTGAATTTGACACATTGCTTCCATTTCATTGATGAACTCTTGGCCGTTTCCCGTTGAAGTGTTGAGGACCTTAACAGCTACCTGAACTTCCTTTGATAGCTTTCCTTTGAAGACCGAACCAAAAGCTCCTTGCCCCAGTTCTTCTTTAAACTGATTTGTAATTCTTTTAATATCTCCATATGAGTATCTGGAAGGCTTAAGAGATTTATAATCCTTCAAAAACTTTTTGATTCTTATGTAATGCTTCCTTTCAATGAAAACTACATAGACACAATATGCCGCGACTCCAACAACTATCAGACAAAATGGGCCTATTATTCCACCTGCACATAGTATTATAAAGGAATAAAGGGAATCATTTACATGTAAATAGTCAACTTATGAAAGGGAATACAAGTTCATCAAATATGTCCTTGAATATTACAAATATGTATCATATTAATAAGGCCATGTTGAGATTTAGCCTATTCGAGTTTATATACTGGCATAAGCACTTATGAAAGTGTATGAGAGAGCTTATAACATATCCATAAGTTGTTTTCAGTTAATTTACATATGATCTCCATGTGAAGAGGGAATAATTTCAATCACTAAGTTGCATATTTAAGTTTAATAATTGTAGAACTTGTATTTCCATTATGCCAAACGAGATTGAGCTTTGAAAAGCTTACCAGCTATCACTTTCACTTTCCCTTTTGATGAACCTGCAAATAAAATTGAAGATATGAGATTCTCACAACTATATATATAACATCATAATTTCTTTGTGAAAGGATATAGAAGAAACCATACCTTTAATGATACATTCAAATTTGTGTTGAGATGTGTTTCTTTTGGCCTTGCATTTCCCACCTTTTCGTTCACAGTTTCTGCAATCAGGCTGTAACCAATTGAGACCAGCGTCAACGTTGTTATTAAACAAAGAATTAGGCAACAAAACAAGGTTTTGGATTCTGGTACAGGATAGCAAGGGTGTCCTGATTATTGATGATTCCGAATTCACTGCTATAACTTCAAATCCCGGAACATTTAGACAAGAAAAGTTTCCAGATGTTATTATGTTATCTGTGTTTCTCTGAGAAGTCCCTGAACAATTGAATAAAGCATATTTTTTGAGTCCAAAGTCATCGTTGAACTGAAAGGGAGATGAGGATATGTCAAAATTAGGAATTTGTTTGTGAAGGCATAATTCAGGATAAGAAACTGTTATGACTTGTGAAGTGTAGTCTATGGTTTTGATGATGGTTTTATAAGAAAAAGGGAGTTCCAACAGTGTTTGGTTGGTGTCAGTGCAGTATAGTTCAAACCAGGAATTATTGTAGCCACACCATTTTGGTTGTTTTCCTTTGAG
The DNA here is from genome assembly GCA_030408175.1 of Trifolium repens. Lineage (NCBI taxonomy): Eukaryota > Viridiplantae > Streptophyta > Magnoliopsida > Fabales > Fabaceae > Trifolium > Trifolium repens. The sequence goes on along the minus strand of CP125842.1, from coordinate 54,625,120 downwards.
TCTGAATGGGAATCTTATGAATGGTCCATGAATACCATCACAACTTGATTCTTTACATTGGTCATCATCATGGGAACTAGTTTCTGCAACTGCAACTATAGTTAAGAAGCAGAACAAGAACACATGGATGAAGTTTTTTAGCCAAATAGCCATGACTGATAATCATCCTCATGCCAGTCTAACAAATAAGTAGGACTTATTGACCTTGTGCAGCATTGCATTGACCATGAGAATGACTCATTCACACTTTTTTTATTACGAATGAGGATCGAACTTAGAACCTCATGCATACTACCCAAACCTTTCAGGCTTAACCCTCGGGCTAGTTAGAAATATCTACGGAAAAAATTAAATTATTTCACTAAATATAGTAAGTCTTTAAAATTACTAGAGAGTAGAGACACAGGGTCAAGTCTTGGACAGATCAGCGGGCGATGTTTTAAAGGATCAAATATAAGTGATGGAATGGGTAAGAATTTGGTTGGTTGACTTGAAGTCAGCTGTGAGCGAAATGAATAAGTCCAGCAGCCATCACTGACTGACTTAGTGGAGAAGATACCGAAAATTGCAAGGCTCCATCTTCCCCCAACCAACCAAACAAACTCAGAAAATCAATCAATCAATCAAAATGGCTATGTGGGGCGTGGGACTAATCATTTTGGCTGCCTTTGTAATATGGATATTTATAATTACCATAGAAGGCGGGTGCTTCATTACATCAGTACACTGCGGAACGATGTTCAATGAATCTTTATTCGATTCATTCGATTCATTTGGAGAGGAGTGTGTGAATCCTATTTTCCAAGTAATATGTGAAAACAACAAATCGGTAATTTACTTCAACTATGGTGAACGTCACGCTAACGCCACCCTAGTTTCTAATTTATCCTCTTTCCGTTACATAATGACCGGAGTTAGTCCTGATAATAACTGCCTTAGCCTCAATTCCTTTTATCTTCCCTACGAAAACGTCTCATTCTTTTCCGATCCTTATGTTTATGAATCTATAATGGTTATGAGATGCGAAAAACCAGTAGAGTTTGTCAACTACTACGAGAATATTTCTTCAGAAGGGTGTGGTGGTGGTGGAATTGATGGTGAGGAAAATCAATTCTATTCATATGCAATGGAGATTGGCGGAGAAGAAAGTCTGAGTGTGTCACACATAGCAGAGTCCTGCAGAATAGAGATGAAGGTAATGATAAGTGATTCGGATGAAAAGGTCACATGTAATGATAAGAGGAAGTGTGGCTATCCAGTGGAGGTTCACAGTGAGTATCTCAATGGAATTGAGTATCGTTGGCGACCAATAAGCTGTGGGAAGCAGCAAGACGGATACAATCATGGGGAAGGAAGAAGGAAACCACCACAATCGCCACTTCGCTGCATTATCCGCCATACAGTAGACACCTGCATTCGAATGCTACGTTCCACGCGTACGTCAACTAAATTTAATTGCTATGCTATTTTTATTCGTAATGATTTATAGCTTGAAACCTGAAAATTTTGCCATTTAGATGGTTTGCAATTGTGTAGTTTAAAGATTTTTGGATTACAATAATCTCTATTAATTTGATTTATTTGCAGTGTCCCTATGGATTGTTGGAAAATATGTCCTTGGATCACCCTTTGTGGTTGTTGTCTTGATATGGAAATGGAGAAAAAAGCATCAATCCATATATGACACAATTGAAGATTTTATCCAAAGTCACAACAATTTCATGCCCATCAGATACTCTTACTCACAAATCAAAACTATGACCAAATGTTTCAAGAATAAGTTGGGTGAAGGAGGCTATGGTTCTGTCTATGAAGGAGAGCTTCGAAGCAAACGCAAAGTAGCTGTTAAGGTATTGACTAAGTCTCAAACCAATGGACAAGACTTCATCAATGAAGTTGCAACAATTGGAAGAATCCGTCATGTCAATGTCGTGCAGCTAATTGGATTTTGTGCCGAAAGAACAAAGCAAGCTCTGATCTACGAGTTCATGCCTAATGGTTCTCTTGATAAACACACATTTTCACAAGGCCAAGGAAACTCATCCTCATTAAGCTACGAGAAAATCTATGACATTACCCTTGGAATTGCTCGTGGAATTCAATACTTACATCAAGGCTGTGAAATGCAAATCATACATTTTGATATAAAACCACATAACATTCTTCTTGATGAGAGTTTCAACCCGAAGATATCCGACTTCGGTTTGGCAAAGTTGTACCGAATAGATCAAAGCATTTTAACTTTAACTGCAGCAAGAGGAACAATGGGGTACATGGCTCCTGAGTTGTTGTACAAGAACATCGGAAGCATATCTAATAAAGCTGATGTTTATAGTTTTGGAATGATGCTAATGGAAATGGCAGGTAGAAAAATGAACATAAATTATATGGAGAATTATTGGCAAGACTACTTTGCTAAATGGGTTTATGATCAATTTGAGGAAACAATAGATACTGTTGAGAATTCGACGAAAACTCACACCAATAAAAGAACTTGATGTGTGGAGCAATTGAACCAAGCAACCAAAATCAAAGAATATATAGAGACGATGATAATAATAATCCAAAGCAAGTAAGTAGACAAATCAAAAGCAAGAGAGCAAGACACAATCTTTGTTTACCCAGTTCGGAATTACCTACTCTGGGGGAGAGAGCAGCCCCTCCGTTCCACTAGAATCAATGAGTATCACTTTACAAGAAATTCCCACAATTGGGTACAAGGAATTAGCAACCCTAATTCTACCCAAATCCCGAATCTCTTCCCGTGACCAAGAGACTCACTTGACCTAGTCTACCCAAGGAGAAACTAACAACCTATTGCCTTTGACGGCAAACCCTTGTTCCCTCAATCTCAATCTCAATCTCAATCTCAATCTCAATTTTTCTATGAATAAAGTAATCCCTATTTATAGAAAAATACATGCCTAAAAATTAGTAACAAATCTATTTTAAAATAAAACAAATCCAAGTCAGATTGTCCTCCAAGAAAAGATATTTTCCACAAAAATCTCCAAACCAAATCGCACCGCGCCCCGCGCCATCGTACCCGCGCCCCGCGCCAACTGGCAGTAGCCACAGCACTTTCTAGAGTGCTCCCGGCGCCTGGCGCCAACTGGCAGATTTTCAGGATCTTCTGACTTCTTGTTACCGAGATTTTAAGGCACATTCAACAATTCTCCACCTTGCCTTCAAATCGATGGTGATCCACTCAACCACCGCGCTGCTCTCTCCATCTTGAATCTTCTATTCAAGATCACCGGCCAAGTCCAAGTCCCACTTGAACCTTGACCTAGGCGTTAGCCTCCACTTGCTTCCCGCAAGCATTGCCTCCTTCCCTTCATCCCTCGGAATGCCTTCCGCTCTCATGAAGATCTTGCATCCCACTACCATAGGACTTTTGGTAGCAACAAGATTCACCGCCTCCTCTTCAGACTCCGGAGTAGCTAATTCCGTACCTTCCTGAAGAAACGCTTGTGACCCCGCTATCTCCGGCATTTTGGATAGCTCAACAAGCTTCACCACCCTTCGACCCCCGGAGTGCCCTCCGTCCTCTCGAAGTATTGCTTGCCTCCGAACCCACCTTGGACTTTTAGGTGGTTCTACAAGCTGCAACATCAAACTCCCCTTGTGCCCGACTACCTCCAGCAGTCCTACAAGTTCCCAAGTTTGATCAAGGTTGCTTTCAATTGCCTCCCTGAAGATCCTTTCAAGGTCTTGCACTTCTTCAGCCACAATTGAAACGTATCCCACAAGGCCTCTATGGTTCCCCTTTGGTTCAACACAACCACTCTTCTCCCTATCTCCAATTAGATACCCGAGAGTCAATGTTGATAGCTTCCCACTCTTGGAAGGCTCCACCTCAAACTGAGATTCCACCAAAGTACACCAACCATCCCCTTGTGATAAGCAAGACCTCTCCACCAACCCCTCTGAAACACACCACCCGAAATCCCCTGACTCTCCACCGTCACAAGCATCAATAGCTGACACCACTAGTGCCTCTCCATGCTCATAACCCTCATACTCCGATGAGCCTTCAACAACATGCGCAGAATTACCATTGCCCTTCAACTCCGGACAATCCCGTTTGTAGTGACCCCTCTTTTGACAGTGGTAACACGCCCACCTATCACCGATTTTTAACTTAGCCTTCCCACCTCTACCTCCACCTCTTCCACTTGAAACGTTTAAGGCATCCGCACTATCTCCCACCTTCAAGTCTTTAAACTTAGTTAGCTCTTTCGTCCGTAAGGCCGATTGAACTTCCTCCAAGGTAATAGGGCTTTCCCTACCGTAGAGCATAGTATCCTTGAAACTCTCATAGGACTTAGGTAGCGTACACAGGAGGTGTAAAGCTTTGTCTCCGTCTTCGAGTATCACATCAACGTTGGCTAAATCATCAATGATCTTATTAAACTCTGCCAGTTGTTCCGTCATGGATTTCGACTCCACCATTCGATAAAAGTAGAGCTTCTGTTTCAGAAACTGCTGATGTGCCGCAGACTTAGTCATATACAATGATTCAAGCCTCGCCCACATCGCCGCAGCGTTGGTCTCCTTTGCGACTTCTCTCAACACATTGTCTCCGAGACACAAGGTAATAGCACTAACCGCCCTTTCATTCAAATCAGCCTTCTCCTCATCGGAAAGACTCGCCGGCATCTGTGCACCCTTCAAGGCCTCAACACACTTGTTATGGACTAGAACAGCCCTCATCTTCACCTTCCACAACCCGAAGTCGTTGGTCCCGGTGAACTTCTCAATATCAAACTTCGAACCCATGGTACTTGATTATCACGATTGATCCTTGCCCCACGGTGGGCGCCAATTGTTGAGAATTCGACGAAAACTCACACCAATAAAAGAACTTGATGTGTGGAGCAATTGAACCAAGCAACCAAAATCAAAGAATATATAGAGACGATGATAATAATAATCCAAAGCAAGTAAGTAGACAAATCAAAAGCAAGAGAGCAAGACACAATCTTTGTTTACCCAGTTCGGAATTACCTACTCTGGGGGAGAGAGCAGCCCCTCCGTTCCACTAGAATCAATGAGTATCACTTTACAAGAAATTCCCACAATTGGGTACAAGGAATTAGCAACCCTAATTCTACCCAAATCCCGAATCTCTTCCCGTGACCAAGAGACTCACTTGACCTAGTCTACCCAAGGAGAAACTAACAACCTATTGCCTTTGACGGCAAACCCTTGTTCCCTCAATCTCAATCTCAATCTCAATCTCAATCTCAATTTTTCTATGAATAAAGTAATCCCTATTTATAGAAAAATACATGCCTAAAAATTAGTAACAAATCTATTTTAAAATAAAACAAATCCAAGTCAGATTGTCCTCCAAGAAAAGATATTTTCCACAAAAATCTCCAAACCAAATCGCACCGCGCCCCGCGCCATCGTACCCGCGCCCCGCGCCAACTGGCAGTAGCCACAGCACTTTCTAGAGTGCTCCCGGCGCCTGGCGCCAACTGGCAGATTTTCAGGATCTTCTGACTTCTTGTTACCGAGATTTTAAGGCACATTCAACAGATACAAACAATGGAACAGAGAAGGAAAAGAAAATTGCAATGAAAATGATTGTAATTGCCTTAAAATGCATACAAATGAAACCAGATGATCGTCCCTCAATGAATGAAGTGATAGATATGCTCGAAGGAGATGAATTTCCTCAACACCTACAACCTGATCCTGAATCTCTCTTAACCTGGCAAAAGATGTCAGAAGATGCAAATGAATTTGGTGACAACTAACATTCATCATGAGCTACATATGAAAAGTGGAAGTGAAATAAGCATGACTCATGAGAACTATTATAACTTGCATCATACTATTATAATTCCTATAACATATATATTAACTTAAAATGTAAACTATCATAACTTGCATCATACTATGTTAATTCCTATAATTATCATTTAAGTTTATCTTTGTACTTCAATTTATTTAGTATACAAGTTTGTCCCTAAATACCAAACATGTGTCAATAATAATTACTGTGATAATATGCAAAAAAGATTACTATGAATCATAATAATAAAAAATATTTACATGATACACATAAGTTCAAAACCTCATAAATTTAGGAACTAAGTTGTGAATGTGGAATAAGCTTACCAGCAATCACTTTCCCTTTTGATATGAGATTCTCACAACTACACACTCACACAACATCATAATTTCTTTGTGAAAGGATATAGAAGAAATCATACATTTAATGACGCCGATGCATTCAAATTAGGCAAAAATACATGGTTTTGGATTCTGATGCAGGACAACAAGGCTGTCCAAATCATGTGAACTAGTTTCTGCAACTGCTACCGTTGTTAAGCAAAACAAGAACACGGGGATGAGCTTTTTTAGCCAAATACCCATGACTGATAATCATCAGTCTAACAAATAAGTAGGACTTATTGACCTTGTGCAGGATTGCATTGACCATGAGCATGACTCATTCACACTTCTGTTTAGTCTCTGGAAAAAATTAAATTATTTCACAAAATATACTAAGTCTTTCAAATTACTACTAGATCCATTTACTCTTTTTCTAAATATAGTGCCTAATTAATTAATACAGAATAGTATTTCTTAATTAGTGTCCAAACTTTAATAGGGGTATACAAAAGACAGGTAAGGTTGTATTGTGTGTCCCTCACACACCTCTAACATTAGATGGAGCCAATTTTTTAGAGGAGAAACCCGATGAGTTGCGGATTCAATAAGGACGGTCCATACAAAGACAAGGGCAGATTAGTCCCAAATCACCAAATACTAATACATAAACATTTTTTTAAAAAGCAAAATTGAATACTATTGCTACTGATATCTGTGGCTTGGTTTTGGGTTCTAGTTGCACCAAAGGTACTGAGAAAAGCCAAGTGAAACCAATTAATGCAGACACAACAATTTCCTGTGAAAGTTCTGAGCAAGCTACTAGTTTCACTAGACAAAAACAACTTAATTTCACTATTGTAGTTGCAATCAGCAACCCTTGTCCTCACTAACAAATGGGACTGGAGATACGGGGTCAACCCCGGACCCACCCCTTCCATTTACCGGGTCAAGTCTTGGACATCTTTCGTCCCCAATTGTTTTTCGGGTGTGACTCGAACCAGGACAGATCAGCTGGTTGTGTTTTAAAGGATCAAATATGAGTGATGGAAAGAGTAGGAATTGACTTTGAAGTGAGAATGGGACCTATCTGCCATTATTGGGCAGTGCATGTGTTTGACTCTAATTCAGCTGAATTAGTCCAGGCAGGCAGGCAGCCATCACTGACTGACTCAAGCAGATACCGAAGATCGATCTTCTCCTAACCAACCACAGAAAATCAATCAAAATGGCTATGTCCTGCGGAGGATTAATCATCTTCGCTGCCTTTGTAACATTAATATGCGTGTATGTCTTTTCTTGGCCGTTCATTGCCATCACTGGTACATGTCCCATTCCATTAGAAAAACCCTGCGGAATCATATTCAATGAATCACATCTTTCATTTGGAGATGGGTGTGTGAATCCTAGATTCGAAGTAATATGTGAAAACAATAAATCGGTAATGTACTTCAACTATGGCCAACATCACCAAGATGCCATTATAGCTTCTTATTCCTCCTCGTTCCGTTACATCATGACCGGAGATAATAGATGCAGCCCTATCATCAATTCCTTTTCTCTACCATACGAAAACATCTCCTTCTTTAATGATCCTCAGGTTCAAGAAGAATATATAGCGGTTATGAGATGCCATAAAGCTGTAAATGATGGCAACTATTGGGATATCTCTTCAGAGATGTGTGGATATACAAAAAAACAGTATTATTATTCATATGTTGTTGCGAACGGTTTTAACTACCCAGATTTTGCTGTGAGAAATATAGAAGAGTCATGCAGAATAGTGATGAAGGTAATGGTGAAAAGGTGGGATGAAAAGGTGAAATGCAATAGCATGTGTGAGTATCCAGAGGTTCACAGTGAGTATGTGAATGGAATTGAGATTCGTTGGCGAGCAATACGGTGTGAGGAAGACAGTCACAGTGACAAAGAGAGTGATTGGTATGGGCAAAGGAAACAACCACTCCACTGCATTCTCTTCAATGTAGCACTCACCTGTCTTGAAACTGGAATCCCGAGTAAGTTATATTTTCTATTGGATTAAATATGTTTTTATTCTATTTAAATACATCGAATTTTATTTTTAGTCTTCCTAAAAAACTTCTTCGAAATTTGATTTCTAAGAGTTTAATTTGCACAGTACTCCTATGGATTGTTGGAAAATTTGTTCTTGGGGCACCCTTGGTGGTTGCAGTCTTGATATGTAAATGGAGGAAAAAACGTTTATCCATATATGATACGGTTGAAGATTTTATCCAAAGTCACAACAATTTCATTCCTATCAGATACTCTTACTCTCAAATCAAAACAATGACAAAACGTTTCAAGAATAAGTTGGGTGAAGGAGGCTATGGTTGTGTCTATGAAGGAGAGCTTCGAAGTAAACGCAAAGTAGCTGTTAAGGTATTGACCAAGTCTCAAACCAATGGACAAGACTTCATCAACGAAGTTGCAACAATTGGAAGAATCCGTCATGTCAATGTCGTGCAGCTAATTGGATTTTGTGCCGAAAGAACAAAGCAAGCTTTGATCTACAAGTTCATGCCTAATGGTTCTCTTGATAAACACACATTTTCACAAGAGCAAGGAAATTCATCCACATTAAGCTACGATAAAATCTATGAAATTTCTCTTGGAATTGCTCGTGGAATGCAATACTTACATCAAGGTTGTGACATGCAAATCATACATTTCGATATAAAACCGCATAACATTCTTCTTGATGAGAATTTCAACCCGAAGATATCCGACTTTGGTTTGGCGAAGTTGTACCAAATACATCAAAGCATTTTAACATTAACTGCAGCAAGAGGAACAATGGGGTACATGGCTCCTGAGTTGCTGTACAAGAACATCGGAAACCTTTCTCACAAAGCTGATGTTTATAGTTTTGGAATGATGCTAATGGAAATGGCAGGAAGAAAAAAGAACAGAAATTATATAGAGAATTGTTGGCAAGACTATTTTGCTAAATATATTTATGATCAATTTGAGGAAACAATAGATACAAACAATGGAACAGAGGAGGAAAAGAAAATTGCAATGAAGATGATTGTGATTGCATTGAAATGCATACAAATGAAGCCAGATGATCGTCCCTCAATGAATGAAGTGATAGATATGCTCGAAGGGGATGAAATGCCTCAACATCTTCCACCTGATCCTGAATCTCTCTTAACCTGGCAAAGGATGTCGGCAGATGCAAATGAATTGGATGATAGCTTGCATTCAGCATGAGAATAATCAAACTTTTTTTTTAAACGGCAAATATATTATTAGTAATAACTAAGTCTCTGCACAAGATGAAGAGAATAATCAAACTAATGCTATTGGCAAGCTATAATTTAGATAACTATAAATAAATAATTTATGGTTGGCAACTTCCTTGCATTTATTTATTATGGAAAGAATTTTTCTGATAAAATGGGTTGAGAATTTATGTGTGAAATTACTACTAGTTGGTTAATAGCTAACAAAGTCGCTTGTGTTAGAAATAGTACTGTTTTTTTGTGTTTTTTTAGTTTTTTATCTGTATCGTATTATTTCAAGTTATGTGAATAAATACATGGTGTTGGTCAGTTCATTCAATTGGTTAGAGATATATGATTTTGTAAGTACACTTTTTATTTAAAGCATGTTTAAATTAGAATTATTGATTGGTTTTTCCAATGGAAAACTGATATTTCATTGATTATAGAAAGAATTATATAAAGAATTTAGCATGAAATCTGAGGTCAAAGAAGCAATACCTTGAGTTGAGGCACATACTCTACACAAACTGAATCAACATATATTGCAAAGCAAATTTAGCTAATAGATATAGAAGAGCTAATTGAGTAACCACTATTCTAAACATAAGAAAAGAATTAATTAAGTCTAAACTTAAAGCTTTGTAAATCTCTAATACCATCCCAAAATATGTTATGAGAAGTGTGAGGCATAGACATTGCCTTAATCACATTCAAAGAATCTGAGTCAGTTTGAATATTCAGGAACTAATATTTTCTAGCAATGATCAAGCCAAGCCTCTAGTGAAATGATAATGACATAATGATTGAGGAACCATGTTAGAAGCAATACAGCAAGTTAAAAAGAATGATTTGATAATCAATACATGATGATCAACATATCATAGTTTCACTGAACTCAAGCAACGTAGACAAGCTACAACATCCAAGCAGAGAAGCTGATATCAGCAGAATAAAAATGTATAACCAGAATTAGTATTCATGCTAAACAGAGTTAAGACTAGATGCTACACCAAGAACAAGAACAACAGAAACTTCCCCTACTAGTTTACCTCTAAAAACCGATAGTAAAACCCTACGCTGCATCAGAAGTACACCGACATGGAACCTTTTAAGGACAGTGATATACAATAATAGGCATGCTCATCTACAAGTCTACAAGATGGTCTGCCAAAGTGCCAAACAAACAGTCTGTGCTCATAAAGCAAATTAACATAGTTAAACTGAACTCAGATTTTATTTTAAATGATCAATCTAAAAATTTATTAAACAAAACCATTACAAATGGAATTTTCACTTAAGCTCATTACATAACTTCATTTTCATTTCAGCTAAATATTTCCAGCGAACATATTCACAAATGAGTTTTTCTTTTTTGCACAAATCTCATCCCTTAAAATTTTCACCCTAAATTTTAACATACACAAAACTAATAATTAATATCGAATTCCATAGAAACGATTAATATAAGTGCACATAAAACTTATATAAAGAAACTGTAAGTTTATAATACTGGGTAAATACAGTTGATCCCAACTTCACTCTATTTCTGAGATGACATCTAGCTCCAAGTTCAGATGTCTAGCACCTGTTCTGGTTGCCGATGCAGAGGCAAAAGGATTAGGTGGCATCTCTAACTTCTCACCATTTCCTTCAAGCATTTGAACAACAGCCTTCATGGTCGGACGATTTGCCGGATGCCACTGAATGCACCAAAGTCCCACAATTGATAGCTTCTTTGCAATTCTAGTGTCTTCTTCTCCTTCAATGTGAATTTTTATATCTTCATTGTTCTCTAGAAGATTATAAATCCATTGTGGATATTGAACATGGCTTCTATTTTCGGCCGTGACGTCAGTTATTTTCCTTCCTCCAACCATTTCAAGAAGCAGCATCCCATAGCTATACACGTCTGACTTGTAAGATACATTGCCGAAGTTTCTCGAAAATACCTCTGGTGCTATGTAGCCCAAAGTTCCCCTAGCCGTAGTCATTGACACTACACTTTTTTCTTTGGAACAAAGTTTGGCCAAACCAAAATCAGAAATTTTGGGTATGAAATTGTCGTCTAGCAATACATTATGAGGTTTGATATTGTTGGATATGCCTTAAAATCTCAGTAACAAGAAGTCAGAAAATCCTGGAAAATTCTGTGGAGATTTTTGTGGAAAATATATTTTCTTGGAGGATACTCTGACTTGGATTTGTTTTGTTTTAAAATAGATTGTGTTTGTTTTTAAATAGGATATATTTAAAAATAATGTGAGATTTGGTTTTATTTTAAAAGATTGCTTTTAAAATAATAGGCATATATTTTTCTATAAATAGAGAGTGCTTTGTTCATAGAAAAATAAGAGAGCAAACATGTAAGGGGTTTGTGATACACCTTGGGTAGACTAGGTGAAATTGAGTCTCTTGGCCACGGGAAGAGATTCGGGATTTTGGGTAGAATTAGGATTAATTCTTGTAACCCTTATGGGAATTTCTTGTTAAGTGACTTACTTGATTATAGTGGAACGGAGAGTTGCTCTCTCCCCCAGACGTAGGTTAATTAACACCGAACTGGGTAAACAATATTGATCGTGTTCTTTTCTTCTTGCCGTGTTTATTGTTTGGATTATTGCATCATCATCTCTATCGTCCTTATATTTGGTTGCTTGTTTCGCTTGCCCCACACATCAGTTTTATTATTGGTGTGAGTTTTTCGTCGAATTCACAACAATTGGCGCCCACCGTGGGGCAAGGGGATCAGTTGATTCAAGTACCATGGGTTTGAAAGGGGATATTGAGAGGTTCACCGGGAGTAACGACTACGGATTATGGAAGGTGAAGATGAGGGCGGTTTTAATTCAAAACATGTGTTGAGGCGTTGAAGGGAGAAACACGGTTTGGAAAGGTCTTGCTTATCACAAGGGGATGGTTGATGTACTTTGGTGGAAACTCAGTTTGAGGTGGAGTCTTCCAATAGTGGGAGGCTGTCAACATTGACTCTCGGGTATCTAATTGGAGATAGGGAGGAGAGTGGTTGTGTTGAGCCAAAGGGGAACCATGGAGACCTTGTGGGATATGTTTCAATTGTGGCTGAAGAGGTGCAAGACCTTGAGAGGATCTTCAGGAGGCAATTGAAAGCAACCTTGATCAAACTTGGTAACTTGTGAGACTGCTGGAGGTAGTTGGATACAAGGAGAGTTTGATGTTGCAGCTTGTGGAACCACCTAAAATTCCAAGGTTGGTTTGGAGGCAAGCAAAACTTCGAGAGTACGGAAGGCATTCCGGGGGTCGAAGGGTGGTGAGGCTTGTAGGGCTATCCTAAAAATCCGTGGATAGTTGGAGACAAGCAATTCTTCAGGAGGACGGAAAATGCACAATCCGGGGGCTGAAGAGGGTACGGTGGAGCTTGTAGGGTTGTCCTAAAATTCCATGGACAGCTGGAGGCAAGCGTTTCTTCGAGAGGACGGAATTGATCACTCCGGGGGTCGAAGAGGGGGTGGTGAAGCTTGTTAGCTATCTAAAATCCGATGATAGTGGGGAGCAAGCGTTTCTTCAGGGGGTTACGGACTTGACCAGTCCGGAGTCTGAAGAGGGAGGCGGTGAATCTTGTGGCTACCAAAAATCCTATGGTAGTGGGAGGCAAGATCTTCATGAGAGCGGAAGGCATTCCGAGGATGAAGAAAAAGGAGGTAATGCTTGCGGGAAGCAAGTGGAGGCTAATGCCTAGGTCATGGTCTTGGCCGGTGATCTTGGATGGAGGTTCAAGATGGAGAGAGCATGCGGTGGTTGATTGGATCACCATCGATTTGAAGGCAAGGTGGAGAATTGTTGGATATGCCTTAAAATCTCAGTAACAAGAAGTCAGAAAATCCTGGAAAAATCTGTGGAGATTTTTGTGGAAAATATATTTTCTTGGAGGATACTCTGACTTGGATTTGTTTTGTTTTAAAATAGATTGTGTTTGTTTTTAAATAGGATATATTTAAAAATAATGTGAGATTTGGTTTTATTTTAAAAGATTGCTTTTAAAATAATAGGCATATATTTTTCTATAAATAGAGAGTGCTTTGTTCATAGAAAAATAAGAGAGCAAACATGTAAGGGGTTTGTGATACACCTTGGGTAGACTAGGTCAAATTGAGTCTCTTGGCCACGGGAAGAGATTCGGGATTTTGGGTAGAATTAGGATTAATTCTTGTAACCCTTATGGGAATTTCTTGTTAAGTGACTTATTTGATTCTAGTGGAACGGAGAGTTGCTCTCTCCCCCAGACGTAGGTTAATTAACACCGAACTGGGTAAACAATATTGATCGTGTTCTTTTCTTCTTGCCGTGTTTATTGTTTGGATTATTGCATCATCATCTCTACCGTCCTTATATTTGGTTGCTTGTTTCACTTGCCCCACACATCAGTTTATTATTGGTGTGAGTTATTAGTCAAATTCACAACATATATCGAAATGGAGAATCCGTTTATCACACCCTTGGTGAAGATACTCAATTCCCTTAGCTATACCGAGAGAAATGTTTTGTAGCCTTTCCCAACCTAAAAAGACATCCTTATTGTCTGCAGAAGATATGAATTTCTGCAGCGAACCATTTGGTAAAAAATCATACACCAAGGCTCGTCTATGTCCATCTGCACAAAAGCCAACCAAGCGAGCCACGTTGACATGGTGAATTTGACACATTGTTTCCATTTCATTGATGAACTCTTGGCCATTTCCTGTTGAAGTGTTTAGGACCTTAACAGCTACTTGAACTTCGCTTGATAGCTTTCCTTTGAAGACAGATCCAAAAGCTCCCTGCCCTAGTTCTTCCTTAAACTGATTTGTAATTCTTTTTATATCTGCATAAGAGTATCTGGCAGGCTTAAGAGCTTTATAATCCTTCAAAAACTTTTTGATTCTTATGTAATTCTTCCTTTCAATGAAAACTACATAGATACAGTACGATGTGACTCCAACAAATATCAGAGAAAATGGGCCTAAGATTCCACCTGCACATACATATACATATAAGTATCATTAAACAAATCTATTACAATTAAATAGACAACTTAATTCCTATAATTATCATTTATGTTTATTTTTGTCCTTCAATTTATTTAGTATACAAAGTTTGTCCCTAAACATATACCAAACATATGTCAATAAGAATTACTGTGATGGTATGCAAAAAGGATTACTATGCATGAATCATAAAAATAAAAAAATTTAACATGATACACATAAGTTCAAAACCTCATAAATTTAGGAACTAAGTTGTCAATGGGGAATAAGCTTACCAGCAATCACTTTCCCTTCTGATGAACCTGCAAAGAAAATTGGTGATATGAGATTCTCACAATTACACACACACATACATATAACATCATAATTTCTTTGTGAAAGGATATAGAAGAAATTGTACCTTTAATGATGCCTATGCATTCAAATTTGTGTTGAGATGTGTTTCTTTTGGCCTTGCATTGCCCACCTTTTTGCTCACAGTTTCTGCAATTTGGTTGAAACCAATTGAGACCTGCATCAACGTTGTTGTTAAATAAAGAATTAGGTAACAATACAAGGTTTTGTATTTTGGTGCAGGACAACAAGGGTGTCCAAATTATTGAAGACCAGGACTCCACTGCTATAACTTCAAATCCCGGAACATTTAGACAAGAAAAGTTTCCAGATGTTACTATATTATAACTGTCATCTGTGTTTCTGTGAGAAGTCCCTGAACAATTGAATAAAGCATATTCGCCGAGTCCAAAGTCATCGTTGAACTGAAAAGGAGATGAGGATATATCGAAATTAGGAATCTGATTGTGAAGGCAGAATTCAGGATAAGATACTGGTATGGCTTGTGAGGTGTAGTTTATGGTTTTGACAATGGTTTTTGTAGAGAAGGGGAGTTCCAACACTGTTTGGTTGGTATCGGTGCAGTACAGTTCATACCAGGAATTATTGTAGCCACACCATTTTGGTTGTTTGCCTTTGAGTCTAAAGGGGAATCTTATGAATGGTCCATGGATACCATCACAACTTGATTCTTTGCATTGGTCATCAGAGGAACTAGTTTCTGCAAATACAACCACTATTAAGAAGCAGAACAAGAACACATGGATGAGTTTTTTTAGCCAAATAGCCATTGCTGATAATCATCATGCCCGTCTAACAAATAAGTAGGACCTATCGACCTGGTGTAGCATTGTATTGACCATGAGGATGACCCCGATTCACACTTCTGTTTGAATAAAAGTTATAAGGGTCTTTATGGAAAATGGAGAAAATTCACTAAATATACCAAGTCTTACCTATTGCTAGATACATTTATTTTCTTCTAAATATATACCTAATTAATACAAAATAGTAGTATTTTTTAATTTGTGCCCGAAGGACAGGTCAGGTCGGGTTGTGTGTATCCCTTACACGACCCGAGGAGGAGTTACTACTTACTAGTTTCACCCAACAAAGTAAGACGGGAGGGAATATGCTCTAGAAATTGTCTTACTTTGTCGGATGAAGTGACAAGAGGAAATTACAATTTGACTTTTGCTTATATTTAAACGGTCTTGCTAACTAGTGCCCCTGGGTCACTAGTTAAGTAAACTAAAAGAAATAATTTTGCATTGAAACATTTTGACTTTTAAAAAGTTAAATGCACATTTTCCAACAATATTTTTCTACTTTTGCTATCTTAACAGAAGGAAGCAAAATAAAACTAGCAATCCTCTAATTTATGACAGAAGGATGGAAAATAAAACCAGCAGCCCTTGTCGGTTGTCCCCACTAACATATGGGAAGGTCAACCCGGACCCACATCCCTTCCATTTACCGGCTCAAGTCTTTCGTCCAGAAGGTGTGATTCGAACCAGGACAGATAAGTGGGCTGGCTGTGTTTTAAAGGATCAAATATGAGTGATTGAATGAGTAAGAATTGACTTGAAATACATGGTGGTTGTGATTGTGAGATGCGAGAAACCGGTAGATAATTACTACTATGAGAATATTTCTTCAGAGAGGTGTGGTGGTGGAATTGTTGATGGTGAGGAAAAGCAATACTATTCATATGTTGCGTACATAACAGACGAGGTGAGTATCATAGCTGAGTCGTGCAGAATAGTGACGAAGGTACTGATAATAAGTAGGCGAGATGGAAAGGTGAAATGTAATGATTTTGATGATAAGAGTAAGTGTGAGTATCCAGAGGAGGTTCATAGTGAGTATGTAAACGGAATTGAGCTTCGTTGGCGACCATTACTCTGTGGGCAGCACCAGCAAGAAAGGGAAAGGAAACTCATCTGCATTCTCCACGATATAGAACTCACCTGCATTCAAATCCTTTCGACACATACGTCAACTAAATTTTAATTGCTATTTGCTACAATGCATATTTTTGTAGAGTGTGGACTAGACTAATTTGTTTATTAATAATTTGATTTATTTGCAGTGTCCTTATGGATTGTTGGAAAATCTGTTCTTGGGTTACCCTTTGTGGTTGTGGTCTTGATATGTAAATGGAGAAAAAAGCATCTATCCATATATGACACAGTTGAAGACTTTATCCAAAGTCACAATAATTTCATGCCCATAAGGTACTCTTACTCTCAAATCAAAACAATGACTAAAGGTTTCAAGAATAAGTTGGGTGAAGGAGGCTATGGTTCTGTCTATGAAGGAGAGCTTCGAAGCAAACGCAAAGTAGCTGTTAAGGTATTGACTAAGTCTCAAACCAATGGACAAGACTTCATCAACGAAGTTGCAACAATTGGAAGAATCCGTCATGTCAATGTGGTGCAGCTGATTGGATTTTGTGCCGAAAGAACAAAGCAAGCTCTGATCTACGAGTTCATGCCTAATGGTTCTCTTGATAAACACACATTTTCACAAGAGCAGGGAAACTCATCTTCGTTAAGCTACGATAAAATCTATGACATTTCTCTTGGAATTGCTCGTGGAATTCAATACTTACATCAAGGTTGTGACATGCAAATCATACATTTTGATATAAAACCTCATAACATTCTTCTCGATGAGAACTTTAGCCCGAAGATATCTGATTTTGGTTTGGCAAAGTTATACCGAATAGATCAAAGTATTTTAACATTAACAGCAGCAAGAGGAACAATGGGATACATGGCTCCTGAGTTGTTGTACAAGAACATCGGAAGCATCTCTCACAAAGCTGATGTTTATAGTTTTGGAATGATGCTAATGGAAATGGCAGGTAGAAAAAAGAACATAAATTATATGGAGAATTATTGGCAAGACTACTTTGCTAAATGGATTTATGATCAATTTGAGGAAACAATAGATACAAACAATGGCACTGAGGAGGAAAAGAAAATTGCAATGAAGATGATTGTGATTGCGTTGAAATGCATACAAATGAAACCAGATGATCGTCCTTCAATGAATGAAGTGATAGATATGCTCGAAGGAGATGAAGTGCCTCAACACTTTCCACCTGATCCTCAATCTCTCATAACCTGGCAAAGAATGTCAGCAGATGCAAATGAATTTGATGATAACTAGCATTCATCATGTGGAAGTGCAATAAACAAGCATGAGAATGGATGAAACTAATGCCATTGGTTCCATTTATCATGCAGACTCAAAGGGTACAAGTATATAAGTACTGGTTTTTTATCATGTATTTTCGTTTCTTCACTTTTATTAACATATGTTAATCTAGAAAATATCACTTTTACATACTTACAAATTACAATATGCATGTTAAGTACAATGTAAACTATAATAACTGGCACCATGAACAATCTTAAAGACTTTCTCTATATCTCCCCTCTTATCATGCAATTGATCTCTCCTTAAAATTCTAAATACAACAAAGACAGTACCACAAATATATCAAGGCTCTAAGTTACTTTTCAAAGCTTTAGTTAAATACTCTGCTAGTCTGCATATGTTAAATTCATGAAAAAATTCATGAAAAACATATCTATGCATACAAGCTTGGACAAATTCATGAAAAAACAAGTTCACATAACAATAAACTAATCACACAAGTGGATTCCTAACATTAAAACTGTAAGTTCATTCACTATCAAAACTTTTTTAGAGCAAACTTTTTTTATTTATTCTATCAAATATCACTTTCTATCCTATTTCGTTTTTAAAGTGTATGAAAATAACAATTAATTCCTAAAGATCTGCTTATCAATCACCCAAGAGATCTGCTGTTATTTGAAGTCAAAAAATTATGGTCAGAGGGAGCAATAGTCTATACAATGCTAATCACATCTTTCTTTGAAAAAGCAAGACTATAACATACCAATTTTTAAAAAATAATTACGCAACAACAAAAAATGCTTCAATAAATAAGATGTACTTGAAAGAAGGAAAAAAAAATACAAAACTTGATGTCGAAATGGTGCCTTGAGATAAGATATAGAGTACTTATTCTAGTTTAAGATATCTCAACAAGTTTTTCCATTCAAAAATGGGATTTATACTTAACTACTGCTATGCTCCAACCACAGCAAATTCTATATATTACTGATACAAAGTAATGTAAGTTAAATTCTCCGCTTGAATTGCATTTGCATGACTATTTAAATCTTAAAAAAATGATCAAATCCATTGGTATTTAATTGCCAAAATGGGCTACAACACAGCCAACCAATTATTCAATGCTCAAAAGCATGAATTCAACAGCAAAATGCTTGACCATCACCTACAAGCCATAACTTTTTTCCAATTTCTGAAGCTGGTTGAGGAAGATCCATGTCATCTGCCATAAGCAATATATATAATTGAGAAAACACCTCAAACATAAACTAATATTAATAGTAAGAAAAACACATAATAACAGGCAAAAGAAAGAATCGGTGTAAATAGATTAATACCATGACATGAGGAGCAATCCTGACACAGTAGACAGGGAATCCAGTGTAAAATTTGAAGGGTCCTCCTGCTTTGAGGGTTTTGGCGGCACAGTCAAGAGAGCCGGTGTATGGATACTTTCCTTCAGCATCAGGTTGCATCTTCTGAATCTGTGTCTTCACATAATCAAATGGCAAACTGCAAGCTGCTGCAAAAAATCCAGATACACTACTTGCCCCTGAACAAGAGATTCAGTAGCAAATGTTAAGAATAAACTCTCCATTGTAACATAATAAAACAGGACTTTCACATATGTAACTTCATTGATGTGCACAATCTACGTGGAATATTACAATTCCAAATTAGAAGAAAAACTGTGTTTAATAAAGGAGAAATTTTGCAGCAGCCATAATCACAACTTGAAACACATAAGCATCACGCAAAGTTCATGAGACAAATTTCAAGATTACTAATGAAAACAAAAGCATAGAGTTTGTGGACATAGTACCATGGATGTTGACAAGATAAAGAACCAGATAAAATGCTTTAAAAAATGAAAATCGATACTTAGCAGATCTCTTGTTCAGGTATAGACTAGGTTTAACTTATGCTAATCACTAGTCTGACCAAATGAACAAGGTAAGTTTAACCATAAGTTTTGATTATTTACAACAAAACATGGTTAAACTTATGCTAATCACTAGTCTGACCAAATGTAAGTTTGATTATTTACAACAAAACATGGTTAAACTTTCCTGGTGTCCTTTAACAAGCCAACATATGGTCCAAAAATGAACAAGGTTGCTCCAGTTCACTTTTTATGTCTGCACAGCTCTTTAAACTAAAATTTTGGCAAAAAAATAAGAAAGGCTAAAACTAATAGGCAACAGCAACCTCTTCAAAGTTTATTGAGACAATAATTCAGAGATATTACTCAAAAGTAAAATTTGTAGCAAGCAAGCACACTCCTTATAGGAATTTACTTGGCTAAAAACTTTCATACATAAGTTATTTGTTAAAGGCTCCTATCCAACTAGAAACAGTTAAAAAAATATACCACATAGATTTTTATAAATTAGTAAAATATTTCTGTAATAGAATTGTTCAGATTGATAACCACAAGACATTCACCTTCATGTACCACTTAGATGACACTACTTGTCGGTTCAAACAAAAAAAAAGAAAGTAATAAGTTTATTAAATAAGCTTTTAAAATATTTCTGTAATACAATTATTCAGATTGATAACCACATAACCCTTCATCTTCATCATGTACCACTTAAATGACACTAAATGTATTGTCAAATCAAACAAACAAAAAATGAAAGTAATAAGTTTATTAAATAAAATAATAATCCCCACGAAAACTTCAGCAGTGCAAACTTAAAAGTAGGGCAGTAAATAAGCTGAGCCAGCTCATGTGCTCACTTGGCTCCATTCAGAGAGAGATGATAATTGAACTTGTTAAATGAACCAAACTGTAGCTTGCATACATTCAACTTGTTATCTTGAGAACAGCCTCTAATAACAATGATGTTTTCACTTTTCAAATATATATTAAAATTCAAGTTTACCGTTGGTTTGCTAAATTGTTTTTTGAACTAATTATATGTAAAAAACGATTAAACCCAAAATTATCCCACTTTGCGTAAAAGACTCTATTGATACAAGATCGGCTCATTTACCTACAGAAGCCAGGGAGCTTAAATTAAGCCATGAAATTAATATTGATTTCTTATTTATTATGCTAGAGATTTTGGCTTAAAAGCATTTTTCAAAGTTTAGATAATAAGATGACATATTTTAATTTATTGCAATCAAGATTCTATCCAAAGGAAAAAGAAAATACAACAAGGAGTTACATAATGCATACCATAATACCTACGATATACATGAATTTAGTTTGAGGGCAACACATCCACATTAAGGGAGAGCCGGTTGGGCAATCCCACCAATCAGCTAATAAATAGAATAGTTAGCCAAAAAAATTGCCAGAGAGTGAAAGGTCATGTGATATACTCATGAATAAGGGGAGGTTAGGGGATTTTATGTTGTGTGTGGTAAAGGAATTTAGGGACAAAGAACTCCCATGTTACTTGAATACATGGAGATTCTACGTAGCCACTTTGATTTCAATTCACCCTTTCAGTAACCCTTTCATCCAACTTTAGTTTCCAAAATCTTAAAATTCTACATAGCCACTTAACCCCTTTAGCATAGCAGAGATTAAAATCTAGTCTTCAATTCATCTAAGCTGTTCTGATTTATATACTTAAAGTGCCGTTTTTGACAACCTAGAGTGCATTAGTGCAGTGAGTTCAAAATCCCAGTATAGACTATTGTTAGTTTCAAAAGGATAAACTAGATTCTCAAATTATGATAAGGTATGCTGATTGCTAAGAGTAATCTCTTTTTTAATTTCAATATAACACAAACTTCACAAAATGCACTGATATTCGTCTTCCAAGGCAAACTTGAGGTAATAGATTGTTGAGTAAATAGTTGATAGAAGAGTTGAACCACCACACATCAGACAATATCTTATGGTCCTAAACAACTAAGAAACAAAACATACAAGGACTGTATCTTTTGGCAAATATTGGCAGATAAAGTAATTGTAAATGAAGATAGTGACTCTCCTACTGAAAAGTTTGACCAAGTTATTTCGTTATGAAGAAGGTCTATGGAAGTAAAGTGCATACTTTTGAAACATGAATGGAATGAAATGTAGTCAACAATAGTAGCAATAAGTTGCAGGCAATCGACACATGGCAATAATTTTGGCAACAAGTTCAAATAAGATTAGTCAACAACTATATCAAAATGGTTACTTACCAACCACAGTAGTCATTTCACCTAGACCAACGGTATCCTTGAAGAACTCAACACTTTGATCGTAAGATGCAAGCATTCCCATGTTCAATGCCATGGCTCTTACTACAGTAGGCCCAGCACCTTTCCAAAGTGATAGAATCCCTTCATCTGCACCAATACGGTAAAGTGCCTGGAAGGCATTTGTGTAATTCCGGCGCTGAGCAAGAGGTAAAGTTGCATCAGCCTGCATACGAATGAGCGCCAAATCTGCTGGACTCCCAACAGTTGCTCCAATAGCACCAGCAGTCAGCCCACATAGAGCTTTTTGGTAGAGTGGCAGGGGCTTGCCATCATTAGCCTCAATTGCTTTATTTGTCAAGATTCTAAAAAACATAAGCAGTTAAGAAAGAACTGTTAAAATCATAATAGATGCATTGCACAAGCAGCGCAAAGGACTCGCAAAGCCTCAGAAAGAAAATCAATAAAACATGTCATTTTTACTGGATTAAGGTTCCAATTGTATGTATTTGAAGAAAAACCAATTCAATTGTAGTATAAGCTCAAAAACTTTATAACAATTATGTAATTTCTAATGAAAAGGGAAATTCAAAAAGCCCCTACTCAGAAGCTAAATCAGCAGCATCCAAAGAAACCTCTACATAAAATCATTGTTTACAAACTGAATCCAAACCCAGTTGTGACGAATAATGTGATCATAACAACTCACCTAAACGTTCCAAGTCGAGCAGTGGTGTATGTAGCCTGCCTGAGTAACCCAGCTGAGAGACCCTGCATAAAGTGGTTATTCAGTTTAGACACCACTAGATTCATACCTCAACAAAGAATAAATAACAAAACCAAATCCTAAAATGCCAAATCCATTTAACTCAATAAACTCATAAGCCAATGCAACAAATATAAAAAAATATCCTTCAACTAGCAGATCTATAACCAGGTATTGGGATCTATATCACAATAATCCCACATTGAAATCATCAACACATATCTTATCCAGAAAGAACAAGCAATCAAAGATCTGTAGAAAGAAAACCTTATAGAAAGCACCAACACCCTCATTCTTAAGCATGGTACTTGTGACACTTGCAGCAGATCCTTGACCCAGTTGAATCCTAACCTGAACACAATACAAAAAGCACAGATCTGAGTATAATAATAAAATTAAAACAGACCCAGATACCAATTAAGATGAAAATAGAAGAAAAATGAAAACTTTTTTTAAAAAAACCTTGATCATATCAATGGGTTGAATGACACAGGTAGCGAGCATGCCAGAAGCACCACCATTGACGAAAGGTTTGATGGTTGGC
Organism: Trifolium repens; assembly: GCA_030408175.1. NCBI lineage: Eukaryota > Viridiplantae > Streptophyta > Magnoliopsida > Fabales > Fabaceae > Trifolium > Trifolium repens. The sequence goes on along the minus strand of CP125842.1, from coordinate 54,601,783 downwards.
CAGAAACCAGCAGCAACAGGCTTAGGCTTCTTCTCGTCTCCCATTGTTGATGGTATTGGTGTGAGATTGAAGAGAAATTAGCGAAGAAAACGAGGGAGAACGAGAGAGAGATTAAGAGCTGAAGAAGAACGAATATAGCTTAGTTGAAGAGTTTATATATTGTTGTTGTTTGTGGCACAAAGCGAAAGCTCACTCTTTTTGTTTCTCTCTCTTCCTAACCCAACAAACAAGGAAAACAATGAAAAGGAATCGAACTTAATAATTTAATGTTATTTTTAATTTTTTTTGTTGAATTTATTGACCTTACCTTTTCCATATTTTACGAAATTGGTTTTTAGGCTTTTAGCCAATCCCCTCCTCTTCCTTATTATTATGAGAATAAATTTTGTGTCATTATCTCTACAAATTCTAGTTTGACAAGTGGAAATGTGTTTGTAAAAAAATTGGAAATGTTGAAATTGTTAGTTTAGATGCTAGTATGATATTATTGTCTACACTACCAATCCATTATTTGTTAGAATTTTTTTATAGAGAAGAATAGAATTAATGAATTCATCATACAAAATGAGTTGGAGCGAATGACAAGCTAAATTAACTATATCTCCGTCAAAACTTGAAGAATGACCCATATTTGCTAAGAAATCAGCAGATCGATTTGCTTCTCGATACACGCGAGTAATTGAAGTCTCTCGGTTAGGATGTTGAAGGAGATCAATAATTTCACCAAGAAAAGGAGAGAGATAAGCATTATTAGTATGTCTTGAGGTAACCATGTTGATTATGACCTTTGAGTCCATTTCAAAAACAACATTTGGAAACGACATATTCTGAGCTATCCGAATTCCAATTCTAAGAGCCCACATTTCTGCCTAAATAGCATTGCTAGATCTTATTTTACTGTAGAATCCTTTTACAAAAATTCAATGTTGATTACGAATCAGACCACCACAAGCAGTACTGCCAGATATAGTATTAAAAGATTCATCCACATTAACCTTATGTCATCCGTCTGGGGGAGGTTTCCAAGTATCAAATTTAATTCATATCATTAACCAAAAGAAGTTTAATATATAATGACAAATATTCACAATAATATTATCACTTAATCAAGAAACAATTGCTCTTGCAAAAGCATGAACAATTATATTTATTTGTCGCATAACAAGCATTTTTTATTAATTCAAGTGGGCACTAATGCCCGTTTTACATCGGTCCTTGATGGATTCGAACTTGGCACCTTGAAGATACAATGTTAAGCTCTTACCATTGAATTAACATTTCAATTTCAAGTGTCTTGCCTAAAAAATTTAACCTCAAAACTTTGATATAATGTAAAGATAAATTAGTTTTAACGCTAAATATAATATAATTAAACTTGGAAGACTTAATGAACAAAAACAAATTAAAATTTGGAAATCACTTTCGAACATCACTCGATCAAATATTTTGTCGGTGGCCAAGGCCAACTGATCAAATATTTTGTCGGTGGCCAAGGCCAACTGAATAGCTTTTATCAAAGCATGCATTTTCCCTTCAATTGTTAACATATTCACATACTTCCAAGTTGTTTGGGCTAGCACAAAGTTTTCTGTACTATTTCTTACAAATGTCAAATTAGGGTTGCGCGTTTGTCGGTTCCATACCAAAAATCACTAAACTACTATAAAACGCAACCACTGAATTTTGATCCAATTTCAACCATCTACGTTTTTGTTTAATTCGGATGTCGGATCATATGGGTGATGGATAGAACATGTTTGTTATATAGATTAGATTGAAACATGTTGGTACATCAAAAATTACATTGATTCTGAAATTCCAATTATTTAGTAGTTCAATACCTCATGTACAAGACAACAAATGATAAATATAGTAAATGAACACCAATAAAGGTGAAATGCAGTAGTTACTTTGTTTCAAAATCGTAAATCCAAAGACAATAATAGATCATGTAGAAATTAAAATAGACCTAAAATATTAGAGTGTCTTTCACATTTCTTCATGTGATGTGCCAATATTGTAAAACTTTTTATTTCAAATAATCTCTAATTGAGACAAAATTAAACTCTCAATATTCTTAAAAAAAAAAAGGAACATTGATTGTGGTTATGCATGGATGTGGTTGTGGTTAAAAGGAACATTGATGACCCTCACAACTGGAACAATGACTTTATGAAGTGATTCTCACATGATCATCATTACTCCGGTCACCAAAGGAGTTACACTTTTGGAAGTCTAGAGAAAATAAACAATAATTTACTAATTTTATAGAGTAAACTTCTTTTATTTTTCTTTTGGAAAAAAAATAGTAAAAACAAACATATTTAGCCAAAAAAAAATAATAAAGACTCTGCTCCTTGGATAAATGTTCCTTTGTGTTGGGTTGCTTTCCAAAGTTGGAAGGAATGAGCTTTAACTAAAATTAATTAAAGGTTGTAACAAGAGTACCAAGCAAGCAAGGCTTATCATGGTGATAGTGGAGTATGGTCCACGCCCCATACCATACTAACATGGAAGTGCTAATTACTCATACTTTGCTTGGGAAGGTTAGCAATACAATTCTTAATATTTTTTTCATAAATAAAGCAATACAATATTTAGGCTCGGTTTGGTAAAATAAATAAGTTATCTTATAGCTTATAACTTTTAGCTTATAAGCTAAAAGCTCTGTTTGGTAACCGTTTTTAGAAAAGAACTTATAGCTTATTTTTTAAATGCTATTTCAAGTAGCTTATGAGCTTATAGCTTATTATTTTTTCTTCCAATTTTACCCCTATTATTTTACTTGAAAAAATTAAATATTAATTAAATATATCTTTTTTATGTCATTTCATACTTATAAACTAGTCCAACCGCTAATTTTACTAAACACTACAAATTCAATCAGCTAGTTTATCCGCTAGAAGCTAAAATCTAGCTTATAAACCATCCGCTATAAACTAGCTTATCAACTATCCGCTATATTTTAGCAGATAGAGCCTTAATATTACTTTTAGATTCTTTTATATTATTTGATGAAGTTTATATTTGCTCTTACTAAATTAAGGAATAAACAAATCTCATAAGAAATGAAGTGTGATCAACAAAAAGGTGTCAACCTCTATTTTGCTTTACACATAGACCTTATCATAAAATATAATCAAAATCTTTTGTCCAAAAAAAAAAAAAATTATCAAAATCAAATGTGACGGTTGAATAGTTTAATCAACCTATTGAAATTAGCGATTGCTAATTAATTATATAATGATCAATTGTGAATTAAAATGGATGCATGTATCATGCATGGATTTCAAGAGTAAAATAAGCAAGACATGAAGGGTATTTTAGAACAATGACAAATAAGGTTTGGCATGATCAATCAATGTTGGTGTTCCACACGAGGATATGTGATTCCTTGTGTGTCAACTTGTGGAAAAATGGTTGGCTTTGACAGAGGATATAAATCTTGTGGAAGCTTAAGCATTGCCCCACAATCTCAATTCTTAAAGTACGAATCTCTCCCTTTGGATTTGCCAACGAATGGCGATTATTACATTAAACTTATGTGCCCTTCAATGAATTTTGATTTGTTTGTATCTGAATTATTTTGATTTTTTTAACATGGACAAAAACAAAATGTTTTTAAACAGGTTATGATATGATGGTTTAAAATAATAAAAGCTGTCTGTCAAAAGAAAAAGATAATAAAAGCTATATTATTTTAAAGCAAGATAAATCTCAAGGGAAACATATTATACACAATTTTCATACCACATGCAATTTCAAATTTTGATCCAACAAAGCACACACAAAGGCATGGCAACTTGCAACTTGCAACTCACTACCTCACTCATTTTAGATGACCTTTTGGTGAGGGAGGAAGGTCAACAACATGTTCTAGATTTGAATAATCTTGATATATATATATATATATATATATATATATATATATATTTGATCATTATTATAATTTAGAATTGCTACGCCATGAGGGCCATGTGACTTGAAAAAAAAATTAAGAACGTGAATACAAGGCCTTGTCATCTATCCATGCAGGCTTCTTTGCATTGTAATAGAAAAATGCAATCATCTGAACCAGCTCATCTGCAGTTCTGAGTTCTGCAGAGGTACAAGTAACAGTGCATCATTATGAGAGTATGACCTAGAGTGTGTATGTCTTTGTGCCAAAACCAAACAAAACTGTGTTTCTGGCACACATTGAAAGTGAAGAGAATGAACAACAATCTCACCTTTCTCCCTGTAAACCATCTTATTCCCGCGCAAAAACAAAATTTGAGGACATTCTCGAACTTTGAGGGCATAAGCTAAGTCTTTCTCGATGTTAATGTCTATCTTAACCGCCTACAAATAGGAAGTTCAAAGGAACATGTGATAAAGGAAAACATAAGAGACTCTAGGTTCTAAAATGGCGATGTTATATCTTGTAAAACTTGTGTGCCAATAAATAACAGAAAATATAAATCTAACCAAAATGTAAGGTTTGTAGGGATGAAAAGCAAACATTTAAAAAAAAAAAAGTGAGAAGCAAACATCATATTTTTTTTTTCATTTCAGGTATGTAATAGATGAAAAATGAAGCTTTTGTACACTGAAAAGAAATTGGCCATACCCGGGGAGGTAACCGATCTTTAGCACTCCAGTACACCTTTACTGCTTTCTCCAGCTCTTTCAAATTTTTCCAGTTATCAGCTGCCCTGTGTAACAACAAAATCAAAAACCAAAGGCTGCATTTAGCTATAAGTGGTAGGGGAGTCTAGAAGCACTAGGAGCAACATCGAGCTCGAATTATATATCCTTCATTTAGCCTATTCCAAATTAATTTGAGATTAACCACTCATACTTGAATTCCAACATAAGTAACCAAAAATTACTATTTAAATAGTTTAATTTCGATACACTGTCAGCAAATCACAATCAATCATATGTGTGACTTTAGAAGCAATTATGATTAAAGTCAAATGTTTTTAATGATACGATGATTACAATTGATTGACATTATAAAAAATCTTTACAGTGACCGTGTATACGAATTAAATCGGCATTTAAAACTTCTGTCAGCATATCATTATAGTGTTGATATTTAAAGTGTGAGTTGAGTCTTACATTGAATGGAAAAATGGATGTCGAACACTTTATATGTGAGAGGACTCATAAATCTAATGCCTTAAGGTTTTGGGTTAAGATTGTTGGGTTTCAAGTGTTGAGTGAATAAAGTCCCACATCGACTATGTATGGGAAGAATGTTGGATTTATAAGAGAGGTGACCCATTAACCTAACACCTTAAGGTTTTGGGTGGTATGTGGTGTCAAAGTCTCTTGTGGTCCTGGAGCATTGCCCCATGGTGTTTCTCCCAAGCTTCCCCGGACTCCCCAACAAAGATGTGGTGTGAAACTCACTTATGTGGTTGTTCAATGCTCAATGTGATGATCCCGGACCCCCTCATGACCCAAAATATAGTAATGTGATACATAGTTTTTTTATGCATTCCTACATTCAACTGAACCAAGTGTTTCTTTGCCTTATACCTTTTGGAAAAAATGAATTGTTTTATACAGAAGAATCAAATTCATGGAAGCACATTAAGACACAAGACATTATAAACTGATTAATTGAGGAGTTACACAGAAGCACTTAAGACATGTACACATGACTTCAAATATATAACTAACAATGCATGTTTTCTTTGGAAAATGAGCAGAGGAGTAAATATCTAATATATGAAGGACTGCCAGTAATTCTATCATTCTTAACTCCATCAAAACCATATAAGAATAGGAATTAGACGATACCTGTTATAACGTTCAAAGACAAGAACAATTAAAGGGCTGGGATGAAAAGCAAAACTTTCCCACTCCAAACAATTGATCTCCTGCACCCAATTATCATCAATCTCCCCTTCCCAGTCAATTTCAGCACCGTCTTCTCCCACAACATTCTTTATTGGATGCTTCTCAAAATACTCCGAAGCTCTAACTCCCCACCCAACATCCGAATCCAATGGCCAGCTCTCACTTTCTTCCTCAATAACCACCTTCTTTCCACCGTCATTTTCATCTTCCTCCTCCTCATCACCATCATCATCGCTTTCTTTTGATTCAGACTCATCACGTCCGCTGTCCTTCATTATATCCATATGATTCTCCAAAGCATCCGCATTTCGTTGCCGAATTGTATCGAACGTGGTCTGCAGTCTGTCACGTATAAAATCTTCAACTTTCATTGCCTCACTTTTACGACCACGCCTCGGCTTCCTTGGAATAATTGTTGGGAAGTTATCCTCAGATTTTCCATCACCCTTATTAATAGATACAACATCTTCATATTGGGAACCTTTCTCCTTATTTTCCCCTCTTAATTTGGAGCTAGAATTGTGTTCCGGTTCGGGTTTCGAACTAGAGTTAGTTGAAACAGAACATGATATTGATATAGGCTTTACAATTTGATAGGTAGATTTAGTGGAATAAGATAAGAACCGTGAATGAGAAAAAGATTGAAGATTTGTATCAAGGTTTGTTGTATGGAAAGGTGAAAAGCTTCCGGGCACAATAGCTGTTTGAAGAATTAGCATTTTGGTGTTTGTCTATAGTTGGGTTATTTTAACAAACAGTTGGTGTTCAAAATTACGCGGGAACATAAATTGCCACTAAACTAAATAAATAAACCAAACACTTACTTCAATTCAGGTTTCAAACATGGAAACAAGTGTAAATACAACATACTGAGAAGGAAGCAATTAATACACACGTTGTATCGACGGTAGTTGTGACTGCTTGAACATACTACTTGCCTTTTTCAGTTTTCCTTCTCTATTTACTTTCTGATAGTCATATGCGAAATTTTCTCATCCCACCCCCCATGATTCTTTTTTCCCCCCCGGATTTCCCTTTTTACCCTTATAAAAGTCAACTTCGGGGACTACGTTCCGAAATATTTGAAAACCATGAATCTGGTTCGGGACACCTTTTCCGAACCGTATTTCGGGGACTAGAGCCCGAAACAATACGTTATATTTCAGAAAACCAGTTCACTTCCTCTCATTCATGTCAAACACTCAATCTATCATTCTCTTTGGTTCCAAACGCGTTTTTCACCATTGTTGGCTCAATCTGACGTTTAGGAGGCTATCTAACGGAATCAACGCTCACTGATACATCAACATAAGGTAAATTGCGTTTCTAACCGATTAGATTTTGTATATTTTAGCTTTGAATTGACTGATGCACCTAGGTTTCCGAAATCTCTGACATGATACCGTTCGGGGAATGTTTTCCGAAATAAGGGATAAACTGGTTCGGAAAATACGGCCCGAAAAAATACTTAGAAAAATTTTCATGTTTTCCTGCTGCACTGCTTCTGTCTGCTACTGCCTATTTTTTTTAGTTTTCCAAATTTTTGAAGATTAAATGTTTTGATTTGCTTAATGGTTATTATTAATAATATGTTTAATTATTATAGCTTAGATATTTGAGTTTAAGTTCCAAATGTTGATATGAATTGTAGTTAATATTGATTTTTTTTTTTGTAGTTATGGTGGATCATAAATCTAGACAAGTAGTGCTTGGTATAGGTGTCTACGAAGTTGTGGGCGATGTTAAGCCTGTCAATTTTCATCAACCGCAAGAAACTCCTCTTGCTCTTCCTGCTCCTCCTGTTCCCGCTCCTCCTCCTGCTCCTCCTGAAAGTGGTCCTCCGGCAATACATTTTGATTCTAGCTCAAGTTTTTTGACGGAGCAAGCTTTCAAGACTCGCGATGATTTACTGAAGTGGGTTCGCGACGTAGCTGCTGGTTTAAAGTTTGCAGTTGTGATTGTAAACTCTGATTATGGTGATGGAAAGAGGAAGCAAAAGTTGGTTTTGGGTTGTGAAAGGGGAGGTGCCTACAAAAGAACTAGCAAGAAGATAAAGTTCGAAGAAACGGGAACGAGGAAGTGCGGATGCCCGTTTAAGCTCCGTGGTTATTTTTATAATACAACCAAGGATTGACATCTAAGTGTTGTGAACGGCGTACACAACCATGAGTTTGATAAAGAGTTAGATGGCCATCTAGTTCAGGGAAGGTTGAAACCGGAAGAGAAGGAGTTGGTTGCCGAAATGACTAGAAACTTGGTTCCGCCTAGGAATATTATGTCTACAATGAAGAATAGAGATCCGAAAAACGTCACCCACAAGAAAATGGTTTACAATGCACGCCATAGAATGAGACAGAAAGAAAGGGGGCCGAGGAATGAAATTCAACATTTCTTTCATTGTCTGGAGCAAAAGCAATATGTCTTCAAGTTTAGGCCGGATGATCTTGATGAAAATTCCACTGTTGTGAAGGACATATTCTTTGCGCATCCTACCTCTGTTGCGTTGTTCAACACTTTCCCTAGTGTTTTATTGATGGAAGAACCACTCATGCGCATCCTTCAGCAGCATGATCTACACCTTCAGCAGCATGATCAACTTCGCCCTCAGGCCCTTGTGAGGGCATAGAACCACCCACTGACGAACCTCCCGCTTCATAATCACTTCCTTGAAACGGCACCGGTGATTGCCTACGGGTCCGTGCTTTTTTCGGGCGAGGGGCAACAGCTTCACGCGCAGAAGCATGTGCGCGTGTCTCCCTGCCTAGCCTTGTTCGTCCAACATCCTCTTCCATGTCTACAACAAAATTCAAATACAAACTATGTCATTCACACATTTTTACAAACACTTGGAGTGCTAAAATGATACAAACTAAATCAAAAACCAAATTCAATTTCTAACCAACATGCATTGATGCATACATCAACCCAATGAATAAACAACACATAATCAACATAATAAACAACATCAACAACATTTACAACAACTCAGAAATTGAAAAATTCCAACAAAAAATGCTAAAATTTAAAAAACAATGAATAAAAGAGGAATGAATGATCTAAGATGCATATAAGTTTCTTACTTGTTAAATTATAGTGGTTGAATGTGTTGAATTGATGATCCAAACCGCAAGTTTCGTTTTTCCTCCCTTTTCCCACCCAACCCTATTTTGAAAACGTAAAATTAGAAACTGACAGTAGATAGCGTATTTCTGTTACTATATTCAATTATTTCGGGCTCTATTCCCCGAAATAAGGTTCGGGGAGTACGTTCCGAACGAAAATTACTTTTAAACCTTTTCGGATTCTACGTTCCGAAGTTGACTTTCCAGGGGCAAAATTGGATTTCCGGGGGGTTAAAAAGAGTGTTGGGGGGTGGGATGAGAAAATTCCGTCATATGCTACTTAGATACTCATATTCCTGGGGCTGCCAATTGGGCCAACTCCTTTGTACCAGATCTTTTATTGGGCCTTTTATTTTGGTAGTTACAGTACTTTGAGGCTTGCTGCTTACACCACCAATTCTCGGGAGAAGGACTATGATACTCTGAAGTTCAGCCGCAAGCTAAGTAAAATCTAATAAAAAATCGTTCTTTCTAGAAATCAAATTCAGATTCTTCGGAACAATTCGTCATGAGAAGTTCATCATGTTTTAGAAAACAGACTTTTTTTAGCACACATTCATTCCAACATCTTTTTTTTTTTGGTATAAAATATAAACCAAGTATCATCTGCGCGCAACTGCATAGACTAATCCTTCGAATCTTGTGGGACCTAAATGAGCGGCAAACTCTCCATAAGATTTTTAACATTGCTGCATGCCCAAGTCAAAGATCGAACTCACGACTTTGGTTAAGCTATAAGAGACTTGTGTCATCTCATCTAACTAATCTCGGTCACACATTCCTAACATCTAACACCATATAAACAAAAACCATATATTTTAAATCTCCTCATCAGAAAAACACCAGCTCAAAGTATATTACATACAGTCCTCTCTCAAAAATCAGTTTCCAAAACACATGGTGTGGCTGTGTGGCTAACAATAACAATAGGCATATTTGACGAAAAAGTATACTAATTTTATGTGTTTGAAAGTACATTTTTGAATAATTTATGTCGTCTAAAAATACACTTTCGAAAACATGTGAAATTTTTTAAACGCCAATGCGGTGAAAAGGAATTCTAATACTTCTTAGTTGCTTTGAAAATCATGTCAAGGTGGATTTGAATATGAATTTTGCAAATGTCCAAAACAAATCAAAATTCAACTGCACTACAAACTGCATGAGTCCCTTCTAAAACATTGTTTATAACATTGATAAAAGGTTGTAACTTGTTTTTACGATTAGTTTTGTTTTTTTTCCATGATATTTATTCATACAATTTATTATTCATACACCCATCACTAGTGCCACTGATTTTCGCCCGGCAAAACTATATTCTATAGACCAAATGAGATCTTCAAGCTTCCAGGTCAAAAGATTGACTGTCTTGTTCATCCCTCACTATGTATCCACTTAAAGAGGATTGAACATTGGTGTCTGTCCTACTGTCTGCCTGAGAATTAGTGGTCACTAAAGTCTGCTCTGAACTGATAGTTCGCGCTTCATTTGATCCCTCATTACCCTCCTCAGGATTTTGTTGGAAGATGTTCGAGGAAACTCCGGAACTATTTTAACTACGCTTACCTGTAATAATGTAATGAAAAGATTTGTTCTGAGTGTCAGTTACATAGGTTTAATCATAAGTCAAGTCAGTTTTCACTTTTCAAAAAGTAAATAAGCTGCAAACAATTCATAATTGTTCAAATTCAACCAAAGGGTCAGACCTTAAACAAAGGATTGAGGTTGCTTTGAATTGCTTTAGAAAATTTCATCCTTAGAGTTTCGGCATTTGAATTGTATCCTTCCTTTAGAACTACAAATATAACTAGTTGTTCTGGGCCCCTATTTGCAGTTGCAACACCGACTGCAGCTGTCTCCAAAATACACTCATCAGCCCTGTCACAGACTCGCTCAATCTCGATTGAACTTGTCTGCATATCAGCAACAGAAAATTCTAAGTATGAATAACATTATAATGCCAAAGAGTAATGTTTAATGTTAAGTTAAATTCAATTAAAGAATGAAATACACATATTCTCCTTTTTTTTCCAATTTTTCTTTAATCATCCAAGTTTACTCTCCTGCAATCTCCTTGGTTGACAACTTTAACTACTCTTAGATTCAATGAAATTTATAGTAGTTTTCTTATTCTGCTTTCTCCCTGAAAGAGTGATACCTTTATTCCACCAAGATTCATGGTGTCATCAGCCCTCCCTTGTACAATAATATAGCCACCGACCATTCTCTTGATTATATCTCCATGTCTCCTAAGAACCTGCTAATATACATATCAAGATAGACATGACAAGTTATTTATTATAGAAATAATAGCATAATGATAGTAGTTAGAAATTAGAATTACAAATTTAGTCTATGTAAATTACAACAAAAGGATTGTTCGCAAATCCTTGGTGTATATGTTACTGATGTACAGTATATTTGGACATTGATAATGTTCATAGGATTGAACAACATTTAATAACCAACAATTAAACATCCAAAGCTCAGAATATAATATTTTCCTATTTATTCGCTCTAACTAGTTTGGATGTTCAATGCATAATTTGGTACTTGCACATGAAAACATGTGCTTGTGAAGCAGGTCCCTAGAAGCCTTTTAGGACACAGGGTGAGAATATATGTTTCCCTTCATGAATGAAAGAACTGATATGTCAAAGTAGTTGTATCTAAATGTGAAAATCATTCTAAGCATGTTAATTGAAGAACATACCTTTCCTTTATACATGGGCATTCCCTTAAAGTAAACCTCGTCATGGTTGGCATTCAGCAATCTATCAGATGCTCCAAGAGAGAGAGGTAACAAACCCACTTCACCAACACAAGTAACATTTTCTGGCTGTCATATTGGTCAAAGAGATCAAATAAATCAGAAAACCTATATACAAATTGTCTAGCCCAAAGACAGTACGCTAATATGGAGAAAATGATGAAAGTTTATTAGGTAATTTGAGGATGACGCAAAAAACCAATTTGCAACAGTGTAAAATTTCTAAAGAATTAAAGAGTGCAAGAAGGACCGGAAGTTACAGGAAAAATTGGCGAACCAAGGGTTAGCATAAAAACTAGACAGACATACTCAGTAGAACCAACACTTCTTATCGATCGAAGGTGTGTTTGGTGTCCGACATGTGTCGGTGTACACCAGCACAACTCCAACACATGTGATATCATTCAATTAATTCATTTTTTCAAATTATTATCGGTGTTGACTTGTCAGTGTGTGTTCAGTGTCCGTGTCATACTTCATAGCTAACATATCCTTTTTGTTCCCTAGTCGAGAAGATGAAGTAAGCACACATCCAACACTTTTGCCACAACAAAATTATACTGATGTATTGGCACAATGTAATATGTTGAGAAGTGGCAGACTGGGAATACACTTAAATAAAATTATGACGAAAGAATATAAATTATAAAGAAACATTCTTACATAAGGAACTCCATTTTCGTCAAGAATGACAATGCCAGTTGTCATTGATGGTGTGCTGAATGCTCCAAAAGCTTGAGGCTGCAGGGGGCTTCCCGCAATGTAGCTGGACGCAAGCTCAGTTCCTCCACATAATTCAATGATTGGATTGTAATAAGATCTTGAAGAAAGCCATAGATCATCATCAACATTTGATGTTTCTCCAGTGGAACAAAATAATCTGCATAGAAGAGAGTTTAGTTCATTTTTTATAGGATAGCTATTTTGTTCTTTACACTTCCAATAGATATTACTTTATCTTTGTCCAATCCAAGCCTTCCATGCAGCGAGTACTCTTCCAAGATTTCACTAAGCTTGGAACGGTTCCCAAAATGGTAACACCTGCATCCTGAACGATCATAGTACAATGAATAAAGTTGCGTCTTGGTGTGATGTATAATCCGAGAATTCTATATAAATACAGACAGTCACAAATACATTTGATGTACTTGAAGAGTCACCTGAACAAACTTTCCAAAACCACGGCCTTGAGGAGATCCATGGTACAAAGCAAGAGTAGCGCCATTTAGAAAGCAATGATATAACAAAGTAGGTCCTATCACCCATCCTAAATTTGTAGGCCAGCAATAGACATCTCCAACTTGAACATCAATTGCAGCCCATCCATCAGCAGCACTTCGTATTGGGGCAAGTTGAGTCCAAGGAATTGCTTTTGGATCTCCTGATAAAAGACAAAATATAACCAGAAAATCATTATAATGGTGATCTATAGTCTATACCAAATAGATGTTGATAGGACTCGATAAGAGATAATCCTTACCTGTTGTTCCAGATGAGAATAGTATATTAGTGACAGAATCGACCGATTGATATACCGGAGAATAATGATCTGATCTGCAAAGAGCCAGGTGTTAAGGTCAGACTAAACAAAACTTAGAAAAGAGAAACTGTGAAATTTCTCAATCTCTCTTCGTTTAGCCTGCTTTTAGGATATTTTGCAACGACTATTTAGTATGTAAAAGTGACCACTGACCACGTAATTAAATTAATTTATTGTCTAATGAACGCTTGCAATATGCACTACCTGGAGCTCTGTCGTCCAGAAGAGAGAAAATCTTGCCATGACAAGTCTTGTTCCCTTAATTGTACAGCTACATCATCACCTATCACAGGGAGCACGATAACTTTACATGCAGCTGCCTCAATGACTCGACTGCAAAGACAAATACACAGAATGAGATCTCTAGCGATTTATGGGCTTAAAGAACATTTGTAATCCATCTAACAACCAGTCAAACAGGAGTAATATCAAAGCTCAAGTTAAGGGCTGTAAAGTAGTCTGAGAGTACACAAATAATTGAAACATTAATTAAAGAATGCATTAACAGACGATCATTACACAACCAAACAACAATAACAAATGGCAACTATCTTTAAATAGATAAACCACGCTGAGGCATCATAACCATGCACCAGGCCAAGGTAAAGTATTATATCAGTATTTGAAAGTTGAAGTGCTGTCTAAGTGTAGCAACAAGTACAATGCTAGTGATTTTTTTTACCTGTACAATGGTATTTTCCTGCCACCTCCTGATATGAAATCCTGAAAACAAAAGCCAAGTGAAATACAGTTTTAGTTTGTTAAAAAAATGAAATTGATAGAAACCCATTCTAAATTCTAATATCAAAGAAAACCGGGAATTAATCCAGAGATTGCAAAAACTGAAATGAAGCATTATAGTTCCAGTTTTCTTGTGGCGTTCTTGCTTGCTTTTCCTCTCCCGCTCTCTCTACTTTAAATACTCTAATTACAACAAAACCCTTTTCCCACTCTAGTAAGTGGATTCAACCACATGGATCTAACCAAACTACCCTGAATCGTCTTTTTAATAGGAGCCACTCAAATTTTCTCCAATAAATATATGCCTAATCTATTCTTTTCTTGTATAACCCCTCATTCAACCGCAGCATCCTCATATGTGCAAATTTTTGTTGGCACATCACCGCCCAATCTCAAGGATGATTTTCATAATATTTAGTTCACTTTTATATTCTTTGTGGATAAGCTGTATTCAGGGTTTGGAACTTTAGCAATGTTTGATATTTTTTTTAAGAAAAGAAAGAAAAAACTATGTTTGTAAGTCCTAATAAGTCAAGTTTCAAAAAAGTTATTTATAATAATTTCTATCATGCATTGATCATTTAACAATTAAGCATAGTTACCATTTTCTAGGTTGTGTCACTTGTGTTTGTTTAAGCTAACAATTCCAATCCAACACATTAAACATTAAAAGCCTAGGATAATCATCATCCTCTTTTAGAACTAAATACTAAGGTTTCCTTTGAGTTAATGATCTGTTTAGCTCTGCTTTCCTAGCTAGACATCATCAAAACTTCATTCATTCACAGTCCAAATTGTTTGTTGCTTCGAATCTAACTAAAACTTTTGGTACCGTAAAGTCTAATTTCCCAAGTACTGTTTTGGATGCTAAATCAGCTAGCATTATGGTTGTTAAATTCACCATTTTGCTTGCAATTGCAAGTCATCCTTGCTATGACATACACGCATTAGGATTTCAACCAATCTACTTTTCTACATCATTACTCCTTAAAACCTTAAACCTTTCACAAGATTGCAATGCACCATTAGCAAGAGCCTAGATAGTGTAAACAAGATCAAAAAGACCAGAAGTTTGCTGAAATTGATACTTATAGCTGGATGAGATAGTGTTTGCATAAAAAAGAGTAAGATATAAAAAATAAGTACTCCGAAGAAGCTCTCCAACAATTAGAGACCATGCACACTGACCATATCTGCGGTTGTTTTGGCAGTTCTAACTATTGAATACTACTATTATAGGCACATAAATTGGTAACTAAGAGACAACAAAGACAAGTTCAACTATTGAATATGTTCACTTCCATCAACAATTTCATTAGAGTTAAAGTTATAAACATAGTACCAAATTTAGAATATTACCTGTGTGAAAATGCCCTTTGCATTGGAAACACGGAGGCGAGTTGCAATTTCTTTTGGCGCAAAGCTATCTGCTATTGATACCACAGCACATCCTGCTAAAACAATGGCTAGATATATAACCACAGCATTGACTGTCATTTGCGTGTCAATTGCGATTGCATCACCCTTTGAGAAATTGGCATCTATTGCATTCGCCACCAACCTGAAAATAACGTGGCAAACACAATAAGTATACCAAAAGGTTAAGGTGAGACATGAGACATAAGAGATAACATACATGACTTGCTGTCTAAGTTGCTTGAGAGTGATACGATTAACCTTGGAATCATCAGAACCTTCCTCCCTCCAAACAATGGCTATGCTGTCGTCTTGTTTGTTAGGGTGGGAGCTGGGTTGCAAACAACAATCAGCAATATTGAGAACAGAACCAGGAAGCCAGGTTCCACCATGTTTTGAAGGATCAGATGTATCTAAAATGCAATTTGGAGGTTGAAGAAATGAAATAGAAAGTTCCTTGAGAACAAGAGACCAGTACACCTGCAGTGCAATGCAATATATACAAATACAACATTACAGAAATAGTAGAATGAAAATGTATAAAAAGAAATGAGAAGTAAGTTGTAGAGTTGCCTGAGGATGTTGAACAGAGAAGTTATGAAAAAGTGGAAAACTAGTAATAGGATCCTTGTAGGAGGATGGTCCTAAAATTCGAGAACCGTGAATTTCCATGAAACGACCCAAGTTGGATTGTCTTGCTTGCTCTCTAAATGTGGAAACCAGCCAGATATGAAAATAAAATATTATAAATCAGATACATCAGTTATTCAATGACAGTAACAGAGACGAGTGATGTTTTGTTTATAATAAAGAACGGAATACTTACAGGGAAGGGAACCAATAAAGAGGGGGAGAAGAAGAGGAAGAGTGATAGATGGTATAGTAGAGAAGCTGATGCAAGGTATGAGGGTATGATGGTTTGAGGAGTCTGTGGCTGACGAGGTGGCGCCATGTGTCAGTGGAGGAGAGTGAGAGTATAACTTCCTTCAGTTCATTGGCTTCAGCTGGTGATAAGCCTGCTTTGACAAAGTCGTTGACTCCCAACTCTTTTATGCTCTTTTTATCCATCTCTCTCACTTCCTTCCAGCTTCAAGCATCAATGATGATTAATTGGTTATTCATAAGTTGAATGTTGTTTGTTGTGGCGGGTGAAGAAAGAAACGGTGGTAGTTAATAGTTGTGGACTTGACTGACTCGTTGATCCCCAGCCACACTACCCACCTAACCTGGTGTAGATTCGGAGTAGGTGGGATTTGCATCTCTCATGTTTCAAAATTCATGTTCTTGCATTTTTTATTTTTTTTAGTTGAAGTGGTAATCCGGGTCATGACGTCTGGCCTAACAATTTCGGTATATTTTGCCAGTTGAGCTAGGACTTATGGGACTGTTCTCGCATATTTTTGGATTAGGAGGTGTATTGAATAAGATTTTTTTTTTTGAGTTGGCAATTTTTAACCAAGTTTTAAAATAATTAACATTGTTTTTCATTAGGGCCGTCATTGAACCCATACAAGAAGGCCGATAGCACGGGGCTTCAACAAAATGGGAGCTCAAAAAATAATAATAATTAAGTAATAGATAATTATATTGGAGGGTTTAATAGTAGTAATAATGGTCCAGCAATAATAATAGTCCAGCAGAGTAAAATTATATCAATAATAGTCCAACAGAGTAAAATTATACTAATAATAGACTCCGTACTTATGTTTTGTTGTTGTTCTACTACTTTTTGAGTTTTTTGTTTTATTAATATTTGTTCGTTCACAAAAATAAATATTAAATTCTTTTCAAAAAACATATTTATTTTTATCATGAGATTTATTTTTATTATTAGCTCGGGGCCTCTAAATACTTGGAGACGGCCCTGTTTTTCATTAACCAATAGTTCAGAAAGGTTACATAATTTAATTCAGAGTTGAACCACATAATAAATAAAGTTTAGCTTAGAGTCGCTTTTTGATCTTTTAATTTCATCTCAATTATAGAAGAAATGTTCTTTAATATTGACCTAATGTTGGGACATTTTTTAAAATATAAGAAATAATCTATGATTATTAATACAAATAAATATTAAGACTTTTTATACATTTAAATATTAATTAAGTTAAAAAATAATAATCATATTTTATTGGAAATAAATAAATAATCTTTATCCTAATATTTTACATTTTTCTATAAAAATAATTTAATATTCACTATTATGAGTAATAAATTTTTAAAAACATATCAAAATTTATTTTCTTGACAATTTTAGTAAATAATATTTAATTTTTATAAATTTTTAAATGATAATTAATATTTATTTATCCATTAATTTAACAATCTAATATGTTAATATATTTAAATAAAATTATAATTAATACATTTGAATTCACGTTCCTAACTTCTTTTTTTTGTTTTCACCACCAGCTTCGGGGTCAGTTCTGGCATGGCATCAAGTGATTCCAGCCTCCTCCCGATCGAAGTTTCGGCGGATCAAACTGTGGTCCTCCCTACCAAGTTCAGCGCCAATTACACTAATTTCAATGAGGCTAAATATTTGTTAAAGGCTAGATTACATTGAACTTTTACAAACTTGTGATTTTGGCTTCTACTTTTTATAATAACACTTTTGTCTTTTAACTGTAGTCCGTTTTACAAAAGGTTGCATCCTATTAATTTTGACCAAGTTAATCAATGTGTGTATAGTTACTCACATGTCACATCAATATCTCATGTGAGTCATCGTATACATATGTTTTGACTTGTTGACGTGACATGCGAGTCACATTTCGCATGTACATTGATTTGGTCAAAGTTAATGAAATTAGTCTTTTGCAAAATGGCTAAAATTATAGGGTTAATAATACTATTATGAAAGATAAGAAAGCAAAATTGCAAATATGCCAAAGTTAAGGAAAAGAGACAATTTAACTTTTTTTTAAAAAACATTCGATATCCGGCCCAATGACCGAACCGAAAAAAAACTGATTTTTATGGTTCGGATAAAAAACCGAACCGAACCAATTGAAAAACGAAGTGGTTTGGTTTGGTTCTTGGTTCCAGTTTCCAGATCCAATGAACAAACCGAACCAAACCAATATATAGTATACATGTTAAATTATTTTTTTAGGCAGCCCATATCTATCAAAAACTACAACTGACCCAACTACTTCTAACAAATAAAATAAAATCTATCTCACTTAAAAACTCTAACTTAAAAACGCAAACTTAGAAACATTTACAACCGTAAACACAAACTCAGAAACACTGCTTTCATCTCACCTCACCCTCATCTTCAAGCGGAAATAATTGTATTTATTTTCAATATGGTTGTATTATGTATATATATTTGATGAACTTATGGGAAAAAAAATTGTATTTTGTATTTGATGAGATTATGGGAAAAAAAATATATCGGGAAAAAAATAATAGCATGAATACATCGGAAAAAATCGATTAAAGTATCTGAACTAAACCGAACCAAACCAATGAGTTTGGTTCGGATTCATTTTTGAAAAACACTAAAAACCAAACCAAATCGAACCAATCGAGGATTCATTGGTTCGGATATTGAATTAACTCAAAACTGATCCAAATCGGTCCAATTACACCCCTACTTGCTGGAGTCCCGTTTAAAGGCAAAGTTGTTTATACTCTATAAAAACTAAAAAAAATCGAACCTAAAATCTTGAGAGTAGCAACTCAAGGACCAATCCCACCCTCCAATTTAACATTTTTTAATCAACAAGTTTAGAGTTGATCTAATTTACCACAACTTTCAAATCAGCTTGGAGCTCTACTTTCTTGAAGCTACACTCCCATACATACATACAATGTTTAAACCTTCAAATAGCTTATCAACAAACAAACCCAGCGTGCTGCGGCGTTATGTACTGTATCTGTAACTCAAAAATCATCAGCAGTTACAAGAACAACATGTTCGTTGGTCGAATCCGTGCTTTGGAATGGGAAACAGTGCGAATTATAGAATCATATTGCACCACACTCAACCACGCAAAACAAGTCCACGCTCACATCTACCGCAACAATCTCCACCAATCTTCCTACGTTATCACCAACCTCCTCCGCTTCCTCACCACACTCCCTCACCTCCCTGTTCAATCCTACTCTCATCTTCTCTTCTCACAGGTCCCTTCCCCTAACCCATTTCTCTATTCTGCTCTAATTCGCGCTTACGCTCGTAATGGACCCTTTTTCGAATCCATTCGTTTATACTCTTCCATGTTACACCATAACATTTTTCCTATTTCATTCACTTTTTCAGCTCTTTTTTCATCACTAAGAAACCCCAATTTGGGTTCACAACTTCATGTTCATGCATTTTTGTTTGGGTTTGTTTCTGATTTATATGTCGGCAACACCATTATTGATATGTACGTGAAATGTGGGTTATTGCAATCTGCACGTAAGGTGTTTGATGAAATGCCGCACCGGGATGCAGTTTCTTGGACTGAGTTGATTGTTGCGTATGCGAGAAGTGGTGATATGGATTCTGCGTGTGAGTTGTTTGATGGGTTGCCGTTTAAGGATATGGTTGCTTGGACTTCTATGGTTACTGGGTATGCTCAGAATGCTATGCCGAAGAAAGCGTTGGAGTTTTTCCGTAAGATGCGAGAGGATGGTGTAGAGACTGATGAGATTACATTGGTTGGTGTTATTTCTGCTTGTGCTCAATTGGGTGTTTCTGGGCATGCTAATTGGATAAGGGAGATTGCTGAGAATTCTAAATTTGGGCCTGCAAGTAATGTTCTTGTGGGGTCTGCATTGATAGACATGTACTCTAAATGTGGTAATGTAGAGGAGGCTTATAATGTGTTTAAAGGAATGAAGGAAAGGAATGTTTTTTCTTACAGTTCTATGATTGTTGGGTTTGCAGTACATGGCCGTGCGCATGCCGCCATCAAATTGTTTTATGAGATGTTGAAGACTGGGATAAAACCAAATCATGTTACATTTGTAGGTGTGTTTACGGCTTGTAGTCACGTTGGCATGGTAGAACAGGGTCAGAAGCTCTTTGGTGCAATGGAAGAATGTTATGGTGTTGCTCCAACTGCAGATCATTATGCTTGCATGGCTGATCTTCTTGGCCGAGCAGGACACTTGGAAAAAGCGCTCCAGCTTGTTCAAACAATGCCTATGGAACCCAATGGAGGTGTGTGGGGAGCACTTCTTGGAGCGTCACACATCCATCGAAACCCTGATGTTGCTGAAATTGCTTCTCGCCATTTGTTTGAGCTTGAACCTGATAACCTGGGGAATTATTTATTGCTGTCTAATACATATGCATTGGCTGGAAAATGGGATGATGTGTCCAGGGTCAGGAAATTGATGAGAGAGAAGCAATTGAGAAAATATCCTGGGTGTAGCTGGGTTGAAGCGAGAAACGGTATTGTTCATGAGTTCTTTGCTGGTGATGTGAAACATCCAGAAATTAATGAAATAAAGAAAGCATTAGATGATCTTTTGCAGCAACTGAAGGCTATCGGATATCAACCAAAACTAAATTCTGTGCCATATGATATTGATGACGAAGGAAAGCGGCTTTTGCTTATGTCCCATAGTGAAAAACTTGCTTTGGCTTTTGGACTGTTAAATACAGATGCTGATTCCACTATAAAGATTATGAAGAACCTTAGGATATGTGAGGATTGTCATATTGTAATGTGTGGTGCATCCAAGGTTACCGGAAGAAAAATTGTTGTGAGGGATAACATGAGATTCCACCACTTCCTTGATGGGACTTGCTCTTGTAATAATTTTTGGTAACAAAGACTAGGTCCATGTGGAGGTGAAAAAAGACATATTGGTGTTGGAGGAATAACTTTGAAGTAGGAGTGACCATTTTTTTTATTGACAAATGTAAATAATTGCTTTGTGGTTGCCTATAGATTAACTATCGGACGATATTTAAATTTCAAATCAACTGCACACCTATTCACTTACTTAACAGGGCCGTCAATTTATCACAGCAGAGAGTTAAAGATGGAGAAATCAAATGTGGAGCAACTCTTGTGTGAGCATTTATATCTATGATATCAGAAGCTCGAAATAATATATTAACATAGCAAGAATTGTTTGGCAAGTAAGGGAAACTGCCAGACAAATTACTGTTCATAGCAAAGCAAATGTTATACCAATATATGATCAGTGTAATTATGTAGCAGTAAAATCAAGTGATGCTGCATGTAGATGAGAAATCAAGTGATTTTGGTGGAATAGTGAAACTTCAAATAGGCAGTGACGTATAAGGCAATAGAAAGCAACAAGGAATGATGAGCTGAAACCAGTTGAAGCAAGCACTTATTTTATTTTTTCCGGTCTTCAATTGGATAGAACAGGCTGCTAAAGAACCTTGCAGAACTGATTTTACATCATATGAGCTATGATATGAGTAGCTCTTTTTGGAAATATCTTCATTTTTTCTTAATGAATCGCTTTATGATTTATTTAAATAAGGTTCCATTTTTATTGTTACACTACAGCTCCTAAGATTTGCGACTTGATTAAATCAAAGATCTTATTGCTTCAGAACTTGGAGCTTGCTTGATGTTGTGCTATCTCTTGGTACTTGCATCTTTGCTCGCACCTAGTTCAAGTTGTTAGAATACATACAAAGCTATCATTCACATGCTGCTAATTCGTCAATATCAGAAGAACTTAGAGCTTGCTTGATGTTGTGCTTTCTCTTGGTACTTGCATCTTTGCGTGCACCTAGTTCAAGTTGCTAGAATACATACAGGCTATCATTCACATGGTGCTAATTCGTCAATATCAGAAGAACTTCTTAGCACCCTCTCCTGCTGCACCTAAATATGGACTTCCATATTGTCATTCACAATTTTGAGCAAGGACAGGGTAGAATTTTTTTATGGGTTTGGAGATCATATGTGCAACTATATTCCATTTTGTATGACATGGATTCCTTAGAAGTGGGAAATATTGGTCCAAAATGAATAACCTTATTTATTTGGGTATTTGATAATAAATTGCTTTCAGTTCACTCTAAATGGTTCAAAAGTTGACATTATTAACCAGAGCCTAAATGGTTATGCTGGAAAAGTGCATCATGAAGAGAAAGTTTATTTTGACAACCATTTAGTTGTCGGACAACTTTCATTTGTACATTCATCTACATTTCCAATTTTTTAATTACATCTCGGTCTGCGTGCATTGTGAGTATGATGTCAAGTGGTTGTCCATTTTGAGTTGTCAAAATAACACAACTCCATAAATAATAGTCTTAAAGCGATTAATACTGTAAGCAATATATTCAATATATATTTTGGACATCCTTTTCATTTCTTCCTCCCGTTATGTCCTGTCTAAGAATCCACTAATGTTTATCTTATTTGTAGATCGATGTATATATCCTTTCACTCTTACCCAAAAGGAACATGGCAATTGGACAATCATCTTGACAAAATTTTATTAAGGATGAATGAATCTAATTATTTTTATTCTTCATGGTGGTGACTTAAGTTGGAGTATAGTTATTGAAACAAAAAAAATATGTTGAAAAACAATTATTTACTCATTAAACAGTGAAAAATATTCCCCCCCGTCCCATATTATAAGAAAAAAAAATCACTTTTTCTTGTCCCAAATTATAAACAAAAGCAATTCACTTTTATCATTTTCAAAATTTACTTTTACTTTTATCATAAACAAAATATGTGATACAGCAGAAGGTTCAAGAGTATAAAAATGCCGCGCGCTTGAATAGGGCGATGGTTGAAAAACCTCAAACTGTTGTGCTAATCAAGTGGAACCCTCCTAGAGAAGGTTATATAAAGCTCAATACTGATGGAGCTTGCAAATCGGGGCAGTTGGCTGGTTGTGGGGGAGTGATTCGAGGGAGTCAAGGAGAGTGGATCCACGGTTTTGCGAAAAACGTTGGTAAATGTAATGCATTCGTGGCGGAATTGTGGGGAGTACTTGAAGGTTTGAGATGTGTAAGGAGGATGGGTTTTAGTAAGGTGGAAATAAACATCGATTCAGTAAGTGTAGTGCAACTGCTTCAGCAAAGAAACCTTCATAGCATGTCAGGAGGAACAGTAACCCGTCAGATTTGGAAACTGTTAGATTTGAACTGGGACATAGAAATTACTCATTCCTATAGAGAAGCCAACAAATGCGCAGATGCATTAGCGAATGTGGGATGCTCACTTGGGCGTGATATTGTTTTTTATGATGTTTGTCCGCCTTTTCTAAGCCACTTTTTGGTGGAAGACAATCTGGGTATCACAACACCTAGATTAGTCTCTGTGTAGCTCTTTCTCTTTCTCTGGGCTTTTTAGCCCTCTTCAATATAAAAAAAAAAAAAAATTTACTTTTACTTACTCTCATAAAATTTAATACAAATTGCATTTAATTTACTATCTCTCTTCCTTTCTCCATAATCAATAACCAATAAAAATTCTTCTTACATCTTCCCATAAAACTTATTTTAAGGAAAACACAAAAATTCATACTTCAAATTATCACATTTTACTTTTCTTAATAATAAGTGTGAAATATTTTTTTTTGCTTACAATATGAGACGGAGGGAGTACATGGTTAACTAACATTATAACATAACTAGTTTTGAGACCCGATCGCACGGGTCTATTGATTTTTATTATTAAAATATTGTTAAAATATAAGTTAAGTAATTGTGTTTTTTTTTGTAAAATTTATTAAATTAATAATTTTTTTATTAAAGTAATTGTCCCGTGTATGATTTTTGTGTAATAAATTATAATTATAATTAATAATAATAAATATTTATTATTCAATTCCTTTTTTATTAAAGCAACTATCCCGTGTATGATTAAATTTTTGTCGACGTCATTGTGCTCATGCTTGTAAAATTTATTAAGTTAATGTTTCTTGATTAAAACAATTGTCCCGTGTATGATTTTTGTATAATAAATTAAAATTAATAAATATTTATTATTCAATTCCTCATTTTTATCAAATCAATTGTCCCGTGTATGATTAAAAAAATTTATTAAAGCAATTGTCCCGTGTTAATTCGTAAGTTTTTTTGACGCATGTTAATTCATAAATTTTCACTAACAAAAATTATATCTTTATAAACTTTTTTCATAAACTACTTTATAAAACTTATAATAAGTCAATACAAATGGGTTCATTTTGTGTAATAAATTAAAATTAATAAATATTTATTATTCAAATTCCTTTTTTAATTAAATCAAGTGTCCCGCGTATAATTAAAAAAATTTATTAAAGCAATTGTCCCGTGTAAATTCGTAAGTTTTTTTTACGCATATTAATTCATATGTTTTCACTAACAAAATTTTTATCTTTATAAACTATTTTAAAAAAAAATTACTATTTTTTCATTAAAAAAAATGTTTGCACTATTTTTTATGTGTATCTTTGATATTGATTTTCGTTCCTATTTTTATGCCTAAATTTTTTTTAATTAATTTTTTTTTAAATATATTTGATTAGTATCTTTTTTTAGAGGTGGTTTTCGATGCTATTTTTATGGGAAGATTTAGTTATGCCTATTTTTTTTTCTTCCTCTTTTTGTGTTGTATTTTTGTTAGTTTAGAGTTAAAATTACATTTAAGGGCATAAACTCTGAAATATCATTAAACTTGATTTGACAAATTTGGTATTTTAGTAGTAGTTTCTTTTAATATATTGTAAGTAGATTTATGGTTTAAAAAAAAAACACATTTATGATTGGTTATGTTTTTAGACCAACCGACAGACACAGCCTCTTTGTTAGGTGACTATCTTCCACTGTATCATTTCTATTATGAGTAAGGATACGCTATTCAATAGGAGGGATTTAAAATTAGACTATCCCAACATGCTGGGAATAGAGGATTAATGTCTCTCCATCCGTCCCAATTTAATTAACAAAGTTGATTGTTTCACGCACACCAATGTATAACTTTGATGATTAATATTTTTAATTATATAATAGTAAAAATTATAAAAATTTGATATTTTGAAAATATTCATCAAGACGAATCAAACAACATCTTATATGCTAATATTTATTTTGTTTATTAGTAAAAAAATAAGGTCAAAGTAACATGTGTGGATAGTACACAACAGTCAACTGTGTCAATTAAATTATGACGGAAGGAGAACTTAATCGACAGTATTTCAGATATCCTAATTTGCCATTAATATTTAAGGGAATCGAGATTTTGTTCAATCAGGTTAATTGCTTGGAAGATTTTAAGGGATTGATAGACTGCTATTACACGTTCTATATAATGTTGTGCGTTGGGAGTTTGTTTCATAATCCAATTCATGTTTTTGAGTATTACCCCATTATCCTTCATTTTTCTTTGTATGTCTTTGTTTCTAATTCAAATGGAGAACCTTAACATTCATGAAACTGTGAGAAGTAACAGTATCAATGTCAATTCAAAAATATTGCCTCCTACCTTCTTGATTGTTGTTTTGTTGGTAAATTGCTCATCAACAATCCATCTGTTTCAATGCACCGAAGGACAAGTTATTTAAGTTGTGGCAATCAAGTCGGCGGGTATCTATCATTGCCATTGATGAAAATTGTTTTATGTTTCAACTTTATGATCTTTTGGATGTGGAGAGAGTTTTTCAAGAAGATCCTTGGATGTTCGACAATTTTATATTGTTTACGAGAAAATTATCTTTTGACCAATATGAAATTGTCGAACAACCATGGGCCTCCTTGATAGACTCTCTCCATGTCCCATTGATGATAGAATTGAAACATGAAACGATTCTCATTAATGGCGGTGATAATTACCTACTGACTTGTCACAACTTAGCGAATTTGTCCTTCGGTGCATTGAAATGGATGGGGTTGAGGAGCAATTTACCAACAAAATAGCTATCAAGGAACTTGGTTGCCACCCTTAGCTAAAATTTGTCCTTCAATCGGCATCTTATAATTGTTCGATCAATACTCAAATTGTAAGTACATTTTTTATTGTTTATTTAATATGAAATTTAATATTGAAATTTGGACTGCCGGTTATTAATTGGAGGATGACCTCAATCTTATTGATTGCATCGGATAAATGCACTCAAACTCGATCCGTATAATACTCTATTTTTTTTTATAACAGACATGACTCAACAAAAATTGATGTATTCATATTCAGTTTATAATAAAACCTTATACATTTGATAATTATAAATTAAATACATAAATTTTTATTGATTTAAGTTTTTTATAGAAAAAGACTGAATGTAACCAATACAATCATCTATTAATTAATTTATAAATAGTTTTTTGAATGGTTATTTATTAATAGCTGAAGTTACTTGTTTAACCATTAACAACGACTTGCGAAAACTTTAGAATGGTTGATTTGTTTTTCGGCTTTTTAAATATGATTTTCCTTCCTTAACTTCTTTGTCATCTTTGAAAGTGTTTTATGTCATTGAAATATGATAGCTTGTCTGAGATGGACGTATTACGCAAGTTTTTTTAACTATCCTAGAATTCACAAGATTTTTCTATGAAATCACTTTGAGATTAAAAAACTAATATGACTCGAGAATATTATTTTTGTTTTGACAAATGACTCCATATTATTTAGAAGTTAAAAAAGATATGTTTTAGTTGACAAAAAAAAAGCAGTTAAAAATATCTCTGGGCTCTCTTTTTCTTTAACGGTGAGGGGTAATTTTAAGTTATTACTTTGACCTAAAATCAACATTCTGCATTTATTTCTCCTCTTTTAATCAAAATTACCCCTAAAACCAAGGTTACTATTATGGAAAAAATGGAGAACAAATAAAGAAAATTATGATCTCAATGATATTCACGGGCTCATGATAAATGCACATACAGATTTACCCTCGCCACATGTGCACACTGCCACACTCATCACTATGCTCGCATAATACTTTCGCGAGCACAAGTATTTTGGCTTAGTTCAACTATATATGATAACTTGACACATGAAATCTGTTCTGGACTGGGCCTAGAGCTGGCCCAATCCACGCTCTGCTCGTAGCTCCTGCTCCGAATATTGGGTCCATACTTGTGCTCGACGTCTGAAGCTCATAGGCCTTGCCCAGAATATTGAGCTCATAGCTCTCCTCGACATAAGGAGCTTATAACTCCTCTTCAGTAAATAGCGAGCTCTCTGCTCGTTATCTACACGTTACCACACTTTGCACGTGTTCCTATTTACTAGGACACGATATGATCAAAGGGAACAAACTTCCCGCACGATGAGGACACCTCATCACCAGGATAAGGGCTAAAGGTCGGTTCCTTGATCCAACAACGGATAAGTCCTGGCAGTCTCCCCTATTGGGCCGCAAAGCACAGCCCATTAGGGAGACCTTGGCCCAGCGCTGGGGGTTCTATAAATACCCTCCTCCACTGGAGGGTCAGGTATTCAATTTCTCATTATATACTCTCACTTTTTCTGTACTTGTTGACTCCACTGACTTAAGCATCGGAGCGCCCGCAGGTACAACCCCCCCCTCCGTTGGTGATAGATTGCTTGCTCAACCGTTCAACTCAACCAAGGATTCATCAAGTGAAGGATTTGCTGGCCCTCAACCTTTTCTGATCAACAGGTTAGATCAGTGGCGCCGTCTGTGGGAATCTGGTTTCCCCTTCTTTCAAACTAAAGTTCAAAACCGATTTCTCTTCAACAAACCTTCATCACAATGGCCAGTGCATCCAACACTCACAACAACAACAACGATGATCAAATCAATGATCATGTTGATTTCGTTCCAACCAGAACCTCCCCTGAGAGGTACAACACTGTCCTCAGCCCTGCGAGGCAACCAAACCCTGAATCTGATCCCAGGGATGGGCGATTCACCCCGGTATCGTCGGGAGAAGACGACGATATGCATGTAATCACCGAGCGTCAAGCAGGGAAACGCCCGCAAATCACGCAAGAAATCCCGGTGGTTAGCGCACAAACCGCTGATCAACAAACTGATTTCCAAAGAATCCTCGCCCTCCTCGAGGAAAACAACAAACTGATAGCGCAACAAAATCTCAGGATTGAGGCACTCGAAAAACAACGCCCCCAGCGGGCAGCCAACTCTCCCCCGCGGAGACATCACCTTCCCGAATCCTCTCCTCGTCAGGAAACTGCCAAACAACGGCGTCCTGCCCTAGAAAGGATTCAACCCCAAAGCAAACGGGGACGAACTCCCCCTCCCCGCGAGGAACGAGTGTCCCCGGCGACAAAAAAAGGGAAGATGGTCGAGCAGCCTCACCACTCTCCCCAAGGGCTGCGAAACATGACAAGACAGGGAGGCGCTTCTGGTCGCCCTGCTCGACTCGACTATGAATACCGAAGTCCCACACCAGTTCGTCGGTATGACGACGACTACACCCTCGAAATCTCCCCCACTGGGAGCGAGGAGGAACACAGTGTCTGTGCTCTCTCAAGGGATATCATGAGAGCACCCATTCCCGCAGCTCTGGAGAGGCTCCCAAATCTCCCCTCCTATGATGGGTTGACGGACCCAGATGATCACGTCAACAACTTCAACACCATCTTGAATTTCCGCAACACTAGCGGAGCCATCAGGTGCAGGCTCTTCCCCACAACGCTAAGGAAGGGAGCCCTCACCTGGTATACAAGCCTTCCTCCTCGGTCCATCTTCTCCTGGCAAGAATTCATGGACCAATTCAAGCACAACTTTACAGCGTCCCGAAAACAGCCCAAGACAGTAGCAACTTTGGAGGCCATACTCCAAGGACCAAAGGAAACTCTCCGCGCATACATTGAGAGATTCAACAGGGAAGCCGTTCAAGTCGAGGAAACTGACGACATGAAAAAGTACTTACTGGTGCGCGGCCTCCGTCCCCGAACAGACTTCGCCAAAGTGGTAGGGATCGAAAAACCTAGAACTTTGGCCCAGGTCCTCACGAAAGCAGAAGCGTATATACAGTACGAGGAGCAGGAGATAGCCGACGCTATCCGACAGGGGCGAACCGAAGAGGCTCCCCCCAAACAAGATTCAAACAAATCCCCCCGAGAATCCGGACACAGAGACGGACACAGGGACGGGCACAGGGACGGAAACCGGGACGGAGGTAGAAGAAGGGGCGACAAACCCCGGGGACCGCCCAGTTTGTACACAGTCTACCACCGCCTCACCGCGTCACGCGAGCACATCCTACTGGAATGTTATGACACCGACTTCAAAGAGGGGCAAATCAAATTCCCCAAACCAGGATTAGCCAAGCCCGGGCAGGACAAATCAAAATGGTGCAGGTACCACAGGTCCCACGGGCACGTCACTGAAGACTGCATCCATCTGAAGGATGCCATAGAAACACTCATTCGCCAGGGACGGCTTGGAAGATTTAAAGCCGAAGATAGTCCCAAGAAAGCTGCTCGACAGAATGCGAATGTCGAAGAAGAATACCACCCCGCCTCTTCTAGCGGGCAGGAAAAGAAGGTCGTCCTCTCCATCTCACGACCAGAAGATTACTACGTCCCTGATGACATCGAGGACAACCACTCTCATCCCACTTTTTCCATGTGGGAAAATTTTGCTGAAACAATGGTGATATCCGCTGGTGGCTACAACCAAAAAACCATCGGATCAGTCAAACGGAAGTTCGAGGAGCTCATTGATTCCTCCTCCCAACAGCCTGTCACCCTCGACAGGCCCAAAAAAGGTTCGGTTCCCCTTGCATTCTACATGGAGGAACTCCCCGGTGGGGCACCCAACGCCCACATCCCTCTGCTGATTCGAGCAGACATGGCCAACTGCGATGTCCGCCGAATCCTCGTCGACACAGGAAGCTCGGTCGACATCATGTTCTCCCAGTGCTTCACGGCCCTGCAGCTCGACGAGAGCTACCTGGCCCCCTACGTAGGCTCCGACCTCCAAGGATTCAACAGGGCAACCACCAAACCATGGGGATATGTCGACCTCATGGTGACCTTCGGGGAAGGGGAAACAGCCAGGACGGTCAAAATCCTTTTCCTGGTCGTCGACTGCCCCTCATTATATCAATGCATCTTGGGCCGCGATGCAATGGCCAACCTGCTCGTCGTCCCCTCAACTGCCCACTTGAAACTGAAGTACTATACGACCAAGGGGCACGTCGCCACTCTGCATGGGGACATAGAAGCTGCACGAAGATGCTTCGACGCGGCAACTAAAGGCCTCAGCTACATTGGCCAGCTCCCCAGCCCGTCAAAGAAGCCAAAGCTGACATCTCTGCTCCCAGCACCAAGCGTGAGCAATGTCGAACTCGACAGTAGATACTACAAGAAGGAGCACAGAGAAGAGAAAAAGCTCCGCAAAGAAAAGAAAGAGGAGGACGACGCGAGCAAAGAAAACCTTCGCCCCATCCCTGATGGCGAGTTCGAGCTTGTCCTCTTTGGCGAAGATCCTGCTCGAGGAGTCAAGATCGGAGCTGGACTACCAGATCTGGCGAGGAAGCAGCTCAAAGCCTGCTTGAGGGAAAATGCAGATCTTTTTGCTTGGAGCGCCGCGGAGATGCCCGGATTGGACCCTGAGGTCGCATGTCACCAGCTCACCGTCGACCCCAACGCCAAATATGTAGTACAACGTAGGAGGAAGCAGTCTCCCGAAAAAGAGGAGGCTGCTCAAAAAGCTGTAAATGACCTCTTAGAGGCAAATTTTATTTCCGAGGCCAGGTATACAACCTGGCTCTCCAATATTGTACTCGTTAAAAAATCTAATGGAAAATAGCGTATGTGTGTTGACTATACCGATCTCAACAGGGCTTGCCCTAAAGATTCCTATCCTTTACCATGCATAGATAGTCTTGTAGATAATTCATCTGGTTTTAAATTACTGTCTTTTATGGATGCGTACTCAGGATATAATCAAATACCGATGGCGGTCGCCGACAGGTATAAAACGGCCTTCATGACCCCGACGTGGAATTACTATTATAACGTTATGCCCTTCGGTTTAAAAAACGCGGGTGCGACCTACCAAAGAATGATGAACAAAGTATTCCGATCACAAATCGGGGACATGCTCGAGGTGTACATGGACGACATGATCGTCAAATCTCACGATGAGATTGACCACACTGCCCACCTACGAAAGGTGTTCGAGCAGGCCAGAAAATACAAAATGCGATTCAATCCCGAAAAATGCACATTCGGGGTACGAGCAGGAAAATTCCTCGGATTCTACCTAACAGAACGGGGAATCGAAGCCAACCCCGACAAGTGCAGAGCATTCACCGAGCTGCCTGTCCCCCACGATAAAAAATCAATACAAACACTTAACGGAATGCTAACTTCACTATCTCGTTTCATCGCAAAATATGCTCAGCACGCTCTCCCCCTCTTCAAACTACTGAGGAAAGAATCCGCGTTCGAATGGACGGAGGAGTGCGATCAGGCCTTACAACACCTTAAAAAGGCCCTCTCCGAACCTCCAGTCCTATCGCGACTAGATAACGAGGAGATCCTTTACCTCTACATCGCCGTCGCTTCAGAGGCTGTCAGCGCCGTCCTCATCCGCGGAACGACTGAAGGGCAGAAGCCCATCTATTTCACGAGCAAGGCCCTACAAGGCCCTGAACTCCGCTACTTGCTAATCGAAAAAGTGGCCCTCGCACTCATAAACGCGGCGAGGAGACTAAGACACTATTTCCTCGCACATATTATCGTAGTCCGAACCGACCAACCAATCAAATCACTGCTCAGCCGACCTGATATGGCGGGGAGAATGCTCAAATGGTCTTTAGAGCTATCTGAATTCGACATCCGCTACGAAAGCAGAAAGGCTCTCAAAGCACAAGTCCTTGCCGACTTCGTCGCCGAAATGACAACGCCCACTCCCTCACCCGAGGAAACAGAAAAGTGGATCATCTTCGTCGACGGAGCTTCCAGCTCAACAGGAGCAGGAGCAGGAATTATACTCGAAAATGGGAAGGGCATAGTCATCGAGGTCTCCCTGACCCTCTCATTTCCAACGTCAAATAATCAGGCCGAATACGAGGCCTTCCTCGCAGGACTACGATTGGCCGAGGATGTAGGTGCTAAAAACATCAAGATATGCACGGACTCTCAGCTCGTCGTATCACAAGTGCTCGGAGAATATCAGGCCAAAAACGATAACCTCTCCGAATACTTGTCTCTCGTTAAAGACAGAATAGCAAAATTCGACTCCGCTGAGGTACGCCATGTCCCCCGAGGAGACAATACTCGAGCAGACATTCTTTCCAAACTGGCGAGCACAAAGAAAAAGGGAGGAAACAAATCCGTAATACATGAAATCCTCCCAAGACCGAGCATAGAAAAACCCCCTGCTACCCTCGACGTCAATATA
Source organism: Trifolium repens (assembly GCA_030408175.1). Lineage (NCBI taxonomy): Eukaryota > Viridiplantae > Streptophyta > Magnoliopsida > Fabales > Fabaceae > Trifolium > Trifolium repens. Next base: position 54,569,067 of record CP125842.1, on the reverse strand, counting down.
ATCGGGGACAGCAATTGTTGGATGACCCCTGTGTATAACTACCTCGCGAATGACACCCTGCCCTCCGACGAGAAGGAAGCAGCGGCGGTCAAACGACGCGCCTGCTCATATGTCCTCCTCGACGGTACGCTATACAGAAGAGGATTCTCCATCCCTCTTTTAAAATGTATCGAAGAGGACAAAGTCGATTATATCCTGCGGGAAATACACGAGGGCATCAATTCCCAACATTTGGGAGGACGATCGCTCGCCAGAAAAGCCCTCCGAGCTGGATACTACTGGCCCACCATGCAACAGGATTCCAAAGAACATGTCAAAAAATGCGACAAATGCCAAAGGCACGCCGACATGCACTTAGCTCCACCAAACGAGCTGAAGTCTTTATCCTCCCCTTGGCCCTTCGCGTGGTGGGGCATGGATATCCTCGTACCCTTCACCACGGGTTTTGCCCAAAATAAGTACCTCATCGTGGCCGTTGATTACTTCACGAAGTGGGTAGAAGCAGAACCACTCGCGAACATAACCGCGTTCAACATACTCCGGTTCTTCAAAAGAGATGTCCTCGCCCGTTTCGGAATCCCACAAGTTGTGGTCACCGACAACGGAACACAATTTACGGACAAAAAATTTCGCGAATTTCTCATCGCGATAAACACAAAGCAACGCTTCACATCCGTCGAGCACCCCCAGACCAACGGGCAAGCCGAAGCCGCGAACAGGGTAATCCTACGCGGACTTCGACGAAGACTCGACGACAACAAAAAAAGATGGGTCAAGGAGTTACACAGCGTACTCTAGGCCTATCGCACCACTCCGCACTCCACGATCGGGGAAACCCCTTTCCGCCTCGTTTACGGAACAGAAGCGGTTATCCCCGTAGAAATCGGGGAACCATCCCGGCGGACACAGCAACCTCTCGACGAGGAAATGAACGACGAGGCTCTACGCGAAGAGCTAGACCTCGTCGAAGAAATTCGAACAGGGGCGTCCGTAAAAGAGGCCTCCCTAAAACAAAAAGTGGCTGCCCGGCATGACACCAAGGTTATCCCAAGGGAGTTCAACGTCGATAGCCTCGTCTTACGGCGAAACGCCAAAGATTCTCACGAGGGCAAACTAGCGCCAAACTGGGAAGGACCATACAGAGAACGGCGCTTACTACCTCGAAGACCTCCAAGGGAAGGAGCTTCCCCGACCTTGGAATGCTCAAAAGTTAAAACAGTATTATAGCTAAATTTTTGCCGAACAGGGCGCACAAAGCCAAGGTAGTGTCCCCCTATAAAACGGGCAGACACACCTAGACAACGGAGGATGTTTTGGCACAAACATTCATCTTAAACCCAGTCCAAGCATAAACCCTGTCCCCGGAGGGGAGATAGGGATGAGCGTTTGACGATGATAACTCTCTCGACGAGCTCATCGTCCCCGTGCCAGGCTTAACACCCAGCTCGCGATGGGAGGTTCAAGTCGCGAGGACAGGCATCTCCGACGATCCTGCCCCCGCTCATTCGAGTTCGATCAACGCCTCGAATCCAACGCTTCTGCTCGAAAAACACTTAGAAAAATATTTGAAAGAAAGATTTTTTCGCAAAGAATCTAACATACAATAAAACGAGCAGAATATTATAAACGCATATGAACAAGCAGAACAAAAAGGCAAACACTTAGCAAAATAAACGATCACATAAATGGGGACAAAGCCCAGTTGTTCAGATATTACATACGGGCACAAAGACCCCCAACGAAAATTTAAAATACAAATTTAAAAACGGGCACGCCGGCCCCCAAAATGTTCACAAAGAAAATTATAAAACGGGCACGCAGGCCCCCAAAGTGTTCAAAAATGAAATACAAGGTGACGGCGCACAGGCCCATGATCAAGGTTCGTCCTCAGGAGTGACAGTCTTCTTGCTCGTACTGTCATCCTCCTCCTCCTCTTCGACATCCTCATCCATGTCGTCATCATCGCCCAACTCCGCGGCCTACATCCCTTTGTATTTGTCGGGGAGAATGATCTGCCCGTCCACCACTTCACGGAAAACCCCCATTCAAACGATTCTGCTCAGCAAACATCCAACGGTTCAGATTCAGTCGTGGAGAAAAGTGAAACGAAACTTTGATCTAACGGTCACATAACGTCCTCGAGAAACGACGTCATAATAACTCTATTTCATAGCCATCATCATACCTCTTCATAGGCTTGACACGTGGCAGCGCAAAACGAATCGTCTGTCACTTCAAAGGTCACATCCCTTTGCTCGCAAAGCACACTTCCCAAAGAAAGCAACTGAAGGATTTGACGAGCATAACTTCTCGAAGAGGAGATAAAATTTTTCGTTTCTCTTCTACGAGCACAGGATACGAAGAGGCGCACGGGCAAAAGAAGCGTCTTCGTTTCCATGAGCGTAAATTTCGCGAGCAAAAGGTTTTCCTTGTCGTCACGAGCACAAAACTAACGAGCAAAGAAATTCCCTATTCGAGGACAAAGTGCTTCGACCAAGAAAACGACCTTAAGTCATTACTCCTATAACTAGGAGCAAAGACTCGGGGGGCTCCTGTTCTGGACTGGGCCTAGAGCTGGCCCAATCCATGCTCTGCTCGTAGCTCCTGCTCGGAATATTGGGTCCATACTTGTGCTCGACGTCTGAAGCTCATAGGCCTTGCCCAGAATATTGAGCTCATAGCTCTCCTCGACATAAGGAGCTTATAACTCCTCTTCAGTAAATAGCGAGCTCTCTGCTCGTTATCTACACGTTACCACACTTTGCACGTGTTCCTATTTACTAGGACACGATATGATCAAAGGGAACAAACTTCCCGCACGATGAGGACACCTCATCACCAGGATAAGGGCTAAAGGTCGGTTCCTTGATCCAACAACGGATAAGTCCTGGCAGTCTCCCCTATTGGGCCGCAAAGCACAGCCCATTAGGGAGACCTTGGCCCAGCGCTGGGGGTTCTATAAATACCCTCCTCCACTGGAGGGTCGGGTATTCAATTTCTCATTATATACTCTCACTTTTTCAGTACTTGTTGACTCCACTGACTTAAGCATTGGAGCGCCTGCAGGTACAACCCCCCCTCCGTTGGTGATAGATTGCTTGCTCAACCGTTCAACTCAACCAAGGATTCATCAAGTGAAGGATTTGCTGGCCCTCAACCTTTTCTGATCAACAGGTTAGATCAAAATCCACATGTTGAAGATTTCTCTTCCCACCTCTTGTTTTTCTTTTTCATCCTCTGAGTTTCCGTTTATACCCTTAAAAAAAAGTTCGGTTAATGTGAACCGAACTTTTAAACGGTTGAAAACACATGTTTATACCCTTAAAAAAAGTTCGGTAAAACCGAACTTTTAAGGGGTAAAATTGGATTTTTTAGGGGTGAAAAAGAGATATGGGGGTGGGAAGAGAAATCTTCCCACATGTTCGACATGCTAGCATTACTAAGATCATAAAATATTTTTGATTAAGACGAAATCATCATATATGTGTCGATCATGGCGACTGAGCTTAAGGCCCAATTGTCAAAGAGCTCTCCCTCTTATGTGTGACAAACTCGGCCCAATTGGACGAAGACCCAAAGTCGCCTCCTCTTGCCCAACATTCATAGAAGTCAACCTTCCGTATCAGTCAACATCAAAATGATTGATATGTATTTACTTCAGTCGTTATTAACAATTAATAGTGAGAATGTCGTATTCGTCCCATATTAATGGTTTTGGCTTCATGCTGGGGACTATATAAACATTCTCACGCATAAAGATAAGATATTCTATCCTTACACTCCAAAATCTTCACTTCATGCAAATACTGATTTAAGCGTCATAGTGTCTACATGTATAACCTCAATTTGAAACAACTATATATATCGTAGAGGACCACTATCGACTACGTTGATTGTAAGATCATAGGTAAAATCACAAGCTAAATAACCCCAACTTTCTTAATAGATATTATGTCCAACAATGAAAGCATGCGTAACCAATAATGCGAATATTATAATCTCATGTTGTCATGCATAACTTGCCTTTTTATTTGTTTAGGAAGGTCCATGTTATTTTCTGAAAAGATCGAAGTAACCGCCATATATTTAATTAGTTCCCCCTAGATGTGTATTAGCTGGTTATGATTGGTACCAAGGTTTTAAATCAGGGTCCGTTACCGCGAAAAAGGCCGCGACAAAAAGGTTTTGGTGTCTACCGTTACCGTTTTTTACCGTTTTTACATGGTGAAAGAAAATCACGCCGAAACACCGATACGGCCGCGACGAAACACCGATACGGCTGCAACGAAACGCAATACGGCCGCGACAAAATGCAAATAGATATAAACTTCCATTTTTTCCAATAAAAATCACATTTTTAGTACAAATATGAACATAAATTATAAAGGAGTATCTTTTTTCAACTCTTTTCTAGATCAAAACTATACATTTATCTCACATTTAAGTTGTTATACATATATTATAGTATAATAATTTTAATAAGATTGTGTAATGTTGTGATTAATTCACACCGCGACGACCGTAATCCGTAACGCGACAACCGTAATGGCCGAAATCGCGAAATCCTTAACGCGACCGCGACCGTGACCGCGACCGCTATTTAAAACCTTGATTGGTACTAATTGTTTTGTTAATGTAGCAAATGTCACATTCCACATGGTGACGATGTCTACATATGAACATATATTAGGTGTGTATATTACTCAGTACTCATCTAATATTCACAACAAGTGTTTGAGAATTTACAGAAATCAATATTCACGGATCAATATTCACATGTTGTTCCACGACAAAAATAGTTTCATTAACTATCATGTGACATGACAGATACCAATAGCAAAATCTGGTACAATAATAATACAGCACCATAAAATTAAACTTGTACTACTAGTACCATATTAACCTGAACAAAGAGCAAAAAATTGTTACTAGAGCAGCACCAAAGGTGGCAACAAACAATTGATTAATTAAGGTTACTTTTAGCATTAGGTGTGAATTTGTTTTAATTAGTTTATGATTGATAATAGTATGAGTATACGTATTCTATAATGCAATTTTGGTGATGGGGATTGGGGACACAAAACAAATATGATTGGTCCTAACAGCAACAGAAAAATATCAGTACCGAATTTGAAAATAAATATCAAATATTAATCACCACCACCAAATTGAAAAATTAATACCAACTATAAACACTTAAACAGAACAACTTGAAAATAAATATCACTGGCGAAATTGAACATCATTTTCAGGCTTCAGAACTAGTTTCATAAAGCAATATTACCATATTGACATAGCCAATACAATAATAGTAGAGAGTTACTTTTAAGACCCCACTTCCTAAAATCCGCACCCCTTTAAATTTTTCATTTTGGACGGAAAAAAATCGGTTTTATTTGCTTCCAAAAGGGTAAATCCAAGTCAAAAACGGTGTTTTTTGGATTCAAATTGCGAAATTCAGAAGGATGTAACTTTTTAAAATAGTGGATGAATAAAAAAGTTTTCAAATTAATTATATATACTAGTAATTTTAATATAGGACAAAGTCTCAGAACTAGTGCTGAATTTCGGTCCCCAATAATATTATTGAACCAGCATATAGTGACATAGCCAAAACAATATAAAGTTTATAAACAGATAATGAAATTGAAAGTTGAAACAAAAACTTGTACCAAATAGAAACAGAAATAAAGTGATAAAATATCATCATAGTGATTGTATTTTCAACCATTAGTGGGTTCCACTATGACATTGCATAAAACCAAAAGCAACCCCTACATGTAGTGTTGTTTAATGTTTATAAAGAACCTATATGTCTAAATATGTCACTTTAAAATCAATATATTGCTAATACTCCCTCTAATCTTTTATAGTAGTAGTATATACAAAAGTTGATTTATAAAAATTACACATACATTAGCTTTGGGGTTGGTGGGAGTAAATGATACTCCATAGTTGATTGTCAATTTTCTCTAATGGTGCAATATCCTTAACAATTCACAATGGGTTCCACATCTTATCAAATATATTATTTTTTTTTAAACGGCTAAAACTAATAACTAATAGTTAATATTTTTTACCTTCTCAACACTTTACCTTATACTCTTTAATGCTTTTAACTCTTAGATCTTAGATGAAATCAGTTGAACTATCCATCTATCATACTCAACATATTTGTTTAAGACGAATTATTTTTGCAAAAAATCTTTTTAGCCAGTTGTCGCCACGATGATCTTCTCCAACCGCAGAATTTCTTAAAAGACACTTTTAAACTTAGGAACTCTCTAGATACTTTCATTTTGATGAATATGCTCTTAGATAAAATAGATGCTAGTAATTGCTGTGTAAAAGTCATTCTTAAATAAAAATGAGCTTTTAACCCTTTAAAAACAAATAATTTGTAAGACCTATAAATTCATTAAAATAGTTGCAACATTTGTAATAATGTAACATTGAGAGAAAATGAGACTTTCCAATTATATAAATCATCACAAAATCCCTCTAATAAACTTACATAGACACAAACCTCAATACATCTGAAATTTATTTATTTTTTTGACTCACCTTGATACATCTCATAGAAAACTTATACTAATAATATATACTAATACTAATATAAAATAAAATAAACCCAATTGACATTACAAGAAAACAAAATAAAAATAAAAATACTAAACAAAAGACAAAGTTACAATCAACTAGCACCAAGAAGCAACCAAAAGCCATTCATAATTTGGAATAAAAATTCATCATCATCATCATCTTGATCAATCAATACATCAACATGTCATTAGATGCCATGATTGGTTGATTAATAATAGGAAAAGTGTTCCAATTGTCCACCAAAAATCCACAATCATTGAACAATTGATCAGTTTCTTGAAACATTGAATTACTTGATTCAATGCAATGAATAATATCATTAAGAGATTGCAATCTGTTACTCAATTCAGCCATTTGAACCCTAAGAATTTCATTCTCAGATTCAACGTTCAGGTACATCTGAGTAGTTACACCAACATTTGTGCTTATTTGATTATTCTCTTTTTTCAACTGTTCAATTTGATTGCTAAGATCTTCCATGTGTTGTTGTTTCTTCATCCTTGATCTTCGTGCTGATTCTCGATTTGATTGCATTCTCTTCCTCTTCTTTTGATCTGTTATATTCAACCGCAGATCCTCTGATCCAGATCCAGAGTTTTGAAGAGAGCTTGTACCAGAAGAATATGTTCCACCAGGAGATGCCATAATCAAGTAAGGTTTTAAATCGCAGTCGCGAATCGCGATCTTTGATTTAATCGGTACGACCTCAATTGCAGTTGTGATTAAAAAACTTTGATGTCGCTTACTATTTTTTTCTAACTAGGTAGTTAAAATTTAAAATGATTAGGTTGATTTAATTAATGAAACTATTTTGTATTTGAAACAAAAAAAATAGGTTAATTAATAATTCATGAGAAAATATAGAACCAGTAGAGGAAAACAACAGAGAAAGATTGAACTAAATGTGTCCTGCGTCTGAGAGTTGAGTTTATCATAGAGATCTCAGAGATTAGTGGAGACATCTGTGTTGATTTTCAATCATTCATAATAACTATATGAACAAAGAAATCAAGGTTTAAGACTTAATAAGAGCAATAAATCAAAGTTTAAGGCTTAGAGGGTTTAATTAAGGAAGGTTTAGGAGATGTATATGATATGGTTATAGTTATGGTTATGGTTATATATGAAGAAGAAAATTCTTTTGTCTAGAAATTTGAAAAGGGTGTCAAAGACTATGGGCTAAAAGATAGACTCTAAATATGATTCTAAAGGAGAAAAGATATGATAAGAAAGAATATGCAAATGGAAGAGAAGGGATGATGAATTTTGACTAATTCTTTTGAGGAAGAGATGATAAGAAGAGAAGGAAAGAGGTTTTGAAGGGATTCAGTAGTTGAATTTATAGAGAAAAATAATTGTGCCCATTGGAATTATTGAATTAAAATAAAATAAATAATTGGGCAATGGGTAGGTTTGGTCATTGTTAATGGGGTGTACTGCATAGTTAAAGCAAAATATATTATAGTACAGATAGAAAAAGACATTAAAAAGTGGGGCTAAGGGACTGCATCCAATGTTTCTCATTAACATTTTTATATTTTACAATTTACCAATTTATTTTGATGATAACTTAATGAATCATTGTTAAAATTTTGATAAAAAAAAGTATTTATATTTAATATTTGATGTATTTTAAATAGGATTATATTTTTTCATAAAAAGTAGGATTATATTTGTGGTTGTACCAAACCAACAAATAAAAAATTGAATTTTTTTTTTATATGTATGAAGAATTTTCTTTGATGATATATCTATAAAAAAATTATTTTATATTTTTCAAAATGTGTAAAGAATTTTTTTTGTTTTTACAAAACAAAATGTATAAAGAATTGAATATGGTTGGAGTTGGAATTTAATAACTGTGACAACCTGAACCCGTGAGCATTCAAGGAAGGGACTTGGAAAATCAACCAAACAGGATGACAGTGGCCACCACTCCTACTGTTCATGTACATGCGTACTTTTAAACAAAAGCAATTATTTAATCAAAAAATATATTTTACATGAATTTTTATATACTAAATGATTTTATTTTTTTGACTAAAAGTTATATACTAGTAAATGATAAAGTTCACTTTTTTTGAACAAAATCATACATAATAAGAAAATGTTATAGATCAATTTTAATCCGTGTTACGCAATTCAATTTAAATTATCACTCATAACTAATAAATTAGGTTATTAAAAATTGTTAAGACTTATTTATATTTCATTCGGAACAAAGTATATTAAACAATGCTCATAAAAAATTATTGGATCTCTTCTGTGTTGAATACTAGGTTAAGCATACATTTTTCTACCATTAAAATAAATAAATAAATAGAGTATCAAATTTGTACCTCAATTTCTGTTTAAATAAAAATAATGTAATGTTTTTACCAAATAAATTAAGCACAAGAGACTTATGTACATATTCATTTAAGCACCCAAATGGGAGTAGGTTCATTGTGATACTTTTATTGCATTCATTAGAATTTGGCGATCTTACCAAATGACAACGTAGTATGACGTTGATTTGCTTCTATTTTGATGTTCCACCAATTTTTGTTTGTAATTTTTATCTATCGATATCAAAAAAAAAAAAAAAAATTATTTATCGATAGAATATGCTCTTGGAATCTTAGGTAAAGAATGGTAGTTGCAGTTTTTTTATAAGAACGAATCAATTTCTCCTTCTTTTACTCAATTACATATTTTTCTTTATTATATGCTTAAATTAAAGGTGATACTAATGAGTGATTTTGGGGTAGTTAAATATATATATATAAGAAAACTTTACATTAAAAATTATATTTTTTTATATTTTAAAAATGTTGACGCATAAACTTTAAAATAAATTTACTATATTGAATTTTTTTAAATTAGTACTCCCTTACTAATCTGTTTACTTCCTCTAATCCTTCTAACTTGTCTAATTCCTTAACAGGTGTTGCTAACAGGATCAAACATCATATGTATGACCATCTCAACATGAATTTTACTAATCAAGAGGTGTTCACGGCAGTTCATCAACTTAAAGGCAACTCTGCCCCTGGTCCTGATGGCCTTAGTGCTAAATTTTTTCAAAGCTACTGGGATACTATAGGGGCTGATGTCACCAACACTATCCTTGATATTCTCAATAATGGAGGCAGCCCTGAGCAGTTCAACAACACCTTCATTTGCCTCATTCCAAAGAACAAACATCCCACCACCCCTGCTGATTTTCGCCCCATTGCCTTGTGCAATGTCATGCTCAAAATCATTACTAAAACCATAGCCAACAGGATCAAACATGTCCTTAATGATCTAATCAGCCCCCAGCAAAGTGCTTTCCTACCTGGTAGACTCATAACTGACAACACCCTTATTGCCTTTGAAGCCTTTCACTACCTTAAACAGTCTAAATCTAAGAAGCATGGCTATGTGGGTATCAAGCTTGACATGGCCAAGGCTTATGACAAAATTGAATGGGTGTTTCTTCAAAACACTCTTACTACTATGGGATTTCCCCTTAATTTGGTTAATACCATCATGAGATGTGTTTCTACGGTGTCTTTCTCTATTCTTATTAATGGTAACCCCTCCCCTGAGTTCAAACCCCACAGAGGCATCAGACAAGGAGATCCCTTGTCTCCCTATTTATTTATCATCTGTGCAGATGTGCTCTCCAGCATGATCACTCATCTTCAATCCTCCAACAACATTAAAGGGATAGCTATAGCTACTAATGCCCCCCCCCCCCTATTTCTCATATTTTCTTTGCTGATGACAGCATATTATTTTGCAGGGCTAAGAAGGAAGAGGCAAATCATATTATGAAGGCTTTGAAGGAGTACCAAAGAATTTCTGGCCAGCATATTAATCTATCTAAATCAGAAATGACTTTTAGTCCTCAGCTAAACCCTATCATCAAACAAGAATTTCAGAATATCATGCCTATTCAGATCAATGAGTCCATCACTAAATACCTAGGAATGCCAACCTCCATGGGAAGATCAAAGATCCAGGACTTCAAATTCCTTATGGACAGGGTATGGAGCAAGCTAAAAGGGTGGAAGGAAAAGAACCTTTCTTTTGCTGGGCGTGGTGTGCTTATTAGTGCTGTGGTGCAAGCCATACCAACATATATGATGAGCTGTTTTCTAATTCCTAGGGAAGATTTGTGATCAAATTGAGAAAGCCATATGCAACTTCTGGTGGGGAGGTAAAGGTGATAGCCATAAGATTCATTGGAAAGCTAGGAAAGAGTTATTCAAACCTAAGTTCAATGGTAGCCTTGGTTTTAGGGATATGCACCTCTTCAATATTGCTATGCTGGCCAAACAAGTGTGGAGATTGCATGCTGCCCCTAACTCTCTTCTCAATCAATGCCTGAAGGCTAAGTATTACCCCTCTAATGATATTCTAAATGCTCAAATTGGTTTCAACCCCAGCTATACCTGGAGAAGTATCCACCATGCCATAGAAACTATAAAAAAAGGCAGCTGCTGGAAAATTGGGGTTGGTGACAAAGTCAATATATGGAAAGATAATTGGATCCCTTTCCAAAATGGGTTCAAAATTCTGACTCCTAAGGCTGGTAACAATATCAACTTGGTTAATGAACTTATCCTTGAAGAGCCATCTAGATGCTGGAATACAAATCATATTGACAGTATCTTCCTACCATTTGAAGGTGACCTCATTAAGCAGATACCCCTCACCCATGACCACCATGCTGACCAACTCATGTGGCCTAGCTCCAAGGAGGGGATCTATACTGTGAAATCTGGGTACAATTTGCTCAAAAACTGGCAAGATAACTCTCAAATTGGGTCCACTAACCCTAATCCCTTAAACCAGGAGTGGAAGAAACTTTGGGCCCTCCCTACTATACCTAGACACAAAGCCTTGCTTTGGAGGATCATCAACAATGCAATCCCAACTAGAAGTAACCTAAGTCATAGAGGTATCCATTGCTCTATCCTCTGCCCCAGATGTATGCAGAAAGAAGAAACCATAAATCATCTCTTCATGGAGTGTGACAGAGCTAGGATAATCTGGTTTGGATCTAAGCTTGGTATCACCTTCAATACTAACCACAGAAACTTCGTAGACTGGCTACTCTACTGCTTCACAACACTCAAAGACAAAGAATTATGCTATCTTGCATCTGTGACCTATGAGATCTGGTTTGCTCGTAATCTACATGTGTTTGAAAATCGTGATATGGATGACACCAAGATCTTAGAGAAAGCCTATACCACTATCATGGACTATCAGAAAGCCACTCAGAATGAGATCAGCCACATGCAAAGTGACAATCGTTACAGAATCAACTCTAGGTCTTATAACAATCATACAAGGACTCAGCACGCTTCGCATAAATGGAAAAAACCATTGCATGGTGAAATCAAAGGAAACTGCGACGCTAACCTGAATATTAAAGGAATGTGGGGGATCGGCGCTATCTTTCGAGATCGTGATGGGCGTGCTCTTGCTTCTGCTACTTGGCAACTTCCAGGCTTCAATGATCCCAAAACTGCGGAAGCTGGTGCTCTTTACCTCATGACTAAATTAGCTGCAGAGTGCTGCTTCACGTCGGTGTGGAATTTGAAAGCGATTGCGTTTCCGTCATCAAGGGTGTGAATGAATTCCAAGCGAACCATCGAACTTACTCAAACAATATGCTGCTCAGTGTGAATAGATTGCGGGATAGGTTTAGGTTTTGCTCCTTTACCCACATTAGTCGCAGGGCTAATAAAGTAGCCCACAATTTAGCTAGGTTGGCCCATAATGTTCCCAATTATGTTTGGATAGAGGAGACTCATGAATCTATTGTAAATCTTGTTCTTTTGGACCTCTTTTAATACAAATCCAAGTTTTATTAAAAAAAAAAGTACTAGTTACTATTTTCCTCAATTAAATGTATGGTACCAATATCGGTGATGGTGATCGTTGAGTGAGCTGCAAGCTTTTGACCTTTTTTTATTTTAAATTATAGATTAAGTGATATAATTTATTGAAACTAAAATTATATAATTGTAAGATTTTAGGTTCGAATTCGGATTACGATGTCCGACTTAATAATTTCGGCATATTTTATCAGTTAAATTATGACTTATAGAACAGTTTTTGACCTCTTTATCTCTCACAATAAATTCAACTTATTATACCTCAATTTCAACTTGTGATTATTATTTGGCCATGTACGAAAAAATTGAAGAATTTGTATAATATAAAGAATTCTTATATTACGGGACTCTTATTTCTTAAACTGTTTTTTATTATAAAACTTCTTTAAACTTACCTTACCTCTACGTACATCTCCTTTTACCATAAAAGTTAACAAATGTATTTTATAATTAAAATATGAGTGGTGCTAAATACAACGAAAGATATATTAAACAAAATTTAATTAAGAATGTTAACGTGTTTCATTATTAGTGGTGGTGAAGAAATCAGTTCCAATTTTGTAGAAATCATGGGTGTGAAATGTTAATGGTGTTAATGAAGGAATAACAATACTTTATAGTTTATATCTTCGTATTTTTCGTTTTTATACTCATTCTTAGTAAAAAGTCATTTCCCTTATTAAAATATATAAGTTACTTTGAGTAGAGCAAATGAATAATGTATATATCTACCTTTCTTTTGAGGTATAATATCACATAAATAGTTTGAAGCCAAACTCATCTCGAACATGGTATTTCATTTATAATAATAAGAGAACATGAACATTTATATTTTTTTCAGTAATACCTCCATTTAATTAAACATGTACAATGTAAGTATATTATTATTATAAATCGATAAATTACAAGATGGGAGTAAATCAATTAATAAACCGTTTAAAGACAACCATATATTCTCATTTGTCACACTTCATGAATGAGATCAATAATTTTTTATTTTTTTTTTTGAACAAAATGAATGAGATCTATTACCAACAAATACGATGCCCATAACCATCGCTAAGCCGACATTTGACCAACAAAGTATAGATCTATTATATAGTAGTATATTAATATTAATTAATACATACTAATACTATTAGAATTTAGATGAATGAATCTTATCATGCAATAAGCACATGGTTCCAGTTGTGGGTTGCTGAAAAAGAAAGAAAAAAAGGTTCCCGACCAAAATCCAGTGCGGTGGTCATGTACAGCCTACCTATTTGTTGGACTTAGCTTGTTGTGCTAAGAATATTCTATAGCTCTCACACACACTCTACCAACTCATTGATATTTGTTTGCAAAATTTTAATGTGACGAAAAAGTACAAGCCACCTATGCAAATCACTTTTTTTAACCAACTTGATTCAGTTGGGTCTCTCTCGTTTTCATCTTTATGTGGTCTCTACGAAGCTTCATATGTTAACAACACACGTTCGTCATGTTACAAAATACGTATAAACCTTCTTGCTTAAGTTATTGCCACCGCCAGCGCCACCCAAATTTTATACCACTTGTTAATTACTTACATAATAAAAGACTTTTGACTACTTTAGCTTCTTCTTCCAAATTCACCAAGCAATACTATTCACATGGTAGAATGAGTGATACTAATTATATATGTACTGTTAATTTGTACTAACTAGACAAAGTTAGATGGCTGCTTCAGTTTCATCTTTCATTTGACTAATTGATTGATTAATAATATCATTCATGATTAGCAAGTCTTTGTAAATTTTAATTATGACCCATGCATTGCTTCTTTGATCAGTAACGAAATTAGTAAATTTTTTGTCAAATAAGAAATTTAACATTCTCCGATAGATAAAAAATTTACTCACTTTCATCTAAAATTAGTATTGTCTAATGTACACAAATCTCTTCTTATTTATCTCTAATCCTCATTTACTTGGGCATCATAATTTTTGCAGATATTAACCCCATTAATATACAACAAAACAATGGTTGACCTTTCCATGCGGTTCCTATACATTCTCTTATAAAAACGGGGGCCTCAAACAAACAAATATTATGTGATAATCATATTAGTAAATTGATGTATAAAACGAGGGATTTGTGAGCCTTAAAATGAAGTATTGCGAAATTCAAGTGTTAGAGACGTGGTATAGAGATCGACCTATTTATCAAACTTTTTTTTATATTAGTGGCAAAAATAATATTTTTTTTATTTATAATTTAAATCGATGACAATTTTTTAATTTTTTTTATACTTTTTCTTTTATTAATCTTTTTTTTTAATATTCCCATAGAATCTCTAAAAAATTTGGACGGCCCAGCACATTTCACAAAGCCAATTTCTGAATCCAGTTTGGATTACATATTTTAGGACATTTTTTTAATTAAAACAATAATAATTTTAGAACACAGAGAATGCAAACTTATTTTATAGTCAATTTAGTTCTCACGATCATTAGTATTATTAGATTAGATGGCAATTTCTGAGTTATGAACTAATTAATCATATTTTCAATTTAATTTAACTATACATGCATAATTCGTATATGAGCTATATTTGCAAAAGCCATGTTACTTATGGGAAAGTTGTTTTGCTCATAAAGAAACTTTAAACCCCTTTTAACATTTACCAGTTCTTTTGGCTTTGTTGGTCTTATGTTTCTGTAATTATCTCTAAGTGTTTTTATCAATGGTATACAAATTGAAAATATATGATTGTAATGGAGAAATTGATAACTAGTAGCACAAAGGTAACCTAAGATGCACCCCTAGCTTTTATAAAGTGAATATAGATGACTCTTGGTCTTGTTGCTTTCATAGTGGAGGTTTTGTACAATGTTAAACCTCATTATTTTGTATCTATATCAAAGATTCCTTTCTTCTTCTTTTTTGGGGTCTTGGAGAAAGTGTGGTTTAGTTGGGCACTATCGAAGATTATTGTATTTTTATGATAAACATTACTAAGCCGTCTTCTGATGAGATCGAACTCAATTCATCGTGGGATAATTCAACCAAGGAAGTCGGCTGCATATGGTTATTGTTGAGTCTTTGATAATTGGCTGCATTTTTGGAAATAAACTTTGTGCAAGATGTGCGATCCGATGCTCTGGCATTGTGTAGAGCATTGAATAATGCTCAGGAGGAGCGCTCATGGCAAATGCTATTTATGGAATGTTCCGTTTCTCTTTCATGAATCTTGCATGGCGCGTTTGATATGCTTTTATGTAAGGAAGGTTGTTAATGCTTCAGATTCAGTTCAAGAATAATTCTGAGAAGAATCTCTTTGAAGAATATATTTGCTAAAGAATCTCGTTTTATTTATGTGGAGTTAATGCTTGGGTCAAAGAATTAAAGTCCATGTATGTGCTACTTTCTGAAGTATTTAAAAGAGTGGCAAAACCCTAATCCTAGTTAGTTGTTCACGCTGTCTTTGTGCTAGTATTCAGTATTAGGTTTTGCGTGTGTTTTGTAATTGTGAGCCTTTCTTGTGTCACCTTGATGCAAGCTTAGGACGTGTCCTTTGTGTTGTAATTGTGTGTTCTTTCTCCCAAGCTTTGAAGCACGGAGTTAGGACTTTTGGTGATTTAACACTCTAAGCCTTTAGGTACGAGTGTGTAGTTTTAGGAGTGTGTCTCCAAATCTTATTTGTTATTGTGTTATTGAAATCCTTGCTGGCTGTAAGGTTGTTAGGGAGTGAGATGGGATCTCATATCTAGGAGTTCCTAGGTAGAAGAGTCATTGGTAGGGCCTAGGTTCTTAAGTTGTAAACGGGGCGTTTGCTGTAGACTTAGGACTAGGACTATTATAGTGATATTCCTTCCTGGATTGGTATCCCCCAGACGTAGGGCTTGTTTAAGCGCCGAACTGGGTTAACAAATAACTTGTGTTCTTTATTTGTTTACTTGTTTATTTTCATTCTGTTACGCGCGAGGCCGGATAGATTGTTAGAGCATCGAGTAGAGCATCGTGCATAGTGTGCCAGGAATTTCAATTGGCATCAGAGCAGGCACCCTGCCTGTTTGGGTGAGATTCAGGACCTGAAATGTCTGGCACTATGGAGAAAGAAGGAGGATACATGAACAGGCCACCCTTGCTTACTGGATCTGCAAACTATGACTCTTGGAAATCAAAGATGATGGCCTTTCTGAGATCCATTGATAGCAAGGTTTGGAAGGTTGTTTTGACCGGATGGGAACAACCCACGTATGCAAGCAAGGAAGGTACCTCAACGGGGATAGTGAAACCTGAAGTAGAATGGACGACAGAAGAGGAAGCTGTAGCCAATCATAACCACAAGGCTATCTATGCCCTATTTAATGGAGTAGACACTAGTGTTTTCAAACTCATCAAAAATTGTGTGTCAGCCAAAGATGCGTGGGAAATATTGCAAAAGTGCTATGAAGGGACTACCAAAGTGAAACAGTCTAAGATTCAACACCTCACATCCAAGTTTGAAGCCCTAAGAATGAAAGATGATGAGAGTATTCAAGATTTTCACTTGTGCCTTCTAGACATTGCAAATTCTTTTGAAGCCTTAGGAGAAAAAATTTCTGATGAGAAACTGTCAAGGAAACTTCTCAGATCTCTCCCCAAAAGGTTTGACATGAAGGTAACGGCAATTGAGGAAGCACATGACATCTCCACCATGAAGATGGATGAACTTGTTGGATCCCTCCAAACTTTTGAAATTGTTTTGAATGAACGTAGTGACAAGAAGAACAAAAGCATTGCTTTTGTTTCAAACACTGATGATAGCAATGATCAAAGTGAGGAAGAAGAGGAAGATAGCTTAGCTGATGCTATTGCCATGCTTGGTAAACAATTCAATAAAGTGTTGAAAAGAGTTGGAAGTAGGAATCAACAGAATGGGCAAAGCATCCGGCTCGACATCAACAAGCAGCAGCATAGTATGAAGAAAACCAAGCCTGAAGAAAAGAGCAATCAAAGCAAAGGGGTTCAGTGTCATGAGTGTGAAGGTTATGGTCACATAAGATCAGAATGTGGAACATATCAGAAAAGACAAAAGAAAGGGCTAACTGTTTCTTGGTCAGATGAAGATACTGATGAAGAAAATGAATCAGCAAGACATGCGACTGCCCTCACTGGGACATGTGTTGAAGTTGAGGATTGGGAATCTGATGAAGATGAGGATGTATCTTATGAGGAACTTGCCAGTACCTATAAAGAATTGGTCACCAGATATGAGGAGATGTGTAGGATTCTTGAGAAGCAAAAGAAGACCATCAACAAACTTCAAGCTGAAGTAAATATCCAAGTTCAAAAAGCTACTCAAGCTGAAGAAAAGGTCATCCAAGTAAATGCTCAAATGGATGATCTAAGGAAACGTGTAAGTCAGCTGAACTCAGGAGCAGATCTTCTTGAAGAAATTCTGGATAATGTGCCAAGTGGGAAGCTTAGGTCTGTTGGATACAACTACTCAAGTCTGAATCAGTACCAACAGGACCCTGAAACCAAGTTCACATCAGGAGAAAATGTCATTGATCCTTGTACTGGAAAGGTAATGCTGGAGCATCAGACTCGACATTCTAAAGCCTACCCAGTTCCAAAGTTTGCCCTTGATCCTAAAGTCTCAGTTCAGCAAAGACCAAGACCTTTTGCTCATCAAAGGCCTAAAAATCAAAGGAGATATCGTAGGTGGGTGTGTCACCATTGTGGTAAAAGAGGGCACATTAGACCTTTTTGTTACAAGCTGCATGGATACCCCAACCAAGAGCCTAAACCAAATGGGGTACAAGAGGAGAACGCTATTAAGAAGGAATGGAGACCTAAAGAAGAAAATGTTAGACTACCTAAAGAAGAAAATGTTGGGTTAATTGCTCACACATCCCTAAGAGCTTCTTCTAGGGAAGATTGGTATTTTGATAGCGGGTGCTCTAGACATATGACTGGTGAAGAAAAGTACCTCATAAATGTAAGATCTTACAAGGCAAGCTTTGTAACTTTTGGAGATGGTGCAAAAGGAGAAATAGTAGGAATTGGGGATCTGATCAGCCATGGATTGCCCAACCTGGAGAATGTACTTTTGGTTAAAGGCCTCACTGCAAATCTTATTAGCATTAGCCAGCTGTGTGATCAAGGCATGAAAGTTAACTTTACCAAGTCTGAATGTCTTGTTCAAAATGAAGAAGGGAAATTGATGTTAAAAGGCACTAGATCCAAAGACAACTGCTACTTGTGGGTACCTCAAGAAGAAGCCTTTACATCCACTTGCCTAGTCACCACAGAAGATGAAGTTCAACTATGGCACCAGAAATTGGGACATCTCAATCTGAAGGGAATGAAGAAAGCCATATCTGCTGAAGCCATTAGAGACCTTCCCAAACTCAAAATCATTGAGGGAAAAGTGTGTGGTGAATGTCAAATAGGAAAGCAAATCAGAATGCCGCATCCAATGCTGGAGCATCAGACAACATCAAAGGTTCTTGAACTGTTACACATGGATCTCATGGGACCCATGCAGGTGGAAAGCTTGGGAGGTAAGAGGTATGCTTTCGTGGTTGTTGATGACTATTCCAGATACACCTGGGTAAATTTTGTCAGGGAGAAGTCAGACACTTTTGATGTGTTCAAGGAGCTGTGCATTCAACTTCAAAGAGAAAAAGGAAGTAATGTTGTTAGAATCAGAAGTGACCATGGAAGAGAATTTGAGAACTCCAAATTCAACGAATTCTGCTCCACTGAAGGGATCAAGCATGAGTACTCATCTCCTATAACCCCACAACAGAATGGTGTGGTTGAAAGGAAGAACAGAACCATCCAAGAATCAGCTAGAGTCATGCTTCATGCCAAAAGCATCCCATATCACTTCTGGGCTGAAGCCATGAACACTGCTTGCTACATACACAACAGAGTTACTCTAAGAAAAGGTACTTCTTCTACTTTATATGAACTATGGAAAGAAAGGAAGCCAACAGTCAAACACTTTCATGTTTTTGGGAGCAAGTGCTACATTCTAGCCGATAGAGAGCCAAGAAGGAAGCTTGACCCTAAAAGTGATGAGGGAATCTTCCTTGGGTACTCCACAAACAGTAGAGCCTACAGGGTCTATAACTCAAAGACTCAAGTTGTGATGGAATCTGTAAATGTTGTTGTATTGGACTCCTACTTGAAAGAGAATGAAGGGATAAATCAAGGTGCTCCGGTTAGTACAAATGTTGAACAAGATGTTGAAGCATCAGAACCATCCAGTAATGCTGAACAAAATGTTGAAGCACTAGAACATCCCAGTAAAGAAAAATCTGATGAAAAGCCTCTTGAAGAAGATGCTGAGACAAGTACTGAACCTCAAGTCCAAAACAAAGGTCCCTCAGTTCGTGTTCAGAAAAATCATCCCAAAGATCTCATTATTGGAAATCCTGAACAAGGAATAACCACTAGGAGGACAAATGATGTAATTGCAAACTCTTGCTTTGTATCTATGTTCGAGCCAAAGAATGTCAAAGAAGCTCTCACTGATGAAGCTTGGATTGAGGCTATGCAAGAGGAACTGAACCAATTCGAGAGAAGTGAAGTGTGGAACTTAGTTCCAAGGCCTGAAGATGTGAATGTAATTGGAACCAAATGGGTGTATAAAAACAAGTCAGATGAGAATGGTACCATTACCAGAAATAAAGCAAGGCTTGTGGCACAAGGGTATACCCAGATTGAAGGGCTTGACTTTGATGAAACTTTTGCTCCTGTGGCCAGACTAGAATCCATTAGATTGCTTCTAGGAGTGGCTTGCATTCTCAAGTTCAAACTATACCAAATGGACGTGAAGAGTGCATTTCTAAATGGATACCTACAGGAAGAGGTGTATGTTGAGCAACCTAAAGGGTTTGTGGACCCAAAACATCCTAACTATGTCTACAAGTTGAAGAAAGCCTTGTATGGTCTAAAACAGGCACCTAGGGCATGGTATGAAAGGTTGACTCAATTCTTGGAAGAGCAAGGATACAGAAAGGGAGGATCAGACAAAACTCTGTTTGTGAAAGAAGAAAGAGGAAAGTTTATAATAGCTCAAATCTATGTTGATGACATCGTGTTTGGTGGAATGTCGAACACAATGGTCCAACATTTTGTCCAGCAAATGCAGTCAAAGTTTGAGATGAGTCTTGTTGGAGAATTGACTTACTTTCTTGGTCTTCAAATCAAACAAATGGAAGACACCATCTTTATATCCCAGAGCAAGTATGCTAGAAACATCATCAAGAAATTTGGGATGGACAATGCTGCACACAAGAGAACACCAGCACCTACTCATTTGAAACTCACCAAAGATGAGAAGGGAATAAGTGTGGATCAAAGTCTCTACAGAAGTATGATTGGAAGTTTGTTGTACTTGACTGCAAGTAGACCTGACATCACTTATGCTGTGGGAGTGTGTGCTAGATATCAGGCAGATCCTAAGGTAAGTCATATGACTCAAGTTAAGAGAATCTTGAAATATGTGAATGGAACTAGTGATTATGGGATAATGTATTCCCATTGTGAAGATTCTACTCTATATGGATATTGTGATGCTGATTGGGCTGGAAGTGCAGATGATAGAAAAAGTACTTCAGGAGGATGTTTCTTTTTGGGCACTAATCTAATATCTTGGTTTAGTAAAAAGCAGAATTGTGTGGCATTATCCACTGCTGAGGCAGAATACATAGCAGCTGGGAGTAGCTGCTCACAACTGGTGTGGATGAAACAAATGCTGAAGGAATACGATGTTGAACAGAATGCTCTGACATTGTATTGTGACAACATGAGCGCCATAAACATCTCAAAGAATCCAGTTCAGCATAGCAAGACAAAACATATTGATATTCGCCATCATTATATAAGAGATTTGGTTGAGAATAAAATTGTGACTCTGGAGCATGTGGGTACAAAGGAACAAATGGCAGATATTTTCACTAAGGCGCTTGATGCGGTGCAATTTGAGAAGCTAAGGGGCAAGTTAGGAATTTGCCTCTATGAGGAGTTATAGCAGTTAATGAGCTTGAGGCGTGCAACTGTCATTTTTTTCTCCAACCTATGTTTGCACGCTATCCTAGGAGAATCAGATCAAATTCTTTCCTCTCATTACATGTGGTATATGCTATCATATGTCCTATCATCAGGTGTGTGTTATCTATATGTTTGCATTTGTCTACTGATTCCTGATCGTTCTGATGTTGGTAGTTGTAGAGTATTTGTTGCATGTTTGCCTATAGAAGCATGCGTATGTTATGATGGTTACACATAGCTTGTCTGCCCCATGTTCATTTGCAGTTGTGGTATGGTTGCATATAGCCGGTCTGGCCTATGTGCATGAGATTGAGTAGTGAGGGGATGAGTAACTCTTGTGGTAGTTGGTGGTGATTATTACTATTCTTGTATGTGCTCCTTATGTGCGAGAATCTATTTTTCTCTGTATGATGGTAGTGAGGGGGAGCTGGTGAGTTATGTATCCCGTCTGCTGGTGTGCATTAAAGTCCTGTACTTCTGTACTCTCTGCTGGTGCGTATTTGTCAAATTTGTGGCCAAAAGGGGGAGTTATCTGCTCTTGATTAATTTGTTGGTTTTGTTACCTGCTCTTGTTTCTGGTATGTGCTTCTGATATGTGTTGTGACTGAGAACTGTTCCTGTTCTGGTTTGATTAATTCTGGTTCGATTAATTCTGATCTGCACTACTCTGGTTATTGATGTTATCTGCTTCTGGTTATGATGTGACTGTAGTGTAGTGTAGTGTAGCCTGATTGAAGTATGTAGCTGGTATGTTTGTGCTGTGATATGATATGCAGGTGTTAAGGGGGAGATGTTGGACGCAAGGCTCCAACATCCCATGCATATGTGCAGGGGGAGTAGAACTGTGACAATGCTGAAGCATTCTATCCCACACCCTATCAAGTTTATTTTCCTGACCATTTTAGGCGAAGTAGTTGTTATGTGTTCCGCTGTTGCATGCCTCTCTGATATTCTTAAAAGATACAATTATTCTTTTCTACTGTTTTCCATGAAGGAGTAGTATGGTAATGTTTTGAAGAATAGCCTCTACAGATCTTTATGCTTGTGTGCTTATGTTGAGAAAAAGAAATGTAGTTGATGTATCTGTTTAAGTACTATCTGTATGGTCATAATTTGTTTTAGCCAAAAATTTGCCAAAGGGGGAGTTTGTTGAGTCTTTGATAATTGGCTGCATTTTTGGAAATAAACTTTGTGCAAGATGTGCGATCCGATGCTCTGGCATTGTGTAGAGCATTGAATAATGCTCAGGAGGAGCGCTCATGGCAAATGCTATTTATGGAATGTTCCGTTTCTCTTTCATGAATCTTGCATGGCGCGTTTGATATGCTTTTATGTAAGGAAGGTTGTTAATGCTTCAGATTCAGTTCAAGAATAATTCTGAGAAGAATCTCTTTGAAGAATATATTTGCTAAAGAATCTCGTTTTATTTATGTGGAGTTAATGCTTGGGTCAAAGAATTAAAGTCCATGTATGTGCTACTTTCTGAAGTATTTAAAAGAGTGGCAAAACCCTAATCCTAGTTAGTTGTTCACGCTGTCTTTGTGCTAGTATTCAGTATTAGGTTTTGCGTGTGTTTTGTAATTGTGAGCCTTTCTTGTGTCACCTTGATGCAAGCTTAGGACGTGTCCTTTGTGTTGTAATTGTGTGTTCTTTCTCCCAAGCTTTGAAGCACGGAGTTAGGACTTTTGGTGATTTAACACTCTAAGCCTTTAGGTACGAGTGTGTAGTTTTAGGAGTGTGTCTCCAAATCTTATTTGTTATTGTGTTATTGAAATCCTTGCTGGCTGTAAGGTTGTTAGGGAGTGAGATGGGATCTCATATCTAGGAGTTCCTAGGTAGAAGAGTCATTGGTAGGGCCTAGGTTCTTAAGTTGTAAACGGGGCGTTTGCTGTAGACTTAGGACTAGGACTATTATAGTGATATTCCTTCCTGGATTGGTATCCCCCAGACGTAGGGCTTGTTTAAGCGCCGAACTGGGTTAACAAATAACTTGTGTTCTTTATTTGTTTACTTGTTTATTTTCATTCTGTTACGCGCGAGGCCGGATAGATTGTTAGAGCATCGAGTAGAGCATCGTGCATAGTGTGCCAGGAATTTCAGTTATTATGAATGGGCTATGGAAGTGGAAACCATCTTAGTGTTCATCGTTGCAAAGCGGGGGTATAAGGAGGTCTTGTTGGTATGGCGTGCATTGATTTGAGCTTTATGGCGAACTCACAATTACATGATTTTCTTTGATAAAGGGGTGGAGGTAGAGGTAGAGGAAGAGGAAAAGGTTAATAGTATCATGAAAAATTTTGTTGGCAAAACAGCAAAATAATCCATGTATATTTTATGAATGAATGTGTGTCCATTAGATTGTATAGTTAGATAGTTTGCGGTGGTTTTTTGGGATAGGATTTTCAATCTTCTATTCAGGTGAATTGTGCGTTTGGTTGAGAGGAAATAAAGAGGAAGGAAAGAAAATCACGCATTTCGATGAATGAATTTGGACTAACATTAGTCTAAATTCATTCATAGAAATGTGTAATTTTCTTTCCTTTCAACCAAACGAAAAGAAACCAGTTTTCCAAGATCATCACATATATAACTTCACCCACAGGGCCATAGTTGTACTGCCCAAAGAGGGAATAAAACCATGATCAGATTCAATGAGAGTATCCAGCAAGTCTATAGCAATCCCCTTAGGCTTTGTTTGCGAGTTTGGAGGGGGAGGGGAGGGTTTTGGAGGGAGGGAAATAAAGAGAAAATTAGAGAAATCTTTTACATTTTTTGAGAAAGTATTTTTTATAGAAAATGACAAATAAATACATATGATTAATATATTATGAATTTAAAAATATTATGACAACATTAATTAAATTTGAAGAATTCATATAAACCCTCCAAATCCCCTCCAAACCCTCATCCAATACAATTTTTGAGTTCCTCCAAATTGGGGGGTTTTTGTGTTAAGAAGAAAAATTAACCCTCCAAACTTGTTCCCTCCCAAACTTGTTAATCTTTTCACTTGTTTCTTCCTTTTTAGTCTTTCCTTCCCTTCCCTTCCCCTCCAAACTTGCAAACAAAGCCTTAATCGTAGGTGGTTTTGTTCCTTACCTACTTTAAAGTATCCTTGTCCACTTTTAAAATCTTTCATGTTTTCTAATAGAGACAACACACATAAATCAATTAATTAAAGGAAAATAAACTATGCCCCTTAGCTTAGGACGGTCGTTTTCTTTGCCATATCTTAGACATGTTAGTATGAAAAGTGAGTTAGAAATTTCAATATTAGATGAAAATTGAATGTTAAAAAACATATAAGTGAGATGATCAATATATCTAATATTTTAAAGTTATAAGTGAAGATATGATCTTTAAAACTCAAAATGACAAATTATTTGTGTTTGCTATTAGTCCAATCAATGTGGTGTCTACTTGGACTCTCTCATAACTCAATAGTTGTATAAGAATCGATGGTTTACCTAAAGAGGAACAACTCATTGCATCAAAAATCTATTTAACAATGGTGTTCAGGTGGTGTTTTTCGCACTTTGATGTTGTGTGTGTGTCGAAAACAATATAGGCGTATGTGAAACTTTTGCTTGAAGGGTGAGCGTACCCGATGAATGGATAAAAAAAACTTCCCTCATGAGCCAAAACTCCCACAAAAAATTTGTCAGACGGTCAGACCTAATCACTTCCCTCAAAGAATAGTTTTTTTTACTTAAGAAAAGCATCATCAACAACCATGAATATATTTGAGTTGTGCATATCTTATGTTTTCTTGTTAAATGTAAGAAAACAAACGAAGATCATTAAATATTTCAAACTTAACCAAAGATCAAAACAGTTGCATGCTATTGCTATAATGTTATATACTTATATACAAGTTACAAAATGGTAATGTGAGTCACATTAAGAAAGTGCTCATTAAATAAAGCAATACTATAAGTACTTCAGGTTGCCATTTCTCTATTAATAAACAAAACTACACCTAGAAGAGATAAACTATGTGAAGCAGAAACAACTATGCTTTGGCAGAAGCAGCTTCAGGATGGTAATGTAACATCTCATTCCACATCATTTCTCTAATAATCTGTTCACCACAACTTTCATCTATGTTAAGATCGATAGGGACTCGAGCAGGAGGGTTACACCTTGGATCATATAAACCCGACATATATGGATGTTGGAGTGCTTCTAAGGCAGTAATTCTTTCGGTTGGATCGAGTACAAGCATTTTTTGCAACAAATCTATGGCTAATGGATCTGCTTGTGGGAATAGCTGGGAGAAAGGTATCCCCCTTGTGTAGGAAAGTGATTTGATAAACCATTTGGATTTTGGATTATCAATAAACTCGAGATCAGACTCGTGCGGGGTTCCAAGAACACTTACGATTAGTTTGAGTTGATTCAGGCTTTCGGTTCCGGGGAAGATTGGCTTTCTACCAAGAATCTCAGCAAAAATGCATCCTACGGACCACATATCGATGGAGGTTCCGTAATAGTCACAACATAATAGAAGCTCAGGAGCACGATAACATCGCGTGACAACATACTCTGTCACAAACTCACCGTCAAGTCCATTGGTTCGGGCAAACCCGAAGTCACATATCTTCAAATCAAAATTGCTATTGACGAGCAGATTAGCAGGCTTCAGGTCTCGGTGAAGAATGTTTGCAGAGTGGAGATATTTCAGACCTCGGAGTAGCTAAAATAAGAGTTTATGATTAATAACAATATAAGGATAAATAAATGAAACAAAATTTGAAATTACCATAAAGGTTTATAATGAAAAACAAAGAATTGAAAATATCATAACAAGACTAATTAGTACCTGAAACAAGAAATATTTGCAATGATCATTGGCAAGTGGATGAGATGACTGAATAATCTGATCAAGATCTGTGTCCATGAGTTCATAAACCAAGTAAACATCCTTAAAACTTGTTCTTTGTACCGGCATCATAACATCTTTCAAAGCGATCACATTCTCGTGTTGAATATGTCGAAGTAGCATCAACTCCCTCAAAGTTCTAACTGAATCAACACAATCATCAAATATATTGCTAATCTTCTTAATTGCAACTTTCTCATTAGTATCCTTATTGATGGATGAACACACCACACCATATGATCCTCTACCAATAGGCTTGATTGGAACATATTTCATATCAATCTCAAACAATGTTTTCCATATTGTATAATAATGTTTTCCCTTTGGCTTAATTTTGTATGGAGGTTTGACTGAAGTTGCCATTTTTCCTGCAAATTGGCATCACCACATTAAACAAACATAAAAAAATTGAATGAGAAAAAATTGAATCATCCTCACAACTTCCCTGTACTGTGGATAACTTGCATAAACATTCTGGAGCAACTCTGTAAGCCTATCCTGGGCTTGACTTATCTCACTGTTCCAACCAGTAACCAATGCTTATGATCAGAAGAGATTAAGCAGACAGGAAGCTATATTATAACAAATGAATTAGCCTGTTCACAAAAGAAAGGCAATAAACTAGCTAAATCTGAAGCAGAAGATATTGTAATTCATAATGTATATTTTCCAGAAGGCTTAAAAACTTTTATGTTGGGAGTGCAAAAAACAAAGGAATACTAAACATTTATAGGAGGTTTACCGTGGCTTCACGTTGTAATTTTTGTTCCATATAAGCTGTCTCGTAGCCATAAATCTCATCCACACAAAAATACCCGCAAGACCCAAATGACTGGCAATTTTGGCTTGATCCATCAAATCCGCTGCGATATTAATCTGCAAAAAACAGATGTATAAATGACTTGCAAAGATTCTACTGAACAAAGTAACATCCTAATAAGTATTTTGGTGAGTACATTGAATCAATATGGGCTACCTCAGATCCAAAAAATTATATTGGTGAACTCGCAGCATGAACTCAAGAAATAAAAGATGCCAATATTGATGAACTCATACATAGATTAAGCTCAACGACAAACAAGTTACCTCTAAATAATAGTCTAAGACTGTAGTAACAAGACATGAAAGTATTATTCAATTACTTTCTTCAACTTTTTGAGGGGTTACTTACCTATGCATAAAGGACTTTTGTGCCTCACTTTCCACTTCTGCTATTCTATCCAGCAAGGACTTAGCTGTACCTTTGCCATGACCAACATCCTTCAATGGAAAAAAAGTCTTGTCAATCAAAATAACTTTGTGACGTCGATCAATATACGTTGATTTACAAGAACCACTGATACAATTCTACGAAGTGTGACCTTTTGTATCTGCTTCTTCCCACCAAATTCAATAGAAAAATCTGATCCGTTGTTCTTTAACCACTTTCCATCTGATAGAATGACAAAAGTTAATCCGTGAATTAAGTTCCGAATTGTTTGCAAGTAGGCCAATAACTGGTATCTAATGCTTTACTGTTTCATGTATGAGTATGATCATATATGCGACTTGTCAACAACGTCAAGCACATGCAATGGCTAATACTAGCTACAACAGCATCTAGTTTGCTAGACATACTGAATTACATTTTCACATGCTGACATCAATTGCAATTGCAACTAGAGGAAGATGATAGGTATGTAGCCTTTTACTTGCACTTCAATGGAAATTATACTTCTTGACTGTGACTTTGGTAAAGTAAGGTTTTTCTTATCTCTTAAGGTAGACCATGGATTGGAACACTTTAACAGAAACAAGTATCTTATTTTTCTTATCGGTCCTATATTGTATTTTTCATTGAATGTAATTTTTAGTTGCTTTAAATTTACTTTATGCATATCAAATGGGTTAAGTAACATGGTTTGGAGATATCACAATATGGACTCGGGGCCAATAGTGGATTCACGTCGGAGATGCAAAGAGGAAGTAGTTAACAAGTATGCCTCTGACCTCCATCTCTAATTTTATTCATTTCTCTATTAAGATGCCCTTTGCCATGCTTTCAAATGTGCTCTTACAAATGAGAAATCATGCTGGTGTAGGCTCTTTCTTATCCGTTGATGCAAAGTTGAATTTAACTTATAATATAACTTTGACTAGGCTTTATTTTCTGTCAGTTGACTCAGAAGAAATATGCATTCTTCTCTTACCACCTGATTCCTTTTTGCTTCTAAAATGCATGAGGTTCTTCAATGATGAATTAAAGTATTCACTTCAATTATAGAAATCTAATGAACTTTTATAACTTAATAGATTTTATGGTCCAATCAGCATTAAATGAATAAGTTAGTACTGTCACTGTCTTTGATAACATTTTTTTCGCATATCTTACTAGGTATTGCTGAATTCAAGATTGGCCTTTTGGAAAAACAAACCTGGAAGATTCACTCAATCTAAGAAGAAGGATGAAGGTCATGGAGTGAGACTTGCTAGAGAAGCAAACACTGCTATGTTGGGAAAACTGGTTTGGATACAAATGATTCATGCCAAATATTTTGCTAATATAATGCATTAGATTGTTTTTAGGACTTTACTCTTTATGCTTCATGTAAAATGACTTGTAATTACACACTTATCTTTTTTTCCTGCTAATGCAAAAATGCTTGCAACTTAAAGGTTTTGTTGTCGCTACTTTGTATGCTGCTTTCGAACCAGAGTGAGTGAGGTTCACGTATATACTTTAGACCAATAAATCACTCATGAAACCGGTTGAAACTTAAAGGCTTACATAATATCTCTTTGTAATTTAATTTTTCATTTAGTTAATATGATCTGTTGAGGATAAAATTAAAATTGAATTATCATAACTTTTTATTTGATTGTTTAGGAAATTTAATATACCCTTCAAAATTTTACATATGGTATTGAACATGTTCAAGTGCAAGAATGTTACATAATTTTCCTAGTGTGAAAGCCAAATTCATAGATTACCTTTAATAAGTAAAATTACTTAAGAATCTTATCAGTATTTTGGTAACTAAAAGTATCATCAAAATATCATAGATGTTAATGTGAATCTATTATCTAGGCAACATATATATAATTACATCAGCAAAGACAAGTTACAACCTTTATTTTTGTCTTTGTAATAACATCAGCAACATATATATGATTACATCAGAAGAGATGTTAATGTGATCTACACATGATATTTAACTCATAAATATTTCTGCCAAATATTCACAAGAAAAGTCATACAAGTACATTAAAATATTCTACAAACTAGACAATGTCAATACAGAGTAAAATATTTTGACTTTGATATTTATGAATTCCTATTAATCTCCTAGTTCTTGTGATTCAATGGTAACATGTTTGATGTGTGATATTTTTGGCCAATCTTGTCCAACTTCTGGATGATATCTTCTGCATAATTCAGCACAATCTTGGATGATCAAATATTCAAGGTTTTTGAGGCAATGTATGTCATCAGGGAGTGAAAGCAACTTTGGACAATTTGTGATTTGAATTGTTTTGAGACAAATCAAAGTTGATAGCCACTTAGGAAGCTCGTCAAGATTTTCACAATCTACAAATACCAAGGACCGTAATGTGGTCACACATCCTTGCAACCATCGAGGAAAAGTCACCAACTGCGGTAAATTTTCAAAATATAGTGACCTTAACCTTAATTTGGGGATATGGTTGTCATCGTCCATCGTCAATTTCAAGTTATTGCAACTATCAATCATCAAAGTCTCTAATTTTGGAAGAAAATGAAGTGACAATGACTTTAGATTCCCACAAGACAAAATACACAAAAATTTCAGATTAGGAATTTGTACTTCGCCAAACAATGACTCCAAATTGTCACATGATTGGATGGATAAAATTTCTAAAGAAGTCAATTTTGCAATCTCTTTGTCAGGAAAATTAGATTGCTTTGTGGTTATAAGTAGTCGTCGAAGGCTGATCAAGTTTCCTATTCCAATGGGCAATGTTTGTAGCTTTGTGCATCCATTAAGGTGCAAAGTTTGCAAATTTTGGAGTTTGCATATCGAATTAGGGAGACTCTTGAATTCTACATTATTGCTAAGATCGAGATATCTTAAATGTTTTAATTTGCCAATTGTATATGGAATAGTCACATATGTAGATTCACTTATTCGCAAAGCTCGCAAGTATTTGCACCTTGAGACCAAAGTATTCAAGAAAGATTCATTATTCGCTCCCAACGGAAAATATATTGTTCTGAGACCTGTAGGAACTGAACGTTTGCCAAGCAAATTATCTTTAATGAACGACACATGTAAGGCATTATCGGATATATCTTCACTGTAGGAGTTCAACATTTGAAATTCATCTCTTGAAACATACATTGCAAGATCATGCACTAAATCGTGCAATGTAAAGATGGAAGCAATACCCAAGTCATGAAAATCTTGAAGAAAAGATCTTGACGAAAGATCATGCAAAAGCTGATTGCTAACATCATCTACAGTTTCACCTTTCTTTGGTGATGGAAGAAAACCATGTGCCTGCCATAGCATAGTAACACTAAGGCTATCAAACTGAAAGTCCTTTCGAAAAAGAGAGAAGCAAGCGAAACATCGTTTTAAATAAGAGGGCAGTTGATCATAACTTAATTTGATAGCAGGTAATATGTCATCCTCCTTTTGGGGTAAATTCCAAATCTCATTGTCCATAACAAACTTCCAATCTTCTATATCAAATTTTAAGAACAATGAACTCCCCAGCGTTCTTAAAGCCAAAGGAAGCCCTCCACATTTTTGCACAATTTCTTTTCCAATCTCCACAAATTCTGGATAATTTTTCACTTCTTCTTCCTTAAAAGCCCATTTGACAAATAGAGATAGGGAATCCACTCTGGACAGCCCTTGCAAAATGTGAGAAGAGGAAGTACCCATCATGTTAGCTACAGTGTGGCTGCGTGTAGTCACTAAGACTTTACTTCCTTCATCACCTGCGACTCCTTGTATTATACCTTTCAATTCTTCCCATTTGACACGATCCTCGTTCCATACATCATCCAAGACGAGCAAGAACTTTTGACCAACAAGTATGTTTCTTAGATGATTTTGTAGTTGTTCCACATCACAGTTTATGAAGTTCTCTTGGTGAATCGGGTTGGGATCAAAAGCACTAGCAGAGTTGAGGAATTTAACGAGCACATGCTTAAGTTCAAAATCATCAGAGACACATACCCACATCTTTAATGGAAAAGACTCGACTAAACTCTTATCATTAAATACACATTTTGCAAGAGTAGTCTTTCCCAAACCTCCAATTCCAACAATAGGAATAACAGATAGACTTTTATCGCCACCATCTTGCATTAAAAGATCAATGAGTTTTTGTTTGTCGTGTTCCCTTCCTATCACTTCAGACTCACTAACAAGGGAGTGAGTCATCTCCCGCCTTTGTACAACACGATTATCACTTTCGTTGATTTGAAGGCCAAAATTATGCCTATCAGCAGCAACCTTATTGAATCTCTCTTTAATATGTTTGATTTGATGAGCTAGTTTAAAGCGGTAAATAAGAGGATTAGAACTTGAGCAGTAACGACGTACCTTCCTTCTTATGCTACCTGAAGTGTTGACAACATGCTTTCTTAATGCCTCGCACTCAAAATCATCGATAATGTCTTCTGCATCGGAAAAGACATGCTTGATCTGTTGCAGCCATTCTCGAAGCTCATGACTCTGCAGCTGCTTTTGTTCGGCATCCAGCAAAACAGCTTTGATGAGGGATACAGTGTTTTTGATATCTCTCAGATCGTCGTTAACACCAAGTGCCAGGGAAGATTCTTCAACAGCACGAGAAGCAACCTTACCAATGAATGACTCGGCAAGAGCAAAGAGGAATGATTCAGCCATAGGAAATGGTTTTGGTATGGAGTTTGAGAGGAAGAAGGAAAAGCCAAAAGAAAGTAGAATTTAATCATTCATTCTTCATACAAAGTCTAGTCAGTAAACGATAAGAAACAGCTAGCTGGAATCCAGCAACTTGTAACTAAAGTCTATGTACACTGCATAAGTCACAATGAGACAAAGATAAAATTGTCGAATGGAGCAACTTGCATGTAATCATAAATCAATAGCCACTTTCACAACAAATCAAATGGAATAGTGAGTGAATGTGAATGTGAATCAAAGGAAGGTTCGCGAAACGCTCTGATTTGAATGTGAATGTGAATCTAATTGCAAAAGATGAATACGGCGTCGTTCCGACCTGTTGAGTGCTCTTTCAAGTGTTTTAAATTTAAATTAATAATAATAATAATAATAATATTCTGGAGTATATAGTATAGTATAGGGCTCTTGAATTTCATTAACAAATGAATTAATGATAAAAAAAATGCTATAGTATGTAATATGTTGTTTTTTTGGGTCAGGAGTATATGTTTTACTACTTGGTTAGTTTTATGAGGCTTATGTATATATATTTTTTGGTCGAATGGATGGGAAGGATATGGAGTATCAAAGTAAGTATGTAAATTATTGTATCCGCAGGGATTGTTTTGAATCAAATGCGAGTAATTGGTATCATACGAGAGTAAACTTGCAATAAAATAAATTGGGGGGAGTTTGTGGATTTCAGATTTAAGAAAATAAACGGCAAGAAAATATGGTTTTCTTTTAAGATGCGAAGGCGATTGGACCTTTACGGTTCATCTAATTACTATTGTCTTGGTATTCCTCGCGTGTTAACAAACTACGAACTTAGTTTCATGATTCGATTAAATTAAATAACTATGTCCAATGTCTTGGTACATAATCCTCTAACTTGATTATCAATCCCTAATGTCTTAGGATGATCTATAATCAATTTAGGTTTTGCCCTTTAATCCTTGAATTCTCAATTGACAAACTGATATGTCTAAAGTAAGAGTTAATTGAACAATTATCCCTAGGTCGATCAATTTGTTTCTAATTTCTTAGTAAACAAACAATTATAATCATCACACAATTCGCGACTTTGTATAAAGCATTAAGATAAAGAGACAATTGAATGAATACTAACTTCGTAATTCGATTAACAAATCATATGAAATACATAGTTCAAGACAATAACAATTAGAATCCCCTAGGATCCAATCAAAGAGTTTAGTTACTCATAATTAAAGCATAAACAATAATAAGAGTGAAAGAATTCATTACAAGAAGGAAAACTAGCTCTGGACTTGATCTCAAAAGTTGTCTTTTTTCGCCGTCAAAATTATGTAACCCTTATTGTGAGTGAAACTTCAATTTATAGAGTTAGGTTACGAAACGGCGCCGGGCGCGACTTCACAAAATCCACAGGCAGTTCCAGCTGCATCAGGGCGCCGCGCGCGTACTGCCTGCGCCGGTGCGCCATTCTTCAGCTTTTTCTCTTGTTTTCTCTTCAAATCCTTGTGTTTAGAGCAA
This sequence comes from Trifolium repens, assembly GCA_030408175.1. NCBI lineage: Eukaryota > Viridiplantae > Streptophyta > Magnoliopsida > Fabales > Fabaceae > Trifolium > Trifolium repens. Next base: position 54,535,279 of record CP125842.1, on the reverse strand, counting down.
ACTTGTCATGATTCTTTTTTCCCTTATTTCTTACGGAAACATAGCAAATGCAAACTAAAATGCCCTGTAATGTGGTTAGAAACATAGTAATGACGTGAAGTCATCACAACCCCAAACTTGAAATTTTCCTTGTCCTCACCTCAAGGAATACTTGTATCTATCAGAAAACATAGCACTATCTTAACAGTTTAATCACACCAGCAAAGTCAGTCAAGTCAAACATCATAATCAACACTCCTATGATCATTCCTATTATAACTACACATGCACACCGAATATTATTAGAAACACATGAACCTTTTGCAAATATTGACCAAACATAATCTCTTCACTCCCTCACTTTCTCTCCTGTTTATTTGTTAAATTCGCTCAATCAACACAGTCATAGCCATTCAACCATATGCTTGCAAACATTCTACAATCGATCGACACACAAACAAATTCACACCTTTAGAGGACTTGAGGGTTATAACGGGGCTAAGGTTTAAGGGTTGACGTTTTTGGATGGTAAGCAGAAAAACTTGGAGTTTTCAAGATCACCTTTTCTAAACATTGTAGTTATTGTTTCCTTTTCTCCCCCCCTTATTGTCATACTCGAAAACTTCTTTTCAAACACATTTATTTATTTATTTTCTGATTTCACTATCATTCATTCAATTTTTGTCTCTTTTTTTTTTTTAGAGGTTTATATAAGATACCTCTTTCTGTTTCATGTTTTTCTTTTAGTTCTCTAGTACCCCACCCTAAACTTATTAAGTTGCTAATTCCAAAAGCAACCCCAAACTTATAATGAGCAATGTGCTCAAATATCAGTTGAGTGTCTGAACTCCAAGAAAATCATCTCCTTTTTTTTTCATTTCTTTTGAAAAAAAATTGGGTTCAGCAAGCAATAACATTTTTCTTTCAGCTCAAAGGGGTTAACAAAGGATTTATTATAAAAGCAAGGTGGCTTCAAAAAGGCTCAAGGTACAAACAATGTCTCACCTAGTTCCTCAGCTTTTCTAATAACATTCAAGCATACAATGCAGTCAACAAGAAAATCACACGTTCATGTCTCACCTAGTTACCATTGTTGTCTTCATTCCCGTCCTTACCCTTACTCTTCTTTTACTCACCTAGTTGCCCTTCTCTCTCTCGCTCAAGAGTTTTCTTCCTCTCATTTTCAACTAGCTCCTCATAATCACTTTCATCTTCCTGAACTATCTCCCACTCTTTTTCAACTTCTCCCTCATTCTCATCCTTTTCAACTTCTCCCTCACTCTCTTTATTTTCAACTACTCCCTCATTTGCACTCTTTCTCTTTTCAACTACTTCTGGTGAAGGAACCACCCTATTTCTCAAAGTGATAACCTTGCAGTTTTCATTCCTCGGGTTATTTTTGGGGGTACCGTCGAAACCATTATTTTGAGACGCCGAAAACTGTCTTGACAATTGACCAATCTGTGTCTCTAAATTCTTAATAGAAGCTTCAGTATTCTTATTGGCAATGTCTTGATTTGCTTGCATCTGAGTTTGAGTGGCTTTCAGCTGGTCCTGACTAATTTTCATAGCTTCGAACCCTCGTTGAGTGAACTTGATAAATTGGTTGAGCATCTCTTCCAAAGGAGAAGAGTTCTTTTGTTGACTGTTTTGGGGAGGAGGAGGAGTTTGTTGCTGAGATTGATTCGTGTTTCCACCCCAACCAAAATTTGGATGATCTCTCCACCCCTTATTATACATATTGGAGAAAGGGTTGTTGTTGGGGTTGCTCTTCCTGAAGTTTGCTAAATAAAGAGCCTCTTCTGAACCTGCAGGGAAACATTCACCATTTGCATGATTTTGGTGACAGAAATCACAAGTGACCCCTTGAGCAGCATTAACCTGTGCTGGAGAAGCAGATTGGTTAGTAAAAAATTTCAGAAGAGATTCAATGATATTATTCATTTTACTTTGTCCAGCTAGGAGTGCAGTCCCTGTGTCTAGTTCCAACATTCCCGATTTCTTTTTGGGACCCCGGTCATTCTGAACTCGATACTCATTCTGAGCCATATTCTCTATCAATTCCCTAGCTTGACTCTCCACTTTGTTTTTTAACGATCCACCAGCTGATGCGTCTAGAAGCATTCTAGTTTGAGGTCTTAAACCTTGAGTGAAGTGTTGCATCTGTGTGGTGTTATCAAGCCCATGATTCGGGCACTTTTTCAGACAGAGTTTGAATCTCTCTCATGCATCATACAAGGATTCAGCTTCTCCTTGTTCAAAAGTTGTGATGTTGTTCCTCCTCTCTAGAAACTTGTGGATAGGAAAGTACCTTTCCTTGAATTTGATAGCAAGCTCATCCCACGTTGCGATGGTGTTGGGCGGTAAAGTGTCTATCCAATCTCTAGCACTCCCTGTCAAAGATAGCTTAAAAAGCCTAAGCTTCTTATCGGACTCTGACACACCAGGTGGATCCGTGTATCCACATGCCTCATCAAAGTGCTCAAGATGAAGATTTGGGCATTGTGATTCAGCCCCCGAGTACTGATTTTCCTTGAGAGCGTTGAGCACCGTGTTCTTGATATCGAAGGACACTAGATTGACCGGCTGGAAACCAAGATTAGCATTCCTTTTGTTATTTTGCCCGTAGTCACCCAATGTTCTTTTTGGAGGTGGAGGCCGCGGTGGGTTTTCGTCACCCATCGTACTGATTTCGTCGTCCGAAGTGATTGGACTAGAAACCTCTGTGTCGCTTTGCTCTTTTACGATATTAGTTAGCCGAGCAACTTCTCGGGCTAACCTTGCAGCTTTTCTGTTCTTCTTTGTTGTTTTCTCAATCTCAGGATCGTACAATAGTTCTCCCTGTGCTTTACCTCGCATGCACAAAAACAACAATACCTTTAGCAGCAACTGCAATTAAGAAGAATAAGCGAAAATTAATTTTTTTTTTTTTTTTTTGGAATAAGAATGACAAAAAAATAAAAGAAAAATTAACTATCGTATGGTCCAATTGCCTTGTTGATTCAATCAAAAATCCCCGGCAACGGCGCCATTTGATGGAGTATCAAAGTAAGTATGTAAATTATCGTATCCGCATGGATTGTTCTGAATCAAATGCGAGTAATTGGTATCATACGAGAGTAAACTTGCAATAAAATAAATTGGGGGGAGTTTGTAGATTTCAGACTTAAGAAAATAAACGGCAAGAAAATATGGTTTTCTTTCAAGATGCGAAGGCGATTGGACCTTTACAGTTCATCTAATTACTATTGTCTTGGTATTCCTCGCGTGTTAACAAACTACGAACTTAGTTTCATGATTCGATTAAATTAAATAACTATGTCCAATGTCTTGGTACATAATCCTCTAACTTGATTATCAATCCCTAATGTCTTAGGATGACCTATAATCAATTTAGGTTTTGCCCTTTAATCCTTGAATTCTCAATTAACAAACCGATATGTCTAAAGTACGAGTTAATTGAACAATTATCCCTAGGTCGATCAATTTGTTTCTAATGTCTTAGTAAACAAACAATTATAATCATCACACAATTCGCGACTTTGTATAAAGCATTAAGATGAAGAGACAATTGAATGAATACTAACTTCGTAATTCGATTAACAAATCATATGAAATACATAGTTCAAGACAATAACAAATAGAATCCCCTAGGATCCAATCAAAGAGTTTAGTTACTCATAATTAAAGCATAAACAATAATAAGAGTGAAAGAATTCATTACAAGAAGGAAAACTAGCTCTGGACTTGATCTCAAAAGTTGTCTTTTTTCGCCGTCAAAATTCTGTAACTCTTATTGTGAGTGAAACTTCAATTTATAGAGTTAGGTTACGAAACGGCGCCGCGCGCCATCCCGTCCGCGCCGGACGCGACTTCACAGAATCCACAGGCAGTTCCAGCTGCTTCAGGGCGCCGCGCGCGTACTGCCTGCGCCGGTGCGCCATTCTTCAGCTTTTTCTCTTGTTTTCTCTTCAAATCCTTGTGTTTAGAGCAAACTTGTCATGATTCTTTTTCCCCTTATTTCTTACGGAAACATAGCAAATGCAAACTAAAATGCCCTGTAATGTGGTTAGAAACATAGTAATGACGTGAAGTCATCAAGTATGTATGTTAATTTTATGAAGTTTGATTGATGTTGTAATTGTAGTGAATGTTAATGTTAATAATCAATGAATTTTGTTGCACACTTGCAGCTATATTCAGATAAATTCTTTTGGTTTAGAGTTTAGATTATGCAAATAATTTGGGTTAGTGTCAAAATGTGTGCTTAAAAAAAAGTATCAAAATGTCAAATGTGTGCTTAAAAAAAAAGTATCAAAACATGAAACTCCATACAAAAATCCTCCAACACAAGATAACAACTTTTATACCATAAGTAGTGAGTGTTACTGTTAAGAACTCCCACATCAGATATGAGATGGCCTGAATAAGAGTTTATAAGTAAGATTCAATCCTCACCTTACAAACCGATTTTGTAAGGATGGGTTAGGTTCAACTCTCAACTCTAAGAGTGAGGCTTTGGCTATCACCTAAGAAATAATAAACAGTAGATTCTGAAGGATAAAAAATGAAAAGCATAATTTTTAGAAATCTTGTATATGTGGAGAAAAGTAAGTGTAACATGACCTCAAATTGCAGTATATATCAAATCACATCACAAATAATTGAAAAGAGAAATATAAGTGAATCATAACTTCTCAATTGCAGTATGTATAAAGCTGACACCATCCTTAAGATCGTCTTTAGTAGGAAAAGAAGCCTGAAAGGCTTTCTATCTTCAGTTTCACAAGTGTCCATAACAATATCAGGGGTGTAAGTAGCATATTCTTGTTGTTCCTTTTCATTTTCACGATTGTGAGCCTTATGATAATTTTCCACTGAGACTTCCTCCTTCAATGATCCATCAGCATGAACAATCACTTCCATAATGTTGTCGCCAACTTTTTCAAGGATCTCAATCATGTTTCTGTCGAGACAAATTTATGTATAACAAACATAGTGATAACAATGTGGACAGCGCCAAGATGGCCTATTACAATTCATTTCAACGAAGTTATCAAAGTCAAAGCACTCGAAGTGTTTGCACGAGCGCCCTTTAACAGGCGTCTTGATACGTGTAAAGCTTATTGGACATTTAAGTGAGATTCACGATTCCCCCTCAACAATATCTGAATCTAAATATCCAACAGCAGGCTGAACATAATCCGGTAAATCCTCAGGCCGCAAGGATGCAGCAACATTATAACTCATATACACAATAAGTATAACATAATGACCATTGAACTGACCTACAGCTTGTACAAGATTTGTCCCAAATTTAAGCATACCATTCACACAAGTCGGCATTTGTGGTCCAAGGTCCATTCGACGCATAGTCCTTCTGTCAATCGCTTGTCCATTCACAAGAAAATTAACTTCCCGAGGGCTGATCAGGCACGAAGATGTCTCAATGTTATCGGTTTGTGCCACAAATAACCAAATTTTTTTATCCGAATGATAATTATTCTTCGTTAAATTGAAATCAAAAGTAGAAGCTCCGTATCCAGGGTTGACTTGACTTGACACAATTATTGGACCCAATTTCATATTCGGATAGAATCTTTCCATTATTACACTTAAAAATCCCGTAGAATGGGACGAAAAACTAAATCCGGTAACTACATTCCCTACGGTGCAATACATCTTTCCTATCTCGTCAGCAATAGTTAAAACTTCTTCGGATTCTTTCTTATCGAACCATCCAAATTTACACGCATTTTTAACAGAAATACACAAAAGCATCATACATGCTAGTGATGTTGATGGTACATCATTAGTTTTTCTTTGATGGTTCATCTGTTTTATCAACAAAAGCAGTTTATTAGCTTTCGGCGGAATTTCGCAATTGGCAATTGCAAAATCAATCCCTCTACATAAGGAGATGCATAGTTTGGTAAATTCAACAGAATCAATTTTGTTACCGTGTTGAAAGTGCCAAATCAAACGATCAACAATTATGGTGATTCTATGCATGTTGGGGAGTGAGTGAGACAAAGTGTTTGTTTGAATGGTGTGGTTTGTGTTTGTTTCCATGGTGTGGTTTGTTTTTGGCTCAGACTAGAAAAGAATTTATTAGGGTTTAATAAAACAAAAATTGCATGCTAAATTTTCATTGTATGTTCGAATTTGAATGAGGACCTAAATAAATATATACTCCTAAAAAAGTATAGGATTAATTACAAGTAAAAAAAAAATATAAAGGGTATTTCATATTCGTATCACTTTTTTTATGAGAAGATATTCCTAAGTTATTTATTTATTTTTTATAATGATGATAGATATTTATTCGGATTGCTTGATTTGGAGTGAGTACATATTTCTGTATCTTTCTATGTATTGATCAAATCTTTGTTAACAAAAAAAATATTCGTATTTTATTTATAACTTGATCAAATCTTTGTATAAAAAAAAAAACTTTATCTAATTAAAAGTGAATTTGGTGCAATTTCTATTAATATTTACTAAAATTTTGTGATGACTGAAACTAAAAAAGATTTAGCGTAATCATGTATTTTAGATGTTAGATTTTTAAATTGCTAAATGTTTCTGGTCACGGGTGATCACTATACTATTAGTAAAGTTTTATGATGACTAAATTAAAAGGAAATTTGACTTGTATTTGTTTTGATTGACTTATTTTTTTAATTTATGGTAAGTTTGACATAACTTATTTTAAACTTTTTTAATCAATAAAATGAGAAGTTAGGCCAAACAGCTAAAAGTTGCTTATTTTTTATGAGTAAAATATATAGATAAAAGACTTTTGAAGTTAAAAAAATAACAATTACCAAACAGTTTAACTTTTTTTTAAAAGCTCTTATTTTCACTTTTAGCTTTCAGATACCTTTTAAGATCTAAAAAAGTCAGTGTATTTGTTTGGTATATTTATAATTTTTACCCCTCAAGTTTCACAATTGTTTGATTTTAGTCCTCAAAGTTTCAATTGCTCGATTTTAATCCTTTAAGTTTTACAATTTCTCAATTTCAATTGTTCAATCTTGGACTCAAATTTACCCCATTTTAAATTTGTTAGTCTCTCATTGACATTTTTGACTAACAATTGCTTATGTGGCATTTTAAAGTTAAAAAACCATTTTAAAAATAAATAAATAAATAATATTTTTAAAATAAAAAATATGTTTGAAAATTTAAAAGAAACATTTATAAATTAAAAAATTTGTTTTCTTAAAAATAGTTTATTAAATAAATGATTTTTTAAATTTGTTTATAAAATAAAAGGTATGTTTTAAAAATTGTTTATAAATAAAATATGTTTTTATTAAAAGGAGTTTATAAAATAAATGTTTTTTTAGATGCTAACGAGTGTCTTAGGGCATTGTTTAACAACCTTAAATGCTAAATTTTTATATACAAACAACTATTGATGACCGTATATTTTAACAATGCCAATAGTGGAAATATGTGAGTGAAAATGCTTAACAAGCATTTACAATTTAGTTAAAATATTAAAACACTCCTAATGTTACCTTAAGACATTTTAACAAAGTTGCATTCAACGTTACAAGAAGATAACAAAAATAGTAATCACATTCAAAGACCTGGGGTTTACCACATGTTATAACCCAACCACATCCATCTCTGATCTGATTTCTCTAAGTCCTCTGGTATCTTTTGCATATTGCAGCATTCAGTTTTTTTATCAACTTTATATTGGTTAGTGTGCATTCTCCCTCATCCTCAATAACATTAATCATCGCATATATAAATTGAGAAAGTAAACATTTAAACTTTGAGAAATACACGGTCCAAGACTTATACCCAGATGCATGCACAGAAGTGTAGGTTAAACAAAAATAGTAACAAGTCTCCTGATTTTGAACTCAGTATCATCTTTCTCAAAGCTTCAAGAATCATTTCAGAGTTAATAATTTTGTTTCTTCTCTTTTCTCTTCTTCTTTCACTTCTCGACTAAGAAAAAGGTACGGGACAGTCAGAAGACCAACCATCTGTTATCAGCTCAATGTTTTCTTGTTTGATTTTAGTCCTCAAAGTTTCAATTGCTCTATTTTAATCCTTTAAGTTTTACAATTTCTCAATTTTAATCCTCAAGTTTCAATTGCTCAATTTTGGACTCAAATTTACCCCATTTTACATTTGTTAGTTTCTCATTGACATTTTTGACTAACAATTGCTTATGTGGCATTTTAAAGTTAAAAAACCATTTTAAAAATAAATAAATAATATTTTAAAAATAAAAAATATGTTTGAAAATTTAAAAGAAACATTTATAAATTAAAAAATTTGTTTTCTTAAAAATAGTTTATTAAATAAATGATTTTTTAAATTTGTTTATAAAATAAAAGGTATGTTTTAAAAATTGTTTATAAATAAAATGTGTTTTTATTAAAAGGAGTTTATAAAATAAATGTTTTTTTTTATGCTAACGAGTGTCTTAGGGCATTGTTTAACAACCTTAAATGCTAAATTTTTATAAAAGTTTGAGCATTCAATACATTGGTAATTGAACAATTTGACTTTTTTTAAAAATAATTTATTAATATATAATTCTTAAAATTATTTTAAAGAATGTTTTTTAAATTCATCATTTTTAAAACAAATTTTTTAATTCCATAAACTTTTTATGTTATTTTAAAACTTTTTTTTTGTTTAAAAAAACATTTTTATTGTTATAATGCTTTAAAAAAAAACTTTAAAATGCCACATATGCAATTATTAATCCAAAATATTAACGGGGTACTAGCAAATGCAAAAAGAAATAAACATGGGGGCCAATATCGAGCAATTAAAATTTGGAGAATCAAAATTGAGCAATTGTGAAACTTAAGGGGTTACAGTTGAGCAAATTGAAAATTATGGGACCTAAATTAAACAATTGTGAATAAACTTATGTGCCAAAATTGCATTTTTATGTATTAAGCTTATCAAAATAGTTTATAAATAAACAATTTATCGAGATATAAGTTTTGTTAGTGAAAACTTATAAATAACATAAAAATAAATTTACATAAACAATTTTTTATTAGCTAAAAAATATACCAACTCAAACGGGTCCATAGTTATTGATTTTAGGTTTTCAAATTTGTAAATATGTTTTGCCTAATGACTAAAGCAAAAACCAATTTGGCAAAATCATTGCTAGGCTGACCTGACACCATGTTAGCATCTGAGATAAAAAATTGTCACAGAATTCGCTCTTTTGTTGTCATCACTATAGTTCTTTTTTATGTCACCACTTTAGTTCTATGTAAGATCTTTGAGGGACTAATTTGATAAACAGATTTTTTTGGACGACATGTAAAGTGAAACTCTTAATTTGGTTGGAATAAAAAACTGTAGGACTTATGGAATAAAGGTTTATTCTTGATTTTATTCTGCCGTGTACTTTTAAACTTGTGCATATTTAATTTTCCTTCAATTATCTGACAACAGTTGAATAAGAAAACTAAAGATGGAGGAGATGTTTCATCAAACGTTCTTGTCTATCAAAATGCAAATAAACAAATAGACTTCACAAAATTCCTTTGTTAATGTGCACATATTGTTGTATATTTTACTGGTTTGCTAAGTTGCATTGATGTGTCTTTTCCATAACATGTTGCAATTATTTGTAATCATCAACGTAGTGTTTCAAAATTTCGAAGTTGAGTGAAAAGATTGATGAACGTAAGGTGATAATACTATTTAGAGTTTGGAAACCTAAGTGTGGATAAACATATACTTGGATCTGACATACCTTTTAATTGTAGGTTGTTTTGAAGGAGCTGAAAATAGACTTGGATAGGGCAAGAAAAGGAAAGCCGCCTCTAAAGGGTTCGGACGGAAAGAACAAAAGGAACTTGAGTCATGAAGTGTAATATACAGTTTTCTTAGCATCTTTACACATTATAATTATTAACTGTAATATGTGATTGTGATTTACGTATTTTACAGGATAGAGAAAAAGATAAATCAAACCAGTGCAAAAATTGAGAAAATGCAACGTGATATGATGACAAAAGAAGATTTAAAAACTGTGGCACATGGCACGTCCAGGATAACAGTCGCCTGGTGCATATGGTGAAAACTGTTTGTGCCAAGATCACGTACATTCAATTATATAACAAATTTTATAATTAAGAGTATTAATTAAGAAAATATATATCGTTGCTAAGAATAATTTAGGATATGTCTATGTGACTGTAGCTCGATTTGTAAGGATAACACATTATATATATAGGGAGCATATCTAGTGAGAAAGCCCCTTCTTATATGAGAGTGAGAGGATCAATCATAAGTCCTTGGATTAAAACGAACGGATACGATTAGAGTACCACATTTAAATATCATGTGTACTCTCCTTATCAAATCTCATCCCCACCTTCATCTCACATCTTTCCAATTCCACATATTTCTTCCCACGGCCGTAACACATAATTTTCTCTATAATTTTCTTGGTTTCCAAAGGTTTCAGTTTCACCCACCGATTTATTCTTTGGCTATGTTGAAAACATAATTTTTTCCATCTAAACCCAAAACATTATTATTTGAAAAGATGTCTTTCATTCCCAAATTTACCTAAAGTTTCAGACTTTGAATATTAACATCATATTTTATTGTTTAAAATTCTAATTATTTCTATATTTTTTAAGAATTTGATTATAGCAGATAGTTGATTATCAACAAATATATGAATAAATGAAAATTGAAATTAGTTTCATCTCCCGTTTCTAAACCCCAATTGTTGAAGTTTATAGCTTCAAAGTTAAGTTTAGTAGTAGACAGAATAAAATAATATATTGGGGGAGGCATTCAATTGAGTTTGGAGAAGTGATGGAGATGAATGAATTAATAGGCGAAAGTTATACATGGAACATTTAATCTTTCATTGTGGGAGAAGATGAAGAGTAATTTCATGGAAGAGTAAACGTAGTGACAAAGGTAGGGGGAAGGAGAAGGTGTGTTACTGTCATGCGAGTCACTTACTAAATAATTAAATCACAACCGTCTATTTAGATCCAAGGACTTATAAGTGATCCTCTCACTCTCATATAAGAAGGGACTTTCTCACTAGATATGCTCCCTATATATATATATATATATATATATATATATATATATATATATATATATATATATATATATATGGGAACTTTCAAATGAGAGGAGTGTTTAAATGAGAGGGTGAGAGGGTTAAATAATGGCCACATGATCAAAATTTTCACGGTTGAGATCTTATTATTCTTAAGTTGCACATTCCACTCTGTATTTTTCATCACCGCTTGGTTTCTTGGCAACTATTCATCTTCTCTCTACACATGACCACCAATATTGTACCCTTTTTTCTTTCTCTCTAGCGTGCTCTTCTTTTTTGATGGGTGAATGTGAATACCATGGATCTATTATATGCACCTGTGGTTCATGGTAAATCAAATACAATCATATTTTTAATTCCCCAATTTTACCCAATTTATCAATTATAATTTAAGTTTTATTCTTTTGTAATCTTGACATAGAATAGAATTGGAAGAAAAAATAGTGACAGTGTTGTGAATCCATTAACAAAGAACATGCCCATATTGGATTCATGTCAAATATTAAAAGGGTGTTTACGGGATTGCAAACCAATTTCTACTTGTTGCAATGAATCAATTTATGTTTTACACCTCAAGCTTTGTTTATGTTTTCCCATACTATTGAAAAAATCTGCATATCTATCATTAATATTGAGTTGAGAATGAGGAAGATGAAGGGTTATGCGATGCAGGAAAGTATAGTGTGAGAGATAAACAAAGGCACGCGTAGGAGATAGGATTTGCTATTTTTCAGAATATAAGGATGAGCTTAAGCTTGAAAACAATAATCATTGATACGCTCATTAAAAAAAAGGTCATGACTTTCTAGATTCTGAGTTATCTTTTTGACCAGATCTGGAGTTGGAAACATAAGAGGAAATAGAAGAACAAGGTTGTAGAAAAAAAAAAGCTGTTGAGTTTTCATAAAATCAAAACTGATACAACCATGGCTATGGCTGCGCAGGAAGAAGTGGAAAAGTTATGTTTTTTAATGACAGCGAGAGAGAAGACAGAAAAAGTGAAACATAATTGTGTGTGTGCAACTGTAAAACATTATGAGCATTTGATTTGATCTAAGGGTTGTGGTTTGTCCCTCTCATCCTTTCATTTTAAGAGTCCTCTCATTTGAAAGTTCCCATATATATATATATATATATATATATATGAGTTGGGATTCAATTCTCAAACACTCCACTCATCCACCCTGAAAAGATGGAATTATAGTCATCAGGTTACTTGACAAATAAAAAAGAGTATGATCTAAGATACTTCGGAGTATATTAAATAAAATAAAATGTTAAACAGTGCCTCTGAATCAATTATTAAGAAAACAAAAATAGTAATATAATCTTGAAGGCCGTGTATTTAATGCCTTAAAATTTAAAAAAAATGGGTCATTGATAGAGCTGCGAAACTCGAGATGCCTTATCCTCTCGAAAGACCTCTGTTCTCAGTCACCCTGTCGTTATCATCCTCACTATTACCCTTTAACACCAAGGAGGAGTTCCAAGGGATTCTGGATGAGCTAAGTCGTGAGAAGAACGCTTGGAAAAAAAAGATGCCAGATTGCCGAACTTGAAAATGAGACATTGAAAGGGGAAATAGAACAAAAGGATCACATAATTCTTACCCAAAGTAAGAAAATAATTGAGAAGAATGATCTACTCCAAGAGAATGACGCTCGACTCAGGCACGACTCTAAGAGGAAGAAGCGACAAATGGACTTGTTCCCGGGCCCGCACCCAAATTCAGATGATTAGTTGGCTTCAGAAGTTTGGAAATTTTATGTTTTATGTTTTTATTTATCTCTTGGCTTTGTATGTTTCAAAAAAAAAAAAAAAAAGAGAAAAGAAGAGATTTGCTTTGTAATGTTTCAGTTATCAAATGAAATGAATGTTCTCTACAATGTTTACAATTAATTTATAAGTCTTTCGATGAAATGAAAACTTTGCATACTTTTAGCATAAACATATCATGCATCGTGTCACATTCATTTTTTTTACAGTCGAGCCTTACGCTTTGCTCTTTCTTAAAGGTCAACCTGTCTCAAAGTGGCCCGCACTCTTTTTAACTAGAAAAATTCAAGTTGATTGGATTTGAGTTTTTCTTGATTTTAAAAGATGGGGTTGGGGCGAGTAATGTGAATATTGATACCCACCTTGAATATTTTTCTAAACCTGCCCCACTTATATCAAATCACATTTTATCATTCTTAAATTAGAAATATTTGAACAAACTCTAGATTACATTCATATTATTTTTTTGATAAATTATTACATTCATTTTTTTAATTCGAGTATTAAACAATTTGTTTTCTTTATTTATTTTCTATGTATAAATATTGTTGAAACAAAATAATTTTCTACTTTTAACCTTTTTTAAATTGAAAAAATATTAAAATGCAACTCAAGTTCATATGGATATAGAGCGGAATGAAATACCCGAACTCCACGGCAATACCTGAACCCCACCGAGCATGAGTTTGTGGTTTTAGTTTTCATCCCCATTAAAATTTGAAATGCATTTAAAATACTCAAACTCTATGGGTTTTGGATTTGGGAGAGAACAAAATCGGCGCCGCTCAGTTCCGCCCCATTGCCATGTTTATTCTTAAACTACGGTTAAGTTTAAAATAGAAAAAGTGTACCAAAAGAAAAAGTGACTGGTATTTAACTTAAGAGGCGAAGATATTTTCCAAAGGTTGATGTAGAAAACAAAAGAGACACTTGGTGTTATTTTGTCTGGTTGTCTTCCTAATAATTGTAAATCACAGTTATGGACAGCGAGCTGCATCACATGGCCGCACTGATCCACCAATCCATTTTCCTTTTCTTAAATTACAAAATGGATGGATGTGTTATAGAAGACAAATTCCCACCAATTTTTTCTTTTTGAAGTAATAAAATTTAGTTTATTTCTTGCCAAAAAAAAAAATTTGTAATTCTCTAGATTTAAGTATAAACAAAAATAACTAGTACATCAGTTTAAGTGCATGTTAAAAATAATGATTAGTCTCTTTTTATATACTAGTATCTTTCACATGACATGTATAAAATTTTATAACAGTAATTTCTTTTTAACACATATTTGATGAAAAAAATCAAAGAGATGGAAATGGAAAATAGTGATTAAGATGAAAAAAAATTCATCATTCCATTGATATCTCTACTTTTAAGGTGGTGTTATTATGCATTTAAAAAATGTTTAAGCGACTCGCATGTAATTACAAATGTTCTATATATTTGAACTTTATAATAAATTGAATTTATTTCTGTGAATATATTTTAGTTGGTAGGGAGATCAAATTTTATATCAAGAGTTGAGATTCAAACCATATTCTATTTATTTATTTATTTTTTAGGGCAAAATTCTAGTTTGTAGCAAAAATATTTAGTCAATAAACTACTTGGTAAAATTATTTTAAAAAAAAATTGAATTTGAAAATTGAATTTTTTAAATATAAATTGAAAAACTATATTTATAATGTAAAAAGAAATACAAAGAGAAGGGTAGTGGATAGGGTTGAGAATAGGTCATGCCATGCCATGCTTTGACAGGCCTGAGTCTGGCCTATGATTTTTCTTCAAGCCTAAGCCTGGCCTACGGCCTATCAAATGCTATTTTTTTTGCCTGGTCTGGGCCTTGTTAAAGCCTGGCCTGGCCTTGTAGCCTGTTTAAAAGCCTGCATTACATAAAGGCCTCCATGTAATCTTTTTAAATAGGCTAATTAAATACGCCTTGAAGCCTATTTCACATTTAAATTTTTATAATTTCTACAATGTTAAGAAAAAGCTTATAAAACTGTTAGCACAATAGTTAATAGCTAATAAAATAGAAATACGATTACGACAAAGTCTATTAAGTATGCCATAATACAAATTGTTTCTTAAGCACTAATGTTAATTGGTGTAGTCGGCAACAATCAAAATATACACCATAAGTTAGCAAAACACTAGATCTTCAAATCTAGACTCTTCAAGTGTAAGGAAAACACATCTAAAATCTTTAGCCTAACATCAAATCCTTAGCCTAACATTAAAAAAAATATTATATAAAAAATATTTATTAAATTAAATATACATAGGCCGGCCTAATAGGCTTAATAGGTTTTTTTAAAAGCCTAAGCCTGGCCTATTTATCTAAATAGGCTTTTTTCAAAGCCTTAGCCTGCCATTTTTACTAAACATGTCATGCCTAAGACATGCCATGCCGAAGGCCCATGGAGGCCGCCTGGCCTATTTCCAACCCTAGTAGTGGATGTTGAGTTTAACATCTCAAATCTTTTTGAATTGTTGCGTATAAACCATCAGATTCTTCCCTCTCGTGTTTGGTGGCCGAGATACAGAATTTGAAAAAGTTTGGAGAGAATTTCAACAAAGAAAATTTGTTCCCCATAAAAATTAAGCTAAATAAGGTAGTATTAATATTATAAACTCATGGTTATTGAACAAACTTATTCCATTTTTAGATTGCCATATTTAAGAAAATTTAGGGAGGATGTTTACAAAAGTAAAAGAATAGGAGAAGAATATCTCAATAATAATAACCAAAAAGAGAAATAAAGAGATTTAATTAAAGGACAATATCTACATGGTGTTGGTGCACAAAGATGATAAATGAATAGAAAAGAGAATGTATTAATGAACTTGAAAAAAATGACGGCTACAAGAAGAATAAAAGGCACTAACTACTATGATGATATCACTACTCCTATTTATACACAAGGACTAGGTCATAAAGACAACATAGTAAAATACTAAAATACCCTTAAATATAAATTACTTCTAACACCATCCCTTAATTTATATTTACACAAAACTAACAACACCAATTCCATCCCTTAAACGAAGAAATTGGTCAGTCTTGATTGCCTTTGTCATCACATCTGCCAGCTGCTTCTGAGTGCTACAGTGCACAACTTCTAACACTCCATTCTGAACCTGATTCCTTAAGAAGTGATACTTAGTCTCAATGTGCTTGCTTCTCCCATGCAGCACTGGGTTCTTGGCAAGATTGATTGCAGACTTGTTATCAATCATCAGCTTCAGAGGCTTGTTTACCTTAATCTTCAGATCCTGTAGCAAGTTCAGAATCCACACAGCTTGGCATGCAGTCAGAGCGCCTGCAATATATTCAGCTTCACAGGTTGATAGAGCCATAACAGGTTGCTTCTTGGAGCACCAAGAAATAGGACCTCCCAGGAATTTAAACAAGTACCCAGAAGTACTTCTTCTATCAACTCTGTCTCCGCACCAATCAGAGTCTGAGTAGCTCAGAAGCTCTGATTCGGTCTTTCCTTCAGAAGGGAATAGCACACCATGCTTCAGAGTTCCCTTTATATACCTCAAAATCCTGACAGCAGCTTGGTAATGGGACCATTTTGGTTTGCTCATAAATCTGCTAACCATTCCAACTGCATAGCAAATATCAGGTCTGGTATTGCACAAATACCTTAGAGAACCAACCAACTGTTTGAAGGTTGTAGCATCCACATCCTCTCCATCAGAATCTGAGTCCAGCTTCTGATTGGTGTCAGAAGGTGTAATTGCAATTTTGCAATTTTCCAGCTTAAAACTCTTCAAAAGCTCAAGTTCATACTTCATTTGATGTAAAATGATTCCTTTCTCAGAGTACATAAATTCCATCCCTAGAAAGTAACTCATTTTACCAAGGTCTGTTATCTCAAATTCATTCATCGGAGCCTTCTTGAACTTAGCTATTTCTTGTTCAGAGCTTCCTGTCAGCAATATGTCATCAACATATAAGCATACCAGAATCATATTGCCTTCTGAAGTGTGTTGAACATAAACACCATACTCCAATTCACATTTCTGAAACCCATGCTTCTTGAAGAAAGAATCAATCTTCATATTCCAGGCTTTGGGTGCCTGTTTCAATCCATACAAGGCTTTATGTAATCTATACACCATCCCTTCCTGATTCTTTTTCTCAAAACCAGGAGGTTGTGACACATATACCTCCTCTTGTAATGGACCATTCAGAAATGCAGATTTCACATCTAAATGCATGAAAGGCCAATTCCTGTTAGCAGCTATTGCAATTACCAGTCTAATTGTTTCATGTCTTGCTACAGGTGCAAATACTTCAAAATAATCTAGCCCAGGTTTCTGCAGGAATCCTCTTGCTACTAACCTTGCTTTGTATTTGCCAATTGATCCATCTGGCTTTAGCTTCTGCTTGAAAACTCATCTGACACTGATGGCTTTCTTGCCTTTTGGAAGTTCTGATAGCTTCCAAGTTTTGTTTCTCTTGATAGCATCAAGTTCTTCATTCATGGCCTGCACCCAGACTTGTTGCTTAAGAGCCTCTTCTATACTCACGGGTTCAGAGTCTACTAACATAGCACACTGAATAACCTCTCCCTCAGAGTCTACTTCAGTGTCTTGCAACATATCAAACCCTGCAAACCTTCTTGGAATGTTCCTGATTCTCTGTGGTCTTTGACCTTGTTCCACATGATTTCCTTCAGAGGTTGGAGGTTCAGAAGTACTATCTTCAGAAGCTTCAACATCAGAGCCTTGACTTTCAGGGTCTCCTTCAGGACCACCTTCAGAGTCTGAATCACCTTCAGAGCCTGAATCACCGTCAGAGCCTGAATCACCGTCAGAGCCTGAATCACCGTCAGAATCTGAATCTCCTTCAGAGTCTCCTTCAAGGAATATCACATCAGAGTTGGATTGAGTTTTGTTCCAATCCCAAGTTTCTAATTCCTTCACAATGACATCTCTGCTGAATTCAATTCTATTAGTCTCTGGACAATAGAGCTTGTACGCACCTGTACTGTGGTACCCCACCAATAACATAACTTTGCTTCTATCATCCAGCTTCTGTCTTCTAGCTTCTGGAACATGTTTGTAACAAACAGAACCAAACACCTTCAAATGACTAACACTTTGCTTATCTCCAGTCCACTTTTGAATAGGAACTATTTCCTTCAACTTCTTCGTTGGACATCGGTTGAGCACATAACATGCCGTTGCAACAGCTTCACCCCATAAATTATGAGGAAGCTTCTTCTCTTTCAGCATGCTTCTCACCATATCAAGCAAAGTACGATTTCTTCTTTCAGCAAGACCATTGTGTTGAGGAGTGTAAGGAGCAGTAACCTCATGCTCAATTCCATTCTCCTCACAGAAAGTTTTAAACTCATTGGAATTAAACTCACCACCACCATCCGTTCTGAGAATCTTCAGCTTCTGACCACTCTGCTTCTCAACTTTCACTTTGAACTTCTTAAACTCAGCAAACACCTCATGTTTGTACTTTATCAGGGATACCCATGTCATTCTAGTAAATTCATCTACAAATGACACAAAGTATTTATTCCCTCCAATTGATGCTACCTGAAATGGACCACACACATCAGAATGTACTACTCCCAATGCATGTTTTGCTCTTGGAGCTACTCCTGATGAAAATGGCAATCTTGGTTGCTTCCCTTCCATGCACACCTTGCATGACTTCTCAGGTTTCTTGATTGTAGGAATTCCATGTACCAGATTCTTTGATTTTAGATGCCCCAGGCTTCTAAAGTTCAAATGACCAAATCTTATATGCCACATCTCACTATCCTTCTCAACACTTGTTGCACTAAGGCATTCAGAGTCTGCAGTTTTAACATTCACCTTGAATGTCCTGTTCCTTCCCTGTTCTGACTCCATAATCAGCTTCTGATTACGATCATACAGCTTCAGAAGATTGTCCTTCATGGTAACTGAAAAACCTTTCTCAATCAGTTGCCCTACACTCATCAGATTGCTTTTCATGCCAGGTACATACCACACATTCTGAATCAATGCTGATTTGCCATTGTTCAGAGTGACTCTGACATTTCCCATACCTTCAGCATTAAGGTATTTATCATCAGCACATCTGATCCTTGTACTCTTACTCGAGTCAAAGTCAACCAACCATCTTTTGTTTCCAGTAAGATGATTTGAACACCCTGTGTCCATATACCACCACTCTGATGAATTCATATCATCAGTCTCAGAAGCCATTAGCAACACAGATTCACCATCAGAGTCATCAGAGCTTCTGGCTATATTTGCTTCTTCTGACTTCCTTTCTTTGTTTGACCGACACTCAGAAGCAAAATGACCAAACTTCTGACAACAGTAGCATTGAATCTTCTTCTTGTCAAACTTCTCTTTTCCCTTCTGATACTTTTGCTTATCAGAGTTTGAAGTTTCAGGCTTCTGAACTCCATCAGACCTTCTCTTGGCTTCTGACCAAGACTTCTTCTGATGATTCTTACCAGAGTCTGCTTTCAGAGTCTGCTGCTCTACTTCTCTTTCAGAGTTTCTCTCAGTCAAACGCAACTCTTGTGCTTCTAGACTGCTTTGTAGCTCTTCAATTCTCATGGAACTCAAGTCCTTTGAATGTTCAATAGCTACCACAATGTAATCAAACTGAGGGGTAAGTGATCTCAATACTTTCTCAATGATTACTTGTTCTGAGAGTGTTTCTCCACACGCCTTCATCTCATTAGTGATCAAAATCATTCTTGAGATGTACTCAGGGACCTTCTCATTGTTCTTCATGTTGAGATTCTCATACGGCTTTCGTAAGGACTGAAGCTTTACCTTCTTCACTGATGCATCACCACCATAGCATCTGATCAGTGTGTCCCACGCGGCCTTTGCCGTTTCTGAGTCAGCAATCTTCTCAAACACGTTTTCATCCACACACTGATGGATGTAGAACAACGCCCTCTGATCTTTCTTCTTCGTATCCTTCTGAGCAAGCTTTTGTGCGTCTGTTGCATCAGCTGCTACTGGAACATAACCTTCAGTAACAAGTTCAAGCACATCTTGAGCACCAAACAGAACAATCATTTGTTTCATCCAACGATTCCAGTTTTTGCCATCAAACACTGGAAGCTTGGTACTCATACCACTGTTTCCGTTCATCTTCAATCTTTGTGCGTTCACTTAAATCTCACTAACACTCGTGTTTCCCAATCCCGCAGAATCAGAAAATGTGATTCTGTTACAACTTCGTTCAAGATCCAACTCGAATTCAAGAAACGAAATCAATCACACAACGCCTCACGTTTCACTCGTGTTTCCCGTGGATTCGAACCGGAGCTCTAGATACCAATTGTTGGTGCACAAAGATGATAAATGAATAGAAAAGAGAATGTATTAATGAACTTGAAAAAAATGACGGCTACAAGAAGAATAAAAGGCACTAACTACTATGATGATATCACTACTCCTATTTATACACAAGGACTATGTCATAAAAACAACATAGTAAAATACTAAAATACCCTTAAATATAAATTACTTCTAACACATGGAAACAACTACAAGAGAATTGGATTAAGATTAATAGCGATGGTACGTGTAAGAATGTTATGGTCGTCTTTTTTTGTGATTCTGGTGGTAAAGAGATGAGCTTGTGATACCTTGTATGCTCAGATGTGGGAGCTGTATTTAAATTTAGGAAAATATTTATATAGGCACAAATATAAACAAAAGGTGTTAGACACACTCACAAGAAATAAAAAAAGTGAAAGAAAAATGAGATGAAGTAATATAAATTGATGTGACAATTTTATTTTTCTTTTAATTTTATTGATTTATGTGAGTGTGCCTAAATTTTGTGCATAAATAGTTGTGCCAGACTTTCTCTTAAATTTAAATATATAGTTTAGAAAGATCATTTTTCTCATCTTATAGTGGAAAGTGACTCGAAGATTGTGATTGATGGATTTCTAACAACTTCAAGTTCAATGGAGTATTCCTATTTTAGTTCACCATATTCGAAAGCTGCTAAAGTTGAGATGACAGGTACAAATCAATCATATTTGGCGCGAAAGAAATAGAAATGTTGATTAACTTACAAACTTTAATATTTCTATGGATCATTTGAATGTTTTTGTTATGGGGACTTCTCCTGACAAGCTTCAAAAGCTCATTTTTAATGATATTTGAGGGGCTTGTATATCTAAGAATGCTCATTAATATAGTTTTTAATGTTCCTTTTTAGCTTCTGATCTCTTTTGTTAAAAAAAAACACCAAAAATAGCATCACCCCTCTACTTTTTTTGGAAAGCAATTTATCTGACCTATACTTTTTTTTTTTTTTTTATCCTTAAACAAAATGAGAAATATAACTGAAATTTAGTATGCATATAATTTCGAGATTTTAAATTATATCAACATAAATGTGTTCAATTTAGTAATATTAACATTGTCAATTGAACTATCTCTTATACTACTAGCACAATTTTATGTAAAATACAAATTAGGTTAAGCTTTATACTCAAATAAACCAATAATGATTATACATAAAATAATAATCAACATCGAACAAATTATCTTAAAAAGGAGTAATTTGTATTAAAATAAGATCTTATATGGTAAGACTCTATCTCAAGAATAAATTTAAAATTTCGAGCTACTGTCTCATCTCCTGAAAACTAAAGATTTAATAAATAAAATCAAGTGATTAAGATCAAGTGTTTAATGTCAAATTCGATTACTGGACTAAATAATATTTTAGTCATACTTTATTTATCTTTCAACCGAATTCCAAATTACTAACCCCTTTTCTTAAGAACCGTAGAGTCAACATATAAGAAAATTTCCTTTCAAAAAAACATATAAGAAAATTAGTAATAGTAAATAAAAAATGTGATTACGGTGGTGGGACAGTTAGAGCGGTGATGATTGGGGAAGAGAAGGGTCGATGAATTGCTAGGCTGGCAACCAAACGGTCCAGCGAAACACAGACCCCCGGATTCTAAATCCTTATCAAATCCCCCTTTTGGATAATAACATATCCTACACCTCATCCCACGTTACACTACCATGCACACGCATTTGATGTGATATTTCACACACACACTCGTTGCGTTACTACTAGTACTAGTACTAGTAACCCACTAAACTAAACCCTTCTCATTTTCATTTCTCACTCTTCTAACCACCTTTTCTTCTCCCTCTTCTCCGTAACTTTCAAAAATTCCAAATCTAGATCGGAAAAATCAAAATGAGAGAAATCATCAGTATTCACATCGGTCAAGCCGGTATTCAAGTCGGTAACTCCTGCTGGGAGCTTTACTGTCTCGAACATGGCATTCAGCCTGACGGCATGATGCCTAGGTCCGTTATCGTTTTCGTTTTCATTCTTTTTTTTTTAACCTAATTTTTCAATTATTGATTTGATTTCTTTGATAATAACAGTGATACATCCGTTGGAGTTGCACACGATGCATTCAACACTTTCTTCAGCGAAACCGGTTCAGGCAAACACGTTCCTCGTGCCGTTTTCGTCGATCTAGAACCTACCGTCATCGATGAAGTTAGGTCTGGTACCTACCGTCAACTTTTCCACCCTGAACAACTCATCTCCGGCAAGGAAGACGCCGCTAACAATTTCGCTAGAGGACATTACACTGGTTTGTTACTATATCTTCTTCGTTTTAGACCTAACCCTAATTTTATGTTTTCTTGATTTTTATTGATTTTTTTTTGTTGTTTAGTTGGAAAGGAAATCGTAGATCTGTGTTTGGATCGTGTTAGAAAGTTGGCCGATAATTGTACCGGTCTTCAAGGTTTTTTGGTGTTCAATGCTGTTGGTGGTGGTACCGGTTCTGGTTTGGGTTCTCTTTTGTTGGAACGTCTTTCTGTTGATTATGGAAAGAAATCCAAACTTGGATTCACCATCTACCCTTCACCTCAGGTATAACAATCTTCTAACTAAGCTTTTAATCAAATCTCAGATTCATAATTCATAATCTTCGATATTGCAAAGAATTGTAGTTAAATGTTGTTGTTTAGATTACATATCTGAATCTGTATGGTGTTGTTTAGTTGTTTCTTTTGTTTGTATTGAATTGTTGTTTTTGGATCCAGGTTTCTACTGCTGTTGTGGAACCATATAACAGTGTTCTGTCTACGCATTCGCTCCTTGAGCACACCGATGTGGCTGTGCTTTTGGATAATGAGGCGATCTATGACATTTGTAGGAAATCTCTTGATATTGAAAGGCCTACATACACAAACTTGAACAGGTTGATATCACAGATTATATCATCCCTCACTACCTCGTTGAGGTTTGATGGAGCTATTAATGTTGATATTACTGAGTTCCAGACCAATCTTGTGCCTTATCCTCGTATCCACTTTATGCTTTCGTCATATGCACCTGTTATCTCTGCTGCTAAGGCTTACCATGAGCAGCTATCTGTGCCTGAAATCACTAATGCCGTGTTTGAGCCTTCTAGTATGATGGCTAAGTGTGATCCAAGACATGGAAAATACATGGCTTGTTGTTTGATGTACCGTGGAGATGTTGTTCCAAAGGATGTCAATGCTGCTGTTGGCACCATCAAAACAAAAAGGACTGTTCAGTTTGTTGATTGGTAACAGCTCTTTCTTTATAACTAATTATTAATAGATGGTGTTTTCTTGCTTTGTATGGTTTGCTTTGTTTAGAATAGAAGCAGCATACTTAGAAGGGTTGATAATTTGGAAGATATTCCAGTAAAAATTATGGTTTCTTATTAGCAATAATACATAACTTTTTACTATGACTTAATTTGATTTGTGTAACTAATTCCATTTTCTTGATAGATGTTTTTTGCTTTGTGCTGTTTGTAACAAGTATGCTCGCATGGTGATAATTGATATAACATTGTTCTTGTTATAATGGATGATAGGTGCCCAACTGGATTCAAATGTGGTATCAACTATCAGCCTCCTTCAGTTGTGCCAGGTGGTGACCTTGCTAAGGTGCAAAGAGCTGTTTGTATGATCAGTAACAACACTGCTGTTGCGGAGGTCTTCTCCCGCATTGACCACAAGTTTGATCTTATGTATGCCAAGAGGGCCTTTGTCCACTGGTATGTCGGCGAGGGTATGGAAGAAGGGGAGTTCTCAGAAGCCCGTGAAGATCTTGCTGCTCTTGAGAAAGATTATGAAGAAGTTGGCGCAGAGGGAGCAGAAGATGATGAGGAAGGAGAGGATTATTGATGTGGTATTATATAAGTCTAAGATGTTTTTTTTCTTACAGTTGATTGTTTCAAGCAAAAGAGGGTAATGCTTTGTTACATTGCCCTCCACTCGTATTGTTCTTTTATTTCCTGTGTGATATAGTTCCATCATTCAAACTTGTGAAATGGTCATCAGTATGCATCTAATTTTGTTGTAGGATCTGTTATTTGCAATGCAACTATGCATTTATAATTGTTAATGTCAAATGTTCATTATCTTTTATTCATGATACCTCTGGTTTCTACAAAATTTTCGTTTTGATTATCACAATATTAACATTGAACAATATGCCGTGCAGTCTCTGATTTTATTTTTTAAACAACTCATTCTAGCCAGGATGGTCAGCAAATGCCTGATGAAGCCAACATTGAACTTATTGCCCCGTGCAGAATGTGTACTTGAGCATTTCTTCAATCTTTTGTTTGCTTGTTCATGTTTTGTTTTTTAGTTTCTGGTTGCACTGTGAGTAACTGAGTACTTATTGATGCTCTTTCATAACCTACTATGTGCTTGTAAAATAAACATTTTGAACACATTGGTAAGAAGACGTCCGTTACTTAGCACACGTGAATTAGTAATCAATCATTGTTAACACTATGAAATGACATGTTGAAAATAGTAGCTTTCGTCGTCAATACTTGAGCTTAACCTTTCAGAGTAATCTATGGTCAATACTCGAGCTTAACCTTTCAGGCTATGTTTGGATTGATGGAGCAGAATGGAACGGAGCGGAATGGAATAAGATGGAATGGAGTGGAACGGAGCGGAATGGAACATATACTCCATCCCGTTGTTTGGGTATTGTTAATGTGATGGAACAAATTAAAAAGATTTATTCCAATTTTAACCTTATTTTAAAATATTATTAACATGTAAAACACATTACTAGTGAACTTTTATCTCCTTCAACAATTCAACCACCATAACAAAACTCATTTTAATACTAAAAAAACACACAGGCAAAGAAGGAAAAATGGAAAACTAAAAAAATAACAGGGACTTTCATTATAATTAAATAAAGAAAGTTGGTGCAATATTATTTAACTAGTGATATTGAGATTGTAAATGTTATTGTTATAAAGCTCATAAAATCTTTCATTTTTCCATCAAAAAGTTATTATTTTTTAATTGGTCTAAGAATTTTACGTGATTGTGTATAACGATAGGGAATTGAGCTGATTATAGTTATAAGCAACAAAACTAAATTGGTAGACAGGACTCATTTAGATATGATTGTGGAGAATAGAAAAACACAAATGCAAAAAAGGAGAAAGAAGGCAATTACTGGTAGTGATGCAGTGTATTCAAAGAAGAGGGCAAAAAAGTAATTTTAAAATTTGAGAGTGGTTCCATCACATACCTCCCAAATTGGATGGAACAAAAATTGAGGGATATAATGGAATAGGATGGAATACATCCCACTATGTTCCATTTCATTCCATCTTAATATTTTAAATCCAAACAATGGAAAGATATATTATTTCATCTCATTCAATTCCATCTAATACCACCAATCCAAACATAGCCTCAGAGTAATCTGTGAATCTGGTCAATAGAGTGAGGGCATTAGATTTAGACTACATGTGGTCTTTTGGTTTGGAAGAAAAGTTGTGAAGATAGAAATAAGTAAAGAGAGCAGAGTACGAGAAGAGAGAAAGATGTGATAAATAAAGTAGGTTTGAAGCATTGATTGGTTTAAAAGAAAGACGATACTTTTAAAAACAGATAAGTCTTTTATTTTTTTTGAAATAAAAAAAGAGAAGTGTTGATTGTTTTTGAAAATACATTAATACCCCTTTTTTTTTACAAGTAATTAGTTTTAGAAAAGTTATATACTCCACTTGGTTCATCATCAAGCTTAAATCCAATTTACTTGCTTTATTAAACAAAAAGTAAGTCTCTAATAGGCCTACATATTGGACGTAAGTCTTGAACTTTTTGATTGAATCAAATTTACTTCTTGAATACTACAAGACACAATTAAATAAAGGCTTAATAGATCTTTTGGTCTCTGTATGTTCGTAAATTTTTGGTTTTAGTCCCTGTATCTTGTTTTGTTGTAAATAAGTCCCTCAATGTACAAATTTTTTTGGTTATAGTCCCTAAAGTCAAAATCCTCAGAAAAATCTGAAGAAAAATCTCTACAAAAATTGCAAAATTTTCCTGCGGATTTTGACTTTAGGGACTAAAACCAAAAAAATTTATACATTCAGTGACTTATTTGCAACAAAACAAAATACAGAGACTAAAACCGAAAATTCGAGAACATACAGGGACCTAAAAATCTATTAAACCTTAAATAAATCTTTGACTTTATAAATATTTCAAAAATATTTTCAACTTTGTCAAATTTTATTCTTACTAGTCATTCTAAAAATATGCCAGTGATTAAACTGATAGTATGTGGATAAAGTTATGAACAAAATTTATATGTAGTAAATTATTAAAATATAGAGACTTAATTGATAATAAATGGCTAAACACATGGACTAACTTGACGGAATGTAAAGTTATGAATCTTTTTTAAGATATCCATAAAGTCGGGAACCTATATAAAATTTTAGAATGACTAATTTATCAACTATCAACTAATTTATTAGCTAATCAACTAGCTGTAAGCTAACTTATAGCTTTATTTTACCAAACAAACCCATAGATTACAATCTAGAACATGCTTTTGATGTGACTGATTCACAAACAGAGCTTGATAATATAATTAGCTAAGTCAATACCATGTTTTGTTTTCCCTGCAGTTTGGCCGGTACATACAGTAGAAGTAGGTGGTGGATGCTGTTTTTTTTTTTTCCATTGATGTTTGATGTAATTCAGCCAAATGGATAAGTTATTTTGATAGAAAACAAACATTTTTATTTTGAAATTATATGGTTCTATCAATCTAGCCTCATAAATTCAGAAAATGACATAGTCTATTAATTGTGGACTTCCATCAAAATACTCTTTGATTTGTCTTTACTATATCAAACAAATATAAAAGTTTACATTTGTGATGCTAAATTCAGAAACATGACTACATTGAGTGACGTTTTTTTTAACTTAAGTGACTGAATTACTACTTCACGAATTTGTAAAGCTAAACTGACCGGTCCCTATAATTAAAAGGACAAAAATACTTTTTTTTTACTAAACTTATTTACTTGTTACTTTGACGTTTTTCTAAAATCAAGAAAAATCACACCTCTTGTTTTTTAAAATCACACCTCAACTAGGTGGATTTGAAGAGTCAACATAGGTAGCATAATTTCTTCGCCACCAGTCAACCTCTTGTAGTTTTGAACACCTTTGGCTATTTATTTATTTTGGTTATCATCATTTGTTTATGGAAAATACTAATATGTGTACCATTCTTTTTGAAGTCAACAACACATTGTTAAGGAATTTAATATAATTTTTTTATGCATTTATCATTTTAAAAATCATTTTTTTGATTTTATCAATGCATATGCTTAAGAAGGCCAAGACTCTTACCACTTGGACCAATTCATTGTTGTCTTAGGATATCTTATTCAATTGATATTTAAATGCACAAACAAATATGTAAAATATATCGATAATTCTATAAAAATATCAAGAATACCTAATCATGTTATATTTTTGGGTAGGCTATGGCCAACCTTAGCCACCCTCACCCCCAATTTCGCCCCTGTGTACCCTTAAGACACATGTTAGTAAAATCTTTAGTAAAATCTTTGTTTATTTAATGGCGGTCATTCTTGAAAGACATATTTTAAGATATGATGGGTTTTGCACAAGTTGTGAAGATGAATCAATAAAAATGTGCTTTTGATTTATCTTTATAAGGAGGATATAATATAACATGGGAAACAACATAATAATGTAATGTAACACCATACTGCAAACTAAAGAGTATATCAGGACAACCATGTATTGTATGATCAATTAAAAAACCATGATTTCTCAGAACACTCAAGTGAAGCAGAACAAGTGGGAAAGAGGATAATTGACATCATATTCATACTTTGATTCATATGTATCCTCCACATAGCACTCATTCATGCCATATACATTCATATTATCTTTTGTTGTTGTGCACTCGTTAATCCTTTGTTGAGATAATGGCCAAGAATAATCAAACTGCAATGTATTTGGTGTAATGCCCAATGAATAGTTCATCATATTCATATCAACCCCATAATAAGGGTTATATTCAGATGCTTTATTTTGAACCCAAAACAAAGACTTTGACTCTTCACTACTACAAGAAGAGTTGTTTTCATTTTCCATTACCATGATGCTATTATCAATAGGAGCACTTTGAAAACAGGAACTCATCATAGTGGACTTGTTTTGACTTTGATTTGAGATTGATTTTCGATGGAGGAGGTTTTTGAGTTTGAGAGATATAGGAGAATTGGACGGAATGAAATGAGTTGTAGAAAAATTGGTGCGAGTGTTCGAACCTCGAAGAAGACAAGCCGCTTCATCATAAGCTCGAGCAGCTTCCTCGGCAGTTTTATATGTACCAAGCCACATCCTAATGTTCTTTGATGTGTCTTTAATCTCTGCTGCCCATTTCCCTGATGCCCTTTGTCTCACTCCAACAAACTTGGACTTATTCTTCATTACCAGTTTCTCTATGTGTTTGTCTTCGTTGCTCTTTTGTTTGTAATGTTCCATATCCATTACTACAAAATACAAATGCAATCATAAATATATATGTGCGCTTGAAAAAAAAAATGATTGGTTCATTTTCACTTTTCAGTTGGTTTAGAGTAGTGGAGAGCTCGTTTTAATCTATACCTTAATTGTGGGGTTAGTATTTGGCTTATAACTGTAGTGGTTGGCATCACCTTATGATTTAATTATCATCATCGTGGCTTTGGTTTGGTCAACACAATGAAGCAAACCACAATTCGTGATGACCACTAACACAGAATGTTGTTTTTCACGCATAGATTTTAAAATGCTTTCAGCATTCGAACATGTGATACATGTATACATTATTTCAACCTAAACGTCACACCACTTATTTTCTAATGCAAAATGTGGTATATGACATAATATTTCAAAGCAAAACATGGTTTTAGTAAACATGCATCAGTGTCCCTTGTCCAAGAAAAATCTAGTGAATAATTCCTTGGTGTACCATCTATCAAACAAACTCTAACAAGTAACAGCACAGAAACTAGTTTCAGAATCAGAAGGGTGTTGAAACTGGTTTTCTGCAAAATTTCAACGGGTTTACTACTTGTTCAACTGTAAAAACATATTCAACTGACTCAGACAGATTTTTTCACTGTATCTCATCTATAAAATTAAGGACTTGATTAAAGAAAGTATGTACACTTAGAAACTTTCATACACGGTAAACAAGATACTTATTTCTGTCTCAAAAAACAAATTATCACAGTAAATTTGAAATGTTGATGCAAAAGCCATAACACGCTCAAAACTACAGAGATCGTCTCTTTCCAATTGATACTTATAATTAAAAATATCAATCCAACACCTAACACTGTCGATATTAAAAGTACCATAGCAAATTAAGGAATGTAAGCGAAATACTTATGATCGTGGACAAATAAATTATTGATTGGATAAACAAATGTCTGCAACCTTGATGAATAAAAAGCATCGGTATTTTATGATACATTTCAGAATCTGATGTGAAAAAAGAAACAATACAATTGGCCAAAACTGCACGAATTGCCCCACAGACAACCCTATATTCTCACGCAATATGTTACGAATAGATAAAAAGAGGAACAGCACAAGAAGCTCCTTCACTGCAACTGCCTAACCTCCTTTTGGACTCGATCGCACCATGAACACTCATATTATACACATTCTACAGAAAGTTCCCTTTCCAATCACAATTGACTCTGCATTCTCAAAACTGAAGCCATGCTGCTATAAAACACCATGCAATAATGAATGATGGAAACCATCTTATAGCAAAAAGAATGGGTAACAAATATAGAAACAACCAAACTGGAAAAAGCTTGTTCCCCAAAAGGACGAGACACCAACTGCCAACCCAGATGCAATGGAGAAATGATGAGTTGCAATCAACAAAGCTTTGCAAACTATGAAGAAAGGATGGATTGTAAGGCAAGCTGTTGTTGCGGCTGCAAAGATGACCAAGTGGACGCAAGGGTAGCTGGTGGTAATGTTTGCTGGAGCTGTCTGAGTAAACTAACCATTCGGCCAGCTGTTTGTTCAGTTGCGAGGTCTTTACCACATAAAATCTAGTTAACATAAAATGGATTCTATTAGAAAGAGAATCAGCAAACACAAGATGGAAAACTAACCACCCTTAGCCCTGCAACTTCATTTTAGTAAAAGCAGGCTAATTACGAAGTAGCAAACACAACATGAAAAACTAACCTCTGCAAACACTGCAACTATTTTGGGAAGGTTTTGATTGTTAGGGCCTAACAGCTCTCTGTCGGACCTGCATATAATAAATAGGGAAATTTAGAACTAGAACAATAGTAAAAAATGCCAGAGCACAAAAAGCAAATGTGTTTAAGCAGCTAACCTCTCCGCCATCGAACAAAGTTGATCGTGAACAACTTTGGCCTCAATCAAATCACCTTTTATTGGCAGACAGTTCAACCATGCCGGAACTACCTGCAAATGCAGCAGGATATCAGCAAAAACATTAACTAAACAGATGTTTTGCTATAAAAAAAACTACTAAAAAATAGAAATATAAGCAGTCACAGAATAGATCTTAGTATTGTTAACCATGGTAGAGGAGCAAAACCATAAAAGTGGGTCATAAACAGGGAAAATAACAGACCTGAGCAGAATCAATACTGTCCCGGTGAAACTGGCAAATTTTTCCCAGAGCGGAAACTGCATTGTCATATGCCATTACATTATCTGAATGAAGGGCATTAGGATGGTGGATCACAGCATTTAACCTCGATAGAGCCTCTGCATAAGCCAAAATGGTTTTACTCAATATAACAAAGGTTTTTTTTTTAAGTTCATTAGCATATTAACTTATTAAGCAGTACCTCCAACAAGAGGTTTGAACACAGAACCCCCAAATTCCGCACAAACACCGAGGCCATACACCGCCGCCTACATAGAGATGAAGAAATACAAATATTACCAATCAAAATGTTTAAACAACAAAATGGTATTCGCAATGTTGAGCAGCAGAGAATGAATAATGCCTAACCTGTCTGACATCCGGAGTCTCATCGTTACATGCCTCCAACAAGAATGGAAGGTATGTATCATAATACCTGCACAATTGACAACAAAATACAATGAAATTGATAACTAAGCTAGATAAACATCACTGCACACTAAAGTGGGAATCTAACAAAAAGTACTTACTTTATAGCTGCTTCACAACACTGCTCAGCAACATCATCAAAAATGCAGATTGCAATCCTTCTCTCTTCAGGAGTCTTATCCCTTCCCTATATCCAAAACAATAGACTAAAAGTCAAAACAATGAAATAAACACTTTAGTTCTTAAAGGAAATAAAATAAAATTAGTCCATAGGCTCAAATCCGGTAGGAAATCTGCATGAAGATTAGACCATTCAATTTGCAAAATGAAACACAACAAAAGTCACTCAGCATATTCACAATTGAATGAAAGATTATGAATTTTAGGAGTTAATTGAAAATCAAATCTTATAGTCTAAGTTCACCGGAGAATAAAGATGTAAAAACACCGGACAAATAAAAAAACAAGCTCAAAAGTGATGGAAGTCAAGAAAAACAGATAGAAAATCGGAGGAGTTTTATGCCCTAAAAATGTCACCTGACATACCAAACTTACTTATACTGATTGTCACGTTTATAGTTATGAATCAAACTCAAAAACCTAACTACTTGACAGCAGGACAGTTAGAATCAAAGTCAGGCGCAATAAATGCAAATATGTGCTTCGAAGTTTGCTAAATCCCTATCTAATGTTGCACGGGTCCAGGCTCAGGAATAAGCAACATCAGACAGATACTGCATGTAAATCACCTTTTCAATTTACCAGCAAAAACTTAGAAGACAGTAAAATTTATACGTAATTATACCAAAGAGAAAAAAAATATAATAATGAAAGACATTTACATGAATAAACAAAATTTAACGTTATTAGAATAACTAAATACAAATTTGGTAGTTGTCCTAGAAAAACATACCCACATAGGTGTCAAATAAGATGACAGTTCTTCAAAGAAAGGCAAGAAGGAGGCTTTGAAGGTTTTGATCAAGGTTCCCAATATCTCACCCACCTGAGACAATGTGTAAATATTATAAAAGGTTGGCCAAGAAACAAATATAGTACCCAAGCACTTATGATGGTTTAAACTATATTATATGGAGGTACTAACTTGGTCAAAAACTTCTTCCTCTTGTTCATTTTCCTCTTTAATCAGCTCCCCCTCTTCAGCGTCAAAATCTTCAGCTTGGGCCCTCTCTGCTCTTTCTCGTTTTCTACTTGAACTGGCTGTGATCACCTGTTTTACCTCCTCAACAATTGATTTCACCTGCTTTTCATCCAAAAGCATCCCGGAGATCTATAACAGGAGAGAAAAAAAATCAGAGCACATCCAAAAGGGATTTACATCAGATTAACAAAAAGGTAAATCGGTAAAGGAGGGAGAGACAGACAAACGGAGCTATAATATAGTTAACAAGCATTTCGGAAAGAACCTACTCATGAACGATAATCAACATATTCATACACTTCACTTGATATCGAAGAAAATGAGAGAACTATTGCAGTGAACAAAAAGAATGGAGACTACATATGAAGCACCTTGCCTCATAAAAATAAGTAGTTGAATGTTTAAGATAAAAATATAGTGGTAAGTGGTAACAAAACAGAGGTAAATGATGACAAACATAAGTAGCCACATTGACAGGGAAGGCACATCAAATTCTTGCTTAACATGACTCTTTAATTATAAAGAAGACTAAAAAATCCAAAATAATAATAAGTATAAAGAGAAGTGCACCCAACGTCGAGTATCAATGAGACAGGCAGTTGTTCAGTGCAATTGACAAAAGCTTGTGACTATTTCAAGTGAGTAACCGTTTAAATCCTCTAACAAGCTTGTGACTGTTAAATTCAGATATCATTTGCTAACTGACATTCAAAAAGCTTGTGCATACAGCATCAGTTGTAACATCAACTGACAACAGTGTCAATGGGAATGTAGATTGTTTTCCATACGAGAGGCTTTTCAATTGTTTTTTAATGGAAAGAGGCTCTTCAATTGTGAGTTATAAAATCAACCAATCATGGTATAATTTACAATCTAAATTCTGAAAATAAATAATAGAAATGCTTGAGGCAAAAACATTAAGATGCATATAAATAAGTTATCTCATGATCCGAACCTGTAAGCATTCATTTAATGAATCCAAAATACTTGCACAAATCTCTGTGTCAGGTTCCTGCAAGCAAACAGAAGTGGGAGAATTTTAGAAAGCAATGTCAATTTGGGATGCAAACAAGCCAGGTGAAGTACAACAGGAATATCATCTAGATTTATCATGACCTCAAATTTATGCCTAAACTTGAACAAGTAAATTAACAAAGTACATTCTGCACTCACCAAAGCTTGCGTTTATTTATATGAACATTAAAAATACTTGTAGACTTCCAAAACAAAAGACATAAATAATAAATTCTTAACCAAAACATATACATTCCACAGTAACACAAAAAAAGAACGGATAATCATTAAAAATGGGGATGAACTTGAATAACAATTACCTTATGCAATGCTTCGACCAAAGCAGGGACGATACTGTCGGTAAGAAACTTCAAATAGCTCACATCCCGACCTTGAGATTGCCCTTTCTCGATGGCTAACTTTGCAGACCGTAATAGCTCCGGCATTGCTATAGGGATAATGTAAATAATAAACATTAATACAATTAGGATAATAGGATAAAACACATTAACACTGCAAGAGAAAATCACCGACCAAAACACATTAACACTGCAAGAGAAAATCACCGACCAAAACACACAACAAATCATTCTCATACCTGAAACAGCAGCTTTTCTAACCTCCTCATGGAAATAAAATTTCAGGAGTGGAACCAAAGTTCCTGCAACCTGCATCACAAAGTAATTGATGAGAAAATCAATGTACATTAATGCTTCAACAGACCTCAATATGCAAAAGTGTTAAATAACAGTCCCTAACCTGATCAATCCATGGAAAGAATCCTTCCTTTAGCTCATCAGCATAGCAACAAAGCATGTTACATGCAGTAGCTTTTTCCTCTAGAACACTAGTCTTGATTCCAATTCTTTTGTCCCCGAGAGTGATAGTCTCCATACTATATAACAAATAAATAAAACTTGGTCAGATTTATATTGACTAACAAAAAATGTATTATAATGCATGGTTCCGATTTTCAAAAGTCAAATGAATCATAATAAGCAGTTGATGTGATACGAGTACAAAAAAGCATGTGAATAAGTATAGTGTTTGTGCCCAAGTGTCAAAAAGCATGGGCACTACTGTGAAGAGCATAAGCATTTGGATAACAATACAACGAAGCCAATATAACTACAAAGAAAAAGTCTTAACTCCTGGTGCTTATACTATTAACGGCATATAAGATCAAAATGAAAAGAAGCATGTACAATAAAAGGGATACATCATGCATTAATAATTTGAACATTTTTTAAAATGACTAAAATTGAGACCTTTCATCATCAGAATCATCTATCTCATTGTCCGAATCAGCGGATGTGATGGTAACGTCAGGCTTAAGTGATGCAGACTGAAGCAATGGTGGCATGACAAATTCCATATAAGGAAGAAAATCTTGTCCCAGACACTTGCAGAGTCTAGCCCATGCCTGTAACAAATTAAAGTTGTTAATACTGAATATATAGTCCAATTGGCACTTTGTGTATAAGCTATAAGTAACATAAAAAGCATACCTGTAGCATGTAACTTGTTGTTGGATCATCTGCTTCCATTTGAGATACTTGCAAGGACATAAGAACTTCCATAACCTAATAAAAAATCATTATATGTAGGATATTAAATTTAAGACCATAAAAGATCTACCTGATGAGAGAAAGCTTCACAGAAAAACAAGATGCATTCTTTATTCAATTGTTTAGCAGTTATATTCCCTTCTTCTCACTATAGACCGTTTATTTCCAAACGATAGTAAAGTGATTTAAGAAGTAAACATATAAAAACAAACCAGCCATCTTGATCCATAAAGATGCAAGTGCAACATATCAATTTCAGGAGTTCAACAGAAATGTAAAGAAAATAATCACTACCTACCTGCTTGGCATCAGCCCTAAACTTCTCCTTCCCAACAGCCATTCCAACCAAACTTATACATTCCATGGACTTAGCGCGAAGCATGCGGTTAGACTTATCAGTTGCATTGACCAAAATAGCCTTCAGGTACGGTATGACAGCGTCATAGTATTTCTGAAAGTGTTCCTAAAGAAGATAATAGTATGAAATGAGTAATTCAAGGAAATGAAGTTATAAATGTTGAAACAAAGAGTTTCTATAAATACCTGAGATGAATCAGCAACTGATGCCAGAGCAGTTAAGGCTCCCTCTTGAACCATTTGCTTACCATTCTGAAAGACAGAATATGCAAATTTAAGTGAAGAACAATGATAATCAGGCATAATGGTTCAGAAAAATGACCATAGTAATAGTCAATGTTATCGAAATAAAGATCTTGACTAAGACCAGAAAGGGACTAGCAAGATTGCAACACGTAAGATCGCTACTAGGATTGTAAGATACTACTTAAGTAATTACAAATATCATAAGATCTTACCAAAACGAAAAATTAGGTGCACACATTACATAAACTAAATTAACCTTTTCAATTTAAATATAGTTGATTTTAAAGGAAATAAGAAAATTATTTGTAGTTAAGAGCTATTATGAATTGATTTATAAAGAAAATATTTAACTTAATTATTTTAATATAATAATTAGGGAGTATGTAAAGTTAAATTGTCATTAGTTACTTAATTCACTATTCGGCCTTCATGAATAAAGCAGCCCAAAATTGTAGGATTGAACAATCTTGTGATTTAAATCACAATTACGACAGCATTTAATAGCAGCATTACACTTGGAAATAAAAATATTCTATAAACAAACCTGAAGAAGTACAAGCAATTTGCTAACTATTCCATCCAGGTATGGCGTTAAAATTTCAGGTGTGCAATTCTCACTGAAGTTGAGCACTGCTGAAGCAGCATGAGCCTGTGTGAAAAATATTAGAAAAACATTCATACCGCAAAGTTTATTCAATTAAAAGTTAAAATACAATGACTTCTAAGATGGAATACTTGTAATAATATTGACTAATATAAGATTAATAATATAAAGAATAAAATGAAACAAAGGAGATCCATAAAAAGGAACTCATTTTATGACAATATGAAACTAAAAGTGAAATGTTTGTATTATGGGTACACTAAGATAATTTCTACTCCTGGGACTAGTAGTTCCTCCTCTGCCAACTACAAATATAAACACTAGTTCCTTGTTCAAACCAATATCATCATTCATTGTTCAACATAATTGATAAATCCATTTGCAAAAGACCTGGATAAATATGCCAATTGTTCATATTTTTGCAAGTTTTATCCAAAATTTGGCTTGTATTTCTATTGAAATCATAGGTAAAAACCCTTCCAAAAAGTCACTATTTTCATAGCAGAATTCTATTCAATCATTAAGAAAATCCAGAGTCAAAACTAACTAGTTAAACAGGACAACTCACTTGTACGCGAGGGTTCTGAAAATCGTCCATGGCAGCAGCTAGGGCTGGCAACACACCCTGATGATATTGAACTTGCAAATCAGGACCCAAATCAGTAGAGAGTTGTCCAATTGCATTAATAGCTGCCCACCTTACACGGGGATGTTGATCGGGAAAGGAATTCAATACCATAGCCACCACTTGCTCCAAATTTTTTATCATGACCTAAGACAAATAAAAGCATAAAGCAACACCAGTAAATTCAATTTGTCTTTCTCTCATAATAACATAACAAAAAAAAAAACAATTCAACATCATAACTAACTACCTTTGAGCATCCCTCAGCTATCTGAGCAAGCGC
The DNA here is from genome assembly GCA_030408175.1 of Trifolium repens. NCBI lineage: Eukaryota > Viridiplantae > Streptophyta > Magnoliopsida > Fabales > Fabaceae > Trifolium > Trifolium repens. The sequence goes on along the minus strand of CP125842.1, from coordinate 54,498,110 downwards.
AATCAATGCAGCATGACGTTTTTGCCACTCTGGTGCTGCCAAATATGCAGGTAATTGTTCAGAAGCAACAGGAACAATTGTATTTCCTCCTAAAGATATAGATAACCTATCCAAACATTCCTGTCCAACACTATAATTACTAGATTCACCAGCATCCTCGTCTTCAGTCTCCGCAGTATGCCAAGCCGGATCATCCTCAATATCCAAAAGCATCTTCATAAGAATAGCGAACAACCTGCTAATAAATTGCGGCATCTTCCTCATCATACCAGGAGCACGCTCCCTAGCTTCAGCAAGAGTAATCACAAACTCAATAGCCAAATGCCTAGTCCCTTCCTCCAACGACTCTGCCTCCGCAATTTGAAGCATTGCACCAACAACATCAACTATCTGTCTCCTGAGAAACCTAGGTTCAGTTCCGGCGAGCTCAATAAGCAACTCAAGAGCCTCTTGAGCAGTCGCCTCCTGACCGGAATTCAGTGCCTCAGTCAGCGTCGTCATCATAGCCGGCAACAAGTCCTGAAACCTATCGCGGTCGGCGGAACCGGATAAACACTGAATGAAATTGATAACAGCATTTAAAGCCGCAATTCTCACATCAGGATTAACAGTGGACGAAGTAAGACACTGAAGGAAAATGTCGTGAAGGTGTTTGATATGTGGCGTGAGAGAATCACCGATATACTGAGACAATTGAGCGAAAATCAAAAAAGCAGATTCCTGAAGCTTAGGCGAATCAGAAGAAACGCACTGAAACATAAAAGGAAGCAATTCAGGCCAAGCGTTATCAGGTAAAATACTAGAAGCAAGTTCAGAGATTGTATCACAAAGCTTTTTGGAAATCGATTTAGCGTTTTCGGATTGAATTGAAGAAAGAAGAAGCGATTTAAGAGAAGAATGAGTGTTCGGTGAAAGACGCGGCCAAAGAAACGAATCATCGCGTGTCAACTGTTTCCGAAGAAGAATAGCGGACATAGCGCGAGCCTCTTGATGAGGTGAAGAATGAAGAAGATGACCTAGCTTCAAAACAAGTCCATCAGGATCGGTTTGTTTGCATAGGTTGAAGAGAGTTTCGGCTTGTGAACGTTCTTCGTTGGATGATATCATCAACTGTGAGATCAGAGTCTCAAACGGAGCTGGATCGGCGCCGAGAATCGCAGCGAGTTGAGATTGTTGTAACTGAGTTGACTCGGGATCCATGATGATGATTGTGGCGGCGAGTGTTAGGGTTCGTTCCCTCTCAATCAATTGAGATGTTATTGCTGAGAATTACTCACTCGCTCGCTACTATGCGTTGTAGTAGCGATATATCTGTTTTTATACGCACGCGGGTTTTGAGTATATTTTACAATGACGCACTATGGGTTTGGTTTTGGGTGAGGAAATTGGGAAAAAGGGTTAGGGTAACCTGGAGTGGGGCTATAATTAGGGTACAACTTGCGTGATGGACGATTTTTTATTAGCTGTGTTTGGTTTTTGTAGGTCATGGAATCATGACTAGGGTTACGCTTTATTTCTTTCTTCTTTTTCTCTTCTAATTTTTAATTGTTAATAAATTAATTAAATTTACCTGTGTGTAATAATGGAGTAATTTTGTTTCTACTGCCGTTAAAATTTTATAGTACGTCCTTTTTTTGTTGATTTTGAAATGTGAAATGAGTTTTTTTTTTTTTTTGGCTTTATTGTGTGACTAGATAACGACAATTGTCTAATCTTATCTTCTTACTACATATCCCAAAAAAAACAACGTAACTATAACAATAACAATTTGTCGAAAAAAAAAAAACTATAACAATAACAATATGACAGTACAATTCCAATTTACACCGAGGTCTCGTGAGAAACAAACGATAGAAGATGGTGAAAATAGACAAATGCAAACTGTGGAAAGATTGAGAATAGTATTTATCAACAATTACCTTTTGGAATTTGTTTTTTATTTTATTTTAAACTAGCCGCCTCCGTGCCCGTTTGTGTAATCGATATTATTTTTTTTTCGTGTGTGATTGATATTATGTATTGTGCAAATATAAATAACTACTTAATCTCCTTTTTTATTGGACTTTGTTAATTGATAATTACATAACCTCCTTTTTTTTGTGATTAGTTATTAAGAAGAAATTTTTTTATTTTGTTTTTACTATAAAAAAACTGAAAACTTACTTTTATGTGGAAGTTGTGCTTAGTTATTAAGAAGAAAAAAAAAAATTATTTACTAAAAAAACTGAAAATCTATTTTTATGTGGAAGTTATTTTTTAAGGGTAAAATTGGAATAACAAAAAAGCCATCCCAAAAATTTGTATCCCCTTTATATATTAGTATAGAATAGTTTAGTAATTAGACTTATAATTAGTTTTTTTTTTGACACAATAAAACTTATGGCATTTCATTCATAACAATAGTAGCAATACAATTAGGAATTACATTAAAAGTACTGCGAGAAGCATGGGATAAAGCTGCCCGTGCAAGTGCATGAGCGCTACCGTTTGCTTGACGCCTAGCAAAAACAACTATGAAGTTGTTATAGTGATCATGAAGCAAGGTTCGACAATTTTGAATAATTGAACCACACTCCGATTGATTGATACTCATCTTGTTCACATCATCCACAACAATCTTACAGTCTAGTTCAAAGATAACTTTATTATAACCCAAGTTTGCAACCCATTGAATACCTTGATATAAGCTCCACGCTTCTGCTTCCTGTGCTGTCATTACAACATTTTCGTGTGTTGTCATGGCCAAGATAAAATTCCCTTTGTCATCGCTAGGACAAGCTCCCATGCCTATACACTGCTCATGAACAAATATGGCTGCATCAAGGTTGCATTTGACGAAATCTGTCGGCGGAGGTTGCCATGGTGTAACCTGGACATGTTGTTGTGGTGGTTGGACTGTATCAGTTGGTTGACGTGCATGTTGCCAGGCTTGGAGGGTACCATTGGCACGACCAATTACCTGTGACGTGCTCTCAATTTTCTGCTCCCATAATTGTAAGTTTCTTTTGCGCCATAAACTCCAAGATGTCATAGCAAAAGAAACCAACTGTTAGGTGGTAAAGTTATGCCAGATACGTTTGAAAACATCATTAAAGCCTTCAGCATTTTCCATTAAATTTTGCAATTCATTCCACAGCTTAACTTGTCGCCAACAAGCTATACTGTCAGCACAATCAAGAAATAGATGTCAATTGTACTCTGTGTATCTATGACACACAACACAATTAGAATCACCATGAACTCCTTTGCTCATCAATCTTTGCCTATTAGGTAGACAATCCCTTCCAAGTCTCCACATGAACTGCTTGACCTTAGGGGGAATAGGTAAAGTCCATAATTGTTGTCAATCTCCCTCCACTTTCCAATCATCTCTGTTAATCATCACATCAACGCATACTCTATATGCACTTTTTACTGAATATATTCCTTTTTTATCAAATCGCCAAATAATCTCATCTCTTTTTCCAAGGTTAACAAGTGGGATCTTCAAAATTTCATTAGCATCTCTGTCACAAAATAACTCACTCACACGATTTCTGTTCCAACAACCTTGATTGACATCAATTAAATCACTAACCTTTGATAAATTCTCATTGTTGAGGATGGGAGTGACAATAGTTGGATTGTCTTCATTTCTTAACCATGGTGTACGCCATATTGGAACCAAAGAGCCATTGCCAATTCTCCAACGGTAACCTTCTTTCAACAAAGGCCGGGATGACCAAATGCTACGCCAAACATAACTAGGATTGTGCCCCAAGGACGCTCCCAAAAAATCCCCATTAGGGTAATATTTAGCTTTGAAAATTCTTGAAACCATAGCATCAGGGTTGGTTAATAATTTCCAACCTTGCTTTCCCAACATTGCCAAATTGAAGCCGAGGATACTTCGGAATCCCATGCCTCCAAATTCCTTTCTCATAGTCAGCTTGTCCCAACTCATCCAACGGATCCCATGCTTTCTATCTCCCTTTGAGCCCCACCAAAAGGAATTTAGCATCTTCTCAATATCGTCACCTATGGATGATGGTAAAAGAAATACGCTCATGCAATAAGAAGGAATTGCTTGAGCCACTGATTTAATTAAAACCTCTTTGCCTGCTTGAGACAACATCTTGCTACTCCACGAAGAAATACGATGCCAAATTCTATCTTTGATGTAATTGAAAATTGATTTTTTACTTCTTCCTATCATAGAGGGAAGACCGAGATATTTTCCCGTACCTAAACACTATGTAACCTGAAGAATATTGGACAAAGCAGCTCTCAAGTCATGTGGCACATTTTTGCTAAAAAATATTTCAGACTTCTGCATATTAATCATTTGTCCTGAAGCATTAGCATAGACGTCTAAAATATTTTTTAAGACATTTGTTTCGGTATCATTTGCCCTGAAGAAAAGAAAGCTATCATCAGCAAAAAGTAGGTGACTGACCGCTGGAGCCCTACGACATACCTTGACTCCATGCAACAAGTTATTCTGTTCAGCCTGTTTTATCAACGCCGTCATTCCTTCAGCACACAAAAGGAAAAGATAAGGTGATAAAGGGTCGCCTTGCCTTAGACCTCGCTCTGGGATCACTGGTCCAACTCTATCATCGTTCATCAGAATATGATATTTGACATTAGTAACACACATCTTCATCCAATTAATCGATGTCTGATGAAAACCCATTCTCCTCATAATGCTAAAAAGATAGTGCCAATCAACACGATCATACGCCTTGCTGATATCTATCTTTAGTGCCACTTCTCCTTTTCTGCCTCTATTTTTACACTTCAAGTAATGGATAATTTCTGATGCCACAAGTACATTATCTGTAATAGATCTTCCTGATATAAAGTTTGATTGTTCAATCGATATGCACTTGTTAAGGACTTGCTGCAGTCGGTTAGCTAAGGCTTTCGACAAAATCTTATACACAACATTACACAAAGAGATTGGTCGGAGATCCTTCATACTTCTAGGTTGATCACATTTGGGAATGAGCACAATATTAGTGTCCCCTAGAGCATCTGGAAAGTAGCCATCATGAAGCCATTTCTTGCAAGTATTCACAATCTCACTACCACATAAAGACCAAAACCGTTTATAAAATGTCGGATTCAAACCATCCGGTCCAGGGGCTTTGTCTGAATTCATTTGGAACACCGCGTCCTTAAATTCTTCTGCATTGAAGGGAGCTATAAGCAGCTGGTTGTCTTCTTCAGTTAGGCGTGAATGCACAACTTGAAGAACTGGGTCTACATCGCATGTGGTGGCCTTAAAAAGAGCTGAAAAATAATCTACACCAAGAGTGCAAAGACCTTCTTGAGTATTCACTTCAATATTATCATCACTCAACAACTTTGTGATTTTATTTCTTTGTTTTCTTGATGTTGCTGCAGCATGAAAGAACTTTGAATTCATGTCTCCATCTCTCATCCAAAATGTCTTAGCACGTTGTTTCCAAAAGATCTCTTCTTGAATCAATAAGGAATTGAGTTTTTCTTTTAAAGTAATCACCTCTGCATCAGCTTCATGACCATTCAGCCCCTACAACTCCTCTATAATTAGTTAAGAAGAGGAGAATTTTACGTCTAAATTTAGACTTATTATAAATCAATGTCGCTGATAATTACTAATCAAGTTAAGTTTATATAAAGTGATTAAAATGAGAACATCAAAATTGTTTTTTTTTTTATCAACATTTTTATTGAATTTGGATTTTCTCGGACAATTTGTCTTAAAAAGAGTTTGATAACCACTTAAGTGCAATGTCTTAGTTAATCAAAGTTGTTATTTTTTTTTTTGACAATAATCAAAGTTGTTATTTAAACAACTCAATATTTGATATAATAAGCCTGCAATGTTCACTTTTGATTTGTTAATTAATGATTCATAATTCTCCCTCTTAGGCTTTGTTTGGCTCAACTGAGAAGGAGGGGAGGGGAGGGGAGGGGAGGGGAGGTGAGGGGAGGGGAGTGATTTTTAAGGAGGGGAGGCGAGGTAAAACATAATTTATTATGTTGACAAAATTATCCTCATTTTTTTATTAAAATTCAAAATTATCCTTGTTGGAATATTAAAATTCTAGGTTTTTTTTTACAACAAAAAATATTTAGATTTTCTACTCATTAGATTTTTTTTTTTGTTATATATCCATTATATTTTTTTTTGACGTAATATATCCATTATAATTTAATCCTTATTTTGAATTTATAAGGTTAAGAGTAAAAAAGTAAACTACTTCTCCCCTTCCCTCGTTAAAAAATTGAACCAAACATAAAAATTTAAAATATTCCCTCACCTCCCCTCCCCTCCAAAAACTTCGAACCAAACGGACCCTTAAGGTTTTTATATGTTCCAATCTTAGCAATGGGTGTTTAAAAAATATACAACTCCGTTGTTTTATTTTATCTACTACTATATATCTATTATCTATTACTATATATCTATATTAATATATAAAGGGGATACAAATTTTTGGGATGACTTTTTCATTATTCCTATTATACCCTTAAAAAATAACTTCCACATAAAAATAGATTTTCAGTTTTTTTTAGTAAATAATATTTTTTTTCTTCTTAATAACTAAACACAACTTCCACATAAAAGTAGGTTTTCAGTTTTTTTATAGTAAAAAAAAAATATTTTTCTTCTTAATAACTAACCACAACAAAAAATGATGTTACGTAATTATTAATTAACTAAGTCCAATAAAAAAAAGGAGATTAAGTAGTTATTTATATTTGCAAAATGGAGAATATCGATCACAAAAAAAGAAGAAGAGAATATCGATCACACAAACGAGCACGAAACGTGCCCGTTTGGCGGCTAGTATACATAAAGAGTATACAAATTTTTGGGATGACTTTTTCATTATTCCTATTTTACCCTTAAAAATTAACTTCCACGTAAAAATAGATTTTCAGTTTTTTTTAGTAAATAATTTTTTTTTTCTTCTTAATAACTAAGCACAATTTGCACATAAAAGTAGGATTTCAGTTTTTTTATAGTAAAAAAAATATATTGTTTTCTTCTTAATAACTAGCCACAACAAAAAAGATGTTACGTAGTTATCAATTAACTAAGTCCAATAAAAAAGGAAATTAAGTAGTTATTTATATTTGCACAATAGATAATATCGATCACAAAAAAAAATTGATCACACAAACGGGCACGTGCCCGTTTGGCGGCTAATAAAAAGGATACAAATTTTTGGGATGAGTTTTTCATTATTCATATTTTACCCTTAAAAAACAACTTCCACATAAAAATAGATTTTCAGTTTTTTTTAGTAAATAATATTTTTTTTCTTCTTAATAACTAAGCATAACTTCCACATAAAAGTAGGTTTTCAGTTTTGTTATAGTAAAAAAAAATATTTTTTTCTTCTTAATAACTAACCACAACAAAAAGGATGTTACGTAGTTATCAATTAATTAAGTCGAATAAAAAAAAAGATTAAGTAGTTATTTATATTTGCACAATAGATAATATCGATCGCAAAAAAAAAATATCGATCACACAAACGGCCGAACTTGCCCGTTTGGCGGCTAGTTTTATATAAAAATTAAATTCAATCTCTAGCATAGTAACAAACATGATTTGGTCAACAAAAAAACATGATATGAGTTTAAGATGTTATATTGGATTTATTGTTCAAATTGATTATTTTTAAAGACAATATCTTGAATTATAACTGCCAGTTATAATTTTTGAGATTAGGTATCACAAAGGTGAATAAAATTATTTTATAAAAAAAGTGTCATATTAAAGTCATTATTTGATCTAGTGGTGAGGAGTTTGAATAGTATACTAGTGGTCGTAAGTTCGATTCTTAGCTCAATTATAAAAAAAATGCCATATTATTGTTTGAAGTTTCATTCTATTATACTTAGAACTTTCACACTTAATAAAACTGTCATTAGTTCGGCGATTATTTTTTTTGTCCTAAATAACTTTGCGGATAAACTTGCACAAGGTATTTGACAAATGGAAAATTACTAGGGTTGAGCTCGTACTATAATACATTAAATGTATATGAAATATTTTAGCTTTTTAATTGTGCTTACGATACTATATTTATAATTTTCCTCTCTAGCACTCTCCTCTTACCCTACATAAAGAGATGCCCACCAAACAAAAGAATCATCCAAAAACCTACGGTCTAAACCTACATGTGGCACAGTTTTATGAATATCTCGAATAATTGTAATTATTTATTTGAATTGATACCATAAATAATTAGAAAAATGTATGTGAATTAGTTTTTTTTATGTAAGCTAGGTTTGTTAATAATTATCATGTTATATTTTTTCTTTTCAACCTTCAAATTTAATATGTTTTTTTAACGACAATTCAATGTATTATTCAATGTTATTCAAACATTATACTTTGTTTCCTTCCCCCAAACAAGCAGCATATAACACCAGTACCAATCATATTAAATAGTGTGTCGTTTTTTTTTGTCAAGTAGTCTAATGACTTGAAATTTCACCCTTAAGATGAATAAGTGGGATGATCCAGGTTCGAACCCCGATCCCCTACATAATAATGCAAATGTCCACAAATTGAGCTAAGCTCATGAGATGACAAATATTTTACTTTTAGCTTTCTTTTTATTTTCAGCAAAAAAAAACTTCACATATTCTTAGACTCCTAGAGTGGGATGGTTAAATCCACTCTTAACCCCTATATTTTTTTACCTTTTCTTTTTACGCCCCCATTAATTCTCACACACCCTTCAAAGTTACCAAAAAACGTGGCTCACAATTCATAATGAGAACATGTTTCGCACCATATGATAAGAATGTTGATAAAAATGTGCTTGTGTTGTCCCACTTTCCTTCCCTCACTCCCCTTTTTTTTTTTTTCTTCTGAAAAAACAACTTTCAAACTTGTAAGGGGGTTTTTGAATTATAGAGTTCGAATGGTTCTTCTACAAAATTAAAATATTTAACAACACCTTTGAAGCTTATGTTTGATTAGTCACAACATTTTCAATCTCAATGGTCTTAAAAAGTTCATCGTTGATTGACATAACACTCTCAACCATCATTATCAAAGACCCTTACTATAGTAAATAACCAAAACATAACTTCATTATACATGCTATATTATTGAAAAAAGAAAAACATGCAACAAGCTGTGCCACAAACCTTTTTTAAAAATCATTTATATATGTTTTATATTTGACACCAAATAAACACTATTTTTTTAAAATCACACACCGCACGTCCAAATGATTAAATAAAAAAAGAGTGAAAATTCATTTTGGATACATAACAAATTTTTGACAGGACAATTGAGTCTTTGACAAAAAAAAAATTAAAATTAATCCCTTACATTTTTCATATTGAAGACAAACTAGTCTTCAATTCATTATAACAAAGAGACTAATTTATCCCTTATATAAAAACATCAAAGATTAATTTGAATTTTATTTTGATCGGTGGCTGAATAATTCCGTCTAAAATTTGTGAATGACAATGAGACTTCACTCTACAAAAAATTAAGACAGGAGTGATTTTTAAGCATATGGGAGGTGGAAAAAGCATATGGGAGGTGGAAAAAGTAACTTAGCTAGAACCAAACTAATCCAAACCCGAACCAACGAAACCGTGACTGAACCCGCCTAAACATGGCAATCGGAAAACTGAATTAGTTGCAGCGTGGCGGGCGATATGCCTACTCGCCATCTCCACATCCACCTCCACCAATAGCTGAATCGAACTATCTTCAATTTTATTCTTCCCACTGTTCCGCTATCGTGGAGAAGACATGTTCAATACAATATCCCGGCGTTGCTTTTGCACCGTCGCTCCTCGCCCTTGGCTTTTCGTTGGATTGGGCAATCCCGGCGATAAGTACAAAGGAACTCGACACAATGTAATTCATTTTTTGCGAAATTTCACTTATCATCTTTATTTCAGTTAGCAACTTTTAAATTCAGTTACAAGTTTGTTAGAGTTAGTTTCATTCTAGAGGAGCTTTTTTGGTATTTGAATTAGCAATTTGATGATGAAATTTGAAAATGTTTTTGTTTTGAAATTTGAATCAGGTAGGTTTTGAGATGATTGATGCATTTGCTGAATCACAAGGGATTGCTATGAATACGGTTCATTGTAAAGCCATTTTTGGGAAAGGTTTGTTTGATTCATTTTATATTTATTTTTTATGTCTCTCTTTCATTATTTGTTGTTGTGTTTGTTTAATTTTAGGCAAAATATTTTGTTGCAGGTTTTGTTGGTGACGTTCCTGTTTTCCTTGCAAAGCCTCAAACTTACATGAATCTCAGTGGTGAATCAGTAAGGAATTGAAATATTCTACTTTATAGTTTAGTTTCTACAAGTTTTTGTCTTTCCGTTTAAAGTGTTTGTCACTTGCCACTTGCAAAAATTGTCTTAACATTGAGTTCATTCGATTATATGTTGGTTGCTCAAATTAGAATATTGAAATTTACTCTCGCTGATTGGAATTGTGGTGAGTTTAAAAGTTAAAACATATCGTGCATGATTGCAAGTTGCAACTGCAGCTAAAAATTGAAAGTTCATGAGATCAGGTCATGGTAACTGTAATAGGAAAATATTGAAATTTGAAAAGAACCGCTATAGGAATGCAGTGTTTGCATCAGATTTGCATTGCTGATATAGAGTGGACAATGTTTGATTCCAATGAAATGGTCTTCTAGGTGGTCAATGATGATTTGATGACAGATTGTTGACTGAGTAAATTAAAGATTTTTATTAGAGTGGACTTAATTTTTTAATTTAGGGTTTCAGATGAGTCTCTTGTTTGTATGCTTGCGCATGTGGAAAACTCTTACAAAAGAAGGAATAACTAAATAAAAGGACATGATTATCTTGATTTTCCCCACTCATATTAAGGACTTCTATACTTTAGTTTTGTTAGTAATTGAGTGTATTTATGATACTTCAACATGACAACATGTCTATTTTATCGGTGTAAGATGTTTATCCACATTATCCATATTGAATACTTCTACTGACATCATTGGATGATTCTGCTCTGCATTCTTTAATTATTTATTTTTTAAAAGTTTTTGGGACTTGTGTGCCAATATGATGGAAATATTTCGATAAATGTTGGTTTGTATTGTATCTAGACAGACTGATGCAAAAATAAAATTTATTTTCTCCACTTTTCCCCTCTCAGTCAAAGGAAGGCACAACTATTATTCTTCATTTACAATGTCTAATGTCTTCTGATAGTTTTATATATTCTGTGGGATTATACATTTAATTACGATGTTTGTTTTAAGTTATATTTTGTTATACCCATTACCCTGATCTCTTAGTTGTTTAGGATTCAGTGTATCCCTGGGTCAAAATGATGTTGTATCCAATACTTATACGGTTATACCTATATTTATCCATCATACTGTATATTTTTTTTATTGGGTATCGCATTTCATTACTTGATTTATGTATTGATATCTAGCTGTTGAATATATTTTTTCCTCAAATCAAATATCTGAATGTTCTACTCGGACATAACTATTTGGTGGATGGTCAGTGTAGCAGTTGTGTTCTTCATATTGATCTTTGTAATTTGTCTCATTTATGTGCTCTTAGTAGTCTCAAGGAAGCACAGACACAATATAGTAGTAGTGCCATGTCATACCTGTGATAGACACATTCATATAGGACACTTCACAGAAACTTTAATAAGAATGCTAATTTCTATATTTTTCTTAATTATGTTCCATGCCGTACCCATGCTTTCTAGTTCACGTCATTGATTTTATTATATATATGGATTTTTTTACTCCCACTGCTTTACCCTTCTGAAATATATCTACCTACTTTCAGTTAAGAGATATTTGTTGAGATCTCTTATTCTCTTATGCATTTAATGACTACATATCAGCCAAGTCTGTCTAGAATGTTTCAAATAAACAGAGGGAGCGGTGTGTAGATAATTTAATGAACGTTGTTTTAGGATGCCAAGATCCCTAAAGCACAAATAGTCCTTCTACGAGATTATCTACTACTGCTGGTTCTAAAAAGGGAATTCTGCTCTGTCCAGATGTTGAATAAACCAGAACTTCAGTCCAAACATTGAATGATCTCTGTTAAGTCCTTGGGCAGTGTGATTAAATTACATTATCCACAATCAGTTCAATGTGGTTAAAGTTGGTTTACCTGTCGGATTAGGAGGTGATGGTGGTATTTTCTTCAAATACCTAGGGTATGTTTGTTTCAAGGTATGAAATCACATTCCCGGGAGTGGTATTCATACTCATGTGTTTGTTAGTATTTTCCTAGGAAAGTTTTACAATTTATTTATTTAAAAATAAAAAATACAAATAAATGTGAGTGGTAGTTGGAAGTTATAGTTGAGTTTTATTCACATGGGGGTTTTAAATTCCCACCCTTTTAGCATGAGGATAATAAGTGAAAAATATCATTAAGACATCCATGAGAATAAAGTATGTCTGAGAATATTAAAAGGTTCAATTAGATTTTTTTTTAAAGATTTTCAAGTTGTCTTAGTATTGTTCTGTGTTTATGTCAATATTATATCATCCTTTTTGTTGTGGGTGTTTTGTGCAGAGAGTTTGGCAAAAATATTAAAAGGTTCAATTATATTTATTTTTTTGAAGATTTTTAAGTTGTCTTAGTATTGTTCCGTGCTTATGTCAATATTAGATCATCCTTTTTGTTGTGGGTGTTTTGTGGAGAGAGTCTTCTGAGAGATTTTTGAGGCAGTTATGGTCGTTTAGTTTTCTGTTTTCTTTGTAGGTTGCTTATTTGGTGGTTTCCTATGGGAGATTTTACTGTTTCGTGTTCCTTCATGCATGTGTAAGCTTGTTGCGGAGAGTAAGTTTATAGTTGTTGCGGAAAATAATGAACAAATAAGTCATGGTTTTGATACTATTAGTTAAAATTGGAGATAATTAAAAGAAGAAAAAAAGTTCCAGGGAAAGGTAGCTTTCTACAAATCTGCTGTGGATCAGCACTTTTTTGTCAAACAAAAATCCTTTGTGAATAGCCTTAATCTTTTTCATAAGAAAAAACCCAGGGTGAAGAGGAAATGTAAAATAGAAGATAGTTCTATAAAAATAATTAAGGGTTGAGAATGGTCCTCATTGCTGATTGCTTTTATCATTCCTGCCTGCTTTTACTGTTTTATTTGTATAGTGCCAATTTTTTTTGCTGTGCTAAGGCAGTATACTGACATCAATCCCATGCGAGGTTTCAGTTTTTGAAGTAGCATAGAACTGGTTTCATACATTCATTTGCTTATTTTTTATGTTTAGCTATGTGTGAAGCCTTATGGTAATTATCAATTATGTTGACTCTTTATTTTACTGCAGGCAGGACCGCTGGCTGCTTATTATAAGTTACCCCTTAATCAAGTGCTTGTTGTAAGTTATTATTACATATTGTTGCTACTTCTCTTTCAAGTTTCTAATTGGTCATAGGTGTGTTCTTTTTCTTTATTCAACATGTTTTTTATGGATGCAGTTCCATGACGACATGAACCTGCCATGTGGGGTGCTTCGTCTTCAGGACAAAGGGGGTCATGGAAGCCATAAAGGGTACTCAATTATATGATAATTGTGAACACATTTACTGTTATATGTGTGTGTGTCAATATATGTATAGATTGTTAGTTCCTCATGGAATACATGCATCATGATATTATTTTATATCAACATCCCCATTACTTAAAAATTTAAATATGCTCTAAATAGTGGAGGGATATCTTTCAGTAAAAGAAGAGTCTATTAGCATTTTGTATGTTAGTGTTTTTATATTCTTTCTTTATCCATTCTTAGCGGAAATTTAGATTCACACTTATTCATTCAGTGTTCTTGAATTGCCGACACAACAGTATGGCAGATTTTGGGACAGGCATCATAGGAGGTGCATGGTGTGTCCTATTTTTGTATGGTGGTGGGCTATGATAGTCACCATTCGCATGGAGCCTATGGTTCTGGCAGCTGCCATTGAAGCATGGATATGGTACTGCTGCTTCATACACTTCTTTCTTCAGCTATGTTAATGACATTCTCCTCTCTCCATCATTCTCTGTTCATCCTTTTCTATCTACAGTGACCATACTATCTGACATCTTATTTTGGGGTTTGACAACCATTCAGCATAGCAGGCAGCAGCCTCTTTCGGCGAACAATCTTCTTTCTTTCATTTCCTATCTTTTTCTGTCATCTTTTTCTTTTTAATTCTGCTCTTTTGATCTGCTTATTTTCTTACATTTTCATATCTTATTTTGTTCTTGTGTTTTACCACCTCTCCTTACTTCTTTGTATCCTTTCTCTCTGCTTCCTATTGAGTTCTATTCTCTTTCCTTTTTCTTTTTGCTCTGTTTTATCTTCTCTCTCCGTTTCTGTTATTTTCTTCTCTTTATATTCTTTATCTCCATCGTATTCTCTGCTTCCGTTACTTTCTGTCCTTTTTTCCTTTGGTCATCTCCATCTTCCGCTGTCTTCATTCTGTTCTTTTCCCTCTATACTTCTCTAATTCAAGCATGTTCCTCTTTCTGACACTGCTGCCATGTCTCGTACACTTTTTCTTTGTTGATTTGTTTTAGTAGCATTTCATTCATCTGTTCCTTTTCAACAATGGCAACTGAAGAGCAAATTTCATCCTCATCTTCAAGGGCTACTAATAGGACTTATCTAGGATGGATATATTGCCAATCATTAGAAGGAAACCATTGTTTGCAGTTTTGTGGAAAAATCACAAAGGGAGGTAAGGCATCAGTAAATTCAAACAACATTTATGGGGAAGAGGGGCAATGTTGCTACTTGCTCCAAGTGTCCGAAGAGTACAAACGAGCTTGGTACAAAACAAAAAGAGAGAGAGAAGGAAGGCAACATTGAAATTCTAAGCATGATATATTTTGATCTCGAGAACCTAAGATATGGTATAAGTGAAGATGAGCTTGACAACTACCGGGAGTTTGTAACAAAGTTGTGCGATAAGGGGAAGGAATGTAGCTAAGCAGAGCCAAAAAGATTTGTTTTGTAGAAAGTTGAAAACTACTATTTAGAAAAGAAATAAGGTGACATCAAGGCCAGCAAACATAAGTGAGGAGTGGTTATCACTTATCATCAAATAAAGATGAAGGTGGAAAAAAATGTCCGGGTTTATGATAGAGAATGTGGGTATTATCGGTGCTTAAGTTCCAGATTTAGTAGTATGGGATGTTTAGCGGAGTACTTTAGTGGCTTGGTTCTTCCCCCTCAATATCTATCTTTTAAGGGAGGGTTGCCCAAATGCTTGGGTACTTGTTAGTTTACCTGAAAGTCGAAAATCAGGCCCCTTATGCAGCAGTCTATGACTATATGTTGAACATATTGCATCCTAAGTTGGACACAAGGTGCTATGGGCCTTCATTTGGTACTCAAGCAAGTGGGATAGTTGCATTCAAATCCTAGCTTCCACCACAATCTAGAACGCGCCCAAACTTATACACTTGAAAAGGCAGCAGGAAAAGGGCAGGAAGAGAGTATTTTCCTTTTCCATCTGGAATGGTAAGTTGAAATTGAATATTATCTACTAGAGCAGGTGCTAGAACAGAATCAGTTACCTAGAATGGCGAGGACTAGGATTAGATGTTGATTAAATGTTTCAACATACCAGTTAGACAGATGACTCGGGTAGATGTTACTATGATCAGAATTAATTTATGTTCCTTAAGGGCAAGGTTCCTTTGGAGGAGTTGAGTGTTGTTAGGTTACTATACTGTTAAACCTGCTCAAAACTTATAAATAGTCAGTGGTTAGCCAGAAACCTATCATAGATAAGCTCCAATAATGTCGAGCAACTTTTTTCTATATTTCGAGATTCAGATGCCTAGTGCGTTGGCTAGGTGACTGAGAGGATTAGCCTCCGAGTTTTTATTCTTTTCCCCCAAATAAACCCTTGTTCGAGACTTCTGGTACCCTAATAGAATTTGTGGACAATTTCAAGGAATTTAAAAGAGGAGAGGAAGATGGGTATGCCTCGCTAGACAACAAAGAAAATGACTATGTTGGGCTTAAGGTTTATCACTTTGTTGTTAGTTGGAGTTTTGAACTTGATGGACATAAGACATGTTAGTTGTTTATGATATTTTATTATGAAACTTACGCCAATTCCTATCAATTTGGTTTCTTCTTTGCATATGTCTTTCTTTCTAGATTACGTGTGTATACATACCTAAATATCTTGTTATCTCAGATTTTTCTAATCAAGTGCTTCTCTCATGTACTACCACTCATATTGTACTCTGCTCGTGCTTTTCAATGATCCAGGCTGAAGAGTGTTATTTATCACTTCAGAGATAATAGTGAATTTCCTCGTCTAAGAATTGGTTAGTATTTTTGTTACAAACTTTTTATTTTCCCCCCTGCTTTTTAAATCTTTAGTATTTGTTTTTCAATTTGTTTTGCTAACAGGGATTGGGAAGCCTCCTGGACAAATGGATCCTAAAGCCTTCTTGCTTCAAAAGTTTAATGTAACAGCTAGACAACGAGTATGTTCTTGGTTTACTGTTATTTTTAATGGCAAATGTTCTTGGTTTACTGTTGAATGTACTTTTGGTTCCTCTAGTGTAACTAAGGTTTCAAAAATCTTCATTTGTTCAGCGTTTCTTCTTCTCTTATCTTGTTGGACAGATTGACGAGGCTTTGCATGAGGGGATTGATGCCTTGAAGCTCCTTCTATCTAAAGGTTTGGAAGTGAGCGCAAAGAGGTTCAACAAAGAACAGAAATATAAGCACTTAAGAGTGCAGACATTACCAGTTTGGTAGGATTCCGTGATTGCAGGTTACATTATAAATATGGTTAGTTCCTCGCTTTTAAGTTTGCAATAGATTATTGCCTGGGCGTGTATTGACGTGTAAAACATAAGGATAAAATGGGCAAATTTTTTAAACATTCCTCAAGTATGTATATATATTATGCAGCTTTTAGTGTTTTTTCTTTTGTAAGTTTTTCACATCTCGACTTGTTTTAGTCTGGATATTATTTTTGTTATGCATTGAGCGGTAAGCTTCTGCATCTAGCGTGTAAAATTGATAAAAGGGGCTTCTATGGTATTTGTTATTGTTACTGCCAATCATAGTTGTATATGCACTATATGGTATCAATCGTAAAGTCGCCTGAGAAATGCGACATGTAAATGACCAGAATGACAGTTCCCTTAGAAATCCAAGCTAAGTTATTCAACTTGGAAGTGACTATAAAATGTAAATTGGGAAATTAAATTAAAATTTCTGTTGATTAGCTATATGACTTGATAGTTTGATGGTTAGATAGTGGGTACGAATACTTGGGCAAGGAAAGGATAAAATTGAACAGCATTCACACTCTAACCAAGTTCAACATTAATAAAGACTCGGGGTCAATGTTATTAGTTACAAGTTGGTTGTTACTTGGTAAAATATCACTCATGATGTTCACTTTGCTTGACTTATTAGCTGTATTTCATGTTGCTAGCTTGCATTTGACCAAAAAAAATGTTGCTCACTTGTTTGACTTATTAATTGTATACATGGATTTAACTAATTTCTTATTAATCTTCTAGGATTTTTGAGAGATTTTCAATCCTATGCCTTGAACTTGAGTTTGATCTCTGCATTTGATTTTATGTTTGACATAGCTAATTCAAATTTGAAATAATCAATTCTATGGCGTAAACTTTGGTTGCTATAATAAACTAAAAATATATTATACTACTATCTCATTAACTTTTAACAAGCTGAACATTTATAAGCTCAAGCTTAATTTGATTAAATTTTTGCTACCTTGGAATTGATTCCATTTGTTTCATATGTTCATTATTTTGTTCATCATACAGCATTGAGTTATGGTCCGAATCAGAAGATAATAAAGACTTGATAACAGCCAGCTATTATGAAATAGTGAAATCCGACCATCATGCTGGAAAGTTCAGAAATTGGTTTGAACTTTGAACACAGAATTTAGTAAATTTCCATGTGCTACACGTCCCAAAGGGACCTTATTAAAATATAATGACAGATCTGATTTTCCGTAGTACCTTATAAGCTGTCCTTGTACCTTTTGCATGTTTGCTTTGCTAGTGTTCATACTACATATTTAATGTATATTTATGTTCAGTAATGGTTCCTTAATGATGAAATACAATACAATGGTCACAAGAAAAATAAATGTGCGTACATTACACCATTTCACCACTTCTTAACATACCAATATGGGAAAATACTTCTATAGGCACAACTATAAATAAAAGGTGTTAGACACACTCACAATAAGTATAAAAAATTAAAGAAAAATAAATTTAAATGATATAGATTGATGTGACAATTTTATTTTTCTTTTAATTATTTTGATTTATGTGAGTGTGCTTAAATTTTGTGTCTAAATCATTGTGCCTATGTAAGACTTCCTCACCAATCTGTTGAGTGAGAATGATCACATGGGGATCCATTATAGGGAGCAGGGTAAGGGAGTATGAACTTTTTTATTTTATTTTAATTGAAGCAACTAACTTGCAATTATATTATCAAGCTGTATATGTTGATCCAACCATGCAATAATGAAAATTTAATTAATGCATATTCTTGTTATCCGATTACGAAATAGTGATGGTAGTACTATTGGTAGGTGTGGTTTGTTTGTGCATGAATCATACATGCCAGCTTTGTTCATTTGGTGTGGTTTTATTTTTATAGTTGACCCTATCTTGTGAGTTTTGTGAAAAGAAATCACTAGCTTTCTAACAGCATGTATTTTTTTCTTTCTAACAATTTAGTTACAATGTCAAAAAATCAATTTATTTTATTTTAGGTTCTTGGATTAAATTAATTTTATAGTTTAGTCAAATTTTAGAGATCTTTAGTGGTATTTGGGCTTGTTTGCAAATTGAAACAAACAAAACCATGAAAGATCTTGCTGCCGGCAATGTTTCAGTGGAAGTCATGTGCAGCTCATTAAAGTTTTCCAAATTTTTTTTGTTTTACTTTGAGAGTTGAATTTTGGAGGGAAGTAAAGGGGAAGGCTTATATTCCATTTCCAAATTAAAGAAATTATAAAATATTTTTAAAATCAATTAAAAGAGTAATTAGAATATTATATGATGAATTATGCTATATGAACTCATCACATTTTATACTTATCAGGTAAGGATTATGAACTCCTCACATTTCATACTAACTATAACTACTAATTTTAGATAGACTTTAATACCATATTAAATTTTGAGTTGGATATAATTTAATCCTTATCAAATCCATATATAAAATAAGAACTATTTATCACTTGTTTTTTTATTCATTAGCCGCTTGTGGCCAATGAATACACAGATAAAGAAAGAGGGGGAATGGGTGTCGCGGGATTTAACCCACACACCACATTCGTGTTTCAATAAGCAAATTTTTAAATTATAACTCTTAACACACTCCTAATTATTTTCTACCAAAACCCAACTCTTAAACATGCTCTTGAACTTTATCTTCAATTTATATGCATGATTCACAACGATGAATTATTGTTGAATTATAATTAGAAGCATGATTATCAATAAAAATGTTTTTTCCCCCCCCTTAAAAAGCTGGTTATATAGTTTTGATTTTGAGTCATCCATTAATTATGGTTACACAAGTAATCTGAAAATTATTGAAGAACATATAATTGGTTTAATATAATTAAAATTATGGTTCAACAACTGACAAATAAGTGACATGTTTCTGCCTGTAGGTGTCTGCAAAATCATAAAACCTACTCCTTAATTTGCTATTGCATTCATCTATATATGCGTGATACATGTTTACATAAATAATCCACAAGCATGCATGGCAGCCTGTATAACTGAATTCTTATATTAATTAATTTTTTCTTTATCATGATCACATTACATAATCAAGTCTAACTAATTAAATTAGTGTACATCTACATGGTTTGATCATTTCCTTAACCCTTGATTAGTTTTCTCTTAGAAAAGTTCCAATTTCCAAACATAGAATTAAGCATAGTATAATATAGATATAGACTTATAGCAAGCATCACTTATTGTAGAATTACTACTACAAGTTGCAATTGACAAATAGCAAGTAGCATATATCACTAATTGACTTTTATATATGTCAATGAAAATTTATTATTCCTCACACTTTTAGTCACGCGCTATTGAAAAATAAATTACATACTAGTAGTAGTTAAGTATAGTTTGGTGGCTGACCTTAAATTAATTTTTTTGCATTGAACATTTGTCAATTCAACACTAAAACAAAAAGTGGGAGAAAAGTACAAGAAATTATATACGTGTATATCTATCACTTTACCAACATACTAGTGATCTAGATCCTTATTTCTGGCTGTGACAAACAGATCATGACAAACCAAGTCAAACACATATTATGTATATATTATACCATCATATATTTTAGGTGTGACTTCGTGGATACTTCCTCATTTCATTTTATTTTTCATTCTAATAAAATAAAATAAATACAAGTTATTGTAAGAATGCCAAAACACATAAAAGACCAAGTCACCGACTTGTAATACAAGGATTATAAACCTACCACACATATATGATTTTGTATGCATGCAGTGGCAAAATATAAATGGTGTTGAAAAATGAGAAGATATTAAACATGAAAGAAAAAAAAAAGAGAGAACAAAGAAGTAATTTAGTGATTATTGTGACAAGTTTTATTTTTTGATTTTATGAATTTCGTGGAAATAGTCAAAAAATGGAAAGACAATGTACTATTATATATGATTAAATAAGTATTAAAAGATTGCAAAATTTTAGTACATGAATGTTTTCTATTTTTGGTGGAGGAGACGAAGTATATAGAAAGTATGAATACATAAGTAAACACGTTAATAAGGACGAATTATCTATGTTAAATTTTTATATATATATATATTTTTTGGTGGTTCTATGTTGAATTTTATTACCCCCATTATCCTTGTTGAGTTCTTCGTATGCTAATTTTCTAATTATTTGACGGGTTCAAATACAAAATATATGCCTAACAAAATTTATTATTAGTTAATTTTATATTAAATTAATTAATGTTCAACAAGGGATAAAATATTAGACGTAAAGCTAGGTTCGAGGACTTAAAGCTTGATCCCTATTTAGGTACTTAAGTGTATTTTTGCACGTATACATAATTTATTTTTACAATTTTTAAGATCTTTTTAGGTTGTTCTTATTTAAATTTCTGAATAATTTCTAACACCAATAAAAATTAGCAACGTGTTGTTCACATAATTATCTTATATATAGGTAAACCGTAAAAGATAGTACATTAATATGTTTGTGAACTATTTGCGTCAAAAAAATGTTTTGTGAACTATATGTGTTTGATTTTCATTGGTGTTGAATATATTAACCACATTTTTTTAAAAGACAACTTATGTCACAATATATTTTATTCTTAATATATCTAAAAATATTCAATGCCGGGTCATTTGACGGAAATGGAAGGCTTTTCTTTTTTTGAAGCGAGCCTCAATCAATCAGAGAAAGTGGTGCTAAACGTGTTCTAGTTTACTAACAAACCAGTGTTGACGTAAAGTTTCTATTTTCAATTTCCCCTTTCTTCCCCTCTGCAGCCTCACACTGTTAAAAACCACCGAACATGTCAAGATCCAAATTCGAATATGAGTATTTTAAAGAATAGTTACTAAGGGGTCTCATTTAGAGACAAACTTATAGCAATGATTGTGAGGCAAGTCTCATCACTACAATTTCATTAAAGTGATTTAATAACTTCCGTCATTTCTAATTATATAATGTCTATTTCGGAGTTGAAACAATTTTGATAAAATCTTGAGTATAAGGATTAACTTTGATACCATCATTTCTAAAAAAATTTGAAATGATGCACATCACATGCAGCATTTTGAATTACGAATCATGGATTTAATAATCTTGTACAATATCTCATCAGTCGTTGCATCACTCCAAATATCAACGATAAGCGTATTAAAAACATAACATTTTTATATTTATTTATGGATAATACTATGTATGGTTTTGTTAATTTGATGTTTATATATGCAAATTGTGTATCTTGTGTATAATTTTAGAGGCTAATCATAATAGAAAGTTCCTTAATATTTTTGTAATATTATTGTACTTTTGAAATTAATTAAATTGAAAGAGAGTCATATCAATTAATACATCCAGATTTAGATGATATTTGAATAGTATATTGATATTATATGTAACATCTGTCTATAGGTTAGTTGGGACTTGAGAGTAAGCTAGTGTATGTGTAGTATGTAATTAATTCTGTCCCTTTCTGAACCGCTTTTAACCAGAGATGTCTCCCAACTTGGATCATCTGTCTTTCCCATCGGCATCATATCATATTTAATTTATGATTATTAATTTTTATGGGAGGGGGGTAGGGATTAGCTAGGAGAAAAGAAAACGATAGTTTTGTTACAACAATATTAATTCTTTTAACTATTAGTAAATCAAAACTACTTTAATTTATTTATTTATTTACAACAAATATTTGTTAGTAGTATACATCTCAAAATAAAAGAGCTAGTTTGACTACTGCATGTATACCAATACACGATTTTGATCACTAATATCTTTAATTCTCTATTAGTAAAAATTGGATATTTTAAAAATACTCATCAAAACAAATCAAATAAGATCTTATATGCATATATTTATATCTATAAATTATTAAAAAAATATGGTCAAAACATAATAAGTAAACATTACCATTCAATCAAAATAGCTCTAATAAAATGGGTCAGATATGGTATATTTTAGAGTAAATTACACTAATTTCTTTAAGAGATGCTTAAATAACACTATCCTTCTTCTTATGTAAAAATATACACTTCTCCCATTTTATATAAAAAATATTAGAGAAAATTACACTTCCATCACTTGAAAGCAGGGGCAGACCTGTGTGAGGCATGGTGTGGCTATAGCCACACCAGCCCACCCCATATTTTTTTAAAAAAATAATAGTAATAATTTTAAAAATAATTTTATGTTATTTTGTATACATATTTGTACAAATATTAATGTAAATATTAGTTTAGAGTTTATTATTGATAATTGTAAATTATTCGGTACACATTAGTTTAAGTATTAGTGCAAATATTAATTTATAGTCTATTATTGATGATTTCAAGTTATTCGTTATACATAGTGTATTATTTTAAGTTATATAATTTAATTTTATAATAATCAACTTTGAATTTGTTTGTCAAAATATAGTGGATAATTAATAGTATTATGTAAAATTAATGATTGAACTACCATATAAATATGAAATGACATAAAACAATAGGTTTAATTTTTTCAAGTAAGATGATATGCATAAAATTGGAAATAAGTTATAAGCTAATTGAATTAGTTTATCAAAATAAACTATAAGCTGGTATAAGTTTGAGTTCTATATATTTTGGTCCAACGTAATTTTTTGCGAAGTATCAAATAATAGTAATATGCATTATTTAATGTATATTTAATAAGTTATAATCCTTTATTTTATACGTATAGAAATTTCGTGATTTTTTTGATATAATTTGTTAGTTTGTTGATATTTTTTTTTCTTTGAATTCTTTTTTTGGTTTGTCGATGTGCCTTTTTTGGATATACATGTTTTATTAGAAGTAATTCCATAAATTGTTTGTTGTTTAACTAAAATTATTACGATGAATAATTTTTTTCCAGTAGCGCCTATAATTTTTAGCCACACTGATATTTTATGTCCAGGTCCGCCCCTGCTTGTAAGAAGCTTGAATTATTTCATTTCTCTCCTCCATAATGTTAAAATTTATATTCCCCTATTTTAATAAAATTTTATTTTAATATAATCAAACTTTAATGCAATTATTTTTTTTATAATGCACATCATTAACATATAGCGTTAAATTTTTTTATGGACTAAAATGTATATTTTAACATAAAAAGGGAGGAGATTCAAGCTACTTTCATGGAAGAAAGTGTAATTTACTCTATATTTTATTTTTAACGACTCTTCTAGTTTTCTAGAACAAATTCTCATGAAAATTAATTTTAAAAACAGAATTACATTATGATTAAATCAAGAAAATTATTATTAGCAACTATAATTTTTTATTATTATTTTATTAAGTAGTTTAATGGCTAGAAATTCCACTTTTTAGGATGATAAATGAGATAGCCGGGTTTTGAACTTTAACCCCTACATATATCATGTATTATTCCTGCCAACTGAATTGAACTTACGGATAATAATATTATTATGCGGTTTTGTTTCTCTTTTTATCAATATATATTGGTTAGCCATTCATAAAAATATTTCTTTATTGTCTTAATTCCTTCGGATTATTTTATAAAAATTTGATTAGCAACATTTGAATTAAAAAAAGGTGTAAATATTGAATTAAAATAATAATGTTCACATGAACTTAATTCAATTAATTGGAATATTGTAATATATTAATTACTACATTAGAATAGCAATAAAGAAGAAGGGATAAAGTGTGATGTGGCGGCAGATAAATGAGAAAAAGATAGCATGTCGTAGAGTGAGCAAAACAAATCCAGCAAACGTCAACAAAAGAATTAATAATGGTACAATAAGGGTGGGCATTGTTTGACTTATGAGTAATATGACTATGTGGAAAGGAGATGCTCTCCATTGAATAATTTGTATAGTTTAATTTCGACCACAAACTTTTTTTTTTTTACGAACCAAGTCTCAAATTGATAAAAAAAGTTAAGATTAGATTTTAATTTATAAATAAATAGCAACATGTCTAATTTTAAAAGTTGATTTCATAAGACAATTTAGACCCAAAATAAAAATTTAATGTGATATCTATTATTTTGGATCATTTACAATTTATATTCACGCATCAAATCAATAGTGTTAAAAGATAAATTATAGTTTATCTTTAGTAACACTCACACATTTTAAAAGTTAATTTTATAAGGATGAGTTAAATCTAATATAAAAATAGTTGTTTTATAAAAAATGTTGAATGGTTAAGATGTCCATGAACTCCCTGCAATAAAAATTATGCAAAAAATAATACTATGTTCTAATATGTACAATCATAGAAACTAATATATATTTTTTTGGTTTTCATCGCCAATTGAATCTGGTCCGGGATCAATTTTAATATCAAGTGGTTTCAACCTCCTTTCAATCGCAGTTGTGATGGATCGAACCGTGATTCTCCCTATCAAGTTTAGCGTCAATCACAACTAAATCAACTAACGATTGATGTAGAAACTAATATATTAATTGAATCAAATAAGATTATAAAGAATAACGTATCAAAATTATCTTTCAAGAAATTTAATATCGCTATATGTTATTATGTTGAATTCAAACTTTCTCATTAAATTGAGATAGTTAATCATCTCATTTAAGCATTCTTAAGGTTGGTTGCTGACTTTTTTGTTTCTGTTTGTTTGATTCCACGCACCTCCTCCCGTACGGTCAAAAGATTAAAAATAGAAACTCTCCCGTACGTAGTTAGAAGAATTAAGGAGTCGGTGATTTTGCAATATTTGTGCCCCGTCATTGCTTTGCGCGTTACATTTTTTCTTTCCTTGCTGTCGTCTTGATTGCTCTTTTTGGGTTTTCTTTCAGCGTTCGTTCACATTACCCTGCTGACTAATAGTACTAGTAAGTCCACTGATTCTCAATAGAAAATAATTGAATAGTACTCCAAAAGTTCAAAAGATGAACCCACACACTTTACAAACCAGCTGGCACTATTTATTTCACACCGTTTTGGTTTGGTCATTCATTGGTGGCTCTACCTCATAGTAGTAGGAGTACTATCTAATGTTTTCTCAGGCTTACTATGAAGTGATTTATTTGATTATTTCAAGTATATAAGGGATTATGTCGATTAATGCACCAAATACATTTCTTAAGTATATTAAAAATAAAATATAATTTTGTGAGTTGTGTAATTTTTACAAAAAAAAAAGGAAAATGTTATTTAGTAAGAAAATCTATGGAGAAGAATTGTAAGAATAAATCTCTACCCTTGCTTATATCAGCTACCCCATGATTTCCACTAAAAGAGGAGATTAAAATTAAATATCCTATAAAATAATGCCATGTGTTATTGTTGCATTTTTTCTCTAAAATAATTCTTACTAAATAGCAATGCTAAAAAAAATAGAATCAACAAAATTAAGGAATTTAATCAATTAAAAATTGGCTAACCATACATAAGAAAGAGTGATTATAATTTATAAATGTTAAATGTTATCACGTAAAATTCTTCTATTTCTTGCATCAATTTTTTTTTACAAAATAGCTTTTTCCTATGAGAAAATGGAGTAAGAGCAGTTTGGATGCAATTAATTAAGGTGCAATCAATCTATTAAAACCATTTGATTAAAATTAACTGGGTCAAAATTAAATAAAATTCTTATTTTTTTAAACATTTAAAATTTTGATATCAATCTAAACTATCTAAACTTAATCAAACAATGTTTGTTATATTGAATGCATCAGTCATATGTGTGGTGACTGCACTCAAATTTTCTTTTTTGTTTTTACTATCAGTTTAATCTGATTTAAGGATCAATTATGACATCAAATTGATGATTTCAATCTCCTTCTGGTCATAGTTGCGTTGTGTGGATCAAATTGTGGTTGAATTCAACGCTAATACCAATGTCAATTTTAATCCTCTAAGAGCATAAGCACCGCCGTGGTATTACTGAACTTAAGAACTTGTGTCAGTTATACCACCACTATTCCAATTCAATTGAGTGGTATTATGTAGCCACCGTATCCAAGTTCGGCACCGTAGCATTACTCAACTGTGTCCATTATTTTATTGTTTTAATATTTTTTGACCATTCCTTTTGTTACTACTAGTGTTTATATAACTGGAGATATTAATATAAAATGTAAATTCAATTATGTTGTGGACTAAGTGGGACCCGGTTTAGATTTTTTGATGGGTGATATTGATATTTAAGAAAAATAGTTGAGTTGTTTAAAAATTTAAAAGTGTAAAATAATATAAAATATTAAGTGGAACTCATTTAAGACACCAAATTGAATAACATGGATGTGGATGCTCTAATAAGAACTTATACCACCACTATTCCAATTCAATTGAGTAATATTATGTAGCCACCATATCCAAGTTCGGCACCGTAGCATTACTCAACTGTGTCCATTATTTTATTGTTTTAATATTTTTTGACCATTCCTTTTGTTACTACTAGTGTTTATATAACTGGAGATATTAATATAAAATGTAAATTCAATTATGTTGTGGACTAAGTGGGACCCAGTTTAGATTTTTTGATGGGTGTGTTAACACCAGAATTATAAAATTCATGATATTGCTCAAGCATTGATGTTATAATTGGAAAAGAAGGAAAATACTCCTTTCGGCTAGCCATGTGATTATTCAAACTAGGATTGGTCGAAATCAGCCATATTAAGTGGAATTCGACTAGACTATTTTGTGACGTTCGACAAATTATATGCAACATATTGATGGATGTCGAAGAATTCGAGTCGATGCAATAGATAATAGGGTGTTGTCGAAGGCTTCATTTTCAACAAGAAGGGACATATGATTCGAAGAAGTCATTAAAGAATAGTCATTCAAAGGGACATGTGTCAATCTTAGATTAAGAATGTTATTAAATAAGACATGTGTCAAAATCTTAGTGAAGTTATAGGTAGTTATTTACTACTTTTATTTTCGACCGTAGGATCTAATGTTAGTCTTTCCTACAAGGTCTATATATATGTGTTTGTAACAAGAAATAAGGGTTGAATCCTATTTTCTAGAAACTCTAAATGCCCACGCCGCGTGTGCAAAAGGGTTGAAGAGTGCATAGAAATGGATTTCATCCACCATTTACCATTCAAATGTCATTTAATCTTTCAAGTTCATTACTTGTTTTCCCTTTAAAGTTTCTGCACTTTATCCTTCCATTGCAATTTATCTTCGGGTTCTTTAACTTTTATTTGCAAATCATTTACAAGTTTATGCAAATTTACTTTAACAAAATTTGATCATTCGACTTCGTCGAAACAATGTCTTTTTAATGCATTTAATGCAAATCAGACAATAATTGTTCAAGCAAAAGATGTTGAACATTCATACTTTTTCCGGAAATTAACACACAAATATGTTCCAGGATTTTACTAGTTGATCCTTCTTGTAATAACCAAACTAGCGTTTGTTTACCAAAAATCAGTGTAAACAGGGTGATATTGATATTTAAGAAAAATAGTTGAGTTGCTTAAAAATTTAAAAGTGTAAAATAATATAAAATATTAAGTGGAACTCATTTAAGACACCAAATTGAATAACATGGATGTGGATGCTCTAATAAGAACTTATACCACCACTATTCCAATTCAATTGAGTAATATTATGTAGCCACCATATCCAAGTTCGGCACCGTAGCATTACTCAACTGTGTCCATTATTTTATTGTTTTAATATTTTTTGACCATTCCTTTTGTTACTACTAGTGTTTATATAACTGGAGATATTAATATAAAATGTAAATTCAATTATGTTGTGGACTAAGTGGGACCCGGTTTAGATTTTTTGATGGGTGATATTGATATTTAAGAAAAATAGTTGAGTTGCTTAAAAATTTAAAAGTGTAAAATAATATAAAATATTAAGTGGAACTCATTTAAGATACCAAATTGAATAACATGGATGTGGATGCTCTAATAAGAACTTATACCACCACTATTCCAATTCAATTGAGTAATATTACGTAGCCACCGTATCCAAGTTCGGCACCGTAGCATTACTCAACTGTGTCCATTATTTATTGTTTTAATATTTTTTGACCATTCCTTTTGTTACTACTAGTGTTTATATAACTGGAGATATTAATATAAAATGTAAATTTAATTATGTTGTGGACTAAGTGGGACCCAGTTTAGATTTTTTTATGGGTGGTATTAATATTTAAAAAAAATAGTTGAGTTGCTTAAAAATGTAAAAGTTTAAAATAATATAAAATATTAAGTGGAACCCATTTAAAATATCAAATTGAATAACATGTACGTGGATGCTCTAATACGACTAAATGCATTAATTAATGTGGCATTGCATGCAATTGGTCAATTTAGATGAATGAATGAAATCCATGGTAACCTATAATAAGGGTCAGCAGCTATACTGACGAAGATATATGGTTGTCTGAAGAAACGGTACGGTGGTACAACGAGTGTTGAACAACGTCTCCTGGTCCACTGTAAAAATGACACGTGCATGCAGATCTCAAATATGACAGTTGGAATGAATTGACAATGTCTTGTCCTTCTATTATCGTCTTTTTTTATTAATCTCAAAATATCACCAGTATCTACTTAGGTCATAAACAATTAATGCAAAACATTATATTCGATGTACTAATTAAATAAATTATTATGAATTTTTTTTTTAAAATTATGTATTTAATATTTTAAAAGTGTAAAAAATTATTTTATTATTATTATTTTAGTCTTTATTTGTACTTTATTTTTTGTCAAAGGTCTTTTATTTCTACTTTTAGTATATTTAACAAATACACGTAGTGCACTTTTTAACATGATCTGTAATTAAATAGTATTGATTAAAAAATATTTTAATAATTTTTTAAAGGTTTAAACATCATTTTGTCCTTGTAAGTTCATAAATTTTGATTTTAGTTATTGTATTTTTTTTGTTACAAATTAGTCCTTGAATGTGCAAATCATTTTGATTTTAGTACCTAAAGCTAAAATCCGCAGGAAAATTCGTTGGTTTCCTGCGAATTTTAGTTTTAAAGTACTAAAACCAAAATATTTGAACATACAGAGACTAATTTGCAACAAAAAAAATACAAGAATTAAAATTAAATTGTAAACATATAGGAAAGAAAATGATGATTAAACTTTTTTTTTAAATAATTATAAAAAATGTTCCCTCATCTAATCTAATCTAATCTCTTCCTCCTTGTTTGACTTACATATATATTAATTCAAGATGTGTACTTTTATTATGAAACTGAGCTTCCAGAGGACTGATAAGACAGGGGACTAGGTATTCTCCATATGTTTTAATCGATTAATTAATATTCTCTTGATATTATGGATTATGTACTCTTTTTTTAATGTAAATAATTTTTCAAGTTGAGACGTGTTGCACTTTCTATATCAAATTTTAAGGTTTCACAATCGTCCACGAATTCATTTCAAAATATTATACATGTTATTATAGATTGGTTTTGGTTTTATAGTATTCATTAATATTATATATCATGATTTATTTAGTAAACAATATGCAAATAATTAGTAATTAGTGGATCTAAAAAACATGCATACAATGTACAGATAGTAGTATTCTTCCTTTGTTTTATGAATACAGATAATTGATGGATTAATGTAAACATACAATGTACAGTGGTATATATACTAGATCTCCTTGTTTTTATGATTGAACAACGGATCGAACAATATAATTTATAGTGTTTTTTTGGTGTACATTTGATTAAAATGAAAATACAACTATAATTAAAAATTAAAGACGAGACTAGATGAATTGGAGTACAAATGATTATGTAAAAAGCGGTGGTGGAGCTAAACAAAAACATTGGGAGCAGCATATTTGCTAAAAAAAATTTATATGCTCTATAAAATGATTAACATAAAAATAACTATTGAAAAAATTCAACAAAAATTAAAGCTGCAACCAACAAGAGTTAAACTATGGACCTATAGGTGATTGGACACCTCCCTCTACCACTTGACTAAACACAATGTTGTAATATTATAGAATCATTATATGTGTATATACCATTACACTTAATAAAAAAAATAAATATACTTACATAACATGAAACAAAAATTAATTTGGGGCGGACTATGTACCTACCCAGCCAATAAGGGGCGGGTAAAAATGATACTCTTGTACCTCACTAAATTATGTTATTTTTGATAGAATAATTTATTTTATCCTATGTTCCTGATAATAAAAGGAATAACGAGATCAATAAACCAAATTAATGCAAAATATAGAGACTATGTATTTGCCTCCAACCATTGTTAATTACGGTGTTGTGATTGAACTGTCATTTTAGTCTTTCATGTTCTTAATTACTCTCTACTATATAAATGATGTATATTTTTTTAACAGTGAATGAGAGCAAACTTAGGGACCAAAGACTATTATTATAGGAAAATGCTATGAAGCACGACAACACTAGTCGTGAAATCCAACGACATGACATGGCAACACATTAAAAATTACCGTTCTCTCCCTCTCTCACTCTCTCTCTCTCTTCGCGATCTGAGTTCTTTCATCAATCATCAGCCTTCAATCTTCTCTATTCTCAAACACCAGCGTTCTCTTGCACGCCACCACCGAACTCTTGACGCGTTCAACTCCATCTGTCCCGCCACAACGTCGATATAAGAGGTAGTGTTTGGTGCAAAGAGGGAAAAAGGGTTCTGGGAAGCAATCTCTATCAAGGAAAGACATAATGTTTATATGTCATTGTTTTGACATTTAATAGTTGTTGAAATTAAAGCTTATAAGTTATATCATTGAATTAGGTTGGTTCATATACAATAAACAATTTGCTTTATTAACCTAGAATTTTCATATCACAGGCACTTGGTAGACACAACTCATCATTTTCTGCACTTCAATGAGAATAGAAGTCACATTTGTCACAGAGGTTGCTCATTTTATTCCATCCTAGAGGCTTGCAATAGTTAGTTGTGGTTTGACATCTAATTTGAAGACTGTTTCAACTCTCGCAGTGTAACTTTTGTATAAGCCATTAACTGGTTGAGTTATGGAACAAGGAACAAATACAAAGCATCTAAACTTATTTTAAGCCTTATGTTAGTTATGCCTTACAAATGTTTGATATTTTGTCTCAATAAAAAAATACACTTTGTAGTGAAGTCATCGAGTCTTAGTCATGGTATAACTATTTTTTTCTCGTTCTGAATTTGAATTGCAGCACATCAGTTGAAACATGATCAAAACAAACTTTATGCAGACCCGAATTAACTCAGATAACGCCTGCTCTGCACAGCGATTCGTATCATTTATAATATCTCATTCATATCATTTTCAATATTTTCCTCAGGGACATTACCAAGCTCATTTGTGTTTCAAGCTTCTCTGCTTCAAAATATCCAATTAATGAGTTCTTTCCAATAAGCTTGTTTGATTTGGAAACTAAAGGCTTGGGATTGAGCTATGCTAGCATAGTGGAGAAGGCTGAAAAACTTTTAGAAGCAACCAATTTCTGGCACTCAAAGCAAAGAGAGACCTGTGTGTACCTTGGATCCCAGGTGCCATATGATGTTTCCTGAGTTGAATATAGTCTGTCATATATTGTTTGATTCTGTCAACATCTTGTTTTTTACTGCCTATGAAGTAAAGGGAAGTAATTTTCCCCATCTATTTTTCAGAAAATAATTTTTTCAATGTTAAGATGTAAAGTGAATTAAAGCTGCTTGAACTGGATTTTAGATCAGTATTGAAGTCTCGTGATCTCTTTGCCTCAATTAATCGTCTATCATTCATTTATGAGGTCAGCAGCTGAAGAAGTTTACTGAAAATTATAATCGAAACAACAAGGTTTGGAATGATATGGCCGATACGGGTCGTTCACTTGGCGTCAAAGCTCGTCATTTATGGGAGGAATGGGCTGCTGTCCAGCAGTTGCAGCATATACCAGTAAATTCTTCACAGGTACAGCAAGTATTAAGGAGGCAAAGACCCTCCCAAGGGTGGTACAAATGCAATGTAGATGCTGCTTTCCATCAAGAAATAAACAAGACTAGTACGAGTTGGTGTTTGCGTGATTATTTAGGCATATTAGTAACTTGTTATTATGTAATTCTTCATTAACATGGTGGATTTTCTGAATTTTGTTTACTTATTAGGCATATTAGTAACTTGTTATTATGTAATAATCTTTACATTCAAATTGAATATAATGTATATATATGAAGTTTAAACCATAACAGTGGTCTAATTAGCTTTGTACTCATCCCTAATGCTATCTAAGTTGAAACCATGACCAACTAATTGGCATAACTCAAAAGAAACTAATGATGGCAATGGATAACTCAAAGGAAAATATTTGCTCCAAGATTACATAGTTCTGTAGAGACACAGAAGATGGCACAATTGCAGATTACTACATTGCAAATTATCTGCATTTGTCACTCAATTATAAGTCATACACAAGTTTCCCAAATAAAAAACTAATCATAAAACTTAGCATCTGTAAAAATTTATCAAAAGACCAATTTACTTCTAATAAAAAACTAACAGTTGCTGCAACAATAAAATACAAAGAGTGCTTCAACATCAATAACATTAAACTATTTAAATTTTAACACAAAATAAAGTCAAATAGTTGCTGCAAGTATGCAAATATCATCTTCAACTCTCATCTCCCCAATTAGTGGTTCGTTTATGTCCTCGTGATGATGGTTTATCATTCATATGGTGTTGTGCCTACAAAAAGAACACTTGAATGTAATAATTGGAAATCTATATTAAAACTTGACTATAATACTTAAAAAATCATAATCATCCAATACCTCTAAAAGTTCTGCATAGCTAATATTATGTTTTATGATTTGAGATTGAGAATAATATGGAACCTGTAAAACAAATGTGGAATTTTTTATTCCCATATAAATTTTAAATGGTCAAATAAAAGTAAAAGATTGATTGAATCTATCTGCACCTGATTTACTTCAACAAAAATGTTTTGATTTGGATTGAAGGGAGCTATGTTTGTTTGAATGCTCTCTTGCGTGTCAATCTCGTCAATGTTTTTGAATTGATTTTACTAATTCCAAAACCGATATATCGAGCATAATCATTGTAATATTTGGTAACTTCTTCTTCAGAACTAAATGTCATACCAACCTTAGGTTCTTCATCTTCATGAGCAATATTGGTATGCATATCATCACAATTTTCATTTATGGGATCACTCTCCTCTTGATCAGAAGAAGTAAATCTCTCCACTAATGCACCAATTTAAAAAAAAAACAAAAAACTTAAATTAAAAAAAAGGTTCACCAGTAACTTAAATTAAAGCAACATGATATAAACAAAAAACTTAAATTACAGCAACTTGATTTCATCTAACTAGTAAAAAAAGGTTCTCAATTAGAAAGATTATACTCACTCTTGGGGAATCAATTTAAATTGATGGTTGGGGCTGGAGTTGCAGAACTTATAGTTGCCCAACGAGAACACCGGCGGTGAATACAGCAACGGCAGCGACGGTAAAGACGATACGGCGAGAAAACAACAACGATGAAGGCTGCAATGGAGATGGCAACCACGACGGTAGAGATAATTTGTTTCGATTATGGTGTTGGCGGCAACTTGCGGTGAGATTTGGTGGTGGTTTTGGCGCGGTGAAAAAAGAGGTAAGTTTGCACAAATCATGGTAATAGTGAATGTTGTGATGTTGATTGTCAAAAAAAAAATAAAAAAAATGTTGTGGTGTTAATGCGTGGCCACGTCATGTCGTTGCTCTTGCACGACTAATGTTGTCGTCCATGTAGCATTACTGATTATTATATACTTGACTCTACCATCAAAATTTCATAAATCATTACCACCCAAATAGTGACAGACCCTCTAAAATCATAACTCCCAATGGACCACTTAAATGTGGATTTTTACTATTAAATACCGTTATATTTTACAACACTTTTTATCTAAAAGATTGCATTAATATACTATTAAAAACCGTTATATTTTACAACACTTCAAAAAGATTGTATTAATAAATCTCCCAAGTCGTGTACGGTGGCAGAGCGATGTTTTCTTTAGGGTGGAAGGCTGGAGGGGAGGCATGGGGGTGGAGGAGATAGTTATGAGTGTGGGAGGAGGAGTTGTTGAGAGAGTGTCAGACCTTACATCTTACTGTGACTTTGCAGGTTGAGTCTCATGACAGGTGGCAGTGTCAGCCTGATCCCGCGACAGATTATGCAGTTCGAGATGCGTACCAGATTTTGACTTCTCAGGACTCTGTTACTTTAGGGGCGACTGAAGATATCCTCTAGCGCAGATTAGGGGTGGACAAGATTTTCCGAACCGATCCGAATCCGACATAACCGATAAAAGAAATTTAATATTGGGTAGTAGTGAGTCGGGTCACAGGTTAAACGGGTGAACAAATTTGGGTTTATATGGATTGTGATGGACGGGCTCGGATTGGATTTTCAGGCCCAACGAAATCCGAATCCGACCGACTAAGTAATTTTTATGACCGCATAATGTAACTACTCTAGTAGATCACATGTGTGATTCTGGCTAAAAGTTTAAGTGAAATTTTCTTTCCACTTATTTATATTTTCAATAAGCTAGTTCTACACTTTTCACTTGTCAAACTTGTCTCATATTTCCATGATTTCATCATGTTCACCGTCCAGAGTTCTCTCAAACTCGTCTCACACCTCATCCCTCAATGACTACTACTTTTGTGTTGGTTTTGGATCTCTTTATATTATTCTCATTTTTTTTATTTGTTATTTTATTTTTCTATGCTTCTTTTCAATTTTTTTCTCGTCTCACATCTATACTTTTTTTTTCTGCCTTCTTTAATGGTGTATTGTTTGATTTTTGAGTTTAGGGAGGAAGTCGTGACGCACAGAGGGTTGAGCTATTCTTAACTTATTGGTCTAAATTTACATCCGAAAAACCCACCCAATCCAAACCGTCACCAGACCAAACCATAAACCGACCAAACCGAAGCTCTAAGTGGACGGAAGTAGGTTGAGATATTCAAACCGTGGGTTGTTTCGGATGGGCAATTTTCGGTCCGAATTCGACCGAAACCGACCGTTGTCCACCCCTAGCGCAGATAGCTTGAAGATGTCTATTTTAGCGTGGCGTCTCTTGCGCGATCGGTTGCCAACAAAGACAAACTTGATAAACTTGGTTGCTCGAGGCATCCTTTCTCCATATCTCCATTTGTGTGTGACAGGTTGCGACAGAATTAAGACAACCCAACACTTATTTCTCTCCTGTAGCACCTTTGGTTCTCTTTGGGTATTACTCCGGTCATGGATTGGCTTTTCGGCGGTGGATGCACACAGTCTCTGGGATCATTTCGTTCAATTCACTTATTCATATGGTGGTCTCCTTGTTCGACGGTCCTTCCTGCAACTCTTTTGGCTTGCTTGTGTTTGGGTGGTGTGGAATGAAAGAAACCACAAAGTCTTCAGAAATTCGGCAAACTTTGGGCATCAGCTCCTGGACAAAGTAAATATGATCTCATATCGGTGGTTGAGGACGGCGGATGTGACCTTAGTCTTCAACTGTCATTGTTGGTGGATGAACCCTTTGCTCTGTTAGGGTATCGACTAATGTAGTTTTATCTTTTGTTGCTTGTTTGGATCTATTGTAAACTTTTGTAGCTCCCCCTAATACACCTTTATATATATATATATATATATATATATATATATATATATATACCATTTTTACCTATTCAAAAAAAAAATACTAACAAAAATATGATGCGATTTATTTATTTTTTAAACAGAAAATTGATGTAGGATTATTGTATCATAATAGAACTTATAGAAGTTTTGTTTTCTTGTGAATTTAGTTTAATTGACTGAAAAATTACAATATATATGTAAGGGACTGTGATTCAAACCTAGATCATCCCATTTATTTATGTTAAATGTGTAACTACTTAAAAAAAAAGTAAAAGTAATTATTACATACTAGCATTTAATTTATGGAAAATGCTAAACGGTGCACATGGTGCATTAGTTAAGCATATTAATATTGATTTTATTTTTGGAACTTGTGCATTTAATATGTTTAAGATGCAAAAAGTTATATTTATAGCATTAATTTTACCTTTTATTTTCTTTTTGGATATGCTTAACTAGTACACTTGATACACTGTTTAGCATGACCCCTAATTTATACTATTTAATTATATTGTTAAATACTAAATTCAATAATATAAATTGGGTACTAGTACAACATTTATGCAGTACTACACTTTTAAAAAAAATTATGCAGTACTTTAAAGGGCCACAAGGATTCATCGCTTTTAACATTATCTTTTCTCTACTAAAAGATCAGAGAAAGAATAAGAGTTTTTGTTTTTATTAGCCAGAATTACGAGTTTGAGTATGTGTCTGTGGGACATGATACGATGAGAACATTCCTAGGAACTTTCAAACACTTAGAGTTTTCACATTCAAAAATATTTTCATTTTTGAAATGCCAATAAATTTTGCAGAATCAGGTAAATCATTTTAATTTTTTTGTTATATATTTTAAAATTTCAACAGATTATAATAGAAAATGTCATTGATTGGATCGAGCACTACTTAAAGAATTAAATATGGTAAACAAATCTTAAACTTTAAGTATTTTATTTTTTGAAAAATAAAAAATACCTAATTTTTTGGTAGATAAATGAAAGACGATTTTTTTTTTTAAAATCAACAAATTTTATTTAATACCAATAATAGTACGAATAATGAAAGATGAAATGATAAGCTATAAAAAACTGACGCTCACAAAGTGGAGTGATTGATGTTCGAACTTCGGTTATGGCCTCCAAGACTAACAATTTGTAGAAAAAAAAAACCTGTTTTATTGTGAATTTTATTTGTTTTGACTTCCTTAACTAATGTATCACACTCTAGTTAACATAATCCAATTATAATATTATTATCAAAATTAATTTAAATTCTACCTAATACCAAACATAAGCCTGAAATAACAAATTAAAGTATAATGAATATATAAAAAGGTATACTAATATTTTTCGTCAGCAATTAGCTCAAACTAAATCAACCAGGTTAAGGCATGTCACGATTTTCTTGACCAGATGTCAAGAATTCAATTAAAAGAATTTTAATTTATTAGTTACCGTGGGGATAAATTAAAAAGCTTGCTGGTTAAGCTACGTTATCACTTTGACTTAGGTAGCTATGAGAATATTGAATGAAATGACTTTGGCAAATGTGGAACGGTTGATTTTGATAAAGTCAATAACATTCTCACTTGGATTAGTTTGGAGTTTACTTCAAGACTTTGTAATGAAAATGACCCTTCATATAGAGAGCAAATAAAATGGGAGAGGATTATTTCCTAGAAACTAAATTATGTATATATATACGTGTGTGAAAAGAAAATAAATACACAGTCAAATATTATTGAAAATGTTTTCTTATGTAACTTTATACTCATAAATGGCCAAAATGAAAGTAGATATACTAATTAAGTAATTAGAGTAATACTATACTATAACCAACCATTCAACCAACAACAACAAAGGAAGCCAACAACAAACATGTCATATATATGAACTAGTACAATTAAATTTGGCCGGTTTGCTACTACAGATAAAGCTAAATTCTTATCCATTTTATAGCCCACTCTAGAATTTTTTACAATTTTATTTGTGATTTTAGTGCACTTATGGTTATATAAATCTGTCTTAAAAGAAAAAACAAATTTTACATTATGATTTTTCATTTCTTGCAATAGAAAAGAGATTAACCAATAATATACTAGCTATAATATCTATTAATTTGATATGGAATTGCATGTTTTAGTTTTTACACATAATCTTAAACAAGGATATAAGTAAGTGGCTACCTTCAAATGATTCTAAATCAAAGTTTATATTTGGAGATTTCACCTTTCATAATTTCTATAAGCTCATATTTATATTTTTCAACTCATTTCTAATAATATTAAATTATTTAACATTTATCAACAGATTTAAATTTTCTACATTAATTTTTTTAAAAATTTACCTATTACCTTTATTTACATTTAATGCAAAAATACAATATGGAGAGATATAGTATGACAAATGGTAGTAATAAAATTGATCTTAAAAATAAATTAAATGTAGGTGTATGTAAATTTTTTAATGTAAAGAATACCAATTCTTTATGAACATATTTGAAGAGGATGCTCAATAAATATTTTTAAGCAGATTGTATTTGTAGAATTTACATAACACTCAAATCAAAGATTTTTAGATCGTTCGAAAAATATTATATAACTTTTTGTTTTATTCTTCTCTTATGTTGTTTTTTCTCTTATCCAACGTTGTTAAAATCGTGAATTAAAACATAAAAACCATAGATTTTACATTTCTAGGTAGCGATTTCGAGTTAAATCGCTGGTAGAATCGTTTTATGGTAAAATTGTGATCTGAAACGATTTTAAACAATTTATATCGTA
Organism: Trifolium repens; assembly: GCA_030408175.1. Classification (NCBI taxonomy): domain Eukaryota; kingdom Viridiplantae; phylum Streptophyta; class Magnoliopsida; order Fabales; family Fabaceae; genus Trifolium; species Trifolium repens. Next base: position 54,458,921 of record CP125842.1, on the reverse strand, counting down.
GTAAAATATTTGAAATCGTGTAAAATCGTTGATTTTAATTCTTTGAGATGATTTTATCTTTGGTTAAATAAAAAAATTAACAATTTTTTTTAAAAAAGTCCAATTTTTATGAATATTATATTTTATTATGGTGATTTAGTATATTTTAGCTTTGAAATTAAGTTGAAATTTTAAATTATTGATGCATTATAGTATTATATATATAAATATATATATGTGATGTATATAAAATTAATATTATTTTAATATGAGATAAAATAGATGATTTTACGTTTCGATTTTACATAAGCAAAAAGAGTCAAAGTAAAATCTCTATTATTTTTGTCTCTCATAAAATACACTAAAATCACCATGACTTTTCCTGTTACAAGAATCAATTTCCCAAACTGGGAGCTCCATTTTAAATATCTAGTATCATATTTTGCAGTTAAAATTTGCAAAAATGAATCTAAAATCAAAGTCCTTTTAAAAAAAGAAAAAACCATTTCACTAAGCAAAAAGTACCCCTAAAAAAATGAGTCTAATTGTCTACTCCACGTGGTTGGAAAACTCTCTCTACAAACACACTGTCCTTTTCACTCTCTCTCTCTCTCTCTCTCTCTCTCTCTCTCTGAAGCCCCGATACTCTAAAATTGGTGAAGTATCGTGTCCGATACGCACCCGATACCGATACTCTTCCGATACGTCCCGATACTCGTATCGGAAGAGTATCGATTAAATCTTTATTTTTAAATAAAAAAATAATATCCGATACGCGTCCGATACTTCCCGATACTCGTATCGGAAAAATATCGGTTAAATATTTATTTTTAAATAAAAAATAATATCCGATAGAATCCGTGTTTTCTAGTGAATGTCAAACTATTATGTTGTTACACGGGTAACTAACAATGTCTTTTTTTGGATAGTACTAATGATGTTGTATAATAATTAACTTAAGATGTATAACTTAAAATGTACTGGTGATCATTATTTTTTAGGACAATATTATTGAAACACAAATACTTAACTTAGTATTAATGATTTTAATTTATTATAATTAGTATTTTTTGTCTTTGTCACTGTTCTGAAGTCACTATGATGTCCTACTATATAACAGGTTGTTTAAGTATTTGGGCTTGTCCCAAAATTCTAGTATAAGAATGAATGATTTATGTTTTTAATTGGTCAGCTGCAGGACCTATATAATTGTCTGATATTGCTACAAGATGAACTTGTTGAAGAGGCTTGATGTCATGACTATTATATATTTTTTGAGCTATTATATGTCTTTTGTTAGGACCGATGAGCCCTTGTATGTTGAGCCTCAAACTGTTTTGCTCTTGTGCAAGCTAATTGGCTTGTGTGTACTCTTTGTACAATGAACTATTGACGTTTATAATAATAATAATTATAATTATTTTTTGTCTTTCAAAAAAAAAATTATCATTATTAATATTATTGTACATTTATATATTTAATTTTAAAATTAATTTTTAAATAACGTATCGCGCCAGTATCGGATATGAATTTTTTAAAATTTTCACGTATCGGCGTATCGGTATCGTGTCGTATCCGTATCGTGTCGCGTATCGGGGCTTCATAGCTCTCTCTCTCTCTCTCTCTTCATCTTATATTTGTATTTTCTCACATCACCATGTATATATATTAAGTCCATTATTCTCACCAAAGGATCCCATTACCATTGTTTACAAGTACAAAACTTAGCTATACATACTTAGTTCCATTTTTCAACATCAATCACCAATTCAAACACTATCAAAATCTCTTTAACTCCACCAATATTTTTCCATTAGTTCGTACTATCAACTCTCAACACACTACAGATTCTGAATCCATTTCTCTGTTCTTTTCTTCTTCTTGATTCTTCAGGTAATTAAATTCACCCACTACTACTAAATATGATTTGGTTTTTCCAATATTGATTTTTCTTTTTAAAAAAAAAGATAATTTTTATTTTATTTTCTTTGACATGGCAATGGAAGAATGTTTGGATTTATTTGGAATATGGGTTTATTCCATTGGTACTATGTTCAATTTTCTCCTTTCTTGGATATGAATAAATGTTATGGAATTTTCTTTGTTTGGCTAAAAATGGAAATTTTTTCTATTGGGTTTTTTTGGATCTGTTTCTAGATCATTTTGATGAGAATGGATTCTGTTTTAAGTTCTCACCGACAAAATAATATAAATGTACAAATGCATTTTCAAAAAATGGGTCTTCATAGTTTTCTTGTGTTTTGTAGCCCCAAAATCTGTACTATAATCCCATCTTTTTTCTTAAATTTTGTATTGCTGTAATTTGTGAAAAACCGACACTTCAGATCAAAGACAAAGACATATGTCGGTGTCTGACATGTACCACTTATTATCACATACATACACACGTGGTTACATTTAATTATTTTTACTTTTTAAAATTATTTATTATTAATGTCTACGTGTAAGTGTCGTGTAATGTAATGATATAGTAATTATTTTATCTACCTTGACACATGAAAATGCATTTGCAAATTTCAGGTACATTTAGAAGATTGATTTTGTTATATGGGGATATCTTTTTCATGTCCATTTGCAAAGTACAATGATGTTGAAGATGACATAGATTCCATGGTTGTAAAATCCATCAACTTTGGCAATGATGAAATCAAAACACCACTAAGATCAATAAGTTTCAAAAGTGAAGATTTAGAACCTACTATCCTTAAATCTGTAGGTTCTGGAAAGATGACAATTGAAACATCTGTGAGTTTCAAAAGAAATGATTTTGATAACATTTTATCAACAAACACACTTTCATTTGATAAAGAAAATAACAATAATAACATGTTGATTAGCAAAAAGAGTATAGATTTCGATGATTTGTCTCTTAAGTCCGAACGTCAAGAAGCGGAAACGATTCAATCAGCACTTTTGAATCCAAACAGTCCTAAACACAAAGCTGCGCTTAAATTGCAGAAAGTATATAAGAGTTTTCGTACAAGGCGAAAGCTAGCAGATTGCGCAATTCTTGTTGAACAAAGCTGGTAATTATCGTAATTATCTATTAGCCTTAAAACTGATTTAGTCTTTTTTCATTCTTTATGAAAGTTTGATAATTTCTAACTTTTTCTACTTGATGTTTTAATTTTGCTAATAGGTGGAAGCTCTTAGATTTCGCTGAACTAAAACGTAGCTCTATATCTTTCTTCGACATTGAGAAACATGAAACCGCGATTTCACGTTGGTCTAGAGCTAGAACTAGAGCTGCTAAGGTTGGAAAGGGTTTATCCAAAAACGAAAAAGCACAAAAACTTGCTCTGCAGCATTGGCTCGAAGCGGTTAGTCCAACGCGATTTCACTAGTTCTTTATCTATTTTATTTGATCTGTTGTTCATTTATCAGATTATACTGACTAATATGTTTATACTATTTTCCGTGTAATAGATTGACCCACGACATCGCTATGGACATAATCTGCACTTTTATTATGATAAATGGCTTCAGTGTCAAAGCAGAGAACCCTTCTTCTACTGGTAAATATAATATTCTTTGTAAATTTTGTTTCTTGGTTACGACGACATAGGCTTCTATTTTATTTTGATCTTAAAATCACCAAATTTTGAAATTAATTAAGTTTTTTTTTTTTGTTTTGAAATTGCAGGCTGGATATAGGTGAAGGAAGGGAAGTAAATCTCGAGAAGTGCTCTCGATCTAAACTTCAACTACAATGTATTAAATATCTCGGTCCGGTGAGTTTTCTCACTTTGATGTGAACATAGAAAGTTTTAAATTATAATAACTTCGATTTAAATTTCTAATAATTCTTTGTATTATCTTTCTTCCAGATGGAAAGGTTTGCTTATGAAGTTGTCGTGGAGGACGGAAAATTCTTCTACAAGCAATCAGGAGAGCTTCTCCACACCGCTGCAGAAGACGCGCATGCGAAGTGGATTTTTGTCTTAAGCACTTCTAAGTCATTGTATGTTGGAAAGAAGACAAAAGGTTCATTTCAGCATTCTAGCTTCTTGGCTGGAGGGGCTACATCTTCTGCCGGAAGATTGGTGATTGAAAATGGTGTCTTGAAGGTAAAGATTTGATAAAAACTCTTAATTTTTTACTCTTTTGATGGATCCATTTTATGTGCTGAATTATGAATGAATTTATTGTTTGTTTTCGACAGGCTGTTTGGCCTCACAGCGGTCATTACCGACCAACCGAAGAAAACTTTAAGGAGTTTATTTCATTTCTTCAAGAGAACAATGTGAACCTTTCAGATGTCAAGGTATGAAATTTTCGAAACAAGGGCTTTAAACATTTTTATATTGTCGCTGTTTAGATATGTAATGACAAGATGCGAAAGATCATAATTTGACGATTTTTTTAAAAAAATTATGCAGATGGATCCAGTTGACGAGGTTGACGAATTCCGTTCTTCTAGAAGCAGTGGTCATCTTAGAAACCACTCATCTGAAGAGGACTACGCTGAGAACATAAACGGTGTGGTGATTGAAGGGACCGGTGTCCAAGACTTGCTTTTGAAGAAGGTCGATTTGTTAGAAACTGAAAGCGAGCCTGCATTGATTGCTTCCGGCACAAGGCAATTCCAAATACTTGGAAAAAAACTGGCCAATCTTCAAATACCAAAAAGGGATATGGTGTTTGAAGGACTAGAAAATGAGAACGGAAGTTCCACACAAACTTACCCGAGTTTCCAAATGGAATCTCTTACGAGTAGTGGTGAAGAAACAGAAGAAGCAATTGTATCAGAACTAGATCGTACAATTTCAAAGAAAAACTTCGACGATGACAATGACACAGAAATCATTCCAGAAGAGTCGATACTTAAAAGAATCAACTCGCATAAAGAAACAAAATCATATCAACTAGGGAAGCAGTTATCTTTCAAATGGACAACCGGAGCTGGACCACGCATCGGCTGTGTAAGGGATTACCCTTGCGAACTCCAGTTCCGAGCATTAGAACAAGTTAATCTTTCTCCAAGAAGCGGATCACGCACTAAATCGTCCTTCACTCTTAGGAGCACAAGTAGTTTGAACTCAAATTCATGCCTTTCAAGTTTAAGTGGCGAAACAGAAACCGAACAACTACTTGTCGAAAATAAAAGTATCTCTCAAAGATCAGAATTCTCTCCATTGATGAGAGGAACATCAGTGATACCAGTAATTCATATGACTCATGAATGAATAGGATTCATTCTCTCCATTAATTTATTCTTTTTGTGTGAATAGGTAACAACTATTAATTTTTGTTGTTATTCTTTTCAATATTAAAGTATTACATAGGCATTCTTTTCTTTTTTTTTCTATTTTTTTCACTCATGTATAATCTAGGATGAATATTGTAAAATTATTTTAGGGTCTATCTATATGTACTACTCCCAATCCAAAGGAAATATTTCATTCCTTGATTCAAAATACATCACATTATATATTGAAGGTTTAACATTCAAAGCTATCCTTATGTAAGTTTATTTTTTCATGCTTCAACTGAAATTTAATTCTAATCCACATTTCTTGAAAAAAGTTTAAGTCTAAATGACCTCATTAATCATTGGTAAAAATGATTCATAGTAAGGAAGAATGCATAAGTTTTTTTCACTTTTAAGGAATATAAGCTTGTTAGAATATAGAAAATTATAAATGTTGATGGAGGGTTCTTTGAAGTTGTTTTTTAAAGATGATGGATCGGTAAAGTCAGGGGTACAAATAGCATTTTTCTAACATAAAATAGAATTTGTATAAACCGGTTGAGTGAAAACCCAAGAGCAGTATTTAGGTCGAAAAGTCTAGTTTAAATCAGGAAAATTGCTATTTATGCCCCTTGAGTTGCTACGAGGCCCCCCTAAAATCCCAAAATACCCCTGAATTAGATGCCAAAATTTTCGTCACGTGGGTAACGAAGTTAGAATTCGTTCGTCATCTGGATGACGAAACCAAGCAGCGCGCAATTTTGCCGGAGCTTCAGCCATGTAAACACCTACACGTACCCAAAACAATAAATATTATTAACATCAAAACAAAAAATAAACGAAAATGCTAAGCAAATGAAGAATAGGATGCAGCTGTTGCAACTATCCTATTTTCGTCACTTGCGTGACGAACACCATCATTTCGTCACCCAATTGACGAAATAAACTACCAGATCAAAGTTTCAAAAAACAAAAAATTAAACCTAGAGAAGTATTTCTTACCTTTGATATTGCTTCAAATCAGTGTGAGTAGCTTCTTTGAGTGAATCAACGTAGAGATCAAGCCTTCCTACCTCCAAAATCGCCCTAGATCTACTTTGGGTGTTAATTGGTAAAGTAGAACATGATAGGACAGGTACCAGCTCATTCATCTATATCAGCTGATTTCGTCATCTAGATGACGAAAACCAGCGTGTTTGTATTGTAGAAGACGAAACGCGTTTTCGTCAACCACGAGACGAAAAGGTGTGTTTTTTAGCGATCGACCAATGCCTACCCTGCCCATGTCAAAATATTACATGTTTTCGTCATCTACGAGACGAAAAAATGCCTTCGTTTTTTAAACGACGAAATGGGTTTTCAGGGGTATTTTTGTCAGTTCGGGGGGCCTGTGAGCAAATGTAGGGGGCGTAAATAGCAGCTTTCTTAAATCAGAGAACGAACATGGATTAATAAGTGAGAGTAAACCAAAAGAAAGAATTGTTATACACATCTCTACATAAAATTATGAGATTAATTGTTATTATGCATGTAATTTTTTTATATGTGCATTCAATCGAATCACATGATAATTGTAGATTTATTTATTTTTAAAACATCTCCTAAAAAATGTTTGCATGTTGTGATTTCATTTGATGTGTAAAATTGTTTTACACCGTCATTATATACAAATTAAATCATAAAATTATTAAATTAATGTTATCAACACATTTTTCTTATCTTTATGTTACTTCATTTACTACATATTTAATGAGTTGGGATTCTCTCTATTTCTCTTCTCCACCTATGTAGTTTTGAAATTTTTTAAAATGTAATTAATAACTATTGTAAAAAAAATGTATATTAATTAATTAATTAGACCCATCAAATGTCAAATTACAGTATTTATATTTTCAAAATGTTATTAATGAAAAATGGAAGATAGAAAATAGAAAGAATCTTGACTCATACTTAATTACTATTCAATGAAAAAAAATTACTAACTAATCTTTTTTATTTTATGTATAATAAAAGAGTTAAATTAACGAGTTAAGATCATCTTCATTTTTCCTCTCTATTACTATAGTTTTGAAGAATTTTGGGATATATATTAAACAATTGGATCCACAAAATGTCACATCATTACATTTATATTTCCAAATATTTAATAATGGAAGAAGTCTAGAAAGCAAAAAATGTAGATGACAAACTAAATGAGGGATAGTAACACACGCACAATCCAAAACTAAAAGAGCATAAAAAAATTACACTCAGAATTCATTAAAACTGGAGAGAAATGAGCATCAAATTCTTTTTTGGCTATTAAATCTGCACATGAGTTGGCCTTTCTAAAACAATATTGGATAGTGGCAACCTAATCTGAAAGGTTTAGTAGATTAAGAACCTTTTCTATGAGAGGTTTGAGATAAGATATAGTGGTAGAACGATTGAGAATAACAGTTCAACAACGGTAGAATCTGTTTCAAAGACGACACAGTCAAAATGAAGATGACAAGCAATAGTCATAGCATGAACTAAACTTCACATGGCAGCACCCTGAAAATTATTGCGGCCAAGGTTGCAATATATACCCTAAATAAGACCACCCCAAGAGTCTCTAAGCAATCCGCCCACAAGCTAAGAAACCATTTTTTTTAACTATGTCCTCCGTCTACATTAAACTTAAGAGTATCTATCGGAGGGGGCTCTAATCTAATAGGAGTGATGGACCCAAAGCTCTCCATATAAGTGCATGTTTAATAATACTATCAATTACCCTTTTCACTTAGTTAGCTAAGAAACAAATTTTTCCGAAGATTGGAGAACTGATTAAACACCAATCCGCTACGATCCTCCCACAAAGCATTGACATAGACACCAAAAAAAGCCACCCAACTCCAGCGTGTATTTCCAATATCTTCATTATCAAGGTTCTTTTCAAGCCAAGAAATGAGACCTAGGCTAAAAAATTTCGCCCAATTATCTGATTTGATGATTGAAGACCAAAATTTCATTGCTTCATCATAGTCTTTTAATATATGCCTAACGAATGCAGGTCCTTGTTAACACTGAAAACCCGAATAAAAGTGCTTTTTTTTCTACGCAGCTAAAAATGCTATTTTGATAAAAAGAAAATTATAGATAAATTATGGTATCAAGTGATTTCAGTCTCCTCTCGATCGTATCCTCCCTAAACGTCAACTAAAAATCTTTATTTTGATTTACAAAATCTATCCATATTTCCGTTGAGGACTAATGGGCCTATTTGGAAAGAAAGCCCAACTAACCTTTATTATATAAACAAAAAAAACATCAAAAGAAAAACCAAACACGCTCTCGCTCTCGCTCTCTATCTGTCTGTTGAACACGAAGCTTGTTGATCTCAAATCACTCTGCAATCTTCACTGCGTTGATTTCTAGCAGGTACGTAAACCCTAATTCATACCCTCTTTTTCAATTTTCACCTTTTCTTCTTCAAGATCATCGCCGATACTCTCTACATGCACATTTACTTTGTCTTTCGATGTTTTCTGCAATTCCCCCAACAATTATTGATCATGTTATTGTGTTTTTTGTAAAATTACTTTCAAAACTAGGTTTTTTGTAATTTGAAACATGTTTTTGAAATGTTTTTATTTTGTTTGATTCTTGATGGGTAGTTAAGTTAAAAAGACTGTATTTTTAAGAATTTTATGTTGTTGATTCTCCATTGTGATTGTTGTTAGAGGACTTAAGCGCTTATTCGATGAAATTAAACTCTTGGGTCTCAAAACAAAACAAAACCCTAGTGGGTTAATTTCTGCACAAGCGATTATTATTGAATAATAACCTAATCTTTCTTTTTTCTTTTAATTTTTGATTGTAGGTTTTGTAACATCAAGTCTCAAAAAATGCCAAAAGTTAGAAGAGAGAAGTCGCCGGTTATGGATTGGAGTGGACAGTATCCATATTGGAGTGGACCGTATCCGTATCCCTATCCGGCCGTAGATTTTGATCTGCCTAGACCTAGGTTTGGATCAGCCGAAGAAAGGAAAGAATGGGATGAGATTAGGTGTCCTATTTGCATGGAGAGTCCTCATAACACTGTTCTTCTGAAATGTTCTTCTTATGAGAAGGGTTGCCGTCCTTACATGTGCAATACTAGTTACAGGCACTCCAACTGTCTCGACCAATTCTGCAAGTCATTTGATTCCAATCTCTCATCTGCAAAGCTGGAAGAAATTCCTCTTGTCGCAAGCACAGCCTCGGATGATAGGAAAGGTCAGTCAGGGCCTGGGAATCCCTCTCAACGTGGAAACCAGTTGCAACCAAAGCTTATCTGCCCTCTTTGCCGGGGAGGAATATATGGATATATGGTTTCGGAGACTGCTCGAAGGTATATGAATTCAAAAATAAGGAGTTGTTCTTCTGAGACTTGTGAATTCAAGGGAACATATCAAGAACTCAGGAAGCATGCTAGGATGGAACATCCTTCCGTTCGACCATCAGAGGTGGATCCCTCACGACAGGGTGACTGGGTAAGGATGGAACAGCAAAGGGAGCTTGAAGATGTTTTTAGCTCAATCAATGCAAGGTATGGTGCTGAACACAGTGGCGAACACCCCATGTTGTCTGGGGATTTAGCCAACATGATGTCCTTACTCTTATATCAGATGTTCACTGTTGAAGAAGGCGCTAGCTGGTTGTCTAGTGTGTGGTCTGATCCAAGACCTAGAATGCCATTACATGACATAAGATCTGAAACAGTGCACAGGGTATCAAATAATACACAGACAAATCAATCAGCTAGATGGAGATCCAGTTTACCTTCAGCACATCAACCGGAGAGAATTCGCAGACTTGCATCAAGAATTAATCCGTCATCATCCCGTGATCTGGAGGCAAATCGTACGGCTAGGTGGAGAGAAAATACTTTACCTCCAGGAATGGCACACAGTGAAATTGTTTATAATTATTATATGGAGCCGGTGACCCCCGAGGTCAGAACATCTTCAACAAGGATGCCTCGAGTTTCACAATATTCTCAGTCTAATCCCTCGACCAACAATTCTTCGTCTAGAAGGATTCCTGGTCGCCGTTTGCGTTGGCGCCATCAATGATGGTCAACATTTGATAGCCTACCATGAGTGACACTATATTTTATGATGGACGAAATTGTCTCAGGTTATCTGGTCATAAAAGATTTATTTTTTGAATATAACATTATGAAAATACTTTAGTTATCATTTAACATCATTTAACATCATTTCTTGGATGATTTGGTTCTGTGGAATTGTATTGCAACTCTGCATTTTGTTTATAATATTGTTTTCAATAATCAATTCAGTTCAAAAAGTTTCTGTTCAGTTTTGCAGTTTAGTTTTTTGGTTTTTTTTGAACACCCTGCATAGTATTGGTGTATTCTGGGATTCGTATTCTGGACCATCTACATACCTGATATTTTATAGTATGTCCAATCATTAGACTATGGACAAAAAGAATAAAATAAATACATTATACTATTGTTTGAAAATTATACATGTCTTTTCTTTGTTGTATTATTGGGTATGAGATGTGTACAAGGCACAAGCAACTCAGATAAACATAAACCACAAATAATAAATCAGCACAGAAAATATCTAACTATGATCTTCTCCTTTAACATTGGAATTGAAATATATAAATATCATGGTAACAAACCCTTAATTTCCAACATCAAAGCCAAATCCATAAAAATCCAAACATGGGTGCTGATTCTGATTCCCTTCACTCTTTAACACAAAATGCATATCACCAACCTCTTCTAAACCAAAGGGTAGATGAAGAAGATCCAAATCTAAAAACCAAATCACAAAAAAAACTTGCTCTTCTTCCTCTAATCTTTCTCATCTATTTTGAAGTTTCTGGTGGCCCTTATGGTGGAGAAGCAACAGTAGGGGCTGCAGGTCCATTTTTTGCAATTCTTGGATTTGTAATTTTCCCTTTTATTTGGAGTATTCCAGAGGCTCTTTTAACTGCAGAATTAGCTACGACTTTCCCTGGAAATGGTGGATTTGTTATTTGGGCTAATGAAGCTTTTGGCCCATTTTGGGGTTCTTTAATGGGCTATTGGAAATTTTTCAGTGGTGTCATAAATTTAGCATCTTATCCTGTTCTATGTATAGATTACCTCAAACTTGTGATTCCTGTTTTGTCTTCAGATGTACCTCGTTATGTCTCAATTTTTGTCTCATCTTGTTTGTTGTCTTTTTTAAATTATTCTGGTTTAGCTATAGTTGGTTATACTGCAGTTGTTTTAGGTGTTATTTCCCTTTTACCCTTTGTGATAATGTCTTTGATTGCATTGCCTAAGATTGATCCCAGTAGATGGTTAAGTTTAGGTCAAGAGGATGTGAAAAAAGATTGGACAATTTTTTTTAATACAATTTTTTGGAACTTGAATTCTTGGGATAATGCTAGTACTTTAGCTGCTGAAGTTGAAGAGCCACGTAAAACTTTTCCAAAAGCTTTGTTTTTTGCTGGATTGTTAACTTGTTTAAGTTATATAATTCCTTTGTTGGCTACTACTGGTGCTATGCCACTTGATCAAAAAGTTTGGATTGATGGGTATTTTGCAAATGTAGCTTATTTGATTGCTGGAAATTGGTTGAAATATTGGATGGAAATTGGTGCTGTTTTGGCACTTATTGGATTATTTGAAGCTCAATTAAGTAGTGCTGCATATCAACTTTTGGGTATGTCTGATTTGGGGTTTATACCAAAAATATTTGGTGAAAGGTCAAAGTTTAATACTCCTTGGTTGGCTATTTTGATTTCAACAATAATAGCAATTGCCATGACTTCTTTAAGTTTTACAGAGATTATATCTACTGTGAATTTCTTGTATAGTTTAGGGATGCTTTTGGAATTTGCTTCTTTCCTTAAGTTGAGGAAAAAATTCCCTGCAATGAAAAGGCCTTTTAAGGTTCCACTTGGATTCTTTAGTTTGATTCTAATGTGCATTGTTCCATCAGTGCTTTTGGTTTATGTGATGATGGTTGCTACCAAAGTTGTATTTGTGGCTAGTGCTTTCATAACCTTGTTAGGGATAGTGTTGTATTATTCCATGAATCTTTGCAAGTCTAAGAGGTGGATTAAATTCAATGGAGTAGGAGATAAATTGGATGAAGATGAAGATATTATTATCATATAGAAGAACATATTACTAAATTGTTTTTGCATTTTTTCTGTAACAATAACACATCTATATCATGTTTATTATGGTTGCCGTGATAATAAAAAATCGAACCAATCATCGACTCAATTACTAATTGCTAATAACATTATAAAGCAACTCATCTGTTATGTCTCGAGCAACTGAGAGGGAAGGATAAAAAGGCAGAAAGTATGTTTCTAAACTGTCAAAATAATAAGCTTGACAAGCTTTATCTTTACTTTCATTAATTAGGATCAAGAAATTCTTGAAACAAAAACTACATAAAGATGAATATTGTTAAAACATAATAAACAAAAATGTCATCCTGCTTTTGATGTTCTCGTTACTTGCGGCAGAACAACTGAATTAAGATCCCCGGGATAAGGTGTAAACAAGCCTAATCCTCCCCTACTTTCTTTTAAATTACTATTCTTTTTAAGTTGATCCAACTGTTTAACCCATTCTATGGGAGAAGAGTGCTCTCTTGTGTGAGGGTGCAACACAAACAGTGAATTGTATTCACAGTTTGGAAACATGAAGAATTCGAACGCGTCCCCTAATCTGTACGCAACATAGCCAAAACTAAGTTGATCTCTGGGCGTGAAGAGGTGAACCTCGTTGAACCATAAGCAGCTAAACAAGTTATTCACAGCTGTATGTTCTCGAATGATAATCGCTCCCTCTGGAACATCTGAAACATCATAAACTACTGTTAAGTAAACATGCTTACTTTTCATAGTAATCTTGACAGATTTACCATGGCTCAAGTGAAAATATCCTAAAATCTTAGCAATCGGTCTCAGAATGACATACTAAAATTGAATAAATTATTGAAATCGAACAATAGAAATAAAATAAAAGACAAGACTCGATGCCCGGCATACCACTAATAGTCTTTTTACTTGAACTCCATGGTTTCATCCCCTCATAATAGTATATTTTCATGTGAAGATCAATAAGGGGTCGTGCATATCGCTTTCGCCTCTTGTTTGCATCAGCCTCCTCGTATATATTACGGTGATGCTTATGTTGAGCAATGGCAAATGTATTTTTCCCTCGCCATAGGTATCTGCAAAGTAAAGATTGGCGTGCAAAATGAGTCATCACGATCTCTATCATCAGATCAGTCGGATCCCAACTGAATATATAATTACCATAAATATTAGGCATAAACCAAAATAACAAGCATCAGTACCTCTCTAGTATTAGCAATGGATCAACTACCAGCTCCATTTTACCATCAATCCATATACTATACTGTGCTTGAGGAAACAACCTGTGCGTTATTATTTTAGGAACCTTCCCATTCCTTCTCGGTTCATCATAAGGTTGATTCTTAAGAAGAACAAGTCGCCAAATTCCCACCCATTTTCCACCAGCATTGTCTTCTTTCACAGTAGTATTTTCCCTCATGAATTCCAGAGATACCTCATCGACCACCATAAGAAAGCAAAAAAGTTTCTTTGACCGAAGGCTTATATTTGATGGTTGATGAGGTATATCATAGCCGTCAAAAATGCCAGATGCAACAACAAATTTGCATTTCTTAACATATTTAATGTCTACAGGATCCATTTCAGCACCGCCACCTTGGATAAATCCACAGTGCACCTAAGGGGTGGAGAACATGCAAAACATTGCGCATTAATGAAGGCAATCACAAGAAAATCTTACAAAATTGTGAAGCAATTACAATTAGATTAAACTTAATAACATTTATAAAACGATGACCGTTGATTTACCTTCATATTTGACTTCAGTTTGAAACTCTCCTCCCTCTGTTTCCAACTTATATGGCCTCCAAAAAGAGGAGACGAATCGGAACTATTATTTGGAACCACATCTTCGGTAACATAAGATAATTTTTTGACAATTTTGTCGTAAGTTCTTCCAGTGGGGATAACAATTTTATCAGGGTCATTGGAAACAGGAATCGGGCATCCTAAAAAATACAGGAAGCATCAACATCAAACACTAATTATTAGTTGGTGAAGTCTTAAGCTAATCGATGGAGAAAAAACTGCTAAAACCTTACTGTGAGGTTTTGTTACAAGTCCCATAGTGTCTAACATGGTGTAAACCTTGCTATCTTTGTTACACATGGCTGCAAATCAAACAGAAAATTGCTATGATTTTAGAAGTGATGACATGATATCATGGTTTTGATGAAGAAAATAAAAGACAATGAATCTTTTGTTCAACAACATTTCCTTGAAGCATGCCATTTAATAATCTAACAGAACCCCCCACCAAGTGACTATCCTATTCCTACGCATAGCAAATTTGCATCTAAATCGACCAATCAGATTTTAGATATTTGTACTTCCAAAGTTAGTCTGAAGCTAATTTTCAGTACCAAGGCATGTTCTACATTGCTCTGATACTGATACCACTTGTTAGAGTGTAAGAGAGAGAGAGAGAGAGAGAGAGAGAGAGAGAGAGATTGTGCATCAATGATTATTGATATTATTGTGTAAGAGGGTTACAATTTATAGAGTTTCATATTAACATCTCTTAGCTAGCAAGTAACCTAACTAACAAACCTAACAACTGACCCCAATGGAACAAAGCAATGAAAGAAGAAATCAGTTCAATAGAGAAGAATAAGACATGGAAGCTAGTTGAACTCCCACCTCAGAAGAAGGCAATCAGTGTCAAATGGGTATTCAAACTCAAAACCAATCCAGATGGGAGCATAGCCAAGCACAAAGCCAGATTAGTTGCAAGAGGTTTTCTTCAAAGACAAGGTATTGATTTTATTGAAGTGCATGCACCAGTGGCTAGGATGGAAATTATCAGGTTAGTAGTTGCAATAACTAGCTCATATGATTGGCCGCTATTTCATATGGATGGCAAATCTGCATTTTTTAATGGTCCATTACAAGAAGTACATGTGCTACAGTCCCCTGGGTTTGAAATCGAATCAGATAAAGACAAAGTTTACAAGCTTGAAAAGGCTCTCTATGGCCTCAAGCAAGCTCTACGTGCTTGGAATAAAAGAATATATCACTTTCTGCACATCGAAGGGTCTGTGAAGTGTTCAGTTGAACTTGGAATGTACATAAAAGGCACTGATGTAACTAATGCTATTCTACTGTGGGATGACCTTCTCATCACTGGAAGCAACGTTGATAGCATTGAGAAATTCAAGGGAGACTCAAAGATGAATTTGAAATGAGTGATTTAGGAAAAATTAATTACTTTCTGGGTTTAGAATTTCACTATGCTCAACATGGTATTGTGCTACATCAGAAAAGATATATTGAAGATGTATTAAAGAGATTTCAAATGGAGAGATGCAATGCAGCTGGAGACCCCAAGGGAAGCAAATCTCAAACTGACTAAAAGTGAAAAAATGAGCAAGATGTGGATGCAACTCTGTTCAAACAGGTTGTAGGGAGTTTAAGGTTCATTTGTAACACAAGGCCAGACATCAACTATGATGTAGGATCAGTGAGCAGGTTTATGAGTAATCCTAAGACACCTCATTTGATTGCAGCCAAAAGAATTCTCAGGTATCTGAAGGGAACCAAGGAATATGGTTTGAACTTTCCAACAAGTGACACTGAAGGAAAGATGGAATTAGAAGGCTTCTCTGACTCTGATTGGTGTGGAGATAGAGATGACAGAAGAAGCACCTCTGGTTATTGGTTCAATTTTAGAAATTCACCTATCTCATGGTAATAAGAAACAAAACATAGTATCCTTGTCTAGTTCATGTAGTTGCAGCACACGCAGCATGTCAAGCAGTATGGCTTGAATCTTTGTTGGATGAATTGAAGGTCAAGTATGTGAAGCCTATGAGATTGAATGTGGACAATAAGTCTAGCAAAGAATCCCATTGCACATGGAAGGTCGAAGCACATAGAAAAGAAATGAAATTTCACTTTCTTGGAGACCAAGTTGGCAAGGAGAAACTGAATGTGGTGCACTGCAGAACTGAAGTCCAAGTACCAGACATTCTAATTAAACCACTCAAAGCTGACAGATTCAAGGAACTAAGTTATTTTTACATCATATAAATTACAGAAAGAGAGACAAATAGAAATGAGTTTCCAAACGCTTCTCTTACAACTTTAAATGTTGTTTTTGCAATGCTAGGCACAGCTAAATCTATGGTTACTTATTGTGCAGCTAGAGAAATATAAAATAATATAATTTATCCCCTTCTACCCAATTCTAAGAAACTTGCAAGTAACCAAACGTATAAAAATTTCGCTAACCTGATAAAAAGGAAACAGAAGATTGACAAGACCAAATATGGAACAATAAGGCAATAAGAATTAACAACATCCACAAGATCCCTCCTACAAGAACCAATCGAACAAACCCTTTCTTCCAAACAATCTTCATGGGATAATCTTGGGGTATCCTCCCTGAAGAAAATAATCCTACTTCAAAATCTGCATCACCAACAAGCAAACAAACTTACTTCACCATCATGTAATCTAGTAAACAAATGCTATCTTAAAATACTAAAGAATCAAAAGAGTTGATAGTACCAATTCTTCACCTTTAGCTTGAGGATTTTGATTACTTCGATCTCCTCTACGATTTAGACGCAAAGATATAGACTTTTGAAGATCATTCTCCATATTTGATTCTTTTCTTTAAGTTATTATCATCACTGGCATTGTATAAAGAAATGTGAGAAAAATATAATATTTTTGGCATAACTAATACATTATTACCAGGTAGATAAATTGAAAGCGAAAAACAATACAAGAAACTAATTCAAATTAGCAACTAATTAACCCATTAATTGGTTGAAAAGTATTGAAATAAAAATGAAAAGTTTGAGATAAGAAAGATTGAAAAAATAGAAGAAAAAGAAAAGGGTAAGACCTTTGTCTAATTAATTCTTTTTTCCGATCTGGTATGCGGCTGTGGATACGTGGCGGAGCGGCAGGGTTACGGCGCCGGTACGTGGCGATGGTTGAACGGTCAGTAACGTGACCCGACCCGGAATCGGATCCGGGAAATCGCGTGTGTGTTTTGTTTGCTGAATGTGAGAAGAAAGGATAGATCTAATATAACGATATTAGTATAATGTGGATTTTCAACAACGAAAAAGATAATTATTCAAAACTCAAATTGAAGTTTCACACCACAAACATGTATGTGTCTGTTGTACTATCTTCAAATTCAATTCTTCTTGTTCATGGCCGTTGCTCAAGTTAAACGGATGTTCTCAAATACATCTATGACTTTATAGTCTTTTTAGGGCACGAATTAAATTAATAGGAATTTCTTAAAATATAAAAAAAAAATTAATTTTTTTTTTACGCACATAAAATTATACTATTTCATTAATCAACAAAGAAGAAATACAAATAGGTTGTACCCAAAAAAAAAAATACAAATAGGTAAATTCTCAAAGATGCAGCGACTAGCACCGAAAATGGCCGTCCTAGCTAGGGGATGAGCAATCATATTCGCTTGGCGCTTAATAAACTTCACTACAAAGTTTTGACCAGAACAAAGTAAATTATTAATATGAGCAACAAGTAGACTAAATTTCGAATCGCCTCCATGGAAAAGTTGAATTGCATCAACTACACTATTGGCGTCCGTCTCAAATATTACATTAGAAATACGTCGTTGCTTTATCTCTTTCATTGCTTCTAGTAATGCTTTTGCCTCACCCTCCATGACAGAATAATTTCCATCCAAGCGAGTAGTCCCAGCCATGATGAATCTCCCCATGTGGTCACGCAAACACCAACCGGTAGTAGTCGAATTTAAATCACGATAAAAACCGGCATCAATATTGCACTTAAACCACCCTTGTTGAGGCTTTTCCCAACTATGCAGCTGCTGGTGTTGAACTGTTTGGCGCTGGTCCTGCTGTACCCGTTGAACATCACTCCATTCACTCCACAAATATCGTGCCTTCATGCCTAAGTGTCGTCCAATTTCCTGCGTAGCATTCCAGACCATGTTGTTTCTATTTTGCCATAACACCCAAAGCAACATTGCAAATAATCCTGCATTTTCATTAGTTTCTGTCAAGCACACATTTAGAATAAAATCATGTAATGTTGCAGCTTGATGGATATGCGGTGCAAGGATAGAATCCAATCCAGCAGCATGTCTTGCTTGCACACTTGTGTTACATGTTACAAAGGTATGTCAATCATCTTCAAAAGCATGGTTACATAATGGGCAAGACAATTCACAAGGTACGTGTTTCTCTTGCAATCTCACACGAGTCGGCAAACAACCTCTACAAATCCGCCAAAGAAGATGCATAGCTTTCGGAGGAGCATGAATTTTCCAAAGACTAAGCCAATTAACATGTTGAGCCGAACTAGCCTCCTCCCTTTTAATTTGCATCATCACTTTGTATCCACTCTTCACACTATAATTACCATCAATGCTATCACCCCAAATGATCTTATCATCCTCAACAACACTAAGTAATGGAGTTTCCATGATACGGTTAGCTATGTGCAAAGGAAATAAAGACTCAATTTTATTCTTATCCCACACCTTCATATTTGGAATCATAAGATCACTAACATGTAAATTATACACACCTTGAGCTTGGGGTGAAGGAATCCATGCATCATTTCTTTCACGTAACCAAGGTTCACTCATGATGTTGATGCTATCACCATTCCCAATCCTCCACCTACAACCATGCATAAGAATTTGCCTTGCTTTCCAAATACCTCTCCACACATAGCTAGGATTATTACCAAGTTTAGAATCAAAAAACGAAGAATTCGAAAAGTACCCTGCTTTGTAAATTTTAGCCACGAGGGAGTAAGGTTTTGTCATGATATTCCACCCTTGTTTAGCTATCATCGCCAAGTTAAAATTTCGCAAGTCTCGAAAACCCATTCCACCTTGACTTTTAGCATGTGTCATTCGATCCCAAGCTAACCACTTGATACCATTATTATTCGCACCACCGCCCCACCAAAATGAATTCATCATGCGTTCAATATCTTTAATTGTGCCTTCCGGTAAGAGATAAATACTCATGATATAAGATGGTATTGCCTGAAGTACTGATTTGATCATTACCTCCTTTCCAGCTCTCGACAATGCACGACCTCTCCAAGAATTTATCCGCTTCCATATCCTATCTTTAATGTATGCAAAAACCTCTTTCTTTTTCCTCCCAATCATAGAAGGGAGACCAAGATAGTTACCAGTCCCAAGCACAAGTCTGACACCCATCATCCTTGACAAGTCTTCTTGTGCTAGCAAGCTCAAATTCCTGCTGAAGAACACTTCTGACTTTGATAATTTAATTTCTTGTCCTGAAGCATCTCCATATGTTTTTAAGAGACTCATCAAATGGTTACATTCAGCGACCGTAGACATGCATAATAAAAAGCAATCATCAGCGAAAAGGAGGTGGGACACCACCGGTGCCCCTCTGCATATCTGGATTCCATGAAGGTCTCCGCTAGCCACTGATTTTTTAATTAACGCTGTTAATCCTTCTGTGATCAAAATAAAGAGATAAGGTGAGAGCGAGTCTCCCTGCCGTCCTCTGCCTGGGAAAATAGGCCAACTTTCTCAAAGTTCACCAAAACTGAGTAATTAACAGAACTAACGCA
The DNA here is from genome assembly GCA_030408175.1 of Trifolium repens. Taxonomy (NCBI): domain Eukaryota; kingdom Viridiplantae; phylum Streptophyta; class Magnoliopsida; order Fabales; family Fabaceae; genus Trifolium; species Trifolium repens. The sequence goes on along the minus strand of CP125842.1, from coordinate 54,439,003 downwards.
TAGCATCATCCAGTGAATCCACTTATTAGCAAAACCCAATCTTTCAAGCATACCGCGCATGAAACCCCAATCAACTCTATCGTATGCCTTGCTAATATCAATTTTGAGAGCAAGGTCACCCTTCCTTCCGCGCGTTCTTCTCTTTAATGCATTAATGATCTCAACAACAATAAGAGCATTATCAAGAATTGAACGCCCTTCAATAAATGCCGATTGTTCCTCTGATACACATTTCTCAAGGCAATACATCAATCTATTTGCCAACACTTTAGAGACCATTTTATAAAGCACGTTACAAAGGGATATTGGTCTCAAATCTTTCATGACGGTGGGATTGTCACATTTAGGAATCAAGCAGATATTGGTTTCATTTAGAGAAGATGGAAAGAAACCTCTATCAAGCCACTCCTTAGCCGCCGCAAATATATCATCACCACAAAGATCCCAAAAATGTTGATAGAAAGCTGGATTGAAACCGTCGAGTCCTGGAGCCTTATCTGGGTGCATCTGGAACAATGCTTCTCTCAACTCCTCCTTTGTAATAGGCAACACTAGTCGATCATTATCCTCCTGAGTAATCCGTGGAGCAATTAAAGACAAGACCGGATCATGGATCGATGAATTAGCTTTGAATAAGTTGTTAAAATAATTCAAAGCCACTTCACAAAGTTCAGGCTGAGTTGTTACTATTCTATTCTCATCATTGACTAACTTCACAATCTTCTTAGTCTGTTGCCGTGAGGATGCCGACATATGAAAAAAATTTGTATTCAAGTCCCCCTCTTTCAACCAATGCATTTTAGCTCTTTGTCTCCAATAAGTTTCTTCTTGGACTAACAACCTGGCATGTTTTTCTTGAACTTCCTTATACCTCCCTGAATTGGCTGCATCATGACACCCACGTAAGCGGCCCATCTCTTCGCTACATTCTAACACCTCTTGCTTAAACCTCATCCTCTTTCTTCTCCCCTACCCCGCTAACTTATCCGCACACCTAGATGTTTTATGTAAGATATCCATACTTCTTTCTCTCCCCCAACCTTCCACAACCACCTCCTCTATGTCATCCTCCTTCAACCAATGATTTTCAAAGCGAAAAGAGTAAGTTCTTCCACTCCTCACCGTTGGAGAATTTTGGAGCAAGATTGGACTATGATCGGAATGCGAGGCTAAAAGGTTCAATAACTTGACATTAGGATAGACCTTGAGCCATTTTGAGTTGTCCATGGCTCTTCAATAACACTTTGCGAACCTCTACTTTTGATCCAGATAAACGGGTAAGGTCACAGTCACTAACCGCCGTTCGGAAACCAGCTGAATATCAGTAAGGTCACAGTCACTAACCGCCGTTCGGAAACCATTACACAACCAATTTGGATGGGAATGATTCCCTCTTTTATCTTCTTGGGTCAGAAGATCATTAAAATCACCTACAATGCACCACGGTAGCTCAAACATATCTCGTAATTCACGTAATAGGTCCCAGGCTTGTCTTCTTCTTCCTCTTTCCGGATACCCATAGTAACATGTTAACCGTCATTCCTCATCCTCCTCCTTCTCTTTAACAATCAAGTTGATAAAGTTTCTGGAATAATTCATTACTCTACATCTTATTGTATCCCTCCACATAACAGATAATCCACCACTCCGACCTTCCACATCAACAGACAGACAAGAATGAAATTTCAGACTTACACGAATTCGTTCCATGACAGGGGCTTTAGATAATGTTTCAGACAGAAAAAGAATATCAGGTTGCTGGCTTTGAGCAATGTTACGAAGGTTCGAAATTGCACTCGAAGTGCTCAACCCCCGACAATTCCAACTTAAAATCCTCATTGGTCCCGGCAGGCCTGACTGCCAGGACCTGCCGTTAAAAAATGCTCATGAGCTTGTGAAGTGTCACTGTTGTCAGAGTTGTCTTCCTCCCTTCTCCTCTTTTTTTCAACTTGTAAGTCAAAATCAACCATATTTTCTGGTTCTGGAACAAGGCAAGCAGTTGTCTGGTTCAGGTTTTTTGGGATAGTAGTTTTTGGTTTTTTTTTCTGGTCTGGGTTGATTTTGGGTCGGTTCAGTTGTATGGGTCGGATTGGTTCGGGTCACTGAGGCTGGTTTATGGGTTACACGTGGATGGCGCGTGGGTTTATTTTGAGATACCTGTGGGCCTTTTGTGTTGGCTTGGCTAGTAAAGGTAAGCAATTGATGTGTGAATGATTGTGTTTCATTGTTTTCCGTTAATGATTGGGTGATAATAATTGCAGAATTATTTTTGGGGAAGGAATTAAGTAGATGGTCGGCTGGTGTTAATGATGGGATTAGACCGTTTTGGGAATTTGGGATTGGAGAAGTAAGGCTGTGTTTGGATGATAAAAGAAAATGGAAGAAAAGAAAGTGTGAGGAAAGAATGTTGAAGGAATGAAAGTGAGTAGAAAGTGAATGGAATGTGAGATGATTGTTTAGTTGTTTGGTTTGAGTGAAAGTGAATAAAAAGTGAAAGGAAAGAATGATATATTATTTGGTAAATGACATAACTATCCTTAACCAAAATTAATATATTAATTAAAATAAAAGCCTTGATTTTTGTTACTCCAAGATTTTGATTACAAAAAATAAATAAATCTTTTAGTAAAAATAAATAAATAAATAAATCTTGATTTAATATAAGCAATAAATTGAAAAAAGAAAAAAAGAGTAGTACTAGTACTGATGTAAAGTAACGTCATGTAAAAACTGTTTCATTTCAAAACCAAGGGCAATTTTGTCTTTTTAATAAATTGGATCTCCAGTTTTTGCTTTCTTTCCAAACTTGGGCGGAAAGGTTTTAAGCAGTGGGACCCACAAAAATTTAGCTTTCTTTCCTCTCTGACAAATGATCCAAACGGTGGAAAGATTTTGGTTTCCGTGTTTTCTCTCCTTCCACAATCAGTCCTCCCACATTCCCTTGAACCAAACATAGTGTAAATGTAGGAAAATTTGGTGTGGGAAGTGATTGACCATGTAGGCTTTGGATTAAGGGATTGTAGTTTTGTGTGAATTGAAAGGATGGTGGGGTCTGGTTACCATTTAAAGCTAATGATTGCCCCTGTCTGCTAATAATTGCTGGATGAGAACCGTTGTGGTTATTGTTGTGAACGCCAAATGCCACGTCAGCGGACGTGGGACCCCTGTTCGAGCTTTCTGCCAGAGCATGCATTTGCCCTGCCGTTCCGCCGCCAGTGTGACCCGTCTTACCGCCACCCTCCTCCTTCAACCACCGTGATGTAGTCCTCCCACCTTGTCTTCTTGAATCCGCTCTTATCTCAGCTGACCATTCTCTTGTCCCGTCGTCTTGCTCCATAGAAAATCTAACTTCACACTTATTCTCACCATGCCCCATTACTCCACAGACAAAACAAAAAGTTCCTAATTTTTCGTATTTGAATTTCACAGTGTACCATTTGCCGTCCTTATCCATCACTTTAGCATCCTTCTTGAGTGGCATACGAATGTCAATTTTCACTCGGATTCTCATGTATTGCCTCCAAAAACTCGAATTATTATTCTTATCGAATTCCAATAGTACACCAATGTAGTTGGCTAATTTAGTACCAACTTTCTCCTTCATAAACCCCATAGGTAAATCATGGACTTGAACCCACATATTAATGTGATTAAGTGCGATATTTTCAATTTGCACTCTCTCACTACAAGAAAACATCAATTTAGCGGCCGCAAAAAACGGCCGAAAAGTAGTGAAAACGGCCGAAAAATAAAAAAAATGGCAAATTTAGCGGCGGCCACGTCCGTCACAAACTGACGTGTCAGTCTGCCATGCCTGCCACACAATTACCATCGGCTTTGACCGTCGCTAAATCTGACGCAGCCTGCCACGCGTACCACACACTTACCGGCGGCTATGGCCGCCGCAAAATTTGAATTTTTTAAAATTTTTTTTTCTTTAAATATTATAAATAAAAATTATTTTTATTTATTTGGTTATACTGATTTTTTTATAAGTTAAAAAACCATTTTTTTTATAAGTTAAAAATATCATCTTTTAACAACAACAAATCCAAAAAATTCAAATCAATCAATTCTTCACAAACCTATAAAATCATACACTAAAAATCAAACCCATGAAACACAAACTCATAAAATTAGAGAGATGAGATTGAGAGAGAAAGAGAGATTTTGTGAGAGTGATGAAATAGGAGTAGTTGTTGTTGTTGTTGTTGTTGTTGTTGTGATTTTGTGAGATTGAAGTTGTTGTTGTTGTTGTTGTGATTTTGTGAGATTGAAGTTGTTGTTGATGAACCATGAAATAGTTGTTGATGATTTTGTGATTTTTGTGTAAATCAAGATTAAGATTGAAGGATATGAAAGATGGGTTGGATTTTAATGTGCTGAAGAAGATGAGTTTGTGTTTTGTGGTGGTGTTAAATTTTTTCAAACTCTTTGTGGTGGTGTTGTGTTTTGAAATTGATTGAGAAAAAGAAATGAGGTGAAGGAGATAAGAGTGAGAGAAGAGAAAAATAAATGAGGGTGAAGAGAAAAAGAAATAAGTGTAAAGAGGAAAAAAGTCATCCTTTTTTTTAAAAAAAATGTTACTTTGCGGCGGCCTTAAGCCGTCGCTATTCCTTCCAGCTTTTTTTTTAAAAAAACGGTTAAGAGGTACCGGCGGCCTGGTCCGTCGCTACCTGCTGCTTCAGTTTCCAAGGCCTGCAACGTTGCAGGCAGCAGATTTTGCGGCGGCCTTGCCCGTCGGTAATTGTGCAAATTTTTTTAAAAAAATGATTTTATTACTTTCCTGCGGATTTGCTTAATTTGCGGCGGCTTAGGCGGCCGGTAATTTAATGAAAAATCAGTCGGAAAATTGATGTTTTCTTGTAGTGTCTCCAGGATCAACATGTTGTTATCAAAAGTCCAAGTACCTCCATTGAGGACCGCCTCCATGTCCAAGGGATGAGCAAATGGAACAAATTACTTTCCGGTCGTTGCCTCTTTAATAGTGACTCCTTTTACCGGTTTCCATATCTCCGCCATTCTCACCTTCATGGAATTGAAATGAATAGTCTTGTCACATAAGAACCTTCCAACAAGACACCACCTAAGGTCCTCTTGTTCATCTTCCTCCTCCTCAAAGTCAAAACGAAAACCTCCTTCCTCCTCTTCATGAATCGATAAGCCTTCAAGGTTAGGATGAGCCATAGTAGCTCATTGGATGGTAGCTATGCGAAAGTAATGCGTTATAGAAACGTTATAGAAATGTTTGGTGAATTATGTATTAGAAATTAGTATTGGGCCTAACTCATCCTCACAAAACCGGCTTGTAAGGTGAGGATTGCCTCTTACTTATAAACACTTATTCATGCCATCTCACATCCGATGTGGGACTTCTTAACACATCCCCTCACGCCCAGCACTATTGGGCTTGGTGCGTGGATATAAACGGTAGGTGGCCCGATAACGGGTGGCCCAACGGATCTTGGAGAGGCTCTGATACCATATTAGAAATTAGTATTGGGCCTAACTCATCCTCACAAAACCGGCTTGTAAGGTGAGGATTGCCTCTTACTTATAAACACTTATTCAGGCCATCTCACATCCGATGTGGGACTTCTTAACATTATGAAAAGAAAGCTAGCTTCTACTAAGAGAAGTATTATCAAACCCTAGCAGAGCACTAGGAAAACTTATAAACTTTTAGATTTAATCCCTAAAAAGTTGTAAAAAAAAAAAAACATTTTAAAAACATTATAGAGTTTTTAAAAACATTTTTTGCAATATAAGGATTATTGTTAAAATGAGAATAAAATGTAGTAGGAGTCAAGAATATATTTAACTCTAAATATATTGAATAATTTGACAGTTTAAGAGGGTAAACGACCTCTTTTAAAATATTCATAATCTCGTTATTTATTTGCAAGTGTCATATAAAATTATTAAGGCTATTTGACAAAAAAAATGGCCTAAATTAAACTTTTAATCTCTCTATTTTAAGGTTTAATTCTAAAGTTCTACTTTTATTTTATGTGAGGCATAGCCACTCACATCCATCATTTTTTTTAAAAGAATAATTAAGTGTCAAAATTTGACTCTTAAAATAAATAAGTGGGTTCAAATTTGAACCTCAATTCTACATATGTCTCCGGACGAGCACCGTTCACTAGAACCTATTTTAAATATTGTATTTAAATTTAATAAAATTTTGGTCTCCTATTTTATACTGAACTTGGCTTGAATCAATATATTGTTCAAAAAGAAATGACTTATTGATGATTCATAACTCACACAAAGACAAAGAGGATGCCTATTCAAAAAAAAAAAAAACTCACACAAAGATGAGGAGGATGCCTATTCAATTCCACAATGACTTATTGTCAAATCAATTCAACATAAATTCTAGCTCAATTTGTAAAAATGTCAAAATTGTTAGATCAAATGTTATAATTGGGGTTTGAACCCCAACTACTCCATTTGTTTGTGTGAGTTTATAACAACTTTGTTATTTTGTCTATCTACCAAAAAAACAACACAACACACTAAAATTCAGTATAAATCTACGATGTCATGCTTCCTAGATTCCTTGGTGTCGCTTTTGACCAATGTACACTTTTCAAATAATCCACTTTAATTATAATTTTTTATTAATATATAAAAACAAATGTTAGTATATGAGATATTGTTCAATTTATCTAATGAGTATTTTCAAAATTTAAACTTTTCATAATTTTTATAATAAATAATTAAAAATATTAGCCTCCAAAATTGCACATCGACATATGTGCATTGCTCAAAGGTGATACTTATTTAAGAGAGCCCATTATAATGTACGTTTGGTATCGCAGTGATTCAATGAATATGTAATAATCACAACACATCATTATTTTCTAAAAATTCCACTATGTAATTTCTGTAAAATTATGGTGAATTAACTTAATTATGTCATACTCACCGTGATATCAACTATTTGTAAAAATTTGATATCTATATCAACTATATGTAAATATTTGATATCTTGCTAGTCAATGTTTAGTGAAGCATTCCGTTTGCTTGAAGTTATGCTAACTAGTAATTTGTTTTTTTTTTAAACCCACCATTAGTAATTGACTGGGATTGTTAGTTTGCTCTTGTCCATTAAGAGCTCCATGTTTCTTGGTCACACACGTGTCCTCTTGATAATACATCAAAGTGATAAGGTTCTCATTAACTTGTTATTTTTTGGTTAGTTTCAATTGCAATTTGATTGAAGAAAATTAGTAAAACAAATTCACATGGTGGCTGTGTACTAACCGTACACAAAACATGGACCTTTCCTTCACATTGTACGGTTGATAAAAGTTTAAGCTGTTTCTTCTCTTCTAGTTTGCAGAAAAAGGAACAAAACAATGGATGCTATGTTAGCTTTTTCTGTTCCTTCATTTCACATCCCACTAGCACTTGAAAAAAAACAAACCCCATTTAAAAAATCCATTTTCTTCAAATCACAATTGCATTCAAAACATCCATTAAATACTGGGAACACTTCAAAATTCAAGCTTTTTACTGCCTTATCACCTTCTCCATTGACAGATTCTAGTAGTAATCTTCAAGTGGATGATGAGGTAGAAGTTGAAACAAGTTCAGAGAAATTTGATTGGTACTCACAGTGGTATCCTTTGATGCCAATTTGTGATCTTGACAAAAGAGCACCTCATGCTAAGAAAGTGATGGGAATTGATGTTGTTATATGGTGGGATAGGAATGAAAGTGAATGGAAAGTTTTTGATGATGCATGTCCTCATAGATTAGCACCTTTGTCTGAAGGAAGGATTGATCAATGGGGTAGGTTGCAGTGTGTTTATCATGGTTGGTGTTTTAATGGATCAGGTGATTGTAAGTTCATTCCTCAGGCACCTCGTGATGGACCTCCGGTAACTACTCCCTCGGTTCCTTTTTATTTGTCGTTATAAACTTAGCTATTTATTGCAGAAACGAAATAGGTGGCATTAGATAATATAGTAAATAGTTAAGAGTATTATAGGAAAATGACAAATAATTTCGTCAAAAGTAACACAATTTATTGTTTTCTTAGTATGTGTGTAAATAACCTTAAGACGACAACTAAATATAAAGAGAGAATGTATTATTATTAAGTCTTGATCCTGATTAGTAGTCATTATATTGCTGTTATGTGGCTTAGAAATTGAATACTTTTTATGCTTCTTTACTTGTGTAGCAATTGTTCGGAACCTATGAAGCACTGATACAAACACTCGATATGACACACTTACATATTGACATTGTTAACAATTTGATCCAATAGTGACACATGTTGGACACTGAACTTGCCGTTAATCTAAAGTGTCGGTACTACATAGTCCAGAACACATTTAGATGTGTAGCTAGCACCAACTAAATTTCTTCTACTAGCAATCCCTATGCAATATACATGTGTTGCAGTAAATTGATTCTTCTATGGTTTGTTTTGTTATCCTATTATCTTATGATCCTCATTTACTTTTGCATTAAAAAAATGTGCAGCTTCATACTTCCAAAAAAGCATGTGTAGCTGCTTACCCAAGTGTAGTGCAGAATAATATCTTGTGGTTTTGGCCAAATACTGATCCTCAATACAAAGATATTATCACAAGGAAAACACCGCCATTCATACCAGAACTCGATGATCCATCTTTTACTAGCACAATGGGAAATAGAGATATTGCTTACGGGTAAGATTTTAAGACTAAACACAAGTAAATATGTTTTTAGACCGTATAAAATATCTATTAGTCTCCACAAATTACAAAAACACCGTGCTTTTAGCAAAAACATCTTGTTTACAGAAACTAAACTTAAAAGACCTGTGATTTAATATCGACTACAAACATATTTAGACAAAAAATATCATATAATCCGATTAGTATATTTTTCTAATTAAATCGAATGTGCAAATTCAGGTATGAGGTACTGATTGAAAACCTCATGGACCCTGCACATACTACATATGCACACTATGGAATAATGAACACTGTAAAACCAAAAGGTATGCATATATATGACTAATCTTTTAACTTCTGCAAATTCGTATTTGTTTTATATATATATATATATAATTATAAAAATAACGTAATTAAATCTTAATCAACTTAACAGAGAAACTTGATAGAGAAGGAGGAAGACCACTTGAATTGTCAATTAAAGAATTAGATGTCAATGGTTTCACAGCAGATCAGGGTTGGAGCGATAGCAAATTTATGCCACCAAGCATCTTTTATGCATATAGTAAACCTGCACCTCCTGATGAAACCAAGGTAAAAAATTGAGTAGCTATAATATGATCCTTTATATCATGAAAAATACGCGGCCGGTTTTATAAGGTTTAACAATATAATTATTTTTTGTTGCAGAAATCATCGATTCAGAAGAAATTTGCTTTGATCTTTATTTGTATTCCTGTTAGTCCTGGGAAGAGCAGACTGATTTGGTGCTTTCCAAGAAATTTTGGCCTGTGGATTGACAAAATTGTACCGCGGTGGATGTTTCATCTGAGACAAAACTTGGTTCTAGATTCAGATTTATATCTTCTCCATCTTGAGGTAATTCCTTTTATAATTTACAAATCACTTATCCTTGTTGGAAAACAGTTTAGAAGTTTGATTCATCAAATAATGTTACTAAATTAATTTTGATAGGAAAAAAAAATACTGGATATTGGTCAAGAAAATTGGCATAAGGTATGTTTTGTGCCGACAAAATCAGATGCTCTTGTGATTGGTTTTAGAAAGTGGTTGAAGAAGTATGCAGGTGGTCAAGTTGATTGGCGAGGAAAATATAGTGGTGCTCTTCCTCCTACACCTCCTAGAGAACAGTTCTTTGACAGGTAACTCACATAAGATTGCATTTGACACATTGAAAAATATCGAATTTGTACCATGTTCTTCATTACAAAATATCGAATTTGAACAGGTACTGGAGCCATGTGGTGAATTGCAAGAGTTGCAATTTGGCCTATAAGAGCCTCAATGTGGTGGAAGTGGCACTGCAGATCATATCAGTTGCTGCAATTGGGATTGTTGCCGCAATGAAGCAGGGTGCTGCTTCAGCTGTGACGAGAAATTCAATGGTTGTGCTGGCTGTAGTTTCATTCACATTGTCGCGGTTTTTAGCTCACTTCATATACAAATACTTACGTTATCATGACTACAACCACGCCTTTCGCTGAAATGTGTTTCCTTAGTTATTCATGTCCAACATTGTTATGTATATAATAAAGTGAAGTTGTAAAACAACAAAGCTGGTAATTATTGGTGATTAAGAGGAGCTTTGGAACATTTGTGTGGCTTAATTATAAGCACAAATACCAGCATGAAGATATGAGTTCAATTATTTGAATTCCTAAAGCAAACATGTTGCAATAAAAGTTGTTTTACCTTTCTGCCGTGGAACCCTTGAAGTGATGTATGTTGCTTTCTTTGGAGAAATCAAGGCAACACTTTCATACAGTGACCTAATGCTAAGGGCACATTAAATAACTAAATGTAGAAATATTCAATTTTAAAATTCAAAATATTGTTTTTCTTTAATACTACATGTTTTATTATAGTTTGTATTTTGTAAGACTAAATGTTTTATTATAGTCTCCTCAAAAAGAGGACAAAGTCCAAGAAAAACTACAAAACTAGTCGAACTCTCCTACATATGTAAACTTCGAAGATGTCATCAAATAAGACACTTTTAATTTCACTAAGAGAATTCTTTATAACATGAATATCAAAAGAATTCATAGTTTTTTTTTTTCGACAAAAGAATTCATAGTTTGAATCATATATATATAGGAGATGTTTCAAGTGAGAGGAACTTTATTATGAGAGATGAGAGTGTTAAATCACAACCCTTAGATCAATCTTTATTGTGATCCTTAATTTTCATAATTGCATTGTAATCTTTTCAACTCCTATCTCTATCATCTATGCATCTTCTCTCTCTCTCGTGACTCTTAACCTCTCTCTCATTCCCACCGATTAATCTTCTTTCTCTACATTGGTGCGCTGATTTTCTGAAACCTACCTCCTTAGTTTACAGTCTCACGAACAAAAATCTAACTCATTGTGTTTGTCATTTGTTCTTCTCCTATCTGTCTGTGAGTACTGCCATTAACAAACCCCTTTTTTTGGCTTTTAGAGATGTTGCTGCTTCTGTATACGGTTAGTCTCCCATAATAAAATGAAATTCTTAACACAATTAACTTTTCTAATTGATTAATTATGTGTTTGTGAAAATTACAATTATATATTAACTAAAACTATGGAGCAATCTTTATAAAAAAAACCTGTGGAGCAATCATGGAGACAGTGAGGTTTGGATATAAGGGGTAAAAATATATTGAAGTAATTTGATGTTTTAGAGCTGGGAGACGAAAAGTGCATAGCAGCGATGATGGGGAGTTGGAATGTATAGCATGTGGTGTAACATTTAGTGAGTAAATTAATCATAGTCATTTGATTTAATCAACTGGTCCTCATTCACTCCTCTCATCTCTCATTTTAAAATTTTCTCTCATTTGAAAGTTCCCCTATATATATGGATGGAAGCGATCATATTACACAGGTGTAATTTTTGAGTAATGTTACACCGCACAATAACGCTTTAACGAATACAAATTTAACAAAATTCACATTTGGATTGAAAGTTTATATCATATAAATCATACATGTCAAGTTTTACAAGAGTCTAAAATCGTTTGATATGTTATTGAGACACATCAAGATTAACGGTTTATGCGTTTTTATTGAATATATACCGTTAATCTTCATGTGTCTTAATAACATGTCAAACGATATGTTAGACACATCAAGATTAACACCGGGATCCGTGTATACGCACAAATATTATTCTAGTTTCAAATAAAGGAAGGAATAATGGCACAACAAACGGACAATAAATGGTGAGACCAGATGCATGGCATGCTTCTCCAATAAGAGTATAAAAAAGAGTTTTATAAGTTAATGTTACATACTTTATTTTTTTTATCATTGGAGTTTCATGACGTGACATAGAGAGTATCAAATCTTATTTAAGGTACCGTATCAACTTAATATTACCTTTTTTTTCTATATCAAATTAAATAGAATAAATAACTTATTAGTAATGTATGATACTCAAAGTAATATCACCATTGAACCAAAATATGTGTGCGTTATATAAGTATTACATGATATTATAGGGACCACTGATATATGACACTCAAAGTAGCATCACTATTGGAGATGCTCTAAGAAATGAATAATGGCACAACAAATGGACATCTCATGTGTTAATATTTTATCTTTATATTTTATTTTAGTAATAAAGTATGATCAAAATAGATTATATAAATAATAGATAATGTCCGATGACAATTATTTTGTACGGAGGGAGTAATAGTTTCAAATACAGTAAGAAATAATGGTGAGACCAGTATGCCTCTGCTGTTGGCAAATTCACGTCTGTCATCTCAGCCAAATATAGAAAACGTTGCAAAATTATTGGAGAAACATAATATTAGGCTTAATACAACATTTTATCCCTTATATTTATTTTAGGTTTTAATTTGATCTCTTATGTTTTAAAAATTTCAATTTGGTCCATTTGTTTATTTTATGTTTCAATTTGGTCATTTCTGTCAGTTTTGTCACATGTGACAGATGGTTTGCATACGTGAACAAACACGTGGACACTTGGACACTTAGACACGTGTCTAATTGAAACGGCAAACATCAAATTGACGGAAATGACCAACTTAAACAAATGGTGGAAACACAAATGACAAAAATGAAACTTTTAAAATATAAAGACCAAGTTGAAACCTAAAATAAACATAAAGAATCAAATGTTGAATTAAACTATAATGTTATGGTAACAAATTTTTATAAGTTAAATATACAATTATTTTTAGAAAAATAAATTAAATAAGATTCTTAACATGTGTTTTGCTATTAGGGTACATATTAACATGTGAGAACTGTCCTCGCATAAATAAAACTTAAATCAGTTTATGTGATATTTCTATATTGAAAACAAACTAGTCTCTAATTTTGTATAGAAAAATATTAAATGGTGCACTGAGCACTTGGTAAGGAAATCTAATCTAATATAATAAAAACACATTGGAATTTGTATAGTCAATATTTATAAAATATGAAAAATAATGTTTTCAATATAAAACTTACCTACGAGACATCTTGTTCTCTCTCACAGTGCTGACCCTAATTCTATTTCTCCCTTTTGAGATTTCTTCTTCCTCCACCGGTAAGGGGTGGTTTTAGATCATTTTTGGCCTAAAATCACTCATCTGCATCTTTTTTTCTTCTTGCTTTTAAATTAATAAGTGATTTTCACATAATTTCTCTTTTATTTGATTTCTTTTGTACTTGTGAGTTTGCCGTTGAGTGCGGCGTTGTGTGATTTATCGTCTTGTTGCGGTGTTCGTTTAGTTCATATTCAAAGATCAATTTTAGTCAATTGCAGGACATCAACATTGCAGATCCTGAAGTATGGACATTCCGGTGACTTTCATTTTATCATATTATCCGTAGGCATTTTGCCGTTTTATGCTATTAACTTGGATGATGTGAGTTTTTTCACCGATTCATCCTTTTTGTTTTTAGCGATGTTGGATTTGTATTTGCATATGTTGTACTCTATTAATTATTGAAATGAAGGGATATCGTTATTTTTAGTAAATATATATATATATATTTACTAAAAATAACGATATTCCCAATTCTAAAAATTAACCCAATTCTAAAGCCCATTTCTAAAAATTAACCCAATTCATTATAAGCAAAATCAAATCAATTTTTTAAAAGAAGAAATTTCTTTTAAAACCATCGATAACCAAATTCAACAACCTAAGAACAAGCAGAAAATTGAGATTCTCTTAGAACAAATACAATCTACAATCTGTTCCGATATCCCCAATGCTTTCTGGGAAAGAAAGCAACACATAGTTGACCTTCCTTATGAGAAAGATTTCAAGGAAAAACTTATACCCACCAAAGCTAGGCCCATTCAAATGAATGCCGAACTTCTTCAAATTTGTCAAAAGGAAATAAAAGATCTTTTATCTAAAGGATTTATTAGAAAGAGCAAAAGTCCTTGGTCCTGCTCAGCTTTTTATGTTAACAAACAAGCTGAGATTGAAAGAGGCGTTCCTCGCCTCGTCATTAATTACAAACCTCTTAACCAAGCTTTATAAAAATTAATATAGAAGAAAACTGGAAAGTAGGAAAGCAGACAGATTGCTTAACGTAAATATAGTAACAAAAACGCAGAAAAATAGCAGAATTTAAACAGGAGGCTTATCCTTCCATAAACAAAATATAAATAACTTAAAATATAAACAATTTAAAGCATAAAATAAAAGAAGATCAAGAACGTGGCAGAGCCAAACTGGACTGATCAAAGAGAGAAGAGAAAAATTGAAGGACAAGATTGATTGTATTAAGATTGAAAGAGAAGATTGCAGAAAGCTTACAAAGAAAACCTCAGAACTTGCTCAGGGATCTCTCTAAAACTCTCTATGGTAGTGAAAACTAAAGGTGCCTCTTAACATGAAATGGCATCCCTATAAATAGAAAAATTCAATATGCTAATGTTCCTACAGTTCAGGTTGTAACCGGAACTATTTCTACAGTAAAATGACTGTTTTTATTTTAAATTGCTACAGTGCATTTCACAAAAATAATTGAAAAAATTAAATTGAGATGATAGCTTTGTTCAATCTTCGGCGAGGTCAATTTGAGAATATATCCCAAAATCATCTTCGTCAATTGGAACGGATGTTGTAGATGAAGAAGAGGATGGAAGATCTTGCTTGCTCTTTTTCTTCTCTTTGTCTTGTTCTAAAAGTCTTAGGACTCCTTGTAGATTTTGTACAAAGTCGTCTTCAGATGATGAAGCTGCTAAAGCAGCTGTAATTTGTGCTTTTTGATTGAGAAATACGCAGTTTTGTGGGTCTGCAACCTGTAAATATTTTGGATTAGTTTTAAACCATGTAATGATGCTTTCTCTTGTGGCTTTGGAGGCTTCGAAGCGAGGCCACCATTTAACATACGCTTGCTTTTGAAGGATAGGCAAAATTTTTGGATTTGAATTTTGCTTGTATTTGTATTGCCATGAAAATATCCATGTTAATGATAGTTTGGTGAAGAAATTTAATTCAATTGGGAGATTATCAAAATCTCTATTGTATCTCTTGTCAAACACTTGAAATCCTTCTTGGACTTCCAAGGGAAGAATCTGGTGTATGGGACCGAAATAATCCCACCATTGTAAAAACCAATTTGGGAAAGTGTAATTTACTCCTGTTTTAAAGTATATAAGCCAAGAGTGTTTGTTCGTTTTGTTCTGTTTCCAGAAGATATGGGTCCAGACATGGACATAATCCCAATAATTATATCCAATAGGGTCAAAAGTTTGGGAGAATTTTTTGGATTTGTTTGGGTTTTGGGCAAAGGACTCTGGGGTCATAATTTTGAGAATTTGGATAGTTGAATGCGTGGTATTCGACACATCCCTAGGGTCTTTGTAATGCTTGATGGATATTGAATCTGAGTCTACTAGAATAAACTCATAGAATTTTTGTGTTTTGTTGATTGATAATGGTTGAAAATGGAATTCTGGGGGAAAAATCCTGGGAGGAACTTTGTTTGGGTTTGAATCCCAGTACTCAGGTTCCATTTGGATAACTGACCAGAATTTATCTTTTGGTATATAGCTAACTTGGGGATTGGCATTTTGGCTTGGGTAATTTTGGAATTGTCTTATGCTAGTTTCTTGTTATTTTGGTATGATTTGATTTATTGGTCTAGGATTGACTTGAAGAGTTTTATTTTTAAGGTCTTGGATAATTTGGTCGAGGGATTCTTGATCAAGTTCCTCTTCCTCATCAACAATACTAGCCCAAGTTTTTGTTGGGAGACTAACTAAGCCTTGTTCTTGGAAGGCTAAGAGAGTTTGGATTGGGATACCATAGTCAGCTTTTGTTTGTTTAGCTGTGTCATTGGTTGATTTTTCAATGGTTTCTTTTTGGGTAGATGACCCAATTAATTGGTTTTGGGTGGATGACCCAATTGATTGGTTCTGGATGGATGACCCAACGGTCGATGACCGAGTTTGTCTTGTTGGTAATCTAGCGACTAAATATGTCGCTGATAGTCTACCCCCCCGAGAGGCGATAGACTTTGCTGTTCTCGGCATCCTAATCTTTTCCCTGTAAGTATTCACGAGTGAGATAGTCAGGGAGAGAATTTTCTGAGCCTTTGAGATATTCAATTTCAAAATCAAAAACACTTAAAATTGCTTGCCATCTAGCAAAAATTTGTTTTGAAGCTAAATTCTTAACATCCTTTTGTAAATTATCTTTTGCAGATTTACAATCCACACGAACTAAAAACTTTTGATTGAGTAAATCAGATTGAAATTTTGAAATAGATAAAACAATAGCTAAAACTTCTTTTTTAACAGTAGAATAATTTTGCTGAGCAGGATTCCAATGTTTTGAGGTAAAAGCAATAACTTGTTCTTTGTTATCAATTTTTTGTTTTAGGATACCGCCATAACCAATATCAGAGGCATCTGTTTCAACAATTTTGAAAGCTTGAGGAATAGGGAGATAAAGACAAGGGAGGTTCTTAACCTGGTTTTTTATGGCCCTAACAACATTGGTGTGGATGTCAGTCCAAGGAGGAGGTTCCTTTTTAAGCCTATCATGAAGAGGTTTTATAATATTGCTAAGTTGGGGGAGAAAATCAGAAACATAGTTTAAGCACCCCAAAAAACGTTGTAATTGTGTTTTATCAATAATTTGATTTGGAAACTTATCAGCAAATTCAATTGCTCTATTGATAGGATTAATGGTACCTAATGTATGTTATGACCAAGAAACCTAATTTTTGTTTGAAAAAGGTTAATCTTTGTTTTAGAAACAGTGAGACCATTTTTCTTGATAGTGGAGATGAAAATATTAATGTGTTTAAAGTGCTGGTCTAAGGATTGTGAAAAGACCAAAACATCATCAATATAAACAATGGTAAATTTGGAGAATTGGTTAAAGATATCATTCATAATTTTTTGAAACTCAGAAGGAGCATTTTTTAATCCAAAGGGCATTACGTTCCATTCGTATTTCCCAAAAGGGACAGTGAAGGCTGTTTTGTAGCGATCCTCTTCTTTAATCTGTATTTGCCAAAATCCAGATTTCATATCAAATTTTGAGAATATTTTTGCATCGTGTAGACGATTTAAAAGATCCTTTTTATTTGGGATAGGATAACGAATCCAACTTAAAGCTTGGTTAAGAGGTTTGAAATTAATGACGAGGCGAGGAACGCCACTTTCAATCTCAGCTTGTTTGTTAACATAAAAAGCTGAGCAGGACCAAGGACTTTTGCTCTTTCTAATAAATCCTTTAGATAAAAGATCTTTTATTTCCTTTTGACAAATTTGAAGAAGTTCGACATTCATTTGAATGGGCCTAGCTTTGGTGGGTATAAGTTTTTCCTTGAAATCTTTCTCATAAGGAAGGTCAACTATGTGTTGCTTTCTTTCCCAGAAAGCATTGGGGATATCGGAACAGATTGTAGATTGTATTTGTTCTAAGAGAATCTCAATTTTCTGCTTGTTCTTAGGTTGTTGAATTTGGTTATCGATGGTTTTAAAAGAAATTTCTTCTTTTAAGAAATTGATTTGATTTTGCTTATAATGAATTGGGTTAAGGTCTCTAATGATAGGCTTTCTTATAAATCTAAAGATAATAGATTGACCCAAATGTTGAGTAATGATCCCTTCGTTAGTTATCTGTAAAGGGAAAAGTGATATTATGAAAGGTGTTCCTAAAATTACTTTATTTTTAAGATTTTTAACTAACAAAAAAGGCGTATCAATTTTAAGATTCTGATTTTCAATTATTGTCGTGGATAACTTATAATTGATCTTTAATTTGGAACCACTAGCAGTGCTAAGTTGTTCGGAGGTTTTCTCAAAATATTTAGTAGGAATTAATCCTTCTAAGATGCAGTTGGAATCAGCCCCTGTGTCAAAGAGGGCTGTTGTTTCAAGGACAAATTCTTTGATGATGATTTTAATGTTAATATAAATTTTTTGGATCTTAAGTTGATTGATGAATCCTAAGAAGTCTTCTTCTTCCTGTCTATCATGGGATTCAGTATAATTTTGGTTAATATCAATTGGATCAGTTTCAGCAGGGTTATCATCAATGCTATCATAATGATTTAATTGCTCGAGAATTAAATGATGATTATTTTGAGTTTGTTTTAACTCTCTTATTTCAATCTTGAGATTATTTATCTCATGTTGGAGGTCTTGTATAGTTACAGGTTTAGAAGTAGCTTTCTCAAGTCTTTTGAAAGTATCAGTAAGATTAAATTTGTTCGCAACCAAAGGATTTTTAGTTGGCTTAGCCACCAGAGAAGATTTTAATCTTTCTAGATAGGCTTTCTTTACTTGAGAATCGGTAATAGCATTAATGGCTTCGAAGAGGAGATCTTGATCCTTAGTTAAGACATTAATTTGGCTAGAAGATCCAGACTCATCCTCAGATAAGTCATCATTTTGAATTTGGTTTAAATCCTCAGAGGATTCTGGAATAGGGTCATCATCATCAGATGTTTCAATTAATAGGTTATTAATACGCTCTTCAATCTCTTGATCGAGGTTAAGGGCTTTTAATTTCCCTTTTAATCTACAATACTTACTTATATGACCGGATTTTTTACAATTGTAACAGACTGCATTTGTCCTAGCTTTTCTTGGAAAGTTGTTGTTGAAGGGAAATTGATTATCAGGTTTTGCCTCATTATCATATTTCCTATGAGGTTTATGAGGTCTGTTACTATGGAATTTTGGCCTAGGGTGGTTATGCTTTGGTTTGGATTTTTCTTTCTTAATGCAAGGTAAACCAAATTGCTCGCAGAAAGTTCCCATATCTTTACGGTTTATGGATTTCTCTTTTGCAAGTTGTTTTTGGATTTTGTCATCTTGGCAAATTTTGAGGGCTACCTTCTGAATGTAAGCAATTAATTGCCCATAGCTTAATTGATCATAAGGAATGTCACCATTTGGGTTTTGGCCTCTAAGTTTCTCTCTAACTTTGTCCCCCAAAGAAGTAGGGAGACCAGCTAAGAATTTTTCTTTCCAAAACGGTTGATGACTATCATCCCTAGTGTAAACTCTAGTAAGGAAGGTATCTTTGTACCATCTGAAATCTCCTAAAGTTCTACATTTGAGATTAGATAAAAGTTCACCAGACCTATCCTTAATAAGGGATGGATCACCGATAAAGTGTTGGGCTATGGTAAAGATAAGGGTGTTTACAGCATCAGGTATATATGCTCCTTCATTCAGAATGGGGATCCCATCTGAATCAGTTTTGATTGCCATAAGGATTAATTTTTTTTCACCATCAGTGAGATAGTTATCCCACCATCCTTTTAGCTGACCGGAAAATCCAGCAACTAGAATCTCGACAATAACGGTTTCAGGACAATCATTGGCAGTTTCATAAGTTGTGGCAACCATTGTCATATTTTGAAGGATCTTTGTTATTCCATACTCATTTTGACCAACTATGTTCCATTCATAGACATTATTGGCACTAAAACTCTTGAAATTTGAATCTTTTTCTTCTAATAAGAGATCAAGAGCAGTAGCTCGAGGATAATTGATCCCGCTGTCGCACACGGGTCAAAAACGAGTTTTAAAAATGTAGTTTAGGAAAAGCGACACTCGAGTATCGTCTCACAAGGACTCACGATTAGTTTAGCAATATTAGGATCAGTAGAAAAAAGGGGGTTCAGTTTTGAGTTCGAAATGCAAAATGAAATTAAAATAAGTGATTATCAAATAAACTTAAAACGATTAATCTACTGTTTCGTTCTCCAACTTATCATTCGGTCACATAATTCCCAAGTTCCTAAACGAATTCCATTCCCTTTCGATTATAGTAACAACAGCAAGCGTGATTGAAACTAATATATGATATATGTTCCCAAATCCGGATTAAGCAAACAGATTACGCAAACACGAATTAAGCAAACGCGGTTACGATTAACAGAACATACACCAATCGAAATAAATCAATCCTAATCTATAAAATATGCAATTGAATTAAGCAAACAATAGCAACTGATTAAAGCAATCAGAATTATAGATAGAATTGAAAAGGAATTGAAATTGCTTGGAAATTATAATAACCTCAAAGTTAACGGAGAAACGGTTACAGCAGATTAATCCTTGAGAAATTAGCTCTCCATAGGGATTGTGAGTGTTTTTTTCTTTCTAATTTCGTGAATACTGCAGAGAGTCTCCTCATATGTTCTGATTTTGAGTTTAAGTAAAGAGTAAAAATTAAATCCAAAGGTCATAAGCCAAAATTAAGTTTCCACTAAGTAGAATTAAGTCTGCCACTTTCCACGAATTATTAAGGACTGATGCATTCCGAAACAGCTCTTCCACTCAACATTAAACTTGTAGCTCTGTCTCTTAGCTTTCCAACGCATATTCCCGCGCCTCAATCCGATACCCGGAGCTCAAGTTATGATCTGCACAGCGAACATGTATTAAATAGCTACTAGTGCTGAAAATTAAATACGAAAATAAAATAAATGCAAAAATAAACTTAAATCTAAAAACACAATAAAATAGTAAAAATAATAAAACAAACTAGAGAAATGCCTAAGTACAATAATAGAAGAATGTGCATCAAAATGCACTGATCAAATTCCCCCACACTTGAACTTTTGCACTCCTGAGCAAAATCAAGATTAAAGACTTCAAAACGATGGTAGAAAAAGAGAACAAGACACAATGCAAAGTCACAAGCAATCAACACATTCCAAGATTCAAGGAGTATAACAATTATGAACAACATCTTAAAACATGTGCAATGAACAAGGTGGCTTTTAGACTAAAAAGTGCTTCAAAAATGATAGAACCTCACGGAATATTTGTATAAAGTGCACTCAATCACTCAAACACTCAAAAATGGAGTGCCAGGGACAATGTTTACGCTCAAAGCACATCATCAAAGTTAGCACTGCCATAGGCTTGACAAGCCTCTACCGTCCCCAAAGATGGAGGACATCCACACAAAGAAGCACATGCACGCAAAGATCAAAAGGTCTTTATTCGGGTTGTAACGGGGCCAAGGCAAAGGTGGGATAAACCTAAGGAACTAGGCTATAAAATCAAGAGGATAAAGAAGCATGAAAATCATTTGGATACTAGACAGTTTAGCTCAACAAGTCATAGATCTCAACAAGATATTGCAATTAAATCTGAGACATTGAATCCCACAAAATCAGTTCTTCACATCAAAATTGCCCATAGTACAACTTTTGACAACACTTTTTCTCTTCTTTTCTTTTTTTTGAATATTTTTCTTCTTTTTTGATTTTTTTTCTTCTTTGCTATTTATTTTTTTTTCATTTTCTTTTTTCTCTTTTTTTTTTCTTTCTTTCTTGCCAAACAAACTGAGCATCACAACATGGTATAACATAAGCAAAATGATTCCCTTCCCCATATCAGATCAACATTAAAAACATAATGAGACCCCCTACATGTATCCAAAATTACAATCCAAGCTCTTTCAACCTCTTGATTTGGGACATACCATTGTTTTTCACTTTCAGGCTTGTAATGAGTTTATAAACAAAGAATGGGAAGAATAGGCTCAAAGGGGCTTAACAAAGGGATGAAATATCAAGGTAGGCTTATTTGGCTAAAAGTAGTTTATAAAAGAAACAAATGCCTAGATCATTTCATATACATGCATGTGAACAAGTGCTTCAAGAGTCAAGTCAAGTTCTAGAAGTAACTAACAGTATGAGTGAAACCACACAAGAAACAAGGAATTGTTGGAGGCTCAAAATCTCACAAAGTTTCATGTTCTATCACAAGTGATGCACAATCTAGTATCAAGTTACCTTATCACACTACAAAAGCAAAAATGTTATCCATATCATGACATACCACTCTAGGCCTGGAACAATGAAACTACTCATGACAGTTGCATGCATGCCAAAAACTTTTTTTTTTTTTTTATTTTTTTCATTTTTCATTATTATTATTTTTTTTTTGTATTTTTTTTTTATTTTGAAAGAAAAACTAAATTAAAAACAACTAAATATAAAATGTTCCCCCCACACTTAAATCAGACATTGTCCGCAATGTAAAACAAATAAGTATACAGTGAGAAAAAGGAAGGAACACACCCGAGGGTTTAAGGTGTAGCTGCTGGTGGGTAGGACGGCTTCTCCAAAGAGAGCTCTTCAACAGTTTCTTCTTCAGGCATCGAGCTTTCATGGAACAGCTTCAGCCGCTGTCCGTTTACTTTGAACACCTTGTTAGTACCTGCACTTTTAATTTCTACGGCACCATGAGGAAAGACATTAGTAACAACAAAGGGGCCAATCCATTTGGATCGAAGTTTCCCAGCCATCACTTTTAGGCGGGAGTTAAACAATAAAACCTGTTGGCCCACAGAGAATTCCTTTATAGAAATCATTTTATCATGAAAGTGCTTAGTTTTCTCTTTATAAATTCTAGAGCTTTCATAGGCTTCTAGCCTAATCTCTTCAAGCTGCTGTAATTGGAGTTTTCTTTCCATACCTGCCTTCTGCATTTCCATGTTACAACTTTTGACCGCCCAATAAGCACGGTGTTCAATTTCAACAGGGAGGTGACATGCCTTACCAAACACAAGTCTATAGGGAGACATCCCAATTGGTGTCTTGAAAGCTGTTCTTTGAGCCCAAAGTGCGTCTTCTAGACGGCGGCTCCAATCCTTCCTATTTGGCTGCACCATTTTCTCTAAAATTTGCTTAATCTCTCTATTTGAGATCTCAGCTTGTCCATTAGTTTGGGGATGATATGCAGTAGAAACTTTGTGCACAACTCCATACTTTCGGAGTAAACCTTCCATAGTGCGGTTACAGAAATGTGTGCCTTGGTCACTTATGATAGCTCGAGGTATTCCAAACCTGCAAAAAATATTGGACCTGACAAAATCTGCAACAACTCTAGAATCATTAGTCCTAGTGGGGATAGCTTCCACCCACTTTGAAACATAATCAACAGCAAGTAAAATGTAGAGAAAATCAAATGATACAGGAAAAGGACCCATAAAGTCAATTCCCCACACATCAAATACCTCACAGAAAAGCATAGGTTGCTGAGGCATTTCACTCTTACGAGTGATGGCTGTACCTGCGAACTGGCACTCTTTACAAGTGCGGTAAGTCTCATAAGCATCCTTGAAAATAGTGGGCCAATAGAAACCTGAGTCTAGGATTTTTCTTGCAGTCCTTTGAGGACCAAAGTGTCCCCCTACCTGAGAAGCATGCGAATGATGCAAAATAGATTCAATCTCATAGTCGGGGACACATCTCCTAATTACCTGATCACTACCAAATTTCCAAAGATATGGATCATCCCAAACATAATATTTTGCATCACTCTTGAGTTTGTGAATTTGTGTCCTAGATGCACCTGTAGGAAAAACACCAGCAACAAGATAATTAACAATATCAGCAAACCACGGAGTTACCCCATGTACTAGTAAAAGTTGCTCGTCAGGAAAGTCATCCTGAATGGGGAGAAGATCTTCATCCCTTTCTATCCTGCTCAAGTGGTCAGCCACCAAGTTCTCGGCTCCACTTTTATCTTTAATCTCCACATTAAACTCTTGGAGCAACAACATCCACCGAATCAGCCTCGGCTTTGCTTCTGGTTTTTTCAACAAGTACTTTAAAGCTGCATGGTCAGTAAAAACGACAACCTTGGAACCTAGCAAATATGATCTGAATTTATCAAGAGCAAAAACAATAGCTAGAAGTTCCTTTTCAGTGGTGGTGTAATTAGCTTGTGCAGAATCTAAAGTTCTCGAAGCATAATAAATAACATGGGCAGCCTTGTCGACTCTTTGTGCAAGGACCGCCCCAACAGCATAGTTAGAAGCATCACACATAATCTCAAAAGGGAGGGTCCAGTCAGGAGGCTGGATGATGAGAGCGGAGGTTAATGCTTTCTTCAAGAATTCAAACGCCTTTTTGCTTTTTTCATCAAAATCAAATGTGACATCATTCTTCAACAAATTTGACAGCGGAAGAGCTATCTTCCTGAAATCCTTTATGAAGCGCCTGTAAAAACCTGCATGGCCAAGAAAAGAACGAACCTCGCGAATACAAGATGGGTAAGGCAGTGTAGAAATCACATCAATTTTAGCAGGATCAACTGAAATTCCTTTTTCTGAAATTATGTGACCCAAAACAATTCCCTGCTCAACCATAAAATGACATTTCTCATAATTTAAAACAAGGTCCGTTTCAATGTATCTTTCTAAAACCCTATTCAAATTATTCAAACATGCATCAAAAGAATAACCATAAACAGTGAAATCATCCATAAACACTTCCATGCAATTTTCAATAAATTCAGAAAAAATACTAATCATGCAACGCTGGAACGTGCCAGGAGCATTGCACAGACCAAATGGCATTCTCTTGTAAGCAAATGTGCCGAATGGACACGTGAAAGTGGTTTTTTCCTGATCTTTAGGTGCAATATGAATCTGAAAGTAACCTGAAAAACCATCAAGAAAGCAATAATGTGATTTACCAACTAGCCGTTCAAGCATATGTTCAATGAACGGCAAAGGAAAGTGATCCTTTCTAGTAGCCTGGTTCAACCTCCTATAATCAATACAAACTCTCCAGCTATTCTGAACTCTAGTGGGAACAAGTTCATTTTTTTCATTTTTTACCACTGTGAGACCATATTTCTTAGGTACAACCTGCACTGGGCTTACCCATTTACTGTCAGAGATAGGATATATGATACCTGTTTGCAAAAGTTTGGTTACCTCTTTCTTCACAACATCAAGAATCAAAGGATTAAGCCTCCTTTGGGGCTGCCTTACTGTTTTCGCCCCATCCTCAAGTAAAATTCTGTGCATACACATGGATGGGCTAATACCTGGAATGTCAGCCAAAGTCCACCCAATAGCCTTCTTATGCTTCTTCAAAATCTGCAAAAGCTTATTTTCTTGATCAAAATTAAGGTAAGAAGAAATTATAACCGGGAGTTTTTTATCACACTCCAAATAAGCATATTTCAGATTTTCAGGGAGTGGCTTAAGCTCAAGGGAAGGTGGCTGTTCAATGGATGGTTTGGCGGGGGCAGCCGTGATGTCAAGGGCTTTAACTGCATAATCAACAACTTCACCTGTAGGATAATTGTCATCTAACAAGAAAGCATCAATTTCAGCACAAGCAACACAAAGGTTAGTGTCGGTACAATCATCACATGAATAATCATCATCAAAACCAGATAAAGATGGATCACCAGAGAACAAGTCTAAATTAAATTCATCAACAATTTCAGAAAGCAACTCCATTTGAAAAACTGAGTGCTCTTCGGAGGGATGTTTCATAGCATCGAAAATGTTAAACTTCGCGACAATGTCACCAAATTCCATGGACATGGTTCCATCGTCAACATCAATTTTCGTCTTTGCTGTTTTCATGAATGGTCTGCCCAAAATGATTGGTGATCTGCTTGATTCTGTTTCTCCAGCCATGTCAAGAATGTAAAAATCTGCAGGAAAAATCAAGTCATTAACCTGAACAAGAACATCTTCCACTACTCCAACAGGGCGAGCATTGCTCCTGTTTGCTAGCTGAATAGTGAGACCTGTAGGCTGCAAGGGACCAAGATCAAGATTATTAAAAATAGAAGTAGGCATAACATTAATAGAAGCTCCTAAATCTAACATGCAATTTTCGAATTTACTATCCCCAATGGTACATGGAATAGCAAAAGTTCCTGGATCCTTGCATTTTTGTGGCATAGCCTGATTAAGAGTTGAAACCGTAGCCCTCTCAGGTGAGGGCTCAGGTGAAAGCTTAGGCTGAATAAGGGCTGAAACATTTCTCCCTAAATTAACTCTCTCATTTCCCTTCAACCTTCTCTTGCGGGTGCATAAATCTTTCAGAAACTTTGCATATTTCGGAACCTGCTTGATCACATCAAGAAGCGGAATGTTTACCGCCACTTTTTTGAATACATCCAAAATCTCTCTCTCTTTGTCTCCCTCATCAATCTTCTTTGTTTTAGCTACTCTTTGTGGAAAGGGAATTGGTGGTACATACTCACTCTCTTTTTCTTTTTCAGATTCAACCACACTAGAGGGTTCGGGTTCAAGTTCAGGTGTTACCTCAATATTTTGTTTATTTTTTTCAGGGGCTGGTTTTGCAACTTTTCCTGATCTCAAGGTAATTACACTCACATTAGGATTAGGGACATTAGGATTTACTACTGTTTGGGCAGGTAGTTGGTTTGTCCCTTGAGCTTGCTGCATGGCATTCATTGAAGTAGCAAGCTGTCCAATCTGTGTCTGCATATTCTGCATAGCAGAATCTGTTCGCTGCTGGTATTGTGTATTGCTTGCAATCATTTGCTTCATGAGATCCTCCAATGATGGTCCGGAGGCAGCAACTGGTGGTGGCGTGTTTTGTTGCGCTGTTGGGTTCCCATACCGCAAAAGTGGATGATTTGCCCAACTGGGATGATACTTGTTTGTGGAAAGATCAGGAATGTTGTACCTGTTCTGATTGTTGCCTCGGTTATAAAGGGCTGCTGCATAAGCTGGGGGCAACTCAGTCACTGACTCATCTTGAAGAATTGGACAAGTATCGGTTGGATGTTCAGTAGAAGTACAAATACCACACAACTTAGATGTTTGAACTTTACTCACTGCCAACTGTTTCACCAAAGAAGTAAGTTCATCAATCCTGGTCTCTAGAGCCTTATTGAAAGAGGAAGCCTGAATCTCATTCACACCTTTTGTTTGGGACACAAAATTATTTCTGGTTGTGAATTGTTGAGAGTTGAGTGACATATTTTCAATCAAGGCCTTTGCAGCAGCTGGAGTTTTATCAACAAGTGCTCCACCGCTGGCAGCATCCAAAATGTTTCTATCCATTGGTAGCAATCCCTCATAGAAATACTGAATAAGCAACTGTTCGGTAATCTGGTGTTGAGGGCAGCTGGAGATCAATTGTTTGAACCTTTCCCAATATTCAGTCAATGATTCATTTCCCTGTCTAATGCCGCAGATTTCTTTTCTGATTGATGCAGCTCTGGAGGCGGGAAAATATCTCTCTAGAAAGACTTTCTTCAAATCATTCCAAGTTGCGACAGAATTCGGCTCAAGATAGTATAACCAATCTTTGGCAGCACCCTGGAGCGAAAATGGAAAGGCTCTGAGCTTGATATGATCTTCTGTTATTCCTTCAGGCCTCAATGGTGTGGAACAAACAACCTGAAATTCTTTCAAATGCTTATGCGGATCCTCACCTGCAAGACCACTAAACTTTGGCAACAAGTGTATCAAACCAGATTTCAATTCAAATGGAGTAGCAACATCAGCATATTCGATACATAAACCATTGTAATTCACATCAGGAGCAGCAAGCTGCCTTAGTGTTCTTTGTTCAGCCATGTTATTAAAAACAACTTCAGAATCACAATCAAATAAATTGCACAAAGAAATAGGATCGATAACAGGTGGTGAACTAGTGCTAGCCTGATTTGCTCTACGGCGTGCGTGCAAAGTTCTCTCTATCTCAGGATCAAAAGCAAAAAGACTATGATGACCAGACCTAGTAGCCAGAATTGAGAAAACGCCAACAATGTCCCTATTAGACAGAAACAAAGTGGAAGAAGGAATACGATTAAACTAAATTCAGAAAAACACAAAAACACGAAATTTAATCTAATTAAGTCAAATAGATTACGCAAACACGAATTAAGCAAACGCGGTTACGATTAACAGAACATACACCAATCGAAATAAATCAATCCTAATCTATAAAATATGCAATTGAATTAAGCAAACAATAGCAACTGATTAAAGCAATCAGAATTATAGATAGAATTGAAAAGGAATTGAAATTGCTTGGAAATTATAATAACCTCAAAGTTAACGGAGAAACGGTTACAGCAGATTAATCCTTGAGAAATTAGCTCTCCGTAGGGATTGTGAGTGTTTTTTTCTTTCTAATTTCGTGAATACTGCAGAGAGTCTCCTCATATGTTCTGATTTTGAGTTTAAGTAAAGAGTAAAAATTAAATCCAAAGGTCATAAGCCAAAATTAAGTTTCCACTAAGTAGAATTAAGTCTGCCACTTTCCACGAATTATTAAGGACTGATGCATTCCGAAACAGCTCTTCCACTCAACATTAAACTTGTAGCTCTGTCTCTTAGCTTTCCAACGCATATTCCCGCGCCTCAATCCGATACCCGGAGCTCAAGTTATGATCTGCACAGCGAACATGTATTAAATAGCTACTAGTGCTGAAAATTAAATACGAAAATAAAATAAATGCAAAAATAAACTTAAATCTAAAAACACAATAAAATAGTAAAAATAATAAAACAAACTAGAGAAATGCCTAAGTACAATAATAGAAGAATGTGCATCAAAATGCACTGATCAATAATAAAGTTTGGTTTGTTTTCTCCAATTAAGTTTTGGGCTTGTTATGACAGGGGTAATCTTAATCTCAGAATCTTCGCTATAGTCAGATGCAGATTGTTGCCCTATCATATTTATCATTCTAGTTTGTAAGGGACTATCAGGGACACTTAATTGTAAGGGACTATCAGGAACAGTTGTGTTGTATAATTTTAATTTTTCGTTAACCAATTCAAGGAGTTCATCTTTAACTTTCTCTTTCATCTTCATCTTTGGGTCAGACCCTTGTAACTCTTTCTTAATTTGTTTGGACATTTTGAAAGGTTTAAATAAGGGTTTTTCAATGTTATTAGAAGATGTTGACGTTTGATTTGGGTTAATAACTATGGATTTTTTAACTAGGAACTTAAATTCTCATGGTGTATATATATATATATATATATATATATATATATATATATATATATATGTAAATTCTAATATGGATCACCTCTCAAGTAGTCTATGGTGGACATGTTATGAATAATATTACAACGAATACGAATTTTACAAAATTCACCGTTGGATTGAAAGTTTATATCATATAGATCATTTATAGAAAAATTTAGAAAAATTGAAAATCATTTGATATGTTATTGAGACCCATCAAGATTAACGGTTTATTAAATACTGTAAATCTTGATAAATCTCAATAAAATATCAAATGATTTTCAATTTTTCTAAATTTTTTTATGAATGATCTATATGATATAAACTTTCAATCTACTAGTAAATTTTGTAAAATTTGTATTCGGTAGATTATTTTTCGCTTTCAGATTTGGTCTTCCATCGTTTTCTGTCAATCATAAAAGGAAAGAAGGAAAGTATGAAAATTGGTGTTATTTTTAATTTTAAGTGATGCAATTCTATATTAGAACAGTGTGGATAATCGACTTTGTGGTCCTCTTAGAAAAGATCTATCATCCCAATTTCTCATTCTTACATTTTTTTTTTCTTTACTCATTTCTTAGATCGATTTAAAACGTGTGATTCTTTCTTTTTTTTTATAATTATTATCATAAAAAACTTGGATTGATACAACAAAATATCATTGTACATAAACTGTAAATGTAAATTTGGAAGAAAATAATTAATCGGAACAGTAACATCAAGACCCCAAAGAAGGCGAACAGGAAAAGGGATGAGCTGAAAATATTACACTGCAGTCATAAAAATGATATAACACAATAAAAATTGATCAAATGGTTATTATTTAACCCTCTCATTTTAAAACTCATCTCACTTGAAAGTACACCGTTCAATAACGCTTTAACCAATACAAATTTTACAAAAGTCACCGTTAGATTGAAAATTTATATCATATAGATCACCTATGTTAAGATTTACAAAAATCTAAAATCGTTGGATATGTTATCAAGACAAATCAAGATTTGTTATGAATATTATTGGTGGATGTCCATGTATATCATCGGCCCATATAATTGGCCCATTATGTTTGTCTATATATAAGACCTATGTATCATTGTAATGTAACTCTAATCCTAATAGTGAATATCAGTTACTATTCTTTCTCTCTTTTCTCTCTTGTTCATCTATATGATTGCTCTTATTTACATCAATTTATAACACGTTATCAGCACGAGACTCTACCAATATTTTTTTTGCAAAGGTATGAACATGTACATAATCTCTTTTCATTTAAATATATTTTATAATCTTGTTTTACCTTAAAACCATACATGATGCATCTGAAACAGTTTATTTTATAGTCTTGTTTTACCTTAATCTCTTTTTTTGATGTAATATATTATTGAAACAATTTTTCTTATTACATGATATCTAAGTAACCGAAACAATTTTCCAACCGAATCAATTTTCCTTATTACATGATACTATTTTGATGTAATTATGTTTCTTTTATTTCGATAATTTATTTATTCCATATATATTTCTGGAAGAACTATATTCATGCATTCCTGAAAGATTGCAAAAGATATTTTGAAGTTCCTGAAGAACTTCGAAATTTAATCTACGAATTCCTGAAGAATTCAATAATATTAGTTCCTGAAGAACTAAGAAATTAAATTTATGAATTCCTGAAGAATTCAATAATATTAGTTCCCGAAGAACTAAAAAAAATAAATTAAATTTATGAATTCCAGAAGAATTCAATAATATTAGTTTCAGAAGAACTTATAAATTTAATTTAAGAATTCCTGAAGAATTCAACAAACTTAGTTCCTGAAGAACTAATAAATTTAATCTATGAATTCCTGAAGAATTCAACAAACTTAGTTCCTAAAGAACTAATAAATTTAATTTATGAATTCCCGAAGAATTCAACAAATGATCTAGTTCCTGAAGAACTTAGAAAAATATCAATTTTTATGAATTCCAGATGAATTCAATATTCCTACATCCTTGGAGGATTGTAAATTGATAGTGATTATTATATAGTTCTTGAAGAATTTAAAAATCCAAAATTTTGTTCTCCATGAATTCCTGAAGAATTCAATGGTGATACATCCTTGGAGGATGTATAAATAATTGATGAGAACTATTATGTAGTTCTTGAAGAATATTGATTCACAATTTATGGTCCAGAAGCACCATAGTGAAATTTTTGAAATATGAATCCTGAAGATTCATAGCATACGATCCAGAAGCATCGTGGTGAAATATTTAAAATATGATTCCTGAAGATTCATAAGCCTAATGAATCCTGAAGATTCATAGCAATCCGTTTGTTTCGTAACAGATATAATATTGAAACAAGAAAAGAAGAGATGTTAAATATCTCTATATATTATGAAACATATTTTGGATAAAATAAGTGTAATAAAAAAAGTTATAAACCAGAAGTTTATACTACACTTATAAATATAATAGTGCAATCGAAGCACAAATTATTGTAAACCAGAAGTTTACAAATCATATTAAATTTATTGTTGGCAAGACCGGTTGGGTCATCCCGGATTTTTATGATGCAAAAAAGAAAATTATAAATATGTACCGAAGGGCCTGAAGTTCCTTCATTCTAGTAATTTTTATGTATTACTAGTTCCCAAAGGAAGTTGATAAATTAAATAAATGAGCATATTTTATTGATATATCATGTGAACCAATTATATATTTAATTGATGCATCATCTAAATGGTCACATGTACGTTTGTTGTCGACTCACAACCAGAAGTTTGTGAGATACTGATTTGGTTAAGAGCTCATTTTATATAAAGTATTTGATAAGTATTGTATGTTAAATCAAAATTGATATTGAACATCTTAAAGTATATGTTCATGAAAAAAATGGACTTGAAGATCCATTCTTTAGACGTCTAAAGTTAATAACATGATTGATACTTATGAGATCATAACTTCCAAGTTATATTTTGGGAACAATCAAACATCTATGTTGAGATATTGATCGCATCAAGCCAACAAGTTATAATATGTAAGATCTCCCCTAATTTACAATATTATTTATTTATAAACATGAATCCCTTATAAGCATTTTTGGATGTGTTGTGTATGTTCAATTGCTCCAATACAATGCACTTAAATGGGTAGAAAAAGAATATTGGGAAAATAGATTTATAAGCCAGAAAGCTAATTATCAAGTGATTAACTAATTTTCCCAATATTAGGGGGAGAGAATAAGCAGCTGAAAATGTGAACCAGAAGTTCAATTGAATCACTTGATATTATATTATTATTATCTCATCTTGATCCTCTTATAAATAAGTATGAACCAGAAGTTCATAAGATAAATTATTTGCAAAGTTTATGAAATAAACTATCTGCTGCTAATGCTCCAATCAAAATGGATGTCCCTGTTGGACAGTCTTATATTGCAAATGAACCTTAACCACTTTGAAGTGTGGTAGGTCAATCGGTTCCAAGGATAAAAATCCTCAAATAAGAAAAGGAGCTAATTTGAAATATGACCCAATTGAGGATGAAAATTTTAAAAAGAACATTTGACATAATTGATTTATCAGTTCCAGAAGAACTTATCAAGTACTTGAAAGTTATGAAAATAATGAGATCTCGACGAATTATGTCATGAATGAAATAAGATTGAACCGAGATGAAGTCAACGTTGACAATATTTTTTCACTTAATAAAGCGCTATATGTGATAGATGACAATGAGGATCATGAACTAAAGTCTATTGAAAATTATAGACAAGACATTGATTGTCTAAATGAAAAGACGCAATTGCTACTTGTTAAAGTTACTTTGCAAAGTGAAAGATTTTTGGACCAACAATCCATACACCTGAAGTGTAAAAATGATGAGATAAGAAACAATTTTCTTGCGAAAAAGAAAATGATATTTAAAGTTTGACTTGTTATTCAAGGATATTGATAAAGTCTATTATTGATTTTCAAGAGGCATATTCACCTGAAGTGAATTCAAAAACCTCTTTGTAATTAGTTAAGTTGAGTAGCATATGAAATACTCACTTTATGTGAAAGATGTGTTTTAACGTACTTGAATGACTCACTTAATAATGATGATTATATGAGAATCCCTGAAGGATTTCGTTTTTGTGAGACATATAAGTCAAACTATCGAAGAGATGACTTACTAAAATGAATAAGTCTCTTCTTGTACTCATACACCCAAGAGGTATGTCGTATAATATTTTAGTGGGTATTCTCAAATGAGGAATATGAGAATGACAATAGTACGTTGTCTATTTTTTAGAGAAAAGATTTGGAAATAAATTTGTTATATCATGATGATATAAATTTGACCAGAACTCCTGAAGAGATTCTGAAATCTCTTGATTAAAGAAAAATTTGAAATGAAATATATTTGATGATAAAAGTTTGTTTGGAAGTGCCAACTTTGTATTTCAACAAGATTTTGTGGATTGAGAAACTTATATGTCAAAGGTACCAAAACAGTTTGATATTGACAAATATAATTTGTTGTCACTTGATGTGAACAAAGATCATTTCATGTCTCAAGAAAATGATCAGATACTTGAATTGGTCTTGAAGTACCATATTTTAGTTCTGTTGAGAACACTATTGCATTTTGCTAATTATGTAAGTGATAATATCAATAAACTTAAAGATATTGGAGCAAAGTCAAGTATATAATTTGTATCTTAGAGATACAACAATATCATCCAATTAGGTGGAAGTTTTAGCGCTACATCAAGGAAGTTCAGAATGTGGTTTTGTTAAAGTTTGTGATTCTACACCTACAAGAAATTTGAAGAAGATAATATCGCATATACGGCTAATACAGAGAAGAATGTATTAAGGTAGAAGAATCAACTATCTACAAAGTCATCCTCAAGCAAAGATTCTAATCAACTATATTGAAGATGAATTGAGCTTCTCAGGCTCAGATATAATTGTCTTCATGAGGGGGAGATATAATTGTGTTATGCACTCTTTTTCCCTTAAAACCATGGTTTTATCCCATTGGGTTTTCCTGGTAAGGTTTTTAACGAGGCAGTTTAAACACAAAGGATGTTGTACTCTTTTTCCTTTACTAGAATTTTTTCCCACTGGGTTTTTTCTAGTAAAGGTTTTGACGAGGCACATCCTAGATGGACATCCAAGGGGGAGTGTTATGAATATTATTGGTGGATGTCCATGTATATCATCGGCCCATATAATTGGCCCATTATGTTTGTCTATATATAAGACCTATGTATCATTGTAATGTAACCCTAATCCTAATAGTGAATATCAGTTACTATTCTTTCTCTCTTTTCTCTCTTGTTCATCTATATGATTGCTCTTATTTACATCAATTTATAACAAGATTAACGGTGTTCAATAAAAACGCATAAACTGTTAATTTTGATTGCTCTCAATAACATATAAAACAATTTTAGATTTTTGTAAAACTCAACATAGATGATCTATACGATATAAACTTTCAAACTTTCAATCCAACCGTGTATTTTGCAAAATTTGTATTGGTTATAGCGTTATTGAGCGGTATAATATTAATCAAATATTACACCGTTGTAATTTGATCCCTCTATATATATATATATATAACTCATCTTGTATGTATATTTAATTAGTGTTCCGAAGACAATAGTTAAGATAACTTTTTTTTATAATAGATGGACTTTTTATCTTCTATCTAAAAATATTAAAGATTAATTTTTATTTTATTTTATTTTTGGGAGGGACAGAATGCCATCAATAATTGTGGAGATCAAAATGGTTTTTACTCACAAAAATGCACACAAAAAATGTGAACTTCTAGATGCATGATCTCTTATAAAAATGCACTCAAGTGTTGTCACTTTTTTCCATAAACTTTGCAGAAGGGAAGGGAACAGTGGAAGCTATGTTGGCCTTATCTGTTCATTCACTTCACATCCCAGTAGTAATTAAAACACAAACACCATTAAAAAAATCCATGTTCTTGAACTCACAATTGCATTCAACAATTCCATTAATTTGTGGGGACACTTCAAAATTCAAGCTTTTCACTGCCTTATCACCTTCTCCATCAACAGAGTCCAGTAGTACTAGTAACCTTCCATGGGATAAATCAGAAGTTGAAACAGGTTCAGAGAAATTTGATTGGTACTCACAGTGGTATCCTTTGATGCCAATTTGTGATCTTGACAAAAGAGCATCTCATGCTAAGAAAGTGATGGGAATTGATGTTGTTATATGGTGGGATAGGAATGAAAGTGAATGGAAAGTTTTTGATGATGCATGTCCTCATAGATTAGCACCTTTGTCTGAAGGAAGGATTGATCAATGGGGTAGGTTGCAGTGTGTTTATCATGGTTGGTGTTTTAATGGATCAGGTGATTGCAAGTTCATTCCTCAGGCACCTCGTGACGGACCTCCGGTAATTACTTCTTCCGTTCTTTTTTATATGTCGTTTTTTGAAGAGGGTAAATTGTTTCGGTTTATTTGTCGTTTTTAAAGTACGATTAAGGGTCTGTTTGGTATGACTTTTTTTTAGGTCTTAGAAGATATCTGAAAGCTAAAAGTGGAAATAATAGCTTTTTAGAAAGAAAAAAAAAAGATAAAGTTGTTTGGTAATTATTTTTTTTAACTTCAAAGTTATTTGGTAGTATATATTTTTTTTAAAAAAATAATAACAAACTAAAGATTAATATGAAACTTAAGAAAATATGATAACAAAATTAATCTAAATTTATTAAAGATAATAACAAAAAAGTTTGGAATTTTTTCTCAAAAGTAGGTTTCAACCTCTTCTCTTAAAAGTTCTTTGTTCAATTTTACACCTTAAAGAAAAACTGCTTTTTATGGCTAAGAGCTTTATTAAAATTGTGTTTGGTCCAACTTCTCATTCTTAAGAGAATAAAAAGTTAAAAAAAGCTGGGTCAAACGGAGCCTAAATCGTTGACCCATGTGATGCATGAATCTTATTTGCTATATATATTGTAACCGTTAAATGGTCTATTTACCGAGACTAAAAAATTGACTTATAGCTTATGTATTAGTATGATTTATAAGTTAAAAGACCTGTTTGGTAACATTCGTAGCATCACGAGCTTATTGCTTATTTTCGAGACTCTATTTCAAGTAACTTATGAGTTTATAGTTTTTTATTTTTCTTCCAATTTTACCCTTATAAATTTATCTTAAATTCATTTTTATCCTTTAAAATTTATTACAATTTAAAACAAAATAGGTATGTTTTGTACCTATTTTTTTTTACGCTTGTCCTTGTCCCTATCCATTTTTTCTTATTTATATTGTACCTTCTTTTTATTTTTGTCATGATATCTATTTTTTAAAACGTTGGTGTACATACCTTATTATCACCATTCTTTTTTTAATACTTTTGATTTACCCTAACACATGTTATAAAAGCTGTATCAATCCATATGGTCACTTTTTTTTTAGTACTTTAGATATATAATGAAATTTTTTTTTTTTTTAAACAAGCATATAAAAATTAATTTAATAATAATATATTAAAGATATATTGATTAAATTAATAAATAATTTTTTTTTAAGTATCTTAAATAGTTATTAATTTGATATAAATTTTATTGAGTTAAAGATGTCATTTTAAATTTATCAGTCAATTGAACCGCTAATTTTACCAAACACTTTAATTAGTTTATCAGCTATAAACGATAAGCAAGGCATGCGTGTTCGATTCTCATGCTAGACAAATTTCAATTTTTTTAATAAAATTGAAAAAAAAATTCAGCAAGTTTATGAGAGAGAGAGATCGAGAAAAAATTAGGAACAACCAAAAATTAGGAGAGCAATCATGAGGGGGCATATATATATATATATACTAATATATAAAGGGGATACAAATTTTTGGGATGACTTTTTCATTATTCCTATTTTACCCTTAAAAAAAACTACAAAAAAAAAAACTAAGCACAACTTCCACATAAAAGTAGGTTTTCAGTTTTTTATAGTAAAAAAAAATAATATTTTTTTCTTCTTAATAACTAGCCACAACAAAAAAGGAGGTTAAGTAGTTATAATTAAATAAGTCCAATAAAAAAGGAGATTAAATAGTTATTTATATTTGTACAATAGAGAATATCGATCACATCAAAAAAAAAAAAGAGAATATCGATTACACAAACGGGCACGGCCCGTTTGGCTGCTAGTATATATATATATATATATATATATATATATATATATATATATATATTAAATCATGATCCTGATTAGTTGTCATAGGCTTAGAAATTGAATACTTTTTATGCTTCTTTCCTTGTGTAGCAATTGGCAAGAACCTGTGAAAGCAGAGCCTCAAACACTAAAATGACACTTACACTTGCACATTGACAGTGATAACAATATGAGAAAAAGAAATGATTGAATGTAACTATATGTGTTGGTGTCTGTGTAAATATTAGGCAGCGACATGTGTTAAACACGAACTCACCATCAATCTGAAGTGTCAGTATTACATAGTCCAAAGCACATTTAGATGTGTAGCTACCACCAACTTAATTTCTTCTGCTTGTAAACTGATCCTTTCATTGTTTGTTTAGTTATCTTGTAGTCCTCATTTACTTTTGCATAAACAAAATTGCAGATTCATACATCGAAAAAGGCATGCGTCGCTGCTTACCCAAGCACAGTGCAAAATGATATCTTGTGGTTTTGGCCAAATACTGATCCTCAATACAAAGATATTATCACAAGGAAAACACCCCCATTCATGCCAGAAATTGATGATCCATCATATACTAGAGTAATGATGAACAGAGATATTCCTTATGGGTAAATGTGATTGTTTTTTGTGATTGGTGTAATTGATATAATAATTTGATCTGATTATTTTTCTAATTAAATTGAATGTGCAATTTCAGGTATGAAGTACTGATTGAAAACCTGATGGACCCTGCACATGTTCAATATGCACACTATGAAATAACGGACATTGTACACCCAACAGGTATGAATATATATATAATAAATGTTTTAACTTCAGATAAATGAATATATATGAAAATTACATAATTAAAACTTAATTAATTTAACAGATAAACTTGATAGAGAAGGAGGAAAACCACTTGACTTGTCAATTGAAGAGTTAGATGTCAATGGTTTCACCTCAACTCAGGGTTGGAGTAAAACCACGTTTATGCCACCAAGTATCTTTTGCCATAGGTTTACATCAAACAACACTTTATATGATCCAAATTTCGCATATAGCGATCCAAATAAACCTACATCTTCCGTTGAAACTAAGGTAATAGTAACAAATTGAGTAGCTATAATATGATCCGCTATATTGTTATAATTATGGTTCTTATGCATTGTGAAGATAGAAATGAGAGAAAAGGAGTGAAATTGAATATTCATCACTAATTGTTACAAAGCATAGGTCACAATATATATAGCAAAGTCAGAGTCTATGGTGTGGTGTAACTAACTTCCACAGGGAATTACAACTCAATATCAAGTTAGTTACATCTTCTAACTAACAGAAGCAGTTAACTAAAATGTTAACTTCTACTACAAGTAACAAGAATACTACAAGAGATAATGGGAAATATAATAACCTCCCTCAAGTTTAGGCGCATAGATATCTTTTAAGCCTAATTTGTGAATGAATCCATTGAACTTGGGAGCAGGTAAGGCTTTAGTCAAGCAATCTGCAAGTTGATCTTCTGTGGATATAGGTAGAAGTCTAAGGATCCCTTGTTGAAGTTTCTCTCGAACCAAATGGTAGTCTATCTCCAAATGTTTGGTTATATCATGGAAGACCGGATTAGAATCAATGTGGATTGCACTTTGGCTATCACAATACAAAATTGGTGGTTTGCTACATTCAATCTTCAAATCTTTCAATAGAAATAATAGCCAAATCAACTCACAAGTAGCACTAGAGAGAGCTATGTACTCAGCTTGTGAGGATGATCTTAAGATAGTCACTTGTTTCTTTGCCTTCCATGATATGAGGGATGTGCCAAGGAAGAAACAATGGCCTGATGTAGATCTTCTAGTCTCTAAACACCCTGCCCAGTCTGCATCAGAAAACCCAAGCAATTGTATATCAGTATGTCTTGAGAATAATAAGCCTATGCCAAGACTAGTTTTCAAGTATCTAATGACCCTGCAAGCAGCATTGCAGTGAGTCATAGTAGGTCTATGGAGGAATTGACTGAATTGTTGTGTAGCATAGGCAATGTTAGGCCTTGTATTGGTGAGACACAACAACTTCCCAATGAGTCTTCTGTATTGTGATATGTCATCAAACAATTTTCCTTCATCATTGTGAAGCTTAACTGCAGGATCTAATAGAGTTGTGGCAGGCTTAGAACCAAGTAAACTAGAGTCCTTTAACAAATCAAGACAATATTTTCTTCGAGATATATGTATGCCATCCCTTGATTGAGCAACCTCAAGCCCTAAGAAGTTTTTTAGCACACCAAGATCTTTAATTTTGAACTGTGCATCTAGAATTTTCTTAATTCTATCAAACTCTGCAAGACTAGTGCCAGCCAAAATTATATCATCAACATAAACCAACAAGGCAGTGAAATCAGTGGTTGTGGTGAATGTGAATAGAGAGTAATCAACAGTGGATTGAGTGTACCCTTCTTGAATGAGTAAAGAAGTTAACTTCTCATACCACATTCTACTGGCTTGCTTAAGTCCATAAATACTTTTGTGCAATTTGCAAACCTGTCCAGGTTTCTTGGGTGTTACTTCATCTGGTACAGTCATGTAAACATCTTCCTCTAGGTCACCATGGAGGAAGGCATTGTTAACATCTAACTGGTGTAAATTCCACTGTTTGGTAAAGGCAAGTGCAAGTAATGTTCTAACTGTTGTCAGCTTAGCTACTGGTGAAAATGTATCAAAAAAGCCTAAGCCTTCAACTTGGTTATACCCTTTGGCAACCAGTATTGCTTATGTCTTTCAATAGTCCCATCAGCCTTGTATTTCACTTTGTACACCCATTTGCTACCAATGGGTTTGGCTTGAGGTGGTAAATCAACCATTATCCAAGTTCCAGTTTTAGTTAATGTCTCTAATTCAGCATTTATAGCCCTTTGCCAGTACTCATACATACATGCTTTAGAATAAGATTGTGGTTCAAGTGTATGTGTGTGATAGACATGGTGTATGCATGATGTGTTTGAGATAATTGAGACAAGGAATGATATTCAGAGATAGGATAGATACTACCTTTGGAAGAGCAGTCTGCTAACGAGCTTGTCTGATTGCATACAAAATCTGAGAGATAAGAGTGCACATGTTTAGTTCTGACTAGTCTAGTGGGTGGATCAAATTGAGGTTGTGTATCATTTGGTGATGTTGGGCTTGTTTCATTTGGTGTGTTAGCAGTGGTGGGTTGAATGGGTGTAATGGAAGAACTATCTGGTTCATGAGTAGATGTAGTAGACTGTGAATCACTATCTGTGTGAACAACATATTCTGGTGAAGAAAAACTGAGGTTATAATATCAATTTGTGCTGGTAGATGAAGATGTATATGGTAAAATGTGGTCATGATGCACAACATTGCGTGAAACAAAGATTTCCTTACTATTGAGATTATAAAGTATTGTACCTTTAGTTTTACTAGTTTTATCCACGGGGATCGTGCCAAGTGCTACTAGTTTTATTTAAGTTCGATAGTTTGCATTCACTTTAGTTTTTGAAAAAGGTTTTGTTTGAAAATAGTGTAATGCTTGTGCAGAAAAATAAAGATAGTGATTCAGAAGCGTGAGGTAGGTTAGATAGATCAATGCCCTCCCCTAATCCTGCTTGATATTTGACGCATAGTATAACTATTTCAGTAACTTTCAATTGTTCGGCAATTAATGATCTTTAATGGTAATATTATTATACTACCCTAAATACGTATAAGTTGCTATTGACTTCCTATAACTAGCGCACGCACGGCTGCTTAATTTCATGTTGTCACGTACCCTAATTAACGTATAGAATCAACCTATACTTAGTCATGATCGTGCAATTAACTTATGCCACTGACATCCTACTGTCAGCCGTTTCAGTCTCTCCTAGCTCATTCACTAACAGTTTATGATGTTTCCGTCTCTCCTAGCACATTCACTAACAGTGTCGGATGTTGCCGTCTCTCGGTTGCGAGCCCTATTATTTATTGTTCGGGACTAGTCCTAACAGCGTTTCCCCAATATCCGACCAGACGTTGGAAATACGGGATTAAAGTGTAAATATATAATAGAAAACAATTCATTCCAAAATAAGAAAATACTATGACTTTTATTGACCAGAATATATGTCCCAAGCATTCATGGGGGAGTTCATCTCTCCACCTACCCTAAAGGTTTCTAACTTCTAATTTACATAATAAATATTACAAGAATAAAATCTATGTATACCAATGGCGTAGATGTCTGCTGAGGAAGTTACCTTTCCCGTTGAAGGGGGAAAGTTCTTCCCGTAGAGAGCTCCTCTGCCCTCCTTGCTCCTTCTCCTTGAATACTTAATAGTACTATATGTTGCTGAATTTCTGAATGAATAAAAGTGAAGGGGGAGAGCTCTATTTATAATTTTCTTATTGGGCTTTGCGTGCACATCGTAGCCACGATGGAGTGAATTTGCTTCAATTTTTCAGAAGATTTGCTGCGTTTCTTGGGCGCTAAGTTGGTTTCCATCGTGGTACGATGGGAGTCATCATGGCCACGATGGCAGCGCTGTACATATCCACTTTTTGCTATTTTTTTGA
This sequence comes from Trifolium repens, assembly GCA_030408175.1. Taxonomy (NCBI): domain Eukaryota; kingdom Viridiplantae; phylum Streptophyta; class Magnoliopsida; order Fabales; family Fabaceae; genus Trifolium; species Trifolium repens. Next base: position 54,397,335 of record CP125842.1, on the reverse strand, counting down.
CATTTTCTTGTATTCTTGTCTTCTTTTGCAAGTAGCTTCATTTCTTCAGGTTTTTGCTTGATTTTGGTTTTCAAAGTCATAAACTAACTACTAAATAAATACTGAAAATACCATATAAATTCTTGTCATCACATAACCCAAGAAAATACAAGTTCTGCTTCTAGGTTCAAGTTTAGTTCTATGTGCTTGTAGTGTGGAGGCATATGTGAGTGAACCAAAAACATTTCATATGGTGACTTGTGTTGTAAGTAAGGTGTAGGTATTTTGTTTATAAAAAAAGTGGCATGTTGTATAGCATAAGACCAAAACATTTTAGGGATTTTAGCTTGAAAAAGTAATGATCTACCAACATTGAGCAAGTGCTGATGTTTTCTTTCTACTCTTCCATTTTGTTCAGGGGACTCTACACAACTAGTTTGGTGAATTATTTCTTTTGATGCATAAAACTGAGGCATGATGAATTCTATTCCATTATCTGTTCTTACTCTCTTAACTTTGGAATTATGTTGAGTTTCAATTAACTGTATGAAATCTTTTACATGTTGCCTAGTTTCAGATTTCTGCTTCATTAGGATAATTCAAGTGAACCTACTATAGTCATTTAGAGCAGCTAAGAAATAAGAGTGTCCATGCAAAGATTTTGTACTAATTGGACCCCAAATATCAAAGTATATCATTTCAAAAGGAATCACAACTTTATTACAACTATTAGTATAGGGTAATTTCTTGTGTTTGGCTCCATTATTATCTACAAGTAACAACAATACTACAAGAGATAATGGAAAATCTAACATATATCACGGCGGCCAGTTTTATAATAGTACTGTTATATAATATTTGTTTTTGCAGAAATCATCGTTTCAGAATAAACTTTCTTTGATCTTTTTCTGCATTCTTGTTAGTCCCGGTAATAGCAGAGTGATTATGTGCTTTCCAAGAAATTACGGATTTTGGATTGACAAAATTGTACCGCGATGGATATTTCATCTGGAACAAAACTTGGTTCTAGATTCAGATTTATATCTTCTCCATATTGAGGTAATTCCTTTTATAATATACAAATCACTTATCCTTGTTGGGAAACAATTTAGAAGTTTGATTCATTAAATAATGTTGCTAAATTTATTTTAATAGGAAAAAAAAATAATGGATGTTGGTCAAGAAAATTGGCATGAGGCATGTTTTGTGCCAACAAAATCAGATGGTCTTGTGATTGGTTTTAGAAAGTGGTTGAAGAAGTATGCTGGTGGTCAAGTTGATTGGCGAGGAAAATATAGCGGCAGCTGCGGCACTCTTCCTCCGACACCTCCTAGAGAACAGCTTTTTGACAGGTGACTCCTAGATTGCATTTGATACATTGAAAAATATAGAATTTGTACCATATGTTCGTCATTACAAAATATCGAATTTGAACAGGTACTGGAGCCATGTGGTGAATTGCAAGAGTTGCAATTTGGCCTATAAGAGCCTTAATGTGGTGGAAGTGGTGCTGCAGATCATATCAGTTGCTGCAATTGGGGTTGTTGCCGCAATGAAGCAGGGTGCTGTTTCAGCTGTGACGAGAAATTCAATAGTTGTGCTGGCTTTAGTTTCATTCGCGTTGTCGCGGTTTTTAGCTCACTTCATATACAAAAATTTACGTTATCATGACTACAACCACGTCTTTCGCTGAAATGTGTTACCTTAGTTATTCATGCCCAACATTGTTATGTATGTATATAATGATGGGTCTATAAATGTAAAGTAAGATTACAGAATGTAATTATAAGGAAAAATGGAATGAAACAGTGTAATTGTATTAATGGTGGAAAACAATTACAAGCTTAGGGAAAGATAAAAGATAACAAACTATCAGTGTATTGCTAATAACCCCAAAGCACAAATGTGCCCCCAAAGTCACTATCAATGACCCCACACAATAACAGAAAACTTGGATGCAAATATTATATTCCTTCTATGCTGATTTATAGGGATCTTCCAATCATTGGCACATGCATCCCATGCACCTACTTGACCATGTCACCCTTCTTATTCTTTCTAGAATAAACTCTCCAAATCTTGGGCTTGGTCCACACATCAAGGCCCACATCATTACTGATTTCACCTCCTCTATCAATTCCCCCCTCCTTCACAACATCCTTGTCCTCAAGGATAAAATCAGGAAATTGTCCCAGGAGCACCTCATTGTCTTCACAAGTCACATCATCCATAGTTTGACCCCTCCACTTAATCAAGCTTTGGGGTATTTCCAAGCCATCTTTACGTGTGATTCTGTCCCCTAGCACCTTCTCAGGATAGTGTTCTTCCTCAGCATTCATTTCTAAATCTTTGGGTAAAGTACCATGAACTTCATAATCACCAACAACCTTCTTTAATAACGACACATGGAATACGGGGTGGATTTTTGAATAATCAGGCAGCTGTAACTTGTATGCCACTTCTCCAACCTTGTCAAGAATTTTAAAAGGACCATAAAACCGTGCTGCTAACTTTTGATGGATTCTTCTTATCACTGAATGCTGTCTGTGGGGCCTTAGCTTAAGAAAAACCCAATCTCCCACCTCAAAACTAACATCCCTTCTAGATTGATCAGCATACTTCTTCATCTGTTCTTGAGCTCGCTGAAGATGTAATTTTAATTGGGACAAAGCTTCATCCCTGTCAGTCAATTCAACAGCCACAGCCTGTACTTTAGTCTCGTTACTCAAGAATCTAAGCAAATTGGGTGGTTTCCTGCCATATACCACTTCAAATGGGAATTTTCCAATAGAAATATGATAAGTGGTGTTGTACCAATATTCTGCCCAGGGGATCCAATGTGACCAAGTCTTAGGTTGCTCGGAGGCAAAGCACCTAAGATAGCTCTCCAAACACCTGTTCACTACTTCAGTCTGACCATTGTAGCGGGCTGGAAAATCACTTCCATTTTTCATACAATGAAGTCGCCATCGACGTTTATTTATCCCGTGAGGGGAAAGGAAAATATCGCGAAAACCTTGGTTTAGGTTCGGGAGTTGGTTATGCGAGGGGAAGGTGTTAGCACCCCTCGCATCCATCGTACTCGATGGGAACCGTTTAGGTGGTTTGGGGTTTGTTTGCGTAGGTTTGAATTAAATTGCCTTTTACCTCTTATCTAATCTCTACTTCGTTTCCAAAATAAATTAAAAGAAAATAAGGGTTTTTATTAATTGAGTTTGACGGTTGTAGGAGCCCGCTCCTACGTATTCCCCGGTGCAATGGGAAACTCAAAACTCACGTAGTTCTGGTAAAAAATGTTTGTGTGGTTGGTTGATTTTAGTGGATAACGCTTATTTCGTATTCCGCTGACACAACGACGCTTGTATGCTCTATCTAATCAGAGGCTTAAGCTGTGTATGTGTCAGAGGAATAGATAAAACGTGTATCCATTGAAAAAAGGTTGAATGACGGATGTTGCTTATTTCGCATTCCGCTGATACAACGACGCTTGTATGCTCTAATTAGAGGCTTAAGCTGTGTATGTGTCAGAGGAATGGATAAAGCGTATATCCATGTTTTTCTGAAAAGAAGTTTAAGTGTGTTGGGGTCAATTTTAATGTTTGATTAGGATGAGGATGGTCCCAAGATCGCGAGTCATACGTCAGGGATAAGGACCATCCGGAGTGTGAAAAGTCATACGTCAGATCAACTCCTTTTCATCCTTGTTTATTTTGAAAGCCTTGATTTAATTTAATTAAGAAAGTGTTTCAAAAGGAAAAGCGGATGTTGGTTTATTTTATCGTTTAGGATGAGAATGGTCCCAAGATCGCGAGTCATACGTCAGGGATAAGGACCATCCGGAGTGTGAAAAGTCATACGTCAGATCAACCCCTTTTCATCCTTGTTTATTATAAAAATCTTAATTTAATCAATAGTGAGGATAATCCCAAGATCACGAGTCATACGTCAGGGATAGGGATTATCCGGGTGTGAAAAGTCATACGTCAGATCAACCCTTTTTCACTATGTTTATTAAGAAAATAAATCTCACATTCAACCAGACTGTCAAAGAATAGAAGAGAGACGAGAGGTATAGAAGTTCAAGATGATAATAACCAATTAATGACAAAATGCATGAAACATTAAATAATGAATGCAAATGCATGAACAAGAATGAGATATGATGCATAATTAAATAAAAATGCATAAGCTAAAGTAGCATACAATGAATTAAATAACATAAACATGCTAAATTAAATTAAAGTAAATGAGATGAGATGAGTTAGAATGAATTGAAATAAAGCTAAAGAGCTGAAGACAAGTATAAAAATGGATGGAAAGAATAGAATTAAGCAATTAATTATAATTAAGCACTTAAGCAAATAAGCTAAAAAGCTAAAAAAGTGATTAAATAACGAGCTAAGGAAGCATGAACATAATCTGAAATCAAACATGATTTAAGCAAAGCAAAATGATCCAAGAAGCTAAAAAGCTCAAGCACCAAATAAGTGCTTATGAAAATAAGCTAAAAAGTGATTAAACAAGCTAAAAAGCAATTAAGTTGGAAAACGACTTATGAAAATAAGCCAACAAATTTAGATTAAAGAATCTGGAAAAATTAAATAATCTAGTGCAAAAAATTGATCCAAATAAGCTAAAGAGCTTTTGGTTCAAATAAGCACTTATTGAAATAAGCTAAAAAGCACTTAAGTTGAAAATGACTTATGAAAATAAGTTGAAAAAGGTTTGAAATGAAGTCAACAGTGACTTACATAATTTTAGCATAAATATGTGAACCATAAGCTTAAATAAGCTAAAGTTCACAAAAGTGCTTTTGGAAATAAGCTGAAAATCACTTAAAATCATAATCAGGGGGGTGCAAAATAAACGGGGTAGTAAAAATAGGGGGTGCGAATAGCGCTTCTGGGCTGAAAGCCCAAGTCCACGCAGGTCAACCAAAAAAACGTAAAGTCAAAAACAAAAAAGATCCTATGTGGAGGCGTGATAAGGTGCATGGTACGGATCTCAAATCTGGGACGTCGGATCTATCTGGTGGCCAGGATTTAAAAATCCAGAACCACCCTGATGCTGCCACGTGACAGGGAGAGAGGAAAGTCAAAAAAATTGACTTCATCCTCTTCGGCGAGAACAACAACTTCCGGCGACCGTTCCGTCGCCGGCGATTTTCAAAACGTCACGAAATCGAACGATCTACATACCGTTCGACTCGGTTTTTCACGTAGAGTTCAAAAATGACTTTAGTTTTCTCAAATAAGCAGTGTACAAGGAAAAACGAAGCAAACAAGTTTTGATGCAAAAACTTAAAATCGCGACTTACAGAGATACAACTCAACCCAAGCAAAATGGAAGATACATTCAGCTTTGTTGTGGAAAGGGGAAGCTATACATACCTTTTTCGAAGCTTCAATCGTGGGTTTAGCAAACTCGATTTCGTGAACCTTTATGCTCAGATTCTGCTCAATTCGTGCGATGAAACTTCAATTTATTTGCGGATTCTTGCTTCTGGGATGTTGTAGATGAATTTTGATCTAAGGATTGTATGATTTGGTTGAGAAATGAGGAATTTGGGTTTTTGAAGAATTTGAAGAAAAATGGTGTTGTTCTTGGGGTACTGTAGCAGCGCCGTTTTCTGTGTGATTGCCAAAAACCTAGGGCTCTGAATTTCATGCTTCTATTTATAGGAATGAATTAGGTTGAATGGCATTGTGGTTTGTGAGAGTTAGTGAGGGTAATTTTGTGATTGAACCTTTAATTTTTTGTTGTACTATTTTTATCCTTTGTTCCCAAACAAAATGGTGATGATGTGTGATAGGAATAGAAGATTCTAGGCTTATGATGAGGTGTAAATGAAATGAGAAATTTTGCTACCCTTCTTTGATCTTTTTTGTCACTTTTGAACAAATTAAAAATAATACATGATATAAAAGATAAAAATGCAAGAATAAAAATATGCATGATGAGATATGATTGTGTGAAATATTTATGGATTAAAAATGGAAGGAAAAAGAATTGAAATTTGATTTTTTAAAGGTTTCTTGTAATGCAAGTAACTAAAAAATAAAAAATAAAAATAATGGAAGGGCAAAATGGTAAAATTTTGTCTCTTATGATCATGCTATGCAAAATCATGCAAGAAAAATAATTCCATGTGTTTTTTGTGTCAACATTGATTTTTAAATCAAAAAGGGATTTTGTTGACTTTTTAGTCAACATTTTGACTTTGTTGACTTTTGGTCAAAGTTTTGACTTTGTTGACTTATTTTCTAAAAAATGCAAAAGTGAAAAATATCATGGGGCAAAATTAGGGTATGACAGCTGCCCCTATTTAATTAGCTTAAACCATAAGAATGCGAATAGCCCTGATATTCGTATTCTTTTGGTGGAAGATAATTAAATACAGAATGCCCTAATTTTGCCAGGAAGCGAATGGTGATGAGATAAGTGGATCGAGTATACCTGTTGTCATTCCTTTTGTGGAACCGGGCAACCTCAGAAGTAGGACTAACCTTAACCAGCCATCCATGCTGAAAAGCTTAGTAAAGTAGGGGAGATCTTATCCAGCCGCTCTTACTGAAGGTCAATCTGAAGTTGAGTAGATCTTATCCAGCCGCTTCCACTGAAGATCAATCTGAAGTTGAGTAGATTTTATCCAGCCGCTTCCACTGAAGATCAATCTGAAGTTGAGTAGATTTTATCCAGCCGCTTCCACTGAAGATCAATCTGAAGTTGAGTAGATTTTATCCAGCCGCTTCCACTGAAGATCAATCTGAAGTTGAGTAGATTTTATCCAGCCGCTTCCACTGAAGATCAATCTGAAGTTGAGTAGATCTTATCCAGCCGCTTCCACTGAAGATCAATCTGAAGTTGAGTAGATTTTATCCAGCCGCTTCCACTGAAGATCAATCTGAAGTTGAGTAGATTTTATCCAGCCGCTTCCACTGAAGATCAATCTGAAGTTGAGTAGATTTTATCCAGCCGCTTCCACTGAAGATCAATCTGAAGTTGAGTAGATTTTATCCAGCCGCTTCCACTGAAGATCAATCTGAAGTTGAGTAGATTTTATCCAGCCGCTTCCACTGAAGATCAATCTGAAGTTGAGTAGATTTTATCCAGCCGCTTCCACTGAAGATCAATCTGAAGTTGAGTAGATTTTATCCAGCCGCTTCCACTGAAGATCAATCTGAAGTTGAGTAGATTTTATCCAGCCGCTTCCACTGAAGATCAATCTGAAGTTGAGTAGATTTTATCCAGCCGCTTCCACTGAAGATCAATCTGAAGTTGAGTAGATCTTATCCAGCCGCTTCCACTGAAGATCAATCTGAAGTTGAGTAGATCTTATCCAGCCGCTTCCACTGAAGATCAATCTGAAGTTGAGTAGATTTTATCCAGCCGCTTCCACTGAAGATCAATCTGAAGTTGAGTAGATTTTATCCAGCCGCTTCCACTGAAGATCAATCTGAAGTTGAGTAGATCTTATCCAGCCGCTTCCACTGAAGATCAATCTGAAGTTGAGTAGATCTTATCCAGCCGCTTCCACTGAAGATCAATCTGAAGTTGAGTAGATTTTATCCAGCCGCTTCCACTGAAGATCAATCTGAAGTTGAGTAGATTTTATCCAGCCGCTTCCACTGAAGATCAATCTGAAGTTGTAATGAGGTGTTTATGCAAACTGCTGTGGTTGTCTTTGTAGAAGAAATTTTCCCTGGAGTTTGCAATTCACTGGGGAAGAGATTGAATATGGTTCTTCAACTAATCTGCTTGGGAGACCGTTTTACCAACCATCCTGCTTTGAAAAAAGGTTAATCTGCCTTTTTTGTGATTAAGTGACCAAAAGCTGTATTCTGCAGGGGGTAACCTTTGAACCTGCTTTATGAATGCATGTTTATCATGAATATTTATGCATGAAATGCATGATTAGTGTATATGATGACATGAAACGACTGTGTGCTAAGGGATGCTGGGTTTCAACATGGGTGTTTATGAACACTGGGTTTTATATGGGTTCCATTGAATATTGGATTTTGAGTGGATGCCAATAATGATTGGACTTTGAGGGTGTTTGCCAATAATGATTGGATTTTTGAAGGTATGTCCATAATGATTGGACTTTGAAGGATTGTCAATGCAAGGTTAGGTCCTTGATTGTGGATGTTTGATTTGGCTATTTGGTTATGAGGTTATTGGATATGTGGTATGGGGCATACCTGATGCTTGAATGAAATGACGTGATCAATGCATGCTAATGATTTACATGAATGAAATGACATGACTAATGCATGACGCTAATGCATGACAATGATTTGTATGAATGAAATAACATGACTAATGCATGACGATGATTGGTGCCCCTATGGTGGGTGGTGAATAATTGAATATGGTATCATGGCTTTTCGTGGGATGGTTGCTTGAAGTTAATCCCCGACACGAACTCCGGATCCAATGATTGCAGATGCTCATCGGGCTTTGCTCGAGTAACTTGAAGATATAGGGAGAACCTGCCCCTGTGTGTATTGACTTGCCCCAGACTGTTGGGCATTTGAAGTGCTTTGCCTTGACTCTCGGATAACTTACTGATATTGGTTCTCCTTCTCTGAGAGGTATGCCCCTAGATTGAGCCTCCTTGAAACAGGATTGGCTGAGCCAATAGGATCCTCGTGTGATCTGCCCCCTAGTCATCAAAGTTTGCTTTTGATTGGCAGAACCCCAAGGTGGTTTGCCCCTAATTAAGAGTGTCTTGAACTGATTCATTAGGTCCTTGAAATCTGGGTTTCGATACCGCTTTCCATGATGCGATCTTAGGACACTTTGTCTATGTTGAATGACCTTTCTAGGGAATGTGCCCCATGATTAAGTGAAGTCTTGAGATAGCTGCCCCAGATTAGTCCAAGGTTCTTCTTGATTGCTCGGTAACAGCTCGGAGTTGGAACTTCCTTATTGTCAAGTGCAGACTTGCTGATAAACCTGTTTGTTTGGAACAGTAATTCCAATGCCATTTTAATGCAAGTTTTGAAATTGAAGTTGAGATGGTATTTATGTACAATGGATGTATATTGTAGAAGAAAGTGTGAGAGCATGATATTGACAAAAGATTGACAAAAGATCCTTGTGAGTCAGGTTAACGCAACCTTGCTACCGTATGCTTTCAAAATAAACCTTGCTTCAATTAGGTCTTTTGAGGGTTATAACGTGGCCTGGTTCACGGTTTCTGAATAAAAAGATATAAGGCTCAAAGTTTTGATTTCAACCCATCCCATTCTTCGTGATGATCTTCAGTCCTAAGTTCAATTAACTCCACTCATGTATTCAAGTCCCAAGAGGTTTTTTGAGATTGTGATGGTGAGAATATGATGGCTCGGGAATAGAGAATGTGTTCCCTTTTTGGTGTGACAGTCACATTGGCTTTTGTTTTGGTCACACGATTTTATTTTGTCGTGAATCTTGGTGACATTCACTTTCCATCATTTTTTTTTTTTAATCCCTAACTTTTGCCTAGACTATTCTTTTGCATTTTTAGTCTAGCGGGATGCCCTAATTTTTGCCTAAGCCATTTGGAGGTTTTGACTTAGCGGGCTTTTCTTTCTTTTCTTTTTTTTTTGTATTTTGGGTTTGGCGAATTGTGACTGCCTTGATAATGGGTGATGAGGAACACCTTATTGATTTTTCTTTTCTCTTGAAACTCGAACGCATGGTCGAATTAATTGAACACTACCCTGCCCCGGGTTAAAATTGCGGGTTTTTTCGTACAGAAAGAAACACCAACTTCTAGGCTCAAAGGGGGTGACTACGGATTATCTTCCTTATTTCTCCGGTGTTTGGGAATTTGAAACAATGCCTTACATCATCAACAAAGTTTTATTTGAAAGCATACCGTAGCAACTTGGTTATTTCGTTTTTCATCATCCTCTCTCCAATCTTTGTTCAAACAGAAATGATAAAGAAAGAAATGAAATGAGAAGTATTGATATATATTTTTTGCTTTTGTGAAGTAGAAGAGAGAAAATTGAATGGACATGAAAGAATGAATTCAAAACATGCATTATCATTTCATTAAGATTAATATTTCAAACAAACAAAGTTTAACTGTAAGTAAATACTTAGCAAAACAAAGGGAAATACAAAAGGGAAACAGCCTAAATGATAATCTTTGTAGCTTGATTCAATCCCTGAACTCTTCAACTGGCATACTCAGAAGGGTCTGCATGACTTGGCAATGAATTATCCTTCATGGTTGGGCCCTCCCTCTTTGAAACTCAACAGTTTCTTATCAATGAGCTCTTGAACCTTGTTTTTGAATACCCTACAATTTTCCGTAGAGTGACCTTCGGCATCAGCATGGTATGCACATTTGACCTTAGGGTCATACCAAGCAGGGAAAGGTGGAGTCATTGTCCTTAAAGCTACTGGAGTCACCATCCCATTGTGCACCAGATATGGCAAAAGCTGACTGTATGACACAGGAATTGGATCGAAGACCTTTTTAGCTCGCTGCTGAGTCTGTTGTACTTGCTGAGTTCTTTGTGGCACAAGATTCACAGGCACTTGGATAGAGTGCCCATGAGGTTGTTGATGTTGTGCAGCTGCTAGGTACGGGACTTGCGTTGGTGATGTCGGACCATTTTGAGGAGTGACAGCATTTGCCCCATCTTCCTTGAAAGTCAATAGTTTCTGATTGATGAGTCTCTGAACTTCATGTTTAAAGGTTCTGCAATTTTCAATAGTATGCCCTTCAGCCCCAGAATGATACTCACAATTGGCTTTGAGATCATACCAAATAGGGAACGGCGCAGTTATCGGCTTTAAAGCTCTTGGGATTACCATCCTATTACGCACCAAATGTGGAAAAAGCTGACCATAAGGTATTGGGATGGAATCAAAGACCTTTCTCTTTTTAGTGGCCCTCGACTGATTCTGCTGATGTCCCAAGTTCTGTGCGAACTGTCCTGACTGAGGATGATTCAAAGGCGTCTGTATTGCCTGTTTTGGAAACCCTTGAGATTGTTGAGGTTGAACAACTGTTGGATACTGATGATTGAAGCATGGGGCGCGAGCTGGCACCGTCGAGCAAGAGTGAGAGTGTGGTGGGCTGACATTGTTGGGCAAGAATGATTCCATCATCCTTAGCTTGTCCTCTATTGCCTTGAACCTTTGGCGAGTCTCCTCACTCGGGGATACAACAGATTTTCCCTTAGAGTTATTACCTTGATGGGCGTTCTTGGGGTTCTCTAGACTTTGAGGCATAGCAAACCTGGGTTGGACCTGATGAGTTCTTGGCTGGCCAATTGGAAATTCGGTCTTGGTACCCATTGACTCTTTGGGTACTTGAGCAACCATAGAAGTATATCCAGAAGATGAGCCGCATGAAGGCCATACCACTTTTGACAATGAGGGGTCAATTGAAAGATTTGCCCCTACGGTTGCATCATCCACTCTCATAGCTTGATGTGAAGGCAAGCCAAGACTAGCTAGCATTTCCAAAATACGGTCCAACTTGTCGGTCACTTGGTCCACATCACCTCTCAAGGCATCAATCTGCTTCTGCATGTTTTCCATGGTTTCCTTGAAATGCTTGAAGTCCGGGATCAGTGTCGGGATGAAGCTGTTTATGTGAATGGGCGAGGATGAGATAATGATCTTTTGTATGAATGCAAATGCATGCAAAAGTTTTTATGCTTCATCATTTTATTTTTTATGCAAATGTTATGCAAAAAAGTTTTTATCATGAATTTTTTATGAATGAATGCATGGATGCATGAATGCACTTTTGCAGCAGATTCTGTCACGGTGAAGCAGAGGTTTAATTAACATTTCTGAGGTCGAAAAGCTCAAAGTTACCTGCAACCCATCCCTCTCACATGTTGTTCTAGGTTTAACATGGTTGAATCACAGATCACCTCTTTGGAAACGATGCCGTTTTTGCACGGCAAACGCGTCCAAAGAGGAATCTTTCGGGTTCTAAACAGAGGTCCCTAATAACAAGGTTTGGTTCTAGACCGGTTTACAAAAGGTCCCTAGGGTCACGGACTCTCCAAGAAAACACTGGCGCTAGCGAGACATACGTCAGGACGGCCAACATTTTCAAAAGAATCTACCCTAGGCGAGGTGATTATGCCAGCGCTCACGAGTCATACGTCAGGGAGGCCAGCATAAATACCCCTAGCTTAACTTAAGTTTTCCTCAAGCTCGGGTATAGAGCTTCACACAGTATCCACGCCACGAGGGCAAAAAGAAAAATAAAAGAAGGAGTAGAAGAAGAGAAACAGCCAATCCAAGCAGATATAATTGACAGAAAAATAAAAGATAAAGGCAAGATATTGCAAACCTGGCAAAGCAAACAAACAAACCAACTAAACTGGGCTTAACTCTCTATGGTCCCCAGTGAAGTCGCCAGCTGTAGCGGGCTGGAAAATCACTTCCATTTTTCATACAATGAAGTCGCCATCGACGTTTATTTATCCCGTGAGGGGAAAGGAAAATATCGCGAAAACCTTGGTTTAGGTTCGGGAGTTGGTTATGCGAGGGGAAGGTGTTAGCACCCCTCGCATCCATCGTACTCGATGGGAACCGTTTAGGTGGTTTGGGGTTTGTTTGCGTAGGTTTGAATTAAATTGCCTTTTACCTCTTATCTAATCTCTACTTCGTTTCCAAAATAAATTAAAAGAAAATAAGGGTTTTTATTAATTGAGTTTGACGGTTGTAGGAGCCCGCTCCTACGTATTCCCCGGTGCAATGGGAAACTCAAAACTCACGTAGTTCTGGTAAAAAATGTTTGTGTGGTTGGTTGATTTTAGTGGATAACGCTTATTTCGTATTCCGCTGACACAACGACGCTTGTATGCTCTATCTAATCAGAGGCTTAAGCTGTGTATGTGTCAGAGGAATAGATAAAACGTGTATCCATTGAAAAAAGGTTGAATGACGGATGTTGCTTATTTCGCATTCCGCTGATACAACGACGCTTGTATGCTCTAATTAGAGGCTTAAGCTGTGTATGTGTCAGAGGAATGGATAAAGCGTATATCCATGTTTTTCTGAAAAGAAGTTTAAGTGTGTTGGGGTCAATTTTAATGTTTGATTAGGATGAGGATGGTCCCAAGATCGCGAGTCATACGTCAGGGATAAGGACCATCCGGAGTGTGAAAAGTCATACGTCAGATCAACTCCTTTTCATCCTTGTTTATTTTGAAAGCCTTGATTTAATTTAATTAAGAAAGTGTTTCAAAAGGAAAAGCGGATGTTGGTTTATTTTATCGTTTAGGATGAGAATGGTCCCAAGATCGCGAGTCATACGTCAGGGATAAGGACCATCCGGAGTGTGAAAAGTCATACGTCAGATCAACCCCTTTTCATCCTTGTTTATTATAAAAATCTTAATTTAATCAATAGTGAGGATAATCCCAAGATCACGAGTCATATGTCAGGGATAGGGATTATCCGGGTGTGAAAAGTCATACGTCAGATCAACCCTTTTTCACTATGTTTATTAAGAAAATAAATCTCACATTCAACCAGACTGTCAAAGAATAGAAGAGAGACGAGAGGTATAGAAGTTCAAGATGATAATAACCAATTAATGACAAAATGCATGAAACATTAAATAATGAATGCAAATGCATGAACAAGAATGAGATATGATGCATAATTAAATAAAAATGCATAAGCTAAAGTAGCATACAATGAATTAAATAACATAAACATGCTAAATTAAATTAAAGTAAATGAGATGAGATGAGTTAGAATGAATTGAAATAAAGCTAAAGAGCTGAAGACAAGTATAAAAATGGATGGAAAGAATAGAATTAAGCAATTAATTATAATTAAGCACTTAAGCAAATAAGCTAAAAAGCTAAAAAAGTGATTAAATAACGAGCTAAGGAAGCATGAACATAATCTGAAATCAAACATGATTTAAGCAAAGCAAAATGATCCAAGAAGCTAAAAAGCTCAAGCACCAAATAAGTGCTTATGAAAATAAGCTAAAAAGTGATTAAACAAGCTAAAAAGCAATTAAGTTGGAAAACGACTTATGAAAATAAGCCAACAAATTTAGATTAAAGAATCTGGAAAAATTAAATAATCTAGTGCAAAAAATTGATCCAAATAAGCTAAAGAGCTTTTGGTTCAAATAAGCACTTATTGAAATAAGCTAAAAAGCACTTAAGTTGAAAATGACTTATGAAAATAAGTTGAAAAAGGTTTGAAATGAAGTCAACAGTGACTTACATAATTTTAGCATAAATATGTGAACCATAAGCTTAAATAAGCTAAAGTTCACAAAAGTGCTTTTGGAAATAAGCTGAAAATCACTTAAAATCATAATCAGGGGGGTGCAAAATAAACGGGGTAGTAAAAATAGGGGGTGCGAATAGCGCTTCTGGGCTGAAAGCCCAAGTCCACGCAGGTCAACCAAAAAAACGTAAAGTCAAAAACAAAAAAGATCCTATGTGGAGGCGTGATAAGGTGCATGGTACGGATCTCAAATCTGGGACGTCGGATCTATCTGGTGGCCAGGATTTAAAAATCCAGAACCACCCTGATGCTGCCACGTGACAGGGAGAGAGGAAAGTCAAAAAAATTGACTTCATCCTCTTCGGCGAGAACAACAACTTCCGGCGACCGTTCCGTCGCCGGCGATTTTCAAAACGTCACGAAATCGAACGATCTACATACCGTTCGACTCGGTTTTTCACGTAGAGTTCAAAAATGACTTTAGTTTTCTCAAATAAGCAGTGTACAAGGAAAAACGAAGCAAACAAGTTTTGATGCAAAAACTTAAAATCGCGACTTACAGAGATACAACTCAACCCAAGCAAAATGGAAGATACATTCAGCTTTGTTGTGGAAAGGGGAAGCTATACATACCTTTTTCGAAGCTTCAATCGTGGGTTTAGCAAACTCGATTTCGTGAACCTTTATGCTCAGATTCTGCTCAATTCGTGCGATGAAACTTCAATTTATTTGCGGATTCTTGCTTCTGGGATGTTGTAGATGAATTTTGATCTAAGGATTGTATGATTTGGTTGAGAAATGAGGAATTTGGGTTTTTGAAGAATTTGAAGAAAAATGGTGTTGTTCTTGGGGTACTGTAGCAGCGCCGTTTTCTGTGTGATTGCCAAAAACCTAGGGCTCTGAATTTCATGCTTCTATTTATAGGAATGAATTAGGTTGAATGGCATTGTGGTTTGTGAGAGTTAGTGAGGGTAATTTTGTGATTGAACCTTTAATTTTTTGTTGTACTATTTTTATCCTTTGTTCCCAAACAAAATGGTGATGATGTGTGATAGGAATAGAAGATTCTAGGCTTATGATGAGGTGTAAATGAAATGAGAAATTTTGCTACCCTTCTTTGATCTTTTTTGTCACTTTTGAACAAATTAAAAATAATACATGATATAAAAGATAAAAATGCAAGAATAAAAATATGCATGATGAGATATGATTGTGTGAAATATTTATGGATTAAAAATGGAAGGAAAAAGAATTGAAATTTGATTTTTTAAAGGTTTCTTGTAATGCAAGTAACTAAAAAATAAAAAATAAAAATAATGGAAGGGCAAAATGGTAAAATTTTGTCTCTTATGATCATGCTATGCAAAATCATGCAAGAAAAATAATTCCATGTGTTTTTTGTGTCAACATTGATTTTTAAATCAAAAAGGGATTTTGTTGACTTTTTAGTCAACATTTTGACTTTGTTGACTTTTGGTCAAAGTTTTGACTTTGTTGACTTATTTTCTAAAAAATGCAAAAGTGAAAAATATCATGGGGCAAAATTAGGGTATGACAACCATCTGTCTCAGGGTGATAGGCTGAGCTCATGTGCAACTTTGTTCCTTGTAGCTTGAACAATTCTCTCCAGAAATGGCTAATAAAAATTGGATCCCTGTCACTGATGACTATCTGAGGTACACCATGAAGTCTAACAATCTCTTTGATGAAAGTTTCAGCAATGGACTTGGCAGTGTAAGGATGTTTGAGCAGAATAAAATGGCCATATTTTGATAACCGATCCACAACCACCAGAATAGCATCATATCCCTTAGATTTGGGTAAACCTGTAATGAAGTCTAAGGATATGTCCTCCCAAATGTCATTAGGAATGGGTAGAGGGTGTAACAAACCCCCAGGAGTTGTTGCAGAATATTTCTGCCTTTGGCAAGTATCACAAGCTCTAACATAGTCCCTAACTTGTTTCTGCATACCCACCCAATATAAAGTATCAGCAATCCTCCTATAGGTTCTCAAAAACCCCGAATGGCCTCCAGTAGGTGTTTTATGAAATTCATCCAGCAGCAAAGGAATGGAAGGAGAAGTTGGAGAGATAACTAACCTTCCTTGATAGAATAAAATACCCTGACGCACTTCAAAGCCCGGTTTCTTGTTATTGTTTGCCAATACATCAGTTATTGTCTTTTGGATATATGGATCTTGGCTAACTTCATCCAAAAGTAACTTGCCATCTAACCATGTGGGGTATGACACAATGGTTTTAAGCTCTGCCTCACCATGACAACGTGACAACGCATCAGCCACCTTGTTATCCACGCCTGGCTTATATTTTACTTCAAATTGATAACCCAAAAGTTTAGCCAACCAGCATTGTTGGTCAGGAGAAGTAATTCTTTGTTGGAGAAAGTGCTTTAAACTTTTGTGATCTGTGTGTACTATGAAGGGTTTACCCAATAGTTAATGCCTCCAATGTTGTATACTAAGGACAAGAGCCATTAATTCTTTCTCATATACGGATTTTGACAAGTTCCCATCAGACAAGGCTTTGCTAAAGTAGGCAATGGGTCTCTTTTGTTGCATTAACACAGCACCAATTCCTCTTCCAGCTGCATCACACTCAACTTCAAAAGGCAATGTAAAGTCAGGCAAGATAAGAACAGGAGGGGTTGTCATCAGTTGTTTCAATTGATTAAAAGCTGCTGCAGCTGATGAGTTCCAAGAAAAATTATCTTTCTTAGTCAACTCAGTCAATGGCTTAGCAATTTTTCCATAGTCCTTCACAAATTTCCTGTAGTACCCAGTCAATCCCAGAAAACCCCTTACTCCTTTCACATTCTTGGGTTCTCGCCAATCAAGCACACATTGTATCTTACCAGGGTCTACTGCAACTCCTTTTCCAGATATTACATGCCCTAGATAGTCCACCTCTATACACCCAAATTTGCATTTAGACATGTTGGCCACAAAACAGTTTTTCATTAATACTACTAATACCTGCTTCAAATGGTGTTGATGTTCTATCTCATTTTTACTGTAAATCAATATGTCATCAAAGAAAACTGGGACAAACTTCCTCAGAAAAGGCCTGAATATGTCATTCATGGTGGCTTGGGAAGTTGCAGGTGCATTCATCAGGCCAAAAGGCATGACTAAGAACTCATAGTGACTATTGTGAGTCCTAAAAGCAGTTTTGTGAACATCATCTTCATGGACCCTAATTTGATGGTATCCTGACTTTAGGTCTATTTTGGAAAATATGGTAGCCCCATGTAATTCATCTAACAATTCATCAACAATGGGGATATGATACTTATCTGGAACAGTAGCCTTATTCAGAGCCCTGTAGTCTACACACATTCTCCAACTCTTGTCTTTCTTTTTGACTAAGATTACTGGGCTGGAATACTCACTCATGCTAGGCCGTATAACCCCCACAGATAACAACTCTGCCACTTGTCTTTCAATCTCTTCTTTTTGATGGTGGGGATACTTGTAAGGTCTGACATTAATGGGTCCATGGCCAGGAATTAATTTGATGTGATGCACTTGAGACCTTTCTGGGGGTAATTGAATCTGATCTTTGAACACATTAGGAAATTGTTCTAAGATAGATGTAAAGTTGTACTGTTCTTCCTTGCTCAACTTCTTAGTATCACCATTATGGGGGAACCACCACTCTAGCCCATCTTTGTTCATCTTGCCATCTAAGAACATATTGAGAAAGTGTTGTTGATGCTGCCTTCCATTTTGACCTTGCAAGTTGACTGACTTGCCCTGAACCCAGAATTGCATATTCAAAGATTTCCAATCCATCACCACCTTTCCTAAGGTACTCAGCCAGGACATTCCCAATACCACATCTAAACCACCCAATTCTAACACCAAAGCATCAATTATAACCTCTATTGGTCCCAATTTCATCTTAACCTTTTCACAAATGCCACGTGAAAAGATTTTGTGGCCATCTCCAAGCCTAATGCTTCTAGAATTTGAGGAGGTAACAGTCAAGCCCAGAGCTGTAGCAATCGCAGGAGAAATGAAGTTATGGCTTGCTCCACTATCAATGAGAACCATAACATTGACATTCCCTATGACCCCTTCTATCTTCATGGAGCGAAATTCTCCCATGGTACACAGCACACCCATAGAATTGCACTATATCACCTCTTCTTCATCAGCTTCAGGTTGGTCAAGTTCCAACCTCACGATTTCACCTTCCTCCGTCATCATTTCACCGTCACTCAGAATCAATAACCTCAACGACCCCTCAGTGCACTTGTGTTGAGTTGGATGCCATTTCCCTTTGCATTTGAAACACAATCCCTTCGATCTCAGTTCCTCCATCTCATCGATTCGAATTCCTCTCCATCTTTCTGTCGCAGGGTTACGACGATCCCCATCAACTTTTCTCGCCGTCGAATTCAATGAAGAATTTGAGTTGGAGTTTGACCCGCTGGGTTCGGGTTTACGAACTGGTTTAGACCAACCCGAGTTCGCAGATCTGGTTACATCTCTCTGGGTCGAGTTGAGCCCACTACGAAATTTAGATCCAAGCCCAACAGACTCCGTTCGGCCCAAGTTCTTTTTCACGAAAGCCCTGTTACCATCATCATCTTCTTCACGTAACTCTTCTTCCACATCCTTCGCGATGCGCATCATCTGCATACGATTTTGTGGGTTGAGCGTTCTGACCCTTCTACGAATGGTGGATTTCAAACCACTCATGAAATATCCCAGATAGTGTTCTTCCGGTAAACACCCTACTTGAGAGGACAAGAGCTCAAAAGCTTCAGTAAATTCCTCCACACTCCCCGTTTGTTTTAACGTGGCTAATTCTTCAAACGGGTTTTCGAGTCTCCGACCGCCATAACGCGCGATCAATGATTTTTTGAGCTTTTCCCATGTCAACAAGTCCTCAGTCTCCATCAACAAATTGAACCAATGAATCGTGGCTCCCTCCATACTCAACCGAGCTAGCTTCACTCGCATATCGTCGGCGGTGTTCTGAACATCAAAGTAGATCTCGGCACGCGTGATCCATGCCACGGGATCGTCTCCTTCAAACACTGGTAATTTCACCTTCTTCCCTGCAAGGCGAGACTCGCCTTGAGATGACACTTCCGTTGACACCTCCGGAGTAGTGTTGGTTGCGTTTGTCCCATATTGCTTACTCAAATCAGCAATCGCGAGACTCTGAGTATGCATCTTGTCAACCAGCGCCGTCAACATTTCTTTCACATCCCCCATCTGATCTTCTAATGCAGCAATTCGTAGGTTCTGGGTTTCCATCGTCACGTCTGAGAGAAGAGTATGTGGTGGGTTTCAGATCCGGTAGGTCGGACCAATTGATGGGTCTATAAATGTCAAGTAAGATTACAGAATGTAATTATAAGGAAAAATGGAATGAAACAGTGTAATTGTATTAATGGTGGAAAACAATTACAAGCTTAGGGAAAGATAAAAGATAACAAACTATCAGCGTATTGCTAATAGCCCCAAAGCACAAATGTGCCCCCAAAGTCACTATCAATGACCCCACACAATAACAGAAAACTTGGATGCAAATATTCTATTCCTTCTATGCTGATTTATAGGGATCTTCCAATCATTGGCACATGCATCCCATGCACCTACTTGACCACGTCACCCTTCTTATTCTTTCTAGAATAAACTCTCCAAATCTTGGGCTTGGTCCACACATCAAGGCCCACATCATTACTGATTTCACCTCCTCTATCATATAATAAAGTGAAGTTGTAATAAAACAAAGCTAGTAATTATTGGTGCTTAAGAGGAGCTTTGGAAAATTTGTGTGGCTTAAATATGAGCATAAATAACACTATATTTTGAGTTTCCTTTATTTACCTAGTCTTAATTTATTAAAAATTTATAAGCAAAATGCTCTTGAAAAAGTTCAATCCAACCTAATATGGATTTAGCCTTTACAGTAAACGTTAGAACTTATGCTCAAATTTTGTTATTCTTGCTACTTGTGGCATGATTAAGTATGTTGATAGTGAGCATACTTGTTAATTGGGGGAACTCACCTCACAAGTTACAACACCAGTGAGAAAACTAGCTTATGATTGTTGAGTTATATAAGTTGGAGTCTCTACTATGTAGTTTTGACAACATAAAAAAGTGCCAAGTAGAAACAAAATAGAGTTTGATATAAAAAGAAGAATAAACCGAAAAAAATCATGTTGAATTCTTGAGTTGAGTGTTGAGTTGAAAATGAACTAAACCTAACGAGCCGAATCGAACTATTCGCGAACTCTAAACGATTCGAACACGAGCTAAAAAAAGAGTTTTGGATCGAACTCGGGCCAAGTTTCAAACCAAACCAATTCTTATTGAATCGAGTCGAGCTCAAACAGGTTCGACTCGATTCGACTTATTTTCAACCCTAATTTTGTGGTAGATTTGATTGGTATATTTTTTTTTAAAATGGTTGTTGTTCATGTATAATTTGTAGGAAAATACTAATGAGGCACTGGTTAAGCTTATTAATATAGAAATTCTATCTTGCAATTTGTGCATTCAATATATTGAAAATGTAAAAAGTTATTTTATCACCATTAATTTTATCTTTTATTTTCATTTTTGGTCTGCTTAACAAGTGTCGGGGGCACTGTTCAGTATGACCTTAACTACTGTCCACACCCGTGCCAAGCATGGGTTAGAAATTCGTCTAACTAATTTTTACATATTTAATAAATATTGATGTATTATTTAAATATTTTTTATTTTGAAATTAATTTTTCCATAATCTGAAATTTTGTTAATACAAAAAAAAGTAAAAACATAAAATTATGGGGCATAAATTGAACAACCGGTTCCTACAATTTTTAAATTTTGCAGTTTGCCAATTTTCATCCAAA
Organism: Trifolium repens; assembly: GCA_030408175.1. Lineage (NCBI taxonomy): Eukaryota > Viridiplantae > Streptophyta > Magnoliopsida > Fabales > Fabaceae > Trifolium > Trifolium repens. The sequence continues at coordinate 54,376,249 of CP125842.1, read as the reverse complement.
TTTAGATCGGACATAAATCCCATTCAAATGATCAGACCGCCAGATTTAGTCCGATTTGATTTGGCTACCTTTATATATTAAATTCATTTAATTGTTTTGTTTTGACAAATTTATATTATTATTATTATTATTATTTGATTATAGATTTAATAAATATTATAGAAGTGGAAAATTTATGGTTTGAATCTTTGTCGTGGGCAGTTAACTTTTGCTCATATAAATAGAAATATATATTATTTTGAACTATAAAAGCGCAAATAATAAAATTAAAAACATAAATTAATATTCACATATAAAACAAATACATTTTAATATTGGTCTTATGATATGATTCCTATAAAGTGAATAATATTAATAATTATCAATAGAAAAATATGCTACATGGCAAAGCTTGTGCGGCAAGTTGCGTATCAATTGTGTCACATGTAGACAAAATATTAGAAAATGTTATAATAAAATATAACTAAAGACGTAAATACCATATAAATAAATTGTGATAAACTCACTTGATAACTCACTTGATTTTTTCTTGCGGCTGGTCTCAAATCGGCACTTCACCGATGGTTGTTCAGAAACGTCGCATATGATTGATGTTCCGACATTGTAGCAAAGCGATTTCAGTTTGTTGTTGACGCAATTTTGGGGTTGGAAGTTGCTTCGTTCTTCCTTCGACGGTCGGAGGTGGGTTGAGTGAGAACGACTGAGGCTTGTCCTTTCTTCTCCAAGGTTAGTTTTCATTCTCGGTTGGGTGAGATTGTTTGGTTGTTCTGGCTTGTAGTATCTGGTTTTCTGGTTTTTTTGTTTTACAGCCATGGCCACTGATGTTGTGTGTCCATGGAGTTTCTTAGACTTTGAAACCACCAAACCAACAACTAATGTCAACACCAATTGTCTAAATTTTGCACAAGCTTTGAAAATCCCCAATAAGATGGAAACTCTTTATGAATGTATGCCACAACCTTGCTTTAAGGGTGAATCAATTTCAATCAAAATTACTGAAAAAGAATATGCCAAAGGTGTTGAAAGTCGCCTCATTTTGAAGAAAGGGGAAATAGCTCCCTCTTGCAAAGAGCTTTATTCTATTCTTTCTAATTTGTGGATTTCTATCTCGGCTTGGAGAATGATCTCACTTGGGAAAGGATATTTTGAGTTTGAATTCTCATCCTCGGAGGATCTCAGACACATTTGGTCTGCCGGCACTTTAAACATTAAACCGGGAGTGCTCAGATTTTCTCAGTGGACTCAAGACTTTAATCCAGGCACTCAAAAACAATCAAATGCACAGGTATGGGTTAGATTTTGTGACTTGCCACAAGAATATTGGAGGCATAGAACTCTTTTTGAAATTGCTTGTGCTATTGGAACCCCAATTTCTCTTGATGAACCGACTAAAAATCGTGTTTTTGGTCATTATGCTGGAATATTGATTGATGTTGATTTGGATAATATATTACATGAATCTATTTTAGTTGAGAGGGAAGGATTCGCTTTCTATGTAGGAGTGATTTATGAAAAAATACCATCATATTGTACTAATTGTCAAATTGTTGGTCATCATATTTCAAATTGCAACAAACTTATCCCAATGAAGTTTTCAGAGGTACCAAAGAAAAATAAGGAACAAAATGACAATAGGCAGCAAACACATAAAAAAACTTGGAGGAGTATTCCCGCTCCTTCAAAAGTTGTCAATAACAATGAGATTGTTGTTGCTGAGCAAGTCTTGGAGAATGAAGATGTCACAAATAGTGTTGTAGGTTACAAAAACACTATTGTTGAAGATCCTCTCGTTAATGATATTATTAGGGCAAAAGATTTCACAACTAATGAGAGAGTTGTCTTAATTCCTGAGCAAGATTTTTGTTCTGCTCAAGTTGTTCCTGAGCAACCAGTGTATGTCGATAATTCTAGTTTGGCTGAGAAACAAAAGGAGGACCACCAGAGCAACAAATTTCCAGATTTGCGTATTGTTGGTCCCTGGAGCGATGCAGTCACTGATATGGATTATGACACCTCAACTTGGAGTGGTATGAATCCCTCGAATGTCATTATTTCTGATGATATTTTAAATCCAAATGTTTCTCATGACTTGGAAATATTAAGGCAACATGTTTGGAAGGAAAATGATGCTTTTAAGGGTAGGATTTATACTGACGAGGAAGAACGAGAAGCAGCCCTTAATTTCTTGAAAAACCGCTATGTTCCTCCGGAAGAGCCTTTCACAGAGGTGGTCTCTAAGGCTAAGAAAAAGAATATGAAAAAAGGAATACATGTGCATAATACCCGCTCCAGGGGGTAGGTTTCCGTTGGTACTCTTGTCGTATCTCTTTGTTCCGTTTGTTTTCTTTTGTTTCGTTTCTTTCCTAATTTTTTTTTTCTTTCGTTTTCTTTGTTGATTTTGCTTGAGAAGGTTTTGGTCGATGTCCCCCTTCTCTTTTTGTACTGTTGCTGTTTTATTTTATCTATCTAAAAAAAAAAATTATAATAAAAAAAATTTAAGCTCATAATTTAAAAGGACAATAACAACATAAAAAATATTACATAATAGATTTTGAAGTAGAAACAACTAATAAAATTTTAAATACACGATACATCAAGTGAAGATTTTATTTTGAAAGTTTGAACCGGAATAATAGACCCTCATATAAATAGGCACTCATATTACTATATGAATAAAACTATATGTCTCGTATCAGTATATGTGTAAAATATAAGATCTCATATAAATTACAAAAAATGACCCCATAGTAATATATCAATATAAATATAAACTTATTATAAATTAATCTCATAATATCAATAGTAAATAAATACGATTTGAAACAAAATAAAAATAGACCTCATATAACTTATACCATTTAATTGAACATATTATGAACACCATCTTAATATAAAATAGTCTTTTGTCAAAAAAAAATATAAAATTGTCTTTGTATTAATATATGACTAAAAATATAGGCCCCATATAATCGTATTTATTTGTAATCCTCATATAAATCCCATAAATGTAATCCTCATATAAATTACAAAAAAAGGCCCCGTATAAATTTACTTGTGCTACTCTATCAGTTTCTTGCGAGCCCTACGTCTTTCCCATTTTGTCCTTCCACTATTTAAGTAGCGGACGTTGTAAGAATGATTTTTTTTTTTGTAAATAAGTGGCGGACATTATAAAAATAAAATATGGTAGGGTGTTTTTAGGGGGTATCCGCTACTTAAGTAGCGGACTGAGGTATTTTGATAAATTCGTAGGGCGCGCTAGAAAAGGGGTAGGGTGACAAAAGTAAGTCCCCATATAAAAACATATGAGTATAAATATAGTTTCGTGTAGCAATTCCAAAAAAAAAAAAAACCCATATTAAAATGGTTATAAATATAAGCCTCGTATAAATTATAAAAAAGTCCCATAAATTAATATGTGAGTATAAATATAGGCCCCGTATATATTTTAAAAAAAATATGCGTCGTATTAATACATGAATATAAAGATAAGTCTCGTATTGAGAAAAAAAGAAGATAAGTATTGTAAAAATTACAAAAAAAACAAAAAGACCCCTCTATTATTATATAAATATAGGCCTCTGTAAAAATTACAAAAATATAGGCTTTATAGGTCTCTGAACAAATTATCATGAATGGTAATTTTTGTAGAACCAAGCGTTGGTGTGATGATCACGTATAAAGATATTGCTTCCATAATTATATGCAACTATATAAAGTAAAATTAACAATATATAACTATATTACATGCGTAAAAAAAACTATATTACAGTGAATAAATAAATAACTACATTACATAAATTATTCTGTATATACTGCACCGTTAAAATGGGGAACTTCATACACAAATAAACGTTAAACAAAGAACAAATTTCATGAGAATGATATAGACTAATTAATCCATATTTGCGATAAATGAATAAAAAAATTGAAATATCTTCATTGATAAGAAATTTGCTCCAAAATTACTCATTATGTGTATCTTCGTCTGCTAATTGTTTTTATAACTTCCACAACATGATCTTCAAGAAAAGAAGAAGATCTCTCATTAGCACCTAAAAAAAAAACATGAGCACCTAAAAAAAAATGAAGAAATACAATAAAACAAAAAAAAGGGTATAACAAATAACAAAAAAAATAATTAAAAGTAAAGAACTAAAGCATAGCAATGTTAGAAATGATGTAATTTGCATTGTTCAGCCAAACACCATTTATATAGAAAAATGAGAATTGGTATTTAAGTAATTTTACCCAAAATATGTAATTAAAGCTATTAAAACAAATATCTTGATTTAAGTAAAGAATATTGATTTACCCAAATAGAATTGGTAGACTCGACCAGAGAATTGGTATGAACCTTTGAAATAATTAGAGACTATTATAAAATTAGAATGAATTTAATGCTATAATGTAAGGCAAATATCATTACATTTTAAAATAAATCATATTATGAAATAAGGCATATTCCATTTCTTTATTCAAAATAATAATAATAATAATTTTAAAAATTTTACTATTTAGTAATTTTAAATATTTTTCATTATAAAAAAATTCAAAAATTTCACTATTTTTTTTCTTTTCAGGACTTCACTATTATTTTATTAGTAATACAATAAATGAATAAAAACATAAAGCATGCACATAAAATTAAAAAAAATATATGTAATTTAAGTGATAAATATTTTATAATTAGCAATTAGTGAATAATTAGCAATTGTATGGAAATAATTAGCTATTAATGGAATTTGGGAACAATATCAATTAGTGAATAGAAATACATTTATTTTATAAAAAAAAAGAAATACAGTTATACTGATATAAAATAAATAACAAAAAAATAAAAAAAATTATATATTAGATCTAATATAAAAAATAAAAAATATTTGTAACATGTCAACAAAATAACAAAAATTTCAGTATCATTTAAATATATTATAATTTATTACTATTTTGTTATTCATTTTCGTTCAAAAGAATAAACTTTTTATTTATTACTATTTTTGTTTGCTTGACACTGGTTAAGCTTATTAATATAGAAATTCTATCTTGCAATTTGTGCATTCAATATATTGAAAATGTAAAAAGTTATTTTATCACAATTAATTTTATCTTTTATTTTCATTTTTGGTCAGCTTAACAAGTGTCGGGGGCACTATTCAGTATGACCTTAATTTGTGTTATCTTATACTATAAATCATTTCCTTAAAAAAAAAAATAATATACTTGTATTATATAATATAAGTCATCAGAAGTGATTGACAGAGGAAATCTGATTCCGGGTTATGATAACAAGGCAATGTCACTTTCAAATATTTTGAATTTATACAACCTTTGTATTCTAGTAATTTCTAAAGTTTGTTTTCATCCTCTCCAAAAAAATATTGGAGAACTCTTTTCTTATTTATTTATTTTTTTTTTGACAAATCTTTCTTGGTTGTTTAATTGCGTCTTTATTGTTAATATATAAAAAAACATGGGATACATATTTTAAGGATGACCTATATTTTTATTTATAAATTAATACGAGAAATTTCTACTTTGTTTTTTTAATTTATACGAAGAATTATATTTATACACATATATTAATATAAAAATCAATTTTTTTTGTATAAACTGTTAATTTTGACGAGTCTTAATAATATATCAAATGATTTTAGATTTTTGTAAAATGGAACATGAATGATCTATATGATATAAACTTTCAATCCAACGGTGGATTTTGTAAAATTTGAATTCGTTAAAGCGTTATTGAACGGTATAACATTTACCGGTGTAATTTGATCCCTCATTATATATATATAGTTTAATTCAACATTTGGTTCATTATGTTCATTTAAGATTTTAATTTGGTCTCTTATGTTTTAAAAATTTCAATTTGGTCCCTTATGTTTTCACTGTTAGCATAAGTTGGTCATTTCTGTCACTTTTGTCATTAACACCGTTTAATTTGGACATGTGTTCAATTGTCCAGGTCCCTTATGTTTTCACTGTTTGCATAAGTTGCAGAGATCGAATTGTGGTCCTCTCTATCAAATTTTGCATCAATCACGACTGAACTAACTATAAATATTGAGAGTAATCTTACGCACAGACTTCTTCAAATAAAAAATCTTACGTACAAATATTATACTAGTTTCAAATGAGTTCAGGTTCCCTTCATTTATTATCTATCCATTTATTCTCCATTTGAAGAGAGATAAACACATTAAAAATTAGTGATTGAGGGATAATAAATGGAGGGATAAAAGAAGTAATAATGGCGTAGTAAATGGACAATAATGGTGAGACCAGCATGCCATTTTTGTTTGCTAAATCACGTGTCATCAGCCAGATATAGAAAACGTTGCAAAATTATTGGAGAAACAATAGTGTTATGGTATCACATTTTTAAAATAAGATTCTTGAAATGTGCTATGTTATTAGGGTATATATTAACATTCTCTTAGTCTTAGTAAAAAGAGTGAAAATTTATTTTAGTCTTTCACAAAAATTTTAATAGTTCAATTTAATCATTGCATAAATAAAATTTAAACAAGTCCATGATATTTCGATACTGCATGAAGACAAACTAGCTTTCAAATTTTTTTATAAAAGTGGGACTAATTTATCTTGGGTTAATAGGCTTTTACCCCTGTAAAATAGGCAAATTTTGCTTTACTCCCTTATAAAAAATTTCTTTAAGATTTTCCCCTTGCAAAATATTTTTTTTTGGTTTACCCTCTTGGGTGCACTTTTTAAATCGGTTGAACAGAAAAAACCGATTTAAAAAACAACACTTTTTAAATCGGTTGAACAAAATAACCGATTTAAAAAGTGCACCCAAGGGGGTAAACCAAGAAAAAATATTTTGTAAGGGGAAAATCTTAAAGAAATTTTTTATAAGGGGGTAAAGCAAAATTCGCTTATTTTGCAGGGGGTGAAAACCTATTAACCCATTTTATCTTCAATCTAAAAATATTAAGGATTAATTTTGATTTTATCTTTGGGTAAGGTTGGGAATATGCTAGGCCGAGCTAGTCTTTGCCAAACCTAAACCTGGCCTGCCAAATTTTAATATATAATAATAATAAATGTAAAAATATTATTCATAAATGAGTCGGTCTGACCTATTCCCAACCCTATTTGGGAGGGACACAATGCCACCAATAATTGTGGAGATCAAAATGGTTTTTACTCATAAAAATGCACACAAAATATGTGAACTTCTAGATGTATCAGAATGTCCTGATGTGGGACTTTCCCACAGTTTCTCACAGTAATATCAATCACAGCAATTAAAATCAGATCATATGGTCATAATCAAATACACAGGTAAATATCGAACGGTCCACTTCTCTAACTGTATCACGCAATTGGAGCAGGAAATCCATTTCCCTTTGGATGCATGATCTCTTATAAAAATGCACTCAATGTTGCCACTTTTTTTCGTAAGCTTTGCAGAAGGGAAGGGAACAGTGGAAGCTATGTTGGCCTTATCTGTTCATTCACTTCACATCCCAGTAGCAATTAAAACACGAACACCATTAAAAAAATCCATGTTCTTGAACTCACAATTGCATTCAACAATCCCATTAATTCGTGGGGACACTTCAAAATTCAAGCTTTTCACTGCCTTATCACCTTCTCCATTAACAGAGTCCGGTAGTACTAGTAACCTTCCATGGGATAAATCAGAAGTTGAAACAGGTTCAGAGAAATTTGATTGGTACTCACAGTGGTATCCTTTGATGCCAATTTGTGATCTTGACAAAAGAGCACCTCATGCTAAGAAAGTTATGGGAATTGATGTTGTTATATGGTGGGATAGGAATGAAAGTGAATGGAAAGTTTTTGATGATGCATGTCCTCATAGATTGGCACCTTTGTCTGAAGGAAGGATTGATCAATGGGGTAGGTTGCAGTGTGTTTATCATGGTTGGTGTTTTAATGGATCAGGTGATTGTAAGTTCATTCCTCAGGCACCTCGTGACGGACCTCCGGTAACTACTCTCTCTCTGTTCCTTTTTATGTCGCTTTTAAAGGAGAGAAAATTGTTTCTGTTTATTTGTAGTTTTTAAAAGTCTTTACCCTCCGTAAAATAGGCGAGTTCTGCTTTACCCCCTGTCATTATTTTCTTTTGAGATTATCGCCTGCAAAATTTATTTTTTTTATTTATCCTTTTGGATGCACTTTTTAAATCGGTTATTTTGTTCAACCGATTTAAAAAGTGTTGTTTTTTAAATCGGTTATTCTGTTTTTTTACCTGTCACGTCAGCAAAAGGGGAAATCAAACAAATAAATTTTGCAATGAGGTAATCTGATGAAGAAAAAAAATTACAGGGGTAACGCAAAATCCACTTACTTTGACGGGGATAAAAGTATATTAGACCATGGCATAGGTATGCCACATTCAACCAAAATACAATGCGTCATCATGGGCCTGATACTGATTGTTAAAACCAAAATACAAAGAGTACGCTCATGTTAAAACCAAAATACAAAGAGTACGCTCATGCACATTTTGAAAATTGAACACGCCAAATCACTTCAATAGTCAAAGACATATAACAAAAATATCTATAGAATTAGGGGTGGGCAAAAAAACCGAAAAACTAAACCGTACCGTCAAACTAAACTGAACCGCCAAACTAAACCGAACCGAAAAAAACTAAACCATAACCAACAGTTTTAAAACCAAACTGAAACAGTTCGGTTTGGTTCATGATTAACAGTTCAGTTTGGTTTATGGTTTAGTTTAAAATCATAAACCGAACCACTTTAACAGTTCGGTTCGGTTCAGTTTTAAAGACAAACAGTTCAATTATTATAAATTTTGAAAATAGTTTGGTTGTTCGATTTTCCTCCAAAACCAAACCATGTTCATCCCAATACATCCAAATCTTGATTACTATTCATACCACATCGTGATAGTACTACTCACTCGTACTACTCACTCCTCTACCAATATTAATGCAACCCACAGTGAGTCTCTTATTTTGTATTTTTGTGGCCTATGATGTTTTGTATTGCCAGAGGCGTGGAGTACACTGCATTATTTACATCAATAGATGTAGAAGTATATAATTTTACAAAACTACTACTACTATTAGGTTGTTGAAGAGGTATGCAATCAAATTGGACATGTATAGAAATATAGAAAGAAAAAAAAAATGAAAAAGCATAAAGTTGAAGAAAATGAGAAGAAAAAAGAGCTATTTTTTCAAAGAGAAATAAATAAAAGAAAGATTATTGTAAAAGAGATAAGAGATAAGTTATTTATTACGAAAGATTTAAGAGAAGAATTAACACATGTCAATATTTTCTTACCAAAAAAAAAATATGGCAATATTTTAAGACATTATGTCACTTTAAATTCCTTTTTTTTTTTTTGGAAATCATGGGGTAGTAGATGTAAATAAGAGTGGAGATTTATTATTACAACTTTTCTCTTTAGATTTTCTTAACAAAAAGTTTTTCCCAAGAGAGGTAAGAGAGATATGGAAGAGTTTGCCTCGCAATGAATGTGATTGACATGTATGGTCCAACCTGAAAGGAAGAGAGATAACCTTGTAGAGAAGATGTTGAAGATGAATAATGTGAGTAAACCGATTGTTGATCATATTCACAACATGAGTTGAATCAGTTTCTAGGGTGACCATAAGTCAAATGCATTTCTCGAACCATTTGACAACAAAATAGAATATCGCATAACTCGGCAAGCAAGACATTTACTTTGTTTTGTTTTCAGTTTAATGCAACTTATCTATCCTTCCATTCTTTGTTTTGTTATCTTATTATCCTCATTTACTTTTGCATTAAAAAAAATGTGCAGATTCATACTTCCAAAAAAGCATGTGTAGCTTCTTACCCAAGCACAGTGCAGAATGATATCTTGTGGTTTTGGCCAAATACTGATCCTCGGTACAAAGCTATTATCACAAGGAAAACACCCCCATTCGAAAAAAGGTGTTTAGCAACGGTTTTGGGACAGTTTAGCAACGGTTTTAAAATGTTGCAGCACTGTTACCGGCGGTTGTCAAACCGTTGCAGATTTGAGCGTTGGTAGCTCAAATAGCGGCGGTTTGGAAAACCGTTACACAAACGGCCACAATATGTGTTGCGGCGGTTTGAAACCGTTGCAATACATGAAACGAAAAAACAAAATTTTCAGCCAGTTTTGCAGCGGTTTGAAACCGCCGCTATATTTTTTTATAATTTTTTGTATTTAAGTTTTAGCAACGGTTTGAAACCGCCGCTATTTTTTTTTATTTTTTAGTATTTAAGTTTTAGCAACGGTTTGAAACCGCCGCTATTTTTTTTAAATTTTTTTTGTTTTTAAGTTTTAGCAGCGGTTGGAAACCGCCGCTATATAATTTACTTTTTTTTTTATTTATTTCCTGGTTTCTTTGAGGTCCATTTTTGTAGGACAATTTTTTACCCTGTTTTTTTTATTCATCGATTAATATTCAAACGTAGTATTTTTCAATATTGAACTACTATAATAATTCATGCAATATAGACAAATTCATAAATAAAATATCATCCATTTGATTCAAAAATAAGGTGTTCGCAACGACACTTGGAACTAAAAGTCACAATACAAGCGCAATACATCCAAAGTTTCCATTGACACATGCAACCTAAATAGTACATAACAAAAAATAAAAACGAAGGTCACAACACATGCGCCTAGTACGTCAAAATTAAAACAAATGGAAAAGCGTGACATCAAAAGTTCAACACGCCTAAACAAAAATTATATATCTAAGTTTAATCGTCCGGAGTTGCTTGATCACTCTCAACATTATGACTAGACTCAGAAGAGCGTCGTACTTCAAACGGTGATCCTATGTTAGACCTCTGAAAACAAAATTTAAAGTATAGTTAAAAACAAAAGTATTGTAGTAGCAACATATTTATATATATCATTCATAAAAAACGCACTTCAAATTAATATCATGTACTTTGAACATGAAATAAATTTAAAAAAAAAAAAACTTATTAAAAAAACTATAATATAACAATAACAACAAGTCAATGTCATTATCTTCACATTATATATATATATATATATATATATATATATATGTAAGGCACACAAATATTGTCTTACATGGTTTTGCATATTAGCCATAATAAGAGTAAATTGTTCCTTCATTGCATCAAATTCAGCAACTTTAGCTTTAAGCTCATTAACTTCAGCAACTTCTTTAGTTAGCACATCAATTTCGCTTTGTATCTTAGCTATTTTGGCATTAGCTGTCGATGAAGAAGTTGATCCTGAAGGACGACAACTAGAACCATTAATTTGAGATGGTGTTCGACCAAGTCCCATTCCTCGAACATAACCATGATGCTCTCTGAACTTGTTTCCATTTCTCTACACCTCTGACTTTTAAGGAGTCTAAATCACTACTAATCCAAGGCATGTTCAAGGAATAAGTACAAAACAAACAGATAAAAGTAAAATATCCAGGGAAGTGATTTGCAAAACCTTTTTCAATTATTAAACTAAGAGAAACAAAAATGTCACACTTTCTGGTTCACTACACTACAGGCTTTAGTTTATCAATGTTTCATATCAAGCATAAATATCATATTGTTATTATCATTGTCACATAACATTCGCACACGAAAGGCAGAAACATGCATAATAATTAATAAGCTCTTTTCAAAGAAATAGTTTAAAAATTGCCATAGAAGAGTGTTATACCCCAATTTCCCTAGACAAGAAACCAAAGAAGATAAAATAATTCAGGTCCTGTTTCCAATGCCAATTCAACTAATCTGTCTGTAAATCTCGTGCATAATATCCTCTACGCACATACAGTTTTTTGGGGTGATACACTACCATTTTGTTACAGTATGCATGATTGAAGTGCCTTGTATTTGATATGAAACAGAAAACTAGTCAAAACTAACATAGGACAACCATATATAAACCATTTCTAATGATGCTGGAACACCAAGCTGTTTTATCTATTAGACAGGCTACTAGAGATAGCTGCATATTCACATGCAGATAAATTAAAAAAATTACAGTAATCAATCAATAAATCACCTTTGTTGGATCAATGATCCCGGCAGACATTAAATCTTCGTATTTTCCAGTGGCAGCATTATATCCATATCTTGTATCGTCGTTAGACAGAACCTATCCAATACATGGAGTTACATCAACACAAGTATAATCTAAGAGTAATGAATTCCAAATTCAGCTGATTTATATACCTTCTCACTAACAACATTTCCATTTACACCGGCATTTTTGGCTATTAATTTCAAAGGGTAACTAAGAGCTCTTTTAACAATGTCTGCTCCAACCTGCGCCACATTGTAATTATAAAGCCATAATCAGTCAGGAAAACTTTAAAGGACCAAAAGAGAAAATATCTCCATACATACAGAAATAACTTGAATTCTTGTAATATCAAATAATAACTCACTTTTTCTTCATCATTGGCAAGGGTAGCCTTTATTGCATCTACCTTTGATGCAAGTCTGAGCAATGTGCACCCACCACCAACTACAATACCCTCTTCAACAGCCGCCTGAAAGTCAAGAAAATATTAGCTTATAGAAACTGGAAAAAGAATAAATTAATCAACATTTTGTGAAAAAGATAAAGTCACCTTTGTAGCATTAAGAGCGTCTTCAACTCTCAATTTCTTTTCCTTGAGTTCTATCTCAGTTTGTGCACCAACCTACACTCATAACAAAACATGTGTTGTTTAATGTGACTTGCAGAGATGTTAAAAGCTACCATATTATCAAGTTTCAGTGGGATCACTGGGGTGGGAACGGTACCTGTATTACAGCCACACCACCAGACAGTTTTGCAATCCTTTCGTTCAGCTTCTCCTTTTCATAATCTTGTTCTGCGGCCTGTATAATATGTAAACATTTTTTTAGAGCCTGCTTAACAATGTGAATTTCTCGTACTCTTCTATTATCTATATGTACAGATTCTACAAAGTTTCTCCTTATATATGACCACTCCTATGCATGTGTGCATACAGACATTTGGATTACTGACCGTAACTATCAACCTAATGTTATGCATATTAAAATTGGCATTATGAGTATTAGAATTGGTGTGGAACATATCAAAATTGAACAACAAACACCGATCTAAGCTTAATAAATAAGGATAAACTTTACAAAGATACGGTATAGACGAACAAAACATCTTATTAGTCATCACAATGAATAGTCTAGAGTAGCAAGTGAATTTTTTTTTTTTTGAATCAATAAAAGATTTTATTAGAAAGCAAGTGGAAAGCACAAGGTGTGCACAGCCACTGCAAAGGAAAGATACACAAGCAGGTCACTACAAAAAGCAACCAAGAGGAAAACTCAAGGGACACAAAGAAAATAATACAGGCAGCAAAAATAAAAACCAGCAACAACATCAAGTCCAGACCACTGCCGTCCAAATAAGAGTCAGGCCTTTACGCACCGATTTTTTATTCTTAGAATGGCTTGCCATAAAATTCAGCACAGAGAAGAGATTATGAGGGAAACACAACTCAAAACCCAGCCACCTAAATATGTGACCCCAGATTTTAATAACCACCTCACAATAAAGGAATGAGTAGCAAGTGAATTGGATAATGAAATCAAAAATCTTGTGCAGCAACCGGACAATATGCATCAATCAACAAGTCAATATGGAGGGAGTGAATAACATACCTTATGGAAGGAGAACGACGGCCGGCGATTGGAGAACGGCGGCTGAAGGAGACGGTGGCGTTAGGGTTCGCGATGAAGGAGAAGGAGAAGGAACGTGCGCTTGTTTTCTCTGAAGAAAGAAGTAAATTAAAAAAGAGATGGTTCGCGGGTTTTTTATTTATTTATCAACTCAACTGCTGGTAAACCAAATTAAACCGCCGATTTATTTAAAAATTACCAGCGGTTCCCCAAAACCGTTGCTATTTTTAATTTTGTTTTAAAATTTACCAACGGTTCCCCAAAACCGTTGCTATTTTTAATTTTGTTTTAAAAATTACCAACGGTTCCCCAAAACCGTTGCTATTTTAATTTTGTTTTAAAATTACCGGCAGTTCTACAAAACTATTGTTATTCATTTGTTGCAATTTCCAATTTTTTTTGTAGTGTCATACCAGAAATTGATGATCCATCATATACTAGAGTAATGGTAAATAGAGATATTCCTTATGGGTAAGATTTTAAGACAAATAAAAAAAAATGATATTTCTTTTGTAGATTGGCCTAGCTTAATGTGATTGGTGTAATTGATATAATAAATTGATCTGATTATTTTTCTAATTAAATTGAATGTGCAATTTTAGATATGAGGTACTGATTGAAAACCTTATGGACCCTGCACATGTTCCATATGCACACTATGGAGTAATGGACATTGTACAACCAAGAGGTATGAATATATATATGATAAATGTTTTAACTTCATAAAATTCCTATTTGTTTTTTATATGAAAATTACATAATTAATTAACTTAACAGAGAAAGATGATAGAGAAGGAGGAAGACCACTTGAATTGTCAATTGAAGAGTTAGATGTCAATGGTTTCACAGCAACTCAGGGTTGGAGTAAAACCACATTTATGCCACCAAGCATCGTTTGCTTTAGGTTTACATCAAACAACACTTTATATGATCCAAATTTCGCATATAGCGATCCAAATAAACCTACATCTTCCGTTGAAACTAAGGTAGTAGTACTAGTAACAGATTGATTAGCTATAAATATAATGTGATCCTCTATATCACGGCGGCCAGTTTTATAATGGTGTTATATAATAATTTTTTTTTGCAGAGATCGTCGTTTCAGAACAAATTGCGTATGATCTTTTTTTGCATTCCTGTTAGTCCCGGTAATAGCAGACTGATTTGGTGCCTTCCAAGAAATTACGGACTGTGGATTGACAAAATTATACCGCGATGGATATTTCATCTGAGACAAAACTTGATTATAGATTCAGATTTATATCTCCTCCATGTTGAGGTAATTCCTTTTATAATATACTTACAAATCACCTATCCGTGTTGGAAAATAATTTAGAAGTTTGATTCATCAAATAATGTTACTAAATTAATTTTGATAGGAAAAAAAAATAATGGATATTGGTCAAGAAAATTGGCATAAGGCATGTTTTGTGCCAACAAAATCAGATGGTCTTGTGATTGGTTTTAGAAAGTGGTTGAAGAAGTATGCCGGTGGTCAAGTTGATTGGCGAGGAAAATATAGCAGCGCTCTTCCTCCTACACATCCTAGAGAACAACTTTTGGACCGGTAAATCACATAAGATTGTGTTTGATACATTGAAAAAAATCGAATTTGTACCATTTTCTTCATTACAAAATATCGAATTTGAACAGGTACTGGAGCCATGTGGTGAATTGCAAGAGTTGCAATTTGGCCTATAAGAGCCTCAATATTGTGGAAGTGGCGCTGCAGATCATATCAGTTGCTGCAATTGGTATTGTTGCCGCAATGAAGCAGGGTGCTGTTTCAGCTGTGACAAGAAATTCAATGGTTGTGCTGGCTGTAGTTTCATTCGCATTGTCGCGGTTGTTAGCTCACTTCATATACAAATACTTTCATTATCATGACTACAACCACGCCTTTCACTGAAATGTGTTTCCATGGTCATTGATGTCCAACATTTGTTATGTGTGTGTATATATACATAGTGAAGTTGTACTTGAAACAAAGCAAGTAATTTTTGGTATTTTAGAGGAGCTTTGAAATCATGCAGTGGACATTTTCATAGTGACCCAAATTCTTATATTCATTGTTGGATGAATGAGGGCACTGCTACCTTTACTTAATTTTACAGTTTTTGTAGTTTTAGTCCCTTCTAAAATCAAATTTATTTAATTATCCATACACAATTAAATTTTGGAATATTTAAAAAAAGATTAACTATGAATTTTTTAAAAGTCAAAAGTTTAACTAAAAGCAATGAATATTTGGACTAGAAATCAAATTTTGAGCTATTTTTTGTGGAGAAACTTTATACAATATTCTAAATATGTATGGAAAAAAAATTATAAGAAAAATATGTTAATATGAGTAATTGGGTAAAATCACCAATCTCTTTTGTTCATTTATCATCATTTCATAATTTGCAATTTGCATAATAAAAGTAAGTAAAAACACATCAAACTTGAGCCACTAGTTTCAACTTTCAACTTCTCTTAAGTTGAATCATTGAACATATTATTGCAGAAAGGAACAAATGGAAGCTATGTTAGTTTTTTCTGTTCGTTCACACCACATCCCAATAGCAACACTTGAAACACAAACACCATTAAAGAAATTCATGTTATTGAACTCACAAATACATTCAACACTTCCATTAATTCGTGGGAATACTTCAAAATTCAAGCTTTTCACTGCCTCATCATCTTCACCATTAACAGAATCCAGTAGTAGTAATCTTCAAGTGGATGATGAGGCAGAAGTTGAAGCAGATTCAGAGAAATTTGATTGGTACTCACAATGGTATCCTTTGATGCCACTTTGTGATCTTGACAAAAGGGCACCTCATGCTAAGAAAGTGATAGGGATTGATGTTGTTATATGGTGGGATAGGAATGAAAGTGAATGGAAAGTTTTTGGTGATGCATGTCCTCATAGATTATCACCTTTGTCTGAAGGAAGGATTGATCAATGGGGTAGGTTGCAGTGTGTTTATCATGGTTGGTGTTTTAATGGATCAGGTGATTGCAAGTTCATTCCTCAGGCACCTCGTGATGGACCACCGGTAACTACTACTTCCGTTTCTTTTTAAAAGTTGTTTTTGAAGAAAGAAATTTGTTTTTATTTATTTGTTGTTTTTGAAGTTCAAAGCAACATTAACTATCAGAAAAGGTTAGCACCGCAGTTTGTTGTCTGTTTGGTATAATTATCTTGAATATATATATTAACTATTGTTTTGTCAAGATATTATAGGAAAAAGATAAAAAATTCTATCAAAAGCAACAAAGTTTATTAATGCCTATAAATAACCTTAAAACAAGAATGTCACGGAATGTGTAGCCCAGTAGTATGAGTTGGGACGCGGCGCTTAAGGAGTTTCATAAAGGAGGTTCAGGATTGCTACTAACAGTCCCCCGACTCACTTTTTAGGTTCATAGAATAACTGTAACTTGCGGTCCCTTTTGCAATCATTATGGAATATAGTCATATAGATGTGTTGCATTAAACTGATCCTTCCATTGTTTGTTTAGTTATCTTGTAGTCCTCATTTACTTTTGCATAACAAAATTGCAGATTCATACATCGAAAAAGGCATGCGTCGCTGCTTACCCAAGCACAGTGCAGAATGATATCTTGTGGTTTTGGCCAAATACTGATTCTCAATACAAAGATATTATCACAAGGAAAACACCTCCATTCATACCAGAACTTGATGATCCATCCTATACTAGCTTAATGGGTAACAGAGATATTCCTTGTGGGTAAGATTTTAAGACTAAAAAAGTATCATATTGATAGTTTGATGTAATAATTTGATCTGATTTTGGAAGATGAAAAACACAAACATTACATTACGTATTTACATTTGCATACCCTTATGCATAATTTGCATGTTAGACCTTAAGAAAACATGCCATTAAGCTCTTTTCAGGTATGAGGTATTGGTTGAAAACCTCATGGACCCGGCACATCTTCCATATGCACAGTATGGAATGTTGAACACTCCAAAACCAAAAGGTATGCATAAATATTTTAACTTAAGCAAATTCCTAAATGTTTTATATATGACAATTACATACTTAAAACTCAATCAACTTAACAGAGAAACTTGATAAAGAAGGAGGAACACCACTTGAATTGTCAATTGAAAAGTTAGATGTAAATGGTTTCACAGCAAATCATGGTTGGACTTGGAGCGAAAGCAAATTTATGCCACCAAGCATCTTTTATGCGTATTCTGATCCAAATGAACCTACATCTTCTGTTGAAACTAAGGTAAACAAGTTGAGTAGTTATGATCTTTATATAACGAAAAGTGCGCTGCCAGTTTTATACATTTGTTGCATACTGTATTTTAATGCAGAAATCATCGGTCCAGAAGAAATTTGCTATGATCTTTATTTGTATTCCTGTTAGTCCTGGTAATAGCAGAATAATTTGGTGCTTTCCAAGAAACTTTGGACTGTGGATTAATAAAATTGTACCGCGATGGATGTTTCATGTGGGAGATAACTTGGTTCTTGATTCAGATTTAAATCTTCTCCATGTTGAGGTAATTCCTTTTATAATTCACAAATCATTTATCCCATTTACTAGACTCTGTTTGGAATTTGGATAAACAACTTAATTGAACGTTTATAGCATGGATGTTTATCATATAAGTACCTTGTTTGGGACTGGACCAGGTCACTCGATCCATAAAGTAACAGCGCAAACCATACGATCAGGTCACCCTGATTACAGTGATCACTGCTCACGGCTCACCAGGGACACGTGGACCGCCTGACACTGCCGCCCTTCCATCATACAACACCTGTCACAATCACTAGGAGCAAAAGAATATTCTAGGCCTTTGCAACCCTCAAACTTTTTTCATATGAGCTATAAGTTTTTTCATAAGCCATCCTGAACAGCTTATGTAAGTAAGCTGAAAATATCTCAAGGACATGTTATAAGCTATTTTCAAAAGTTTTGCCAAACAATCTCAAAGTGCTTATGTTAGTAGATAAGCTCAAATGACTGATGAGTGCCAAAACGGGCCCTAGGTAGCATCCGTCTGCTTTTCCCCCTTCAAATTACTGTAAGTTTTGTTGATCAAATAAAGTAAACCATCACACTGACAGATTTAGGAGATATGCTATCATATAGAAAAGTGGAAGAAAAATATTAGTAAATAATAGTATTACATAATAGTAATATGAAATTCAATCGCTGACAGTGTTTCAGCTTGTATGATTGAATGTATTTTTTTCCAAGAGTGAAAATTTTACTAAATAATGATACAAAGTCTTAAATAATTTGTTTTAACTACCAAGTTCTAGCTATTATGTCCCTGCCATGTGCACAAATAATAAGTTCTAAATTCTAATCATACCAAAGTCCCTTTCAGTCTCCTTTGTCTACCTCTTCTATTTTGACCTGTTTAGTTTAAGTTTCATCAGAACAACATATCCCTGGAAAACAATTTAGTAGTTTGGTTCCTCAAATAATATTGCTAAATTATTTTGATAGGAAAAGAAAATAATGGATGTTGGTCAAGAAAATTGGCATAAGGCGTGTTTTGTTCCAACAAAAGCAGATGCCCTTGTGATTGCTTTTAGGAAGTGGTTAAATAAGTATGCAGGTGGTCAAGTCGATTGGAGAGGAAAATATAGCGGGGCTCTTCCTCCTACACCTCCTAGAGAACAACTTTTGGACAGGTAAATCACATAAGATTGCATTTGACACACTGAAGTTTCAGTTTAGTTATATTTTAAGAATAGTGTCAAATTTGAACAGGTACTGGAGCCATGTGGTGAATTGCAAGAGTTGCAATTTGGCCTATAAGAGCCTCAATGTTGTGGAAGTGGCGCTACAGATCATATCAGTTGCTGCAATTGGTATTGTTGCCGCAATGAAGCAGGGTGCTGTTTCAGCTATGACAAGAAATTCAATGGTTGTGCTGGCTGTAGTTTCATTCGCGTTGTCGCGGTTTTTAGCTCACTTCATATACAAATACTTACGTTATCATGACTACAACCACGCCTCTCGCTGAAATGTGTTTCCTTAGTTATTGTTGTCCAACTTTGTAATGTATATGTGTGTGTATATAGCAAAGGTATGATTAGTTAGAAGTCTATTTTATTTCTCATTGTTGGTTCTACAATGTTTACCAGATTCATGTTTGTTGTTGCTCGTCGATAATTCTTGGCAATAAGCCAATAATTCTCTATATATATGCTTCTACCTATGCTAGTTAAGCATTTTTAATTCTATATGTGCTATTTTACCCTAGATAGTAATATTTTTCATTTTCTACATGTTTCTATCCTATGATAGTGAAGCATTTTTCATTCTATGTGTTTCTATCCTATGGTATAGTTAAGTTTTCTTAACCAAAGTTGGCATTTGATGATTATCCAAAGAGTTTGTTATTTCTATTGGAGTGATTATTGCCAATGAGAAGCTCGAATAATTTAAAAAGGCTAAGAAAATTAATCTAAGAATCCTAAGAGTGATGTACTTCAAGTGCTACTACTTCTGTTATCAACTTTTTCTTGTTTAGTCAATGTGACTACTAGTATTTTCTTTGTAAGTTTGATTATTTAGTTACATTGTATTTTCTTTTTCTTGAAGAGTGCCATTTCATTTCAAGTTGGAAATGTTACTCTACACTTAGAACCTCTTGGGACTACAAATAAGATATTATAGTCTAGATACATTAATTTTACAATAACCTAAAAAGTAAAAAATTTCTTATATATAAAACTGAAAGAAGTATCAGTTATATTTAGTTTAATGCTAGTTAAAAACTAGTTATAAATACAATCAATAAATATATCAGTTATATTCTCAACCATGAGAAATTAGTTATATTATTTCTTTTTTTGGTATAGTAACTTGAAAAAAAAAAAACTTAATAGTTAAAACTCACATGTTTTCAATATGCGAAAAAATAAAAACTCGCAATTCAACTTTAAACCCTTCAATAATTTATTTTTTTTGTCTTAGTTGAAGTGGTAATCCATTGAAAATAAACTCACATAATTGTGAGATTCCGGATTCGAACCCGGGTCACGACGTCCAGCTTAACAATTTCGGCATATTTTGTCAGTTGAGCTAAAACTTATAATACTCCTTCAATAATATTTTTAGTAGCTAATACCAAATAAGTTAAAGACATTATTTATAGAGTGAATCAACTTTATCTATTCCAAAATTAAATTTGTATGATTTTAATTTTTTTTCCTTTCTTGGATTCTACATGCTTCTTCTCAACATATAGTAAAGAGTTAACATAGCATGCAAGTGGTGGATATAATTTCTCACGAGTTAGCTTAACAAGTACAACTAATAATATTAATAATGCTTCCACTAATTTTTAAATTGAAAAAATCTCATCATACAATGATGTTTTTATTACAATTTTTTTACATTAAATAAAACAAAAAGAAAATAAATAAAAAATGGTGATGTTGATGAGTGATGACAATGGAGTAAGAGTAAAGCTTCCTCTATTCTTACTGAGGAAGTCGCAACAGTAGTAAACCCAAGTAATCCAGCCAAATGACTCCATGACTATGGCTTCCCACCAGATTTAGAATATCATCAGATCCACCCTCACCATCACCACCACCACATTCTTAATCCACACGCATTTCATTACCCTTTATCCCATTTCAGATCTCAAAACCAAAACCAAAACAATAATGAAAGATTCTAATTCTAACTCTAACTCAACCACCACCACCACCATTAGAACTGAACCAATAGGCCAAAACCTAATCAAACTAATAAGCAACCTATGCTTTTCTTTCTTCGTCTTCTCCGTTCTCATCTTCACCGTCATTGCCATCACATATCAACCACCCGATCCATGGCTTCAATCTTCACCAGCCTTAACAAACCTCTTCACCCAATCAGAAAACGCCACTTTCCACATCGACACTTCCGTTATCAAAACCGGCGAAGACATCACTCCTTCTCCACAGGATTCACCTCTTCCTTCTTCCAACGTCGCCGATGCTACTCCCGCCGTCACTGAAGCTGTAATTGAAAAATCCGAGGAGAAAATCGTCAATTCATCCGCCGCACCTGGTCCTATTTCCTCTGACTGTCAGGAGCTTCTTGG
Source organism: Trifolium repens (assembly GCA_030408175.1). Classification (NCBI taxonomy): domain Eukaryota; kingdom Viridiplantae; phylum Streptophyta; class Magnoliopsida; order Fabales; family Fabaceae; genus Trifolium; species Trifolium repens. The sequence goes on along the minus strand of CP125842.1, from coordinate 54,354,470 downwards.
AAAGCTAAATTGCTCCGATCCTCGTGTTCTTATTGCTATTCAGAGATTTAATCTTCGTGCTTTTAAGTCAATTTCGTTTTTCGAGTATCAAACTCCGGTGAACGGTGCTGTTTCCGGTGATTGCGATGTTTCGTGGCGGTTTCGTAATAAGAGAGAGAAGTCGTGGCGGAAGTACCGTGATTTTCGTCGTTTTAGGGTAACTGTAACTGATGACTGTCACTACAAGGTTATTCATGCCGGCGGTTTTCATTCCGGTGTGAATGCGCGTCGAAACCCGGCGCCACCACGGACACCTCGGACTGGAGGTGGTGGTAAGGGAAAAACAACCTTGCCGCGAAATTCGAACAGGGATGATCAGATCAACGACACGATTCCGACTTTGGGATCGGAGACTAACTTCAGAAATGGCAAGTATTTGTATTATTCAAGAGGTGGTGATTATTGTAAGGGTATGAATCATTATATGTGGAGTTTCTTGTGTGGTTTAGGTGAAGCTATGTATTTGAATAGAACTTTTGTTATGGATTTGAGTCTTTGTTTATCTTCAATGTATAACCCTAGTAATAAAGATGAAGAAGGGAAGGATTTTAGGTATTACTTTGATTTTGAGCATTTGAAAGAGGTAGCTTCCATTGTTGAAGAAGGTGAGTTTTTGAGAGATTGGAAGAGATGGGATAAGACTCATCTTAAGAAAAAGAAGGTTCCTGTTAGAAAGGTTGTTACTCATAAGGTTACGCCGATGCAACTTCAGAAAGATAAGAGCACCATCATTTGGAGACAATTTGATTCTCCTGAGCCGGAGAATTATTGGTATAGAGTTTGTGAAGGTCAGGCTGCTAAGCATATTCAGAGACCTTGGCATGCTTTGTGGAAATCTAAGAGGTTGATGAACATTGTTACTGAGATTAGTGGAAGAATGGACTGGGATTTTGATGCAGTTCATGTGGTTCGTGGGGAAAAAGCTCAAAATAAGGAGCTATGGCCTAATTTAGATTCCGATACTTCGCCGGACGCTCTTGTTGAGAAGCTTAAAGGGATGGTACAGCCTTGGAGGAATTTGTATGTTGCTACTAATGAGCCGTATTATAATTACTTTGATAAGTTGAGATCGAATTTCAAGGTGCATTTGCTTGATGATTATACAGAACTGTGGGGAAATTCAAGTGAATGGTACAATGAAACTACTCTTCTTAACAATGGAAAGCCTGTTGAGTTTGATGGTTACATGAGAGTTGCAGTGGATACAGAGGTCTTTTACCGTGGAAAGACTCGTGTGGAAACATTCTATAATTTGACTAAAGATTGCAAAGATGGAGTTAATACATGCTGATCAGGTTGTCCCTACTGATTTTGATGCTTATTCATTGTACAATCAGGTCTTTGTTCTCGATTCAGATTTAGATTCATATCGTGGGGGTAAATTTAAGCTCGCTGTTGTGCTTGCTTGTTCTTTTATTGTATTGGTTGATGATTTATTACTTGTGTTGATTATCATGATTTTGTATACAACATATCATAGAATCCCTTTCTCTCTTGTTCTTGCTTCTCCCATTCCTCATTGTCTTAATTTCTTTCCTCATTTAAAATATTTTGTTCCCGCGTTCCCACAATGACCAAACCAAATTGAAAATCAAGAAGGGCTTTTGCAGCAGTCTAATATTTCAATATACTAATGAAATATTGAGCTAAATTTAACACCATCTATCTGTATTTAGTTTACTTCGTTGATGTACTTAGGTGAATAGTTTGTGAGCATTTTTCTTGCATTGCTTGTACGGCTTGTCAAAGCCTTCACAGGCGCTGTTTAATCAATAATACAAATTACGTGGCATTCTTAATCCGGTGTCCGTCAGTTTATGTTTGTGCAGAAACAAATCGTCCAAAGCATTAACTTATATTGAGGTAAAGTTTTGCACAGCTGTGCATTATCAGAAAGTAAAATGGACTGGGATATTTTCCTTCTTTCACTAGAAGGACAAACAGTTAGATTAAGATCAATTTAAGTGCTACTTCTACTCGAATCTTCGCCTGGTTAATGTGTGTTATGAAATGCTGTTAATCTACATGTTTGAAAACAAGACCAAGGACGTACTGCTGGTACTTCTGCAGCCCCCTCTATATACAACTCTATCCCTCACTTTATTTCCAATATTCTCTCCTATCACCAATATAATTTCTACAAATGCGGCATAGCAGCATATGATCCAATTGTTGTTGTAAATTGGCAGCAATCTGAAATTATGACAAAGATCAGTAACATTAACAAATGATGATTAGTCTGAGACACACAAGAACGTGTTGTCCTTCAGAATTTATTCGCATAGTTGCACAAAATCCCCCAAGGTATTACAAAGTACAAACTCTTATCAGCAGTACCAATGATGCAGAACAAGTGACAACATAACTTTAAGTAAAACAGGAAGATAATACCCCCAGAGAATGGATGGTTTTTCTGTGTGCTATATTAGAGAGGCAAACAAGGAGCTATGTTTATAAGCATCAATAAGACAGTTTTCCTTAATAGCTATGTTTATTGACCAAGTTTAAAACGAGCTGATTAAGGATAGAGTACCGTTTCAAGGATAAGCAGTAACATAATGGGAGTTGCAAAATCTGAATAGGATAAGAATAAGTATACCATGGGTAGGCCTTCTAGAAATAAGGTTCTCATGAAATATCACGGACACAAATAATTAATGATTGGAGCAAAAGTCTGTGATTTTCACTGAAATTGCACATTTTGTGTAAAACTTGTTCTCTTACCAACTTTGTATATAAGACTTGCACAAAACCAAGCAATATGGGAATTGGAACTATTGGAATATCACTAATTACAACAATCATCCACATTTTTCTGATCAAGATATTGGGTGATTTCGAGAGAACTCGTCATTTTGAAAACATTTGTGCAAGCCTATTTGAGACTTTTGTGGGCGACTTAAAGTGTATGTGCAAGTTATGCACCCTCCATAAAGGATTAAAATTTGAGAGAATCCTTTGTTGTTGTAAAAAATGAAAATAACCTATTATACCCATTGGATTAAAATCAAGGTCTTAATTGTAAACTTTAGGTCAGGTTAACTAATCAACCCTTACTCTGTTAATTATTTTTTTTGTTTACATCTATTTTTTTTGTGTTTACATGATGCTTTACATGATGATTTGCCACATTTCAAATAGTGCATTTCAAGTGTTAAGTATTTTTTGCTTAGTTGTCAATTGCTGCATTGAATTGTAGATCTTAAGACACATTTTTAAGATGTTTTCTGAGGAAAAAAACGTAGTAGAAACACCTAGATATGTGGTTGGTAATTGTATGATCAACATAATGCTTAATTGTTTAGCGTTTTACAAAATGATTAAATGGAATTGGCTTCATCAATATATAAAAATAAGTGGCTGCAAATTGTAATACATAGAGGAAATGAAAAATTTGACTCTAAAATAATGGTCAGCGAACAGTATTATCTACGGTTATATATTTGAGTAATTGAATGTTTGTACATCATTTTAGAAACAATAATCGTAATCTCTAAGTATAAAACCAATACAAAAATTCTGTCAAAAAAAAAAACCAATACAAAAATGTTCCTCTAAGGAAACTACAAAATTCAAAGATGAAAATTATTCATCCTCTTGGCTTCTTAGTCTAGATAATTTAACAACATCAAGTTGTGCAGCTCTCTCAACTATGTCCTTCCTCTTTCTTGTAGATACATTGTGTGCAATCTCAGCACAATAAGTCCTATTATGCATCATAAGCAACTCCAAATCATTAACAGGCTAACAAGAAATTTCTTGAAACCATTTGAAAGATAATGTCTGGTCTTCTTATCAGATCCATAACCAATATTGGGCATCAAAGTACATCCTTTAAACTTTCTCCTAACACGAGAATCTATACCCTTTGGTCTGCACCAATTTTCCTATTGAAAATAAACAACTCATTTGTTAAATTAACAACAACAAAAAACTTGAATCAGATTCAACAATAAAAAAAAATCATTAAATAAAACTGTTTGATGTTATATTCTGCAATCTCAGTCGAAAGATGGTGATAATTTTGATAATCACAGAAATTCATAATAGTAAGGATATTATAATTGCATCATTGATTGCAGAACAATATAACCATTTGAATAACTAGAATTAAAAAAGTTAATTAAGTACTCCGTCCCATTTTAAATGACACATTTGCAAAAAAAAATTGTCCCATAATACTTGACCCATTTCAATTTTCTATGTTATTTTTCTATTTCTACCCCTTATAAATGATTTTGAAGAATGTGCTTTTCTAATCATTATTGGTCAGAAAAAGTGCATACATGGGTAATTTGGTATAATTAATATTATCTCTACTTTAATTATACACTTTTCTTAATATGTGTGAAATTCTTAATATGTGTGAAATGGTCAAATGTGTCACTTAAAATGGGACGGAGGGAGTATATTAAAAAACTATAAACAGGGAATTAGTAACAGTAGGCTTATAATTAAGAAAACCTCTGTGTCGCAAGACCTGTAAAAGTTTGCTATATGCCCGTAAAAACGAAATGTCCAGCTACAAGACAAAAAGTCTGAATTCTGGACATCAGATACCATAGGCAATAATAATTACATAGAAAATTGTAAAAGAATTTTTGAGATAAAAAGATTAAAAAATATAAAATAAAATAAAAAATGATTTTTTTTGCAAGAGATCAGATGGTAGTGCATGTTTGTTTCATCATCTATAACAGAACCGTATGGATTTATATCATCATTTCTCATTGCATTTCATATACAATTAAATAAAAAATAAAAAATGGAAAAAATTTCATACAAATTAAAAAACAAAAATTGTACTTGTAATATAATAATGGGATCAGATAGTCGATCTTTATCACCAAATATGAAATTCACAGTAAGACTGGACGTCACATGTTAAGATTTTTTTTCCTCATATCCCATATAAAATTTAATTAAAATTGAGACTAAAAAAAAAAATTGAAATTGAAATTGAAATTAAGAAACAGTATATGATAAAATGAACAGGATCAGATAGAAAAGTCAGTCACCACGTTACACCATATAGATGCAAATTAAGACTGGGGCGACAATCATTATCATCACATCCGGTTTGATATGATAAACACAAATTGAATAAAAAAGTAACGCGAATTTTGAATTTCTTGAACCTTTTCTTTGGGATCTTCTTTGTTAGAATCGGCACAGCCATCGTTGCTGAACTGTGATGCTATGAAGTGAGGAATATGAGAGAGTATATATAAGGAAGTGATGTGGCTAGGGTTTGTGATGATGATAAAGAAAGGAACGCGAATTACGCGTGCGGCTGAGTCTAGGGTTTTTTGTTGGACCAATGTAGTCGGGTTGGGCCAATTAGGTCTAAAGAAAAGGTTTTGTCATTTAGGTTGTTATTTGCACCACATACTTTTTAATATTTGAGGCTCAATCAACCCCCACAACCCTAATTTTGTCCATAACCCTACCAATTTAGAACATTCAATGTAATAAGGGCCATGTTAACGCACTAGTTAAAAAAAATAAAAAAGGTAAATTTTTTATTGGACAAAATATTTTGCATACTTTGAAAAAATGAATTATATTAAAATTTAAGAACATTTTATTATATTAACATTCTTAGCTAGTTTTCAGGGACACTAATTAGCATTTTTATGTAATAAACGAATGCAAAAATTCTCTGTGTATTCCCAACAACAAATGCATTTTTGAGTAAATGAAACTTTTATGCTAAGTTACAAACTAGAGACCAGTTGTCATTCACATGTAAGTTAGATGTGTTAACAAGGTTAATTTCAACAAGTTGATTTAACCGTAAACATTGTCTTTTATTATTCGGTCAACACACGAGATGGTCATCTACATAGAATCCAACGAGGATGTATTTGTGACAATCGCGACTTCATGCTGGTGCATCAATTTTTGAATTTGTTCCACGCCTTAGTGTTTTCGATCTTCCAACAACAACCTCAATCAATTTATCACAACTAAAGTTATATAAAAAATCACAAATTTTAAAACCCTAAATGATAGATTTTTTATTAATTACCTTGGTGTTTTTTAATGGTTGTCGGAGGATTTATCACTATTGTAAGTATGTGGTTTGATGTTTTGTTTGAGAGGAAATGATTGTAGAGAGAAGTTATAAGGAAACAATGAGAGTAGTAAAAAGTGGTGCAAAAAAAAATTAGATGCAAAATGCAAAAAACATAGGGGTATTGGTGAAAATTTAAAAAAATTAGAAGTGCACTTGCACCCCCTCACTTACGCACAGTACCACCCCCGATGGATGAGTACTAAACAGATTGAAGTTCAAGCATTGCATCTTTGGGAAGAATGGAAGACGATGTAAGTCTCGTGGAATTCGGATCGACAACAGACTCCAACACATACTGTTATGCAATGACAGCCCCCAATTCATGGTTGTCTAAAATGCAACGTCAATGCTAGCTTCTATAACGAAGAAGGTGCAATGAGATAGGGATGGTGTATTTGTAAATTGTGGTTGCTTCATTCTAGTACTGACATTCTTTGTGAGAGGCTCAACACAATAAAAGGGGAGGCTATGACAATCAAGGGAGCTATACATGGAGTGATTCAAAGAGGTCTTTTGCATGCTATTTTTGAAAGTGTGTCAACAGATTGTAGTTGATGATATTTCTTCTAGTTGTACTAGTTTTTTTGAGTTTAGCTTGTTAGTTTCTAATGTTAAGGGTCCGTTTAGATTTGGCTTAATTTTGACTTTATAAAAATAGTTTATGCAAATAAATAAATTTTTATACTAATTCATAAGTTTTTTTTTCACTAACAAAAATTGTATTATTATAATTTTTCTTTAATCATAAATTACCTTGAAAAACTGATATTAATACATGAAAACTTATTTATCTGCATAAATTATTTCGCATAAACTAAAAAATAAATCAACTCAAATGGGCCGTAAGTATATGTTATTGTTGTTTTCCAACTTTAAGGTGAAGTTTGTTAAGTGACAAATGCATATAGTTGCTCATACTTTAGTTAGAGCAGTATATTATTGATTTAGCGTTGTATTTGCAATTTGATTCATCGTTTATATTGGAAATTCGTTGATTGATAAAATGAGTTAAGATGTTATTGTTCAAAAAAATTAAATCCTATGAGCTCGGTGAAAATAAAATAGTTGCTATTGTAAAAGAAATAAATAAATTTAGATCCTATAATATATGTTTGAAATACTATACAAAATCATCTCATCATTTATACCATATAAAATTTACTTTAAAAATCCAGTTGAATTCTTCACAATATTTTGACAATCTAATTTAATATCCGATAAAAATAAATCTCAAGTTAATATATAATATTTTCATATCAGAAACAACTTAGTATATCCATATCTATTATAAAGAATTAGAGACTATTTTTTCAATATAGTAATATTATAAATTGATTTATATTTTATTTTTTGTTGTGAACTGAATTGAGTAAAATTTAAGAAAAAAGTAGTAAAAATACAATGAGAATATGAAAGAGGAGTTGTCCTAAAAATTATTCAAAATTGATTGTACAAATTTTATTTTTCTCAAGAGAATGAGACCTAATAATAATCTAGAATTTAATAGATAAATAAATAAAATTTGACAAAAAAATTAATAATTTTAAAAATTAAACTCAAAATTATCTTAATGATAAGTTATGGAATCCATTAACCCCTAGAGCTCATTTTATAATCTAAAAATATTTGTTTTTTAATGAAAAAGAAAGACAATAGGGCTAAAAGAAGGGCAAGGATCTAGGTGGGTTATTTGTCTTGTAGTAATAACTGGTATCCACTGTCCAGTGACTCAGTAAAGTAAAGTGAGAACTCTTCATTCCCCTCTCACTGTAAAGTCTCAAACTTTCTCATTCAACTCTCCAAACCACACAAACCCCACTTAGTTTCATTCATCAACACCTTCATTCACATTGCAAACTAAATCTGTTAATTCAATATTAGTTCCTGGTTTGTGTTGTGTCTCAAACCCATAAGAGGAGCTGAAACAGTTCTCAATAGCAGCAGCACCAACTCTTTATAGGGTTTGTAGATCAGGTATCTCGTTTATGTCTCTTTTATTTACTACCATTCAGTTTTTGCTTATTCATTTTTATCATGTGGGTTTGTGTCTTTTTTCTGACATCACAAACCAGGTTGTTTTTGTCACTGTTTTTTTTAGATTTCTTTCTATATATGACTATATTCTTGTTCTTTTTTGTTCTGTTTTTTTTTTTTTTTTGTAAACCTTTGCATCTATTTTTTTTCTCCATATATTTAAAAGTAGTTTCCCACTTGTGGGGTTGGGGTCAGGGATTTTACCACGGACAGCCCTTAAAATTGTGTCAAGCAAAAACACTTTTGGCTTTCTAGCACTTGTGGACCTTATACCATTTACATTCGACACTTTTGGCGTCCCAGCACCTGTGACCTTATGAAAAGAGTTCAAAGGGTCGTGCATAATAATATTGTGTCCCCTAGGTTAATGAATGTAGCTTTTTGAAAGACTGATTTTGCTACACAGAAAGATTTAGCGGCACATTTTTTTTTTTTAACTGCTAGTGGCACAGATTGTTGTCTGTCTAACTTTTGTTTATGTGTAATTATCTTGAATATATATATCTTTTTCTTTTATATAATATATAATTTTAGTTGTTGAAAGAAATTGCGATTTCGTATGTATTGCTGAATTTTGACAGTTAAGGCTTTGCCCAGCAGAAGTATTGGGTTGAACCTGCTGGTTTAAGTGATCTTGGATGCAATGAAGCTTAAAGAATGGCTTGCAAGTGTTTTGTTGCTCACTACTTCTATGCTAACCACCGCATTGGGTAATATATACCTCCCTATTTTTATCTTATTTACTTAAGCTATCTCAAATTGAATGCATGTATTATCTTTGTGTGTTAATGTTGAATCAAATTGTTGAAATTGTAGGTGCATTTGTGGGGGTAAACATCGGCACTGATGTCTCTGATATGCCATCTGCTTCTAATGTGGTTTCTATTCTAAAAGCCCATCAAATTACTCACGTGCGTCTTTATGATGCCAATGCACACTTACTACAAGCCCTTTCAAACTCAAGTATTGACGTAATTGTCGGTGTCACCAATGAGGAGGTACTGAAAATCGGCGAATCTCCATCAGCAGCCGCAGCCTGGATTAACAAAAATGTAGTTGCTTATGTACCATCCACCAATATCACGGCAATAGCTGTTGGCAGCGAGGTTCTTTCCACAATCCCAAACGTTGCCCCCGTTCTCGTTCCTGCCATGAATTCTCTTCACAAAGCTCTTGTTGCCGCAAACCTTAACTTCCGTGTCAAGGTTTCAACACCACAATCTATGGATATTATCCCTAAGCCTTTTCCTCCTTCGACTGCCACCTTTAACTCTTCGTGGAACTCTACACTCTACCAAGTCCTCCAGTTTTTGAAAAACACAAATTCGTCCTTCATGTTAAATGCTTACCCTTATTATGGATATACTAAAGGAGATGGTATTTTCCCTATTGAATATGCTCTTTTCCGACCCCTTCCATCAGTGAAGCAAATTGTTGATCCGAACACGCTATTTCACTACAACAGTATGTTTGATGCTATGGTGGATGCTACCTATTACTCTATTGACGCGTTAAATTTCAAAGATATACCTGTTGTTGTCACTGAAACTGGCTGGCCATCTTTTGGTGGAGCAAATGAACCTGATGCTACTGCAGAAAATGCTGAGACCTACAATAACAATATGATTCAACGGGTCCTGAATGATTCTGGTCCGCCTAGTCAGCCAAACATACCGATTAATACTTACATATACGAATTATTTAATGAAGACAAGAGGAATGGGCCTATATCGGAAAAAAATTGGGGAATCGTCTATACTAATGGAAGTGCTGTTTTTCCTTTAAGTTATGGTGGTGCTTCTAGCCAGATCACTGGAAATGGAAATTCTTCGGGAGTTTTTTGTGTGGCTAAAGATGGAGCAGACAATGATAAGCTGCAAAATGGCCTGAGCTGGGCTTGTGGACAAGGAGGAGCAAACTGTGCTCCTATTCAACAAGGGCAGCGATGCTATCTCCCCAATAATGTGAAAAGCCACGCCTCTTATGCTTATAATGATTATTATCAGAAAAATCAAGGTGTTGGTGGAACATGTGACTTCGATGGTACTGCTGAAATTTCTCCCCAAGATCCAAGTAAGTTTATACAAATTATTTCTGTTTTAACTCACATTTTTGGCAAGGCAATCGTGTAAGCTGCTGTAACGCTTCAGGTTATTTCTCTAGATGGTCACATATGTGTAACTGTGTCCTTTTTAGATTGAACATGACATCAAGTAAGTATCCGAAAAGCTTATGCTGTTAGGTGAAAACACATAGAATGGTTTTTATATCTAACATGTGTTGGAGTTGGACGCCCTGACAACATGCTCCCCCATGTTAGTGGCCTTTGAGCTTGAAACGTGAACCACCTATCCCAAAAAGCTTATGTTGTTGAGTGTAGACACAAAAATGATTTTTATAATCTTCCTACCCGCTTACAGTTGTAGGACTCGGTGATTTCTCTTTGTTGTAGAAAAAAGCTCTCTGGAATTAAACCATTTGAAAATCCTCGATTATCATCTCATCTCTTTTAAAATGACCATAGGTTAGAGAGCAGTTTTATAGTAACTATTCAAGTTATAGGAACATGTGGCAATGTGCAACTGTTTTTCAAACTTCATGAATTAACATTGCTGAAGGTTCAACAAATAATACCAAAAAAAAACTATTTCCTCCTTAAAAACAGGTCTGGATGATAAAATTTTGGATTCTAAAGTTATTCATTGGTGACTATTTCTCTATTGGACAAGAAACCAAACAATCACAGTTTGTTTTGATTTTTTTCCTCAATAATTTGTTTAGATTCTAACCTGCAAATTCTGTTTAACCCAAAATTTAATACTATGAATGATATAAAATTTGGATTTAGTTTCCATCATTGCCACCGTGTTGAATTTTAATGATCCTACTTCATGAATAGGTACTGTTTTGGTTACTATATTAAGTTATTCCTTAGGATATTCAAATATATGGAGTGTATTTTCCTCAATTGATTGATAATATTGAATTAGAGTTATAATGTCAGTGGTGTCATTCTTCAATCATCTATTGAATTGTCTTGTAAAAATTGCCTATAGCCTAACTGGTTGCATCAATATAGTGTTACTGCTGTCTGGATCCGTCAAATTGCATTCTTAATGATTCTACCGGTCTACTATCCCCGTAAATCTGACTTAGTGATGTCTCACTGTAAATCTCAGTATTCAGTCCACTTATTGATTTGATGATGTTTCGAGAGTTTCAGGAGGCTTTGTTTTTTTAGGTTTTGGAATGTTGTAGTATTTGTTTTCCTGATCCGCAGGACCTAGGTATTAAACTTATTGAAACTTCATGAGCAAGACTAGGCTACTAGAAACATCTTCTTATTGCACCCTGATACTGATTACATATCTTTGTGAAACTATTGGTGGGGAATGAATTCTCTTGTTAAAATTGTCTATTTCTCTTTACAAAGACATTGAATAACTTGTAAGTATTTATGAAGAGAGACATAAAATATAACATGACAATATAGGTGAGTTCTATGGTAGACCACTTTGACAAATGGTCTACAGTAGACCACACTTGATAATCATTTGAAATACCAATGTCACCCTTTAAAAGTAGAAGTTTACATTCATCTTTGTTCTCATGAATGAGATGGTGACCATTTGTTTTTCCCCGAATTGGTACCAATCAGGTCCCTGTCTCACTTATTAGGATGAAAAGAAGGATCATAAACTTTACTTTTGCCACGTACCGTGAGCGTGAGTCGTCATTGTGGAGTCAAGTATTGGTCAACTTTAGACCACCTATCAAAGTGGTCTACCTTAGAACTTTCCGTTTCACTCATTAGAATGAGAAGGGTCGTACATTTTACTTTTCATCATTGTGAAGTTTAGACCGCCTATCAAAATGGTCTGCGTAGAACTTTCCGACAAGATAATGTAAAATTTTCACACATAAAGAATAATTCCCGTGGTAGCAGACTTTTTCGAAGATGTGTCTTAGCAATAATATTTGAAGACTATTATTCCATTCAATGATTTTGATCACTTACATAAATGTTTCCTTGCGGGCATTTAACCAATTAATGTTGTGTAATCCGTTTCAGGTTATGGATCCTGTAGATTCACAGGAAGGTATAGAATCTTAATCTATATACATCCTTGATTAATTAGATTCAAAACTAAGTGTTCTTCTTGGAATTTCTTATCTGATCATGGTTTATTTTGATATCAGCTCTGGCGCCGGTGGAGTGAGCTTACCACCCATGGCACTTGGACCATCTTCAGGTCCCTTTGGAGCAAGTATGAACCTTCAAGTGTCTACCCTTCAGTATTTGATATCTGCTATTGGTGTATTTTTTGGTCTAATGATTCTATGATCAAAAGGTTTATGCACTTTCAAGATTGCAATTCAATTACTCGCTGGAGTGTAGTTTTCATCGATTTTGTTTGTTACTTTTATTTTGTCCATTTTATTATTCATGGCTATGCTCCATCTTGTGCATTTGAGGTCAATGTAATTTATCTCTTTTATGATAGAGAATTGCTTAAATCTAGTGATTTAGCCGTAGGAGATAAACCAAAGACTGAATCTAGAAGAAATTATTGCCATTGTTCTTTAACAAACAAATGGAGCACTCTTGATCACTCTAGTCGTCTCTTTTACTTCTTTTTGGGTTGTTTGGAAGAGGAAAAAAACTATATAGTGATCAGTTGGAACAGAATGATTTATTTATTTTTATCAGTAGGAATCAAACTTGATACCTCAGGTTTTACTACAGTCATATATTCTGCCCACCAACCAATCAGTTACGCTCTACCCGGTGGTAGATAGAGTTGAATGGAAAGATCTAGGTCGTATACACCATGACATCTGCAAAAGTAGACATAGAGTGGAGGAGGAAAAACTCTAGGTCTTGAGCGGATCATCATATGGAACACCTTACTTAGCTAACTAATCAGCGCATTCATTCTTTTCTCTTAATGTGCGCCGAAGAATCAATAATAAGGTTGCTACAAGAGACGATAAATGTTACTTATAAAAGAAGCATGAGAGTCTAATAATATGATTTCATGATTAAGTCCTTGAACCCATCATAACTCAAAGTATGAACAAGGTCATTCAATATAGCCAATCATGTCGCAATAATATCCTGAACAATTCTCTGTAACGTATAAACTACTCCATTCGTCCTAATTTATAAGCAAAAAATATTTACTTTTGTTGCCATAATTTGGGACGGAAGGAGTAAGCGTTACCATTACCATTGTTTCTAAGGTTTAACTCTAACAATGCTTAGACCTTATTTGGTGCAATCAGCACCTTTGACTGCATGCATTTAGTAGAATCAAGATCTTTTGATCAAAATCGGACAACTTATATTTAATATTACAATTTTTAAAAAATCAATGTTGCTTTTTAGGTGTCCGATTTAATTAGACGGCTCTGATGCATTGACTGCACCTTGATTGCATCAGAACTGACTGCTACTAATCCATTTCCAACATTGCTTTCATTGTTAGACTCGATTATCTTCATTCGGATCAAAACTTTTTTGTTGCGTAAACTAGGTATCTCTACATATAGGGCAGAAACTAACTTTTCGAGTCTTGTGAAAACTTAAAACAACAACAAATTCTACCCAAGCCATGTATCAAACTTGAAGCAATAGAGTTGTGTTGTGTGTATGAATGAGACTTCGATCACCTCCTGTCACAACATTTGCAACTGCGTGATTTTGTGTAATGAGGAGAGAAACGAAAAATATAAAAATAAAAAGGTGAGAAAAAATTATAAAAGAGATAGACACATAAAAAGACAACAAAAATAGTAGAGAATCTAAATTTGGATTAACGAGTTTCCGCAAATGTAAACCAATTTTTTTCCTCCCGACCATAATTGCGGGGATCCAACTATGATTCTTTCTACCAAATTCAACGTCGATCACCATTGAATCAACTAATGATAGATAATATTAGGCATTTTATCCTCCATAAAAAAGTGTTACCAATCATTAATGAATAAATAAATACTAAATTAAGGGGTTTAGTAGTTTGTGATCGTGATAATTGGTGGGATCGGAAGATGGATGGAAAAGGGTACGCGTGGGCAGTTTCCGCTGGATTGAACGCCGCTCTTGCAGCCATCTTCGCTAAGCTCTCATTTCACATATTCATCAAGTATGGTCTGGTGATATTGTTCAATGTAACCATGTGGTGTTGTTATGTCAACAGTCTTAAAGCTCTCTCTTCTCTTCAAGCCACCGTCACCAATTTCGCCACCAATTTCATCTCTTCTGGTTTAGCTGGTTTCTTCTTCTTTCACGAACCACTCTCTTTCCAGGTATATCATCATCATCTTTGAATTTCCAATCTTTAAGTATTATTATTCCTATATTATTATTATTTTACCCAACTTTCAAACCCTAATTAGATAATTAAATTAGTCATTGCACAAACGATTACTAGGGTGAAATTAGAGAACTGTTTGGTTATGTTTCCCTTATAGCTAGCTGTGTTGTACAAAAAATCAGAGAAATTGTTGGTTGTAGTTTTGTAAATGATGAATAGGGTGAAATAAAATTGGAAAGAGACTGTCCTTTATTCCACGTGAGCGTAGCTCAGTTGGTAGGGACATTGTTTGTAATTATAATATAAGTAGACCGAAGGACGATCATGATATCTACGAATGCAAGTAATAAGAGAAGCATGTTAGTGATCAATACTAACACCCTCCTTAGGGCTCGTTTGGCCTAGCTTATTTTTGAGCTTATGCTAACGGCTTATGCAATATAAATTAGGTTTTATGCTAGTTTATAAGTTCAAACTAGTAAAAATTGAATTTTTATAAGCTATTTTATCATAAACTACCTTGAAAAACTTATAATAATACATAAAAATTGCATAAGCTCAAAAATAAGCTAGGCTAGGCCAAACGGGCCCTTAATAAGATTCAAAATCATCAGAGTTTGGTTCCAAGATAATGTCTTTAAACCCCGCATCCCAAGCATGAAAAAGACTGAGATATAGCGAATAATTCTGCTACATGATTACTAGGGTGAAATTAGAAAAATTAGTTGTTGCACACAAGATTACTATGGTGACTTCCATTGTCTTTCCCTTTTCAATTTCATTTTTGTATATCAAAATAAGGGGTGTGAGTATGATTACTCTCCTACAATGCCCTCCGCTTGCCTTTCTTTACTCTTAAATTGCAAACAAAGTACCAAGAATCCTTGGTTGGTTATTTGCCGCTTTATGTATTCAACTCTATAATTCACACATTCTCTGATTCAAAGAAATGTTTTACAGTGGTTTGCAGGTGCCCTACTCATAATAATTGGTGTAATAATACTGAGCAACTCAAGTATTGAGAAGAAGGTTAGCTCTGATTAGGTGTTACAGTTCATCGTGATACTTTCATGCTTGCTTGTTAAAGGCATGGAAGCTAGCAATAGCATCCGCAATTGTATGAACAAGGCTCTGTAATATCAGGAATAGTATAGTCAGATAATCTTCTGGGTAGTTCATCCGCAATTGATTGATTTATTTATGTGGTTCTAATGTATAATGCCAATAGTTTAGAGGTTGTCACTCTGCTGTTATATTTCTATGATATTGGTCATGTTTATATGTTCTCTTTGGTTCTTTTCTTCTGATTGAATTGAAGCATTTTTTTGGGTACAAACATCTCTAGTGCATTTATAAGAGCTTTGTAAAAAGGAAACAGTTCATTAGCTTTTAAAAAGTGTTTCTGTTGACTGGGAATTGACTTATGTACTTGGAATGTATAGTGTGAAGAATCTAAATGGATCTAATTGTTTTAATCTGGTTGAATTTTTTTTTTTGGCCTTGTTGAAGCCATTCTATTTGTCTGAGACATCCTTTGTGTAAAAATATCATGACTTGACTTGGGAGATGTGCTGCACACAATAAGAATGTAATTTCACCATCACCTGCTTTTTGGTTTTTGCTTAGAAAGGAATAAAATCTATCTGAGCAAGTTATAGTTATCCCGCCATGCTCTCTTGCATGGTTGAAGGCATATCATAAGAAAATTGATCTGTTTTGCCATTTTATTCTATTGCCGGAAATGTTATTTCCAGAAATAAATTTAGCAAACTTGAAACAAACTCTATCCCCCTTATCCTTTGTGGGTCAAATGTAATCGAGACATTGCGAGTCTGAATTTGTTTGGTTCAACTGAAGAGAGGTGAATAGAGGGAAGGAGATGAATTGAGAGGAGAATGAAGAGGTAAGAGATGAATTTCAAAATCTATTGTGTTTGGTTGATAACGGTTGCAGGAGATTTTGGATGACATTTTCACCATATTAGTAATTTTTAAAAGGCAAAATTACATTTTAGTCTCTTAAGTTTATGGCAAAATCCTTAATTTTTTTTTGTCATTTTTGGTCTTTTATCTATATTTGTATAATATATGATTTTTTAACTTTAAATCTATGATTTTCTTTTATGTTATAAGATATATTTATGATTGAAATTTGAAAGCAGACAAACTAAAAAAAAAAAAAAACTATAAATGTGAAGTATGAAATTCATACCAAAACATGAAAAAAGACTAAAATATTATTAAAAAATAAAATAAAAGACTGAAGTGTTAAATTGAAATCAAAACACTAAAGATATAATTTTGTCTATTTAAAAT
Organism: Trifolium repens; assembly: GCA_030408175.1. Classification (NCBI taxonomy): domain Eukaryota; kingdom Viridiplantae; phylum Streptophyta; class Magnoliopsida; order Fabales; family Fabaceae; genus Trifolium; species Trifolium repens. Next base: position 54,337,686 of record CP125842.1, on the reverse strand, counting down.
CACATAAAATAAATGATATAAATTATATACACACATTGTCTCTCATAAAAATGTTTTACACGTGTATCTAATAATGTATTTACACTTTGTGTGTTTAAAAAAATCATGATGTGTTTGTATGTGTTACATTGACGTAAATATAAATTAAACTCTAAAATAAAATGATATTTAAAATTGGTTTATGATAAATTTTCGTTATTTCTTAAGTAAAAAGATTTAAGTTTAAGAGAAAAATGAATATGCACATGCAATGTAGAATAATTTTACACTAATATAATACGGTAAATTGATATTTTTTATTAGACGATCGTGTAAAATTATTTTACATTATCGTGCCTCTCGTTTAACTCTAAGGGGGTGTATTGGATTCAGATTTTATGAGACAATTTTGGCAAAAAAAATCTTGATGATTTTATGAGATTTTGTTGGACTATATTGATTTTGTGAGATTTTAAAGACTTTTTTACAATCAAGATTTTTAACTCATGATTTGAATGGATTTTGAGAGATTTTTTTCAAAAGACTTTTTACAATCAAGATTTCATAATACTTTATATATTAGGAAACATTTGTATATTAGGAAAATTTTAAAAGAATCAATAAATTTTAATAAAAGAAATTACAATTTTTTTGGAATCCAAATATTTTCTTAAAAAAAACCTTACAATAGAAAACTTCATGTTCCTTTTTTTTACGTATATATTCCTAATCACCAATAAAATGGAAAGGTTATCACCACCACCATTGATGGAAAATATGAAGAAAAAAAATGGTTTGCTGAAGAAAAAAAAAAGAAATCGAAGAAACAAAATTTACCTTGTAAAGAAAAAGAATTGTACAAAAGTTGTAATGAATCAAAAATTTGTAAAAAAGATGTAGAATTTGTTAAAACAAAATTGCAAAAAAGCATATTTGATAGGTAAAGAAGAAGAATTTTTTTTCCTGGTATAGTGATGATGAAAGTTTGTCTTGGAGAGTTTGAAAAAGTCTCAAGGCTTTTGGTGAGATTGTTGAATAACTGAACAAAAAAAGAAGAAGAAGAAGAAGAAGAAGAAGAAGAAACTCAGGTGCAGTGATGATGAACTGCGAAAGTAATAACCTGATACGACGATGATGAAAGTAAAAAGTCTTGGAGAGTTCAAAAAAGTCTCAAGGCTTTTGGTGAGATTGTTGGAAAAGTTTATCAAGTGTATTTTTAACTAAAAAGTCTCACAAAATCCATTACAAACAAGAATCCACTAAAATCTATGGATTTTTGAATACCAAGAGACATTTTATAAGTCTTGACAAATCTCAATCGAATAACAACGGATTTCATTGCATTGAAAAAAAAAATCATGATTGTCTTAATTGAATACCACTAGATTTATTTAGATTTTATAAAAGTTTTAATTGAATACCACCTGATTTTTTTTTACATATTTAGATTTATTTAGATTTTATCAATGTTTCTTTTTTCCCAACTTGGTGTTTGCATTGTGGTATGTGGAATAATGTTAGTATGAAATAAGGCTTAATAGCTTAGTGTATGTTTAGTATCACCATGAGTATGCTACATTAGTGTATGTTTAGCTACATTTGCTTTTGGAAAATCACGGTGAGTTATCGTGATTTTGACATACCCACCATGATACCAAACATAGGCTTAGTCATGTTAAAAGTCTCACATTGGATGAGATAAGGCAGATAAGGCCTGAACATGAGTGTGAGGGAAATCCTTGTATTACAAGCCGGTTTTGTAAGGGTTGAGTTAGGTGCCGGTGCAACCTAATTCTAGGAGTCATAAGAGTTGATAATTTTATTAAAGGCTAGCTGACCAGGAGGGGAAACCTGTAAAGAAACAACTGGGAAAATGGCTACCAGTACCAGAAAGGTCAAGAATGAAGGCAATTTTGAGTGGTTAGCCAGAGTGCTCTTTCACCTTATAGTCTTTTGGGATGGTTTTCCTTTTCGGCGTGAGTCATATATTTCCTCATGGGCCGAGGTGCTCATTCACCTCATTAATTTCAAGTGGTTAGCCATAGTACTCTTTCACCCACTATTGACAACGCAGACAGGATGGTAGTGGAGATTACAAGATATATAGTCACTAGATGGTCTGCTATTGTATTTAACAGTTTTGGACTACTGAATCTTATATCCTCTTACTTGAGTCCGCTCTTCCTCTTTTGAAGAAATATATCATTGTATATTTAACAAATATTAACAAAAAAAAGTTATTCATTGGCTTGAATGCACATAATTTTTAGCTTTGAATTGATATAGTCATGTAGGGAAAGTTCACTGGCTGGTTGTTTTGTTCAAGATAATTTTAGCTTCATTTGAAGGAGCTCATTGGGAACTTTCAATTATTTTTCAAGTCTAGTTTATTAGACTGGCTACTTGTATTTTGTATAAAATGTATGTTTTTGCTCCTTTTGAGTAAATCATTGTTACTTTCCCGAGTTTTTGTAAATCTTCAAACACAGTCCCTCTATATTTAAACCCTATGAACTTCCTGCAACATGTTGAAAATGTCTTCTCTCAGATTTTCATGAATTTTCATAAACTTCTTTGTTTCAAGAGTTTGGTATAGGTTTAAAAAATAAAAGGGCAATATGCAAACAAAATATAAAATTTATTGGGAGGTTAAAGTATTTTAATTGTTTTGTATTGCCTTGTTGAATTGAACTAGCAGGTAGTCTTCAGAACTCGGATTTACCATTGCAATGTAGAACCTGATGGCCGTGTTAGTATGGGAATATTGAAGGATGGTTGGAGTCCAGCACTAACAATTACTAAAGTGCTACTCGCTGTTAGATCGCTTTTGACAAACCCCGACCCTTGTAAGTTTGTCTAGTCTTTTCTTGAATACTACCTTTGTCCCTATATCTAAGATCCTTTTGGCTAATGCAATTAAGAAAAAGTATTTTTACATTAAATTTGTCAACAATGTCCACTCTCTTGTTAGCATTCTCCTAAAAGTAATAGCAGCACTTACAATCAGTCAATACTCCAAGTAGCCATTTGTGATCCTGGAATGTAAAGCTGTTATTGTTCATGCAGATAATGCTGTTGTTCCTGGTATTGCTCACTTATATTTGGGAGACAGAGCAAAACACGATGATATTGCTGCAGAGTGGACTATCCGATTTGCCAAGTGAATATGATATAAGAGTCGTTTGATTGGCTTGACATAATAATTTTATCAATTTCACATTCTTTCCAATATGTGCTTTATTATCGGATGAATTTCACTGTGTTGGAAAGAGTTTGTTGTATAGTTTTTCGTTAATGTTTTTCTACATCTTTATATATCATGTTCCAATATTTATGTGAATGAGAATGATGGTTCATAGTTCATGCACTTGTTTCAAGTATTTCTCCTCCCTATAAGCTTTGATAATAAACAAGGTAGTGTTATTATCTCCCCATTATTACAAGACAACCTGCATCATGACTGAAGCCTTATTTTACAATTTTTGCTATCTTAGTTTAATTGCTATAATGATTAGAAGCTCGTTATTTCCTGTGTATATCTACAGTAGAAATTTGCTGGAGCTAATCCTTAAGATTATGTCATTCTAGTTTTCCCACTTATCATATTCTTAAATTTGATCTTCTGGTAGGGATGTCAATGGCAAGTTGGTGCTTGAAAAGTTACTCGTGATAGGTAGTAATTGCCTCTAAAATTAAATGAATATGGATGATGATCCAAAAAATATACTGTCCTACACTAAAACACACTCACACCTACAACAATTGGCTAATTAACTCCCTCCATTATAAAGTATTGTCTTATATCAAGTATATGAGCTTTTACAGGTTTAATGAAGTTGTCTTACTCTGAGCTTTCACGCATGTGTCATGTGTGCATACAAAACATCAACCGTTAAAAACCACTTGATGCCAGAACTGACCCCCGAACCAGATTCAACTGGTGGTGAAAACCAAAAAAATATCAACCGTTAAATTAGTTTAACACTAAAGAGTATTGGTCTTAAATTGAAAACAACTAAGATATCACTAGAGGAGATGGAGTCATGGAGGAACTAGAAAAGATCCAAGTCCGCATGGGCACCAATTTTAATTTATGTCTAATTACTAATCTTGGTTAATGTCCATTAAAAATGTCTGTTGAATAATACTATCAACTCTCGGTTTCCTTTTTTCACACTGTAATTATGTGATTAGTTGTGCCTAATCATTAATGCTTAGGTGTAGATTCACCTAAAAATTTCTCCTAATTCAGTTCCCTCTCTTCTTTTTTTCTTACAATCCACTCTATAATTAAGTGAAATTCATGAGGGTTTGACTAATTTAATTCAATGAAACTCGCATAATTGTTCTCATTTTTTTTGAAAGAAATAATTTTTCTCATTTAATAAAGCAAGCACTGAAATTTATATGAACAATGCTTTCTTGGTTACAATCACAAATTTAAATTATTTAAGCACACTCCAAATAGAAAAGGATCAAATTTATTATTACTCCTATTATTATTATTATTATTATTATTATTATTATTATTATTATATAATTAAATGATTAAATAATTTAGATTTGTAGTTGTACTTGTAATCATTCAAGAATTATTATCCTACTCTAGTCTAGTATATTGCAACGAAACTGACCCCTACGGTCAACCAAGCACGTTGTACTATAATACAGTATTTTGTTTTGTTAGTATCGCTATCAGCCTATCACCATTCACCAACTACCTCTCTCTCATCTTTCTATCTACACAGAGTTAGGTGAGCTCAGCCTCAACACTTGTTGGAGTTGTTAATATCACAAATCACAATCACAATTCACAACCTCAACTACCACCTTCAATGAATAAGTATTCAAGTTTTTTGCATTGCAATTTTGAAGTTGGAAACAATTAGTGAGTGAGACATATAGAGATGGCAAAAAAGAGTATAAGGGAGTTGGGTGTGGATGACTTTGTGAAGGCAGGCTTATCAGCAGCTGAAGCCAAAGAATTAAAGGAGCTGCTGCTTCTGTCACTGCCAGTCTCCTCCTCCGATGATCCCGCTGATACATGGCGCCATCTCGTCAGCCGCAGAGTCCTCAAACCATCATACCCTCATCCCCTTCATCAGCTTCTCTATTATACCATCTATTCTCATCATCAATCATCTTCTCCCCCTCTTTACTGGTTTCCTTCTCTGTAAGTCACTCTTATTTTTATTTGTCTAAATTGCATTTTTTTGGCCCCTAACTTTCACCAACTTGTGATTTTCGGGCATTCAATTTTATAATAGTATTTTTGCCGCCCTAGTTTTAGGCAAAAGATTGACCCCATACTGATTTTGACCAAATCAACGCACACGTGGATAGTGAATTTCAAGCCATGGCAACATATCTTGCCACGTGGACAATAAATTACATGCCATGTCATCCTGTGTGGCAAGTCATTCTGATGTGACATGTGAGTCAATATCCATGTGAGTCAGTTTTGCAGAAGGGGCAAAAATGTTATTATGAAAGTTAGGGGTTTGAAATTGCAAGTTTGTGAAAGTTAGAGGACCAAAAATGCAATTTAGGTTTTTTATTATATATATATATATATATATATATATATATATATATATATATACTAGAAAAATGGGTTTAGGAGAATATTGAATTCATTGCTTCAAAAATTCATATTACAAAGATAGACACATGAGATGAGAGGAAAAAATACAAGTTACAACATTCTTATAAAATTAAGGAATGTATATTTGAAATTCAAACTAGAGATAACATTAACAACTAAGATATTATTATTCCGAACAACCATGCAACTAAAATTGTATTGTAAGAATGAGGGAGGTTTAGTTTGCAAGTCTGGTAATTGATTGATGACTTGAAGGGACATGAGAGACCTCAAGTTTTATTTGAGAGACTAGGTCGCACACAAAATGATAGCCAATGCCAAGTGTTTCATCTTGGAAAAAAAAATCGCGTTGGCACAAAGAAGCATCACAAGTTATTGAGTCTGGTTGAGTTGCATGTGAAAAGGATGTGAACATAGGTGTTGAAATTGGCTTAGCATCTGTCATGTTGACATGGTCAAGTAACTGCCAAATATAGTGATGTTGTGTTAGAAAGAGTCCTTGGGGTATCGACAAAATTTCTACTTTAAGAATTTATGAATCCAAATTGAAGAAGGAAATCTTTGAGTATATCTTGATTCAAAGAGCCGTGAAGAAAGACATTGTTGACATTGATTTGACCAACAGAACAAGTTTATAGTTTGTGGTTTAATAATCAGACTAAAAGTATCCTTGATGTCAATGCTAGAGTGTTGGTGAAAACCTTTTGCGACAAGTCTGGCTTTGTAATTTGCAATGGTGTCATCTATGTTGTGTTTTAGCCTGAAACCCCACTTATTTCCAATCACATTGTAATGCTTCCGAGGAGCAACAAGAGTACATGTGCCAATCTTCATACAAGCATTAAATTCATCACACCTAGCCTGTTTCCAAGTATCATATTTCATGGCTTGTGTGATGCAAGTTGGCTCTATCCAATAGGACATTGGATATTTTGTAACAACAAACAGTTTTTTCTGTTTTTAAATACCATAACCACACCATTCTTGCTTCTTGTGACCGTAGGGCGAGAAGAACTGGTTGCAGCTAAGAGGGCTGGAAGTGTAGGGGACTGAGATGATGATGATGATGATGGAATAGGGGAATTTTGGACAGGTGGTGGACTTGAGGGTTGTGATATGGATGGCACACGAGGACTAGGTGAACGAGGAAGGAGGCACAGACTTGATAAGGTTTGGGAGGCTGATTTGGACTACAAGGATATACTTGATGTGAATGAGAATTTGGAATAGGTGGAATCAAACTCCTAAATTCCTCCCCTCTCCATCAAACTCCCAAACAGATACCTAAGGTTCCAAACAAACTAAATATGCCTAAAAAAGGGTCACGAATACCAACTCAATTCTGAGATGTCTTTGAGCCAAAATTTTTGCCTGCATAATTTCTGTCCCAGAATATGTTTGAGCGAAAAGTTTTAGGTTCATCCGAGTATATTTTTAAATTTTCTTAAACCCCCTAGTTGCCATTGAAGGCTTTAAGAAAACAACTTAGAGGGCTGTTGCAGAAATTATAGTTCAGGTAGGAGTTTGAACTTGGGTTTTTGTACACGACATTCGTATACCAGAAGGGCCCAAACTGGATAGTTTGAGAAATAAATTTAACTTCTGGAACGTTGTGCTGATTAGTCGAACCTAGAGGAATAATGAAGGTGAGAGGGGCTGGTGCGTAGACACCTTACATAAGGTGAAAATATAGAACTGAAATTTCACATCCACCTGGAATATATGAAATTTAAGGCAAACTGCAAAAACTTAGATCCACTAGATGTAGGGGGCCTAGTTTGTTTAGTACCGCTGCAGATAAAGATGACTGATGCATCAAACAACGGGCTGTTTCAAATAAATGATGGTGTTTGTGTTCTGAAATATCATATTTCATACATGAGATGGGAGGAAATATAGAAGTTGTTACAACATTCATATAAAACCTAAGGAATACATACTTGAAATACAAACTAAGATATTATTCCAACACTTATAATGTGTATTCATTGTTCATGTATTTGTTTATTTATTTATTTATTGTTGGTTTCTACAATTAGAGAGGAGGCAAGACGCACAAACCTGGGCCGTCTCATGGAAATTCATGGTTCTCAGCTTTTAGGAGCATCTTCCTACAAGGATCCTATTACTAGTTTTCCTCTTTTTCATAAATTTTCTGTTCAACACCCCGAGGCAAGTGCAAGTTAGTTCCCTTTTATCTTTATATTTTCATTTTATATCTGTAATTTCAATCTCTGTTATAACTGTATTGTATTGTACTACAGGTGTACTGGTCTCTTGTTCTCAAGGAACTTTCTATTTCCTTTGTTCAACCTCCAAGTTGCATTTTAGATACATCTTCTGATCCATCAAAACACGGAGGAACATGGCTTCCTGGTTCTGTCCTCAATATCGCTGATTGTTGTTTGCAACCCAGCTCCCACCCTAACAAACAAGACGACAGTGTAGCCATTGTTTGGAGGGATGAAGGTTTTGATGACTCTGAGGTTAATCATATCACTCTCAAACAACTTCGTCAGCAAGTCATGTATGCCACCTCTCATATCTCATGTCTCACCTCACCATTTTGGTTTTCTTATTGTTTTTGCCGATATTATTTTCAGGTTAGTGGCAAATGCAATAGATGCCAATTTCTCGAAGGGTGATGCAATCGCAATTGACATGCAAATGACAGTCAATGCTGTGATTATATATCTAGCCATTGTTTTAGCAGGATGTGTTGTGGTATCAATAGCTGATAGCTTTGCACCAAAAGAAATTGCAACTCGACTCCGTGTTTCCAATGCCAAGGGTATTTTCACGCAGGTGTTCTTCTATATCTAGTACTAAATAAAACTTTACCTGTAAATCTATTAGTTATTTCTCAGTTACCAATTTCTCTGTAGGATGTCATTCATTCTTGTTGATTTTGTTTTCAGGATTTCATATCAAGAGGCGGAAAGAAATTCCCTTTGTACAGGTAAAAGATTGTAAACATTTCAATATGTGCACACTTTCCTCAGCAGATATATGTTAGAAACAAATGCACAACTGCATCTCTTTAGGCAAAATCTGTATTCAAGATGCTTGAATGTAAAACTTGAATAGATGAAAGTTTTTTTGTGCTTGCTTGAAGTCATGTTTGTTTGAATTTAATGCTGTTCTTTTTATAAGTAAACCTTTGACCTCATTCTGCATATTTCTACTTGCAGTCGAGTGATTGAGGCAGCAGCATGTAAAGTTATCGTGCTCCCTGTGATAGGCAATGATGTAGGAGTACAAATAAGAGAACATGACTTATCATGGAATAGTTTTCTTTCTTCTGGAAAACAGCATAGGTAATGTGCTTTACAATGTTTATAGACTATTAAGCCATATTTTCATCTAGACAAACGATAATTTTTCCTAACTAAGTTAGTCGTTCGTTACTGAAGATTCTCAAAACGTAAAAGGATTGAAGATGCATAGTTTCTCTTTTTTTTGTCTCACTTTAACATTTAAATCTTGGCAGATCACATCATTACACTCCATTCTATCAATCAATCGATTCTGTCACTAACATACTTTTCTCATCTGGAACCACAGGTAATTATTCTCCCTTAAAACATATATCAATTAGAGATTACTATTATAATGATCTCTGGTTCATTTTTACGCTTTTAGGGGATCCAAAAGCAATTCCTTGGACTCAACTTTCACCCATACGAAGTGCCGCAGATGGATGGGCTCTTATTGATATTCAACCTGGAGATGTCTATTGCTGGCCTACAAATTTAGGATGGGTGATGGGACCAACTCTTATATATTCGTGTTTTCTTTCCGGTGCCACTCTTGCTTTGTACCATGGATCTCCACTTGGTCATGGTTTTGGAAAATTTGTTCAGGTGATTCCTCCAAATTTTATATCGAAAATGTTAACGAGTGTTCTGGCTAAGTAAATGAAACCGAAAGTACTCCATAAAAAGGAAAATGTAGTATTAAAAACAAACAAGAGTTTAAGGACAATGTACTGTTATTGTAAAACTTTAGCATGTATTATAATAAACTTTAGCATTACGATTTTAGTGCATAGTCCATAAAACTCAACACAAAAAGATTTTAATATACAAGTTTGTGTCATAACAATTATTAATTTCACTTTTGGGAGTTGTATGTTGCACCAAAGTACATATTATTCATTTTACTACAATTCTTCAGGATGCAGGTGTTACCATTTTGGGCACAGTTCCAAGCTTAGTAAAAGCTTGGAAGAGTACACAGTGTATGGAGGGCTTAGATTGGACGAAGATAAAGTAATGTCTCGTAAATTAAAATAACCAATTAAGTTATATATGTGAACAATGAATTAAACTGTGGTTATATATGCAGAAAATTTTGTTCGACTGGAGAAACTTCAAATGTTGATGATGACCTTTGGCTTTCTTCAAAATCTTATTACAAACCGATAATTGAATGTTGTGGAGGCACCGAGCTCGCGTCTTGTTACATCATGGGGAGTCTACTACAGCCTCAGGCTTTTGGAGCATTTAGCACACCATCAATGACAGCTGGTTTAGTCATCCTCGACGAAAATGGAGTTCCTTATGTAAGACTTCTTTTCAGGATAACTTATATGTTTTGATCATATTATTTTATTTATGCCGCCGCCTTCTTTATAAATGTTCATTACCTTTGTATACTAGAAATATTATCTTTTGGTATTATAGACAAATTCAGGTTTTCTAATTTATTTTATATCTTGGACGAATATGACAGCCAGATGATGTTCCTTGTGTTGGCGAAGTGGGCTTATTCCCTGTATATATGGGAGCAACCGATAGATTGCTTAACGCCGATCATGAGGAGGTTTACTTTAAGGGAATGCCACTTTACAAAGGAAAGGTATATACTTCAGTTAATATTCTTATTGCCAATGTGACCAATGACTTTCACATTTTGATAAATCAATCTTGTAGTAGTAGTTATCTGAAAATATTTTGCGATTACCAACACACATTTAATGGTTTTTTAAGAGCCTAAATAAGTTGGTTCATTACATTCTGAATGCTTTTTGAGGTCCTACTGCTAAGTGCATGCACACCTGCCAAATTGCACATAGAAAATTCAGAAGTTGGAAAGAATCCGACTATTCTTTGAACTTTGAATGTGTTGGATAGTTGGATATCTAATGTTGTATTATCAGGTTCTTAGAAGACATGGAGATATAATCAAAAGAACTGTAGGAGGCCATCTCGTTGTACAAGGGAGGGCTGATGATACCATGAATCTTGGTGGAATTAAGGTACCGCGTCGCTCACAATACTTCTTGTTTCGTGGATTTCTCTCCTATAAAGTAGTAATTCATTTTAGAGGGTAAAATAAATAATCTCAACGGGTGATGAATAAATCCATGGTTGATACTTTGTAACTGGTCATGGATTCCTCAGAAGCTCTTATTTTGCCTTTCTTAGATTGGTCATTATTCTTATGTAGAATTTTCTGTTCTAATATTGCAGACAAGTTCTGTAGAAATTGAGCGTGTCTGTGATAGGGCCGATGAATGTGTCTTGGAAACAGCTGCAATCAGTGTTTCTCCTGCAAATAGAGGTCCAGAACAACTGGTTATATTTGTAGTTTTAAAAAATGGATATAATTCCGATGCGGAAACTCTAAAGAAGAAATTCTCCAAGGCCATTCAGACCAACCTTAATCCTTTATTCAAGGTCAAACTCTCGACATCACTTATTACTTTATGTAAAGCATTATCAAATCAAAAACTTATATGACTCGCAGATTAAGAAAAAAAGAGTTTTGAGTCGATATTGAAATTTTAATCTGATTTGTGATGATTTGTAGATTTTATGTTGACAACTCTTTTTGTTACTATACAGATAAGCATTGTTAAAATTGTGCCAATGTTTCCTAGAACAGCTTCCAACAAAATACTAAGGAGAGTTTTGAGAGATCAAATGAAACATGAGCTATCAGTTCATAGCAGACTTTAGTGACATTATTAATTCTCAACAGACCAAGACATACCTCAAGAAGATCAAGTCCATTTCATGTTGCAAAATAGACGAAGTGACAATTATCACCTGAAATTCTTACACAACTGCATGGTTGCAATTCGAGGTGAACGTGTTCAGCTTAGGTATTATGAACACAACCTACAAGCCTTATTAATATTAATTTTTTTTTACGAAGCCTTATTAATATTATGTAGTCTATAATATAATTGAGTAAATTTAATCTGTCAAATTTATTAATCATTATAATTAATAATAAAAATTAGAGAAAATAGGTAATAAAATTGGATAGTTGATTTGCCTTTATTGCTTATATTTTTGTACAAACATTATTGCTTTTTTTTTTATTGTCAATAATAAAAATGATTGCTTTTTTTAAAAATTAAATAAAAATATTGCTTTTTAAAAAGTGGGAAATCTATGTCCTATTTCTATTATTAGTAGTGGCAGGCCCGGCCCTGAGCTAAGGCAATGAATGCGACGGCCTAAGGTCCAATATTTTAAGGGGCCCAAATTTTTTTTTATACCTACCTGCTATTGAAAAAATCAATATTAATTATGCTTAAAAAAAGAAAATGTTATTAGGCTTAAGAAATAAGTGTTATGAATAAGGTCCAAATATGTTTTTTTACGTACTAAATAAAAAGTGATTGAGGCCCAATTGGTAGAAAACATAATTAGGGCATAATTGGTAGGATTACCAAAATTGAATTTCGTAGAACAAAAAACAAAACGACGGCTGTGGTTAATTCCTAAATTTTGCTTTCTTGCAAGGTATGTATGGATGCTATGGTTTTTTCTTATTTAGATTTTGGTATTGTTTATATAATATATGATAAATTGATAATTATACTTTAATAGCTTTTTGTTGTTTTAGTTTTTGTGTTCCTAATTTTATTAAAGAATTATTTAACTTATTTTCTATAAATTGTTAATACTTAATAAATTATTTTTTGCATTCAATTTCAACCATTTGGATCTTACAAATTCTCGATTCGTCCCTGAAGTCGGCTACTTAGAGCATCTTTAGTGGTAGTGAACTAAGTAGGTAAACTAAGTTAATTTTTGTGGACCCAAAGTGATTTGTAGGATTTAAAATATTCATAGTTGATTTGAATAGTTTTTACTTTAATGATGGTTGTTTATAAAGAACCAAAATTTGACCCCACATGTTTATATTTTTTTATTTGTAATTAGTTTTAATTTAAAGTTAATAGTAATTTAATTATTTTAATTAAAATGCATAAAAATATTAATTATATTTTTATCAGAAAATAGTAATTATTAAAGTGGCAAAAGATGTATTAAAAATCATACATGCGAGGAAACAATAATAATAAATATATAATATTATAAAATTAAAAATGCACAATAATAATACATAAAAAAAATTGAAAGATAAGCCACAAAATAATATGATTATTTATAGGATAACACAATGCACATGCTGATTTTTTTAATGACATAATGTACAATAATGATTATTTATAGGATAGTTCACGTTGCTTGTGATATTGCCGTGAACTAAGTTTTAGCCAACCACATGCCATGTCATGCTTCCTACAATGTAGAATTCTCTATTGCTCACGTCAACTATAAAAAACTTTGTGATAGTATACCAGCAGTAAAGTTGCTCTTAATAGGTTATTTTTTGCTTATCAATGATTTTGCTTCTCAAAATGCTCGAAGAAATCACTTATGAATTTTCGAATAAAAGGAATGTTTTTGATATTTTGTAAAACTTATAATGTATTAATGTTATTTTATTAAATGAAAGATTTTTTTTTCTTTATATTTGGCCTAGGGCCCATGAAATGCCAGTAACGGCACTGAGTAGTGGTAAACTATGAGGGGCTAGTGCACAAAATTCAGTAAGTTCAGCAAAATTACATGATTATTGTGAATCTTTGTTGCACTATAATTTCATTGGACTGGAGGTTTGATTTAATTTTCAAAGTTATTAAATTGCCACTAGTGAAGTGTCAAGTATGACATTGATTTGTCAAAAAAAAAAAGTATGACATTGATATTTTGTAAAAAATAATTAATTTGTATGCATCAACAATATAAAACTTTTTAAATATGCATCAAATTAAATAACACCATGATAATACCACATTTCTAAAGAATTTGAATTTTTTAGAGTGACCGAAGTGTTTGCAATATCTGCCATTAATTTTGAAATTAATGGTTGATATTTTTTACTTTACACCCTATCATAAATTGTTCACTTTAAGTCGAATCCTTTTTTAAATTAATTTATAAAATATCTCTAAAAATATATATGATTTGATTGGATAACCATCTACAAAAGTTAAAACTGTTTGTAAATAAAAATTAGTCTCTTTTAAAACAGTAAAAAGCACCATGAAATTACGGGGAAAAATAGAATTTAATGTGTATTTTTAGCAGTATAAATATTTGTATGGATTTTTTTTTTATTAAATTTGTAGAGATATTTTAAGAATTGAAAAAAATGATATCATTGGATGAATTAATCGAGACTACATAAATAATGTTTTGACATCAAATTTTACTGTCAAATAGGATGTCATTTGATTTATATATATATGTATATATATATATATATATATATATATATATTTTTTTTTTTTTTTTTGAAAATTCATATAAGTTGTAGAAGTAAGAGATATAAGAGTATCCCCTTAAGAAGGGTATGTCGGTGTCTCGGTGATTTCAGAGAAGATGAATATGTTTTTTTTATTATTTTTCTCTTCATTGGAGAAACTTGACATAACAAAGGGAGTATAATAGAATTTGTAAAAGTATTTTAAATAAGGTATGATATCAGCATTACATTGAAAGAAGCGGAAAGTTCTAATTTGAGCAGTTTATCCTTCAAATTACACCACTCAAATATTATTACAATACACCGACACTTGTTTAAGTGTTAATCAAACATTGATACTAGAAAATTTAATTGGAAATGGATTGGGAAACGACCATAGTGGATGAAACCAACTAAACACATGAAATGTCAATTTCCTTCGGTTAAGACAATGGAATCAATCAACTAGCATATATGAAAAGTCCACACCTTACGGGAAATGATTGACCTTAATTAGAACAAAGAGCCTATGCACCAAATTTAACTGGTTCCTCCTGTCCTATATATAAGAAAAAGTTGACTTTTTAAATTTATGGTAAAGTTAATGTATTTAGACTATAATGTTGTCTAGATACATCAACTTTACAATAAATCTAAAAAATAAATTGTTTCTTATATATATAGAACTGGAGGGAGTACTAATTGTATGGAAAGAAAGACCTCTACCTTTTATTTATTGGATAGGATAAAGGATTCTAGATTATTATGTCCAATTGTCCATATCAAACTTTATTTAATTTCACAATATTCAAACTGAAAGCGAAACATATGTGCTTCTAGAATATTAGGGGATAAGTTTAGAAAATACGTTGGTGGCTATAAGAACAAGGCTCCAATAATCTACTGTATACTTTATTTGCAGATTAAGTAAAATTTAGCTAAAAATTATTTCATTAGAAATCATATTTAAGATTCTTCGAGAACAATTTATTTTAGGAAAAAGCTTATTTACCACTTGGATTTGTCTTGGTTGATTTGAAGTAACTTTGATTCAAATGATTTTATTTTATTTTTAAAAAAAATATGAATTTAGTCTTTAAATTACTAAACAAAATATTATCAAAAATAAATAAATTAAGGGACAAGTTCTTTTGTTGGTGTTACATCACTTACATGTAACTATAAGTATTTAAATGCATTTTTTTTGGACAGATATTAAATTTGAATTTTTTTTTAGGATATTTAAATTCATGTTGTCCACTCAATTTATATATACTATTAGATTTTTATTTTTTGCTATATCAAATCATAAATTGACGTTTGATTAATAAAAATCGTAACTTGACGTATAGGATAATACACTCTTCAAATTAAGAATATCTTGAGCATGGAATTTGCATGATAACATGTCTACCATGTTAATAAATGTAGAATAAAAAAAGTCTAAAATTCAGTGGTGAAAAGAATTCTAAAAACTTTTGTAAACCGATGAATTGTATGTTTTTTATTTATTAGATTTATAAATGAAAGAATTAAAATTGTCGATCAATGACTAATAATGAATTAGTTCAAGTGAGATAAGGGTCTTGAACCTTCTAAGTAGATGGTTAAGAGTTAAACTTTTGGCTCATATAGATATAAAAAATTTAAAGGAAATGATCTATTTTGTGTCTTATAGATTTTCTGATCGATCATCGTTTCATACATATATCATGGTAAGAAGAAACTGTGGATCAAGAAAAATACCGATCAAAAGTTTATTTAGATAAGCTTGTGACAGATGGTAATAAATAATTAGTGATGAATGCAATGATTTTCACACTTCATAGTCTTTTGGGTCGCTTTCTTGAAACAAAAATCAAATAAAACTTCAAATCAATAAGAAGATCACTATGACTCAATCTCTAGCCTCTACTCCAGTCACACTCACAATAACCACATTTTTTTCTCTCAACCTGTCTTGGTTTCTTTGAATCAACTACTAATCAAAGAAAAAAATATGTTGAGTCAATTACTTGATTGACCTTTACACTCATTTTTTTTCTATTTTTTTACTGCATAAATTGAGGGATAGATTTGTCATATTTGAGCAAAACTTCTCACATTCATCCTCATTTCAAAATGACAACTATTGTCCTTACTTTACTTTATCCAACACTAATGGACAAGGACAAAAATGTCCAATTACTATCCAAATTTTGGGGGCAAAACACTTTATTTTAAATTTTAAATTTTTCAAAAATCTCTCTTCTCTGTACACATCTCTCTCTTTCTTCTCACTATTCATTCTTCATCCTTTCTTTTTTTCTCTCTCTGTTATCTCATTCTTTTTCTTCTCACGCATTCATATTTCTTTTGCTCTCTCTAACACATTTTCGTGCTCAAACTGAAACCGAGAAAGAAAACGACAACGGCGGAAGAAGGGAGAAGAAAGATCCACCGACCATCGAAGAAGAAGAATACAAGGAAGGAAGAAGAAGGTTAGTGATTTTCTCTATAATCATCTCTCTCTATACTGTAAAATTTGTGTTTTCTTCTTCTTCATTACATTCAAAATCTTCCTTACTTTATTGTAAAATTTTCTTCTACTATGAAATCTTCCTATTTGTTTCTTGTGTAATGAATATTGATTACTTTACTAAATCCAGGGATTTGTTTCTGAGTCTATTTGTTGGCCTGCGTGTGAAACAACGATCTCTTTTCTTGTATTCACTTTTAAACCTCTCAATCTCATTAATAATTAAGAACATGATGATGTTAATGAGGGGTATGGTCACTTTTGAAGGAAATGGAGTTTGTTGTTGCTGTTGTTCGTTGTTTCATTTTTATTGACAAAATCTTTGTTTCTTTTTTGTTTAGAAAGAATTTTCTCAACTATTTCAATTTTATTTTGTTCTATTTCAATTTTATATATGCACACCATGTGTTTGATAAAATGTTGTTGTTTCTCATCAACATTAGAATCTATAGTACAAAAAGGCAGTCTAGAAAGTTTATTTATTTTAGAGTTACTGAACATTGAGGCAAGACTTTGGTGTTTTGGTTTGTTAAATTTTATAGGAAACTTGATTTTTTGAACTTTGTATTTATTTTGTTTATTTGTGTTTGAGGTATATATTGGGTTTGATAGCATTGATAGTGCTTCATGTGACATTCTATGTTTTGTGAATTGAACCGATGCTTTGACATTGTTATCTCTTACATATGTTTTTATCTTACTTTTTCTCTTCTATATTTTTGTTGTACAGTGACAAGCAAGGAGAAGTTAAATTGGGTCGGTGGTGTTTGAGGTATATTACTAACTCCTTTTGTTTAAATTTTGATTACTCCAAATAATAGACATTACCTACTTTATGTTTATTTTAAAGAATCACTAAATCATATTTCCTTAATGTGAAATCATGAAGCATGGGAGAAGTTGTACACTAAGATAGTTTTGGTTGTAAGATTTTAGTTATTCATTCTAATTCTAAATTGTAACAAACATGAATTTTGTTATTACGTGTTTCACTGTCATAATCTATCATTGTTAGTCATATATAATATGTTGGATTTGTGATAAGAGTCAATGTTTCCTCACATTCATAATGAATCCAATTGAATATATCTTTGAATTGACAATAAGATTGATTCATTTGATGTGTTTTGACACCCAAGTGATGGTGGTATGATGACTCTATCAATACCACCTACTTTCATTGATCTCATTGCCACATGAATTCCAGCAATTACCTAAACATAGAAAGATTTGAGTCTTATATGATTTTATTCTTCCTTAGTATATGACATGATAAAAGCATAGGAATTAATTTAATTACAACCTTTCAAAAGTTTGTGGTGAGTAAATGTTTGGATACAATTATGTAAGAGCCATATTCCTTTATTTTTTTATAATAATTAAGTCAACAATTCTCCTCAATACTACTATCAAGAAGCCATACTGAAGATTTGAATATCTTTTCCAAATCCAAAATTTGTAATTTCATTGGATTCTAATTTCTTGGCCATAGCTTTGTTTACCTTCATATACATTTTGTTTATTGGTTTTGCCCCTCATCATTTTGTTATTTTCTCTGATCATTCTTTTACTCCCTCAGGTTTTGTATTTGGAGAGAAATACCTACTCTCTCTCTCTCTCTATGTTCTTTCTCCCTTTCACTCTTTCTCATTTTCTACACCCTACCATTCTGCACATAAGAAATTGTGAATTTAGATATTCCTTTGCTATTTGTGTTTGTAGACGATTGAGAAAGATTGTAGAATATATAGACTCATGGTGATAGTGTATATAAGAGGTATGATTTCTTTCTTTATTATAGAGCATTGGGCATGTTGTATGTGTGTTGGTCATTTTATTTCATAATTCAATTTCACATGTTTGTTGTGACTAATTTACTTAAATTTTGGTTTGTTTGTCTTGAATGATTTCTTTTTTGTAAGAGTAAACCTTTGCAGATTTGAAGCTTTTGATAAAGAAGGTAAATGTTTTTTGTGTTTGCAGAGTATATAGGGTCAACTTTTTAATCCACTATTCAAGTTTTATGGCCTTTTTATGGTCTTTAGGAAGATTGGTAATAAATAGATTTTTTATGTGCCCACTAAGCTCTATTTCTATTAAAAGATCATTCTCAAGTCCATTATTTCATTTTTATGTTTAGAGTGATGTTTGCAACCTCTCTTTCTCTATGCTTAATATTTATATATTTAATTATCACTTTGCCAAGCCTAAAAGTGTTGATACATATTTTTTCCTGAATTCTCGAACTTCTCTATATCTTTTGCAATCTATGGTTATATTATTTCTTTTATTTCCAGGACACTGTATTGGAGCTTGAGTTTCAAGGTGTCAAAAAGAAGTTCACCATGCTTCAGGTTTGTGGCCATCTCTTTTTTTAGTTGCTTTATTGAAGTATTGGTCTTCCGTATCCTCTATTATAACATAATATACTGTACCAATTTTCAGAGTTGACATGTACGCACACCAAGGCCTGTTGCATCAAAACTTGCAGCTGATACTCCTCTTCTTACTGATCAGGTGAGCTCTATGTTTATTTTGTGCCTTGTGTATACGATCAAATTTTTTATTCTGATAGTTCTGTGCCTAATGACTTTTGTTTTGTATATTGTGTTCTTGATGCCCTTTTCCCCTCAGTACTTGGTGGGACTTGTGCCATACCTGGAGCTTTCGGTTGTGGAAAAACAGTCATTAATCAGGCTCTATCTAAGGTAATCCTAACACACCATGTCAAGGCACACCGATGATATAATTATAAAACGTTTTCAATAATTCAGCAGACCTCTTAATTCTTTCTTTTTGACAGTATTCAAATTCTGATGCCGTTATTTACGTTGGTTGTGGAGAATGTGGAAATTAAATGGTAGAGGTATGCTTCCTAAGTTATTTATACCAAATATTCGTTCTTGCCGTTGTGCGGCTGGTCACCATTTTAATGATTGTTCAGGTTCTAATGGACTTTCCACAACTCACAATGACATTACCTTATGGGCGTCAAGAATCTGTCATGAAGCGCACAACACTTGCGGCTAACATTCCGAACATGCCAATGGCTGCTCATGAAGCTTCAATTTATACAAACCTCTTAATTCTTTCTTTCTCATACATTTTCGCTTCACCTTTCGATATGAGAAATAAGAAGATCCATTGGAGAAATTGAATTGGATTGGTGGTATTTGAGGTATATTATGACCTCATTTTGTTTAAATTTTGGTTACTACAAATGATAGACATTATCTATTTTTTGTTTCTTTTAAATTATCTATTTTGTTTAAATTGAGGTATATTATGAATCATTTTGTTTAAATGTGTTCATAGTGTATATTCATCACCGTCTTTTCGCCGTATTAATATCAATTTGCTCAGTTTATGGATATGTAACAACTCATTTACAGGTTGACTATGCACACATTTACATGCTGACATTTTCAAAGTTTGCTTGCCTAGATGATTCAATTCTATTCACGGTATGATTAAAATTCTAACTTCAATTCATTGTGGTTTGATGTCAATTTCTGTATAAAAATTATTGACCTTAACTTATTTCCAATGGTTATTCGGCAGGCAAATGTATCTGCTTCTGTCAATAATGAGATATATGCTTCTTCTCACAAAACACCTGCCAAAGGAGTGCAATGAATCAGATACCAGTGGATAATACAAACCTTGAGTCACAATTTTCATCATCCAGATCCGGCAAGCTCATTAAGAAGAAGATTTAAATCTTAATATGCATTAACCATTCAGACATTCATGGATTATGGTTTTCATTGATATTTTGTTCTGAAGCACACATACTAAGTGCCTAACCTTAGCTACAAGACATATATGTCTGCTTTTGTTGTATTCCCACCTCTCACAAACTTAATGGTGGTCTATTTTGTTAAATATTTGCTGGTGTATGCAATTAGGATGCATTTTAAGTTATATATCTCTTTATCTACTTTAACAATTAGCTCAAGTCCAAATTGGCTTTATATCCCTGACTGCCATTAAGAAGAAATTCCAATTGTCAATTGGTCCAAATTTGAGTGGAAACAGGATTGAAATTGTATTTTAGTTGTATTTTGTTATTTGATGTTGAATTTATGAAAAGCAGGGATCGAATACATCGGAAAAAACCGCACGGTGCAAACCGATTAAAATATTCGAATCAAACCGTACCAAACCGAACGAAACCGATTAGTTTGGTTTGGTTTCATTTTCCAAAAACACCAAAAATCAAACCATAATGTGGGTTGCAGTTGAAACCCATTAGTTGTACTTTGTGAAGAAGAACGATAGACTTTGAAACCCATGAATATCTTAATAGATCTCTTACTTTTAAATTTTCTATTCCTCCTTTAAATTTGAAACCTCTTGAATAACTAAATAAAATTTATATAATTAAAATAGTCACTGCAATAAAGTGTGTCAACGATATAAATCTATTACACTTACACCGAGAGTTATACACCGATCAAAACACTTGAAAATACATATAACCAATTGATAAGTCTAATATATTTTAAATGCAATGTTTGTTACTAAATAAAATTTATATATATTTAAAATAGTGATTGCAATAATGTGTGTGAAAGATACAAATCAATTCCACTTAGGGGTGTCATTTGTATCTGGTAACAGATTATCTGTGGGGATAACTGGTAAGGAAATCCAAAGTCGCATATATTTTTTCCCGAGGGGACAGGGACGGAGGGAGAAATTCCCCCGTAGATAATTTGGGACGGGGATTGGGGAAGGTCCCTCCGCCACCGCGGATTCCCCGACCATATTATTTAAATTATATATATAATATATAATTATATAACTTTATATGTTTTTTTATAAAAAAAATCGTTATAAAGGTCATGATTATGTATGGTGACAACAAGTTCAATTGGATTATTTTTTTGACAAAAAGAAATATTATAAAGTACTTTTGCATTTTTTTGTTATTGATGCAAAATGAACTTTATTATTAAAAAATGAAATATACAAAATATGTATTTCTTTTAAAACCATCAAGTTTCTTTTACAACCACATTGATAATACCAACTCCTGCAACATGAGTAAGACTTGAGTTAGTCTTGGAAGGAAGATCAATTTTTAGGAGTAGGTAGTAACACTATAAAACCCTATGATAAAAATCCGTGATATGTGTTGACTATATAATATTAACATCAAAATACTAAATTTCAGCACCTCCAGTAACATATTTGATAAAAAATAACGTGATATGTGTTTTGTTTTGTATCCCAATTTGATAATAAATAACGTGCCTCCACTAAAATATAAGTTTGGAATCAATACTTATAAGTTTAACCAAAGGTAATTTTGATTGTGGGTTATATGATTATATGCAAATAATTCTCTGTCGTTTATTTATTATTGTAACTCATTATAATTCTTAAAAATGGATGATAAAGTGATTTTTAAAAATGGATACTTCTCTGCCAATCCCCCCCAATGCTTGATGATGACTCATTATATGCAAAATGGATTATAAGACCCAACTCATTATAATTTTGATTGTGGGTTACATGATTTTCCTTTTGCGGAGTTTTTAAAAATTAATAATGACTTTTTGTTTATTACGTTTATTATATATTAAAAATCAAGTAGACTAATTTTTTTGACGGAATCATCATATGCGCTGAACAAAATAACGCGCCGAAGGCGCGAAGGCAATAAGGCGCCGTAGGCGCAAAGGCAATAAGGCGCCGAAGGCGCCGTCCCGTGCGTATGCACGGGTATATACCTAGTTTTAAGTATATTCCAAATCACACAATAACGCTCTCTATGCTTGTACGTCCCGTAGGCCCTACCTCTTTCTGTTCCTATTACTTAATTTTTAGGGTTAATAGGCTAATACCCCCGCAATGTTAGCGAGTTTTGCGATACCCCCTAGAAAAAAATTTCATGGAGATTCCCCCTCGCAATGTGAAGATTCCTTGCTTTACCCCCTCAGTGGCCACTTGGATTTGGAATCTTCAATTTTGCTGATGTGGCAAGCATACGTGGCTTTTCTTTTATTTTTTCTTTATTTTTTTGGTGACACATGGATAAATATTGCTTAGGTGGTTTTTTAATTAATTTAAAAGAAAAAATACATAGTGAATAATCAGTTTCATCTTTAATTAATTTAAAGGAACAAAAATTTGGAAAGATGATAATTAAGCAATTAAAAGAATTTCACCCTCATCATTATCATCAACAACACTTGCATCATTATTATTGCAGAACAAACAGAAACCCAAACCACATAAACATAAACCCAGAAATCAAAAATGTTCATCTTCCTCACAAAAGTTTAGTGATTTACTCCTAAATTTTTTTGTTACCCGCGAAAACAAAATAATCGTTCACCCCTCATCTTCCATTCACGGCCACCGGAATAGAGAGCGCCGCCGTCAGAGAAAGTTCCGTTGATGTTCTGCATTTCTATCAAGCAGCACTTAGGTCAATCAGAAACAAAATTTTAAGAAGAGACAATAATAGCATTGCACCATTCTGTACTTAATCGAACTATTCTATTTTGCATAAAAATCTCTTCTTTTTCACTATGTTCAACAACAGCAATTGACAAAATTGATGATACTGAGAGTGATAATGAATGGGAGAGATTGCTCAAACCTTTTGATATCAAACAGCTTCAAAGATCATTCAATCCAATTACCCCATCACAGCTTTGTAAATTATTAGAATGTTCCCACTTCAATTGATTTGTTCGAAAAAGCCGGTTCGCAAAGACAAACCCAAACCACAAACCACATAAACATAAATCCAGAAATACATTAACTTCAAACACTAAATTCAATTTCTGGGTTTATCGATTTGTCACCCTAAATTCAAAATAACAATCTCCGAAAGTCCCCAATTTTGGAAACACAAGAAATCAAGCAAAACTGTTTTGGGAAACTGATCTCAAGAACAAGCAAAACTGTTGTGGGTTTGTTAGGTTAGGGGGTGTTAGAAAAATTCACAAAAATTAAACCCAGAAAAATTCAGAAAAACGAAATCAAAACGACGTAAACAGAAATCGAAACAGAAAAACCACAAACGAAATCCAAACGAAATCAAAAACAAAAACATAAACAGAAATCAAAATGAAAGTGGACCCAGAAAAATCAAATCGAATCCGAGAGAGAGATTCGAAATCGAGAGAGAGATTCGAGATCATGAGAGAGAGATTCGCAATCGTGAGAGAGATGCTTTGCAGGTTGTTTTCTGGGTGGTTTTTGCTTCACCTCATGGAAGATAAGACCAAAGGTTAGGAAAGATGGATCAGAGAAGAAGAACACGATTGTTTTTGTTTTGTTTTAATTTTTTGTTTTTTTTTAGAATTTTTTATTTTTTAATTTGATAGAGTTGTTTTTCTTTTTTTTAAATAAATGTTAATAATAAAAAATTACTCCACCATCTATTTTATTAATTTATATTTTTTAATTAATTAGGTAGAATTTTTTATACATGTGTCACCAATTTAATTAATCAAAAAGAAATTAAAAGCCAAATAAGCGTGCCATATCATTATTTTTGCACAATCAGCGTCCAACATGTCTACTGAGGGGGTAAAGCAAGAAATCTTCACATTGCAAGGGGGAATCTCCATGAAATTTTTTTCTAGGGGGTATCGCAAAACTCGCTAACATTGCAGGGGGTATTAGCCTATTAACCCTTTTTTTTTCATAACACAAAACCCCCCAATTTGGGGAACTCAAAAATTGTATTGGATGGTGGTTTGGAGGGGTTTGGAGGGTTTATATGAATTCTTCAAATTTAATTAATGTTGTTATAATATTCTTAAATTCATAATATATCAATCATAAGTATTTATTTGTCATTCTCTATAAAAAATATTTTCACAAAAAATGTAAAAGATTTCTCTAATTTTCTCTCTATTTCCCTCCTTCCAAAGCCCTCCCCTCCAAACTCGCAAACAAAACCTAAGGGGTTTCTTTTTTTTTTTACGTAGTGAATGAGTATATTTGGTGTAGAAGGGTCTAGTAATACTGCTACGACAACGATCAATCGTCAACGACTCAACTTTTCTTAGAGTGAGATTATTACGTACTCCATCAATATGGGTTTCCCCACACACACGTATGCAACCTTATCCATTTTGTTGTACCCACCTTGGAATCACGGGTAACCGTTGAAAATTGCCTTCAAATTGCATGATCGAGGTACTAGTTGTTGCAGGAAGCTGATGTGCCCTGGTGAGGGCTCAGCAGGCAACAGGTGCAGGGAGCACCCTGGTGAGGGCTCAGCAGGCTGCATGCTGCAGGCAACAGGCGGAGGGTGGCGCCAGGCGCGGCCACGAGCCCTGGTGAGGGCGTCAGGCGCCCAGGAGAGGCCAGTTTGGCCTGTGGCTTCTGTCTGTTGGCGCCAGGCGCAGGGGGTGGCGCTAGGCGCGAGTTCGAGTTTATATACCCCTGTTTCTGATTTTCTGCAGCCGAGAGAGAGGAAAAATGTAGGGTTTTGAAAGGGGGTTTCACCAATATGGAGGCTATGGTTCAAGGGGGTTTCTCTTGGGTTAATCCTAGGGTTGGGTACTCTTTCTAACACCTTGTAATTACTATCAATTGAAATCTCTTGGTTACGGGAAGAGATTTGGAAAAAAGGTAGAATTTAGGAAAACTCTAAATTCTTGCAACTCTTGTAAATCTCATTGTAATCAAGTATGAGGAAGCTTTGATAGTGGAACGGAGATCTCTCTCCCCCAGATGTAGGTTCATTAACACCGAACTGGGTAAACAATATCTTGTGTTCTTTATTGCTTTCATTAGTTTTGACTTTGGTTGATTATTATTGCTTGGTTATCCATTGTTGTTGTTGGTTGCTTTAATTGTTTTGCCCCACACACTAGATAAAAGATTATTTGTGTGGTTCAATCGACGGATTCACAACAATTGGCGCCCACCGTGGGATGCCAATTCTTCACTTTCCACAATTCAAAATTCAAAATTCTTCACTTTCCACAACAGTAACTATTGTGATAAATAAAGCCACTTAACTCTTATTACGACTAAAGATCAAATATTCAATAAGTGAATTAGATCATCATGCAAGAACAATGCTAAGAAAATGGATCTCTTAAAGTATTTTCCTCACATGGCTATCATATATGTTATCACTTTCACTATTGAATAGAAAAAGATGAGATGAATCTCTAATGTAAAATATGAGAATTACAAAATTAATGGTGGATTAATAATACATGAGAGAAATAAAACTTAATTGAGAGAATCATTCTTAGGATGTTTGTAACATACATTTTAATTTAAAAAGTTATCGGCTCTAGTTTTGTTTAGAATTTTTTTCCCCTTTTTCTAATTTTTTCTTTTTTCTTCTGTCACCAAAGAGATGATTTTGAGTTATTTTTTGACCTAGAATATTCCATCTACATCATTTTTAATATAAATAAGTGATTTTTTATGTAGATCAGGTTTTTCTTTTGTATTTTTTTGTGAGTTTGTAGTACGAGTGTGTGACGTTGTATTGTTCGTCGTTTTGTGCGATGTTGTTTGATTTTAAATATTGTTGCAGTATTCATATTGAAATATCATCTTCAATCAATTACAGATTCAATTAATGATTTTGGCATCAACATTGCAGATTCGAATGCATAAATACTTCGATCACTTAAATTTTATCATATTATTTGTAGTAGACATTTTGCCGTTATATATGCTATTAAATTGGATGTTGTAATTGTTCATGAAATTCATCCATCTTTTAAGTTTTTAGTAATGTTGAATATATAATTGTATTTGATTATTTTTTATCTAAATTTATAACATATACTACAAGTTTTTAACTTATTTTTAACTTATACTTAAATTTTTAACTTATTTTTTATAGAGTCGGCTCTCTTTTTTTTTATTGGTTTAATTTAAACTTATACATAACCTATATAATTATATATATGGGTCTTTAAGTGTGTTAAGCTTACACCATCATACCAATATCTGAGACTTTGCAATATGAACACCCAACAATGACAACAATGTTCAAATGGGGATGTTGGACTGTTGGGGGATGATTGTCAACTACTTTTTTTTTTTAATTGGTGATTTAACATTAATATACATCACATGCATAATGGCATTCATGATAAATCAAAAGATCGTAAATCAATCCATACTCCTTGTATACTGCTAACTTCATTCACGATGTTTAATTGTTTTGATTTTTTTTTCTTCTAATTTTAAAAATGTCATGTTAATGTACAACACATGTTAAGTTATTTTAATATAGACATTCTATATTTAATAATATAAAAAATTTAATGTTAAAAAATTGATATCCATAAGAATTTATCGGCCTTTACACACGGTATTCTTAAGCTACGATTTTCAAAGTATTAATACATTTAAGTTTCAATTTGAGTCCTTAAAATTTTAAGACCCTATGTTGTTGTTGTGGTCCAACTTGAACATGACTATAGTTAACCATGACTCTATTTCATACTTATAAGTTGTAAGACATTCAGATTTATAGATTATATTTTCACCCAAAACCGTATACAATCAGATTTATAGGTTATCTCATTATTATGTTGTTTAACCTCAACTTTCAAATTAGTGTGAGACTTAACTCAAACTTAATAGATTTCAATGGTATAAAACAATCCTATAATATTAGTGTATATTGTATGTGAAATAAAAACGAACGCATTCTTTAAATGAGAAAGAACATAAAATAAATATCAAATAAAATTTTGAACAATAATGCTAACTATCTTTTACTACATAAGAAAAAAAATTTCTCATTATGTGGGATAACCAAAGGGGCAAGAAGCTAAATGCAAGGTCTCTTAGATGATCTGGACTGCATGCATATAGTAAAAACTGCATGCAGTCATGCAGTTAGAACATATTTGACCGTTAAATTAATATTAAACGGTTTAGATTTAAAATAGTCATACAGTCAAATTGAATTTTTTTTTTTTAATTTGGAACGTCCGATCTTAATCGGACGACCAGATCTATCTTGATTGTATGCATCCCATATCCCTCTCGATCACGCTTAATTGGATACAATAGCTACAACTTAATATTAGTTTTCTTTTTCCATATAATTTTACATGAATAAATAAAAGTAATTAATAAAAGACATTAAAATATGTAGGGGGTTAGTCATCATCCCACTTATCTATCTTAAAAGTGAAATTTCTAATTGTCAGTGCCAGACTATTAGCATAAAAAATAAATCTATTTTGCTTATAATTTAAGATAAGAAAATTTGAGTTTTTTTTAATATAAATTAGATAGAGGAATTAAAAAAAAAAGGACGGAGTGAGTTAAATAATTTCAATTCAATAATTTATGTCACTTGAAGTGTTGAATGGGTCGACAAAATTAATAAAATAACATGAAAATGTCCAAATCTACATTCATCAATTAGTTTCAACCAATTACATTTGGACGTGATTACTGGGTTCAGTTTATTACTAACGGTTCGTGTCGTTATAAATGCTCCAAAAGCCACTCACTACTTTCACACTCATCTTCACATTCACTCAATTTTGCACTTTCAAAATACACAGCCAAATAATGGATATACTATCTCACTCAGAGTTCATCGAGTTAATACCTGGTTTACCGAGCGAACTCGGTCTCGAGTGTCTCACTCGTTTACCTCACTCAGCACACCGAGTCGCACTCCGAGTCTGCAACCAATGGCGAAACTTACTCCAAAGTGATGAGTTTTACTTTCACAGAAAAAAAACCTGTCACACAAAAAAACTCGCTTGTTTGATTCAAGCACACAAACAACCACTTCACTCTGAAGTGGAAAAACAAACTGGGTCAACTCCGCCGAGTTACGATATCACTGTGTTTGACGCAGAGAGTATGTCATGGGATCGGATTGACCCGGTTCCGAAATATTCATCCGGGTTACCGTTGTTCTGTCAATTAACAAGCTCCGAAGGGAAGCTTGTGGTTATGGGTGGATGGGACCCAGCGAGTTACGAGCCTTTGACGGCGGTGTTTGTTTATGATTTCCGAACGAACGTGTGGCGGAGAGGGAAGGATATGCCGGAGAAACGGTCTTTCTTTGCAACCGGGTCGGGGCAGGGATTGATTTATGTTGCTGGTGGACACGATGAGAATAAGAACGCGCTGAAAACTGCGTGGGCTTACGACCCGAAAAGCGACGAATGGACGGTGTTGGCTCCGATGAGTCAAGAAAGAGACGAGTGCGAGGGAGTGGTTGTTAACGGCGAGTTTTGGGTGGTTAGTGGCTACGCTACTGAGAGACAAGGAAATTTCGACGGTTCCGCGGAGGTGTTAAACATCGGTTCGGGTCAATGGAGGAAAGTTGAAGGAGTTTGGGAAGCGGGTCGGTGTCCGAGATCGTGTGTTGATATTAGAGAAAATGGGAAAGTGGTGGATCCGGGGCTCCGGATTGGTGTTTGTAGTGTTGGGGTCGGGTCGATGAATTTGGTTACTGGATCCGAATACGAAGGAGCACCGTATGGGTTTTATTTGGTGGATAATGAAGAAGGGCAAAACCGTAAAATGAGAAAGATAAGTAGTGTTCCTGATGGTTTTTCTGGGTTTGTGCAATCTGGATGCTGTGTTGAAATCTAATGAGTATAACACCATGGACCATCACCGTTAGATTAAAAAATAAAAACTTATCTCTCCTAATCTAAAATACTTGTACACTTTTTTTCCCCTAAGATACAACAGTACAAATACTACAAATATTCAGCTTTAAAAAAATACGGATTTGGATTTTTTTTCTCCCTCCAATTTTTTCTCATTTTCTTTATTTTGTGAGTGTGGAGAGAGAAATTAAATATAAAAAAAAATAAACAAGTGGTGATGAAAGAGAAGAAATGATGATGGAGAAAGACACATGAAGAAGGAAAAAAAATGGAGAGAAAAAAAAAATTGGAGAGAAAAAAAAGAGAGGATACAAATTCAAAAATATAAATGTCCGAATCTGACGGTAAAATGAGGAGAGATTATTGTACTTTGTAGTGTTGGGCTGGAGATTGACATCATAATCTGTAAGAGGAAAATGTATATGCACCGACAGTGTAAAATAATTTTACACAGTCAACCAATACCAACCATATTTTCCGCCACGTCACCCCACTACACCCCACCTTCTTAATATAACATGGCAAAATGATGGTTTTCTATTAGCTGATCGTGTAAAACTATTTTACATCGTCGGTGCATCTCCATTAAACTCAATCTGTAATACTAGCATGCGTTTTATAGTGAGTGTTTGATTTTTCCATTTGCGTCGAATTTCTTGCATCTCAAAGTGTTCATAACGCGAATTTTGTGAAGCTACATTTTCAAATTTCTATATACTGGTGCATTTATTGCCTCTTGAACGTTTTTTCATTCACTTACTATGAAATGTGTTTTTGGTTTTACGGTAAATTTGGCAGAATTATAGTACTACTATGAATTCATAAAATGTATCGTAAATTATCATATAAGTTTTATTTATATTATTTTTATGGGCTAATTTTTTATTTATATAGAAAAATAATTATGAAAATAATACATGATAAGATAGCATTTTGTTTGTTATCCATAAAAAAAAAAAAAAAAAAAAAGAAAGAAAATGGTTTGATTGTTGCATATCCTTTCCTTAGAAAACACCAAAAGGGATATAACATGAATCAATTATTTGGTACATTGGTGGGTAGTATGTTGATCCATCCATCCTTCTCTTGTATTGAATTAAGTAATGATAAACAAACATGTAATCTTGCGTATATTTCTAGAACATTTCATTACCTGATTTGCAAAATTTTAGATTTTCATTTTCCAATATACACTTACTAGTTACTACATTATTTAGCTTATTTGATGCATCTATTTTTATTTTATATTTTGGTCAAGTTCGATGCATCTACCATTTAATATAGAGAAAACGTGTTGTAAATGAAAATACAATCTATGTCACCATCTCTATTCTCTGGACTCTGGGAGAGACAAAGGCTTATTGTTAGGACACCTATTAGTTTGAGAGTGATTTTATATCTTTAACCAATGAGCTCAATCTTTGGACAAATGGTACCTCAATCATTCAAGCCAAAATCATTTCAAATGAAATATTCGGATTTATCTTTGCACATTGTGGTTGTGTATTTGGATCGTCTCATGTATTTCTTGACTGTTTTTAGTTTATACTAATTTTCCTTTTGTCTTAGATAGAATAATAATTCATTGAAATTAAACTCATATAATTATGAAATTCTAGATTTAAACTCAGACTACGATATTTGGCTTAATAATTTCGGCATTTTTATCAGTTTTACACTAATTTTAGTCTTTAAATGTCACACGTTTTCTCTCTTTTATAATCTTAGTCACAAGATTAGAACTTGAGAGATGAAATAATATAAAAAATTGAATAGGATCAAATCCCCTCATGAAAACCATGTTACAAATTGGAGAAGATCAAATCCAATTTGTCTTATTATAAAATTATAAATATTTAGGTGAATTTAAAAGTAAATAAAAAATGATAAGTAGACATGTCACATCATCAAAATATACAGTTATATGTCAACACGTGTAATTCACATGGGTTGACCTAGTGGTGTTGACTTGAGATTTTGGAATGTGCTCCTCTCAAGGTCTTGAGTTCAATTTTCCCACATGTCAATTTTGGTGGGATAATCTATACAAAATAAAAAAAGAAAAACTCCGACTTTAAATGAAATATCTGCAAGTGGACAGTGAAATTGATCCTCTCAAATTAGTCGATTCTTAAACCGAATATCGAATTTTCATAAAAAAAAATGTCAAAACGAGTTGGCAAGAGTTTTTTTTTTTTTAACATAAACGTTTTGTTAAAGGTAAATCTTTGAATTACAAGGGTGAAGCAAAAAAAAGTAAAATTTTTACGAGAGGTAAAATAGAATTCGTGTCGTTGTCCAATGGTAGGGGTGAGCACAAACCCGCAACCCAACTCGAAACCGACATAACCGCCAACATATGGAAGCACTCGATCGGATGCGGGTCTCTAAAAATTCATTTCTTTATAACCGAAACAGACCGAACAATTACTAAAATACAAATTAATTTTTTTCCTGTTTCGAGCACCTCTTTTCTCTCTTATATTCTCCGCTTTATTAATTTATCTATTTTTGATAGATGAGAAAAATGTTATATTTTCAAGCTCAAACTTGTAATATATCTTAATTTTTATTTCTCATCTATTATCTATTATTGTCGTTGGATCTACAAGTTTGAATAAAATAACTGCATCTCAACATTTTTATTGTATCCTTTATTGTAGTGTGTACGAAATATTGAACTATTTGAAGAATAATAATTTTTTTATCAATGAAGTTTTAGATATAACAACAAAGTTTCAATCTAACCCGTTAAAACCAACCCGCTATATTCGTCACCCGTATGACTCGACACCCGAACAAACCGAAAATGTAGACGGTCGGAATCGGGTCCAAATTAAGAGGTTGTGGTTTTTATCGGTTTGACAATTTTCGGTCCGACTCCGATCGAAGCCGCCCAATGCTCACCCCTATCCAATGGGAAGCTTTGTTTGATAAAGTGAAATTTTGAATTTATAGTTTATAAGCTTATATGACTGACATGTATGACTTTGATCTGTTGGGAAATATTACCCCTAGATTGGTTACTGTGTAGTTCCTTCTTCCTGGGCTTTTAGCCCTCATCTTTATCAAAAAAAAAAAGATCCGTTTGCAAACATTTTTTTAAAATAGCTTATAACTTATTTTACTAACTTATAGCTTATTTTTCAAACGCTATTTCAAGTAGCTTATGAACTTATAGCTTTTCATTTCTCCTTTCAATTTTATCTCTGTCATTATTAAATATTAATTAAATATATATTTTTTATGTCATCTTATATTTATATGCTGATTCAATCCATAATTTTATCAAATACTACAAATTCAATCAATTATCTTTTCGATATAAGCTAAATATTAGTAACTTTTAAATTATTCGCTATAAATTTATCCACCATAAACTATCTTATCAATAATCCGCTATTTTTTACAAAAAAAAAAACTTAAATATGTTTTCCATGAAAAATAAAATAAAAGGGTAAATAGACATTTACCCCCTGCAATATAGGCGAGATTTGCAATACCCCCTTGCAAAAATTTCTTAAGGATTCCCACCTTGCAAATTTTTATTTATTTGTGTTACCCCCCTGAATGGCCAACTAGACATGGAATATTCTGTTTTGCTGATGTGGCATATGTGGAGTTTTTTTAATTTTTTTTAATTTTTTTCACTAATGACCGGGTAATGTCTATTTTTTTTAAAAAAATAAAAAAATAAAAAAATTTAAAAAATATATGAAAAATTTTATTTAAAAAAAAAAACTGAAATATTAAAAGGAGGAATGGTGTGTTGGTTTTAGGGTTAGGTAAGCGTGAATTGTGATTCCTTCCTTCCTTCCTTCAGTGTTGCAGAATGTCGACGTCGATGCAATCGGAAACCCTCTTCCGCGGAGTCAAACGGCTGAAACCAAATAGATTTTGTGTAAGCATCTATTTAATTTTGTTTTCAATTTTGCGTTTCCCTTTTCAATTTTGATTATTCATTCTTCATTCTCGACATTGCAGCCTTACGATGTTATCCCCCCTTCACCACGAGATTCAGAATTACTTGGGGGTGCACCTATCGGTCCCATTAGCATAACTGATTTTATTCGCCCTACACTCACACGTTTCTCCCAGCTTGCATTGGAGTGGTACAATCAGGAGGTTCGAATTCGATACTTATTAGATTATACATTGTGAATCAATCAATATTATTTCTATGTTTATTCATTAATTAAATTAATTAATTGTTCTTTCTCCTTAACTATTAGGAGCGTTCCGGTGTGAGTTTTGAGTTTCACGACCTTGTCAAGTCTAACCATTGGATTGATGTTCGTGCTCGTACACATGTTCCTCACGGTGATACTCCTCCTCCTCCTAGTCCTACCACGTTTTACATTACCTTTCAAGCAAAACCAATAGGAGATCCTTCTAGCAGCCATGATATAATAACTTTCCAGGCCGAAATATCGATGGAAGATGAACTACCTGTTGTCCAAGACTGTCGCATTAGGAGCAAGCAATGTTTCGATGAATGTGGCAGACTTGAGCCATTGGCCAATGTAAGTATTCTTTCATACTGCATTTTATGTTCTTGCAAGTCCGTGAAATATCATTTGCACTATCAATTAGAATATCAAGCATCTTTAACAAGATTTTTAATTACAGTTGCTTTGTGATCGTTGATTTTCTAAAAATATTTAGACAAATGTGACCACATTTCCGTTTCAATGTGGTTACAAAGATCACAGAAACCTTTATGTTGCAATTTTAGTTACAGAGTTTAAAATCATGGTGTTGATCATTGTTCTTTTTAGCTTACTAGTCACTTTACAATTTAGTTATCTTAGCCTCCATATATCTCTTTATATTCATTGTTAAATTACTTGGGTAGATCTGTTGTGAATTCTCTATTCTCACTGTGATTGTAGGAGCCAGAGCTATTCGGTGGCTTAACGTTTTATTTTTCTGGTTATGATGGGTGTTATAAGAATTTTCTTCAAGATTTAGTTGAAACCGAAGGAGGTGCTGTTTTGAAAAGCAAGGATGAATTGGAAGTAGTAAGTGATGATGCACAATTGCTTGTTGTTTACAATCCTGATTCCCCACAAGGATGTGAGGTTTCGCATAGACTGTGTGCAGGGGATTTAACTGCCAATTATGTTGATCACAAGTGGATTCTGGAGTCATTTGGTGCATGTAAGTTGCAGCCTTTTTAGTTACTAAAATGCATTATGTGGCGGATAGTTTTCATCTTTTAATTTAATAGGGTGTTTATTTTGCCTGGAGAGACTTTTGGGCGTAGTATATTAAATATGCTGTCTATGTGATGGTATATCTGCTACAACATTGTGAGATTTTAACCTAGTATGTTTCTTGTGTTATTTTTTACACCATCGATGACGTTTGTCATTTATATATACTCTTGAATGATATCTTCCATGGTTTGATATAAATCTATGTAGTGTTGAATCTTTAGCTTCAGTTCTTTCTTAGTTTGATCCACTTGTAGTCAGCAATTGTTTATCACGTTTTCAACTAATGAACATACAAGGCAATTTGTCGTAGAATAGAAAAGACAAAATGCATACAGAGATCCTTTAACTTTTGTGTTTGTAACATACAAGTCTTTTAAGTTTTTTTAGTTAACAAACAAGTTTTTAACTTTTGTGTTTGTAACATACAAGTCTTTTAACCTCTTAATTGGTCGAAAACATAATTTAAAAGGGGTAACAACACTATTTCTTATTTCTTACTATTTCATTATGTTACAACTTACAAGAGTTGTTGTTTGCATCTCTCTAATTTATGTATGCAACTTTCTATTATTAGATTTTCGTAACCAAAAAAAAAAAATAACTAGTACATTTTCAATAAAAAAATAATAGTTACAGTATATTTTAAATTTTTGTTAACAATTTTAGATCACGTTAGCACATACTCCCTCCGTATCAAATTGTAAGTCATTTTGAAGAAAAAATTTGAACCAAATTATAAGTCCATTTACATCTTTGAAGCACGGGCATCTCTATTAATAGGCGTGTCGTGGTGTGGTGCATGGTGGGAAAGTATACAACTTTCCCATGTTAAATGCCACCTTTGGAAAAGTCTTTGAGATTTACTAGTTTACTAGATTAACAATGCAAAGGAGAAACAATGACTTTGTCGTTTTTAAGTTAAAAGTCTTTGAGATTTACTAATTTGTTTTGCAAGTATAGATCAATTAGTTCCCTTGGAATAATTTTTATGATGCCATTCAAGATATGATTTACTAGTTTTTTTTTTTTACAATTTACTAGTTTGTTTTGCAAGTATAGATTTACTTATTTTTTTTAATTAACATATTTATTGTAAATTTTCAGATATAATGGATGAAAATTATCTTGATTTGAGTGAGACAGGTCTTCTAAACCCTGTAAAAGACCAGGGTAAAACTGGGAACTGTTATGCACAAGTAGCGTGTCTCACAGCTGAATATGAATATAAGAAGGAAACAGGACAAGATTTTGTATCATCCGCTCAGGATGTACATGAAAACCTGATTGAATCTGAGGCACAAGATGAAGTACAACGGCTGCGTAAGTCAAGACTCATGTCCTTACAGAGCAACATGACAGCGTCTGGACAACCCACCTCCGCGTGAAGTAATATTCTCTCTTTAATTTCTTTTTTACTTTTCTGTTTTTTAATACTTTTGTACGCAAAGGCCTACCTTAGACTTTTTGACTTTTCTACATATGCAGACCCTCAACTTTTACGATCTACACCTACTTTCTAATATGTTATGCACTTTGCACCCACTCAATATTTAATTTTGCACCAATAGTCTTTCAAATCATTCTATTTTTTTTGACCATATATGCACATGCTGACTTTACTAATCTACTCGTACATATTAGAATTAATATTAGTATTTCTATATTTTATTTTGCAATCACTGTTTGTACGGACATGTATCATTTTATATCAAAGGTTGGGATACCATCGAACTTGCTGATATGAAAACCCATTTGAAGAAGAAAGGACCTATTGCAGTCGGAATCCCTTAGATTGAGGAAATGGGAGCTGTCAGGGTAACTGGACTTTTTTATTTTGTTGATATATTATTTTTTGTTATTAGTAAAAAAAATAATATTCGAATTTTTTTAATGTAGGACAAAATATATGAAGGCCCTAAGGATGTTGGGGCATTTTTTGAGAAAGTATATGATGAAACAAAGAGAAAATATAAATTTAAGTTGGTAGGAGGTCATGGATTGATAGTCATAGGATTTGAAGATGGCAAAGTAGATGGTAGAAAGGTGAGCCATTCAAGATATGATTTACTAGTTTTTTTTTTTTACAATTTACTAGTTTGTTTTGCAAGTATAGATTTACTTATTTTTTTTAATCAACATATTTATTGTAAATTTTCAGATATAATGGATGAAAATCATCTTGATTTGAGTGATATAGGTCTTCTAAACCCTGTAAAAGACCAGGGTAAAGCTGAGAACTGTTATGCACAAGTAGCGTGCCTCACAGCTGAATATGAATATAAGAAGGAAACAGGACAAGATTTTGTATCATCCGCTCAGGATGTACATGAAAACCTGATTGAATCTGAGGCACAAGATGCAAATGGAAGGTCAATTAAAGATGCATTTATATGGATGAAGTACAACGTCTGCGTAAGTCAAGACTCATGTCCTTACAGAACAACATGGCAGCGTCTGGACAACCCACCTCCGCGTGAAGTAATATTCTCTCTTTAATTTCATTTTTTACTTTTCTGTTTTTGAATACTTTTGTACGCAAAGGCAAATCCACCTTAGACTTTTTTACTTTTCTACATATGCAGACCCTCAACTTTTACGATCTACACATACTTTCTAATATGTTATGCACTTTGCCTTTGCGTACAAAAGTATTCAAAAACAGAAAAGTAAAAAAGAAATTAAAGAGAGAATATTACTTCACGCGGAGGTGGGTTGTCCAGACGCTGCCATGTTGCTCTGTAAGGACATGAGTCTTGACTTACGCAGACGTTGTACTTCATCCATATAAATGCATCTTTAATTGACCTTCCATTTGCATCTTGTGCCTCAGATTCAATCAGGTTTTCATGTACATCCTGAGCGGATGATACAAAATATTGTCCTGTTTTCTTCTTATATTCATATTCAGCTGTGAGGCACGCTACTTGTGCATAACAGTTCTCAGCTTTACCCTGGTCTTTTACAGAGTTTAGAAGACCTATCTCACTCAAATCAAGATGATTTTCATCCATTATATCTGAAAATTTACAATAAATATGTTGATTAAAAAAAATAAGTAAATCTATACTTGCAAAACAAACTAGTAAATTGTAAAAAAAAAAAAAACTAGTAAATCATATCTTAAATGACTCACCTTTCTACCATCTACTTTGCCATCTCCAAATCCTATGACTACCAATCCATGACCTCCTACCAACTTAAATTTATATTTTCTCTTTGCTTCATCATATACTTTCTCAAAAAATGCTCCAACATCCTTAGGGCCTTCATATATTTTGTCCTACATTAAAAAAAAATTCGAATATTATTTTTTTTACTAATAACAAAAAATAATATATCAACAAAATAAAAAAAGTTCAGTTACCCTGACAGCTCCCATTTTCTCAATCTAAGGGATTCCGACTGCAATAGGTCCTTTCTTCTTCAAATGGGTTTTCATATCAGCAAGTTCGATGGTATCCCAACCTTTGATATAAAATGATATTTGTCCGTACAAACAGTGAGTGCAAAATAAAATATAGAAATACTAATATTAATTCTAATATGTACGAGTAGATTGGTAAAGTCAGCGTGTGCATATATGGTCAAAAAAATAGAATGATTTGAAAGACTATTGGTGCAAAATTAAATATTGAGTGGGTGCAAAGTGCATAACATATTAGAAAGTAGGTGTAGATCGTAAAAGTTGAGGGTCTGCATATGTAGAAAAGTAAAAAAGTCTAAGGTAGATTTGCTTTTGCGTACAAAAGTATTAAAAAACAGAAAAGTAAAAAAGAAATTAAAGAGAGAATATTACTTCACGCGGAGGTGGGTTGTCCAGACGCTGCCATGTTGCTCTGTAAGGACATGAGTCTTGACTTACGCAGCCGTTGTACTTCATCCATATAAATGCATCTTTAATTGACCTTCCATTTGCATCTTGTGCCTCAGATTCAATCAGGTTTTCATGTACATCCTGAGCGGATGATACAAAATCTTGTCCTGTTTCCTTCTTATATTCATATTCAGCTGTGAGGCAAGCTACTTGTGTATAACAGTTCTCAGTTTTACCCTGGTCTTTTACAGGGTTTAGAAGACCTGTCTCACTCAAATCAAGATGATTTTCATCCATTATATCTGAAAATTTACAATAAATATGTTAATTAAAAAAAATAAGTAAATCTATACTTGCAAAACAAACTAGTAAATTGTAAAAAAAAAAAACTAGTAAATCATATCTTGAATGACATCATAAAAATTATTCCAAGGGAACTAATTGATCTATACTTGCAAAACAAATTAGTAAATCTCAAAGACTTTTAACTTAAAAACGACAAAGTCATTGTTTCTCCTTTGCATTGTTAATCTAGTAAATCTCAAAGACTTTTCCAAAGGTGGCATTTAACATGGGAAAATTGTATACTTTCCCACCATGCACCACACCACGACACGCCTATTAATAGAGATGCTGTTGTGAATTCGACGATAAATCACACCAATGAAATTTGATGTGTGGAGCAAATTAACCAAGTAACCAAATTTAAGTTGATAGAGATGATGAAAGTAAATAATTCAAACAAAAGAGAAGAACACAAGATATTGTTTACCCAGTTCGGCCAAATAAAGACCTACGTCTGGGGGAGGGAGCAACCCTTCCGTTCCACTATGATCAATGAGAAATTTTACACAAGAAATTCCCAATTGGGTTACAAGAATTAATCCTAATTCTACCCAAAATCCCGAATCTCTTCCCGTGGCCAAGAGACTCAATTTGACCTAGTCTACCCAAGGTGATCCCACAAGATGATTCCAAACGTAGTTTGCCCTAGGATTCAAAACCCTAGCCTTTTGTGGTGGCAAACACCAACTCCCTACATCTTGTCCCTCTCTCTCAATTTTTCTATGAATAAAACAACCTCTATTTATAGAAAAATACATGCCTAAAAGTCAGAAACAAATCTATCTTATAAAATAAAACAGAATCCAAAACAGATACTTTTCGAAACAAATTTTTCCACAAAATCTGCACAAAACCGGATTTGCCCAGCGGCCTGAGCCCCGCGCAGCCACCCTGAGCCCCGCGCAGATGGCCTGCGCGCCTCCCTGCGCCCCGCTCAGGTGGCAGGAGCAAAATCTCCAATTCTTCAGTTTTCTGATTTTCCTGTTTCTGAGTTTTCAAGGCAATTCCTCACAATTCTCCACCTTGCCTTTAAAACGATGGTGATCCAATCAACCACCGTGTTGCTCTCTCCATCTTGAATCTTCTATCCAAGATCACCGGCCAAGTCCCACTTGAACCTCGACATAGGCACCATCCTCCACTTGCTTCCCACAAGCTGTACCTCCCCTTCATCCCTCGGATTGCCTTCCGCCCTCATGAAGATCTTGTCTCCCACTACCATAGGATGTTTGGTAGCACCCACAAGATTCACCGCTACCTCTTCGACCCCCGGAGTGTTCAGTTCCGTACTCTCGAAGAAACGCTTGCATCCAACTATCACCGGAATTTTAGATAGTCCTACAAGCTCCACCTTACCCTCTTCAGCCCCCGGATTGAACCTGTCCGTCCTCCTGAAGAATTGCTTGCCTCCGACTATCCATGGATTTTTAGGACATCCCTACAAGCCTCACCACCCTTCGACCCCCGGAATGCCTTCCGTCCTCTCGAAGTATTGCTTGGCTCCGAACCAACCTTGGAATTTTAGACGGTTCCACAAGCTGCAACATCAAACTCTCCTTGTATCCAACTACCTCCAGCAGTCTCACAAGTTACCAAGTCTGATCACTGTTGCTTTCAATTGTCTCCCTGAAGATCTTCCAAGTTTTGCACTTCTTCAGCCACAATTGAAACATAACCCACAAGGTCTTCATAGTCATACCACTTTGGTGCAACAATTTCACTCTCTTCCCTACCTCTCATTAGATAGCCAAGAGCCATTGTTGAATGTTTGTCTTCCTCTAGTCCAACTAGTAACAAACTCCACCTCAATCTGAGATTCCTCCACCAAAGCCACAAACCGGTATTTCCACTATGTTCCCACCTTGTAACCTGCAAAACTGTCAAACTGCTCTGAAACAAACTTCAGGCCATTGTTAGTATCCAACAATTTCAGTTTAGTTCCAACACCTAGTAAATCTCGTTTCACTAGTTCAACTAAACCTATGTCACTAACAAGAATCAACCAAAGTTTCACAACTCAATCATATGAGAGTCACCACTAGTAACAAATGCATAACCAATAATAGACCAACTATCCATGCATCAAAGTTTAGGAACATACCTCACATCATGTAAAAGGGAACACATGATTTGTCAAACATCGTAAGACAAACCAAAACCATACCTCAAACCTTTCAAGCTTTCCCGTCTTCAAGATGAAAAACTCCACCTTCAACTAGCTCTCGGATTTTTCACGGTATTCCTTCTTTAAACACATGTGATAGGAGCCTCCAAAGTCCATGACTTAATACTCCACCGCTTCCCAACTTTCACTAGCATCTTCGAATTCTTATAACAAAGTTGTTGTTTCAACAGTCACCCGAGTATTATTCCACCGCCTCTCCAGGCCGTGCTTCTCCCTTCAACGCCTCAACACGTTTTGAATTAACACCGCCCTCATCTTCACCTTCCACAACCCGTAGTCGTTACTCCCGGTGAACTTCTCAATATCAAACTTAGAACCCATGGTACCTGATTATCGATTTGATCCTTGCCCCACGGTGGGCGCCAATTGTTGTGAATTCGACGATAAATCACACCAATGAAATTTGATGTGTGGAGCAAATTAACCAAGTAACCAAATAAAGCTGATAGAGATGATGAAAGTAAATAATTCAAGAACAAAGAGAAGAACACAATAATATTGTTTACCCAGTTCGGTGTTAATGAACCTACGTTTGGGGGAGAGAGCAACTCTCCGTTCCACTAGATCAAAGAAGTCACTTTACAAGAAATTTCCAATTGGGTTACAAGAATTAATCCTAATTCTACCCAAATCCCGAATCTCTTCCCGTGGCCAAGAGACTCAATTTGACCTAGTCTACCCAAGGTGTACAAACCCCTTACATGTTTGCTCTCTTGCTCTCTTTTTTTCTATGAACAAAGCACTCTCTATTTATAAAAAAATATATGCCTATTATTTTAAAACAAATCTTTTAAAATAAAACCAAATCTCCTCTTATTTTTAAATATATCTAATATTTAAAAACAAACACAATCTATTTTAAAACAAAATAAATCCAAGTCAGAGTATCCTCCAAGAAAATATATTTTCCACAAAAATCTCCACAGATTTTTCCAGGATTTTCTGACTTCTTGTTACTGAGATTTTAAGGCATATCCAACACTCTGCATAGCATCACCTCTCTCTTTCTGAATATCCCTGAGGCTGGCCTCAGCGTGATAGCTTTTCTGAACCATTTCTCCAAAACTAGTCACATTCTGCATCGCCACGTCATGAGCAATGTCTGCACGTAGCCCGAAACGGTACCTTTTCATCTTCCACGACTCCGTAGGGGCATCATTCCCATCTGCTACATAACGGACCAACTCGTTGAATTTCATGGTATACTCCGCCACAGACATACCACCTTGCTTAAGTTCGTTAAGGGCTC
The DNA here is from genome assembly GCA_030408175.1 of Trifolium repens. Taxonomy (NCBI): domain Eukaryota; kingdom Viridiplantae; phylum Streptophyta; class Magnoliopsida; order Fabales; family Fabaceae; genus Trifolium; species Trifolium repens. Next base: position 54,295,620 of record CP125842.1, on the reverse strand, counting down.
TTTCCATTTGCAACTGATAGCTCTCTGGAATATAGTGGTCTATGAACAGACGTCTGAAGTTAGTCCAATTCATCTCCATGAAACTAGCTGTCATGTAAGCCTTAGTGCTCCCCCACCAGTGACATGCATCACCCCTAAAGAAGCGGGTGACGTAGTTAACTTTGTCCATTTCTGAACATTCCATTGAATCCAGAATTCCTGACATCCTCTGAATCCACTCTCTGGCTTTTGATGGATCATACTCCTCCATAAACTCCGGAGGACTCATTCGACAGAATTCCCGAAATGCTGTACCACCACCAGGTTGCTGAGGATTATTCATGTGTTGTTGGAACATAGTCATGAATTCTCAATGTTGTTGCGCTTGCTGGGCCTGGAACTCCTGATGCTTGTGCATCATCTCTGTCCACATATTCGCATTGGCATCCCCAGACATATCTGGCTCTTCTTCCACATTCCTTCTAGGTCTTCCACGGCCACGTCCACGTTGTTCTCCCGACATAGTGCTCTAACTGCCATAGTCAAATCAAGTTAGCTAGGCTTAAAGTGATACAACACCTAGAACAAATGTTAGGATTCCAAAGGTCCGTAACCAAATTTTGGGTTGTAATACTCTAATGACTCTAGGCACGAATGAATCGACCTGCTCTGATACCAATTATAACACCCCACGAAAGAATATCTAGAATACCTCGTGATTTATTATAATGTAGTACAGTAGTCATTAAAATTATTACAACGCTGGAAACTTAATGAATGCACACGCAGGTGCTGAATACAAGGTACGATTACAAGCACGATACTGAACAACGATATCATAAACTGGTACAACATGATTAAAAGACAAAGCTGAAAACATGGCAACAACATGGTTGAATTTGAACAACATAACAATTGAAGAGAAAGCAAGAAGCAGCATAAATCATGTAATCTCCTGATTTAGGCCTAGGCAAATCCAATGCTTACCCTGCAACCTGCTTATCTGAAAAAAAAATAAAAAAAATTGAAGGAGTGGGGTGAGACTACTAAGCCTCAGTGAGTCCTACTACCAGCCTAAAGGTGACTACACCGGGGAACTAGAGTATGTAAAATACTAAGTCAACTGTTTTACATGTAATGACGTATATTTAATAAAATAAAGGTGTGTCACGGAAATTATTATCTTAACAAGTTACTCTTCAAAGGTCACCCGAGGCAAGCCGGTCTCGGATGCCTGACTCTGCGTAATACCGAATATTGAGGTTCGGATTCTGCCGTTGGCTCACATAATAACTATAGAACTCGAAGGAATTCTTTAAAATGGTTAAGTAATACCATTTAATTAATTGAGTAAGCAATACTACCAATATTTCCCCCCAAAGGTTCCTAATCATGTTACTAATACATAAGTATATACATGTTAATCTCCGACTATATAATCTATTTTACGCTATTAAATATGTTCATGAAATCCCAGTTGCATTCGGACATAAAACGAGTGTTTGATATTTTTAAAAGGTAAAATATGCAGGTTCTGTCCCTGCTAAACTCGCTACGGCAAGCTCTTACTCGCTACGACGAGTTTATGTGCTGACAGACCTGTAACACTCGCCCTGGCGAGTCAGAAGGCGAGTTATACAGGCATCAACACTTGCCACGGCGAGTAGTCACTCGCTGCGGCGAGTTTGACAGCACAGACCCCTGTTTTGCAGAAAATTCGATTTTTCATAGTTTTCACCTACAATCTCCATGCAACCAGTTATAAACACATTCAATAATATAAAACAAGTTATATAGGAGTGGGAATTGGGATTGATTCCTGCTCTTTCATAAATTCAACCTAGAAACCTATGTTTGCATGCAAAATTTTATATTTGGGGCTTTCTAGTTTCTAACACATAAACTAAGGTAAGGAACCTAAGAACCCACCTGTTTGAAGCTCTAAACTCTACTGCAAAGCTCTACTGCAGCTCAGGACCTTGCTACCAAATTCTGACTAAAAGACCCCAAATACTCCAAAAACACGAAAATGAAGAGGAAGAGAATTCTTGAGTGTTTAGTTGTTGTTTGAGTGATGATTCCGTTTCTGAGGTAGGGAAGGGTATTTATAATGATTTTGGACAGAAATAGGACAATGGGTAGTCTTGTTTTGGTTTCTATTGCATGTAAGCTCATTGGTGTGGTTGCTATGGAAATTAGGATGTTGTTGTGTTGCTTGCTGGTGCAGAGCTCGTGAATGAGCTGTGGAGATGAGGAAATCAGATTCTCATGGTTGGTTCATGCATGTGATACTTGGGTATTGAGAAGTAATTGAAGATTTTGGAGTTTTGTGACATGTGAGAAGGTTGGAACTAGAGATTTTGTTGTCTTGCCATTGTTGTTGCTCTATGGCGTGGGAAAGAGAGAATAGGAGGAGTGAGTTTCTGATTTTCTAATCAAGTTTAGCTTGCATGCATTTGTAGTGGTTGGTGTGAGTTGGTGGAGAGGTGGTGAAGAAAGCTTGGGGGCGTGGGAGTAAAGAGTGAGTGGAGGGAATTTTACTTGTTTAATTAAGTAAGTCTTGGTAGAAATACTAGTGTATCTTAGTAGCTTGCTAACTAAAAAGAATTAATTCACTTAGGTCATAACAATACCACTTAATCAATTAATAATAATTTTTAATTAATTATGGGATGTTACACTTTTCTATTGCGATTAAAAAAAAGTGATTTTTTCCAATTGGGATTAAAGAATCTAACAACATATATGCTAATATTTGACGGAGGGAGTATAAGTATACGACGTTTTCCGTGTGTCTAATCAATTAAAATTTTACATTATAGACCAATGTTAATAACAATAAAATTGTGGGGATTAAAAAAAATATAGAAACTATTTTTAGAATTTCGACAAAACATATATAAAGACTAATTAAAAAACATATCACTTTATAAAAAGACCAGAGAAAATCTGGATTTAGTTACTAAATATAATTTTTAACCGAACCTTATTTAACTCACAACTCTAGATTTTGAATGATTCAAGCAATAATCAAAATATCCATAAAAAAAAAGCAAAAATCAAAACAAATAAGAGTAATCTCAGACATAGCTCACAACTCTAGATCAAAATGTAAATAAGAGTATGTTTATGTTAACCAGTGCCTCGGTTTAGGAAATCAAAAAAAGAAAGTTTTAAATTGAAAATATTATTTTTTATATTTTCGAGGCGTTGACTGTGCAAACTTCAATGTTATATTGAGGCAAAATCCTTTTATGTTTTAATGATAACAAAACAATCCTTAATTAATTTAATTATGATTCTGGTCATATTTTGATCTAACAAGTGCTTTTGAGTGATTTAGTATAAAACAGATGCAATGAATTAATTTCATTAAGTTCCACTCACAAGAAAAGATTAAAACACATTTATGAGATTCTGCCTAGTAGAATGGTCTCAGACCATAGCAGAAGTTAATGTTCAAGTTCATGTGTTCAAAGGAATAAGCACTTATTCATGTCAACCAAGATCAAGACAAGAGTGCACTTTTTGTATGACTTATTAAAGAATCAAATATGAAGGAATAAGTCATTTAAGGCAAGGAATCAATTTTGGCATTTGGACTTACTACATAAAGATCATTTAAGGAACTATAATATCATGAACAATGCCAAAGGTTTTATGTTCTCCAAAAGCATCATTAAGTGGTAGAATCTCGACCAATGAGAACTCAACAACAAGCCTTGGAAAGCTTGTTAAACAAATGATTTAATGCCAAGTGTAGTGAAGGATGGAGAAAGAGAAACATGGTCTCCATGATTTAAGCTTCACAACACTATTCACTTGTACTTTGCAAGTACAAGAGAATATTAGCTAGCCTATGCATTTGCTCTCATCAAACAGCTGTATTACAGCTTGCAACAGCTCAATTAGCACATGGGTAATTCACTCCTCAACTCTGAGACAGACTCCAGATGGTCTGTGCATGGTCTCCCAGATTTGTGCATATGTGGCATACTTATCCAAAGACTTCTCAAACTATTTCCACACATGGAAAATACATATGTAACGGCTAGTTGATCAGAAATAACCCATTTACAGCTTGCTAAAGGAAAGGAATATTGCTGACACACTAATATTCCCTTTGTCAGAGACCATGGATAGTATGGTCTCCAGAAGCATCTAAAGTACAAAATCACATGGGCTCTTTGGCTTGTCTCACAACGGCTATATTCTTTGCCAAAGAAGGAATATGCTATGCTCAAATATCAGAATTTCAACTTCATTTATATATAGCATACAAGATCAACTTTGAAGAGCAAGAGTTTTTAGCACACATAAGCATTAAAGAAAATATATCTCTCAAGCAACCAAGCTCTTCTTTTTCACTCATACTCCAAGCTCTCTAGAAATCTAGGATCTATATTCTTTGAGTATTTTGAGTGTCTTTATTTGTAAGCTAAGTACAACCAGTTTAGGTGTGTAAGAAGCTTACATCCAGAAAAACAAACTACATATCTTTGTAAGGATCGTACTCAATTCAATTGGTTTTAATTGATTGAGGGAGTGTGTCAAGTCCTTTGGACTGAGGTATATTAGTTGGTGATAACTGAGGAATCACTGATCTTGGATCTAGATCAGTGGAGAAGTGTTGTGTTTGATCTAAGATTAGATCAAATGGGTTATTGTAATCTTGGTCTAGATTATAGTGGATAATGTCACGCAAGTGGGGACTGGAGTAGCCTATTTCATTTAAGGGTGAACCAGGATAAAATTATTTGTGTTGATCCTCTCTTCTCTTACTCTTTTACTTGATTTACACATCACACACAAATCACTCCTTCAAAGTTATTTTCGAACTAACAGTTTTAATCTTAATCTCATTTTTAAAAGGGTCACAATTCAAACCCCCCCTTTCTTGTGACAAACATTGTTACTTCAATTGGCATCAGAGCTCTGCCTCTAAGGTTGAGCATCTAACAAGTGCTAGAGGAAAAGATTCAGGAAGGAAGTAATGTCAAAACCTGCAAAATTCATCTCTGAAGGAAGCTCATAAAATAGGCCACCTTTATTTGAAGGAGATGACTACTACTACTGGAAGGAAAAAATGGAATTGTTCCTTAGGTCACAAGATAACAACATGTGGGCTGTCATTGAAGTTGGAGAATATCAACCAACAGTCAAAGATTCATTCACACCAAAGCCACAACTTGAATGGACAATTACAGAATCTGATAGGGTACTTTTAAATACTAAAGCCAAATTATTTATTAAAGGTTCTTTGTGCAGGGAAGAATATGACAGGGTCATGGAGTGCAAAACTGCTAAAGAAATGTGGAATACACTTCAAATTCATCATGAAGGAACCAGTCGTGTTAAAGAAACAAGAGTTGATATAGGTGTAAGAAAGTTTGAACTATTTGAAATGAATGAAGATGAAACTGTGGATCAAATGTATGGAAGGTTTACAGTTATCATAAATGAGCTGAACTCTCTTGGAAAGAAATATACTATTCATGAGAGAATCAGAAAGTTACTTAGATGTCTACTAAAAAATTGGAGACACATAGTGACTGCCATAACTGAGGCAAAAGATCTCAGTGACATGAAATTGGAAGACTTCATTGGATCACTAAAAGCTCATTAAGCAATTCTCCAAGAAGAAAAACCTGTGAAGAAAAAGATGACTGCTCTTAACTCACAAATTGAAAAACAATCTCACAACAAAGATGAAAAAGACTTTCAAAATGATGATGATGAAGAACTGGCATTTCTCTCAAGAAGATTTCAAAAGCTGATGATGAGAAGAAATCAATTCAAAAAATCATTCCCAACAAAAAATGCTGAGATGGATGTAAGTCAGATAAGATGCTATGGATGCAACCAACTTGGCCATTACAAGAATGAATGTCTAAATAATCAAAAGAAAACTCCCTTCAAGAAATCTATGATGGCTACCTGGGATGACTTAGAAGATCAAGCAGAAGAAACAGAAGAAGCTAACATGTGTCTAATGACAAGATCAGAGAATAAAGAGGTAAGTTCTAAATCTTGTTCATCTTGCAAAAGAACTGAACATTTGTTTGATAACCTATTATATGATTCTCAAATTACTACTTTGAAAAATGATCAACTTGAAATTGAGCTTGCTAAAATAATCAAAGAAAGAAATATTTATAAAACTAAAAATGAAAAACTAGAAAAAGACCTTGAGATAGCACAAGATAAAATAAAAGAATTAGTTACAAAGAAAGAAAGAAAAACCAGAGAAGAACTTGAAGTAATTAAAGAAAAATTAAATCTAAAACAAAATGTTTCTGCCTTAGAAAAGGACATAACAAAGTTTGTAACATCTACTAAAACGTTTGAAAATATTATGGGATTTCAAAAAGGAACTTTTGATAAAACTGGTGTAGGTTTTGGAACTTATCAAAATCAGAATTTAATTAAAAAGGTTTTTGCTCCCAAAAAGGAACAACATGTTAGAAAATTTATTTGTTCTTTCTGTCATAAGCATGGTCATGTTAGGTACTTTTGTTTTCAAAGAAAAGCTTTACAAAAGAAAGAATACTCAAATAGATTCTATCAAAATTATGATAGAAGACCATATAAAGAATCAGCCTATAAGAAGCCAACTTATAGAAACACTAACTCTCAAGGACCCAAAAAACTATGGGTACCAAAAAACTTACTAAATTCAGATGCAGGAACATCTTCTAGCAGTCAACAAAAAGCTTTGGTGTCTGGACAGTGATTGCTCAAAACATATGACTAGAGAAAGACATAACTCTCTCCTGATTAAAGAAAATGGAGAAATGACTCTCTTTAAAAACAATGAAATTACTGAGATCAAAGGTAAAGGTAAGACTGGTAAAGAAAAAGGTGTTGAAACGGAAAATGTTAACTTTGTTGAAGGTCTAGAGCATAATCTCATAAGTGTCAGTCAATTATGTGATAATGATCTCCAAGTGATCTTCAGATCTGAAATATGTGAGAAAAAGAAAGTATCTTCTGGAGAAACTGTTTTAAATGGCATTAAGAAAAAGAATGCCTTTATCATCTGATGAGTCATCATAAGAATCGTGTTCTGAAAAGGACAAATGAATATAGCTCAAAAGAGTTTGCTCTGTAAGCTTAAGTGCTTTGAAAAATCTTTCTAAACCATATCATGTTAGAAGTTTTGTGAGTCTGCTTCTATATATTTCCAGAGAGGTAAAAAACTATGGATGAGCTTTTGTTGATCTCCTAAGGGTCTTGCTTCTGAAACTCTATTAGGATTTATTGAAGATATGCTATATCTTGATACATAAGGAAGAAGAACAGCTATCAGAAGGAATGATCATCAGGAACTGTTTGTTGATTCTCTGTCCAAACAAAACCTATAACTAGATGTGATAAAAATCAAATTCTTCATACTTCCATCTTATGGTCATATACCTTGAAATATCTTGAAAGGTTGTGTTTCAAGATTAAACAAAGGTTTATCTGCTCCAAAGACTTGTAGAGTCCTCATCATGTTAATCTTAATGCATGAAAGATATTCTAGATAATTTGGAAAATGGAAGATACTGCTGATAAAATGAATCATGGATTAAGGCTATAAAGAAAGTAGTATCACAGCATGAATGAAATGAAGTTGAAATCCACAAGACCATCACTGATAACTGGACACCAGAATACAACTGAAGCTGAATCTATATCATGATGCAAATTAGTGTTTTTATATGGATCATAATCTATCTCAAAGTTTTTCTTCATTAAGGTACATTTTTATTAAATCTCTTTATGAATAATTAAGCATCTTTTCATACTTGATCATATTTGCAATATGTCTTTAAAGTTTTTTTTTTTATGTTTTTAAGTATATGATTTCTTTTTAGTTTAAGACTTTTCCTTTTCTTTATTGTTTTTTTTTAACTATTCTCTCTCTTCCCCAAACAATCTTTATGACAATCTCTCCCTTGTCATAAGTTCACTCTCCACCTTTTGAAACTTCCCAAAAACACTTACTCAACTTCTCATTACATCTACTCTAATATAGCATCATTACCAATACACTCTCTCTCTCTCTCTCTCTCTCTCTCTCACTCACTCAATCGTTACCCTCTCATAACCATCTCTCTCTCTCTCTCTCTCTCTCTCTTAAAACCTGTCACATTCATCCCATATTCTTCTCAATTCGTAACTGTTCCTCAAACCCTCATCATCTAAACTCTTGATTCAAAATGGTGAGAACAAAAACTGTTGCAAGAAGAAATCGTCGTGAAAGAAAGGTTAAATCATCCTCGTCCTCTCAATCCTCTGTGCATGCAGAACCTTCAACTGCTAATACTCCTAAAGATAAAGGTAAATCTACATCTAACCCTCACTCTGAAACACTAGATGAGATACCTTTAAGATGGGTTTTGCCTGATAGCACTGAAGTTCTTGATTTTGAACAAACAACCCCTGTTAATCAAACCCCTGTAAATCAAAAAGCTGAAAAATCCTTTCCACACAATATATTTAGTGATTCAGATGAAACCAGTGATTCAGATGAATCAAGCGAATCAGAAAAACCTCCCTCACCACCACTGATCCGCTGTCGCACACGGGTCAAAAACGAGTTTTAAAAATGTAGTATAGGAAAGCGACACTCGAGTATCGTCTCACAAGGACTCACGATGAATTAGCAATATTAGAATCAACAAGAAAACTTTAAATGGGGGGGTTTGGTTTGTGAAAGCAGAACAAAGATTAAGAAAAACAAGTAGTTAAAATAAAAGCAATCAATCCATTGGTTTCATGCAACTTTGATTATCATCTATCACAGGTTCACAAAAGTATGTTCGTTCAGTTTATGCTTTGGCTGATTATAGAACTAATTTAACAAGCGAAAATCAATTTTATAAAGAATTCGTTGATTAAGCACCAACGTGTTCAATTAACAGTTTTACAAGCGAAAACAAAGTTAACATCATGACAATAATTCTCAGCCCTTTTTGCAAGCGAAAAAGCATATAATAGTTTTCTATTCAAATTAATTTAAGCAAGCGATAAACTAATTCGAATAATCTCAAGGTATGAATATGAAACAAAATAATTAAGCATCAAATGAATCAAACTCATACACAAATAAGAGACACGAAAACTGTTATATGAAAAGCATAAACATATGAATTGCTATTAAACCGAACCTCAAGAATCAAGAACAAAGTTGCTTACACCAATGGATCGATAGAAAGTTAGTTCCTCATTAACAAAGAAGCAAAAATATCTTATTATGTGAATGGTAGATTGCAGAGGATTCCATTACATTTCTGATTTGTGTTTAATTTATAGGAGGAAAATTGAACTCCAAAAGTTATGGAAGAATTATAAAAGGCCAAAATTAAAGTTCCACTTAGGCCATTAAGTCTGCCACTTTCCACGAATTATTAAGGACTTTTGAAGTCTGAAACAGCTCTTCCACTCAACATTAAACTTGTAGCTCTGTCTCTTAGCTTTCCAACGCATATTCCCGCGCCTCAATCCGATACCCGGAGCTCAAGTTATGTTCTGCACAGCGAACATGTATTAAATAGCTACTAGTGCTGAAAATAAATACGAAAATAAAATAAAAACAAAAATAAACTTAAATCTAAAAACACCATAAAATAGTAAAAATAATAAAACAAACTAGAGAAATGCCTAAGTACAATAGTAGAAGAATGTACATCTAAATGCACTGATCAAATACCCCCACACTTGAACTTTTGCACTCCTGAGCAAAATTTAAGATTAAAGACTCAAAGAAAAACTTCAAAAAGATAGAAGGAAAAACAAGGCATAATGCAAAGTCACAAGAAGTCAGCATATTCCAAGATTCAAGGAGCATAGCAATCATGAACAACATCTTAAAACATGTGCAGTAAACAAGGTGGCTAATAGACTAAAAAGTGTTTCAAAAATGATAGAACCTCACGGATTATTTGTATAAAATGCACTCATTTACTCAATCACTCAAAAATATTGGAGTGTCAGGGACAGTGTTTACGCTCAAAGCACATCATCAAAGTTAGCACTTCCATAGGCTTGACGAGCCTCTAACATCCCCAAAAATGGAGGACATCCACACAAAGAAGCACATGCACGCAAAGATCAAAAAGTCTTTACTAAGGTTGTAACGGGGCCAAGGTACAGGTGGGAAAAACCTAAGGGAAACTAGGCTATAAAATCAAAGAGGATAAAGAAGCAGAGCCATGAAATTCATTTAAATCTTAAGCATGAGGCTATTTGAACTCACAAGTTAGGGACTCAACAAAATATTTCAACTCAACCAAAGACATTGGTCCCAAAATAACTTTTTCTCATCTCTAAGACAACTTCATACACATCTTCAGACCAACATTGCCCACAATACAACTTTTTTTTTCGTTTCTTTTTTTGTTTTCTTTCTTTTTCCATATTTTTTTTTCTTTTCACTTTTTTTTTTCTTTTTATTTTCTATTTTTTCCACATAAAAGATGAGCATCATAACACACATGAAATTTATATACAACTCAATATAACAAATCTTTCCCTTTTCTACATCAGATCAAAAATTTCCATCACCCCCACACTTATATATGACAAACTTGCATTTATAATTCCAACACAAAGCTCCTTCATCCCCTAAGATTGGGACATACAAAGAATGGATAAAACAAAGGCTTATTCGGCATTGTAATGAGCTATAAAACCAAGAATGAGAATAAAAGGCTCAAAGGGGCTAAACAAAAGGATAACTGTCAAGGTAGGCTTATTTGGCTAAAAGTAGTTCATAAAAGAAACAATTGCCTAGATCATTTCATATACATGCATGTGAACAGGTGCTTCAAGAGTCAAGTCAAGTTCTAGAAGTAACTAACAATATGAGTGAAATCACACAAGAAACAACGGATTTCTGGAGGCTCAAAATCTCACAAGGTTTCATGTTCTATCACAAGTGATGCACAATCTAGTATAAAGTCACCTTATCACACCACAAAAGCAAAAATGTTATCCATATCATGACATACAACTCTAGGCCTAGAACAATGAAACTACTCATAACAGTTGCATGCATGCCAAAAACTATTTTTTTTATTTGTATTTTGTATTTTTTTATTTATTTTTTTATTTTGAAAGCAAAACTAAATTAAAAACAACTAAATGTAAAATGTTCCCCCCACACTTAAATCAGACATTGTCCGCAATGTAGCAATAAACATAAAGTGAGAAAAAGGAAGGAACACACCCGAGGGGTTAAGGTGTAGCAGTTGCAGCTTCCATGTCTGGTGGTTTTGCTGGAGGTCTTTCTGGACTACAAATACACGAAACAGGAAAAAGCAAATAGCAAGTGAACCTGGATATCAACAAAAAATATGGTGGCTTAGGAGGAATAGTCAGCACATATGGTAAACCTGCACTAGCAAAAGTATGAAAATTAGAGAATCCACATTTAGTTTGTGAGTCAGATAAAACATGTGGAAGAGGTGCACAAATGGTGAATGACAAATGCTTGTTGCGTGGCTTAATCATAGGTTCCACCAACAATCTTTTTGCTATAGAGAATGGTTGCTTCCGGCTAACATCCACACTTTTTGTGTCAACTTCAAGAGTTATTGAATTTGTTGGAATTTCTGCACAAGTGGTTGTCGGCATCAAAATGTCCTCACCTAAAATGGCTGCACTGATCTCACGACAAATATTACAAACACCACATTCACAAGCAAAAATTTCAAGAGATTTATCTACTTCAAGAGAAGTATATAATTCATCCAAATCAGAGTTCAAGAAGTTTTGCGGTGTAATCTCATTCATGAATTCACTTGAATTTTTGTTGCTTACTTTGTGTTCATTAGAGGAAACAAACACTATTTCAATGGGCTCACCTGGAGATTCATCAAGACTATCGCATTGCATTACCTCTAATAGTGCAACAGGTTGTCATCATCATGCAACATCTTCTCTTGAATTTGATGGGTATTGGAGACTATTTGCTCAACTTGGACTGCTAAACTTTGAAGAGAGGATTGCATCCATTCATCCATTTGCTTATTATATTCATCCATCTGCTTTATCATTTCTTCCAAACTAGGTTGTGGCTCAAGCACCAATGAATCATTTTGCTGAAACTGTGGATGTGACCAAATAGGCTGCTCTGCAAGATAGGAATTTTGCTCTTGATAGTATTGTCCTTGAAAATTACCTACAAATTGAATCTCACAAAAAAAAAGTAGTATATAACAACAAAGGACATGCATTGCTACCATGAAAATTGGAACAAATATTACAAATCGCAAGTGGAATATGATTTTGATAGTATGATTGTTGTTCTCTTGCTTCCGAGCAACTAAGGATATAAGCCAACTGATCCAACGAGTCTCCCATTTTTTTTGTTTTTTATTTTTTGGTAAAAATAAAATAAAATAAAGAGAAAAAAGAAAAATCTAATTACATAAAATCTAAAAAATTAAATAAAAATACAGCCTAAAAACTCTTCAAATCAAAAGAAACTGAGTCTAATATTGACTAAAATCAATAGAGAGTCCCCGGCAACGGCGCCAATTTTGATCCGCTGTCGCACACGGGTCAAAAACGAGTTTTAAAAATGTAGTCTAGGAAAGCGACACTCGAGTATCGTCTCACAAGGACATACGATGAATTCGCAATATTAGAATCAACAAGAAAACTTTAAATGGGGGGGTTTGGTTTGTGAAAGCAGAACAAAGATTAAGAAAAACAAGTAGTTAAAATAAAAGCAATCAATCCATTGGTTTCATGCAACTTTGATTATCATCTATCACAGGTTCACAAAAGTATGTTCGTTCAGTTTATGCTTTGGCTGATTATAGAACTAATTTAACAAGCGAAAATCAATTTTATAAAGAATTCGTTGATTAAGCACCAACGTGTTCAATTAATAGTTTTACAAGCGAAAACAAAGTTAACATCATGACAATAATTCTCAGCCCTTTTTGCAAGCGAAAAAGCATATAATAGTTTTCTATTCAAATTAATTTAAGCAAGCGATAAACTAATTCGAATAATCTCAAGGTATGAATATGAAACAAAATAATTAAGCATCAAATGAATCAAACTCATACACAAATAAGAATCACGAAAACTGTTATATGAAAAGCATAAACATATGAATTGCTATTAAACCGAACCTCAAGAATCAAGAACAAAGTTGCTTACACCAATGGATCGATAGAAAGTTAGTTCCTCATTAACAAAGAAGCAAAAATATCTTATTATGTGAATGGTAGATTGCAGAGGATTCCATTACATTTTTGATTTGTGTTTAATTTATAGGAGGAAAATTGAACTCCAAAAGTTATGGAAGAATTATAAAAGGCCAAAATTAAAGTTCCACTTAGGCCATTAAGCCTGCCACTTTCCACGAATTATTAAGGACCGTTGAAATCTGAAAAAGCTCTTCCACTCAACATTAAACTTGTAGCTCTGTCTCTTAGCTTTCCAACGCATATTCCCGCGCCTCAATCCGATACCCGGAGCTCAAGTTATGATCTGCACAGCGAACATGTATTAAATAGCTACTAGTGCTGAAAATAAATACGAAAATAAAATAAAAACAAAAATAAACTTAAATCTAAAAACACCATAAAATAGTAAAAATAATAAAACAAACTAGAAAAATGCCTAAGTACAATAGTAGAAGAATGTCATCAAAATGCACTGATCACCACCCACTAAAACTGCTTCTGAAATACCCAAAAAGAAACAAACCAAATATGTTGCTTGTTCAAGCATCAGAAGGTCAAATAGACTTGCTTCTAGTTCTGGCAAATCCACCATTAACACCACTGTGCACTCTATATCTGATGATGACTCAGAAAACGCTCACCCTAACCCACCAAAAGAAACCCCTTGGGCAAATCCCCTGTTTCAACCAAGTCACTCACCAGAAAAGCCACTGCCTCCAAATCTATTCCAAGACCATCAAAAGACCCTGACACACTCTCTGAAGAACCACCCCTCAAATCCTTCAAAAAATCCACACCCTTAATCTCAAAGAAAAACCTAGAAAAATTCAAAAGCTTTCTTCAACACAAATCCATTCTCCCTGGCAGGTTATATGATTTTGACAATTTGCTGTCAAATGGAATTAACCTTGCTAAGTTTACTGATTCTGTTGGCTGGACAGATTTCTTCAAGATTAGGGAAACATACTATCCTAATCTTATCTCAGCTTTTTACTTCAATGTTGTTGTACACTCTGATAGAGACTTAATGACCTCCATGATCAAGGGAAAGAAGGTCAAAATCACAGAGGAAAGGATAAGAAATTTGCTCAATGTTCCTGATGAAGGACAGATACTCTATGGAAGTAGTTGGTTTCAAAATGTAGGAATTGAAAGGTCTGATGTTATTGCTTCCATGGTAGAAGAAGAAACTGATTCCATAGATCCACCATCTTCCAAGCTCAAGACTCACTACAAGATGCTACACAACATGTGTTTGCACTCCATCTTCCCTAGGAAAGGAAGTAAGGATAAAGTGACAGATAATGATCTCATGATCATGTATCACTTGGGAAACAACATCAAAATCAACCTACCCTATATCCTTCTTCAACACATGATATATACTGCTGAATCAGGAACCAAGAAAAACTCCCTACCCTATGGAATGATTCTGACAAAATTCTTCATAAAGGATAAGGTGAATTTGGATGAAGAAGAAAGTAGTAACTCTGTTCCCACATTCTCTTTTAGAAATGTGGAAAGAATGAAGAATCCCATTGATCTGGAAGAAAAAGATGCTGAAGATCATGGAAAGAAGAGAAAAAGAGAAGCTTTTGAACAACACTCAAGCTTGGATGATCTGGCAGATCTAGCTACTGCTCAGGAAGATGATCAAGAGACTATTGTGCCTGATCCTCCAGTAGAAGATCATCAAGAGACCTCTTTATTTGATCCTCCAGCAACAGACAAAGGAAAATCAGTGTCTGAAGAACCCCCTACTCCACATTGCACTACTTCTTCAACCATTTCTCAACAGTTCAATATTGTTTCCATGCCAACTGTTTCAACCAATCCAATCAATATCTCCACCTTCTCATCTGTCATGTCTTCACAAAAGACATTTGAATCCTTTCACCCCTCTGATTTTATCAGAAATGTGCTAAATTCACCCATTCCAACAATGCCCTTTCAAACTTTTGCTGATGCTGGTCCCTCAATGCCATCCATTCCACCACTCTTTGGCACCCTTAACTCATTCTGCACAAACACCTCTGATGCAGTTAACCAAGAGATTCCTATCTTTGATCCACCTCCAATTCCCAACCCTGATACTAGGTCACCTAAGAAATCTAGTCTAGAAAAAGATGTGGCTAAGATTAAGAAGAGTCTGCCAAAAATGTTTGCTGCTATGAATGCACATAATAGTGCAATGCAGTACATGTTAGGAGAATGGCAAGCTCTTAGGACTTGGTTAGGCAACACCTACTGTCATGGATTACCAGAAAACACCCTTCCTCCACCAAACTTTGTGTTTCCAAGCTTTGAGTCTGATAATTCCAGCTCTGATGAGTCATAAAGATGCCGTTGATTGTCTCCCAGACCCTTTTTGCTGTTGACAAAAGGGGGAGAAGAGTTAAAGATACAGGGGGAGCAGAAGAGGAGAAAAGAAAGATTAAAGATTGTGCTTATCTGTTTTGTTGTTTTGGAACCTTGTGTTTATTTTAACAGTTTCAGTCTTAGATATTTAATTAATGCCTTGGATTTTTAATGTTTGAAGAACTTATTTGACATATTGTGTTTAACATTGCCTGCTTGCTTTCTATGTTTGAATCATCTGTTGATCATGCTATGCACTCTGATCTTAAGTTTTAGTAATGTATGAGTTATGATAATTCAACTGTGTGTTTTATTCTCCCATATTGCATATGCTCAATTTTTATATCTTGATGAAGAATGCATAAATTGAGGGGGAGATCCTTGATTAAATCACAAACATCTTTACTGCCTTCTTTTTTATCAGAATCACAACTTTAATTTAATTAAGGTTTTGTCATCATCAAAAAGGGGGAGATTGTTGAGGCAAAATCCTTTTATGTTTTAATGACAACAAAACAATCCTTAATTAATTTAATTATGATTCTGGTCATATTGTGATCTAACAAGTGATTTTGAGTGATTTAGTATAAAACAGATGCAATGAATTAATTTCATTAAGTTTCACTCACAAGAAAAGATTAAAACACATTTATGAGATTCTGCCCAGTAGAATGGTCTCAGACCATAGCAGAAGTTAATGTTCAAGTTCATGTGTTCAAAGGAATAAGCACTTATTCATGTCAACCAAGATCAAGACAAGAGTACACTTTTTGTATGACTTATTAAAGAATCAAATCTGAAGGAATAAGTCATTTAAGGCAAGGAATCAATTTTGGCATTTGGACTTACTACATAAAGATCATTTAAGGAACTATAATATCATGAACAATGCCAAAGGTTTTATGTTCTCCAAAAGCATCATTAAGTGGTAGAATCTAGACCAATGAGAACTCAACAACAAGCCTTGGAAAGCTTGTTAAACAAATGATTTAATGCCAAGTGTAGTGAAGGATGGAGAAAGAGAAACATGGTCTCCATGATTTAAGCTTCACAACACTATTCACTTGTACTTTGCAAGTACAAGAGAATATTAGCTAGCCTATGCATTTGCTGTCATCAAACAGCTGTATTACAGCTTGCAACAGCTCAATTAGCACATGGGTAATTCACTCCTCAACTCTGAGACAGACACCAGATGGTCTGTGCATGGTCTCCCAGATTTGTGCATATGTGGCATACTTATCCAAAGGCTTCTCAAACTATTTCCACACATGGCAAATACATATGTAACGGCTAGTTGATCAGAAACAACCCATTTACAGCTTGCTAAAGGAATATTGCTGACACACTAATATTCCCTTTGTCAGAGACCATGGATAGTATGGTCTCCAGAAGCATCTAAAGTACAAAATCACATGGGCTCTTTGGCTTGTCTCACAACGGCTATATTCTTTGCCAAAGAAGGAATATGCTATGCTCAAATATCAGAATTTCAACTTCATTTATATATAGCATACAAGATCAACTTTGAAGAGCAAGAGTTTTTAGCACACATAAGCATTAAAGAAAATATATCTCTCAAGCAACCAAGCTCTTCTTTTTCACTCATACTCCAAGCTCTCTAGAAATCTAGGATCTATATTCTTTGAGTATTTTGAGTGTCTTTATTTGTAAGCTAAGTACAACCAGTTTAGGTGTGTAAGAAGCTTAGATCCAGAAAAACAAACTACATATCTTTGTAAGGATCGTACTCAATTCAATTGGTTATAATTGATTGAGGGAGTGTGTCAAGTCCTTTGGACTGAGGTATATCAGTTGGTGATAACTGAGGAATCACTGATCTTGGATCTAGATCAGTGGAGAAGTGTTGTGTTTGATCTAGGATTAGATCAAATGGGTTATTGTAATCTTGGTCTAGATTATAGTGGATAATCTCACGCAAGTGAGGACTGGAGTAGCCCATTTCATTTAAGGGTGAACCAGGATAAAATTATTTGTGTTGATCCTCTCTTCTCTTACTCTTTTACTTGATTTACACATCACAAACAAATCACTCCTTCAAAGTTATTTTTGAACTAACAGATTTAATCTTAATCTCATTTTTAAAAGGGTCACAATTCAACCCCCCCCCCCCCCCCCCCTCTCTTGTGACAAACATTGTTACTTCAATTTACTCTTGCTAATCAAAGAGCGTCCTTATAAAAATTTACTATTTAAAGTCTTT
This sequence comes from Trifolium repens, assembly GCA_030408175.1. Lineage (NCBI taxonomy): Eukaryota > Viridiplantae > Streptophyta > Magnoliopsida > Fabales > Fabaceae > Trifolium > Trifolium repens. The sequence continues at coordinate 54,277,869 of CP125842.1, read as the reverse complement.
AAAGAGTGTTCCGGAGACACTCATTAGCAATTTTAAAAAAAAAATACGGTCAAAATAACATAAATGAATAATACATTTAGGCAAAGTAGGACTTATCTCCGCCAAAATATATAAGACGTTTTTGCAAATTTATCTCCCTCTTAATAAAAAAACAAAAACATTATTTATCTCTCTGTTAATAATTGAAGAAAAAAAACCCTTTCAAGACACATTCATGTGAGTAATAATCCTGTGCTGTCCCAATTCCAGGGAATAAGAGGTGGACATTGATATCGCCCACTTTTTCTTTTCTTCTTGATATATTAGAGAGGGGTGATTTAGGGTCAATTTAGGCCTAAAATCACCCCTCCAAATCGTTTTATTTCTATTTTAATTAAATAAGTGTGATTTTCACATATATTTAGTATTTTTTTCGTTTGTTTTTTTGATTTCATCCTTTGTTTTGATAGTATTGTTGTCCCGTCTTAGTGCGGAGTATTGTTGTCCCGTCTTGGTGCGGTGTTCATTTGTTTCAGTTTGAAAGATTACGGTTGATCCAGTGCAGATCGAATCAATGACTTTTGTGCCATCAACGCTACAGATCCGGAGGCATGGATACTCCGGAAACTTCAATATAGTCAAATATGTAGGCTTATGCAATGTGCCGTTTTATGCTATTAACACGGATGCTGTGAGTTTGTTCGCAGATTCATCCTTTTTGTTTTTAGCGATTTTGAATTTGTATTGCATCGATGTACTCTTATCAATTTGAATGAATGAATATCTTTTATTTAGTCAAAAAAAAAAATAATTGAAGAGTAATTTTGAAAATAAAATGTACATATTATTGACAAATTTAATGCAAAAGCTAATGTTTTGGACTGGACCAGAGGCCCGAATTCGTTGAGCATTGGGCCGTCGCGCACAAGCCCAACAACAGACTCCCTAGTACGAGCGTCTCCTCGACATGAACTATAACGCTCGACATCGGAATGATTGTCATTTATGGCAATCATGGATCTTCAGCCGTTTTTCCGACACCCGTTGATGGTGCATTATTGCCCATCAACGATCTTGGCCCAACGTTGAGGACTATATATATACATCCTCTCACGCAAAGGACCAAACATAACACATCTTTCTCTCAAAACCTCTCTTTCTCTGAACTCGACTGACTTGAGCGTCGGAGTGCCTGCAGGTACAACCCTGCTCCGATGCACCGGAGAAGAGCTTGGATTGCCGCCGTAATTTGGTCGACTCTGATAAGGTGAGATCAGCTAATTTTTTTAATTCTTTGCATTTGTGAAAGATGTCTTATATATTGGAACGGAGACATTAGTACTATTCGCTCATTTTTATAAGAGATAACTGAGTCAACAAAAGTTAATGTATATGATTCACAATATAATTCAGATAAGAGTACATCAATTTTTGTTGACTCAATTGTCTATTATAAAAAAAACAGAAGAAAATCTGAATTCAATTCCTACTAAAATTGTCTATTAATGTGAAGATATCATCTGGTCAAATGAGAATTAAACAAACAAACAAACTGAAGAAAGAGTACAAATAAGCCATATGTGTCCCTCTCCTTAATCTAAGAAAACTACAAGGGAATAGTAAAAAGGAAAGAGGAACACAACTTGTCATTGTTGGATCTCACTCCACATATTCAGACGCTCCTCCATCATCAGAAACTTGGAGAACAAGTAATTAAAGCAAAACACTTCTCCTTGATACGAACAGTAACATTACTGAAAGAACGTTTGGAGAACGTTCTCAACTTTGCACACAGCCTGCACCAAACATTGATCATCCACTACAACTGTCTCCAGAAGTTGTCTCTTGAATTCAAACTGATAAATACAACGTCTCTTATTGGAAAAATAATTCAAGATAGTTATATACAGTTTGCTCCAACTCATTACAAGCTCACTCTCACACTTCACATTGAAAGAACGCTTGGAGAACGTTCTCAACTTCCAAGAAGATTCTGCACCAAACATTGATCATTCACTAACAGCTGTCTCCAAGTTGTTCCAAGAGTTCAAACAGGCTACCTGCAACGTCTCTTATTGAAATTCAAAATTAAACAGCTAAGTTACAGCTTGCTATAGCTCATTGCAAGCTCACTCTCACACTCCACACTGAAGAACATTCTGAGAATGAAGAAACAACATTGAACTTCCAACTTAAATAATATTTCCTCAGCAATTCAAAAGGAAATAACGGCTAGTTTTTGGCTCCTCTTCTGATTAGCTGGAGGCCATAAACTCAGAGCTTCTCACATCTATAAATAGGACCCTTGGGGTGCCTTAGAAGACTAAGAGCTTGCACTACAACATTTCCATTATACTTGTGTTCTACAAAAAAGTTACTCAGCTCTTCATGATCACTCTCACTCACTGCTCTAAACTCATACACTTGGATCTGTATTCTCTTGAGTGAACAATAATGATTTCATCTAAGCTAGCTTCACAACTAGATTAAGTTATATTTGTAAAGCTAGTGATCCAAACAACTCTTGTAAAAAGGAAGATTGGCTCAAGTCAATACGTAACTATTGATTTAGTGACACCTTTAGTCTGTGGGACTAAAGTAGATTGAAGCTCGTAAGGCTGAAGATTATTGATCTTGGTCAAGATCAAGAAGGATTGTAACTGAGATTAGTTGAATCTCAAGAAGATTAGTGGATACACTCACGCAGCGTGAGAATTGGACGTAACCCATTTAGAGGTGAACCAGTATAATTATTTGTGTGCTGAATCTCTCTTTCCCTATCTCTTAAATTACACAAGCATCACACACTCACACCTTGGTTCCAATCTATTTTTTATTCACTAACCAGATCATTCTGAGATCACTCTAACGTTTCAACTAAGTTGATTATTTTTAAAGAGAAATTTTAAAACAGGTTCACAATTCAAACCCCCCCTTTCTTGGAGTTACAGAGAGTGATTAATTACCGTTTTAGTAAAATAAGGGGGTAAAATTCCGATTTTTTCAAAACAGGGGGTTAAAATTGCATTTAACCCAAAATAATAGTATAATGAAACAATATTATTATATTATTATATCATCACATGTACTAGTATCATAGTAGATTATTATATTACTCTTATAACATTCATTTACTGGTGCAGCACACTTTTCAAATTTCTCAGCAACTTCGCAAAATTCAGGTTCTTTTCCTCTAAACATCAACATATCTCATATATGCATGATCTTGTTCTTTTCTTTCTCTAATTTTAGCTTTGTTGGTTTAATTCCTTCATTCATGTTTTTTTGCTTCCATTACTGGCATTTCCCTTTGTTAGAAATCATAGTATCATAGGGATGGAGATCGAACTCATAAGAAAGACAGAGAGCGTAAGAGTATTCATGAGGAAGATACTCATAGAAATTCATATTGAATGAATATAGATTGATAAAAGAATAAGTAAATGTGTACATTATGCTTCTATTTATAGGACTCAATTGAGTAACTAACTTCTAACCAATTACCAACTAACTAACTAACACTAACAAACTTTAACTATCTTAGCAGCCTCCCTCAAACTCAACATTGGGAAATTTACCAATTTGAGTTTGGAATACAATGAAGGAAAAAAAAAAACTGCAGAACAATACATTGTAATTTTGTAACTAGCTACATAGAATAACCAAGTCATAAGGTCCAAGTCTCTCATACATAGGTCATCACATGCTAAACAACCAAACTAGTTCAACAAACTTCAAGTCTATAAATGCAGCTCCTTTAGCAAAATCCTCACAAGGCATTTGTAAGAATCTTTGTCATTACCACCATTGCTGACAGATGCAATGAAACTCAAAAATAATCAACTCCAATAAGCTGATATAACCATATTTCAAAGAATATTCAAAACCAATCCTTCTGTCATGCTCTAATACTAGCTCAAAACTTTGTATGGTGCAGTATAGTGTGTATCAAATATCAACAAGCAATCATCAATATGTAAGAGCAATTAATGGATCAACACTAGAATGAATATCAAAAGATCAACTAGTGTAACCTTTTAACCAAAACCCAAAACAAACTTGACAAACTTTTTAGGTGCTCCACCAAACCAAATCAAAACATCTTCCATCTGGCAGTAAACATAGTAGCATTGGTAGATTAATGCATGGCAGCTTGTATACCAAAACCAATCTTCAGTAAGCAACTTCAATGATCACCGATTAAATAAAATCAATAGATCATGAAACTAACTATATCTTCAGTCCATACATACCAAACAGAGCAATAGGAGAAACTTATACAACCATCAAATGAAGCCAACAGAGGTTGAAGTGCTCTCATGAAAGCAGCAACCTCCAGCAAATTTAAGGCAACTCAAAAAGAAACAAGTGTGCATGTGATACTCGAAGCAGAGAAGTAGATCATTATCTCCATTCAATCAAAATTTCCATCTTTGGAAACAAAACTTGGCACATATATATCAAAACCTAACTACTATGAAGTGTAGAATGCTACCAATATGCCACAAACAACGATGCAATGTTTGGACCTATACTGCTAAGTGTTGGTCTGCCAAGTCCCTTGCAGTCTAGGAAACCAAAATTGTGACAAGGGCAATTGTCCAATGAATGAGGGAACCAATAATCCCATGCCAAGTTAATCAACAATGAAACTTAACTTCAAAATCAAGGATGATATACACAATAAAATGGCTCAAAAGGGTGGTAAAAGAAACGTTTAACAACTTCCAACACTGCTCCATCTTCAAAGATAACTTTTATCAAACATCTTGTGAGCATTTTAAACATATATCCACAAAATTGCAACTCAAAACGAATGACAGATTCTTGTAAATCTAAGCAACTCAGAATATGTTGATAAAAGAAAATGATTGCATTTACCAGAAATTATTCCATATGTTTCCAGCAAGAAATTCCAAATCGATAACTGATATAGCCATTCAAAATCATAAACCACGAACAATTGATACATGACTTGAAGCTTGGATTGCTGAATTCTTGAGAAACTCTTTCTAGATTATGTTTCTGCTATGATCATGGACAGCAGATTATTCCGATAACAAACAGTTTCTTCCCTCTGTCCCAAGGCATCCATCGTAGACGAAACGAAGCTATGTATATTGCGTAACCTAGAAGTATGAACAGTGCTCCCCCGGGATCGAAGACGGTGATGCCGAAATCACGATTGTGAGAAAAGAAAGTGATGATCTCTGATGAACAGAGGAGAAAATCAGAAATCATCTCACCTTTCTTGCTGTTATGATCGTGATCTTGCGATAATTGGACGTTGCCGTCGTGTTGACGCTCGACCATGATCGGAGAAGAAGATGCGTGAACGGTGAATTGTGAAATCGCAAAATCGATGAAACAAGTAATTGTACCGATCTTGATGGAATTTCCTTCAATTGAAGGATGAACCGTGTTGATCGATAGCATTTGAACCGTTTCAAGATTTGATTCTTGATGGAAATTGCCGAAAACAATTTCTGGATCTCTGTTCTCCATGACTGCAAAAACAGAGCTTGAATCATCGTCTTGAACTTGATTTTCTTCACAATTTTCAGAACCGTAAGCGGAAGCGCAATCTTCATCTTCATTCCTCGGGTATCGCTCTGATACCATGTTAGAAATCATAGTATCATAGGGATGGAGATCGAACTCATAAGAAAGATAGAGAGCGTAAGAGTATTCATGAGGAAGATACTCATAGAAATTCATATTGAATGAATATTGATTGATAAAAGAATAAGTAAATGTGTACATTATGCTTCTATTTATAGGACTCAATTGAGTAACTAACTTCTAACCAATTACCAACTAACTAACTAACACTAACAAACTTTAACTATCTTAACACCCTTTACATTTCAATTTTCAATTTTCAACTTTTTTTTTTTTCATTTCTTATTGATGCTTTCAAGTTTCAACTATGCTCATATCTATGTAACTAGGGTTTATCATGAAGTATATCATTTTCTCCTTTTTTTTTTCCTTCCAATTTTAAATTTTTAACTTAAAAAATCAATTTCTATTTTTGGATTGCACGTGTGTGGTAAACTTAGTAATGAATTATAAATCATTGAAAAAGAAAGGGGTTGGTCGAACAAACCTCACATATGTTTGTTATCAATAATAATGAATAATTAACGGAAGTTATAATCTACCGGGCTGTAATTTGTTGAAATTTTTTGTTGTTCTTTATTACAATTTTATACATCTTGTATGGTTGGTATAATTTATACTTCTTAGTTATACAACTACTTGTTTTGGCTTTGATAATTTTTGAAATGATAAGTCTCTTAATGAGGCAGGTGCATGTTTGTTATAGAGTGTTAATTGCTTATCTGATAACAATCTTTGTTATATTTCTATGTCTAGGTCTTGTTTTTCTTGAATTAGGTTGAGCTTTCACTTACTGGTTACCATTCTAAGTGTTGAATTGAATCCTCATAAACCTGTATTCTGTGGCTGTAACTTGTGGAACTGAATTGGATTCTTTCTGGAGCTGAAAATTAAATTTTCAATTTCTCTGTTGAAGCCGTTGTCAGGTAAATTTTTTATGTTGAGTTTGGTTATTGAAGAGCATCGTTACTTGCTACAATATACGTGTCTTAGACTGGGAAGAAGATTTTTTGAATAGCTTGACATACTTGTAGTTGGACCATAGTCTCAATTTAGTACCTGTGAGACAACGGAGATAAGTCTCCACACACCTGTTCACCACCTCTGTTTGTGGATAATCCACCCCTTTTTTTACTTATTTGAGGAAAATGGAATCATGTTCTTGAGTGGCTTACATCCTTCTTTGGGGTTTAGCATGATTGTCATTTTCCTTAAAGGAGTATGGAAGACTTGAAAATGGCACATTCATTCTTGTATATATTACATCGTAAGTCTTGATATTATCTAGCATACGTTTGTTCATTTTAATCCATTTTACATTTGAATTTTCTATTTAAAATGAATTGATTTGTACTTGTTGTTTTGTATCTTAAATGTGAAAATGATATTTATATTGCCTATATTTTATATTAGATTTTTAAGATGCCATGCTGGTTCCTTGTTTTGTAGATGGAGCTTATATCTAAAGTTTGCAACCCATTTATTGTGGAGTTTAAAGATTCTTGGGTAGAAAAGGTTAGCCTTGATTTCAATTCAATCGGAACCTTCTAATTTTGATGCTCTTCATGTTTTGGATATGTGTGTGTGCACGTGTGGCGCATGTGTTTTTTGCATAACTTACTAAAAATTATGAAAGAAGGAAGTCTAAAGTTTTCTGTTTTGACAAATGTGATGTATTTTACTTAGGAATGCTTATTGATTTAGGAACCTGTCATACGAGTTTATAATCTTGATTTACTTATGATACTTACTTAATTAGCAAGCTGGTATCTTTCTTTCCAGGGCTGTTTTGTATGTATTATCATCAGCTATTGTGAAGGAGGAGATATGTAAGTCATGTTTCACATTGAATCCGAGTATTTGAGGAAGTCAGAGAGCATTTGTGATGACATTTTTATATTTTAATTGTCAATTATGCTGTCTTTTAATAATTTGTCTATGATGTCTCCAGGGCTGAAACTATAAAAAAGGCCAATAGCGTTAACTTTTCTGAAGAGGTAGGTTGGTCACTCTTGCCGCAACTCGCTTCACTTCTAAGCCCGATGGATAACTTTTGTTCCGATTTCAGTGCTTATTGGAACTATATGACATAATTGTTATCTGTTAATTTTTTGCAGAAACTCTGCAAATGGCTTGTCCAGTTGCTGATGGCACTTGATTACTTACATGTAAATCATATTCTTCATCGTCATGTCAAGGTAAAAGACTTTTTTAATTTCTATAACAATATATAGCTAATATCTCAGAAATTTGAGAACCAGCTTTGTGATGTTATTTACTCATCTATTTCAGTGTTTGAATATATTCTTGACAAAAGAACAAGATATATGTTTAGATAAATGGCCTTACTCATTTTATTCTCACACTGCTCTTAGACTTAATTAATGTTTAAGAGTTTGGATGTCTCTATTGCTTTTTGATTTATAGTATGTTATCATTACGCTGTACATGTTCGATGCAGGTGACTTTGGTCTCGCTAAAATGTTGACATCTAAGGATCTTGCTTCCTCAGTGAGTAATACTGCAAATGTACCATGTTATTTATTGTTAGATTTCTTTCTACTCCCTTTAATCCCTTTAATTCTTTTTCATGTTTTACAATATATTTTTAATTGTATTTGTAATTTGTTGTGACTTATAATATTTAACAGGATGCTGTGTTTATGAAATGGCTGCTCACAGGCCAGGTTATAAAGCTTTTGTATGTCAATATCTTAAGCTTTTTTATTCACCAATTTTAAAACAAATGAAATGTTATTAGCAAAAAAAATTAAATTTCGTGCAGTATATTTTACAGGTTTTGCAGTAGTTCTTTTAAAACTCAAACATTAATGACGGTGTTTGAGACTTTGAATTATATTATTTGCTTCTCATTCTTTTATGATGATGGATTATTGACTTAATGAGTGTCAATATTTCACAATTCTAAAGCTTGGAGAGAAACTTAAAATTATTGACTTAAAATTTAGTGTCCTATCTACTAATTTTGAAAAGGATCAATGGTTGGTGGATAGATGCAGATACTTACCAAATTAGTAATGTGTAATGACCATCCTATCCATTTGTTCGTTCACTGTTTACATTGTCTATCTACAGATATATATGGTGTTATTGTGTCAAATGGGATTTCAGGAAATTAACAAAACTTATTAAATTAGTCATGATAAACCTGAAATTATATTGATTGAGGTTGTTTCTGGTACCTGTATTAGCATGCACGTCAAAAGTGAAAACACTAGTTACTTGGAATTTACTACTATTTGTTTTGATCTATAAATCCCTTGCATCGCATTTCCCTTTTCACCATACTTTTGGATGCTGTCAATTTGTTTATCACGTGATAAAACTTATAAGGCATTCTCTTTTTGTGCCAATTAAATATAACGGTTTTAATTTGTTGTTGTTGACTTCGTAATTGCCATTGTTATAAGTTCACCTCTGTTGCGTGAATTGAACATTTTAAAGTTGAAAAATTGTATATGCTTTCTTGAGTTAAGAAAATGTCTATATTAACACATTTTATTTGTGATGCTGCGCTATAATTGCTGAAGTTCTCTTTATTTTTTACCACCATTGCATGACTAGGATATGTAATGTTGGAAATCTAAGCTTTGCATTCAATCATCGTGCGTGTTACATGACCTCAAAGGCCTATTTATTGATTACAACTATGAAAAAGCTAACTAACAAAATGGATGGACACACTGCTAAGCTAAGACGCGCGCCAGGCCAGATTTGACCAACACGCAATCTCGCTAAGCCAAGAACTGCTGGCTAAGCGAGACAACAGCACCGCCAAAGATATATATTCAAAGCGAGAAGGTTTCTCCAAGGGAAAACAACTATTTGGTTGGCCAAGAGCTTTAAACAAAACTGTGATCTAAGGTTTCCTCATACACTTACGTGATCATTGTCATGGGATAAAGTACATTAATTTTGTTGTATATTTGGCAATGACATATGAAGAGTGGTTTTGATCATCTGCATTAGTATTTTCCATGAGATGTACACTGTTCCAGTAAGGATTATGTTTTTTTGTTTTTGTTTTTTTATATGGAATAATATAATACTATCATCTGCATTGGTATTTTCCATGAGATGTACATTGTTCCAGTAAGGACTATGAATTCTCAATTATGTGTGTGTTCTTGTTATTTTAATTGTGAGAAGATGCAAGTTTGTTAATATGTTATTGCTGGCTTTAGGTTTCCCTAATTTTTTATCTATTTATTGTAATTTATGATTAATGTACTTATGTGGAAAACATAGTAGCGATTTATAAGAATTTGGATGCGACTTTTTGTGCTAACGCATTTCAGCAACGATCTTCTGGTGAGTTCATTTGCTTTTGTATTTGGCGAGGAATGAGAAATACGTAGCTTATTGCATGATGCTGGTTTGACGTGTTTTTTGTTAATTGATTAATGTAGATAACACGGGGGTTTTGCAAGTCCATGAAATATCATTTGCACTATCAATAGAATATATCAAGTATCTTGATCAAGATTTTGAATTACAGTTGCGTTGTGATCTTTAATTTTGTGAAAATATTTGGGACTAATGTGACCACATTTCTGTTTCAATGTGTTTGCAAAGATCACAAAAACCTTTATGTTGCAATTTTAGTTACAGATTTTTTTTTTTTTGGTTTACTAGTTACAGAATTTAAAGTCATGGTGTTGATTATTGACTTACTATTTTCGTTGCCTTGCAACTTAAATATCTAAATGAATAAGATCATTGTTCTTTTTAGCTTACTAGTGACTTTACAATTTAGTTATCTTAGCCTCCATATATCTCTTTATATTCATTGTTAAATTACTTTGGTAGATCTGTTGTGAATTCTCTATTCTGACTGTGATTGTAGGAGCCAGAGCTATTCAGTGGCTTAAAGTTTTATTTTTCTGGTAATTATGATTTGAGTCATAAGAAATTTCTTGAAGATTTAGTTGAAGACGGAGGAGGTGCCGTTTTGAAAAGCAAGGATGAATTGGAAGTAGGAATAGGTGCAAACTTGCTTGTTGTTTACAATCTTGATCCCCCACAAAGATGTAAGATGGGGGAGGAAATTCTTTGGCAGAGACTGAATGAAGCTGTGGATTTGCAGAGACTGAATGAAGCAGAGGATTAAACTGTCAATATTGTTGGTCACACGTGGATTGTGGAGTCATTTGCTGCATGTAAGTTGCAGCCTTTTAGTTAGCTAAAATGCATTTTGTGGCGGATATTTTGTTCATCTTTTAATAGGGTGTTTATTTTGCAAGAGTTGATCAATTTTGTTTAGGATTTGTATTGGGTTTATATGTTGTTCTGGCGTTCAAGATATATCTTGTTCTGGTGTGTCAAGAAATTGAAGGATGCTAGGTAACATTAATAGTTAATGAAATCCATGTGCAATTGAATAAATTTTAAGTTAAGTTTTTCTTTTTATTTCGCGAGTATTATGAAGTTTGGTTAAAAGACTATAGAGGAGGCTGAAAAATCCAATAAATTAATAGCAGAGAACTTGATGGGCGCACGCAGAGGCGTTTCTATAGCATGTGCCGAATATGCGACAATGTCGGGCCTCCAAATTTTGGAGGAATTTTAGGGCCTCTAAACGGGAGACATTTACATTATCCAAAATCCAACCTTTGCGACCATGTCTTTGGGTGATATCAGCAACGGCAAATATGACGAAAGGTACTAAGAAAACCTCCTAGACCATAGGAGGCTTTGGAACATGTTGTTCCAAGGCTCTTCATGGTTTACGGTGCTTTATCGTAGAAAAACTCCAGCTTGGCAACTTCGACAAAGTTATTAGCAACTCCTGACAAAGCAAACTGAGGGAGGAGGATGAAAATAGTAAGTGGGATTGTATCATTCATGCCTAAGAGATTGTTTTCTCTTGCAAAATTGAGTCTCTTTCTCTCAACCAAGTTTGCAATGACTAATATAATGATGTTTAACACAAGACCGATTCATATTCTTTGCAGTAATGTGATTCCTCTAGGGTTTTTAGTGTAGCGTCGGACAAAAGGCACAAAAATATAATCATAAAGTGCAATGCATATCAATGTGAAAATGATTGTAATTGACACGAGATTTCCTGGAGATATATTAAAAGAGGTAGGTCCCATTCTCTTGTCGAGAGTCATGCTCTGTCTAATGAAGAGTGTGTAAAGGTGCATTCTCAAAGTGCTTGGAATAATTATAAAAATCGAAATCAGAACCAGTTTTGTCATTTGTTTAGTTTCCTCAATTTGTGTGATTGTACAAAGCATCCATGACGAGTTTTGTCCGGTCTTTATAGATGCTTTGTCAAGAAAACTGCAAGCAGAGAAAAGGGTGAGATAAAAATAAGTTAATAAGTGTTGGCAACACGCGTGCGCGCACACATAGAGATGTAAATGGATATCCATGGGCGCGGATAGTAAGATATCCGTGTCCGCTCTGTTGGATAAATATGATATTCGTATCCGCTTCATATCCATGCGGATATCCGCTAAGCGGGTAATCCATGGATATTGAGGTATCCACGAATATTTACAGATATCCATGAATGACTATTTTTTTTAGGTAATATTAAAAAATGATGATAAAAAATTAAAAATACAAGTAGTATATTGATTACCATAAAATATCCAAATATAATAACATCAAAACATAATATTCATCCATGAAAAGACTATTTTTGTTAAAATATAAATTAAAATGCTATAGGTTATAGTATTTAAGTATAGATCTTTAAGTTATTTTACTAAGTTATAACAGGTATGGATATCCGCGGACATGAATACTACTAAAGCTAAATATTAACTTTTAAATTATTCGCTATAAGTTCATCCACCATAAACTATCTTATCAATTATCCGCTATTTTTTTTAGAAGAAAAAAAAAAACCTAAATATGTTTTCCATGAAAAATAAAATAAAATAGATTTGGTAATGCTATTGGTATGCACTGCAGCAGTAGGAAGCAAAATTGTGAACAGATGGTAGCACCAAATAACGAAGGTGCATTTGGTGTTTAGAGTTTAGACCCTCAAATTTGATTAAAGAGTCGTATTCTGATTTTCATTGTTCATTTTCAATTTTCAATCCCAGATTTGATTAATTTGGGAGAAATAAAACTGAAAACCCTCCGAAAACCCCCAAAACTCTGTTTCCATGGATTTTCAAGTCGTCGTTCTCGCCGGCGGCGTCTCCAAAAAACTCCTCCCACTCGTTTCAAAGGTAACTAACTAACTATATATCTTCCGAATCAAATTAGGAATTTGTAATTTGTAATTACTCTTCTCTTCTCTTCTTTTCGGTTTGCAGGAACTTCCGAATGCTTTACTTCCCGTCGCAAATCGTCCGGTTCTCTCTTACGTTGTTGAGCTTTTGGAGCTTAGCAACCTTAAAGATCTCATTGTGGTACCATTCTTATAACTTGTAAATTTGTTTGATTTCAATGAATTCGCATTGAAATTTTAGTCATGATGTGCTTTTTTGAGTAGGTAGTTGAAGGTAAAGATGTTGCTCTTAATGTTGGTGCTTGGATTTCAGGAGCTTATGCTGATCGTCTCCATGTTGAGGTTTTCATTTCTTATATTCTTATAATAATAATAATAATAATTATATTGTCTCTGTATTGTCACATTATCCGCGGTGTATATTATTGTGATTAGTTAGTAAAGTGATAAAATTAACGATTGATATTTCATTCACGAGTGTTTTGTTGTGTTGTAAAAGAGTCCCGCATTGGATGAGAGATGATCTGAATGAGTTTATAAGTAGAGGCAGTCCTGACCTAACAAGTCGGTTTTATAAGTTTGAGTTAGGCCCAATCCAAATTATAATAGTTATATATGTGTTTGTATATTGATTTGTTCGTCAACTGTTGATACTTTACTTAGTTTACTCTCTGATGTGAATTGTTCACTTTAGATGATTTCGATTGTAGATTCTTATAGATTTTATTTGATTATTATTGATACTCTATGTCTCTATCCAAATGTGTGATGATTTTGTGTTTATAAATGTCTTAGGTTGCTTCAGTTCCGGAGGATGTGGGAACAGCTGGTGCAATTCGAGCAATTGCACACCACCTAACCGCGAAAGACATTTTGGTGAGTATTCATTTACTCTGTTGCTTTACCATGAGATCTTGGTGATATTGATCTTTATGATTGTTTTAAATTTATGCAGATTGTCAGCGGTGATCTTGTTTCCGATGTGCCGATTGGTTCTGTTGCGGCTACTCATCGACGGCATGATGCGGTTGTTACTGCTTTGCTCTGTAATGCTCCTATAAGTGGACCTTTGGAGTCGGTGTCTTCTGGTGGGAAAGACAAAACCAAGAAACCTGGCCGCTATGATTTGATAGGGTTGGACCATACGAAACAGTTTTTACTTCACATAGCTACTGGTTAGATCTCCATTGCTTACCCTTATAATATGTGTTATTTAGTGACTTACTGTATACGTTCCTCAACTCCCAAGTTGAATCCTTCAACAATTTTCAGGAGCTGAAGTTGAGAAAGATCTTCGAATTCAGAAGAGCATACTTCGTGCCGTTGGCCAGGTTTTTCTTTTTCTCCCCTAGTTTCACCTGCCTTGAATTTATCCTATTTTAAAAAGTTATAGATGTTCTGGTGTGAAAATTATGTGGTAGTTCTAAAACATTTCTTTCAAGCACATTTTTGTGATATGTACAGTTATTGCATATCCTATCCAGCCCATAGGACAATGTTATTAGCGAAGTTCTTTTTCTGTCTGTCAAGAGTTGGAAAGTTATTATTATGCTTATGTTCAAAGTAAGAAAATTGTTCTATCTTATACAAAGTGACATTTTTCTTAGAAATAAATGAATTTATCATAAAAGTAAAAATTAAACGAAAGAATTTTGCATGTTCTCATTTAGTTTTAATCATTTTTTCTTATGGTATTTATTTTCTGTAATTTGTTCTTCACGTAGATAGAAATAAGAGCTGATCTAATGGATGCCCACTTGTATGCATTCAAAAGGTATATTCGTCTATTTTTTGACTGCCTTATATATATTCTAAATCTTAAATTACCCATGTTGTATCCTGAAACATAATTTTATTGCAGATCAGTACTACTAGAAGTTCTAGATCAGAAGTCCGCGTTTCAAAGCTTAAAGCATGATGTATTGCCATATCTTGTCCGCAGCCAACTGGTTAGTTGTTTAAGGTTTTTTTGCAGAGAGATAGTTTAAGGGATGCTAAACTTGTTGTAAGGATTCTAACCTGGTTATAATTTTCTGAATGAGAGCTAGAATTCAGAAGTATTATTAAATGGTACACCACAAGCAGAAGAAAATGGAACTGAGAAAGTTAATTCTCAAAGCAATCAACAAATGATATCTCAAATACTTGCTAATGCATCTGAGCCAACCTTTCATCTACGACATACACTTAGTACTGTTGGTTCTGATTCTGTTCGAAGAGCCCATAAATGTTGCGTCTATATTGCTGGGAGCAGCAAGTACTGTGCTCGCCTGAATTCTATACAAGCATACAATGATATAAACCGAGATGTAAGTTTTTTTGTTTTGTCATGGCTATTTACCAAGCACCTGATATTGCTTTACATTTTTCTCAGGGCACAGTTATGCTTACTTGGGCTGTATTCATTTTTTAATGTGACAGGTGATAGGAGAAGCTAATCATTTGTCAGGGTATTCCTTCTCTGCTCATAACAACATTATCCATCCTACTGCAGAGTTTGGGGCAAAAACAACTGTGAGTTAGTTAAAATCACTGTAGAAAATGCAGACAATTCAGAACGAATTACAGCGCTTGTACTTTAGCTTGCTTTATAGAATTCAATTTCAGAAGGATTGGTTTAGTTTTTCCCATTTTTAAATTCATAATTTTGTGATTTGTTTTAGGTAGGACCGCATTGTATGCTGGGGGAAGGTTCACAGATGGGTGACAAGTGCAGTGTAAAACGGTCTGTCATTGGTCGCCACTGTAGGATAGGTGCCAATGTTAAGGTGGGATACATTATTCTTGCAATATAACAGGAAGTTAGTTTTTGGTCCTTTGATTTATTTGTAATACGATGATTACTTTTCTAATGCGTTGTCTTCAATAATTTTGTTGAGTTCTCTCTTTTGCTCTTATGTATGTATGCAGGTTGTTAATTCCGTAGTTATGAACCATGTTACTATTGGTGACTTTTGTTCAATCCAAGGTTCTGTCATTTGCAGCAATGTACAGCTCCAAGAACGTGCCATACTAAAAGATTGTCAAGTAATATGTGTCTCCTTTTCTCAGTTTTCTAGATATTTTTCATGATTGCAATTTGTTTGGAATTTTCATACTGGCATTTTTCATGATTACTACTACTATTTAGATTGAAGTGTTGCGACATTGTCTATATTGGCAGGTTGGAGCAGGTTTCGTGGTCACTTCCGGTAGTGAGCACAAAGGAGAGGTATTGGCTAAGAAATGAAACTGAGATGTGAACATCCAGGAGAGGGAAATGCATAGCTTCAATTTGACTTTTAGAGCAAATTTTGCGCTTTTTGCTGTCCATAGTTACGAGCAATGAAATTTGAGTATTTTCAATCTATAGTTGGACTTCTGTGTTTCTGTCATTTGCGTTTTTATTCTCTTATAACTATAGTTTGAAAGTGGCTTCAATCGGTGTTGAGTTTCTTTTTCTGTGTAAATGACTACCCATTGTTTCCTCTTAATGTCAAATTGCTGTGATTGAAATGTATGTTACAAGAGACTTGGCTGTTGGTATCATATTGCTGCACTAAAGTGGTATGATCCTGCGCAATCAATTTTGTTATTGATCAAAGGAGTACTATTGACATTTTATTCTGTTTAGGAGTCTTTTCTTTATTTCTTTGTTAGCATTTTTTCCCCTCCAGATCTAGTGACGACAACGTTGGTAATCGATGTTGGTTATTGATCCATGAACTCTCTTTTCTTTTGTATGAACTGATCCATTAACCATATTAGTTTGTGGCACTAGACTTGAGATGCAAAGCTGGATCATTAAAGTTTTAGGCACAAGTTACACCACTGCTGTTGTATTATTAGTTGAGTTGTTAATCAGCAAGACATTCAACATAGTTGTCATGACTTGTTTTTTGTTTTCATCGGTAAGAATTGAAGTCATATCTTGGTTATCACAATATTCACCATGCACGAGTCGCTTGCCCTATACACTGGTCATAGTCATGGTAGTACTTGAGCATAAAAAGTTAGTTTGGTTGGAGCCATTTTTTTTAAACTAAAGAACTATTTTGTTGACTCCACAATCATGAATTGAATATCATGTTTTCATTCACTTGGTATTAAAATTCTTGTTATCTTGTCATCCTCCTCCTTTATTGAAGGATACCTTCTTCAACATCTATTGAATTGTGATTTTATCAAATTTGCTAGAATAACTTTCAATGAGAATGAATCCACTTGATGTTTAAAGTCAAACGTCTCATGGCCCTCATTTTAGATATTTGGTAATCAAAATGCCAAAGAAACCTTTTTCAATAAATAATTGAAGTGGGGAAAGAATAATTTTTCATCCTATACTATTGAATCTCTCATTGGAATCCAACGTGTCCCTCTCAATACACTATTTTTACTAATTTAATAATAACACAAAGTTGGGATCTTTTTTTTGACAGAACCAAGTTGGGATCTTGAAGAGGCCATTTAAAATAGAATATCGTCATTAAGACGTTTACACAACAAATGAACAAATTACATATTGACAGAGGAGAATCCAATTTCTCCTACAGAAAAATATACATATATTATTACAAAGATTGCTTCAACCCCAAATAAATACTATGTTACATAAATTGCTACACAAGTTTGCTTCAACCAAAGTAATAATAATTGTAACTAGCAATTATACCCAACTTCTATATAATAATATCTTCATCTTCATCCAATTTATCTCCTACTCCATTGAATTCAATCCACCTTTTAGTCTTGCAAAGATTCATGAAATAATACAACACTATCCCTAACAAGGTTAATAAACCACTAGCCACAAATGTAATTTTGGTAGCAACCATCATCACATAAACCAAAAGCACTGATGGAACAAAGCACATTAGAATCAAACCAAAGAATCCAATTGGAACCCTAAAAGGTCTTTTCATTGTAGGGAATTTTTTCCTCAACTTAAGGAAAGAAGCAAACTCCAAAAGCATCCCTAAACTATACAAGAAATTCACAGTAGATATAATTTCTGTAAAACTTAAAAAAGTCATGGCAATTGCTATTATTGCTGAAATCAAAATAGCCAACCAAGGAGTATTAAACTTTGACCTTTCACCAAATACTTTTGGTAAAAATCCCAAATCAGACATACCCAAAAGTTGATATGCAGCACTACTTAATTGAGCTTCAAATAATCCAATAATTGACAAAACAGCACCAATTTCCATCCAATATTTCAACCAATTTCCAGCAATCAAATAAGCCACATTTGCAAAATACCCATCAGCCCAAACTTTTTGATCAAGTGGCATAGCACCAGTAGTAGCCAACAAAGGAATTATATAACTTAAACAAGTTAACAATCCAGCAAAAAACAAAGCTTTTGGAAAAGTTTTACGTGGCTCTTCAACTTCGCCAGCTAAAGTACTAGCATTATCCCAAAAATTCAAGTTCCAAAAAATTGTATTAAAAAAAAGTGTCCAATCTTTTTTCACACCTTCTTCACCTAAACTTAACCATCTACTAGGATCAATCTTAGGCAATGCAATCAAAGACATTATCACAAAGGGTAAAAGGGAAATAACACCTAAAACAACTGCAGTATAACCAACTATAGCTAAACCAGAATAATTCAAAAAAGACAACAAAGAAGTTGAGACAAAAATTGAGACATAACGAGGTAAACCTGAAGACAAGACAGGAATCACAAGTTTGAGGTAATCTATACATAGAACAGGAAAAGATGCTAAATTTATGACACCACTGAAAAATTTCCAATAGCCCATTAAAGAACCCCAAAATGGGCCATAAGCTTCATTAGCCCAAATAACAAATCCACCATTTCCAGGGAAAGTCGTAGCTAATTCTGCAGTTAAAAGAGCCTCTGGAATACTCCAAATAAAAGGGAAAATTACAAATCCAAGAATTGCAAAAAGTGGACCTGCAGCACCTACTGTTGCTTCTTCACCATAAGGACCACCAGAAACTTCAAAATAGATGAGAAAGATTAGAGGGAGAAGAGCAAGTTTTTTTTGTGATTTGGTTTTTGGATTTGAATCTTCTTCTTCTTCATCGACCCTTTGGTTTAGAAGAGGTTGGTGATATGAATTCTGTGTTGAAGAATGAAAGGAATCAGAATCAATAGCACCCATGTTTGGATTTTTGTGGATTTTGGCTTTTGATGTTGGAAATTAAGGGTTTGTTTCGATTATATATATACTATATACTAATATTTCAATTCCAATGTTAAAGGGGAAATAGGAATAAGAATATAGTAAGATATTTTCTGTAGGAAAATTCGAATATGTACCGGTTCTATAGGTAATTTATGGTGGACTACTATTTAAAAAATTGGGTTTATCTATATGTGCAAATTTGTACTTGTTAACAAGTTTAAAATAGTAAATTTGCATTGAAATTTGTGTATTTTATATTAAATATTTAATTTTTTAATAAATAATTGTTACTTTTCAATAAATAGTTACTACTTTTAGTTGTTTTATCATGTGCAATCTTGCACATGTTAGCCAAATTTTTTAAATTTTATTCCTGATATATGTTATTGTTCGAAAATATAATATAATAGTCATTTTTATTTTTACATTAAATTAATGATTTAATTAATACTAGTTTGATTAAAATAATATATAATAAAAATTTAACTCGTATTAAAATGATATCAATGATTACTTTTTTTAGCCGTAAAAACGAAAAAAATCATAATTTTATATTTCTAAAAAATTTTAGCTTGTAAAGACAAATTATTATCAAAAAATATATTTTAAAAAAATTGATACTATCGACAACCATTAAAATTTCAAATAATTTTTTGCATTGATCCACGGCGACCATCATAGCATTAACTATTTTCGATATTAATTATTTGTGTCTATCTGAACTCACACGTTTATATGATGCTTGTACACATCCCATTCCCAATACAACAAGGCAAAGACATAGGAATATAACTTTTCCATATATTTATCAAAAAATAAAAAAAATTCCATATAATAATAGTATAATGTAATGTGTTTATTATTAAACAAATGAGTTTATTTGAATGAATTAGTACTAAGTAGTAGTACCATGAGAACTATGAAACCTCGATACTTTAAAAGTGGTGAAGTATCGTGTCCGATACGTCCTCGATATCGATACTCGTCCAATACGTCCCGATACTCGTATCAGAAGAGTATCAGTTAAATTATTATTTTTAAATAAAAAAATAATATCTGATACGCGTCTGATACTTTTCGATACTCGTATCGGAAAGTATCGGTTAAATCTTTATTTTTAAATAAAAAATAATATCCTATACAATCCGTGTTTTCTAGTGAATGTCAAACTATTATGTTGTTACACGGATAACTAACTATGTCTTTTTTTGGATAGTACTAGTGATGTTTTTTGGGATAGTACTAATTATGTTCTTTTTTTATAATACTTAACTTAAGATGTATAATTTAAAATGTACCGGTGATCATTATTTTTTAGGACAATATTAGTGAGACACGAATGTTGTCTGCTACAAGATGGACTTGTTAAAGAGGTTTGATGTCATGACTATTATATCTTTTTTGAGCTATTATATGTCTTTAGTTAGGACTGAGGAACCCTCGTATGTTGAGCCTCAAACTGTTTTGGCGTTTATAAACTATTGGCGTTTATAATAATAATAATAAGTTTTTTGTCTTTCAAAAAACAATTATCATTATTAATATTATTGATTTTAGTCATGTTTATATATTGTGCATTTATATATTTAATTTTAAAATTAATTTTTAAATAACGTATCGCGCCAGTATCGGATATGGATATTTTAAAATTTTCACGTATCGGCATATCGGTATCGTATCCGTATCGTGTCGCGTATCGGGCTTCATAGCATGAGAAAGACTTACCTAGCACAAATATTTGGGCTTAAAGTTTAAGGACACGCAAACATATATTGAAAAAAAAATATTGTCACATCAATCATATTACTTTAATATTTTTTTCTTTAATTTTTTAAATATTTTGTGAAAGTACTTGAAGTTGAAGAAATATTTGGATGTATGTCCATGTTAGCATTTCTCTTACTACCGTATAACGTGTGTGTATTACTACTACATGTGATGTAGTCTATGGATTGTAGGGAAGGCCCTTAATTTTTCAACCTTTAATTTCGTCAAACTATTAATTTTTCACAAATAACTTTTTTTCAAACTTGTTTGTTGTCGGTACCTACTACCTACTTAATATGGTGCAGAACTAAGGGTATTTTTAGTTGTAAGAAGAAATTAAATAAAAAGAAGGTTTAATTATAGTTTTGGTCTTCCTATTTTTACATTTTCATAAAATTGATCCCTCTATATTAAAATCATACAATTTTGATCCTCTACTGGATTTAGGGATGTTAACGGGGCGGGGAATGTGCGGAGGAAGCTATCCCTGTTCCCCGCCCCGAACAGCTTTCGGGAGAATTTTTGCCTCCATCCCCGTTCCCACGAGGGAATATTTATCCTTATCCCCATCCCCACAGATCTCCACGGATATCGAATATTAACAAAAAATTATATTTTTTTGTCAAAATTATGATAGTAATATGACGTTATTTTTTCTTTTTTTATTTAAAAAATCAAATATTTTGCATCTTTATTTTATTTTAAAAAAAGAAACAACACATAATTCATTCATAAGCAAAAACAAATGCAAAAGCATTTGGCTACTAATAATCATCAAAAATCGATAGCCAAAATCTTATAGCAAAATATGCATAATCATACAAAAACTCATAACTATAATATCTCATAATACATAGCAAAATAGATACTTAAAATTGTCAAATGTATTGTCAAATGTATATGAAAAAACCCGTTGGTAAATATCCAACCAAATTAGACAAATAAAGTCACTTTAACAAAAGTATTAAGCAATTATCCAAAGAAAAAAATCATGTCCAGCTTTTTGAGTTTCCTTGTTTTTACAAAGAATCAATATTTAATATTATTGCTATATATATATATAATTATGAGTCAGGATCCGTTGACACCAACAAGTTTGACACCAAATGTTACACCTTTCAATAACGTTTTAACCGATATAAATTTTATAAAATCCACCGTTGGATTGAAAGTTTATATAATATAGATCATTTATATAAAGTTTCAGGAAAATCCAAAATTATTTGATATGCTATTGAGACACGTAAAGATCAACAACATTTAAAAAAAGACGCAAACCGTTAACTCTGATGTATTTCAATAACATATCAAATGGTTTTAGATTTTTTTGAAACTTTACATAAATGATCTATATGATATAAACTTTCAATCCAACGGTGGATTTTATAAAATTTATATCGGTTAAAACGTTATTAAGAGGTGTAACATTTGGTGTCAAACTTGTTGGTGTCAACGGATCCTGACTCTATTATTATAATATATAATAGTTAAGTATATGGGCGGATTCGGGGAATCCGCGGGGACGGATGTGCCTTCCCCGATCCCCGCCCCGAATTACCAACAGGGGAGATTTTGCCTCCATCCCCGTCCTCACGGGGAAAAATCCCCATTTTCGGAGCTCCGAACGGGACAATCTCCGCAGGGATCCCCACTAACGGATGCAAATTGACATCCCTAACTGGATTTTTATTCTTAAAAATTATGATTTAATATATTTTAAATGATATGACATATAATTTGAAGATATAGATTCAACAATTCTTTGTAAACTCTCTCTTCTCAATCCAGCCGATATTTCATTGAAAACAAACATACTATAAGTAAATTGATTAGTAATCTATTATCAACCGAGAAATAGATTAGTAAATTGATTGAACTCAAATAGTTCAATTTAAGAATGGATCATCCAAAAGAATTTATATTTAAACTCTTAAATAATTACTAATCAAATTTTATTTATATTTCGGTCAAACTCTGAATTACTAAAAATAAAATCCATTTTTTTCTAAGGACCATCGATATAATTTATTTACTTTAAGTTTAATTTTATTAGTTTTTTCGATTATCAATTATAAAGTATTTATCAAATACAAGCTAACTTTTTAACTACTACCTCCGTTCCTATCTATAAGATCTAGATAGAAAAAATAAGGGTTTTAAAAAAGCTGAATTTAGTATTAAATTGGTTGACGAATTATATTGATTTTTCATATTTACCCTTAGTAATGACTTTAATATAATTAATAAGTACCCACTTACAAAAAAAGAATTAAATGCTATTCAAAAATATATATAAATTAAATAAGGGTAATTTTGAAAAAAAATCATCAATGTCATTGATAATTATAAAATGGTCTTATAAAAATGGATAAAATTTTGTCAAAGTAAGTTTTATAAAAAGGGACGGGGGGAATATTAATTAATTATAATTTAATTTTATCAACTCTACGTGGTAGCTTTTCCATGAGAATGCTTCACTATTTTATTTATTTTTATTTGGTGCAAATGATTTTTAATAACACCAAAAAGTCAAAATTAAAGAGATGTTACCTTCACGACGTTCTAATCCATTTTTTCCGTTTTAAAATTCATATTTCATTGAGTTTACGTTAACAAACGTGGTGTGTAATATTAGTGTTGAAGTGTTGCTAGTTGATTGGTGGAGGAAGAAGAAGGACAAAGATGGAAAGCTTCTCTTGTTGTAAAGGTCAATGAATTAATTTGCTAAAAAAAAAGGTCAATGAACTAAAGAATGAATGATTGTTATTTGTTCCTTATCTTATTCTTCGGAGAGTATGCTTGTTCCAATCGCAACTCTCAACCATTTTATAATGTAATTGCATGTGTTTTTCCAACATTCAAGCTTTTTGTTCACAATTACTAGTACTTGGAGTCTAGATGAAGCATAATTCATTTTCAAAAGGGTGGGTCCGGTGTGTGTTTTCTTTGTCGTGTAGTTTAGTAATTAGAAATTCATTTTTAAGGTAAATAAGTAGGTGTATTAGACCATCTCTAATGGTGGTTCTTATTTTTTTTAAGTATCAGTACTTAATAGGTACCACCATTAAAGCAAAACAGAAAACAGTTCTTATTTTTTTAAGTATCAGTACCTAATAGGTACCACCATTACCTCGATCCCAACATATTACATGTATATTCAGTTGGTTCAGTGGTGATTGGCGTTGAACTTGGTAGGGATGACCACGGTTCGTCTCCCGCAACTGCGATTGAGAGATAGCTGGAACCACTTGATGCCAGAACTGACCCCCGAACCAGATAAAACTGCTGGTGCAAAAAAAAAAATTATACTCATGGAACGAATCATTCCAACATCTTTAAAACCTTAAATTTAGTGAAGTCTATTAATTTTTTTTTTATAAAAAAAAACACAAGACTTTTATGAAAAAATAAAATAAATAAGTTTTGCTATATCTAAGTATTGAATCCAAGTCCTGGATAATAAACAAGATTAAAAATAACAAAACCAAATTAGTATCTTATCTTTTTTGTCTAAAATTGTGAGCCTAAAATTTTAGTTTAAATTTTAGTTTTAGTTGTTTGGCCCTTAAGCCAGTTTTGTTTTCAATATTATGTTCTTTGGATAAAAATGACTTTAAAAATTGTAGAGTTTAAAAAACACATACAAATTTTATTTATACTTGCTACCGGATTGTATGTTCAATAATAAACAAAATTCTAGAAAAACATAGATGACATTCTTTTTTCAATTATTTTGCATAATAAATTGATTAACGTTTCTTAATTGAAAATTTATGTTCTCTTTTAGAATCTCTTGAACTGTTACATGCGGTGGAATTTTAAAAGGTCAATTAACTAATAAATATTCAAAATTGTTTCTTATTAAAAAAGACCTACAAATTACTTTTTATATTTTTTGAATATTATTATATTTAATTTATATTATACATCAAATAAATTAATTATTCACTAAATTTAAAAACTAACTTGTTTCTTGTACCAAAAAAAAAAACTAACTTGTTTCTTATAATAAAAAACATAGGTACGTAGTATATGTTTTGAACATGCGGTGGAATTCTATATATCCTTCCTTTTTGTTTTTCAAATAAAGAATTGTATCCTTTTTAATTAGGTTTACGTATACTCTTGTTAAAGGTCCATTGACCAATAAATAATTATAGTATTATATATATAAATCTACTATTAACTTAAGAAGGATTTGCTTTCCACCAAGCTCCTTTCATTTTATATGGTGAAAAACAATTGTTTCATTTTGATTGAATCCCAAAATTTACAAAAATAGGGTTTTGAATTGATTGAAAAAGATACCATAGATTATAAGTTATTTTTTTAAGGAAACAAACTCAATTCATATCATTATTCAAATAGTTGCTAATACAATGAGAAATCCATAATCACGTGTGAATAACCTCTTTGTATCAACTCCCTAATAGCTTTTTTCATGGCTATAGCTTCTCCTTCAATCATATTGAGTCTAGCTTGAATAATGTTAGAGTCTGCCAACATGAATCTACCTTGATGATCGTGAAGGCACCATCCTCATCCTGTTACATCAACTGTACCAAAGATTATAAGTTATACAAGTATAATTGGTTATGTGGGGGAGTTAAATTGATTTTGAGCGAATATTTATTAAACATAATTATTTTAATAAACTTAATATGATATATTAAATGAGTTTAATTTCTATGCAAAGTTATTTTACATACATTTATTTAATGATGAATAAATGTGGTATGTCATATGTTTATAAACACAATACATATATATTATTGAATTTTTTTTATTTTTTTTAATAAAAATTCAACTTTAAATATAAATAGAGGATAATTACACTTTAATAGAAGGTAAACGGACAACAAGCTGCACCGCCAGGGACGGAGGCACGTTGAAGAGGGTGGGGGCACTAGCCTGCACAAAATTTTGAGTATTCTTTTTTATATACTACTACTATTATATTCAATATATAATAATGTGCTGAAAGTATACCAAGCTAGGCCCACATTTACTTATATTGTTATGTGAGTTTTAAGTTGTACTCCCCTCCACTCCACCAAGTAACAATTACACACAACACACTATAATACATTTTTTAAAATACAATTTTAAAGAATTTCTTTATTCAAACAAACAACAATTCAAGGAACTAGTTAAAAATTAGCGGTATAATTTGTTGTCCATTTATTCTTTACTTGAATCTAATTATTTTGAATTTATAGAACAATTTAACAAAGAAAAATATTAAATAGTATCTACAAATCT
This sequence comes from Trifolium repens, assembly GCA_030408175.1. Lineage (NCBI taxonomy): Eukaryota > Viridiplantae > Streptophyta > Magnoliopsida > Fabales > Fabaceae > Trifolium > Trifolium repens. Next base: position 54,251,886 of record CP125842.1, on the reverse strand, counting down.
TTAAAAATGAAGTGTCTCTTATAAAAAAGTTTGAATGGAGTAAAACAACACCCCACATCCCTTGAAAATTAGAGGCGAGTGATGTATGTTCTGAATATGTATGTTATCTTCGTAATTATAGGGGATTAGTGATCTTAGTAAAAAGTTATCGGAGACAAAAAAGAAAATATCATATCTAAAAGAGTTTTTTTTTTCTATGAAAATTATCACGAATTAGTTACGAAATTGCACGAGAGATCATTTGAGAGAGATTGTTTTTATATCAAGTAGTCCAATGGCTAGCCCTTAAGGTGAATATATAATTGGAGTGTTCATGGTTCGAACCCGAGCACTTGCATACTGTAATTAATGTCCCTACCAATTGAACTATGCTATAGGTGGCAAAGAGATTTTTATGTTTACTTTGTCACATAGCCTAGTGGGTAATGGTTAGAATTCAGCTCTTGAGGTGAATAAGTGAAATGTTTAAAATTCGAACATTGACTTTTGGATACATAATGTGATGTTCCTGCTAGCTGAGTTGAGCTAATGGAAATAGAGATCGAGATGTTTTTATTCAGATTGAAAATCAGAAAATCATTTGATATTTCCAAAATATTGTAGTAGAGAATATTTATGATGTATATTTATGCTCTATAAAAGGAAATATATATTTAATACTACAAAATTTTATATATAATGCCCCCACTTTTTAATATTTCTGGCTCCGCCACTATGCGCCACTAACCCTTTTTTATGGCAAAATTAATCCTTTTAAATACAACATCTTGAGACCTAGTAGACACTACATTACTATGTCTGACTCTTTGAACTCTTTTTAAAACATCCACGACCTCTGTTGCTAAAAAACCAAAAGTGTCAAATGCAAAAGCTATAAACGCATATTGATTTTCAGGACACGCTCTCTCATGTTTGACCACTTTACTTGAAGCAGCTTTGAGGGCCGCCTGTCCTACAGTAAAATCCCTAGTCGTCAATCCCACGTGGGGAGAAACCTCGATCAAATCCACACATGCATGTTTCCCTCCTACCCAGCCGTACACCAAAACATCAGCTGGCCTCAATGTAGATCTCCCTTCTAGGGGATCGGTCAAGAAGTTCACAGACGCCTCTTTCTTCACAATTACAGATACTCCCACGCGCTTAAAAACATCAAAAAGGACATCCCGAACAAGGTCATGTATGTATTTGAAAGCTGGAAGCTCTCGACAATGAACTGCATGCTCCCCAAATTTATCGAGACACGCCTTACGAACAACTGGGCACACCTCATCAACGAGAAATAAGAGTATCATTAAGCGATATTTGACGATAGTGCGATACTCTACCGAAGACATGTGTTGTCCTAATCCGTCGATTTGAGGATTATTAAATGCATGTGTATAATATTTTTTACAACGTTGAATATAAACTAAATTCAAATTCGTAATAAGTGTTTATTTTCTAATAAAAAAGTAGAGTGTTATATAAAAACGTGGCAACATATGAACAATTCAAACCTTTATATGATATTCTTATTGGTGAAGCTTCCAACTCTCAATTGGATTTACGAGTTAAACTTGAGACCAACTGATTTTGAGCTTGACTTAAAAATAGCGGTGGATAGCTTTCATTCAAATATGTGTGACATTTATTATTAAGCTTGGAGATATTATTTCATTGTAAACCACTCTTCTCTTCTTATTATAACAACTCTAGTGTAAAATTTAGTAAACGACAAATTAACGAAGTTGATCATAGTTTAACTAACACGACAACATATGTACTTAGTCCCCATATTTTAGATGATACACTTTATTATGTTGAACATATGTTGGCCGTTATAAGTTAATTTTGATCATATTTTTTTGTTTAATTTTGATATACTTTTTTGGGTTAAATAGTTGATACCCCCTTGCAAAGTAGGTCGGTTTTGGGATACCCCTTGTAAAAAAAAAATTTGAGATCACCCCCTTGCGTACTGAAGATTCTTTGGGATACCCCCTGAAGTCACAACAAGGCACAGAATCTCCATGTGTCACCTACGTGTCACATCCATGTGGATATTTTTTTATTTTTTATTTATTTTTTTTGCCACGTGGCATTAAAAAAAACTTTTAAAAAATAGTTAATAATTCCATAATCAAACCATGGTTAGGTCTACACAACCTTTACATATGTTGGCCGTTAGATCATATGAAATCAACATCATAACACATATCATATTTGAAAAAAAAGAAAGAAAAATGCGTCAAAAGAAAAAAAGAAAGAAATAAAAAAACAATAACTGCGTTTGCCGGGAGTCGAACCCGGGTCTATTGCTTGGAAGGCAATTATCCTAACCGTTGGACTACAAACGCTTCATGTTAATTATATCGAAACGTAGTGTATTTAATAAATAATAATATATTATTCATTACAAATTCTTCACAACTATAGCTTCTGAAATGCAATTCCTACGTTTGGGGAAAGAGGGTATAGCTATGGAGACAATCCCTATGAAGACTATGATTCCATCAACTTCACTGATTCATAATCATGCTTTCAAAAAAACTACACGTATAGCCTCAACTAGAAGAAGAAGAAAAAATTCAACCCAATATAAAAATTTACGCTTTTCTATTCATGCCAAATTCTCTGATACTAATTTTCAAGGTAACCCACTTCACTATTTCTTTATTAATCTATTAAATATCTTAACTTTTTATGTTTAGCTTCATTCAATTGTATTTTAATTGTTTTCTTTATTCTGGGGTTGATTGATTGATTGATTTCATATCTTAACGTTTTTGTGGTATTATGTTATGAATTGGAAAGAAAAAAAATCATATTTTTTTGAAATTTTTTGGATTGTTTTGAGGATGTTTTTTAAGTAATTTGGGAGTATTAGTAGTAATTTACATGCTAGTTGTCAAGTAAGGCTGATTTGGTTTAACACTTTATGTTGATTTGCATATATCTGGCCAATATAAAACTTTGATTATCATAAGTTAATATTATACAGTAATAATTATGTCATTTGTTTTTTGGGATAAAGTTTTGCTATTCACATATTTTATTTTTTGAAAGCAACCTACTTTTTTAAAAGTTGTAGAATTTTTGTCAGGCCTAGCAAGTAGCAAATTAAATATTTTAGTATGATGTGCATTAGTGATTATAGTTGGCTGATTTTGATTGTCAAAATGTATGTATGTTTGTGTATCTACAACATAGTTTATGTAAAAGTAAAAAATTTATACTTTTGGAGTACATGTTTGAATTGACAGTGAGTTTGGCTGAATCACAGCGGACCACCGTGTTTTTTTTACAGAAGCTAGTAAGCTACATTTTGGAGTTTAAAAAAATCACAGTACCATCGTGATTTCACCAAACTCGCTGTCAATGCCCTTGATGTACACTTCTCTTTGTTTTCTTTACTGTCATGCACTCAAAAAGCTTGAACTTAACCCAGCTTTTGTTAGCATCGTCTAAATGGATGACAGACCTAAAATTTCTTAGAGTATACTCCCTTCGTCCCAAAATATAAGGGAAAATTGATCAAAGAAAGTTGATGTATTTGGTTAAAAATTTGGACTAAATACATCAACTTTGTTTGACCAATTTTCCCCTTATATTTTGGGACAGAGGGAGTATATTTTGGACCGAAATAAAGTACTTTCATTTATTTCATCTCACCAAAGACCATTTGTTAACTATGTAGTCAGCGTTAATGTTGTGTCTGGTGTTTGTGTTGGTGCTTCATAAATAACTAACTGCTTTTTGCTGCAGATTTTCGAACTTACGCCAGACCTTCAGAACTTTTTCCAGCCTCTGAAGTGAAAGTGTACACAAAAACATCATTAGAAAATATTTTGTCTTCTGTTAAGGAGGATAAGTCCAAATCTTTGTTTAGGGTCAAGTTGGTTACCAGCAACTTATATGGCTCAAATATAAGTGACTTCAATGCTGGCGTTCTTCTATGCTTGATAGATGAAGATGGAAATTCCATATTGAAGAGAATACCGGTGAGTTTGATGACAGATCATTCTACAGAGTCAGGGGATATACTTCATTTCCAAAGAGGTTCTGTTGATGAATTCATTTTTGAGGGTCCAAAAATTGCAAGACTTGAGGCTCTTTGGGTTGGTGTTGAATCGGGTATGTTAGTATTTGTTTATTTGTTTTTTTCGAGTGATTAAGATTTAGTAGCCATCTTCCTTCACCTTCAATTTTGAAGTACCTTTTATCGACACGTTCCCTTAAATTTGTTTAAGTACCGAGGAAAACACCCTCTGCATTATTTTCTAGCAAGCTTGTGAGGTTATATTTCCATTAACGTTAGCTTTTGAAACAGAATGTTATTTGAACATCAATTTGGATTTTAGAACAACAAAATTGAAAAACTTCTTAAGGTGGTTAACACTATTCATACACATGGTTGATGAAGTGACAAATTTGGCTAATAAATATATCAGATGCTCAACTCATTAACCATCTACTAAATTTTATTAACCACAGATTTAAATGCGATTAACCTTGATTTTCAAGTGTTGAAATCTACATGTAGTTGGAACACCTAAAGTCATGTTTAATGATGTTCAAATTTGTGATTAATTAACCATTCATGTAGTTGGAAATCCATTAACCACTCGTAGTACACGTGTAAATTGCGTTAACTATTATTGCCCTATATATAAAAGGGGATACCAAGTTTTTGTGTGGACTTTTTCTTTCAATTTTACCCTTTATTTAAGCTATTTTATTGACAAGTTTCTCATTCTTTATTTAGTCAAATAACTGATTATTATAGTAGTATTACTATTACCCTCCACAACTTCACATTTTAGATTTGTGACTACAAACAACATATGATCTTTGTGAAATTTGAAAAATAACTGTTGGTGCAATCAATAGAGTTCATCTCTTTAACAATACTCTTATTCTCCCTCTAAGGTCAGGTCAATGGCGCCTAGGAAATATCTCCTTGATAGTCATGAATTCTGAATGGCAACCATCATTGCCGGAAGAAGAGGTACCACCGTACACTGGCTTCCAATACGACTTTCCAGTTGAGGATGTATTGCTTGGTGAAGGAACTGATGTATCCATGTTGGAATTAAGACCTAACTTCGTGACTCAGCTGGAAGGGACTGATCCTGTAAGTTTATTCAACAAAGAAATTTACGACGGTACCTTGCGCCTAAGTCCTGAGATCTCAAAGGAGGAGAGCATGAAGGAATATACAAATTTGAAATTCTCATTGCTATTTTATGATGCTGTGCTGATATTATCCGGCACAACAATTGCTTCTCTTTCAGCCGGGGAAAATACCGGATTCGCTTTCTTGATTGGTGGGATTGGAGGCTTCTTGTATCTGCTATTGTTGCAGAGGTATGTGGATGGATTGCCGGGTTCAGAATTAATCACAAGCAATAAGAGAGGAACTGATGCATTGTTCAAAGGATTAAAGGGTCCTATAGTAAGTGTGGCATTGGCTTTAGGGTTTGCTGTATTAGTAGTAAAGTATACCACAGGAGATGATATTGATGTGATCTTAACACCAAAAGATATCATAGTTGGAATGATGGGATTTCTTGCATGTAAAGTTTCCGTGGTGTTGGCTGCATTTAAGCCTATAGCGGTTGGGCCGGAGGTTACCGAGTGAGATGTAACATCATACCCTTGAATTATGCTAATAACACTCTGTCTAACACACTATTTTATTGGTTGAAATGCATATGGATCCCATTAAATTTATGTGTGGTCTACATGATTTAGTGGAATCCATTTGAAATTTCGACTAATAGATGGGTGAGTGATAGATAAAGTGTGTTGCTAGCACTCTTCTAATACCCTTTTATACAAATAATATTACACACAAGCACAGTGAATAGTGATACACTATGCTATACACAACTAGTCAATACAATGTTATAGTTTTTAAGTTATATCTTGCAAATGTGGATTTAATTTGTATGCATTGTTTGTGTACAAATTTTTTATATTGTTAGATCATTAAAAATATTTAACTTTAATCATAACTGTCTTGAAAGTAACATAAACTGTCTTAAAACTCCTTGGCATCTGAAAGGCTCTTAGGTTAAATTGTTGTGCTCGTGCACCAAAAGCTCTTTAATCTCATCATGTCCCTCTCCGTAGTCATCCAAAATATCGAATAAATCATTTTGATCTTTGGTAAATTTACCAAGAGTTGTAGTCATAGTGATCCTCCTATTCAACTACTTCAACTATTTCCGAGCACCTCCTAGCATTTTCAGGGATGTTACAAGCTCTCCATACCTCCAGCACAGGTAAAAATGAACACATAATAAAACCCAAATAAAGTCCTCAACTGTTTTTGGTGGAAATTGACTTCACAATAATTGTATGGAGTTTTTTTTTTCACCACCAGTTGAATCTGGTTCGGGGGTCAATTCTGGCATCAAATGGTTTCAGCCCCCTTCCGATCGGCGATCGTAGTTGCGGGATTGTATGGAGTTATTTTTTCGGTTAAAATCATCATCTTTTGAATTTCATTGTTTCGTTCCTTTTATTTGCTCTAATGTAAATTTCTAAATCATATTTTCAGTTTTTCAATTGCCAAAACTAGCCTCACAACTGAACAACCTTAACACAGCCAACCAACAATTTTTAAATTAACATAATCTATCGAGTTTTCATCCAAAACATGTTAATTTATCTCCGTGTTTATTCTATATATATAAACCTGGCATTTGTAGAATATGTTGATGAGAATGTAAATAACAGGACTACTACACAGGAATATGTCAAAGCATGATTTAGAAAATGATAAATTTCGTCCAACATATTCTACAAATTCTATAAACCTGGCATTTGTAAAAAATTATAAATTCATTTCAAGCAAAACAAAGAAGAAAAAAAAGACTACTACACAGGACTGGTTAAAAAATCATAAAACACCCATAAGAAGATATGTCAGAGCATTGTCCATCTACAGAAACCCATCCCCATTAAGGATAATCCTAAAATAAGAAAATAAAGGTAAACAGAGTATCAAATAAATAGAAAAGGAAAATTTGGAGAAACATTCAAATTGATACATTGCATGCTGCAATGGTACACATGCCCACAGTAGCATCTCCTGCTCCTCAGCTTCTTCTCTCTTGGAAAGATTCAATTATAATTCAAGTAAATAACACATCCAGTGAAGCCTAACTTTGAAAATAACGATCAATTTGATTCACAGCTCTGATTTTAACTGGTATATGAGCTTGAACATTACTGCAGAGCACTAGTTGCTAGCAAAAGCAGCTCGACCGAAGTTGTATTATAGGAAGTAGTCAGGGGTTCTCCTGGTTACATCTGGCTCTCCCCTCCTTGGTGCTGGCTCAAACTGCGATTAAAAATTGAGACACATTCAAGTAAGAAACACTAATAACAAGATTAAGAGTACTTTGTCATGGAATAACTGTATTGCTTTTAAGTTAGCCAGCTAAAATATAACTAACAAATACTAAATGAAATGTAGTTTGAGTAGGAAATAAAAGAGCAAGCTCAACCTGAATGAATGTGTGTCCTTTGCAATCATCAACTTCAAGGATGGATGCCATGTTCCCACAGCGATAACAATAATTAGGTGCACTGAATATAGTAACCACCTTTTGATCCTGCAATGAAGCACTATGAATAAGCCATTCACCATCGCGAATGAAAAAGACAATAACAAAAATAAGTGAGATCAAGTATTTACATGACCCCAGTTATATCCTTCCATAACCAGCTGGTGAGCTCTAGCAATCAGCTTCAAATTATTGGTATGGTTAAACTGCTCAGATATGTCCTATACAAGCAATACACATAAACAATCAACAAAAAACAATTATGACAGACAAAATTAACACAAGATTTATACTCAGCAAACTAGTTACCTGGCCAAAAGTGTATCCAGCACCTCTAGGAGAGATACCCCAACCGCAGCGATCATCCGGATCAGACCATAGAAGATCACACATGGGTCCCTCATGAGGAACTTCTTGCACACGATCAAAATTACGAATGTTGTCAAGGGTTTCAATAGACGGGGATAACCCACCGTGAAGACAAAATATTTCAGATTCAACCTTCAAAAAAGAAAAATATGTAACTTCAGAAACATTATTGAAAACCCAGAAAACTTGATGTAATATGGGAACTACAATTACATAAGTAGCAGGTGATGAAGGTTAAAGAGCAAAATAATAATAGTATCAGGTGTGCTTTTTTCAGAAGGGGGTAACTGAAACAACTAAAAAGAAGCCTTCAGAATTTTGATTACAAAGACCCAAAAAAACATGGAGCTGGAAATGATGACATTCTAACCAACATATTATAACAACTACAATAAGAAGCAAAAAACAAAACTCTATTGTTCTTTCCAAAATTACGTAATAGCATACTAACCAATGCTGTCAATGGGAAGTAGTCGAATAAATCAGTAAACATTTTCCAAACATTAGCAGTACCATACCTGCAAATCAAATATGAAGAATATTCAATGACAAGGGATTGCACAACTTTAAATATGAAAGATTTCAAATGAAATTTAAAAAAATAGAAATTAAAAAAATAAAAAAAAATCAAACAGAGGAAAGTGGAACAGATTAAAAGTCTCAATCGTCCATTTATAATACAAGATCAACCATAAAAAACAACAGATAACTTGCACACAACCTACCATGAATCATATTTGATGGTATACTAATTAAATTTAAATCTCGGTTAATGATTTAAAACTACAGTGTTCCTTGGCTTCCATCTATCTCTAACTATTATTGGACTATCCCCCCATTCAGTATATCCTCATCATCAGTGTTTTAAAAGTCTTCTCCATACATCATTAACAAAATTTTAAGTAACTCTGAAACATATAATCAATAGGAAAAGACTACACATAAATTATATCTTTTTTTTTACGAAACACATAAATGATATGTTAAAATGCTAATAAAGAATGAAGGTCTCGATTAAAAATTTCAAATAAATTGTGCCGAACAGAAAACAGTGATCATCAATATCAAAGCAATTAAACAAGGCAGCCTGAAAAAGTGAATTTGCATGTACTTACTTCCGTAGGCACTCATCATAAAATCCATAAACTTGAGTAATCTGCAACACAAAGTCAATATCATCCATTACTTTTCAAAGCTAAAACATACAAAAACAAACTAGTGAACTAGGAAGTCAAGTTTTACTCAGGTACTATAACCCAACTTCAGCCACTTGAAGTATTAATTTCAACACTAAAATTATTTTTATCAAATTAACTGGTATAATGCTTTAAGACAAGCATAATTTGGTCCTCAGAAAGAGTAAGCATCAAATGTGTCCTAGGTTGTATATTGTTTCCATCATTTGATACGAGTGAAAGCGTCCAGTTGGGGGCAATAGTACTCCTGTCTCATATATAAGCAAAAATTTCACTTTTTCAACGAATCTAAAAAGTCAATTTTTGCTTATGTATGAGACCGGAGGGAGTAACTTTCTGTTGGTAATTGATAGGAAAAAAAATTGTCAACAACACAGTTGATACTTACAATGTCTCTAAGTACCAAATTAGGATTTTAATATTTAATTCACTACTGTCAGAATAGTTGTGATAAAAACTAGAACAAACCTGACGGCTTTCATGATTTCCCCTCAAAATGGTGATACGCTGACGATAACGCACTTTAAGGGAGACCAAAAGCTGCATAATGATTTAATTAGTGCCATAAACTTACTTACAAAAGAAACATCTTTTAGAAGCAAAATAAATACCATCCCAGATACGTCATTCAAAAAATAACAGCTATCAACTTGTAACACAAATCATCTTCAATATCATAAATGATATCTCTGGCATTGAGTTTTATTTCCGAACGGGATACTACAGTATGCCGTGTGATCTGAAGACATAATGCAACATTCACAAACGCAACATAATCATTTGCTCTCTTCTTTTTGGATAACATACCAAACACAGCTACTTTAATTATGCAGTGACATCAAAAAATAGTGCAATAACCCACACAAACATGGCATATTGCACATCAAATGGTATTTTATCATCGTCACTGCAGGAACATACCACAAGGAAACAAATAGCAGGCTGAAGAACCAAAAAAACAGCAATTTTCAAAACAGAAAGTAACTACTGATGAACTAGGTTTTTTTAATTCCTTTAAGCAGATATCAAAATATACAATTCCTGAGATTTCTCTAGAACACCCGAATTAAATAATCACACCAAGACGTAAAGCTTCAGTTTCAAATACAAACAAGAGACTAAAGCATAATAGTCTATACTTACCGTTACAGTTTCGACAGAATAATAGCCACGATCAACATAATCTCCCATAAACAAGTAGTTTGTATCTGGACACTACCAACAAAAAGACGTACCAGAAATTAGTATTTGACCAAAGATTTCTTATTTCAAGCAGAAGCAAGAAAACTTATATATAAAACAAGAAATGTGTGCTAAAAATAGTGGCCAAGAAAAAAACAGTACTAAAATAAATGCATAGGAAATAAGTTCTAAGAGTTATAATAAAGATTTGGAGACATAGTACAAACGGCTATAGGACTTAAGTTCTAAAGTTTATAATAAGACTAAGAGACAGAGTATGAAAGGCTTCTGATGGCAATCAACACTGGAGGGCATTTCTAAATTAAAAACAAGACATTGTGAGGATCTGATTCAGATCTGATTGCACTCACTGAATCACATGCAGAGGGCTCAAAGATACTACAAGGACATAGACAAGGAAAATAAAACTTCCACAAATAATATGATTCCAGGATATTAGAATCAATCAATTGAATGTTTCACACTACAAGGGTAATTTGGGGGAAAATATATTTATTACTGCTATTAAATTTCCAAACTTGAGCATCATCTAGCTATTGGAATTTAAAAGGGCTAAACTGAGGTTAAACTTTGCAAAAGGAAGGCCATTCTACAGCGAAGATGTGTGGTATTTCCAGATTTCCAGGCATTTTTGTACTTTATACATCTAACAAGTTTTCATAAATGTGAAATATAAAATCAACTATGAGGAAAAATACCTTCCCTCCGATGCGGAAAAGCTCTGCAAGATCATGAAACTGCCCATGAATATCACCACAGATTGTAACAGGACTTTTTACAGGCTGCAATGAAATAATCCTATTAGTTCTCAGTCAAACAAAACCATCATAAGTTAAAACGGTATGAATACACTTATAAAAAAGTAAAAACCCTCATACATGGAACACACAGCACAGCCCAAACAATTAACGAGAACTCTTCAATTAACAATAGAGTGATATACACAAATTGAAGGGGAAAGGATGTATAAAGCTAACAATGTTGGCAAGATATGCATAAAACACCTCATACTGATGGGCATGAGTATATAAAACACACTGACAAAGAATAGATAAAATACCTGCACATTGCTCTCTTCCATCAAAATCTCCTTTGCCTTTTCACACAAGACCCTGACCTGCATAAACATAACCGATTACGTTTAGTAATGCTTAGGGGTTTTTTTCATCATAAAATTAGAGTATTATATTAGGTTTATAGTTTGCATTTATGAAACCAAGCCAAACTCGTCATATTCTGATTCAAGCAATCACGGTGCACTCTCGTTGATTGAGAGTACAGTCATAGGCATATGTGTGGAGTGCTTGTGGTGCAGCAACACCTATGTCTATCTGGGTTTGTGCACGGGGGTGGAGAGAGGACCGACATTATTCATTGAAAAGGCGTAAATTTAGCATACTTACACGGTTAAACCATTTAATAAATTTTCAACTTTCTATAAATGGTAAATATTATCAATATAATGTCTAGAAAATTTCATATGCATAATCACAAGAATAATATTACGGCTTCAACAATTGAGTTATTTAATTTAGTATTTAAGCAATGTAAATGCACATATATTGCACCGGTGTGGCAGTGTAAGCTAATCTAGGTCCCTCAAACACACACGCACAGATAATGTTTTCCATCAAAATTGTTATAGCTAAATGCAGTCCAGTCTGATTTTTCACTTCAAAAAAAGGTGTTTGGCCTAAAAATCAATTGAATCCACCGGAACAAAAAAGGATTTGGACCCACACATGTGAGGTTTGGATCTCTGATCATAACTGAATTGATTGATTTAGTGCCTATTTTTACCAAAAAAAAAATTTTACAATGCCACATAAAGGCACAACGCAGCCAGCCCAAAAGTACTACTGCAGGATAGTGGGATAAGAGAAGTTCTGCTATAACAAAGAGTATGGATGCAAGATTAAATAATTACACTGCACGGATATAAATGCTCTTAAATTTAAACGAAAAATTAAAAGACAAACTCATCATCAAATAGCCAAAAAAAAGTTGCAGTTTTGACTAAAAATTACCATCAAGGAGCACAAGAGAAAAATAAGACAGTGCACATTATCGCTTATCAAAAAAGTGCAGAGCAATGTGAAAGAGGAAGCTGTGAACAACCATGTCGCGTATAATACAAAACAAAGACCTGGAAACCAAGTTGTGTGCAACCAAGTTGCCATGAAAGGGGGTTTGGCCATAGCGTGTTAAGCCTGCTAAGAGACAGCCGGAAAATGAGTCAAAATTCAAAAACAATGTGTCAATGGCCAAAATTCCACAATATAAATGTGGTATTGTGACCCATGGGGCCACCATGGTAGGTGGCGCTTCACAAATTGCCTATGGCAGCTGGCAAGATCCGCCACGCCATTCTGCCATGGCTGCTACTCAACAAGGTGGAAAAATACGAAAGTCTGAATAGGTGGTGGGGACAGATGCAGTTGGGTCTAAAAGTAATACCACTAAAATACTCCTACGAAAAAAAAATAGTCAAACAAGGATTGTCCTTGTTCAGTGTTCAGAATTGCAGCTGCAATATAAGAGTGATTTCCCATGTCTTTGATCTCTTTTGTGAACTATGCAGAGCAAAATTGTGATGTAGATTGGGGATTTTGAAGTGGGCAGAAGAAGCTCTGCCCCACATTGGCACCATAGCAATCCGATTTGGCACTATTAATTGCTATCCAAACCTAATATGATTCACAAAACTAGTTCCCAATGGGAAAGTCTTATTCATCTTAAATTACAAATTAAGGGGATTATTTCATTTACTAAAAAGTGCATACGAGGAACAGGATTTTTTGCTATTTTCCTTGGCCCTGCTGCCAGGTTCCGCGATTAAAAGGGGTAAAATAATTTTGCCATTAACTTCACTATTTTGAATTCGTCACAGATTATCCTTACAGCAAAAATAGTTTCATAAATCACTAAATTTCTTCGATAAACTCAACACTAACCCATATATCAAACTCTCCTAATCTTATACAATGAATATATATAACCAACAAAAAGTGCATTATGCACTTCTTAGGAGCTTGAAACGGCAATTACGTATGTGTCTCGCAAAGTGGGGTTAACATGAATTGTTCATTCCTAAGCACTTAATCCTCTCCCGAATAAAACTGGTCAAAAACTCAAGTAACGGCCCAATCACCCTGCTTCTATTATAAGTCATATAACTCAATCTTAAAAATCCTTAGCAACACCTGACACACAAATATACACAAGGATTTCTATCCACCTTTTCTCAATCGGTTTAAACAATCTATCATTTCTTCCACTCCTTAAATGCAGAAATTACAACATTATTAATCATAACAAAACGGCTTTAGGCGAGAAAGTAACAAACTTTCACCCACCATAACCTAGAAAAAAAATTGAATTCAAACCTAGAATCATTCGCAAATCTGACGAAATATGCAACAAAACGCACAAAATTTAGATTTCTACTCGCAATTGAATCTTGGAAAACAAACAAGATTTGCAATTTTCGCTGCAACATGCAACAGATCGATTGATTCACAATGAATGAAAAATTAGCAAGATAAATTCCCGATCCGTGAGCCAAAAATGTAGAGAAAAACGAAAAGAATTAGAGGAATAAAATTTACCTCTTGTTCAGACAAGGGTTTGCACTGCATGAGCTGAGCAATCTGTTCATCGAGATTTCCATGTGAATTGGAAGGAACCGAATCCATTGATGAATTAATTATCCAGTTTTGGAATTGATGGAAACCCTAGATCTAACTCGGAAAAGCCCTTTTTGCGTTTTTCGATTATTATGGTTTGTTTGTTGTTTATGGCTTTTAGAGAGAGAAAGGGAAAGAGAGAGAAAGTGTTGGTGGTGGTGTGGTGATGAAGAAACCAAAGCGTTGGAGGGTTCGATGGGCTCGTTTTGTTCGATAACCACTCCTTTTTTGGGGGCAAAATTATATTAATAAATTATTGCAAAGCTAATTTCACAAAATCTTCAATTCATACTTTTACATTTTGATTGAGAAAATGAGAAAATTAAAAATTACCAAATCTAGTGATTAATTTTTTACTAATGTCATGTTTGGCCCGGCTTATTTTCTACTTTTTTTTCTTCTCCTTAAAAATAGTAAAGAAAAAAAAAATTGTGATTGACTTCACTTTTCTTTATTTTTTACTTATTTACTTTATTTCTCTAATACTTTTAAGGAGAAATAATGTCAAATATAATTTTATACTTCTCTATTTCGTTTAAGCAGAAATAGAAAAGTAAAAAATACTGCTCTAATACTTTGTTTTTTTTATACAGTGAATTGATTTTTTTCTTATGTGAACCAACTTATGCAAATAAATAATAAATTTGTATGTATTATTATAAATTTTTCGAGTTTATGAAAAATCAGCTTATAAAAATACAATTTTTGTCTGTGAATGCTTATAAATTAACAAAAAAATTTATTTATTTGCATAAGTTATTTTCATAAGTTTAAAAATAAGTCAAATTCAAATGAGCCCTAAATCTAATGGTATATATATATGTGTGTGTGTGAAATTTTCCCATAAAAATATGTTAGAATAAAAAAAGGTTTCCGTAAACATAGTTTAATTAGTAGAGACATTTAAGGCTGACAATGAACCAAACCAACTCGAACAAAATTTGAGACTCAATTCGACAATTAATTCGTTGAACTTGAGCTAAATATTAAGTTCATTAATTAAATGAGTTAAACTTGAGTTATATATAGTTTAACTCGTTTGGTTCACGAGCTGACTCGATTATATATATAACACTTTAAAATACATTTTTACATAACACTTCAAAAATAATTTTAAATAATACATGTAATACTTTACAGAAACTATGACAAACACTTAACGATAATATAATAAAAAATAAGTAAAATTAAAATTGATAGACAATATGATGCACAATGATATATTTTTATGGATTTTAAAAATCAATAGTCTCACATCAGAGTGTATATAAAAAATGGAGCATAAATAGAAAAAAAAATCATTTCGTATTGTTGAGTTGAGTTTCAAGTTGAAAATTAACTGAACCCAACAAGCCAAATCGAACTGTTCATAAACTCTAAATGAGCCGAACTCAAGCTAAAAAATGTTCGTGTCGAACTCGAGCTGAGTGTCGAACCGAACCAGCTCTTATCGAGTTGAGTTGAGCTCAGATAAGTTCGACTCGACTCATTCACAACCCTAGAGATATTACACGTTTAATCGGAGTTCGAACATGGTGGCTCGTACTCCCACTTACTCACGAAATTCTAACCATTAAACTATTTTATTAAAAAAAAAAATTGTGTATATTGATAAGTCGAAGAACTTTTTATATATTTGATTTTTTAACTAATAAATTAATAACAGTGTCAAATTAATTAATAAATTTTTAATAATTATTTTTGTGAATGATAAAATAATTTATAAACACTTGTTTGCTATTAAAATCAATGAGAGAAAGCAAATTAAAATTAGAATTGTGTTTTTATCATTGATGAATAATGAAATTGTGTTCTTATAGTGATGAACTTGCTCTGGTTATATAACCTGAATTAAGAGAATGAAGTTATTTAGTGTCATATAATCGTAATTGATCGTAACTACTAACTAAGTAAGACAATTAGGGAACAAATTATATGTAGAGGTAACTCTATAGTTATTATGTAACTGCATTTTTAACTATAATAATACTCCACCCACTCAAACTCAAGGTGGTAAAAGTGTGAACAAAAAATACTTTGGTTTTGGAGAGTATGTCAACAAAATGTGTGGTGAGGAAAAAAGCTTTGTGAATGAATCGCCAACTTGCAGGTGACTTGGAACTGTATTTGTATTTGATATTAGGGTTAATATGTTATTAGAATTACGGTGATTTAGTGTGATTTTACGGCTCTGTCTACCGTGAGAGAGCTTAATAGGTCTCTCACGGTGCATGACCAAACTCTTTTTTTTTTTCTTTTTTCAAGTTGTTTTTTTGGACCTTAGATTAAAAAATAGTATATGATATTATGATGCACTGTCAATATTGTATTATTTTTCATTTCTTTCATTCTTTTTATCCCTATAAAATAGAGACCTTTTAAGTTTAGTCCTTACTTAATTTTAATAGTATTTTTAGTCGTACAAAATTTTTCTGAATACGTTTTTTAAACCTTGTTAAAATAAAATTTGTTTAGTTAATTTTAAACCCTTAAATTTTTTTAATGATTTTTTACACACGTGTTTATCACTTTAGAAAATGTTCATTAACCAAAACTTATAATTTTTTTAATGTGAGATGAGTTAAATATCAATTTTACGCACGCATATTATGCCTCATACCATACACGAGTGACTTTTGTTTACTTTATGTTTTATGGTTTAGATTATACGGAGTACGTCATATTATAGTGCATTGTCAGTATTAAATATCGATTATAAATGTATATGAGATTCTTGTACGACTTGATCACTCTTATCCCACTTAAATATCAATTATAAACGTCTATGAGATTCTTAGACGACTTAATCACTATTATCGAACTTACATATCTCGCACATTAGTATCTCCCACTTAAATATCGGTTATAAACGTCTATGAAATTCTTATACGACTCGATCACTTTTATCCCACTTAAATATCAATTATAAACGTCTATGAGATTCTTAAACGACTTAATCATTATTCTCAAACTTACATATCTCGCACATTAATATCTTCCACTTAAATATCGATTGTAAACGTCTATGAGATTCTTAGACGACTAAATC
Source organism: Trifolium repens (assembly GCA_030408175.1). NCBI lineage: Eukaryota > Viridiplantae > Streptophyta > Magnoliopsida > Fabales > Fabaceae > Trifolium > Trifolium repens. The sequence goes on along the minus strand of CP125842.1, from coordinate 54,234,824 downwards.
ATTATTCTCAAACTTACATATCTCGCACATTAATATATTCCACTTAGATATCGATTATAAACGTCTATGAGATTTTTGATGATGACCGTATTGTTCTTATATTATATTTTCTTCTCTAAATGAATTAAAAAACTATTAAATAATATTTATCGATGATGATAAGTTTTGTGGAAGATTTGATGAAGATTTTATTATTATTATTTTTATTTATAAAAATCAGTTTTAGTGAAATAATTACATGTGAGAAGGAGATAAATATAATTACAATATTAATCTTTTCTTGTTATGGATTTGATTATTATTTATTTGTTTATTTATAAAAACCAGTTTTAGTGAAATAATTACATGTGATTTTTTTTATTAAAAGAAAAACCAGTTTTAGTGAAATAATATATTTGTTATTCTTGACCAAAAAATATATATATTTGTTATTTATTTTATTATTTTATTTTTCACTTTCTATTTGTAGGATTTTGTTTTCCGATTATGTATTTTTTTGTTTTCTATGATATTCTTAGACGATTAAATCATTATTTTTGTATTTAAATATCTCACATATTAATATCTCCCCACACACACTTTTTAATTCATTTTTAATTAATTTAAAGGAGAAAAAATTCTGCAACAAAGAAACAAAAAACGCATCAAAATTCAGGAATCAACATCATCTTTCTTTGCTACACCTTTCATCTTCATCATCAAACTCAACATCGATGAAAAACCCAGAAATACCTTCATCATATTGAATTGAACAAAGAAAAAAACACCAACAACAACAACCCCATAGTTAATGGAAAAAAAAAAAAAACAGCAAGAACAAGCTTCATTATCAATATTGAACAACCTTAAAGAAAAAACAGCAAGAATACAGATTTAAGAAAGAAAAAACAACAACCAATCTTCGTGATAAACGCAACAAGAACGCAGATTGAAGAAAGGAAAAACAACAACCTAGAATTAATGAAAAACCCATAAACGATTTTGGTGACCCACGACCCAGAAACAATTTCGTCATTGTAGCTCGCGACCCACGAAGAAGATGAGTCGATCCAAAACAGGTCAGAAACAAAGCTCGCGAAAGCCCGATGGTTTCACTCTTTTCAGGCTGCCGCCGTTTCCGGCAAAGCTCTGTTGTGTGTATGGAGGGTTTTTACTTGTGATTTTACTAGAAAACAAATTTTTGGGATTTCAATTTTTCTATGTTGTGTGTAGAGTACTACAGTGCTTTTGATTTTTCAATTGGGATTTCAATTTTGATTTTGATTGTTGTGTGTGTATGGAGAATTTGTTATGCAAAATGAATATAATGGGTTCCTGGATAAGAAGTGGCGAAGATGAATTGAAAGAAAGAGGTGAATCACTATAATCTCACATATTTTATTAAAAAACGAAGAAGATGATGAAGATTTTATTTATTTTTTTGACAAAATTTTTTATGAAGATTTATTTTTTATTTATAAAAACCAGTTTTAGTGAAATAATTAAATGTGAGAAGGACTAGGAGATGATTATTTTAAATTATTTTTCTTTTTTGGTTATAATTTTGATTTTTGCTGTTTAAAAAAAAATTAATAAAAAGAAATCCATGTTGGAAATAAAATAAAGCAAAAAATAATTAAAAAAACAACTAGCGTGCCACATAAGCAGAATGATACAGTCAGTGCCACACTTACATGTTACGTCATCGAAAATTAAGATTTCATGTCCAGCTGGACACCGAGGGGGTAACTAATGGAATCTTCACATTACATGATGAGGCAATTGCAAATTATTTTTTTACAGGGGTAAAACAAAATTCGCCTACTTTGCAGCGGGTAAAAGTCTATTAATCCATTTATTAAAAATGTGTAAAAGCATAATAATATGGTATTTTTTAAAATTGATTTAAATACATATTATATAATTAAAAAAAATATATATATATACTATGTGGGTATGAGGCGGGGTGGGTATTAATGTGCGAGATATTTAAGTGCAAAAATAGTGATTCAGTCATCTACGAATCTCATAGACGTTTGAGATATATAATAATGTCCGAGATATTTAAGTTCAAGAATATTGATTCAGTCGTCTAAGAATCTCATAGACGTTTATAATTGATATTTAAGTGGAAAAGGAGTAATCGAGTCGTATAAGAATCTCATAGATGTTTATAACCGATATTTAAGTGGGAATATTAATATGCAAGATATTTAAGTGGGAAAATAGTGATTCAATCGTCTAAGAATCTCATAGACGTTTATAATCGATATTTAAGTGAAAGATATTAATGTGCGTGTTATGTAAGTTTGAGAATAATGATTCGGTCGTCTAAGAATCTCATAGACGTTTATAATTGATATTTATGTGGGATAAAAGTGATCGAGTCGTATAAGAATCTCATAGACGTTTAAGTGGGAGATACTAATGTGCGAGATATGTAAGTTTGAGAATAGTGATTCGGTCGTCTAAGAATCTCATAGACGTTTATAATTGATATTTAAGTGGGATAAAAGTGATTGAGTCGTATAAGAATCTCATAGACGTTAATAACCAATATTTAAGTTGGAGATATTAATGTGGGAGATACTAATGTGCGAGATATGTAAGTTCGAGAATAGATATTCAGTCGTATAAGAATATCACAGACATTTATAACCGATATTTAATACTAACAGTACACTATAATATGATGTACTCCGTTTAATCTAAACCATAAAACATAAAGTAAAAAAAAATGTCACTCGCGTACGGTATGAGACATAATATGCATGCGTAAAATTGATATTAAATCATCTCACATTAAAAAATTATAAGTTTTGGTTAATGAATATTTTATAAAGTGATAAACATGTGTGTAAAAAATCATTTAAAAAAATTAAGAGTTTAAGATTAATTAAACAAATTTTATTTTAACATGGTTTAAACAACGTATTCAGAAAAATTTTGTACAATTAAAAATACTATTAAAATTAAGTAAGAACTAAACTTAAAAAGTCTTTATTTTGTAGGGATAAAAAAAATGAAAGAAATGAAAAACAATACAATACTAATAGTGCATTATAATATCATGTATCACTTTTAAATCTAAGGTCCAAAAGCAACTTAAAAAAAAAAAAAGTTGGTCATGCACCGTGAGAGACCTATTAAGCTCTCTCACGGTAGAGAGAGCCTGATTTTACATAATCATTTTGTGACACCGAGTTATGTAAGTATAAATTGTATCCATAGCATTTATCCACGAGTGTTAGCTATATTGTGATATTTTGCCTTTGTACTAAAGTGAGCAACAAATTGTTATTTCTTGGAACCCTGTGATGCCAAGCAAAGGCCAAAAAATATGCATTTAATTAAAATTTACCTTAGTCATTAGTGGCATCTGAGCGACTCATTTTATTGTTACAGTGTATTGTTCAAATTATTAAAAATAAATGATTTAATTTAATATTTGGTCTCTTATGTTTATTTTAGGTTTTAATTTGTTCCATCATGTTTTAAAAGTTTCAATTTAGTCTCTTATATTTATTTTATGATTCAATTTGGTATTTTCCGTCAATTTTGTCACATGTGAAAGACAATTTACATACGTACATGGACAGACACGTGGACACATGGACACTTGGACATGTGTCTAATTGAAACGGTGGAAACATAAAAACGAACAGAAATGACCAACTTATGCAAAAAGTGGAAACATAAGGGACCAACTTGAAACTTTTAAAACATAAAAGACCAAGTTGAAACATAAATTAAACATAAGAGACTGCATGTTGAATTAAGCCAAAATAAATGGATGGTGCGGATTTTGACTGGACAACCCACAATGAACTTTTCACTGCAGATGATCTGTTTTCGCATGAACCATGTGTAAATCTTCAGTCATCAGGTAGATGGACAGGTGGATCCATTTCTACTAGTTGGTGGTATTTTCTCTCGCCAGAGACATAAGAACAACTCACTTAGAAATCGGTGAAGGGTCTAAATATACCTCTCAATAACATTGAGCAATTTTTATAGTGTGAGATGGTTTAAGACATTGTTAAAATGCTTGAATATATTCGAACTTTTGGGAGATATAATTACTTGTTAAACTTTACTTACCTCCGATCGAGCTCCGGATTACCTGAGCTTCTTCCTTGGTTTAAAAAAGAAAAATTGCGTTCATACCTATGAACAAATTTTTAATTACTAGGTATATGTTTTTGAAGTTTTACATCAATTTTTTTATAAAAAAAATAATTGAATAATAAAAAGTGTAAGAGATACTCAAATCTTACAATTTTAAAATAAAACAAATAATTGTTTGTGTGTATGTTTTCGTTTTTGTTCCAACTCTGAAGAGTATTTTGGAGGAGGAATGCTTGAGTGGTCACAAAGATTTAGTCAATGTATTTGATCATATACACATATTTATAAAAGTTAAAAAGAGAAAATAATTAAATAATGTATATGTTTAAAATAATTAAATGATAAAAAAATTAATATGAATGTGATTAAATAGAGTGACTATGTGACCATAATTTGGAGTGTATAGTCTTGGGGTCACACCATTATACGGATAGTATATACAAATTTATATGATGATTTTTGTCGCCTTTTTCACCTCCTATATAGTGCTATCAAGCCATTTAAGCGTAACTTAAAATGAATGAAAACTTTCTTGCCAGATGTTTTAAATGGAGCACATATTATTTGTCTAGCCATGGCCATGGCGTATATAATGAATTTAATTAATGATGTTTATTCAACGTGATTTAAATCTACCTATCTATCTTATATCACACTGTAATTTGTGAGTTATCAAAGAAATCCCCCATTTAACATTATGATCTTAATTTATTTATCTTATCAATTTTGGAGTTGGGCAATTACTCGTTTTAATTAAGTATTGAATATTTGGATGAGTTGGTCGTTATTATTATTAAGTTAAAAGGTCGATGTCTCTAGAGAAAAGAGTGAAGTGGACCAAGTATCTACCTTGATTATTACCGATAATTCAATAATTTTACAGAATATTCCGTATTAAAAATTCATGAAAGAAGAAAAACATTACATATAGAATGAGGTCCTTATTTATAGGTGTCAGAACTCATAATATCGTTTAGGTTTTTTATTTCCAACTATACCTATAATAATCAATAACCCTTACATAGAAACATTCTATTAATCTACTTCTAATGAAAGGTGACTAGGGTTGTGGTTGTATTGTATCATAGTTCCCTGATTGCATTGCATTTTAATTGTGAGCAGCACAATGTCATAAAATCACATAACATGGAACTAATTATTACGAGTAGGATTCTATTTAAAAAAAAAATTTCAAGTGTGAATGATCACTTATTGGTGTTATGAATTAAATTAAATATGTGGTTGTATAAGTTCGAACATTTTTTTGAATAAAGTTCGAATATTTTTTTTAATCAATCAACCTTATAAGTATTTTTTTTTTAATAAAATTGATTATTATATTGCATTTTATTTTATACAATTAGTTTTATGTCTCATGATCAATGCAATTGGAAATATCTCATTATTAGAGTCCGTATTCACTGCTTCAAAAATGTTACACTTAATTATTCATAAAACATCGATCAAATTTTATAAACGTCTATTCTTCTTAAAATTCTATGCAACAATCAAGACTCATGTACAACTCTAAATATTTGATAATAAAGGTATATTCATAAAATCATTGTCATTAACCTCTCCCATTTGCATAGTTGCACAATCAAATCTTAACATTTCATCATTAATTAATATGAGAAAATGATCAAATTAAATCTTAAAAAATGCAGACATAATTTAGCAGAACTAGACCAACCATCAAACGATAAATATAACATAAAAGACCTTTTTTTTTAAATATAAATAACTATGTATGTAACTTTTTTTTTCCATACCAATCATTAGTTGGTTCAGTGGTAATTGACGCTGAATTTGGTAGGGAGGACCACAGTTCGATCTCCCACAACTGCGATCGGGAGGGGACTGAAACCATTTGATGTCAGAACTGACCTCCGAACCATCTTAAACCGGTGGTGAACAAAAAAAACTTTTTTTTTTCAATTATCATAATTATTGTTTTAGATTAGTGCAACCAAAATATTTAAGTTTTTGTCAAATCTATGATATAAAGTGAGATAAATTGTTTATCATACACAAAATTATTTTTATCATCAAATCAATATATTTTATTATTTGATCAAATAATATATGATAATATGAATATAACATATTAATCTAACAATAAAAATAAAATTACCCATAATAAAAAGCGTGTCTCATTTATCTACATTTTATGTATTAGAAAAAACCTTAATTTTAAGTAGCTTATGAAGTGACATTGTAAATTCAAGATTTTCCTAAGTCACAACAAATTACCATTAAGCTCCTCATAAGTTAAAAAAAAAAAACTAAAAGAAAATCTTGGTTAATGGTTAAAGAAAAAAGACAAAAAAAGCTGTTTGAAGCCATGTGATAACCATTAACCAAGGAGTCCAATCTTCAAAATTCCACAAAAGGAAGATATTTCTAAGATCAAATCCCTCCCAAACAAACAAAAAATTATGACTTCTTTTACTTTCTTTCTATCTCTTCTTTTTTTGCCTTCAAATTTGGTTTGGTTTGACACTTTGACCTATGAACTGCAACACATTTATTAAAAGAGGACCATTGTCACAAGCTATGCGTCCTTTTAATTACACAATTTAATTAATTTCATAAAATTCATTACTTCAATGAACTCATATTTTAACATTTTTTAATAAAAACTTTTTAAAAAACCATTTATTTTCTCAAATCCCAAAAAAGAAAATCACTTAATTTTTGTGAGGCAAAGATTTGAGGGTTCTTTCTCAACGAAAGGTACAGTGAATAATGGTGAGAGAGGTTACTCTTTACAAGCTTATAGATTTGAAAATTCATCATTTTTCAATGACCCATTTCTCTATTTGTTTTTATTTTGCAGTTTCAGAGGTAAAAATTCAAGCTTTTTAACTCTACTTACTGGATCGGGTTTCAAGTTTTCGAGTTTTAGATTCAAAAGGGGTTGCGTTGATCTGCATCAAGATGCTTAATTTGCTTTGAAAAATTCATTCTTTCTACGAGATTCAGCTTTTGAGATGAACCAGTTAGTTGAAAGTTCTGCTAATTCTCATAGGGTCACTAGAAGTCAAGCTCCACTGGTAATTTCAGTTGTTTCAAATCGCATTTTTTGTGTTTTGGTTTTCATTTTCATTGTATTTGAGACATACCCATATGGTTTATTTATTGCATTTTTATTTTTTATAGTTTCATATTTGTGTTTATAAGAGTTCAATTTGTGAGTTGTGTTTGAGGTTTTGGTTTCTATCAGTATCTGTCTATGTTTGAATTGAAGCACAAGCAAAGAACTAAGTTGAATATAAGTTGTGAGTTCACTTAATGGGATAATGTATAGATAATATTTCCTAAATGGGCAAAAACCCTCTTTTATTTTTTAGGGTTCTTTGTTTGGGCTAAATCAAAATTGGATCTTATATGTATATTGTTATCTTAGCATACATTATATGTTTGCTTTCTAAATTCTAATTGTAATAAATAAAATTATAAATAATAATGGGGAATTGAGGAATTTTTATTAATTAATATGACATTAATGACCATATTACAATTGTTTCCGGTGATATTTGAACTTTGATCTTGAAGTTATACCATCAAGCTCTTACCATTAAGCTGACACCTCATGGGATAAGAGCCCTACTATATAGAAATGATACCAAGATAATCAAGTCCTTATGAGTCAAACATGCATTATCCCCTTGTTTAATAGTAATACTAAAATGAAAGAACCGGTGTCGTCGTTTTTGAGTTTTTATTTTACCCGGTGATGTTTGTATTGCTTAATATGTTAAGAAGTAAACCTGGAAACCCTATTCAAGTCGAGCTGTCCAACCATCTAGGCTTTTGATATTGCATATAAATCAATCATTCTTCACTTGTTATATGGTTTATAGAGTGAGGAAATGAAGTAGAATACACATGAGCTTATGTTTTTACATTTTGTCCGTATTCACTTGTGTTTGGTTTCGGTGTTTTAGACAATGTTTATATCTAGTTAAATTAAATTGTTTGCAATTAAACTATCTCTTCTTGCATAGAACGTTCATTGGTAGCATTAAGGAATGACAGGAATTGCCAAAGACAGAAATTGTTTGAAATTTGTATACTCAATGAGAGGTCCCTAGAGGCTGGAATGTCAATATGCCAATGAGGGAACATTGCAGAAAAAGTAGCTTGGGCTGAGTGTAACACAGAGAGAGCCAGCTGTGTCTTCATTTACTTTGTTATGTCTCAGCGCTTCATTAGGAACACCCATTATTATGACTTTTTGAATTAGGTTCATGAAAACACCAGTGGGTCAGAAGAATATAGAACCTGTATCCTTTACCGCTGACTTTACGGCACAGGTGCTTGTAGACCGTTAGATTAAGAGAGAGAGAACATTCTCTCTCTCTCTCTCTCTCTCTCTCTCTCTCTCTCTCTCTCAATCTAACAGTCTACAGTCTGGTGCACGTTAAAGCCGGCTCTAAAGGATCCAAGTAGGATGGAACTGTCCACCTTACACAATGTATGTTGTCTTGCCTTCACCAAAGAGATATCCTCCAAACTCTACTCCAGAAGTATGCAACCAAGTACTTTTGTTCTAGCATTTTAGGAAACATCATCATGACACCCGATCTATCTGAATCTCATCAGGTGTCTTATTTGGGGCTCTCATTGATGCATAGTATGTATTGGTAAGCCGTGTCACTTTCCTACTTACCTGCCTTTTTCTGATATCCTCGCTACTCTTTCAATTGACTACCTATCCCTCGGCCTAAACATCCATTGCAGCGTTAAATGGGATACTTATCATCTTTCATTCTTAAATGTCAAATCACCTTGATGGTGATTAGTTCTGTCTGGTCACTTATAATTGTCAATTTGCATCTTTTAACACTGCCCTGAAGTTTCTCATCTACTTTGAACCATAATAATTTTAATTCTGTCTCCATGTTTCTTTTATAACATGTCTAAAACCGTCATATAAACTCAAGCTGCTGATTGTTACGCTTCTTCATAAATTCGAGTTTGTGAAGGAAAATTCCAGTGCATGTATGTATCAGCAGCTCCTTTTGTTTTATAAAATTAAATTTCAGTGAATAATGAAACGTGAAACTAATATTCCCTTGGTTGTTTGATTATTTCATGATGCACAAATGGGAATAACTTGGTGCTGGTGGTTTTTTTTTGTTGCTGATCAACCTCTGTGCCCAACTTGACACAACGAAAATAAAATGGTTTCATTCGTAATTAATAACTTTTCTCAATAAGATAATTTATTTTGATAAGTCAGTAGATTGTGAAGTTATTTGTCTGGAACTTCATTTTTTTTTTCTTATAGACAAAACCAACACCAGAACTGTTCAATTCTTTGGTACCTGAAGTTAGAAAATGTGTGCATCTGTATATGTTCTTGGACATTATGCATGTACATATTTTTAGCGATACCTTTTTGGTTCTTAGATACTTTCATCATATCTAACATGCGATGTTTCACAGGTGGACTCGGTTTCGTGCTACTGTAAAGTAGATTCGGGCCTGAAAACAGTAGCCGGGGCAAGGAAATTTGTTCCAGGATCGAAGATATGTATCCAGCCCGACATAAACCCGAATGCACACCGGAACAAAAACTTGCGTAGAGAGAAGACAAGAGTTCAGCCTCCTCTGCTACCTGGTCTTCCTGATGATCTTGCTATTGCTTGTTTAATTCGTGTACCTCGAGTTGAGCACAGGAAACTGCGTTTGGTTTGCAAGAGATGGTATCGCCTTTTATCTGGAAATTTCTTTTATTCGCTCAGGAAAAGTCTTGGAATGGCAGAAGAATGGGTTTATGTCATCAAAAGAGACCGTGAAGGAAAAATTTCATTGCACGCTTTTGATCCCATCTACCAAATATGGCAATCCCTTCCGCCTGTTCCTGGGGAATATTCTGAAGCTTTGGGATTTGGCTGTGCTGTTCTTAGTGGTTGCCACTTGTATTTATTTGGTGGAAGAGATCCATTGAAAGGATCTATGAGGCGTGTCATTTTCTACAACGCTCGGACAAACAAATGGCATAGAGCACCTGATATGTTGCGGAAACGTCATCTGTTTGGTTCTTGTGTAATAAATAACTGTCTCTACGTGGCTGGCGGGGAATGTAAAGGAATTCAAAGAACTCTTCGGTCTGCTGAAGTTTATGACCCTAACCGGAACAGGTGGAGCTTTATCTCTGAGATGACCACTGCTATGGTACCCTTTATCGGTGTTATTCATAATGGCACTTGGCTTTTGAAGGGGCTTGGGTCGAATCGCAATGTCATATGTGAATCTTATTCACAGGAAACCGATACCTGGACTCCTGTAAGTAATGGAATGGTCAACGGATGGCGTAACCCGAGCATCTCACTAAACGGTCAACTCTACGCACTTGATTGCCAAGATGGCTGCAAGCTCAAAGTATATGACGGAGCAACGGATTCATGGAAGAAGTTTATCGACAGCAGGCTTCATTTAGGTAGTTCTCGTGCTCTTGATGCTGCTGCTCTTGTTTCCCTTAACGGAAAACTATGCATTATCCGCAACAATATGAGCATCAGTCTAGTCGATGTTTCAAGTCCAAACAAACGTGTCGAAAGCAATCCTCACCTTTGGGAAAATATTGCTGGAAAGGGTCCTGCCAGGTCTTTAGTTAGAAATTTATGGTCGACCATCGCAGGGCGTAGTGGTTTAAAGAGTCACATTGTTCACTGTCAAGTTCTTCAAGCCTGAGATATCAACAAGTTCTCTGGTAATATTGGTTACAACTTTAAAAGGAAATTATTGGTTTCAGATTATGTTTTGTAAAGATGAGGATTTTGGTAATAGAATTGAAGACACTATTTCTCAGTCATGAATAGGGAGCATATATTGTAAATGTTGTTTCACTCTAAGGCTCTATGGCTTTTCTTAGTTACAATATATATTTAGGTTTTTAAGCCATGCATTGATGTTGTATATGAATTATTTGAAAACAACAGCATATCACAGTTGTATCTTTAGTCAAGTTTATTTACTTCAGTTAGTAGGGAGAAGAGTATGTCAGATCCCATGTGGCAAAAAGCTGTTCCAGTTTGAAGACTAAAAATGTGAACTTTGAATTACTGAAGAAATTTCCACGAACCTTAAGAAATAAGTAGACTATTTATGATTGTTGTAATTTTGGTCTCAAACTCAATCATTAGTTGTTTGCTTGATTATGAAGCCATTTTGTGATCTTCTCTCATTCAATATTTGTTTTTCTTACTAGAATTATAGTGCTGCTCCACTTGTTGGTGCCACTGCAAGAGCAGTTATTTCCAATGATCCATTGTAGAAGGCTGAGAAAGAGGGTATATTTTAGGAGATTTTTTTTTTGGCACCTCCGTTGTTTCTCACATGCCTTGTTCGTTTCTATTTTTACCCTTTTGCTACTTAAGTAGCAGACATGAAAGTTTACATCTAAGGTTTTTTAGAGTGAGGAGATGAAAGTTGTGGATTCCAACAACAATGAAGAAAACAGTTTTACTTATTTTTCTACTCCAATGACAAAGAAAGGACCTGTTGCTTAATCCTTCAATCGACAGACTCATCGTCACCACTCCCTCCGTCCCTCTAAAACAAATATCACAACACAAAGTAGAAGACAACGATCCAAAGTAAAAGAAAGTGATGGAGATGAGGAAAGTGACAGACGATGAAGATGTAATACGAAGGAGACCGGTAATGTGAGATGAATGTGTTTGAGTTTTCTGTGGTTGGTGATGAATCTCAGATAATGATGAATGTGTTTTTGTTTTTTCAATGATTAGTAATAAGAGGTTGTATTTGATAGCAATTTGAAGCTTTTGTTTCGGATCTAATTTTTTTTCATATTTAGGGTTTGACTGTTTCAGTGATATTAAACGAGGTATCTTTTGTGCGCAATTGTAGAGACTAATCCTTCGGGTCTTGTAGGATTTATATGGGCGGCAAAATTCTCCATTAAGGATTTATATGGGCGGCAAAATTCTCCATTAACACCATTGCATACCCAAATCATGATCAAATTCGGAACTTTAGTTAAACTAAAAAAGACTCGTACTATCTCATCTAAGCGCTGTTGAGTTTCGATGAATTTTTCTCCCTCCAACATAGATCATCATTAAAATTTTAAATATTTATTAAGTACTGATTCACGATAGACCAAAGATAATCCATATTAGAATTTTCTTTAACATGAAATCTCAATGGTAAAAATTAACCTTAAGATACTCGTGGGTTTAGTCTCCATGACTACATGTATTCTTGAACATTTAACACAAAAGCCAATTTTCATCAAATAATATCACTCAAATTATTATCGCACAACACAAAATATCATTTACAATTTAAAGTTTGAAGAAAAATTATAACAAAAGAAATCAATTATGTTAATTCACATAACAAGATCCACAGAGTAAGTAGTGTCAGATCCTTTACAAGCCTTTGAAGAACATCCAGGCACATCTTGAAACTGATTCGCAGGTAATTTCTTAGACAAAGCTCCAACAAAGAATTCAAGCATACCATTACGAGCATCAACTTTCATACCGGTGACAGGGAGCCAGACGAATAAAATCTTCGCCTGGATCCCTGACACACCGGAAACAGAACCGTAAGTTAGTGTTCCAGTGACAAAGGTATCATAGTATACTAATTGACCAGAGAACCGAACGTAACAAGGGGATTGAAGATGGAGTGTGAAGTAACCAGATGGGGAGATTGTGTATGAAGCTATGTTGTTTGGAAGGATACCTTTTGGGAAACCATAATCTGGGAGGAGATCGTGGATATCTGTGGGAGTGGCTATGGCTATTGTGTGATGGAAGATTAATATGAATGTTGAGAAGAATCCTAAGAAGTTGTTGAAGGTTATTGTGGACATTTTTTTGTTGTTGACTCTTTTGTTGTTTGTTGATGATAAATTGATGATATGAATTTGGTTGCAGGTGAAGTGTCCCATATTTTGGTTTTGGTGTTTTATATAGAAAAAGGGTAGATGGAAAATAAATGGACTTTTGCTTTTACTTTTACACCAAGAAAGTCCAAAACTGATATTCCTATTTTTATTTTGGACCAAATCTATATTAAAGAAAATTCAATTATTTTCTTGTTATGAATAATTGTAGGTGGATGTCCATTAGTCATGTCTCATTTCATTGGTCCAATATGTTGTTTTATAAATAGAGCTTATGCTACAATGTAAATACAGACTTGAAGAGAATAATACAAATTCTACTATTTCTCTATTCTCTCTTTCTCTCCTCCATCTATATTGTTCTATATTCTTAGTCATGTTTAGATTAGTTTCATAACATTTTTAAAATAATTAAAATTAATAATTAATTGTTAGATTAATGTATTTCTCTTGTGTTGGAATTTAACCTTCAAATTAATTGCGTCAAAAAAAAAACCCTTCAAATTAATTATTTTGGAAGTTCTGTAGTCAAGTTTTTCAATGTCTAAAATAAAAAAATACTAATATAATATTTTTTTTTCTTTTTAATTTTCTAACATGACCCTTATATTGGTTAATTTGGTCCAAAAACATAGTTTTTATTTTTATAAATAAAACTAAGGATATTTGGTATCATGACCTTTATTTTAATTATTGTTTGGTCTTGTCAATCACGAATCAATACTATTTTTTTTTTGACACAATACTAAAATTATTTAATATGTGTAATAGTGTACTTTTAAATACCAATAATTTTCTTGCCAAGAAAAAATAGCGATAAATTTTTTATTTTTAGAAATACAATTTATTTCCTCACCTTAAACCAAAGAAAAAAGAAAGAGCCGTGCTAGGCTACCACTATGATTTTGACCAACATGTCAGGATATAAAGTGCATATTTGGTACCACTGTGTATTAAAAGTTGCAAAGTGTAGCCTTTAAAAATTACGATGACTCAAAATTATTGTGATATTAAACATAAATTTTGCTTCAAAAAAAATTAAACATAAATTTAATGGAGTAGTTCAAATTGAATCGAATCATTTATTATTTGATCAAAGTACTCTTTCCTCCATAAAATCGATTCAAATTAAGAAGCATTTTTTTTCTTTTTTTGCGTAGAAAAAAGGAATAAAAAAAAGAAAAATAAAACAAACAAAAATGAAGAAGAGGGAATGTGATATGTCCAAGGGGCTTCATGAAAGATAATGAAAATGAAACCATTATCATTTATATAAGCCTTCTTAGTCGGAAAATTAGTTGTAATATTATCCTCACACAGAGTATACATTGTAAGTTAACCATTGAACTTCTAAGGGACAATGCTTGATTGTCCAAATCAAATTTTTGTAGTTGTAAAATAAATTCATATCCTTTTAAACAAGATCAACCACAATGTTAGAGTCAGAGAGACTCACACCTTATTTGTAATTGAGTTCTAAAACAACTTCAAACCATAATACAACCCAAATATGGCAGCATAAAAAATACAAGGGCATGATGTGTTGCCAAAGAACCCATGCTGAAAAGATCATGTCTGATCACATATATATATACTGCCAAAATCGCCCGAATTGGATTCAAGGAATACATTATTACTATCTAAGAGCCACCTAGCCAAAATTGAATAGCAAATGCTCCAAAGGTGAGGTTTAAATCTAGAGAAATTATGGTAAGGGTTAATTATCAAACCTGCATGTTTTTAAATACTTTTCGTGCTAACCAGTCGTTAGTTAGTTCAGTAGTGATTGACATTGAACTTGGTAGGGAGGACCGCGGTTCGATCTCCCACAACTGCGATTGGAAGAGACTGAAATCACTTGATGCCAGAACTGATCCCCAACCAGATTAAACCGGTGGTGAAAAAAAAAAACTTTTCGTGCCTTAATTCAAAATACACATTTTTTGTTGTGATTTTGAAAAAATTATAAAAGTTTTGTCTTTCACAAAAGTTAAAAACAACATATAAACGAAATTCATAGAAGTTTTGTCTTTCGTCAAATAGTAGTAAATAAATGATTCGCCATGTCTCCACGTACATGATACATACTGAAGCCTCTGTCTCTATGTGGAGTTTGGTTATTAAAAATAATCCTGATAAGGCCTCGAGTCCCACGAGCTTGAATATTTAAAAGATAATGTTTTATTAAAAATAAATAATATTTACTCCATAGCATAGCAATGTATTGTGTTTGTCTGTTTGATTTGTAAAACAATAAATATTTGACAAAATAATACACGACAAAGTAAAATAGAATAAGATATGATAAAATTGTACCGGTGAAAGATAATATTTTTTATATTTGAAAATAAATAAATATTTTTATATTTTTTTATAGTTGTATTATGAACAAAAAATTGTCTTGTAGTTTAGTGAAAGACAAAATTGGAGTGTACCATAATTTCCACTATTAAGACACCGACCATTTATCCCCACGCAATTGTTAAAAGTTTCATATTGAATGTGAAATAGTTTGAAAATAAATGTATAAATAAAAGGAGAATGCTAACTAGTGCATCCGAGATAATAGTTAAAGTAACCAAAAATAGTAATATTATCTTGGAATTTGTGAAGTTAATATCTTAAAAATTTAAAATGCATATTTTTCTTTTCTTTTTTAGTTCCTTAACTAGTACCCCAGAACACTAGTTAGCAAAACCCTAAATAAAAACACTTCTTATCTTGCAAGCCAATTTGTAAGAAGAGTTATATTCAACTCTCAATTTTAAGTTTGTGTCACTTAAAAATGAATCTAAATTTATTTGTGAACATTTTCAAGATATTCTCTATTTTAAAAAGGGACTTTCTCTCTTCATTCTAAATTTCTTTCATAAAAAGAATAAAAATAAATTGACCAATAAAAATATTATTAAAACCTAAACACTAAAAATAGGAAAGGAGTCAATATAAATTCATAAAATTAGAAAGAAATGAGTCACAGTATTGTGAATCTATTTTTTATTTTTTTTACAACACTACAATCCTATTTCTCATCGTGATTAAGACTTGTTTTAAGACTTTGACTTATACATTGTTTTCACCTTAAATTTCTCCATAAAAAAAGAAAAATAATATTTGTAGTCTCTTAGTTTAATTTTAAATAATAATTTAAGATCCGTTTGAATTGACTTATTTTTGAATTTACACAAATAAATAAATTTTTATGTATTATTATAAGCTTGTCAAAATAGTTTATGAAAAAACAGTTTATGAAGATACAATTTTTATTAATAAAAACTTATGAATTACAATAAAAACATATTTATTTGCATAAGATATTTTAAATAAACTAAAAAATAAGTCAATAAAAACTTTATTTTTGTTCTTTTTAATCATCCATCCATGCTTGTTTATGATTTTTTTAATCCTTATATATGATATTTTTAATAGGGTCAGGAACAAATGACACTAAAGTGTCAAACTTAGTAACATGACACCTCCGATAATTCTTTATCGGATAATCGTATTACAAAATCAACCGTTGGATTCAAAACTATTATTATATAGATCATGTCTATAAAATTTAACATCAATCGGAAACCATTTGATGGGTTAAAGAGAAGGATAAAAATTAACAGTTTTGACGAAGTTTTATAAAACGTTAGTTTTTATGCATCTTATCGACATATATGGATTTCTTAGTTATCGTTAACGGCGGTAAAAATTTCTTATTAAAAAACACAAAAGTCGGTTTCAACGGATATATGAAAAAAACAAAAAAAAAGGAATAAGGTTGGGTTGGTGGCATAGCTGGTAGATAGATATTTAAAACAGAAATCACAGTCTCACATGATAGTATTTCATATTTGACAAAAACTAGACCAACACGAAACAACAACACAAAACACAATCATGGCAAAACAATCCAAAACCTTAATCATCTTCATCGTATCCTTAACCTTAACCCTCTTCTTCATCACAAATTCAACAGCAAAAGAATCCGTATACGACCTACTTCCTAAATACGGTCTCCCAAGTGGTCTTTTACCAAACACCGTCACCGATTACACACTCTCCGATGATGGTAGATTCGTTGTTTATTTGGAAAATACTTGTTATATACAGTTCGATTATCTTGTTTATTATGAGAAGAAAATTACTGGCAAATTAAGTTATGGATCAATTAGTGATCTTAAGGGTATTCAAGTTCAACGTGTTTTTATTTGGTTTAATGTTGATGAAATTAGGGTTGATTTGCCTCCTTCAAATAGTATTTATTTTCAGGTTGGGATTATTAATAAGAAGCTTAATGTTAATCAGTTTAAAACTGTTCATTCTTGCCGTAACTCACTTCGATCTTCTCCTTGTTCATCTATCTCATCACTGGTATTTACTCTTTTCTTTTTTGTTTAAAGTTTCAATTTTTATTTAATTGCTGTTTTATTTATTTAATTTAATTCTAGGTTTAGGTGTAATTTTTTTGAAGATTAGATTTTTAATTATTTATTTATTGTTTTGGATTGTGAATTTTAGGTTTAAAGGTCCGTTTGGCCTAGCTTATTTTTGAGCTTATGCAAACAGCTTATGCAATAGAAATTAGGTTTTATGCTATTTTATATTTTCAAACTAGTGAAAATTGAATTTTTATAAGCTATTTTATCATAGACTACTTTGAAAAACTTATAATAATACATAAAAATTGCATAAGCTCAAAAATAAGCTAGGCCAAACGGGCCCTAAGTTTTTTGAACATTAGACTAGGTTGAAGAGGAAGAGATGATTTGTTCTTGTGGGGTAGTGGAAATACTATTATAGGAGAGATGGGCCTAACTTTTTTATTTTCACAAAATTAGTTTTACTATTTTCAAGATCTACTCTAGTAGGTTAGGTTTGGTAATTTGGCGAATGATAAAACATGGATTTATAGCTGATTTGTTAGATTAAGTGTATGTTTGGTATCACGGTGAGTATGACAGAATCACGGTGGAGATTTTGCAGAAAGTATTAAAGTGTAGCTTTTGAAAAATCATGTGGGTCACTGTGATTCTGCCGTGATACCAAACATAGGCTAAGGGGTGTGTTAGATTAGGATTTTAAAAGACTGATTTTTGTATGAAAAGATCTTCTGAAATCTTAATCTAATAAACCCCTTAAGATGATGGAGTTAAGGTAGATAGTTTTAGTAAGGCAAATGATTCTCGAACATCAAAATTTTGATGTCAAATATGGTATCTTTTGGTTTTTGTGTATATTATTGAATGGTACTTGGAAGTTGTAGAAGATAAGAAGTAAGTGAGAGATAGAGATAAATGCATAGGGTGTCGAATAACTGTCAGTATTTTGATGTCCAAGTTCGAATAAAACAATTGAAGGAAGTAATAGAATTGGATTTCACTTCTCTAATGTCGATATAGTTCACTTTACAAAGAAAAACTGGATTTCACTTCTCTAAGGTGTAGTATGATTTCAGCTGGAATATGCATTGAAGCTAAGTAGATATAAATGTGCCAATTAGTTTTTGTGTCTCTCTGTTTGAATTTTGATAGGAAGCTTTGAACTCATAAATGCTAGAACTGCTCTTATAAGGTTAGAGAAAAACTAACATGTACAAATCTTTTGCTACTTGCAGCTTCCTGCTCCACTGGAGGAAATTCCTATGCTTCTTACAGAGTAGATGCAGCCAGTATTATACTGGTATTGTATGGTATGATGGAGACATCTTCACCTCTATTGCTAGCTAGCTTATGAATCAAGAATCCAGACTCGCAAATATCGAGTCTGGTTGAGTTGTATTATATATCCTTACGGAACCTTCATGAACATATTATGTATATATTTATGTTTCTGAGACTCCAACTTCGTGTGTGCTTACTGTTTCGAGTTAGATTTAAATCTGCTTTATAAAATGGGATTACCATATCAAGATGGCCCTGTGTCCCCCAAATTACCTAAACTTTTCGAGAGAAAAAAATCGATCGTTTTTTTGCAGGCTATGCAAAGCTGTTAAATTAAGTTCAGGTTCTAGTTCTACTGCATATACATTCAATGGCTATGCACTGGCTACATCATATAGAGGATCTAATTCAAGCTTTAATAATATGTTGGATCTTTTTTCAACTATTAGGATGATAACTTTTGTGACTCATGGGGCATAGAATATACCTTGATACAATGCTAACCTCTACAACTATCCCAAATGGTTTCTTTTACTCTCTATTCCTAAATTTTGGTTGCTCAAGTATTTTAAATTTGTTTTCAAAATGAGGGTTTTAGAGATTTAATAGCATTTTTCTTTAAAATATAGTTAGATTTGTTCAGATTGACTTATTTTTTTAGTTCATGCAAAATAACTGAATTTTTATCTTTATTCATAAGTTCTTCGTTAACGAAAATTGTATATTCATAAATTGTTTGTTTTTCAACACAATGATAAGTTTATGGATATAAAAATTTATTTATTTGCATAAATTCTTTTACATAAGTTAAATAATATGTTAATTCAAATGGCTATAACCAATATTATTTGCTTTTTATAAGATTAGATAAGATATCAAATGGCTATAACCAATATTATTTGTATTAATTACGGCTTATAATATACTTCCTCCGTTTCTTTTAAGTGTCCAAAAACATCGAATTTAGCGTTCTTATTTAACTGTCAATTTGATGTTTTAATAATACAATTTGTCAATTATACTCTTTGTCAATTACTCATATCTTTTTCAATAAAACTAATTAATGTTATATATTTGGAAAACTATATTTTTTTTAATCTTTTGTTTGGTACATAATTCATTAATTTTTTTTTTTTTTGCATAATATACTAAATTTATTAGAAAGAGAAAGTGTGTGCAAAAGAAATAAGATTTTATTGGTGAATTAAAATTAGGGTATAATAGAAAGATAAGGTGCAAAAATATAATTTCTTAATTTGGTGTTACTATTCAAAACGGACACTTAAAAAGAAACGGAGGGAGTAACAACTTATTATGATAAGCATTTATATATAAGTTATTTTTATACCAAAAATAAAATAAATTTAGATTGTTCATTTATTAACTAAACACGGTTTCATAAGTTATTTTGGTTGAACTTATGAGAACAAATTGAAAACATCTTATGATCCATAATTTTAGAAAATTCTAATTTATAATTTAGATATTGTTTATTAATATCAGCAGAAAAATTATCAAAAATATCAATATCAAATAAGATCTTTATGAAATTTCAGAGGGCGTGTGAGAAGATTAAGGATGCTAAAATAAATTCTCAGAATTGTAATACTAAGCCCAATTCACATACTTTTGATGAGGCCCTCACTCATAACAAAAGAAAAAACCCATTCTAACAACTAAAATGAAGAAAAAAACAAATTGCGCTCTCTGTATCATAAACAAGTCTGAGTTGTAACAGAAAAAAAAAAGTCTAGTCACACTTAGGTGTGTTGGTTGTAAAAGAGAAAGTGAAATGGAGAAAAAGATGAAGAGTATAAGCAGAGAGAAAAATGCGAGAAATATAATAATTTTGATGCATTGCTTGATATAAGAGGAAAAAAATAGATGAAAAAAATAGAGAAAAAAAGAGTTGATTATTTTTTAAAGTACAAATATATCCTGTATTAAAGAGTTACTCTTATAAAAATTATTTTTTATTTTAACCAAGACATCATGTTCAAGGAATAAATGATCTTTTCGGTCGAATTATGTTAGAGCCCAAATTAGATTCATGGTGAGGTCAATTCTTGACCAAATTTTATCTATCTCATAGCTGAACTCTTGATATTCAAGGGGTTAATGAAAAGAAAAAAATGGATACAAAATTAACCTTTTGTTAGTTAATAAATTATATTAATTTTTTATTACGCTTGTATTTATCTATTTTTATTACGTTTTCATTTAAATAAGTAATTTTCACATTTTCTTAGGGTTTGTTTGAGTTTTCGTCTTTGTGACTATTTGTTTGATGTTGTTTTATTCCTTTGTTTTTCCGTCTATCTTGGTACGGTGTTTTTTTTAATCTCCCGTCTTGATACAATGTTTGTTTCGTTCAGATTTGCATATTTGCTTCAATTCAAATTCATTGGAGATTCAATGATTTTAGTGTCTTCAACATTGCATATCCGAAGGCATGACTATTCCAGATATTTAGATTTCGTCATACCAATTGTATGTTTAAAAGATAAAGTTATTTTATGCTATTAACTCAGATATTGTAAGTTTGTTCACATATTCATTCTTTTTAATTTTAACGAATTTGAATATGTAATAATTCAAATTGATGTACTGGTTTATCGTTGTTTTTGTCATAACAAAATTATATTAAATTTATCATAATTTTTTTTATATAAATTTAAATTATTTAATCTTACCTATATATAAAAGGAATACATTAGTTTGGTGTGGACTTTTCTTTATTCCCAATTTACCCCCACTTCACATGGGTTACTTAATCTGCAAAAATATAGCGCAAAACAGTTTTTCTTTTTAAAAAAAGGATTCCGCATAAATAAAACAAAAAAAAAATTAAATAAATAAACCAGGAGTAGTTGAGAATAAAGAGGCGGAGAAACAACAATAAGTGAGAGAGATTAATTGGCAAAGGTAAATTTTAATTTTATTATTGGCAAAGGAGGAAGCCATCTTACCTATATATAAAAGGAATACATTAGTTTGGTGTGGACTTTTCTTTATTCCCAATTTACCCCCACTTCACATGGGTTACTTAATCTGCAAAAATATAGCGCAAAACAGTTTTTCTTTTTAAAAAAAGGATTCCGCATAAATAAAACAAAAAAAAATTAAATAAATAAAACAGGAGTAGTTGAGAATAAAGAGGCGGAGAAACAATAATAAGTGAGAGAGATTAATTGGCAAAGGTAAATTTTAATTTTATTATTGGCAAAGGAGGAAGCCATGAGTGAAAGAGATTAAAATTGGTACACACCATAATTATCTTACCTATATATAAAAGGAATACATTAGTTTGGTGTGGACTTTTCTTTATTCCCAATTTACCCCCACTTCACATGGGTTACTTAATCTGCAAAAATATAGCGCAAAACAGTTTTTCTTTTTAAAAAAAGGATTCCGCATAAATAAAACAAAAAAAATTTAAATAAATAAAACAGGAGTAGTTGAGAATAAAGAGGCGGAGAAACAATAATAAGTGAGAGAGATTAATTGGCAAAGATAAATTTTAATTTTATTATTGGCAAAGGAGGAAGCCATGAGTGAAAGAGATTAAAATTGGTACACACCATAATTAATTGTTAATTTATTTATAAGAGTGTGTTTTGATTTCTAAAATTTCTTTAGGTTATTAATCTAGAAAGAGTGTTCATATTTAAACACACTCATAAACGATGATTATGATAACTTTAATATCACCCATATTTAAACACACTCTTAGAAATAATTGTCGTTCTATGCGTTTGATCTTACCTATATATAAAAGGAATACATTAGTTTGGTGTGGACTTTTCTTTATTCCCAATTTACCCCCACTTCACATGGGTTACTTAATCTGCAAAAATATAGCGCAAAACAGTTTTTCTTTTTAAAAAAAGGATTCCGCATAAATAAAACAAAAAAAAAATTAAATAAATAAAACAGGAGTAGTTGAGAATAAAGAGGCGGAGAAACAACAATAAGTGAGAGAGATTAATTGGCAAAGGTAAATTTTAATTTTATTATTGGCAAAGGAGGAAGCCATGAGTGAAAGAGATTAAAATTGGTACACACCATAATTAATTGTTAATTTATTTATAAGAGTGTGTTTTGATTTCTAAAATTTCTTTAGGTTATTAATCTAGAAAGAGTGTTCATATTTAAACACACTCATAAACGATGATTATGATAACTTTAATATCACCCATATTTAAACACACTCTTAGAAATAATTGTCGTTCTATGCGTTTGATTATGATAATTTTAATATCACCGTTTATTGATGACTATGATAATATCACTTACTACCACTGAACAAAATTTTGATTAAGTTTTAAGTGGGTTTAACTTTAATTTCTGTGATCGAGAAATAATTGCCGTTTTTGTGTGATTAAGTAACTATATGCTTCTTTGTCAAGTAAAACAATATATATATTCTTTGTCAGGTAAAACCTTGATATGGAAAATAGAAGACAAATGGAACATCAAAGGGAAAGAAGAGCACAATAGGAAAGAAATAGAAGACAAAGAATGAGTAGTGAACAAAGACAACAAGAGCTATTAAGAAGACGGGAGAATTATAATCAAAGTAAAGAAAAAGGAAAACAAGTGGAAACATCTACTAATAACATTGCTTCGAGAGTGCCATTCCAAAATCTTACAAATGTAATTTTTTCAAGACCAATATTTCAAGGAACCCATGACTTCGAAGTTGGACCAAGTGTTACACATATTAATGATACTGCAGTTGGTTAGTCACGACAAAAATTATATATTGAACCATATATTTAATATTTTTTATTTTTTATTGTAGCTCAATTTTTTAGAATAATCTCGACATTTGCAGGTCATAATTTTTCATCAAATTTTCAAGGAACCCATGACTTCGAAGCAGGACCGAGCGAAGCAGGAACAAATATTGATAACACATTAAATGGTAACTTCAACTCTTTGCCACAACCTATAATCATATACAAGATATCTACCGTCATAATTGTTATCTTTTACTAATTATGACTATCATAGCAGATAGTATGGACTTCGATGACAATTTTGACGAATCACCAATGCCTTATGTAGATACAGAAGCCACCGCTAATGTAACATCAACACATTGTCGCCGTCAAGGTACATTACGAGTACCTAATATTTTGCACTAATGTACTTATATTTTTTTTTCTATTATTTTCACCAAATATATATGTTACTATTAATTTGTCTTATTAGTTTTTAATCTTACTCTTATAAACTTCAACCTACTATTTCAATCTGGTTTGTTATTTTATACATTCTACACTTTTTTAAAGACGTGGCATGTGCTTATTAATATTAATGGATTAAAGTTTCAATTTTTTTTTGTAAATAAAAACTATTAACAATTAAATTTTATGACAAACAGATTCACGAGGTATTTTCCGACCAAAACACAATGCTGCTAGAAATTTTCATAGCAGCGCTGCGATTGCAAAATGTCAGTTGCCTCCTCCAACATCATGCACACATTGCAATGCAAAGTTATTTTACCGTGAATCACGTGGCATGTGCTGCAATGGCGGAAATGTTTCTTTTTCGATAGTTAATGCTCCTTCGGAATTGCTACAGTTATTTTTAGATGGTTCTGCTGAAGGACGTCATTTTAGGCAAAATATTAGAAGTTATAACCACATGCTTTCGTTCACTTCAATTGGTGTACATGTCAATGAAAGCATACTTGCAACTGGTCGTGGTATATACACATTTCGTGCTCAGGGTTCTTTTTATCACAACATAGGAGGTTTTTATCCAAATGCTGGCACCAGACCACGATACTTGCAGTTATATATCTACGATACAGAACATGAACTAGAAAATAGGATGTTGGAAAATCCTCACCTGCATCAAACTATAGTTTATAAACTACAGCAGATGCTCCATCAATACAATCCTTATGTGAGAAAGTTCAAACAACTTGCACATCTTCCAAATGTTGGTGAATGTAGGCTCTTGATTAAAGAGCGTCCAATTAACCAACCTCAATATAATCTTCCTTCTGCTTCGCAAGTCGCGGCAATTATTGTTGGTGGAGATGATGAATCTATTCAAGGTGGAAGAGATATAAATGTCATACGTCATGATGGAAATCTAAAGAAGGTTCAGGAAACAAAAGGGTATTATGATCCTCTACAATACCCTCTATTGTTACCTTTTGGGACGCATGGTTGGGACATCAACACAAGAAGCAGTAATGGGCAAAAAATATCATGTCGAAAATATTATTGTTACATGCTCCAGGTACTACTCTATTCTTATTTAACTAAATAAATCTTTGAAAAATATCAAATTTTGTATCAACCAATTTTTACATGAACTGTAGATTCGACAAAATGATCAATCAGCATTATTAAAGGCGGGAAGACTTTTACAACAATATGTTGTAGACAATTATGTGAAGATTGAATCAGGGAAGTTGGGGTATATTCGTGAAAATCAAAAAAAATTACGTGCTGAACTATACCAAGGTTTGCAAGATGCTTTACATGATGGAGAAACTAATGCAGGTACTTATTATTTGTAACATATTGAGTGTAAATACACAATTGTATTTATTCATGTTCCAAAACTAACACATTCAAATTATTATTGTAGAAAATGTCGGAAAAAGAACAATATTGTCATCATCATTTATTGGCGGTCGCCGTGATATGACACAACGTTATGAAGATGGCATGGCTATTGTGCTTAATGATGGTAAACTAGATATTTTCCTTACGATGACATGCAATCCTTCTTGGCCTGAGATCATATCAGAACTTCTACCTTTTCAAACACCTCAAGATCGTCCAGATTTGCTAACAAGAATCTTTCGGTCCAAATTTGAGCAATTGAAAGAAGATGTCGTCAGCAAAGGGGTCTTAGGAAAGGTTAAAAGTTACATGTATGTAACTGAATTTCAAAAACGAGGATTACCTCATGTCCATATGTTGTTGGTCTTAAACAATAATGACAAATTACGCGACCCAGAAGAGTATGATAGTGTGGTTAGTGCAGAAATACTTAAATTAGAATGTGAACCACATTTACATGAAGCAGTACTGAAACATATGATCCATGGACCTTGCGGCGGAGTCAACCAAAACTCTCCATGTATGACAACAGATGGACATTGTAAAAAAAAGTATCCAAAAGAGTTCTTGGAGGAAACCCGTCAAGGCAATGACTCATATCCACAATATAAAAGAAGGTTTCACGAACCTGTTTCTATAAATAGATATAAGTTTGTTGATAATAGATGGGTTGTCCCTTATAATCCTTGGTTATTGTTAAAGTATGATTGCCACATCAATGTCGAGGTCTGTAGTAGCGTCAAAAGCATTAAATATCTATATAAGTATGTCTACTGTTGGATATGCCTTGAAATCTCAGTTACAAGAAGTCGGAAAATTCTGAAGAACATCTGCCAGCTAGCGCGCGGCGCCAGGAGAGGCCTCGTTTGGCCTGTGGGTTCTGCTGGCGCGGGGCGCGGGCTCGTATTGGTTTGCTGATTTTGTGGAAAAATATGTTTTGAAGAATATCTGACTTAGATTGTGTTTGTTTTTAAATATTAGATATATTTAAAAATAATAGGAGATTTGGTTTTATTTTAAAAGATTTGTTTTAAAATAATAGGCATATATTTTTCTATAAATAGGGAGTGTTTTATTCATAGAAAAATAAGAGAGCAAGAGAGCAAAAGAAAGACAAGATGTAGGGAATTAGGGTTTGCCACCACACAAGGCTAGGGTCTTAGGATCCTAGGGATTTGGGCAAATCATTCTTGGGATCATCTTGTGGGATCACCTTGGGTAGACTAGGTAAAATTGAGTCTCTTGGCCACGGGAAGAGATTCGGGATCTTGGGTAGGATTAGGATTAATTCTTGTAACCCAATTGGGAACTCTTGTAAAGTGACTTCTTTGATCTAGTGGAACGGAGAGTTGCTCTCTCCCCCAGACGTAGGTTCATTAACACCGAACTGGGTAAACAATATCTTGTGTTCTTCTCTTTTGTTCTTGAATTATTTACTTTCATCATCTCTATCAACTTTAATTTGGTTACTTGGTTAATTTGCTCCACACATCAAATTTCATTGGTGTGATTTTATCGTCGAATTCACAACAATTGGCGCCCACCGTGGGGCAAGGATCAAATCGATAATCAGGTACCATGGGTTCTAAGTTTGATATTGAGAAGTTCACCGGGAGTAACGACTACGGGTTGTGGAAGGTGAAGATGAGTGCGGTGTTAATTCAAAACGTGTTGAGGCGTTGAAGGGAGAAGCACGGCCTGGAGAGGCGGTGGAATAATACTCGGGTGACTGTTGAAACAACAACTTTGTTATAAGAATTCGAAGATGCTAGTGAAAGTTGGGAAGCGGTGGAGTATTAAGTCATGGACTTTGGAGGCTCCTATCACATGTGTTTAAAGAAGGAATATCATGAAAAATCCGAGAGCTAGTTGAAGGTGGAGTTTTTCATCTTGAAGACGGGAAAGCTTGAAAGGTTTGAGGTATGGTTTTGGTTTGTCTTACGATGTTTGACAAATCATGTGTTTTCTTTTACATGATGTGAGGTATGTTCCTAAACTTTGATGCATGAATAGTTGGTCTACTATTGATTATGCATTTGTTACTAGTGGTGATTCTCATATGGTTGAGTTGTGAAACTTTGGTTGATTCTTGTTAGTGACATAGGTTTAGTTGAACTAGTGAAACGAGATTTACTAGGTGTTGGAACTAAACTGAAATTGTTGGATACTAACAATGGCCTGAAGTTTGTTTCAGAGCAGTTTGACAGTTTTGCAGGTTACAAGGTGGGAACATAGTGGAAATACCGGTTTGTGGCTTTGGTGGAGGAATCTCAGATTGAGGTGGAGTTTGTTACTAGTTGGACTAGAGGAAGACAAACATTCAACAATGGCTCTTGGCTATCTAATGAGAGGTAGGGAAGAGAGTGGAATTGTTGCACCAAAATGGTATGACTATGAAGACCTTGTGGGTTATGTTTCAATTGTGGCTGAAGAAGTGCAAAACTTGGAAGATCTTCAGGGAGGCAATTGAAAGCAACAGTGATCAGACTTGGTAACTTGTGAGACTGTTGGAGGTAGTTGGATACAAGGAGAGTTTGATGTTGCAGCTTGTGGAACCGCCTAAAATTCCAAGGTTGGTTCGGAGCCAAGCAATACTTCGAGAGGACGGAGGGCACTCCGGGGGTCGAAGGGTGGTGAGGCTTTTAGGGCTGTCCTAAAAATCCATGGATAGTCGGAGGCAAGCAATTCTTCAGGAGGACGGACAGGTTCAATCCGGGGGCTGAAGAGGGTAAGGTGGAGCTTGTAGAACTATCTAAAATTCCGGTGATAGTTGGATGCAAGCGTTTCTTCGAGAGTACGGAACTGAACACTCCGGGGGTCGAAGAGGTAGCGGTGAATCTTGTGGGTGCTACCAAACATCCTATGGTAGTGGGAGACAAGATCTTCATGAGGGCGGAAGGCATTCCGAGGGATGAAGGGGAGGTACAGCTTGTGGGAAGCAAGTGGAGGATGGTGCCTATGTCGAGGTTCAAGTGGGACTTGGACTTGACCGGTGATCTTGGATAGAAGATTCAAGATGGAGAGAGCAACACGGTTGTTGATTGGATCACCATCGATTTAAAGGCAAGGTGGAGAATTGTTGGATATGCCTTGAAATCTCAGTTACAAGAAGTCGGAAAATTCTGAAGAACATCTGCCAGCTAGCGCGCGGCGCCAGGAGAGGCCTCGTTTGGCCTGTGGGTTCTGTTGTCTGGCGCGGGGCGCGGACGGGCTGGCGCGGGGCGCGGGCTCGTATTGGTTTGCTGATTTTGTGGAAAAATATGTTTTGAAGAATATCTGACTTAGATTGTGTTTGTTTTTAAATATTAGATATATTTAAAAATAATAGGAGATTTGGTTTTATTTTAAAAGATTTGTTTTAAAATAATAGGCATATATTTTTCTATAAATAGGGAGTGTTTTATTCATAGAAAAATAAGAGAGCAAGAGAGCAAAAGAAAGACAAGATGTAGGGAATTAGGGTTTGCCACCACACAAGGCTAGGGTCTTAGGATCCTAGGGATTTGGGCAAATCATTCTTGGGATCATCTTGTGGGATCACCTTGGGTAGACTAGGTAAAATTGAGTCTCTTGGCCACGGGAAGAGATTCGGGATCTTGGGTAGGATTAGGATTAATTCTTGTAACCCAATTGGGAACTCTTGTAAAGTGACTTCTTTGATCTAGTGGAACGGAGAGTTGCTCTCTCCCCCAGACGTAGGTTCATTAACACCGAACTGGGTAAACAATATCTTGTGTTCTTCTCTTTTGTTCTTGAATTATTTACTTTCATCATCTCTATCAACTTTAATTTGGTTACTTGGTTAATTTGCTCCACACATCAAATTTCATTGGTGTGATTTTATCGTCGAATTCACAACATCTACAAAGGCCCTGATCGAGTGGCAATGGAGGTTCATAGACGATCAAATATGGATGAGGTTCAACAATATGTGGATGCAAGATGGATTTGTGCTCCCGAGGCTTTTTGGAAAATATTTCGATTCAACCTTTACCGGCTATATCCCTCTGTTGAAAGATTACAAATCCATTTACCCAATCGTCAACAAGTACGATATTATGATCATCAAAGAATTGCGGATGTGCTAAATGATGAGCGTAACTCCAAAACAATGCTCACACAATTCTTTGCTCTGAACCGAAGAGATCCACACTCAAGAAATTATTTGTATAGAGAGATTCCACAACATTATTGTTGGAAAAAGAGGGAAAAGGAATGGAACCGTAGACGTTCAGACAGAAAGGTTATTGGAAGAATCTATACTGTATCGCCTTCTGAAGGAGAGAAGTTTTTCTTGCGAGTATTGTTATCACATGTAAAAGGTCCAACCAGTTGGGAAGATCTTCTTACAAATAATGGCACTCAATTCCACACATTCAAAAAAGCAGCCGAGGATCGAGGGTTTCTAGAGACTGATAGTAGTATTCGAGACTGTTTGGTTCATGCATCATGTGTCCGACTGCCATACGCTATTAGGATGTTGTTTGTAACTATATTAATATTTTGTGAACCTACCGATGTTAGATCCCTTTGGAATGAGTTCTTTGCCTCCATGACTGATGATTATCAAGCACAAAACAATGTCATGGGGTTAAACTTAACTAATATGTTGTTAAAAGATTTAAATGATCTCTTGAGCCAACATGGTAAAAGCATCAAAGATTATGACCTTCCATCTTTACCTACAGATTCAACTGCAGAAAATACAGTACCAAGTATTATACAAGAAGAGTTATCAGTACACATTTCAGATGAAGACATTCAGGCTGTTGCAAAGTTAAATAAAGACCAAATGATTGCTTTCAAAACCATTATGGATATCATCGATCGCAAAAATAGCGATGTATTTTTTATTGATGGTCCAGGTGGAACAGGTAAAACATTCCTATATCGAACAGTGATGGCAAATTTGAGAAGTAGAGGACAAATTGTCCTAGCGACTGCATCTTCTGGTATAGCAGCAACATTATTACCTGGTGGTAGAACGACACACTCTAGATTTAAGCTACCATTTGATGCAACACCAGGTTCAACTTTAATTTTAGATTTTACTTTCTTGATTTAGAGTAATTCTTATATACTCCATTTAGTTTGACATTCTATTCTATTTTTCTTTTATGTAAAAAAAATTCACTTTATGATCTTGCAACACCAGGTTCCATTTGTGATATACACAAACAAAAAGATCTTGCAAAACTCATAAGAGTTGCAGCTGCAATCATTTGGGACGAAGCTCCAATGACAAACAGGTATTGCTTAGAAGCCTTAGACCAATCATTAAAGGATATTTTAAACAACAATGCTCCATTTGGTGGAAAAGTTATGATCATGGGCGGAGACTTTCGCCAAGTTCTTCCTGTTATACGAAAAGGTACTAAGGCACAAACGATATCTGCATGTATTATCAAGTCTCAATTATGGGCTAATACAAAGGTCCTACGTTTGCGTCAAAACATGCGATCGAGGCATGATCATGAGTTTGCAGCATTTCTTATGCGTATTGGTGATGGAGTTGAACCTACAAAACCTGATGATATGGTGAAGATACCTTCCCAAATTGCAATACCATGGGAAGGAGAACATTCCATACAAATTCTTATCGACCATATTTTCCCACAATTAGAATTGCATGGATGGGATGCATCGTATATGGTACAGAGAGCCATACTTACACCTAAAAATGATGATGTCGAAAAGTTGAATGATATACTTATCGACCAGTTTCCAGGAGAAGAACATAATTTGTTGTCATTTGACCAGGTTGAAGGGGACACTCACAACTTATATCAACAAGAATTCTTAAACTCCATTACTCAAGGTAGTTTGCCCCCACATGTTTTAAAATTAAAAAAAGGTGCACCACTGATGTTGCTGCGGAATCTTGACCTACACGGTTATTATGTCGTGGTGTGTTTATGAACATGTTGGATGTCGAGATCCTAACAGGAAACAACGCTGGAAAAAGAGCTTTTTTGCCAAGAATTAAAATAAAAACATCAGCAAATTCAGGTCTTCCTTTTGTACTTAGTAGAAAACAGTTTCCTGTGAGACTAAGTTTTGCAATTACAATAAATAAGTCACAAGGACAAACCATTCCAAATGTCGGAATCTATCTACCGCGTCATGTTTTCAGCCATGGCCAATTATATGTGGTTTTATCTCGAGGTGTTTCACAAAATTCAACAAAGGTCCTCATCAGAGATGGAAAACTACAAGGTGAAGATGGAGAGTTTACAAAAAATGTAGTTTTTAAAAACATTCTTTTATCACAACACAGGTATTCATCTTTTAAAATTCATTAGACCACTTACATATTTATGCAGTTCTATACTTAAGCCTAATATATATTTCTTTATCATAGGTTCTAATTTAATTTACAAAAGTTAAAATTATTAGATTATATATTGGTAGTGTTTAAAGTTTAGATGATGGACATCTCTTATTTATGTGTATTATGTATTTACTATTTTGTCTGAAAATAAAAAATAAATTTTGCATGTCCTACAATCAAAATTCAATAAGATGTGATATCTAAAGAAGATCAAATAGTGTGATATATCTTTATGTAGACATTTATGATTCCATGAACAATTTTCATGACATTGTTACTTTTTTTTTTGAAGTTGTTAGAAGAATAATGTTGTTAGCTGCCGCTATTTTTGGAGTTAGAGGAATAATGTTGATTGTTTTCAATGCAACTGCTGGATCATCTTCATTCTAATACCAATATGCTACAAGAAACATAGCCAAAATTTATGCCATCAAAGTATACCAAGTTGTGTGAACGGTGAGGTTTGACAATTGTGTGATTGTCTCAATGTAGTCATTCAAAATAAAATATAAGTGAAAGTTTGACAATTTGATTTGTGCAAGAACCGAAGCAAATAATTCCCTTTTTTGCTCTATTGTTCATGGTTGCTGGATTTTCTTTTTCGACATATGTATATAGATATTTTTATGTCTCAACTTACTGTGCACATTCTATTTTTAGTTTTTCGGAAAAAGCATATATAACTTAGTTTGATAGTTGGTGGATTTAAATGGAATCACTCTCATACATATTACCCAAATTATTGGCACATGCATATAATGATATATGTAGTTCATCTTTTATATATCGATCACCTAAGAATACAATTTTTTTGTCGAGACATCATATATCTTACCTGTATATATTTTTAGGTGATTTCTTTTTCTTCACAATTATCGTCCACATATAAGTTAATATAATATAAAATGTGTATCACACCACACAAACGGGCACGGAAGTCCGCTAGTATATTATTAATTAATTTGATTTTTTATTTTGATTATATTAATTAATTAAATTAAATCAAATCTTGTGCTCCATTCTCAACCCACTCCTCAATCCTCACACTCTTTCTACAAAAAAGAAGAAAACCCAACACAAAAATCATACGATTCATACCCTCCGTTTTCTCTCATACCAATCAGGTCATTAACTCAGCTCAACTCGCCGGAAAACTTGCCGGAGTTACTCGTCGGCCGCCACAAACCTTAAGAAACTCCGTCCAGGTTTTCCTCTTTTAATTCTTTCGAATTTTTCTTTCCCTCTCTCTTGTACTAGCGTACGCGATGATCCAATTCCTTCGCGATTTGCGGTTGCAGTAATCTTACAATCGCGCTCTAAAGCGGTTAAATTAGGTAAATAGGAATTCAGTATGCAATAGATTGATTGAGAAAATTCGGTTTCCGTGTTCTTCAATTTATCGTTCATTTTCCCCCAAATTTATTTGCAACTTTATATGCTCTATTTGACAATAATAGTATTAAGAAATATGTATAAACATTGATTAGCATCTACAAATGCACTTAGATTTCATATTTTGGGAGTTTATTTTATACGAGATATTTGCCTAATTATTTTTGATAAAACTCTATTTGTTTTGCAATTAAAATATTACAAAGAAACATACCCTAGTTCTCTAGTCGTCGTCGTCGTTCGGTGGATACAATTTGATTCTCAAACTTATTTTGGCTCATTATGACTCTCTGTCAGGTGGTCATGATACTAGTTTATTGCCAATGGTGTTATGCGCATGCTAGATTTTGTGTTATGTTTACATATTTACAGTAACTCCATATAAACCACTAAAGAAAAATGCTCGGTAGTCTCCGGGCTACAGAGCATTATACATTTATACTTAGTCTCTTGCTTTTGGTAGTTTTTTGCATTATGTATTGAATGTCTTCTAAAAAATTCCTCTCTACATAGAAACACAAATGGATTCATCACAAAGTCCAGCTGCAGGGGGAAATGGGACGCTGATCTCTCAAACTAACGATACAGCAGCTTCTGCAGCAGGAGCTGATGATCCTATGCAAAAGCTGAACCAGGTCAGCAACTCCATTCAGAAAACTTTGGGCCTTATCCATCAGCTGTACCTTACGGTCTCTACCTTCAATGCTGCCTTTCAAATGCCACTCCTCCAACGCATGTATTTCTCTTCAATCCCTTCCCTACAATACAGTTATTCCTGCTTTACTTTTCGTCAATGTCCCAAATTGAGAATACTTTACTTAAATTTTCCAGCAACGGGCTTGTTGCGGAGCTTGACAACATGGTCAAATTGGCGGAAAAGTGCAACATTCAGGTTCCTATGGAGGTTGTAAAGTGAGTCTTTTACCTTTTTAAGTGCTTTTATTTTTTCCTTTAAATGACAGAATGTTTCTTTTTTTAATTTGAATATAATTGTTGACTTATTCCTGGTTTTAGTTTAATTGATGATGGGAAGAATCCAGATGAATTTACTAGAGATATTTTAAACAACTGTATTGCAAAGAATCAGATCACCAAAGGAAAAACTGATGCTTTAAAGGTTGATTCTAATTCTTGATTTTATTTGATAAGTGTGCTCTTTCTGTTCACATTCTCTGGTCTTCTCATATATTTAATGAGCTGCTTTAGTCCAACTTAGCATTTCTGTTTGTGGCAGAATTTGCGCAAGAATCTTTTGGAGGAATTGGAGCAGAACTTCCCTGACGAGGTTGAAACTTTTAGAGAGAGTCGTGCTGCTTCTGCTGCTGTAAGTGTTACTTATCCAGTCTTTTATTTCAAAGTAGGCCGGAATGACCTTCCTACATCATAGGTTGTTCCCAGTTTATCACTTGTATATAGATTTAAATTTTAAACATGAATATGTCTGATTATAAATGGTTGATTTATTAGGCAGATGAAGAAAATTTCCTGTCTAGCCTATAACTTTCACTAATGTCACAAATTTGAAGAGCATTTTTTGCTGCCATTTACCCTAACTGAAATCTTTGTGGTTTTTCCTTCTCATTTTTGCCTTTGCTTTTTTCTGGGTGTTCCTAGACTTAATTCTCGTTTGTTTGTCCTTTGATGGTTGAGGCTTCATATGTTTCTTTGATTATGCCTTATTTGTGTGTGTATAGGGAGCAAGTGTATTTGTGCCGAGTGTGTGAAGGGCTAATTTTGACCTTTTAAATCTCATACATGAATGGATCCATATAATGGGCTGTATAACCAACATTAGCTCTTTGTACATGTCATGCTCTCACTTGTTAGATCCCTTATATAACATCCTTAATAATTTTGGTATGATGTAGGATTTGATGGTCATTTTAGCAATCCATATGATATATGATTTTTACATCCTTTGCTTTCTGCGTTCTTGTTTCAATGGGGGAGTTGTTCTTGTTTGAAAACACAAGTCTGGGTCACTGTCTCCGTTCAAGGTTGGTGATGCCCTAACTTGGAGGATAACCTAGTATTTTGGGAATCGTGTCAAGTTTATATCTCTCTCTCTCTCTCTCTCTCTCTCTCTCTATCTCTCTCTCTCTCTCTCTCTCTCTCTCTCTATCTCTCTCTCTCTCTCTCTCTCTCTCTCTCTCTCTCTCTCTCTCTCCGCCCTTTAACCTTTTATATGTGTCACTTTTCCAGGGTTGGGCCCTCTCCTTTTTTCAGTCCCAAACCTAAATTTTTGTGCACCAACCAAATGTTCCCTCATTTTTTGACAATAATAAGGTAATGTCCTTCTGTATGGGTAGGGCATTTAGCTGTTAGAGGTTTGTATTTCAGTGGACCAAGTTATATGGCTGTATATGTTTCCTGAGTCATAGAAAGTATTTGGTCAGACCCTTATTATGCCAAGTGTATAGACTATACATTCGGTCATCCTCGCCTGCTCTGCTATTCTTGTATTACGACCGATGTCGTCTCAGCTCTCTCCCTAAGGGATATGAGCTGTAATTTGGTACCGAACAAGAGGGATTGGTGGCTTGTCTGGTAGCCATACTAGCAATCCGTCCCTTTACTTCCCTCTCTGCCTTCCTCAAAGCTTCCCGTACTGATGAATTTCTGTCTGCTAATGCTCCTGCATCACCTTGAGTTCTGATTTCGAATAGAAATCAGACTTTGTGTTTCTGGTAGTCTTCTACTCTTCTTTCCTTGTCTCATAATCGAAGCAAGCAATCACCATCAATCCAAGGAAAAGAGAAAGATGCAACTTCCAAGATACTGAAAGAAAATGCATAAAAAGGGATAACGCAACAATTATGGAGTTTACAAACCTCCCACACTTTCCCACGTGAGAAATTTTGCTATTCTCATAGCCAATTCCTCCTATCCATGTGGTATTATGACGCCTTATGATGTCCCTTGTTCTGCATGCGTAACTAGTTTACATTGTATATTCACCAATTTACCTTCAAGTTTCTCAACTGATACCAAAAGGAATTCTGACTAAATCGAATCATTGTGTCAATTTTAAGACTTACAATGATATTTTTGTTATTTTTCATTAACGCAAATCTTGGCTTTATTGCACATGTGTAGGAGTTGAAACGTTTGGCGCAAGCGCAAAGTGTACTACCAAATGGAGATGTGAGGGTTAAAGGAGAGCATTGAGTGATATATTTCTGATGTCTTTGCTTTTTTTTTTTTTGATGTCAGATGTCTTTGCTTTCCTACAATTGGTAGTATGAAATTCTTCATAGTTCTATCCTTTTTGGCCTTATTTTTACATTTGTCTGTATAGTGTATATCATTATCAACAATGCTTCCTTATTCATGTAACTCTCATAGTTTTGCTTACTTTTTGTCAATGGAATGCCATTATTATTACTATCTTTTAACGTGCATCTTTGAGTTGGCTGAGACTTCTTTATCTGTCTTTAGTGCTACTCGCATCTTACTTTACCATTAACATAACATTTCCTTCTCTATTGTCCAACTAAGTGTGTGCTTGGGTTTTGCAATATATTCACATTGGTACTGCCGATTTAGCTGAAGCTACATTTTGAAGTGGTAGACTAATAGCTTGGGTTTAGTGTTTGAGTAAGTTACACTGCACAAATAAAAGTTTTAAAACAAATTTAAAGATGGATTGAAATTTTATATTATATAAATTGTCTATATAAAATTTTACACAAATCTAAAATCATTTGATAAGTTATTAAGATACGTCAAAATTAAGGTCTTTTGCGTTTTTTATTTATTATTATTATTTTAAAGTTGTTAATTTTGATGGTTTTTAATAGGGGTGAGCATCGGTCGGGTTCTGTCGGATTCGGACCGAAAATTGTAAAATCGATAAAAACCGCGGCCTCTTAATTTTGACCCAATTCCGACCGTCTATATATTCGGTTTGTTCGGGTTCGGGTCATACGGGTGACGAGTATAGCGGGTCGGTTTTAACGGGTTACATTGAAACTTTGTTGTTACATCTAAAATTTCATTGATAAAAAAAATATTATTCTTCAAATAGTTCAATATTTCGTACACACTGCAACAAATGATACAATAAAAATTATGAGATGCAATTATTGTTTCAAATTTGTTAATCCAACGACATATAATAGATAGTAGATGAGAAGTAAAAATTAATATGAATCTAGAATATTATCTTTCACATCTTCTTTATCAACCTATTACAAGCATAAACTTGTAAAATATAACATTTTTCTTCTCTATCATAGATATACAAAATTAACAAAGCGAAGAGTATAAGAGATTAAAAGGTGTTCAAAACTGAAAAAAATATATTTATATTTTGGTAATTGTTCGGTCGGTTTCGGTTATGAAGAGATAAATTTTAGAGACTCGCACCCGCCCGTATACAACCGTTCATGATCAATTTTTCACAATTGTTGACCCGAGACCCGACCCGCACCCGACCGAGTGCTTCCATATGTTGGCGGTTATGTCAGTTTCGAGTCGGGTTGCGGGTTCGTGCTCACCCCTAGTTTTAATAACATATCAACTAGTTTTAAATTTGTGAAAAATGTTACATGAGTGATCCATCCGATATAATTTTTCATTTCAACCGTAAATAAGTGGTGTAATGTTATTCAAACGTTATACCGATGTATCATTAATATTAGTTTGTCAATATTACCCTTGGTTGTTTATTCAAACGTTATTCATCCGTTTGGATTGATGGAATATAATGGAATAGAGCGGAGCGGAATGGAATATAACAATGTTCCATTGCTTGGATTTGAAAAATAATAATGGATTGAAATGGAATAGGATGAAATGAATTTCATCCCATACCACCACCTACCTTCAATTTTGTTCATTTTATTTTTAAAATATCCAAACAATGGAACAAATATTTATTCCATTTTACTCTACTCTATTCCGCTCCACTCCATTCAATTATATTCCATTAATCCAAACAGAAGAGAAATCATAATAAAATTAACAATTTATTGGTTAGCTTGGTATATAAGAAATACTTAAAACACTAAAACTAGAAAAGCACAGAGGGAGTAACATTTTTGTATGGCACAACATATGACTACCATTAATTGTTTCATAAGAATAAATTTACCATAAGTTTATGACATGTACTTTTGCCACCTATGGATTATGGGGCGCGCCCTACGAAATGATTAAAATACCTCTGTCTGTTATTTAAGTAGCAGATATCCTCAAAAACAGCTTACAATTATAACGTCTGCTACTTAAGTCACAGAAGAATATTTTGGTTATTTAGTAGGACGCACGAGTAACCCATAAGATGACAAAAAGTAATTTTCAAGTTATTTTGTGGTAGAGTTGATCATCATAAATAGGGGATGAAAAATAATAATGAATTGGTCACACAAACCAACTAACATAATTACCTGCAAAGTGGGGGTGGATTAGGGCACCTAAGCCCATCAACCAGCACCGCCTGCCTTATAACCCTGTGGGGCAACCCGCGTCAGAGCCATGGACCTAAATATCTCTCAACCCTCTTCCTTTTTTTGGGTCAAATTACAAAGATCACACTATTTAAGGTAGGTTAGATGTGGCGTGGTAAAACCACACATCACAACCGATATTTGACCACACATATATTAATTGTGAAAAAGTTTCCGACAATTTTTCCAACGTACTATTTAACTGCTACAATTCTTTTGTTGTTGTAATTCTCACAAATATTTTCTTGTTTTTAAATATGAGTACTTTCTGTAATACCTCAAAAATGTTTAGCGGTTGATGTCAACAACTAATCGATTAGAGGTACCATCCTTATTGATTGGGTATCAGATAATTAATTAAGCTACTTTCTAATCAAATGGATTGTTTATTTTTTCAAATAATCCGATAGCTAGAAATTTTACCTTATGGTGAATAAATAAAGTGTCCAAAGTTTGAACATCAACTTCTGTATATATAATATAGTACCTCTTCCAACTGATCTAAATTTACGGAGATAATCTCTATCCTATGTCTTAATTAATATAAATGTTAACTAGTATTGGCTATCCAACTGAAACTTTATTAATTATGAAACAATTATGCGAGTTTTGGCTATTGTTACATGACCATGGTGCATGTGAAGATAATTTGCAATTTATATGGTGATTATTTGGCATGTTGCGTGATATGAAAGTAAGATGTTGGACACTTGATGTTTTGTATGAAATACAAATGACAAATTTACTATGAAATACAAAATGATAAAATACATGTAAATGACAAGTGGCAAGTTGCATAAAATACAAGTAAGATGTTGAATACTTGATGTGTTACATGAAATGTAAATGATAAGTGGTATGTTACATATTTGATCTGATGCATGAAATGCAAGATAGCAAATTAAATGTATGTAACAATATGCAAAAGACAAGTGACGCGTAATATTTCTTGCCTATAAATTAGATACTCCCTCTGTTATTTTTTATATGAAACATTTTTAAAAAATTACACATACTAAGGAAACACATTGTAAATAGTTCTTTTCATTTAATACTCTTATAAATTTAAACTTATTCCATCTATACCCCTATTTAATTACTCTAAATTCAATTAACTTACTTATTTTTAATATTCTCTTTCATAATAAATAAGGGCATAAGTGAAACACAACATTTAAAACATTTAAAAATTAGTCAAAGTTTCTTATAAAAAGGAACAAAAAAAATTTCACTTTTGTTTCTTATAAAAAGGAACGGAGGGAGTATTAGATAAACACAATAATATATAGCAAAAACCAAAAACAAGAAGCACAACCATGCACAATAGAGTCTTACTCTATAGAGAAAAGAGTTAAAGGAAAAAAAAGTCACATAAAGAGTTTTTTTTTTTGGGTACAAATAGAGTTTCTTTATGAGTGAAGAATTCTATCCACCTATCCACCTTAGAGTGATATTTTTGTATTCCCATCAGGGGCGGATCTAGACTGAAATTATCAATGAGGCTAAAAAACTTAGTCACTACTGGAAAAAGAATTTCATTCCAATTATTTAGTTAAATAACAAATAATATATGAAATTACTACTAATACAATATGTATATTCAAAAAAAGAAAACCACCAAACTAAAAAGTTTCTATTAAAAAAAAATCAACAAACTAACAAACTATATTCAAAAAACCATAAAATTTTTATTCGAAAAAAAATAAATGACTATAACTTATTGAATGTCCGTTAAATTATGCATATTACTATTGTTTGATACTTCACAAGATTTTACCTTGGATCAAAATATATAGAACCCAAAATTATACTATTTTATAGTTAATTTTGATAAACTAATTCAATTAGCTTATAACTTATTAATTTGTATTCCAATTTTACCAATATCATCTTACGTACTTGAAAAAAATTAAAACTATTGATTTATGTCATTTCATATTTACATGCTCGTTCAATCGTTAATTTTACTCAATACTACAAATTCAAATAGTTATTCACTTTTTTTTACAAACAAAGTCTCAATTATTATAAAAGCAAAGTATATAACTTAAAATAATACACTTCGTATAACCAATGATTTGAAATTATCAATAATAGACTATAAACTAATATTTGCACTAACACTTAAACTAATGTATACTGAGAGACTTATAATCATCAATAATAAACTTTAAACTAATATTTACATTAATATTTGTACAAATATGTATATAGAATAATTTAAAATTATTTATAAATTATTTATTATTATTATTTTAAAAAGAATATGGATTGGGCTGGTGTGGCTATAGCCACACCAAGCCTCACACAGGTTCGTCCCTGATTCCCATTATCATTAATATTAGGGTTAAATATGTTTTTAGTCCCTATTTTTATGTGAGTTTCGACTTTTAGTCCCTACATTTTTTTATTATAATTTAAGTTCCCACGTTTTTGCCGTTTGCATTTTTAATCCATACCGTCAATTTTTTGTTACTTGGATAACGGAATCGGTCACATAAGATGGCACATAGATGCCATGTCACTCAATGCAAACATTATCCTAGTCAATTTAAGTTATCCTATGTGGTCGAATCCGTTATCCTAACCACAAAAAATTGATGTAAAGGAATAAAAATACAAACGGCAAAAACATGAAAGACTAAAAATATAATAAAAAAA
This sequence comes from Trifolium repens, assembly GCA_030408175.1. Classification (NCBI taxonomy): domain Eukaryota; kingdom Viridiplantae; phylum Streptophyta; class Magnoliopsida; order Fabales; family Fabaceae; genus Trifolium; species Trifolium repens. The sequence goes on along the minus strand of CP125842.1, from coordinate 54,193,746 downwards.
TGTAGTGACTAAAAGTCGAAACTCACATAAAAATAGAGATTAAAAACATATTTAACCATTAATATTATAGTGAAAATTCAATAAGCCTACGGGACCATTGATTTTTCCTCGTTCACATTGAGAATGTTTCTCCAACAAATTAATCTACTTAGTTATATAAAAAACGTGATAAAAGCCTATGGTCAAATAAAAATTTGATGCTTAATATAACTATTTGAGAGAAATGATGGTGTTAGCTAGGTGCGTTATTTCAAGTTATAATTGTGTTACTACGATTGCAACTTTGTACTTACAAAGTGTGTCTCTAGAAGCATATTACTCACAAATTTTTAGAGAATCTAAAAATGAACGCAACTGCGATCGGAAGTGGGCTGGAACCACTTGATACCAAAATTGACACCCGAATCAAATTCAACTGGTAGTGAAAATAAAATAAAAATGAAGTTGATATATTTAAAATGACTAATTAACAATTAATATATTTAACCTATATAAAATATTTAAAATGAATAAGAGAAAATAAATGAAGACGATTAAATTTATTAGTAACTCATAAATGTCGCAACATGCATGAAGCAACATAGTTATTATACATTAATTCTCAGGGCCCGTTTGATTGTCACAAAGAGATCGACATGTTAGAATAATTGTATCATATTATGTTTCAATTAAGGGCTCTTTTGATGCGCAACATAAGAGACATAATATGTTTATTGTATCATATCCTGTTATAATCTAATGTTTGGTGGGACAAATAGATATTGTAAGTTAATCGTTAAACTTATCTTATCTTATCATATCTTTTTAATTAATTAAATACCGTAAAAAAAATGTCTTTCTAATTAAAAAATTTATCCTGAATTTGAGTTGGGTTACCAACAAAATAATATAAGAAAATAGTTAATATAAACAAACGAATTTGATAGTAATTTAACTAATTAATAATTAATTAAATGAAATTAGAATACTTAACTTAAAAACAAAATTATTATTAAAGTTTTCATAAATATGATTTTTTTTCATAATATATAACTAATATCACGTCACTTACTATACCAAATACATGAAATTAAATGATGATATTCTATAAAAAAAAAGAAATTAAATAGTGATACAATATTTTTTTTTTTACCATATGTGCACAAATATATGGTAGATTAAATATCAATTACGTTACTATCTTATTATATTTTTATCCAACTTGAACTTGTTATTTTATTATGTCTTTACATAAAAATGAAATAGTAATAATAGTATCAATCTAAACATCTAACTTCGTAGGGTTAGGTTAGGTGTCCTTCTTTCGTCAATTATTATACATAAAAATGAATGAGAATGGTGAACTTTGCTTGGATTTATTGGTAATTCATAAATGTTGCAACATGGAACATAGCAACACTTATAAATAGACATCGATGGATCGAAACAGTGCATAGAGATGTTAACGGGGTGAAGATTGACCGGATGACACTTTACCATTCCTTGCCCCACCATCTAAAATATTTCCCATCTCTGTCTCTATTCCTCGCTTCGGGAAGTATTCTTCCTTCATCTCCATCCCTGCGGATCCCCACAGTTCTCGCGGATATCCATCAACTTTTAAAAAAAGCAACAAAGTTATATTATTTTCAATCAAAGTAGTTGTAAAGTAATATTCAAGGTTAATTATAAAAGAAATAAAAATATTAAAGTATTTACGGGTCTTGTGACGGTTATAAGCATCATATATAAACAAATGTATACACATATTGTGTGAAAATATAATTAAAAATAATTTATAAAGTACCTAAATCTAAATTTCTAAATATTATTTTAATAGTTTTCGGGAACAGAGTCTCCGCGGGGCGGAGAATGAAATACCATCCCCATCCCCAAACCTCTTTCGAGGGGATTTTCTCATTCATTCCCACATAGAAAAATTCTCCAAATTCAAAATCCAAACGGGACAATTTTCGCGGGGATCTCCATTACGGATGAAATTGACATCCTAAAAGTAACAGTGGACACATGCTGAGATTAATTACCACACTGATTTGTAGTTTACAATCTGAAAAGGCTCCAAAATTCCCATTAAACAAATTATTTGAGAGATGAACTACTTTCTAGACAGTTTACAACCTCTCTTCCGTCCCATTTTAAATGACATCTTTTTGACTTAGTATACTATTCATTTGACCTGCTTTGACCTTATTTTTCTACTAATATATACATGCAAATATTAACATATGAGATGTTGTTTGATTTATCTCGACGAGTACTTTCAAAATATACCATTTTTATAATTTTTAATAATATATAATTAGAGATATTAACGATTAAAGTTGTGCATTGGCAAACGTGTCAGTGGTCAAACAGGTCATTTATTTTGGGACAGATGGAGTATATTAATTTGAAGTTGACTTTTTGACACATTAACACTATTTTTTCTTCAATTCATGGTTAACATAGTTTCTACGTGTACCGTAAAAAGTAGATTCTACTTTCTACACGTGTTTTTTTCCCTCTAAATAGTAAAGAGGGCATATTTGTAAAAATGTCTCCTTTACATATAAATTCAACTCTTGACCTTTGTAATATGGGTCAGGATCAAATGACACAAACTAGTTTGACACCAAATGTTACACCGATCAAGAATGCTTTAATGAATTCAAATTTTACAAAATTCACCGTTGGATTGGAAGATTATATCATATAGATCATTCATGTTAAATTTTATAAAAATCTAAAATCATTTAATATGTTATTGAGACTCGTCAAGATTAACGGTATTCAATAAAAACGCATAAACCGTTAATCTTGACAAGTGTCAATGACATATCAAATGATTTTAGATTTTTATAAAATTTAAAATGGTTGATCTATATGATATAATCTTCCAATCCAACGGTGGATTTTGTAAATTTTGAATTCGTTAAAGCGTTATTGATCGGTGTAACATTTGGTGTCAAACTAGTTGGTGTCATTTGATCCTGACCCTTGTAATATTTAGATTTTTATTTTTTCTAAAGTTGTATGTAATTTTTTTTGTTTTATATCGTCTCACAATATAAATTGTTTTAAGTCTCTAACTAGATTGGACCATTCCTGAAAGTAAATATTAGTCATTAGTCTGTAAGTATAACAAGATATTATAATTCATTAACCATTTAACAAACTGGATTAATAAGATATGATAAGTTCTTTTTTAACATTATTTTTATAAGAATTTCATTTAAAGATATTTTTATTAAAAAAAGTTGAATATTTCAATTTTAATATATCAACTTCTGACATTTTTATAAAAAATTATTATTTAAGATTTTAAAGAGTACTCTAAAAGCACTCGTTAATATATTTTAGAAAATTGTTCTGGTTAGGGACAATGGCTAATACACGTGGTATAAACGCTTCAAATCCAACCCAAATACAATATTTCACAAAGACTTCTCATGCAAGCGCCAATGATAACAAATATGATAACTATTGTACAATATATACGCCCCTTTACATGCCCACGGAATCGATAGATTCATCTCAATTTCTATCATAATTTCTAATGCCAGTTGTTGCCAGCAGACACATATATATAGTTATAACAAACAAGGTTTGACGCAAACATATAATTCAATAACTTTGCACTTTTGCTCCACCTTATTTTAAGTCTCACTGCTAGAATCATCTAGTTCTATGTGGAGCAGAACAAAACATTTATACATCATTAACTATATGTATATCTTTGTTTATTTTGTTGAAAAAATTTATAGTTTTGTTAAATTAAAATTCAATATAATAATCCATAAGTCCTAACTCAAACGATAAAAATGTCAAAATTGTGTGGTCGAATATCGTGATCGGAGTTCAAATCCGACTCCCTCACTTATGTTTTGTCAGTTTTTCTATATGCGGAAAAAATTCAATACAACATAATAATGACTAGATTAACCACGAATTTAAACTGAGCTAACCATGTAATAAATAAACGAACAATGCATGTACCAATAAAAAAAATAAAAAAAAACGAACAATTTTATTTTTAAAATTTTTTATGTTCCATTTTTTACCCCTTCTATGTATTCTTTCTTTTCTTGCCAGTACTAATGGTACCCCCGCTTTTGTTGCTGCCGGAGTACTGAAATAGACAGATCAAGATCAATTAAGGAGAGAAAATTGTACTGTTTCATTTATTATAATAATCTCACTGAAACCAACTTTTGCATATAGATGAGGGAAGAATGAAAATAACAGGATGACGGGGAATTTAATTCATACATTCAACCTACCTCTACACTCATTTCTTCACTCATTTACTCTAACATATTGTAATATTGTATTGTTTGTTTGGGCAGAAAGTGCGAGGAAAGATTAAAGGAGGAAGTAAGAAAATACTACTTTTTATTTTATTTATTTATTTGATTAAATGGAAAGCTGAAGTCCAAAAAGAAAAATTATACACTAATTGCGGAACATTGGTTCCAAAAGCATAAGCTATAACAAGAGTATAAATTTGAGTCGGACATGACTCATAGATAATCACGTGGTATACATCTTGCATTCTTCATGAGCAAGCAAATCCACACACAAATTACTTTATGTCGAACTTCAAAATCTAACTCAATAATTTCCAAATTCTTTTACAAAGAATCCAACCTCATGAGTGAACGACTACATCTTTATTAAGGATTTTGACCACAATTTGAGTATCTACGCAATTCTATTCGACAATGCCCCAAATCTCACACGAACTTCAGACCAACCCAAGTTCTCCACAACTCTACCACCTCCACGCTACAACCTCCAAGAAAAACCATTGATCCACTCACGTATACTACCTCTAATAAGTCCTCCACAACCATAATTAGAATCAGCTTCTTTCGCTCCTTATGTGTTGAATGCAACCTAGTGTTTACACTGTTTTTTGGTAAACAAGCGCTAGTTTGGTTATTACAAGAAGGATCAACTAGTAAAATCCTGGAACATATTTGTGTGTTAATTTCCGGAAAAAGTATGAATGTTCAACATCTTTTGCTTGAACAATTATTGTCTAATTTGCATTAAATGCATAAAAAAGACATTGTTTCGACGAAGTCGAAGGATCTAATTAAAATAAAATAGCGTTAAAGTAAATTTGCAAATAAATGTTAAAGAACCTGAAGAGAAATTGCAATTGAAGGATAAAGTGCATAAACTTTAAAGGGAAGACAAGTAAAGAACTTGAAAGATTAAATGACATTTGAATGGTAAATGGTGGATGAAATCCATTTCTATGCACTCTTCCACCCTTTTGCACACGCGGCGTGGACATTTAGAGTTTCTAGAAAATAAGATTCCAACCCATATTTCTTATTACAAACACATATATATAGACCTTGTAGGAAAGACAACCACTAGATCCTACGGTCGAAAATAAAAGTAGTAAATAACTACCTATAACTTCATTAAGATTTTGACACATGTCTTATTTAATAACATTCTTAATCTAAGATTGACACATGTCCCTTTGAATGACTATCCTTTAATGACTTCTTCGAATCATATGTCTCTTCTTGTTGAAAATGAAGCCTTCGACAGCACCCTACTATCTATTGCACCGACTCGAATTCTTCGACATCCATCAATCTGTTGCATATAATTTGTCGAGCGTCACAAAATAGTTTAGTCGAATTCCACTTAATATGGATAATTTCGACCAATCTTAGTTTGAATAATCATATGGCTAGCCAAAAGGAGTATTTTTCTTCTTTTCCAATTATAACACCAATGCTTGAGCAATATCATAAATTTTATAATTTTGGTGTTAACAGAGGCCCCCAAAAATGTTGTTTCTCGAATGAAATGAGAGGAATAACATTTTTAATCATGTCAATAATTCAAAAATATACTTAGTGACCTCTTTGGAAAACTTAGCCAAATTTTTAGAGAAGATGATTCCGATTTCGTCATCATTTTTTATTTTATTTTCAAAATTTATGGTAAAACTTACCAACTTTTGGTCGAAAATAAAGTCCACATCTTAATAATATATTTGGCCGAAAATATAGATATCATTCTTCAAATGATATAGACAAAAATATTTGACCAATTTTACAGCATGTAATTATTTCGACCAATGTTACCATCATCTGTGAATAACGGTTATTATAATAAATTTTCAAATTGAATCATAACGGTTGCCTTGGGACATTTGGTAGGTGGTTGCAAACAAAATCGAAAGGCTGCGAGTTTGACTTTGGCTGGTGCCATTTTTTGTCAAAAATTTGAATTTATGCAATTCAAATTAATTAACGAACAATAAAACACAAAACCTACCAGATACAACGGTTAATATATTTGAATGTTCCAAAATAAGCACAACGTCTTAATTGGCTCGATTGGCAGACATTTCCGTTCAAATTTGAAGGCCCTAAGGGTAGCGAGTTCGACTCCTACCTGTTCCAATTTTTGTTAAATATTTCGAATTTTGAAAATTCAAATTATTCAACAAACAAAATGCAAAACAGCCAAATGGGGGTTTCGACCAAAGTACCTGCAGGTCGAAATGTGTGGCACAACCACCAGAACACCTTCAATAATTGTGAAATATATATGAACGGTAATTGATTTAACCAGTATTTCTCTGTATATCTCCAAATTTAACATTTGGAAATATTTCATATGAAATGCTTGGTTGAAACTCGAAAGCATCATTCTAAGAATGAAATAAATATAGGAAAATTCAACCATTTTTTACATCTCATGGTTTTAACCAATATTTTGATTATCTTTTCATAATTAATAAGATGACTAAAATTTTGAGCACTTTACCAATTTCAACATCATGCATGATAAAGTGTTACATCAAAATTCAATTTCAATCTTCTAGATATTGGTTTCTAAAAAATTATGGTCTCAAAAACCATTTTCCTTATGGTTTCAAAAACCATTTTCATTACGGTTTCAAAAACCATTTTTGTTTTTGCGCACATAAAGTGTTGAATCAAAATCATATCACTTCGTGCATTCTTTATGAACTAAATGATTGTTCTTATTAGTGTTAGAATTGCATCCAACAACTTTAAAGAACAATTTTCCGAAAGCAAATAACACACAAAACAGTCCCACCGGGCGTGCCATTTTGTTTACACTGATTTTTGGTAAACAAGCGCTAGTTTGGTTATTACAAGAAGGATCAACTAGTAAAATCCTGGAACATATTTGTGTGTTAATTTCCGGAAAAAGTATGAATGTTCAACATCTTTTGCTTGAACAATTATTGTCTAATTTGCATTAAATGCATAAAAAAGACATTGTTTCGACGAAGTCGAAGGATCTAATTAAAATAAAATAGCGTTAAAGTAAATTTGCAAATAAATGTTAAAGAACCTGAAGAGAAATTGCAATTGAAGGATAAAGTGCATAAACTTTAAAGGGAAGACAAGTAAAGAACTTGAAAGATTAAATGACATTTGAATGGTAAATGGTGGATGAAATCCATTTCTATGCACTCTTCCACCCTTTTGCACACGCGGCGTGGGCATTTAGAGTTTCTAGAAAATAAGATTCCAACCCATATTTCTTATTACAAACACATATATATAGACCTTGTAGGAAAGACAACCACTAGATCCTACGGTCGAAAATAAAAGTAGTAAATAACTACCTATAACTTCACTAAGATTTTGACACATGTCTTATTTAATAACATTCTTAATCTAAGATTGACACATGTTCCTTTGAATGACTATCCTTTAATGACTTCTTCGAATCATATGTCTCTTCTTGTTGAAAATGAAGCCTTCGACAGCACCCTACTATCTATTGCACCGACTCGAATTCTTCGACATCCATCAATCTGTTGCATATAATTTGTCGAGCGTCACAAAATAGTTTAGTCGAATTCCACTTAATATGGATAATTTCGACCAATCTTAGTTTGAATAATCATATGGCTAGCCAAAAGAAGTATTTTTCTTCTTTTCCAATTATAACACCAATGCTTGAGCAATATCATAAATTTTATAATTTTGGTGTTAACACCTAGCCCTCGAAAGGTGGATTTCATCCTACTTGCTGAATGGTCTTGTTAACAATAGACACTAGACAATTTGCCTTACAAACAAGTATATAATCTTTGATTCTTTTCAATATGGCACGCTTAGGTCCACTTGGTCGGGAGGAACTCTCCCCGCTTAGGTTCATTTTTTATTCTTTTTTATTTATGAAAATGATAACAATATCTCAATCTCTTTTACTCCCCGTCCCAAATTATGAACCGTATCAAACAAAAATTTGTCTCAAATTCTAACTCACATTAATAAATGTAGGATAATTTTGTTGAATAACTCATAATTTCTTTTTTAAATATAGTACTGTACCGTACAAGATATTCTAGGCCCAAAACAGGTGAGGCCCAATCCTTCTCGTGTCGGGTCGCGACCTCGGGGCTCCATAAAGCCCACATCGCCTATAAGCTACCAGTAGTTCGCCCTCCTATCCCACGTGGCCACGAGCATCACCACGATCAGAGAAACTGCCAAGTTGGAGATCGTGGAGCTTGGCGGGAAAGAGTGGGAACTCCCACATCTCATGGATCGTGGGACGGTTGCAAAAATGAGGGAAATATCCCCCTGATACCCTATATATAGATGGTGAATACTCAATCAAAAGACATTCACTATTTTTCCACAACCTAAGACAATCAAAAAACCATATACGAACCAGAGATAGAAACCATCCTACGTTCCACACAGGAACAAGTACTAATTATATTTTTTTTATTCATGTAAAATTCTCTTGATGGTTTATAATTTACAACAAACGGAGTAATTACTTAAATGTTAGAGGATCGACCTCAGTTTAAATATTTATTGCACCAAAAAATAAAACAATGTACTTTTTTTTGAGTAAATATCATATAATAGTACTTTATAATTTTACTTTTGTACAAAAATATTTATTTATAATTAATATTAATGCATTTATTATACATAATGATATTATTGTCATTTACTAAACACATATCTATCTTTCTTCTTGCTTCACATCCACCTTTACTCCTACCAAATACTCCAAAAATTCTTCTCACTTTCTATTCATTTTTATTCCTCTAACAATCTTAATTTCATTTTATTTTCTTTCCATCCTCTTTCTTTTTCTATCCAAACAAAACACAAATCACGAATATCTTAAGCCTTTGAGTTATTGTTACCATTAGAAAATTTTAGTTCATATTTAAACCAATCCTCATTTTTTTTATCTCTTTTCAATTTTTTTTTGACTAATTCTTGACTACTTTATTAAATTTAATGATGTGAAATTCACTTACCAAAACAATTGTGAAAAGTTTACAATTTACCAAAAAGAAAGAGAAAAAAATTGACAGATAGACACGTTACTATACACTATTTGTAGTATTGTTCATATAATCTTTAAGTTTATAATAATATACATATTTTTTTAACTCAGGCTTATCAAAATATAATGATATTTTTGTCAATATCCATGCATCCAACCAAATTACCAGCCAGACAGGTAGCTAGGATATACCACAAATAAAGAGAATCCCAATTTAATAGTACGAAGATATTAAAAGCATAGGACCTTGATGTCTAATAATGGGACCCTTGTATTGGATCAATTATTTGTTGGAAAAATAAATCATACAGATAAGGGAAAGGATCGATGGATGGACCCTAATCTAGTAAAAATACAGTAGTACATTATTACTATCTTCAATCTAATAAAATTCTATCTAATAAAATTGTGATTTTTTTTTTGAAGCAATTGTGAAAATTACTATAATAACATTCATGGATATATATGAAAATATATATCCTCTTATTAAAATGTTCACTTCTTCATTAATTAAGCATAGTTTCAAACCATGTAGGACACAAAAACAAATGGTAAAATCCCACAGAGCATCTCTGCCACCAGCCACCTCTTCCCCAAATTGCCACCGCTCTTGTCCACAGCTGTTGAGTTTGCTCCCTTTCCAGTAGCACCATTAGCTGCTGCAATTAATGAGTTTTCAGGTTCAATCACATTAATAATTAGAAAAAAAAAAAGGTGAGTTTTTCACTAAGCATTTTATTTAAAGTGTACCAATACACTTGCTGATATGGACAATTGTGATATGTTCACAAATAATACTTATTAATTTTTCTTATGAATCAATTAGAATTGTACACTTCAGCAGTGTATCGGTACATGTCCAAATAAGACGTGTACCAGAGTGTTTACCGAAAAAATATTAAGCAAATATGGAAGAGTTTGGTTCAACTTAGTGAGGAAACATAAATGGTTTTTAGAGTTGCATTATTAAGTTTCTTTTTAACGGAGTTGTATTAATTAAGTGTGACTTAGAAATTCAACATCGGATGGAAAAATAGACATTAACTAATATATAAGAGATGAAACTCATAAACCAAACATTTTAAGGTTTTACTTGTGGTGTCAAAATTCATTTATATGGTTGCTCTCGGTCGAATGTGATGATTTGGTAGGCGGGCTATAGTAGTTCTTGGTGTTGATTAAGGATGTTCAGAGTCTCAAACTTAAAGAGAAAAAGTTTATGTGTCAAAGATAATTTGAAAATCTCACATTCGATGGAGAAATAGTTGTAGAACAACATATAATCAAGACGATTCGTGTAATTAATGACTTAATATTTTGAATGAAAATACAGTGTTTAAACTCATTTATATGATTGCTATTAGTATGCCTAATGATCAAATGGTCAAAATAGGTTTTAAAACATAATTTTTAAGAATATTCTAATTTTAACTTCTAAAGAAAGAGATCCTGATAATTCAAAGTTCGACTGTGTAAATAAAAATTTGATAAAAAATTGTTTCTATTAGAAATTAAACCCGAGTTCTCTCAAATGCTTCGTTTTAAGATGAACTCATTAACCACTTGAGCTCAATATCTTAATTCTCTGTATTCCTTCTTAAAAGACCAATTTAATTATTTACTCGAAATATTAATAATGAATATTTACCAGAAGGAATAGGGGTGGTAGTGGTAGTAGTACTATTCTCCATAGTTTTTTGGAAGTCCTCAAATATCTTAGCCGCTTTAGATTTAGGTGCCAAATGCAAAATATCTGAAAAAAAAACCATCAAACTTGTACATAAAATTCACACCATACCATAAGCATAATTATGAACAAATTAGAGTCATAGATTAAAGATAAGATATTTGACTTACCAATACATTGAGTTATATTTGTAGGTGACTTACAATCATTTGGTAATTGAAGTGCAAGTGTAACATTAATTGTAAAACCAAGATTTGGGTCATCATGATCTTTAGCAAGGATACATAAACATCTTTTACTTTTAACAACAACTTCTTTGACACCAGTGCAACAATCTATAGGTGGTGTTTTGGCTTCACCACTCACAAAAGGAAGACAATTTGCCAAAGCAATTAATTTATCTGTACATTCTGCTTTGTCTTGGTTAATATCTGAGGTTACAAGACCAAACATAAGGACTAGGAAAATCAAAGTAGAGAAGATTGTTAGATTTGTTGTACTTTTGCAATCCATTTTGAGAAGAAAAAAAAAATAGCTAGATGTGTGATGATGGAATAGTAACACACCACCTCTTGTTTGGATTATAAGGCTTAGATTGATTTGTGGGTTTGTGACTTTATTGTATATACGTAATTGAATTGGATGTTACCTATTTATTTATTTCCACGGCAGCATAAGGGATGGGGCATGAAAAACTTTTTGATCTTTTCTTTATTGATTTTTTTTTAGTAAAAACTTTATTGACTTTTTTAACTTCTGTGATAAATGAAAAATAAATATTTATTCACTTTTTATTTACTAATTACTATTTTTTGTGTTAAAATTTTGGTTCTCAGAAGAAGGTGTGGTTCTAGTAATCAGAATTCAATTGCAAGTTAAATAAAGTTTGGCAAATAATTGTTTTAATCAGGAAGCGAACTTAAATTCGCCAAATGATTTGTCATAATTAAGGAGAATTTATTAACCACTTAAGCTAAATGTCTTAAATTTTATTTTAGTTTTTAACCCTCTAGTTCTTAGGAGAAGAAGATTCTAGTAGTTTAGTGTTCAGTCGCGATCGAGGTAAGTAAAGTTTGACTAATATATTTTTTTTATAATTTAGTACTCCCTTCGTCCCAAAACTTTGGTCATTTTAAAGTTTTGCACATGGACTAAAAAATAATATGATTGATTAGTTAAGTTTTTTTTACCCTTATTTTATTAAAAAATAGAAAATTCATTTAATGAATGCTTTCATTTTTTGTGGGATATATATGATAAAATATCATTAATTGTACTTTGTTTTCTTAAAAAAATCAAAGTTTTGTGATAAAACTAAAATATTAAGAGGACTAAAAATTTCAGCAAGAGGGAGGAAAAAGAGAGAATACATGAAGGTAAATAGATGAAATAAGTAACCAAGTAGTTGACATGATTAAATTAAAATACACAAAGAATAATATTTAGAAGAATCTAAATTTAAAGATTACCTAAAATAAGTAAGCTCGGCACACGTTATAAAAAAGTGAGGAAGTTTGGTACAAGTAATTGCCTTAGAAATCCAAAAAAAAAGTATTTTGTTTTTAAGGCTTTACCCTACAAACAAAACAACATTCTTATAAATTAAGAAATTGAATTTAATTACTTAATGAATTCTACAAAATAACAATACCAATCAATGCAGCTAGACCGGCCTCGTAAATTCAATTAGTTCATGAGTTAACATCAACTATTATTGCAGCATGTTCTTGGAAAGCCAGTAAAATCCAAGACAATAAGCAGTAAACATAGGAAATATGCAACTTGTAGAACTCCATATTTCACACGTTACCCACTTTATGCAACATTTGAAGGAGAGGCATGTTTAATTCTAGTAACACAAATAATCATGATACAATGACCAAATTCCTAACAATATTATTTGGATTTAATATGGAGTTATAACACAAATCATGACACTATGATCCAAAGTCCTAACAATAAAATGAAAGTGGCTTACTAAAGCCATAATTCTTGGTTTTAGTTGAGCTTTTTTATTAAAAAAATGCAAATGAAACTAAGGGTTTGTTTGGTTCAACCGAGGGGAGGGGGGAGAGAGATTTTTAAGGAGAGGAGGCGAGGTAAAACAAAATTTATTATGTTGACAAAATTACCTTCACTTTTTTATTAAAGTTCTAAATTATCCTTGTTGGAATATTAAATTCTAGGTTTTTTTTTTTTTACAACAAAAAAATTTAGGCTTTCTACTCATTAGGTTTTTTTTTTGTAGATATCCATTAGATTTTTTTTTGACGTAATATATCCATTATAATTTAATCCTTATTTTGAGTTGATAAGGTTAAGGGTAAAAAAATAAATTACTTCTCCCCTTCCCTCCCATCGTTAAAAAGTTGAACCAAACATAAAAATTTAAAATATCACCTCACCTCCCCTCCCCTCCCTTCCAAAACTCCCAAACCAAACAGACCCTAAGTGTATGTGTATAGAATGGGTCACGCTAACTTGTGTTTTTGGAAAACTAAGTGCGTATGTATATATATGAGAAGTTACTAAAATTAAGGAAACACATTTCTAATATTTTGTTTTAAAAGTATAATTTCAGTAAATGATATTTACAAATTTATATCTTTATTAAAATTGTTTTTATAAATATGATTATGTTTTTGGTAAATATATAATAAGAGTAAGTTTATTGCTATTTTACACCCACATATTTTTAAATGGCAGTAACTTAATTAGCAATTTCATATAATATATATATTGATTGTTCGGAAGAGCATGAGTTTAAATTCCAATTGTAACAATTTTTTTACTTATTTTTTAGTTGAACTCAATTATCATAATCTCTTTTCTTGTTAAAATTGAAGTTGATAAGAAAAGAAACCCATTCAAATATAGAAGTAATATTTTTATAGATAGACAAAATAGTAAATCATTAAAAATTCACACATAAAGTGGAAAGATTGAGATTCAAACTTCAAAATTAAAAATTTTAACATTTCTATTCGTTGAATTAGAATTTGTGGATTTTTTTTATGCAGTTAGAATTTGTGGATTAGAAAATAGAGACATTGTTTTTAATTCTGACCATAAATCTAATCTACTTAAGTAATACTTTCATAGTCCATAGAAACTAACTACGCTACAAAGTCAGTGAAAGATGTTTTTACTTGAAAAGGACCCTTCCCGATCAATATGAAATATAGAGCAAGCTACACTCATTGCTGAGTTGGGATGGGGATTGTTCATATACTTACTGATAAAGATAATACCTCCATCATTTATCATAAATACTAGTACTATCATTTATTTCTATATGAAGTGTCAATTCACTTTAGAGTGGAATTTGGTTTTCTATCAAAAAGTAAGTATAAGAGTTACTAAGAATGAATTAATCTAAGTAGTAAGGGTTTTTGAACTCTTTAAATATGTGGAATTCAATTCCTAACTCATGTGTATGGAGAAAATTCGGTTGAGAGAGAAGAACCCACTTTGTGTCCCATGGATTTTTCATTAGTCATTGTTAATGGTGGTGGAAACTTCGTACCAATATCATGGTAACAAAAAAAAAAGTATAGGAGTTTGGTTGGGAATGAAAATGAGAAAAAATTGGAAAGAGTTGGGAAAATTATATGAAAAGTGAAAAAGAAATCATAAATAAAGTAATTTTGATTTATGGTTTGGTATAAGAAAAATGATAGAAATAAAATTGAAAAAAAATAGTCTTATCTTTATCTTCTTTTTTTTTTTTTTTGATATTTATCTTTATCTTCTTTTGTTTGGCTGAATAGAAAGAGAAGGGAAGAGAGAAATTATTACTTTTGAGTTTACAAGAATGCCCTTAAATTTTAAATGGTTTATACTGTGAACATATTAGTGATGTCAATATCATCTATAAATAAGGGGGAAGAAAAATAAAATTCCGTAAGAATGAGGGTGAAGGAGATAGTTCCTCCAAGAGATGAGGGCGGGATTTTATCATCTGTCTCGCGGAAACTCCGTTTATATATATATATATATATATATATATATATATATATATATATATATATATATATATATATGAGAAGAGATCAAATTACACCGGTTGAATAATGTTACACAGTTCAATAACACTTTAACGAATATAAATTTTACAAAATTCACCGTTAGATTGAAAGTTTATATCGTATAGATCATCTATGCTAAATTTTATAAAAATCTATAATCATTTGATATGTTATTGAGACCCATTAATATTATCGGTTTATGAGTTTTTATTAAATACTGTTAAACTTGATCGGTCTCAATAACATATCAAACGATTTTAGATTTTTATAAAATTTAATATATATGATCTATACTATATAAACTTTCAATCCAACGGTGAATTTTGTAAAATTTGTATTCGTTGAAGCGTTATTGAGCGGTGTAACATTACTCAAATATTACACCGGTGTAATTTGATCCCTCCTATATATATATATATATAATTGTTTATTATTGTGACAAGACTCACAATAATGTTTAGTAAAAAAAAAAACTCATAATAATGTTTTAATTTTTGTATATGTTTATTGTTAATTTTTTTCTGCGACTAGTTTGATATTTATCACTTTATGATAATTGATAAATATCAAATGTTTATAACAAATAGACGTTATGATTGATTGACAATGTAAATGAATGAATTAAAAATATTGGAGCATTTTGCTCCAAGTAGTTAGATTGGTGACGGTGTGAGAGAATAATGATTAGTTGAAAGAGCATTTATAAAAGTATTTATATTTATCGCTCTCTAAAAGTACTAACATGATTTTAACTTGGGACCTCTTGGATTTAATATTTGTTTTTTCGTGTTAGATCAAACCTTTGAGTTTGACACATAATTGTTGTACTATTTTAAAACTAAAAAAAAAAAATTCATGTTAAATCTGTTTTGGATTTGATTTATTTTTGAGATTGTATAAAATAACTTGTTTAAATAAGTAATTTTTTTGTAGTATTCCTAAGTTTGTCAAAGGTGATTTATGAAAAAATAACTTATGAAAAAAAAGAAAACTTGATGAAGAGAGGAATATCGTTTAATTCTTCGGCCTGTGGTAATCTGGAAACGGAAGATCATTTATTTTTCAACTGTCTGACGCTGGGGGCAATTTGGAGAGAAATTGTGAGGTGGTAAGGGATCCCGGTAGCATTCGCGTAAGGTGGACTATCTCATCTTATATAGAAAAATCTGGTCCCTGGGAATGTTATGATTAGAGGTGGGATTGGAGTTATTTGGTTCATCGTTGTTTCTTTGATTTGGAAAACAAGAAACAATATGATATTTAATCATGCCGGCTTTGAGTGAGAGAAATTATAGGAAGAGTATAAAATCCTTTCTTGGAGACTCCTTAGAGCCTGATCTAAAGGATTCAACAATGATCTAAGTATGTGGCGTACGAAATCATTAGTTTGTGTTGGAGTCAATGCTGGAAGGCTTCAAGAATGATTTTCCAATGTGGATCTGTTATCCCCATTTATTCTCTGTCTTCAGTCATTTTTTCTGTTAATTCAATTGATTTAGTATGTGTTTGGTTCCGCGTTGAAACATTGGAAACGCACGTTTAAACCTCCCAAACGTGATTTTCCTCTTTTACATGATGTTTGGCAAAGTAACAGAGAATTGATTTTTCTCTCCAAACTCGAGTCTGGATGAAGCTACAATTTGGAGCTTTCACGTTAACTAAAATCGATTTTGAACAAATTGGAAGTGTGTGGCATGTATATCTTTCATTTTTCCCTGTTACCCCTCACTCCATCAATGCTCTGTGCGGCTGTTTTGTTTCACGCTAGGTTGAAGACAACAAGTACTGTATAGTGGGCTATTTGTTTTTGCCACCCGACCCAATTAATTGCTTTGTATTTTTTTTTTATTTACGTAATTGCTTTGTTACTTTGTATCTTACTAGTGTCTTAACCCGTGCATTGCACGGTTTTTACATTTTTTCAACAACCAACACATAAAATTAATGTATGCCCTGTACATAATAAAAAAAAATCAAAAACAGAAGTACAATAACTTTAAAAAAGTGACTATTATACAAATAACAGAAGTACAATAACTTTAGAAAAAATTAATAATGTGTATTGGGAAAACTTAAATTTGTGTAATACACAAATAAAATAACACCAAAGGGAGTTAACTATCAAATTAAATAGCTATACTATTATTTCAAGCAATAATTGCCGATTGAACACAATTTTCAATTTGGGCATACATTGGGCTATCTTTGTAACCATAGGCAGCATGGCTCACACCTTTGTAGTGGTCCTCATTTTGCAAAATCAACTCTTGTGTGAGTTTTATTTGCATATCAAAAAAAAAAAACTCTTGTGTGAGTTTCAACTGTTAGTTGCACAAAAGATTGAAACTTTGGAGCATGATGAACAGGAGGAAACTTTTTTCTTCTTATTCTTCTTCTTTTTCTCACTATCACTAAACATGTTTTCTTCATCTTCCATGTTGCAATACAAAGATAACTAAATATCTAATAAGCTTTAGCTAATATACATTATTGAGGTGCTGCAACAAAACTTAAAAGCATAACTTATTATATATCTCTCCCTCAAGCATGCTTGGAACGTTTCCAAAGATTTTGCTCCACTCCCTCAGCATAAACAGTGTTACTGTGTTTCCTTCTACCATGTGCAGAGTTGAATTGAGCCTTTGTCTCCCTTAGAATCAAACATATATAGTAACTGCTTCTTTTTCCATTTCATCCATACAAAGTTATTGATATATTAAAAAGTTCAACAACAAAATATCATAAATTGATACAAACCAACCAATTCAATATATTGAAAAGGCTTATTTAGTATCCATTGCTGTAGTGAACCGCAGTTTCAAGAAGCACAACGTCAACGAACCTGCAGGCTTGGTACCACTAGTCTTTCCTTGTATTGTTCAAGTCGAAGAACCGCAAACAGAAATTATGTAATATAGAATGTAACATATAAACAAACAAATGATATTAAGGTCAATTAGGTCAGAACTCCATTTAAAAGGAAAGTTAAGCAACAAATTAATACTACAACATAAAGAAATCTTACCATCTTGCAGAGATCATATTACCAAACGATAATTGCTATCTAGTCTATAAAGCTATGACATTATTAGTACTATAATTTGAAACAGTGGCTTGTAAGGATGGAGGGTGGGTCTATAGTAACCCACCTCAGGTGCAACAGCAAAACAGGACATCTGATAAACCTCACCTTCTACAATCTTAGAATCAAACATATAAAGTAGCTGCTTCTTAATAGAAGCATGGATCTTGGCACCCTATACAAACATAATTAAATTTAAGAGACTAAATTGACCGACTTTTATTTTAAGGACTAAAATGCTGATTTACTCGATTAGTTTTTGGTCTAGAGAGTTATCGAGAAGTTCCATGTTAAAATGAACATATCACAAAAGATAAATCTTATGGCATCAAATATCAGTCTTACCTTCATCAAGAAGGAGAAATTCATGAGTACCAGGGAAATCTTTAAGAGCAGAGCAAGCACATAAGTAGTTCTAGGACCTAAAACTCCCATAGCCGCCGCAACTTGATCTCTTCCGGTGACTCCAATCAACTTCTCACCAAGAAACACGGCAAATATTGTGCCTACTGTGAAATTTGTGTCTACTATGCTGGAACCATCAAGAGGGTCAAATGCAACACTAAATCCACCTGTTATTAGTTGCATATATTCAGTGAAATGCATAGACTAAAAAAAATGATATATTTGTTTAAGAGATATGATTAGTATTTTTAGTGACAGTTTGGTAAAATTATGGCACAGTCCTTCAACTGGACCTCCCATGTCTTGAAGCTCAGGGATTTCTTCTGAACATGCATACTTGCAGAAGTGAGAGTGTTTTAAGGCCTGTGCATACAAAATCGGAGACTTAGGCTTCGATGAACATTGCGCATAAAATTGAATTTCATTACTACTATTATTAAAGAAAAGTGTTACTAATGACTATTTTACGATTGTCCCGGATGGGATTAGAACTCTGTTCCTTGAGGTTAAAAAGTCAAACTCGTAGATGAACTTTCGGTAAATAAAATTTTATAACCATGTGGTTCAATACATTAGATTCCAACAATAGAAATAACATTTTTTAGATATGTCACAATTTTACATTAAAATCCTGCATAAAAGCCACCAATCTATATGTTCATGAATTGGAATAAACTATGGAGAAATATAAAAATAATGATTTCTAACCTCAAAAGGAAGGTTGTTAGCCAACATATCCACTGCAAGCTGTTCATCCCCAAAAGAATTAACACATTGTGTTCCACCACAAGAAGTTGTCTTCACTTTGAATGAAATTGTTCTTAATGCTTCTCCCATGCAATGAACGGTTTTGACATTTCTCCATTTCATCCAAAGAAACATATTAACAAATTAAATAGTTCAACTACAAAAATCATAAATTGATACAAACCAACCAATTTTCCATATTGAAAAGCCATATTATAACAGATGCAGAATCTTCATGTTAATATTACAGCAATTCATTTATTAGATTAGATAATTCAGTAGGAACGACAAATAATGGACGTTACAGCGGAGTTCCTCTTAACAGAGTTCCTGGTAGTGCGACCATCGAAAAATCATCGAATAGCACAACAAAGTTCCTCTTAACAGAATCAAAGGCAGTGTCCCCTTTAGCTGGGCTCCTAGCATCAAGAGGAGTTATAACATTAATATCCTTCTGTGGTTTTGAATCTTCTACGACTTCGAAGTCAGCAAAGTAATTGCCTGAGTCAACTTTAATTCCCTGATGCGACAAATTAATAACCCAATGAAAACAACCACATATATCAATGCAACTAAATCAAGTATTTTGGAAAATAACCCACAAATTAATAAACGGCAACCTAAAAAAATTCTTACCAGGCTGTGGAGAGAATATTAACAAATCACGCGGCAATAACAAAAATTTTCAAATACTTTCAGAGTATCAAACAATAAGAAAATATTAGTCAAACTGAATTTGATTACCAATTATTTCTTATGTTTTGATACTCCAAAGGCACATGAGATATTTTTATGGAAAAAGGACAATAGCTTCAACAATCTTCAATAATAGAAAGAATGAACTCAAACTATAATAAATAAGTAAAGATAAAGAGAACAAAAGCACAAAATAAACTGTAGTACTAATTATAAAGAAATAGCCACTAAATTTAGAGCAAGGAAGCTTCTGTTGCAGCATAAAAATAAAATGGTAAGCAAGGACATAAGCAAAATAGAAAGACCCCTGCACTAAGAAAGGATCAACTGTTGCTCAGTTTTTCCTTTAATAACCATATGTAATTCTCTCATGCATTTTATGGTTCCTCATGCCCCCCCTTATATAGTGGGATGGGACTACTACAACAGTCCCTTAGCCACAATCTTCAAACCCAGTAGATTATCGAGCATTAAAGGGTAAAACCTTGCATCAGCTTGATCAACCTAGGATAATTTTAATAAAAAAGTCAAGTACCAAGAAGAACCACAATCAACAAAGCAGTATGCAAAGTCCTATACTTCTCAAGCAGCATCTTCACTTTAGAATTATCTTTCTCTGGAGGCTCCTCCATCTTATATGAAGAAAGTGCTTCATCAGCATGCTGTCTATTAGGTAAAAGACTCACTTTTGCATGCCTACAAATCAATGAATAAAGAGCAAAAGTACCACCTACAGAACAATACATGAAAATCATCAAAAATAGAAAGATAAGAATCAACATATTGGTTTCACTAATCTGTTCAAATTTAAATGGTGAAATTCTTACCCTCCCATTATCATCAGCTCTAGGAACAACAAACACATATTTGAAAAGTGGAATCAATGTCAAAGTCCAAAAAACAAAATAAAGTGTGCCATAAATCTGTTCATTAGTCTCAGAATGTTCAATATCTTCAGCAAAAGTGCTTGTGAAAACATACAATGGAGAAATACTCAGGTCACCATATACAACACCAAGACTTTGGTAAGCCAAAAGCATAATAGTCTTCCAAGAACCCTTCTGAAACTCAAAATTTAACAAAAACCCACATTAGAAAAATGAAATCTTTACTATAAAGTTTTGATTTTTCAAGTTTAAACACTAACCTTTGAGCAATCCCAACACTTCCCAGGTTTAAGATCCATTCTTTCAATGACATCTGCAGGGAAAAATAAATATTTCCTTATAGAACAACATTTATATTAACACATTTAAAAAATATACCAGTCAATAACACAAAAAAATACTTACCAACCAAAAATTCATAATCATGGTTATGACTACAAAAGCTTGTAAGGATGGAGAGTAGCTCTATAGTAACCCACCTCAGGAGCAACAGCAAAGCAAGACATTTGATACACCTCTCCTTCTTCAATCTTAGACTCAAACAAATACAACAACTGCTTCCTAATAGAAGCATGTATCTTGGCACCCTATATAAAATTACAATTAACTGTCATGCTACCTTCAAAAACATATCAAATGAATAAACGCAGTAGATAACCAATAGACAACACAAACAATAAATAAAGACGGGTTATACCTTTTCATCAATTAAGACCATCTCAATTGAACTGATTTCAGATGGATTCAAGAATGAGGGAATCTTTCAGAGCCTAAGAACATGAACCTTGATTCGAGTAGAGCCTTGGTTAGGAAGGATCTCAGCAACATCATCAAACTTCTTACAAACCTTAGCCATGGTGGTTAGTTCCTATGGACAAACAATTAATTCTATCAATAAGTAGTGTTACTGAGAAAGGAGTGGAATAAAAAAACAATCACAACTTATTCAATTTATAGCAATAGATTTAATATAAAATAATCAAAAAATTTGAAATTCAAATTCTATGCAATTCCTAGACGAATATTTGGGGGGTTCCCTAACCCTAAAAGAGATACGGACAGAAATATAAGAAATGACCAAAGGAAGAAGGCAGTAAACAACTAACCCAGTAAAACCTTTCCCAGATAAGCAGAACCAGATACACAATTAAATAGAAGGCAATAAACACCTTACCCGGAAAAACCTTCCCCAGATACATGTTGGCCAGATAAGGCTTCTTCCATGTAGCAAGATAAAGCCGGGCGGGAGTTGGGAGCGGCGTGCGAAAATAGTTCAAGCCTGCGAACATTTGAAAAGAGCAGGGAAAGAGATAAACCCGACGAAAAGAGGGAAAAAACGATACACACTAAATATGGTAAAGCTACAGTGGAAATAAATGGTACTTTGTTGTCAAGGTTATAGATTTATTTTATATCTTTTAATGTTGTGGATTGTGGCTATTAGTTTCCTTTAAAAACAAATGTTAAAGCCTCAAACAAAACAAGTGTTGGTTTTTTTTTATTTTTTGCAAATACTTGCCATTTTATAAATAATTATTTTATTTTGATAATTACATTTAAAAAAATACATTCAAATAATTATTTTTTTAATTTATTATGAAGACCCAAACTATTTTTTTATTGAGTTGTTATTTATTTATTTTAAATACATTAAAACCCATTTTAGTAATTACATATTCAAAAGCAATTTTGATTTAAACTATCCAAACATCATGGATTGGTGAGAATCACTTTTAGTAAATATATCCAAACATAAATCAAGTTGGGTTCAACTCACTTTTAACCAAAATCAATTCTCTCAAACTCAATTCTATCAAACTCAATTCTTGTCACCGCCAAACCAAACACACGCTTAGTGCAAGGTCAAGATTGAGGAAGCGGTTTTGTTAAAGCTCATTCGCTCCTTATAAATATTATGTTTTGGTTGCATCTCATAGGGTCATTGTCCGGTTGTCTTGGGATGAAAGCATTTCCGCTTCTAAATCCCAAGAGTTAGTTAGTGGCGTGAGATCCGAAAATGCATTATTTTTGGAGCGCTGTGCTGTTAGCATAGGCCTCTGTTGTGCTGATTTTTTTCGAAGGATTACTAGTCTGTGCTGATTGGGATGACCTGCATTAGCCTCAGTTGTATTCATAGTCCATTTGTAAAGTGTAGTATGCATCTTTTACTGGTAGGTGCTGATATCTTGGCATCTTTTATTACATAAAGGTAGAATTGGGGATTTTAGCATTTGTGTTGGAGACGGAATTTTAATTTGTCTTGGATTGGAGTAGTATTTTTTACACTTGTGCACAATTCATTCTTTAATAAAATTTGCTTTTTCAAAAATAAAAATTATCGTAGCATTGAATCAAGTATCAAATAAGATTTTCATCTAGAAATGATTCTTGATTCTAGAAATGAATTTTCATCTAAAAATGCTTGTAAAAATTGTCTTATATGAATATTGAGATATTAAATATATAATTCAGTGTTTTTTGAGAAATCAAAATTTTTATCTACTCATTAGTTAAGACATAAATTGTAGGTCCATAATAACGCATCAAAATCTCATACACACAATCTTGTATATACATATTTTTAAATAATATGACTGAGTTAGTTGATGAGTCCATATTCGGCTATAAAATTCAATGAATATCAAACATATATGAAGGATAAAAAAAAGAAATCAATAAAAACTCAAATACAAAATTGAAAAATATCCCCTCAAGAGTTCTTTGAAGAAAGTGATGATAATCCAAAAATATCACCCCAATAGTTATTTTGCCTCAATTAAACTATCATTAGCAACAAAGCTATGGATTATTTATGCAGGAGCAAATCATAAAAATTTGTAAAATCATTCAAGGAATTGATGGAATGAAAACAAAGTACTGGATTGATATTAGCAATAGCTTCCATTTGTCAAACACAAAAGATATTTCAAATAACAATATATCTATCATCATAAACCATAGAAAAACAAAACCTTCCAACATCACCGGAAAATAAAACATTAAAACAACAAATCCTAATTCTCCATCTAGAAGAGAGATGTTCCTTTTCCCTTCTTGTCACCACCAATCTCAAAATGCTTGCACCTCTGCATAACAAATACACAAAAATAATTACCAATAACTACAAACAACCATATATCAAAGCACAAAATAACATAGCAGCATCTTGAGCAGAACCCAAATTGTAAGGTCATCTCGAATGACTCAAATTGTGTAGTAACGAATCAAACTGGAATCCTCCTCCCATGAACGCCTTAAAAATCAAGGTGGATGTTCACTGTAACGGTGGTGGCCGTTGGGGTTTAGGGTGGTTGTGCAAAGGTCGGATGTTGTAAGGTCATCTCGAATTACTCGAATTGTGTAGTAACAAATCAAACTGGAATCCTCCTCCCATGAATGCCTTAAAAATCAAGGTGGATGCTCACTGTAACGGTGGTGGCCGTTGGGGTTTAGGGTGGGTTGTGCAAAGGTCGGATGGAAGTTGCCTAGCTGCAACGCGAGTCATTCAAGCACGGTCGGCGTTAGAAGCTGAAGTGTGGGGTTTTGAAGCTGTAACGCGAACAATAGATAGATATAGATAGATACAACGGTCAACAGGTTATCATCGAAATGGATTCTGTTGTGACGACGGTTCAGAGAAGGGACTATCCTAGGGCTTACTGGGGTAGCATCATTAGGACGGGGGTTGATCGTATGTTTAGTCTCCCGAATGTCTCTCTTCGTTGGATTAGGAGGGCTGGGAATAGTGTTGCTCATCACTTAGCACGATAGGCTTTTAGCGAGCCCAATAGGGATTGGATTTCCTATGCACCCCCCTCATATTGTTACTTATATAAGGTTGTTCCTTGATTCTAATAAATTTTCTTTGTTTTAAAAAAAAAAAAAAAACAAAATAACATTGTCCTTTCCTTAAACTAAATCAACTAACCTTGATTGCATGTTGAGAAACATGTTTGCATCCCTGGCATTGCAACCTCAAAACAATTTTCTTGGTGGTTTTTGCCTATTCAATTAAAATCAAACACAAACTAAAATTACCAAACAATAAATCAAATTTACACTCAGTCAACTGAATAAATAAAAAATTTACACTAAACTAAAATAATCAAATTTACAAAATAAAATAGTAAAATAATTAAATTATTAGTAATAAAGGGAGTTGTTGTTACCTTCTTGTGGAAGACGGGCTTAGTCTGACCACCATAGCCGGATTGTTTCCGATCGTAACGACGCTTCCCTTGAGCGGCGATGCTATCTTTACCCTTCTTGTATTGGGTAACCTTGTGAAGTGTATGCTTCTTGCATTCCTTGCTCTTGCAGTAGGTTTTCTTTGTCTTTGGAACGTTCACCTACAAATCATTAACCACAAATACAATAATATGGTTTAGAACTCTGTTAACGATTTGGTTGGAAGGAAGGAAGAGTAAACGGTGGAGAGAGGATTACCATGATGGCGGCGATGTGTTGATTTTGAGCGCCGTGAAAATGAAAACTTGAAGGGAATGAAATTGTTTGTATTGAAATTGGTTTTGTGATTTAGGGTTTCGTAGATGGGCTTTTCTCTTTGTATGTAAAATGGGTTTAAGCCCAATAATATGACCTGGACACACTTATCCATCTTTTTAAATGCACCCCCTTTCCCTCTAGTTTAATATTTTCATTTAGGTGGAGTGGAACTTTGTATTTCTCTCTCAAAAATAATATTTTATTTTATCAACCAAACAATTTTATATGAATAAACCTTTGATTTGGTCCATCAACTATCTCTGTCACTTCAATTCAGTTCAGTTCATGGACTATCAAAATTAGATATACGATTGATGATTGCACAATAAAATTGTAAAACATACATAATCAAGTGAATCACCTAAAAACCAACAAACCACCAGTATCATAATAGTTTGTTTTCTATAAAAGCAGAGAGCTTATACACGGTTCGCTTCCAAGAAAGTGAAATCAACCAGGTTGGAAAAAAAAAAAAAGAGTTTTTTTAAGAATCTATGAAATATGGACTTACCTCTTGTTTGATACATTGTTCTTTACTCCTTTGGTGATTTAGACTATCAATGAGCAGCAAACCGTTGATTTTGGTGAAGTTTAAGCGTTTTGGCATTTTGGAGTTTTTTTAACGTTATCTGCAAACTGTTCAACTGAGGGAAGAAGGTGGGGCACATTATACATAGTAAGTGAGTTCGCATCCTAGATGGCGAATTGGGTGAATGGCATGATCCAGAGGCAGATCTGGACTTAAATAATTGGTTGGACTAAAAATTTTAGGCGTTATTAAAACAAAATATTTTTCATTTTGATAATTCAGGTAAGTAACAAATAATATATGAAATTACTACTAATACAACATGTATATTAAAAAAAACAACAAACTAAAAAATTTCTATTTAAAAAAAAAATCCAACAAACTATATCAAAAAAATCACAAAATTTCTATTAGAAAAAAGGACTATAACTATTAAATCATGCATATCACTATTGTTTGATACTTCACTACATCCTACTTTGAACCCAAATATATAGAACCCAAAATCATACTAGCTTATAACTTATTAATTTTTATTCCAAAGCTCATTTCTTATTTCTTTGCTTTGTCAAAGCTCATTTTGCTCAAATACAACAAACCATATTTGAGTTATATCTATTCGATTTAATGCTTGTGTGAAAATAGATTTTCTTGCCGAGCTTATGTGAAGTTTTTTATTTTATTTTTTCAAATAGTCACACATATTAAGTGAAGGAAGATGAAATATCCGATATTCGAATCTTAATTTCTATAAAATAAAACAATTAATTTTACTCCTCACAATTCAAATATCTGTATTATACACTCCAATTAATTTTTACTCTGACAATTGTTTTGACCTCGGGTATAATTCATATTGAGAAAGACCCCAAGTATGAATTATACCATAGATAGCATATGGAAGAGAGGGACTATTGTATGCTTCCGATATGTCAACTGCAACGTATAACTTCTTCAAACCTTGGTAATAGTCAATTTGTATGCTTTCTAACCAAATTTAAAAGATTTATGGCCCAAATTAACCCTAAAAAAATACTAAACAAAAAAATCTTACATATTAAACTTCAAATAAGTTCTCATTTGTGGACCTGAACACCCGGAAGAATATAAAATATATTTTATGGAATTTTTTTCTAATTTATGGATAACGAATTGTGTGAGTGAGTTAAAATAGAGGGGTTAAAATCGTAATTAAACCTAAAAAGTAAGAAGTAACATGATTTGGTTTGATTTGAATTGTTGGAATATTTTATGATATTCTAATAATATTATGTGGGCAAATATCTTTATATAATTATATTAGCTATTTATCAATTATGAGCCTTAATTGATTAAGTGATCAAATAAAGTTAAAAGACTATTTAGATTTCTATTTAGAAATTAATTAATTGGATATGGACTCAAATGGGTGGATGTCAGGATGGCCCATTTCGGGATAATGAGAACCCTAATGGGCCATCACACTATATATAGGCTATGGTCCCCAATATACCGTACAACAAGCAAATCACTCTCTTCTCCCCATCTGAAGAGAATCAAGGCTATCATGGTACCGGTTGAGGAAGAACCATACAAGCCGCCAATTAACCTTTTGTTTTCAGGATCACTGCTAAAGACTTTTCCTCCATGGATCCAGGTATTCCTAAAGACCAACTTGTCGATCCAATGATTTTATACATGCTTCAATGACTATTTGATTTCCGCAATAAAGTATATGTCATAATATGTTAAGCATGTATATATGATCAATTATTTTATTGATTTAATTCTAACAAATGGTATCAGAGCAGGACATATTTGATCTTTAAGAATATATATGTTATATATTTTCTTTAGAATCGTAATATTTGGAAATATTGTTACTTTGGTTGATATGGTTTTGGTTACATGATATGATGTGTTCCTGTATTGTTTTATGATTATGCAAAACAAGAGATATATTGTCTTCGGCTGATATGGTAAAATGTGCATATATGTATTGTTTTGTTGTGTTCTCTGTACGTGGCCTTTCTGCAGTATACCCAACTTGTTTAATTTGGATTATTTTATTGCTCTATACTTCAAATTACATTAATAAGGTCATATGATATGTGATCGCTTTATGTGAATCGGCGTTGAATTTTGAAACAGATATGCATACTTGTTTTTTTGTTGTTTCTTTCAGTTTTAATTTTAAATTAAAACCGATATGCATACTTGTTTTGTTTTTGGAATATGGGTATATTTTATTATTTGGCTTTAATTTCTTTCCTTAAAGACTCATAACATTTTTAGCCAATTTTTATTGTCAATTATTGTCTTTAATTGTCAAAATCGGATCATATTATTTGACTTTTGGTATATTAATGAATATTTATTTAAATTCCATAACTATCTCGGTTCAATTTTTTAATTTTGGGACCAGCACATTCCTTAACAAATATGGTTTTCATATTTATTCTTGAAAACATATCAGTGGCAATTTATTTGAATTTATTCAATTAATTCCAAACTATATGATCCAGGATGCAGTGTTTTGAATATTGTTGTTTTTTCATGACTTGAAATGATAAATTTGTAAACTGCTATTTTCTATATGGTTGGTTTCAAGTGTATTATATATGATATGTGTGTAAGTTAATATGCATATTCATGTTTCGGTTATTTTGGATATATGGCAAATTCTGCTTGTTGCCATAAAATAAGGACATGAAATTTGGGTATGAATTTTATTTAAATGTGGATTTGTTTCGGTGAATTTCGATCTTCAGAAAATAAATATTTTGATTTGGGTGGAATATGATTTTATGCCACTTAAAATTCAAAATTAAGTCTTTGAATTTGATTTTAGTGATATTTGTTTCCAAATTGAACCTTATATTGACTCATTTATAAAGCTTAAATGGTGCCTAAAATTAAGGATTTGACCTTTAGGCAATTATGTTTTGTTTTGATATCGGAAAATTTTTAAAGTCAAATATTTTAATTTGGCATAATTTTCAAATATCATTATCATATCTTTGGATTTAATTTCTATATGAAATTAAAATTGATTCACATTAATTATGTACTTAAAGTTTATTTTGAGAAAAAAATGTATAAGAAGATTAATTGCTATTAAAAATTAATCGGTAAGATTCTCAAAATATTTTGATCCATTTTGGCATGTACAGAAATTAAAGTTTTGATTCTTTAAATTTTCGGAAAATATAGATTTATAGAATATAAAGTTTTGTTTCCTTTTGTTTTTTTGAAAATATGATTCTAAAATCATTTGTTTCTTTATTTAAAGAATCATTAAATATATGTGAATCAGTTGTGACATGAAATTCTTTGGTATATAATAAAGATTTAATTTTATTTGAAATTAAATATTTGGCTTGAAGCATCATTATGATGTACCAGTTATTAAGTTTCAATGGTAATTTTTGTCATGCTTTGAATTTATTTCATGCTAATATTTGTTTAATAATGAGATTGTGTTCTCACATAAGGGATGTCATTTAATCTTATGATTATCAAGCGACATCATAAAGGAATACTTTTGGATGGTGCCCTGTAAATTTAAGACTTTTCCCATTTAATTTAATAAATTGTCAGGTGATTTTGGTTGAGTTGGTTGAAGCAAGATGTTGCAAAAGTAACCTCTGTTGTGTAGATTTGATTCAATTGGAATCACAAAATATGTATAAAATTGTTCATGCAAACTATTTTGGTCTGCCAAAAGGTAGATACAGTTTGGCCGAATATTTACATTCATATATATTCAATTTATTAAATTGTCTAGTAATTTTAGTCGAGTTGGTTGAAACAACATGTTGCAAAAGTAACCTCTATTGTGGAGATTTGATTCAATTGGAATTACAAAAGATGTAGTGTGAAATTATTCATGCGAGCTGTTAGTCGGCCAAAAGGAAGACACAGTTTGGCCGGATAATTACATACTTGTGATGGTAAATGTGTGGTAATTATTAAGTTTTTCCATGTGGGTAATGGTTGGTGTCAAAGACGCACATTATCTGACAGAACTTATTACCAATGTTTGATCATTACATTGAGAGTACCGCTTGCAGTTAATTCTTGGCAATCAAAGATTGTGGATTAATGGCGTGTTTGGTATCTTGTTTTGTCTTATAATTTACAAATAAAGATGTGCATGTCCATGTAATAATTTATTGACATGCATAACAAAATTATGTTAGTGTAAATCCATACAAGTATTTATTGGATTACATTCACACTTATAATGATAAACATGTGACGATTATAAGGATTTATTGTTTGTCAATATCAATTGTCAGTGTTTGATCATTGTCACAAAATACCACTAGCAATTGATGTGATTTTCTAAGGGTTTGACATCAATGGTGCACTAGGTATTTTGGTGAGTAATTTTTGTTCTCTATAAACTAATATAGTTTATGTATCCGCAAAATAACGTTGGAATTTTAATTGTTAAAATTCTAACTCTTTGGAATAAAAGAAGAACATTATTGTTCTTGGATCTAGACCTTGGGTAAAGATGGAGAAACTCAATTTCTCGCACTATTCGGTAATTTTAAAGTGAGAATCAAGTTTAGAAAATGAGTATACTCCTAATCACGAAGGTCATGTGATCATAAAGTTTTAATTACAGAAACGTTATTTGAGGTGTTATTTAAGATGACATAATTTTGTCATGTTTTTCTTTGCTTAAATTAAAGTGCTTCTAAAGCAATAAAGAGAAAGACAAACTCTCGTTGGAGAGATGAAATTTCATTAAGATTGTTGAGTAAAGAAAATATTAGGAGCACATTATGTAACTATTTAATCTTGCTAAAGCATTGTGGCTTCGACAATCAAGTGACCTTGTTGAAAATATACCTTTTAGTGTTCTCTTTGCACAATTAGTTTTATCGCTATTAAAGTTAGAAATGATTCTTTAAAATGATCGTTTCATAAAGTGTGCAATAAAGAAAATATTAAAGCAAGAGAAAATAAAATAGTACTCATTATGTAAATACCTCAAAGGATAAGGGCAAATAAAGAATAATAAGAAAATATGATCTAGACTGACAAATGTCCAATGATGTTGAAAGACACATCAATCTAGAGGGGGAATAAGTCGGTGGAGATTGATGGTATTTCAACTATTTGTTAGATTGTTGTTACTAACTTATATTTGTATTTAAAAGAAAATTTGTGGATCATTATTTGAATTTAGTTTTGTTTTAATTCTTTATTATTATTTTAAAACGATGGATTCAATATGTCTTTTAAATACAAATGTTATTATAGTCAATTCAGTTATGACTTGTGACAATCTAGAAATGTTGAAAATTTTCAGAAATTTAAACTTTGGTCCCATGTTAATGAACATTTTGAGACAGAAACTACAAAGTCTCTTGAAGATATTGAGTTTGAGGGAGAGATATGGTAAAAGAACAATTTTGAGTGAGGAAGAATTGGTTCTAAACCGATTCATAAAGTTGCTATTTATATAGTAAATTTGGATCATCATAAGGACATTAGTGTTCTTCCTCTCAATTTAGTTAAGAAATTAATTTATAAATATCAAACTCAATACCTTCAAGAACTAGGGCGTCGAGTGTCATAAAGTATTGACTGAAAAGAGAAATCATATTTGTTTTGATTTGAAAACTCTATTAGAACAGTCATGACACTTGCCACTTATTATAATTTTGAAGTTTCATGAGATGGATATCAAGATAATGTTTCTTAATGGCGACATTCAGAAACACAATAAGCTGCAATAAGAGAAAATTTTGTGTCAATAGACACAAAGTAGATGATTTGCAAACAAATGAAATCCATTTATGAGTTTATGAAGTTGTCTCATTAATCACACCACAAAAGTCTCATCAAGTAATTGTCTCATTTGGTTCTGAGATGTATATTATGGAGAGTTGTGGGTTATACAGGTTCAGTGAGAGTATGTTTATATTCTTAGTTTAATATGTCGATTTTATTTTATCAAGTCAACAGTGATCGTTGTGCGAAACCAAGAAATCACTAACAAAAGATCTTGGGCACACCTCTTTTGTACTAGGAAATTTGATACTTAGAGATCATTCTCATTGTATCATTCGGTTTTTTCAAAAGAGTTATATCAATAAAGTTGAAAGTAAATTCGACATGAAAGTCAATAAACTACGGGATTGTTTTAATCATAAAGGGAGATTGTTTAAAAGTCTCAATAATTGCCCAAAAGAAAATCTGGAAATTTAGAAAATAAAGTGTTTTCTTATATGCTTTAACTTTGAGAAACTTATGTATGATCTTACTTATATACATCCGGAAATAGCGTATATAATAAGATTATTTGGCAGATACTTGAGCAATTCAAAATTTGAATTGTTGAAATGAAGCAACCATAAGGATTGTTACAGAGAACAAAATTTAATTTGTGCTCACATATCGGAGATCGAATAATTTGGAGATCATCAGTATGTTCAACTCCGATCATTTTGGATGTCCATTTATAATGGAAATCCTAACTCAAGAAATGACTGTAAGTATTTATGTCACTTGGTTGCATAAAGTAAAAGATTTTTTGAAAGACAACTCAAGTTATATTGTGACATAAACTAGTCAGATAATGCTTCAACAATTGTTTTATGAAGTTTATCGATTTATAAGTGTTGTTGAAGGATAGAACACATAGAGATAAATTTTATGCTAGCTGACTCACTAATCAAAGACTTGACGCCTAAGGTCTTTCATATTGTTGTTGTCGCTAAGGATGTCTTGGATTAGTGAGAGTCTCTCTTCGGTTATGTTCTAACTTTGGTATTGATACATATACATATTTTTTTGTTAGGGTTTTCTGCAGAAATAAAGTTTGAGGTTAGGTATAACCGGTTCTGCATCTTTTGTGCAAATATTGATTTGCAAACTTCAGTTTGATCTCACTAAAGATTTAAGTTGGACCAGTTGGAAATAGGCATGATATAGAGATCACATTGCATGAAATTTTCATGCCACTCATCCATATCGATCTATGTCGTCAAATACATTGATATGGCGGTCGTCGGGGTTCCGTCACGTTATATGTCAGTGACGACAGCCGCGGTGGTCCCATTATTGATGTATGAGGTGGACCAGATTGTAAAGTTGAAATCTAAGGATAAATAGCATTCGGATGCGCGCCTAAAGAATAATGATATAATTATTACGATATGTAGCCCAAGTGGGAGATTGTTGAAATATTTTATGATATTCTAATAATATTATGTGGGCAAATATCTTTATATAATTATATTAGCTATTTATCAATTATGAGCCTTAATTGATTAAGTGATCAAATAAAGTTAAAAGGCTATTTAGATTTCTATTAGAAATTAATTGGATATGGACTCAAATGAGTGGATGTCAGGATAACCCATTTCGGGATAATGGGAACCCTAATGGGCCATGACACTATATATAAGCTATGGTCCCCAATATACCGTACAACAAGCAAATCACTCTCTTCTCCCCATCTGAAGAGAATCAAGGCTATCATGGTACCGGTTGAGGAAGAACCATACAAGCCGCCAATTAACCTTTTGTTTTCAGGATCACTGCTAAAGACTTTTCCTCCATGGATCCAGGTATTCCTAAAGACCAACTTGTCGATCCAATGATTTTATACATGCTTCAATGACTATTTGATTTCCGCAATAAAGTATATGTCATAATATGTTAAGCATGTATATATGATCAATTATTTTATTGATTTAATTCTAACATGAATTTCTTGAAAAAATAATAAAAAAAAGAAACAAAAATACTAATATAATGTAATACAATAAGTTCAAATTATTTTCTTGTAAAAAAATGTTAAAACTTATTTCATCAAAAATTCAACTCAAACCAAATCAACATTCAATTAAGATCAATGGTGATAGGGATAAGCCGAAAATGAATAAGAAATTGGGAAGATGATTTGGGAGCATGTTCAAAATATGAAAACCGAAAAATAAAAAACACATAGAAAGCCTTTAGATTTAATTTTTTGTGACTATGATCTATGTATTGTTTTGTACCAAAATGAAAGATATAAAATATAATACAGCAATATACAATGCAACAGGCTAAAATATAGTTAAACAGTTAAACTTGACCACACCCATTTAGATTTCATTTTTAAAAATCTAAGCATGACATACTTCGAATTGCTTGTTAATATCTTCAATATTCCCTTGACTTGATTATGTTCAAATTCAAGGAATTTATTTTATCATTATGAAATTCTTATAGATTAGCAATTTGATATGTGCAGGAGAAAAGTAACACAATTCAAAAGTTTTAATAACATGAGAAATATTTTGTTTGGCAAATACAATAAAAAGAAATTTTCCATTCATATAGATGTACACATCTAACTTCTTTTTGTTGGTATAAATATAATTATTCATACATGATGCATTGCTAAATGCCATTAAACAGCTAGTTTACTTGTACAAAAAAATATATTTATCTCTTCACTTTTCATAATATTTGAGAACGACACAATGGACAAGAATAAGGAGATGAACGATTGATGCATCCATAAATCCACTTGGCAATACAATCTTTGTGGAAAAATATGAGAGCAATTTGTATAAAAAAGTTTTGAATGTGATCCGTTGCAGAACTCCTCAAAACAAATTGTACATGATCCCTTAAAATTTGATGAAAGAGCTTCATCATACAATGTCATTGAAAGCCCCACATTTTGTCCATAATTATAACTATAATGATATTGATCAAATTGGTCTTCTTCTACCTCGAGTGTGGTGACAACTCGAAGCAACACATTTATCTCCAGCATTTCACTTCCTTCAATGTTACGTTCAACCATTCTTCTACCACAATCAGCCATTTGACATAGAACATTGTCTATAATGACATTATGCACACGATTGAAGGTGTCGTACAAAAATTGAGTGATGTGATTATATCCATCAATGACCGGGTGTATATTATAATTGCATAATATATCATGCGGAATCAAAAAGTAGTCAAAGATAGGTGTTTGAGAATTGAAGATTGGGTTTGTTGGGTCATTAGATGGATGAGAAATAGTTAGATGTTTGTAATGTAAATGAATAGAGAAGTAACCATTCAAAGAAGGCTCGGGTAAGACAGAATGGATTGGAGTTACACATAAGTCAAATGAATAAGACTCCATGGATAAGTTGAATGATGAAGTATTTATAGCAAGTATGAAGTAGAAGAAGAAGTAGAAAAGTAATTGTTTTGTGTGTATAATTTTTATTTAATTTATTTGATATACAATGCTTTTATTTTATAGGCAAAATGTGTTCACAACCAATAATAAAATCTTTTTTAAAAAAGAAATCCTTAAAAAGATTTCCACCAACCATTACAACTTTTTGCCAATTTACATGTCATTTAATTTAATTTAATTTTGGTAAGTACATGTCATTTAATTTATGAACAAATAAAGTTATGTCCGTGTTAAAATTTAAACAGCAATGCTATACATCGCGACAGAATTCCTCGCGAATTTTCACGAAGACCTTTTTCTTTTTTGGTACAACATGATTCCCTTTTTATTTTTTTTTTATATACCATGTACAATTTAAAAACATTAAAATGCACCCCACCGCACCGCTTGCACCGCTAAAACACATTAATGTTCATCTTTTATGCCCATTTCTTCAAAACGGGTCACATATGAACCACAATTGACCCGAATTGTTCTTGCATGTCGTAAAATGCAGCACTATGATTTTACAGAGGTTTTGATCGTGATGATATAATTTACATAAGCCCCAATAGCAATTTCGTATTTAATTCACTCATAGGCAAAAAAGGGACCCAAATTTTTTGCGGTTTTATCAAAATAAATACTAAAAAGTTGCAACATATGCATTCAGGATTCTCAAATAAATTGTGTGTATCAGTGGGGTTTGATCAAAAATCTTAATTGAAGAATAGCCCAAAATCAAACTTGAATTCAAATTTTAAACACTTGTGGATACCAAACCAGCTCATATAACAGAGTTGTTGTAGTTCAAAGCCCGTTGTTGATTTGGTTATATAATTGTGAAGTAAAGTTACACTATCTTTGAAGAAAAAACCCTTATTTTTGTGAAGTTTAAGTTGCAAGGTGATGGAAAATGCGATACCCAGGTGAGCAAAATGGGAATTTGAGAAGAAAAAAAAAAGAGTGTAAAATTGAAGAGAGATAAATTTGGAAGAAGGACAAAAAAAAAAGAGACAAAAACGGAACAGTATTTAGGCAAGTTGTTGCCAACTCATTCGTGATGTTCTCGTGATGTTTTCTCTCGCGAGATTAAGCATTTCTCAAATTTAAAAACTAATTTTTATATGAGAAATGCTTAATACAGCGAAAACATCTATCACGAATGTCTCGCGAAACGCAATACCACTCCCACACATGCACCGATCAACTTGCATTAATTCTATTTAATTTCACTCATTCAACTTTTCTCTTTTTTGTTTTGTGAGGAACAAAATTCAACTTATGCATATGAAGTTGTTGTACTGTAAGAAACATTTAAAAAATTGTGATGGTTTGTTTTTTTTTTTTTTAAACTCTAGTAAGATTAACTTTTTAAAGTTGGGTTTGTAACCATCATTTCAATTTTATTTAATAATAATATGATATATTTTTATATCAATTTATTTTAATTAAATTCAAATTTTAAGTTCATGAACTTAGCTTAATTGGTTGGACATTATATTATATATGCAGCGTACCGGGATTCGAACTTCGATCATCTCACTTATCCATCTTAAGGGTGAAAATTTCTAGCTACTGAACTAGGGTTAATAGACTTTTACCCCTGCAAAGTAGGCGAATTTTGCGTTACCTCCCTGTAATTTTATTTTTTTTGAGATTACCCCCTGCAATTTTTTTTTTATTATTTACCTCATTTTGCTGGCGTGGCAGAAAAAAACAACAGAATAACCGATTTAAAAAATAACACTTTTTAAATCGGTTGAATAAAATAACCGATTTGAAAAGTGTACCCAAGAGGATAAATAAAAAAAATAAATTTTGCAGGAGGTAATCTCAAAAAAAGTAATTACAAGGAGTAAAGCCGGGGAAAATTTTTATTTTATTTACCTATCATAAATTAGGATGTGTATTATTTTCTCTATTTTAATAAAACACGTGGCCCTCTTTATCACCATACATTTAAGTAGTACCTTTTTTTAATATCTATTTAAGTAGTAACTACCCCTATATAGTAGTAACAAGAAAAGAAAGAAATTAAAAAAAAATCCATTCGTGAAAATTTCGCGTGAAGTCTCTCGCGAGATATAGCATTGCTGTTTTTATATTTAATACGAATTTGACAATCAATATTTTCAAATTAATATTTTTCTATATACTTATATATAAACGTTTTCAAGACTAACAAAAAAAAAACATTTTTAAGAATTTCCCAAACTTATATTTACCAATGACATTTTGCCAAAAAGGGACCATCAATAATTTTGATTTCACACGTTTTCAATAATTATAAATTTCCTATTGTACATTTATAGCCAAATTCCAT
The DNA here is from genome assembly GCA_030408175.1 of Trifolium repens. Classification (NCBI taxonomy): domain Eukaryota; kingdom Viridiplantae; phylum Streptophyta; class Magnoliopsida; order Fabales; family Fabaceae; genus Trifolium; species Trifolium repens. The sequence continues at coordinate 54,156,372 of CP125842.1, read as the reverse complement.
AATTATAAATTTATAGGGTTTGGTCTCTATAAAATTACTATTTTTTTTGGTCCTTATAAAATAAGTTACATGTTTTCGTCCCTACGAAGTTTTTATGATGAGATCGAGGTTTGAACTTTGATACACCCACTAATTCACCTTAAAAGTTTAAATTCTACCAACTAAATTACTTGATAAAAAAATTATAGTAACCAACAATGAATTCGTCTAAGTGGTAAGAGACTTGGTCCCCCTTTAAGCATGTGATTAGGAGTTCGATTTCTGGCTCATGTATATAGAGAAAATTCGATTGTGAGGGAAGAACCCACCTTGTTACCAACCCAATTTCATTTTTATTTAATTTGATATTCATTCTCTGATTAATTGCAATATGTGTGTGCTTCTATAGGGAATTTGGATCACCTCCAATTTGTGAAACACACAATTTCACATATGTTTTATTGAAGGGAACAGATTGTAAATGTCAAGTCATCTCTTATAACATAAACTAATGAGTGACATCTAGCAATATATTATGAGTTTAATGGAGATGTACTGATGGTGTAAAATAGTTTTACACAATCAGTCAATAAAAAACCATCATTTTGCTATGTCATGTTAAGAAGATGGGGTGTAGTGAGATGACATGGCGGAAAACATAGTTGGTATTGATTGACCATATACAATTATTTTACACCGTCAGTGCATATACCTTTTTCTTATATTATTGTTACCCAATTTATAAAAAAATTAATGATCCAATTTTAATCTGTCCGTGACCATATTTATTGTGCAGTAATTGTTCCTTTCATCCAAATGTCTAATTAAAACGCAAGCCACAATGTGTTTCATCCTGGCAAGGTCCTATCATTTATTTCTCGATCTCAAAATAGATGTATATACTTTGTGGACCCAATATCACATATTGGTTTATTCTAGTGGAATTTTATTTTTGCCGCCCTATCGGTTAATCGTGCATTCTACGTCTTTTCTATTTTACTTTTCCGCTACTTAAAGTAGCATATATTATAAAAATATTTTTTTTGAAAAATACCGTCCGCTACTTAATATAATGGTAAAGTGCTTTTAATATATATATATATATATGTTATTTAAGTAGCGAATAAGACTATTTTGACAAAAGTATTTTTGATTCTAGTATGGTCATGCAGCTTCACGGTCATACTCTATTGAAAGACCCAAGACATATAGGAAAGCTTGGTTTTAACCTTGAACAAGACCTACATATATAAATTGGCGTGGGAATTAGCAGCTGATCAGGATAAGTTTTGGGTTTAAATTAGCAGTTGAAATATTTTAAGTGGGAATTAGCAGCTGAACAGGTCATATAATTTTTCAAGTGGGAGATTGTTGAAATATTTTATGATATTCTAATAATATTATGTGGACAAATATCTTTATATAATTATATTAGCTATTTATCAATTATGAGCCTTAATTGATTAAGTGATCAAATAAAGTTAAAAGGCTATTTAGATTTCTATTTTGAAATTAATTAATTGGATATGGACTCAAATGGGTGGATGTCAGGATAACCCATTTCGGGATAATGGGAACCTTAATGGGCCATCACACTATATATAGGCTATGGTCCCCAATATACCGTACAACAAGCAAATCACTCTCTTCTCCCCATCTGAAGAGAATCAAGGCTATCATGGTACCGGTTGAGGAAGAACCATACAAGCCGCCAATTAACCTTTTGTTTTCAGGATCACTGCTAAAGACTTTTCCTCCATGGATCCAGGTATTCCTAAAGACCAACTTGTCGATCCAATGATTTTATACATGCTTCAATGACTATTTGATTTCCGCAATAAAGTATATGTCATAATATGTTAAGCATGTATATATGATCAATTATTTTATTGATTTAATTCTAACATGAATTTCTTGAAAAAATAATAATAAAAAGAAACAAAAATACTAATATAATGTAATACAATAAGTTCAAATTATTTTCTTGTAAAAAAATGTTAAAACTTATTTCATCAAAAATTCAACTCAAACCAAATCAACATTCAATTAAGATCAATGGTGATAGGGATAAGCCGAAAATGAATAAGAAATTGGGAAGATGATTTGGGAGCATGTTCAAAATATGAAAACCGAAAAATAAAAAACACATAGAAAGCCTTTAGATTTAATTTTTTGTGACTATGATCTATGTATTGTTTTGTACCAAAATGAAAGATATAAAATATAATACAGCAATATACAATGCAACAGGCTAAAATATAGTTAAACAGTTAAACTTGACCACACCCATTTAGATTTCATTTTTAAAAATCTAAGCATGACATACTTCGAATTGCTTGTTAATATCTTCAATATTCCCTTGACTTGATTATGTTCAAATTCAAGGAATTTATTTTATCATTATGAAATTCTTATAGATTAGCAATTTGATATGTGCAGGAGAAAAGTAACACAATTCAAAAGTTTTAATAACATGAGAAATATTTTGTTTGGCAAATACAATAAAAAGAAATTTTCCATTCATATAGATGTACACATCTAACTTCTTTTTGTTGGTATAAATATAATTATTCATACATGATGCATTGCTAAATGCCATTAAACAGCTAGTTTACTTGTACAAAAAAATATATTTATCTCTTCACTTTTCATAATATTTGAGAATGACACAATGGACAAGAATAAGGAGATGAACGATTGATGCATCCATAAATCCACTTGGCAATACAATCTTTGTGGAAAAATATGAGAGCAATTTGTATAAAAAAGTTTTGAATGTGATCCGTTGCAGAACTCCTCAAAACAAATTGTACATGATCCCTTAAAATTTGATGAAAGAGCTTCATCATACAATGTCATTGAAAGCCCCACATTTTGTCCATAATTATAACTATAATGATATTGATCAAATTGGTCTTCTTCTACCTCGAGTGTGGTGACAACTCGAAGCAACACATTTATCTCCAGCATTTCACTTCCTTCAATGTTACGTTCAACCATTCTTCTACCACAATCAGCCATTTGACATAGAACATTGTCTATAATGACATTATACACACGATTGAAGGTGTCGTACAAAAATTGAGTGATGTGATCATATCCATCAATGACCGGATTCATGGAAATCAAGCACTTTCCACTAAATCTGTTATATTAGTAACTGCATGTCCACTAGAAATTTCGAGAAGGCTGCCTCATTGTTTTTGGATTCTATTTCAACCTTCACAACCTATGAACTCTTTCCGTATGATACCTTTATATTTTACACCGTTTTGACAAGCATCATAACATTGGATAGAGTTTCCTTAAAGCAAAAGGTACATCTATTTTTCATGTCGCCTTTAAGCCATTTATCCTTTTCTTTTAACTGTTGTTCACTGTTTATTGGCATGCCTTATGCATTAACTTAAGCTAATTTGCATCAGGTAGTGGATGCTCCTGAGATCTTGACAGTGATTGGCAAAATCCCACATCTTTCAGAGTTTTTGAACTCCTTATATGATTGCCAATACAAGTCTTTCTTCTCAGCATTTGGTGAGTAGACACTGTTTGAAACTCAGTAATTTTCTGTGATTTCACATGAGACACTTTGTGACAATTTAATCTTTTGTGGTTATAATTTTGATTTCACACGTTTTCAATAATTATAAATTTCCTATTGTACATTTATAGCCAAATTCCATAATTATAAATTTATAGGGTTTGGTCTCTATAAAATTACTATTTTTTTTGGTCCTTATAAAATAAGTTACATGTTTTCGTCCCTACGAAGTTTTTATGATGAGATCGAGGTTTGAACTTTGATACACCCACTTATTCACCTTAAAAGTTTAAATTCTACCAACTAAATTACTTGATAAAAAAATTATAGTAACCAACAATGAATTCGTCCAAGTAGTAAGAGACTTGGTCCCCCTTTAAGCATGTGATTAGGAGTTCGATTTCTGGCTCATGTATATAGAGAAAATTCGATTGTGAGGGAAGAACCCACCTTGTTACCAACCCAATTTCATTTTTATTTAATTTGATATTCATTCTCTGATTAATTGCAATATGTGTGTGCTTCTATAGGGAATTTGGATCACCTGCAATTTGTGAAACACACAATTTCACATATGTTTCATTGAAGGGAACAGATTGTAAATGTCAAGTCATCTCTTATAACATAAAATAATGAGTGACATCTAGCAATATATTATGAGTTTAATGGAGATGTACTGACGGTGTAAAATAGTTTTACACAATCAGCTAATAAAAAATCATCATTTTGCTATGTCATGCTAAGAAGATGGGGTGTAGTGGGATGACATGGCGGAAAACATGGTTGGTATTGATTGGCTGTATAAAATTATTTTACACCGTCAGTGTATATAGCTTTTTCTTTTTTTCTTTTTTTTTTTGCTTTCGCACCGGTTCCGACCCACCAAAGGTGGACGACTAATCCGGCTCGTGCGTAGAGGCATGCGCACTGGCCAAACGTTGTTCCCCCTGGGAATCGAACCCGGTATTCCCCGGATACGTCCTTGGAAGGAGCTCCTTGCCACTTGAGCCCAATCAACTTGATTAGCTTTTTCTTATATTATTGTTACCCAATTTATAAAAAAATTAATGATCCAATTTTAATCTGTCCGTGACCATATTTATTGTGCAGTAATTGTTCCTTTCATCGAAATGTCTAATTAAAACGCAAGCCACAATGTGTTTCATCCTGGCAAGGTCCTATCATTTATTTCTCGATCTCAAAATAGATGTATATACTTGTGGACCCAATATCACATATTGGTTTATTCTAGTGGAATTTTATTTTTGCCACCCTATCGGTTAATCGTGCATTCTACGCCTTTTTTGAAAAATACCGTCCGCTACTTAAGTAGCGGACGTTATAATGGTAGGGTGCTTTTGATATATATATATATATATATATATATATATATATATATATATATATATATATATATTAAGTAGCGAACAAAACTACTTTGACAAAAGTATTTTTTATTCTAGTATGGTCATGCAGCTTCACGGTCATACTCTATTGAGAGACCCAAGACATATAGGAAAGCTTGGTTTTAACCTTGAACAAGACCTACATATATAAATTGGCGTGGGAATTAGTAGAGCTGTAAAAATGGACTGGGCTATCGGGCCGGCCCAGTAGCCCTATAGTTTTATACGGGCCGGGCTGGGTTGGGCTTCCCAAAAATATCATTGGGCCTTATTGGGCTGGGCTGCCGGGCCTATGAGCCATCATGGGCTGGCCCAGCGGGCTTTTGGGCCGGCCCATTAAAGAATTAAAAAAAATATCTAAAAATAATTTTACCTAAAAATAACGAATTTTAGTTAGCATAAAATCTTTAGATAAAATAAGTAACAAAAGATGAGATTTGTTTTTTTTAAGGAAAAAGATGAGATTTATAATTTACTTTTTTTTTTATAATTTATAATTTAATTTATGTATTTTGAATGATTATGTTAAAAGTTTAGTGTCTGATGTAAGCTTGAAATTTATTAGCTTTGAGGATGCACTTTATGAATCATCATCCACAAATCTCTTCACTTTTGCATGGATATTTTGAAGTATTTATTATTTCATGAAATCATGACACTCACTTTTTTATGGATATTAATTTGTGTGCAATGCATATGTAGTTTTATTGTCCATAGAATTATTTTTTACAAAAAATTTGAAAAAATGTGTCGGGCGGGCCCATCGGCCCATGCTTATTGGGCTGGGTTAAGCGGGTCGGGCCTTGGGCCTTAATGAGCCGGCCAACTTAAGCCCAGTAGATGTCTTGGCCCTATGGGTCTGGGCCGGGCCGGGATGGGCTGACCCATTTGACAGCTCTAGGAATTAGCAGCTGATCAAGATAAGTTTTGGGTTTAAATTATGCGCACCAAATATAACCATGGTTGTTTAAAAAAAAGTGTTGTTTCCCATACTTGAAGAGCGATAATAAATCACTGGCCTCCTTTATAAAAAGAAATAAAAAATGAAATGCAATAATAAGTTAAACTTTTTTTCTTGCAAAAAAAATGTTAATTTCTTTTTGTATCTTAAATTCATCTTAAACCAAATCATTAAGATGAATGGCGGTAATGGTGTAGCATGGCGTGGAAGGAGGTTAGCATGCATGTACATAGGCTGCTACGACAGCACCACCCGGTAGAGATTCCTTTTCTTATCTATCATTTTCTCTATCCTAAAATATAAAAAAAAATAAAAATTAATAAAAATTAATATATTTAGTTTAAATTTTATATCAAATACATCAATTTTTACTTATATTTTGAAAATGAGTAAATACTTACTAAATCTTTACTCATTAACTTTTTTCATCCTTAGCTCAAATTAGTTGAGCTACTCACAGTGCCCCAAGTGAATATATTTGATTAGAGGTTCTAAGGTTTAACCTATAAAAAGTGACATAAGTAGATTTGGGTAGGGGTGTAATTGGACCGGTTTGGATCGGTTTTGAGTGAATCCAATATCCGAACCAATGAATCCTCGATTAGTTCGGTTTGGTTCGGTTTTTAGTGTTTTTAAAAAATGAATCCGAACCAAACTCATCGGTTTGGTTCGGATACTTTAATCGGTTTTTTTTCGATGTATTCCATGCTATTATATTTTTTCCGATATATTTTTTTTCACATAAGCTCATCAAATAAAAATTACAATTTTTTTTACATAAGTTCATCAAATACATATACATAATACAACCATATTGAAAACAAATACAAAACACAATTCTTTTCGCTTAAGTTCATCAAATACATAATACAATTATATTGAAATTAAGTTCATCAAATACAAAATAAAACCATATTGAAATTATTCAAGTCTATTCCCACTTAAATCGGAAAAATAATCAAAACAACGCTTGAGAAGTTACTGTTTTGAGGGTTTGAGATGAGAGCAGCAGCATGACGTGAGAATGTTGTTTGTGTAGTGTTGAGAGCAAGTTGAGGATGATGTGATGTAAGATGTGAGCAGCTTAAGGATGAAGGTGAAGTGAGATGAGAGCAGCGTTTCTGAGTTTGTCTTTGCGGCTGTGAGTGTTTCTAAGTTTGTGTTTTTAAATTAGAGTTTTTAAGTGAGACATATTTTATTTTATTTTTCAGAAGTAGTTGGGCCAGTTGTAGTTTTTGATAGATATGAGCTACCTAAAAAAATAATTTAGCATATATACTATATATTGGTTTGGTTCGGTTTGTCCATTGGATTTGAAAATTGGAACCGAGAACCGAACCAAACCACTTCGATTTTCAATTGGTTCGGTTCGGTTTTTGATCCGAACCATAAAAATTGTTTTTTTTTTTTTGATTTGGATTGGTTTGGATTATCGGTTCAATTGGATTTGTCCGATCCGCTTACACCCCTAGATTTGGGGGATTTGAATGTGGTACCCACAATTAACTTGCTTTTGGTATCCACAACTAACTTGTAACCAATTAATATAACTTGTTTTTATTGACTTGGCTGCTCCACATCCAGATACGCAAAAGTGAGCTGTAGAAAATAAGATGCTTCGAGTAATCATGTTTACTTTTGTAGGTAACCTTACAATTAGGGGTGGCAAAACGGGCCGGGCCGACCCGTTTGACCCGCAATTTTTTACGGGCTGGGGTGAGGTTTTCGGCCCGCTACCTGCTCGCCCCGCCCCACCCCGTTTTTGAGCGGGCTTAAATGGTGCGGGCCTAAACGGGGGCGGGCATGCCCGTTTTTCCACCCATTTCTAGTATTTATCATTTTATCTTATATTGTAAGGAGTACTTATTAACTTAGTTGATGATTTGTTAGTTTAATTAAACGTAATTATAAAGAATTGTTTGTTAACTTGGTTAATGTTTCTTTTAGTTTAATTATATCTATTCTCTGCTGCAATTTTCTCTTAATTATCCCTATTATAGTATTATTGTTAGTTTAAATATGAGGTAAGAATTGCAAGGAATTGTTAAGTTATTATAATTCAACATATTTAATATTTTTTTAACATTGAATTGTGAAGTTGTAATTCAAATTGTAAAAAAAAATATATATATATATTTGGCGGGCATGCCCGCCAACCCGCAACCCCGCCAATAAACGGGGGGGCTTGAATTTTGAACTCGCACACCTAAGTTGGTCCGCCCCGCCCCACTCCGTTTTTAGGCGGGCTTAAATGGGGTGGGCCTAAACGGGGCGGGCATGCCCGTTTTGCCACCCCTACTTACAATTAAATCAAGTTAAGTAGATTTTTTTAAAACGGCCAAATTAGTAATTAATTGTTAGCATTAATGTTTTTCACCTTTCCAAACGAGTTGAGTTACTCACCTTACCCCAAGTGAATATATATTTGATTAGAGGTTCTAAGGTTTAACCTATAAAAGTGACATCTTTATAACTTAAGCACTCTTTGTAATAGAAAAATAAAATAAAAATGACACTTTCATGTAATTTGATTAATTTGTGTAAAGGTATTTTGTTATAATAAAAAAATAAAAGAGATACGTATTATATTCGGATATTTCTCACTTTCTCATATTTTTGGTAAACATAATAGATTTTGTTTTTTATAATGATACTCCGTAATAGTTTTTTTTTTTTATACTAAAGGTCCGTTTGGATTAGTTATTTTTGGGCTTATGCAAACAGTTTATACAATTTTTTTGTATTATTATAAATTTGTCAAGGTATGATAAAATAGCTTATAAAAATACAATTTTTACTAATGTGAATTTATAAAATAGCATAAAACTTAATTTATATTGCATAAACTATCTGTATAAACTAAAAAATAATACAATCCAAACAGTAAATTAATGAGATCAGACTTTTAGAAAAATTTCAAATCGAACATCATTGCATACTATTTTAATCTTTATATCTGATAAATATTTTATTTTCAAATGGATCTAATATGAACCGTTCATACTCCTAGAAAAAGAACATTGTGTTCTTGTTACAAGTTAAACTTATACTTACATTTATAATTACATGACATCCCTTTCCAAAAAAAATATGACATACTTAGAACTGGAATCATTGAATATTTGAATTAGCTCGTTAATATTTTCAAGTTTCAACATTCCCTAATATTCCAATTGTATGACTTAATTATGTTCAAATTTATTTTAAAAAAAAATCTTATCATTGTTGTAATTCTTATAGATGAGCGATTTGTTATGCACAAAAAAGGGTAACAGTGTTAAAAACATGAGAAATATTTTGTTTGGTTAATACAATAATAAAAACTTGTTCATACAGAAGCATGTATGCATATAACTTCAAATAAAAATACAAATATTCATATCAAATGCCTAAAGGTCATTAAACAACTAGCGCACTTCTACCAAAAACAACAACCATTGTACTATAATAAATACATATTGCTCCTTCTTTATTCATAATATCTTATGTCACGTCGACACAACATACAAGAATAAGAAGACGAACTATTGATGCATTGATCAATTCACTTTGTAAGGCATTCTTTATGGAAAATATGAGAGCATATTGTTTAAAAGAGTTCCGACTGTGATTCATTGCAAAATTATTCCAAACAAATTGAATATTGATATGTAGAATTTGAAGTAGTTTCAACATTCAATCTTGGTGAAAACCCCACATTTTGTCAACCATTACAATTAGGATCAAATTTATCGACTCTAGTAACAATATGAAGCAACACATTCATTTGCAGCATTCCACATCCTTCAGTGTTGAGTGAAACCATATTTCTGGCACAATCACCCATTTGATGTAGAACTTCAGGTAATACGTAATTAGGCACTTCATGAAAGGTGTCGATTAAAAATTGAGTGTTATCTATGAAATCCATGATTGTGTGTCTATTATAATTGCATAAAACTTCACTAGGAATCAAGAAGGAATCGTTGATCATAGGTGTTGTATGATTAAAGATAGGGTGTTCTAGGTCATTTGATGTAAAAGAAATAGTTGAGTGGTTATAACGAAAACGAATGGTGAAGTAACTATTCAAAGAAGGAATGTCTGGTAAGATGGGTTCAAAGATTGGATTCACACTTAAGGTGAAGGAGAAGGAATCCATTGAATGAGTGATGAAAAGTTTATGGCAAGTATGAAGTATAAGTGGAGAAGTAATTGGTTTTGTGTTTCTAGTTTGGTTTAATTTGATTACTATACATTGCTTTTATAGGCAGAAGCTAGTAACGTTTTAAGTCGGTTTATTACTTGCTTATCAAGAAAAAATAGATCTAATAAGATTTGGTCAAAAGATATAAAATAAAATCTAATAAGATTTACCCTATAATTACATCTCTTATATCCTTTTTTAAGATATTGATAATAGAGAAGTATTAGATTTGAAATATATATGTAAACGCAAGATCCTCGGTGGTATAGAAGTTTAGCCAAATGATATTCATCAATAACTAACACAATAATGTTCCTTAACCATAATAATGAACCATGCACTGATATTTGTACATATATCAAATATAACAAGTCTTATTCAAAAAATAAAATAACAAATCTTTTTGCTGAAACCATTACAATATAACAAGTGCTTAATAAGTCCGACTTATTGTAATTTTATCTATCTATACCTATCTATATAGGTATATATATATATATATATATATATATATATATATATATATATATATATATATATATATATATATATATATATATATATATATAAAGAAAGAGTTTGTCTAATATGTGCAACATTGCACATGTTTAAGTACGCAAAAATAGTAACTTTTTATTGAAAACAACAATGATTTATTTAAAAATTATACATTTAATATATAATGCACAAGTTCCAATGCAAACTTGCTATTTTAAACTTCTTAACATGTGCAACTTTGCACATGGTAAAAAAACTCATAAAGAAAATATCTTTTGGTGTAGACATTTTATATTGCCAATTTTATCATTCACTTTATTTAAATATTTGGATACGTTGAAAAATAATTTCCACACAATAGTTTTAGTAAAAAAAAAAAAACTTCCACACAAAAGTTTGTTTTCAGTTTCTTAATTTTCTTTCTTAATAACTAAGCACAATAAAAAAGAAGGTTAAATATAGTTATCAATTAACAAAAATATTTTTATTTGAACTGCACTTTATAGAGAATAGCAAAATAAAATAAGAACAAGCAAGAAAAAAATAATCAAAAAGATGCGCACTACAACATAACAACGGTAATAGGAAAAACGGATCACACAAATGTGTCCATTTGACCGCTAGTGTAGAACAAAAAGAATATACCATTATTTTAATGGCTTTACAAAAATAAATAAATAAATAAAGATATACTCATACACCTTCCTTATATAAAAAAAAATAAAGATATACATTTCTCGGCATTTTGGTCAAAATCAAGTGAAATATATGTACTTACCGGCATAAAATAAAGGATATTATATAAAAGGGTACATATTCTTGGCTTTCTCATAATATTAATTAAAATAATAGTTAACTTCACCTTGATATAAATGAAAATATAGATTTAAAAACACAATAATTTTACCTCTGTTCCTTTTTAAGTGTCCAAAAACGTCGAATTTAGCGTTTCTATTTAACTGTCTCTTTGATGTTTTAAGGGTACGATTTGTCAATTATACCATTTGTCAATTACTCATATCTTTTTCAATAAAACTAATTAATGCTATATATTTGGAAAACTAAATCTTTTTATTTTTTTTGGTACATAACATATTAATTTTTTTTTTTTGTGTGCATAACATATTAAATTTATTGGAAAGAGAAAGTGAATGCAAAAAAATAGGATTTTGTTGGTGAATTAGAATTAGGGTATAATAGAAAAATAAGGTGCATAAATAAACGTTCTTAATTTGCTGTTACTATTCAAAACAGACACTTAAAAAGGAATGGAGGGAGTATATAATACAAACTCAATATTAGTTAATCAATTTTTTTTTTACAGCTAGGGTTTATTAATTGACATAATTTGCAGTGGGTTGGTGTTGGGGGTGAAGAGAGACGAGAGTGTGAGCGATCGCTCGAAGTGGATGGATGAGACTTGTTCGGTTAATGAGGCTTATTACTTGCTTATCGAAGGAGAGGAGGGGGATGAGGAGTGTGAATGGGATAAAGATGTTTGGAATAATTTAATTTGAAGGTGGAAAAACACAAGAAGGAGGGTTGAATTGTGTTTTAGAAATTTAAAACTTTTTCTAACTTAAAACTAATTTGCAGCGGATAATAACACAAATAAGGTAAAGGGTGCTGAGAAAGAGAGAAAGACACAAAGATTTATCCTGGTTCCCCTCACAACTTGAGAGTACGTCCAGTCCCCTTGTTACTAACAAGAGATTTCCACTATAATCTATTCAAGATTACAACTTGCTCAAACACTCTTGCAAGAGACTTCTCAGTTGCTCAAGTTTCACTAAACAAGAGACTTCACAAACAAACTTAAAATCTAAGAATGAATGTTAATGGACACTTGATATACTATCAGAGGTGTTTACAAAATACAACACAGATTGCTTTAAGACTTTGAATGACAGATTAAACAAATGATGTCAGAATGCTTCAGAGCCTTAAACGCAGTAATAGAACAATAGTCATTTCTTCCATTTGAGTCTTCTATTTATACTTGAAGGAAGATGATGACCGTTGCAGAGAGATAAGGTTCCAGCTGGAATTTACTCGTACAATTGTGATAGCTGTAGTTGCCTTCTTTGGCAGATATCTTCAATTCCACTACCTTGCTATTTGAATTATCACTCATCCATTTTGAGTAATAATAGTACAATAGTACGATCCTCAAATGCGCTCCACTTATGGATAAGGTTAAGGTTGTACCAACGAATATTCCTTCCTGTGGATGTGACAGAGCCTTGAAGTAGATTGTTCTTCAATCATTGATTCTGATTCTGTCAGTTCTTGAGTGATGTAAATTCTTTTTGCTTCAGGTGCTGTTGTCATAGCTTCTTGTGGTTTACAGCTTCTGAGTCCTTCAGAGCCTTGTTTTTATCCCCAGAGTCACTTTCTTCAGCACGCAAAATTTAAGCTTCTGATGAACAGTGATGTACTTTCAGAGCTTGTTTAACTGGCTTCTCTGCTATTATTCATAGTGCTTCTGAACTAATTTTAACTTGTAATTCTGCACACTAGAATAATAATTAGTAATTCCAATTGCAATTTTAATACTTTGTTATCATCAAAACCACTTCAAATATTAGAGGTTCATGTCAGACCCACTTTGTTCCAACATAATTCCTTCAAATATGTCGACGCTGGGGAAATTTGGAGAGAGATTGTGAGGTGGTTAGGGATCCCGGTAGCATTCGCGAAAGGTGGACTATCTCATCTACTTATATAGAAAAATCTGGTCCCTGGATCAAGTAATCAAATAAGATTTTCATCTAGAAATGATTCTTGATTCTAGAAATGAATTTTCATCTAAAAATATTCGTAAAAATTATTTTGTATGAGTATTTAGATATTAAATAAATAATTCAACTTTGTTTTAGAATTCAATTTTTTTATCTATCATTTGTTAAGGCCTAAATTGTAGGTCCGCAATAAGGCATCAAAATCTCATATACACACATACACACACTTGTATATACACATATTTAAATAATGAATTTCCATAATTTAAAATATTTTTTTATATCCATATTCCATATAATTTAATTAGTGAGAACAAATAAATTTATTAATTGATTTTGGATTTTAAATAATTCACTTTCATATTTTTTTTTGAAGAAGCTAATGTTTACCTCCTGTAATGTTTGCGAGTTTTGGTTTATTCCTTTGTAATATACTTTTTTCTAATAATCCTTTGTAATGTCAAGACTATGTCCTTTTAGCCACTCATTGAATAGGCTAACTTAGCGAAGTTTGCGTGACTTTAAAATAGTGGAAAAAATCACGAAGTTGGACCTCAAAAAAAAAGAGTCTAATATATAAAGTGTCGGTACTTTCACACTAAAAAAAAAACACTAGTTTCTAACCAAATTTAAAAAGATTTATGGCCCAAATTAACCCTAAAAAAATACTTACCAAAAAAAGCACACATATTAAACTTCAAATAAGTTCTCAGTTGTGACCTAAGCACACATAAATTTATGGAAATTTTGTTAATTTTTGGGGGTACAGATAATTTGGAGGGAACAAAATTAAAATTAATGCCTGTTTGAATTTGTGGTTGTTTGACCTATAGGAAATTTAATGCTGTTGAAAAATCAACACTTGTGAAATCGCAATAAAATTCTTTAAAAAAGTTAATTTATGTTTAAATATTAGAAGGAGACACCAAAACTTGGTGAATTTAAGTTAGGGGACCAATTATGTGAGTGAGGAAAAATAGAGGGGTCAAAACCGTAAATTAAACCTAAAAAATAAGAAGTAACATGATCTTAATTTGATTTGAATTTCATGAAAAAATAATAATAAAAAGAAACAAAACAAACTAATATAATGAAATACAATAAGTTCAAATTATTTTCTTGTAAAAAAAGGTTAAAATTTTATTTCATAAAAAATTCAACTCATACCAAATCAATTAAGATCAATGGTGATAGGAATAAGCTGAAAATGAATAAGAAATTGGGAAGATGATTTGGGAGGATGTTCAAAATATGAAAGCTAAAAAAAAAACACATAGAAAGCATTTAGATTTAACTTTTTTGTGACTATGAACTATGATTGTTCCCTCCAAAATGAAAGATAAAATATAATACAGTAATATACAAGAGGCTAAAATATAGTTAAACTTGACCACACCCATTTAGATTTATGTTCAACATTCCCTTGGCTTAATTATGTTCAAATTCTTATAGATTACCAATTTGATATGTGCAGGAAAAAAGTAACACGATTAAATAGTTTTAATAACATGAGAAATATTTTGTTTGGCATGCAAATACAATAAAAAGGAATTTTCCGTCCATATAGATGTACTCTTTGTTGGTACAAATACAATTGTTCATACATGATGCAAGCTAAAAGCCATTAAACCTCTAGTTTATTTGTACCAAAAAATAAATTTGTTTCTTCACTTTTCATAGTATTTGAGAACGACACAACGGGCAAGAATAAGGAGATGAATGATTAATGCATCTATAAAACCACTTGGCAATACAAGCTTTGTGAAAAATATGAGAGCAATTTGTATAAAAAAGTTTTGAATGTGATCCGCTGCGAAACTCCTCAAAACAAATTGTACATGGTCCCTTAAAATTTGAGGAAATAGCTTCATCATACAATGTCTTTGAAAACCCCACATTGTGTTCATGATAAATACTATAACGATAGTGATCAAATTGATCTTCTTCTACCTCGAGTGTGGTGGCAACTCGAATCAACACATTCATCTCCAACATTTCACTTCCTTCAATGCTACGTGCAATCATTCTTCTACCACAATCAGCCATTTGACATAGAATATTGTCTGTAATAACATTATTAGGAAGAAGATTCAAGGTGTCGTACAAAAAGTGAGTGATGTGATCATATCCATCAATGACCGGGTGTATATTATAATTGCATAATATATCATGTGGAATCAAAAAGTAGTCAAAGATGGGTGTTTGAGAATTGAAGATTGGGTTTGTTGGGTCATTAGATGGATGAGAAATAGTTAAGTGTTTGTAATGTAAATGAATGGAAAAGTAACCATTCAAAGAAGGTTGAGGTAAGACGGAATGCATTGGAGTTATACATAGGTCAAATGAATAAGACTCCATGAATAAGTTGAATGATGAAGTATTTATCACAAGAATGAAGTAGAAGAAGAAGTAGAAAAGTAATTGGTTTTGTGTGTATGATTTTGATTTAATTAGTTTGATATACAATGCTTTATAGTCAAATTGTGTTCACAACCAATAATAGAATCTTGTCAAAAAAAAAGAAATCCTTAAAAAGATTTTCACGAACCATTACAACTTTTTGCCAATTTATATGTCATTAAATTTTATTTTTTTTGGTAAGTACATGTCATTTAATTTGTGAACAAATAAAGTTATGTCCGTGTTAAAATTTAAATAACTAATTTTTATATTTAATACGAATTTGACAATCAATATTTTCAAATTAATATTTTTCTATTTACTTATATATAAACGTTTTGAAGACTAACCATAAAAAACCATTTTTAAGAATTTCCCAAACTTATATTTACCAATGACATTTTGCCAAAAAGGGACCATCAATAATTTTGATTTCATACGTTTTCAATAATTATAATTTTCCAATTGTACATTTATAGCCAAATTCCATAATTATAAATTTATATTCACCTTAAAAGTTGAAATTCTAGCTACTAAATACTTGATAAAAAAAATTATAGTAACCAACAATGAATTCGTCCAAGTAGGTGAGAGACTTGGTTCCCCTTTAAGCATGTGATTAGGAGTTCGATTTCTGGCTGATGCATATAAATAAAATTCGATTGGGAGGGAAGAATCCGCCTTGTGTGCCCCACAAGTTCCCCGACGGAGATTAATAATCGCCAATGGCGGTGGAAACTTCATACCAATATCATAGTAAGAAAAAAATATTATAGCAAAATTCCATATCATTTAATTTGTGAACAAATAAATCTATTGATTAATTTTAGACTTAAAATATTTCATTTTCATATTTAATATACATTTGACAATGAATAATTTTTCAATTAATATTTTTCATTTATACTCACTCTGAGTTAAATAAGTTTATTATGATCCCTATAAATATATTAATTGTAGTTTTAAGTTCCTATAAAAAAATTAATAGATTTTGATCCTTTAAATATTACACTTTTGGTCCTTGCTTTAGGTTAACTCATGTACCATTCAAAAATCTGAATTATTTTTTGCGGTAATATTTACATCATAGATCGTTCTTGGAAAGTTTTTTTTTTAATGAAAGGTAACAAACATTAAACTTCAAATAAGTTGTCACTTTTGTTCGAAAAAACCACAATAAAAATCAAATTATTTTTGTGGCAGTTTCTTTTTAAAATTTGTGGCTACAAAAAATGGCCACAAATAAATCGAAGGAAATAAAATTTAAATTTGTAGCAGTTAGAACAGTCGCAAATTGTTTGTCATTTAAAAAAAAAAATTTGACATTTGTGGCGGTTTATTTGTCACCAATAGTATAACTGTTAGGTGAGTACTTGTGTACCCTTTTATAATTTGAGGGCAATTACCCCCGACTGACTTGGCACCAATCAAATTCAGTCAAGTGGGTTAATTATTAAAATCAAATTAATGAGTAACTTTTCACTATAAAGTAACTTTGACTATCTTTATTTTTAATTAATTATATTTTAGGTATTCTATTCAATCAATTTATGTTCTAGGTCCTAATTTCAATTGCCTCTTATTCACTTTATTTTATCTCATCTCTGCCTATTTCTCAAACTTCCGACCTTCATCTTCTATCCTCTCGATCTCATCTCCGTCGCCGCTCAATCTCCAATCCGCCGACCACCGCTCTCACTCTCTCATTTCCGCCGCACCACTGCTTTGTTAACCGTTAAAACCTAAAACCTTATCATCTCTCTGCCTCTCGCCTCCTCCAACCATCTCTTCTCTCAATTTTCTCTGCGCAGGTTCGTTCTTCATTCGTTCATCATTCTTTCTTTATCTTTAAGTCTTTCGATAATTGAATTAGAATATGATTTTTAATTGCTATTTGAATCGTTGAAGTTGTGTTAATGTGTTTGATCTAAGGATTTATAATTTTTGTTGCTTTTGCTTCACGGGTTCTTATTTTTCCCACTCACGCTTAACTCGGTGGCGACGACTCACCACTTCCAATTGTATATGGAATGTTCTTACCTGTTTATTATTACCATTACAAACAGGATTGTAAAAGGTCAGACAAAGATTAAAGGTGTCGTACAAAAAGTGAGTGATGTGATCATATACATCAATGACCGGGTGTATATTATAATTGCATAATATATCATGTGGAATCAAGAAGTAGTCAAAGATGGGTGTTTGAGAATTGAAGATTGGGTTTGTTGGGTCATTAGATGAATGAGAAATAGTTAAGTGTTTGTAATGTAAATGAATGGAGAAGTAACCATTCAAAGAAGATCTACGTAAGATGGAATGGATTGGAGTTACACATAAGTCAAATGAATAAGACTCCATGAATAAGTTGAGTGATGAAGTACTTATCACAAGAAGTAGAAAAGTAATTGGTTTTGTGTGTATGATTTTGATTTATTTAGTTTGATATATATACAATGCTTTTACTTGTGTCCACAACCAATAATAGAATCATGTCAAAAAAAGAAATCCTTAAAAAGATTTTCACCAACCATTACAACTTTTTGCCAATTTATACGTCATTTAATTTATGAACAAATAAAGTTATGTCCATGTTAAAATTTATATTTAATACAAATTTGACTAACAATATTTTTCAAATTAATATTTTCCTACTTATATACTTATATTATATAAACATTTTCAAGACTAACAAAAAAAACATTTTTAAGAATTTGCCAAACTTATATTTACCATGTAGGTATTTTTATATTTACATATATGGCCTGGTGACACGTTTTTAATCATTATAATTTTCCAACTGTACATTTATATTCAAATTCCATAATTATAAATTTACTGGGTTTGGTCCTAATAAAATTACTAAGCTTTATTTTTTATCCTTATGAAATAAGTTATATGTTTATGTTCCTGCAAAATTTTTATGTTGAGATCGTGGTTCGAACTTTGATATACCCATTTATTTAGCCTAAAAGATCCAATTTTTTATTTTTTCGTAACTGAGCCCGACTGAAAAATCATTAAGATCCTCCCCCCCCTCTCTCTCTCTCTCCATTTTGTTTTGTTCTTTTTATCCATCTTTGAATAGAAGATAAATGCTATAATTTACAAGCTTATAATATGTTGATGAAGGAGGCCATCTATCATTGTCTTAAGATCTACAAATTTAAAACAAAGTAGCAACATTCACCCTCTTTGTTTTTCCACTTAGTTCTTCTATATATCATTTGTTACATTGTGTACAAGAAATCGAACTATTTGAAAATTAGGAAATTTTGGATAATAGAGTATTAGATATAAATACCCGTCCTACCCGCCCCCCGAACAAACCGAGTATGTAGACGGTCGAAATTGGGTCCTAATTAAATAGTTGCATTTTTTTTTATCAATTTTGCGATATTCGGCCTGAAACCCCTAATCGAAACCTATCGATGCCCAGACCTATAGCAATGTATCATTGTTACCCAATTTATGGAAAAATAGATTATCCAATTTTAACCTGTTCGTGACCCTATTTTATGAAATTTACTTCTACCACCCAACCGGTTACTCGCGCCGTACACATTTAACATTTTACAATTCCGCTACTTAAGTAGCGGAGACATTACAAAAATGAGAAGTTTTAGAAAAATATTGTCCGCTACTTAAGTAGCGGACGTTATATAAAAATGAGAAGTTTTTGAGTATATTCGTTCCTAAGCAGTGGACAAAGATATTTTGGTAAAATTGTAGGGCGCGTGAGAAAATGGGTAGGGTAGCCAAGTGAACCATCGTATTTTATTGTGCAGTAATTGTTCTTTTCGTCCAAATGTCTAATTAAAACGCAAAACATAATGTTGGTCATCCTAGCAAGGTCTTATCAGTTATTTCTTGATCTCATAATAGATGTGTAAATACTTATGGACCCAATATCACATATTGGTTCATTCTAGTAGACAAGTCATTTTGTCACTCTACGTTTTTTCTCACGTGCCCTATCACTACAAGAAATCCTTTTATTACCCGCAAACAATTACCCACGGCTTGGTGATGGTGGGAAATTTTAAAAGTACCGACGACTTACCCACAACTAAACTGTCGATAAAATTGATAATTTATTTTGAATTATTTGAAATTGTTACCCACAACATAACTCTCAATAACTATAGACGACATAAAATCTTTATATAATAAAACGAGAGTAACTAGAGGCACCCTAAACCCTAACCCTAATATGAACGGTCTAGATTTTGACACGTGAAAAAAAATATTATATCAACGGCTACGGTGAAAACTTAAATACTATGTTGCCACATCAATTAATGAATGTGACACATCATGTGTTTAAAAACACAATTCATATGTGTCGATATATGATTGGATGTGTATATAAAAACTAATTTTTAGGAACAATATTATTTAATAATAATATTTAATACACATAGAAGGAAAAAAAAAACCACGCATCATCATAAATTAGTGTATATCATCATGACATAAAATAAATAAAACCAGGCATCTTTTTAGTGTATATCATTTTTTTTATAAGATTTAGTGTATATCCTTTTAGTGTATATTTAAATCTATTACTATATATAAAGAGGATACAAAATTTTGGGATGGCTTTTTCATTATACCTATTTTACCCTTAAAAAAAACTACCAAAAAAAAAACTAAACATTTGTATATGTTAAAAAATAACTTCCACATAAAAATAGATTTTCAGTTTTTTTTTAGTAAATAAATTTTTTTTTCTTAATAACTAAGCACAATTTCCACATAAAAGTATGTTTTCAGTTTTTTTATAGTAAAAAATATATATATATTTTTTCTTCTTCTTAATAATTAGCCACAACAAAAAAAGATGTTAAGTAGTTATCAATTAACAATTAACTAAGTCCAATAAAAAAAGAGATTAAGTAGTTATTTATATTTTGCACAATAGAGAATTTCGATCACAGCAAAAAAAAATAAAAATAATATCGATCACACAAACGGGCATGTATTAATAATAGTAATATTTAGGTTCGGTTTTTTTTTTCTATTATATTTCTTATATATAGTATTTGCCATTGATTTGTTTTTTCTTTAGATTAAACAATTTTTTTTTTCTTTACAAATAGGCTCAATGTATAAATATACTTAAAAATCGCACTAGATAGACTTTAACAATCGATACTAATTTGTACAATGGATCTGGATAACTATGTATAAATATATATGATCTTGAATTTTGTACTCTTGATTATGGAAGGACTTTATTTGCCCCCTTTCTACCGTTATCTTTTCTAATTTAATTTTCAAATGGTGAGTGTATATTTAAACTTTAATTTGTATATATGATTGTAGAAACATGGCTTTATTTTTAGAGTTACAATTTTGAATTTTTAAAAGAGTAATTGACAGTGTTGTATAATTTTAGGTTTCTATTGTAGTTTTTGCAGGTTTCTTCTTAACTTGGTTTTTTTTGTTTTTTGTAATTCTTAGCTGTTACAATAAATTAGTTTTAAAGAATTGGATTTTGAATGGATTTTCTTTGTATTGTTCCTTTTTTATTTTGCATATTTTATTTGTTTCTCTTTTTATTATCTCTTTTGTTGTTTCCAATTATGATTTTTTTTTCTTTCTTTTTTAATTTTTTTTTCTTCTTTTGAATAGGAAGAATAAATCAGGAATACTTATTTTAACATGTATTGAATAACACAAATGGACCAACTCAAAAAGCATCAAGACTATTTTAACATGCATAGCAACTCTATTTTAGAATTTATTGTTGAAGAGAGAATTATTGGTAAGTAATTCTTTGATTGTGTTAAATGAGATAGACATTAATAAAACAAAAAAAATCTAATAATTAGTTCCGAAAATTATGTATAGATTCCACTTAATTGAGGTTTATAAATACAAGCACCCTCAAAGTATTCTTATTTCACTGTATTTATTTTTTGTTTATAATTTATATATTTATCTTCATATAGTTTATTTGTGTCTCTATAGATTTCACTTATTTTGTTCAATTTCAACGAGTTGATTTCTCTTCACCCAACCATTCTCTAATTATGTTTTGCAAATTGTTTTTATTCATTTGAATTATTTTTTGATGTGTTCTTATATTATTTTGCAGGTTAACAAAGTCATTGATGAAGATTATACAATTAAAGATCTATATAGTTAACAAATATATTTTTATGTAACTATTTATAGAGACAAACACGCTCAAAGTATTTTTCTCTCTTTTTTGTTTATAATTTATATATTTGTCTTCATATATTTTGTTTATGTCCTTATATTTTACCGGTTTTCAGTATAATAATTTTGATTTGATTTGAGTTTATTCAATTTCAACGAGTTAATTTCTCTTAATCTAACCATTATGAATTATGTTTTGCAAATTTTTTTCATGCATTTGAATTACTTTGATGTGTTCTTATATTACTTTGCAGGTTCACGAAGTTGTTGATGAAGGTTATACCATTATTAAAGATCTATGTAGCTAACAATTTTTTGTTTATGTAATTGTTTAATGTTTTATGTCATTGAATCAAATATGTAATCTATTTTGAATATATTTGAACCTTCTTTCAAATAAAATAGGTATTATTTGTTGTAGATTAGATGAATAGTAATCATGGATGGTTTATTATAATTAATAATAGACCATATAATTCTAAAAATTGTGAGCGTTGTTGTTTTTCAATTGTGCATGAACTTTTTTCTTATTCATGATTGTGCCCACCTAACAATAATAATGAATTAATGATTTTATTATTTAAAAAAAAATTGTTCACAAAAAACTATATGTCACACACAAATGATAAGCCAAAAAAAAATCAAATTTTTGAAACTTATCATGCTTGATACTCATCTTTCCTATTATTATTATTATTATTCTCGGATTAATGCAAAAATCATTTGGAATCCGCATCTAAAATGTTAAGAAAATTATACACTATATGCTTACTACTATAAATAATCATACATTATGATATTTCCAATGTATAATTGAATTGAATGATTAAACCTGTGCATGCACGGGTAAAAAAGTCTAGTTATAATAATTGCAACCAATTTAATATTTATAATAATTTTATAATTATAATTTTACAAAATTGGATTAAGTAAACGAAAAACCTACTCATGGGCTAAACTATTTTTTTTAAATATATAGTCAAATAAAAATAAATTCATTCTATTTAAAACATTGCGATCTAAAAAAAAAAAACCAAAATTGTTTATCTCATTGTTTCTCCCTCTCTTTGATAAACGCCGCGTGAAATAGTTTTCTTTCTCCCTCTTAGAACCCTAGGTTCGCCGTACTCGTCTCGCGGTTCCTTAGTATTTGATTTCTTAGAGATTTCTGTTATTCAACAAGCTTCTCTCACAAACCCTCTCTATCTACCATTCCAATTCCTCAACCTGAACTAATTTTCCCTTCAATCTCTTTTCCAAATCATGATTTTTTTCAATAGCTTCCCGTTTCCCCTCTTACAATTCTTCAATTTCTTGGACTCTGATATAGGATCGTCTTTGTTCGTTTCTTTACAGCTAGGTCGATCCTG
Organism: Trifolium repens; assembly: GCA_030408175.1. Taxonomy (NCBI): domain Eukaryota; kingdom Viridiplantae; phylum Streptophyta; class Magnoliopsida; order Fabales; family Fabaceae; genus Trifolium; species Trifolium repens. The sequence goes on along the minus strand of CP125842.1, from coordinate 54,133,125 downwards.
TTCTAAGAATAGTGGAGGGCGGGAAAACTAGAATCTTCGATTCAAGGTATTTCATGTTAAACTCTTAATCTTTGTATAGCATCTTTTTGATATACCTATCTTTAAGTTATTCTTTTGGCACCATTCAATTATGATCTCTACGGGATCAAATGGACCTTTCATCTATTGATTCATGCTTTCAAATGTGTCAGACATAATCCATATGACTCTTACATTTTATATATCATCGTGGAAGTATGTACAAGTTTGTTGACATTTTTTAGCCTTAATGATCTGTCCATTAATATTCCCTCCTTCATTTGGATTAGACTTATGCTAAACCAAAGTATATATAGGGCTATGTGGTCTGTGTTTTGTCTAAGGACTAATTCACTATATATAAACATTAGATGCAATTTTTTTGTGCTAAAAGGTTTGAGGGAATAATCTTCTTCCATTTGTTGAGATAACTTTTATATATGACTTTCATTAATTTACAGGGCATGTGCACTTATTTATGTTGTTTTAGTACATTAGAAACTTAGACATGCAAGTATTGCTCTTGTGTAGCAGACCCCTTAATGAAGATATTTTTATTCCATATCTATGTATTTGTGGATAGTGTTTAGAAATTTATTTATTTAATTTGAATTTGGCTTACTCTTTAAATTACTTGTGTTTTTATTTTTATTTTTATTTTGCAGGGTTTTTAGAAGAATGTATTGCTACAACACAAATGACTTAATGAATTTGATTGAATGCAATTCATGAACCAAAGCCATGTTGCTCATGTGGCTTGAGACTTGGAAGGCCAAACAAACCAAGTTAAAAGATATGCTGAAGTCTTCAAAAAGTGATACAAGTAATTGAATGGTAAGTTGCCACTACTATGAATTATTTGTAGAATTATTTGTGAATGGTAAGTGATATGGTCAATTAGCTTCTTTTTTTGTTGTTGTACAACTGTGGGTATGAGATTTAAAGACTGCAAATTATCCTAGCCCTACAAAATCCTAGTAGCTTTAGTTTGCTTGATTGTTAGGCCAACAAATCTGATATGTCCAAATGGGGAACTAATTTTTCCTTCCACAAGAATAATTTGCATGGAAAACACCCATGGAAGATATTCAGAGTGAATAGGCATATAATACATGGTCCTTGTGATTGCAATAAAGTAGTTCTCTTTTTTTATTCCTCTCACTAACTACTTGTTCAGTTATACTCTTAAAATGTAGTGCTCTTTTCTTGGTCATTTCTGGACTTAAATAGTTGCACAGGTGGAAGTAATTGAGCGGAGAATAAATGTTGTAGAAGATGATGCTCGAGTCGCACAATAGGAGAGTTGAAGAGAAAATTAGCGCACAAGATTTTGAGAGACAATTGAAGAAATTGGTACAAAGTGTTGCTTCAATCAAGGGTGACCAAGATTGTGGCCATTGAGACTGTGAGGAGGATGACTCTGACAACATGGATGAATTATCGACAACCTAGATGATTAGATTGTTTTAATATGAATTTGTTTGAGACATATTATATTGTATCTTTCTTTTGAGTCTTGATTATGTTACACTAGATTGATGTTTATTGAGACTCGTAGATTGATGTTTATATATGCCAAATTAAAGTTATATAAAATTGATCAGATTTTGGTCTATTTTTTGTGGTTGTTGTTGTTGATTTTATATTGGTGAATGTGATGTAAAATATATAATTATTATGACAAATATGTGGTATGTAAAATGTTACTAATTTGTGAAACAAAACAAGCATGAATCACATTAAAACAAATGTTATAGATAACTTATTAATGGGTAATGTTATTGATGGTTTAGCCGTGGGTAAACTAAGAGAAACAAGTTGTTGTTTACATGATGCTTAGCCACAAATTACCCTCGGAGTAGCCGACAATAAATTACATACGGCTTTTTGGCCGTGGATAAAAATTACCCTACTTAAGTAGCAGATACCCTCAAAAATAGTCTATAATTATAACGTTTGTTACTTAAGTAGCGGATGACATTTTAAAAAATTACTTATTTTTATAACATCTACTACTCAAATAACATAAGGATAAAATGGAAAACGCATAAGACGCGCAAGCTATGAAGCACAGACACTTCTCGGACTAAGCGTGTCCGTGTCCGACACGTGCCTGTGTCAGTGTCCGACATCGACACGACACTTATGATTACACTGAATTATGTCATTTTCTCAAATTATTATCGGTATCGCCGTGTCAGTGTCCGTGTCGTGTCCCGTGTCCGTGTCGGTGTCCGTGCTTCATAGCGCGTAAGTAACCTATAAAGCAGCAAAAATATTTTTCTTCTAATATGGTCATACAGTTTCACGATCATATTCTATCGAGAGGCCAAGACATAACTTTTGTTTTGTAGGAGAGCTTTGGTTTTAGAAATTTTAAAACCTTGACAAGACCTACATGTCTAAACTGGCGTGGGAATTAGCAGCTGATCAAGACAAGTTTTGGGTTTAAATTATGCGCACCAAATATAACCATGGTCGATCCTTTGAATACACCTCCAATCAGTTGCAAAAGTGTTGTTTCCCATACTTGGAGAGCGATACATAAATCATTGGCCTACTTCCTTTATAAAAAGAAATAAAAAATGAAATGCAATAAGTTAAACTTTTTTCTTGCCAAAATATGTTATTTTTTTAATCTTAAATCCATCTTAAACCATATCAATTAAGATCAATGGCGGTAATCGTGTAGCATGGCGTGGAAGTAGGGATGAGCATTTTAACCGGTTATCATGGATTATCCATAACTAAATCCATATCCAATTTTAAAAACCAGTTATTTATATTTGGGTTTTATAACCAAACCAATCAGTTTTTTATTTAGATATCCATAACCATGACCACAACCAAACTTTATGATTAAATTACTCAATTTCCAAAATTTATCCATAACCAAATTTTTTATTTCTCCCAAATTGAAAAGATGAATCCTAATCCCCAAACTCAAAAATCGTCCGAAAAATCGAAAATCGGCCGAAAACTCAAAAATCGGCCGAAAAACTGAAAATCGGCCGAAAACTCAAAAAATCTGTCGAAAACACAAAAAACGGCCGAAAACCCAAAAATCGGCAAAAAAAACGAAAATCGGCCGAAAACTCAAAAAATCGGCCGAAAACACAAAAATCGGCCGAAAAACCGAAAATCGGCCGAAAACTCAAAAATCGGCCGAAAACTCAAAAAATCCGTCGAAAACACAAAAATCGGCCGAAAACACAAAAATCGGCCGAAAAACTCAAAAATCGGCAGACAAACCAAAAATCGGCCGAAAAACCGAAAATCGGCCGAAAACTCAAAAAATCGGCCGAAAAACTGAAAATCGGCCGAAAACTCAAAAAATCGGTCGAAAACACAAAAAACGGCCGAAAACCCAAAAATCGGCCGAAAACTCAAAAAATCGGCCGAAAACACAAAAAACAGCCGAAAAACTGAAAATCGGCCGAAAACTCAAAATCGGTCGAAAACCCAAAAAATCGGCCGAAAACCCAAAAAACGGCCGAAAACAAAAAAAAAAACGGCCGAAAACACAAAAAATCGGCCAACAAACCTAAAAACGGCCGAAAAACAGATTTTAGGTTTTTCGGCCGATTTTTGCGTTTTCGGGTGTTTTTTGGGTTTTCGGCCGATTTTCAGTTTGTTCGGCCAATTTTTGGGTTTTCGTCCAATTTTCGGTTTTTCGGCCGATTTTTGGGTTTTCAGCCATTTTTTGTGTTTTCGACAGATTTTTTGAGTTTTCGGCCGATTTTCAGTTTTTCGGCTGATTTTTGTGTTTTCGGCCGATTTTCGGTTGTTTTGCCGATTTTTGGGTTTTCGGCCGTTTTTTGTGTTTTCGACAGATTTTTTGAGTTTTCGGCCGATTTTCAGTTTTTCGGCCGATTTTTGGGTTTTCGGCCGATTTTCGGTTTTTCAGACGATTTTTGTGTTTTCGGTTTTTTGGCCGATTTTTGAGTTTTCGGCCGATTTTTGTGTTTTCGGGCGATTTTTTGAGTTTTCGGCCGATTTTTTGAGTTTTTGGCTGATTTTTCGGTTTTTGTGTTTTCGGCCGATTTTCGGTTTTTCGGCTGATTTTTTGGTTTTTCGGCCGATTTTTGGGTTTTCGGCCGATTTTTTGTGTTTTCGATTTTCGGCTGTTTTTTGGATTTTTGGCCGATTGTTTGTTTTTTATTTATTTTAGTGTTATTATTATTATTATTATTTATTTTTTGGAAAAAAAAACCAGTTATTAAACCAAAAATCGGTTTTTAAAAGTAAAAACCGGTTATAAAAGTGGTTATGGATATAACCAGTTTTATAACCGGTTATGACATTTGGTTTTAATGTCCAATTATAACAAATGGTTATGGATTGGTTATGGACGGTTATTTTGGATTGTCCAAGATGCTCATCCCTACGTGGAAGGAGGTTAGCATGCATGTACAACGGCGGTTAAGACAGCACCACCAGTATTCCTTCTCTTATCTATCACTCTCTCTATATCACGCCCAATTATTTTTTTACTATTTTCTAATTATTTTAATATTCTAATTTTTTTAAAAATATGTAACAAATGGATACAATTTATTTATCTTTACCAATATATAAAGGATTTAATTTGTATGCATTAACACTGTAAAATAATTTGTATATTGGTTTTGAGTTTTTTTAGTAAACAAAAAAAATTATCTTAATCACTAAACACAACATAAATGAGATTAGGTAGTTATAATTAAGAACAATAAAAAAAGGTTAAGTCATTATCTATACTAGCAAAATAAAGAATATCGACCACACAAACAGACACGAAATAATTTTTTTTTTTACCAAAAAAGGCACGGAACCGTTATTATTATTGAAATAGGTATAATATTATGAAGTGGTATAATATCTTCTTCTCCGAAAAATACCGTTGGTGATAAATTTTCTCAAAAGAAGAAAAAAAAAACTTGGTGATATAAGTATATTCGCTGTAAGTAGCATTTTCCAATAAGCAAAATAATATCATTTATAGTAACTACTAGCACGGATAATGTTTTTTTTTTTTCAATGCTATAATGTTCCTAAAATATAGCAATGAATAAATATAACAATTTTTTTTTTCCACACAATGCTCTGTGTAACAACTAACAAGTTATATACGATTTTTGTCAATAAAAAAAAGGTATATAAGCATTCTACCCAAACAAAAAAAGGTTATATACGCACTTTTTTAGATAATTATCGTATATTTTATTCTTTTACAAAAAAACAAACATATAAATAATTAAATAAATAACCATAAAATAAATAAATAGAGGTGGTAAGTTAGGCGAGACCTACTCTATCTTTTAATAATTTGAGAATATTTGATAATTTGAAAACAAGCAACATAAGTAGATTTGCATATCCACAGTACTTTGTTTGTGGTACCACAACTAACTTATTGTTGTAATTTTATTAAATATTTTATTATTTCAAAAGTTTCTTAAAATTATTCCTTATTTTTCTATGTGACAATTACTTGATCAATCCTCATTTATAAATTATTAAGTGGCCAAACCGTTTTTCTTTATGAATTAAAGATTGCTTAATAATTGATTTATTACCAATTATTTCATTTTAATGGTCATTTAATGGTCATATAATGCTTGAATGGTCACATGAGGAATGAATTTGTATTAACACATAATTGGTGTATATATATCCAAATATGATTAACACAAACAACACCTTTGGTATATATACGAAGAAGAAAGAGACTTATATGCATATATGCTTTTCAATGATAAGACACAATTTTGAACAAAAGTATTTTCCCCTCACATAAAATTGAGTTTATCTTCCTGAGTTACATTGTCAGCACTTAGTGAATTCAAGTTGTTCTGTCATCTCGAGTATGATTCATACTCGGGAAGGACCTGTTGAATCCTGGAGGATTTGCGCAAATATACAGCGGATAAATTCTTAAGGACAGTGACTTTGTCACGCCTCAGGTTATGATCTATTTTGCAGGATATCCGCAATTTATGAATTTAGGCTTTCATCAAAAGATAAGTTCATTGTCTCTACTTTATTTGATTCTCATATTTATTTGATGATTATATTCTTACATGTTTATTACTCTGATAATTTCAGGTGTCAATTCTACGACAATATTGAGGAACAAATTGAGAAAGATAAGTTTATATGATATCTCTATATTCGTATCTTATTATCGGATTTTATTGGATGTTTATATTCTTATATTTTTATTTATTATTATGATTTGTAGGTCAATTTTACAACAATCTTAAGGATTTATACTGATTTTGTGACCTAATTCTCATACCGGCAATAACCATAATTCTGTTTGATAAAAGCCTAAAAAATTAAATGGTGGCAATTTGTATTTAGCGCAACTTCGATAGCATCGTAGCATAAGAGGATTATGGAGACTCTATATGGTATGTAGTCAAATTCAGTGGACTCCTCACTGCTTCAATTTTGCATTCACTACGGTACGGGTAATCTTTCCAATATATATTTCTCTTGATTTGAATCAATCTATATTGTTCCATGTTAATTCAAATCTCTTACGTGGACATGGATTAAATTGTGTTTATTGTCTTTTGAGATGTATAAGTTAATTTCCATAATTCGTCTGGTTCAAGCGTTTTTTGTTGATTTTAAACACTACTTTTGCTTGTTCACGATCTATTTATGTGCCTTGCCGGATGAACATGACACTTTGATTTTTGGGTGTGAGTGTACCACTCCTTTTTGAATAACATTTATTTTAAGTAAATTGAGATGCACAATATAGAGGTGCTCACTAATATAAATCATATGACTTGTTGGAAGTTATATTGCTAAGTATATAATTTTCGAAAAGTAGTGTATACATTTTCGTAACTGTTTTTGTGCTGCGAAATAAATTTATATTCTATGATAGAGGTTTATTAGTCTCACTATATATTTTGTGGCTGTAAGACCCAAGATTTCATTGTATAGTTGGTTTAAGGAATATTAGGGTTTCGATGTGTTCGTGTGATGAAACATCGTGTAATTATTAGCTTTTGCTGTAATTGAGCCGGTTTTGTGCTCATGCACTGTAATTGTACAGACTTTGGTTCTGTGATCCTGTTGCTTGAATAAGAAGTTATATGTGGTTTTAGAATAATAAGTTTTGGATTATTCTTGTTTTTGGAAAAACGAGTAGGATTTTACCCGTCGTTGTAAAATCTTATTGCGTCTGTTTTGAGTGAGGTTTCGGATGGAAGTTTTATATATCTGCGCGAGTGAGGATATATTCTGATAATAATTTTCTAAGGTATGGAAGAAAATTACAGTCGCGGAAAAAGATTCGGCGATAAGTTTTGGAATGGAAAAACGTTGGACGTCCTTTCCGTAGGTTTTATGTTTTTGTGATTTACGTTCGTCGCGGCGCGCGAGAACTGAACGTGTGAGCGTTTCCAAGAGGTGTTGAGTTTTATCTCAAGTGGGTTTGTTTTGGTTTGATCCAATGGCTAGGGTTTTGTCTTGGCATTTTGTCTTTTGATCCAATGGCCATGTGTGAGCAAGAGCCTTGTAATAGTAAGGAGGTTTAGTGGTTTGGTCACTTAGAAAAACATCACCAAATCATCTCATTCTTTCTCTCTTTCACGTAGACTCCATTACTTTCTTTCCAACCTTCACAAATTTTCCATTCTTCACCATTTCACTCCATTTCAAGCTTTGGAGCTTTGAGGAAAGTTGTAGAGAATCACTTTCTAAAGGTAACCCTCTCTTCTCATCTCTTAGGTTGGTAGACTTATAGAGTTTAAGAGTTTTTGGGTTTATGTTCTCATGAGGGTTTGTTAGAAAATGTTACTTTACATGGTTTTGTTCCATGAATGTTGTTCATGAGGTCTAGAGAAGCATGTTTAGGCTTTGTTGGTTGTTTTCCATGAGTTGGTGAAAAATCTCATGAGAAAAGTTAGGGTTTTGGTTAGTTTATGTATTGATCAATTACATGAGGTTATGTTGTAAGGTTTTGAAAAGAAAAGTTGTCTTTGAACCTTTGGGCGAAAGGGAAATGCGTTGTATGGTTTTGTTTTGGAAAATCCGATGAAAAATATTTTGAGGTTTATGAAAATATTTCCTAAGTGTTTTTGGGTGGTGTTTTGGGGTCAAAATGGTTTAAAACTATTGTGACATGTGGTGTCGCTTTGTACTTTGAAAACATGTTTGAAAATGATTACCGGACGGTTAAGGCCCGTAATAAAACTTGTGCTTGGGTTTGGTTTTGATTTTGGAAATGAAAATCAAATAACTTGCACTCGAAGCAACCAACCTGCTTTCGGAAATGTGTTGCTTGCTTATGAAAATGGTTTGCTTTTATGCCTTAAAAAGATGTTGGGAATTAATAGAATCAAACTAGGCTTGGGGTGGAAAAGGTGGTGTGAGTTGCTGTCTTGTGCTGTCATGATAGGTGCAACTCGCTGAGCGAGTTGTTACTCGCCAGGGCGAGTGTCACAGGTCCTGACAACACGCCAGGGCGATCTCCAGAGCGAGTGAGACCAGTACTCTCTGCCTTCACTCGCCATCAACTCGCCAGGGCGAGCTCTGAGAGTTGAAATTTTGGATTCTGATTTCTAAACTTGGTTTTTAACTTTCTAATCCCTTTTTATTAATTTATGGAAGTGGTGGGGATTGGAAACGAGTTTTTCGGGTACTCGGAAAGTACGTAGCTTATAACGCAAGAAAACGGCCATTTTGCATTTCAAATTATTTAAGACTTTTGACAATTGTTTTGGATCCTAAAAATAGTATAAATAACTCATGGTGGTTGATCAATACGGTAGTTTTTGGCATAGTATCCGAAAGAGTCGTTTTTCCTTAGAAAGCCTTTGGTTTTTGGGGTTTTAGAGTCCAATTCATTAAGGATTGATTGGATATGGTTTTGATTGAATACTTTGCTTGTTTTAGGAAGCGAGTAAGTGTTGTGTGATCGTGTGATAGTTGAGTGCTTGACGAGGTAAGGGCTCCACTTTATTTCCGTCTTTCGAAATGGTTACGACATGCTCTGTTTTGCTGTTATGCATTTGCTGTGTGCTTGGCATGTTTGTACTTATGTATTCTCGTTGATGAAATCGTGGTTATAAATTAAAAGTGCAACTTACATATGATTAGGAAAATGTATGCATGTTGTGACGACTTGTGCATAGGCTTTAGGCTATGTGATTGTTTGCATGAGCATATATGAATGCGTGCGTCTGATGGGACTATGCGAGGATTTTGTCTTGTGTGACCATCCTGTATATGCCAAGAGAATATATGCCATGCATTTCATAGTTGCGTGTCTAGGTGTATGTCTGTGTGACTTTGCCTACGTACCGGGCGTTTGACTGTGTGGCTTCGCCAAATCCCTCTGGATTTATATTGAGTTGGTGTATGTCTGTGTGACTTCGCCTGGTGTTTGTCTGTGTGACTTCACCTGCCTTGTGTGGCATTTTAGTGCGGGTACGTATATTTCTGTGTGGCTTTGCCTACCCCACGACTCTTCGAGGAGAGGTTAATTTTCTGGAAAATCATGCATGTGGCAGCCAGTGATTGGTGTCACACTCATTGTAGAAGTCTGCATTAGGCTTGGTGTGCATTTATTTATATAAGCCCGTTGGTGGGAACTACTTTTGAGATTAAGAGTTTTCTCTTGTGTTTGTGGAAATATTTGTTATGTGTACAATTTTTCGCACCGGATATATATATATATATATATATATACTTGTATTTTGTGGTGACCCTTTCTTTCATTTGCGGGCTCATCCCACCCAGATGATGGGTTAGGTCGTGGCGACGACGGTGGCTGTTCCAGACCCCAGTGAGCGGTTGGAGTTGTAGCCTAGAATAGTTAGACTATGCGCCGGTGTGTTTTGTGCACCGTGTTTTTTGGTTAGCATAGGATTTCTAACTTGTTTTGGTACTTAGACTTGGATTGTAATTATTCAGGAAATACACTTTGCTTGTCGAAGCACCTTTTGGTAATGAGTTCTTTTGTATATTTGAATGCCGGTTCATTTATAAAACTATTATGCGCACTCTGAGTGTTAGTTGAAAAAGAAAAAAAAAATAATGCCCTTTTTGGCTTTTGAAAAACGGGGTGTTACAATTTGGTATCAGAGCACGGCTTTAAATCTTCAAAGGGAAAGTGTATACTTGAGTCGTTAGTCCAGAGTCGGTTAGAACGTAACTAGTGTGGAGTTAGTTCTAGTGTTTGTTCTGTGTCGGGTTTCGAGTTAGTAATCCGTGGAGTGAGATATTCTGTTAGGATTCAGAATTGTATGACTAAGGATCTAATCAGAATTGGTATTGTGCAGAATAGAATGCCGCCAAGAAGGGCGAATCCAGCTCCTATGGTACCCGAGGTTGATATAAACCAGATGGCTTATGCCATGCATACGATGGCAGCGGCTGTGACTGCTCAGAGCCATGCTAAGGTGCAGAGAGATCTGGAAAAGCGCGAAAGAGAAATACTCGCTGTTGGATCTAGACTTCTCTCAAATTTCAACCACCAGACTCCTCCAAAGTTTAATGGGGAGGGAGGTCCGGAAACTGCTGACTTATGGCTCCAATCTGTGGAGAGGATATTCGGGGCAATTCATTGTCCAGAAGGGGAGAAGGTAGTCTTAGCTACCTATCAGTTGCTAGGGGGTTCAGAGTATTGGTGGAGGAACACCCGTATTATCATGGAGAATGGCCATGAAGAATTGAATTGGGAGAACTTCAAGAGGAGGTTCTTGGCCAAATATTTCCCTGAGACAGCTAGGGAAAGATATGGGGAAGAGTTTTTGAGACTGAGGCAAGCAGGCATGAATGTTGAAGCGTATGCCAAGAAGTTTGAATCACTATCCCGTTTCTTCCGCTTCTTTAGGGATGGGATAGATGAGGATTATATGTGCCGTAGATTCCAAGATGGGCTGAGGTACGAGCTGCAGGATGCGGTTGTGCCGTTGGGTATTCGACAATTCCAGGTCTTGGTTGAAAAGTGCCAAGAGGTGGAAGACATGAAGAATAAGCGGGTGAACCGCCAAGGGAATTCTAGTGCCGGAGGACCAAGTCGTACCAATGATCGTGGTTCGACTCAGAATAGTGGGAGGCAAGGGAGTAAGCCTTATAACCGTCCTCAGCGCGGTAAAGGACCGGGCCGATCGGTGAATCAGGGAACCCGGGGAAAATCTGAGGGTAGTAAGGGGACTTGCTACAACTGTGGAGAAGCGGGGCATTTTTCTAATGAGTGCACGCAACCGAAGGTGGGAAACACCTGCTACAATTGCAAGAAGCCGGGACACTTTGCTAGAGATTGCAGAGCCCCGAAGACTGGGCCGTCGGCAAATGTGGCACAAGGCTCACAAGGTGCCAGACCTGCGGCAAAGGCACGTGCTTACTGTATGGGCACTGAGTTGAGTGGGCAGGCTAGCAATGCCATCCACGAGAGCTGTCACATCGCAGGTAATTCTTTAACTGCTTTGATTGACACGGGGGCAACCCACTCATTCATATCTTTGGCTTGTGCAAATCGTTTGAGTTTGAATGTTTCTGTTCTTCCTTTTGATTTGAATGTTTTGACTCCTGCTAAGGATTTGGTAGTGAATACTGCATGTTTGCATTGTTTGGTAGTAATCCAGAATAGGGATTTTCTAGTCAATTTGGTGTGTCTACCGCTCTTATCTCTCGAGATCATTCTTGGGATGGATTGGTTGTCTTATCATTATGTGATTCTAGACTGCGCTCGGAAATTGGTTTTCTTTCCCGAGCCAGGTGTGCGAAGGTACTTGTCTGCAAATCGGCTTTCTGTGGTTATGTGTAACGGAGAACCGGAGATAGTTTCACTTGCTAGCTTAGGAGTGACGTCGGAGATCCGAATTGGGGAAATTCGAGTGGTTCAGGATTTCCAAGATGTGTTTCCATCGGAGATTCCAGCTTTTCCTCCGTGTAGAGAGGTGGAATTCTTTATTGATTTGCAACCGGGTACGGGTCCGATTTCGGAATCAGCTTATCGGATGGCTCCAGCTGAGTTGGTAGAGTTGAAAAGTCAGATTGAGGACTTGTTAGGTAAAGGTTTCATAAGGCCTAGTGTGTCACCTTGGGGAGCACCGGTCTTATTGGTTAAAAAGAAGGATGGTAAGTCTCGTTTGTGTGTGGATTATCGGAAGCTTAATAAGGTGACTATCAAGAACCGATATCCATTGCCACGAATCGATGATTTGATGGATCAGTTGAGGGGAGCCTCAGTGTTTTCAAAGATTGACTTGAAGTCTGGTTATCACCAGATAAGGGTACGAGATGAGGATATTCAGAAAACGGCGTTTAGGACGCGGTATGGGCATTATGAGTTTTTGGTGATGTCGTTTGGAGTGACGAATGCACCTGCTATCTTTATGGCTTACATGAATCGGATATTCAATTCATTTTTGGACAAGTTTGTAGTGGTGTTCATTGATGACATTTTGGTGTATTCGAAAAGTGAAGAGGAGCATGAAGAGCATCTTCGCTTGGTTTTGCAAGTTTTGCGGGAGAAAAGGTTGTATGCTAACCCGTCAAAGTGTGATTTTTGGTTGGAAGAGGTGAATTTCCTTGGCCATGTTATATCAAAAGAGGGAATAGCCGTGGATCCAACCAAGATTGATACGGTACTTTCATGGAAGCAGCCTCAAACAGTGACTGATGTGAGGAGTTTTGTCGGTTTGGCCGGTTATTACCGAAGGTTCATTGAAGGTTTCGCTAAGATTGTGGCACCGATGACACAACTTACGCGAAAAGATCAACCTTTTGCGTGGACAGAGAAGTGTGAGTTGAGTTTCCAGTTGTTGAAAGAATGGTTGACGACTTCACCAGTTTTGATGTTACCACAGTCGGAGGAACCGTATGAGGTTTATTGTGATGCTTCTCATCAGGGGTTGGGATGTGTGTTGATGCAACACAAGAGAGCAGTGGCTTATGCGTCAAGACAGTTGAAAGTGCATGAAAAGAATTATCCTACGCACGATCTAGAGCTTGCGGCCGTTGTTTTTGCATTGAAGATTTGGAGACATCATCTTTATGGTTGCACTTTTGTCGTGTTTAGTGACCATAAAAGCCTTAAGTATCTGTTCGATCAGAAAGAGCTTAATATGAGGCAACGGAGGTGGATGGAAACTTTGAAAGATTTTGATTTCACTTTAGAATACCATCCTGGAAAGGCTAATGTGGTAGCCGATGCTTTGAGTAGGAAGAGTGTGTCGGTTTGTTCGGCACAAATGGCTAGTCAACAAGAGCTGTTGAGAGAGTTTCGTGACTTGCACCTAGAGGTAGAGTTTGCTTTAGGGAATATGAGACTGGGTATGATTACCATCTCGAACGGTTTGTTGGAGGACATTGCAAGTTGTCAAGATGACAAGTTTCTCATGGAGAAAAGAGCTTTGATTGTTCGAGGAACCAACCGAGATTTCAAGGTGGGATCAGACAACATCTTGAGGTGTCAAGGGAGAGTGTGTGTACCCGAAGCTATGGACTTGAGGAACATCATTATAGGGGAGGCACACAAGAGTAAACTTAGTATACATCCCGGTGCAACAAAGATGTATCAAGACCTGAGGCATGATTTCTGGTGGCCGGGTATGAAAAAGGATGTGGCTGAGTATGTGGCGGCGTGTCTGACTTGTCAGAAGGCGAAGATTGAACATCAGAGACCAGCAGGGATGCTGCAGTCGTTAGATATCCCCGAGTGGAAGTGGGATAACATTTCTATGGATTTCGTCACTGGTTTACCTAAGACCAGGAGGAAGCATGATTCCATTTGGGTGATAGTGGATCGTTTGACAAAGTCCGCTCATTTTCTACCGGTAAGGATTACGGATACAGCAGCAAAGTTGACCGATATTTACATTGCTGAGATTGTGAGGTTACATGGGATTCCGTCGAGTATAGTGTCAGATCGAGACCCAAAGTTTACTTCACACTTTTGGAGGACTTTGCATGAGGCGTTGGGGACGAAACTGAGATTGAGTTCCGCCTACCATCCTCAGACAGATGGGCAGACTGAGAGAACAAATCAATCGTTGGAAGATTTGTTGAGAGCATGTGTGTTGGATGATCGTGGAAGTTGGGATGATGTATTACCTTTGATAGAATTCACATACAACAATAGTTTCCACGCGAGTATTGGAATGGCACCATACGAGGCTTTGTATGGGAGGAGATGTCAGACTCCTTTGTGTTGGTACCAAGATGGGGAGAGTATGATAGTAGGACCGGAAATGGTACAACAGACGACGGACAAGGTCCGAAAGATAAGGGCAATGATGAAGGTTGCTCAAGATCGACAAAAGAGTTATGCGGATAGGCGTCGGAGGCCTTTAGAGTTTGAGGAGGGAGATCATGTATTTCTCCGTGTTACCCCAACAACTGGTGTTGGAAGGGCTTTGAAAGCGAAAAAGTTGACTCCGAGGTTTATAGGGCCTTATCAGATTACGGAGCGGATTGGGAAGGTAGCATATCGGATCGCGTTGCCACCGGTACTATCTTTGATTCATGACGTGTTCCATGTGTCGCAATTGCGGAAATATACACCGGATCCATCACATGTGATCACACCAGATGACATCCAGTTGAGGGATAATTTGTCATTCGAGGTTCCGCCGATCAAGATTGCGGATAGGAAGATGAAACGTCTGAGGACGAAAGAGATACCTTTGGTGAAGGTAATATGGAACGAAGCTACAGGAGATACTACCTGGGAGCTCGAGAGTAAGATGAAGGAATTATACCCCAGATTGTTTGACGATGTCTAAGTTTCGAGGACGAAACTTCTTTTAGAGGGGTAGTATTGTAAGACCCAAGATTTCATTGTATAGTTGGTTTAAGGAATATTAGGGTTTCGATGTGTTCGTGTGATGAAACATCGTGTAATTATTAGCTTTTGCTGTAATTGAGCCGGTTTTGTGCTCATGCACTGTAATTGTACAGACTTTGGTTCTGTGATCCTGTTGCTTGAATAAGAAGTTATATGTGGTTTTAGAATAATAAGTTTTGGATTATTCTTGTTTTTGGAAAAACGAGTAGGATTTTACCCGTCGTTGTAAAATCTTATTGCGTCTGTTTTGAGTGAGGTTTCGGATGGAAGTTTTATATATCTGCGCGAGTGAGGATATATTCTGATAATAATTTTCTAAGGTATGGAAGAAAATTACAGTCGCGGAAAAAGATTCGGCGATAAGTTTTGGAATGGAAAAACGTTGGACGTCCTTTCCGTAGGTTTTATGTTTTTGTGATTTACGTTCGTCGCGGCGCGCGAGAACTGAACGTGTGAGCGTTTCCAAGAGGTGTTGAGTTTTATCTCAAGTGGGTTTGTTTTGGTTTGATCCAATGGCTAGGGTTTTGTCTTGGCATTTTGTCTTTTGATCCAATGGCCATGTGTGAGCAAGAGCCTTGTAATAGTAAGGAGGTTTAGTGGCTTGGTCACTTAGAAAAACATCACCAAATCATCTCATTCTTTCTCTCTTTCACGTAGACTCCATTACTTTCTTTCCAACCTTCACAAATTTTCCATTCTTCACCATTTCACTCCATTTCAAGCTTTGGAACTTTGAGGAAAGTTGTAGAGAATCACTTTCTAAAGGTAACCCTCTCTTCTCATCTCTTAGGTTGGTAGACTTATAGAGTTTAAGAGTTTTTGGGTTTATGTTCTCATGAGGGTTTGTTAGAAAATGTTACTTTACATGGTTTTGTTCCATGAATGTTGTTCATGAGGTCTAGAGAAGCATGTTTAGGCTTTGTTGGTTGTTTTCCATGAGTTGGTGAAAAATCTCATGAGAAAAGTTAGGGTTTTGGTTAGTTTATGTATTGATCAATTACATGAGGTTATGTTGTAAGGTTTTGAAAAGAAAAGTTGTCTTTGAACCTTTGGGCGAAAGGGAAATGCGTTGTATGGTTTTGTTTTGGAAAATCCGATGAAAAATATTTTGAGGTTTATGAAAATATTTCCTAAGTGTTTTTGGGTGGTGTTTTGGGGTCAAAATGGTTTAAAACTATTGTGACATGTGGTGTCGCTTTGTACTTTGAAAACATGTTTGAAAATGATTACCGGACGGTTAAGGCCCGTAATAAAACTTGTGCTTGGGTTTGGTTTTGATTTTGGAAATGAAAATCAAATAACTTGCACTCGAAGCAACCAACCTGCTTTCGGAAATGTGTTGCTTGCTTATGAAAATGGTTTGCTTTTATGCCTTAAAAAGATGTTGGGAATTAATAGAATCAAACTAGGCTTGGGGTGGAAAAGGTGGTGTGAGTTGCTGTCTTGTGCTGTCATGACAGGTGCAACTCGCTGAGCGAGTTGTTACTCGCCAGGGCGAGTGTCACAGGTCCTGACAACACGCCAGGGCGATCTCCAGAGCGAGTGAGACCAGTACTCTCTGCCTTCACTCGCCATCAACTCGCCAGGGCGAGCTCTGAGAGTTGAAATTTTGGATTCTGATTTCTAAACTTGGTTTTTAACTTTCTAATCCCTTTTTATTAATTTATGGAAGTGGTGGGGATTGGAAACGAGTTTTTCGGGTACTCGGAAAGTACGTAGCTTATAACGCAAGAAAACGGCCATTTTGCATTTCAAATTATTTAAGACTTTTGACAATTGTTTTGGGTCCTAAAAATAGTATAAATAACTCATGGTGGTTGATCAATACGGTAGTTTTTGGCATAGTATCCGAAAGAGTCGTTTTTCCTTAGAAAGCCTTTGGTTTTTGGGGTTTTAGAGTCCAATTCATTAAGGATTGATTGGATATGGTTTTGATTGAATACTTTGCTTGTTTTAGGAAGCGAGTAAGTGTTGTGTGATCGTGTGATAGTTGAGTGCTTGACGAGGTAAGGGCTCCACTTTATTTCCGTCTTTCGAAATGGTTACGACATGCTCTGTTTTGCTGTTATGCATTTGCTGTGTGCTTGGCATGTTTGTACTTATGTATTCTCGTTGATGAGATCGTGGTTATAAATTAAAAGTGCAACTTACATATGATTAGGAAAATGTATGCATGTTGTGACGACTTGTGCATAGGCTTTAGGCTATGTGATTGTTTGCATGAGCATATATGAATGCGTGCGTCTGATGGGACTACGCGAGGATTTTGTCTTGTGTGACTATCCTGTATATGCCAAGAGAATATATGCCATGCATTTCATAGTTGCGTGCCTAGGTGTATGTCTGTGTGACTTTGCCTACGTACCGGGCGTTTGACTGTGTGGCTTCGCCAAATCCCTCTGGATTTATATTGAGTTGGTGTATGTCTGTGTGACTTCGCCTGGTGTTTGTCTGTGTGACTTCACCTGCCTTGTGTGGCATTTTAGTGCGGGTACGTATATTTCTGTGTGGCTTTGCCTACCCCACGACTCTTCGAGGAGAGGTTAATTTTCCGGAAAATCATGCATGTGGCAGCCAGTGATTGGTGTCACACTCATTGTAGAAGTCTGCATTAGGCTTGGTGTGCATTTATTTATATAAGTCCGTTGGTGGGAACTACTTTTGAGATTAAGAGCTTTCTCTTGTGTTTGTGGAAATATTTGTTATGTGTACAATTTTTCGCACCGGATATATATATATATATATATACTTGTATTTTGTGGTGACCCTTTCTTTCATTTGCGGGCTCATCCCACCCAGATGATGGGTTAGGTCGTGGCGACGACGGTGGCTGTTCCAGACCCCAGTGAGCGGTTGGAGTTGTAGCCTAGAATAGTTAGACTATGCGCCGGTGTGTTTTGTGCACCGTGTTTTTTGGTTAGCATAGGATTTCTAACTTGTTTTGGTACTTAGACTTGGATTGTAATTATTCAGGAAATACACTTTGCTTGTCGAAGCACCTTTTGGTAATGAGTTCTTTTGTATATTTGAATGCCGGTTCATTTATAAAACTATTATGCGCACTCTGAGTGTTAGTTGAAAAAGAAAAAAAAAATAATGCCCTTTTTGGCTTTTGAAAAACGGGGTGTTACAGTGGCATTGGAAATGAGATATGTTCATAGCTGAATACTTTTTGTATTGAAATACTCTTTGGTTACGAAACTAGGCTGTGAGATGATGTTATTGTTGTGACTTATTTATAATACTTAGATGATGTTTGTCTTGTCCATGTAAGTGCTTAATTGATTCATGTACATATCTTCAAATCAGTGTTTGATATGTTTATATATATATGCCTATTGTGATTTGAGAAATTTTGTTTAATAAATATTTTATAGTCTTCATGTTTGGTGTTGACAATTATATGAGTGAAAACATTTTTTAAATGTGTTGTGAAACTATAAAGAGAGTTTTGACTTAATTTAGAATCATGTTGTTGTTGGTATAATAGAGCAATGCTCTTAATAAGCGATTAATTGATTTAATTGATTCATAACCGGTGACTAGCTATTGTATTGAAATAATACAATGATGATTATTTAAGAGAAAATTTATTTATATAAAGACTTATAAATTGTCTTTAATATAGAGGTATTGTCGCTTGAAATTATTTCAAGCAGACTTGAAATGTGGATTTATAAATTGTACCCAATGTGGGGGCAGTTGTCACTTGTGAAATCATTCAAGTATATCTGAATAAAAATTCACCCATATTATAAAATGTTGGGGTGTTGTCGCTTGAAAGCCTTTCAAGTAGACATGTGAATAAATCTAATCATAGATTATTTTTCTTGTTGAGATGTCGTCGCTTAGAATTTATCTAAGCAGACCTGATGAAATATATTATAAAAGTCAGTTTGACAATATATGAGATATCGATGAGCCATTATATTAAAATAATATAATGACGTTAATTGGAATTGAATTTCAATGAGAATAAATATAAACGAAAAATTATTTTACTCATCGTGTGAGTGATGTCGCTTAATATAATATAAGCAGACCTGTGCAGATTCATTGTGAAGCACAAGTTTATTGTTATAGACTTGTATAAATATTATATGAGATTAATTGTCTGAGAGACGTCTTAGTCAATATTATTTTGATGAAAGAAAATTGTCTTCATCATTTGTGTGTAAAGTAGCTACTAAACAAAGCCCCTGGGAAGAAATAAATATGTGAAACATCGAGGGAAATGAGACTTGAGCCATTTGAAATTAACAAGTGATGGGAACCCGACCTTTGTGATTGGAGACCCCATGAAGAAGGTTTAATGTGGTAAGAACAAGTCACGAGTTAATTCTGCTAACACTAAATTTTATTTGATCTGTCTCTTTTCTATGGTGTACGTAATCGTGAAAGTGTTGGACACTGCATTATTGAGAGGGTAAGCTATAAAGCTTTTAATGATTTTCATATCCCTTATGGGTGGTGTATGATTTGCAGCATACGCTTGATGAAATCACCTATATGAGTGTCGAGTAGGGCCGCTTGCATGAGACCTTGGCAAAGTTTCTAGAGCACTCATGAATACCAGACACGCGCACGGCCTATTAGCGCACAACCGCGTAACAACAAGAATTGTGGGGGTGTAATGTGATTGTAAGACCGCTAACACACATCAAGTGTCTTGGGTTCCATTGCTTGCAAAACCAATTCACTGTGTGTTAAGTCTTATCTTTCTAGGACGGGTTCCATAGCTTGCTACACCGTTCCGATGCATTACATCTACAATGTTTACTCAAGAAATGATTTTTACTATTTTTAAACTTTTGAAATATGTGGGGGATTGTTGTAATTTTATTAAATATTTTATTATTTCAAAAGTTTCTTAAAATTATTCCTTATTTTTCTATGTGACAATTACTTGATCAATCC
This sequence comes from Trifolium repens, assembly GCA_030408175.1. Lineage (NCBI taxonomy): Eukaryota > Viridiplantae > Streptophyta > Magnoliopsida > Fabales > Fabaceae > Trifolium > Trifolium repens. Next base: position 54,113,390 of record CP125842.1, on the reverse strand, counting down.
TTATTTATAAATTATTAAGTGGCCAAACCGTTTTTCTTTATGAATTAAAGATTGCTTAATAATTGATTTATTACCAATTATTTCATTTTAATGGTCATTTAATGGTCATATAATGCTTGAATGGTCATATGAGGAATGAATTTGTATTAACACATAATTGGTGTATATATATCCAAATATGATTAACACAAACAACATCTTTGGTATATATACGAAGAAGAAAGAGATTATATGCATATATGTTTTTCAATGATAAGACACAATTTTGAACAAAAGTATTTTCCCCTCACATAAAATTGAGTTTATCTTCCTGAGTTACATTGCCAGCACTTAGTGAATTCAAGTTGTTCTGTCACCTCGAGTATGATTCATACTCGGGAAGGACCTGTTGAATCCTGGAGGATTTGCGCAAATATACAGCGGATAAATTCTTAAGGACAGTGACTTTGTCACGCCTCAGGTTATGATCTATTTTGCAAGATATCCGCAATTTATGAGTTTAGGCTTTCATCAAAAGATAAGTTCATTGTCTCTACTTTATTTGATTCTCATATTTATTTGATGATTATATTCTTACATGTTTATTACTCTGATAATTTCAGGTGTCAATTCTACGACAATATTGAGGAACAAATTGAGAAAGATAAGTTTATATGATATCTCTATATTCGTATCATATTATCGGATTTTATTGGATGTTTATATTCTTATATTTTTATTTATTATTATGATTTGTAGGTCAATTTTACAACATTACAACTCATAACCAACTAAATAACTTGTTCTTATTGGTTGATGTGTAAACATTACAAATCATCAAAGGATAAATTAGAAAAAAAAAACCGGCACACGTTATAGAATTTAATTTGTGTCTATGGCCATGCCACCATAAAATCTTTTTTACAATTAAATAAAGTTAAGTGGATTTTTTTTTAAACAGCCAAATTAGTAATTAATTATTAGTGTTAATTTTTTTACACTTTTTCAAGACTTGAACTATCTTTATTCATTAACTTTTTTCACCCTAAACTCAAACCAATTGAGTTATTCACTTTATCCCAAGAGAATATATATATATAGGGGAGGGATCAAATTACACCGGTGTAACATTTAAGTAATGTTACAGATTGAACGTCATTGCATACTATTTTAATCTTTATATTTGATAAATATTTTATTTTAAAATGGATTTAATCTGAACCGTTCACACTCCTAAAAAAAACATTGTGTTCTTGTTACAAGTTAAACTCATACTTGCACACTCGTAAAAAAAGAACATTTATGTTCTTGTTACAAGTTAAACTTATACTTGACACGTTTACGTTTATAAGTTACATGACATCCCTTTCACAAAAAAAGAAGAAGAAGACATACTTAGAACTAGAATCATTGAGTATTTGAATTAGCTCGTTAATGTTTTCAAGTTTCAACATTCCCTATATGCCAATTGTATTACTTAATTATGTTCAAATTTATTTTTAAAAAAATCTTATAATTGTTGTAATTCTTATAGATGAGCGATTTGTTATGCACAAAAAAAATAAAGTAACAGTGTTAAAAATATGAGATATATTTTGTTTGGTTAACACAATAATAAAAACTTGTTTATATAGAAGCATGTATGCATATAATAACTTCTAATTAAAATACAAATTAAATTTTCATATGAGATACATAAAGGTCATTAAACAACTAGTGTACTTTGTACAAAAAACGACAACCATAATTGTATTATAGTAAATACATATTACTCATTCTTTATTCATAATATCTCATGTCACGTCGACACAACGGACAAGAATAAGAAGACGAACGATTGTAGCATTGATCGACCCACTTGGTAAGGCATTCTTTATGAAAAATATGAGAGCATCTTGTATAAAAGAGTTCCGATTGTTGTCCGTTGCAAAATTCTTCCAAACAAATTGAACATTGATCTGTAGAATTTGAAGTAGTTTCAACATCCAATCTTGGTGGAAACCCCACAATACAATTAGGATCAAATTGATCATATCTAGTAACAGTATGAAGCTGCACATTCATATGGAGGCGCATCCCACAACCTTCGGTGTTGAGTGAAACCATATTTCTAGCACAATCTCCCATTTGATGTAGAACTTCAGGTAATACGTCATTAGGCACTTCATGAAAGCGAGTGTTATCAATGGAATCCATAATTGTGTGTCTATTATAATTGCATAAGTCTTCATGAGGAATGAAGAAGTAATTGTTGATCATAGGTAATGTATAATAAAAGATAGGGTTTTCAAGGTCACTGGACGTAGAAGAAATAGATGAGTGGTTATAAAGAAAATGAATGGAAAAGCAATCATTGAAGGAAGCAATTTCTGGAAAGATTGGTTCAAAGCTTGGAGTCACATTTAAGTTGAAGTAGGAGGACTCCATTGAATGAGTGATGAAAAGTTTATATGGCAAGTATGAAGTAGAAGTGGAGAAACAATTGGTTTTGTCTTGTTTCTGAGTTTGTTTAATATACATTGCTTTTATAGGCAGAAGCTTGTAACGTTTTAAGTCGGTTTATAACTTTCTTATCAAGAAAAAATAGGCTAATATAAATCTAATAAGATTTGGTCAAAAGATTTAAAATAAAATCTAATAAGATTTTCACCCGATAATTGCATCTCTTATATCTTTTTTAAAGATATCGATCCCAAATCAAAGAAGTATTAATATATGTAACTGCAAGATCCTTGGTGGTGTATCATTTTAGCCAAATAATATTATCAATAACCACAATAATGAACTATGCTCTGACCTTAGAAAAAAAAAAACTATGCGCAATTGGTAGTGGGAATGGATTGAACATGTACTTATCCCCAGGTACATGGGTTCGATTCCTACATAAGGCAAAAACTCCAATAGTGAAGGGGGTTGGAGAAGATCGTGAGGTAGCAGTGCCGAGAGCGCCGAAGGCTCAGGCTGTTACATAAAAAGGCGCCTTTTTATGTAACAGCCCGAGCCTTCGGCGCTCTCGGCACTGCTACCTCACGATCTTCTCCAACCCCCTTCACTATTGGAGTTTTTGCCTTCTGTGGGAATCGAACTCATGTACCTGGGGATAAGTATGTAACAGCCCGAGCCTTCGGCGCTCTCGGCACTGCTACCTCACGATCTTCTCCAACCCCCTTCACTATTGGAGTTTTTGCCTTCTGTGGGAATCGAACCCATGTACCTGGGGATAAGTACATGTTCAATTCATTCCCACTACCAATTGAGCTAATATTTGTACATATCAAATAACAAGTCTTATTCAAAAAATAAAATAACAAATCTTTTTGCTGAAACCATTACAATAACTACTTAATAAGTCCGACTTATTGTAATTTTACGTAGAATAAAAAGCAGGGACGGACCTAAGAAGAAGACTGTGTGGTCTCATGCCCCCACTTTGATTTGGAATTTTTTTAAGTAGTAGTACTACTACTAATATACTTATAGTATATTATATATAAAATAAATTATTAGGTAAATTTAGCCCACAGTTACTCAATCCAAAACTTACTAGTGGTTATTGGCCCACACTCACAAATCCAATACACACATTTACTTTTTTTCCTTTTAGGTTAATTATTAAACAAATGAAGAAAGTTTCTAATTTACATCATTTTCAAGTTCAATTGTTCTATGACCAACATGCTCGACAAATTCACGAGTTGAATAATCATTTTACATAAGTGAATATCAAGTTACTTTTTTGTGTAGCTTGTTTAAGTTCTAGGTATTCATTTTCTGCATTTGATAAGGGGAGATTGATTCGTTTAGTTTAGTTTTATCCTTTGAAGTTTTCCCCAATTGAACTATTGACATTGGACTGTCAGCTCAAAAATTATTTCTTAGATGTATGCTCTGACAGTGAATTTTCAGAATTAAGGGGGATTAACGACCTCTCTATAAAGCTAGTGGAGACCAGAAAACATGTTTGTACCCTTCGATATATTTACTTTCGGAATTATCTCTGATATTACCAGTGGCAACTGCAACATCTGAAAGAGCATTTTCTACAATGAATATTATTAAGAAGCGGATGCGGAATTGCATGAGAGATGATTAGTTAAATAATTGTTTAGTTACTTATATTGAGATCGAGATATGTTTTTATTAATATTGAAAAAGAGAAAATCATTCAAAATTTCCAAAATTTGAAAGGTCGTAGAGAACAATTATGATGTATTTTTATGCTTTTGAAAATGAAATATTTTATCTATTTAATGGTGCAATTTTGTATTGACCCCACTACTCAAAACTTCTGGGTCCGTCCCTGATAAAAAGGATAAGGATATACCATTATTAAAAAAAATTATAATGACTTTACAAAATTAATTAATAAATGATATACTCATACAGCTTATATATAAAAAAATAGAGATATACATTTTTCGGCCTTTTGGTCAAGTGTAATATATATACTTACTAGTGTAAAATAAAAGATATTATATAAAATGGTACACATTCCTCGCTTTCTCATAACATAATAGTTAATTTCACCTTGATAAATGAAAATCTGGACTTAAAAACACAATAATTTTATATAATATAATTATCGAAAAAAAATTATATAATACAAACTCATTATTAGTTAATCAATTCTTTTTACAGGTAGGGTTTATTAGTTCGCCATAATTGGTTACTATTGCTGAAAAATATTAAAAGACTCAAATCAAACCAATCTAACTAAAGGAAGATAGCCTACTCCAAAAAAAAAACTAAGGGAAGATAACAAGTTTTTTCTAAATAAAATAAAACAGATAAAAAGGGATTTTTAATTTTGTTTAAAAAATGTGAGTGCTAATTTATTACAGTATTTATTTTGACCCTTTAATCCAAATCAACCATATTTTTTTAATATACAAACTAACCTGATAATAACTGATTTGGTTTGATTTGAAGAAAAACTAGCTATGAATCTATGATCAGTTGAGAACTCCATGAAACTCATCTTTTACTGGACTCAATTTTTTTGAACGCAGAACCAAACACATACTTACATTTACATAGTAAGTCAGTAACCAGCACTTGCCCCCTTCAAGTTTTCCTTTAAATTAAGAACTAACTAAAAGATAAAATTAAAATAAAAAACTACAATTGATAATAGAACTAAAAACACTGGTGTGATGTAACTCAAGTGGTTTCCGGGATTCAAATCTTAGCTACTAACAAATAACATTTGTCTATAAAAAACCAGAGTCTCAAGAACTATGTCTCAAAAAAAAACATATTACATAGATATTCTCTGGAAAACAAACTAAACAAGAATAAAACCTCCTTTAATGTATTCCAAACATGAGAATGGCAAGTCCATAACATGTTCCAGTTCAAGGGATTTGGATATGAGAGTGTTTACAACCAAATCCCAGTTCATATATTGGTTATCTCTACTAAAGCCTCTACACACAACTAGGGACGTATTACACGTCCAAGGAACTGCAACAGTAAAAGCAATGCCAGAACCTGTTTTCTCTTCACAAGAGCTTCCGGTTTCTAAAAGTACGTCCTTGTATGCTCGGCAAACTTGAGACACGTACTTTCCCATCGGTAGAATTTGCTCAAACTCAGATGGAACTGATCCATCATGGTTCAATACATCAGAGTCGGAATGCAGGTTCACCACAACAGTACCATGTTTGGGATGAAGACGAGTTTTAAGAGATTTTAGGAATGGTGAATCTGGGTTCCATAACTTGTGGGGAAATACATCATCACCATCATAAGCATCAACAAAGATCATATCATATAGATTTGTATTATTAGTCATAAATTCCTCAGCATCTGCTTCATGAAGGCAAATCCTCTCATGGATGCCTTTCCACATAACTTCATCAATGATATCAGGTTTCGCAATAGCCCTGTGACCTGATTTTGTCATGAGCGAAAAAGCCGGGAACCCCATAGCGCGAATCGATGCTGAGATAACAAGGGGATCAATTTCAACTACGTGGACAATGGCACCTTGGATTTTACTTGCCAAAAATAGTGGCAAGCTTCCCCCACCATGACCAATGCATAAAATATGCATATTTTTCTTTCCTTGCAATGTGCTAATAATATCAAAATTACATGAGGCTACGGCAGTCAACCCAGCAGAAACCATACTCTTCAGATACGGAACAGCCAAGCAATGTGGTTGCTGCATAAGATAGACAAGTTCCGGCTTGTTTTCTCTGCAAGTAAGCATTACTTTTGTCGTGCTCTGGCGAGTAACATCATTGAAACGCAGCGCCCGCCATTGATATCCAAGCACCCTCAGATTCCCTTCACCCCCATATCCAGGATGCACTTCCTCACACCTCTGCTGCAACCATCTTTCCATTTTTGACCATTCCATTTTATTCGGTCTGGAGGATGGATGTGCGGTGACTGAAACGACGCCATTTCCCTTGCTGGAAGTTGACCGGAGAACAGTTTTGCCTTCGTCAGAAGTAGAACCCCACCACTCCGAGGCATAGAGCCAGTCACCTTCGTCTTCCAAGTGTCGCCGTACTGCGGTTGAGAACCGCCGGAGACGGCTGAAACCTTCTCTGCTTCTGCGCCACATCCAGGTTAAACCCTATAACCCAAGAACAACATAAGTAAATTTATGCAAAATTTAACCATTACACAAAAAAATTTATGAATATTTAGCGAACATTTACTACTTTCCCATGAATTTACAACTCTAGTTACAATCCAAACTCGAAATTTCCAAAATCAATAAACAGCAGCACCTAATACCAAGAATAAGCAAGTCCACCCCTTTCCGTATATTAAATAGAAACCGGGCTAGCAACCATCAAATTCAAATCACAAAAACTGTACCCAATACCTTAATTTTCTAATGGGTACAAGTCAACTTATGCTTGAACGAGTGAATGTTATCCAAACTGAAAATATGCAGAAATTGCACTAGATTTGAATAAAAAACTAATATGGAAAGGCAAGAAAGATACACGTCTTAGGTTTCTGACCCGACAAAAGGACTCAAATCCAATGCGTCGTATCTTATGTTATGCAACAAAAGAAAAAGAAAACACCAACAGCCAGCATAAAAGTGTTAAACCAGAAAACAATCAGAATGAATCACATATGATAGAGACATCTATGTTTTATGTTTTATTAAACAAAGCTCTCAAAAAAAAAACAAGAATGAAGTGACACACCCAAAAAACAAGTGGCAGAATAATTTTTCCCCCGCATTTGCACAAGATTACACCAGGAATTGGGTTGATTGGAATAGAAGAGGACGGGCACAGTTGCCCGATTCTTGAATCGGATTAGTTGGTCATTTGGGTCAGATACCGAGTTTTCAAAAAAAAAAAAAAATTGACCTAACCTCCCACATGTAACGCAAAAAGCACAAAAGTTTAACGTTTGCTGTCGTAGGAATTTCAATAGTATAAACATTCATGATATTATAATTATAATAAAAAGGGATGATACTGATGGGTAGATAAAACGATATTTTTAGGCACATGAAATGAAATAAACAATATTTACAGTGTAAAGCCCAAAAATGGGTTTGAAAGAAAAGGATCATTGATTGATTCCTCTCTAAGAAATGATTCAGTCAGTATCAGAGACATTGCGTCGAACAGCTTGTGAGCAATATTTGAAACAGTGAAAATATCTAGTGCTCAAGTAGTTGCTGTCCGTGAAATGAAACATACCTTTCGGTTGCTATAAGAATAGAAAGACGATGAAGATCACTTTGGGTGGGGTTCCGACGCTGCTGCTCCTCTAGTATTTGTCCTTTGGTCACTTTGGAGAAATAAGTATTTAACTCAGTTACCCGTAGAAAGAGTTAGTAGTTCCTATTGATGCCAAAAATGGACAGGGCTAACGGGCCGGCTCATTAACCTGTAAATTTGATTAGAATCCTCTTATGTTTTTTTTATTGATTGGAAAATTATTTTCATAAATGAAATTTTTATCAGGATATATTTTTGGCAGTGTAAATTTGATTAGAAATATTTCTCAATAGTGTTTTTTTTTCTAGTGTGAGCAATGTAGGGTGAGAAGAGCAACCATTAAAATGCAATCGAGTTTTTTAACTAAATCTGGTTAATTCAATTAAGAAAATGATCAGACTGAAATGACCCATCAGACTTTGGGCTTATCTATTTAAAATATATATATTTTAGTTAAAAAATAATAATTTTTAGTCGGAACTTTGTTTCTTCAAAAAGAAGTACATTTACTGTAAAAAAATTAAAAAATTACATTTAAAATAAAATTATTTTTCGTTAATGAGTTTATTCTCTCAATCTCTCCCGTATTCACGTACCCCTAACAACAACAGCGTGGATGTATGTTCCCTCTTAAATTGGAATTCGAGAAAGTGTTAAATATGTGGAGATTTTAGAGAAGAGGTTGATAGAGTTTAAAAAATATATTGAAGAGATGCATTTAAAAAATGTATAGGTGAGGTGGTTTCTTGACGTTGAATGTATCGACTAGATATAATGCGACAAATATGATGCTTCAAAGTGTTATTAGGTATTGGGGTGTGTGTATTCATTAGCTTGAGCTATAATGATGATAAAAACTACAAGAATGTCCAAGCATTGAAGAGTGGGAAAGATCTAAGAAAATGTGTTTTTCTTGACCACATTTTTAATATCATAAACATAATTTATTGTCCATCTTACACAACCTCAAACTTAGGGTGTGTTTGTTTCAAGTTTAGAAATTATGTTCATATGGGTAGGAATGTATATATCCATGTTTGTTACAAAATTGACATAAAATTATTCCTAGGTATGAAAGTTCCTTGGAATAAAATAACTTCTAATAACTTCTCATTCCTACCATTTTATTCCCAAGGAAATGGGTGGGAAAGAAAAATTCCCATGAAGTGGGGAATAAAAGTTAAGTAACTTCTAATAACTTCTCATTTACCCATCTTTATTAATAATTCCTAGGAATATACTTATTATTAACCAAACATGATTTTTTAAAATACCTAAAAATAAAATTCCCATTATTATTTCCTAGGTATATTATTCCTGTGAATAAATTTAATAACCTTCAAACAAACACCCCTTATGCTTCATGCAAGTTGCACTCATAGAGATATAATTGAATGGAAATTTGAATGGTTATTATAAGATGGTGTGATCAAAGATATTAAAAAGATGAGAGAAAAATTTGTTAAGTATCGGAGTGAATATTCAATTACTTGTGAATTATGAATATACATTTAGCATTGAAGGTTATATCTTTCATTAGTATAGGAATTGTTTACTCTCTAAAATAGTGCAAGCTCTTATATGTACTTCGAGAAGGCGTACGATTCGGTAGATTGGAATTTCTTGGAATATATGCTTTATAGGCTTGGGTTTTGTGAGAAATGGATTCGATGGATTCGGGCATGTGTTTTTGCCGGCAACTTATCAATTCTTGTTAATGGTAGTCCTACTAAAGAATTTAATATTCAACGTGGCCTCAAACAAGGTGACCCTCTAGCGCCTTTCCTTTTTCTTATTGTTGCCGAAGGTTTTGGTGGGTTGATGAAGAAGGCGGTGGAAGATAATGTCTTTAAAGGGTTCCCTTGCGGGGGGGATGGTACGGTGATCTCACATCTCCAATATGCGGATGACACCTTATGCATTGGAGAAGCGTCGGTTCAAAATTTATGGGTGTTGAAATCTATCCTCCGTGGTTTCCATTTGGCTTCCGGATTAAGGATTAATTTTGGCAAAAGTTGTCTTATGGGGGTGAACGTGCATGCGGATTTTTTGGAGTTGGCGTGCTCGTTTCTTAATTGTAGGCTTGGTGAAATCCCTTTCAATTACCTTGGTCTTCCGGTGGGGGCTAATCCAAGACGACTCTCGACTTGGTTTCCGTTGATTTCTTATCTTAAAAGAAGGCTTAGCTCTTGGGGGAAGAAGCATATTAGTTTGGGAGGGAGAATTGTTCTTATCAATTCGGTTTTAAATGCTATCCCGATTTTTTACATGTCCTATCTCAAGATGCCGGTTCAAGTGATTAAAGCGGTGACCCGGATCCAAAGAGATTTTTTGTGGGGTGGGGTGAAGGGAGTGAGAAAATTGAGTTGGATTAGTTGGAAAATGGTGTGTAGGGAGAAGAAGGATGGAGGTTTAGGAGTGAGGGATATCAAAGTTGTCAATATGAGTCTCCTCTCGAAGTGGAGATGGAAATTTCTACAAAATGATTCGGCTTTGTGGAAGGATGTTCTTGTTTCGCGTTATGGTAGAGGACTAGTGAGAAATGTTATTTTGATTGGTAGTCCCGGGACTAGATTAGCCTCGTCATGGTGGAAGGACATTTGCGCGGTTGATAAATTTGTTGAGTCAAAAAATTGGCTTGACGAATCTATTATTCGTAGTGTGAATGATGGTACTACAACCTCCTTTTGGTCTCAACGATGGATAGGTGATAAAACTCTTGGTGAGGCCTTCCCAAGGCTTTATTCCATCTCCATTCAAAAGGAGGGGGCTGTTAGAGATATGGCAGAGGGGATGGGAGTTGGATTGGAGTGGAATTTCTTGTGGAGGAGGAGCCTTTTTAGTTGGGAGGTTGATCTAGTGAGTCGGCTTCGAGACATCCTTCGTTCGGTGAAGCTGTCGGCTGGTCCGGATAGGTGGTATTGGAGGGTGGACCCGGATGGGGTGTTTTCGGTGAAATCGGCCTATTCTTATCTTATCAAAGAAGGATTGGGTTCGATGGAGGAGAGTTTGGGAGATAATAAGGTGTTTGATCAAATATGGAGAAGTCCGGCTCCGTCAAAAATTATAGCATTCTCTTGGCAAGCACTTCACAATCGAATTCCAACTAGAGATAACTTGGCCCTCTGTGGAATTATTCGGGATAATGCATCGAGGAATTGTGTGCTTTGTGTGGATCATTTGGAATCTATGGTTCATCTTCTGCTACATTGTGAATTTGATTTCAAGATTTGGATGGATATTTTTAGATGGTTAGGAGTGGTTGTTGTCATACCGGCTTCGCTTTCTATTTTGTTCGAATGTTTTAGTGGGTGTGCTCGTAACAAGAAAGCCCGTAGAGGGTTTAGGCTTGTTTGGCATACGACGATTTGGCAAATTTGGAAGTCGAGGAATGATGCAGTTTTTAATAACAAAGTGGTTAGTGCGGCGGAGTGTGTGGATGAAATCAAGGTTTTAACTTGGAAGTGGAGTGCACATAAACTGAAGATCCTTCCTTGTTTATATTATGAATGGGTTTGGGACCCCGGAGACTGTTTTAATCGTTAATGGTTGCTTCCTCTTGTCTGCGTTTTTTGCTGCTGCAAGCCGTGGTGTTTGTGCTCCCTGTTCTGCTTTGTTGGTTTTGTTTTTTGGCTGGTTTAGACCTGTGTTTGGTGCTTCCTGGGGCTGGGAGCTTTAGGAGTAGTAGGTGTTTGGTGCTGGTTTTTTAGTGGAGTTTTGTTGGTGTAGCCTTTATATTAGTTGCTGTCTTTGTTTTGGGGTTGTGTTGAGTTTGTTTCCCTGCTGTTTTTCTTCCAATTCTGTCCTTTGTATCTCCTTTGGTACTTCTTGTACTTTGGTTATATTCAATAATTTTTGCTGTTTCAAAAAAAAAAAAAAGTTAGACCTTCGGGTAAATTGTTAACTTATTAATAATTCTTCCATTTTATTTGCAATTTACATTTACATTTTAGTCATTCACTTATCATGTTTTATGAATTATAGATATGTCAAAATTAGAGAAGACATACTTGTATGCCGAACCAAGTGATCAAGGGACGCAACCCAAACAAGTAACTATTTCAGAATTAATTATATCATCTATTTTTAATTGAAAGACTTATGATGTCTATATCATGTCGATCGCAACAAATACTCTCTATTTTTGTATGACAACAAATACTCTCTATTTTTGTATGAATGGTCATGCGGTATATATTTTGTATGAATGGTGTTTTCATGGATGTTTCATGTTATTTTCATATAATGTCAGTTATATCTTAATCCTTTTTAGTTGTCATAAAAATTAAATAGTGCTATATATTGAAATATGAGTTGGGCTTGGCCGTTAAGTCACAAAGTCAATTAGTATTTTGGTTGGACTCAATTTTGGATTCTATATAACGAAATTTTCTCTTCCCACCCCATGACTCTCTTTTCCCCTCAATTTCCGTTTTTGGCCCTAATTTTAAACATCGGAACGCGTTTTCTAAAGTTTTTTTTGCCTTGAATACGAACTTCGGAATGTATTTTCCGAAGTTTTCGATGAATTTGAACTAGAAAAACTTCAGAAAATACGTTCCGAAATTTTTGTACAAAGGTAAAATTGGAATATTAGGGATTTAAAAAGATTCATGGGGTGGGAAGAGAAAATTTCCTATATAACAACCATGTCAAACCCTATCCATTTCATTTATACACATTGGCCCACAACTTAGTAGTTTATACTTTATACTCTCTTCCTTTTAAGATTAGTATAACTTTTAAAAAAAATAAATAAATCAAATTGAATGAAATTAATATAACGATCAAATAAATGTCACTTTACTTTCTAATAAAAGTGAAGGAGATTTCCTCATCAGTTTTTTTAGTTCAATCGTCAAATATCAATATTAACACTAATTAAATTTAAACTTCACATCTGTGTATATAAATTTTTGTGGTGTAGCATTTTGTCTAGGATAAATAAGGACAATATTCTAATTATCGATGAAAATAGAATTACAATGTAAATTAAACTGCATGATCAAGGGTACGTTAATATAGAAGAAACTTCTTTTATCAGAAAAATAAAAGAAAAGTAATGACTTTAATAGTGGTTATCCTTAATAAACTTCTAGTACGCTAATTACGGATTAACATCCTCAATTAAGGACACTTTGGTTTTCCTTCTTGAGTTTTCCAGTTGTTATAGCATGGACACTCTTCCTTGTTACCATAAGTTCCAGATGGGACACACAAACATTTGTTACAACACTTGTTGCAAAAGAACAAACATGGCTTCTTGTGAGAAGTCTCAGAACATCGATAAGCACATGCACCAGCACATTCTGCAAAAATGTAATTAAAATTAGGGTCATGCTAACAGAGGGGCGGCACCCGTTAAAATGAAAATAACATTTTTTAGATTTTGATGTATTGACTGCACAAACTTCAATGTTATATTACTATGTTTTCTTCCTTAACCAGTGTCTGGGACACCGTTTATCGTTTTCCTTAAAATTATATTATTAATATTTGTTTTAGTAATTTTTCTTTAATTTTAATGCTTACAAATTTAGAAATTCATAGAAGTATTGAGATATTACCGTCTTGACGAAGTGATCCCTCACCACCAGCCTGCGGATTTTTTATTTCAACAATAAAATCATTAGAAAAAGAATTAAACAAATATCAAAATGAATCGATGAAATGAAGTAACAATTGTTACACGTATGTATGTATTAGAAACTATATTAAACTGATTTATAATATTAAAAAATTATTTCTTACTTTATCCCACATTCATGGTACCGTCAAACAAAAAAATTCACACATTTATGGTGATATAAATCGTCTGATCTTAATCAAACGGTTAAAATAAGCAAATTTAACTAAAAGTTTAAATTTAGACGGATCTGATATCTGTGTTAAAAAATATACTATGGAAACAATTAAAAAAGAATAGATCTAGAATATTGTTTTCCAGATAGTGAAAATAACAACAACTTTGAAACTGATTGTTAAGGGTTGAAAATTAATAAACTCTCAATAACCTACTGTTCTTTTAATTAAAAAAAAAATTTCAAGAAATATATAATATAAGAGAAACCTAAATCTATATGTGTTTGTCTATAACAAATATTTTTCAACATAAAAATGTAAACGGTGACGAGCATTAAGTGGGTTGGATTTGTTCGCGGTTACAAGATTGAAAATCATGATTATTCTAGTTAGACATATCAATCGTCCGATCTTGTATAGTCAAACTCAGTCGTCAAAACTCATATTTTGAATTTAAAAATAATCAAACCACACTGAAATCCAAATTCATATTAATAAGAGAAAATAAAACTCACCGAAACAATTTGGATGACAAAAGCCATGGATAGGATGAGAAGAATGGTATAGCTAAGACATGTAATTTTAGCCATTAAGCCTTGTTTGATATATCTTTCTTGCAGCCTTTTCCAATAAAAATTGACTAACTAGTATATGCTATGCAACCCTAATGTGCAAGAACGGTATATAAAGACATTAAGAAGCTTAATCTACGCACAATCAACACCAAATTTGGTATAAATTTTTTAATTTCATCAAAATGTAACCATTAAATCAGCCACATTGCATTGCATTAATTGCTTTCAAATTAGGAAAAAAAATATGCCGATAAAAACTCTATGAGGAAAATAAAATCAACTGTGATTCTATAAAGAATTAGTAATGTGTAAATATTGAAAGTATTAATTATTAAATAAAATCATAGTAATATACTTTCATTAATCAAGCAAATTTTGACATGAAAATCGTCAATTTACTAAAAATGTAACCGTCAAATATGCAAAAATGTATTGCGTACTTTGAGAAAAAGGTAATAATAGAATTATTACTAATTACTATGAGGAAAACAAAGTCAATTGTGATTTTATAACACACTGTATGTATGGAAATTGGAAAGTATATATTTTTTTTGACAGAATTATTAGAGGTGAGATGATGATGATGAATTTTGAGGGGAGTAGAGAAAAAAAAAATAAATAAACTAGTGTATGAGTGAGCCCATATCTAGTACGGGTAAAAAGATAATATAATTTTAATAAATAAATAATTATTAAGATTAATTAAAATTGAATATAAATTTGTATAAATATAAATATTGCAAACAAAATTGGTATATAATTAAATAAGTTAGTGAAAGTTTTTTTTTTGACAATATAAGTTAGTGAAAGTTAAAATTAATTTAAAATAACATTAAAAAAATTAATTTAAAATAAATGTAAAAGTTTAGATCCAGCCCACATGTCCGATATGTGTGACGACAATTTTGAGGTCCTTTAATACTAATTATATATAATTAATGTTTATAAAATATTAAATGTGTATCAAAAGATTATCGGTAGATTATAAGTTTTTTGTGTGCAGGATCTTTGATTCAAATCTCCAAAGTAACATTTGTTCTAGATAATTTTAGTTTTAGACTTTTAGTCATTTTAAATAAAATTAAAACCGTTAATTTATTTTTGAAAAATCAAAGAATTGAAATCATTATGTATAAAACCCATTAAAAAATTCAACCAATTCACTATAAGTCGATGATAGTTTTGCCAGCGACTTGTAACAACTTTTAACAAAAAAACCGCTGCCAAAAATATTATTTCTTGTAGTATATTTGCATAAAATTTAATCCGTGATTAGGAGTCTCTTTTTGATATTTTATACAATGACAATTATTTTTTATGCTATTTATAATAAATAGAGAGCGTATGTCAAAAAATAAATAAATAGAGGGCGATTTTTTTTTTAATTTTTTTTTTATTAGAGTCTATTTTTAATATTCATGTCTAGTACTAATTATAGTATACTACTAAAATTGAAATATTCACATATAGCACCGACAAATTCTCGAATAAAATTAAAATATAAGACATAAGTTATAAGTTAGCTTATTATCCTTGCCAAACAGACCCTATAATTTGTGTGTGTTTTTTTATTATAGCCCATTTTCAATATTCAAATAGAGTCTCTAAGTAATTAAAGTCGGCTCTTTTAAAATTAATTGTAATCATGTATACTATAACAACTAAAATATTCACATTTAGCACCAATAGATTCTCAAATAAAATTGCCTCAAGTAGAAGAAACATATGAAAAATAATATTTTTTGAAATTCCTAATTATTTAATAAATTTTATTTATAATTCATCTGAAATTGCATTGACGAATGTGTTTGAATGTTATGCTCCCTCTGTCCCAAAATAAATACCTAATTTTGATTTAATGTATTATTTATATAATTTACTTTGACCATATTTTTCTACTAACATATACATGCAAATATTAACATATGAAATGTTGTTTAATTTATACGATGAATATTTTCAAAATACACAATTTTTATAATATTTAATAATAAATAACTAAAAAATATTAATAATCTGTGGATCTAGCATACATATATTCATATGTGTGTATAGTGTATACTATGTACTTGTTCAAGTTTGAACTCTGTGTTGTAAATCAGCAAAGTCAATGCATTTGAAGCTGAAGAAGACTAATACTAATAGTAAAAAGACTCAAGTGTACGAAACAAAAGAAAACACTTGGAACACACGCAACAAAAAGTATGCTACCATTGAAACATGTAGTAACCAAACACAACCACATATTCAAATTCAAATCCCTCTTTCCATCTTCCACTTCAATCCTCACTCACTATGCATCATCATCACATTCATTTTCCATCACCCAAAACGACGTCGTTTCTACTTTCAAAACCTGGTTTCAAACCCGCCAAAATTTCAACGACCCTCTCCTTCTTCAAATCTATCAAATCCTCTCTTCCGGCGACGAATTCTCATCTTCTCTTTCCTCCCTTTCACTTCCCCTTTCTCCAGATTTTGTCATCCGTGTCCTCCGTCACGGCGGCGACAACAATGACATCCTATCCTGCCTCAAATTCTTCGATTGGGCTGGTCATCAATCTCGTTTCAATCACACACGCGCCACTTTCGTTGCCATTTTCCGTATCCTAACACGGGCTAATCACATTCCTTTGGTTGTTGACTTCCTTCAAACGTTTGGCAAACGTGTTTTCGCTCATAGAGTTCGTTTTAATGATACCCTTGTTGTTGGTTATGCTATTGCTGGTAAACCTGAAATTGCACTCCAAGTGTTTGGTAAAATGTCTTTTCAAGGTCTTTATTTGGATAGCTTTGGTTACCATATTTTACTCAATGCTCTTGCTGAGGATAATTATTTTGATGCTTTTAATATGATTCTCAATCAGATTCGCGGTAGGGGCTATGCGACGAGTGTTACTGATGCTATTGTTGTTAAGTTTATGTGTAAACAGGGTAGGTTGGATGAGGCTGAAGATTATCTTAACGGTTTGTTGGGGAGTGGGAAAATGTTGCATGGTTCCGAGGTGGGTTTTCTTGTTGGTTCGTTGTGTGAGAGGAATAGGTTTGAGCATGCGGTTGAGTTGATTAAGGAATTTGGGAATTCGGGGTTGGTTCCTTTGGAACATGCTTATGGTGTTTGTGTAAAGGGTCTTGTGAATGGTGGTAGGTTGGATGAGGCTTTGGAGTTTTTTAGGCAGAAGAGAGATTCTGGAGGGTATGTTCCTGGTTCTCTTAGGTATAACATGTTGATTTGTAGGCTTTTGAGGGAGAGTCGGCTTCATGAGGTCTATGATTTGTTGATGGATATGAATGAGTCTTGTATTCCACCTGATATGGTTACCATGAATGCTGTTTTGTGCTTCTTTTGCAAAACTGGGATGGTGGATGTTGCGCTCCAATTGTACAAATCCAGGTCCCAATTTGGACTGAATCCGAATCAAATGGCTTATAAGTATTTGATACTTACTCTGTGTTGGGATGGAAGTGTTAAGGAAGCGTACAGTGTTTTCAAAAGTTCTATCGGTAGTGGTCTTTTTCTTGATAGACAAACCTTTACCACGCTTGCCAGTGCTTTGTGTAGAGAGTGCAAGGTTGATGAGATGAAGGAGCTGATGCATCTTGCCGTGAAACGGGGTTTTACACCAAGCGCTGTCACGTATGACAAGTTTATATTGGCTTTGTGCCAAGCTGGAAGAGTAGAAGATGGTTATTTGATTCACGGGGAGCTTAACAATACAACTTGTGGACTGTCTTACTCTAATATGATTATGGGTTTTATCAAGTCAAATAAGGGGGACATTGCTGCTCGACTTCTGGTTGAAATGAAAGAGAAACATTTTGGACTGACGCGACCCTTGTGCAGAGCTGTTATTTGCAGTTTACTTGATATGGATAATCCAATACCACGTTTTTTCAATTTATTGGATATGCTGACTCACGGTAAACCTGATATTCAGATTTTCAACTTTTTCATTGACGGAGCGGTGCATGCCAATAAATCAGATTTGGCCAGGGAAGTATATGAGTTGATGCTTAGGAGTAACATTGTGCCCACTATTGTTTCTCAAGCTCTTGTGTTGAATAGTTATTTGAGAAGTAGAAGGATTTTTTATGCTTTGAATTTCTTCGATAGTCTCCGGCGCCGGGGTGTAATGAGTAAAAAATTATATACTTCCATGGTTATTGGTCTTTGCAAGAACAATAAGGCTGACATTGCACATGATTTCTTGTTTGAAATGTTAAAAGCTGGATTAAATCCAGGCATTGAATGCTATGAGATTCTTGTGCAGAAGCTTTGCTCATTGAAAAGATATCATGAAGCGATAAATCTTGTTCAAGTGTATATGAAAACGGGACGTCGATTAACTTCTTTTCTTGGCAACACACTTCTTTTTCATTCTTTGATGTCGCCAGATGTCTATAATATATTTGTTCAAATGGGACGAGCGAAAGAGGGAGAAAGTTCTCCTATTTGTACACTGAGGTTTGTCGTTGGTGCATTTTCTGGTTGCCTCAGAGTAAACCAGTCTATCGAGGAACTGGAGGAATTAATAGCAATGTGCTTTCCGCTTGACATGTACACATACAATCTGCTGCTGAGAAAAATAACCAATTATAATATGAACCAAGCTTGTGAGTTGTTTAATAGGATATGTCAAAGGGGTTATGAGCCTAATGGTTGGACTTACAATATAATGGTACATGGTTTCTCAAATCATGGGAGAAATGATGAGGCTAAGCAGTGGGTTGAAGAAATGCACCAAAAAGGATTTTATCCAACAGAGAATATTAGAAGAAATGTACGATAAGTATTTTATACAACGGAGAATACATGCATATTCATTTAAGGAGTGTCAATTTTTGTGTTAAAGATGCAGAAGGGTTCATACAAATTTGGTAAGGATCTTGTATTCTTGTCTGATTATTGAAAAATATGGTTACATTCAATACATTTTTTTTATTCCATCTAACGTTAGAGCAATCCTTGTATTATTTATCACATTAGACCGACATTAGCGATGAAATTGGGCATATTTTCTTATCCTCTTTTCAAGCTAGTTGCCATTACACAAAATGAAAACTAATATCAGTTGATTCATGAAGTAGGATTGCAGAATAAGATACTACAAATATGGGATTATTGTTCACACTTATTTTATATGTTTCATATGACACTGGATTTTGCTATTTCACTATAAATATTTTGAACTTGCCCACCACTGGTGGGTTATTTACAAAGAAATTAATAGAAAGCCTTTGTCTCAGTGTTATCAATTGCAGATGGCGGAAAGCTACAAATCCACCGTTTTAGCCTGCCAGAAAATGCAGTGGTGCCACCATCCTTCGCGGATGGTGGGCCGCAGTTGATGTCAAAAAATCCGTCACCACAATCATCCATGGCGTCGCCATTTCCGATATTTTACAACACTGCTCTGTCTTCTATCTTTCCAACATCCGCCATGGTAGAATATCTCGTGTTTGATGCATTTTATCTCGGCAAGTTGAGGATGTGCTCAGATTCCTTGAGAAATGGAGTTCTCATTGCATAAATGGTTGGAAGCTTTATGCCAGTGCTACATTGGCCATTGGTATCTGTCATTGCAACTAAAATATTATAGTTAACTGATTTATAAGGAATTTACTTCATTCATCAACCTTGCAATTTGCCTCTGAGCTATATTCCTTGCATCCTTCTCGAAAGCATAATCTAAAATGCCTTTTTATCATTTGACAGTAGTTATTTTTTGTATTTGTTAGAAGATATGAAAATATCTTGTAATACCTTGATATTATAGTATCTTAGATTATCTCAATCTCATAGAATTAGTTTCTTGTATTAGAATATCTTAGACTACCACATAACATAAGATTAATTTTCATATTAATCTGTTATTATCATGATTTGTTTCCCTATGTAATGTAATTAAGATTTTGAGTCTTGTATCTATAACTATATATTCTATAACTAAATGTAAAGGGAATACTTCATTTGGTGTGGACATTTCTTTATTTCCATTTTACCCTTTAAAATATGTGGTTGGTTATTTTCATATCCAAATAGACAAGCGGTTACTACACCCATAAAAAAAACAAAAACAAGCAGTTACTACTAGTATACCCATAAAAAAAAACAAAGACAAGCAGTTACTACTAGTATACCATGAGCCACAACACTACAAATTGTAGAACTTGCAAAATCATAACCGACACTCATGAGAAACACAAATATGCATGAAGCAATGAACATGAAACCTGAAAGCTAACCAAGGTATGGTATGGGAATGGGAGAACTTCCTGACCATTTTCTCTTTCTTTGATCAACTTATCTTCTTCTAATTCTATTGTTTTCTAATTTGTTTTGTAAACTGTTTATCAAAATTGTGTGCAAAGTAAACAAGCCATTGCAGAGTGATAAAGAGAAAACTATGAGATGGGCTATACAGGGCATGAAGACATCGCAGGAAAAAGGGAAACAATGCGGCAAAGGCAAAACATAGAAGGAGATAAAGAAGAAAAAGAGAACATAGGTTGGCTATGGATTCACACTCTGTCTTAGAAATATATTGTTTTGTTCATCTTTTAATTTCTTTAACATCAACATTTTCAACATGATGAGCGATGCGATCCATGAAGGAATACTTTTTTAAAATCTATCATTTAGGCATGTTTTAAGTGATATATTTGCATTTCAAAATGTTAAGTGCAGTGGTCTCATGAAATCAAGCACTCAAACACTTCCTCTGGCTTTTGAAGTTTCAGGTTCATTTTAATTGTTCTTATTTATTGAAGGTGTAGATTTTGTTTTTATTTACTCAATTAGTCAATTTTTGTTTTATTGAGTTAAGTTTTTTATTTTTGAATGTGTGAATTTGTTTTCAGTTTAATTGCAATGGAATTTTATCGCATGCATTTTTTTTTTTTGTTTACACCACCAGTTTAATCTAGTTCGGGGGTCCATTCTGACATTAAGTGGTTTCAGCCCACTCACGATCGCAGTTGCGGGAGAGTATGCATACTTTATTAGAAGATAACAAGGAGAAGGTTGACTCAATAAATAAATTAGAGAAAGTGTAGTAAAGGCAACTGTTGGAACATAGAACACAATATTGTTTAAATTGAAAATAAAATATTGAATCACACGTCCGATATTAAAGCATACTAGTGTGTATGACCTTACCAAAAAATACTAGTGTGTATGACATACTAATGTGTAATTTGGAAAAATAAATAAATAGTACTGCATTGGTAAGATTACACACTTTGTTTATATTTATTTATTTATTATTTATTTATTTTATCCCCATATAATAGTGCTAAGTTGTTGAGAGAAAATAGGAGGAACTCAACCTAAATGAAAAAACCCTAAGTATAAATGTTAAGTCTATACATATGTAATTAAAAGGGGAGTGAGAAAAAAAAAAAAGGAAACCGCAGCAGCCATTCCTTAACCTTTTTTTTTGACACAATTCCTTAACCTTTTAGAATGTTCACTTAGTTCCTTTTATCTTAAAATATGCTGCCATGAGGAGTTTGTCTATGTCACGATGCACAACAATGATTATTGAACAGATGTAGTCTTCTCATTAAACAACAAGGTTAGTGTTTTCATTCTCAATTTAAATGGTTATGTTTGGATAATGGCAAATGATTTATAAATCATCATTATTGGTTAATTCAACAATTTGAAGTATGTATGCTTGGTTTGGTTTACACAAGCCTTTCATTGCTCATTGATTTTTTATATTGCTGAAAGTTGAGATCATGTTTTAGTTCATTCGGTCCACATTGACCAATTGGAAGTTCATTATTCCTTTGAGCTTGTTGCTATAATTGATACATGACCACTTGTTTAATTTTAGCTAACTCTAATTATGGCTTATTCAAGTAATGCATCACATAGTTTTCGAAGTTCATTATTCCTTTCCGCAAGTGATTATGAACTAATTGGGCTGTATGTGACAGTTTCAAAGTGAGATTGAGATTTATTCTATGTATTGTGTAATTAGTATTAGTATTAATTTATTTCAAGAGTGATTGAAGTATCACAATTCCTTCAAGTTAAGAATGGTCATAGTACCATAGTTAATTTATTTAAAAATGGTTTTAGTATCATATTTGATTGGTCAAAGTACCTTAGAATGGTTAGAGCACCATATTAGAATAGACTTAAAACCATAGCGCACTGATTAGAGCATCATATTTGACTGCATGCGTATATTTCATTCTGTGTCGGTTTTCTTAATTTCTTCCATTGTTCATGTTATTCATATATAGTTGATTGAAATGTATTAAATCTTAAATGCATTGATATTGAATATTTGTACTTTTTTTTTTTTTGAAAAGGAATATTTGTACATCTTAATTAATGCTGCAGTGGTGTTACTACTTGCTATGTGGGTGTACACGTGATCAACTGGAAAAGACAACATGAAGGAGAGATTGAAGCACTAATATGGACAAATTTGATAATCTAATATAGTTCCAAACAGCACACAGCACCCTTATAGCATATGATAGTCGGGCACATGTTGCATCAACCAAGCAATCTCGGATACTACTATCAGTCTCTAGAAAACCCCGATCCTCGACAACTTATTATTTGGAGGCAGTTACATTATTTGTAAGAACATCTTTTCAACTGGTTGGACCTTTTACATGAAATAACAATACTCGCAAGTAAAACTTTTCTCCTTTCGAAGGCGATACAGTATAGATTCTCCCAATAACATTTCTTAATGAACGTCTTCGGTTCCATTCCTTATTCTTATCGTTCCAACAGTAATGCTCTGGAATCTCTCTATGCAAATAATTTCTTGAATGTGGATATCTTCGATTCAGTGCAAAGAATTGTGTGAGCATTCTTTTGGAGTTACGTTCATCATTGAGCACATCCGCAATTCTTTGGAGATCATAATACCGCACTTAAAGGTGATTGGATAAATGGGTATGTAGTCTTTCAACATAGGGATTTAATCATTAACGGGTGAACCGAAATATTTTCCAAAATGCCTCAAGAATACAAATCCATCTTGCATCCACATATTGTTGGACCTCATCCATACTTGATCTTCTATGAACCTTCATTGCCACTCAATTAGGGCCTTTGTAGACATACTTATACAAATATTTAATGCTTTTCGTGCTACTACAAACCTCAACATTGATGCAGCAATCGTACTTTAACAATAACCAAGGATTATAAAGAACCACCCATCTATTATCGATAGACTTATTTCTATTTATGGAAATAGATTCGTGAAACCTTCTTCTATATTGTGGATAAGAGTCATTACCTTGACGAGTTTCATCTAAGAACTCTTTTGGATACCTTTTTTTACAATGTCCATCCTTCATACATGGAGAATTTTGGTTGAGTGCACCGCAAGGTCCATGGATCATATGTTTCAATACTACTACATGTAAATGTGGTTCACATTCTAATGTAGGTATTTCATCCCTAACAAAACTATCATACTCTTCTGGGTCACGTAATTTGTCATTACTGTGTAACACTAACAACATATGGACATGTGGCAATCTTCGTTTTTGAAATTTAGTTACATACATGTAACTTTTAACCTTTCCTAAGACTCCTTTGTCAGTGACATCATCTTTCAATTCCTTAAATTTGGACCAAAAAATTCTTGTTAGCAAATCTGGACTATCATGAGGAGTTTGAAAAGGTAGAAGTTCTGATGTTATCTCAGTCCAAGAAGGATTGCATGTCATTTTAAGAAAAATATCTGGTTTACCGTCTTTAAGCACAATAGTCATGTCATCTTCATAACGTTGTGTCATATAACGGCGAGTGCTAATAAATGATCATTTATTGTTGTGTCATATCACGTCGACCACCAATAAATGATCATTTATTGGTGATCATCGTTATATGAAAACAACGTTATGAAGATGACATGCCTATTGTGCTTAAAGATGGTAAACCAGATATTTTTCTTACAATGACTTGCAATTCTTCTTGGACTGAGATAACATCAGAACTTCTACCTTTTTAAACTCCTGAAGATCGTCCAGATTTGCTAACAAGAATTTTTCGATTCAAATTTGAGCAATTGAAAGATAATGTCATCGACAAAGGGTCTTAGGAAAGGTTAAAAGTTACATGTATGTAACTGAATTTTAAAAACGAGGATTGCCACATGTCCATATGTTGTTAGTGTTACATAGTAATGACAAATTATGTGACCCAGAAGAGTATGATAGTGTTGACAGGGCCGAAATACCGAAATTAGAACGTGAACCACATTTACATGCAGCGGTACTGAATAATATGATCCATGGAATTTGCGGTGCACTCAACAAAAATTCTCCATGTATGAAGGATGAACATTGTAAAAAAAGGTATCTAAAAGAGTTCTAAGATGAAACTCGTCAATGTAATGACTCTTATTCACAGTATAGAAGGTTTCACGAACCTATTTCCATAAATTGAAATAAGTTTGTCGATAATAGATAGGTGGTTCCTTATAATCATTAGTTATTGTTAAAGTATGATTGCCACATCAATGTTGAGGTTCGTAGTAGCACCAAAAGCATTAAATATTTGTATAAGTATGTCTACAAAGGCCCTAATTGAGTGGCAATGGAGGTTCATAGAGGATCAAGTATGAATGAGGTTCAACAATATGTGGATGCAGGATGAATTTGTGGTCCTGGAGCATTTTGGAAAATATTTTGGTTCATCATTTACTGATTAAATCCCTGTGTTGAAAGATTACATATTCATTTACTCAATCGCCATAAAGTGTGATATTAAGATCACCAGAGAATTGACGATGTGCTCATTGATAAACATAACTCCAAAACAATGCTCACACAATTCTTTGCACTAAATCGAAGAGATCCACACTCAAGAAATTATTTGTATAGAGAGATCCTAGAGCATTACTATTGGAACGATAAGAGTAGGGAATGGAACCGAAGACGTTCATCAAGGAAAGTTATTGGGAGAATCTATAAATATCGCCTTCGAAAGGAGAAAAGTTTTACTTGCGAGTAGTGTTATATCATGTAACAGGTCCAACCAATTGAGAAGATCTTCTTACAAATGATGGAACGCCTTCAATGCATTCAAAAAAGATGTCGAAGATCGGGGATCTCTAGAGACTGTTAATAGTATCCAAGATGTCCTTGAAGTTGTTTGCCTAAAATTGTAGTTCGTGTTTTGTTTTCTTTTTTTTTTCTTGGTAAAAAGGTTTATACAAAATTATTTTTAAACAATGTTGGTAATATATATCCACCCTCCTTAAATCTTAAGTTTGGTGAGAAGAATAATTAATTTTTTGTTATAAATTTTTTCAATAACATTATACTCTTATTACTTTACTTTTTAATTAATGAATGGGATACTTATGATAATATAATATAAGAAATCAAATAATATACTAAAAATTCAGACAACGATTTTAAACCAAATTAGAATATTAATAATTTTCTTCATGTATAAGTAATAATAAATTGAAAAAAAAAAGGTAATATTGAAATCCCATTAAGAAAATATATTAAAAATCTTTTGGAAGCATGAACTTTATTCTGATTTTATCATCACCTTTTTTCTACCAGACAATTTGACTTTCATCAATCCTAAGTATTGATCTAAATGGTATAAAAATATTTTTTTAATAAATAAAAAAGTACATATTAGATTAAGAATATTAAATATTTTATTTTTATATGTATATTTTGTCTTCTATAATTTAATATAAAGTCCAATTGTTGATCAACCCATGTTCTATTTATACACTATAGAACACAGATCAAAATATAGTTAAGTTAAACATAATTCAAAACAATACACCTCTCCCTTTGATTTCTTCAATGGCCTCACCAAAATCAGTTTCTGTTGTGTTAATGTTAACTATTGTGACAACTATGATTTTGATGAATGTGATGATTATAGAAGCAAAAACATGGTGTGTGGTTAGGAGTAGTGCTGCTGGGCCACCACTACAAAATGCTTTAAATTATGCATGTTCAAATGGAGCTGATTGTGGACCTATTAAACCTGGTGGAAGTTGCTATAATCCAAACACACTCCAAGCTCATGCTTCATATGCTTTTGATAGTTACTATCAGAACAAGCACCAAGCCCCTGGTTCCTGCAGTTTTGGTGGCCTTGCATCCATTGCTGTATCTGATCCTAGTATGAACAAAATACCCTCCATTTAAATTTTATTTTTTTTATTACGAAATTTTAAATTTTATTTTTGAAGAATTTAAATATATTTTTTATTTCTTATAAATTGATTAAAATTTTAGTTTGGTCCAACGAATTTTTCCGTCGATTATAACTTTTTTTTTACAAGGACCAAATCAAATTTACTTATTTTGTAAAGACTAAAAAATTTTATCAAAAATTGAACATTTAATCAAATTTATTTTATGTATTTTTTCTTTAACTTTTAGATGAATTTTTTTTTTTTTTTAATATATAGTGATATGTTTATATGTATATAGTAGACATTATATTGTGGATCCATAATTGATCTCTTCTTCTCTTTTTAATGTGGTTTCAGGCTATGGATCATGTAGGTATCCTTGAAGGTATGACCTTAAATTGTGTTCAATGTTTTATTACCTTTCTAATTCCCAACATTTTATAAATGTAATGACTAATTAGTAACACTTTTTTGTTTGTTTGATTAGTGCAGCTAAAGGAGCATATGCACCGGTCGCAAAGCCTCTGGAAATTATGTATTTTTGTCTTGTATAATGTACTATAAATTATAAGAATTATTAAATAAAACTAATGTTATAATAATTTGTGAATGTGTACTTGTATTTTCTAACTTATAACTTATAAGATTGATGAGGACTAAGAAAAAAGATCAATCTTATAATGGAGTGTTTGGATGGATGGAATGAAGTGGAACAAAATATAATATAATGGAGCTGTTACGAAATGAAACAAATATCTCATTTCATTATTTAGATATTTTTCACTTCATTGCATACACTCCAAATTGAAAGAAATAAAAAATGTGAAAATTGGATGATTTAGGATGGAATGAGTTCCATCTTATTCAACTCCACTCCATTAAATTTTTACAAATTCAAACAGTGAAACATAAATATTTACCGCTTCATTCCATCATTTACCATCAATCCAAACACAGCCTAAAATCTTTGCCATGTTTATGGCACACTTATTTCATTAGAAAACGATCATGCTAACATGTGATATAAGGACATATATTAAGGCAATTAAAATAGAAATTTTGTATTTAGTAAAACATAATTTAATGTATAACAAATTGAATGAATAAATTTTAAAAGAATGTTTTTATATTTGTCTCTTTAACAAAACTCTTTTATTGGTTATTCCAATGTAATTTTTTTTATAAATTAAATGTATCATCCCCATGCAGTATTGCAATCGCTGAGATTAATTCCCTTGAGATGTCTTAAATCTATTTAAAGAATTGACTTCTTCCGATAAATATTTTCCACATGCATAAACCGCATATCGAATCCAAAACCAAATGATTAAAGAACCTAAGTATCTACTACTTGTGTATTGTGTTACACTATGTTATGTTAGTATTCCCCATGTGATTTTTGCTACTCACAACATAAACAATTCCTTCGACATATTTTTTATAGGATTTCAAATTTCCAAATATTATCAAATAAGGTCTCTCTTTACTTTTTGATAAGGTTGTCCTTTTATAGGGCACAATTTTGGATTTTCTCTTTTTAATACTTTTTTGGTAGATTTTGAAATTTCTCTTTTTGATAACATAATTTGGACTATTTTTCGCCAAAACAGACATAAAATATATTTCTTGTGCCTTATAAAAATTAGGTATGTCCATCCAATTTTGAGTCTTATAGTTTTGTATTGCTCTTGTTACCTTCCCTGATGCGTTGATGCAGCAATTCTTACAAGGTGACATTGATAGATATTTTTCAACACATCTAACATAATTATAATTACTGCTAAAAACATCTAATCACTAATTCTACTCTAAAAATGTGAAATATCTTAATTTACCATAATACAGGATTCCTAAAACAAAAGAATGTCAAACTTATACCTATAGAAAATGAAAAATAATGAACTTGGGACGGGCCATGTGGTGCTACCCAGCCCAGTAGCTCCGCCCCTGACTACATGGACTATTCTCATTAAAAATTTCTACCGAAGAGTTATAAAACTAAGAAGATAAAATAATCCTAAAATTTAAAATAATAAGCCCATATAAATAATTTTTTGACTTGAAAACTTAATTTTTGGGAGTTTTTAGTCACACTTATTTTTTTAGTCAAATTAAAAATAGGGTTTGTCTAAAAAAACATACTTAAAAGGGAAGATTTTATTTATAAAATCTCAATAACGGAAGAATAAAAATCATTAAAAGGGGAGATTTTATTTATAAAATTTAAACTTTTGAAAAAGTAACGGTAAAAAAATCTTCCATAAAACGTAATTTTGTTAAATAATAAATATTAATTAAGTCAAAATAATAAATATTTTATGTTGAAAATATTTTTTGCTTTTATTTTTTGGATAACAAATCTTTTTTACTTTAATAGTATTCAATATCATGTTTTATTTATATATACTCATTCACCCCATAATAATTAAGAAAAGCCATTCCACAACTTCCAATTTGATTTCTACAATGGCTCCATCAAATCTATTTTCAATAATGTTCATGTTAACCTTTGTGACAACCATGATTTTGATGAATGTGATGATTGTAGGAGGTGATAAAACATGGTGTGTAGCTAAGAGTGAAGCTACTACCAAACAACTTATTGATGGTTTGAATTATGCATGTGGGCCTGTAGCTGGAGCTGATTGTGGACCTATTCAACCTAGTGGAAGCTGTTATAATCCAAACACACTTCAAAGTCATGCTTCCTATGCTTTCAATAGTTACTATCAGATCAAGAAGCAAGCCAGTGGTACTTGTGATTTTGCTGGCAGTGCAAATGTTGTCTCCATTGATCCAAGTATGAGTTTCAATACCCACTTAATTAATTTTTGGAATTTTTTTTTGTATTAAAATGATCGAATTTTGGTTTGATCTCGTAAAATTTGATCGTTGGTTTGAATCATTTAAAAGTATTTAGAGGACCAAATCAAAATTCGCTCATTTTATGAAAACTAAAATCATATTTAATCTTTAATTTTTTTGTTGTCATAACTTTGATTTTTCTATTACAAGATTTTTTTTAATAATAATGATATTTAATTTATGTATTGTTGTTTGTTTTGTTGATACATTGCATTATTGATTAATTATGTTGTGGATTAGTAATTGATCTCATGTTCTCTTATTTTATTTTTTGGTATAGGCTATGGCAAATGTGTATACCCATCTTCTTCTTGAAGGTATGGCCTTATAGAATATTGTCTTCAATATTTTGATTAATTTTCTTCTTAAAAATTTTTTTGATTAATTTTATTGTGCCCAACATTTTATAAAGGTAAACTAATATATGGAGTATTGTTGGAGGAGCATATACATCAGTCACAACTTCTCAAATGAACAAGTCTTCTAATATAAAATATAGATGGAAGCAATCTCATGTTTATGATTAAGTTTTGTATTGTTAATCATAAAAATTATACAATAAAACTTATACCTATTTTGTGAGAATGCAACATTCATATATAGTGTTTTCATGTATAAACACATTAATATTGGGGAATGCATAAGGGCAGGGGATCTATTTATTGGGGGCAGTTTTCTTAACTTAGAGTATCAATTTTGCATATTTTGACCAATGTTGAAACCTTGGTTGTACATTTACCCCAAACAAAGGGAAGTGCTCTTCTTAGCTCGCAAGTTATCTTTGTACATGCATGAACAATGTCATCTTCGATCTTTTATGAGTCGATGCACGGACAGAAATCGGATCAAAACCCATGTCAAGCTCCAACAACAATTTCTTCCGATTTTAAACTTTGTTTTATGTGATTCATTGTGATTGTTGGTTTTGACTAGAACACAATTTCTAATGAATTTAACACAAATTTCTCAAGTCTCGTACATAAAATTAAACACGGGATTTAAACAACAAGTCGCGGATCTATGAACTCCCAAAGACACAATTTTTCTTCAATTTCCCTCTACGATTGTCCAAAAAATAAGAAACTAGTGGCATTAGATTCGCATGAACATGCTCTACAAGAACATTATAATTTGTACATCAATCCGTTGCATATCAATATTAAAAATTTACTAAAAGTAAACAAAAAATATCTCCAAAAAATATGAAATTTGAAAGAAAAAAAAAATAAAACTGTTCAAGATGATAAGTACTCATAAATCATAAGATCAAGAGAAACCAAATTAAATAAATTCATTTATATATGCTAATGATATTGCACTGTTTTTAAACCTAGTACATTTTGCAAAGGGAACAAATAAAATTGAGCTATTGAATTAAATTTGAGCCCTATAAATCAAGAATCTCATCACTATAAATCAAGAATCTCATCATGATCATCAAAGGCCTTGTGCTACAACCCTAGCTCTCACTAGATCTAACGGTCTCTACAACTGCTGCACGTTACGGATCCAAATCATGTTTAACTTGTTCATAACCTTACTTATACATCAAGCAAGATTATAAACAACAAAAGGCTTGCATTTAACTTGTGACAAAACTGTAATTAGCCTCCTTAAGATCATATTAAGAGATAATTGAGACAATGAGAATAGAGGAAAAGAATAGTAAAAACCATGTGGCTAGTTCCTTTGAAGGTAAAGATGATCTAGAATTGTCATTGTCATTGAATGGAGAGCTTAGTCCTGGAGATAAGCCACCAAAGATAGGTGCTGAAGTTGCAGGTGATGACATGTTTGGGTTGGTCATTGGAATTGATGTGGTTGGTGTATTTGGTCCTCCAGCACCACTAAAAATATTATGACAAATGAAATAGTTAATCGTAAGATGTAACGAATTATGTATCGAATCTTATTACGAATCATAAGATGTACCATATTGTGACATTTAGCTAAGATAAGTAACATAGTAAAAACATAGACTGGTTTTTGCATACATTGCTCAAAATAATTTGCGATTCAAATCATAAATCAATCTGACAACAAAAAAAGCGGTTGGATAATCAAAGTTACGATTGATCAAAATGAATTACGATGATCGTGTCTAAAATAGATATATGGACAACAGCTCATATCATAAGATATCGATAACCATATTCGTGTGGCTTAGCACAAAAATTAATTTTCAAAAACCAGCTTAAAGTTAGTTATCCTTGTTCATTTACTCATTGCTATTTAAAGATTAATACAAAATTGTAATAACCATGTATGTAAGGTATGTGACCCCATGGCACATTATTTTGTCATGTCTAAGGCATCAAACACATTACAAGCAATGATTCAATCACAACCAATAAAATTATATAATGTATATTTTTTAAATCATGATGTAATATTTTTTGTCTATTGAAAATAAAGTTGGTAATTATTATTATTACCAAGATTTTGAAGTTTTTACTAGTAACTTTCACTATTTTGGATAACTAGAGAGGTCTATTGTTGAAGGTGTAGTAGCTGTGATACCCAAAAAAGTAAGGTAAGAAAGATGGGTCAATTTTGGACATAGAGAGATGACAACAACAACTGAACATGATCACATTTTCACATCAATTACTTTAGTACTGTAAAAGCTAAAATCACAATCAAGTTGAATCTCAGCCGTTGGATGGACTGAGACATGGAGACTCATCCAACGGTCTAATTACAAAGGGTCTGGAAAGTAGCCATAACATCAGTGTTTTTGTCAGTCACATAGTGTGACCAAATTATGCAACCCAAGATTTTCAAAATTTGAACAACAACAACAATGGGACACAAACAAAGAGCCTGTGGTCTCATGTGATGTGATGATGATAGTAGAAAATTAAAATTAAAATAACATTTGACTAAATATTTTTACAACTTGAAAAAATTTATTGTAGGTTGCATATTTTATTTCATATTGTTGCAAAAAAAAAAATTATGAAAATAGAGTACACAAAATGTGAAGTTAACTAATTAGCAAGAAAAAAAAATGCCATTAGGAGTTAGGACTCTAACTAGAGATGTCACATTTATCTTATTTGGTAAGCCATTAGGATCGATCAGACAGAAGAAAAGTCACCAAAGTGAAAGGATAACAAATAAATAAATAAACAAATAAAATTCAGCTTGATTGAGAATAAAATCCATTTACTTCAATATCAAGGAACATAGTTTCACTTTAAAAATGAAACTATATACTATAAAAGTAATAATAATATATAAATTACATACCTTGTAGAAGAAGGGTACACGCAAGATCCATAACCTACACACACACAAAATGAGTACAAAATTAATTAATTAATTAGATCAAACTAATCGATAACTAAAATAAACTAAATAAGTCTAGCTAGGTCGATATTGTTAAGCTGAACATTTTCACTCAGGCTAAAACTCGAGACCGATTTTAGCCTTTTAGGTATTTGTCACTTCGTCTACGGAACAAAAAAATGTACTATAAAAGAAAGAATGGTAACTTACTTGGATCGGTTTGAGCAATGGTGGCAGTGCCAGAAAATTCACAAGAACCAGGGGCTCTAGCTCTTTTTTGATAGTAACTATTGAATGCATAAGAAGCATGAGCTTGAATAGTATTAGGAAGAAAACAAAGTCCATCTGGTTGAAGAGGAAGACAATCAGCACCAGCTCCACATGCATAATCTAATGCTGTTTGTAATACATTGTAACTTGCATCACTTCTCAAAACACACCAACTTGCACTACTAACTTGACCATTCACATTCATTATTAACATAGTAATGATTAACAATAATAATAATAATAAGAGTATAGAAACTGGTTTTGATGAAGCCATTGGAGAATGTTGGTGTTATATTAAGGTATATTGTTTTGGTTTGGTAAAGGAAGAGAGAGAGAGTGGAGGAAAGAAGAAGAGAAGGTGTTGAGCAGAAAAGAGAAAAATAATTTATAGTCAGTTTGGTGTGAAATGAGAATAGAAACAGCTTTCGCTTTCTTTTTTGCTTCTCTTTTTCTTTTCTTTTTTTAAAATTGATTATTTGTTATATATTGCTGCAAACTATGAGAACTAACAAGCTTAATAACCCAAGTTATTATATATAGCTGCTAATAATGAGAAATGTTATTTCAACATCTAAAAATTGACATTGTATTTACCCGTATAAATATACATTATTTAGAGTTTAACGAGGATGTACCAATAGCGTACAATATTTTTATACGATTATCTAATAAAAAAACTATCAATTTGTCATGTCATATTAAGAAAGTGAGATGAATTGAGGTGATGTGGCAGAAAATATGATTGTTATCAGTTAATAGTGTAAAATTATTTTACCACATTTACATTGTGTGATTCTAGCCACTTGACAAAAAAATATATCTCTTCATTTCACAAAAGAAACAAAAGACTCAACTTAAAATATTAATAGATGTTCATAAGCCATAGTTTAGTGGATAAAAATATTGATATTATTATACTGAATATCATATTTAAATCTAAAATCTCACGATCGAACCGTGACTTTATCAAGAATTAAATGAATTACTTAGCTATATTTTGTCAAAAATTATAATTTTAAGTTTAAAAAAACCAACTTGAAGCATTCACCAAAGTGTATTTGTATTTCAGTTTTGTTTTTTGTACGTTGTAATGTTGGTGTCCGTCCCAACCGCGTGAGAATCCAGTTCACCAACTTGGCTTCTTCTGTTGGTGACTAGCAAACAAATATTGCTTTTATGATGTGTGTTTTTTAATAAAAGATACTGATAGATTAACTTCTAATAACTCTGTATTATAATTATCATTATCACTATAATAAGTAAGGAATTTGAAATATGAATGATACATTTTGATGTGCCAAAAGATACTGAAGAATTTTGTGTATAGCTATGAATTACGTCCAAAATTAGATTAGATTGCCAAATCAATTCATGTCCTATATTGATGGACTACCAAGACTTGTTTTGATTCTAGTATGAATGAGTGAAAAGTTTTTCTGCAGTTAGATGAGAAATCTTTTTTCACTGACTGCATATTAAAGAAAATTTACTGAAAAACTTAGCACAGACATCAGAATTAATGGTTTTCAAAACAACAGCAAACATAACTGCTACTTATTTTCTCACCTTTGTGTGTTGTCTCGCTAATATGTTAACAATGGGCGGTGACGCGACAATGTGGTGGTGGCTGACAAATGAGGAAAAAATACATCAGAATTAATGACAAAAGTAGGAATAAAACTTTCCCAAACTCCTTCCATTGCAAAAATAATTGTCTCAAAGGTGAGTGACTGTATATATTCTTGGCAATAACTTATTCCATGAAATAGTTTTAGATATACACCTCTCAATATTATGCTTAAACTGCTTCAAATATCCCAAGCTTAAAAACAGCTCAAACTGCAAAAAGTTATTATGACACAGACAAATGAGTCTGAAACCCTTTAAGCTATGAAAAAGAACAGTTTCATGAACAAATAAAGCACTTCATCTTAAAACACCAAACTATAATTGTCATGCCTTTAAGTTACAATTGAATCCACTAAAGAACTCCAAAAAAGGGATTCTTTATTGCAGAGTCTAGTTCAGATCCAGCTGAATTCAGGACTGCAACCTCAACCTTGTCCCTAGGCAAAAACAAAACTTCACCGCCATCGTCCTTCTCAAACCCACAAATTTCAAGGAATTCAATGCCTCCCTTCAAAGCACCAACTCTTTCCTGTAAACACAACATCAACATGGGCTTATTAACATACATATTTGAATGATTTAGATCTATATAAATATATTCATAAGCATACAATACCTACCATCTTACCCTGACGTAGTTTTAGACAAGAGAAATATTATTACAATGACAAAAAGTCAAACCTATGTCAACTAAAAAATCCTGCAACTGATAAATTTGATAGTATAATTTTTGGGTCAATGTGGTGGATGAAGAATTCTACCTATGCCCAACAATAATTTGATGACTCAAAGGTCCCAAACTCTGTTCTAATGCCCGTCCCAAATTTCAGACTTTTGATCAGACTAGATTCTTTTCTTTTTTCTGGTTGAGTAAGCTTCTTTTTTTCTTCCCTAGGTATTAGTAACTACACTGAATTCTCTGAAAATTGCAAATTACCAAGTGCACCATCTTACCTGAAAAGCTGCGTTACTAAGACGAATTTTCCTGAATTTTTCTTCATCGGGATTTCTGGCAACATTCCCCACATAAGTTAGAAGAGTTTGGAATGCTTTCTTCACTCTGGCATCATCCTCCTGCTCCAAGAATACATAAAACATGTAAATATGCAAAGGTGTAACCATATTTAAGCAGAAAGTGCTGTTTCACAAACATTATCTGAGAACTATCATTATGCAGATGAACCAGAGTTCGCAGCAAGTGACAATGTAAATGTACCTTATGGTTCTGCTTTAGAGAACGCAAGCACTCTCTCATTCGCTCGGTTTTTGTGGCAGGTCTAATTGGCAGGAAACTCTGCATGCAGAAATTTGAAATTTTCAAATAAATAGGCATGGCATAAAAAACACCACCATTTCTGGTCAAGATAATACCTTTTTCTCCTCTACAACAGCTGAAGGTTTGGCTGTTGGAGGCTCCTCCGGAGGCAATCCAAGTTTTCGCCTTCTTTCTGCCTGTCATGATTGAGAAATAAAGTGGCTTAGTTCTGCTCCCCCAATAACAGATGTTTAATTTGTTATGCCATGTTGTTAAAGAAATTGCTCAACATACTCAAGTATCCCAAAAAAATTGGAAGTCAAAAAGAACAAAACAATTAAAAAAAGTATAAACCTTGTCTTCTTCCAACTTTTGCTTGATTTTCTCTCTAGCCCTTCTCTCTTCCTCTTTCTCTGCTTTTCTCAAAGCTAACAACCTGCAAAAGGAAGCAGAATTGTGTTGTAGCTGGGTGGATTCAAATTAAAACATAGGATGGGTGACAACTAGGTGAGCCGAACCGTTTTCTCTCATTGTCTTCTTCAATCCTCTTTGCTTCAAGCAACTCCTTGCCGACTCGAATTCTCTCCTGAATAAGAAAACAAAGATGAAGTGAACTACTCAAATATTTAGGGCAAAACATGTATATGGCCGCTTGAAATTCATACAATGGTATTATGATCTTTGCATATTTTTAACAAGCTATGGTAGTCTTATTCATGAGAATCATGACAGGGGAGATTTCTCTGCACATGTGCATAAAGATCAGTAAGCAAAAAGATGTTA
Organism: Trifolium repens; assembly: GCA_030408175.1. Lineage (NCBI taxonomy): Eukaryota > Viridiplantae > Streptophyta > Magnoliopsida > Fabales > Fabaceae > Trifolium > Trifolium repens. Next base: position 54,077,080 of record CP125842.1, on the reverse strand, counting down.
GATAGCTTTTTTACACCAATTTATAGCGTCCATTAGAAATTATCTGCCTGACTGCCTATAATGCAATACTAAATCAAGTGTGTCCAGGACCAACTTTCCTTAAAAAAGATTAAGCTATTGGGAGAATCCTCACAGAGTTTCATATCTTCAGCACACCTTTTCAAGCAAGGCGTTATTTGGGCTTGTCGTGCAGACAATGCCCAGCCTCAATCTACTGTGTCGATACTCAACCTTTTTATCTAGAAGAAGAAAGCCACAAGGATCAAGCTCTTAAGTGGCTGATCATAGAATCTAAGGATCAACTATCCCCAAAGCACAAACTCTTAGGCGAAGGTTCATGGTTCCTTTAATGCCTCTAACAAAGTGGATGCACATGCACACTCCCAATATCGTAAATATAAATCATGAGATGCTCGTCTATATCAGTAATGAAACTCAATGTGATGAGTGCCAGAGTGGGAAACAAAGGGTTGAGTTTGCAAAATACCTTTTCTCTTTCTCTCTCCATTCTCTTCTCTTCTTCTTCTTTCTTCTTGCGAGCTTTCTCCCTTAAGATTATAACTCAAAAAGTTAAATAAGTACACAGACTAGTAAGAATAAATTGGCATAAAAAACTACACAAGATATACAAGCATATGCTATTTAAGGAGAATACGACACAACATGCACTTTGAGTGACTGAGGTTTTAAAAAACTAAACATAAAAACATTAAAGGAAAAGAAATCCATTAAACCCACAACAAAATATATGGATTCAGCCAATACTAATCCTGTTGTATATTAAGTGTGCGTATATTAAGTGTGCGTATATATAACCCACATGCAATGATAGAGAACACTGAAATCTAAAACAAAATTCAATGTCAATGTCAATGTCAATTGTTCAACGTGTTGCCACAACAAAATTCAAAGTCTAAAACAGCTTTATAGCTTGGCCTACAATGAGAAACTTATTTTGCATTCAGTTTCATACCTTAGTTCCTTTAGTATGGCATTTGTTTCTTCTGGGGTAAGAGAGGGTTTGGAAGCTTTAGCTTTACTGACAGCAGGTACCTGAATGAACCATCGAGTCAGAAGGTAGAGATTGCAACTTAATTACGGTGTATTTATTCATAATGTGAACTAGTCTTCTTATTTTTACTGAAGTTTGCCAAATCAACATATACAGCTTATGAAACTGTGCATGCACAATAAATAACAATAAGCCGTATGAATAAATAGATTGCTGTACCAAGGGCATCTCATCTATGTCAGGCGTATTCTCGTGGTTTTCTATCCAAGTTACAGCAGCCTCAAGGCTAGCATTACCTGTAATAAGAGAGAAGCCTAAGTTTAATATTCTACAGAGTACACAATTATCAATGGCCATATATAGATAACATAAAACAATGTACTGAAAAAACCGTATAAATTAATAACTGTGTACTACATGTATCCTAGATCCTCCTACTTTAACATATGAACAATGAAAATTAGGATTTGCAACTGATAATTTATTAAATTTTATTCATCATGCCCGAGTACCAACTCTGTCTACTTGATATTCTATTATTGGCAAACCCAGCCCCAACCAAAAGGATCAAAATATGTTCTTTTTAAATATCCTTCAAACATAAGAAACTGATGCTCTCTGGCACAATAATGATCAATGTCAATGATCCACGTACAACAAATATTAATCTCAAATTTCATGTAATTATTACTATCATGGGCAGACCTGTTAAAGGCATGGTGTGGCTATAGCCACACCAGCCTAGCCCAATTTTTTTAAAAAAATAAATAAATAAATATTTTATAAATAATTTTAAGTAATTTTATACACATATTTATACAAATATTAATGTAAATATTATTTTATAGTTTATTATTGATGATTGTAAGTCTCTCATACACTTATTAATTTAAACGTTGGTGCAAATATTAATTAATAGTCTATTAATAATAATTTAAAGTCATTCGCTATACATAAAATATTATTTTAAGTTATAGGATGCATTTGATCTGCTAAAAAATAAGGGACTGGACAAGACAACTTCAGTTGTCCTGTGTTTGATTTTAAAATTGTTCCTGGGACTGGACAAAATGGGTGTCAAAAAAAGTAGAAAATTAATTAAGTGTGTCATATTGGGTAAAATTACCAATTGAACTAATAATGACAAAAAAAATATGTTTAATTAATATTTAATTTTTTGAAGTAAGATAATATAGACAAATTGGAATAAAAATTAATAAGTTATAAGCTAGTATAATTTTGGGTTCTATATATTTTGGTTCAAAGTAGGATATTGTGAAGCATCAAACAATAGTGATATGCATGATTTAATAGTTCTAGTCCTTTTTTTTAATAGAAATTGTGATTTTTTTTATATAATTTGTTGGTTTCTTTTTTTTAATAGATTTGTTGGTTTTCTTAATACATATTGTATTAGTAGGAATTTCATATATTATTTGTTGCTTAACTGAACTATCAAGATGAAGAATTTTTTTCAGTAACACTTAAGATTTTTAGCCCCACCAATTATTTGAGGCCAGGTCCGCCCCTGATTACTATATAATTTCATGAATGCTCTATAGTACAGTGATGATCAGTCATACAAACTCATAGAATACTCCATACAATACAAGAATGTAAATTTACCAGAAAAATGAAGTGCCCGTGTTGCTCGAGCTGTAGAAAAGCCCATTGATTCAAGTTCCTCAAGCAACTTCTTATCAACTTCAGGAACAACCAATTCTGTATTTTACAATATTAAAAGCAAATCAATAATGAATAAATCAGATACACAAATTGAACCAAAATCACCACTAAGCTTATTATAAAATCCACCACCTTCATTTTGATCACTTGTTCCACCTTCTTGTGATTCTGAATCCCCCTTAGGAACCTCTAAACTTATTGGTTTTGCTGTTTCCGAAGTCTTATCAACAAACTCAGTGTGCCCTGTTCTCTTAGTGTGTAAATCACTCTCCTACATTATCAAACAGTAACGAAATTCAGTTAATCGGATTCAAATTTTCAATCAAAATAATCAAATTATATTAAACCCTAAAATAGCAACAAAAAAACATCAATCAATTTGAAAGAAAAAAAAATTATGAATGATTAGGGTTTGGATTAAGAATTGGGGATGGGACTGACGGTTTTGGATCGGCAGGGTTTGGAGCAAGTGGTGCAGACGAGATTGAGAACGGGTTCTGTGGATTCGGAGAAATTGGAGTGTGAAGTGAGCTCAGCGTGTTCTTGAGCTTCTTCTACTGATTTCAACAGAGCGCCACAATCACCGCACTGGAGCGAAACCCCGGCCATTCTCCGGTCACTTTTTTCGTCGGTGGATCCGATTGGAAAAATTGAAATCAAAGGTTTCTGATGTTTCGATTTTGGCTTTATATGTGTATGATTTTTTTTTTAATTAGATTTTAATTCGGTGAGGCTTACCAAAAAACTAGAACAAAAACACATATAAGTACAGTAGATTTGTATGTGTTTTCTATACTTGTAAGTTGACAAATTTGTGCACGACATATAAATCGGCATAAGTTATGGTGAATAAGTCATATTTATGCACCGTGTATAAATACCTAAAAAGTTTTAGTGCACCTCCAGATTTCTAGTACAACCCTCAGATTGCTTAGCGCACATCCATATTTTTACGGGGTGCGCTAAACAATCTGAGAGGTGCACTAAGCAATATGGGGGTGTATTGAACAATTTTCATTATTTATGTACGGTGCATAAGGAAAAATCTCATGCACCATAACTACTTCCATATAAATCTATTTATGCAGTTTGTTTTTATTGGTTGATGAATAAATATCTCAATTTATGAAGGGGTAATTTAGAATTCTAATTTTGATGTATTTGTTTTTAAGGAGTTTAATAGATATGTTTTGTCTTCCGAAAAAAATAAAAAGATATGTTTTGTGATTGGGGTAGAATATAAATTTAAAAGAAATTTTCTTTCAAAAAAATAATAAAAGATATTTACCATTTATTGGATAGCTGTAAAATACAAATGCATATTTTTGTAAACAAAAAAATAGTTTATCAAAAAAATAGTGCATATCCTATTTATTTTTTTACAATATATCCTATTTTCTTTTATTCTAGAATAAATAAAAGAATATCATTGAAAGAGTCGGAATTCACATATTTTTCATTTCTTTGTACTAAATTACTTGATAAAAAAAATAATAATCATTGAATTATTTAATTGATAGCTATTAAAAATATTATAGAAAAAGTCAGAATTCGAATATTCTTCTTGTTCAAAAAAAGAATTCGAATATTTTTTTTTTGAACGGCAAATTATATTATAAATCAGGTCTCTGCACAAGACGAACGGAGACCGATAAGAAAAGAGTTACAAACAAAGGTATCGTATATAAGCGGAACACTCAAAAAACAAACAACCCCAAAACAAACACCCCCTACTCGAGATCCCTCTCCTAGTCGCAAAACCAGACAAGCGCACCACAAATTTCAGGCTACCAGAGCAGTCACCAACTCGGCCCAGTAAGTTGCCACAATTAGACAATGACTCCCGATCTCGAATCAAAAACGACCGGCCCATCAGCATCTAGAACCAGCTCCAACAGGCGAAAAGTTGATCGAACAAAGGTAGAATGAAAGCCTAGGCAGACAAGTCTCGGCAACGAGACACTACCCGAGCGTAGAAACGGAGAACGCCGACACAGAATAGCTCAATCCAGATACACAGAGACCTGCAAACCTCAACAGATTTGGAAATCATCGGCGACTCAGAAAGAGTCCTGCAAATCTCAACAGATTTGAAAGAGCGGTCAGAGAAACAAGTATCCAGAAAAAACCAATCGCACGACATCAACCGTAACCACATCACCTCCAACCACCACCACCAAAAAAGGCATACTAGAGAAACAAACAAGCCACAGTCGCCATACCGGAGTAGAACAGACCAGCCAATGAAAAGGCACCCCACATATTCCAAGCTACCAGAGCAGTCACGAACCCGACCCAGCAAGTTGCCACTATTAGACACCGACTCCCGATCTCGAATCAAAAGTGATCGGCCCATAGAATCCAGAACCAGCTCCTTAAGGCGAACAACTGACCGAACAAAAGTAACCTAAGCAGCAAAGTCCCCAACACGCAGTCCGCTTCAAACAGTCGACACTGAAACGGAAAAGGTTGATCAGATACAAAGAAACTTGCAAATCCCAGCAGATTTGAAAACCAACAGAGACTAAAAAACGAGTTCTGCAAATCTCAACAGATTTGAAAGCGGTCAGAGAATCCCGTATCGAGCAAAACCAATCACACCCGATGTCAACCGCACACCTTAGCAGGCTCAACGACTCATCTTCCTCAGAGACAGGAACACCATCGTAGGCACGATAGCAACGAAGGTTAACAGCCATATAATATCTCCGGGATCTCAGAACTGAACAAATACCACCAAACTCGCGCAACACACCTCCCTGGTACGAAACCTTAGTAGCGCCATCCATCTTCTTTTCAGGGTCACACCACCGAACCCCTAGATCCGCGCCAAACACCCACCAGAAAAAACACAATGACGACGGCACAACCCATTCCAAAAAACCAACGGCAGAGCTACAAGGTCGACGACCAAAGAAGGAGAAGAAACACGGCAAAAGGAACTCCAGAAAACCACCCCAAATCACCTCGGGCTAACCCTCAGTAAACAACAAAAACGGACGCCGATACCAGTCTAGAAAAAAGCAAAACAACCGAAAACACCAGAACCACCACGAACCCAATCTGTCACCACCGAGATCAGAACCACCGCAGTAACAAGTTTCCGGTGAGACTCACCAAAAAACACCAGATTCGCGCCAAAACAACACCCCGAAAGCGGCGGCGCCGCCATCACCTTCACCACCTTCAAATCTCTAGCACAGGAGGAGTAACAACACAGAGATCCAAACGCTGTTCATCGCACCACCACATATAGCTCTACATCTTGAGGACTGGATTTGGATGAAAGGGAAGAGGTCTTTTAGGGTCTGTTTGGTTCGGGAGTTTTGGAGGGGAGGGGAGGGGAGATGAGGTGATATTTTAAATTTTTATGTTTGATTCAACTTTTTAACGAGGGGAGGGGAGGGAAGGGGAGAAGTAATTTATTTTTTTACCCTTAACCTTATAAACTCAAAATAAGGATTAAATTATAATGAATATATTACGTAAAAAAAAATCTAATGGATATATACAAAAAAAAAATAAAATCTAATGAGTAGAAAACCTAAATTTTTTTGTTGTAAAAAAAAATCTAGAATTTAATATTCCAACAAGGATAATTTAGAATTTTAATAAAAAAGTGATGGTAATTTTGTCAACATAATAAATTATGTTTTATCTCGCCTCCCCTCCTTAAAAATCCCTCCCCTTCCCTCCCCTCACCTCCCCTCCCCCTAGGTTGAACCAAACAAAGCCTTAAAATTTAAATTAAATTGAGATGATAGATCAGAGTAACGTGACTCAGAGGGTGAGCCGTGAGAATTCGAATATTCTTTTCTTTTCTTATCTAATTTGTTGATTATTATCAATATTTAACTAATGTTAAATTTTCAGTCTTTATTAGATAAAATATGACTAATTTTCTTTTTCTAAGTGTTTGAGGCCCACACTTTCTCGCTAGGGGAATTCTCGTAACATGTATGACGAGAAATTCTACTATGGGCACAACCCAAATATATTTTATATAGGCACATACACATAAAATCTAAAAATTAAATTATAAATAAATTAGTCACATTAATTGAATCAATTAATTCTTTTATCGTTTAATTTTATTTAAGTTTTGTATGTGTGCCTAAATTGAATAGTTTATAATTGTGTATATGAAAAAGTGTTTCTCCATGTACTACCTCTAGTAATCCTCTATGGCGTTGAACCTCCACCACATGCTCAGTTGCCATTCATCTACCACGATATTCTTCACCCTTCAAACATTCTTGTTGTCTACAGTTTTAATTATAACACAGATGTTCTCGAGGATCATTATTGTTATACCAAATGAATGTTATAATTATATTATCACCAATTTTATCTAATTTACACAAATAAAATAGTTTTATATCATACTTGAATTCATTTTTTACCATTTCATCGAATATCAATTGAATAAATAGTTAAAGAAAAAAGCTTTTTGTTAAGAAAATTTAAAGAGAAGAATTGTAAGAATAAATCTCAATCCTTATTTACATCCTCTATGATTTCTAAAAAAAATAAAAGAGATTAAAGTAATATTATCTTTTAAATTTTTGTCATGTGTTAATTCTTGCATTTTTTCTTTTGAATCATTCGTAACAAATAAGATTTCTTATAGTAAAATTCATTGATCTCAAAAAAAAAAAAATGCAAACCCGATATACAAAAGGCAAGTTTTATATCACTTATCACTATAAAACGAGCAATTTATTATCGGTGATTAAAGATTTGTGTCACTTAGACTCTGTTTGTGAAGACAAATAAGTTAACTTATTGCCTATAAACTTTTAACTTATAAGCTAAAAATTCTGTTTGGTAACGATTTTTTTTAAAAAAAAGCTTATAATTTATTTTACTAGCTTATAGCTTGTATTTTTCAAACCTTATTTCAAGTAGCTTATGAGCTTATAGTTTATACCTTAACATCTTTTCTTTCAATTTTACCTCATCATCTTTTTTTAAAAAAATTAAATATTAATTAAACATATATTTTGTATGTCATTTTATATTTATAAGCTAATTTAACCGCTAATTTTATCAAACACAATAAATTCAATTATCTAGATTATTTGCTATAAATTAACTGCCATAAATTAATTCACTACAAATTAACTTACCAACTATCCGCTATTTTTTCCAAAACGTATTATCCATGTTGGTGGAGTTTAAAGTGAAATGTGTAGTAGTGTAAATCCCACTAACAACTATTGCAATTTGTAAGCACGTTATAGTAAAGTATGATGATGCGCGCGTACAACAACAACGTGTCCAATAATAATATCATACGGTTTGTTTCTTCTAACTGAATAAACCAAACTCTTACAACACCGTGCGTGCACCCATTTTTTCCCTTTTTTTTTTCTCCCAAGAAAATCCACCCATTTTCCCGAGAAAATCACCGACACATCAACAACAGTCATCGATCGATCGATCGATGAGCTTCGTACCGTGATTCACCAACCATTCCAGGACGATGATGAGGTCGACCCCTCATGGAACAAAATCTAAATCTCACATTGCTGAAAACTACCACTGATCCACAAGATGTTAGAGTGATTGAGTGGGAAGATTTTGAGCATGATCTTGCTAGGTTATCGAGTCTCTCTTCTGCACTCAACGAAGCTAACGAGAAGAAGCGAAACCTTCAGCATAAGCTTGAGTCTCTCATCCAGGTAGGGTTTTAGTGTTTGCTTAATCAGAATTAGGTTTTTGTTTCTCCAAATTGGGAATTGTTGAATTTTGTGTGTGTTATTGATGAATTTATTGTGAATTGAAGAGAAATTGAAATTAAGGAAAGTTCCACTATGAAATCATTTGGGGGTATGAAATCACATTCTATATTTGATTCTATTTATTCGTTAAAGCAATTAAATTGAAGTAATTGCAATTAAATTGAAGAGAAATTAAAAGGAATTATCATTGATAATTATCATTTATCGGAAGTTTGTAAGATTATAAGGCAATCATTTATTGTCCAATTCATTACTTCCTTGTGGTCTATTTTCCATTTAGGGTTTTCCACAATTCACCTGTTTGCAATTCACAATTTAGGGATTCTGGTGTTTTAGTTGGTTGCTGAGAGGCTTAAAGGTTAAAGTCAGTCACTCTCCGGTATGGTCAGGGTGTATTACGGTTGGATTAGTCGATCTCTTATTTGGGGTAGTCTCGAATGAAGGTTTATAGTGATTTGAGAGCGATAACGGGGGAGGGATTGAACCTCGGAATCACAAGTTAAGCGCTTCTTTGTTTACCAACTAAGTGAAAGTGAGTGTTTAGTTTAGCATTTGAGGTTGCAAATTCATGGCCAGATATGATTTGGCCATGATTTCAGAGAAGCTACATATTAGAGTTTCCATGTTACTGTGAGTTTTCGCCATGATTTGGTCTCCCGAGCTCCGGCCCCCAGATCAAACATACGCTAAAACAGCCACCCTTTGATCTAAAAATTAATAAACATGATTTGGTGTTTTCAAAAACTGTTCTCCAGTTTTTCTAAAAATTGTGAGAAGGGAGAGACCCCGTTGATCTAAAAATTAATAAACAATGGGACAATTCAAATTCATATGAGATGCTGTTGTTCTCTTTTTTCAAATTCAAACAAATTTTCCAAAAAAAAAAAAAAAATTCAAACAAATTTGAGATAGAGTTTAGGATAAGAAGCTAATTAAACAAGTTTTTTTGCTTTTTCGAATTTTTAAAACTGGAGAACAGTTTTTGAAAACACCAGTCAAACAGGGCCATTAATGTCAGTTTCTGATGTGTCAGTCCGTGTATATCTTTTTTAATTATATTTGTTCCTAATTAATGAGCCCGCGCATTAGCGGGCAATGATTTTGTGAGCAGGTTAATGGTGAATCATTGGGTCGATTAAATGAACTTGAAGAGATGCGTCAAAAATTGGAATCAAAGAAATTGATGATGGAGAATATGTCTATACGTTCTAGGCTGGCAAAGGAGGATGCTGGTAAGCAGGAGGAGCAGCTTAGTGGTGCTGTGCAGTCACTTTTAGTGGCGGGTGGTACTCTCTCTGTAACTAGCAGAAACCTTCAGGTGAGTTTTTTTATTTATTTATTATTATTATTATTATATTATTATTGTTTACAGAATATGTTATTTTTTCCTAGCGGGCTTAGAGCATCCACATCCATGCCACTCATGTGAGTGGTATAAATAGGCCCCACATAATTTATTATATTATTTTACACTTTCCAACTATTTAAACCACTCAACTATACTTTCTAAATATTCATACCATTCATCCAAAACTCTAACATGGGCCCCACAATATATATCCATACCATTCTTTTTGCATTTATTTTAGGAAAATGCTAAATAGTGCACCTGGTGCACTAGTTAAGCACATAAATAAGGAAATTTTGTCTTGAAACTCGTGCATTCAATACATTGAGAATGTAAAAAGTTGTTTTTATCAACATTAACTTTATGTTTTATTTCTATTTTTGGTATGCTTAACAAGTGCATCGGGTGCACTGTATAGCATTACCCTTTATTTTAATTAAAAAACTGCTGCAATACAATAAATAATAGGAAAGACACTGTAGTGTAAGTTGGAAACGTTTCCATTACTTGCTACAGCAAATCTCCTCAAACATCCACACCACTCTGACACATTGGCATTACTTGGCAAAAGACACTACAAAGACACTACCAGTATTTATGCTCTTAGTGGCTTATGCTTTTTTGGGGAAACAATTAAAATTTAAAAATCAGCGGGATCGATCCTTTTTTTCTTTCCGCTCTTAGTAATTAAGAATTATGAAAGAAAGTCCTGAAAACAAGCATAAAAGTAGCTGATGTAATGAATGTCAACAACTAATCGGGAGGGACATGGGTTGAAACATGGCCTTTTTTCGCACCATTTCGGTTGACATTTTGAGTAAGATATATATGTTTGTAATTTACAGTTTTCTAAATTCTTATGTCTACAAATTTAGTTTTTACAATGTATGAAGCTTTTCAGTTTTCAATTTGTCATTTGACATTCTTAAGAAAACTTTAATATTGAAGACCCTAGCAACAACTTAGCCGACACCAAAAAATAAATAGTCTCAACTCTCAGGAGAAGTACGTAACATTAACTGGTTTTATTTTTTTGGTCAGTTTTTCTTAAGTTACAAATTGTAAAAGGCAATGCTGCATGTGTACAACTTTGTGTATTTGTAGTGGCTAGGTGACATTTCTCCTTCTTGACTACTGCAAACATGTTACTTTTAGCATAGTGATAGCACGTTGGGGGATTTTTTTAAAAATTTAAAATTAACCCATCCATTTTTCTTGGACGAATAATAGTTTCTTGAATTGAGTTCTATGAAAAATGCTTTGTTACCTTTCTGCAAAAAATACTCATTTATTTGATGTTATGTGTTAACGATTGGCATCATAATATTGGTCTATTTTGCTTTTGGCCTAATTTATGGTCAGTTGAATAGAGTGTGCCTTTTTGAGTTTCTATTGTACCTATCCTAAGGACATTAGCTCATTGTTTCTGTTCAAGCACCCTTAATTTTTGAAAGGCCTTTTCTTTTTCTTTCTATGTTGGCCTTGTAAGAAATAGCATCTGACAAATTTATTATCTTGACATATACAACTTAAGTTATTATTTTTTTGTGCTATATTTCATATACAGGGAACAATAGTAATGTCATATGATACTCATATTATTGTAGTTTGAAAACTGATGATGCTGTTATTATAGGAATCAAGTAGATTACTGTCTGAAGAAAATGGCTATGTTCATCTGAGAAACTTACAAAAGATGCTAAGGATGAGGCAACAATACATGACATCTCAAATTTCAATGCTGTATCCTGTAAAGTTGGTGGTTGGACCAGCACAAGAGCAAGAGCTTGAAGCATATCCTTTAGGTGGCCCAGCAGGTAATAGTCAGCTCAGTGATAATCTTTTTTTTCGTGTGGATTGTACCCCTAGAATAAGACACAACTGAGCTCTTGCAAAAGAAGAAACTTGCAATTTAAGTAAAGTATGAAACTTGAGGTGCTAAGATGGTTCAGCCACTCCCTTGGTTTCATATTTAAATTGGGCTGTTGTGTTGAAAAGGAGTCTCTCTCATTCTGCGTCTCATCTACCTGATGCACCTGACATCTTGTTCTTTTTCATTAATGCCTCTGCATAGATTTTGCTTCATGTTTACTGCCTTAAATTATAACTTTGATATTTTATTGGCAAATTAAAACAAAGTACAATGTCACACTCTTGATCAGTAGTATACATATATCTCATACTTTTCTCTTGTTTTTTATAGAATAAAAGGCAGTATTATAAGCAATAAACTGTAGACCACATTATTGTTGTTCTAAATGTAGGTGTACACTGTACTAACTGAGTGAATCTTTTGTGGCCCTATAACAATGGCATTCTCAATTTTTTATTGTCGTGTCTAAATATCATTTGATTAATAACCTCTATATTGAAGTATTGATGACACAATCGTAGATCCTTTGAACATTCAACCGATCAATTAGTACTATTGTTTATTCATGTTACTTTTCTTTTTACAAAGAAGCTTCCATTTAATGTTTCACAATATGGGATGGATGCACTGAAACACTACTAGAATAATAGCAATTCACAATGTTAAAGTCTATTTTGCATATTGCTAATTTAAATTATGCAAATTTTTTGATAATATTGACTGCATTTCTTAATGATATCTTCTCGTAATCATTATTAAAAGTTGTGTTTATATTCTTGCCCAGGGACTCCACCCGAACTTAAACAAGCTAATCAAGGATCCTTGACGATTCAGGGTCTGCATTTAAGTATGCTATCATTTCGAAAGATGAGTTTTTTCACAGATAAAAAGGAAATTCAGAAATCTGCTACAGCCCTAGGATATGTTGCACATGTAAGTTTATTGCCTCCCTCGCCTTCTTTGCCTCAGAACTGCATCTGATCTGTTTATGCTTTAATTTCTATCCTGTACTTTTTATTATCCATTCAAAAAATCTCGTGATACAGATTTTAAATTGTCGTATAAATACAGATTTTACTGAAAACTTGATTGATTATCCTTTTGTTCTCTTAACAGATATTAAACTTTTGTGTTGTCAACTGTGGCGGTTTTATATGAAAGCTACTCCCCCCCCCCCAGTCCCCACCCAAACACACACACACAGTTTCTAAAACTCCGTTACCATCCGGATGAGCAAAAACCATGATTTTCTCCAAACCCAGAGAAAACCAAGTGTTTTTGCCCGTCCGGGACGGTGCACCCAAACGGGATCAGGGCTTTAGAAATTGTTAGTGGGGATGAAAGCACCTCTCTTTTAATATATTGCTTTGTGTGGAATTGTGGACCTAATAATTGTTGAAAAATGCATTTTTCTTCTTTCCAGGCTGTTTCACTTATAGCTTCGTACTTGCAAGTTCCTCTACGTTATCCTGTACGGTTGGGTGCCTCTCATTCATATATTATTGACCATGCACCCTCGTTAGAGCTAACTTCTTCGGAAGCTTCAACAAGTGCAAAATCTTTCACAAATGCCAAGCATGTAGAATTCCCCCTATTTTTAGAAGGTCAGGACACAACAAGAGCAGCTTACGCAGTATTCTTGTTAAGCAAGGTATACATCCACATATATGTTAATATTTTCCCTGTAGCAATGTACGAGCTTTGAATTTAATATTTAGTTTGAACTTTTGCAAAACATAACACGATAGTCTCCTTTTGTTCATTGTTTCCTTCAGAGGTTCTTTCACCGACACTCCATCCCTTTATCCTTTGCTTTAATTTATTTGTTTGGGTTGTGAACTTTTCTTAATTGCTTGCTACTTATTTACATTCCTTTGTTTAGTAGATTGTATCATCTGATTATGATCTGTGTTTCTGTCATTAAGCAGCTTTTTTCATATCTGTTTCGCTGAAATATCGTTTTGGAGAAGATTGGATGCATTTTCTAGACTTTGCTGAAGCATCGTATTGGATTTGTTTTGTCCTTGCTCTCATTTTTCTCTGCAATGCATTAATAAATAGATTCAATTAATAGACCTTCATGTTGACCGCAAGAAAGAAAATCTACTGTATATTAGTTAACTTGTTTCTTTGCCGTAGTTTTATTCTCCTAACCATTTGAAAAAGGCTGTTGAATTTGCACTGGCCTTGTCAGCTAGATTGGCTGCTTTTGTATCATTATCTCAAATATGAGGAATGTCTTTGCAGTTTCCCACTCTTTGTTTACTTTCTCCTTGAAACATGGTTACTGTGTAAATCTCCATTCTGATTAATCTTAACTTACTGCTTATTTCACTTATGTTTTTTTATTGTAGGATTTAGAGCAGCTTTTGAATTTCATTGGTGCCAAGAGTTTGGGACCACGCCATGTATTGGCTAATCTGAGGGAACTCTTTAGGACTATCCAGTCTTCAGCTTTTATAGATAACAACTTAATCTAGTACTTCTTACTGAACTTAAAATTTCTTGTAAATTGATTTAAGTTAATTCATACACAGGTGCAATTTTTTTGGTGCACCGTCCAATGTAGCATTGTTATCAAAATTGAGTCGAATTTTCTATAATGGATTTGATATTCTTTTCAAAAGTATACACAGTTGTTGATTATATTGTTTTTTGAAAGAACATTTCAGGTTTCTTGTGGGGATGTCATGCTGTATAGACATTTTCTGGACAGATTATTACGTTTTTGTGGAAGTTTTCTTGCTCCAGGAGGATCTCAACCATTTCTTGATGAACAAAGAAAAATTGAACATCAGTGAAATTAATAAATTGATCGATAAAATGAACAAATTTAAGAATATAGGGACCATAACTAATATAAATGAAAAATGCAACTCAAGTTTACTCTTGCCTTCTAATCTTAGCGCAGGTGTGAAACATATTTGAAATCATTGCTATTTTAATTTTTCATAAGCATTTTACAAATTTTATATGATTGAAAGACATTTTTTTAGGAATTGACTTCAAAGAGATAACTACAATAGTGGCCAAGTCTATAGTGTACATGTAAGACAAGTTTTGTACCATGAACAATTTTTTTTTTCTTCATTTGATCTATAAGTCTCACATTGGATTAATGTCACAAGCTTGTAGATGGTAGACTTGTCTGAATTGTGCACATTAAACAAAGCATATAATATTTTTCATTTTGGGCTATTCAATCCGGCAAAAAAAGTTAAATGAAAATGACACATTCAAGTTCAACACTTTGAAATTTTATGATTTAACTTTCTTTTTTTACATAAACTTTATAATATTTTTTGTCTTCTTAGCAAATTTCTAAAATTATTTGTTGCTAAAATTAAGTTGTATAACATTGTCAAAGTGGTAAATCCTAGCAAGATGTTTAACACCAAACTTTTGAAATGAAGGAAGGAGCTTAGTTTAGTATAACTAGTAACAACTACATTAATTAATTGACATTTACTTTCGTCACCAAATCAATTTTTCTTGCGCTTACACATTTTTTATTTTACTTTTCTGCAATTTAAGTAGTAGATGCTGTAAGAATGAGTAATTTTTGAAAAAAAAACTTTATACGAGAACATCTTACATGAAATTTTTGTCTGCTACTTAGTAGTGGATATTATAAAAATATAAAATTTGAAAGAATAAAAAATTAACACTCTATATGAAAATATCGTACATAAAAAAATTTATTTTTATAACATCCGTTACTTGAGTAGCAGATGTTATAAAAATTACTCCCTCTGTCCCAAAATAAATGACTTGTTTGACCACTGACAGGTTTGCCAATACACAACTTTAATCGTTAATATCTCTAATTATCTATTATTAAAAATGATAAAAATGGTATATTTTGAAAGTACTCGTAGAGACAAATCCAACAACATCTCATATGCTAATATTTGCATGTATATATTAGTAGAAAAATAAGGTCAAAACAGGTCAAATGAATAGTACACTAAGTCAAAAAAAGGTCATTTAAAATGGGACGGAGGGAGTAGAATTTTGAAAAGAAAAAGAAATCCTCCTAACATAAAATTTTAAATGTAGAATCCACTACTAAGTAGCAGATAAATGTATTTTAGTAATTTTGTAGAGCGCATGAGAAACGAGGTAGTGTATAAATAGTAAAATTGACATTAATTTGGTGTTGGTGTGAGGATCACGTGGGGACCATTATTACAGAGGAATTGGATTCCCTATATTCTACCGAAGTAGTATCAATGTGACTGACCGCTCATTGAGAGACTTTCCAGTTTCCAAATACAGCCTCTTGCGTGTTGTATGAGTTTCTTCTGAGATAAACAAACATCATTCAGTATGTCATGATTTACTACTGTACTGTCTACTACTATTGTTTGTTCAACAGACTCTCATCTCATCCAAGACAAGAAGCATTTTCTTGTATGTAATGTATTCTCCATCTTTTTCTTCCTTTCTCATCCAAGACAAGCATTTCTTTAACATTTGTTTGTGTGTACATGTAGATATGAACAATATGGCTTCAAATGGTGGCAAATTTACTGGTAAGAGAAAAGTCTCAGATGATGAAGTCACTGAAGATGATGGTACTGTGTTTGTCAATTTTTCAATCAGGGGTCAGGTTAGTATGTAACACTCTTTTATTTCCCTTATTTTGTTCTCATCATAATCATTTTTATTTTTGTTAATGTGCTTTTGTTTTCATCAAATGTAGGATGGAAATGAGTTGTTCTTCAAACTCAACCAGGATAGGTACTTCAAATCAGCATTCCAAACATACTGTCAAAGGTTGAACTTGGAATATGGGACCATCAACTTTATGTTTGATGGTAAACCTATTCGAGGAGATCGTACAACACCAAGGATGGTTAGTTTCTTTCATAACTTGTGTGTGTTTTATTTAATAGTGTCTAAAAAAAATTGAATGTTGTAAATAACTAAACATGTACTAATTACTTTTTGTCAAGTAAATTAACATCTTAGTCTTACAAATTGTAAGGATTGGTCAAATTAGTCTATCAATTTTGCAAAAATAAATTTGGTCTCTCTTTGGTAAAAAATAGTGGATAGCCGATAAACTAGTTTATAGCAGATAAGCTTATAGCAAATAATTTATAAGCTAGCTTTTAACTTATAGCGAATAAGTTAACAGATTGAAATTGTAGTGTTTGGTAAAATTAGCGGTTGAAATGACATAATAAGATATATTTAATTAATAGTATTTAATTTTGTTCGAGTAAAATGGTAGGGGTAAAATTGGAAGAAAAAATGATAAGCTATAAGTTCGTAAGCTACTTGAAATAGCGTTTGAAAAATAAGTTGTAACCTAGTAAAACAAGTTATAAACTCTTTTTGAAAAACATTTACCAAATGAGTCTTTTTTTGTCATATGAACTTCTAAGTTATAAGTTTAAAATTTGGCCTTACCAAAAAGAGCCTTAGTCCCTTAAACCGAACAAGATAAGTCAAGTAACTCTTTCGAATAGTAAATGGTATTTTGTAAAGTAATTTATAATTTGAAACAATTTGTTATCCTTATAATTTGGAATTGTGAGAGAACTATTTACTTAAAGTTTATCATTTTGATTCAACTAACATATAGTTTCTGTTTTTCATATCTATATCTTTAGCTGAAGATGATAGATGGTGAACAGATTGATGCTGCAAAACACCAAACAGGAGGTGGTGGTGCAGCTAGAGGAAATTAAATGGCTTAGTAGTAGTTAGCTTATTATCAGTTGTTAATCTGTTTAATTGTTTGAGTATTTTGGTACAAGATCTCAAAAATGTACCTAAAACTTGCATGTTCATGATTATAACCTTATGTTAGGGAGCACTAAATACAATCAATATTGACTTGGTGAGAATTTAATCTCATGTACTTACGCGGATATTACATATTAACGACGTTCTCATATTGACTGTCGATTTCGAACTTAAATTTTTGTGAGAATGTGATTTGAATTCTTATCGATGGAACCAAACTACCTATATTGATGAACATAGTTTGTTTGGTACAAATTATAATACTCCTATAATGCTGCTAATATTGGTTTCAGTTGAAAGGATGATTTTCTACAATATGGTGAACTACAATTAAACATTTTCACGAGAGACTTTATATTTTTGTCTACAAAGTAGGAACGGTTATTAGATGAGAAGAGTTATGCCATTTACACGGTAAAATTAGATATATGTCTCTAACTATTGAAACTTGTTGCTTAAATTTGTTAGTAGTTTAGAGATTAATTTTGATATATTGGCGGTGTAAAAAGTTTTACACTATCGATAATAAGTATTCATACGAGGACTTAAAAAAACTATAAGCAAGCTAAGTCGCATCCGTCTTCACTCTTCAGGATGATTTAGGCACAAAGTTTAATTTATTAGTTATGAGGAGATTTATCCTTTAGTGTATTTCGAAAGTATAAAAAATTGAACTTGTTCTAGTTTTAAAATATATACAACAACCAAAGATATTTTATAGTTAATAGTTAATACAATTAAAAATTTGAAAGCAGTTTGATAGAAAATGAGACAGTTTTTTGACATTTTTATTTTTTGACAATAATTACTAATTGTAATAGTTCTAGTGCTGATAGTTGGACCTTACGTTCAAATGTGACTTGACTTCAAGCTTGAAATTTACAACTGATAATATTATACATTTTTTGACTGTTATTATATATAAATTTTTTAACCTTGATTTCGAATGTTTTATAAGTTTCCTTTAAAATTATGATTAATTATATTAAATTGAAGATATTGTACCGGGTTTGATTCTCAAGGGAAACAACGTTTGACCAGTGCACATGCCTCTACGTATGAGCCGGATTAGTCGTCCATATTTGATAGGTCGAAAACCGGTGCGAAAGCAAAAAAAATATTAATAAGTTGTGATTAAATTTTAAGTGTTTAAATATACACGATATCCATTATAAAACATCTAAGTGGTCTAACTTGTATTTAAATATATTTTCAGTTTAATTGTGAGGGGTTTATGTAATATGCATAAGGTTCTGAACTCGATTCTCATCTCCATGATTAAAAAAAGCAGGTTCTCAATTTTCAGCAAAATAAACCCCTAAAATATTGTCGAAAATACCACTTTTTGACGACTGTGGCTTTGTTTCATTTATTACCCTTCATTTCTATAAGAGAGATAGACACTAATGATAGATTAATGATATTAAAGGGTCAAGATCAAATGACACCAAGGTGTCAAACTTAGTAACATGACACATTCGATAATTCTTTACCGGATAATCGTATTACAAAATCCACCGTTGGATTCAAAGCTATTATCACATAGATCATGTCTATAAAATTTAACATCAATCGGAAATCATTTGATATGTCAACGAGAAGCATAAAAACCAACGTCTTACAAAACTTCGTCAAAACCGTTAATTTTGATCTTTCTCTTTAACTCATCAAATGATTTTCGATTGATGTTAAATTTCATAGACATGATCTATATAATAATAGCTTTGAATCCAACGGTGGATTTCATAATACGATTATCTGGTAAAGAATTATCGGAGGTATCATGTTACTAAGTTTGACACCTTGGTGTCATTTGATCCTAACCCTTTATTTAATAAGTGGAATAAGTGAATCTAACTGATGAATGATATTGATAAATCTTTTATTTGTTTATCTTTCTTATAAATGGACAATAAATTATGTACCGGTATATGCTAAAGTGGAGAATTGTCATTTTTATAGATAAACAAAATTACAAAATCATAATAAACTCATACATACACAAACAAAAAAGTTAGAGTTCAAACTCCTATCATGAAATCTGCCCAAACAACTTTGATATATTTTTTTTAGTTAGACTAAGATAACCAACCTCAAGCGGATAATTCTAATAGTTGTATAAATATGTTTATATGTTTAGTTTTCAATTTTATAAAATTACTTATAAACTGGAATGATGAAGAAATGAAAAAAAAAAAAGTTATTTTGGTCCATGGCCATGTCATTATGCCACATGTCCATATAATTTCAAGTTAGCGTGCCACGTGTCTAAAAAAATACCACATCAGCTTTTATGTAAAGATAACGGTCAATTTTAACGTCATGGACTAAAATGACTAATGGATTGCACATCTAGAGACTATTGTGTATTTTTTCTTCAATCAAAAACAAGAATAACAGCGAGTTGCACTAAGATGACAGTCTAATTAAAAAATCTAATAATAATTAAAAAAAATTAATCTAGTAATTAAAATTCACACTCAGATTCCAAAGACCAATGCCATGCGATGTGTCTTATGTTGTTCATCTCATCTCTTTTCAATCTCGAAATGAAAATCCAGAAACCCTAAATTTCGTAAATTTCCTTAATCAGCGATCAAAATGATGAAGAAGAAAGTTCCCGATTGGCTTAACAGCTCTCTCTGGTCATCACCTGCATCTCCTCCTTCTCCCGCCACCACCGAATACAGCTCCCCCGTCTTCAGCCCTGTTTCACCTCCCCAACCTCCCTCCCCTCCCCCTCTCATAGTTCAAGATCCTCCCCCTACACAGATAATCGAAGAATCGCGATCCGAAGATCCTCATGAAGCGCCTCCTTCGGATTTCGATATCCCTCACCAGACTCAATTATTGGCTGAGGTAGTTTCCAGTTTCCACACTCAATTGTTCGCCTTTGATATATTCGTTTATAATCGCGTTTTCTAATTTTTATATTTTTTTTTTGGAATTGTTTGGTTTTGGTTTAGTTGTCGAAGAAGGTGATGGATATGCGGGAATTGAGGAGGATTGCTTGTCAAGGTGTGCCTGATTATGCTGGAATACGTTCTACATTGTGGAAGGTGTCATTTCTCTTTCTATTTATTTTTTCATTGATTTAAGTTATAATTATTGATGTGTTATTTTTCGCGTATGAGAATGAAAAATCATGTAAAGTAAGAAGGTTTTTATTAGAATGAGAGTGGAATGGTGTACACCCTCTGGTCACTATTATAAGCGATAAATACATATTAGTTTCATTAAATAATTGATGTATCTTATCTATGTTAAAGACGAGATACATCAGTATTCAATGAACCTAAAAAATGATTTTTTGCTTATAATAGTGATTGGAGGGTGTAATGTTTGCTAGGGATGGAAATTAGTGATCGAAGTGTAATGATGCCTTCCAAATTGGGATTCAGTTTGGGTGATTTAAGTTAATATAGACTAGAGTTTTTGTGTTTGTTGATGGAAAGAACTGAAATTATAGAATACTATTATTGCAACTTATGCTTATTGATGTTTGCAGCTTTTGCTTGGATATCTTCCGCCAGATCGAGGGCTTTGGTCATCTGAATTAGCAAAGAAGAGGTCCCAATATAATCAGTTCAAAGAGGAGATTCTCATGAATCCTGTAAGTTAGTTGCTTATGAGTTATGTTATCATCACAGTTTGGAGGGTAGAGGGGTGGCTTGAAAGATTGGTTTTTAATAGAAAGGAAATAAATTTAACGAACTAAATTAGGCAAATAGACACCCTTAACATAATCCAACATGATATTAGCAAGTAAAGGTCAGGGAACATCAAAACTAAGGCCTTCAAAGGGAGCATAATGCCCCTTATTAGCTAAGAAATCAGCACACTGATTAGGGCTTCCCGATAAATAGGATAAATGAAACTTTTCCAGTCAGGAAGATGAAGAGAAATGATCTCTTGTAGAATAGGAAGGAAGGAGAAAAAAGCATTATTTTAACTTCCAGAGCGAACCATGTCAATGATAACTTTTGAGCTCATTTCAAATTCTACCCAATGAAAGATTCCTTAATTGTGAGTGGTTAAACTAAAATCTGTAGAATCGAACTGCATTTATTTCCACATCATCTGTATTGATTCTGCCATCAAACAATGGGCTAGGAGAAGTGAGATAATTCTAAGGACTCTATTATCAAATTAATTTTTGAACTCTATTAGATTTTGCTTTTTGTAAATCGGTAGAGTGCATGCTTGTCTATGTGTGATCTTTGTTGACTTGGTGATTTTTAATGCACCTTCTATTTGCTTTATCTTTTTGGCTCTGAATGTTTCTGTCGCTAGCTAGTCAGAAATCACAAGGAGAATGTATAACTCAACAATTGGTGATGCTGATGATGCCAAGCGTGACAGGGCTTTGCTCTCTAGATCAGAAATCCCTCATGATGAGCATCCATTGAGTCTTGGGAAGACCAGCGTATGGAATCAGTTCTTCCAGGTACAACACAATGGAATCTGTTTTAATTAGATATTTGAATATTTCAATATGATGAAGTCTCTGATCGTGCATGAAATATCAACTATGTTGCACAGTCCCCATGATACTTATCACATGTTACTTAAATTGGTGACAAGCTGACAACCGGAAACTGTTTTTTACATGAAATCAAAACTTCCCGTACCTACACAAAAAGTGGAATGGTAGTGCACATTTGTTATATCTGTAATGTTAATTACTTGTTGTCTACTCTGACATTTTTCTATAATTTTAATGAGTATGTATGATGTATCTCATGGTCAATTTTTTACCAATAATATAATGTCTTTATGATGGAATGACTGCCTTTTCAGATTTGTTACCACATGTACTGTTGATAATCTTGCTACTATCAATCCGTTAATGTTTAGTTTTTTTAATGCTTATTATATCACAACCATGTAAATTGGATGCTATTGTACTATAATATTTTGGTATGCAAAGGCTGTTGTGAAGAAGTAAATGATCCTCTTTGCATCTTGTAGGATACAGAAATCATAGATCAGATTGACCGAGATGTAAAGCGCACTCATCCTGATATGCACTTTTTCTCCGGTGATTCTAAATTTTCAAAATCTAACCAGGTTGTTCCTTTATTTTTGTGGAAATTGGTATGATCTCCATAATTCAAGTCTTTTCCGGCATGAACGTATGATTTACCTTCTTTTTTTTGCTGACATTTTCAGGAGGCTTTAAAGAACATATTAATTATTTTTGCAAAGTTAAATCCTGGTGTAAAATATGTTCAAGGGATGAATGAGTTATTGGCTCCTCTATACTATGTGTTCAAAAATGACCCAGATGAAGAAAATGCAGTGAGTGTATTTGTAATCTCTTAGTTTTCCAGTATATATTCCATCATAGAGTAGAATAATACATGACCCTGATGTTGCCTTCTTAGCTGTTTTTCTAACCCCATGTTTTGCTAACCCCACGTGTAGTTTCCTTTCCATTCAAATTAATTATATTTTTTGTTGTGTAAAATCTTATTAATTTAAATTTCATATTTTCTTAGGACACTCTTAACTATAATTTTTGTAACATCAATCACTTTTCCTTTCTTAGTCTTTTGATCAGAAGCACTCTGTATGCATATCTGTCATTCTTTACTTTTTCCATACATGCAATTTCACATGTTACTATTTCATCTCTCAACTGGCTGATACTTTGTATAAAAAAAAATGGCTGATATTCCAAGTAAATACATAAATTGAAGGATAATCAATAATGGGGATAGAGATGACAAATCAAAATTTAGTTGTGATCAGTTTTAAAGGTATCATTACACACGGAAATTTAGACAAGAAATCTTGCTATGATGTATGATCACGTGAATGTTTGTTTTGTTAGAAAAGAAACTTTTAGATAGTGATAGAGAGTAATGTAGATTTATGCTCTCTTTTATTATTGGTTTATTGTGCATAACAGCTCCCTATTATAATATGCAGACCTCTGCTGAAGCTGATGCCTTCTTTTGTTTCGTTGAGCTATTGAGTGGGTTCCGAGATAACTTTGTTCAACAACTAGACAATAGTGTTGTGGGAATCCGATCAACTATTACAAAGTTGTCCCAACTTTTAAGAAAACATGATGAAGAGCTGTGGCGTCATCTTGAGATCACTTCCAAAGTAAGAGTTTTTAAGATATATTATGTATAGTACAGTTTTGCTTTTAGTTTACATTTGGAAATATACTGGGTAGGCTTTGCATATAATTTAAACGATCCTTGTTCTTGCTATTACAGTTAGCTATTTATTTTTTTCGTTTGCATATTGTGCTATATAGTATATACTGTTATGCAATTTTCTGTAGACTTTGTGCACTTCTCTTGAGTCTGGTCTATTAAATTTGTTAAATAAACTAAATATTGAGTATACAAAAAAGTGGGCTCTTTCCTGCTTCATTGCTTTAGTGATATTACCTGTAATCAAAACCGGACCGGACCGGCCGGTTCAACCGGTCCGGCTGGGAACCGGACAACTAAGCGGCTAGGTTTACCAGCAAAACCGCACCGCAAATGAACCGGATATAAAACCGGTAAACCGGACAAAACCGGATAAAAACCGGCAGTTCTTCAGTTAAAACCGGTTCAACTACTACTATAATTTTTAATTTTTTTTAAAAAAAATTGGTAGTACTTTTTTCTGAACGAGGCTCAAGTTTTTTTTTTCTTTTCAGAATAAAAAACAAGCACTCAAAGTTAATTGAGACTCACACTACATATGCACACTTATATATAGGATGGTTATTATAGTTTGTGAAGTTTTATCCGATGTGGGACTTTAGGACTAAAGGAAAATATAGCTTTTCTTTCTTTACATTTTATATATTGGAACAAAGCACTAAAACACAAACATAGCTTTCTCTTGCCTATTCAAACAAAAAAACGTATATTCCTTGGCCACATAGCTTTCTCTTGCACAAAAACCATATAAACTAGTTCATCGTGCTAAAAAAAATCAGTACTTAACTATTAACTCATTTATGGGTGAGATTGCTTTTCTCACATTAATTTTGGTTACATTTCTTTGTATGAAAACATAATGATTATATATTCTCAGTATCCAACATTCTTATACAAAAATTCACTCAACAAGACTTTCTTATACATAGTGTTGTTGGGTTGGTGGCTGCACCAAGTATTGTTGGTGGTTGGGTTGTTCATCAATAGAATAAAAATTAGAATAAAGAAAGGAAGTAAGTGTCACGACCCGAATCCGCATCGTGACCGGCGCACGAACTAACACACTAGTCCGGCAAGCCTTATGAAAAACTCATCGACCAGTAAATAAAATATTTCAAAAAAAATGACTTTTAATTCAAATATAATATTTCCTGATATTTCGACAGAGTATCCTCTGTATTTTCAACGTTCCAAAATCAAATAAATCATGTTTGATATTCTTACAACATACATTATCAGTCAGCAGTGTTCAAGGTTTACAAATTTAATATCCATACAACCCAAAATAAATTATTCCTAGACTCAAAATAGCTGCAGATACACTGACTCAACATAAACATAAACAAAGAGTCTTCAACCAAAGGAAACCTACCAAAAGAGCTACAATTTGGAACTTTGAATCTATTAGAAGCTTGCTACTCTTCTGATCTGAAAAAAAAAAAGAATATGAAGGGGTAAGCCACAAGGACTTAGTGAGAGACAACAACCATCACCAACTAGAAGGGAAACACACAAGGGCACGAATAATTATTTTCTCAAATTTAGTTTCAATTTACAAAGGTAGTAACCATGCCAAAATATAATTAATCCATAAAGTGTACACATGAAAATTCATAAAACTTGTAAATTTATCCATAAAAGAAAACTATTCAAAAACTCAATGT
The DNA here is from genome assembly GCA_030408175.1 of Trifolium repens. Taxonomy (NCBI): domain Eukaryota; kingdom Viridiplantae; phylum Streptophyta; class Magnoliopsida; order Fabales; family Fabaceae; genus Trifolium; species Trifolium repens. The sequence continues at coordinate 54,051,826 of CP125842.1, read as the reverse complement.
CATAAAGAGGTGAAAACCAACTAAACAACTTTATAGGAATATAGAAATCGGTATAATTAAAAGAATCAAAATAATCAACATTGTATATAAATCTCATACAGTTTAATGGAATGAAAATAATCAACTTTAAAGAAAATATTAAAATAAGAAAAGTATAGAAATCCAATCAAATAAAAAGAATTTGTTACGAGAGAATCGAGAGATGGCTCCATCTCGTTGATAGCCCTTTCCTCCTAAGAGTAGCCTCTCACTTAGTGGCGGCTCCATCTAACGGATAGCCCTTTTCTCTACGATTCAAAAATACATCATCATATTCAATTAGGGAGCCTACACTCGTTGATAGCCCTCTCCTCCTAATGGTGGCCTCTCCCATAGGGGTAGCTCCATCTAACGGTTAATCCTCCCTAATCGACATTTTATAACTAGGTGCACCTAGGTCGTCTTCATTATAATCGTGACTCTTAAAATACATCGCCAAAAACCATGTTTCAATACCTTTCAAAAGCTTTTGTCGAAATACATACAGTCCAAAATAGTTCACTTTATAAACCATAAGTAAAATCAAATCCAAACGGAGAATATCAACATTTTTCCAAAACATATATCTCAAAACCATATTTCTCAACATATCAAACTTATTCCCAAAGTATATAAAGCAAATCTCAATTTCAAATCTTATGCTCAATAAATCATAAGTAAATCCAAATAGAGACCGTATTAACATCGATAACTTTAAAAATTAAATAACCGATGATGAGAAAGAAAAAAATGTTCAAAGGTTGTGTTTCCCCACTTTCAAAATTACTTTAACATAGAAAATAAGCAAAATATCAATAATAGCAATAATTAAAATATGTGATAATGATCATCATCAACTCACAACTATGACGAATCAACTTCATTCCTAGCAATGGTTTCCGGAATGACCACCGGAGCAATTTCCGCCGAATCTGAACATCATACGACAATTTCAGCTCTTATGAAAACATATTTAAGATCACACTACCAATAGATAAAAGAATTAGACAAAACCCCCAATTTGTTAGAGTTAGAGTTTGAAAGAACTCATGAAAGTCTAAGTTTTTACTAGTTCCACTACTAATCCAAGATAGATATCATCTCTAAATTTCATGAATCATAAAGTTTTTACCTCAAAGAGTATCAATGAGCAACTTCCAAGAGATGGGTATTCTCCTCATTTCTTATAGCAATAACCCTAACTCCAAAATCTTACACAAGAGCACTTGTAGACTAAGAGATAGCTTTGCCTAGATGAGTAATTGACCTCAAGAGTGGATGATTTATGCAAGACTTATGGTGAATTGAAAGAGAGAAAAGAGAATGAAAGTGAGGGTGAAGGGTGAGTGTGTACACGAGAGAGAGAAAGTGAAAGAAAGAAATGAAACGTGAGAGAAAATGGTGGGTGGGGTGGGGTGGGGTTCAGTGGTTTAATTTATTTATTTATTTATTTATTTATTTTTTTATAACTTTAGTGAAACAGGGCATTACATTCTTCCTCCCTTAAGGAAAATTCGTCCTCGAATTTATACAACTAATCTTGATCTTCGAATAAGTTTGGGTACCTGACACACATGACTTATCTGGATTGGCGGGCTATTACTTCCCCAGACAATCCGTACCACAAAATCTTTACTTAAACAATATCCTTTGATCATAAACGTATCACTCTCATATCTATTATAGCGGTCAAATGACCAACGTAAGAAAAATTCTCATCTTGCTGCACATCTTCATGACTAATCACATGAAAAGGGTTATAAACGTATTTTCGGAGCATAGAAATATAAAAGATTATACAAACTGTTGAGGGATCTAGTCGAAGCAATGATAAGCTAGAAGTTTAAATCTCTGCCAAATCTATAACATTCCAATGAACATTTAACTAATTTTCCCCCATTTTGTCAAACTACTATACATCCTACATTGGTGAAACATCTAGGAATACATGTTCTCCCACTGTGAACCCCAAGGGAGACACCTATGATTAGAGTAAGAATTTTACTACTTGGAGTTGTCATTAAACACTCTTAGATGATCTTAACTTTTTCGTGATATCTCAACTCTAGTCCCACTATTTTAGACTAGCCAACTTCAAACAATCCTATCGATGACATACATCGTCTATATACAATAGCTCAAAAGGCGCCACTTTAATACTAGATTGGTAACTAATTACATGAAAATTCCCTCATCGAAAAGCATTGGTCAACTCCATCCAATATTAAGAACACAAGCACGAAACATATCCTCTGTGTTTGTATAGTTTGTAAAATTGACCATTGGTCCTAGGATAATGATTGTACTAAGATTCAAATGGGTTCCTAGTTCAGATAGACTTCCAAAACCAAGCAGTCAACAGAGCCATGTTTTCAGGAATAGTAGAGATTGACATGTCATGTAAAGAAACGATCTCGTTTAAATAATCTTAGCATACTAATCTACAGATGGTTTAAAATCCAATTCATTAAATCCATAAAGATGTAGGAGCATTTTAAACCCGAAAGACATAACTAGAGTTTCATACTGCTCATAGCATGTGCAAAGAGTTTTCATTGAAATAAGATTCCTCTTAACCTTCGGTTGGTGATGCCTAGACCGCAAATCAATCTTAGACAAAAACATTTAATTCCTTGAAGTTGATCAGACAATTCGTCAATTCAGAGTAAACAATGTTCATTCATTACTACCATCCTATTTGATTCTCTATACCACACATAATCACATGGGTTCATCTCTTTTCTTTTCAAACAATACTAGTGATTTCAAAGGAAACGAATTTGGGCGAGTAAAGCTCTTATTGAGAAAACCTTGTAGTTGTTTCCTTAACATCTAAAGTTCGGCCAGACCATTCTATGAAGAGGTACAAATGTGAGTTGGAGGTTAGGAACCAAGTCTATAAAGAATTCAATATCCCTATCAGGTGGAAATCCAAGAAATTCTAACTCACACGCTTTTACAACTATTTATAGTTATTCTTCACTCACTTGTATATCCATAATCAAAACAATTATCCTTGACAACATCTTTAAATAAATTGTTAATTCCTAAATATGAGATTAAATTATGTGGTAACCAACCACATTTTCCTCGAAAGGCCGGAGAAAATTAGTACCCAGTAACTCACTTCTTACTACCTTGTTATAATAGACTAGGGTGACATGACTGAAGAACAACCAATTCATACTCAACATCCTGTCATACTCTATACTACAACTACTAGTGTTAATTCATGACTAGATAATAGGTGTGTCGTAGCTACCAATGATGATCCCCCTTGTTATGTCATACTCATTCTCGACCACATTGAAAGCACAATTTACCATCTTTGAAAAATTTCAGATTAAAACCAACTACTGTAGAATCAGAATTACTCTGAGGAAAAGTTAATTATCTATATGCCCCATGATCTAATCTACAACTATAGACTATGCTGAAAAGTATGTCTACTAGAACTACCCCTCTTGCAATACTAATATTTGTTGTCCCTAATGACCAAATATAACTTCACCACCACGATAAGAATAATTACTATATGGTCATTTAACTTGTTTCTTGTGATAATCCTATTTACTAAATCTCTTACGCTTTTGTTGACTAATCTGAAGTGTCATGCTTAAAACTTCCGCAAAGTAACACAGTTAGATCCAACCACAATTCCAACTACGTATTCCTTTAATCTTCCAGTGAACCACTTTAACACACATCTTCTATGATAAAGGGTGAGGATAGTACCTTACAAGCTCTGTAAAACGGGTTTTGTACTTCAAAATTACATCTCCTCAGTTTGTTCAAATCTCTCGTATTCGTGAGCTAATCCATCTCTCAACACTTTCTTGAAGAAAACGAACTATAAACAATCAAGAGATCTCACCAACATCAGTGATCCTTTTTGTTTACAACACGTAAGTGTATCAAACAAGTCATATACTAAACCTTCCAACTTAAATTATGTCAACTTCACCGTCTTTATATCTGAGTATCTGAATGCCTTTTATAACCTCTTTAGACAATCAATGGATTTCAGTGGGTCTTCATGCACACTAGACTTAGCAAAAGGTAAGGGTTTAGGCTTCACGAATTTCTCTATATCAATATCAATCTCTCTAGTGGGTTATCGCCTGGTACCCACTATAACTAACTTCTTGTGACTTCTTGTGACCTGCTAAAAGTTGTTTGTCTTAGATTGTCGTGCTACTTCTTAACAAGAATCGCAACAAATTGTTGCAATACCTATAGCAATTTGCATCTTCCTCTAGGCACCTCGACCTAACTACTACTACAACAACCAAGCCACATCCTCCATCAATTGCTTTAAGTCGACAACGAATACAACCGAATCACGATCTCTTTGACTAGGGTCTTAAGGTTGGGAAGTAAACCCATGCGGAACAAATTTCCCTTCTAGTGGAGATTCTAGTGTTGGGTGGCATCCTCACCAAATGAAAGAAAATTGACCGAATATTCGACAAAACGACAGAGCGAGACAAATCAAAGACCAAAAGAGATCATAGAATTGGACAACAAGTGTGGCTACCATAAAATTCGACAACAAGTGAGACTACCATAGAATGCTAATAGCTTCTTGCAGGTAAATGGTGCCGCGGTTCACAATTTACTAACAAGAACCTATTCTCATTCTATGTCTGCAGCTATTAGGACCTACAACCAGGCTCTGATACCAACTTTGTCACGACCCGAATCCGCATCGTGACCGGCGCACGAACTAACACACTAGTCCGGCAAGCCTTATGAAAAACTCATCGACCAGTAAATAAAATATTTCAAAAAAAATGACTTTTAATTCAAATATAATATTTCCTGAAATTTCGACAGAGTATCCTCTGTATTTTCAACGTTCCAAAATCAAATAAATCCTGTTTGATATTCTTACAACATACATTATCAGTCAGCAGTGTTCAAGGTTTACAAATTTAATATCCATACAACCCAAAATAAATTATTCCTAGACTCAAAATAGCTGCAGATACACTGACTCAACATAAACATAAACAAAGAGTCTTCAACCAAAGGAAACCTACCAAAAGAGCTACAATTTGGAACTTTGAATCTATTAGAAGCTTGCTACTCTTCTGATCTGAAAAAAAAATAGAATATGAAGGGGTAAGCCACGAGGACTTAGTGAGAGACAACAACCATCACCAACTAGAAGGGAAACACACAAGGGCACGAATAATTATTTTCTCAAATTTAGTTTCAATTTACAAAGGTAGTAACCATGCCAAAATATAATTAATCCATAAAGTGTACACATGAAAATTCATAAAACTTGTAAATTTATCCATAAAAGAAAACTATTCAAAAACTCAATGTCATAAAGAGGTGAAAACCAACTAAACAACTTTATAGGAATATAGAAATCGGTATAATTAAAAGAATCAAAATAATCAACCTTGTATATAAATCTCATACAGTTTAATGGAATGAAAATAATCAACTTTAAAGAAAATATTAAAATAAGAAAAGTATAGAAATCCAATCAAATAAAAAGAATTTGTTACGAGAGAATCGAGAGATGGCTCCATCTCGTTGATAGCCCTTTCCTCCTAAGAGTGGCCTCTCACTTAGTGGCGGCTCCATCTAACGGATAGCCCTTTTCTCTACGATTCAAAAATACATCATCATATTCAATTAGGGAGCCTACACTCGTTGATAGCCCTCTCCTCCTAATGGTGGCCTCTCCCATAGGGGTAGCTCCATCTAACGGTTAATCCTCCCTAATCGACATTTTATAACTAGGTGCACCTAGGTCGTCTTCATTATAATCGTGACTCTTAAAATACATCGCCAAAAACCATGTTTCAATACCTTTCAAAAGCTTTTGTCGAAATACATACAGTCCAAAATAGTTCACTTTATAAACCATAAGTAAAATCAAATCCAAACGGAGAATATCAACATTTTTCCAAAACATATATCTCAAAACCATATTTCTCAACATATCAAACTTATTCCCAAAGTATATAAAGCAAATCTCAATTTCAAATCTTATGCTCAATAAATCATAAGTAAATCCAAATAGAGACCGTATTAACATCGATAACTTTAAAAATTAAATAACCGATGATGAGAAAGAAAAAAATGTTCAAAGGTTGTGTTTCCCCACTTTCAAAATTACTTTAACATAGAAAATAAGCAAAATATCAATAATAGCAATAATTAAAATATGTGATAATGATCATCATCAACTCACAACTATGACGAATCAACTTCATTCCTAGCAATGGTTTCCGGAATGACCACCGGAGCAATTTCCGCCGAATCTGAACATCATACGACAATTTCAGCTCTTATGAAAACATATTTAAGATCACACTACCAATAGATAAAAGAATTAGACAAAACCCCCAATTTGTTAGAGTTAGAGTTTGAAAGAACTCATGAAAGTCTAAGTTTTTACTAGTTCCACTACTAATCCAAGATAGATATCATCTCTAAATTTCATGAATCATAAAGTTTTTACCTCAAAGAGTATCAATGAGCAACTTCCAAGATATGGGTATTCTCCTCATTTCTTATAGCAATAACCCTAACTCCAAAATCTTACACAAGAGCACTTGTAGACTAAGAGATAGCTTTGCCTAGATGAGTAATTGACCTCAAGAGTGGATGATTTAAGCAAGACTTATGGTGAATTGAAAGAGAGAAAAGAGAATGAAAGTGAGGGTGAAGGGTGAGTGTGTACACGAGAGAGAGAAAGTGAAAGAAAGAAATGAAACGTGAGAGAAAATGGTGGGTGGGGTGGGGTGGGGTGGGGTTCAGTGGTTTAATTTATTTTTTTATTTTTTTTTATTTTTTTTTTATAACTTTAGTGAAACAGGGCATTACAGTAAGTGTGAAAAATATATGAACAACTTGATGCTGCTGCAAAAGGGGTTTTCATATTGATAAATGATTTGGATACTAGGACTAGGAGTAGGATGACATATGATGTTGACTAATTTGGATACTAGGAGTGATTATGTACTAGCATGTGATGTTGACTAATTTTTTAAGAATGTTTTGGCATCTGCTTAATGTTTTAACATACTTTTGGAGCATTTACACTTCTTCCAAATCTGCTATCTGCTTAATGATGAACTTGCAGCGAGAATTCAAGAGAAAATGCTTAAGGAAATCAATAGAAATAGAATAAAAAAGATCAATACTTGTTATGTAAGGAGAATAAGATAGAGAATATTGAGTCATCATTTTTCTTTATTTATATATTAATTAAAATATATATTTAATTAAAAACGGTCCGACCCCGATCCGACCCCGGTCCGACCATTGAACCGTGAACCGGTAAGCTCACCGGTTCGATGACCGGTCCGGTTCTGACAACCTTGCCTTTTATGTTAAAATTGTTATTTTGCTAGGTAGTTTATGTCTGTTAATACTTTTTTATGTTTATCTACCAAGAAACATGGATGGGCCTTTAATTAGTCTTATACTTTTTTTTTGTATGCTTGCCAAATCATTCAACCATGTATTTGCTTTTGGCTATTAAACAGTTTATCAGAAATGGCTAATTTTTCTCCTTCTCTATGTAAGATCAATCCCCAATTCTATGCATTTAGGTGGATCACTCTCCTGTTGACTCAGGAATTCAATTTTGCCGACAGCCTTCACATCTGGGACACTCTCTTAGGTGATCCAGAGGGTCCACAGGTACAATCTTGTTCCGATTTACTTTTTATTTTAATGGCATGGCATTTGTCATTTTGATCGTCTCCCACTTCTTTGATGACAATAATAAGAGGTCGGATTGGGTTTGAAGTTTTGAAGTTACTTTTAGCAGCAAATAAGTTTTTGCTCATAGTGATGTTGATTTTTCATTAATGTTTCGGTTTGCATTTATACTCTAAATCGTTAATCCACTTTAGAGGATCTTGATTATGAAGGAAATATGAAGATTTTGGCCATATTATTTGAACATTGAACACATGTTTTGTTCCTTATTATTTTTTGTGCATGAGAGCACTCGAGTGTGTCATAAGTCTCATGTTTTCAGTGGCTATTGCAATTTGCATGCTACTGGAAATTTCTGTCCCTTTTTAAACTGTATATATAACTGATGATTGTAGATCAGAGAGTCAATGAGTTTGTATAATCTGTTATTGTTCTTGGTTTCAATTCACTTTTTAGTGGGAAAACTGACACAATGCTCTGTAGGAGACTCTTCTCCGGGTATGTTGTGCAATGCTAATTCTCATTCGCAAGCGCCTCCTAGCAGGTGATTTCACTTCAAATCTCAAGTTGCTACAAAATTACCCCTCGACAAACATTAGCCACTTGCTCTATGTTGCCAATAAGTTTCGTGTACAGTCAGTCTAATGGTTCTCGCCCCCTAATTTTTTGCATTTTGCTTTTGTATCTCTAATTTAGTGTTTGAAATTCAATGCTTGTAAATGACTCTAAGTCTGAGGCTGCAGCAACTATTTATTTGTCTAGTACTATTTAGTGTTTATTTATCCTATGGTTCCTTCAATTCGTGCTTGGTGTAATATGCCTATATTCACCTCTCCTCACTCTTCAAAAAACAATAGTTTGTTGAGACATTAGATCAAACTATGATATGAAATTATTAACTTATATTGAAGTGTATGGATTTTTAGAGTACAGATCCTCTCCATTTCTAGAGGAAATGGCAATCTCAATTTTCTTACGTAACAAGCTGGCACGTGGCAAATAGTATATCAATGGTTCATATTGATTCAATCTGAATAAATTCATTTATTTAAAATAAAAAAGAGTGAATTTCTTTTGAAATATATCGTTCTCTACTTCTCTTCCTTCTCATTCATGATGCCCTGTGCTCACCCAATGGAGGCCACTATTCCGTCGGTGCCATATAAATGCATGGCGTTGTTGTTGGCTGGCATTATGGAACCCAATTTCATGGTGGCTTCTTTTACCACTACTATTGTTGATGCTACTGTGTTGCTAATTGCAACTGTGGTAACACGGTCACGTGGGTCAATGAACTAATTATGATGGAGAGTATGAGACAAAGCTTGTGAAAAATCATGTGTGAAACCCATTTTCCCCTTTGTTGTTGTCTCTATGTGTTCTTGAGTTCTTCCCCTCTCTCAAATTTTTCTATTTTATCTGTTTGTTCCTCCTCAGATCTGGTTCTAATAATGAAGGAAGTGGTGAAAAGATGCACTCTGACTCTGATTTGGTTCTAATTTCTCTATGTGTTCTTTTCTTTGATTGATTTGAGACCCATTATTGTAATGAAGTATGTTTTTAGTATAGTTAATTTAATGCACCTTAACATGGGGCACATATTAGCAAGACCCTTTCGGAAAAAAGTCGCATCAAATCAAAAACTTGAGGACTAGATGTGTATATAGTCGCTCTTGTTAATTCATAGTCTACTACATTAATTTGCATCTTAGAAAATTCAACCAACAAGTTGAAAGAAATTTTATAGGCCTCCCCTTCTTTAACTGGTAGCAACGAGGACATTGAAACTGCTTTCGTCTTAACAAAATTGTCGTTGTGATCTGTTATGCACTAGTTTTTTTACCCGTGCTCTCGCACGGATTCTTTTTTTTTTAGACTTTTTCTTTTGTCACTCTATGCTTACTCGCGTGTCCTACAAAATAATTAAAATATCATTTTGTGGCTTAAGCCACAGATGTTATAATTGTAGGGTGTTTTGGGGGGTGTCCGTAACACGAGTTACGGACAGGAGTATTTTGATCATTTCGTAGAGCGCACCAGAAACCATAAGGCGGCAAAAATAATAACCTTTCCTTATGAGATATTTTCTTATATTTTATAAATTAAACAAATGTAGTAAAACTGGCTTATAGAAGTGGGCAAGGGTAAAGAAGCAGATGGCCCATTTTATGAATTTTTCTCTCCCCCCACACCTCTTTTTAACCCCCCAAAATATTGATTTGCCTTTGAATAAAAATTTCGGAACACGTTTTCTGAAATATTTCTAGTTCAAATTCGGTAAAATTTTTGGAAAATATATTCCGAAGTTCGTATTCAAGAAAAAAAATTCAGAAACGCGTTCCGAAATTTAAAATCAAGAACAAAAAAGAAATTAAGGGGGGAAGGGGATTTCATTCCAAAATATATATTATATGATAGGTGATGAATAGAACTTTTAGAAAATATTTTTTCAATAAATATTTTAAAACGGTATTAAATTCTCTAAAGTATTTGCAAAACACATATTTATCTTTGTTCCAAAACAACACATAACTATCTTTATTGCTTGATTTTGCTTTTGTAAAAAAAAAACATATTGAACCCACTCATTTTACATCATCTTTTAATAACCTCATATTGGGCCAAGCCCATATCTAATTAACCCACAACATTTATTTTCTTACACTATCTTTTCTTTCATCCTGTAACCCTAATCTCTCCTCCCCTCATATGTTGCCGCCGCCGCCGCTGCAAGCTTTACTATGACAGACACCGGCGATCTACCAAAAGAACCCTGTTTTCTTAATCTCCTCCAATGTCTCTATCTGTTCTGTTACCGAACCATCGCCGTTAAAACCTCCATTTCGACCGAATATGAGATATTCCGTAGAGTTGAGTACCGGATCGGTAATCCTTATCATATGCAATCTCTGTTGGACTGGTTTATTTCACGATCTTCTCATTATCATCAGCGACCACCGTTCCCGAATTCATGCCGTCGTGAGGGTTATGTTTTTTACGATATTGTTACATATTATTTTGTCTCAATTTGGATCTTCTCTTCATTCCCATTAAAGATGATAATTTTTTTCTCCGTTTCAGGATTGGTGAACTCTCGTTGTCAAAGCTTCAAGCTACTGTAGCCAAGGGTATAGACCATCGTTTTAATTTATTTTGTTGGTAGAAACCTTAACCCATCTCTTTTTCGTATATGATTTTGTTTTTTTAGAGGAAATATATTTGCATATCCTATGATCTTAACAATTTTTCTTCTTAACTTTTTAAAGGATATTCTGTTTTTTATTTAAAAAAAAAATCTTTCTTTTTGGACAGACTGCATAAAAACATTTTTACTTCGAAATTAGTTTAATTAGAGAATGAGGGTTTTTAATCTGAGATTCATGATCTAACAACCAATTTATTGGAATAGGATTTAATAGTTTGAATTATTTGGTTATATTACCCTCATTTGGGGTTAGGACTTTATTTTCTGCTTTGAGGTATGGTCTAGTTTGTGTTTCATGATCTAACGACCAATTTTTCTCTATTATTATTTTCATGGAGAGATAACTATATCTATTGTAAATACAATCTACATTTGTTTTTGTTATTGAGTTTCAAGTGTTAATGCATTTTTCAAATTCATTACTTGATAAATGCAGAACATATATAAAATACCCAAGATGACCATGAATCCATGATGCAGAAGTTGAACAGACCTGAATCATGTAAGATTGCTTAAGATTCTTTTTCTTTAAATTAGTTTTTTTTGAAGAATTTTCTTTAAATTAGTTATTAATGTGGTTTGGATTATATGATTGATATAAAACAATAGTTCAAGACTTTCGTAGCATTTGATTGGCATGTTATCATAACATGATCAGGCATAATTTTTTAATTTGAGTTCTGTCCGTAATCATGAAAATATGCGATGTCACTTGTAAACCACAAGTCTATAGCTTTAAGCATATCCACATTTCTAATCCCACTTCTTCTTCTTTGGCCATAGCTACTACCACATTAGTATTTAATACTGCAACCTTGAAAGAAATTTTTCAATAAAGGTCATAAATTTAAAACAAAAACTATCAACTTACTTCCCTGTTATAAAGGTGGAAGGTGGAAGCAATACATGCAATCTACAAAATTTGAGTTTCCACTTTGTTAAGATTAACAATAACTAATTAGAAACTTTTATAAACTTTGTATGCTTATGTGTATGTCAATGAAGCTATGTTAGATTTTCTCTATGATATGTAATTATAAATTGTTAGGAATCCTATGTTTTCATTGTCTATTAGCAAAAAAAGTAATTGTTAGTAAATTGCAGCAGAAATTTTTTGACATGATTGCAGAAAAGTAATATGTAATTATATGTTTTTGTAGAAAACAACAAACCCAAATAAATACCAAACTAAACTTGATAGAAAAACATTTATTTATTTACCTTTGTGAAACACAAACAATATCCTTGAAAGAAGTGAGGCTCACCTATAAAATAACAAAGAACAAACATTATCACAAAATTTTAGTCTCAAACAAAGTAATATAATAGATGGTCCATGGCCTCATGGTTTGTTCATTTATATATATGCTTCACTAAAAATTTATTGTGGATGTGATCTAATCAAATGAATCTTCCATTTTCAGGCTCAAGAAATTGATGCAAAACAAAGACCCAATGATAAAAAAGAAATGAAGATTGGATGTCCAATGTTGAAGAAAAGAGAATGGAGAAAATGATAGAAAATATCATCCTCTGTTTTGTTTTGATGTGTAAAAAAAATTGTGCAATTCTTTACTATTTATAGACATAATTTGAAGAGATAGATTTAAAATATGATTTTGTTTTATGTACTTTGAGACTTGGGAGCAAAGTAAAATACAGTACTCAAATAACACCTATCCAAATAACACCTATCCAAATACCACCTAAACCAGGGGCGGAGCCCTTAATGGGCTGAACAGGGCCATGGCCCGCCCCAGCTTTATTTTTTTTTTCATTTTTATAGGTATTAGTTTATATATATATATATGAGTGCAACATAATGTTATGTGATTTCGCGCGTCCGAGTGGTAGACTATTGCACCCAGTTGCTTAAATGTACTGGGTTCAACTCCCACAAGCTGCAACTTTTTCAATTTTAAAGGTAGTTCAACTTCCTCCAGCTGCAACTTTTAATTTTTATTAAATTTTTTCAATTTTAAAGGTAGTTTTCCTTATAGGTAGTTTTCTTTAACTTTAGTTTTCCTCAATAACATATTAAATTATTAGTTTTCCTTATATTATTTTAGTTTTTCTTAAATTTTATACATTTTTAACTTCTAAAGAAAAAAAAATTTAGCTTCGTTGCGGCCCTCCCCAACGTTTTCGTCTAGCTCCGCCACTGACCTAAACCAAAAAATGATACAACCATATAAGAGATGCAACTACATGGCTCACTAAGATGATTCTACAGTAGCCAAAACTTGATTGGTATTTGTCAAGTATTAGATATGCCAATACCCACCTTATTTTTAAATAAGTGGCATCCACATTGCACTTCAACTCCCCAACTTGAGGCTTTTCTCATCTTCCACGATTCATCCCTTTAGTAACCATGTTTTCCTCCATGTATCATCCTTTTTTTTTATAAGCAATGTTAGTTGTTAGTATTACAATGTTATGTTAGTTTTTTTGTTCTCCTTTGCCAGGACTTGAACCCTGGACCTCCTGCTCCTTAACCCTTAGCTCAACTAGCTTAACTAGTTGAGCTACTCATCCCACCCCTTAAAATTGCCTAATAGGGGCGTCGAACTCGCACCCTCTTAATGTAAGGCAGGATGCTAGCCGCTGCATATAAGAGTAACTTCCATTTTGCCTTAAAAAGCACTGTTCATTGCTCTCATTGCTCTAGAATTTCTCTGAGATTGTCTATGAGCGTGCCACATCAGCTTATTTTCACATTGCTTTCAAAAAGTTTTTTATAGGGGGTGTCCCACTTAAAAACCCTATTACTTTATTAATTAATAGGACCTATGCTTTCACTGTTCTGCTTTCTCCCTCATAGTAGCAATCCAGAATCTAACTGTGACATAACAACATTGCAACTCTTCCAAATCAGATTCGAACAAAAATTAAGAAGATTCGCAGAGATTCAAACCAAAACAAATTAGTGAGGTTGAAAATAAAAATAGTCAGATTATAAATAAATAAGTTTGAGGAGAAATAAAAACTATTTGCTAAGATTCAAAATAACAGATTCAAATCATGCTAACAACTTTGTATTTTTCAGAGGTTCACAAAAGGACATTGAAGAAATCCAGAGGAAAAGGAACAGATATGAAAACGCAGTAGGAACAAAAAAAACCAGAACACAACAATACTAGACAACGAGGAAAGCGCCGGCGACGCCACCAACTCGCCACCGTAAACCATCCGCGCACAGGAAAATTAGAAGCAATGTCTGAGCTTGTTGTTGGTTGTGGTTTGTTGAGAGAGAGAACAAGAGAAAAAAATTAAAATTAAAGAAACGGTGAAAAGTTATGGAAGTTCACTATTGGGAAGAAGAAAAGTGGAATGGGAAAGAAAAATGTCAGAGAAAGGATGAAGGAAAGTCACTTTCCTTTGGCTGGTAGGAAACAATAAACAAATTAGGGTTATGCATAATAATGATAATATGTATCATCATATGGGCCTGGGCCACAAAGTAAAACCCTTCTTCTTTTTTGACACAAGTAAAAACCTTCTTTTGAATAATTGGATTGGAGCAAAAGGAAAAGTCACGGCATTAATGTATGTATTGTAAATATTAATAATGTAGTTTTTTTTAAAGATAAATATGAGTTTAATTGATATGCACTGATGATGTAAAATAATTTTACACGGTCATCCAATAAAAATCATCAATCTTCCATGTCATATGAAGAAAGTGAGATAAAGTGAAGTGACTTGGCGGAATACATAGTTATCATTGGTTATTTTACACTGTCGTTGCATACAAATTAAATCTGATAAATATTAATGTAGTTTTTTTTTTGACAAAATAATAATGTAGTTATTTTCTTTTACTTTTTTGCATAGGATGTAGTTATTTTCTAGCCATTAACTTAGTGCATACTGTAATATATTTTAAAGTAGTTTTTTCTAGCTATTAATCCTTTAGTCTTACTTTCAAAAAGAAAAAATCCTTTATTTTTGAACGGGTTTTGCTTTTTTTTTTCTTTCTTTTTCTTTGTATTTAGTTGAAGTTGCAGAGGAAGTATAAATTAAAACTTTTATTCGTGGGTAAAAATGGAAAAAAATGTTGAAGGAAGGGAAATTTGAGGTCAAGAAATAAAAGAAAATAATATCATACACGGGGAACAAAAAAAGAATAAATTATTGCTAATAAAAATTTAAACTTCGGATCTTTTTATATTTTGACAATGTTTTAAATTTAATAACATACATGGAGAACAAACTGATAAAAAAATTAAATTGACTATTATAGACGATGAACAAGTTCTTGCTAATAGCAATACATTTAAAGTTGTAAACTCATACACACAAAGTGAGTAGTGGGAGGATCGGGCTTCAATATATAAATTAAATACTTATTTAATATAAAGTTAAAAAAATGATTAATCAAATATTTTTTACTCAAATTATTGATTGGATTACTTTTTATATATATATAGAATAATCACATTGTCCCTTATAAAAGTTTAATTGATAAATATTAAGTCATTATATATTGAAATAGTCAAAGTTTATTTATCATATTCTCAACTTCTCCACATTTTTAGTATATAAGACTGGCCACTAATTTATTGACTAATAAATTAATAATATCATACTAATAAACCAAATGATCTCAAATTAATAAAAAAAAGTGTAAATATTTTAATTTATTTTAATTATAATAAATAAAAACAATTTAATTGTATTAGTTTTGTCAAATTGTCTAATGGCTACCAATTGACTTATGTTTATCGGGAAATTGCATAATTTAATTGGAGAGAAGTGCTAAGAGTTTTGATTTCCTTAAACATATGGTCAAAAGTTCAATTTCTAATTCATGCATATCGAGAAAATTTGGTTGCAAGGAAAGAACTTATCTTATGTACTCTCCGACGAAGATTAATCTTTACCAACAGCGATAAAAACTTTATATCAATATCTTAATAATTAAAAAACCAAAAACAATTTTTTTTAATAGCACCGTGCTTCCGCACGGGTCTGGACACTAGTAGAATCACAATGCACGAATAAAACTATAATGAACAACAAAACTTTTTTCTCAAAAGGTTTAATACTACTGCATTTTTACTTAAACCTTTTGATTATAGAATTAATTTTAATGTTTAAGTCACATAATCAATTAAGTTTTTTCTAATTAACATAGGGTCCGTTTGTCACAGATTAATAGTGATTTTGATGTTCAATAATTTAGAGATTAATTTTTAGAGATTTTATAGAAAAGTAGAATTTACTTTGTGTTTGTTTGTCGTAATAAATAATCACTTTTTTAACTAAAATAATTTTTAGTTTGTTTGAATACAACATATAAAAAAGATTTTTTTAATTACAAAATAACTTTTTTCTTTTAACATTTCTTTTTTCTCTTCTCTAAAAAAATCTATCATTTGAGAAGCTACTCTTAGCAACTTCTCATTTTTAGCTATTTTCTGTTTAATTTTAAATTCTGATTATTTTAAAAATATATAACAAACAAATACAATATTTTTAAAAGTAATTATTTTTATAAAATAAGTGATTTTTTTCTAAAAAAAACCTATAACAAATGGCCTCATCTATTACAATATATTAAAAGAAACTACTACTAAAATACCAAATTTGTTCAATCAAGTTTAATAATATTTCAGGGTTTATGTCCTTAAATGTAATTTTAATTCTAAACTAACAAAAAAATACAAAACAAAAATAAGAAGAATAAAAAAAGATAAGCATAAAAGAAAAATCTTTCCTTAAAAATAACATCTGAAATTACCTCTAAAAAAGATATTAATCCAATATATTTAACGAAAAAAATTTACGCATAAAAATAGGAACAAAAATAGATATAAAAGATACGCATAAGAAATAGTACTGATTTTTTTTGAATGAAAAAATAGTAACTTAAAAATAAAAGAACATTAAAATAGAAACAAAAACATAGTGAGTCCGTTTGGATTGATTTATAATAAGTTTGATAAGGTAGTTTATGAAAACAGGTTATAAAGATATAATTTTTGTAAGTGAAAACTTATGAATGAACATGCATAAAGAAAAAACTTATGAATTAACACGGGATAATTGCTTTAATAAAAAAATTAAATCATACACGGGACAATTGCTTTAATAAAAAAAAGAATTGAATAATAAATATTTATTAATATTAATTATAATTTATTACACAAAAATCATGCACGGGACCATTGTTTTAATTAAAAAAATATTAATTCAATAAAATTTACAAGAAAGAACACAATGACGTCATTTATATTTAAAAAAAAAAAATCTGTCAAAAAAACTTTTTAAAAATATTTTCTAACATATTTTCTAAATATTTTATTCTAAATAAATTTGATACTTTAGTATAATATATTAATATCAATCTTAAATATAAAAAAAAATCAATGGCCATAAGCTTTTACAAATAGTTTTTTTTAAACACAAGACAAAATATTTATCACTAATATATAAAAGGAATTGAATAAAAAATTTATACACGGAACAATTGCTTTAATCGAAAAATTTAATCATACACGGGATAATTACTTTAATCAAAAAAATTATTAATTTAATAAATTTACAAAAAAATAACACAATAACGTCATTTATATTTTAAAAACATTTTATAAATAAAAATCAATAGACCCGTGCATCGCGGGTCTCAAAACTAGTAATCAATTAAGTTAAGTTAAAATCAATTTTTGTCATTTCATGATGACCGTGGTAGAATGGGTGCGTTTGTTTAAGCTTTAAAAAAATGATTTTTTTTAAAAAAAATCTAGATATTTTTTTTGTAAAGATTTTGAAGAAAATCTAAATCTACTTTGTGTTTGTTTACAATCTTAAAAATCTATTTTTTTAAAATAAGAAGTTCATACACTTAGATTCCTTAGTTTAAAAAAAATAGATTCTTGAAAAGCTATTAGAAATAGATTTTCATTTTGGGGCTAAAAATAATTTTTATAAGAAAATGATTTTAAAAAAAATCTATAACAAACACTATCAACATTATAAAATGGATTTAAAAAAAAAATGATTTTTTTTATAAAAAATCTCAAACAAACGCACCCAATATCTGATTTGATTCCTTCCTCCTACCTTTGCTTGGTAGAGGAAAAAAAGGGAAGAGAGAAATTAAAACACAGAAACCAATGCATGTAACCGTATTTTAATTTCTCTATTCCTTTTTTCTCCTCTACCAAGCGAGGAAGTCTTACTTAGGCACATGTATTTAGGCATACAACTTAGGCACACACACAAGAACCAAAAAAATAAAAAATAAAAATAAACTTGTCACATCAATGGCTACCATTTTATTTCTTTTATCTTTAATTTTTTTTACTTATTGAGTGTGTGCCTAACATATCATATTTAGTATCGTGCCTAACTAAGTATTTCTCCTACCAAGCACACCCTAAAAGAAGACAGAGAAGTGCAGTAGTAGTTGGTGAGATTCATTCATTCGGATCCTTCTTCTCTAACCGCTTTCTTCTATCATCAGATTCATTCACTTTTCCCCCCTCGCTTAAACTCCACTTCAACAATCTTCCAATTCTCTCAGATTCAAACCCAAACTAATGGTACGATACGATACACTTTATCTCTAATTCTTCCTTCGTCGCAGTTTTCTTCTTCTCAATTCACCACTCACTCTTTTTTCTCTGTTTCATTTCAGGGTAGCACATTACGCTTATATTTAACCTGCATTCGCAACACACTCCATGCCGCAATGTGCCTTCAGGTTCGTTTTCACTATTTTATATATTATTATTATACATTCCTTTTGCTTCCGATCATATTCGTGTTTTCCGTAATTGCAGAATTTTCCTTGTCAAGAAGTTGAAAGACATAACAAACCCGAAGTTGAACTCAAGTAACTATTTCTATTTTCAAACTTCAATTAAGATCATAATAATGATTAGTGTTTATGATATGTTATGTTATTATTATGATTGAATTGATGTTATGTTATTGTTATGATTGAATTGAAATAAAGTTTGATGAATATCTGAATTTGACCTAAATAGATTAACTGAATTGAGGATCATATATGTTTTTATGTGCAGGTCCAGCCCTGAACTCCTTCTCAATTCCGTAAGGCCCGATCTTATATCATATCATTGTCAGTTTTTCACCACTTACTTTAAATTTGCTTGCCGAAATTTCATATTGAAGGCTTGTCCGACACATGCCTGATATCTACACGTCACTGACACGTGTGTTTACATATAATCACTTCAATTTTCTCAAATTATTACTTGTGTCTACGTGTGTCAGTATTATGTATCTTGTGCAATGTGCATATGTCCGTGCGTTATAGATGAAGATTGTTTTCTGGTGCATTACATATCAAGATGTCTCTCTCTTTAAGTTTTAGATCTTGCTATATTTTTCATCTTTAACATAAATATTTGATTTTTATTTTTTGCGTCTTTTCATTTGGACCGAGTTGACTCTTATAGGTGGGATTGAGTATTAATGTTTTAATCTTTTTACACTGCCTTTATATATGTTGTATGTTTCATAGACATTATTACTTTCTCAATAATGTAGCCTTAATTAGGAATGTGCTGAGTTTATGCCTTACGAATTCCGTTTTTACTATACCTTTCTAAAGAATGCATAATTCAAAGAACTTAATTTTTGCATCAATGTTTCATTGCAAAATGCATGTTATTTTTGTTACAGGTTGTGATATGCCGAAATGAAGCTGAGAAATGCTTAATAGAAACGTCTATCAATTCATTAAGGATAAGTCTTAAGGTAAACCTTTTATCTTTTATTTGTGAAATTATTTCTTTTGATGTTTTGTTGGAATCATCTGAAATTGGTCCTTGCCCTTTGTTGATATGATGATTTGATTACAAGCTTACCAAATTTGCGGTGTTTTATAAGAGATGGACTGTTTGTAAGTTTTGTTACTAATAGATAGTAGAAAGTATAAACCTGATAGTGGACCTCTGACCTCTCCATAAAACTTCAGATTGCTTTACTGTATTGTATGTACCTTTTACAGGTATTGACTATTGAAATATGGTCATCTTAGTGCATTAGAAAACCGGCTTAGAGAATGGATGGGCAGAGAGGAGGATAAGTAGAATGTGACAATATAAGAGAAAAATAGTAATTGAGTTTAAACAGACAACTGATCAGCTGGTTGAGTCTGAAGTGAAAATAAAAATGTTCAGGTATACCTGCTGGAACTGAGATGCCAGCGGGCACTTGGACAAATGCACAGATAAACTTTGTGCAAGACTGCTAGTGGCATGTGGAACCAGTCCAAAAATGCACTGAAGGGATTTCACATGGTACCTTTCTTTTTAGGGTTAGGAGTTACGACTATTAAGCTTAGAAATGTAACTAGGTAAAGGCCTATATATACGACCTGGTTGTTCAAAGGAGTGTTATAATGTTTTGCCAGTAAAGTATGTCTATGTTCTATGAAACAGTGCCTCCCTATTTTTCACTA
This sequence comes from Trifolium repens, assembly GCA_030408175.1. Lineage (NCBI taxonomy): Eukaryota > Viridiplantae > Streptophyta > Magnoliopsida > Fabales > Fabaceae > Trifolium > Trifolium repens. The sequence continues at coordinate 54,031,472 of CP125842.1, read as the reverse complement.
GAATTGTTTGTCTTTTTAATAGATAAGATCATCATCTGTACTTTGATATATTTGAGAGGAACTGTGTTAGTTGTTGGGCATCAGGAGGTCAGATGTATGTGTACAATCAGTTTTCAGAGGTCTTGATAGATTGGGTGTTGAAATCTCCTTTAGTTAAATAAGTTCTGGTTTGTGAGTTTAGATGATAAGAATGCCAATGGTTCAATGATCATACTGGGGCTGAATTATGGTACAAGAGTTTTTAATGTAACTTTTTATTGACTATTTGTAAATTATATAATAAAATTTAATATTTTGGATACATTCATCCTTTGTTGACGATCTTTCTTGCAGACTCTTCTTATACTAGAGCATCTTTCAAGTGTCAAAGTATCACTAAATTGGTTCATTATTATTTGTCCCTAATTCCTTTTTTTTTTTGTTTTCATTTAATCTTGTGCAGGTGAAGCAGGCTGATGAACTTGAAAACATATTGACGAAGAAATTTCTTAGATTTTTGTCAATGAGAGCTGAGGCTTTCCAAGTACTGAGGAGAAAGCCTGTGCAGGTTTGCATCTCTTCGTCAATTAAACTAGGTTTCTTTTAAATTCAACAACCGTGTCTAGTGATAATTTTCCGAACAAATAAAGTAATGTTTAAATATTGGTGATTGGTTATGGACATCTGTTGGTGATAGGTAAAATAGCGGTTGCAGTGCAGTGGGATACATATGTATGAAGTACATTGAATCTTTTGATAATAAAAATATTTGCTGAGTTTGCCTCAGATATTGAATGTTTCTGTAGTTGTGCTTCAAATAACTCCTTGTCATTAATACAAAAGTTAGGCTAAAGCATACACCATACTGTATTACTGTCAAAGTCTCTTGTGCATCTTCTAATTCCTAGTTAACCCTTTGGTTGAAAAAGTGAGAGAAAATCCTTCTTCTCTGACCCCCGGCTAATTCTGAATCTCATGAAGGGGAGATAGCATCGTTAACCGGAATAGTCAAATAAAGTGTTCCTGTAATAAAAATTGCAAACCGGAATAATTAAATAAAGTGTTCTGATAAAGTATTGTTTGGTTGAAAAACTCAATTTCTCTAACTTTCAATTGCAAATCCAAATAGTTAAATAAAGTGTTCTGGTGAAGTTTTATCTGGGTGAAAAAGCTTAATAAAGTGTTCAGTTTAAGTTGGTTGAAAAAGCTGGATTCCTCTAACTTTCATAGACTGTGAAAGTCTTTCCCAAATCACTCTCACATGTTTAAGAATCATCCGGTAACAATGGCATATCATAAGATGTGTTGAGGTGTATCCATGTTCCAATTACCAAGGGTTGTGGCTGAATAAGCATAATAGAGTCAGGTAGCAAGAACAAGACAACATCGGCAACGGTGGAGGAGTTCATTGTTATCATCAAAAGAACCAATGTTTGTTGATTTGAAACTACATGTGTGTTTTTATTCCATTGAAGTGTTCATCTAAGAGACTTAAGTGTTCATCCGCTCAGTACGCCTCAATAATGTACATGGTGTATGAATTATACATCATTATATATAACAAACCACATCCCAAAATAAAAAAAAAAACCTGCACCATGTAACATGACATGTAGACTTTTCAGAATCAAAACAAAATCTATAAGAATTCCTAAACCAACATTAGTACAAGGTGACAAAATTATAATACAATCTAATATTAAATAATAAAAAATGAATAACGTATATAATAAAATGAAATTACTTCAATGCAACGAGTTGCAGAGTTAAAGGACATGCAGCAATTGAGAAGAAATGTGAAGAGAAGTCCAAGTATAATAGAAGAGTGGAGACAAAATTGTAATTGTATTATTAAAGTGTTTCATTCCATTGGATACACTCTTAATTGGGGGAATGAAAAATTGAAGGAATGGGTGGCATTGGATGGAATGGCTCCGATTCGACAAGGGTATATTGCCTGGCCGAAGGTCCAATATAGTAGGTAGCAGGCGTGTTCGTTTTGGCTCCCGAGCGAGAACGATAAATAGGGGCTAGTCTTCTTCCGGGGATGGTACAACGTTGACATGTGTTTTATTTCTAAATTCTAATGCCAAGACACCATTGAGTGTACTGGTTCTTAAGGGTTTTATCACAATATTTTTAAGGAATATGGCATCATTAGTGTTATTGGGAAAAATTGACAGACCTAATATTTCAATCGAAATAGAAAATTATACTAAAGCCAATTATTTGAGTTTGAGGGCATACACAAGTTTGAGCATTAATCGATATTGAAAGGTATTATACACAGGTGCAGCGTATGCGTTTTAGTGTGAAGGAGTATAAAATCTTACCATGTAGGTACATTATTAACAAGTTTGAGCATCAATCGATATTGAAAGGTATTATACACAGGTGCAGCGTATGCGTTTTAGTGTGAAGGAGTATAAAATCTTACCATATACGTACATTATTAACAAGTTTGAGCATCAATCAATATATTAAAAGGTATTATACACAGGTGCATCGTATGCGTTTTAGTGTGAAGAAGTATAAAATCTTACCATATATGTACATTATTAACAATTAATCGTAGCCTTTAGTTGTAATTGAAATTAAGGGTGTAGACTTGGAGTAACTATATTGACTTACTCTTTGAGGCAATACATCTCTCATTCTTTTTTATTATGTTTTTTAAAAAATCTTCTACTGTTACTCTTACAGCGCCAATCCAAAGTTGTTCTTCGCTTCCAAAAGTTCTAATGCAAATGCCCAAGTTGTTCTTCACTTCCATTCCCCCTGTTCATTATTCTTCTTCTACCATTACTGTTAACGTTACTCAAACCCTCATTCTCCCTTTACTACCAAAACCCTCTTCCAATTAGGAGTGTTCTTGGTTCATTAAGTGAAGCCACTTTTTATAAAAATCAATTTATTTTTCAAATCAGTTGGTTCAGAACCAGTTTCCAGTTTTAAACCGGTTTTAAAATAGTTTTTCAGTGTCTTTTTAACTAGCAAATTCACTTTCTTCATCTTCGTCGTTGCCATTTTAATTAATGACGTTGTTGTCGTTTTCCCATGGTTGATAAAGCACATCTTCAAAATGAGGTTCCAATCGATTGAAGCTCATCGTGACTCTGGTGGCGATTTCAACGCCTGATTATGAGAAGAAAAAGAAGCTGCTTCTCTTTCATCATCTTTATGTTGATGCTTCCACCTTAATCATTCTTCTGATTTCTTTTTCAGCTTTTGAAACGCGATTTTGTTGCTTTGTTTATTTTTCACAGCTTATTCAAAAAAGGAAAGGCATATAATAAAGGAAACGTGTTTAAAAACAAAAAAAAAAATGTTATATTTTATTAATAGTGGTTCACTTCAAAACTATATTGAATGGTTCAATTTTAAATATAATTCAGTGCAGTTCAAACTACAGTTTGGTTCAGTTAACTAGATATTTGAACACCCCTACTTCCAACCAAGAGCATAAGAAACACTCTAAAAAAGAACAAAATCTAAACATACAGGGAAGCAAATAATGAGAATTATTGTCAAATTGACGTTACTATTGTTGCCGCTTCTGTTATTGCTACTACTACTATTGTTTTTTTCTTTAAATAAAGATGAAATTAAGAAGATGAAGATTTAGGCTATGAAAATGAGATAAATATCATTGAAAAGTTGATTGAGAAGTTTGAGTTTGAAATTTTTTATAATGATGAGATGAAGATGAAGATCTACTTTCAAAAAAAATTAATTAAATGCGACGTCAAAAAAGATAACTGTCACGCCAGCACTTTTTAACACAAGATAACGGAAAAAATATCTATGCAATAGATTCAAAACTTGTTTGTTAACTAAAAAAACTTAAAAGACTTGTATGTTACAAACACAAAAGTTAAAGGATCTCTGTATGCATTTTGTCTTTTCTATTCTACGACAAATTGACTTGTATGTTCATTAGTTGAAAACGTGATAAACAATTGCTGACTACAAGTGGATCAAACTAAGAAAGAACTGAAGCTAAAGATTCAACACTACATAGATTTATATCAAACCATGGAAGATATCATTCAAGTGTATATATAAATGACAAACGTCATCGATGGTGTGAAAAATAACACAAGAAACATACTAGGTTAAAATCTCACAATATTGTATCAGATATACCATCACATAGACAGCATATTTAATATACTACGCCCAAAAGTCTCTCCAGGCAAAATAAACACCCTATTAAATTAAAAGATGAAAACTATCCGCCACATAATGCATTTTAGTAACTAAAAGGCTGCAACTTACTTGCACCAAATGACCCCAGAATCCACTTGTCATCAACATAATTGACAGTTAAATCCCCTGCACACAGTCTATGCGAAACCTCACAACATACTTGTGGGGGGGAATCAGGATTGTAAACAACAAGCAAATGTGCATCATCACTTAGTTTTTCCAATTCATCCTTGCTTTTCAAAACAGCACCTCCTTCGGTTTCAACTAAATCTTGAAGAAAATTCTTATTACACCCATCAGAACCAGAAAAATAAAACGTTAAGCCACCGAATAGCTCTGGCTCCTACAATCACAGTCAGAATAGAGAATTCACAACAGATCTACCCAAGTAATTTAACAATGAATATAAAGAGATATATGGAGGCTAAGATAACTAAATTGTAAAGTGACAAGTAAGCTAAAAAGAACAATGATCAACACCATGATTTTAAACTCTGTAACTAAAATTGCAACATAAAGGTTTCTGTGATCTTTGTAACCACATTGAAACGGAAATCAACGATCACAACGCAACTGTAATTAAAAATCTTGTTAAAGATGCTTGATATTCTAATTGATAGTGCAAATGATATTTCATGGACTTGCAAGAACATAAAATGCAGTATGAAAGAATACTTACATTGACCAATGGCTCAAGTCTGCCACATTCATCGAAACATTGCTTGCTCCTAATGCGACAGTCTTGGACAACAGGTAGTTCATCTTCCATCGATATTTTGGCCTGGAAAGTTATTATATCATGGCTGCTAGAAGGATCTCCTATTGGTTTTGCTTGAAAGGTAATGTAAAACTTGGTAGGACTACGAGGAGGAGGAGTATCACCGGGAGGAACATATGGACGAGCACGAACATCAATCCAACGGTTACACTTGACAAGGTCATGAAACTCAAAACTCACACCGGAACGCTCCTAATAGTTAAGGAGAAAGAACAATTAATTAATTAATTAATGAATAAACATAGAAATAATATTGATTGATTCACAAATAAGTATCGAATTCGAACCTCCTCCTGATTGTACCACTCCAATGCAAGCTGGGAGAAACGTGCGAGTGTAGGGCGAATAAAATCAGTTATTCTAATGGGATCCATAGGTGCACCCCCAACTAATTCTGAATCTCGTGGTGAAGGGGGGATAACATCGTAAGGCTGCAATGTCGAGAATGAAGAATGAATGAATAATCAAAATTGAAAAGGGAAACGCAAAATTGAAAACAAAATTAAATAGATGCTTACGCAAAATCTATTTGGTTTCAGCCGTTTGACTCCGCGGAAGAGGGTGTTCGATTGCATCGACGTCGACATTCTGCAACACGGAAGGAAGGAAGGAAGGAATCACAATTCACGCTTACCTAACCCTAAAACCAACACACCACTCCTCATTTTATATCAGTTTTCTTTCGGTTTTGGTTTGGGCTGCTCTTCTTTTCTTTATCACCCGCCCAGGCCCGGGAAGATATATACTCCTACTTCTAATTTTTTTTTTTTTTGTAAAAAATAGCTGATTATTGATAAGATAGTTTATGGTGGATAAATTTATAGCGAATAATTTAAAAGTTACTAGTAATATTTAGCTTATATCGAAAAGATAATTGATTGAATTTGTAGTATTTGATAAAATTATGGATTGAATCAGTATATAAATATAAGATGACATAAAAAATATATATTTAATTAATCTATCTATCTATATCTATATATATATATATTATTTGAGAGTCTTTTCTCAAAGGATTTAGTAATAGCATTAAATGTAAATGTAATAGCATATACATACTCACATCATGTAATAGCACTACAAGGTGAACAAATATGTAAATGTAGACTCATTAAATGCTAAATCATACTTTACTATAAAAAACTGAAAACCTACTTTTATGTGGAAGTTATGCTTAGTTTGTTTTTTTGGTAGTTTTTTTAAGGGTAAAATAGGAATAACAAAAAAGCCATCCCAAAAATTTGTATCCCCTTTATATATTAGTATAGATTATACCCTAATTTTAAGTCACCAACAAAATCCTGTTTTTTTGCACCCACTTTCTCTTTCTAATAAATTTAATATATTATACACACAAAAAAAACAAAATTTAATATGTTTATGTACCAAAAAAAAAGATTTAGTTTTCCAAATATATAGCATTCATTAGTTTTATTGAAAAATATATGAGTAATTGACAAAGGGTATAATTGACAAATCGTAGACTTAAAACACCAAATAGACAGTTAAATAGAAACGCTAAATTCTCCGTTTTTGGACACTTAAAAAGGAACGAAGGTAGTAGCAAATAATTTAAAAGTTACTAATATTTAGCTTATATCGAAAAGATATTTTATTGAATTTGTAGTATTTGATAAAATTATGGATTGAATCAGCATATAAATATAAGATGACATAAAAACTATATATTTAATTAATCTATCTATCTATATATATATATATATATATATTATTTGAGAGCCTTTTCTCAAAGTCTTATGTACAAGTGGCACTCCCTCATGCATTCTTCTCCAATATTGATTTAGCAATAAATGATTTAATGATGTAGCTAAAAAAAATAAAATTACACTACAAGGTGAACAAAAATGTAAATGTAGACTCATTAAATGCTAAATCATATACACACTCATCATGTAATAGCATTAAAAAAATGATATTCAATGATTTCTCTCAATTATGACCATGTATATCTCAATTATGGCCATGGTATCTGATCAAAAGTAAAAATGTGATTTCTCTAAAAAAAAAATCAATATAAAAAAAAAGATCACACTAAAAGCATAAAAAAAATCGTGATAATGAATGTAAAAAAATAGTGTAAATGAATTTTGATGAAAAGCTTAAAAAATAGCTATTTTGAATTTTGAATATATATATTATTTGAGATTTTTTTCAAGGCTCAGTATAGACGTGGCATCTCTATTATAAACGAATGCAACCCTATTCATAAGAACATGACATGTGTCCTTTTTCATTTAATTATTTATTACATTAATTTCTATTTAATATTTTATAACGTTACATTTTTAATTAAATACTAAAATAAATAATATTTATATTATTATTTCAATACGTTACATTTTATTTTATTTAATAATTGAAGACGTTACATTTTATATTAAATATTTTTTATATTTAATTGAACGTTACATAGTAGTTTCGTCGGTTACATACAAATTATAATTAACTAAATAAATGTTTTGGAATAATAAAGTTGTAACTGATATTTTATAATAAAATTGTATTTATTTCCTGTCTTTCCAAAGGTAACTATAAATATATGTCATTTTTGTCACAAAAGCTCACAAAGTCATTTTCTAAAATTGGCCTACTTGAACTATCGATAAACATGGCTCCAAAAATTAACCAAAATTCCGAAATCAACCAAGTCAATGAGAGTTTGAATGTTGTTCGTGTAATTCGGATGTGGTTGGTTCGTGATGTGCCAAGCAACAATGAACTTTACTTTAGATATAATACTAATGGATTCAACCGTAAGAACTTTTCTATAAGTTTAATTTTCATTTACACTAATTCTTGATTTTTTTTATGTATTATATTAATATTCACTTTTATTATTCATGGAAGTAAAATACACGGTACAATGCGTCCCACTCTAATATATAAGTTTGAATTGGATGATTTTTTTGATTATGATGATTTATTCTTTGTTATGTAGGGAGATTGAATTAAATAGTTTTTGTGCGAAGAACATTGATCTGCATGTTCAAAGACCAACTTCAAGGGAGTATGATTTACAGGATATTCTCATCAGATGTTGGTTCTATCGATGTTTGTAATTTTTATTATATAATAATATTCTATGTTAATTGTATTTATAAATTTCATACTTCACACTCGAAAGAAAAATAAAAAAATGTCATACTTTGTGTTTGCGTTTGTGTGTGTGTGATCGGATGTAAAGAAAAAAAATACCTACAAGTTGTGAAAGGAGTTGTTGTTAACTTGGAGTGTGTCTTCACTGTTTATGTTAAGAAGATAATGTTTTCATTAGACGCGATATGAGTAACATCCAATGCAAATTTCCAAATGGGTAAAAAGATTATTAAAATAAAGATATAGTTGTTGAACATGAATATGTTTCTTTTGAGTTTTTGCTTAATGTTTCTAGATTGAAATTTCAATTTAATATAAATTTGTGTTTTCAAATATTATTCTTTACAAGATTATGTGTCAATGTACCTATATTATTGTCTTCTATATAAATTCATATAAATCCATTGATAAAATAATTTTGGTCCTTCATGCGGATTCTAAGTCAAGCACTAAAATTATGGTCTCTTTACTCTTTCCTCCAAAATGATGGTCTCTTATGCATTCTCCTTTGTGTGCATTCGACAATTAATTCATTTATGTAAAGAAAAAACATTAAAATCTACTATTTCAATCACATATAAAATACTTCCACAAATATTAAATATAAAGTATTTTAAGTTTAAGTTTTACATTATATTTTTGTCAGTTATAAGAAAATATTAATTTATAATTTAACTGTTTCAAACAAATTATAATTACTAAAATAAATGATTTGATATATCTATATATAAATGTAAAATAAAAAATAAGTCTGTTACATGCAAGTCTTAATTATTAAAATAAACGATTACATATATTTTTAAATGCAACAAAAAACATCGGTTACATGCAAGTTATAATTAATAAAAGAATTTTTCTTACATGTGCAAATATATATATTTTTTTTATATAACTTTTCATGTGCAAATTTGAACATGTTAATAAGTTCAAAGTAATACATTTGTATTAGAACTTGTGCGTTTTATATTGAATGTATAACTTTTTAATAAATAATTGTTATTTTTCAATAAAAAGTTACTACGTTTGGATATTCCACATGTTAGACAAACTCTTAATAAAATAAACGTTTCGAAATAGTGAAGTTGTAACAGTTAGATTATTGTAAATTATTAAAATGAAACGTCTGAATATTAAATTAATTATCATAAATGTCTATGTTTGCTACTTATGTGTTTATTTAGCGATGACTAACGTCAGGGATCAAAATCAAACAATTTCAATCTTTCGATGGTTATTTCCTTAAAAAAAGACACAAGGACGAAAGCTAAAAAATAGATACAAGGACGAAAGCTTAAAAAATGTAAACTTACGAGGAAGAACTGCCTATTTAAGCATAAATATTTTGACAAATTTTATGTTATGTTAAATTGATATCATATGTTTTTAATTGATCAGTTTGTTCTTAGTAAAATTGTGGGCAATAAGTGCAGATATGAGTACTGATACCTCAAAATTTATGTACAAGTGCGAGTGCAAATACTGTTGCCCACGCATATATGAGTATAATACAAACTTATTTAAAACTGAAAGGAGTATTAATTACTCGTACTCTGCACAGACTCCATAAAAATACTTATTTTGTCACAAAAAAAAATCATCAGAATAACAAAAGCATTGAAATTCAGTTCATATGTTAACTCTTTTTTTATTCTCCTTTAATTGATGGACAAAATTAGAGATGTCCAAACAGACTATCCGGCCCTCAACAGGCAGACCCAGATGGACTTCCAGCTTTATTCTCCTTTAACTGATGGACAAAATTAGAGATTCTCCTTTAATTGATAGCTCTAGAACTGTATCTCGAAAAGAGTTAATATTGTTAATGCATTAACATGACCATAAAAAAAAAATCATCAAAACAACAAAAACACTAAAACATTTACTACCAATACCATATTAGAAACATCATACCCAAACATTTAAAAACGGATAAAAACTATTACTGAGTTATGACTAAAAAAGAGATAACACAAACAACTAGATTACAAAGGGATAAAACAATGTAAAAGGTCACAATTGGCGAACTGACCCAATCACCTCTATAAATTTTCTAACTTTGATTCCTCTAAATTTTATGTTTTAAATTTTAATCCTTTATTTTTTTATATAATCCATATTGTATGTTCAAAGCGACTTTAAATGTATCTAAAGAGTTGGTTTGTTTTCAAGGATGGCAAGTGGACCCATATACAGTAGATATAAGCAAAAAAATGAGCACACACATTGGTAATTATCCGCAATAATGAACGGGTATGGGTACCTTAGTACCCACCTCTCCTCATACTCACATATTATATATATATATATATATATATATATATATATATATATATATATTTATATATATATATATATGTATGTATATTATATAAAAATATATGTATATCAATTTTAAAAAAATACAACAATACTAAATTGTTACACATTTGAAATTAAAAAATTGGTATTTATAATATAATGCAAACACAATATGAATATGTCAACAAAGATATATACGAATATTAGTATGATTAATAATAATTTTTCTATAATTTTCAAAAGTCAAAATTAAATTTTTTTAAAAAAATTAATTATATTAAAACTATATCTTATATCTTTAATTGATCAAATAATTCTCAGTAAAGTTGAAGGTAATGAGTGCGAGTATGAGTACTGTGATACTCAAATGGTACGTGTTTGATATGGGTACAAATATTGTTATACACGCGGATATTAGTTAGGATCTATAAAGCACAGACACTTCTCAGATTAGTTGTGTCTCATGTCGGACACCAACACTTATGATTGTACTTAATTATGTTATTTTTTCAAATTATTATCGATAATAATATATTAATATTTATGTCGTGTCCAATATCCATATATCCATATATATATATATATATATATATATATATATATATATATATATATATATATATATATATATATATATTTGTGCTTCATAAGTCATGGTAAATGCTTATATTTAAAACTGAAAAAAAAATATTAATTACCCGTGCTTGGCACGGGATCCATTCTAGTTCTCATAATGATTCTCCTCTAACATTGTTTTGACAATTAATTGATTTAAGCATATTTATTATAGGAAAATCATCAAACGTTTGAAATAGGAAAATATCATTAACTACATCAAATTGCACAAGACAATTACAACTTGCAAATCACAATTTGATTGACAACCAGCAAATGTAATTATTTGTATTTACTACTTTTCCATTCTTAGCATTTTTCCATTCACATATATATAGTGTTGTATCCTAGGTTCTTACCATCATTCTTGGGCATTTTGTTTTGTTTATGAAATCAAATAATTTAGTTTTCTTTTTATCTTTGCAGGTATGGTGATTATCAAATCTTTTGCTGCAATTCAAGGACCAGTCTTTTGATCATGTAATCAAATACATGTAAAATTTGCTTCTTTTATGTTTTATTAAAATGTTTTGAAATTTGCAATTTTCTTTCTTTTTAATTTACTTTCCTTTTTATCTTTGCAGATATGGTGATTATCAAAGCTTTTGCTGCAATTCAAAGACCGGTCTTTTGATCATGTAGTCAAATACACAAGAAATTTGATTCTTTTATGTTGTTACTAAAATGTTTTGAAATTTGCAATTTTCTTTCTTATTTGTATTTTTAGCAAATTAGGGTTCTTTCTTATTTCCACATCATAATTATAATTTTTCTCCATTTCAAATTAGGGATTCTTTTTAGTTGATGAAATGGGAATTGCTACCCCTAGATTTTTATGTAATTTTTCTTTTTCGAACTTAGGCCTTCATTATTATAAATAAATAAAATAAAAAAAATACCAACGAACCATTTATTTTGGTACGTGTATATATCACTGAAGATTAGGTTTCACGCCACTGATTACTTCTTTAGACGCAAAGCAACATACTCAAAATTAATTGTATATAATTACGCAATTTATGGCTTATTATAGTTTTTTTTTTGTCAAGTAGCCGTATCTAGAAATTACACCCCTTAAGGTGGATAAGTGAAATTATCGGTATTCGAATCACTACCCCTTTATATATATATATATATATATATATAAAATCAGTCAAACTTACGGGCATTGTCACATGTTTTTGTAACATGAAATAACTATTAACAAAAAAGATAGTAAATTAATTTTTATTCAATAAAAAAATTATTCCAAAAAAAATAATCTTTTATTTAGTAAATAATTCAAGAAATTATTCTTTATTCAAATTTTTCTATTTATTTTTACTGTATTCACTAACTGTTTCATATTTTATGAAATTCTTAATTTGTCTATTCATTCATTACAAATTAATAGTATTAAATTGATTTCAATTTTATAATATTTTTGGATTCCTTCAGAAATTTCTGCACAATTGGAAATTGTGGACCAGAAAAAAATTTGTACTATTTATTTTGTATAGATTATCCCACCAAAATTGGCCTGTGGGAAAATTGAACTCAAGACCTTGAGAGGAGCACATTCCAAAATCTCAAGTCAACACCACTAGGTCAATCCATGTGAATTACACGTGTTGACATATAACCGTATATTTTGATGATGTGACATGTCTACTTATATTTTTTATTTACTTTTAAATTCACCTAAATATTTATAATTTTTTAATAAGACAAATTGGATTTGATCTTCTCCAATTTGTAACATGGTTTTCATGAGGGGATTTGATCCTATACAATTTTTTATATTATTTCATCTCTCAAGTTTTAATCTTGTGACTAAGATTATAGAAAACGTGTGACATTTAAAGACTAAAATTAGTGTAAAACTAATAAAAATGCCGAAATTATTAAGCCAAATATCGTAATCTGAGTTTAAATCTAAAATTTCATAATTATGTGAGTTTAATTTCAATGAATTATTATTCTATCTAAAACAAAAGGAAAATTAGTATAAACTAAAAACAGTCGAGAAATACATGAGACGATCCAAATACACAACCACAATGTGCAAAGATAAATCCGAATATTTCATTTGAAATGATTTTGGCTTGAATGATTGAGGTACCATTTGTCCAAAGATTGAGCTCATTGGTTAAAGATATAAAATCACTCTCAAACTAATAGGTGTCCTAACAATAAGCCTTTGCCTCTCCCAGAGTCCAGAGAATAGAGATGGTGACATAGATTGTATTTTCATTTACAACACGTTTTCTCTATATTAAATGGTAGATGCGATTTTTTTTTTATGGATAACAAACAAAATGCTATCTTATCATGTATTATTTTCATAATTATTTTTCTATATAAATAAAAAATTAACCCATAAAAATAATATAAATAAAACTTATATGATAATTTACGATACATTTTATGAATTCATAGTAGTATTAAAATTCTGCCAAATTTACCGTAAAACCAAAAACACATTTCATAGTAAGTCAATGAAAAAACGGAACCGATGTTTAACACCTCCGCGGAACCGTCGGAATTTCCTTGTCTCTCAGTAGCGTAGCCACTAACCACCCAAAACTCGCCGTTATACTACTACAAAAGAGAGCTTTTATAGCGCCCATTTAATAGCGCTTATTTAAAAAGCGCTATTAAAACTTAAACACGGAGGCTTATTATAGCGGTTTCAGGAAATACGCTATAAAAGCTGTGAACCAGATAATAGCGCTTTTTACGGAGCCGCTATTAAAGCCACAAATGCGCAGCTCCACAATAGCGTTTGTGAGAAAGCGCTAATAAAAGCTTATACTATATAGTAGCGCATTTTAAATAACCGCTATAGTAAAGAAAATTAATAAATTAAAAACTATTGTAAGTGGATGTCGAACCCTTGACCTTTTTTTTAAAAATAATAATAGTAATAGAAATAGAATGAGAGATTATTTATGCGCTTTCACTTTGGTTTCCCACACTAATTTTACACCCTTCACACCATCAATCTGGAACCCACGATCTGCAAACCACTTCCCATTGAGCACTGAACTCCAACCCTAATCAACCTTCTTCAAACTTCCAAGCAAACATTGAACTCAAACTTTGAATTCAAATCGATTGTCTTCTAGCTTCAAACCCAAAGGAATCGAACTCATAGAGAAATTGTTTCTCTGGCATCAAAATCAGAGCAATCGGAACTCAGATAGGTTATTTCCCATCAATCGTTTCCCAGAGAGGTTGTCTTCGTAGTCATTCGTCGTCGTGCTCTCACAACTCAAACTATCGTCATTAAGGTATGGTAAACCTCTCATATGATTCAGTTTTCTCTAATTCTGAATATCATTTCAACATGTACTTCATGCATCTCAAGATTAATTAGTTCCAGCCCTAGTGTGTTTTGTTCCATGTTAAGTCATTGTAATCTCATTTGATTTTTGGGCTACTGTCTTTGTAGGGCATTGAACAAAACTGCACGAGTAGACATTTTATGCAACAAAAACTATGAAGTACATCTGAAAATCAATTTTTGAAGATGCTTGAGGTAATTAAAATAAGAAGTCATTGAGTGAATATTGGTTGTGGATAAGTTCAAAATATAACACATATTAGTTGTAGATTAGAGGAGAAGAGGTATTCAACAATAAAAGTTATATGTTTAAGGGATAATTGGCTGTTTTTCATGATAGGCAATGAACTAATTGATGTATTTTCATAATTTAGGGACTTCTAATGGTGAGCATTATGGAAATGTTAATTGAGAGAATAGTTTAGAGACATCTTAATTGATTTTAATAGTTTAAAGACAAAATTGATGAGATAGTATTAGTTTAAGATGATGATGATGATTAATAGTACTACTTGATGACAGACATGAGGCATGATGAGTATTTGTACAGTTATGCCAATTTATGCAACAAAAACAACAATACCTTTTATGACAATACGAGAACTTAAACCTCAATAAGTAAGATGTTTATATGCCAAATGAATTTAAATACAATGATGGTGTATGATCTGCAGTTCTGTACATCTTCATTAAGATTTCAAAATACAAAACATGTTGGAGATTTTGTGTTATCTACATCACAAGATTGCAGGCATTTGTTGGACTTAGACTTAATGCAACATGAAAAATAGTCCCCTCAACTCACATCACAGTTTACTACATTAACCAGCATGCAATATTTTAATCTTAGTTTCAGATTTCTATGCTTGCAATAGTATTTTCCAAGAATCTAATCTAATATATAGTTAAAAACGTATCTTAGACCATATGATTTCCTCTTAAATCTGTGACTTATACAAAAGAAAGTGATGACATTTTTCTCAGTTCTGTTTGCACATACCAGCCATCCCCATACTTCTCTGAAGAGAAAGAACCAATTACCAATTCAGAAAAGCTTCATTGATGGAAGACTTAGCATGGTGTGGAAAGTGTAACTGAGGATGAGGTTGACTCAAGTACACTCGCCATTGCAATTGAAGAGATTTTAATTCTGAAGTATGTGTCTTACAAATTTTAAGTTTGGAAATAATTCCAGAAATATTCACGTGAAAGTGAGCAAAAGATAGAATTGCATAAAGAATTCACAACATTGGAAGAAAATAAATCAAGATAAAGAAGAAGGAGGAGGCATGAATAGAAAGAACGAATACTCACTCTAACAAGTAAGTCTCAACCTGTTGCACAATAGTCCCACATCGAGGAAATACGAAAGGCAGTGAGTAAATGTGAGATATAAAAGCAGAAGTGAGCACAATGTTTAAAGCATATCTTTCTTGGCCTTTTGGCTAAGAACTATAAATTTAATATCTGATATTTGGCCCATTGGGTCACATGATATTAAATTACTTTTTTGGGGGGAGAAGCCAAAGAATAGCTTGCTATTGGGCTTCTCATGTGTCTCCAATGCGTTGCACTATTGCATTGGCTAGGCGCACCTCTCCAATTTTAGTTTAATTTTTATTTAAATTTCTTGCTTTTTTAGCTTTTAATAACGATTTCTTGGTACATTGATAAAATATAATAATTTGTTTCTGTTTATTAGGAATTTACTATAAATAAAGAAATAGTAAAGTTTGGAGTGTTATTTTCATTCACCGGGCCTTGCTAATGAGTTCGCCCTTTAAATTTGTTTATAGAGGAGTAAAATTTTCTTATATTTTTTGAATTTATGGACTCACGGTTAGTTACACTATAATTTTCAATGCATTGGCTTTACAAATTTCGATAAAAAAAACTATAGAAATTTACTATCTAAGTGTTTAAAGAGTGTCCCCTGCACTCGTTAGCATTTGCCTTGTTATATTAGATTTTGGTTTCGCTATATGAACCAATTTCTAGTTTTTTAGTCTTGTCATTGTTATATTAGATTTTGGTTTTGCTTTCAAGTTGAACCGGTGAATGTCACTTACTATATATTGGATCTATGCAATATTATCATAGTAAATTGTTTACCTCAAGAGTATTTGGATGAGATGTTAAAAAGTCTTTTTAAACTTAATTAGAAGTACTAATTTTTCAAATTCAACTGTGAGAATGCAACAATATTAAATCTCTAAACGAAGAGTCACTCATTTCAATCCTAACTAGGTTGGAGGATTAATCTCTACACCTGCACAAAAATAACCGATTAAAAAAAATAGTAATCATGTTTTAGTTTTCACAAAAAATGTCCATATTTAAATCCCTTGTTTGGTTACTTTTGTTGACAAATTTATCATAGCTCATTTTAATTTGTTCAGCTCGTTTTTAATTATACAAGTGATTTTAAATTAGTCCACACTATAATCAATTTTGATATTCTGCGATGGTATCACAAATTCACAACCAAAATTTCGACTACCAAGATCACATTTTGTGACGATATAAAGGTTGTGACCGCAAATCACATACACAATTTAAAACTATGATTATATATGTTTAAGGATTCAAATCCGAATTAAACCAACTTCAGTAGACTTTATCATCATCATCGAGCAAGAGAAGAGAAGAGAAGAGAAAGGGAAAATGAGTAGTTACACGACACAACACATGATCATTAACATCCTAAGAAATAACTCAAACAAGAGAAATTCTTGCATGGTCTCGGATATAACAAATCATTCTTAGTCCCAATCAATTAAAACATGACACATAATTAATGTTAAATAAAAAGAAAAAAAAATTACTATAATTACAACACATGAAAACACCGGTTGTGAGAGAGAGTGGGGAGTGGGGGTTATTTCTTGTGCAGTTTTTGTTTTTTCATTTTAAAAAATATAGTATTAATTGCATGTCATGTTTTTATTTGTTGTGCCTAAGAATGATTTGTTATATCCGAGACCATGCAAGAATTTCTCCAAAATAAAAGGGGGAGAGAAATATCCCTACAATAACCGGCTAAAGCGTGAGCAACCCTTGACGGGGGAGATCATAGAAAATTATACCCGTGTCACCTTTGCAACTCAAATTAGCAAGAACATCTTGGCTTTTTTATTCACATGTAACAGGTGAACCTCTCAACGCTATCAACAAAAATTAAAATGTATCTAGTTTAAAAAGTCAAAAATGTAATAGGGATATTTGGATTATATATTATATATACGCAGAATAATTATACTTGAATGTATTTAGTGTAAATTTAAATTATATATATTTTGATTTTTATTTATATTCAACTCCACAAAATAGTGGTTATATTCTTTTCTTTGAACCATAACTTGGTAAACACTGTCACTACTTTTGGTTAAATCGCAAATCTTAAGTAACCACCATTACCAATACCTAACAATTTTAGTTAACCATTATGCTTTGCAAAAAAAATTTCTTTTTCTTTTTAGAAAGACACTTATCTCACTTCATTATTTCAGAAAAAAGTAATATAAATTTGCATCAAATCAAAGACTCGAGGACTAGATGTTTATATAGTCGCTCTTGTTAATTCATAATCTACTACATTAATTTGCATCTTAGAAAATTCAACCAACAAGTTGAAAGAAATTTTATAGGCCTCCCCTTCTTTAACCAGTAGCAACGAGGACATTGAAACTGCTTTCGTCTTAACAAAATTGTCGTGATCTCTTATGCACGTGCCAATACCCACCTTACTTTTAAATAAGTGGCATCCACATTGCACTTCAACTCTCCAACTTGAGGCTTTTCCCATTTTGTCACTGCCGACCTAGTAACCATGTTTTTGTCCATTATCGTTTTCAACTTAACTCATTGTCATTGACTAAAGAATACCACAACTCGTTGATGTATCAATGCAACTTTCTCGTTTACCTCATCTCATCATTTCAAGTTGTGGCTCTTCCATTATCTCGATAAACACACAAACGCAACTAAACATGATAAATAAAAGGTTTAAATGCAGTTTTGGTCTCCATATTTTAAAAATCACTATTTTAGTTCCCCTATTTTAATTTTTTCTAACTTTTAGTCCCCCTCTTCACTTTGAGGCCAATTTTGATGATGTGGCCATGTAACTTATGATGTGGCTCATTCCATGTGGTTTATGTGAAGTAAAATTAACTTTATCTCAAGAATTAATTTTACTTAAAACTTTTGATTATAGAATTATTTTCTACTCTTGTACCAAAAAAAAAAAAGAATTAATTTCTACTCTCAATTTTATGTCTAAGTCACATAATAATCAATTAAGCCTTTTTTTACTAACATAGTACTAATATAATCTGATGAATAATCAATTAAGTTAAAATCAAATTTTCTCATTTCATGATGACCTTGGTAGAATATCTGATTTGATTCCTTCCTCCTAAAAGAAGACAGAGAATTGCAGTAGTAGTTGGTGAGATTCATTCATTCATTCGGATCCTTCTTCTCTAACCGCTTTCATCTTTCATCAGATTCATTCACTTTTTCCTCCTCGCTTAAACTCCACTTCAACAATCTTCCAATTTTCTCAGATTCAAACCCAAACTAATGGTACGATACGTTACACTCTATCATCTCTCAATCTTCTTTCATCGCACTTTTCTTCTTCTCAATTCACCACTCACTCTTTTTTCTCTGTTTCATTTCAGGGTAGCACATTACGCTTATATTTAACCTGCATTCGCAACACACTCCATGCTGCAATGTGCCTTCAGGTTCGTTTTCACCATTTTCTATATTATTATACATTCCTTTTGCTTCCGATCATATTCGTGTTTTTCGTAATTGCAGAATTTTCCTTGTCAAGAAGTTGAAAGACATAACAAACCTGAAGTTGAACTCAAGTAACTATTTCTATTTTCAAACTTCAATTAAGATCATAATAATGATTAGTGTTTATGATATCATTGATATGTTATGTTATTATTATGATTGAATTGAAATGAAATGAAGTTTGATGAATATCTGAATTTGACCTAAATAGATTAATTGAATTGAGGATCATATATGTTTTTATGTGCAGGTCCAGTCCTGAACTCCTTCTCAATTCTGTAAGGCCCGATCTTATATCATATCATTGGCACTACTTACTTTAAATTTGCTTGTTTCTTTGTACCGATATTTCGTATTGAAGGCTTGTCCGACACATGTCTGATATCTACACATCACTGACATGTGTGTTTACATATAATCACTTCAATTTTCTCAAATTATTATCTGTGTCTACGTGTCAGTATTATGTATATGTGCAAATGTCAGTGCGTCATAGATGAAGATTGTTTTCTGGTGCATTACATACATATCAAGATGTCTCACTCTTTAATTTTTAGATCTTGCTATATTTTTCATCTTTAACATAAATATTTGATTTTTATTTTTTGCGTCTTTTCATTTGGACCGAGTTGACTCTTATCGGCGGGATTGAGTATTAATGTTTTAATCTTTTTACACTGCCTTTATATATGTTGTATGTTTCATAGACATTATTACTTTCTAAATGATGTAGCCTTAATTAGGAATATGCTGAGTTTATGCCTTACGAATTCCGTTTTTACTATACCTTTCTAAAGAATGCATGCTTCAAAGAAGTTAATTTTTGCATCAATGTTTCATTGCAAAATGCATGTTATTTTTGTTACAGGTTGTGATATGCCGAAATGAAGCTGAGAAATGCTTAATAGAAACGTCTATCAATTCATTAAGGATAAGTCTTAAGGTAAACCTTTTATCTTTTATTTGTGAAATTATTTCTTTTGATGTTTTGTTGGAATCATCTGAAATTGGTCCTTGCCCTTTGTTGATATGATGATTTGATTACAAGCTTACCAAATTTGCGGTGTTTTATAAGAGATGGACTGTTTGTAAGTTTTGTTACTAATAGATAGTAGAAAGTATAAACCTGATAGTGGACCTCTGACCTCTCCATAAAACTTCAGATTGCTTTACTGTATTGTATGTACCTTTTACAGGTATTGACTATTGAAATATGGTCATCTTAGTGCATTAGAAAACCGGCTTAGAGAATGGATGGGCAGAGAGGAGGATAAGTAGAATGTGACAATATAAGAGAAAAATAGTAATTGAGTTTAAACAGACAACTGATCAGCTGGTTGAGTCTGAAGTGAAAATAAAAATGTTCAGGTATACCTGCTGGAACTGAGATGCCAGCGGGCACTTGGACAAATGCACAGATAAACTTTGTGCAAGACTGCTAGTGGCATGTGGAACCAGTCCAAAAATGCACTGAAGGGATTTCACATGGTACCTTTCTTTTTAGGGTTAGGAGTTACGACTATTAAGCTTAGAAATGTAACTAGGTAAAGGCCTATATATACGACCTGGTTGTTCAAAGGAGTGTTATAATGTTTTGCCAGTAAAGTATGTCTATGTTCTATGAAACAGTGCCTCCCTATTTTTCACTAGAATTGTTTGTCTTTTTAATAGATAAGATCATCATCTGTACTTTGATATATTTGAGAGGAACTGTGTTAGTTGTTGGGCATCAGGAGGTCAGATGTATGTGTACAATCAGTTTTCAGAGGTCTTGATAGATTGGGTGTTGAAATCTCCTTTAGTTAAATAAGTTCTGGTTTGTGAGTTTAGATGATAAGAATGCCAATGGTTCAATGATCATACTGGGGCTGAATTATGGTACAAGAGTTTTTAATGTAACTTTTTATTGACTATTTGTAAATTATATAATAAAATTTAATATTTTGGATACATTCATCCTTTGTTGACGATCTTTCTTGCAGACTCTTCTTATACTAGAGCATCTTTCAAGTGTCAAAGTATCACTAAATTGGTTCATTATTATTTGTCCCTAATTCCTTTTTTTTTTTGTTTTCATTTAATCTTGTGCAGGTGAAGCAGGCTGATGAACTTGAAAACATATTGACGAAGAAATTTCTTAGATTTTTGTCAATGAGAGCTGAGGCTTTCCAAGTACTGAGGAGAAAGCCTGTGCAGGTTTGCATCTCTTCGTCAATTAAACTAGGTTTCTTTTAAATTCAACAACCGTGTCTAGTGATAATTTTCCGAACAAATAAAGTAATGTTTAAATATTGGTGATTGGTTATGGACATCTGTTGGTGATAGGTAAAATAGCGGTTGCAGTGCAGTGGGATACATATGTATGAAGTACATTGAATCTTTTGATAATAAAAATATTTGCTGAGTTTGCCTCAGATATTGAATGTTTCTGTAGTTGTGCTTCAAATAACTCCTTGTCATTAATACAAAAGTTAGGCTAAAGCATACACCATACTGTATTACTGTCAAAGTCTCTTGTGCATCTTCTAATTCCTAGTTAACCCTTTGGTTGAAAAAGTGAGAGAAAATCCTTCTTCTCTGACCCCCGGCTAATTCTGAATCTCATGAAGGGGAGATAGCATCGTTAACCGGAATAGTCAAATAAAGTGTTCCTGTAATAAAAATTGCAAACCGGAATAATTAAATAAAGTGTTCTGATAAAGTATTGTTTGGTTGAAAAACTCAATTTCTCTAACTTTCAATTGCAAATCCAAATAGTTAAATAAAGTGTTCTGGTGAAGTTTTATCTGGGTGAAAAAGCTTAATAAAGTGTTCAGTTTAAGTTGGTTGAAAAAGCTGGATTCCTCTAACTTTCATAGACTGTGAAAGTCTTTCCCAAATCACTCTCACATGTTTAAGAATCATCCGGTAACAATGGCATATCATAAGATGTGTTGAGGTGTATCCATGTTCCAATTACCAAGGGTTGTGGCTGAATAAGCATAATAGAGTCAGGTAGCAAGAACAAGACAACATCGGCAACGGTGGAGGAGTTCATTGTTATCATCAAAAGAACCAATGTTTGTTGATTTGAAACTACATGTGTGTTTTTATTCCATTGAAGTGTTCATCTAAGAGACTTAAGTGTTCATCCGCTCAGTACGCCTCAATAATGTACATGGTGTATGAATTATACATCATTATATATAACAAACCACATCCCAAAATAAAAAAAAAAACCTGCACCATGTAACATGACATGTAGACTTTTCAGAATCAAAACAAAATCTATAAGAATTCCTAAACCAACATTAGTACAAGGTGACAAAATTATAATACAATCTAATATTAAATAATAAAAAATGAATAACGTATATAATAAAATGAAATTACTTCAATGCAACGAGTTGCAGAGTTAAAGGACATGCAGCAATTGAGAAGAAATGTGAAGAGAAGTCCAAGTATAATAGAAGAGTGGAGACAAAATTGTAATTGTATTATTAAAGTGTTTCATTCCATTGGATACACTCTTAATTGGGGGAATGAAAAATTGAAGGAATGGGTGGCATTGGATGGAATGGCTCCGATTCGACAAGGGTATATTGCCTGGCCGAAGGTCCAATATAGTAGGTAGCAGGCGTGTTCGTTTTGGCTCCCGAGCGAGAACGATAAATAGGGGCTAGTCTTCTTCCGGGGATGGTACAACGTTGACATGTGTTTTATTTCTAAATTCTAATGCCAAGACACCATTGAGTGTACTGGTTCTTAAGGGTTTTATCACAATATTTTTAAGGAATATGGCATCATTAGTGTTATTGGGAAAAATTGACAGACCTAATATTTCAATCGAAATAGAAAATTATACTAAAGCCAATTATTTGAGTTTGAGGGCATACACAAGTTTGAGCATTAATCGATATTGAAAGGTATTATACACAGGTGCAGCGTATGCGTTTTAGTGTGAAGGAGTATAAAATCTTACCATGTAGGTACATTTTTAACAAGTTTGAGCATCAATCGATATTGAAAGGTATTATACACAGGTGCAGCGTATGCGTTTTAGTGTGAAGGAGTATAAAATCTTACCATATACGTACATTATTAACAAGTTTGAGCATCAATCAATATATTAAAAGGTATTATACACAGGTGCATCGTATGCGTTTTAGTGTGAAGAAGTATAAAATCTTACCATATATGTACATTATTAACAATTAATCGTAGCCTTTAGTTGTAATTGAAATTAAGGGTGTAGACTTGGAGTAACTATATTGACTTACTCTTTGAGGCAATACATCTCTCATTCTTTTTTATTATGTTTTTTAAAAAATCTTCTACTGTTACTCTTACAGCGCCAATCCAAAGTTGTTCTTCGCTTCCAAAAGTTCTAATGCAAATGCCCAAGTTGTTCTTCACTTCCATTCCCCCTGTTCATTATTCTTCTTCTACCATTACTGTTAACGTTACTCAAACCCTCATTCTCCCTTTACTACCAAAACCCTCTTCCAATTAGGAGTGTTCTTGGTTCATTAAGTGAAGCCACTTTTTATAAAAATCAATTTATTTTTCAAATCAGTTGGTTCAGAACCAGTTTCCAGTTTTAAACCGGTTTTAAAATAGTTTTTCAGTGTCTTTTTAACTAGCAAATTCACTTTCTTCATCTTCGTCGTTGCCATTTTAATTAATGACGTTGTTGTCGTTTTCCCATGGTTGATAAAGCACATCTTCAAAATGAGGTTCCAATCGATTGAAGCTCATCGTGACTCTGGTGGCGATTTCAACGCCTGATTATGAGAAGAAAAAGAAGCTGCTTCTCTTTCATCATCTTTATGTTGATGCTTCCACCTTAATCATTCTTCTGATTTCTTTTTCAGCTTTTGAAACGCGATTTTGTTGCTTTGTTTATTTTTCACAGCTTATTCAAAAAAGGAAAGGCATATAATAAAGGAAACGTGTTTAAAAACAAAAAAAAAATGTTATATTTTATTAATAGTGGTTCACTTCAAAACTATATTGAATGGTTCAATTTTAAATATAATTCAGTGCAGTTCAAACTAGAGTTTGGTTCAGTTAACTAGATATTTGAACACCCCTACTTCCAACCAAGAGCATAAGAAACACTCTAAAAAAGAACAAAATCTAAACATACAGGGAAGCAAATAATGAGAATTATTGTCAAATTGACGTTACTATTGTTGCCGCTTCTGTTATTGCTACTACTACTATTGTTTTTTTCTTTAAATAAAGATGAAATTAAGAAGATGAAGATTTAGGCTATGAAAATGAGATAAATATCATTGAAAAGTTGATTGAGAAGTTTGAGTTTGAAATTTTTTATAATGATGAGATGAAGATGAAGATCTACTTTCAAAAAAAATTAATTAAATGCGACGTCAAAAAAGATAACTGTCACGCCAGCACTTTTTAACACAAGATAACGGAAAAAATATCTATGCAATAGATTCAAAACTTGTTTGTTAACTAAAAAAACTTAAAAGACTTGTATGTTACAAACACAAAAGTTAAAGGATCTCTGTATGCATTTTGTCTTTTCTATTCTACGACAAATTGACTTGTATGTTCATTAGTTGAAAACGTGATAAACAATTGCTGACTACAAGTGGATCAAACTAAGAAAGAACTGAAGCTAAAGATTCAACACTACATAGATTTATATCAAACCATGGAAGATATCATTCAAGTGTATATATAAATGACAAACGTCATCGATGGTGTGAAAAATAACACAAGAAACATACTAGGTTAAAATCTCACAATATTGTATCAGATATACCATCACATAGACAGCATATTTAATATACTACGCCCAAAAGTCTCTCCAGGCAAAATAAACACCCTATTAAATTAAAAGATGAAAACTATCCGCCACATAATGCATTTTAGTAACTAAAAGGCTGCAACTTACTTGCACCAAATGACCCCAGAATCCACTTGTCATCAACATAATTGACAGTTAAATCCCCTGCACACAGTCTATGCGAAACCTCACAACATACTTGTGGGGGGGAATCAGGATTGTAAACAACAAGCAAATGTGCATCATCACTTAGTTTTTCCAATTCATCCTTGCTTTTCAAAACAGCACCTCCTTCGGTTTCAACTAAATCTTGAAGAAAATTCTTATTACACCCATCAGAACCAGAAAAATAAAACGTTAAGCCACCGAATAGCTCTGGCTCCTACAATCACAGTCAGAATAGAGAATTCACAACAGATCTACCCAAGTAATTTAACAATGAATATAAAGAGATATATGGAGGCTAAGATAACTAAATTGTAAAGTGACAAGTAAGCTAAAAAGAACAATGATCAACACCATGATTTTAAACTCTGTAACTAAAATTGCAACATAAAGGTTTCTGTGATCTTTGTAACCACATTGAAACGGAAATCAACGATCACAACGCAACTGTAATTAAAAATCTTGTTAAAGATGCTTGATATTCTAATTGATAGTGCAAATGATATTTCATGGACTTGCAAGAACATAAAATGCAGTATGAAAGAATACTTACATTGACCAATGGCTCAAGTCTGCCACATTCATCGAAACATTGCTTGCTCCTAATGCGACAGTCTTGGACAACAGGTAGTTCATCTTCCATCGATATTTTGGCCTGGAAAGTTATTATATCATGGCTGCTAGAAGGATCTCCTATTGGTTTTGCTTGAAAGGTAATGTAAAACTTGGTAGGACTACGAGGAGGAGGAGTATCACCGGGAGGAACATATGGACGAGCACGAACATCAATCCAACGGTTACACTTGACAAGGTCATGAAACTCAAAACTCACACCGGAACGCTCCTAATAGTTAAGGAGAAAGAACAATTAATTAATTAATTAATGAATAAACATAGAAATAATATTGATTGATTCACAAATAAGTATCGAATTCGAACCTCCTCCTGATTGTACCACTCCAATGCAAGCTGGGAGAAACGTGCGAGTGTAGGGCGAATAAAATCAGTTATTCTAATGGGATCCATAGGTGCACCCCCAACTAATTCTGAATCTCGTGGTGAAGGGGGGATAACATCGTAAGGCTGCAATGTCGAGAATGAAGAATGAATGAATAATCAAAATTGAAAAGGGAAACGCAAAATTGAAAACAAAATTAAATAGATGCTTACGCAAAATCTATTTGGTTTCAGCCGTTTGACTCCGCGGAAGAGGGTGTTCGATTGCATCGACGTCGACATTCTGCAACACGGAAGGAAGGAAGGAAGGAATCACAATTCACGCTTACCTAACCCTAAAACCAACACACCACTCCTCATTTTATATCAGTTTTCTTTCGGTTTTGGTTTGGGCTGCTCTTCTTTTCTTTATCACCCGCCCAGGCCCGGGAAGATATATACTCCTACTTCTAATTTTTTTTTTTTTTGTAAAAAATAGCTGATTATTGATAAGATAGTTTATGGTGGATAAATTTATAGCGAATAATTTAAAAGTTACTAGTAATATTTAGCTTATATCGAAAAGATAATTGATTGAATTTGTAGTATTTGATAAAATTATGGATTGAATCAGTATATAAATATAAGATGACATAAAAAATATATATTTAATTAATCTATCTATCTATATCTATATATATATATATTATTTGAGAGTCTTTTCTCAAAGGATTTAGTAATAGCATTAAATGTAAATGTAATAGCATATACATACTCACATCATGTAATAGCACTACAAGGTGAACAAATATGTAAATGTAGACTCATTAAATGCTAAATCATACTTTACTATAAAAAACTGAAAACCTACTTTTATGTGGAAGTTATGCTTAGTTTGTTTTTTTGGTAGTTTTTTTAAGGGTAAAATAGGAATAACAAAAAAGTCATCCCAAAAATTTGTATCCCCTTTATATATTAGTATAGATTATACCCTAATTTTAAGTCACCAACAAAATCCTGTTTTTTTGCACCCACTTTCTCTTTCTAATAAATTTAATATATTATACACACAAAAAAAACAAAATTTAATATGTTTATGTACCAAAAAAAAAGATTTAGTTTTCCAAATATATAGCATTCATTAGTTTTATTGAAAAATATATGAGTAATTGACAAAGGGTATAATTGACAAATCGTAGACTTAAAACACCAAATAGACAGTTAAATAGAAACGCTAAATTCTCCGTTTTTGGACACTTAAAAAGGAACGAAGGTAGTAGCAAATAATTTAAAAGTTACTAATATTTAGCTTATATCGAAAAGATATTTTATTGAATTTGTAGTATTTGATAAAATTATGGATTGAATCAGCATATAAATATAAGATGACATAAAAACTATATATTTAATTAATCTATCTATCTATATATATATATATATATATATATATATATATATATATTATTTGAGAGCCTTTTCTCAAAGTCTTATGTACAAGTGGCACTCCCTCATGCATTCTTCTCCAATATTGATTTAGCAATAAATGATTTAATGATGTAGCTAAAAAAAATAAAATTACACTACAAGGTGAACAAAAATGTAAATGTAGACTCATTAAATGCTAAATCATATACACACTCATCATGTAATAGCATTAAAAAAATGATATTCAATGATTTCTCTCAATTATGACCATGTATATCTCAATTATGGCCATGGTATCTGATCAAAAGTAAAAATGTGATTTCTCTAAAAAAAAAATCAATATAAAAAAAAAGATCACACTAAAAGCATAAAAAAAATCGTGATAATGAATGTAAAAAAATAGTGTAAATGAATTTTGATGAAAAGCTTAAAAAATAGCTATTTTGAATTTTGAATATATATATTATTTGAGATTTTTTTCAAGGCTCAGTATAGACGTGGCATCTCTATTATAAACGAATGCAACCCTATTCATAAGAACATGACATGTGTCCTTTTTCATTTAATTATTTATTACATTAATTTCTATTTAATATTTTATAACGTTACATTTTTAATTAAATACTAAAATAAATAATATTTATATTATTATTTCAATACGTTACATTTTATTTTATTTAATAATTGAAGACGTTACATTTTATATTAAATATTTTTTATATTTAATTGAACGTTACATAGTAGTTTCGTCGGTTACATACAAATTATAATTAATTAAATAAATGTTTTGGAATAATAAAGTTGTAACTGATATTTTATAATAAAATTGTATTTATTTCCTGTCTTTCCAAAGGTAACTATAAATATATGTCATTTTTGTCACAAAAGCTCACAAAGTCATTTTCTAAAATTGGCCTACTTGAACTATCGATAAACATGGCTCCAAAAATTAACCAAAATTCCGAAATCAACCAAGTCAATGAGAGTTTGAATGTTGTTCGTGTAATTCGGATGTGGTTGGTTCGTGATGTGCCAAGCAACAATGAACTTTACTTTAGATATAATACTAATGGATTCAACCGTAAGAACTTTTCTATAAGTTTAATTTTCATTTACACTAATTCTTGATTTTTTTTATGTATTATATTAATATTCACTTTTATTATTCATGGAAGTAAAATACACGGTACAATGCGTCCCACTCTAATATATAAGTTTGAATTGGATGATTTTTTTGATTATGATGATTTATTCTTTGTTATGTAGGGAGATTGAATTAAATAGTTTTTGTGCGAAGAACATTGATCTGCATGTTCAAAGACCAACTTCAAGGGAGTATGATTTACAGGATATTCTCATCAGATGTTGGTTCTATCGATGTTTGTAATTTTTATTATATAATAATATTCTATGTTAATTGTATTTATAAATTTCATACTTCACACTCGAAAGAAAAATAAAAAAATGTCATACTTTGTGTTTGCGTTTGTGTGTGTGTGATCGGATGTAAAGAAAAAAAATACCTACAAGTTGTGAAAGGAGTTGTTGTTAACTTGGAGTGTGTCTTCACTGTTTATGTTAAGAAGATAATGTTTTCATTAGACGCGATATGAGTAACATCCAATGCAAATTTCCAAATGGGTAAAAAGATTATTAAAATAAAGATATAGTTGTTGAACATGAATATGTTTCTTTTGAGTTTTTGCTTAATGTTTCTAGATTGAAATTTCAATTTAATATAAATTTGTGTTTTCAAATATTATTCTTTACAAGATTATGTGTCAATGTACCTATATTATTGTCTTCTATATAAATTCATATAAATCCATTGATAAAATAATTTTGGTCCTTCATGCGGATTCTAAGTCAAGCACTAAAATTATGGTCTCTTTACTCTTTCCTCCAAAATGATGGTCTCTTATGCATTCTCCTTTGTGTGCATTCGACAATTAATTCATTTATGTAAAGAAAAAACATTAAAATCTACTATTTCAATCACATATAAAATACTTCCACAAATATTAAATATAAAGTATTTTAAGTTTAAGTTTTACATTATATTTTTGTCAGTTATAAGAAAATATTAATTTATAATTTAACTGTTTCAAACAAATTATAATTACTAAAATAAATGATTTGATATATCTATATATAAATGTAAAATAAAAAATAAGTCTGTTACATGCAAGTCTTAATTATTAAAATAAACGATTACATATATTTTTAAATGCAACAAAAAACATCGGTTACATGCAAGTTATAATTAATAAAAGAATTTTTCTTACATGTGCAAATATATATATTTTTTTTATATAACTTTTCATGTGCAAATTTGAACATGTTAATAAGTTCAAAGTAATACATTTGTATTAGAACTTGTGCGTTTTATATTGAATGTATAACTTTTTAATAAATAATTGTTATTTTTCAATAAAAAGTTACTACGTTTGGATATTCCACATGTTAGACAAACTCTTAATAAAATAAACGTTTCGAAATAGTGAAGTTGTAACAGTTAGATTATTGTAAATTATTAAAATGAAACGTCTGAATATTAAATTAATTATCATAAATGTCTATGTTTGCTACTTATGTGTTTATTTAGCGATGACTAACGTCAGGGATCAAAATCAAACAATTTCAATCTTTCGATGGTTATTTCCTTAAAAAAAGACACAAGGACGAAAGCTAAAAAATAGATACAAGGACGAAAGCTTAAAAAATGTAAACTTACGAGGAAGAACTGCCTATTTAAGCATAAATATTTTGACAAATTTTATGTTATGTTAAATTGATATCATATGTTTTTAATTGATCAGTTTGTTCTTAGTAAAATTGTGGGCAATAAGTGCAGATATGAGTACTGATACCTCAAAATTTATGTACAAGTGCGAGTGCAAATACTGTTGCCCACGCATATATGAGTATAATACAAACTTATTTAAAACTGAAAGGAGTATTAATTACTCGTACTCTGCACAGACTCCATAAAAATACTTATTTTGTCACAAAAAAAAATCATCAGAATAACAAAAGCATTGAAATTCAGTTCATATGTTAACTCTTTTTTTATTCTCCTTTAATTGATGGACAAAATTAGAGATGTCCAAACAGACTATCCGGCCCTCAACAGGCAGACCCAGATGGACTTCTAGCTTTATTCTCCTTTAACTGATGGACAAAATTAGAGATTCTCCTTTAATTGATAGCTCTAGAACTGTATCTCGAAAAGAGTTAATATTGTTAATGCATTAACATGACCATAAAAAAAAAATCATCAAAACAACAAAAACACTAAAACATTTACTACCAATACCATATTAGAAACATCATACCCAAACATTTAAAAACGGATAAAAACTATTACTGAGTTATGACTAAAAAAGAGATAACACAAACAACTAGATTACAAAGGGATAAAACAATGTAAAAGGTCACAATTGGCGAACTGACCCAATCACCTCTATAAATTTTCTAACTTTGATTCCTCTAAATTTTATGTTTTAAATTTTAATCCTTTATTTTTTTATATAATCCATATTGTATGTTCAAAGCGACTTTAAATGTATCTAAAGAGTTGGTTTGTTTTCAAGGATGGCAAGTGGACCCATATACAGTAGATATAAGCAAAAAAATGAGCACACACATTGGTAATTATCCGCAATAATGAACGGGTATGGGTACCTTAGTACCCACCTCTCCTCATACTCACATATTATATATATATATATATATATATATATGTATGTATATTATATAAAAATATATGTATATCAATTTTAAAAAAATACAACAATACTAAATTGTTACACATTTGAAATTAAAAAATTGGTATTTATAATATAATGCAAACACAATATGAATATGTCAACAAAGATATATACGAATATTAGTATGATTAATAATAATTTTTCTATAATTTTCAAAAGTCAAAATTAAATTTTTTTAAAAAAATTAATTATATTAAAACTATATCTTATATCTTTAATTGATCAAATAATTCTCAGTAAAGTTGAAGGTAATGAGTGCGAGTATGAGTACTGTGATACTCAAATGGTACGTGTTTGATATGGGTACAAATATTGTTATACACGCGGATATTAGTTAGGATCTATAAAGCACAGACACTTCTCAGATTAGTTGTGTCTCATGTCGGACACCAACACTTATGATTGTACTTAATTATGTTATTTTTTCAAATTATTATCGATAATAATATATTAATATTTATGTCGTGTCCAATATCCATATATCCATATATATATATATATATATATATATATATATATATATATATATATATTTGTGCTTCATAAGTCATGGTAAATGCTTATATTTAAAACTGAAAAAAAAATATTAATTACCCGTGCTTGGCACGGGATCCATTCTAGTTCTCATAATGATTCTCCTCTAACATTGTTTTGACAATTAATTGATTTAAGCATATTTATTATAGGAAAATCATCAAACGTTTGAAATAGGAAAATATCATTAACTACATCAAATTGCACAAGACAATTACAACTTGCAAATCACAATTTGATTGACAACCAGCAAATGTAATTATTTGTATTTACTACTTTTCCATTCTTAGCATTTTTCCATTCACATATATATAGTGTTGTATCCTAGGTTCTTACCATCATTCTTGGGCATTTTGTTTTGTTTATGAAATCAAATAATTTAGTTTTCTTTTTATCTTTGCAGGTATGGTGATTATCAAATCTTTTGCTGCAATTCAAGGACCAGTCTTTTGATCATGTAATCAAATACATGTAAAATTTGCTTCTTTTATGTTTTATTAAAATGTTTTGAAATTTGCAATTTTCTTTCTTTTTAATTTACTTTCCTTTTTATCTTTGCAGATATGGTGATTATCAAAACTTTTGCTGCAATTCAAAGACCGGTCTTTTGATCATGTAGTCAAATACACAAGAAATTTGATTCTTTTATGTTGTTACTAAAATGTTTTGAAATTTGCAATTTTCTTTCTTATTTGTATTTTTAGCAAATTAGGGTTCTTTCTTATTTCCACATCATAATTATAATTTTTCTCCATTTCAAATTAGGGATTCTTTTTAGTTGATGAAATGGGAATTGCTACCCCTAGATTTTTATGTAATTTTTCTTTTTCGAACTTAGGCCTTCATTATTATAAATAAATAAAATAAAAAAAATACCAACGAACCATTTATTTTGGTACGTGTATATATCACTGAAGATTAGGTTTCACGCCACTGATTACTTCTTTAGACGCAAAGCAACATACTCAAAATTAATTGTATATAATTACGCAATTTATGGCTTATTATAGTTTTTTTTTTGTCAAGTAGCCGTATCTAGAAATTACACCCCTTAAGGTGGATAAGTGAAATTATCGGTATTCGAATCACTACCCCTTTATATATATATATATATATATATATATATATATATATATATATATAAAATCAGTCAAACTTACGGGCATTGTCACATGTTTTTGTAACATGAAATAACTATTAACAAAAAAGATAGTAAATTAATTTTTATTCAATAAAAAAATTATTCCAAAAAAAATAATCTTTTATTTAGTAAATAATTCAAGAAATTATTCTTTATTCAAATTTTTCTATTTATTTTTACTGTATTCACTAACTGTTTCATATTTTATGAAATTCTTAATTTGTCTATTCATTCATTACAAATTAATAGTATTAAATTGATTTCAATTTTATAATATTTTTGGATTCCTTCAGAAATTTCTGCACAATTGGAAATTGTGGACCAGAAAAAAATTTGTACTATTTATTTTGTATAGATTATCCCACCAAAATTGGCCTGTGGGAAAATTGAACTCAAGACCTTGAGAGGAGCACATTCCAAAATCTCAAGTCAACACCACTAGGTCAATCCATGTGAATTACACGTGTTGACATATAACCGTATATTTTGATGATGTGACATGTCTACTTATATTTTTTATTTACTTTTAAATTCACCTAAATATTTATAATTTTTTAATAAGACAAATTGGATTTGATCTTCTCCAATTTGTAACATGGTTTTCATGAGGGGATTTGATCCTATACAATTTTTTATATTATTTCATCTCTCAAGTTTTAATCTCGTGACTAAGATTATAGAAAACGTGTGACATTTAAAGACTAAAATTAGTGTAAAACTAATAAAAATGCCGAAATTATTAAGCCAAATATCGTAATCTGAGTTTAAATCTAAAATTTCATAATTATGTGAGTTTAATTTCAATGAATTATTATTCTATCTAAAACAAAAGGAAAATTAGTATAAACTAAAAACAGTCGAGAAATACATGAGACGATCCAAATACACAACCACAATGTGCAAAGATAAATCCGAATATTTCATTTGAAATGATTTTGGCTTGAATGATTGAGGTACCATTTGTCCAAAGATTGAGCTCATTGGTTAAAGATATAAAATCACTCTCAAACTAATAGGTGTCCTAACAATAAGCCTTTGCCTCTCCCAGAGTCCAGAGAATAGAGATGGTGACATAGATTGTATTTTCATTTACAACACGTTTTCTCTATATTAAATGGTAGATGCGATTTTTTTTTTTATGGATAACAAACAAAATGCTATCTTATCATGTATTATTTTCATAATTATTTTTCTATATAAATAAAAAATTAACCCATAAAAATAATATAAATAAAACTTATATGATAATTTACGATACATTTTATGAATTCATAGTAGTATTAAAATTCTGCCAAATTTACCGTAAAACCAAAAACACATTTCATAGTAAGTCAATGAAAAAACGGAACCGATGTTTAACACCTCCGCGGAACCGTCGGAATTTCCTTGTCTCTCAGTAGCGTAGCCACTAACCACCCAAAACTCGCCGTTATACTACTACAAAAGAGAGCTTTTATAGCGCCCATTTAATAGCGCTTATTTAAAAAGCGCTATTAAAACTTAAACACGGAGGCTTATTATAGCGGTTTCAGGAAATACGCTATAAAAGCTGTGAACCAGATAATAGCGCTTTTTACGGAGCCGCTATTAAAGCCACAAATGCGCAGCTCCACAATAGCGTTTGTGAGAAAGCGCTAATAAAAGCTTATACTATATAGTAGCGCATTTTAAATAACCGCTATAGTAAAGAAAATTAATAAATTAAAAACTATTGTAAGTGGATGTCGAACCCTTGACCTTTTTTTTAAAAATAATAATAGTAATAGAAATAGAATGAGAGATTATTTATGCGCTTTCACTTTGGTTTCCCACACTAATTTTACACCCTTCACACCATCAATCTGGAACCCACGATCTGCAAACCACTTCCCATTGAGCACTGAACTCCAACCCTAATCAACCTTCTTCAAACTTCCAAGCAAACATTGAACTCAAACTTTGAATTCAAATCGATTGTCTTCTAGCTTCAAACCCAAAGGAATCGAACTCATAGAGAAATTGTTTCTCTGGCATCAAAATCAGAGCAATCGGAACTCAGATAGGTTATTTCCCATCAATCGTTTCCCAGAGAGGTTGTCTTCGTAGTCATTCGTCGTCGTGCTCTCACAACTCAAACTATCGTCATTAAGGTATGGTAAACCTCTCATATGATTCAGTTTTCTCTAATTCTGAATATCATTTCAACATGTACTTCATGCATCTCAAGATTAATTAGTTCCAGCCCTAGTGTGTTTTGTTCCATGTTAAGTCATTGTAATCTCATTTGATTTTTGGGCTACTGTCTTTGTAGGGCATTGAACAAAACTGCACGAGTAGACATTTTATGCAACAAAAACTATGAAGTACATCTGAAAATCAATTTTTGAAGATGCTTGAGGTAATTAAAATAAGAAGTCATTGAGTGAATATTGGTTGTGGATAAGTTCAAAATATAACACATATTAGTTGTAGATTAGAGGAGAAGAGGTATTCAACAATAAAAGTTATATGTTTAAGGGATAATTGGCTGTTTTTCATGATAGGCAATGAACTAATTGATGTATTTTCATAATTTAGGGACTTCTAATGGTGAGCATTATGGAAATGTTAATTGAGAGAATAGTTTAGAGACATCTTAATTGATTTTAATAGTTTAAAGACAAAATTGATGAGATAGTATTAGTTTAAGATGATGATGATGATTAATAGTATTACTTGATGACAGACATGAGGCATGATGAGTATTTGTACAGTTATGCCAATTTATGCAACAAAAACAACAATACCTTTTATGACAATACGAGAACTTAAACCTCAATAAGTAAGATGTTTATATGCCAAATGAATTTAAATACAATGATGGTGTATGATCTGCAGTTCTGTACATCTTCATTAAGATTTCAAAATACAAAACATGTTGGAGATTTTGTGTTATCTACATCACAAGATTGCAGGCATTTGTTGGACTTAGACTTAATGCAACATGAAAAATAGTCCCCTCAACTCACATCACAGTTTACTACATTAACCAGCATGCAATATTTTAATCTTAGTTTCAGATTTCTATGCTTGCAATAGTATTTTCCAAGAATCTAATCTAATATATAGTTAAAAACGTATCTTAGACCATATGATTTCCTCTTAAATCTGTGACTTATACAAAAGAAAGTGATGACATTTTTCTCAGTTCTGTTTGCACATACCAGCCATCCCCATACTTCTCTGAAGAGAAAGAACCAATTACCAATTCAGAAAAGCTTCATTGATGGAAGACTTAGCATGGTGTGGAAAGTGTAACTGAGGATGAGGTTGACTCAAGTACACTCGCCATTGCAATTGAAGAGATTTTAATTCTGAAGTATGTGTCTTACAAATTTTAAGTTTGGAAATAATTCCAGAAATATTCACGTGAAAGTGAGCAAAAGATAGAATTGCATAAAGAATTCACAACATTGGAAGAAAATAAATCAAGATAAAGAAGAAGGAGGAGGCATGAATAGAAAGAACGAATACTCACTCTAACAAGTAAGTCTCAACCTGTTGCACAATAGTCCCACATCGAGGAAATACGAAAGGCAGTGAGTAAATGTGAGATATAAAAGCAGAAGTGAGCACAATGTTTAAAGCATATCTTTCTTGGCCTTTTGGCTAAGAACTATAAATTTAATATCTGATATTTGGCCCATTGGGTCACATGATATTAAATTACTTTTTTGGGGGGAGAAGCCAAAGAATAGCTTGCTATTGGGCTTCTCATGTGTCTCCAATGCGTTGCACTATTGCATTGGCTAGGCGCACCTCTCCAATTTTAGTTTAATTTTTATTTAAATTTCTTGCTTTTTTAGCTTTTAATAACGATTTCTTGGTACATTGATAAAATATAATAATTTGTTTCTGTTTATTAGGAATTTACTATAAATAAAGAAATAGTAAAGTTTGGAGTGTTATTTTCATTCACCGGGCCTTGCTAATGAGTTCGCCCTTTAAATTTGTTTATAGAGGAGTAAAATTTTCTTATATTTTTTGAATTTATGGACTCACGGTTAGTTACACTATAATTTTCAATGCATTGGCTTTACAAATTTCGATAAAAAAAACTATAGAAATTTACTATCTAAGTGTTTAAAGAGTGTCCCCTGCACTCGTTAGCATTTGCCTTGTTATATTAGATTTTGGTTTCGCTATATGAACCAATTTCTAGTTTTTTAGTCTTGTCATTGTTATATTAGATTTTGGTTTTGCTTTCAAGTTGAACCGGTGAATGTCACTTACTATATATTGGATCTATGCAATATTATCATAGTAAATTGTTTACCTCAAGAGTATTTGGATGAGATGTTAAAAAGTCTTTTTAAACTTAATTAGAAGTACTAATTTTTCAAATTCAACTGTGAGAATGCAACAATATTAAATCTCTAAACGAAGAGTCACTCATTTCAATCCTAACTAGGTTGGAGGATTAATCTCTACACCTGCACAAAAATAACCGATTAAAAAAAATAGTAATCATGTTTTAGTTTTCACAAAAAATGTCCATATTTAAATCCCTTGTTTGGTTACTTTTGTTGACAAATTTATCATAGCTCATTTTAATTTGTTCAGCTCGTTTTTAATTATACAAGTGATTTTAAATTAGTCCACACTATAATCAATTTTGATATTCTGCGATGGTATCACAAATTCACAACCAAAATTTCGACTACCAAGATCACATTTTGTGACGATATAAAGGTTGTGACCGCAAATCACATACACAATTTAAAACTATGATTATATATGTTTAAGGATTCAAATCCGAATTAAACCAACTTCAGTAGACTTTATCATCATCATCGAGCAAGAGAAGAGAAGAGAAGAGAAAGGGAAAATGAGTAGTTACACGACACAACACATGATCATTAACATCCTAAGAAATAACTCAAACAAGAGAAATTCTTGCATGGTCTCGGATATAACAAATCATTCTTAGTCCCAATCAATTAAAACATGACACATAATTAATGTTAAATAAAAAGAAAAAAAAATTACTATAATTACAACACATGAAAACACCGGTTGTGAGAGAGAGTGGGGAGTGGGGGTTCTTGTGCAGTTTTTGTTTTTTCATTTTAAAAAATATAGTATTAATTGCATGTCATGTTTTTATTTGTTGTGCCTAAGAATGATTTGTTATATCCGAGACCATGCAAGAATTTCTCCAAAATAAAAGGGGGAGAGAAATATCCCTACAATAACCGGCTAAAGCGTGAGCAACCCTTGACGGGGGAGATCATAGAAAATTATACCCGTGTCACCTTTGCAACTCAAATTAGCAAGAACATCTTGGCTTTTTTATTCACATGTAACAGGTGAACCTCTCAACGCTATCAACAAAAATTAAAATGTATCTAGTTTAAAAAGTCAAAAATGTAATAGGGATATTTG
Organism: Trifolium repens; assembly: GCA_030408175.1. Classification (NCBI taxonomy): domain Eukaryota; kingdom Viridiplantae; phylum Streptophyta; class Magnoliopsida; order Fabales; family Fabaceae; genus Trifolium; species Trifolium repens. The sequence continues at coordinate 53,993,171 of CP125842.1, read as the reverse complement.
GATTATATATTATATATACGCAGAATAATTATACTTGAATGTATTTAGTGTAAATTTAAATTATATATATTTTGATTTTTATTTATATTAAACTCCACAAAATAGTGGTTATATTCTTTTCTTTGAACCATAACTTGGTAAACACTGTCACTACTTTTGGTTAAATCGCAAATCTTAAGTAACCACCATTACCAATACCTAACAATTTTAGTTAACCATTATGCTTTGCAAAAAAAATTTCTTTTTCTTTTTAGAAAGACACTTATCTCACTTCATTATTTCAGAAAAAAGTAATATAAATTTGCATCAAATCAAAGACTCGAGGACTAGATGTTTATATAGTCGCTCTTGTTAATTCATAATCTACTACATTAATTTGCATCTTAGAAAATTCAACCAACAAGTTGAAAGAAATTTTATAGGCCTCCCCTTCTTTAACCAGTAGCAACGAGGACATTGAAACTGCTTTCGTCTTAACAAAATTGTCGTGATCTCTTATGCACGTGCCAATACCCACCTTACTTTTAAATAAGTGGCATCCACATTGCACTTCAACTCTCCAACTTGAGGCTTTTCCCATTTTGTCACTGCCGACCTAGTAACCATGTTTTTGTCCATTATCGTTTTCAACTTAACTCATTGTCATTGACTAAAGAATACCACAACTCGTTGATGTATCAATGCAACTTTCTCGTTTACCTCATCTCATCATTTCAAGTTGTGGCTCTTCCATTATCTCGATAAACACACAAACGCAACTAAACATGATAAATAAAAGGTTTAAATGCAGTTTTGGTCTCCATATTTTAAAAATCACTATTTTAGTTCCCCTATTTTAATTTTTTCTAACTTTTAGTCCCCCTCTTCACTTTGAGGCCAATTTTGATGATGTGGCCATGTAACTTATGATGTGGCTCATTCCATGTGGTTTATGTGAAGTAAAATTAACTTTATCTCAAGAATTAATTTTACTTAAAACTTTTGATTATAGAATTATTTTCTACTCTTGTACCAAAAAAAAAAAAGAATTAATTTCTACTCTCAATTTTATGTCTAAGTCACATAATAATCAATTAAGCCTTTTTTTACTAACATAGTACTAATATAATCTGATGAATAATCAATTAAGTTAAAATCAAATTTTCTCATTTCATGATGACCTTGGTAGAATATCTGATTTGATTCCTTCCTCCTAAAAGAAGACAGAGAATTGCAGTAGTAGTTGGTGAGATTCATTCATTCATTCGGATCCTTCTTCTCTAACCGCTTTCATCTTTCATCAGATTCATTCACTTTTTCCTCCTCGCTTAAACTCCACTTCAACAATCTTCCAATTTTCTCAGATTCAAACCCAAACTAATGGTACGATACGTTACACTCTATCATCTCTCAATCTTCTTTCATCGCACTTTTCTTCTTCTCAATTCACCACTCACTCTTTTTTCTCTGTTTCATTTCAGGGTAGCACATTACGCTTATATTTAACCTGCATTCGCAACACACTCCATGCTGCAATGTGCCTTCAGGTTCGTTTTCACCATTTTCTATATTATTATACATTCCTTTTGCTTCCGATCATATTCGTGTTTTTCGTAATTGCAGAATTTTCCTTGTCAAGAAGTTGAAAGACATAACAAACCTGAAGTTGAACTCAAGTAACTATTTCTATTTTCAAACTTCAATTAAGATCATAATAATGATTAGTGTTTATGATATCATTGATATGTTATGTTATTATTATGATTGAATTGAAATGAAATGAAGTTTGATGAATATCTGAATTTGACCTAAATAGATTAATTGAATTGAGGATCATATATGTTTTTATGTGCAGGTCCAGTCCTGAACTCCTTCTCAATTCTGTAAGGCCCGATCTTATATCATATCATTGGCACTACTTACTTTAAATTTGCTTGTTTCTTTGTACCGATATTTCGTATTGAAGGCTTGTCCGACACATGTCTGATATCTACACATCACTGACATGTGTGTTTACATATAATCACTTCAATTTTCTCAAATTATTATCTGTGTCTACGTGTCAGTATTATGTATATGTGCAAATGTCAGTGCGTCATAGATGAAGATTGTTTTCTGGTGCATTACATACATATCAAGATGTCTCACTCTTTAATTTTTAGATCTTGCTATATTTTTCATCTTTAACATAAATATTTGATTTTTATTTTTTGCGTCTTTTCATTTGGACCGAGTTGACTCTTATCGGCGGGATTGAGTATTAATGTTTTAATCTTTTTACACTGCCTTTATATATGTTGTATGTTTCATAGACATTATTACTTTCTAAATGATGTAGCCTTAATTAGGAATATGCTGAGTTTATGCCTTACGAATTCCGTTTTTACTATACCTTTCTAAAGAATGCATGCTTCAAAGAAGTTAATTTTTGCATCAATGTTTCATTGCAAAATGCATGTTATTTTTGTTACAGGTTGTGATATGCCGAAATGAAGCTGAGAAATGCTTAATAGAAACGTCTATCAATTCATTAAGGATAAGTCTTAAGGTAAACCTTTTATCTTTTATTTGTGAAATTATTTCTTTTGATGTTTTGTTGGAATCATCTGAAATTGGTCCTTGCCCTTTGTTGATATGATGATTTGATTACAAGCTTACCAAATTTGCGGTGTTTTATAAGAGATGGACTGTTTGTAAGTTTTGTTACTAATAGATAGTAGAAAGTATAAACCTGATAGTGGACCTCTGACCTCTCCATAAAACTTCAGATTGCTTTACTGTATTGTATGTACCTTTTACAGGTATTGACTATTGAAATATGGTCATCTTAGTGCATTAGAAAACCGGCTTAGAGAATGGATGGGCAGAGAGGAGGATAAGTAGAATGTGACAATATAAGAGAAAAATAGTAATTGAGTTTAAACAGACAACTGATCAGCTGGTTGAGTCTGAAGTGAAAATAAAAATGTTCAGGTATACCTGCTGGAACTGAGATGCCAGCGGGCACTTGGACAAATGCACAGATAAACTTTGTGCAAGACTGCTAGTGGCATGTGGAACCAGTCCAAAAATGCACTGAAGGGATTTCACATGGTACCTTTCTTTTTAGGGTTAGGAGTTACGACTATTAAGCTTAGAAATGTAACTAGGTAAAGGCCTATATATACGACCTGGTTGTTCAAAGGAGTGTTATAATGTTTTGCCAGTAAAGTATGTCTATGTTCTATGAAACAGTGCCTCCCTATTTTTCACTAGAATTGTTTGTCTTTTTAATAGATAAGATCATCATCTGTACTTTGATATATTTGAGAGGAACTGTGTTAGTTGTTGGGCATCAGGAGGTCAGATGTATGTGTACAATCAGTTTTCAGAGGTCTTGATAGATTGGGTGTTGAAATCTCCTTTAGTTAAATAAGTTCTGGTTTGTGAGTTTAGATGATAAGAATGCCAATGGTTCAATGATCATACTGGGGCTGAATTATGGTACAAGAGTTTTTAATGTAACTTTTTATTGACTATTTGTAAATTATATAATAAAATTTAATATTTTGGATACATTCATCCTTTGTTGACGATCTTTCTTGCAGACTCTTCTTATACTAGAGCATCTTTCAAGTGTCAAAGTATCACTAAATTGGTTCATTATTATTTGTCCCTAATTCCTTTTTTTTTTTGTTTTCATTTAATCTTGTGCAGGTGAAGCAGGCTGATGAACTTGAAAACATATTGACGAAGAAATTTCTTAGATTTTTGTCAATGAGAGCTGAGGCTTTCCAAGTACTAAGGAGAAAGCCTGTGCAGGTTTGCATCTCTTCGTCAATTAAACTAGGTTTCTTTTAAATTCAACAACCGTGTCTAGTGATAATTTTCCGAACAAATAAAGTAATGTTTAAATATTGGTGATTGGTTATGGACATCTGTTGGTGATAGGTAAAATAGCGGTTGCAGTGCAGTGGGATACATATGTATGAAGTACATTGAATCTTTTGATAATAAAAATATTTGCTGAGTTTGCCTCAGATATTGAATGTTTCTGTAGTTGTGCTTCAAATAACTCCTTGTCATTAATACAAAAGTTAGGCTAAAGCATACACCATACTGTATTACTGTCAAAGTCTCTTGTGCATCTTCTAATTCCTAGTTAACCCTTTGGTTGAAAAAGTGAGAGAAAATCCTTCTTCTCTGACACCCTTTTTTATATACAAAATATACTACATTGTGCTTATTGTGATCTATTTTCAAATGGACCTTGCTGATGACTGATGAGTGTCTTTTGAGTAATGCTTCAGGAATCAATAAATATAGTTTTTTATTGATCAATTTTATGTATGTGTAGTTAGTTGATTTACTAGTAGGAGTTCATTCTACAAAGCCTCAGTTTCCTTATAATAACATTCAATGAATCATGACATTACATGCTGCACTTTTTTTAAGAAATAACTCACTTTTGATTCCTTAACAAATTCACTTAGGTAGCGATTAGCATTCATCTTTCCTAATTCAGTGTGGTGGATTAACTGCCTTGCTAACAATGTTTTGATTCTTGCTGGACGATCACTACTGCAAGACATAGCTAATCAGAATGTCATATTTTTTGTTGTTTTTCTTGTCAGGGATATGATATTAGCTTCCTTATTACAAATTACCACTGTGAGGAGATGCAGAAGCAAAAACTCATAGATTTTATAGTGCAATTTATGGAGGCAAGAATTTATGGACTCTACAACTTATTTTGCATTTCATTTTGTGGCTTGTTGTACTATAAATTGATTGATATCTATGCGACATTACCATAAAACAAATAAAAACGAACATTTTCAACTCTCAAGCAGAGTAAGGTGCACTAGTATGGAGTGGACTCTCTACCTTTACTATTTGGTGACTTTAGTGTATTTAGGACAGAAATGAATGATTAAAATAAATTATTTAAATGAGAGAAATCTTGGTTAAAAGAGAGATGCAGGCAAAGTCACCAAAGGTAGACAATCCCTTCCCACACAGGTGCCTTGCTTACTGATTTTTTCTTAACGTACTTGTAGTTGGTACTTGGTACAGTAACTTATTGTAGAGGCTGTCTGCCATACTTATGTTGCTTTAAAATATTTACTGATTACTGATGTGAACCAAAAAGAAAAGATACTGATAGTATGAATTAGAGCAAGATGATATTTTCTGTTGTTTTTACTTTTGCTATAGCCTTCCTGACATAAAAAGTGGTTAACTTCATTGGTCCATTGCATGTTCCCTTTGTACAAAAACAAGTCATTATTTTCTTCTTCTTTTTCTACCATTATTGTAATTCTGCTGCTTTGTTGGGATCAAGTAGGATAATATTGGCTTTTAAATTACAGGATATCGATAAGGAGATAAGTGAGCTCAAAATGTCAGTGAACACACGGGGGAGGCTCGTGGCTACGGAGTTTCTGAAGCAGTTTATCTGATGCTTTGAACTAGTTAGAATTAGAACTACCAAGTCCGTGTAAATTGTACTATTTCAAATCTAGCCCTACTTTCTTTCTGATTATCAATGCTCGTGTCTTTATTGTATTCAGTAGCAGTTTTTGTAGAGAGAAATATGAAGTCTTATTGGAATATTGTGCCTTCATTATAAATCGTTATCGCACCTAGTGTCTTCTTTTGCTCTTTTGCCAGTAGCCGTGTTCACTTGACAAAAATGTTTACATAATTTCTAAAGCAAAAAATGCATGAAAGTTGGGGTTCTATATTTGATCACAAGGGATCTGAAATCACAGTTTGAACCTAGTCCATATTTGTGTTGCAGCGAGCTATAGGTTCTTACCTTCCATCATTTGTGCAGTCGCGGCAAACACTGCCAAACTACATTTAATCTTCAATCTTCAGAGCCTTCACCATTTCATACTTTGTCAATTTCTCAATGAATATCGTCAACATAATTTTGTAGGAACCAAGTTGAAATTTCAAATAATGAGTTACCTATACAGTTGGTAAATGATCTCTACGATTATATCTAAGAGACGGCTAACAGACACCGACTACTCTTCAACTCTCACTTCCTACATTTCAAACTTTTGCATAAAATAAATTAGGCTACAAATGTGGTATTCGGAGAGAAGTCAAGTTGAAGACTTCGATGGAGGATATCGCAAAAGCTTTGAGTGTGCAAATGTGGCGTAGAGGACAAATGGCGTTTTTTTTTTATAAGTAAAAATTGAATTATAAGGAGTATAAGGGGTACTCAACCCTTACAATTCAAGGAAAAACACTTTAGGTGCTTTGAAGACAACCTAAAGGATTATTACACCAATCGAAAAAAACAACATCAACATTATTTCTTACACGGCAACTAAACCAAAGCCACGACATATATTTAATGTGGCTGACTGAGGTTTTGCTGGCATCAAGCTCACAAAAAAACCAGCAAATGTAAGAGGACGAGGAGGGAAAAGAATAATTTAATGGAAAATGCTTAAATATGATCTAATGATTTGTTTTTTTGGTACATGAGATCTAAAGACTTTATTCAATCCAACGGCTAAAAAGCGTGGAGATCACCGTAAACTTAAAACTACTTACAAAGAGTGTGTTGCACTTGCACCATACACTATTTTTTTTTTTTTAGCTTTCACGTTTAATCTGATTCGAGAGTCAGTTTTGGCTTTACACTACTTTTTTATTTACAATTGAATTGAAGAAAATTTAATCTAATCCTTATTCTAGCTCTAAATAGGAAAAAAAAATCTAATCCTTATTTTATTTTTTAACTTATAAAAATAGCCTGTATAAATAAATAAGTTCTTATATTAATTCATAATTTTTCAGTAGCAACTGATTGTATTTCATAATATTTTTTATAAAATCTTATTGATTACGGTACTATTTTTGTATAAATTTTTTTAATCTTATAAAAGCTTTTTGTGATCTCAAAAATAAAAAAATTAAAGGGCCCTTAGTTGTAATTTGCAAACCCTATTAGTTTGAGATTGAACATTGAAGGAGTATTTAACTTTTGTTTTACTTTGCACTTTTTCTTTCGCTCTCTTTCTTCTTTTCTTACGCCAATGTACCCTCACCGTTTCCCCGGCGGCGGCCGCCGTCCACCAGGGCAACCTCCTCCACCCTCAAACTTCCCAAACCCTAATTTCTCCTACCAACCCCACAACTTCCATTCCCAAAGACCTTACCAATTCCATAACCCTCCCGCCTATACTCCGCCACCGCAAAACCCTCCCGCCTATACTCCGCCGCCGCAAAACCCTCCCGCCTATACCCCGCCACCGCAAAAACCTCCTACATACACCTATCGTCCGCAAAACCCTACCCCTCCCGCCTCCACTTCTAAGCCTCAAAACGTACCCGCCTCCGCTCCTCAGTCTCAAAATCAGCCTACTTCTGCTCCCCAGCAGCAGCAGCAGCAGCAAAACCCCAAACATGCTGTTGCAAAAACTGAAAACGCTTCTTCCAAAGCTTGCCGTGAACTTCTTGCTTCTGGAGAATCTATTTCTGCATGGAAAGTTTCTCAAAAGGCTCTATTGATGCTTCAAGTTGATTCTTTGAACTCTCTTGGTATCAAAATACAACAGGTTCCCACACTTCACCGTCTTATGATCACTGAAGGAAAGGTATATATACTTAACAAAGTTTCTTTTTTTTTTTTTTGTTTAGTTTAATTGAATGATGAATTTGATCAAAAAGGGTTTTGGTTTTTAATGTTTTGTTTTGGTTTTTGGGTGAAGGTGAATGCTTTTATTCATTGCTTTGTTGGAGTTAGAAGGATCATTTCTTTGTATGATTTGGAACTGGCAATATGTATAAATGAAGGTGTTGATAGCTTTGTACAACTTGGATTGGGGCCTTTTTTGCGCCACCCTTTAGTTATTCATTATTTTTCGGTTCGTCCCAATGTGACTCAAGTATTTAAGATAACTAGTGAGGAGATAGTTCGGTTTTTGATCGAGTTTTTAGATGTTTCTAGTGCTAAAGCAGTCGTCGGGGTTGAAGAGTTTCTCGAGTTTATTGCCAAGAAGCGGTCAGTTGCACACAAAGAATTGCTTGGGATTCGAATTCAGAATTTGGGGTATGTTGTGTCTTTTTCATCTTGCATATTTTGTTGAATAGGGCTTGCAGTGGTTTATAGTATTTAAAAGAGACAGATAGATTATAAATGCTAATTGAATGATTGAACTCTCTTTACGGGCAAGTGATTTGTATTGATGCTAAGTTAGTTAGTGAACTAACAGTTCTTGATGAAATTATATCCTTAGAAAATATTTTATTTGGTAGATCAAAATTTATTATCAAAAGTACCAATGCTGATAAAGGCATCATAATGTCACGTTGAAACACATACAAATAGGCTTTATTTGGGGGTGCAGTGGAAAGGTGAGCGGGTGGGATTATTATTATTACATTTTTAAGGTCAATTTGAGTGCAAATATTTTTCTTGGATACTGAATTTATTGAAATTCTTCCAATTTTGAGTTGCAATGGCACATATGGTTTTTTTGTCTTATAGCTATAACTATTGAGAGGCGGTTCAAAGGAGCAACCTCTATTACTATCTTATTCTGTATGCTCTTCTACTGAAAATTTACATAGTTTGTCTATTCAGATTTCAATTGTTTGGAACATGACTTTCTTGCAAGTTGATTACTAAATAAGAAAAATTGTTATTTGTGTCTGATCAACTTTACTTCTTTCTGCCTTTTCCACTTATATCTCTTTGCCCCACGTATTTGTACAGAGTCATATTTATATTTATGTTCCATTCAATTCCTTGGATTGAGGCAATTTTTGCCTGAACAGGATTAGGTACGCATAGGATAGGATGCTGAGATTTTATTAACTTCACAATAAATATCCCCTTACCTCCAGGGTGTAAAATGGATGATCAGTTCAATGGAGTGATGAATATAAAACCGAATAGGCAGCACTTTGTTGGGCTACAACCTCCCTACCAACTGAATCACTCATTTTATACCTCCTTTCCTTATCCTCAACTCACCCATAATAGATTCCCTTAACTTCTCTCTCTGCACTCACACATTCTACTATAACAGCAATCCTTATTCTTAGTCATCCAAACATGATGTTATAGCAAACTAACAATGATCCTATTCTTGCTTGTTGCTACTCATTCTCCTTGTCACAAGCTTCTTCTTCCTATTATATAATTGGGTAATGGGAGGTCTAACCCCATATCAAATGTAATTTTCACACATATTATGAGTTTTGGTTATGGAAATAAAATGCATGTAGGCAGTTCACTATGACAGTATAGTTATATTTACACACACACACCATGACACCATCAATTTGCCTGCTCTCCTAATCAGGGAGGAGTGATGTAACTGCTTTTATCTTGTCAGGGTATTTGATATCTTCTAAGTTTGATCTGTTATGTACAAGTTTAACATTTGTACTTGAATAGGCCATCTTATCCTAATTACTGATTTTGTGATCACAGAATGCACATAACTGCCATAAGAGAAGCTAAAAAATCAGAGCAATCTACACTAGAGAAATGCTTGAAGACATTAGGATCGAAAAGTGGCGAGTTTAGAACGCGCCCTATTTCTTCTTCTCAGAAAAAGCAGTTAGATGAACGTTTTAGCACCATTTCTCAGCGTGTTGAGTCATTTTCTTCTGTTGAAAAGTCCTTTTGTGGCAAGCATATTCGATTTACGTGGTCAAGCTCAGAAGATGAAGGTAGTGATTATTCTACAGATGATGATCAGGATGATAACATTATGAGCAATTGGTCAAACTCATCATCACAATTTGGCAAAAGTTCAGAACGGGTGAGTAGCTGTCCCTACCCATCTGCAACAGAAGAGATGGCACGCCTTGTGGTGAAGGGTGATAAGCAGGGAGACTCCCTTTCTAATAGCAGCCGTAGAAGTGGATTTACTGAGCCCCCTAAAAAAAAAAGAAAATCTGTTAACTTTAAGTATAAAAAGGTTGATCCAGTCCCAATCACAACCAAGTTGTCATCTGATATGGACAAATATCTTACAATCACTGATGATTCTTTGCAAATGTTCGTCACAACCTGGAAGGAAGCATGTTCGGAGCACAGAGTTGCTGAGGTAAGTATTTAAGATCACTAAAATTAGATGATAATGATATATTTATAGCAATACATTTCCTTGCTCCTCTCTGGAGATAGGTTCATTTTGTCTGTTTGTTATGAAAATGCACTATGTAATTATGACAATGCATTTTGAAGATTTGATTTCACATGTTTCTTCTTTGCTTTGCCCATTTTATCTTATCTTTCACTTTGGATAATTATTAATCTCTTTTTAGAAAATGTCAACATGATATTGAGCTGGAAAAATGAATGAACGTGTTTATATTTTTTTACAATCTCGAGGTCTGAATTTAGAATCACTTCCATCCCATGGCTTGAAGGTTGGATCCTTCCGTAACATTTAAGAGTGATATAATATTCTAATGTGTTATCGTTCAAAGGGTATATTACCATATTTGCTAGTTTTTCTATGTTCTAATGTTCCCTCTTACCTACCCCTTTTTATACATATATATATATATATATCACTTCATTTTTTAGTCATTTGTGCCAAAAGGCATTCCTAAGGTGCCCACTGAGCCAAGGCATCATAAGGACAATTATCTCCTCTTGCTGGTTGAGATGCTTTAAATTTTCAAGACATGGCATTCAGTCAGAGGCTCAGGGACATGTTTCTCCATTCCTTAATTGATAAACCTAGAAAACCCACAAAGCCCAGTTTTCTACTTGCCTTACGTGATGCTCTGCGGCTGGTGAATCAGTTAATTACTTTTCTGTTACTTCTGTATGCTCATTTTGTATTTACTAAAAAAATAATTTTCTTCCTCTTCGAGTTTATGAACTCTATATAAAGACCTCCTGACTTTGTAAAAATTTCCATTGAAAAAGGCTTCTATTTGACTTTTGCTGCTTTCGATTGAAATCGATCACATATAACTTCAGAGGTGTCTCTTTTCCCTTAAATTTGGTATTGATTTGAAATGGATTTAAGTGTTTTTACTTCTGTTTGGTGTTCTGCACATGGGCTTTAAATCCTCGTGTTTTATCTATATCTAGTAGGTTGGCTTATTCTATATTTCTATTATCCTGTAATCCACTCTTTCTTCTTTAATGATTTTCTTTTTAGAAAAAAAGATACCATGCTATGAATTATTATTTATCTACATCTTCATAGTAGCCTTGAAGCACTTGTTGCGCATTTGCTTTTCAATGAGAAATATGGTTTTTAAATCACAATGTATATGCAGGTTTTGGAGAGGATGTTTCAATTCTATGGAGTAAAAATAAAATCCAAAAAGAGACTCCAAATGTTGTTTGAATCATATCCCTTCATTGGGTTACTAAATGCTGCTGTAAGCTTCTTTTTCTTCACTTCATTATTTTTCCTTCACACCTACAAATTTATTTATGGTATATTAGTTGAATTTATATTATAATCAACTGGTTTATTTGAGACCTAACCACTTCCCCATTTACGTTAATTAGATGTTATTAATAGTTGGATTGTTTTTGTTTGCTAAATGTTCATTTGGCTTGAACTTCCTTCCATCACAAAATGGGCTAATATTAGGGGACGTCATATTATTATTCATAGCCTATTTTTACAGTAGCTTTGCAAAGTTATTGGGTCTTGCTAGCATGCACCCTTTGGACACTTGTTAAGGAATACAAAAATAGAAGCTTTTGTGTTGAAGGAAACAATTTTTAACTTTCAAGAAATTGAATACACAATTTTCAGTATGGTTCATTAAGTAGTGCCCTAAGGGCGCATGTTAGAATTTGCCATAGTTATTTCCTGTATAAATTATTTCACTTTTCTTTATATTTGGGTGCTTATTTTTCTGTTTGGTTGTATGGTTTCCTTATGGAATTGATGTATTTACTGTAGGCTTTTTTTCCCTTTAAAAGCTGTATGATCTATTGAAATTCTTCCTTTCTAAAATGCTGCAGGTTTCAGCCATCAAATCTGGAATGTGGAATAGCATCTATGATACCGTCCAAGTCTTCAACCATAGTGAATTAACCAACTCACCAACCAAGAGTTCTGAATATGAGACCATAGATGTTGGACCCAGCCTGGAAAATGTAGCACTGGTAACAAAAGATAGTGCAGAGAATACAAAATGTGAGTCTATTTGCCTTTGGATCAAGCATTGGCTAACAAATGTATCCACTAATTTTGGCCATTTTTTTTATAGTTTCCCTTTGAAAGAATTTCCACTAGGCAAGTTATGAAAATGAATTGTATTATAACACAAGAGTTTTATGGTCCTACTCCTTATATTTTTATATTAGAGTTATATATCCATGATTAAAGTTTGATGAGTACTCTAGGAATTTACTTTTTTATGTTTTTAATTACCCAGGGTACACAAACTATTTTTGTTATTTTTTTCGTCTCAAAACTCCTTATCCTACGCAATCTTGTCGACTCTTCCTGACATTGTGGAATTTATAACAGGTATTTCTGCTGAAGATGTCGTCAGAAAAATTGGAATGTATTTTGACCTTGATAATGAAGTATATAGAAATAGTGACTCTGAGGTGAAACATAAAATTATGTTTTTGAGAAAGTTTTGCAACTGTGAAAATTGGTTGGCTGAGCAGTTTGGTGTGAAGAACTTCAATTCTCTTGGTCATGGGGATCTCTTATCATTCCTTGAGAATAATATTGACCAATTGCCCCATGAGTTTCTCAAAATATTGGGTGGTGGCATGTGCGAAAATTCCTCTTTCAAGGCCTGTATGTCCTCAAATGAGTTGGTTGCTCTACTATCTCAGGCTCTTAGTAGTTTGTGGGAGAATGAAACAGTAACCAAGCAGATTATTTCCATGCTGCTTATGAGGCAGTTTCCTTCCATTTGTTTTGAATTTGTGGAAGGTGGGTTTGTTGAGGATCTGATGGCTACTGTTCGAGAGCATAAATCTAATGTGACTTCAAAATGTGTTGTATTTTCTGCAACCATGATTGACGAGAACTATCACGTAGATTCTTTAAGTGATGGAGATAACAATTCTGGAATCACTACTGATAGGTCTGAAGTGGGCCATAAAACAAGAAGCTCTGAAACTATTACAGCTAAAAAGGCAATTGAAATATTACTTAAGTCACCAATGTTGTCTGACTTGAGCAAGTGGTCTCATTGGGATCTTATGTTTGCACCCTCCCTTGGATCGCTTATATCATGGTTGCTGAATGACGTGAACACAGAAGAATTGTTGTGTTTGGTTACCAGAGATGGAAAGGTGATACGAATCGATCATTCTGCGACCTTGAAATCTTTCCTCGAGGCTGCAGTTCAAGGATCCTCTTTCCGAACTGCAGTGAATTTACTTTCTTTGATCTCACTATTTGGGGGGAAAAGAAAAGTTCCATTGTCCCTTCTAAAACGCGACACCTGTAGTGCATTTGAAGTCATGTTTAGAAACTTTGTGGAAGATATCAAAGTTTGTGATGATAAAAATGCTCTCCAGTCTGATCAAGCTTTATGTAAAACAAAAATATTAACTGAAGTTTCAACTACTAAAATGAGTGGTCAGTTTGGCAAACACTACCATAAAGTGAATAAGGTAGCGTCAATTCTGTCAAGGTTTGTCCTTGATTGTCTTGGTTATCTACCTGCTGAATTTCATTGTTTTGCTGCTGATGTTTTGCTCTCTGGCATGCGATCTGTTTTCAAAGATGCTGCTGCAGCTATTTTATGTGAATGCAGCAACATGGAGCAGCATCTCATGCTTCATGAAATAGGACTGTCCCTGGGTATTACTGAGTGGATTAATGATTACGATGCATTTATTTCAAATGACACTTTTGACCAGTTTGGTGCCCGTGTTTCATGCTTAAAAGATGCTAAAACTGAAATAAGCATAGGACTGAAGCATGACCAAGGTATGTTGGATAAGTCTGTTGTGCCTGAAATGAATATGGTTACATCACTTGCGTCGTGCACTCAAATTAGTCAAACGGTTGATGGAGAAAAAACTATTGATGAATGTATGACTAGCTGCCTAGAAGATTCGTTTCAAAGTGGCAAAGATAGTGATTCTACTCTGGTCATTGAATCTATTAGGCGAGATGAATTTGGCCTAGATCCTAGTCTTTCTGATATTGACAGCAACATGTTGAAGAAGCAACATGCTAGGTTAGGGAGAGCATTGCATTGCCTTTCACAAGAGCTATATTCTCAAGATTCCCATTTCATCCTTGAATTGGTGAGGATTATCTTTCAACTTCATTTCTCATGCTTACAAATAAAGGAGTGATGGGGTTTTTTGATTCTGTGATGTTTTTGTTTTTGTAATATACATGTACTGATCCACATCATCTTAGTAACTGTTAGAAATAGCGAGTAAAAAAATTTGTTAGAAATATAATATAATAATGTTCTACTTTCCGAGTACAATCAGAATTCATCATATAGTAATGGGTTCCTTTCATTCTTAGATTCGATGTACCTTAGAAGTTAAAGCTAGTTATAATTTCTCTTCATGTAAATTGTGCTTATCATGTACATAAATAGATGCTCTTGCTTGAGTAAAAAGTTGCCTTTTGGTGGTAAGGGGTAATTATAATGCAAGGCAGTTATTTTATAAGAGTTCTGTATAAATCCTTGGCATTACTTTTCACTGTTTATGAAGGGATGATTTTAATAAATCTTTTAAATTTAAGATGCATTATCAATATTTGAAATTCTGTATGTTGGTACTTGGTAGGGCTGGTGAGCTTTGAGAGTTATTCTTCTGCACATGTTTCTTATAGTTTCTCCTTTTGATTCAGGTTCAAAATGCAGATGATAATAATTATCCAGATAATGTGGAGCCAACTCTTGCTTTCATTCTTCAAGATTCTGGTATTGCTATATTGAATAATGAGCGAGGATTCTCTGCTCAAAACATGAGAGCACTTTGTGATATTGGAAATTCAACAAAGAAAGGGTCCAGTGCTGGATACATTGGGAAGAAAGGCATTGGCTTCAAGTCTGTGTTTCGAGTATGTTGAGGAAACATTTAAATTAATTTTCGCTTGATAATAACATTTTAATCAATGCTGAAAAACTAAAAACATCAGGATAGTTTAGGAGGTGTTTTGTTGAACTCTTGATCATTTTCAGTTGCATTTGTAAGAAAACGATATATTTACAAACAGGTTTTAATTTATGCTTTATCATAATACAAAATCGCTTCTTTTCCAAAGGTTTTCTAATTGTACTTTTCCTTTATTAATATATTCTTCACATAATGAGTTTTATTAACTTTGGTTGGTTTCACTTCAGGTCACAGATGCTCCAGAGATTCACTCCAATGGTTTTCATGTGAAATTTGATATTAGTGAAGGCCAAATTGGTTTTGTTTTGCCCACATTAGTTCCTCCTTGTGATATTGGGCTGCTCAGGAGGATGGCATTGACTGATACTGATTCATATGTTGATAATCCCTGGAACACATGCATTCTGCTTCCATTCAGATCTCATCTGTCAGATGGAGCGGTCATGAATAATATTGTGACTATGTTTTCAGATCTTCATCCTTCATTGTTACTATTCCTTCACCGCCTTAAGTGTATCAAGTTGAGAAATTTGCTTAATGATACATTTATTGATATGAAAAAAGAAATTTCAGAAGATGGTATCATCAAGGTTTCTCATGGGAAAGAGAAAATGACATGGTTTGTAGTATCTCAGAAGTTGCAGACAAATTCCATCCGCTTTGACGTGCAAACAACTGAAATATCTATGGCGTTTACACTACAGGAATCAGATGATGGTTACACTCCATGTTTAAACCAGCAGCCAGTTTTTGCTTTCCTTCCTTTAAGAACATATGGCCTCAAATTTATCCTTCAAGGAGATTTTGTTCTTCCCTCATCCAGAGAGGAAGTTGATGGAGATAGCCCATGGAACCAATGGTTGTTGTCAGAGTATCCTAATTTGTTTGTCAGAGCAGTGAGAGAGTTTTGTGAGCTTCCCTGTTTTAGGAGTGAGCCTGGAAAGGGATTATCTGCTTTCATGAGCTTCATTCCATTAGTTGGGGAAGTGCATGGTTTTTTCTCCACTCTTCCTCGTTTGATTATTTCTAAATTACGCATGATGAATTGCATACTTGTGGAGGGCGACAAAAATGGATGGGCCCCTCCATGCAAGGTATTGAGAGGTTGGACTGAGCAGGTGCGTTGTCTTCTTCCTGATAATGTACTTCTTGAACACCTAGGGCTCCGATACTTGGATAAAAATGTAATATTATCTGATACGCTAGCACGGGCACTAGGCATTGAGGAGTTTGGGCCTTCAGTACTTGTTCGAGTAATGTCATCTTTATTTTGCACAAAGAATTGGCTGATATCAATGAATATGAGTTGGTTAGCATCTTGCCTAAATACACTATATGTGTTGATGTTTGATTCATCTGGCACAATGTCGATCAATATAGAAATAAAAGATGATATTCTAAAACGCCTTAAAAAAACACCGTTCATTCCACTTTCAGATGGTACATACAGTTCAGTGGATGAAGGAACTATATGGTTGCAGTCCAATACTTTTAACACAGGATTTGATGGTGAGCATAAAATTGAAACTTTCCCCAATATATGTGGTAAACTGCGGACTGTAAGTCCTTCCCTTCTTTCTTCAGCTGCCGGTACTTCAAGCTTGAATGTGACTTCTTTGGACAATATTACTCGGTTACTTGAGACTATTGGTGTTCAACAGTTGTCTGCACATGATGTTGTGAAGTTGCATATTTTACCCGTGTTATCCGATCAAACAATGGCAAGCAAAAACAAAATGTTGATGATAGAATATATATGTTTTGTAATGCTGCACTTGAAATCTACTTGTTCTGATTGTTTCATTGAAAGGGAGCATATAATCTCAGAGTTGCGATGTAAACCTTTATTGTTGACAGATTGTGGTTTTAAATGTCCTGCTGAGGTACCAATTCATTTCTGCACTGGATTTGGAAATCCCGTCACTGCAAAAAGGTTGGCTGAGGTTGTGAATATGAGGTGGCATGAAGTCGACATAAGCTATCTAAAGCACCCATCAAATGAGTCAGTTTCATCATCACTAACCAAGTGGAGGGAATTTTTTGAAGAAATTGGGATCACTGATTTTGCTCGATTGGTACAGGTGGATAAGAGTGTCGTTGACATTTGTGATGCCAGTTTTAAGCAGGTGATGTGGGACAGGGGTCTAATTTCTGCTGAATCAATAGTCAAAGATTGGGAATCTCCAGAAATAGTACAATTAGTATCATTATTATCTAAAAGTGGTGATCAAGAAAATTGTAAGTACCTCTTGGAGGTTCTTGATACATTATGGGATGCTTGCTACAGCGATAAAGCTAGAGGTTACTTCTACTCCAAATCTGTTGAAGATGGCCATCCATTTAAGTCTACTTTTGTATCCAACTTATGTGATATCCGATGGGTGGTATCAACCTTGGATGATGAGCTACACTATCCTAAAGATTTATATCATGATTGTGAAGCAGTCCGGCAGATCCTTGGAACTTTTGCGCCATATACTGTTCCCAAGGTTAGTTTTTTTGTACATTTGAGTGATACAGTGCAAGCGAGTACTTTCATTGATTTTTTATAGTTTACAATGTAATTTCAAACTGGGATGTAGAGATTAATTATCAATGTTCTCCCTCCGTCCCATATTATAAGGAAAAAAAAATCACACTTATTAAGAAAAGTAAAATAGAATAATTTGAAGTTTGACATTTTGTGTTTTTTTTTAAATAAGTTTCATGGGAAAATGTAAAAAGAATTTGTATTGGTTATTGATTGTAGGGAAAAGAAGAGAGAGAGTAAATTAAATGTTGTTTGCATTAAATTTCATGAGAATAAGTAAACATAAATCTTGAAAATGATAAAAGTAAATTGTTTTTGCTTATAATTTGGGACAACAAAAAGTGATTTTTTTTCCTTATAATATGGGACGGAGGGAGTTGTTTGCTTGCTTGGGTCTTGGGGCTATTATATGTTGTTCATTCTAGAATTTTATTTCCTGTTTTTATTTTTGATTTTTTGTGTCATATGCTTGGGTTGACTGTCCTGCTATATTTAGGGTTGGTTGTCAGGATTTCTGGTTAATAGATATTATGATTATTTTAGAAAATTTAATATTTATTCGCATTTCTTTCCGGTTCTTGTTTTACATTAGTGTTTGTGCTTATATTTGGGTTTTTGAATGTACAACATCGTTTCAAAAAAGGAAATAACGGTGGTGGGTCTTGATATCATTATGTCTGCTGTATGTATTCAGGTGAAAAGTGAAAGATTGGTAAATGATATTGGGTTAAAGACTAGAGTTACTCTTGGTGACATATTGGATATTATTAAATCCTGGAGAAAATCATCGAAGACTTCTGTCAAGACCAGGTGTGTACTTTTTAGGCTTTTATGTACAAACTAAAATGGCTTTGATTGTTTGAGTATTCACACTTTTCATATGACATGGTATCCAAGAAGCAAAATTTATTCACACTTTTTAGGCTTTTAAGTACAGACTAAAAGTTCTTGTCAAAAAAAAAAAAGTACAGACTAAAAGCAAAATTTTGTAGAATGCATAATGAATTGAGTATTAGATGGTGTTAAAAATTATTAGAAATAAGTATGGGCCTAACCCAACCTCACAAAACCGGCTTGTAAGGTGAGGACTACCACTTGCTTATAAACACTTGTCAAGGCCATCTAATATCCGATGTGGGACTTTTTAACAGATGGTATCCAAGAATGTTTATCATGACTATTATGACACGGACGCGGTGACCACTTGAACTGTCCTTTTTGCATGCTGTAATAATCCAATGTTCAATGCTTATTAATATTATCTCGTCAAAGCTTAAGATGTTAGATGGAAAAGCTGTTTGTGGGTTTATATCTATGACATGCCCCTCATGCAAGAGTCCTTTTGAGCTTAGTTAGAGCATATACAATGCATAGGCCTGCTGTACCTTTTGCAGAAATCCACTTTTACATCAGAAGAATGAGATCTTAAGGATTGAACTCCTATTCGCTTCATTGATGCTCTGTTACCATAAAAGCTTAAGCTGCTGGATATAGGTGCATTTCATGAATGGTTTTACACTCTAACAGAACCTAGATGTAAGAAAGTCACACACGAGTCACAGTTAGTGCCATGAAATGTCTCCGCTATTGCCTTTTGGTGTGTATTATGTTGGCTGTATGGACTAATGCTGGTCAAATCAGTCCAAAATAGATATTAGGAAAAATACAATCAAAAGATAAGTATAAGCTGTAGCCTTACGCCGAAATATTCCACAATAAATGTATCATTACAAGATCGATATCCGTTTTCCCTTTTCACAGACCATAAACACAAACATATAAAATGTTTCAATTTTATTCATTATGTGATTATAGAGGGACTTAATGCATTTTTTGTTCATAAGGTTGTTATATAATTATTCTCTTATGTTAAATGCTAACAAATGTTCATTCCACTTACTCTCCACATTGTTTTTCTGATTTTCCCCATCCTATTTTTGTATGAAATTATCTTCCATTATTTTCTATAATTTTGTAAGTTTTTCATATCCTGTGTATTTGTGTTTTATCCTATCCATCATGCCTGTATGATGTATATGCACTTTCTAGCTATAATGATGTTTTGACATGATATGATTATGCTAAAAAATTATAAGGAATGTTTGCATCAATAGAAAGTAGGGACTGGGGAAGAAAAATAGGAGTTGCTAAAAAAGTGCACATATTTATAGCTATGTTTGAATTGGCTACACGCTGATTATCTTTGCTTTTTCTTTCTCCTTTTAAAATTATACATTCACTGACTAATAAGTTTTAATTTTTCCCAGCATAAGCCAAATGTCCAAATTTTACACATTCATTTGGAAGGAAATGGCAGTTTCAAAACAGAGAACTGTGGAAGATTTGATGTCTGGACCTTTTATATTTGTCCCTTACTCATCTGTTCATAGTCATGATGAAGATATTCGTGGGACGTTGCTGCATCCCAATGAAGTGTATTGGCATGATCCAACTGGCTCTGTTCAGAAGATGGAGGAGTTCAATCCTCAATGCAGCTCATCTCATTCCCCAGTCAGCAAGTCATTGTGCAATATTTACCCTGGCCTTCGTGGTTTCTTTGTTAATGAGTGTGGGGTCCAAGAGGCACCTCCTCTACGCAGCTATATTCAAATTTTGCTGCAGTTATCAACCGTCACTTTGCCTTCAGAAGCTGCAGATAAAGTAAGTCTATGATCAGCAATTAATTTTGACTTGATTTTGTTTGCCTGAAACATTCTTTACCTTGCTCTTTTTTCTTTCCAGATTTTCCAAGTTTTCCTCATGTGGGCAGATGGAATAAAATCTGGTTTGTTGAGTGTTGAGGATGTCGTATATTTGAAAGATTGTCTTTCCAAATTAGAATTTCCTGTGCTTCCCACTGTGCAAGATAAGTGGGTTTCATTGCATCCTTCATTTGGTCTTGTCTGTTGGTGTGATGATAAAAAGTTGAAAGAAGAATTTAAGCATACAAATAACCTTGATTTTCTTTATTTTGGTGAAGTAACTAAGGTTAATAAAGAAATGGTGCTTAAAAACATTTCCTTCCTTATGAAAAATTTAGGTATTCCAGCTATCTCAGAGGTATGATCACTCTTTCTTGTGCACTTCTTTATGTTGGTCGTATTATTTATTGTAGTCTACACACTTCTCAAACTATGGTGCTACCCTAACACATACATGTGCGCACATGCGCATGTGATTATTTTCTAATTCATTTGATATTTTGCATAACATTTTTGCACTTAACTTATGATGATCTATTTACACTTTTAGTTTAAAAATGGGAATCAACTTGGAGTGACATTGCCCATGGTCATGGGTGTATGTTCTCCAAAAATGCCCGACATTGACATTGGTGGTTATTTACAAATTTACAACCACTTACAAGCCTCCTCAATTGCTGAAGCTTTTAATATGATTATCATATGAAATTTACAACCACATCGATGTTTTGTGTCTAGCATTATTAATGTAATTCACATTTATGCGTTATCTGAAATTTTTGGAATCAACTTTTTGTTTTTATCAACATTTTTAAAAAAGACCAAAAAGTACCTGGTGCTTAATGCTTCCCCTTTGACCTAATTAGTTGATTTGTCTAGCTGTATCCTATTCATCAACACCCCCCTCCCTCCCCCTCTCAAAAAAAGACGTGATTTACATGATATGAAGGCGTAAGTTTCAAAAGTTATTTGTGGATTCAAAATTTACATCCAGTTGTCGTTCCAAAAATGTATGCGCAAATAGTTGTTTACTCGAGAAAGAGAAATTTGGTATTCATGTAATTACGTTAATGCTATATGACAACGTGCAGGTGGTGACTCGTGAGGCAATACCTTATGGTCTATTTGATTGTAGCTCGAAAGAATCATTGATCAATATGATTCTTCCATATGCTCAGCGCTACATTTATAAACGTCATAATGATAAATATATTCAACTCAAGCAGTCTGATTTTGGAATTTTGAATAATCTTAAAGTCATTGTTGTTGAGAAGCTATTCTACAAGAATGTAATAAAGGACTGTGACAATGTATCAAAGGAACGAGTTGAATGTAGCTGTCTTCTACAGGTATGTTGGAATTCGTGTATTTTTCACACTGCATTATTAAAATATTTAGAGTATAGATTATTTCATTCTTTGCCTGTATCAAATGATGTTGTGCCTGAAACACAAGTTTGTAACCCTTTAGCTATCTATTGATTGCAAATCACAACTTTTCCCTATACGTTTTTCTCTTCAGAACTGATATATATATCACGGGTTTGTTTGTATGTGTGTCTTTATCACAGGGAAACAATTTGTACATCATTCGAGAAGCAGATCATCATTCCTTGTTTATGGAGCTTTCGAGTTTGTTACTTGATGGGGTTGATGGGGATTGTGAAATTGACTTGGTAAATTTCCTTCATAGGATAACAAGCAGGGCCGAATCTGAATCCCTTGAGAATATGTTGAATAACCAAAAGGTGCCAAAACTTCCTGATGAAGAACCTGTTTGGGCACTATCTACTGTGTCTTCGCTGGTCGAGGATGAAATATCACTCCCTTCAGACTATGGTCCATCATCAAATGAACATAATATGTTGTCATTGCCAAAAAGGAAGACTGGAAACTCAAACTGGCCACCTGCTGGTTGGAAAAATGCACCAGATTTCAATTATCCCCCTGACAATGATTTCATGACCAAACCTGCCCAGATTAGTAGCTTCTCTGATGTAAAAGTTGATGATAATTCTGAAGACATTAGTGCTCCACCCGTTTGTTATGAACAAGGATCAGTTTACTGGAATGTCACAGATGATACACAAGCAAGTTCAGTGTCATTAGCGTTGCATGAAAAAGAAAACTTTAAAAATCAATCATACCATGATTTTGAGCCGATTACTTTTCACCCTCTCGAATTTAATCCTGTTAGTTTGGGTGAGGATATGGACGAATCTCAAACTGGTGCTCAATTTAGTTCGCCAGCTTGCTCCAACTCGAGTTTTGCAGCTTTTAACATGCCAGACCGGCTTCAAGATGATGGTACATTTGATGCAGCACAAGCAAAGAAAACTGGCGATTTAGGCGAGAAACTTGCATACAAATACTTTGCTGATAAATATGGCAACGCTACTGTTAGGTGGGTTAATGAAAGTGAAGAAAAAGGACGTCCATTTGATTTAACCATTGGAGAGGGTGCCAATATAGAGTATATAGAAGTTAAAGCAACCAGGTCTTCAAGAAAAGACTGGTTCCACATCTCAATGAGAGAATGGCAGTATGCAATTGAGAAAGGAGAATCTTATAGCATTGCATTTGTTGTAATAACGGGAAATGATGCGCGGGTTGCTGTATTCAAAAATCCAGCAAAGTTATGTCGGCAAGGTGGGCTACAACTGGTTGTTATGATACCGAAACAACAGAGGCAGTTACCTGTTGCCTCATAGCTTCAGTGCTGGTTGTAGATTTTTGCATATGCTAATAATCTTTGAAGTGGTCTGGGCAAATATTGTGGGAATAATAAGAAATACTCTTATTATACAGATCTCCAATATTTTTGGTGGTTCCTATTTGACATTTTATGTCTCAAGGAAGGATTATGGCTGCCACCATGTTAAGATCCATTATTCTGGTTGAAGTTCATCAATGCCACTTTTTGCAAATACAAATTTGTATAAATTTTGCAGGTAACATAGTAAGGTTCCAATTTGATCTATATAGCAAAACACTAAATGCAAATCTGCATTCCATTTCCATATCAAATGTAATTACTAATTATTCATTGTCTTACTTTGAATTTTGGTTTTTATTTATATAAATGCATTTCTTTTTAGCACAGTAAATCTAGGTTTTTTTAATACATTACTAAATACCCTTATTTCCACTATTAATTTCCCCTCCTCTAATCTATGTAATGTAGTTATGTGAGCCAGTCAGAAAATATCTTTATTTATTTTTTCAATGATAAAAACCAAGAAGAATCGCACCATCTCTAGATAATACACTATTTTATTTTTAAATAAATCTTACATAAGACAAATTATGCTATCGATTTATATACTCCCTCCACACCAAAATATAAGTTACTTTGAGAAAAAAAATTTGTATCAAATTATATGTCACTTTACATTACTAATGAAGCATTTAATGCTCTTTTTTCTATTATACTCTTAATTATTTATTTCTCTTTTGTTTTTTAATTCTTCAATTTATCTTTTTCATACCATTAATGAGGATAATTTTGTAAATTAACTCATAATTTCTTTTTTCCATACAATAATGATTACTTTTCTTAATTTGTGTGAAATGACCAAAGTGACTTATATTTTGGTACGGAGGTAGTAATTGATAACAATTTTAAAATAATTATCGTATATACTAAATAATTCATACACGAGACAAGTTATGCTACCGATTCATAGAATTGATTACAATTTCAAAATAATTATTGTATATATTGAATGAATCATTCTTAGGACAAACTAATGTTACTAATTCAAAGTATTGATTAACTAAATTTAATTTTCTCTTCAATTTTATTTAGCATAGTGTAACACTATAACTTCTATATGTAGTGGATTCATAAAAAAAAATCTAAATCATATGAAATGTAGTTTGCTCTGAGTAATTCTCTGAAATAAAAATACAAAAAACATCTCATACAAAAAGCTTTATAGATTTTACATAATTTTGAAAATTGTTTCAAAAATTGTCCTTCTCTATTGAATGAATAAGATTCGGTGCAACAGAATGAGCCATGCATAAACAACTATTTCTGAAAAACAGTTATAGCAATAAACCACATATGTCTAATTTATTCTATAGTTAAAAATTTAATACAATTATGTATTTATATAAATATATACCATTACAGTAACTACTTCTGATAAAAATGTTCTGTCTCAACAATAAGCCACAAAGTCCAAACAAAATTATTTATTTATAGAATTAAATGTTGGTGTTACCTCTCTAGCCAACTTTCAAATACAAAGAAAAAGTAAGAAATTATGTATATGCTTATTGAATCATTTTCCTTCCAACATCTTTGAATTTTAGTTCTCATGTATATCTCTTTGAGAACTTTGGTGTTGTGAAGAAAAATGAATTTTACAAATTTACAGGCAAATCAGACCTTATTCTTGGAATTAGCATTATTAAATTCATCATTAGATTCTACAACCTTCAATGTTTGTTCTGCTGCTCCACCAAATATTGTTTCAGATGGATTTTGGGGTGGACAAATAAATGGAAGGGTTCCATGGAAGTCTTCACTTCCTATGTTTGAGATGCAGGTTATTGTGACTTTTACTATCACACAAATCTTCAATTTATTTCTAAAACGTTTGGATTTTCCTGATTTTATTGGACAAATGATGGTAAGTACTATTCTTTTACATGTTTTTATTTTATGAAACATTTGAAGAGTTTTTCATAGGTTGAAATATATATGTGCCTGAGAAAATTGTATACATTTGCAGGCTGGCTTAATTTTAGGTCCTACAATTTGACTAGGAGGAATCGACAAATACAAGAAGATGTTGTTTCCATATGGAAGTCAAGACATACTTGCAACAATAACATCGTTTGGTTATGCACTCTTCATCTTTATCAATGCTGTGCAAATGGATTTGAGCATGGTAACAAGGACAGGAAAAAAGGCTTGGACCATTGCAATCATGGGATTGGTTATGCCTTTACTCATTTGTCTTTTGATTCCACTCTACTCGATTAACAGTATTACTTTTCGTCAAAGTACTCATTTGTCTTTTAATTCCACTCTTAGTGTGGTGCTATCACATACCGTAACTTCATTTGCAGTCATTGCTTCACTACTCAACGAACTTAAAATCGTTAACTCCGAACTTGGAAGGCTGGCCTTATCCTCAGCGTTGGTGAGTGACATACTAGGAACAACTATCGGATGTATGTTTAATGTCGTAAATTATTCAACTGGATTAAACAAGTACATAACAATTGGGATGCCATTGTTAGCTTTTGTAATCTTTGTTCCGTTGATTCTTCGGCCATTAATGTTTTGGATCATCAAACATACTAAAGATGGAAGACCTGTGGATGATGGTTATATCTATGTTATCATTGTAATGGTATTTTTTTTAGGTTGGATTTCAGTTTGCATAAACCAAGATTTCGTCTTAGGTGCATTTGTTTTGGGGTTGGCTGTGCCAGAAGGACCTCCATTAGGATCTGCATTGGTTAAGAAGCTTCAATTCTTTGGTATAAGTTTATTTCTGCCTATATTTGTGACTTGTGGTGTAATGAAGGTAGATTTGTCTTTGCCAGAGACACTAACAGAATTTATTGATACTGGTGGTCTCATATACCATACACACTTAATCAAAATAATAGCATATCTTATACCTTCCCTCATTTGCAACATCCCCTTGAAAGATGCTTTGGCTCTTGCCCTCATTTTGAATGCCAAAGGTGTAGTGGATGTTGGCACATTTTCTGGCTCATATGATGAAAAGGTACTATTATACTTACTTTCACCTTAATTTTCCTTTCAATATGGCTTTGTTTGGATAAACAACTTAATTGACTTATTTGGCTTATTTATGTGACAAAAGATTAAATAAAGTTGAATTTTTTTCGTATAAGCTACAAACTATTTTCATAAGCTATCACGGTGAGCCTATGAAAATAAGCTTCTAAAGTAATTTCATATAAGCTATAAGTTGTTTTCATAATTTTC
Source organism: Trifolium repens (assembly GCA_030408175.1). Classification (NCBI taxonomy): domain Eukaryota; kingdom Viridiplantae; phylum Streptophyta; class Magnoliopsida; order Fabales; family Fabaceae; genus Trifolium; species Trifolium repens. The sequence goes on along the minus strand of CP125842.1, from coordinate 53,966,926 downwards.
TTCATAAACTCTCTCTGACAGTCCCATACGTGCAGATGTTGTTGATAAGGCAAATAAGTCAATTCAAATAGACTCCAAAACCATAATTGTTTTCTTTGGTTGCTTAAACTAGTCGTATGATAACTATGACCATACGTAAAAATTTCCATTTTATATTCATCCATGCAGCTTTTTAGCAACGAAACTTATGGAGTGATGATTGTTAGCATTATGATCATAGCGTGCCTAGTAAAATGGTCGGTGAAGATATTGTATGACCCATCAAGAAAATATGTCGGCTACCAGAAAAGGAACATCGTGAGTTTAAAACAAGATGTGGAACTGAGATTACTTGCTTGCATTCACAAAAAATACAACATGGCAGCTATAACATATGTCATTGACGTTTGTTCTCCAACAACTGAACAACCTATTAGTGTGGATGCATTGCATCTTATCGAGCTTGTTGGAAGAACATCACCCATTTTCATCTCCCATCATCTTCAAAAAACGGTTTTGGGTTCCCACAAGTCTTACTCAGATGATGTTATTCTAGCTCTTGACCTATATGAACATGAAAACTATGGTGGAGTAACTACACGCGCTTTCACAGCCATATCTCCACCTGTGCTTATGCATGAAGACGTTTGCCAACTTGCATTGGACAAAGTTGCATCCATCGTGATTCTTCCTTTCCACATAAGATGGTCTGTGGATGGTGGCATTGAATCTGACGACAAGAACATAAGGTCATTAAATTGTAAGGTACTAGAAGTATCTCCATGCACGGTAGGAATCCTCGTGACTCGTACTTTGTTACAAAACAGCTCATCCATTAAGCTAGCCATGATTTATCTCGGTGGAAGAGATGACAGAGAGGCTTTGTGCTTAGCTAAAAGAGCAATAAGGAACCCGAAAATCAAATTGGTTGTGTACCACCTTACACATGAGCAACGCGTGCCAAACTTGGAATATATACTAGATAATGAGGCACTAAAAGAAATAAAGAAACTACCTCATCATGGCTTGAAAAATGTTTATTACCACAAAGTGATTGTGAATGATGGTCCTGGTACATCTTCTGTTCTTCGCGATATAGCGAATGAACATGATTTTCTCATTGTTGGGAGGACACATGACTCAAACTTACCTCAGATACAAGGGCTAACCAATTGGAGTGAATTTTCAGAGTTAGGTGTCATTGGTGATTTGCTTGCTTCACGAGATTTTGAGAGCCGAGCTGGTGTTTTGGTAGTGCAGCAACAAGTCAAAGACAGATAGCTGGAGGAAATTCTAGTAGCCAACTGAAATAAGAAAAAAACAAAGAGATGCAATGTACAAAACAACAATGATACTTTCTTTTTTCACACAACTAAAATGGATACAAGATTTTTTTCCCACCTCTTTTATGAGATATGAACAGAGATGCAGGGAGGAGAAAATGTGAAATCTGATTGTGTGAAGTGATGGAAAAAGACTAGAAATTGTTGATGTTTTACACAGAAAATTGAATACAACAATTACTAAGAATTAAAGATCTTATGAATCTAAACATAAGATTTTATCCTTACTTGATAACATTCTTGAATGAAATGTAGTTTGATCTGAGCGATTCTCTCAAAAGAATGCAAAAATCATCTCATGAAAATGCTTTAACAAATTTGACATAAAATTGAAAAATTGTTTAAAAAATTGTCCTTCTTCTATTGAATGAATAAACAACTATTTCTAAAAACCAGTTATAGCTCTAAGCCACATATATGTCTATTTTAGTCTATAGTTAAAATTGAATACAACTGTAACTACAATACATCTAATTATAGTCTATAGTTTAAAATTGAATAAAACTATGTATTTATATAAATATATATATCATTATTGTCTCAACTTCTAATAAAAATGTTCTGTCTCATGCAGTTATAACAATAAGACACAAAGTCTAAATATATTTATTTATTTATAGAATTAAATGTTGGTGTTACCTCTCTGGCCAACTTTCAAATATATTGGTTTAGCATTTTTTTTATATTTGACACGTTACAACATCTAAGTATACAATCATAAACTCTAATCATACTGACAACAAAGAAAAATTTGGTGACAACAAAAGAAAAATGGATCATTTTCCTTCCAACATCATTGAATCTCTTTGAGAACTTTGGTGTTGTGAAGAAAAATGGATTTTATAAATTTACAGGCAAATCAGACCTTATTCTTGGAATTAACAGCCACAACTTTATCTTCAGATTCTACAACCGTAAGCTTCAACGTTTGTATTGCGGCTCCACCAAATATTGTTTCAGATGGATTTTGGGGTGGACAAATAAATGGAAGGGTTCCATGGAAATCTGCACTTCCTATGTTTGAGATGCAGGTCCTTGTGATTTTTACCATCACACAAATCTTCAATTTATTCCTAAAACGTTTCGATTTCCCTGAATTTATTGGACAAATGATGGTAAGTATTATTATCTTACATGTTTTTTTTTATAATTGATGGAAAACAATTGAAGAGTTTTATATCTTTATTGTCTAAACAATAAACATCATTGCCTTGTGTGAAGGTTAACCAATTTCATGCCCTTAATGGATTCATAGGTTGTAATATACTAGTTTTTATACCCGTGCACCGCACGAGGTGCAACCAGAACAAAGTTGATATATGCATAAACATAACCCTTCCGGGATGCCTCCCCGTGTTTTTTCTGAATATAAAACTTTGAAACTTAATTATACTAAAGTTACATAACATCATCTCTCTATAATATTAACAAAGTTGATATATGCGTAAACATAACTCTTTCAGGGCACCTCCTCGTGTTTTTAAATAAAATTTGGAACTTAAATATCCTAAAGTTACATAACAACATCTCTCTATAATATTAACAAAGTTAATATATGCATAAACATAGCCCTTCCGGGACGCCTCCCGTGTTTTTTTTTTTTAATATAAAACTTGAAACTCAATATTACTAAAGTTACATAGCATCATCTCTCTATAATATTAACAAAGTTGATATATGCATAACATAACCCTCCCGAAACGGAAAGAGGATCTTATTTTTCACTTCTTCCACATTTGAATAGTGATCCCCAATTACAGTACATAAAAAATGCATACAAAATAAAGAATTGCTTGCTCATGCTTCTCCTATTTTCCATTATAGTGAAAAACTTGAAGCTGCAACCACAATCATGTTTGAAGAAACATGTTAATTCAAAATTTGAAGAACAATAAAATATCATGGTAATGTAAAGTAAAAATTCAATGATATCTTACTGATACCTTAAGATTACTCAAATCTTTGAATTTACGGCAAGAGGTCGAACTCGTTGGATACCCTTCACACAATTTAACTTGAATATTGAACCACAAAGTTGTGTCCACCATTTTGCGATTTCATTTGGAATTGATAGAGTTCTACAAATTCTAAAAATATTCATCATTACTTATATAATGGAAATATTACAATGAGACACATATATATTACAATAAGAAATAGCTTAAAGACATGTAAAGTAAATAGCTTGAAGAAACACATGAGACATATATAAAAAAGTTACTTACTATTCAAACAAACTTGTTCTTTTTTCTCCTTTAAGCAAATCAGTACTCCAATAATTATGACTTTATATATATTTGGACACAATTCGGCTTCTTATAAACATGTTTGCATAAGCAAAAGCAACACCACAGAATAAGAAAACAAATATAAATGACCTTAATCATATTGTTGAATCAAAATATAACCAAGAATAAAGAAGTCGTAGTCAGGTAAAGTTTTCAATTCAATTATCCCAGTTCAAATTCAAATCATACACATAGACATGTAATGGTGAGGAGGAGAAGGAGAGAACTACAATGTAGTGTGCTTCATAGTACCAAAATCAAACAACAACATAATCGAAACCGAATTTTCAATTGATATTTGAGAAATTTCAGAAAACTCAAAAAATACCCACATGAATTTACCAATCAAAAGTATCTTGATGTTTATACATGTCAAACCCATACTTTATAAGAGAATAACACTCTTAGTGAACTAAACATATAGAAATGATTCATTATGTTGAAGAATAGGTTGCGAATCAATGTAGCCAAATCAGAAAACAAAGGAAAACAAACTTATTTAATTATTTTGAAAAGAAGGGAATAAAGATGAACAAACCTAGATGCTCTCGAAAATAACCACCGCCAATTTTCCTTGCCAGCTTAAACTTTACACCAATCACATGATCCATGATAAAATCACCTTCAAATTTAAGCACAATTCAACACTTGATTGTGGACAAATCCAAACAAAGGAAAGAAAAAAGACCAAATTGATTCTTTCACCTCAAGCGAGACACATGAGATATGTATAGCTTTTAAGTAATATGTAAAAATTGTGTAAAAAAAGAGTAATATGTAAAAAACTTTAGCATATTACTAAAGTAAGGTTGATATGTATACACAAAAGAAAACTTGAAACCACATACACATAGAAAAGTAAACTTTCAACACATCTAATAATAGCTATTTTGAAATCTTAAGTAAAATAGGTAACAACTAATTGATAGGAGATTTTGTATTAGCTGCTAATTTGAAATCAAATTAAAGAGGTTGCTATCAATATTGGTAGCTTGAAAAAAATCAGGAACTGGGACTCTCCAACAAAAAAAACCAAAACAAAGTATTCACATCAGCAATTTTGATGAAATCCACAAATTAATTTTCTACACCTGCATCAGTAATGTTGAGATTTGTTTAATCAAAAGAATTTCCCTTATCTATTGTTTGTTCAATAGTAGTCATGTGCAGTTTAGCAACTAATATCCACATATATAGAAATATAAATATTTCATAATGTTGCGATAGTCATCATGATACGATTTGAATGCTTTTTGTAAACACAACTCATTCTATGGTAGGAGAATGAAATATGTCATTCATCAAATCAAAACCATATATTGAACACACAATGAATGAACTAACATTAAAATATCTATATTACCAACAATGCTTCATGTCATTGGGAAGGTACTGGCACAAAGAATAGAAACAAATATGAACAAAACAAAAAACAAAATCTTTCACAAAGTTACCTGATGACTGACCGAAAAATCAACAGAAAATAAACCGATGCGAAGAAGAACATTCCCTGAAGATGTAACGAAGAAAAAAAAGTTACTGATTAGGAATTAATAAATGATAGAATTGGGCAAGAAATCATTCAAGAAATTATAGTCCAATAAGGATTTTATGATAAGTGGTATGAAATAGTTATCGAAATTTTAATTATAGCATCTAGCTATGAAGTATACCTTTCATCAAACAAAAAGAAAATTTTCTTGGTTGAGAAAAGTAAACTTTTAAAGAAGCCTTCTTTTTCATCAAGACTAACAAAAATATAGATGTAATATTTTAATAACTCAATAAATTAAGTAGCTCCAAAATATAGATGTAATAACTCAATATGAAAAGAAGAATTTTAGGTCCTTCAATATAAATATATGTGTCTGAGAAAATTATATCCATATTTGCAGGCTGGCTTAATTTTAGGTCCTTCAATTCGACTAGGAGAAATCGACAAATACAAGAAAAAATTGTTTATATATGGAAGTCAAGACATACTTGAAACAATAACATCATTTGGTTATGCACTCTTTATCTTTATCAATGCTGTGCAAATGGATTTGACCATGGTAACAAGGACAGGACAAAAGGCTTGGACCATTGCAATCATGGGATTGGCTATGCCTTTATTCATTTGTGTTTTTACTCTTTATCAAAGTATGGCTGATCTTCCTAGTGTGGTGCTATCACATACTGTAACCTCATTTGCAGTCATTGCTTCGCTCCTCAACGAACTTAAAATCATTAACTCCGAACTTGGAAGGTTGGCCTTATCCTCAGCGTTGGTGAGTGACATACTAGGAACATCTATCGGATGTATGTTTAATGTCGTAAAGTATCCAGGTGGATTACTCAAGTACATAACAATTGGGATGCCATTGTTAGCTTTTGTTATCTTAGTTCCGTTGATTTTTCGGCCATTAATGTTTTGGATCATCAAAAATACTAGAGAAGGAAGACCTGTGGATGATGGTTATATCTATGTTATCATTGTAATGGTGTTTATTTTAGGTTGGGCTTCAGTTTGCATAAACCAAGATTTCGTCTTAGGTGCATTTGTTTTGGGGTTGGCTGTGCCAGAAGGACCTCCATTAGGATCTGCATTGGTTAAGAAGCTTCAATTCTTTGGTATAAGTTTATTTCTGCCTATATTTGTGACTTGTGGTGCGATGAAGGCAGACTTGTCTTTGCCAGAGACACTAGAAGCATTTATTTATACTGGTGGTACCATTGGCTTTACACACTTGATCAAAATGATAGCATACCTTATACCTTCTCTCATTTGCAAGATCCCCTTGAAAGATGCCTTGGCTCTTGCCCTCATTTTGAATGCCAAAGGTGTAGTGGATGTTGGCACATTTTCTGCCTCATATGATGGAAAGGTACTACCATACTTTTTTTTATTTGACAGTAGGTGCTACCATACTTACTTTCACCTTAATTTTCTTTTCAATAAGTCTCTGCTCGGATAAACAACTTAATTGACTTATTTGGCTCATTTATGTAACAAAAGATTAAATAAAGTTGAATTGTTTTCATATAAGCTATAAGCTATTTTCATAAGCTATCACATTGAGACTATGGAAATAAGCTTATCAAGTAATTTCATACAAACTATAAGTTGTTTTAAAAAAAATAATCAGAAACTCTCTCAAACAGTCTCTTAATTGCATATGTTGTTGATAAGCCAAATAAGTCAATTCAAATAGATCCTGAAACCATAATCTTTTTCTTTGGTTGCTTAAACTAGTCTTATGATAACTATGATCATACGAAAAATTTCAATTTTATATCCATCCATGCAGCTTTTTAAAAACACAACTTATGGAGTGATGATGGTCAGCATTATGATCATAGCATGCTTAGTAAAATGGTCAGTGAAGATATTGTATGACCCATCAAGAAAATATGCTGGCTACCAGAAAAGGAACGTCATGAGTTTAAAACCGGATGCAGAATTGAGACTACTTGCCTGCATTCACAAAAAATGCAACATATCAGCTATAACAGATTGCATTGACGTTTGTTCTCCGATAACAGAACAACCTATCAGTGTGGATGCATTGCATCTTATTGAGCTAGTTGGAAGGACATCACCCATTTTCATCTCCCATCATCTTCAAAAAACGGTTTCGTGTTCCGGCAAGTCTTACTCAGATGATGTCATTCTAGCTCTTGACCTCTATGAACATGAAAACTATGGTGGAGTAACTACACGCGCTTTCACAGCCATATCTCCACCTGCGCTTATGCATGAAGACGTTTGCCAACTTGCATTGGACAAAGTTGCATCCATCGTGATTCTTCCTTTCCACATAAGATGGACTGTGGATGGTGGTATTGAATCTGATGACAAGAACATAAGGTCCTTAAATTGTAAGGTACTAGAAGTATCTCCATGCACAGTAGGAATCCTCGTGACTCGTACTTTGTTACAAGACAACTCATTCATTAAGCTAGCCATGATTTATCTCGGTGGAAGAGATGACAGAGAGGCTTTGTGCTTAGCTAAAAGAGCAATAAGGAACCCGAAAATCAACTTGGTTGTGTACCACCTTACACATGAGCAACGTGTGCCAAACTTGGAATATATACTAGATAATGACGCACTAGAAGAATTAAAGAAACTACCGCACTATGGCTCGGAAAATGTTTATTACCAAAAAGTGATTGTGAATGATGGTCCCGAGACATCTTCTGTTCTTCGCGATATAGCAAATGAACATGATTTTTTCATTGTTGGGAGAAAACATGCCTTAGACTTACCTCAGATACAAGGGCTAACCAAATGGAGTGAATTTTCTGAGTTAGGTGTGATTGGTGATTTACTTGCTTCACGAGATTTTGAGAGCCGAGCTGGTGTTTTGGTAGTGCAGCAACAAGTCAAAGACAGATAGCTGGAGGAAATTCTAGTAGCCAACTGAAATAAGAAAAAAACAAAAAGATGCAATGTACAAAACAACAATGATACATTCTTTTTTCACACAACTAAAATGTATACAAGATTTTTTCCCACCCCTTTTATGAGATATGAACAGAAATGCAGGGAGGATAAAATGTGAAATCTTATTGTGTGAAGTGATGGAAAAAGAGTAGAGAAATAGAAAGAAAGAACAGTGTAAACAAAGATGTAAAAGAAAAAATAGAATTGTTTTAGTACATTGTTTTAATACAAGTTAGCTACATATTTTTTCCTGCAAAACAGTGTCACTGCAAATTTTGCTAATAGCCGGTCAAATTGTTGATGTTTTACACAGAAAATTTAACACAACAATTACTAAGAATTAAAGATCTTATGTATATAAACACAAGACTTTATCATTACTTGATAACGTTCTTGAACTCCAAGTCTCTATTTACTAAAGAAAATTCGATCTACAACGTCAACGGGTAAAGCATAAGCTGGGTCTATCGGTTTCAATCCAGGATATTCAAGAAGTGAAAGTCCTGCAACAACAATAAAACGACTTCAGCATCCGGAGTCCATTGCTTAAAAGGAATATGAAACACATTAATAAAACTGTGTTGTCAAGAAAGGATAAAAGGGATTCATTGCTGAGTTACATCATTTATATTCAAATGATAAAAGGGACATGTTAAATTAAATTTGGGGGCATGATATATGTTATGAAACATGTCTAATGACAAATCATTTATATTCAAATGGTTCGGCCTATTGGTTTCCTTTGTTTCTCTCTGCATGTAACTATCGCACTATCTTCCACCCAAACAATGCTTCTTATCAGTGCTTCTACAAGTCTACTCGGCCTATTGGACTCTCTATCATCCTTTTATGAGTGCAACCCAACTTTCTTGCTAACGTTTCTGTTCTTAATTCTATATTGGTTCATGTGATTACTCATCCATCATAGCATTGTCATTACATGTAACAATGTGATTACTTTCTCAATAGCTATAAAAACCCAACATCCAATATGTTACGACTCTGAAAATTATAGTTGTGGTAAAAATTTCTTTTAAAACTCGAATGTTTCTTGTCTATCACAAACTACTCTGAAAACATTTCCCCATTTCCACCACTGTGTTTGAATCCTATGGTTGATATCCAGCCAGTTTGGATAAACTTTTTAACAAGCACTTTTGGAAAAATAAAATGAAATTATACTACAATGATTGTGAGCATATTAACTAAATGATCTACAATTCAATTCTCCTTGCCCCCATTCTTCTAAACAAAAAATAAATTTCAAAATGAAATCAGGTGGCTTTATGCATTGTCCACACTTTAGGCTCACAAGCTTGGGCACATGGGTTAATTGATTTTATGACATGAACCTAGACATGAAGTGGGAAACAAAAAATCACTAGGTTTCATGCGGAATGGCTTTTGTGTATCTTTTGAAATAATATGTCTAAATGGAGTCGCTAGTGTGAGCACTATCATTCCAACATTAAGATAATTAAAATGCATGAGATAGAGAGAGGTGTTGTAGTTCCCTTATCAACCGAGGGATACCCACATGACAAGATTTTAGCACAATTAAATTAAATCAAGAACAAATGAAATACAAAAAAGGAGAAAAAAAATTACCAGCCACCCCAAAGTATGTATGAAAGACATCCACAGCATCATCTGGTCTGTCTGAAATACCACCCTTTTCTGTGTCCTAACAGTTTCAATATACATAATATTTCAGAAATACAAGTTAACACCACAAAAGAAGTAAACAGAACTTGCTGATTTGTATACAGATTCCATTAAATAACCTGGCAGTCCAAGATAAACTTTATAAGCTTCTCCTTACTGATCCAGTGAACCCTATCAATCATGATCAGGCTAGAAAGGACCCACCATGAGTAGCATACCTGACATAATCTAAACACTAGTAAGAGAAAATAAGAAAAACAGTGAGAGCATCTAAAGCAATAAATCTAAACTTGAAAAGATTTACTCACATCAGGGAGTTTCTCTGGACGCCCATTCAAACCTCCAGATTTAACTTGTCGCTCACATAACCACCAACCAAGTAGGTCCTTGTCAACAAGATCTAGCGACCCAGTTATAGCAAGGGCCCCCACACAGCAGAAAACTGAAAATGGGAAAAGCAATACCTTACAAGAATGCTTCAAGTCTACAACTCATTGCATTCCTCCATTTTAAAATTCAGAAAATAGGAAAATTAAAGCAGATTGTTAGGTACTTGGTTTGGGCCTAAGCCCAACAAATGTGTTGAATAATATATAGAGGGGTTGGTTATATTTGCTGGTGTGGCTAGTTTGTTAGAGGGAATGATAGTTATATAAAAGATAGGGATATCAAGAGAGGAAGCATTGAGTGTTATTCATTTAGGATAGGAACTGTATGGTTTGGGCAGAGAGAAATGTCTCTTCTGTGAGGAGCTTTTGCTATGGGGTTACAGGGGTAAGGGGTTATTCTTCTGAAATACATCTATTTTCAATCAATAATGTATTTTCTATTATTCATGAATTATTGACTGTCATTTCAAAAGAAAACAAGCAGCAATACACAACACTCCAATCAAACTTTCATAAGAAAACTATGTTATTGAGGTCGAATGTCATTTTACTTGAAAAAATATACCTCTGACTCTACATATTAAAATGACTAGGTAGAAGACACCTTAGCTAAATCTCTAAAAGATCATCAAATAATATGTAATAGGTTTCTTCGATAAAGTGTGTGTGTGTGTGAGTGTGTCCCAGCTTGGGGTGGATGTTGACTTATTTATGTTGTACTGAAGTGTTGCTATGGTTGTACTCTCTTTCAAAATAGACTTGATTAGCATAACTATGATAACGCCATAAATCCAAATGTCCAATATATACATGTGTTCTCACACAGCGGGTTTTCTCTCTTTCGCTCCCATTTTCTGCAGTCTACTCTAATCGAACAATTTCCCTTGTCATCTGATCCTATCATACATGTTTTTTTTTTTTGAAGAAGCCAAATGAATAATATATTAAATAAAAACTCTTAAGCACAAGGTCTGCCTAGAGTAAGAAAAGTTTGTACAAGAACAATAAACAAGAAAAAACAAGCATCACAACCAATCATACATGTTTATTTGGCCTTTTAAGTTTGGCAAGCACTTCTACAGTGACTAATTATTAGTTTTGAAGAAAATATTCTTTACCCTTATTCTTCACATCAGAAATAAACTTTGCAGCTTTTCCCAAATAAACGCTACACTGTCTAATCCTCAAATACCACATAATTCAATCAGCAACTGAACAATGAAACAGTTATTGTAAAAATTGCTAAATTCCAAATTATGGAATTAAGCCTCCTGGAACTAAAGCGGTTATCTAAAGTACATATATTAACCTCTTAGTGGCTAAAGGTTTAGTGAGATGCTCACTATATTATAAATCCAGGAAATATATTGAATAGATGTAAAGTGCTGACTTTTAAATATGACACTTACTTCCAGTATGCCCTAATCCCACTACTTAAACCATAAGAAAAGTTCTTCAAACAAAAATGTTATTTTTAGTCCTCTTCTAGTGACTCAGTGGCGGATGCAAGGCCCAGCAAGGCTGGGCACTTGCCCGGGCTCGGTCGAAACTTTTGGTATTTTAGGGGTTAGTTTAGGGCAAAATTAAATTTTTTAGGGATTAATTTAGGGCAAAATTGAGACATTTTATTCAAAACTGAAATTTTTCAGTGTAATACTTTAATTTTTTGGTAATTTTAGGGGTTAGTTTATGGCAAAATTGAAATTTTTAGGAATTAATTTAGGACAAAAGTGATATATTTTATTCAAAATTAATATTTTTCGATATAATACTAAAAAAATTATTTAAAACTGATATTTTGCCCGGGCTTTAGAAATTTTCTGGCTCCGCCACTGTAGTGACTTACATCAGAAGTGAAAATAAATTCTTGTGTCCATACATAACTTCGAATGAGAAATTCAAACTATGCCATAACCACACACAACACTCCCTTCATGTGAGAAAAAATAAAACTAATCTTCCGAAGGAATAGATGTACATGCATTGAGTAACATAGAGAAATTAAGTAGGTAAGCAAGTAATATTAAAGCAAATATGATGAACAACATATAACATACTCTGTCCAGCATGAGATTCCCCACCAGGTGTGCAACCAAAACCACCATCCATATTTTTGCAACTTATAATGTATTTCACCGCCTTCTCCACATTTATTCTATCCAAGCGATGTAATATTGATAGACAGCAAATAGCAATGTATGAGAACCTAAGACAAACAAATGGATTTTAGTCAAAAAGTGCAGTAAGCTCATATGCACTCAACAATCAAAAGGGATCTTAAGAAATATACCGAGTATCAACTTCACCCCATATATCACCTGAAAAAGACCCATCTTCGTTTTGCAGGCTGACAATATCTAATATAAATATTAAGAAACACAAGATCCAGTATATTTTATTGTTTGCTTAATTTCACTATTATAATTTCGTCAACTAACCTATTCAACTGTATCAAAACTCATAACAAACATCGTCTTATTGATTTCTATATGAAACATATTGAGTCATTTAAGTGCACACAAAAATATTGCGAAAACAATAAAGCTTTGTATTTCCCACAAAAAACTTGTGCATACATATTACAGAACCTTCTTCAAAGTCAACCAAGGATACAAGTTGTGACCTTATCTACATCGACAACATCCAGCTTATTAAAGAGCGCAAGCACTTGCACGGCACTCAGCGTATACAAAATGTGTGGGTCATGTCCAACATTTCCAGCAAATCCCCCTTCAAAACAACACACATCTCACATAAGATAAGAAAATTTCCGCATAATATGTAAACCAAAACTCGCTCAAATTGCAGGGCATAAAAGTGATATTAACCGAGCTAATAATTATCGAAGTGAATGAACAACCTGACTCGTGGTGACAACTCGTGATCCATGAAACAACCTCATTGACATCCACAGTGTCAAGCTTTCCCATAATATCAAGGGCAGTCAAACCCCAGTATGCTCCATTCATCCTCAAATGCTCCATTACAACAGATTCAAAACTATCTTTCTTCTGGAAAATAATAATTAGTTATTAGCAAATAATTCATCAATGGAAGAAAATTATGAATGAGGAACACACCTTTTCAACTGATAGTATGTAACGAACATGTTTATCGGCAACAAGCTCTCCCATTTCCGAATCAAACTATGAAAACAGAATTGCGATTTGGAATCAAATTCGGATTTGAAAACAGAAGAGAATGAAAAAATGAGTGAGAAAGTTACTTGCAGATGTAGTGACTTGTGAAGAGGAAGGTTGGTGTCTTCGCTCACGGTGTATTGTATGTGTGTGGACCAGAGAGAGAAGATCGCCACCACTGGAATAGACGGAGATGGGCGATATCGGAGAAGATGGGAGAAGCGGCGGCGCTGGAATTGAGACGGACGGCGGAGGTGGAGAGAGGAAAGAAAAAGAGCTACGGCCCGGAGGAAGACACAGATTTTATTTTATTAAACATTATTTTTCAATTCTCAACCCTTGGATGTTTGCCACGCGTCGTGCATCCATGTACATAAATGGAGTGAATAGATTGATACTCATAATAGTATAGTATAAATTGATACTCATCATATCATAATAAAACTAGTATCCAGACCCGTGCCAATGCATTTATAGATTTATTGACTTATAAATGCATTTGTATATTTTACTTTAAACTATAAGCTTAAAATTCTAATTGCTAATGGAAGACAATTAATGAGAACTACATCAATATTTACAATCTTCTATAATTTAATAATATAAAATAACATTGAGGTAAAAATTAACTGTAAAATTTATGTATAATGTCATGAATTTTCTTAGGGAAGATTCTTATAGTTTGTATCCAATTGTTGTTTCTATTACTCTCTACTAACAGAATTATAAAGTTTATGGAAAATATAGAAGAGAATTTGAGGTTTCATAAAATGGCTTTGAGGTGGATATATGAGTAGAAATTTAGGCTACAACATGAATGACAAAAAATAATATTCCCGTATTAATATTTAAGCAGAAATACATGTTCTTGTTGAAATTAAAAAAAATAGTATCCCTATTAATATATGACTATAAATATATTTCATTAAAATTATAAAATAATATATCTTCGTATTAATATATGAGTAAAAATATAGATATAAGTAGAAATTATAAAAAAAAGGTCATGTGTATTAATGCATAAGTAGAAATATATGTTCCCGTAGAAATTACATAAAAAATGGGCTCGTATTATGTATGACTTGAAATAAAATAAAAAACTTTTAAAAAATAGACTTTCTTATTAAAATATGAGTAGAAATATAAACTACAGTACAAAATACAAAAATAAAATAGATCCTGTATTAATATATGAAAAGAAATATAAGTTTATGCACTGTTTTATCAAATTAAAAATGTATCATAGTTGTTGTTTCTATTATTCTCCACTAAAAGAATTATAAAATTTATGGAAAATAATTTCTCTATGAGATGTATCAAAGAGACTTTGGGGTTTCATTAAAAGGCTTTGAGGTGGATAGATGAGTAGAAATGTAGGCTACAATATAAATAAAAATATATATCATCGTATTAATATTTAAACATAAATACATGTTCCTGTTGAAATTATAAAAAAAACAGTCTCCCTATTAATATATTACTAATAATATAGATTTCATAAAAGTTATAAAATAATAGATCTTCGCATTAATATATGAGTAAAAATATAGATATAAGTAGAAAATATAAGAAAAAAAGTCATATGTATTAATGCATAAGTAGAAGTATATCTTCCCGTCAGATTAATATATGAGTAATAATATAAATTACAAAAATAAAATAGATCTCGTATTAATATATGAAACAAAATATAAGTTTATGTAGTAATTAAAAAAAATTGTACTCGTATTAATATAAGTAAGAATACAGATTTCGTATAAATTGCAAAATCGTATTAAATAAAACTCGTATTAAATAAAGCTTCTCATTTCGTATCATGTGTACACTCATTTTTTTTAAGTAAATGTGCATAAATATGAGATGTATATTTTTTTCGAATTTAAAAAAGAAAAATAATATTTGTGAAGTTAAACAATAAACATTAAAAACTTGTTTTTCTAATTTTCTTTAAAAAGAAAGTTGAGAAACAAATGCATGTAATTTTAAAAATTTGTGATTCATGCATAATTCATTACCATTTATACAGTTTTGACCAAAAACAAAAATATTAATTATACATCTTTTGTGAATTGAATTTGATGTGAATTAATTGCTAAAATCATATGAGAGAATGATTCATTTGGGAGTATCATGTGTACATGAGACTTTGAAAAAAGGGTTGGCTAAAGTAATATGCTTGATACAATACAATTATCATCTCTTATAATTGTTGTTCTATATAATTTTTATGATTGTTACCGTCAAAAAAATAATATCATGTATTATTATTGACATTAATTCAGTCTAAAAACGGTATCATGTCAACATGACCATGCCATTTTTGTGTCTCCAGAATAATCAATCATGCCTTATTAGTTATTATTAAAATGATAATTTCCTTTATATATATTAATCTAATTTTATTTTATTTTGTAAATAATAAAATTCCTTTAATTATGAATTGAGTAACATGTTGATTTCATTATATACAAGTACATGTACAGCTTGGTAAGGTTATGTTATTTCTTAATTGCATAAGTTAATGAATTTGAATATGAGAATTTAATTTCAAAACAATATTAGAAGAGATTCATTTGGAAGCACATTAAACCTTGATAAAAATGTCTCAAATAATATATATATATATATATATATATATATATATATATAGATAGTAATTAAGTCTTCATTTGAAAATAATTTCTTAATTGCATAATAGTTAATTTTTATTTTTGCTTCTCTATATTTGGTAACCATCTATTATTTTTTTGTAAGAGATATTAAAAAGAATAGCAAATTTGCACTATTTCATGAATAGTGAAAATAATTTCAACCTAATCAAATAAAATCAATTTTGTCCACTATAAGAAGAGAATATCATTAATCTCTCAAGTTCAATTGCAACCATCTTGATTTTAATTCGGTTATTCATAATTTTTCTATACATCTGCAAATGAAATATAATATATGATTAAATCCAATACAAAACATCATATTGACAAAATCAAAATCAAAATGACAAAATAGGGAGTAATTGTTGATAAAAAATATACATCATGTACTCACCTCAGAATATACAGGCATGATTTGATAATATATATTGGAAAGAAAAGTAATGAATGAGAATAAAAAATAAGAACACAAAGAACAATATAAAGCCTTACAAAAAAAAAAAGAACAATATAAAGAACAAAGAAAATAGAAGTTTATAGAAGAATTTCAAAAATGGTGTGAAAAATGTAAGTATAAAAAGCGTTATTTATAGGCAAACACATCAAATATTCACATTAATTACTTCCCCCGATTTATGGATGAAATATTCAAAAATGAAAATTGTACATTAATGCTAATAAAAAAATTTGTACAATAATAATTTTCTTTGTATACATTAATATATTAATTATTATTCTTTTTTTTATCCTACTACAATTGCAATTTTTATATTAAATACTAATAATAATTCTCATTTTTCAAAATAAAAAAAAAATCTCATTTTTAATTGTTTTAATAATAATAATTCTTATTTTATCGGTTATGTTATTCATTATTCATCAATTCCTTAATCCTTATTCCTTATTCTTTAATCCTTAATAATCGTTGATCCTTAATCGAATATATTTCTCATACCTACAATTTTTTTTTGTTTCTTTTTTCATTAATGAATGATACAATTTTTTTTGTTATGTTATTCTTAATTGCATAATTCATTACCATAGAATATTCTTTTGATAATTTCTTTTTGGCTACTTCATACATTTTGAAAGTGGAACTTTATAACATTGTTATTTTTTATTGTTTCATTCTATTACTGTTTCAATAATTGTATACTATTAATTAATTTTACAGCTATAATCAAATACAAATAAAATTTGTTATTATTACTCTTATGTGAAATAAATGCTAAATCAATATGAGAGGAGAATCATTTTGTTATTATTATTCTTATGTGAAATAAATGTTAAATCAATATGAGAGGAGAATCATTGTGGGAATGCCACGTGTACACTTGCTTTTGAAAAAAGCTCCCAAATAATATATATATAGATTAGGAGGGATTTTACTCACCTCTTCTCCCCTCCCCTCCCCTTCTAAAAATTGAACCAAACACAAATGATTAAAAATAATACCTCACCTCCCCTTCCCTCCATTTACCTCGAACCAAACACACCCTAACCGATATGTCTAAATCCTTTGTTAGATGCACAAATAGAAAAAGGATAAATTTATGCTATTTTTAATCATGTTGGTTTTTTATTATTGGCTTAAATGCAATTTTACTCCCTCCTATTTTGAATAAATCAGAATTTTACCCTATTTATTTTAAAATTTGGAATTTTACCTCCCATATTTTATAATTTTTTGGATTTTGCCCCCCTATACACTACAGGAAAATATGGGTTTAGCTACGAGAACATTTATAGCTAATTGGTAGCTATTTTCTAGTAAAACAAAGTTAGGCAGCAAAAATGCAAATTAGGTTATATTTCCTACTTTATTGATATGTTTGCAAATATTTACAAGACATCTCATGATTCATGTGACATAATGAGCATATTTGTTTTTTAAAAAAACGATAATTCTCCTTAGAAAATTTTGTCCCTTCTTTATTGTTTTCATATTCATGATTGATATGAAGGTTAAATTGTCTCTGCTATGTCAACATAAAGGGCTTCGTTGTATATGCTATTAGACAGACTAGCCAATGTGATTTGAAGTTATCACTCATTGTGCACCATGTAATACAGTAGTAGTGGATAAACTTATAAACATTGGAAGGAATTATTAAAATAAATTTATACAATTGAAAAAATTCAGAATGTTGCTTTCACCAAGTTTCTTCAACTATTTCCTTGTACCAGAAGAAAATCTCCATGTTGTCCAATTATTTGGCTAACCTGAAGTTTATCCTTAGCAACACTTCACTTCCTATATCTAACTATAGTCTATAGATATATACTGCTATGTAATTTTGAATGCTAACAACCTTTCAATTAATAAATAAATAGATAATAATGATACTTGGTAAGAATAATGAAGTGAATTTTTATGCTGCATGGAGATAGAGGCGTGACCAGGGGACTGCGTCATCAGCAGCAAGTGGCAAACTCCATCATCTCGTATGCTAAATCGATACATTGTAGGCATGTGTATTCGGAATGATAAATGTCAATTCATCAAAACAAAGACGATATGGTTTGAAGGATCTCCTCCGACAGGAAGCAGAAGCAGTGGGTTTAAAAGAAGTTATAATTTGGTTAGGTGAAATGGAAATATCAAGAATGTTAATTGAGCTAGATTGCAAGCTAGTAGTTGAAGACGTTATTGACACCTCTAGTAACCAAACTAAATTAGACACTATAATAAAATTGTGTCGATCATTTTTATCTTTTAATCTAAACTTTGAGATAAGTTTTATAAGAAGACAAGTAAATTGTGTCGCTCATCACCTAACAAGAGCGTCAAAATTGTATGTTAGTCACCAAATTTTTGAGTTTATTTCAATTTTTTGTTTTGTTACATTTTTTATTTATTTATTGCTCAATAGTCTACTCAATACAAAATCTTTGGTTGAACTTGAACTTGGTATTTTGTAAAACCCCACCTCCTCACTCACTCGCTCGCCACCAGCAACAGCCAAACACTGTGACTGAGAGAGTTTCACTCGAAAATGGGTTCAAAAACCAAGACGAAGAAGAAGGATATTCTAGAAACCCTAGGTGACTTCACAAGCAAAGAAAATTGGGACAATTTCTTCACTATTCGTCCCGACTCTTTCGAATGGTACGCCGAATGGCCCAACCTAAGGGACCCACTCATCTCCCTCCTTCAAACCCTAACACTTTCATCGCCGCCGTCATCTCTCCAACTTCTCATCCCCGGTTGCGGCAACTCCCGTCTCTCCGAACACCTCTACGACGCCGGTTACACTTCTATTACCAATGTTGATTTCTCTAAAGTCGTCATTTCCGATATGCTCCGCCGTAACATCCGTTCTCGACCGCTTATGCGTTGGCGTGTTATGGATATGACCTCCATGCAGGTTAGTTGTGTTTGCGCCACCTGATTCTTCGTTTTGGTTCGATGTTTTTTAATTTTTTGGTGCTGTTTTGTAGTTTGAAGATGAGGCTTTTGGTGCTGTTGTTGATAAAGGTGGATTGGATGCTTTAATGGAACCTGAGCTTGGTCCTGATTTGGGAAATCAGTATTTATCAGAGGTTTTTTGTTTGCTATAGATTGATTTGTGGTGGAATTTGAATTTGAACATGTGGTGTTTGTTAAATTGATTTTGGTTTATCTTACAGGTTAAGAGAGTTTTAAAGCCTGGTGGAAAGTTTGTGTGCCTTACTTTGGCTGAATCTCATGTACTAGGTTAGTTTCTTTATTTAGTTTTGTTCTGCTTGATTTTGAATGGCTAGAGTAGAAGATGAATATAATTGATTCAAACTTTTCAGATATACTTTTCTCAAAGTTTCGACTTGGGTGGAAAATGAGTGTTGATGCTATACCTTTGAACTCTTCTAGTAAACCTAACCTTCAAACATTTATGGTGGTTGTGGAGAAGGAGCTGTCTACTACAGTACACCAGATCACATTGTTACTTCGTAATGCTTCTCTTAATTGTAATTCAGAACAGGTAGAATATCGGCCAATTATACTTTTTTGTGGCGAGCACACCGGTACCCAACTTACATTGTTGGGTACCGGTACCTCATAGGCATAATTCAATTCATGTCATATTTTCATATTAATTTATATTTAAAAAATGCATGCTTTAAATGAATTTTGTCTGAGGTACCGGTGCCCAATAATCTAAGTTGGGTACCAAAGAATTTACCTTTTTTTTTCAGTTGCATGTGGGCACGAGTTCTTTCTTGAAATAAATATTCATGGATGATTAATGTAACATTTGTGAGCTGCATAGATAACGCTATTTCTTGAAGCAGCAAAAAGAGTAGTGTTTATGTATTTATGTGTGTGTATAGGAATATGAAAGGTATTCCAACCTTTTAAACAAGCCAAGGGTGGGTAAATGTTATGGTTGTAGAAAACTATTAATTATTTTGTTTGATTTTTTAGGGTTTAGTTAAGGTAGGAGGAACATAGCGAGGTGCTTTGAATACTTTGAGATTGGATTGATTTGATGTATTGTATAATACTTATTTAAATATAAAACTAGGTTAAGTAATGGATAGTAATACTACTACTAGTGCAAGTCAAAGCCCCACTAATACATAAGACTCCTAAACGCAATCAAATTAGACTAACTAATCCTACAGTATATGCGTAAAATTCTAAAAATATTCTCTAGATTTTATAAGATGTTTTGTATATGTATTCTATTTATAATTTATAATTATAATATATTCTTTTATTACTTTCTGTAACTGTTTATGTTTTTTTTCTTCCATTTGTCCTAGGCTTCTGGACTCTGCAAGGCTCTTCGAACTGAAAATCAAGTTCGTGAAAAATTATCCAGTAGCTCTGATACGTTATACGCCATGGAAGAGCTGCAAGAGGAATTGACAAAAATTTCCCAAGGTCGGCGATTGCAGCTAACTTTGGGTGGTCAAGGGTGCTCTGTTTTCTCTTATAGAGCTGTAGTCCTTGATGCTGAGGAACAGTCTGACCCATTTACATATCACTGTGGAGTTTTCATTGTGCCTAAGGTGTGTCTTAGCAGCATAGCAAATCTCACCTGATAGATTAGGGTTGGCTTTTGTAGTTAATGCTATTGTAAAAATTGTAGACCGGAGGGATACTAGTTTATTGATTAGCAATGGCAGATGTTAGGACTTTCTAGTATTTCTTATGTTCTTCCTTTATTTGTTTCTCTGTTGTCTTATTTCAAATTTTTTTGGATTAAGAGAACAATGATTTCCAATATTCTGTTTGAATTTTATGCCCGGATGTTACATCCCAGATTCGTGCTTGCGAATGGCTCTTCTTTTCTGAAGAAGGACAATGGATGGTGGTCAGAAGCTCCAAAGCAGCTCGTCTCATAATGGTACTATGTTAATTAACATAATGAAAAACATTTTCTGGTATTTTTGTTACTTTTATAATTGAACTTTTTGAACAAATCTCGTCTTTAGGTTTTCTTGGACACTGGCCATACTAATGCCAGCATGGATGAGATTCAGGTAGAAACATCATCTTAAGTTATTCCATTATAATTGGTTAACTATTACTGAATTGTGTTTGCTACCCCTTTTCAGAAAGATTTATCTCCATTGGTTAAACAGTTGGAACCTAAAGAAAACTCAAATGGAGCTCAAATACCGTTCGTATCTTGTACCAGCTGCTTTTTATGTGATTTTTCCTCCATTTTGAACAATTTCAATCGAAGTATTCATTGCTTTCTGTTAATCTCGTGATGCTAAAATATTCAAATGAGTTCTCTGTGTTACAGTTATCACTATATTCCAAGCCATTTTTTCCAGGTGTCATTGTCATGCTTACACTTCATGAATTGTGGCTTTTCTCATAAATAAATTCTTGAATATATGCACAGTTTCTTGATGGCGAGTGATGGGATCAAGAAGCGAAACATTGTTCACCAGGTCAGTAATTATATAATGATATTTATCTTTTGTTGTTATTATGAAGTGAACTCCTCTCTCTATTTGGGCTTTGTGTAACTCCTTAGATGGATAAAACTTGATTGTAATTTAAATGTACTGCATGGGAAACTAGAGTACTGTTTAAAATCTTATCTGTGTGGATAAAAGTAAACTACTTCTACAGTACTTGGTTTCTAGGGAGTTGTTGTGTGCGTGTATTTTTCTTCTTAGATTTCAATCACTTTTGTTTTAATATAAGAACAACTTTCACAAGAATATGAAGAGAAAAAGTTAGAAACAGAAGTTAGAACAAGAAATCCTCCTAAACAAAAGAATAAAACAGAAAGCAACATAAAAGAGAAATTTGATGCAGAAAACTTTCCTACCTGTCAACATATGTTCGGGGAGGTAGATGACATATTGACATGCACTCAGCACTCTACACTAGATTGATTTTGTGCCAAGGAATGTTCTAAAATATATGATAGTGAGGTTGAAAGATGTCTCCATAGAATGCCTAAGTGACAGATATGAACAGTGGGTTAACAGTAAACACATGATACACTCTATCAAATGCCATTTTTATTTATAGTATTAAGCCCTTGGTTTTCACACTCTTTTTTCACAGTTTCTTCATTATTGTAATATTGTTAGAACTTAGAGGAAGGGATGTGTTCTGCAACGCCATGTTCTTAGTTTGTTTTTCACCTTTTTATCCCCTGCTTTATTGTTGTAAGTGTGTATCTTATCACTTTATTGTATAAATGTATTAACTTTCACATTAAAATCTGCTTATTATCAATAAGAAAGAAAAAGTTATTTATTCACTTTTTTTTGCTTTTGTGTTTTTCATTATATTATATGGACTCTCAAGTGATGGCCTATTTTATTTTAAATGATCCTCATATATCTCATTGTACCATCAATAATTATCTGTGTTTTGCAGACCACATCTCCATTGACCGGATCAGTTATTGTTGAAGATGTAGTGTATGAAAATGCAGATGATGAAATCAGTTCCATCTTTCCTTCTAGGGAGTTGATGTTTCGACGCCTTGTTTTTGAAAGAGCTGCAAATTTGGTTCAGTCTGAAGCTTTGCTAACCACAAAATTGGTTGGTGAGAAAAAAACCAACTCATCCTCTAAATCATCTAATAAGAAAAAGGGGTCTCAAAGACGGAATGATGGTATGTTGAATTCACTGTTTAATGTTCACTGCTCAACTCGTCAAATCCTAATAGTTAATATATCATTATAAGTTTTAAGAGGAATGAGGATTTTTCATGACATCTTCCCCTCTGCATCTCTAATAAAAAATTTCCTCATCAAATAAGTGTCATTTGAAATGTCTTATTTTAGCAATATAGTTGTGCATACTTCTTTGCTGTGCTTCATTTGCCATTGATCATAGGCCAAACGTAGTGTATAATTTGAAATTTCTTCCCCAACAATGTGTAGTCAATGTAGAGGTATTGGAAGGCTCTTCGGAAATTATATTAAACCATCAATAAATGTGCTTCTCAAAACATTGCCATCAATAATGATGGGCCATCATTATTCTTTTTTAGTCTGTGACACACCGCTCACATAATGATTTGACGAATGTCATGTGAAATTTAAAGATGGGATTATTGCAAAACCTTATGGTATTAAATATCACATTACTCCAAAATTGAAACTATGATTTTCAATCCGTTGTAAAATTGATCATATACATTTTTTGTTTCATGAAATGATGTTAATTTGTGTTCATCATTTGCTCTTTTTTTTCTTTCTCAAAATTGATTTTGATGGAAATAGGCATTTTCTCTTGCATTTGTTGATTTTCAGTTAACTCCATAAAGTATTTTTAAAAAATTTTAAATTATTCACTTTTTGTAATTTACAATTCTACTTTTAACTTCATTCTCTTGCTATATTAATATTTTCTATTGATGTTGCAGGAGCATATAACCAGATGACTGTCTATCATGGCTATTTAGCTAGTTCTTATCATACAGGGATTATTTCTGGATTCACGTTAATATCCTCTTACATGGAAAATGTGGCATCAAGTGGGAAAATGGCAAGTATTTTTAACTTTTATATGGGAAAATTATACAGAAGTTCTTGGTAAAATTATTTCCAGTTCAGGCAATATGTACTTTTATATGGTCAAGGATGTTCAAGAAACAGTTAACGAGTAATCATTTGTTGACTAGTGATTGGTTTTTGTTTATAATCTAGTTCTTATATAGCATGAATTCCTTTTTCTTGTTAATTTTCCTCTTTAATTTTTTCCAATCCAGTGTATCATTCACTGTGTGGCATCATAGATTATGCCACCCCAATAATAACACACTCAAAGTTATACTCAACAAGTATTATGTTTCACAATTTAACGAGGATTTTTTTTCCTTTTTAGTTTTTTTTTTTTGGTCAAGTAGCCTAGTGGCTAGACTCACGCACTTCAAGTGTGGAGAAGTGGGGAATCCGGGGTTTGAACCCTGACCCCTCCAATAATGTCCCTGATAGCTACCAACTTAGATACACTATCAGGACACATGTTAAATTTTTTAGTTGGTCTAATAGATAATAGCATGTACCGGCATAATTAATTTGTTTTTGACATTCTTTACATGTTCTGAAACATACTTGTGCTATTATTTATTGCTGATTCATACCAGTGGCATATCTCAGGTAAAAGCTGTAATCATAGGTCTTGGAGCAGGTTTACTTCCTATGTTTCTTCACAGGTGTATCCCTGTTTTGGAAATTGAGGTAATATATTTTTCCAGTTATGAGCAGAGGGAGAACAAATTTATTTCCAGAACCAATTCTAAATGGTTGTTTTTAGAATAATTTTATATGATATCACATGGCTTGATGTTAATTATATCCACAGGCAGTGGAGTTAGACCCTGTAATTGTTGATATTGCAAGGGAGCACTTCAGTTTTGTTGAGGATAAACGCTTAAAGGTAGTTAATATACTTCTGTGACCTTTTCTTAAGATTTTCTGAAACTTAGTGTATGTTTGGGCGAGTGTTTTCATGATTTTGATTTTGTGAAATTAATTTGAATAAAATTGACTTTGAAGCGAAGTGATTTGTATTTGAACTTTATACTTTAATTTAAGCAAGTTTGATGTAAAACTTTATGTAAATTTTTCAATGCAACTCAAAAGCTACTTTTTATCACCTTTAGTCAAACTGAGATTTAGAGGCAAAATTTAGTGAGATATTTTGCATGCAGGGCGGGTTGTAAAATGTGGTTACAGCTTATAAAGCTAGTTCAGTTATTATTTGGGACTGGACCACCAGACCAGTGTCCTGAATATTAAGATAACTACAATAAAATTTATGATTTTGATGAATTAGTTATGGGATGGGGATTTCATAACATTGTCTACTAAATCCCATTATGTTGGGGATCCAGGTGCATATAGCTGATGGGATCCAGTTTGTTCGAGAGAGTGCTAGTTCTGGAGCAGCTCAGTCTCATACCAAAAGTTCTGAGTCTCCTTCAAATGGTAGTTCAACTACTTCTCATGCAGAAGATGTAGAAGCTACAAAAGTCGATATAATTATTATCGATG